>OX328266.1:10022500-20022500 GCA_946814005.1 Chamaenerion angustifolium | reverse complement strand
ATTGCTGCTCGGAAGCTGAGACCTTACTTTCATGCGCACGACATCACGGTCCTCACCAATCAACCTCTCAAAAACTTCCTGATGAAGCCAGATTCTTCAGGAAGAATGGTCAAGTGGGCGATCGAGCTCAGCGAGTTCAGGATCAAATTTGCGCCAAAAACGGCCATCAAAGGTCAAGCACTAGCTGATTTCATAGTGGAAAGCACGAGTAACGGTCAAGCGGAGGCAGAAAACAGGCCAAGTCAGTCAGCAAACGACAATCAAATCTGGGAACTCTATACGGATGGGTCTTCATCAAAAGAAGGCTCGGGGGCAGGTTTAATTCTTATTCCTCCTGAGGGCGAGCCTCTGAAATACGCGATCGCCTTGACATTCCCGGCGACCAATAACGAAGCAGAATACGAGGCTCTTATCACTGGACTCAGACTAGCAAAAGGAATGGGTATAGCTTCGCTTAAAGTAAAAAGCGACTCAGAGCTCATTGTCAATCAGGTTAATGGCGCATACGAGGCAAAGGGAGAAAAGATGAAGAAATATCTCGGCATTGCCAAAAAGCTGGTCGCAGAAATCCCAAATTTCGCGATTGAATTCATTCCTCGCCAAGAAAACCAGATGGCAGATTCTTTGAGTAAGCTAGCCTTCGGAGGGGCGACAATCCAGGATGTGCAATTTCTGGAAAGGGCCCTATGTTCAGTCCTTGAAAACAGAGCGGAGATCTTCAACATTCAAGAACAGGTCACCTGGATGACCCCGTTCCAGAATTATTTGAAAGAAGGCATCCTCCCAGAGGACGAAGGCAAATCCACTAGGATTAGAAGACTCGCAGCCAGTTATCTAATCATCGATGGAGAACTCTACAGAAGAGGTTATTCGACGCCTTACTTGAGATGTGTTGCTCTGCCCGAAACAGAAAAAGTTCTTCGAGAAGCTCATGAAGGGGCAGCAGCATGTCATGAAGGCGTTCGATCGCTAAGCAGAAAAATATTCAGATTGGGATATTACTGGCCGACCTTGGGAAAAGACGCGGCCGAATTAACACAGAAGTGTGAAATTTGCCAGCAGTTTGCACCACGATCGGGTCGACCATCGACATTATTATCCCCAATGGCGGGTGCCTGGCCCTTCGCTCAATGGGGAATCGATATATTGGGTCCTTTTCCCATTAGCACTAGTCAGCGTACTCACATTATAGTGGCAATCGACTACTTCACTAAGTGGGTAGAGGCGAAAGCTCTAGCTTCGACAACGGAATTCCAAGTTATCAAGTTCCTGCAAGTCAACATATTCTCCAGGTTTGGTATTCCCAAAATACTCATCAGCGATAATGGTCCACAATTCGTTGGAAAGGAGTTAAAATGGCTCTGTGAAGAGTATCATATCGACCATCGTTTCAGTTCAGTACATCACCCTCAAACGAATGGGCAAGCTGAAGCAGCCAACAAGGTTGTCTTAGCAGGACTCAAGAAAAGGGTTCGAGCATTCAAAGGGAACTGGGCAGACGAACTGGAAAACGTATTATGGGCAATCAGAACAACGCCTAAGGCGGCCACAGGAGAAACGCCTTTCAGTTTAGTGTACGGATCAGAAGCAGTAGCACCAGCTGAATTAGCAGTGCCTACCCACAGAGTCCTACACTTTAACACGGAGGCAAATGAGATCGAGCGCAGAACTGACCTCGACTTAGCAGAGGAAAAGAGATGGCTCTCGGAAAAAACACAGGCAAAGATGCGCTTGGCGACCGCTCGGTATTTCAACAGAAAAGTTAGCGCTCGCCAATTTTTCGTGGGGGAGATGGTTATGAGAAGGAATGAATTCACAAGGCTGGACAGTAAAAACAAACTTTCAGCCAAATGGGAAGGACCATACAAAGTAGTAGAGATCGCCGCACCAGGATCCTACTATTTGGAAACCATCGAAGGCGAGAGGTTACCCCGTCCATTTAATTCTGAGCATTTAAGAAGATTTTATGCATAGTTTGTAATCAAACTGATTATGTCAATAAAAGAAAGCCATTCCTTCATAAAGCGCGTCCACTCGAAGCAAGCTGAAGCCAAAAAGCCCTGACGCCAAAGTCAGGCCTCAAAAGCCCTAGCAACAAAGCTAGGCCAAAATCCCTAGCAACAAAGCTAGGCCAAAAAGCCCTGTCGCCAAAGACAGGCCAAAAACCCTGATGCCAAAGTCAGGCCAAAAGCCCTGACGCCAAAGTCAGGCCTCAAAATCCCTAGCAACAAAGCTAGGCCAAAAGCCCTAGCAACAAAGTTAGGCCAAAAAGCCCTAGCAACAAAGCTAGGCCAATAAGCCCTGACGCCAAAGTCAGGCCTCAAAAGCCCTAGCAACAAAGTTAGGCCAAAAAGCCCTAGCAACAAAGCTAGGCCAATAAGCCCTGACGCCAAAGTCAGGCCTCAAAAGCCCTAGCAACAAAGCTAGGCCAAAAAGCCCTAGCAACAAAGCTAGGCCAAAAGCCCTAGCAACAAAGCTAGGCCAAAAAGCCCTGTCGCCAAAGACAGGCCAAAAGCCCTAACAACAAAGTTAGGCCAAAAAAAAGCCTTAGTAACAAAACTAGGCCACAAAAGCCCTAACAACAAAGTTAGGCCTCAAAAAACCTGACGCCAAGAGTCAGGCAAAGCCCTGACGCCAAAGTCAGGCCAAAAGACCTATCAAAATGTTAGGCAAAATGAAAGCCTTGACGCCAAAGTCAGGCCAAAGAAAGTTTAGGCGATCACTATCGATGATAAAGCCTGACAAATTACAAATCCCCTGTTATTAGGTCAACACCTCAAAGGTTTAAACTTCAAAGAAGGTAATATCTCTTTGAACTTAGAAGTTTACGCTTTTAAGTGTCAAAAGTATTATCCTTAGAAAGTTTAACTTATGATTGGTCTACGGCTTTAAGGGTCGACGACATTACAAAGCAAGAAAAAAGTGGAAAGTAATTATGAGTAAGATATTGGATAGCTAAATATGTTCGAAGTCGATTAAAGGCTCAAGAATATAAAAGCATTCAATAGAAAAATCCAAGTCTTCGATAAATAATTACAAACCAAAAACAGAAAATACAAAAATGGCTATCTAAAAAAGATAAATACGGTCGCCAAGGAGTTGGGGACTTCAAGCGTCGGGGTTCTCGGGGGCAAGGGTGCTCTGCTCGCCTTCGGGGGCAGAAGTACTGGGCTCGCCTCCAACAATAGAGGGCTGCGAAGGACGACTTCGCAGGAAGGTCTTCAAGGAGGCAACTTCCCCAAGAGGAAAGTTGGGGTCGACCGCCTGGACCTCCTCCACCAGGTCTTGAAGAAATTCGGCAATCGCCGACTTCATCACCTTCAAGGCCTGGTCCTCAAAGTCTTCGGAGGCCTTGAACTCCTCAATCATGGCTTGGGGTGAAGGAACCGCCTTCAGCTGATCAGCCAGCCGGTTCTTTTCCTCCTCCAGGGCGATCCCCCTGGCTTCAGCAGCATCCCTCTGGGCGTCAGCAGCGGCCCTTTGCGCCTCAGCGGCGACCCGAAGAGCGTCCGACTCGGCCAGCTGAGCGCGAACCTCCTTTAACTCAGCCTCTAGGCGAGCCCGGACCGCTTCTCCTTCATCAAGGCACCGATGAAGGGCTTCAAAATCCTGAAGGGCAGCCGCCACATCGGCCTCCCTCCGCTTGATATCAGCAAGGAGGCGCTGCTCCTTGCTGAAATACTCTGACCGGGCATTGTCTACCAAGGCGATCGCCGCGTCAGCAGTCGTCTTGATAGCCTCCAGCTGCCCAGGGGAGATCCCCGTGCTCCGGTATTGCTCCAGCTCGACAAGCAGGTCTGAATGCTTGCCGGCGAGCTCGCCGAAGACACGGCCGATCATCACCTCTTCCCGAACGAGCTGACAACAAAAGAAAAATGAGAATTGTCAGGACACGAACAAAAGGGAACGACTATGGAAAGAGGAAAAAGAAACGAGGCCTTACCAGAGCGACTCGTTCGTAGTGAGACCGAAGGAACCCCTCGATCTGAGGAAGCTCCGTGGGGACGGACGAACGGTCCTTGGGAGGAATTATCCCATCAAGGAGCCGCATACACAAGTCTGGGCTACCCCGGAGGCTCTTCTGGGCAGGGCACCCCTTCTTCGAAAGGTCCCCGCAAGGGAACCAAGCACCCCGAGAGTTCGCAGCCTTGAGCGGCTGGAACAAGCTCGCCATGGAGCAATACTCCTCCCCGGGAACCCTTGAGGAGCTGGGGGCATCGGAACCCTTCTTATGGGTCCCAGACTCCTTCGGGGGGACCGCGGACGCCGTAGGAGGTGGGGGCGCCAAAGATAAAACCTTCTCCTGGCCAGCCGTAGGCCCCTGGGGGGAAGGAGGGATGACCGCCGAAGCAGGAGCCTTCCCTTTGCCAGTGGAAGGACCCTCAGGAGGAGGAGGATGCTTTCCAACAGCCGGTTGCTCCTCACTCCTGACCTTCTTGGAAGGTGGAGGAGAAGGGTCTCGAACCACTTCAACCGTGGACTCTTCTGCGAAACAAAAAGAAGAAAGTCGCGTCAAACAAACGCAGGGGATTTAGAAACAAGGTGGAATATGGAAATAATGCAATATGAAATAACATACCTCGCTGGAAGGGCCAGCAGGGGCCGAAGGAAGGGCCTCCTCTGGTTTCCTCTTGGACGATCGCCTAGAGGGGGGAGGAGGAGAGCTCAGCAGCACCTGGTCGGGGGACAACCCCGCCGATTCCTGGTCATCAAAGAGACCTATAAGTTTTCGGCTCTTGCTTACGACCTTGCCTACAAGTGATAAGACAAGATAAGAGTTAGAGAATTACCCAGTCATCAAAGATTGGCGTGGCTTGATGAATGCCCGCCATCTCAAGGGCATTCTCAGTAGTCTCTGCCACTGAACGGATAGACTTGAACTGGGATGATCGATGCAGCCGGTACAGGTCGTCGATGGCATTCCGGTCACTCCCTGACAATTCTTCAAAGGAGGGACGAAAATCCTTGTCCGGAGCAAACAATTTCCAGGGTACACCCCCCTTGTACAAGAAGTAAAACTTCTTGTAGTTGGAGTTAGTGGCCCGGAAATCATCGACCAGGCGAACATGGACGTTCCAAACCCATCCCTGAGGGCCTCCCCACTCTGAAAACTTCGGCCAGCGGGATTGGAAGTGGTGGAGGTGGTTTGCCCCTGCTGCTAGTCGGAAGAAACACCGGAACAAGGCCAGTGAATACACCCATTCTTGGCGTAAGCACAGGAACTTGAAACCGACCCACATCCTGAGGGCATTCGGAACAAGCTGCGTGGGGTGAATCCCGTAAAACTGACACAAGGTCTGTAAATCCTCACAGAGAGGAAAACGCAACCCAGCATCGATCTGGGCCGCATAAATGTAAACCTCTCCGTCGTGAGGAAAATGCAGACCTAAGCCAGGATACCTAGGAGCATCCTCCACGCTAAAGCCACCGAGCGCCACCACGGTCTTAAAATAAGCCGGCTTCAATTCATTAGGCTTGACGTCTACTCGAACAAATTCAAATATTGCAATGATAAACATAAAAAGCAAAGAACAGCAGGGGATATCACCAAAACAGAGCGTCGAAAGAACATGGATTTACCTTTCGGAGAAAAGATGGGCGTTTGAAGCACAAACCCATCTACCACCACTGGGGTGGCCGCAGACCTTCCCACGTCAGTCTGTTTCCCCGCCGAGGAGGGCACAGCTTCATCCCTAATGGTCAAGGGAACACTGACATTCTGAGGGGCGCTGGCTTTGTTAGCACCCTTGATGGCCATGTGTTTGACTCTCTGAGTTCTGGGGGCCATGGAAATGGTCGAAAGGAGAACTGAAGAGGATTGAAAGAGAAAGGAGAGGGATTCACAAAGAGGCTCTGGAAATTTGGAAGAGTGAATAAGCGTAAAGAACAAAACAGAGAAATTGACGTTTCTTATATAAGCCCAAAAAGGAGTAACCGCCACGGACGAATCGAAGCGACACGGAGAATAATTGCGCCTTTTTGGAAAAAACCAAAGCAATGTCAGAATTCCAAGAGACACCTCGGGGAGACAAACGGTTGGTTGGTGCAGACAGCTGTCAGACTACCCTAGGTTTACGGAAAAGTAAATGTCAGGCGTGCCTCAAGTGACCGTTCGATTTCTGGACAACTGCGCAGTTATTAAATGCTAACAAGTCCACTAAGGAGACAGGAGGGTCGCCAGCGCACTAATAAGCGCTATTAGAAGTACCTCGGGCAGGTAGTGATCGCCTAGCCAAGAAAGATAGACTTTCATAAACCTAGATTACCTCGAGTGATCGCCAAAGGGGAATAAAAGAAAGGATATTTTTTCAACTTTGAGCGAAGAAAAAACTGCTCGCCAAACAGGCTCAAAATGCCTCAAAGGTCATGAACCAGTACAAGAAACGAAGAAAACCGAATCTAAGACGTCACTATCTAAAATCCTACCAGGAAATAAAGCTCGACTGAAGAGACTTCAATCAAGCTTCGGGGGCAAATGTTGGATATCGATAGTGACAGCCCAGTAGGGAAAAAGGCTTCGAAGGCCCAATAACTATAGAGGGGGTAAACCCATAACATTCGAACCGGACCGGCCTCCATAGAATGACCCAGAACCGAGCCCAAAGCCTCTGAGGACACCATGAGTGCTCGCCATTCTTTACCAGGCCGTGACCTCTCACTGCTCGCCATGAGAGTGCTCGCCCCGAAGAGAGCCTTGCATCTCTCCTCTGGTCCCACTAAACCGTTAATAACAGAGTGGCCAAGATATCCCGCATATCTCGGTCACATATTCACTAAAGATTAGATTTGGTAACTGCAATATCTCGCAGTAACTGCCATATCCCACGATCCGAATCTTCAGCAACTCAATATACATTAAGATATTCAGTTGCCTTTATACGGTTCTATCTCTCTTACCCTATAAATACCCTTGCTTTACATACGTTCTTTACGTTTTTTGAGTTTTATACACACATATACTCATTTAAGCATCGGAGAGGGACCCAGAGGCACCCCCTCTGTTGCGCTCCCCTACCTGCAGGTTCACCGGAGTTGGAGCTGAAGCGTCATCTCAACCTTGTCTGGCATTCAATTCACTACCAGATCATCATTCAGGATTTCACGATCCAACACAAGCCAAGCAGTCTGTGATGCCGTCCCTCCGAGACTGGCATGTGAACACATTGGCAATTCGAGAACGACCCCTGTTCCAAACGTCGCAGAGATTCCAGATCGACAAACCATCCAAGTGGCTTGGGAAACCATTCAGGTAACCGCAGAGATGATATCCCTCTTGGAAACCATCATAGGACAGGCCCGCAGAAAAACCCCTGCTCCTCATGAAGATCCTTGTCCTATGGGGCCACCGGAATCAGAAACTGGAAATCCTGGCACCACAGCACCTCAAGAAGATCAAGCGATGACCTTTGTACACCAATCCTTACATACGGCCTCCACTGAGACGCCGGCGGTCACTCACTCTATCAATCCATCAAGTTCTGCACCGACTGGAGGACAGCAGCCCCAATTCACTCTTGACCAAGTTGAGGAGCTTATCACTAAGAGACTCAAAGAACAACGCGAAACCGTCATGACTCCCTTTAAGGAACGATCAGCTCATCTCTTCACCACTGACCTGGTCGTCATCAAGACCCCAAAGGATGTCGTCGCCAGGGCCATCCCCGAGTATAGTGGTGGAGGCGCCCCCATTATACATGTTAATAAGCATGAAGCCTCTCTGTTGGGTAAGTCGACTGATCTGAATCACTTAGCCCTGTTATTTCTGTCGACCCTTTTGGGTTCGGCGTCGTCTTGGTTCTTTGGTGTCCCTGCAGGATCAAGAAGGGTAAGAAGGGTCGAGAAAAGCCTAGATCGGAAAACCCATGACCAAGACATCCAGAGGTCCCCGAGTATTTCACGCCTTTAAGCAGGCAGATCTCGGCGGTACTAGTCGAGATGGAAAGGTCTCTGGCAAGGCCACCGAGACCCCGCAAGAGTGGTCAGCCCATGGGGAATGACACCGAGAGCTATTGCAGATATCACAAGCGCGACATCGAAAAGCTGATAAAGAGAGGAATGTTGAAGGAATGAATTCACAAGGCTGGACAGTCAGAATAAACTTTCAGCTAAGTGGGAAGGACCATACAAGCAAGTGATTCCTTCATAAACATGTTCACTCGAAGCAAATCGAAGAAAAAAGTCCTGACGCCAAAGTCAGGCCAAAAGCCCTATCACCAAAGATAGGCCACAAAAAAGCCCTAACAACAAAGTTAGGCCACAAAAGCCCTGACGCCAAAGTCAGGCCAAAAGCCCTAACAACAAAGTTAGGCCACAAAAGCCCTGTCGCCAAAGACAGGCCAAAAGCCCTAACAACAAAGTTAGGCCACAAAAGCCCTGTCGCCAAAGACAGGACAAAAGCCCTAACAACAAAGCTAGGCCACAAAAGCCCTGTCGCCAAAGACAGGCCAAAAGCCCTATCACTAAAGATAGGCCACAAAAGCCCTAACAACAAAGTTAGGCCACAAAAGCCCTGTCGCCAAAGACAGGCCAAAAGCCCTATCACCAAAGATAGGCCACAAAAGCCCTAGCAACAAAGTTAGGCCAAAAAGCCCTATCACCAAAGATAGGCCACAAAAGCCTTAACAACAAAGTTAGGCCACAAAAGCCCTGACGCCAAAGTCAGGCCAAAAGCCCTATCACCAAAGATAGGCCACAAAAAAGCCCTATCAACAAAGTTAGGCCACAAAAGCCCTGACGCCAAAGTCAGGCCAAAAGCCCTAACAACAAAGTTAGGCCACAAAAGCCCTGTCGCCAAAGACAGGCCAAAAGCCCTAACAACAAAGTTAGGCCACAAAAGCCCTGTCGCCAAAGACAGGACAAAAGCCCTAACAACAAAGCTAGGCCACAAAAGCCCTGTCGCCAAAGACAGGCCAAAAGCCCTATCACTAAAGATAGGCCACAAAAGCCCTAACAACAAAGTTAGGCCACAAAAGCCCTGTCGCCAAAGACAGGCCAAAAGCCCTATCACCAAAGATAGGCCACAAAAGCCCTAGCAACAAAGTTAGGCCAAAAAGCCCTATCACCAAAGATAGGCCACAAAAGCCTTAACAACAAAGTTAGGCCACAAAAGCCCTGACGCCAAAGTCAGGCCAAAAGCCCTATCACCAAAGATAGGCCACAAAAAAGCCCTATCAACAAAGTTAGGCCACAAAAGCCCTGACGCCAAAGTCAGGCCAAAAGCCCTAACAACAAAGTTAGGCCACAAAAGCCCTATCACCAAAGTCAGGCCAAAAGACCTAGCAATAAAGTTAGGCAAAATAAAAGCACTGACTCCAAAGTCAGGCCAAAAGCCCTAACAACAAATTTAGGCCACAAAAGCCCTGTCGCCAAAGACAGGCCAAAAGCCCTAACAACAAAGTTAGGCCACAAAAGCCCTGACGCCAAAGTCAGGCCAAAAGCCCTAACAACAAAGTTAGGCAACAAAAGCCCTGTCGCCAAAGACAGGCCAAAAGCCCTATCACCAAAGATAGGCCACAAAAGCTCTAACAACAAAGTTAGGCCAAAAAAGCCTTATCACCAAAGATAGGCCACAAAAGCCCTAGCAACAAAGTTAGGCCAAAAAGCCCTATCACCAAAGATAGGCCACAAAAGTCCTGACGCCAAAGTCAGGCCAAAAGACCTAGCAATAAAGTTAGGCAAAATAAAAGCCCTGACGCCAAAGTCAGGCCAAAAAGCCCTAACGCCAAAGTTAGGTCAAAAGCCCTGACGCCAAGGTCAAAAAGCCCTGTCACCAGAAGTCGAACGCCCCCACATAGAAACCACTCTCCAGCTCCGCCCGAGCAATTTGGCCCATCCTAGAGCAGGAGGGTGATAAACCTGATTGCTGTAAGGTTTGGTGCCGGAGGCGAGGGGTCCAATGCAAAAGAAGTCTATGCTACCCAAATCTCTACAGCTATCTAACTGGGAAGAACAAAGACCTACACTAAAAGGCGAACGAACCCACATCAAGGGTAACAGTTCCCTTACAAATTGGGCACAACGGAGCAGACGAACCAATAAGGTAACAGTCTCTCCAAAGAAAAGCTTAAGAGAGCGAACAAATCTTAGGTAACAGCTTCCTAAAAGGCGAGCGAATCTAAAGGTAACTGTTCCTTTGAAAAGAGAAGTTGAAAAAAAGTATGGTAAAACTTCCTAAAGCTTTCCAGCTTCCTAAAAAGGCGAGCGTATCTTGGGTAACAGTTCCCCAAAAAGGGCGAACGAATCTGAGGTAACAGCTTCCTAAAAGGCGAGCAAATCTTAGAAACAGTTTCCTACGACTAGGCAAACGAATCTAAGGACCAAAATCCTAAAAGGCGAACGAATCCATAAAGGATGACAGTTTCCTTAAAGGCATAATCCTTGGGTAACAGTTTCCTTAAGAAACATGGCGAAAGGAACGGACGAGCCGATAAGAGGCCACAGTCCTTCCCCCGAAACCTAAAGGAGCGAAAAGAACCTCTAAAGGGTAACGTTTCCTCCAAAGAAAGGTCCAAGACCCTTTGAATGAAAACAAAAAGGCGAGACTATTCTACAAAAGCTGAAGCGAAGTTGAAAACAAGTATGGTAAAACTTCCTAAAGCTTTCAAGAAAGATAGACATCAGAAGAACAACCAAACACATTCGAAGTCGAAAAAAAATAAAGGCTTACGAAATTAAAGGCGTTCATTATAATAATATCCGAGTCTGAAATCAAAAGATTAATTACAACTATCCCAAAAACAAAGGGAAGTAAAAGTGATTATCGATAAAAAAAAAGGATGAGCAAAAAGCAGGAGGATGAACAGGCTCCCTTGACCTGAAACTCTGCATCGACTCGGTCGCCTGAAGGCCTGAGACCTCAAGGTCTGGGTTCATCAGGGGATGCAGTCTCCTTCTCGGCCCCGGGGGCAGCCTCATCGCCAAGGAGCTTCCTTGGTGTAGCCGCTCTCAATGAAGTCCTGAAGAGACTTCACCTCCCAGAGAGGAAACTTGGGATCAATCCCTTGAATCTCGTCGACCAAGATCTGGAGGTAGGCAGCAACCTCGGCCTTTATCACCTCCAAGGCGCAGTCAGAGAACTCCTCGGACTTCTTAAAGTCCTCGACCACGCTAAGGGGGGATGGGACAGCCTTAAGATTTAAGGAAAGATGCTCCTGCTCAGCCATCGAGGCATCCCTCTGCACCCAGGACTCTTTCAGTTGAGCCCTGAGGTCACCATTCTCTGCCTCTAGCCAAACAGAGTACTGGTCGACATCCATGATCCGAAACTCATAGACGCCTAGGCAGCTAACAACCTCGTCTTAGCCCGATTGGAAAATAGACTGATGAATTTAGGTCCTCAAGTGCGGTGAATGAATTTAAGTCCCAGACTGATGGGTCAGAAATTTATCCAATCAATAAAGACTGGCGCGGAATGATGAACCCCGACCTTGAGCGTCAGTTGTACGAACTGATGAATGCCCGCTAGCCCAAGCATCGACTCTGAAGTTTCCGCCCCTGAGCGGATTGAACAGAAGTTTGGTTGCCTATGATGTCGGAAGAAGTCATCAATGATGTTCCGATCACTCCCCGACAGCTCTCCAAAGCTCGAAGGAGTATCCCGTTCTGGCTGAGAAAGCTTTTTCGAGGATAAAAAGAGAGAAAGGAAAAATTGAAACAGAGGGCTGAAAGAAGATACGAACTCTGGAATGCAAATGAATTGAGTGCGTAAAAGACTAAATGCTAAAGTTCAGCCTTTTTAGCCAAAACGAAGGAAACCGAATGGGCATGTAAGAAACGGCCCAGATAATGATTACACCCTTTTGGGTAAAACCGAAGTAATGTCAGAATTCCAAGGGTTACATCGGGGAGACAAAAGGTTGGAACGACACGAAAAACCTGTGAGTCTGCCCACTGGTTACGGAAGACAAAGAGACAGACATGCCTCAAAAGTCCTCTCGACTTTCGCTAACTGTCCATTCATTAAAATGTTCGAAATCTTACACAAAAAAGGTGATTGCCAAAAGCTATACCAGACCTCTCCTAACACCCTCGCAACGATAGTGTTCGCCCAAAGAGTGAAGAATGAGCATCCATAAACCCTGGAAACCCAAAGCGTTCGCCTAATGGGGTAAGGTATCACACATTCCGAAAAACTCTACGCAACCAAAATCGTTCGCCAAAGGATACAGAGCATCAAAAGGCACAAATAGCAGATAAGGAAAGCAAAAGATCCAGTCCAAAAGTCACTATCTTAAACCCTATCACAGAATCAAGCTCGACCGAAGAAACTTCACTCAAGCTTCGGGGGCAAATGTTGGGTATTGATAGTGCGACCCAATATGGGAAAGGCCTCGAAGGCCCAATAAATTTGCAGGGGGTGCAACCCATACCATTTAAACAAGGACAACCCACAGTAAGGTTACTCTGGCCCTCATAAAGTGGTCCAGTATCGAATCCAAACTAAAGTGGACGCCAAAGTGCCACTTCAGGTCGCCATTGGCCAAGGCCAAAGCCTCCCACTGCTCGCCATGGGAGTGCTCGCCAAGGGAGTGCCTAGGGAGTGCTCGCCAACAATCAAGGTCGCAGCCATAGGAGTGCAGCCATAGGAGTGCTCGCCATAGGAGTGCTCGCCATAAGAGTGTTCGCCATAGGAGTGCTCGCCATAGGAGTGCTCGCCTTGAAGAGAGCCTTGCCTCTCTCCTCTGGTCCCACCAACCGTTAATAAGGATATAGCCACGATATCCCGCATATCTCGGGCTCATATTCACTAAAGATTAGATACGGTAACTGCAATATCTCGCCGTAACCGCAATATCTACTATCTAAATCTTCAACAACACAATATTCACGAAGATATACAGTTACCTTATACGGTTTGGTATCTCCTACTCTATAAATACCTTTGCTTTACATACATTCAATACGTTTTGAGCTATATACACACATATACTCATTTAAGCATCGGAGAGGGACCCCCTCTGTTGCGATCCCCTTCTTGCAGGTTCATCGGAGCTCAGGCGAAAGCGCGCGATCACCATCTCCTTGGCATTCAATTCATTGCCAGATCAGCATTTAGGAAATCACGATCCAACACTTGGGGGGAATTATCCCATCAAGGAGCCGCATGCACATATCCGGGCTACCCCGGAGGCTCTTCTAAGCGGGGTACCCCTTCTTGGCAAGGTCCCCACAAGGGACCCAAGGCCTCCGAGAGTCCACGGCCTTAAAAGGCTGGAATAAGCTCGTCATGTAGCAGTACTCCTCGGCGGAAGCCCTCGAGGAGCTGGAAGCAGTAGGCCCCTTCTTCTGGGCCCTAGACTCCTTAGGAGGAACCGTGGGCACCGAAGGGGCGGGAGGCGCCAAAGACAAGGCCTTTTCCTTAGTGGCGGAAGGGCCGTCAGGAGAGGGAGAAGGGGGCGCCATGTCCAAACCCTTCCCCTTGCTGGCAGAAGGGCCCTTAGGAGGGGGAGGAGGAGGATGCTGGTCGACCTCAGGGTGCTCCTCACTCCTGACCTTCTTAGGAGGAGGAGGAGGAGGGCCCCGAGCCACTTCAGCCGAAGACTCCTCTACAAAATAGCAAGACAATAAGTCAGAAATCAAAAAACCGCAGAATGTGAAAACATTAAATCCACAAAAGGCGAGGCGATATACCTGGATGGCGAGGGCCAGTAGTGGCCGAAGGAAGCACCTCCTCGGACTTCCTCTTGGACGAACGCCTAGAGGGAGGAGGGGGAGAGCTTAGCAGCGCCTGGTCGGAGGACAATCCCACCGATCCCTGGTCATCAAAGAGACCTATCAGTTTTCGGCTCTTGCTTACGACCTTGCCTACAAGTAATAAAACAAGATAAGAGTTAGTGAATTACCCAATCATCAAAGATTGGCGTGGCTTGATGAATGCCCGCCATCTCAAGGGCATTCTCGGTAGTCTCCGCCACTGAGCGGATGGACTTAAACTGGGATGACCGATGCAGCCGGTACAGGTCGTCGATGGCATTCCGGTCACTCCCTGACAATTCTTCAAAGGAGGGAGGAAAATCCTTGTCTGGAGCAAACAATTTCCAGGGTACACCCCCCTTGTACAAGAAGTAAAACTTCTTGTAGTTGGAGTTAGTGGCCCGGAAATCATCGACCAGGCGGACATGGACGTTCCAAACCCATCCCTGAGGGCCTCCCCACTCTGAAAACTTCGGCCAGCGGGATTGGAAGTGGTGGAGGTAGTTTGCCCCTGCTGCCAGTCGGAAGAAACACCGGAACAAGGCCAGTGAATACACCCATTCCTGGCGAATGCACAGAAACTTGAAACCGACCCACATCCTGAGGGCATTCGGAACAAGCTGCGTGGGGTGAATCCCGTAAAACTGACACAAGGTCTGTAAATCCTCACAGAGAGGAAAACGCAACCCAGCATCGATCTGGGCCGCATAAATGTAAACCTCTCCGTCGTGAGGAAAATGCAGACCTAAGCCAGGATACCTAGGAGCATCCTCCGCACTGAAGCCACCAAGCGCCACCATGATTTTAAAGTAAGCCGACTTCAATTCGTTAGGCTTGACATCTACTCAGAACGGTTCAAGTATAGCACAGCAAGTATAAAAAACAAAGGAAAACATAGGATATTGCCAAAACAGAGCAGTAAAAGGGCGAAAGTTTACCTTTCGGGGAAAAAATAGGCGTGTTCAACTCAGGCCCGTCCACCACTACGGGAGCGGTTGCAGACCTTCCCAGATCAGTCTGTTCCCCCACTGAGGGGGGCACGGCGGCATCCCTGATGGTCAAGGGGGCGTTGGCGTTCCTAGGAGCGTTGGCTTTGTTAGTACCCTTAGAGGCCATATGCTTGACTCTCTGACTTCGGGGAGCCATGGAAATGGATGAAGAAGGCTGAGGAAGATTGGAAAAGAAAGAAGAAAGGTTCGCAACGAAGTTCTGGAAATCTGAGGGAGTGGATAAGCGTAAAAAACAAAATATAGAAACTGACGTTTCTTATATAGACCAAGAAGGGAGTAACCGCCACGAGCAAATCGAAGCGACACAGAGGAATAATTGCACCTTTTTGGAAAAAACCAGAAGCAATGTCAGAATTCCAAGAGACACCTTGGGGAGACAGACGGTTGGCTGACACGGACAGTTGTCAGACTACCCTAGGTTTACGGAAAAGTAAATGTCAGGCGTGCCTCAAGTGACCGTTCGATTTCTGGACAACTATGCAGTTATTAAATGCTAAAAATCCACTAAGGAGACAAGGTGGTCGCCAGCGCACTAAGAGGCTTTACCAGAAATACCTCAGGCGAGTAGTGATCGCCCAACCAAGAAAAATGGACTTTCATGAACCTAGATTACCTCGAGTGATCGCCAAAGGGGAATAAAAGGAAGGATATTTTTTCAGCTTCGAACGAAGAAAAAACTGCTCGCCAAACGAGCTCAAAAGGCCTCAAAGGATATGAACCAGTACAAGAAACGAAGAAAACTGAATTTGAGACGTCACTATCTAAATCCCTACCAGGAAATAAAGCTCGACTGAAGAAACTTCAATCAAGCTTCGGGGGCAAATGTTGGGTATCGATAGTGACAGCCCAGTAAGGAAAAGGCCTCGAAGGCCCAATAACTATAGAGGGGGTAAACCCATGACATTTGAACCGGACCGGCCTCCAGAGAATGGCCCAGAACCGAGCCCAAGGACTCTGAGAGCGCCCTGAGTGCTCGCCACTCTTCACTAAGGCTGCGACATCTCACTTCTCGCCATGAGAGTGCTCGCCCCGAAGAGAGTCTTGCCTCTCTCCTCTGGTCCCGCAAAACCGTTAATAAGGAAGTGGCCATGATATCCCGCGTATCTCGGTCACATATTCACTAAAGATTAGATTTGGTAACTGCAATATCTCGCAGTTACCGCCATATCCCACGATCCGAATCTTCAGCAACACAATATACACTAAGATATTCAGCTGCCTTATACGGTTCTATCTCTCTTACCCTATAAATACCCTTGCTTTACATACGCTCTTTACGTTTTGAGTTTTATACACACATATACTCATTTAAGCATCGGAGAGGGACCCAGAGACACCCCCTATGTTGCGCTCCCCTACCTGCAGGTTCACCGGAGTTGGAGCCGAAGCGTCTTCCCAACCTTGTCTGGCATTCAATTCACTGCCAGATCAGCATCCAGGATTTCACGATCCAACAGTTATCAGTATGTGCTGCTACTTTTCTTTCTTTGAATCAGTCTCATATTGTTCTCTGTGTCTATTGATACTGATCACTGGTGATGAATAAACTGAGTTTTCACCTGGTTTGTTTACTGGCATAGGGTGAAGTTTGAATCCAAAAATAACACTTCTTGGAGAAAACGTTAAGATACTTCGAGAAGCTGTTTGAGGATGTAAAGATGGAGGAAAATGAAAACCTCCCAACTTCATTGGTAAGATAGAGTTAAATGAAAACCTCTCTGTCAGTTAAAAAAAAATGAAAGAAAAGAAAAATATTCACTTGATTCAATGAAAAGGAAAAATCATCAGGTGAAAGCTGTGTTCTATTCTAATTTGTGTGATGTGTGTGTCTTTGACATGGATGAATAGATTTATGGATGATTCACTGAAAGTTGTGTTGCAGTCATATTGATTGTTCTAATGGCTGTGTCTTGGAAAAGAAGATAATCAAGAATGAGGAATGGATGTGATGAACAATCTATAAGAATGATTAATACTGTGCTAGAGTGTTAGTATGTATACAGGTATTCGGTGGACATAGATGGAATCAAAACTGGTTGATATGATAAAGTAATATTGACAGCAGATGTTCAACAACCTGGATGTTGAGAGATATGAAAATCACAAAGAAGCTTGAGCTGAATGAAGATGCTTAAGCTGAAATTTTTAGAGATGAAGATCAAAACTTCTTAAGGGAATGTTAGGATACATGTATAGAATGGTTGCTTGGTGTGTAAGGCATTATGGCGATTGTTTCAAGAATGTGCTAGAGTATGCTAGAAGATGTAGAGTGTTCTGATTTTTGTATAGTTTGCAGATTATAGACTTAGTATAAATAGGGATAGATGTGATCTTCAAAGATAACTTGAATCTGAAGTAAAGTTCAAAGCTGTTAATTCTGTTATTTCTGTTTTCTCCTTCTTTTCTTCATTTCAAAGCTTTCTTTCCAATTCCACATTCAGCTCAGTTTACTCACACTGGCTAAGGCGTGAACTTGAGCAAATCAAGTCTCTTCCTGAGTCCGGACGTTCAAGAGGAAGAAAGAAGGAGCTTGGAATAGGAAATGGGAATCCAAAGTGTCCAGAACCTCAGTAAGTTCCTTGGTCTTCGTTCAATGTGAGGGAGGTCAAAAAGAGAAGCACTCAGTTTTTTGAAGAAACGCATCCAGAATAAGCTACAAAGTTAGAAAGCAACAATTCTCAACAATGCAGGGAAAGAGGTTCTTATAAAGGCAGTAGTGCAAGCTATCCCGACATATGCCATGAGCATTCTTAAGTTACCTACCATATGGTGCTCTGAGATAAATGCTCTTGTGGCAAATTTCTGGTAGGGACTCTCTCAAACAGGAAAAAAGATTCACTGGAGAAGATGAGAAGTGCTAACAAGACCTAAAATGGAGGGAGGACTAGGTTTTAAAGAACCACAAAGTTTTAGCTTCGCCCTTCTATCCAAGATGGCTGCGAGGATTATAGTTGAACCTAGTGCTCTCTCTGTGCGTGTTCTAAGAGGAATCTACTTTAGCACTGGAGATTTCTTTGGAACTGCAAAAGGAGGACGTGCCTCTTGGATATGGTTTAGTTTGATTAATGGTCGGGATATAGTGAACGCGGGGGTCTTTGGATAATTGGAAATGGTTAGTCAACTAAATTTTATAAGGATGTCTGGATTCCGAATAGGAAGACCCACTGAATTACTTCTGAGCAGAATATAGACATTGTGGCAAACATCAAAGTGGCTGAATTTATTGATCCCGAGAGGAGATCATGACGAGAAGACGAAATCCGAGTTGTTACATTGGAGGAGGCGTTACGTGGCATTATGAGTGTGTTGGTCTCCCTGAGTACATGCCCTGACAAGTTTGTTTGGCGACACACAAGCGATGGAGGTGTATGAGCAAGGTCCTTTCACTGACTCATCCAACATAGTCAAGACCAACTCCCACCTGATAATGACCAAAATAGGTGGACGTTGTGGAAGGAAGTCTGGAAAAACGGAACTCTACCGAAGTAAATAATTTCATGTAGAGATTACTAACGAACTCCATTGCAATGACTGCAAACCTTGGTCATCGAGGGATTGATACTCCACCTACATGTCCAATATGTGGGGGAATAGAAACGAAAGAGCATATGTTATTCCAGTGCGAGTGGGCCAAATGGGTATAGTTTGACACCCTAGGGGTGATAGTTGATCTTTCTACGACAAATACCTGTGGCATGTCTTATGGACATCAAGAAGAGGGCTGGACCAAATAGAACATCTCTCGAAATCCGGTAGGCTATTTGCGCGCTCACGACATGACACATTTGGAAAGAACGCTACAAGAAGGTCTTTGAAAATAGAAATCTAAATCATGTCAAGGTCACCAGATGTGTGCTTGAACTATGGGCCGAATGGAGACACAACTAACAGTAGATCATAAGATTGTTGAACCAAATAGGTGGAACTAGCTGAATGAGATCGTCGACAAGTACAATAAAGATTAACTGTATTGCTTCGTGGAGTAAAGAAACGCACATTGGGGGAATTGGAGTCATTGATAGGGATCATCAATGTCAAGTTGTGAGAGGTATGAATAGAAGAATAAGCACATCTGAAGTGGAATATCTAAAAGCATTGACCATCCTGGAGGGAGTAAAGATGACAATTGAGCACAACTCGGAGGATATCTAAATAGAATCAGATGCTCTTAATGTAATCCGACAACTCAAGAAAGACAACTACTACAGGAGAACGACGACCCTGACAACTAACATTCTACAATTGTGTGCCTCTCGAAGGAAGGTTGCATGGATTGCATTTTCAAGATCTGCAAATGAGTGTGCAAACTGGATTGCAAAAAATGCTAGATTAGGGGTGCGACTTGATGATTGGGTCACTCAACCCCCCACCCTCTCTTTTATCTCTTATTAATGCTAATTGTTTAGTTTATGTAGACTCCTTTTCAATTCCTGATAATAATCAATAAAAGAAGTAGTCTTTTTTTGACAAAAATTACAAAATAGTAATAGTACTAAAAATCGTTATTTATAAACATTTTATTTAGTAATAGTTAATTATTTCTTATTTTTATATATTTGTTTTCTTAGTTAAAAATAAGTGAAAATTATATACACAAACATAACTTAATAAATTATATATGCATATACACTATTTAGAATGCTATTAGTTTTATTTTCTCTCTCTATAAAATTTACTTCAAATATAATAATAATTGCTAAATAGCAATAATAAATAATTATTTTGCAAATTTTTATGAAAAGTATTATTTTAATTTAATTTTATAATTATAAATACATAAATGATGTGTACTTATATACTTAATTTTAAACAATTTAATATTATTGTATTATTATTTTCTTTTCAAAAACATTTCTAAACAAACATGATTATGTACACATTTAGAATTTTAGTTTAAAATTTGATTTTTTTTTGTTTAAATCTAGAAATCAAATAAATAGTTACATATTTTAATTCTTGGCAAAAAACATATATACATTTACTATCTATTTAGTTTAGTTTTTAATTAACTTAGTTACTATTGTTTACATTATAAATATTATGTACTTTCAACACTTAATTCATTTTGTAAGTTAATTAAGCTAAACTATAATTATAAATTAGGCTTAAATATATATCAAATATAATTTATGGATCATAAGTATTGTTTATCATTTATTTATTTGAAATTAATTTACATTTTTTGTAAATGTTGTGTTTTAATTCTTATTTATTTATTTCACTCTTAGTTTTTGTGTAATTTTCCAAAGTAATTTGTTAGATGCAAAACTTGCAATTTACTATTGTATGAAAGCAAAATTTTATTTGACATACTTATAAATGTAACATCTTTTGAAATTGAATGTTGAGTTTTTGATTAATTTTAGAGTGTCTATGTGAATGTGAGAGAATGATAACATGAATGTAACTTCTTTTTTTTACATGGATCAATCAAATTAAATTTGTATGACACTATGATAGAGAAAATTGGTCTAAAAACTTACTTGTCAAAATTATAGAATATTTAATCAAATTAATATATATATAGATAGATAGATAGATAGATAGAGAGAGAGAGAGAGAGAGATAGATAAGATTATTACTCGCATGTAAAATCAGTTCAATAAAAAGTAGCAATCTAATCCTTTAAATATTTGCAATAACTATGTTGTGTGTTGATATTAGGGGTGACAATTTATGACACGACACGATTAAAAGATCTGCAATTTACACGTCTAAACACGACACGATTACTAAGCGTGTCTAAAAAAACTCTTATACGTTTAGACACGATTAATAATTGTGTGTAAACACACCTAACATGAAAATACACGACAAACACACGTTTAGACACGATTAATTAATCGTGTCTAAATGTGTTTAATCGTGTTGTGTTTAAACACGTCTAATCGTGTCGTGTCTAATCGTGTCGTGTCTAAACGTGTCTAATCGTGTCGTGTCTAATCATAACAAATGAATTGAAAGGAAATAAAAGTAACACATGTATTCATAATACAAATTTCCTATAATAACAAATGTATTTTAACATTTAACCCAATGTATTTATAATAAAAAAATTCCTACATATTTGTTTTCTTTCCATATATATAATTTGAGTAGATATTATTAATATTTTTTTATATATGTTAAAATTGATAATGCATGCATAATTATAATTGGGTATATAATGTTAGACTTAGACATGTATTAATTTAGAGAAAAACATATATGTAATACATAAAATGAATTATAATATAGTCTTAGAAATAAAACTTAATAACAAAATTCCATATGTACACTTACTTGATTTGTAACTTATGTGGTTTTATGAATGAGAAGGTTTGGAGTAACTTATGTGGTTTTACTTGATTTGCCACATATGCATGAAAATTATATGTTTGACATGAACCAATAAGAAATTATGAATATACATTATAGGTTTGTCATAATTATATACATTATAGCCAAAATTATATACATAGATGATATATAATGTATATCTATATCTAGTATGAACAAGTATTATATACTATATAGACTAAAATAGATAATATTATATTTGATGGATAATAAGTATGAACATATAAATATTTGCAATTTAAAATTAAATATATGGGTAAATTATGAATCCCCCCTAAAGTTTGAGCCAATTTTAAATTTTAGTCCTAATGTTTAGACCGAATGAAAAATACCCCTATTCTGTCCAAAAACCGTTTATTTAAGATGGAAATGTGATCACGTGCTAAGCATACAACTTTTTAATATTTTGAATGACCAAAGTGTCCTCCTTGCTCATACGAATTTCTCTTCTCCTGCCCTCCTGACCCTAACAGACAAATTTATCTTCTCCTGGAGAATTTGCCGGAGCTCCACAACGGCGGCGGAGGCTCCGTGCAAAATTCCCGTTTGTCCCTCCATATACCCACATAGAGGTCTCTTTTCTACGTTAACTTAACCGAAACTAAGGCATGCTGCAAAGTTGATTGTGTGAAAATCTAAGAAATTGTACCTTTCGAATAACAAATTATCTAACAAACGGTTTGCCTACTCTAATCTACCAAAGCAGAAGTTGAAAATATACAAGATTATGACCATAGTATTTTGAGCATTACATGTAAAAAAACCGAACATTAGATGAGTCGTATTCATAACCACTTAGGAAGCGCTCTACAGCATCAATGAGTGTTGTACGAGGTAATCCTTGCAGTAAAAGCTATAGCAAAAAAAACAGTCATTTTGTATGTATTTAGAGAGTGGAACTGAAGAACCCTCTCCATTCTGTACAGGCGACCTTTCCTGGAAATTGTCCGATTAGCCTGATTATATGTATTTAGAGAGTGGAACTGAAGAACCCTGGACCGCATGAATTCTATGTGAACAAATTGCTCTATTTTTCAATTATACAACAATAAATGTTAGTAAAATCTCAAATCGGTGCGAGTATATGTTCATTATATGCAAGATCAAGGAGAAAATCATATATATTCCCATTGGCACAAAGTTGCGGTTGTAGATAACTCTGATATCATCCTTCTTCATATTATAACCTTCAAGAAATTTGATAACATCTGATTTCATCGTGCGCCTTGTGACTCCAAATAACTTACCATAGAAAGCACATGAGAATCATCAAGCAAGCAAGCAGACAAATAGGACCATGATTGAACGGTAACATAAAGGTCATCGCTCGACGAAGAACAGTATGCTTAAACACTAAAACCAAGCATAGAAAGGATAAGGAATCATAATGTGAAAAGTATCGGTATCTGGATTTCCACCATCCTATCAGCATCTTCATCCTGCGGCTGCAATACCTCAGTCGAGAATCGCCGTGGAGAATCACGTAAGAGGAACGAGAGGCCTTGTCGGGCATTGCCAGTTGCTCGAGCAAAGAAAGTGGCCCAGATCTGTAATCTCTGCCGCCCACTTCCCCCACAGTCGCATCCTCACCCCACAACTCAAACTGACCATTGATTCGAGGTTTGGTCTCTGCATATGCTTTCCTCGAAGCATACAGAATCGCATCCTCCTCCTTCTGTATACTTTTGAACACTAGCTTATCTCTGTCGTCAGTATACTTCTTCCGACCAAAGTTGTACTGGTGGGCATACGAGTTGTTCTTCCGACGAGGTCCAGAGCCGGAGAAAGAGTTATCAGAGCTGGAGCTCTGGTTTGAGTGAGGACGATGACAATTTTGTCATTTTCCAACTTGAAAACACACGTGATCTGCACATGTGCTCGAATCCGTTTGAAAATAACGAACATATGACGAAAATGGGGAAATTTTATATTATCCAAACATTAGGACTAAAATTTAAATTTTTAAACGTTAAGTGAGAATCTTAAATTCAGCCCAAACTTTAGGGGGAAGCTCGTATTTTACCCTAAATATATTAATTAAGTATAAATATAGAGTTTGGGAGTGTATAAACATTTTTGGGAGTGTATTTGAAATACATATGCCCATCTTCTCTTCCCAGCCCACCCCAGCCGCAACCCGTATTATGTTCCTAGCCCAGCCCAACCGCAGTTCAGCCCAGCCCAACCGTAGCCCAACCCAGCCACAATCAAGTTTTACTCAAGGAAAAAAGTCACACACCAAGTATTTCTAAACAAGGAGAGTCTCTCCACTTATATAAAAGCAAAACTTCTATTCTTCACATTTCATAATTATTTTTTTCGGTCTTTTGGCTAAGACTAAGTGTAGTATTTTTTCGGTCTTTTGGCTAAGACAGGTGTAATATTTTTTTCTGGACTTTTGGCTACTACATTGTCGTGTGTCGTGTGACAGATTTATTAAACGTGTCGTGTACGTGTTTGGGTTTTGGAGAAACGTTTAAAACTTATCCGTTTAGACACGACACGTTTATTGACACGATACTGTTACTGACACGACATGATTAGACATGACACATCCTGTTTGCCACCCCTAGTTGATATCTTAAAACATTATATTCTTTCATAATTTATGCTTTTTTTTTGTTATAATAATAATTTATTTGGGTTGATCACCTACAATGCTCGATCATAGTTTTTTCCTAATCTCTAGTTTAATTTTAATTTTTTAAGGAACTTGAACTCATGTCATATTTGTTCTCTTTGTTAAATGATCAACTCTGAAAGTTGACCATCTTATAATGAAAATGATACTATCTATAATAGTAAGTCAATTAAAGGTTAAATCGGTTAAGAAATATATTAGTTTAAAGCGGTTTGATTTAAGCATAAATGAGTGCAAAAAAAGATAAGTCGGTTCGAACCAGACCAGAACTGAATTGAACCCACTTTTTGAACCGACTTACTTTAGCATTTAAAAACTTATTTGACTTTAAACTAGTTCGTCTGAACTCGTTCGAACCAATCCAGATCCGGTTCACTTCAATCGACCCAATTTCTGAACAAAAAAAATAACAATAACAATTGAAAGAAATTTAAATTAATTAAGAGTTTCATAATATTTATAATATAATTCCATAAAATTTTATTTATTTTTTATAGTAACAAAAATATTTTTACCAGATTAAATGTAGGATTAGTTATATATTATCACTGACATTGACATATAAAATAGTTCAATAAAAATAGAAATAAAAGTCTGAAAATGCTACAACATGTTTGACGAAAATGGTTTTCCAACCCAAACGATTGTTCTTGGTCCAACATGTTTGAAAATGATGGTAATTAGTACATCCGTTACTTTTCTGTTAAACAAATTCGTTAAATATTTTTTATATTTACAAAATTGACCATTATTTTCTAAATTTTACAATCAAACCCTACAAACTTACACTAATGTTTCAAACAAGTCCCGACTCAATTCGAGCCACACAGGGGGGGTCCACTAAACAGGGTCTGAACCTAGACTAGGTTACCCAACCTTGTGGACCTGGTCTGGGTTCGAACCGAGACCAATTGGAGCCCCAATTGTTTGAACCGAACACAACCAGGTTCGGTCCAATACGATTGGGGCTCCAATTGAGCCCCAATCGGGGGTCCTATGACCTGGGTCCGAACCCAAACCATGTACCCATGGTTGGGAGACCTGGTCTGGGTTCAGACCCATACCATAGGACCCCCGATTGGGGCTCAATTGGAGCCCCAATCATTTTAACTGAACCCAGCCAGGTTCAGTCCAAACCAATTTGGGCTCTGATTGAGCCCCAATCGGGGGTCCGATGGACTGGGTCCAAACCCAGACCATGTACCCATGATTGGGTGACCTGGGTTGGGTCCACCTAGACAATAGGACCCCCGATTGGGGCTCAATTTCAGCCCCAATCATTTGAACCGAACTCAACCAGGTTCGGTCCAAATCGATTGTGGTTCCAATTGAGCCCCAATCGGGGGTCCTATGGCCTGGGTCGGAACCCAGACCATGTACCCATGGTTGGGCGACCTGGTCTGGGTTCGTACCCAGTCCATACGACCCCCGATTGAGAATCAATTGGAGCCCCAATCGTTTGAACCGAACCTAGCTAGGTTCGGTCCAAACTGATTAAGGCTCCAATTGAGCCCCAATCGGGCATCCTATGGCCTGGGTCTAAGCCCAGACCAGGTCCCCAGGGTTGGGTGACCTGGTATGGGTTTAGACCTTGGCTAGGGGACCTCCGGCGTAGCTCGAATCGAGTCGGGACTTGTTTGAAACATTAGTGTAAGTTTGTAGGGTGTAATTGTAACATTTAGAAAAATATTTGGTTAATTTTGCAAATATGAAAAATATTTAATGGATTTTTTTAACAGAGGTACCAATTACCATTATTTTCAAACGTATTGAACCATTAACCATCTCTAAAAACACAAGTTGCACCGATAACCATTTTGTGGAAACATTTTTTTTTGTCGAAAATAATGCTTTACTTGATGAAATAAAACGTCGTGACACTAGGTCACGGTTGTTCGGGATTACAATCATTCATTAATAGAGATAACAATGGTAGTGGTGGTCTTTCGACCCAATCACTATGATTCACTCCCATTCTAGCTTGCTTGACTATCCAATTTGCGCACTCGTTTGCGGTTCTTGATATAGCTCGCGATTGTACTTGCTCCACTCGGGTGGCTAGTACTTGTATGTTCCGTATCTATATGGACAACCTCCAGTGCATCATCTCGCCCCTAGCTGTCGGTGAGCCGTTTGTGAGTCCGTTTCAATGATGATGTTTTTCCATCCTCGTTCGATCGCTAGACGGACTCCCTCTTGGATTGCTCTTGCCTCTATGGTTTCGATGTCATAACTCCACTCCCTACGGTTCATGCCTCCAATCATCTTTCCATCACTATCTCGTGCAATCACCCCAATTCCGGCCCTACGGGTTTGTTTGCACCATGAGACGTCACAGTTTACGTTGATGATGTTTTCGGTCGGTGGTTGCCAAATCTCCACTGGTTTGGTCTGCAGGTTCGGTGCGGTTCTTCAGTCATGTTCCTTTTGCTCGGCTTGGGCTCGTTTTATCTCCGACACCACGGCCTGTGGGTTCGGGTTTTGTGACTCGAACGTAGCCTTACATCGTGTCTTCCATATATGCCAACACGTGAGTAGTGTTAGCGTCCATCTCGTTTTGCTTATCTCTCCCGGTTCAGCTCTCCTTTGTTCAAGCCACGCAACCATATAATTTGGCACGGTTTGGTCCATCCTCAAACCTAGTGTGCCGAACCAGACCGCTTTGGGCCAGCTGCACTCAAGGACCATGTGCTCACGTGTCTCCACCTCTCCGCATATTAGGTAATTCGATTGGACATTCATCCCCCTCTTTGCCATGTTTGTTGTCACCTCTAGTGCATTGGTGTCAAGTCTCCAAGTGAAATTCTTTACCTTTGGGAGTGTCTTGGTTTTTCATATATCCTTCCATAGAGTTGCATGAGTGTTCGGTCCCTGTGGTCCTCCATTCTCCTCTCGAAGTTTATGATAAACCGATCGGACTTGGGTTGATCCGTTCTTCGTATGTTGCCATATGTATCGATCCTTTACTTCATCCGTTGGAATCAGCATTCTTAGCACATGTCCGGCATCCTCTCAGTCCATGATGGTTCGGACCGTGGTCTCGTTCCATTTGCGGTCTTGGGCAATCAAATGTCTCACCCTTAAGTCGGCGCCATGTTCCACGGTTGTATCGGTGTTTACCCGCTTTGTTTCATTCGTGTATATCCATGGGTACTCGAAGACTCGTATATCATCTCCTGAACCAAGTAGCCACACCCCTTCTCTTTTCATGATGTCGCGCCCATGAAGTAAGCTACTCCATCCCCATGATGCCTGACCTCCTCTATTTGCCTCTAGGAATTTTACCATTTGGAAGTACATGCCCTTTAGCACCTTAGCACATAAGGTGTTCGGATCCGTTATGACCCTTGAAGTCATCTTTGTGAGGAGCGCCGTATTGAAACTTTGGATCTCTCGAAATCCCAAACCCCCCGTTTCCTTTGACTTTGTTAACACGTCCCATCTCCTCCAATGTGTTTGTTTGCCTTCCACTGATTGTCCCCACCAAAAGTCCGCTATAAGCGCATCAATCTCCGCACACCATGTTTTTGGTAGGCGGAACACAATCATAACATATGTGGGGATTGCCGTGATGATCGCTTTTATGAGTACCTCTTTTCCGGCTTGGTTAAGAGTCTTTGGTCTCCACCCTGCGAGGTTATCCTTTATCTTTGTTTTGAGTGAGCCCAAATCCTCATTTTTGGATCGTCCCCATATGGATTATAGCCCAAGGTACTTTCCCGGATCGTTTGTACTCTTGATCGCAAGCACTGTCTCCACCTCCTGTCTGGCCTCTCGACTCGCCCCTTTGTTGAAATAAATGGTAGATTTGTTTACATTGATCCTCTACCTTGATGCTTGATAGTATGCCTCTATGATGTTCTTTAGTCCGATCACATTCGTTGTTGTGGCATGTATGAAGAATAGGGAGTTGTCTGCAAAGAACAAGTGGTGTAGTTCTGGGCAATGTTTCCTCATCCTGATCCCTTGTATTGTCCCCCCGTATGCTTCCCCCTCCAGTCGCCTAGAGAGGACATATGCTAGTAGAATGAAGAGATAGGGTGAGAGTGAATCACCCTGCCTTATCCCACGGGTCGGTCGGATAGTGTCGGTCCTATTCCCATTCACGACTACCTGGTACATGGTCGTCGTGATGCATTCCTTTATCCACCCGATCCATATGTCATTGAAACCTCTCCTCCTCATTGATTCCAGGAGTAAATCCCATTCAACTCTGTCATAGGTCATTGCATATTAATTTTCAGTGCACATTCCGCCTTGTTCTCATTATTGTTCATGTGGAGGTGTGGAAAACCTCATGCGCCACCATGATGTTATCCTGTATATGTCTCCCTGAAACAAATGCACTCTGAAAGGGGGTGATAAGATCTGCTAGGTGTGGTTTTAATCTATTAACCAACACCCTTGATATGATTTTATACAGGAAGTTACACCAGCTTATAGGCCTAAAATCAGTAGGTTGCACAGGGTTCGGCACTTTGGGTAGCAACACAATATCAGTATAGTTTAGGGTGTTTAGGAGGTTAACTGTTCTGAAGAAATCCTTGACCGCAGTGATGACGTCCACTCCCACGATAGTCCAATTCTTTTGATAGAACAACCCCGGGAAACCGTCCGGTCCGGGTGCGCGTGATCCCCCTAACTGGTATGTGGCCATGCATATCTCTATGTCTGTCACCTCCTGGGTTAGGCTAAGCTTTATCTCAGGTGTGATATGGTTTGGTAACCATTTGAGGAGCTCCTCCCCGGACTCAGTTTCCTGTGATGTGAACATGTGCCCAAAATAGCCCCGAAGCTCATCGGGTATTCTCCCCTCTTGTGTAATCCATTCCCCATTCATCCCCCTTAGCCTACATATTTGATTTCTCCTCCTTCGAGCTATGGTTGTTTGGTGGAAAAAGGTGGTGTTACGATTCCCCTCCCTTAACCACCTCACTCGGGACTTTTGTCTCCAGTACGTCTCCTCCCTCGTCCACAAATCATTTAGCCTCCTTTTCAAGGATCTTTCCTTTTCGACCGCGTCTTGAGTCATTGTGCCATGCATGTGTCTACTTAGTTCCTCCTTCGTGTGTGCAACTTCCTGCATATTGTTCCCGATCTCGGTTCGGCTCCATCTTGTCAAAAGCTTTCGGCATACATGCAGTTTTTCTTGGACTTTATTCAAATCTCTTCATGTCGTTTGGGACTCCCCCATGCCTTTTGGATAACCTCCTTACATGCCGGGTTCTTGAGCCACATGACTTCGAACTTAAAACGGTATGGTTTCCTTATTCTCGGCCGATCTGTTTGGACCACTAAGGGAGTGTGGTCTGATCTAATTGCTAGTTCATTTATGCATCGCCCTTCTTGGAGTTTTGCAACCCACTCCGCGTTAATGAATACCTGGTGTAGCCTTTCGCTTATTTTTATGTTTTCCACTCCGGTTGTTGCACCACGTAAAGATGTTGCCATTTGTGTCGAGGTCATGTTGACTTCCTTCGACCACCTTCCTTCTCATAATGGTGACCTATCATGTTAAAGTCACCCAAGAGCATCCATGCTCCCCTTCGGCCGAACCCCAAATTTCGTATTCAGTCCCAATTATTAGACCGTTCATTCGCATCCGTGCTCACATATACCCACGTTACATGCATTGCTTAACCATGCTTCGTGGGATTAACCTCACAATCTATGCAATTCTGGTCCGCATACTTGATTTTTACCTTTGTCTCCCCCGTCCACCACAATGCTAGCCCTCCCGATGTTCCGTTCGGGCTAGCATAATAGCTTCCTTCCATTTTCATTTTTCCACGTATCCTCTCGCAGTAGGTATCCGTGTTATTCATCTCCATTAGAATTATTATACTCGGGCGATACCTTTTGTTGAGGTCTTCGAGGTGCTGAATTGTCAAGGTAGACCCCAAATCCTGACAATTCCATGAGATTGTGCTCATTGATCTCGTATGGCTGTTCCGGGACAGCCACCATAACCCGTTATCGTCTCCTTTGGTTCCGCCTCTTCAGCCCCCCCTGTTTTCTTTCGGTGTTTCGCCTCCCACCTCTCGATGTTCGGCTCATTCTTTTTTTTGGGCTAGTTATCCTCATTTGTGCTTGTTTATTTCCGGCCCCCTCCACCTTTATCTCCTCCGTTTTTTTCATTCTCTTTGGTCCCATTTGATCTTCTTGTTCCTCCACCTTCCTTTTTAGTGACATCTTTTAGGTACGGGCTAAGACCAGATGGTTGGTTTTTGTGGTGTAGGTGGTTTTGGTGGGTTCTTGACTATGTAGTTATGGAATGTTGTGGTATTGTCGGTTGTGGCTTGGGTGTTTGGGTAGTCGGGTAGGTAGGTGATGGTGGGTTGTAACGGTCTCAGATTTGGCTTGGTTTGTGGCATGGTTTCTTGTGGCTTGGTTCTTGTTGGGTCTAGTAACAGGATATTGGTCACGATGGTTTTGTGGATTCTCGTCTGGTTCAAAGGAATATGGGTCGGTTCTGTGGTTTTGTTTGTCCAGTCGTTTGTGGGATTATGCTTGGCCACGAGGGTTGGTCTCATACATTGTCTTGGTGTTGTTGTGGGTTTGGTATTTGTGTTGGTATGTAGGTGGGTATCTCGGTTGGGTTCACATGAATGGTGATTGCCATGTCATTGTCCATGTCTGTATCTTGGTCCGCCACCTTGTATAGTTCCTCCTACCCTTTTCCTTGGTCCCCCCTCACATGGTCCTCATCCATGTCCATTGTGTCCGTTCTCCCCTTCCCTTTTGTGTCACCTTTGGTCCACCATCCACTCTCTTGACCGTTTTCTTGTGATTGTTTTGTGCGCTTTTCCTTGTTCACCTTCCTTGCCTCGGCCATAACATTGAACCATGTCTTTCTCGTTGTTGGTCTAGGGATTGTTTCTTCCCTTTTCTCTTCGGCTCCTTGTCTACGTGTCGTGGTAGGCTTCGGTCGAACCCCCACCAACCACGGTCCGTATGCGGGTTGTGTTTGATCATTTTCCGCCATTTAGACCTCCCCTTTACATGATTGGGTCGTATGACCTAACAAGCCACACTCATAGCAATAATCCGACAATCTTTCATACTTAATTGTCGCCCATCTTTCTCCCCCTTTTGAGCTCGTCTACCAAAATCCTGCCATTAGCTGATTGCCGCCTTGTTATCACATAGTAACTCACATGATTTGGTTGGTGGGAAACCAATTTATGTCATCCATTTCCTTAGCCATAGGATTTCTGTTAATCCTCTAGCTATCCCACAAAATTCCGCTTCTGCACTTGATAGAGTCACCACCTTCTGTTTCTTACTTCTCCAGGTTACCAGATTATCACCAATAAAGGTGAAATATCCAGAGGTTGACTTTCGATCAACTGGGTTCCCTACCCAGTCAGCATCTGTGTAACCTTGTATTTCCATATGGTTATTTCTTTTGAACAAAACTCCATTCCCTGACGTGCCCTTCAAGTACCTCATTATCCTTGTGACTGCTTCCATATGCTCAGCTTGGGGCTGATGCATAAATTGACTTACTACTCCGAGCGCATAAGCTATGTCTGGTCGAGTATGTGACAAATATATATAAGTTTTCCCACCAGCCTTTGATATTGCTCCTTATCTGCCATTCTTGCTCATCCTGATAGTTGTAAGCCATGATTTACTACCATTGGAGTTTCGGCAGGTTTGCATTCCAACATCCCTATCTCTGTCAGAAAATCCAGAATATACTTCCTTTGGGATATAAAAATCCCTTTTTTCGATCTTAGCACCTCGATTCCAAGGAAGTATTTCAAATTTCCGAGATCTTTCATCTCAAATTCTTCAAACAAGTTCCTCTTGAGCCTATCCATTTCTTCTTTGTCATTCCCTGTGATAATCATGTCATCGACGTAAATAATCAAACAGGTTATTAATTCCCCTGTTCTTTTCAAGAACAAAGTATGGTCTGGGTTGCTTTGCTTATACCCATATTTTTCCATGGCTATAGTAAACCTCCCAAACCATGCCCGAGGAGACTATTTCAGACCATAGAGTGCCTTTTTTAATCGGCACACATTTTCTCCTTGACTCTCATTCTTGTATCCTGGAGGAACTTCCATATACACTTCTTCTTCGAGATCTCCATGAAGGAATGCATTATTTACATCGAACTGGTGGAGCGACAAATCTTGATTTGCTGCTATAGACAACAATACTCTGATTGTGTTTATCTTGGCTACCGGCGAGAATGTCTCGGAATAATCAATCCCGTATGTCTGAGTGTATCCTTTTGCCACCAATATCGCCTTATATCTATCAATGGACCCATCTTGCTTATATTTGTTAGTATACACCTACCTGCATCCTACTGGCTTCTTTCCAGCTGGCAATCTGCACACTTCCCACGTCTTATTTTTCTCTAGTGCTTCCATTTCAATATTCATAGCTCGTTTCCAATTCTTGGATTGTTGAGCTTCTTCGGTTGTTCGCGGGATTTCTTCTATGAGAATAGACATTGTGAATGTCTTCGCTTCCTCACTTATCCTCCCCCTTACTGTGTTTGCCACTGGATATCTTGATCTGTTTGGCTCCCTTTCTAGTGTATATCTCTTTGGTGGCCTTCCTCGATTCTCTCTTGGAGGCAACTTATATCCTCCAACCATTATCTACTCTTGTTCACCTGGTTCTTCACTCAAAATATTGATGTTTTGAGTTTCAGATAAACTTACCGGGCTTACCTCGGATACCTCAACTGGTGATGAAATACCGGTTGTAGCCCTTAGTTCACTGCTTGATACTGGCGTATCAGAGGTTAGTTTAAGGGTTGGACTATCTTGCTTTTTTGATTCTTCATAGGAGAGACTAGGTCTGTCATAGGAGAAATTAGAATTACATACCCATTCCAGTGGATCATCTGTAAGACTCCCCCCTGACTACTGGACTGGTGATAAAAATACCCTGTTTCAAGGAAATCACAGTTCATGGTGGTGAACATGCGACGAGTTTTAGGATCATAACACTGATACCCCTTTTGATTAACTCCATATCCGACAAACACACATTTAACTGCACACAGATCGAATTTGGTCCGGTCAATCATAGGTATGTGGACGAACACAGAACAACCAAAGACTAGAGGATTTAAACTTAGAGCTAGGGGGACTTTGGTCAATTCAGAAAGAGTTTGAATCGGTGTTTTGAAATTGAGAATTTTTGTAGGAAGACGATTGAGGAGATATGTTGTCGTGGCAACGGCTTCAGGCCAGAATGATTTCGGAACTTTTGACTCAATAAGTAGGGCTCGCGTTATTTCAAGGAGAATTTGATTTTTTCTTTCTGCCACACCATTTTGTTCCGGAGTGTGTGGACAAGAAGTTTGATGAATGATTCCCTTGTCAGAAAAGACAACATTTTGTTCCGCATTAGTCTCCCTTTTTCAATTTCGGCCACTGAATATACTAAACCTCTTTAACTTGTTGAGGTTGATTTGTGGGGGTCTGATCCTGTTGCTTCGAATGGAAAAAGGTATTACATGAGTATCATTGATGTCTACTCACGCCACACTTGGATCTATTTTCTAACTCAGAAAAGTGAAGCTGAAAGCCTGTTTATTCAGTTTCATAAGCTAGCCGAAAGACAACTATCATGCTCTTTAAAATCAGTCCAAACCGATGGTGGTGGAGACTTTAAACCTCTCTCCTACTTTTCTCAAAATGGCATTGCTCATAGGATGACATGCCCATATGTCTGTAATGAATATACTATAAATAATAAACATTACAAAAATTAAAAACTAAGTGGAATAATATTATATCAATAACAAAAATTAAAATATTTTCATTTTGTAAGTTGAGTTAATCATATTAATATAATAATATGATTAAAAATTATTTTGATTTGATTTATTTTTGCTAATTAATATAATAATTTAAACTTTATATAAGACTAAATTTATATAATGAATAATGATAACAAAAATAGTTTTTATACTCTGCAGAAGCGCGGGTCAGTTCTCTAGTTTATATTTTAATCCTTTAATTTAAGATTCTGGTTTTAGAAAAATGATTGGAAAGGCCATCCGAAAGAAAATAGATAGGGAGATTCTATTTGGAGACCATCGATTACTTTATACAAACCACTTTTGTTGAAAGACTAAAATGCCCTAATAACGTTTTACATATTTGTCCTTAATAATTTTAAGGAAATTAATTATTAAATCGACTCCATATTTTCGTAGTTACTAAATTGACCTCATATTATCAAAAAAGTGAAAAATTCATGCTTCTAGCAAGTTTTGACAAAAGACCTCTTACATACTAGTTACAACTTTTACCACTACACTACTAATTCCAATTGTTTTTTTTACATACTTCAAATGTACTTATTGAATCAACTCTCATATTATTGTATTAAACATCTCATGTTTATTTATTGACGCTCTTTAGTAATTAATATTTGTTCAACGTTGTTTATGTAATTATAGTTTTAATTTAATTATGTAGTCATTGATTAATATTTTTTAAATTGTTAAAACATAAGCAATTTTCTAAATTTAGTATTTATAGGCTACCAGAACACTAATTTAAAAAAAATATTTTTCAACCATCTCTAAAACAAATCATAAAGACTTTAGTATGTAGATAATTAAATTAGAACTCTAACAACATATATAATGTTAAGTTTCAGTTTTTTATCGATCATAAAATTTGGTCAAAGTAGTGTTGCTACTTTGTGACAATTTTAATAAATTTGACCAAATTTTTATGGTTGATGGGTAAATTGAAACTTAACATAGATGTGTCTTAGTGTCCTAATTTAATTATCTACATATAATAGTCTTTCTGTATTTTTTAGAGATGATGAAAAAAATATTTTCAAAATGAGTATTCTAGTATTCAATAAATACTAAATTTAGAAAATTACTTATTTTTCAACCATTTCAAAAAATTAATCAGTAGATACATAATTAAATTAAAACTATAATTAAACAAATAACATTGCATAAAGATTAATTACTAAATAGCATCAATAAATAAACATGAGATATTTAATATAATAATGTGAGAGTTCTTTCAATAACTATATTTGAAAAACGAGAAAAAAACAATTGGAATTAGTAGTGTAGTGGTAAATTTTTTGCTAGTATGGAATACGTCTACAGTTCAAAACTTGTTAGAAACATGAATTTTTCATTATTTTGATAATATGGGATCGATTTAGTAATTACGAAAATATGAGGTCGATTTGATAATTAATTTCCTTAAATTAGTAACGAGAAATATGTAAAAATTTATTAGAGCATTATAGTATTTTAAGAAAAGTGGTCTATATAAAATAGTCGATCATATGCAAATAATTTTTTCCAAATAGATATGTCTTAGTACCAATGTTATCAGAACCGGACCGGCTCTCGAACCGGCGAGGGGACCGGTTCTCGGTTCGTCCGATCCAACCCGGATGGGCCCGGTTCGATGCGCAGTTCACTGTTCATAATTGGAAAGAACAAAGCTTGCTTAGGGTATAATCGTCAACCTAGGCTAGCATGAACTCAACTATCCATCGATCTTGTTCCATTCTCAGATTCAACAATCATTTTCTTCATAACTCAACATCTCGATTGCTCCATTCTTCAGTCTCCGCCAAATCGCTATCAACCCTCCTACAAGATTCCATTCCAAGGCCGCAACTTTTGCAAGTCCATGCCCAAGTCTTCCGAGCGGACGCCCACAAGGACAACTTGGTAGTAAAACTCGACTCATCGACCATTACCCATCTTCCAACGCTCTCCGAGTCGTCAACCAGCTCCAAAGCCCTAATATTTTCCCTTTTAATGCCATTATCAGAGTCTTTGCCGAAAATGGTCCCGCTTCTTATGCAATTTCCCTATTCAAAGACCTGAAGCAACGCTCTCTTCCGCCGAATGATTTCACCTTCTCCTTCATCTTCAAGGCATGTGCCAAGGATAGTAGTCCTAAATACGTGAGGCAAACGCATACTCATCCCCTCTGTGGCGACAATCACACTTCCGACTCGTAGCTCTGATCGGCTCCAGCGATTTGGGTAACTCAGGCAAGATCCTCAACGGAATCAATCCCTCGGTCCTCCCTTTCTCTGCCACCCTTTCATCCCACGCAGCGACCAGACAGGACCACTCGCCCTCAATCCCTCCATCTTCTCTTACCAATCAAAACCCCTTCTCTTACCGCAACATCATGTCAAGAGTCAAGAACAACATACATACTACTCACTCACGGTTCTCTCGGTCGCCGTCTCTATCGCGGTAGTCTTTCTTTTGACCATTGTCATTGGCGCCCTGTTCTCTGTTCTCATCCATGAGTTCGTCACCGAGCATGACGAGTCCTCGGATAGCTGGACCTGGAGGCTCTTGAGGAGAGAGAGTCGTGGATGGAAGGAGAGGTTGAGAAGAGGGAGAGAAGAGGTCTGGGAAGGGATGGGTCTTTGGCAGACTCTTTGCAAAACCAGTTTAAAAAGGAGAGTTAAACTTAACATAGTCAGTTTAAACTGAAAAAACCGATTGGTTAGGAAAAAAATACATCCAAAAAATGAACCAGAAACCGATCGTTTTTAAAAAAATCGATCGGTTTTTGCAAAACAAACCAGTTCAACCCGATTCAAACATGATTCATTTGCATATCAGTCTTTTATCTGATCAAATCGGAGAGGGGTCCGATTCCCGATCGGACTTCCGGTCCGGTTATGATAACATAGTACATCCAATGGGCCTTCTTCGAAGGAGCCTGAACTTACATTGTAGATGAAAACGACTTGGACGGGAGCGCAGGCTCATGACGTCTCCTTTCCATTCCCGTAAGACTCGGTCGGGTCACGTATCATCAATCATCATCTTCTTCGCTCCAGCTCTTGCGTTCGCAACTCTTCTGGTAACCAACTTTCAAAGAGGTAAACTCTCTCTGCTTACCTCTCCTGATCTCGCTCTTCTTTCTTCTTCTTATTATTGGAAAAAAAAAAATCAGCGGGGGTATCCGTCCAAATGGGTAATTTTCATATTCACCGCAATTGAGCTGAAATCCACCAGGAAGTTGAAATTTCACTCTTCGGTTGAGAACTCTGTTTAATTGGTCGTATTGGTTCGATGAAAAACTGTGTAAATTGTTCATTTCTGATGACCGTAGTATGCGGCCTGCCTTGTAGATTGTAGTGGAATCCAAGTGGATTCAATTAATCAGACGACCGTTTTTCAATTTGAGCGAGCAGTGGTTAATATGGTTAGTGGCGTGGTGCCTCTTGATTGTTGTTTCCCGAGCATTATCCTCTGGGCATCATGAATTGCTTGGGAGTTGGGATGCAGTATGTGTTATGATCTATATCAATTGCAAGGTATGGGACTTGTACCACATTGGTTGTATGGGCAACCATTGTGGTGTTTATAAGCTAAATGGGTTCTCCCACCTAATAGACTAGTTTATTGGGTTGAGCTCTTCCATTTGGCTTGTAACAATTGGTATCAGAGCCAGACCTTGGAGTGGTGGCCCACGGAGTGATGGCCTGGAAATAAGTCAGCCGTGACCAACGTGGCCGTGACCAACAAGGGCTCGGAGTGGTGGCTCACGGAGTGGTGGCCTAGAAAAAGCTAGCCGTGACCAACGTGACCGTGACCAACGAGGATGTTGGTCTCTTTAAGGGGGGACGAATGTTATGATCTATATCAATTGCAAGGTATGGGACTTGTACCACATTGGTTGTATGGGCAACCATTGTGGTGTTTATAAGCTAAATGGGTTCTCCCACCTAATAGACTAGTTTATTGGGTTGGGCTCTTCCATTTGGCTTGTAACAGTATGAGCATATATCGAGTGCAGCCTTCAGACATTGCCTTCAAATTTAAATGCTTGACTAATTAGAATCTTTAGATATTTCTGTTACTTGAGTTGATGTTCTATGTATCAACAACGGTAAAAATGGTTATGCTTTCAGCAGGTCAGTTTCTCCATTGCTATAAAAATGGGTGTCTCTCTTTCAAGTTCAACAGTCAACGTTCCTGTCTTATCAACAGGTAAGTCCAATCTTCTTCTACCTGAAGGATATGGGATTTGCAATTCTCTTGGCTACTTATCTATTGTCTCTTCTGGAAGTGAACTTGTAGATGACGCTTCATGATTAATAGTTATGCTTAGTGTCGAAATATTTGCACTTTTAGATGAGAGAGTACTTGACGTTTAACATCTGTAAAAGCTAAGAGATACAGGTCTAAGTCTATGCGTATGAAGAAGTTCAGCATTTTAAATTTTAAAATCAGTAGATATTTGTGGATTGATCTTGAATTGGTTGGTGAATGTCATCATATTTCCAACTTAATGTATGTAAATATTCATCACCAATAAGTGCCAGATAGCTGTCTAAAACATTGTCTTTGGGGATCCATTCAATAAAATTAGAATATCCTTATCCTAAAGGGGTTTGTTGAGATATCCAGTATGCACCCCCACTGTAATAGGGTGTCTTATTTTGGCTTTACATACTAGTAGATACTATATAAGTCAAACAATATTGCTGGATGTGGAAGTTTCTGTTGTAATTACAAAGTTGTGAGCATATGAAGAGGCTTATGGCTAGAAGGTTTAAGCTAGTATTATTAATAATATTGTTGAAGCACCTCATTATGTCAATTTCTGAAAAATTTTAAAAAAAGGAAAAATCTATTTGCATTATAGTTTGGATGACTCTACCGAAGCTGAATAAATAGTTAACTGAATCAGACCTTCAGTTTTCTTAATCATAACTTTGGGTGGAGATGGATACATTCTTAATTTGAAAAGTAAACGGTGATAACTGTATTCTGTCTTTACCGTTGTCATATTTAAGTATCTTTTGGTTCTAAATTGTTGCAGTGAGGTCAAAAAGTTCATTGAAAGGTAGCAAGATGACCCATATGCTTGATCTCCCAATGCAAGTGAATGCCCAAAGGTGTCAATCTGCATTGATTCTGTACCCTGCAGCTGTTGGACATGCTGCTCAAGTACAACCAATTCATAAACGGAGATCCACAGCGATATGCTCTGCAGCTATGGTGAGTTTTAGGTTCCCTTAGTGCATTTGGTGGAGTCGTGTTATGTTATTTCTGTTTTCCTTTCTTATTGAATGGATGATATACTACAACAGAGTGTAAGATGTGGTGGAGCAGAGCAGACCCAAACAATTACGCGCGAAGCACCAACAATTACGCGAGCACCTACTCACAGTAATCCATCCCATTCACAGTTTTTATCTGTCTACCATGATATTAGCTTTATAGTAATGATGCAATTTCATTTCATTGATTGATTCAGTAAACGAGAAGTCACCAGATCTGGATGACGGTGGGACGGGGTTGCCACCTCGTGATGATGGTGACGGTGGTGGAGGCGGTGGTGGTGATGGAGGGAACTGGTCAGGTGGGTTCTTCTTCTTCGGCTTTCTCGCACTTCTAGGCTTTCTCAAGGACAATGAAAGCGATGAAAAGTAAGTGGGTAAATTCAGGTGATGAGAATTTTGATGCTATTCTATATACTCATTTTTGAACAAAGGAAGGCTATGCGGCCGAATTCAACCAGCATTGAAACAGATATTAGTCAGACGTTGACCGCCACCATGTATTTCTAATGTTATCCAACCAAGTAAAATAGTTCAGGTCCCTCCAGTCCTCCCACTGAACAACTTCTCTCTACTCTCTCTCTGATTTCAAAGTCAAAGGGGTTCACTCCAGAAGTCAACTTCTGATTTTGGTTAATAGTAACATGCGAATACTATGTCAAGACACGTGTATGTTTAGATCATCTTGTCCAGTGTAGTAACATTTATTTTGTCAATATTAAGTGCATACCAATATTAATAGGTATCATGCTCGTGCTTTGCAGTAATAATTTTAATTTATTAATATTGATATTTTATGTTATTCTTAATTGTAAATAGTATTACGTTATTTATTAATTGAATATAGAATAAAAAAAATATTTGCTATTATAAAACTGAAGTTGTCTATAATAAATAATTATGAATTTTTATAAAAAAAAAATATATATATATTATACCATAATTATGAGTGGAACAATATCAAAATATTTAAAAGTAAAAAGTAAATTAATAAATATTGTATCAATTAGTGAAAGAGAGTGTGTTGTTTATTTTTTAATTATAAGTTTGAAGGAATTTTTCAAAAAGTGTATATGTTAATCGATTACTGATGGACTTTGCAAGTTTGTACGTATCCGATCGCAAAGTGCATTGTCTTTTGTCCTCTAGTCACCCTAAACACATTGAGTCCTCTAGTCACGCAAAGTACATTGAGTTCTGGTAGTCGATTTATTGTATTTAGCCTGACTAGATGACTCAATGTGATTCCAAACATTACTGATAGTGATGAGACAATGAATATTTTGCATGGCCACAACAATAATCTCTCAGATGACAATGTCAACGTTGATGCACTCTCAGATGAGCATGTGATTAATGAAGAAGATACATATATTGAGCATTTTACAGGGCACATTGATGAAGACAACGAATAAGTGTTTGAGGTTGGCGAGAATTATGAGAATGTACATGGAGGTGTCCATGGTGGAAGTAGCTCACACGACGTGCAAATGATGCAACCCATTGCTGAAAATTGGGTTGATAGTAACTGGATCGACAATTTTCAATCAAGGGATGAGTGGTCTATGGCTGTTAATGACACGTCGAGTGAAAGTTTCCTTAATACAAACATGAAGTTTAGTAGTAAAGACGAGTTAGTTGCCGCTGTGAGGAAATGACACATATCAAATTCTAAGGTGTGTATTGTTGGGTCATCCAATCCAAAATCAATTGTATTTAAGTGTAAAGTTGATCCTACAAATTATTCGTGGTTATTGAGAGAAAGTTTTTTTTTAAGCATACTGGATTGTGGAGAAATTCCAATCTGCATTCTCCACATACATGTGCTAATGAAGTCCTCATTGAATGACACTAAAACATCGATTACAAGTTGATAACATATTTGATAAGTAATTCAGTTTTAGCTGACACGGGTCTGAAAATTCCAGTAATTCAGTCAATGGTTGAGCATGAGTTTGGTTCGAAGATTTCATATCCAAAGGCATGGTACTCCAAACAAGTAGTGTTGGAGTCTTTGTACGGAACACACGAAGATGCCTTTGTAAACCTCCCTAGGCTACTGTCAGCTATGACCGTATATATCCCTGGGACAGTTTATGATTTTATGCCCAAAAGAGTTAATGTTGAAACTGAAGTAGCAACCTTTGGAATGATGTTTTGGTCATTTGGTCTATTCATTGAAAGATTTTTCCATTGTTGGCCTCTTATAAGTATAGATGCGACACATTTGTATGAGAAATACAATGCGAAAGTGCTTGTAGCCGTATCGTATGATTCTAACAATGGCATATATCATTTGGCATTGCTGACGGAGAGACAAAAGAGAGTTGGAACTGGTTTTTACAGCATCTGCGAGACAACTTAACGAAGGATCGATATGTCTGTCTAATGTCTGATCGGCGTAGGGCAATAATTAACGCGGTAGAGGCTGTATATGGTCAATATGGTATTGGAACACATCTCTTTTGTGCACTCCATCTAGCAAGTAATTTCAATCACGCCTTCAAAAGTGTTATCCTGAAAAAACAGTTGTACATAATGGTATGTACACCTGATAAACGTAAGTTTGATGTTTGGTATGCTAATCTATTAACTCTACATGATGGAAAGTACAACGATTGGATATCCAACATACCCCTTGAGAGATGAGCATTAGCGTACGATGGAGGAGCTCAGTATGGAAACATGACAACGAATTTGGTTGAAGTGTTTAACGGAGGTTTGAAAGGCGCAAGAGTATTACCGTTGACTGAGTTAGTCAAACTAACCTATTGGAGATCCAATACGTACTTGTTCAAGCGTCGACACGAAGCAATGGTTTCCATTGAGGAGTCAAAGGTATGGTCTGACGTTGTCCAAAATACCATTACTCAGGCACAGAAACAACTTGGTAGGATGCAAGTTGCCCAGTTCAGTCAAGAACACTGTGTTTTCCAAGTGTGTGATATTGGTAGATTTGTACATTGTGTCGGTTGGAACACTCCCGGGAATTATACGGTTAACGAAGTGGAGCAAAAATGTGAGTGTGAATTATGGCAATTATATCATCACCCGTGTTCACATGGAATGGAAGCACTCACTATGGCAGGGATGCAATGGGCTCCCCATGTCGATCCGCTATATTCGAATCATGCCCGTCTTGCAGCATACTCTCCATGTTTTCAACCAATACCAGACGATTATTGTTGGCCACAGTTTGATCTTCCAAAGTACAGTCATGATTCAGATAGGTGGAGGACAAAACGGGGTAAAAGAAAATCCAGTCGTATTCATAACGAGATAGACGCTAGGGAAGGTTTGCCCAGGAGAAACAACTGCTCCAAGTGCGGTGGAAGTGGACATTGGGGAATACATGTAAAGCTCCACGTTAATCTTCATAAGAAAATTGTTGTAATTTGAGGATGTTGTAATATGAAGGATGTCGTACTATGGATGATGTTGTAATTTTTAAGAAAAATGTGAATGTCGAAATTTCGTGTAACCAGTGTCATTACTCTTTTTGTATCAGTAGTTATGTCCACTAAACTTTTGGGAAAAATAATAAAACAGTCAAAAAATTAGCACATTCTATTTGACATCGTTTTAGGGGGGGTTAAATGGGCCAATTGTAAGAAATGACAAATTTTAAAGTTTGTCAAAAAACTCTTAAAAATTTAGGATAACTAACTAAATAACAGAGAAGATGAATGCAATAGTTCTTTAACACAATTAATAATAATACGGTCCAATAGTATCTAATGACACACTAAACTACTCGGAAACCTCCTCCTGGTCGGATTTTTCACTTGAAGAGTGTTGTCGGGGACGACGTTCAACAACTCTAAATTTACGTGACGGTCTGAATGACCCTCGACTTGAGCTTTCCCCGGTGACACCACGTCCATGCCCTGGTTCTTCCAGACTACGTCCTACAACACTCCTTGGATCAGAATACCATGAGTGTGGTAGTACCCGCTGCTCACGTTCAATTAATTCATTCGACTGTCCGATGTGTTCTTCATTCACAGGTAGTTGGTCGACAGCGTCATAAGACGACCAACAATTTTCTAAATAAGACTCACCCAATAATTTGAAATTCCGATTTGTGATACCTTTTGAAGCTTTCCGTGCTAGGTGAATTCCTCTAGCCATAAAACCCATCTGCAATATTAAGAACAATGAATTGTCAGGTATTACAATTTGATGAAATGTACATAAGTAATGTCTACGTAGTTACTTACCACTGTCTCTACTTGGCCCCCGTGAGGAACAAACGAAGCTCTTGGTTGAGGAGCCTGTAAAGTTGTACTAGTATCTGGAAACGGAGTCGTAATGAATCAATGGGTTATTCGCTGATACCATGTCATATATTGCGCGACGTTCGTCAACGGTTGACTTTCCTACTGGACAAAATCAGCACGGTTGTTCCATCAGGCTTGGCGATGAATGTCCTAACTATTTTTCGTGTCAAACCCTCTTCAATTTTCCAATCGCTCGGGATTGGAAACTTAAAACTAAAATAGAACACTTTCTTAAGCAAATTTTAATTCAAGGACTCACAACCTTTTAAGCCTTATCAGGGACTATCAATATCTCAAGCAGTCAAGTATCAGTAAGCTTTCCAGGGAGTGTAATCAACTGATTCAAGTTTAACTTAAATACAATAAAATTCATAATGAGGAATCCAATTTAACATACTAATCAGACTTATCCGCCCTAATCATATGAATCAACCTTAAATACTTACTACACTTATCAACACTAAATTCTTATTAGTAAATCAACCTCCACGAATTACTCTTGTCGGTTTCTTTCTTCAGCAGCAGCAAGGCGATGGGTGAGGTGAAGTGTGGTCAGGTGACTGGAGAGGCGAAAAGTGGCGAGGGGAGTAGAGCTAGGCAAGACTTTTGTCCAAGCAAACATGAAGAGAAGAATTTCACATCAAAGAGTAGACAAGCGAGGTTTCTATCTGATTAGGTTAAGTAAAAAATATTTGTTTAAGTAATGTTGGTTCGATAAAGTTAGTGGTGGTTAAGTCGGTTCAGAAGTGGTAATGACACATTGTTATTAAATAACATATTTTAATTTCGAACATAATCGACACTAAAATAACTCATCGGAAACAACCATTGATTTAGTGGCCGTAACTCCACTAAAGAACATTACTATTAGGAAAAAAACTACTCACCCAAAATCATTGTATAGATGCTAAATCACATATTTTGCAGTAAAATCATTGTTTAACAATAAAGGCTTTTTTAGTGACAATATTTTGTTATCGCTAAATTATGTTATTTGTGTATCAAAACAAGTTGACACTATAAAGATCTTTAAATGACTAAATATTTGCTCTCATCTATATACCTATAATAGTGACAACCATATTTGTGGTTGCAAAATATAGGTGTTTAGTGACAACAAAAAACACTTGGTCGTTGTAGAGGTACATTATTCTAGTGCCATCTTGTTGTGACTAGATTTAATTTGACAGGAGAAATTTGCCAGAAGTATCGGGATGTGTGCCAAATTTACCAGAGCAGACACGTTGGAAGGTTGGACCGGAAGCTCCTGGCCTGCGAAATTGGACAGTGGAGGTTGTTCCTCCGGATCCTTCTGCTGTGCTTAGGTGGGTATAAGGTTCGAATGTAGGTAATTCATAATTCAGTTCTACTGTAAAGAAGATAGTCATTGAGAGATGTATGCCTTGCGTGGAGGGGAAAAGTGCAGTATTTACAGTATTTCATGGAGAGAAAGTGCAGTTTTTTTCAGTATTTCATGGAGATGGCCTAGGTCTGCCTTGCACCTCCTAGTGAGATCCCTGAGGAGTCTCGAGATGCTCAGACTGAGGCCTCTACTACTGAAGGCGAGGCTGCCGAGGCTGCTCTCATACGTCCTAGGGAGGGCGAGGCCATCTCAGATGTTCTTGCACCTAAATCTCTTATTTCTTAGTGTTTGTTTCCTCAATTCATGTAATCGTTCTTTAACAAACTTTTTGAATTAATGGAATTTTTCTTTTCTCCCAATATCGGTTTTGATTCAGTTGTGTATATTGTCAAGATACTTAGCTTATTACTCCATGTTTGTTATTACCATGGGCATTGTCTATTTTGTTTGGTTATAGGGTGATCTTAACTCAACGTCTATAACAAGTTTTTTTTTGCTTGGTTATAGGGTGATATTGAGTCGACTACGTATAACAAGTCTTTGTTTGCTTGCTTATAGGGTGATCTTAATTCGATCACTATAACAAGTCTTTATTTGCTTGGTTATATGGTGATCTTAAGTGGACTGATATTACACGTCTTTACTTTTCTTGGTTATAGGGTGATCTTAAGTCAACCGATATAACGAGTGTTTGGTTTGCTTGATTATAGGGCAATCTTAAGCCGACTTCTATAATAAATCTTTGTTTGCTTGGTTGTAGGGTGATCTTAAGTTGATCACCATAACAAATCTCTATTTTACTTAGTTATAGTGTGATCTTAAGTCCATCAATATATCAAGTTTTTTGTACGCTTAGTCCTACAATAACTTTAATCGACAATTATAATGTTGTTACCCAGTTATAAGATGACTTTTAATTTACTCTTCCAGGACGAGATTTTTCTGATTCTTTCTCTTTGTAGATGTTATTGTGTAATTCAATGATACTTCATTATTTGAATCACAAATGTAAGAAATATAATCACGTAATATCACTCATGTAATTCTAATCATGCAAGGAATATATACAAATCATGCAAGGAATCTATATCAATCATGCTAGTACTCGCTCTATGTCTAGTCATTTGTTTTTGGCAATTAGGAACAAAGCATCGTCGTGAGGAACCCCCATGTGAAAAGGAGATGACAACATTCTCTTAGGGAGATGGACTTTTCTTGCACGTGCAACAGCGGATAACCGAGTGGTATATACCTCACGGGCCTCGTTGTGTTCTCTGCGTGCTACAAAGCCTCTGACTATTAGATAGACAATTTCACTCGTCGTGAATTTCTTTCAATCTGCATTTGGATGAGTTTGCATTCTTCACAGCTTTTTAATTAGTTTCCTATAGACAATGCTAATTTTGGGACAAGATCTAACTTCCTCAGAGAAATTCGTTGAAATATCGGGATGTGTGCCAAATTTGCATGAGCAAACTTATTGGAAGATCGGACTCGAAGTTTCGTGACCTGCAAAAAGGGACAATGGAGGTTATTCCTTGTGATCAATCTTTGATGCTTAAGAGAGTACAATGTTCAAATGTATGTAGTTCGGGATTCAATCCTATTGTAAAGAGGATAATCATGTAGTTATATCTGAGACGATACCTAATTACTCATTAACTAAGTTTCGTCGAGGATATAATTTGGTGTAACTACCAAATTTGGTCTCGGTATCGATTCTAAGGGAGCATCGTTGTTGTGGAGGAGGAACCTAGAGACTTGAGTTTTTTCAAATTCTTTGTTTGGGCGAGCATGAGATGATTGCCTCTTATTTAGGTGGTCAGGTCGACCCTCGTTAGTATTGCATGCTTCTTTCCTTATCAAGGATAATGATAAAGTGCTCGCCTCTTTAGAGGGAAATCTTAACTTTTGTAGGCGTTATCTTGATAACTCCTGTTTGGAGGCGAGCTTGAGACACTTTCTTGAAGGTTGGGAATAGGTCAATCTCGTCACGTGTAAGCTACATGACTTATCGTCTTCTAAAGGTGGCCAACTTCGGTATCATTTGCTTATTTCGAAGTAAAATAAAATATTAGACTCAACACATCTCCTTGACGCCTTCAATTTTTTGTGGGTGACCCTTCGTAATGTAGTTCATAGGATCGATGAAATCTTTGCTCTTTGATGACGATCCCTATGATGCAAAGACATCGATCTATCTCCTTGTGTCTTTTGGCTACGCCTCCTTCCCATTTATTGTGCTCACCTAGATTTGCTAAGCTTTTATCACTCACAAATTCAATTTTATAAAGGAGTATTTTTGGAATATTATGCATATGATAATATAGTTAGTTATGAAAAAATCATGATGTGGCTATAGTTGGGTAACAGGAAACACCACTATAGCGAAGAAGTGAACACAAAGCTTAGTGGCATGTTCTTTTCGCGGAATTGCAAAAATTTGGCTTACGGATTACGGACGGGGTAGGCTTAGACATAGCGTATGAAAACCTCAAAATTCCTAAGCCTAGAAGGCAATGAATCCAGAATAGGGGTGTAAAAGACGATTATACCCTCATTGCTTTTCCATAACTGCAAAACTGCCTCTCATTCATTTCACTCTGCAAATTCACCCACCGAGTTCAATTCTTCAGTTGCCCTCACTACTTCTTCAACATATGGCATCACCCCTCTTCCGAAACTTATCCATTCAACCGCACCTTCATCCTTCGGCATCGCCCCTGTTCGTTTTGAGCCCCGTTTGTTCGTTCATCCAGCAGCTACCTCGTTCGGTCCATTCAACATGTTAGTTCTCCTTTTATGTTTTGGAGTTTTGATGACTAATTGGTGTTGCTTACGAGATTACGGTTTGACTGATTATGTTTTAACTAGTTAGGGTTTCAGCGGTTTAAGTTTTGAATGGTTAGGGTTTCGGCAGATTAGGGTGTGCAAGATTGTTGTGTGTGGAATTGTTGTTTGATTCTAGAATGTATGTCACATTATGGTTTTATACCCACAATCGTGGATTTCGGGTTCGGCCGAACCCGAAATCGTAGATTGTGGGTTCGGTCGGAACCCAAGACCAGTTGATTATGGGTTCTGGGGGTTCTGGGTTCAGCGACCATTAAAGGAACCCATAACAGATGGGTTATGGGTTAAGACTGAACCCAGAAGCAGTTGATTCTGATTCTGGGTACCTGAACCCAGAATCTGCTGCTTCTGGGTTCAGGTAACCCAGAATCAGTTGCTTCTGGGTTCAGGTAACCCATAATCAGTTGCTTCTGGGTCCAGTCTTAACCGAGAACTCAGCTGATTCTGGGTAACAGAACCCAACTGATTCTTGGTTTAGTATTAACCCATAACCCAGCTGATTCTGGGTTGCTTTAACACATAATCAGTTGATTCTGGGTTCCCTAAACCCAGAATCAACTGATTATAGGTAACTTGAACAAGATGTGAGAAACTGAATTAGTTGTGTCTTTTTTCAGTTAGGCCTACCAATAGTATATTACAACATGTAATACTGAGGAGAAGGTTGGTTGTTATGTTCCTCCATCTTGTGATGAGAGTTGTTTTGCGTGTGGTCCTGCAAATGAACCGACCAACACAGTCCACTAGAGCCTAATCGATGTATGAGGTGGCGAAAAGAAACTATATTAAGGGCCTACTACATTCGGATGACACCGATTATAGAGACCAACTCAGAATGAATTGACATTGTTATAGCAAGCTCTGTGAAATGTTAGTCGAAGTTGGAGGCCTTAGGTCAACGAGACATGTCAACATCGATGGGAAAGTAGCAATGACATTATACATTCTTGCTCATCACAAGAAGAATAGGGTGATCAACTTTGACTTTGGTAGATCAGGATCAACTGTTAGTCGTTATTTTAACAAAGTTATCTTGAGTATTCTACGGTGTCACCACGTACTCCCCAAAAACCCTGAGTCGATCACAGTGGATGGAAACGATGAAAGATGGAGTTGTTTTGAAGCACTTCATATATAGTGGACTTAAGAAGACCTTTTTTAACTTAATGAAGACCTTTTTTTAATGGAGACTTTTTTATAATTTGTAGAATTGTTTGGGTGCCATCAATGGGGGTCACATTGAATTGATAGTTCCTCTGTCTGACAGACCAAGGTATAGGAACAGGAAAGGTGAGGTTACCACCAATGTCCTAGTTGCTTGTTCCCCAGATATGCAAATCATATATGTACAACCGAGTTGGGAAGGTTAAGTTGTTGATAGTATATTTTTGCGAGATGCTCTATCTAGAGAGGCGGTCTAAGGGTCCCCTGTGGTTGATATTATTTAGTTGATGCTGGATATGCCAATGCTGGCGGTTTTGTGGCCCCATATAGAGGAGTCTGTTATCATTTGAATGAATGGCGCATTGGACATCAACCTGCAAATGCTATAGAATACTTCAATATGAAACATGATAGGGCTCAGAATGTGATAGAACGTTGTTTTGGTCTGCTTAAGATGAGATGGTCCATATTAAGGAGCATGTCTTATTATCCAATGAAAGTTCACAACAAAATTGTCCACGCATGTTGTCTGCTCCAAAATTTCATAATAAATTAGATGAATGATACCTTAGAGGATGATATACCTCTTGATTATAAATCAGGTCAACCTGAAAGTGTGGATTTTATTAGCGAGGTTCGTGTTTCATCAGAAAGGAACATCACCTTGTCACACGCTTTGAACCAAACGATCTTCGTTTCTTATCTACATACTTCATTGTTCTCCTTGCTGCCTTGTTCAAGATATCAAGAGTTTCCTCGAGCCTTCTTTGTTTTTCTAGCAAAACGATGTGCGGTTAAGTTGTCGTGCCTTCCTCGATCTAAGATTAGGTTTTGGGGCATAACCTAATGACATCCCATAGGTAGCTGCTCAAAGGGGATGAATCCCATCGCTGATGTCTGATGTAAATTGTGATAGTATTAAGTGGTATCCAACACATTATTCCAATTTTGTCGACTGACCTATAAATAGTGTCTGACATATTCCTTCAATGACGCATCTATCCGCTTTGTCTACCTTCGTGTTTGAGGATGATTAATAGTATAAAACTTCAATTTTTCCACCATCATTTTGAAACAATATTGAATAGTACACGATATGTCTGTAAACCGAGCATCCAAATCACTCACAATATTGAATCGTACTCGGAGTTCTTCACTCTGTTCTTGTAGAACAAATTAGTTGTTTTTTCCGTTGAACACGCTCCTGGTTCAAGCATAAATCCATGTACTTTGAGAATCAAGTGACCACTACGAACACGCTTCACATCCCACTCCCCTTTGGAAATCCGACAATAAAATACATGGATACACATACCCAAGGTTTCACCGATACTTGTAGAGGCTGGTGCAATCTCACATTTTCCTTTTTGTAAATGATGTGGATGACTCCCTAAAGCTTTTGTGAATAAAGAAACTAGCTGATTACAAGAACTAACATGTTGAAGATCAATGATGTTTTCTAATAAATTCTCCCTAATATAATGGCAATCTATCTCTATATGCTTGATTCTTTCATGAAAAATAGGGTTGTTAGCAATTTGAATTGCTACTTTATTATCATAATGCAACACTACAGGTTTAACCTGTTCAGGTTTAACTCTTTCAACATATTTCTAAGCCAAATTATCTCGGATAATGCAGACCCCATGTTGTTATACTATGACTTGGCTGATGACTTAGACACTATATTTTGCTTCTTTACCTTCCACGATATCATAGATTTACCTAACAGAATGCAAAATCCAGTGATAGCTTTCCTAGTTTCTAAGCATCCCATTACATTAGGTGAAAACCGAGTAATCTAATCTAGACTGAACATATCCTTCCTTAACAAGCACATTACATAGTTTTAAATCCCACTTACTACCTGCCTGGTTCAGTCCATAAAGGGACTTCTGCAACCTACAAATCAATCGAGTCTTATCTGCATTGAAACCATCAGGGATATTCATATACACTTCCTCATCCAAGCCACCTTGTAATAAAGTGTTATGGACATCCATTTGGTAAAGGGGCCAACTATAGATTACAGCCAGGCCTAAAATAGTTCGGACTGTATTCATTTTTTCAACAGGCGAGAAAATCTCAAAATAATCAATGCCATGTTTCTGGTTATAGCCCTTTGCCACAAGCCTAGTCTTATATCTACTTAGACTTCCATATAAATTGAATTTAAGCTTGTATACCCACTTACAGCCTATCAAGGACTTTTCCGGACATACCAGAACTAGATCCCATGCACAATTTTCCTCAAGTTCTTTCATTTCCTCCTACATTGCTTCGATCCATAACCTGTCTTTCACTGCTTCATGAAAATTTTCTCGCTCAACCATATTAGACATATAAGATATATAACACTGATATTCATTTGACAAGCCATCATACGAGATATAGTTTCTTATACAGTGCACATTCTAAGCATTTGATACTTCATAATCTTTCATCCAAAGGGGGGGGCTTAATGACCCTCCCGAACTTGCTCAATGAGGGTCCAGAACGTCTATCTATGGGAGCATCATTCCCTTCATCAGAGTCGGTCAATGACTCATCATATGAGGCGATCCCATCTGAGTCCTGACGAGACTTATCCTGTGGGTTATCTTCACTTCGAATTATCTCTTCCTCTGTTTCTACAACTTTACGGTTGTTAACATCATCAGAATCTTCTATATATGGCTCAAAAAACACGGACAACTGATCAAGCCTACCATTCCCAAAAGGGAATATGCTCTCATTAAAAATCACATCTCTACTACCAAAAAAATGCATCTCAGTTAAATCATAGAGCTTGTAGCCCTTTTGGGTCACATGGTATCCCATCAAAACAGAAGGGATAGCTCTGGAGGCCAGCTTGTCGGTTACCGCGTTATTCTTAGCATATGCTAGGCATATGAACACCTTTAGGTGACTGATGATAGGATCTTTGCAATTCAACATTTCAAAGGGTGATTTACCCCTAATAATATGGTACGCATGAGATTTATTAGATAGCAAGATGTGAGGATACAATCCCCCCCCCCCCAAAAAAAAAAATGTTCGGGATTAATCTTTCCAGATTTAAGGACCTTGTTATTTCTAGCAGGTGTCTGTGCTTTCTTTCAGCTCTTCCATTGTGTTGTGGCATGTAAGGTCAACTACTCCGATGAGTGATGCCCTTATCACACAACAACTTGTTCATATGCTCATTAAAAAAAAAACTCTTTTCCATTATATGTTCTTAAACACTTAATCCCTTTTTTGAACTGAGTTTCTATCATGGCATTAAAATCCTTCATAACAATAGCAACATCTGACTTATAATGCATAAGATGAATCCAACTTACTCTAGAAAAATCATCCCCCAGAGTTGAGCAAAAACACTTACTATCCTGTGTGGGGGCAATGATAAGGACCCCACACATATTCATGTACTAAGTCAAATGAAGTATCTGCTCTTGAACTGAAAATAGGAAAAGTGTTCCTAATTATCTTAGCTTTTGGGCACACAAGGCAACTACTAATATCAGAATTCCTTTCCTTACCCACATTCAGAGAATCAACATGTTCCAAAAACTTAAGAGAGGCATGTCCAAAACATGTGTGCCATAACATAGTATTATTCACAATAGGGCTGGTTACAAGAGATCTAACTGATCTGCAAGGTAAATTTATGAAGTTTAGTCCAGACTTCGCCTTACCAGTCCCCAAGACCCTCCCATTTGAGAGGTCCTACAGTATAGCAAGGTTGGGGTAAAACAATGCAGAACATTTTAGGTCACTCGTAAGTTTAGACAGTAAGAGAAAGTTGTACTTAAAATCGGGGAAATACAAAACATCTTGCAATTTTCTGTTTGAGTCTATCAATACATTACCAACAATGTGAACATCAGAAGACCCCCCCCCATTTGGTAATTGCCCGTAATATTAGGCAACATTGCCCGTAATATTATTTTCCTTGTTTTTCAAAAATTCATTGAATTTAAAACAGTTATCTTTGGGATGCCCCATCTTTTTACAAAAGTCGTATCCCCTAGCATAACAACGATTAATTGTGTGCCCACACTTATGACAATGGATACACTCCAAATTCTGATTTCCCTTTGGTTTATCCAAATTCAAAGAAACATTAGTAGACTTAGTACTCAAGGCAACATTCATAGTAGAGGTGATACCCCTTTGACTTTCCTCTTGCATTAATAAATTATAAGCTTGATTCACAGTGGATAATGGTGACCAAAGAAGAAAATGACTCCTTACATTTGAGTAATTTTCATTCAACCCCATCAGGAACTGAAAAAGCCTTTGATTTTCTTTATGTTCTATGTGCTTTTTGAAATCACGATGATCAATATGAGGAAGAGCACATGCAGAATCATATTCGGCCCATAGGACCCTAAGCTTAGGAAAAAAAGGCAGAAATCGAATCAAGACCTTGACGAGTCATAACAATTTCCATATGCAATTGTTATGTCCTAAGGCCATTTACTTTATCAAATCTTTCCTTAATATTTTTCCAGGTGAGATAAGCATCTTCAGTGTACATCATCCCACTGTATAAATCTTTGGAAATATAATTTGTAATGCATCCCAACATAACAGCATTACATCTATCCCACAAGTGATGGAACACAGGATCATATTTTTCACGGATACATGTACCATTTATAAAGCAAAGTTTATTTCTTCCTAACAGTGTAAATCTGATTGCCCTACTCCACATTGCCTAATTTTGAGGACTAGTCAAGACAACAAATATCATATTAGTTCCACGATTGTCACTAGCATGCAAGTAGAGAGGGTGATGAAAATCAACAGTAGCTATTGCATCATGTTCCACCTCATCGGTGGCATAACTATTTACATCCTGAAGAGGTTTCTCTTCAGCCATGTTACAACAGAGTAATCACATAATATTATAACCGACTTACAATATCCAAGATCACAAGCAATACAACAGGCCAATAGGGAAGACTATTCACAGTGAGCAAGAGAAAAAAGTCGAGGGTAAAATAACAACAACCAACAACAGTCTCAAGATGAAACTGAAAAACTAAAGTTAAGATATACAGACCAGGATCGGGGAATATCAAGAGTCACAACGAGAATCGGAGCCAGCGATATACAAGATTTGGCACAAAATCTATTTAAGGGTGAAGAAAAACCAACCAGATGAATATTGTAAGAAAGATTTGAGATTAGAAAGTACTGACGGTTGCGATGAATAATTGCAACCAAAACTCTCGAAATACCGACTAGAAAGGTGAGAGAATAGATTAGGAAGTAAAGGTACAAGGGAGAGAGTGTGAAGGAAAGGGAATAAGGTGGAGAATAGTGAAGTAGGGGGCACATGGTGGAAAAGAGGGACGAGGGAAGGAGGGGACACTACATTAGAGAAAGAAAGGAAGGAATGGGCATAAAGTGATGAGGAAGAGTAGAGAAAGATTATGAAGGAAGAGACCAATGTGGAGGAGAATGAGAAGAGTAAATGGATAATGACAAATATGTAGAAATTAAAATAGATATACTTTTTATTATATTTAACAAATGATTTTTAAAAGTTAATCGTTAGTCTGCAAACATATTTTTCCATAAACAATTCGTTAGCAAATAGTTTTTCAACCAAATTTCTTATTTCGTCGACAATATATTTTTAATATAATTTTATTTATTTTTACTAAAGTAATTTGTTTCGTCCATAAATATTAGTCACTAATATTATTGATAAAATTATTTTTCACGTTTATTGATGATTTTTTGCCGACTAAAATATTTAATTTAGTAGTCAAAAGAGATTTTTTGCCAATTAAATTAAGTTGTGTTAGTAGGTTCAATGGACCCATAAGTTTGATACATATGCTTAGATGATACTGCTATGTTATTTGATGCACCCTTATGTTTCAGAATGTGGTAATTTGCTCCAAATTAATGTTGACAGACAAGTTTAACTGAAAGAATAGTGACTTGACATTAACGTGACAAATGAAAAGTAAAAATAAGTAGAAACAATTTCAAACCTTTTTTAGAAAATATAAAAACTTAAAAATATAACTTAATAAATAAATATTAAACCTAAATTTTATAAGGTAATTTATAATTTATTTAAAATAAAAAAGCAAACAAATCAAGTAACGACACTAAGGGTCGAATTAAATCAACCAAGCTACAATATAGGCGACCAACCGGTTTTTGATTGGACACAACCTAAGCTTGGAACCTGACTGAGTCAATTCAACTACATCAGCTGTTTTATTTTATCAAATGAAACGAGTAATTTGGCCAAAAAAAAATTCAACTACAACACAAGTGCCATTGCTCTCTCTTTTTGTTTTTGTTTTGTAAAATAAATATACAAATAATAAATTTTAGAATTTATATTAAAATTTTATATTATTTAAATTAAATACTATATTATATATTTATGTGTTATAGGCGTGATAATATCATGGAGCTAATGTAACACTGATTTGATACGACATGTTCGACTCACATGAAATTTAACAAGAAAAGGTAACAAATAAACTAAAAGAGCACATTCGCAAACATAACAGTGTATCCAATAATGAAAAAATTCTTAAGGTACAATTTGATAACATAGATTAATTATATTATTAAACTTATTAACTCAATTAAATTTCATGGTAGAAATCGATTTTTGTTTGTAAATAGTGCTGTCAATTATGGACCCGACCCAAAATCGACCCGACTTCCAGTCGGGTTCAGGTCAGCAAAATCTATTTATGTGTTATAGACGTGATAATATCATCTAGCTAAGGTCACGCTAATTTGATACGACATGTTCGACTTACATGTCAATTTAACAAGAAAATGTAACAAATAAACAAAAAGAGCACATTCGCAAACATAACAGTGTATCTGATAATGCAAAAAATCTTAAGGTACAATTTGATAACATAGATTAAATATATGATTAAACTTATTAACTCAATTAAATTTCATGGTAGAAATCGATTTTTGTTGGTAAATAGTGTTGTTCATCTATCTCATTCATACATCCTAACATTATGGACCTGGCCCGAAATCGATCCGACTTATGGTCCAGTTCAGGTCAGCAAAATAGGTGACTAGTTAAAGTTGAGTTGGCTCGTCCATAAAATAGTATAGGTTTGGGATTTGAACCCCACCCGTTTGACCCGCCAAAACTAAACCCTAATTATGTTTTTCAGTTGCATCCCTTGTTGGTTGACCTTCATTCAGTATTTTAACTCTTCAGTCGTGGATAGGTCTGGGCATAAAAAACTGGTTGGGCTGAACTGAACTGTACCTTTTGTGAACCATACTGGTTCTGAATCGGTTCGGCCGAACCAGTTCAAAAACCAAACGTTTCCTTTACAAAAATATGGAGCGGTTCAGAAGAGATACAAAAAATGGTTCTAAAATGGTTAACTGAACCATTTTTTGTACCAGGTTTAGAGTTTTCCTAAATTATGTACTCATAAACCACTAAACCAGACTAGACGGTTTACACACTTCCCTAAATCAACTTGCCCTCTTCACTCTTCAATTCTCCTTCCAGACTTCTCTTCGACATTTTTTATTCCAGACTTCTCTTTTACATTCCAGACCGGACAACTTCAACATTTCGATGAAGCGAGGCGAGGCGAGCAAAACTGCAGCAGTAGTAGGCGAGTAGCAACGAGGCTAGGCGAGCAGCAGCAGCAGCAGAGGCGAGTCAAGGCAGCAACATAGGCGAGGTAAGACGACCAACATTTGATGGTTGTTATGTTTAATGCTTCAGAAGGGAATCTCCTGCCTCGATTTGAGACCCGATTTCAGTGTCAAAGCTCGATTTCCTCTTCGGTGTGTACTGCTCCATATAAGGTTAGGTTTCAAGACCTCTTCTTCTTCATTCAATTTATCTACCATGTCGATTGTGTGATGAAAGCTTGGCTACTTCCTGTATCTGTAGTTTCTCATTTCAATTTATTTTTGTTCCAGTTCTTGTTCGGTAATTCTTTGTTCTGGATTCGCTGACACGCCATTTAGCTTCTGTAATGATGTTCTTGTTTTTCGTTCTTATCTGAAGTTTGATTGTAATGAATGGAAGGGACAAGAATTGAGAGAAACCACTGAATTGGATTTTTTTACAATTGTTTTATATATATAAAAAGGTTTGGCCAAGCCAGTTCTGAACTATACTTCTTTCAAATGTGGTGAAGGTACAGTTCTGAATCGGTTAGGCCCTGAACTGGTTCATGCCCAACCCTAGTCTTGGACACCATCCCTTTACACTTCAGTCGTGGATGTCTCTCACCATGGAAGTCTCTCGCTCTCTTAGACTCGAGTCTCTCGCAGTCACCGTGGACGTCAGGTTTGGAAGTCTCACAGTCCTCTGAATCAATAAGTCAATTTCGTTCTTCTTTTATTTTGTGGTATGACTATGGGTGCTGGTGGGATGTAGGCAGTGGGAGCCTGTCAACTATGTTCATGGTCATGGGGTCAGTATATGGTTGTGGATATGTGGGTGTGGGACTAGGCACTTAGGGTCGTGTATACAACACAGTAGCCGTGGTCTGCCAGTTTTGGTCGTGGGGTAAGGGTCAACCCATTAGAGCAATTACAATAGGGTATGATGATGTATCAAAGGCATGCTCTTTTATCGATCTATGGCATTTGATGAGATCTACGGGAGTAGCCAGAGTCCTTCAATTCTCAAATGCAAATCAATTTTATGATTATAAAAGGGAATCCAAAATGTTACAAAGATGACATCACACATGTTTGGCATGTGGACGTGGGTAGTATTCGTGATCATCTAGCTGAGGCTGATTTGTGGTCATGGGGGTCAGTCGTAGGCTGAGTTCGTGCTTATTAATTCTCGTAGGTCGCTAATTGTTGATTAGTTGCTTATTATTTTCATACATTCTTATTATTCTGTTGATTGGTTGTTTAAATTTTGTTAGATGAGGGCTAATGAACTTCGAAGGCTTGATTTTCACGACGATAGATTCAATTTAGTTGATGTAGATGTTGAAGAACTTGAGACTGAATCAACAAATAACAAAGGTAGGCGCAAACTAGAAGAAAATTTTCAGAGGGTTAGTGAAAAATCAAACGGAGAAAGTTTTGAAGGTAAATGTACAAAAATGAAAAAGCTATTGAAGTGCGATGTATGAAACCATTTTGAAATTATCATGTTATACAAAACAAAGGGGATAACTAAAAGTAGTTGTTTAAAGTGTGGAGCAAAATATCGTTGTGATTCTAGTTATGGAATTTGTAATATGGAACACCGTTTACAAAAGTGTGGGAAAAAAAGGTTTAAGAACATAGGCGGATGTTATTTGCAAATAGAAAAAACACTATTTCTTAGGAAGGTAGCTAGTTAGATCTTCTCAAGTTTAGAGAGTTGCTTATAAATACTATTGTAGCACATGATTTGTCTTTTTAGTTTGTTGAATATGTCGGTATTAAAGAGGCTTTCAAATATCTACAACAAAATATGTAGTTGGTTAGTAGAAACACAACTAGTTGGTTGTAGCACATGATTTGTCTTTTTATGTTATGATGAAATATATATTTTTTAAGGAGAAGATCAAGGTGTTGCTAGATTCTTCCCGTAATAAGATTAATCTAACAATAGATTTGTGGATCTCTCTTACAACTAAAGGTTATATTTGTTTGACTGCACATTTTGTTGATGGTGATATGGTATTGCGTAAGATCCTTATGAGTTTTAGCTTTATGTCACTTCCACATACTGAGAGGGTTTTAGCTAACTTCTTTTTATGGATGTTGGCGAATTGGAGAATTGTTGACAAAAGCTTTTCTTTGACTATGGATAATTATTTTTCAAATGATGGTTGTGTCGAAGTGTTGAAGGATACATTGTCTCTTAACAATCCATTTATCTCAGTTGATAATTTTTTCACATTTGTTGTTGCACTCACATTCTGAACTTGATTGTGCAAGAAGTCTTGAAAGAAGTTGATGATGTTGTGAAAAATATTAGAACAATTGTGAAGTACATTTGAGTCTCTCAAATTATAAGGACTGAATTCTAAAAAATGATAATGATATGAATTTAGATAGTCGAGAATGTTTGCGACAAAATGTACCAACTAGGTAAAATTTCACATTTTTTGTGCTTAAAAGTGATTTATACTATAAGATGCCATTCGTCACGTGGAATTGGGAAATTCAGTGGTGTTTTATAACTAGGTTGAATGAGCAAAGCTAGAAGAAATTGAAAATTTCTTAAGTGATTTCTATGATTTGACCGTGCTTTTTTCGGGAACAAAGTATCCTACTGTAAATTTGTAGTTCCCATGGTGTTTGTAATCAATTACACTTTGAAGAGAAGTTATGAACAAGAACGCTTGTTTATGATAAGTATGGTTGATCGTATGAGGTCCAAATTTGATAAGTATTGGTCTTAACTCCTGCGTCATTTTGGCGGTTGCTATTATTTTGGACCATCGATACAAGTTTGTGTTTGTAGACTTCACCTATAAAAGGTTTATACTGAAGATTATAGGGGGATTGGAGATGAAATGATTCGGTACAAGTTGTATAGTGCATATGTGGATAAATAATCTATTGTGGCATTTTTTTTACAGAAGAAACCTTATGTTGGTAAAGGGCTCGTTCAACCCTTTATATCAATCACTTGTTGCGTCACTCGACCTCCGGTGTTTTATAAGTTGTTTTTATATATGTGTTTTAAAAACTTGATGATTTAAGATCAAGACCTCAATCAACTCAAAAGTCTTAACTTCTACAATATATGGAAGAAGAGCTACATGATAGGAAGAACACTTTGGATGCTCTTGCTTATGGCATGGGGAATCGACTTGATTTCCTACTCTTTCCATTATGCATGTGATATTTTCACCATCCCTATTACGATAGTTGCTTCTGAATCAACATTCAGTATTGGTGGTCGGGGTCTTGATCAATATAATAGCTCGCTTAAGCCTGAAATCGTGGAAGTTATTGTGCAGTAGAGTTTGGGTTTAAGACGACATAAGTAATATCTATAATCGTTTTTAACTTTTATTTTCATATTAATGATTATATAACTAAAAAATATATGTTTGCATGGAAGAAGAAACGACTTTGGACCAATAGATTATAGATTCAATTTCGATCCTGGAAGCGGAAGAGTGTCAAGCCTATATCATGAATATGTAACTATTTGAGGAAGTTGTGGAGCGGTAGAGGCATGTATAAAAATGTAGCTAATGATTTTCTTTTCAATTCTATCTTAAATGTTATTTTTATGGATATCTTGTTATGTATATTAAGAACCTAAGATAAGATAGTTTATTTTATTTTAAGATATGAATGTTGGAATGATTTATGTTGAATATTAATACTTATGTTGTTAAATTGAACATACGGGTCAAATGTGTTGACCCATCAACCCACCAGGTCGGGTTCAGGTCAGTATATCTTACCTGTGCAAACATGCGGGTCAGAATTGGGTCGACACACATTGGTTGGTGCATCGAATTGACCCGACTAAAATTAGACGGATTTCAGCCGAATTGACAAGTGTAACGACAAATTCAATGTTTCATCTACAAAATAGTCAACGGTCTTTATCATCAATATACATTCCGTGCTAAAATCCCATATTTCTAGTAGTTTGCCGCTTTTCCTCCTATTTCTGGTCCATGAATGTTCTGTTGCAGTCGTTTGTAGCTTTGTATTTTTTTTCCTGCGCTGTCTAATGTTTACATTTACCATCCCTCCATCTCATCTTGTGTATTGACATAGTTGAAGTGTTATCTCGGCAGTGAATTATTCTTCTATATTGATGCGGATATTTCTATTGATGAATCCTTCCCTTTCTATATCGGTAGTAGCCCTTATGGTCTGCCTCTCACGGATGTACGGTCCATGATGGGTTATAGGCCTTGGGCCCGAGTATTTTTATGGCTGGCCCAGGTCCAAGTGGATTTTGACCCGAATGGGACAAGAGTGATGACTTTCGTCAAGGTATAAGCGTTGCTCCTAGGTGTCTTAAGAGGTGTCGCCCTTGAAGGAGGATACACCCAACGTCCTTAGCAGTTTCAAGATATAGGGGACATGAAAGTACTAGGTACAAGTAGATGTCAGAGGACAAATGAGTACTCTAGCATACAATATATCGCCCCTATAGTCTATTATAACCATGTATGGCATGATAAGGACAAGAATGACAAAAAGGACACCCTGACTAAAGTAGATGTTCTATTGCCCATTAATGCTACTCAACCATGGTTCCTTCGCCTAAGATAGCCTAGGATGACCATGGTAAGGTATGACCTGACCCAATCCACATGTAAAGGGTTATAAATACTCTCACCTACCTTTTATACTTATTCAATTAAGCATTAAATACACTATCTACATTTACTCTCCCCAACCAATGAACTTTCGACTAACTTTATCATCGGAGGGAAAACAACGGGAATACACCGAACTTTCCTTCCGTGGAGGTTACCAAAGCAACCAGAGGACCATTTTGGAAGACCAACCAAAGGCAAATCCAAAAACTGTGATCCAACATCTGGCGTCGTCTGTTGGAACCTTGAGCAAAATCAGTCATGGTTCCCCCCAACACTCGAGCAAAAACAAACATTTAGGGCTCCAAAGACAATTCGCTCCATAGCCTCCAACAACATTTAGGGCTATCAGCCTTCATGATACGCCAGTCAATCCAGCTCAACAAGAAGACCCTATGTGTATCTGCCCATGAGGCACCTACGAGACAGCCTATTGCGGCCATAGAGCAAAGGATTGAGCTTGAAGCCCCCCGACCGGCGCATTCCCGCATAGCATCCTTGAAATGGGCACCGCCCCAGGTGGAGATAGACCCAGAAATCATCCTGACGACAACTTCCATGGCATCGCTCAATGAACTTCTCGACATAAGGGAGCAAAGAGCAGCTGCCTGAGCAGACCGCCAAGTGAAATCAAGGAGCTTGTTTCTCAAAAGGTGAAGGAACAAAAGGGGAGGGTTATGCCTCACCTTCCAGATAGGGCGTCGCACCCCTTCATCCTCGAAATATTTACGGTCACTATGCTGCCCCACGTACAATCGCCTCAGATCGATTACTATAGGAGCGAAGGCGATTTGGTTGAGCACATTTAGAGGCACAAAGCCTCCCTTCTAAGGTGAGGGAACGACGACAACCACTTCAATTTTCTTGTTCTAGGCACCTTCGAAGGCGTTTCCTCCCAATGGTTCTTCGGACTGCCTAAGGTTTCAATCAGGTCTTGGGGAGATCTGAAGGACAAATTTATTATTCAGTACATGGAAGGGCGACAACTCCTTAACAGTGTGGGAACCCTGGATCATATCAAGCAAAGGAACAATGAAAGCTTGGGTGACTTTTATACTAGATTCAATAAAGAACTAGAAAAAATTGATCAGGTTATCACGGGAGGCGAGACGGTCCACGCTTTCGTAAGAACATTGGGACCCATAGGCTCTGCTCTGTACAACAGTCTGAGCGTCATCCCAGTCAACACTGTTGAGGAAATGGCGACGCGGGTCAAATCTTACATTTATCTCGAAATAGCCAAAGAAGGGTAGAAGGCGCATAAGGAAGCCTCGAAAAAGGAGATCCGGTAAGGAAATAAGCAAAAGAAATGTCCTCCAAAGGCGGGTCATGACGATCATAAGCGTTGACCATTTATTCAGCGCCCTGCTCGAGAAGTCTATGATGTTAGAGTATTATGTAGCCTAGTCTAGATTAATCAAGATTAGTTTTTATCTTTAGTTTATCTATAGTAATTAGTTTATCCATTTATATTTAGTTTATTATATATATAGTTAGATAGATAGTTTGAGTATCTTTATAGATAGAATCAATATATATAGATAGTTATCTCTATACAATATATATGTAGTTTCTCAATAATGGAGTCATATGTTTTTCTTATTCATCTCCTTCACGTGTTCATGTTCTATTAAATCTAACATGGTATCAGAGCCTTCTTTCCAAGGACCGAATCATTCCTGCTGCTGATACAATGCCTCTTCAACAATGCTGAATTAATTATGCTGTGTCAAGATCTTTAGATCAAAGATTTAGAGAAAAACATATAAAACTGAAATTGATGTATTTTCTACTTAATCTTCTGTTACACTGAATGCATATATATATATCCTAAAACTAGCCGTTGGTAACTTCTTATATATATACATCCTTAAACTTTGACTATATATATATATATACTTAACCTTCGGTATACCTATACTTATATCCTAACATTCTCCATACTTGCTTTGCTTTTGAAAACACTTTGAACTACTTTGCCTCCTTGAACTCCTTTGCCTTGCTTGAACACATGAATGAGCGATTTCAGTTCTGATAATCCATTGATGCTTCTCTAACTGACCAGTCTCTCTAGCTATCTATCATTCAAGCCAAAGAAATAGTTTTTCTTCACACACAAATGTATATATATCAAACAGATTAAAAAAAACAGAATCATATACTCATAATGCAGTTATATTAGAACCTTCACATATTATATTATCATAAGCACACATCATGAATCATTCACTCAATGTTTTCACTATAAAGACTCCTGCATATGTATCATAGATTACACATCAAATATATCTCACACATGTACTTAACATAACTGAACAATTTCTTTGATATTCATCACATCATCATACTAACCTAACACCAGTCTTCCTTTCTCTGCTTTATCTATCATTTTTCCGAATTATTTGATTGAGAATTTGATTTCTTCTTTCTCTCTTTTTATATTTTTTTTTCACTGCAATTACATTGACATAATAGTTTTAGCTATTATCCTACCAATACAGTTGGATGGTTTCAGCCATCATCTTTTCTTCCTCAAGAGTATGAACACAAGCATCTTGTCGTTCTGTTATGCACATAACTCTATTTTTGGAATCAAACTGTACCCTATGTCACTATGTCAAGTTAGTGATCTAATATTTCTTGAGGTGCAGATAAGAGAAGAACTTGAAGATGATGAGGTTACTTGGAAAGAAAGGAATCGGAAATTCTGTTATAACAGAATATCAGAAAACAGAGCAACAATGGAGAACTAAGAGAGAAATTCTTCAATTGATTCAAGTTGAAGTTTACAAACAGATTCATCACCTATTTATAGTCTAATCTAATGAGTAAATACAAGAGAAATGACTTAGGGACTAAGTAACTATGACTTAGGAGCTAAGTAACTAAGTAATAGACTAGAAGATACATGAATACACTAGAACATTCAAGAACACTCAAGAACACCTAGATGACCTTGATGAATCGAAACTATCCTAGAGGTGTAGGTGTTCTATAATAAACATACTTGCTTATCATAACTCCTAACATTCCCTATCCAAGATCCTTTTTGAATAAGCTTGCTTGATTGTTGCTTTTGTTTGAAATGCTCTTCCATTCTTCTGCATACTTAGCTCAATGTTTTAAAACCTCATCATGACCACCTTTGTGTAGCTCTTATCAACCTCGATCATGCTCTAAGCTGCCATTCAACTTCCTTTTCTTCATCATATCATCTCAAATTAAGAATTAGAAAGAACACACAATTCTTGCAATTTATTTTTAAGATATCAACATCATAAACCAGATTCAACCTGTTAGCATTGATCACAACTCAATATACTGCACAACTTCTCATTCAAATCAACCATTCCTAATACTTGTTTCAACCTCGTGAGATATATAAGAGAAATTCCTTCTAAAGACTCATGATATACTCCAACCTTGATGTAGGCATCCTTATAGAGATTCAGCATTTTTCATATGCACTTTTCCTTTCACCTTCATTCTATACACCTTAATTTTTTTCATTGATTCTCCTTCTCTTTTTTTTTATTGATAGGAAGGTTTGAGCCTTCATCTTTTCATTGGGGTTGGAAGGTTTGAGCCTTCATCTTTTCATTCTCAAATCAAAGAAGAAGTATCTTTGACGTTGTCTTCTTCAATGATTATTTTTGAACTAAACCCCATGAGCTATCAATATAGAACATTCTCTAGGAATAGCCTTTATCAAGGTGAGATCATGAAGAACAAAAGAAGGCAGAGATCCCCAATATATGATCACAAGTAAAACAAGGAAAGTATGATCAATGATGAAGAGATGAAGATACACATACCGAGTATGAAATCAATACACCCGGATTGACAACTATTTTATGACGAATATCTCAATCACAAAACGCAAGAACATAGTAGTCATCTAATTCAAATAAGAGATGATAGCACAAGAAAAGAAACGAATAGCATACTTAGAAAACAATCAAGACCAGATTAGAACACACAAAATACGGCACATGATAGATATAAACACCATTGAGCATCATATTCAGACAGACAGAAAAGATCATCATCAAACAACACCAACAATTAAGAAGCATTAATCAAGAAGCATCAACCAAATCAATGCTAATGCCTTCAGTGAGACATTTGGACAACACCTCAACTTCTTCCAATGAGTACACACCAAGCTTTTGCCGAAGAGGAACAAAACTCTTTTCAGTAAGTGGTTTTGTTAGAATATCTGCAAACTGATCATCAGAGGGAACAAAGTTAACAATCACTTGACCATTAGTCACCTTTTCCCTAACAAAACTAAGATCCATCTCAACATGCTTCATTTTCGAATGATGTATGGGATTTTCTGTCAAACCAACTGCACTTGTATTATCAGACCAAACAACTGGAATAGATGATAAAGAAACCTGAAGCTCCTGAAGTAAGGAAGTCACCCACATAATCTCACATATAGCATTTGCAATTGCTCTGTACTCGGCTTCAGCAGATGATCTGGATATAACCGATTGCTTCTTGGAACTCCACACAATAGGATTGCCATTAAGAAGAAGAAAGTGGCCTGATATAGACTTCCTGTCAGTTGGATCACTACCCCAATCTGCATCTGCATAGGAAACAAGAGACACTTCATTAGTAGGTAGAGGAGGAGCTTGAAACAAAACCCCATGAAACAAAGTACCTTTGAGGTACTTCAACACATGAACCAAAGCATTCCAATGAACTAATAACGGTGCTTGAACAAACTGACTTAGTTTGTTCACAGCAAATGCAATGTCAGGACGAGTAGCACAAATATGTTGAAGAGCACCCACAGTACTTCTATACAGATCATCATTCGGACATGGAACACTCTCCTTATCACACAATAGTTTTTATAAGAAATTACCTGTCATAGGTGTAGGCATAGGAGACGAATCACTCAAACCTGTTTTACTTAGAAGTTCCGAAATATACTTGTGCTGACAGAGAAGAAGACAATCATCTTTTACCTGCACATCCATACCCAAAAAATAGTTAAGAGATCCCAAGTCCTTGAGTTTGAATTCAGTATTGATCTGAGAAATTACTTCCTCAATATCATACTGATCATGACCAGTCACAACTATATCATCCACATACACTAAAAGAAACACAGAACCAGTAGAAGACCTTTTGATGAACAAACAGTTATCCGATTTAGAAACTTGAAACATTAATCGACCTAAAAGAAAATGTTTGAGCTTTTCAAACCAAGCTCTTGGTGCCTGTTTTAAACCATACAAAGCCTTATGAAGCTTGCATACCAAAACATTCCCAAAGGAATCTCGTTGCTCAAACCCGGGAGGCTGAGTCATAAACACTTCCTCTGTAAGATCACCATGAAGAAAAGCATTATTCACATCAATTTGCCTAAGTTTCCACTTGTTAGTCAAGGCTAAAGACAACACAATACGAACAGTAGGAGATTTAACAACAGGACTAAAATTTTCATAAAAATCAAAGCCGGGTTTTTGTGAAAACCCTTTAGCAACTAACCTTGCTTTGTACCTGTTTACCGAACTACGTTTCACCTTAAAGATCCATTTGCACCCTACTGGAATACGACCTTCAGGTAGAGTAACCAGAGACCAGGTGATATTAGTCGATAAGGCTTGTAGCTCATCATGAACGGCTTGAGTCCAATGTGAGGTCCGAAGAGCTGCATGAATGGATGACGGTTCTGAATCAACTAAGTCCTTTGAACCCTCTTTAACTTCAGTCAATGCAGCAAACTGAGAATTCGTTTTTGATCTTGTCATCATGGGATGAACATTCGGTCTACGACTAGAGAACCTGTTCTCATCAGAATTTGCTGACACTATTGGAAGATCAGTAGCACCATCTGTCACCAATCTTGAAGATTGCACTAATTCATAGTTAGAATAAGGTACATACCTAATTACACCATCATATTCCCTCGAAGTTTCATCCAAAGAACCTGCTCCAGGAGCCTCCACCTCAGAAACCGACTCAACACCTGGTACATCCACACCAGAATTTGACAACTCATTAGTTGGAAGAGACATAGAAAGAGATGAAACTCCAGGACAATCAGGAGATGTATTAGCATGATCAACAGGTATATCAACAAAGCCAAATGGAAGAAAAAATGGATTACTTGTATGAGTGTTTTTCGGAGCAGAGGATAACATGAACTTGCCATTTTTTTCAGCAAACGGAAACACATTTTCATGAAACCGAACATGACGTGAAATATAAAGCTTACCATTTGAATCCAAACACCTGTAACCATGCTGTTGAGAACAATATCCCAGAAAAACACAAGGAGTAGATCGAAAGTCAAGTTTGTGTTTGTTAAATGGACGAGTAAACGGGAAACACAAGCAACCAAAGACTCGTAATATGGAGTAATCAGGTACCTTTCCAAACAGTTTTTCATGAGGAGACACATTAGAAAGTACCTGAGTAGGGAGCCTATTGATAAGGAACACAGCTGTGAAAAATGAATCACTCCAATACTGTATAGGCAAGCTTGCTTGATACATAAGTGTTAGTCCCATCTCTACAATATGCCTATGTTTTCTTTCAACTATCCCATTTTGCTCAGAAGTATATGGACAAGTAATTCTATGAGCAATACCTTTGCTAAAAAAGTAAGATGAGAGAGTTTTAAACTCTCCTCCACCATCGGTTTGAACTGCTTGGAGTGAACATGATAGTTGTCTCTCGGCCAAGGTATGAAACTGGATGAACACATTAGCAGCATCACTTTTCTTCTCTAAAAAATAGATCCAAGTATATCGTGAGAAAACATCAACTATACTCATATAAAATCTTTTTCCATTAGATGTCACCGGGGCAGGTCCCCAAAGATCAACCTCAATCAACTGAAGAGGCTTATCGTATTTAGTTGAAGAGTTAGAAAACGGAAGACGTATGCTTTTTCCAATAGAGCAAGCTGAGCATAAACCATAAGAAGCTGAACACTTATTATCAAACTGAGAAAATACAGAGCTTAAGACTTTGGATGATGCATGTCCAAGTCTTTGATGCCATATCATGGGCGAATCAACAACTCTAGTACTATGACAACTACTCTCAAAATCAGAGTTTTTATTAGACAAACTAGAAGTAAAACTACTAAAATCTAACTTGTATAGGCCTCCAAATTCTTCTCCTTGAAGTAAGATCTTCTTAGTTGTCGAATCACGAATGAGACAATATGAAGGATGAAACTCAAAAAACACAGCATTATCCCTGGAAAACTGAGATACAGAAACTAAGTTTTTAGTGATTTCAGGAGAATAAAGCAGATTATTAAGAAACAACGACTTAGAACATGTATTTATCACAGATGTTCCTATATGAGAGATTGATAATTGAGCACCATTTCCTACTTGAATCGTACCTGCACCTTTGTATGCTTCAGCTCCAATAGGTTGGACATTTGCTATGTGATTCGATGCTCCCGAATCTGGATACCAGATTTGATCGGTGCGAAGCTGTTGTGGCTGAGGCAAGGAAGCAAAGTTTACTTGCGGATTCAGCTCTTTGGCATGTGGAGTAGTGGCAGCTGTAACACCAGGAGCAGAAGGTGCAAATCCATATGGAAATCCATAGGGAAGCATGTACGGGTACTGTCCAACCGATGGTGCTGAAGGTAGGTACATAGCAGGAGCAGCATTTGTTGTATTGAATGAATGATACTGAGGTATAGATTGAGTAGGAAGAGAGTTACCAAACAATTGAAGTTGAGACACAGGTTGAGTTGTTGGATGAAAGCTGGAAGAGATCTGGTGCTGATCAGCAGCCTCGGTCGACTCATTCCATGATGTTTGACAGAGATTAGCCGAGACCTGTCCAGCCGAGTTGATGCCATGGAAATTGACATCAAACCTCTTGTAGCATCTGTTTACAAGATGTCCAACTTTGCCACACAGCTGGCATTGAGGCCTATTACCTCCTCTTCCTGATCCTCTTCCTCCATTGTTCTGATTGTTGTATGAAAACTGATTCTGGTTTTGAACACCAGAAGTATGATTCTGTCCAGTAGAACCATTTGCATTCTGTCCGAAACCAGGTGTTGTAACAGATTGCTGATTCTTCGAGTTGTCTTCATTGCTGTGGACCATGGCTTGAGGTAAGATCACTGGATCGAACACCTGATCTCGACTCCTGGTTTCAGCATCCAAGAGAACAGAAGCAACAGACGCAAGATCGTATGGATTTCTACTTGCGTGTATAACAGCAACAACATTGTCAAACTGACCTTGTACTCCATCTAAAACAATAGAGATCTGCTGCATTTCATCAATAGGATGACCACAGCTTGCCAAGCTATCACAAGTGGATTGTATATCAGCTAGATAATCTCGAACCGACTGAGTTATGAGTTTCCTTGCCTTCAATCTTCCATAGAGACTCATAACTCTAGTGGTTGAGGAAGAAGAAAACATTTGATGCAGCTTGGACCAGATAGAACTAACTGTCATACATCCTAGCAGATATCTATTGACTTGAGGACATATAGACACAAGAAGCCATGAAGCTAAGGCACTATCACGCTGCAGGTATGAAGTATAGACAGGATTTGGCACATTTTCTCCATTATCATTAACAATCTGCATCGGTATGTCTCTAACTCCATACAGATGTGATTCGAGATTAAAACCTCTAACAGCAAGTAGTACCTGCTGTTTCCATGACTGAAAGTTGTCATCTCCTGTGAGAAGACACACTCTTTTGTTGGAGAAGGCCGATGGAAGAAGATCTTCCATTGCAGCACCGAAACAGAGCAGTCGGTCGTCCAGAACAGAGCCGAGTGAAATCGCAGCTGAGATTGCAGATTGAACTCGAATCAGATGTTGCAGGCTCCAGATTCTTGCAGCTCTGATACCATATTAATCAATTTCAGATGAAATTGAGAGAAGAACTTGAAGAAGATGAGGTTACTTGGAAAGAAAGGAATCGGAAATTCTGTTATAACAGAATATCAGAAAACAGAGCAACAATGGAGAACTAATAGAGATATTCTTCAATTGATTCAAGTTGAAGTTTACAAACAGATTCATCACCTATTTATAGTCTAATCTAATGAGTAAATACAAGAGAAATGACTTAGGGACTAAGTAACTATGACTTAGGAGCTAAGTAACTAAGTAATAGACTAGAAGATACATGAATACACTAGAACATTCAAGAACACTCAAGAACACCTAGATGACCTTGATGAATCGAAACTATCCTAGAGGTGTAGGTGTTCTATAATAAACATACTTGCTTATCATAACTCCTAACATTCATCACATCATCATACTAACCTAACACCAGTCTTCCTTTCTCTGCTTTATCTATCATTTTTCCGAATTATTTGATTGAGAATTTGATTTCTTCTTTCTCTCTTTTTATATTTTTTTTTCACTGCAATTACATTGACATAATAGTTTTAGCTATTATCCTACCAATACAGTTGGATGGTTTCAGCCATCATCTTTTCTTCCTCAAGAGTATGAACACAAGCATCTTGTCGTTCTGTTATGCACATAACTCTATTTTTGGAATCAAACTGTACCCTATGTCACTATGTCAAGTTAGTGATCTAATATTTCTTGAGGTGCAGATAAGAGGACGAACATGTATAAATGGCAATATAAATGATGAGAAAACTCACAGAAAAGTAGTTTCATACCAGTACAGGATAAAGAAAATTCAATGGAACTCACTGATGCATAAGAATGAGGATTTATGGAAAACAAAGCAATGACAACAAATGTAATGCTCATCTAGATAACATCAATGATCATGAACTACTAACTACATAATGAAATAATCATGATGCCTTAAATCTTATTGAATAAGATCATTCAATGGAATAGAACAAGACACTTTTAAGACTACAAACAATACTAGTTGCTGAGAGGACAGATCAAGTCATAGATACATACAAGAATTACGTGAAACTATTCAGGTGCTCAATGCAGAGGTGAAGACAACTCCTGAAGTTCTTGAACCGAAAACACACCAAGCTTCTTTCTCCATGGCACATATGTCTTTTATGTTAATGGTTTCGTTAACACATCAGCCACATTCTCATTTTCTGGAACAAAGTTGACGATGAGTTCCCCAGATTGGACTTTTTCTCGGATGAAGAACAGATCAATCTCCACATGCTTCATCTTTGAATGATGAACCAGATTTTCTGACAATGATACAACACTGGTATAATCACTCCATATCACCGGAGTAGATGGCAGAGTCAAACCTATTTCCAGAAGAAGAGACTTCACCCACAAGATTTCACACCAGAATTAGCAATGACACGGAATTCGGCTTCAGTACTGGACCTAGAAACCACTGAATGCTTCTTGGAGCTCCAGATGATGGGGTTGCCATTGAGAAGAAGATAGTGGCCAGAGAAGGACTTCCTATCAAGAACATCATCTCATCAATCAACATCTGCAAAAGAAACCAGTGACAGATCAGTAGAGGAACAAGGAGCTGAGCGAAAAAATAGACCATGATCCAGTGTGCCTTTCAAATAGCGAGTTTCACACCATTGAATAAAGAAATATCGGTGGTCTTGGCTGAGATGGAGAAGAAGGAGCTGGCGACTCCCCTAGCGCCATGGAAGAATGAGGCGCCTATGGAGATTGATGTAAATCAATACTGTCGCTACCATCGTTGCATTGAGCGCAATACAGATGACTATAAGATCCTGAAGAAGGATATCGAAAGTTTGATCCAGCAGTGGTTCTTGAAGAGTTGGGCGAATTTCGAATTAGATTTTGACCTAGAATGACAATCAATTGACAAACGTAGGCAAACTTCATTGTCAAGTATACCTGTCCCTAAGAAGTGTCGCCCAAAGACAAAGAAAAAACAGAGAAGCCTTGGACGCTTCATACAGATGACTTATCATCAACCGACAACACGTGGCAGGATTAGTACTAACCCCACTTGATGGTGGCGCACCTTTAAGATACACTTTAGTCCTCACCTTCAAGGCGATAAACAATGAGACAAAGTACGAAGCGCTAATCACCTGCATGAAGTTGGCGAAGGGTTTGGGCATCGTTTCTCTTCATGCATATTGTGACACGCAATTGGTGGTAAACCAAGTTAAGGGTGAATACACGACAAAAGGGGATAAGATGAATTTCTATTAGATAGAAGCAAATGCGTTGACAGATGGGTTCAAAAGGTTCTAGATAAAGGCTATTACCCAAGAATCAAATCGAGAAGCGGATGCCCTGAGCAAATACGCTTGGAAGGCGATGCCCCTTCAAGTGCATTTCACATAAAGCGTTCATAAAGAAGCAAGCCTCACTTGCGCAAATATCAACAAGACAACAATTTGGGCAACACCCATATGCGCTTATTTGGAATTCAGGGAACTTCCCTATAATGAAGTTGACACCAAAAGGATAATTCGTTTGACCTCAAGTTACAAGATAGTTGATGGAACAATCTACAAGTGGGGGTTCTCTACGCTTTTTCTCAGATGTGTCGCTCATCTAGAGATGACTATCATTTTGAGGGAAGTACATGAAAGATATGCAACCTGCCATGAAGAGGCAAGGTCCATTGTACGTAAATTTCTAAACCAAGGATTTTACTGGCCTACAATGAACCAAGAGGCGATAAGTTTAGTATTGAAGTGTGAGTCATGCCTAAAGTTCAGCCCAAGAATACAGCACCCTCCAGTAGAATTCACCGTCATATGCGCCGCGTGGCCCTTGACACAATGGGGAATCGATCTGGTGGACCCATTACCAAGGTCCAAGAAACTCACGTATATAATAGCGATGATTGACTATTTTTCAAAATGGATCGAAACAAAGGCGTTGGCGTCCATTCCAGAGTTTCAAATCATTAAATTCCTGAAGTCTAGAATAATTTCTCAAGTGTTCTAATAGTAACAATGACCCTCAATTTGTCGGGAAGGAATTGAAATAGTTTTGCGAAGAATTAAATATTGAGCACATACATGCATCAGTGAAACATGCGCAGGTTAATGGCCAAGTAGAAGCGGTGAACAAGACGGTTCTGAAGGGCCTGGAAAAGAAATTGGACGCCTTGGAAGGAAAATGAATATAAAAGTTGGAAAATGTGATCTAAGCGTTTCGAACAACACCCAAAAAGGAAACGGAGGAGACACCTTTCAGATTGGTGTACGTTTCGAAAGTAATGGCCTCAACAACATAGTGGGGCATCCTATAGGGTGAAACACTTCGAGGTGACGACTAATGATGACCAAAGGCGCTTCGAACTGGATCTGGTGTATGAGAAAAGACGGGTTTCAGAACAAACACAAGGAATGATGCGCCTGGCCACAACAACATACTATAATAGACGAGTATCCTGTCAACAATTTTTCGTAGGGGAAAAGGTATAGAGAAGAAACGATTTTGAGCGCCTTGATAGAATAAACAAGTTGTCTCCAAAATGGGAAGGACCTTATAAGGTCGTCGCTATTCCCCACCCAAATGCTTAAATCATGGAAGATGAAGAAGGGAAAAGACTAAAAAAAACACGTTCAATGCGAAGCATTTGAAAACAATTCTTCGTTTAGAAGGAATCGTGAATCTCTTTGTATCTGACTTAGAAATGTTTCGCACTTTGTAATGTTACCACGAACAATACAAAACAAAGACGTTGCAAAATGTTCAAGAAACATTCGATACTTAATAGTGAAATGCTTAAGTTTGATTACATGTGTTAAAGAGATGATTAAGTCATAAGAGCATAGAGCGCACCTTTCAGGATTAAGTCATAAGGGTGAGGAACATCTCTTTCAACATCCAAGCTCTTTTTTTTTTTTTAAATCTAAGGACTTGAGAAAAGACCATTAAGCGTCGTTATCAAAAGCGAGCTGGATAAAAGTTAGTCAATAAAGTGCTGAGAACAACGCGTCACTGTTACCTTGACAAAAAATACTTATTCAAAACAAAACTAGGTATCGAAAAAACATCACATTAGTGTTAAAGACTAAGCGTCGATGATGAAGTTGTAAAGAAACATAGCGAAATAAAAGCTAAGTACCGAAATATTATAATAGCCAAAGGCGCCGCAATTCATCAAAGTATTTACAACAAAAGAAAAGATGGAAAATGACTAAGTCTGAAAAAACTAGGGACATTGTTACAATCGACTCCAATGGTGGGGGTGCATCCATTCGCGGAGAAAGTTGAGCAGGAGGATCTCCTTTGGGAGTGAAGGCGGGGCTATTCCCTAAGCAGAGGAGAACCCTTCAGAGGATCCACTTTCACTTTCCGACTCCTACTCATCAGTTGCTTTCGCCTTTTCGGCTTCCCTAGCTTTCATGGCGAGGTAGTCCTTTCGAGGGGGAAGTTGGCGTCGATATTTAAAATCTTCTTGGCCAACTTCTTGAAGACGCTTGAGAGGATGGAGCGACTCCGCAGCAAGTTCAAATTCCTCGCTATCCCGAAAATTCTCTATGGCCTTAATGACGCTCTCCTACAAACTCCTAGGGAGATCGGTCTTCAGGAGCGATGCCTCATACATTGCTCGGGAAACCTCCCTCTTTACCTCCGCAGCCTCCTGGTGGGAAGTCAACACCTCTCCTTTAAGATGGGCCACTTCCCTTTGAAGTTTTTCCACCACAACAGATAGGGCCCTTTCTCTCCATTGGGCCTCCAGCAAGTTGCTCCTTCTACGCCACCTCATCCTCCAGTTCGGAACGCGTCGCATGTTTGATTTCCAGAAGACGACCCTTGCGCTCTAACTCATGATCCAAATATTGCACCTTCTGGAGCTGGGAGATTGTTGCCTCTTTCTTCTGAACTAGACCGAGGGTGGCAACGCTCATCTTTAATTGAGCAAGGATGGTCTGGAAGGCAAAGTCTTAGAAACGTTCTAAGATATAAAAATTAGAAGAATATAAGGCGGACACTTGGCTCAACAAGGAAAATATTTACCTGATAAAAACTTCCATAGTATCGCGCTCTAGGCTTACCGACGCCTTTACTGCGGGTGAGCAAGTGTCAATCAGCAAGTTGAGACCCACGTTAGGGTCTAAGACAAAATTCCTCTTGATCAGGGGGACACCTTTTAGCCTGGAAAAAGGTTAGCAAGGATGATAAGGCTCAGCATTGCCTCTGGCCTCAAGTAAATCACGTGTGAAGGTCGAAGTGAGGCCCCACATAATGAGCATAATACCCCTCACCTGTGCGCTCCTGTAGAGAGGAAGAGGTATGCACCACCAACGGGGAAGAAGTGGGTGTAGGTGTTTGCTCATTCATCACGATCATCTCCTTGGAAAGAGGCACCTCGGACACGGTAGCATGAGTCCAGACTAGGGTATGCGCCTAGTGCCCTAGGGCCCTGAAGGTGCCGCTCCAGGTGTAGCTGAGGAAGGATAAAATGGTTCTTTAGTGATTGTACCGTCATAGTATTCTATATAGGTCCACATGATGCCGCCATAGGCCAAAACAAGAGGACCCCACCTCTTAGTAAAAAGAACATCCAACCTCCTTACTAGGAGGTTGTCTTTAGCATAAAAGGATTTAGGAACCAAACCTCTGAAGGCAGCGACAACCTCGTTGGTGTCAGGGTTGAAGAGCTTAGGCGACACGGTGAGGGGGTCGAGGGTATCCTCTACTTGGACCACCTTCTTATGTCGCTTGCTAGAAGAATGTCTCTTGCGCTTATTCCATCCTTCAAGAGAGTCGCCGCTCTTCTCCTTCTTCTCATTGGGTGCTTTTTTCTGCGGATCACCCTTTTTATGCCCAAAAGCATATGCAATCTTTGCAAATTCTCTTTCTGTAAAAAAAATAAGAGTGGATTATTACTTGGACAGATGAAGGTGGTGGACAACGATGCTCTACGAAGGAAATGCCAACCGCCTCTAAATGCAACTATGTGGTCTTCTTGAAAATGTGTTGGGCATGACCCGCCTGGTACTCCAGGTGTATGAGCGTCAATAATTCCATGTCATATGAAAACAAGTTCTCGACGCCGGGACAAGGGTCCTTGCTCGCTTTGGCCTCTCCTAGGCACCAGCATACGCCACCCTTGAAGAAGAAGTAAGCGTTCTTCCTATTTGAATTTCTAGTTCTGAAGCCAGTAGCTAGGGGGCGAGAAGAATCCCAACGCCAATCTTTTAAAGGTGGAAGGACTCGGGTCGCAAAAACAAAGACTCTGAGGCGGTTGGAATCCAACTGATAAAACCAACGAAAAAGGTTTGTGCCACCTTCGGAGGTGACACAACACCTTAAAACCCACCAGAGTGTGGACCGCGTTGGGTAGGAGACATGCCGTAATGACCACATATTTCGATAAGAGGTGGTTGGGGTATTTATAGAGGGTCCCATAGGGCATCCGTAAAGTCACATAGGCTAGGTCATATGGGCCCAAAATTACTAAAATGCCCCTCTGGAAGATGAATAGTCTCCTTCGAATCTGAGACACTTCTAGATAATCCCGCTTAAAATTCAATTTGATTTTTGAATTTTGAAAAGGTTAATCATGAGGGATCAGATCAGTGCAGTTCATGAAGGAAATGTGGTATCCTTGCAAGGAAAGAGTTAAAGGAGCGTCGCCCATAACGATGCGCCTGGCCGAGATGGATCCACAAGCTCTGCACAAGGTGCCACCATGATAGGCTTCAACTCAGTGTCCCTTTAAGAATGTGACAATCCCAGGATGAGCGACGCTCATCCTAGGCTTAGACCTGTCATAATATGACCGACCCGAAAATGACCTGGAATCGACCCGGCTTCGGGTCGGGGTCGGGTCACAAAATAGATGCAACGAGTCATTTTTTGGGTTGACCCGTCTAACCCGTTGCAAATGGCAGGTCGGGTCCGGGTTGACCCGTTGCAAACGACAGGTCGGGTCGGGGTTGACCCGTATGACCCGAACCCGTAGTAAAAAACCTAAATGCTAAACCTAAATACAGTCACAGATTAGTAGATTACAGAGTTTCTCACTACTCTCTCAGCTTCTCTTCACGGTTCGCCTGCCCAGCTCACCATCGCCCTCGTCCGTGATCTCCCTGCTCAGCGTAGTGCTTGTGCAGCTCGACTGACCTACCGCCTGCTCGGTGCTTGTCTCGCCTGCTCGTGGTCGTGCTCGCTTCGCCTGTTGTGTGTTGTCATGCAACCTGCAGATGAGGTAATCAGTTTGAATATCTTGTCTTGCATATCCTAACTCATTTCTCTGTAATGGGAGGGGGGGGGGCTATACAACTTTAATTGAGAAAACCAAATCTCCACACCAAACAAATAAAAAAGAAAGTTAATTGACTTATTGCTAACGAATGGACTACTTCGATGTGATAAGTGTTTCTAATCTTGCTCATCATTAATATTGCAGGATGTGTACTTTAATGATGAATCTGCATAAGTTGTTATATCATCCCTACGATTTGGTGATGAGCAGGGGAGCTTAGTTTCTGAACCACTGATTGTCGGCCTCCATTTTTCAATTCATACAAGGATAACTCACTGCAGTTCAATGTGTTTTTTTCTGCAATTTGGTAACTAACCCATAAGGCCATAACATTTCACAATTGTAGGTACCGCGTGTTATCCTCCTCCATAGATTTCAGGGATTCTCACTACGTATGTTTTTTTTTTCATTTCCTCTTAGTGGAAAGTTATTCAGAGGTCATAGACCTCTAGTGGCAAGTACACATCCTGGATATTGGAAGTCTTTAAGATGTTTGTCTTGTGATGTGCATATAGTGGTTAAGGTGAGTTGTTAGACGAGTCAATTGCATTCCTTTTTGCCACCAATTGCATATTTGGATGTGTTATTGGTGGGTCAGACGGGTCGACCTGCCAACCCGCTAGGTCGGGTTCGGGTCATAAAATCGGACCCGTACAGTACGACGGGTCGGGTTTGGGTTGACCCGCATAGTACGGCAGGTCAGGTCGAACTGGATGGGTCAACCCGAATTGACACCTCTACCTGGGCTTCAGGGGTAGATGATGGGTTATGGGCCTTGGGCCCAAGTATTTTTATGTATGATCTAGGTCCGAATGAATTTTGACTCGAATGGGTCAAGAGTGGTGCCTTTCGTCGAGGTATAGGCGTCGCTTCTAGGTGGCTTATTGGCGTCACCCTCGAAGGAGGATACGTCCAACACCCCTATGTGTCTCAAGACATAGGGGGCAGGAAAGTATTAGGTACAAGTGGATGTCAAAGGACAAATGAGTACTCTAGCCTACAATACGACGCCTCTATAGTCTATTACGATCATTTACTACATAATAAGGACAAGTCTGGCAGAAAAGACACACTGACCTAAAGTAGTTGTCCTATTGCCCATTAATGCTACTCAACCATGGTTCCCTCACTTGATTAGCCTAGGATGACCCTCGTAAGGTATGACCTGACCGAGTCCACAAGTAAGGGGTTATAAATACTCACACATACCTTTTACACTTATTCAGTTCAGCATTCAATACACTCTTTACATTTACTTTGCTCAACCTACGAACCTTTGACTGACTATATCATCAGAGGAAAAACAACAGGAACATCCTAGTCTTTCTTTCCATGCAGATCACTGGAGCAACCTAGAGGACAACTTTGGAAGAACCGACCCAAGACAAATCCGAAAATTGTGATCCAACAGTCCCGATAAAATGATTTACTAAAAGTTGAATAAGTGAAATGTTGGATCACATAAACCGGTTTCTCCTTCCTAGCGTTCGCTCATTTGACCTGCACAAAGGAAAGCTTGGGGTGTTCCCGTTGTTTCCCCTCCGATGACAAAGTTAGTCGGAGGTTCGTTGTTTTGGAGGACTCAGATTGTATAAGTGTTGAATGTCAGAAAACCTTACCCCTAACTGAGGATGATAATGATGTATTTATAACATTCCATACTTGTACCATAGTAAAGTTCAATCCTACCATAGTTATCTGAGTTGTCTCTAAGGCGACCCAACTGTGGTTACTTTAAAAATATTCGTTTTGTTGCGGCTATTCCACTGTAGACTATCTTTTTAGTTTGTTTAATCCTAGGCGTGCTAAAAGAAACCGGCCTAATTTGTAGGTGTGCATGCGCACCAACTGAGGTGGTCAATGGATGCGGTGTCACAACTAATTTAAATGTTTTCTGATGCATGCACACCTAATTTAAACGTTTTTCGATGTCTTATCGCCTGGATGCCAATCGTTTAGGCGTACGCCTTTTTACCACTCGATTGGGTCCTCCTTTTAAAGATTGGATCTGGGATTCCACTCGTCCCTTAGTCACGGGGTTTTGAACCCGTAATTCAAATTGGAAGAGCGCCTACTTCGTTTTCCAAGGAGGCGTTCCCTGGTGTCTAGGATCGTCGAAGGCGAGCAAAGATCCCAATCCCGACGTCGAGGAACTTTTCTCGACCGACATGAACGCCTTGGCGACAATCTATCTAGATCATCAGGCAAGGCGCGCACAGATAATCTCCAAAGAGATCATTGAGTCTGATTTAGAGGAAGCTGGTGTGTCTTTTGTAGATCGTCACCTTCTGTCTTTTATTCCGGTAAATAACTTATTCTTCTCTTTTTTGCAGACAAGGATTTTGCTATGTTTTCTCATCTTGTAGTGTCTCCTTAGAAAAAGGTGTCAAAGGAGAATAAGAAGAAGACAAAGGAGATTAAAGGCGATGATCCTGAGGGCTCTAAGAAACGCAAAAGTCATCACTCCTCAAAGGGACAGAAGAAGGCGAAACCTATGGAGGAATCTCTTGATCCCCTTAAGGCTCCAGCCGATCTTTTCAGCGACGCCACAAATGAAGTCGTTATGGCTTTTAAAGTTGCGATTCCTAAATCCTATTGGAATAGTAACATCGTCATTAGTAATAGGAATAACGTACTATTCACTAAAAAGTGGGGTCACATTGTCTTGGCCTATGGCGGCACCATGTGGACCTACACCAAATATCATAATGGCATCCTTAAGAAGGGAGCATTTGACCCTTTCTTTTATCCGACATGAGCGGTGCCTGTCGAAGCTTATAAATCCAAGACACCCGCTCCCACTTGGACTCCTGATGTGAATCACGATATGAATATTTTGGACATACCTTATTTAAATCACGATAGTCAATGCACATCCTCCACTTTCCATTATTCTTCTTGACCAATACTGGATTGGCTACCCAGGTTTGGAACCTGATTTCTTTCACAAATATAGCATTTACCAACTTCATCACTTCATGCCTGATGGCGATCACATTCTCTTCACCTACAGGGCGTCGCTTTTGGGCAATGGGCCTAACATTTAGGTCCATATTTATCTCATGGGAAATGACATCCCTGGTAATGCCTGGCATGTCACTGGGTTTCCACGCGAACAATTCCTTGAACTCTACCAATAGCATTGATAGAGCTGTAGCGTCTTCTTCTTGGAGTGACGCTCCAATCTGTACCTCTTTCCTTAGACCGTCAACCTCCATCTTCTTCAAACCTTCGGCCGGTTGGGGCCGACTCTTCTCTTCTCTGGGACCCTCCTCTGTTTGAATCATTAAAGATTCTTTATTTTTTATATGGCGCCACGTTGCTTGAACATAACAACTACGCGCTGCTGGTTGATCACCTTTAACCAGTCCTACTCCATGAGGCGTCGGGAATTTCAGCAACTGGTGATACGTAGAATGCACCATTTTGTTTGGATTTAGAGTCGATCGCCCTAATATGGAATTGTATGATGCAGGGGCATCTACTACAATGAAGGTGACCTCCAAATCCAACGCTTTTCATCCCTCACCCAAGTGGACTGGAAGACTCACAGCTCCTACTGGGTAGGTAGTATGCGAGGCGAATCCCCTCAATGGAAAATTGACCTTTTTCAAGTATTTTTCCTTCCGTCCTATTCTTTTATAAGCATCCAAAAATAGGATATCTGTTGAACTCCCTGAATCCACCAATACTCTCTTCATATTGAACCGGCCAACCCCCATTGTAATCACCAGAGCATCATCATGTGGAGAAGTGACATGTCCCATTTCTTTTTCTGAAAAGGAAATAATCACTTCATCCTTTTCTCAGGGGCGCTTTACTGACTTGGAAGTCCCTGAAATTTGAGAGGTGTAGACCTTCCTAACGGCGCTTGTTTCTCTCCCTGAGGTGAAACCTCTGCTTATCATGTTCAAGTCTTCCTGCCTACTAGGTCCAGCCACTAGCTGATTGTTTATAGGTGACGCTCTCCTTGGACTCCTACTCCTCTGGTGTCGGGCCACAAATTTTTTCGGATGACCCTATTGAATCAACCTTTCAATATCCCTTTTCATGATATGACAATCATCCATATGATGCCCCTTACAACGATGGTATCGAAAATATTGATTGGGATTACTCCTCATGACTGTATCGGGCTTCCGCTGTGGTGGGGGCGTCGCCCAATTCTTCTTTTCCATTTCCGTCAAAACAATGGAAATTTCCCTATTCAAGGGTGTGAAACTTTCAAATACTTCTCTTTGTGGGCGAGCCACGAATTGGCCAGATTACGATGCTCTGGTCTCTTTCCCTCCAAAGTATCTCTTTTAAATACTTCCTTATTAGCCTTCCTTCCTTCTCTTGCAATTTCCAATTCTACGTAAGACTTGACATGCTCCGCCATTTCTTCTACGGTAGTGACAGGTATGACACTCAGACTATCATACAAAGTTGAACCCCTTGGTCCCAATCCACGTATAAAAGCACGGATGGTCTCCCCTTCAGTAATGGCTTGATCAATCCCAGCTAGTTCTTTATTGAACCTAGTGTATAAGTCGCTCAAGCTTTCATCACACTTTGTCATAAGTGATCCAGAGTTCCCACACTTTTTAGGAGCCGCGCGTCCTCCCATATATTGTATAATAAACGTTTCCTTCAATTCTCCCCATGATCTTATTGATGCTTTAGGGAGACTGAAAAACCAATGTGATGCAATATCTCCTAAGGTGGCGTGAAAAAGGAGTGCAAAATGCGTATCCTCGCTTGTTCTTCCCAACAAGGAGGCTTCATGCCTTTGAATATGGAAAATCGGATCACTTTCACCTCCATAAGAATCTATTCGAAATGTTGGTTGTACATGGGGCGACACTGTTAGCGACAGAATTTCTGGAGCAAAGGGATGCGACGACCTATCTCGAAGATATGGCATGGTTCTGCCCTTTTGCTCCTTCAGCGTTTGAGCGACAATCTCTTTAATTTCCTCCTTGGTCATTGTACCAGAGGGAGGAGCTATTGTCAGATCTGTGCCCATCATGGCGGCACTTGTAGGGAAAGGCGCTTGCGGCTGGTTTCTTGGCAAGTCTCGAGGCCGAGAAGTGGCTTAGTGGGATGCCTGAGCGTTTGCCCGTTGGGCTGCTCGAGTGGCGGCTCTATGCTCTCTCCTATCCAAAAGCTTGTCAAGGGCCGCTATGAACAGATACCTGGGAGTGCCGCACCATGTGGACTGGTATGTACGATGTCTGTCCCAAGTGTTGTTGCAAGTTTTGGAGCGAATCGTAGTTGTTAACTTCGCGAATAGTCTTTGCTCGGGTTGCAGGTGGAACCATGACTGAATTTTGTTCAAAGGTTCCCACAGACGGCGCCATTGTGTTGGATCACATAAATCGGTTTCTCGTTCCTAGTGTTCGCTCCTTTGACCTACACAAAGGAAAGCTCGGGGTGTTCCCGTTGTTTCCCCTCCGATGACAAAGTTAGTCAGAGGTTCGTTGTTTTGGAGTACTCAGATTGTATAAGTGTTGAATGTCCAAAAACCTTACCTCTAACTGAGGATGATAATGATGTATTTATAACATTCCATACATGTACCATAGTAGAGTTAAATCCTACCATACTTATCTGAGTTGTCTCTGAGGTGAGTCAACCGTGGTTACTTTAAGAATATTCATTTTGTAGTGGTTGTTCTACTGTAAACTATCTTTTTAGTTTGTTTAATCCTAGGCGTGCTAAAAGCAACCAACCTAATTTGTAGGTGTGCAGGCGCACCAACTGAGGTGGTCAATGGATGCGGTGTCACACACTTAATCTGAGTATTTCATATATTTGACTCATCCTTATAGGGCGACACCTTTAATGTAATCGCGCATCCTCAGTCAAGGGCGACGCCCAAATATAATTGAACTTTAATAAATTCAGTTAAGAGCGTTATTGAGTTATGTAAAGAATAGCTCAGTCCAATGCTCATCCATCATGAAAATAATAATAGAATTTTGACATGGGATGATTAGTCATCACCATTTATGAGTATTGGGAGTAGGGGTGGTAATTTCTGACACGACACGATTAAACGATCTGCAAACGATCTGCAATTTACACGTTTAGACACGACACGATTACTAAGCGTGTCTAAACAACTCTTATACGTTTAGACACGATTAATAATCGTGTCTAAACACATCTAACCTGCTAAAACACGACAAACACACGTTTAAACACGATTAATTAATCGTGTCTAACCGTGTCTAATCGTGTCGTGTCTAACCGTGTCTAATCGTGTATAATTTTCACTAACCCACACCCACATTTCTACAAAAAAAAAAAAAAAACGGGCCACACCAACATAACCAGTAGCCCTAATTGCCTTTTCATTTTCAATTGTTGATTCGGTTGGATTTGTGTTGAATGTTGGATGTGTTGTTGAGTGTTGATTCGGTTGGATTTGTGTTGAATGTTGGATTTGTTGTTGAGTGTTGATTTAATGTGTTGATTTTAACGTGTCTTATCGTGTCGTGTTTTATCGTATATATCGTGTCTATCGTGTCGTGTTGTGTCTATCGTGTCGTGTTATCGTGTCATGCCGTGTCTAATCGTGTCGTGTCTTATCGTGTTGTAAACGTGTTGTGTCGTGTCTTAATCGTGTCATGTCGTGTCTTAATCGTGTCGTGTTGCCGTGTCGTGTGTCGTGTGACACGTTTATTAAACGTGTCGTGTACGTGTCTGACATTTACAGACACGTTTAAAACTTATCCGTTTAGACACGACACGTTTAATGACACGACACGATTAATGACACGACACGATTAGACACGACACGACACGATTACCACCCTAATTGGGAGTTAACAAATCGTGGCATCCACCTACAAAACACTTTAATTGTTTAGGATCCTTACACAAATTCAGGATTTTTTGTTTTGAAAGTCTCGTCTCTCGGCTTGATGGAAAGATAGCGTGGTCTTCGTACCGTAGTCAATTGACCGCAACGCTCTCTCTCTCTCTAGCTCACCAGTCACCACCTCTCTTCACTTCGCTGCACTATAAAACCAATGATCAGTACTGCTCTCTCTAACCAGCACAGCTCGAAGCTCAGACAAGGAAGGAAACAAAAAAAAATCTGCGTTATTCTGTTCCAACAAATATCTCCCTGACCCTCACGTAATACCATTCCTTCCTTCCATCCAGGTAAGTTGCTTTTCTTCTTCCGAATCTTTCCTCTCACTCATGCATAAAACATTATGATTCGCGCGCCGTCAGATCTCATGGCTGATCAGATTTATTCATTTTCTGATTCACGATCTTTCGCCGATCTACGTTGGATCGCTCTGAGTTTATGCTTCTAGATTGATCAAGATATTGGATGGTTGTCCTACTGCAAGTACTGTGATTAAGGATTCTTACGTTTAAATGCGATGATGGAAGTACGATTACACAGAGACGATTAGGTTGAGTTAGTGCGGCGCTTCGTCCTGCCACTGTATTTGCTCTTGCTTTGGCTTTGTTCTTCTGGCATCTTCTATATTCTGGAATATTCATGATTGTGCAAAACGCGAAGGAAGTGATCCTCAGAAACGTCCAACGAGATGAACTTGACATGCACTTATATCTACCTTATTAAAGAATAGGATCCGGACATTTAATATGAGTTCTTTTGCCCTTTTAAAATGGTCGCTTCGTCAATCAAAAGTCTTTGAAAATTGTTTAAGAAATTTGATTACAAAGTTGGATGCTGTACTGAATTGACCAGTCGATTGGATAAGGACGAATCAGGAAGCATAACTAGTAGATCAATAATTCATTCGGATCTGGTTTCTCTTGTTATACTCCCTATCCTGCTTTCTGCAAGAATCATGAGCCTCCAATATCTGAATTTTCTGTATAGGCCATATCCTATGGATTCAAAGTCAGTTGTAGATATGATAGAGGCCTCATCAGGGGTGCATTTTTCGGGATTTCACATGAATGGGTTGCAGCGAAGAATTGAAATTGAGCAGCCATCAACATCTGACACTAAGAACATGTTCAAGCAACCGTTTGTAATTGGTAAGTGAGGAACATCTGAACATTCATTTTAAGCTTTGAGTGTATGCTACAGCATGGCCCTGGTGGATAGTTTACATTTCCCGTACACTACTATTTCTCCTCTACACTGAGTTCCACACCATGTGTGCTTCACCGCGCACACGACTATTTCTTCTGTTATTTTTGTCTGTAAAATTTTATTTGTTCTACCTAATCGTAGGAGTTGCTGGAGGTGCTGCATCTGGGAAGACTACAGTCTGTGACATGATAATCCAGCAGCTTCATGATCAGCGTGTTGTACTTGTCAATCAGGTCACTATTGTTGTTGCATTTGAAATGGGTTCTTAAATATGAAGAGAGTTTATAGCTGTAGAGTTTGGATGCCTTTTGACTTTGAAATATTTGTTAAAAGGTGTTTATACCTTGAAGTAGTATAGCTACATTTTATCTGAGAATGAATTTACAACTCATTATCAGTAAGTATATTGTTAACTAATCAGCCTATATTGCCCTTTATCATTTTCTTTTGAGAGTGGTCACATTCTGCCTCCCATTTGGTGATATAGTTCCAACCAGCATTTCAGATATGTAATATTAGGAAAGTACAGTCCCCTCACTCTTTCAAGTGCAAATAGAAATCTTTTTCGAAGAGTGTTGTATGAATAATAACTTAGCTGCAACCAGCTTGCTTTACCACGTTCTTAAGTTGATTGGTAACAGTAGCACAGATAAAAGAAAATCATTATTTGATGCACTTGTCTGCCTCATGATTTACTTCTTTTTTGCATCTCCCACTCCTAGCCTTTTTTTCTTCTCAATTTTTTTTCTAGTTCACCAATTCCTTGAGAATATACTCATATAGTAGTCACTTACTCATCATTTTGTCTATTTGTTTTGTTACAATATCGTGAATATGTGAACTTACTTGTTTTGCACAAATGACGAGGCAGGATTCATTCTACCATAATTTGAAGGAAGAGGAACTTTCTCATGTTAATGAATACAACTTTGATCATCCTGGTGAGAACATTTCAGATATGGAACATGTGCACTTTTGAACTATTTTTTTCACCACATGAATACAAGTATGCGTACCAATATTTTGTCATCTATTGGAGAAATGCCGATTTCTAAGTTTCTAAGTTATCAGGACAGATCATAATACAAATGAGTAGCAAGCAGTCCTGTTGAAATGATTTATCAAATATCAGATTGAAAGGCCGAAATGTAAAAATGATGGAAGAATTAAAATATCGATCACATCTAGGAACATATCCTCTTATCTATTTCAAAGGCCATCAAGTATAACAATAAATTATGTAATCCCTAAATCATGACATCTCATTTATTTCATTCCCTTCATATACATATATATAAGTTCAGAAGTTGCTGAAATGGTCTTCCTGATGAATCTGCGCTACACTTTAAATCCTAGTGGAACCATAATTCCTCTTTGTGATATTCCTGGTCCCATGTCTACTCCAGGATACCTCGTATATTTAGTAGGCATCCTACAGTTAAGATATGGGAGTACATGGAATTTATGTAAGAATGCTGGCTTGAATTTTTCCGATAGATAATCTTAGGAACATTGTGAGTTTATAGTTTTGAAGTGAAATTTTTTCAAGCTTCTCTCTAACTCAGCCTTAATATATCAGATGCATTTGATACTGAGCAATTGCTATTATCCATGGACAAGTTGAAACATGGAAAAGCAGTAGATATTCCCAACTATGACTTCAAGAGTTACAAAAACAATGTCGTTCCAGCGAGAAGGGTAGTTCTTTTGCTTAGCACTAATACACTTCATTATTTAAATGCCCTTAATATATGTCCTTGACTGTCATATACTTTACAATTATCAGTGTTAAGTTCTATTTTCCGTCACCATCTGTAGGTTAACCCATCCGACGTTATAATTCTGGAAGGAATACTGATTTTTCATGACCCTCGTGTTCGAGAACTGATGAATATGAAGATATTTGTTGATACAGGTTAATTTCCTCTTTTCTCTAATTTTCCTGTAGCCTTCCATTTATTTCTTAGGTTTTCTCATTAGGCAGACAATATTGTAATCTCTCACTGCAAAAAATGAAACTGTGTCACAATCGTTCTAGTTGTTTCTATAGATGAAATACTAATTGGAAGAATCGACATGGTACCTATTAACTTGTAGTTTATGAGTATTTATCATGAAAGTCGGGCCATAATAAATTCCTACAATATCTTTCGAGTCTCCATTGGAAGTTTGATTCAGTTAGTGACTGAAAGTCAGACTCGTACTCAGTCTGCCTTTGCCTTCTCCATGTCGTTGAGCAATTTTGGCCAAATCTTTGAGCTTGTTCCTTAGTAAGCTACGGTGCATTCGTGAGCAGGAAGTGAAAGTAATCTCAGAAGGTTCTTTGTTCCTTGTCTACTGGTTCTGTTACTTAACTTCTGCTATTTGTTACAACAGAGCAAGCTGTTACTCCATCCAGTTACTTCTGCTTTCATTGTATCAACAAGCTGTATGTTGTAAATGCATCACGTTATATGGACTGATCATAACCATGCATTTAGTTTCTTGAGTCATTAATAATAATAATAAAAAGATTCTCTACCATATATTTTTATTGAATGGTACTCCCAAGAAGTTATACTAACTAAACGCATTCTGATGATGTTTTATTTTTCATAAAGATCAATCCTTGTAGTGCTATTATTTCACATTGTGAACTTTTCAGTGCAGATGCTGATGTACGTCTGGCAAGGAGAATAAGACGTGATACTGTCGAGAAGGGAAGAGATATTGGGACAGTTCTAGATCAGGTTAGGGCTTCTCTTTTGATGGTTTATGTAACATGACGTAAAAAAAGCACTTTTCAAAAGAAGGAAGAAGAACTAATCTCAATTCTCAGAGAATGCGATAAGTTTAGCTAATAAGATGGTGCATAAATAATGAAATAAAAACTTTTACTATTCAAAAAAGAATCTGTGTGGTTGTGTGTATTAGCTGTTGGATATGAAATTCTACTTGATTCGCTGATGTATTCCTTTATTCTTCTGTCATTCTGTGTTAACTTAATGTCAAAACTTCTTTGTTTTTCGGACAGTACTCCAAATTTGTGAAGCCTGCTTTCGACGATTTTATTCTTCCAACAAAGAAATATGCTGATATCATTATTCCCCGTGGAGGAGACAATCATGTAGCCATTGATCTAATTGTGCAACACATAAGGACTAAGCTTGGTCAGCACGATCTTTGCAAAATATATCCCAACTTATACGTGATTCATTCAACTTTCCAGGTAATCCCTTTTCGTTCTCTCTGTAATACGTTATCTGTATAAACCTAGTAGTTTAGTTCTCTCTTTCATGTACTAATGTATGTTTTAGGGAAGATGGCTATTTTCATCAAATCTGCGCCATCTTTAATGTTAATGTCTCTTTCAGATAAGGGGAATGCATACACTGATCCGTGATTCTCTGACAACCAAGCATGACTTTGTGTTTTATGCTGATAGGTTGATTCGTTTGGTGAGCACATGATTCGTGATTGACATTCTCCCCTGCACCTTACATTCTTATCTTCGGAGTAGATGCGACTAGTGCTTTCTAACACAATTATGTTATCTTGTTTGCCTTAATCAGTTGGTGGAGCATGGATTGGGGCATTTACCTTTTACCGAGAAACAAGTGATTACACCAACAGGTATCTTATTGTCATGCCCTCCAGGGTTACCCCTCTTTAATGCTTAATCACCTCGAATGTTATGTGACTGAAATGAGCAGAATGAATTATTTCAATGGCACTCGACTGTCCTATATCCGTCAGTTGCTGGTTTAATTTTCTAATAGAATCTTCTTAACTATTCTTACTTAGATTCTCCAATTTAAAGCTTCTATTTTAGGGAACTGACTTTTACTGAAGCAAGAGTTACGAATAATTGCCGTTTGCACTGTTGGTGCATTTATGTTAATGATATATCCTAACTTTTATATTAATAATTTTTTTTCACTCTCCCCTTTATTGATGTTGAGATTTATCATAAAATTCTAGTTTTTCAGATGTTATTCTAGGCTGTTTTTTTGCCCAAAATGTTCCACTCTCCTTTTTAAATTATAAGATAAAAAAATGAGAATGGAATATCTTGATAGAATTTACAGCAAAATGTGTGAGTTTTCTCGTTGTCATGTCCGTCTCTCAGGCTTCAAGAGTTTCTGCTTTTGAGAAGAGAATTTGTCTAGAGAAATTTATAGGATTCATTCTTGTGATGTGTCTATTGTTTGTTAAAGCTGGCAGCATATTTCTTCAAGCATTCAAAATGTTCTGTGATCCCAATCTCAGTGTGTACGCTATTTGTCGGATTGTAGGATCTGTGTATACTGGTGTGGATTTCTGCAAGCGGTTATGCGGTGTCAGTGTTATTCGGAGGTATTTAGGACTATCTTCTCAATCCAACTTTAATTGCAGATGTCAGTATATGTTCACTTGGTTAGCTCATGATTTTACCAACTTGAAGTCTCACTGTAGTGTACAAGGCATCAGGAATTAAATCCTTCAATGCAAAAAAACAGTATGCGAGAGTAAATAATTTTTCTTCTGATGTAGTAGTTTTACTCTAGCCTCCTGACGGGTTGTAATTCTTCTATTGCTTGTTATTTCTTCTGAATTCATTATCTTTCTGTCCATAAAATCCTAATGTTTAGAATCATGCTGCCTCAACTTTTATCACTGGTGTCTGTCTAATAGTGCAAGAATCCTCTATTCTTTACAGTGTTCTGCAAAAGTACTCATTGACTTAAGTTTCTAACTTTCAATAGTGGCGAGAGCATGGAGAATGCTTTACGAGCATGCTGCAAGGGTATCAAGATAGGGAAGATCCTGATTCATCGTGAAGGTGACAATGGTCAGCAGGTCTGTGTTCCAATCTCTCTAAATTTGATTTCCATTTCCATCCAATTTGCTAACATTGCTGTCTTCTCCTCGGGTGTTGGGACAGCTTATCTACGAGAAACTGCCAACAGATATTGCAAATAGGCATGTCTTATTGCTTGATCCCATCCTTGGTACAGGTTTGTATCCATTCTGCAACAGTGCCACACCAGCTTCATCATTCCTAAAACGTTAAAGTATTGGGGATAAATAATCATATTGCAATGAGCCACACATTTTACTTCTGAAGGATGCTAATGAATGTAGTATTTCTTTACGCCAGGAAATTCAGCAGTTCAAGCCATTTCTTTACTAATAAGAAAAGGAGTACCTGAGCCAAATATCATCTTTCTCAACTTGATATCTGTAAGTTAAAGATATTGCTTCATCTCTCTAAATCTTGTTTTTCTTTTTAGCATACACTACAAAAACGTATGCTTGTTGTCAAACGAAATGGGGAACTTGATGTCAGGCCCCTCAGGGAGTGCATGTGGTGTGCAAGGCCTTCCCAAGAATCAAGATTGTGACATCTGAGATTGACATTGGGTTGAACGAGGATTTCCGGGTCATACCTGGTATGGGTGAGTTTGGAGACCGTTATTTTGGTACAGACGATGATGACCAGCCAGTGGTGACCCATTCCCTATAATTATTCATTAAGCAATTGTTTATTGAAGGGGTATGGAAAAAGATCAATTAATCTGAACCTTCACACTCCCACAAAGAAACAGATATGCTGCAGTTTGTATTTTGATGCTGCTATTTTTATAGACTTCCTGAATCTTTTTTATTTTGGAAATGTTTCTGAGTTGTGGTATTATTGAGGATGGTGGTCTAGTTTATATCTCATCTTTGGGGGTAGCAGGCAATGGGTAGTTACCTTCATGCTTGGTCTAAATTTTACTTTGTACGTTTTTAAAAAATAAGAGAAGAGTGTATTTATACAAGTTTTACTATGCTAATTCAACTAGTTTTAGGCACATTCTCGTAGGTCTATACATAAGTATCACCTTAACGTTATTTACCAGCTCCTGGGAAGTAGGCCGTGATTTTCAACTTCATCACATCCGACGAAGTCCTCCGAATTCTTAGTCTTTTTCCCGAATCTTCGTGCGTTCCCGAATCTTCGTGCGTTCCCGAATCTTCGTGCATCCGTAGAAGCTAGGATTTAAAATAATTTAATTTTTTTTGCTATTTGCAATCTTGATAATATGCCTTGAACGATTAATGTGTTCAAAGTCATGTTGGCACGAATAAAAGAAATCGTTTTTGCTTTCGAGAAAAAAAAAATCCTAGATGGAAAATCGAAAAACGAGAAGCTGATATCTAATACCAAATAATATGATTCACGTCAATTTGATATGAAAAGCATAGAATATGATATGCTCGGAACGGATATGGTGAAGACACCACAAACGAAGATGGAGATTCGTCTAATGAGTCAGTGGTTGAATACCATAAGAAAATTCATGATAAGTTTAATAAAGGACGCCACAAACAGGTATGGATGCCCATATAATAAGTCAATGATTGAATGCCACACATAAGGATTTGATAAAGAGGATACCACAAACGGTGATGGAGATCCGTTTAATAAGTCAGCGATAGAACGCCACAAGGTGGAAACTTTGATAAGATCAAGAATGAGACAAACTCCCATTATAATTTCAGATGAGGCCAAAGTCTGATTTATTATATTACGAATATATAGTGAGAAACTGTAGCTATTGGAAATAAAAAGATATATATCTTACCTAAAGCTAACCCTAGCAGATAAACTCTTATTTATAAGTATAACAAATATTATACTTTTGTAATATACTCTTTACCATCTTTATTAAAACTAATAAGGAAACTATAACAATTTATCTACAACTAGAGTTGTAATGTATCTAATAATATTAAACATGCACATTATTATGCTCATATCATTCCCGTTTTCTTCAAAACGATACCCGATGAATCCCCGTGCAATCGTAGAAGCTAGGCTTGTAAAATAATTTAAAATGTTTGCGCTATCCAATCTTCATGACATGCCTTGAATGATTAATTTATTCAAACACATGTTGGGACACATCACAAAAGTTTGTTTTTTTGAGAAAAAGAAAAGAAAATCATAGATGGAAAACCGAAAACTAGAAGTTCAGCTCTAAATCCAAATAATGTAATTCTCGTCAATTTGATACGAAAATCATAGAAGTTGATGTGCTCGGATCGATTCAACTTTAGGTTTGGGGATTTGGTGAAGACACTACAAACAAATATGGAGATTCGTCTAATTAGTCAGTGGTTGATTGCCATAAGAAAAGCCATGATAAGTTCAATAAAGGACACCACAAACGGGGATGGATGCCTATATGATAAGTCATTGATGGAATGCCACAAAGAAAGTTTTGATAAGTTCGATAGAGGATGCCACAAATGGTGATAGAGATCCATTTAATAATTCACGGATAGAATGACACAAGAGGGAAACCTTGATAAGGTCAAGCACACAAATTCCCACTAGAATTTCACATGAGGCAAAAGTATGATTTTTAGATTACAAAGAATCAATATAGAAAAAACTGTAGTTATACAAGATAAAAAAGAAATATCTCGTACCTATAACTAATCCAAGGAGATAAACTCTTATCTAAAATTATAGGAAATAATATATTTTGGTAATATCCTCTTTCCTATATTTATTAAAATTAATTAGCAAACTAAATCAATCTCTCTACAACTAAAACTGTAATATATCTTATAATTCTAAACATGCACATTTTATGATCATATCATGACCCTTTTCTTCAAAACGATTCGTCCCAGAATCTTCGTGCATCCGTCGAAGCTAGGAGTTAAAATTATTTTGCTCTTTCCAATCTTCATAATATGGCTTGAATGATTAATGTATTCAAAGTCATGTTGTGAGACAAAAAAAAATCGTTTTAGTTTTGAGAAAAAAATGATCCTAGATGGAAAACCGAAAAACTAGGAGCTGAGATCTAATACCAAATAATATGATTCCTGTCATTTTGATATGAAAACCATAGAATATGATGTACTCGGAACGGTTGTATTTCAGGTTTTGAGATATGGTCAAGACGCCACAAACGAAGATGGAGATTCGTGTAATGAGTTAGTGGTTGAATACTATAAGAGAAAACATGACAAGTTTAATAAAGGACGCCACAAACGGAGATGGATGCCCATATAATAAGTCAATGATTGAATGCCACACATAAAGTCTTGATAAAGAGGATGCCACAAACGGTGATGGAGATCCGTTTGATAAGTCAGCGATAGAACGCCACAAGGTGGAAACTTTGATAAGATCAAGAAGGAGACAAACTCCCATTATAATTTCACATGATACCAAAGTCTGATTTAATACATTACGACGCATCAATATATAGTGACAAAGTGTAGCTATTGAAGATAAAAAGAAATGTATCTTACCTAAAGCTATTCCTAGGCGATAAACTCTTATTTACAAGTATAACAAATATTATACTTTTGTAATATACTCTTTCCCATCTTTATTAAAACTAATAAGGAAACTATAACAATTTATCTACAACAAAAGTTGTAATGTATCTAATAATATTAAACATGCACATTATTATGCTCATATCATTCCCGTTTTCTTCAAAACGATTCCACATGAATCCTCGTGTTTGCTAGGCTTGTAAAATAATTTAAAATGTTTGCGCTATCCAATCTTCATGACATGCTTGAATGATTAATTTATTCAAACACATGTTGGGACATATAAAAAAAAAAGAAAAGAAAATCATAGATGGAAAACCGAAAACTAGAAGTTCAGCTCTAAATCCAAATAATGTAATTCTCGTCAATTTGATACGGAAATCATAGAAATTGATGTGCTCAGATCGGTTCAACTTCAGGTTTGGGGATTTGGTGAAGACACCACAAACGAACATGGAGATTCGCCTAATAAGTCAGTGGTTGATTACCATAAGTTAAGCCATGATAGGTTCAATAAAGGACACCACAAACGGGGATGGATGCCTATATGATAAGTCATTGATGGAATGCCACAAACAAAGTTTTGATAAGTTAGATAGAGGATGCCACAAATGGTGATGGAGATCCATTTGATAATTCAGGGATAGAATGACACAAGAGGGAAACCTTGATAAGTTCAAGGAGACAAACTCTCACTAGACTTTCACACAAGGCAAAAGTCTAATTATTGGATTACAATGCAACAAAATATATACAAACAATTATAGTTGTACAAGATAAAAACGAAATATCTCGTACCTATAACTAATCTTAGAAGATAAACTCTTATCTAAAATTATAGAAAATAATATATTTGGTAATATCCTCTTTCCTATCTTTATTAAAATTAATTAGCAAACTAAATTAAACTCTCTACAACTAAAACTGCAATATATCTTATATTTCTAAACATGCACATTTTATGCTCATATCATGACCCTTTTCTTCAAAACGATTCGTCCCCGAATCTTCGTGCAACCGTCGAAGGTAGGATTTAAAATAATTTAAAACAATTTTCTCTTTCCAATCTTCATAATATGCCTTGAATGATTAATGTATTCAAAGTCATGTTGGCACACATAAAAAAATCGTTTTTTTTTCGAGAATAAACAAATCCTAGATGGAAAACCGATAAACTAGAAGCTGAGATCTAAAACATAATAATACGATTCTCGTATATTTCATATGAAAACCATAGAATATGATGTGCTCAGAACGGTTCTACTTCAAGTTTTGGGATATGGTGAAGACGCCATAAACGAAGATGGAGATTCCTCTAATGAGTCAGTGGCTGAATATCATAAGAAAATCCATGATAGGTTTAATAAAGGACGCCAAAACGGGGATGGATGCCCATATAATAAGTCAATGACTGAATGTCACGCATAAAGTCTTGATAAAGAAGATGCCACAAACGGTGACGGAGATCCGTTTGAAAACTCAGCGATAGAACGCTACAAGGTGGAAACTTTGATAAGATCAAGAAGGAGACAAACTCCCATTATAATTTCACATGAGGCCGAAGTCTGATTTATTAGATTACGATGCATCAATATATGGTGAGAAAGTGTAGTTGTTGAAGATAAAAAGAGTAATATCTTACGTAAAGCTAATCCTAGCTGAGAAACTCTTATTTTTATGTATAACAAATATTATACTTTTGTCATATACTCTAGCCCATCTTTATTAAAACTAATAAGGAAACTATAACAATTTATCTAGAACTAAAGCTGTAATGTATCTAATAACATTAAACATGCACATTATTATTCTCATATCATTCCCGTTTTCTTCAAAAAGATCCTCCATGAATTCTCGTGCAATCGTCAAAGCTAGGCCTGTAAAACAATTTAAAATGTTTGCGCTATCCAATCTTCATGACATGCTTGAATGATTAATTTATTCAAACACATGTTGAGACACATAAAAAAAAGTTTTATTTTTAGAAAAAAGAAAAGAAAATCATAGATGGAAAACCGAAAACTAGAAGTTCAGCTCTAAATCCAAATAATGTAATTCTCGTCAATTTGATACGGAAATCATAGAAGTTGATGTGCTCAGATAGGTTCAACTTCAGGTTTGGGGATTTGGTGAAGACACCACAAACGAACATGGAGATTCGTCTAATAAGTCGGTGATTGATTATCATAAGAAAAGCCATGATAAGTTCAATAAAGGACACCACAAACGGGGATGGATGCCTATATGATAAGTCATTGATGGAATGCCACAAAGAAAGTTTTGATAAGTTCGATAGGGGATGCCACAAACGGTGATGGAGATCCATTTGATAAATCTAGGATAGAATGACACAAGACGGAAACCTTGATAAGTTCATGGAGACAAACTCTCACTAGACTTTTCCACTAGGCAAAAGTCTAATTATTGGATTACAATGCATCAAAATATATAGAAACAACTATAGTTATACAAGATAAAAACGAAATATCTCGTACCTATAACTAATCTTAGGAGTTAAACTCTTATCTAAAATTGTACGAAATAATATATTTTGGTAATATCCTCTTTCCTATCTTTATTAAAATTAATTAGCAAAGTAAATCAATATCTATACAACTAAAACCGTAATATATCTTATATTTCTAAACATGCACATTTTATGCTCATATCATGACTCTTTTCTTCAAAACGATTCGTCCCCGAATCTTCGTGCAACCGTTGAAGGTAGGATTTAAAATAATTTAAAAAAATTTGCTCTTTCCAATCTTCATAATATTCCTTGAATGATTAATGTATTCAAAGTCATGTTGGAAAACATAAAAAAAAAAAATCGAGAATAAACAAATCCTCGATGGAAAACCGATAAACTAGAAGCTGAGATTTAATACCAAATGGTATGATTCTTGCCAATTTGATATGAAAACGATAGAATATGATGTGCTCAGAACGGTTCTACTTCAGGTTTTGGGATATGGTGAAGACGCCATAAACGAAGATGGAGATTCGTCTAATGAGTCAGTGGCTGAATATCATAAGAAAATCCATGATAGGTTTAACAAAGGACGCCAAAACGGGGATGGATGCCCATATACTAAGTCAATGACTGAATGCCACACATAAAGTCTTGATAAAGAAGATGCCACAAACGGTGACGGAGATCCGTTTGAAAACTCAGCGATAGAAAGCCACAAGGTGGAAACTTTGATAAGAACAAGAAGGAGACAAACTCCCATTATAATTTCACATGAGGCCGAAGTCTGATTTATTAGATTACGATGCATCAATATATGGTGAGAAAGTGTAGTTGTTGAAGATAAAAAGAGTAATATCTTACGTAAAGCTAATCCTAGCTGAGAAACTCTTATTTTTATGTATAACAAATATTATACTTTTGTCATATACTCTAGCCCATCTTTATTAAAACTAATAAGGAAACTATAACAATTTATCTAGAACTAAAGCTGTAATGTATCTAATAACATTAAACATGCACATTATTATTCTCATATCATTCCCGTTTTCTTCAAAAAGATCCTCCATGAATTCTCGTGCAATCGTCAAAGCTAGGCCTGTAAAACAATTTAAAATGTTTGCGCTATCCAATCTTCATGACATGCTTGAATGATTAATTTATTCAAACACATGTTGAGACACATAAAAAAAAGTTTTATTTTTAGAAAAAAGAAAAGAAAATCATAGATGGAAAACCGAAAACTAGAAGTTCAGCTCTAAATCCAAATAATGTAATTCTCGTCAATTTGATACGGAAATCATAGAAGTTGATGTGCTCAGATAGGTTCAACTTCAGGTTTGGGGATTTGGTGAAGACACCACAAACGAACATGGAGATTCGTCTAATAAGTCGGTGATTGATTATCATAAGAAAAGCCATGATAAGTTCAATAAAGGACACCACAAACGGGGATGGATGCCTATATGATAAGTCATTGATGGAATGCCACAAAGAAAGTTTTGATAAGTTCGATGGGGGATGCCACAAACGGTGATGGAGATCCATTTGATAAATCTAGGATAGAATGACACAAGACGGAAACCTTGATAAGTTCATGGAGACAAACTCTCACTAGACTTTTCCACTAGGCAAAAGTCTAATTATTGGATTACAATGCATCAAAATATATAGAAACAACTATAGTTATACAAGATAAAAACGAAATATCTCGTACCTATAACTAATCTTAGGAGTTAAACTCTTATCTAAAATTGTACGAAATAATATATTTTGGTAATATCCTCTTTCCTATCTTTATTAAAATTAATTAGCAAAGTAAATCAATATCTATACAACTAAAACCGTAATATATCTTATATTTCTAAACATGCACATTTTATGCTCATATCATGACTCTTTTCTTCAAAACGATTCGTCCCCGAATCTTCGTGCAACCGTTGAAGGTAGGATTTAAAATAATTTAAAAAAATTTGCTCTTTCCAATCTTCATAATATTCCTTGAATGATTAATGTATTCAAAGTCATGTTGGAAAACATAAAAAAAAAAAAATCGAGAATAAACAAATCCTCGATGGAAAACCGATAAACTAGAAGCTGAGATTTAATACCAAATGGTATGATTCTTGCCAATTTGATATGAAAACGATAGAATATGATGTGCTCAGAACGGTTCTACTTCAGGTTTTGGGATATGGTGAAGACGCCATAAACGAAGATGGAGATTCGTCTAATGAGTCAGTGGCTGAATATCATAAGAAAATCCATGATAGGTTTAACAAAGGACGCCAAAACGAGGATGGATGCCCATATAATAAGTCAATGACTGAATTCCACACATAAAGTCTTGATAAAGAAGATGCCACAAACGGTGACGAAGATCCGTTTGAAAACTCAGCGATAGAAAGCTACAAGGTGGAAACTTTGATAAGAACAAGAAGGAGACAAACTCCCATTATAATTTCACATGAGGCCGAAGTCTGATTTATTAGATTATGATGCATCAATATATGGTGAGAAAGTGTAGTTGTTGAAGATAAAAAGAGTAATATCTTACGTAAAGCTAATCCTAGCTGAGAAACTCTTATTTTTATGTATAACAAATATTATACTTTTGTCATATACTCTAGCCCATCTTTATTAAAACTAATAAGGAAACTATAACAATTTATCTAGAACTAAAGCTGTAATGTATCTAATAACATTAAACATGCACATTATTATTCTCATATCATTCCCGTTTTCTTCAAAAAGATCCTCCATGAATTCTCGTGCAATCGTCAAAGCTAGGCCTGTAAAACAATTTAAAATGTTTGCGCTATCCAATCTTCATGACATGCTTGAATGATTAATTTATTCAAACACATGTTGAGACACATAAAAAAAAGTTTTATTTTTAGAAAAAAGAAAAGAAAATCATAGATGGAAAACCGAAAACTAGAAGTTCAGCTCTAAATCCAAATAATGTAATTCTCGTCAATTTGATACGGAAATCATAGAAGTTGATGTGCTCAGATAGGTTCAACTTCAGGTTTGGGGATTTGGTGAAGACACCACAAACGAACATGGAGATTCGTCTAATAAGTCGGTGATTGATTATCATAAGAAAAGCCATGATAAGTTCAATAAAGGACACCACAAACGGGGATGGATGCCTATATGATAAGTCATTGATGGAATGCCACAAAGAAAGTTTTGATAAGTTCGATAGGGGATGCCACAAACGGTGATGGAGATCCATTTGATAAATCTAGGATAGAATGACACAAGACGGAAACCTTGATAAGTTCATGGAGACAAACTCTCACTAGACTTTTCCACTAGGCAAAAGTCTAATTATTGGATTACAATGCATCAAAATATATAGAAACAACTATAGTTATACAAGATAAAAACGAAATATCTCGTACCTATAACTAATCTTAGGAGTTAAACTCTTATCTAAAATTGTACGAAATAATATATTTTGGTAATATCCTCTTTCCTATCTTTATTAAAATTAATTAGCAAAGTAAATCAATATCTATACAACTAAAACCGTAATATATCTTATATTTCTAAACATTCACATTTTATGCTCATATCATGACTCTTTTCTTCAAAACGATTCGTCCCCGAATCTTCGTGCAACCGTTGAAGGTAGGATTTAAAATAATTTAAAAAAATTTGCTCTTTCCAATCTTCATAATATTCCTTGAATGATTAATGTATTCAAAGTCATGTTGGAAAACATAAAAAAAAAAAAATCGAGAATAAACAAATCCTCGATGGAAAACCGATAAACTAGAAGCTGAGATTTAATACCAAATGGTATGATTCTTGCCAATTTGATATGAAAACGATAGAATATGATGTGCTCAGAACGGTTCTACTTCAGGTTTTGGGATATGGTGAAGACGCCATAAACGAAGATGGAGATTCGTCTAATGAGTCAGTGGCTGAATATCATAAGAAAATCCATGATAGGTTTAACAAAGGACGCCAAAACGAGGATGGATGCCCATATAATAAGTCAATGACTGAATTCCACACATAAAGTCTTGATAAAGAAGATGCCACAAACGGTGACGAAGATCCGTTTGAAAACTCAGCGATAGAAAGCCACAAGGTGGAAACTTTGATAAGAACAAGAAGGAGACAAACTCCCATTATAATTTCACATGAGGCCGAAGTCTGATTTATTAGATTATGATGCATCAATATATGGTGAGAAAGTGTAGTTGTTGAAGATAAAAACAGTAATATCTTACGTAAAGCTAATCCTAGCTGAGAAACTCTTATTTTTATGTATAACAAATATTATACTTTTGTCATATACTCTAGCCCATCTTTATTAAAACTAATAAGGAAACTATAACAATTTATCTAGAACTAAAGCTGTAATGTATCTAATAACATTAAACATGCACATTATTATTCTCATATCATTCCCGTTTTCTTCAAAAAGATCCTCCATGAATTCTCGTGCAATCGTCAAAGCTAGGCCTGTAAAACAATTTAAAATGTTTGCGCTATCCAATCTTCATGACATGCTTGAATGATTAATTTATTCAAACACATGTTGAGACACATAAAAAAAAGTTTTATTTTTAGAAAAAAGAAAAGTAAATCATAGATGGAAAACCGAAAACTAGAAGTTCAGCTCTAAATCCAAATAATGTAATTCTCGTCAATTTGATACGGAAATCATAGAAGTTGATGTGCTCAGATAGGTTCAACTTCAGGTTTGGGGATTTGGTGAAGACACCACAAACGAACATGGAGATTCGTCTAATAAGTCGGTGATTGATTATCATAAGAAAAGTCATGATAAGTTCAATAAAGGACACCACAAACGGGGATGGATGCCTATATGATAAGTCATTGATGGAATGCCACAAAGAAAGTTTTGATAAGTTCGATAGGGGATGCCACAGACGGTTATGGAGATCCATTTGATAAATCTAGGATAGAATGACACAAGACGGAAACCTTGATAAGTTTATGGAGACAAACTCTCACTAGACTTTCCCACTAGGCAAAAGTCTAATTATTGGATTACAATGCAACAAAATATATAGAAACAACTATAGTTATACAAGATAAAAACGAAATATCTCGTACGTATAACTAATTTTAGGAGATAAACTCTTATCTAAAATTGTACGAAATAATATATTTTGGTAATATCCTCTTTCCTATCTTTATTAAAATTAATTAGCAGAGTAAATCAATCTCTCTACAACTAAAACTGTAATATATCTTATATTTCTAATCATGCACATTTTATGCTCATATCATGACACTTTTCTTCAAAACGATTCGTCCCCGAATCTTCGTGCAACCGTTGAAGGTAGGATTTAAAATAATTTAAAAAAATTTGCTCTTTCCAATCTTCATAATATTCCTTGAATGATTAATGTATTCAAAGTCATGTTGGAAAACATAAAAAAAAAAAAATCGAGAATAAACAAATCCTCGATGGAAAACCGATAAACTAGAAGCTGAGATTTAATACCAAATGGTATGATTATTGCCAATTTGATATGAAAACGATAGAATATGATGTGCTCAGAACGGTTCTACTTCAGGTTTTGGGATATGGTGAAGACGCCATAAACGAAGATGGAGATTCGTCTAATGAGTCAGTGGCTGAATATCATAAGAAAATCCATGATAGGTTTAACAAAGGACGCCAAAACGAGGATGGATGCCCATATAATAAGTCAATGACTGAATGCCACACATAAAGTCTTGATAAAGAAGATGCCACAAACGGTGACGGAGATCCGTTTGAAAACTCAGCGATAGAAAGCCACAAGGTGGAAACTTTGATAAGAACAAGAAGGAGACAAACTCCCATTATAATTTCACATGAGGCCGAAGTCTGATTTATTAGATTATGATGCATCAATATATGGTGAGAAAGTGTAGTTGTTGAAGATAAAAAGAGTAATATCTTACGTAAAGCTAATCCTAGCTGAGAAACTCTTATTTTTATGTATAACAAATATTATACTTTTGTCATATACTCTAGCCCATCTTTATTAAAACTAATAAGGAAACTATAACAATTTATCTAGAACTAAAGCTGTAATGTATCTAATAACATTAAACATGCACATTATTATTCTCATATCATTCCCGTTTTCTTCAAAAAGATCCTCCATGAATTCTCGTGCAATCGTCAAAGCTAGGCCTGTAAAACAATTTAAAATGTTTGCGCTATCCAATCTTCATGACATGCTTGAATGATTAATTTATTCAAACACATGTTGAGACACATAAAAAAGAGTTTTATTTTTAGAAAAAAGAAAAGAAAATCATAGATGGAAAACCGAAAACTAGAAGTTCAGCTCTAAATCCAAATAATGTAATTCTCGTCAATTTGATACGGAAATCATAGAAGTTGATGTGCTCAGATAGGTTCAACTTCAGGTTTGGGGATTTGGTGAAGACACCACAAACGAACATGGAGATTCGTCTAATAAGTCGGTGATTGATTATCATAAGAAAAGTCATGATAAGTTCAATAAAGGACACCACAAACGGGGATGGATGCCTATATGATAAGTCATTGATGGAATGCCACAAAGAAAGTTTTGATAAGTTCGATAGGGGATGCCACAGACGGTTATGGAGATCCATTTGATAAATCTAGGATAGAATGACACAAGACGGAAACCTTGATAAGTTTATGGAGACAAACTCTCACTAGACTTTCCCACTAGGCAAAAGTCTAATTATTGGATTACAATGCAACAAAATATATAGAAACAACTATAGTTATACAAGATAAAAACGAAATATCTCGTACGTATAACTAATTTTAGGAGATAAACTCTTATCTAAAATTGTACGAAATAATATATTTTGGTAATATCCTCTTTCCTATCTTTATTAAAATTAATTAGCAGAGTAAATCAATCTCTCTACAACTAAAACTGTAATATATCTTATATTTCTAATCATGCACATTTTATGCTCATATCATGACCCTTTTCTTCAAAACGATTCGTCCCTGAATCTTCGTGCAACCGTCGAAGGTAGGATTTAAAATATATGTCCCACTGAACCATTTCATGATGATCATCAATTATCGTAGAATGTTGAAAATTGGTGTTACCTTCTTGGTATGCCTCAGCTTCATCACCAGAAGTTCGTCCAACAAGAACTACATGTCGTTTTATGGATGCTATCAAGACAATGCTCCAAGCACGGTCCGTGTTGTCCCCCAAATAAAACACCTGTGTAGCTTGAGATGCAAGAATGTAGGGCTCGTCGGTTTCAACAAAATTGGTGTGGTTAACACAGGTGAAGTTATAATCATCAAGCTTGAGCCTGTTTCCTTGCAACAAGACATTATACCTTAGACAATTAAACAGTACAACCTTATGGTTATCTAAGTACTGAATTTCAAGGACATCTAGTAGAACACCATAGTAGTCTATATCTCTAGAGATTGGATTGTTATATCGAGTGCTGCTATAACATGTTGTATCCGCTTTGCAAAGAACTCCACTATTGTCAAAGGACCTCATCATGGACCTATTTTTGCAATGGAAGACAACGCCATCTATTTTATATACAGGGTACCTCTTCACACTATATAGAGGACCTCTGGATAGTTCTTTCAACTCTTTGACCGACTCCGCGTCTTATATGTTCATAATAGTGTGTTAACGTCGTACAAACTCACAAGTTGCAATATATAAGGCTGCATACTTACCTTCCTTTGAACCAATTTGCAAAGGTCTTGTTGTGCAATACGTGAATTCCTCTCTCTAGCCCCCATTATAATTCTGTTATGCTCCCATTAGAATTCCATATGGAAGCCTATAGTTTTAGTCAGCAACAGTAACCTGAAAACAACCCTAAGCCATATTCGATGTACAACACATCCTATTCACATTGATTTAGTATATATCGATGAGCTTGTTCCCATTCGACATTCGTTAAGTCTCTTGATTGTACATCCCCCAGCGGTGTTCCACCGCGTCAAAAATAGTTAGGTAAGATGGTATGCACACATTTCTGGCTGCTACTTGAGAATGTGGTACCCTTTTAAACTTTTTCTGAGTATCAATTAAATATCTTGAACAAAAGGTTAGACATTCTATCGCAATATAGCCTTCCGCAATTGACCCTTCTAGATGAGTTCTATTGCGCACAAAATTTTTCATTATCCTAATTCACAAGAAACAATTTCGTTGAAAGCAATAAACGATAATCACATGTGCAATTCAATTATGTTAACACAAAATGACATGCATTTACAGAGTGTTACCTATCAATGTTGTGCATCCAACGATATTAAATTAAACCACCCAACTTGTCTTGTTCTGCTAAATGGACAAGTAGATGGACATTTATATTAAAGAAGGCAGGTGGAAATATATGTTCCAGATTACACATCGTTAATGGTAATTGTTTCTCCAACATGTACAAATCACGAACGTCCAATTCTTTCGAACAGAGTACCCGAAATGTATTTGACATGTCTATAATTGAACTACACACTGATTTGGGTAGTAGTCCTCTTAATGCAACTTCCAGAATATGCTACATAAGGATGTGGTAGTCATGTATTTTCAGTCCCACAAGTTTTTGGTCATGCAAGTTCACACAACGAGAGATGTTAGAGGAATAACCGATTGGTAACCGCAAATCTTTAAGAAACTAACAGAATGTCGTTTTCTTGGCCTTCGACAGGGTATAGCTTGCAAGTGGTAGGATCAATTTGTTTGCTCGTAGCACGGGATGTAGGAGGATATCTTATGACCATGGCTTTCAAATCCGGGCGTGCTTTAGCATTGACATTTCTTTTCCCCGGCAAATCTTGCAATATCACAACGACATTAATACAAACATTCTTTTCAATGTGCATCACATCCTAATTGTCTGGGAGTAACAAATATTTCCAGTTGGGTAGTTGGAACAAAACACTCTTGTTCTTCCAATTACGTGTAACCGCATCAACACCAACCTTTCGACTTGGTTGTGTCTTTCCAAAGGGGATCTCTTCAAGACTTTGCAACTGCTGCAATACTTGCAGCCCTAATAACCTCTTTGGAGGAGTTCTGAAATCTTATTTCTCATCGAAGGACGATTTATTCCTTCGCCAAGAATGATGTTCTGGTAAAAAACGACGGTGACCTAAAAATGCATACTTTCTCACATTCTTTAGCCGGCAGTAATGAGTATCCATGTTACACACAGGGCATATAAGATTACCATACATAGGATGGTAAGTCATTAATTGTCCATAGAACACAAGCATGCATCTTGAAGTTCTTCTTCTTCGATGTATCATATGTCTCAGCACCATTCTCCCACAGATTGTACAATTCATCTATTAATGGTTGTAAGTAAACATCAATATCATTGGTGGGAGCTTTTGGTCCGGAAATCAAAAGAGAAAGCAGGTAGTTTGTATCTTTCAAACACATATCTGGTGGCATATTATAAGGAATGACGACAACTGGCCACATACTATACATATAACTTTTATTACTAAAATGATCAAATTCATTCGTTGCTAGACCCAATCTGACATTTTGTGCTTCTGGACCAAATGTTCGGTGATTCTCATCAAGTTTTTTCCAGGATGAACTATCATTTGGATGCCTTAGGACTCCATTGTTAGTGCGACCTTCCTTATGTCACCTAATTGTTGCTGCATTCTTAGGGGACATAAACATGCGTTGAAGTCGGGTTCTTAGTGGGAAGTATCGTAACACTTTAACAGATACTTGTTTAGTCTTTCAACAAGGGTTTAGTGAAACATCATTCCCACTACCACTAGGTGTATGTTCTTTCCAACTGGACCGTCCAAATTTAGGGCACGTATCAGCACAATGGTACTCTTTTCGAAATAAGATGCAGTCGTTCCTACAAGCATGAATCTTTGGGTAGTCTAACCCCAAATCCGCTATAAAGTTTTTGGCTTCATAATAAGACTGAGGAATAGTATTGTCTTTTGGGAGTACCTTGTGCACCATCTGAAACAACTGATCTACAAACTTGTTTGATACTTTGAAAAGTGCCTTTAAGTGAAGCAATTCAACGGTAAAATACATTTTCGAATACGACGAACAACTTGGATATAACCTCTATTCACCATTTTCTAACCTTTTGTAGAACGTCTTTGCATCTTCATTTGGTTCCTGAGTTCTTTCCATATGTGTACCACCCCTAAACACGTCGTTCACCATGTTAAACATTTCATCCCTACTACTACTGTGTCGTCTATTGGTTACCACATGTTCGTACTCTTCTCCATCATCGACCCATGTAGTGTATGTTTGGAGTATTCCATACCTCTCTAAATGCATCTTCACATTGGTTCTTGACATTAACAAACAACCATTGCAATTCTGGCATGGACAGTATATTGTTCCTCCCCAAGACGAATTAGTAAAGGCAAAGTTCAAAAATGAAGTAACACTGTCCTTATATTCACTGCTTTGTCGGGGTCTGCTCATCCAACTCTTGTCCATTGCTAGCTATGTAATAAGAAACGTATAAATAGTGATTTTTGAATTTATACATTACATTAGACAATATAAATTCAATAGGGAAAGAACAACAACGCATAGTGATGTAAATGCAGGTTTAACTTGTTTTACAATAGCATAATAAGCTCATTCTAACAACAATTGTCCAATTCCAACTAACTTGGCTTAAGCAGACAACACATCAGGAATAAATAAACAGAGCTTCAGTAGTTGGACACGTTGTAAATTGACTTACAATATGTCAAATGATGGATCAACACAAACAACACCAAACAACACAATGTAACAAACTCAATTCTAGATCGGCCACTGTAGGATGTTGTAACAACTCCATAGACAGAAACACTACCTGATACGATTCACGTCGGGCCATATGTTTATCCATACATAGAAATTAACAATTCGATACACTGTTTAGTTCGGAGGGGGAACTTACATTCCATCCAAGACACAGATTGATGTCGCACCAGATGACAAAGTGTGGTAACCTCCTCAATTAGAAGACATGATCGAGGAAGAGGAGGTGGTAGATGGTCCTTTATATCAGTTGTCAATTAACATGAAAGAGCTTCCTTGAATCGGGTAATGGGTGGGAAAAAATGGTGTTTCTTCTACATATGTGCGTGCCAAATTAATGTCTCTGTTACTCTGCCTGTCATTCATGTTTTAGTGAGAACAAAACACCATAGCAACACCTTCGTTCCTTTGTTGTTTTAGCTACAAAAGTGACAACAAATTCCATTGTTTAATCCTTATATTTTCTTCAGAAAAACTAGTTGCAACAAATGGACTCTTTTAATATCAAAAGTTGATTGTTGTTACACTTTCATCCATGTTAAAAATTAAGTGATGGAAAAAGGTCATACTAAATGTAACCTACAGGGATGGAAAACACATTGTGCCTAATAAGTAATAATAACAAAAAAAATACCGACACAATAGACGTATTTTTAAATGCAACTGTTAGCGTCAACATGAAATAATTGTCACTACATCTAAGCCGTTGAATTGGAACGGTAAAAAAGAAAAGAAGATCTGGACCATGAACGTCAAGGGTAATGAATCCATAACCGTTTGATCTTAATGGTCAAAACCAGTCAAATTTTTTGAAAATGATGTGTATATACTCAAAATGTTTCATGTGCTATATACGTGTCGCCTTAGTTGTGAAATAAGCCCAAGCGACACACAACCCCATTTGTCCTTCGGGGCAGATGATGGAACCTAGGGTGTCGCTTGGACACTTCATGCGCCAAGATGTTTAGTATACTAGCGACGCCCATGTTCTTATAAGTCGTTACCTAAACCCTTACATGATAAGGACAACATGATTGACAGTAACATGAATAACAAGTATCAAACGTGTCCAACACGCAGGCAACATTTATGGACCACGGGGAATATCATACGTGTCCAAGACGCTTTGACAAAGTATGTTTATTATATGTCAGAAGATATTTACGGCCCCTTTACCTTTGTCTAAGTCTTCGATCAGTCAAAGAAACTCACTACAGTCAAAGCTTAACTCGATGAATAGAAAAAATATATCGTCTATAAATACTAGTCCTTCAACCTTTTTGTAAGGTACAAAAAAGGTATTCAGACATACATATTACTCTAAATCCCCCCATGTATAACTTAAGTATCGGAGGGGAAACAAATGGCCATGCACGGGCTTTCCTTCTTACAGGTTATAGAAGGCCAAGAAGTTGTTGACTTCCTGCTAGATCCACATAAAAGTCAACGCCTCAGAACATAAGATCCCGACGTGTGGCACAGGAATCTCGCAAGATCCAACATTGGCGCCGTCGGTGGGAACTATACGAAAGGTTATGGGCGTACCAAGCAATAGAGCAAAACAATTTGCCGATTTTACTCAGGTTTAGTCCATGAATCTGGCCCCGTTATCCGGGTGAAGAAGAAGTGATGCTAGCAGCTGGATCCCCCCTTGATCTTACCTAGGGGAGGTTAATTTCCAGCATGCACTGTCTTCATAGTTACCTACTCCAAACAAGGAGTAGGAAAAGAAAAGATCACTTACAACCCGCAAAGTGGTATTACCCACTGGATACAGAATTTCATGTTGGCCTACATGGTCCCTTTTATATATGTCATCGCATTTTAATGCATGTGCATCGTTGCCTAGCAATGCCTCAATGGATCGAGCTATATATACAAGTCATTCCTCCATGCACAATGCTTATCTTGAGTCAAGTGGGCAAGGAGATAAACAGGACACTTGAAGACAAGAGGGCACAATCCCTCTCCATGGTGAAATATTACACCCCTTTACACGAGGATTTATTTCAATCATTGTCCCTAGCGACATGACGACCAATCAAATCTCCGGATTATACAGGCAATGGGGACCTAATTCAATATATGAAAAGTCTCCTCCCAGAACAACCATGGTCTACGCATAAACAAGCAACACCTCCAAAGGACGCAGGAAACACCTTCAGAGTGGTCCTAGCTTCTATCTAAGAGGATATAGCCAAGACGATCAGGATTCACAGGGACATCAGAAAAGTAGAGGGAGAAATGATTTGTATATAGGCAAGGGCAGGGGTAACATAGTGTGTCGCCTGGTTTGCTTGTTAGGCATCGACCATCGGCACCTACGTCCTCACAAAGCGTTGCCTAAAAGATAAAAAATTATTCGTTTAATTTTATAAATATGAAAAGTAGTTAACAAAAAATATTAACGGGGGATTGACAGATGAACAATTACCATCAACATGTTTGACCATTTAAAACATGTTGGATTAAAAACCATTTTGTTCAAACATGTTGGACTATTTTCAAAAAAATTCCTTGTTGATATCGTGACCTAATAGTATGCCAATCTTCTCTGGGGAGGGGGAGGGGGAGGGGGAGGGGGAGGGGGGAGCTATCTCCAACGAATACTTTTCCATCTTATCTAATTATATGGATATTTCCCTATTTAGGAGAGTGGAAAACCCATATACTTGCCTAAAGAGTTTGTGTCCATGGCTCTTGAAAACCTTTTTTAATTCTCTTTTTCCTTCTCTCCTCCTTCCTGACTTCCTTTGGGAATTCATAAAGGATTACTAGTCCACCTTATCATCAATGTTTGCGTGAGGTTAATGTAACCTTTACACTTACAAGATTTTTCAAGGTGTTAAATAAATTTGACATGATAGTTATTTCTAATATTCTTATCTTATTAGTTAAGAGCGTGATAAAAATCCTTGATGATCTCATCGTTCGTGATGTCTTGGTCCATCTTACTCAACATTACGGTGATATGGTGATCATTTCCCATTTTTCTAAGAGGGAACTTAAATCATATTAATGTACTTGATTGGGTTTCTAGATCGGTCATACTTGGGTGTAACTGTATTAAAACATCACCAAGGATCCTTATCTCCATCATATACATTGTAAATGGATGCAACACACCTTATTTCGGTGTGACCAGGCTTGGGCGACTGTTTACCACCCTTTGAGAAGTCATAACAACTCTACTATGCACCTTGCACATCATGTTAATCAACTTAACTTGCTCCCAGCTGAAAAGAGGTTCACACGTAGACATATGTTAGGAAGGTTGTAGACCTATTGAGGCATGCTCCCCAATTACCAAAGCATCCCCTAGGTACGATGATACCTGCAAATATAGTGTGTGTGGGGATGGGAATATTGTATAAACACTAGAAGCAACTTCTTTCTCGTCATGACATATAGGTGCTAGTGTTGCGGTAAGAGGCGTGCCTTGAAAAGCCAATGTCGGGTGTTTCACCTACTTCACGAAAGAGTTCAAGGTGTCTACCATTTCGGGTGGAATCAAGTCAAGTCCTCCTTTTCGAGGAATTATACTGGGAGGAAGGGGTTGTAGCAGAGCATAAACGATCGAAGATCAAGAAGGACCCGAATTGATGCTCATATGGGGTTCCACCTTGGCAAAGCTAGGGACGAGTTGGAGGAGAGGCGGGTGTCGTGTCTTACTAAATATTTTTCCAATTGTATATCGCATATGTAGTTCGTGCAGTTTGGAAATAGAGGGGACATAGATTCACTTGTTTTCCTCCACCTGTGGGAGCACGAGTTTGTGTAGCATTCAGTCTATTTCAACAGACGACACAAAGTGTTGATAAATGTTCCATATTTGATAATTGGCCCGCTACATCTTCTCTAGCTACTTATCCTCTACTTACATGTAAAATGTGAGATTTGACTTGTGTTGCGAAATTCCCCTCGCTAAGCAGGTATGCATTCAAAAGGGTTATACAGTACATAGTGAGAATTTTTGTAATTAAACTGGTTGAATATAATAATTAAGGTAAGTGAATGGGTATTTATAGAGAGTTCTACGCTAATAACTACCGTTAATTCTCCTAACATAGTTTCTTCTCTGTGACCCAAATATCCGTTACATGGGTTAGGATTTGTACTGTTAACAATAGTTTACTGTATTTTTCAAAAAGTAGTCATGTTAGGAACAAAAAAATTAGAAAATATTTATGTGATAAAGTAATTTGAATTGTGCTACTTGGGTTAGCGCTTTTGATCTAGTTCGCTACCCCAAGTAGCGACTTTCTTCAACAGGCCACCTAACTTTTGATCTAGTTCGCTACCCCAAGTAGTGAATTGCTTCAACACGCTACCGAGGTAGCGAATATTAGAATTTCTCTACTCCTAGTAGCGAATTAAATGAAGTCGGTACTACCTAGTAGCGTGTTGACTCAACACGCTACCCACAGTGGCGCAATGAGACAATTATATCACAGAATATCGCTCTGCATGGCATTCTATAACCGTGATATTCGATTATTCGATCGAATATTCAGTCTATTCTAACAGTATTTTTATTCACCTCTTCAAATTAGTCACTTGTGTGGCATCATATACCATCTCTTCTCCAACCTATCTTCCCCCCTCTTCTCTTTTCTTCTCTAGTATTTTATCATCTTCAGTCCCAACAATGTTCATTAAATTCACTAATTAGAGGTATGTTATACATTTTTTTTAATAGTTAATTACTATTATTATAAAATTATTATTATTTATAATAATATTAATATTAGGTTAACTAATAGATAAGTAAATCTGATAACAAATTTTATAATAATAATTATTTAGAATCAAGCATGACAGAGATTGATATTATTTTCTTGTATGATAGCGAAATATTGTTATAGATTAGTAGTGAGATTTATGTGGTTGGTACCTCCAGTATTACTACAACTACCTTGGATATCTCGCTTTATAGACTAAAATAAATTATATATATGGGATGCGGTTGGCATGATGTTTAAGTTGGGTCCATCCACATTTCATATAAACTTGCAGATAATGATGGTATTTGCAAGTTTGTAAGGACTCAATCACAAAGTGCATTGTCTTTAGCTTTGCAATTAAGCGATTCTAGTCGATTTATTGTGTTCAGCATGACTAGAGGACTCAACGTAATTCAAAACATTAGTGATAGTCATGAGAAAGGGAATGTTTTGCATGGTCTCACCAATGATCTCTCAGATAATGAAGTCGACGTTGATGCACTATAAATGTTGGAGTAAATGAAGAAAGTTTATATAGTGATCATTTTACATGTCACATTGATGAAGATGACGCAGAGGTATTAGAGTCTGTTGAGAATTCTGACAATGTACATATAGATAATGATGGTTCAAGTAGCTCCCACGACCGGGTAATCATGCAACGCACTGATCAAAGTTGGATTGATACTAACTGGATTGACAAAATTAGCAAATGAGTGGTGTGTGGTTGTCGAGGAACCGTTGAACGAAGGTTTCTTAAATACGAACATGAAGTTCAGTAGTATAGACAAGTTATCTACTACTGTGAGGAAGTGGCACATAACTAATTCTAAGCTTTGCATTGTTGAGTCACCAAATCCCAAATCAATTGTTTTCAAGTGTAAAATTGATCCGATAAATTGTTCTTGGTCATTGAGAGGAAGCCTTTTTAAGAGTACTAGATTGTGGAGAATATCGAAAATATATTCTCCACACACATGTGTGAATGCAGTTCTCATTGAACAGCACAAAAATATTGATAGTAATTGTTATTAGAAATCTAGCTTTAGCAAACACCAGGTTGAAAATTTCAGTCATCCAGTCCATGGTCGAGGATGAGTTTTGGTCGAAAATTTCATGTATGAAAGCATGGTACTCTAAACAACTAGTGTTGGAGGCTTTATACAGAACACATGAATAAGCATTTGTAAACCTGTCGTGTCTACTTTCAGCCATGTCAGTATATATCCCCGGGACAATTTATAATTTTATGCTAGAAAGGGTAAATGTGATAACTGAAGTAACAATTGGGTATGATATTTTGTGCATTTTGCTCTGCCATTGAGGGATTTATTAGTGTAGACGTGACACATCTGTACAGAAAATAAAATGGAAAAGTGTTGGTAGCGGTATCGTATGATTATAATAACGGGATCTATCCTTTGGCATTTGGAATTGCAAACGCGGAGACTAACGCGCGTTGGAACTGGTTTTTGCAGCATCTGCGTGATAACGTAATGAAGGATCGACATGTTTGCGTAATGTTTGATCGTCACAGAGAAATAGAATGTATATGCTCAATATGGGCTTGGGAAACATCGTTTCTATGCATGTCATCTATCGAGTTATTTCAATCACACTTTCAAAACTGTCATTCAGAAAAGGCAGTTGTACATAATGGCAAGTACCCTTGACAAACGAAAGTTTGATGTATGTCATGCCAATCTATTAACTATCCGTAATGGGAAATATTCTGATTGGATATCCAACATACCCCTTGAGAGGTGGGCATTAGCATACGATGGGGGGGGGGGGGGGGGGCTCAATACGGCAACATGATTACAAATTTGGTAGAAGTGTTTAACGGAGTATTGAAATGAGCGAGGGCATTACCGTTGACTGAATTAGTCAAACTAACCTACTGGAGGTCAAACACATACTTTTTCCAACGTCATCAGGAGGCAATGGATGCCATTTTGAAGAACAAAGTATGTTGTCCAATCTACCATTACTAGGGCAAAGAAACAGCTTGGTAGGACGCAAGTTGCCCAATTCAATCAAAACTACGGTGTGTTCCAAGTGCGTGATATTGATAGATTTGTTCAAGGTGTCGGTTGGTCCAACCCAGGGAATTATGCAGTTAACTTTGTAGAAAACAAATTTGAGTGTTGTATATGGCAAATATACCATCATCCGTGTGCACATGTAATGACAGCAATCACCAAGGCTGGGATGAAGTGGGCTCCGTTTGTAGATCCTTTATATTCAAATCAGGCACGTCTAGCCTCATATTCTCCATGCTTTCAACCAATACCAGACAAATATTGTTGGTCGCATTTTCATCTGTCTATGTACGCTCAGGATCTAGAAAGGTAGAGGGTGAAAAGTGGTAGGAGAAAATCCACTCGTATTAATGATGAGATGGATGGTAGGGATGGATTGACCAAGAGAAATAATTGCAGTAAGTGTGGTGGAAGTGGACATAATAGGAAAACATGTAATACTCCACGGTAGTGTTTTTAATGTGTATTAGTAAATGTTGGGTATTGCATTATGTAGTTATTAGTATAGTGGTTATGTAGTTATTTGTATTGAGTTGAATAATTAATTGGTAGCTCGAAATTAGAGGTAATCTATGGTATTTAAGTACTTATTACCCATATATTTTTGAAAATATTCCAAGACAATCGAAAATTTACCTTACTTCACATTGGTAGGTTAAGCAGATTGAATATCAAAATCAGTGATTTTTCAAGTATCTCAAAAAACATTATAAAAATTAGGGCAAGTAACAACATAAATTATAAGATGAATGTGAAATAATACAATAATAATGTAGTTTCATACCAATAGCATTCATAGGATTAAACGATACAAAATTAATCTAATATTAGGAAGTTCATATTACAAGTCTTAACAACTATTCAAAATATTTCTCATGTTCGGATTCTACTATAGATGACTGATGTTGACAACGGAACTCAAGAGCTCTATATTTAACAAACGGTTTGTACATTCCTCTACTGGAGTTTACACCACTGCGACCGCGTCCTCGAGCACCACATCCACGCCTTGGAGCGGCCACACTTCCTCTCTCATGTCTTGATTGTCTTCTTTCAAAATAACTAACTACTTGTTCTTCTAGGAGAATGACTTCACCACCTAGCCGAATATATTCTTCGTACACTGGTAATTGTCCAACCGCATCATAAGACAAACGACATGTTTCGAGATAAGTCTTATCAAGCAACTTAAAATTCTTCTTTGTGAATTTGAGGGTACCTTTGGCAGCTTTCCTTGTCAGGTACATTCCTTTGGCCATAGCGTCCATCTACATTATATTTTTTTATCACAAAAGAGTTCTACTCATTTCATTCCTCAATATTGTTTTCATCAAACGAAATACAATCATTCTTTCAAATTTCAACTAGTGGGAGTGGGGGTTGTAAAACCCAATCGTGTAATCTCAATCCCAATCTCGACTATTTGGCAATCCAGTTAGCTCCTTCATTCGTTGTGCGTCTAACTGTTGACTAATGTAACAACTGAAAATTTCCTACCAAAGTTAGGATATTAGAGCATACCACTTCACTTCACCAATTTTGTACTCTCCTTTGTAGTTGGTCCATGATCCTCTTCGAGTCGGAATCAATTATGACGTTGCGCCATCCTTGTTCCATTGCCATTCTGTCTCCTAAGAGGATTGCCTCGGCTTCCACTACATCCACATTCCATCCCCTTAAGCATTTATTCATTCTCCCGATCAAACCACCCTCATGTTCCTCGCGAGTACTCCTATTCCACTTGTCTTTATACGCCCACACCATGATGCGTCACAATTTATTTTAACGTACCCTTGGTTTGGTCTCCTCCACACTTGTGGATCCCTAGGGTTTTGGTTCAGTCCGGGTGTGATTTGAGCTCGTCGGAGCTCATTATAAGCCTTCCTCGTTTGCTCTATCACCTCCCTCGGGCTTGGTCTCTTGTCTTTGAATGCCACCTTGCATCTTTCTTTCCAGATGTTCCAGATCGTCACTAAGCAAAACCACCACCTTGTCTCCTTGGTTTCCCGGTTTGTGCTCGGTTCGTTTCTCCTTGCTCGGATCCACTTCCCAGTTGGCGTGTCATTTTGGCTTATGTTGTCTAGCCCTTGGCACACGCTCCAAACCGAAACAGTCCAACCACACTTGAGAATCATGTGTTTGACATCTTCTTCTCCCCCGCATACTGGACAGTTCAGCCCCACATTCATCCCCCGCCTCCTAAGATTTTTCATCACCGCTAAAGAGTTGGTAAGTAGCTTCCAAATGAAAGTTTTTACCTTTGGCATTATGTTGGTATTCCAGACATCCCTCCATATTGTTGTCGACCTGTTCCCATCATGTCTAGTCCCGGGCATCCTCCCCGTCTCCGCCTCCCTCATTCAGTGATAAATCGTTTTGACAGACACCCTTCCAACGTCCGTGTATGGCCAAATAAGTTGGTCCCGTGCTGGGTGTGTGGGCAGTTGAATCTTCAAGATATGGGCAACATCATTCGGTGTAGCCAAGTCACGGATTAGATCCTCGTGCCACCTCCCATTGGTTCGATCGTATAGGGACCCTACCTTTAACTCTGGATTGTCTCGCCACCCATCAGTTGGTTCAGGTCTAAATCCCTGCTTGGTATTGATCCATGGGTCGGTTCCCGCGCTAATCGTAGCTCCATCCCCTATCATCCGCAAGCCTTCCCGAATTAGGATACTCTCCTGCCTTTTCCGGCTTCCCCAAAATTTCCTCTCAGGTAGTAGAGACCTTTTAGTACCTTTACCCATAGCGAGTTTGATTCCCTATTCACTCTATCAACCATCTTGGTTAGTAGGGCGCTGCTGAAAGATTCCAGTTCTCAAAACCCTAATCCACCCTCCTTATTTGTTCTTGTGAGGTCCTCTCATTTCTTCCAATGTATTTTCCTTCTCACATCCCTTTCGCCCCACCAGAATCCCGCTATGAGTGCATTAATCTCTTTGCGCCAAGTTTTTGGAAGTTTTAAAATGCTCATCACATATGTTGGTATGGCCGTTATAACTGATTTGATCAATACATCCTTTCCCGTTTGGTTTAGTGTCTTCGTTCGCCACCCATTTAATTTGTCACAGATGCTTGTCTTGAGGTACCCCAATGCCTCTCACTTTGATCTCCCCAAAACCGTCGGTAATACCAGGTACTTCCCTAGATCGCACGTGCTCGGTATACCCAGTTTATATTCAATCGTTCTACATGTGTTTCCATTGGCTTCTTGATTGAAGACCAGGTTGGATTTGGCCTCGTTTAACATTTGTCCCGAGCTCCCACAGTATGTCGCTATCACCTCCTTTAATCGACTCGCATTTTCCACCATTCCCTTTATGAAAAATAGGGAATCATCTGCAAAAAGTAGGTGATGTAGTTCTGGACATCCTCTTTTGAGTATGATCCCATGTAGGCGCTTCTCTTTCACTTCTTTCTCCACGTGTCTAGATAATACATCCACCATGAGAATAAAGAGGTATGGAGAAAAAGGGTATTCTTTCCTTAGTCCCCTTGTGGGCTTTATGTAATATGTCCTCTCCCCGTTTACAATAACCCACTAACAAGGCGTAGTAATGCATACCATCATCCATGATATCCACTTTGCCCCAAATCCTCTCTTCTCGAGGCTGCTTAGTAAGAAATCTCACTCTACCCTGTCATACGCTTTCCGCATGTCTAGTTTTAGTGCACATTCCACTTTGGTCGCATTCTTTCTTACTCTTAGGTGATGAAACACTTCGTGTGCCACCGAGCTCGTTTGGCCAGACTAGACCAACAAATGGTTTGGCCTGATGGTTGAACCCTCATACTAAGCATCGTTTAATGATTAATACACGGTAATCTCATCTCAATTTGACAATCTCATTTTCATTTTTCGAGTATAGTGTTCTCACTATTGAATACTTCTGTAGGGATGAGTTTTTTTTTGGCCATCCTATAGGGCTGAGCTAAAGCACATGGTTTTTCCGTCACTAATGGATGTTAATGAATTTCATAAAGAAAAAAAAATGTTAATTGGGTTAGAAGGAAAAAAATGATTTACGGTGTGTTTGGTTGGTGTGATACAGAACAACAAATACGAAATAGATAATAAACAATATGTGATAATAATATGATATTTTTTTAGTTAACGAATTGAACTCGAATGTAATATGCAATTTCAACGTTTGATTGGTGGAATTATATACAAGAATGGAATGGAATGGAATGGAATAAGGTAAAATGACATATATACAATTTGTTTCAATATGTATAATATATAATACAATTATCTTATAAAAAAAAATATTAATTAATTTGGAAAGCTTAAAAATTAAGATTAATTAAATTAAAAATATATTTTATTAAAAATCTTAAAACAATATAAAAAATAATTAAATTAAATTTTAATAATTAATTAGATGAAATGAAAATGACAATAATTTATTAAATTAAATTAAAATGTAAATAACTAATTTAATTAAAATATAAAAAATCATTCATTTTTATTAAAATATAAATAATTAATTAAATTAACATATAATTAAACTTAATTAAAATATAAATAATTTAATTTATTAAAAATTATCATAATTAATTAAATTATATTAAAATATAATTAATTAATTAATAGTAGAAGGTATTTTGATCAATTCGCATCTATTATATAATCCTACCTCTCTAGGAATTTTAATTCCGCGAAGTAAACACCGGAATACATAATTTGTATTCCCTATTTCTTGTTAATTCTATAAACCAAACATGTCGTTATAGTTTGATATGGAAGGGGACAAGTTAGGGGAAAACGTGATTGAATAACAAATGTTAAGCTTAACATGTTGATGCATTTAACATGCAGGTACACCGGGGAAAAAGGTGCACGAAACAACAATTTCAAACATATTGATACATTTAATAACAACATACATGTTTTGGACGAAACAAACATGCAGGTACACTTAGAGTTTTTTGGCCGTTTTTGGGCTATTATTAGAGAGACAACAATAAAAAAAAAATTGACTATTTATTTATTAATATTCAAAATAAATGTATGTATTTGACATGTGATTATGATACACTACGTAAAACTTATTAAAACCATTTTACTTATAGAAATTTATTTTTATTAAAGTAAAATTAATAATATTTAAAACAAACTTTAAAGAATATATGTTATATCAACATATATATATATAACTCTATTATTTTTATTTCATACTTTTCAGGGTAATTAGCCCTAGTGTGGAAGGTTCATTGTCGAATCCTTAAAAAACAAACGGTCAAAACAAACCTCCCCTAGTGTACCTGCATGTTTGTTTGTCGTTATTAAATGCATCAGCATGTTTGAAAGTGTTGTTTCGTGCACCCCCTAAGTCATAAGATGTTGTTAAATGCACCAATCGTTAACTATCCATCCACTTTTGTCGTTGAATATGTCAAAATGACAATTCTACCATCTTGTTCTTCTTCATATCATACTCAACACTAAATTCAACTTCAAATCTGCATTATTCGGGCTCGAATTCAACCCCAAAATGCATATTTGGGTTGAATTTGAACCCCACGATGCATATTTGAGTACAAATTCAACCAAAATCTTCAATATTGAGTTGAATTCAAACCTAAATTCGCATTTTCGAGTTGAATTTGAACCCAAATCTGTGTTTTGGAGGTGGATTAAGTGTTAAAGATGATATGAAGATGAATAAGTGGGTAAAATTATTATTTTTACATATTTAACGGCAAAAATGGATGGATAGTTAAATGTTGGTGCATTTAAGAACATGTTCAAACGTATATGTGCAAATAACTCCATGGATGATACAAACAAAAACATTAGTAAACATATGAGTGCATTGAGGTAATTTACCCTACTTTTCTCTACATATATGTTTCCCTATTTCGTTTGTGGAATCATATGGGACTATGGGTGATGCTGCGAGTGGTGAAATTTGCAACATAATTTTGGGTTGTCATATCAAGTGATTTTGTTTTATGTTTTTTCATGTGAAATCGAATTTTTGTGTTCATATATATAGGGGTGTCAATTTTGGACACGACCCGAGATTGACCCGTCCACCGGTCATGTTTGGGTTAGAGATTTTGATCCACATGTCATTTTGGCACGACCCATGGATGACCCTTAAAACGGGTCATTTTTGGGTCAAAAGATTTGACCCATGGGTCAACCTGTGACCAATTGAATATATATTATTAAATATAAATGCCAGTTGTTGAAAACCCTAAACCTAAAAGAAGTCCAACGCAGAACTCGGTAGAAGTGTAGTTAAAACACTTCAACATTCAAGAGAAAAACTCTCAAAACACTGAAGAGAAGTGGACGGACTAGGGCTCAATTGGTTGCTCTTGGACAACGAAGTGAACATGGATGATAAGGTAAAGTTGTATTTATCTCTATTCTTGAACAACGAAGCAGACGGACGAAGCGGACAATGATGAGTTTCTTGGACCTTCGCTCTTAGGGTTTACTTTCAACAATGGGTGAGCAAAAAAGACTATCTAGACCCAAATCCAGACAAAACCGGCCCAAGACCGGCCCGGCTAGGGCCGAGACTTAGAATTTTTTTTTTTCTCCAAGGTCGGTCTCGGGTTTTTTCCCCAAAAAAACTCGATTAGGAGCGGTCCATACCGAATTTTACTAAAACTTAGCATTTATGTTGGCCTTCTTTTCAGCAGCCATCCTCTTCATCTCTCCAGCAGTCATCCTTATGCGCAGGTCTTCAACTGTTCATCAACTTCATTTATCCTGCGTGGTGCTTCTCATGCGTGAGTCTTCATCAACTTTATCATCTACTTCATTTCATCAGCTTCACCTATGTGACTCTTCCGTGGCGTGACAATCCATAAGTGTTCTTGATTTAGGTTGCGATTTGCTTCGATTTTCTTTGCTTTGCTTCGATTTGCTCCAAATTTGCTTCGATTTTCTCTGAATTCGCAATTTGCTTCGATTCACTGATGTTTCATATATTTTTGGTGTTTACTGATTCATACAATTTTTTTAGACTGCAAATTTCGGTCCAAGACCGAGACCAGCCCGAGTCAAGCAAGACCGACTCGGGCAAGCTTTTTAGACTGAAATTAGTATCGGTCCTCCATAGGTGAGGAACGAAATTTGGGGCTCGGGCTTGATCTTACCAAAAAGACCAGCCTGCCCCACGCACGTTCACCCCTACATTCGATTGGCTTACTGATTGTTGTTCAATCTAAGGGTTTACTGTTGTTTCAGCTCGCTTGCGTGCTTACTATTGTTGTTTCGGTTGTTGTTTTTGTTGTTAGGGTAGATGAGAACTGAAAATTAGGGTTTTTACAACTCTCTAGCAGAGAACAACGTGGAAGATGCAAGTGCAAGTTTGAGAACAGCAGCGAACGACTCTTTTCAAATTTCAGATTGTTGTGTTGACAATGTTCTTTTACTATAAAGGGAAACCTACCAAACTTGTACCCAAACTTGTGGGTGATTAGCAAATAAGTACCTAAATTATTTTTTTAGCAATTAAGTAGCCGAACTTATGAAAATTAGAAATAGGTACCTTTCGTTAATTTCCGTTAAGAATAAATGGAAAATATCACGTGAGGAGCAAATAAGTAGTTGAAGTTACACGAATGAACAAGTAGGTACCTGAACTGGTTCGATCAAACCACTTTATTTTTTAAAGTAGGGTTTCTATACCAAACAGATGCACCGAGAACGTCTGGAGTTGAGTCATGCATGTGTTTGGTATATAAACTCTATTTTAAAAAAGTCATTCGACTGAACCGGTTCTGAACTGATTCAGGTACCTACTTGATGATTCGTGTAAGTTCAGGTACATGTTTGCTCCTAACGTGATATTTTCCGTTTATTCTTAACGGAAAATAACTGTAGGTACCTATTTGCTAATTTTCATAAGTTCGACTACTTAGTTGCTACAAAAAAAAGTTTAGGTACCTACTTGATAATCACCCACAAATTCGGGTACCTACTATAAAATATCATTAGTTTGTTTATTTATATAATGCAAGGTCTTAACAACAGAAAAGGAATGAGGAGCAAGTGCAATGACTTGAGGTAAGACACGTCGGTCAAATGAACTCATAGTTAGTACATTTTGAAGCAACTATGTATTGGATAATCAAAAGAGTTTCAACTTATCTTTCATTCATAAGACATACGGATATATAAAGACATAGACAACCCTAATGAAGGAAACTAAGTACATATAGAAACCTACACTTTAAGGAAATATGCACAGCAAATATAGAAACCTATATATTGCATGATACAATATATTGCATGAGAATAAACAGCAAATATATGGCAGAATATTGAGGAAATATATCGTGTTTGTTAATATCCCCCCTCAATCCGAAGTAAGTGTAACGATTGAGAGATTGTCGTGTAGGAGCTTGTGACGGGAAGTGGACAACCCTTTCGTGAAAATGTCCGCCAGTTGAGCTTCAGTAGGAAGATATTGTACATGTAAATTCCTAGAGGCAACACGTTCGCGAACGAAGGGAACGTCTAGCTCGATATGTTTGGTACGGGCATGAAAGACCGGATTTATCGCAAGATAGGTGGCGGAGATGTTGTCACAATATACAGTTGGAGCCGAAGGTAAGGATACCCTTATTTCGCTGAGTAACTGCTGCAGCCAAGTGAGCTCCGCAACGCAATCTGCCATGGAGCGGTACTCGGCCTCTGTACTAGAGTGAGCAACGGTTGGTTGCTTCTTAACACGCCAAGACACAATGTTCGGGCCCAGAAAAATGCAGAATCCAGACGTCGAACGTCGTGTATCGTAACAACCCGCCCAATCAGCGTCTGCATAAGCATAAAGATGGAGACCATACTGTTTCTGTAGAAGCAATCCATGTGTAACGGTACCGGCAAGATACCAAAAAATGCGTTTGCCCGCTTGAAGATGAGGTGCACGAGGATGATGTATGAATTGACTGACTAAGGTGACAGCAAATGAGATATCGGGGCGAGTCATTATGACGTATTGGAGAACTCCAACCATTTGTCGATAGAGTGTCGGGTCAGCTAGAGGTTCTCCATCATAGGCCGAGAGTGTCTGATTTGCTGCAATAGGCGTCCCAACTGGTTTAACATTGACAAACTCAAATTTCTGAAGCAATTCAGTGATGTATTTAGACTGAGACAGCAGGAGACCATCACGGCGAAAGAGTGCTTCGATTCCCAGGAAGGAGTGCATGGTTCATATCCGTCGATATAGGGTGGTGTCGTTGAAGACGTTGTTCTTGCGTCATGCGTTTGGCTCGTAAGCTATGAAAGGTGGTGGCCATAGGAATGTGACTTATACTTGCAACAAAGGCATCATACTCGGAGGGCAGTCCATTGAGCGCCTGAATCACGATGTCTTTGTCACTAATTGGGCAGTTGATTGCTGATAAAGAGTTAGCTATCGTCTTCAAGCCGGAGAGATAGTCAGAAATAGATTGCTCATGTTTCTTTGTGTACCCATAAAATTGGAGCTTAAGGGTCATCTCATTAGACACACACTAATCTGTGTATCGAACTGCGAGAGCTTCCCATAATTCTCGACTGGTGCGCATATCATGAACTTCTTTATGAATGTGATACGAGAGTGTGGAGGTTATCCATGTGCAGACACACTGGTCGACCTTGACCCATGAGTGATAGTTGGGATTCAGAATGGTATTCCCTGTTGGATCGGCAAGGAATCGTGAAGGACACGGAAGTGAACCATCGACAAATCCAAATAGATCGTAACAGATTAAGGCCGATTCCATTTGGGACTTCCAGAAAAGAAAGTTGTCAGCATCTAGTTTTAGAGTAACAATATTGGAAAAGCTTGGTAGGTTAATGTGGGGATAGGAGGGGTACGGTTGAGAAGATGAGAGAGGATTGATAGGAAAGATATTAGGAAAGAAGGTGAAGGGGTTGGACGTAGATTCATGCATAGGAGAAGAAACATTAGGGTTTGAGGTTGAGATAGGCACATTGGGTGCTGAATTTGTGGTGGGAAGCAAACTGGCCATGGATTCGTCCTGCTCTGATACCATGAAGAAACTATGTATTGGATAATCAAAAGAGTTTCAACTTATCTTTCATTCATAAGACATACAGATATATAAAGACATAGACAACCCTAATGAAGGAAACTAAGTACATATAGAAACCTAGACTTTAAGGAAATATGCACAGCAACTATAGAAACCTATATATTGCATGATACAGTATATTGCATGAGAATATACAGCAAATATATGGCAAAATATTGAGGAAATATATTGTGTGTGTTAATACATTTTAAGTAAGTCTTCTTGTTAAGTGACATGTTTTACATCAGAATGTTCAAAATATATTTCACTTGGGCTCTTATGAAAATGTATTTTGGAAGAATACTTCAATTGTAGATTTTGGCATGAAGTAGATGAAAGATCAAACAAAAGTGGTTTCAAGAAGATTTTGGTTCTTTTCGTGATGATATATGCTCTCATTTGCAAGCCTTTTAGGTGGGTATATTATGGATTTACATGATGTCAAGTTGAAAAAGATTAGGAGTTGAAATGATTAATATGTTGATCTCATGTTTTTGGTGATGGTATAAATGAGATGATCTCATCATTTTTATGATGGTGTAAAAGAGAGTTTGTGAATTAGTATATTCTATATATAAAGTTCATCTAAGTAAATATAATGTGAGGATTTAAGCGTCGACCAGCTCAAGCAGGTCGAGCAGGTCAAACGAGTCAGTTTGACTCATGTCTTTGTGGTTACTATTTTATCACGTGGCAGCAGGTTGACACATCGACCCGTGAATCGTGTATGAATTATAAAAATCGACCCATAAAAATAGATGAATCGTGTTTGGGTCACACGATTTCTGACACGGTCCGTTAGTGTCACAATCCAGGTCGACTCACGGACAAGGATTGACACATATATATATATATATATATATATATATATAGAGAGAGAGAGAGAGAGAGAGAGAGAGAGAGAGAGAGAGAGAGAGAGAGAGAGAGAGATGCACAATGGGCGTTGACCACAATCCAAAACACAAATACGCTGATTGAATCGGACCGGACATCTACGAATTTATCATCGTAGCGTAGGTACAGTAGACACTAGACACAGACAACTTAGTATTATTATTCATACGTTGTTTTCTCTTGCCATCCCAATCAGAATCAAATCTCCTCCCACTGTAGCCCTCTCAGGCTCTCACTCATCATCTTTATTCTTGACGCGCACACTCCAATCCACAACCCCATAGCTTAGAATCTGTTTCTTTTTCTAAATGATCCAATAATCCAGTTCCAGTCAATGAAGATCACCGGAAGACACTCCGATCTGACGAATATTCCGGCGTCTCTACCTCCCAAATCCCCTGTGCTCACCCACCACTTAGATCTCCCAGCATCCAAGAGCTCCCACAAACCCCACCGCCGGAAGACCCGCCTGACGAGGACATCAGCTCCGTCGGGGAAACGAGGCAGCAGACCGGAGACTCCTCTGTTGAAGTGGAAGATCGAAGACAGAGAGAAGAATGTCGTATCCGTGGAGGATAGGGACGAGTTCCTGGAGCCTTGTCGGAGGGGTCGGCAGAGAGAGAAACCCGTATCCACTAGGAAGCTGGCGGCTGTGCTCTGGCGACTTAGCCTACCGGAGGTTATTGTTAACAACGGCGAAGGAAGCGTCATCCTTGGTCGTGGCGAAGATGAGGTAGCCCTTTTTCACCCTTGTTTTTTTCATTTGATGTCAAGGACGGATGCTGAGATCTGAGTAGCGACTGGACATGGTTTTATGACTAAAAATTGAATTGTTAGTTTGTGTTCCTGCCGTGTAGTCTCTGATTTCTGGAATTGATTGACAATACCGACTACTTGAAAATTTTCGTTTGACGTCGAAATCATAGGCTCATTTTCGTTCTGTGTGATTCATCATGTCTCCCGATTGTTGCTTTCTTGTACTGATTCCTACACTAGTAGTCATTTGTATTTAGGGTTTGACCAAGAATTGTGTATGATCCTGCAGTCGTGTTGTTAACTTGAGACCGTTAGCAATAAATGTGTTTTGGGCTTTTGGCACCTACGTTTACAAGGAACTGATCAGAATGGTCACAAGGCAAACTACTCATAGGATTAGAACTATCATATATCCATTGTTGTTAGGCTATCTCTGCCTACCAAAGGAGTCAAGAAAAAGTTCACTCGGGTTCTTATGTTCATTTCCCAATGTAGGTGAAGTATCGATGGGTGTCAGCAGCATTACTGTTTTCAACTGCCTGACAAAATATCCATATGGCCAGTTTTGGGGGTGGGTGGGTGAACATCCTGTGACAGAAAGATATTCATCAGCATTGCTGAAATTTTGCTCTTCTAGAGCTTACCCTTGCACCATCTTTTCAATGGGCTAGTTAACATGAAGAAAATCCCCAAGTTGTTCATCAATGTCTCTGACTTACTCTCTCTGAGGATCTTATCTTGCATCTCTTACTAGATCAATCCTAATAATCCTTGCTTCATATTTTGATAGATCTACATCTTAAGATGTCATTTTTCTTTATATTTTCTTCATCAACTCTCATCTGTTTTTCCCCAAATATACTTTATTCACAGTGGAACTGACTGTGCTGATACTTTTTGAATGCCCTTCTTCTGACTTGCAGCAGGTTGTTAGTCACGTAAGAGTTCCATCTGATGGTCGTCACAATGGGAATCTTTATGCTTCAGAAGCAAAGGATCGTCTACATAGTCCTTCTTCCGTGTCTAGCACAAGGAATGGCTTCTGTAAGGTATAAATTTCGGATGCAAGTTCTTATTTTTTAAAGAGTTGTCTCCAAATGTTTGTTTGTCTTCCAATAATTCTGTTCACAGTTTTATAGGGTTGCCTGCTCTTATCTCCTTGCTATGTTTTTCCTGCACAATCTAACATGAGCCATCTTTAAGGCCAATGTAACTGAAATATTAGAAAATGAGTAGCCAAATTGCCCTTTTGGTGCTGTAAAAAGTTGATTCTGGTTCTTAGTTTTTCTTTGTTTTCATTTATATATAGTCATACTAATATTGTAGGAATGCTGTTTCTTAGCTGGAAACTTCCTTTAAGTTCTCCAATACTGCAATGGAGGGTGCAACCAAGTGGGACCCAGTTTCTCTCAAGGCACCACGCGAAGAATACAAGGTCTATCGGCATCGCCTGAAGCCTCTTGACCGCCAAGTAGGTGCTGCATTTGTGATTTCTTCCCTAGAATCTGAACTAGAGCAGGCCCGGGCTCGCATCCAAGCACTAGAGTCAGAGCAGCGCCACTCAAAGAAGAAAATAGAACACTTTCTAAAGAAACTCAGCGAGGAGAAAGCCGTGTGGCGAAGAAGAGAGCATGAAAAGATCCGTGCATTCATCGATGATATTAAATCTGACTTGAACAGAGAAAGGAAAAGCCGGCAAAGTTTGTTGATTGTCAACTCTAAGCTAGTGGATGATCTTACTGAGGCCAAGTCAGCAGCAAAGAGGATATTGCAGGATTGTGAAAAGGAAAGGAAGACGAGAAAATTGATAGAAGAAGTTTGCAACGAGCTAGCGAAGGAAATTGGTGAAGACAAGGCTGAAGTCGAGGAAATCAAGAATGAATCCATCAAGTTCAGGGACGAAGTGGAGGAGGAGAGGAAAATGTTGCAAATGGCTGAAGTATGGCGGGAGGAGCGAGTTCAGATGAAACTTGTGGATGCAAAGGTGGCACTTGAGGAGAAATACTCTCAGATGAACAAGCTCGTGTCTGACCTCGACACTTTCCTTAAAAAATCACAAAGCAACTCAAACCCCGATTTATTAGAAGCAGAGCTTCTTATACAAGCAGCTGCTTCAGTCAACATTCATGAAATCACCGATTTCCATTACGAGCCTCCAGATGATGACATTTTCTCGGTTCTAGAGGAAATGAATAACTTTGGGGAACACAACAAGGTGGAAGCGTGCGGTTCTTCATACAGTCCTGTGACATCAAGGAGTAGTCCCGAGGCCAACAATGAGGCGGAGCATTCAGTTGCGCTCATGAACCATAATAGTAATAGATCGGAGGTTGAAGAGGATGAAAGTGGGTGGGAAACTGTTAGCAATCTGGGTTCGAGTTTCTCTCCTGCAGGGAGCGCTGCATCTATGACGGAGATGAGCGATGGGAGTTTTTCTTCTGGGAAACCAAAGCAGTTCAAGAAGGCATCGTCGATAGCGAGGCTGTGGAAGTCAGTTCCAGTTCCAGTTCCAGTTCCAGGTAATGGAAGAGACAACTGTAAGGTTGTGGAAGATGGAGTGATGATGAGTGCTGCTGCAATGATGTCTCCAGCAGATATATTGGGTAGGAATCCCCACTTCACGAGGTCAATGAAAGGGTGCATCGAGTGGCCACGAGGTGTCTCTGGATCGCAAAAGAACAGCTTCAACACGAAGCTGCTGCAGGCGAGGATAGAGACCCAGAAGATTCAGCTGCGGCAGGTACTTCAACAGAAGATGTACTGAGTGAGCTCCATCATCACCCCCATGCCCATGTGGTGTGCTTGCTGACTTCATTTGTTGGCTGGATGGACGAAAGAAATGGAACAAGTTGTGTCGACATTTCTGAGTATGAATTTTTTTTCAATAAAAAACGATTTCTATATCTTTTGAAACATGAAAATAATACAATTGCTGTATGATTCCTGCTGCATCGCATCATGCATTGTTCACAAGTGCGCAGCAAATGCTTGGCTACTTCAGTTGCAGCAGACAGTCGATGGTTTACTATACTAGGGAAAACTTCAAGGTCGAGTATTGCTTCAGCATATGTAATTTTAGAGCAAGTAACAACATATTAAAAATTACAGTATGGCTCATTGTATACATATCTTTTTGCAAAAGTAATTTTATGGTAGAGTTGATATTATAATATATCTATATATACTTACATACATATTAATCTTTATTAAAAATTAAATTTAGTAATAACATAAGAGTATAAAATAGTTTTAAAAATAGTAAACAAATTGTTGTGGCATATCATTATTTTTAATAGAATTAATTACAAAAAAAATGTAGTAAAAAATATAACGTTTTTTAAAATAAAATGAGAACTTTGAGTATTTTTTAAGTACATAGAATTGTACACTTAACAATGTCATGTTATATATGTTATAAACAATTTGATGTGAACTAATTATATAACTATTTTGACATATCATTGACTCGTTTTCATATTTGTCAATATTTTAGAAAACTTAATCAAATTAATATAGATAGATTTTTATCATGCATAAAAAAACAACTATATCGTTAATTATTCTTGCCTTGCCTCAGTTAGTTGTATACTAGGTGGGAAAAAAAACGTTTTGGTTCAATTGTGCCTCACCCGTATCTTTGACAATACCTATTTAGACAAGTTTGAGTGGACCAGTTTTAAACTAAATAATAATTTTAAAAAATACAAAGTGGTTTAAACCAAGCCTAAAAAATATTTTAAATGATTTACCAAGCTTAAACCATTAACATTTATTATAATAATATCAAAATTATAAATATATAAGGGCGTCTTCTCCCTATGGCCGGCAATGGTGCGGTGAAAAACTCATAACCATGGTTATAACCGTTACTGTTTAATATGGTTAACCGTACCATTATGGTGCAGTACGGTTATGGTGATGAATTTTTTACACATAATGGTTATGGTTATGGTATTTGAGTTATACCCATGGTTATTATATAAATATAATAATTATTTATTATTAATAAACTAATATATATTAAATAATAGAAGTTACTATACATACGGATAATAAATAAATATGATGTTAGTTTTATATATTTTTATTGTTGACAATATAAATGTATGCATTTTTTTTAACATGAAATTTTTGGTATTTTATTATATTACATGTGTGGAATAAATATGGGTATACGGGTAAAACCATGGTTAATAACCACGGTTATTTTAATGGTTATGGTATTGAAAATTGTACCCGTAATGGTTATGGTTATGGTATGCGGTTTAAAAATATGGTATGGTTATGGTATTTGTCATACCCTAACCATTGACAGCCCTACTTCTCCCTCTATTTTTGTCTCACAATTTTAATAATTGTTTTAACGTTAAATTTACATTAAACAATTGTCTTAATATTTATTGTTGGGTCTGAAACTCCCAGGTGCTGACTTGACAGTGAATTGAATGTCAAAGGATGAATGATCAATGCTCTCGCCTTAGCTCCGATGAACCTGCAAGAAGGGGATCGCAACAGAGGGAGTGTCTCTGGGTCCCTCTCCGATGCTTAAATGAGTAAACTGTGTGTCTGAACTCAAAAACATAATAAACGTATTGAAAAGTAAGGGTATTTATAGAGTGAAGAGATCAAACTGTATAGGCAACAGAATATCTTGGTGAATATTGTGTCGGTAAAGATTAGGATAGCAGATATTACGGTTATGGCGTAATATTGCAGTTACCGTATGTAATCTTTAGAGAATATGTGTCCGATATACGTGGGATGTCGTTGACATATCTTTAGTGACAGTTAGTGGGACCAGAGTTGAGAGGTTAGACTATATTGGCGAGCACTCCTATGATGAGTAGTAGGAGGATGTGACCTTGGTTAATGGTGACCTGTGATGGAGTTTTGGCATCCACTTTAGTTTGGGTTCGATACTGGACCGCTTTATGAGGGCCAAATCAATCTCAATGTGGGTCGGCCCGGTCTGAATGATATGGGTTTTACCCCTGCAAAGTTATTGGGCCTCTAAGGTCTTTCCCTTATTGGGCCGTCACTATCAATACCCAACATTTGCCCCTGAAGCTTGAGTGAAATTTCTTCGGTCAAGCTTGATTCTGTGATATGGTTTGAGATAGTGACACTTGGATTGAATCTTTTATGTCCTTATATGTTGTTTGTGCCTTTTTTTAGACTCCGTATCCTTTGGCGAGCGATTATTTGGTCGCCTAGAGTTCATGGAATATTCGATCCTTTACCATTTTTGACGAACGCTTGGGGTTGCTAGGGTTTATGAATGCTCATTCACTACTCTTTGGCGAGCACTACCGTCAAAAGGGTTTCCGGAAAGGTTTAGAATGGATTTTGGCTATCACCTTGTTTTTGTATAAGGTCTTGTGCATTTAATGACTGTACAGTTACCCAGAAGTTGATCGGACAATTGAGGCATGTCTATCTTTTAGTCTTTCGTAACTCGAGGGTAGGCTGACAGTTTTCGTACCGTTCCAACCGTCTGTCTCCCCGAGGTGTCTCTTGGAATTCTGACATTGCTTCCATTTTTACCCAAAAGGGTGTAATCATTCTCTGAATCGTTTTGATCGTGCTTATTCGGTTACCTCCCTTTTGGCTATATAAGAAACTGAACCTTGACATTTTTGTCCTTTACGCGTTTCAGTCATTTGCATTCCAAAGCTTATCCTCTTCAGTCCTCTGCTTTCATCTTTCCTCTTCTTTACTTCTCCGAAAAGCTTCCACTATTTCCATGGCTTCCAAGAACCAATCTTCAGGAAAGGGGCCAGCCCACAAGTCTTCCTCCAACCAACCTTCTTCCGGTCAGAAGGTTTCAACCAGGGCTAACAATGCCCCTCTAACTATCAGAGACGGTTCCTCGTCGACGCAGGGCCAAAGGAACTCTGCTTCCAAGCCAATTTCTGGGCAATCAGCCGCCACGCCGGTGGTGGTGGACGTGTCTGACATAAATGTCCCCATCTTCTCCTCGCCAGGTAAATTTCAATGTCTTCCTTTTGCTTCTTTTTAGGTGGTAAAGCTTCCTGCTTTTTATTAATTTTGTATTGTTTTTGCCATACCCTGGTGTTTTGAGTAGATATCAAGCCCAATGAGATGAAGCCATCTCAGTTCAAGGCAGTGGTCGCCTTGACCGGCTTGGGAGAAACAGATGCCCCCAGATACCCAGGCTTAGGAATGCATTATCCTCACGATGGAGAGGTTTACATTTATGCGGCCCAGATCGATGTTGGGTTGCGTTTTCCTCTCTACGACGATTTGCAGAAGCTTTGCTGTTACTATGGGATAGGCCCTACGCAGCTAGTACCCAACGCTATCAGGATGTGGTTTGGGTTCAAGTTCATGTGTTTACGTCAAGAATGAACATATTCACTGGCCATGTTCCGGTGTTTTTACCGATTGGCCGCCGGGGCAAAACATCTTCACCACTTCCAGACTCGATGGCCCAAGTTTGAGGAATAGAGAGGCCAGACTTGGAACTGGAATGTTCACTTCTGTCTAGTGGACGACTTCCGTTCTACCAACTCCAACTACAAGAAGTTTTACTTCTTTTACAAGGGTAGTGTGTCATGGGAGTTGTTTCAGCCGGAAAGGGATACTCCTCCTAGCTTTGGAGAGCTGTCATGAAGCGATCGGAACACAATTGATGACTTCTTCCAACTACATTGGAAATCGAACTTATGTTCGATCCGCTCAGTGGCGAAAATTTCAGAGTCGATGCTCGAGATGGCGGGTATTCATTAGTCCTCGCCAGTTTCTATTGATTGGGTAAATTTCTGACTTTTTTCCTCTGTTGGTTGTAGGCACTCGGGGATCAAAACTCATCAGTATATTTTCCAATCAGGCTAAGACGTGGTTTTCCGTTGATCAAGCGTCGTTGAGTTTTCCACCTCCTCCTTCCAATCGTCCAAGCGCAAGCCTGAGAATGAACGACATACGGTAGCTTCTGGCGATCGCTAGAAAGGTATGCAACTGCCTTTTAACTTTTCCTTCCTCTATTTTAGTCTTAGATTTTTAATATCCTTGTTGACCTTTTTCAGGGAAGACTGCTGCTGAGGTGGCTCCGAGTTCGACTCCCGCCAAGAAGAATAGGAGTTCGGGTGAGGAATGCCCTGCTTCCTCTGGGGGTTCTACTACTCCCCGAGGAAAGGCTGTCGTGGTCGCAGAGGTCGCCACGCCTGCCTTCGACAAGACTGTTCCTGATCCCTCCAAGGGGACTGAGGGTCAGAAGAGGGTTCAGACCCTCGGTGCCGCCACATGCACCTCTAAGACTCCTTTTGGGGAATACTGCTCCTTGGTGAGCTTATTCCAACCGCCCAAGGCGACGAACCCCAATGGCATATGGGCCTCTTGGTGAAATCCCCAGAAGGTGGAGATTTCTGACCAGCTAACACTACGGGGTAACCCGGATCTTTGCATGCATCTCCTCGAGGGGATTATTCCTCATCGGGATAGGGCGATGATCCCCTCTGAGCTGACTAGCATCGAAGGGGTCGTGAGGACGCATTTCGAGCGGATCGCCCTGGTAAGTCCTTTTTCCTTTATTTACCATTAAATCACTTTTTGACCTCTCCTTGATCTGATTGTACTTTTGCCCCCTTTTCCTGTTGTCAGCTCGTCCGCGAGGAGTTGGCGATCGGTCGGATTATAGGGGAGCCCGCTGCTAAGCAGACTGACCTGCTTATCGAGATAGAGCAGTGCCAGAGTCTGGGGTTCACTCCTGACTAGGTGGAGGGCTTGAGGGAGACGGATGAGGCGGCTACTCGGCTGGTGGAGCCTGCTCGCCACGAGTATTTCGAGAAGGAGAAGAGGCTTCTCGACTCCATGAAGGAGAATGAGGATCAGGTGGTCCTCGCCAATTACAGGCGGACGAAAACTGAGCTCCATCTCAAGGCGACCGACAAATACTCTGCTGAGGTGGAGGTAGCGAATGCTGACCTGAAGGAATTTGAGGCTCGAAGGGAGGCCTTGGAGGCAGAGAGGCGGCACCTCGCCATGGAGAAGGAGCAACTTGCTTTACAGCTGAAGTTTGTCCCATCCCCCCAAAGTGTGGTCGAGGACTTTAAAAGGTCCGAAGAGTTTTCCGACTGCGAAAAAAATTATTTCACCAACAAAATCAAATTTCATCGGTAAAAAATAATTCCAACGAATTTCAGTAATTTCATCGGTAAAATCTTATATATTTGTCGACGACATGTAATTATCGTCGGTAATTAGTTCTTTACCGACAAAACTCAATATATCATCGGTAAATAAATATATAAACTATAGATTTTACCTACGGAACTCAGTTTTCCTCGACAAACATATATCTTTCCTCGGCAAAAATAATATTTAAAATTTATATTGTTAAAACCGGGTATTTGTTCACTACTTCCCTCCCCGCTCCTTTTATCTTCCCTCTTCTTCCTGTTCATCTTCCCTAAGCCTCTTCTTCTTCCCTCTTCGTTGGAGCGTTGCAGTCATCCGGAGTTGCTGGAGCTGGAACTGCTGCAGTCGTTGAAGGGGGGGGGGGGGGGGGGGGGGGGGGGGGGGGGGCCAGGAGAGGGTTGCATCTCGCTCGATTCGACTTGGATGTTCTTCTCGCTTGTGAACCTCCGCTCTGTTGGAATTGAAACCCCGCTGCTCTGTTGTTGAACCTCCTTGCTGAAATTCAAGTGTTTCTACGTGACCTGGGCCAATCATTCCATGAAGAATGATAACTGTGAGGTGAACGGAGCAATGCTCCGTAACATCCTCAAGGCTCTGATCCCGAACACCCCCAATCTCCGCCACTTCTGCCTCTAGACCGGACTCAGGCACTACATCGATTTGTTTGAGTCGTTGGACAAGATCCAGCCACATGACTCACTGTTCACCAAGGACCGTTTCCAGCCTCTTGGCCAGTTTGGTCTGCTCAGGCGTCCTCTTCATATGGGTCATGGCGTCTCGTTCGACATGAGAGGTCTGAGCCTTGCAAATTTTGTTGCATGCAGCTTTAGATTATAAAGATTGTAGAATGTTTTTAGATGTGGATTTGAGAAGCGGTGATTCAACCTTATTCTGTTGGTAAAAGCTGTAAGGGATATCATGAATCAGATGTTTGAAGTGTGGAAGCAAGTTCCTGATATCTCGGATGAGGCCTCACCACTAAATCATTATGTATCCTCTTCCAAAGGTGGGATGATATTAACTGCTATGAGTACCTTTTCATTTTCTATAAGAACAATTATAATTTGGATTGCAATTGACTGCTGAATGTAAATAACATATTTGGTATCCAGTTAGCCATTTTCATATTCTCTTAACACAGATATGGTTTTCTGTATGCTGGAACAGAAACCTTAGATGATGGTTTATGTTGCAAAATTGTTTTTTTCTTGGCATGTATTATATGGATGACATTGACATTGTCCATTCTATAAATTTGACAGCTATCTTGAATAAAGTATGAGCCCTATTTTTTATTCCCCTGTTGAGAATAACTGGTCCTACTATGCTGAGTTGCGAGAGGAACGGAAACATCTTTTAAAGAAGTATGCATTTTATTCAACTCTACATAACTTTATATGTTAGTTTGTTATGATTAATATACAATTCAATTTTAAAGCAGGGATAATGATTTGCACAAATTGCCCTTCATGCCTGATGGGCTCCAAGATGGGGTTGAATTAGTATACTTTGTTAATGGACAAGTACTACTTACTTCCTTAGAAATATCCATTTAAATCGTTGACTTTGACAACATTTAAATTATGTTTATACCTTCTCATGTAAATGCAAAGATTACTTGAAAGTCTGAGTTTGGTCCTAATGAGGATGCTCATGTAGTTGGTGATTGTGTAGTGACACCAAAGTTAGGCCATAGTAAAGTTTGGTGTAAATCCCATTTGTGATGAAATATCGAAATATTATTCTTTTGAAAATGTAAATCACATTTGTATTGGATTATTGTTCTACTAAATATATGTTGCATACATAATATTTGATTATTTTTCTATTTGTAAATTTATTTATTTGTTTATTTTTTTAAATTAGTTTTTCTTTTACCGGAGGAATTTTCTTTCGGCAAATAAGTATTTACTAACGAAAAATAGTTCATCGGCAAATAGTTTTTTAACAACGATTTTGTTTCATCGGTAAATACATATTTGCCGACGAATTTGATTTTGCCGATAAAATCGATTTTGTCGACAAAAATGTTTGTTTTAACAAAAAAATCATATTTGCCGACGAAAATTCTGTCGGTAAATAAGTTGTTTTTACCGACGCAAAATTTGTGTCATATTTTACTAAAATTTTGTCGGGCATTCAACGACGATACCTTTACCGACGGAATTTTTTTTACTGATGAAATTTACACATTTTACCAACAGAATAATTGTGTCGGCAAATACTAAAATTTCAGTTGTGTGAATGAGTAGTAAATGTTAGACAATATATCAAAGGTCACCGTAAAATTCATTGGTAGTCACTCTATATACCTGGAAAGAGAGAGAGAGAGAGATGTGGATTGCCTCAGGTTCCTCTTTGATTCTTAAGTTAGTATAGAAATATGTATAAGGGTCAGAGCAATTAAGAAGTACTTGTTGAACGAAAGTGTATTAGATATATATTGATGCCTGACGAATTCTTTATGTTGGGATTAAAGTCGAATATCATTCCCATAATTGTGCTTGCTTATACCTGGTCTCTTATCAAGGCATGAAATTGGGGATTATCCCTTTATGGTAAACTATTAAGTCAGCCACCCAAGAAGGAATGTATGTTTATTGATAATAACTACTTTATTGGGTGTGTTGATTTTATGGTGAGTCATACTTTGAAATAAGATTATCTGTTATGCATCGTGTTAAAGAGGAGGGTCAAATAAGTCTCAAGCTAGTTGCTCTAATCAAGGCTTTGCCTTAAGGGTGCTACCTCGAGGGCTCGCCTATGTCAATGTTGTTAGGCTTTCACCAAATAAGGTCAGAGCTTTGGTAAATGTGTTATATGGGGGTGCATCACAATGTCTGTATATGAGGGTGTCACCTAATATCCAACACTTGCCCTTAAAGCTTGAGAGAAAATGATACAGTCAAGCTTATTGATATTGTCTTAAGCGATTATAATTATGATCTTTCATTTGTTGTAACTTTTGATTTGGCGAGTTGTAAGAAATGTGTGACTTTTTATGTCTCCGTATACACATTCTCGATCGAAATTATATTGGTAAGGTTTTTAGAGGTGTCACGTGTTGCAAGGGATGAAGCCTGGATCCTGAACAGTTTGCTATGTTGAACCCTGCAAAGGTGAGATTGAGAGCGGTCATGATCGGGACAACATTCGTCAGAACCGTCAAACCCTATTCATACCATCTTTTAGTGTCACTGAGGATGGTATTAGGGGAGTGGTCATGGTAACAGGGAACCATATGGTGATGTTTATTTACTGCAGAGGAGGAGTGGAACGTATCCCTGAAGGTTTCAAACTTTTTCTCCTCTAGACGCTTTATAATCCACCTCTTGTTTGCGCGTGTGCATGTAAATGTTAGACTCTCTCATATTCCTTCTTAACCATATAAACATACTTCATGCTGAATTGAAAACCTTTTGTGCCTTCCATCTATCCAAGACCTCATCCCCCTGATTTTTTCCTCGCTTTGAGATCTTTTTATCCAATTCAAAGCATATGTGGCTCTAAAGGTTTAGGTTACATTGAGGTTTTTGGGTATCCAAGGGCATGGTTATGATTTCCCAGTGTCGACGAGGCATACATTTTCCCGCGCAAACTGATGTTGGATTGTAGTCTTCTATTTCCTTATGATTGCTATGTCAGTACTATCATATTAGCATGACAATTATCACCTAATGTCCTCAAGGTGTGAGTAGATTTTAGGATACTCAAATGTTTTACAGGGGTAGGAGTTATTCTTAAACCTCTTTTGAAGTTTCCACTGTTTTGTAACGACTTACAATTCATCCATCACTTCCAGGTGAGATGGACCCAATTCAAAGAATAGAAAACCCGAGATTATGATACCAAATTTCAGTTACTTGACAATTTTTGGTCAAATAACTCGAACTAAAAGAAACAACATTTCTTCTTCAAAGGGGAAATGTCCTATGTTTTGCTTCACTCATCTTGGGATGTCCTTCCTAGCTTTGACGATATTTCCGTCCGGGATCAGAATGGCATCAATTATATATATATATAGATATATAAACACACGTTACTAGGAGTCAGGGACGAAGCCAGGAATTTGGTTTAGTGGGGGCAAGAATTAGTCTAAGGCAAACAATTGAACATTTCACCACACGGAGTACAGACTAAGAATTTGTCGAGTCACTAAGTGTTGCATGCATGATTCTATCAAAAAGAGTTGTTAGTTATTACGTGATTAACTAACAAAATATATTAATAATTAATTGATCAAATACGTAAATAATTATTTAATAATATTAAAAAATAAAAAAATCATTCAGCAAACGTAATTAACCGAATAGTTAGTCAGGTGTAAAGTGGGCCAAACCCTCGACTGAGAGTCTCATTAGGCCATTTGAGACCAACCTTATTTTATTCACAGCCCACCTCAGGCTGACCTTTCCATCTTGTCTCCACATGTAATACAAATTGCGCCCTAGCTAGTACCCTCCTTGAAACTCAGTCAGACAATCTCTTCTTCTTCTTCGTTATGGCTCTGGAAGACACAGTTAAATCCATGGGCCCATGGCTGCATTTTCCGTCGACGAGCAGCCTCAAAAACCTAAGTCCAGTGTTGGTTCTGACGCGGAGGAGGGCGTGATTGTCGGGGAAGAGGTCCAGTCTTTGGAGTCGCCTCCCTCTTCAAATCAAACGCATCCTCTCGACCATGCATGGACCTTCTGGTTTGATGGATAACAGTTTGCCTATTGAATTTCTTCATTTCTTCCTTTGTACTTGTACCCATCTTCAATTTTTCAGTGGGGGCAAATCTAAAATTGTCAAAAAATCTACACTACGAACTTGAAAATTCAGTGGGGGCAATTGCCCCCTCTGGACCTAGTGTAGCTCCGTCCTTGAATATGAGGGTCCTTCAGTTCAAGTGAGAACCCATTATTCATACCAAATGTTGTTACAGAATATGTGTAGCACCTCATGCCCGAGCGACTGTTCTCACTAGCCCAACCCAGTCTAACCGAGTTCGTTGTCCTCATTTGAGTTCAGAAGCAGAGGAAGTCATGTTGGACTTGAGTAGTACATCTCAACTTATATGTGTTTCAAATCACTTTTTCCCATCCGATGTGAGACAGAGTATCACAATCTACCCACGTTAAAGCGTGCGACGTCCTCGTCGCGACCCAGTCCATATTTTTTGCCCTATGTAGGTGATTCAGTCTTGCAAGTCCTATACTTTTCAGTTACCCTACTAGGGCTTGACCAACTATTTTCTTCCGTTGGCATGAACCTTCAGGTCCCGGGTCGACCCTGATACCATTTGTAACGCCTCAAGCCCAAACAACTGTTCTCACTAGCCATTTGTAATGCTCCAAGCCCTAGCGACTTTTCTCAGTAGCCCAACCCTGCCTAACTAGCTCGTTGTTCTCATTTGGGCTCAGAAAATGATGAATTCATGTTGGACTTGAGTAGTACAACTCAACCTATATGAGTTTCAAATCATTTTTTCTTATCCGATGTGGAAGAGAGTATCACAATATGCTAGTATCACATAATATCTAACCTTAAACAAATTTAATTGCAATATTACACTACTTTGATAAGCAATTGTTCTATTATATTTCTAAGGTAAATTTGTAATTTTTCATTCGCTTATGTAAAATATTTTAAAATGTTGTTTGTACAAAAACTATTAAAGAACGCATACACTTCAAACCATAGCTATCAGAACCGGATCTAGCATCAAACAAAATAAGGGGTCGGTTTCCAATTCACCCGGTCCAACCGATTATTTACTATTTTATCTATTCATCTTCCTTCTCCATTCTCATTCCCAATGTCAATCCTATTCTCATTTATTTTCTCTCTTTCCTCTCATTCTCATTTATGTCAATCTATTTCATTCATTTCTCTCTATTCTCCTTCACCGCCTCCTCCGCCTTCAAGTCGTCATTGCCTCCACCTCCTCCTCCTTTAAGTCGCTGTCGCCTTCAAGTCTGCTGCAGCGGACAACTTTAAAGTGTAGGTTGGGATTAGTTTTTTCTTTAATAATTAAATTGATGAACCGGTAAACCTTCGGTTCTATAACCGGTTGGTTTTTACTCTTTGAATTAGGTTCGCCTTGCATTAATAAATCTGACCGCTTATGTGACCGGTTCACAGTTCGAACCGGTCTGACCGATGGGCCGGTTTTAAAAACTATTCTTCAAACCGATTCATCGATTTCGAACGCCAAATCAGTAAAAGTCACCGCACCATCTTTGCAAATTCAGTCCTTGCAGCTGCTTGATCGAAATTGAAAGAAGTTAGAGTTGGGGTACCATCTATCTTTGATTGACGGTTGAGTATCATTTGTAAAGGACCAATTTGCGACTTTTTTTTCAAACAACCATTAAGATGTGCCCGTAGGTGGCTAGTCCCAGATTGTTGTTCTGCCCCAAGAGACTTGTTGCAATAGTTGCAAAATGCTCTTCCTTTTCCATCAACTTTTTTTCTTTTGAAATGGCCCCATACCTTCGATGTCCTCTTCTTTCTACCGTCGTCAACTTCATCCAACTCAGCACCTTCTTCATTCGTACATTCTGTGTGTTTATCAGTTGTACCTTCACTTGCAGTGGATGCACCTTGAACGGCAACATTGATTTGTGTGTCAGATATATATATCATAGGAACATGTGTCTCAATGTCTACCTCTGGTTCTGTTGTATTATCCATTGCAGGATTGTGAGAACTTTCACTGCCGACTGTTCGAAGTGAAGACTGAATTTGAAGTTGCCTTACTGTCCAAGACTCATCCGCATGGTCAATTTGATTCGACATTAGAAATGAAAATCCTAAGAAGCATAGAGCAACATTAGAATATTTATGAAACATATCAAATATAATATCTATCTCAACTTAAAACAGACTTCAAACCACATCTTCAAAACTAATAGATACGAAACCATGCATCTACATTACAGTCAAAATTAAAAAATCTATCAAGGATGTCACGGTCTAGGAAGTAAATCTCACAGTGAAAACATCTACCAGTGAAAAAATGAACAGAAATGCAAGAAAGCCTGCTATTTCAGAGAAATCATAGACTCGGGAAGCCAACATAACTGCTTAACCATGAATCTGAATGCAACGATGTACAAAATCAGTAAAAAAAACGTCCAGATATGCATACTCAACATATATATTACAAGAAATAAAACTAATGTTTAAATCACAGACTGAAACTGCAGTAGATAGTAGTTAAACACAATGTTTAAATCACAGAGCTATGTGTCTTGACACAACCATACAAATCGAAACCAAGAGAAAGAAAAGAGAGTGGAAGGAGTAGTAGTACCTGAGTCCTGAGAGCTGAGAAAGAGATGAAGTGATGAACTAAACTAAAGCAATTCATTAAAGTCTTGTTCGGTCCGATATAAGCCATTATGTACACTGTTCAACAATTCAATATTTAATTCATTATTTAGTATAATAATATATTTATAAAAGCTAACTTTATCTTTTTCTTTGATAGCTTTATCTCTTTTGTTTTCGACACTGTAATTTATATTTAGTATAATATATATATATATTAGTTTATTAATAATAAATAATTATTATATTTATAATATAACCATGGTTATAACTATGGGTATAACTCAAATACATAACCATAACCATTATGGGTAGAGAATTTATCACCATAACCGCACCGCACCATAATGGTACGATTAACCATATTAAACAGTAATGGTTATAACCGTAGTTTTGGGTTTTTCACCGCACCATTGCCGGTCCTAGTTATGAGATCTTCCCAACAGCTGAAATCGAACCGCCAAACGTTTTTTTTTTGCTCAATAACCGCCAAACTTCAAACCCTACTTGTTACTCTGTCACAGTGTCACTCCCTAAAATCTACATGGCAGACGATGAGCTTCCTTCGTTTTCTCTCGGTCTCGATTCTGATTCCGACACGCCACCAGCCATCCCTGCCCTGAAACCCCGAGATCTTGTTCCGGGGAGCGCCAGCGACGACGATTTTGATCGGCCTGCAGAACTCGGTCCTGTACCCGACCTGGATGTGCCACCATCTCTCCGCCGTCTCAGGCGTGGACTTCCCGACCGTTCGTGCCCTAAGCCAATCGGGGAGGATGACATTGAGGAGTTCTCCTCAGAAGAAGAGAATGTTACTGGTAATTTTTCATATCATTTGGTCTTCATTCAATGAGAATACAATTTCAGATGTTTGTTTCAACGGAAATTTGCGGATATGCATGTAGGTCTTACTTTTTCATTTTTTCGCGCCTGGAAGAAAACGAAATTCTACTCTTGATTCTTTGAGCTGATTATATTTGCGTTACTCTTTACGGGTTAACCAAATTGTAAAGTAAGGGCTATGTTGAACTTTTCCGGCAATGATTTTCGGGACCCTGCATTATGGCATTGTATGGGCAGCATACAAAATATAAAATTAGCGGCAGGAAAATAGATGATCTAATTTGCAATGTGCATAGGGTTTCGTCAGAGAGAGACATTATTGGGTGGGGGTAAATATTAGCGGTGTATTTTCACCAGAATTAGGGTGTCTCGTCAAATGTTTACATGACGAGTCTTGATCATATGCGACAATATTATTCTTTGTTGTAGTTTGTGTTATTGAATAGAGAGTGGGATAGTGATAACGACATGACATACCATAATATGTTGAACTGAGTGATTTGAGTTCTTTCTGAGAGTGTCTGGGTAATTTCTTAAATCAGAAGCTCAAAGATGTATTTTGTACTGCAGTTTACCTGCAACTTTGTCACCCATTGATGTCTTTGAATTTTTCTATTTTGTGCGTGTGTTTGGAATGTCTTTTTGAATCTGTTAGATGCAATTTATCTAATACTTTCTTTTTATTGTTTTTCATTATTTCACAAGTTTGAGATATAACTGATAACTACTTGTTTTCCATAGTTGAGAAGCCATCAGTTCAGTACCAATCTGTGTGCAGCAGTACAAAGTTACCACTGAGCATACACAGTGGTAGTATCTCTGTCCCCTCAAGCAAATTGTCGACACTGAAAAGGAAGGAGCCTTCTAAAGATGCAGCTTCTGTAACTCAGCGGACAAGTTGCAATGAACTGTTTCAAAGGCCACTTGTCAGTCCTCTTAGAAAGTTTCTCTTAGTTGATTCTGATTCTGATGGTCCATCTACTAGTGGACGTGTCAACAAAGAGGCTAATGGTAGTGATATATCTTCCAAAAGCAAAATCGACTCTAAATCAAATCAACAAAAGGATAACTTATGGAAAGATTTTCAGCCAATAAACAGCTTCTGCATCCTAACACCAGCTCTTGATGAAGTCTGTAATGAGTACTTCCATTCCCTTAACAGCAAGAGTAAAGCTCATCCCAAACCCGTGGATTTTTTTCTAAATGAGCGCAACGAGAGTGTGCACCATCAACAATTGGATTTGATAAATTCTCTACCACCTTCTCATGAGTACTTCTTCCACAATGATAAGAGAGTTCGGAACTTGGTACTCAGTCGTCTGCCTTACTTTGCCCCACTGAGTGGTGCACAGAGTAGGTCCATTCTGCAGCCTAACGCCTCACTCATTGATTACATGTAATTTCACAATTCTTTACCTTCTGAATCTTTCAGATCTTCCTCTTCTTTCATGGGTTGGTACATTATTGCATATTTTTGTATTTTACATGCAGGAGTCAGTTTAATAATGGGGAGACTTCTAAGAGTCAGAGTTATCAAAAAGCTGCTCCGAAAAAACGTTCAAAGGTCCAAAGCAGATCAAGATCAAACACCCAAGAAACTACTGCTTTGGATAATTGGGTGAACCCTAGAAGTTCTGCAAGTACTGGGACGAAAAATGCTGGCAAAAGGCGTGTCCATGCTAATGTTAAATCAGCTGGACACTGGCATACAGGAGCAAATGGTCGAAAGGTAACTCGTAACTATAACATACATGAGCTGTTCGAATCTACTTGAGTTATTAGTAATACACAGTAAGTTGCCTGGTTATGTCAGTTTGTGTAACTAGATTACGGATATATGGTACTATTACAATATCTAGGAGTGATGGCTAAGATGTGTGCCACTGCAGCCGTTGGCCAATTGGTTGAAATATCATCCATTTCAACCAACGGTCGTAAGTCCCATCATATCCCACTTTACTCGCTATTGTTTAGAACGAGAGAATTTAGTTGAACCTCGATTCACTTTCAGGAAATACTTACTCAGTTGGGTTTTTTGGTCTGTTCACTTTCATCCGCAGTTTCTACTTCAATACAAATTCGCCCGTCCAGTTACCAAATTGTGTCTTATTTAGCCTAATATTAGTACTTAGCAGAAATAAATCTTCCATATCCGGTTTCTCATTCAGCTGATCTTTCAGTTTTTTTTTTTTTTTTTTTTTCATGGTGATGTATTTGAGAATTTAATCTTGTAATGTCTGTGTCGATAGTGTATTCCTAACTTAATGAGATTGTTGAACACATGATTGCGCTGTTTCAGGTTTACGTGTCTGCAAATGGACAGGAAATGTCCGGTCAAAGTGCCTATAGGCATTATAGGAAGGTAAAACTGTTCAAGAGATTTAGTTGTTTCGTTAGGAGTATCATATTATCCATGTAATTGTTATTTGTGGGAACAGGAAAGCGGGACGTGTTTTAAGAAACCCAAAAAGAAACTACGAGACAACAAGAAAGCTAAGAAGTGAGTCCCCAATGCAGAAAACACGGCTTATTGCTTCCAATTTATATTCAATCAGGTACAGTTTTGTATCAAACGTTATTATAATATTTGTATTCCTTGATGTATGACTTTTTTTTCTTCCAAATTACTCGTTTCATTTGATTAAAAACAAAACTGTGTGACACCGGGTCACGAAAGTTTATTGTTACAATCATTAACTAATAAACATAACAGTGGGAGTGGGGGTCGTGAGACCCAATCATCTAGACACACTCCCAATCTAGGTTGCTTTGCGATCCAGTTTGCGCTTTCATTCGCCAACCTCGGAATAGCTCGTCATTGCACTCGTTCGATGTTACTCGCTAGTGCTCTCGTGTTGGAGATGATTGTTGATGGTCTCCATTCTTTAGCTCTTTGTAAGAGTTGTTTAATCACCATGTGTGAGTCCAACTCTAGGATGACGTTATTCCACCCTTTTTCCTTAGCTAGTCGTACTCATTCATGTAGTGCCAATGCTTCCATTGTCGCTATATTGTTGCTCCTTAGTTTTCGGTTGACACCCCTGATGATCTCGCCTCGTTCATTCCGCGCCACCACCCCGATTCCCGCCGCGTTTTTCTTGAGTACCACGATGTGTCACCGTTTATTTTGATTTCTTCGCCATTTGGTTTCTCCCACCGTTGATTCGGTCGTGCTGGGCGGTTCTCGTCGGCTTGTCTCGGTCCCTTCAGCTCGTGCATGACTCGCAGAATCTCGGTCACCACCTGCGTTGGTTGTGCCTGGACTCTTTCGAACGTGGCTCTGAAGCGTGCTTTCCAGATGTGCCAGGTCGTTAACATGCATACCTCCCACTTCTTCCCTCGGCTTGCCCCAATGTCGCCTCGACCTCTTCTTTGTTCGTCGAGCCATCTCTCCACGCTCAGAGCTGCTGTGCCTTCTGGTTTCGATCCGGTCAGGGCAACCCATACTGGCTCTGTCCATTTGCACCCCATCACCATGTGTTCACGCGTCTCATTCTCACCGTACACTAGGCAGCCTGGATCGACTTGCATCCCTAGACGTATGAGGTTCATCTTCACCGCCACACCGTTTGTCGCTAGTCTCCATACATAGTGTTTTGCCTTGGGTATCACCTTGGCTCCCCAGATTGCGTTCCATAGACCTGGCTCCATGGTGTTGGTTCAGCTGGTATCCTGTCTGTATGCTTGGGTTTCCCGGAGTCGGTGATAGATCGACCGTGCATGGGGTGGTCGTCCTTTGAGTGTGGCCATATTAGCTTGTCGTCCGTTTGTTCGTGGTGAAGCAGTGCGTTTAGGATTATCTCCGCAGCGCTACTGGACACCTGCTCCATGACCCGACGTTCGTTCCAGTTTCCATCGTGCCCGATCAACTCGTTTACCGTGAACTCGCACCAAGGCTCCCCATTTGGTTCGGCATCCAGTCTGTACCCGGGCTTCTGCGCGACCCATGGGTTCGAATATAGGCTGATGTTTTCCCCGGATCCCAGCGCCCACATACCCTCCTCCTTGAGAACGTTTCAGTCGACCATGATACTGCTCCAGCCCCATGAAGCTTGCCCCCTCTCCTTGCCTCCAGGAAACTACAGTTCGGGAAGTACACTCCCTTCAACACCTACACCCATAGTGACGTTGGTTCCTCCAAAACCCTCGCCGCCATCTTTGTCAAGAGAGCTTTATTGAAAGTTTGGAGTTCTCAGAGGCCCCCCGTGCTCTTTGATGTCGTTAGGTCATCCCATTTTTCCCAATGTGTCTTCCTCCTATCTGTTGTTGTGCCCCACAAAAAATTTGTTATTAGTGAATTGATCTTCGAGCACCATGTTTTTGGTAGGGAAAATATGCTCATGATGTATGTGAGTATCGTCGTTATCACTGCCTTAATTAGAACTTCATTCTCGGCCTGTGTTAGTATCTTAGGTCTTCACCCCGCTAGTTTGTCGCGTATCCTGTTGTTTAGGTACCCTAGAGCCTCCTTCCTCGATCTCCCCCAGATTGTTGGTAGTCCCAAATACTTGCCCGGGTCATTCGTGCTCTTGATATTTAACACTCCCTCTATCTCCCGTATATTGTTCGGATCGGGCCCTTGGGTGAAATATAGGGTTGATTTTGCTTCGTTTATCCTTTGGCCTGATGCGTGGCAATATGCTTCGATTGTCGACTTGAGGTGGTGGGCATTCATGGGTGTTCCCCTTAGGAAGAAAAAGGAGTCATCCGCGAAGAGCATATGCTTCGATTGTCGACTTGAGGTTGTGGGCATTCATGGGTGTTCCCCTTAGGAAGAAAAGGGAGTCATCCGCGAAAGCATATGCGTGGCAATATGCTTCAATTGTCGACTTGAGGTGGTCGGCATTCATGGATGTTCCCCTTAAGAAGAAAAGGGAGTCATCCGCGAAGAGCATATGGTGGAGTTCAGAGCTTGTCCTCCCTAGTGTTATTCCAATTGTGTGTTCCCGCTCTATCTCCTGTTCAATATTCCTTGATAACACATCAACTAGGAGTATGAATAAATATGGTGATAATGGGTCACCTTGCCGGATTCCCCGTGTTGGCTGAATGGTGGTGGACCGTTCCCCATTCACTACGACTTTGTATGTCGTGGTTTCGATGCATTCCTTGATCCACTTTAGCCATTGTTTCGCAAAGCCCCTCTTCTTCAAGCCATCGATCAAGAACCCCCACTCGACCCGATCGTACGCCTTTTGCATGTCTACCTTTAGTGCACATTCCATTCTATCCCCTTGCCTCTTCATGTTCAGGTAATGGAATGCCTCGTGGGTCACTAGTATGTTATCCTGTATAGCCCGACCTGCCACAAATGCACTCTGATAGAGTGTGATAAGTTCTGGTAAATAGACTTTAAGTGTCAACGGTGAGCCTCCTTCCTACGAGCTAGTTTCCCTCGTATGGTCTTCCTTTTCAGACTAGCAATCTTCTTTCCCTTTTGCATCTTGTCCTTCCCTGTCTGCTTCGGTTCAGGCTCGACCATCTTCATTTTTTTTTTATTTTGGCATCCCTTCCTCGGCATCAACATTTGCCCGCTTAAGTGTCATCCGGTTCAGAAAAGGGCTCAAACCGGTCATCATGGGCTGTGGGTTGTGGGTTGGTGTTTTGGGTGAAGTATCGGGGGGATTCTCGACTGTGTATGGTTGGGTTAGGTTAGGGTGGTCGTTTGGTTGTCTGGGATATCCGGGAGGTGTGTTATCCTTGGTAGGCTATTTGAGTTCGGGTTTTGGGATGTTTGGCTCTGGTAGCTGTCTATGGTTGTTATGTGTGTTTGGTTTCTGTGTGGAGGGTTACAGTACATCTGTTGGGGCCAGGTTTGTTGGATGGTCATGTGCTTGGTTCATTGGTGGTTGGGGTGTTAGTGTTTGGTGGACAATCAACGAGTGTTCCTCTGGTGTGACATTGACGTCAAGCATGGTGGACGTTTGTGTTATCTCCCCTCATTGCGTGCCAGTTTGCCCCGTTTCGCTTGTGTCCATGTTTTATTTCTCACATCCTCCTCGGTTTGTCTCTGTTCTGCTTTCCTAGCCTCATCACTTCCCCTCCCTCCCTTGTCCTCATCGTTCATTTTGGAGGTTCTGCTCTTCGAGCTTAGGTCTAGGAGGTCCCGGGTGCTGTTTTGATCGCAGAAATTGGCATTCGGATTTGACATCCTTCTGTGGTCCACTGTCCTTCACTGGTGTCGCTGCCTCCTACGATCAGAAGAAAAGAGAGTGAAAAATCGGAAAACAAAGAAATACACTTGGGAGGGTTTTCTAGGGTTTTGGTTCTTTTCCAAAATCAGCTACGTGCATGGGACTGCTCAAGGGATGCAATCCGATTGGGTGAGGTGAAAGTGGGCCTCCTGCAATTAATGCAGGGGCTTTTGGATCAGAGTTGCTGTGGATTTCAGAGGAATCTGAATGTTGCTCTGTTCCTCGATGTTGACTGCTCTTTTTGGCTTGTAGTTGTCATCCCCTTTTGTCTCTTCCACCGTCTCCTGTGAAGATTGCTGCAGTTAATTGGGCGCTACTGCAATTAAAACCTCGGCAAAAACTTGTTGGAAGCTAGCAATTGGATGCAAGGATTGGTGCCCGTCAATCGGTTGAAGGAATCCCCCACGCTAACCCTAGCTGGAGAGAGAGATATGTACATTCACTCATGTATGACTGAGTGCATCGCCTTTGAGCGGTGGCATGACGCGTGACCTAAGTAAGAGTAAGTAAATGCTATTGGTTGCATTGTGCATGTTTTTCTTAGGTGTTATTAAGAGGCCAATGTAGTGTGTACTCCTTGAGGAACATAACACTAATAAATAGGAGACTCAAAAACTATAACTTTGAAGTAAATAACAGAGTTGGACAATAACTCAATTTAGCAATTAAATTTTTTTGAAGTACTCACTTAAAATCATATAAAACCTGGGACAGTTATCAAACGTATAAAATATAAAGTTTCGTTCATATAATAATTTCTTAGTCAAATATATTTAAATTTAGCTATATGGGATCAAGGTAATAAATACTTTTTATGATAAAATTATTTTCTTTTTTGTATAATAATTATATATGTATCCGACGTATATGAGGTATGTGAAGTTTAATAATAATTATATATGTATCCTCCATTAAGTTTTTTGTTAAATATAAATGGAAAATAACGTGACTGATCAATAAATTAAAAATTCAAATGATTTTTTTTAAATACCAAAAAATTATAAAATTTTGAAAAAAAATCTGGAAAATTAATAAGAAAAAGACTAATTTTTATTAAAATTATGAAGCAATTTTTTTTTATTTCATATGCTTAATAATAATATTATATTAAAAACTCATATTTTTTTTAGTTTTTTCTAATATGCTTAAAAAATAAGATAGTTTTCTAAATTATGGATCAATCATGTCTTGTCACGTCATTTTTTGTTCATATTTAACGAAAAACTTAATTGAGGTAGCAATTTGTCCTAAATGTCAAAGTTTAGGTAATAGTTTAAAAAAAAATAAAGTTTGGGTAGTGATTTATAAATTGTCCAAAGTTGGAGTAATGATTTGATTATTAATCCTATTATAATTTACGGCACCTCTCGGTAAGAGTATATAAAAACTCCACATCGACCTTGCTCATTCAAACCCAGTTATATTGACCTAATGTTGCATCATTGAATTTTCTATCCAGCATTTACTCGCTTGCCAAAACATACATCTCTACAGGTTGTATTAACATTAACATATAATTTTATGTGTTATTAAATATCTAAAAATAATTAAGAATGTAACAATAACTATTAATCTCATAGAAGTTATGGGTTATCGTACCCTCAACGGTTTGCTCTGATATATGATGTGGTTTACCATACAACAAAGAAGGATCCATTAGTCCTCATTTGAACAAAAAGACGGTCTAGATGAGTTAGCCTAACCACGATGCATTATTCGTAACCAAAATGATAAAATTGGGGTTTTACAATTGTTCAAATAAGGCATTACGCTTAAACAAAACACATAACAATTCATGAATTTCAAACAATTTGGTATTCTAAATATTAATGATAACTAAGTACACTCAATTTAAGAATTTCCCCAAATTTAAAAAATTAGGATTTCAAAATTATTGAATTAATTACAATTCAACCAAAACACATAATAATTCATCGATTTCAAACAATTATCAATTTCAACTAGCAATAATAACTAATTCAACTCAATTTAAGAAATTTGTCCCAAAATTGAAAAATTAAGGTTTTCACAATTATTCAAATAATTCATTATAATTCAAAGAAAACACATAATAATTCACCAGTTACAAATAATTAGGTATTCTACATAGTTATTACACTCAATTTCACAAACAAAAAATATATCGATTCAAACCTTATCAATAATGTCTGGAAGGGGGAGGTACAACGTGGTAAGTAGAGGAGGAACAATTGAGGCACGACAATGTTAGGATATATGAATATCATAGAAGTTGTATGGATATCCTAGAAGTTGGAGAACATTATGGAACTTGTAGAATGTTCAAGATCTCATAATTAGAATGTTCAAGATTGTGCAAGTGACCATTAGTGTGCGACTATAAATAGGGATATATGGTCTTCATTAAGATCAAGTTGAACAATTGGGTGTATTTCAGAATGAGTTCAATAGAAGTTGTTATTTCTGTTATTCTCTTCCCTGCTCTTTTCTGTTTCATCTATCCTTCAGTCGAACAACTGTTACCTACAATCTTGTTCTCTTTTCAATCTGATTTGAGTTCAGATTATTGAAATGGTATCAGAGCCATCCCGATCAAGAAGCTAGCTGCGTTCTGTGATTTTACACCTGGTCTATGTCAATTTCAGCTTCGTCTTGGTCTTCAACATTTCCTTTCGGTGAATCTGACCTGAAAGCAAATCAATGGATGAGTTTATTCCTGAATTCTTCAACAAGAGAATCTGTCAACTAACTAAAGAAGGCAACTCTCAGTCATGCAAACAATAGGTATTGTTAGTTGTTCGTGGACTTAATCTTGAAGGATACTTGTTCTGCACATTAGTTGTTCCTCATGTCATTGATGACTATGAAGACAACTCTCATGTCATTGATGACTAACTAGAGAAGACAACTCTCAGTCATGCAAACAATAGGTATTGTTAGTTGTTCGTGGACTTAATCTTGAAGGATACTTGTTCTGCACATTAGTTGTTCCTCATGTCATTGATGACTATGAAGGCAATAAGATTGTAAATCCATAATTCGCAAAGTTTTTGCAACAAAATAGTTCTCTTGCGTCATGACTCTTGGCATCCATTTTATCACCAATCAACAGAGGTCTTGTTGGTTTTATGACTACCGCATCTATATCAAATAAACTTCATCAAAATTTCTCCTCATCTTTTACAACACGCATTATGAGCCTATATGATCTCTTAAAGGTTCGCAAGCTACTTAATCAATCTATGAGAGATTATCTCACAGAGATTCAACTGACATGTGATAGTCTAGCTTGCTATCACCATCCAATTGAAGAGATGCAACAACTTTCAATCATTTTGAATGTAGTTAAAGTTCAGTATGATAACGTGGTTTCAGTTATTCATGTTAGCGGAAATTCACATGATCTTGCATCCATTACTTGTGTCCTCCTTGATGCGAAAGCTAGGCAAAGAGATATGTTGTTTGAGACTTAGTTATCTGCTGCAAATGTTATGGTTAAGAATTTAGTTGAGAATACAGTCTGGTCAATTAAATTTTCTAGATTCTGGACAACAGCCTCCTCTAGTTCATAATACGCATGAGTATAAGGTTAATACCTCTACATATGGATGTAGAAGATGCAGAGGTCGTGGTATCCTGATTCTAGTGCCACAAATCACTTCTCACATGGTTTTCGTCCAATGTATGGTGCTCAACCATATTTAGGATCAGGTAAGGTGCAAGTAGCCAATGGTAATTTCTTAAATATCAGCAGCATCGGTACACCTGTGATCAATACTTCTACAAAACCACTTGTTTTACACAAACTGTTGTATACTCCTCAGATTTCTAAAAATTTGATTTCTGTTTCGCAATTTACCAGGACAACTAGGTCTACTTTTAGTTTCATTCAACTCATTGTGTGGTTTGAGATTCTCATGCTCATCCTCTACTTCTGCAAGGATCAAAGTGTGGAGGCTTGTATAAAGTTTTAGTTCATTTTCTGATAAACTCTGGATAAAACAGTAAATACTAGTTATTGTAATTCAAATCTCAATTTGCCTAAAGTTCAAACTCAGAATATGTCTTGTTCTGTAAGTCAATTGAAAGTTTCATCTGTTGTACTTCATAAGAGATTAGGTCATCCATCTCAACATACTCTTGCATTAGTAATCAAAACCAACAATTTAACCATGTCTGCTACAATACCCGCGTGTGTTGCTTGTGCTGCGAGAAAAAGTTGTAAGCTTTCTTTTTCAAATTCCCAAACTGTCTCTTGATCTTATTGAAATGGCTATATGGGGCCCTGCTCCAGTATCATCAAATGGAAATCTCTATTTCCTCAGCATTATTAATGTTTGCACCAGATATACATGGATATACATCCTGCGTAAAAAAAGTGACGTTGATGTGATTTTTCTTCAACTTCATAAGTCCGTTGAAAACCAACTTGGTCATCGATAAAATTAATTCAAACTAATGGAGGTGGTGAGTTTAAAGCTCTTGCATCTTATTTGGTTCAACATGGCATCCATTATAGATTAACCTGTCCATATACATCTGAAAAAAATGGTATTGTTGAAAGAAAACATAGACACTTTTGAAATGAGACTAACATTGATGAAACAAGCTTCCTTACCAATGCAGTATTGGAGTGACGTTTTCTTCACATCTGTGTTCTTGATTAATAGACTTCCTTCAAAGGCATTACAGAATGTTTCACCGCATGAAATACTCTTTCTTAAAACTCCAGATTATGATTTTCTAAGAGTCTTTGGGTGTCTCTGTTTCCCTTTGCTCATGCCATTCAAAAAACATAAACTTGAGTTCAGGTCTGCTATGTGTGTGTTCATAGGATACTGTTTAAACGAGCATGGCTATCATTTTCTTTATTCTCCAGGTCGTCTTTATGTATCTAGGCATGTTAGATTTCGTGATAATGTGTTTCCTTTTGCTAAATCTACTGCTCATTTCATGTAGGGTTGAGCAAAAAAAGTTGGTTGAACTGAAATCCCGACAAAACAGGTCTGAGACCAGCTTGATTAGGGCTGAGACCGACTATGACCGAGACCGAGTGGGGGGTCTCATACTTTTTTTCTTCCAAAAGTCTGAGTAGGACCGGACCAGACCAGACCGAATCTTACTTCTTACGTAGATCATTTCACTAGTTCTTCACTTTTTCTTCTTATCTTTTCTCTATCTTCTGTCCTCTTTCTTCTTTATTCACTCTTTCTTATATCTTCACTCTGCCGAACCTACGTCTCCACCCCTCCCCTCCCCGTCCTCCCCTACCACGTCCACCCAAATCTCTGCAAGATCCACACCGTCATCTCCTTTGGATTCATCGAGCTGGCATTCCTCGTCACCATTTTGTTCCTCCTCAATGCCTCCGCGAGACATACATTGCTGATTGTTGTGATTGTTTAGAAGTGCTGTGATTTTGCTACTTCGTATTTTGATTCTTTATTTGATTGGGATTTTTTGCTTTTTTGTTCGCTAGAACTCGTTCGATTGGGATTAAAAAAAAAACAATTCGGTCCAAGACCGAGACCGACCCGAGTCAAGCAAGGCCGACTCACACGATTTTTTTGCCCAAAATCGGGCTCGGTTCTCCAAAAGTGAGGATCGAAATTTCGGTCTCGGGCTCGGTCTTGCCAAAAAGACTGTCACATCCTGCCCGAGCTCACCCCTACTTTCATACAGTCAAGTGAAATTAACAACATTGCAACATTTCTCCCTTTCTTTCTGCCTTTTAATTCTGCCATTTGCACTCATGTTGATTCCATGACCTTTCCTTTACAAAACGTCTCTGTGCCTCCTCAAAATTCAGGTAATGTTGTCCCTGCCACTACTACTCATGCCACATAGTCTTCCCCCTCAGTCTTGTGCCCCGCCTACTAAAGCCCCTTTTGAGACTCCTCATATAGATCCTACCACTACTACTCATGCCACACAATCTTGACTTGTTCCTTAGTCTTCTGCCCCACCAACTAAAGCTCTTTTTGAGACTCCGCATACAGATCTTGCTGACATTTCTTGTGCATACAATGTCAGGCCTTTTGAGACTCCTTAAACATAACCTACTAATATCTCTTATCCTTCCACTGTTAGATATAGTATTCAGTATTCTTCCATAGTACCTGTACTTACTGATCCTCCCATTCAGTCATCTCTGTCTATTAATATAAATCTTATGCAGACAAGAACTAAGACTAAAATTTTTGTTGCTCTAACGACATCTGTTGTTGTTCCTAATATAATCTTGAGCATACAAAAGGTGTTGATATTCATGTAGCTATGCAATCTCCTCATTGGTCTGCTGCTATTCAAGATGAGTTAACTGCATTAACTTCTAATAACACATTTAGTTTAGTGTCGTTACCTGGCGGTAGAGTTCCTATAGGATGTAAGTGGTTGTTCAAAATTAAGCGAAATTCTTATAGGTCCATTGCTCGTTACAAAGCTCGGTTAGTAGCTAAAGGATTCTCTCAAAAGCCTAGTTTTAATTTTCAAGACACATTTAGTCATGTGGTTAAAGCTCCAACTGTTCGTATTATTCTTACTCTTGCATTGACACATAAATATCTGCTCGGACAGGTGGATGTAAACAATGCCTTTATGCATGGAGATCTTGCTGAAGACGTGTTTATGGTTCAACCTCCTGGATTTGAAAAATGTGATGACTCTAGTAAAGTCATGGTCTGCAAGTTGCACAAGGAACTATATGGTCTCAAACAAGCACCCATGGCTTGGTTTGAAAGGCTGAAGTATTTTCTTATTCACTCACTTTGTTTTACAGTATCCTTAGCTGATAGTTGCTTGTTCATTAAGAAAACCACTTCACGTATTATGTTTTTTCGTGTCTATGTTAATAATATTGTTATTATAGGGAGTGACTCGTGTGCAATTGACTTTTTTTATTGCCCAACTTAGTAGTGAATTCAAACTAAAGGATGTAGCTTCTCTTAATTATTTTATAGGTATGGATGTTCATAGTTGATGATTGTTTGCTTCTAGGAAAACGAAAGTACATCACTGATCTTTTGTTGAAAGTTGGTTTGACCAATGCTTCACCACTTCCTACACCTATGTCAGGTAATTTCCTTGCTAAGGTAGTCGAATCTCAAAGTGAGTCTCCTCCTGCTGATGAATAACTCTATAGAAGTGTTATTGGTGTGTTACAACATATATGTGTTACCAGACCTGACATTCATTTTGCAGTCAATATATGCAACACCCTTCCATATGCCATTGGAAGGTTGTTATTCATGTATTGACGTATCTCAAAGGTACTCTTGATCATGGTCTCTTATTTCGAGCAAGCCTTATGCCTTCCTCTAATGTTGTTTTGATTTCCCATGTTAATGCTCATTGGGGTAGTGATTTGGTGGATCAAAAATTTATTTCTGGTCATTACCTATTATTTAATGGTAATCCTATTGTGTAGAGTTCAAATAAACAATTTTTTATTTCTAGATCATCTGCTGATGTTGAGTATAGAGCAATTGCGAATGCAGTCTGTGAGATAACCTAGGTAGTCTCATTACCTACTAAAATTGGTATTCATTTGAATGTTGTTCCTAGAGTGTGAAGTGACAACACAGGTTCAAACTGGAAATCTCATTCATCACTCGAAAATGAAACATGTTGAACTTGACTTGTGCTTTGTTAGGGAAAAAGTTCAAACTGGGCAAGTGTTGGTTAATTTTGTTCCTGCATCTGATCAATTGACTGATATCTTAACAAAATCAATCACTGAAAAATAGTTATTGCCCTTCAGGAGAATGCTTGGTGTCATATCCTTCAAAGAATTGGCAGCGTCTTGTTCTGAAGCAAATACAGATTCTGGAAATACCTACATATCCTCTGAGGAAGATTTTTTTTCTTTCGTGTTATGTTTCATTTTTTTTGTTGTTATCACTTCAATCCTGACTACTCTTTGTGTAGGATAGTGTGCGCGTCCTAGTTTGATTCGTCCTAGTTTGATTCGCTGATTCTTTGCTTTAGTCTGCACTTACTGATACACAACTTACTATTTGTTATACTTGTGTCTTGTTCAGTCACTAAGTGGTTGAACATAAGATGTTTCAGTAACCTAATCATTTCTTGCTGTTAAAGTTTGAATCTATTCACTCATCTTGTTCAACATGATTATGTTCTTGCCTGAGGCTCATGTTTCACAGTATGGTTGATTTCTTTTGCACAATCTCTTACTTCCACTAACACTTCATACTACTCGACTACATATCTATACAAGGATAACCTGCTTTTCTACTTACATAGAGTAAAGTTTAGAATCCAAAAATAACACTATTCAATGACAACGTTAAAGATACTATATGGAGTAGCTTGAGGATGACAAAATTGAGACAGAAATCTCCAAACTTCACTGGTAAGATAAAGGCAAATGAATTCCTCTCTGTTAGTAAAAATGAAGAAAATGAAAATACAAAGGCAGAATAAAAAAAATCAAAAAGAATAAAAATACAAAATCTGTTCAATGAAGAATAGCAAAGGGGCTTGACTGTCTTGCAAGTTTATTAGTAGCTTGATAGTAGTGTAAGTATCCTGGCAAAAGTATATTTTTGAATGAAAAAACGAAATCTCAGCGTGCTTGATATACTGGATCTCTGTATAGGTGGATATTCATGTTGACTTGCTGATCTGTTTAAACTTGTTCTTGGTGGCCGTTAGATGATCATTTATTTGAAGCTAGGCTTATTTTACCTATGGTGTTTTTACAAGTACTCATGAGTATTTCAAGTCTTTGTGTGTGTAGGGTTCTTGCAGATGGAGAACTTGAAGGATTCTTTGCTTAACTAGGTGCCTCATGCTATTCAACCGAAGTGGTATTAAGGTTGAAGAAAAAAAAAGAAATCAATCAAACTTCTCAAGGGAATGTTAGGATATATGGATATCATAGAAGTTGTACGGATATCCTAGAAGATGTAGAACATAATGGAACTTGTAGAATGTTCAAGATCTCATGGTTAGAATGTTCAAGTGACCATTAGTCACGGTATGTGTGATTATAAATAGGGATAAAGGGTCTTCATTAAGATCAAGTTGAAGAATTGGGTGTATTTCAGAACTAGTTCAATAAATGTTGTTATTTCTTTTCAGAACTAGATCAAGTTGAAGAATTGGACCGATCCTAATAACAGTTTGATTTCTGTGAAAGACCAAAATATAGATCGAACCCGATTCCAAAGTTGAAAACCGGATACTTTTCAAAGAACTGAGCGATTTTTAGAGAACCGGACGATTTTTAGAGAACCGGACGATTTTTAGAGAACCCGCAATTCTCAATCTAAGGGAGAAAAAAAAAATAGAAAAAAGGGAATGCAGAATAGTCACCATGGATGGTGGTTGGAAGGTGCGGCGGTGAAGCAGGAGGGGGCGGGGATGGAGGCGAGTAGTCACCATGAAATGTGAAGGTCTCATAATTGACCATTGAGAATTGACCAGGTAGATCAATAGACCTTAAACTCAGTTCAAATGCACCAGAAATGCTGAGAATTAGGAGTAGTAGTGAAGTCCAATGAATTCGAGCCATTGACCGAGCCGGTTGTCGCCACTGAACTAAACCCAAATGCAGAATTCCACCATGGAAATGAAAAAAAAAAAAAGAAGATAAACTTGGAGCAGAATCCATAGTAATGAAACTAAAGAAGATTCAGTTATCAGTTGAATTGGGTTGAAATGGAGATATGAGGATTGAATGGATGGAGTTAGTACGTGAAATCATGCACAAAAAAGAGTTAAAAGAGGTTTGAAATTGGATTTTTCTAGGAAAGTGAATCAAAGGAATTTTGAAGAAGGAAGAAGAATTGGTGTATGTTGTGGGGGGTACTCTATCATCAGTTGAAGAACAGGTGACAGTTGAAAGGTAGAGGAATTGCAGGAGGGAGGAGTGGATTGCACAGGAGGGGTTGCAGGAGAATAAGAGTAGAACTGCAGAAGAACCCTTCGATCCATTTAGCGAAATGCTATCGGACCGGTCGTACCGTGAACCAACTCTCTTATCAGTTCGACTGTCGGTTCGGTAGGGGTGGGCATAAAAACTCGATTCGGCCGAACTGAACCGTACCTTTTGTGAATCGTACCGATTCTGAATCGGTTCGACCGAACCGGTTCACAAACAAAATGTTTTTTTTTTTGCACAAATATGGAGTGGTTCAGAAGAGGTACAAAACATTGGTTCGCAAATGGTAAACCGTATCACTTCTTGTACCAGTTTTAATATAATATTATATTTACTATTAAAATATCTACTCTAAACCATTAGACCAAAGTTGGTTTGATGATGATTTACAATTTACATTAGTATAATGGATTATGTATTATGGTTTAGAGATTAGAGATTATAGATTATAGATTATGGTTTATGGATTATGGATTAGGTATTACGTATTATTATAGTTTTTTAAAATATATATAAAGTGGTTTAGCTGAACCGATTATGAACCAGTTTTTGAATCGGTTCATAACAGGTACGGTTAATCGACCAAAATTTGAAGCGGCAAAAAACTGGAGCGGTAAACCGTAACTCTTTAAAATGTCGTAAATGTACGGTTAATGAACCGGTTCGACCCCAAACTGGTTCATGCCCACCCCTACAGTCCACTTCTGATACCTATGAAACAAACTACCCACGAATGTCATTCATGGATATGTATATTTTGGTAACACTGCCTATGAATGTATTTTATGAGTGGAACTCAATGGACGTTCCATTGGTCAATGACATTCGGGAATAGAGATAAAAAAATACTATTTGTAAATGTTATTCACAAGTAATTATATTTAGATAATTAATTTTTAAAATTAAATATTTTAATATTTGGTTTTGAAATGAAATATATTTTGGAGGAAAAAATATATATTTAAAATAGTCTAATGTTGTCCATCTCCTCTTTGACTAAGTTGTTCGATAATCACGAAGATCTCCTTGTGTTCTAATGTAAAAGGGTGAGCAAATTACCCATTTGGACTCAGAACTGACACTTGGGGTAAGTTATGGGGAGAGGTTTTAAAAATAGGGAAGGTTCAGGGAAATGTTTTTCAAGAACCTATATATTTGGTTCCGGTTTCGATTCGAATACCTGGGTACCCTAAACTAATCAGAATTGGAACTATATATGTATATGGTTAATTACCTTAACTGTTACTTATGTTGGCAGATGTGATTGAACGGTTCAAACTTGAGCTCAACCGTTACTCATGTTTCACAATGTGACTGAACGGTCCAGGTTTGTAACTTCCGTTAATTATCTCTGTTAAACTTGGGCACGTGTTGTTCACGTGAGCTTATGCGAAGCTGAAATTCCCAAACTACCCATCTCCTTCTCTATTTACATACTGTTGGGTATCGATAGTGACGGCCCAGTAAGAAAAGGCCTCGAAGGCCCAATAACTATAGAGGGGGTAAACCCATGACATCCGAACCGGATCGGCCCAAGTACAAGCCAAACTTGGCCCACCATCGAGTAATCCAGAATCGAGCCCAAAGTCTATAGAGACGCCAAAGGCTCTCAGACTGCTCGCCATTCTCTACCAAGTCGCGACCTTCCACTGCTCGACATGGGAGTGCTCGCCCCGAAGAGAGCCTTGCCTCTCTCCTCTGGTCCCACTAAACCGTTAATAACAGAGTGGCCAAGATATCCCGCATATCTCGGTCACATATTCACTAAAGATTAGATTTGGTAACTGCAATATCTCGCAGTAACTGCCATATCCCACGATCCGAATCTTCAGCAACTCAATATACATTAAGATATTTAGTTGCCTTTATACGGTTCTATCTCTCTTACCCTATAAATACCCTTGCTTTACATACGTTCTTTACGTTTTTGAGTTTGATACACACACATACTCATTTAAGCATCGGAGAGGGACCCAGAGGCACCCCCTCTGTTGCGCTCCCCTACTTGCAGGTTCACCGGAGTTGGAGCTGAAGCGTCATTCCAACCTTGTCTGGCATTCAATTCACTGTCAGATCAGCATTCAGGATTTCACGATCCAACATTTGGCGCCGTCTGTGGGAACGATCAATTTAGCCATGAGAACTCGATCCCAAAGCAACCGTCGGAATCAGACTAGGGAGCGATCCTCAGATAGCTCTGATTCCGCCGCCGCTTCACCGCTTCAACAAGAACCTGCCAGCCGAGCAGGAGTTAATGATGTTCCTCTGCGGACAGCTCGAGAACATGTCGGTGATTCAAGACCGACCCCAGCTGCTGATCAAAACGGAGCCCCTGCACCGCAGACAGTCCACATTGCGGGGCAGGATATTAATTTAACCCCCGAGATGGTCTCCTTGCTGGAAGCCATCCTAGGACAGGCGCGCCGCCAAGCCCCTGCTCCTCAGGAAAACAATCCCTCTGCTCCTAAAGAAAACCACCGCCCTGCTGCCACAGGGCCTTCACCTTCAGAAGCGGCCAATCCTGGTCCTGTTGCGCCTCAGGAGGATCAGGAGATGACGTCAGGTCAGCAGTCCCTACCTCCAGCACACACCAAGGAGCCAGCAACCACATATACTGCCAATCCTTCCGGTCCGCCTCCACCCGGAGCCTCTCCCATGTACTGCACTGTGGATCAGATGGATGACCTCCTCAACAAAAGGCTCCAGGAAAGACAGTTGACAGTCATAGCTCCCTTCAAGGAGCAGTCCTCTCATCCATTCACCGACGCGCTCGTCGCTATCAAAATCCCGAAGGATGTGGTCGCTCGGGCCATACCTGAGTATAGCGGTGGAGGAGATCCCACCGTACATGTCAACAAGCATGAGGCCTCCCTTCTGGGTAAGTCAAACGATCCCAATCATTTGGCTTTGCTATTTCCATCTACTCTTTCGGGCTCGGCTTCGTCCTGGTTCTTCGGCCTCCCTGCAGGATCAATCGGAACTTGGGCAGAGTTAAGAAGCAAGTTCCTGGAGAGATATATGGGCGAGCGCCAATTGCTGAAGAGCGTGGTCGCCCTTGACTCGGTCAAACAGCAGCCTGGAGAGTCGCTGTCCAACTTCTACGGGCGTTTTCATCAAAACGTCACAGAATTAGATCGTCGAATCTCGGATGGGGAAATCATTCGAGCATTCTACAGAGGTCTGGATGTGGCCAACAAGGCCTCGAGAAAGCTGCGAAACAGCTATCACGTGAAGGAGATAGAGACATTGGAGGAGTTGGCGTCCAGAGCAAAAGGTTTCATAGACCTTGAACGCGCAAACATCGAGGCTAATCTCCTGACGACCTCGCTAAGGGTAACCCATGAACCCCGACGCGATGGTAAGAAGGAGATAAAGAAGGAGAAGAAGGGAAAAGAAAGTAAGCCCCGAGTCGAGTCTCTTCCAGCACCTCGCCATCCAGAGGTCCCTGAGTACTTCACGCCTTTAAATAGGCAGATCTCAGCGATACTAGTCGAGATGGAGAGGAGATCCTTGGCGAGGCCACCGATGCCTCGCCGAGGTGGGTTACCCATGGGCAAGGATGTCGAGAGCTATTGCAGATACCATAAGTGCAAGGGCCATAAGACAGACGATTGCAAGATTCTGAAGCGAGATATAGAGAGGCTGATTCAGGGGGGAATGTTGAAGGAATTTGTGGCAGGGCGAGACCGAAGTCGAACGCCCCCCAGGAGACATCGTTCACCAGCCCCTGCAGATCAAGCTGAGCCTTCTGGAAGCAAGAGGAGAGTGAATCTGATTGCGGGAGGATTCGGTGCAGGCGGCGAGAGGTCAAGCGCCAGAGAGGTCTACGCCACTCAGATCTCTACGGCAGTTCAGTTGGGGAAGCGGCCAAGACCTGAAGAAAACATTGTCATCTCATTCTCTGAAGATGATTTGGCACATGTCACCATGCCCCACAACGATGCTCTGGTCATTACGGCAGATATTGACGGCTGTGATGTTGCAAGGATTCTGGTCGACGGAGGCAGCTCGACAGACATCCTGTTTCTGGACGCCTTCGAAAAGATGGGCAAATCAAAACGCGACCTGAAGAGGGTCGACTTTCCGCTGATCGGATTTGCGGGAAGGACAACTTATCCACTGGGGGCTATAACCATGCCAGTGATTTTTGGCGAGGGGTGGAAAAGCATCAAGGTGTCGGTCACTTTCCTGGTGGTCGATTCACCTACATCCTACAACGCCATCATAGGGAGGACCACGATCAACCCAAATAAGATTGTGGCCTCCACTGTCCACCAGAAGATGAAGTTCCCTACTCCGAACGGGATTGGAGAAGTGCTCGGAGATCAGCCTTCCTCGCGGCAATGTTATGTGAACTGTTTACGCAGGAAGAACCAAAGGGAGGCGCTCGCCATCGAGACAGAGGCCGATCCCCGCGAGGACCTGGCTCGACCAGCACCCATGGAGGAATTGGAGGAGGTCGAGATCGATGGTCCAGACAAAAAGGTGCGCATTGGGACCACCTTGAAAGAGGATCAGAAGGAGGCCATGACCGCCCTCCTCAAGGAATTCAAAGAGCTCTTCGCCTGGCAGCCGAGCGACATGCCAGGAATCAGCACAGATATTATCTCTCATGAGCTCAGGATAGACCCCTCCATCAAGCCGATCGCCCAAAAAAGAAGATCATTCGGGACTGATAAGCGTTTGGCGATCAGGCAGGAAGTCGGCAGGCTGATTGAAGCTGACTTCGTCAGAGAAGTAAGATTCCAGAGTTGGGTCGCCAACCCGGTTTTGGTCAAGAAATCAAACGGCAAGTGGAGGATGTGCGTCGACTTCCGCGATTTAAACAAGGCTTGCCCCAAAGATTCATATCCCCTTCCGAGAATTGATCAGCTGGTCGACGCTACCTCGGGTCATGAGATGCTGAGCTTCATGGACGCCTATTCAGGCTACAACCAGATCAGAATGCATCCAGATGACGAGGCGCACACTGCTTTCTATGCTGACGGGGACATTCTATGCTACAAGGTGATGCCCTTTGGTCTCATCAATGCCGGGGCAACTTATCAGCGGAGGGTGAACCGACTGTTCCAGGACATGCTGGGAAGGAACATGGAGGCCTACGTGGATGATATGCTCGTTAAATCCATCAAAGGCAATCCTCATACCACCGACCTCCGTGAAGCTTTTGAATGCATGAGGAGACACAGCGTTCGCCTGAACCCAGCAAAGTGCGCCTTTGGAGTCAAGTCCGGGAAGTTCCTGGGTTTTATGGTCAGCGAAAGGGGCATTGAAGCAAACCCGGAAAAGCTAAAGGCCATAGAAGAAATGAAGACGCCAACCTGCCATAAGGAAGTCCAATGCCTGAACGGCCGACTAGCTGCTCTTAACCGCTTCCTCTCCAAAGCAAGCGACAAGTCCCTCCCGTTCTTCAAAACCTTGAGGGCCAACCGTAAGTTCGAGTGGACGCCAGACTGCGAGGAAGCATTCCAGTCCTTGAAAAGGCATATTCAAACACTCCCAGCTCTGGCAAAACCCGTTCCAGGCGAGCAGCTTTTCCTCTATTTAGGCATTAGCGATGTGGCAGCCAGTGCTGTTTTAATAAGGGAGGAGAATAATGTTCAGAGTCCAGTGTATTTTATTAGCAAAATGTTCTACTCAGCAGAAATAAGATATGTCCAGATTGAGAAGTATCTCTATGCCTTAGTTATTGCTGCTCGGAAGCTGAGACCTTACTTTCATGCGCACGACATCACGGTCCTCACCAATCAACCTCTCAAAAACTTCCTGATGAAGCCAGATTCTTCAGGAAGAATGGTCAAGTGGGCGATCGAGCTCAGCGAGTTCAGGATCAAATTTGCGCCAAAAACGGCCATCAAAGGTCAAGCACTAGCTGATTTCATAGTGGAAAGCACGAGTAACGGTCAAGCGATGGCAGAAAACAGGCCAAGTCAGTCAGCAAACGACGATCAAATCTGGGAACTCTATACGGATGGGTCTTCATCAAAAGAAGGCTCGGGGCAGGTTTAATTCTTATTCCTCCTGAGGGCGAGCCTCTGAAATACGCGATCGCCTTGACATTCCCGGCGACCAATAACGAAGCAGAATATGAGGCTCTTATCACTGGACTCAGACTGGCAAAAGGAATGGGTATAACAGCGCTTAAGGTAAAAAGTGATTCAGAGCTTATTGTCAATCAGGTTAATGGCGCCTACGAGGCAAAGAGAGAAAAGATGAAGAAATATCTCGGCATTGCCAAAAAGCTGGTCGCAGAAATCCCAAATTTCGCGATTGAATTCATTCCTCGCCAAGAAAACCAGATGGCAGATTCTTTGAGTAAGCTAGCCTTCGGAGGGGCGACAATCCAGGATGTGCAATTTCTGGAAAGGGCCCTATATTCAGTCCTTGAAAACAGAGCGGAGATCTTCAACATTCAAGAACAGGTCACCTGGATGACCCCGTTCCAGAATTATTTGAAAGAAGGCATCCTCCCAGAGGACGAAGGCGAATCCACTAGGATTAGAAGACTCGCAGCCAGTTATCTAATCATCGATGGAGAACTCTACAGAAGAGGTTATTCGACGCCATACTTGAGATGTGTTGCTCTGCCCGAAACAGAAAAAGTTCTTCGAGAAGCTCATGAAGGGGCAGCAGCATGTCATGAAGGCGCTCGATCGCTAAGCAGAAAAATATTCAGATTGGGATATTACTGGCCGACCTTGGGAAAAGACGCGGCCGAATTAACACAGAAGTGTGAAATTTGCCAGCAGTTTGCACCACGATCGGGTCGACCATCGACATTATTATCCCCAATGGCGGGTGTCTGGCCCTTCGCTCAATGGGGAATCGATATATTGGGTTCTTTTCCCATTAGCACTGGTCAGCGTACTCACATTATAGTGGCAATCGACTACTTCACTAAGTGGGTAGAGGCGAAAGCTCTAGCTTCGACAACGGAATTCCAAGTTATCAAGTTCCTGCAAGTCAACATATTCTTCAGGTTTGGTATTCCCAAAATACTCATCAGCGATAATGGTCCACAATTCGTTGGAAAGGAGTTAAAATGGCTCTGTGAAGAGTATCATATCGACCATCGTTTCAGTTCAGTACATCACCCTCAAACGAATGGGCAAGCTGAAGCAGCCAACAAGGTTGTCTTAGCAGGACTCACGAAAAGGGTTCGAGCATTCAAAGGGAACTGGGCAGACGAACTGGAAAACGTATTATGGGCAATCAGAACAATGCCTAAGGCGGCCACAGGAGAAACGCCTTTCAGTTTAGTGTACGGATCAGAAGCAGTAGCACCAGCTGAATTAGCAGTGCCTACCCACAGAGTCCTACACTTTAACACGGAGGCAAATGAGATCGAGCGCAGAACTGACCTCGACTTAGCAGAGGAAAAGAGATGGCTCTCGGAAAAAACACAGGCAAAGATGCGCTTGGCGACCGCTCGGTATTTCAACAGAAAAGTTAGCGCTCGCCAATTTTTCGTGGGGGAGATGGTTATGAGAAGGAATGAATTCACAAGGCTGGACAGTAAAAACAAACTTTCAGCCAAATGGGAAGGACCATACAAAGTAGTAGAGATCGCCGCACCAGGATCCTACTATTTGGAAACCATCGAAGGCGAGAGGTTACCCCGTCCATTTAATTCTGAGCATTTAAGAAGATTTTATGCATAGTTTGTAATCAAACTGATTATGTCAATAAAAGAAAGCCATTCCTTCATAAAGCGCGTCCACTCGAAGCAAGCTGAAGCCAAAAAGCCCTGACGCCAAAGTCAGGCCTCAAAAGCCCTAGCAACAAAGCTAGGCCAAAAGCCCTAGCAACAAAGCTATGCCAAAAAGCCCTGTCGCCAAAGACAGGCCAAAAGCCCTGACGCCAAAGTCAGGCCAAAAGCCCTGACGCCAAAGTCAGGCCTCAAAAGCCCTAGCAACAAAGCTAGGCCAAAAAGCCCTGTCGCCAAAGACAGGCCAAAAGCCCTAACAACAAAGTTAGGCCAAAAAAGCCTTAGTAACAAAACTAGGCCACAAAAGCCCTAACAACAAAGTTAGGCCTCAAAAAACCTGACGCCAAGAGTCAGGCAAAGCCCTGACGCCAAAGTCAGGCCAAAAGACCTAGCAAAATGTTAGGCAAAATGAAAGCCCTGACGCCAAAGTCAGGCCAAAGAAAGTTTAGGCGATCACTATCGATGATAAAGCCTGACAAATTACAAATCCCCTGTTATTAGGCCAACACCTCAAAGGTTTAAACTTCAAAGAAGGTAATATCTCTTTGAACTTAGAAGTTTACGCTTTTAAGTGTCAAAAGTATTATCCTTAGAAAGTTTAACTTATGATTGGTCTACGGCTTTAAGGGTCGACGACATTACAAAGCAAGAAAAAAGTGGAAAGTAATTATGAGTAAGATATTGGATAGCTAAATATGTTCGAAGTCGATTAAAGGCTCAAGAATATAAAAGCATTCAATAGAAAAATCCAAGTCTTCGACAAATAATTACAAACCAAAAACAGAAAATACAAAAATGGCTATCTAAAAAAGATAAATACGGTCGCCAAGGAGTTGGGGACTTCAAGCGTCGGGGTTCTCGGGGGCAAGGGTGCTCTGCTCGCCTTCGGGGGCAGAAGTACTGGGCTCGCCTTCAGGAGCAGCCTCTCCAACAATAGAGGGCTGCGAAGGACGACTTCGCAGGAAGGTCTTCAAGGAGGCAACTTCCCCAAGAGGAAAGTTGGGGTCGACCGCCTGGACCTCCTCCACCAGGTCTTGAAGAAATTCGGCAATCGCCGACTTCATCACCTTCAAGGCCTGGTCCTCAAAGTCTTCGGAAGCCTTGAACTCCTCAATCACGGCTTGGGGTGAAGGAACCGCCTTCAGCTGATCAGCCAGCCGGTTCTTTTCCTCCTCCAGGACGATCCCCCTGGCTTCAGCAGCATCCCTCTAGGCGTCAGCAGCGGCCCTTTGCGCCTCAGCGGCGACCCGAAGAGCGTCCGACTCGGCCAGCTGAGCGCGAACCTCCTTTAACTCAGCCTCTAGGCGAGCCCGGACCGCTTCTCCTTCATCAAGGCACCGATGAAGGGCTTCAAAATCCTGAAGGGCAGCCGCCACATCGGCCTCCCTCCGCTTGATATCAGCAAGGAGGCGCTGCTCCTTGCTGAAATACTCTGACCGGGCATTGTCTACCAAGGCGATCGCCGCGTCAGCAGTCGTCTTGATAGCCTCCAGCTGCCCAGGGGAGATCCCCGTGCTCCAGTATTGCTCCAGCTCGACAAGCAGGTCTGAATGCTTGCCGGCGAGCTCGCCGAAGACACGGCCGATCATCACCTCTTCCCGAATGAGCTGACAAGAAAATAAAAATGAGAATTGTCAGGACACGAACAAAAGGGAACGACTATGGAAAGAGGAAAAAGAAACGAGGCCTTACCAGAGCGACTCGTTCGTAGTGAGACCGAAAGAACCCCTCGATCTGAGGAAGCTCCGTAGGGACAATCGAACGGTCCTTGGGAGGAATTATCCCATCAAGGAGCCGCATGCACATATCCGGGCTACCCCGTAGGCTCTTCTGGGGGGGGGGGGGGGTACCCCTTCTTGGCAAGGTCCCCACAAGGGACCCAAGGCCTCCGAGAGTCCCCAGCCTTAAAAGGCTGGAACAAGCTCGCCATGGAGCAGTACTCCTCGGCGGGAGCCCTCGAGGAGCTGGAAGCAGCAGGCCCCTTCTTTTGGGCCCCAGACTCCTTAGTAGGAGCCGTGGGCACTGAAGAGGCGGGAGGCGCCAAAGACAAGGCCTTCTCCTTAGCGGCGGAAGGGCCCTGAAGAGAGGGAGAAGGAGACGCCGTGTCCAAACCCTTCCCTTTGCTGGCAGAAAGGCCCTTAGGAGGGGAAGGAGAAGGATGTTGGTCGACATCAGGGTGCTCTTCACTCCTGACCTTCTTAGAAGGAGGAGGAGGAGGGTCCCGGGCCACGTCCGCCAAGGACTCCACTGCAAAGCAACAAGACAATAAGTCAGGAGTCAGAGAACCGCAGAATGTAAAAACATTAAATCAACAAAAGGCGAGGTAGTACCTGGTTGACGAGGGCCAGTAGTGGCCGAAGGAAGCGTCTCCTCGGGCTTCCTCTTGGTCGAACGCCTAGAAGGAGGAAGGGGAGAGCTTAGCAGCACTTGGTCGGAGGACAATCCCGCCGATCCCTGGTCATCAAAGAGACCTATCAGTTTTTTGCTCTTGCTTACAACCTTCCCTACAAGTAATAAAACAAGGGAAGAGTTAGAAAATTACCCAATCATCAAAGATTGGTGTAGCTTGATGAATGCCCGCCATCTCAAGGGCATTCTCGGTAGTCTCCGCCACTGAGCGGATGGACTTGAACTGAGATGACCGATGCAGCCGATATAAATCGTCGATGGCATTCCGATCACTCCCGGACAATTCTTCGAAGGAGGGAGGAAAATCCTTGTCCGGAGCAAACAATTTCCAAGGTACGCCCCCCTTATACAAGAAGTAAAATTTCTTGTAATTGGAGTTAGTGGCCCGGAAATCATCGATCAGGCGGACATGGACGTTCCAAGCCCATCCTTGAGGGCCTCCCCACTCCGAAAACTTCGGCCAGCGGGATTGGAAGTGGTGAAAGTGGTTAGCCCCTGCTGCCAGCCGGAAGAAGCACCGGAACAGGGCCAGTGAATATACCCATTCCTGGCGTAAGCATAGGAACTTGAAGCCGACCCACATCCTGAGCGCATTCGGGACAAGCTGTGTGGGGTGAATCCCGTAAAACTGACACAAGGTCTGTAAATCCTCACAGAGAGGAAAACGCAACCCAGCATCGATCTGGGCCGCATAAATGTAAACCTCTCCATCGTGAGGAAAATGCAGACCTAGGCCAGGATACCTAGGAGCATCCTCCGCACTGAAGCCACCAAGCTCCACCATGGTCTTAAAGTAAGCCGGCTTCAGTTCGTTAGGCTTGATATCTACTCAGAATGATTCAAGTATGGCACAGCAAGTATAAAAACAAAGGAAAACAAAGGATATTGCCAAAATAGAGCAATAAAAGGGCGAAAGTTTACCTTTTGGGGAAAAAATAGGCGTGTTCAGCTCAGGACCATCTACCACCACTGGGGTGGCCGCAGACCTTCCCACGTCAGGCTGTTTCCCCGCCGAGGAGGGCACAACTTCATCCCTAATGGTCAAGGGAACACCGACATTCTGAGGGGCGCTGGCTTTGTTAGCACCCTTGATGGCCATGTGTTTGACTCTCTGAGTTCTGGGGGCCATGGAAATGGTCTAAAGGAGAACTGAAGAGGATTGAAAGAGAAAGGAGAGGGATTCGCAAAGAGGCTCTGGAAATTTGGAAGAGTGAATAAGCGTAAAGAACAAAACAGAGAAATTGACGTTTCTTATATAAGACCAAAAAGGAGTAACCGCCACGGATGAATCGAAGCGACACAGAGAATAATTGCGCCTTTTTGGAAAAAACCAAAGCAATGTCAGAATTCCAAGAGACACCTCGGGGAGACAAACGGTTGGTTGGTGCAGACAGCTGTCAGACTACCCTAGGTTTACGGAAAAGTAAATGTCAGGCGTGCCTCAAGTGACCGTTCGATTTCTGGACAACTGTGCAGTTATTAAATGCTAAAATTCCACTAGGGAGACAAGGTGGTCGCCAACGCACTAATAAAGCTTTAGCAGAAATACCTCGGGTAGGTAATGATCGCCTAACTAAGAAAGATAAACTTCCATAAGCCTGGGTCACCTCGAGTGATCGCCAAAAGGGAATAAAAGGAAGGATATTCTTTCGGCTTTGAACAGATAAGGAATTGCTCGCCAAATGAGCTAGAGGTGTCTCAAAGGCACTGAACCATTACCAAAGACGTCACTATCTAAAACCCTACCAGGAAATCAAGCTCGACTGAAGGAACTTCAATCAAGCTTCGGGGGCAAATGTTGGGTATCGATAGTGACGGCCCAGTAAGAAAAGGCCTCGAAGGCCCAATAACTATAGAGGGGGTAAACCCATGACATCCGAACCGGATCGGCCCAAGTACAAGCCAAACTTGGCCCACCATCGAGTAATCCAGAATCGAGCCCAAAGTCTATAGAGACGCCAAAGGCTCTCAGACTGCTCGCCATTCTCTACCAAGTCGCGACCTTCCACTGCTCGACATGGGAGTGCTCGCCCCGAAGAGAGCCTTGCCTCTCTCCTCTGGTCCCACTAAACCGTTAATAACAGAGTGGCCAAGATATCCCGCATATCTCGGTCACATATTCACTAAAGATTAGATTTGGTAACTGCAATATCTCGCAGTAACTGCCATATCCCACGATCCGAATCTTCAGCAACTCAATATACATTAAGATATTCAGTTGCCTTTATACGGTTCTATCTCTCTTACCCTATAAATACCCTTGCTTTACATACGTTCTTTACGTTTTTGAGTTTGATACACACACATACTCATTTAAGCATTGGAGAGGGACCCAGAGGCACCCCCTCTGTTGCGCTCCCCTACTTGCAGGTTCACCGGAGTTGGAGCTGAAGCGTCATCCCAACCTTGTCTGGCATTCAATTCACTGTCAGATCAGCATTCAGGATTTCACGATCCAACACATACAGCTTCAACCTTTGGAAGAAAGAACAAAGAACCCACACAACTACGGAAGAACCCACAGAACATGGAGCAGCCCCACGCAGCTTGGAGCATGAAGACTGATGACAAATCTGCTCCATTTGAGGTATTTCGTAGTGGGTAACCCTAATTTGTTTTGCTTCAATTATTTATCATTTTCGAACCCTAATTTCTGTATTAAGCTGAGTGTCACAATAGGCTTCTCCTCGACCTTCCCAAGGAGATCCTGCAACAATTGATTCCATATGTAAAAATCCAAACAACACACCATGAAAACTAAAACATTTAATTGAATAAAGAAAGAATCAAAGCCATACCAGGATCTTTGATATTTGTTATTGCATGAATGGAAGGTCTGCGACCTTGTAGAGAAGTTTAACTTTTTCTACAGTGACGAGTTTCATAAATCAACTAGATGTAAATCAGATAAATAAAACAGCAAGTGAAAAGATTCAGAATGTTTTCTCATTCAGTCTAATGTCCTCTCGATCAATTCAAACACTTTATCTATCTGGCCTGATTTACTAAAAAACATCGCCAAGATAGAGACAACATGTGCATCAACACAACCGAGTTCATTCATATGATCAAAGACATTCATAGCCTTGTCAGATATCCCATTATTGCAGTATATCAGTAGAAGAGGGGTAAAAGTGAAATGATCAAGCTTCCACCCTGAATCACTCATTTCTTTAAAGCTCATCTGAGCAAGTTCAACTTTATCCGATTTGGCAATTGTTTCTAGCAGACAATTCTAACTGCACCGAAATCGACCATGAAATCATACCCAAGATAGTTGTAATCTTCATCAATGGACATAACTCAGTAATCTCTGATGATGGGGAACTTCACCTTGAGCTTGGCCTCATCAGTGTTGAGATTGATCTTGAACGCAAGAGGGGTGGAAACGACATAAAGTGATAGGAGGGTATAATTGTCCTTCCATTTAAGTTTAATCCGTTCACGGATATTGGACGGAAACTTCACGGAACAACCGTCCAGTCACATACGACAACTTAAGTAACGGTTGAGTTACACAAAAAACGATGAGTAACCGTTTAATCAAATAGGGCAAACATAAGTAATTGTTGAGGTGGTTTACCCATATATATATAAACCCCAATTTGTTTTAACATTTTCCCATTTTGTCGTTCTGCTTCTTATTTCCCTACAAGCTAAGTTGCTCTCCACTCCCGCATCGTAAGACTCTCCATTCCAACCTCACGTTGTGCTTTCCAGCCTCTCGCAACGCAACTTTCAGCATCTTTCTAAGCTTCTCTGTGCTTTCCACTTCAGACTCCCGCAGCGCAAGAATCGAGCCTCTCGCAACACAACTTTTGGCATCTCCCTAAGTTGCTTTATGCTCTTCACCAAGACGTCTCCTCCAGGTGCGCGACTCCTACTCAAGGTATAATCTCTGTAGTATATACTCAGTAGCATCTTGCCTTGTAGCGATTGTCGATTAAACGATTAGTTAAAAATGTCATTACATCTCCCCTCTTTCTTGTAGTGAAATGCAAAACCTTCTCCAGTATAGAAACTAAACTCACAAAACTCGAATTTACAATCCATTTTATGGCAAGGTGAATATTCAGATCTTAGTGACACTTATCATGTTCCTTTCACCATTTCGACCTTTCAATGTCTTAAAACAAATTATGAAACAAATTTCTAACAGGGTATCCGGAACCGTTTCTATAAAAAGATTCTGAATAGGCTCCGATTCCAAAATTAAACGGTATGTTCCGAATCCAAATTTAAATAATCTGCATATTTTCGGAAACTGCTAAAATAAATGTACTCGGAACCTGTCCGCCCTATGTAAAAATTTACGGAGAAACGAACAAAGCAAGCAAATTCAAACTCATGTTCTCATTCTTATCCCCAAGAAGATGCCCAGATCCAACAGCTGCTCTGCTTGGATTCTCTACAGTCTTACATCCTTGTTTCTCGTCTCCAATCTCTTCGGAGAAGCTGCCCAATTCTCCCACTCAGATCACTGTTCTTCGTATGTCTCAGAAGCATCCGACGTGTACGCCGAAGCCACTTCTCCACTGACCGAATTCCACACCGGTTACTACAAGGGCGGCAGTAAGGTTTTCAAGAGTTCCTCTTCCTCTTCTTGGAGTAGTTTCTCTTTCTTAACCCGACAGGTCCTGAAAACCGACCGTGATGGCATCCTCAAGATCGCGGCGGAGTTAGTTTTCAAGTTGGCCAATGATGGAATCTCTATTTTTGCTGATTCGGTGGCCTTCACTATCATCCCTAATGATTCTCTACGACGAAGAAGACGAAGTTGGGTGAGTTTCAGGATGGAGGGTTTCTGGGAAGAATCTTCTGGGACTGTCTGTATGGTCGGATCAACTTATTCGAGGGGCGGTGAAGAAGATCTGAAGCTCAAAGCTGTCCTCAATCTTGAAAATGTCAATCCTTCAGCCACCATCACTAGCTTGTTCACTGGCACCTTCCACGCTCAGAAAAAGGATCAAGATTTCGACATATCTGTCTTCATGTTTCCCAACATGAATTACAAATACAGCTTGGTTCCTGACGAAATGGGTCTTGCCAGAAACGATCTCCCCGCGGGGTTAGAGCCTCGAGATGGGAAATTCTGCGCGTTATTTGAGACACTTGTGTATGAATTCAGTTTGACATATGCAGCTGATTGTATTCATCCATCTGCAACAGACAACTGCAGTCCTTTTGAAACTCAATCTCTGCCTCCCACTATGTTCTTCAATGCAATCGGTTGCTCAGACCGAGGAGACCGAAAGGAATTGAGGGTTTTACTGCAATTCACGAACCAAAGAGCGGACTGGTCTTACAACCCTAACACGACGATGATCGGAGAAGGTCTTTGGGACAAGAACAAGAACCAGGTACACATTATAGCTTGTCGTGTGTCAATGCCTTTCTCCGGTGCTGTTGTCAATGATTGTCTGGTTCGCTTGCAATTTTCGTTCCCTGCAATGTGGTCGATACGGGATAGAAACACACTTGTGGGGAAGATAAAGAAGACTTATCCTGATGATGATTTGGGTAGTAGCATTACTGCTCGAAGTACCAATAACTACATATCGGTGTTCCCCAATTTGAACTACGACTATACTGAAGCAAAGAGAGTTGAAAAGTTTTGCCATGAGAAGGATAAATTCACTGATCATGAGAAGGGCGTGGTATATCCTAATTGGTCCTCGCGGGATCTCAGTTTCGAAATTTCCATTCAAGCTTTGGATGGAACAGTGATCGGATCCGGATTCGCTTACCCCCTTTTTGTCGGTAAGGAGATGTATCAACGATCCGCATATGACATTCCACTTTACGAGAGCATACATTCTACTAGTAACTCTGGCAACAACCCTCAATTCAATATCTCATATACCATAAGCATGTCGAGGCTGAGTGATGCAAAAGTTATCTCGATTTTCAACAACTCCTTAAGAGACCAAACAGGGATTTCTGCCGAAGGAGTTTACAATGTGGAAACAGGCAGCCTCTGCATGGTTGGATGCAGGAGTTTGGTAGGAGATTCATGGGATTGTGAAATTGGGATAACCATACAGTTTTCTTGGAACAATGCGGGGAGAGGACTGAAAGGAAGCATCGAGAGCACAAGAAAGATATCTGATCCTCTCTACTTTGAGAGTGTGACAATTTTTGCAGCCACTGGAGCGCCAGGATGGGTTTGGAGGATGCACTTGGAGCTGTGTCTGGTCCTCATCTCCAACACATTTTCCTGCATCTTTGTGGCCTCTCTGTTGTTTCATGTGAGGAAACACCCTCAAGTTGTATCCATGGTGATGATTGGAATTCTTGCCCTGGGGCATGCGGTCCCGCTGCTGCTCAACTTCGAGTCTGCCCTTATCCAAAGCAGTCGGTATCAAGTGAGTGTGTTTCTAGAAGCTGGAAGGTGGCTTGAAGTGAGTGAGGTGGTGGGTAGAGTTATCACTGTTGTGACTCTATTTTTTGAGTTGTGTCTTCTTCAATTGAGCATCTGTTCTGCTACCCGGGATATGAAATCTTGGGTTGCAGAGAAGAAATCTTGGGTGTTTGCACTGCCTTTATACTGCGTGGGGGCTTTTGCTGCTCCACTCATTTTCTTGAATCGTCACTCATCATTGACTGGGTCCTTCTTAGGACTTGTAGTGGATGGGTTTCTTTTCCCTCAGATTTTGCTAAACATATCGAGGAACTCAAGTGAGAAACGACTTCTGCCAGGTTTGTTCTATATCGGAACCACCTTGCTGAGGTTGCTTCCACATGTATACGATCTTTGGAGGAGTGTGTTTGGCCACATGGAAGGGTCCTATCTTTATGCAGTTCCGGATACTGATTTCTATTCTACTGCTTGGGATGTGATTATTGTGTTGGGAGGTCTGTTGTTGGCATTGATTGTCTACCTGCAGCAGCGGTTTGGCGGTTATATTGTTGTTCCTCATAGATTCAGAGGCAACAGCTATTTAGCAGCAGACACACCACCACCTTACGTACCTCAGGAGATGAGTGAGCTGTAACTGTGGAAAACGTCAGAAGAGGAATACAACATTGTCTTGCTGCGATGATGGTGTTTTGTTTTTACCCCTTTGCTATATTTTGTTGACCAAAAAACAACACAACATTAACATACTACTGGGTGGGTTATTTAGACAGGCACAACCAGTCCAGTCCTTCTTCCAACCACATTTGGTAGGATCGATGAAGAAAACAGTAGAGACGAGGAAGGTCTTTCTTATGATGATGATTCAAATACTTTTTTTTATATATATTTCTGTCGATTTGACTGCAAAAACATGGAGTCGGAAGAATAATCTGACTCAAGAGTCTTTCCTTTGGATGCAAGTAAGAAGTTATATAGTCTGTCCAAGTGTTTTATTGCCGTAAACTTCACAAATTCCCACCAATCAAGAAGAAGACTTTCTTCTTCACCCAAAGCAAAGAAACGGTGTTAGTTGTATGGCTGTCAGTCTATACACAGTAATTCAATACTCTACTTCTCACAAATGGTTCTTCTTCATTGAACGCCGATTACTTCTCAGGCAGATTGATACGCCAAGAGGATGCCAGGTGGAGTAACAGATGATCGGGGACCAGGGCGGATGAACTCATTTCATGTAGATTCAACACAACCTCTTTCTTCACCTCATCTGGAATGTAAACTCCTCCTGTCTCCAACAGTAGTTCGACAAACTGACATTCAAAATTGCATGACATCACAACACAAGCAACGGACGGATGGCTTTCCTCCAAAACACGGACAAATATCACAGTTGCTGATATAGTAGGATAGGACTTGGACTGGGTTTTCTACTACTCTTTACAAGATTAGATAGAAGATCCACTATCTTCTCCTGCTTCTCACAGTCAGTGGAAACAATGCATACATAGATAGAAACGCAAACAGCAAAACACATACCTGCTGAATCCAACATAAGCATATCTCAAAAAGGTTTTGCTCAACCATCAATTGTGCAACCGCATGCAGCATCTCAGCTGCCACCTCACTCGACAACTGATCCAACACTGGGCCTGACCTCTCCATCAACCTCACCAGCAATACATCATCCCCTGTAGACAAAACCTCTGCGTAGGCTGCATCCGTATCACCCACCTCAAGTGCATCCATAGCATTAGCCCATGAACACCAAACTGGGTCCCCCTTTTGCCCAACATTATAAACTTCCATATCTTCAAAAGCAACTTCAGCTGCTACACAATGATATTCACCATCATCCCCAGCTTCTCGAATAGCTTCCAGTGTCGCTTCATCTTTAGAGGATTGCCACACACTTCTTGCGGAGGGACCTTCACCATTTTGAGGTCTCCGTAGTGCCTTCCTCAAACTAGTTTTCCCATTACGCCCATTATTATTACTAATATTATATGTAGGAGACGTATCAGATCCCCGTTGCATATATCTTCCCCTAATGCTTGGGACAGTTCCATTACTGTAGTACCCATTGTACTTCCCCTCGAACCTATCTGTTGATCCTTCAAGACCCACTGCGAAGCTACTACTTCTCCGTCCTGGTGATATTGACAAATTCCGTACCATATCCTCAACAACCCTTTCAACACCTCTGAGTCTATTCTCTAAAGCTATCATCTTACTGTGGGAATCTCCCATAAAATCCTATGTATATACATTCCAAAAAAAATACATGTCATTCATAAAAATTGCACAAGTACCACAATTATTTTATTTCTTGTCAAATGAACTTTCAATTTGGACCGGCTATAATACCTGGAGCGTATTCATGAGCTGCGTTTGTTGTCTCTCCAACTGCAATAATTGCCTCTGAATAGTCACCGAAATTCCCGAATGGGAGTTGGATTTCGCGGTGTTGCTAGTAGTTAATTCCCTTTCCTCGTCTTCAAAATATTCATCATCAAATGCTCTTAAACTCCAACTCTGATCTTCATTTCGTTGTCTGGAACGATAAGACCTACTTAGACTGGAATGTTCCTTATTATCTGAGTTTGAAGAACTGTGATATCCACGAGGCACAATCACCTCTATAGGCAAATCACCAGAACCCCACGTCTCATGTTTCTGGAAAAAATCTGGGTTCAGCTCTTTGTCAGTCAATGCAGGCACTTTTTTTTTCAATATTAAAACTGCTTTATCCATAACAGTAACCCCTTTAGCTTTGGAAAATGAATCCCCAGGATCCATGTCAATTTTATCTGATATCTCCAATACCTGATTTTCATTTTCTGCAGACATTGATAAGAAAGCGAAAGGTTCATCAGGAAAGAACATAAGGACTTTGAGTAGGGACCTCTTACCTTGAGAAGAAGATTTCAGGTCATCAGGACCTTCATCTGCGTTCCAGAAGATCTTCTCCCATAACTGCAAAGCTTCCAAAATGCTATCCCTGACCGGCTTTACCTGTGGTATGATAGTAACATTTAAAATGGTTACAGGAATGAAATCATAGGAGATGATTAACAAAGTGTACCATCAATATTTAGCCAAACGAACATAAACATATGCCATGAAATAGGTGTTTTGCTTTAACAGAAAGTTGGAATGAAAACCGAAGGATTAGTAAAATGTAGTCAGAACAGCCTAAAAAATATCAAATGGCTAAAGAAGATTTTGATCTTTGTTGCTATACTGGAATAGAAAATAGTCAAATATGACCCAGACAAGTAACCTTATCGAAGCGGCAGCCCACAAGAACAGTAAATGTGGAGGCATCCGCATCTGTAATCAAGTTGGTTGAATGCAGTGCTAAGGCGGTCAATGCTTCAGCTGCAGCCTTTCGTGTTGCCCAATCTGGACTCCTGAGACATTCTTGAATACCTTGCAACAGGGAATGAAAACTCTGTGGAGCAATTGCTCCCACCTGCAGCGATTATTACCTAATGATTATCCAAAATGATCAACTGCTTCGATAATTCACTAACTTGTATCCATTCTCTCTTTACCCTCTTGAAGTAAGTGAGATACTGAGCATACCGTAACATTCACCAGAACAGGTAAAAGTAAGAAAGCTAGCTGAGTATACTGAATCGATTCACTGATCTATCATGTATAGTAAGAAACTGTTTAACCTTGGTTATAATGAGAAGATATGAGTAAGGATCACCATAATCACTCACTCCACAATACTATAAACCTATAAGAAAAGGTTAGCGGCACCCCTCAAGCAAGCAGCGGCACAAAATTATCAGGTTCTACTTAGTTTAAGTAAATTTCAGTAACTAAGTCAGGCCCAAGAAAATTAAAGAGCAACTAAGTGCGGTAGTTTATGGATATAATTCCATCTGGGGTATGATATTATAAGCTTTATACTTGTTCAAGGTTTCAAACTATATTATCCTTTTCTCAAGCTCAAGCACTATGATGCATATATGAGAAAACATTCTGAGTAGCATAAGTTTCTATATATTATGAATACTCAAATTAAACCTTAAAAGATATGCAATTCACAACCTGGGACAGACTGGACACAACAGTTAACAAAGCAGCCTTCCCCAGAAAATTGGGATTGTTAAGCAACTTGCAGACTTTCAGACACAACTTCTGGAATGCAGCGATTGGAGGCTCTGCAGCAGAATCTACCATCTCAGTCATGCATATTGCAGCACCAGCCTGGACAGTTTTGCTCTGTTCGCTCATCGCCTCAAATAATGGCTTCGCAAACAAGCCTACGACACTCTCGTTATTCAAGTATTGAGAGGAGAGTGCACCAATAGCATCGCGACAGGCATACTTGACCCCAGAATCCGAGTCCTTCAATCTCCTAAAAGTGCCAAGAAGATTGTATGTTTGAGGGAACAGAAATTACTAGAGCTAATACATAAGCCTAGCAAAATGGTACATTCAAATGATATGAATCTGATCCTTCTTAACAGGTGGAACTTTTCTTTTCTATCGATCTATTTGTATCAACTGCATCCTAATTCTGAACCTAGTGCTTCACAAAATTGCCCTTTAGTTATCCATAAGGGTTTCTTTGGGGGGAGAAAAAAGAGAGAAAGAAATAGCTAGGAGGGGCATTGTTCATCCCCTGCCTAGATAGCACTCATCAAAGTGTAGAAAAGGAAGGTAAGAATCCTACCTAAATAAATGTTTTCCTTAATGTTGCTTATTTAACCAAACGCTCTCCAAACAACGCTGAAGGGGTAAGTATTCTTACTTCTTTGTCCAGCCATTGTCCTTTCAAATCCCCTCAAAATTGGAGGGACGAATGAGGATATGACGCCAATGGGAGGAACTTGGAGGGAAATTGTACTTTCAATTCCCTTGAATTTTATTCTCGCCATTTCCTTCTGTCCAAACAAAGATTTCCTTTATCCCTCGATACAAACACACCTTAACTGTTCTCACTTGTTCCAAACCAGTTGCAGAGTATAGGATAAGTGAAATGTGACATGATACAATTGTAAATGAAAACTTGAAGGGTTAAAAGCCTTATAGGTAACTGAAAAATTATGTTTTTATAAATAGGTACTAAGATATTTATATTTTCTTTTAAGTACCTGAGATTCCAAAGTATTGCTTCGTCTTTTAACCCGTTAGTTTTACATGGAATGTGAAAATGTGTGCGGAACTAAGGTATATATGTACTTTGTTTTATTGTTGCAAGTTGGTATATGTATTTGTCTTATTATTTTAATATGTTATTTGTACTTTGTATTATTATTTTAATGTAGTATCCGTACTTTGTATTGTTGTTTCGTACTCTGTCCAAATGATTAAAAGAGGAGTAACACTTTGAGAAACTCATACACCTATGGCCAAAAAAAACAAAAAAACTCATACACCTAAAGTAAAAAAAAAAAATGAGGTGCCCATTTGTAAAGGCATAATTTATCAGCTAAAAAACTTTGATCCCTATGCCCCAATTTGAATAGTCAGAGAGCATAATTTTTTATTCCCCAGATACACCAAATCAGTTCCACCCATTTGTAGTTCAGATTAATTTGTCAATTAGTATAATTATTCATCTACCACACCTGAAAACAGATCTCATTCTCGTGCAATTGTGTATTACAATTACAGTTTTTGGAAACATGAAAAGGCATCAGAGCAAAGCAAAGTTCATGTCAAGTCTGAAACTGTACAGAGGTTGATCATGGCAGCTCAACAATGTAAAGTGTCAATATGAATACTCCGCATTCATGGTTTAGGGTTAATATTAAATGCAAAATTGTGTCGTAGACAGTATCACCTGGAGACATGTGTGATGATCTTTGTCAAATGGTTTAACATTGAGTCTCCCCTGGTCGTGCACACCAAGGCAAGGAGCCTAATCGACTCCTTCCTCACCGCAGGCTTGGGGTGATTGGAGGAATCAAAGAGGCAGTTCAGGAGCATCGGAATGGCGTCCTGCGAAATGGTTTGAATGGTAGATTCGAGATCGGAGACAGCTATTTCATAAGTGTCCCGGTCGGCGAGCTTGGAGACAGAAGCGAGGATATTCTGCTTAAGCTCCACCATGGCCATGTGGGAGGAGATTGGGGCATAAGACGATGAATTGGATGAAGCGGAGGAAAATTTAGGACTGCCTTGCCATTGGGAAGTCGGTGTACGGGGTTTTGAGGATTGGGGTCCTTGCGTACTCATTGTGGCCTTTGCGCTCTAGCATCGGTGTATTCGCAGAGAGATGATGAGAGATAAAGAAAGGGAGATAATGAGGTATGACAGAAATGGAAGAAGAAATGCCGGGAAGCAATTCTGTTGAAAATCTGAATTCTGTTTTTGGAGGATGAAGTTTCTCCGTCGATTTCCCTAACGGGCGTTTTGGTGCGCGAGTCTAGGGGGTAACGACAAACTAGAGATCTTTTTTTGGTGTACAATTCTGTTTTATAAATAAGTATTTAAGTATATTTTTATTTTTAGATAATTAAATTACATATTTTAACAGATAGTTGAATTCCATTTTTTTTTAACAATGTTCTAGTGTTATGTTTGGCCTAAGCAAGTCACTGTGATATCATCATTTGTCCGCTAACTTGCACTATTTGTTTAGCAACTCCTCAAGAATGTATGAGACTCGAAATTTTGCCTAAGCAACTCTGATTAAAGGCTATGAAAGCTGAAAGACATGCTTTATAACAAAACAAGACGTGGACCATAGTTGAATTACTACCAGGAAAACGATAGTTGAATTAAGTAAAATTTTAACAGATAGATTGTTGGATTATGTAATATACATGCAATCTATATGGTAAAACATAATCACATATTGTTGGATCGTGAAATCCTGAATGCTGATCTGGCAGTGAATTAAATGTCAAATAAGGACGGAAATACGTTCCTGCTCCAACTCCGGTGAACCTGCAGGTAGGGGAGCGCAACAGAGGGGGTATCTCTGGGTCCCTCTCCGATGCTTAAATGAGTATATGTGTGTATAAAACTCAAAACGTAAGGAACGTATGTAAAGCAAAGGTATTTATAGGGTAGGAGAGATCAACCCGTATAAGGCAGCTGAATATCTTAGTGTATATTGTGTTGCTGAAAATTCGGATCATGGGATATGGCAGTTACTTCGAGATATTGCAGTTACTTCGAGATATGGCAGTGAATTAAATGCCAAACAAGGACGGAAATACGTTCCTGCTCCAACTCCGGTGAACCTGCAGGTAGGGGAGCGCAACAGAGGGGGTGTCTCTGGGTCCCTCTCCGATGCTTAAATGAGTATATGTGTGTATAAAACTCAAAACGTAAGGAACGTATGTAAAGCAAGGGTATTTATAGGGTAGGAGAGATCAACCCGTATAAGGCAGCTGAATATCTTAGTGTATATTGTGTTGCTGAAAATTCGGATCATGGGATATGGCAGTTACTTCGAGATATTGCAGTTACCATAGCTGAATATCTTAGTGTATATTGTGTTGCTGAAGATTCGGATCATGGGATATGGCAGTTACTGCAAGATATTGCAGTTACCATATCTGATCTTTAGTGAATATGTGACCGAGATACGCTGGATATCGTGGCCACTTCCTTATTGACGGTTTAGTGGGACCAGAGGAGAGAGGCAAGGCTCTCTTCGGGGCGAGCACTCTCATGGCGAGTAGTGAGAGGTCGCGGCCTGGTGAAGAATGGCGAGCAGTCTGGGAGCCTTTGGTGTCCCTGGAGACTTTGGGCTCGGTTCTGGGCTACTCGATGATGGGCCAAGTTTGATTCGTACTTAGGCCGATCAGGTTTACTCGAATATCATGGGTTTACCCCCTCTATGGTTATTGGGCCTTCGAGGCCTTTTCTTTACTGGGTTGTCACTATCGATACCCAACATTTGCCCCCGAAGCTTGATTGAAGTTTCTTCGGTCGAGCTTGATTTCTTGGTAGGGTTTTGGATAGTGACGTCTTAAATTCGGTTTTCCTTGTCCCTTATAATGGTTCATGACCTTTGAGGCACTTCTGGCTCGTTTGACGATCAGTTCTTCCACTGTTCAAAGCTGAAGGAATATTCTTCCTTTTATTCCCTTTTGGCGATCACTCGAGGTAGCCTTGGTCTGAGGAATTTTATCTTTCTTTGCTAGGCGATCATTACCTACCAAAAGTGTTTCTGATAGAGCCTGTTAATGCGCTGACGACCACTTTGTCTGCTCAGTGGACTTTAGCATTTAATGACTACACAGTTATCTGGAAATCGAATGGTCGCTTGGGGCACGCCTGTCATTTATTATTCCGTAAACCAATGGCAGTCTGACAACTGTCTGTACTGGCCGACCGTTTGTCTCCCCGAGATGTCTCTTGGAATTCTGACATTGCTTCGTTTTATTCCAAAAAGGTGCAATTATTCTCCTGCGTCGCTTCGATTCGCCCGTGACGGTTACTTCTTTTTGGGCCTATATAAGAGACGTCAGTTTCTCTGTTTTGTTTTTTACGCTCTTTCCCTCCTTCAGATTTCCAAAGCTTTTTGTGCGAATCCTTCTTCTTTCTTCTTCAATCTTCTTCAAACTTTTTTCCCAACTGTTTCAATGGATACCCGAGGTCAGAGAGTCAAGCACACAGCCACCAAGGGGACCAAGAATGCCCATGCCCCCAACAATACCAATGCCCCCTGACCATTAGGGATGACGCCGTGCCCCCCTCAGCGGGGGAACAGACTGACGTAGGGAGGCCCGCAGCCACCCCGGTGGTGGTGGATGGGCCTGAGCTTCAGACGCCTGTTTTTTCTCCCAAAGGTAAACCTTCGTCCTTTTACTGCTCTGTTTTGGGGAATATCCTCTGTTTTTCTTTGTTTTTTGTACTTGCTGTGTTATATTTGAACCATTCTGAGTAGATGTCAAGCTCAACGAGTTGAAGCCAGCGTATTTCAAGACGATGGTGGTACTTGGTGGTCTTGGTGTGGGGGATGTCCCTAGATATCCGGGCACATGTCTGCATTACCCTTGTCAAGGAGAGGTTTACTTATATGCGGCCCAGATTGATGCTGGGTTGCGTTTTCCTCTCTGCGAGGATTTGCAGGACTTGTGCCGGTTCTACATGATACATCCCACGCAGCTCGTTCCCAACGCCATTAGGATCTGGGCTGGATTCAAGTTCCTGTGCATACGTTAAGAATGGACGTATTCATTGGCCTTGTTCCGGTGCTTTTTCCGGTTGGCGGTTGGGACGAATCATCTCCACCATTTCCAGTCCCGATGGCCAAAGTTTGCTGAATGGAGGGGCCTTCAAGCATGGGTTTGGAATGTCCATGTCCGTCTGGTTGATTACTTCCGGGCCACCAACTCCAACTATAAGAAGTTCTACTTCTTTTACAAGGGGGAGGGGGTGCCTTGGAAGTTATCTACCCCTGATAGGGACCTTCCTCCCGAGTTTGATGATCTATCCGGGGGCGACCGGAACGCCATCGATGATCTGTTCCCTGGCCTTCCGAACCCTGGCCTTCGGCGACTGGTGCACAGGGCCGCGACATCCAGTCGCAGGGCCACAGCCACGAAGGTTGTGGCCCGTGGATGGGGTGTCCATAGCCACGGAGGGTGCGGCCCTCCCGTTGGCCGCAGCAACGGAGGATGCGGTCCTTCCTTGGCCGTGCCGCAGCCACGAAGGTTGCGGCTAGTCGGGGCCGAGGCTGCGGTCAGCCTCGGCGTGGCGGCATCCACGGTGGCTGCGGACACCAGGGGCTGGGTCGTGGCCACGAAGGCCCCAGCAGCCCCTATGTTGGCCTCGGAGTGGCTGAATCTGTGGCGGCGGGCTCGTCGCGATCACAACTGACCACGATGAAGATTTTCCTGAAATTCGACAATTCGAAAACCAACCTAACCTGGCTATGATAACAATGTTGGATTATGTAATATACATGCAATCTATATGGTAAAACATAATCACACATAATTAAGTTACCTCTAGATTGATTGCCTTAGCAGAAGCGGATCTGCCTGAGGTTGGGATCACGGTCTGCCGGACGGGAGGACACGCCACGGGTTAACGGCCAGTGACCTAGGTTTCCACAGCTGCTGACCTCTATCTAAACCGTGGGTGGCTATCAGGTTATGTTCTCTCTTAATTCTAAGGAGAGCACCCCAAATATATATAGATATATAGAGGGATAGGGTTTAGGGCCAGTATCACATACCGGGCTTACCTGAATGGGCTCACACTTATGGGCGACCCATTAACCTAAATCCAACAAACCCGAAAATGACCTTTCACTCTTTTATTTTACCTGATTCTGGTCCATTTTCGGGTCGGGTTGGGAATTGCCACCTCTATGTTTGAGAAATGGGATAGAAATTGAAAGAGATAGCAGATGAGGGATCAAAATAAATTATGACGATTTGAAAAAGGGAAAAGAAAGAACAAGGTTTTAAGTAGTTGAATTAAAATTTAACAGTTTCAAATGTAAATTTTTTTATAATATGGATGTAATTAAAAAAACGCGTTCATATGTTTAGAAAGATTTGATCCAGTGTCGATATTTTGTAAGTCAGCTCTATCCCGACAAGGGGAATTTTTTTTCTCTAAAATATACATTATATAATAGTAAATACCAAAATATCTTTGATTTCAAAAAAATACGAACGTATACGTACTCGCGAATGGGATTCCCAGGTGGGTATGCTGAAAATGAGTATCCGCGAATGCTATTCGCAGGTATGTTTAAAAGGCATTAGTCGTGAATGTCATTCACTAGTATATGTCCTAGCCGCGGATGGTATTCGCGGGTTGAACGACCTGTTAGCATCTACCGTTCCACCCGTGCTATCCACCTGTTAGGAACTTCAAATCAAACAGAAAAGAGAAGAAGAAGACTTACTTGCACAGGAAGAAACCAATCAGTCCTTCATTTCAAGATGGTTAAGTTTGTTACAGACTTTTCTTTTTATAGGACATTAGAAATCTGATTTTACAAACTAGACCTCATATTTACATATTTGTCCTCAATCTATATGTACTAATACATATATCCTAACATTCCCCTATCAAGATCCAACTTCTTATTGCATAATTTGCTGAATTTTAAAAACTCCTTTGTACTGATTCCTTCTATAAGAACTTCTCTGACTTCTGTTTCATACATACTTAGATGAAGGAAATCTCTCAGCAATTAGTGATTGTCTCTGATTGATGCACAAACACAACTCATCTGATTACCCTTTCTAAATACACTATAATCTCAACATATGTCTTCTGCTGACTATGCATATTATTCACTGTACATATCTACAGTATCTAAATCATACACATATAGATCAATCTCAGCACATATGAGACACACAGACTTCATTTTTCCGCACATTTGTTACTACTAATAAAGGAGCACCCATTTGAAATATCACACCAACCACACAATGAGTCTTCAAACTAGAGTAAAGACATATACAAAAGATATTTTTTTGTTACGAACCTCTGCCATGCCACACAGTCCCCTTTTTTTCTCATTTGATCTTTGATTGTTTTTTTATTGACAGAAGGGTTTGAGCCCTTATATTTTCTTCCTCAAGAGACATTCCAAAGTAGCTTTAACGTTTTATTTGAAATGAACTCTGTTTTTTGAATCAAGCCATGCTTTATGCCAATGATTATGTATTTGATCACACTTTGGTTTTCTGTTTACACAACATAGTTCACAACATCTATCACTCTTGTATAATGCACACATCTAGTAATTGACCCACACATGTGACTGAAGTGAATCATATAGAATGACCCTTGAAAGAAGCAAATATGACTTTGAAATTAGGCTTAATATGTCATTTTATGTGCCAAAAATGATCTAGATGATATGAAGAAGAATGTGCACATAAGACACTGAAATATGCTTATTCAATATACTGTATATGATAGAGATTACACATATATATCAGAGTAATCAGAATGAGCTGAAATGAACATACTAATCGTCAAACAATCACATAATTGCAGTGTGATTTATCAACAATCTCAGCTTATGAACATAGAAGATAGACTAAGAATTACACTACAAAAGAAAGTTGATCACACGAAGACATTAGACTACCATTGTCCAGCTCCGAAACTGAAAACACTACTAGCTTTCTCCTGGAAGGAACAAATATTTTTTCAATTAATGGTTTAGTAAAAATATCAACAATTTGCTCACTTGATGGAACAAAGTTGACCAAAATCTGGCCAGAATTCACATTTTCTCTCACAAAAAACAAAGATCAATTTATACATGTTTCAGTTTTGAATGTTGAATACGATTTTCAGTAATAGCAGCAGCACTAGTGATGTCAATCTAGACAGTTGGAACTGAGGACAGCTGAAGTCCCATTTCTCTGATGAGAGACTTCACCCAAATAATCTCACAAACAGCATTGGCAATTGCTCTAAATTCAGCCTTAGCACTTGATCTTGCCAGAACATATTGCATTTTTAAACTCCAAATGATTGGATTACCATTTAATAGAAGGTAATGTCCATATATTGATTTCCTATCTGTAATGTCACCACCCCAGTCTGCATCACAGTAGGAGGTTAGAGAAATCTCTTTAATAGGAAAAGAATTATTACAAAACACAAGACCATGATCAATGGTGCAAGACAACTTTCCAGTGACTGAGGGAAGGTGTTTGCATATACTGACTAAGTTAATTCACAGCGAAGTTGATGCCTGGTCGAGTGACACAAATGTGTTGCAAGGCTCCAATGGTACTTCGATACAAAGTAACGTCATCAAAAGATTCATAACAAGTCACAATATCTGTTTTGGAGATACATGTACCTGTCATAGGAGTGGGAAACACAGAAGTTGTAGCACACCCCAACTTGTTGATAAAATCTTGAACATACTTCTTCTGGTTCAGTAATAGAAATTCATTAGTATCTTTAATTTCCATTCCCAAAAAATAGCTCAAACTACCTAAATCTTTGAGTTTAAAGTCATTATTAATAGCATGAATTACCTTAGCAATAGTAGAAGAGGATGGACCAGCTACAACAATGCCATCTACATCTACTAACAAAAAAACAGAACACATGTCTGTTTGTTTGATAAATAGAGAACTATCAGCCACTGAAGCTCTAAACTGTAAGGAGTGTATAAGAAAATTCTTTAGTTTTTCAAACCAAGCACGAGGTGCTTGTTTAAGCCCATACAAAGCCTTTGTAAGTTTGCTCACAAGATACTTTCTGAGCAAGATACTTGTTCAAAACTAGGAGGTTGTATCATGTACACTTCTTCAGTTAAATCACCATGGAAAAAAGCATTGTTAATATCAATTTGACGCAACTTCCATTTATGAGAAAGGGAAAAAGATAATACCACACAAACAGTAGCTGATTTGACAACCAGACTGAATGTTTCCTGAAAGTCAAAACCAGGTTTTTGAGACAAACCTTTAAAAACTTACCTTGCTTTATATCGAGCAATGGAGCCATATGCAATCTTCTTTATTTTGAAGAGACATTTTCATGCAATAGGGATCCGACTAGGAGAAATTTCAACAACTGACCAAGTGTTATTGATTTGAAGGGCTGAATATTCTTCTTCAGCAGGTGAAAACTTCCATTCTTCCAATGGGGGCTGTGAAAAGCTTGATAAATGGATTTTGGTTCTTCATAGATCAGAGAATCGAGAGCATCTACATAAGTAAGGAGGGCTTGAAGAGATGGGTTTTGGTTAGCACGAGTTTTGGCTCTAATGTGCATAGGATGAAAATTATGAGTTGAAGTAGGAGAAATAGAAGCTGTGGAGATGGGTGCTGAAGCGCCATGAGTAGGAACTATGGGAACAATATTTTAATTTTTCAATCTATAAGAGATGTTAGGAGGAGAAGGAGATAGGAATATCTTGCAGAGAGTGGTCATTTGGAGCAGAACCTGAAAAATGTTATTGACCAGAGTTCTGAGAACTAGAAAGAGAATTGGAAGACACTGTTAGATTGACAGGATTAGGGAATAGTTGAGGATGATTTGTGGATACTTGAGGATGAGATAATAGAGGAGATGAAGAATATGAGTGTATAATAACAAAAGGAGGTGTGATATCCAGAAATGAAGCATCTCCATACCCATAATTCAAAGCCTGGTCATCAGAAGAAGAAAAGTGAGAATAACAAGGTAAAAAGAATGGCATGGATGTATAATTTTGAGTGGGTGAGGATGAAGTGAATAAGTTACCTATAGTATCAGCAAATTGAAATGTATGTTCATAAAACACAACATTTCAAGATGTATAAACTCGGCCTGAAGCATACAAACACTTATATCCATGATATTTAGAGCATTATTCTAAGAACACACATGCTTCTAATCTAAGATCGAGTTTGTTTTTATTGTATGGCCTTAAGTGTGGAAAACACAAACATTCGAAAACACGTAAGAAGGAATAGTCAGAACCAGAGCCAAACAATTTTTCATGAGGTGAAATCTTGGATAAAATTTATGAAGGCATCCTATTTATTAGAAATGAGGCAGTGAAAAAACATCTGACCAATAGTGTAGAAGAACTAATGCTTGAGCTAACAGAGTCAGTCCTAGTTCGACAATATGTCGATGCTTGTGCTCCACAATTCCATTTTGCTTTGATGAATATGGACAAGTGATTTTATGAGCTATACTAAGGTGAGAAAGATAAGTAGATAAGAAGTGAAATTCTCCACCACCATCAGATTAGACAGCTTTCAGAGAGTGACCAAGCTGTTTTTTAGCCAGTCTGCAAAAATCAACAAAACAGTGACCAATATGATATTTTTTATTCAATAAATAAATCCAGGTGTATCTACTAAAAGCTTCTACGATACTCAAGTAGTAATGATTGCCATTTGAAGTACAAGTTGTTGGTCCCCCAAGATCCACCTGCACAAGCTCCAAAGGATGAGTGTACACAGTGGATGAAGAATGGAAAGGTTGTTCCTTGCTTTTACCAACTGCACAGACTTCACATTGAGTAGATGAATGAGTTATAGGATGATTGTGAAGTCTTAAAAAATTAAAAAGAACTTTATTCGATGGGTGACCAAGACGCATATGACACATATGAGTAAACTTCTCAGTTTCTAACGTAGGCAAGGAACATTCCATATATGTGTTACCAATAGGATCAGATGATATAATACTAGAATTTTTATCAGCGGAGTCAATCTGAATAGAAATTTTATTACACTCACTAGTACAATCATCATTAGAACTCAAACCATCATTAGAAACAACAGGAGAAACAATAGTGACATTCTGTTTATTATCTAACCCAGAAGCTATAGAACTAACAAATGTATAAGACTTCTTATTCATGCTATATCATCATCAGAATTTTCAGAAACAAATGCTTAATTCATGCTACTTCTAATAGGTAAGCTAGAATTGACAAATTGACATCGATTGATTTTTGACAGATCAAGTCTATATAGACCAGAACTTTTAGAACCACGAAGAAGAACATTGTGTGACTGTGAGTCTCGAATCACACAATGAGAAGCGTGAAACTTGAAGTAGACTTTGTTGTCCCTGGCAAACTGAGAAACAGACAATAGATTTTTAGTTATAGAAGAAGTGTATAAAATATTATAAAGAAACAATTGTCGAGATCCATTACTAGTACTATGCGAATCATCAGGTATAATAGGAGAGCCAATGGTAGAGATGTTAAGAGTAGAGCCATTACCAAATGTGACCTTACATTGACCATTATAAGGAATGCAAGCATTGAAGGATGATGTCGAGGCATTGGTCAAATGATTTGTTGCACCTGAATCAGGGAACCAACTGGAGTCATACTGAGTACTAGGAACAACATACGTTGTGTTTGTTTGAGGATTGCTAATGACAGATTGTGTGTCTATGTTATGACTGTTTCCATGAAAGGGACTGACTATAGATTGAGCATATGGTGATCCATGTATAGAAGAGAATGAGGAAGGATATAGGTAAGGAGCAGTTGGTAATTGATAAACAGGAGGATAAGAGAAATGGGTTCGATGATAAGAAGTCATTGAAGGAACAGGAGGTACAACATAGGCTTGAGGATGAAAACCTTGAGGTTGAACAGGCTGAGAGACATACAAAGATTGAGAGACATAGGGAACAAATGACATTGAATGAGATTGGCCGGGGTTATTGACTAAATGGGCCATTTGAACTAAGGAAGTTTCACATGCATCTTCCCATTGAGTAGAGCATAAGTTGACATTTGGAGAAGTAGAACTTACAGGAGCATTCACACCAGTGAAGTTGACGTTGAATCGATGGTAGCACCTATGGACAAGATGTCCAAACTTCCCACATAGATGACATTGTGGTCTATTATTCCCATAGCCACGGCCACGTCTCCTGCCTCTTCCTGAACTTGAGTAATTGTTATTCCGAGTCTGAGAAATATCAGATGAGACTGGTGTTGGAAGAAGCCCATCAAATCTGGACTGTAAAGCTGAAGTTGCAGCAATTGATGAACCTAGCAAATCTGTACTTCTAGAGCCATTTTTTTTCCAATAGAATTGAAATTAACAGCCACATTGGTCGTGACATTTGTATCAAACATCAGATCTACTTGTATGGTTTCTACATCAAGCAATACTGAGCTAACGGAAGCCCCATCATATGGATTTCTGCTAGCGTGAATGACCTAGACAACATTATAAAACTGGTATTTTATTCCATTAAGAACAATTGAAATTTGTTGCATCTCCTCAATTGGATGACCACAACTGGTAACACTATCACATGCACACTTAATTGCAGTTAAGTAATCACGCATGCTTTGATGAGGTAGTTTTCTAACATTTATCTTATCATATAGATGCATGATCCGAGTTGTATATGAAGAAGAGAAGTCCCTATGAAGTTTCTGCCATATGGCAACTACTGACATACAACCAATAAGCCCTCTACTTACATGAGGAGTGACTGATGTCAGCATCTAAGAAGCAAGCGCACTGTTCTTATGGACAAACTTGTGATTATCAGGATTCAGTTCGTCATTTCCATTAGCACGTTGAATGCGAGGAGGAATCTGCGTGTTGCCATACATACATGACTCAAGATTGTAGCCTCGAACTGCCAGAAGAACTTGTTGACGCCAGGACTAGAAATTTTCTTGACTTTCCAGTTGAGACACAATCTTGTTGAAAAAGGAGGTTGAGATTTCTTCCATCAACTTTCAGAACAGAGACGTAGATCGCAGCGAACAGAATCAACCGCACCGAGCAGAATTGTAGAATCGTAGCAGCTCTCATACTATGTTAGGAACTTCAAATCAAACAAAAAAGAGAAGAAGAAGAAGACTTATTTGCACAGGAAGAAACCAATCAGTTCTTCATATCAAGATGGTTAAGTTTGTTACAGACTTCTCTATTTATAGGACATTAAAAATCTGATTTTACAAACTAGTCCTCCTCATATTTATACATATGTCCTCAATCTATATGTAGTAATACATATATCCTAACACCACTCATCCGCGGATGGCATTCACGGGTACACTTAATTATTCGCGAATGAAATTCGCGGTTACGTCTACTATAAATCCCCCTATGCCATTCCTATTTCCATCCCAGTTGATCCACCCTGAATCCCGGTATCGTATGGTGTGGTTCCTCTTTGGATTACTCTCTGCATTGTCAACTAATTTGTTGGAAGTTGTCCCTGAGGTAGTCCGCAACTCTTTTTTTTATTTATTATTAATTATTAGTTACTTATAATTTTTAATATAGACATATTTAATTTTCATAAAATATGAATTATTATCTATTTTTTTTATATTAACTAGGTGTTAGTATTTTTCGAAAGATGGTGTCTCCTATTCTTCGTTATAACGGTAGAATTACAGTAGACGGAGAAGTTCTAAAGAAACCATTAAGCTTGAAACTCATTAACTCTAATTATATCGACCATAAATTTGCAATTAGTTCTACTAAAAGCATAAAGGACTCTTACTCGCCTAAAATAAGTTGTTACGGTAGTTTTGAATTTAGTTACGAAGTAGTTGATTTCAAGGTCGGACGGGTTTTCAATTTCTCCGTTTCTATTTATTTTTTAAAGCAGTGAGAGATTCCTGTCCGGAGAAAATAAAATTTAGATGATAATGGAATGAAAGCCTTTTGAATTTCCATGTCATCTTCAATATGTGGACGTCCTCCTCCAAAACAATCTCGCTTCCTTATCTTCTGTTACTACAATACATATCTTCTTCCACTTCCACCCACCACTACTCTCCGCCATCCATTCGTACTCTCAACTCTATTCTATGGCTGCCTCCACTCTCTCCTCCGCTTCCCTTTCTCAGGTAATTTCCATTTGAACTAGAATCTGGATAGATAATAGTTTCCCAGCATACGAAAGTTAAATCTCTTTCTCTCACAGCTATGCTCCAGCAGGACTGCGATGTTTTCTCCGTCCCAGGCTGTGATGGGTAGGGCATCCATGGCGGGTACAGGGAAGCAGAGACGCGTGGATATCACCTGCCAAGCCACCAGCATTCCCGCAGACCGTGTCCCTGACATGGGTAAGAGGGAGCTAATGAACTTGCTGCTCTTAGGTGCTCTCTCCCTTCCCACGGCTGGAATGTTGGTGCCTTATGCTACCTTCTTTGCTCCACCAGGGTTTGGCTTCTCCTCTCCAATTTCGCTAGTTTCCAAACTATCTTTTTAACTAAGAAACAAGACAGCTATATTTTTCTTCATGGGAAAGATCATTTTTTTTCCCTCCGCAAATGAAATGAAAGATTCATCGGTAAAGTCCCGTACACACTAAAAATGAATGTCTTTTTTCCTATAATAATGAGCAGGACAAACGGAGGTTCAGGTGGTACTGTAGCTAAGGACGCCATTGGGAATGATATTGTTGCTGCTGAGTGGCTAAAGAACCACGGTCCTGGTGATAGAACCCTCACCCAAGGGTTAAAGGTACGTTATTGGGGTATAATTTATCACTAATCTTCCATTGATATAAAGCTGAACCTATATAAAAATGATTTCTACTCTCTTTTTTATTATTATTATTATTGAAGGGAGACCCAACCTACTTGGTGGTGGAAAGCGACAGGACACTGGCAACCTTTGGTATCAATGCAGTGTGCACACATCTTGGGTGCGTCGTGCCATGGAACAGCGCAGAGAACAAGTTCATCTGTCCTTGCCATGGTTCGCAATATAACAACCAAGGAAGAGTTGTTCGAGGCCCTGCTCCTCTGGTAATTAATTCTTCTTTCTCATCCATTACTTACTTTTCTCCCATAGATTGTCCAATAAAAATTCGTGACTATTATATTATATTATATGGAACAACAGTCTTTGGCATTGGCTCATGCTGATATTGACGATGGAAAAGTGGTGTTTGTGCCGTGGGTGGAGACCGACTTCAGGACAGGAGAAAACCCATGGTGGTCTTAGTTAATTAATGAGGATCCATCCCACTTTTGTTTCTTCACTCAGCTCTTCGACCAAGTAATTAAATCACTATTCCTCTATATGCAGACCAAAATCAATAACTACTTCAGTTGTAGTATACTCTTCTTTTCTGTATCCATGCATGCATGTGGGAATTCAGATGAATATGTATGATTGTAATATATAAATTTGCCTATACATTAAATGCTGGACTATCTACCTAGAAAATTCAAACTTAACAAGCTGCTGCATTGAATTGCATGTTCACAACCCTAACCGTATCTTCCAGCAGTTGGCTTTTAATTTATAAAATGATGATGAGGGAATAAATATAAGCAGTAGTAGTGTTGGTAATCTGTAAGCGTCATCCATATACTACACACAACCATCTCGCTAAAATGAAGGAGTGATAGCCGGACGCTACAGTTCCATGGAGGTGAAACCTGATTATTAGTTACAAAATAGTCGGCAACAACTTACGGCGGTGTGAGAGAGAGATTTCATTTGACAAATGTGTTATGATTGAAGAATACTGCTCACACTTCGGGCTCGACAGAAGACACCAAGAGGGAGTTACCTTCACCCATGGAGGAAGACACCTCACGACCAAGGAATATCCTTCGTACGGAGGGAAACTCACCGGAGAGCTTACAGGGAAGCGTTCTACCATAAGCTGGTAAATAAATATATCTATTGGAGGATCTTCATATCATATTTAGCATAATTAATATACATATGTGGTTCCTCTTGATCGTTCATCTTGTCGTTGTTCTTTGCAGAGTTGATGTCTAAGAACAAAATGCGGCTAATCTCTTAACCAAAATCCAATGATTTTTTAAGGCATTTGCTACAGAGATACTCTTATAAACAGAATTGCCTTTTTCTAGGTTGAGACTAGTGGACTCCATAAGAAAAAGTAAAACAAAACGCGCCATGTCTCTATAGTAATAGTACAACTCTTACATCCCCATTGGACAAGTTAAAATCAAAACCTAGGATACGATGCAATCCACATAATTAATTCCAACAATCTCTCACTTGAATTACACAAAAGAGAAATACAAATGGAGAAATACAAATACGAGTAGAATAAAGTTAATTCAACCATAACATTTAGTAATGACATTACGATAGACACGATAATATAAAATCTAACAGGGAACATATATTCACATGCCTATATTGCTTAAATGATCTAGAAATGACATTAGTTTTGTTGGAATAGAAAATCAAAAAATTTCACATGTATTTTCTTGTATTATTTTCAGCACTAACACTGCAGGTATGTATACAAGCTATTACAAGCTGAGAAAGGTAATAAGCTAAATTAGGTTATTGACAGTATTTCCTAGTCTAGCCTATGTTTCAATGTGCTTTCCTTGTTCAGATTATGTATATATGAAAACTGAAATATACTGAAATATTGTTATTGCTGACACTCCCCCTCAAGTTGAGTAGTCGGATCGCTGATACTCAACTTGAAGAGAGTTTTTCGAAATACCCTCCCATTAACTGACTTAGTGAGGATATCCGCAAGTTGATCTTCTGAACGAACAAAGGGCAAGGAGATGACTTCACCTTCGAGTTTCTCCTTTATGAAATGCATGTCTACTTCCACATGTTTAGTTATGTCATGTTGGACTGGGTTCTCGGAGATGCTTATTACGGCTTTGTTGTTGCACATAAGATCACATGCCTCTGTTGGAGGAAAACCGATTTCTGTTAGTAGCTTTGCCAGCCACAGTATCTCGGTAATCCCTCTGAATTCTACCTCGGCGCTGAAGAGAGCTACGACCTTCCGTTTCTTACTCCGCCATGTAACAAGATTATCTCCTACGAAAGTGAAATATCCTGCTGTGGACTTTCGATCATTAGGATTTCCTGCCCAGTCTGCGTCTGTATATCCTTTGATCTTCAGATGTCCATTGTTCCTAAATAGTACCCCATGCCCTGATGTACCCTTCAGATACCGAACAATTCTCCATGCGGCTTCAATGTGATCATGTTGAGGCTGGTGCATAAACTGACTCACTACACCAACTGCGTACGTTATATCAGGACGAGTGTGGGATAGGTATATAAGTTTACCTACTAGCCGTTGGTATTCTTCCTTGTCTGCTAGTATTCCATCCTCCCTTACTCGTAGGCCATGATTTACAACCATAGGCGTTTCCGCAGGTTTACATCCTAGTATCCCTGTACCTGCTAACAGATCTAGTATGTATTTCCGTTGTGATATGAAAAATCCTCGTTTTGATCTCAACACTTCAATATCGAGAAAGTACTTCACGTCTCCCAAGTTCTTCATTTCAAACTCCATAAACAAACTTCTTCTCAAATTTCTCATCTCCCGTAATGACCATGTCATCTACGTATATAATTAAGCATGTCATGCCCTTATCTGTCTTCTTTACGAACAGAGTATGATCCGAGTTACTCTGTGTATTCCCATATTTTCGCATGGCTACCGTGAATCGTCTGAACCAGGCTCTTGGAGATTGCTTTAGTCTGTGCAACGCCTTCTTTAATCTACAGACGTTTCCTTGTTCTGTTTCCTTCTCATACCCAGGTGGGATCTCCATATATACCTCTTCTTGTAAATCTCTATGCAAGAATGCATTCTTCACATCGAACTATCGAAGTGCCCAACTTTTAGTTGTATCTACAGATAGCAGGACTCGGATTGTGTCAATTTTGGCAACTGGGGAGAACGTCTCCGAGTAGTCCATTCCATAGGTCTGCGTGCATTCTTCACATCGAACGTCTCCGCTCAATTGTACCATCAGGCTTGTACTTGATGGTGTATACCCACCTGCACCCTACTGCCTTCTTCCCAGTAGGCAACTGGAAGAGCTCCCATGTCCCATTCTTCATAAGAGCATCCATCTCTGTATCCATAGCTTGCTTCCATAGCTTGGATTGTTGTGCCTCCTTCACGGAGTTCGGAACACTCCCTGAATATATAGCCATGATGAATGCCTTAGCCTGATTTGTTATTCTTCCTTTCATGACATTTGCCACTTGATACATATCTTCTCTAGTTTCCTTCTCTGGTGTGTACCGTTTTGGTGGTTTTCCCCAATTTGATCTCGGAGGTAGTACATATCTCCCCTTCTCCCCTGTTGCTTCCTTTTCTGCTAGACCTCTTGCTTATGGTATAATAGGATATAGAACTTCATCATGAAAAGGCTGGGAAGAATTGTTTACCTCGGATACCTTAGGAGATAGATCGGGGGTCATGCCATCTGGCTCGCTGTCCTGTACTATTGTATCAGTGATCGGTCTGGTAGGTCGGCTAACTGACTCTGTAGGACCGACATAAGAGAGATATGGATGGTCAACCCAATCTAGTGAATCTGTTGTGATCGTTGCCCCCTGATCACTAGATTGGGAATAGTAAAATTCAGATTCAAGGAAGTCACAATTCATGGTGGAGAACATGTGACCCCTTTTTGGATCATAGCAGCGGTACCCCTTTTGGTTGACTTCATAGACGAGAAAGATGCATTTTACCGCACACAGATCTAATTTGGTGGGGTCAATTTTTGGTATGTGGACGAAAACAGAACATCCAAACACTCTAGGAGGAAGGCTGATTGTCGGAGGTAATCTGCTATGAGACTCTAGGGTTTGTAGTGGTGTTTTGAGGTGAAGATTTTTGTTGGTAGACGATTAAGAAGGTAAGTTGCGGATGCCACTGCTTCTGTCCAGAAGGATTTTGGTACTTTGGATTCGAACAAAATGGACCGGGTCATTTCTAGTAGAATCTGATTTTTCCTTTCTACGACTCCATTTTGTTCGGGGGTATGTTGGCAGGATGTTTGTTGAATAATTTATTTTCCAAGAAAGAAATTCTTCATTTGAGTATTGACGAATTCACCCCCATTGTCTGATCGCGGAGTTTGAATGTTTTTCTGGAATTGGTTTTGGACCATGTGGAAAAAATGCACGAATTTGTTTTTGAGAAAGTAAGTCCAAGTCATACGGGTGCAATCATCAAATAAAATTACAAAATACTTGAGACCTTAGGCTCCAGAAATAGGTGCAGGGCCCCAAACATCAGAGTGTACTAAGGGAAATATAGAATCTGGTCGAGTATTATTGGATTTAAACGACTGTCTATGCCTTTTCGCTAAAATGCAAGTTTCACAATCTAAAGGTCTTGACTTATTGAGAAACAATTTAGGATGCAAAAGTTTGAGATAACCAAGTGAATGATGACCTAACCGCCTGTGCCAGAGCCATAATTCTTCCTCTGTCGATCCATGAGCCAACAACACCGATCCTTTGTGGACAACCTCATCCACATAGTACAGTCCAACTTGCTCAGTGCCACGCCCAATGATCGTCCCCGTCCGGATATCCCGCATCATGCAAAACTTTGGGTTTAATATCATAGTACAATTCAACTCCTTCGTCACTTGTGATAGGGATAGCAACTTGTTTGATAATGTCGATACTAGTAAGAAATTAGAAATCTTAAGATTGTTCGAGATTTCTAATGTGCCCATCCCTATTACTACTACAACCCCACCATTAGCCGTATTAATATACTTAATTCGGGATTCTAATATATCACACAAATCTCGGGCATCAAATGTCATACTATCAGTTGTACCACAATCAAATATTCATCGATCATTCTTCTTTTCTACACATGTAACTGAATATCCAGCTTTATAAATTTCAGGGACTAATTCATGCAGTTTAACAACTTCAAGACCTAATTCTTTTCGGTTCGGGGCAAAAACTGAAGATGTGAGTTTCAGAGGGTTTGAGTGTAAATACTCAAACCCTTTACCTCAAGGGTCCCCAACACTTGCGGTCATTTGCTCCATCTGTTGGTTTGGAGCAGCCACAACAAATCCTCCCACCGACCGGCTAGGGTTCGTGTCTCTCGTGGCCAGGTAAGCTCTGCCGGTTTTCTCCTCTGAGGTATGGCTTCCCCTTAGTTCTCTGAATTGTGTTTGAAAGGCGTAGCTGGCGTTGGTGGTCTCGTGGCCACCCGCCGTCGTCTCTGCTCCGATTATGACATTGTTGGCCACGACGGAGACTCGTTTCTCCTTCGGTTTGTGGTTGTCCTCCCACCAATCGGGGTAGCCGACCAATTTGAAACACGTTTCCTTAGTATGCTTGCCCATGCCACAGTAGGAACATTTGAGTTTGTTTTTGTCCCCGCGGAATGATGAATCGTCGGCTTTGCTGGTTGAGTCAGACCGCTTCTGTCCTGGCCGGAATCCTCGTGCTACGTTGGCTTAAGCTCCTGTGTCCCATCGGCCACCAATTGTGGCCAGTCCCTCACCTACGCCCAATGATGGTTCAGTCGTGTTCGTTGCCGCTCCCAGAATGTGGAGCCTGGCGGCTTCCTTCCGAACGGCTGCATACGCGGCTTCTACTGAGGGCACCATTTCTCCCCGGAGTATGTCCCTTTTTACATTGTAGAATTGGTCGTTGATACCACCTACGAATTGATAGACCTTAGTCACGTTCCAGAGGTCGTTGAACAAGGTGATGCCTCAGCTATATACTATGGGATTTGGCCTCCGGGCTTCAATTTCCCCCCAAATTGCGTGCATTCGTAACTAGAATAATTCAAGAGTCTGGTTTCCTTGTGTCGATTTAGCCGCCTTGTTGTGTAAATCGAACACCTGTAATGAATCCCTTCCACTACTATATGTAACCTGCAGTGCATTCCATAAATCATTTGAAGTATGGTAGTGGGCAATATTGTGAGCAAGTTGTGATTCAACATTCTGTAAAATCCAGGAAAAAACAATTAGATCGTCCTATCTCCATCGGAGATATCCTGGTTCAGTTGGATCTGGAGGGGCTAGTTCTCCCGTGAGGTGATAGAGCCGGTCTTTCCCTCCAATTTCCACCTCCATCATTCAAGCCCATAGGTTGTAGTTGTGATCGTTCAGCTTTATGCCCACCGTGATGGTTTCGGGCAGCTCCTTTTGTTGTGGTCGTTGGCTCAGATTCAGTCCTGATATGAGTATGCTTGCAATCTGGTCGGTCAGGTAATCTGATACCTGATCCGATTGGGTTTTGCAAGTTACTCTCGCTATCAGACATTGTTGGGGTTGTAGATTTGTGGGTAGATGATGAAGCGGATTACGGATCTTGCTATGATACCATGTTGGAATAGAGAATCCGAAAATTGTATTTTCTTGTATTATTTTCAGCACTAACACTATAAGTATGTATACAAGCAAGAAAGGTAATAAGCTAAATTAGTCTATTTACAGTATTTCCTAGTCTAGCCTATGATTGGGCCCAAAAAAAAGTCTAGCCTATGTTTCAATGTGCTTTCATTGTCGTGTAAAATACATATCATTACAGATACTTTAATCGTGTCGTGTCAGAAATTGTCACCTCTAATTGACGGGCTTTAATTTCCATACGTTTCATCTAAAATAAAATAACATAGTATTCCAACATAGGTATAATGTATTTCTTATCATGTATATATTTTTTTTATAAAAAAGATAACTGTTAAATTTATTTATTTACGGGTCGATAAAGATTGGATCTCTAATAAACAAATAAATTAATCAACCATTCGGTTTCCCACTTTGACAAATGGTATTATGGTACAAGTCTTGAAACATTTGTTAATGTCGAGAAACAAACAAGTCGTGATAATGAATTCTAAATAATGAATTCTAAATTGTTTAGTCAAATAAATCTGTTCGTTTCACATTTGGATTTTGATACTGATGGGCCCAGCCCCAGATATTTCGCCTCGCTTAATATAAAAGACTTTGCCACTAACTACATGATAAAGCCTTCGCTTCTTGTTGGATTAAAGGCTTCGTCTCTTACCTCCATAAGAGAGGCTTTGCATATACCCAAGCCTATAAGGCACCACCATCTTATTTTGAGATGTGACAAGGTTGCGGGTCTAGGCGTTGCCAGGTGATGGGACATGATATGACAGTCACCATTGTGACCGGTGATGTGACTCTGTTCCTTTCCAGAGTCGATAAAAAAACAACCACGGTAAAAACATTTAACCACAATAAATAAAGTTAACTTAGTTAACAAGTTAATTTTTCTATAAATAGTAGGTCATTTATTACTGAACGATATTCTTACATTTGTCACATACATACATTTCCTATAAAGAGTTATGCCATGTCTGAGAGATAGAGCGTTACACCCTTTTACCCTAGAGATACTCGTTGTAAAGGTGCTGTCACACGTCGAGAGTGCACGAATTGACTGCTATCGGGGCAAGGGTGACCCAATGGAGCACATCCAGAGGCATAAAACTTCCTCCTAGGAAGGTCAATGATGAGAATCACTTTGCGCTGCTCTTCCTATCAATCCTTAGAGGCGTCGCCTCCCATTGATTCTTTGGTCTACCCAAGGCATCAGTCAAATCATGGGGGGGACCTGAATGACAAGTTCATAGTGCAATACATGGGCAGATGACAATTTCTTCAGAGCTTCGGTACCCTTGACCACATCAACCACATAAATTATGAAAGTGTCAGAGACTTTTCTACGCACTTCAACAAGGAATTTGCAAGCATCGATCAAGTTATAACGGGCGGCGAGACCATCCGTGCCTTTGTCAGAGCACTAGGCCCTATAGGCTCCACCTCGTATGACAACTTAAGCGCCATACCCGTCAATACAGTGAAAGAGACGGCAACCAGGGTCAAGACATATATTGACTTCGAGATAGCCAAAGAAATGAGGACGACCCATAAGGAATCCTAGAAGGCAATCCACGAGGGAAAAAACCCGGAGCAACACTCCTAGAAAGGTAGCCACTAGGACGACAAACGTCACCCTTTATTACCACGACCCAATAGGGAAGTCTATGAAACCTTCACCCACTAAATCAGGACATTTCAGTCATCAAGAACGGAATGGAGAAGGGACACTGGGCGTCGCCCCCACTCCCTTGAATTAATGGGGGACCCATGGGTCCTGACCATGACCAGTACTGCAGATATCACCGATGCAAATGTCATAGCATAGATGATTGTAAGGTCCTTAAAAGGGATATCGAAGTCCTAATTCAGATATTACGACTTAATAATTCTCTCAAACATTGAATTTATTTTTCAAACACAACCGAGATTTGAGGTAGGTTTGTTGATTGCTCAATTCCAAAAGTTTGATTTGTTGTTTGGTTTTTCCTCAAAGTTTGTTTTTTATATAATTAACATTCTCCATTACATAATCATTAAAGTTTTGGATATCAAAGATAATATTATCAAATGTAAAGTAGTTTGTTAAGAGTTGTGATGTAGTTAGTATTATATTTCGATTTATTAAAATAGTTGATTAGATAATACTGTGAAGATAAATTAGAAACTTATTTGTTTGCTTAGGTCCACGCTAAATCATTGTTACAAACTCTTTATTACAAGACTAACATTCTACAACTAGATATCTAGTTTGCGCTTTGCGTAGTTAGTCATATGTTTTATTTCTTAATATTTTTATTTTTTATATATATAATATAAGTTATTTCTTATAGTAGATAGTGTTGGATCTGAATTTCCCAAGTGCTAACTGTATGATGATTTGGCAGTGAACTGGATGCCAATTGGTTGATGACTGCACTCTTATGTTAGAGCTCTAATGGACCAGCAAGAAGGGGAGTGCAACAAATGGGGTTCCTCTGGGTCCCACTCCGATGCTTAAATTAGTATACTGTGTGTATGAACTCAAAATATAATGTAACATATGTAAAGCAAGAGTGCTTATAGGGATGGAATACCAAACTGTTTTAGGCAACTGAATATATTTGTAAATATTCTTCCATTGTAGATAAGGATAGTAGATATTATGGTTATGACGTAATATTGCAGTTGCCTTACGTAATCTTTGTAGAATATGTGCCCGATATACGCGGGATATCGTGGTTGTATATTCAGTGTCGATTGTGGGACCAGAGTTGAGAGGTTTGACTCTCTTGTCGAGCAGTAGGAGGCTTTCGCCTTGGTCGAAGGCGACCTGTAGGGAATTTGGCATCCACTTTAGTTTAGGGTTTGGTGTTGGACCGCATTATTGGTGCCAGCTTACCCGTACTGTGGGTCGAGCCAGTTCTGAATGTTTTGGGTTTTACCCCTCTGAATCGTTATTGGGCATTTGAAGCCCTACCCGTTTTGGGTTGTCACTATCGCTACCTAACATTTCCCCCCGAAGCTTAAGGGAAGTTTCTTCGGTCGATCTTGATCTTGTGATAGAGGGTTTAAGATAGTGACTTATTGGTTGGACATTTGATGTCTTTAACTACTATTTGTGCCTTTCGATGCTCTGTATCCTTTGGCGAACAGTTTCGGTTGCTAGAGTTGTTGGAATGTTAATCTCTTACCCTATTAGGCGAATACTTTGGGTTGCCAGGGTTTATGGATGCTCATTCACTACTCTTTGGCCAAACGCTACCATTGCTAGGGTCTTAGGAGAAGATTGTCATAGCTTTTGGCGATCACCTTTATCTGTAAGGTTTTGAGCATTTAATGAATGCACTGTTTTACAAGAGGTCGAGAGGACGTTTGTTTCATGTCTGTCTCTTTGACTTCCGTAATAGAGGGTAGGCTCACAGTTTCTGTACTGTTTCGACCCTTTGTCTCCTCGATGCAACCCATTAGGTTTTGACATTGCTTCGATTTTACCCAAAAGGGGTATAATCATTGTCTGATTTTTTAGTGACATAACCGTTCTGTTTCCCCAGTTTTTGCTATAAAAATCTAACCTTTGTCACTTAGCCCTTTACACGTTCAAGATTTCTTATTTCCAGAGTTCAAGTACTCATTTCTATGCCTTAATCCTCTATTAGAGCTTTTTCTCTCGGACTTTTCACTCATGGTAAAAAATTTATTTTTACTACCATGGTTGGCAACAAGAATCAATCTTCTGGCAATGGTTCGTCTTCAAAACCTTCCCCTGCTCATTCTACTTCTGGGCAGAAAGCTACAATTAGGGTTTCCAATGCCCCTCCTTCTATCAGAGATGCTTCCACCCCGGTGCAGGACCAAAGAGCCTCTGTGCCGAAACCAACCTCTAGAAGTCAGGCCATCACACTGATCGTGGTGGACATGCCCGAGACCAACATTCCGATTTTTTCTCTAACAGGTAGTCTTTTGCTCTTTCTTCTTCTTTTTAGGCGGTAAAACTTCCTCCTTTTTGTGATTTTAGTATTGTTCTTGCCATGCCATGATGGTTTTCTTAGATCTGAAGCCCAATGAGTTGAGGTCATTCCAGTCTAAGGTCGTGGTCGCCTTGATGGGTTTAGGAGAAGCTGGCGCACCTAGGTATCTAGGCCTAGGGTTTCATTACCCACGCGAAGGAGAGGTTTACTTGTATGTGACATAGATTGATGTTGGGTTGCAGTTTTCTCTTTGCGACGACCTAAAGGATCTTTGTTGATGTTATGTGATAGTTCCCACGCAACGGCTACCCAACGCCTTTCAGATGTAGGTTTGGTTATAATTTATGTGCATACGTCCAGGATGGACGTATTCACTTTCCCTCTTCCAATGTTTCTATCGGTTGGCTGTCGGGGCTAACCACCTCCATCACTTCCAAACTCGATGACTGAAGTTTGAGGAATGGAAGGTCCATACATGGTACTGGAATGTTCATTTTTGACAAGTGGACGACTTCCGGTTTACCAACTCCAACTATAAGATGTATTATTTCTTCTATAAGGAAGGTGTGCTTTGGGAGCTTACTTAGACAGAGAGGGATGTTCCTCCAAGCTTTGGCGAGCTGTCGGGAAGTGACCGGAAAGTCATTGATGACTTTTTATAACGTCATAAGAAACCAACATTTTGTTCGGTCCACTCGGTGGCAAAGACTTCAGAGTCCTTGCTAAGGCTGGCGCGCATTCAGCAGTCCACAGTAGTCTCTATTGATTGGGTAATTTTCTGACCCTTTTCCTTTTCTGGATTTTGTGTTGTAGGCACTTGGGGACCTAAACTTTTTAGTTTCTTTTCCAAGCAGGCTAAGGTAGGGTTTTCTACATCCAATGCGACTTTGAGTCCATGTCCTCATCCTTCTAGGCGCACAACCAAGTGTAGGCCTGAGGAGGAACATTCTAGGCTTGCCTTTAGCGACCGCCCAATAGGTATTATTCAGGATATGACCTCTGTTTTTTATTCTTTTGATTTGCCTTTAGGTTTAATACATTATTTTCTTGTTTTTAGAGAATGTCACAGCTGAGGTGACTCCTGCTTCTGCTCTAGCCAAGCGGGCGAGGAGTTCTGGCGAGGAGTGAGGCTCTGCCCCGGGTAGGTTGATGGTCCTGTTTCCGATCATGCTACTCCCAACTCCTCCAAGGAGCTGGGGCTCAGAAGAGGGTCATGACTCAAGGTTCCGCGATGGCAACCGCAAGGGGGGGGGGGGGGGTTATTGTTTATTGGTGGCTCTTTACCAACCGCTGAAGGTAGCGGATCTCTGGGGTCTCTAGGCCCCTTGCCACAATCTCTGGAATGTGGAGATTTCGGCCAAGACGATGTGGCGGGGTAACCTAGACCTTTGAATGCATATGCTGCATGGGATCCCCCTCCTCAGAAACGGGGGCAGGTCCCTTCTGATTTGAACGACATTGAGGTCGTTATGAGGACGCATTTGAGCGTCTTGCCTTTGTAAGTTCCTTTCTCCCCATTCTTGCTTTATAGACTTCCCTTTATGCCTTATATTTCTCACTTTCTTTTAACTCCTCGATCTCTTTTAACTTTTATCCAATTTATCCCTTTTGTCAGCTCGTCTGCGAGGAGACGGCGATCAGGCAGATCGTATGAGAGCTCACCGATAACCAGGTTGATATGCTTATCGAGCTGGAGAAGTTTTGGAGTTTGGGATATACTCCAGAACATTTGAAGGATTTGAAGAGGAGGGCGGAGGTATCAACGGAGCTGGTGGAGGAGGCTCAGCGGGAGTCTTGGAGAGAGATAAGGAGGTGGTCGCCTCAATTAAGATGAGGGAGCATCAGATGGCGCTTGCCAAGGACGGCAGGCTCCGGGCTGAGTTGCGGAGCAAGGAAGCTGACAAATACTCTTCTCAAATGGAGGTAGAGGTCACTCCCCATCAGGGCGAGCTGAGGGAGCATTAGGCTCAGAGGGATGCCTTGAAGGCTGAGAAGGAGCAGCTTGGGGTAAAGCTGAAGGTTGTCCCATCTCCCCAAAAGCGTCGTTGAGATTTTTAAGAAGTCCGAGGAGTTCTCCAACTGCGCCTTGGAGGTGATGAAGGTTGAGGTAGTTGCCTATCTTCAGGTCTTGGTCAACGAGATTCAGGGGATAGATCCCAAGTTTCCTCGCTGGGAGGTGAAGTCTCTTCAGGACTTCATTGAGAGCGGACATACCAAGGGAGCTCTTTCTGCTCCAGTTGGCGAAGAGGCTGCCCCCGGGACTGAGAAGGAGATTGCAACCCCTGGTAAACCCATACATTGATGTTCCAGGCCCCCAGGTGACCAAGTTGATGAAGAGCTTCAAGTCGAAGGAGTTTGTTCGTTCTAAGAAGGACTACAACCTTGCAAAGTCATCTGGCCTCCCCTTTTGCTTCTTCTTCTATTGTATGTTGACATTGTTGGATCGTGAAATCCTGAATGCTGATCTGGCAGTGAATTGAATGCCAGACAAGGTTGGGATGGCGCTTCAGCTCCAACTCCGGTGAACCTGCAAGTAGGGAAGCACAACAGAGGGGGTGCCTCTGGGTCCCTCTCCGATGCTTAAATGAGTATGTGTGTGTATAAAACTCAAAACGTAAAGAACGTATGTAAAGCAAGGGTATTTATAGGGTAAGAGAGATAGAACCGTATATGGCAGCTGAATATCTTAGTGTATATTGTATTGCCGAAGATTCGGATCGTCATTTACTGCGAGATATTGCAGTTACCAAATCTAATCCTTAGTGAATATGTGACCGAGATATGCGGGATATCGTGGCCACTTCCTTATTAACGGTTTTGTGGGACCAGAGGAGAGAGGCAAAGCTCTCTTCGGGGCGAGCACTCCCATGTCGAGCAGTGGAAGGTCGCGACCTGGTAGAGAATGGCGAGCAGTTTGGGAGCCTTTGGCGTCCCTATAGACTTTGGGCTCGATTCTGGATTACTCGATGGTGGGCCAAGTTTGTCTTGTACTTGGGCCGATCCGGTTCGGATGTCATGGGTTTACCCCCTCTATAGTTATTGGGCCTTCGATGCCTTTTCTTACTGGGCTGTCACTTTCGATACCCAACATTTGCCCCCGAAGGTTGATTGAAGTTCCTTCAGCCGAGCTTGATTTCCTGGTAGGGTTTTAGATAGTGACGTCTCTTGTAATGGTTCAGGACCTTTGAGACACTTCGAGCTCATTTGGCGAGCAGTTTCTTCTCTGTTCAAAGCTGAAAGAATATCCTTCCTTTTATTCCCTTTTGGCGATCACTCGAGGTGACCTAGGCTTATGGAAGTCTATCTTTCTTAGTTAGGCGATAATTACCTACCCGAGGTATTTCTGCTAAAGCCTTATTAGTGCGTAGGCGACCATCTTGTCTCCTTAGTGGACTTTTAGCATTTAATAACTGCTCAGTTGTCCAGAAATCGAACGGTCACCTTAGGCACGCCTGTCCTTTACTTTTCCGTAAACCTAGGTTAGTCTAACAGCTGTATGTACCAGCCAACCGTTTGTCTCTTGGAATTCTGACATTGCTTCGGTTTTCTCCAAAAGGGTGCAATTATTCATCTGCGTCGCTTCGATTTGCTCGTGGCGGTTACTCCCCTTTTGGTCTATATAAGAAACGTCAGTTTCTGTATTCTGTCTTTTACGCTTATTCACTCTCTTAGATTTTCAGAGCTTCATTGCGAACCTTTCCATTTCCTTTCCCAACCTTCTTCAGCCTTCTTCCAATATTTCCATGGCTCCCCGCGGTCAGAGAGTCAAGCACATGGCTCCCAAGGGCGCCAACAAAGCCAACACTCCCAGAAATGCTGATGTCCCCTTGACCATCAGGGATGAGGTCGTGCCCCCCTCAGTGGAGGAACAGACTGATTTGGGAAGGATTGCAACCATTCCTGTGGTGGTGGACGGGCCTGAGCTGAACACGCCCATCTTCTCTCCGAAAGGTAAACCTTCGCCCTTTTACTGCTCTGCTTTGGCAATATCCTCTGTTTCCTTTGTTTTTTATACCTGCTGTGCTATACTTGAACTGTTCTGAGTAGATGTCAAGCCTAACGAATTGAAGCCAGTGTATTTTAAGACCATGGTGGCGCTTGGTGGCTTTAATGCAGAGGATGCTCCTAGGTATCCTGGCTTAGGTCTGCATTTTCCTCACGACGGAGAGGTTTACGTTTATGCGGCCCAGGTCGATGCTGGGTTGCGTTTTCCTCTCTGTGAGGATTTGCAGACATTGTGCCAGTTTCACGGGATTCATCCCACGCAGCTCGTTCCGAATTCCCTCAGGATGTGGGTCGGTTTCAAGTTTCTGTGCATACGCCAAGAGTGGGAGTATTCACTAGCCTTGTTCTGATGTTTCTTCCGACTGGCAGCAGGGGCGAACCACCTCCACCATTTCCAAGCACGTTGGCCGAAGTTTTCAGAATGGGGAGGTCCTCAAGCATGGAGTTGGAATGCCCATGTTCGTTTGGTTGATGATTTCCGGGCCACCAACTCCAACTATAAGAAGTTCTACTTCTTTTACAAGGGAGGTGTGCCCTGGAAATTGTCGGCTCCGGACAAGGATTTTCCTCCTTCTTTCGAGGAGCTGTCCGGGAGTGATCGGAACGCCATCGACGATCTGTACCGGTTGCATCGGTCATCCCAATTCAAATCCATTCGCTCAGTGGCGGAGACTACTGAGAATATGCTTGAGATGACGGGCATTCATCAGGCCACGCCAATCTTTGACGATTGGGTAATTTTCTAACCCTTTTCTTGTTTTATCATTTGTAGGCAAGGCCATAGGCAGGAGCCAAAAACTGATAGGTCTCTTTGATGACCAGGGATCGGCAGGGTTATCCTCCGACCAAGCACTGCTGAGCTCTCCTCCTCCCCCCTCTAGGCGTTCGTCCAAGAGGAAGTCCGAGGAGGTGATTCCTTCGGCTAACACTGGTCCTCGCCAACCAGGTATATCGCCTCGCCATCTGTGGAAGCAATATTTTCATACTCTGCAATTTTTTGGTTTTTGACTTATTGCCTTGTTGTTTTACAGAGAAGTCCTCAGCTGATGCGACCCGGGACCCTCCTCCTCCTCCTCCTAAGAAGGTCAGGAGCGAGGAGCATCCTGAGGTCGACCAGCGTCCTCCTCCTCCCCCTCTTAAGGGTCCTTCTGCCAACAAGGGGAAGGGTACGGATGCGGTGCCCCCTTCTCCTTCTGCTACTAAGGAAAAGGTTCTGACTTTAGCGTCTCCCGCTCCCACTGTGCCCACTGTTCCTCCCCAGGAGTCTGGGACCCAGAAGAAGGGGCCTGCTACCTCCAGCTCCTCGAGGGCTCCTGCGGAGGAGTACTGCTCGATGGCGAGCCTGTTCCAGCCTTTTAAGGCTGTGGACTCTAGAAGGCCTTGGGTCCCTTGCGGGGACCTTGCCAAGAAGGGGTACCCCGTTCAGAAGAGCCTCCGGGGTAGCCCGGATATGTGCATGCGGCTCCTTGACGGGATAATTCCCCCCAAGGACCGTTCGATCGTCCCCACGGAGCTTCCTCAGATCGAGGGGTTCCTAAGGACCCACTTCGAACGAGTTGCCCTGGTATGATCTAGCCTTTCTTTCGTTCTTTCTTTCTTGTCATTCCTTTTTTGTTTTGATGACCTGCCATTTTTCTTCATGTTCTTGTTGTCAGCTCGTTCGGGAAGAAGTGATCCTTGGTCGCGTCTTTGGTGAGCTCGCCGATAAGCACTCTGATCTGCTTGTCGAGCTAGAGCAGTACCGAAGCACGGGGGTCACTCCCGGGCAGATGGGGGCCATCAAGACGACTGCCGATGCGTCTATCACCTTGGTGGATGGCGCGCGATAGGAGTACTTTAGGAAGGAGCAGCGTCTCCTTGCCGATGTTAAGAAGAGGGAGGCTGACGCCGCCGCCTTCCTTCAAGAAGCTGAGGCCCTCCATCAGTACTTGGATGAAGGGGAAGCGGTCCGAGCTCGCCTCGAGGCCGAGCTGAAGGATGCCCAGGCTCAGGCGGCCGAGTCGGACGCTCTGCGGGTTGCTGCTGAGGCTCAAAGAGCTGCTGCTGACGCTCAGAGGAAGGCTGTGGAGGAGGAGAGGGATCGGCTAGCTGAACAGTTGAGAGCTGTCCCTTCGCCCCAAAGCACAGTCGAGGCTTTCAAGTCCTCTGAAGATTTTGAGGACTGTGCTCTGAAGGTGATGAGGTCGGTGATAGCCGATTTTCTCCAAGTCCTGGTGGACGATGTCCAGGCAGTCGACCCCAACATTCCCATTGGGGAAGTTGGGTCCTTGAGGAGCTTCCTCCGGAGTCGTACCTCTCAGTCTACCCATGTTGCTGAAGAGGTTGCTCCCGAGGGCGAGTCAAGCAATATTGCCCCCGAAGGCGAGCAAAGCGTCCCTGCTCCTGAAGGCGAGCAAAGTGCTTCTGCCCCCGAGGATCCTAAAGCCTGAAATCATCCCCTCCTTTATCGACCATATTTGCCTTTTAGATAGGTATTTTTCTTTGTAATTTTTTGTTTTCCTTGTAATTATTTATTTGATTTAAGACTGGGTTTCTTTTATTGAATGCCTTTATATTCATAAGCCTTTTATTCGACTTTGAACATGCTTGGCTATTTATCCAACGGCTTAATCATAATTACTCTTCGACTTCCTTTGGACTTGTAATGTCTTCGACTCTTGAAGTCTTAGACCAAGCATAAGTCGATCTTTCTAAGTAATACTTCTGATACTTAAAAGCATAAACTTCTAAGTTCAAAGAGATATTACCTTCTTTGAAGTTTAGACCTTCGAGGTCATCCTAAGGCTTTGTCATCCATAGTGATCGCCTAAAATTCTTTGTTAGCAGATCCCTTTGTTTGGTTTTGGCGTCTGCTTCTCATCTTGCCTAACTTTATTGCTAGGTCTTTTGGCCTGACTTTGGCGTCAGGGATTTTTTGTTTTGCCTAGCTTTATTGCTAGGTCTTTTGGCCTGACTTTGGCGTCAGGGGTTTTTGTGCCTGATTCGGTTATCAGGTTTTTGCCTGACTCTTGGCGTCAGGTCTTTTGAGGCCTAACTTTGTTGTTAGGGCTTTTGTGGCCTAGTTTTGTTACTAGAGCTTTTTTGGCCTAGCTTTGTTGTTAGGGCTTTTGGCCTGTATTTGGCGACAGGGCTTTTTGGCCTAGCTTTGTTGCTAGGGCTTTTGGCCTAACTTTGTTGTTAGGGCTTTTGGCCTGTCTTTGGCGACATGGCTTTTTGGCCTAGCTTTGTTGCTAGGGCTTTTGGCCTATCTTTGGCGACATGGCTTTTTGGCCTAGCTTTGTTGCTAGGGCTTTTGGCCTAACTTTGTTGTTAGGGCTTTTGGCCTAACTTTGTTGTTAGGGATTTTTGGCCTGACTTTGGCGTCAGGGCTTTTGGCCTAGCTTTGTTGCTAGGGCTTTTTGGCCTGACTTTGGCGTCAGAGCTTTTGGCAGCTTTGTTGCTAGGGCTTTTGAGGCCTGACTTTGGCGTCAGGGCTTTTTGGCTTCGGCTTGCTTCGAGTGGACACGCTTTATGAAGGAATGGCTTTCTTTTATTGACATAATCAGTTTGATTACAAGCTATGCATAAAATCTTCTTAAATGCTCATAATTAAATGGACGGGGTAACCTCTCGCCTTCGGTGGTTTCCAAATAGTAGGATCCTGGTGCAGCGATCTCTACTACTTTGTATGGTCCTTCCCATTTGGCTGAAAGTTTGTTTTTACTGTCCAGCCTTGTAAATTCATTCCTTCTCATAACCATCTCCCCCATGAAAAATTGGCGAGCGCTGACTTTCCTGTTGAAATACCGAGCGGTCGCCAAGCGCATCTTTGCCTGTGTCTTTTCCGAGAGCCATCTCTTTTCCTCTGCTAAGTCGAGGTCAGTTCTGCGCTCGATCTCATTTGCCTCCGCGTTAAAGTGTAGGACTCTGTGGGTAGGCACTGCTAATTCAGCTGGTGCTACTGCTTCTGATCCGTACACTAAACTGAAAGGCGTTTATCCTGTGGCCGCCTTAGGCGTTGTTCTGATTGCCCATAATACGTTTTCCAGTTCGTCTGCCCAGTTCCCCTTGAATGCTCGACCCCTTTTCTTGAGTCCTGCTAAGACAACCTTATTGGCTGCTTCAGCTTGCCCATTCGTTTGAGGGTGATGTACTGAACTGAAGCGATGGTCGATATGATACTCTTCACAGAGCCATTTCAACTCCTTTCCAACGAATTGCGGACCATCATCGCTGATGAGTATTTTGGGAATACCAAACCTGGAGAATATGTTGACTTGCAGGAACTTGATAACTTGGAATTCCGCTGTCGAAGCTAGAGCTTTCGCCTCTACCCACTTAGTGAAGTAGTCGATTGCCACTATAATGTGAGTACGCTGACCAGTGCTAATGGGAAAAAGACCCAATATATCGATTCCCCATTGAGCGAAGGGCCAGGCACCCGCCATTGGGGGATAATAATGTCGATGGTCGACCCGATCGTGGTGCAAACTGCTGGCAAATTTCACACTTCTGTGTTAATTCGGCTGCATCTTTTCCCAAGGTCGGCCAGTAATATCCCAATCTGAATATTTTCCTGCTTAGCGATCGAGCGCCTTCATGACATGCTGCTGCCCCTTCATGAGCTTCTCGAAGAACCTTTTCTGTTTCGGGCAGAGCAACACATCTCAAGTAAGGCGTCGAATAACCTCTTCTGTAGAGTTCTCCATCGATGATTAGATAACTGGCTGGGAGTCTTCTAATCCTAGTGGATTCGCCTTCGTCCTCTGGGAGGATGCCTTCTTTCAAATAATTCTGGAACGGGGTCATCCAGGTGACCTGTTCTTGAATGTTGAAGACCTCCGCTCTGTTTTCAAGGACTGAACATAGGGCCTTTTCCAGAAATTGCACATCCTGGATTGTCGCCCCTCCGAAGGCTAGCTTACTTAAAGAATCTGCCATATGGTTTTCTTGGCGAGGAATGAATTCAATCGCGAAATTTGGGATTTCTGCGACCAGCTTTTTGGCAATGCCGAGATATTTCTTCATCTTTTCTCCCTTTGCCTCGTATGCGCCATTAACCTGATTGACAATGAGCTCTGAGTCGCTTTTTACTTTAAGCGCAGCTATACCCATTCTATTTGCTAGTCTGAGTCCAGTGATAAGAGCCTCAGGAGGAATAAGAATTAAACCTGCCCCCGAGCCTTCTTTTGATGAAGACCCATCCATATAGAGTTCCCAGATTTGATTGTCGTTTGATGACTGACTTGGCCTGTTTTCTGCCTCCGCTTGACCGTTACTCGTGCTTTCCACTATGAAATCAGCTAGTGCTTGACCTTTGATGGCCGTTTTTGGCGCAAATTTGATCCTGAACTCGCTGAGCTCGATCGCCCACTTGACCATTCTTCCTGAAGAATCTGGCTTCATCAGGAAGTTTTTGAGAGGTTGATTGGTGAGGACCGTGATGTCGTGCGCATGAAAGTAAGGTCTCAGCTTCCGAGCAGCAATAACTAAGGCATAGAGATACTTCTCAATCTGGACATATTTTATTTCTGCTGAGTTGAACATTTTGCTAATAAAATACACTGGACTCTGAACATTATTCTCCTCCCTTATTAAGACAGCACTGACTGCCACATCGCTAATGCCTAAATAAAGCAAAAGCTGCTCGCCTGGAACGGGTTTTGCCAGAGCTGGGAGTGTTTGAATATGCCTTTTCAAGGACTGGAATGCTTCCTCGTAGTCTGGCGTCCACTCGAACTTGCGGTTGGCCCTCAAGGTTTTGAAGAACGGGAGGGACCTGTCGCTTGCTTTGGAGAGGAAGCGGTTAAGAGCAGCTAGTTGGCCGTTCAGGCACTGGACTTCCTTATGGCAGGTTGGCGACTTTATTTCTTCTATGGCCTTTAGATTTTCTGGGTTTGCTTCAATGCCCCTTTCGCTGACCATAAAACCCAGGAACTTCCCGGACTTGACTCCAAAGGCGCACTTTGCTGGGTTCAGGCGAACGCTGTGTCTCCTCATGCATTCAAAAGCTTCACGGAGGTCGGTGGTATGAGGATTGCCTTTGATGGATTTGACGAGCATATCATCTACGTAGGCCTCCATGTTCCTTCCCAGCATGTCCTGGAACAGTCGGTTCACCATCCGCTGATAAGTTGTCCCAGCATTGATGAGACCAAAGGGCATCACCTTGTAGCATAGAATTTCCCCGTCAGCATAGAAAGCAGTGTGGGCCTCGTCATCTGGATGCATTCTGATTTGGTTGTAGCCTGAATAGGCGTCCATGAAGCTCAGCATCTCATGACCCGAGGTAGCATCGACCAGCTGATCAATTCTCGGAAGGGGATATGAATCTTTGGGGCAAGCCTTGTTTGAGTCGCGAAAGTCGACGCACATCCTCCACTTGCCGTTTGATTTCCTGACCAAAACTGGGTTGGCGACCCAGCTCTGGAATCTTACTTCTCTGATGAAGTCAGCTTCAATCAACCTGCCGACTTCCTGCCTGATCGCCAAACGCTTATCAGTCCCGAATGATCTTCTCTTTTGGGCGATCGGCTTGATGGAGGGGTCTATCCTGAGCTCATGAGAGATAATATCTGTGCTGATTCCTGGCATGTCGCTCGGTTGCCAGGTGAAGAGCTCTTTGAATTCCTTGAGGAGGGCGGTCATGGCCTCCTTCTGATCCTCTTTCAAGGTGGTCCCAATGCGCATCTTTTTGTCTGGACCATCGATCTCGACCTCCTCCAATTCCTCCATGGGTGCTGGTCGAGCCAAGTCCTCGCGGGGATCGGCCTCTGTCTCGATGGCGAGAGCCTCCCTTTGGTTCTTCCTGCGCAGGCAGTTCACACAACATTGTCACGAGGAAGGCTGATCTCCGAGCACTTCTCCAATCCCATTGGGAGTGGGGAACTTCATCTTCTGGTGGACAGTGGAGGCCACAATCTTATTTGGGTTGATCGTGGTCCTCCCTATGATGGCGTTGTAGGATGTAGGTGAATCGACCACCAGGAAATTGACCGACACCTTAATGCTTTTCCACCCCTCGCCAAATATTACTGGCATGGTTATAGCCCCCAGTGGATAAGTTGTTCTTCCCGCAAACCCGATCAGCGGAAAGTCGACCCTCTTCAGGTCGCGTTTGGATTTGCCCATCTTTTCAAAGGCGTCCAGAAATAGGATGTCGGTCGAGCTGCCTCCGTCGACCAGAATCCTTGCAACATCACAGCCGTCAATATCTGCCGTAATGACCAGAGCATCGTTGTGGGGCGTGGTGACGTGTGCCAAATCATCTTCAGAGAATGAGATGACAATGTTCTCTTCAGGTCGGGGCCGCTTCCCCAACTGAACTGCCGTAGAGATCTGAGTGGCGTATACCTCTCTGGCGCTTGACCTCTCGCCGCCTGCGCCGAATCCTCCCGCAATCAGATTCACTCTCCTCTTGCTTGCAGAAGGCTCAGCTTGATCTGCAGGGGCTGGTGAACGATGCCTCCTGGGGGGCATTCGACTTCGGTCTCGCCCTGCCACAAATTCCTTCAACATTCCCCCCTGAATCAGCCTCTCTATATCTCGCTTCAGAATCTTGCAATCGTCTGTCTTATGGCCCTTGCACTTATGGTATCTGCAATAGCTCTCGACATCCTTGCCCATGGGTAGCCCACCTCGACGAGGCATCGGTGGCCTCGCCAAGGATCTCCTCTCCATCTCGACTAGTACCGCTGAGATCTGCCTATTTAAAGGCGTGAAGTACTCAGGGACCTCTGGATGGCGAGGCGCTGGAAGAGACTCGACTCGGGGCTTACTTTCTTTTCCCTTCTTCTCCTTATTTACCTCCTTCTTACCATTGCGTCGGGGTTCATGGGTTACCCTTAGCGAGGTCGTCAGGAGGTTAGCCTCGATGTTTGCGCGTTCAAGGTCTATGAAACCTTTTGCCCTGGAGGCCAACTCCTCCAATGTCTCTATCTCCTTCACATGGTAGCTGTTTCGCAGCTTTCTCGAGGCCTTGTTGGCCACATCCAGACCTCTGTAGAATGCTCGAATGATCTCCCCATCCGAGATTTGACGATCTAATTCCGTGACGTTTTGATGAAAAAGCCCGTAGAAGTTGGACAGCGACTCTCCAGGCTGCTGTTTGACCGAGTCAAGGGCGACCACGCTCTTCAGCAACTGGCGCTCGACCATATATCTCTCCAGGAACTTGCTTCTCAACTCTGCCCAAGTTCCGATTGATCCTGCAGGGAGTCCGAAGAACCAGGACGAAGCCGAACCCGAAAGAGTAGATGGAAATAGCAAAGCCAAATGATTGGGATCGTTTGACTTACCTAGAAGGGAGACCTCATGCTTGTTGACATGTACGGTGGGATATCCTCCACCACTATACTCAGGTATGGCCCGAGCAACCACATCCTTCGGGATTTTGATAGCGACGAGCGCGTCGGTAAAAGGATGAGAGGACTGCTCCTTGAAGGGAGCCACGACTGTCAACTGTCTTTCCTGGAGCCTTTTGTTGAGGAGGTCATCCATCTGATCCACAGTGCAGTACATGGGAGAGGCTCCGGGTGGAGGAGGACCGGAAGGATTGGCAGTATATGCGACTGCTGGCTCCTTGGTGTGTGCTGGAGGTAGGGACTGTTGACCTGACGTCATCTCCTGATCCCCCTGAGGCGCAGTGGGACCAGGATCTGCCGCTTCTGAAGGTGAAGGCCCTGTGGCAGCAGGGCGGTGGTTTTCCTTAGGAGCAGAGGGATTGTTTTCCTGAGGAGCAGGGGCTTGGCGGCGCGCCTGTCCTAGGATGGCTTCCAGCAGGGAGACCATCTCGGGGGTTAAATTAATATCATGCCCCGCAATGTGGACTGTCTGCGGTGCAGGGGCTCCGTTTTGATCAGCAGTTGGGGTCGGTCTTGAATCACCGACATGTTCTCGAGCTGTCCGCAGAGGAACAACATTAACTCCTGCTCGGCTGGCAGGTTCTTGTTGAAGCGGTGAAGCGGCGGCGGAATCAGAGCTATCTGAGGATCGCTCCCTAGTCTGATTCTGACGGTTGCTTTGGGATCGAGTTTTCATGGCTGAATTGCTCGTTCCCACAGACGGCGCCAAATGTTGGATCGTGAAATCCTGAATGCTGATCTGGCAGTGAATTGAATGCCAGACAAGGTTGGGATGACGCTTCAGCTCCAACTCCGGTGAACCTGCAAGTAGGGGAGCGCAATAGAGGGGGTGCCTCTGGGTCCCTCTCCGATGCTTAAATGAGTATGTGTGTGTATAAAACTCAAAACGTAAAGAACGTATGTAAAGCAAGGGTATTTATAGGGTAAGAGAGATAGAACCGTATATGGCAGCTGAATATCTTAGTGTATATTGTATTGCCGAAGATTCGGATCGTCAGTTACTGCGAGATATTGCAGTTACCAAATCTAATCCTTAGTGAATATGTGACCGAGATATGCGGGATATCGTGGCCACTTCCTTATTAACGGTTTTGTGGGACCAGAGGAGAGAGGCAAAGCTCTCTTCGGGGCGAGCACTCCCATGTCGAGCAATGGAAGGTCGCGACCTGGTAGAGAATGTCGAGCAGTCTGGTAGCCTTTGGCGTCCCTATAGACTTTGGGCTCGATTCTGGATTACTCGATGGTGGGCCAAGTTTGGCTTGTACTTGGGCCGATCCGGTTCGGATGTCATGGGTTTACCCCCTCTATAGTTATTGGGCCTTCGAGGCCTTTTCTTACTGGGCTGTCACTATCTATACCCAACAGACATGTTGCCCCCCTTTTATGAATGAGAGTTCACTTTAGTTTCCTTTTTATTCGAAAACTTTGTAATTATTTCTTGATCATCGACTCTCGTAAGCCTTCGTTTCGGACTTCGAATATAGTTGATTGTCCTTCCGATGCCGATCTTTACCTGGAAGCTTTAGGAAGTCTTACCATACTTGTTTTCCACTTCGCTTTTAGCTTCTATATAATAGTCTCACCTTTTTGTTCAAAGGGTCTTGGACCTTTTAGGAGGAAACGTTACCTTTTAGACGTTCTTTTCGCTCCTTTAGGCTCATGAGGAAGGAATCTTTCCTTTTATAGGGTTGTTCGTTCCTTTCGTCAGGCTTCTTTTATAGAACTGTTACCTAATGATTATGCCTTTAAGGAAACTGTTATCCTTGATGGAGTCGTTCGCCTTTAGGATGTTAGTCCTTGGATTTGTTTGACTAAAAGTGGGGAACTATTATCCAAGATACGCTCGCCTTTTGCTGAATCCGTTACCTTAGATTCGCTACCCAGCCACTTGGCTTTTCAGTGGAACTGTTACCTTAGATTTACTCGCCTTTTAGGAATCTATATATTACCTTAGATTCGTTCACCCACTGTGCTTTTCAGATGACCTATTACGTTAGATTCACTCGCCTTTTAGGAAGCTGGTACCTAAGATTCGTTCGCTCTCTTAAGCTTTTCCTTGGAGAGATTGTGAGTTTGTTCGCTTTCTATACCAGGTATTGAATTTGCCCAACTTGTAAGGAAACTGTTATCCTTGATGAATTCATTCGCCTTTTTCTATCCGGTCTTTGATTTCCCTAGTTTGGCGGGAACTGTTACCTTTAATGGTTCGTTCACCCCTCATTTTAGGTCTTGATGGGATCGGAACTGTTACCTTTACAGGTTAATTCGCTATACTCGCTTTCCTTGACTTAGGAGACAGCCACCTTTCTTGGTTTGTCTGCCCGTATGCGTGAGGTCTTATCTTTCGATAGTCCGTCCAATCTTTGGAACTATTCGTTTTGGTTTGAGTTGCTATGCTTTTTATGAAGGACTGGTTTGTTTTATTAACATAACATTGTGATTACAAGCTATGCATAAGACCTCCGTAAATGTTCGGATTTAAAAGGACGGGCTAGCCTTATGCCCCTCTATATTTTCCAAGTAATAGGACTCTCGTGCCTCGATCTCTACTACTTTGTATGGGCCTTCCCATTTTGCTAAGAGTTTGTTGTGGCTGTCCAAATTTGTGAGCTCATTTCTTTGCATAACCATTTCCCCCACGAAAAATTGGCGAGCGCTGACTTTTCTGTTGAAGTACCGAGTGGACGCTAATCACATTTTAGCTTGTGTGTTGTCTGATTGCATTCGCTTTTCTTCAACAAGATCTAGGGGTGTAAGTCACTTGATGTCGTTTACTTCAGCATCAACGTGTAGGATCTTATGGGTAGGCACCACTAATTCGGCGTGTGGCACTGCTCCAGATTCATATACCAGACTGAATGTCGTTTCCCCCACTGATGTTTTGGGCATCGTTCTGACAGCCCACAACATATTGTCCAACTCATCCACCTATTGGTTGTCCAACTCATCCACCTATTGTCGCCTTGAACTCTCTTTTTGAGTCATGCTAGGAAAACCTTATTGGTTGCTTCAGCCTGTCAGTTGGTTTGGGGATGATGGACTAAGCTGAATCTGTGATCCATATGGTACTCTTCACAGAGGCACTTTAGTTATTTTCCCATGAATTGTGGGCCATTATCACTTATATTGACCTTTAAAAATTTGATCACTTGAAATTCCGTTGTGGAGGCCAATGCTTTCGCCTCTATCAATTTAGAGAAATATTCTATCGCCACGATGATGTGGATTATTTGCCAAGTGCTTATGGGAAAAGGTCCCAATATGTCTATTCCCTGTTGGGTGAATGTTTAGGCGCCACCCATTGGAGATAGGAATGTTGGCGGCCGACCAAATTTTGGTGCAAAATGTTGACAAGTTGTGCACTTTTTCGTTAACTCTATTGCGTCTTTGCTCAAGGTTGGCCCATAATAGACTAGTTTGAAGATTTTGCGAGTTAATGAGTGTGCACCTTCATGGCATGTGACGACTCATTCGTGACCTTCGCGCAAAACTCTTTCATACTCAGGATGGGTAATACATCTTAGATAGGGAGTTGAGTATCCCCGCCTGTAGAGTTCCCCATTTATGAGAACATGGTTTGTGGCTAGGTGACTTGTTTTTGTGGACTCGCCTTTGTCTTCTCGTCGGTCTCTTCCTTTCAGAAGGTTATGGAATGGATTTATCCAATTATCATGCTCTTGAATATTGAAGACTTTTACTAGATTTCCGAGAACCGAGTATAGTGCTTGTTTCAGGAAGTGTATTTACGGTACTCTTGTTCCTCTGAAAGCCAGATTGCTCAAAAGGTCTGCTAGCTAGTTGTCTTGGCGAGGAATCAACTGGATCGCAAAAGTCGTAATTTCGATAATGAATTTTTGTCAAGGTCGAGGTACTTTTTCATTTTTCCCCCTTTGCTTCATAGGTTTCCATTGATTTGGTGCACAATTAGCTCTGAATCACATTTTGCCTTTAGCGACGTTATATCCATTCCCTTAGCGAGTCACAACCCAATGATAAGTGCTTCATACTTAGCTTCATTATTGTCGCCTTGAATGTAAGGGCGATCACATATTTTAAAGGCCCGCCGCCCTCAGGAGAAATGAGGACTAATCCTACCCCCGAGCCTTCTTTGGAAGAGAATTCGTCCGTATAGAGTTTCCAACTTTTTCCTTTGTCTTTTGGTTCTTCTTGCGGTTTTTCCATTTATATAAGATAATTGCTAGTACTGTCCACTATAAAATCTGCCAACACTTTACATTTGATGGCCATTTTCGGCGCAAACTTGATCTTGAATTCGCTCAACTCAATCGTCCATTTGACCATCCTTCCTGAAGAGTATGGCTTCATCATGAAGTGCTTGAGGGGCTTGATGATAAGGACTGTTATGGCGTGGTCATGAAAGTATGGTCTCAACTTTCGAGTAGCAATACCTAAGGCATAGTGATACTTATCAATCTCGATATATTATATTTCAGCCGAATTAAACAACTTGCTTACATAGGTGATTGGACTCTGCTTACTTTCCTCTTCCTTTACTAAAACTATACTGTCTGCGATTTCACTAATACTTATATATAAAAAGAGTGGTTCACTGGGAATGGGCTTTGCCAAGGACGGGAGTGTCTGTAGGTGCTGCTTAAGTGATTGAAAGGCAGCCTCGTATTCCGGCGTCGACTCAAACTTGCGGTATATCTCCATTGACGTAGAATGTTGTTTGGTATTCATCGTCCGGTTGCATTCATATTTCATTATAGCTTGAATAGGCGTCCATGAAGCTTAGCAACTCGTCACCAGAGGTTGCATCCACCAGCTGGTCAATTCGTGGCAGGGGGTACGAATCGTTGGGGCAAACTCTGTTCAAGTCGCGGAAGTCCCCACACATTGTATACTTTCCGTTCGACTTCTTCACCAGCACTGGATTGGCGACCCAGCTTTGAAAACATACCTTTCTAACAAATTTGGCTTCAAGTAGTCTGCCTACTTCTTGTCTGATCGCCAAGCGTTTGTTTGATCCAACTGACCTTCTTTTCTGAGTAATAGGTTTGATCAAAGGATGTATCCTCACGTCATTGGAGATTATGTCGGTGTTGATGCCTCGCATGTCGCTGGGCTTCCAAGCGAACAATTCTTTGTATTCTTTTAGTAGGGAGCTGAAGGCGTCCCTTGGTCGTCGTTTAGTGTGGTTCTGATCTGCACCTTATTTTCTGGACCATCTATCTCGAATTCTGTCAGTGCTTCCATTGGGGCTAGCCGAGCTTTATCAGGTCTTTGATTTCACTAGTTTGGCAGGAACTGTTACCTTTAATGGTTCGTTCAACCCTCGTTTTAGGTCTTGATGGGACATAAATTGTTACCATTTTCGGCGCAAATTTGATCTTGAATTAGCTCAAGTCAATCGTCCATTTGACCATCCTTCCTAAAGAGTCTGGCTTCATGAGGAAGTGTTTGAGGGGCTTGCTGATGATGAATGTTATGGCGTGGGCATGGAAGTATGGTCTCAACTTTCAAGCAGCAACAACTAAGGCATAGAGATACTTCTCAATCTCGATATATTTTATTTCAGTCGAATTAAACAACTTGCTTACAAAGTAGATTGAACTCTCTTACGTTCCTATTCCTTTACCAAAACTGCACTGTCTGCGATTTCACTAATACTTATAAATAGAAAGAGTGGTTCACTGGGAATGGGCTTCGTCAAGGATGGGAGTGTCTGTAGGTGCTGCTTAAGTCAATTAAAGGCAGCCTCGCACTTCGGCGTCCACTCAAACTTGCGGTTTGCTCTGAGAGTTTGGGAGAACGGGAGGGACCTGTCGCTCCCCCTTGAGAGGAAATGATTAAGCGCGGCCAGGCAACTATTCAGACTCTGGACTTCCTTGTGGAAAATCGGGGACTTCATCTCTTCTATAGGCTTGAGATTTTCGAGGTTTACCTCAATGCTTCGTCCGCTGACCATAAAACCCAAGAACTCCTGATTTTACTCCACAGGCGCATTTCGTTGGATTCAAGCAAAAACTGTGCCTCCTCATGCATTCGAATGCTTCTCGAAGGTCTTCTGTCTGAGGTCTCCCCTTGATTGACTTGACGACCATGTTGTTCACATAGGCCTCTATGTTTCTCCCTAATATTAATTTGAACTGCCGATTTACCATTTGCTGATAGGTTTTCCCCGCGTTTACCAAGCTGAAGGGCATCACCTTATAGCAAAGTATATCTCCATCAACGTAGAATTTGTTTGGATTTCATCGTCTGGGTGCATTCAGATTTGATTATAGCATGAATAGGCATCCAGGAAGCTTAGCAAATCGCGACGAGAGGTTGCATCCACCAGATGGTCAATTCGTGCAGGGGTTACAAATCCTTGGGGCAGGCTTTATTCAAGTCGAGGAAGTCCCCACACATTCTCTACTTTCTGTTTGACTTCTTTACCAGCACTGGATTGGCGACCCAGCTTTGAAAACGTACCTCTCTAACAAATTTGGCTTCAAGTAGTCTGCCTACTTCTTGCCTGATCGCCAAGCGTTCATTTGAACCAAATGACCTTCTTTTTTGAGCAATAGGTTTGATCGAAGGATGTATCCTCAGCTCGTTGGAGATTATGTCGGTGCTGATGCCTGGCATGTCACTGGGCTTCCAAGCGAATAATTCTTTGTATTATTTTAGTAGGGATCTTAAGGCGTCCCTTGGTCGTCGTTTAAGGTGGTTCTGATGCGCACCTTATTTTCTGGACCATCTATCTCGACTTCTGTCAATGCTTCCATCGGGGCTGGCCGAGCTTTATCAGGCCTTTGATTTCCCTTGTTTGGCAGGAACTGTTACATTTAATGGTTCGTTCACCCCTCGTTTTAGGTCTTGATGGGACATGAACTGTTACCTTTTGAGGTTAATTCGCAATCCTCACTTTCCTTGACTTAGGAGACAGTCACCTTTGGTGGTTTGTATGCTCGTATGTGTGAGGTCTTATCTTTCGATAGTCCTTCCAATCTTTGGAACTATTCATTTTGGTTCGAGTGGCCATGCTTTTTATGAAGGACTAATTTGTTTTATTAACATAACATTCTGATTACAAGCTATGTATAAAACCTCTGTAAATGTTCGGATTTCAAAGGACGGGGTAGCCTTATGCCCTCTATATTTTCCAAGTAATAGGACCCTCGTGCCTCCATCTCTACTACTTTGTATGGGCATTCCGATTAACTAAGAGTTTGTTGTGTCTGTCCAAATTTAGACACATTTTAGCTTGTGTGTTGTCTGATTGCATTCACTTTTCTTCAACAAGATCGAGAGGTGTAAGTCACTTGATGTCGTTTACTTCGGCATCAAGGTGTAGGATCTTATGGGTAGGCACCACTAATTCGGCGTGTGGCACTGCTCCAGATTCATATACCAGACTGAATGTCGTTTCCCCCACTAGTGTTTTGGGCATCGTTCTGACAGCCCACAACAAATTGTCCAACTCATCCACCTAGTTTCCTTTTAAGGCTTGAACTCTCTTTTTGAGTCATGTTAAGAAAACCTTATTGGTTGCTTCGGCTTAATATTTTCATACTCAGGATGGGTAATACATCTTAGATAGGGAGTTGAGTATCCCCGCCTGTAGAGTTCTCCATTTATGAGAACATGGTTTGTGGCTAGGCGATTTGTTTTTGTGGGCTCGCCTTTGTCTTCTCGTCGGTCTCTTCCTTTCAGAAGGTTATGGAATGGAGTTATCCAATTATCATTCTCTTGAATATTGAAGACTTTTGCTAGATTTCCGAGAACCGAGTATAGTGCTTGTTTCAGGAAGTGTATTTACGGTACTCTTGTTCCTCTGAAAGCCAGCTTGCTGAAAAAGTCTGCTAGCTAGTTGTCTTGGCGAGGAATCAACTGGATCGCGAAAGTCGGAATTTCGATAATGAATTTTTGGCATGGTCGAGGTACTTTTTCATTTTTTCCCCCTTTGCTTCATAGGTTCCTTTGATTTGGTGCACAATTAGCTCTGAATCACATTTTTCCTTTAGCGACGTTATATCCATTCCCTCAGCGAGTCACAGCCCAGTGATAAGTGTTTCATACTTAGCTTCATTATTGTCGCCTTGAATGTAAGGGCGATCACATACTTTAGAGGTCCCCTCAGGAGGAATGTGGACTAATCCTACCCCCGGGCCTTCTTCGGAAGAGGATTCGTCCGTAGAGAGTTCCCAAGTTTTTCCTTTGTCTTTTGTTTGTTCTTGCGATTTTTCCATTTATGTAAGATCATTGCTAGTACTTTCCACTATAAAATCTGCCAACACTTTACATTTGATGGCCGTTTTCGATGCAAATTTGATCTTGAATTTGCTCAACTCAATCATCCATTTAACCATCCTTCCTGAATAGTCTCGCTTCATCAGGAAGTGTTTGAAATTTTGAGCAACAATAACTAAGGCATAGAGATACTTCTCAATGTCGATATATTTTATTTCAGCCGAATTAAACAACTTTCTTACAAAGTAGACTGGACTCTGCTTACTTTCCTATTCCTTTACTAAAACTGCATTGTCTGCGATTTCACTAATACTTATATATAGAAAGAATGGTTCACTGGGAATGGGTTTCTCCAAGGACGGGAGTGTCTGTAGGTGCTGCTTAAGTGATTGAAAGGCAACCTCACGCTCCGACGTCCACTCAAACTTGCCGTTTTCCCTTGGAGTTTGGGAGAATGGGAGGTACCTATCGCTCGCCATTGAGAGGAAACAATTGAGTGCGGCCAGGAAACCATTCAGACTCTGGACTTCCTTGTGGCAAATCATGGACTTTCTGGTGGACTGTGGAGGCCACGATCTTATGCGAATTGATGGTGGTCCTCTCTAGGATGGCGTTGTATGAGACGCGTGCATCGACCATTATGAAGGCGAATGATACCTCTATGCTCTTCCATCCTTCGCCCAGGGTTATCGGCAGGTTTACATCTCCCAGCGGATATGTTATTCTCCCAGCAAAGTCGATCAGTGGAAAGTCACCCACTTGAGATCTCTTTTGGATTTGCCCATCTTTTCAAAAGCGTCCAGGAACGGAATGTCTATCGAACTCCCTCCATCGATAGTATTCTTTTCATATCGCTTTCTGCGACATTTGCTGTGATGACTAAAGCATCATTGTGCGTTGTTGTGACATGTGCCAGGTCTTCTTCACAGAATGCGATAATGATATCTTCCGCAGGCCGAGGCCTCTTTCATGGTTGCGCAGCTGTGGATATTTGAGCGGCATATAATTCTCTTGCATTGGACCCTCCGCCTCCGTCTACAAACCCTCCGAAAGTTATGTTTATCACCATTTTTCCATGGGATGGGCTAGATTGTTCTAGGGGAACTAGCGAGTGGGTTCTACGTAGAGGTATTCGACTACACTCCCTTCCTGCCACAAACCCTTTCAGCATGCCTCTCTAGATATGTTTCTCGATATCACAATTGAGAATACAACAATCATCGTTCTTGTGGAGTTTCGCTTTGCGATAGTGGAAATAGCTCTTCGAATCTTTACCCATAGGCTGAGCATTTTTTCGGGGCATTGCTGGTCTTGCTAAGGACTTTCTTTCCATCTTGACTAGTATCGTCGATATCTGCCTGTTTAAAGGCGGAAAATACTTGGGAACCTCTTGATGGCTTGGTCAGGGGGCTTCAGATCTGGGCTTCTCACGACCTCTCTTGTGATTCTTTTCCGTTTTTCCATCACGTCGGGGCTATGAAATTAGCTTCAGAGTTTGCCCTTTCCAGGTATATGAAACGTGTCACCCTTACTGGCATCTCCTCCAATGTCTCTATTTCCTGAACATCGTAGTTGTTACGCAGTTTTTTTTGAGTCTTTGTTAGCCACATTCAACCCTCTGTAAAAAGCTCGAACAATATCTCCCCCTGTGACTCGGCGATCGATCTCCGTAACGATATTAGACCACGCTCTTCAGCAGCTGTCTCTCTCCCATATATCGCTCCATGAATTTGTTCTTTAACTCGGGCTATATCCTTATTCATCATGCAGGGAGGCCGAAGAACCAAGACGACGCTGAATCCAAAAGGACTGCCAGAAATAGCAACGCTAAGTGGTTATCATCATCCGACTTACCTAAAATAGAGGCTTCATGCGTGTTGACGTGGATCACATGATATCTTCTGCCACTGTAATCGGGGATGGATGGTGCCTCCAAAACCTTTGGTATCCTAACTTCTATGAGTGTAGCGGTGAATGGATTGGAGGATCGTTCTTGAAAGAGGTTTATGCCAGCTCCATGTTGCTCCTTCATCTTTTTTGCGATGAGCTCCTCAACTTGGCCAAGAGTGAATTGAGGATGTTGTTCTCCGGTCGGTGAAGCATTCGACGGATTGACAGAGTTGGTTACTTTCAGCGATTCGGTCGAGGTCGAAGGCATTGACTGAGGAGCTGTGGCACGTGGATTTCCAGTTTCTGTTGCTAGTGGCACCACAGGACGAGGATCGTCATAAGGAGGAGAGGCTTCTCTGCGGGTCTGTCCTATGATAGTTTCTAAGAGGGATAGCATCTTCGCGGTTACCTAATTGGTTTCCTCAGCCACTTGAATGGTTGGTCGAACTAGAATCTCGGTGGTGGGCAGAATCGGGGCCGGTCTCGAATTGCCAATGTGATCCTGTGATGGTCTCGAAGGGACGACATAATGGATTGTTTGGCTAGCAGGTTCTTGCTGATGGAGTGGCGAAGCAACGACGAATTTTGAGCTATCTGAGGGTTACTCGTTAGCCTGTTTTCGACGATTGCGGTTAGAGCGAGTCTGCATGACTGTTTTCTTGTATTCCCATCGACGACGCTAAATTTTGGATCTGAATTTACTTGTGCTGACTGCATGATGATGTGGCAGTGATGTAGATGCCAATTGGTTGATGACCGCACGCTTGCGCCGAAGCTCTGATGAAGCAACTCCGATGCTGAAATGAGTATACTGTTTGTATGAACTCAAAACGTAATGTAACGTATGTAAACCAAGAGTATTTATAGGGATGGAAGACCAAATCGTTTTAGGAAACCGAATATATCTGTAAATATTGTGTCGATGTAGATAAGGATAGTAGATATTACGGTTATCACGTAATATTTCAATTTCCTTATGTAATCTATATAGAACAGTATATTCGGTGTCGGTTGTAGGACCAGCGTTGAGAGGTTGACTCTCTTGGCGAGCACCCACATGGCGAGCAGTAGGAGGCTTTGGCCTTGGTCGATGGCTAATTGTAGGGACTTTCACGTCCACTTTAGTTTTGAGTTTGTTGCTGGACCACTTTATGGGTGCCCGTTGTTAGAGGATATATACATTTGTATTTTAGTTTAGGATGTGATGTGTAGATTGAGATAAGTATGTGGCCTGTTTTCTAATTACATAGAAGTTCAATCGTAAACACTTCCTATATAAGGAAGGATGTACCGAACTCTTCCGATTTTAAGAATGAAAATTGTGTCATCTCCAAGCTTATTGAATTCACCAAATTCCCTTCATCTCAAGATCCTTTCATGGTATCAGATCTCCAGGCTGTGAAGTCTGTCTGATTTCTCGTTCAATTCAGCAAGGATTTAGAGTCGCTCATCAGTTCTCAGCTGTCTTCCTGTTCTTCAACAAATTCAGGTTCAATAGTGTCAGAATCAGTGGTTTAGATATCAATCTGTAAGGTGTTCAATAATAGGTTAATTTTAGTTCAAGTCTAGCATAAGTTGGTGACGTTTTAGTCAAAAATTGATCGGATCTTCATCACCGTGTTGTTTCTTCTACCGTTATAATTACTGCAATGTTTCGCTGACTCTGTTTTTGTATTCAAGTTGATATTTCTGTTCTAGTTGTGTGATTCAGTTTGCTGCTGTGTTTGAGTTCTGGATTAAATCGAAATAAGCTCTTGTTATTAAAGATCTACTATTCAATTGAAAAGATCTGTGTGCTACTCTGGTTTTATGTTCATCTGGTTTAGGTACATCTCTGTTTAGCATCCTGTTTTGTTTGGTTATTGCAAGTAAGGTTCAGTTCTGTTCATGTCTGCTTCGATTTCGAATTACAGTAGGCCTGTTCATGCATTTGATGATTCGTTCTGTGTTTGTTCTAAATGCAGATGGAACAAAAGTGATTAATCCTGCATATAGAGCTTACAATGAACAGGATAGTGCCTTAGCCTCTTGATTGTTGACATCGATTTCATTGTCATTGCTACCTAATCTCGTTCAATGTAAGTCTTCATATGAAATTGGCGCAGTCAATCCACCAAGTATGCTGCTGATTTGCATCGTGTCTGAGATGGGACGATCAGAACTTCTTAGGCTATCACACAGCAATTGTATCCTTCCAAGATACTCATGCATTGAGATATCTCTTTTCCTTTGAGATTGCCATAACAACCGCATAACCCGAGTCGTAGAAGTAACAGAATCCTAGTTCAGTTTCAGCTCCTAGTTTAGTTTCAACTCCTGTTATACCGAATCAATCTTCATCCTACCAAGCTCCAACTTCAACAAATGTGTATGTTCAGCAAGGTTATCCATCTCCTAACTCATATGGTTGAGTAAGAGGTAGAGGAAGCAATAACAACACCAACAAGCCATAATGCCAACTATGTGGAAAATTTGGACATCTTGTGGCGAGGTGTTGGTTTAGGTTTGATCATAACTTCAGTGGTGTCACCTCTCAAGCACAACCACAGTCTCAAAACAACATGAGAGGTCAAGCAAACACTTCTGAATTTTACTTGCCACCTGAATTCAATTCGGTTCAAGCGGTACCTCCGTATTCAGTTCAGCCGATTCATCAAGTTCTGCAGCCCTCTCCTGTTCAACAACTCTCGTTTCAGTCCTCTCAAGCTCCACCATAGCTCTCATTTCAGCATACATCTCCTGCTACTCATCTTCATCTCTATGGTCATCCTAACAGATCTCCTGACCAAGACAATCGAAGTGGATCAAACACAAATGCATTTCATATTCACAATGCGTCTACTTCAGCTTCTGAAATGGGAGCTGCCAATACTGCTTGGTTTCGAGACTCAGGAGCATCTCATCACCTCACAAATTGCCATATGAATGTGTCTAATGCAGCTCCATATAATGGTCAAGGTAAAAGTTTTGTTGGAAATGGAAATACTATAGAGATTTCTCACACAGGTACATCTCGTCTTCATTACAATAATAGATCTATTATACTAAGAAATATTCTCATTGCCCCTAATATTACTAAGAATTTGTTATCAGTTTCTCAATTTGTCAAGGATAATCATGCTTACTTTGTGTTTTGTCCTCATGGTTGTGTTGCGAAGGACTTGACCACACATCAAGTGCTTCTGGAGGGAACTGAAGTGGATGGGCTCTATAAGTTGCTTGTGTCTTCTTCTGCGTATGCCAATTCTTCGTCTGAAGTGTTTCCTATGTTTGCTTCTATAGATAAGTCAGTGTGTGATCATATGGAGACTCACTCAAGTAGTGGTATCAAGAATAAAGTGAGTGGTGTCACCTCTGATAAGTCTGATTTTTCTAATTCAATGTGTTCCAATGCTGAAGTTTCATTGTCTTTAGGTAATAATGTTGCATGTAATCCTACTATCAAAGATTTGAGTAATAATAAAATGACTTTTTCTGTGCAAAATATTTTTAACTCCTACTACTTCATGTTCGAAAGGAAAACTGAAATCTGATCTTTCTAAACATGATGCTGTCTTAGCTGAAAATTCTAATGTTAGGTGTGTGAATAATTCTGGTGTCTCATGTGCCACAAAGAGTTCATCTTCTGATTTCTTTTGCAATGGTGTTGAACATAACCTAATTCAGCATAATGATGTTCCTCTTTCTGTGCACAATGAGTCACCAAGTGACCTTGATACAAGTTCAAAGGTTCATAAACAAGATGAATGTTTCGGTGCTAATATGCTTGTGGCTGATATTTCGATTTCTTCATTTTTGTGGCACCATGGGTTAGGACATCCATCAAACCAAGTCTTGAAACAGGTTATCAATTATGGATTATCATGTGTATAGCTTGCAAAGTAGGTAAGAGTCACAAGCTTCCTTTCAATCCGATTGAGAGTGTGTACTCGTCTCCTCTTCAATTGCTTTAGGTAGATGTTTGGGGACCTGCTCCTCTAATGTTGAATGGATCCAGGTACTACATTAGTTTTGTTGATGCATATTCGAGATTTACATGGTTGTATTTCTTGGCTCACGAGAGCGATGCAACCTCAGTTTTCAAAACGTTCCAAGGTTTTGCTGAAAAACAACTGAATTGCTCAATTAAAGCTGTCCAAACCGACAATGGAGGTGAGTTCTTAGGTTCATTTCATTCTCACTTGATCTCATCCGGTATATTGCACAGATTTACTTGCCTGTACACATCTCAGGAAAATGGTATGGTTGAGAGGAAACATAGACACAGAGTGGAACTTGGTCTTACTCTTCTTGCACATTCATCTGTACCTTTCAAATACTGGACTTATGTTTTTGCCTTTGCTGTCTATTTGATCAATAGGTTACCTACTACTGTGTTAGACAACAAATCTCCGTTTGAAAAGTTGTTTAACAAACTTCCTACTTATTCTCTTCTTCGTGTGTTTGGTTGTCTTTGTTTTCGCATGTTCGTGATTTTAACAAACATAAGTTCGATTATAGATCTAGACCATGTGTTTTTCTAGGATATTCATATGCTCATTTGGGTTATAAATGTATTGACAGAATGGGAAGAGTATATATATATCTAGACATGTTCAGTTTGATGAATCTACTTTTCCTCATGCCAATAGTAAATCTATTTCAAGTCTTTCTTGTGATTCTCCAACTCATAAAGATAGTCTATCTTGGTTTACATATAGTTCAACAGGGATACCTATACCAGTTTTAAATACTGATTCGGTTGGAAATACTTTACAGGACAATACAAGTGTTCGACCTGCAAGTGCTCAGACACATGATATGGCTCAATTGAGTGTCGAATCTGAATCAATCAGCTCACCACATTCGACTTCATATGTTCAAATATCTTCTTCATCTCAGTCCAGACCTGTCTCGATTGAAAGATCAGATCAACATAGCTCTGATCATCTCATTTCTACTCCTACATATGCCGTTGAATCATTTGTTTTCTCATAATTCTGATTTTCCTGGTTTAGATTCAACCATTCCTCATTCTTCTCATGGTAAAACCGTGGTTGTTTCAGGTCTACAAGCTCCATCTTCAATTGCAAATGGTTCGGCTAATCCTCATTCAACTAGCACAAGTTCTAGACAAGTTCCTCAACCTTCAACTCATTCTATGGTCACCAGAACAAAGTCTAAGTCTTTTGCAAATGCACTGATGGCTTCCACTGTAGATATGAGTGAACCAACAAATGTTTATGTGCCTCTTCAATATCCAGAATGGAGAGAAGCTATTTAGAAAGAGATTGAAGCATTGCATGAAAAGGGCACTTGGACTCTTACATCGCTACCTCCTGGTAGACATACTGTAGGTTGCAAATGGATCTTTAAGATAAAAAGGAAAGTTGATGGCACTGTGGAAAGGTACAAGGCTTTCCTTGTGGCAAAAGGGTTCTCTCAAAAGGTTGGGTTTGATTACATGGACACGTTCAGTCCAGTTGCAAAACATGCCACAGTCATAATTATCCTCTCCCTTACCTTATCATTTCATTGGACATTGAGACAAGTATATGTGAATAATGCCTTTTTAAATGGAAATTTACATGAAGAAGTGTATATGTCACAACCTCCATGTTTTGAAGTCACAGATGATTTAGGCAACATGATGGTCTGCAAACTCACCAAGGCTTTGTTGGCCTCAAACAAGCTCCGAGAGCTTGGTTTGAAAAACTTCGGGAGTGTTTGCTTACCAATCTTTCTTTCTCAAGTTCTCAATCTGACAATTACTTTTTCATTAAGAGAATATCTTATAAATTTGTTTATCTTTTGGTGTTTGTTGATGACATAGTTGTTACAGGTTCTTGTAATGATCTTATTGAGTCTACAATCACCAATCTAAATGAGCATTTTTAATTGAAGGATTTGGGGAAACTCAACTATTTTCTTGGCATGGAGATTCAGTACGGTCCTGATTTGAAAGTGTTGAGTCAAAGGAAATACATCACTGACTTGTTGTCCGTGGGAACATGGCCGAATGCAGACCATCTCCTACACCTTTGGTAGGTTTTCCTCTTCTTACATCCACTTCTGGCTGAGGTATGCCCCTTTCTGATCCATCTTTATATAGGAGCATTGTAGGAGCTTTGCAACATGTTTTTTACACTCGTCCTGACATCAGCTATATTGTTAACAGATTAAGTCAGTTTCTTCATAGACCTACAGAAGCTTATTGGGCAGCAGTTAAAAGAGTCTTAAGATATTTGAAAGGGTCAATTCCTCATGGCTTATTATTCAAATGTTCTTCGTCTCTTGATCTTGTGGGGTTTACAAATTCAGATTGGGGTGCTGACACAGATGACAGGAGTTCAACAAGTGGACATTGCTTGTTCTTGGGTGGTAATCCTATTGTATGGTGTTCTAAGAAGCAAACCGTGGAGTCAAGATCAACTGCTAAAGCAGAGTTTTGCGGTATGGCCAATGCATTGTGTGATATCATTTGGGTAAAATCCTTACTCACTGAGTTCAGTTTATCATTATTATCTGTTCCAGTGCTTTGGTGTGATAATACAAGCACGATTTCTATTGTGGCTAACCCAGTTCAACATGCTAAGATGAAACATGTAGAATTGGATCTGTTCTTTGTTCGTGAAAAGGTATCGCAGCGGTTCGTTCAAGTCAATTATATTCCTGGCTCATAGGAGTTGGCTGATGCACTCACCAAACCTCTAACTGAAAAGTCATTCATCCCTATTCGAAGAAAACTTGGAGTTTGTTCACTTTCTGAAGCCTTGGCTGAAGGATCAAGTGGTTCAGCTCATATGTCATATCTCACATCAACTCATCACATTTCTTCAAATGAAGTTGTCTCTCAAGTATCCTCTAACCTTTCTCAGCTTCTATCACTTTCATATGGTTCCCATTATATGTTTCTTAATGATGATGATGATTGTTTTACTAATAAAGATGATTACTCCGACTCTATTGAATGAATGTTCATAAATGGAGAACTCTGAATCTCACTATGATATGTTCACATGTGTTTAGTTTGAAGTTCATTCAAGATTTTTTAATCTTCCTATGTCTTGTTGGATTCAAAAAGGACTTTTACTAATTTGTGTTGTGATATGCTAAGATGATGTTTTGAACATGTTTGATATTCAGTATATGGTTATTGATCAGATACAAAGCTCAGACATTTAGACTCACAAAAGCCAAAAAGAAGATGTTGGGCACAAACCCAGACAGTCACAGAGAAAATGTGTTGATCATCTTGTGATTAAGGCAATAGGTAATTATAGTTCAATGTTTGTACAAAAGCCAAAATAAGATGTTGGGTACAAACCCAGCCAGTCATCAGAGAAACAAAAAAAAAAAGAAAAAAAAAAGGAAAGTTTGATGACTTGGATAGCATTTTGATGCATGCAAACATATGAGACTACAAAACCCAAAAGAAGATGTTGGGCAAAAACCCAGCCAACTTTGTATCATTGATGATCAATCTACCATCATATGTGAATTGAAAGTGTTCAAAGGCATGTACAAGCATATTACTTCACGGATTTGCGAAGAGTTCTTGTTGTGTTTGATAAGATGTGGTTGAAGTTTTAAAAGGTTTTGATATGACTTTCATAATTAAATTTCTATGTGATATATATATAGTGTTGTGTTCTTTGTTTCAACATTTTATGAACACGATTTCTTAAGTCAAGGATCATCAAGCAAAGATCAAAGTTTTAAGTCAAACAGAAGATGGGAAGGATAAAGGAAAGTGAAGAGCATTGGTGAATGTTAGAGGATATATACATTTGTATTTTAGTTTAGGATGTTATGTGTAGATTGAGATAAGTATGTGGGTTGTTTTGTAATTACATAGAAGTTCAACCATAAACACTTCCTATATAAGGAAGGATGTACTGAACTCTTCATATTTTAAGAATGAAAATTGCGTCTTCTCCAAGCTTCTTCAATTCAGTAAATTCCCTTAATCTCAAGATCCTTTCACCAGCTTACCCTTACTGTGAGCCGGTGCAGTTATGAATGTTTTGGGTTTTACCCCTCTGAAACGTTATTGGGCCTTTGAGCCCTTACCCGTATTGGGTTGTCACTATCGATACCCAACACACAGTAAAATACTTATTTAAATTATTTTTAAATGCATATAAACTAAAATCATTTTCAAATATAATAATAAGTTTACTGTTTTAAAATTATTTTTTCAAGTCAATATACACTATAATAATTTTTCAAAAAGTTCATTATTATAAGTTTGGTAGTTTACAATAAAAAATAACTGAAATAATACATGAAATAATCAATTATATAGAAAAGTTATTATAACTTATATCATGAAATACAAAAAATATAAATTATATTACGAGTATTTGTTCATAAATTTAGTTTAAAAATACATGAGTCAACAATTAAAATTAATAATAATTAATACTTTTAAGTCAAAAACATTTATCTAGTTTTGTGACTTATATTTGTGCATATCTTTACAAATGAACTATTAAAATCATTGATTTATTTATTTAGTTTAGTAATAGTAATAATATGTTATATTTTTATTATATAAATAGTATTTTAATAATTCAAAAATATTTTCAGTTATAAATATATATATATATATAATATTTTTCATAAAACTATAAAAAAATATGGTAATGTACATATAATACTCTTAACTTTTATAGTTTATGACTTCTCTCAATGTTCATATAAAAACATTACTATTCTTCTAACAATAGTAACAATATATAATGTTTTAGCATACATATTATATTTTATCTATTTTGTTAATTGTAAATTATATTGAGTTTATACAACATTTAATTTATAACTGTTAAAAATTATTTTGATATTATTATAGTAAAGTAGCTGATGTTTATATGTGTCTTATGTCTTATTTTAGTAAGAGTATTAGGTGATATACAAAATATATCCTTAATTAATCTATATTTTAATTTGTAAAAGTAAATTTTTAATTTGGTCATACTTGATATTCATAAAATATAATATTATGTATTTTATTAATATATAAATCTCACTTTATAAAATATATTTAAGAAATTATCATAATTATAATGTGAAATAAAGAAAAATGATGTGAGTTTTGTAACTTATCTTCAGAAAGAATGTGAGACTATGAAGGATTATAAAGTGATTTACATGGCATACCACATAGGAATGAGAATTTTATGATTGACATGGACCAATTAAAAGAGCTTAATTTAACTTTAGGAGTGAAAAAATACAACCAAAAACTTATTTGTCAATAATCTACGTGATTTAGCCAAATTAATATATATATATATGGATTGCCACCACATAGTGTCATTTGTCGGGTCCGACTTTCCCCGACCCTTTTGAAAAATATTTTTATTTTGTTTCGCTCGAAAATGTCGGGTCTTGGCGAGCGACAGGTCAAGTCGAGTGGGTTCATCAACCAGACCGAAAAAATGAAAGAGTCACCGTCGATTACTTAGAGGCTAATCGGAATCCGAAAATTTGCATATGGTACATGGTGTATACATCCTAGGGCGTGGAAATGTCTACGTCGAGAGAATTTAGTTCGAGGGTTTGATTACGTCTTAAGGGCCCCGAACCCATAATCCGCCCTTTCAGTACTTTAGTTTGATTTTGAATTTATATTTTTCCAACTTGCCCGATTTGCCAGTTTTTATCATAATTGGCCGGAAATATTACATGCATATATTTTTTAAATAAACCATGTACAAGGGCACGAATAATTTGAAATAAATAAACAAGAGGAGACAAATGATTTTTGAAGATATAAAGCACGTTGGACTAATTTGTTACACTTTGAGAAGTCATGGGATGTTCAGAAACGTTTAGGGACCAAAATCAATTATTTAAAATGTGGGCTGAATTGGGAAGATATTTCGAAAATTCCAAAAATGTCCCAAAACGTTTCTAGTTTAGTTTATAACACTCGATAAAATCCCAGAATGACCTGAAAGTCCAAGGACCAAGTTATAACCTTCATCATAGTTCACCAATGACCCAAGTCAGTTTGATTTTTTTTTAACTGAAACGAAACCCCATACTTTTGCAAATACCTAAAATGACCCCAAAGTTAAAACCGAGTACGATTCTTATACGAAATACAACTATTAAAACATAATAATGATGAAACAAACTTCATTCACATTAGGAAATACAAATATCGAGCATTAAAGGAAATATACCTTAGGTATTTGAAGTTTAGATAACAAGCAACCACAGACACCGATAATCACTGATTTATTTTCCACTCAATTTCTTTATGTTTGTTTTCTCAATACCTCACCTTGAATTTTTTTCTCTCTTTTGTTCTTTTATTTATTTTCTTTTTTTCATTTTTCTGCTCTTGGTCGAAGCTTACGGCAAGCTTTCCTTCCTCTTTGAACACGCGCGCATGGAAGTAATCTCATGAGCGTGCGTTCAAAGATTAGGACCTGCTTTTGGATCCTCACGATAAATTATATACATAGTAAAGAAACATTATAATGCAACTTTCGGAAGCTGGACATTTAAAAGTAATGATTATTGACGATGATTTGCGGAGACTGGGCGTCTAAACGCTCATCAACTTGGGACTCCCAGAAGCTGGACAACTACATGTCCTAGCTGCCAAGGATGACTTGCGGAGGTTGAACACCTAAAGGCTCCGCTCGTTATATTGTGACTCGTTGGGGATGATTTGCGGTGGCTGACCACCTAAAGCCTCCACTCGTCGGCTTGTGACTCCCATAAGATGGAAAACTACAGGTCCTGGTCGATGAGGATGACTTGCGGAAGCTGAACACCTAAAGGTTCCGCTCATTGGCTTGTGACTCCCAGAAGCTCGATAACTACAGGTCATGGTCGTTTAGGATGACTTGCGGAGGCTGAACACCTAAAGGCTTCGCTCATTGGCTTGTAACTTCCATAAGTTGGATAGCTACAGGTCCAAGTGATCGAGGATGACTTATGAAGGTTGAGTACCTAAGGACTCCACTTGCTGACTTGTAATTCACTTTAGAGTTAAAAACTATGTGGAGATATCTAACTGCTTATGCGGATTTCTCGACCTGTTTTCTAATTAATCGACTTTGGAGTCTTTCTCGATGATGTCCCCTAAATCCATTTATGGTACGTCTATAAGTTGTATCCATGAAATTTGTCGAGACAACTCAAATTAATGTCCATCACAACTTCTCTTTTTTTTTAGGACGTTAATGTCCATCAAATTAACGACGTTGATTTGTATAGACTTCAAGTTATTCATCCATACAATCTAATTATTTATATATTTTTGGAGTGGTACCAATAACTAACATTTCTAAATTATGTGCTTTTAAGGTACCCCGAAAAGTATTTATGAAACTAAATATTATTTTTCATCATCTGCCAAAAAATGAAAAAATTATACGCTGACTAGAAATATAAACAAACATACATATTTTTAATCAAGTAATTATATTTATTTAAAAATAAACTCTACTCGTGATTGTCATATGTTGGTAGAGTTTAGTTAGTTTAGGAGGGTCATATACTACTTCTGTTACACCTGCTACGTTCCCTTAGAAGATCATTTCTTTCAACACTTTTTCTAGGTGAAATTCATCTCGATTGCCTACATATAGGACATACCTCTAAACTTTAATACTCCTTCCTGAATATGATACAGTCGTTTATATAAGCGTGTATCTTCAAATAGTGTAAACCCAAATCAGAAATAAATTTCTTAGCGTCATAATAAGACTGTCGAACAACATTGTCCTGAGGAAGTAACGCATCAACATGTGAAGTAACGCATCAACAAACTTCTTAGAAACCTTACAGAGCGCTTTTACATTCAATAACTCAAATATAAAATTGCGTTTAGATGCAACAAACTTCTCTAAGACGAATTGGAGAGCATCTACGAGAGTGCATATGATAATGCGTAGAAGTGTGTTGGATAGTGTTTTAGGAAGCCGCCCTAGGGGTCTATTTATAGACCCGGGGGCAGTTACGACGTTTCGTAAGTGTTCACTTTGGTTCCGGAATTTCCATGAGAACCCCATATGGGTGGATTTTCCAATATCTCACACTCACACATATGTGCGTGCTCAGTGTATATAGAGACATACTCTTAACATTTCATTTTTGTTTCATGCAGGGCTACACCATGCGATCGATGTGCTTCCAAAGAGCTAGGTGTTGTATATTTGTTACGAGTATAAAACCTCTCATTGAGAACAACCTGCAATAAGAAAGTATGCCTGTATCCTATATCGTCTAACCTCATTTAGGTATTAATCATACCCTGTATTCACAATCACGATACTAAATCACGATTGGTGCGCATTGACAATCTTAAAATATATTCCATTGACAATCTTGTTCTTATCACGATCCTTCAAATAATAATCTGACTCATTTTTCTAGACATGTCTTGCCCGGTCGAATCTTTGAAAATGACCATCACGTAACACACTAAGCTAGCGAACATCGTTTTAGGTCTCAAGTCTCTGATTGGAGTCATAAGGGAACACAATTTTGAACATGTTAAGGAGCCTTGGGTATCACACTACAACAAGTCGAGATCATGCTTGTGTAAACCTCTGGTCGATTAATAGCACACGAAGTATGACATGCATGTCACAACATTCTTCTGCTTTTCACATGGAGTATATGTCATTTTTCATAAAGACAGTGTTGTGCGGATGTGTGTCCAGATACCACGTGCATCTAAACCATAGTACATTAACTCCCACTTAACTCCAATTTTTACACTTATAAAATATTTCACTTTGACATCTTTCTTTTGAGGAACAATCGCACACCTACTTTTGGACTGTTCTATTTCATAGCTCATATAATTGGTAGGTAGTTGATTAACAATCACTTGGTTAAGGTGATAGACATTCGTCACAAATACATTGGGTGCTGGCAAGGGAACGACCTGCACATGACAGTGGACAATGTGCAATAGGACAATGTTGTCACTTAACTTTCTTTAGAAGTGTTTCACTTACAACTTCAAACAAGAGCAATACGTTGCAAAGTGCAAAATATAGCCAACGAATGAGTTGTCCTCTTTATCACGTATCTTACTAAGTTGATACGATAAACTAATCAACGTGTCAACGTATTTGCAAACTGTAAGTTAATTCTTGATTGAACTTAACCGTTGTAGAAAATTAAATAAATATAACTCATACAGATCATAAACATAATTTTGCACAATAAATATGGATTTATAGATGTCTAAGGGAACTAATTCTTATTGCCTGTGTGAAGGGTTCCATTCACTTCGCATACTAAATAGTGCAAAGGAGATGTACAAATATACTGATTTCATGGCAAGAACAAATCATACAAGTACGATATTCAATAAATTCATTGGAACTGGCCATATATTATACGCTCATCGTCATGAATATTGTAAATCAAATACGCTACGGCATAGTAGAAACATAAATTGAAAATCAACTATTTGACTAATCAACTAGGCATTGATGACGCTGTTGTCACATAAACATAACTTGCGGACACCGACTCCTTTGGTGGCAACTCTCAAGTTTTCCACCTCACACTACAAGAAAGTTTCTCTATAGCGATGGTAAATAATCGTTGCCCGTAGCATTATTGGAAATGCTAATACCCTATGTCGATGCTAAGAGTCGTGCCAATAGGCCCCATGGCTAAAGGTTTCCACGACGACAATATGCCAACACTAAAGGTTTATCATTACTAGAATAAACAGTTGGTTTGACCATTAGCATCGCTAATATGCCGATATGGTTTACGCGTAATTACCGTCGGCGTTATTGGATGCTAAAAAAGGTTTTTGTTTCGACATTGCTCAGATGTAAAATTGAATTCATTAGTGTCAGTGTATTATGGTCACTATTTCATTGTATATTGCATCGATTTGTGTTTAATGGAAAAATAAGTTTTATAGCCATATACCAAAACAAAGCATACATAAACCCTGCTACTATAAAGAACCATATCCAAAACACATAGTTTTATAGCCCAAACAGTGACATTTCAAGAACATAGTCTACAATCATCCACCAAATGAAGTTAACATTGTTAAGAGACTACAACCTATGACCCTGGGACATTACAACTTTTCAGGAGTACTTACAACTTTTCAGGACTACAACCTATCTCGGAGGTCGTCTCAGTATTTGAGCCCATCTATGTTTCACCCGTCTGTTCCTTGTACATCTCTTCCACTATCGACTTCCATAGTCGTACTCATGCATTGATAAACCAATTCGAGACCTACACAAGTCATTCAATCTATAAACATATATATATTAATTCTAAAGAAGTACATGAACTTGGTTACAGTAGAAGCCCCACGGAAAACTTCCGATTTAACTTATACATATATAAGTGGTACAAATTAGCCTTTATATCCGGGTGATGTTCTTAGTGTATCAACTGAAGCAACAAGTAACACAAAAGTGCTGAATGACTTTTAAGATTCTCATAAGACTTATAACATAAATGCAGTGTTATTCAAGGCTAGAGTGAAAGAAACATAAGCATGGATTGTTCTCAAGATATATCGTGGTGAGTTTCTCCTTCAAACCAGTAACCACTTCAGCAATTGTTTCAAGTGATTCTATTTGATTGTCATTTAGCCATAGGTCTTCTAACCTCCATATTTAGCGGTGTTGCAACAAGCTATATACACCATGTTGGTTAACAATCTAAACGATATCAGTTACATACTTCATAACCTGCCATGGAGGTTAAGCGATTGCTTAGGAGTCTGATCTTCACTACAAGAATCTGTTGCAACAGCAACGAAATTTCCGTGTTGACGCTAACAGTTGTAGTTAAATATATGTATATTGCGTCGACAGTTTTTGTTGTCGTTATTATTACTTATTAGGCACAATATGTTTACCATTGTTATAAGGTACATTTAGTGTTAAATTTTGCCATCGCCTTATATTTTACATGGATAAATGTGTAATGTCGACCAACACTTGATGTTAAATAACTCCATCAGTAACAGGTGAATTTTTCATTGCAAATGTACATATTCAAATGCGAAACGTTCTGTCGTAAATATAGTGATATAAGCAACGGTTGTTTGCCGTAACTAATCAATTTTTGTTTTCGTTAAAACATAAGTACCGGGAAAATGTAAGAATAGATTTGCGTGTCAATATATTGTCGACATTAGTATAGTCATTGTTTTTTTTTGGCCAATTAGTATAGTCATTCAACAACAGATTTAATTGTTGTTGTCAAATAGTTTATTTAGTGACGATTATTGTTGTTGTTAAAAAATCAAATTTTCAAATTTTTTTACCGCTCTGATTTAAAAATTCAAATTTTTTTCATTCAACAACTTATTTTTATACATTTTACAGAACCTTCTCTTATCTTCCCTTCCTTCCCTTCACCTTTCCTTCATCTTCCCTTCCTTCCCTTCATCTTCATTCCCTTCATCTTCACTTCATTCAAAACGTTTTCCAAAGGATGAAGTGTCATGGAGCTGCTCGACCGACCTGTCATGGATGAAGTGTTGGAGCTGCTCAAAGTTCCATGGATGAAGGCATGCTGGAGTTGGAGCTGGAGAAGACGACTTGGAGCTGGAGAAGTCGAGCTGGAGCTGGACCTGTAGAAGGTGAGCTGGAGCTCGAGAAATGCTGGTTCTCCGATGCCTTCACCATTGATTAAGAGTCTTGAAATAATCGGCCATGGATGAAGCCATAAATGATGAAGTGACGATATATGGATGAAGAAGCCATGGATGAAGAAGAAGGAAGAAGCCATGGATGAAGAAGGATGAAGAAGCCATGGTTGAACACAAATAATTTAAAATCGGACAACAAAATCGCAGAAAATAAATCGACCAACAACAACCTGAGTCCGCTCTAACATCGGAAAAGTGTTGTCGACGTTCATCTGTGTTTAACAACAACCTGATTCCGTTGTAAAGTTGTACATGCTAACAGCAGCAATCCTTTTACAACGGAAAATTGTCAACGTATAGACCTTTAACGACGGGGGCTACCGCGACGGAGATTTTGCCGCTGTCCAGACTTAACAACGGTATTTATGCAGTTAGCAACGCATTTTTGCCGATGTGTATGCTCGAGTTTCTTGTAGTGCTTCTTTATGCATTTCAAACCATATATATTTACTATTTTGATACAGTTTCTTCCCAACCATAACTCCTGTACATTAATAAAATTTTGTAGGTTCTGCATTACCTGAAAAAGGAATTAGACAACTCAACAAATATGATATACAAGCACACAATTAAATACATGTGTAAAGGGTTCACATGATCAAATGCAAATACATGATCGTTGTAACACACAAAGAATGAAATCAATGCCAACATTCAATCAGGATAACAGTTAAATCCCAAATGAGCATCTATTAAAAGACAACTCATCTAGTTTCTACTAGACCTACTTCTAGACTTCCCCTTCCCTTCCCCTTCCTCCTTGCAAATTAAACAGCTTTAATCAACGAGATAGAGTTAACAACATATAGATATTCATCATGCCAAAGGTGAAAAGTTCTCTAATTCAGTCAGTTTCCAAAAAATGGAAAAACTAAACATAAACAAAGCATAGATAACCATTTTCATCCGACTACAATAAAGCAAGGGCAACAACACCATCCCAAACTAGAGGACTGAACTAAACTAGTTGGTTGTTATTCCCTATTTCAGTGTTATATATACATAGAAAACCTTGCTAAAACAGTAGATTTCATCTACCAAACAACAATTGTGCTTGAAATGATTCAGTTTTAAGGAATCAACATGTATTTTACCACAACGACGTCAGCAATTTTGATAGTTGCCTTGGTCTCTTCACGAACCTTCTGAAAACGGCACCCTTCATTCCCAATTACCTTTCCAATCTGCCTTGATGGCATATTTATCCTAAAAATAACATCTTTCCCTATTGCCTTCCTCGCGTCGCCGTTTTGCGATGGTCGGGTGATTGCACTCTGTTGCAGCTATTCCCATAGGTCAGGCCACGTGGGGCAGAATGGGAGAGTAAGGTAGAGGTACTAGAATAGGTATGTGTTGCAAGGGGTGGTTCATGGTTGCGGGATGATAAAGCGGAAGCTGACCTGGTGGTTGAGCCATTTAGATCACTACTTCGCGGGAGCTTCCTCTTCAGTAGAGAAGGTCGTAGATATAGTGGAGAAGCTCTGTCTCTTTTTAGTTTTTAGAGATAAGGCTTCAATTCAAATTTTGAGTTATCCCGCTAACTGTTGGTTCAAATTTTGAAACCGGACGGTTTACTCAGGTATTCGATATACTATATATAAATATATTCAATATATTGATTATTAGTTATACTAAATTAAATAATATATTATATTATGTGTTATATTATATATTATATTACAAACCGTATAAATATATAATATATATTGGTCATTGTTTATACTAAATTATACATTATATTATATGTTGTACTTGTATATTATATAGATCTATAAATTTATATTTATATCTTTAGTAATTTTTGCTTAAATTTATATTGATCTCTAGAAATATATAATATATTTTGATAGGCTTTTCTCAATTTTATATTTTTATCACTTTACTATTTCTAATTGCTATGTATAAAATTATATGCTATGATAAAATGTACATGTGTTAGTTCTCTTGGTCATTACCATGGAGTTTAATGTTGGAGGTCACTATTTCAAAACACTTTGTTAGCTATCCTAATAATGTTTTTTCGCATTAACAATATTGTCTATCACATAATGTTTTGATCGAATTTTGTTTCTGTCCAATACTGGTCTTTTCTCTAAGTTTATATGTTGGTGTACCATTTAACGACGAAAAAGGTAATATTACGTTCGGTTTAATGTCGCCAATGTTTATATATATACTGCATCAGGAAATCTTGATACTAAAAATTTGTTTATGAAATATAATACATTCGTATAACTGATTGTATATATTAGTATCAGACATATTTTCAACAGTATATTTTTTGGGAGGTAAACAAATTAGAGCAACAAAAGTACATACTAAAACTCAGTTTCAACAATGGAAAATTATGTGCAACTCATGTCATCAACTACGAGATATTTTGCTAAAACTAAAGAAGTTTTTTACTATAAAAGCTGTTGTGACAATATTGAATTTTCGTGGCTGTTGATCAACATTCTTGTAGTGTCATCATGCTTAGGATGAATTTCAAAGTTCAATGATAATGCTTTGTGTTTGTGGCTTAATCCAACACTTCGGAGCAGTGCAATCTTGTGAGTTTTCACCCTTCCGTTTATAACTATTGTACTTCATTTTAACCATCTGGACACGATCTGGACATCTTTATTCCCCAAATTGCTCATTTGTTTCTAACTCGAATCAGCAAACTCTTCTTTTTTACTATTATCCATTATTTTAGGTCTCTATTGGGTCTTGACGAAAATTGTCACGTACAACTTAGCCAAAGTCTGTGTACTCTTATGCTTTTCTTCCCCAGAGTTTAGGAGACCCTAGGCTTCTTCCAAAGCAGAAACCTAGTCAGAGCGGGATATAACTATTTTAAAATGCATCCACAAATCATCTAATGAACGGATCACTACTTGGAATTGCTGTTTTGAGTGAGAACATGATCACACGACTGAGTTCATCCATTAGATTGACCATGTGCCAAATATATAACTTCAGTGATTGTTTAGGGTGTCTCTTGTAGGAGGGTTATCTCATAATTAGGAATTATATCCATTTTATGAAACATAAAACAATTTTATTTCTCAGAACCTCCCAAAGCGCCTTTGCATTTTGATAATCTTGAAATTTCATAAACAAATCATCATATATTGCACTTAGCAAAATGATGCACGTTATTCGGTTCTCATCTTTCCAGGTTTCATAGGCTTTTTTTTCTTGCCTTTGCTAGGTCATATTACCGGCTATAGGCTTTTCCCATGTCATTGGATATGGTCTCCATAAACTCTAGCTTAAGGAGTAAGTACTTAACTATTTCCTACCAGGCTGTATAGTTATCACCATCAACTTCAACACATAGTCGAATTCGACAACAATTTTCTGGAGGATTCATGTCATCCTTCATACATAAAAAGGATCATCATGTCAGGATTAATGTAAGCAAACAAGTTATGCAAGATTCATTGTTCAACATACATACACGTGTTATACTTAAACTTCTTATTAACAAATCAATTAAGGCAAGCATAGCCCGGAGTCAAAAGTTCACTATGTTCCCAATCATCGTCCAAAGTATACGCTTAACAAAATTAATTTTCTAATAATTAAGTCAAGCACTCCATTCACATCAACCAAAACAACATACAATCATGATTTAATTTACACACGAATGGATAACAAAGCATGTATCATACTTGATTTACATAATTAAAAAAAAACAAATAAACATGTCTTATGATTGATTTATACATGAAGTCTACATTAATAACTATTTGTAAAGTAATCATGCTCTTTATTTACCAACACATGGAATTGAAACAAATAATCAAAAAAATTTATGTTAGGACACGCAACAAACATGAATTGAATCAACATGTATGCATGAATAACTTGTACAGAGATGACGTATCATCATGCTTGTTTATTTTATCATACGTCCTTATAGATGGATATTAGATACTAAATCAAATTAACATGTATACCGTTTAAAAATTGAGCAAGCACACATGATGTTTCTATACATGAAAATACCATACATTAACATGTATCATGCTTGATAAACAACAAAACATCATGTAACATGATTTGTACACAACAATCATCAAGTGGCCTTTTCGAATTTGACAAGTCTAACTCATACAAAATAAGGACCAAAAATATAATATTCTCAAAAGTTACATTTAGAGAAATATTTCTTAGGTGGACCGAAGGGTTTGCTTGACGGGCCCAAATTCTCCCTTTTGTTAGATAGGACTCATAAGTTCCCAGGCCAGGGAGGAAGGGGTACAGTGTCAAGTTTCTACATGTAGCTCGGTCTTTCTACACAAATTTTTTACTCAATTTAAACTCAAGAATATCACTATTGAATCCCTTCAGACTTTAGCGAAACAAATTCGGACATAGTTCAAACAAAATTAAAATATAAGGGCCCTCATGCAATTTACCAAAAATAAATTATTATAGATTATAGTCTACTAAGCATGATACTAATAAATATACATAGTAACTCATTGCTTTGAAAACGATTCGGGACCATTTTAAAATAAAATAAAATTAGCTAATCCCTAAATAAAAATTTGCGGAGCTAATTGAACATTTTAAAAAATTAAGGGTCCAAAAAAGATTCACCATCGGGACAGGCCAAGGCCCAAAGACCCCAGAACTAGGTCACAACCCCCAAAATAATTGGGCAGGGGCCAGTCGACTGGGACAACCCAACCACTAACCGGTGGTGCCTGTGTTCCCCGAGGAGTCACCCAGCACGAAGAGGCCCGGTACTAGTGGTAACTTTCGTCGAAAACACATTTCTGGCAACAACGACCATATGCACATGAAAATTATCAGCAAAGAAAGGTCACTACCTCGTACATTATTCATTGAAGGAAAAGCTTATTCTTCTTAAGGATGGAAACCATGACAATTTGGACTCGTTTGATCCGCAGTGGCCACATTGCCAAGTAATGTGATTTGGTGTGTGAGATCTTCTGCACGTACGAAACCGAAATGGAATACAATGTCATCGTAGGTGTCATTATTGAAAAATAGTACTCCAGTAGACAACTCATTGTTTTTTTAGGAATGCCTGTTTCTCGTGGCCACTCCAACATTTCAATCTGCGTTTCTGATGAAGAGCACCAAAGACTTTTGGAGAGGCCGAGAACAAAAAGCAAAACACCGATACGACTGATCCATAACACGTGAAGGGGTGTCGTACCGTATGGAAATGTTTGTGGGGTTCAGGATTCGTATGACCAATGCTCTCCGGTAGGGATCTGCATGACCGCTGGAGTAAAACCGAGTGACTCATGGGAGGTCGTTGAATGCAAACGCACGTACAAGGGTGACAGTGAGCATCTTTCAGTCTAGACATGTTACTACCATACGGCCAACGGAAGGCGTGGAGTTTCTAGTTCGTATGACCGTAAACCCTCGCTACAAGCGACCACTGCATATTGGTGCGGAGAATAGCAACCGTTAAAAGACGATACCGGAGTCGGAGACCGAACCTTTGGCTATGATACGAATGTTGATGTTAGGATGACTAAGTAAGGTGTATGAAGATGGACAAGTGTAGCTGATTACAACTCAAGTTTCATCTCTAAACACAAAGTCAAGAATGCTGTCGAATGAAGGATCAAGTCTAGATTGTACTAGATAGTAGTAGAGTGTTCAAGAATAGTCTAGAATGCTCAAGAATAGATTTGTTGCAGTTCAGTTCTGGTTTGTATATAAACCAATATAAGCCTCCTATAACGTTTAACCTGATTCAATATTAAAGGATTGTTGTGAGAGGATTTAACTTGGAAGATCTTCTGTTTGGAACTCTACATGTTCCCTCTATGATAGATGACAGAGAAAATAATAAAATCATTAAACCATATTATGCAAAATATCTATCTAGCATCACGGTTATTGGCGTCCATTTCATCTTCGATAAGTAAATGACTCGTTGGTTACATGACAATTGTTTCTATATGGACAAAGTTTCATCATCACTTCTCCTCATAATCCACAACCAGAATTATGAATCTCTATGATAGGCTTAAAGTTCGGAAGCATTACAATCAGTTCATGAGGGAGTATCTCACTGAGATATAACTAGTTTGGCTGGATGTGGCCAGCCTATAGAGGAGATACAACAAATCTCCATCATCTTAAATGGTGTCAAGGGTCAATATGATAACATTGTTTCAGTTATTCATGCTAGTAGGAACCACTATGACTTGGCATCAATCACTTCTGTTCTTCTGGATGTTGAAGCTCATCTGAAGGAAATCAACTTTGAGACCTCTTTTCCATATGCTAATGTTGTAATGAAAACTGCTATAGATCAACACTCATTTGCCATAGCTCACACTAGTTCAGATGTTGGATCGAAATTGCCATCTGATACAGGACAACATACATCAATAATTTCATAATATCAAGCCAGCAATACTAGATACAGACGTGGAAGATCCAGAGGGAGAGGTGCTGGCAACAATAAACCACAATGCCAATTATGTGTCAAGTTTGGTCATTTGGTCCATCGGTGTTTTCAAAGGTTCAACGTGCATTTCCAAGGAGTTACATCCCAGCCTCAGGGGATAAGTGCCAATCTAACAACTGTTGTTCATTGGAACAATGAAGGAGAAATGCAACCTTATCAAATGACTCATCAGATGCCTCAGTCTAATATTCCAAACATGGTTAATCCATTTCAGCCTCAAATGATTAGTTCGTTTCAACTTGTCTTTAATCCTTTTGGACCTTCTCATGTACCATATTATCTTCCTCCTTACCTCCAGTTTATCCTAATCAGTTCGCTTCTCAACCAACAGATTCTCACACTCCAGTTAACATAACAGCCACTGCACCTCAGATTCCTGACAAGGCATGGTACCCAGACTCTAGTGTAACCAATCACTTCTCACGAGGTCCTCTACCGGGTATAGGAACTCAGATTTATCTAGGGACATTTAAAGTTCAGGTAGCAAATGGATCTTACCTTGACAAAAACAGGATAGGAACTTCAGTTATCAATACTGCATTTAAACCTCTCATTTTAAATAATATTCTTTACACACCGAAAATAACAGAAAATCGTATGTATGTTTCTCAGTTTACCAAGGACAACCAAGTGTTCTTTGAGTTTCATCCTACGTGCTGCTTGATAAAAAAATGTTGTCACAAGAGAGGTTCTTCTTAGTGCTATTGAAATCAATGGCTTGTACAAACTAGATTTTAGTCAACTTGCTGATAAATCTAATCGATGTATTTCATCTTGTTTGACTGCAAATAATTCCAGTTTAAATGTTGTTGTGATGTGTAATTCTGTTGAAAATACATACCAACTGAATAAAACTAAAGTTGATGATAATGTGCTGTGTTGTTTGTCTAGGAAGTTAAAGTTGAAATCCTCTGTTCTTCCTCAAAGAATTGGGCATCCTTCTGCCAAAACTTTGTTTATGATCCTCAAATCTATGAATATATTTATGTTATCTGATGCATATCCTTGTACTGCTTGTGCTGTGGGTAAATGTTGCAAACTCCCTTTCTCAGATTCTAGCATAATTTACAATAGTCATCTTGAACTCATTGAAATGGATATTTAGGGACATGCACCTGTCATGTCTAATGGATGCGCCTATTATCTTAGTATAGTTGATGTGTGTTGAAGATTTACATGGATATATATATTTTTTTTTAAAAGTGGTGTATCTCGGATCTTTTCTCAGTTTCACAAAAGAGCTGAAAAGCAACCTTGAGTTCAGTTAAAATCAATTCAAACTGATAATGGTGGAGAATGCAAGGCTCTCAGTTCATATCTTGCTCAATTTGGTATTGCTCATCGTTTTACATGTCGTTATGCTTCATAACAAAACGGGATTGTAGAACAAAACATAGGTTCATAGTTTAGAAGGGTTTGACTGTAATGAAACATCCATCCCTTCCTATGCAGTATTGGACAAATGCAGTTTTTAGTGCTGTGTCTTTGATAAATCGGTTGCCTACTAAAGTGCTCATGAATATTTCTTAATTACGATTTTCTTCGTGTTTTGGGGTATTTGTGTTTTCCTCTATTACAACCATATAATAGACATAAATTGGAGTTTAGATATGCTCCATGTGTGTTCCTAGGATACTGTGGAAATTAGCATGGTTACAATTGTCTTGACGCTGCTGCACGAGTGTATGTGTCTCGACATGTTAAATTTCATGAAAGTGTATTTCCTTTTGCTGACACTCAAGGTCACTTTATGCAATCTTCACCTGTTAAGAATACTAAAACTTCAGTTCCATTCTTTTTACCTTTTAATTCCTTTGCTTGCAATCCAATTGATGTTGATGTCCAGTCTCCTGTTATTCCTACATTGCTTCCCATTATAGAGCATGTCAATTCCTATACTCAGTCTACAGATTTGTCTTGCAGTCAGTCTCCATCTGTGAGACTTCATGAACAATCCATAGTTTCACCAATTCAATCAGCCTGATTCAGTTGATCATCAATCTCTATCAATGCCTGTCAATTCCATTCGATATGTTCCTGAGGGTTCAATACTTCAACTTTCCATGTCTTCTATTGAAGAGCCATTTCAGTCAGGTAATACAGTTTATCACTGTTCTCAGTTTGAATTTTCACCTGTCTCATAAAATATCAGGTATACACTTCAAAACTCATCTCTTGTACCGATGACTTCCAATGATCTTCAATTTTTAAATGATATGGTTAATCCTATGTTAGAGAATTCAGTTTTAACTACTTCTAGTACTAATATTCATCCTATGAAGATCAAATCAAAGACTAGAGATCTGACAGCCTTGACAACCAGTCTTCAACATCATTATGATTTTACTGATTCACCACCAAATGGCATCTACACTGCTATGGAATTTTCTCATTGGGCTCAAGCAGTTAAAGATGAGATTCATGCCTTGGCTATTAACAATTCATGGTCCCTAACCACACTACCTGGAAAAATAATTCTCGTGGGGTGCAAATAGTTGTTTAAAGTGAAAAAGAATTGAGATGGTTCATTAGCTAGATACAAGGCTAGATTGGTTGCCAAGGGTTTTTCTCAAAAGATTGTGTTTGATTTTCAGTACACCTTTAGCCCAGTAGTTAAACCTCTTACTGTACGTATCATTCTCACTCTTGCATTGAATCACAAATGGTTACTTCGTCAAGTTGATGTCAACAATGCATTTCTTCACAGGGAGTTGTCTAAAGATATGTATATGACTCAAACTCAGGATTTAAACAATGTGATGATCAAGGAAGAGTGATGGTGTGCAGATTGAATATGGCGCTATACTGTCTAAACAATCTCCTAGAGCCCGGTTTGAAAGGTTTAAAAGTTTCTTGATTCATTCTATTGGTTTCACTACTTCACTTGTGGATAACTGTATATTTTTAAAAAAATACTGACAAAGGTAATGTGTATGTTCTACAATATGTGGACGATATTGTGGTTACAGGAAGTGATTCTGATGTTGCAGAACTAGTAATTCAACAGATAAATAAGGAATTCAAGCTCAAGGATCTAGGTCTGCTGAACTATTTTTTAGGGATGGATGTTGAAGTTGGTGATGACTGTTTGTTGCTGGCACAAAAGAAGTACATCAGTGACTTGTTACTTAAGGTTGGATTATCAAATGTTTCTCCATTACCAACACCCATGTCTGGTAATTTACTGAGTACAAATATTTCTCAAACATACTTAACACCTGTTGATTCTACTTTGTATAAAAGTACTTTCGGTGCCTTGCAACATGTGTGTATCACAAGACCATATATTATCTTTGATGTTCAGAAGCTTAGCCAATATATGCAACAGCCTACTCTTCGTCACTGGAAAGTTGTACTTCGAGTTCTCAGGTATCTGAAAGGAACCATCAATCATAGTCTTCTTTTTCGGGTTGCACCTGTATATTCATCTAAGGTAACCTTAGTTTATTTTGCTGATGTTGATTGGAGAAGTGAAACTGAGGATCGAAAATCTGTATTAGGTCACTATCTTCTTCTTAACAATAATCCTATAGTTTGGAGTTCGAAAAAACAATCTGATATATCTCGGTCTAGTTCATAGGTTGGATATAGAGCAATATCTAATGCTATGTGTGTAGTTCTATGGGTTGTTTGGTTATTATCTGAATTTGGTATTAAATTGTCTTCTATACGTGTCATATGGTGTGATAACATAGGAAATGTTGCCTTGACAGAGAATCCAATTAGCACTCAAAGATGAAACACGTTGAGTTGGTTTTGTTTTGTTTGTGAAAAGGTGCAGAGTGGTCAAATTATTGTGAATTTCGTTCCTGCATCATAATAGGTTGCAAATATTTTAACCAAGCCTCTAACTGAAAAGTTGTTTTCTCAGTTTAGGGATAAACTTGTTGTTATGACATTTGACGAGAGTCAGTCTGATAATTGTTGTATTGAGTCTAAGGATGTATGTGTATAAGATTATGATTCTGAGTAGTATAGATGTTCTATCTTGATTTGAATATGATTCTAAGTAGCCTTGCCTTTTTGTTTGTTTTGATTATGAGTTTGTACTTGACCTGCTTGTCTTATTGATTCTCTTACCTAGTTCATCTGCTTTCTCTTCTGTTCGTTTTGAAGTCATGATTCTCTTTGAAGTTCTGTTCTTCCAATCAAATACATGATTCTCTCTTTGCAGCCTATCAAGTGATGTAAGTTTTTCAGTCAATTCTATTCATAATTGTCTTCTTGGTTTTCTTTCTAAGTTTCTAGGCAAATGTTTTCATTTGTATTTCAGTATTGAGTAACATGCTATTCTTAGTTAACTCATTTCCTCTAAATCATGATTGTTGAACTTTGCTGCATATACTGAATTCAAGTTTCTGTCCTGAAGTTCCTCATTTGTGAATTCTCAACTTCGTAAATATGTAAGCTGGCATAGGATGAAGCTTAGGTGCAAAAAATAACAACTGCAGAGAAAACGATAAGATACTCCGTGGAATGTTTGAGGCCGGTAAAATGGAGGAACATGAAAACCTCCCACCTTTATTGGTAAGATGGAGGCACATGAAAACCTCCATGTCAGTAAAAAAAAAGGGTAAATTACCTCAACCGTTACTTATGTTTGACAATGTGACTGAACCGTTCAAACTTGAGCTCAACCGTTACTTAAGTTGACACATGTGACTGAACCGTTACTATCACCTAACTGCCGTTATTTCTTCCCGTTAAGTAGTGACATGTGCTTGTCACGCGATTAACTTGTAAGTTGAAGTTCCCAAACTACCCCCAACATATTGTCTACTTAACAGCAGCTGATTCTTAGAATCGAAGAACAGGAAGAAGAAATTTGCGCGCGAAGAATAGGAAGAATCGAAGAACTGAAGAACCGAAGACACAAGCCATGAAGTCTGCAGATGAATGTTGTCCTATGGGTTCTAAGAATCGTAGAAAGGTTAGATCTCGGTCCATCTCTTCTGCGTCTGCGAATGCCAACCACGGAGCTTCGCGTCTGCGAATGTGCTACTGTGGGCTTGTGTGCTCCGTGAAATCAGCTGGTACGTGGCAGAATTTCTCGCGCCAATTCCATGGTTGCCCCAATTTTGAGGTAATTTGATAGTGGGTAACCCTGATTTGCAACCCTAATTCGTTTTGCTGCAGTAATTTGAAAGAACAATTGGAGTTTGCGAAAAGCCGAGTTGTTGAAAGTCGACCCCATCGGAAGTTAGTTGTAGTCTTTGTCATTGTTGTTGTTGTTGTTTTTGTTATAAGTTCAATTGCGAATAATTAGCAGAAGTTAGTTGTAGCTGTGTCTGTAACTGAACTGTGCCTGTAACTGAAACTGAAGGATGAAGAACAATGTGTATTTTGCGAAGGTGGTGACTTATCTTTTCTGAACTGTGATTAAAAGGTGACTTAAGTTTGTGAATTGTGATTAAAAGGTGACTTATGTTCGACGTACTGTGATTAAAAGGTTACTTAAGTTTGGACATTTTGTTACCCAACCGTTACTAAAATACAGAATACATCCGAAAACACAGAATCCATAATAATCCATCAAAATCCAGAATTCAGAATACATCCCAAAACATGGTCCATCCTATAATCCAAAAATAGGTTACGTTAATGAATTGTCAAAGAATTCAACACAAATACATTCCATGGTACCCAAATGTGTCTTTCCTTTGGGTAAATTCCGCAAGTAGCACAATATTACATGCCACAGCTGCAAGCAGCATTTTGATACATTTACTTACGGTCTATAATCTACCTCCCTAAATCCAGACCATTCACTTTTCATTTATTCAGAAGAAACATTTTAGGGAAGCAAGTTGTCAAAGAATGGAACAGAAACATCAACAACAGAACTTGATGCTGCAATTTGCGAAACTATTCCATTGGTGGTGTGTTCTTGACAGGTCAGCAGTTCATCTTAGACAGCTCAATGATTGGCGACTTCGTTCCCTGTGGAGTGCGAGTCTGATCTGCATACATCTCCACAACAAAGTGGACATACTCTGAACAAAAAACAACACACTAGCGTCATGAATCTATCCCAAAGGGGTTTTGTATATAAAAAATGGTGCTGATTATGATTCTCAGATCTCAGCCATCTATATGGACCCTAATTTCACCACTAAGCTTCAATGCAGCAGACCAACTATTATAATTAACCCACCAACATAAAACAAATTAAACATTTAAAAAATTAATTTGTTCAATCTCATTTTTGTCACTCTCACCCACTTCATCAATTAACTTCATCAAGTTTGTTCAATCGATTACTGCACATTTCATCGATTTAACAGCAGAATCATCACCACCACCCACTATCTTCACGACAAACAACATATTATGCAGCAATTTACAGCAATTATGCAGCAATTTACAACAATTATGCAGCAATTTGCAGCAATTATTGAATACACGCCCAAATACGAACATATTATGCAACAATTTCATCATTTCGTACCGCAAACCAACACCAAAGCCCTAATCTTCAACCGAATCGAAGATTAACGAAGTGAAACAGAGTAGAAGAATACAAACCCAAGTCCGAAAACAGAAAGAATGCAAAAAGCAACACAAACCGAAGTTCAATCGAAGCAAAAACACAAACTTACTTCCAGTTGCAGTTCCGAAACGCAATGTCGCCGAGGAGGGTTCCTTCCGTGCTGAAAATCGACACTATCGGGGCGGAAGGAGGTCTGCAAGTTTCGGTTGGAGGGAAATGGGAGTTGATAGGAAGTTGGAGTGTGGAGATGGTTATCAAACGAGGAAACGTTGCAAAGTGACAAAAGGGCATTATTGTCCTTTCAAATGTCTTCAAATCGTTTTAATTAAGTCATGTGTTGTGCACGTGACACTTTGACAGTCAGATTTGACGGAAAGTTCATGGAGTAACCTTTCAGTCACATCTTCAAACTTAAGTAACGTTTCAGCTACACAAAAAAAGATGAGTAACCTTTTAATCACATGGGCCAAACATAAGTAACGGTTGAGGTAATTAACCCAAAAAAAAATCAATCAAAAAAACAATATTCATAAGAAACAATATTCAAATGACTCAACAACTTTTCTTGGATTTGAAATTGTCTTATGTATGCAGCAAGTTTTCTCATTGATTGGTTGAAACAGGTTGATTTTTACCTGTTGGATTTGAATTTTTACCTGTCTCAAAAAATATCAGATATACACTTCAAAACTCATCTCTTGTACCGATGACTTCCAGTGAGAAAATGGCATAACAGTGTAGATCTCATTTGGTGGTGAATCAGTAAAATCATCATGATGTTAAACACTGGTCGTCAAGGCTGTCAGATCTCTAGTCTTTGATCTGGTCATCATAGGATGAATATTAGTACTAGAAGTAGTTACAGAGACAAGATTCACTAGCACGAGAAATAGCATGTTAGTAAGACAAAAAATGTTATACCGAAATTATACTTACATCGGTCGGAATATCGAAGTACGGTAGTGGAAGCGTGCAAGATCGTCGACGGTAACAGTGATAATACTGACCGAGAAGAACGTCGCATAAACGGAGCGTCCCTCGGGTTTGCACTGTGGATTCCCTAAGACGAATTGGAGAGCATCTCTGAGAGTGTGTACAAGTGTATTTGATAGTGTTTTGGGAAGCCCCCAAGGGGTCTATTTATAGACCTGAGGGCAGTTACAATGTTTCGTAACTGTCCACTTTAATCTCAAAAGTTCCGTAATTTACATGAGCACCCCTTATGGGTGCAATTTCCTACAAAACCATATCCAAAATAAGCAAAATTCAGGATCGAATGCAACACTGTCTTCAGGCAGAAACTACCACAAAGTATATCACAATCGAACTGAACAATGCCTGAACTCAGATAAATGAACTGACTGAAAATGACAGTCAACACGGAAGTAAGATCGTGCAAAACAACTGAAATTACTCTCAAATATCAACACGATCGTCGGAGGAGAAGAAGAATAAAACAACTGTAAAAGAGTTTCTCATTTTATGATTATCTTCTTCATGTATTTTGAATGGGAGAAAAGTCTCTTATTTATAAGGTGATAATCTTAAGTAGTAAGTGAAAATACTCAAATTGGAACAATTTTCATTCACTATTAGGGTTTTGTGCAAGTTTTGGCCTAATTACAAAAATAACTCAAACTTACAAACCTTTTACAATTAAATCATTTAAAAAATACCCACATGAATGGAAATTGATGGATTACCTAACGTAGCTCTAGATTTGAAGTTTTAGTTTAATGGTTAACACCTGCATCAGATATGTAGGTGTTACCGTTTGAATCTTCCCTAGTGAAGTTACATCAACTTTATTTGCTAGTTAGTAGACGTGATGTCCTTGAATTGTCTGTTGTTGCTGTATAGGATGATATAACTCACACTGTGTCTTCCTATTACTGTTAAGTTCTCGCATTCATGTCTAGTATATCCATGGACATCTCCTCGTTCTTCAAGCGTTTCTAAGATTTTCATTTTCAACAATTCCTTTCGAAGTGACCCCTATTCGTTTGCATAGTTCATTCATTCTCTTAAGACTTCATCCATCACTCTACAACGAGTCATTAATTTCCTAATCATTAAAATTATTTTCTTAACCTTATCCATTATCATTATGTTTCTCATCAATAGAATGGGCACGGGGTTAAAACCCCTCAAAGTGATAGTATAACTCTTGTGATTAGGTTGTTCTTTTGAATATAGATCACCAACTGTTCGGAGTCAGAGCGACATGTTGGGAGGTATGTCACATGAATAAAGTCTCCCTCAATTTGCTTAGTAAAAACCCTAATACAAACTATAAAAAAGCTATGTGGAGATATATGGTAGGCATCTTGTATATTAAAGGGAACATACAATATGTCTATTTATAAATGTGGGGGTAGTTATGACATTTCGTAACTAAACAATTTGGTGTTTCTCTAACTTACATAAGTAACCCTTCTGGGTGCATTTCATACATCTCCCACTCACACATAATGTGGGTGGTCAATGTGCAAACACATATGCTTTTAATATCTCATCTGTCTTTCATATAAAGCTCCACTGTGCGACCAACATACTTAGTGAGAGTTAGTTGTTGTTTATCTGTTAGGAGTATATAGCCTCTGACTAGAACAACCCACAATAAGAAATTATGGTTGTACCCTAGATCATTGAACCTCATTTATGTATCTTTAAATACATCATTAGTTTTATCATATATTCACATTAATAAAATATGATTGCTCCGCACCGTGAACATAATTCCTAAAGATATTTGTATTTCTATTCTTAATTAGGCTCCTTTAAACAGCAATTCAACTTGATTTTCCACACATATACCGCCCATTCGAAATTGTGTGCATGACCATCACATAATACACTAAGGTAGCGAACAACGTGTTGGGTCTCAAGTTTTTGATCGGTGTCATGAGGGCACACAATTTATACCATATTAAGAATCCTTAGGTCTCATACTACATCAAGATGAGATCGTTCTTGTGTAAACCAGTGGTCGATTCAGAGCACATGTAGTATGAAATGCAATTCACAACACCCTTCTTGTCATAAAAATGGTGTGGTGTGGACGTTTGTCCAGATACCACATGCATTTAAACTAGGGTTCATTAACTTCCATCCTGCTCAAAAGTAAACCACTACGAACTGATTTCCATTAAAATTACCAATGACCTCATACCAAAGACCATTAAAATTACCTATGACCTCATATCGTTGAGAAACTTAGGAATTCAAGTAGTTAGCTCTTTAATCATTCGCTTGGTGATTTGTTTTCTTCTCGAAATGCTATCTCATATCCACTCGTCACATAGACGCAATGCCGCTAAGAAGCAGCGGAAGTTACGCATGTGAGAGGGCTGACCTATTGTTTAACAGGCATATATACAAATCATAAATGCTTTAAGAAATATAAATAAAAATGTGTATATTCAAATGAAACTCATTGATAAAACATTAACTGTGATGCGAGCAAACTAACTGGTTTTTACAACGATCGAGACCATTTGCTCAATTGAGTCAAGTATGAGATGAACACATCCTTACACAAGAGTTTTCATCGACTATTCCGTTTATCAATTTTTTTTTTCGATTACAAATTCACTTTTAGGATCTTACATATCACTGGGCCTTATGCATAATAATGTCATTTTTTTAATGTTCTATCGTAAATAGTATACTCTTTGGAAGATATTAAACATAATTACCATTAGATAAACATTGGATCAATAATGTGCAACATATGCTACACATGTAGGAACCTGTTAGACCAAATAAAAAGTTTCACTTGTTTATATGAGAAGTACTTGTTTCTCTTCCATTAATTATAGTGAAATTTTCACTTGTTTCCTACTTATCTTATTAGATGGTCGTCTTTAGTAAGAAACCTTATCCCAGAAAGTCTTAAATGAAACTAGGATGAACTTTACAATGTTATATCACACTGATATACACAATGCTTCAACAATGATATTATGTGATCATTGAGCAACAAACCAAGTCGAGTCATATACCTAATTTATTAGTTGGTCTAGTACACGTATGTCATGTTAAAGACTCCCAACTTAACTCAGTTTTAAGAAACTTGGCACATTACGTCATGACTTTTAGGTATAGGAATATTTACGAGAAAATAATGTAATCACTTACTTAAGAAGTAAATTTCCCAAGCGATCTACCTCTGATCTTAATTCAAACACTACATGAAACTCGAGCATACACATCGGCAAAAATGCATTGCTAACTGCATCAATACCGTTGTTAAGGCTTAACAGCGACGAAATCTTCGTCGCTGTAGGCCCCGTCGTTAAAGGTCTACAGATCGACAATTTGCCGTTGTAAAACGCTTGCCGCTGTTAGCATGTGGCTTCCCACGTCAACTATACAATGGAATCAGGTTGTTTTTAAACACAGATGAACGACGATTACACTTTACCGATGTTATAGATTACTCTTAGTGTTAACAACTATTTGTCGATTTTTTGGTCGATTTTTTGGTCGATTTTTTGGTCGATTTTTTTTCTGCGATTTTTTTGGCCGATTTTAAGTTATTTGTGTTCATCCATGGTTTCTTCTCTATGTAGGTTCCTGCATGCTGTCTTCAACATCATTCACCAATTTGAGGTTCATCCATGGCGTCTTCGGTTCCAGCGAACGAGACGAGCTCCAGACGAGACCAGACGAGCTTCATATTCATCCATGTCGTCTTCGGTTCCAGCGAACGAGATGAGCTACAGACAACTTCATCTTCATCCATGGTGTCTTCGGTTCTAGCGAACGAGACCAGTCGAGCTTTGACTTCATCCATGCTCCGATAAGACGAGAGGAGACCAGCTCGGTTCCAGACGAGACCAGTTCGGTTCCAGCTCGGTTCTAGACGAGATGAGACCAGGCGAGCTTCGGTTCCAGCTCCGATGAGGGGGAGATGCCGACGAGAAGTAGATGATAGGGAGAGGGTGAGGGTGGGGGTGCGGGTGAAGTGAAATGAAATGAAAATAAGGTGAAGTGAGTCTGTGAAGTAAAGTAAAGTGACACTGTGAGGGCGAATGAAGTTAAGAGCGGGAAATTTTTGAAATTTTTTAAAAACAAATTCACGGCAACAACAATAGTCGTCGCTATTTAAACTATTTTACAGCAATAATTGAATCTATTGTTGAATGACTATACTAATATCGACAATATATTGACACGCAAACCTATTATATCATTTTCTCGGTACTTATGTTTTAACGGCGACAATATTTATTAGTTACGGCATACATCTGTTGCTGTTATAAATATATTTACGACAAAACTTTTCATATTTAACTATGTACATTTACAACAGAAAATTCATCTGCTACTAATGGAGTCATTTAACATCAAATGTTGGTCGACATTACACATTCATCAGTGTAAAAAATAAAGTGACAGCAAAATTTAATACTAAATGTATCTTATAACAATGGTAAACATATTGTACCTACTAAGTAATAATAACGACAACAAAAACTGTCGACACAATATACATATATTTAACTAAAACTGTTAGCGTCAACATGGAAGTTTCGTTGTTGTTGCAACAAATTCTTGTAGTGAAAGATTAATTCAAACATCAATTAGGTATCATCCTTCATTCATGAAATCTGTAACTACCAGCAAATAGACTGTGACATAACATTTGTACCTTGCAAGACCTTCTAGATATTTCACTAATGAACTTATTCCATAGTGATTATCCCCTCCAACATGAACTAATCATGTGACATAAACTAATCACGTTTAAAATCTATAATATTGCATCAAAAGAAAACTTGGAGTTCTAATTGACTACTAAAGTAAAAAAAGGTGCATTCTTATACTCAATATATAGAAACACTTCGAATCTACTCAAAGAGTTTTAGGGCAACATTTATTTCCAAGATGTACTTATCTATGCAAAACTAATTTTCGCAATAAATTGAGACGTGTTTCTCTAGATGCAGCATAACATCAAGGATCTAATTGATCCCTATACACCTAACATCTTTCATCTTATTCTCCATTTTACTTAAAATTATGAGATATACGAAGCCTCAACAGGCTCTTACTTGGATTAAGAACATTTTTCAAATTCCCACTCGAACGATGTATCTTGATTATACACTTAGACTAACCTCTTGATCCCACTTGAACTAAGATTCTAACCAAGATCTTTTGTATTCGCAACTCATGATGAAAAAGGTGAGCCATGATGAGAGTCTAATTCAACATCTTCTAAAAATCCTCCCACTCAAAACAAGTTATCTTAGTGGATCAAAATCAAAATATAATTTTATCATCCTCTAAAATCCACTTACTTGAATCAAGTTAGCTTGGTACGCCTTAGCTCAAGAGCTTGAAAATGGATGTTAATTCATTTTTTAGTCATAAGAACATATTTTAGTTGGACATCTTTCCTTTAAGGAACAATCTTACACCCACATTAGGACATTTTCGTTTCGTAATTTATACGGATTTGTAGGTAATACGTTTTAAGTGCTTTGTTAAATTGGTAATAATTTGTTCTGATACACAGTGAGTGTTGTTAATGTAATGACATGCACATTGTTGTGGGTAATGTGCAATGGGATGATATTGTCACTACTTCACCTTTGTAGAAGTATTCTCACCGTCTAACAACAACGTATGTTGCATAGTGCAAAAAGAATTTGTCAACGAATGAAATATCCTATTTACCAAATATTTAAATAAGTTGAGTCGATGCACTGATCAACGTCTCAACGTATTTGCACATTATAAGTAATTTATTTATTGAATTTATCCACAAGACTAGTTGTAGACAATTAAATAAATATAACTCATACGAATCATAAATATACTTTACTCTAAGAAATTTGGAGTAGTAGATGTCTAACCAAACTAATTATGGCTGCCTAATTAAAGTAGTCACATGCAACTCATCCAGAGTTTGTTTTACTCTAAGAAATATACTTTTCCTCTTTGAATATTAGGAGCCCTTGGACTTCTTCCAAAGTTCCTATCCAATATGAGAATGATATTGTTATTTTAACATGAATCCAGTTATAAAATGAACGAATCATTACTTGAATTTACTGGTTTGAGTGAGAACATTACAAACGCTATTTAGTTCAACTATTACATCGACCATGTGCCAAATAAAGACTGTTTAGTGTGCTTCTTGTAAAAGTCTAATCAAATAGTTAGAAATTGTATGCTTTCTATGGAATAAAAAAAATTCTCAAGCAATCTCAAATAGTGTTTGCACTTTGATCATCTTAAAATTTGCCAGACACGTCATATTCGATTGCACTTTAACAATTGATACACGTTGTGCAGTTATGCCCTTTCCATGTTTCATAAACTTTTGTTTCTCGTCTTTAATGGGACATATTCTCGACTGTAGGCTTTTCATGTCATTCAATATAGTCTCCGAAATTTTTAAATTATGGAGTAAGTATTTCACTTTCTCCTGCTAGACTTCGTAGTTATCAATGTCAACTTCAGCACAAAGTTGAGTTCACTAATAATTTTCTGGAGGACTAATGTTATCCTTAACACGTAAAAATGATCATCATGTCAAGATCAACATACACAAGGCATGGAAGATTTACTGCTTAACATACAGACACATGTTATACTTGACTTCCTTATGTACAAATAAATTAATGCAAGCATATTCTGGAGTCAAAAGTTCGCTATATTCTGAATCATCGTCTAATCTATATGCTTAGCCAAAATCATTTTAGCTAATATTTATGGCAAGAAGGATTCACATCAACCAGAATAATACAATCATATTCTAAATTCCACATGAATGTCTCACAAGCATGTATCAGACTTGATAAGCATTACACAAGTAAACATTTTCTTATGAATTATTTATAATCACTAAGAATATTTACCAAGTTTTCATTCTCTTAGTTTTTTTACTCATACATTGAGCTAAAAAAAACTATCAACATAGCATATGCTAGTGCATACAACAATCACGACATAAATGAGCATGACCACATGAATTATTTGGTGAAGGATGAATTATCAATATAACACATCACACTTCTATATTTATCACAACATGCATATACATGGAGGTTAAAGAATTCAACATGTATTATGTGTGGAAAAACATACCAAGCACGTACACATGCTTAAAGATGTATCTATACATGAAAATAACATGTATCATATTTTTGGAAATAATACACAGCAAAATAACATGCTTAGTACACAACAAACATCAAAAGGCCCTTTTCAAATTTCACAAGACTAACTCGTATAAAATCTCTTTTCGAAGACTATAAGAACCAAAATTTAATATCTTCAAAACCTACGTTTATTGAAAAACTTTCTAGGTAGAGGACAAAAAATCTCACATGATGAACGAAAACTCTTTCCTTTCTTACACTGAACTCGTAGGTTCCCAAGCCAGAGAGGAAGGGGCATGGTGTCAAGTTTCCAACCCAAGTTCAGTTTTTTTAAACAAAACTTTCACTCAATTTAAACTCAATAATATTATAATTGAATCCCTCTTAAGACATGGTGAAACTAATTTGTATAAAGTTCAAAGAAATCAAACTATGGGCACATCATGCAACTTATCACACATACTAGTATCCTAAGCATTATACTAATAAATAAAGTTAACAACTCATTTTTTAAAAGAATAGGGACCATTTTGCAGGGAAAAAAATATTTTATCGGTAAATATAGTTTGAGGCCCTTATTGAATATTTTCAAACGCAGACCGAGCGATGGCACAGATCCAACTGGGTCGGTCCACAACTCAATATGTGGTTGGTTCATAGCCAACTAGCTGATACACAACCCAATTGAATGATTGGGCTGCAACCCAAACTGATTAGGCTACAACTAGTTGAATGGTTGGGTCGCAACCTCAGTTTTTTTTTTCGCCATCGGCCGCAACATAAGTTGTTTGAGTCACTCCCACGCTACTCTGGGCCAGAGCCCAGACCGAAATAGTTGGGTTAGTGCCCAAACCGAACAGCTTGGGCCAGATACTAGATTGAACTAGTTGGTGAAATGCCCATACCGAACTGAATTTGCTAGAGCCCAGACCAGACCAGTTGGGCAAGTGCTCAGACTTGTCGGGCCAATGTCAAGACAGGGAAAATTTTGTTTTTTAAATCCAGAAGTAATAGAAAATTATGTCTCTCCACATTATCTTCTCCAACTTCCCTTCCACGAAAACTCTGGCCAACATTGTTAACTTCGCTTAACCTCCATCACCACATGGTACACCTCCTTAATTTGTCAAACTATTACTACACTAATCGGTAAACATCTTTAACATCTCGAGTAACCTTCACCGATGACCTATTTGCTGGTGTAGATGTATATGAGTGTGTGAGAGAGGTGGAGAATATATATTGATTATTGTACAACTCTTGTTTTTAATACATGAAGGAAAGGTGTATATATGGTACAAAACATTGGTTGTGAGAAACTACTAGATCAACACATTTTCCAAGCATGCACCGTCCAAGCAACCCGTGTTTGACCACCGTCCAACTGAGTCGTCCATGTGCACCATGGGCACCGTCCAATAAGTCGTCCATGTGCACCGTACAATACATTGTATCTAAACAAGTTTTTTTTTTAACATTTCCCCCTTTAAACTTGTTTCTTTTATTACGGTGATGCCGAGCATTTTCTGTAAGTGCTGAAAGATATCGGTCTTCAGGATCTTTGTAAATATATCGACAACTTGAACATTAGTTTTCACATGTATGAGTTCAACATCCTTGACCTTGATAAGTTCTCGAACATGGTGTCGATGTGCTTTGGACCTCTCGTGAGGAACCTAATTCTTTACTAAGGCATTAACCGACTTGTTGTCGACATGGATCTTTGTCGGGCCTTCTTGTTGCACCTTGAGCTTCTCCAATCATCTTCTTCCCCATATGGCACATGATGAGGCAGCTACATACTCTGATTCACAAGTAGATAATTCAAGAATTGGTTGCTTCTTTGATGAACAAGTAAATTATGTACCTCTAACGTAGAAAACAAACTCAGTTATGCTTTTCCGATCGTCGAAGCATCCGACCCAATCACTATCGCTGAATCTGAAAAGCTCCACGTCTTCTTTTGAGGAATAAAACAGACCATAATTGAGTGTTCCCTTCACATACTTGAGGATTCGTTTGCTGCCTTCATGTGAAATTTCTTCGGAGTTTCTATGTATCTACTCACCACACCGACTCCAGAGAGTATGTCGGGCCGAGAACACGCCAATTAATGTGCGCATCCCACAAGGCTCTTGTAGTGAGTAGAATTCACCAATTTTCCTTCTCCTTCTTTTGTAACAAGAACTCTACACTCGATGGGGGTGTCGACCGGTTGACAATTTTGCATTGAGAACGTTTTCAAAATCTCTATTGCGTATTTGTATTGAGAGACGTATATCTCATCTTCTCCTTGATTCACCTTAATGCCGCGGAAATAGGCGATAAGGCTCAATTCCGTCATCTCAAACTCCTTCTCCATGGATTGTTCAAAATCTTGAATCATGGAGGGATTGTTGTCGGTGAACCCCAAATCATCTACGTACAAACACACAATCAAAACGTCTCCACGGGGGTTAGTTTTTTAGTATAAAGCATGTTCTTACGGGCACCGGCTGCAACCGCTTTTAATAAACTAGTCATCAATTATGGAATTCCACGCTCTTTGAGCTTGTTGAATTCCACGCTCTAGCAAGAAGTAGAAGAAGATGCTTCGTCAAATAAAAAACAACTTATGGTACCGAAAGAGAAAGGCACACCAGGAGAAAGGACTAGATTGGAGAGAATATTAGGGGTGAAGCCAATGCTCCAATACAAAAAAATAACTATGGGAAGAACAACAAGAATAAGTAGTATTGAAAAGGGCTTTGGTAGCTTTCCCAAAATAGCTACACGGGATCAATGAGGCTACTATGTTGGAACTGCCAGGGTCTAAGGTCCTTCGTGATATTTCAAATCTTAAAGGGCCAAACGTGTGAAACCCTTCATACTCTTCCTAGTGGAGACGAAGAAGTGGACTGGACAATGTGATGAAAGAATTAGGGTGATAGGAATGACTACAGCCTTCTACATGCCACCTATAGGACTTAGAGGTGGCCTTACAATATGGTGGAGAGAAGATGTTCAAGTGGACATCCTATATCACGACAAAAACATAATTGATTGCAAGGTACATGTCGAAGATGAAGGACAAAACATGAACATAACTTGGGTGTACTAAGACTCAAACTTCAGTAATCGTATCAAAAACTAGAAATTCTAAGGCAAGTGAGGAAGGTAAAAGGGGCCCATGGATATGCGCGGTCAATTTCAATGACATACATTCGCCATACGAGAAGGTACGTCGAATACCGAAAAATCAACGACACGAAGATGAACTCAATTCAATGATCTATGATCTCAATCTCACATACCTTGGATTCAAAGGCCAAATGTTTACCTGGAGCAACAATAGAACGTGAGCCAACAATATATGCAAACATTTGGATCGAGCCCTATCAAATACAAAATGGATAGGAGATTTCTCTAGAACACAAGTAACAGTCGAACCAATTATAGAATCAAACCACTCACCGATCATAATAGTAATCAACTCGCGCGATTACTAGAGAAGGAAACGTTTTCAATTCGAAGAAATGTGGTACGAACATGCGGGGTGGGAAGCAGTGATAAAAGAAGCGTGGGAAAAGCAAGCTTCTGTCTTTAAAGAAACCTACGTACCACGGAAGTTGGGATGGTACCGAAAAGCCTTGATAGATTGGAGTAAAAACTCTTTCAGCAACAATGACACAAAGAGAAATGTGCTCCCAACCAAATTATGGGAAAGGGAGGGAGATCATGATGCTGAAAACAAGATAAAAGATCAACTCACAGAGTTATGGAAAAGGGAAGAGATCTACAGGTACCAACGATCAAGTGGTTAAAATACGGGGATAGAAATTCAAAATTCTTCCACCTATCAACTAAAAACGCAGGAGACAAAACAAGATCATTCGGCTCAGAAATGGGGAGAATGAATGGGCATCAATAAAAATAGAAATAATAACAGTAATGCACAAATTTTTCAAGGAGTTGTGCTCAACCGAGGGCACCCATAACAGAGAAGACATGGTCAATGTGGTACCGAGGCTAGTTTATGAAAAAATAAATCGATAATTAACAAAAAGGCAACGAAAAAGAGGTGCGCAAGACAGTATTCCAAATGGGGGGTCTCAATCACCAGGACCGAACGACTTCTCGGGGACCATGTTTAAAACTGTGACTATCAACGTTTTTCAAAGCATTTCAGTCACGGTGTGTAGAAGATGTTGAACGGCCTTAAAGATAAAAAAAATTACTTCACTTTCGTGTAGATCCATGGAGAAACTCAACATCAGACTCACAAGAACCCTAAATCAAACCGAAAATTTGTGGATCAAGAAAAATGAACGATGAGGAATGACCCAGCAACACCCACCAGTTCTTTACTGGTTGTACATGGTAGTCACACACAAGTAAAACAAGTCACCGAACTAGCAAGAACCGTACCTTTGTCTAGAAGATGAAGGTGTTGTTCTCGACGAAATGGATGAAGAGAGACTTTCGGAGAAGAGGTTCTAGGAATGAAGAGGGAGAGTTTTTTTTTGTAGAATGGAGGGAGAGTTGTATATGGACAAGTAGGATAAGTGAAATGAATTTTTGGATTGTAAATTCACATCAACTGGATTTTCGAAATCCATCTGCTTCGGACGATGTAGACTTATCGATGCAGAAGCTGACCGATTTGGAGAAGATATTTCCACATTTGTGGACTTCGGCCAAACTTGAATGAGCTTCGGTCCATCTCTAAGGACAACTTGTGGACTTTGAGCAAGATGAACAAGTCTTTGATCCAAGGAGATCCATGGGAGCATTCAACCAACTTGTGGACTTTGGCCACATTTGAAGACTATTTTTTAAGATGGAATTAAGAATTATTATGTATATTATATATCAATTTTATGAAAATATTATTCACATGTTAATTTTATGTAGATATTTATAATTAGGGTAAATGGTCAAAGTGCCCCCTAAAGTTTGGCCGAAATTTAAGAATCCCTCTTAAAGTTTAAAGTGCCCCTTAATGTTTGAAAATGATGAAAAATCTCCCCTTGTCAGATGCTCTTTTAGGGGGAATTTTTCATCATTTCTTAACATTAGGGGGGATTTTAAACTTTAAGAAGGATTCTTAAATTTCGACCAAACTTTAGGGGGCACTTTGACCATTAACCCTTATAATTATGTATGCAACATAAAATATAGAAGTATTTTCATAATATAATAATAATTTCTAATACAATTTCTTCATACTTTTTTTAGAAGTATTATATAAAATATCATTGTTATATTCTACTAGAATCAACACATATTACAATTATTTTTAAAAATTATATAATTTCTACTAGTTTATAATTATTTAAAGGGGTTAATTGTCAATTTCCCCCTAAAGTTTGGACCGAATTTAAGAATCCATCTTAATATTTAAAATTTTAAATTTTGGTCCTAATGTTTGGACAAAATGAAAATTTGCCCCATTCCGTCCTTTGTCCGTTTATTTCAAACGGCTAAGCAAACATGTGCAAGTCACGTGTGTTAAAATGACAAAATTGCCCCCATAGTCGTTCATTCTATTGACTCGGGTTCGAATTGAGCTGGTTAGAGGGATGATGTCGGTGAGTTTGGAGATGTTATGGTGTCACCGGAGATTGAGTTGTGCGACGACAATGAGAGGCTGTCCTCCGACCAACATGTGCTTTCACAACGCGATGTCGCAGTGCTAAGTCTCTTCCATGTTTGGAGCAGAGCGATGGAGTCCTCCATCAAGCTTAGATTATCATTAGTTTTGGTCAAATATTTCATGAAAAATAGAGTCCCAGTTTCAAGATTGAACTCATTCTTCTCAAAGCGGTTCCTGATATTGATCAAACCTCCGATATGGGGAGCCTCAGTCCCAATTGGATTAGGTGGAGTCACATTTGCAAGTCTAGGGTTATTTGACACTTCAAAATTTTGATAGTAACAGCATTCCAACCAAATTTCTATGACCGAAGAAAGAAGGAAAGCAAACATGGGCATGGGAACAATAGAAATTAGGATGAATTGAGTGTTACCTCCACTTCCCTTGTTCCTCTCCTCCAGAGCTTCTCCAAACCCCAGTCATGACTGTCTTCTTCAATTCCGAGATGGAGAAGCACCGGAAGCTCTGATCCTCAATAGAAGAATCCAGAAGGTGATGAGAAACATGTCTTCAAACTTTTGTTGACAAACGGCCATGGGGGCAATTTTGTAATTTTAACACACGTGACCTACACATGTTTGCTTAACCGTTTGAAATAAACAGACAAATGACGAAATGTGGCAAATTTTCATTTTGTCCAAACATTAGGACTAAAATTTAAAATTTTAAACATTAAAGGGGATTCTTAAATTCGGTCCAAACTTTGGTGGGGAAATTGACAATTAACCCCATTTAAAAATATATGAAAATGATATATGTCATAAATTGAATTTTAAAATCATTAGTTAGCATCATATTCATAATTTTTTTATATTTGTTTTCTAGTCTACTATAATTTCAATAATTTTGTAGGACATCCACCCATACATTTTTATTAAGGACACCATTTTACATAAAATATTGTGTAACTTGTGGAAAAGCAGTCAACTCTTGTTCAAGGGCATTGATTTGATTCTCTTGCAAAACATATATTTAAACCATTGTGTAGTTTTTTTTCTTTTCTACAACTTATGGTTAATGAAGCGTTCTTTAGAGTGTCCAAGTATAATATATTTTAAGCTCAATGTTTTTTTTTACTTTCATTTAGTCTTCTTCGAAGTTGCAACCTAAAATAGGCAAATGTTAGTAACTTAGTTTGTTATCTCAAACTTTCCACACATATCTCTCTTCCCCTAAAAAAGTGTATTACTAATTGCTTGTATTTTTTATATACACTAAGTTATATATCGAACTACATCTATATATGACACAAAATACTTTTACTTTTCCTATGTGGAAGAGATCTCGAAAATGAGTTTGAGTTTGGACATAGAGGTCTGCTAACGACCGTTGTTTTTATTAAACTTATTATACTTCAATATTAATTTATAAGTTTTCATAAATAACTTATTAAGTGAAAATCGGTTATGGTCAATTTAGATGACAATTTATTAGCATAGTTAAAAATTACAATATATTTTACTTTATTTTATTTAAATATTATTGCATCATTTCGTATTATAATGTATTTTATTATCATTTTCTTTGAAATTAATATGCATTTATATTAACAATATTGTAATTAAACATTTACTGTTTTGTTATTCTGACCTGTTTTGTTATTCTGGCCCGAATAATACTAATATATTTTGTTAGTATTAAATAATAATAATAACATAAAAAGGAACCCTATGATTTTGTGAAACACAACCTTGAACACTGCAATTTCAGTCAGTTGGGCCGTGAAAAACAGGCTTGAACCACAAAGACAGAGTTGTTTCACAGCATAAGTACAAACCCAACAGCATGTTCATTCTGCATAAACGCAGAGCTGGTCATTCTGCATAAACATGTTTCGTGAACCAGAGCTACTCATTCTGCATATACAGACATGTTGGGTTTGAAACAACATAAGGACAAAACATGACCAATTTATCCCTACACATGTTCAGTCGACCAGATGCTTTGACACAAAACTGGGGCAGTAAAATAACAACAGTAGATGAACAATAGGACAAGAACAACAGGATAAGAACATAAGTATGAATTCGATATTTCACTTTTATGGACAGCAGGAGAAGAACAAAAACCAACATGTACATATTGTACAAGTTTTAACCTGTCTTAGTAACACAAATTGTACAGATTAGAAAACAAAACAATCAAACTTATCTTCAACTTGAAGTTTCAGTATATCTTCCTCAGTCACAGTTCTAAATTCTAAACTTTTTTGTTTGCTACAAGAAGATAACAAATAAGTTGGGATCTAACCTTTTCTTGAACCGAGTTGGGATTGTATTTCACAGTTCAAGGCTCCAACACACAAGGTGCAATTGTCGAAACAGGACCAACCAGGATGAAACAGGGGACCACGCATGGAATGCTGAATTTTCATCTAGGAACAATATGTTATATGGCCTATGGAATACCTGATCGACTGAACGATGAAAAAAAAATATGGAGTTGTTGATTGAAGTCCACATCTAGAATACCTGATCAAACATCTTGGACATAATGTAGACTGCAGACCTGCTGATTGAAGTCCACCATGAACCGAACCTAATGTAGACTGCATACCCTTGGATGCCTCTTCAAATACCTCTGGAGTTGTACTGCTTAACCAGACATAACCTGTTTCCACAACATATACAATTTCACATGCAAAGGTCAAAGGTAATCCAAGCCAAGAAAGGTTGTCTAACACCACTAATAAGGTAATAAAAACACACATAACCAATGTCTTCATTTATTAAACCATCTCATAAGTCAGAGGACCGACAAATGCAAGAAACGAATCATTTTACACAAAGTACATAACATACAACAAGTTTCCCCAACCTTAATTAACGTGTTGTACATCAAGTGCAGGCTTCATTAGTCATCTTATGGGTAATCATTGGATGAAGACCCTAAGTCATTATCGGAGTCATACAAGTGTTCCTTTAACTTAAGTCAGTCACATCAGTTGATAAATAATCGTTACCATCCAAGACTTCGTCAGCTTCGGTGTCTTCTTTAAGAACTTTTGTGCCTACTTGAACTTCAATGCTGAGCATGACATTAATAACGAGATCAGCTGCTACCTCTTGAGGATCAATGTGTTCCTACACCCGCCGAGCTCTTCCCGTTCTGATCTACATCAAGGAGTACCACTGCATCATATGTTTCTTGGTACGACTCCACGGCTTCTCCAAACATTTATCCGCCAAGAATGAACCTCCTTTTTGCCTCTGCAGTCAAACCCGTGCTCCAATCATTGTTAGTATTGTCGGGAAAGTAGAAAACATGTGTTGCTTCTTATGCTAGTATAAATGGTTCATCTGTGGACAAATAGTTTGTTGTGTTAACACAGACAAAACCGTACTCATCCACCTTCATGCCATTGACTGATGAGAGTACATTGTACCAGTCACATTTGAACAGAACAATGTCGAGATCTCAAAGATATCGAAGCTCAACTACTTCCCATTGATTGAGAACTTATCGTTGACATTGTCGCCATTCATTGTGAGTGAGTTCACGGACAACTGCACGACCTATGGGTGCTCCAATAGGACGAAAGATGCTTAACCCACTTGCCCACACCCTAACAACCTCTTAAGAAAAGCGGGCACTTGTCGTGTAAATTTAGTCTCAATTTCATGTAAATATCTTGAACAGGATGTCAAACACTCTAGGGCAATATAACCCTATGCTATTAACTCTTCCAACCAACTTCTATTGCGAACGAATGACTTCATTATCCCAATGACCCTATAACAGTAGCATGTCATAACATTATAGGGACACATTAAAACACATCAAAGTTCAATAGAACAGTATTCACCTTTCAATTGAGTACATCCAATGATATTGAACTGGCCCTGCTAGTTTAGCCTCTTTTGCTAGGTGAATTATTAAATGCACGGTGATGTTGAAGAATGATGGTGGAATGATTCTGTCTAGGTTGTACATTGTGATTGGTAATTGTGTCTCCACTTTAATTAGACCAGACATGCGCAAATTTGGAAACAAGATAAGCAAATTTGTTGAAATAGAGAAGGATACTGAGAAAGCTGCCAACTATTACTTAAGAATGAAGGTTGAGGTTGATGTAAACAAATCTTTGTTGGCCGGATTTTGGTGGAAGAACTCAGAAGGAAAAGAAAGTTGAGCTTCAATCAAATATGAAAGGTTGTCAGACTTTTGCTATGGATGCGGTAAACTGGGACATACCACACAAGGTTATAAGGTAGATGTCCAAATGTTGGAGGAGAAACCGGGATACCTAATGTTTGGTCCTTGGTTGAATGGGACATGACCGAAAAGATTGGGTCTGAGAGGGGACCAAATGAATGGGGAACATCTCAAGGAAGCCCCACACGAAAAAAGTCATGATTTGAGATAATGAACGAGGTAAAAAGCATGAGAAGGCAAAAGGAGAGTGCAACTGAATGAAAAGGTGTCGAAGGGGATGGAGCTGGTGAATACAATAATCCGATGAATTTGATTGGCACTGAAGAGAAGGAACAAACCGAACCACAAGGCACTAGGTGCGGGAGATGTGACAATGAAGCAATGCAGGAGGATGAATTGGAATTTGCAAACCAGGACCAAATGGAAAATATGGAGATTTCGGTTTATGAAGGTTTTCCAAGGCTGCAAGGAACCCTTCCTTTACCACCTATCACCACTAAAGTAAATCCTCTTATGATCCTATTGACCACCATACAACAAACCCTTATTCGAACCCCCATGTCCCTCAATACAAGCATTAGCCGAAACATTCAATGCCCCCACCCCCAAATCCCACGCGCCAAACTGGACTGAGCTCATACACAAATAAAACACCATCAACAACTTAACCATAAATAAACCCCTAGATAAAATAATTTTTTTTTTGTTAATTTCATCCCTAACCAACCCATTCCCATTGAAGAACCAAAGAAACCACCAAGCCAAACCCCTAGCCCAGAGCTAAAACTTCAGATAACCGGACTTAGCCCAATTCTAACCAGGATGTCTCTGGAAAGAAGATGTGAGGAGAAGAAATAAGGAGGACCGAAGTTCATGTAAAAGAATGAGGTTGGACATTACACAAGTAGAAAATGTATCGGAGAGTGGACAAGTGAAGGTCAACAGACTGAGTGGTAGACCTCAAAAGAACGGGAATAGATCAAAGGCGGAGAGGACCAAAAGAAATGATAAGAATGAGGAAAAGGAAAGTAAGGAACACGAAAACATGTTGTTGAAACGGGTTGTGGTGGTTGTCCTGAAATAGCCACACGGGGGCCATGAGTATAATATGCTGGAATTGTCAGGGTCTGGGTTATTCTCTAACAAATCACTATATGAAAGAGCTCAATAGGGTGTATCAAACGGAGATCATATGTCTGATGGAAACAAAAAATGGGGATGCATTATGCGAAAGAACACGAGAGCAAGTTGTGTTGAACTATGCATACTACGATGTTAATCCGAGAGGTATATCTTGAAGAATGACACTGTGGTGGAGGGATGATGTTCGAGTGACAATTATGATGGCCACCCAAGATATAATCGATTGTGAGGTGGACTTGAGTGACCGACTGAAACCTTGCCTAATAACATGGGTGTATGTAGATGCAGACCCACAAAGGAGAAAACAAAATTAGAATGAGTTGCGTGACATAGGAAGGGAGCGAAGGGTGGCATAAACCTGCATGGTGGATTTCAATGCAATAAGCCATCATTATGAAAAGGAAGGTGGCTGACGAAAATCCCAACGACAGATTGATGAGTTCAATGAGATGATAGAAAGTATACTTATGTTTACACCGAGCGCAAAGTGGGCAAAGAATAGGACACTATTTCCGGTTTGAAGAGATGTGATTTGAAAACGCTGAGTGCAAATAAGTAATCAAAGATGCTTGGACTGAATGGGTTGTTGGGGAAACACTAGTAGACATTGGTATGAGGATGGATAGCTGCCGTAGGAGACTATCTAGGTGGAGTAAGGTAAAGTTCAGAAACAATCAAGTAGAATTAAGAAAAGCAACTGATCGGCTCCGATATGTCATGAGTAGTCGGTTGAACCTGAATAGCCATATGGAGGAGGCGACTTTAAAAAAACATATAAAGGATCTCCACCATCGTGAAGAGGTATGTTGGAAACAACGGTCAAGAGTGAAATGGCTCACGAAAGGAGACTAAAATTCAACATTTTTTCCACCTTACAACCAACGCCAGAAGAAGAAGGAATCGATTAACCAGAGTTCAGAACGAACATGGAGAGTAGATCAGTTCGACTACATGGAAGATGAAATTTGTGGGCACTTTAGATCGATTTTCAGGGCAGAATGGGTGAACTCGGATGATATGGAGATAGTACGAGTCATTCTGAGACAAATCACTGAGGAGATGAACACTGGGTTGGAGAGGGATGTGACTGACGGGGAAATCAGGTATGTGGTCTTTCAGTTGGGAGAGGCTAGACTCTAGGTCTAGATTATTTTTCGGGTATATTCTCCTAAAGGAATTGGCACACCATTAGTCCAGATGTAATCACGACAGTCAAATCCTTTCTCAGGTCAGGTGTATTTCCCTTCACTTTAAATGAAACAGATATTACCCTTATCCCTACAATTCCAAACCCAGTGAGAGCAAGTGATTTTAGACCCATAATTTTATGCAATTTCATATATAAAATTGTATCCAAGTTCTTGGTGAATATGTTAAAACTCTACCGAGCAATCCATGACAATATACTTATAGAACACAAGGTGTTCCATCATTTGATGAGTCGAAAGGGAAGTACTACAATTGAGTGTACTCTGAAGTTGGATATGCAAAACACGTATGATCGAATCGAGTGGGGTTTCCTATTGAAAAGTCTTGAGACGAGGGGGTTCAAAGAGAAATGGATCGAATGGATGCGACAATGCATCACGCAGACATCATACCGAGTCTTGATCAATGGAAGGAGAATAAGCACCATTTAGCCAACAAGGGATATGCGGAAAGGTGATCCCCTTTCACCGTATCTATTCATCCTTTTGACGAATATGCATTCAAGACAATTTGAGGAGGTCATCCGGATGAAGAGGTTGCGTGGCCTTACATTGAAAAGGGAATGTTCATAATTGCACCACCTATTTTTGCAGGTGCTATTCTTCTTGAAAGGAATGGTGGAGAATGCCTAAGTATTAAAGGAGATCTTGACCAGGAACTGTAGGGCCTCTCGACAACGCATAAATAATGTGAAATCGAACATGTACTTCAATAAGATGGCGCATGAAGACAATTGTTAGGAGATTGAAGGTGCAGCAAATCCAGGGTGTTTTCGACCCTACCGATATCTTAGACTCCCATCCATGTGGGGTATGTCAAAGAAGAATCCCTGGGTTACATCATGAGCAGAATCCGAGACAAGATCCAGGGATGGAGGTCAAAGACCCTCAATAAGGCAGGAAAGGAAGTTCTTATAAGGGAAGTAATCACGACTATTCTCTCATACGTGACGTATGTCTTTAAACTTCCTAGGACGTGGTGCTCGAAGATCAATGCGATAAATGCGAACTTCTGGTGGGGTGTGTCGAATGAAGGAAAGAAAATTCATTGGAAGAGATGGGAGGTACTGGAGAGATCTAAGCCGATGTGGGGTGTAGGTTTCTGTGAATTGGAGACTTTCAATAAGGCACTGCTTACAAAGATGGCTGCAAGAATTCTCAATCAACCAGGAGTTTTATGGGTCTGAACCCTCAAGGGAATATATTTCCCCAACACCGAGTTTTGTTCGACAAAGAAAGGTGGTTGGATGAAGATGTCCTTCGAGGTAGTTTCAATGAAACGGGTGCACATTGTATTCTTAACATTCCATTAAGATCATATTGTTGCCTTGATCGGATGATATGGCCTTAAATAAATGATGGGCGAGTAACAGTGAAGTCGGCCTACCATTGGTCAAAAGAGAATGATAAAGCCACGACACAAGAGTTGGGTTCAGATGATGATGTCTGGCAATGATATGGAAGGTAAACACTCTACCAAAGGTTAAAAATGTTATGTGGCGTTTACTTTTAAATGCGGTTGCAGTCAGACGGAATCTTAGGAGAAGGGGATGCCCGTGGAGGTTGAGTGTCCTATTTGTGGGATAGAGGAAACAAAGGAGCACATGATCAATGGGTGTGGGTGGACAAAGGCAGTGTGGTTTGGTGTCTTGGGAATACAACACACTCAAGGAAAGGATGAGAGCCTTAATGTGTGGATCAAGGAAAGAATGAGAGAAGGGGGTGCAACCGGAAGAGCAAGAAAAGAATGACAAAGTCTATGCATGTGGACTTGTTGGTGTATATGGAAAACCCGTTGCAAAGAAGATTTTGAAGGGAAGATACCAAATCCGATGGAGATGGTTCTTGCCAAAAAGGAGCACACTCGGAGCTATCCAGGGTCGGACCCCAGAGAAGCACAAAACCCAGGGATAGTCAAATGATAAGGTGGTCAAAATCGGAAGGGGGTACGACCCAGATCAATTGCGACGCGTCGTGGTGCAACTAAACGAAATGAGGGAGAATTAGTATGGTGGCAAGAGATGAGAATGGCTAGGTAGTGGGTGGAATGGACAGAAGAGCATGAAGTGATAGTGTGGAATGATTAGAGGCTTAAGCGATCTTGGAAGGTGTCAAGCTGGCTATTGAAAGAGGATGACAAAAGATTGAAGTACAAACAGATTCCTTGAGGTTCGTGGACCAAATTCAAGGGAAGACGAGCTACTGGAGACCGGAAATCATATGCGAGAACGTAAAAATCTTGGCAAAGCATATTCGAGAAGTCAAGTGGAAGGTGGTCCCGCATTCAGTCAATGAGAGCGCAAATTGGATAGCCAAGCAAGCTAGATTGGGTGTGCGTTTAGATAATTGGGTCCTAGAAACACCCATCCCAACTCAGTAGAGTTTTAGAAGTCGAATATAATTAGGGAAAAGTCTGAAAATGGTACAACATGTTTGACGAAAATGGTTTTCCAACCCAAGCGATTGTTTTTGGTCCAACATATTTGAAATTGATGGTAATTGGTACCTCCGTTACTTTTCTGTTAAAAAATTCCGTTAAATATTTTTCATATTTGCAAATTTAACCAAATATTTTTCTAAATGCTACAATTAAACCCTACAAACTTACACTAATGTTTCGAACAAGTCCCGACTTGATTGGAGACACACCGGGGGTCCCCTAGTTACAGTCCGAACCTAGACCAGGTCACCCAATCCTGCGAACCTGGTCTGGGCTCAGACCCAAACCATAGAACCCCTAATTGGGGCTTAAGTGGAGCCCCAATTGTTTGAACCAAACCCAGGCAGGTTCGGTCCAAACCAATTGGGGCTCCAATTGAGCCCCAATCGGGGGTCTTATGGTCTGTGTCCGAACCCAGACCAAGTACCCATGGTTGGGCGACCTGGTCTGGGTTTAGACCCAGACCATAGGACCGATTTGGGCTCAATTGAAGCCCCAATCTTTTGAACCGAACATGGCTGGGTTCGGTCCAAACCAATTCGGGATCCAATAGAGCCCCAATCTGGGGTCCTATGGTCTAAGTACGACCCTCGACCAGGTACCCATATGTTGTCCCCTTCTTCATTATCAACGGATATCAATATCGTTTCCTCATCAGTACCTAATTCATCGATTTTTTCTGAGTTGTACAAGTTTTCTCTGAATTCAACAGTCCCTTGATCCTATATAGTGAGGGATCAATGATATCGAAAATTCCATAATCTATAAAATTAACAATGGGAGAAAAACATTTGGTCAACAAACGGCAATGATTCTTATTCAAAGAAAAACTCACAATCAAAGTGATCACGGAGGTTCATTATTATAAGGGAAAAGTCTGAAAGTGCTCCAACATGTTTGCACAAAATGGTTTTTAGTGCAACTTGTTTTTTGTGATGGTTAATGGGTCAATACGTTTGAAAATGATGGTAATTGGTACCTCCGTTACTTTTCTGTTAAAAATTTCCGTTAAATATTTTTCATATTTGGAAAATTAACTATGTATTTTTCTAAATGTTACAATTAAACCCTACAAACTTACACTAATGTTTCCAACAATTCCCAGCTCAATTCGAGACACACCGGGGGTCCCCTAGTCACGATCCGAACTTAGACCAGGTCACCCAACCCTGCGAACCTGGTCTGGGCTCAGACCCAGACCATAGAACCCCCGATTGGGGCTCAATTGGAGCCCCAATCGGGGGGTTTATGGTATGGATTCGACATGCTTGGGCGACTTGGTCTGGATTCGAACCCAGACCATGGGATCCCTGATTGGGGCTCAATTCGAACCCCAATCTTTTGAACTGAACTTGGCTGGGTTCGGTCCAAACTAATTCAGGATCCAATTGAGCCCTACTCGGGGAGGGGGGGGGTCCTATGGTCTAAGTACAACCCTCGACCAGGTACCCATATGTTGTCCCCTTCTTCATTATCAACGGATATCAATATCGTTTCCTCATCGGTACCTAATTCAACGATATTTTTCTGAGTTGTACGAGTTTTTCTCTAAATTTAACAGTATATTGATCCTATAATCTATAAAATTAACAATGGGAGAAAAATATTTGGTCAACAAACTTCAATAATTCTTATTCAAAGAAAAACTCGCAATCAAAGTGATCACGGAGGTTCATTATTATAAGGGAAAAGTCTAAAAGTGGTCCAACATGTTTGCACAAAATGGTTTTTAGTGCAACTTGTTTTTTGTGATGGTTAATGGATCAAGGGTTAATTGTCAATTTGCCCTCTAATGTTTGGACCGAATTTAAGAATCCCCCTTAATGTTTAAAATTTTAAATTTTAGTCCTAATGTTTGGACGAAATGAAATTTTGCCCCATTCCGTCATAAGACTGTTTATTTCAGACGGTAAACCGAATATGTGCCATGACTTCAATTGAAAAGTCAAAACTGCCCTTCAGATCTGAGAAATGCGTGTATCTCTCCGATTGAATCAGTAGAAACAGATCCATGGGAAATCCCGAATTCAGCTGAGAAAATCCAAACTACGTTTTCAAAGAGAAGAGAATGAGATCAGGAGGATAATTCAGTTGAAGTAATAGATAATTCATTGAGGGAACTAACTTCACCCTCTGCCACCCAGATTCCTTCAACCATCAAAACTTCAGTTCAACTCCAGCTCCAAAAGTAGCTAAAAGCACAAAAATCCTGATTCCCTGCTGCAAATTAAAGATCAGCCACCCATAAATGCAGCTAGAATCTCCTTTGAGTTTCAGTAATTCATCAATTGTTCCTCTTTTTCTCTCTCACTCACTCTATGGAGGAAGGAAGGGAAAAGAGAAGAGCTTAGATATCTTTTATACAGTTCATTTCCATGAGGATGCTTCAAGCTATTCAATTGGGATAGAGGTGCTAGACGCATTCCAGTGATTCTATCTAAGAGATACACGCATTCCAGTGATTCTATCGGAGAGATACACACATTCCAGTGATTCTATCGGAGAGATATTTCCAGTGTTTCCAGCTGAATCCAACCTTTCTCTCCCTGATGGCCAATGCCGCTTCGACCCGAGAGACACTGCCCTGGAGGTTGACTGAATAGCACACTCAGTCGAATATGACGTTGCTGGGAATACTTTCCGGCCACTTACGGTGCAAATTGATGTCTAGTGCTCCTCAGGGGCATTAATGGAGGACGGAACCTTGGTCCAGACTGGCGACTTCAACGACGACGAGCGAAGGGTAAGAAGTTTCAGCCCCTGCTCGGGCAGTGTCTGCGATTGGAAAGAGATCGAGAACGGCTTGGCAAATTGTCAAGGGCAGTTTTGTATATTCAATTTAAGTCACGGCACGTGCACGACACGTGTTCAGTTTACCGTTTGAAATAAACGGTATTATGACGGAATTGAGCAAAATTTCATTTCGTCCAAACATTAGGACTAAAATTTAAAATTTTAAACATTAAGGGGGATTCTTAAATTCGATCCAAACATTAGGGGGCAAATTGACAATTAACCAATGGTTCAATACGTTTGAAAATGATGGTAATTGGTACCTCCGTTATTTTTCTGTTAAAAAGTTTCATTAAATATTTATAATATTTGCAAAATTAACCAAATATTTTTCTAAATGTTATAATTAAACCCTACAAATTTACACTAATGTTTTAAACAAGTCCCAACTCGATTTAACCCACACCGGGGGTCCCCTAGTCAGGGTCCGAACCCAACCAGGTGCCCATGGTTGGGAGACCTGGTCGGGGTTCGGACGTAGACCATAGGACCCCCGATTGGGCTCCAATTGAGCCACAATCAGGGGTCATATGGTCTAAGTACAAACCCCGACCAGTTACCCATGGTTGGGCGACCATCACACAAAAACAAGATGCACTAAAAACCATTTTGTGCAACACATGTTGGACCATTTTCAGACTTTTCCCTTATAATAATGAACCTCTGTGGTCACTTTGATTGCGAGTTTTTTTTTCTGAATAAGAAATATTGAAGTTTGTTGACCAATTTGTTTTCTCCCATTGTTATTTTATAGATTATGGAATTTTCAACATCATTGATTCCTCACTATATAGGATCAAGAGACTGTTGAATTCAGAGAAAATATCGATGAATTAGGTACCGATGAGGAGATGATATTGATATCCATTGATAATGAAGAAGGGGACAACATAATTGGTATCAATGCCTGCCTTTATGAAGGGAAGACTTTTCTCATACTTATGTATGTTCTTCGACTTTTCAATCATTCACAACTTCATCCATGAAAGGAACTATCCGTTGTTCATCAGATGCAATGTTGTTTGGTTGTTCAGTTCAGTTGGATTCTAAGTTCGAGTTATTTGAGGAACATAAGGTCATTTACTTAACTTGTACTCGTGGATCTACAAAGAGGATTTGTGAATATAATTGGATATTTTAGAGCTAATATTTATACATTTTATGGCATATTGGTGTGTAATAATATGTTATCTACTATATTAAGATAATTTATTATTGCATTGGATTTACGTATTTTACAATCTTTTTTACATTACATATCAAGTGAACCCTTTACGGATCCAATAGTCAATCCGATTCTAATGCTACTACTGTATGCTTTCAGTAGTAAATCACCCATTTGCCCCATTTACTATTATCTATTAGCTCAGTTAAAATATTTTTCAAATTTGTGTAAAATACATTTTCTAATATATTTGCAGTAGATATCATATAATTTTGAATTTGTAAATAAATATATATTTTTTGAATTTCCCACAAGAAGATTAAAAATTTCCTTTCTCAAAAATTAAAAATGGAGAGATCTTTTATTAAAAGACGCGCTGAACCTAACTTATCTTGAAAATGATTTTGTAAATTGTTATTTTATACAATTTGTATGTAATTATTTGTTTTCGATATTCTGTGAGGGCACCGCAAGATGTGCACAACCTAAGTAAGCCCACTGGGAAACACATGTTGATCGAATTCATCAGCCACACACCACGTGTCTCTTTCTCTCTCTCTTTCCTAATTCGTGTCTCAGTCCATCTCGGTCCGATCCTTGTTTTCTTCTCCATTCGCGGTTGTCCTCGGTAGAACTCTACACTACACACCACCGTCAGTTGCCGCTTCCTCTTTCTACAGTACACGCAGGGCAGCACCTCTCAATGGGTGAGCACAAGGCTCGTTTGGTCGATGCAGCTTCTGAGTTCGCGCACTATCCAGGTAATATTTTTTGCCTCAGTGCTTCAACTTCATCCTGTAATCTGTTCGGATGATCCTCAAATTTGCAGTATGATTTTCGTACATTCAGGTGTTCAAAACGATGCCTCGGTAAAGGAGTTCCTTGAACAGTTTCCTCTCCCTCTAATTATCAAGTAATTATTATTCTTAGCATACTAATCGATGGTACATTACTATGTAAAAATATCCATGGAGTTCTATTGCTCGCTAAATAAAATTGTTAGTAGTTGATGTCTACTTGATAGTTAATTAGTTATCGGGTGGTGAAGGCCCGTTCGATTTGCTCAGTGGTACTTCTGTCTTTTTATCTTGAGTTCAACTTCTACTTTTGTAGAGTTGGACGATACTTTTTTATTTATTTATAATTTGCTGTATCAATTGATTCTTAGCTAGGTTAAATCTTATCTTTTAATAGACAGCACTCATCGAGTCTCAGATGGGTTTCTTGAAGCTGAGTTAAGCTAAATTTCTTGATCAAGAACCTACAATAGGTTTTGATTGGTGTGTATATGACAATTTGGATGGTTCGTGCAGTGTGCTACAAATGGAATCATATGAACCTGGTGTAGTAATTACCTTAGTGAGTTGTCTGGAGAGGGTTTTCAAGACAAAGTATGGTGCCTCCCTTATACCTGATTATATGGTATGTGTGCTTGGTTCTAGATCTCTCATTCTGTATCAATCATTTTGTAGCAAACCGAACTGAAAGATTAGGTCAATCTAAAGGTACAAGAAATGAGCAGCGCACAAGCACGTGACTTGGTTACATTAATTTTCAAACGGGCCAAAGAAAACCAACACTTCATCATTATGTTATTTTTTATTATTTCTTTTAACTGTGCCGTTATCTTTATTCATTGACTCTTTTTTGTCAGCAATTTGTTCAAATAGGTCTAACTGCAGATTCTCAAGCAGTCAAAGCTCTAGCTTGCAAAACAGTAAGTGCATCCATGTCATCTTATACAGTTTTCAAACCATGAACAGACCAGAAAGTTACTAATGTAATTTAATAATTGAGAACATTCACATGGAAATTACCAAAGTTTGCTTACCATGCCTTCTGGTAAACAAGCCAAAGCTTTGATTGCATCCATGGAGGATGCAGCAACTTCTTCATCGCTGCAAAGGATAAGCAAGAAAGGACATTCTTAGCAATTAATTAGTGACAATGTTTGCTTTTGTTAATATAGTGTATAATAATGACAGAATTTGTTATCACTGATGTCGTTCGAGTTGCTGAGTTTAGTGACAGCATTTTGCTGACCCGCCAACCTTTAGCCACGAGATCTATTAATACAAGAAATATATTGTTATTATTACTTAATATCGACTTTGAGCTTTCATTACCGTGCCCCCCTCCTATTTGGATGAGTTACTAGTAGCAATTAATTAAAAAAAAACATCAGCCTGCTCTTGAATCTTGATATCTCCTTGCCGTGTTGCCATGACTATGATCACTCCAGGTTACTAGCCTTTTGGAAAATCCTAGAGGGACAACTTTATCTTCCACAAGGCTGATTAGTGAGTACAACATATACCCACTACTGCTTGGTTGTCTTGTTAATGGGTAAGAATTTATACTTTCATCTCTGCCTTGTTATATCTGACACACTGATAAATCAGTGTCTGTTCATGTTTTACAAGATGATATAGAGAACAACAATTAAGTAGTATAAAGGTATTGATGAATTGATAGCAGTGGAATGATGTAGAGAAGGAATTTAGTAGTATAAACTATACAGGTAGTGATGAATGAATAGCACTAGAAAAACAGATTTTTCACTGATGGCCATTTGAGCAATCATTACCTACCAATGCTGAATTAGTTTCCTGATAAATGTACTTTAGTGGGATGCTGAGAGATAATTAACTGAACTAGAGTGTGCCCATTTCATTTGATAAATTCCAAACAAAGGTAATCAATGGATTTGTATGTGTATGCAACTATTTAGATGACGTCGGTAAGATTCTAGCAATTCTCTTTTCTTGATCATTCTGTCTAAGAATGTCCTTTCTTGCTTATCCTTTGCAGTGATGAAGTTGCTGCATCCTCCATGGATGCAATCAAAGCTTTGGCTTGTTTACCAGAAGGCATGGTAAGCAAACTTTGGTAATTTCCATGTGAATATTCTCAATTATTAAATTACATTAGTAATTTTCTGGTCTGTTCATGGTTTGACAGGATACTGTTTTCCTAGCCAGCAGTCATGAGGCTACTCATCTTGGAAATCTAGCTTCAAGTTGCACATCACTGGTATGACCTCTTTTTTATTTTTGCTTGTGCCCTCTGCTTGAGCTGCTTATGATACTGAGCATGGTGCTTAGTCATGGTCAGAAGTCACCAAAGTTCATCAAACTAAAAGTGAAAGATTATCTGAATGGAAAACTTATTTGCCTACAGTCTTAATCCTTAACGATTGGTACTGAGTTCTTTAGGTTCAGACTTGAGAAAAACGAACTATTTGCTTGGAAAATTCTTATACAAAGTGTAAATTTGAGTTTATAGTTCGTTTATTTTACATATATTACATACCTGCTACTGCATTCAACTCTCCCCTTTCGTATTCTATTCTAGCTAGCAAAAGGCCGTGGATAAAGTAGGACAGTTGATAAACCTCTACGTGGCTTGAAAGCGTTTCTCCCAATATATTTTAAGGGCCCCTACTATATTATGCTAGGTGTCAGTCTTTTTCTCATCATCCTAGGTTAGTCTAAACGTGAAATCAATCCCATCATTAGGCAGTTCAGTGAGCTTTGCTTGTATATTATACTTGGGCTCTAAAGCTGTCAGATGATGTGTGTAGTTATTAATGTTATTGTATATGTTGCTTAGTATATGGTGTCACAGACGTGCTATATGGGCTCTAAAGCTGTCAGATGATGTGTGTAGTTATTAATGTTATTGTATATGTTGCTTAGTATATGGTGTGAGTTTATAGTTCGTTTATTTTACATATATTACATACCTGCTACTGCATTCAACTCTCCCCTTTCGTATTCTATTCTAGCTCGCAAAAGGCCGTGGATAAAGTAGGACAGGTGATAAACCTCTACGTGGCTTGAAAGCGTTTCTCCCAATATATTTTAAGGGCCCCTACTATATTATGCTAGGTGTCAGTCTTTTTCTCATCATCCTAGGTTAGTCTAAACGTGAAGTCAATCCCATCATTAGGCAGTTCAGTGAGCTTTGCTTGTATATTATACTTGGGCTCTAAAGCTGTCAGATGATGTGTGTAGTTATTAATGTTATTGTATATGTTGCTTAGTATATGGTGTCACAGACGTGCGTCTTTCTGACTGCATAAATAATGATATTTCAGGGGCGTGTACGTGTTTTGGCTTTGCTAGTAAAGTTGTTCTCCATTTCTAGTTCTGTGGCATCAGTAATATTCAGTAGAAATCTGCTAGCTTTGTTGGAAGATGAGATTCGTAAATCAGGAGATACACTTGTAACACTGAGTGCATTGGAGCTATGGTATGAGGTAAACCGCACATGCAATATTTTGTCATCAATCAGTCTACAGTATTTTGGTCAATGGGTATAGCTATTCCAGTTAAGATCCTCTTGGATTAATGCCTCTCGGGTATATTTGTTTTGGTGGTTTTCATTTGATCTCTTTTTCTTCAAATTATTCTTTTCCTTTGTATGTCCTGGTGAATGAAGTTGTCAGAGATCCGGCATGGTACTGAAATCTTGTCTAGGACAGCTGTCCTTCAACTACTTAAATCTATGATAAGGTATTTGTCAGATATGCTTGTATAGCTTCTGTTGTAGATAAGACTTGCAAAATTCTCTGTGATTCTAAGTTCTTGTTTCGAATTATTTCAGTGATGAATCAAGGGAGCCAATATTAAGATCCAGAGCAATGGCAATCACTGGGAGACTTCTATCCGAGGATAATATGTATTCATATTTTGATGAGAACAGTAAGCCTCGCTTCCATGATTGGAGTCGGTGATCTCTTATTTCACCTGATTGTCAAACTTTTTCGAAGATAAGGTTTCATATTGCAAAATACTGTATTTCACCTTCATTGCTATCTGTCACGTGGTGCTGTGGTTGAATTAGGGCCTAGGTACTAATAATTTTTCCCATACATTCATTCAGGTGTCAGAGTAGTTATTTCTGCTATTGATGGCAGGCTGGAGTCATCCAAAACTGAAGATATGAATGAACTTGAATCGGCGCTTGAAGCATTGGGCCAAATAGGATCATGTAAGTTTAATATTCATCTATAAATGGTATGTGGTATTTCTCAGTGTACGATTTAAATAGATGGTGGAGTTTACATTGTTATTTACTGTTTTACTTCATGGTATCCTTCACATATGTAGTCGAAAGACTCGAAACACAATCCACATGATATGCGAGCAGTAATGATGTACGCATGTGGTACAGTAAAATCATTTATCATCATTGAATGCAATGACATTGCAGCAACATGCTGATTTCTATTTCCTTCTATTGAAAAAGCAGAAAGAATCTCACGTTCGGCCACTCAGTCATGCTTGTTCCTGGTGGTAGTGGGGTATTTTATAGGTTCAGTGTTTTCTTTCTCCTAAGACAATTTTTTGTTGGAAAGTAAAGCCTGAACCATTTTAGATGTAGAAGTATGAATCGTGAGGTTTAGTTTATTTCTCTAGATGCTTCCTTATTTACTGGCTTTCATATTTAAGGAATATGTACATAGTTCTGTTTGGAAGGAAGCGTTGATACCCAACTGTCATTTTCTAGTTAAATATCTATTGATTTCACTGCTGAATATGTCAGGATATCATTCATTCATGAGTTATTTTACTGCTCAGATCTCAGGGCCATACTGAGTATCTCACCATTCAATAATCTTGTTTCTGTTTTAGCAACTCGGGGAGCTATACTTGTGTTATCAAGTCCAACTCCAGCTGCAAGACACTTAACAAATGCTGCCTTCGACAGGCATGGTCGTGGCAAGCAGCTGGTTAGTTACATAAGGTCCTTTGCATGTTCCTGTTACTTTATGCTGTTCCTCCTCCTCTGCACGTTCTGGCAACTGATTTTTATTTTCGAATTCCGTAACTAACTTTTGCTATATGCTAATATGCTATAACAACTAGCATTAGTCAAATGATTTGTGGTGAGCGTAATGATAGTAGCTGTAAGAGAATAAGAAATTTAAATTGGCAACAGTGAGTATAATCTGGCCGGATTTTGCATGTATCAATTGTTTTATTAAGTGGAATCTTTCTGACTACAACCATGGGATGGGAGGTCAGAGTGCTAAAAATCGTATGGATGCTTTATAGCTTATCTCGAGGTTCATTAACTGTTAATTGGAGTCGCAGGCTGCATTACATGCTCTTGGAAACTTGGCTGGAGAAACTCGACCAGAGAATAGTGTGGTACTAAGTAGTGAGGCGGAAGAGACCCTTAGGCACTTGATATATGATGCAGCATCCAAGACTCTAAATTTGACACCATCTGTAAGTATTCTGACTTTTTTCATTTGTTTTTCTTTATTAAGGGATTAACCTATTAAGAGTGGTTGTGGTTCTCCAAAAATTATTCTGAGTTTATGAGGTAGGTTACTAATTTATCTTATGTGGACAGCTACAAATTATTGCTTTCTTCTTTGTTTGACACTTTTGGTTGGTCCGACTTGTCAAGTCCTAGACTAGTAGAACTCATGGGTTATTTGCTAGTTTCTGCACTCGGTCATTGGGTTTTGTTTTATTTTCTGTTGTTTCAATCTTGTTGAAGTGTACCATGAGTATTGTCCATCACGATCATACCCATTGGTATCGGTTGTCGCAATGTCAAAACTATGGCCTGATTTTTTTATGCTTTCAACACCTTACTGACGTGGTTGCACGTCAAACCACCAGCCTGGACTGAACACTAACAAAATTAAGAGTTTTCAAATAGTAATTGCGAACTTAAACACAACATGATCACTAACACAAAGAAGATGTAGAACTCAAGAAGATATATGTAGAACACTTATGTTTTATTTATAAATCATGTCTAGATGACTGTTTATACTCAGCTCATCACCGATACTCTCAGATTTGGGACGAGATCTGATTCTAAGTTATATTAGCGAAACTAAACTTATCATTGTCCTAAGAGAAAACACGTCTCCTATATGTAGGCACTAAATCTCTATTTTTCCAACTTAGGATGTATATTTATATATGTCTATGCTATATATATATCTTTATATACCTAGCACATAATATATAGGGTTAATAACCAAATCGTTATCCCAACTTTGGGCACTTTACAAGTTACTACTATCCAAACACGTCTCCTATATATAGGCACTAAATCTCAATTTTCAGTTTTTTTAGATTTTTCTGATTTTTTTAGTATTTTTTAAAAATAATATAGATTTTAATTTTATGGACCAATCATGTGCTGCCACGTCATTTTCCGTTCATATTTAACGTAGTTAGCAATTTGCCCAATGTGTCAAAGTTTAGGTAGCACTTTTTGAAAAAATAAAATTTGGGTAGTGATTTGTAAAGTGTTCAAAGTTGGGGCAGCAATTTGGTTATTAACCCTAATATCTATAATATATCTTTAAAGCCCATAAATCCAGACTACATATTTAAGTTATACTTGGTTTTCACAATTAAAACTCCATTTGGATACGTTTGATCTTCAAGATATCACACTTTCCCTGCGAGCTTGCTACTTGTTTACGGACCAGACTGAACTGTACCATTCAACTCCAACATTTGGGAAATTCAGTGCCTTAGGCAGTTCATCGCACTTGGACAACTCGCTTCATCACTCAGGACAGTATGGTCCCCTTGCACTTGCGGTTGCATTTGTGGTCCACTGCTTCACTGCGTTTGGACTGTCTTGGCGCTTTGACACAACACTTGGGTTGCACTACTTCAACACCTTCTTGACATTTTCCTTGGCACAATCCTTGCAGCTCCTTTGCAACTCCATGACATTTCAGTTGACTGACTCCGCCTAACATTTTCCGTCTATTCCAAAGCTTCATCAAGCCTTCCTTAACACCAACGCATCACTGCGATTCAGTTTACTTTTTCACTGATCGCTTGATGAACATTAGCTAGCACAATTATCATAGAAAATTTGTGCCTCCATAAGGTCCCCTCCCCCCCCCCCCCCCCCCCCACTGTATGAAGAATCGTAGGGTGGAACCCCACTTGTATTATTGGTTGTTCTATGAAGTTATGTTTAAATTTTTTACAAGTGAAAGCGTGCAAGTCCGAATCTTGAACGCCCCCGAATCTTGAACGCCATTACAAAAAACTCTCACTAAGAAGATTGAGGTGCCTAGGCTAGAGCCCAAGATATAGATTTGAATGAAGAGTTTAGTGTAAATCGATGTTCCCAAAAGTGAATTTTAGGGAGGGTGTTGAAATATGTTTAAGAGCGTACAACGAAGAAATTCACATACGAGTTCGAATTTATGAGAAAGTTGACCAAGTCGTGCTTCTTATTTATCAATGGTGGTATCGAAGTCACATTTCGGTTGATGGTGTTAGGTTTCCATTAAACTCAAAGTACCAAATATGTCCAGGTTAGGCCTGAGCGTGAGAGCAGCATGTTTGAAACCCATTCAGATTTGAAATGTTGGTGCCTTAATCAAAGAGACGTCATGGTGCATGGGAGTGTTGAAGTGCACCATGAGTATCATCCCACACCAGTTGGTGTGAATTAATTTGAGCAGCGTATAAGCAAGTTGTCACTCCTATCTCCAGTTGGTGTTTGGATGGGATCCAACTTGTATAAATGGTTGTTCTGTATTGGTCTCTTGAGTTTGTCTCCGCCAAATAAGAAATTTTACAAATCTGATTTCAAAGATCGGAAAAATGTGAAGAGCAAAGAATGATACCAAGGATTCATGTGCTGTTTCCTCGATGTATTTTTCTCAGGATCTGTTATCACTTCATGAATCCTGATATGAGTGAGAGCTCATGGTCTGGGGTCAATATTAGTGACATTCTACATTGTGCACTGCGAGGACATCATTTTTCTATTCAAGTGTATTTGATTTCTAGTGCACTTTCTGCAATTGTTTTGTGCAACTTGTGATACATGTTTGCCAAGAGAAGTAGGAGAAGAGTATAGATGATAGGAGGAGATGGAAGAAGAATCTGAGTCGTAAGGACCAGAGAAGATAGAGAGAGTTTCGATTGTTTTTTATAATTTCATTTCCTTGATATTCCCAAGTAAACATTCCCTTATATAGGGTACTCTACTCTGATGACTATATCATGCTTCTATTTTAAGACCATGCTGCCTGTCTGTTAATTATATCTGGTTTACTTTGCGTTTTGTCTCTGGCTAAGTGTTGGTGTGATTGGCAGGGCCTTTTTCTATCCGTTTTTCAACAGGAAGCAGAGTTCCGCATAGCAGTGAGTTTCTTATTTCCTTTTGTTTCTTTTATAAATTTGAGAGGACTGAATAAGTGGGTTTATGTTGGTTCAGGGATATCGAGTGCTGTCTGCTTTGGTTGCTCGTGCATGGTGTCTGGTTGATATATGCTCAAAACACAAGCTCATAGACACAATAACCAACCCGTCTATTGAAACCTCTAAAATAGGTATTATTATTATTATGTGCTTCTCTTCTCTAGGACTCCTCTAAAAATAGTCATCTGTTTCATGTTGTTGTTCCAATCAGTTTATTTATGTTTTTATTAAATGGAAGTTGTTTGGGGGCCTCTGGAGGTTGAAGTAAAGAAAATGGGTGACATTTCTTGAAACAGGGATGGAAGTTCGATACAAGTGTTGCAAAGCTATGTATGAGGCATTCACATCAAGCAAACTGGTGGAGGACCCTGCACTTGCTGCAATCGCAACCAAGGTAAAAATCTAATCATAAGAATCAATGATGTAAGTTTGTGTTATTGATTGATGATGCATGAATCATATAGTATGTGTGTGGGTGTCTGTGTTGTAGTTGGAGGATTGTGTTCAAAGAGGGCCGTACCTAACAAGAACGCAGCAGCGACAACAGGAAGTTCAGCCACTTGTTGTGACTGCAGACAGATTCTAGTGTTAACTCTCTGTAGCTTTGGAGAGGAGACACGTCTGTCTATGTAACCTCTGACAGTAAGTTTCTGTTTGGATGAATAAGTTTACAACTGCAGACTAACACCTGACAATGCTCGGGATATACACAGTAAGACCATATCTATATCTTTTGTGTTTCTCACACTAATTTATAATCATTAGAGTAATTGCAACGATTGAGCTAGTTTTATGTTTGAAGCGGTTAGTAGAATTCATGGAATCCACCACTTTGAGATTGGATTATCGTTTTTATGTCCAAAGTCAGTCTGCATTTACACTAAGCTTATGGACAGTGAATGTTGCTCTCGTTGTTTGAGTGTTCAACTCATTAAGAACGTCGATTGATTTCCTGTCAATGCGTAGTTCAACTTGTTAAGAACGATTGATTTTGGCATAATTTGATCATCATTAGAAGTGACATTAAGTTTTAAACTAGTAAAGTCCTGAAGGACATTATATGTCTTAATTGATGACGCTAGGACCGGTGCGTTATGCTCGTTATGTTTATAGAAAAATCAATCCAAGTGAATAGTCATCCTGCTCTAGTTGCTTCACTTATGTTGTCATTAGAGGTGAGCAAAAAAGAGTGGCTGAACTGAAATCCCGACAAAATCGGCCCGAGACTGGCTCGACTAGGAGCGAGATCGAGTGAGCGGGTTTTTTCCTCTATGGTCGGGGGCTCGGTCTCGAGTTTTTTCCTGAAAAGTCCGGTTAGTACCTATCCAGACCGAGTTGTCTTAAAACCTAATACTTAATAATTCTAAGCTTCTTCGGTTCTTCTATTCTATTCATTCACTCCAAAGCTTAGCAACCACTCCAAATCTCCAGGACGCCTCCTTAGTTCGTGGCCTTCTCCAGCAGCCGTCTCACCTCCGTCGTACGTGGCCTTCTCCAGCAACCGTCACTGTCTCGCTGTAAGTGGTCTCTTCACTTCCTTCGTCGGAGTTGCTTCGATTGTTCCTTTGCTGTAAACAAGAACCTCATTCTGCAAAAAAAACAAAAAAAGGATTTTTGCTTGGTGCATAGGTTTCTTTCTCTGATGAAGTTCAGTTGCACGGAGACATTTTCATGAGGATTTAGGGTTTCAATCTTTGGATTTTGGTTTGAACTGTTTGTCTTTCTTGGTTTCTTTGAGATTCAAGGATAAACATTTTTTGAGAGGAAATTTTCAATCTTGGACTATTTCAGCATCCGATTCGGAACACACGTTTTGGAGCAATGATCTGATTGTAAGGGGACTCAAACTGGGTTCCCTCAAAGAAAGTAGAAGAAGCGCCAATATGTTGAGGTTTTGGAGCAATGATCTACTTGTAAGGACTACTTGTAATGATTCAGTAATTTTATTTGTTTTTACTTAACATTTTGGTCTAAGACCGAGATCGGCCCGAATCAAGCAAGACCGACTCGGGTGAGCTTTTTAGACCAAAATCGGTCTTGTCCTCGGTCCTCCAAAGGTGAGGACCGAAATTTCGGGCTCGGTCTTGCCAAAAAGACCGTCCCGCCCAAGCTCACCCTTAGCTGGAAATTTTCATTTGTTTGCAAGAAACTTAATCACTCAATCTCAATTGATCTATCATTTTGTTGGCAAAAAAACAACATTGATCTATCAATTTTTCATTTTGACTTTTTATTAAAGTTTTTTATGAGGAATTGCTCCCTCGACCAACATATACTACTCAGTATGGGTGTTCATGGGCGGGCATACTAGTCTTTTTGGTAAGATCGAGATCGAGACCAAAATTTCGGTTCTGTCTCACCGAGACTGAGATCGACATCAACAAAAAAAGTGTCTGAGTCGGTCTTGCTTTGACTCGGGTCGATCTCGGTCTTCGATCGGAACTTCACATGCACGAAGCTCACATCTCAGTTAACGGAAGAACGAAGAGAGGAAATTGCAGAATCATCATTGTCCGCTGTTCTAACAAAGCCCTTGTGATGATTCACCAAGAATTGCAGCGGATCCAAAGCTATATGATCACAAAATCTCAAATATAGTAATAATGAAGAAAATTGAGCGTTGAAGAAGAGAGTCTCAGAATTACTGAGGTGTAAGCAAATATGGAAGATGAAATGACCGAAACTTGAATCGAGCAAAAAAGAGCGTTTTTGAATCTCATCGGCCATCTCCTTGTTTTTTCTCCATTTTGAGAAGCTTGGAGAGGTGGAGAGAAGTCCATTCGGGATTTGGAAAGGCGGGAGAGAAGCTTGTTTTTTCTATTGACTCATGTCGGACCGGTCCATTTGGGATTTGGATAAAAAAGTCGAGCCCGAGCTCGAGCCCGACCTTGAAGTAAAATACATGTCTGCCTGGTCTCGATTTTAAGCTTGGACCAGTCTATTTGGGTCGGTCTTGGACCGGTTCAGTCAACCTTTTTTTTGTCACCCCTACTACTCAAACTCTAAATCTATTTAACAAATTCTATTTAGTCATTGTTCATAATAGTTCTACCCAGGCCTTTCTATTTAACAATAATCCATCACGAATTGTAACATTCAATATAAATCACTTGACTGGTCTCCTGGTGGAACCACATCGTGTGAAATCATCATTGCATATTTTAAACTCTTGGTTCCTCTGTTTTATAAGGACCTGAGCAACACCACCCTACGAAATTCTTGATAAAATTGGTCTAGGAAGTCGAATTGTTCAGAATCTGTAACAATATTTATTTTTGTGAATTGGTTTGTACGACATTCACCTCTTCGAGTCTGACTCAATCACTTTTATGCTTAAAGTTATTATCAATTCAATAACTCACACACGCACGGCGCATATAGACAACGAACGCTCCTCTCCATTCATAACAAATCATCATTAGGACACACGCCTCTCGTCAACAGATTTTTGATTTGCCTTGATTATTATTAGAGAAGTGACATCAATTCTGGAACTAACAATATTTCAAAGGAGATGCTATACCTTAATTGCTTGCTTTTTTTTGTTGGTCAACTATCTTAATTGCTTACTTACGCTCACGAAATAATCAGTCGATTGATACTCCTTTAGAGTTGGAAATCACAATTCGAGGGACAATTTTTTTTTTTACCGTTCTTTTTTCACTAATTAAAGTTCATCTCTTGTCAAAGCTGTGTTCGAGTGATTGTTCATTTCAACTTCTGTCATTGTCTTGATCAACTTTTCTTGGAATTTCTATTTAAGCACAGGCCTTGACAGTAGCTTATATATTGCTCGAGCGTTTACATCAATCGCAAAACAAGTAATTCTAGAAAAATAACAAATCATGTGAAAAAATATATAAACAAATTTAAGGAAAGTACTAGAAACTACCTCTATACTAGGTAGTAGAAAGTCGCTACTAAGTAGGTTCTACGGCTAAAGGTGGTTAATAAGTTTATCACCAATAATATGCCGCCACTATATGTCAATCGTCACTAAACTCATCACCTCGAACAATAGTTAGTGATAGCAGGTGCTACCAATATAGATATTATATTAATACCAACAGACATTGTCATTGAAATAAATTATGAATTCAATGTTAATAAGTTTTGGATTTTCCCGAAATGGAGAAAGCTATATTGAGTAGCATTCACCTTTTAAATATGGTTCCAAAAAAAAAAACTTATTACGTTATGGAAAGGTAGAACCCTTTCCTATCATCACCTCCAAGTATAGACGTGCATTTCTAAGGTGGCGGTACCTCCACAAAAAAAAGTAAGAATATGACCGAAATGAGTTGATTGTATATTTATTGGATATGCCCTAACCAGTAATTCATATCGTTTTCTTGGGTAGGATTCTAAGATTGCAGACATTCATAAGAACACCATAATGGAATTAAGCAATGCATAATTCTTCGAATATGTATTTCCTGCAATGCTTTGGGAGGAAAGTTCCTCAAAACGAACATATGAGGCTATAAAAGAAGATAACCAGGATGTACAAGAAAAATAAAATGTTCAGTTTGAGCTTTAGAAAATCAAACTGATGAGATTCAACAAATCTTTCAGTTCAAATTTTCTATCCTATATCCTAGGAGATGAACCTTAAACCTTCCAAGAAGTTGGCAAAAAACCTTCGGAAGGTCCTCTATGGAACGAGGTGATTCATAGTAAAATCAAATCCATTTTGCAAAAAACAATTGGGAAAAACAATTGGGAGTTAGTGGATCTTCCATCTGATTAATTGCAAACCACTAAGCTACAAGTGGATTTTCAAAAGAAAAATGAAAGTAGTTAAAACAATAGGTAAGTATAAGGCAAGACTTGTAATGAAATGATATAAGCAAAAAGAAGGCCTAGATTTCTTTAATACTTATTCTCCAATAACAAGAATAACATCGATTAGGCTGATTCTTGCATTGCAGAATCTAGAAATTCATCAAATGGATGTAAATTTTTTTTTCCTCAATTGATATTTAGAAGAAAAAATCTACATGGAACATACGTCGAAGACATGACACAATAAGACAATTGCTTAGTACTGGCATTATTACTATCAACTAGGTGAACTGAAATGATAATATCATAGATCCACTAACCAAATGGTTAACAAAAGAGCAATTACAAATTCATCAAGAGGAATGGTACTAAAGCCCATGGAATGAAATACTCTTGTGAAAGACAAACCCAACATAGTTGACTCGAGAACCAAGATCTAGATTAAAATGGACAACCTAACCACGAAAGTAATAGAAATCATTATGGGGGAAACTATGATACCCCTTAAACATCCCTATGGAAACAGTGATCATAAAACTAAGGATAAGAGTAAAATTTTAATGATTTTTGGATCTCAGAAGTCTGATTGAGTAATACAATTACTCTTAGAGTCACCTATGCAAGTGAGAAGAGGGGGTCACTTCAAGGGGATTTGTGCATGAGCAATTCGTAGCAACTCTTGCAGAACCAGGCGTTGTGATCCATGACGAAAACATACACAAACAATTTGATCTAAACCATGATAAGAAGATACTTGTGTGAGTTGTGTATAAACTATTACACTAATGAGAGGCAGTTCAAGGATATCGTGTCTACTGACTAGCTTGTAAGAACTACATTATTCACAAGGGAAGGTTCAAAGGGATAACACCTACTTATCTTATGAAAGTATCAACTGTTGAAATCTCTTTTTCTCGAGTCAGTACAATTCTCATCCATGTGGGTGCCGAATTATTGAACTATTGGGCTAGCTAAAGTTTTTTTTTAGAAATATTGGACAAGTTGTAGGATTTGGGCTCAAATAAAAGCAAGGACAATGTGGAAGGTAATTGTATTTCTTCACAATTTTGGAGTCTCACAACGGCCACAATCATGCTTGGAGAAACATATATAAGCTTGTACAGTTTCTAAGTGTATATGTCATGAGTCTTTCTATTGCGTGCATTGTGTGTGAGTGTGTGTGTGTTTGATGGGGGAGGTTGGGGGGAGGTTGTATTCTCACCTCATACCATTTGGCTTATATGTGCACCCCCTACATGTATACACGATTGTTGGATCGAAAAGCTTTCCTAAGGCGAGACAATTTTGCGGCAATTTCATCATTTTGTCAAGTTGCATATTATGCTAGTTTTGTTTTATTATTTTAATTCGAAAAAATTATTAAATTACAAATTTAATTTTCCTCATTACTAACAACATCAACACTTCAGTTACCTTGATGATTCTCATGCAAGTATAGATTGGAATGGTAATGTCTCAAAGTGAATCGTTGTTGTCTCATTGTGCTCTTCGTATCAGTCAATCTGATTCTTATCAATGGATAGCTGATCTCACAACATAATAGCATAATACGTAAATTCAAAATGTGCAAGTTTCACTTTCTTTAGCTCGGAGTAGTCACGACAACCAAAGATCAACTCCTTTTTTTCCACTCAAGGTATGCTTCACGATCACTTTTTGCATGGAATGAAATTTTTATCTTTACAATTCCTATATTGTTATGATCTCACCATATCCAATTATAACTCTTTTAGTTCTGAAGGTAGAAAATGCACTCTGATACCTATTGGTATGATTCTCCTCGGTGTGATACAAAAGTTCTATCAAGTTGATGTTGATGGGCCTTCTGCTTCAGGAAAGGATAGGTGAACCTTGAATCGTTGTTTGAGAGGCATGAGTCTTTGTATGAAGATGCCACATTCAAGGATGGAAGAATTAATTGATACGTGAGATTCGAACAACACAAATAAAACTGATACGTTCAATAGTGCACAAAGAACCAAGATATGAAAATTCCTCACAAAGCATTTTTCAAAATCTAAGATGTAAAATTCATCCATCACATAAGGTTGCTATTAAAAGACTACATTAACCATAATGACACCACTAATTAGTTAAAAGAATCCCTAATGGACTTATATAATGATGCTAGGTGTTTTTCAGCCCATTTGAACCCTTACAAGACCTAAACAAGCTAATTTAAATTAAAAACAAACTATGAGCTAAACGTACAAAACATAATTTTAGCTTATTAATTGTTTAAAAACAAAGCAGTTTATCAAACTAAGAACAATGACTAGAAATAAATAATACTTGAAGACTTTCACCTCTTTATCAGACCTGTTAAACTATGCTTGCAAAACCTTATTTTTGTTGGCTCGGTTCCTTGTGATTTGCCGCACTAGAAGAAGAGTCGATGTATCATCTCTACTTTTGAATTTCATTTTGACTTTACATGGTCTGCTCACATCAGCTTCCACTCAAAATGGATATTTGTTCTAAGATTTCAGAATAAAGGATTGGGCGAGACAAATTTTGTATCTATGTGCAGTTGGAAGTTTGATGTATGTAATGGTATGTAAGTACATAGCCAATCCAGGATTGAAAACTGTTCGACAGTAAAAAGGATCATGTGATTTCTTAATGGCGCCGCCAACTATGTCTTGTGCTACCGAAGTAACTTATGGAAATTCGAGTATCTTCGGATGTCTGGATACAACGATGAATACTATGATGGTGACTTGGATGAGGTAAAATTAACCTAAGGCTTTATCTTCTTATTCTATGACGACGTCATATTGTGGATGAGTAAGAAGACTCGTGCACTACGCTATCCACCATATATGTTAACATTTTGGCCTTGCATTGTCTACTTAGGAGGTTGTGTTATATTAGGCACTGGATCGATTGTTAAGTCGTAGGAATCCAATTGGACCAATTTTGTCATCCTCAAATAATCAAGTCGTGATCTCCCCGACAAAGGACCCTTGTACCATAACAAGTCAAAGCACATAGATATAAAATACAAATATGCTAGAGACATGGTTAGACAATGAGTGATCATTTTGGAATACTTGTCTACAGATGAGATGGTTGCGGACCCTTTCAACAAGCACTTGAAAAATGAGTATGTTGTGATAAATGTGAGGTCTATTGGACTTTGTAGACTTAGTTGTTATACTTTATTTATTACATTTTCCGTTAACAATTTCCTTTAACTTGAATTATATTTGAGTATGCATGTTTTCGCAGTTTGGAAATTATGTATGTTCTTGTTGTTATTATTTGTTGGGGATTATATCTTTGCTTTTGTGGATGTGTGAGACCAGTGATGGTTTTAGGTTCTAGAAATCCATAAGGATGACTGAAATGAATAAGTGTCCGGAATTGTCTATTTTCACACTACCACATATGTGTGATGCACTGTGCACTACACACATTATGATTTGTCAATCCACTTAGAGTGGAATGGCACTCAATGAACTCGACTCTTGGTTTAGTTACTTTGTGTGTCTAATGGACATTCGTACAACATCTGCACATATGTGAAAGAAGATATGTTGTAACATGCGTTCCACACAACGCTTACCTAATATAGGACCTGATATATGATCTTAAATCAGAGTCATGTGAGACTCAGAGCTCCATGTATAGAGATGCGAACATACCCTGACTACTTTGAGCAAACATTTGAGGCTTAGTTTAATGTTTGCTATCTCAGTACATTCTCTAAGGGATATGTTAGATATTGCAAGGTTTTAGTTTTAGAAAAATAAGTTGGATCGGGTTGATGGTATCATGGGACAAGGATAGTCAATATCTTACATTCTCGAAATTATGTCCACCAACCGCGATAACAGTCGCGGCTGTGGATGCAATAGATGCATGGATTTGAAAAATCATTATGTAGTCAAACATAAATAGGATTACATAACTAAGGGTGGAAGGTACATCTCCAATGTTGGCGTGAAATCTGCGAGTTACCGCAAGTTCTAATAGATGCGTAACACTTTGCTGATCGTGCCCGCCGATAGCACGACTGTTGACATGTATGAGATTTTTACCGTATAAGAGGAATGTGTTCTCTTTGTATTGTCTTTATAAAGTAGCACCCTACACTTTGCGCGAGTCAGAGATGTTCGCTTTGTGATAGGGTTAATAACCAAATTGCTACCCCAATTTTGGACATTTTACAAATCACCATCCGAAGTTTCATTTTTCAAAAAGTTCTACGTAAACTTTGACACTTGTGGTAAATTGCTACCTCAGTTAAGTTTTTTCGCTAAATATGTACATAAAATAATGTGAGAACACATGATTGGTCCATATTCTAAAAGGCTATATTATTTTTTTACAATACTAAAAAAATTAGAAAAAACTTGGTAAAATTAATAGAGAAAAATTAAATTTTGAATAATATATTTATTAAAAATATAGAATAAAAATAATGATAGATGATTAGTTATTTTGTTTTATTTCAATGTTTTCAATAAAGATACTATATTAAAATCACATATTTTCAAGATTTTTGAGAAATTTTCTATTTTCTAAAAATTATTTAATTTTTTAAATTAGATATCAATCATGTGCTGTCAATACATTTTCCATCCATATTTAACAGAAAACTTAACGGATGCAACAAATTTTCTAATAAGTCAATCATGTGCTGCGAATTTGATTATTAACCCTTTGTGATATTGAGTTGTTGATTAGTGAGAACACATTCTAATAAGCCCGATAGAATATATTGGCCATATTGTGATTCGAGCTTATGTAAATCCGATTTCGCTAAGTCAGTCGTGAGATGAGGTCCGCTGAACTATATGTTTATTGTATGCCATGGATGAATATATGTAAAAATCTAATATCTTCTTTACTTAAATTACGACAATAAATAAAACATACGAACAGAGTTCATGTACAAAGTTCGGGATAACTACGCATGTGTATTGTTCATTAGAATTGATTAGTTTGACGTCCAATTACAATGATTTGACATAGGGAAAAGTCTGAAAAATGGTCATGATGTTTGACCAAAATGGTTTTCCAACCCTCGTCATGGTAAATGGTACAACATGTTTACTAAAGATGGTTTTTGGTCCTTCCGTGTCACTTCCGTTCGAATTAGACGTGATGTCATCACGTGCGATGACACGTGTTCCAATTTAATGACATGTTATTTGTAATACCTATTCTGCCCTTATTCATCCTTAATCACAAAAGCCAATATCAACTTACAACATCTTCTACAGATATCGTCCGCTCTCTTTCGGTCACAATAGCAATAACACCACCAAAACCATCAGCAGCATTTGAGTTATCTCGGTTGCTCCTGCTTCTTGTCTTCTTCAACTTGAACTTATAAGTGGGCAATGCAGCAATTGCTTCTGTGGTGTCTCCTCTTGTCCTTGACGGGTCCTCTTGAAAACCAAGTATGGATATAATGCATGGAAGACAGCAGCAGATTGTTGCGCACAGGATGAAGGGCATGGCATACCCAATACAACTGAAGGTTAGAAATACGATACAAAGTCTGCACCCCAAAAATAAATAAGAAAATACAGTCATCATTGCCTTGCCTAAATGAAAAGAAGGATAACAGAGTAAGTACGGGTATTAGACACTGATACTTACCTGGGGGAATTAGCAGCGGGTTCTGAAGTCGATGGGCTCGGATTAACCTCAGTTTTGCAGAGAGGACACAAAGCGTTGATCTTCAGCCACTTGTCCACGCATTCCTTGTGGAAGAAATGAGAGCATGGTAACTCCCTTAACTCCTCGTTGTTGTGGACTATATAAACCTTAATCACAAAAGTCAATATATAAACCTTAATCACAAAAGTACAGCAGCATCTTGTACAGTTCTAGAGGATTCAGCAGCATTGTGACGGTCAACTCTCTCTGATCCTCTAGTGGCTGAAACCGGAAACGGACCTGCAGTTACCTGTGCAGAATTTTGACGATTTTGAGCTGAATCTTGCTCTAAGACTTGATTGCGATTTCGGAACCGCCAGTAGAGAATAGGCAGTGTAGCAACACACCCAGAACCCGGAATTCAATGGACTCCTGCGACGATGGGAATCTGTTCTTCCAGATGAAGCCTCGGCAAATCTGCCTCAAAGTCGAGCCGCCTCTAGAAATCGGTCTCTGTTTCGTCGTCTACAGCGCGTGAACTCGAACGGAGAAGAAGCCCTCGTCGTCTACGCCTTCGAACCCTTCGGAAGCCTTCGGAACCCTCGGGAGTTCAATGGAAGAAGAACATAACCGATGTTGAAGAAACATAATGTGGGAGTGGGTGAAATAGAACCTTCGTACAGAGGGTATTTTAGTGAAGAGGGTATTTTGGTCTTTCGTACAAACCGAAAATGAAATAGAACCTCACGTGACAAAAACGTGACAAGTTAACGGTAAAAGGTAACGGGTGGTCGACGGAAGGTTCGGTTACCATCGTTTGACAACATCATGTACCATTAACAATCGTCAAAAAACATGTGGAACCAAAAACCATTTTATTGAAACATCATGACCCTTTTTCAGACTTTTCCCTTTGACATAGAAAAAAAGGAACATATTTTATTTTATATTAACTCGAAAAGAAAAGAAGTGTTTTTTTTCCCCTTACAAGCATTTTCTTTTTTCTTATTTGGTGACAGCAAGTTGTACTTCTAAAATAATAAAACTCCACTAGAGGATTTATCGAATGCTTAGGCACGCATAATTTTGGGAGGTTCCAGTCCATCCTGAGTGCATTCATTCGAGAATATAATTGGGTTCTACTTAATCCTGGTTTTGTTTATTCTCAAATTTTGGAGACGTCATGGGGAAGAGCTGTAGTAGCTTGGGCGGGTTCGCGCCCCGCGGTGTATTCATTGGTGATGTATGCAAGTAAAACCCTTTCTCAGCGATAGCCTTCTCCTCCTCGTAAGATGAAGAGCTTGAGCATCTAAATACGTCACCGTGTTTTAACTGGGTGTCGGGGCTGAGAGCGAGCTTAGGGAAGTCGAGCATGCTCGGGGAAAGGATATCACGGGCTTGACTGGGTGAGAACCCCTCATGTTTGTTGCTGCTACTTCCTCTTCCTGTGAAGGTCGGTGCACGAGTGTTGACGATGAGGGGGTTGTTATTAAAGCGGTTCCTCCTCTCATATATTTTAAACCCTTCCTTCTGTTTATTCTTCTGCAGGACAGGGATACGGTGAGGAATTCTGGTCTTTGATGATGACTCTGTATTGTACTTGACAGTGTCGGGGCATCCAGTTAGGATCTGGACTACTTGCTTGAAGTTGGATTTGTCTGTTTGAACAATAGATGGAGAGTAAGGGATTGGCTTTAGCGTCAGTGTCCTTGGAAGAATCTCCATGCTCCCACTTTCACCAGTATCGGTCTCATTAGCCGATGTGGTAGAAGTGACATTGCTGTTTCGGGTTTTGTTTGTGGGGGAAAGGTTTGCTTCTCTGTCTTGGGTTCTTGCAGGATTCTCCATTGTTGAGTAGCTTTGTGTGGAGAAGGAGGAAAACTAGTGTTTGATGAGAGAGTTGGGGTTTTGGTGTTGTCCAAACTTTAGCCTAATTAAGTCTAGCTTGTTGTCTCAAATTCAATACTCCAAGAATTGATACAAATATGGAGTAATTTATAGTGACGTGCATAGTTACGTTGTTGAATTTGTCTTTGGTAAAATTACAATTAATGTCGTAAACATGGCAATGATTTAACCCGAAGTTGAGTCAAACCTTCCTAAGCATATATGGATGCAAACTTATGAACGTACCACTGATGTTATGAAGTCAACAATGAAATGTAGGTGGGCATGTTATCAATCTTGACCATATAAAGCAGAACCAATATCGATAGAGAAGTGATTTTAACGTCCATCCCCAATCTCTTGATTTGCAAATGCCTTTTGTGCTCCGAAATGCATTTCTGACTGCAAATATTTATACAGATATTTAATGATTAGATTAGATTGCACCACAGATATATAGACACCGACTAAATTCAATGATTTTTATTTTATTATTTTCAATGAAAAAATCAATCGGTTCCATATTACAATCTTTGGCTAATCAAAGTTAAAGAGAGGGGTTTTACTTGCATAAAAGTAAAAGAGGGAGTTTTACTTAATCATTCAGACACACACCCGATCTAGCTTGCTTGGTTATTCAGTTTGCACATTCATTCTATGTACACAGGATTGTCATCCATGTCAGTTGGTTGATCCGCCTAGCTGTGGTAGAGATGTTCACAATAAGTGCCCGAGTCCGCCGGTGTGCACCTATCTCTGATTTGGTTGATTACCACCCTTGAGTCTGACTCTATCTCCAGTTGATTCCAACCCTTCTCCGACTTTAGTCTTATGCCTTCCATCACCGTCGTGGCTTCCAAAGGTTTGATGCCAACACCACGTAGTCTCCGGTTCAGTATTCCACCAACCACACTTCTTAAGTCCCGGAAAATTACTTCAATCTCTCCCATCCCTATTTGAGAGTACCATGATGCATCACAACTGATTCAGGTTACCTGGCGGAGGTGTATGCCAACTTTCAACCACATGCTCCTCTCATAATGATTGTCCTTGACACGGTAGATGGTCCATTTCGGCTATAGCTGCCTTAATCTCTGTGAGAACGACCCCCGGGTGCGGCCTCTTTGCCTCTAACAAACCTCTGCATTGAGATTTCCAAATGAACCACCATGTTGTCATACATATGGACCACCTAGGGTTATGTCGTCTACCAGATGTGTTCGGCTTGGCAACTCGGTCTTTCAGCCTTTCTTCAATGGGTTGAGAGGCTTGATGTGTGCCACGGATCCCTAGCATCCCAACCACATTCGAAAGTCATGTGTGCACTTGTTTCCTCGACACCACAGATCAGACAATCCGGGGAGACATTCGGGAGCCCTCGCCGGATGAGGTTATACTTCACCGCAATAGAATTGGAGGCGAGCTTCCACATATAGATCTTTTATCCTTGGTGTGGATCCATTAGTCTTGATGAACATGGACACTTGAGCCATTTCCAATCCTACATATTCCTTGTCTTCGTATAATGTCCCAACCCACAAGAATGCTAGACCAGCCCCATGAAGCATGGCTGGCCTTTGTTGACGTGAGGAAGTCTCCCTTATGAAAATAGAGACCCTTCAAGAACCTTACCCACAATGACGTTGACTCTTCCATTACTCTAGCTGCAATCTTAGTTAGGAGGGTCGTATTAAAGCTATGCGGCTCTCTGAATCCAAGGCCCCTACCTCTTTTGCTTTTGTCAGTATCTCCCATCTTTTCCAGTGGATCTTCCTCCCTATTTCTGACTTACCCCACAAGAAGTCTGCTATCATTGAGTTGATCTCCGAGCACCACTATTTTGGCAAACATAAAGCCCTCATAGCATATGTTGGGATAACGATTATGACGGCCTTAATAAGTAACTCCTTACCTACATGATTCAAGGTTTTTGATCCCCACACATGGAACTTCTCTTGGATTCAGGATTTGAGATACCCCAAGGCTGCCTTTTTTGACCGATTCCACATCGAGGGAAGGCCAAGATACTTTCCTGGATCAATTGCTCTTGGGATGTGTAGTTCTACCACAATGGCATGAACTATATTCTCATCTGCCCAGCGGTTGAAGGTGGGGGTCAACTTGTTTACATTGATGCACTTCCCTAATGCTCAACAATAGTCCATAATAATGGATTTGAGTGCCCTTACATTCTCTACCGTCCCCTGAATGAAAAACAAGGAATCATCGACGAAGACAAGATGATGAAGCTCCTGGCAACCTCTTTGAAGCGTGACACCTTGAAGTATTCAACTCTGGATTACATGAATAATCTGTCTCGATAGAACATCTTCGATAGAGAGGTAATGAGACTCCATGGGATGCCTGGAACCATTGTTTCTGATAGAGATGCTAAGTTCTTGAGTTACTTCTAGAAGATTTTGTGGTGTAAGTTAGGAACTAAGTTACTATTTTCTACTACTTGTCATCCACAAAGAACAAAAGAATGTGCAAAGCAAGCAACCAATGGGCGTCAGATAGTCTTTGCACCTGGAGACTGGGTTTGAGTGCATATGTGAAAAGATAGGTTTCCTACACAAAGGCGTTCTAAATTGCTTCCAAGGGGCGATGGTCCATTTTAAGTTCTAGAACTCGTCAATGACAATGCATACAAACTTGATTTACCTGGCGAGTATAACGTTTGTGAAACTTTAAATATTTCTTGACTTATCTCCATTTGATGCAGATGATGATTTGAGGGCAAATCATTTTCAAGAGGCGGAGAATGATGAAGTACAAGGATCAAATGTAAAGGAACCAATTCAAATCACCATTGACTGATTACAAGAACCCGAGCCAAGAAGATGAAAGAATATTTACAAGCATACATTCAACAATACATCGTCAAGGAAGACTCATTCATTGGAAAGCAATATCAATTCAAAAGGAAAACATATCGTATATCAACGTAGTTCTTAATTCGCCAAGTCTCGAAGATGTTCAAGCCTGGCGAGATCAATTCTCCAAGTGTTATTTATTTCTAGACATTATTCTTAGTTTGTTAAAGTGCGTTTCCAAAAAATAATAAGCTTCATTTATGCATTGGATGTTTTAGTCAACAGGTCTTTATTTATCTTATCTTATTTAGGTCATTTAAGGGTATAGGCTGAAAAATACCCAATATCTTTAGCTAAGTCAATTAAGGTTTCTTTTAATTAATTATAGGCGTCATTAGGGTTACTTTGGTGTCTTTTAAAAGCCACCTAACTGATTGACCGAAATTTTCAGATTAGATTGACAAAAACACTTTGTGAGAGATTTTGTTCTCTTGGTTCTTTTGGAACTATCGAACTTATCAAATTTATCTTTGACGTTCAACTCCAACTTATCAATCAAGTTTTTCATCCTTGGTTGTTGCGTTTTCATACCATCCATTCTTTTCCTGAAGCAGAAAACAGTCCACAACATCGTGCTAGAATTTTCGTCTCATAATCGACGAGAATCATATTAGTGAGTGAGTTTGACTGATTCATACTCCTCCTCCGGTAGGTTCACCATAGCCAGGTATGTACGTAGAAAAGTCATTCAACTCACTATATGTACGTAGACGATGTCTAATAAAGCACATCGGTAAGCGAAAGTTACCCTATCTTTTGACCAAAACTACATTAACCGCTACAAGTCTAACACTTATATACAGAAAAAGGTGTTCACCAAGTGATGGGTTTGCCAGAGTGAATAGAGTATGTAAGTGTTTTTTTGACAAACTAGAATCCTTCTTTGCATTTTGTAGTCCATTCAAATATCTTGTTTGCTCTTAGTATTTAGAAAAATGGTAGGGACCGGTCTTTTGACTATGCGAGGAAATGGTAGAATACTGCTAGGTGCCCCTTTAGCGCTTGAAGCTCCTTATGACATATAGGTGCCTACATCTCGTCTATCACCTTGAGAGTTTCAAGAATATTTGCGATATTGTGCTCGCTTACCATGAATCGTCGGAATTTCCAGATTTTACTCCAAAGCCACATTTTGTTGGATACAATCAAATGTTATGCTTTTTTATACACTCAAATGCTTATCTGAGGTTGGTGGTGTAGAGGTCACCCTTCATCAACTTTACCAGCATAACATCCATGTATGCTTTCATATTTTTGCCCAGTATCTCCTTGAATAGTTTATTAACCATCCTTTTATAAGTTACCCACGCATTAATGATATTGAATGGCATGGCCTTATAACATAGGATGGCAATAATGTTTGCATAGGAAACTGGGTATAGTTTGTTGCATGGGTGCATTCCAATTTGTTTGTATCTAGATTAGGGGTCCATGAATTTGAGCATCCCATAATAACATCGATAACCAATAAAAGAAGATTGCTTGGGGTGGAAAAGAGGTTGGCGGTTTGTCAAGAGGTTGGGAAATTCTTAGATGTATGATTTGTCAGAGAAGTAGAATTTTAGGCCTGAGCCCCCAACCATTACAGGTGATAGCTCTGAAACTGAAAGTTTCGGTATGAGACTTGGGATCAATCAAATAGACTGAGGTTGAACCTCATGAGGATGAAGATGGTGGAAACTAAAAGCCATTTTTCCTAAGACAGAGAGAGAAAGGGAACTCATACAGAAAACTAAGAAGTGTTCACAATTAGATTTGGTTGATAAGTCGATTATAGGAACACTAATGGGTGAGTTAACTACAAAGAAGTTTGATTGGTCTCAGGTTATCCATGATCATGTGATGCATATGTCTAACGTGGCAGTAAAGTTAACGACCTTAGAAATGTAGATTCACGAGCAGTTTTTGATCTAATTCATCATGAATTCTCTAATTTTTGAGTTTACAATACCATTATGGATAAATGGAACTTTAAGGAATTAAAGTATATGTTGGTTCAAGAGGAAGGTAGATTAAAGAAGATGAAGGATGAAATTGATAATCTCGTCTGGAAATGATAGCAATAGCAAGGTAAAATGGAGTAGAAAAGATAAAAGGGAGGATAAGGCTTTCATGAAAGGACCCAAAAGTGAAAACCAAAAGGAAATTAAGTGTTTCTTTTGCAAGAAAATGGGACACTTCAAGAAAGAATGTCACAAAAGAAAGGCTTGGTTTGATAATAAACGTAAGTATTAATGTTTTATTTTATCTGAATTGAAACTTATAGAAGTGCCTATTAATAATCGGTAGTTAGATTTTGGTGCTACTACTCATGTCTCTCATATTAAACAGGGATTCAGTTCGATCCAACCCATAAGAGGAGTTGAACAATACTTGGTTACATGAAACAGGATGAAGGTTGATTTTAGAAATTAGTTATCATAGAGCTCTTGAAGGGTGTCTCTATGTACCTGAATGTGCTAGAAATCTTGTTTATGTACAAAAATATTCCCTTCAGTATGATTCAAGTCAGAGGAACCTGATAGAGGATGCTAAACAAACTCTTTCAGATGTAGATGAAGAGAGACATATGAATATGACAACATAAATAGCTCATACGTATGATTTAGTGGAAGTCTTCACTTGTACGAGGCTTCACAATATACACTTGAATCTAGGAAATTTTGCCTTCAAAGTTCAATTAGATAAGTTCATGGGGTTTATGGTCAATTAGAGAGGATTGAAGCGAATTCAGAAAAACAAATTAGCAAAAATCAAAAGAATGTTGAATTTACCATAATGAAATCTAGTGCCTTAATAGACGTTTTATAGCTCTGTATCATTTTCCAAACAAAGTTTGACCTCATCGCCTTACCACTCTTCTAGGTTCTAAGAGCCCTTCTTGCTTCTCAAAACTCACCTTAAGACTCTCTCAACCTTGGTGAAGCCTTATATCTTAAACAATAGTCTCGCCGCCATGATGTTTCGGCTATGAAAAAGTCAAGGTTGTGCAAACTCGATTTCCTATATAAGCAAATTACTCAGGACGGATGAATTCAAATACATCAAGTTTGCGTTACATTTTTGCATTGATATCGCAACTGCCAAAAAAATTTGGGCATACTTCAATGCTCGAGAAATTATGGTGCTTACCAATTAGCGACTCACACTTTCTTAAAAAAAGCACCCCAAGCAAAATGGTTATAGTTGTCTTGGAGTTAGTGTATTCGAGATCAATTTCAATTCATGGGCAATAGTTGATCGACTTCATTATGGGATACATCGACGTTGCAGTTGAGGTGCTAATAAGGCAAGTCGACAAAATGAAAAGGAGGTCGTAGAACGAGTGATCCTCCATATGAGGCAGAAGTCATTCTTACTTTGTCAAACAGGCAAACAGTTAAGCTAAGTATTATGTACTCGAATTGACATTCCGAGCAATGCACAATGAAGCACAGTATGAAGAATTGATCATTGGGTTGAGGATTACACGAGGGGTTAGGCATTGATTGCTTCCGTTTAAAGTGTGGTTCAGTGTTAGTTGTCAACCAAATTAATGGAAGTTAATGGAAGAAAAACTAAATAAGTACCTACAAAATGCAAAGTTGTGATTGAAGACATCAAAGATTTCACCGTGAAAATTATCTGAACTAAATAAAGACAATAGGAGGCTAGTGCTATGAGTAAGCTCGCATTCAGGGAACATTGGAGGTGCAAATAGGTTTTGTCAGAAACTCCATATAATCTAATCAGCATCGTTAACCTGGGAAAAAGATATGGGTGGTGTGGCCTCCATGGATGATGTCATCAATTACCCAAAAACAATAGAACATCCAAAAAAGTCAAAGTTCAAGCAAATAAGAGATAAAGCTTGCTTTGTGTATAACTAATTCATCATTTTCAAAACCTTGTACCAAATGGGGATTCTTGACAACAAATTTGAACTGTGTGTTGCTCTTCTGGAAACGAAGATCGTATTAAATAGCTTGAACTTAGGTGTCGCTGAATGTCACGAGTGATCCTAGTCCATCGTCTAAAAGCAGTAAGGAAGGGTTTTATTACCATAAAATTAACGAGGCAACGACAATAGTCCAAGTTGATGAAGCATGTAAGGGTTAAGACCAGTGCATCACGAAGAAGACAACATAATTAAGTACCAAAGACATGTTAGGCATTGTAGTCTGATTAATATGTAATGGTAGATTATGTATTAATGTACGCGTCTCGCGGTTCATATACTATACTGTACTGTATTGTATTTCTCCTTATATACGTATTCTATAACAGTAACCGTCATGAATAATATCTTCTAAACCGTGTGGAGGTTACCCACTTGGGTGTTACCACAAGAAATCTGATTTTGCTTCCCTTCCTTTTCTCTCTAAAAAATCCTAAGTGTTCTTCTTAATTCTTAGTGTGTTCTTCATTAGATTGAGTGTTTGATCCTAACAACTGGTATCAGAGCTATGGAGATTCAACACGATCATTGAAGATGGAGAGTTCGAAGTTTGGAATCGAGAAGTTTGATGGATCCGATTTCGGTTTCTGAAAGATGCAGATCGAAGATTGTCTCTACCAGAAAGATCTTCACGAACCCTTGATCGGGGTGAAGCCGGATTCCATGACAGAGGATCAGTGGAAGCTGAAAGATCGTCAGGCCCTAAGTATGATCTGATTGACTTTGTCGAAGAACGTGGCGTTCAACATCGTCAAGGAGAAGACTATGTCCGGTCTGTTGAAGGCGCTGTCAAATATGTATGAAAAGCCATCGGCTATGAACAAGGTATATTTGATGCGTAGATTGTTCAATTTACAGATGTCTGAAAGTGGATCTGTTGCTGATCATATCAACGAGTTTAATATGATTGTGAGTTAATTGAGTTCTGTGGAGATTCACTTCGAAGATGAAATTAAAGCCTTGATTTTGATGTCATCTCTGCCTGAGTCTTGGGATACTATTGTTGCTGCAATTAGTAGTTCCCGTGGTTCTGAGAAACTGAAATTCGATGAAATCCGAGATGTTGTTCTCAGTGAAAGTATTCGCAAACGCGAAGTGGGAGATTCATCGGGTAGTGCTCTCAGTGTGGACAGAAGGGGGAGAAGCAATTCGAAGGGCCAAAATCAACATGGTCGATCAAAATCAAAGAATCGAGGAAAATCTCCGAACAAAGCCAACGTGATTGGTTGGAATTGTGGAGAGAAAGGCCACTATCGGACAACCTGTAAGAAACCCAAGAAGAAGCAGAATCAGAATTCAGGAAATGATACTGATTCTGTAAATTCAGCAGAAGACATTGGGGATGCTCTAATCCTTGGTGTGGACAACCCGGTTGAATCCTGGATTTTGGATTCTGGTACATCTTTTCATTCCTCTCCAAGCAAGGAATTGTTTCAAAATTTCAAGTCTGGAAATTTTGGAAAGGTATATCTTGCTGACAACAAGATATTGGAGGTTGAAGGAAAAGGGGATGTGTGCATAAAGACCCCATCGGGAAACCAGTGGACATTGGAGGATGTCAGATATATTCCTGGACTCAAGAAGAATCTGATCTCTGTTGGTCAGTTGGATAGCATAGGCTACGCAGCAGAGTTTGGTAAAGGTTCGTGAAAGATTGTAAAGGGTGTATAAACATGGCTGCTATTGCTGAGGGTGCTTCTAGTTCATGTCTGTGGTATAACAGACTTGGACACATGAGTGTTAAGGGAATGAAGATGCTGGTTGGAAAAGGAGCTCTAGAGGGTCTGAAGTCTGTTGGTATGGGTCTTTGTGAGAAATGTGTTCTGGGCAAATAGAAACGAGTTAGCTTCACAAAGACTCCGAGAGAGTCGAAGAAAGTGCAGTTAGAAATGCTTCATACAGATGTATGGGACCATCTCCAGTTTCATCACTTGGAGGATCCAGGTTTTATGTCACCTTCATTGATGATTTCAGTAGGAAGGTATGGGTTTACTTCTTGAAGCATAAGTCAGATGTGTTTGCAATGTTCAAGAGGTGGAAAGCTGAAGTTGAAAATCAGACCGGATTGAAGATCAAATGTTTGAGGTTTGACAATGGAGGAGAGTATGACAAGTCAGAGTTTAAAGCATTATGTGCTGCTGAGGGAATAAGATTGATGAGGATAGTTCCCGGTAAGACTAGGCAGAATGGAATTGCTGAGAGAATGAACAGAACATTGAATGAGCGTGCGAGAAGTATGAGGCTGCATTGTGGGCTACCCAAGATGTTCTGGGCAGACGCAGTGAGCACAGTTGCATACTTTATCAACAGGGGACCATCAACTCCCTTGGGGTTCAAGATTCCAGAGGAGGTATGGATAGGAAAGGATATCAAGTACTCCCACTTGAGAACTTTCGGTTGCACTGCTTATGTTGATGTTGATCCAGAGAAAAGAGATAAGCTTGATGCTAAGGCTGTGAAGTGTTACTTCATAGGCTATGGTTCTGACTTGTTTGGTTATAGGTTTTGGGATGACAAGAACAGAAAGATCCTGAGACACTATGATGTGACGTTTGATGAATTTGTCCTATACAAGGACAGAGAGCAGAAGGTTCCAGATACTACGAAGCAAGTGGGAGTTGAGTTTGAGACGCAGAAGATTAAACCCATAGAAGATACTCAAACAACTCCAGACACTGTTGATGAAGAACCCGTAGTGGAACAAATGACACCTGACCAGGTGTTGAGGAGATCATCCAGAAACATCAGAGCACCAGATAGGTATTCACCTTCATTACATTATCTGTTGCTGACTGATGAAGGGGAACCAGAGTCTTTTGATGATGCCTTACATGTAGAGGATTCAATCAAGTGAGAGCAAGCCATGGATGATGAGATGAGCTCACTTGAGAAGAATGACACGTGGTTGTTGACTGAATTGCCTGTAGGCAAGAGAGCCTTGTTGAATAGGTGGGTGTTCAGGATCAAGGCTGAACCAGATGGTAAAAGACGGTTCAAGGCTCGGTTAGTAGTTAAAGGGTATTCACAAAGGAAAGGTATTGATTATGCTGAAATATTTTCTCCTGTTGTGAAATTAACTACTATCAGGATTCTATTGAGTATTGTTGCTAGTGAGAATTTGCATCTTGAGCAAATGGATGTAAAAACAACATTTTTACATGGAGATCTTGATAAGGAGATCTATATGCAGCAACCAGAAGGATTTGTTGCTCCAAGCAAGGAACACATGGTGTGCAAGCTCAACAGGAGCTTGTGTGAGTTGAACCAGGCACCGAGGCAATGGTACAAGAAGTTCGACTCCTTCATGACCAAGAGTGGCTTTTGTAGGAGTGAAAATGATCAGTACTGTTATTTCAAGAAATACACTGATTCTTATGTATTTCTACTCTTGTATGAGGATGATATGTTGATTGCAGGATCCAGTATGAGAGAGATAAACAATGTGAAGGCAAGTTTGTCTTCTGTGTTTGAGATGAAAGACTTGGGTGCATCGAAGCAAATTCTTGGGATGAGAATATCTCGGGATAGATCTGCTGGCACCTTAAGTCTATCCCAGGAGCAGTACATTGAGAAGGTAGTGACCCGATTCAGGATGACTGATGTTAAGCCCAGGACTACTCATTTGGAAAATCACATAAAATTGTCAAAGGGGCAGTCACCCAAGACAGCTGAAGAATGTGACCAGATGACACTGGTTCCATATGCTTCAGTAGTTGGGAGTCTGATGTATGCTATGGTCTGTACAAGACCTGACATAGCACATGCAGTGGGTGTGGTTAGCAGGTACATGGAAAATCTGGGTAAAGAGCATTGAGAAGCTGTGAAGTGACTTCTAAGATATCTGAAAGGTACATCTAGTACTTCACTTTGTTTTGGCAAAGACCAAGTGATTCTGCAGGGTTTTGTGGATGCTGATCTTGGTGGAGATGTAGACTCTAGCAAGAGCACATCCGGATACATCTACACCATAGGTGGTACTGCAGTGAGTTGGATGTCCAAGCTTCATAAATGTGTTGCTCTTTCATCTACTGAGGCTGAGTATGTGGCAATAGCTGAAGCTGGGAAGGAGATGATATGGCTGACAGATTATCTGGAAGAGTTGGGCAAGAAGCAGAGAGACAAGATTTTGTATTCAGATAACCAGAGTTCCATACAGTTGGTGAAGAATCCAGTCTATCATTCGAAGACTAAGCACATTAGAAGACGGTATCATTTCACTCGCAGTGCAGTGACAGAAGGCTACTTGTGCTTACAGAAGATAGAGGGTGCAAAGAATCCAGCAGACATGTTGACAAAATGTGTCGATGTTGGGAAACTGGGGTTGTGCAAAACCTCGGTTGGTCTTCTGTAGTTATGTTACTACAGATGGTGCGGTGAAGGTATTAATGATGATGCTAGAAAATATGTGTGTTGTTTTGGTGATGGAATCAGTCTCCAAGTGGGAGAATTATTAGGCATTGTAGTCTGATTAATATGTAATGGCAGATTATGTATTAATGTACGCGTCTCGCGGTTCATAGACTATACTGTACTGTACTGTATTTCTCCTTGTATACGTATTTTGTAACAGTAACCGTCATGAATAATATCTTCTAAACCATGTGTAGGTTACCCACTTGGGTGTTACCACAAGAAATTTGATTTTGCTTCTCTTCCTTTTCTCTCTAAAAAATCCTAAGTGTTCTTCTCAATTCTTAGTGTGTTTTTCATTAGATTGAGTGCTTGATCCTAACAAGACAGAGCATGGTAATTCCCGCAATGGAAAATAAATTAAATTGGATCACTACTTAGAGGAAACATGCAACACACCTACGAATCTCCTCCCCCTCGAAATAGATCCATACAAAGGCCCTAGCGACAAAAATATTCTTTCGGATGATTAAATTTCTGAAGAATTGGTTACTTTATTTTGTGAAATTCTTACCGTCTTTATTATATGGATATGAAGCAACCACACTATTCGAAGTGACGATTATATATCCCATCAAGCTAGTGAAAAACATTGTATAGGGCGCGGCGCGCCAACGGTGCTGAAAGAAAAAATGGGGTTTCAACGAATCATAAGGAGATTGACCATGGCTCAAACTTTCAACCATCAAGTATAGTAAATTCAATGTTTTTAACCCTCAACTACGGTGACTCCAAAATGGGAGGATCCCTTCATTCATGCCGAGACCAAACGACAACCAAGTCCTCCAAAATACTTTCAATGATGAAAACTTTACGAAACAAAAAATCTTCTCTTTATGTAAGAGTTCTCATGGAAGGAAAAGAATGAATCAAACAACATAAATTGCAAGTATTTCATCAAAATCATGGAACACATCATTAATATTAGGCCAACGACTGGTTGGTGCAATCCTCGATGGATCCTACAATGAGTTCATATTGACAGACAGAGACACCGTAAACTGAAGCTTATATTTTAGGTCCGATTCGGTCCAAATTTTTGGAGTTTTTTCTCTCTCTGATTTGTCTAGGATTGTATTTATTTAGAGTGATTTATATACTTTTGGCACGAAGAAATGCAAATATTATATTACATTATGCAACTATTAGTATATCGTAATAGAATATCCGAAATAAAATACTTCTACGAAGATAAAAGTAAGGTGATCAACGATTTCTCAGTTAATATCGTCAACCCTAATCTATGATTTTTACCTTTTTCCCTTCAAAATGTTAGAAAGATCACATCTAATAGCTAGCTCCGTGCTACCAAAAAAAGCAAAGGCACCTGATAATACCAGACAAAACTTATCCTTTTTTCCCCCTCCATCTGGCCAAGCTCAGCCATGGTCACGAAAATCAATCATCACCAAATGCATCGCATAATAAACTACCAAGAACATCAGCTCAGCAACATAAAATAAGCAGTGCAAGAAGTATTTGGTTCAAAATCATATCATAGCAGTTGTTACCAGGAAAAAGAAAACGATGCAGTCCATGTCAAGTCTCAACTCAACAAAGTAAACAAACTACGCAAAACTGAGTCACGTGAAGACAGACATTATGGGTTGGGTTCTAAGTCCATCCACTAGCTAGGGAGGGGGTGAATCAACAAAATTAACACAAGAGCTATGACTCTAGCAAATGCAGCAATCCATCCAACTGATGCCACTTTTACCTCCTCTTGTCTCTGCTTCAAACCCTTCCCTGAAAATAGTAGTAGCCAATGGCAATAAGTATGAGAACTAGAGCTACAGCAGCAGCTGACAACCCCAGAGACCCGTAGTTTGTTGACTTTTTCCTCTTTGGTATTATCTTGGGGATAGATTCTCTTGGCTTGCCTCTGTATTTGACATTACTAGATTTCTCCTTCTTAACAACCTTTTTCTCAGCAACAGGAGACTCAGCAGTCGGAACAACCTCCTCGAGATCAACAGGCTCATCAGCTTGTTCCTCCAAGTTGTTGGTAGCAGGAGTAGAGGTGGCTCCCTTCTTCTTTGCTGCTTTCTTTTCTTGGTCCTGTAGAAAAAAAAATACACCTTTCACTGATATTGTGTGGAATGCATACAAGAAAGAGGTGAAGGGAAATGAAGGATCGACAAAGAACCAAATGTCAATGGGCGAATAGGTGGTGGGAGCCATCACCTCCCCATTGACACCCCTAAGCAAGACAATAAATAATAGACTAGATAAAGGGTAAACATTAGAACGAAGAGTTATTAAGAAGAGGGAGATATACATATATTTTTTTTTAAAAAAGAAGTGTATTGAGAGATACAATTCAGAAGGTTAGGAATTGTTTCAAAATATAACTTACTCTCAACAATGTTTGGGTTCTGTTTCCTACGACCTTAGTGATACTCTTCTATTCCATCTCTCATCTCTAACCCTGATTCTTTCTTAACTAGGTATCATCATTTGTGTACCTCATGTATTCACTCTTTAAGGGTAAATTACCGTCATTTATTACCTTCTCTCTTTTTTCGCTCTACTGACAATGCTAAATTCTTTGTACTAATCTTAATAATAGAATAAAATAGGTAAACATACCTTCAGCTTCTTCTCAGCTTCCTTCTGAGCTTTAACAGCTGCCTTGGCTGCATTCTTCTCCGCCAACTTCTTCTTCCTTTCCAGAGCCTGCTTTGCTTTTGCAATCTGCTCCTCTCTCTTCAACTCCTTCAACTTCTCCACATCTACCTCACCCTTTCCTAGACTTTCATTTGCTGGTTTTCTTGAACCAGTGTCTTCTTTCTCCTTTGACTCAGCATCAGCTTTCTTGGATGCTGCTTCTTTCTGAATCTTAACGGTGGCAGGAGTCTCCTTTTCTGCATTTACTTTGGCCAATGTCTCTGTCGACTTAGGAGTTGATATTACTTCCACAGCCACCAAGGTTTTCTCAGATGGGTTCCGCGTTCGTCCATCTTTACTCATTTGTCGAGCATCGAGAGATTGCAGCAACCTCTTCTGGTAGTCGTCCCTGAAGCTCTTGTCAGACATCCACTTTGACATGAATTCCTCCACCTGTCAAACAAGAATAATAGGGGGGGGGGGGGGGGGGGGGGGGGGGGGGGGGGAAAGGGGGAAAAGACGAATTCAGAACGTATTTACACCTCAAATTTCTCTAGTCACGAAACAGATCCCAGGTTCACAAACCGTAAGGTGAGAAAGCTCCTGAAGGGCTCTAACATCCCTAGTCGCAGCATACTCTTTGGCTTTGAATAAAACTGCACGTGAATCATGGTAGTCTTGGTTCTGAAATAGTGGGGCAACAGTTACCCGTCAGTAAGCAATAGTCATCAAGATCTTATAGTAATGACACAGAATTTTAGCTGTCCACTATTAAGATTAAGAACAGTCAAGTCAACACCAACTGCCAGTAGTCCACATAGTACTGCTGCAAGTACAACCAATAATATATATTTTCATCAAAATTTGAATACATAACAAACCCAATCAAGATTTATTAGTGAATTAGTTGCTACCAATTTCCATCGAACTGCATTTTCTACAAAGATGTAATCACAGTAGTTGCTAGTTGTTAAAATTAAATTATTATTGTACTGCTAGTTTTCTTGTCTGTAATTGTATCAATCACTAATATAGAAACAATTATATTGATGCTGTCTTCACAATGAAACAATTGAAATACTTAGAACTTGACTGGGAGAACTTCAGCAGAACTTGTCTTAATCGAACATTTTCGATTACTCTAATTTACAAAAATATGAAGTTGAAGATTTGCATTACTCTAAAATATATAACACTAAAAAAAACTGTTAAGTATGCTTGGATATTAAGCTATAGAAGTCTTTCAGGATTTTTAAAATATAGATATTTTCTAACTGATCTTTCAAGTTTCAAACAAGTTGCTCTATAAATATAACTCTTTAGGTCTTTGCTACTACCCTAGAGAAATTCATTTAGGCTTATAATTGTTAATCTCCAAGACATCAAATACAGATTTAAGGGCAATAACTGGACATCACAATCACATCACAACAATATAAAAAGCTAGACAAAACAGTTAAAAATCTATACACAACCATCAAAAGCAAGCTTCTCTTGAGCTTATAACTTGAAAAACAGTTCACTGTTCAACTTTCTCACACAACCTATTGCTGCAATGAAGCAGAATGGAAATCAATAGCATGTAGAACAGAGGGCTTTATAAGGTAAATCCATTTAAGCAATTAAAAGGTTTGTTGTATTTACACTAATTCTCACCATTAAACAAGAAATAACAATAGAAGAGCTTCACGAAAACATGTAATGTTCAAAATCGCATGATCATTAAAAGATAAATTTCACAAATCTTCAACAAGAACATACCCCTTTCCAGCGCAATTTCATCAACTCTTCGAAGTCTGCATTTACTTTTCTTTTTTTCTCCAGCACCTCTTCAAGATCAGCTTCTAAGGAGGTAATTTCTTCCTCTAGTTCTTTCAAGGGACGTTGGAGAGTGTTAATTCTTTCCCAAAGTGGTTGCTGATCCTTCCTCACTTCATCGAGGCTGACACTGATGCTCTGCGGCACAGTTTCAGCAATCCTCAGCGCACAAACCCAGTCACCCCAAAATAATAATAATTGCACAAAAGGAGCATACGGGAAATAAGAAAAATCTATCTAAAAATGAAAATCTTACTTTGACCTCGTCCTCGACACCATCTTTATGTAGCTGTTCCTGGATTTGCGCTCTCTTAGCAGCAAGGTCAATAACTTTGCCTCTCGTGCTCTCTAGCTGTTTTATTTCCCGTAGTATCTGCTTCTCCTCTGTCAATGGAATACTCTCATGTTGAATACGGTAGTTCAAGCTCCGAATCTGCATGTACAAACAGAAAATAGCAATAAAACAGAGACAACAAGAGAGACCACAAAAAATACAATGACCAGTTCTATTACCAAGACAACAGCACAGAAATCGTGCAGTAACAACCTTAATGAAAACTTGCTCAGTTCGAATTTAGCATGAACAAACAAAATGATAAGCGTTAAGCAGGGAAGAGAAACTATGATCCTCATGTCACGCCAGCCACAAGTTATGCCAATAGAATACAGGACGATTTGGGCTATAACATACCATATCATTAAGTTCTTTCTCTGACGAGCACAAACCATTTCCACGACCGGTAGCAGTTCGCAACTCCCCAAGTTTTTCCTGCAAGCCCCCCAATTTTCCTTTCTTTTCATCCAATGCCTTTTTAAAATCCCTGTTCTTTTCGTTCAGAGGTTTGAGTTCACCAATGATTTCCCGCCGCTCTGACTGCACAAGTTAAAGTAGAATCAAAATTAGGTGATCACTATTCATGTAATACTATAATATTTTGGATTTTGAATTTGCGCTGCTGCAGTGCAAGGCATGTTATGATGAAATGTTGCTTACCCTCTTCTGCCTCAACTTATCTTTCAACTGAAACTCGGCTTGTCTCAACCTAGCAATTTCTTTATCGACATAATCGATTTTAGATCTCATCTTAGGGTCATCATGAGACTTCCACCTTACGAAATAACAAGAATGGACCTGAGGAGGCTCAGGCCATTCGTCAGCAGCATTATTAGGGATATTAGCAGATGGGATCTTGTTTGCTTCTCCCTTAACTGATCCATTTTCATGGGAACCAAATTTGATATGTTCATCCGTTCCATTTTCATGCAGTACAGTCTTTTCTGCCTCAGTAGATGATGGCACCGTCTCATATCCAGCAACCTCAACGCCCATTGTTTCCTATCGCTGTCAGAGACAAGAACCTGCGCAATCTCCAACGAAAGAAACAAATTCAATCATATAGTTTGGACTGGATGTCTTAATTACCCTTGCAAACAGGCTTACGATGAAAAGAAGCAATATAATGAGGAGAATCTGATACGTATACTTAATTCATATCTTGAAGTTGAATCTGGATCGACGTATATTGCATCAGCAGGTATGTGAAGGTTACGAACCACAATTACCAGATGCCTTGAAGAGTTATCGACAATCCATTACATGAAATATTGCAAATCCATCATCTTTGACTAACTAAGTATGCATGCAGATAGATAATTATGTAAGTTTATGTATCTCGATAGTCAAGTCAAATAAAGATCTTCAAAGACGGTAATACCCATATAGGAATCAGATTCAATTTCCATCCAATTAACCAAATAAACATTCAATCTAGAATACAGAAAGATGGAAACTTTGAAGTGGACGAAGCATCGGATCTTGTAATTGGAAAAGTGATCACGGAAAAAACATACAGATCAAGATAGCAATTCCGATACCATGATAATATACGAAAAAGCATATTAGGATGATCCCTACCCGTATGAGAGAGATTCAGAAGACGGCCTCTTTTTCTACGAAGAGGTAACAACCACCGATTGAGATACAGTGAGAGAGGGTGGGTCAGATCTCTTCTCCCCTTTTTAACTTTCCTTGAGAGAGATATTTTAGCATGGACGAAGACGAATGAAAAGGAAGGAGAGAGGGAAAATGTGATAAATAAGGTAATTTTGGTCACTTTCACAGTTTCATGTTTCATCTCTATTTTTTCTTTTTCTATTTACTGCAATTATAACGGCATAAATTATTATTTATTATAAATTACTAGACCCCGGCACACGCTACGCGCATGCACGTTGTCGTCGTTGGTCGTGCGTGCAGTCTTACGAGAACATGATCAACCCGACTCCTAGGATAATACAAGAATTGATCACTTCATAAAAATATTATTAATGTAAAACTAAACTTAATTTGCATAAGATAATGAAATAATAAATTTAAAAACTCTTAAATATTTTTAAAAAATTGCTCGAGCGACCGGGAACATATAACACTATGAAAATGAATCTCGGTCGCTCGAGCAATTTTTTAAAAATATTTAAGAGTTTTTAAATTTATTATTTCATTATCTTATGCAAATTAAGTTTAGTTTTACATTAATAATATTTTTATGAAGTGATCAATTCTTGTATTATCCTAGGAGTCGGGTTGATCATGTTCTCGTAAGACTTCACGCACGACCAACGACGACAACGTGCACGCGCGTAGCGTATGCCGGGGTCTAGTATAACCATTAGGGAAATACACTTAAGTGGATTACAAAAATTTCAGTATAGTTTAGTAGTTAATTAGATATATCTATATATATACGCAATACATATCTACATAATATGAAGATACATCGTTGAGTTTATTCCAATTTTACTCTAAACACTTGATTAAAAATATTATTTGAATTATAAAACTAAACTTAAATTACCTAATAAAATTATTTAAAAAAAAAAAATTATTTGAGCAACCGGGAGCCTCTTTAGTAGTGGTTCTTGATTCCGGTTGATCAAGCAGTTTTTTAAAAATAATTGCTACTAAGATTCTAAGAATATGATCAAACAAATATATGTTGATATTTGATAAAGTTGACATTGCGCATTGTTTATAGTCATACTATGAGTATTTTCACTCACATACCATGTCATAATATCTCATCTCATATCAACTATCGCGTAATAGCCGACCTCGAACTAATTTCTATGAGTATTCATACAGGCTATTACAACGACTATTACAAATCTATCATGATAATATCAACTATTGTTTAATGTTCAATCTCGAACATTCTATGAGTAATTTTCACTCATGTATCATGTCATACTATCTTATCTCATACCAACTATCGCGAATGCTCGACCTCGAACTTTCTATGAGTATTCATACCAACCTCAAACTTTCTATGAGTATTTTCACTCAGACAACATTCGTAGGATTAAGTCATATGTGCTCATACTATTTGAGATTTAAGACGTACGCTCATAAGTCAGAACTCGTCAATGAATGCATTCAATATACTCTTAAGGTATCTTAACGCGCTCACTACCATGTCTATAAAATAATGACTATTACAAATCTACCATGACAACATCAAGAAATTCCCACTAATTTGCACAAAAAAATAAAATTATATATTTGATCAATTTATTTCTTATTTTATTACTTTGATATTTTAAGAGTTAAGTTTAATTATATTTTAATTTCAGATATATTTATCAAATGTTTAATTCTCATATCAACACCTCAAGCATGATAAATATTTATCATATTTGTTTCTAATAATATGATCAAAAACAATATATGTCGATATTTGGATAAAATACGTATTTTACTTTCGGCATCCAATGAACCTTTCTTTGAGTATTTTACTTCCGACATACGACCGACCTTCGTTTGAGAATTATAGTCCCGACATCCGACCATACTTCCGACATCTGACCTTTTATTGAGTATTATACTCCCGACATCCGACATTTCTTTGAGTATTATACTCCCGACATCCAACATTTCTTTGAGTTCTATACTCCCGACATCTGATCTTTCTTTGAGTATTACACTCCCGACATCCGACCTTTGTTTGAGTATTATACTCCCGACATCCAATTTTTTTCGACATTCGACCTTTCTTTGGTTATTATACTGTCGATATCCCCGGGATTTGAACCTGGGCACTGTCAGTATCTATAATTTAAGATGCACGCCTTAACCAACTGTCTCATATGTTTGAACATGTCAGTGAATACATTTAATATACTCTTAAGATCTCTTAACAAACTCACTACCATGTCTATGAAACGACGATTATCAAAAATCTAATGTGACAACATCAAGAAATTACCAGAAAAATTTACCCAAAAAATAAAATTAGATATATTTGATTAACATTTTCCTTATTTTTTATTTTGATATTTTCAGAGTTATTTTACTTTAATATTTCCTGAGTTCATAAAGTAGGGTTAAGATTTAGGTAAATTCGTATGTTAATTTTAGATATATTTGAAATGTATAGTTAAGTAAAGAAATACTCATAGAATCTAAATTTGACCAATCCCATAAAGTAGGGTTGAGATTTAGGTAAATTCGTATGTTAATTTTAGATATATTTGAAATGTAGAGTTAAGTAAGGAAATACTCATAGTTTGACTATGGTGAATTTAATTAAAGTATCCAATTAGTTTGACTATTCCTTTTTCTTTTGCATTAAGCGAGTGGAGTTTGATGAAAAGGGTGATGCTGCTTCCTTAGCAAAGAAGCCATACCAGGGTAGCCTATGTTTGCATGATGAAGTATTTTGGACTCCTGTAGTAAATATATAACAATTCCAAAAGCCTTTCTATAACCAAGTTTCTGCATCTCTTAACGGTTTCTAAACTTTTGGACTCAGAGAGTATTTGGAGCTTGAGTTGAAGATTGTTGATGTTTTACCGAGAGAATTCTGTATTTACTGACGAAATTGATTTTTGTCGACGAAATTTTTACTTTTGCCGACGAAACAATTTCACCAATAAAGAAGAGAATTTTAGTAGTGAGTGTCAGGCAACATTTGGAATGGAAACACAGAGACATTGAAGATTCATAGATACACAGAGAATAAGGAACATGGATGAATGTTAGAGGTTATATGTGTATAAATTCTTAAGTCTAGGATACGAAGTGTTATTCTTCATAAGAGTAGGGACTATTCAATTATTGACGAAAGTCCTACCTTCTATAAATAGCAAGCTTGTACAAACTTTAAAACTAAGAAAAACAAAATTGAATTTTTGTTTCCCTTTCGTTTATCAACTTGAGCTTCTTGGCTAAAACTGAGAATCCTTTCACATATATTCAGCACATGCATTTGGTTCGACGTCGGTAGCGACCACAAATTGGGTTGTTGTTGGCACAAAGGACGTCACAGATGTATACAACTAATGGGTTTCTTAGAACCAATTCCTCGTCAACGACACCTTTCATTTCAAGTACGAGGAGGATTTAGTGATTGTGTGGTGATGAATGACGACTAGAACTAGTGTAAAACCTCCAACTATAGGATATTGGGTAAAATATGAAAACGATCTAATATGTTTGACCAAATCATTATTGAATGAAACTTCTTTTGGACCCTTGTTTTATGATAAATTATGTTCTATTCTTTTAGTTTAGGATGAAACGTTAACTTTCAGTCCAATTAATATTCTCTTAACTTTGATGAATATACAAGTTTTGTGCACGTGGCGACATATGATTGGACCACGTTGTAAAAATAACAATATATTATATAAAATATGAATACATACATAAAAAATCAAAATCAAAAGAAAAATACTAAAATATTATTTTTATATATGTCATATTTTATTAAAATAAATAATGTTTTGTTCATAAATAAATAACCAAACAAGAGCATTGGAATGGTACCCCATCTCATGCAACAATTTCTTCAACCAAACAACTGTTGCTACTGCATAGCCATACTCCGATACTCGGCTTCAACACTCGACCGAGATACGGTAGCTTGTTTCTTGACTTTCCAAGCAATGGTAGTGGCACTAAATCGAACACAATACACACTGATTGAACGACTAGTAAAGGCAGAAGCTCCAAGTCTGAGTCACAAAATATGTCAATCTCCATTGTATTGCGAGATGGGAAAAACAAACCTTGCCCCAAATTTCCCTTGATATAGTGAATCACTCTCAGAGCAGCTTCAAAATGAGTCTTCTTCAGATTGTGTAGAAACTAACTGAGATGTTAAACGGTAAATGCAATATCCGGGTGGTTCATGGTGAGGTATAAAAGTCGACCAACCAATCTCCTGTAAACATCAACATCGATGCAATTAGTATCTTCATAATTAAGTCCAAAAGCTCGGGTAGTCAGCTTCTGATTCAACTCAGTGGCGTAAAAGCAGGTTTAACATCACCAAAACCTGTAGAAGAGACCAGTTCGAATGCATATTTGCGTTGATTCACGACTAAGGCATTTGAAGATCGAGTAACCTCCAAGCTGAGAAAGTACCTCAAATTTCCCAAGTCTTTTAGTCGAAATGCCTTCTGTAAAACATACTTCAATTCATCTATTAATACTGAATCGAAACCAGTGATCCACATAGATCAACATGAATACACTTCAATCACCCACCTTCTTAATAAACAGAGAATAGTCTTATTTACTTTGATAATAGCCATGTCTCAATAGCACCTGGGTAAACTTCAGATTCCATTGACGAGACTCTTGTTTTAACCTGTATAAAGACTTGAGCAAACTATAAACGTTTCTTGGTTCTTGGTTGAGCAACAAAGTGTTATTCACTAAACCGGGTGGAATCTCCATGAATACCTCTTTAACAAAATCCCCTTGTAAAAACGCATTGTTAACATCCATTTGACAAATATCTCAAGAATAGGCAGCTACCAATGCAAAAAGTAATCGAAACGGTTTTCATATTTGCCACAGGTGAAAATGTTTCTTCAAAATCAGTCCCTTTGTGTTGGGTGTATCCTTTTGTGACTAACCATGCTTTATAACGCTCTAGAGTTCTATCTGAATGAAACTTGAGCTCATATACCCATTTACAACCCACAGCTTGTTTATTGGGTGGGAAATCAACAAGTGTCCAGGTATTGTTTTCCTGCAGAGAATCAATATCTGTTTGCATAGCTCGAACCCAATTAGAATCTTTAGACGCTTCTCGAAAAGTCATCGGTTCAGTAAGCTGCTCTGTTTTACTGGGATAACTATGCAATGTTGAAGACAAATGGTCATACTGTACAAAATTACCAATAATGATTGGAGGCTTTGACTTGATCTTGGGAGTAACGAAGTCTTGCATCCATATAGGCGGTTTAGAAAACCTGGTGGAATGCACTGACATATCGACAACATCTATATTACCACCAACATCTCTAGTATCAACATCAATTCCAACTTCACCCCATCTACAACATCATCTACAATATCAGGTTTTGTAGAGTGTGAAAGTTTCGCAGTACGATCCCAATTTCCAGCATCAATCAGATATGACTCAAAGTAATCCATGTTAAACAAAAATTCGTATGGAAATAACTGAGAAATTTCAGCCTTAGTCATGCTGGAAGGGAAAATTTTCTCATTGAATATCACTTCACGACTAACACAAACACCGAATCATGAAGTTGCATGGAAAATACCCCTTTTGAGTACATGAATAACCCAAAAACACAGCAGTATATGCTCAAAGATTAAGCTTGCCGAGCACGGGTAAATGCTTAACAAAGCATAGGCAACAAATAGTGCAAAGATATTTCCCTTGAAGAGTTGTGGAAGGCAACATTTAATGATATAAGGAACTCCAAACACACAATATCCCCAAAACTTGATAGGAATAGATGCTTGAAACCGAATAGAATGAGCAACATCCAATATATGACGGTGTTTACGCTCTACTCACCCATTTTGAACGAGCAACATCAAATATAAAGGCACAAATTTTTTGATGAATAATCCCTAAATCTTGAAATATATCTCTGCTCAAATGATTGATAAACTCACCTCCGTTGTCACTTCGAACAACCTTCACCAAAACACCAAACTAATTGTGAATCATCTTAAAGAACCTTTCATATGCAATATTGTATTTGTCTTATAATGCATGAGAAATATCCAGGTATGCCGAGAAGAATCATCCACCACCGTTAAGAAATACAGATTTCCATTAATGGTTGGAACCTTATACGGGCCGCACAAATCCATGTGAACAAGATCAAACAGGTTCAAAGCATGATATAAACTATTGGAGAATGGAAGACGAGATTGTTTTGCCATAGGGCATATACAATAATCTTTAATACAATAAACAACATCCGAATTATGTAATAATTTCTCTCGTAATGAAGACATAAGTAACATCTTATAAGAGATGTGACCAAGACAACGATGCCATCGAAACAACTCAACAACCAAAGCCTTGGAAGTCTGATTTGTGCTGTTATTTGTTGCAACGGTGTGTTTATTTTGCATAACGTACATGCCTCCAACTTCACGACCAATTCCCAATGTCATCCCATTTGTGAGAGACTGAAAAATCACCATTCCTGGAAGAATTAAAAATAGTACAGTGCAAATCTTGGATCAGTTTGGATACTGATAAAAGATTATATTTGAAATCGGGCACAAACAATACATTCGGTAATCTTTTATCAAGAGCAAGTAAGTAAGAACCAATGTGAGTGACATAGGAAACATGACCATCGAGCAAATGAACATCTCGAGGATGGGTGGTATTAGGAACCAAAATGAAAAGCCAATCTTTACGAAATGTCATAAGACCGGAAGCTCGAGTATCAAAGATCCAATCCATGATATTATCTGTCATGGAAAAAGCATAGAAAATACCTGCACATTAACTCGAAACTCCGAAGCTATGTATTTCTATAGGAATTGACCAATCTGACTCATCTGTTTAGGAGGACAAGTACATCGGTTGAGTAAGAGTCATCACATAAAACGGTTGAGCCTGGTTTTTAGCCAAGCTCCGTTCCGTAGAAATCTGCAATGGATCAAATGAACAACCATCTTTATCGACACTGTTATCATCATAAATTACCGCATCCGCCCATCGTTTTGCCAACACGTATCAATTTTATGGTCTCTCTTCCCACAATAACTACAAATCTAGTTCGTATTATCAATTATTCGCAGCATTCACAAAACCATTCTGTGAAACATAGAGTCCAAACAACATTAAAGACACAGGTGAATCAATCAGATCATCAACAATTGAGCCAGTAATAACACGTTGACTTTCTTCTTGTAGTAATACAGAATAAGCCACACTTAAACTCGACAAAGGTTGACGTATTAACATATTAGAATGAACCGATGAATATGTTTCATTCAATCCTCACAGAAACTGAATTAACCTTTGTTTCTCTTTACTTGCATGTAGCAAAACATTATCAGCATCACACAGCAACACATGATCATCAATATCAGCCAATTCATCCCACAACATCTTCATTTTTCTGAAATAAGCATTAATCGAAAGAGTGCCTTGAGTAACTCGATAAATCTTTCGATACAATTGAAACATGTCTCGTAAATTTACCCAAATAGATTGAGATGTAGGATTGAAGACTAAACCACTGACCAAATCCTTCGTGACTGTGTTCTGTAGCCATGCCTTCACTATAGCATTACATCGATCCCATTTGGTACGTTGATGAACCGAAACGGAATCTCGAGGAAAATATCCATCGATGAAGAATAATTTGTTTTTGACGAGCAAACCTTATCTGTTAGCACAACTCCATACTTGATAATTCTCCGATCCAGTTAACTGAAACGAAATCAACGAAGTATCGGTTGTAACGGTTCGATGAAGATACATATTATCATCCACCTAAACTTTATCTACCATGGCCATGAAGAATGAAGAAAGCAATTTGTGAAGAAAGGAATTTGTGTAATGCACTTTAGAGCTAAAAAAACTTTGTCGAGATGTCTAACTGCTTGTATGGACTTCTTGGCTTGTTTTCTCATTAATCGTCCTTCTTGATGAAGTTCCCTAAAGTCATTCATGGTACATGTACAATGTGTGTCCATGCAAGTTGTCAAGACAGTTTTTATTTTATTTTATTTTATCTCTCGATTTCCTCATCTGTTGCCATAGTAATCTTTTTTCTTTCTTTTTTTTAATGCACTTCTGGGTTACCTTTTTGCCTAGGTCACCCTTCTCGGGGATTTGATTCCTTTCATTTGCTCATGAACGACCTTTTTAGGGATTTTTAATCATGCCCCTTTTCCCTAAATATTGCCTAAACCGCCCTTTCAGATTTTTGATTTAGAGGGAATTTTCTTTCACTTTTGGAGGTTCGCTTTTTGGTTACAAGATCTTTAAGGGGTTTTTTGACTGCATCCTTAATGATTGCACTAGGGAGTTCTTGGTCTTCTATGTCGGTGATGATCATGACTCCTCCGTCGAAAACCTCTTTGACGATATAAGGACCTTCATACTTATGCACAAACATGCCCAAAAAGTCTGGATTGACTGAAAGTTTTTTTTAAGCGAACCTCTCGATTCCCTGAATTTTTGCCTGCGTCGCCCTTTCAGGTTTTCAACCTAACAGAGATTTGATTCCTTTCCTTTTTCCATGATCGCCCTTTTAGGAATTTTCAATCATGCCCCTCATCCCTAAATTTTGCCTAAACCGTCGTTTCAGGTTTTCAATTTAGCAGAAATTTTCTCTTACTTTTGGAGACTCGCTTTCTGGTTACAAGCTCTTTAAGGATATTATTTTCTGACTGCGTCCCTATTGATCGGACTGGGGAATTCTTGGTTGTCCCTGTCGGTGAAGATCATGGATCCTCTGCTGAAAACCTCTACCCACTAGGTGAATTAATCGATCACCTCCAATACGAATTTATGTCCCTTGAGTGCCTTTCGGGAAATCATGTCGATTACATTGATGCTCCACACTAAGAAATGCCATGGGGATGTCATGGGACAGAGCTCGTGCAGTGGCGCGTGGAGTTGGTCCGCGTACTCTTAATAAAGGTGACAATGTTGGACGTGTTTTACATAGTCAACAGTCATGGTGTACCAAAAGTATCCAAGTCTAACACGCCCATATGTGGGTCGTAACAGCTTTCATGCATTTCTTACATTAGACACTCAGTTTCTTTAGCATTCACGTATCTCAAATGGGTATCATTCATCAAATGATGATTTGTACTAGGTCGTGCCATTGGGCAATTAATTTCAAGTCATTATTCGAACAAACTTTTGGTCATTTTCTTATGGCGTTCCTTGGGAACTCTCCATACTCCAGGTATCATTTTTACCAGTGAATCACAACTGACCGTCTGATTATTCGATTATACAACAATAGGTTGAATCCTTTTTAATTTTAATGTCCACTGGAAGTTTTTGGTTTCCCGGAGAGATTTTACTCTTGGGTGCAAGTGTTGACCATTTTTTGTATGCGAGGAAGCAAATAAGAACACAAGGGGATTGCTCGCCTGCTTCTCTTCTTCTCAGCTTTCGTCCCTGTGGCGACGACGTTGCTGACGTCAATGTTGTTGTCCCTTCATGGGTTTCTCCACCATTCGTGGAATCTGATCAGTTGGAAGTACTCCGCCTTGCTATGACGAAACTTCCCACAGTGGCTACATCTCATGCCCTTACGATCGACGTCGCCACCGCAAGACGCTTTTGTCAACAATAGTGTCTCCCTGCGTTGACAATGACGCCTCCCCTTCTGTTGACAATAGTGTCTTAGCCCTGTCAACATTGGTGTCAACTCTGCAGGAGTCAACAATGGCGTATTCCCCGCGTCAACAATGGAATCTTGATGCGTTTGCATGCGTCTCCCCTACAAGAGTCAACAACGACGTCTGTTCGTGTCAAAAATGGCATCTCCCCCGTGTCAACAACGACGTTTCTTCAGGTATATTTAAGTCGTCTCTCCTTCAACTCACTCAAACGACGAGGAGGTATTTTCCCGATCTCCTTTAATCTGCAAAAAAATAGTCTTCCCTCTTCTAGTGACCGATTTTGTCCTGGTGACGTGGGTTTGTTTAACTCTGATTGCCAATTTCTCTAAGCGAAATGTAACATAGAAGCTTGACCCGATTCCGGTGTTGGGAAGCTCGGTGTCCATCCTTAGTACGGTACATATTACTTGTCTTTGGTCCCTTTCTGATCGTATATTCGCATATGTTGATTCCACCTCGGGTAATGTGTTTTCTCTGAGTAAATCTTGTTTTTTGTGATCATACTCATCACTCACTACATACAGGAATTGATACAATATGGTCTCTGCGTGTTTTGTGTTCCAAATTGTAATGTCGTTTTGGCTAACTAGTAGATGATGATGCTAAGGAAGAGTCGCTCATTCTTTTACTTGATCGATAATTATGTCTATGATACCATTTTAAACAGAATAGGTGTTGTAATTTTAAGTGTAATTGAAAATTTGTCAATTTTCATTTTTCTCTTTGTCGAAGCAGCTCCTCTATTCAGTCCATCTGTGGCTTCCCGTCGGCTTTCTCACAGCGGGTACAGAGAAGTCAGGCTCCATCGAAGAAGACGGTAACTTTTAGGGTAGTATTCCACAAGTACTATTTACCCTAAAGAACCTTCTTAACTGCAACTGTCTTTCCTGTTTGACCGGACCTTGATCATAATAGCTGTTTTTAATCTGAGGTCTTCCAATTTTTGTAATAAATCTATTGAGTAACATTGTCTGCTTTCTAGTGTTGGTTTCCCAAGGAAAAATCCGAAGAAAAAACAAAAAACCTCCTATCAACCGGCACTGTAATGGAATCCTCCTCAAAAAGTAGCTTCATTTGTCTTTCCGCATCATTCACCTTGGAAGTTACAGAGGAAATCCGGGCAAACTAGGTTGCGAAATCTCGAGAACAATCTAGAGAGAGGACAACTGTAATTTGATTGTTGAACAATGTCAACTTCACCACGTCTCTTGATTCAGTTGAGTCACAATTTCCCGACACGTTGATTTGCAGCAGATAAAGTTTCTCGAGTAGAAACTAAATCGTCAAAAGCGATTGCTCGTTCACCATACTGAACAACACCAACATGTATCTCTATACAGCTGGTCCTGTTCTCTAACACATACTGTTTAGAGATTACTTTACTTGGATGCTTCTTGAATTTTTCCAAGGGAACGAACTTCACTTGAATCATTGTTCCCTTTATGTTCCTGAGGTGCTGGAGTTGTCGAATGTCTCATGGATTCCCGGAAACCTAATTTCAAAATACCATAGTAAGAAGAATGATTACACGATTGATCATGCATGATTAGTTTTGAAAATTTTGCATATACCGTTTATTCCATTCATATACTTTGATTGCATGTATGGCAAAAGTTTTTTTCCAAAAATACGTTAAAAGTTCTTAAGACGTTTCACACGACGGTGCAGCTCGCTCGTTGAGTGCATTTGTTCCTTGTTTCTTTGTTCGAAGGAAGGTCGAGGAGGTTCATTTTGAAAATATTTTTATTCTCCTCGTCCTTTGTCTGAATTATTCAAGGCTTCCATTCAACTCAGTTACGTTGCCCCCACATTTCTCCAAGGTTCCCTCACATTGCTAGAATGATGGTGGTTGTTCAGGTCTATCCCTGATTATCTCATCTGCGTTGAAATACGGACTTACAGGTGCCGAATATAACTTGTGAACGTATTCCGTTGTTGTTAATCAACGTTTCCCAAATTACAGAAATCAGACAAGGCATAAAGGCGAGCCCACTTGACTTTGTAGTTTTCGAGCTCGTGGACCCTCGCCAATCTTCTCGTTCACGTATTTCTAATTCTCTTTTGGCATGGGTTTTCATATTCTGGAAATTATGACCGTAGGGGGCTTAATGTGAGGGCAATGATTTGTTTGTTTCATCCTTACCAAATATGGGGCGTGAAACATCCAAAGGATACAAGATAGAATGAACGGAACTTACATTTTAAAAAAAAACATGCAATGTAAGTGCGAGAATGTAAATTTCATTAGTAAGATTTGTATTACATTTACAAAAGTCTGAAATATATAATACAAATGACCCAATCCTATACATAGCATGATCTATGGCCAAAACAAATCACATTTATATAATGGGTCAAACTCCCTTCTACAGTTGTAGGGTTGATTTCTAATTCACAACAGTTGGGCCGAATCTTCTACATGATATGTGGGTCAATCTCGCATCCAAATAGTTAGGCCGAACTCCCATTTACATCATTTGGGCCCATAAATCGAACAAACACAAAACTGGTAGAGGTTAAACGCGGTGTGGAGCTTTTGTTCTAAAGGGATGGAATTTCTAGGTCCTCTGAACCGGTGGAACCTCACCCCCTATAGAGGATCACATACACATTCCGATCATCGAGTTGATTTGTTTGGATGCATGTCGGAGGTATATACCACTCCGACCGCATTCTCCTACATAACTCCATAAGTTCTTAATCTGCTCCAGGTCCGAGCGGGTAGTGGTAACTACCGCGGTGTGTGCAAAATGAGTATTTAAATTGTTTTGAATTATTACATTTACATCGCGTTTTAGACAAAATTTAAAGACTGCAAGCATGAGGAAACGATCAAAACGGATATAGAAAATATAATATGGAAAAACAAACATGACATCGTCTAAACCCTCTAAATAGAAAGGTCCCCAGCAGAGTCGCTAAATTGTCGGACGTCGGATCCGACTTTCCCCGACCCCTTTTTGAAAAATAATTTTATTTTTGTTTCTTCGCTTGAAAAATGTCGAGTCTTGACGAGCGATGGGTCTGGTTGAGCAAGGTCATCAACCAGACCGAAAAAAAAATCACCACCGATTAATTAAAGGCTAATTTGAATCCTAAAATTTGCCTAGGCTACATGGAGTTAACATCCTAGATCTTGGAAAGGTCTACGTCCATAGAATCGAGTTCGGAGGTTTGATTACGTCTTAAGAGTTCGCGAGCTCATAATTCACCATTTCGGTACTTTAATTTGTTTTCACCGAATTACCTGTTTTGATCATGCTTGGCCAAAGATATTACATGCATTTTCTTTAAATTAAACAAACCATGTACACACTTTTTTTTTATGAGTTAATTTCAAATAAAGAAACAAGATAGAATAAAATTAATTGTGCTCGACAGAAGGTTGCTTTAACTTTGGGGTCATTTTAAAAATATCAAAAATAGACGAATAATTTTGAACATATTAAGGACGTTAGATCAATTTGTAACACTTTGACAAGTCATAAGATGTCCAAAAAAGTTTAGGGATCAAAATTCAAGTATTTAAAAATTCGAGTTGTATTGAAAATATTTTTTAAAAATTGCAGAAATGGCCTAAACCTTTTCTGGTTTGGTTTATAACACTCGATAAAGTCCAGAATGACCCGAGAGTCCAAGGACCAAGTTGTAACCTTCATCAAAGTTTAGGAATGACCTAAGTCAGTCTTGAAAATATTTTTTATTTCATATATATATATTTGCATAATATATACATATACATATAGTATCACATATATTATACATAGATATATAATATATGTATATAAAATCCTTTTTTTTATACGATAAAATTCATTCACATTAGGAAATACAAATACAATATTAAATACGAGAAAGAGATACCTAAATCATTCGGAATATAAAATACCGTACGAGAAACCGAGATCGATAATTACCGAGATTTTTCACTCACTCTCACCACTACGGGAGAAGAGCCATTTACCAGCTAAACATAACAGCTCAATGTATATTGAGCCATTACAAATTAATTTAAATAGAATATAATAGATCAATTAACAATTAGCCGTTATTGTGTTTTTTACGGCTCAAACAACTGAGTCGTTACATTTCTCTTACCTTTCACGGCTCAATATCAAGTGTCGTTAATAATTAATTATTTTTGCTATAATTTTTGTGGCTCATTTAATGTTGGGCCACAAATTTTATTTTATTTTTTATTTTAATTAAAATTTCTATTTATTGTGTCTCATTATTTGTTCTAGACGTTATTATTATTTAATTTTAAAGATTTTCAACGGCTCTTTTGGTTTGAGCCGTGATAAATGGCCAAAAATTAAAAAACAATCACGACTCATTTTGTTTTGAGTCGTGATACAGTAGGTAAAATCGATCGGTTCTCTCATTCTGCAGAACAGAACAGACGAAGCTCTGGTTCTTTCTTCCGCCCAGTTCTCTTCGTCGCTCCAAGTAAGTTCTCTTCTTCTTCCTCTTCTTCTATTTTCCATCAATTTCTCTGATGAATTGATATCCGAAAGTCTTATTTGCCTAGTATAAATTAAATGGAAGACAAAAGAATGTTGAAGCTAGCTTATGAGAAAATTGATCTTTGCTAACGGTAGGATTTTGTTATTTGTCTTTAGAATTAAGAGTAGCATTAACCTAATAAACATGGAATTATGGACAACTAACGCTTCTTTGAGTATCCTTACTTTCATATTCACGTTTTTTGATTGTTAGGAACTTTAAAATTTGGCATGGATAGAAGTTGGATAAAAAAACCAAGAATTAGCAAAGTGTATCAATCTAGTGCCAAAGACTTCATTGAATTTGCTAATAGAAATGGTTTGGTTAATGGAAAATTGATATGTCCTTGCCATAAATGCCAAAATAGAAAATATCATTTGGTGGAATAAGTAGAGAGTCACTTGGTTTGGAATGGTTTCTTGGTTGGCTTTAGAATATGTTTTTTTCATGGTGAATTCTGTCTACAAACTCAACCCAATATGAACCAAGAAATAAGTAATCCTATAAGGAACAGTGAAATTAACAATCATTTGGATGGGCAAGGTGAAATACGAGATTTATTTCATGCTACCATGGGATCTGCTTCGTCAAACACTGTGCAAGATAATAGACCAGTTGTTGGTGATAATGACGCTTCAGGATCACAACAACATGATGCAGGCCCTGAAAAATTTCACCTCTTCAAATATTAATGAGTGAGTGTGAGAAACCATTCTTTCCCAATTGTGAATCATTCATAGTGATATCATTCATCTTACACATTTAGAATATAAAAACAGTTGGTGGTTGGTCTCGGAAATCAGTTGATATGTTGTTTGAAGTTTTAAGAATTGCATTTCCTTCAGCAACTTTTCCAGTTTCTTATTATGATGCTAAGAAATTAATTACATAATTGGGTCTTGGGCATAATAAGATAAATGCATGCCCAAATGATTGCACGTTGTATTGGGGTGAAAATGAATAACATTCCTGTTGTCCAACTTGTGGTCTTTCGAGGTGGGAAAAACATAAAAAAGACATAGCTGGAGATAATATAGAAGAGACTACTTCTTCTGGAAGAAAAAACCTGCAAAAGTTTTGTGGTACTTTCCGTTAATTCCAAGAATCAAACAAATATACATGTCAAAGGATAGTGCATCTTCGATGCAATGGCATAAGGAGGGTCGAACAATGGATGGAGTCTTGAGACATCCTGTTGATGCATTGTCGTGGAGTCAGATTAGGATTAGTGAGTGATGGTTTTAATCCATTTAGGACGATGAGTGAAACTTATAGTACATGGCCTGCTTTATTTATCCCTTACAATATGGAGCCTTGGTCGTTGATGAAAAAGTCGTCTCTTATATTGTCAATGGTCATCCTTGGTGAAAACGGTTCTGGAAATGATATAGATATTTATCTAAAACCACAGATCGAAGAGTTAAAACAACTTTGGAATGGTGTAGAGGCATATGATGCGTTAAAGGGTGAGCACTTTACTCTTCGTGCATCACTCATGTGGACTGTTAATGATTTTCCTGTATATGCTAATTTATCTGGTTGGAGTACTAAAGGTCGGGTTGCATGTACTATTTGTTCTTATTAAACTGAGTCTTTGTGGTTGCATAACGGTGGCAAATACTGTTATATGTGTCATCGTCGCTGGTTACGCATAGATCATCCATTCCGTCGTCAAAAAACTGATTTTGATGGTACAACTGATATGCGACTTTCACCAACAACTCTTTCTGTTGTGGAGGTTTTTGAACAAATGAGGAGGTTAACAAACAGTTATTGTAAAGGCAGTAAGATGCGGTCAAGAGATGACAATACCATAGTTGTTGAAACAACATTGGAGGATGAAGATATATTTGAGAGAGATGATTACTCTAATCAAGGTGCCTCGACATCTACTCAAGCCAGTATCTTGTGGAAGAAGAATAACATATTTTTTGAATTGCCTTATTGGAAATATAATCTTCTCCAACATAATCTGGATGTGGTGCATATAGAAAAAAATGTTGGCGATAACGTGATTGGTACATTGTTGATTGTTGATGGGAAGACAAAGGATATTGAGAAGGATCGACACAACTTAACGGCTATGGTTATAAGACCTGAACTTCATCCTGTAGATCGTCCCAATGGGAAGACTTATTTGCCTCATGCTTGTTACACCTTTACATTGGCGGAGAAAGATATGTTTCTTACATTGTTGAAAATTCTTAAAGTTCCTGATGGATATGCTTCAAATATATCAAGGGGAGTAAACCTGAAAGATTAGAAGCTTTCCAATCTTAAAAGTCATGACAGTCATGTGCTAATGCAAGATATTCCACCTCTTGCATTGATAGGTGTGTTGACAAAACATGTTGGTCTAGCTCTCAATGAACTGTCAGTTGTTTTAAGAAATTGTACTCTAAAACTCTCCATCTCGAGAATTTGGATGAACTTTAGAGTAGTGTAGCATTGGTTCTGTGTCATCTAGATAATATTTTTCATCCAGGATTCTTTACAGTGATGGTGCATTTAATTATACATCTACCCGTGGAAGTAAAACTAGGTAGTCCTGTACAATACCGGTGCATGTATCCTATTGAAAGGTTAGTTCAATTAAATTTCCTTATCCAATGTGTTAAGTGGAATGTAACAATCTTTTTTTTTCTAATGAATTCTTAAGGTTTTTGGTCACCTTGAAAATTTACGTTCGGAATAAAGCTCAACCAGAGGGCTCAATTGCAGAAGGATATATTGTTGAAGAATGTATGACCTTTTGCAAAAGGTTTATGAGAGAACTAGGCTCGATCTTTAACCGACCCAAAAGGGTGTTATCCTATGGAGGAGGTGAAAAATATTTGTTTTCATCGGGTGGTTATTTCATTGGTAGTGCTTAGACAACAATTCTTGATCGGATGTTGCTAGCTCTAGCACATCGTCATGTCTTACTTCATAGTGATATAATCGAATCACATCGTCGGTCAGTTTTCATTTTATATCACATAATTATGTTTCGTTACCAAGTATTTAAAGGATAGAGTCGAATTAAATAGAACTGTGTCGGAGATTTATTGATGTTCAACGAGGACAGTACCCTTCAGTTTCAATTTCTCGCATTGATAGTTAATGGTTTATAGAGAAATATGCAGATTGGCTTAATAGACAGGTTTATATGAACCTTTTTTTGTTTTTACTCTTCATGCATAGTTTTCTTATTAAATACTTATATTCTTATAGCGTTTCTACAAATCTAGGTCCCTGACATGATTGTTAATAAATTTTCACAAGAAGAAATTTCTCTTGCAACTGGTCCAAATTCCGTTGTTCGAAAAAATATTGGATTCTCTATCAGCAGATTTGTATTCCCCACAAAAGACCGTGAGAAAAATAGAAAATGTCAGAATAGTGGTATAATGGTTGAAGCAGATGGACAAACTTACTAAGGAAGGCTATCCGACATTGTTGAACTGGATTATTATTGGAGATATTCTGTCATATTATTCCAGTGTGATTGGATTAATGTGAAATCTCTGGGAGGGCTAAAGAAGGATTCAAATGGCACGATCTTAGTTAAGTTTTCGAGATTGATACACACATGAGAACGATTCTGTGATGATCCATTTGTGTTCTCATCACAATTTAAGCAAGTATTTCATGTGCAACATCCAAAAAATGTGGATTGGCACTTGGCAGTGGAGATGAAGCCAAGAGACACATTTGATATGGGAAAAACTGAAGATGGTGATAAAAATGATGATTTTAGGCAGTGTATGCCTTATCATATTTTAGATGTTGTTGAACTTAATAATCATCATCGTTGGAGTCGAGAATATGTTGGAGAACGAGTTCTACTTTACTTTATGTATTTCATAATGTATGTTATTTGCAATTTACCTTATGTCAATTTATTGTGTTATTTTGTATTATTTAACACTATGTTCACTATTATATCATAAGTGTCTTTTATATTGTCTTTTAGTGGAAGAAACGTGTCAAACACATATTCAGGTTTCGGTAGTTACAATGATGGTGATAGTAGAGGGCAGTATGCTAGTTGTCCTACACAAACTCCATCTAACTCAACATCTGAGGGACAGGATGATGCAGCATCGTTACTGCATCTTGTGGAGATTTTAGGTTATGTAATTTATATTTTAATGTATAATGAATTTAAATAGTTGTTGTCTCGTACTCTTTGAAATTGGATTAACACATAACTCTTGTCGTCGATATTGGAGAAAACGTAATCTTAACCCAATGGAAGTATGGAAATTCCAAGATGGTAGATTAGTTATTTACTGTAACCAATATGGTCAACCATATGGTAAATCAACAAAAGTTTTAGGAAGTTGGCTTGGACAAGTTGCTCGTAAATCCCAGCTATGCCCTTTGAACTTCATAGGATGGAAGAATATGCCAAATAACTTCACACAAAATATACTAGCCATCACAAAAGTAAGTTATATGTTATTTTTTAAAATGATTATTTCTATGTTTAACGTATTACCTATTTTCTTACAAACATGTTTGCAGGCGAAATTCGTTTGTCCGGATGATACTGGGAGATCCTTTGACAAGTTTACACTGAAATCAGTCGCTAAAACATGGAAGGATCACATAAATTCTCTAACATAAATGTTTTATAAGCCGGGTGCGACAAGAGAAGAAATCAAAGCAAATAACATTGAAGAAGTGGACAAATAGCAATGGGAATTACTAGTAGATCATTGGTTTTCTGATGTAGGACATGTTAGAATGTATATTTTTCTTAAAATATTGATTCTCATTGTGTTGTATTTATTTGTTGGTTTATGTGAGGGAATCATCCTCTCAAGGAAAACAGGCTCGGTCACAGCAATCATCTCTTCACACCACTGGGTCAGAGAGTTTTGCTTCTGCAAGATATAGATTGGTGTGAATGCTCCTAAACGCATGTTTAAATTAATTGACATAATTTTAGTGTTGCTTTACAATGTATTTTATCGTATTTATTTAATAGGAACTTGAATGTAAAAGACCTGTGGGGGGGGGGGGCTTGAATTTTATGAGTACGCCCATGTCCATAAAAAAATTGATGCATTTGTTCATGAAGAGACAGCGTCATTAGTGGTAATATAAGAAATTTTAGTTAAATCATGAGTACAAGTTATATTTATAGAATATGTCGTATTAACATCATCTTCATTCTTAACTGTATGATGTAGGAAAAAGGAAAATCTAAAATGCAAGAGCATGATTCTCATAACCCGGATGAGGATCCACTTATAAGAGAGGAGGATGTGTATCGTGAGGTTGTAGGTGGACAAAAACTAGGGCGAGTCAAAGGTTATTGGCTTGGTGTTACACCGACCATGATACTTGGATCTAAAAAATCTAGCTTGAATGAAGTAGGCGTAGAGAGACCTGTACGAGAACGTCTCCAGGCAGATTATGATGAGAAATTGAGACAACAAGAAGCTAGAATGAGACACAGATGGGGGAGATGTATAAACAATTCCAGATGCAATTATAGGTCATGCAAAATAATATGAATGGATTTAATCCGTTTCAAAGCTTCATGATAGGAGGTTCTACTAATATCCCCCCTTTTAACAACTTTGGTTTGGGGTACTCACATTTACCAACCGGAGATCAAGTAAGTATATATTTTACATTTTGCAATGATATCACTTTATTCATTTACTGTTTGATGGATAGTAGTTCAAATATATTATTATGTTGTTTTAGTATTTTAGATGCTTTAGTCTTGTCACTGAATTGGGGTTTAGTTTAATAGGTTAATTTGCTTAACTGTTGTGCATCTTATAATTTGAGTTAGTTTAATGTTTAAATTTTGCATATTATACTTTAATTTTTTAATGTTTATATAGGATGGTCAGACAACTCATCATTCTAGTCATTTCACCCATTTAACCAACCTTTGTTTGGGTTCCTCACATTTACCAATCGAAAATCAAGTAAGTATTACTTTTCACAGTGTTTTTAGTGTTTTCGATGCTTTGGTTTTGCATACGAATTGAGGTTTAGTTTAATAAGTTAATTTTCTTAATTGTTGGGCATATTTTAATTAAATTTTTGGGTGTTTTTATAGGATGGTCCCGCAACTCATCAATTAACAACATCTAGTAGTAAACAATCTGCTTGTGGAAGTCAAGAAAGTGATCAATAAAATGAATCGTCTTAGTCAAGACAATGTTAGGAATGGAGAACTATTATATCATATTATATATGTTTTTGAATTATTGAAGCAAACTTACGGATATGTAATGTATTGTATGCAAAAATTATGATTTTGATAAGTAAACTATTCAAGTTTTTGTTGTATGATTATAATTATAGTATAAATTATTATTTTTTAATAAATAAAATCAATTTTCGTGGCTCCTATGAAACGGGCTGCGAAAATATATTACCTTTTGATTTTTCACTGCTCATATATATATGAGCCGCAAAAAATATGGGTTAAAAAAACACATTATTTATGACAGCTCAACAAAAAGTGTCGCCATAATTATTTTGGCGGCACTTTTGATTTTGGGTCAGGAATTATCACACCTCATTTTATATTGATCCGTGATAATTCCCTGACGCATTATATCACGACTCAACTTCTATTGAGCCATGATGATTTAACGGCTGAATTTTTCAGCCATTAAAAAAATATTTTTCAGCCGGTAAATGGACCTTCTCCTTAGTGCACTTTTTTCGGTGAGAAAGCTTAATAGGAACATGGCCATGTTCGTAAAGCTCTTGATTGACTTATATACATATATATATATATATATATATATATAAGCTTTGTTTTTACATATATATATATTTCTATCGTGATTTCTCTCGATTCGGTTCCTCGCGTACGGTATTTTGACCCCGAGCCAAAATCAGGTGTTTACAACAACACAAATACATCTCGAGACAACAATTAACTACTTCGGTTTGGCCATCGGTTTGTGGACGATATGCTGATGTTATGCATAAGGAGACTCCCAAGTGTATAAAGAGCTATCTCTAGAAGGTGCTCATAAACACGGCATCACGGTCGCTCACAATTTTGTTTGGTAGGAAGACACAAAATAGTTTGACTACGGGTGAGAAAGAGCAACAAAATGGTTGTACTTGGTCAAGCGGTCGACTATGACTAATATAACCTCTTTCACGTTGGATTTAGGTAGGCCATAAATGAAATCCATAAAGATGTTTGTAAAGATAGCTTGCGGAACTGGAAGTGTCTGCAACAACCCGGGCGAGGCTCATCTGTCGTACCTATGGCATACTTCACAACCCGGGCGAGGCTCATCTGCAACAACCCGGGCGAGGCTAGAAGTTCCTAGTCGTAGGCGGATAAGACTTGTTGACAATATGCCAACCTTTTTTTTTAATAAAAGGAGGTTTCCTCTTCTGCATAAGTACAACGCCGATTATGGTGTTTGCCGCGTTCGTTTCAATCGTGAAAGGCTCATCCATGTTCGGTAAGGGCAACACCGGATCTGTGATCATCACTGTTTCTAATTGTTCAAATGCGACTCTGGTTTTCGTGGTCCATTTAAATGCATCCTTTTCGGTAGTAACCCGTTAGCCCGAGAAATACCCTCAACTGCTTGACCGATTGAGGGAGTGGTCAACCCTTGATTTCTTGGACCTTTGATGGATCCGTATATACCCCCGTTCCTGTCACTATATACATGAGGTAATCAACTTGACTTCCCAAAAATACTACATTTAGATTGCTTGGCCACCAAAGAGTTGTCCCTCAAGATTTGCGAAACAACTTAAGATGTTGTAGGTATTGCTCCAAGGTCCTGTTATACACCAACATGTCATCAAAAAACACAAGGACAAACTTACGTAAATATATCTTAAAAATCGATTTCATGAGGCCTTGAAAGGTCGCCGGAGTGTTCGTAAAACCAAACGACAACACTAAGAATTCAAAATGCCCTTCGTGGGTCCAAAACACTATTTAGTGTATATCTTCTAACAAGTTCATCCGGATTTGATGATAACGGGACTTCAAATCGATCTTTGAGAACATAGTCACGTTGTACAATTCATCGAGCAACTCATCCACTAATGGTATTATAAATTTTTCTTTAATAGTGATGTCGTTAAGCCTCCTATAATCGATTCACATCCGTTACGATTGGTCTTTCTTGCGGACCAAACCGACTGGAGAGGAGGAAGGGCTTAAACTGGGTAAATGATACCGCTCGTTAACATTTCATTAACCATCTTCTTGATCACATCTTTTTGGGGGTCTATATAATGGTAAGGCCTAGGGCTCACGGTAGCGACTTCATCCTTCAAGGGAATGCGATGATCCACAACTCGTTTGGGCGACAAGCAGGCTGTCAATTCTACTGCAAGTATGTCTCTATTCCTTGACCATAGCCAAGAATATAAAGGGGTGATTCTCTACGCTCGACTGCATTGATAGGCTACATAATTTGATTTAAGCGACTTCTCCCTTACGCATAAGTAATTTATCCATTTTTCCCGAGTTTCTCATCTGTAGCATCCCGATTCCATTTCCTTGCAGATCACACAACTCTTCTCCTCGAACAAACTTCATTGGGATTTTACCAAAATTCCATAGGATATCATCTAATATGGGAAGCCATTTGACCCCAAGACCGTATGATAATTCTCTAAGGGTCGAGTAAAACATTGGTGGTGAATTGTTGCCTTTGCATTGACCATTGAAATCATTTGCACACTCTATTGCAACCCATTTAGATATCGTTAGCTACCAAAACCTTTAACGGTGGCACATTTTCTGTTCGGAAACCCAGTTTGTCCGCAACCGATCGACTCATCGATGAAGTTGTGGGTACTTACCGAATCAATAAGCAGCTGCAGACTCTTCTTACCGACTTCACCTTCGACCTTCATGGTTGAACATTCGAGTGTGCTCGAAAGGGCGTTGGATAGATATCTCAGGTGGTTCCTCCACTTCTTATCCTACCTCGTGCTTTGTTTCGGCACCTGTGTTACTTCATTTTCCCAAACCTCAATCAGGAATATCTACTTGCTATTGCATACATGCCCAACCGAGTATCGTTTAGGATACCAATAACAAAGCCCCTTAGCCCATCCAACCTTCATTTCCTTGTTATTTGTTAGCCTAGTTCTTCTACCTTCAGTATAACTCGTACCTCCAACATTTATACCTCTAGGCACAATAACACTGTTACTAGCACCAGAACTATTACCCGAGTAACTACTTCCTGAGGTTCCCTTGAGGGTTGGAGATGGCTTACTTACAAGAAATGACAACCGACCATATGATTGCGGCTGGAGTTAGTATTGCATCGTGCAACTTTGCCATAGAGTACCCTACAACCGGAGATCCAGACCCCCAATAAATTGACTCACGACAACCCGTTTGCTCATCTTTTCGAGGAACTGAACACGATGGAGGAGTGCATCAAACTTGCCTTGTTACTTCGAGAATGACCATTCTTGTCGCAAGTTCTTCATTTCGAGTATCGGATCTCTGAACAATTCCTCGTCGAATTGAGCTTGGAGAGCAACGAAATATTTCGACCAAGACAAGGTACGACCCAGTTGAAATTGGATTTTCATGCACACCCTGAGGCAATTGCAATGCTTCCCCTCCTAGATGGATTATAGCTACCTTAAGTTTTGCTTCCTCGGAATTTCGATGAATTTCGAAATAATGATCCACTTGGTACAACCAACTTGCGATATTTCTCCCATTTAATCGAGGAAAATCAATCCGCCTGAATCGGTACGTGTAGTACGGCTTTCGAGCCTCCTATGGGGGCCGGTTGTTGCGGTGTTGCGAGACCAGAAGATGCTGATGATGTTGCTTTGGGTTGATCTCCTCCAGGTCCAACGATTCCAAAGTCTCATCGGATTTCACTCATCTGAGCTGACAAGGTCGCCATCATCCTCCGGATATCATTGAACATGGATTAGTTGCGTGTGTCTGCAATGTTCATTCATTCGATGATTTCTTGGAGAGACGCGTCGACCCTAGCATCCTTCTGTGCACGAATCTTCTTCGTTGCGTCCACAAGCTTACCTACTAGGTAAGGCCTCCTCTAATCGACGGTGAATGAATGGTGGGGTGGCTCTGGTACCAGTTGATAAGGCCACATGTAGAAGCTGGCGAAATTAACGTAAACGAAGATATATATATATATATATATAGAGAGAGAGAGAGAGAGAGAAAGAGAGGGAGAGAGAGAGAGAGAGGGAGAGAGAGATAACTTTCTTAATTTTAATTCATCTCGGTTTCAGACATGTCGATATAAGGATACCTTCGTGGACCACATTATTTTACCGGAATCCTACTTACTGACCCGACCTAAGACGTAATTGATGTGATCCATCGACCTCGACCCAAAAGTTCGTAACATTTCTTCATCCTTTTTCTGCTCATCTTGTTCATGCCTTACTTCCTGTGGAGTTTTAGTTTACGATATCACGCTACGGGAGAAGGCACAGTTAAAGGCTCAAGGAAACGGCTCAAGTATGATTGAGCCGTGAAAAATTTAATATAAGGAGTATGGCTCAATAAAAGTTGAGCCGTCCAGAAATTGAACTACTGGCTCAATTGTTTGAGCCGTCATCTTTATTTGACGGCTCAATGTTGAAAGAGCCGCTACAACTCTTTTTTTAATCAAAAATCTTTTTGACGGCTCGAATACTGTAGAGCCGTCAATAAAAATATTTTTTTTAACAAATTTATTTATGACGGCTCAATATTGTTTAGCCGTCATTTAAAGACAATTTTTATTTTAATAAAAAATATTTTTGACGGCTCAGTATTGTTGAGCCGTCAATAAAAAACGAATTTTTATTTTAATAAATGTTAAGATGACTTAAGAGTATACCGGTCGCCTTCACTCACAAGTTAGGACTTTTGAGACAGTTGGTTAAGGCGTACGTCTTATGTCTCACATGGTATCAGAGCGCGCAGGTTCAAATCCTTGCGACATTGAAAATATTGATACACTCCCATTAAAGGCTGAGGTCGGGCACAAAGCTCATGGGTAAACCGATGTTCATAAACATCAGTTTAAGGGAGGATGTTAAGATGACTTAAGAGTATACCGGTCGCCTTCACTCACAAGTTCGGACTTTTGAGATAGTTGGTTAAGGCATACGTTTTAAGTCTCACATGGTATCAGAGCGCGCAGGTTCAAATCCTGGCGACGTTGAAATTAAAGTCCGAACTTGTGAATGAAGGCGACCGGTATACTCTTAAGTCATCTTAACAATAAAAATTATTTTAGACGGCTTAGCATTGTTGAGCCGTCAATTAAAATGAATTTTATTTATTTGACAGTATTTTGGATGGCTCGATACTATTGAGCCGTCTCAAATCAGCCTTAATAAAGAATCGAACCGCGCCTGTCATAGACGGCTCAATATTGTTGAGCCATCATTTAAAAACAATTTTTATTTTAATAAAAATTATTTTAGACGGCTCAGTACTGTTTAGCCATCAATTAAAACAAACTTATTTTATTTGAAAATATTTTGGACGGCTCGACACTATTGAGTCGTTCCAAACCAGCCCTAATAAAGAATCGAACCGCGCCTGTCACGGACCTTGTTCCTTCAGAAACGCAGCAAGAGTTCTTTCGAAACACAGCAAGAGTTTTTTCCGAAACAGCTCCTTTGTTCTTCTGAATCTGTAAGTTAGTGTTTTTTTTTCAATTCCTATAACGATTCAACCTTCCTGAGTCTTATACATGTCTTCTCTTCTTCGATTTCTCAGAAAAATCATCAATTTTGCAAACCCTATTTTTTACATCAAGCTTCGATTTCCAGGTAATAAACCCCTCTCTATCTTTCTATCTCTTTATGTAAGTTTCATGGTTGTTGTAAGCTTCAATTATGTAAGTTTTGTGGTTGGTGTAAGTTTTGGTGGTTGGTGTAAGCTTCAACTTGGAACGACAATAGATGATGCTATTGGCAAGGCTTATGATAAGACTGCAAAATGGTTAGGTCTTGATCTGAGAAAGTGTGGTGGACCAGCAGTTGAAGAGCTTGCACTGGATGGTGATGCAGATTCAGCAAAATTCTCAGTCTGTTTTCATTCTTTGGCTCTTCTCTTTATCTACAGTAATTTGTTCCTTTTCCATTGCTTACTGTAATTTTTCTCTGCTTTATTTCAGACACCTATAAAACAACATAAAGATTGCAACTTTTCTTATGCTGGTTTGAAGATCCAAGTAAGACTAGCAATTGAAACCAAGAAAATGTATGTATGCAACATAAGTAACTTACAATACTGCATTTTGGTCTCTTTGTTTCCTGAGGAATGATGATATTGCACTAACGGGGCGTTTCTTTCATGGAATTCGGAATAAGGAATACGGAATAGGGAATAGGAATAGGGAATAAGGAATAGGAGATAAGAATATGAAATTGTTTTTTTGGTGGAATGGATTGAAATGGAATAAGGAATTCTGTTGTTTATTTGGTGGAATTGTATATGGAAAGGCAATGGAATGTAGTAAAATGACATATTTGCCCCTCCTTGTATATGTATAGTATATAATATATATAATTTGTATTAATTAATTTTAAAATTAAGAATAATAAAAACTTATAATATAATTAATTAATAATTAAAAAATAAATAACTTATTTAATTAATTATTAATTAAGATAAAATTGTTGAATTAATATAAATTTTAAAGTAAGGGCATTTCGGTCATTTCACCTCCTATTCCTCATTCCTAGCGCGCTCGGCTTAGGAATTCCGAGCTTTTCACACAGAATGTCTAAGCATACCCCGCCCGAAATCGGTAAGCCAAATTTTTGCAATTCCGCGAAAAGAACAACTTCTTACGGAATCCGTAAGCCGAATTCTTTTTCCATTCCGTGAAAAGAACATGCCATAAGATTCGTTAATCTTAATCTTGCATATAATTAGAGGAAGCTTTGGCCATCTTGTGATCTAGTTCATATTTACATTAGTATTTTCCTGCTAGGAGTTTTGCTCTGCCTCTAATGAGCCTACATGATTGGTCTTCCTCGTAACCAAACCCATGCACGGCTTTGCCCCTAACCAAAGACTTCTACACTGTCATCGTTCTTCAATTAATGGAGGACTACTGGTGAATTTGTCAATATACATTTGTTTCCAAATTCAGCATTTTCATCAAGAAAACTTGTAATTAGCTGCAGGTAGTCTTTAATTAAAGAGAGGGTAGTGAATGCCTCTTATTGGTTAAATCTTTGGGTTAGTTGTAGAGAACTTTTGACCCATTTTGAATGTCAATTTTAAAAGTAATCAACACCTTAATTGATGATCACTCAATTATTATGATTTGCCGGCTTACTAAAATCCTCTATTTGGCTTTGAGCAGAAATGCTGAAGTCCCTATTTGTTCTGCCAGTGATGAAGACTGACAAGCACGAGCTGATATTGTTGCCTATTTTTACGTAATTTGTAGTTTCAAAACATTACTAAGCGGTTGTTTGCCAACTATTTATCACTTATATCACTACAATTATACATAATGTGTTTGCATGCTATTTTAGTTCAATTGTTAATAGGATATGATTATATTAATCACGCAGGCTTGTTTGATGTCTAAATGTGATGCATCTTATATATAGTACTTTGTTCGGATGCTTTTATAGGAAGATCAGACAACTCAACGAACTGATCATTCTGTCGAGCGTGGAACTGAAGATGATGATCCAACAGATGATTGTAAGATTGATGTTCGAAATTGTTTCTTTAATGCTTTAGGAATTGAACAACGGATTGTAAAAATGATTATGTTTGGTTTAATATGTTTGGTTTGTAAAACTATTCAGGTTGCAAATTTATGATTATGGGTATATTAATTTATTCAATTTTTTTATTTTTTAAAAATTCGAATAATTACGGCGGGGAAAAGTTGAGCCGTCAAATATAAATTATAATTAAATATAATCTAATTTTGACGGCTCAAGCTAAATGAGTCGTCCCAAATAAATTAATCTAATTTGTCGGACCTTTCTAATTGAGCCGTCCTTTTGACGGCTCATTCCTATTGAGCCGTCAGAAGGACGACTCATTCTTATTGAGCCGTCAGAAGGACGGCTCATTCCTAATTGAGCCGTCATAAATAGGACTACTCTTATTATGACGGTTCATTTTTAATTGAGTTGTCTTTCATTAACGGCTCAACAAATGAACCGTTAATGAATATATTTTCAGTCGTTAATATACATCTCTCCTGTTGTATCAGTGGCCTTCTCGGCGACCAACTTACTGATTGAATCCCTCTTATTTTAGCGTGACGTGATTTTTTTATAAGTTTGAATCACCAAAGAAGCTTGCTTGAAGGTTGGTGACAGAGGGTTGATGAACTAGTGTGGGACGAATTGAAAGACCGATGGTCCCCAACTTGATGGTAAAATAAGAAAAATCTTAAATGGAATACCCATCAACGTGTTGAGAATGAAGACTTTCGGGCCACCACCGTCACTCATCAGAGTGGGCAAGCCACTCAACAAGTGGAGAAGACACTCATTAGAGTGGAGAAGCCACTCTTCATCAGTAGACAAGGCACTACGCAGAGTGGGCAAGACACTCAGCAAAGTGGCCAACCAAGCCACTCAATGTTGTCATCCTTTTGACAACTATAAGAAGCCAACAATAGAGACCAATCGGTTGTTGGTGTTTTAAGTGTGTGAGGGAAAATAGTGTTGTATTGTGAGCCAAAAAATACGGAGTAAGTATTTTAGAGTGTGAGTGATACATATCGTGTGATACACAATCTGTAACACTATTTGTCTATAGTGAAAGTGTGGGTGTAAGCCGTGGACGTAGCCAAATTGGTGAACCACGTAAATTCTTGTGTTGTGTGCATTTCTCTTAATCCATTGAGTCCTAAGGTCCTGCAAGGCAGAAATTAGCAACGGCTAATATCCCAACAATTGGTATCAGAGCCTTCGGTTGGCAAATCAAAGGCACGGAAGACGTTCACGGAAATTATTGTACGAAATAATTTTTGTATTCATCCTCTTCGAGTGGGAGCAATAACGTTAGAGAAAGAGTCCAAATTTCTCATTTTGATGGTACAAATTTTGGATTCTGGAAGATGCAGATAGAAGACAGCTTGTAGCAGAAGGATCTTTATTTACCTTTGGGTGAAAAAATAGAAGAAATGAAAGATTCAGAGTGGGTGTTGCTGGATCGGAAAGCTCTCGCAGCCATACGGCTATCACTGTCAAAATCAGTGGCCTACAACATCAAGAATGATAAGACAACCACATCTCTCATGGCGGTCGTCTCCAGTCTTTACGAACAGCCTTCTACAGCAAATGAAATTCATCTGATAAAGAAGTTGTTCAATATGATGATGTCAGAAGGAACACAATTCAGAGAGCATCTCAACGAGTTCAAAGAAGTGACAGTTGAGCTAGAAGCAGTGGGCATGTCGTTCACTAATGAGATACGTGTCTGTCTAATTCTTGGGCAGTTGCCTAATAGTTGGAAAGGCACAGTCACTACAATCAGCGGATCAAGTAAAAAAAACTGATGTTTGATGATGTGGTCAACATCATTATGACTGAAGAAATTCGAAATCAGTTGAATGGTGCTTCTAGCTTAGGGTCAGCTTTGAACATATAGAACAAAGTTAGAGATTCAAACAAGAATGGAGGGCGCAATAAGTCTAAGGCCAAGAATGGTAGGTCACAATCTCAAAATCCCAAAAATTCCAACAATTAGAACCAGAAGGTGGTCGAGTATTGGAACTGCGGGAAGACCGGGCGCTACAAGAATCAGTATAGATCCCCGAAGAAAGAGAAGGAAGGCAAGCCTGAAGCAAACATCGCAGTAGAAGAGGCAGGCGATGTTTTGGTATGCTCTTTGGAGAGAAAGTTGGAGTCATGGGTGCTAAACTCTAGAGCTTCCTTTCATACGACCTCCAACAGAGAACTCTTAATGAGTTGTTCACAAGGTAATCTTGGTAAGGTATATATTGGTGATGATCAACCTTGCGATGTAGTTGGCAAGGGTGATGTACAAATCAAGTTAAATGGACCTGTGTGGAAGTTAAGGGATGTGAGACACATTCCTGACTTGAGAAAGAATTTGATTTCGGTGGGACAGCTCGCAACGGAAAGTTATGTCATAACCTTCAATGGCAATACTTGGAAGGTTTTTAAAGGTGTGATGACAGTCGCTCGTGGCCAATAGAGTGGTACACCAGAGATTGCAGTTGCAGAAAGTAAAGATGATCCAAATTTATGGCACCAGAGACTTGGTCACATGAGTGACAAGGGTCTCAAGATCTTGTATTCCAAGGGAAGAATACCAGACCTAAAGTTAGTTGACACTGAATTGTGTGAAAGCTTCATCTTTGGGAAGTAGAAGAGAGGTAGCTTCATAAAGAGTGGTAGATTAGCAAAGCAAGAAAATCTTGAGCTAGTTCACACGGATATTTGGGGTCCAACCACTGTCTCATCCATTGGCGGAAAGTCATATTTTGTGACTTTGATTGACGAACATTCTAGAAAGGTATGGGTTTATTTCTTGAGACATAAATCTGAAGTATTGGAAATGTTCAAGATGTGGAAAACCATGGTATAAAATGAGACAGGTCTAAAGATCAAACGTTGAGATCCGACAACGGTGGCGAGTATGATGATATGCAGTTCATAAAGTTATGTTATGAGAATGACATCAGACTAGCAAGGACTGTGACAGTAACACCGCAGGAGAATGGTGTAGCAGAACGGATAAATCGAACATTGTCTGAGAGATCCAGAAGCATGCTTATATATGCAGGACTGCCCAAGAAGTTCTGGGTAGAGGCAGTCAATACAGCAGCTTACTTGATCAACGGTGGACCATCATGCCCATTAGAGTTCGGAATACCAGAAGAGGTATGGAACAGAAAAGAGGTACAACTTTCTCATTTGAAAGTTTTTGGTTGTGTATCATATGTGCATATTAGTGATTAGGCTAGGGGAAAGCTTGACTCCAAGTCACTAAAATGCACCTTCATCGGATATGGTGGATATAAGCTTGGGTACACGTTGTGGGATGACCAGACCAAAAAGGTGATCAGAAGTCTAGACGTGATATTCATTGGCATTGGCAAGGTGATGTACAAGAACATAAATACACTACAGCCTAGTAGTGTAGCACAGAGCGATCCTATGTACGTTGACCTAAATGATATCCCGGACATAAGTATAGTGCAGCAAGCAGTTGAGAGTCCTCAGTCAGAGGAACAAACATCTCCTGTATCCATCTTCATCTCCTGTATTAAGGATATCTACACAGCCTCATATACCAAATAGAAGGTACATGAATTATTTGCTGCTTATTGATGCAGGAGAACCTGAATGCTATGATGAAGTATGTCAAGGAGAATTTTCTAGGAAGTGGGAGCATGCAATGAAAGAAGAGATGAAGTCCCTTATCTCTATCTAGACATGGGAGCTAGCTAAGTTACCCATGGGAAAGAAGGTGTTACACAACAAATGGGTGTATCGATTCAAGGAGGAACATGACGGTTCCAAAAGGTACAAGGCGAGACTTGTAGCCAAGAGCTTTCAGCATAAAGAAGGTATCAATTACACCAACATATTTTTCACCAGTTGTAAAACTGAGGACCAGAAAATGTCAAAACTGTTTTCCTTCATGGTTATCTTGAGGAGGAGATAAACATGGAGCAGACGGAGGGTTTCTCAGGAAATGGCAAGGAAAAACTCGTGTGGAAAATGCAGAAGAGCTTATATGGATTGAAACAGGCTCCAAGGCAGTGGTAAAAAAAGTTTGATGTTTTTATGCAAACGAGTGGTTATTTCAAATGCAATGCTGACCATTATTGCTACTTCAAAAGGTTTGAGTTCAGCTATATTATTTTGCTACTTTATGTCGATGACATGTTAGTGGCAAGTTCAGATATGGGTGAAATCAAACAATTGAAGAAGCAATTGTCGAGTGAGTTCAAGATGAAGGACTTGGGTGTAGCAAAGCAGATTCTTGGAATGAGAATCAATAGAGACGAGACAAAGGGTACTTTGGAGTTATCTCAGGCGGAGTACATTAGGCGTGTTCTCAAAAGGTTCGGCATGTGTGATGCGAAATCAGTCAACACGCCATTGGCTAGTCATTTTTGACTATCCAAGGAGCAGTCACCCAAGAAGGAAGATGAAAGTAACTTCATGGCTAAGGTTCCATATGCCTCAGCCATTGGAAGTCTCATGTATGTCATGGTTTGCACAAGACCAGACATTGCTCATGTAGGTGGAGCGGTGAGCAGGTTCATGACTAATCCCGGAAAGTAACACTAGGAAGCAGTCAAGTGGATATTAAGGTATCTAAGAGGCACTACCAATAGATGCATGTGTTTCATAAGAAACGAGTTGAGACTACAAGGGTTTGTAGACTCAGATTTTGCTGGTGAGGTAGACAACAGGAGGAGTACTACTGGTTATGTATTCACAGTGGGGACTACTGCAGTCATTTGGATTTCACAGATACATAAGATAGCAGCGCTATCTACCACAGAGGCGGAATACATAGCAGTCACTGAGGCAAGCAAAGAGATGATATGGTTACAAGGTTTGTTCGCAAAATTGGGTCTAAGACAGACGAAGAATGTTTTGCATAGTAACAGTCAGAGTGCAATACATATGGCAAAGAATTCTGCATTTTATTCAAGGACCAAGTATATTGGACTTCGTTATCACCTCGTCAGATCTATACTAGAGGATGGAGTTTTAACTCTTGAGAAGATCCAAGGTAGCAAGAACCCAGCTGACATGTTAACCAAGTCAATCACCACAGAGAAACTGAAACTGTGCTCATCTTCACTGGGTCTTCAACAATAAAAGACATGTAAGCTTCACACCCAGTTCACTCCTGGATACATGTGGAGTTAAAGTCTTCAAGTGGGAGATTGTTAAGAATGAAGACTTTCGGACCACCACCACCACTCATCAGAGTGGGCAAGCCACTCATCAGAGTGGAGAAGGCACTAAGCAGAGTGGGCAAGGCACTCAGCAAAGTGGTCGGCCAAGCCACTCAATGTTGTCATCATTTTGAAACCTATAAGAAGCCAACATTGCCTGAAGAAAAAAAACCACAAGAGACAAATTGAGAATAGTAAGAATCGGTTGTTGGTGTTTTGAGTGTGTGGGAGAAAATAGTGTTGTATTGTGAGCCTAAAATACGAAGTGAGTACTTTAGAGTGTGAGCGATAAATATTGTGTGAGACACAATCTGTAACTGTAGGAAATCAAGATCCTAATACAAGAAAGCATTAGACATAGAGGCATAAAACATGGAGTGGACACCTTTTCCATAGTCAAGCAATAGATCCCTCCTTATACTAAGGACAATGTTTAAGCATATTTCTAGGTTCTATGTATTCTAGATAGCTATATAATATGTTGTAATCTTCAAAATGAATATGTGAGTTATATCTACAAACTAGTGTATTAAGTTCAATATCGTATCAGCGCCTTGTTTTTCGATCAGTTCGTCTACCGATTACCTGTTTAAGTAGTCGAATCATGTCGGAATCAGACAGAAGAGTCAGTTCCGGCTAGAAACCATCTTCAATAGTTCTGTTGGCAGCTCAACTAGCAGCTTTCGCGGCCCAACTCGCAGCTCTGGAAGCCCAACTGGCGAGTGGCGCATGCGACGTCATGGAACTCCAGAAGGAAGCTGCCGACAGTATGTTAACACATGTGTTGTCATGCGTTGTCATCGAAGAGGCTTGCCAAGGAAGATGGTATCGCTAGAAGGAACTCCAGCAGGACCTCTAGAAGGAAGCTGCCGACAGCAGGTTAACACATGTGTTGTCATGCGTTGTCATCGAAGAGGCAGACACAACCGAGGAAGATGGTCTCGCCGAGCAGGCACGAGAAGGAACTTGCCGAGAAGGAAGCTGATCTCGGCATGGATGATGGTCTTGTTAAAGAGGTTGGCACATGTGATATCATGGAACTCGCGAAGGAAGCTGCCGACAGCAGGTTGACACATACGTTGCATTGTCATCGAAGAGGCTTGCCGAGGAAGATGGTCTGGCCATAAGGAACTCCAGATGGAACTCCAGAAGATGGAACTCTAGAAGGAAGTTGCCGACAGCAGGTTGACACATTCGTTGTCATCGAAGAGGTAGACACATGCGTTGTCATGGAAGACAATAAAAAGGGAGTGTGCTACATGTTTGCTCCATCACGTGCAAGAGAGGAAGGCCATCATGTGTCAGAACCTGGAACCCATATCTACTCCATGTGGACTCTAAATTCATCAACAGATGAATTGGTTAGTGACTGCATGAGAAACGAAGGTAATTTAGGGTTTTATGAAAAAAAAACTAATTACACGTTTGGTCCCTCTAATTTAGTCAAATGTTCAAATCCGCCTCATGAGTTTGATATGTGTGCAACGCATCCTAAAGTGTATCTAACAAATGGTCCAGAAGGAAAAAAGGGACAGTGGCTCTTAGATTCGGGTGCTACAGACACAATGCAATTTGATAAAAGTGACTTGGTGGGAAGCACTAATCCTACTCGAACATGTATTGAAAGCGCTAACGGTGAATTATCAGTGGTTTGTGGAGCAGGTTCGATAGAAATCTCAGCATTACTTAAACTGAATATTTGTCTTTATGCTCCAGGAATTTCGTGCAAATTAATGTCTATAAGTCATGTGACTAAGGATCTAAATTACATGTTTCCGGGTTTCTGTGTATTATAGGATATTCAGTCGGGGAAGACGATTGGGCGTGGTACTTAGCGTGGAGGATTGTACTATGTTGACGAGGTGTCTCAACACAGAACTGTAGCGCTAGCTCACGAGACTATTGACAGGCAACAATGGCTATGGCACCGACGGTTGGGACATCCATATTCAGGGTATGTCCGCATTCTATTCCCTACATTATTTCCCCGACATAATAATTTCTCGTGTGAAACTTCTATTTTGTCCAAAAGTCATAGACAGTCATATCAACTTTCTAAGACTAGAGCAAACTCAGTTTTTTCCTTCGTTCATTCAGATGTGTAGGGTCCTTCCCCAATTTCCGGGTCATGCATGAATAGTACTAGCTTTAAGTATTTTGTGCTATTTATATACGATTGCTCTAGGATGACGTGGGTTTATTTCCTTAAAAACAAATCTGTAGTGATTTTCAAGTCTGTTGCCTTCTATGAAATGATCCAAACACAGTTCAATAAATAGATGAAAATCCTACGGTCTGATAATGGAGGTGAATTTCTTAATTCCTCCATGCAAAATTTATTTAAGGAGCGAGGTATGATCCACCAAACATCGTGTCCACTTACTCCACAACAAAATGGGTCTGCAAAACAAAAAAAATTGGATTGTACTTGAAATGACTCGTGCGATTATGATTGAGTCTCATGTCCATACTTTTTTTCTGGCCTGAAGCTGTAGCAACTTCCGTATACCTACTAAATCGTGTGCCTACTAAAGCAATCAGTCTTAGAACTCAACTACATGAACTCTTACAACATGTTAATGTTCCCTCAACATTAACTCTTACACCACATATTTTGGGGTGTTTTGTCTATGTTCATATACCAAAATCCGACGGTTCTAAACTTGATCCATGCGCAGTCAAATGTGTCTTAGTAGGCTACAGAATTCATCAAAAAGGCTATCATTGTTATCATCCGTCTACACATCAGTTATATACCACGATGGGTTGTGATTTTCTTGAGACGGAATTCTATTACTCCACCCAACATAATGCTCAGGGGGAGAATCACTCAAACCCATTAAGTTGGGTGGAAATTATGGAATGGCCTGAACGGTCCCAAAATAGTTAGTAGGCGGAACCACCGAGATACTTCAAAACATAGTACAATATGACCAGGCAGGCGCTGGTATCATACCCACCCCAACTAATACTCCTAAGGTAAGTACCCAGATTTCAGATAATGAGTGCACAAGTTATTCTGATAACAATGGTACAGGAGAATAAGAGCAAGGGGAGATAGATACATCGCTAAGATATGTATTACCACCCAGATCAACCCGGGGAGTGACACCAACTCGGTTTGAACCGGGATATGTACCAAAGAAAACAAGATACCCGATTATGAATCTGGCGAGAGGGAATATGTCACGAGTGGCGCGTGCATTTTCCACATCGATTTATTCAGAAGACATACCCAGGCACGTTCATGAGTCTCAAGCCAAAGAAGAATGGCGTCAAGCAATGAGCGTAGAAATGGAAGCACTGGAGAAAAGTAAAACATGGGAGAAATGTGTACTCTCACCCGGGAAGAAGGCGGGTTGGATGCAGATGGGTTTACACAATCAAACACAAGGCAGATGGGTCCATTGAGAGGTATAAGGCAAGATTAGTAGACAAAGGATACACTCAGACCTATGGAGTTGACTACTCTGAAACTTTTTCACCAGTAGCAAAGATTGACATGATCAGAGTATTGTTCTCTATAGCAACAAATAGGAACTGGCCGCTACACCAGTTCGATGTGAAGAATGCCTTTCTCCATGGAGAACTTATTGAAGAACTATACATGGAAGCACCTCTATGCATGCTAGAGAAGTTTAAGAAAAGAGAAGTATGTCGATTAAAAAAGGCATTGTATATGTTGAAACAATCTCCTAGAACGTGGTTTGGAAGATTCACAACATCAATGAAAGAGTATGACTACACGCAAAGTAATGAGGATCATACGTTGTTCCTAAAGAAGAAGAACATGAAGGTAACTTGCTTGATCATGTATGTTGATGACATGATAATTACAGGAGATGAGGAGGAGGAGATATACCAGCTGAGAAAAAATCTATTTGAGGAATTTGAGATAAAGGACTTAGGAAATTTCAAGTATTTTTTGGGAATTAAAGTACTTCGATCAAAGAAAGGTATTTCTATTTTTCAACGAAAGTATATCCTAGATCTACTTGTAGAGACAGGAATGATAGATTGTAAACCTGATGATACTCCAATTTTCGTAAATCACAGATTAACAATCAATCAAGAAGCAAGGCCAACAGATTAAGGACGATATCAACATCTAGTAGGGAAGTTGATTTATCTGGCACATACGCATCTTGATGTAGCCTATTCAGTAGGGGTTCTTATTCAATTCATGCATCAACCCCAAAAGGAGCACATGGAAACAGCCATGCGAGTTATAAGATATTTGAAAGGTACACCAGGAAGAGGGATCCTATTCCAAAACAATAGACATCTTGAGCTTGAGGCGTATACAGATGCATATTGGGTAGGTAGCAAGATGGACAGAAGATAAACGTCTGGATACTTCACGTTTGTAGGGGAAATCTGGTAACCTGAAGAGCAATAAACAGAAGGTGGTTGCTCTATCTAGTGCTGAATCCAAGTTTAGAGGAATAACCCGGGGTCTGACTGAGATATTGTGGATACAAAAACTATTAACTGAGATTGGATTTCCAATCAAAGGATCGTGCAACTTATGGTGTGATAACAAGGCTGCAATCAGTATTTCTGAATATCTAGTTCAACATAATAGAACTTAATATGCTGAAATAGACAGACACTTCATCAAGGAAAAATTAGACGAAGGTATTGTAGATTTTCCATATGTACGGTCAGAAAATCAACTTGCTGATGTACTAACTAAAGCTGTCAATGGAATATCATTTGATGAAGTATGGTGCAAGATAAATGTGTGTGATCCCACAATTCAGCTTGAGGGGGAGTGTAAGAATCTAAGATCCTAAATCAAGGAAGCATTAGACATGAAGGCATAAAACATGGAGTGTACACCTTTTCCATATTCAAGCAATAGATTCCTCCTTATACTAAGGACAATGTTTAAGCATGTTTCTAGGTTCTATGTATTCTAGATAGCTATATAATATGTTGTAATCTTCAAAATGAATATATAAAATATGTGAGTTATATCTACAAACTAGTGTATTAAGTTCAATAGTAATACTATTTGTCTATAGTGAAAGCGTGGGTGTGAGCCGTGGACATAGCCAAATTGGTGAACCACGTAAATTCTTCTGTCGTGTGCATTTCTCTTAATCCATTGAGTTCAAAGGGCCAGCAAGGCGGAAATTAGCAATAGCTAATATCCCAACACAGCGAACCCCGGAAAGATAAAGCATCCCGTGAGGTTGATAATTCATTATGTCCCTCAATGAATTATGACTTGGTGGAATATACTAAACTGAATTGTGACTAGGTGGAATATACTAAATATGTAATCGTTCAGGTACAACATAATCACTTATAATTAAGTTATTTCTTGCAGTGATTGCCTTGGAGGAAGTGGATCTGTCTGTGATTGATATCACGGTCTACTGGGCAGGAGGACACGCTACACGTTAACGACAGTGATCTAGGTCTCCACTATAAGAATGTACAACTAGATTCGTGCTAAAAAGTCACTACCAAATGCCAATTTGTCATCACTAACCTTTAGCAATGGGCTAGGCCTCGTTGAGACATGTCCCGTGGCTAAAGGTCCCTCGATGGTAAATTACCGCCACTAAAATCTTGTTGCCACTAATAAGTGGACGACCATGAGTGATAATAAATGTCGTCGCTATATACATTATATTAACAATGACCAATATTGTTATTATTTAATGGTATCAACAACATGATATTTTATCAATAAACATAAACTTTATGTGATACCAACTGCTATTCAATATTAAATACGACATTTTGTTGTTTATTTTTAGGGAAAAGTCTTAAAATAGTCCATCATGTTTGCACAAAATGGTTATCGGTGCAACTTGTTTTTTAATGATGGTTAATGGTTCAATACGTTTAAAAATGATGGTAATTGGTACATCCATTATTTTTATGTTAAAAAATTCCGTTAAATATTTTTCATATTTGCAAAATTAACCAGATATTTTTTCTAAATGTTACAATTACAACCTGTAAACTTACACTAATGTTTCAAACAAGTCCCGACTCGATTCGAGCCACACCGGGGGTCCCCTAGCCAGGGTCCGAACCCCGACCAGGTCATGTTGGATCGTGAAATCCTGGTTGCTGATCTGGCAGTGAATTGAATGCCAGACGAATGTTGAAAGGTGCTTCTGCTCCAACTACGGTGAACCTGCAGGTAGGGGAGCGCAACAGAGGGGGTGTCTCTGGGTCCCTCTCCGATGCTTAAATGAGTATATGTGTGTGTATATCTCAAAAACGTAAGGAACGTATGTAAAGCAAAGGTATTTATAGGGTAGGAGAGATCAAACCGTATAAGGCAACTGTATATCTTAGTGAATATTGTGTTGCTGAAGATTCGGATAATAAGATATGGCAGTTACGGCGAGATATTGCAGTTACCATATCTAATCTTTAGTGAATATGTGACCGAGATACGCGGGATATCGTGGCCACTTCCTTATTAACGGTTAGTGGGACCAGAGGAGAGAGGCAAGGCTCTCTTCGGGGCGAGCACTCCCATGGCGAGCATTGAGAAGTCGCGGCCTGGTGAAGGATGGCGAGCAATCTGGGGAGCCTTTGGCGTTCATATCGACTTTGGGCTCGATCTTGGGCCACTCTATGGTGGGCCAAGTTGACTTGTAGTTAATCTGATCCAGTTCGAATATCTTGGGTTTACCCCCTCCAGGGTTACTGGGTCTTCGAGGCCTTTTCCTTATGGGTTGTCAATATCGATACCCAACATTTGCCCCCGAAGCTCGATTGAAGTTTCTTCAGTCGAGCTTGATTTCTTAGTAGGGTTTGAGATAGTGACGCCTTAAATTCAGATTTTCTTGTCTCTTGTAGTGGTTTATGACCTAAGGGGCGCTTCATGTTTGTTTGGCGAGCAGTCATTCTATTGTCCAAGGCTGAAGGAATATTCTTCTTTTTATTCCCTCTTGGCGATCACTCGAGGTAACCTAGGCCTGAGAAAGTCTATCTTTCTTTGCTAGGCGATCATTACCTACCAAAGGTATTTCTGATAAAGCCTACCAGTGTGCTGGCGATCACTTTGTCTGCTCAGTGAACTTTAGCATTTAATGACTGCACAGTCATCCGGAAGTCGAACGGTCGCTTGAGGAACGCCTGTCATTTAATATTCCGTAACCCAAGGGCAGTCTGGTAGCTGTCTGTACTGGTCGACTGTTTGTCTCCCCGAGGTGTCTCTTAGAATTCTGACATTGCTTCGATTTTTTCCAAAAAGGTGCATTTATTCCCCTGCGTCATTTTGATTCTATCCGCGGCGGTTACTCCTTTTTGGCCTATATAAGAGACATTAGTTTCTTTATTTTGTCTTTTACGCATTCATTCCTTCAGACTTTTAGAGCTTTCTTTGCAAAATCTTCCTCTCTTTTCATCAATCTTCTTCAACCTTTCTTCCAACCGTTTTCATGGCTACCCGCAGTCAGACTGGAAAGATCGAGCAGACAGCCAACAAGGCTCCTTCCTCATCCTCCAAGGTGCCTAAGAACACCAATGCTCCTCTAACCATTAGGGATGGTGCCGTGCCCGCCTCGACGGGGGGACAGACTGACCTTGAGAGGTCCGCAGCCACTCCTGTGGTGGTAGATGGTCCTGAGCTTCAGACGCCTATCTTTTCTCCGAAAGGTAAAAATTTGTTATTTCACTGCTCTGTTTTGGGAATATCCCCTGCTTTTCCTTGTTTTTTTGCTTGTTGTGCTATATCTGAACTCTTTTGAGTAGATGTCAAGCCCAACGAGTTGAAGCCGGCTTATTTTAAAACGATGGTGGTGCTTGGTGGTCTTGGTGCGGGGGATGTCCCTAGATACCCAGGCCTAGGTCTGCATTATCCTTGCAGCGGAGAGGTTTACCTATATGCGGCCCAGATCGATGTTGGGTTGCGTTTTCCTATCTGCGAGGATTTGCAGGCACTGTGTCGATTCTACATGATACATCCCACGCAGCTCGTACCCAACGCCATTAGGATATGGGCTGGATTCAAGTTCTTATGCATACGTCAAGAATGGACGTATTCATTGGCCTTGTTCCGGTGCTTTTTCCGATTGGCGGCTGGGACGAACCATCTCCACCATTTCCAATCCGGTGGCCGAAGTTTGCTAAGTAGAGAGGCCTTCAATGGTGGAATTGGAATGTCCACGTTCGGTTGGTCGATGACTTCCGAGCCACCAACTCCAACTCTAAGAAGTTCTACTTCTTTTACAAGGGGGGTGCCTTGGAAGTTGTCCGCCCCAGATAGGGACTTCCCTCCCGAGTTTGAGGAGTTATCCGGGAGCGACCGGAACGCCATCGATGACCTGTTCCGGCTGCATCGATCGTCCAACTTCCACTCCATTCATTCTGTGGTAGAGACCACAGAGAATATGCTCGAGATGGCGGGCATTCATCAGGCCGCGCCAATCTTTGATGATTGGGTAACTCCTTCTAACCCTTTTCTTGTTTTACTGTTTGCAGGCAAAGTTGTAGGCAAGGGCCGAAAACTCATAGGTCTCTTTGATGACCAGGGAACAGCAGGGTTGTCCGCTGATCAGGCTCTGCTGAATTCTCCTCCTCCCCCTCTAGGCGTTCGTCCAAGAGGAAGCCTGAAGAGGCCCTCCCCTTGGCCATTGTTGGCCCTCGCCAACAAGGTATGTTGTCTCGCCCCATACTGTTTTCATACTCTGCCTTATTTTCAAGCTTTCTGAACTTTTCTGAGCAGAAAAGTCCACGGCTGACGTGGCCCGGGACCCTCCTCCTCCTTCCAAGAAGGTCAGGAGTGAGGAGCACCCGGTTATCGACCAGCATCCTCCTCCTCCTCCCCCTAAGGGTCCTTCTGCCAGCAAGGGGAAGGCTCCGGCCTTGGCGCCCCTTCCTCCATCTCCTAAGGGCCCTTCCGCCAGCCAGGGGAAGGCTTTGGCCTTGGCGCCCCTTCCTACTTCCGTGCCCTCGGTCCCTCCCAAGGAGTCTGGGACCCAGAAGAAGGTGTCCGACGCCCCCAGCACCTCGAAGGTTCCTGCTGAGGAATATTGCCCCTTGGCGAGCATGTTCCAGCCACTCAAGGCTGCGAACCCTCGTGGGGTATGGTTTCCTTACGGAGACCACTCGAAGAAGGGGGTCCCTGCCCAAAAGAGTCTCCGGGGTAGCCCAGACTTGTGCATGCGACTCCTTGATGGGATAATTCCTCCCAAGGATCGCTCGCCAGTTCCCACGGAGCTACCTCAGATTGAGGGGTTCCTGCGGTCCCACTTCGAACGAGCCGCTCTGGTAAGACTTTGTCCCCTTTTTATTTTTTTCGCATTGTTCCCTTTTTTGTTCGTATCCTGACAATTTTCACTCTTCTTTTATTGCCAGCTCGTTCGGGAAGAGGTGGTGATTGGCCGCGTCTATGGAGAGCTCGCCAACAAGCATTCTGATCTGCTTGTTGAGCTGGAGCAGTATCGGAGTACGGGGATCATCCCCGGGCAGATGGAGGCCATCAAGTCGACCGCTGACGCGGCGGTCTCCTTGGTAGATGGCGCCCGGGAGGATTACTTCAGGAAGGAGCAGCGGCTCCTTGCTGATGTCAAGCAGATGGAGGCCGATGTTGCGGTCGCCCTTCAGGATTCTGAAGCCCTTCATCGGTGCTTAGATGAAAGGGAGTCTGTCAGGGCTCGCCTAGAGGCTGAGCTGAAGGAGGCCCGAGCCCAAAGGGCGGAGTCGGAAGCTCAACGGGTCGCCGCTGAGTCTCAGAGGGAAGCTGCTGAGGCTCAAAGGGCTGCTACTGAAGCCAGGGGGATCGCTCTGGAGAAGGAACAGCTGGCTGAATAGCTGAAGTCCGTTCCTTCACCCCATAGTGTTGTCAACGAATTCAAGGAATATGAGGATTTCGTTGACTGCGCTTTGGTGGTGGTGAAGTCAGAGATCGCTGACTTCCTCCACGTCTTGGTCGAGGACGTCCAGGCGGTCGATCCCAACTTTCCTGTTGGGGAAGTTGAGTCCCTTAAGGGTTTCCTCCGAAGTCGAACCCTTCCACAGCCTACTCCTGTTGCTGGAGAGGTTTGACCCAGCTGCGGCTGTTGAAGAGGTTGCCCCCGAAGGCGAGCCGAGCCCTCCTGCTCCCGAAGGCGAGTCAAACACTTCTGCCCCCAAGGACCCGAAAGCTTGAAGTCTCCACCTCTCTGTGAGGGTCAAATTCAAGAAAATTTTATTTTTGTGAGGGTCAAATTTCTAAGGGAAATTCAAAAATCCCTTAGAAAATTCACTTTGTAAGGAATTTTCTAAGGGATCTAACCTTAACAGATAAGCTTGACAGAAAAATAGCAATTTAAAAGGAAAATTCCTTGCAAAAGGTTTCAACAAATTTTCTTTATAAAATCTGTAGCAAACTTTTAAAAATCAATTCCCTCACAAACTTATTTAGGGAATTTTGTGAGTATTTTCCCAAGTAAATTATACAGGATTTTTTCAATAGTTTTTGTTTCAAGAATTTTGAGGAAAATAGTTATTAGGGTTTTTATTTAGTAAATTTACAAAGGGATTATTAAGAGTATATTCACTTAAATTTGTGAGGAATTTTATGTACTATCAAGAAAAATCACTATAAATAATTTTATAAATATATGTATATATATATATATATATATAACAGAATACACACATATATATATATATATATATTATTATTATATGAAACAAGTTCATAGTTCATCTCAGGAACAGCTTGCAGGACTCTCTCAAGTAGATTGTTCCTCCTTCTAAGAATATCCATTTTGTTCACAATTATAGCCAAACCACGGCCACGGCCCTCTTCAACAGCTTGCCTTGCTATGACTACTTCAACACGCTTCATACTCTGTCGTTCTTCAGCAATCTGAATGATACCATCCGGCAAAGTGTCAAATAAAATTTCAAATAATGAATTCAAATATTATTATAGATAATTATATGACAGACCTCTTGCGCATCGAGAACTAAAGCTATGACATGAGCACGCATCAGATTCTTTCTTGATTGCATAATGCTCAAGGAGGATGGTCCTTTTTCCTGCTTTATTCTTTGCAACCACCCAGTAATGTCAACCTACAAGATTCAAAACATATCTTAGTCTAAGCAGTGACTGAAAAAGTCAAGTAAGCTAGACAAAAAAAATCATCACTATAAAAACCATAATAGCAGCCAATCTATTGTAAAATAGAACTTTAAGTAGCATATAGCTGATTTTTTCAGCATTTCTAAGCATTTGATTCAGGGTTAGAGGTAAAAAAATCAGAGGCATCAGAAGCAGGTGCTTACCAGATAGACAGTTCTCTTGTAAAATTCAAACTCAATCCCGTGTCAAACCAGCCTCTGGACCAACTAATAACACGATCTTCCTCTAACAAAGTATTTAGTAAAGTTGACTTGCCAACATTTGGCCTTCCAACAATTGGAAACTGCAGCAGCAATTTGGATACTTCATCCTCCAAGGAGTCGTTATCCTCAAAAGAGCTACTCTCTTTATGTACATCTGATTTATGAAAAGGCATATATTGTTAAGAAATTATAAGTCAGCAAAAAATAACAATGATAGAATTGATATAATCGAGAACATTTATTACATGAACTGAAAAAAAAATTTAGTTCTCATTAGACTTACCAATGATCATTCAAAATCCTTTTAATTCTGAAAACAGCAATGTCCAATTCTCGAATCAGTGTAAAACACAAGAATCTGATGAGAAAAAGACTTTATAATGGACTCTACATATTCAAAGGGTCTATCACTTATATACGATATACATATATATTTACAACCAACATCAGGCAGTGTGAAAAGAATAAGCATTACATTTACTATAGTAGGACCCCATCCAAAAGACATTAACTATACCAAAGCTCCAAACTAGGCACAAACTAGGAGAGATAGCTAGATCTAACCTTTTGATAATTGGATTTGGCTCATATAGTCGTCGAGTAAAGGTCTAAGAGCTTCATAAAGCTCTGCCATGCCCTGTCCTATCTCAGCAGAAATTGCAATGGGCTCTCCAAAGCCTAATCTACCAGTTTCCATAGCTATTGCAGTAAGAGAGCCAATGACATCATCAAGCGACTCAGATTTATTCATAACCACAATCAGCAAAACCATCGAAAACGCCGAGCAAGCAGAATTCGGAGCCACCATTTGTTCTACGTGGCTAAAAGAGACACCATTATTGAGGATTTCAGTAGATTAATTAGGTTCAAAGTGATCTTGGAAGATAAATAGGCCAATTTACAGTGATATATAGGTATAGTAGCAGTTTCAGCACACATATGCAAACCTCACCATGTAAGGAGGATTTGATATCTTCATGTTAAGTAGTTTTTAGTTGCTGAAACTATGGTCAAATTAACAGTGATGTGCAACCAACCCTACGTTTCCCTAACGTTACCTGAGAGACAAGTCAAACTCCATCCCTATTGACGAGCAGATCTCCGTACATGAAAGTCCCGCTTTGGGTCCTGGAAGACATCCACTACCTCAATTAGCTAAAGCAATCGCTAATTCATAGAGAATACGTAAGATCAAATTCATATTGACAATGACATTCAACTTCGAAGTGGAACTTACAAGCTAACGACATTATAAAATGCATCACATTAGCTAGACATTATAAAATACTCACTTGGCTAGGCATAGGAGGGAGGAGAGGGCGAAGATTAGGGTGGAAGTGGAGTCGCACTTGGCTTCCAGATTAGAGATATGGACGGCGGCGGTGGAGGAGAAGGTGGAGTACTGGAGGAAAAAGGAATCGGCGACTAGGGCGAAGAAGATCTCTGGAGGGAGGGGGAGAAGGGAGGAGAAGGAGTCGTATATGAGGAGGGAAAGGGCAAGGAGAAGGACGGCGGAGGCGTGGTGGATCGGCGACGGCAGCGAGATGGTGTGGTGGAGGGCAGCAACTAGGAGGCAGAAGGAGGAAGTTTCACGATTGATGATCCATTGAAGTTTGGCTGTGTTTTACTTTTATATAATATTAAATTATATAATATTTGTTAGGATTTTCCTTTGCAAATAATTTTATTTTGTAAGGAGATATAAATCCCTTGCAAAATGAATATGTTTTATTAGGAGATATAAATTCCTTACAAAATTTAGGATTGGAAAAGGTAATTAGTGAGGGATTATCGTTATAAATATTTATTAGGAAAATTCGTCATAAAATATTCTTCATTATTCTTTTTAAAAAATTTCCTTACAAATCTGTTAGTAATTAGTAAGGAAAATATATTTTATGAGGAATTTTCCTAATTATTATTCTCCTCACTTAACTCTAATAAATCCCTTATAAATAGTTCAAAATTTAAAGGGATTATTTCCCTTGAAAAATTTCCTTCACAAAATACGGATTTTCATGTAGTGTTGACCCAGCTGCGGCTGTTGAAGAGGTTGCCCCCGAAGGCGAGCCGAGCCCTCCTGCCCCAGAAGGCGAGCCAAACACTTCTGCCCCCAAGGACTCGAAAGCTTGAAGTCTCCACCTCTCCGTCGACCATATTTCTTTTGCTTTTAGATAGTTGTTTTTCCTTTGTATTTTAAGTTTACTTTGTAATTATTGTTCGATTGAAGACTCATTTATTTTATATTGAATGCCTTTATATTCGTAAGCCTCTACTTGACTCTGAATGTGTTGGCTATTCTTCCGATATCTTAATCATAATTACTCTCGACTTTTCTTTGCTTTATAATGGCCTCGACTCGTAAAGCCTCAGACCAAGCATAAGTCTGTAAGAACTTTCTAAGGACAATACTCTAAGACTTAAAAGTATAGACTTCTAAGTTCAAAGATATATTACCTTTTTGAAGTTTAAACCTTTGAGGTGTTCGCCTAATAGCAAGGAACTTGTTAACTTAGGGTTTCATCATCCATAGTAATCGCCTAAAATTCCCTATCCGCTCTCGATAATTTATTTCGCAAAGGAGTTGTCATCCTTAGCCGATAATTCTTCTGAAATCTGTCCATCGTATAAGAGGATAACTCCTTTAATGGGTTGATTACCTTTGTCGTTAGGACTCCTGCCTGATTTCGATAACAGGTCTGCTGCCTGACTTTGGCGTCAGGTCTTTTATTTTGCCTAACTCTATTGCTAGGTCTTTTGGCCTGACTTTGGCGTCAGGGCTTTTTGGCCTGTCTTTGGCGACAGGGCTTTCAGCCTAAGTTTGTTGTTAGGGCTTTTTTGGCCTATCTTTGGCGATAGGGCTTTTTGGCCTGACTTTGGCGTCAGGGCTTTTGGCCTGTCTTTGGCGACAGGGCTTTTGGCCTAACTTTGTTGCTAGGGCTTTTTGGCCTAACTTTGTTGCTAGGGCTTTTGGCCTAACTTTGTTGCTAGGGCTTTTGGCCTGTCTTTGGCGACATGGCTTTTGGCCTGTCTTTGGCGACAGGGCTTTTGGCCTAACTTTGTTGACAGGGCTTTTGGCCTGTCTTTGGCGACAGGGCTTTTGTGCCTGATTCGGTCATCAGGGCTTCACCTGACTTTTGGCATCAGGTCTTTTTTTCTTCGATCTACTTCGAGTGAACATGTTTTATGAAGGAATGAAGGAATGACTTTCTTTTATTGGCATAACAGTTTGATTACAAGCTATGTATGAAATCTCCTTAAATGCTCATAATTGAATGGACGGGGTAACCTTTCGCCTTCGGTGGTTTCCAAAAAGTAGGATCCTGGCGCGGCGATCTCTATTACCTTGTACGGTCCTTCCCACTTGGCTAAAAGTTTATTCTGACTGTCCAGCTTTGTGAATTCATTCCTTCTCATAACCATCTCCCCCATGAAAAATTGGCGAGCGCTGACTTTTATGTTGAAATATCGAGCGGTCGCCAAGCGCATCTTTGCTTGTGTTTTTTCCGATAGCCATCTCTTTGCTTCTGCTAAGTCAAGGTCAGTTCTGCGCTCGACCTCGTTTGCCTCAGCGTTAAAATGTAGGATTCTATGGGTAGGCACTGCTATTTCGGCAGGTGCTACTGCTTCTGATCCATACACTAAACAGAAAGGTGTTTCTCCTGTGGCCGCCTTAGGCGTTGTTCTGATGGCCCATAATACATTTTCCAGCTCTTCTTCCCAATTCCCTTTGAATGCTCGAACCCTTTTCTTGAGTCCTGCTAAAACAACCTTGTTGGCTGCTTCAGCTTGCCCATTCGTTTGAGGATGATGCACCGAACTGAAACGATGGTCGACATGATATTCTTCACAGAGACATTTGAGCTCCTTTCCAATGAATTGCGGACCATTATCACTGATGAGTATTCTAGGAATGCCAAACCTGGAGAATATGTTGATTTGTAGGAACTTGATGACATGAAATTCCGTCGTAGAAGCTAGAGCTTTCGCCTCTATCCACTTGGTGAAGTAGTCGATCGCCACTATAATGTGAGTGCGTTGACCAGTGCTAATAGGGAACGGACCTAATATATCGATCCCCCATTGAGCGAAAGGCTAGGCACCCTCCATTGGGGATAATAGTGTGGGTGGTCGACCTGATCGTTGTGCAAATTGCTGGCAAGTCTCACACTTCTGCGTTAATTCAGCCGCATCTTTTCCCAAGGTTGGCCAGTAGTATCCTAATCTGAAGATCTTCCTGGTTAACAATCGAGCACCTTCATGACATGCTGCCACCCCTTCGTGAGCTTCTCGAATAACCCTTTCCGTTTTTGGATGAGCAACACACCTTAAGTAGGGAGTTGAGTAGCCTCTTCTGTAGAGTTCCCCATCAATAATCAGATAACTGGCCGCGAGTCTTCTTATCCTCGTAGATTCTCCTTCGTCATCTGGGAGGATCCCCTCTTTCAAATAATTCTGGAATGGAGTCATCCACGTGACCTGCTCCTGAATGTTGAAGACCTCTGCCCTGCTTTCAAGGACTGAACATAAAGCCTTTTCCAGGAATTGTATGTCTTGGATTGTTGTTCCCCCAAATGCCAGCTTACTTAAAAGAATCTGCCATCTGGTTTTCCTGACGAGGGATAGACTCGATCGCAAAATTTGGAATTTCTGCTACGAGTTTCTTGGCGCTGGTGAGGTACTTTTTCATCTTTTCCCCCTTGCCTCATAAGTGCCATTGACCTGATTGACTATAAGTTCTGAGTCGCTTTTAACCTTAAGTGCAGATATGCCCATTCCTTACGCCAGTCTGAGTCCGGTGATAAGAGCCTCGTATTCTGCTTCGTTATTGGTCGCTTGAAATGTTAGGGTGATCGCATACTTTAAAGGATCGCCTTCAGGGGGAATGAGAATTAAACCTGCCCCCGAGTCTTCTCTTGACGAAGACCCATCCGTATAGAGCTCCCAGACTTGATTATTGCTTGTTGACTAACTTGGCCTGCTTTCTGCTTCTGTTTGACCGTTACTCGTGCTTTCCACGATGAAATCAACTAGTGCTTGACCTTTGATGGCCGTTTTAGGCGCAAATTTTATCCTGAACTCGCTGAGCTCGATCGCCCACTTGACCATTCTTCCTGACGAATATGGTTTCATCAAGAAGTTTTTGAGAGGTTGATTGGTGAGGACCGTGATGTCGTGCGCATGAAAGTAAGGTCTCAGCTTTCGAGCAGCAATAACTAAGGCATAGAGATACTTCTTAATGTGGACATATTTTATTTCTGCTGAGTTAAACATTTTGTTAATAAAGTACACTGGACTCTGAATATTATTTTCCTCCTTTATCAATACAGCACTGGCTGCCACGTCACTGATGCCTAGGTAGAGGAAAAGTTGCTCGCCTGGAATGGGATTTGCCAGAGCCGGGATTGTCTGGATATGTCGCTTTAAGGACTGGAATGCCTCCTCACAATCTGGCGTCCACTCGAACTTGCGGTTGGCCCTTAGAGTTTTGAAGAATGGGAGGGACCTATCGCTCGCCTTGGAGAGGCAACAGTTAAGAGCAGCCAGGCGACCATTTAGGCACTGAACTTCCTTGTGGCAGGTGGGCGACTTCATCTCTTCTATGGCCTTCACATTTTCTGGGTTTGCTTCGATGCCCCTCTAGCTGACCATGAATCCCAGGAATTTGCCTGACTTGACTCCGAAGGCGCACTTTGCAGGGTTCAGGCGAACGCTGTGTCTCCTCATGTATTCAAAAGCTTCACGAAGGTCTATCGTGTGCGGATTTCCCTTTATGGTATTGACGAGCATATCGTCCACATAAGCCTCCATGTTCCTTCCCAGCATGTCCTGAAATAAGTGGTTCACCATCCGCTGATAAGTAGCCCCTGCATTGATGAGACCGAAAGGCATCACCTTGTAGCACAGAATGTCCCCGTCGACATAGAAAGCGGTGTGAGCCTAATCGTCTGGATGCATTCTGATCTGGTTGTAGCTTGAATAGGCGTCCATGAAGCTCAGCATCTCGTGACCAGAGGTAGCATCGACCAGCTGATCAATCCTGGGAAGAGGATATGAATCCTTAGGGCAAGCCTTGTTCAAGTCGCGGAAGTCGACGCACATTCTCCACTTGCCATTTGATTTTCTGACCAAAACTGGGTTGGCGACCAAGCTCTGGAATCTTACCTCTCCAACAAAGTCAGCCTCGATCAGTCTGCCAACCTCCTGCCTGATCGCCAAGCGTTTGTCCGTTCCGAACGATCTCCTCTTTTGGGCGATCGGCTTGACAGAAGGGTCTATCCTGAGCTCGTGCGAGATGATGTCTGTGCTAATACCCGGCATGTCGCTCGGCTGCCAAGCGAAGAGCTCTTTAAATTCCCTAAGGAGGGCGGTCATGGCCTCCTTCTGGTCTTCTTTCAAGGTGGTCCCAATGCGTACCTTCTTGTCTGGACCATCGACCCCGACTTCTTCTAATTCCTCCAGGGGCGCTGGCCGAGCCAAATCCTCGCGAGGGCCGGCCTCTATCTCGATGGCGAGAGCCTCCCTTTGGTTCTTCCTGCGCAGGCAGTTCACATAACATTTCCGCAAGGAAGGCTGGTCGCCGAGCACTTCTCCGATCCCGTTGAGAGTGGGGAACTTCATCTTCTGGTGGACTGTGGAGGCCACAATCTTATTGGGATTAATCGTGGTCCTCCCCAGGATGGCATTGTAGGATGTAGGTGAGTCGACCACCAGGAAAGTGACCGGTACCTTGATGCTCTTCCATTCCTCGCCCAGAATCACGGGCATGGTTATGGCCCCCAGTGGATAAGTTGTCCTTCCCGCAAACCCAATCAGCGGAAAGTCGACCCTCTTCAGGTCACGCTTGGACTTGCCCATCCTCTCGAAGGCGTCCAGGAATAGGATGTCTGTCGAGCTTCCTCCGTCGATCAGAATCCTTGCAACGTCACAGCCGTCTATATCAGCTGTGATAACCAAAGCGTCGTTATGGGGTTTGTGACATGTGCCAAATCATTTTCGGAGAATGAGATGACAATGTCCTCTTCAGGTCAGGGTCGCTTTCCCAACTGAACTGCTGTGGATATCTGAGTGGCGTAGACCTCCCTGGCGTGCGACCCCTCGCCTCCAGCACTGAATCCTCCCGCAATCAAATTTACTCTCCTCTTGCTAGCAGATGGATCAGTTTGCTCAGCAGGTGGTGGCGAATGATGTCTTCTGGGGGCATCCCCCCTTGAATCATCTTCTCTATATCTCGCTTCAGAATGCGGCAGTCATCTGTCTTGTGGCCCTTGCACTTATGATATCTGCAATAGCTCTCGACGTCTTTCCCCATGGGCTGACCACCCCGACGAGGCATTGGTGGCCTCGCCAAGGATCTCCTCTCCATCTCGACCAGTACCGCTGAGATCTGCCTATTTAAATGCGTAAAGTACTCAGGGACCTCTGGATTTCGAGGTGCTGGATTAGGCTCGATTCGGGGCTTGCTGTCTCTTCCCTTTTTCTCCTTCTTCACTTCCTTCTTACCATCGCATCGGGGCTCAGGAACCACCCTTAGCGAGGTCGTCAGGAAGTTAGCCTCAGTGTTCGCCCTTTCCAGGTCTATGAAACCCTTTTCCCTGGACGCCAGCTCCTCCAACGTTTCAATCTCCTTCACGTGGTAGCTGTTTCGCAGCTTCCTTGAGGCCTTGTTGGCCACATCCAGACCTCTGTAAAATGCTCGAATGATCTCCCCATCCGAGATTCAGCGATCTATCTCTGTGATGTTCTGATGGAAACGCCCGTAAAAATTGGTCAGCGACTCTCCAGGCTGTTGCTTGACCGCATCCAGGGCGACCACGCTTTTCATCATCTCTCCAGGAACTTGCTCCTTAATTCCTTCCAAGTTCCAATAGATCCTGCAGGGAGGCCGAAGAACCAGGACGAAGACGAACCCGAAAGATTGGAGGGAAATAACAAAGCCAAGTGATTGGGATCATTTGACTTACCCAGGACAGAAGCCTTATGCTTGTTGACGTGTATGGTGGGATCTCCTCCACCATTGTACTCTGGTATGGCCCGAGCGACTACGTCTTTAGGGATCTTGATGGCGACGAGCTCGTCGGAAAAGGGGTGAGCAGACTGCTCCTTGAAGGGAGCTACGACTGTCAGCCGTCTTTCTTGGAGCCTTTTGTTGAGTAGGTTGTCCATCTGGTCTACTGTGCAATACTTTGGCGAGGTCCCGGATGGAGGAGGACCGGAAGGATTGGCCGAGTACGTAGCCGTCAGTTGATTGGTATATGCCGGGGGCAGAGACTGCTGTCCTGACGTCATCTCCTGCTCTTCCTGTGGTGTTGTGGCTTCAGGATTCGCGGTTTCAGACGGTAAGGGCCTTGTGGCAGCAGGGCGAGTGTTTCCTTGAGGAGCAGGGGCTTGACGGCGGGCCTGTCCTAGGATGGCTTCCAGCAATGATATCATCTCCGGGGTTAAATGGATGTTTTCCCCGGCGATGTGGACGGTCTGAGGAGCTGGAGTCTCGATGTGGTTGGTAGCCAGGGTCGGTCTGGAGTTACCGACATGTTCTCTGGCCGCACGCAGGGGGACGACATTGGCTCCTGCCTCGCTGGCATGTTCTTGTTGAAGTGGTGAAGCGGCGGCGGAATCAGAGCTATCCGCGGATTGCTCGCGAGTCTGGTTCCGACGGTTGTTTTGGGATCGAGTTCTCATGGTTGTGTCGCTCGTTTCCCACAGACGGCGCCAAATGTTGGATCGTGAAATCCTGGTTGCTGATCTGGCAGTGAATTGAATGTCAGACGAATGCTGAAAGGTGCTTCTGCTCCAAATCCGGTGAACCTGCAGGTAGGGGAGCGCAACAAAAGGGGTGTCTCTAGGTCCCTGTCTGATGCTTAAATGAGTATATGTGTGTGTATATCTCAAAAACGTAAGGAACGTATGTAAAAAAAAGGTATTTATAGGGTAGGAGAGATCAAACCGTATAAGGCACTCCCATGGCGAGCATTGAGAGGTCGAGGCCTAGTGAAGGATGACGAGCAGTCTGGGGAGCCTTTGGCGTTCATATCGACTTTGGGCTCGATCTTGGGCCAAGTTGACTTGTAGTTAAGCTGATGCAGTTCGAATATCTTGGGTTTACCCCCTCCAGGGTTACTGGGCCTTCGAGGTGTTTTCCTTATTGGGCTGTCAATATCGATACCCAACAGGTCACACAACCCTGGGGACCTGGTCTGAGCTAGGACCCAGACCATAGGACGCCCGATTGGGTCTCAATTGGAGCCCCAATCGGTTTGGACCGAACCTGGCAGAGTTCGGCTCAAATGATTGGGTCTCCAATTGAGCCCCAATCGGGGGTCCTATGGCTTGGGTCTGAACCCACACCAGGTTGCCCAACCATGGGTACATGATCTGGGTTTGCACCGAGCCCATAGGACCCTCGATTGGGGCTCAATTGGAGCCCCAATCGGGTGTCCAATGGCCTGAGTATGAACCCAGACAAGGTCGCCTAACCATGGGTATATGATCTGTGTTCGGAGCCAGCCCATAAGACCCCCGATTGGGGCTCCAATTGAGCCCCAATCCGGGTTCTATGGTATGGGTCCGAACCCAAACCAGTTCTCCAAACCATAGGGACCTGGTCAGGGTTAGGACCTAGACAATAGGACCCCCAATTGGATCCCCAATCGGTTTGGACCGAACATGGCTGAGATCGGTTCAAATGATTGGGTCTCCAATTGAGCCCCAATCGGGGGTCCTATGATCTGGGTCTGAACTCATACCAGGTCGTCCAACCATGGGTACATGATCTGGGTTCGGAGCCAGCCCATAGGACCCCCGATTGGGTCTCAATTGGAGCCCCAATCGGTTTGGACCGAACCTGGCTGAGTTCGTTTCAAATGATTGAGGCTCCAATTGAGCCCCAATCGGGGGTCCTCTGGCCTGGGTCTGAACCAAGACTAGGTCGCTTAACCATGGGTATATGATCTGGGTTCGGACCCAGCCAATAGGACCCCCGATTGGGGCTGAATTGGAGCCCCAATCGGTTTGCACCGAACCTGGCTGGGTTCGATTCAAACGATTGGGGCTCCAATTGAGCCCCAATCGGGGGTCCTATGGCCTGTGTCTGAACCCAGACCAGGTCGCCCAACCACGGGTTCATGGTATGGGTTCAGACCCAAGCCATAGGACCCCCGATTGGGGCTCAATTGGTGCCCCAATCGATTTGGACTGAACCTGGCTGGGTTAAGTTCAAACGATTAGGGCTCCAATTGAGCCCTAATCGGGGGTCCTAAGGTCTTGGATCGAACCCAGACCAGGTCCTCAGGGTTGGGTGACCTAAACTGGGTTCAGACCGTGGTTAGGGGACCCCCCCCCCTTTGTGTGGCTCGAATCGAGTCGGGACTTGTTTGAAACATTAGTGTAAGTTTGTAGGGTTTAATTGTAACATTTAGAAAAATAGTTGGTTAATTTTGTAAATATAAAAAATATTTAACATAATTTTTTAACAGAAAAGTAACGGAGGTACCAATTACCATCATTTTCTAACATGTTGAACCAAAAACAATCGTTTGGGTCGGAAAACCATTTTCGTCAAACATGGTGTACCATTTTCAGACTTTTATTAATTATGTAGTTCGTGCTATAAGATGAACCACATAATAGATTTTAAAAATATAATGTTTTATTTATAACATTATCCATGCACATCTAAATATACATCCAAATTAAAAACTTACAATAAATTATAAAAGTAAATACATATAATTCATCAAATGAAGAACTCTTCTTTACGATCCTCAGATGACTTGAACTCGTCCAAGTAGCAAAAATTCTCTTTTTCCTGTACTTAAAAAAAGCAACTTAGTATGTTACTTCAATAGTTGAACAAGCTTGTATAAATAACTATATCAGATCATACATAAGTACAAAGTTTCTTAACATACAAAAACTAGCACTAAAGTTTCATGTATGATTTGTGTACATGGGTCCTAGAATGTGGAAGAGCACATTCTATTAAACACATTTTCTACCAAAATATCTAGATGAATACATTTATAAAAAATGTCTAAAGTAAATTAATACTAACCTTATCTTTGAGCCAGTTTAATGCCAAGTAGTAATCTCCATTGTGATCAAACTTAACTGCAAAAGAGACATAACTTTTTATAATACTAATACATTCTTGAGTATGATGCTTCAAATACAACCAACCTGTTAAAAAATTATGCTTCTATTCTTTCTACCAAGATCTTACTCCACAATTCGAACAGGCTTGCTTCAGAATATAATCAAGTCATGAGCAACATGCATTTCCTTCGTCAAGATAGCTAAGAACAACAGGGATAGAGTAAATTACGACCGTGATAGGGTGTTAAAACCCCAATGTCATGATATACACACTGTAAAGTGTAGAAGTAAGTATGGTTGCTATTATTTATCTTTTCCTTTTTCAAAATCTAAAACAGGTTAACCATGCATCCTTAGTACAACCAACTTTACCCAAGCTTACAGAATCTGAATGCCAACTTTACCCAAGCTTACAGAATCTTTTAAATAACTTTTTTGGCGTATGTGAGATCCTCACCTGAGCAATTTGTTCACAATGGCAGTGGTGGACACTCCAAACTGAAGCCTTTGAAAAGGGTTGAACCAACATTCTCGCCTTGAAAAATTTGGAGTGGTGATTGGGAACTAGGGTTTCGAAGTAAGAGAAATTCAATTCAAATGAGGGTTAATATTTATAATTTGGGAAAGAGAAGAAAATGACTGATTTATTTGGTTGGAATAAATGCATTTTTGACTTTTTAAAGTCACGTATGTACCTTTGACCAAAAAATAAAGTCACTTATGCACTTAAAACGGCACGTGGTTGGCGTTTTGTCCACATTTAACGACAAATGGACCAGGCATAAGGTGATACATACACGGACAAACTGATAATTTCTCCTTTATTTTATATTAATATAAATTTCAGAGAATTAGTGGTCCAACCGGTGGAACCAGGCTGGAATCAACTGAACCGGGACCGACACTCTTGCTGTCTCATCCATCAGGTCCCGTCTCTGATGATACATTTAACCCTAGGAATCCATAAGGAAATTAGAACGAGTGGATCGATTCTCGATCTCGTAACGGATGCTTTTCCGTTGACAAAAAAAAATTGGACAAACTCGTTATAATGTATAAAAAATATAAATCACTTCCACATAAAAAAATATTTACTTTGTTCTAGAAGAAAGGAATTTGTTACTCGTGAGTCAGCCTATATTTGTTTTCGTCTGACTTTTTCTATGCATGCAAATGTTCTCTTTCTCTCCTCGATCGGACGTGCACTCTCTGCTGGCTTCCTTCCTGCATCGCGTAAATCAGGTTGCCTCTCTTCTTCGCCTTCTTTCTCAATCCTTTGATTCTTGATCTTCACCTGGTAACAAAAGATGTTGTTCCTGAAGTGCGAGAGCGACCCAATGATGAGTTTGTCTTTGTTTGATGATCTTGAGTTGGATCGTAAGAAAGAGGGCTAATAATATTATTTTTATATACTGAGATGGTACGTACAAGATCTACGAACGTATCTTAATGTCTTCTTGTGTTTCGCATTACAATGTAAAGATTTCTGGACATTCATCATCAATTGTCGTGTTTGATTTGCATGATTTCTTTTCTCTTCGTAATGTACGTGTTTGTTGTTTCTGTTTATAAATCTGTCGTCTGTCACGTGACATAATAAGTCACTTGAAAATGTTGGTTTTCCCCATCTAATTGATGATTTTTTTAGATTTGGCAAGCAAAGAGGCTTGGAAGTGAAGAATCTGGCTTTTGGTTGATCAGTTTAGGGTTGTTGCATCTTTGATGATCTAGTGGATATTGTATGGATTAGGTTGGCAAAACATGATAAGATCCTACGCAATGAAGATGGAGAAGAGATGGATATTTCCAGTTATCCTAAGCTGTTTGATATGTATGTTTGTGATGGTTTCCTACATGAGCATGGGTCTCATCTCTTCGTTACAGCCCATCAATTCAATCTTATCCATTCTCTCCATCCATAATCAATCGTTGGCCTCCCTAACTCAGCAGCAGCAGCAGCAGCATCACCCGCTCCCACTTCGAATTCCTCGTTTTGCATACTTAGTGTCGGGTTCCAAAGGGGATGTGGACAAGCTATGGAGGACTCTTCGAGCACTGTACCATCCACTGAATCAATATATTGTCCACATGGATCTAGAATCCCCAGCTGCTGAGAGATTGGAACTTGCCACCAAGATTGAGAAAGACCCTTTATTTTCACACGTTGGAAATGTTTATATGATAACCAAAGCTAACATGGTTACCTACAGAGGACCCACCATGGTAGCCAATACACTCCATGCTTGTGCTATCCTTCTAAAGAAGAGTCAAAACTGGGATTGGTTTATCAATCTTAGTGCTTCAGATTATCCTCTCGTCACTCAAGACGGTTCGTTCATCTTTTCTAATTTTTTGCATGCCTACTACAAATACGTACAGCACCTCCTTAGCTTGTAAAAGACATCAATCTAACTATGTTGTTAAAACTATGGATGGATGATGGATAGATCTATTGTACACTTTTGCAAGTCTGAATAGGAACCTGAATTTCATGGAGCACACCAACGAGCTTGGGTGGAAAGAGTGAGCTAGCTGCTTGTAATTTGTATCACTTTCTTTCTTTCTTTCTTCATGCTGTGTAAGTTATGACACCCCATCTTTCTCTCTGTCCCTTTCTTTCGGATGAATAGGGATAAACGTGCAATGCCTTTGATGGTCGATCCTGGTCTATATTTGTCAACAAAGTCGGATATCTTCTGGGTAGCGCCTCGGAGAAGTTTGCCCACTGCTTTTAAATTGTTTACTGGTCAGTCACTTGTTTGTTTCACAACCTAGCTAACCTTAATGGAGCCTGTCTTGTCATTGATATAAATCCTGTGTGTTTGGATACGTACCTGCAGGTTCTGCATGGATGGTTCTGTCTCGTTCTTTTGTGGAGTACTGTATATGGGGTTGGGACAACTTACCAAGAACTGCCCTAATGTATTACACCAACTTTGTGTCCTCTCCCGAAGGCTACTTCCAGACGGTCATATGTAATGCCCCCCAATTCAATCGAACCGCCATCAACCACGATTTACACTTCATTGCATGGGACGTTCCTCCAAAGCAGCACCCACATATTCTCACAATGAATGACACAAACAGAATGATTGAGAGTGGGGCACCCTTCGCTCGAAAGTTCAACCACAACGATCCCGTTCTTGATCAGATTGACCGGGATTTGTTGGGGAGGAAAAATGACAGCTTTACCCCTGGAGGTTGGTGCTTGGGAGACACGACATGCTCAGTGGTCGGGAATCCTAAGAAGCTCGTACCAAGCCCGGGAGCGAAAAGGCTTCGTGGACTCATAACTAGACTACTTGTTGCAGTTAAGGAGAGCAAGAGTTCTTGTACTTAACGAATTATTGTGAAGAGAAAATACTTCAGTGAAATTAAGTTTAGATAGGATTAGGATAGGATAGAATAGAATAGGATAAGATAGGATAGGATAGGATAGGATGCCCGATTTCATTAGGAGGGTGGTGAAAGAATAATTAACAGAAAATTACCACAAGCAAATTGATTCCTATCTCATTTGGGAGTATTCAATGAGAACTCACATGGAAAAATTAGAAGACATGGAGTTACCAAAACATGGCCCTATCAAGGGTAGGGAGGGTTAATAAACACAGTCATACGATATGTTCACTGTACGTTAAGATACGATCTTTCACAACTATATTTCAGAATGTTAAATACATAATTGTAAGTTCATCCATTAAATATTTTGTTGATCTGACCTCATGTGTTGATTACCACGGTAGGAAACCAATATCCTAAAACAAGGAAGAATAAACATGGAGCATAAAACATGGAGCAGACATCTTTTCCATATATTATTTCTTAGACATCTTTTCCATATATTCTTCCTTACACTAAGAATAATGTTTTAAGCATGTTTCTAGGTCCTATGTATTCTAGATATCTATATATAATGTGTTGTAATCTTCAAATGAAAACAATGTGAATGTGAGTTATATCTACAAACTTGTGTATTAAATTCAATATGCTATCAGGGCCTTGTTTTTCGATCAGTTCATCTACCAATTACCTGTTTGAGTAGTCGAGTCATGTCGGAATCAGATGGAAGAGTGAGTTCCGACCAGAAACAAACCTCAATAGTCCCGTTGGTGGCTCAGCTAGCAGCTCTGGCGGCTCAACTGGCAGCTCTGGCAGCTCAACTGGCGGTGGCTGCGAGCACTTCGACATAATATTTCGGAGAAGGATTCGACCAGGAAAGCGAAGTTGGAGGCATTGGCAAAGCTGGAGGTATTGGCAAAGCTAGAGGTATTACCCAGCAGATTAGAGCAATGTACTTCCCTGCTGAGAACATTGTCGAGGGAGGCGTGACTTGCATGTGGTTTCCAATAAGGATCCATGGAGGAATTGAGTTCAATGGTAATACTTCATAAACTTTGTAAGAAACTTACGAGGCATCCCTGGGTAGTGGTTGTGGGAGAGACAAAGGTAATTTAGGGTTTTATGAAAAAAGACTAATTACAGGTTTGGTCCCTCTAATTTAACCAAATATTCAAATCAACCTCATAAGTTTGATATGTGTGCAAAAAGCAGCCTAAAGTGTATCTAACAAGTGGTCCAGCATAAAAAAACGGACAGTGGCTCCTAGATTCGGGTGTTACAGACACGATGACATTTGATAAAAGTGACTTGGTGGGACGCACCAATCCTACTCGGGCATGTATTCAAAGCGCGAACGGTGAGTTATTAGCAGTTTGCGGAGCGGGGTCGATAGAAATCTCGACATCACTTAAACTGAATAATTGTATTTATGTCCCTAGCCTTTCGAGTAAAGTAATGTCTATAAGTCATGTGACTAAGGAGTTGAACTACATGGTATTGATGTATCTGAGTTTCTGTTTATTACAGGATATTCAGTCGGGGAAAACGATTGTACTATGTTGACGAGGTGGCTCAACACGGAACTGCAGTGCTAGCTCACGGGACTGTTTATAGACAACAATGGTTGTGGCACCGACGGTTGGGACATCCATCTTCAGGGTATCTCCGCATGCTATTCCCTACATTATTTCCCCAGCAGAATAATTTCTCGTGTGAAACATGCATTTTATCAAAAAGTCATAGACAGCCATATCAACTTTATAAGATTAGAGCGGATTCAGTTTTTTCCTTAGTTCATTCATATGTGTAGGGTCCTGCCACAATTTCTGGGTCTTGCATGAATAGTAATGGCTTTAAGTATTTTGTGCTATTTATAGATGATTGCTCTAGAATGACTTGGGTTTATTTCCTTAAAAATAAATCTGAAGTGATTTCCAAGTTCGTTGCCTTCTATGAAATGATCCAAACATAATTCCATAAACAGATAAAGGTTCTACAGTCTGACAATGGAGGTGAATTTGTTAATTCCTCCATGCAAAATTTCTTAAGGGAGCGAGGTATGATTCATCAAACATCGCGTTCACATACTCCACAACAAAATGGAGTTCCAGAACGAAAAAATAGGATTATTCTCGAAATAACTCGTGCAATTATGATCGAGTCAGATGTCCCTGCCTATTTTTGGCCTGAAGGTGTAGCAACTTCCGTATACCTAATAAATCGCCTGCCTACTAAAGCAATCAGTCTTAGAACTCGCCTACATGAACTCTCACAACATGTTAGTGTTCCCTCAACATTAACTATTTCACCACGTATTTTTGGGTGTTCCGTATTTGTTCATATACCAAAATCCGACCGTTCTAAACTTGATTGATGCGCAGTCAAATGTGTCTTGGTAGGATACAGAATTCATCAAAAAGGCTATCGTTGTTATCATCCGTCTACACATCATTTATATACCACGATGGATTGTGATTTTCTTGAGACAGAATTCTATTACTCCACTCAACATAATGCTCAGAGGGAGAATCAATCAGACCCATTAAGTTGGGTGTCAAGTCCGGAATGGCCCGAAACGGTCCCAAAAAAGTTAGTAGGCGGAACCACCAAGATACTTCAAAACATAGTACAATCCGATCAGGAAGGCGTTGCCTTCATACCCACCCCGACTAATACTCCTGAGGTAAGTACCCAAATTTCAGATAATGAGTGCACAAGTTATTCTGATAAAAAGGGTACAGGAGCACAAGTGCAAGGGGAGATAGATACATCGATAAGATATGTATTACCACCCAGATCAACCCGGGGAGTGCCACCAACTCGGTTTGAACCTGAGTATGTGCCAAAGAAAACAAGATACCCGATTACTCAGCTAGCAAGAGGGAATATGTCAGGAGTAGCTCATGCATTTTCCACGGAAATTTATTGAGAAGACCTACCAAGGCATGTTCATGAGGCTCAAACCAAGGAAGAATGGCGTCAACCAATGGACGTAGAAATGGAAGCACTGGAGAAAAGTAAAACATGGGAGAACCCGGGAAGAAGACGATTGGATGAAGATTGGTTTACACGATCAAACACAAGGCAGATGGGTTGATTGAGAGGTATAAGGCAAGATTAGTAGACAAATGATACACTCAAACCTATGGAGTTGACTACTCAGAGACATTCTCACCAGTAGCAAAGATTGACACTATTAGGGTATTGTTCTCTATAACAGTAAACAGGACTGGCCGCTACACCAGTTCGATGTGAAGAATGCCTTTCTCCATGTAGAACTTATTGAATAAGTATACATGGAACCACCACCAGGCATGTCAGAGAAGTTTAAGAAGGGTGAAGTATGTCGATTAAAAAAGACATTGTATGGGTTAACAAAATCTTCTAGAGCGTGGTTTGGAAGATTCACTACATCAATGAAAAAGTATGACTACATGCAGAGTAATGCGGACCATACATTGTTCCTAAAGAAGAAGAACGGGAAGGTAACCTGCTTGATCATTTATGTTGATGATATGATAATTACAGGTAATGATGATGATGAGATACATCAGTTGAGAAAAAATCTATTTGAAGAGTTTGAGATGAAGGACTTGGGCAATCTCAAGTATTTCTTGGGAATTGAAGTACTTCGATCAAAGAGAGGTACTTTTATTTCTCAACGAAAGTATATCGTAGATCTACTTGTAGAAACATGAATGACATATCGTAAACATGTTGATACTCCAAACATCGTAAATCACGGATTAACAATCAGTCAAGAAGCCAGACCTGTAGATAAAGGACGATACCAACATCTGGTGGGGAAGTGGATTTATCTGGCACACACACGCCCTGATGTAGCCTATTCAGTAAGGGTTCTTAGTCAATTCATGCATCAACCCTAAGAGGAGTACATGGAAGCAGCCATGCGGGTTATAAGGTATCTAAAAGGTACACCAGGAAGAGGAATCCTTTTCCAAAATAATGGACATCTTGAACTCGAGGCATATATAGATGTGAATTGGGCATGTAGCAAGATGGATAGAAGATCAACTTGTGGATACTTCACGTTTGTGGGAGGAAATCTGGTAATCCGGAAGAGCAAAAAACAGAAGGTGGTTGCTCTATCTAGTGCTGAGTCCGAGTTTAGAGGAATAGCCTGGGGACTGACTGAGATACTGTGGATACAAAAGCTATTAACATAGATTGGATTTCCAATCAAAGGGTCATGCAACTTATGGTGAGACAACAAGGTTGCAATCAGTATTTCTGAAAATCCAGTTCAGCACGATAGAACTAAGCATGTTGAAATAGACAGACACTTTATCAAGGAAAAATTAGAAGAAGGTATTGTAGTTTTTCCATATGTACGATCAGAAGATCAACTTACTGATGTACTAACTAAAGTTTTCAATGGAAGATCATTTGATGAAGTCTGGTGCAAACTAAATGTGTGTGATCCCACAATTTAGCTTGAGGGTGAGTGTAGGAAACCAACATCCTAAAACAACGAAGACTTAAACATGGAGCATAAAACATGGAGAAGACATCTTTTCCATATATTTTTCCTTACACTAAGAATAATGTTTTAAGCATGTTTCTAGGTCCTATGTATTCTAGATATCTATATATAATGTGTTGTAATCTTCAAATGAAAACAATGTGAATGTGAGTTATATCTACAAACTTGTGTATTAAGTTCAATAGTGTTGAAATCACTGTGATGTGGTTTCTCCATAAATTAGGCACCCCATATACAACAAGGCTACCTCCCCTATCACCAATTGATTTTAGGATGGAACCTGAGTTGTATATTGTGGTTGCTATTTGGGTGTGGGACGGACCCGATATTAAAATTTAACATGGTAGCAAAGCTCGATTCCATTTGACGATGTTGGGTTGTTTCCCGTTGTGGGTGCCCGATGTGGGTTTGTTGTGTCCCGTTTACTCCACGTACCGGAGTTCGGGTTAGGCCTGGACGTGAGAGGGGATTTGTTGAGTACCAACCCGTCTGGATTAAAAATGTGCCGGTGTTGTGCCTTAATCAAGTTATCACAGTATGGGGGAGTGTTGAAATCAATGTGATGTGGGAATACCACACCGGTGGTTTCTCCATAAATTAGGCACCATATATACAACAAGGCTACCTCCTCCTATCACCAATTGGTTTTAGGATGGAACCCGAGTTGTATATTGTGGTTGCTATTTGGGTGTGGCTCGGACCCGATATTAAAATTTAACAACCAGTGCCATACAATTTTAAAATTGCCGTGTGATAAATAACATTTCATTCGTCTTTGTCATCTTTCTGTTTATTATTTTCAAACCATATATCTGATATTGTTTTGGCATTTTTTGCAAATGAATAGTTTGTTTCAATTCCAAACAAAGTAGTGAAATGTATGAAAGTAGTGTATTGAAAGAACAAAAAATGCCGATGTCATTAAATACAAGAAAGGCCTAACACATTGTTTGATTAAATTTTATGGTAGTTAAAGATGATAAGAGTATGAATGTTTAACCACTATCGCTGCCCGAAGGTGACTTGATGTTTCCTATAAACTTGATGGATGATATGACGTTTAATTTGATGGAAAAACACTTAATAAAGGCAGTTCGAAAAGGTATTTGAATTGTCAAGATGTTGTCCTTAGGAGGCTTCTCGCCTTAAGAGGACTTATGTTCTGAATAAGACACATTAAAAAATATTGACTTTTGAACAAGTGCGCCTTTGAATATGATGGCCCGTTCGTTTGATGGATTAGGCCCGGATTTGGGCTTACGGAATCCATATCACCTTGTTCGTTTCACAGAATTGGCAATTCTGAGGCTTAGGGAATCCGGGCGGTCCGGGCTTAGGGAATCCGGGTAAAAACCTCGGATTCCCTAAGCCCACACGGGTCGGAATCCGGATTCCGACCCCAAATGACTGAAATGCCCTCGACTGTTTGGCGTAATTACAGAACCCTGCCATCGTCTTCATTACGCTGCAATCTTCTGAGGAGCTGCGCAGAATCGTCTTCAATCCGAGAATCACATCTCACCGAACGGTTTGTCGGATTCAGCTTCATCAATTCCACCGAACGGTTTGTCGGATTTCGATTTTGCTTTAAACATCGATTCTTGCCAGCATTCGATTCTGCGTTCGTCTGCGATTAGGGTTGAGTCCCTCTGGTTGACAGACCTAGGTATAGAAACAGGAAAGGACAGGTTACAACCAATGTTCTAGCTGCTTGTTCCCCTGATATGCAAATCATTTATGTACAACCGGGTTGGGAAGGATCAGCTGCTGATAGTCGAGTTTTGCGAGATGCGCTGTCTAGAAACCACGGGCTTAGGGTCCCTCGTGGTTGTTACTATTTAGTTGATGCTGGATATGCCAACACTGAGGGTTTTTTGGCCCCGTATAGAGGAGTGCGTTATCATTTGAATGAATGGCGCATTGGGCATCAACCAACAAATGCTAGAGAGTACTTCAATATGAAACATGCGAGAGCTCAGAATGTGATAGAGCGTTGTTTTGGGCTACTGAAGATGAGATGGTCCATACTAAGGAGCACGTCTTATTACCCAATGGAAGTTCACAACAGAATTGTACACGCTTGTTGCCTGCTCCAAAATTTCATCAGAAGGGAGATGGATGATCCCTTAGAGGATGATATACCTCTTTATTTTGAATCAGAGCAACCTGATTCTGTGGATTTTATTAGCGAGGTACGCGCTTCTGGTATTTTTTGGGATGGCGCCTGCCAACCGGCTCGAGTGGTTGCGGGCAATTAAGATGTAGACTTATCATAGTTTCATCGGGTAGACATGTATGTATAATTTTGATTAAGGACAAACCCACGTTTTGTGTAATGTATGTGGTGACTAACAACATTTTGTATTATGTATGTAAGATGTATTATGTATGTGGTCATGTTTACATTCTTTATTATTTTTAATAGAATTAATAAGTTGGTCTTTTTAAAAAAAAATTTTAAAAAAAATCGTTTTTAAATTTTTTTTTTTTATAAACGTTTTTATTAATTTTTAAAGTTTTAGAATTAATTAATACAAATTATTTTTATTATATACTATACATATACATAGAGGGGCAAATATGTCATTTTACCACATTCCATTCCTATTCCGTACACAATTCCACCAAAGAAACAACAGAATTCCTTATTCCGTTCTATTCAATTCCACCAAAAAAACAACTTCATATTCTTAACTCCTATTCCGTATTCCCAATTCCTATTCCGTATTCCGAATTCCGTCAAACAAACGCACCGTGAGTGTCAGATTCTTATGAGTTGGGACTAAACCCTTAATACCCTGCCCAGTGTTATGGTCCCATTTCTATTTAGCTAAGTCAGTTCGGGCCCAATAAGCCTATTATGTTTTCATTTATGTTGGGTCAGTTCAAATAGTATTAGAAACCCTAGTATGAAGGCTATGTCTATATATTATCTACAAACTTAGATATTACGATATGAGAAAATTATTAAACAGTTGTATTCCTCTCTCTGTCTCTCCTTACTTCTGTCTTTTTCTCTAACAATTCCTGACTCTCTCTACAACCTCATTGTTTCCCGACATTCTCTTCTCCTTCTTCGCGTACGGTGTCAGTGTCCCCAGCTCTGTTTATCATCTTTTTTCTTGTCGGCTCGTATCAACTGGTATCAGAGCCAGCCAGGTTCGTCGTCGTCGCTGCCTTCGCACTAGTCATCTCGCTTCAGCCTTCTCCTACGCCGCCTTTGCACCAACCTCTGCGCCACCTTCCCGCCTTTAGTTGCACCAGCCACGTCCGACGTTCCTTTCCTTTTCAGCATGTTCGTCGTTCGCGCCAACTACTCCATCAACCTAGCTACGACAACTCCCATTCGCGCGCCACCACCCGCTCCAGCTATCCTAGTACCGCATCAACTCGAGCTTCGCGTTGGGCTCGGGTCTCCGTTGTCGTAGTGGCCATTATTGTTCGGGCGGAGGTGGATGGCACGGGGCTGACTGGTGCGCAGCTACAAGACCACAGAAAGCTGCTCCAGGACCTCTCCGAGCAGGTAGCCGTCGCTTCAGCTGCCGCCATCGACCGTCGGCGTGCAACGGAGGAATGGCAACGCGCTGCAGATGAGCGCCAACAAGCTGCAGAGCATCGTCAGCGCGCAGTAGATGAACGTCATCAAGTCGAGACTCCGGACGAAGCAAAACTCAAGGTCGTCGTGATACATTTGGAAGGTGAAGCACTTCAGTGGCACCAAGGCTATGTGAAGGTCCAATCCGTGGAAGGAAAAACAGTCACTTGGCCTGGTTACGTAGAGGCCTTGAAGGCCCGGTTCAATGATGAATTATTCGAGGACCCGATGTTGGAGATGAAGAACCTCCAACAAGAAGGTTCGTTGTTCGAATATCAACGCAAGTTCGATGGTCTCCTCCACCGAATACAGCTCATCTAAAAAGTATCGGAGAGAACCTCCATCAGTCAATTTATTGGAGGACTGGAACTTCACTTCCAGGGACAAGTCCGGTTACAGCGTGTGCAGACACTTCACGAGACCTATGCAGTTGCGAAGCTCCATGACTCGGTCCTCATGTCACAACTGCCACCACCCACCGATGCGCCACCCCGCTTCGATAATAGGAACGCTAGGATGACCACCAACAAGGATATGGAGGCTCGTCGAGCTAAGGGACTATGTTATTGGTGCCCTGAGAAATATGTCGCAAGTCACATGTGCAAGGGAAAACAAATATTTTTAATCGAAGTCGGGGAGCACGCTAACCATGAACACAATGCGAATGTCGATCTTGAGGACAAGGTCGTTGCTTAGGGAGGGTGTAATGTTACGGTCCCATTTCTATTTAGCTGAGTCAGTTCGGGCCCAATAAGCCCATTATGTTTTCATTTATGTTGGGTCAGTCCAAATAGTATTAGAAACCCTAGTATGAAGGCTATGTCTATATATTGTCTACAAACTTAGATATTACGATATGAGAAAATTATTAAACAGTTGTTTTCCTCTCTCTCTCTCCTTACTTCTCTAACAATTCATGTCTCTCTCTACAACCTCATTCTTTCCCGACATTCTCTTCTCCTTCTTCACGTACGGTGTCCCCAGCTTCGTTCATCATCTTTTTCTTGTCGGCTCGTATCACCAAGTTGCTTAGCGTTGAAGAGGATCTATAAGAGTACTCAAATTATTGCTCGATCTTATTAGGTCAAAACCTCTTAGTTTTTTTCCGCCGTAAGGAGTTTAAATTTGAATTTTAATTCAAATCTCTATTTGGTTGGGATTTTACTCTCTTCATGAGGCGAGGTCTTGTTGTTTCATCTTCTTTCTACTCTAATGTGAGCCTAGATCCAACTAGGGGTGGGTACAAAAATAGTTCAAACGAGCCAAGCCGTCCACATGCAAACAAGTTTTGTAAACAAATTATATTTTGACTTAAATGTGAATCAAACTAGAAAGATCGATTAAGAAACAGTAAAGTGTTCTATTTCAAACACTTATTCTAATTTTATATATTATTATTTTAAAACATTATGTAATTTATATTAATCCTAAATCAGTAAATCCTTTCACATGCACTGCTCCTTCCAAGTTTATGGTTCGTGCGGCCTTCATTGTTCCATTCCACCGCCCATCTCCTTTTGTTCCTGTGCCACAACGCCTCTCTTTCTAAAAGGGAAAACAAATATGAAAAAGATATAATATGTTTGTCAAATGTTGTGAAAGCAACACATTTTTAGTTTTTGATACAACATGTTTGTTGTTAATTTTTGATGCAGTCGTTAAGTTTCCGTCCAAAACAGTCGTTAAGTGCTCACATGTCTTGCACGTGACGTCAGTGTAGAGTGAAATTCCTCAAATGACTTTGTCTTCTTCAAATAACAATTATAACACTCCTTCCTTCGACCTACGTCTCCAATCTTTGGAATTGCGGAGTCGAAGTCTTCGTCCTTGTGTGCTCCACCAATAATGATGACACAATATTACTCCAGCAGCTCTTCTCAAATCTTGAAGCCCCATAGAGATTACCAACCGCTGATTTGCTCTTGTGAGTTCACCAGTCATGCTAAATCAGCTTCAACATGGAATACTTTCAGTCGATTTTTCTATGGATGTCCCAATTATAAGGTATTTTTGTCGATTTCATTGGGTTTTAACCATAACTCTAGTATCAATTTGGAAATTGCTTGTTGAACCACGGTTGTAAAGGTCCATTCGAAACCCTAATGTGAAGCAAGTTGATTGTAGAACCACGGTTATAACTATTTAGAGTGGTGTGACCCCCCAATGTGCATATACAGAAGGAGGTCTGTAACCAAATTTTGAGATATGCATGCGAAGATCGAAGACGAAGTTGTTCTTGTAGGTAGGAGGGAAAATATATTCATTATTGATGTTGGAGTGTTTATGGTGTTGCTTGTTGCTGTAATGTTAAAACATGTTATTTGTTGAAGTGTGTTAGTGTGTGACTTAGGTGTAGTAAAGTTTGCGGAGCTGTTGTAGGTTAATTATGTTAGTGTGTTTGTTGTGTTTTGAAACCCTACGTTTTGTAATTGTTAGTGTTTGATGAAATATGTTTATGCAACAATTGAAAGTATATGTAATATGTTTTTAATGATTGGTGAAAAACTCTAATAACATAACCGAATTGAATTGAATTTTACCTGGAAATTAAAACCTTTCACCCAAAACATACAATACCCATGTTGATTCAAAAGAACACCATATTTGTTACGTTAACTGTCTTTTTCCTTTACAAAATACCTTCATACAATACCAAGTTCACCAAAATCCACAAAACAAACCACAACTCATCAAAATGACAGCATGCACCAAAGCACATCAAAATACCATGTTAGGATGTCTAAGTATAGAGCATGATGATGTACATTGCAACTGATTTAGACTCAAGCATCAAAGAACAAGAGAGCTTGTGAAGCAAGAAACAAGTTTAGATGCGTGTAGATTAATGTAGAGTGTTCAAGAATTCTCTAGAATTCTCAAGAGTAGATGGATGCTTAATCATTTCGAAGTTGTATATAATTCAGTCCTTGTATCTTGAATCATTAACCTGTTTTCATAGTAAAGGTTCAGATTCTGTTATTTCAGTTTCAACCGATTGCTTGCTCTCTAAGCTTTCTTCTTCCTTGTTCTTGTTCTTCTTCATCTCCTATCTTCATTTTTGTTCTTAATTCTGGATCAATCTCATAATACTTACATGGTATCAGAGCCATTCGACACGAAATTCGTAACAAAACTCTGAAGAATAACAACGGCAAATCTCTGCAATTCAAATCCTATGCATTCGTCTTTGGTATTCGTCTGTTTCTGTTTCAATTGCTTTGGTTAATGCTGTGAAGAATCAACTGGTTTTCTCTATTGATAATCATATTCCGTGAGTTCTTCATTAATATTGTTGAGTGAATATGGAAGAGACAACTACTCCCTTCTTCAACAAAAGGATATGCCAACTGACCAGAGAGGATAATTCCCAATCCTGGAAGCAACAGGTGCTTCTAGCTGTAAGAGGTTTCAATCTTGAATAACTGCTGTTTGGAACTCTGCATGTGGTTCCAATGGTTGATGATGGTGAAGGTAACAAAGTAGTTAATCCTGACTATGCTAAGCATACGCAGAAAGATAGCTCATTAGCGTTGTGGTTATTAGCATCCATATCATCGTCAATAAGCAAAGGTCTAGTTGCTTGCATGACCACTGCATCAAGCTGGTTTAAACTCCATCAATATTTCTCTTCATCTTCCACAACTAGGATAATGAATCTTTATGACAGACTTAAGTTCAGAAAGCATTATAACCGGTCTATGCGAGAGTATCTTACTGAGATACAGTTGGTCTACGAAAGTTTGGCTGGGTGTGGTCATCCCATAGAGGAGATGTAGCAAATCTCCATCATTCTAAATGGTGTCAAGAGGCAATATGACAACATTGTTTCTGTTATTCATGCAAGTAGGAACCCCTATGATCTTGCGTCTATAATCTCATTCATGTTAGATGCTAAAGCCAGATAAAAGGAAGTCAGTTTTGAAACATCCTTTCCTTCTGCTAATGCTGTTATGAAGCTTGTCAGTTCTGCAGATCAACAAGCAGTCGTTCCCTCACATATCAATGTTGATTCCAGATCGAATGTATCAGTTGATTCTGGACAACAATCTCCACTGACTCCAGAATATCAAGTTAACAATGCTGGCTATGGCAGAGGAAGAGGTCGAGGTGCTGGTAGCAATAAACCACAATACCAATTGTGTGGAAAATTTGGCCATTTGGTGCACAGGTGCTTCCAGCGCTTCAATGTGCATTTTCAAGGAGTTACAACTCAACCTCAAGAAATTAGTGCAAACCTAACAAATGCAACTCAGTGGAGTAATGACAATGAAATGCAGTCCTATCAACAAACTTACTAGAATCCTATTCCTCAGCCACAGTCTCATATACCTTACATGTTTAACCCGTATCAACCTGCAATGATAAATCCATATCAACCACCCTTCAATCCTTATGAATCAGCCTTTACTCCATATTTTCCTACCTGTTCCGCAGAATCAGCAGGCTCACCTCTCTCAACCATCTGAAGCGCATAGCCATGTTAATGTCATAGCCGCAACATCTCATATAAACGCAGACAATGCTTGGTACCCGGATTCTGGTGCAACTAATCATTTTTCTCAAGGACCACCACTAGGTATAGGAACTCAACCTTATCTAGGCACATGTAAGGTTCATGTTGCTAATGGCTCTTATCTTGAAAAAAATAGGATAGGAACTTCTATCATGAGATGCTGCGGCTATGAATAGGATAGGAACTTCTACCAAACCTCTTTTGTTAAATAATCTGCTCTACACATCTAAAATAACAAAAAACTTTGTGTTTGTTTCACAGTTTACCAAGGAAAACAAGGCGTTCTTTGAGTTTCATCCTACATGCTGCTTGGTTAAAGATGTTGTGACAAGAGAGGTTCTGCTTAGGTGTGCTGAGTCCAATGGGTTGTACAAATTAGATGTTAGTCAATTGGTTGATAAATCTGCTCGATGTCTCTCATCTTTTTTTCTTACTAAAAATGGAAGTTTAAATGTTGCTGTCATGTATGATTCTGCTGATAAAACTAGTCAATTGAATAATACTGGTGTTGTTATAAATGAGATGAGTTGTTTGACTACCAAAGTGAAAATGAAATCTTCGATTCTTCATCAGATAAAATGAATAATATGGTATGTCAGATAAAATTGTTTTGCTCTCTAATCATGTGTGTTATTATGTTTTTTCCTTCACTGTTCTATAGAGAAATGTTATCATGTGTAGGCTAGTACTGAATTGTCTGCTCTTCATAGCTATCTCATCTAGTATTAGTCATGATTGTTGAATTTTACTGCATATGGTTTAGCCAAATTCATGTCATACAGATCCTCATATGTGATTTCTCAGTAAATGAGAAGCAATATACTGGCATAGGATGAAGCTTAGGTACGAAAAATAACATCTACACAGAAAACGTCAAAATAATCTGTAGAATGTTTGAGCTTGGTAAGATGGAGGAACATGAAAACCTCCCAGCTTCATTTCGAAGATGGAGGAATATGAAAACCTCCATTTCAGAAAAAAAAATAAAATTAAGCAAATCAAATCAAGAATCGTTCAAGAAGAAAATAGAAAATAGCAGAGAGAATCAAAATGAGTAAGATATGTTCTAAGGCATGAAGTTAGGCTGGTATATGCAGTATGTATTCTCACTGTTTGATTGAAGTATATTGAGTTGCTATGTTGATTCAGGATTGGTTCAGTCTTTCGTACGCATTGAGATAATTTCTCTATGGAAACAGATAAAGGTAAAATCAGGTAAGTAATGTGAGTAGAGTTCTATTTTGAATTTTTTCATATATCTAACAGAATGTGAATTTGTCTACATCAACTATTTGGATATTGAATCAGATTATTCTCAGGATCATTGTTATTAGAGTTTCTGAGAATGTTGAGAAAATAACTTCATTGAGGAATGTTAGGATGTCTAAGTATAGAGCATGAAGATGTACATTGCAGCAAATTTAGACTCAAGCATCATAGAACAAGATAGCTTGTGAAGCAAGAAACAAGTTTAGATGCGTGTAGATTAATGTAGAGTGTTCAAAAATTCTCTAGAATTCTCAAGAGTAGATGGAGGCTTAATCATTTCTAAGTTATATATAAGTCAGTCCTTGTATCTTGAACCATTATCCTGTTTTCACAGTAAAGGTTCATATTCTGTTATTTCAGTTTCAACTAATTGCTTGCTCTCTAAATTTTCTTCTTCCTTGTTCTTCTTCATCTCCTATCTACATTTCTGTTCTTAATTCTGGATCAATCTCAGAATACTTACATACCATGTAATGCCAAATGACATCGTATCTAATTCCAGCTAACATAATATCTTCACTGAGTCTGGTTGAGCATCAAATACCTACAACCCAAAACATGTTTCATCAAGCACCAATTTTGGCAAACATATTACATTTTTTTCATACTTTTCCCTTTATAAAAGAGTTGGGCATGAACTGGTTCGGTGCCGAACCGGTTCAGAACCGTACCTTACCTATGATGTGATAAAGGTACGGTTCGACTCCTTCGTCCGAACTGCCTCATATTTTTCGTTGATTTACCGTACCTTTTATGAACTAATTCAGAACCGGTTCAACCGAATCTTTTTATTAACAAAAAATTGAATAATACATAAACTGCAGATCCTTAATATAATAAACTACAAAACAATCCAATAAATTATAAATAAATTGCAGATCCACTACGGGAGAGGGTTATGTTTGAGGCTAAAAAAAGAATTGTTAACTGCTCAATTATTGAGCCGTTATATTTTAACGTCTCAAATAAAATTGAGCTGTAATGGAAAGTGTCAGAGTGGCAAAAAAAACACGACTAATTTATAGAGACATGAAAAACAAGACATTATTTTGCGTTTTGTTTTTTAAATAATTGGATTAAATGCCGACTTGTTTTGTCCATGTTTGTCCTTTGTTTGTCTCGGCACTTCCAACTCTGTTCATGTTTGTCCTCTGTTTTTTTGTCCATGTTTGTCCTCTGTTCTAGTATGGCCTAGTTCTTCACCTTCATCATGGTAGTTCCGATTCTTCTCTCGGTAGTTCTTCTCTTTCTCGGCCACCTTCGGCGAGCCACCTTCATCAGCCCTCCTTCTCGGACACCGAGGAGTTCTTCTCAGTAATTATTCTCAGAGGAGCCAAAGGAGCCTTAACAACTCGCCTATTCCATACCTAACAACTCCAGACTTAACATCTCCACTGCTCCAGCTTCAATTCTTCTCGATAGTTCTTCTTGGGCTTCAAAAACCGGTTCATAACCGGTTCAAATCGGTTCATAACCAGTTCAAATCTGTTCAGCCAAACTTGTTTATTTAAAAAAAATGCAAAAAAAACAATAATACATAAACTGCAGATCCTTAATACACTAAGCTGCAAAAAAATCCAATACATAATACATAAACAACATATTTTTACACAGTGTAAACATAGGCAACCCATCTTACAATTGATGTAGGTAGGGGTTTTCTCCAGGCCTTAATGAGGCAACGTGATAGGGAAAGTAAGACAACGATGAAGGTTAGTAAATGTGTAACCTGCCAGTTCGAAGTGAGATGAGAAAACCATCGATGTTCGATATAAATATTTACATACAGAGGTTATCATAGTTTCATAAGGTCCAAACTTCATTCTCATTCTTCATTAATTAATTCAAAACTAGAGCAAAAAATTTACCCGAGGGAGCACATCAAATGGTAACTTATCCACAACTAGACCACTTATGAATGAAGATAACGATGTCCCAATGTTAAATCCAAGCTTCTCGAGCACAAAAGCTAGAAGCTTATCACCAATGATATATAAAACTTAGAAATTTAGAGCCTAATATGCATGGCAAAGACCCCTGCCAAAAGGAAACATCTGACGAATGATTTGTTACATCTGCAAAATTCAATTAAAATATCACTCTCTTACTATATATGATACATACAATCAAAGAGTCACATTTCCATTTAAACTATTCTGAAATACACACACAAAAAAAAAATCCATTCTAAGTCTAGAACGTCTAACGACTCTTTCACAAGAGAAGGTTCAAAGGGTAACACCTACCTATCCTATGCAGGTATCAACTGTTGAACTCATATTCTAAGTCTAGAACGTCTAACGACTCTTTTAATTCTCCATTCATGTATGGGAATTGTTGATTGAAGCATTTGGTTCATGGGATAGTCTTTTTTTAAAAAATTTGGCCCATTACCAAATATTGTATAAATTTGGCCCAATTTGATGCTTGAATGAAACTTTAAAATTCAGCATATAACCGAATTAACAATTCAACCAAATCTTGCCAATATAATATATTAGAAAATATTCTCCACAATATTACCAAGGATATTGTTACTATGTTTCTGATGTACCCTTATGCGTTTGCCATGTTAAGGGAATATTAAGGAAATATTTCCTAATATAAAATAATTGTTGGTATATTATAATATTAAGGGAACATTTGTTAATAGAATATTTCCTAATAGAATATTTGGTTAAATACCAAACAGCTACCCGAACTTTGAATTTTCAAAAACAGTTACCTCAACTTTAGCACATATGGCAAATAGCTACCTCTGTTAAATATGGACGGAAAATACCGTGGAAACACATTATTGGTCCATAATTTAAAAAGCTATATTATTGTTTTTAAAATTACTTAAAAAATTAGAAAACTTCTTTAAAAATTAGATAATTAATAGGGAAAACAAGAGTTTTAAATATAATATTTTTTATTAAAAATATTAAATAAAAAATAAATGATTATGTTTTTTTAATTTTGTTTCATATTTTTCAATAAAAAAATTATATTAAAAACTCTTATTTTTCCATTTTTTTAAAGTTTTCTTTCATTTTTTTTAGTATTTTTAAAAAATAATACAGTTTTTAAAATTATGGACCAATCATGTGCTGTGACGTCATTTTTCGTCCATATTTAATGGAAAATTTAACAAAGGTAGCAATTTGCCTTATGTGACAAAGTTGAGGTAGCTATTTGCACATTCATCCAAAGTGTAGGTAGGCGTTTTTGAAAATTCAAATTTTGGGTAGTTATTTGTAAAACGTCCAAAGTTTGGATAGGTATTTGGTATTTAACCCTAGAAGATTTCCTAATAGAATGTTTGCTAATATAATATAGTTGTTGGTAATTTCGGTTTTAACAATTAATTTAGCTTCAGTTTTTTTAAAATTAATTATCGGTGACCTTAATGGCAATGAGTACCCTTAACCTTATAAATAGGGCTGGTTCTTCTCATTTGAAAAATATTCCTGAAAAAAAAGTACCATTAGATATATTGCTCCAGAGTTAAGTCAGATCTGAGTTCATAGTTGTCTTCGAATTTCCATCGAAGTCCGAGTTCAGGTATTGTTCAGTTCAGTTAAGGGAAAAAACGTGATTGTTTCGCCTTAACGGCGGGAATCGACCCAATTTTCCTCTTACCTAAACCATTTATGGTGAGGGGAGCGAAATTGCCTTAAGGAGACCATTTTGATACGAGACTCAGTATTTTCGACAAAATTCATTTTCTAGGGGTCATTTCGTTAATTTGCATGTTATTCAACAATTTTGCATTTGTAATCCGAAGATTATTATTATTAAATTACTAATTTAATTCACTTATATTATTAACAATATTAAGGCAATTTATGTGTTTTGGTAATTTCAGAAGACTACGAACCGGTTCAGTTCAATAATTTGTGTAATCTGAAATATACATTTCCGGTAAAATAATTCAGCATTTTCTGTTTCAGAATAATGGTTGCAAACAAAAATGAGGTTGATAGCAGTGTTGGAGTAGTGGTTCAGACTGAAGTCTCTAATGGGTCGTCGAACACGCCCATCGTTGCGCTGACTACAGGGATAACCATTACTCGTTCGGCTGGACTTGGGCATGCTGCGAATCTCGAGAATTTTGACAACTCAAACTTCAAGAGGTGGGAAGAGAAGATGAAGTTCTATCTGACCACCCTGAGCTTGTCTCGATTCCTGATTGAAGAATCACCAACTCAAAGCGAGGATGATGATCAAGGGTTCTTCTTAGCTCTAGAAGCTTGGAATCACTCGAATTATTTATGTATACATTATGTAATGAACGGTTTGTCTCATTCATTGTATGATGTATATAGTAAAACAAAGTCCGCCAGGGAGTTGTGTTATGTCTTGGAACAAAAGTATGAGTCTAAGGATGCCTGGAAAAAGAAATTTCTAGTTAGTCATCTGTTTGACTATAAGATGCTAGATAACAAACCATGTGTGAAACAGGTGATAGATATACAACCCCTCCTCTAGAGTATCCATGTCGAAAAGATGAAACTCGCGGAGTAGTTTTAAGTAGCCATCATAATTGAGAAGTTACCCCCGACGTCGAATATCTTCAAGGGCTACCTGAAGCACTAGCGGAAGGAGATGACCATGATCGAGTTGCTTGATAGGATCAACCTGCAAGAGCAGTACATAAATGTTGCACGGATAATTCGAAGGGAAAAGTCTGAAAATGATACAACATGTTTGACGAAAATGGTTTTCCAACCCAAACCATTGTTTTTGGTCCAACATGTTTGAAAATGATAGTAATTGCTACCTGCATTACTTTTCTGTTAAACAAATCCGTTAAATATTTTTCATATTACAAAATTAACCAAATTGTAAACACATGATTTTGGACAGAGGTCAAAATACCGTACGCGAGAATCCCAACCGAGAAAAATCCAAAAATTTAGAATATTATTAATAGGAAAAAAAAATTCTTATGTTCATTAATAAAGGGACAGTTTTGTTTTAAAATAAACAATAGATAAATAATTACTAAGTTATACATATATATATATATAAAAACAAAAAACACTATAGTGATGTTTTTGTATAAAATAATTATAGTGGTGTTTTATTATAATTATAGTGGAGTTTTATATTGGAGTTTTAGTATAATGTAATTATAGGGGTGTTTATATATTATTTATAATAACAAAATAGAAAAAACTACTATAAATAGAAGAAGTCTACGTGAAAATAGAAGGGAGGAAGAAGAAAAGAAAGAATAGGGATTTTTTTTTTGCCATAAAATCATTCTATTATTCATTCAGTAAACCGTTCATATTGTCTAACATACATAATGTAAAAAGAGAAGGCGGATGTATTGTAACCCAATTATATGGGCATATCCCCTATCTGGATAGTCTTGCTACCCAGTTTGCACACCTGTTTGCGCTTCACCTAACGAACTTCCATTGTACTATCGGGATTCTCCTTGCTAGCTCTAGGACATCTGTCAGGATATTTGTGAGATCCCAATCCTGTTGAGGTTGTCTCTCCCTCAGCATGGTGATGATCTGTTTCACATTTGACTCGATGATGAAATCCCTCTAGTTGTTCCCTATCGCCATTTGGACCGCCTGGTATATTGCCTTTGCCTCTAGATTCTTTGTATTGACATCCTTCCATGATGTGTTCCTCCCATCCAGTATCGTTCCCTTCCAATCTCGTTCTATAATTCTCGTACCTCCTTTGTTCGTGTCACTCCTCCATGCTGCATCGGTGTTAATCTTCACCACACCTTGTCCCGGTTTGCGTCATTTCTGTGTCACCTGTTCTGTGCTCCCTGTAGGTTGTCTTCCAGTTCCATTCTGCAGCGCCTGCCAGCTTTCGTCCACCCTCTGCATTGCAAGTTGGACGACTTCTTCTGTTTTTGGTCTCTCTTCGTTGTGCACAGCCCTACACCTTTCCTTCCACATGTCCCATGTTATGATCTCCCCTGTGAGTCGCCTCTTTCGTCCCTGCACTTCCCCAGCTGCATCTGCTTGCTGTAGGATTCCATCGCATTGGTCCCACGTCCCGCTTGCTGGTGTGTTCCATCTAAGACCCATTCCAGCGAACCATACTTTCCTCGCCCAATTACAACCTATGAATGCATGGCTAACTGTCTCCTCTGCTTCATAGAAAGGGCACTCGTCTGCATTTGGAATCCTTATTCGTATTAGTTCTGCCCTTACCGGTAATGCTGAATGTGCTACTCGCCATAGGAAGTGTTTAATCTTCTGTATTCACTCACTATTCCATATGCATTCCCATATCTTCTCATTCAGCCCCGCCTCTACCGTCACTCCCCTAATTATATTGTAGACGTCTCGAGGGTGAGCCTTCCCGTCTCTTGAGTCTGGCCAGACCAGTTTGTCATGCCCTAGTGTCCGGCTAAGGTGGATTGCCTGTATTGCATTGGCCTCCTCTGCTGTGATGTGGGGCAGGATCTGTGACAACTCCCATCTTCTGAGAGGATGTTGTATGTATGAGTTGGCTCACCTTCAGTTCATCCTCCTCCCCATCCCTGCCTCCATGTATGATTCTGTGGCCAAACATACCTGGTATCCATGCATCCTCGTATACTCTGATTCAGTCGCCTCTCCCCTCAATCCATGTCCCGTGTTCTTTGAGCATGTCCCTCCCCATGAGGATACTAGACCAAGCCCACGATGGCCTACCTCCCTTCCTCGCCTCCATTAGTTGGCCCCTCAGATAGTATAACCCGCTCATGAGTCAAGCCCATAGTGACGCCTTCTCGTTTTGGAGTCTCCAAGCTGTTTTTGTAAGCATGGCTTTGTTGAAATCAACCATATCTCTGAATCCCACCCCCCATCTCCTTTGGCATCGTTAGCCGGCTCCATCTCACCCAATGTATCTTTCTCCTCTCATCCCTTCTGTTCCACCAAAATCTCGCAACTAGTTTTGCTACTTCATCACACCACGTCTTGGGTAACCTAAATAAAATCATGTCTTAGTTGGAATGGCTGTGATTACCACTTTGATTAGGACCTCCTTCCCCGCATTAGAAAAATGGGTTCCTCCTCATTAATAGAGAAAAATCGTCTTCCATCCTTGGAGTTTCTTGATTATCCTCTCCTTGAGGTATCCTAGTGCTTCTCGTTTAGACCTCCCCCAGTTTGTTGGAAATCCTAAGTATTTCCCCGCATTCTCAACTTGTTTGATCCCTAGTGTATCCGCTACCACCCTCAGAGTGATCTCTGTTGTTCCTTTATTAAATTGTAGGCAGGATTTGTCTAGGTTGATCTTCTGCCTTGATGCCCCACTATACCTTTCCAGTGTCGTCTTCAGGGACCGAGCATTTCCTTCGTTTGCTTTGATAAATAAAATGGAGTCATCCGCGAAAAACAAGTGATGGATTTTCGGGCATGACATCTTCATCTTTATCCCTTCCACCTTTCCTTCCTCCACATCCCTTAGCATTTGTCTAGATAGTACATCCGCCACCAATATTAACAAATAAGGTAATAGTGGATCCCCTTGTCTTATTCCTATCATCGGCCTGAATCTTAGTGTCTTCTTCCCATTTACCACCATAATATATTAAACCGTGGTAATACATTCTTCTATCCATCCACACCATCTCCTGAAGAAGCCCATCTTATTTAGTGTTACCAGTAAGAACTCCCATTCCACCCTGTCATACGCTTTGTTGATATCTATTTTTACCGCACACTCTTATTTTCCACACCTGTTGTTAGTTCTCAGATAATGAAAAACTTCATGCGTATTAGGGATATTGTCGTGTATGTACCTGCCTGAGACGAAAGCACTTTGGAACATGATACTAGACTTGGAAGTATCTTTTTCAGGCGGTTGGCTAGGACCTTTGCAATGATCTTACAGTTAAAGTTACACATGCTTATTGGTCGGAATGGATATGCACTCATAGGGTTCAACACTCTTGGAGTTAGAACGATATCCATGTAACAATAACCTGGTAATAATGTACCTGTTTCGAAGAAGACTTTGACCAAGTTGAAGACGTCGTCCCCGAGTATGTTCCAGAAGCGATGGTAGAATATTCAAGGGAATCCATCAGGACCTAGTCCTTTGTTACCTCCCAGCTGGAACACCGCTTATTTTACTTCTTCTTTGTTCACCCTCCTAGTTAATTCATTGTTCGTCGTCTCATCCACCATTCTAGTAACACACTCAAACTACTCATATACTCGTACACATCCTTCTGTGAGGAATGTTTTCCTGATGTTTGTTTCACATTCTTGCTCTACATCCTCCTCGTTCTCAATCCATATCCCATCCTTCCTCTGTAGCCTGCTTATTACTTTTTATGAACAATATTCCATAAATATTGAATAGAGTTTTCAACTTAGAAATATAACTAAATAGGGATTGCCTCCATCTTGTGTCAAATTAGAAAAAAAAAAGTAAAGAAATCTTGCTTTTCTCTTATGATCTTATGACTTTTTTTTAAAAAAAAATATTCTTTATTACTAATGGACTCCATTTCGATTCCAACACGGAAAGAAAACGAGATCTTTTAGGTCCTGGCATCACCTCGACGGTTATGCTACAATGTCCTTAAAGCCTTCTACGCTCAGTTAGAAGTGCGTTAAGTCATTACGCCGTTTACGCTCTATTGTGGCTTGGTGGAAGAACTTAGTGTTTCTGTCCCCTCCTCGTAACCATTGTATCCTCGATTGTTGCCTCCCATGTTCCTATTCCTCTGCCGATAACTCATCCATTCTTCTCTTGACTTCCCATTCCTCTTCCCTCTGATACTCCGTTTATGTCTTTGAGTGTATCACCCTGAGTCTCTTCTGCATATCATTTGTTCATTTCCTCTGGTTTCGTTGGTTTATGTGGTTCCATTCACTAAGTTGCTCTCGGCATTGTCCCAGTCGAGAGTGAATACATTTGTTCCCTTCTTCCCATCTATCCCATACCTTCCGTACTATCCGTGCGCATTATGTTTTACCCATCCATGTGCTCTCGAAACAGAATGGCCTCATACTTCTTCTTTTGTTTGGTTTCAAGGTCATGATTATGGGGCAATGATCAGAGCCTAATGTTAAGTTGTGAACTACTTCCGACTTCAAATATGTGTCCATCCATGCCTTATTCCCTATAGCTCTATCCAATCTCTCCTTTATCCTTTCCCGACCTTCCCTGTTATTGCACCAAGTATGATTCTAGCCTTTGTATCCCATATCCAATAATCTGGTGTCTCTCATCATTCGGTTGAAGGATTCCATCATCAATGGTTGTTTCGGCGTGCCCCCTCCTTCTCCGATGCTAAGGCTATCTCGTTGAAGTCTCCAATGCACACACATGGTTCAGTTCTTGTTTGGGCTATGTTTCGCAGATCATCCCATAATCTCAGTCTGTCCCTCAACTGTGTGCTCCCATATATCCAGGTAATGTGCATCGGCCCATCCCCCTTCTTCATGTCAATCGTTGTTATTACCTCGGTCTCCTTCATCTACCATAGAGTCAAGCCCCCCCTCTCCCACATTCCATCCGGAGCTACATACTTTGTTTTATCCATTTTTACCTTTACCCTCACCATTTCACAAAACTCTTCTCCATTCGTTGATGAGTTGCAGTTCGTATCTCTTGGTCTGTCACCACCCAAGTAGGATCCCTGTTTGTTCTTGTTGTGATCTGTTTGGGCACACACTAGAATATTGCATCATTTGGTTGTGGACTTGCAGTTGTGAATAGCTCCCCGAAATAGCTCCTTAGTACTGCGACGATGCCTTCTTCATTAGTGACCACCTCCCGTCTCTTCCCTTGAATCGACATATGTAGTTTCTCCGTCGTCTCGATGCCGTGGGAAGGTTAAAGTAAATGGTGTTTTGGTCCCCTTCCATCAACCATTTGACCCGAGATCGTTGTCTCCAAAATATTTCCTCCCTCGTCCGTATGTCTCGGATCTGTTGCTTGATCCTTCTTTCTTCGTCCACCTCGGTTTGTCTCATGCTTGCTCAATGGCATTGTCGTAGTTCCTCCTTCAGCTTTACCAATTGTTTGGCATTGTTACCGACATGTTCCTTGCTCCACTGCTCCTGAAACTTTCGACATCTACTTAGTGCAGAGGTTAATTAATATGAATCACATCCTTACATTTCAAATTGATCTCAAACATAAGTGTGAAACATGTGTTTAGTCTAAATTAAGTAGGTCATCCTTTCATTCAGTTGAAAGGAATACAAAACCTCTTGATTTAATACATAGCGATGTTTATGACTTGAAGTTTGCCCAAACAAGAGGTGGAAATAAGTATTTTATCACTTTTGTGGATGCTAGTACAAAATGTTGTTATGTATACTTGTTAAAAAGTAAAGATGAAGTTATAGAAAAGTTCATGCTTTATAAAAACGAAGTTGAAAATCATTTTAACAAGAAAATCAAGATGTTGCGTAGTGATAGAGGTGGTGATGATGCTCCATATGGTGAGTTTTGTGCTCAACATGGAATCATACATGAGGTCACCGTGCCCTATTCACCCCAATCAAACGGGGGGGGGGGGGGGGGGCCGAAAGAAAAAATTGAACTTTGAAAGAAATGATGAATTCAATGTTGATAAGTTCCGAGTTACCTCAAAACATGTGTGTGAAGCTATTTTAAGTAGCAATTGACTACTAAATAGGGTACCCTAAAAGAAGGAAGACAAAACACATTTTGAATTATGGAAAAGTAGAAAACCTTCTTTTAACACTACATGAAAAACAGTATTTTGTGAAGGAAATTTTGCAAGGGAAATAATCCCTTTAAATTTAGAACTATTTGTACTGGATTTGTTAGGGTTAAGTGAGGAGAATAATAATTAGGGAAATTCCTCAAAAAATATATTTTCCTTACCACATTACTTATAGATTTATAAGGAAAATATTTCAGAGGAATAATGAAGATAGTTTGTGACGGATTAGACCAAAAAACGTTATGGTGTCTTGCTAAAGTAATGATGCGTCCTCCTAAGAAAGTTAGGATTATACCAAAAACTCTTGATTGCATCTTCATAGAATATGGTCAAAACAGCAATGCTTAGCGGTTTCTTGTGCATGATTTGAATATTTCAGATATACGTAAAGATACAATAATGAAATTAGGACCTTTAGGGAAAGAGGCGATCAGTAGTGAAATTGAGTCCATCTTGCAAAATCATACTTGGGAACTAGTGAATCTTCCTCTTGGATCCAAGTCACTTGGTTACAAGTGAATTTTCAAAAGAAAAATGAAAAAAGATGGATCAATTGACAAGTATAAAGCTAGACCTGTAATTAAGGGTTACACGGATAGAGAATGCCTTGATTACTTTGATACAAATTCTTCGGTCACAAGAATAACATCCATAAGAATGATACTCGCAAAAACGACATTGAAAAATTTAAAAATAGATCAAATGGATGTAAACATATCTTGCTTAAATGGAGAATTAGAGAAAGAAATTTACATGGAACAACTTGAGGGTTTTGATGCGCCAGAGCAAGAAAAGAAAGTCTGTAAACTCATAAAATCACAATACGGTCTGAAACAGACACTGAAACAATGACATACAAAAGTTGACAATGTCATCCTGGAAAAAAGATTTAAAATAAATGAATGTGCCAAATGCAAATGAAGGTTATGTCATTATGTATTTTTATGTTGATGACATGCTTATCGTTAGAAGTAATGATAAGATGATTAAATCCACGAAGGATATGTTGAATTCGAGATTTGACATGAAAGACATGGGTCTAGCTTATGTAGTTCTTGGAATTGAAATTAATCGGACTTCAGAAGGAATTGCTCTAAGTCAATCTCATTATATTGATAAGATATTAGAGAATTTCAACAAAGATGATTAAAAAAAAGGGTTTGCACTCCAATAGATACAAATAAGTATTTTTCAAGAAATACAAGTTAACGCGTCTCTCACGTAGAGTATGCTAGGGTTATTGGTAGTGTCATGTACTTGATGACATATACTAGACATGATATAGAACACGTTGTTGACGTGCAGAGTAGATATAAGAGTAATTCAAGTATTGATCATTGAGATGGAATCAAAAGATTACTCAGATACTTGAGTTATACTCGTAGTTATGGTCTCCATCATATGAGATAGCAGATTTGTTAACCAAATAATTAAATAAAGAGCAAGTTCACCAATCATCGAGAGGAATGGGACTGAAGCTCGTGAAGTAAACACTTTTGAGAAGGAAAACCCAACCTAGTTGACTGGAGATCTCAAGATCTAGGTTCAACGGGACAACCTAATCATAAGAGTAAAATTAGATCAATGTGGGGGATTTAAACCCCAAGTCCATTCCTATGATGAGAAATAGTGACGATAGTGGATGAGGTTAGGAAAATGCTTATAATGATTCAAAAATGTAGAAATCTTTGTAGAGTGTTGAAGGAACACTGGAGACAATGAATCACCTATGCAAGTGACGAGAGTGCCCACTTCGAAAGGAATTGTTAAGGAGCCAAATCTTAGAAACACTTGCAGAACCACGCAATGCCCATGGTCGGAACAAGCATGAATGCATGAATTGAACAATACTAGGAAGATACCCGTGTTGGTTTTGTTATCATTTTCACCAACGGCAGACAGTTCAAAGACATTGCGTTTACTGACTAGCCGGTAAAGTCGATATAATTTCCCAAGGGAATGCTCAAAGGGTAACACCTACCTATCATATGCAAGTGTCAACTGTTGAACTCATATTCTAAGTCTAGAACGTCTAGGAACTCTTTCAATTCTCCATTCATGTGAGGGATTGTTGGCCGATGCCTTTGGTTCATGGGCTATTTTTTTAAAAAAATTGGCCCAGGACCAAATATTGTATAAATCTGGGCCAATTTGATGCTTGAATGGGAATAGAAAATTTAGCATATAACTGAAGCAACAATTCAATCAAATCTTCTCAATATAATATATTAGGAAATATTCTCTTAATATAATCCACAATATTACCAAGAATATGGTTACTATATTTTTTATGTAAATTTATGCATTTTCCATGTTGGAATATTATAATATTAAGGGAATATTTCCTAATATAAAATAGTTGTTGGTACATTATAATATTAAGGGAATATTTACTAATAAATATTTCTTATTAGAATGTTTTCTAATATAATATAGTTGTTGGTAATTTCAGTTTTAACAATTAATTTAGCTTCATATTTTATTTATTAAATAATGGATGATTTTAATTACAATGAGTACCATTAACCCTATAAATACGGTTGGTTCTTCTCATTTGAAAAAGAATATTGAAAACAATTTCAAAAATTACCATCACATATATTGCTCTAGAGTTAAATCAGATTTGAGTTCATACTTGTGTTCGATTTTTCGTCGAAGTCCGATTTAAGGTATTGTTCAATTTGGTTAAGGAAAACACCGTGTTTGTTTCGCCTTAACGACATTGTTTTATCCTGGAGGCAATCGTCCCAATTTTCCTCTTACATGAACCATTCACGGTGAGGGGGTGAAATTGTCTTAAGGTGACCGTTTTGATACGAGACTCAGTATTGTTTGACAAAATACATTTTCTAGGGGCAATTTTGTCATTTCGTCAATTTGCGTGTTATTCAACAAATTTTGCATTTGTAGTCTGAAGATTATTATTATTAAATTACAAATTTAATTATCCTATATTACTAACAAGCATCCCTATTTATAAGTTTAAAGGCACCAAAATAATAAAAGTACCTTATATAATTAGTTGTAATACCAAAATAAATTGACAAAACTAAAATTAGAATAAATTCACACATATATATATATTCTAACAATAATATTACAAAAGTCGCAAGAATAAAAAATAAGTGGAATGTTATTGACAAAGGTTAAATACCAATGAGCTACTTGAACTTTGGACGTTTTGCAAAGAGCTACCCGAACTTTGAAAATTCAAAATGGGATACCTCAACATTGAAATAGGTACAAATAGCTACTTTCCGACTTTCTGACGAATTTCCGATGACTTTCCAACGACTTTCTGATGACTTTCTGGCGAATTTCCGACGACAGTTGACGGAAAATTAGACGAAGGTAGCTATTTGCACCTTTTTCAAAGTTGAGGTAGCCCGTTTTGAATTTTCAAAGTTCGGGTAGCTCATTGCAAAACGTCGAAACTTCAGGTAGATCATTGGTATTTAGCCCTATTGACAGAATTATGGATTTTGAGCAAAATTGGCTCGCACCACACAAACTTTTCGATCCGACATTTGTGTACACATGTCACAAACGCACATATAAGCTAAAAGAACAGGGGTGTACTAATCGATTTGTTATTTGCATCCCCATGAGGGTGCGAAAGAGTCTCTAGTAACTTATTATGCTTAATAATGTACTAAAAATTTGATTCGCGCTTTCGCAATATAGTAATTTTTTAAGTTTATAAATTAATACATTTTTTAAAGTATATTTAATTAATATTAATTCAGTTACACAACAAAAAAATTAACTATGGTTATGAAAAAAATGTTAAACTTTTTCTTTTAATATTATACAATATAATGATCATTTATATTTTAGAAAAATATTTAAAAATAAATAAGTAGATAATAAAAACAAATGTCAATAATTATGAATATGATGTTAACTAAATATTTTAAAATTCATTTTATGACATATATTATTTTCATATATTTTTAAATAAATACACACTATTATAATATATATATTATTTATAGTAATTATAACTTATATAACCTATTTTTAAAATATGTAATATATGTTGATTCTAGTAGAATATAACAAAGATATTTTAAAAAAAAATTATGAAGAAATTATATTAAAAATATTATTATTTTTTTTCATTTTCTAAATTTTATGTTGCATACATAATTATAAATATCTACATAAAATTAACATGTGATTATTATTTTCAGAAAATGGATATATAATATACATAATAATCCTTAATTTCTTATTAAAATATCTTGTCATAAAAAGATTTAATACATGCATTTACTTGATTTTCATAAATTATAAAATTTAGTAAATAACATAAACTTAAGAAAAATCATAAATGCACATGGAAAATAAGAATATATTAATGAAATTTTTTAAGTGGGAAAAATGAATAAGAGATTTTGGAAGATTTTAAACTAAGTTACATGACATCCCACATATGAGTGAGAATTATATATTTGACATAGACCAATTAGAAATTATGAAATTGACATTAGCAATGAGAAAATGTTTTAAAAAATTTAATTATCACAATTCTACATAACCTAGCCAAATTAATATAGATATAGATATAGATTTTCACTTATATTTTGTTAAATTCCTCTTGAAATTTTCAGCGTGAGACTCCAATTACACTTTATCTCCACCTTTGTCATTTAGCTCATTCACTCTATTTGGGCTTAGCCTGACTATCCAACAAAAACATCAGGAGGGACTGAGGGTGAAACAGTGTGAGATGGTTAAACAAAAGAGATATAAGGTGAGACAGAAGTGAAGGAATGCAGTGAAGAAGGCGTAACATAGAAAAAAAATGAAATAGAGCAAGTACACCAATTATTTCATAATTTCGATCTTGTTAGTGAGAACTTCATTATACTTTTAAGACATGTTAACACTCTAATGCTTCTTCTTTTTTGGCCAAATTAACGCTTTACTTGATAAAATAAAACGTTGTGACATTAAGTCACGGATGTTCAGAATTACAATCATACTCAATCAAAGATAATAATGGTAGTGGGGGTCTTTAAACCCAATCATCTAGACTCACTCCCAATCTCGTTTGCTTCGCTATCCAATTTGCGCACTTATTTGCCGTCCTTGGAATAGCTTGCCATTGCACTCGCTCCATGTTCATGGCTAGTGCTCGTGTGTTTGTTATGATGGTGGATACTCTCCAATGTGTCGGTCCCTCTTCAAGTTGCTTGTGTACCACTTGTGAGTCCGATCCAATGACGACACTTTGCCACCCCGCTTTGTATGCTAGGCGGACTCCTTCATGCATCGCAATGGCCTCCATGGTCTCAATATCCTAGCCTCGGTACCATCGGTTAACGCCTCCCACCACCTTGCCGTCCTTGTCCCTTGTCACCACCCCAATGCCCGCTCTTCGTGTGTCCTTTCACCATTACGCGTCACAATTTATTTTGATTGTGCTCCGTTCCGGTGGCTTCCATCGATGTCTTGGTCGAGTTCCTTGGATTGTTCCTTCGGTTGGGATACCCACCTTACCTTGCTCTTCTCATATGGTTGCTTAATCTCCATCATCGTCCTCATCGAGTTAGGTAGTATGCCCTCAAATGCAGCTTTGCACCTCATCTTCTATATGTGCCAACACGTTATTAAAGTGAGCCTCCATCTTGTTTCCCGACCTTGACCTTGCATGTTCGGTTCGGTCCTCCTTTCCTCCAACCATTGGACCATGTTAACATTGTTTCGTCGGTCGGGTCTTCTCCCTAGTATCCCAAACTATACCTTGTCGGTCCATCAACAATTTAGCATCATGTGTTCCCTTGTCTCATCTTCTCCACATATTGGGCAACTAGGAGTGACGGGCATACATCGTCTTACCATGTTTGCTTTGACGGCTAGGGCATTCGTGGCCAACCTCCATATAATTTTTTTTACCTTAGGCATCGTTTTGGTCGCCCATATGTCCCTCCATAGCATATCTAGGTTCGGTTGTGCCTCCCCTTCCTCGATGTGCATTCTTCTCCCTCAACTTGTGGTATACCGATCGGGCTTGGGGTGCCCCGTCCCTTGTGTGGGGCCATATATACCGATCCCTACCTTTTTCTTGTGGTATAGGTAAGTTTAGTATGTGCTCGGCATCTTCTTAATTTACAATACCTCGCACGATCTCTTCATTACACCTCCTATTGGTTTGTATCAAGTCACTCACCCTTAGTTCTCCCCCATGCCCCACTTGTGTTTCGGCATTGACCCTCCTACTCTCCTTGGTGTGAATCCATGGGTCCTGAAAGAATCTTATATCCTCCCCCGATCCTATCATCCACACTCCTTCTTGTTTCATTATGTCTCTCCCATGTATAAGGTTACTCCACCCTCATGAGGCTCGGCCGCCTATTCTCGCATCAAGGAAAGAGTTGTGTGGAAAATATAAGCCTTTTAATACCCATGCACATAACGTATCCGGTTCGGCCATTATCCTCCTCGCCATCTTAGTGAGTAGTGCCGTATTGAAACTTTGGATCTCTCAGAATCCTAATCCACCCGTGTTCTTGGATTTTCTTAGTATATCCCATTTCCTCCAATGTGTTCTCTTCCCCTCCGATGTTTGTCCCCACCAGAAATCTGCTATTAGTGAATCTATCTGAGTGCACCATGTTTTTGGTAGGTGGAACACACTCATAACGTATGTGGGGATCGCAGTGATGACCGCCTTTATTAACACCTCCTTTCCCGCTTGGTCAAGGTCTTTGGTCTCCATCCGGCCAGTTTGTCCTTTATCCTCGTTTTCAGGGACCCCAATGCCTCATTCTTTGATCTCCCCCAACTTGATGGCAAGCCTAGGTATTTTTATGGGTCATTAATGCTATGGATGCTGAGGGCCTTTTCCACTTCGTTTCGGTTTTGTTCCCTTATTCTTTTGCTAAAGTATAGGGTCAACTTGTTTACATTGATCCTTTGTCCTGACACCCAACAATAGGTCTTCCCAATCATCCAGTATTACCGGGTTCCCCTTTGATGAAAACCAGTGAGTCATATGCAAAGAACAAGTGATATATTTCCCGGCAATGTTGCTTCATTGTGATCCCTTGTATATCCTTCTCCATGACTGCCCCTACCAACCTTTTAGACAGTACATCCGCAAGTAGTATGAATAAGTAAGGTGATAGTGGGTCACCTAGTCGAATATCTCTTGTCGGTTTGATCGTGTTGGTTCGGTCCCCATTTACCACCACTTAGTAGGTGGTTGTTGATATGCACTCTTTGGTCCACCCTATCCATAGTTCTGAAAATCCCTTCCTCCGTAGTGTTTCCAATAGGAAATTCCATTCCACCCGATCATACGCCTTCTGCATGTCAATTTTGAGTGCACACTCAACCTTTTCTTCATTTCGCCTTGTTTGGAGATTGTGAAAGACTGCATGAGCCACCACTATATTATTCGGTATGTTCCTTCCTGACACAAAGGCACTCTAAAAAGGCGTGACAAGTTCTGATAGATACATCTTGAGGCGATTTACCAGAACTTTTGATATAATCTTATACATAAAATTGCAGCAGCTCATTGGCCTAAAATCAGTTGGCATAGTCGGCATTGGCAGTTTAGGTATCAAGGAAATATCAGTATGGTTTAGAGGGTTTAGAATGATACCTATTCTGAAGAAAGTCTTGACCGAGGTGATGACATCCGCTCCCACGGCATTCCAATTCCTTTGATAAAACAAACTCGGAAAGCCGTCTGGGCCCGGTGCTCGTGCCCCCTAGTTGAAACGCAGTTGTACTGATTTCCTTCTCCGTTACCGCACGAGTTAAATCTGCATTCATGCCATGTGTTATTTGATTTGGCACCCATCTTAGGAACTCGTCCCCCGGATTGGTGGTTTCCGATGTGAACATATTGCCGAAATACCTTCTTAGTTCATCGGCTATCTCTTCTTCCTTGGACAACCACTCCCCATTCTCTCCCTTCAACAGACAATTTTGGTTCCTTCTCCTTCGGGCTATCGTTGTTTGGTGGAAGTAGGTTGTGTTGCGGTCACCGTCCCTTAGCCATTTGACTCTCGACCTCTATTTCAAATACATTTCCTCCTTGTCCATAGACCTTGGAGCTTGCCCTTTAACCTCTTCTCCTCCCTTATCGCCTCATCGTCCACCCCTACTTGCATGTGTCTCCTAAGTGTCACCTTGGTTTTCTCAAATTCTCTTAGGTTATTTCTGAAGTTTTCCTTGCTCCATTTCTTTAGGTACCTTTGGCATTTGTAAAGTTTTTTATGGACTTATCGATTTTCCCTACACGGTGTGGGTTTATCCCACGCTTCTTTGATGACCTCTTTGCATGTCGAGTGTTCAAGCCACATGGATTTAAATTTGAATCTATGATGCACTCTTCTCTTCAGTTGGTTAAGAGTCACTATCACGGGCGTGTGGTCCGACCCAATAGCGAGCTAATTTATGCACTTTCCCTCCGGTTGTCTCGCCACCCAAGCTGCGTTTGTAATTACCCGGTCCAACCTTTCGCTTATTCATTCGGTCCCGCTTCGATTGTTACACCATGTGTGTGGGGTGCTATTGGCACCCAAATCCTCCATGTTCAAATCGGCAATAAGTTGCTTGAATTCATCCATTTGCCTTTGCAACTTTCTTCGTCCTCCCACTTTCTCGTGCGGGTGACATATTGTGTTAAACTCTCCTAGGATCATCCATTGCCCGGTTCGGCCACTTCACATTGCTCTAAGGAGATTCCAGTTTTGAGTTCTTCCTTTGGCCTCCGTACTCGCATATACCCATGTCACATGCATTGTTTCCGCATGTGGTTTCATTTTTACCCCGCAATATATCAAATTATGATCGGCATAGTTGATGTCAATTCTTGTTTCGGCCGACCACCACAAAGCTAGACCTCCCGATGTTCTGTTCGGTCCCCAATAGTATTTGTTGTCGATCCTCATTCGTTCTCTTATCTTCTCGCAGTAGCTATCGCCATTCTTCGTTTCCATTAAGAAAATTATGTTCGTACGATACCTTTTGTTGAGGTCTTGAAGGTGTTGAACTGTTAGGGCAGACCCTAAACCCTGACAATTCTAGAAGATGGCACTCATTGATCCCGTGTGGCTGTTTCAGGACAACCACCAGAACCATTTTCTTCAGTTTGTGTGTCCCTCATTTTACTTGTTTCCTCTTTCTTCTTTATAGTTTTCCTCCTCCTTGGGGGATTTGTTCGACCCCGTCCACGCCTCAGACTGACTCTAGTTCTCGGCTCTCCCTCCCCCTTTTTCTCCCATTCAGGTACCTCTTCTTGTTTCCTTCTTTTTATGCCCGATTGTTCCTCTATCTCATATCCTGTTCTTTTTAGTTCCATTTTGTCCATATAGGGGATGAGACCGGATGTGGGGTTTTGGGTTGTATTCGTGGGTGATGTTGATTGGGTATCCATGGATTTTCTATGTTTTAGGTTTGGATGGGTGTGATTGTGGTGTTGGCTTGGTCGGGAAGGTAGGTGATCATGAGTTGGTCTTGGTTCATTTGGGAGCCGGTTTGGTGTTGGATGTAATCCTCAAAGTGTGCTCTCCCTATAAGCCATCTAGGTGGGTTGTTGGGGTTGGGTTTCAGTGATAGATTCAGTTCGGCTCAAGGCTTGGGGATGTGTTTGGTCATGGCTAGGTCTATTGCTTTCGGATGGATTGGTTTGGTTCGGTGGTTTGGGGTATTGGGTGACTCATTCATGGTTGGCATGGGTGCGTTCTTCGGCTTATGCACATCATGTTCCTTGGTTAGTTCGACTATGTCATGGCTTGGTTTCTCGGTCTCATTCTTTGCCCCCATCTTGTACTCCATGGGTTCATCCTCTTGGTGTATATTTGTTTCTCTCGTTGTTGCGCCCCCCCTTTCCTTTTCCTTCCTTACTACTCTCTTTCTCATTCATTTGTGCCTTCCCCTTTGCACTTTGCCTCACCTCCTCCATTATGTCGAACCACGACTTACGCGGTCCCTGTTTCATGCTCGTGCTCGTATCCTCCTCGCCTCCCACTCGTGTCCGGGTTGTGGCTTGCCTTGGTCTAACTCCCCCAAACCGCGATCCATACATGGGTTTTTTGTCCTCATGTTCTGACATTCAGACTTCCTCTTTGCATGTTTGGGTCGTGTGTCCCAACCTGCCACAGCCATAACAGTAATCCAAGAGTCTTTCATATTTTATGGCAACCCACTTATCAATCGCTAGTGAGTTCCTCCACCAAAAACGCGCCATCAATGGCTTGTCCACATCTACTTACACACCCATTCTCATATAACTACGACATATTCTTCCTACATGTGGATCTATTTCCAATCACTTTCCTATCATTTTCCCAATCTTCCAAGCATTTTCATCACTAAACTTCTCCAACCCTAGGTCATGTATTTGGGTCCAGAAGTTTACCTTATTGAATTCCACTTCCCTTACTCCCTTGCTTGGTTCTCACTATTTGATATTCAAATGTACCTAATTATCGCCCATGGCGATAGGTCAAGAATTTGATCTGCATCCTCCTTCCTTTCAAAGTCAATTAGTAAAATGCATATTTCTTTACACAAAAAGGTTTAGGTAGCGATTTGCCACAAACAGGTTTAGGAATCAATCTTTACAGGTACAAGCTTAGCTACCATTTTGGTACTTAGCCAATTTAATAATTAAATAGCAAAATAAGTATTACTTTTTTTAAATATAACAAAATAGGCATACTCGCTAACTAGGTTCGCGTGTCCATATTCTTTTTATTGAAGCTCTACAATTTTTTTTACAGAAAATACATTAATTGAAACTTAACATAATTTATTTTATGGGTTAATAACCAAATCGCTACAACAACTTTGAGAACTTTACAAATTGTTATCTGAACTTTGCTTTTTCAAATTTTGTCACCTAAACTTTCGGAGTTGGGGTAAATTGCTACCTCAATTAACTATTCAGTTAAATATGGACGGAAAATGATGTGATAAGATATGATTGATCTCTGATTTAAAAAACCTCAAAAGATAATTTTTAAAAACAAAATCTGGAAAATTAATCGAGAAAATAAGAGTTTTTATATAATATTTTTATTGAAAATATGAAAAACAAAACAAAACATAAAACAGATTATTTATTATTATTTTTTTATTTCATATTTTACATTAAAGTATTATATTAAAAACTCGTATTTTTCTTTTTACTTTTCCAGATTTCTTTTAGATTTTTGTAGTATTTTTGAAAAATCATTTAGGTTTTTTAAATTAAAGACAAATCATATGCTGACACGTTATTTTCCGTCCATATTTAACGAAAAAAGTTAACCAAGATAGCAATTTGCTCCAAGGGTCAAAGTTTAGGTAGTAGTTTTTGGAAAAGTAAAGTTTAGGTAGCAATTTGTAAAGTGCCCAAAGTTGGGGTAGCAATTTGGTTATTAACCCTTCTTTTTTAGTTATAAATGTAGAAAATGTATTACCAAACTAGTTTCGAACCTAGAAAGGCTGAGTCTATCTTGCTAGAACCTTGAACAGATTGAGAGAAACGAAAAAGAAGGTTGAGGTTGAAGGAAGCTTCAAATTCGGATTTTCATTCAAGGTTGGTAAATCTGTTACATAAGTGTTCTATTTATAGTAACACAAGGACTAGAAAATTACATAAAGGTCCTCAAACTATATATATAATTATACATATATCCTAACATTCTATGGTCAAGATATGATGTCTTCTTTGTTGTGTAACTCTTATGTCACTCAATGTAGAAAGTAAGGAAAATTTTGTTTTTGGCCATGGAAGTAATTTAATTGACTAAGTGTAGTAAATGCATCCTATTTATATGGGGAGTTAATCCATTGACCGTGCAAACTCATTATCTTGGTTAACGTGCCTCTGAGTTGTGCGAGTTGGCGTTAGTAACGTATTATCACTCCAAAAACGATAAGGTTAAATCATCTGGATCAGTAGGATTCTATCCTTCTAGTTCACAAGTGACAGATGAGGGGGTGATGCCTATCTGATGCGACAATTATGCTAATTGTGGTTTCGTCTCTACACACTGGGCCTAAATTTTAAATGAAGGTGATGCCTTATCTTATCTTAAAGGCGAAGCTTGGTTTATATATAAAGATGAAGAATCCCTTATGTGAGTGATTCTGGGTGGTCGCCCATTATCCATCATAACCTCCATTATTCATCGTACGGAATTTTAGTTTCCCATGTCACTATATCATGTATATTCAATTTCTTTGAAGTAGAAATCGGTTTGGCGATTCCACTTCTTTGAAATGGGAAACATGTTTTTAGAATTATAATAAATGAATTGTAAACACTTGATTTTGTGACGGGGCCAAAATACCGTACGCGAGAAACCAAACCGAGAAACATTCAAACTAAAAAAACAAAGTTATATAATATATACATATATATATAATAAAAATAAAAGCTTTCGGCCATAATATATATATATATAAAGCCACAAATCATGCCACACTTCCATTTGTACCTACTTTCTCCATTTGCTTTGTCTGTCATATTCTCCATGCTTTGTCCTACAATAATAATACATATATATGTATCAAAGCTTCTATAAATAGAGGAGGCTTCAGTGACAAATGGAGAGGACGAGAGTTGAAGGAAAACCACAGTGAGGAAGAAGGGCAAGCCGAAGGCTTCGACCAAAGGAGAGAAATAGAAAAAAAAATGAGAGAAGAATAAAAAAATTAAGAGTGAATGAAAAATATTGATAATTATCAATGTCGTTTTCTCTTACGGTATTTAAATTCTGAACGATTTAGGTATATCTCCCTTGTATTAAATATTGTATTTTTATTTTCTAATTTGAATGAAATTTATCTTATAAAAAAAAGGGTTATATTATGTATGTGTATATTTGTGATAAATGTTTTTTTTCAAAAATGACTTAGGTCATTCTCAAACGTTGATGAAGGTTACAACTCGGTCCTTGGACTCTCGGGTCATTTTGGGACTTTACCGAGTGCTATAAACCAAACCCAAAATTGTTTTGGGTCATTTCCACAATTTTTAAAAAATAAATTCAGTACTGCTTGAGTTTTCAAATAATTGTGGTTTGGTCCCTAAACTCTTCTGGACATCTCATGACTTCTTAAAGTGTTACAAATTGTTCCAACGTGCTTAATATCTTCAAAATCATTCGTGCATGTTAGATACGTTTAGAATGACTCCAAAGTTAAACCACACTTTTTTCGAGTATGATTAACTTTATTCTCTCTTGTTTATTTATTTGAAATTAACTCATAAATAAATAAAACAATGTTTATACATGGGAGTAGTAAGGGGATATCAACTGGCGACGCGTACCTGCTACGTACATTCGGTGTGTCGCCATGTGCTGAAAAGGAAAGAAACCCTCGCTATTCAGACCAAGGAGGATCCTACGGAAGAAAGGAGTCACCCTCAACGTGTCAAGGGAATGAAGAAGTTTGAGATCGATGGTCCGGAGAAGACTGTACAGATCAGAGCGGCGTTACAAAAAGATGAATCAGACACCATCTCAACGCTCCTCGTGGAGTTTAAGGAGTTGTTCACCTGGAACCCGAGCGATATGCGTAGAATAAGAAAAAATGTGATCGCCTATGAGCTCAATATCGACCCGGGCATTAAGCCAATTGCCCAAAAGAGGCGCGCCGTAGGAGAGAAGTCAATACCGATCTGCCAAGAGGTGGGCAAGCTAATCGAGGCAAATTTCGTGTAGTAGATTCGATTTCAGACTTGGGTGGCGAACCCGATCTTGGTGTAGCAAAACAATGGCAAGTGAAGGATGTGCATCAATTTTAGGAACCTCAACAAGGCATGTCCCAAAGACTCATACCTATTGCCTCACATTGACCAGCTAGTCGACGCTACATATGGCCATGAGCTCCTAAGCTTCATGGATGCATAATCGGGGTACAACCAGATCGAAATGGATGAGGGTGATGCTCAGCACACCGCATTCTACGCTGATGGTGATATGTATCAGTACACTGTCATGCCCATTGGGCTTATCAATGTTGGCGCCACCTACTAGAGGATGGTTAACAATCCCCCACATGAAAGAGATTTGTATTGACTCGATGACAAAGATTCTGAACAACTAATACTTGCATAGGATAGGGAGGTGTAATACCTTTTAACCTTCCCTCGTGATTTATGTAGATTTTACTAGCTAGTCAGTAGACGCGATGTCCATGAACTGTCTGTCGTAGGTGTAATAGTCTTACACGCAGTTCACACAAGTATCTTCTTATCATGGTTCAGTTCAAACTTTCTGTGTCCGTTTTGGCTATGGATCACAATGCATGGTTCTGAAAGTGTTCTTAAGAATCGTGCCCACATAGTTCCCCTTGAAGCGACCCTCTTCTCACTTGCATAAGTGATTTCATGAGTAACACCATTACTCATTCATACTTCTGAAATCATTACAGAGAAAAGTCTTTACAAGATCAGTAATTCAGGAACTTGCAACATGTGCAAGTCAAGTGACCATTTAATAGAAAAGTGTAGTAGAAAACTTATAGAGAGGTTAAAAGATAATATTCACAAATATAAGGGTGCATCCGACAACACAAAAAATCGTAAGGTACAAACTGATAACATGAGTCAAACATTTGAGACCATTAAAACTATTAACTCATCATCTCACATATACTCCTCCACCGTCATACTCTTCAACTTTTACATGCTCAGTCTGAGTTCAGTAGGAATAATCACTACTTTTACTTTTATTCTCATCATTGTGCGGTCAAACATGCTCTTACTCAAATTACAAGACCACCATTTTCTAGTGTCCCACTAAATAACTGTGTTTGCAATAACAAATATAGTTGTCACTGTTAGGTATATATAGATGCGATAAATCTATCGATATTGAAATATTGTTTTAGTGACCATTGCTTTCTATACAAAAATGATATAATTTAGTAATAACACTATACTATCTCTAAAAATCTCTTTCAGATATTGTCGGTGCAAAATGTATGATTTAGCTGGAGAAACATAGTTGTTGTTGAAGATTTTTTCTAATCATGGTATTTTTACCACATAAACTATATTATTTACTAACAACGTTATGTTACTATCATTAAAGTTTCAGTATCAAGGATTTCTGCATTGTCTCCCAAGTGAAGAACAGAGGAGCATCAAAGCAGATACCAGCATCATCATTAGGTATTCTGAACATAAACACCATCACAGAACCAAGCAGCATATCCGTGTTTTCTTTTACAAGAACTCTAGAGATACAGATCAAGAACATAGTAACATATCAAAGCAGGAGCAACGCAGCACAATGCAATAGGCGCAACAAGTAGTAAGCACATCAGCAACGCAGTAACAACCAGTAGTAACAGGGAGTGTTCCGAACATAAACACCATCAAAGCAGATTGAAGATGCTCATTTTCTTGAAAGATCTAAGACCAAAAAAACATCACCTTTGTGGGAGATTTCGTCGAACACTTGGCTTGCTGGAGTTCCTTTGCTTTAGAGACCAGCGGGGGTGCTTGCGAATGGCCAAGAAAATCATCGCGAGAGATGCTGTGGAGTCCACACTCCCAAGAAACGCTAGAGAAACGCAGTAGATGCTGTGTGAAGAAGCTGCACTTGCTAAAGATGCTGTGGTAAGATTGAATCTGAAAATCATAGGCGCTTGCTCGAGATGCCGTGGAAGATGCTGTGGAGATTATGAGTGAAGAGATTGAAGACCGCCGAGATGATTGAAGAGATGATTGCAGCTGCAGTCGGCTTCAATGAGACTGAAAAAACGTAGATACGCTCGCTTGCTGAGGGAAGATGTTGTCACGAGATTATTGAAGAACAACGAGATTGAAGATCGACTAGAGTAACGATTTGCAGCGGAAACGATAAAAACAAACTAATCGAGTGTCTCTAATACCATGTTAGGTTCTTTAGATGTGGAGAGAAAGATGAGGACAAGGCTTTTACTAGAGAAAACATTGTATTGCCTTAATATGATTCAATACAAAGGAGAAGAAGCCCTTATATAGAGCAAGCTAAGTAACATGACAAGTAAACAACTAGACTAACCTAGACTAATATTGATTAATCTAGAAAACACTAGACTAATCTACATACTACTCTCACATACACCCAAGTCCTTTGTTTTTCTTGATGTTGTATGCTCTAACACCTGGTGTAAAAGTCACCTAGACTCTCATCATTCCTCTGTTTGAGGTGGTCTAAAGTACCCACGCTCTTCAGCAGCTGCTCTCCTCCCATGTATTGCACGATGAAATTTTCTTTTAGGTCTCTCCAAGACTTGACGGAGGCCTTGGGTAGCCCAAAGAACCAGTGGGATTCCACGCCTCATAGGGTGGCTGGAAAAAGCATAGCGAAATGATTGTCATCATTCGTTCGTCCTAGGAGTGAAGCCTCGTGTCTTTAGATACGTTTGACAGGGTCTCCTTCACCACGGTAATAGTCTATTCAGGGGGTCTATACGTGCGAAGGCACAGTGACAGCTAGTATCTCGAGAGCAGACGGGTGTGATGCTCTGTTGCGAAGACGAGGCATGACTCCACTCTTATGCTTTTTGACCTTCAGGGCAAGAATCTCCTCAATTTCCTCCCTAGTCATCGAACTAGGGGGAAGAGCCATTGTTGTCCTTTTTTAAGGTAGGGCGGCGCTCACGGGGAGCTGGGATAGTCGGGGCGGCGCCTGCTGAGGTTGGGGCTGAGACGTAGCTTCCTCAACCCGGACCGTGTCGGTATGTCGGTTCGTTGCTCTCTCCTACATTCTTTCGAGGAGCTCATCTAACGCTGCCATGAAGGCAGGTGTCAAGATCACCTCTGGGGTACCTCCACCCAGGCCGGTGCCTTACTCGGGGACGCTATGGCTGACTCTGCTGGTCTGGGCGCCTCAAGGTCTGGCACATTGACGCGCTTAGCTAGAGCTGCTGGCTGAGGCATGGGCAGCGCCCGATACGTCGGTGTCTGGGAGGTTTGCCCCTCCTATTGTCTTGCTGGTGGAGACAAATATGATGAAGCCCCCAAGTGTTGCTGGAGGTGGTAGAGGGAGTCGTTTTATGTGGCTTCAAGGTGACTGATTTTCGCTCTAGTGTTGGGGTGATCCATGGCTGATTTTGCTCAAGGTTCCCACAGACGACGCAAGATATTGGATCACCTTTTTCGGTAGGACTCAGTTGTGGGGTGTTCTAGGTCAGTCTTCTTGGTGCTCCGATGACCTGCACAGAAGGAAAACCCGGGAAGTTACCGTTGTTTCCCTTTCGACGAACAAATAAGTCGAATGTTCGTTTAAAGGAAGTAAATGCAAGAAAGTAGGAAGAGTGAGAGCATTCAATATGACATTAACCTCAGAAAAGAGGTGGGTGAGAGTATTTATAACCCTCACCTCTAACCTGATTCGGATTAGCCCTGACCATGGTCATTCCAGGTGTCATCTAGTTAAATGACCATGGTTGAGTGCTCATTAATGTGTGGATGGGACAAGTGTTCTTGACAGACTGTCCTTTCTGTCATTTTGGTGAGACCTGTCTGTATCATCCTTAAATTATCATAGGGTTAATAAGTCCAGTAGTACCATAAGTTTGGGTCATGTGATCGGATGGTACCGTATGTTTTTTGATGTGGTCAAATGGTTCGTTATGTTTGGAGCATGTTGTCATATGGTACTTTGTTAGTCAACCGTTAGTTTTTTATGTTAAATGGTCCATGTCAGCGCCACGTAGATATATAATATAATATTTAATTTAAAAAATAAAATTTAATAGAAAATTTTCAAAAAATAGGGAAAAAATCGGAAAAATTATAAAAATGTTTTAAAAACTATTTAAAACTTTATCTATTAATAAAAAAAAATTATAATTTTTTTTAAAAAAGTCAAAAATTGAAAAAAAAAAATCAAGTGTTGGACCCTTGGGTCCAACCCTTGTTTTATTTTATTTTTTCAATTTTCGACTTTTTAAAAAAAATAAATTTATAAAAAATAAATTTTATTAATAGATAAAGTTTTAAATATTTTTTTATAATTTTTTTCGATTTTCCCCTATTTTTATTAACTTTTCTATTTATTTTTATTTTCCATCTGCCACATCAGCACCACGTTAGCGCCACGTCAGTGCCACGTAAACATTCCGTTAGTTAACCTTGACGGCAACAGTAATTTGGACCAAATAACAACATTACGAAACATATGGTACCATAAAACAACATAGGGGTACCATCCGATCACATGACCCAAACTTATGGTACCATTGGACCTATTAACCCATTGTCATAAGTAGGCCAGAGAGCGCCGTATTAGGGGTTGTAGGTACTCAATTGTCCCTCTGATATGCATTTTACTTTGTGCCACCTTGTCCCCTGTACGAAGGGAACCAAGGATGAAAGGTTCTCCAATGGGTGACGAACCCATGAAGAGGGGCGCACCTCCCTGCTTGGGTACAGGCAGGCTAACTGAGCCTAGGGTGTCGCCCTGGGCTGCCTTAACCAAGCACGGTGTCTTCGGGAGTTTGCGTGCCACAATGGTTCTTCAATTCTCCAAGGCGTCGCCATGTACATATCTTCGTGGGACATGACTAAGACTAACCTTGTCTTCATATGTTATGGTCATGGCAGGCACGCCGCTACGTCGTAGCGACACTATTGTCTCTTTCGGGTCAGGTCGGTTCTTGGTCGAGTCGCCCGAGAGATAGCGCACCACTATGTCTAACTAGTAGCGGCACTATTGTCTCTTTCGGGTCGGGTCACCCGAGAGAGATGAAGGTTAATACCCAACATATTCCTTTTTAAATAATGTCATATGTTTATTTATTTGAAAAATCAACAACTTAATTTTGTGTACATAAAATAACTGACTATTCAACTCACTTTTTTTTCGTTCTTCCCAGAATTATTCTTGGAACCCTCAACAGGAAACGGAAAATGCTGAGCTGAGCTGAGCCGAGGAGACGAGCCGTCTCCTTCCCTCTTCTTTTTCTCTGCTTTACTTATAAATAACTTCTTCCCCTCACACAAGTAGAGCCGATCCCATCTCATGGAGCCGCCGCTATCCACACGCAACTCCCAGAAGAATTCCAAGTCTCTCTCTCTCTCTCTTAACTAAACCCTTTCTCAGTCTCTCTCGATCGTAACTCTCTCCCTCCTGTCGTTATCTCTCTGCCTTAACAGGAAACGAGGTAGTGACGCTTCGTTTATGGACGCCGAAGTCGTCGAAATTTCACCTCCGCGGTCCTCCAAGTCTCCGAAGAATAAAGAGGTTAGTCATCAGCTGCTGAGCTCTCGCCTGATCGCATTTTCGATTTAAATTGTGGGTTGATCACTGTCTCTGCTACTGCTACTGGTGATCGTCGGTTTCGTTGCCCGATTCTGATGCACGGACTTTCAATGATCAACGTTTGGTCTCTTAAAGATACGGCTTTTGGGGTACTCTGATTGTGCTAACCTTGATTCCTCTCCTGCTGATACGACTTGCGATTGTTATTCCTGACACAGAAATCGCTCCCCGTTGTTCCCTCTACAGTTTTTCGTACCGTTGCAAGACTAGGACTGGCCTTTTCTTCACATTCTGTTCATCAACATTTTAATCTGATAGAAGACTGAAAACTGTGAAGTTAGGGCGATATTGTGAAAGCCAGTGTGATTATGGAAGTGTTTTTAGAAAAGCTTCTTTGGCCACTCGAGTGAATTCGGCGAAAGTGTTTTGACATAATAACTGTAGTTTCATTTAGTTGAAGTAACATGTGTTCCATTTCACTGCATCCGGCCACTGATATTATCACTTTTTTTGAGAAACAGATGAATAATTGTCATATATGTAGTTCTGTCTGACTAAATTTTCACAGATGAGATCGACAAAAATGCAGTAAGCTGCAGTTGTGTGCAATTTGTCTCATAACGCAGCTTTGAATAATGTTGTTTGGGTGAATGAGGTGACATTTTTTTTTTACCATCGGCTAATTTTCACACTGATTAGAACATTTTTAAGATTGAACCCTTATGTGTCTGCTTGGATAATCTTGCTAACAAGGATCTTTCAAGCCTTAACTTTTGCGTTGGATGGTGCAGATGTGCAAATTATTCTCTTGTCCACATACCCTTTTGTCCATACAGTTTTGCTCTCTTACAATTGTAATCTCAATCGATGCTTAAACTAACCAACAAGAGCCATTGTCCTTCTGTTCTTGCCTCGTTTTTTCTAGAACTTTGTGTGAATTGCTTTTAAGGTGAACAACTAGCCCATGCCTAACAAATATGTATATATCAACAAAATATGCGTGATCGACTGTCTTTTCATCAACTGATGACACAATCTAGTGTCTAGGCTTCGTATTTTATCTCACCTTTAATTTTTTCAAAAAGGGGAAGGCTTGATAAATTCACAATATATCTCCTGTATCTGTGTGGAAGAATATTTTGGTACTGCAAAAAGTCTCAGAGATGTATCTACAACTGTTATCCTTCTTGAGCATTTGACAATGGCTATTGCTTAAGATTTCAAATGTTGCTTTATGGAAAATCTATAGGTTATGTATCATGAGATCATTGATATTGACAACGATGAAGAGTACAGTGATCTTGGTGTTACCGCAATGGAAGTCAACAAAGCTAAGAAAGGAAAGACTATAGTAGATCTTTCTGAAGATTATTCGCATGGTGAAGAGGTATTTAATCTGCAGTATATATGTAATGGATTTTCCTCTTTAACTTATTCTTCATTATATTTCCAAACCATTTTCATCAACAAATTAAACTGCAGGTTATGGAAGAGGGACTGCAGGCACCCTTCAATGCGGATGGACTTAATTATGATTACTTGAATGATGATGATTACATGGATGATCTGTTTGTTGATGATATGATGGGCATTGATGAGTACGATCAGCTACAGTCTCATTTTGATAATATGGATATACCACCTGGCGTGGAGGCACCTGTACCGTGGATGTCAGATCATTCAAAAAACTCACAGGGCGGTGTTAGTAGTAGTAATTCACAGATTTCAGTATCTTCAGTACAATATACTAATTCTGGATACTTCCAAGAGGTTGAGGAATCAAAAACTGTTGTTTCTTCAGAGTTGTATCACCCTCAAATAAACGACTCTACATTATTAACCAGTTACTCTGGTTCACATGGTCAACCCACCCTCCCCGTGATTCATCATTATGGATCTGAGCCATCATCTGCGTCAGCATTACCAAATGCTCCTGGTAGGAAAAACCGACAACATAGCGGCTGCTCTAGGAATTTTTCTTTTGGGTTAGAGTCATTCAAAACTAGGCGACTTTTGGAGCCTTTTAGCAAGTACAAAAAATCTTCCAGCAGTTCTAATAATCTTGCTATGAAGACATCGGATACTAAGAAGCATATATATTATGGAGGTGAGATCCCTAACTGGGAACAGAGCACATTCCATGGGGGAGGAAATCTTCAACCTGGTTTTAGTTATCCAAGATTTCCAGCTCCAGTTCCCTTTGCGAACAAGCCTACTCCATTTGATCAATTTCATTCACATTGGGGGAAGTATCCCATGCATGCTGCAAGTGAATACCAGAGTTTTGTGGAACCATTTTCGCCCTTAGTGCATGTTCTCCCGGAGGACAACGAAGATAAAAAATCGCTGCAAGGTTCTGGAGCGGATCAAGGATCTAGCAACAGTGATGTGATGAGGAAATTTGAGCAGTTTAAAAGGTTTGATACGGTTGAGGATCATTCGGACCATCACTATAGCACAAGTGGTTCCTCAGCAGGGCAGGTGAGTCAGTCTTATGTACTTGGAAAACATTTAGCATTTCATGGTTGTATATATTGTCTGATACAATTTTACTTATAGACATCTAGGGGTTGGGCAAAGAGAATTCAGGAAGAGTGGAAGATACTAGAGAAGGATTTACCAGGTTCATTTCACTGCCCTTTGGTTCTGCTCATTAGCTGTTGCATCTTTTGGTAATTTTCATGTTGGGCTAATTCCCATTACATATATATAAATGTAAAATTTCTGTCCATTATAGGCCTCTCTCTAGCATTATTTGGAGAAAATTATTCTCAGGTGATATTTGATCGTAATAATGATGAGAAAATGTGACCTGGGAGTTACAGTTATCTATGCTTACTAGCATTTGCCAAAAAATGAAGACGGCTATTGAAGATTATCTTTACTTGCTCTCACGTAACTTTGTTTGCAGATACCATATTTGTAAGGGTTTATGAATCAAGGATGGATCTTTTGAGGGCTGTAATCTTAGGAGCAGAAGGCACACCCTATCATGACGGCCTTTTCTTCTTTGATGTATTTTTCCCTTCAGTGTATCCTAATGTTCCACCGGTATGTAACATTTTATAATTTTTCTTACATATGGATGATAATATTACTTAGCCAAAAAAAGGAGATGATATTTATTTCCCCAAACAAATTCACGATTTATTTATCTGACAGCTTATAAATCTGATTAACAGGAAGTATACTATCACTCTGGTGGCCTTCGGCTTAATCCAAACTTGTATAACAGTGGAAAAGTGTGTCTCAGCCTTCTTAATACATGGTCTGGTGACAAAACTGAAAAGTGGCAGCCGAGGTTGTCAACTATGCTTCAAGTTCTGGTATCCATACAAGGGCTCATTTTGAATGCAAAGCCGTACTTCAACGAGCCTGGATATGCGGACAGTAGTGGTACAGACAAAGGTGAACAGAATTCCCTGAAATACAATGAAGATACCTTTATCCTGTCATTGAGGACAATGACCTACACAATGAGAAAACCACCAAAGGTAGCATGATTTTTATTGTTCTTACACGCTTGTGCTGCTATAAATCATTTATTTCTAAGTCCCTACTTTTGCAATACCTTTATGAAAATGCATCGTGTTTGGTTTTGTTGACATCATAGTCCAAGAGGCAGATATGTAAATATGATATCTAGTGAAACACTTGTGCAGTGCCATCATACCTTTAACATTCTTTGCACATTCTTCATGCACCATTAAGCTGTGGAATTTAAAATATCATCATTGCAAAGCCACTAAGCGTCAAACCATTCACTAAAATGTTGGAATTATGTTTTTTTTTTTTTTTTTTGGTTTTGACAATGATGTTTCTGCTATTCAAAGGAAGCAAGGAAGATAAGTTGACAGTGACATAAAAATGACCAACGGTACAGTTCCGCAGAATTTCTTTTTTGTATAATAGCTGATGATAGGATGAGGAAGTTTTTGTAAACATGATGGTTATTATTATTAAATTTTTTTTAAAAAAAATCTACTCTTCTTGGTTCAATTATGAATAATTGAAATTGAAGTTTTTTGTTTTTTGTTTTTACAAATTGCACCCCACTTTGAGTCTTGATTAGGATTAACTTTATAAACTGTTTGCCTATGTATCGTGTTTATTTCAATTTGCAGTTTGGGAATTCTGATTGCAGATAGATTGTGTGATTGAGTTGCTGTATGGTTCTATTTATCCAGTAGTCGATTCTGTTGAATTTTATTTGTGAAGTTTTGTTTGTGAATAATAATCAGTCTGCCTTTTCATTCCATGCCATAATCAGTATTTTGAGGATTTGGTGGTGGGACACTTTGTCAGTCACGCAAAGGACATTCTGGTTGCATGCAAAGCTTATATGGATGGTGCCCAGGTTGGTTGCCTAGTGAAAGGTGTGCAGGACCTTGAGGCAGGGGACAAGAGCTGCTCTGCACAGTTGAAGATGACTCTCTCTGGGTACCTTGGCATTCTAGTGAAGGAGTTTATAAAGCTTGGGGTCAAGGACATTGACCCCTCCTTCCTGTCTCCTCCACTTCCTCCTCCTCCTCCTCCTCCTGTATATGCAGCTCATCATCCCTATCATAAGTACCACCAGTAAGACAAGCAACATGACTTGCTTTTAAGCTTGGTGTTGCATTTGGATGCTACGAGATGATGGAAATTGACCTGCTGCATTTGGTCACAGCGAAGTTAACCACACCAATGGGGGGAGGGGGTGTAAATAGAGGCAAGGCAGTGTATATGTATATATATCTATATACATATGGAGGGAAATGATTTTCAATTTGCTAAGCATAACAAGTGGCAAGTGGATTCTGTTGCTAAAGATGCAGCATTCATTCATTCAGTGACACTGTTGATATATTGCTGCTGCTAATTTGCCGCGCCTTGCTTATATATAGTTTACAGTATATATATAGCTGAAAATGATCCATCTTCTTTTTGGAAGGCAAGTCGAGTGATTGATTTCACAATGTCGGTGGATGTTATCCTCTCCATTACGCTTTAAATGGACCAGATGATTAGGGTTTGATCAATGCTGCCATCTCACATTACAGAACATACAATATCCGTCATGATAATTGGCTCAAAAGTATAATTTGCACCAAAACATCAAAATACACATTAATTTAGTAACGCATAACTGGTGCAGTTTATAGGATTTCAAATTTCCAAACAACGAAGGTGGTTGCTGAGATGGTGTGGCGATGAGGGTGGTGGTTAGCACTGAACAAAGGTAGAGAGAACGAAGGCAACAAGGGTGTAGGAATAATATGCCTTGGTTTAGTACTGAACTTCTGTAGAATTCCTATTTAGATGAGATTTAGTTGAATAAGCCCCACTTTATTAACTCAATCTTAGGATTTGAGATCTAGTTGTTATATTTGTCGGAAATTATCTCAACATTTACTTATGTTAGCACATGTGACTGAATAGTTAATACTTGTACTGAACAGTTATGTTTCAAAATGTGACTGAACGATTAAAAGAGATTATGCGAAAAAATGGAATTTTTTCAAAAAGTGTATAGGTTAGGAAAAAAAACTTGAAAAATTAGATATCGTGGAAAAAAATTTATGAAAATGTTAATAGGCGCTACCCCAGGAAGCGCCTATTGAATAGGCGCTACTTCATGATAGCGCCTATTGATTGGCGCTACATTGGGAAGCGGCTATGCACCAATTATTTGCTCTGCACCACCAATAATTATAGAATTTGCAACAGTATTTTCCAATTATTATATGTTTTCGTTAAATATGCACCGAGCAGCCTCTGTTGCTCATTGTCTCCTTCCTTAAGCAGCCTTCCTTTCCAAGCAACTCTTCATTCCTCAGCTCTCCCACCACGAAGGTATTCACCATATTTCTTTGAAATGTTGCTGCCAGATTGAGAGTGTGTGGATTCCTAATGAGTTGTTCTGAATCCATTTTACATACATATGCTGCTTTGAAGTTAAATCGCTCCCAAAAAATGCTGCTGGAATTTGCATATGTAAATTGTTAAAACAGGGCAACCTGTTTGGGACTTCTGTTTCCTATGGATGAACTTGCTTCGGAACGGACCAGACCTGCAAACTTGAGGAGCTTCATGCGGGGAGAATGGATGTTGTTTCTCTTAAACGAGCCTAATTGTGGTTTATTTAAGCCCACCAAAGATTTCCTGATGTTGGCCTCCTTGTTTTTTAATTCAATCATAGTGTGCAGGAGCCAAACCCAGCCTTTTCAACTTAGTGGATGCCAAATGGGTGTATTCGGTACAAGACAAGACATGTGTTATTTGTCTTGTTGTATAGGGAATTAATTATGGCAACTAAAGGGGAGTAACGTACACCGTCGGGTTTGTACAACACCATATCCCTAAGCAGATCTTATCGCACGAAACCTTTTGTTTCCCTCCATAACATATATTCCGGACATATTATTTTCCAGAGATGAATGCAAAGCTTCTCAAAGCTTGACGAAGTATAGACGAAGCTCAGCTGGTGGTTCTTTCTCTCTGCAGCTCAGCGGTAAGTTCAGTCCTGCAGCATGCGTGAGTTCCCTTCATCTGTTTGCTGTCGTACTGCATGTGAACATGCCACTATCCGTAGGCTATGTTGAGTTTAGGTTTATGATATACTGAAAAAATGGATTTCCTCTATGCGGTTCTTGTGTTTAGGTTCATCTGTGTTTAGGTTTCTCTGTTAGGCATGCTTTCTTGTGTTTAGGTTCATCTGTGTTCATCGTTCAAGCTTGCTATTTTGTTATTCGTTTCTTGTTCTTCACCGTATTTTCTTCCGGTTCTTCGTTTCAATCATAGAGGATGTTCCGATTGGGTGTTCTTTATTGTGAAAGCTTCAACCTTTATCTCTAACCTATACAGTAGCTGACCGAAAAGATAAGTTTTGTTGTCTCAGTCCCATGACTATTTATGTTTTCTTAAAGTGTTTCAAACAAGCATGGCCGGTTCGAAGAGAGTAAACGGGAGGAAACAAGCTGGAAAGCAAGTGCCACTCCGTAGATCTCCACGGATATTTGGACGAAACACCAAACGTAAGTTCATTCTTATGGACCTATGCTTCAGTGGTCACGCAAAAACGGTTGTCCGAATTAAATGGCTAATTTGTTTCTCTGTTAATTTCCATGCTGCAGAGATGAGCTTGGAGTCATCAAATTGTGAAACACTCCGTCCCAACACCTATGACAAAACGCCGAGGGAGAAACCAACTGCTCCAACACCTGTGGAAGAATCAGTAGCAGGTTATTCTAACATACTGTATATATATCAGGGTTACTGAAAAGTCTAGCATTACTGAAATATCTGTGATCGTATTTAGCCTATTCATGCACCTGACGCTTGGGCATGCAGCTCCTGTCCCTACACCTAATGATGTCCCTCCAACAAGTGTCCCGAAGTTACGTCGTGGGAGAACCTGCTGTATTAGGCTGTCAAGAAACGGGATAAACGAAAAATAAGAGCTTCAGTTTAATGAACAAGGTCGGGTGTATTCTCAAAATGCCTCAACTTTTACATCATGGTGCGGGTGTATTGTCCGTAAACGGACAAATGCACCTTTGCAAGTGAAAGATTGGGGTGATATTCCCAAGGAACCAATAGACTATAAAGCTAAGATGCTTGAGGTGGTAGTAGTAAGTATATACGCGTACACTCTTTTCATTGATCACTTTTTTTACTGCAACAGAATGGTTGGCGATTGATGTTGGGTTTGTATATATTTAGGAAACGTTCGTGGTGCCTAATGATGATAACCTGAAAAAGCTAATTGTCATGGTCCTAAGAGACAAGTACAGAAACTACCGTGCAAATTTGAAGCGTTTCCACTACGATAGGTATCCTACAAATGAAGAGTGTCTCTAACATAGTCCTCCAGATGTGGTAAAAGAAGACTGGGTATATTTAGTGAATTGGTTCAGTTATGATGAATTCAAGGTCTTAAATCTATCTCTAATCAAAACTTGTTATTTATCATACACATTAGGATCAAGTAAGTTTATCTCAAGCTAATTATTTTTCTACTTCCCCGGTTAGATCATAAGCGAACGAAACAAAAAAAATAGGTCTAACTAGGTTATGCGCCACACATATGGAGCATGCAGCTTTGCAAAACGTGAAATGCAGGAGGTAACCGTGTAGCTTATACTGCTTTAACCTGTAGGTTTTACTGTTGATTGACAATTAGCCATATATTATGTGTTGTGGAACAGATTGAGAAGAACAACAGTACCCATCCTGGGGAGTATCACATGTTCTTGAAAAATCATCTCAACAAAAAGGGGATCCCAATTGATGCAAAGTCAAAGTCCATCATGGTATGTATACACTCTAACATCTTTTTATTCAATATGGATTTGGTCAATCCAACATACTGTGTAAATAATTGCTTGTAGGACCAAGTGGAAGAGATGGCTGCTCAAGTACAAGTTGAGGATGATCTGCCTTTGAACAAGGATGCCTTATACGAGGAAGTTCGAATGCCGAAGAGGTGTAGAAGCAGTATCTCCACGATTACAAGGGCCATGGAGAGTGTGCAGCTGAGACAAGCAAGGGAAGAAACAAAGGAGTTTAGGGCAATTGCCGAAGAAAGTGCTCGTACGGCTGAAGAAGCCACATGTTTAGGGTAAACCGACATACACACATGTTGATGAGCATTTCAGCTATTATTACGAATATATTATTCAATTCCGACTAACACTTGGGTGGTTTGATGTGCAGATCCAAATGCTTGAACGTGTGGAATCGCCAGCTGGGATCAGTACTGACTAATTTTCATACTGTTAAGCTTTTTAACACCATCATGCTGATAGTTGGTGTGACAGACTGTTAGATAGGCCATGGTTTAGTTGATGTGTATGTTTTTGGGGATCAACCTGTTTCTGTGGGGATTCCTACTTGGTTTTCTGGTTAGTCTGCATGATATGTATTCGACTTATGACATGTTCTATGGACAAAGTTTCATGGTTTTTTGGTTGTTATGCATGATGTGTATTCAACTTATGAACTTCAACCAATTATGGTTACTGTCTTGGTAGATTAATGTCAGCTGAAAGGTGGTTGACCGAATGCACTCATAGCAGCAGTGAATGGATTTACATATATATGAAAAGAACATGTATAACAGCAAAACTTACTGTTGTTATACATACACAATTGACAACACAAATAAATTTGGATTGTAACAAATTATAACAACTTGCATCGACTTTATGTTGACACAGATACAAACATGTAACTAAGCCAACTTTTGGACAACAATACTACCATTCAGATACATACATTGACGATAACAATGTGTGAGTGAACATAAATAAGCTTGATTCCTTACAAATATCATGGACGTTAAAAACAGAGGTATTGTCAGAACTAAAATCCTATCGTAGATTTACATTTTTAACGACAATGAAATTGGAAATTGTTTCCTTTCAAAGGCAGCAACTATAAGTCGTGTCTAAAACAATACTTGTACGACAGAACATTGTCATCACTAATAATAATCTAAAATGTCGACATACAGTTGTCGTCGTTCATCTGTTTTTAACAACAACCTGATTCCGCTGTAAAGTTGACGTGGGGAGCCACATGCTAACAGCGGCAAGCCTTTTACAACGACAAATTGTCGACCTATAGACCTTTAACGACGGGGGCTACCGCGACGACGATTTCGTCGTTGTTAACCCTTAACAACGGTATTTATGCAGTTAGAAACGCATTTTTGCCGATGTTTATGCTCGAGTTTCTTGTAGTGGAGCCCAGGACGACCAACGTGGAGGTGCTCCCACGACCATAAATGTAGTGTACAAAAATTAATAAAATTGTAGAATCAATTCAAAATATTCATACAAAAGTATCATACGGAATACCTGTAATAGGATGGCACAGCCTGAGAATGTTGCAGCGTTAAGCTCAGATGCCTCACTCAATCCCCGATATGTAGCAACCAGAATAGCTGAACCCCAACTATAATGAGCTGTTCTTTGTAAATCACTCAGCAGTGGTAAGTAGATTAACGACACCTTATTTTTCTTTGTCGTTGTAAACAACACACCACCGAGTATCATGACGATAAATGTCTTCGCTTGTTGTTCGACGGTAAGATGAGGATGAAAAAGATGTTGTCGTAACGTAGTCAACTTAACAAAATCTTTACGACCTTGTAAGTTCAGACCCAATAATTCCAGACCTGCAACATCCATATATTTCTCAAGTGCATAATCATCTGTCACTGCATCTCCGTGTATACGAAGTCCAAGTATCACGGCTACGTCCTCGAGAGTGATTGTCATCTCTCCATGTTTGAGATGAAAGGTGTGTGTCTCTGGCCGCCAACGCTCGGACAATGACGTCATTAACTTAGGATCCACTTTAGGATGTGACATAATAACCACATCCCATAAACCATCTACTTGCTCAATCACTTTATCATTTTCAGAAATTAGATTTTCTTCCAGTTTTAAACATCGAAACGTGATCTGTTGGTTAGCACTAAGATCCGACGAACGATGTTAGTCTTGTCCCCAAAGGACCGATGGATCCAAAGGACCAACATTTATCACATTTGGACCACGCGACAGATTTGTCATAACTACGCACGGCGGCATGATAACTGTACAATTAAACAGTATAAACTTTTAATTTCTAACAATTTATATTTTTTCCACAATTGTTTTTACTAATCATTATCTAATAATTCAAATATATATAATTAATTTTTAATAATATATTTAATTAGCACAATAATTACTAATATGTCTAATTAGCACAACCACAAATATACAAATATTATTCATCATAAATTTATAAAAAAACAGATATTTATTAAAATAAAAATTAATAATAAACAAAAAAACTTACCGATTTCCTCGGTGGAAGCTGCGGTGGTGACGGGGTGGTGGCGAGCTGGTGGCAGGGTGGTGGCGAGCTGGTGGCGTGGTGGTGGCGGGGTGGTGGCGATCTGACAGTACTTCGGGGAGGCTGGAGGCTGGCGTGCGAGATTCCGAAGCGGCGGCTGGGCAGCGGAAGCTGGAGGCGGGGTGGTGGCGGTCTGGGCAGCACTTTTGAGGAGCTGGAGGGCGCGCGAGCGAGGTTCCGACGCGACTGGGAGGATGGAGGCTGGAGGCTGTTCGATGGCTCGGCGGCAGGAGGCGGCTGGGCAGCGGGAGGCGGAAGGAATTGGCTGGAGGCGGAAGGGAGAGCTGGCTGCTGCTGCTGAGGGAATGGGAGAGGCGTCTGTGCTGAGGGGAGATAAGGGTTATTTATTAGTAACCCTGCGCGACCCCAAGAAGCGCCTAGGAGATAGGCGCAACCCAGGGAACCCGCGCCTATACTTATATTTGTAAATATTTTTTTTTCCACATTTAATTTTTCAAATTTTTTTCTAATATAAACAGTTTTTCAAAAAAATATCTCTTAGTAATTGATTTCACAATGTTGATGGATCTTATCCTCTCCATTACTCTTTAAATGGACTTTGGTTTATTTCATGTCCAGATGATTAGGGTTTGATCAATGCTTCCATCTCACATTACAGAACATACAATATTTGTCATGATAATTGGCTCAAAAGTATAATTTGCCCCAAAACATCAAAATACACATTAATTTAGTTACGCATAACTGGTGTAGTTTATAGGATTTCAAATTTCCAAACAACGAAGGTGGTTGCTGAGATGGTGTGGGAACGAGGGTGGTGGTTAGCACTGAACAAAGGTAGAGAGAACGAAGGCAACAATGGTGTAGGAATAATATGCCTTGGTTTAGTACCGAACTTCTATAGAATTCCTATTTAGTTGGGATTTAGTTGAATAAGCCCCAGTTTATTAACTCAACTTAGGATTTGAGATCTAGTTGTTATATTTGTCGTAAATTATGTCAACATTTACTTATGTTAGCACATGTGACTGAATAGTTAATACTTGTACTGAACAGTTATGTTTCAAAATGTGACTGAACGATTAAACAAAATTATGCGAAAAAATGACTAAAGTACTCTTCTATTGTTCTTCATGTGTTTCATATTCAATCTGTTCTTCTTCAATTTAAACCCAAAATCTGATTTCAAACTCAGGTTTGTGTAAATCTGAGTTGTATCGAACCCATAATTGTAGATCTGGGTTCAGTTCGAACCTATATTTGCACAAATCTTTGTTCGAAATCAAATTTCGAATATGAAGATCAAGATAAAATGGAATGGTAAAATTGTCATTTTTATGACTATTTAATCTCATTTGTCAAACATATGTAACTGTATATAACAAATTTACCCAAAACGTTACATTTTTGAAATATACATGATCGTTTAGGTACAAAAAACACAAGTGAACATTTAGTCACATAGTGACAATATAAGTAACTGTTGAGGTAATTTACCCTTATATTTGTTATTTTTATTACTGTATTCATACTGCTTTGGGTTTGGGGTCCTATAAAATGCATGTTGGGATGAGAATAAAACACAGATTTCCAAGGAGACACACTTATTCATACCCTTGTTAGTTTATGAAATTTACAAGTGGTATTAAAGCCACGTTACTAAGATTGTGTGAGGGTGAGCGTAAGTAAACACTTGAAATCTGTCAAAGTGTTTATTAATCATAAAACCGAGAGAAGATATCATGGCTAGTAAGAGAGAAAACTCTGTTAACATTCCCAATTTTGATGAAGACTACGAGTATTGGTCTATGTTAATGGTGTCATTTGGTGGAGATCGGATATAAAGATCCAAACAAGAACACACCAATGACAAAACAAGAGAAGGCGGAGCTGGCAAGCCTCAAACTGAAGGAGCTCAAGGTGAAGAACCACCTCTTTGCCGCAATAGACAAGATCATACTCAAAACTATCATATAAAAGAACACCGCAAAGGAATTATGGGATGTCATGAAACTAAAATGCCAAAGAAACGAACGTGTCAAAAAGTCTCAAATTAACAGACTGTGAAGAGACTTTGAAGTACTAGAAATGAAGAATTTGGAAAACATCAGTGATTATTTCACTCGAGTGATGGGAGTAGCCAACAATTTAAGAAATCTTGGGGAGGACATGACCGACGCTAAGGTAGTGGAGAGAATCCTACGAACTTTAATGGAGAAATACGACTACATCGTGTGTGCCATAGAAGAATCAAAGGACATCGATGCTCTCTCCATTAAGGAACTCCAAAGATGCCTACTGAAATGGAGTACAAATTTTGGAATATGTTACTAAAATATGGAGTACAAATTTTGGAATATGTTACTGAAATATATAAGCAATTGGGAAACTACTTGCATTCTCAGATAGTGATTATGTCGGGGGTATGGACTATACAAGAAGCACATCAAGCTACGTATTTATGCTCATTTATGAAGTTATATCATGGTTGGTCTCTCCACTACCAAATCACAATTCATCTCGGCTGCAACATGTGTCTCTCAAACAGTATGGATACAAAGAATACTACAAAGCCTTGTGTGAAAGCAGAACATGTGCACAATGATCCATTGTGACAACAACTCAACGATCAAGTTGTCGAAAAAGCCAGTACTTCATGGGAAAAGAAAACACATACATATATGGTACATGTTCCTTCGAGAACTAGCTGAAAATAGAACAATCAAATTGAAATTCTGCATATCAGAAGACCAGATAACAAACATCTTGAAAAATTCGTCAAGTTAAGGAGACTTTTAGGAGTGTGCTCTGTTCCATGGAAATAAACTGACTGCAACTACACTCAGTATAGGGGAGGACTTGTTGTAACAATATGCCTTGGTTTGGTACCGAACTTCTCTAGAATTCCTATTTAGATGGGAATAGGTTGAATAAGTCTGAGCCTGCTCATTCAATCTTAGGATTTGAGATATAGTTGTTATACTTGTTATTGTATTCATACCGCTTTGGCCTTGTAAAAGGCATGCTAGGATGAGGAATAAAACATAGATTTCCAAGCATACACACTTATTCATACCTTTGTTAGTTTCTGAAATCTACAAAGGGTGAGGTTCAAGTGTGTCTGAAAAACGTTTCGCATTTAGAGTTGCAAGAAATGGTAAGAGGCATCAAAGGGGAGCGTGCTGACTAATTAGACGAGTTTGGGGAGGTAGTATAGAGGTTTTGAGATAGGAGTAGAGCGCATAGGACAATGATAGTAGGGTGAGGAATAAAATGTGATCAAAAAACTTTAGACATACTACACGCGGTCTCCATTCATTTTTACAACCAAAAAGTATAATTGTCAATACTTGTCAACCATCAGGCTCAAGAAAAGTCACCGTTGAATAAGTATGGTATCGTTCTAAACTCGCCCCACATGTTTGGACGGGTCATTTTTGTCGTCTCGAACCCGACCTGACGTCTTGGAGCGTCAATTGGTGTGATCTGTGGGAGATTAAATAAAAAACATAAACAATATAAAAATATTCTTATATCATATAATTAACTAGTCAAAAATCACTCTTAATTTTAAGGGAAAAGTATGAAATTGCACCCGGATGTTCGCAGGAATTGGTAATTGGACTCATGATGTTTGTTATCACACTCGGATGTTTCAGTTTGTTTGGACTTTTCCGTCCATTATCGTTTGTTTTCCGTTAAATTACCCTCACATGTTGATCATGTGCTTTAAATATAGATGGATATACCGAAAATACCCCAGCTCATTCTTCTTCAACTTGTGTTGGTCTCTGTTTGATTTGTCTGCTTCCTCCGAAAATACCCCAGTGTCTACCCCTTCACCTCCATGTTCCTTATCGAAGACGAAGATGACATCTACACAACCCTTCTCCAACAAGCCCTCAATGTTCACTGAGATACAAAAACATGAATCTGCATTCAGTGATGTAGGTCAGCTAATTACAATTTTACGTCTTGGTGGAAGAGGTGCCCGTTATAGTGTAGCCAAAGCTCTGGAGAGCTTATTTTCTGCTTATGGTCAACTTACTTTTTGGAGAGCTGCTTTGCTTACATTATTTAGCAGAAATCCATCTCGAGCTCTTGTTGTTACTGATGTGGAGATGAATGATGTAGATGTCCTTTGCAAGATTCTATCCTCAAGTTGTTCGATGGAATTGATGGGTGATGCTGCATAGTTGTGTTGTGTTCTGTTTGCAAATACTAGAATCAGTTCCACTGTGTCAGCAGCGCGCTGCGTAGAGCCTCTGGTTTATCTTCTAGTGATTGAGTTCAATCCAGCTCATCAATCTGTTGTTCGTGCACTAGAGAAGCTTGTTGAAAATGAACAGTTGACAGAGCTAGTGGCTGCCCATGGCGCAGTTGTCCTTCCTGTGGGCATTATGTATGGTAAAAACTATTTGCTTCACGAAGCAGTTTCTAGGGTTCTTGTTAACTTGGGGAAAGAAAGACTTGCTTGTAAGATAGATATGGTGAAAGCAGGAATTATCGAAAGCATACTCATGTAAGGAGGCAATTTATTGACATGGTAAGGAGAGACAATTTATTCACATATTATTAACGGTGTATCTGATAAAGATGAGGAACCCATGTTATTATGCACATAGAGGGGATTGCAGCACAATGATTGTGGATTTCTGCAGTATTGCATTTTTTCACAATTAAAATTGTTATGCTGCTAGACTGGTTGTTCATTGATATGATCCTTAATTCCTTATATCCACAGCCTTTGGTAGCCAGCACAGGTCATATAGGGTTACTTTCCTGGGCATCGAGTTCAGTCATGACAAGAACAAAGCTAACATCAACAAAGAGTACAATTAAAAGGTGATGGGATGGCCTCAGGGGTAAATTAGTCTTTTTACATTGCATAGTTTCGAACTAAATGACCTCACGTGACTTACAAGTGACACTTAACGAGGATTATTAACGTTTGGTGCAATTAGCAACAAAATGAAACATCCGAGTTTAATTAATTGTGGCAAAAAACATATAGGTCCAATTACAAAAAACGGTAAAGATCCGGGTGCAATTTCATACTTTTCCCTAATTTTAACAATGACATCCAAAATGAAACTTTAATATCTTTTGGTTCTTTTGAGGGGACCAAAGAGAAAACGAGCTATCTTGACTTCCGTCGGTGCTGTTGAGGGAATCTGCAACTAATGATTGGAACGACATCCTGACATACTTGGTGTTTGAGTTAGTTGATTGATTAATCAGTGATCAATTGGTGTCGAAATTGATCTCCATGAATCGAAATGACGGATTGCTACAAGTTTGAGTGCGATTATCTCTGGTTTGATGCCCAGGCACATACAAACTATACCAAACTCTTCTACTTCACTCTTTGTATCCAATTTGACCGATAATTCATTTGGATTCCATAATTGTTGCACTCCACTAACTTTCATGAGAAGATAAAGATGATAACGCCCTGCATATTGTTCAATCCCATGCTTAGGATTATTCGCTTCCGAGCATAGAACTTGGTCAGTATTGGATCTTTAAGGTAATTTGCATCAAACAAACTGATTTAGTAGCAAATAATTTTTGCTATAATGTTGGAAAAAGGCCTTTTTTTTTCGATATTGGCACCCATCTGAACCAGAAATAGCTCTATACCAAATCCTTGCTCGACTAGTGTAAAATGTGAGTTGAAATTTGCTGCACTTTACATATTCCCTTATTAAGTTATCCATTGGATTTAACATGTTCTCCACCATTGTCTTTGTATTTGTGAAGCGAACCAGTAATGAATTGTCTTTCACCCACAACAAAATGATGAACCACTACAAGAATGTTAGTCTACAGCTGCAGACTAAATTTCTCGCCACTAAATACTATCGTTAGATAAAGTATTCTGTGTCAACATTTAGTATCGGAGTTATACAACTGATTTAGTGTCAAATAATTAGTCGCTGCTAAAACTCATATTTTGTGTGGACTTCTTCCATTGTAGAATAGTTTAACTTGAAAAAACATTAGCGTCAAGATAACATCGAAATTAATACAGATAATCAGTAACAAACAAAAGTTTTACTGTAAAAAAGTCTATTTAGTGTCTAATGTAGTTGTTGTAAATTATGTATAAACAACTTCGGTTTCTATCCGTCACCGTTATCAATTTGCTGTCACTAACGTAAATTTGAAAGTTACTTTGATGTCACTAATCACTTAGAATTTAGAACTATTTGTAAGGATTTTCTTAGGGTTAAGTGAGGACAAAAAAATCATAGAAAAAATTATTACAATGTTTAATTCCTTGAGTACAATACTAAGAAAGAGATTTGCAAAAAATATATTTGAAAGGATAAAGATATTTTGTGATGGATTTCCCTTACAATTTTTTTTAAGGAATTTGTATCTTGCTTATTTTATAAGGGATTTGTATCTCTTTAACAAACATTATATGTCATCATCACACTAATTAGTAATAGATATTGCATTACCGTAAAAACATTTATTTAGTGTCCAATATAATTGTTGTAAATTGTACATAAACATCGGCGGTTTCTAGCGTCACAACTACCATAAATTAAAAAGAAAAAAAGGCAAAACTAAACAGAATCCACAATAGCTTTTATTTGAAAAATTTAGCGAGAACTGTAGCCCTCTCACTTATCAAATCAGCTTTTAATTGAAAACCCCGGCCGCGTCTGTACCTCCCAAATCCCGTGTGCTCACCCACTACTCAAGAGCCTCCCAAACTCCACCGCCGGAAGACCCTCCTGACGAGGACGTCAACTCCGTCGGAGAAATGAGGCAGCAGACCAGAGACTCCTCTGTTTAAGCAGACCAGAGGTCTGTTTAAGCATACCAGCAGACCAACTCTCTTTTTGGCAGAATTTATATCCTTTAATGCTTCCACATACAACAACTCATATGAAGTGTGAGTTGCCTGTGACTTCACACTTCCATAGCAGAAGCCATCTGTTATCCAGCAGAGCAACTTGGAGCTTATCCAATTTCCTAGTTTTCGTTGATTCTTGTAATCTCAGAGTTCTGAGTAAGCTGTACTTAACCAGGCATTTTCTCCTAAGTAGATCTGCTTTTTTTTCGTTATCTGTTTTGATTAGTATGATTCTGGAGTTTTTTTTAATATTAAAAAAAAACTTTCAATTTGACAGTGTTTCCTACAATTTACCGAGTACATTAGCCTCTTCCCTTTTCGTTGCATTAGGGTTTTCTTATACAAGGATGTCATCTCGAGTGACTGAGAAAGCAGAAAACAATGTAGATTTACAGAGTAATTTGCAAGAAGGACAATCTTCACACTCCTATGAAGCTGCAATGGAAGCACTCTCTTCTCTCATTACACGTAAAAAACGTGCAGACCGAACTCCTATTGGTGGAAAGTACGAGAAATTGGAAAGGATGTCTGAATATCTGAAGGTACCATTTTTCATTACACAATGATGGAGAATTTGAGATTTGAGAGAGTTGTATGAGAATCATGCTCTGAGTATGTCGAGATATCCAGATGCAATTTAAGCAAAATTTTATGAAACTTCTAAGATTAGGGGAAGCACATTGCTTTGCTGCAAATACATAGTTGAACATGTGAAAATCAAGCACGTCGTTTTGCTGCAAGATTGGTTTTAATTTCGTAAATGCATGAAGCTCACTAACCTATTTGTTTAATTAGTTTTTTTCTTTGTATGTGGGAAAGCATCATCTTATGACTGATGAAAAGATGATAACTCTTTGTTCCACACAGTAGTGTGTTTGAGACTATTGTGTTACATGATTTTGTTATTGTATTTATTGTGTTTCCTTTTTATATGTAGGAGATCGTGAACTAGAGATGGAGATGAAGTTCGTAGTTTTGGCATTCTGAATTCACAACCATATCAAGTATAAAATCATATTAGTTTTAGGGGTTTATCTGATTTAGAAAATTATTTATTTACATTCAAATTTATTGTAAGTTTGTGGTTTGGATGTTTATTCAGATGTATGTATATACTTTGATAAATAATATATTGTGTTTTTTTAAAATGCATTGTGTAGTTCATATCATATAGCAATAACTAGATAATTAATAAAAAAAACACCACAAAAATTTGTTTTAAACAATGATTAACCATTGTTGATGCAAAAACCTTGTGTTTAGCAGCGACATAAACTGATATGTTCAACTGTGGACTTGTTATCACTAAAGACATGTGTTTAGCAGCAACATTACCTAACAGTGTCAACTACTTTTAATGGTGGATCTGTAGTCACTAAATACACGTATTTAGTAACAACGTATTATGATGTTAATAGAAATATATAGTAACAAATTTTACTGTTGTTAATGAAGTGTATATAGTGGCGACAATTATTGTCACTGAATGTGGTTGACCTATAATGGCGGCAAACCTTTTAGTGACGGTGTTTTACCGTCGGAGTGACCTTTAGCCACGGGACCTATCCTGACGAGACTTCGCCCGCTGCTAAAGGTTAGTGACGACAAATACCTATTTAGCAGCTATTTAACACCGAACCAACGTTGTTTGCATTGGGTAGCAAACTGGCGTGATGCAATCCAAGGATGGTACAGTTTTATTTTTGTTGTTGTTGTTTGCAATCCAAACTGGCGTAACAAATTCACTTCTGACTGTTTGCTGTTTGCACTGGGTTGTCATGCTGTTGTTTGTTATTTTTGTTTCTGCAGAAGCTGTAATTGAGAAGCTTGAAGTTTCAACACTTAAGTTAGAAGTACACTGCAAAATGATATTTGCTCTGCGGTTCTTTGTTCTTCTACGTTGATCCGTTTTCAGTGTTCTAGATTGCTGAAATTTAGTTCTTGGTGTATAGTTGAGCTACACTGTGTAATGGATGTTAGGTTTTATATTTGTACATTTTTGAGATCTCGAAGTTCGAGCAATGCAAAACTTAATTGTGTTATATTGAGTAGGATTTGACTTTCTTGCTCTACAAAACTAAACATTTTTTTAATTATTAATTATTCATATTAAAGTTTTAACTATTCTTAATTTTTAAAAATAAATAATACAAATTAAATGTATTATATAATAAACATATACAATAAGAGGCAAATATGTCATTTTACCACATTCTATTCTATTTTCATATCCAATTCCATCAAAGAAACAACATAATTCCTTATTCCATTCCACCAAAAAAACAACTTCATATTCTTATCTCCTATTCCTTATTCCCTATTCCTATTCTCTATTCCGTATTCCTTATTCCGAATTCCGCGAAGAGAACGACCCATAAGATTTCTTTATACACTTGATATATGGTTCTAGCAACAAATAGATAGAGTTGAAAACCATTTAGTTCGGTGGCCCACTAACCAATTGTGATTGTCATTTCATCTAGTGTTTGATGATAAAACATGTTTAACATGAGGTAGTCGAGATATTCCTTGTAATAATAGATGTATTACCATTACAAATAATAACATATAAATAAATATTACTTGGTGGGTCAAGCTTAGCCCAAAACTCATGACCCGAATCTGGCAAGTTAACTCAAACTTGATCCACGCACTTTGTTTTTCTAATTTGAACCTGATACAACCCCGGTTATTTTTGGGTCGGGACAGAAATAGATAACGATACAAAATAGAGGTTCTACATGCAGATGAGATTCACATGTATGTCCAAAGATTTGGTTAACCTGCAAATCAGATTCATGGGTATTCCTAAATTGGTCTTTTTGAAAAACTTTTGCATATTTTGATATAGTTTTCATATGTGGTTGATTTTGCAAAAACAATCCACAAATCATATTCGCACGCCTTCAACGGTTTTACATCATCTATGTCGTGTTGTAATCTTCTTGTGGCATATGTTGTTTGAGTAATTAGAGAGTTATAAAGGGGTTTAAGAAGGCGTTGACTCTTAGGAGAGTCATTCACATATATTCACAGTGGAATGATTTGAATATACGGGAAACCCTAACGATCTATATCTAATAATTTATAAAGCTATAACGACATATAGAAAATAATAAAATCTTGAGTATGTATCTAATATCTATAACTACGATATATAGAAAATTGTAAAGGCTAGATTATAGATCTACGATCTCCCCTTAATTCGAAGTCAAGTCAACAACTGAGAGATTGTTTCTCATCAGTCTATCTTCAGAGGCGGAAAGGCCATTGGTGAGTATGTCAGCGAACTAGAGTAGGATGATAGCAGACGAGTAGGGGACCCATGGTGACATGTTCACGGACAAAATACATGAGTTTGTGCTTGGTGTGAGCGTGAAATAGAGGGTTCATGCCAAAGTAAGTAATCGAGATGTTGTCACAATAAACTATGAGGGAGTAAAACAAACGTTCTATGATTTCACCAAGAAGTTGTTGGAGCCACGTTAGTTCAGCAACACAATCTCCCAACAATCGATATTCTACTTAGTGTTGGATCGGGCTACAGTACATTGCTTCTTTTCTCACTAAGAGATGAGATTCACTCCCAAGAAGTTGCATCATCCGGAAGTGAAGCGACGTCTGTCGGGACAGACAACCCAATCCACGTTAGCAGAAGCATAAAGCGTATGACTGGATTGTTGATGAAGAAGAAGACCATGACGGATGGTACATCGAGAAAATGGAGGATTTCTTTAACATCCTGTAGATGAGGATGGGGAGGGTTGTGAATGTATTCACTGAATCGGGTCCCTGCAAATGAGATGTATGTACGAGGTGTTGAAAATGAACAAACCCAGGTGTTTGCTTTATATAAACCATCTCATTAAGATGTCTATGGAGGAACGCATTTTTGACATCTAATGGTCGAATGAGCCATCCATTTAAAATTGTGAAAGATAGAACTGTTCGAATGGTTTCTAGTTTGATAACTGGCCTGAATGTTTCTTCGTAGTCGACCTTGTGTTATTGTTTAAACCCTTGTGGCACTAATCGAGCCTTATAGAGCTCAATCACATCATCTTATTTTTCTTTAACTCAAAAGACCCATTTGCATCCGACTAAGTTTATCGAGGGTGAAGGCAGGACGAGATCCCACATTTGCTTATCTAGTCAGTTGTTGTACTCATCAGTCATAACTTGTCTCCATTGAGGATCAGGGGTGACATTGGAAGTAAAAATTGGTACATCTACATAGATGAAACGAGAGAGATTTACGAAGTACTGGGGCTTGCGGATGACAGTTTTGGATATTGTCTGCATTGGATGCCAGGGTAGTTGACCAGTAGCTGAAGCAAATGCAACAAAGGATGGGTCCTAGCCAGAATGGACAAACGTATTCTCCTCGGACGAGTTGGGTGGTGCTGAACCGAGGGACGGTGTGGGAGCCAAAGGTGGAACAAGTAATAAACACATGAGGCTGATGATTCTGTCACTAAGGTGACAGATGGAGGATTTGATCATGCCTCTATCACAGGATGAGGTTCGATCGTTAGTACAAGAATGTTGGTCTACAATCGCAGACCAAATTCCTTGTCACCAAATACTTGTTGGTCGTGGACAACCCTTGGGTCGGTCTGATTCGACCTGGTCCGGTTTAACTCTTAAGCCGACCCAATCTTACATGTGAATGGTAAATGAGGAAGGAAACAATATTAGGAAATATGATTGTTGGTATGATATATTAGGAAATATTATAATATTAATGAAATATTTCCTAATAAAATATTTCCTATTGTGATGTTTCCTAATGTAATATAGTTGTTGGTATTTTTGGTTTTTAACAATTAACTTAGCTTAAGTTTACCTAAACTAATTTATGGGTTTCCTTAATTTCAATGAGTAACATCAACCCTATAAATAGGGTTGGTTCTTCTCATTTAAAATCAATCCCATACACTCCCGAAAAATTTGAAAATTACCAACGGATATATTGCTCTAGAGTTAAGTCAGTCTGAGTTCAGGTATTGTTCAGTTCGGTTAAGGAAAATACTGTGTTTGTTTCATCTTGACGATACTGTTTTATCCTGGGAGGTAATCAACTCAATTTTTCTCGTACACATACCATTTATGGTGAGAGGGACGAAATAACCTTAAGAAAATTGTTTTGATATGGGAGTCAGTAATTTTTCGAGAAAAATTCATTTATTTTGCAATTTCGTTGCTTCATTAATTTGCATGTCATTTAATATTTTATGCATTTTTATTTTTGAAAAATATTATTTAATTATCCTATTATTACTAACAATTTTAAGGCAATTTCCTATGTTTTAGTGATTTCAGGAGACTAAGAACCGGTTCAACTCATTAATTTGTGAAATAATGATTTTCTGGAAAAAAAAATAATTCAGCATTTTTCTATTTCAGAATAATGGCTGCAAACAACAATGATGTTGATATCAGTGTTGGAGTAGTGGCTCAGATTTAAGTCCCTAATGCGTCATCGAACGATCCCGTCGTTGCGCCGACTGGGGGATAACCATGACTCGTCCGTCTGGACTTGTACATGCTGAGAAGCCCGAGAAATTTGACGGCTCAAACTTTAAGAGGTGGAATGAGAAGATGTAGTTCTATCTTACCACGCTGATCTTGGCTCGATTCCTGACTGAAGAACCACCAACTCAAAGCGAGGACAATGATGTTCAAGGGTTCTTGTTAGCTCTAGAAGCTTGGAATCATTCAGATAAAGAAATATTCTTTTATTTTGAAGAAGTTGATTCTGGGGAGAGCTTGTACATGGGAAATTACGCCTCATCCGATGTCAAGGGGAAAGGAAGCATCATTTTGAAGATGACTTTCGGGAAAAAACTGACATTGAAGAATGTGTTGTATGTGCCAAAAATTCGGAGGAACCTGGCGTCAGGATCTCTCCTCACCAAGCATGGCTTCCGTCTTGTATTTGAGTCAGATAAATTTGTACAGATAAAAACTGGGATGTATGTAGGTAAGGGTTATGAATGTGGGGGATGTTCAAACTCAATGTAATGCCTATTAAGCCTAAGATAAACAAGAATAAGATTTTTTCTTCTGCTTACTTGATTGAGTCTCCTAATCTTTGGAATGGTAGATTAGGTCATGTTAATTATGATACATTGTGAAAGTTAATTAACATGAATCACATTACACTTCAAATTGATCTCAAACATAAGTGTGAGATATGCGTTTAGGCTAAATTAACTATATCATTCTTTCATTCAGTTGAAAGGAATACAAAATTTCTTGATTTGATACATAACGACGTTTGTAATTTAAAGTTTGTCCAAGCGAGAGCAGGAAATAACTACTTTTTCACTTTTGTGGATGATAGTACAAAATATTTCTATGTGTACTTGTTGAAGAGGAGAGATGAAGCTATAGAAACGTTCATGCTTTCTAAACAAAAAGTTGAAAATCAACTTAATGAGAAAATCAAGATGTTGCATAGTGATAGAGGTGGTGAGTATGATGTTCCATTTGGTGAGTTTTGTGCTCAACACGGAATCATACATGAGGTCACCGCTCCCTGTTCACCCCAATCAAACGGGATAGCGGAAAGGAAAGATCAAACATTAAATGAGATGATGAATTGAATGTTGATAAATTCTGGGTTACCTTAGAACATGTTGGGGGTATCTATTTTAAGTAACAAATACCTTTTAAATAAGATAACCCGAAACACATTTCGAATTATGGAAAGGTAGAAAACCTTCTTTCAATCACCTCCGATTATGGGGGTGTCTTTCTAAAGTGATGGTGCGTCCTCCTAAAAAGGTCAGGATTGAACCAAAAATTGTTGCTTGCATCTTCATAGGATATGCTCAAAATAGTTATGCTTTTCGATTTCTTGTGAATGATTCGAAGATTTTGGATATACATAAAGATACGATAATGGAATCAAGAAACACATATTTCATTGAATAAGTATTTCCGGCTAAATCTAGGGGGAATGGAAGTTCGTCAAAATGAACTTATGAGACTATTGAAAATAATGGTCTAGACCTAGAAAATGCTGAAGTAGAACCCAGGAAAAGTAAACGAGTTTGAGTAGAAAATCTTTGGTCCAAATGTTTTCACCTATATGCTTGAAGTGGAACCTCAAACATATCAAGAAGCCGTAAATTCTTCAAAAGGACCTCTATGGAAAAAGACGATCAATAGTGAAATTGAGTCCATCCTGCAAAATCACACGTGGGAACTAGTGGATCTTCCTCCTGGATCCAAGCCACTAGGTTACAAGTGGATTTTCAAAAGAAAAATGAAAACAGATGGATCAATTGACAAGTATAAGGTTAGACTTGCAATTAAGGGTTACAAGCAGAGAGAATTGTCTTGATTATTTTGGCACATATTCTTCGGTCAGGAGAATAACTTCCATAAGAATGATACTCACAATAACGACATTGCGAAATTTGGAAATACATCAAATGGATGTGAAAACGGTTTTCTTAAATGGAAATTTAGAGGAAGAAATCTACATGGAACAACCTAAGGGTTTTGTTGCGCCAGGGCAAGAAAAGAAAGTCTGTAAACCGGTGAAATCACTATATGGTCTGAAATAGTCACTGAAACAGTGATATGAGAAATTTGACAATGTAATCCTGGAAAAAGAATTTAAAATAAATGAATGTGACAAATGCATCTACGTGAAAGTTACAAATGAAAGTTATTTCTATTTGTGTCTTTATGTTGATGACATGGTTATCGTTGGAAGTAGCGATAAGATGATTCAATTCACGAAGGATAAGTTGAATTTGAGATTTGACATGAAAGAGATGGGCATTGCTGATGTAATTCTTGGAATTAAAATTAATCGGACATTAGAAGGAATTCCTCTAAGTCAATCTCATTATATCGATAAGATATTAGAGAAATTCAACAGGATGACAAAAAGAAGGTCTGCACTCCAATAGATCCAAATAAGTATTTCTCAATAAATACAGGAGAAAACGTCTTTCAAGTTGAGTATGCTAGGGCTATTGGTAGTGTTATGTACTTGATGACTTGTACTAGACCTGATTTATCACACGTTGTTGTCGTGTTAAGTAGATATACGAGTAATGCAAGTACTGGTCATTTGGATGGAATCAGAAGATTACTTAGGTACTTGTGATATACTCATAGTTATGGGCTGCATCATATGAGATATCCAACTGTTATAGAAGGATATACTGATGCTAATTGAATATCAACATCAAGAGACTCGAACTCCACAAGTGAATCCGTGTTTACCCTAGGGGGTGCAACCATATCCTAGAAATCCTCTAGGCAAACAGTTATAGCCAGATCCACCATGGCTACACCATTTTCTTGAGGATATTTCTAGGCGGTCAAGACCAGTGGCTGCAATAAGCATATATTGTGATAGTCAATCTGCAAATGGCAGAGCACAAACTCATATGTATATTTCTAAGTTTAGACATATTCGTCATAGGCATAATTCCATTAGACCTTTGCTCTCGATAGGAATTATCACAATCGATTATGTCAGATCGAAGGAATTAGCGGATCAGTTAACCAAAGGGTTAAATAAAGAGTAAGTTGGCCAATCATTGAGAGGAATGAGACTGAAGCCCGTGGAATAAACACTCTTTGAGAAGGAAAACCCAACCTATTTGATTGAAGATTTCAAGATCTAGGTTCAAAGGGACAACCTAATCACAAGAGTGAGGTTAGATCACAGCAGGGGATTTAAAACCCCTAGTTCATTCCTATGATGAGAAACAGTGACGATAGTCGATGAGGCTACACAAGTGCTTTTAAGGATTTAGAATTATAGAGTGTTGGAATAACACTTGAGATAAGGAATCGTTCATGCAAGTGAGAAGAGGGACCACTTCGAAAGAAATTGTTGATGGCACAATTCTTAGAAACACTTGCAGAATCACGCAATGTCATGGCCAGAACGGGCATGAATGCGTGAACTGAACAATACTAGGAAGATACCAATGTGGAATATATCGTCATTTACACCAATGACAGACAATTCAAAGACATCGTGTCTATTGACTAGCCAGTAAAGTCAATGTAATTTTACGAGGGAAGATTCAAAGGGTATCACCTACCTATCGTATGCAGGTGTCGACAGTTGAACTCTTTTTTCCTGAGTCTAGAGCGTCTAGGTTTTCTCTCATTTCTCCATTCATGTGGGGGATTGTTGGTCGTGGACAACCCTTAGGTCGACTTAATTCGGCCTGGTCCGGTTTAACCCTTAAACCGACCCAATCTTACTTGTGAATGGTAAATGAGGAAGGAAACAATATTAGGAAATATGGTTGTTGGTATGATTTATTAGGAAATATTATAATATTAATGAAATATTTCGTAATGTAATATAGTTGTTGGCATTTTTGGTCTTTAACAGTTAATTTAGTTTCAGTTTACCTAACTTAATTTATGGGTTTCCTTAATTTCAATGAGTACCATCAACCCTATCAATAAGGGATGGTTCTTCTCATTTAAAATCAATAAAAACAATCCCATACACTTCTGAAAAATTCGAAAATTACCAACAAATATATTGCTCTAAAGTAAAGTCAGTCCGAGTTCAGGTATTGTTTAGTTCAATTAACAGAAACACTGTGTTTGTTTCACGTTAACAATACAGTTTTATCCTGGGAGATAATCATCTCAATTTTCCTCGTACACAAACCATTTATGGCGAGGGTAGCAAAATTGCCTTAAGGAGGCCATTTTGATACGGGACTGATTAATTTTTCGACAAAAATCCATTTTATTTGGGCAATTTCGTCGTTTCATTAATTTGCATATCATTTAATATGTTATGCATTTTTAATTTAGAAAATTATTATTTAATTCTCCTATTATTACTAGCAATACTATCACTAGATAAGATATTTTTTGTCGACATTTAATGTCGTGGTTATACATATGCTTTACTGTCAAATAATTTGTCATAGTTAAAACAAATGTCTTGTAGGATTTATTCAATTGTAGAGTAGTTCAACTTTAAAACATAAAAATCCAATGTCAAGATATCATTGATAGTAATACAGGTAATCAGTAATAAGCTAAATCTTTTTTGAAAACATTTGTTTAGTGTCCAATTTAGTTATTGTAAATCATGTATAAATTACTTTGTGTTCTACTCGTCACCGTTATCAATTTGCTACCACTAAAATATATCATTTAGTAACAATGTAGTATTACAGTCGTTCACTAATAAACCGGTTGAACCACCATAAGTTTTTTTTAAAAAAAAAACTAAATAAATTTCGCGGTAGCTTTTAGTAAAAAAACAAAAACTAGCGCAACAAGGACTCCTTTAATCTCTAATCTGAAAAAGGTTCAACATTCCCTTCAACTTATCAATTAACTCTACTCGATCCCGTCCTAAGTTTAGAAGATTCAGCTTTCGAATGGACCTTACGTTCCGTCATAAGTTGACATCTAAAAGTGTAACTAAAAAGAAATAACATGGACCTTAAAATCAAATCTCATCAACGACATTTAGGTCATAACTCAATATCTACATGGCATACTCTTTTTTTGTATGTAATTGAATTTCTATCTTAGCATCTTTTTTGTTATACGTACTCAAAAAATAAAAATATTAATATTTGACTTAAATTTTCTAATAGATTCAGTGTCGACTTTCAAAATGATGTCGGAGTCAGCAGAGCTTATGGTGAGTAGTGGAAACGCACTTAGCATCACTTACGTCATGCTTTAATTATCTACATGTATATTGTTGAATTTTTAAAGTAGGTATATATTTATATTTCTAAATAGAGGTTGTTTGTCTTTCGTATCAAATTATAGGACAAACGACTTATATTAGATTTTAAATTATATACATAAAAAAGGTGTATTATGTAGATAATTGGAATATGATTAATCTAAAAGTTAAATTCAAAGAATTTTACGACTATCATAATTGAATTATTTGTTGTTTTTAAATTTCTCATATAATTATATTTCTACTTTAATCTATGTTACTATTTACCAAATAAATTAGATAAATTTTAAAAAGTAACCTTGTCAGAATTTTTTTTTGAAAAAGTATATATGGTAAAAATTTACGAAAATGTTGATTTGTGCAGTTACCACCTGCGTTTTTCAATTTTTTTTTTTTCGTTTTTTTTTAAAGCAGCAGAGTGTTCATTCTCTAGTCTAGTCTCACCTGAGTTAAAACACCCTAGCTAGTTTGACATTTTCAGGAATTACTGCTGCAAAATAGCTCTTTGGGGTTTCCACTCTTGACTCTCGGCTGGTTCTCTAAAAATGTGAAGTTTAGATACTAACATGCTACGGTAACCCATGTCTTTCAAGCGACCTGATGCTTGTTCATTCTCTAAGCTAGTCTCACCAGGCTACATTTGCTAAAGCATAAGCATAACACATTAACACTAACCAGGCTAGAGAGACGTACATCTCTGACTCAACATCTTTTGAATATCTTGTAAAGCTTCTCCAATGACTATAGCTTTTTAATTGAGTTTTTTTAAAAAGTAACCATGTTAATGTTGGATTTTAAATAATAATAATTGCTTCAACTCTTCAATGTTTTACCTCGCGGATGTTGTTCAGAACAAGTTGGAAAATTTAGGACAGGAAAAAAGTATTTAACTTCTTATAACGATGAATTTTGAAAAGTATTTATGTCTGAAAAACGCAGGTACTAGTAGCGTTTTTTAGGAAAACGCTACTGGTCTACCTGCACAGATGCACATTTTGCTAAAAAAAAATTTTGCATACATATTTTTTTAAATTTTTTTTCTGACATACATACTTTTAAAAATTCCTCTCTTATAACTTCCTTTCTTGTTTACTGGAGGAATTTATTCAGAAAATCAAGAGTCTTCAGATGAGGAGTTTTGGAGTTCGGGTGAGGATAAACAAGCTAGTGTCAAACTAGATAGTGTATTTGAAGAAAAGTCTCATTCAGAAACTTGTGAATAAACAACTTTGTTTCAATGTTTTACCTCGCGGATGTTGTTCAGAACAAGTTGGAAAATTTAGGACAGGAAAAAAGTATTTAACTTCTTATAACTTCCTTTCTTGTTTACTGGAGGAATTTATGCAGAAAATCAAGAGTCTTCACATGAGGAGTTTTGGAGTTCGGGTGAGGATAAATAAGCTAGTGTCAAACTAGCTAGTGTCTTGATAGAGAACCAGCCGAGGAATTTGGTGAGACTAGCGTAGAGGAATTTGGATCTATGAATACTGAGATGAAGCAACGCGTGATACTATCTCTCAATTTCTATTTAGGAGGAAAACCATAAGGAGACTTAAAATTAACGTGGTTTCTGATAGACCGTTGTTTCCACTTGCATATCCAACAACACCAGCAAGGGTCTTTAGATTTCTCTTGATAGAGAACCAGTCCATTTTCATTGAAGTTTTCCAAAAAATATTTTTTCAAAAATTCATTTTCTTTGTTTGATACTGTTGTGACTGGTTGTGTGTTGTGTCTTCTCAAAATTCATGTGTTTTTTAAAAAAAAAAAATTGCATATATTTTTTTAAAAAAAACGCAGGTGGTAGACCTGCGCAGTTGAACATTTTGCTAAATATTTATTTTACATATATATTTTTTTAAATTTTTTTTCGAAAATAAATACTTTTAAAAAAAAGTCAATAAATTAGTATAGCCGTGTCAGCGGCAACACATGAGGTTAGCTTTATAGATATATTTCATATTTTAAGGTTTTAAAAAATTGCTCACTAGTCACTACCTAGGCTTATTCATGAGCCGGTTTGGGGTCAAACCAGTTCTGAATTAAACTGGTATGGTTTGAAAAAAAACAGTACTTTTTTCAGTTTTAAAAAAACTGGTCTGGTTTAAGGAAAAAAGAATTGGTCTGGTTCGAACCGATTCAGAACCGGTTCTAACTGTTCTGGTCTATTTTTTTTTAATAACAATTTTGGTTCGAAAATAATCTGGTTCAAACCGAACCTAAACCGACTGAAAATCCTGTCCAACACACTGAACCGTCTGAAAAAATAATGAATCAACTGCAAAACACTGAACCGGCTGAAAAAACACTGAACCGACTGAAAAATACACTGAACCGACTGAAAAACACATGAACCGATTGAAAATATGTTCCACAACCGACTAAAATCCTTGTCCAACATCAACATACGAGAGTCCAATATATCTCTAGGTTTGGTTTATTGAAGACATCTCTAGGTTTGGTTTAATTTAAGACCGATTTAGTTGATTTTGCTTCAAAACGGTTCTAAAATTATATAGGTTTAAAGTGGTTTGATTTAAATTTAAGTATAAACCAGTATCAAAAAAAGGAGTCGAGTCGAACCGATTCAAACTGGATTTTTGGTACTACTTTGAACTGGTCTATTTGAAGCCTAAAAACACTGGTTTGGTTTTGGAACTAGTTCGGTTGAACCGGTTCAAACCAAACTAGTTCTAGACCAGTTCATCTGAACCGGTTAATTTGAACAAGCCTATCACTACCGAGAATGGAGGTCGTTTGCTGCGACTTCTACTAGAACGTCTTCTACTGGAGAGTTCTTAGAGCGTCTACCGAATAGGAGCTTCTTTCCTCCCTGTTCTTCTACTGGACTTGCCATTAACGGTCTACTATAAGCTTTCCCCATAAACCGTAGATACTGGACTTATGCTTCTCCTTTTAATTTGTATGTTTATTCAGATGTATATAGATATTTTGATGAATTTTATATTAGGATTTTTAAAATAAATCTTATAGTTCATACATTTTATCAAGAACATGATAATTAATTAAAAATAAGGAAAAGTATGAAAAATATGTAATATGTTTGACCAATGTTGTCAAAGCGACACATTTGTAGTTTTTGATGCAACACGTTTGCTGTTGTTGGTATTTGATGCAGTCGTTATGTTTCCGTCCAAAATAGCTGTTAAGTATTCACATGTCTTGCACGTGACGTCGTTGTAGAGTGAAAATGTTGAAATGCCATTGTCTTCTTCATATAGCAGTTATAACACTTAGTGGAACTGCGTCTCCAATCTTCGCCATTGAGGAGCCGAAGTCTTCGTCCTCTCTACCAACAATGATTCCGCCTCCGTCGAAGGTACGCCTCTCTCCAATTGCTTCCTCAGCTCGCCTTCTCGGTCTCTCGCCCTTACCTCCGTTGAGGATCTTTTATGTTTAGTCTTGTGGTTGCATTCCATGATTTGATTACGCGTTGTGGTTTGATCTGTAGTGTTACGCATTCGGCCAATATCTACCCATAATGATTTATTCGTTTATTTTTCTGGATTTGAAGCAGCCAAATTTCTACTTTGTTAGTTCTCTTGAATTTTGGTTTTGAAGCTGAAATGGTGTCAGTTTTTGTTTTTCATGATCTGGATATTGGATCGACTGCTTAATTACACAACAGTAGCTGCATTTTCTGATTCTTGTTAGAACAGATGCTACTGCCTGACATATAGGCATCTTCTGTATTTCATATATATGATATGGAAATGTACAAGCTTTACCTCAAATTTTCTGGTTGTTCAGTATGCAATTTAGCTCGGCTCATCCATAGTTTGTGTTTCTGACTTGGATCCAAATCCTTGTGTTTCTAATGAACCTTGAGGGAAAGCTCAACATTTGTTATATGTTTGGGTAGTATCTAGTTCACGTGAATGGATGACGAACTTTCAGTTGTGTCATGCATTTGGTGGATAAGCCTTTAACACCTTTAAGAAGATTGGTATGTTACTGTGTTCTGAAGAATTAAGCATTTTAAATCAATCTATTGTTAAAATCACTATCCCTCTGCTGTTCTTGAAGAGGGAAACTTTGAGGTTTTGCTATTTGGTTAATATATTAGCTGCAAGTTTGAGGTTCTTTACTTACTTTTCACTAATTCATCTGAGTTATGCTTAGAGTTTCTGGTTGGAGAGCTAATTCACATTCATTTGTTTTGTTATATGTTTGTGTTTCTTGATTAAAGTTAGAATACTCTTGGTTGATTGTTTATAGTTGTCTGAGATCTTTCGTTTATTTGACTTCGAGTTTCCGTTTATCAACTTGATTCTAGAATACTGTGCAGTAAGCTTAAGGACGTAAGTTGTATATTGATCTGCTTCATTTTCATTTATTGCAGATGATGGCGGTGGGATGAATCCCGATAAGATGTGGCAGTGCATGTCTCTTGGATATTCTGCTAAAAGCAAGGTTGCTAATACAATTGTCCAATGTAAGGGACTAAATATACATAGAGAAAAATGCTTAAGAATGCCCTATTTGATTTTTTTTTTTTTAATATTATCATGCTTATGTCCATTCAGATGGTAATGGCTTCAAAACTAGTACCATGAGGATGGGAGCAGATGTAATTGTCTTCTCAAGATGTACGGAAGAAGATGGAAAAAGGTATACGCTTCATTCACTCACTGCAGCATTCCCTTTCATGATCTTTAAGGCTTATATTTTCTAATGGAACATGGGTATTATAGAAGCATGCATTGTTTTTCATTCTTTCAGGGTTCGTATCGACAGCGTGAGCTTATATGTTATAAAATTTGATTATTGGTTGATTTGTTATTTTAGCAGTTCTTTTGGTGGCAATGTAGTGTTTTGTAATCCCTATAGCAGTTGTGATGAACCCCATTAGCCGCAAGAACTTCATCATCAAGTCAGTTTCGGTTAGGAAATCAGTATTGCGTAATCTCTGGATTGTCAAGAACCTGATTAGGGAATTTTACTGAATTTATGCAGGATTGAAAGTTGTTTTTTCCTTGTGACACTTCAGTTCAAAGGATGCTTCTCGTCGAAGAAGGGAGGAGGAGTTCTTACTTTCTGCAGAAGATTTCTGTCGCAGCGGATGAAGGAATAAGGATTTAGGGTTTCGACTTGAACAAGGGATGTAAATACACGACGTGATGAGTGAAGAAGTTAGAATTCGGGGAAGAAGGAAAGACTTCGGAATATGGAGGGAAATAGGCTTAGGGGAAACTTCGGCATTTACAGAATATTTTCATTAAAATAACACCAAGCATGTCACGTGTGTGACACATGCTGGTTTTTAACGTCACAACAAACGGAAGAACAAACGTTTTCATCTAAAACCTACAAATTGAAACATGTAACATCAATTACCTACACTCCAAAACTAGTTCCATCAACCACCACTTTTGGCAAACATATTACATTTTTTTCATACTTTTCCCTTAAAAATATATAACAAAAGTTGATATTTAGCATTGAATAGTAGGTGTTGTCACAGAAAACATGTTTTTAACAGCGACATTAACTAGCATTATCAAATGGTTTTAACGATTGACATGTTGTCACTAAATACGTGTGTTTAGCAACAACATTACGTGATATTATCAATTTTTTAAAACTGGTGGACATGTTGTTACTAAATACAGATCTTTAATGACAACATGTAATGATGTTGATAACATTATATAGTGACAATTTATGTCGTTGTTAATATAGTGTATATAGTAGCGACAATTATTGTGACTAAATATCGTCGATCTATTAGTGGCGACAAACTTTTAGTGATGACAAACCTTTTAGTGACAACAATTTATTGCCGGAGTGATTTTTAGCCACGGAACCTATCCTAACAAGACTTAGCCCGCTGCTAAAGGTTAGTGACAGCAAATGGGCAATTGGTTAGCTACTTTATCTTGCAGTTGTAGCTATACATTCCTGGTGCACCAAGGGTAGCCAGCTTAGGACTTTTGAAGTCAGACGTGTGGGGGATAACTCCACGAATTGAAGGACTGTGAGGTGCATCTCAAATTGAGATGAAAGAGAAATTCAAAAGAAAGTGAAGTTGTCTTCGTCAAACACGACATGTTTGCTTGTATAGATGAGTCTAAAGATGAAGTCAATACAAAGATAATGTTTCTTACCGGAGATATAACTGAGGAAGAAACATGGAAATGTTCTCGGGGCGAGTTTATCTACAAGGTTCAGAACGTGGAGTGGATGACATAGACAACCAAAAATGCACATGGATATGTAGTCTGGTGGCGTCCCAAATAAGCACTCGAATGCGGTTCGAAAGTCTACTGCTAATGCTGAGACTCTATTGTTGATGTAGGAAGTAGTGAGAAAAGCTTTTGCCTAGAACTTCGGTGACATATGTACATTTATAAACAATATGCATATTGTTTCAACTATGTGTCGAATCTTTCTTTTTGCAAGACCATTTTGGGATGAAGTATGTGGACAAGATTTGTAACGTGAAATTTCAAAAGAAGACAAGTAGGATTGGAACCGATTGATAGTATATTCACCAGCACTATCAGATTGAAAGCAACAAATATTGTCATTACATAATTTTTCAATGTGCAGACAAAATTTATGAAAATGAATGGAGATTATTTATGATTTGTTTTTTATAGGAAAAACCCAAGCCTAACGAAAAATTATCCATGAACACTACAAAATACTTAAAATCAGAATTAAAGTAAATTAGATATACCAAAACATTAGAGTGTATCAACACAAGCGGAAGGAAAGCATGACTATGAATCAATGGGAAAGGTAAACGATGATACTTTTTGGCTACAGACAACACAAAACTATTATGTCTAAAATTCAAAACGAACACTTTCATGGACTTATAAAGACGATCAATGGCAGGATAACAAAGATTTCTAAGTCGTTAATGCGAACAATTAATTGAAGTGACTAAGGTGGTCGACGTAGTCGGTCCGAGGTGAGCATTGTTATCACGAAACGGATGCAAACGCAATGCAGACTAAGAGCGAAGAAGGATCCCCCCCGGTCACTTTTTCCTTCACGATAAACGAATTAGCTTAAAATATACGACAAAATGTGTCGAGTTGCTTAATGGGTAATGGATTTCGAGATAGGAATTTAACATAATAGATAGAGGATATAAAAAGAGAAGAATCACATGAAATATTAATTTTAGATTAGCATGAGTCGAAAGAAATTGACCATTACCAACTATGACGCGGTTTGAGCCTTAATACGGTATAGGATTATGAAGTGTACCTAGGTCATTGGTCATGTGTGCGAATGCTCGAGTGTCGAGATAACAATTAGAGTCCACCGATTCTAGAACAGAAAATGCCAAAAATTAGTAAGGTAAGGTTAAGATGCCATAGGCATGGTTGAAGCAATGCATGTAGGTGTGACAAGTGTGGCTAATGCCATCACACAATTCATATGCCATAGATAAGGGTTAAATTGGTTCGTTCAGATATTTTGTTTTTTACAATTTCAATTGGGTACTTATATTTTCGGACTGCAATTTCTCCATAAAAAAATGACCAAAAGACTGTATAGGAAAAAATAAATCATCCATTCCTATTACAGTTTTTCATACATTTTTTCAGTTTAAATCGAAAATTGAAAAATTACACATCCAAAACTAAAATAAGTATTCAAAATGAAATCAAACAACTTAATAATTCGATTGAACAATATTTACATAGTATTTTTGGTTAATTATCTCAATAGTTACTTATCTTTTCCAATGTGATTAATTGGTTATAACTTGTGCAGAATGGTCACTTATGTTTGGTCGTGTGGCTATTGGATCATTTTTATTATTCACCGTTAATTGGTCATACATGTATAAACAATATGCACATTTTTTCAACTATGTGTCGAATATTTCTTTCTGGAATACCATTTTGGGATGAAGTATGTTGACAAGATTTACGATGTGAAATTCCAAAAGAAGATTTATGATTGGACAAGATTTATGATTGGAACCGATTCATAGTATTTTCACCAGCAACATCAGATTGAAAGCAACAAATGTTGGCATTACATAACTTTTCAATGTGTAGACAAAAATTATGAAAATGAATGGGGACAAGTATATATGAACGGGGACATATGACTTGTTTTTCATAGGAAAACCCAAGTATAACGCGAAACATTATCCACAAACACTGCAAAATACTTAAAACCTAAATTAAAGTAAATTAGAGAAACCCAAACATAAGAGCGTATCAATACAAGCGGAAGGAAAACATGACTATGAATCGATGGAAAAGGTAAACAATGCTATTTTCTGGCTACACAAGTCACAAAACTATTATGTATGAGATTCGAAACCAACACTTTCATAGACTTATGATTACGATCAAGGACATGATAATGAAAAAGTCTGAGTTGTTAGTGCCAACAGTCAACTAAAGTAACTAAGGTGGTCAACGTACACGGTCCAAGGTGAGAATTGTTATCACGAAACGCATAAAAACGCAACGCAAACTCAGAGCAAAGCAGGACAATCTCTACTACTTTTTCCTTCACAAGAAAAGAATTCGCATAAGAATAGACAACACAGTTTGTCGAGTTTCTTAATCGATAATAGGTTTCGAGATAGGAATGGAACATAATAGATAGAGAGTATAGAAAGAGAAGAATGACAAGAAATATAAATTTTAGATTATCATGATTAGAAAGAAATTGACCGTTACCAAGTATGACACGATTTGAGACTTGATACGGTATAGGATTATGAAGTGTACCTAGGTCATTAGTCATGTGTGTGAACGCTCTAGCGTTTAGATAAAAATTAGTGTCCATCGATTGTAGAACAGATAATGTTGAATATGAGTCACATAAGGTTGAGACATCGTAGGCATAGTCGAAGCAATGCGTGCAGGTGTGAGAAGTGTGGCTAATGCAATTACACAGTTCACACGTGGATAGGGGTGAAACCGGTCCGATCGAACAAATGTTTTTACTATTTCAGTCGGGTACCCATATTTTCAAACCAGAATTTGTCCATAAAAAAATGAACAAAATACCGTCTAGGAAAAAAATAAATCGTTCATTCGTATTACGGATTTTTGGACCGTTTGTTTCCAATTTAAATCGAAAAATTGAAACATTACACATCCAAAACCAAAATAAGAATTCAAATTGGAATTAAAAAACAAAATACCTTGATTAAACAATATTTACATAATATTTTGGCTTAATTTTCTCAATGGTTACTTATTTTTGCCCATGTAATTAATTGGTTATAACTAGTGCAAAATGGTCACTTATGTTTGGTCGTGTTACTATTTGGTCATTTTTACTTTTCACTCTTATTTTTTTTACCGCTAGTCACTATTTTAACAGGTGAAATGACCAAATTACCCCTATTGGTTTTTGGTTTTTGGTTGTTCCTCCACAAATTGTTAAAGCTTAGAACCTCGATTCAATGGTTGGTCACCTAGGGTTAATTAACCCAGAAAGTAATCCACCAAAACAGTTTCTTCTACTTGTCTTTTTCTTTGTCACGAGTTCTTCTTCTTCGTCAAGCTTTTACTAGAACAATTTCTTACGCGCCTCCTCTTTCTCCATCTTGAAAATTGAACCCAGTTACAATGATTTTGGGGTTCAAAGAGTATCCAAAATCGATTTTGGGGTTCAAACCAAAAAACATGATTTTAGGGTTCCAATCTGTGGAAAGATGATGAAGACGAAGGTAGAGGGATTGATGTTTACCGAGGTGATGATGCACATTTTTTTCCCCACAAATATCAACCAGACTTTGAAAATTAAGCAAACACTAAAGAAGATGGCGAGAAAACAAGAATCGTACAGTTTCATCAAATCCATCTCACGACAATTGCTTAGAGAATACATGGATATAGAACTAGGTGTGCAAATGAGATTATATATATTTTGATTAATTTTTGTCGTTGAATTGATGTAATCATGAAGACAGAAATTGTTGGATTGAAACCTAGAATTTGAATCCATAATTGAAGATGAAGAATCCATAATTGATGATGAAGAATCAAAAAGTCGAAGATGAAGAATCGAACTGAGAAAATTTTTATGATACCCTTTCTGTTTGGATTTGGATTTGTACCAATTGAATTAGATGAATTGAAGCTTTGTGATAAACCCACTCTGTTTTATTTTGCTAATTGACTCTAATTATGATTTGTATTGGTTATTCCATTTTCTGGATTGAGTGTGATGAAAAAACAAAAACAAATGAAGATAGAAGGGCATAATAGACATTTTATAATTTAAAAATATGCAAAAAATATTGACTGGCGGAAAAAATTAACATTTCACTAATGAAGTGACCAAATAGTCATATGCTGAAACGTAGGTGACCATTTAGTCACGCAAAAAAAAGATGAATGGCCAAATAGTCACATCAGGCAAACATGTGTGACCATCGAGTATATTAACCCTAACTTTTTACTAAACCGATCAAACAACTAAACTAACTATTGAATAACTAAATTAATATTAGTCTGTACTCATTGTTTATTTATATTAATTGATATTAATTAGTATAACATATAAAATTATATGTGTATTAACGGTCGCACTGGACCCCATGGTGTTTTAGACTGAACGGTGCACAAGTCCAAATCAAACTTAAAAAAACCAACCATAAACTGAACCGTGTACTTTTGGGCTGCTTTTTGAGTTTGGTTGAGTTTTCATAAGATTTCGGATTACCAAGATTTTTCTTTCACCACTAGTCACAGATAGAGAAGGACCAAATAGACATTTATGCATGAAGGCAAGTGTGTACGCTGAGGTAGAAGTCCGTATCGCAGAGGATGGTTGATGTCAATAGTTGCTAGAACTGTGTCCGGGTGAATGATTATTCATTCTATGAGGTTTATGTCGACCTGCATGGCCACGACTGGTGACGTCCTCCTTTACCATGCGAATGTCCTTTTCTGCGATTGAAGGGGTGGTCACGAGAGTGATGAGGTAAGGCAGTTAAGCAAAGAAGTGTATAATCACCATCTTGAGCTGGGGCATGACGATGATTGAGTAAATCAATTTCCAACATTGGTTTCAGAGTCATAGTATGTTGGTTTCCGAATTTTTGAATGTTGTAAAGGTTTTCTCGCTCGAGCGCGGTCAATCGTGGCCGCCGACAGTCCATTCCCAATGACCAACCGTGGTCGCCGATCGCCGTCGTCGATCGCCATCGGCCGCCCACAGCCAGGCCCAGCCACGGTGGCTGCGTCGGCCCCGAGCCAGACGCAGCCACGATGGTGTCGGGAGGATGCAGTGAAAGGGGGTCGGCCATTGAATGAAGAAGAAGAAGTTTTTGGACCGGTCTGAGTGAACCGGTCCAGATCGGCTGGTCTAATACGTTGGACCAGGCCGATTTTAACCCTGACCGATATGAAATGTTGGACCGGTCCGGTTCAGTCTGGTCCGGTTAACAGAGGTTGACAGGCCGGTTCGGCCAGGACCGGTTGGCAGAGGCTAACCAGTTCGGTTCAGTCCGATTTGGACGTCTGAGACTGTTCAACCCAGTCTAAGCTAATTCGGAAGCCCTAGGCCACCTGAATTGGTCTGAAACAATTTGGTGCCGATCCTGGATCCTCTGTGGGTCCTAGTGGTTTATTTCAGTCTGGTATATGTGCCTGGACCCTTTCATAAATAATTTTTGGGTTAATTTAATTAATTGTTGGACCAATTTAAATTGTTGGGAGAGTCTTATATTGCTTTATATTGCATGACTGGATAGGTAGAACGCTGTGTGGGTTCCTTGAGTTCCCTGGTTTACTTTGTGTTTTCGGCAGGGTAGATAGTTTTGCCTTACTTTATCTGATTGACTCTTGACTCCATGACTGGTAGAATTGACTAGGTTGTGATTGTTGAGATCCCAGCATAGTGTGTAAATTGGTCTAACATGTTGATTACTTTTATTTGTTGTTACTTTAGTCCCTGAATTTTTATTTGTTGAGACTTTGGTCTCCAAATTTTTATTCATGGTGATTTTGATCCCCCAAACTTTTGGTTAGGGTGACTTTAATCCTCAAAGTTTTGAAAATTACAAATTAACCCCAAATTAATTTATTTTTGAAAGGTATCAATATATATATGTGTGTATTGACATGTATGGTTTGTTTATTTGCTTGCATGTATTAGATTACCAAGATAGGTAGATCTAGTTTTCGCTTAGCATAGATAGCAAACTTTTAAGATTGTCCTTAGTATCCTTTCGGAAGTTTGGATGAGTACGAACTACACCTAGGAAAATGTTCCTGAGTGTGAACTGGTCGGTTAGTCTGCGAGGTTCTCCGAATTTTCTTGAATAATTCTAGGACAATTGTTTTGTGTAAGAGTCGAACACTTTGGTTTAGTGCGATATGTTCGACTCCGGTCTTTTGAGGACTGTTGGTATAGACTGTATATCGATTGATAGTAGTGACTTTAGGACATGCTTAGAGATGGGGAGTGCTTCTCGGCATAGCTAGGGTTGTCCCCTTGGTTTAAGTATGTTCTCAAGTTTGTCCTAGCGGTCTGAGACTTGTCTTTTACATGCAATAGAACATTGTTCCTTGTGTCTCCATGATCCTATTAGAATTTCCTTTAGTTAGAGAAATTAGGCTGCCATGTAGAACATCATCGCTTAGTTGGACAAAGGTCTTAGACTTAATGGTGAGCACTATAAAATTCGGAGAAAGCATATAAAAATGGTCCTAAGTAGCAATCCATTAACCCCATTAAGAAGATTATGAAACGACCCGATTCTGGAATAACGAATCAGCAGAAGACTTTCCATTTGAGTGGGAGGTTAGTGATGTTGAGACGTGCGCCATGATGCTGAGTTTGGTGGAGTAGTTTGAGCTTAACACACGGCTAAAGCGATGTGGGATACTTTGCAGGCTAGAAATGGTTCTATACGACTGCTTAGTTGTGATCACTCAACATTAAGTTTGATTCATACCTGATGAATCCTCAGCACTCCGCGAGATAGCATCTGAGGCATATGGCCAACATGATTGTGAAACTCCAGGAGAACGGTCAGTCAATGATCGATGAGCAGCAAATCCAGGTCGTAATCCGCTCTTTTCCTAACTCCTAGAAACAGATGAAAATCTAAATAACTCATTCTAAGGCCCTCATTACCTTTGAACGCGTTCGAAGGCGCATTGAGTTAAAGAGGACAGACCCAAGGTCGCTGGACCTAAGGTTGAGGTGCGTGTGGCACCATCCTCTAGACCTAAGAAGAGTCGTTGAAGGCGAAGGAGTAATGCACAACGCGGTGGCGCAAATGCATTGAAGGCAAGGTAGACAAAGATTGAGGTGAATCCAAGGACTCCTCCGAAAACAACATCGCGAAAATGTTCACGTAAGGCCGAGAAGCCTAAATACAGGAAATGCTCCAACTGTGGCCAGTGGGTACACTTTCTGAAGGCATGTCCTGAATCGATCCGACCTAAATGTCTTATTGGCTATTAGTGAATTTTGTATTCCTAGTACAGATATGTTGACTGAGTCATGTCCTTTGTGGATTTTGGATTCAGGATCGACAAATCACATAGTCAGGGATCGTGACGTTTTCGTAGAGTACCATAGAGTCCCGCGAGAAATTAGGCGGATTTACATCAACAACAACTTTTGTGTTGAATTCGAAGGGATTAGTACTCGTGAGCTGCGCTTACGTGGCGGTAGAGTTTTAGTCTGAAGTCATATCCTCTATGCCGATATGTAATTTCAGTCTTAGGATTAATGAAACTCGGTTTTATATTATCTTTTCATGAATCTTCCGTCCAATTTTTTTTAGGTTCAACTTCGTTTGGATTTAGTATTATTTTTGGTGGATTTATTGTTTCGGATTTGGATTCAGGCAATAATAATAATTTCATATTTTTTCTTCTACTCGCGGATATGTTTGCGATGTGAATGAAAGACAAACTAGACTTGACTACAGAGGTCAACATAGAATGCAGCGACTAGCCCAATGGGGTTTGCTGTTCTACATTCCACAAGTGGAGTCGTCTACTTGTGTAAATTGTCTAGCAAAAAATTCCACCAGAATGCCTTTTGGTTAGGAACCTAGAGACGAATTTCACTTGCAATTCATCCATTCTGATGTATGTGACCCTCTTAGTGCTAGGGTTCGGTGCGGAACACAAATTTTCATTACATTTACAGATGATTACACCTGTTAAATAGGAGGGTAAAGGCCCTCCACCCTGATTGTGGAAGAAGAGTACCTTTCAACGGAATTTAACGGTTTATGTAATGAAAAGGGATCACTCATCAGTTGACGATCCCCTACACTCCTCAGAAAAATAGTTTTGCAGATAGGCGTAATAGAACGCTCCTTAAAATGGTTCGGTCGATATGGTGCAGACTCAATTGCTGATTTCCTTATGGGGAAACGCTTTGGAGACTGATGCCTACATCCTGAACCATGTGCCAACGAAGACGGTTAACTCCACTTCATATGAGTTTTGGACTGTAATAAGTTCTAGACCTTCACAATATGCGCCCATAGGGGTGTGCCGCTTACACCCATGATTTCTCAAATAAGTTTGGGAAAGATTGGACCTAGAGGAAATAAGAGTATTTTTGGTTACTCTGATACCTCCAAGGGTTATGTGTTTATAGCCGAGTAGGACAGTGGGAGTGTTACCGAGATCGAATCACGAGACGTAACGTTTGTAGAGAACAAATTTCCTAATAAGGGGGAGATTGATTTGGATCGATCTCTATATGAGATTCAGGATCAAGTTGAGCAGACACATGTTAATTCGATTGGGAGAGTTGAAACCGCATATGATGAATCAATTCGTCGTTTGCCAGATTCATCGCCTGCTGAAGCGAATGAAACAGATTCCGCTCATGATGATCATGTTGACAGTGGGAGCATTAGGGATCTCATTCTCAATGGGAGTGATCATGGTCATACCCTGCTAGTAGTGAGTTGTTAGGCCGTGGGCTAGAACTAAACACCCTAATATCTGACGATATGGTTATTGTATCGTAAAATGTTAGAGAAACTCTCAATGGAACCTTCTAAGAATAATGGATGAAAGTAATGGTAGATGAGATGAACACTTTGGACTAGATGAAATCTATAAGGAAGAACGGTGTTTGGACACTGGTCGACCTTCGAGAGTACATAGAGCAATAGAGCTAAATGGGTTCTTAATATTATGGCTATTGGAATGAGTCTAGACTTGGAACTGCACTAGATAGACGTTAAGACCGTCTTCCTCAATGGTGAGTTAGAAGAAGAGATCTATATGGAGCAGTCTGAATGCTTTGTGCAGAAAGACCATGAGTACTTAGTGTGAAAACTTCACAAATTGATCTATGGTCTGAAACAGTTCGCTATTCAGTGATACCGCAGAGTTCATGATTTGTTCATGGAAAATGGATTTCTCTTGAAGGATGAGAATCATTGCGTGTACACCAAAAGGGTGTAGACCGAACTTTGTGTTTATGTTTCTATATGTAGATGACATACTCATAGCTGTAAATAACTTGGAGTTCCTCACACAGATAAAGGTCTGATTGTCTTCTCTGTTTGGGATGAAGAACATGGGTGAGGAGGCGCACATCCTTGGGATTTAGATCTCGAGAGATCGCCGTAGGAGGCAGTTATGGCTTTCAGAGGAAAGCTACATAGACAAAGTGTTGGAAATGTTCAACATGAGTAACTGCGAACCAATTGAAACTCCAGTATATATTGATCAACCTCTCAAAATGGATATATGGACCAGATAAATAAATTATGTAGCTAAGTGCAGTCGGAAGCCTGATGTGCGCAATAGTGTGTACTCGACCTGATATTTGTCATGCAGTCGGCATGGTATATAGGTACCAAGCTGAACCTGAATTTAATAAATGGTAGGCAGTAAATAGGATCATGTGATATCTTAAGGGCATCGTCATGCTTTGTGCTAGAGACTTGCTAGAGATTCGAGAATCTCTGGATGACTGGGTATAACGATGCGGACTATGGTGGTGACTTTGATGAGAGAAAATCCACCGCGCATTGTGTTAATCGCCATTGAAGCCAAATTTGTGGGTCTTGTGTGGACCACTCAGTTGGTTGTATGGCTGAAGAGACTTCCGGATTGATTGCTGAGTCATTGGAGTCGCAATCTCCGTGATATAGAAACTTAAGTATCATAACAAGTTATAGCAAGTAGATATCAAGCAAAACTATGTTAGAGACGTGGTTAGACACAAGGTGATGAGTTTGAAGTACTTGTCTACGGATGAGATGGTTGTGGACCGTCTCTCCGGCCTTGAAGAGGTAGTCTTTAGTGAGGCATGTGTAGTCTCTAGGACTGTGTAGACTTAGTTGATGTACTTCATTGGTTTTACTTCTCATACAATGTTCTTTGACTTGAATTATATTTGAGTGTGCATGTTTTCAAAGTTTGAGTGTTTTGTGTGTTCTTACTGTGATTGTTTATTGACATATGTTAAAGTGGATTAGATCGCCCTCTCACGCGGGTGATGGCATCAATGCCTTTGTGGCTAGGTGAGGCTGGTAATAGTTTCTAGTTCTAGAAGTCTGTTGGGATGACCAGAAAGGACTTTGTGTCCGGAACAATCTGATTTCGCACTACGACGGATTATGGTCTGTCAATCCACTCAGGGGTTGGATGGGAGTCTTTGTGACTTTTGGTTCGGGTACTTTGTGTGCCTGATGGAAATCTGTACAGCATATGGACATATGCTCCATGAGAGAGGAGATATGCTGTTGCGCGCGTTCCATACCGCGGTGCACCCAAATATGACCATGGGTATGACCCGAGATGTGATCTTAACTCGGAGTCGTGTGAGACACAGAGCTCTTTGTGTAAGAGCCGCGTACATACCCTCAGTACTCTGAACAGAGACTTGAGTTTCACTTCAGTGTTTGCTATCTTAGTCCGTGCTCGATGGGCCTTCGACGTATTCTGCCCGGGTCCCGGTTCTAGAAAAGCGAGTTGAATTGTGCTGATGGTTTTGTGGGAAGAGGATGGTCATTATGGTTTTATCTAGATATTGTGTCCACTAGGTGACCACCAACTGCGGAATCGGCTGCGGTTGTGGGCGCAATACGTATATAGGTCTGAAAGATCCTTGTGCGGTCAGAGCTGGAGAAAGATTACATGACCAAGGGTGCAGGGCACATTTCCACTGCTGGTATGAGATCCGCGGGTCACTACGTATTCTTAACCGGTGCGTAGCACTTTGCTCGTTGTGTCTGTCGGTCGCACAGCTGCCTCCTCGTATGTGACTTTACTGTATAATGAGATTCGTTCTCTTGGTGCTAGCTTAATAAATGAGCGCCCCCACTTTGTGCGAGTGGGAGATGTTGGTTTTAGGATAATGGGTCACCCATAAGTGGGAACCCATTTAAATAAGCCCAGTTGTGTATCTGGCCTTAAAACATATCCCTCTATATATCAGTATATATAGGGGTGCTTAGGGTTAGGAAAATCTGCAGATGATGACAGTGATGCCCTGCCGCCCTACAGTTTAGACAGAGGTCAGTAGCTGTGGTATTATAGGTCATTGCCCGTCAAACCGTGGCGTGTCCTCCCGTCCGGCAGACCGTGATCCCAACCTCAGGCAGATGCGCTTCCGCTAAGGCAATCGTTCAGGGAGGTAAAGTAATTATGTTGTACCTTAATCGATTGCATGTTTTATAAATCAATTTCCAACACTTGCCATAACTCTTTGTTGGTCCAAAGATCGTGAACTTCCTGATGAAATAGTAGATGGGCTTGTAGGTGACCCAGGTGCGGACACATTAATCCAATTTGATCCACGTGGAGTAATAAGATTGACAGTTGCGGCTCCAGATGAGTTGCATGGTTGCAGGTATTGCATTCGCAGGGGCGTAGAAGTCGTTGTGGCGGTTTTTCTTGCCTCGCTCTCATACCATGTTTGTACATTTAGAGAGTTATAAAAGGGCTTCAGAAGTGTTGACTCTTATGAGTCATTCACATACTAGATATTTGGTCAATGCTTTCCACGATAAGTTTAATATATTTTTTTTTATTTTGTGGAAGTTATATCTTATAAAAAAATATTAAATTTATAAAATAATTACATATATTTATATATACACACATATTAGTAATGAAGTTTCAAATATAAATTTTTATGTTTGATTTTTTTTCATAATAATAAAGATATAATTTTAGACTCCTCATGAGTAATGTGTTGAGTTTGAAAGTTCTAGCATCAATAGAACAATTTATTAACGGGGAGAAATTTTTGGGAAAATATTTAAAAATATCAATTAAATAAATATATTTTTATGCTTTTAATGTTAAAAGTAATTGAAATTATTTGAAATTAAAATTTTACACACACATAGTAAATATTTGAGCATTAGATGTCATATTATATTAACAACTAAAATATTATTTTATTTTATTTTATTTATTAATTAAGATTTTATGTGTGAATTTAAATTAGTTGTGGCATAATAGTAATAAATTTGTATTTTTACATGTTACTTTTCTATTTGATGTTTATATGTTATTTTATTTTCTAAATATTAATGTTTTGTAGTTAAGTCAAACATAAGGTGTCATTTAGTTAAGTATTGTATATATATATATATAATTAAATATATTGGCATTTTTAAGGGAAAACATATATAGGTATTCAACTATTCATTGTGCAACTATCTATGAATGTTCTCTAACTGTTTAAATTTACAGAATTTTAATATATATATATATATATATTAAAAATTGTATTGCCATTTATAATCAAGTTCACCATAATTTGTGATTTAGTTAAATTTTGTATAAATATAATTAAAAATATTGGTACTTTTATGGAAAAAAGATATATAGGTATTCATTATGCATTTGTCTATGGAATGTTCTCTATTTTTTACAATTTAATGTATTTTTGTTATATACATTAAAAATTCTATAAACATTTACTAATATGATAATGCATATTCTGTTTAACTTTTTTTTAATAACTTTTTATGAATATTAAATTGAATAAATGTATTTTAATAATTATAACTATTATACTTTGATTGTAAAAAAGTCATTTATGATCATTATAATTTGGGTTAATTACCTGAACAATTACTTATGTTGACAAATGTGACTCAACAGTTGAAACTTGAGCTCAACCGTTACTCATGTTTCAAAATATGACTGAATGGTTCATGTTAGTAACTTCCGTTAATTATCCTCGTTAAACTTGCGCATGTGCTGTTCACGTGGCCTTCTGCAAACCTGAAATTCCCAGACTACCCATTTACTTCTCTATTTGCATCCAGCTTCAACCTTAGCAGCAGTTGGAGATCTGAAGGCGCGAAAGAAGAAGTTGGAACAAGAACGAAGAACTCACGTAGCTACGGAAGAAAGAACAACTTGGAGCATGAAGACTGAGGATGAATCTGCTCATATGGTGGTTGACAACCGACGAAAGGTTCGTTCCCAGTCAAGTTCTTCCCCTAACCCTTGCCATGGAGTTTCCCGTATGCGAATGTGTTACTGCAGTCTTGTCTGCTCTGTAAAATCAGCTGGTACGTGGCAAATTGTTTCTCACCGTTTCCACGACAAATTAAGGTAATTTCATAACGGGTAACCCTAATTGGTAACCTTAATTCGTTATGCTTCACTTATTTCTCCTTTTCGAACCCTAATTTATCATACATTCTACGTGTTTGTTGTTGTTTATGTGGTAGTCAGTACAAAATCCCGGATGTGGGTTTTTTGATTGGGAAGATCCATCTATGTGTCTGTATGGCAGGATTGCAGTGATGCAGTTTCAACAATCAGAGAAACATTTGAAAGAACAATTGGATGTTGCGAAAGCCCAGCTCTTGAAAGTCTACCCAATCAGACGTTAGTTTAGCGTTGACAATTGTTATTGTTGATTTTGTTCTAAGTTCAATTCCCGAGAAATAGGTCAATTTCGGGAATAAGGATTCTTGTCTTTTACCTCAGAATAACTATTCCCTTAGAATCAGGAATAAGGCATAAGACCAAATTAACAAAATTATCATTGACTAGTTTATTATTTACGATAATGCTTAAGCCTCCATCCTATTTCCGACTATGAGTATGTCATCCACATATACAGTCATAAACACAAAGTTTGGTCTAGACCTTTTGGTGTACACACAATGCTCCTCATCCAGCATGAGAAATCCATTTTCCCCGACCTTTTGGTGTACACACAATGGTTCTCAAGGCCTTTCTGCACAAAGCATGTAGGTTACTCCATATAGATATCGTCTTCCAACACTAAAATGACAAAATTATCCTTGACTAGTTTAATTGATTACAACAATGCTTAAGCCTCCATACTATTTTCGTCTATGAGTATGTCATCCATATATAGAGTTATAAACACAAAGTATGATCTAGATCTTTTGGTGTACACACAATGATCCTCATCGAGCACAAGAAATCCATTTTCCATAACCAAATCATGAATCTGTGGTATCACTATCTAGAAGAGTGTTTCAGACCATAGATCGATTTCTAGAGTCTACACATTAGGTTCTCGAGGCCTTTCTGCAGAAAGCATATAGGTTGCTCCATATAGATCACCTCTTCTAACACACCAAAATGACAAAATTATCATTGACTATTTTACTTAATTACGACAATGATTTAGCCTTCATGCTATTTCCGACTATGACTATGTCATCCACATATAGAGTCATAAACACAAAGTCTGGTCTAGACCTTTTGGTGTACAGACAATGATCTTCATAAAGTATGAGAAATCCATTTTCCAAGACCAAATCATGAAATATATGGTACCATTATCTAAAAGACTATTTCAGACCATGAATCAATTAGTGGAGTTTGCACACTAAGTGTTCAAGTCCTTTCTGCACAAAACATCTAGGTGGATTCATATAGATTTACTCTTATAATGCACCATTGAGGAAGATGTCTTAACATCCGTCTAATGCAATTCCAGATCTAGACTCGCTGTAATAGCCAAAATCAGATTGGTCCAACTTTTTTGTCCCCCCAAAAAATGTCACTGCTAGGGTTTTGGAAACCCTAGCAGCTGTAGTCGCCAGGAAGTGGCTAACCACGAAGGTTGGCCAGGGGGTGGGGGTAGTGATTGGGTGGGGATAGGGGGTTGACCACCACTAGTCGGCCTCACCCCAACCCCCTGGCCCTCCGGCGACTGGATCCGCAACCAAAAAGATTGTGGCTACAGTCGCCTGAGGATCAGGGAGTTGCGGTGAGGCCGGCTAGTGGTGGCTAACCCCCAATCCTTATCCCTACCCTTGAGCCAACCTAGTCGCAGGGCCACAACCATGAAGGTTGGCCTCGCCTGAGCAAAGGTGCAAACACTGTGAAGGGATGCGGCAACAACAGATTCGGCCACTAAGTGGCATGTACACGTTCAGGATCTCGTCCCGGTTACGACTCATTACTATAGGGATTTTCTGAATTTCGACAATTAGGAAACTAACATGCTATGGCTCTGATACCAATGTCGAATTATGTAATAAACATGCAATCGTTAGGGCATAACATAATCACATATAATTAAGTTGCCTTTTGGAGGGATTGCCTTAGCCAAAGCGGATCTACTTAAGGTTGGGATCCTGGTCTGCTGAACATGAGGATACGTCACAGGTTAACGAGCAGTGACCTAGGTTTTCATAGCTACTGACCTCTGTCTAAACTGTAGGGTGACAGAAACTAGTATAAAAAGCTTGTAACATTTTTCCTGAGGGAGAGCACCCCTATATATAGGAATATAGAAGGAAAGGTCAAGGACAACATCGAATACTAGGTTTACCTCAATGGGCTCTCACTTGTGGGTGACCCATCTTCTTAAAACCATCGAAAACTGATAAATAAATTCAGAATAATGCACGATGAGGTGAAAGATGAATTTGTTGTATTGCATCAAAGGGAAAATGATGTTGATTGCTACAAAAAAAAGGCCAACTGATTGTTGTGGTTGGGGTGCTTGGTGTTGTCCTTTCAGGTGTCATTTTAAATCGTGTTACTAGTTGAATTCGATTATGTTAAAACTAGATTACTTATGTACTTTAAGTAACTGTTGTAGGTGAACTATATTTAATATTACATTTGATTTGGAGAACTTATGTTTTAAAAACATGTGTTTGTGAGTAGTTTAGTTCAATTGTATGCCTTGAACATCTATATGTATTGTGTTTAATATTATACCACAACAACACTTTCATAAACTACCATCATTCATTCAATTAAAAGTAAAACCTTCATAGGATCACCAACTCCAACCTCGAACAAATTATATTCAAGTCAATTGCATTGTTCCAAAAAAACACCATAACACTAACAAACTGTTTCTTTCATGGAATAGGGACAGAATAGGTGATACGGATTCTGTATGAAGTTGTTTCTTTCGCGGAATTGGAAAACTTCGTAATACAGATACCTAGAGAAATGGTAACACGAATTCCGCCCAAAACGCTCGGATTGCGAATGGAGGGCACATCCGGAATACGGAATAGAAGGTAAAATGACCAAAATGCCCTCATGTATTTTAACAAATGACCAAACTACCTTATTTTTTAATTACTTCCACAGCTTTCCCGTTCATCTTTCATTACGAATGCTCCAGCTTCTCCTTCTCCTTCATTCCCAGGTGAAGATTTCCAGCACGTTTTTCGAACAAAGAACAACATCAGGTACGTTTTCCGCAATCGCTTCCTCTCTGAATCACGATTCTGGTTTCGAGCATAACCCTGAAAAACGATTTATGGGTTCAGTCAGCTGTTGTTTGATGTGTATATGAATTTATCTAGGCCAATTATGTAGGTTTATGATTTTAGATATATTGAACTTTATCTGAATTGATGATGCTAATGATACCATAGATGATGACCAAATAACATATTTCTCCGCATACACAGTGTATTAGTTGTTAAATGCTAGAGTGAAAATCTTCGATGTGCATTCACTTCCAGAACACCACCCGGAGTAGTTTGTTTTATGTTGTTTCTGCTGTTTTATTCTTGTTCTTGAGCTTGTGCTTTTATGTGGTTTTGTGGTGCTGATTGAATTTGCTTATGTGAGTGATGTTAGGAACACGTGAATGCAATTGAGTTTGATTACAGGAGATAGGCAAAGCAAATGTTCGATCAGTACGGGTTGAGAAGGAATGAGTTGCTGCAGAAGTAAATGTATGTACATGGAATTTGTAAATGTCTGGAAGATGGTTGCAATTCACTAGTTAGTATATTGTAATACATGAGTTGCACTAGTTAGTATATTGTAATAGAGGAGTTGTACTTGTAGTTTGCAGTTTGAGACAATAATAATAATCCTAGATTATTTTTAACTAATGAAGGCACAAGTTAAATCATAATCTTATTATATATTTTAACTAATGAAGACACAAGTAAATATACATTTTAACTAACGGTATCGTAATCTAATTATATCATAATTCATTACTATAAATTAATTAAATTATTTAATTAAAATGCATTTTAAAATTATTAATTAAATATATTTTAAGTTTTATTATTTTTAATTTTTGGAATTAATTAATACAAATTATTTGTATTATATACTATACATATGAAAGTAAGAGCATATATGTCATTTTATCATATTCCATTCCATTTCCATTCCATTCCACCAAACAAATATTGTAATTCTTTATTCAATTCCATTTCATTCCACAAACCAAACATCATATTATTATCTCCTATTCCCTATTCTTATTCCTTATCCCGAATTCTCTATTCCGAATTTCGTGAAAGAAACAGACTATGAGTTTAATATAGTTCCCAAAATAACACCGAACAACATAGTTCACAATCCATCTATACAACACCGTCAACATCCAAAATAAAATTTTCACATAGTTCAACTCTTTCATCATTGTCCTACCCTCCTTCATTCTGCCATCTTTCTTATGTTTTCTATATGTTTTTAGCAAAAGTCCTATGACAACGTTTTTCAATCGAGATATTTCTAGCACAAACCTCATCATCAAATAATAGAACGAATTTCCCCTCTCTTTTTCTATCATTTCCTATATTCCTCTTTTTTTTTATTAGTGTATATACTATCTTAGAGTGCAATACTGGTATCACTCGACTAAAAGCATGTAGAACTTGAGATCTACAATTTGAGCAAATATGTACCTTGACCAACAACAATATATATATAAATATATATATATATAATATGAACTTTTTAATTACTTTATTCCTTATTGAATTGGTGAAGTGAAAATCATAGTTATCAGAACCGGGGTGACTATCGAATTGGATGAGGAACCGATTTTCGATTCACCTGGTCTGATCGCCGGTTTGGTTGGTCTGAATGTTGTTTTTTCACTATCTTTATCTTTTATTCTTTTTTTTACTCTATTTCTCCTCCCTTCTTTACCCCTCTACAGCCCCTCATCTATTTTTTCTCTTTCCTCTTTCCCATCGTCTTCTCTCCTTCCTCAATCTCTCTATCTGTCCCTCATTTCCTCCTCCTTCCACTATTTTTCCTAATCTTCTAGAGTACTCCCAAGTCCCACCACCTCTCCTATCTTTCGCCGCTTCTCCTTAAGTCTACCACCGCTTCCTCCCCAAGTTCGACGTCATCGCCTCCTCATCCTCCAAGTCCTTCTCCTCCTTTAAGTTCGTCGCGGCATCCTCCTCTTTTATATCTATTGTAGCCGCCTCCAAATCCTCCTCCTAGTTTGATGCTTATGTAGATGTTTATATTTATATTTATATTTGATGATGTCATAAATGATGTGACATTTAGTTAGATTAGTTGCTCTCTCTCTCTCTCTCTCTATATATATATATATATCAGAAATAACTGAATGTAAGAACTCATGTTTCAGAATACACGTTCTGTTATTCTTCCATTTTTAGTATCTTCTAGTTTCCTTACTCTTCTATTCACTCGTCACCTTCAACAAAGATATCTTAATACGTTCATATTTCAGAAGGTTTTATGGTATCAGAGCACCATTTTTTTCTAAACAATGGAGGATCAAGCAACTATAGACGACAACCTGTATTTTCACCCGACGGATACAACCAGTACTTCGATAGTGCCATTTCAACTTCTTTTATCGGAGATTTATTAAGTTTGGAGTCGTGCAATCAAGGAGGGACTTCTTGTCAAGAACAAGCTATGTTTCATCGACGGATCTTGTCCGCGAGACTCTGTTCCGGTCCAACAGCGCGCAAGGTTGGATCGATGCAATGTTATTGTAAAGGCATGGCTTCGTAATGTCGTTTCTAAGGATCTGGGGAGTGGATTGGTGTATAATCCTACGACTCAGTCGATTTGGGAAGATTTAAGAGAAATGTTCAATAAAGTTTATGGAACTCCTATTTTCCAATTGCATCAAGATATTTATCGCATTACACAAGGTGCTCTTTCGATTACTGCATATTTTGGGAGATTGGAGATGTTATGGGATGAATTGGTTGAGATTGATCATCTTGTATTGGTCTGTGCGGCTGATAATGCTCTGTTGAATGCAGTAAAGAAAAACAGAGGTTAATCCAATTTCTGCTAGGTTTAAATGAAACTTTTGTTTCTGTTCAATCAAACCTGTTGATGCGCCAACCCTTGTCGTCATTAAGGGTAGCCTATTCAGTCTTATTGCAAGAAGAGAGTCAGCGTTCGATTGTTAGTTCGATATCTGAAGATTTGCTTGATTCTTCAGCGACCTTGATGTCTACGGGAGGAAATGCGGCTTACAAAGGTGGTCATGCTGCTGGAAATCGTTTTAAATAAACCATGTATTGATAAATCATCCTAGATTTGTAATTTGTTTTGGAAATAATGGGCATAAGATAGATACATGTTGGCAAAAGTACAGTGTGCCATATTCGATGAAGAACCCCTGGGTCGCTAATGTTGTTCTACCTGATGAGAATTTTAATAAAGATTGTTGTTCTTCTGATCCTTTACAATAGCACACAGTGTTATCTCATGTGGAGTCCACATCCACAAGTCATACTCATCAGCCCACATCTCAGATGATGCAATTCACACCCGAGCAAGTGAACCAAATCGTTCAAGTATTACAGCAAGACAAAATACTCGAGTCACATGTAAACATGGTAGGTATATTCTCTGCTTTCTCCGTGACTGATAATAATATGGATTGGATTATAGATACCGGTGCATCCAATCATGTGACATTTCGAAAGGATTGGCTTACTAATCTGAAAGCTAATACCTCGTATCCTCAATCTGTGCATTTGCTGAATGGTCATGTGGCCACAGTTACATATATTCGATCTTGCTTGTTAGCTCCTTGTCAGCAGTTGCAGAATGTGTTGCTCATGCCTGATTTTCAATACAACTTGTTATCGGTCTCTAAGTTGATTCGTGATTTGAATTGTGTTGTATCTTTTCTACTTGGTGCTGTTATCTTATAGTCTCTCTCAAATGGGTAGATTCTGGGACTTGGACGTGAGGTTGAAGGATTATATATCCTTCAAACAAAGATTGGTGTGATAGCTGCGTCTGTGGTACCTGTAAATTCTAATGCTGGGAAGTTGAAGATTCAAGTTGCTGTTGATGATGATATGATACGTTGGCATCGTCGTCTTGGACATAGTTCTATCACTTCAATGTTACGTATACCATTTCTACTTGGTCGTTTATCCCATATTACATGTATTAAGGATTGTAGTATTTGTCCATTAGCTAAAAAATCCAGACTTCCATTGTAGTACTTCTCATTGCTATGCAACCTTTTGAACTGCTACATTTGGACCTATGGGGGTCGTATAAGACTTCGACGATTGATGGATTTTGTTTCTTTTTAACCGTGGTGGATGATTATTCTCAGTATACATGGACAGTTCTTATGAAACGTAAAAGTGACACTCCTTTACATGTGAAAAACGTTCTGCAGATGGTTCGGAATCAGTTCGTCTGCAATGTTAAACTTGTCCGAAGTGACAATGGAGGTAAATTTGTAAATTCTTTAACCAGTGATTTGTTCAAGAGTTTGGGCATCATTCATCACACGATCTGTGATGTTACTCCTCAGCATAACGGACGAGTTGAGCGAAAACACCATCATATTTTGGAAGTTGCTCGGTCTATGCGTTTTCAGGCCTCGATTCCTATAAAATTCTGGGGCTATTGCATCTTGGTTGCTTACTACGTCATCAACATATTGCCTTCTAAGGTCCTAAAAGGAGAATCTCCATACATTTTACTGCACAAAACACAGACAAATTTGGAGCACCTTCGCATTCTTGGTTGTTTATGTTATGCCAAGCAGTTGCTGGTTCGTGGAAAATTTTCTCCTCGATCATACCCCGCTGTTTTTCTAGGCTATTCCCTCACTCAAAAGGGATACATAGTCATGAATCTTCATGATTCAGTTGTTCATGTGAGCAGTTATTCAATGAAAGGGTGTTTCCATTTAACATTCCTACGAAAGATCTCTCGCAGTCTTTTCCATCATTCTCCATGCCTTCTAATAATGAGGATTGGTTTCATAATCATGTTATTCCATCAGAACATTTTCGTGACTTAAGCAATGACAATTCAGTAGAGCATATGGACAATGAGGATGTTCTTGCTAATATCAATGAAACTGTTCATGTTGATGTCCCTGATAATGTTCATTCACATGCTGCACATTCACCACGGCAGCGGATGTCATCTCATGCACAACAACAGCATGCAAGACTGAGACGTTTGACCAGGACATCTAAGCCTCCCTTATGGACTCAAGATTTTGTTACATCTACAATCAAGTCTCCTCCCCTCTCAATTGGGAACTTTGTACAGTATAATCATCGATCCACGTCTCTACGTTGCTATCTTAGAAAAACAGAACAACTCAGTGAACCATTAAATTTTCAATAGCCAGCAAAGGACACGAATTGGGTTTAGGCAATGTAAAATGAGATCAATGCTTTGCAAGAGAATAATATATGGGAGCTTATTGATTTGCCACCGGATAAGCATGCTGTGGGGGTGTAAGTGAGTGTACAAACTCAAGTTTCATGCTGATAGGACTCTAGAACGTTACAAAGCAAGGTTAGTTGCTAAGGGGTACACTCAACAAGAAGGGACAAATTTTGAAGAAACCTTCTCACGTGTAGCAAAGATGAGCATAGTCTGATTGCTCCTAGCACTTGCTGCTTCGAATTCATGGTACATATGTCAAATGGATGTTAACAACGTCTTCTTGTAAGTAGATATAGTTGAAGAGGTATTCATGGACATCCTACTTGGGTTTGCATAGGAACATTCAGCTAATCAACCGAGGAAGGTTTGACGATTACTCAAGTCGTTATATGGATTGAGACAGTGAAATCTTTAGCTTACAGAGGTTCTACTTCAACATGGATACTATAAAAGCAAGTCAGATTATTCCTTGTTCATCAAGCATGTCAATGGGCGAAGTGTATTCATGTTGGTGTATGTTGACGATATCCTCATAACAGGTCCTGATATGTCCTTAATACAAGACTTGAAGCAGGTTCTGCATAGTGCATTCAGAATAAAAGACTTGGGTGAGTTGCGATACTTCTTGAGAGTAGAAGTTACTCGTACTTCGCGAGGTCTAGTCATCAATCAACGGAAGTACGAACTTGAATTAATTGTCGATGCAGGGCTTGGAGCTACAAAACCAGCCTATACTCCAATGGAATTACATTAGAAGCTGACCACATGAGATCATGATCAAGCTTTTGGGCTTAATAGTGATGATGATGCATGTAAAGATGTTGTTAGTTATAGGAAACTTGCTGGTCGACTCATATACCTCACCATGACACGCCTAGATATAGCTTTTGTCGTACATCAGCTCAGCCAGTTTGTGCATGATCCGAAGAAATCTCATCATGATGCTCCTATGAGAGTAATATGGTATATCAAGTCAAGCCCAGGCCAAGGTTTGTTGTTTCTGCTCAAAATTCCATGAATGTTGATATCTACTATGATTCAGACTGGGGCTTTTGCGCTTTTACAAGACGGTCAATCAATGCGTACTCTGTTCATATTGGAGAATCTACCATTGCTTGGAAAGTTAAAAAGTAGGCTATTGTTTCACGTTCCGGTGCCGAGGCACAGTATCTAAGCATGGCGATGGTTGTTTGCAGATGCTGTTTGGTTGAAGAATTTGCTACGTGAGTTGGGCTATAATTCGACAGAGTCGGTTCGTTTGTTATGCGATAATAAGGCAGCCTTGCAGATAGCCAAGAACCCGATGTACCACAAACGAACTAAACACGTTGAGCTCGATTGTCATTTTATCCGGGAACGAATCTTAGATGGTACAATCATTGTTTTTTATGTTGCCACCAAGGAACAAGTGGATGATTTGCTGACAAAAGCACTCACACGACAACAACATGAGTTTCTTTTGAATCAGTATGGTATTAAAGATGTATTTCGAGACACAGCAGCAGTGGAAGATCAAAGAATAAGATGAGCTAACTAATGGGGAAGGTAGAAGTGTATATTTATATCTGATGATGTCATCAATGATGTCACAGTTAGTTAGATTAGCTGCTATATATATATATATAGCACAAATAACAAAATGTAAGAACTCAGTTTTTCAGAATACACGTTATGTTATTCTTACATTTCCAGTATCTTTCTATTTCTTTCTCTTCTATTCACTCGTCACCTTCAACAGTGATATCTTAGTACGTTCATATTTCAGAAAGTTTTAACTTCCTTCTCCTCTAAGTCCGACGCTGCTTCCTCCTCCGTCGTACGCCCTTGCTCTTCCTCTCCGGTCGAAATTTATTCATCTAGGCGGCGAATGGGAAGAAGTATTAAGTTTTTTCCCTTTTAATAATTAAATTACCGAACCGGTGAACAAACCGATTATTTGAAAACCGTCCAATTTCACGGTTCCATCAGATCCGACCGGAGGTCCGGTCCAATTCTAATAACTACTGTGAAAACCATGTGGTTTATTAAAATCACACAATTTTTATTGAATGAATCATATTCACTATGCAATTTGATTTATGGGTTAATTGTCAATTTCCCCTAATGTTTGGACCGAATTTGAAATTCCGCCTTAATGTTTAAAATTTTAAATTTTAGTCCTAATGTTTGGAAAAAATGAAATTTTCCCCCATTTCGTGATATCTCCGTTTATTTCAGACGGTTTATGAAACATGTGCAGGTCACGTGTGTTAAAATGACAAAATTGCCCCAACCCATCAATAGAACTGAAAATGAAAGAAACAGATGTTCTTGGCGTTCAAGAATTGCAGGTCGTTCAACATGTTCTTGGAGTCATTGGCACGACCAAACAATAAAACTCGAAGTCCAAACCGCCGGAGAAGCCTGTCTCGAAGTCGAGAAGACGAGACGGAGCAGAACCGAGCCCAACCAGCCACTCTAGATGGCAACACCGGACGGATAATGGACTTAATCAGTAAACAAGTTCACAACCATAAGCAAAGAAGAAGAGTTTCCACGTCAATTGAAAAGACCAGCTAAAATTCGATCGATTGAGTATTAAAAAAAGAAAAAAAAGAAGATACCACCAAGTAAGAGAAATTTACGTTAAAAATCGTGCTTACTAGAAACAGAGTTGCAAGTGACACCGTTTGTTTCACGCCATTGCCTCTTCAGTGGTCGTCCAACTCGATTGCAAGTGGGATAACTAGTTGCTGGAACCAGAAACACAGAGAATGAACGGAAAATTGGACAAGAAGTAGAGCCTCACTGGATTACTGCACATTGTTGCCCGAATTGGGTTCGATACTCTGTTCTTGCAGTTCATAATACTATGTGAAAACCCATTATCCGTGTGGTGCTGCAGTCCAGAGTGGCTGGTTGGGCTCGATTCTGCTCCGTCTTCTCTTCTCGACTTCGAGACAGGCTTCTCCGACAGTTTGGACTTCGAGTTCCATTGCTTAGCCGTGCCAATGATACCAAGAACATGTTGAACGACCTGCAATTGTTTAATGCCAAGAACATCGCTAAGAACATCCTGTTCTTTCATTTTCAGTTCTATTGATAGGTTGGGGCCAATTTTGTCATTTTAGCACACGTGACCTGCACATATTTCATAAACCGTATGAAATAAACGGAGAAATGATGGAATGAGAATTTTTTTATTTTTTTTCAAATATTACTACTAAAATTTAAAATTTTAAATGTAATATCACATTCGGTCCAAACTTGTGGAATTGAGAGCATCGGAGTGTAAGTATGTCTAGAGTGTATCGTTTCTGGTAACACTCGTTTGATCTAATCCGAGGTTCTTTCAGTCGGACTCTGTTCCCCAGACCAAGAGCCCGGGGAATTCTGGAGCGCCATCTTTTCTCGAGTTACTGAGTAATGGATCTAATCTCTATTTGTAAATCGACTTCGTCGGTGGAATCTTCATCGAGCTCCAGCAGTAAAACCTGGATCGTGCACAGCCTCGTCACCGGTGCGGCCATCGTGGCGGCTTTCGGAGCCCACTTTTACTTTGGCAGATCCAGGCGGTTCCGCAGACGGGTTATCGGCATCATACCCGCTCGTTTCGCATCTTCCAGGTTTGAGGGGAAGCCTTTGGCTCCCATCCTTGGCAAGCCCATGATCCAGGTCACTGCCATCTGCTAGCAATCTTATGTTTACATTATTTTCCTGAACGCAAACCTTTTAATGGATTTTGCGGATCTTTCTGAACGCAATCTTAGCTGAATTGATACGGATTCCCCGATCTCATTACTTTTTTTGATAATCATTTCGAGTTGGAATCTGAAAACTTGAGGTTTTCGAAATGCCATTGCATCTGTGAGTGATTTTAAGTTTGAGGGTTTTACTGCTTGACCTTATGATGGATAAGAATCCTTACGAGTTAGGATCTGCGATGGACATAGCCTTTGTATTTGAATCTGCTGGAAGTCTCGGAGTTGATTTTGTAGGATGTTTCTGATAGACACGAATCCATATTTATTGTTTGACCAACTCATGTGGATTTATGTTCAAACTGCATTTCCTGCGCCATCAACCATTTTTCGCCAATCTTATATCTTAAAACTTGGCGGTTTACACTGCCCGAATGGGGTAATGTTTTTGCCACTGGCGTCCTTACAAATTGATGAACCCTAAACTCCTACGAGGTGACATTTTTTTTAGCCACTTAATTGGGATGCATGATGTGTTCGGCTTGTGCTCCATAAACACCTAGAGTAGCCAATAGATGTATACTGTATTTGACTACCTTTTCTCTTAGTTTTATTGAGATGTTGTAGGTGTGTACCAACTTGTTTTTTGCTTTCTCTTGACAGAGAACATGGGAGAGGGCTAAGCTGGCTTCTTCTTTAGATTACCTGGGTATGTTTTCTTCCTTAGTTTTATATCTATTTTGGTATATCTTGAACACAATGTTTACTCTGGATCTCTTAACTAGTGGACATTTGCTCTTTCTGTTGTTAATGCCATTGCTCAGTCCATGCCATCTTGCTTCATTTAATTGCTAGAATTTTCAGGATTGAGCACCGATTTAATTGATTCTGTTTAGTGAATATGGTGCTTAAAGTATCCAACTAGTGGACATTTGTTCTTTCTTTTGTTAGTGCCATTGGTTGATCCATACTATCTTGGTTCATTTAATTGCTAGAATTTTCAAGATCGCGCACCGGTTTAATTGAGTCTTTTTGATAAAATATGATGTTTATCTTTCTTTCTTGAATGATGTGCACATTTTGCCTTTTTATACTTATGATATGGTATCTTGTGACTGTTTTCTGGAGCTGAAGAACTATCTTTAACACATGACCATTACAACAACAAAAATCATGTGGTTCATACGAAATGCGTAATTAGATGTTTGTCTTCGTTTTGAGTAGTTAACAATGCTGACATTCTGCAGTAGTAATAGTTGTCGTCCTCTCCTTGAAATATTATTTACCATGTACTCATGCATGGTTGCGTTAGTTTACCATGTGCATGAAGATGCTTAGTGATTCATATGGATTTGAAAATTCTAGACCTGATTCATCAATCACATGGCAGTTGTTGCCACTGATGACGAAAAGATTGCGGACTGTTGTCGGAGCTTTGGGGCAAATGTGATCATGACTTCTGAATCTTGTCGAAATGGTAAAATTGTTTCCTGGCATGAGAATTTACTGAGCATGCATGTATTACAATTTAATGTCTATTGTAGGCACTGAACGTTGCAATGAGGCACTCCAGAAGTTGGAGAACAAATATGATGTTGTTGTCAATATTCAAGGAGATGAACCCCTCATTGAGCCTGAGATTATTAATGGGATTGTTAAGGCTCTTCAGGTAATCTTGTTTAATTATTTTCCTTGCCATGATTGAGGTCAGAATAGTGAATGTGTATCATTTTGATTTGATTCATCAACTTTCGGTTGAACCCAGATTCAGTTCAAGTGATTTTATGACTTATAAGTTTTTGTTGGAAGAACATTTGCTGTAGGCCATTGCAGTTATCTCTCATTGGTTTCATAACTTAAAGTCAAAACTCTGTGTGTCCTGCAGGCAGCACCAGATGCTGTATTCAGTACTGCAGTTACATCTTTACAGCATGAAGATGCACTTGATCCAAACAGAGTTAAATGCGTCGTGGATAATCGGGGTTATGCCATCTACTTCTCGAGGGGATTGATTCCATATAATAAGTGTGTTATGAGTTATCTTTGTTATCAACTGTTTATTTATTTAACTGTTTTTATCGATTCTTAAATGGACAAGAATTGTAAAATAAGATGTGTGCCTACTTGCCTGATACAGGTCTGGAAAGGTGAATCCACACTTCCCTTACATGCTTCATCTTGGAATTCAGGTGCAACCAACATTATATTTTACATTCCACAGTTTGTTTCTCATCTTACAAATATAGATAAAAACATCTGCTAGTAACTCTTGGCTTATATCATTATAGAGCTACGATTCAAAGTTCCTGAAAATATACCCAGAGCTTCCACCTACCCCACTGCAGCTAGAAGAGGACCTCGAACAGCTTAAAGTTCTTGAGAATGGGTACAAGATGAAGGTATTAGTTATCAATTTCAGTAATTTTGGCACTTGTTTCTCTGGATATAACTAATCTGTAATCTTCCTCACAATGCAAAACAAGCCTAAGCTAATTTACCATTAACCTGTCTCTATAGTGGTGGGCTTGGAAGGGCCCATGTTTTGTCTATTGAAACTTTCATTCATCATAAAGCGTCTGTAGAAAGCCCGTTTTTGTATTATCATTTGTGTGTGGTTGAATTATCTATTCGATTTCTTTGGGAGGAAGGTGCTAATATAACCTGCATCCTTTTTGATGAATTATGAGGATTTTACTTATTGAGAGAGTCCTGAATATCACCAATTAAACACGCATACATGATATTTGTTGAAGGCACTGTACATCTTGGCATGTGTAATTCATTTTGAGATTGTTTTTCGTGGATGACCAGTGAACTAATTGACCTATTGTGCAGGTGATTAAGGTGGACCATACAGCTCACGGTGTTGATACTCCAGAAGATGTCCAGAAAATTGAATCTTTTATGCGTGAGAGAAACTTGTCTTAGTTCAGGTGCGTATTGTACCATATTTGTTGTATTGCATGCTGTTGGGTCAAGTATATGGCATTGTTATAAAGTGTTTAGGACTCCTAAAAAGATGGAACTAATTATCTCGTGTTTTTTGTTTAAATGTCAAAGATTGAACATATGTAAATATTGTAATGACCAGACAGGAGAATTCTGATTCAATGTATGGTAACTCACAGATCTTTCTAAGGTAAGTAAGCTCTTTATGGTAATGGCTACCAGTCAATAAATCACAAAGATAGTTTGTTTTAGGGTTAATAATACTAATGATTCCACAGATTTGACCAATTTAATTGGATGTTATCTGAATATTTGTCTCTCCGTTCGTTTTACTTTACCTTTTCTGTTAAATGGTTATGTAACTTGTACATGTGTCAATTCAATGCTATTTTTATATTTGTTTCTTCCAAAAATTGTATAAATTTATTTTAAAATTAAGAAAATATTTTTTGAAAAAGAAATTAATAACTATCTAAAAATTGAAAATTAAGAAGAAATAATTTAAAACTTATTATTTGAGAATCCCCCTAAAGTTTGACCGAAATTTAAGAATCCCCTTAAAGTTTAAAATTTGAAATTTTAGTCCTAATGTTTGGACGAAATTAAAAATTCCCCCTTTCCGTCCTAAGACCGTTTATTTGAGATGGTAAACTGACATGTGCCGTGCACGTGACGCGACTTAAATTTTAAAGAACAAAATGCCCTTATATCATTCAGAAGAACAGAGTAGCTGTTACGTAGCATTTCCAAGGAAGAGATGAACTTCCTTCGAAACTTTACCAACAGGAATATCCCGCCACACCCTCCAACAATTGCTCTTTTTACGGATTTGTCCTCTTCAACATTAAGACCAAGAACTTTCAGTGCATTACGTACCTGTATTACTGACATCACATATAAGAACTGCAGTGCTGCGTCAACTGAAAATGCAACACCACAGAAAAACCGCTCACCCCAAAAGCACAAAACTCCAATAACAAACTATAAGTAGTCAAGATGTGTACAGCAACCTTCATCATTTCATTAACTTTTGAACCTAATAGAATCAATCACGTCCATCCAAGAATGGTTCCTACTCCAGCAGCAACAACATACAGTGCCCAATAGTCTGTTGTCAAGCCAAACTGGCTATTAGATGGTAGATTAGTGATCCTATCAATGTTAAGCCTATTTTCCAAACCTATTAAGGCCAAGCACTGCAAGGACAAACCCCAAACCAATCAAATGGACTATGAATATTGATAACCAAAACACATCCCTCCAGTGCCTTGATGGTGGTGAGATAAGTGTTTGACTACCATCTGAGCTCCTTCTACTTCTCCCCGCATTCTGAAACAGAAAGTGGAAATATATTTCACATATGAATAAAATGAAGAAAAGAAGATATGATTAATCTTAATTTCCCTAGCACAAAAGCATAAACATAATGAAATGACTATACATATCATAGCAAATAAGAGCTGTATTCTTTAGCAGGGCATTCATCAAACACATGATTCAGACATTGTTAGAAGTTTCAATTTTTATAAAAAGGATTGGCATCAAATTTCGGAAACAAAACCCAATAAAATAAAACTGGATCCTTCCCGCATTTATAAGAAACTTAAAAGATACCAGATGCTAGGGACGAGAACAAGTCAAATTAACACTAAACTAGTCGAAGAGATAGAACGCAAAGAAGAGAACCGATAACGAAATTTAGATCGGAAATTTTGCCAGTTATGAATTTTGAATCTACATAAAGTTTAATTAGCCAAAAAAAGTCCACATAAAGTTTCAAACTTCGCAGAATAAGTCAAACGTACAGTAAGGAAAATAAAGATTGGGAAGTAGAGAAATTGACATGGCAATTCGGTAAGATACTGATATGATCCCCGATTCCCAAACTTTAAGTAGCAGCGGAACGAAAGGAATAGAGATTGGGAAGTAGAGAAACATTCAATTCAAATTCAAAATCAGTTTCAGTGGCTACGGCGGAGAAGCCGTCCAAGGTACCGGAGATTGTGCTGGAACCCATTAAGGAGATCTCCGGCACGGTCAAATTACCAGGCTCCAAGTCTCTTTCCATTAGAATCCTGCTTCTTGGAGCTCTCTCTGAGGTATTACAATCCTGTTGGTAAAGTTTCGAAGGAAGAAGTTCATCTCTTCCTTGGAAATGCTACGTAACAGGTACTCTGTTCTTCTGAAGAACAGTGACATAAGAGCATTTTGGTCTTTAAAATTGAAGTCACGTCACGTGCACGGCACATTTCAGTTTACCGTCTCAAATAAACGGTCTTAGGACAGAAAGGGAGAATTTTTGATTTCATCCAAACATTAGGACTAAAATTTCAAATTTTAAACTTTAAGGGGATTCTTAAATTTCGGTCAAACTTTAGGGGACACTGTAACTATTAACCCATTTTTATTTTTGTTTCTTCCAAAAATTGTATAAATTTATTTTAAATTAAGAAAATATTTTTTGAAAAAGAAATTAATAATTATCTAAAAATTGAAAATTAAGAAGAAATAATTTACAACTTATTATTTGTATTTATTTTAAATGAAATACAGAAAAAGGCAAGGAAGACCCTGGCCTCGATTAAACCAGTCAGGGTCCAATCTAGGGTTCGATCCTGGTAGGTCAATTGGACTTTAAGGATAAATGACCCTTGGGGTCGAATTAACCCAGTTAGGGTCCTGTCTTGGGCTGAGTTTAATTGACTCAGTCAAGGTGTAGTCCTGTGCTTGGTCCGACCCAACTAGGGTCCAACCCTAGACTGGGTCCGACCCAATCGGGGTCTAACCCTGATCTGGGTTTGACCTAGCCATGGTCACTTAGGGGGTTAGGTGACCTGGCCTGGGTTGGACCCAGTCTATTTCTAGACCCTGGCTTAGTCTAATAGAGTTAAGGGTTCTTGTTTTTTGTTTTTCCTGTTTTTTTATTTTTTAATAAATAATAAGTTATATATTTGTAGGTTTTAATTTTCCAAAGTTAGGTTCAATATTTTTATTTTCTATATATATATATAATTCTTTTTTTTTGTTAAATTAATTTTCAAAATATTTGTCCACTTTTTTGTAAAACTTTTCTATTTATTTTTACTTTTCATTCTGTTGCATCAGTATTCTGGACTAAAAAATAATATTTTGTAACACAAGAAATCCTTAAACAAAATAAGTATACTAACTAATCACTTGAGTGAACTATTAACCCTTTATTATAATCCCAACATATGATACTCATTTTAAGTTTTTTCAATTACTTGTATGAGAAATTAATGTGGTGTTTATAAATTTATCCAGTCTCTTGGATTGGTTTATTAAGTTGATCTTTCTGATTTGTCTTGTCGTCATCTCATGTTAGAGCATAGATACTCGTGAAAATGACACGTATGTGGTTATTATACTCCACGACACTAATGACATGTTCTTTTCGCGGAATAGAAATGTAATAGGTGTTACGGATTCCGTAAGAAGTTGTTCTTTTCGCGGAGTTGAAAAATTTCGGCTTACGGAATCCTAGAGGGCTAGTGTTAGACATTCCGTGCAAAAAGCTCGGAATTCCTAAGCCGGGCGCACTAGGAATCCGGAATAGAAGGCTAAATGACGAAACTGCCCTCATTAACTTTTTATATTGACTGAACTACCCTCCCTTCTATTCTTTACAAACCGAAGACCCTCCCTTGCTCCTTCAATCGAAGCTCCCCGCGATGCTCTCTTTTCCTCACGTATGTTCATCCCCGCGATTCTGGGTTCATCCCCGTGATTCATCCCCGCGATGCTCTCCTTCATCCCCGCGATTCTGTTCGAACATAGAATCAGTGATTTTGGGTTCTGTTGAGGTGTTAATAGCAGCATTGACGTTCTTGTTCTGGTTATGTTGTTCTCAAATTGAGGTGTTAATCACACTTCTTGTTATGTTGTTCTCAAATGTTGTTCTTGTACTCAAATTCTTGATTATCTTGTTCTTGTTCATGATGTTCTTCTGCAGATTTTTGTTTGAGACCGGTTTATGTTTTTTTTTTGAATTGGACATATTTGACATACTGTTCCCTTTATGTTTTTGTCAAATTGGACTCAATTTGACATTGTAGTCAGTAGACTTATCTGCAAGTTCCCTTTATGTTCGTGGTTCAAATTCTGCCTTCAATGGAGCAATGGTGTTGCTATCAGCGAGGTAAATCCTTTGTTGGTTTCCTTTATGCTCGGTCTGTCTATGATGTCGGTTTCCTTTGTTCTTCCTTGTTCGTTTTTCTCTGTTTAACTGTTTCTTTTTCCTACCGTTTGGAACAAAGATGAAATGTTTGGTTTGTGTTTTTTTGAGATTAGTAACTTCAGATGCAGAAAGTGTAATATGTTTGAGAATGGTATTGAGGGTAATTAGGATTGAATGCATCCAGTCGTTTGAGGAGATGTTTGAGATGTATACTTATTGAGGCAGGAGACAATTGTGTTTTTAATATAACTGCAGTTAAGGCTTTAAACCATGAATTTTACAAGACATCCGTAGACTCTGTTTCCTTTAGCAGAGTGGACTTTCCTCAACCTGACATCCATGTATGTCTTTAGAAGGAGCTTCGACCAAAGAAGTTGGCTTAGGAGCTGCTGGAGAGGGAGCAGCAACAGCCACTCACCTGAATTTGGAGATGGTGGATCGTTATTCTCCACCAGGAGTTGAGCTTTCTTAGAAGGTTGGTGGGTCAAGGAAGCATGGTGCTGTCTTGGTCTTCAAACCTTGTTGCTGCTGTCGTGGTATAAAAATAAGGGTCAGGGTAGGGGAAAAGAGAAGCTACCTGCCTGCAGGGGAGGTCAGTAAAAACAATGCTATGTTTAGTCTACAGACTCGTTTATGTTTCTATTCTACATAAAGGGAACTTGCACATAAGTCAAATTGGACTGGTTTATGTTTCTGTTGTATTAGCTCTGTTATTGGTGGACTTGGTGCCAAATTGATTGCTTGAGCTAATAAGTTGATCTGTAACCAAGTTGAAGAATGCACCTGATTGACTGAATGATTAGTGCCAAATATGAGATGAATCAGCTGAGGTAAATTAATTCGGCAAAAAAAAACAAGCTGACGTAAATTAATTAAATAATTAAAGAAATTATTTAACAAAGTTTTTTTTTACATTATTAGTTAATTATATTTAAGTTTTTTTATTTATTATTTTTTAAAATTAATTACTACAAATTATATGTATTATATACTATACATTTACAAGGAGGGGCAAATATGTCATTTTACCACATTCCATTCCCTTTCCATATACAACTTCATATTCTTATCTCCTATTCCTTATTCCCTATTCTTATTCCGAATTCCGTGAAAGAAACGCCCATTAAGTTTCCACAACCAAAAACATAGTAGCTTGTAATATTGCCATTGCGTTTAGCTGAGCAGCTAGCTTCTGCAAAGCTCTCAATGCCAATGTTCTCATGGCTGTATAAGTCATGGAGTTCCTTTCAAATACAACGTATTCCCATCCGAAGCTGTCTAATATTTGGATCAACGTCTTTTGGTACATCACTTAATGGGGGACTGATGAGGATGCTAACCTAAACGTGACCTGCCAACTTGTCCGGTTAAACTGTATGATCTGTGTCAATATATATATATATATTAAATATATTGAAAATGAAGAACATGAATAATATTAATAGTTGTAAATATTTTATGTTCTTAACGTCTTAACAAAATATTCATAAAAGTAACATTTAAGTTAGAGTGAAAAGAAAACTATCAATCTAGTATGTATATGGCAATCAACATGCACTACAAGAAATTTGCTCTACAGCGAGGGTAAATTATCGTTGCTGGAAGCACTGTTGGCGCTGCTAAAACCCATTGCCGATGCTAAGAGTCGTGCCAATAGACCCCGTGGCTAAAGGTATCGACGACGACAATATGCCGCCACTAAAGGTTTGCCGTTGCTGGAATGAATAGTGAATGAATAGTCTGTTTGATCATTAGCATCGAAATATGCTGACTCTGTTAACGCATAATTACCGTCGACATGTATTTGAGGGTAATACTAATTTACAGTGTCTACATATGTGAGATGCAGATTGGAGGCATTAGTATCCGCGTGTTGTTGTCCCTATTTGTATGATATTGTATCCAACTTATGTGAGGCAATATAGTTTCTTCAACCACAACATTTCGTTGAAAGTAATTACGCATACTTAGCGACGGATGCATCCAACCTGTCGATGCTCGTCAATAGTATTAAAATATTACCCTGTTAATAATAGTTGATGCTAAAATCGAGTTTCAACTACTGTGAAAGTTGTTGCTATATACAATGTTTTGTGTCTGCGTGTTGTCATGGTTAAATGTTATATTAAGCATCAATTACGGATGCAATTACACTCCGTCTGCAATGGTTTGTGTTGATGCAAATGCTAATGTTTCTCTTTTCGAATTGTTGGCCATGCTAATGCTCGTAGCCAAGCATCCCCAAACAGAATACATAAACAGACAATACACAAACAGGTAATACACAAACAGCTACTTATGTAGAACCATTTCCAACAGATCCGAATTTACACATAGCCAAGCATTTCAAACAAATGTATGGCAACGAAAACACAAACATAGATGACATGTTCACATTTACATCATGTCCAAAATATCCATTTACAATCAGTCAACACCTAGTGTACCACCAGTCACTATAACTACTAAGCAGGAGTACTTACAGCACGTTTCCACGGTTCATGCATTTGGATCTGCAAACATAGAAATAACAACAATCATGGTAGCATCATACTATAGAATATACCCTACAATGACTTAATGGGTGTACACAATGCAATTAAATCAATACTATACGCACCGTTGCCAAACATTGTACTTTTCATGACAGCAATGTCACGTTGAAATTGTTCCATGCTGGCCTGGAACTCCTTGAGTTGATCACGGAGTGACTCACATTCGGCTGCATTTCTAGCTACCTCCTCCCTTTCCTGCTTTAACTGCTCACTTTCCATCATCCGTGCTGCCTTTGACTGCTCCTCCCCAGTTGCCAACTGGGCAGCCCTTTCCTCCACTTGTTCCTATTTTGCAAACAGTGTGCCAAGAACGTAAACGAGCAATCAGTTACAAATGTACAACACATGTGACTATATGGGTCGGCAGTACTACTTACCAGTATTGATCTGGTTTTATCATCCAGCGGCTGTCCTTTCTTGTCCACATGGTTCTTCTTGAACATATGATACTCCCCCGGATGTTTCCTGTTGTTCTTCTCAATCTGCAAGAGTACCATATACTTGTTCAAGGGTAGCTAACTATTTCTTAAACATAACAATTCAATGTTAGGATTACCTCTTCTTGTTCTCTCCTCGCAAATGACGAAGTGCCAGCGGTGTGCCTCATGACTTGGTGAGCTTTGTTGGCTTTGTTACGATCGCTCTTTAACTTCAAACAATTTGAAGTTACAACCAGTTTACGTTAAAAAAGTGCAGCAGTCATTAACGGTACAAAAAAATACAGTTGCAATAGGGAGGAAGGCATAAACCTTAAACTCGTCTGAGCTGAACCAGTTAACAAGCCACACCCAATCCTCTTTCACCACGTCAGGAAAACACATTTGTAGCCTTTCTTCATTCGTAAGGTACTTGTCAAAGTACCTTCTCTTTAGATTCGCCCTGTAGTTTCTGTACTTCTCTTTAAGAGTACAGATGATCACCTGCTTCAGGTTGTCATCATCCGGTATCACAAACTTCTCCTGCGAGTTTGAACAATACGGAAATGTTAGAACCAGTTCTTACAACATTTACAAATAGACAGGTGCAGTTTGTATGTCCTAGTTCCATTTACAACTGAGACTTACCGCCACCAGCAAGAGCATCTTCGCTTCATAGTCTATTGGAGACTTAGGAATCTCCTTCCAATCTTTCACCATGAGAGGTGCATTCGTTCGTTTCCTAACAATGCAGCCACACCAACTTGCAAACATCGAAGCATTGTTACTGCAGACTTTACCTCGAGAGTTGAATTTTAGAACCTCCTTTTCGTTGACGCCATTTCTAGACAGCCTTATGCATCTAGTTCTCCCTCTACGTAGTCTTTCCAGTTGAATAATTACTTCTTCCTCTTCCGCAGCTGACACGTAAATCATGTATCCATTAGAAAACCAAGTTGTACAAATGCATGCTTAGTAGTATGGGACAAATTAGAAGTTATTACCTATTTGGCTACCTGGTGGTTCCTCCACAGAGGGGTCCTCCGGCTAGATTTCCTCTTCAGTAGACACCTCCAAAGGAGGTTCGACAGGCGGAGTGACTGCATGGATGTTCTCCACAGGCCGAGGGACTGCAGGGATGTTCTCCACAGGCGGAGGGACTTCAGGGATGTTCTCCACAGGCGTAACCCCTATAGCAATGTGTAGTGTGTTAGTTACCGAGCACCTAAAACAGAGGAAATACCTAAGTACAAGACGTAGTAGTGAAAAAACAACTTACTTGGGGCAACCCTGTTTATCTTCCTTGGGGATCTACGGATGGGTAGCTTTGAAGCTACGGTTTTTCCGGTGACCATTCTCTGAGTACCCACCATACTGAGAATATATTAGTAAACACAGTAGCATAACTTAAATTTTGCGCAAGTTTCTGGTGTAAAGTTTCCATCTTTAACAGAACAAGTTTTATTCTCAGCATAACCACCCTTACTGAGCATTCCGTGACATGGTGCACATAAAAGAATAACAACGACATGCATGAAGCTACGACTGCTTAGGGACTTGTTAATCGGCCATGGATCATCGACAGAGGTGAATCTTCGCTTCCAAGTAATGATTTTTAAAACGAAGAACGTTTACAAATTGGTCGCAAATAGACGAGATCCATGGGGAAAGGACAGTAAACATGTAAGAGTCGTGCGACATAGACGAACAAAGGGTTTCCTGAACCATACCTTGCTCAACCATACCTTGCGCGCCACACAACAGAATCATCCAACAGGAAATTAAAACCATACCTTGCTGAGGGAAAGTTAGAAGACCGTCTTGCACAGATGGAAGCGAAGCCTGGAGCTATGGATGGAGGGAAACTTGGAGAGTGTTGGAACAGACCCAAATGCAGTGAAAATGAGGCGCGGGAAGGAGAAGAGAAGTTCACAGAAACAAGAAAGGACTGAGGCGTCAAATCTGTCTGGCTGTGATGATGAAACCTACTGCCTCGTGTAGGAACCGAGGCGTCATAGCTGTTTGACCCGAGGAGACGCTTCAGCTTCGTCCTCATCCGTAGCAGCTGTTCACCATGGACTGGACTCTGCGCAATTGGGTCATCTCATTGGATTGGCCCGGTAGAAAATGTAATGGACAGGGCCGGTTTTGACATGGATTGGCCCGTGTATGCAAGGCCCGTTTCAGTGTTCATATGATGTATACATCTAACATAACTTGTTTGAATTTTAAATTAATTTTTATAAATTTCTATATACTTATATTATAGCACAATATGTCTAAATCATGTTTAAAATGAAGATCTAATTATCCTTATGTATGCAATTTAAATCATACTCATGTTATGTTTGAAATACAACTTTCTTATGTGTTATATCCATTGATGTGTCAAAGTGTCTTAGTGTATAACATTATAATACTATACTTTATACAAATGTCCACAAATTTATACAAATTTTACGTATTTTATGAAAAATAAACTTATTATTGCTATTTCCTAATGACATCATATGTATAATAACATCATTTGTATAACAACTCCTCTTAATTATTACAAATTATTATATACTTATCTTATAGCACAATAATTCTACATAATTTTATAAAATCAAGACATATGTATCCTTATGTATTAGTTGATGTATCCTTATTCATTTTAGGTTTCAAATACAACTTTGTTATGTGATAGTCTAGTTGATGTGTCAAAGTGTACTATTGTTTAACTTTATACAAATGTATAGAATTGTATACAAATTTATACAAGTGGCTACAAATTTAATATCAACTTATACAAATTTTACTTACTTTGTTGAAAAATATAACTTTCAAAAGTGTATGGTGTTATTAATGGATTAAATAAATTTCTACCATGTGTCATGGTGTTATAACTATGTGTCAAGGGGTTACCATTATGTGTCAAAGTGTTAATCACTATGTGTCAAAGTGTGAACATGTGTCTACATGTTACATCTCATGTATATGACAGATAAACAATGTGGACACACAATTCGGTCCATAGTAGACTCGACACATTGCTCCCTGTCATCTTCCAACCCGACCTCTACATACAAATCCACCTCTGACTACTGCAGTTCTTAAGCAGGCCGAGTGGAGCTTCAAGGAGACCCCAAGATAAGTAGTGAAGCTTCCATTTGCAGTAGGAGTTCCAACTTCTGCAGGACAGCCATTCAGCTTCCCCAAGCAGAGTTCTGTCAGTGGCCTGCAGAAGTGATCATGGAAAGTACAACGAAGGAGTGTGTTGTGTGTTCTTGTTCAGATGCAACACATTTTAATGGCAAGAACGTGCAGATCGTGAGCTTTGGGTTGCATCCCTTCACTGTTTGACAATGTATTCTGTCCACATCGTGAGTTTCAATGTATTCTGTTTGCATCCCTTCATTTTGTCAGCACATACTATCTATTTGCTGAGGATGAATTGGATTACATTTTGACAGCACATGAATTGAATTCTTATTCATTTTGACAGCACGTGGATTGGATTGGATTAGAATGACAGAGATAGGATTAGAATGACATAGATTGGACTGGAAACGGTTTTTACAGAGTGTAACACCACCTATAGTCGACAACATGTTGTGTATGGCAGTGTTGGTCCAAAACAGAATGTATGACAGTCTTTTGAAAGTATTTATATATGTCTGTGTGTGAAAAACAACTGAATGTATGTTTTATTGAAGCTTAATGTATGAGAAGAGTTTTATGCTGTCAAGCTTACATTTGGAGGAGTTCTCCATTGATATATATAGCTGCAATATTCATCTGTACAAGGAAGGATTGGATATATATACTGCTGTCATCTTCACTAACATGTTTTGTGAAAAACACCAGGGCACATCACAGTTATTTTTGTTTGACAGCATTTGAGCTGCAATTTCGAGCTGCAGCAGGCACACCTTTTGGCAGCATTTGGACAGAACGGGAACCAGTTTACAGGGCACAAGTAATGAGCTGCAATTGACTGCATTTTCGCCTGCTGTTTTGCCATCTTCCAAGTACAGAGATTCCAGCTTCCAAATGCAGTTTCGACTTACAACAACAGCATGACCAACACTTACAGCACACACGTACAGCACAACCAGCTACACAACACAACCAGATGAGCTACACAACACTTATGGGAAGTACTGACATTTCAACACAACAACTAGTGAACCAAACAATCTCAATACTGAACAATATCAGTATGCAACACTCATTGCAGACAGAACATACAACTGTGTAAGCAAGACAACTCAGTATTGAACAATCTTAGTCGAACCATCTCATTTCAGACAGAACATACACATTTAGACAGAATAACATCTCAATATTGAACAATCTCAGTAAAACCATCTCATTTCGGACAGAACATACACATTTGGACAGAATAACAACTCAATATTGACCAATCTCAGTAAAACATACAAATCTGGACAGAATCTGGACAGAACATACAAATCAGTAAAACCATCTCAAATCTGGACAGAACATATTGAGCAATAACAGAATTAAATTCCTAACTATTGAACAATTACCTTAAGAAACATACAAACACTCTTCTATTGCACACGAAGTTACGATGCAACATCATCATCATCGTCGTCCGCATCCATTTCACCCTCAAGGCCGTCCTCGTCATCGAACAAATCGTCCTCACATTCTGTATCTGTGTCACTGTCTGTTCCATCATCAGTAATGTCCTCCTCATCTGGCTCAAGAACATCTTCATCGTCAAGGCCTTCAGTTGCTTCTGTCACGGCTTCAGTTGCTTCTGTCACGGCATCCGCAACAGATATTTCGAGAGCCTCAATGTCATTTCTACACCAATCAGCCACATCATCAACAGGAACTACATTCGGTACATCAACAACCAGGGCTGATGTTTCCTGATATGGCTCCACTGACTCCCCACTCATTTGACCCCCAATCACAAATCATTTTTTGGACTCTGCCCTCAGCGCAGTGCTCCAATCAGGGTTAATGTTCTCCTGTAAGTAGAAAACTTGGGATGCTTGAGCTGCAAGTACGAATGGCTCATCGGTTGACAAATTTTTTTTGGTATTGACACACACAAATCCGTACTCATCAATTTTCATCCCATTGAAGGATGAAAGTACGTTGTACCAATCGCATTTGAACAACACAACCGATAGGTTACGAAGGTACTGCAGCTCAACCACCTCCCTCAACACTCCTTAATAATCAATTGCACCTTCAATGGGCTTGTTATCGGCTGTACTCGCGTAGCACGTTGTGTCAGCTTTGCACAACACACCGCTGTTGTCAAAACTCCTCATTACAGACCGCTCTTTGGTGTGAAAGATGAACCCATTTGCTTTATAACCAGTATATGTCTTAGCTCCATATAACGGTCCTCGTGCCAAAGCCTTTAGTTGGCGATCTCTCGCATCCTCAGCCGATCCAACTATTCGACCAACCTGAGAATGCAAATACTCCAAACGTCAATAACGTTGACATTAACAGGAATACCCATTCCTATCCGTGTCATAGTGTCATACCCTGCCCTCCAACCATGGTATGAATGTTCTATTGTGCATGACATCGATGTTCCGCCTACTCACCCATGCGCCTAGTAGTTGCCTCTTGTGTTCACTACGTACATGGACAAGACAACCAATCCGATTGTTAGATGTAATGCTGTTAAAAGTTTGAGAATACACATAACAGTAAAGGTGAATGACATACTCGATGAATGGCTTCACTTCTTCAGACTGATTAAGTACGTACAAGTGGCACTGCTCCCATTCCGTGTTTGACAGTTCACGGACAATTGCACGACCTATTGGAGCTCCTACCGGTTGGAAGATCGATAACCCATCTGCCGCCGTTGGAGTTACCTCAGTTACTATAACTGACTCATGTCTTGTAAATTTGGTTTCAATGTCATGGAGATATCTAGAACAAAATGTCAAACACTCCAGAGTAATATAACCCTCCGCTATTGACCCTTCCGGACGACTACGATTTCGCACAAACGACTTCATTATCCCCATTATCCTACGATAAGAACATGTTATTAGTGAGACACCTCTTCTGTCAAAGGCATACTTCATAAAAGAGTGAAAAAACTTACCTTTCGATTGAATACATCCAACGATATTGCACTGGCCCAGCTATTTTTGCTTCCTCTGCTAGATGGATGATAAGATGGACTGTAATATTGAAGAAACTTGGTGGGAATATTCTCTCTAGATTGCACATTATCATGGGTAATTGCGCCTCCACCTTCAACAGATCCGACGTGTGCAACTCCTTAGAGCATAGAATCCTGAATGTGTTAGTCATGTCTATCACAGCTTTGCATAAATGTTTGGGGAGTAATCCTTTAATAGCCACAGATAGGATACGTTGCATGAGAACATGGTAGTCATGACTTTTCAACCCAATCAATTTTCTGTCTTTCACCTTAACGCAACGTGAAATGTTTGATGAATAACCACTAGGAAGTCTCAAGGTCTTAAGAAACTCACACAGTTTAATCTTCTGTTCCTTTGATAGGGAAAAGCAAGCTGGTGGTAAGACCAATTTTGATCCTCTACGGACTGGATGCAATCGTTCTTATGCCTAAGGCCTGTAAGTCGAGCCGAGCATTAAGGTTGTCATTCGTTTTACCGGCAACACCCAATAACATCCCAATAAGGTTATCACACACGTTTTTCTCAATGTGCATCACATCCAAATTGTGAAGGATTAAGAGGTGCTGCCAATAAGGTAGTTGGTAGAATATGCTTTTTTTTTTTTTCCAATTTCCAGTAGTTGAGTCTATTCCAACCTGAATGGGCGGTTGAGTCTTACCGAACATGATTGGATCAAGATTCTCTAGCACATGTAACACTTCCCCACCCGATAGTCTTTGTGGGGCCATCCGTAACTCTCGTTTCCCATCGAATGAACTTTTGTTTCTTCTCCATGGGTGATCGGTGGGGAGGAATCGTCTGTGTCCCATAAAAGAACATTTTCTCCCATACTTCAATCGACAATAATTGGTGTCCATTTGACAGGTAGGACATGCCAAATTACCGTAAGTAGCCCAACCGGACAAGTCCGCATAGGCAGGAAGATCATTAATGGTCCAAAGTACAGCTGCGCGCATCTGGAAGTTTTCTTTCTTGTCTGCATCATATGTGAGCACACCATTCGACCATAACTCATTCAGCTCTTCGATCAACGGTTGCAGATACACGTCTATGTCATTTACTGGAGCCTTTGGTCCGGGAATCAACATTGATAGCACGTAGTTTGTATCTTTCAAACACACCTCGGGAGGCACATTGTATGGAATAAGAACAACTGGCCACATGCTGTATGGGTGACTTTTATCACTGTACGGATCAAACCCATCCGTAGCTAGGCCAAGCCTCACATTCCGTGGGTCTTCCCCAAATGCAGGTAGTACGCTGTCAAGTTTCTTCCAAGCGTCTGTATCAGCAGGATGACGTAGAATACCATCCTTTAATCGTCGTGTATGGTGCCAGGTCATAGAGGAAGCCGTTTTGGGGGACATGAATAATCTTTGCAACCTTGAAGTTAGTGGAAAATATCGAAGTACTTTGACTGGTAGCTTCCCTCTTTGTCGCTTCGATTGCTCTGGTATATCCAGTCCTCCAGTGTTGTGTCGAGGTTTAATCCATCTTGACTCCCCACACGTTGGACACACATCCAAATTGGCGTACTCTTTTCTAAATAGTATACAGTCATTTACACAAGCATGCATCTTTTGGTAGTCTAGCCCTAACCCTCCTATAAATTTCTTGGCTTCGTAGTAGGACTTAGGGACTGTGTTCCCTGGTGGCAATACTTTACTTAACAAACGTAGTAGCTCATTAGAGAACTTGTTTGAAACCTTGTACAGTGCCATGAGATGCAACAATTCAACTAAAAAGGACATCTTCGTGTAGGAGACACAACTGGGATATAAGCTCTTTTCACAATCTTCTAATAGCTTATCAAATGTCCTAGCATCGGCGTTTGGTTCCTCACCTTCGTCCACCCTCATACCACCGAACCCATCATGCACCATATCCTCCATTTCCCCACGAGAGGATGAATTCCTACCATTACGGATCACATCTTCGAATTCCTCCCCATGATCCACCCATGTAGTAAAAGTTGGCAATATTCCCCATTTTTCAAGATGTAGCTTAACAGTAGTTCTCCCCATTAAGAAAGCACCAACACAGTTATTGCAAGGACAGTAAATCTTACCATCCCAACTGGAATGAGAGTAGGCAAAGTTGAGAAACGAAGCGACCCCTTCCTTATATTCCCCACTTTGCCGAGGTTTGGTCATCCAACTCTTATCCATCGCACTTCTATTTCTGCAAAGAAATATCAACCCAAATCTTTGGGATTAAAAAGACAGCACAACAGTGTAGAAACATGCAGTACATGAAGTAGCATCATCAGTTGTTGATAGTTATCCAGACCGTTTGTAAAATTTCAAATATGCATTTTCGTTTATGTGTGGATCGAACCAAATGGAACCAGAGAGCTGTCCGTTGGAACCGTACGAGCTGCAGCTAGCTTAATTTATACGCAAGAGTAGAACTCCTTCGTTTGACATGTCCAATTTTATCAGCACAGTTGCAAAATGTCTGCAACAACACGTTTTTTGGGGCTAAACAGTACAACTCGTGACAATTCAATTCGCACAATTAAGCTCATGACCGTTGGCTATATATAACACACAATTAAGCTCATGACAATTCAATTCGCAATTACAAGAAGCCACATTCGACTACTCATACCAGCCTACCTGAGGAGAAATGCTTGTCGCGGGATACTGCAGCAAACGACTTCACGATTGATCGGCACCAGCTGGGTTGCTTCCTGGAATGTCTGCGCGCAACCTACGTGCGTCCTGGGAGTCGATCTGAAAGGGAATCCGTTCTTGGCAACGGTCGTTGATGGACTGACGAAGGCTCTGGTCTGCACGGGGGAGTTTTGAACTGTACTGGAAAAAAACGGTATGTTCTGTTATAATTGCGGGTATAGAGTTTAGCAACGGAAATACATACATTACCAATGAAGTTATGCCGATACTGTTTACCCATTTATTACATCAATTAATTTTGAAAGTAAACATACTTTTTTGCAATAACAACATATTCCGTTACTAAATATCAGTATTACCCTCGGTTGAGTTTTTGACACATGATTTTGATCGGCACAGACATATTGCGACGGCAAACGTCAATACTAAAGGATTGTTTGTGCTACGACAAATGTGTTGACACTAAAATGTGTCTACTGGCACGTACTAAAATGCCGTCACTTATACACTGTTTTACCAACCCACTCCTTGTGTCGACAAATTAATTTCGTGGCTGTTGATACAGATTCTTGTAGTGATGTATCCAAAGTACAACACGCCAAAGACAAGTTGTTTTTGTTTTCAAGCTTGGTGAAGAATAGAAAGTTGGTTAGAGGAAAAGGTATAAGGCAGAGGATCTTGAGGGTATGTATGATCTCCTCCACTGTAGGTATAGTCCTCGCTGCAGAGCTGGAAGTAGCAAACACAATTGTAGTTTCTACAAAGGTGATGATGAAAGCGATAAAGATAAATAATAAGAATCAGGAGAATCTACTCCACCAAACTAGTTCATAATAGAGCTCTGAATTAATATAAAATCTTTAATCTCTTGTTTTAAAAGTATTTATTTTCATAAATAAGGAGATATTTTTAAGTAAAAGGAATATAGAGATATTACTCATATCATTCTTGAATTCAATCTCTAGTGCAAATAATAATTTTCACACTTTCAGTTTTGAGCGAACTCATGTATTGATCAAGAGCACAATTATTAATACTGAATGTTGATTCCGAAGCGACTATTGTAATATGGATGTTGAAGTATCACATGCTATAGTTGAAAGAGTAGAAAATTGAACAAATTTTCCATGCCACTAATCAATAACATTTAGAGTCTTTTTCGTATCAATCTTCTATATATCAATTAAGTTCAGACTTTTGAGTTGATTTAGTGTTTGATTTTATTTTGTCAAACTACTAAAATATGTATATAAAAATAACATAAAATTATAGAACACTATTAAAAATAAATTGGATGAAGTCTTATATTAAGTACATTGCCTCAAACGACCGAGTGATTGATGCAAAACTTAATCAGTTTAAGAAGTTGTACGAGCCCTTTTACCACTATGACATTTTTTATGTCGGAAAGAAGTTGTTACAACAAATTATTTATCCACATGTGTATTATACAACTCATCCAACTTGGACCAAATCATTTCAATTTCGATACCCCATAACACTTACCATACAACCTTTTATAATCGAACTTCACAAACATAAATATGTAATTAGTGCCCAAAATACTAACAATTGCTAAAATGACACTAAAGTTGCAACAATAGTTTTCAATTTGGATTAATACTTCTCGAATTTTGACCTCGTACGATCAACCATACACCTCATGAACATGCTCACCTTCATAACTTTTCTTTAAAGTTAAATTGATCACAAACACCAATGAGAAATACAAATATTTAGTAGGATACTTTGTTCCCATGAAAAAAAACATGGTCAAATCGTAGAACATACCTAAAGGTCAGAAATGTTTTCTACGTTGGCCCATTAAGCATGATTAGGGCACACCACTAAATTTCCCAAGTATATGTGACAAATTGCATTTTATAGTGTAAAACACTTTTAAGCATGAGAAGTGTGGAATTTCACCTAGTTGGTACATCCTGCTGAAGCCTTGTCGTCTATCTAGATTCAAATCACTGACATTTTTAAGAAATTCATTCTTTCTAATTCACGAGTCCCAAAAATATTTGTCAATTTCAGTAATATTTTTCATAATGTCATTAATTTTTTTAAAGCCTTATTAACGTCATTAATTTGTTTAAAGCCATTTGCACAATTAAATTTAGAATAGGGATTAAAGTCTTTCAAGTACCTCAGAAGTCAAGTTTTTATTCCATATATAATAAATGTATATACTTTATTTTGACTTTCAAAATGGATGAACTGTCACCTGTGCTTTTCACGTGCCCAACTTAGACCGAAATTCGAACAAAATACTTTTTATGAATACCAAAATGCCCCTCGTCATATTTCACCGGCTGAATAAAACTCCATCTCTTGCCTCTGCATTGCTTTCCCTTTTCGTCCAATTTGAGGAATTCAAGACGATCCCCTCTCAATATGTAGTTCCTCAATTGTTCTCTAAAACTTCCATTAAAATTTTCATGCAGTAACTCGAGCTCGCCGAAAACACGAAGATACCACACTGTGGAGAGATTGTTGTGGTGAACACTTCGAACACCTGGGAGAACTTCCAACGGAGCGTAGCAGGTCCTTGGGTTGTCCAATGTCCATCCCAAAACTAGGGAGCACTATGGCAAAGAGCTTCTTGTCGGAAACAATCTTGGGGAAACCTCTTTCTCAATCGAGGTTGCTTCAGTTCGATCCTGTCAAGGATAGATGGATTCACCAGGTAAATCTCTGCATTGATTTTGTTCCCAACAAACAGTTTTGGCTTTTCCACGAATCGTTCCACTCTTCCAGTTTCGTAATCTATCACAACCACACCATACTTGGAGTGTTCATCCACCTGAAATACGTAAGAAAAGATCATGAATTTTCAATGCTCTCCCCCTCCTCCTAAAAGGTCAAAAACAGGTGCATCATGAATGAGATGGATAATACCATACCTTTGTGACCATGATCGAGACTTTTCCTCTATGTGCTTTGTGGAATTTAATGATTTCTTTGAATGGGTACTCACTAATCACACCATTGTTGAGAACGAATAAGTGCTCACCAGAATCATCTAGCAACTTGTCTCTAGCTAAAGCAGGAGGACCTGTTGTTCGCAGGGGCTCGGTCTCTTATGAGCATGATATCTTTATCTCTAGTTTCTCCACCAATGCTTTCAGAAAGTTCAACATAACCTAAAAAAGACAGAAAATAGAACTCCCAGGAGTTCGAAGTTCTTCCATGTCTTCGAAGTTCTCCCAAGTGTTCGAAGGCCTCACCACAACAATCTTTCCACAGTGACATCTTCGTGTTTTCAGCGAGCTCGCATTACTGCATGAAGACATTGATTGAAGTTTTAGAGGACAATGGAGGAACTGCAAATTGAGAGAGGTTAGTCTTTAAAGCCGTAATTGTTGCTCAAATTGGAGATAAAGTGATGAAATTAAGAATGCAAAGGCAAGAGATGAAGTTTTATTTAGTTGAGGAAATATGACGAGGGGCATTTTGGTCTTCATAAAAAGTATTTTGTTCGAATTTCGGTCTAAGTTGGGCACGGGTGACGGATTCCATCCATTTTGGATGTCAAAATAAAGTAGATACATCTATGACTTCTGGAGTACCCCAAAGTAACAAAAAATTTGCGGGGCATCAATTTGTAAGAACGTTACTTCTGAGGTACCTAAAAGACTTTAATCCCTTTAGAATTGAGCAAAACAACGAATGTAGAAAAATTCACAATCTATGATAATCAGTTCGTTAAATGATAATATTTCCTTCAACACTTTAGTACAAATATAATTTGACGAGACATTATCACAAAACAAATATTTTTTTTATCAATAATTGTCCACTTTGCTAACGTATCATACATCTTTTCAATTACAACATTATTACTATGTGGAGGTGACATAAATTTAAAGTCAAGCAGGACCTTACGGAATAACCAATCATCATCGATAAAAAGTGCAGTAAAAATATAACCACCAGTCGTAAGAGGTTCACTATGAAGTTAGACCAGTCCTATTATAGGAAGAACTTATAGCAGCACCTTGATTTTCTCTATCAAAGAAATATGTATTCGTAACATCAAAACTGATTGTGTTTATACTAACCAACTTCGCATTTCGTCGTAAATATTTGAATTTTTTTTTATATATACAAACACATTCAAACTGAAAGGTCAAATTATGTCTTACAATAGCATCTGTAAGAAACTCCCTAAACTTGAGAGAATCAAACTGGTTGCATTACAGATAAATATAATTTCTATTAGCTGCAATTAAGATTAGACCTATGTCTTTAAACTCTCTTTTTCCACACTACTGTAAATGGTGTTTCATATTTCCATTACTATCATCACAATGATATCTTACTTCACATTATAAACAACTACTTTTAACTATCCTTTTGGTGTTGTCTAATGGAAGAATTTGGACCTTTAGAATTTATTAGGTTTAATATTAAAGTGTGATGTTATTAGGTTTCATTTTGAGTAACCTTCTCAACATTTTCAGCTAATTTGCATTTACGACCTTTGTCTTTAACTTTATTACTTATTGGTTTGGTCTCAAGCACTTCAATTTCAACTTCTTCATTATCACTTTCAATATTATTAAATCAATCGTTGTTAAAATCAAGCCACCATGGTTTATCATCCTCCATCTAATAAAGTTCAAACAATCCAAGTAACGTTAGGAAAAGTATATGGAATACTAGTTTTTTTATGGTAAATACATATTTTTGTTTTGTTTAAAGTTAAAGTATGTGAATTCGGTGGTATATGTGGTCCACGCGCCTTTCTCTGTATGAAGTCTGCAAAGCCCCAAAATTCTAGGTTTAGTATCTTCGTGGTAGATTCCGATTCATGCGGCAATTGGTTTGATTCCTTTGGAATTTATTGCTCTGCACACAAAAACCAATCACAGGAAGACAAAATCCATCTACTGCAGCTCGAGAAGACGTTTCCATGCATGGAAACGTGAAGGAAACCCTCGGTGAGCTCACGCAACTCCACACTGATTTTCTACCATAATTTCACCGCGACAACACAGCAACCCCGACGAGAGCATAAGGGCGAAACCCTTAGCTATCCAAACGAGCTCAGGGGAAGCCTCAGGAAAATCATAGAACGCCGGAAGCTACGGCGAACATGTCTCAGACCAGGTGCAAACCTTTGGTAGGGCCAATTCCAGGAACCTTACCAACCAATTATGTTTACCTGATTAACCAGTGTCTTTGCCTTGTCTCCTCTGTTCTTTGTAGGGAAGCTGCCAGCTACGGTGACGGCTCACCCCCTACCCCCCCGACGAGAGAATGATGGTCACATCTGGTTCTTGCGGTAAAAACAGACCTGGTGGACCCTCCGTCGACCTAGACTCAAACCAATAAGTACAGAACAAGACGTGGTTCGTGGGCAAGGTCATATACCAAAAACCGATCAAACTAAACATGATCAATGGGGTACTTAATTCGGCATGAGCGAGGTACGACAAAGTCACCATATTGGAAGCGGAGACGGGCATAATTTTGTTCGACTTTGAACAACAAGAGGATGCAGACCAGATTCTAGATTGTTCACCATGGGCAGTAAATGGTCACATCCTAAACATTAAGAGATGGGATCCGATGTGGGATTGAATGAGGTGGATTTCCACAAGGTAAATTTCTGGATTCAAGTACATGACCTATGGCTGGAAAAATTTAGTGATGCCATTGCCTGGAAGATAGGAGATATGATAGGGAAATGCCTATATATCGAAAAGCATGTTGGGAGAATAAGTAGAAGCTATATGAGAATACGGGTGGAAGTGAATGGGGAGAAACCACTAATGACTGAATTATGGTGGAAGAACTCCCAAGGGGTGGATAGATAGGCATTGATAAAATATGAGCGTCTGTCGAATTAGTGTTATGGATGTGGCTTGTTAGGTTACACGACCCAAGCATGCAAGTGGAGGTACAAATGGCGGAACACGACCAAAGCATACCAATGTACGGTCTGTGGCTTGTTGGGGTTTGGCCAAAGCAATCCGCACCAAGGCAACACATGGGAGGGGATGTAGGCCAGGAATCGAACTAAAAACAGGGCGGGAGAAAATCGTGGTTTGACATTATGTCCGAGATCAGGGGAAAGAACGCGGCTATGAAAAGAAAACAAGGACAATCTGAGGTACCGCATGAGAATGGCATGGAAGGGGACGATATCCCTACTCACCGAAATGGGGACCCATATCCAATGGAGACTGACATAGTCCGGGATAAAGGAGACCAAACCACACATATAAATAAGTGGGATAACCAAGAACCCGATGAACCACCAAAAAACCCAGCCATAACCATCCACCAAACCCCACATATAGCCGAACCAATCATAATGCACGAGCCACACCAAACCCCTACCCCAATGGCTCAAGACCGATCCAAGCCGAAGGTACCCACACCCAATGCAACTCGACCTCCCCATAAACCAAACCCAACCAATGATTACTTACCTACCCGACAACCTGTCCTATGCAGACCCGATTGAAACCACCACCATCATACATACATACCGTGTAGAGAACCCACCCGACACACCACCCACCTCCCCCAACAACCGAACCATAACCCACCATCCTACATAAGCCCTTACCTGAATAGGATGACCTTGAAACGAACCGGGTATGAGATGGAGGAACAACCCAGAACAAAACGTTTGAGGAAATATGAGGCACCAACCGAAAGCTCGGGAACAGGGATAAGGAAGAGCCCGAGGAGAAAACCCTCCAAGACGAACCCAAATAGAAAGAGAAGAACCGAGAATAATAAGGTAGTACAAGGCGAGCAGGAGAAATCAAATGTGCTGAACAAGGGTTGTGGTGGATGTCCCGGAACAGCCACGGGTAACCAATGAGTGCCATCTCCCGGAACTGTCAGGGTTTGGGGTTCATAATGGAAACAAAGAATGGGGATACCTACTGGGAAAGGATAAGGACAAGACTAGGGATGGAGAACAAGTTCTATCTAAGGCCGAATGGAACGTCAAGCAGGCTAGCATTGTGATGGACATCGGAGACAAGGGTCTCCATCTTATATGCCGATCAAAATGTCATTGATTTTCAAGTCCAGTTTGATAAGCATGGCGACCCAACACATGTCACATGGGTACATGCAAGAACGGTGGCTCAAGAACGAAAACAAAACTGGGACATCCTGCGATCAGTAGGTACAGGCCGAGGAGGGAGTTGGATGGTACTAGGTGATTTCAATTGCATATGTCACCAACATGAAAAGTGAGGAGGGAGGAGGAAGTCCCAACGAGAAATTGATGAATTCAATAAATTGATAGATGACCTTAACATGGAGGACTTGGGGGCTCACGACACCCCGTTTACTTAGTGCAATAACATGAGTAGGCCAGAGAGGATAAGCGAATGGCTTGATTGGGTCCTTATGAATGCGGAATGGGCAATGCGTCACCAACAAGGTGTTAGAGTATTTTGTAGTCTAGTCTAGATTAATCAATATTAGTCTTTATCTTTAGTTTATCTATATTAATTAGTTTATCCCTTTATATTTAGTTTATTATATATATAGTTAGATAGATAGTGTGAGTATCTTTATAGATAGAATCAATATATATAGATAGTTATCTCTATACTATATATATCTAGTTCTCTATGTACAAAATAACAAGTTTCTCAATAATGGAGTCAGATGTTTTTCTTATTCATCTCCTTCACGTCTTCATGTTTTATTAAATCTAACATGGTATCAGAGCCTTTTTTCCATGGACCAAATCATTCCTGCTGCTAATCTGTGATTTGCTGATACAATACCTCATCAACAATGCTGAATTAATTATGCTGAAATCCCAATTTGGTATCGTGAAGATGTGCGATCAAATTGAGTTTGCACAACCAAGGTTTTTTTGATGATTTACAATGGATTCAATAGAAGATTGGAATGCTGGAATTCAGATTTTAGATTAGTTTGTTAGCTACTATGGCCTGACCACGACGAGATGACCGAGATTGCACCGCGATGGCATGACCGGGATGACCCTTCTTTATTTTACGACATGACCACGACGAGATGACCAAGATGGCACCGCGATGGCATGACCGAGTCTTTTTTATCTCAATTTCATCTGGATTTTAGCTTGAAAAACTTGTATTCGAATGTGGAATATCTCACCAATTATGAAGATATGCAAGCTCAATTCGATTGGGGATTTGATCGAGATTGGATTTGGGATCCGACACAAGCAAAGAAGCATTGGAAATTTGGGGACCAATTCAGTAAATTTCAAAGTTTAAGGATCAAAATCAAGAAAAACAAAGAACATGGGTGAATGTTAGAGTATTATGTAGTCTAGTCTACATTAATCAAGATTAGTCTTTATATTTAGTTTATCTATATTAATTAGTTTATCCCTTTATATTTAGTTTATTATATATATAGTTAGATAGATAGTGTGAGTATCTTTATAGATAGAATCAATGTATATAGATAGTTATCTCTATATTATATATATCTAGTTCTCTATGTACAAAATAACAAGTTTCTCAATAATGGAGTCAAATGTTTTTCTTATTTATCTCCTTCACGTGTTCATGTTTTATTAAATCTAACATGGTATCAGAGCCTTTTTTCCAAGGACCAAATCATTCATGCTGCTAATCTGTGATTTGCTGATACAATACCTCATCAACAATGCTGAATTAATTATGCTGAAATCCCAATTTGGTATCGTGAAGATGTGCGATCAAATTGAGTTTGCACAACCAAGGTTTTTTTGATGATTTACAATGGATTCAATAGAAGTTTGGAATGCTGGAATTCAGATTTTAGATTAGTTTGTTAGCTACTATGGCCTGACCACGACGAGATGACCGAGATTGCACCGCGATGGCATGACCGGGATGACCCTTCTTTATTTAACGACATGACCATGACGAGATGACCAATTTGGCACCGCGATGGCATGACCGAGTCTTTTTTATCTCAATTTCATATGGATTTTAGCTTGTAAAACTTGTATTCGAATGTGGAATATCTCACCAATTATGAAGATATGCAAGCTCAATTCGATTGGGGATTTGATCGAGATTGGATTTGGGATCCGACACAAGCAAAGAAGCATTGGAAATTTGGGGACCAATTCAGTAAATTTCAAAGTTTAAGGATCAAAATCAAGAAAAACAAAGAACATGGGTGAATGTTAGAGTATTACGTAGTCTAGTCTACATTAATCAAGATTAGTCTTTATATTTAGTTTATCTATATTAATTAGTTTATCCCTTTATATTTAGTTTATTATATATATAGTTAGATAGATAGTGTGAGTATCTTTATAGATAGAATCAATGTATATAGATAGTTATCTCTATATTATATATATCTAGTTCTCTATGTACAAAATAACAAGTTTCTCAATAATGGAGTCAAATGTTTTTCTTATTTATCTCCTTCACGTGTTCATGTTTTATTAAATCTAACATGGTATCAGAGCCTTTTTTCCAAGGACCAAATCATTCATGCTGCTAATCTGTGATTTGCTGATACAATACCTCATCAACAATGCTGAATTAATTATGCTGAAATCCCAATTTGGTATCGTGAAGATGTGCGATCAAATTGAGTTTGCACAACCAAGGTTTTTTTGATGATTTACAATGGATTCAATAGAAGTTTGGAATGCTGGAATTCAGATTTTAGATTAGTTTGTTAGCTACTATGGTCTGACCACGACGAGATGACCGAGATTGCACCACGATGGCATGACCGGGATGACCCTTCTTTATTTTACGACATAACCACGACGAGATGACCAAGATGGCACCGCGATGGCATGACCGAGTCTTTTTTTTCTCAATTTCATCTGGATTTTAGCTTGAAAAACTTGTATTCGAATGTGCAATATCTCACCAATTATGAAGATATGCAAGCTCAATTCGATTGGGGATTTGATCGAGATTGGATTTGGGATCCGACACAAGCAAAGAAGCATTGGAAATTTGGGGACCAATTCAGTAAATTTCAAAGTTTAAGGATCAAAATCAAGAAAAACAAAGAACATGGGTGAATGTTAGTGTATTATGTAGTCTAGTCTACATTAATCAAGATGAGTCTTTATATTTAGTTTATCTATATTAATTAGTTTATCCCTTTATATTTAGTTTATTATATACATACTTAGATAGATAGTGTGAGTATCTTTATAGATATAATCAATATATACAGATAGTTATCTCTATACTATATATATATAGTTCTCTATGTACAAAATAACAACTTTCTCAATAATGGAGTCAGATGTTTTTCTTATTCATCTCCTTCACGTCTTCATGTTTTAATAAATCTAACATGGTATCAGAGCCTTTTTTCCATGGACCAAATCATTCCTGCTGCTAATCTGTGATTTGCTGATACAATACCTCATCAACAATGCTGAATTAATTATGCTGAAATCCCAATTTGGTATCGTGAAGATGTGCGATCAAATTGAGTTTGCACAACCAAGGTTTTTTTGATGATTTACAATGGATTCAATAGAAGTTTGGAATGCTGGAATTCAGATTTTAGATTAGTTTGTTAGCTACTATGGCCTGACCACGACGAGATGACCGAGATTGCACCACGATGGCATGACCGGGATGACCCTTCTTTATTTTACGACATAACCACGACGAGATGACCAAGATGGCACCGCGATGGCATGACCGAGTCTTTTTTTTCTCAATTTCATCTGGATTTTAGCTTGAAAAACTTGTATTCGAATGTGGAATATCTCACCAATTATGAAGATATGCAAGCTCAATTCGATTGGGGATTTGATCGAGATTGGATTTGGGATCCGACACAAGCAAAGAAGCATTGGAAATTTGGGGACCAATTCAGTAAATTTCAAAGTTTAAGGATCAAAATCAAGAAAAACAAAGAACATGGGTGAATGTTAGTGTATTATGTAGTCTAGTCTACATTAATCAAGATTAGTCTTTATATTTAGTTTATCTATATTAATTAGTTTATCCCTTTATATTTAGTTTATTATATACATACTTAGATAGATAGTGTGAGTATCTTTATAGATATAATCAATATATATAGATAGTTATCTCTATACTATATATATATAATTCTCTATGTACAAAATAACAAGTTTCTCAATAATAGAGTCAGATGTTTTTCTTATTCATCTTCTTCACATTTTCATGTTCTATTAAATCTAACACAAGGGAGGTACATTAATGAACTTTCCATAGGGTCGGACCATGCACCAATGGTGGTCCAACTCAAGCAACCAAGAAAACGACAAAGGAGACGCTTCAAATTTGAGGCGATGTGGCTAGAAAACCCAACATGCAAGGAGGTAATTCGAGATGCATGGGAGAGACCAACAAACCGAAGGGAACTTCAAGGATTATACACCAAACTCCAAAAATGTCGAGAAAAACTCACGGGATGGAGCAAGGTTCACTTTGGTAACAACATGAAAGCGGTAACAATTATAAAGGCAGCCCTACAGAGTAACAACCAAGGGGTAATGGACCAAGAGGCAATGCGGGAGGAGTAAAGGTTGAAAGGGGAACTCCATGCCGTGTGGACTAGGGAGGAAACGTATTGGAGACAAAGATCGAGGGTCAAAAGACCGAGGAAAGGATAGCCGACGAATTACATAGTTACTATGGGGACATGTTCACATATGAGCAAACCGAACCGGGGTAGGAGTTCCTCAGGTACATACCGAACCAAGTAACACCAGACATGAATGAAAACCTCACAAGGGAGGTAACAAACATGGAGGTTCGGACAGCAATATACCAACTTGGAGGATCACATGCACCGGGTCCGGACGGGTTCTCGGGTCTGTTTTACCAAAAGAGCTGGAGCATCGTGGGGGCGGATGTCATCACCGCTGTCAAGGTTTTCTTTAGAACAGGTATCATTCTAAACCCCCTAAACAATACTGATATAGTCCTCATTCCAAAAGTGCAAAATCCGACAAAACTTACTGACTTTAGGCCCATAAGTTGTTGCAACTTCATGTATAAGATTATTTCAACAGTGTTGGTGAATCGTTTGAAAACATATCTATCAGATCTTATCACTCTTTTCCAGGGTGCATTTGTATCAGGTAGGCATATCCAAGACAACATCATGGTAGCTGATGAAGTCTTCCACCACTTACATATGAGCAGAAATGACCAAATAGTCGAATGTGCCCTAAAGATGATATGCAGAGTAGGATTTCCTAATAGTCCATTCCGGAAGAGAGGATTTGCGGAACAATGGTTGGGGTGTATAAGGGCATGCATAGAAACCACCACGTACCAAGTTGTGGTCAATGGGACACGAAACGAAACCATACGCCCAACACGAGGTATCCGCCAAGGTGATCCCCTATCACCATATCTATTTATCATGCTTGAGGACGTACGTACTATCAAGGAGAATGCTTGGGGTAGCAAGGGAGGGGGAGATTGAGGGGATAACCTTAAAGAGACAATGTCCGAAACTACATCACCTCTTTTTTCCAGATGACTCGCTATTCTTTATTAGGGGAACCACCAGCAATGTCGAGCACATGAGGAAGATACTTTATGACTATTGTCAGGTATCAGGACAACAAATCAATAACGACAAATTGACTCTCTACTTCAATAGACTGGCGGGCCAAACCGATAAGCAGGGGTTGATGAAGCACTAAATATAAGAAGCACGGGTGACCCGGGTAAGTACTTGAGCCTACCTTCGATATGGGGACGCTCAAAGAAGAAGGCATTGGGGTTTCTAAAAACCAAGGTCAAGGATAAGCTTCAAGGATGGATACCGAAGACCATTAAGGAAATCATAACCGCGAATCCCACTTATGTAATGAGTGTGTTTCGGTTACCAAAACCATAGTGCTCGGAAATTGATGCTCTCATTGCGGATTTTTGGTGGGGACAAACAACCGAGGGAAAGAAAACCCATTGGCGGAGATGGGAGATTCTAACCAAGGATAAGGAAGCGAGGGGACTAGGATTCCGTGAATTACAAAGTTTCAACACGGCCCTACTCACGAAGATGGCGGGGCGAATAGTGACTGAACCAACTACACTATGTGCGCAGGTCTTGATGGGGCTATACTTCCTGAGATGCTCTTTACTAGAAGCGAAAAAAGGGGAACGAGCGTCGTGGGGATGGAGTAGCATGATACAAGGCCGAGAGATGATGATACAAGATGGGGGGTGGATGATAGGCACGGTGTGTTTGAGGACCCATGGATATACACAAAGGAGAGTAAAAGGGTGAATGCCGAACATGGAGTAGAGAATGAAGGCAAGATCCGGGTGCGAGAATTCATTAAGCCAAATGGGACGTGGGACGAGAGGCTCATTAGGAACATTGTCAATCATGACGACGCCGAGCACATCCTCAATATCCCACTACCTCATGAGGGGGGCATGGACCGATACATATGGCCCCACACAAGAGACGGAACACCAATGGTTCGATCGGTTTACCACAAGTTACGGGAACGAGCCGACCAACAAGCAAGGCCGAACCGTCCTAATCAAGGTCCGTTTTGGATGGGCCTTTGGGCATCAAAGACGATACCCAAGGGGAAAAACTTTGTATGGCGACTTGCAACCAATGTCTTAGCCGTCAAAGCAAATATGGCTAGAAGGGGCATGAATGTAAGTCTGGGAGGCCCAATATGTGGGGGATTCGAATTAAGAGAGCACATGATCCTCGAGTGTGGATGGACCGAACGGGTGTGGAGCAGCGTCCTAGGAGTAAGAATGGACCAACCTAGCAACCTAGACATGGGTCAATGGCTAGAAGCGAGACGAACCGAACCAAGGGGGCAAGGAGTGTGCAGCGATAGGAGGTGGATACTCACATTGCTAACGTGTTGGCACATATGAATGACGAGATGCAAAGCGTCCTTCGAAGCTAAACAACCTAGCCCGCGCACCGTGATCGAGGAGATTAAGCTAGCATATATGGAACATCAATAGAGCCACTGAACCATGATAGCTAGGCCAATGGACCGAACACAAAACAAAGACCGACCGGACCAACAATGACAACCACCGACTGCAACCACGATCAAGTTAAATTGCAATGCTTCATGGTGTAAACAGTCGCGACGAGCCGGAATAGGAGTGGTATCTAGAGACAAGTAAGGCAAAGTGGTTGGTGGCTTAAACCGGAGATACCACAATGATGACATAGAAACAATGGAGGCCATAGCTATACAAGAAGGGGTAAGACTTGCAATTGAATCGAGATGGTCAAGTTTTATTATAGAGACGGATTCGTAAGTTGTACACCAACAGATCGTGGAAGGCCCGAAACATTGGAGGGTGGCCAACATCATAACGAACATGCGAGCACTAGAAAGGCAAGTCGAGCAAGTGCAATGGCGAGTAATTCCAAGGACGACGAATAATGCGCAAATTGGATAGCCAAACAAGCGAGATTGGGAGTGAGTCTAGATGAGTGGGTCAAAATACCACCACTTCCATTTGTATGTTTAGTAGCAAATGATTGTATGTACGAACAACCGTGATCGAGCATCACGACGTGTTATTTCATCAAGTAAAAAGTTAATTTGACCAAAACAAATCTATGAATAACACAAAATACTTGTATTCATTGTTTAACAAGCAATTACCATTATTAGGAGCACGACCCCAAACATTCGAATAGATAAGAGAAAACACTGACTTAGCTCTAGAATTAGACTATGCACAAGACTGTTTATGGCTTTTAGCAAACATACAAGTTTCGCAAGGAATATTTGTATTTGAAGAAAATAACAGAAGAAATCATTTATTTAGATACCCTATAGATGAGTGTCCCAATCTTCGGTGCCACAGCCACTGTTGCCGGTCCACTGTCCTGTGAGATAGCGTTGCAATTCCGTGTTGAGCCACTTCGTCCACATAGTACAGTCCCTGATACATTAAAAGTTTACATTAAAACTTATTAAAACCAACAATCATTATCATGTTAACCATTAAAAAAAGTATCACTAGAACCAAGCAATTATAGAAAGAGGATAATGCATTGCCAAACATTAAAGAACTATGGATTTAATTGGATTCAAGCAAAAATAACTCTACAACTGTGTAAAACATCTTTAGTAAATACTAGGGGTGGGCATGAACCGGTTCGGGGTCGAACCGGTTCATGAATCGTACCTTTACCGTTCCAGTTTTTGTCCGCTCCAGATTTTGACAATATCACCGTACCTCTTCTGAACCGGTTCAGCCGAACCACTTTATATATATTAAAAAAAAATTATAATAATACATAATAGTATTATGGTTTATGGATTATGGATGATTTATTATTTATTATCATAATACATAATAAATAATCCATAATCCATAAACCATAATCCATAATCTATAAACCATAATCCATAATATATAATTCATTATACTAATGTAGATTGTAAATCATCACCGAACCAACTTTGATATAATGGTTTAGAGTATATATTTTAAAAATTAAATATAATATTATATTAAAACTGGTACAAGAATGGTACAGTTTACCGTTTGCGAACCGTTTTTTTGTACGTCTTCTGAACCGCTCCATATTTTTGCAAAACAAACATTTGGTTTGTGAACCGGTACAGTTCAATACGGTTCAGGTACGGTTCGCCTGAATCATTTTACTATGCCCAGCCCTAGTAAATACCCAAACACTGCCATTACCTTTTAGAGACGTCAAACTTTTTGTCCGCATAGGTTCCTTCACTAAAGGCGACTAAGGATTTTATTCACTTAATATGTCACCACTATAACGATTTCACTACTAAACTCAGAAACTCCAAAAATATTTTGTGCCGAAAGACGGAAGAAGAGAATATTAGAACAACATATGTCTCCACTATATTCACAACAACAAACATTATCACTATACAATTATACCAACAACCAAATACGTCATCACTAGACACAGTACTGGAATTTTTGCTTTTACCGACGAAATTTTTTCATTGGTAAAAGAAAACAATTCATCGACAAAAATCAATTATGTTGGTGAATACAAAACTCTATCGTTAAAACGTTCATCGGTGAAAGATCTGTCAGCGAATGTTTACCGACAAAATATGTCACAAATATATGATCGCTAAAAACAATTTATTTACCGACGGATTTTTTGTCGGCAAAAATATATTTTTCGTCAAGAACTTATATTTTTGTCGACAAAATCGGTTTCATCGTCAAAGTGAAATTTTTACCAATGACAGAGGAATTCGTCCGCACAAACATATTTGTAGTTAGTGACAACAAACTAGCAATCCACCATTAAATGCATGTAATAATGTTAGTTAATGTCATTCCTAAACACAAGATTTTTGTGGCTACAAATGCTACTCATTGCTAAATATAAACCTTTACAGTATATTTTTTTTATTAATTGTCCTATGAATGCTTATAAGATATGAACCTGTCCATAAATTTACAAAACCATACTATTTTATTTGTGAAATTATCTATGTACATCTTAATACATATCTAAACAAAAAAATTATAAAACTTTTAAAGTAAATACATATAGTTTGGTTGAGTTGAGCCAAAATTCTAAGTTGTTTCCTTCTTGGGAGTTGAAGTCTTTGGCGTTACTGTGTTGTGTAAAACAAGTAGCCTCGATTGTTACCCAAGTAATATCCAGACTCAACTTCTAATATGACACCTTTCTACCCAATGTGTACACCAACCAATTCACTGAACTTAATACAGAGTAAAAGGATGAAGAATAAATACATAAACAATACCAGTGATAAAAATTCCCAAAGCAACATAACTTTGTTATGGTAGATGATGCTAATTCTACATGTCCCCGTATAAATTGGGATAATTATTTTGCGTTTAAAAGTAGAATCTTCAAAAGCTCTATTCCATTAATGTGGTATATGATTGTTACTCGCATGATAACTTAAATGTTGCAGCAAGCTTCCACATTTCATCCTAGATTATGAACAACAAAACGATAACCCATTCACTAAGATGTTAACTTAAACAAGATAAAGAAGAGCAATTAGAATGTCTGTCACAAAATTATTGTTAAACATAGAAATACAAGAATATAGAAAATTTTGTTTAAGGAAGAAATCTCATACAATATTCTTTCCTAGTGTAAGTAGTTTCCTATTGTAATTTCCTTTCTAGTATAGCACCTATGTACATTACAAGTGTTGTGTAAAACATTACATGAGAAGTATGCATAAATAATATACATTAGGGTTAAATAGCAAGTAGCTACCTGAACTTTGGACATTTTGCAACGAGCTACCCAAACTTTGAAAATTCAAAACGAGCTACCTCAACTTTGAAAAAGGTGCAAATAGCTACCTCCGTCCAATTTCCAACGACTTTCCAACGATTTTCCGACAAATTTCCGACGGAAAATTGGACGGAGGTAGCTATTTGCACCTTCTTCAAAGTTAAGGTATCCCGTTTTGAATTTTCAAAGTTCGGGTAGCTTGTTGCAAAACGTCCAAAGTTCACGTAGCTACTTGGTATTTATCCCTATACATTACATAGTTTTTTTTGGCTCCTCTAGTCTGTCAAACATGATATCAGATGGATCTTGATCAATTAGGGATCAACCTTTCTCAAACTCATCATATACCAGATCGAGAAACCTCATTCAGTCATGGAAGAATCCGAAGATGGTAGCGTCAATTCTGGTGAACCTACCACAATAGAGAACACGTTGGCGACTCAATTGGCAGCCCTACTCTTGAATTTGTCACAACCTACCAGCAACACACATAAATAGATTTCAGTCTCAACAATCAGCTTGCGTGTTAAACTCAATGAACAAAATTACTCCTTGTGGTAACGGTTAATCCGTATGAAGATCGGCGGACAGGGAAAGCTACACCACATCACAAGAGTTCCGGAGCCACCTGGAACTCAGGACCCGAGTTACCCATAGTGGGAATAAGACGATCTATTCGTCTGAACTTGGATGCTAGATAACATGGAGTCAGAGTTGGTCCACCAATACGTAGAATTCCCAACTGCGAAAGATCTGTGGAAAGGGTTATATGCTACATACAACAAAGGAAGAGACAGAGTCCAACTGTTCGACCTAGTTGTCCAGGCGAACAATGGCAAACAGGGAACCGATTCCCTTGAATAGTTGTACAATAAAATGCAACAAATATGGCGAGAAATTGAACTATGGGATCCTAATCCCATGAAATGCCCCGAAACATTACGATTTGGAACCAAAAAAGGCCAGAAACAAAATTATATCCATTCTTACATGCTGTCAGTGACGAATATGATAAGGAAAAACGAGAATTGCTTAGCGGAAATTTGTTACCCGAAGTAGAGGTTGCTTACGTTATAATAAAATCGAAGAGGGATAGGAGACAAGTGATGGGAACAACAAGGAGAAAATCCGAACCGATAGAAAATCTTACCGATTCTGCCACGAATGACGCCGCTTGGCGACAATCAGTCACGGGGAAGGGAACATCATCTCGCAAGGAAGAATATGCGGTGCAGCCACTGTCGTAGATTTCGTCATCGCAACGAAGAGTGTTTTCAGTTGATTGACTTCCCCAAAGTATTGAAAAGCAAGCAGAAGTAGGGGAGCGACGCCGTAAACCTAGCCATCATGAGAATCAGAGGTTGCGGAACGGAGGAGAGCTCGACCAGGAGATGAACAACAAGAACTCTTTCGTACCAGCACAGCCACAACAAATGAGAATGGGGGCAACTAAAATGAGAATGGTTCGACAGGTATATGGTTAAATGGTAAATTACCCTTTTTCCCTCAAAACCCTAATTCCTATTTTACCCCTACATATTTACATATTAGGAATTCAGGGTTTAAATTTAAAGATAATCAGCATTGCGCCCCTCAATATTTTGTAGCTCGGGAATCTGAACCTGAAAAAACTAGTAGATGGTAATTTGACTGTGTCGCGACTGACACGATGACCTATGACAGAACTGATTTTATTAGTTGCTCAGTACCAAATAATAAAATGATACAAAGCGCGAATGGAGATTTATCACTAGTCCAAGTAGGAGGGACTAATGTATTATCCCCAACACTATGGCTACATAACTGTCTTTATGTGCCTAGTTTATCGTGCAAGTTACTATCTATTAGTCATGTAACTAAGGAGTTGAAATGTATGGTGTTGATCTATTCTACTTTATGTGTGTTACATGATATTCAGTGGGGGAAATCATTAGACGTGGTGCTGAGTATCAGGGACTGTACTATGTGGACGAAGTGGAAAACACAGAATTGCAACGGTATCTCACGGGACAGTGGACCGACAACAGTGGCTGTGGCAGAAAAGATTGGGACACTCATCTATAGGGTATCTAAATAAAATATTTCCTCAGTTATTTTCTTCAAATACAAATATTCCTTGCGAAACTTGTATGTTTGCTAAAATCCATAAACAGTCTTGTTCATAGTCTAATTCTAGAGCTAAGTCCGTGTTTTCTCTTATCTATTCGAATGTTCGGGGTCCTGCTCCTAATAATGGTAGTTGCTTGTTAAACAATGAATTCAAGTATTTTGTGTTATTCATAGATTTATTTTGGTCAAATTAACGCTTTACTTGATGAAATAAAACGTTGTGATACTCGATCATGGTTGTTCATACATACAATCATTCGCTATTAAACATACAAAAGGAAGTGGAGGTCTTTCGACCCAATCGTTGAGTCTTACTACCAATTTCGCTTGTTTGTCTATCCAATCCGCGCATTCATTCGTTGTCCTTGACTCGAGTTGCTAGGGCTCAGATATTCCTTATAATGGTAGCCACCCTCCAATGTTTCGGCCCATCCACTATTTGTTGGTATACGTCTTGCGAGTCCGTCTCTATCACTATCCTTCGCCATCCTGATTCAAGTGCAATTTTTGTCCCCTCTTGAATAGCTCTGGCCTCAATAGTTTCGAGATCATCGCTGTAGGTTGAGTTGAGAAAACCTACAGATCTGCTTCGCCAAGTTACAAGGGGCGATCGAACATGAACAATCAGATTAAGGAAGCAGCTCTCAAAATTTGAATTAAGGACCTCCATCACCAAGTAGAGGTTTATCGGAAGCAGATATCTAGGGTTAAGTGACTCACAAAAGGGGACTGAAACTCAACATTCTTTTACCTCACCAGTAATGCTAGAAGAAGAATAAACCGTATCACTCGAGTGCCAAACGACCGGAGAGAGTGGATCAGTTCGGCCAGGGGTGTGGAAAACGAGATATGTGAACATTTTTCAAACGGTATTCAGTTCAGAATGGGAGTACTTTAATATAGGGGTGGTTTTGGGGGTCATTCAGACTCAGATAACATAGAAGATGAATACTGATTTGGAAAGGGACATGTCCGATGGAGAAATCAGAGCAGCGCTATTTCAATTGGGTGGGGGTAAGAGCTCTAGGTCTAGATAGTTTTCGGGTCTATTCTACCAAAGAAATTGGCACACAGTTGGTCCAGCTGTAATCATGGCAGTCAAGTCCTTTCTCAGGTCAGGTGTCTTTCCATCCACTTTACATTATACAAATATCACTCTTATTCCTGAAATTCCATGCCCAGCCAGAGCGAGTGATTTTAGACCCATAAACCTTTGCAATTTTATATACAAAATTGTATCTAAGGTCTTGGTGAATAGGCTAAAGCCCTATTTATCAGATATTGTCACCCCCTATCAGAGTGCTTTTGTGGCAGGTCGTGCTAAACAGGAAAACATACTTATTGCTCATGAGGTCTTCCATCACTTGAAGAACCAAAGGGGCAGTGGTATAATTGAGTGTGCTTTGAAGCTGGATATGCAAATGGCGTATGATATGGTTGATTGGGTTTCCTGTTGAAAAGCCTTGAGAAAATGGGATTTAGTGTGAGATGGATCGAGTGGATGAGACAGTACATAACAAAACATCATACCGTGTCTTAATCAATGGGAAAAGAACAAGCCTCATTCGGCCAACGAGGGGGCTGCGGCAAGGAAACCCATTATCTCTGTATCTTTTCATTCTATTGGCGGATGTGCTCTCTAGACAAATCGAGGAGGCAATTCGGTTGGAGAAGCTTAGTGGGCTTATACTGAAAAGAGGATGTCTAGAGCTGCATCATTTGTTCTTTGCTGATGATTCACTATTTTTCTTGAAAGGTACAGTAGAAAATTCCCAAGTTCTAAAGGATATATTGACCAGGTACTGCAGAGCCTCTGTATAGCGCATAAACAATGTGAAATCAAACTTGGTCTTTAATAAGGGGGCAAATGATCACAGGTGCAAGGAGATTGAAGGGATGCTGCAAATTCAAGGCACTTCGGACCTTGGAAAATACCTTGGACTCCCATCCATTTGGGGAAGATCGATGAAGAAAGCATTGAGCTATATAAAAGGAGGATCTGCAACAAGATTCAAGGGTGGAGATCAAAAACCTTAAACCAAGTTGGACATGAACATCTCATAAAGGCAGTTATCCCGGCTATCCCTTCATACGTGATGAATGTCTTTAAACTTCCTAGACCGTGGTGCTCAGAAATAAACACAGTGATCGCAAACTTATTGTGGGGTGAGTCGAATGAACGCAATAAAATTCACTGGAAGATTTGGGAGGTGCTTGCTAGATCCAAACCGATGGAGGGTCTCAGATTCAAGGAATTGGAAACTTTTGATGAGGCTCTGCTCACTAAGATGGCGGCGATAATTCTGAATGAACCAGAGGCACTATGGGTCAGAATTCTTAAGGGGCTTTACTTACTGAATGCTGACTTCATATCGTATAGGAAAGGAGGACGAGCATTTTGGGGTTGGACAAGCTTGGTCCATGGGAGAGACATCTGGTTCACGGAAGGGTTGTGGCAAATCATAGATGGCGTGAATGTGAAAGTCTTCGAGGATCCGTGGGTGGTGACAAAACCAGAATTTAGAGTAGATTGGCCAAGGGACGAAGAGTAGGCATCAGACATGAGAGTGTATGAGTTATTGGAACCGAATGGTGCATGGGATGAGGAAGTCATTCGAGGAAGCTTTAATAACAGAAATGCACACTGCATTATTAATATACCACTGAGCGCTGATCCATGCCCAGACCAAATGATATGACCCTACACAAATGATAGGCGGGTGTCGGTAAAGTCAGCCTATCATCGACTAAAGGAGAAAGGCAGTGCCACGGTGCAAGAGATAGGTCCTGAAGATGATGTCTGGAGGATGATATGGAAGGTAAATACTTTGCCTAAGATCAAGAATTTTATCTGGCGCTTACTCTCCAATGCTATTGCGGTTAGGCGGAATCTCAGGCGAAGGGGAATGATAGTGGATGTGGACTTTCCTATACGTGGGCTTGAGGAAACAAGAAAACATATGATCAGTGGGTACGGATGGACGAAGGTCGTGTGGTTCGTGGTATTGGGCACTCGACAAAGCCAGAATCAGACTTCAACCTTTAATGAATGGATAAAGGAAGGATGATAGAAGGGGGAGTCACGGGCAAAGCAAGAGCAAAGAGACAAAGTCTATGTAAGACTAGTTGGCACATTTGGAAAGTCTGATGCAAAGCTGCCTTTGAAAGGAAGAGACCGAATCCATTTGAGACGGTTCTTGCGATCAAAGGAGCTCATTTGGAGCTGTCAAGATTGAGCCTCAATGCAGTACCGAAGCTAGGGATATCCGACCGATTAGATGGACCAAACCGAGAATTGGTGCAGTCCGAATCAATTGTGACGCGTCTTGGTCCGCCCAAACGAAACGCAGAGGAATTGGTGTGGTGGAAAGGGATGATCACGACAATCTAGTGGGTGGACTGAACCGAAGAGAAAGGAGTTATAAAGTGGAACTTGTAGAGGCTCAAGCGGTATTGGAAGGGATAAGGATGACAATTGATAGATGTTGGAAAGAGGATTGAGGTAGAGACGGATTCCTTGAGAGTTGTGTAGCAAAATCAAGAAAAGATGAGCAACTGAAGACTGGACCTCATATGTGAAAACATCAAGATCTTGGTGCGATATATTTCAGATGCAAGTTGTAAGTCAATCATGCGTTCAACAAATGAGATTGGGTGTGTGTTTAGATAATTGGGTACATGTACCCCCACTCCAACTTAGTAGTTTATTATTGGGTGAATCTAATAATGACCCTCTGGGATCGCTTTGGTTGCAGTTCTTTTTTTTGAATAAGAAGTATTGAAGTTGTTGACCAAAACAAAAAAAATAATTCGATACTCTTACTAAATAATATATTCTAGTGGCAAACATATCCACCTATGAAGCAACTCCTCACCAACCGCTACTATTTTGCTACTAAATTACGTTGATTGAACAACAATATTTCTCATCACTAAATGACTTTTTTTAGAGACAATTTTTATTTCTAAATTATTTTATTTTTGTGGTGAAGACAACACAACTAAAGATATTTTTTAAACACTACAGGAGAGTTCGCAGATAACAGCTGAAAAAATTATTTTTAACGGCTCAACTTCTGTTGAGCCGTTATATGAGCCGTGATAATTGTCCTGTTAAATGGAAAGTACCGCCAAAATAATTATGGAGACACTTTTGGTTGAGCCATGGAGAGTTTGTTTTTTTGAAATCCTTATTTTTGCGAAAATACGTTTTTTTGGCGACTCTATAAAACGAGTCGCGAAGATTTTTTATATAAAATAATTAATTTATACCATAATTATAATCATACAACGTGAATAGTTTACATACCAAAATCTGCTTTTTTGCATACAATATACTACATATCCGTAAGTTTGCTTTATTAATTCAAAAACATAATAAGTTGTTCATTCCTAAAATTATCTTGACTAAGACGATTGATTTGATTGATCGTTATATTGACTTCCACCAGCAGATTGTTCACTTGTAGATGTTGTTGATTGATGAGTTGCCTGACCATCCTATAAAAACATCCAAAAATCAACGTATAAGATGCAACACTTAAACATTAAACTAACTTAAATGATAATATGCACAACAATTAAGCAAATTAACCTATTAAACTAAACATCAATTCGCAAGCAATACTTAAGCATCCCAAACAGTAAAAGCACCATAATAATATATTCAAATTCTTATCCATCAAACAGTAAACGCATAAAGTGATATCATAGCAAAATGTAAACTATATACTTACTTGATTCCGGTTAGTAAATGCGAAGAACCCAAACCAAGGTTAATAAATGGGGGAAATTAATAACTAGAATGATAAGTTGTGTGACTATCCTATATAAACATCTTATTAAACTAAACTCGAATTCGCAGACAACACTTAAGTAACCAAAACACTAAAAATACCATAATAATATATTCAAACTACTATCCATCAAGCAGTAAATGCATAAAGTGATATAATTGCAAAATGTAAACTATATACTTACTTGATTTCCGGTTGGTAAATGCGAGGAACCCAAACCAAGGTTGTTAAAAGGGGGGAAATCACTACAACCTCCTGTCATCAAGCTTTTAAAATAATTAAATCTACTCATATTATCTAGAGTGGCCTTTAATTGTATCTGGAATTGTGTATACATCTCCCCCATCTGTTCCTGCATTATAGTTTGTTGTTCCTGCATTCTAGATTGTTGTTGTCTCAATTTCTCATCACAATCTGCTTAGAGACGTTCTCGTACACGTCTTTCTACTTCTTCTTCATCCAGGCTAGATTTTTTAGATCCAAGTATCATGATCGGTGTAACACCAAGCCCATAACCTTTGATTCGCCCGTGTTTTTGTCCACCTATATCCTTAAGGTATACACCGTCCTCTCTTATAAGTGCATCGTCATCCCACTGCAAGAATTTGTTGCAGCAGCGGCAGTTCTTTCATGTTGACGCTAAGTGTTGAAGTTAAAAATATGGCTATTGGGTCAGCAGTTTTTGTTATCGTTATTATTAGTTATTGACCACAATATGTTTTCCACCGTTATAAGATACATTTAGTGTTAATTTTTGTCGTCACTTTAGTTTTTACACGGGCGAATGTGTAACGTCGACCTTCTATTGAGATTAAATGACTCTATTAGTAGCAGAGTAGAAGTTTCTGTTGTAAATGTTCATATTCAAATGTAAAACATTTTGTCGTCAATATGACGATAATAACAACGAATATTTGCCGTAATTACTCAATTTTGTCGCCGTAAAAACATAAGTAGCAGAGAAAATGTAAGAATAGGTTTGCGTGTCAATATATTTTCAACATTACTATAGTCATTAAATAAAAAATTCAATTATGGTGGTAAAATAATTTATTTAGTGGCGACTACTGTTGATGCCAATAATGCACAAACAACTATGACATATTGTCAACTAATATTAGTCGTTATCGTCACTAAATGTTAAGAACCCCCACTAAATTCCTAACTATCTCACTTGCTTATGTGGTTTAACTCATGCGGAGCAACTGTTTTAAATCAATTAAAACGGGGAGCATCAACAGAAGCAGGAGGCGAATGGTGGGAGGCACTTGCAATCCCTAGCAAAGGCTCTGGTGAGGGACGTGAAGCCCTAGCACACAGACACAGAGGAACATGAGGCAAATGGTCAGGGAGGTGAAGCTGACGAGGTTGAGGAAGACCGCAGACGAAGGCTGGAACAGAGGCTTCGCGACAGGAGTTGAAATAGAGGCTACGCGACGGGAGTGGCGAGAAACAGAGGAGAGGCGGACGGGGCGAGGTTAAACGGACGAGACAAGGCGCTGCCAAGGCACTGCCAAGGCGCTGGCGGAACAGAGGAGCTCGGGCCGAGACGACAGGAGTGACTGACGGCTGCTACAGGTAAGAACTAAATTGAATTTTGTAGAGGAAACTATACTGAGGTTTTCTATGGGTACTTCCATCACCAGTCGCAGTTACTACCCTATGCTCAATCTCCAACTTGGTATCAGGTAAATCTATCCAATCCTAAATCCCTTCATTGCATAAGGCTAAGTAAGGAGCGACTTTCTTGCTTTTTCCATTAAATCTATTCACCATATTCTGATTCCAGTTTATACATTGTCTTGAGTGATGATACATACTAAATTAATCAGGCTGTGTATGAAGGTACACTGTTTGGAAGATAACACCGGTTTTAAGAAATAAAGTTCGATCTTCTGATTTTGGTAATTAGGCGAGATTAAGGGTGTATTTTCCTCGGAAAGGCTCTCATTGGAAAGACTATTGTACAATGATCTTCGGGTACTGACCTTTGGTCCATTAAAAATACCCTCATTACGAAGTTCTTTGGGCTTCATCGGATAAAAACAAAAGGTGGAAGAGAGGTATATAAATAAATGTTCCTCTAACAAAAGGTGGAAGAGATGTACATAATTGCTTTACAAGTAACTGGACAATGCAAAGGTGGTACTGAAGTTGTGGGAGAATTTCTAGTTACACATATTCATGATTTTTATTTGACATATTTATTTGGTATATTCATGGTAGTTAGTCTTGTTATATGTCTCTGGTCCTCTTGCTTCAGATGTTATTTTTAGTGAGAACTGTTATTTTTCTGTGGGTATCTTTGTATGAGAACTTTAGTATTGGTGTCTTTTCCCAGCAGTTTGCTAATGTATGTCTCTTATGGGTGTACACTATCTTGATATTTAATTCAAGGTTCTCCTTCATTACAACTCCTATACATTGATATTTATATTACTCTTGTACCTGTTTCACCTCTTTAGCCTAATTGGTCTCATTCTTGCATATTGAAAGATTCACTGGTCTCCTTAATTGTTTAAATTTCTACTAGGATTTCATTTTTTGATATTCCAGAGTGGTTCAAATACTACATGTCCCATTCAAGGCTATGCACTGCGGTTTTTGAGAGACCACAAGTCACATGTTTATCATCTCCAAGTTGAGGCACCTGAAACTACTAATATAGTATCCCACGAGGACATGATGGATTTATCATGGGATAATCATCTTACGGCAGTATGTTACTTTTATAATTTGATGCTTGATCTCCCCAAGTCTTAAGGATTATGAATTATGACTTGTTCTGTTACATTCAAAATTATTGTAAGTTTGTAGTTTGGATGTTTATTTAGATGTATATATATACTTGGATAAATAATTTATGATATGTTTTTAAAATGTACTGTGTAGTTCAGATCATATAGCATTAACTAGATAATTAATAAAAATACATCACAAAAGTTTGTATTTAACAATGATTAGTGGTTGTTGACACAACAAGATTGTGTTTAGCATCGACATAAACTAATACTAGTGATTTTTATCACTAAAAATATGTATTTACAACAATTTAATGGACGTTGTTTCAAAGAAAAGGCAGCCCATCAAACTCACTTCTAAAAATGCAATTTAACGATGACTAATTTGCATCAGTAAAGACCATCTATAACATCGAAAATGTGCTCGTCGCCTTTTCATTGTCTTTAACAACAGTATTCTTTGGTTGTTAAGGGGTTGTGGGAGAGGTCATCCTAGCAGCGACAGTCACTTGGCAACGGTCAATTGTCGTAGGTAAACGATTTAGCGACGGAGGCTACCCAGACAAAGATTTCGTTGCTGCTAAGTGATAGCAACGCCATTTAAGCGATTGACAGCGATTTTATGTTGATGCTAATGCACAAGTTACTTGTAGTGTCCGGGTAATGAGAAACACGCTCTTGTATTTTAGAATTTCCTTTTTCCTACATCATACAATTAAGAATGATGATGATGATGTTAATACGACATATTCTATAAATATAACTTGTACTCATGATTTAACTGAAAATTTCTTATATTACCACTAATGACATTGTCGTTTTATCAACAAGTGAACCACTTTTTTCATGGACATGGGCGTACTAATAAAATTCAAAACTCCTCACGGGTCTTTTATGTTCTTGTTGCTACTAAATAATACCGATAAAATACATTGCAAAGCAAGACTAAAAATTATGTGAATTTATTTAAACATGTGTTTAAGAGCATTCGTACCAATCTATATATTGTAGAAGCACAACTCTCTGACCCAGTAGTGTGACGAGAATATTGCTGTGACCAAGCATGTTTTCCATGTTTGGATGATTCCTACACATAACCAATACAACAACTAAATAAAATGCAATAGGAATCAATATTTTGAATTGTAAGGAAAAGACACATTCTAACATGTCCTATATCATAAAACCAATGATCTACAAGTAATTCCCATTGCCATGGGTCCACTCCTTCAATGCTATTTGATTTGATTTATTCTTTAGTCGCACTCGGCTTATAAAACGTTGCTTTTAGAGAAGTTTTGTGACCCTTCCATTTTTTAGCGATTGATTTCAGTACATACTTGTCAAAGGATCTCCAAGTATCATCAGAACAAACGAATTTCGTCTGCAAACATATTTGTAAGAAAATAGATAATAAGTTAAACAAAGAAATGATCTTTTTTTTAAAAAAAATATAACAGATAACTTACTTTTGTCATGGCTAGTAAATATTGTGTGAAGTTATCTCACATATGCTTCCATCCTTTGAAATTCAAAGGGCATAGCTGGGATCAACGAGTAACTTGTACAAGATACAGACGATGAAGAGATACCTGGTCAGAGGAGGGTGAGGCTTACCGAAGAACGAGGGTGAGGTTGATCTCTCGAGTTCAGGAAGAGATACGAACAAGGAAGATATGCCTCCTTGGCTGAGGGTGCAGCTCACTGAAGGTCGATGGAGAGGTTGCCTCTCTCGAGTTCAGGAACAGATACAGACGAGGAAGAGCTATGGTCGAACAAGAGCTGGAGCTGCGGCCCAGGAAAACGCTGCGAGCGAGGAAGAGAATTGTAGTTGAAGAAGAAGGTTGCGTTTGAAAATAATGGAAGTCTGCATTTTAGGGTTAAGAAGAGTGTTGTTGTGAGAGGTATGAAAGGAATAGATAATTGACTTTTAAATAGAGGTAAGAAGTAATACATAGTAAATATGTGATAAAATAAAAAAAAGTGATGTTATTTGGTTTGGCGGTAAGGAGACTTGATTTTACTTGATGGTCACCGGTTCAAAACAAGCCAGTATACTTTGGTTTTTTAGGTAAATGAGTTTTTACCGACGAAAATATGGTTACGTCGGTAAAATTATATTCCATTACTGACGAAATCTGAACTTTGTCGGTAATTGTTACATTTTGCCGACAATATTTTTATATTGTTGGTACAAATTTATTTCTTGATTTTACCTGATGGTCGTGGGTTTGAAACTAGTGAGGGACATTTTGGTTTTGTAGGTAAAATTAGTTTTTACCGACGAAAATATGGTTACGTCGGTAAAATTATATCCTTTTAACGACGAAATGTGCACTTTGTCGGTAATTATTACATTTTACCGACAAAATGTAATTATATTGGTAGTAAAAATTATTTTCCCGAAAGAAATTAATTCGGTCGTCTAAAACTATTTTTGGCGACGAACATAATATTTCGTCGGTAAAAAGAATTTTGCCGACCTAATTAACTTACCATCGCTAAAGAGTGGATTTTTAGTAGTGCAATAACACATTTCTGAAAATATAATTGGATGGATGACCTGGTATTCTGCGCCATGTCATGGATGAAGAAGGTACATTGGTATTGTAACAAGTATGAGTAGTAACTGAATCAATATGAATTGTAGAACTAGTTAAATGATTAGATAATTGAAAAGTATCACCACACTATTTATTGAGAGGAACGTTAGTATGGTCAAAAGATGTATAAGCAGTAGAAGAGACTGGAACTAAAGATCTACCATAATTAAGTTCAGTACCACCACCGATAGACTCCCCGACACTAGACTTTCTAGCACATGCACTGTTGACAAAACAGTTGGAAATATAGCTACTAAACATCGTACTATTAAAGGTTCCGCTGAACCAGGAGAGGCATTTCCACTTACAATCCATTTGATTCAATACCCTTCAAGACTTTTGATGTGTGGCCATAATGATTACCACACAACAGATAGATGAGAAATAAAGTAACCTTGGTTATCATTGGTATATTGAGTAACCGAAAGAAAGCTCTTACTAATGTTAGGTGTTACCAAAACATTATTTAATGCTAAGAATCTGTTTAATGAAGAGACGATAGTAGAGCTAATACAAGAGATTGAAATCGAATTATCATTACAACCAAGTATTGTACTTGATTCTGTATACGGATTGGATTGAGTAAGGATAACTGAGTTGAAGATTCTGAATTAGAACACCAAGTAGTGTTAGAACCATAGGCATGATTAGCTAGCACTACACCTGACAGTGGAGCTTGATAGGCGTAGCCAGTCAAGGACACTATTGATTCAAATCCTGCGGAGAGGCCACATAGAGTGGAGATGATGGTGGACATACAGTGTTCAGGTGATCAGGACTAGTTAGGCATGGTCGTGGAGATGACGGTGAAAATTTATTCCTTGATTTTACTTCATGGTCGTGGGTTCAAAACTAGTTAGCCACATTTTGGTTTTGTAGGTAAAATTAGGTTTTAGCGACGAAAATATGATTTTATAGGTAATATTTGTTTTTTACCGACGAAAATATGGTTACGTAGGTAAAATTCTTTTACAGACAAAATGTGAACTTTGTAGGTAAATATTACATTTTACCGACAAAATTTAATTATATTGGCAATAAAAATTATTTTCCCAAAAGAAATTAATTCGGTCGTTTAAAACTATTTTTGACGACGAACATAAAATTTCAGTGGTGAAAATATTTTTGCCGGCTGATTTTTACCAACATAATGAACTTACCTTCGCTAAAGAGTGGATTTTCAGTAGTGCAATAACACATTTCTGAAAATATAATTGGATGGATGACCTGGTATTCTACGCCATGTCATGGATGAAGAATGTACATTGGTATTGTAACAAGTATGAGTAGTACTAGTTAAATGGTTAGATAAGTCAAAAGTATCACCACACTATTTATTCAGAGAAACGTTGGTATCGTCAAAAGATGTATAATCAGTAGAAGAGACTAGAACTAAAGATCTACCATAATTAAGTTCAGTACCACCACTGATAGACTCCCCGACACTAGACTTTCTAGCACATGCATTGTTGACAAAACACTTGGAAATATAGCAACTAAACATCGTACTATTAACTGGCGTAGATTTCATAAGGAAGGATTGTAAAGGTTCCGCTGAACCAGGAGAGACATTTCCACTTACAATCAATTTGATTCAATACCCTCAAAGACTTTTGATTTGTGGCCATAATGATTACCACACAACCAGATAGATGAGAAATAAAGTATGCTTGGTTATCATGGGTATATTGAGTAACCGAAAGAAAGCTTTTACTAATGTCAGGTGTTACCAAAACATTGTTTAATGCTAAGAATCTGTTTAATGAAGCGACGATAGTAGACCTAATACAAGAGATTGAAATCGAATTATCATTAAAACCAAGTATTGTACATGATTTTGTATATGGAATGGATTGATTGAGGATAATTGAGTTCAAGATTTTGAATTAGAACACCAAGTAGTGTCACAAACATAGGCATTATTAGCTAGCACTACACGTGACAGTGGAACTTGATAGGTGTAGCCAGTCAAAGACACACTTGATTCAAACCCTGCGGAGAGGCTACATAGAGTGGAGATGATGGTGGGCATAAAGTGTTTAAGTGATGAGGAGTAACTTGCGGATACTGAGGAAAATTATATTCAGTTACCGACAAAATGTGAACTTTGTCGGTAATTGTTACATTTTGCCTATAACATTTATTTATATTGTCGGTAAAAAATTATTACTTTATTTTACTTCATGGTCGTGTATTCAAAACCAGTTAGGCACATTTTGGTTTTGCAGGTAAAATTAGTTTTTAGCGATGAAAATATGGTTACGTCGGTAAAATTTTATTATTTTACCGACGAAATGTGAACTTTGAAGGTAATTATTACATTTTACCGACAAAATTTAATTATATTGGCAGTAAAAATTATTTTCCCAAAAGAAATTAATTCGGTCGTCTAAAACTATTTTTGACGACGAACATAATATTTTGTTGGTAAAAATATTATTGCCGACTGATTTTTACCGACATAATTAACTTACCGTCGCTAAAGAGTGGATTTTCAGTAGTGCAATAACACATTTCTGAAAATATAATTGGATGGATGACGTGGTATTCTACGCCATGTCATGGATGAAGAAGGTACATTGGTATTGTAACAAGTATGAGTAGTAACTGAAGCAATATGAATTGTAGAACTAGTTAAATGATTAGATAAGTCAAAAGTATCACCACACTATTTGTTAAGAGAAACGTTAGTATTGTCAAAAGATGTATAAGCAGTAGAAGAGACTGGAACTAAAGATCTACCATAATTAAGTTCAGTACCACCACCGATAGACTCCCCGACACTAGACTTTCTAGCACATGCATTGTTGATAAAACACTAGGAAATATAGCTACTTAATATCGTACTATTAATTGGCGTAGATTTCATAAGGAAGGATTGTAAAGGTTCCGCAAAACCAGGAGAGGCATTTCCACTTACAATCCATTTTATTCAATACCCTCGAAGACTTTTGATGTGTGGCCATAATGTTTACCACACAACCAGATAGATGAGAAATAAAGTAACCTTGGTTATGATGGGTATATTGAGTATCCGAAAGAAAGCTCTTACTAATGTTAGGTGTTACCAAAATATTATTTAATGCTAAGAATCTGTTTAATGAAGCGACTATAGTAGAGCTAATACAAGAGATTGAAATAGAATTATTATTACAACAAAGTATTGTACCCAATTCTGCATATGGAATGTATTAAGTGAGGCGGGTAATTGAGTTGAAGATTCTGAATTAGAACACCAAGTAGTGTCACAAACATAGGCATTATTAGTTAGCACTACACATGACAGTGGAGCTTGATAAGTGTAGCTAGTCAAGGATACTTGATTCAAACCCTGCGGAGAGGCCACAAAGTTGAGATGATAGTGAGCATACAGTGTTCAGGTGATAAATAGTAACTTGCGGATACTGAGGAAAATTATATTCCCTTACCGATGAAATGTGAACTTTGTCGGTAATTGTTACATTTTGCCGATAACATTTATTTATATTGTTGGTAAAAATTTATTCCTTGATTTTACTTCATTGTCGTGGGTTCATGGACCAGCTAGGGACATTTTGGTTTTGTAGGTAAAATTAGTTTTTAGCGACGAAAATATGATTTTGTAGGTAAATTTCATTTTATACTGTCGAAAATATGGTTACGTCGGTAAAATTATATCCCTTTACCGACAAAATGAGAACTTTGTCGGTAATTATTATATTTTACCCACAAAATTTCATTATATTAGCAGTAAAAATTATTTTCCCGAAAGAAATTAATCTGGTCGTCTAAAACTATTTTTCGCGACGAACATAATATTTCGTCAGTGAAAAGAATTTTGCCGACTGATTTTTACCGACCTAATTAACTTACCATTGCTAAAGAGAGGATTTTCAGTAGTGCAATAACACGTTTCTCAAACCGAAAGAAAGCTCTTACTAATGTTAGGTGTTACCAAAACATTATTTAATGCTAAGAATCTGTTTAATGAAGCGACGATAGTAGAGCTAATACAAGATATTGAAATCGAATTAACATTACAACCAAGTATTGTACCTGATTCTGTATATGGAATGGATTGAGTGAGGCGGATAACTGAGTTGATGATTATGAGTTACAACACCAAGTAGTGTCACAAACATAGGCATGATTAGCTAGCACTACACCTGACAGTGGGTCTTGATAGGTGTAGCCAGTCGAGGATAAACTTAATTCACACGCTGCGGAGAGGCCACATAGAGTTGAGATGATGGTGGGCATACAGTGTTCAGTTGAAGAGGAGTAACTTGCGGATAGCGAGGAAAATTCAACATATGGCTGAAAATTAGAATACATATCAACTAAGTCACGAGATGGATAAAACTCAACATTATGAGCAATGCTAAGGAAGAAAAAGATTGTGAAGATACAGGTGAACAAGTAACACCATTAAAAGTGTGATCGAATATATACCTACTCCTAATGACGAAGCTCTTCACAATTGATATTGAGGCCTATTTGGGCTAATGTGTCAACTACCATAATCATAACCAGGTTGTGTTTCTTGATTTTGTATATATTGCGAATTTTGCAAGTAAGATGATTGATGAGACCGCGAATGGAACAATTGAGTTGACATAAGAGGTTTACGTTGAGAAAAAAAAAATGTGTTTTAGCACTCATGAATTGGACACCCGCAATAAAAGCAACAAAGTTTGAGACCAACTCTAGTATAACATTTTCTTGCCTAGACTCAACATCAAGTAGGACACTGGTAACACCACCTAGATATATGGATGCCTGCTTACAGTAACCACAAAAAATCATATAATCCAAATATAAACCTAATAGTATGGTACTTATCTGCATTGTTTTAGAAATTGATGATCTTAGCTCCCTATGCTGTCACATATCAACTGGATTCTCCATAAATGCTCTTGCATTGTCATATCTCGATCCCTCATAGACTACGATGAACAGAGCAGATGTTAATCCTCATAGTAGAGGACATTAAGAAAAGTTGTTGTAGATTGAACCAAATTTCACTAGTACTGAAAGAACATCTAATGGAGGTAGGGAGTAAACTCTGCAAAATTGAAGAAAGTAATCAGGATTCAAGTGCATTATATTGATGTTTGAACACTGCATAATCATGATTGATAATATTTGTATCATGAGGACCATACATCCACTATCAACTTGAGTTGATCCATCCAGAAAACGTTTTCACTCGCTTACTAGCAATTATGAATGCATCATATTGTTTCCACAATAAGTAATTCGTAGCATCAAACTTCATATTGAAGTTTCGTTTGTGACTTATTTCATTCTATACACCATTGGTTGAAGCAGCTAATTACTTCAAGGAACTAAAGGAAATAAGAGAATAAAAATGAGAAAACACGGAGAACAATAATAAAAAAAAAACTATTTCCAAGAAGAAATGTAGTGAAATCACTCCAGCAATCCTCCAGATCAATCTATCCTAGATTTGATACCATATTTGAAATATTGATCCAAACAAATTCTAGAATGTCGGGAAAATTGATTTCATTTTTTTTAAAGTCAGGTACACAAGCTATTTATAGTAGTTGCAACTTTCTTGCATTACATTAAGGTCCCTGAGCTCAAGATAAATGATGATTATCCCTCAAACTTTACATTTACTCCTAATATACTCCTACTATAGAGGGGGGTCGGTGAGCCCTTAGAGTAACACATCGAAGAACTTGTCGAGGGTCATTTTTTAGCGTTGGTAAGAGATCAGGTTACCATTTGGTGTCAATATTTTGGCCTTTCAGATTTCAACATGACCCCCTTGGGGCGGTCAACTCTGCATAGATTTGGATGCCCTGGTTGACTTTTCATTATACTGCCCTACCTTACTCTTTGATCTTCTCTGACAATGAGGACTTGTGCATGCAACTCCTGATTGGTGTTAGCCCGCCTTCAAAGTGAGAGCAGGTTCTTTTGGTTGTGGATGATATCGAGCGCTATGTTTGAGGCCATTTTGGTAATATGGGGAGCGTAAATATTTGCAATTCATTTACCTATAGTTTTTGGTTGTCGCATTGCTCATTTGGCTTGTTTGCTCTTATAACTTGGTCACCGACATGTTGCTCTAGGTTGCCTTAGGGATGATTTTTACCTTTCCCATCAGTTGGTACTTGCGGAGGCAATTCAGTAAAGCAGATTGTAAAATCCTTTTGTAAGTTTCCCCCAGTAGAAGGTGGACCTACTGAAGGTCTATATGGTCGCTCTCGAGAGGATGTGCGAGGACATGGTACGAACTGTCCAGGGTAAGAATCAGTTGATCCACAAAGACCTTGCTCGGGTCAAGGGTAATTAGGGCCCAGTTTGCAGAGGAAAAAGTGCATGTTAAGGCACACAAGGCCACGGTGTAGGCGAATCGGGATCCCGCCAAATTCGTTTGAACCCTTTTGGGATAAGTTGACCACCTTGATTCTCGTGCAAGAGCAGTTCCAGAAGAGCGTCACTAAGTTTGAGGACTTCTTGAAGTACGAGAAGCTAGATTAAAGGTGCTCCCTTTTTGGGATCATATCCTAGGGGAAACGAGGCGTCTGGCCAATTTAACATGGATGCTCTCACAGTCATGAAGAATGACGTTTCTTCATTTCTTCAAGTACTAACTGTGGAGATCTCGGAGATTGACCACAAGTTTCCCCTTTTAACCCTTTGTCCAAGTTTTGTTTTTAGTTTCTTAGATGGTGGTGGTGGTGGTGTGGTGTGTGGTAGTTGGGGGGAATGACATATAAGTGGACTTATCTCTATTTGACCCTTTGCCTAGGTCTTGTTTTTAGTATCATATATGTGTGTATGTGTGGTGCTGGTGGTCGTGGGGTAAGAGGGCGATGATTTTAAGCTGACCGGTTCCTATTCGACCATTTTCCTAAGTCTTACATTAAGGGTTTGAGGAGTAATGATTGCAATCGAACTCTCCTCCATACATGTACATTTGTGTTTCAAGGATCTTATGCGAGAATTGATTAACACAAACTTTATTATTGTGTTATGCCTACAATTTTCTTAAATGCTTTACATTTAAAGGACAAGGTTATTTCACAACTTCTTGGTTTTTCGAGCGGTTCAGACTTATTTAATTGTTGACCAAAGCATTGAGGTGATGCACTCATTGCCTTTTTTCTATTCCTCCAGGTTCATGCCTAGTCTCAAACAGTAGTGTTTAATTAACTCATCTGACCTAAGGTTTAACATACTTGTAGTCACGAGTTTAAATATAGAACAAATTTGAATAACCGTAATTTGTGTTGGTTTTCTCTCTAAGCTCGTAGAAATTTGAACTTTCCTAATGAAGGCACACATCCAAAGAGAAAGGGGAAATTGCTAAAGTATGTATAGAGGATGTAGTGATTGTTTATATGTATTAAATAACTTCCAAATAATCATATTTAAAGATGTAAGAAAATCCCTAGTTAAATCACTAACCCTAAATCCCATATATAAAATACTAAACATGAAACTAACAACGGGATAACTCCTATCCTATTATGTAGCAACATGTGCTTCAAAATCTTACTACCCTAAAACATGAAACAAATTTAAAACATGCATAAAATATTTACCACAAGATTAACTCATCAATCTCCTCATTGAGATTGTTGTCCTCCACTAACGATTCATACACCAATTTTCTCTATTATCTCCAAGAACTTCAATCTTGCAAATGATTTGGTGAGGATATGAGGAGGTTAATCTTTTGTGCAAACATGCTACACCTATATTATCTCTAATTGAAAACAATCTCTGATGTAATGGAAACAAATCAAAGTGATTTACTCATCTCATGGTGGATTGGAATCTCAGAATTTTGGAATGCATAACAGAAATATGAGTTTTATGTGTTCGAATACCCAAAAATATTAGATTTCTGGGTTGAAAACTTAAAAAACTCAAATTTCTGCTTGCTGAAATCATAAATTTGACATTTCTAGGCTCAACGTTTAATTTTGGTTATTCAATTTTCATTCGATTTTGATTATTATAGAAAATGAATATGAAGATCAAAGAAAGAAATTGTTTTTTTTGGTCCAATTTGTCGCATCAAAGAAAGAAGATGGAGATGAAGAACAAAGGAAGAAGAGTAAATTTGACATTTCTAGGCTCAACGTTTAATTTTGGTTATTCAATTTTCATTCGATTTTGATTATTATAGAAAATGAATATGAAGATCAAAGAAAGAAATTGTTTTTTTTGGTCCAATTTGTCGCATCAAAGAAAGAAGATGGAGATGAAGAACAAAGGAAGAAGAGTATTTTAGTAATTTTTTATCATAAAAATTATTTGGAATTGTAATTTCACATTTTGAAATATAAGTAATTAATGTTTTTCAATAATTACAATTACGTCAACATTGTGAAATCGTAAGTTATTGTTACAATAATGTTTTTCTATTTGTAAATTTATTATTTTTTTTAAAAAATGATTTCAACGTTTACCGACGGAATATTTCGTCAGCATAACATGTATAACGACGAAAATATTTTGGTCTGTAAATTTTTATTTTCCGACGAAACCTTTTTCAGTTGGTAAAAATATATTTTTCGACGAAATTATCTTTGCCGACCAAAATTTCAATTTTTACCGACGAAATATTTATGACATATTTTGTCAATTATTATTTTTACCGACGAAAAAGAATGTCGGTAAAAGGTAAATTTCCAACAGCGATTTTTCAGCTTAAGTTTCAACTGACCACATGTGTAAATAAGTCTTAAGTTATTTAACCTTATTTAAACTGCTAAACATGAAGCTAACAACATGATAACTCCTACCCTATCATTTAGCAATGAAACACATTTAAAATATGCATAAACAATTTAAGAACAAGATGAACTCATCATTTAGCTAGGGAAGTGTATAACCATATTCCAACAATTTGCATATTCTGAATGAAATCATATATTTCGAAAGTTGTTATTATTGAAATGATGGGCGGGTACCACTGAGCAGAAACATGAACTAACCAAGGACATCTCTTATGAACCATCACTTTGTAATTGTTAATTTTTAAGCTAAACAATCAAACAGACATTTCAAGTTTTGTAATATTTGTAATTATCTTCTACACACTATTCCATTCCCAGTAGCTGCCCTACCCGTGCAGTCGAGTGTGCCATACTTCATCGGTACTGCATCTGATGATTGGCCACGGACAGAGAAAATACACATTTTACAATCTGCTGAGAGAAGTGACGTTGTCTTATACTTGTCCTCACCACCAACAACTGGCATTGCAACACCCGGCTTTGCGTTGTTTTCAAAGTTGGGTCTGTATGTCCTTCCTAATACCCCTTCAACATCGGACGAAAGACCATAAAACCTGAACTGCACCTCCAAATGTGCAAAGCAATTGTTAGTAGGGATTTGGTAGTTATGGATTCGGTCATCATCCTTTGTCACTGGAACGACATTGACCGAGATCTCGGCTATGGACCGTATGGTAAGTATGACGCTGTTCCTGTCGGAGCTTCTCTCAAGTCGCAGGTTGCTTGTAGGGGACTCCCATGAAGAGAGGATTCCCTGAGGAATGTCTACATTCTCACCATTGTAAGAGAATCTTAGGTGGTCGGTTTGTGGATCCCAAGTCGTAGCCTTGGTGGCCTCGAGGGAGAAACCCTCATTGCCAAAGAGGAACCCTAGGGCCTGAATCCAAGTGAAGTCACGGGTTCGGCTGGCGGGACGTAGACCAATAAATCGAGCATTAATTTGTAGGTTGGGGTCGGAGACTAAGCTAAAGTGCTCGTCGCTCTTGCCGTGGAAATAGAAGACTACACCATCTCCACCAATGAACCTCGGATCTAAGCAAGCTGCTCCAGGCGCATTGCAGTTGGGTTTGCGATCTGTTCATCAATGCACCAAATTACTTGTCGCATTCAGAAAGTTTATTGAGTTGAAGAAATTATCTTTAGAAGTAATGTCTAAGATCTTAACAAAAATTATTATATTTATCTGTCTTTAAAAAAGGCTTACTTTTGCACTCCGGGCGGCAAATGGGAGAATTGCAGTTGACATAGCAAACTTTGGACGTATGCTTGGAAGGCGCAGTGGAAGGGCATTCAGCGGGACAGATCATCTTCTTTGCAAAGCAAGGACTGGACCTGAAACGACAGGAAAACGTTGCTGCTTGTATTTCCGCAGCCATTGAAGCAAACACTGTTAAGCTTATTATTATCAAAAAGCCATTGCTTCTGATCTGGTTCTTCAACGAGTTCATATCTCCGTGAGTGGAGAATGTATACAACTTACACCTTGCTGTCTGCTCCATTTATTGACGATATTGCATGCAAGTGGTTTATATTTAAATTCTTCATCTCTTATTATTAAACCATGAAATGATATAAAACATCTCGAATTAAGCATTGTTTTAGCTATTCTTGTTTTGATTTTCGGGTCTTCTTTTCAAATTTGTAATTTAATGGAATTTAGGAACATGGGATTTACCTGCTACAGATTCTTAATATACGGCTTCTTTCCTGACAGTAATCTCAAAAGTCTCGATCACCAGCCTCGTCGGGTAGGGTGGGAACTGGGAACCTTGTCTTGGAATTGTTTACTATTATATTTTTTATTATTGGTAGTTTATTATTATGGATACACTAGGGGTAGGACATGACTACCCAAAACTCCGAAAATTCCTTTCGGAAACGGCAATGTCTTCCTCAGAGGTGGTAAATTCGGGTTACAGACCACCACGGGACACATCAATGGAGCTGCCTGATTACCCACCTGCGGTAAGGCCAGCTGCAAACCTAATTCCACCAGCACCATTCATGATGCAAGATGAAGGAATAAGAAGAGGGAGAGTACCAGCCCCGCGGCCTTACGAAATCACAAACTACTGGACACTGCCCCCAGCGCATCAGGCGCAGGCAGTCATGCTGGTGTTACCAAACGACATCAGCAAAACGGAGGATGTAATACTTCGGTGGGAATCTATTACAATCAACCATGTTAACCAAAAGACATGGCCTGACAATAGAACCAAGGTCCAGTATGTGGAGAATCTCCTAGGGGAAATGGAGAAAAGGACTTTTCAGCAGTGGAAAGCTGCATACCCAACCGAGTATGATGAATAGGTACACATAGCAGATGATGTATCTAATGTCACCTCTCAAATACGGCGTATCTTCACGCTTGAAGACCCATATCAAGGATCAACAGCTGAACAGGAGAGGGCTTGGGCAGATCTGGAAAGACTAACCTGCTCAGACATCAAATACGTGTTTCAATTCATGGTCACGTATCGAGAGTTGGCTGCAAAAACAGGAAGACTGTTTATCAACTCAGACCTGTCAGAGAAGTTTTTTAAGAAACTTCCACCAATATACGGGAAGGCAATTGAAGAAGCCTACCACCAAAGGCATCCAGGCAATGTGGTCGGAGTTATGCCCAGGGTGCTATTCACTCAACAATACTTGACAAAATGTGGAAAACGGCTGTCATGCAGCGAGGACTGAAGGACCTCAGTTTCTGCAGAGAAATCCTGATTCCAGGATACTACAGGAATCCAACAAAGAAGTACGGGATAAGGAAGGCAAAGACGTACAAGGGAAAACCTCATGATTCTCATGTACGTGTGTTCAAAAGGAGGAAGCCAGCCTCCCACAAGTGCAAGTGCTTTGTCTGCGGACAAGAGGGTCACTATGCTAGGGACTGCAAAACAAGAAGCGGTAATCTAGCCAGGGCAGCCCTTATGGAAGGACTGGATCTCCCTGAAGACTGGGACGTTGTATCGGTCAACCTCAACGAACCAGATAGGGAGGGCATTTGCAGTGCCAGTGAAGGAGAAGCTAGCACAACTCAAGAGGTAACAATGAGCCTTGGCGAAACTCCATATGAGCTCAACCTCATGGCCTTATCATCCTACCAAGAAGATTATGGATGGATGGAGAAGCCCCGAATCCCAAAGGAGCAGGAAGATTGTCTGCACCAATGGCAAGATGGGATAGTGGAAGGATACACGAATACTCATTTTTCGTGTGATGCCTGTAAATGTCCATGCTTACCAAAGTATGGACCACAATGCAGCAACTGCTGGCTCAAGATTTGCTACATGTGTTTAAAGGTATGCTTCTATCATCAGATGGTATTAGCACCCAGCAGCAAGCCATCTCCACCAAGGCAAGCAAGCAGCAAGCTCGTAGAGGAAATGGCAGCCTATATACTGAAACTTCAGAAGGAAAACCGGTATCTGAAGGAAGAACTCCTGCAATTCACTCAGGACAGGCCTTCAAGCCCCAAAGGCCCAATTTCTAATGAAGAATTGCGAGCCTTGGCACAAAGATCCAAGGATTCAAGGAAGGAAGAAAAAGGGGAACCTTTTACTCGTGCCCGTGAGAATGAAGAATGGAGAAGATCCATACAACAATCAGGATCCTCAAGGGAATGGAGAGACCAGGGAAGAATCCTAGAAGATTCTGAAGAGGGGGACAAGCAGTCTCAAGGCTGCGAAGAAGAAGAGGAATGCCAAGCTATACTCATTGACCTACATGATAAGGAAGTTGCAGCTTCCTCAACTGAAAAGGATGTTTGGCCAAAACACCTTTTTCCGGAGTCTACAATCTGAAGGTATCATTCCGAATACCTGGATTAGAAGGCTTCGAACTAAATGACATCCTGGACACCGGAGCATCGAAATGTTGCGTCAACACTGGCTCAGTACCAAAGGAGGCATTGGAAGAAAGTAAGTGGCCAGTCACCGTTTGGGGAGTTGCATCAAAGACAATAGTAACTCAAAAACTGAAAGACGGCTATATGACGATTGGAGGAAACCATTTCCCAATACCATTCACGTATTCAATGGATATGAAGATGGTGAATGGCATACAAATGCTACTTGGCTGCAATTTCATAAGAAGCAACCAAGGGGGAATGAGAATAGAAGGGGATGAGGTAACCTTCTACAAGAAAACAACTGTCATCAAGACTAGGGAAAGCGCCCATATGGCAATACCAGAGTTGGGACTGGAGGAAAATGAATACCTTGCAACGCAGGAGATCGTCTTCTACAACATAGGGAACCTACTTCCTAGCTTCAAACATCACCTGACTCGGATGTTAGGAAGATTAGAGCAGCAAGGATTCATTGGTAAGGATCCTCAAAAGCATTGGGCTAAAAACAAGGTGGTTTGCAAAATTGATATTATCGACCCAAGTCGAACTATTACTTGCAAACCTTTAGCCCAGGTCACACTAGCCATGGAGGCCCAGTTCAAGGAGCATATCAAGGCCTTGTTGGATATTGGAGTAATCAGAAAGTCCTCAAGCCAGCACCGAACCAAGGCCCTTATGGTAAATTCAGGAACATCCATCGACCCTAAAACAGGGCAGGAGATGAAGGGAAAACCTCGAATGGTGTTCGACTACACGATGCTCAATGAAAATACCTACAAGGATCAATACTCCCTGTCAGGTAGCAACACTATCCTAAAGAAGGTAGGAAGGAGTAGGATTTACTCCAAATTCGACCTTAAGAGTGGCTTTCATCAAGTAGCCATGGATGAAGGATCGATCCCCTGGACAGCATTCTTTGTCCTAGGAGGATTGTATGAATGGTTGGTTATGCCATTTGGACTGAAGAATGCCCCCGCAGTTTTCTAGAGGAAGATGGATGAATGCGTAAAAGGCATGGATGCATTCTTAGCAGCCTACATTGACGACATTCTGATTTTCTCAGAATCAGAAGGGGAGCATGCAAATCATCTCAGTCAATTTCTGAGTATGTGCGAGAAGGAAGGCCTGGTATTATCTCTGGACAAGATGAAGATAGGAGTTCCTAGGATTGAATTTCTAGGAGCTGTCATTGGAGAAGGAAGGATAGAACTGCAGCCAAACATAATTAAAAGGATTGCAGATTTCCCGGATGAAAAATTGCAGGAGCTCAAAGGATTACAATCTTGGTTTGGAATCCTTAATTATGCCAGGAGTTACATTCCAAAGCTAGGGGTATTATTAGAACCCCTGTACAACAAACTGTCAACGGCTGGATCCAAGGAGAGGGACAGGTACCAGACCGTAAGGGTTAAACTTAACCCCGAAGACATGAAGACCATAGCCACCATCAAGAAGTTGGTACAAAACCTTCCACCACTAGAACTCCGATCAGAAGGAGCATATGTAATCCTCGAAACTGACGGATGCATGGAGGGATGGGGAGGAGTGGCAAAGTGGAAAACCAGCAAATCCTCACCAAGAGGACCAGAGAAAGTGTTTGCCTACGCTAGTGGCAAATTCCCTACTCCGAAGTCAACCATAGATGCTGAAATCTATGCGGCCATGGAAACACTGAGTGCCCTGAAAATCCATTACTTGGATAAAAGGGAAATCACTCTTCGCACTGATTGCCAAGCAATCATTAGTTTCTATGATAAGATTAGTCATAATAAACCCTCTAGGGTTAGATGGGCTAATTTCGTGGATTATATAACAGGAACTGGAGTAGAGATTAGGTTTGAACACATTGATGGAAAACACAATGTGTGAGCTGATAGCTTATCCCGTCTAGTCTGTATGATTTGTACAGATAAATGGCAGGAGGAGGAGGCCCCGCAAGCAGCAGCACTCAGGGACTGCCTGAGAGCATGCGAAGAGTTGCAGGAAGTTCAACCCAAAGAAGCACGGCTGGCTTTGGAAGTGCAACTAGGGGCGGGAATCAGGAAGAGGTTCGCCCAATGGATCTCCGATCCTTCCTCATAGATGGACGTAGAAAACAAGACAAGCGTCCAGCACTTGAAGAGCCTCAACCCACAACCAGGAAGAGGAACTGCAGATTTGGGATATTCAAACTCCCAATCCTTGAAGAAGGAGACCCAAGAGGGTACCGCCTGCTGGACAACAACCCCGTGGATGCCCAGCAGAAATGCCTGCATGATGCGCTATGGAGTGCCAGGGAGCAGAAGCACAAGCTCAATGCTTTTTGTGCATTACAGGTCTACTTGTCAAAGGTGGAGCAGCCACCTAAGAGTAAGACTTTCACATATTATGCATTGGTTACAGGTTATTGTTGGATCCTGTAAAACTTCTTCAGCTACAGGCGTCGCTCCTCTCGGGTCGACCTGCGTAGAATTGACAACTTCGGGTTGACCCGTTTATTCCACTCCGAAGCTTAAGTCAGTTCTAAGACTTTTGAGAGCTTTTATGTAGATGTGGTGAAAATCAGAATGTAATAAATGATAATGAATGCTTGCTATTTATAGGCTTCACTTAACCTGATGAACAATGCTTCCTTCTTACTGGTTAATCAGTTTAACTGAGGTCAAACTGACCTTCTGATGGGACAGGAGTCCTTATTCATTAAATATCGGAGATATTTAATCCCATTTAATGCTGTCAGACCTTCAATTAATGCGTCCTTATCCAGATTTTACCTAGGCGACGCCTTCGTATAGGCTGACGCCACAGGATCATATTAAGAGGCGACGCCTTATATGAATGGGTTGTATAAATCAATAAGATTATGTTTTAGGTCAGTGATATAAGAGTTTTAATTAATAAGGCGTCCCTTATAAACCCCATCAGTTATTATTATCAAAAAGCCATTGCTTCTGATCTGGTTCTTCAACGAGTTCATATCTCCGTGAGTGGAGAATGTATACAACTTACACCTTGCTGTCTGCTCCATTTATTGACGATATTGCATGCAAGTGGTTTATATTTAAATTCTTCATCTCTTATTATTAAACCATGAAATGATATAAAACATCTCGAATTAAGCATTGTTTTAGCTATTCTTGTTTTGATTTTCGGGTCTTCTTTTCAAATTTGTAATTTAATGGAATTTAGGAACATGGGATTTACCTGCTACAGATCCTTAATATACGGCTTCTTTCCTGACAGTAATCTCAAAAGTCTCGATCACCAGCCTCGTCGGGTAGGGTGGGAACTGGGAACCTTGTCTTGGAATTGTTTACTATTATATTTTTTATTATTGGTAGTTTATTATTATGGATACACTTACTATAAGAAATCATATAATTTGGATGTGTAATAGACTTATTCAAGAAAAATATTTACGTACTATCATTCTTTGTTGAAGAAGTACTCTCTTGCATTTTTCTATCCTATTAAGTATTAACCATTATTAGATCGTTTTAAAGCATGTTACGAAGTGCCAAATTGTGTCCACCTATCAGTTAATTTTATAACTAATTGTTTACACACACCACCTAGGAAAAACATAATTAATTGCTTAAATTTATATTAATTATTTTTGAATAATAAAGTATATCACTCATATATTTAATAAATGTAAATTATAATGTATTTTTTAGGATAATTATATATATATTTCACTAACAACCTCTTTGAATAATGGAATACAGAATACATAATAATATGATGTTGTTTGGGTGATTAACTAAAATGAAACAAAATATGAAATTCAATTTTTGGTCGGTAGAATGGTATGTATATGAAAATGGAAGGAAAGAATGTGTAATGACATATATGTCATTTGCTTGAATATGTATGATATATAATACAATTATCTTACAAATATTTATATTAATTATTGTGGGAAGCTTAAATTAAGATTAATTAAATTCAAAATATATTTCATTTAAAACTTTAAAATAATTTAATTAATTGAAAATGATATTATTTAATTAAATATAATTAATTAAAAATTATATTAATTAAATAAATATAATTAATTAAAAAATATATAAATAATTAAATTAAAATATAAATTATTTAAAATTTTAATTAAAATATAAATCAACAATTTAATTTAATTAAAATATAAATAAATAATTAAATTTAAATTTACATAATTAGTTAAATTTAAGGGTTAAAATAGCTACCTCCGTCCAATTTACCGTCAACTATTGACAGAATTTTGTCAGAAATTATACGCAGGTAGCTATTTGCACCTTCTTCCAAGTTGAGGTAGTCCGTTTTGAGTTTTTAAAGTTTAGGTTGTTAGGGTATATGTATAATTACATAAAGTCTAGGGTAAAATGTTTAATTATGTAGAGGACTAGTTTGCAATTTTACATTCTTATATCCTATAAATAAGGATAGTTGTACCGACGATTATCTGTTTTTCTCTGATTTGCTGCGTCTGTTAGTCGATCATCTGGTTTTCTGTTCTGTTATCAACAATGTAAGAAATTTCAGCTTCAATCTTCAATAAAAAAAGTAGGTCAGCTAGAAGGTGAAGAGAATTTCCAATCATGGAGACAACAGGTGATGTTATCAGTAAGAGGATGCAATCTTGAAGGTCACTTGTACGGGAATTCGACAATTCATCCTCGCATTCACACTGATGACGGAGAAGAAGAAGTGAATCCAGATTATCTTAAATTTGTGCAGAAAGATAGTTCGCTCGCCTCGTGGATGTTGGCTTCAGTCTCATCACAAGTAAACAGAAGATTAATTGGTTGCATGACAGTGGCGTCAATCTGGCAAAAACTGCATCGAGACTTCTCATTTTCATCCACCACTCGCATAATTCATCTCTATGACAGACTTAAGGTTAGAAAGTTCCCTAATCAAAACATGCATGATTATTTGACTGTAATTCAGTCGGCATGTGATAGCTTAGGTAGCTGCGATCATCCGCTAGAAGAGATGCAACAGATTTCCATTATCTTGAATGGTGTTAAAGGTCAATTTGATAGTGTAGTGTCTGCCATCCATGCGAGTAGGAATCCGTATGATTTAGCATCTATTAGTTCGGTTTTGCTAGATGATGAAGCTTGACAGGTGGACTTGCTATTTGATTCAACAGTCACAGCGAATGTTGTTGTTAATCAAAGTAGTACAGGTATTCACAACGCGACTGAGAAGAATGCTGTATCTGGAAATAGCTCTGTGGTTTTGTCAACTTTAGCAAATCCTTCTTCATCAAGTCAGGCAGGTTCTAATGAAGGTAATGGACATAATGCTCAGATTGTAAATGCTGGATCTAATAATCAAAGGATACAACTCAGGAACAGGAAGAGGACGTGGTCGAGGTTATGGTGGAAATCGTCCTCAGTGTCAGTTGTGTGGAAAATTCAGGCATTTGGTTCGCAGATGCTACCATCTATTTAATGTTAATTTCACAGGAATAATAGATCCAGGAGGAACTCCAAATGTGAATTTGTCATCAGTTCAATGGGAAGATGCAATAGAAGCTGTCAATCTGTCACACTCAACTACTTCAGCACATTCAACTCCTGCAGCAGCAACTACTCCTATAATGTTTTCTCCTCGTGCGTCTGTCTACTCTCCCTATGGTTCTTCTCAACCTCAAATGTCGCAATACTTTCCTCTAATTCCTCAAGGATATGCTGCAGCACCAGTTCCTATGTATTCATTACCAAATGCACACAGTCCTTATCATCCGAATTTTCATCCTTCTACAATGGCCTATCAATTTCCTCCACTTCATTCAGTTCAACAATCGGCTGCTTCTGGTTCTTTATATGCATCTGCTTCTGGTTCTTCCTATGCTCAATCATTAGATAGTCAGTCTATTATTGTTACTCCTCAAGGTCACATGGCATCTATAGCTCCAGTTGTTCAACATGATGCAAGTTGGTTTCCGGATTCAGGAGCGACTAACCTTCTAACGAATGCAACTCCTTCAGCATATAACACATGTGTTCCATATAATGGACCAGGTAATGTCACAGTTGGTAATTGTTCTCCTCTTGGTATATCTGCTTTTGGTTCTACTTTTATTCCTACTGATCATCATTCCATTGGTAGTTCTTCTAGACAGTTGATTATGCATAATATGTTATATACTCCTACGGTGACTAAAAACATGCTGTTTGTATCTCAGTTCGCCAGGGATAACATGGTTTACTTCGAGTTTCATGCTTCCTATTGTATGATAAGATATTGTCAAACATATCAAGTTCTGCTGAAGGGTCATGAATGCTCTGGTTTATACAAGCTTGATTTGTCTCAATTGAATAAGTGTCATTTAGTAGAGTTTAGTAGTTCTAGTTATAATAAAAATGGTAAAGTGTTTGTTTCGGAAAAACATGAAATTGAACATTGTAATGGATCTGATATTGGAGTTCAGAATTGTTCGAATGATTCTGAGTTTAAAAGTGGTTGCAATTCTTCTTATGCTGATGATTTCATAGCAAATACTATTTCTATTCGTATTGATTCTTCAAATGATCATTTCAGTGTTAGAATCACGTGTCCGTATTCCTCTCAACAAAATGGAATTGTAGAGAAAAAGCAACGACATATAGTGGAATTAGGACTGACTCTGTTGGCTCAAGCTTCGGTACCTTTGCACTACTGGTTAGATGCATTTTTTACAGCTAATTTCCTCATAAACAGGTTGTCTTCTTACAGTTTATCAAAGTTGTCTCCTCATGAAAAACTGTTTGGATCAGCTCCTGAATATTATTTTCTTAGAGTTTTTGGATGTCTTTGCTTTCCTCATCTAAGACCTTACAATAAAACGAAATTGGCTTTAAGATCTGAACCGTGTGTGTTCCTTGGGTATTGCTCGAAGTATCATGGCTATAAGTGTCTATCAGCTTCAGGCCGTGTGTATACAACTAGAAATGTTGTTTTTGATGAACAATCTTTTCCTTTTCCAGATACTAAACGTAGTTTCTTCATGTCATCATCTCCTACACAGAACTATACAGCTAAGCCTTTCTTCTTACCTTGTGATCATCATTTTTTATCTTTTGCATTACAGGAATCAGCTCAAGAAACAGGTCCTGCATCTCTGTCTGATTTTACTCCTCCTTCGGGTATTAGAAAATCTTCTTCATTGTCTCTTGTTATATCTGATCTACATCCTCAGGTTCAGTCTCATTCAGATCCAATATCATCACCACATCAGGATGTCATTCCTTCGCATGATCATCAAGAAAATCAGGCTACTCCCTCTGTTTCAACTCATCCGACTATCTCTTATAGATTACAAAACTCTATTCTTGTTCCTGTTAATACTCATAATAATAATGTGTCTGAAAATATATATTTTGAAGTTAATCATAATGCTCCTACTGATATATCTTCTGTTGATAATGTAATCAACAGGAATGTTCATCCTATGCAAACGAGATCAAAAACTCAGTCTGGACAGCAACAATCTTCTCTTCAAGCTCTTCTAGTTTCATTAGCACCCTAGGATGCATTAATATATGAGGAACCCAAGTCAATTCATCAAGCTCTTCACATCCCACATTGTAAAGCAGTTGTTGATGAAGAGTTCTCTGCACTGCAAAGCAACAATACACGGTCTCTTGTGGATCTTCCTCCAGGGAGAATTCTGATTGGTTGCAAATGGATTTTCAAGATAAAAAATAATGTGGATGGGTCGATTGCTCGATATAAAGCCAGGTTAGTTGCTAAATGTTTTTCTCAAAAACCAGGTTTTGATTTTCAAGAAACTTTTAGTCTAGTGGTTAAATCTGCAACTGTTCAAATTGTTCTATCTTTAGCTTTGTCTCATAAGTGGTCTTTGCGTCAAATTGATATAAATAATGCATTTCTTCATGGTGATTTAACAGAAGAGGTGTATATGATACAGCCTCCAGGATTTGAACAAGTTGCAAATCCTGAAAATCATCTTGTTTGCAAGTTAAAAAAAGCTTTATATAGATTAACACAAGCACCTCGTGCGTAGTTTGAAAAGATTAAGAGTTTTTTGATTAATCACCTTCATTTTGTTACTTCTGTGGCAGATAGTTGTATGTTTATTAAAAGCACACATCAAGGTTCGGTATTTCTTCTGGTATATGTTGACGATATTGTAGTGACTGGTCCCTCATCATCTGCAATTTATGAGGTAATTGTTTCGATCAATCAAGAGTTTAAGGTCAAAGATCTAGGTAGTCTTAGTAATTTTCTTGGGATGGAAATCACAGCTACAACTGATTTTTTACTGTTAAATCAGAAAAAATACATTCATGATTTGATTCTCAAACTGAGTCTTGATGAAGCTGTGGTCTTTCCTACACCTATGACAGGAACATGTTTGTCCAAGTCTGGTATAATTACTTGTGATGAACCTTTTGATGATATTACATTGTTTTGGAGTACCATTGGTGTGTTGCAACATATTTGTGCCACGCGTCCAGACATAAATTTTGCGGTAAACGAGCTCAGTCAGTACATGCAAAATCCTTCGGTCAGTCATTGGAAAGCTGTCATTCATATTGTGAGATATTTGAAGGGAACTCTTGAACATGGTCTGATGTTTAGAAATGCTTCATATCCTGTTAAAGAAATTTCTTTAACATCGTATTGTGATGCACATTGGGGGGGGGGGGGGGCGATAGAGCTGATAGAAAATCGATATCAGGTCATTATCTGATGTTAAATGGTAATCCCATTATCTGGAGTTCAAATAAACAATATGTGGTGCCCAGGTCAAGTGCTGTGGCTGAATTTCGAGTAATAGCTAATGCAGTTTGTGAGATCATCTGGGTGCAGTCTCTTATCAAAGAAATGGGATTGCAGTTATCTTCAATTCCCACGGTTTGGACAGATAGTACTAGTGCTGCTACTATTACAGAAAATTAAATTCAACATTCGAAAATGAAACATGTAGAAATTGATTTTGTTTTTGTTAGGGAGAAAGTTAAATCTGGACAGGTGTTAGTTAACTTTGTTCCATCCAGTGAGCAAATAGCTGACATTCTTACTAAGCCATTAACTGAAAAATCGTTTGTTCCTTGCAGGAAGAAGATAGGTGTGTGTTATGTTACTGAGCTGAATGAGGATCGATTTATTACAGAGAATGATAAGTCTTCTGGTAAAGAATAAGTTTGTGTTCTAATGTTGAGTTTCATATGGTGATATAGTTGAACTGTTATTGGCTATCTGTTATTATTTCTAGACAAGGTGGTTGATTCAACTATTCTGGGTACTCTGTTATATGTGTGTAAATCCGTGTCTATCTTTGCAAACTAAATGGATATTGCTTATTGGTGGAAGCGCACATTCTGATTCATGTTATATTGTAGTGTGTTAAGTCTGTCATCATGCTCATACGTTCTTAGATTGTTTTCACTCTATGAGGTCTTTTGCTGTATGTGTGGGTTCTTACCTGATCTTATGCTATATTAAGATAGTGTTGCTGCTGGATGTCTCTGAAAATCAGTCAATTCAGATCAATTAAAAAAAAAAAATGATCTAATGATATCATTGGCATAAGGCATGGCTTGATTCCAAAAATAGAGGTCATTTCAAAGAAAACATTGAAGATACTTTGAAATGTCTGTTGATGAAGAAAAGATAAGGGCAAAAACCATTCAGTCATGTTGGTAAGATAAGGGCAAAAACTCTTTTGTCAATGAAAATAAAAATCAAACAATCAAAGATCGATTGAATAAGGAAAGAATGATTGAAAAATAGAGAAGTCTCAGCAGATAGTGTTGCTGCTGGATGTCTCTGAAAATCAGTCAATTCAGATCAATTAAAAAACAAGAATGATCTAATGATATCATTGGCATAAGGCATGGCTTGATTCCAAAAATAGAGCTCATTTCAAAGAAAACGTTGAAGATACTCTGAAATGTCTCTTGAGGAAGAAAAGATAAGGGCAAAAACCATTCAGTGTTGTTGGTAAGATAAGGGCAAAAACCCTTTTTTCAATGAAAATAAAAATCAAACAATCAAAGATCGATTGAATAAGGAAAGACTGATTGAAAAACAGAGAAGTCTCAGCAGCTCTCATCTGTATATGTGTATAATTCTCTGCATATAGATAGACGTATTTCAGACAGCTCTGGAGTGTCAAGGCTTTCTGGACACTCATATTACTAGATGAGGTCTGAAGAGGTATTTAAAGGTTCAATACCTTACTGGGAATTGAGAACACGTGACTCAAGCATAATTTATCAGGTCATTTCCAGGATGTGACAATTTTTCCGTTTTGTTATTCCATTATGATGTAGGGTGTGCAGACAGGAAGTTTAGTGAATGATTACTTTTTCTTGGAAGACAATGTTTAAATATAGATTAGACGAATTCTCCTCCGTTATCGGAACAGAGTACGTGCGAATCTGGGTATGAGACTGAGTTTGAACTAAGTTGTGAAATTTTAAAACATAGACGGAACTTTAGACTTATTTTTAAGAAAATATACCCCCGTCATGCGTGAAAAATCATCTATGAAGAGTACAAAAATATTTGAATGCATTGTTTGATATGCATCTACCATTATTTGGGCAAAACTAACACTAAAACCTAACACTGAAACATCAATTGCTTCCATTTGGTGACATGAATAACTTCTTCACACTCCAAAGAATACTCCCCATAAAAATCAAAACCAAGAACATACCGATAGCTGTAATAATGGCATATTTGAGGCCAAGGTTCACCAGCAAGTTCACTAGAAGCCCTCCAAGAACAACCCCAAAGAAATTTGTCGAGATGGCAGGCCAGAAGGACATGTAAAGGATAAAGACAATCATGGATCAAGTCCATGCACCATTCCTAGGTAAAGTATAATAAAGAGTTGAAGAGTTAGCATGTTCCTAAAAGAGTTGAAGATGATGGAGATTTTAACATCAAATCCACGACTTCTACACTTGATTCCATATTTACAGATTCAAGCACTACATTTTACTTTTACATTCTTAGATACGTAATTGGAAAGAACAAGTAAAATGTTTGGTAATCAATTTGTAACCTAATAAGATTAAGTTAGCTAAAATGACTTTTTATCCCAAATACAGATGTAATAGAACAATTTTTGGTTAAATGCAATTGTCAGGAGTCTCATGACAATATATGGAACCAAGTTCAAATTTTTAGCTATCTTGTTATGTAGCAAATTCAAAAAATTTACCCCAACCCAGATCGGACAAACATGATCTTTCACCAGACAACTTGAAATCATGTTTTTCTGTTTTACTTTAGTTGTTGAAAGCAGTAGAAGACTGACTGAAGACCAACTAAACCAGTCAAAGCCAAGGGCCACAGCTGCATCCAGTATCCCACCGAAATAGCTCCACGCAACTCAATCACCGGAACCGGGGCAAGCGCAAAAACCACAACTTTATCAGGAAAAACAAGCAATAAACAGAGACGTCTATACCTCAACCCTCGACTAACATTAGAAGATTTTATACGTTGATACCACACATAATGGATTTAGGTTTTTCACGAGTTTCTCGAAATTAGAATTTTGAATTAGAGTTTCTCTATTTTAGGGTTGTACCTGATGAAGACTGGCGTGGCAGGATAAGATGTCGTGAGGATGAGATCGAAGCACTAAGAGAAGAGGCCAAACTTCCAAGAGACGAGGTTCTGCCACTAAGAGCGAGCAAAGGAAGAAGTGAGAACGGTAGAGAAGACGTGTGATTTGACGAATGCGTTGTTGAAATTGATTTGAGAATTTAGGGTTTTAAATTTTTAGTTCATTACACAAATTAATAGTAATATATATTAACTATTTGCCAAAGGTTAACACAAGTGCCATCTAGTTCGGTGGTAAGAAGACCTACCATTTATCGAAATTGGGCAGGGACACTTGATGAATTTTTTTGTTTTTGGAAGGTAAAAATATGTTTTGATGTCTGTAATGTTATATGCCTTTATCAACAAACAAATAAATTTTGGCGATAATTTTATTTTAATTTGCCAACAATATGTCAAAGTTGTCGGTAATGTACTTATCATTGATAAATATATGTACTTTTACCGATGATAGTACATAATGTTGTCGTTAAAAAATACCTTTATCAACGACAATAAATATTTCCCTATGAAATTGTAATTTCGTTGGTAAATTATGTTTTACGAACGAACATTTACTGATGACATTTTATTTTTGTCGGTAAAATAGGGAATTTCAATAGTGTACCTCGCACCAACATTTGGGACGATCTTTGAGCAACAGACAAAAATCCATGCAAACTCGTACAACAGTGAACAAGGGCAAATAAGTGAGGATGAATCTACCATGTCTTAAAATAGTGGCAAAACTAGTCATTGAGAAAGTGTACTACTCTGTGTTAGACCTTCTATAAATCAATATGCTTATGGAGGATGATCTTGGGGCACATATGAATGTATGTAGTCTCTTAAACAAAGAAGAAACAGTGAAGAATGATTTTTAATGTATTAAGTCGTAAATTTAGTTCTAGATAGTCTCTGCATCAACACTCTTAGAACAAATTTACAGTATTATGAGTGTCTTAAAATAGCATAAGTGTGGTATGTAAGAAAACATGTGTTGCAATTAGAGAGGATATATGTGAATGACATAGAGTAAGTGATCTCATAGTCAATATATTCGTGGGTAAGTACTAAAATTTGCGAGAGTGGATTTCTTAGTAAATCACTTATGGATTATTATATTTGCATCACCCGCGAATGTAGGTTATGTTGAGTACTTGTGCCGTTGTGCATACGTCCTCTATCCGTACTTACACTTTACGTGTTTTATTGTTTATCAATTGATTTACATTATATTATCATTTACTTTTTATCATAGTAAAGCAGAAACCACATATACATGGTGTCCTTGCCATATACACTTTGGTGTCTTACTTGAACACTATAATCTTTCGGTAGCAACTAGGGGTGAGCAATTAAATCGTTTGGACCAAGACCAGACCAAGACCGACTGAGAGCAAACCAAAAAAAATAAACCATTTGTGGATCGAAACCAACGGTTTTACTTAAATCGTTTTATCGGTTTTGGTCTAAATTTCGGTCTTAGACAATTGGAGACCATTTAGACCAAACTAGACCGGTTTGTTTTAAAAAAATGTCCCTAAGTTTATCAAATCTTCATAGCTCTGTTTATCAAATCTTCATTCGTCACACCCGCTCTGTAACTCTGATTATCAAATTTTCACAGCTCCAGGTCCAGTATTCTTCACAGCTTCCCTTCTACCTTCCCCATGCGGTCACACACGGAAGGACGAGGACGACTACAGACGACAGTTGCGTCTCCGCTTTCCGCCTCTATCTTCGCGTTCGTCTGCGTCTCCGTGTTCGTCTCCGCTGCTGAAAATCTGTGTCTCCTCGCCATGGTAATCTCCTCCTTGCCACTTAATCCTATAAAATTAAAGTATTTTGATAAAAATTACATGACCATGAATCTAGCGACTTATTGAATTTCTAGCGACTGTATTTTCAAAATTTCTTATTTCTTAAATTTGTATTTAACAGTTTCATCAAGCAGTGTGGCTTATTGATTTCGGAAAAGAGGGTCTTTTACCATTGGGATCTCATTGATAGTAATAATATAATTTATTTGTTTGCAATTGCAGATGTCCTCAACAGCAAGAAGGATTCGTTTTTGCAATTGCCTTAGCGCAGTCTCAACAAGTAAGCACCCGACAAAACCCGAAAGGAAACTGAAATTGGGATGGTTTGGGTAGCTGTTTATTGTGAAATGACTCATTGGATCGAGAAATATGTCTTCTTGTTATTTAATATGTTTGAATGGGTTACTGGTGAAAATGTAAATTTTAGTTCTAGTCTTATGTTTTATATATACTAAATAAATGAGCTCGGAGCAGTCACTTAATCGGCGCAAGACATTGCATCATTCGCCTGAAAAAGACGACCAACTCTCCATGATGAGGGGTTCCTTAATAGCAGAATAAAATGGGAAACTATTGTTTGACCACAACATGAAGAAGGGAAACTATTGTCAAATTTGAGAAAGAACATGCAAAATTTCAAAATGAGATGATATTTTGATGAAGTATGAGATAAATATCATTTTTTTAATATTTGTTTTTGTTGATTAATTAAATTTTGTTTGATTTGATTAATATTTTTGGTAAAATAGAAAACTTTATAAAAACATTATGTCTAGTGGTCCAAACGGTCTAGACCGAACCAAAACCGAAAAAACCAAGACCATATAAACAGTTCAAACGGTCTCGGTTTCAGTCTCAAGACCGAAATTAAAGGACCGAAATTTTCGGTCCCAGTCTCAAGACCGAACCATACCGCTTTTTGCACACCCCTAGTAGCAACGTGTTAAGATATGTTTTAAACATATTGTGTTATAAATACTACAAGGATTGTAGAGATGATTCAGATATGTTTGGGGACATTAATTTGAAGGTCCTCTCTAAAAGGATTTAATAAAACATAAAAGCGTAAAGGAGGTGAATAAGAAAAACATCTCACTCAATTACTGTGAAACTTGTTATTTTGTACATAGAGAACTACATATATATATAGATATATAGATAGAGAGAGAGAGAGAGATAACTATCTATCTATATTGATTCTATCTATAATGATACTCATGCTATCTATCTAACTGTATATATAATAAAATAAATATAAAGGGATAAACTAATTAATATAGATAAACTAAAGATATAGACTAATTTTGATTAAACTAGACTAGACTACATAATACTTTAACATTAAGTTCTTTGTTTTTCTTGATTTTGATCCTCAAATTTTGAAATATGCTGAATTGTTTCCCAAACTTCTAGTGCTTCTTTGCTTTTGTGAAAAATCCCAAATCCAACCCCAATATAGTCCGCAATTGACTTGAGATCACACACCTTCCATCTCCAACTTGATCCTTCGAACCCAACACAAGCACGTGGGTAAAACAATGCCGCCGTGATCAGGTTTGTGGTGTCTTATTGGTCATCTATCATGATTACGCCATTTTAGGCTAAACAAAACAAGTAAGAAAAAAAATCTGATCGACACTTGAACTTGCGCCAAAGCTCGAAGTAATCTCATTAAAGACTTGTTTGTGCAAGCAACTCAACCACACATCAATAACTCTTGAATGGGCAACTTCAGCATCAAGTATTTTATCATTTTTAGAAATAAATCAACTCAGTAAACCCTCACCCCAAAAAAAAAGTAAGTCATCGCCTTAGGTTTTTAAAACAAGTTTCGTCTGAAAACACATTTCACCCAAACTTAGAGTTGGAAAGTGTTGAGTACCTGGTGCTGACTTAGGCCAAGGGTCACCAGAAAGGTCGACTAAGCCTTCCCACCACTTGGACAAGAGTCGAAGTCAATACCTTTATCACGTCTTACATAAGTCGAAGACTCAACGCGCGTACCTTCCCTATGTGTCTGTCCACTTTTCTTGACGTCCCCGTTGTTGGGTATTGATAGTGACAACCCAATAGGGAAAAGGCCCAGATGCCCAATAACTTTGGAGGGGGTGAAACCTATGTCATTTGAACTGGGCCGACCCATGTTAAGGTTGATCTGGCCCTCATGAAGCGGCCCAGTATCGAGCCCAAGCCAAAGTGGACGCCAAAGGCTCCATCACTGGTCGCCATTAACCAAAGTCACAGTCTCCTACTGCTCGTCATAGAAGTGCTCACCCAAAGAGAGCCTAACCTCTCTTCTCTAGTCCCGCCAACCGTCACTAAAGATATGGCCACGATATCCCGCATATCTCGGGCACATATTCTCTAAATATTACATATGGTAACTGCAATATTACGCCATAACCGTAATATCTATTATCCTAAATCTTCACCAAAACAATATTCATTAAGATATGTTTTTGCCTTTAACGGTTTGGTCTCCCTACTCTATAAATACCTTTGCTTTACATACATTCAGTTAAGTTTTTGAGTTCATATACACACATATACTCATTTAAGCATCGGAGAGGGACCCAGAGACACCCCTTCTGTTGCGATCCCCTTCCTGTAGGTTCACCGGAGCTAAGGCGAGAGCAATCTTCATCCTTCCATTGGCATTCAATTCACTGCCAAGTCAGCAATCAGGAAATCAAGATCCAACATTTGGCGTCGTCTGTTGGAATCGAGTAAAACAGCCATGCAAACTCGATCCAAAAGCAATCGCCAGAACCACGCTAATGAGCAGTCCTCTGACAGATCTGATTCAGCAGCCGCTTCGCCGCTCCAGCAAGAATCTGCTAGCCAAGCAACTCCCAATGTCGTCCCCCTGAGGCCGGCCCGAGAACACGTCTTTAATTCCAGACTGGATCCCATTCCCAATGCCATAGAGGCTCTAGCACCACAAACCGTCCACATCGCTGGGGAAAACATCCACTTAACCCCGGAGTTGATATCACTTCCGGAGGCCATCTTAGGGCAGGCTCGCAGACAAGACCCTGCTCCTCAGGAAAACTCTCACCCCGCAGCTGCAGGGCACAGGCCAGCAGAAACGGGAAATCCGGGCACTAAACCCCCCAGGAAGAGCAAGAGATGACATCAGGACATTAGTCCCTACCCCAGCGTCCACTGAGCCGCCGGCAGCCACCTATTCTGTCTACCCATCCAGTTTCATACCGAATGGAGGGCAGCCCAACTAGTGCACTCTAGACCAAGCGGAGGAGCTTATCAGCAAAAGGCACCGGGAGCGGAGAACGACTGTCGCAGCTCCCTTCTGGGAGCGATCAACTTATCCCTCCACCACTGACCTGGTCACTATCAAAATCCCAAAGGATGTTGTCTCCAGGGCCATCCCCAAATACAGTGGTGGAGGCGACCCCATCATCCATGTCAACAAGCATGAGGACTTTCTGTTGTGTAAGTCGAATGATCCGAGTCATTTGGCCTTAATATTTCCGTTGACCCTGTCGGGTTTGCCGTCGTCCTGGTTCTTTGACCTCTCTACAGGATTAATAGGGACTTGGTCAGAGCTGAAGAATAAATTCCTGTATAGATATATGGGTGAGCGCCAACTTATGAAGAGTGTGGTCTCCTTAGATGCAGTCAAATAGCAACCAGGAGAGTCACTAGCCGACGTATACGGATGTTTTCATAAAAACGTCACAGAGATAGATCGTCGGGTTGCAGAAGGGGAGATTATTCGAGCCTTCTACCCAGGACTGGACTTGGCCAACAAAGCCTCGAGAAATTTGCGCAACAACTACCACGTGCAGGAAATTGAAACGATGTAAGAGCTGGCAGGGAGGGCGAAAGGTTTCATAGACCAAGAGAGGGCGAACGCCGAGGCCAATATCCTGACAACCTCGCTAAGGGTGGTTCCTGAGCCCCGACGCGATGGTAAGAAGGAAAAGAAAGACAAGAAGGGTCGAGACAGCAATCCTCGAACAGAAAACGCAGGGCCTAGAAATCCAGAGGTCCCTGAGTATTTTACGCCTTTAAACAGGCAGATCTCGGCGGTACTAGTCGATATGGAAAGAAGGTCTCTGGCAAGGTCACCAATGCTTCGAAGGATTGGTCAGCTCATGGGAAAGGATACTGAGAGCTATTGCAGATATCACAAGTGCAAGGTCCATAAGACTGATGATTGTCGTATCCTCAAGCGCGACATCGAGAAGTTGATACAGAGGGGAATGCTGAAAGAATTTGTGGCGGGACGAGACAGGAGTCGGACGCAACCACGTCGAAACCACCTGCCAGATCCGCCTGAGCAATCCGGCCCATCCTAGAGCAGGAGGGTGATCAACCTGATTGCTGTAGGGTTTGGTGCAGGAGGCGAGGGGTCACACGCAAGAGAGGTCTATGCGACTCAGATTTCTACAACGGTCCAGCTGGGAAAGCGACCTCGACCTAAAGAGGACATTGTCATTTCATTCTCCGAATATGACTTGGCACATGTCACCACCCCTCACAATGATGCCTTGGTTATCACAGCTGACGTCGACTGTTGTGACATGAAGAGAATTCTGATCGACAGGGGAGGACCTTCCTAGTTGTCGACTCGCCTACATCGTACAATGCCGTCCTGGGGAGGACCACGATCAATCCTTATAAGATTGTGGCCTCCACATTCCATTAAAAGATGAAGTTCCCTACACCCAACAGGATTAGAGAAGTTCTTGGCAATTAACCTTCCTCAAGACAATGCTACGTGAACTGCATACGCAGGAAAAATCAAAGAGAAACCCTCGCCATCGAGATAGAGCTCGACCCTCGTGAGTACTTGGCTCGACCAGCACCAATGGAGGAGTTAGTGAGGGTTGAGATTGACGGTCCGGATAAGAAAGTGCGCATTGGGACCACCTTGAACGACGACCAGAAATAGGCCATGACTGCCCTCCTGAAGGAATTTAAAGAGCTTTTTGCCTGGAAGACCAGCGTCATGTCGGGTATTAGCACTGACATCATCTCTCACGAGCTGAGGATAGACCCCTCCATCAAGCCAATAGCTCAGAAAAGGAGGTCATTCGGGTCAAACAAGCGTTTGGCGATCAGACAGGAAGTAGGCAGGCTGATCGAAGCCGACTTTGTAAGGGAGGTGAGATTTTATGAGCTGGGTCGCCAACCTAGTTCTTGTCAAAAAATAGAATGGCAAGTGAAGGATGTGCGTTGACTTCCGCGAATTGAACAGAGCTTGCCCAAAGGATTCCTATCCCCTTCCCTGAATTTATCAGTTGGTTGATCCAACATCTGGTCATGAGATGTTGAGCTTCATGGATGCCTATTTAGGCTATAATCAGATCCGGATGCACCCATATGATCAGGCCCACACAACTTTCTATGTATACGGAGACATTCTTTGCTATAAAGTGATGCCCTTTGGTCTATTCTATTGCCGGGGTGACCTATCAGCGGATGGTAAACCGCCTGTTTCAAGACATGCTGGGGTGAAATATGGAGGCTTATGTGGATGACATGCTACTCAAAACAATCAAGGGAAGTCCTCACACACCGGACCTTCGAGAAGCTTTCGAGTGCATGAGGAGGCACAGTGTTCGCCTGAACCCAGCAAAGTGTGCATTAAGAGTCAAGTTTGGGAAATATCTGGGATTCATGGTAAGCGAACGTGGCATTGAGGCGAAATCGGAAAAGCTTAAGGCCATTGAGGAGATGAAGTCGCCAACTTGCCATATAGAGGTCCAATGTCTGAATGGCCGCCTGGTTGCACTCAATCGCTTCCTCTCCAGGGCGAGCGACAGGTCCCTACCGTTCTTCAAGACTCTCAGGGCCAACCGCAAGTTCGAGTAGACGCAAGACTGCGAGGATGCCTTCCAATCCCTAAAGCAGCATATTCAAACACTTACGGCTTTGGCGAAACCTATTCCTGGCGAGCACCTCTTCCTTTACTTAAGTATCAACGACATAGCAGCCAGTGCCGTCTTAATAAGGGAAGAAGAAAGTGTCCAGAGTCCAGTGTATTTTGTTAGCAAGATGTTTAATTCTACAGAAATAAAATATGTCCAGATTAAGAAGTATCTCTATGTCTTATTTTCACGCGCACGACATTACAGTTCTCACCAATCAGCCTCTCAAAAGCTTCCTGCTGAAACCGGATTCATCAGGAAGAATGGTCAAATGGGCGATCGAGCTTAGCGAGTTCAAGATCAAATTTGCGCCGAAAATGGACATCAAAGGTCAAGCATTGGCTGATTTTATAGTGGAAAGTACAAGCAATGGTCTGGCAGAAACAGAAAACAGGCCAAGCTCAGCAGCAAACACAAGCCAAATCTGGGAACTTTATACAGATGGAACTTCCTCAAGAGAAGGCTCGGGGCAGGACTAATTCTCATCCCCCCCGAGAAAGAGCCTTTGAAGTATGCGATCGCCCTAAAATTTCAGGCGACCAACAACGAAGCGGAATACGAGCCTCTTATTACTGGACTCAGACTTGCTAAAGGAATGGGCATAACAGCGCTCAGGACGAAAAGTGACTCCAAGCTAATTGTCAATCAGCTCAATGGTACTTATTAAGAAAGGGTATAAGATGAAGAAGTACCTCGACATCGCCAAGAAACTCATCGCCGAAATCCTAAATTTTGCTATTGAGTCTATTCCTCGCCAAGAGAACCAGATGGCAGACTCTCTGAGCAAGCAGGCGTTCGGAGGAACAAGAATTCAAGAATTCTGGAAAAAGCCTTATATTCAGTCCTCGACAACCGAGCAGAGGTCTTCAACATTCAAGGGCAGGTAACCTGGATGACTCAATTCCATAACTTCTTGAAAGAGGGAATTCTCCCAGAAGAGGAAGGTGAATCCACAAGGATAAGACGCCTCTCAGCAAGCTACTTGATCATAGATGGAGAACTCTATAGGCGAGGCTACTAAACTCCCTATCTAAGGTGCATATCTCATCCTGAAACATAAAGGGTTCTTCGTGAAGCTCATGAAGGAGTTGCTGCATGCCATGAAGGTGCACGCTCAAATTGGGTTACTACTAGCCAACCTTGGGCAAAGATGCGGCTGAATTAACACAGAAGTGCGTGGCATGTCAACAGTTCGCGCCACGATCTGGTCGACCACCAACATTGCTATCCCCAATGGACGGTGCCTGGCCTTTGCTCAATGGGGAATAGACATATTGTGTCCTTTTCCCATTAGTACTGGGCAGCGTACCCACATTATAGTGGTGATCGACTACTTCACCAAGTGGATAGAGGCGAAAGCTTTGGCCTCTACAACGGAATTTCAAGTGATCAAGTTCTTGAAGATCAACATATTTCCACGATTTCGCGTTCCCAAGATACTCATCAGCGATAATGGTCCACAATTCGTAGGGAAAGAACTTAAATGGCTCTGCGAAGAATACCATATCGATCACAGGTTCAGCTCAGTGCATCATCCTCAAACGAATGGACAAGCTGAAGCAGCTAACAAAGTTGTTTTAGCAGGACTCAATAAAAGGGTTCAAGCATTTAAAGGAAACTGGGTAGAAGAGCTGGAAAACGTACTATGGGCTATCCGAACAACGTCTAAAGCAACCACTAGAGAAACACCCTTCAGTTTAGTGTATGGATCAGAAGTAGTAGCACCCGACGAAATAGCGGTGCCTACCCACAGAATCCTACATTTTAACACTGAAGCGAACGAAATCGAGCGCAGAACAGACCTCGACTTGGCAGAAGAAAAGAGGTGGCAATCAGAAAAAGTACAAGACAAAATGCGACTGGCGACAACTCGATACTTCAACAGAAAAGTCAGCGCTCGCCAGAATAAGCAGAATAAGACTGAACAGCCAGAAAAAGCTTTCAGCTAAGTGGGAAGGACCATACAAGGTAGTAGAGATCGCCGCCCCAGGATCTTACTATTTGGAAACCACAGAAGGTGAAAGGTTACCACATCCATTCAACTCTGAACATTTAAGGAGGTTTTATACATAGCTAGTAATCAAAATGTGATATCAATAAAAGCAAGTCATTCCTTCATAAATCATAGCTACTCAAATCAAATCGAAGAAAAAAAAACAATATAATATAAAAATTGGGTAAAAGACTTGATGACCGAATGAGGCATCGAAGAAAAAAGACCTGGCGCCAAAAGTCAAGCGAAAGACCTAATGAACAAATCAGGCGAAAGACTTAACACCAAAGTTAGTCAAGCCAAAAGACCCAATATCAAAATTAGGCGAAAGACCTGAGGCCAAACTCACGCAAAAGACCTAACGCAAAAGTTAGGCAAACACAAAAGACTTGATATCAAAAATTGGGCGAAAGACTTGATGCCAAATTCAGGCGAAAGACCTGACGCCAAAGTCAGGCAAAAGACCTAATGCCAAATTTAGGCAAAACAAAAGACCTGATATCAAAATTGGGCAAAAGACCTGACTCCAAAGTCAGGCGCGAAAGACCTGACTCCAAAGTCAGGCGCGAAAGACCTGACGCCAAAGTCAGGCAAACGACCTAACGCCAAAGTTAGCCAAAACAAAAGACCTGATATCAAAATTGGGAGAAAGACCTAACGCCAAAGTCAGGAAAAAGACCTAACAAACAAGTTAGGCAAAACAAAAGACCTGATATCCAAATTGGGCGAAAGACCTGACACCAAAGTCAGGCGAAAGACCTGACGCCAAAGTCAGGCAAAAGACCTGACGCCAATGTCAGGCAAAAGACCTAGCAACAAAGTTAGGAAAAACGAAAGACCTGACGAAAAAGTCAGGCAAAACAAAAGACCTGACGCTAAAGTCAGGCACAAGACCTGCTATCAAAATCAGGCAGAAAATCCTAACGCAAAAGCGATCAATCCATCAGGGAAACCATTCTCTTATAAGTTGGGCAAAATTCATGAAAGTTAAGAAGGAACTTAAAGCGATCACTATAGGTGAAGAGACTTTGAGTTACGAATTTCTCAGGATTAGTCGAATACTCTAAAAGGTTTAAATCTTAACAAGGTAACACATCTTCTCAGAAGATGATAGTCTTCCTTAAAAGTTTTATACTTGTTGAGGAGAATAGATAACTCTATGAAGACTTATCATTTTAAGCCTAGAGAAAGGTCCAAGACCCTAAGGGGCGAGACCATTATAAAGCGAAGAAAAAGTCGAAGGTAATTAGGATTAGGATATTAAGGCATTCAAAGTCAAATAAATATAAAGGCTTATGAATATAGATGGCATTCAATATTATAAAAAACAACTGAGTCTGAAATCGAAAAATAATTACAAGGCATTCCCAAAATACAAGGGAAGATAAAAAAAAAAACCTATTATCTAAAACAAAAATAGAGATATGATCGTCGAGGATATGGAGACTTCATGCCTTATGCTCTTCAGGGACGGAGGTACTCTGCTCGCCTTCGGGGGAAACCCCTCGATAACAGCAGCAGGAGGAGCCTCCTTGGGGAAGGTGCTCTTGAGGAAGGGCTTGAGGGACTCAAATTCCCGAAGAGGAAAGTTGGGGTCGATTGCCTGGATGTCCTTGACCATGAGTTGGAGATAGGAAGCCACTTCAGCCTTTAACACCTCCAAGGCACAGTCGGTAAATTCTTTGAACCTTTTAAATTCCTCGACTACGCTTTGGGGGGATGGAACAGACTTCAACTGCATGGCGAGCTGTTCCTTTTCCTTATCTAGGGCGTTCCCCCTGGCCTAAGCAGCAACCCTTTGAGCCTCAGCTGCAGCTCTCTAGGTTTTAGCTTCCTTTAGCTCCGCCTTCAGGCGAGCATTGGCAGCCTCCACCTCGGCAGAGTACTTGTCGGTTGCCTTAAGCTGGAGCTCAGTACTCGCCCGCTTTTTATCGGCGAGGGCCTCCTCTTCCTCCTTCTTCTGGACGAAGGCAAGGAGCCTTTGCTCCATCTGGAAATACTCCTCCCGAGCATGTTCCACCATGAAAACAGCTGAATTGGCCGTATCCTTCAAGCATTACATCTGGTCGGGGGAGAACCCCAGACTCCTGTACTGCTCCAGCTCGATAAGCAGGTCAGTCTGCTTATCGGCGAGCTCCTCGACGACCCGACCGATCGCCAGTGCCTCCCGAACGAGCTGACAACAAGGAAAAAGGGGCAAAGTACCGTTAGTTTAAGGAAATATAAACAGATGACTTAAATAAATAAAGACAAGAGAACTTACCAGGGTGATCCGCTCAAAATGCGACCTCATAAGCCCCTCGATGGCGGGCAGTTCTGAGGGAATCAAGGCTATGTCCCGAGGAGGAACAATCCCCTCGAGGAGATGCATGCATAAGTATGGGTTACCTCAGAGAGTATTCCGATCGGAAATCTCCGCCTTTTGGAGATTCCCCCAAGGGGCCCAAATTCCCTTAGTGTTCGTAGCCTTAGGCGGGTGGAACAAGCCCACTAGGGGGCAATACTCCCCGAGAGAAGTCTTCGAGGAGCTTGGGGTGGCTAGCCCTTTCTTCCGAGCCCCGGTCTCCTTAGGAGGATTGTGGGCAGGTCGATCGGAAGGAGGTGGGGTGGCCTTTACCACCACCAAAGCCTTCTCCTTCGGGGTAGCGGGACCCTTAGGAGGAGCTGAGCGCTCTTCACCCGAACTTCTGGCCTTCTTAGAAGGAGTGGGGTTAAGAGTCACCTCAGTAGTGGTATTCTCTACTAAAGATTAACAAAGGTATTAGAAACCTAAGATTAAGACAAAGGAAAAGGAAAAGGAAATAAAAAAGACAGTTATGTACCTGGCTGGCGAGAGCTAGGAGTGGCAGTAGGGTGATCCTCCTCAGGCTTTCGTTTGGAAGAACGCCTGGAAGGAGGAGGGGGAAGGCTTAATGACGCCTAGTCCAAAGACAGACCCAGCCTTACCCTAATAATTAAAGAGATCAATGAGTTTGTGGCTCCGAGCGCCTACAATCAACAGAAGGAAAGGTTAGAAAATTACCTAGTCAATAGAAATTGACGAGGCCTGATGGATGCTTGCTAGCTCGAGCATCGATTCGGTGGTTTCTTCCACCGAACGGATCGAACAAAAGTTCGATTGCTTATGCAACCGTAAATAATCGTTGATGGCGTTCCGGTCGCTTCCTGTCAACTCCCCGAAGACGGGAGGAGTATCCTTTTTCGGTTGAGACAACTCCCAAGTCACGTTCCCCTTATAGATGAAGTAGAACTTTTTGTAGTTGGAGTTGGTGGCACGGAAGTCATCCACCAACCGAAAATGGACGTTCCAGTTCCACGCTTTGCCTCTCCATTCTTCAAACATGGGTCATCGAATCTGGAAATGGTGGAGGTAGTTTGCTCCGGCGGCCAATCGATAAAAACAGCGATACAAAGCCAGTGAATATGTCCATTCTTGACGTAAACAAATGAACTTGAACCCAATCCACATCCTAATGACGTTGGGTACTAGCTGCGTAGGACCTATCAAGTAATAGCAACATAGCTCCTGCAAATCCTCACAGAGAGGAAAACGTAACCCAACATCGATATGGGCCGCATAGACGTAAACCTATTCGTCACGAGGATAATGCATCCCTAATCCTGGATACCTGGGGGCATCAGCTTCTTTCAGTCCAGTTACGGCGACCACTGCCTTAAATGAGTCGGCTTCCATTCGTTGGGCTTGATATCTACTCAGAAAATCAGGGTATGGGAAGAACAATATAAAAACAAAAAGCAGGAGGCATTATCGAAAAATAAGTGAGCAGAGAACATCGATGTTTACCTCTTGGGGAAAATAGGGGCACGTTGGTCTCTAAACCATTCACCACCACAGGTGTGGCCACCGATTGTCCAAAAATCGGCCCAGAAACAGGGTTCCTTTGGCTAGGAGCAGACGAGAAACCGTCCCTGATTTTTAGGGGAGCATTGGTGGCCTTTGTGGACAACTTCAGGTTGGAAGAAGAAGACCTGTTGGCTGGTACCTTGCTCTTGCCTGTGGATTGATTTCTGTTTGGATTGAGGTATCTCAGGATGTGAATAACAGCCTTCCAGTTGATGTTATTGGGTGCTTGCATAAACTGACTCAGTTTATTTACAGCAAAGTGAATGTCTGGTCTTGTGACACAGACATGTTGCAGAGCACCTATTGTGCTTCTGTAAAGGGTTTCATCATGAAAAGGTTCAGAACAAGTGGACATACCTGATTTTGACAGACACGTACCTGTCATTGGAGTGGGGAAATCTGATTGATCATTTAGACCTACCTTGTCCAGGAGTTCCTGAATGTACTTCTTCTGATTCAGAAGAATGAAGTCATCCCCTGAAACTACTTCCATGCCAAGGAAGTAGTTCAGACTACCTAGATCTTTGAGCTGGAATTTAGCATTTATGGAATCAACAATGTTAGATACAAGATGAGAAGATGTACCAGTTATAACAATATCATCCACATAGACAATTAGCAGAACGAATGAATCAGAAGTTGACTTGATAAACAAACAGCTATCACAGGTTGAAACATGAAAACCAAAAGAGTTCAGAAGAAAAAACTTCAATTTCTCAAACCAGGCTCTCGGAGCCTGCTTAAGGCCATACAGAGCTTTCTGAAGTTTGCAAACCAGATTAGGGGTGTTAGAGTGAACCTCAAAGCCTGGAGGCTGTGACATGTAGACCTCCTCATGAAGGTCACCATGAAGGAAGGCATTATTAATGTCAACCTATCTGATACACCATTTGTGGGTCAGGGCTAGAGAAAGTACAATACGAACAGTGGCAGCTGATGTGGTGGGTAATGCTGGTTTTGTGGCTGATGCTGGTCTGGGTCAGGATCAATGTCATAGGCAACCAGATTTGCTGAAGGTGCTGGAGAGGTGGACTGGGGATCAGTCACTCCAGTGAAGTGCACATTGAATCTGTGGAAACATCTGTGCACTAAGTGCCCAAATTTTCCACACAACTGACATTGCAGTCCGTTGTTACCAAAACCCCTACCACGACCCCTACCCCTACCCCTACCAGACTGTTGATTACCAAATGGTGGAGGACCATAGGAGAATGACTGAGTGTTCTGATTTGTGGGTTGGGGTGTGGGCAGGATACCATACATGGATGACTGGGTGGGATTAACAGACATGCTATCCTTGCTACCAGAACTGTTTTCATCATACGACACAAAAGACTTGCTGGGAGTGGGAACCTTAGCAGAAGCTATGTTGACACTAGCACTAGCATCGAATAAAATGTCAGACTGCCTAGACTCAACATCCAGTAACACAGAACTCACAGAGGCAATAGTATACGGATTTTGGTTAGCATGAATGACAGCAATAACATTATCATACTGACCCTTGACCACATTCAAAATAATCGAGATTTGTTGCATCTCTTCTATAGGGTGACCACAACTAGCTAAACTATCACAGGTGGTCTGGATTTCAGTAAGGTAATCTCTCATAGGCTGATGAACATGTTTTCTAACCTCAAGCCTATCATAAAGATGCATGATTCTAGTAGTGGATGATGATGAGAAATCACGATGAAGCTTTTGCCAAATGGCAACAGCTGACATACACCATATTAAACCCCTACTAACCTGAGAAGAAACTGAGGCAAGAAGCCAGGATGCGAGAGAGCTGTCCTGTTGAAGAAACTTTGCATAGGCAGAATTTGCGACTGCAGCCCCAGTTTCATCTTCCAGAAACGGAGGTATGTTGGCTCCATGGAGATGATTCTCAAGGTTGTACCCTCTGACTGAGAGTAGAACCTGCTGTTTCCACTGCTGGAAATTTTCTTCGCCAAGTAGCTAAGCTACTTTCTTCCATGAATCAAGTGGAAAGAGTTTGGAAAGGAGATTTCAGGCTCGATCGAGCTCTGATACCATGTTTGGATTTAGGGATTTGGATGAAGAAATGAAGAACAAGAAAACGAAGAAGAAGAACAAGCTACGGAATTCAGAGGAAAATATCTTGATAATGTAGTGTTCAACAGTAGCAAAACATATAAAGGGAAAGAAACCGAGAACAGACAAAACAGTAAGGACACCTATTTGCAACTAAGTCCCTATAGCTAAACTAATTGATGCTTGGACCGCAAGCAACAATATTTACAGATTAATACCTAAACATAAGTGTTAGACACACTTATATCCTAACAATTTCTAGAAGTCATTGATGCTAAAAAGTTTTAAAATCGGAAGAGGAAAGAAGAAAGTTTAAGAACAAAGGACTGAGAAAATGAAAAAGCACAGAACTCTCTGGAATATGGATGACTGGAACGCATAAAGAAGAAGAGAGTGGAGGTTATGTTCCTTATATAGACAAAATGGAAGTAACCGCCACAAACAGAATCGAAACGGCTCAGAGAATGATTACACCTTTTGGGTAAAAATCGAAGCAATGTGAGACAAACGGTCGGACCGTACAAAAATGGTCAGCCTACCCTTGTGTTACGGAAGAATAAACGACAAGCGTACCTCAAATGTCCGTTCAACTTCTGGATAACCGTGCGGTCATTAAATGCTCAATACCCTATATAGATAAAGTGATCGCCAAAGATTTGCTAAGCCTTTCTAGAAAACCCTTTCAAATGCAGTGTTCGCCAAAGAGTGAGGAATAAACATCCATAAACCCTGACAACTCTGAGCGTTCGCCAAAAAGGAATAAAGGATCAAATATTCCATAAACTCTAGGGGACCAAAGGATTGATCGCCAAAGAGCATAAAGTGTTCAAAATGGTACAAATAGCAGAAAAGGACAAAGAAGATCCAATCCAAGTGTCACTATCTCAAACCCTATCAAAGAATCAAGCTCGGCCGAAGAAACTTCACTCAAGCTTCGGGGGAAAATGTTGGGTATTGATAGTGACAACCCAATAAGGAAAAGACCCCAGAGGCCCAATAACTTTGGAGGGGGTGAAACCTATGTCATTCAAACCGATCTGGCCCATGTTAAGGTTGATCTGGCACTCATGAAGCGGCCCAGTATCGAGCCCAAGCCAAAGTGGACGCCAAAGGCTCCATCACTGGTCGCCATTAACCAAAGTCGCAGACTCCAACTGTTCGCCATAGGAGTGCTCGCCCAAAAGATATCCCAACCACTATTCTCTGGTCCCGCCAACCATCACGAAATATATGGCCACGATATCCCGCATATTGTCTAAAGATTATATATGGTAACTGCAATATTACGCCATAACCATAATATCTATTATCCTAAATCTTCACCAAGACAATATTCATTAAGATATGTTGTTGCCTTTAACGGTTTGGTCTCCCTACTCTATAAATACCTTTGTTTTACATACATACAGTTACGTTTTTGAGTTCATATACACACATATACTCATTTAAGCATCGGAGAGGGACCCAGAGACACCGCCTCTGTTGCGATCCCCTTCCTGCAGGTTCACCGGAGCTAAGGCGAGAGCAATCTTCATCCTTCCATTGACATTCAATTCACTGTCAAGTCAGCATTCAGGAAATCAAAATTCAACACCCATGTAAGCTATGCAGTGTAATGTGACGAAAAAAGGTCACCACAAAAGTATGAACCATGTGGAACATATCTTTAACCGATTTGAAAAGTACCTACGAGAAACTAATGCGACAACCGGACAAGTTAGAGGTACAATAAAGTACTTCGGCCCAGTCGGCCACAACAGGTCGTCTTCTCAGCCGATAGAGTCGCCCAATGGACACCCTATACGGTGGCACCATATATGAGAGTAGGGTGATTTGGTACAACTTTTCAGGTATATATCTGTCTACATTCTTTTATAATAGATGTACATTTCACAGTCATATCCACATGCATATTTTTCTTTGAAACCGAACGACCGTAAGTTTCGAAGAGAGATACACAAATCAATTTTGGTAGGGTTTTCTCAGCAAATCTCACGACGGTTTTTCCATAGGGTACCAACAGTTATTATTATATTAAAAATTTGTTCAATTACAAATTGTTTTCTTTCTCTTGGGGATTGGGGGGTTAGGATCTTCAAAGAACATAGTCAGTCAGTCATACATCGGACCGGGAGGCGTTTTTAATTTATGGACCCACCTTTGTCTCCGCGCCGTCCAAATATATCCGCCTCTCATTACTCACGTACCCAAAAATAGATCATCTCCTCTCTCAACCGGCATCACTTCTTTCTTTCTCTCTCACAAAAAGAAAACAAACCAACAGAGAGTAAACACGGCATCCCATCTTTCTTTGTCTCTCACAAAAAGAAAACAAACCAAGAAAGAGAAAAAGAGAGTAAAAGAAATACAATCAGACATCGCATGCCGCGTCATTGCAATATTTCACTCATCCAATCAATTTTTTAACAAATCATAGTTCATTATTTTTCACCTTCAGACGGCGCCGGCGCTTTAAACGTCATAAAATGCAGCGCCGCTTCTTTGGCTGCTTTACAAAGTGCGGGTTAGAGAAAGGCTCTGCAGCCAACGGCAGCACAACAGAAATGGGCCAGCCAGAGGTAGTTGTCGAGGGCAAAGCCATGGAAGGAGCAGTGCTGGTGGAGCTATTCTCATCACAGGGATGTAGCACCTCACCGACGGCAGAGTTGCTGCTGTCGCGGTTAGGGAAAGGAGACTTTAAAATGGATAAAGAGGTGGTTTTGTTGGCTCACCACGTGGACTACTGGGATTACATGGGATGGAGGGACCCGTTCAGCACAAGCCAGTCAACGGTTCGGCAGAAAGCATACGTGGATTCGTTAGGTCTGGATGCAATGTTCACGCCTCAGATAGTAGTCCAGGGTCGGGCTCAGTGTGGAGGAACAAACATGGAGACAATCCTTTCCTTCATTACGTCAGCCTCAAGATTCCCCGGTCTCTCTTTGGAGGTAAGATAGTCAGCTAGGATTACAGTCATTCTTTGTTATATTGTTTCCTTTCCATTCGTCATCTCTTCGTTAATGCACAGGCAGAATTCAGAAAACCATCCCCAGAAACCCTACAAGTATCCCTCTCGGGGACCCTGCTGACCAAAGTGGATGGCGGCACTCGCAACTTGATGGTAGCTCTATACGAGAGTGGACTCGTAACCAACTGTCAAAGTGGAGAGAACAAAGGCAAAGTCCTATCGAACGATTACGTTGTCCGGTGGCTCGAAAAGCTCTGCACACCAAAGGACATCTGCACAAAGAAGCCTTTCTCCGGAACAATTAGCTTCGCCCTTTGGGAAGAATTCGATAGCACCAAGTGTGGGATCGTGGTTTTCGTTCAGAATAAATCGCAGCAGATATTCGGCTCGCAGAATTTCAGGTTGCCCCAGGATCTGTAAAGTATTCCAACCTTTCATCAATTTGTTGACTCATTCTTGCCATTGTACCTATATATAGTGCGTTCTTCAGTTGAAGGAAATTAGAGGTTGTCTTAATTATATACAGTTAGATTAAGTGTTGGTTTGGGAGAGGCTAAACAAAATATGGAGGAGTTCTTCGATAAGTTGCAGCACTGGCTCTATGTTGTTTTCTTCCAATGCTGTCCTATTTCACCCTTCTCCTTTCTCACTATTCTCTCACTTTCTAAAACACTCAAAACCATAGATATCAGAACCGGACCGGCGGTCCGACCGTGTCTGATCGGGAACCGGACCCCTCTCCGGCTTGGTTCAGTTAAAAGACCGTTTTACAAATGAACAGTGTTTGAACCGGGTTGAACCGGACGATTTTTGAAAAACCGTCCGGTTTCCGGTTCAGAATTTAGCTGATTTATTTTAGTAGAGTTTGATTCGTACTATGATGTTTAACAAATTAGTAAGATGCAACAGCTGCAAATCTTATTGGTAAACTGTTTCGTATTTCAAAAAGTCACAGGTAGAACAACTTGATTTCTGCAGTAGACCTTACATCAAAATTGAAACCATGAAATCTGCCACATCAAAGTTAAGAATTTCTACCTTAGTGAACATTTCATCAAACATTACGACAGGTGTTCAGTAGTGCTATGCTACTGCTTCGCAAGTGGGAAATTTTTAAATTTCACAGAGTAGATAGAATATAGAACCCAAAACTCTCACTACACTACCATATACTCGAATAATTTATCAGGATGACTCCATATAGGCTGGCCACAGAATGAAACGAAAGCTATGGCAAATGACTCTTATTGACTCGGATCCAAAAGAGGAGAGAAGAAAGGGGAGGGGAAAGCAACACACAAATTTTGTTGTTTTCTGGAATCTACATTAAACCTGAAATTTAAGATTTTTTTAAACCAATTTACAATACTAAAACGATTGCAGATGACATTTTCACCATAACCTAGGAAAATTAGTTTACTCTGTGATTTTCAAAATACAGGGTTTTTCAAATCCAAAATGCAATTAAACTTGATTTCAAAATCAGAGGTGTTCAAAAACCCCAATTTACTCTCAAAATAGAAACATAAATGTCTGACTGTTACAGATGTAGTACCTATCTTTCGCCGGCTCCAGATGAGTGACGGAGAATAAATGAGATTTTTGAGCATCAGGTTTTGAGGGGGGCTGGGGAGGAGGAGACGGTTGAGGTGGGAAGGCGGAGGGCGATGGGAGGATATTAGAGGCAGTGTGGGTGGAGTGGGGATATTAGAGGCAGTCTCTGTGTGAAGTGGGGATACGGTAGTGGTTGTGCAGAGGAGGCAGTGAGTAGTGCTGGGCCAGGAAAATGCGTTGGGCTGGGCTTGGCAAATGTTTTTGTTATTAATTATGCACAGTGAACCAGGTCCGACCGGGTTGGACCGGAAGAATCGGGAACCGGCCCCCTTGCCGGTTCGAGGGCCGGTCCAGTTCTGATAACTATGCTCAAAACTCACACTTTTACTTAAACAACAACATATAATAATAATATAAAACAAACAACAACCACATTAATTTAACACTCCCCCTCGAAGCTTCACAAACATGTCCTTTGACAACGCCTGAGTGATGATATCCGCAGCTTGATCTTCGGACTTGACATAGACCATCTCTATCTCTCCATCCTCTCACGAATGAAGTGGTGCTTCACTACTATGTGTCTTGTCCTGCTTCTATACGCCGGATTCTTTGCCATAGCAATAGTTGATTTGCTATCACAAAACATCAATGTCGCAGTGTCTTGCTTTTCGACAATATCTTCCAAAATTCTCCTCAACCACACGATTTGAGAACATGACATAGCCGTTGAAATATATTCCGCTTCCGCAGAGGATTGAGCAACTGATTCTTGTTTCTTCGATTGCTAGGAAAACACACCTGAGCCAAGAGAAAACACATATTCGGTTGTACTATTCATATCATCTCTACATCCGGCCCAATCACTATCACAAAAGTCAATTAACTCAACTCTTCTCCTTTGCAGTACTTGATATCATACGCCAAGGTCCCTCAAACATAACGGAGAACTCGTTTGGCGGCTCCAAGATGAAAGTGACTCGGACTTTGCATGAACCTCAATAACATGCTCAAAGCAAACATAATTTCAAGTCTCGTGGCAGTGAGATAAATCAAACTACCCACAATACTCCTAAAGTATGTGATGTCCACTTTTCTACCTCCATCTTCTTTCCACAACTTCTCATTTGAAGCAAGTGGTGTTACCAATGTTTTGCAACCAAACATATGAAACATCTTCAACATATTCTCAACGTACTTCTTTTGACAAACAAACACTCCATCTTCTTGTTGATCAATCTCCAAACCAAGAAAAGGATGTAGCAACCCCATATAACTCATCTCATATCTTCTCATCATATCATTCTTAAACTCTCTAATAAACTGATCATCATTCCTAGTGAATATCAAATCATCAACATATATTGCAACAACAAGAATGAAAGTACCTTGTTTCTTTACATAAAGAGTGGACTCACTTTTGTTTTTGTTGAATTCATGATAAATGAGGTAGTTGTCGATCTGACTATACTACTGTCGCGGTGCTTGTTTCAACCCGTACAATGCCTTATTTAGCTTGTACACTTTCTCTTCTTCTCCTTCTTTCACAAATCCTTCAGGTTGGTGAGCGTATATTTCTTCTTCCAACTCACCATTCAATAAAAACGACTTCACATCAAGTTGTTATAGCAACCAACATTTTTGAGCTGCAAGTGCAGTGAGGACTCGAATCGTGTCCTTGCGTGAAACTGGAGTAAACGTTTCATGGTAGTCAACCTAGCCTGTTGTGAGTACCCTTTAACAACAAGTCTTGCTTTATTTTTCAAGAAGGAACCATCAAGATTATGCTTCACTTTGTAAATACACTTCACTTCAACAACTTCTCTATCAACTGACTTGTCTACAAGCTCCCAAGTCTTGTTTTTCTCAACCATGTGCAACTCCTTTTCCATGGCTTTCTTCAACCCTTCTTCTTGTATTTCTCCTTCAAAGCTTTACGACTCAACAATGCACAAATTACACGTAGCATATACATCTGAAAGTCTTATCATTCTTTTCGGTGTACTACTTGAATTGGATGAACTAGAACCTGAACCACTGCTCGATGGCGATGATGGATCAACTCTAGGTGCATTTGGTGGGGAGTTTTCAACATTCTCTTCGTCACCTCCAAGCTCTTTTTCGAGGACAACATGTTTTTGAACTTGTTTTTCTTTCCAGTTCCAAATAGTCTTTTCATCAAACAACACATCTCTACTAATGATGAGTTTCTCTCTCTACAAGCTATACAATCGATAGCCCTTTGATGTCTAGTCATAACCCATGAAGATACATTTCTCCCTTGTATCATCAAGTTTTGTCCTCTTCTCTTTCGGAACTCCAGCATAGCTAATACACCCAAAAATCTCAATTGTTTCACTAACGACTTCTTTTTACACCAAGCCTCAATTGGAGTCTTGTTATGAACTGCCTTTGTAGAACATCTATTCAACAAATAGACTGCCGTGTAGATTGCTTCTGCCCGAAATGAATTAGGCAACCCTATCCCCTTGAGCATTTGTTTTCCCATCTCCACAACTGTTTGATTCTTTCTTTCGGACACTCGATTTTGTTACGGAGAATATCCAACCGTGAGTTGTCTTTCTATACCTTCGTCAACACAAAACTTATCAAATTCTCGGGAGTTGTAATCTTTTCCTCGATCACTTCTCAACACGTTTATGTACCGACCACTTTGATTCCCAACAAATGATTTGAATCTTCTAAACACGCCAAATACTTGTGATTTTTGTCTCAAGAAGTAAACCCATGTCATTCTTGTATAATCATGAATGAACAATATAAAGTGTCGGTTACCTCCTTGAGATGGAGTCCTCATTGGCCCACACACATCGGTATGAATGAGCTCTAGCGGTCGTTTTTGCCCTCCATGCTCCTCATTTCGGAAAAGCTTCTCGGTGGTGCTTCCCTATGGCACACCCTTCACATACACCACTTATATCTTCAATTATTGACAATCCATATACCGTATTCTTCTCTCTCAATAACTTCATCCAAATAAAATACAGGTGTCCCAGTCTTTTGTGCCAAAGCCATGACTCGTCAATAACACTTGCCTTCCAAGCAACATCTCCCCCATAATTAAAACTCAATGGAAAACTTCTACTTCTCGTCGTCTTTATCTTGGTCATCAACTTGTTATTTCCATTCTTCTTATCATAAATGGTGCACCCATCATTTTCAAAATATACAACATATCCTTTCTCCACAAGTTGACTAGCACTCAATAAATTTTGATCTAGGTCGAGTACAAGCAACACATCATTAATGAACTTAATTCCCTCCATTGTTTGGATAGGAATCGTACATTTTCCATCCACTTATACAAGGGCACTGCTGGGTATCGATAGTGACAGCCCAGTAAGGAAAAGGCCTCGAAGGCCCAATAACTATAGAGGGGGTAAACCCATGACATTCGAACCGGACCAGCCTCCATAGAATGGCCCAGAACCGAGCCCAAAGTCTCTGAGGACGCCCTGAGTGCTCGCCATTCTTTACCAGGCCGTGACCTCTCACTGCTCGCCATGAGAGTGCTCGCCCCGAAGAGAGACCTGCCTCTCTCCTCTGGTCCCACTAAACCGTTAATAAGAGAGTGACCATTATATCCCGCGTAACTCAGTCACATATTCACTAAAGATTAGATTTGGTAACTGTAATATCTCGCAGTAACTGCCATATCCCACGATCCGAATCTTCAGCAACGCAATATACACTAAGATATTCAGTTGCCTTATACGGTTTGATCTCTCCTACCTTATAAATACCCTTGCTTTACATACTTTCCTTACGTTTTGAGTTTTATACACACATATACTCATTTAAGCATCGGAGAGGGACCCAGAGACACCCCCTCTGTTGCGCTCCCCTACCTGCAGGTTCACCGGAGTTGGAGCAGAAGCGTATTTCCATCCTTGTCTGGCATTTATTTCACTGCCAGATCAGCATCCAGGATTTTACGATCCAACATTTGGCGCCATCTGTGGGAACAAGCAATTCAGCCATGAGAACTCGATCCCAAAGCAACCGTCGGAACCAGACCAGGGAGCGATCCTCAGATAGCTCTGATTCCGCCGCCGCTTCACCGCTTCAACAGGAACCTGCCAGCCGAGCAGGATCTAATGCCGTTCCTCTGCGAACAACTCGAGAGCATGTCAGTGATTCAAGACCGACCCCCACTGCTAATCTAAACGGAGCCCCGACACTGCAGACAGTCCACATTGCTGGGCAAGACATCAATTTAACCCCAAAGATGGTCTCCCTGCTGGAAGCCATCCTAGGACAGGCGCGCCGCCAAGCCCCTGCTCCTCAAGAAAACAATCCCTCTGCTCCTAAGGAAAACCACTGCCCTGCTGCCACAGGGCCCTCACCCTCGGAAGCGGTAAATCCTGGTCCCACCGCGCCTCAGGAGGATCAGGAGATGACGTCAGGTCAGCAGTCCCTACCTCCGGCATACACCAAGGAGACAGCAGCCGCACACACTGTCAATCCTTCCGGTCCTCCTCCACCCAGAACCTCGCCTATGTACTGCACTGTGGATCAGATGGATGACCTCCTCAATAAAAGGCTCCAGGAAAGACAGCTGACAGTCGCAGCTCCCTTCAAGGAGCACTCTGCTCATCCTTTTACCGACGAGCTCGTCGCCATCAAAATCCCAAAGGATGTAGTTGCTCGGGCCATACCTGAGTATAGCGGTGGAGGAGATCCCACCGTACATGTCAACAAACATGAGGCCTCTCTCCTGGGTAAGTCAAATGATCCCAATCACTTGGCTTTGTTATTTCCATCTACTCTTTCGGGTTCGGCTTCGTCCTTGTTCTTCGGCCTCCCTGCAGGATCAATCGGAACTTGGGCAGAGTTAAGAAGTAAGTTCCTGGAGAGATATATGGGCGAACGCCAGTTGCTGAAGAGCGTGGTCGCCCTTGAATCGGTCAAACAACAGCCTGGAGAGTCGCTATCCAACTTCTATGGGCGTTTCCATCACAACGTCACGGAGATAGATCACCGAATCTCGGATGGGGAGATCATTCGAGCATTTTACAGGGGTCTGGATGTGGCCAACAAGGCTTCGAGGAAGCTGCAAAACAGCTATCATGTGAAGGAGATTGAAACGCTGGAGGAGTTGGCGTCCAGAGTAAAAGGTTTCATAGACCTTGAGAGGGCGAATACGGAGGCAGACTTCCTGACGACCTCGCTAAGGGTAGTCCATGAACCCCGACGCGATGGTAAGAAGGAGGTGAAAAAGGAGAAGAAGGGAAAGGACAGCAGGCCCCGGGTCGAGTCTAATCCAGCGCCTCGCCATCCAGAGCTCCCTGAGTACTTCACGCCTTTAAATAGGCAGATCTCAGCGGTACTAGTCGAGATGGAGAGGAGATCCTTGGCGAGGCCACCGATGCCTCGTCGAGGTGGGCAGCCCATGGGAAAGGATGTCGAGAGCTATTGCAGATACCACAAGTGCAAGGGCCACAAGACAGATGACTGCCGCGTTTTGAAGCGGGATATAGAGAAGCTGATTCAGGGGGGAATGTTGAAGGAATTCGTGGCAGGGCGAGACAGAAGTCGAACGCCCCCAGGAGACATCGTTCGCCAGCCCCTGCAGAACAAACTGAGCCATCTGGAAGCAAGAGGAGGGTAAATCTGATTGCGGGAGGATTCGGTGCAGGCGGCGAGAGGTCGAGTGCAAGGGAGGTCTATGCCACTCAGATCTCCACAGGAGTTCAGTTGGGGAAGCGGCCCCGACCTGAAGAGAACATTGTCATCTCATTCTCCGAATATGATTTGGCACATGTCACCCCCCCCCCCCCACAACGATGCTCTGGTTATCACAGCAGATATTGACGGCTGTGACGTTGCAAGGATTCTGGTCGACGGAGGCATCTCGACAGATATCCTATTTCTGGACGCTTTTGAGGAGATGGGCAAGTCCAAACGTGACCTGGAGAGGGTCGACTTTCTGCTGATTGGGTTTGCGGGAAGGACAACTTATCCACTGGGGGCTATAACCATGCCAGTGATTTTTGGCGAGGGATGGAAGAGCATCAAGTTATCGGTCACTTTCCTGGTGGTCGATTCACCTACATCTTACAACGCCATCATAGGGAGGACCACGATCAACTCGAACAACATTGTGGCCTCCACTGTCCACCAGAAGATGAAGTTCCCCACTACTAACGGGATTGGAGAAGTACTCGGAGATCAGCCTTCCTCGCGGGAATGCTATGTGAACTGTTTGCGCAGGAAGAACCAAAGGGAGGCGCTCGCCATTGAAACAGAGGCCGACCCCCGCGAGGACTTGGCTCGGCCAGCACCTATGGAAGAGTTGGAAGAGGTCGAAATAGATGGTCCGGACAAGAAGGTGCGCATTGGAACCACCTTGAAGGAGGATCAAATGGAGACAATGACCGCCCTCCTCAAAGAATTTAAAGAGCTCTTCGCCTGGCAGCCGAGCGACATGCCAGGAATCAGCACAGATATCATCTCCCACGAGCTCAGAATAGACCCTTCCATCAAGCCAATCGCCCAAAAAAAAAGATCATTCGGGACAGACAAGCGTTTGGCTATCAGGCAGGAAGTCGGCAGGTTGTTTGAAGCTGACTTCGTCAGAGAGGTGAGATTCCAAAGCTGGGTAGCCAACCCAGTTTTGGTTAAGAAATCAAACGGCAAGTGGAGGATGTGCGTCGACTTCCGCGACTTGAACAAGGCTTGCCCCAAGGATTCATATCCCCTTCCGAGGATTGATCAGCTGGTCGATTCTACCTCGGGTCATGAGATGCTAAGCTTCATGGACGCCTACTCAGGATACAACCAGATCAGAATGCATCCAGACGATGAGGCTCACATCGCTTTTTATGCTGATGGGGACATTCCGTGCTACAAGGTGATGCCCTTTGGCCTCATCAATGTCGGGGCAACTTATCAGCGGATGGTGAACCGACTGTTCCAGGACATGCTGGGGAGGAATATGGAGGCCTACGTGGATGATATGCTCGTCAAAACCATCAAGGGCAATCCTCACACAACGGACCTCCGCGAACCTTTTGAATGCATGAGGAGACACAGTGTTCGCCTGAACCCTGCCAAGTGCGCCTTTGGGGTCAAGTCCGGTAAATTTCTGTGTTTCATGGTCAGCGAAAGGGGAATCGAAGCAAACCCAGAAAAGCTAAAGGCCATAGAAGAGATGAAGTCGCCAACCTGCCACAAGGAAGTCCAATGGCTGAATGGACGGCTAGCTGCTCTTAACCGCTTCCTCTCCAAAGCGAGCGACAGGTCCCTCCCATTTTTCAAAACTCTGAGGGTCAACCGCAAGTTCGAGTGGACGCCAGACTGCGAGGAAGCGTTCCAATCCTTGAAGAGGCATATCCAAACACTCCCAGCTCTGGCAAAGCCCGTTCCAGGCGAGCAGCTTTTCCTTTATCTAGGCATTAGCGATCTGGCAGCCATTGCTGTCTTAATAAGGGAGGAAAATAATGTTCAGAGTCCAGTGTATTTCATTAGCAAAGTGTTCAACTCAGCTGAAATAAAATATGTCCAGATTGAGAAGTATCTCTATGCCTTAGTTATTGCTGCTCGGAAGCTGAGACCTTACTTTCATGCGCACGACATCACGGTCCTCACCAATCAACCTCTCAAAAACTTCCTGATGAAACCAGATTCTTCAGGAAGAATGGTCAAGTGGGCGATCGAGCTCAGCGAGTTCAAAATCAAATTTGCGCCAAAAACGGCCATCAAAGGTCAAGCACTAGCTGATTTTATAGTGGAAAGCACCAGTAACGGTCAAACAGAAGCAGAAAACAGGCCAAGTCAGTCAGCAGACAACAATCAAATCTAGGAACTCTATACGGACGGGTCTTCATCAAAAGAAGGCTCTGGGGCAGGTTTAATTCTTATTCCTCCTGAGGGTGAGCCTCTGAAGTACGCGATCGCCTTGACATTCCCGGCGACCAATAATGAAGCAGAATATGAGGCTCTTATCACTGGACTCAGACTGGCAAAAGGAATGGGTATAACTTCGCTTAAGGTAAAGAGTGACTCAGAGCTTATTGTCAATCAGGTTAATGGCGCCTACGAGGCAAGGGGAGAAAAGATGAAGAAATATCTCAGCATTTCGAAGAAGCTGGTCACGGAAATCCCAAATTTCGCGATTGAGTCTATTCCTCGCCAAGAAAACCAGATGGCAGATTCTTTGAGTAAACTGGCATTCGGGGGGACGACAATCCAGGATCTGCAATTTCTGGAAAAAGCCCTATGTTCAGTCCTGGAAAGCAGAGCAGAGGTGTTCAACATTCAAGGACAGGTCACATGGATGACCCCGTTCCAGAATTATTTAAAAGAAGGGATCCTCCCAGAGGACGAAGGCGAATCCACGAGGATTAGAAGACTCGCAGCCAGTTATCTAATCATCGATGGGGAACTCTACAGAAGAGGCTACTCGACTCCTTACTTGAGGTGTGTTGCTCATCCTGAAACAGAAAAGGTTCTTCGAGAAGCTCACGAAGGGGCGGCAGCATGTCATGAAGGTGCTCGATCACTGACCAGGAAAATCTTCAGATTGGGATATTACTGTCCGACCTTGGGAAAAGATGCAGTCGAATTAATACAGAAGTGTGAGAGGCCAGCAATTTGCACCACGATCGGGTCGACCATCAACACTATTATCCCCAATGGCGGGTGCCTGGCCTTTCGCTCAATGGGGAATCAATATATTGGGACCTTTTCCTATTAGCACTGGTCAGCGTACTCACATTATAGTGGCAATCAACTACTTCATTAAGTGGATAGAGGCGAAAGCTCTAGCTTCGACAACAGAATTCCAGGTCATCAAGTTCCTACATGTCAACATATTTTCCAGGTCTGGCATTCCTAAAATACTTATCAGTGATAATGGTCCGCAATTTGTTGGAAAGGAGCTGAAATGGCTCTGTGAAGAATATCATGTCGACCATCGTTTCAGCTCAGTGCATCATCCTTAATCGAATGGGCAAGCTGAAGCAGCCAACAAGGTTGTCTTAGTAGGACTCAAGAAAAGGGTTCGAGCATTCAAAGGGAACTGGGCAGATGAACTGGAAAATGTATTATGGGCCATCAGAACAAAACCTAAGGCGGCCTTTCAGTTTAGTGTACGGATCAGAAGCAGTAGCACCAGCCGAAATAGCAGTGCCTACCCACAGAGTCCTACACTTTAACGCGGAGGCAAATGAGATCGAGCGCAGAACTGACCTCGACTTAGCAGAGGAAAAGAGATAGCTCTCGGAAAAGACACAAGCAAAGATGCGCTTGGCGACCGCTCGGTACTTCAACAGAAAAGTCAGCGCTCGCCAATTTTTCGTGGGGGAAATTGTTATGAGAAGGAATGAATTCACAAGGCTGGACAGTAAAAATAAACTTTCAGGCAAATGGGAAGGACCGTACAAGGTAGTAGAGATCGCCGCACCAGGATCCTACTATTTGGAAACCACCGAAGGCGAGAGGTTACCCCGTCCATTCAATTCTGAGCATTTAATAAGATTTTATACATAGCTTGTAATCAAACTGTTATGTCAATAAAAGAAAGCCAATCCTTCATAAAGCGTGTCCACTCGAAGCAATTCGAAGAAAAAAGACCTGACGCCAAAAGTCAGGCTAAAGCCCTGACGCCAAAGTCAGGCCAAAAGCCCTGACGCCAAAAGTCAGGCCAAAAGCCCTATCGCCAAATATAGGCCAAAAGCCCTAACAACAAAGTTAGGCCAAAAGCCCTAGTAACAAGGCTAGGCCAAAAGCCCTAACAACAAAGTTATGCCAAAAGCCCTAGTAACAAGGCTAGGCCAAAAGCCCTAACAACAAAGTTATGCCAAAAGCCCTAATAACAAGGCTAGGCCAAAAGCCCTAACAACAAAGTTAGGCCAAAAGCTATAGTAACAAGGCTAGGCCAAAAGCCCTGACGCCAAAGTCAGGCCAAAAGACCTAGCAAAAAGTTAGGCAAAATAAAAGCCCTAGTAACAAGGTTAGGCCAAAAGCCCTAACGCCAAAGTCAGGCAAAAAATACCTAGCAAAATGTTAGGCAAAATAAGAGCCCTGACGCCAAAGTCAGGCCAAAAAGTCCTAACAATAGAATTAGGCAAAAATAGGAAAGTAGTCGCCAAAGATAGACAAAGAGATCTTCTATCAACCCATTAAACAGCGGATAAGAAATTTTAGGCGATCACTATGGATGACAAAGCCTTAAAATCCGAAATTCCCTATTATTATGCAAATACCTCGAAGGTTTAAACTTCAAGGAAGGTGATATCTCTTTGAACTTAGAAGTTTATGCTTTTAAGTGTCAGAGTATTGTCCTGAAAAAATTTCGTATAGACTTATGCTCGGTCTGAGACGTTAAGAGTCGAAGCCATTATACAGCAAGAAAAGTCGAGAGTAATTATGATTAAGATATTGGATAGCCAAAGAGCGTCCTACTCGGCCACCTGAGCACGAGCCTCCTTCAACTCGGCGTCTAGGCGAGCTCGGACCGCTTCCCCTTCATCAAGGCACCGATGAAGGGCCTCAGCTTCTTGAAGGAAGGCTGCAGCATCAGCCTCCCTCTTCTTGACCTCAGCAAGGAGGCGCTACTCCTTCCTGAAGTACTCCTCCCGGGCGCCGTCCACCAAGGTGATCGCCACGTCAGCGGTCTTCTTGATGGACTTCAAATGCCCGGGGGTGACCCCCGTGCTTCGGTATTGCTCCAGCTCGACAAGCAGATCAGAGTGCTTGTCGGCGAGCTCGCCGAAGATGCGGCCAAGGATCACCTCTTCCCGAACGAGCTGACAACAAAAACACAAGGAAAAATGTCAGGTCATCAAAACAAAAAGGAATGACAAGGAAGAAAGAACGGAAAGAAGGCGAGATCATACCAGGGTGACTCGTTCGAAGTGGGTCCGCAAGAACCCCTCGATCTGAGGAAGCTCCGTGGGGACAATCGAGCGGTCCTTGGGGGGAATTATCCCATCAAGTAGCCGCATGCACATATCCGGGCTACCCCGGAGGCTCTTCTGGGCGGGGTACCCTTTCTTGGCAAGGTCCCCACAAGGGACCCAAGGCCCCCGAGAGTCCACAGCCTTAAAAGGCTGGAACAAGCTCGCCATGGAGCAGTACTCCTCGGCGGGAGCCCTCGAGGAGCTGGAAGCAGCATGCCCCTTCTTTTGGGTCCCAGATTCCTTAGGAGGAACCGTGGGCACCGAAGGAGCGGGAGGCGCCAAGGACAAGGCCTTCTCCTTAGTGGCGGAAGGGCCCTGAGGAGAGGGAGAAGGGGGCGCCGCATCCAAACCCTTCCCTTTGCTGGCAGAAGGGCCCTTAGGAGGGGGAGGAGGAGGATGCTGGTCGACCTCAGGGTGCTCCTCACTAGGGGTGATCAAAAAAGACTGTAGGACCGAATTCCCGACAAGACCGGCCCGAGACCGGCCCGACTAGGACCGAGACCGACCAGGCGGTTTTTTTTCTTCAAGGTTGGTCTCGGTCTAGGGCTTTTTTCCCGAAAGCCCGTTTAGGACCGGCCCGGACCGAATGTATGTGTATTTGAGATTTTCATAATACCACACCGAAAATAATGTGGATTTTGGAGGTTTTCTATCTTTATAAAAGGTGCATCTTGATAAATTTACTAAACAATATATAGAATTGATAGTGTTTCTTTGAGAGGTGAACTATTCCTTCGCCTTTTACTAAAAAATACCGTGAACTCATAGTTGTTTTTTTTTGGTGTAGATTCGGTCCAGGACCGAGACCGGCCCGAGTCAAGAAAGACCGACTCGGGCGGGCTTTTTTGGCCGAGGTCGGTCTTGGTCTCGGTCCTCTAGAAGGCAAGACCGAAATTTCGGTCTCGGTCTCGGTCTTGCCTTCAGGACCGGACCGGCCCGCCCATGATCAGCCCTACTCCTCACTCCTGACCTTCTTAGAAGGAGGAGGAGGAGGGTCCCGGGCCGCGTCAGCCGAAGACTTCTCTGCAAAATAGCAAGACAAGATGTCAGAAACCAAAAAAAAATGCAGAGTATGAAAACATTAAATCCACAAAAGGCGAGGTGATATACCTGGTTGGCGAGGGCCAGTAGTGGCCGAAGGAAGCACCTCCTCGGACTTCCTCTTAGACGAACGCCTAGAGGGGGGAGGAGGAGAGCTCAGCAGCGCCTGGTCGGAGGACAATCCCTCCGATCCCTGGTCATCAAAGAGACCTATCAGTTTTCGGCTCTTGCTTACGACCTTGCCTACAAATGATTAAACAAGATAAGGGTTAGAAAATTACCCAATCATCAAAGATTGGCGTGGCTTGATGAATGCCCGCCATCTCAAGCGCATTCTCAGTAGTCTCCGCCACTGAGCGAATGGAGTTGAACTGGGACGACCGATGCAGCCGATACAGGTCGTCGATGGCGTTCTGGTCGCTCCCTGACAATTCTTCGAAGGAAGGAGGAAAATCCTTGTCCGGAGTAAACAATTTCCAGGGTACACCCCCCTTGTACAAGAAGTGTAGTTGGAGTTAGTGGCCCGAAAATCATCGACTAGACGAAAATCCATCCTTGAGGGCCTCCCCACTCTGAAAACTTCGGCCAGCGTGGTTGGAAGTGGTGGAGGTGGTTCGCCCCTGCTGCCAGTCGGAAGAAACACCGGAACAAGGCCAGTGAATACGCCCATTCCTGGCGTATGCACAGGAACTTGAAACCGACCCACATCCTGAGGGCATTAGGAACGAGCTGCGTGGGGTGAATCCCGTAAAACTGGCATAATGTCTGCAAATCCTCATAGAGAGGAAAACGCAATCCAGCATCGATCTGGGCCGCATAAATGTAAACCTCTACGTCGTGAGGAAAGTGCAGACCTAAGCCAGGATACCTAGGAGCATCCTCCACACTGAAGCCACCAAGCGCCACCATGGTCTTAAAGTAAGCCGGCTTCAATTCATTAGGCTTGACGTCTACTCAAATAAATTCAGATATAGCAATGACAAACATAAAAAACAAGGAACAACAGGGAATATTACCAAAACAGAACACTGAAAGGACAGAGGTTTACCTTTTGGAGAAAAGATGGGCGTCTGGAGCTCAGGCCCATCCACCACTACTGGGGTGGTCGCGGATCTCCCCACGTCAGGCTGTTCCCCCGCTGAGGGGGGCATGACACCATCCCTAATGGTCAGGGGGGCATTGGTACCCTTGGGGGCATTTGCATTTTTGGACCCCTTTGTGGCCTTGTGCTTAACTCTTTGACCTCGGGTAGTCATGGAAGCAATGAAGAGAAAAGGTTGAAGAAGATCGAAGAGGATTGAAAAGGAAAAGAGAAGGTTCGCAAAGAAGCTCTGAAAAACAAAACATAGAAACTGATGTCTCTTATAAAGGCCCAAAAAGGAGTAACCGCCACGGGCGAATCGAAGCGACACAGGAGAATAATTGCACCTTTTTGGAAAAAAACGAAGCAATGTCAGAATTCCAAGAGACACCTCGGTGAGACAAACAGTTGGCTGGTACAGACAGCTGTCAGACTACCCTAGGTTTACGGAAAAGTAAATGTCAGGCGTGCCTCAAGTGACCGTTTGATTTCTGGACAACTGTGCAGTTATTAAATGCTAAAAGTCCACTAAGGAGACAAGGTGGTCGCCAGCGCACTAATAGGCGTTATCAGAAATACCTCAGGCTTTCATAACCAAGAAAGATAGACTTTCATAAACCTAGGTTACCTCGAGTGATCGCCAAAGGGGAATAAAAGGAAGGATATCTTTTCAGCTTTGAACGAGCTCAAAATGCCTCAAAGGTCATGAACCATTACAAGAAACGAAGAAAACCGAATCTGAGACGTCACTATCTAAAACCCTACCAGGAAATAAAGCTCGACTGACGAAACTTCAATCAAGCTTCGGGGGCAAATGTTGGGTATCGATAGTGACAGCCCAGTAAGGAAAAGGCCTCGAAGGCCCAATAACTATAGAGGGGGTAAACCCATGACATTCGAACCGGACCGGCCTCCATAGAATGGCCCAGAACCGAGCCCAAAGTCTCTGTGGACGCCCTGAGCGCTCGCCATTCTTTACCAGGCCGTGACCTCTCACTGCTCGCCATGAGAGTGCTCGCCCCGAAGAGAGCCCTGCCTCTCTCCTCTGGTCCCACTAAACCGTTAATAAGAGAGTGGCCATGATATCCCGCGTATCTCGGTCACATATTCACTAAAGATTAGATTTGGTAACTGCAATATCTCGCAGTAACTGCCATATCCCACGATCCGAATCTTCAGCAACGCAATATACACTAAGATATTCAGTTGCCTTATACGGTTTGATCTCTCCTACCCTATAAATACCCTTGCTTTACATACGTTCCTTAACTTTTGAGTTTTATACACACATATACTCATTTAAGAATCAGAGAGGGACCCCAGAGACACCCCCTCTATTGCACTCCCCTACCTGCAGGTTCACCGGAGTTAGAGCAGATGCGTCTTTCCATCCTTGTCTGGCATTAATTTCACTGCCAGATCAGCATCCAGGATTTTACGATCCAACAGGCACCATTCCCCATCTTCACTTTTGCATTCACTTTCTCTTTTATCTTCGTGAATATGCTTTTATCACTAATCATGTGATTGCTACAACCACTATCAACTAACCACACTTCATCTTTCTTTTCGGTCGCAACTTGACAACCAACATAAAACACTCGATACTCATGATCATTTCCCTTCTCTTCGGAGACATTCACTTGTTCATTATTAAACCTACAATATTTTTTAACATGCACAAACTTCTTGCAATTAAAACATTGCGGCTTGCCCCTGAACCAACAATCTTTCTCACGATGTCCACTCCGTTTGCAAATATGGAGAGTTTTTCCCGAATTTTCTGCATTATAACTTCTATCAAAATTTCCTCTCCCTCGACCTCTTTGGCCTCTTCCTCTACTAAATCTTCCACCTCTTGAAGATTCACCAACGCGGTGCTCTTGAAATGATTGCTCTCTCGACCTTTTGCCCAAGTTGAGTTTTGATTATAAGACACTCTCTATTGATTTGTTGGAGTCTCTTAACACCCTTTGCTCATGTGATTGCAAGGATACCATTAACTCGCGAACATATAATGATGCCAATTCTTTCGTTTCCTCAACAACCGACACGGTCGTATCATACTTCTTGGTCAAGCTAATCAAAATTTTCTCAACAAGCCTTTTGTCTTTTACTTCTTCTTCATACAAAATCATTTGACTAGCAACTTCGGTAACCCACGTGAAATAATCCTTCAAGCTTTCACCTTCCTTCATTTTCATATTTTATGACTCGTCTAGCAAGGTTTGAAGTTTGATGGCTCATACTTTTTGACTCCCTTGAAATTCTTCTTGCAAAATAATCCAAGCTTCATTTGCCGTATTACACCTCATGATTCTCGGAAACAATTTCTCTGTCATAACTTGTTGAATAAACGCTAGAGATTTAGCATCTCTCTTTCGATTATCTTTCAACTCCTTTTTTTCAATATCTCTCAATGTAGCTATAGAATCAGGCTCCTCAAATCCAAGCTCAACTTCATCCCAGAAATCTTGAGACCTAAATATAGTCTTGACCTTTACACTCCAATAGTCATAGTTTTCACCATTAAATATAGGAATTGAGAGTTGAGATACACCTTGTTCATTTGATCCATCCATAGACTATTCATTTTCGTCGTTGATTGCTTCGATTTTGCTCGATCGTCGATTTTTCGTGAGAACCCTAGCTTGCCCGATCTACTCAATCCACCTTGTTCTGATACCAATTTATTGGTCTGGAAGAGGCTAATCTAGCGCAAGAAGATCCACAATAACAAACAAGAACAATACAGAAACTTTCATTGCACAAAATATGGAGGAGTTCTTCTTCGATTAGCTATAGCACTCTGTTCTTTTCTTCTCACGATGGCTCTTTGTTGTTTTCTTCAAATGCTGACCTATTTCACTCTTCTCCTTTCTCACTATTCTCTCACTTTCTAAAACACTCAAACCTCACCATTTTACTTAACACCAACAATATATAATAACAATATAAAACAAACAACAACCACATTAATTTAACATTAAGGTATTTTAGGTTAGATATTCATATATTTGATCTTTTAGAAGACACTAAACTATGAATTGGATGTTGGAAGTTATTGTTTAACATTTAAGACTTTATTATTTTCTATGTTGTAAGGAATAATGGTTCGTGACGCCTTAAAATTTAATTAGATTTTCGGAGGTGTGATAGATTACTATTAGAGTCTAGGTTGAGACCCTTTGAAACATTCGTGATAACGAATTATGAAGACACATTCCGTGTTTAATGCATTACAAGAAGTACTGGAAATGAATGAGGCAATACGGGAGGAATGGTCATTACCGGCTAAAAAATGTATTTTTAACAGCTGAAATATTCAGCCGTTAAATTTTCACGGCTCAACTTCAATTGAGCCGTAATACAATGTGTCAGGGCAATTATCACAGCTCAATATAAAATGAGCCATGATAATTCTCGGCCCAAAAGTAAAAGTGCCGCCAAATTAATTATAGCGGCGCTTTTGGGTTGAGACGTGATAAATAATTTTATTTTTTATTTTGGACGGCTCATTTTGGTTGAGCCGTCCAAAATATGTGTTTTTAAAAATAAAAAATGAATTGCATCTTCTTATTCCCGTAATGACCATTCCTCTCGTAGTGAGACGCACCGAAGGAAGCAGTAGCAGCGGTGGCGAAGTTTTCGGAAAAGGGCGGCGGTTGGAAGCGGTCGTTCGTGAAACTTCGGCAGCGCCGGAAGGTTCAGGTCAAAGTCCCGATGGCTTTGACTCTGCCTCGCTGTGGGAGTAGACCCCATGCTCATGGAGGCGTTGCCGCTCTCGTAGTGGCACCGCTTGTGCCCTCCAAGAGCCTGTCCTGTCGAGAAGGTCTTGTGGCAGATCGAGAACTCATGAACTCTTCCAGAAGCAGCACCGTTGACCACCGCTGCGGAGGCGCTCGTCGATGGTTCATCTCCGTCTGACTTGCGGTGTCTGGCCTTGTGGCCACCCAGGGCCTGGTAGGACAGGAACCGCTTGTCACAGACGGAGCACTTATAGCCCAACACATTCGATAGGAGAGGAATCAGTTTTTCCGTGTGCGAGCATCATGAGGCATAGGGCTGTTAGAGGATATGATTAAGTTTTAGAATTTAAGGAAGTGTTATAGTTTAGGGGCTGATTTTCAATTAGTGGAAAGTTCAACGACTGTTCCTCCTATATATACTTCGGTGTAGCGGTATTTCAAAAATAATGAAGAACAATATTTCCCTCCAATTTTCAGTTTGCAATTACATTTCATTTTCTCTCAAGTAGCTTGATCTCAAGATCACTTCATGGTATCAGAGCTCCAAGAAGAGTAGATTCGGTGTCCTCTGCTCAAGAACAGCTTGGATTTCTCAAAGTTTCTTCAGATTTCGAATTCGGCGCGCGTCAGTTCATCCGATTCTTGTGCTTCTCGATTCGGTGCAATTTCATCAATCATTCTGTAAGAATTCGTTTGTTTCATCTTTCCGATTCAGTATAGAGACTAGCTGTGAAGATTTAAGCCAGAAATTGTAGGTTGTTCTGAAAATAGAGCTGATTGATTGCTGTTAGTGCGGGTAGAACTGTTTTCTGGTGCTGATTCTGATTTCTGTTGCTGATTCCGAATTGAATCTGATGGATTTGAGTCCTAAGCAATTCTCTAACAAGATTATCAATATCAAGCTTGATGAAACCAATTATCTGCAGTGGAAGCAACAGATTTGCTTTACAATTACTAGTCATGGGCTTGAAGGATTTTTGGATGGTTCGGCTAGAGTGGATGGGTTCAGTCTCAATGGTGATGGCACAAAAGTAACGAATCCAGCATACCGTGCATACAAAGAGCAGGACAGTGCACTTGCGTCTTGGTTGTTGAGGTTGATATGCTTCCGAATTTGGTACAATGCAGGTATTCGTTTGAAATATGGCAGTCACTGCATCAACTCTTTTCTGTGGCGTCGACTACTCGGCTTATGAGGTTGCTGTGCTCGCTTCAGTCTCAGAGGAAGGGAGATATGAGTATGAGGGAGTACCTTGGAAGGATTCAGCTGATATGTGACAGCCTAAGGAGTTCAGATCATGCGGTGTCAGAGACGATGCAAATCAGCACAATCCTAGCAGGATTGACAGCTGAATATAAGCACATTGTGGCTGTGATAACTGCAAGCAGACAACCGTATGATCTAGCAGGGGTTGTGAGTGTCCTGTTGGATGCAGAGTCGAGACAACAAGACAATCTGATTCAACTTGGTTCGAACACGGTGGCGTTCAATGCTCAACCGATGGACAGCTCGGTAGGAACTCAGATGAATGGTAGGCAACAGATTTCTTCTCAACAACAATCATTACAGTTTAAACCTAGCTTTCAGTCGAATCAAAGCTTTCAATCAAACTCCTATGGACGAGGACGATGTCGAGGAAATTTCAGCAGCAACAAACCGCAATGTCAATTGTGCGGTAAATTTGGACATTTAGTTGCTAGATGTTGGTTCCGATTTGATCAGTCGTTTACAGGAATCACAGGTCAAAATCAGTCTGCAAATGCTAACAGAAGACAAGCAAATGCAGCTGAATTTTACTTGCTACCTAAGGTGCATAAGAATTTCAATTCTGGACAACATCAGTTCGGTCCAGCATCTCCTCAACTGCAGTCTTCTCCTCAACAGCCGTTCCAAGCGTCACCACAAGCATCTCAGCAAGTGTTTTATCAGCAACACACCTCTCCTGCTTCACATCCACACTTTTACATGCCGAGTTCAAGTTCTGCAGGACCGAATAACAGAGTTGAAGGGAATGTCACTGTCTTCAATGCTCATGGTTCTGGTGAGTCAACTGATTTGGGAGGAGCTCAAACTGCTTGGTTTCCTGATTCTTGAGCTTCTCACCACCTCAGAAACACAACCATGAATTTCACAAACACCTCACCATATTCGGGACAAGATAAAATCTTTGTTGGTAATGGTAATTCAATTCCGATTTCTCATACTAGAAATTCCAGCTTTCGGTCCAAAAACAGGTTCGTTATATTACGTAATGTTTTAATTGATCCTAATATTACTAAGAATTTAATATCTGTTTCTCAGTTTGTTAAAGATAACAATGCTTATTTTGTGTTTTTTCCCACTAGTTGTGTTGCGAAGGATCTGACAACCCATCGAGTGCTTCTGGAGGGCCGTGAGTCGGAAGGGTTGTACAAGTTGCTTGTGTCACAGGATCCCTCGTATTCCTCTTTAGTGTTACCAGTTTGTTCGTCTATAGATAAAAGTGAAAGTGTTAGACATGTTAATGGTTCGATTTTTAGTTCTAATATGCAAAATTCAGCTTTGTCTAGTATGGCTTGTTCTTCGAGTTCCTGTGTGAAGACTTGTTTAGTGAATAATTCTGCATCAACATGTTATGATGTATCAGACAATTTCGGTTTCGATGATAATATGAATAAAGCTGAATCTGTTTCTGTTATTGGTAATACACATCCTGTTAAAAGTGTTAATTCTGATTCTGTGTTAGAAAGTGTTGGGTTGAGTAAGTCTGCCTCTGGTTTTCTTATTCTTGATAGACATGCTTCTAGTTCTGGTTTTGTTGATAGACATGCTGTTGAAAGTAGAGTTGAGCCGAATAAACTTACCTCTGAATCTGTTATATATGATCGGCATGCTGTTAACAGTAGGGCTGCGTGTGTTAGACATGATAAGGGTGCTGAAAATGATGGAAAATTGAATGCAATAACCTGTTCTGATGAGAATAAATGTCATGATGCTGTTGTTCAAAATAATTTTACTGAATTTGGAAGGAAAATCAGTCCTCAACCGAGTGACAAGGTAAGGGAAATCAGTCTTCAACCGAGTGACAAGGTAAGGGAAATCAGTCTTCAATCGAATGACAAGGTAACAATGAACAACTCAGATGAATGTGCAAATGTTCTAACCTCTTATACATCGGTTTCATCAGTTATTTGACATCAAAGATTAGGACATCCTTCAGCACAAACACTGAAGTTAATTTTGATGAATGGTCTTCCTTGAAATGACAAGGTTGACAAAGCATTATCATGTTGGGCATGCAAAATAGGGAAGCGCCACAAGCTTCCATTCAGCTTGTTCGACAGTGTGTACACAGCTCCCTTACAGTTGCTACAGGTTGACATATGGGGTCCAGCTCCGGTAAGATCAAATGGGTCTAGACATTACTTGAGTCTTGTTGATGCTTATACAAGATTCACGTGGTTATATTTCCTGGCCAACAAGAGTGAAACCACATCAGTTTTTCGGTCATTTCAGTTGTTTGCTGAAAAAACAGTTTAATGTTGCAATCAAGTCGGTTCAAACTGATAATGGTGGTGAGTTCTTAGGGTTGTTTCATAATCATCTAATCTCCTGTGGCATTTTGCATCGGTTTACTTGCTCATATACGTCTCAACAAAACGGAATTGTTGAAAGAAAACATCGCCATGTTGTTGAATTGGGTCTCACATTGCTTGCTCATGGTTCTGTTCCGTTAAAATTCTGGTCTGATGCGTTTGCTACTTCGGTGTACTTGATTAACAGGTTGCCATCACATGTGTTGAATGATACATCTCCTTTTGAAAAACTTTTTCAAAAACCACCTTCTTATTCTTTACTACGTGTGTTTGGTTGTTTATGTTTTCCGCATATTCGTGATTATAATAGACATAAGTTTGATTTCAGATCAAGACCATGTGTGTTCCTTGGTTACTCTTCTGCTCACTTAGGATATAAATGCATTGATAGATCGGGTAGAGTGTATATCTCAAGGCATGTTCAGTTTGATGAATCTGTTTTTCCATTTAACAAGAAGGATTCTGTTATTAATATCAAATTTGATTATGATGATGCTTATGATTCGGTTTCACCTCGCCATGTATGGATGACACCTGAAATTAATGATGATGAATCTGTTATTCCAGTTTATGGTGTTCCTTTATCTAATATGTCTCTTATGAGTGTAGGGAATTCAGAAAGGCCTTCCTTGTATAATGAACAACATCGAAATTCTGTTGATCAACAACAGAGTAATTCAGAGGAACAACAGGTTGGTGAGCAGCCAAGCGGTAATCCCATGGTTGGTGAGCAGCCAAGTGGTAATCCCATTGATGGTTCAGCTGAGCCTCCTTTGACAAGTTTGATTCCCATTGACGGTGTCTCGGTCTCCCCTAGAAATGATGCATCAGATGTGAATTCTACAGATTTGAATCACCACCTGCAGACATCCGAGAATCAGTCTTCATCTAACACTACACATATTTATAATAAAAACAAAACCTAAATCAAGGAAGGTGATACACAACATTAATTACACAGCTACGCATAATATCTTTAACACTACTCCTCTCAAGTTGGAATGAATATATTTAATACGCCCAACTTGTTACGTATAGTATTGATTCGAGCTTTGTGAAACTTTGTTAGAATTATATCTACGAGTTGAAGATATGTGCAAACGTAAATAAGTTGAATACATAGGGGATTCAAGAATGTTCCACTGACAATATCTCAAATCAGGTGACAATCCACTTAAATGTGTTTGGTCATTTACATGGAAGACCTGATTCTTGACGATATGCATGACATATTGATTGTCACAATATAGTCTCATCAAACTATCATGGTGAATACCTAGCTCGTTAGGTAGAAGCTTTGTACAATCTAGCTCACAAACTGTGTTTGCTATTGCGCGGTATTCATACTCTGCATTAGAGTGAGATACAACTGTTTGCTTCTTACTTTTCCATGATATAAAGTTCCCACAAAAGGAGAAACAATATCCAATAGTGGATCTTTGACTAGTACACTACTAGAAGTACTATTTTTACCGACAAAGCTTAGTCGTCACTAAAACACTTTTTTCGCCGTTAAAAGTCTTGTCGAGAATGTTTTTTGCTGGTAAAAGTCATCGGTATAGCGCGGACGGTATAAATGAGGTATCACCGGTAAAAAACTTAAGTTATACCAACGAGATATTTCGTCGGTAAAGGTATATACTATTACTGACGATTTAATCTCGTCGTTAAAGGTCTTTAATTAGTAGCGACATAGTTTCGCAGTTAATTATAGACATTTACAGACAACTTATTTTCGTCGGTAAATGTTTGTTTTTACCAGCAATATTTATTGCTAATCAAATATTTTATAATAAAATATTTGTTACCAATTTGAACTTTCAATTCAAATTAAGTTAATTTAAATTAAAATTGGACTTAAAATAAATGATTGTTCTTATTAATCAATAATACATATACAAACTAAACAAGTTCTTAATACATGGCCATTCTCAGTAGTTCTTAATACATGTTCTACAAAATGAAAGTGCATGAAGAAAAGATTGAATACGGGTGAGTATTGAAGGTGCATGAAGAGAAGATTAATTTTTTATTTATCCATACTTAGCTATGACTGCACTAAACTTCTTAGGAGCAGACTTGGACTTGAGCTGTGTTGGAATATGTACGAAGCATGCAATCGTTTAGGGCACAACATTAAACACATATTTAAGTTACCTCCTTTGAACGATCGACTTAGCGGAAGCGGATCTGCCTGAGGTTGGGATCACGGTCTGCCGGACGGGAGGTCACACCAAGGGTTAACGGGCAGTGACCTAGGTTCCCACAGCTACTTACCTCAGTCTAAACTGTAGGGCGTCAGGGCATCACTGTCATCATTAGGTTTTCCAGCGGCTAGAATCCCTATACATATAGAGGGAATGGTTTGGGCCAGTATCCAATACTGGGCTTATTAGAATGGGCTCCAACTAATGGGCGACCCAATCCCCCAAAACCAACACATCCCACTCGTACAAAGTGGTAGCAGCCGTGCGACCAGCAGACACAACGAGCAAGGTGCTACGCATCTGTTAGGAGTTGCAGCGACTCGCGGATCTCACACCAGCAGTGGAAATGTGCCCTGCACCCTTGGTCATGTAATCTTTCTCCAAGTCTGATCGCACAAGGATCTTTCAGACATATATATGTCTTGCGCCCACAATCGCAGTCGTCGCCGCGGTTGGTGGCCACCTAGTGGACACAATATTGAGAAGATCCCATAATGACCATCCTCTTCCCACAAAACCATAAGCACAATTCAACTCGCTTTTCTAGAACCGGGTCCAAGGTACTTGTGAGCGCACCCATCGAGCATGGACTAAGATAGCAAACATTGAACCGGACCTCAAGTCTCTGTTCAAAGTAATGAGAGTACGTACGTGACTCTTACGCAAGGAGCCCTAGGTCTGACACGACTCCGAGTTAATATCACATCTCGGGTCATACCCATGGTCAGTTTGGGGTGCGCCGCGGTATGGAACGCGCGCTACAGCATATCTACTCTCCCACGGAGCATATGTTCTAATGCTGTACAGATGTTCATCAGGCACACAAAGTACCTGAACCAAAAGTCACAAAGACTCCCATCCGACCCCTGAGTGGATTGACAAACCATAATTTGCCGTAGTGCGAAATCAGATAGTTCCCAACACATAGCCCTTTCTGGTCATCCCAACAGACTTCCAGAACTAGGAACTATCACCAGACTCACCTAGCCACAAAGTCATAGAAACAATCACCCGTGTGAGAGGGCGATCTAATCCACTTTGACATATTTCAATAAACAATCACAGTAAGAACACACAAAACACTCAAACTGTGAAAACATGCATACTCAAATATAATTTAAGTTAAAGAACATTGTATGGGAAATAAAACCAATGAAGTACATCAACTAAGTCTACACAGTCCTAGAGACTACACATGCCTCACTAAAGACTACCTCTTCAAGCTCGGAGAGACGGTCCACAACCATCTCATCCGTAGACAAGTACTTCAAACTCATCACCTTGTGTCTAACCACGTCTCTAACATAGTTTCGCTTGATATCTACTTTCTATGACTTGTTATGATACTTGAGTTTCTATATCACGGAGATTGCGACTCTGATGACTCAACAATCAATCCGGAAGTCTCTTCATCCGTACAACCAACTGAGTGGTCCACACAAGACCCACAATGGCGATCAATCACAATGCGTGACTGCTTCTTGCTCATCCACGATATGGCACCATCAAAGAGCAGAGCATAAAGTCCGAGCTGGGTTTTCTCTCATCAAAATCACCACCTCAGTCCACATCGTTACACCCAATCATTCAGATATTCTCAAATCTCTAGCAAGTTTCTAGCAGAGAGCATGACCACGCCCTTAACATGATCCTATTTACTGCATACTATTTCTTCAATCCGGGTTCAGCTTGGTACCTACATACCATGCTGACTGCATGACAAATATTAGGCCGAGTACACACTATTGCGCATATCAGGCTTCTGACTGCACTTAGCTACAGAATTTATTTATATGGTCCAAATATCCATTTTGAGAGGTTGACCAACATAAACTGGAGTTTAAATTGGTTCTCAGTTACTCATGTTGAACATCTCCAACACTTTGTTTATGTAGCTTTCCTGTGAAAGCCACAACCGCCTCCTACGACAATCTCTCGAGATCTAAATCCCAAGGATGTGCACTGCATCACCCATGTCCTTCATCCCAAATAGAGAAGACAATCAGGCTTTTATCTGTGTGAGGAACTCCAAGCTATTTACAACTATGAGTATGTTATCTACATATAGAGTCAAACACAAAGTTCAGTCCAGACCCTTTTGGTGTACACGCAATGATTCTCATCCATAAAGAGAAATCCATTTTCCACGACCACATCATGAACTCTGCGATACCACTGCATAGTGAACTGTTTCAGACCATATATCAATTTGTGAAGTTTGCACACTAAGTGCTCATGGTCTTTCTGCACAAAGCATTCAGACGGTCTGTTTCAGACCATATAGACCTTTTCTGCTAACTCACCATTGAGGAAGACGGTTTTAACGTCTATCTAGTGCAGTTCCAAGTTTAGACTCACTCCAATAGCCATAATCTTAAGAACTCATTTAGCTCTATTGCTCTATGTCCTCTCGAAGGTCGACCAGTGTCCAAACACCGTTCTTCCTTATAGATTCTATCTAGTCCAAAGTGTTCATATCAATCTCCATTAATTTCATCCATTATTCTTAGAAGGGTCCAATGAGAGTTTCTCTAACGTTTTACATCACAATAACCATTTCGGCAGATATTAGGGTGGTTAGTTCTCCATCACCTTGAAATGCATATCGTCGGAAGGAAAACTTATTTTCTAGCCCACGGCCTAACAACTCACTACTACCAGGGTATGACCATGAGCACTCCCACTGAGAATGAGATCCCTAGTACTCCCACTGTCAACAAGATCATTAGGAGCGGAATCTGTTCCATTCGCTCCAGCAGGCGGTGAATCCGGTAGACGACGAACTGATTCATCATCTACGGTTTCAACTCTCCCACTCGAATTAACAAGTGTCTGCTCAACTTGATCTTGAATGTCATATAGAGATTGATCCAAATCAATCTCTCCCTTCTTAGGAAATTTGTTCTCTACAAACGTTACTTCTCGTGATTCGATCTCGGTAACACTCCTACTGTCCTGCTCGACATTAAACACATAACCCTTGGAGGTATCAGAGTAACGAAAAATACTCTTAATCCTCTAGGTCCAATCTTTCCCAAACTTATTTGAGAAATCATAGGTGTATGCGGCACACCCCAATGGGCGCATATGGTGAAGGTCCATAACCTATTCCAGTCCGAAATTCATAAGAAGTGGAGTTAACCGTGTTCGTCGGCACATGGTTCAGGATGTATGCAGTAGTCTCCAAAGTGTTTCCACGTAAGGAAATCAGCAATTGAGTATGCACCATATCGACCGAACCATTTTAACGAGCGTTTTATTGCGCCTCTCTACAAAACTATTTTGCTGAGGGGTGTAGGGGATCGTCAACTGATGAATGATCCATTTTTCATTAAAAGGTACTCTTCTTCTACGATGAGGTTAGAGGGGCTTCACCCTCTTGTTGAACAGGTGTAATCATCTGTAAATGTAATGAAATTTCGCGCTCTATGTCGAACCATAGCACTAAGAGGGTCATAGACGTCATAATGGATTAATTGCAAATTGAAATTCGGCTCTAGGTGCCTAACCAAAAAGGCGTTCTAGTGGAATTTTTCTGCTAGACAATTTGCACAAGTAGACGACTCCACTTTTGGAATGTAGGACAGCACACCCCATTGGGCTAGCTACTGCATTCTATGTTGACCCTTATTGTCAAATCTAGCTTGTCTTTCATTCTCATCGCAAACATATCCACGAGTAGAAGAAAACATGAAATTGTTGCCTGAATCCAAATATGAAACAATAAATCCACCAGAAATAATACTAAAGCCAAACGAGGTTGAATCTAAAAACAATTGGACGAAAGATTCATGAAAAGATAATATAAAACCGATTTTCATTAATCCTAAGACTTAAATAACATATCGGTGAATCTGCGGAGCATAGAGGATATGACATCAGACTAAAACTCTACCGCCGCGCAAGCGCAGCTCACGAGTTCTAATCCCTTCGACTTCAACACGAAAGTTGTTGTCAATGTACATCCACCTAATTTTACGCGGGACTCTGTCACTTTACGAAAACGTTACGATCCTTGGCTATGTGATTTGTCGATCCTGAATCCAAAATCCACAATGGAAATGACTAAGACAACATATCTGTACTAGAAACACAAAGTTCACAAAGTAGCCAACAAGACATTTAGGTCGGATCGATTTAGGACATGCCTTCACAAAGTGTACCCACTGGCCACAGTTGGAGCATTTCCTGTAATTAGGCTTCTCGGCATTACGCGAACATTTTCGCGGTGTTGTTTTCGGAGGAGTCCTTAGGTTCACCTCAGACTTTGTCTACTTTACCTTCAATGCATTTGCGCCATCGCACTGTGCATTACTCCTTCGCCTTCAGCGACTCTTCTTAGGTCTAGAGGATGGCGCCACACGCACCTCAACCTTAGGTCCATCGACCTTGGGTTTGTCCTCTTCAACTCAATGTGCCTTCGAAAGTGTTCAAAGATATTGAGGCCCTTAGAATGAGTTATTTATATTTTCATCTGTTTCTAGGAGTTAGGCAAAGAGCGGATTACGACCTGGATTTGCCGCTCATCGGTCACTGACTGACCGTTCTCCTTGAATATTACAATCATATTGGCCATATGCCTCAGATGCTATCTCGCAGAGTGCTGAGGATTCACCTTATATGAATCAAACTTAATGTTGAGTGAGCACTACTAAGGAGTTGTATAGAACCATTTCTAGCCTACAAAGTGTCCCACAGCCCTTTAGCCGTGTGTTAAGCTCAAACTCATCCACCGTACTCAACATCATGGCGCACGTCTCAGCATCATTAACCTCCCACTCAAATGGAAAGCCTTCTGCTGATTCGTTATTCTAGAATCGGGTCCTTTCATAATCTTCTTGATGGGGTTAATGGACTTCTACTTAGGACCATCTTTATATGCTTTCTTCGGATTTTATAGTGATTACCATTAAGTCTAAGACCTTTGTCCAACTAAGCGATGATGTTCTACATGGCAGACTAATTTCTCTAACTAAAGGAAATTCTAATAGGATCATGAAGACAAGTCTCAGACCGATAGGACAGACTTGAGAACATACTTAAACCCGGAGGACAACTCTAGCTATGCCGAGAAGCACTTCCCGTCTCTAAGCATGACCTAAAGTCACTACTATCAATCGAAACACAGTGTATACCAACAGTCCTCAAAGGACCGGAGTCGAACATATCGCACTAAACCAAATTGTTCGACTCTTACACAAAACAATTGTACTAGAATTATTAAAGGAAATTTGGAGAACCTCGCAGACTAACTGACTGGTTCACACTCAGGAACATTTTCCTAGGTGTAGTTCGTACTCATCCAAACTTCCGAAAGGTTACTAAGGGCAAACCTAAAGGTTTGCTATCTATGCTAATGGAAAACTAGATCTACCTATCTAGGTAATCTAATACATGTAAGCAAAGAAACAAACCATACATTTCAATACACACATATATATATTGATACCTTTCAAAAACAAATAAATTTGGGGCTAATTTGTAATTTTTAAATTTGAGGACTAAAGTCACCCTAACCAAAAGTTTGGGGATCAAAATCACCATGAATAAAAATTTGGAGACCAGAGTCTCAACAAATAAAAATTTAGGGACTAAAGTCTAAACAAATAAAAGTAATTAACATGTTAGACCAATTTCACACACAATGCTAGAATCTCAACAATCACAACCTAGTGAATTCTACAAGTCATGGAGTCAAGAGCCAATCAAATAAAGTAAAGCAAAACTATCTACCCTGAATAAAACACAAAGTAATCCAGGGATCTCAAGGAACAAACACAGTGTTCTACCAATCCAGACATGCAACATAAAACAATATAAGGGTCTCCCAGCAATTTAAATTAGTTCAACAATTAATTAAATTAGACCAAAAGTTATTTATGAAAGGGTCCAGGCACATTTACCGGACTGATATAAACCACTAGGCCCATGGCCTCCGAATTAGTTCAGGCCGCTCCCGACAGCACGAAACCATCTGAACCGACCCAACCAGTCAGTCTGAACCGAATGAGTCCAGTCGGACTGCACCATACCGGTCCGGTCGGCTCAAACCAACTGTAATAGACCGACAAGTCTGGTCGACTCAAACCGACCGAACTGGAATATTTCACGAAATGAACCATTCTGGTTCACGTATGGCCGGTCCGGTTTACAAAGAACCAGCTGTGGCCTCCGCGACTAGTAAGGGTCGAGGTTGCGGTCAGCCTTGGCTTGGCGGCAGCTACGGTGGCTAAGGCCAGCAAGGGCTGAGCTGGGGCCACGAAGACTGCCGCCGTCCCTGATTCGGTCTCGAGGTGGTGGTTTCAGTGGTTGGGGATCGTCTCAAACCGAGCGAACTGAACCCGAATAGTTCACAAAATGAACCATTTTGGTTCACGTCAGGCCGATCCGATTCACAAAGAACCGGGACGGTACTGTTCATATTCCCTAACGGGAAGATGAACCTGTGCTGTTAGGGTTTTTCAACCCTAGCAATCGCCAGCCCCAGGGTGGTGGCTAGCCACCATGGCTGGGCACGAGTGAAGGCCGACCACCACGACCTCCCCTCCTTGGACGTGGCCAACCACGAAGGATGGCCACGGGGGTGGGTCGTCCATCACTGGCCGACCTCACCCACCCTCAGGCGGCTGGAGCCGTGGCCACAAAGGCCAGGACAACCAGTCGCTGGGCCACAGCCGCGGAGGCTCGACTTGGCGGCAGCCACGGTGGCTAAGGCCATCCAGGGCTGAGTTGCGGCCACGAAGACCACCGCCGCCCCTGATTCGGCCTCGGGGTGGTGGTTTCAGTGGATGGGGATCGTTGCGGTCACTACTGACCGCACTGGGGATTTTCCTGAAATTCGACAATTCGGAAACCAACCTACTATGGCTCTGATACCAATGTTGGAATACGTACGAAATATGTAATCGTTTAGGGCATAACATTAAACACATATTTAAGTTACCTCCTTGAATGATCGACTTAGCGGAAGCGGAAGGGGAAGCGGATCTGCCTGAGGTTGGGATCACGGTTTGCCGGACGCGAAGTCACGTCACGGGTTAACGGGTAGTGACATAGGTTCCCACAACTACTTACCTCAGTAGGGCATCACTGTCATCATTAGGTCTTTCAACCCTGAGCATCCCTATACATATAGAGGGAATGGTTTGGGCCAGTATCCAATACTGGTCTTATTAGAATGGGCTCCTACTAATAGGCGATCCAATCCCCCAAAAGCAACAAGCTGCAATATCATGTAGGCATTGGAATAGATGAAATCTTATGAATTGGGTGCAATTGTAGAGATCCAAAGCAATTAAGCTTTGTTTTCCATTTGAAGTCACGTTTGTCTTCTTAGAAGGTGGAAAAAAAGTGAGCTATATGGGTATCAAAAAAGATATCTTCACAAAAATGTCACATATTTGTTGAATCGTCACAAAGATTCAGAGCATAAGCATATAGAACTCTTGAATTTATACCATAGGTATATAGAAATGACATTGATGAATGCTCTGTTAGATTTCTTAATTGATGCTCTTACATCTACAAATAGCTCATGTAAGTCATTATCAAGACTTTCAATCTTGCTACTCAATTCATCAGAATCCAACTCACCTAACAACGTTAGAATCTGCACTTCCTATTGTTCAACGGACTTACCCACACGGGTGAATAATTAATTATCCTATGCCAGAATTGTACGCAAGTTATACTTTTAAATTTTTGTAGTTCCTTCCTTCTATGCGGATTATGTATATTGATTGAAAAAAGACGCTTTGTTTCCTCCACTACAGAGTATGTTGCTATCTCAAACCCATCAACATCAAAACCTTGCCCATTAACTTTACTATCTGATAATTATACCCAAAATCTATAGAGAACATAGAAACTCGAAGATATGGGTTTGATGAACATAGAAATGTCAAGTTTTTGGGTTAGACGAACCTAGAAACTCGAAGATCTGGGTTCTCCAAGACGAGGAAAATGAACCTGCAACACCAGCGGAAACGTTAAACGCAAAGTAGGCCGAAGGGGATGGAAGAGCAACGACCAGATAAGAAATGAAAAGAAGAACAAAAAGAAAATGAAGAAAAGAGAAGTAAAATGAATGGAAGATAGAACCTTTTACCGCTGAGTCAATTTACTTTGCCGGTAAAAGATTCTTTTACCAGCGAGGTAATTTACTTCGTCGGTAAACGTTTCTATTACCGACGAGCCACTTAGCTCGTCGGTAAACGTTTACTTTTATGGGCGGGGTAATTTACTTCGCCGGTAAAAGAAACGTTTATCAGCGAGCCAATTTACTTTCACGGTAAAAGAAACTTTTATTGGCGAGCCAATTTACTTTCACGGTAGAAGAAACTTTTATCGGTGAGCCAATTTACTCTGCAGGCAAAACTTTTACCAACAAATTTTTATACTTTACAAAAAAACAATAATTATAGGAGTGGTAGGACAACTCGACCAGTTAACATCAGTAAATGTTGTGATCCTATTATATCCATGATCATAATATACAAGTTATTTACCTGGATATCCCATGAGGTATCTAAGCATCCCAGTGTGTCATGTGAGGGGATGACATTAATTTGCTCACTATGCTCACTGGATAAGCAATTCCTAGATGAGTAACTGTTAGATAATTTAACTAGTTTGTCGTTTCCTGGATCATGTAGTTCCACTTTCGCTTGTTTCGACCTTACATATCTGGGATCGTATATGCCTCAAACTTACGATGGGAAACATTATTTCCTTAGCATATTGTTTGATTATAGTCGATGCACTTGAGTATTTTTTATTAAATATCAAAAGTGATGTCACTGTTTTCATTCGACAATTCTTTACGATGATGCATGTACTCAGTTCAGAGTTTTGATCAAGATTGTGAGGAAGAATAATGGGATATAATTTTTTAATAGCGACTGTGATTGTTTATTTCAATAGCGTGGTGTGGTTCATCAAAGTAGTTATGTGCATACTCATCAACAAAATGGAGTTGTGGAACGCAAACAACGGCATTTCCTTAATGTTTCGAGGGCACTTTGATTTCAAGATGTCTTATCAATCAAATTTTGGGGCCACTGTCTAATAACGACATGCTATTTGATCATTCTCGTGCAACGTCTATTTTACGAGGGAAAACTCCTTGCAAACTTCTATAAAAGATCCACCTAAACTGAAGCATCCAAGAAGTTTTGGTTGTTTGTGCTACGCAACTGTTTTGAATGTAAATGACAAGTTTGCTTCTCTTCCCATTCCTTTAGTATGTTTTGGATACTCGGTTACTCGAAAAGGTTATCCGTGTCGTAATCTTTCTTCCAAAATGTTATCTTTTAGTCGAGATTTCATTTTCCATGCAGATATATATTCCCATTTTTCTCATGTTTCTCATCAAAGGCCTTCGGTTCGTGCCTTGCTATCAACGCATTGCGCAATAGATCCTGTATTTGAAGACCCTCACATATTTCGTGACACTAGTATGTTTGAGGTTGGTGCACCTCAGACAGATTTACGTTGTATTTGTGTGCCTCAAGAGAAGCCCCGTTGTTCCATAGTGTCACACCGACCTCTAGTTTGGTTACACGATTATGCAACAGCTGCGCAAAAATCTATTGCTAACTATGTGTCGTATTACAATTTGGCGGTTTGTTTTCATTCATTTGTCGAACACATTTCCCGGATCTTCGAGACTCTTTCTTATGTTGAGATTGTTTGGGAGAGACAATGGGTTGATGCCATGAACTCCGATATCAAGGCCCTTGGGGATAATTGTACATGGGAGGTCGTTGATTTGTCTACCAATAAATAGGTCATGGACAATAAATGGTTTATAAGATCAAATACAACCCATATGTCTCAATTGAACGCTACAAAGCGTATCTTGTGGCTAAATTCTACACGCAATTGGAAGAGGTCGATTACAAGGAAACTTTCTCTCCTGTAGAGAAAATGGTAACTATTTGGACAACTTTGGTGGTAACTCATGGAGGTCATTACAATTATTCCCTCTTTATCCAAAGGAGAGGAGTTGACCTTGTAGCAATGTTGGTATATGTGAACGATATTCTTATTACGGGTTTTTGTCCCCCATTGATCGAGGATTTAAAGAAAGTGTTGCATGCCAAGTTCTAAATCACGAATTTAGGAAAACTTTGGTATTTCTTGGGTATATAGGTTGCTCGTGCAAGTTATGGCATCGTACTCAATAAAAGGAAATATGCTCTAGAGGTCATATCCGATACGGTTGACATCTACAGAATTGGATAGCTAATATCATCAAGAGTCTACCATTAGGGATGCTCACCTTGAAGATGTTGAATCTTATAAGAGACTCGTGGGACGTTTGCTTTATCTAACCGTTACTAGACTGGATATTTCATATTCGACCCAACTTCTGAGTTAGTTTATGGGAAAAGTCTAAAAATGGTTCAGCATGTTTGTACAAAATGGTTTTCAAACCAATATGTTTTGTTTGTGACGGTTAATGATCTAACGTTTTTTAAAATGATTGTAATTTGTACCTCTGTTACTTTTCTATTATAAAATTCCATTAAATATTTTTCATATTTGCAAAATTAACCAAATATTTTTCTAAATGTTACAACGGAACCCTACAAACAAGTCCCAACTCAATTCGAGCCACAACGGGGGTCCCCTAGCTAGGGTTCGAACCCAGACCAAGTCACCCAAACCTGGAGTCGAGTTCGAACCCCTAGCTAGGACCCCCGATTCAGGTTCAAATGGAGTCGCAATCGGTTTGGACCAAACTCAACCAAGTTCGGTTCAGACGATTGGGGTCCAATATAGGGTCCTATGGTCTGGGTCTGAACCCAGACAAGGTCGCCTAACCTTGGGGTCCTGGTCTCGGTTCATACCCAGACCATAGGACCCCAGATTGGGGTTCAATTGGAGTCCCAATCGTGTGAACCGCACTTGGCTTGTTTGGTCCAAACCGATTATGGCTTCAATTAAGCCCCAATATGGGGTCGTATGGTCTGGGTCAGAACCCATACCAGGTCTCCTAAATGTTGGACCATTTAAAACATTTTGGGTTAAAAAACCATTTTGTACAAACATGTTAGACCATTTTCAGACTTTTCCCTTAGTTTATTCACAAACTTAAACATTCACACGTTGAGGTTACACGGAGGATTGTACAATATGTTAAAATAGTTTGGGGCAAGGAATTGTCCTGTCAGCATCCAGTAGTTTTGCTCTTACAATGTTTTGCGATATGGATTGGACAACGTGTTCCATGACAAGGAAATCCATTAGTGATATTGCGTGAGACTTGGTAAATCCCTTAATTCCTAGAAAGTTAAAGGGCAAACCATAGTTGGTGAATTTCAATCGAAGCAGAATATTGGAGTATGGGAAACGCAGTGTCAGAGAGAGTGGATCAGAAGTTTGCTAGTTGATTTTGGTCTAGAACGACTCTATTGTGATAATCATGCAAATTGAAAATAGGAAAGAATCATATATGTCACGAAATGGCCAGACATATAAAGGTGGATTCCCATTTTATTCGAGATAACATTGTAAAAGGTTTTGTAAGCACCCATCATGTGGGAAGAAAAGAACATGTTACAGATATACTCACAAAGGATTAGGAAGTCAACAACATTACCACTTGCTGTAGAAATTGGGAATTAAAGATCTTTACTCTGCTCAAGGGGGTCCAAGAAAATCAAGCACTAGAGATGAACTGTTAAGAGTACAAGTGGTTGATTAATTGTCTCGATTAGTTAGTTAAGTACAATTAGTTAATAATATGTGAATGAGTTTGAAGTTTGTTAGTGAGCCAGTGGTGAGTCAACAGTTAGTTAGATAGAAATGCTACAAATAGAAAGACTAAATGAGTGGAGGTGGGACTAAATGCTTGGTAGAAATTCCTCATTCTTCTGGTCGAGGTGGGGATTTTATTATCTTTTTTTTTTATTCTTCATAGAGTTGAAATGAGTGCTTGTTCGAAGATGTATGTTGATGGCTGCTCAAGAAAGAGTCAAATAATGATGTTAAAGTAGTTTGTTTACTCAATCAATCCTGCTTTCATCTTTCTAGGTTTCTGTTATTTCATCTAGTCGTAGGTTGTTGCTAGAATCAAGGTAAAGATGTTGTTGTTAGTGTTGTTAGACTTCTCCTGTACTGCTATATAAATCAGAGCCTTCAATGAACAAATTTATTCCTCTGCTAATACTTATCTTGCTCAACAAAGTATCCATGTTCTCTTCTTATCTCTAACTGGAGTTTATCCAACAACTAGTATTAGAGTCAATATATCTCAAGGGACGTGGGATACACTACAAGAGGGAAGGAGAGTCAAGTTTGTCACACCTAGTAACACATGTCTTCGATGGCGAGAACTATCTGCAGTGTGCAATAAGGATAGAAACCTACCTTGAGGCATAGGATCTCCGGGAGTCTGTAAAGGAATACTGTAGTACAAATGAAGTGCCACAGGGACAACAAGACGTAGAAGTCCAAAGCCAAAGCATGTCTTTTCGCTGCATTGTCGAATCCAATATTTAACAGGATTATGACACTAAAATCAGCAAATGACATTTGGGACTATCTCAAAAATGAGTATGCAGGAGATAAGAGCATTCGTGGCATGCAGACACTGTAACTGATTCAGGAATTCAAGGTTCAAGGGATGAAGGAAGCCGAAACAATTAAGAATTATTTCGACATAATCAACATTGTCAATAAGATAAGGTTGCTAGGCACTTCCTTTCCTGACTCTCGTCTAGTTGAGAAGATCCTCGTTACAGTGCCTGAGCGATACATGGCATCCATAACGACTTTGGATAACACCAAATATCTTACAAAAATCACATTGGCTGAGTTGATTCATGATCTACAAGCTCAGGAGCAAGGTTATTAATGAGGCAAGAGGTCCTTGTTGAAGGAGCATTACAAGAGGCTTCATGGAGAAACAAGAAGAAGTATCCAAACAAGCCATCACCTGTGGAAGCGAAACTAATCAAGTCAACAACAAGGTTAAAACTCAAAAGAAGAATTTCCTACCGTGCAAGCATTTTAGCAAAAAAGGGCATCCTCCATTCAGATGCCAGAGAAGACCGGATGCAAAATGTAACAAGTGTGGCAAACTTGGGCATGAAGCTGTCATATGCACCTCTTAATCACAATACGTTGAGCCACATATAACAATTGAATACGAAGATGATGCTATCTTTTAAGATCAATGTCACACACTCAATTGCATCTCGAAGACCTGGTTGATCGATAGTGGCTTCACAAATAACATATCATACGATGAAGCTCTATTTAAAGAGCTTAGTCCATGTGCAGTCACAAGAGTGAAGATTGAAGATGGCCGATTCCTTACGGTGAAAGCAAAAGGAAACGTAGCAATTTCAACAAATTAGGGTACAAATGTAATCACTGAAGTGCTTATCGTACCTAACATCGATCATAATTTGTTGAGCGTAGGCCAATTAGCAGAGAGAGGACTCAAGGTGTGGTTTGAAGATCATTATTGTTGTATAGTTGATGAGGCCGAACATTAAATTTTCAAAAGTCAAAATCCAAGGGAAAAGCTTCTCCCTTGATCCAGTTGCGAAGGAGCTTTCAGTTTACAACATTGAGACTGTTCAAACCGAAGTTTGGCACAAACGACTCAGACATTGCAATCCTCAAATAATAGCTGATTTACAGAGTCTCTTAAATGGAGTCCCAAACTTTGCAGCCACACTGACAGAGTGCAATGCCTGTAAGTTCAGCAATATGAACCGAAAGCCATTTCCCAGGTCAAGCCACAGAGCCACCAGAAAGCTGTAGTTGGTGCATCTGGACTTGGCAGTTCCACATCGAGTTTCATCTCTGCAAGGTAGCCTCTACTTCATTATGTCCGTAGAAACTCCTCAAATTTACTTCCTCAAGTCTAAAACAAAGGTACCAAATGTGTTCCTCAAATTCAAGAATTTTATAGAAACTCAAAGTAACTCCAGGATTCAAGTCTTGAGAATACATAATGGGATTGAATACACCTCATCTCAATTCAGTTCCATTTGTGATAAATCAGGGGTTGAGCACCAATTCACTGTCCCCTATACTATGGAACAAAATGAGATCAGTGGAAGAAGACACAGAGCTGTCCTGGAAATGACGAGGTGTATGCTGCAAGAAATGGAGCTGCCCAATGAATTGTGGGTTGAGGCTGTCAATACTGCGGCCTTCTTACAAAACAGGCTTCCAACTAGAGCTTTGAAGAATTCGACTCCTTTTCAGACCTGGTGTGGCTACAAAACCATTTTTTAACTTTCTCAAAGTGTTTGGATGTGTTTGTTTAGTTCATGTTCCATAACACAAAATGGACAAACTAGACAAGAAAACAATTCCAGGAATCTTCGTTGGATATAGCACTTTGTCTAATGGGTACAAATTTTATCACCCACAGTCAAAGAAGATGACAATAACCAGCGATCTGCATTTCCAAGAAGATGTGAAGTGGAATTGAGCAAATTTAGAAAATCTGCCTGAGTCCAATCTGCCCAAGTCACACTTTGGCGAAGAAGCCGATGACATCGATGGATTTCCAATTGGAGGTACAAGGTCTCTTGCCATCATTTACCAATGATGCAATGTTGCTCTCTGTGAACCAACAGGATCTAAAGAAGTGCTCAAACATCGTAAATTGAGAGAAGCCATAGAGGAAGAGATAAGGATGATCAACAAAAATCAGACTTGGAGGTTAGTAGATGGGCCTTCAAACAAGAATGTAATTGGGCTCAAATGGGTTTTGATGACAAAATTGAACATTGATTCCTCATCAACAAACTCAAAGCAAGACTGGTTGTCAAAGGGTACACACAAATATACGGTGTGGATTACTTTGATACATTCGCTCTCGTTGCAAGGATGGACACTTTCACTATGCTGCTAGCAATCTCAGCTATAAAGGGATGAATAGTTCATCAACTAGACGTGAAGTCTGCTTTCCTGAATGGAGTGCTGGAGGAGAAGATCTATGTAGAACACCCCCACGACTTTGAAGAAAAAGGAGCTGAAGGCATGTTTTATCTACTCAAAAAAGCGCTTTATGGATTAAAGCAGGCACCACGCGCTTCGTACAACAGAATCAACATCTCTACATGTTGAATCTTGGGTTCGAAAAGAGTCTCTCGGAAGACATTCTCTATGTCAAACATACAAAGAGTAATATCCTAATTATTTTTCTCTGTGTCGATGATCTCCTTGTGATAGGAAGTGCTGCCAATGTGATCAGGAGCTTCAAAAATGAGATGATGAGAGAATTTGAAATGACAGACCTTAGAAAAGCCAATGTGATAAAGCATAACTAAAATGGAGTCTCTATCGAGCAAAAGAATATGGAAGGCTACAAGGAGATGAGCACTCCTATGAATCAAAATGTGAAATTGTGTAAAGAAGATGGAGTTGAAAAGGTCGATGAGTGTTAATACAGGAGCTTATTCAGGTGCCAAATTGTCGTAAGTACTCTATCTCGATTCATGAATTGTGCAAGTGACATTCATATGACTGCAGCAACAAGAGTTTTGAGGTATGTCAAAGGCACAATTGACTTCGGTGTTGAGTTCAAGAGAAGCAACAATTTCAAGTTGGAAGGCTTCTCGGACAACGATTGGGCTGGCGTGACTGATGACTACCGAAGTACCTCAGTGTATTATTTCAGGCTGGGGTCTGGAGTATTCTCCTGGAGTGCGAGAAAGCAAGAATTTGACACATAATCCAGGGATGAAGCAGAATTTGTGGTTGCTGCGACTGCTGTTAATCAGATCATGTGGCTTAGGTAGATCCTATATAACTTAAACGTGAAGCAAAGAAAAACAACTGAGTTATTTGTGGACAATCAATCCACAATTGCCATTTCGAAGAATTCAGTCTTCCATGGCAAAACTAAACTCTTTAACACCAAGCTATTCTTTGTGAGAGAAGTAGAGTAGAATGAAGAAGTGATTTTAATTCAATGTAACAGTGATGATCAACTCTCAGACATATTGACAAAACTACTCCCTGCAAAAAGGTTCAAATATCTAAGGGACAAGCTTGGAGTCCGTAGTTCCTATAGCAGAGAAGCAGTGTTGATTTATGCTCATGAAACAGTCAAATAATGATGTTAAAGTAGTTTATTTACTCAATCAACTATGTTTTCATCTTTCTAGCTTTCTGTTATTTGATTCAGTCGTAGGTTGTTGCTAGAATCTAGGTAAAGATAATGTTGTTAGTGATGTTAGTCCTCTCCCGTACTGCAATATAAAGTAGAGCCTTCAATGAATAAATTTATTCCTCTGCAAATAGTTCTCTTGTTGTGAAAAGTATCACGTTCCCTTCCTAGCTCTCACTAGAGTTAATACAACAATATATGTTGTTGTTTATTAGTCCCTTATGATACCGAAGAACACTTTTTACTATTGTCCAGTGAAGTTTACTATGAGCATGCATGAATGGGACAGTTCGTTGTTGGAGAAGGAGATGCCTGGTCACGTGATAGAGAGATATTGATGGGCTCCCAACACCTGTTAGTAATTTGAAGTATGCAAACAGGAGTATTGTTAGAAACAAAAAGGGGCGTGTACAAGTCATCAAAGTTGACACATTTTTCGCGACAACCATGCTAGTGCGAGTAAGGCGCAACCGAGCATTGAGAGACCATCGGTGTGGCGAGCCATATGGTCGACCAACGTATGGCCTAAGATCAAGGCCTTCATTTGGAAGTTGGCAAATGATGCACTACCGACCAGGGGAACGCTTATGAGACGAGGACTCCTCCTTAACCCATTATGCCCCACTTGTCTTGTAATTGAGTCTCGTGAACATATGCTATTTGCGTGTCCTTGGGTGAAACAGGTTTGGCAACCATACATGGACCGACAGGAGCTAGAACTGGGGCAGCAATCATTCGATGATTGGCTGGCCTCAGTAACGGACATGACAGGCGATCGGAGGAGGGTTCAGACCGAGAACTGGAGGCGCTCGATGGTGGTGGCGTGGGCGATCTGGAAGTCAAGGTCTAGCCTCACCTATGAGGGCATCCAGCCCTTTGTACCAGCTATTCAACAAGAGATCACCCACACGATGATTGAGATGGGATCGACCGAGACACGGGTGCACAACCAGAAACTGTTCCGAGCGTGGGTCGGACCTCCTCCGGGGGTGATCAAGATCAACTGCGACGGTGCCAATCACATTCATAGGCAGGACTTCGCTTGGAGAATTGATCCCATTTTGTCAAATGCGGTAACCCTTTCATTTTCGATTAGGGAAATTGCATGGGAACATGTTCCAAGATCCGCCAACTCTTGTGCGGATTGGATAGCGCAGAATGCTTTAGCGGGGTTATGTCCTTCGGATTGGGTGTCTTCGCCACCAACCTCTTTATTTCGTTGTATCGTAGCGGATAATATTATGTACCCGAACTATGTTTCGTTTGGTGAATGATATATGAAGTTTTATTGGCCCAAAAAAAAAAAAAGTCAGGCGTTTTCGTATATAGTGAAGTTATGACATAAAGAGTCCACTATTGGTTTTTATGACTTCTACTGCAAGGAACACATGCAGCAGACCAAGGTCATTACGAAAGAATCGTCTTGATTATGCACAAAAAAAATTGTTGATGACATCTTGAGTACTTATTATGAGATGATCATCAATATAAACTAAGAAATATATTAGTCACTTTGTTAATAGAAATAATAATCTATTGGATTGTGAGTAACAAAAAATCTGGTTCTAATAGAAAATGCTAAGCTCCTGAAACCAAGGTAGGGGTGCCTATTTAAGGCGGTATATATATATATATATATGTGTGTGTGTGTGTGTCTTTTCACAAACGAAAACCTTGACAAAGATGATTTTATAGACAAATCCGGGGGGGGGGGGGGGTATGAGTGCCTTCAAGTCTTGAGTCCAATTAGACAAATGATTGTTGGTTTCACGTCGGGGTTGAACATTGTTGGTTTTTTTGGTCAACACTAGGAGGTTGATGAAAGCCTTTCGCAATTAATTACACTTTATACTAGTCAATGCTTCCGTCATGGTTCTTCTTCAGGCGCAAGACCCATTTACATCCCCTAATGTTTTGCTGCTTTTGATTGCAATACAAGGTCCCACTTACCATCTTGAAGAAGAAAATCAAATTGACTGTTCATGGAAATTTGCCAGTGGACTATTCATGCTTCTGAGGCACACATCGGCTCTAGAGGTGTGTTTAGTGGACGTTTGGTGGCTGAGAATGTCTTCTTCGTCTTGAAAACATTTCTCTTATAACATGTAGTGATGAAGGGTGTGCAATAGAATGCAACTGGTTGTGAAGGATTCAACTTAGGGGAGGCGGGTTCATAGTTTTGTGTTGAGATGCCTCTGCATGTGTTACGAAATAACTATCAGACCATGTTGCAAACGAACCGATGGAGACCATAACGATTGAAGAAGTAAACGTGAATTATTATTTCTCTCTTGAGAATGCAAAACTATTTATACAAACATAACATGATGGCCGAATAAAAAGATTAATAACTAATCTATCTATAACTAACAATTAACCTATCTAAATCTATAACTGACATAAGAGATAAACTAATACTACAAGGATAGCATAATATGTATAATACCCACTTCAAGCTGGAGCCGAGTAAATATTGAGGAAACCCAGCTTAGTAGTCAGAATATTGAATTGAGGTTGATGTAAAGGTTTTGTAAATATGTCCGCTAGTTGGTGGTGAGTCCGAACGTGAAATAATCAAAGAAATCACGCTTGTACTTTGACGCGCACAAAATAACAGTCAACTTCTACGTGTTTTGTCCGTTCATTAAAAACCGGATAGTTCGCAATGTGTAGTGCTCCTTGATTGTCACAGAATAGTGATGCTTGCAGAATGGGTTGTTGGAAGCTTCAGATTAGTGATGCGATCCAAGTGAGTTCACTGGTGCCTAGTGCCATGGAATAATATTCTGCCTCGGCGGATGAGCGACTCACTATAGCTTGATTTTTGACTTCCGCGAGATCAAGAAGCTTCCAAGGAACATGCAAAATTCTGAGACTGAACGACGTGAATCTGGACATGCGGCGTAATCAGAGTCGACAGGGCCGTTTACTTGTGGTGACTTGTTGGAAGGAAAGAAAATGGCAAGTCCTGGTGCTTGCTTTAGATTGACAAGCAAATTTTTGGCAGCTTGGAGATGCAGAACACGTGGAGTGGAGACAAATTGAATTAAATTTTGCAGAACATATACAATGTCAGGTCAATGATTCTTCTGTATTGTTCGGGATCAGTGAGCAGTTATTTTTTTGTGGTCGTGAGTTTTGTTAAAGATATGGACAAAGCATATGGTTTAATACCGAGGCATACAGAATCATTCAACAATTTGAGAGTGTATTGACGTTGATTCACGTTGATTCCTGATTGGTTCTGGGCAACATCAAAACCTAAAACAATCTCAAAGGACCAAGGTCCTCAAAATGAAAAAATGTCGTTGTAAGTGGCTCGTCAAACGGTTGATCTCTTTAGGGTTCTTTCATGCAAGTATGGTGTCATCAACGTATACAATTAATGCCATGAAGGAGGTGCCCATTCCTTCCGTGAAGACGGAGTGGTGTGCAGGAATTTGTATAAAACCGATTTGAAGAATGACATTATAGAATGCCCTGTACCATTCTCGAGATGCTTGACGAAGATCATAAAGTGATTTTGTGTAATTTGCATACCATGCGTGGTTGTTCTGGGTAACCTGGAGGTAGCTCCACGTATAATTCTTCAATTAGAGTTCCATTTAGGAAGGCATTACTTACGTCCAATTGTATTAGATGCCAATTGTGTATTGCTGCTAGTGAGAGTAGAACCCTAAATGAAACTAACTTTATAATAGGCGAAAAGGAATCGATAAAATCACCGCCTTCGACTTGAGTGAGTCCCTCTGCGTCCAAACGAGCCTTTAATCGCTCAATGATCCCAGTTGTTTGGTATTTAATGCGATAAACCCATTTGCAAGCAATCAGGCATTTCCTAGTGGGAAGGGGAATGAATGTCCTTGTATTTTGTGTGTCGAGTGCAGTAAGTTTGTCTTCCATGGACTTGCACCATTCTAGGTATCTTGCTGCTTGGTGATACAATTGTGGCTCTTATGTGGAAGATGTCGCAGCAATACATTGTTTGTAATTGGGGGAAAGACGATGGGTAGAGACGTAGTTTTGGATGGGGTATATACATGTAGATGTGGAGGTTAAGTAATCATGTAGATGAGCTGGTGGTCGAGTGATTCGAGTGCTTCGCTGAACAGTGGGAACTGGTGGAAGCAATGAATGGCCTGGTGAAGGCGATTGAGGGCATGGTGTCGCTATAGGTTTGACTTGGAAATGTTCGTGAGCAGGTTGAGGAAGTGCAACGTGCGTAAAAGAATCCACAATGTCGGTTGAAGAGGTTGAAGTGTGAAAAGGGAATATGTACTCATGGAAGATGACGACTCGGGATATAAAGAAGGACCGTGTTTGAATGTTGTACAACCGGTATCCTTTGACTCCGAAAGGGTATCCTATGAACATTGCAGGAATAGCTTGTTGAGAGAATTTATCTCTACTGCTCTTCAAAGTAGAGGCGAAACAAAGACATCCACATGTCTTCAAATGATCATACGATGGAAGTTTGCCAAGTAGTAATTTAAACGGACTCTTGTTGTCGAGAGTGAAGGATGGCAATATGTTTATGAGGTAAGTGGTAGTGAGAACGCATTCACCCCAAAATGAAGAGGGAACTCGCGATTGGAAATAAAGGGCTCGGGCAACATTCAATAAGTGTTGATGCTAGTGTTTGACGACAGAAATCTGTTGCGGTGTTTCAACACAGGAAAAATAGTGCTTACATCAGACTTATGCTGTAGTAAATAGGTCCAAGTTCAATGGGAAAAATCATCCACGTTTGTCAAGAAGTATGATTGTTTTGAGTGTGTCGGTGTACGAAATGGTCCCCAGATATCGCAATGTATAAGCTCAAAAGACTGTGTAACACTGGATCTATTACTTTTATTAAACGACCGTCGTCTCTGTTTGGCAAGTGGACATATATTGCAATTATCAGTACTATTGCATGGTTTCAATGAGGGAATAACATGGCTAAGTAGCTTCATAACACTAAGACTTGTGTGTCCAAGTTTATTCTTCCAAAGATTTGAAGACGCATTAGTAACAACATTTACGTTGTTCCTATCAGTCTTGGAAGAATCTGAAGTGTCGTTCCGCAGACATTTGAGCAAGTAGATTCCTTGATGAAAACCACTCTTCCCAATTACACCTCATGGGTCGTGAATAAGACGTTGTGCTTCGGAGAAATGTACGGTGAGATCCGAATTTTGTAGTAAACAACTAACATAAATTAGGTTAAATCGAAAAGAGAGAATAAAAGCACACTGTAAAGAAATGGTTTGGTAAATAAACGGATATTGACGGCGTGCATTTGTGTAAAGAAACTTCGCTCAAAACAGATATGACGGGTTGCTCCCAAGTCGACAATCCAATAACTTTAATTTACATCCTTGAATCCAGAAATATAGGCAAGAAGTTTACCCTGCATAGTCGAACGACGGTGTTTCTGGAGGTCGGATCGATGACGACCTGTATGTCTGCAAAAACAAAAAAAATGGCCGACGTGAATGAATGAACGAAAGTGACGTTTGCAGTAGGTGAGCTACGTTTTGTGAGTTTGATCAGACGAGGGACGTCCGACGAGAGGGGAGTGCGACGGGAAAGTGGTCGGCGATGTTATGGTTGAGAGGTTGACGCAGGCTCGGGAAGGAGGTAGCGCGAATAGAGGGGCGTCCTTGCAGCAAAAGGTCGGCGTGATCAGAAGGTGAACGATGGACGTCCGAACGGAAAGGAGAAGCAACAAACAAACGAACAACACGGAACGGACAGCGGACGAACTGGAACAGAGTCAAACGTTGTTCTTGCAGAAGGTAAGCGCGAACAGTGTGTCGAGGTCGAATAGGTGGCGACGAACATAGTGCCTAGGTCGAACAAAGACGTAACATGAATCTTGCTAAAGCATCTTGACGCGCAGAGCAACGAACAACAACGTGAACCTTGGTGAGGGATCTTGACGCGAGCAGAGACGCGTAGAACTCTAGAACAGAGCAAAAGAAGTCCAGCTGTATGAAGCAACAAAAGAATTTCCAGACGAAGGACAGACGAAGTGAACTTCCTTCAGTACGAAGAAGAAGGCTTCAACAGTATATGCTCTGATACCATGTTCCAAAATAACTATCAAACCATGTTGCAAAAGAACCGAAGGAGACCATACTGATTGAAGAAGAAAACTTGAACTATTATTTCTCTCTTCACAGTGCAGTACTATTTATACAAATACAAGATGATTGCCAAATAAAAAGATTAATAATTAATCTATCTATAACTAACAATTAACCTATCTAAATCTATAACTGACATAACCGATAAACTAATACTACAAAGACAACATAATAACTATAATAGCATGCTTAAGTTGTTGTTGCTTTGTCGGTATTGCATGTTAACGTTGATGGCTGGCAAGGGCAGACGGTTAGCGGGATGATTAAAGTTTGAGTAAAAATTCTATTGATTAGGTAGGTAGCACTTGATGGAAGAGTGTCAGACACGTTCCAATAATGTATAGGTCACCCCGTTCAGGCATCCCATTGCATTGAGCAGTGTAAGGAGGACTTGATTCATGATAGATCCCATGTTTCGCGAAACAATCGTGAAGTTTTTTATTCCCCACCTTCATCAGATGATATTGAATGATAGAGTGATGAAAGTATCTATCCACGGGATCTTTAAAATTAGAAAATCTGGCGAACATGTCGGACTTGTGAAACATTATATATGTTAAAGTTAACCGCTTAAGAAATCACATTTATCACATGTTATTTGTTTTGATTTACTATATTAGCTAGTTTTACATCTTAGGAGCTTATTTCTCACTTGTTGCTGATTACTAGGAGTTAGTTTGTTAGTTTTTTTTCTCAAAACATATATATAAACAAATGAAATCTATGAATAAAATACTCTCCTTTAGTGTTGCCACCAATTGATATAAACCTGTAGCAAACATTCTCCTTCGTGGATGAACAACTGGTATCATAGCTATTACATCTTGAGGTACCTATGATTCGCATGGAAGGAAAGTCAAGTCTATGACACCTAAAACTACATGTCTTCGATGGTGAAAACTATCAGTAATGGACAGTGAGGATGTAGAGCTATCTTGATGCACAAGATCTCTGGGAGGCTGTGGAACAAGATTATGAGGTAGTTGATCAGCTCAACAATCCCACTGTAGCACAGATAAAAAGCCCCAAAGACAGAAAGATAAGAAATTACAAAGAAAGACCATGCCTCTTTGTTGCAATTGAAAATTATGTTACCAAACACAGCGAAGGACATTTGGGACTATCTCAAGATGGAGTATGTAGGAGATGAATGGATTTGTGCCATGCATGCACCAAACTTGATTGGAGGATTTTAGGTTCAAAAAATGAAGGAAGTTGAGATGGTTAGGAGTACTTAGCATAGTAATCAACATGAGGTTGTTGAGCATTTCCTTCTCTAATGCACGTTTGGTCTAGAAGATCCTTGTCACAGTGCTTGAGTGATATGAGGCATCCATAACAACTCTGAAAACACCAAGGACCGTACGAAAATTACATTTGCATAGTTGATTCATGCTCTACAACCTAAGAAGCAAAGGAGATTAATGAGGCAAGAAGGTTTCGTTGAAAGGGCATTACAAGCACAATCTTCTTTGAGAAACAAGAAAATGAATCCAAGCACCTATAGAATCCTAAGCAATCAAGTCCATAACAAGGGAAAGAATCCAAAGAATGATTTCCCACCATGCAAGCATTGTGGCAAGAAAGAGCATCCACCATTCAGATGTTGGAGAAAACCAGTTGCTAAGTGCAACAAGAGTGGTGAATTTGAGCATGAAGTTGTAATATGCACCTCTCAGAATCAAAATGTTGAGGAACAAATAACAAATGAAGACGAGGGTGATGTGATATTTGTAGCTCGGTGCCATGCAGTAGATTGCAACTCAGGGACTTGATTGATTGATAGTGGCTTCATAAACCATATGTCATACGATAGAACTCTATTTAAAAGGCTTGGTCCGTGTAAAGTGACAAGAGTGAAGATTGGAGATGGAAAATTTGTTATTGTAAAAGGGAAAGGAGACGTGGCAATATCAACCAATTCATGCACCAAGGCAATCACTTAAGTACTTTATGTACCTCATATTGATCAAAATCTGGTGAGTGTAGACCAGCTATTGGATAAAGGACTCGAGGTGTTCTTTGAAGAACATCACTGTCATGTAGTCGATGAAGCTGAAAATCGAATCTTCAAGGTTAAAATGAGAGGATTTCTTTTTCTAGGATCCAACTAAGAAGGATCATGCAATATAAAAGTCATACATAAATCAAACTGAAGTTTGCCACAAAAGACTCGAACACTGCAATCTACAAATAATGGTTGAGTTAAAGAGTCCTTCAAATGGAGTTCCAGATTTTGCAGCAACATTGAAAGATTATTATGCCGGGAAGTTTGGTAAAATAAGAAGAAAACCATTTCCCAAGTCATCTCATAGAGCTACTAGGAAGCCGTACGTGGTTCACTCTGATCTTGATGGACCCCAGAGAGTTTCATCTTTGCAGGGTAGCCTCTATTTCATCTTATTCATAGATGACTTTAGCAGAATGTGTTGGATCTATCTGCTAAACAAAAATACAGAGGTACCAAATGTTTTCTTGAAATTCAAGAATATTGTAGACAATCAAATAATTGTTGGATTCAAGTTTTGAGAACTGAAAATGGGACTGAATGCACATCATCACTATTCAGTTCCATTGTGAGAAGGTAGAAACTGAACACCAATTCACTGACCTCTATACTTCAGAACAAAATAGGGTTAGTGAAAGGAGGAATAGAGTTGTCATGGAAATGACGAGGTGCATGCTGCACAAAATGGAGATGCCTAAAGAATTATGGGTTGGGGTAGCCAATATTGCACTAGAGCTCCAAAAATAAGAGCCTTGAAGGACTCGATCCCTTTCTAGACCTGGTATGGGTACAAAACATCTCTAAGTTTTCTCAAAGTATTTGTATGTGTGTGTCTAGTCCATGGTCCAAAACACAAAAGGGACAAGCTAGACACGAAAGCTATTTCAAGAATTTTTGTTGGATATAGCATTGTGTCAAAAGGCTACAAGGTCTATCCTCCATAGTCAAAGAAGATGACGATAACTAGAGATGGGCATTTCCAAAAAGATGTGAAGTGGAATTTAGCAAGTTTAGAAAATTAGCTTTAGTCAAATTATAATGAAGAATATGAAGATATTGATGAACCTACAACTTAAGGAATAAGATCCCTTGGTAATATCTATCAATGATGCAATGTTACCCTCTGTGAACCAATAGGATCTGAAGAAGCGCCACATAATCCTTAATGTAGAAAATCCATGGAGAAAGAAATAAACATGATCTATATAATCAGACATGGACCTTAGTAGAGAGGCCTTCAAACAAGAATGTAATTGGAGTCAAATGGGTGTTTATAACCAAGTTGAATGCATGTTCCCCATAAACAAGGCTGGTTGTCAAATAGTATGCACAAATTTATGGTGTTGATGATTCTGATACATTTGCTTTTGTTGCAAGAATAGATACAATCATGCTAGTTCTTGCAATCTCAGTTCAAAAGGGATGGATAGTTCGTCAACTACACGTGAAATCTGCATTCTTAAATAAGGTTTTGGAATACAAGACCTACGTATAACACACCCATGACTTTGAAGAGAAGGGATCTGGAGGTAAAGGCGTATCTACTCAAGTAAAGCTCTTTGTGGATTGAGGCAGGCATAAAGAGCTCGGTACAACAAAATTGATGATAACATGATGAATCTTTTTATTTTATTTTTAACTCTGTGAAGTTACTTTTCATGTCAAACAGGCAAATAGTAAGATTATTTTGATTATATCACTCTACCGCGATGATCTTCTTATGACCCGTTGTGATGCCAATGTGATCGAGGAATTCAAAGTCGATATGATGAGAGAGTTTGAGATAACGAACCTTGAACAAATGGCCATGTTTCTCGGCATGAAGATCAAGCAAAAGGAAAATTGAGCTTTCATCAGATAAAATAAATATGTTTCTTGAAATATTGTATATTCTTATATAAATGTAATTTCATTATTTTTTATGATCATATCGTCTTCAATTAATGCAAATATCGAAAAAAATAGGTATAAAATATGAACAAACTATATGTCAATATATCCAAGTCAAAATTATAATCCAAAGTAACAAAACTCATATAATTAACTACGACCTTGAGCCCTGATGTTTCTTATATTAGTGGGTCTTTCAACGACATCTTGAGTATGTTGTGTCACTAGTGGTTGAAGATCAACATCATCAAACCAAATGTCGGGAGCTTAAATAAACGTTTCAACATACTTTTTTTTGACTACCTGTCCCATTCTTGACGATCTTCAAATGTGTCTAGGATAGGCCGCCTAAAAATAGAATTGATATATACTGTAAGGAAATTCTATTTGAAGACCATCGATTGCTTTATACAGATCACTTAGTACTCCATCGATTACTTTATTGGTGAAAAATTCATGCTTTTAGCAAATTTTCAACCCTAGACCTATTACATACTATCGAAAAGTTTTACCACTACACTGATCATTCCAGTTGGTTTCTTACAATCTTCAAATATAATTATTGAAGCAACTCTCATATTATTGAATTAAACATCTCATGTATTTTTATTGATGATCGAAATTAACCTCTGTTCAACATTGTTTGTTAAATTATAGTTTTAATTTAATTATGTCTCTACTGATTACTTTTTTGAAATGGTTTAAAGATAAGTAATTTTCTAATATTAGTATTTATAGACTATCAGAATACTCATTTTGAAAATATTTTTGTAGCCATTTTTAAAAAAATTAGAAATCCTATAGTACGTAGATAATTAAATTAGAACTCTAACGACACATATGGTGTTAAGTTTCAATTTTCCCATCAATCATAATATTTCGTAAAAGTAGTGTTGCTAATTTAAGACAAGTTTACTATGTTTGACCAAATTTATGGTTGATTGGAAAATTGAAAGTTAACATCATATGTGTCGTTAGCGTTCAAATTTAATTATATACATATTATAGTCTTTCTGATTTTTTTAGAGATGGTTGAAAAACTATTTTCAAAATGAGAATTCTGGTAGTTTATAAATACTAAATTTAGTACTTATTTTCAACCATTTCAAGAAATTAATCCGTAGATACATAATTAAATTAAAACTATAATTAAACAAACGATGTTGAACAAATGTAAGTTACTAAAGATAATCAATTAATAAACATGAGATATTTAATATAATAATTTGACACTTGCTTCAATAACTATATTTAAAGTGTATAAAAAACATAATTAAAATTTGTAATGTAGTGATATAGCTCTTAGCTAGTATGTAAGAGGTCTAGAGTTCAAAACTTGCTAGAAGCATGGATTGTTCACCATTTTGATAATATGGGGTTGATTTGGTAAGTCTGAGTAAAGCATATTAAAGAATAATTGGATGTAGTAGTGTAGTGGCATACCTTTTAGCTACTATGTAAGAGGTCTCGTGTTCAAAACTTACTAAAATCATGAATTTTTAACCATTTTGATAATATGTGGTCAATTTGATAACTATGAAAATATAAGGTACATTTGATAAGTTGTTTCCTTAAAATTGGTAAGGAAAAATATTTAAAAAGCTATTAGGGCATTTTAGTCTTTTAACAAAAGTGGTTTGTATAACGTAATTGATGACCTGTAAATAGAATTTCCCTATACTATATCCATTATTTGCCACTCCACATTGTTGAAGTGGATCAACAACAACATAGATATGCAGCACCAGTCGTCTTCCGTATAGACAAAAGGGAGGTGTGGAGTGTGGTTAGGTAAGTAGGGGTTCCAAATTATCTACACATCTAATATGTTAATGTTGGACTGCTTAATAAAATGGAGTAAACAAGATAGTACCATTGTATAGAAAATAAAATTGACCTAGTTCGGAAGTATTATAGTCAATTCATCACAAGAATATTGTTGCACGTGGGGCTGTGGATTTTTCTTTGACGTCTTCGGTGGTATCGACTTAATTGAGGATGTCAAACACACTAAAGCATAAGGCATATAATGATTTTAAGAATGAAAAGTTAGTTTGTTCTTACCACATCCCCAATGGTGTATTTGTAGTAATTGTTTCCTTACGCATGATCATGGGTCGCCTATGGATAAATGCTCCCACGACCATAACTACAACAAATTAATAAGATATATGAGTATAGAAAAGTGTTCCAAGTTAAATGTGAAATTATTCCAAAGGGAATGTACCTGTAGTAAGATGCAGCATCAAACGTCATTTATTTTTCAAGAGGTCGCCACTTTAGACAAATCGAAATACAAATAGCTCAATATAGTCGAGGCATAACTGTATTGAGTTGTTTGGTATAAATACTCCAGTAGAGGGATATACCCTAATGTAACTTTATTCCCACTTGTGCTAGGGAATAAAAATTAATCGAGAATATGTAAAATATAACCTCTGATTCTCATGATAGCTTATTCTTCGGTTTCAGGGATCCACTCGTGGTCGGTCACTCTCTTTCATCTCACAAATCCTCTTCAGCTAAGAGAATGATACATAATTCATGGTGATCTTCTCCTCTTCACAAGATGGGACTACTCCAAGTAGTCCTAGTCGTAGGTTTGGCAGGTCAATCATATTTCTTACCCAACCGGTATTGATCGGAAACGGGTGCACCATTGACTTGTAGATCCATCAACATTGGAATGATCGTCAACGTTACAATCATTTCACTCCAACGTTACTACATCTGTTTGATTTTATCATCTCGCAGACGGGAATGACATTCGCGGGTAGGTTTTTAAGTGATACTCATGAATGCCACCTACAGTTAGAACTTAATAGTAAAGTTCCAAACGTGAATGGAATTTGCGGGTACGACTTACAAAACAACCCGCATATGCTATTTGCGGTTTTGCTTTTTTTGAATTCCTATCTGCGAATGACATTTACGGGCTGGTATAGTTTTGTAATTGTTTCTCGAAAGTTGATATTTTGGTATTGATTTTGATTTGGGGTATATTTTTTGAAAAAATCTTATATGTACTACGTATATGGAAAATAAAATTAACTTACAATAGGTAAATTGTAGGAGAAAATATCAGAGTCGAATCCTTTTGGAGATATGAAGATCTTCTCAGATGTGGCAGTCATTATCTTTATCTCTTACAAGATAAACCCCCCATAAAATCCTAAACCGAAATCAAATGATGCAATGAGTTCATTTTTGGGGGAAATAGCAAACAGTTGGACGCAACTCCTAAGGAAGAAGGATGAAGAGAGAGGCTAACACCGGACTTGTGTACATCCAAGTCGATACTTTAAACTTATTGACCGGAGAATTGACTTTTAAACTTTGTTGGATGAAACTTCTTTAAATGCACATCCATTCCTGCGCAGATAAAAGCCAGTGTTAGTCCTGTTAACCAGATAACCAATCAAGTCATCACTTCCTTGAAAGAAATTGTTGAATAGTAGGCAACGCCTGGTATCTCGACACTTTTTCCGGGAAAAAAAAACAGCGAACACGCAAACAAATACGAGCACTCGGGTAAAGGTGATCACTCGGATAAAAGGTGAGTGCTTAAGGTATCACCCTCCATCCCTCACCTTAGTGTAAAGATCACTCACGCCCATCCGTAAACTACGATCCACGTATCAACTCATTAGGAGAATGACTCACACATAATCTGTTTGTTAAAGAAAGAAAGTCACTCATATAGATATATCTTATCACTAAAGAGTGAAGGCTATTAAATACCCCCATATAGGATGAGGTATACAAAATATATATGTAACGTAAGCAACTCAATTGTAAGAGGTCATATTAGCGTATTAAAAGTATATAGACTTCATATTTCTCTCACACGTGTTTTACATTCAATATTACATCAAATACAAAATACTCATTTAACAATCATAGAGAGATCCGAAGGAACGCCTTCACGTGTCTCTTTTTGCAGATGCTTGGATCAACCTACGGAGGATTGAATCAATCTATTACAACCAAGAACAACTTCCGAGGAGATTCACAACTAACTCCGGTAGCTTGTACAAGCATTTGGTGTCATATGTGGAAATTGAACAAAAGTTCATGCAAACTCATGCAATCGCTATCAATGGCAAGAAAGCCAGGGAAGAACGTACCCCAAGGAACTTTAGAACTTTCCCTCTTGTACATCCTGCCGCCACAATGGTCATTTGTTTCCTCTCATAATCAAGTAACTCTGACGTGAACGACAGAGTGAATCCATTTGCACCAAATGGAACCTTCGACAAAGGCATATATTGGACTTCTCATAATTGCCTTCTACATCGACCAACAGACTATTTCCCTCTACATAATTGCCTTCGCAACGACCAACATATTATTTCCCTCAATTTATTACCATCGATGCAATCAGACCATAGATGCTTGCCTGGTTATAGATGTTCCTATGACAGGTCAAGCGTCACACATTCACTTACTAACATACCAGATGCACACTCCGATCGCTTTAAAAAAATGTTACACCTCGACCTATCAGAAGGCAACCTATAATATCCAGGTGAGTGCACCAACCAACGTAGCCCTCCCAAACATACTAGCATAGCAAGGACGAAATATAAGTCTAAGTTTTACAAGTGCCTAACTTTAGTCATCGAAAGCGGCTAATCAACCTCGCTTTAGCCTCGACCAAGTTGAAGAATTCATCAACAAAAAGCTAAAAGAGAAAAGGGGGGGGGGAGTGGTAATGACCACATTAGGAGATAAGGCATCCCATTCGTTCATCTCTTCCTTTGTTGTGATCAAAATGCCTAAGGACCTAGTTGCGAGAGCAATTTCTAAATACAATGGACTAGGCAATCTCATCTTATATATAAACTAGCATGAATTATCTCTCTTAGCAAAGACCTGCGATGACAACCACATCGTCTTGTTGTTCCCCTCAACATTATCTAGCACAACCTCCTAATGGGTCTTCGAGTTATTGACAACATATGTTTGCTCCTTATAAAACCTAAGGTTGAAGTTCATTCAAAGGCACATGGGTGAGCTCCAATTACTGAGAAGTGTGGTCGTCTTGAATAACATAAGAGTCCAGCAAGACTGTAGCAACCTTCTAGACCCTAAACCCTCAATGAGATAGACCAACATATTAAAGAATGTGAGATATGTCGAAACTTTTACAAAAGGCTTGACCTCTTAAAGAAGGCCTCCAAGAAGTTAAGGAATAACTGTTATGTGAATGACATTAAATCACAGGAAGATATCGTGATCAAGTCAAGGGGTATATAATTGGGTAAGGCATACATGGAAACAGACCTTCCCGCACTAACAAAAGAGAAATAGGGAAAGGATCTCACGACTGAAAAATAAACCCCGAAGAGAGATACATGACTATTTCACTCCTTAGAACATAAAAGTATTGGTAATTTTATCCTAGATGGACAAGTAGTCATTGCTAAAGCCTCTAGCTCCAAGAAAAAATGTTGTACCAATGGGACGCAATATAAATTATTTTTTTCCAATGCCACAAGAACAATAGCCACAAGACCAATGATAGAAAAATCTTGAAGAGAGACATCGACTACCTGATCCAAAGTAGTCTCCTACAGAACGTGGTGTCCACAGAATGCAACCACGCACTATCTCCATGATGGAATCCCTTACAAGTGGATCAAGAACAACCTAGCTCCTCCCAACATAAAAGAGACACCCTTAATATGATAGAAATTGGATTCACACTAGGAAGCGAAAAAAGTGAAACCCGAGAAGTATATGCCACCGTTATAACAGTACAAGTAGGGAAAAGGCCTAGGCCATCATAGGACATTATCATATCTTTTATGAAGAAGATATGACCCACGTGCTGACCCCTTATGATGACGCACCTTTAATCACCCCTATGATTGATAATTTCAATGTGAAAAGGATCTTCGTGGATGGAGGGACCTCGATGAACATCTTATTTCTAGATGCCTTCGAAACCATAAAAAGATATCAAAGAGGTAGACTTGTCCCTGATTGGATTCTTAGGAAGTAACATTTACCCATTGGGGCCATGAACCTCCTAAAGGTCTTGGGCGAGGGGTAGAGAGGAAAATAGACATCGTCTTTATCATTGTTGACTCCCTAACCTCCTACAAGTCCATCTTCAGACAAATTAGTATCAACCCCAACAAAATCATCCCCTCAACATTACATACAAAAATAAAGTTCCCCAGTCTTCATGGGATCAAAGAAATTCTATCTAGGTGAGCAGTATGCTTCAAGAAAATGCCACACCAATTTCCTGATGAGGAAGAATAAAAAAGAGCCCTTCTCCACTGTGTCAAAGTTGAACCGAGGGACTTGTAGACGTGGTAGAATTGTAAGTGGATGGCCCAAACATCATTAAAGTTACTTACACTAACTTTCAAGCAGAATGACTCTCTGACCAAGCTCCTGAAGGAGTTCAAAAAGCCTTTTGCTTACGAACCTTGTGGGATTCCAAGTATCAACACAAACATAATCACCCATGATTCCAAGTATCAACACCATAAAACCAATTGATGAGAAAAGGATGGCTGTAGGCCAATGGAAGAGACTGATGGTGGGGAAAGAAGTAGGAAACCTACTATACGAGGGGTTTGTCAAAGAGATATACATCCAAACGTTGGTGGCCAACATAATCCTAGTGAATAATATAAATAGAAAGTGACGAACGTTCATGGACTTCTAGGACTTCAACAACACGTTTCCAAAGGACGCCTACCTACTACCCCAAATAGATCAACTAGTGGATGCGACGTCGGGTTACAAGATGTTAAAATTCACGGAAGCCTATTTAGGTCATTCTCTTCTTAAGAATAGACTTGGACGCAACTTATAAATGGATGGTCAGCACGATCTTCCAAAACATGTCAGGGAAAAACATAAAAGCCCATGTGGATGATAAAAATGTTCTTAGCTCTTCTTGATTTTGATCCTCAAATTTTGAATTTTGCTGAATTGGTCCCCAGATTTCCAAAGCTTCTTTGCTTGTGTCGGATCCCAAATCCAATCTTGATTAAATCCCTAATCGAATTGAGCTCGCACATATTCATCATTGGTGAGATACTCCTCGTTTGAATACAAGTTTTTCCAGCTAAAATCCATATTAAAAAAAAGACTCGGTCATGCCATCGCAATGCCATATTGGCCATCACGTCGTGGTCATGCCATAAAAGAAAGAAGGGTCATCCCAGTCATGCTATCTTGGTGCCATCTCGGTCATCACGTCATGGTCATGCCGTAGTAGCTAACAAACTAATCGAAAATCTGAATTCCAGAATTCCAATATTTTATTGAATCCATTGTAAATCATAAAAAAAATTGGTTGTACAAACTTAATGTGATCACACATCTTCATGATACTAAAACGACATTTCAATAGAACTAATTCAGCGTGGTTTGTAGAGGTATTGGATAAGAAAATCGGTGATTAAATCCAAACTATATTGAGAAAATAATTGCAACAAAGAAACCAACAAAAACCATTACAAAATCACAGCAATGATCCAACACAGAATCGCAGCAACACTCAGGTAATCCAACACGAACTGTTGAGGACGATGATAAGCAACTGATGATGAATCGCAATAAAGAGCTACAACAGATCTTTTATTTCACAACTAATGTTGATGCTAAGTAGGAGTTTTAATCTAAATTGACAAATAGAAGAATCGACAGAGCAGTTTAATGCTGAACCGGAGGTGTAACTGGAAAATATTTGGACCTAGGATAGACTAAGCTCTAATACCATGTTAGAAATTAAAAGAACATGAAAACGTGAAGGATATGAACACGAAAATCATCTGACTCCATTGTATTGAGAAACGTATTAGTTTGTACATATTGAACTACGTATATATAGTATAGAAAGAATTAACTATATATATCGATACTATCTATAAAGATACTCATACTATCTATCTAACGATATATATAATTGTAAAGAATAAATTAAATATAAAGGGATAACCTAATTAATATAGATATACTAAACGATAAAGTCTAATAGAAGGATAATCTAGACTAGACTACATAATATTCTAACATTCACCCATGTTCTTTGCTTTTCTTGATTTAAATTACTCTAACATTCGCCCATGTTATTTGCTATTCTTGATTTTGATCCTCAAATTTTAAAATTTGCTGAATTAGTCCCCAAATTTCCAAAGCTTCTTTGCTTGTGTCGGATCCCAAATCCAATCTTGATCAAATTCCTAATCGAATTGAGCTCACACATATTCATCATTGGTGAGATACTCCTCGTTTGAATACAAGTTTTTCCAGCTAAAATCCAGATGAAAAAAAAAACGGTCATGCCATCGCGGTACCATATTAACCATCACGTCGTGGTCATGCCATAAAAGAAAGAAGGGGCATCCCAGTCATGCTATCGCGGTGCCATCTCGGTTCACGTCATGGTCATGTCGTAGTATCTAACAAACTAAGCGAAAATCTGAATTCCAGAATTCCAATATTTTATTGAATCCATTGTAAATCATCAAAAAAACTTGGTTGTGCAAACTTAATGTGATCACACATCTTCATGATACCAAATCGGCATTTCAACACAATTAATTCAGCGTTTTTTGTAGAGGTATTGGATAAGCAAATCGGTGATTAAATCCAAACTATATTGAGCAAAGAATCGCGACAAAGAGACCAACAAAAACCATTACAAAATTGCAGCAATGATCCAACACAGAATCGCAGCAACACTCAGTTAATCCAACACGAACTGTTGAGGAAGATGATCAGCAACTGATGATGAATCGCAATAAAGAGCTAGAACGGATCTTGGATTGCACAACTAATGTTGATGTTAAGTAGGAGTTTCAATCTGAATTGACAAATTGATGGCTGAATTGAAGAATCGACGGAGCGGTTTAATGCTGAAATGGCCCTAGGATAGAATAAGCTCTGATACCATGTTAGAAATTAATAGAACATGAAAGTGTGCAGGATATGAACAAGAAAAACATCTGACTCCATTGTATTGAGAAACGTATTAGTTTGTGCATATTAAACTATGTTCTTTACTCTTTTTGATGTTGATCATTAAATTTAGAAATTTGCTGAATTGGTCCCCAAATTCCTATAGCTTATTTGCCTGTGTCAGATCCCAAATCCAATCTCGATCAAATCCCCAATCGAATTGAGCTCGCACATCTTCATCATTGCTGATAGACTCCTCATTTGAATACAAGTTTTTCACGCTAAAATCCAGTTGAAAAATAAAAAGATTCGGTCATGCCATCGTGGTGCTATCTTGTACATCTCGGCGTGGTCATGTTGTAAAATAAAGAAGGTCATCTCGGTCATGCCATCGCGGTGCTATCTCGGTCATCTCGCCGTTGTCATGTCATAGTAGCTAACAAGATAATGTAAAATATGATTTCCAGAATTCCAATCTAGTATTGAATCCATCGTAAATCATAAAAAAAACTTAGTTGTGCAAACATAATGTGATCACACATCTTCACGATAACAAACTAGTATTTCAACACAATTAATTTAGCATTATTTGTAAGGGTATTAGATCAGTAAATCAGTGATTAAATCCCGACTATATTAAGTAAAGAACCGCAACAAAGAAACCAGCAAAGAACCATTACTAAATTGAAGCAATGATCCAACACATAATCACATCAACAATATGGTAATCCAGCACGGTTTGATGAGGAAGATGATCAGCAACTGATGATGAATCGCAATAAAGAGCTGGAACTGATCTAGAATTGCACAAGTAATGTTGATGCTAAATTGGAGTTGCAATCTGAATTGACAAATTGATGGCTGAATTGAATAATCGATGGAGTTGTTTAATGCTAAATTGGGTCTGCAACTGGAAAATATTTGGCCCTATGATGGACTAAACTCTGATACCGTGTTAGAAATTATTAGAACATGAAACCGTGAAGGTGATTAACAAGAAAAACATCTGACTCTATTGTTTTGAGAAACTTATTTTGTACATATTGATGTACGTATAGATAGCATAGAGAGAACTACCGATATATATCGATATTATCTATAAAGATACTCACACTATCTATCAGACTATATATATAATTGTAAGGAATAAAATAAATATAAAGGGATAACCTAATTAATATAGATAGACTAAAGGATAATGTCTAGTAAAAGGATAATCTAGAGTAAACTACATAATATTCAAACATTCACCCATGTTCTCTCCTTTTCTTGATTTATATTACTCTAACATTCACCCATGTTCTTTGCTCTTCTTGATTTTGATCCTCAAATTCTAAAATTTGCTGAATTGGTCCCCAAATTTCCAAAGCTTCTTTGCTTGTGTCGGATCCCAAATCCAATCTTGATCAAGTCCCTAATCGAATTGAGGTCGCACATATTCAACATTAGTGAGATACTCCTCATTTGAATACAAGTTTTTCCAGCTAAAAGACAAATGAAAAAATAAGACTCGGTGATGCCATCGCAGTGCCATATTGGCCATCACATCGTGGTCATGCCATAAAAGAAAGAAGGGTCATCCCAGTCATGCTATCGCGGTGCCATCTTGGTCATCACGTCATGGGCATGCTGTAGTAGTTAACAAACTAATTGAAAACCTGAATTCCAGAATTCCAATATTTTATTAAATCCATTGTAAATCATCAAAAAAACTTGGTTGTGCAAACTTAATGAGATCACACATCTATATGATTCCAAACCGGCATTTCAACACAATTAATTCTGCGTTTTTTGTAGAGGTATTGGATAAGCAAATCGGTGATTAAATCCAAACTATATTGAGCAAAGAATCGCAACAAAGAAAACAACAAAAACCATTACTGCAGCAATGATCCAACACAGAATCACACCAACAATAAGGTAATCCAACACGAACTGATGAGGAAGATGATCAGCCACTAATGATGAATCGCAATAAAGAGCTAGAACGGATATTGGATTGCACAACTAATGTTGATGTTAAGTAGGAGTTTCAATCTGAATTGACAAATTGATGGCTGAATTGAAGAATCGACGGAGCGGTTTAATGCTGAAATGGCCCTAGGATAGAATAAGCTCTGATACCATGTTAGAAATTAATAGAACATTAAAGTGTGCAGGATATGAACAAGAAAAACATCTGACTCCATTGTATTGAGAAACGTATTAGTTTGTGCATATTAAACTATGTTCTTTACTCTTTTTGATGTTGATCCTTAAATTTAGAAATTTCCTGAATTGGTCCCCAAATTGCTAAAGCTTATTTGCCTGTGTCAGATCCCAAATCCAATCTCGATCAAATCCCCAATCGAATTGAGCTCGCACATCTTCATCATTGCTGATATACTCCTCATTTGAATACAAGTTTTTCATGCTAAAATCCAGTTGAAAAATAAAAAGATTCGGTCATGCCATCGTGGTGCTATCTTGTACATCTCGGTGTGGTCATGTTGTAAAAGAAAGAAGGGTCATCCCGGTCATGCCATCGCGGTGCTATCTCGGTCATCTCGTCGTTGTCATGTCGTAGTAGCTAACAAGATAATCTAAAATATGATTTCCAGAATTCCAATCTAGTATTGAATCCATCGTAAATCATAAAAAAACTTAGTTGTGCAAACTTAATGTGATCACACATCTTCACGATAACAAACTGGCATTTCAACACAATTAATTTAGCATTATTTGTAAGGGTATTAGATCAGTAAATCAGTGATTAAATCCCGACTATATTAAGTAAAGAACCGCAACAAAGAAACCAGCAAAGAACCATTACTAAATTGAAGCAATGATCCAACACAGAATCACATCAACAATAAGGTAATCCTGCACGGTTTGATGAGGAAGATGATCAGCAACTGATGATGAATCGCAATAAAGAGCTGAAACTGATCTCGACTTGCACAAGTAATGTTGATGCTAAATTGGAGTTGCAATCTGAATTGACAAATTGATGGCTGAATTGAATAATCGATGGAGTTGTTTAATGCTGAATTGGGTCTGCAACTGGAAAATATTTGGCCCTATGATAGACTAAACTCTGATACCATGTTAGAAATTATTAGAACATGAAAGCGTGAAGGTGATTAACAAGAAAAACATCTGACTCCATTGTTTTGAGAAACTTATTTTGTACATATTGATCTACGTATAGATAGCATAGAGAGAACTACCTATATATATCGATACTATCTATAAAGATACTCACACTATCTATCAGACTATATATATAATTGTAAAGAATAAAATAAATATAAAGGGATAACCTAATTAATATAGATAGACTAAAGGATAATGTCTAGTAAAAGGATAATCTAGAGTAAACTACATAATATTCAAACATTTACCCATGTTCTCTCCTTTTCTTGATTTTTATTAGTCTAACATTCACCCATGTTCTTTGCTCTTCTTGATTTTGATCCTCAAATTCTAAAATTTGCTGTATTGGTCCCCAAATTTCCAAAGCTTCTTTGCTTGTGTCGAATCCCAACTCCAATCTTGATCAAGTCCCTAATCGAATTGAGGTCGCACATATTCATCATTGGTGAGATACTCCTCATTTGAATACAAGTTTTTCCAACTAAAAGACAAATGAAAAAATAAGACTCGGTGATACCATCGCGGTGCCATATTGGCCATCACATCGTGGTCATGCCATAAAAGAAAGAAGGGTCATCCCAGTCATGCTATCGCGGTGCCATCTCGGTCATCACGTCATGGGCATGCCGTAGTAGTTAACAAACTAATTGAAAACCTGAATTCCAGAATTCCAATATTTTATTAAATCCATTGTAAATCATCAAAAAAACTTGGTTGTGCAAACTTAATGTGATCACACATCTATATGATTCCAAACCGGCATTTCAACACAATTAATTCTGCGTTTTTTGTAGAGGTATTGGATAAGCAAATCGGTGATTAAATCCAAACTATATTGAGCAAAGAATCGCAACAAAGAAAACAACAAAAACCATTACTGCAGCAATGATCCAACACAGAATCACACCAACAATAAGGTAATCCAACACGAACTGATGAGGAAGATGATCAGCCACTAATGATGAATCGCAATAAAGAGCTAGAACGTATATTGGATTGCACAACTAATGTTGATGTTAAGTAGGAGTTTCAATCTGAATTGACAAATTGATGGCTGAATTGAAGAATCGACGGAGCGGTTTAATGCTGAAATGGCCCTAGGATAGAATAAGCTCTGATACCATGTTAGAAATTAATAGAACATGAAAGTGTGCAGGATATGAACAAGAAAAACATCTGACTCCATTGTATTGAGAAACGTATTAGTTTGTGCATATTAAACTATGTTCTTTACTCTTTTTGATGTTGATCCTTAAATTTAGAAATTTGCTGAATTGGTCCCCAAATTCCTAAAGCTTATTTGCCTGTGTCAGATCCCAAATCCAATCTCGATCAAATCCCCAATCGAATTGAGCTCGCACATCTTCATCATTGCTGATATACTCCTCATTTGAATACAAGTTTTTCACGCTAAAATCCAGTTGAAAAATAAAAAGATTCGGTCATGCCATCGTGGTGCTATCTTGTACATCTCGGTGTGGTCATGTTGTAAAAGAAAGAAGGGTCATCCCGGTCATGCCATCGCGGTGCTATCTCGGTCATCTCGTCGTTGTCATGTCGTAGTAGCTAACAAGATAATCTAAAATATGATTTCCAGAATTCCAATCTAGTATTGAATCCATCGTAAATCATAAAAAAAACTTAGTTGTGCAAACTTAATGTGATCACACATCTTCACGATAACAAACTGGCATTTCAACACAATTAATTTAGCATTATTTGTAAGGGTATTAGATCAGTAAATCAGTGATTAAATCCCGACTATATTAAGTAAAGAACCGCAACAAAGAAACCAGCAAAGAACCATTACTAAATTGAAGCAATGATCCAACACAGAATCACATAAACAATAAGGTAATCCTGCACGGTTTGATGAGGAAGATGATCAGCAACTGATGATGAATCGCAATAAAGAGCTGAAACTGATCTCGACTTGCACAAGTAATGTTGATGCTAAATTGGAGTTGCAATCTGAATTGACAAATTAATGGTTGAATTGAATAATCGACGGAGTTGTTTAATGCTGAATTGGGTCTGCAACTGGAAAATATTTGGCCCTATGATAGACTAAACTCTGATACCATGTTAGAAATTATTAGAACATGAAAGCGTGAGGGTGATTAACAAGAAAAACATCTGACTCCATTGTTTTGAGAAACTTATTTTGTACATATTGATCTACGTATAGATAGCATAGAGAGAACTACCTATATATATCGATATTATCTATAAAGATACTCACACTATCTATCAGACTATATATATAATTGTAAGGAATAAAATAAATATAAAGGGATAACCTAATTAATATAGATAGACTAAAGGATAATGTCTAGTAAAAGGATAATCTAGAGTAAACTACATAATATTCAAACATTTACCCATGTTCTCTCCTTTTCTTGATTTTTATTAGTCTAACATTCACCCATGTTCTTTGCTCTTCTTGATTTTGATCCTCAAATTCTAAAATTTGCTGAATTGGTCCCCAAATTTCCAAAGCTTCTTTGCTTGTGTCGGATCCCAAATCCAATCTTGATCAAGTCCCTAATCGAATTGAGGTCGCACATATTCATCATTGGTGAGATACTCCTCATTTGAATACAAGTTTTTCCAGCTAAAAGACAAATGAAAAAATAAGACTCGGTGATGCCATCGCGGTGCCATATTGGCCATCACATCGTGGTCATGCCATAAAAGAAAGAAGGGTCATCCCAGTCATGCTATCGCGGTGCCATCTCGGTCATCACGTCATGGGCATGCCGTAGTAGTTAACAAACTAATTGAAAACCTGAATTCCAGAATTCCAATATTTTATTAAATCCATTGTAAATCATCAAAAAAACTTGGTTGTGCAAACTTAATGTGGCCACACATCTATATGATTCCAAACCGGCATTTCAACACAATTAATTCTGCGTTTTTTGTAGAGGTATTGGATAAGCAAATCGGTGATTAAATCCAAACTATATTGAGCAAAGAATCGCAACAAAGAAAACAACAAAAACCATTACTGCAGCAATGATCCAACACAGAATCACACCAACAATAAGGTAATCCAACACGAACTGATGAGGAAGATGATCAGCCACTAATGATGAATCGCAATAAAGAGCTAGAACGGATATTGGATTGCACAACTAATGTTGATGTTAAGTAGGAGTTTCAATCTGAATTGACAAATTGATGGCTGAATTGAAGAATCGACGGAGCGGTTTAATGCTGAAATGGCCCTAGGATAGAATAAGCTCTGATACCATGTTAGAAATTAATAGAACATGAAAGTGTGCAGGATATGAACAAGAAAAAAATCTGACTCCATTGTATTGAGAAACGTATTAGTTTGTGCATATTAAACTATGTTCTTTACTCTTTTTGATGTTGATCCTTAAATTTAGAAATTTGCTGAATTGGTCCCCAAATTGCTAAAGCTTATTTGCCTGTGTCAGATCCCAAATCCAATCTCGATCAAATCCCCAATCGAATTGAGCTCGCACATCTTCATCATTGCTGATATACTCCTCATTTGAATACAAGTTTTTCACGCTAAAATCCAGTTGAAAAATAAAAAGATTCGGTCATGCCATCGTGGTGCTATCTTGTACATCTCGGTGTGGTCATGTTGTAAAAGAAAGAAGGGTCATCCCGGTCATGCCATCGCGGTGCTATCTCGGTCATCTCGTCGTTGTCATGTCGTAGTAGCTAACAAGATAATCTAAAATATGATTTCCAGAATTCCAATCTAGTATTGAATCCATCGTAAATCATAAAAAAAACTTAGTTGTGCAAACTTAATGTGATCACACATCTTCACGATAACAAACTGGCATTTCAACACAATTAATTTAGCATTATTTGTAAGGGTATTAGATCAGTAAATCAGTGATTAAATCCCGACTATATTAAGTAAAGAACCGCAACAAAGAAACCAGCAAAGAACCATTACTAAATTGAAGCAATGATCCAACACAGAATCACATCAACAATAAGGTAATCCTGCACGGTTTGATGAGGAAGATGATCAGCAACTGATGATGAATCGCAATAAAGAGCTGAAACTGATCTCGACTTGCACAAGTAATGTTGATGCTAAATTGGAGTTGCAATCTGAATTGACAAATTGATGGCTGAATTGAATAATCGATGGAGTTGTTTAATGCTGAATTGGGTCTGCAACTGGAAAATATTTGGCCCTATGATAGACTAAACTCTGATACCATGTTAGAAATTATTAGAACATGAAAGCGTGAAGGTGATTAACAAGAAAAACATCTGACTCCATTGTTTTGAGAAACTTATTTTGTACATATTGATCTACGTATAGATAGCATAGAGAGAACTACCTATATATATCGATACTATCTATAAAGATACTCACACTATCTATCAGACTATATATATAATTGTAAAGAATAAAATAAATATAAAGGGATAACCTAATTAATATAGATAGACTAAAGGATAATGTCTAGTAAAAGGATAATCTAGAGTAAACTACATAATATTCAAACATTTACCCATGTTCTCTCCTTTTCTTGATTTTTATTAGTCTAACATTCACCCATGTTCTTTGCTCTTCTTGATTTTGATCCTCAAATTCTAAAATTTGCTGAATTGGTCCCCAAATTTCCAAAGCTTCTTTGCTTGTGTCGGATCCCAAATCCAATCTTGATCAAGTCCCTAATCGAATTGAGGTCGCACATATTCATCATTGGTGAGATACTCCTCATTTGAATACAAGTTTTTCCAGCTAAAAGACAAATGAAAAAATAAGACTCGGTGATGCCATCGCGGTGCCATATTGGCCATCACATCGTGGTCATGCCATAAAAGAAAGAAGGGTCATCCCAGTCATGCTATCGCGGTGCCATCTCGGTCATCACGTCATGGGCATGCCGTAGTAGTTAACAAACTAATTGAAAACCTAAATTCCAGAATTCCAATATTTTATTAAATCCATTGTAAATCATCAAAAAAACTTGGTTGTGCAAACTTAATGTGATCACACATCTATATGATTCCAAACCGGCATTTCAACACAATTAATTCTGCGTTTTTTGTAGAGGTATTGGATAAGCAAATCGGTGATTAAATCCAAACTATATTGAGCAAAGAATCGCAACAAAGAAAACAACAAAAACCATTACTGCAGCAATGATCCAACACAGAATCACACCAACAATAAGGTAATCCAACACGAACTGATGAGGAAGATGATCAGCCACTAATGATGAATCGCAATAAAGAGCTAGAACGGATATTGGATTGCACAACTAATGTTGATGTTAAGTAGGAGTTTCAATCTGAATTGACAAATTGATGGCTGAATTGAAGAATCGACGGAGCGGTTTAATGCTGAAATGGCCCTAGGATAGAATAAGCTCTGATACCATGTTAGAAATTAATAGAACATGAAAGTGTGCAGGATATGAACAAGAAAAAAATATGACTCCATTGTATTGAGAAACGTATTAGTTTGTGCATATTAAACTATGTTCTTTACTCTTTTTGATGTTGATCCTTAAATTTAGAAATTTGCTGAATTGGTCCCCAAATTCCTAAAGCTTATTTGCCTGTGTCAGATCCCAAATCCAATCTCGATCAAATCCCTAATCGAATTGAGCTCGCACATCTTCATCATTGCTGATATACTCCTCATTTGAATACAAGTTTTTCACGATAAAATCCAGTTGAAAAATAAAAAGATTCGGTCATGCCATCGTGGTGCTATCTTGTACATCTCGGTGTGGTCATGTTGTAAAAGAAAGAAGGGTCATCCCGGTCATGCCATCGCGGTGCTATCTCGGTCATCTCGTCGTTGTCATGTCGTAGTAGCTAACAAGATAATCTAAAATATGATTTCCAGAATTCCAATCTAGTATTGAATCCATCGTAAATCATAAAAAAAACTTAGTTGTGCAAACTTAATGTGATCACACATCTTCACGATAACAAACTGGCATTTCAACACAATTAATTTAGCATTATTTGTAAGGGTATTAGATCAGTAAATCAGTGATTAAATCCCGACTATATTAAGTAAAGAACCGCAACAAAGAAACCAGCAAAGAACCATTACTAAATTGAAGCAATGATCCAACACAGAATCACATCAACAATAAGGTAATCCTGCACGGTTTGATGAGGAAGATGATCAGCAACTGATGATGAATCGCAATAAAGAGCTGAAACTGATCTCGACTTGCACAAGTAATGTTGATGCTAAATTGGAGTTGCAATCTGAATTGACAAATTGATGGCTGAATTGAATAATCGATGGAGTTGTTTAATGCTGAATTGGGTCTGCAACTGGAAAATATTTGGCCCTATGATAGACTAAACTCTGATACCATGTTAGAAATTATTAGAACATGAAAGCGTGAAGGTGATTAACAAGAAAAACATCTGACTCCATTGTTTTGAGAAACTTATTTTGTACATATTGATCTACGTATAGATAGCATAGAGAGAACTACCTATATATATCGATACTATCTATAAAGATACTCACACTATCTATCAGACTATATATATAATTGTAAAGAATAAAATAAATATAAAGGGATAACCTAATTAATATAGATAGACTAAAGGATAATGTCTAGTAAAAGGATAAGCTAGAGTAAACTACATAATATTCAAACATTTACCCATGTTCTCTCCTTTTCTTGATTTTTATTAGTCTAACATTCACCCATGTTCTTTGCTCTTCTTGATTTTGATCCTCAAATTCTAAAATTTGCTGAATTGGTCCCCAAATTTCCAAAGCTTCTTTGCTTGTGTCGGATCCCAAATCCAATCTTGATAAAGTCCCTAATCGAATTGAGGTCGCACATATTCATCATTGGTGAGATACTCCTCATTTGAATACAAGTTTTTCCAGCTAAAAGACAAATGAAAAAATAAGACTCGGTGATGCCATCGCGGTGCCATATTGGCCATCACATCGTGGTCATGCCATAAAAGAAAGAAGGGTCATCCCAGTCATGCTATCGCGGTGCCATCTCGGTCATCACGTCATGGGCATGCCGTAGTAGTTAACAAACTAATTGAAAACCTGAATTCCAGAATTCCAATATTTTATTAAATCCATTGTAAATCATCAAAAAAACTTGGTTGTGCAAACTTAATGTGATCACACATCTATATGATTCCAAACCGGCATTTCAACACAATTAATTCTGCGTTTTTTGTAGAGGTATTGGATAAGCAAATCGGTGATTAAATCCAAACTATATTGAGCAAAGAATCGCAACAAAGAAAACAACAAAAACCATTACTGCAGCAATGATCCAACACAGAATCACACCAACAATAAGGTAATCCAACACGAACTGATGAGGAAGATGATCAGCCACTAATGATGAATCGCAATAAAGAGCTAGAACGGATATTGGATTGCACAACTAATGTTGATGTTAAGTAGGAGTTTCAGTCTGAATTGACAAATTGATGGCTGAATTGAAGAATCGACGGAGCGGTTTAATGCTGAAATGGCCCTAGGATAGAATAAGCTCTGATACCATGTTAGAAATTAATAGAACATGAAAGTGTGCAGGATATGAACAAGAAAAAAATCTGACTCCATTGTATTGAGAAACGTATTAGTTTGTGCATATTAAACTATGTTCTTTACTCTTTTTGATGTTGATCCTTAAATTTAGAAATTTGCTGAATTGGTCCCCAAATTCCTAAAGCTTATTTGCCTGTGTCAGATCCCAAATCCAATCTCGATCAAATCCCCAATCGAATTGAGCTCGCACATCTTCATCATTGCTGATATACTCCTCATTTGAATACAAGTTTTTCACGCTAAAATCCAGTTGAAAAATAAAAAGATTCGGTCATGCCATCGTGGTGCTATCTTGTACATCTCGGTGTGGTCATGTTGTAAAAGAAAGAAGGGTCATCCCGGTCATGCCATCGCGGTGCTATCTCGGTCATCTCGTCGTTGTCATGTCGTAGTAGCTAACAAGATAATCTAAAATATGATTTCCAGAATTCCAATCTAGTATTGAATCCATCGTAAATCATAAAAAAAACTTAGTTGTGCAAACTTAATGTGATCACACATCTTCACGATAACAAACTGGCATTTCAACACAATTAATTTAGCATTATTTGTAAGGGTATTAGATCAGTAAATCAGTGATTAAATCCCGACTATATTAAGTAAAGAACCGCAACAAAGAAACCAGCAAAGAACCATTACTAAATTGAAGCAATGATCCAACACAGAATCACATCAACAATAAGGTAATCCTGCACGGTTTGATGAGGAAGATGATCAGCAACTGATGATGAATCGCAATAAAGAGCTGAAACTGATCTCGACTTGCACAAGTAATGTTGATGCTAAATTGGAGTTGCAATCTGAATTGACAAATTGATGGCTGAATTGAATAATCGATGGAGTTGTTTAATGCTGAATTGGGTCTGCAACTGGAAAATATTTGGCCCTATGATAGACTAAACTCTGATACCATGTTAGAAATTATTAGAACATGAAAGCGTGAAGGTGATTAACAAGAAAAACATCTGACTCCATTGTTTTGAGAAACTTATTTTGTACATATTGATCTACGTATAGATAGCACAGAGAGAACTACCTATATATATCGATACTATCTATAAAGATACTCACACTATCTATCAGACTATATATATAATTGTAAAGAATAAAATAAATATAAAGGGATAACCTAATTAATATAGATAGACTAAAGGATAATGTCTAGTAAAAGGATAATCTAGAGTAAACTACATAATATTCAAACATTTACCCATGTTCTCTCCTTTTCTTGATTTTTATTAGTCTAACATTCACCCATGTTCTTTGCTCTTCTTGATTTTGATCCTCAAATTCTAAAATTTGCTGAATTGGTCCCCAAATTTCCAAAGCTTCTTTGCTTGTGTCGGATCCCAAATCCAATCTTGATCAAGTCCCTAATCGAATTGAGGTCGCACATATTCATCATTGGTGAGATACTCCTCATTTGAATACAAGTTTTTCCAGCTAAAAGACAAATGAAAAAATAAGACTCGGTGATGCCATCGCGGTGCCATATTGGCCATCACATCGTGGTCATGCCATAAAAGAAAGAAGGGTCATCCCAGTCATGCTATCGCGGTGCCATCTCGGTCATCACGTCATGGGCATGCCGTAGTAGTTAACAAACTAATTGAAAACCTAAATTCCAGAATTCCAATATTTTATTAAATCAATTGTAAATCATCAAAAAAACTTGGTTGTGCAAACTTAATGTGATCACACATCTATATGATTCCAAACCGGCATTTCAACACAATTAATTCTGCGTTTTTTGTAGAGGTATTGGATAAGCAAATCGGTGATTAAATCCAAACTATATTGAGCAAAGAATCGCAACAAAGAAAACAACAAAAACCATTACTACAGCAATGATCCAACACAGAATCACACCAACAATAAGGTAATCCAACACGAACTGATGAGGAAGATGATCAGCCACTAATGATGAATCGCAATAAAGAGCTAGAACGGATATTGGATTGCACAACTAATGTTGATGTTAAGTAGGAGTTTCAATCTGAAATGACAAATTGATGGCTGAATTGAAGAATCGACGGAGCGGTTTAATGCTGAAATGGCCCTAGGATAGAATAAGCTCTGATACCATGTTAGAAATTAATAGAACATGAAAGTGTGCAGGATATGAACAAGAAAAACATCTGACTCCATTGTATTGAGAAACGTATTAGTTTGTGCATATTAAACTATGTTCTTTACTCTTTTTGATGTTGATCCTTAAATTTAGAAATTTGCTGAATTGGTCCCCAAATTCCTAAAGCTTATTTGCCTGTGTCAGATCCCAAATCCAATCTCGATCAAATCCCCAATCGAATTGAGCTCGCACATCTTCATCATTGCTGATATACTCCTCATTTGAATACAAGTTTTTCACGCTAAAATCCAGTTGAAAAATAAAAAGATTCGGTCATGCCATCGTGGTGCTATCTTGTACATCTCGGTGTGGTCATGTTGTAAAAGAAAGAAGGGTCATCCCGGTCATGCCATCGCGGTGCTATCTCGGTCATCTCGTCGTTGTCATGTCGTAGTAGCTAACAAGATAATCTAAAATGTGATTTCCAGAATTCCAATCTAGTATTGAATCCATCGTAAATCATAAAAAAAACTTAGTTGTGCAAACTTAATGTGATCACACATCTTCACGATAACAAACTGGCATTTCAACACAATTAATTTAGCATTATTTGTAAGGGTATTAGATCAGTAAATCAGTGATTAAATCCCGACTATATTAAGTAAAGAACCGCAACAAAGAAACCAGCAAAGAACCATTACTAAATTGAAGCAATGATCCAACACAGAATCACATCAACAATAAGGTAATCCTGCACGGTTTGATGAGGAAGATGATCAGCAACTGATGATGAATCGCAATAAAGAGCTGAAACTGATCTCGACTTGCACAAGTAATGTTGATGCTAAATTGGAGTTGCAATCTGAATTGACAAATTGATGGCTGAATTGAATAATCGATGGAGTTGTTTAATGCTGAATTGGGTCTGCAACTGGAAAATATTTGGCACTATGATAGACTAAACTCTGATACCATGTTAGAAATTATTAGAACATGAAAGCGTGAAGGTGATTAACAAGAAAAACATCTGACTCCATTGTTTTGAGAAACTTATTTTGTACATATTGATATACGTATAGATAGCATAGAGAGAACTACCTATATATATCGATACTATCTATAAAGATACTCACACTATCTATCAGACTATATATATAATTGTAAAGAATAAAATAAATATAAAGGGATAACCTAATTAATATAGATAGACTAAAGGATAATGTCTAGTAAAAGGATAATCTAGAGTAAACTACATAATATTCAAACATTTACCCATGTTCTCTCCTTTTCTTGATTTTTATTAGTCTAACATTCACCCATGTTCTTTGCTCTTCTTGATTTTGATCCTCAAATTCTAAAATTTGCTGAATTGGTCCCCAAATTTCCAAAGCTTCTTTGCTTGTGTCGGATCCCAAATCCAATCTTGATCAAGTCCCTAATCGAATTGAGGTCGCACATATTCATCATTGGTGAGATACTCCTCATTTGAATACAAGTTTTTCCAGCTAAAAGACAAATGAAAAAATAAGACTCGGTGATGCCATCGCGGTGCCATATTGGCCATCACATCGTGGTCATGCCATAAAAGAAAGAAGGGTCATCCCAGTCATGCTATCGCGGTGCCATCTCGGTCATCACGTCATGGGCATGCCGTAGTAGTTAACAAACTAATTGAAAACCTAAATTCCAGAATTCCAATATTTTATTAAATCAATTGTAAATCATCAAAAAAACTTGGTTGTGCAAACTTAATGTGATCACACATCTATATGATTCCAAACCGGCATTTCAACACAATTAATTCTGCGTTTTTTGTAGAGGTATTGGATAAGCAAATCGGTGATTAAATCCAAACTATATTGAGCAAAGAATCGCAACAAAGAAAACAACAAAAACCATTACTACAGCAATGATCCAACACAGAATCACACCAACAATAAGGTAATCCAACACGAACTGATGAGGAAGATGATCAGCCACTAATGATGAATCGCAATAAAGAGCTAGAACGGATATTGGATTGCACAACTAATGTTGATGTTAAGTAGGAGTTTCAATCTGAAATGACAAATTGATGGCTGAATTGAAGAATCGACGGAGCGGTTTAATGCTGAAATGGCCCTAGGATAGAATAAGCTCTGATACCATGTTAGAAATTAATAGAACATGAAAGTGTGCAGGATATGAACAAGAAAAACATCTGACTCCATTGTATTGAGAAACGTATTAGTTTGTGCATATTAAACTATGTTCTTTACTCTTTTTGATGTTGATCCTTAAATTTAGAAATTTGCTGAATTGGTCCCCAAATTCCTAAAGCTTATTTGCCTGTGTCAGATCCCAAATCCAATCTCGATCAAATCCCCAATCGAATTGAGCTCGCACATCTTCATCATTGCTGATATACTCCTCATTTGAATACAAGTTTTTCACGCTAAAATCCAGTTGAAAAATAAAAAGATTCGGTCATGCCATCGTGGTGCTATCTTGTACATCTCGGTGTGGTCATGTTGTAAAAGAAAGAAGGGTCATCCCGGTCATGCCATCGCGGTGCTATCTCGGTCATCTCGTCGTTGTCATGTCGTAGTAGCTAACAAGATAATCTAAAATGTGATTTCCAGAATTCCAATCTAGTATTGAATCCATCGTAAATCATAAAAAAAACTTAGTTGTGCAAACTTAATGTGATCACACATCTTCACGATAACAAACTGGCATTTCAACACAATTAATTTAGCATTATTTGTAAGGGTATTAGATCAGTAAATCAGTGATTAAATCCCGACTATATTAAGTAAAGAACCGCAACAAAGAAACCAGCAAAGAACCATTACTAAATTGAAGCAATGATCCAACACAGAATCACATCAACAATAAGGTAATCCTGCACGGTTTGATGAGGAAGATGATCAGCAACTGATGATGAATCGCAATAAAGAGCTGAAACTGATCTCGACTTGCACAAGTAATGTTGATGCTAAATTGGAGTTGCAATCTGAATTGACAAATTGATGGCTGAATTGAATAATCGATGGAGTTGTTTAATGCTGAATTGGGTCTGCAACTGGAAAATATTTGGCCCTATGATAGACTAAACTCTGATACCATGTTAGAAATTATTAGAACATGAAAGCGTGAAGGTGATTAACAAGAAAAACATCTGACTCCATTGTTTTGAGAAACTTATTTTGTACATATTGATCTACGTATAGATAGCATAGAGAGAACTACCTATATATATCGATACTATCCATAAAGATACTCACACTATCTATCAGACTATATATATAATTGTAAAGAATAAAATAAATATAAAGGGATAACCTAATTAATATAGATAGACTAAAGGATAATGTCTAGTAAAAGGATAATCTAGAGTAAACTACATAATATTCAAACATTTACCCATGTTCTCTCCTTTTCTTGATTTTTATTAGTCTAACATTCACCCATGTTCTTTGCTCTTCTTGATTTTGATCCTCAAATTCTAAAATTTGCTGAATTGGTCCCCAAATTTCCAAAGCTTCTTTGCTTGTGTCGGATCCCAAATCCAATCTTGATCAAGTCCCTAATCGAATTGAGGTCGCACATATTCATCATTGGTGAGATACTCCTCATTTGAATACAAGTTTTTCCAGCTAAAAGACAAATGAAAAAATAAGACTCGGTGATGCCATCGCGGTGCCATATTGGCCATCACATCGTGGTCATGCCATAAAAGAAAGAAGGGTCATCCCAGTCATGCTATCGCGGTGCCATCTCGGTCATCACGTCATGGGCATGCCGTAGTAGTTAACAAACTAATTGAAAACCTAAATTCCAGAATTCCAATATTTTATTAAATCCATTGTAAATCATCAAAAAAACGTGGTTGTGCAAACTTAATGTGATCACACATCTATATGATTTCAAACCGGCATTTCAACACAATTAATTCTGCGCTTTTTGTAGAGGTATTGGATAAGCAAATCGGTGATTAAATCCAAACTATATTGAGCAAAGAATCGCAACAAAGAAAACAACAAAAACCATTACTGCAGCAATGATCCAACACAGAATCACACCAACAATAAGGTAATCCAACACGAACTGATGAGGAAGATGATCAGCCACTAATGATGAATCGCAATAAAGAGCTAGAACGGATATTGGATTGCACAACTAATGTTGATGTTAAGTGGGAGTTTCAATCTGAAATGACAAATTGATGGCTGAATTGAAGAATCGACGGAGCGGTTTAATGCTGAAATGGCCCTAGGATAGAATAAGCTCTGATACCATGTTAGAAATTAATAGAACATGAAAGTGTGCAGGATATGAACAAGAAAAAAATCTGACTCCATTGTATTGAGAAACGTATTAGTTTGTGCATATTAAACTATGTTCTTTACTCTTTTTGATGTTGATCCTTAAATTTAGAAATTTGCTGAATTGGTCCCCAAATTCCTAAAGCTTATTTGCCTGTGTCAGATCCCAAATCCAATCTCGATCAAATCCCCAATCGAATTGAGCTCGCACATCTTCATCATTGCTGATATACTCCTCATTTGAATACAAGTTTTTCACGCTAAAATCCAGTTGAAAAATAAAAAGATTCGGTCATGCCATCGTGGTGCTATCTTGTACATCTCGGTGTGGTCATGTTGTAAAAGAAAGAAGGGTCATCCCGGTCATGCCATCGCGGTGCTATCTCGGTCATCTCGTCGTTGTCATGTCGTAGTAGCTAACAAGATAATCTAAAATATGATTTCCAGAATTCCAATCTAGTATTGAATCCATCGTAAATCATAAAAAAAACTTAGTTGTGCAAACTTAATGTGATCACACATCTTCACGATAACAAACTGGCATTTCAACACAATTAATTTAGCATTATTTGTAAGGGTATTAGATCAGTAAATCAGTGATTAAATCCCGACTATATTAAGTAAAGAACCGCAACAAAGAAACCAGCAAAGAACCATTACTAAATTGAAGCAATGATCCAACACAGAATCACATCAACAATAAGGTAATCCTGCACGGTTTGATGAGGAAGATGATCAGCAACTGATGATGAATCGCAATAAAGAGCTGAAACTGATCTCGACTTGCACAAGTAATGTTGATGCTAAATTGGAGTTGCAATTTGAATTGACAAATTGATGGCTGAATTGAATAATCGATGGAGTTGTTTAATGCTGAATTGGGTCTGCAACTGGAAAATATTTGGCCCTATGATAGACTAAACTCTGATACCATGTTAGAAATTATTAGAACATGAAAGCGTGAAGGTGATTAACAAGAAAAACATCTGACTCCATTGTTTTGAGAAACTTATTTTGTACATATTGATCTACGTATAGATAGCATAGAGAGAACTACCTATATATATCGATACTATCTATAAAGATACTCACACTATCTATCAGACTATATATATAATTGTAAAGAATAAAATAAATATAAAGGGATAACCTAATTAATATAGATAGACTAAAGGATAATGTCTAGTAAAAGGATAATCTAGAGTAAACTACATAATATTCAAACATTTACCCATGTTCTCTCCTTTTCTTGATTTTTATTAGTCTAACATTCACCCATGTTCTTTGCTCTTCTTGATTTTGATCCTCAAATTCTAAAATTTGCTGAATTGGTCCCCAAATTTCCAAAGCTTCTTTGCTTGTGTCGGATCCCAAATCCAATCTTGATCAAGTCCCTAATCGAATTGAGGTCGCACATATTCATCATTGGTGAGATACTCCTCATTTGAATACAAGTTTTTCCAGCTAAAAGACAAATGAAAAAATAAGACTCGGTGATGCCATCGCGGTGCCATATTGGCCATCACATCGTGGTCATGCCATAAAAGAAAGAAGGGTCATCCCAGTCATGCTATCGCGGTGCCATCTCGGTCATCACGTCATGGGCATGCCGTAGTAGTTAACAAACTAATTGAAAACCTAAATTCCAGAATTCCAATATTTTATTAAATCCATTGTAAATCATCAAAAAAACGTGGTTGTGCAAACTTAATGTGATCACACATCTATATGATTTCAAACCGGCATTTCAACACAATTAATTCTGCGCTTTTTGTAGAGGTATTGGATAAGCAAATCGGTGATTAAATCCAAACTATATTGAGCAAAGAATCGCAACAAAGAAAACAACAAAAACCATTACTGCAGCAATGATCCAACACAGAATCACACCAACAATAAGGTAATCCAACACGAACTGATGAGGAAGATGATCAGCCACTAATGATGAATCGCAATAAAGAGCTAGAACGGATATTGGATTGCACAACTAATGTTGATGTTAAGTGGGAGTTTCAATCTGAAATGACAAATTGATGGCTGAATTGAAGAATCGACGGAGCGGTTTAATGCTGAAATGGCCCTAGGATAGAATAAGCTCTGATACCATGTTAGAAATTAATAGAACATGAAAGTGTGCAGGATATGAACAAGAAAAAAATCTGACTCCATTGTATTGAGAAACGTATTAGTTTGTGCATATTAAACTATGTTCTTTACTCTTTTTGATGTTGATCCTTAAATTTAGAAATTTGCTGAATTGGTCCCCAAATTCCTAAAGCTTATTTGCCTGTGTCAGATCCCAAATCCAATCTCGATCAAATCCCCAATCGAATTGAGCTCGCACATCTTCATCATTGCTGATATACTCCTCATTTGAATACAAGTTTTTCACGCTTAAAAAGATTCGGTCATGCCATCGTGGTGCTATCTTGTACATCTCGGCGTGGTCATGTTGTAAAAGAAAGAAGGGTCATCCCGGTCATGCCATCGCGGTGCTATCTCGGTCATCTCGTCGTTGTCATGTCGTAGTAGATAACAAGATAATCTAAAATATGATTTCCAGAATTCCAATCTAGTATTGAATCCATCGTAAATCATAAAAAAAACTTAGTTGTGCAAACTTAATGTGATCACACATCTTCACGATAACAAACTAGCATTTCAACACAATTAATTTAGCATTATTTGTAAGGGTATTAGATCAGTAAATCAGTGATTAAATCCCGACTATATTAAGTAAAGAACCGCAACAAAGAAACCAGCAAAGAACCATTACTAAATTGAAGCAATGATCCAACACAGAATCACATCAACAATAAGGTAATCCTGCACGGTTTGATGAGGAAGATGATCAGCAACTGATGATGAATCGCAATAAAGAGCTGAAACTGATCTCGACTTGCACAAGTAATGTTGATGCTAAATTGGAGTTGCAATCTGAATTGACAAATTGATGGCTGAATTGAATAATCGATGGAGTTGTTTAATGCTGAATTGGGTCTGCAACTGGAAAATATTTGGCCCTATGATAGACTAAACTCTGATACCATGTTAGAAATTATTAGAACATGAAAGCGTGAAGGTGATTAACAAGAAAAACATCTGACTCCATTGTTTTGAGAAACTTATTTTGTACATATTGATCTACGTATAGATAGCATAGAGAGAACTACCTATATATATCGATACTATCTATAAAGATACTCACACTATCTATCAGACTATATATATAATTATAAAGAATAAAATAAATATAAAGGGATAACCTAATTAATATAGATAGACTAAAAGATAATGTCTAGTAAAAGGATAATCTAGAGTAAACTACATAATATTCAAACATTTACCCATGTTCTCTCCTTTTCTTGATTTTTATTAGTCTAACATTCACCCATGTTCTTTGCTCTTCTTGATTTTGATCCTCAAATTCTAAAATTTGCTGAATTGGTCCCCAAATTTCCAAAGCTTCTTTGCTTGTGTCGGATCCCAAATCCAATCTTGATCAAGTCCCTAATCGAATTGAGGTCGCACATATTCATCATTGGTGAGATACTCCTCATTTGAATACAAGTTTTTCCAACTAAAAGACAAATGAAAAAATAAGACTCGGTGATGCCATCGCGGTGCCATATTGGCCATCACATCGTGGTCATGCCATAAAAGAAAGAAGGGTCATCCCAGTCATGATATCGCGGTGCCATCTCGGTCATCACGTCATGGGCATGCCGTAGTAGTTAACAAACTAATTGAAAACCTGAATTCCAGAATTCCAATATTTTATTAAATCCATTGTAAATCATCAAAAAAACTTGGTTGTGCAAACTTAATGTGATCACACATCTATATGATTCCAAACCGGCATTTCAACACAATTAATTCTGCGTTTTTTGTAGAGGTATTGGATAAGCAAATCGGTGATTAAATCCAAACTATATTGAGCAAAGAATCGCAACAAAGAAAACAACAAAAACCATTACTGCAGCAATGATCCAACACAGAATCACACCAACAATAAGGTAATCCAACACGAACTGATGAGGAAGATGATCAGCCACTAATGATGAATCGCAATAAAGAGCTAGAACGGATATTGGATTGCACAACTAATGTTGATGTTAAGTAGGAGTTTCAATCTGAAATGACAAATTGATGGCTGAATTGAAGAATCGACGGAGCGGTTTAATGCTGAAATGGCCCTAGGATAGAATAAGCTCTGATACCATGTTAGAAATTAATAGAACATGAAAGTGTGCAGGATATGAACAAGAAAAAAATCTGACTCCATTGTATTGAGAAACGTATTAGTTTGTGCATATTAAACTATGTTCTTTACTCTTTTTGATGTTGATCCTTAAATTTAGAAATTTGCTGAATTGGTCCCCAAATTCCTAAAGCTTATTTGCCTGTGTCAGATCCCAAATCCAATCTCGATCAAATCCCCAATCGAATTGAGCTCGCACATCTTCATCATTGCTGATATACTCCTCATTTGAATACAAGTTTTTCACGCTAAAATCCAGTTGAAAAATAAAAAGATTCGGTCATGCCATCGTGGTGCTATCTTGTACATCTCGGCGTGGTCATGTTGTAAAAGAAAGAAGGGTCATCCCGGTCATGCCATCGCGGTGCTATCTCGGTCATCTCGCCGTTGTCATGTCGTAGTAGCTAACAAGATAATCTAAAATATTATTTCCAGAATTCCAATCTAGTATTGAATCCATCGTAAATCATAAAAAAAACTTAGTTGTGCAAACTTAATGTGATCACACATCTTCACGATAACAAACTAGCATTTCAACAGAATTAATTTAGCATTATTTGTAAGGGTATTAGATCAGTAAATCAGTGATTAAATCCCGACTATATTAAGTAAAGAACCGCAACAAAGAAACCAGCAAAGAACCATTACTAAATTGAAACAATGATCCAACACAGAATCACATCAACAATAAGGTAATCCTGCACGGTTTGATGAGGAAGATGATCAGCAACTGATGATGAATCGCAATAAAGAGCTGGAACTGATCTCGACTTGCACAAGTAATGTTGATGCTAAATTGGAGTTGCAATCTGAATTGACAAATTGATGGCTGAATTGAATAATCGATGGAGTTGTTTAATGCTGAATTGGGTCTGCAACTGGAAAATATTTGGCCCTATGATAGACTAAACTCTGATACCATGTTAGAAATTATTAGAACATGAAAGCGTGAAGGTGATTAACAAGAAAAACATCTGACTCCATTGTTTTGAGAAACTTATTTTGTACATATTGATCTACGTATAGATAGCATAGAGAGAACTACCTATATATATCGATACTATCTATAAAGATACTCACACTATCTATCAGACTATATATATAATTGTAAAGAATAAAATAAATATAAAGGGATAACCTAATTAATATAGATAGACTAAAGGATAATGTCTAGTAAAAGGATAATCTAGAGTAAACTACATAATATTCAAACATTTACCCATGTTCTCTCCTTTTCTTGATTTTTATTAGTCTAACATTCACCCATGTTCTTTGCTCTTCTTGATTTTGATCCTCAAATTCTAAAATTTGCTGAATTGGTCCCCAAATTTCCAAAGCTTCTTTGCTTGTGTCGGATCCCAAATCCAATCTTGATCAAGTCCCTAATCGAATTGAGGTCGGACATATTCATCATTGGTGAGATACTCCTCATTTGAATACAAGTTTTTCCAGCTAAAAGACAAATGAAAAAATAAGACTCGGTGATGCCATCGCGGTGCCATATTGGCCATCACATCGTGGTCATGCCATAAAAGAAAGAAGGGTCATCCCAGTCATGCTATCGCGGTGCCATCTCGGTCATCACGTCATGGGCATGCCGTAGTAGTTAACAAACTAATTGAAAACCTAAATTCCAGAATTCCAATATTTTATTAAATCCATTGTAAATCATCAAAAAAACGTGGTTGTGCAAACTTAATGTGATCACACATCTATATGATTTCAAACCGGCATTTCAACACAATTAATTCTGCGCTTTTTGTAGAGGTATTGGATAAGCAAATCGGTGATTAAATCCAAACTATATTGAGCAAAGAATCGCAACAAAGAAAACAACAAAAACCATTACTGCAGCAATGATCCAACACAGAATCACACCAACAATAAGGTAATCCAACACGAACTGATGAGGAAGATGATCAGCCACTAATGATGAATCGCAATAAAGAGCTAGAACGGATATTGGATTGCACAACTAATGTTGATGTTAAGTGGGAGTTTCAATCTGAAATGACAAATTGATGGCTGAATTGAAGAATCGACGGAGCGGTTTAATGCTGAAATGGCCCTAGGATAGAATAAGCTCTGATACCATGTTAGAAATTAATAGAACATGAAAGTGTGCAGGATATGAACAAGAAAAAAATCTGACTCCATTGTATTGAGAAACGTATTAGTTTGTGCATATTAAACTATGTTCTTTACTCTTTTTGATGTTGATCCTTAAATTTAGAAATTTGCTGAATTGGTCCCCAAATTCCTAAAGCTTATTTGCCTGTGTCAGATCCCAAATCCAATCTCGATCAAATCCCCAATCGAATTGAGCTCGCACATCTTCATCATTGCTGATATACTCCTCATTTGAATACAAGTTTTTCACGCTTAAAAAGATTCGGTCATGCCATCGTGGTGCTATCTTGTACATCTCGGCGTGGTCATGTTGTAAAAGAAAGAAGGGTCATCCCGGTCATGCCATCGCGGTGATATCTCGGTCATCTCGTCGTTGTCATGTCGTAGTAGCTAACAAGATAATCTAAAATATGATTTCCAGAATTCCAATCTAGTATTGAATCCATCGTAAATCATAAAAAAAACTTAGTTGTGCAAACTTAATGTGATCACACATCTTCACGATAACAAACTAGCATTTCAACACAATTAATTTAGCATTATTTGTAAGGGTATTAGATCAGTAAATCAGTGATTAAATCCCGACTATATTAAGTAAAGAACCGCAACAAAGAAACCAGCAAAGAACCATTACTAAATTGAAGCAATGATCCAACACAGAATCACATCAACAATAAGGTAATCCTGCACGGTTTGATGAGGAAGATGATCAGCAACTGATGATGAATCGCAATAAAGAGCTGAAACTGATCTCGACTTGCACAAGTAATGTTGATGCTAAATTGGAGTTGCAATCTGAATTGACAAATTGATGGCTGAATTGAATAATCGATGGAGTTGTTTAATGCTGAATTGGGTCTGCAACTGGAAAATATTTGGCCCTATGATAGACTAAACTCTGATACCATGTTAGAAATTATTAGAACATGAAAGCGTGAAGGTGATTAACAAGAAAAACATCTGACTCCATTGTTTTGAGAAACTTATTTTGTACATATTGATCTACGTATAGATAGCATAGAGAGAACTACCTATATATATCGATACTATCTATAAAGATACTCACACTATCTATCAGACTATATATATAATTATAAAGAATAAAATAAATATAAAGGGATAACCTAATTAATATAGATAGACTAAAAGATAATGTCTAGTAAAAGGATAATCTAGAGTAAACTACATAATATTCAAACATTTACCCATGTTCTCTCCTTTTCTTGATTTTTATTAGTCTAACATTCACCCATGTTCTTTGCTCTTCTTGATTTTGATCCTCAAATTCTAAAATTTGCTGAATTGGTCCCCAAATTTCCAAAGCTTCTTTGCTTGTGTCGGATCCCAAATCCAATCTTGATCAAGTCCCTAATCGAATTGAGGTCGCACATATTCATCATTGGTGAGATACTCCTCATTTGAATACAAGTTTTTCCAACTAAAAGACAAATGAAAAAATAAGACTCGGTGATGCCATCGCGGTGCCATATTGGCCATCACATCGTGGTCATGCCATAAAAGAAAGAAGGGTCATCCCAGTCATGATATCGCGGTGCCATCTCGGTCATCACGTCATGGGCATGCCGTAGTAGTTAACAAACTAATTGAAAACCTGAATTCCAGAATTCCAATATTTTATTAAATCCATTGTAAATCATCAAAAAAACTTGGTTGTGCAAACTTAATGTGATCACACATCTATATGATTCCAAACCGGCATTTCAACACAATTAATTCTGCGTTTTTTGTAGAGGTATTGGATAAGCAAATCGGTGATTAAATCCAAACTATATTGAGCAAAGAATCGCAACAAAGAAAACAACAAAAACCATTACTGCAGCAATGATCCAACACAGAATCACACCAACAATAAGGTAATCCAACACGAACTGATGAGGAAGATGATCAGCCACTAATGATGAATCGCAATAAAGAGCTAGAACGGATATTGGATTGCACAACTAATGTTGATGTTAAGTAGGAGTTTCAATCTGAAATGACAAATTGATGGCTGAATTGAAGAATCGACGGAGCGGTTTAATGCTGAAATGGCCCTAGGATAGAATAAGCTCTGATACCATGTTAGAAATTAATAGAACATGAAAGTGTGCAGGATATGAACAAGAAAAAAATCTGACTCCATTGTATTGAGAAACGTATTAGTTTGTGCATATTAAACTATGTTCTTTACTCTTTTTGATGTTGATCCTTAAATTTAGAAATTTGCTGAATTGGTCCCCAAATTCCTAAAGCTTATTTGCCTGTGTCAGATCCCAAATCCAATCTCGATCAAATCCCCAATCGAATTGAGCTCGCACATCTTCATCATTGCTGATATACTCCTCATTTGAATACAAGTTTTTCACGCTAAAATCCAGTTGAAAAATAAAAAGATTCGGTCATGCCATCGTGGTGCTATCTTGTACATCTCGGCGTGGTCATGTTGTAAAAGAAAGAAGGGTCATCCCGGTCATGCCATCGCGGTGCTATCTCGGTCATCTCGCCGTTGTCATGTCGTAGTAGCTAACAAGATAATCTAAAATATTATTTCCAGAATTCCAATCTAGTATTGAATCCATCGTAAATCATAAAAAAAACTTAGTTGTGCAAACTTAATGTGATCACACATCTTCACGATAACAAACTAGCATTTCAACAGAATTAATTTAGCATTATTTGTAAGGGTATTAGATCAGTAAATCAGTGATTAAATCCCGACTATATTAAGTAAAGAACCGCAACAAAGAAACCAGCAAAGAACCATTACTAAATTGAAACAATGATCCAACACAGAATCACATCAACAATAAGGTAATCCTGCACGGTTTGATGAGGAAGATGATCAGCAACTGATGATGAATCGCAATAAAGAGCTGGAACTGATCTCGACTTGCACAAGTAATGTTGATGCTAAATTGGAGTTGCAATCTGAATTGACAAATTGATGGCTGAATTGAATAATCGATGGAGTTGTTTAATGCTGAATTGGGTCTGCAACTGGAAAATATTTGGCCCTATGATAGACTAAACTCTGATACCATGTTAGAAATTATTAGAACATGAAAGCGTGAAGGTGATTAACAAGAAAAACATCTGACTCCATTGTTTTGAGAAACTTATTTTGTACATATTGATCTACGTATAGATAGCATAGAGAGAACTACCTATATATATCGATACTATCTATAAAGATACTCACACTATCTATCAGACTATATATATAATTGTAAAGAATAAAATAAATATAAAGGGATAACCTAATTAATATAGATAGACTAAAGGATAATGTCTAGTAAAAGGATAATCTAGAGTAAACTACATAATATTCAAACATTTACCCATGTTCTCTCCTTTTCTTGATTTTTATTAGTCTAACATTCACCCATGTTCTTTGCTCTTCTTGATTTTGATCCTCAAATTCTAAAATTTGCTGAATTGGTCCCCAAATTTCCAAAGCTTCTTTGCTTGTGTCGGATCCCAAATCCAATCTTGATCAAGTCCCTAATCGAATTGAGGTCGCACATATTCATCATTGGTGAGATACTCCTCATTTGAATACAAGTTTTTCCAGCTAAAAGACAAATGAAAAAATAAGACTCGGTGATGCCATCGCGGTGCCATATTGGCCATCACATCGTGGTCATGCCATAAAAGAAAGAAGGGTCATCCCAGTCATGCTATCGCGGTGCCATCTCGGTCATCACGTCATGGGCATGCCGTAGTAGTTAACAAACTAATTGAAAACCTAAATTCCAGAATTCCAATATTTTATTAAATCCATTGTAAATCATCAAAAAAACGTGGTTGTGCAAACTTAATGTGATCACACATCTATATGATTTCAAACCGGCATTTCAACACAATTAATTCTGCGCTTTTTGTAGAGGTATTGGATAAGCAAATCGGTGATTAAATCCAAACTATATTGAGCAAAGAATCGCAACAAAGAAAACAACAAAAACCATTACTGCAGCAATGATCCAACACAGAATCACACCAACAATAAGGTAATCCAACACGAACTGATGAGGAAGATGATCAGCCACTAATGATGAATCGCAATAAAGAGCTAGAACGGATATTGGATTGCACAACTAATGTTGATGTTAAGTGGGAGTTTCAATCTGAAATGACAAATTGATGGCTGAATTGAAGAATCGACGGAGCGGTTTAATGCTGAAATGGCCCTAGGATAGAATAAGCTCTGATACCATGTTAGAAATTAATAGAACATGAAAGTGTGCAGGATATGAACAAGAAAAAAATCTGACTCCATTGTATTGAGAAACGTATTAGTTTGTGCATATTAAACTATGTTCTTTACTCTTTTTGATGTTGATCCTTAAATTTAGAAATTTGCTGAATTGGTCCCCAAATTCCTAAAGCTTATTTGCCTGTGTCAGATCCCAAATCCAATCTCGATCAAATCCCCAATCGAATTGAGCTCGCACATCTTCATCATTGCTGATATACTCCTCATTTGAATACAAGTTTTTCACGCTTAAAAAGATTCGGTCATGCCATCGTGGTGCTATCTTGTACATCTCGGCGTGGTCATGTTGTAAAAGAAAGAAGGGTCATCCCGGTCATGCCATCGCGGTGATATCTCGGTCATCTCGTCGTTGTCATGTCGTAGTAGCTAACAAGATAATCTAAAATATGATTTCCAGAATTCCAATCTAGTATTGAATCCATCGTAAATCATAAAAAAAACTTAGTTGTGCAAACTTAATGTGATCACACATCTTCACGATAACAAACTAGCATTTCAACACAATTAATTTAGCATTATTTGTAAGGGTATTAGATCAGTAAATCAGTGATTAAATCCCGACTATATTAAGTAAAGAACCGCAACAAAGAAACCAGCAAAGAACCATTACTAAATTGAAGCAATGATCCAACACAGAATCACATCAACAATAAGGTAATCCTGCACGGTTTGATGAGGAAGATGATCAGCAACTGATGATGAATCGCAATAAAGAGCTGAAACTGATCTCGACTTGCACAAGTAATGTTGATGCTAAATTGGAGTTGCAATCTGAATTGACAAATTGATGGCTGAATTGAATAATCGATGGAGTTGTTTAATGCTGAATTGGGTCTGCAACTGGAAAATATTTGGCCCTATGATAGACTAAACTCTGATACCATGTTAGAAATTATTAGAACATGAAAGCGTGAAGGTGATTAACAAGAAAAACATCTGACTCCATTGTTTTGAGAAACTTATTTTGTACATATTGATCTACGTATAGATAGCATAGAGAGAACTACCTATATATATCGATACTATCTATAAAGATACTCACACTATCTATCAGACTATATATATAATTATAAAGAATAAAATAAATATAAAGGGATAACCTAATTAATATAGATAGACTAAAAGATAATGTCTAGTAAAAGGATAATCTAGAGTAAACTACATAATATTCAAACATTTACCCATGTTCTCTCCTTTTCTTGATTTTTATTAGTCTAACATTCACCCATGTTCTTTGCTCTTCTTGATTTTGATCCTCAAATTCTAAAATTTGCTGAATTGGTCCCCAAATTTCCAAAGCTTCTTTGCTTGTGTCGGATCCCAAATCCAATCTTGATCAAGTCCCTAATCGAATTGAGGTCGCACATATTCATCATTGGTGAGATACTCCTCATTTGAATACAAGTTTTTCCAACTAAAAGACAAATGAAAAAATAAGACTCGGTGATGCCATCGCGGTGCCATATTGGCCATCACATCGTGGTCATGCCATAAAAGAAAGAAGGGTCATCCCAGTCATGATATCGCGGTGCCATCTCGGTCATCACGTCATGGGCATGCCGTAGTAGTTAACAAACTAATTGAAAACCTGAATTCCAGAATTCCAATATTTTATTAAATCCATTGTAAATCATCAAAAAAACTTGGTTGTGCAAACTTAATGTGATCACACATCTATATGATTCCAAACCGGCATTTCAACACAATTAATTCTGCGTTTTTTGTAGAGGTATTGGATAAGCAAATCGGTGATTAAATCCAAACTATATTGAGCAAAGAATCGCAACAAAGAAAACAACAAAAACCATTACTGCAGCAATGATCCAACACAGAATCACACCAACAATAAGGTAATCCAACACGAACTGATGAGGAAGATGATCAGCCACTAATGATGAATCGCAATAAAGAGCTAGAACGGATATTGGATTGCACAACTAATGTTGATGTTAAGTAGGAGTTTCAATCTGAAATGACAAATTGATGGCTGAATTGAAGAATCGACGGAGCGGTTTAATGCTGAAATGGCCCTAGGATAGAATAAGCTCTGATACCATGTTAGAAATTAATAGAACATGAAAGTGTGCAGGATATGAACAAGAAAAAAATCTGACTCCATTGTATTGAGAAACGTATTAGTTTGTGCATATTAAACTATGTTCTTTACTCTTTTTGATGTTGATCCTTAAATTTAGAAATTTGCTGAATTGGTCCCCAAATTCCTAAAGCTTATTTGCCTGTGTCAGATCCCAAATCCAATCTCGATCAAATCCCCAATCGAATTGAGCTCGCACATCTTCATCATTGCTGATATACTCCTCATTTGAATACAAGTTTTTCACGCTAAAATCCAGTTGAAAAATAAAAAGATTCGGTCATGCCATCGTGGTGCTATCTTGTACATCTCGGCGTGGTCATGTTGTAAAAGAAAGAAGGGTCATCCCGGTCATGCCATCGCGGTGCTATCTCGGTCATCTCGCCGTTGTCATGTCGTAGTAGCTAACAAGATAATCTAAAATATTATTTCCAGAATTCCAATCTAGTATTGAATCCATCGTAAATCATAAAAAAAACTTAGTTGTGCAAACTTAATGTGATCACACATCTTCACGATAACAAACTAGCATTTCAACAGAATTAATTTAGCATTATTTGTAAGGGTATTAGATCAGTAAATCAGTGATTAAATCCCGACTATATTAAGTAAAGAACCGCAACAAAGAAACCAGCAAAGAACCATTACTAAATTGAAACAATGATCCAACACAGAATCACATCAACAATAAGGTAATCCTGCACGGTTTGATGAGGAAGATGATCAGCAACTGATGATGAATCGCAATAAAGAGCTGGAACTGATCTCGACTTGCACAAGTAATGTTGATGCTAAATTGGAGTTGCAATCTGAATTGACAAATTGATGGCTGAATTGAATAATCGATGGAGTTGTTTAATGCTGAATTGGGTCTGCAACTGGAAAATATTTGGCCCTATGATAGACTAAACTCTGATACCATGTTAGAAATTATTAGAACATGAAAGCGTGAAGGTGATTAACAAGAAAAACATCTGACTCCATTGTTTTGAGAAACTTATTTTGTACATATTGATCTACGTATAGATAGCATAGAGAGAACTACCTATATATATCGATACTATCTATAAAGATACTCACACTATCTATCAGACTATATATATAATTGTAAAGAATAAAATAAATATAAAGGGATAACCTAATTAATATAGATAGACTAAAGGATAATGTCTAGTAAAAGGATAATCTAGAGTAAACTACATAATATTCAAACATTTACCCATGTTCTCTCCTTTTCTTGATTTTTATTAGTCTAACATTCACCCATGTTCTTTGCTCTTCTTGATTTTGATCCTCAAATTCTAAAATTTGCTGAATTGGTCCCCAAATTTCCAAAGCTTCTTTGCTTGTGTCGGATCCCAAATCCAATCTTGATCAAGTCCCTAATCGAATTGAGGTCGCACATATTCATCATTGGTGAGATACTCCTCATTTGAATACAAGTTTTTCCAGCTAAAAGACAAATGAAAAAATAAGACTCGGTGATGCCATCGCGGTGCCATATTGGCCATCACATCGTGGTCATGCCATAAAAGAAAGAAGGGTCATCCCAGTCATGCTATCGCGGTGCCATCTCGGTCATCACGTCATGGGCATGCCGTAGTAGTTAACAAACTAATTGAAAACCTGAATTCCAGAATTCCAATATTTTATTAAATCCATTGTAAATCATCAAAAAAACTTGGTTGTGCAAACTTAATGTGATCACACATCTATATGATTCCAAACCGGCATTTCAACACAATTAATTCTGCGTTTTTTGTAGAGGTATTGGATAAGCAAATCGGTGATTAAATCCAAACTATATTGAGCAAAGAATCGCAACAAAGAAAACAACAAAAACCATTACTGCAGCAATGATCCAACACAGAATCACACCAACAATAAGGTAATCCAACACGAACTGATGAGGAAGATGATCAGCCACTAATGATGAATCGCAATAAAGAGCTAGAACGGATATTGGATTGCACAACTAATGTTGATGTTAAGTAGGAGTTTCAATCTGAAATGACAAATTGATGGCTGAATTGAAGAATCGACGGAGCGGTTTAATGCTGAAATGGCCCTAGGATAGAATAAGCTCTGATACCATGTTAGAAATTAATAGAACATGAAAGTGTGCAGGATATGAACAAGAAAAAAATCTGACTCCATTGTATTGAGAAACGTATTAGTTTGTGCATATTAAACTATGTTCTTTACTCTTTTTGATGTTGATCCTTAAATTTAGAAATTTGCTGAATTGGTCCCCAAATTCCTAAAGCTTATTTGCCTGTGTCAGATCCCAAATCCAATCTCGATCAAATCCCCAATCGAATTGAGCTCGCACATCTTCATCATTGCTGATATACTCCTCATTTGAATACAAGTTTTTCACGCTAAAATCCAGTTGAAAAATAAAAAGATTCGGTCATGCCATCGTTGTGCTATCTTGTACATCTCGGCGTGGTCATGTTGTAAAAGAAAGAAGGGTCATCCCGGTCATGCCATCGCGGTGCTATCTCGGTCATCTCGTCGTTGTCATGTCGTAGTAGCTAACAAGATAATCTAAAATATGATTTCCAGAATTCCAATCTAGTATTGAATCCATCGTAAATCATAAAAAAAACTTAGTTGTGCAAACTTAATGTGATCACACATCTTCACGATAACAAACTGGCATTTCAACAGAATTAATTTAGCATTATTTGTAAGGGTATTAGATCAGTAAATCAGTGATTAAATCCCGACTATATTAAGTAAAGAACCGCAACAAAGAAACCAGCAAAGAACCATTACTAAATTGGAGCAATGATCCAACACAGAATCACATCAACAATAAGGTAATCCTGCACGGTTTGATGAGGAAGATGATCAGCAACTGATGATGAATCGCAATAAAGAGCTGAAACTGATCTCGACTTGCACAAGTAATGTTGATGCTAAATTGGAGTTGCAATCTGAATTGACAAATTGATGGCTGAATTGAATAATCGATGGAGTTGTTTAATGCTGAATTGGGTCTGCAACTGGAAAATATTTGGCCCTATGATAGACTAAACTCTGATACCATGTTAGAAATTATTAGAACATGAAAGCGTGAAGGTGATTAACAAGAAAAACATCTGACTCCATTGTTTTGAGAAACTTATTTTGTACATATTGATCTACGTATAGATAGCATAGAGAGAACTACCTATATATATCGATACTATCTATAAAGATACTCACACTATCTATCAGACTATATATATAATTGTAAAGAATAAAATAAATATAAAGGGATAACCTAATTAATATAGATAGACTAAAGGATAATGTCAAGTAAAAGGATAATCTAGAGTAAACTACATAATATTCAAACATTTACCCATGTTCTCTCCTTTTCTTGATTTTTATTAGTCTAACATTCACCCATGTTCTTTGCTCTTCTTGATTTTGATCCTCAAATTCTAAAATTTGCTGAATTGGTCCCCAAATTTCCAAAGCTTCTTTGCTTGTGTCGGATCCCAAATCCAATCTTGATCAAGTCCCTAATCGAATTGAGGTCGCACATATTCATCATTGGTGAGATACTCCTCATTAGAATACAAGTTTTTCCAGCTAAAAGACAAATGAAAAAATAAGACTCGGTGATGCCATCGCGGTGCCATATTGGCCATCACATCGTGGTAATGCCATAAAAGAAAGAAGGGTCATCCCAGTCATGCTATCGCGGTGCCATCTCGGTCATCACGTCATGGGCATGCCGTAGTAGTTAACAAACTAATTGAAAACCTGAATTCCAGAATTCCAATATTTTATTAAATCCATTGTAAATCATCAAAAAAACTTGGTTGTGCAAACTTAATGTGATCACACATCTATATGATTCCAAACCGGCATTTCAACACAATTAATTCTGCGTTTTTTGTAGAGGTATTGGATAAGCAAATCGGTGATTAAATCCAAACTATATTGAGCAAAGAATCGCAACAAAGAAAACAACAAAAACCATTACTGCAGCAATGATCCAACACAGAATCACACCAACAATAAGGTAATCCAACACGAACTGATGAGGAAGATGATCAGCCACTAATGATGAATCGCAATAAAGAGCTAGAACGGATATTGGATTGCACAACTAATGTTGATGTTAAGTAGGAGTTTCAATCTGAATTGACAAATTGATGGCTGAATTGAAGAATCGACGGAGCGGTTTAATGCTGAAATGGCCCTAGGATAGAATAAGCTCTGATACCATGTTAGAAATTAATAGAACATGAAAGTGTGCAGGATATGAACAAGAAAAAAATCTGACTCCATTGTATTGAGAAACGTATTAGTTTGTGCATATTAAACTATGTTCTTTACTCTTTTTGATGTTGATCCTTAAATTTAGAAATTTGCTGAATTGGTCCCCAAATTCCTAAAGCTTATTTGCCTGTGTCAGATCCCAAATCCAATCTCGATCAAATCCCCAATCGAATTGAGCTCGCACATCTTCATCATTGCTGATATACTCCTCATTTGAATACAAGTTTTTCACGCTAAAATCCAGTTGAAAAATAAAAAGATTCGGTCATGCCATCGTGGTGCTATCTTGTACATCTCGGCGTGGTCATGTTGTAAAAGAAAGAAGGGTCATCCCGGTCATGCCATCGCGGTGCTATCTCGGTCATCTCGTCGTTGTCATGTCGTAGTAGCTAACAAGATAATCTAAAATATGATTTCCAGAATTCCAATCTAGTATTGAATCCATCGTAAATCATAAAAAAAACTTAGTTGTGCAAACTTAATGTGATCACACATCTTCACGATAACAAACTGGCATTTCAACACAATTAATTTAGCATTATTTGTAAGGGTATTAGATCAGTAAATCAGTGATTAAATCCCGACTATATTAAGTAAAGAACCGCAACAAAGAAACCAGCAAAGAACCATTACTAAATTGGAGCAATGATCCAACACAGAATCACATCAACAATAAGGTAATCCTGCACGGTTTGATGAGGAAGATGATCAGCAACTGATGATGAATCGCAATAAAGAGCTGAAACTGATCTCGACTTGCACAAGTAATGTTGATGCTAAATTGGAGTTGCAATCTGAATTGACAAATTGATGGCTGAATTGAATAATCGATGGAGTTGTTTAATGCTGAATTGGGTCTGCAACTGGAAAATATTTGGCCCTATGATAGACTAAACTCTGATACCATGTTAGAAATTATTAGAACATGAAAGCGTGAAGGTGATTAACAAGAAAAACATCTGACTCCATTGTTTTGAGAAACTTATTTTGTACATATTGATCTACGTATAGATAGCATAGAGAGAACTACCTATATATATCGATACTATCTATAAAGATACTCACACTATCTATCAGACTATATATATAATTGTAAAGAATAAAATAAATATAAAGGGATAACCTAATTAATATAGATAGACTAAAGGATAATGTCAAGTAAAAGGATAATCTAGAGTAAACTACATAATATTCAAACATTTACCCATGTTCTCTCCTTTTCTTGATTTTTATTAGTCTAACATTCACCCATGTTCTTTGCTCTTCTTGATTTTGATCCTCAAATTCTAAAATTTGCTGAATTGGTCCCCAAATTTCCAAAGCTTCTTTGCTTGTGTCGGATCCCAAATCCAATCTTGATCAAGTCCCTAATCGAATTGAGGTCGCACATATTCATCATTGGTGAGATACTCCTCATTTGAATACAAGTTTTTCCAGCTAAAAGACAAATGAAAAAATAAGACTCGGTGATGCCATCGCGGTGCCATATTGGCCATCACATCGTGGTCATGCCATAAAAGAAAGAAGGGTCATCCCAGTCATGCTATCGCGGTGCCATCTCGGTCATCACGTCATGGGCATGCCGTAGTAGTTAACAAACTAATTGAAAACCTGAATTCCAGAATTCCAATATTTTATTAAATCCATTGTAAATCATCAAAAAAACTTGGTTGTGCAAACTTAATGTGATCACACATCTATATGATTCCAAACCGGCATTTCAACACAATTAATTCTGCGTTTTTTGTAGAGGTATTGGATAAGCAAATCGGTGATTAAATCCAACCTATATTGAGCAAAGAATCGCAACAAAGAAAACAACAAAAACCATTACTGCAGCAATGATCCAACACAGAATCACACCAACAATAAGGTAATCCAACACGAACTGATGAGGAAGATGATCAGCCACTAATGATGAATCGCAATAAAGAGCTAGAACGGATATTGGATTGCACAACTAATGTTGATGTTAAGTAGGAGTTTCAATCTGAATTGACAAATTGATGGCTGAATTGAAGAATCGACGGAGCGGTTTAATGCTGAAATGGCCCTAGGATAGAATAAGCTCTGATACCATGTTAGAAATTAATAGAACATGAAAGTGTGCAGGATATGAACAAGAAAAACATCTGACTCCATTGTATTGAGAAACGTATTAGTTTGTGCATATTAAACTATGTTCTTTACTCTTTTTGATGTTGATCCTTAAATTTAGAAATTTGCTGAATTGGTCCCCAAATTCCTAAAGCTTATTAGCCTGTGTCAGATCCCAAATCCAATCTCGATCAAATCCCCAATCGAATTGAGCTCGCACATCTTCATCATTGCTGATATACTCCTCATTTGAATACAAGTTTTTCACGCTAAAATCCAGTTGAAAAATAAAAAGATTCGGTCATGCCATCGTGGTGCTATCTTGTACATCTCGGCGTGGTCATGTTGTAAAAGAAAGAAGGGTCATCCCGGTCATGCCATCGCGGTGCTATCTCGGTCATCTCGTCGTTGTCATGTCGTAGTAGCTAACAAGATAATCTAAAATATGATTTCCAGAATTCCAATCTAGTATTGAATCCATCGTAAATCATAAAAAAAACTTAGTTGTGCAAACTTAATGTGATCACACATCTTCACGATAACAAACTGGCATTTCAACACAATTAATTTAGCATTATTTGTAAGGGTATTAGATCAGTAAATCAGTGATTAAATCCCGACTATATTAAGTAAAGAACCGCAACAAAGAAACCAGCAAAGAACTATTACTAAATTGAAGCAATGATCCAACACAGAATCACATCAACAATAAGGTAATCCTGCACGGTTTGATGAGGAAGATGATCAGCAACTGATGATGAATCGCAATAAAGAGCTGAAACTGATCTCGACTTGCACAAGTAATGTTGATGCTAAATTGGAGTTGCAATCTGAATTGACAAATTGATGGCTGAATTGAATAATCGATGGAGTTGTTTAATGCTGAATTGGGTCTGCAACTGGAAAATATTTGGCCCTATGATAGACTAAACTCTGATACCATGTTAGAAATTATTAGAACATGAAAGCGTGAAGGTGATTAACAAGAAAAACATCTGACTCCATTGTTTTGAGAAACTTATTTTGTACATATTGATCTACGTATAGATAGCATAGAGAGAACTACCTATATATATCGATACTATCTATAAAGATACTCACACTATCTATCAGACTATATATATAATTGTAAAGAATAAAATAAATATAAAGGGATAACCTAATTAATATAGATAGACTAAAGGATAATGTCAAGTAAAAGGATAATCTAGAGTAAACTACATAATATTCAAACATTTACCCATGTTCTCTCCTTTTCTTGATTTTTATTAGTCTAACATTCACCCATGTTCTTTGCTCTTCTTGATTTTGATCCTCAAATTCTAAAATTTGCTGAATTGGTCCCCAAATTTCCAAAGCTTCTTTGCTTGTGTCGGATCCCAAATCCAATCTTGATCAAGTCCCTAATCGAATTGAGGTCGCACATATTCATCATTGGTGAGATACTCCTCATTTGAATACAAGTTTTTCCAGCTAAAAGACAAATGAAAAAATAAGACTCGGTGATGCCATCGCGGTGCCATATTGGCCATCACATCGTGGTCATGCCATAAAAGAAAGAAGGGTCATCCCAGTCATGCTATCGCGGTGCCATCTCGGTCATCACGTCATGGGCATGCCGTAGTAGTTAACAAACTAATTGAAAACCTGAATTCCAGAATTCCAATATTTTATTAAATCCATTGTAAATCATCAAAAAAACTTGGTTGTGCAAACTTAATGTGATCACACATCTATATGATTCCAAACCGGCATTTCAACACAATTAATGCTGCGTTTTTTGTAGAGGTATTGGATAAGCAAATCGGTGATTAAATCCAACCTATATTGAGCAAAGAATCGCAACAAAGAAAACAACAAAAACCATTACTGCAGCAATGATCCAACACAGAATCACACCAACAATAAGGTAATCCAACACGAACTGATGAGGAAGATGATCAGCCACTAATGATGAATAGCAATAAAGAGCTAGAACGGATATTGGATTGCACAACTAATGTTGATGTTAAGTAGGAGTTTCAATCTGAATTGACAAATTGATGGCTGAATTGAAGAATCGACGGAGCGGTTTAATGCTGAAATGGCCCTAGGATAGAATAAGCTCTGATACCATGTTAGAAATTAATAGAACATGAAAGTGTGCAGGATATGAACAAGAAAAACATCTGACTCCATTGTATTGAGAAACGTATTAGTTTGTGCATATTAAACTATGTTCTTTACTCTTTTTGATGTTGATCCTTAAATTTAGAAATTTGCTGAATTGGTCCCCAAATTCCTAAAGCTTATTTGCCTGTGTCAGATCCCAAATCCAATCTCGATCAAATCCCCAATCGAATTGAGCTCGCACATCTTCATCATTGCTGATATACTCCTCATTTGAATACAAGTTTTTCACGCTAAAATCCAGTTGAAAAATAAAAAGATTCGGTCATGCCATCGTGGTGCTATCTTGTACATCTCGGCGTGGTTATGTTGTAAAAGAAAGAAGGGTCATCCCGGTCATGCCATCGCGGTGCTATCTCGGTCATCTCGTCGTTGTCATGTCGTAGTAGCTAACAAGATAATCTAAAATATGATTTCCAGAATTCCAATCTAGTATTGAATCCATCGTAAATCATAAAAAAAACTTAGTTGTGCAAACTTAATGTGATCACACATCTTCACGATAACAAACTGGCATTTCAACACAATTAATTTAGCATTATTTGTAAGGGTATTAGATCAGTAAATCAGTGATTAAATCCCGACTATATTAAGTAAAGAACCGCAACAAAGAAACCAGCAAAGAACCATTACTAAATTGAAGCAATGATCCAACACAGAATCACATCAACAATAAGGTAATCCTGCACGGTTTGATGAGGAAGATGATCAGCAACTGATGATGAATCGCAATAAAGAGCTGAAACTGATCTCGACTTGCACAAGTAATGTTGATGCTAAATTGGAGTTGCAATCCGAATTGACAAATTGATGGCTGAATTGAATAATCGATGGAGTTGTTTAATGCTGAATTGGGTCTGCAACTGGAAAATATTTGGCCCTATGATAGACTAAACTCTGATACCATGTTAGAAATTATTAGAACATGAAAGCGTGAAGGTGATTAACAAGAAAAACATCTGACTCCATTGTTTTGAGAAACTTATTTTGTACATATTGATCTACGTATAGATAGCATAGAGAGAACTACCTATATATATCGATACTATCTATAAAGATACTCACACTATCTATCAGACTATATATATAATTGTAAAGAATAAAATAAATATAAAGGGATAACCTAATTAATATAGATAGACTAAAGGATAATGTCTAGTAAAAGGATAATCTAGAGTAAACTACATAATATTCAAACATTTACCCATGTTCTCTCCTTTTCTTGATTTTTATTAGTCTAACATTCACCCATGTTCTTTGCTCTTCTTGATTTTGATCCTCAAATTCTAAAATTTGTTGAATTGGTCCCCAAATTTCCAAAGCTTGTTTGCTTGTGTCGGATCCCAAATCCAATCTTGATCAAGTCCCTAATCGAATTGAGGTCGCACATATTCATCATTGGTGAGATACTCCTCATTTGAATACAAGTTTTTCCAGCTAAAAGACAAATGAAAAAATAAGACTCGGTGATGCCATCGCGGTGCCATATTGGCCATCACATCGTGGTCATGCCATAAAAGAAAGAAGGGTCATCCCAGTCATGCTATCGCGGTGCCATCTCGGTCATCACGTCATGGGCATGCCGTAGTAGTTAACAAACTAATTGAAAACCTGAATTCCAGAATTCCAATATTTTATTAAATCCATTGTAAATCATCAAAAAAACTTGGTTGTGCAAACTTAATGTGATCACACATCTATATGATTCCAAACCGGCATTTCAACACAATTAATTCTGCGTTTTTTGTAGAGGTATTGGATAAGCAAATCGGTGATTAAATCCAAACTATATTGAGCAAAGAATCGCAACAAAGAAAACAACAAAAACCATTACTGCAGCAATGATCCAACACAGAATCACACCAACAATAAGGTAATCCAACACGAACTGATGAGGAAGATGATCAGCCACTAATGATGAATCGCAATAAAGAGCTAGAACGGATATTGGATTGCACAACTAATGTTGATGTTAAGTAGGAGTTTCAATCTGAATTGACAAATTGATGGCTGAATTGAAGAATCGACGAAGCGGTTTAATGCTGAAATGGCCCTAGGATAGAATAAGCTCTGATACCATGTTAGAAATTAATAGAACATGAAAGTGTGCAGGATATGAACAAGAAAAACATCTGACTCCATTGTATTGAGAAACGTATTAGTTTGTGCATATTAAACTATGTTCTTTACTCTTTTTGATGTTGATCCTTAAATTTAGAAATTTGCTGAATTGGTCCCCAAATTCCTAAAGCTTATTTGTCTGTGTCAGATCCCAAATCCAATCTCGATCAAATCCCCAATCGAATTGAGCTCGCACATCTTCATCATTGCTGATATACTCCTCATTTGAATACAAGTTTTTCACGCTAAAATCCAGTTGAAAAATAAAAAGATTCGGTCATGCCATCGTGGTGCTATCTTGTACATCTCGGCGTGGTCATGTTGTAAAAGAAAGAAGGGTCATCCCGGTCATGCCATCGCGGTGCTATCTCGGTCATCTCGTCGTTGTCATGTCGTAGTAGCTAACAAGATAATCTAAAATATGATTTCCAGAATTCCAATCTAGTATTGAATCCATCGTAAATCATAAAAAAAACTTAGTTGTGCAAACTTAATGTGATCACACATCTTCACGATAACAAACTGGCATTTCAACACAATTAATTTAGCATTATTTGTAAGGGTATTAGATCAGTAAATCAGTGATTAAATCCCGACTATATTAAGTAAAGAACCGCAACAAAGAAACCAGCAAAGAACCATTACTAAATTGAAGCAATGATCCAACACAGAATCACATCAACAATAAGGTAATCCTGCACGGTTTGATGAGGAAGATGATCAGCAACTGATGATGAATCGCAATAAAGAGCTGAAACTGATCTCGACTTGCACAAGTAATGTTGATGCTAAATTGGAGTAGCAATCTGAATTGACAAATTGATGGCTGAATTGAATAATCGATGGAGTTGTTTAATGCTGAATTGGGTCTGCAACTGGAAAATATTTGGCCCTATGATAGACTAAACTCTGATACCATGTTAGAAATTATTAGAACATGAAAGCGTGAAGGTGATTAACAAGAAAATCATCTGACTCCATTATTTTGAGAAACTTATTTTGTACATATTGATCTACGTATAGATAGCATAGAGAGAACTACCTATATATATCGATACTATCTATAAAGATACTCACACTATCTATCAGACTATATATATAATTGTAAAGAATAAAATAAATATAAAGGGATAACCTAATTAATATAGATAGACTAAAGGATAATGTCTAGTAAAAGGATAATCTAGAGTAAACTACATAATATTCAAACATTTACCCATGTTCTCTCCTTTTCTTGATTTTTATTAGTCTAACATTCACCCATGTTCTTTGCTCTTCTTGATTTTGATCCTCAAATTCTAAAATTTGCTGAATTGGTCCCCAAATTTCCAAAGCTTCTTTGCTTGTGTCGGATCCCAAATCCAATCTTGATCAAGTCCCTAATCGAATTGAGGTCGCACATATTCATCATTGGTGAGATACTCCTCATTTGAATACAAGTTTTTCCAGCTAAAAGACAAATGAAAAAATAAGACTCGGTGATGCCATCGCGGTGCCATATTGGCCATCACATCGTGGTCATGCCATAAAAGAAAGAAGGGTCATCCCAGTCATGCTATCGCGGTGCCATCTCGGTCATCACGTCATGGGCATGCCGTAGTAGTTAACAAACTAATTGAAAACCTGAATTCCAGAATTCCAATATTTTATTAAATCCATTGTAAATCATCAAAAAAACTTGGTTGTGCAAACTTAATGTGATCACACATCTATATGATTCCAAACCGGCATTTCAACACAATTAATTCGGCATTTTTTGTAGAGGTATTGGATAAGCAAATCGGTGATTAAATCCAAACTATATTGAGCAAAGACTCGCAACAAAGAAAACAACAAAAACCATTACTGCAGCAATGATCCAACACAGAATCACACCAACAATAAGGTAATCCAACACGAATTGATGAGGAAGATGATCAGCCACTAATGATGAATCGCATTAAAGAGCTAGAACGGATATTGGATTGCACAACTAATGTTGATGTTAAGTAGGAGTTTCAATCTGAATTGACAAATTGATGGCTGAATTGAAGAATCGACGGAGCGGTTTAATGCTGAAATGGCCCTAGGATAGAATAAGCTCTGATACCATGTTAGAAATTAATAGAACATGAAAGTGTGCAGGATATGAACAAGAAAAACATCTGACTCCATTGTATTGAGAAACGTATTAGTTTGTGCATATTAAACTATGTTCTTTACTCTTTTTGATGTTGATCCTTAAATTTAGAAATTTGCTGAATTGGTCCCCAAATTCCTAAAGCTTATTTGCCTGTGTCAGATCCCAAATCCAATCTCGATCAAATCCCCAATCGAATTGAGCTCGCACATCTTCATCATTGCTGATATACTCCTCATTTGAATACAAGTTTTTCACGCTAAAATCCAGTTGAAAAATAAAAAGATTCGGTCATGCCATCGTGGTGCTATCTTGTACATCTCGGCGTGGTCATGTTGTAAAAGAAAGAAGGGTCATCCCGGTCATGCCATCGCGGTGCTATCTCGGTCATCTCGTCGTTGTCATGTCGTAGTAGCTAACAAGATAATCTAAAATATGATTTCCAGAATTCCAATCTAGTATTGAATCCATCGTAAATCATAAAAAAAACTTAGTTGTGCAAACTTAATGTGATCACACATCTTCACGATAACAAACTGGCATTTCAACACAATTAATTTAGCATTATTTGTAAGGGTATTAGATCAGTAAATCAGTGATTAAATCCCGACTATATTAAGTAAAGAACCGCAACAAAGAAACCAGCAAAGAACCATTACTAAATTGAAGCAATGATCCAACACAGAATCACATCAACAATAAGGTAATCCTGCACGGTTTGATGAGGAAGATGATCAGCAACTGATGATGAATCGCAATAAAGAGCTGAAACTGATCTCGACTTGCACAAGTAATGTTGATGCTAAATTGGAGTAGCAATCTGAATTGACAAATTGATGGCTGAATTGAATAATCGATGGAGTTGTTTAATGCTGAATTGGGTCTGCAACTGGAAAATATTTGGCCCTATGCTAGACTAAACTCTGATACCATGTTAGAAATTATTAGAACATGAAAGCGTGAAGGTGATTAACAAGAAAATCATCTGACTCCATTGTTTTGAGAAACTTATTTTGTACATATTGATCTACGTATAGATAGCATAGAGAGAACTACCTATATATATCGATACTATCTATAAAGATACTCACACTATCTATCAGACTATATATATAATTGTAAAGAATAAAATAAATATAAAGGGATAACCTAATTAATATAGATAGACTAAAGGATAATGTCTAGTAAAAGGATAATCTAGAGTAAACTACATAATATTCAAACATTTACCCATGTTCTCTCCTTTTCTTGATTTTTATTAGTCTAACATTCACCCATGTTCTTTGCTCTTCTTGATTTTGATCCTCAAATTCTAAAATTTGCTGAATTGGTCCCCAAATTTCCAAAGCTTCTTTGCTTGTGTCGGATCCCAAATCCAATCTTGATCAAGTCCCTAATCGAATTGAGGTCGCACATATTCATCATTGGTGAGATACTCCTCATTTGAATACAAGTTTTTCCAGCTAAAAGACAAATGAAAAAATAAGACTCGGTGATGCCATCGCGGTGCCATATTGGCCATCACATCGTGGTCATGCCATAAAAGAAAGAAGGGTCATCCCAGTCATGCTATCGCGGTGCCATCTCGGTCATCACGTCATGGGCATGCCGTAGTAGTTAACAAACTAATTGAAAACCTGAATTCCAGAATTCCAATATTTTATTAAATCCATTGTAAATCATCAAAAAAACTTGGTTGTGCAAACTTAATGTGGTCACACATCTATATGATTCCAAACCGGCATTTCAACACAATTAATTCGGCATTTTTTGTAGAGGTATTGGATAAGCAAATCGGTGATTAAATCCAAACTATATTGAGCAAAGACTCGCAACAAAGAAAACAACAAAAACCATTACTGCAGCAATGATCCAACACAGAATCACACCAACAATAAGGTAATCCAACACGAATTGATGAGGAAGATGATCAGCCACTAATGATGAATCGCAATAAAGAGCTAGAACGGATATTGGATTGCACAACTAATGTTGATGTTAAGTAGGAGTTTCAATCTGAATTGACAAATTGATGGCTGAATTGAAGAATCGACGGAGCGGTTTAATGCTGAAATGGCCCTAGGATAGAATAAGCTCTGATACCATGTTAGAAATTAATAGAACATGAAAGTGTGCAGGATATGAACAAGAAAAAAATCTGACTCCATTGTATTGAGAAACGTATTAGTTTGTGCATATTAAACTATGTTCTTTACTCTTTTTGATGTTGATCCTTAAATTTAGAAATTTGCTGAATTGGTCCCCAAATTCCTAAAGCTTATTTGCCTGTGTCAGATCCCAAATCCAATCTCGATCAAATCCCCAATCGAATTGAGCTCGCACATCTTCATCATTGCTGATATACTCCTCATTTGAATACAAGTTTTTCACGCTAAAATCCAGTTGAAAAATAAAAAGATTCGGTCATGCCATCGTGGTGCTATCTTGTACATCTCGGCGTGGTCATGTTGTAAAAGAAAGAAGGGTCATCCCGGTCATGCCATCGCGGTGCTATCTCGGTCATCTCGTCGTTGTCATGTCGTAGTAGCTAACAAGATAATCTAAAATATGATTTCCAGAATTCCAATCTAGTATTGAATCCATCGTAAATCATAAAAAAAACTTAGTTGTGCAAACTTAATGTGATCACACATCTTCACGATAACAAACTGGTATTTCAACACAATTAATTTAGCATTATTTGTAAGGGTATTAGATCAGTAAATCAGTGATTAAATCCCGACTATATTAAGTAAAGAACCGCAACAAAGAAACCAGCAAAGAACCATTACTAAATTGAAGCAATGATCCAACACAGAATCACATCAACAATAAGGTAATCCAGCACGGTTTGATGAGGAAGATGATCAGCAACTGATGATGAATCGCAATAAAGAGCTGGAACTGATCTCGAATTGCACAAGTAATGTTGATGCTAAATTGGAGTTGCAATATGAATTGACAAATTGATGGCTGAATTGAATAATCGATGGAGTTGTTTAATGCTGAATTGGGTCTGCAACTGGAAAATATTTGGCCCTATGATAGACTAAACACTGATACCATGTTAGAAATTATTAGAACATGAAAGCGTGAAGGTTATTAACAAGAAAAACATCTGACTCCATTGTTTTGAGAAACTTATTTTGTACATATTGATCTACGTATAGATAGCATAGAGAGAACTACCTATATATATCGATACTATCTATAAAGATACTCACACTATTTATCAGACTATATATATAATTGTAAAGAATAAAATAAATATAAAGGGATAACCTAATTAATATAGATAGACTAAAGGATAATGTCTAGTAAAAGGATAATCTAGAGTAAACTACATAATATTCAAACATTTACCCATGTTCTCTCCTTTTCTTGATTTTTATTAGTCTAACATTCACCCATGTTCTTTGCTCTTCTTGATTTTGATCCTCAAATTCTAAAATTTGCTGAATTGGTCCCCAAATTTCCAAAGCTTCTTTGCTTGTGTCGGATCCCAAATCCAATCTTGATCAAGTCCCTAATCGAATTGAGGTCGCACATATTCATCATTGGTGAGATACTCCTCATTTGAATACAAGTTTTTCCAGCTAAAAGACAAATGAAAAAATAAGACTCGGTGATGCCATCGCGGTGCCATATTGGCCATCACATCGTGGTCATGCCATAAAGGAAAGAAGGGTCATCCCAGTCATGCTATCGCGGTGCCATCTCGGTCATCACGTCATGGGCATGCCGTAGTAGTTAACAAACTAATTGAAAACCTGAATTCCAGAATTCCAATATTTTATTAAATCCATTGTAAATCATCAAAAAAACTTGGTTGTGCAAACGTAATGTGATCACACATCTATATGATTCCAAACCGGCATTTCAACACAATTAATTCTGCGTTTTTTGTAGAGGTATTGGATAAGCAAATCGGTGATTAAATCCAAACTATATTGAGCAAAGAATCGCAACAAAGAAAACAACAAAAACCATTACTGCAGCAATGATCCAACACAGAATCACACCAACAATAAGGTAATCCAACACGAACTGATAAGGAAGATGATCAGCCACTAATGATGAATAGCAATAAAGAGCTAGAACGGATATTGGATTGCACAACTAATGTTGATGTTAAGTAGGAGTTTCAATCTGAATTGACAAATTGATGGCTGAATTGAAGAATCGACGGAGCGGTTTAATGCTGAAATGGCCCTAGGATAGAATAAACTCTGATACCATGTTAGAAATTAATAGAACATGAAAGTGTGCAGGATATGAACAAGAAAAAAATCTGACTCCATTGTATTGAGAAACGTATTAGTTTGTGCATATTAAACTATGTTCTTTACTCTTTTTGATGTTGATCCTTAAATTTAGAAATTTGCTGAATTGGTCCCCAAATTCCTAAAGCTTATTTGCCTGTGTCAGATCCCAAATCCAATCTCGATCAAATCCCCAATCGAATTGAGCTCGCACATCTTCATCATTGCTGATATACTCCTCATTTGAATACAAGTTTTTCACGCTAAAATCCAGTTGAAAAATAAAAAGATTCGGTCATGCCATCGTGGTGCTATCTTGTACATCTCGGCGTGGTCATGTTGTAAAAGAAAGAAGGGTCATCCCGGTCATGCCATCGCGGTGCTATCTCGGTCATCTCGTCGTTGTCATGTCGTAGTAGCTAACAAGATAATCTAAAATATGATTTCCAGAATTCCAATCTAGTATTGAATCCATCGTAAATCATAAAAAAAACTTAGTTGTGCAAACTTAATGTGATCACACATCTTCACGATAACAAACTGGTATTTCAACACAATTAATTTAGCATTATTTGTAAGGGTATTAGATCAGTAAATCAGTGATTAAATCCCGACTATATTAAGTAAAGAACCGCAACAAAGAAACCAGCAAAGAACCATTACTAAATTGAAGCAATGATCCAACACAGAATCACATCAACAATAAGGTAATCCAGCACGGTTTGATGAGGAAGATGATCAGCAACTGATGATGAATCGCAATAAAGAGCTGGAACTGATCTCGAATTGCACAAGTAATGTTGATGCTAAATTGGAGTTGCAATATGAATTGACAAATTGATGGCTGAATTGAATAATCGATGGAGTTGTTTAATGCTGAATTGGGTCTGCAACTGGAAAATATTTGGCCCTATGATAGACTAAACACTGATACCATGTTAGAAATTATTAGAACATGAAAGCGTGAAGGTGATTAACAAGAAAAACATCTGACTCCATTGTTTTGAGAAACTTATTTTGTACATATTGATCTACGTATAGATAGCATAGAGAGAACTACCTATATATATCGATACTATCTATAAAGATACTCACACTATTTATCAGACTATATATATAATTGTAAAGAATAAAATAAATATAAAGGGATAACCTAATTAATATAGATAGACTAAAGGATAATGTCTAGTAAAAGGATAATCTAGAGTAAACTACATAATATTCAAAAATTTACCCATGTTCTCTCCTTTTCTTGATTTTTATTAGTCTAACATTCACCCATGTTCTTTGCTCTTCTTGATTTTGATCCTCAAATTCTAAAATTTCCTGAATTGGTCCCCAAATTTCCAAAGCTTCTTTGCTTGTGTCGGATCCCAAATCCAATCTTGATCAAGTCCCTAATCGAATTGAGGTCGCACATATTCATCATTGGTGAGATACTCCTCATTTGAATACAAGTTTTTCCAGCTAAAAGACAAATGAAAAAATAAGACTCGGTGATGCCATCGCGGTGCCATATTGGCCATCACATCGTGGTCATGCCATAAAGGAAAGAAGGGTCATCCCAGTCATGCTATCGCGGTGCCATCTCGGTCATCACGTCATGGGCATGCCGTAGTAGTTAACAAACTAATTGAAAACCTGAATTCCAGAATTCCAATATTTTATTAAATCCATTGTAAATCATCAAAAAAACTTGGTTGTGCAAACGTAATGTGATCACACATCTATATGATTCCAAACCGGCATTTCAACACAATTAATTCTGCGTTTTTTGTAGAGGTATTGGATAAGCAAATCGGTGATTAAATCCAAACTATATTGAGCAAAGAATCGCAACAAAGAAAACAACAAAAACCATTACTGCAGCAATGATCCAACACAGAATCACACCAACAATAAGGTAATCCAACACGAACTGATAAGGAAGATGATCAGCCACTAATGATGAATAGCAATAAAGAGCTAGAACGGATATTGGATTGCACAACTAATGTTGATGTTAAGTAGGAGTTTCAATCTGAATTGACAAATTGATGGCTGAATTGAAGAATCGACGGAGCGGTTTAATGCTGAAATGGCCCTAGGATAGAATAAACTCTGATACCATGTTAGAAATTAATAGAACATGAAAGTGTGCAGGATATGAACAAGAAAAAAATCTGACTCCATTGTATTGAGAAACGTATTAGTTTGTGCATATTAAACTATGTTCTTTACTCTTTTTGATGTTGATCCTTAAATTTAGAAATTTGCTGAATTGGTCCCCAAATTCCTAAAGCTTATTTGCCTGTGTCAGATCCCAAATCCAATCTCGATCAAATCCCCAATCGAATTGAGCTCGCACATCTTCATCATTGCTGATATACTCCTCATTTGAATACAAGTTTTTCACGCTAAAATCCAGTTGAAAAATAAAAAGATTCGGTCATGCCATCGTGGTGCTATCTTGTACATCTCGGCGTGGTCATGTTGTAAAAGAAAGAAGGGTCATCCCGGTCATGCCATCGCGGTGCTATCTCGGTCATCTCGTCGTTGTCATGTCGTAGTAGCTAACAAGATAATCTAAAATATGATTTCCAGAATTCCAATCTAGTATTGAATCCATCGTAAATCATAAAAAAAACTTAGTTGTGCAAACTTAATGTGATCACACATCTTCACGATAACAAACTGGCATTTCAACACAATTAATTTAGCATTATTTGTAAGGGTATTAGATCAGTAAATCAGTGATTAAATCCCGACTATATTAAGTAAAGAACCGCAACAAAGAAACCATCAAAGAACCATTACTAAATTGAAGCAATGATCCAACACAGAATCACATCAACAATAAGGTAATCCAGCACGGTTTGATGAGGAAGATGATCAGCAACTGATGATGAATCGCAATAAAGAGCTGGAACTGATCTCGAATTGCACAAGTAATGTTGATGCTAAATTGGAGTTGCAATATGAATTGACAAATTGATGGTTGAATTGAATAATCGATGGAGTTGTTTAATGCTGAATTGGGTCTGCAACTGGAAAATATTTGGCCCTATGATAGACTAAACTCTGATACCATGTTAGAAATTATTAGAACATGAAAGCGTGAAGGTGATTAACAAGAAAAACATCTGACTCCATTGTTTTGAGAAACTTATTTTGTACATATTGATCTACGTATAGATAGCATAGAGAGAACTACCTATATATATCGATACTATCTATAAAGATACTCACACTATCTATCAGACTATATATATAATTGTAAAGAATAAAATAAATATAAAGGGATAACCTAATTAATATAGATAGACTAAAGGATAATGTCAAGTAAAAGGATAATCTAGAGTAAACTACATAATATTCAAACATTTACCCATGTTCTCTCCTTTTCTTGATTTTTATTAGTCTAACATTCACCCATGTTCTTTGCTCTTCTTGATTTTGATCCTCAAATTCTAAAATTTGCTGAATTGGTCCCCAAATTTCCAAAGCTTCTTTGCTTGTGTCGGATCCCAAATCCAATCTTGATCAAGTCCCTAATCGAATTGAGGTCGCACATATTCATCATTGGTGAGATACTCCTCATTTGAATACAAGTTTTTCCAGCTAAAAGACAAATGAAAAAATAAGACTCGGTGATGCCATCGCGGTGCCATATTGGCCATCACATCGTGGTCATGCCATAAAAGAAAGAAGGGTCATCCCAGTCATGCTATCGCGGTGCCATCTCGGTCATCACGTCATGGGCATGCCGTAGTAGTTAACAAACTAATTGAAAACCTGAATTCCAGAATTCCAATATTTTATTAAATCCATTGTAAATCATCAAAAAAACTTGGTTGTGCAAACTTAATGTGATCACACATCTATATGATTCCAAACCGGCATTTCAACACAATTAATTCGGCATTTTTTGTAGAGGTATTGGATAAGCAAATCGGTGATTAAATCCAAACTATATTGAGCAAAGAATCGCAACAAAGAAAACAACAAAAACCATTACTGCAGCAATGATCCAACACAGAATCACACCAACAATAAGGTAATCCAACACGAACTGATGAGGAAGATGATCAGCCACTAATGATGAATCGCAATAAAGAGCTAGAACGGATATTGGATTGCACAACTAATGTTGATGTTAAGTAGGAGTTTCAATCTGAATTGACAAATTGATGGCTGAATTGAAGAATCGACGGAGCGGTTTAATGCTGAAATGGCCCTAGGATAGAATAAACTCTGATACCATGTTAGAAATTAATAGAACATGAAAGTGTGCAGGATATGAACAAGAAAAAAATCTGACTCCATTGTATTGAGAAACGTATTAGTTTGTGCATATTAAACTATGTTCTTTACTCTTTTTGATGTTGATCCTTAAATTTAGAAATTTGCTGAATTGGTCCCCAAATTCCTAAAGCTTATTTGCCTGTGTCAGATCCCAAATCCAATCTCGATCAAATCCCCAATCGAATTGAGCTCGCACATCTTCATCATTGCTGATATACTCCTCATTTGAATACAAGTTTTTCACGCTAAAATCCAGTTGAAAAATAAAAAGATTCGGTCATGCCATCGTGGTGCTATCTTGTACATCTCGGCGTGGTCATGTTGTAAAAGAAAGAAGGGTCATCCCGGTCATGCCATCGTGGTGCTATCTCGGTCATCTCGTCGTAGTAGCTAACAAGATAATCTAAAATATGATTTCCAGAATTCCAATCTAGTATTGAATCCATCGTAAATCATATAAAATACTTAGTTGTGCAAACTTAATGTGATCACACATCTTCACGATAACAAACTGGCATTTCAACACAATTAATTTAGCATTATTTGTAAGGGTATTAGATCAGTAAATCAGTGATTAAATCCCGACTATATTAAGTAAAGAACCGCAACAAAGAAACCAGCAAAGAACCATTACTAAATTGAAGCAATGATCCAACACAGAATCACATCAACAATAAGGTAATCCAGCACGGTTTGATGAGGAAGATGATCAGCAACTGATGATGAATCGCAATAAAGAGCTGGAACTGATATCGAATTGCACAAGTAATGTTGATGCTAAATTGGAGTTGCAATATGAATTGACAAATTGATGTCTGAATTGAATAATCGATGGAGTTGTTTAATGCTGAATTGGGTCTGCAACTGGAAAATATTTGGCCCTATGATAGACTAAACTCTGATACCATGTTAGAAATTATTAGAACATGAAAGCGTGAAGGTGATTAACAAGAAAAACATCTGACTCCATTGTTTTGAGAAACTTATTTTGTACATATTGATCTACGTATAGATAGCATAGAGAGAACTACCTATATATATCGATACTATCTATAAAGATACTCACACTATCTATCAAACTATATATATAATTGTAAAGAATAAAATAAATATAAAGGGATAACCTAATTAATATAGATAGACTAAAGGATAATGTCTAGTAAAAGGATAATCTAGAGTAAACTACATAATATAAAAACATTCACCCATGTTCTTTGCTCTTCTTGATTTTGATCCTCAAATTCTAAAATTTGTTGAATTGGTCCCCAAATTTCCAAAGCTTCTTTGCTTGTGTTGGATCCCAAATCCAATCTTGATCAAGTCCCTAATCGAATTGAGGTCGCACATATTCATCATTGGTGAGATAATCCTCATTTGAATACAAGTTTTTCCAGCTAAAAGACAAATGAAAAAAAAAAGACTCGGTGATGCCATCGCGGTGCCATATTGGCCATCACATCGTGGTCATGCCATAAAAGAAAGAAGGGTCATCCCAGTCATGCTATCGCGGTGCCATCTCGGTCATCACGTCATGGGCATGCCGTAGTAGTTAACAAACTAATTGAAAACCTGAATTCCAGAATTCCAATATTTTATTAAATCCATTGTAAATCATCAAAAAAACTTGGTTGTGCAAACTTAATGTGATCACACATCTATATGATTCCAAACCGGCATTTCAACACAATTAATTCTGCGTTTTTTGTAGAGGTATTGGATAAGCAAATCGGTGATTAAATCCAAACTATATTGAGCAAAGAATCGCAACAAAGAAAACAACAAAAACCATTACTGCAGCAATGATCCAACACAGAATCACACCAACAATAAGGTAATCCAACACGAACTGATGAGGAAGATGATCAGCCACTAATGATGAATCGCAATAAAGAGCTAGAACGGATATTGGATTGCACAACTAATGTTGATGTTAAGTAGGAGTTTCAATCTGAATTGACAAATTGATGGCTGAATTGAAGAATCGACGGAGCGGTTTAATGCTGAAATGGCCCTAGGATAGAATAAACTCTGATACCATGTTAGAAATTAATAGAACATGAAAGTGTGCAGGATATGAACAAGAAAAACATCTGACTCCATTGTATTGAGAAACGTATTAGTTTGTGCATATTAAACTATGTTCTTTACTCTTTTTGATGTTGATCCTTAAATTTAGAAATTTGCTGAATTGGTCCCCAAATTCCTAAAGCTTATTTGCCTGTGTCAGATCCCAAATCCAATCTCGATCAAATCCCCAATCGAATTGAGCTCGCACATCTTCATCATTGCTGATATGCTCCTCATTTGAATACAAGTTTTTCACGCTAAAATCCAGTTGAAAAATAAAAAGATTCGGTCATGCCATCGTGGTGCTATCTTGTACATCTCGGCGTGGTCATGTTGTAAAAGAAAGAAGGGTCATCCCGGTCATGCCATCGCGGTGCTATCTCGGTCATCTCGCCGTTGTCATGTCGTAGTAGCTAAGAAGATAATCTAAAATATGATTTCCAGAATTCCAATCTAGTATTGAATCCATCGTAAATCATAAAAAAAACTTAGTTGTGCAAACTTAATGTGATCACACATCTTCACGATAACAAACTGGCATTTCAACACAATTAATTTAGCATTATTTGTAAGGGTATTAGATCAGTAAATCAGTGATTAAATCCCGACTATATTAAGTAAAGAACCGCAACAAAGAAACCAGCAAAGAACCATTACTAAATTGAAGCAATGATCCAGCACAGAATCACATCAACAATAAGTTAATCCAGCACGGTTTGATGAGGAAGATGATCAGCAACTGATGATTAATCGCAATAAAGAGCTGGAACTGATATCGAATTGCACAAGTAATGTTGATGCTAAATTGGAGTTGCAATCTGAATTGACAAATTGATGGCTGAATTGAATAATCGATGGAGTTGTTTAATGCTGAATTGGGTCTGCAACTGGAAAATATTTGGCCCTTTGATAGACTAAACTCTGATACCATGTTAGAAATTATTAGAACATGAAAGCGTGAAGGTGATTAACAAGAAAAACATCTGACTCCATTGTTTTGAGAAACTTATTTTGTACATATTGATCTACGTATAGATAGCATAGAGAGAACTACCTATATATATCGATACTATCTATAAAGATACTCACACTATCTATCAAACTATATATATAATTGTAAAGAATAAAATAAATATAAAGGGATAACCTAATTAATATAGATAGACTAAAGGATAATGTCTAGTAAAAGGATAATCTAGAGTAAACTACATAATATTAAAACATTCACCCATGTTCTCTCCTTTTCTTGATTTATATTACTCTAACATTCACCCATGTTCTTTGCTCTTCTTGATTTTGATCCTCAAATTCTAAAATTTGCTGAATTGGTCCCCAAATTTCCAAAGCTTCTTTGCTTGTGTCGGATCTCAAATCCAATCTTGATCAAGTCCCTAATCGAATTGAGGTCGCACATATTCATCATTGGTGAGGTACTCCTCGTTTGAATACAAGTTTTTCCAGCTAAAATCCAGATGAAAAAAAAAACTCGGTCATGCCATCGCGGTGCCATATTGGCCATCACATCGTGGTCATGCCATAAAAGAAAGAAGGGTCATCCCAGTCATGCTATCGCGGTGCCATCTCGGTCATCACGTCATGGGCATGCCGTAGTAGTTAACAAACTAATCGAAAACCTGAATTCCAGAATTCCAATATTTTATTAAATCCATTGTAAATCATCAAAAAAACTTGGTTGTGCAAACTTAATGTGATCACACATCTATATGATACCAAACCGGCATTTCAACACAATTAATTCTGCGTTTTTTGTAGAGGTATTGGATAAGCAAATCGGTGATTAAATCCAAACTATATTGAGCAAAGAATCGCAACAAAGAAAACAACAAAAACCATTACTGCAGCAATGATCCAACACAGAATCACACCAACAATAAGGTAATCCAACACGAACTGATGAGGAAGATGATCAGCCACTAATGATGAATCGCAATAAAGAGCTAGAACGGATATTGGATTGCACAACTAATGTTGATGCTAAGTAGGAGTTGCAATATGAATTGACAAATTGATGGTTGAATTCAAGAATCGATGGAGTAGTTTAATGTTAAACTGGAGCTGCAACTGGAAAGTATTTGGCCCTAGGATAGACTAAGCTCTGATACCATGTTAGAAATTGATACAACATGAAAGCGTGAAGGATATGAACAAGAAAAACATTTGACTCCATTGTATTGAGAAACGTATTAGTTTGTACATATTGAACTACATATATATAGTATAGAGAGAATTAACTATATATATTGATACTATCTGTAGAGATACTCATACTATCTATCTAACGATATATATAATTGTAAAGAATAAACTAAATTTAAAGGGATAACCTAATTAATATGGATAGACTAAAGGATAAAGTCTAATAGAAGGATAATCTAGAGTAAACTACATAATATTCTAACATTCACTCATGTTCTCTGCTTTTCTTGATTTATATTACTCTAGCATTCACCCATGTTCTTTGCTCTTCTTGATTTTGATCCTCAAATTTTAAAATTTGCTAAATTGGTCCCCAAATTTCTAAAGCTTCTTTGCTTGTGTCAGATCCCAAATACAATCTTGATCAAATCCCTAATCGAATTGAGTTCGCACATACTCCTTGTTTGAATACAAGTTTTTCTAACTAAAATCCAGATGAAAAAAAAAGACTCGGTCATGCCATCGCAGTGCCATATTGGCCATCACGTCGTGGTCATGCCATAAAAGAAAGAAGGGTCATCCCAGTCATGCTATCGCGGTGCCATCTCGGTTATCACGTCATGGTCATGCCGTAGTAGCTAACAAACTAATCGAAAATCTGAATTCCAGAATTCCAATATTTTATTGAATCCATTGTAAAACATCAAAAAAACTTGGTTCTGCAAAATTAATGTGATCACACATCTTCATGATACCAAACCGGCATTTCAACACAATTAATTAAGCATTTTTTGGAGAGGAATTGGATAATCAAATCGGTGATTAAATCCAAACTATATTGAGCAAAGAATCGCAACAAAGAAAACAACAAAAAGCATTACAAAATTGCAGCAATGATCCAACACAGAACCGCACCAACACTTAGGTAATCCAACACGAACTGATGAGGAAGATGATTAGCAACTGATGAGGATTCGCAATAATGAGCTAGAACGGATATTGGATTGCACAACTAATGTTGATGCTAAGTAGGAGTTGCAATATGAATTGAAAAATTGATGGCTGAATTGAAGAATCGATGAAGCGGTTTAATGCTGAACTGGAGCTGCAACTGGAAAATAATTGTCCCTAGGATAGACTAAGCTCTGATACCATGTTAAAAATTAATAGAACATGAAAGTGTGAAGGATATGAACAAGAAAAACACCTGATTCCATTGTATTGAGAAACGTATTAGTTTGTACATATTGAACTACATATATATAGTATAGAGAGGATTAACTATATATATCGATACTATCTATAAAGATACTCATACTATCTATCTAACGATATATATAATTGTAAGGAATAAACTAAATTTAAAGGGATAACCTAATTAATATAGATAGACTAAAGGATAAAGTCTAATAGAAGGATAATCTAGAGTAAACTACATAATATTCTAACATTCACCCATGTTCTCTGCTTTTCTTGATTTATATTACTCTAATTAACAATCACCCATGTTCTTTGCTCTTCTTGATTTTGATCCTCAAATTTTAAAATTTGCTGAATTGGACCCTAAATTTCCAAAGCTTCTTTGCTTGTGTCGGATCCCAAATCCAATCTTGATCAAACCCTTAATCGAATTGAGCTCGCACATATTCATCATTGGTGAGATACTCCTCGTTTGAATACAAGTTTTTCCAGCTAAAATCCAGATGAAAAAAAAAGACTCGGTCATGCCATCGCGGTGCCATATTGGCCTTCACGTCGTGGTCATGCCATAAAATAAAGAAGGCTCATCCCAGTCATGCTATCGCGGCGCCATCTCGGTTATCACGTCATGGTCATGCCGTAGTAGCTAACAAACTAATCGAAAATCTGAATTCCAGAATTCCAATATTTTATTGAATCCATTATAAAACATAAAAAAATACTTGGTTGTGCAAACTTAATGTCATCACACATCTTCATGGTACCAAACCGGCATTTCAACACAATTAATTAATCATTTTTTGGAGAAGTACTGGATAAGCAAATCGGTGATTAAATCCAAACTATATTGAGAAAAGAATCGCAACAAAGAAAACAACAAAAAGCATTACAAAATTGCAGCAATGATCCAACACAAAACCGCACCAACACTCAGGTAATCCAACACGAACTGCTGATGAAGATGATCAACAACTGATGAGGAATCGCAATAATGAGCTAGAACGGATATTGGATTGCACAACGAATGTTGATGCTAAGTAGGAGTTGCAATATGAATTGACAAATTGATTGCTGAATTGAAGAATCGATGGAGCGGTTTAATGCTTAAGTGGAGCTGCAACTGGAAAATATTTGGCCCTAGTATAGACTAAGCTCTGATACCATGTTAGAAATTAATAGAACATGAAAGCGTGAAGGATATGAACAAGAAAAACACCTGGCTCCATTGTATTGAGAAACGTATTAGTTTGTACATATTGAACTACATATATATAGTATAGAGAGAATTAACTATATATATCGATACTATCTATAAAGATACTCATACTATCTATCTAACGATATATATAATTGTAAAGAATAAACTAAATTTAAAGGGATAACCTAATTAATATAGATAGACTAAACGATAAAGTCTAATAGAAGGATAATCTAGAGTAAACTATATAATATTCTAACATTCACCCATGTTCTCTGCTTTTCTTGATTTATATTACTCTAACATTCACCCATGTTCTTTGCTCTTCTTGATTTTGATCCTCAAATTTTAAAATTTGCTGAATTGGTCCCCAAATTTCCAAAGCTTCTTTGCTTGTGTAGGATCCCAAATCCAATCTTGATCAAGTCCCTAATCGAATTGAGGTCGCACATATTCATCATTGGTGAGGTACTCCTCGTTTGAATACAAGTTTTTCCAGCTAAAATCCAGATGAAAAAAAAAGACTCGGTCATGCCATCGCGGTGCCATATTGGCCTTCACGTCGTGGTCATGCCATAAAATAAAGAAGGCTCATCCCAGTCATGCTATCGCGGCGCCATCTCGGTTATCACGTCATGGTCATGCCGTAGTAGCTAACAAACTAATCGAAAATCTGAATTCCAGAATTCCAATATTTTATTGAATCCATTATAAAACATAAAAAAAAACTTAGTTGTGCAAACTTAATGTCATCACACATCTTCATGGTACCAAACCGGCATTTCAACACAATTAATTAAGCATTTTGTGGAGAAGTACTGGATAAGCAAATCGGTGATTAAATCCAAACTATATTGAGCAAAGAATCGCAACAAAGAAAACAACAAAAAGCATTACAAAATTGCAGCAATGATCCAACACAAAACCGCACCAACACTCAGGTAATCCAACACGAACTACTGATGAAGATGATCAACAACTGATGAGGAATCGCAATAATGAGCTAGAACGGATATTGGATTGCACAACGAATGTTGATGCTAAGTAGGAGTTGCAATATGAATTGACAAATTGATTGCTGAATTGAAGAATCGATGGAGCGGTTTAATGCTGAAGTGGAGCTGCAACTGGAAAATATTTGGCCCTAGGATAGACTAAGCTCTGATACCATGTTAGAAATTAATAGAACATGAAAGCGTGAAGGATATGAACAAGAAAAACACCTGGCTCCATTGTATTGAGAAACGTATTAGTTTGTACATATTGAACTACATATATATAGTATAGAGAGAATTAACTATATATATCGATACTATCTATAAAGATACTCATACTATCTATCTAACGATATATATAATTGTAAAGAATAAACTAAATTTAAAGGGATAACCTAATTAATATAGATAGACTAAACGATAAAGTCTAATAGAAGGATAATCTAGAGTAAACTATATAATATTCTAACATTCACCCATGTTCTCTGCTTTTCTTGATTTATATTACTCTAACATTTACCCATATTCTTTGCTCTTCTTGATTTTGATCCTCAAATTTTAAAATTTGTTGAATTGGTCCCCAAATTTCCAAAGCTTCTTTGCTTGTGTAGGAACCCAAATCCAATCTTGATCAAGTCCCTAATCGAATTGAGGTCGCACATATTCATCATTGGTGAGGTACTCCTCGTTTGAATACAAGTTTTTCCAGCTAAAATCCAGATGAAAAAAAAAGACTCGGTCATGCCATCGCGGTGCCATATTGGCCTTCACGCCGTGGTCATGCCATAAAATAAAGAAGGCTCATCCCAGTCATGCTATCGCGGCGCCATCTCGGTTATCACGTCATGGTCATGCCGTAGTAGCTAACAAACTAATCGAAAATCTGAATTCCAGAATTCCAATATTTTATTGAATCAATTATAAAACATAAAAAAAACTTGGTTGTGCAAAATTAATGTGATCACACATCTTCATGATACCAAACCGGCATTTCAACACAATTAATTAAGCATTTTTTGGAGAGGAATTGGATAATCAAATCGGTGATTAAATCCAAACTATATTGAGCAAAGAATCGCAACAAAGAAAACAACAAAAAGCATTACAAAATTGCAGCAATGATCCAACACAGAACCGCACCAACACTTAGGTAATCCAACACGAACTGATGAGGAAGATGATTAGCAACTGATGAGGAATCGCAATAATGAGCTAGAACGGATATTGGATTGCACAACTAATGTTGATGCTAAGTAGGAGTTGCAATATGAATTGAAAAATTGATGGCTGAATTGAAGAATCGATGAAGCGGTTTAATGCTGAACTGGAGCTGCAACTGGAAAATAATTGTCCCTAGGATAGACTAAGCTCTGATACCATGTTAAAAATTAATAGAACATGAAAGTGTGAAGGATATGAACAAGAAAAACACCTGATTCCATTGTATTGAGAAACGTATTAGTTTGTACATATTGAACTACATATATATAGTATAGAGAGGATTAACTATATATATCGATACTATCTATAAAGATACTCATACTATCTATCTAACGATATATATAATTGTAAAGAATAAACTAAATTTAAAGGGATAACCTAATTAATATAGATAGACTAAAGGATAAAGTCTAATAGAAGGATAATCTAGAGTAAACTACATAATATTCTAACATTCACCCATGTTCTCTGCTTTTCTTGATTTATATTACTCTAATTAACAATCACCCATGTTCTTTGCTCTTCTTGATTTTGATCCTCAAATTTTAAAATTTGCTGAATTGGACCCTAAATTTCCAAAGCTTCTTTGCTTGTGTAGGATCCCAAATCCAATCTTGATCAAGTCCCTAATCGAATTGAGGTCGCACATATTCATCATTGGTGAGGTACTCCTCGTTTGAATACAAGTTTTTCCAGCTAAAATCCAGATGAAAAAAAAAGACTCGGTCATGCCATCGCGGTGCCATATTGGCCTTCACGTCGTGGTCATGCCATAAAATAAAGAAGGCTCATCCCAGTCATGCTATCGTGGCGCCATCTCGGTTATCACGTCATGGTCATGCCGTAGTAGCTAACAAACTAATCGAAAATCTGAATTCCAGAATTCCAATATTTTATTGAATCCATTATAAAACATAAAAAAAAACTTGGTTGTGCAAACTTAATGTCAGCACACATCTTCATGGTACCAAACCGGCATTTCAACACAATTAATTAAGCATTTTTTGGAGAAGTACTGGATAAGCAAATCGGTGATTAAATCCAAACTATATTGAGCAAAGAATCGCAACAAAGAAAACAACAAAAAGCATTACAAAATTGCAGCAATGATCCAACACAAAACCGCACCAACACTCAGGTAATCCAACACGAACTGATGAGGAAGATGATCAGCAACTGATGAGGAATCGCAGTAAGGAGGTAGAACGGATATTGGATTGCACAACTAATGTTGATGCTAAGTAGGAGTTGCAATATGAATTGACAAATTGATTGGTGAATTGAAGAATCGATGGAGCGGTTTAATGCTGAAGTGGAGCTGCAACTGGAAAATATTTGGCCCTAGGATAGACTAAGCTCTGATACCATGTTAGAAATTAATAGAACATGAAAGCGTGAAGGATATGAACAAGAAAAACACCTGGCTCCATTGTATTGAGAAACGTATTAGTTTGTACATATTGAACTACATATATATAGTATAGAGAGAATTAACTATATATATCGATACTATCTATAAAGATACTCATACTATCTATCTAACGATATATATAATTGTAAAGAATAAACTAAATTTAAAGGGATAACCTAATTAATATAGATAGACTAAACGATAAAGTCTAATAGAAGGATAATCTAGAGTAAACTATATAATATTCTAACATTCACCCATGTTCTCTGCTTTTCTTGATTTATATTACTCTAACATTCACCCATGTTCTTTGCTCTTCTTGATTTTGATCCTCAAATTTTAAAATTTGCTGAATTGGTCCCCAAATTTCCAAAGCTTCTTTGCTTGTGTAGGATCCCAAATCCAATCTTGATCAAGTCCCTAATCGAATTGAGGTCGCACATATTCATCATTGGTGAGGTACTCCTCGTTTGAATACAAGTTTTTCCAGCTAAAATCCAGATGAAAAAAAAAGACTCGGTCATGCCATCGCGGTGCCATATTGGCCTTCACGTCGTGGTCATGCCATAAAATAAAGAAGGCTCATCCCAGTCATGCTATCGCGGCGCCATCTCGGTTATCACGTCATGGTCATGCCGTAGTAGCTAACAAACTAATCGAAAATCTGAATTCCAGAATTCCAATATTTTATTGAATCCATTATAAAACATAAAAAAAAACTTAGTTGTGCAAACTTAATGTCATCACACATCTTCATGGTACCAAACCGGCATTTCAACACAATTAATTAAGCATTTTGTGGAGAAGTACTGGATAAGCAAATCGGTGATTAAATCCAAACTATATTGAGCAAAGAATCGCAACAAAGAAAACAACAAAAAGCATTACAAAATTGCAGCAATGATCCAACACAAAACCGCACCAACACTCAGGTAATCCAACACGAACTACTGATGAAGATGATCAACAACTGATGAGGAATCGCAATAATGAGCTAGAACGGATATTGGATTGCACAACGAATGTTGATGCTAAGTAGGAGTTGCAATATGAATTGACAAATTGATTGCTGAATTGAAGAATCGATGGAGCGGTTTAATGCTGAAGTGGAGCTGCAACTGGAAAATATTTGGCCCTAGGATAGACTAAGCTCTGATACCATGTTAGAAATTAATAGAACATGAAAGCGTGAAGGATATGAACAAGAAAAACACCTGGCTCCATTGTATTGAGAAACGTATTAGTTTGTACATATTGAACTACATATATATAGTATAGAGAGAATTAACTATATATATCGATACTATCTATAAAGATACTCATACTATCTATCTAACGATATATATAATTGTAAAGAATAAACTAAATTTAAAGGGATAACCTAATTAATATAGATAGACTAAACGATAAAGTCTAATAGAAGGATAATCTAGAGTAAACTATATAATATTCTAACATTCACCCATGTTCTCTGCTTTTCTTGATTTATATTACTCTAACATTTACCCATATTCTTTGCTCTTCTTGATTTTGATCCTCAAATTTTAAAATTTGTTGAATTGGTCCCCAAATTTCCAAAGCTTCTTTGCTTGTGTAGGAACCCAAATCCAATCTTGATCAAGTCCCTAATCGAATTGAGGTCGCACATATTCATCATTGGTGAGGTACTCCTCGTTTGAATACAAGTTTTTCCAGCTAAAATCCAGATGAAAAAAAAAGACTCGGTCATGCCATCGCGGTGCCATATTGGCCTTCACGCCGTGGTCATGCCATAAAATAAAGAAGGCTCATCCCAGTCATGCTATCGCGGCGCCATCTCGGTTATCACGTCATGGTCATGCCGTAGTAGCTAACAAACTAATCGAAAATCTGAATTCCAGAATTCCAATATTTTATTGAATCAATTATAAAACATAAAAAAAACTTGGTTGTGCAAAATTAATGTGATCACACATCTTCATGATACCAAACCGGCATTTCAACACAATTAATTAAGCATTTTTTGGAGAGGAATTGGATAATCAAATCGGTGATTAAATCCAAACTATATTGAGCAAAGAATCGCAACAAAGAAAACAACAAAAAGCATTACAAAATTGCAGCAATGATCCAACACAGAACCGCACCAACACTTAGGTAATCCAACACGAACTGATGAGGAAGATGATTAGCAACTGATGAGGAATCGCAATAATGAGCTAGAACGGATATTGGATTGCACAACTAATGTTGATGCTAAGTAGGAGTTGCAATATGAATTGAAAAATTGATGGCTGAATTGAAGAATCGATGAAGCGGTTTAATGCTGAACTGGAGCTGCAACTGGAAAATAATTGTCCCTAGGATAGACTAAGCTCTGATACCATGTTAAAAATTAATAGAACATGAAAGTGTGAAGGATATGAACAAGAAAAACACCTGATTCCATTGTATTGAGAAACGTATTAGTTTGTACATATTGAACTACATATATATAGTATAGAGAGGATTAACTATATATATCGATACTATCTATAAAGATACTCATACTATCTATCTAACGATATATATAATTGTAAAGAATAAACTAAATTTAAAGGGATAACCTAATTAATATAGATAGACTAAAGGATAAAGTCTAATAGAAGGATAATCTAGAGTAAACTACATAATATTCTAACATTCACCCATGTTCTCTGCTTTTCTTGATTTATATTACTCTAATTAACAATCACCCATGTTCTTTGCTCTTCTTGATTTTGATCCTCAAATTTTAAAATTTGCTGAATTGGACCCTAAATTTCCAAAGCTTCTTTGCTTGTGTAGGATCCCAAATCCAATCTTGATCAAGTCCCTAATCGAATTGAGGTCGCACATATTCATCATTGGTGAGGTACTCCTCGTTTGAATACAAGTTTTTCCAGCTAAAATCCAGATGAAAAAAAAAGACTCGGTCATGCCATCGCGGTGCCATATTGGCCTTCACGTCGTGGTCATGCCATAAAATAAAGAAGGCTCATCCCAGTCATGCTATCGCGGCGCCATCTCGGTTATCACGTCATGGTCATGCCGTAGTAGCTAACAAACTAATCGAAAATCTGAATTCCAGAATTCCAATATTTTATTGAATCCATTATAAAACATAAAAAAAAACTTGGTTGTGCAAACTTAATGTCATCACACATCTTCATGGTACCAAACCGGCATTTCAACACAATTAATTAAGCATTTTTTGGAGAAGTACTGGATAAGCAAATCGGTGATTAAATCCAAACTATATTGAGCAAAGAATCGCAACAAAGAAAACAACAAAAAGCATTACAAAATTGCAGCAATGATCCAACACAAAACCGCACCAACACTCAGGTAATCCAACACGAACTGATGAGGAAGATGATCAGCAACTGATGAGGAATCGCAGTAAGGAGGTAGAACGGATATTGGATTGCACAACTAATGTTGATGCTAAGTAGGAGTTGCAATATGAATTGACAAATTGATTGGTGAATTGAAGAATCGATGGAGCGGTTTAATGCTGAAGTGGAGCTGCAACTGGAAAATATTTGGCCCTAGGATAGACTAAGCTCTGATACCATGTTAGAAATTAATAGAACATGAAAGCGTGAAGGATATGAACAAGAAAAACACCTGGCTCCATTGTATTGAGAAACGTATTAGTTTGTACATATTGAACTACATATATATAGTATAGAGAGAATTAACTATATATATCGATACTATCTATAAAGATACTCATACTATCTATCTAACGATATATATAATTGTAAAGAATAAACTAAATTTAAAGGGATAACCTAATTAATATAGATAGACTAAACGATAAAGTCTAATAGAAGGATAATCTAGAGTAAACTATATAATATTCTAACATTCACCCATGTTCTCTGCTTTTCTTGATTTATATTACTCTAACATTCACCCATGTTCTTTGCTCTTCTTGATTTTGATCCTCAAATTTTAAAATTTGCTGAATTGGTCCCCAAATTTCCAAAGCTTCTTTGCTTGTGTAGGATCCCAAATCCAATCTTGATCAAGTCCCTAATCGAATTGAGGTCGCACATATTCATCATTGGTGAGGTACTCCTCGTTTGAATACAAGTTTTTCCAGCTAAAATCCAGATGAAAAAAAAAGACTCGGTCATGCCATCGCGGTGCCATATTGGCCTTCACGTCGTGGTCATGCCATAAAATAAAGAAGGCTCATCCCAGTCATGCTATCGCGGCGCCATCTCGGTTATCACGTCATGGTCATGCCGTAGTAGCTAACAAACTAATCGAAAATCTGAATTCCAGAATTCCAATATTTTATTGAATCCATTATAAAACATAAAAAAAAACTTGGTTGTGCAAACTTAATGTCATCACACATCTTCATGGTACCAAACCGGCATTTCAACACAATTAATTAAGCATTTTTTGGAGAAGTACTGGATAAGCAAATCGGTGATTAAATCCAAACTATATTGAGCAAAGAATCGCAACAAAGAAAACAACAAAAACCATTACAAAATTGCAGCAATGATCCAACACAAAACCGCACCAACACTCAGGTAATCCAACACGAACTGATGAGGAAGATGATCAGCAACTGATGAGGAATCGCAGTAAGGAGGTAGAACGGATATTGGATTGCACAACTAATGTTGATGCTAAGTAGGAGTTGCAATATGAATTGACAAATTGATTGGTGAATTGAAGAATCGATGGAGCGGTTTAATGCTGAAGTGGAGCTGCAACTGGAAAATATTTGGCCCTAGGATAGACTAAGCTCTGATACCATGTTAGAAATTAATAGAACATGAAAGCGTGAAGGATATGAACAAGAAAAACACCTGGCTCCATTGTATTGAGAAACGTATTAGTTTGTACATATTGAACTACATATATATAGTATAGAGAGAATTAACTATATATATCGATACTATCTATAAAGATACTCATACTATCTATCTAACGATATATATAATTGTAAAGAATAAACTAAATTTAAAGGGATAACCTAATTAATATAGATAGACTAAACGATAAAGTCTAATAGAAGGATAATCTAGAGTAAACTATATAATATTCTAACATTCACCCATGTTCTCTGCTTTTCTTGATTTATATTACTCTAACATTCACCCATGTTCTTTGCTCTTCTTGATTTTGATCCTCAAATTTTAAAATTTGCTGAATTGGTCCCCAAATTTCCAAAGCTTCTTTGCTTGTGTAGGATCCCAAATCCAATCTTGATCAAGTCCCTAATCGAATTGAGGTCGCACATATTCATCATTGGTGAGGTACTCCTCGTTTGAATACAAGTTTTTCCAGCTAAAATCCAGATGAAAAAAAAAGACTCGGTCATGCCATCGCGGTGCCATATTGGCCTTCACGTCGTGGTCATGCCATAAAATAAAGAAGGCTCATCCCAGTCATGCTATCGCGGCGCCATCTCGGTTATCACGTCATGGTCATGCCGTAGTAGCTAACAAACTAATCGAAAATCTGAATTCCAGAATTCCAATATTTTATTGAATCCATTATAAAACATAAAAAAAAACTTGGTTGTGCAAACTTAATGTCATCACACATCTTCATGGTACCAAACCGGCATTTCAACACAATTAATTAAGCATTTTTTGGAGAAGTACTGGATAAGCAAATCGGTGATTAAATCCAAACTATATTGAGCAAAGAATCGCAACAAAGAAAACAACAAAAACCATTACAAAATTGCAGCAATGATCCAACACAAAACCGCACCAACACTCAGGTAATCCAACACGAACTGATGAGGAAGATGATCAGCAACTGATGAGGAATCGCAGTAAGGAGGTAGAACGGATATTGGATTGCACAACTAATGTTGATGCTAAGTAGGAGTTGCAATATGAATTGACAAATTGATTGGTGAATTGAAGAATCGATGGAGCGGTTTAATGCTGAAGTGGAGCTGCAACTGGAAAATATTTGGCCCTAGGATAGACTAAGCTCTGATACCATGTTAGAAATTAATAGAACATGAAAGCGTGAAGGATATGAACAAGAAAAACACCTGGCTCCATTGTATTGAGAAACGTATTAGTTTGTACATATTGAACTACATATATATAGTATAGAGAGAATTAACTATATATATCGATACTATCTATAAAGATACTCATACTATCTATCTAACGATATATATAATTGTAAAGAATAAACTAAATTTAAAGGGATAACCTAATTAATATAGATAGACTAAACGATAAAGTCTAATAGAAGGATAATCTAGAGTAAACTATATAATATTCTAACATTCACCCATGTTCTCTGCTTTTCTTGATTTATATTACTCTAACATTCACCCATGTTCTTTGCTCTTCTTGATTTTGATCCTCAAATTTTAAAATTTGCTGAATTGGTCCCCAAATTTCCAAAGCTTCTTTGCTTGTGTAGGATCCCAAATCCAATCTTGATCAAGTCCCTAATCGAATTGAGGTCGCACATATTCATCATTGGTGAGGTACTCCTCGTTTGAATACAAGTTTTTCCAGCTAAAATCCAGATGAAAAAAAAAGACTCGGTCATGCCATCGCGGTGCCATATTGGCCTTCACGTCGTGGTCATGCCATAAAATAAAGAAGGCTCATCCCAGTCATGCTATCGCGGCGCCATCTCGGTTATCACGTCATGGTCATGCCGTAGTAGCTAACAAACTAATCGAAAATCTGAATTCCAGAATTCCAATATTTTATTGAATCCATTATAAAACATAAAAAAAAACTTGGTTGTGCAAACTTAATGTCATCACACATCTTCATGGTACCAAACCGGCATTTCAACACAATTAATTAAGCATTTTTTGGAGAAGTACTGGATAAGCAAATCGGTGATTAAATCCAAACTATATTGAGCAAAGAATCGCAACAAAGAAAACAACAAAAAGCATTACAAAATTGCAGCAATGATCCAACACAAAACCGCACCAACACTCAGGTAATCCAACACGAACTGATGAGGAAGATGATCAGCAACTGATGAGGAATCGCAGTAAGGAGGTAGAACGGATATTGGATTGCACAACTAATGTTGATGCTAAGTAGGAGTTGCAATATGAATTGACAAATTGATTGGTGAATTGAAGAATCGATGGAGCGGTTTAATGCTGAAGTGGAGCTGCAACTGGAAAATATTTGTCCCTAGGATAGACTAAGCTCTGATACCATGTTAGAAATTAATAGAACATGAAAGCGTGAAGGATATGAACAAGAAAAACACCTGGCTCCATTGTATTGAGAAACGTATTAGTTTGTACATATTGAACTACATATATATAGTATAGAGAGAATTAACTATATATATCGATACTATCTATAAAGATACTCATACTATCTATCTAACGATATATATAATTGTAAAGAATAAACTAAATTTAAAGGGATAACCTAATTAATATAGATAGACTAAACGATAAAGTCTAATAGAAGGATAATCTAGAGTAAACTATATAATATTCTAACATTCACCCATGTTCTCTGCTTTTCTTGATTTATATTACTCTAACATTCACCCATGTTCTTTGCTCTTCTTGATTTTGATCCTCAAATTTTAAAATTTGCTGAATTGGTCCCCAAATTTCCAAAGCTTCTTTGCTTGTGTAGGATCCCAAATCCAATCTTGATCAAGTCCCTAATCGAATTGAGGTCGCACATATTCTTCATTGGTGAGGTACTCCTCGTTTGAATACAAGTTTTTCCAGCTAAAATCCAGATGAAAAAAAAAGACTCGGTCATGCCATCGCGGTGCCATATTGGCCATCACATCGTGGTCATGCCATAAAAGAAAGAAGGGTTATCCCAGTCATGCTATCGCGGTGCCATCTCGGTCATCACATCATGGGCATGCCGTAGTAGTTAACAAACTAATCGAAAACCTGAATTCCAGAATTCCAATATTTTATTAAATCCATTGTAAATCATCAAAAAAACTTGGTTTTGCAAACTTAATGTGATCACACATCTATATGATACCAAACCGGCATTTCAACACAATTAATTCTGCGTTTTTTGTAGAGGTATTGGATAAGCAAATCGGTGATTAAATCCAAACTATATTGAGCAAAGAATCGCAACAAAGAAAACAACAAAAACCATTACTGCAGCAATGATCCAACACAGAATCACACCAACAATAAGGTAATCCAACACGAACTGATGAGGAAGATGATCAGCCACTAATGATGAATCGCAATAAAGAGCTAGAACGGATATTGGATTGCACAACTAATGTTGATGCTAAGTAGGAGTTGCAATATGAATTGACAAATTGATGGTTGAATTCAAGAATCGATGGAGTAGTTTAATGTTAAACTGGAGCTGCAACTGGAAAGTATTTGGCCCTAGGATAGACTAAGCTCTGATACCATGTTAGAAATTGATACAACATGAAAGCGTGAAGGATATGAACAAGAAAAACATTTGACTCCATTGTATTGAGAAACGTATTAGTTTGTACATATTGAACTACATATATATAGTATAGAGAGAATTAACTATATATATCGATACTATCTGTAGAGATACTCATACTATCTATCTAACGATATATATAATTGTAAAGAATAAACTAAATTTAAAGGGATAACCTAATTAATATAGATAGACTAAAGGATAAAGTCTAATAGAAGGATAATCTAGAGTAAACTACATAATATTCTAACATTCACCCATGTTCTCTGCTTTTCTTGATTTATATTACTCTAGCATTCACCCATGTTCTTTGCTCTTCTTGATTTTGATCCTCAAATTTTAAAATTTGCTGAATTGGTCCCCAAATTTCTAAAGCTTCTTTGCTTGTGTCAGATCCCAAATACAATCTTGATCAAATCCCTAATCGAATTGAGTTCGCACATATTCAGCATTGGTGAGATACTCCTCGTTTGAATACAAGTTTTTCTAACTAAAATCCAGATGAAAAAAAAAGACTCGGTCATGCCATCGCAGTGCCATATTGGCCATCACGTCGTGGACATGCCATAAAAGAAAGAAGGGTCATCCCAGTCATGCTATCGCGGTGCCATCTCGGTTATCACGTCATGGTCATGCCGTAGTAGCTAACAAACTAATCGAAAATCTGAATTCCAGAATTCCAATATTTTATTGAATCCATTGTAAAACATCAAAAAAACTTGGTTCTGCAAACTTAATGTGATTACACATCTTCATGATACCAAACCGGCATTTCAACACAATTAATTAAGCATTTTTTGGAGAGGAATTGGATAAGCAAATCGGTGATTAAATCCAAACTATATTGAGCAAAGAATCGCAACAAAGAAAACAACAAAAAGCATTACAAAATTGCAGCAATGATCCAACACAGAACCGCACCAACACTTAGGTAATCCAACACGAACTGATGAGGAAGATGATTAGCAACTGATGAGGAATCGCAATAATGAGCTAGAACGGATATTGGATTGCACAACTAATGTTGATGCTAAGTAGGAGTTGCAATATGAATTGACAAATTGATGGCTGAATTGAAGAATCGATGAAGCGGTTTAATGCTGAACTGGAGCTGCAACTGGAAAATATTTGTCCCTAGGATAGACTAAGCTCTGATACCATGTTAGAAATTAATAGAACATGAAAGTGTGAAGGATATGAACAAGAAAAACACCTGATTCCATTGTATTGAGAAACGTATTAGTTTGTACATATTGAACTACATATATATAGTATAGAGAGGATTAACTATATATATCGATACTATCTATAAAGATACTCATACTATCTATCTAATGATATATATAATTGTAAAGAATAAACTAAATTTAAAGGGATAACCTAATTAATATAGATAGACTAAACGATAAAGTCTAATAGAAGGATAATCTAGAGTAAACTACATAATATTCTAACATTCACCCATGTTCTCTGCTTTTCTTTATTTATATTACTCTAATTAACAATCACCCATATTCTTTGCTCTTCTTGATTTTGATCCTCAAATTTTAAAATTTGCTGAATTGGACCCCAAATTTCCAAAGATTCTTTGCTTGTGTCGGATCCCAAATCCAATCTTGATCAAATCCCTAATCGAATTGAACTCGCACATATTCATCATTGGTGAGATACTCCTCGTTTGAATACAAGTTTTTCCAGCTAAAATCCAGATGAAAAAAAAAGACTCGGTCATGCCATCGCGGTGCCATATTGGCCATCACATCGTGGTCATGCCATAAAAGAAAGAAGGGTTATCCCAGTCATGCTATCGCGGTGCCATCTCGGTCATCACATCATGGGCATGCCGTAGTAGTTAACAAACTAATCGAAAACCTGAATTCCAGAATTCCAATATTTTATTAAATCCATTGTAAATCATCAAAAAAACTTGGTTGTGCAAACTTAATGTGATCACACATCTATATGATACCAAACCGGCATTTCAACACAATTAATTCTGCGTTTTTTGTAGAGGTATTGGATAAGCAAATCGGTGATTAAATCCAAACTATATTGAGCAAAGAATCGCAACAAAGAAAACAACAAAAACCATTACTGCAGCAATGATCCAACACAGAATCACACCAACAATAAGGTAATCCAACACGAACTGATGAGGAAGATGATCAGCCACTAATGATGAATCGCAATAAAGAGTTAGAACGGATATTGGATTGCACAACTAATGTTGATGCTAAGTAGGAGTTGCAATATGAATTGACAAATTGATGGTTGAATTCAAGAATCGATGGAGTAGTTTAATGTTAAACTGGAGCTGCAACTGGAAAGTATTTGGCCCTAGGATAGACTAAGCTCTGATACCATGTTAGAAATTGATACAACATGTAAGCGTGAAGGATATGAACAAGAAAAACATTTGACTCCATTGTATTGAGAAACGTATTAGTTTGTACATATTGAACTACATATATATAGTATAGAGAGAATTAACTATATATATCGATACTATCTGTAGAGATACTCATACTATCTATCTAACGATATATATAATTGTAAAGAATAAACTAAATTTAAAGGGATAACCTAATTAATATAGATAGACTAAAGGATAAAGTCTAATAGAAGGATAATCTAGAGTAAACTACATAATATTCTAACATTCACCCATGTTCTCTGCTTTTCTTGATTTATATTACTCTAGCATTCACCCATGTTCTTTGCTCTTCTTGATTTTGATCCTCAAATTTTAAAATTTGCTGAATTGGTTCCCAAATTTCTAAAGCTTCTTTGCTTGTGTCAGATCCCAAATACAATCTTGATCAAATCCCTAATCAAATTGAGTTCGCACATATTCAGCATTGGTGAGATACTCCTCGTTTGAATACAAGTTTTTCTAACTAAAATCCAGATGAAAAAAAAAGACTCGGTCATGCCATCGCAGTGCCATATTGGCCATCACGTCGTGGTCATGCCATAAAAGAAAGAAGGGTCATCCCAGTCATGCTATCGCGGTGCCATCTCGGTTATCACGTCATGGTCATGCCGTAGTAGCTAACAAACTAATCGAAAATCTGAATTCCAGAATTCCAATATTTTATTGAATCCATTGTAAAACATCAAAAAAACTTGGTTCTGCAAACTTAATGTGATTACACATCTTCATGATACCAAACCGGCATTTCAACACAATTAATTAAGCATTTTTTGGAGAGGAATTGGATAAGCAAATCGGTGATTAAATCCAAACTATATTGAGCAAAGAATCGCAACAAAGAAAACAACAAAAAGCATTACAAAATTGCAGCAATGATCCAACACAGAACCGCACCAACACTTAGGTAATCCAACACGAACTGATGAGGAAGATGATTAGCAACTGATGAGGAATCGCAATAATGAGCTAGAACGGATATTGGATTGCACAACTAATGTTGATGCTAAGTAGGAGTTGCAATATGAATTGACAAATTGATGGCTGAATTGAAGAATCGATGAAGCGGTTTAATGCTGAACTGGAGCTGCAACTGGAAAATATTTGTCCCTAGGATAGACTAAGCTCTGATACCATGTTAGAAATTAATAGAACATGAAAGTGTGAAGGATATGAACAAGAAAAACACCTGATTCCATTGTATTGAGAAACGTATTAGTTTGTACATATTGAACTACATATATATAGTATAGAGAGGATTAACTATATATATCGATACTATCTATAAAGATACTCATACTATCTATCTAATGATATATATAATTGTAAAGAATAAACTAAATTTAAAGGGATAACCTAATTAATATAGATAGACTAAACGATAAAGTCTAATAGAAGGATAATCTAGAGTAAACTACATAATATTCTAACATTCACCCATGTTCTCTGCTTTTCTTGATTTATATTACTCTAATTAACAATCACCCATATTGTTTGCTCTTCTTGATTTTGATCCTCAAATTTTAAAATTTGCTGAATTGGACCCCAAATTTCCAAAGATTCTTTGCTTGTGTCGGATCCCAAATCCAATCTTGATCAAATCCCTAATCGAATTGAACTCGCACATATTCATCATTGGTGAGATACTCCTCGTTTGAATACAAGTTTTTCCAGCTAAAATCCAGATGAAAAAAAAAAGACTCGGTCATGCCATCGCGGTGCCATATTGGCCTTCACGTCGTGGTCATGCCATAAAATAAAGAAGGCTCATCCCAGTCATGCTATCGCGGCGCCATCTCGGTTATCACGTCATGGTCATGCCGTAATAGCTAACAAACTAATCGAAAATCTGAATTCCAGAATTCCAATATTTTATTGAATCCATTATAAAACATAAAAAAAAACTTGGTTGTGCAAACTTAATGTCATCACACATCTTCATGGTACCAAACCGGTATTTCAACACAATTAATTAAGCATTTTTGGGAGAAGTACTGGATAAGCAAATCGGTGATTAAATCCAAACTATATTGAGCAAAGAATTGCAACAAAGAAAACAACAAAAAGCATTACAAAATTGCAGCAATGATCCAACACAAAACCGCACCAACACTCAGGTAATCCAACACGAACTGCTGATGAAGATGATCAACAACAGATGAGGAATCGCAATAATGAGCTAGAACGGATATTGGATTGCACAACGAATGTTGATGCTAAGTAGGAGTTGCAATATGAATTGACAAATTGATTGCTGAATTGAAGAATCGATGGAGCGGTTTAATGCTGAAGTGGAGCTGCAACTGGAAAATATTTGTCCCTAGGATAGACTAAGCTCTGATACCATGTTAGAAATTAATAGAACATGAAAGCGTGAAGGATATGAACAAGAAAAACACCTCCATTGTATTGAGAAACGTATTAGTTTGTACATATTGAACTACATATATATAGTATAGAGAGAATTAACTATATATATCGATACTATCTATAAAGATACTCATACTATCTATCTAACGATATATATAATTGTAAATAATAAACTAAATTTAAAGGGATAACCTAATTAATATAGATAGACTAAACGATAAAGTCTAATAGAAGGATAATCTAGAGTAAACTATATAATATTCTAACATTCACCCATGTTCTTTGCTTTTCTTGATTTATATTACTCTAACATTCACCCATGTTCTTTGCTCTTCTTGATTTTGATCCTCAAATTTTAAAATTTGCTGAATTGGTCCCCAAATTTCCAAAGCTTCTTTGCTTGTGTAGGATCCCAAATCCAATCTTGATATAATCCCTAATCGAATTGAGCTCGCACATATTCATCATTGGTGAGATACTCCTCGTTTGAATACAAGTTTTTCCAGCTAAAATCCAGATGAAAAAAAAAGACTCGGTCATGCCATCGCGGTGCCATATTGGCCATCACGGCGTGGTCATGCCATAAAGGAATAAAGGGTCATCCCAGTCATGCTATCGCGGTGCCATATCGGTAATCACGTCATGGTCATGCCGTAGTAGCTAACAAACTAATCGAAAATCTGAATTCCAGAATTCCAATATTTTATTGAATCCATTGTAAATCATCAAAAAAACTTGGTTGTGCAAACTTAATGTGATCACACATCTATATGATACCAAACCGGCATTTCAACACAATTAATTCAGCGTTTTTTGTAGAGGTATTGGATAAGCAAATCGGTAATTAAATCCAAACTATATTGAGCAACGAATCGCAACAAAGAAAACAACAAAAAGCATTACAAAATTGCAGCAATGATCCAACACAAAACCGCACCAACACTCAGGTAATCCAACACGAACTGATGAGGAAGATGATCAACAACTGATGAGGAATCGCAATAAGGAGCTAGAACGGATATTGGATTGCACAACTAATGTTGATGCTAAGTAGGAGTTGCAATATGAATTGACAAATTGATGGCTGAATTGAAGAATCGATGGAGCGGTTTAATGCTAAACTGGAGCTGCAACAGGAAAATATTTGGCCCTAGGATAGACTAAGCTCTGATACCATGTTAGAAATTAATAGAACATGAAAGCGTGAAGGATATGAACAAGAAAAACACCTGGCTTCATTGTTTTTAGAAGTGTATTAGTTTGTACATATTGAACTACGTATATATAGTATAGAGAGAATTAACTATATATATCGATACTATGTGTAGAGATACTCATACTATCTATCTAACGATATATATAATTGTAAAGAATAAACTAATTTTAAAGGGATAACCTAATTAATATAGATAGACTAAAGGATAAAGTCTAATAGAAGGATAATCTAGAGTAAACTACATAATATTCTAACATTCACCAATGTTCTCTGCTTTTGTTGATTTATATTACTCTAATTAACATTCACCCATGTTCTTTGCTCTTCTTGATTTTGATACTCAAATTTTAAAATTTGCTGAATTGGTCCCCAAATTTCAAAAGTTTCTTTGCTTGTCTAGGATCCCAAATCCAATCTTGATCAAATCCCTAATCGAATTGAGCTCGCACATATTCATCATTGGTGAGATACTCCTCGTTTGAATACAAGTTTTTCCATCTAAAATCCAGATGAAAAAAAAAGACTCGGTCATGCCATCGCGGTGCCATATTGGCCATCACGGCGTGGTCATGCCATAAAAGAAAAAAGGGTCATCCCAGTCATGCTATCGTGGTGCCATATCGGTAATCACGTCATGGTCATGCCGTAGTAGCTAACAAACTAATCGAAAATCTGAATTCCAGAATTCCAATATTTTATTGAATCCATTGTAAATCATCAAAAAAACTTGGTTCTGCAAACTTAATGTGATCACACATCTATATGATACCAAACCGTCATTTCAACACAATTAATTCAGCGTTTTTTGTAGAGGTATTGGATAAGCAAATCGGTGATTAAATCCAAACTATATTGAGCAAAGAATCGCAACAAAGAAAACAACAAAAAGCATTACAAAATTGCAGCAATGATCCAACACAGAACCGCACCAACACTCAGGTAATCCAACACGAACTGATGAGGAAGATGATCAGCAAATGAAGAGGAATCGCAATAAGGAGCTAGAACGGATATTGGATTGCACAACGAATGTTGATGCTAAGTAGGAGTTGCAATATGAATTGACAAATTGATGGCTGAATTGAAGAATCGATGGAGCGGTTTAATGCTGAACTGGAGCTGCAACTGGAAAATATTTGGCCCTAGGATAGACTAAACTCTGATACCATGTTAGAAATTAATAGAACATGAAAGTGTGAAGGATATGAACAAGAAAAACACCTGATTCCATTGTATTGAGAAACGTATTAGTTTGTACATATTCAACTACATATATATAGTATAGAGAGAATTAACCATATATATCGATACTATCTGTAGAAATACTCATACTATCTATCTAACGATATATATAATTGTAAAGAATAAACTAAATTTAAAGGGATAACCTAATTAATATAGATAGACTAAAGGACAAACTCTAATAGAAAGATAATCTAGAGTAAACTACATAATATTCTAACATTCACCCATGTTCTCTTCTTTTCTTGATTTATATTACTCTAGCATTCACCCATGTTCTTTGCTCTTCTTGATTTTGATCCTCATATTTTAAAATTTTCTGAATTGGTCCCCAAATTTCTAAAGCTTCTTTGCTTGTGTCGGATCCCAAATCCAATCTTGATCAAATAACTAATCGAATTGAGCTCGCACATATTCAGCATTGGTGAGATACTCCTTGTTTGAATACAAGTTTTTCCAGCTAAAATCCAGATGAAAAAAAAAGACTCGGTCATGCCATCGCAGTGCCATATTGGCCATCACGTCGTGGTCATGCCATAAAAGAAAGAAGGGTCATCCCAGTCATGCTATCGCGGTGCCATCTCGGTTATCACGTCATGGTCATGCCGTAGTAGCTAACAAACTAATCGAAAATCTGAATTCCAGAATTCCAATATTTTATTGAATCCATTGTAAAACATCAAAAAAACTTGGTTCTGCAAACTTAATGTGATCACACATCTTCATGATACCAAACCGGCATTTCAACACAATTAATTAAGCATTTTTTGGAGAGGAATTGGATAAGAAAATCGGTGATTAAATCCAAACTATATTGAGCAAAGAATCGCAACAAAGAAAACAACAGAAAGCATTACAAAATTGCAGCAATGATCCAACACAGAACCGCACCAGCACTTAGGTAATCCAACACGAACTGATGAGGAAGATGATCAGCAAATGAAGAGGAATCGCAATAAGGAGCTAGAACGGATATTGGATTGCACAACTAATGTTGATGCTAAGTAGGAGTTGCAATATGAATTGACAAATTGATGGCTGAATTGAAGAATCGATGAAGCGGTTTAATGCTGAACTGGAGCTGCAACTGGAAAATATTTGGCCCTAGGTTAGACTAAACTCTCATACCATGTTAGAAATTAATAGAACATGAAAGTGATAAGGTTATGAACAAGAAAAACACCTGATTCCATTGTATTGAGAAACGTATTAGTTTGTACATATTGAACTACATATATATAGTATAGAGAGAATTAACTATATATATCGATACTATCTATAAAGATACTCCTACTATCTATCTAACGATATATATAATTGTAAAGAATAAACTAAATTTAAAGGGATAACCTAATTAATATAGATAGACTAAAGGATAAAGTCTAATAGAAGGATAATCTAGAGTAAACTACATAATATTCTAACATTCACCCATGTTCTCTGCTTTTCTTGATTTACATTACTCTAATTAACATTCACCCATGTTCTTTGCTCTTCTTGATTTTGATACTCAAATTTTAAAATTTGCTGAATTGGACCCCAAATTTCCAAAGCTTCTTTGCTTGTGTCGGATCCCAAATCCAATCTTGATCAAATCCCTAATCGAATTGAGCTCGCACATATTCATCATTGGTGAGATACTCCTCGTTTGAATACAAGTTTTTCCATCTAAAATCCAGATGAAAAAAAAAGACTCAGTCATGCCATCGCGGTGCCATATTGGCCATCACGGCGTGGTCATGCCATAAAAGAAAAAAGGGTCATCCCAGTCATGCTATCGTAGTGCCATATCGGTAATCACGTCATGGTCATGCCGTAGTAGCTAACAAACTAATCGAAAATCTGAATTCCAGAATTCCAATATTTTATTGAATCCATTGTAAATCATCAAAAAAACTTGGTTCTGCAAACTTAATGTGATCACACATCTATATGATACCAAACCGGCATTTCAACACAATTAATTCAGCGTTTTTTGTAGAGGTATTGGATAAGCAAATCAGTGATTAAATCCAAACTATATTGAGCAAAGAATCGCAACAAAGAAAACAACAGAAAGCATTACAAAATTGCAGCAATGATCCAACACAGAACCGCACCAGCACTTAGGTAATCCAACACGAACTGATGAGGAAGATGATCAGCAAATGAAGAGGAATCGCAATAAGGAGCTAGAACGGATATTGGATTGCACAACTAATGTTGATGCTAAGTAGGAGTTGCAATATGAATTGACAAATTGATGGCTGAATTGAAGAATCGATGAAGCGGTTTAATGCTGAACTGGAGCTGCAACTGGAAAATATTTGGCCCTAGGTTAGACTAAACTCTCATACCATGTTAGAAATTAATAGAACATGAAAGTGAGAACGTTATGAACAAGAAAAACACCTGATTCCATTGTATTGAGAAACGTATTAGTTTGTACATATTGAACTACATATATATAGTATAGAGAGAATTAACTATATATATCGATACTATCTATAAAGATACTCCTACTATCTATCTAACGATATATATAATTGTAAAGAATAAACTAAATTTAAAGGGATAACCTAATTAATATAGATAAACTAAAGGACAAAGTCTAATAGAAAGATAATCTAGAGTAAACTACATAATATTCTAACATTCACCCATGTTCTCTTCTTTTCTTGATTTATATTACTCTAGCATTCACCCATGTTCTTTGCTCTTCTTGATTTTGATCCTCATATTTTAAAATTTTCTGAATTGGTCCCCAAATTTCTAAAGCTTCTTTGCTTGTGTCGGATCCCAAATCCAATCTTGATCAAATAACTAATCGAATTGAGCTCGCACATATTCAGCATTGGTGAGATACTCCTCGTTTGAATACAAGTTTTTCCAGCTAAAATCCAGATGAAAAAAAAAAGACTCGGTCATGCCATCGCAGTGCCATATTGGCCATCACGTCGTGGTCATGCCATAAAAGAAAGAAGGGTCATCCCATTCATGCTATCGCGGTGCCATCTCGGTTATCACGTCATGGTCATGCCGTAGTAGCTAACAAAATAATCGAAAATCTGAATTCCAGAATTCCAATATTTTATTGAATCCATTGTAAAACATCAAAAAAACTTGGTTCTGCAAACTTAATGTGATCACACATCTTCATGATACCAAACCGGCATTTCAACACAATTAATTAAGCATTTTTTGGAGAGGAATTGGATAAGCAAATCGGTGATTAAATCCAAACTATATTGAGCAAAGAATCGCAACAAAGAAAACAACAGAAAGCATTACAAAATTGCAGCAATGATCCAACACAGAACCGCACCAGCACTTAGGTAATCCAACACGAACTGATGAGGAAGATGATCAGCAAATGAAGAGGAATCGCAATAAGGAGCTAGAACGGATATTGGATTGCACAACTAATGTTGATGCTAAGTAGGAGTTGCAATATGAATTGACAAATTGATGGCTGAATTGAAGAATCGATGAAGCGGTTTAATGCTGAACTGGAGCTGCAACTGGAAAATATTTGGCCCTAGGTTAGACTAAACTCTCATACCATGTTAGAAATTAATAGAACATGAAAGTGAGAACGTTATGAACAAGAAAAACACATGATTCCATTGTATTGAGAAACGTATTAGTTTGTACATATTGAACTACATATATATAGTATAGAGAGAATTAACTATATATATCGATACTATCTATAAAGATACTCCTACTATCTATCTAACGATATATATAATTGTAAAGAATAAACTAAATTTAAAGGGATAACCTAATTAATATAGATAAACTAAAGGATAAAGTCTAATAGAAGGATAATCTAGAGTAAACTACATAATATTCTAACATTCACCCATGTTCTCTGCTTTTCTTGATTTATATTACTCTAATTAACATTCACCCATGTTCTTTGCTCTTCTTGATTTTGATACTCAAATTTTAAAATTTGCTGAATTGGACCCCAAATTTCCAAAGCTTATTTGCTTGTGTCGGATCCCAAATCCAATCTTGATCAAATCCCTAATCGAATTGAGCTCGCACATATTCATCATTGGTGAGATACTCCTCGTTTGAATACAAGTTTTTCCATCTAAAATCCAGATGAAAAAAAAAGACTCGGTCATGCCATCGCGGTGCCATATTGGCCATCACGGCGTGGTCATGCCATAAAAGAAAAAAGGGTCATCCCAGTCATGCTATCGTAGTGCCATATCGGTAATCACGTCATGGTCATGCCGTAGTAGCTAACAAACTAATCGAAAATCTGAATTCCAGAATTCCAATATTTTATTGAATCCATTGTAAATCATCAAAAAAACTTGGTTCTGCAAACTTAATGTGATCACACATCTATATGATACCAAACCGGCATTTCAACACAATTAATTCAGCGTTTTTTGTAGAGGTATTGGATAAGCAAATCGGTGATTAAATCCAAACTATATTGAGCAAAGAATCGCAACAAAGAAAACAACAAAAAGCATTACAAAATTGCAGCAATGATCCAACACAGAACCGCACCAACACTCAGGTAATCCAACACGAACTGATGAGGAAGATGATCAGCAAATGAAGAGGAATCGCAATAAGGAGCTAGAACGGATATTGGATTGCACAACGAATGTTGATGCTAAGTAGGAGTTGCAATATGAATTGACAAATTGATGGCTGAATTGAAGAATCGATGGAGCGGTTTAATGCTGAACTGGAGCTGCAACTGGAAAATATTTGGCCCTAGGATAGACTAAACTCTGATACCATGTTAGAAATTAATAGAACATGAAAGTGTGAAGGATATGAACAAGAAAAACACCTGATTCCATTGTATTGAGAAACGTATTAGTTTGTACATATTCAACTACATATATATAGTATAGAGAGAATTAACCATATATATCGATACTATCTGTAGAAATACTCATACTATCTATCTAACGATATATATAATTGTAAAGAATAAACTAAATTTAAAGGGATAACCTAATTAATATAGATAGACTAAAGGACAAAGTCTAATAGAAAGATAATCTAGAGTAAACTACATAATATTCTAACATTCACCCATGTTCTCTTCTTTACTTGATTTATATTACTCTAGCATTCACCCATGTTCTTTGCTCTTCTTGATTTTGATCCTCATATTTTAAAATTTTCTGAATTGGTCCCCAAATTTCTAAAGCTTCTTTGCTTGTGTCGGATCCCAAATCCAATCTTGATCAAATAACTAATCGAATTGAGCTCGCACATATTCAGCATTGGTGAGATACTCCTCGTTTGAATACAAGTTTTTCCAGCTAAAATCCAGATGAAAAAAAAAAGACTCGGTCATGCCATCGCAGTGCCATATTGGCCATCACGTCGTGGTCATGCCATAAAAGAAAGAAGGGTCATCCCAGTCATGCTATCGCGGTGCCATCTCGGTTATCACGTCATGGTCATGCCGTAGTAGCTAACAAAATAATCGAAAATCTGAATTCCAGAATTCCAATATTTTATTGAATCCATTGTAAAACATCAAAAAAACTTGGTTCTGCAAACTTAATGTGATCACACATCTTCATGATACCAAACTGGCATTTCAACACAATTAATTAAGCATTTTTTGGAGAGGAATTGGATAAGCAAATCGGTGATTAAATCCAAACTATATTGAGCAAAGAATCGCAACAAAGAAAACAACAAAAAGCATTACAAAATTGCAGCAATGATCCAACACAGAACCACACCAGCACTTAGGTAATCCAACACGAACTGATGAGGAAGATGATCAGCAAATGAAGAGGAATCGCAATAAGGAGCTAGAACGGATATTGGATTGCACAACTAATGTTGATGCTAAGTAGGAGTTGCAATATGAATTGACAAATTGATGGCTGAATTGAAGAATCGATGAAGCGGTTTAATGCTGAACTGGAGCTGCAACTGGAAAATATTTGGCCCTAGGTTAGACTAAACTCTCATACCATGTTAGAAATTAATAGAACATGAAAGCGTGAAGGATATGAACAAGAAAAACACCTGATTCCATTGTATTGAGAAACGTATTAGTTTGTACATATTCAACTACATATATATAGTATAGAGAGAATTAACCATATATATCGATACTATCTGTAGAAATACTCATACTATCTATCTAACGATATATATAATTGTAAAGAATAAACTAAATTTAAAGGGATAACCTAATTAATATAGATAGACTAAAGGACAAAGTCTAATAGAAAGATAATCTAGAGTAAACTACATAATATTCTAACATTCACCCATGTTCTCTTCTTTACTTGATTTATATTACTCTAGCATTCACCCATGTTCTTTGCTCTTCTTGATTTTGATCCTCATATTTTAAAATTTTCTGAATTGGTCCCCAAATTTCTAAAGCTTCTTTGCTTGTGTCGGATCCCAAATCCAATCTTGATCAAATAACTAATCGAATTGAGCTCGCACATATTCAGCATTGGTGAGATACTCCTCGTTTGAATACAAGTTTTTCCAGCTAAAATCCAGATGAAAAAAAAAAGACTCGGTCATGCCATCGCAGTGCCATATTGGCCATCACGTCGTGGTCATGCCATAAAAGAAAGAAGGGTCATCCCAGTCATGCTATCGCGGTGCCATCTCGGTTATCACGTCATGGTCATGCCGTAGTAGCTAACAAAATAATCGAAAATCTGAATTCCAGAATTCCAATATTTTATTGAATCCATTGTAAAACATCAAAAAAACTTGGTTCTGCAAACTTAATGTGATCACACATCTTCATGATACCAAACTGGCATTTCAACACAATTAATTAAGCATTTTTTGGAGAGGAATTGGATAAGCAAATCGGTGATTAAATCCAAACTATATTGAGCAAAGAATCGCAACAAAGAAAACAACAAAAAGCATTACAAAATTGCAGCAATGATCCAACACAGAACCACACCAGCACTTAGGTAATCCAACACGAACTGATGAGGAAGATGATCAGCAAATGAAGAGGAATCGCAATAAGGAGCTAGAACGGATATTGGATTGCACAACTAATGTTGATGCTAAGTAGGAGTTGCAATATGAATTGACAAATTGATGGCTGAATTGAAGAATCGATGAAGCGGTTTAATGCTGAACTGGAGCTGCAACTGGAAAATATTTGGCCCTAGGTTAGACTAAACTCTCATACCATGTTAGAAATTAATAGAACATGAAAGTGAGAAGGTTATGAACAAGAAAAACACCTGATTCCATTGTATTGAGAAACGTATTAGTTTGTACATATTCAACTACATATATATAGTATAGAGAGAATTAACCATATATATCGATACTATCTGTAGAAATACTCATACTATCTATCTAACGATATATATAATTGTAAAGAATAAACTAAATTTAAAGGGATAACCTAATTAATATAGATAGACTAAAGGACAAAGTCTAATAGAAAGATAATCTAGAGTAAACTACATAATATTCTAACATTCACCCATGTTCTCTTCTTTTCTTGATTTATATTACTCTAGCATTCACCCATGTTCTTTGCTCTTCTTGATTTTGATCCTCATATTTTAAAATTTTCTGAATTGGTCCCCAAATTTCTAAAGCTTCTTTGCTTGTGTCGGATCCCAAATCCAATCTTGATCAAATAACTAATCGAATTGAGCTCGCACATATTCAGCATTGGTGAGATACTCCTTGTTTGAATACAAGTTTTTCCAGCTAAAATCCAGATGAAAAAAAAAGACTCGGTCATGCCATCGCAGTGCCATATTGGCCATCACGTCGTGGTCATGCCGTAAAAGAAAGAAGGGTCATCCCAGTCATGCTATCGCGGTGCCATCTCGGTTATCACGTCATGGTCATGCCGTAGTAGCTAACAAACTAATCGAAAATCTGAATTCCAGAATTCCAATATTTTATTGAATCCATTGTAAAACATCAAAAAAACTTGGTTCTGCAAACTTAATGTGATCACACATCTTCATGATACCAAACCGGCATTTCAACACAATTAATTAAGCATTTTTTGGAGAGGAATTGGATAAGAAAATCGGTGATTAAATCCAAACTATATTGAGCAAAGAATCGCAACAAAGAAAACAACAAAAAGCATTACAAAATTGCAGCAATGATCCAACACAGAACCGCACCAGCACTTAGGTAATCCAACACGAACTGATGAGGAAGATGATCAGCAAATGAAGAGGAATCGCAATAAGGAGCTAGAACGGATATTGGATTGCACAACTAATGTTGATGCTAAGTAGGAGTTGCAATATGAATTGACAAATTGATGGCTGAATTGAAGAATCGATGAAGCGGTTTAATGCTGAACTGGAGCTGCAACTGGAAAATATTTGGCCCTAGGTTAGACTAAACTCTCATACCATGTTAGAAATTAATAGAACATGAAAGTGATAAGGTTATGAACAAGAAAAACACCTGATTCCATTGTATTGAGAAACGTATTAGTTTGTACATATTGAACTACATATATATAGTATAGAGAGAATTAACTATATATATCGATACTATCTATAAAGATACTCCTACTATCTATCTAACGATATATATAATTGTAAAGAATAAACTAAATTTAAAGGGATAACCTAATTAATATAGATAGACTAAAGGATAAAGTCTAATAGAAGGATAATCTAGAGTAAACTACATAATATTCTAACATTCACCCATGTTCTCTGCTTTTCTTGATTTACATTACTCTAATTAACATTCACCCATGTTCTTTGCTCTTCTTGATTTTGATACTCAAATTTTAAAATTTGCTGAATTGGACCCCAAATTTCCAAAGCTTCTTTGCTTGTGTCGGATCCCAAATCCAATCTTGATCAAATCCCTAATCGAATTGAGCTCGCACATATTCATCATTGGTGAGATACTCCTCGTTTGAATACAAGTTTTTCCATCTAAAATCCAGATGAAAAAAAAAGACTCGGTCATGCCATCGCGGTGCCATATTGGCCATCACGGCGTGGTCATGCCATAAAAGAAAAAAGGGTCATCCCAGTCATGCTATCGTAGTGCCATATCGGTAATCACGTCATGGTCATGCCGTAGTAGCTAACAAACTAATCGAAAATCTGAATTCCAGAATTCCAATATTTTATTGAATCCATTGTAAATCATCAAAAAAACTTGGTTCTGCAAACTTAATGTGATCACACATCTATATGATACCAAACCGGCATTTCAACACAATTAATTCAGCGTTTTTTGTAGAGGTATTGGATAAGCAAATCGGTGATTAAATCCAAACTATATTGAGCAAAGAATCGCAACAAAGAAAACAACAAAAAGCATTACAAAATTGCAGCAATGATCCAACACAGAACCGCACCAGCACTTAGGTAATCCAACACGAACTGATGAGGAAGATGATCAGCAAATGAAGAGGAATCGCAATAAGGAGCTAGAACGGATATTGGATTGCACAACTAATGTTGATGCTAAGTAGGAGTTGCAATATGAATTGACAAATTGATGGCTGAATTGAAGAATCGATGAAGCGGTTTAATGCTGAACTGGAGCTGCAACTGGAAAATATTTGGCCCTAGGTTAGACTAAACTCTCATACCATGTTAGAAATTAATAGAACATGAAAGTGAGAACGTTATGAACAAGAAAAACACCTGATTCCATTGTATTGAGAAACGTATTAGTTTGTACATATTGAACTACATATATATAGTATAGAGAGAATTAACTATATATATCGATACTATCTATAAAGATACTCCTACTATCTATCTAAGGATATATATAATTGTAAAGAATAAACTAAATTTAAAGGGATAACCTAATTAATATAGATAAACTAAAGGACAAAGTCTAATAGAAAGATAATCTAGAGTAAACTACATAATATTCTAACATTCACCCATGTTCTCTTCTTTTCTTGATTTATATTACTCTAGCATTCACCCATGTTCTTTGCTCTTCTTGATTTTGATCCTCATATTTTAAAATTTTCTGAATTGGTCCCCAAATTTCTAAAGCTTCTTTGCTTGTGTCGGATCCCAAATCCAATCTTGATCAAATAACTAATCGAATTGAGCTCGCACATATTCAGCATTGGTGAGATACTCCTCGTTTGAATACAAGTTTTTCCAGCTAAAATCCAGATGAAAAAAAAAAGACTCGGTCATGCCATCGCAGTGCCATATTGGCCATCACGTCGTGGTCATGCCATAAAAGAAAGAAGGGTCATCCCAGTCATGCTATCGCGGTGCCATCTCGGTTATCACGTCATGGTCATGCCGTAGTAGCTAACAAAATAATCGAAAATCTGAATTCCAGAATTCCAATATTTTATTGAATCCATTGTAAAACATCAAAAAAACTTGGTTCTGCAAACTTAATGTGATCACACATCTTCATGATACCAAACCGGCATTTCAACACAATTAATTAAGCATTTTTTGGAGAGGAATTGGATAAGCAAATCGGTGATTAAATCCAAACTATATTGAGCAAAGAATCGCAACAAAGAAAACAACAAAAAGCATTACAAAATTGCAGCAATGATCCAACACAGAACCGCACCAGCACTTAGGTAATCCAACACGAACTGATGAGGAAGATGATCAGCAAATGAAGAGGAATCGCAATAAGGAGCTAGAACGGATATTGGATTGCACAACTAATGTTGATGCTAAGTAGGAGTTGCAATATGAATTGACAAATTGATGGCTGAATTGAAGAATCGATGAAGCGGTTTAATGCTGAACTGGAGCTGCAACTGGAAAATATTTGGCCCTAGGTTAGACTAAACTCTCATACCATGTTAGAAATTAATAGAACATGAAAGTGAGAACGTTATGAACAAGAAAAACACATGATTCCATTGTATTGAGAAACGTATTAGTTTGTACATATTGAACTACATATATATAGTATAGAGAGAATTAACTATATATATCGATACTATCTATAAAGATACTCCTACTATCTATCTAACGATATATATAATTGTAAAGAATAAACTAAATTTAAAGGGATAACCTAATTAATATAGATAAACTAAAGGATAAAGTCTAATAGAAGGATAATCTAGAGTAAACTACATAATATTCTAACATTCACCCATGTTCTCTGCTTTTCTTGATTTATATTACTCTAATTAACATTCACCCATGTTCTTTGCTCTTCTTGATTTTGATACTCAAATTTTAAAATTTGCTGAATTGGACCCCAAATTTCCAAAGCTTATTTGCTTGTGTCGGATCCCAAATCCAATCTTGATCAAATCCCTAATCGAATTGAGCTCGCACATATTCATCATTGGTGAGATACTCCTCGTTTGAATACAAGTTTTTCCATCTAAAATCCAGATGAAAAAAAAAGACTCGGTCATGCCATCGCGGTGCCATATTGGCCATCACGGCGTGGTCATGCCATAAAAGAAAAAAGGGTCATCCCAGTCATGCTATCGTAGTGCCATATCGGTAATCACGTCATGGTCATGCCGTAGTAGCTAACAAACTAATCGAAAATCTGAATTCCAGAATTCCAATATTTTATTGAATCCATTGTAAATCATCAAAAAAACTTGGTTCTGCAAACTTAATGTGATCACACATCTATATGATACCAAACCGGCATTTCAACACAATTAATTCAGCGTTTTTTGTAGAGGTATTGGATAAGCAAATCGGTGATTAAATCCAAACTATATTGAGCAAAGAATCGCAACAAAGAAAACAACAAAAAGCATTACAAAATTGCAGCAATGATCCAACACAGAACCGCACCAACACTCAGGTAATCCAACACGAACTGATGAGGAAGATGATCAGCAAATGAAGAGGAATCGCAATAAGGAGCTAGAACGGATATTGGATTGCACAACGAATGTTGATGCTAAGTAGGAGTTGCAATATGAATTGACAAATTGATGGCTGAATTGAAGAATCGATGGAGCGGTTTAATGCTGAACTGGAGCTGCAACTGGAAAATATTTGGCCCTAGGATAGACTAAACTCTGATACCATGTTAGAAATTAATAGAACATGAAAGTGTGAAGGATATGAACAAGAAAAACACCTGATTCCATTGTATTGAGAAACGTATTAGTTTGTACATATTCAACTACATATATATAGTATAGAGAGAATTAACCATATATATCGATACTATCTGTAGAAATACTCATACTATCTATCTAACGATATATATAATTGTAAAGAATAAACTAAATTTAAAGGGATAACCTAATTAATATAGATAGACTAAAGGACAAAGTCTAATAGAAAGATAATCTAGAGTAAACTACATAATATTCTAACATTCACCCATGTTCTCTTCTTTACTTGATTTATATTACTCTAGCATTCACCCATGTTCTTTGCTCTTCTTGATTTTGATCCTCATATTTTAAAATTTTCTGAATTGGTCCCCAAATTTCTAAAGATTCTTTGCTTGTGTCGGATCCCAAATCCAATCTTGATCAAATAACTAATCGAATTGAGCTCGCACATATTCAGCATTGGTGAGATACTCCTCGTTTGAATACAAGTTTTTCCATCTAAAATCCAGATGAAAAAAAAAGACTCGGTCATGCCATCGCGGTGCCATATTGGCCATCACGGCGTGGTCATGCCATAAAAGAAAAAAGGGTCATCCCAGTCATGCTATCGTAGTGCCATATCGGTAATCACGTCATGGTCATGCCGTAGTAGCTAACAAACTAATCGAAAATCTGAATTCCAGAATTCCAATATTTTATTGAATCCATTGTAAATCATCAAAAAAACTTGGTTCTGCAAACTTAATGTGATCACACATCTATATGATACCAAACCGGCATTTCAACACAAATAATTCAGCGTTTTTTGTAGAGGTATTGGATAAGCAAATCGGTGATTAAATCCAAACTATATTGAGCAAAGAATCGCAACAAAGAAAACAACAAAAAGCATTACAAAATTGCAGCAATGATCCAACACAGAACCGCACCAACACTCAGGTAATCCAACACGAACTGATGAGGAAGATGATCAGCAAATGAAGAGGAATCGCAATAAGGAGCTAGAACGGATATTGGATTGCACAACGAATGTTGATGCTAAGTAGGAGTTGCAATATGAATTGACAAATTGATGGCTGAATTGAAGAATCGATGGAGCGGTTTAATGCTGAACTGGAGCTCCAACTGGAAAATATTTGGCCCTAGGATAGACTAAACTCTAATACCATGTTAGAAATTAATAGAACATGAAAGTGTGAAGGATATGAACAAGAAAAACACATGATTCCATTGTATTGAGAAACGTATTAGTTTGTACATATTCAACTACATATATATAGTATAGAGAGAATTAACCATATATATCGATACTATCTGTAGAAATACTCATACTATCTATCTAACGATATATATAATTGTAAAGAATAAACTAAATTTAAAGGGATAACCTAATTAATATAGATAGACTAAAGGACAAAGTCTAATAGAAAGATAATCTAGAGTAAACTACATAATATTCTAACATTCACCCATGTTCTCTTCTTTACTTGATTTATATTACTCTAGCATTCACCCATGTTCTTTGCTCTTCTTGATTTTGATCCTCATATTTTAAAATTTTCTGAATTGGTCCCCAAATTTCTAAAGCTTCTTTGCTTGTGTCGGATCCCAAATCCAATCTTGATCAAATAACTAATCGAATTGAGCTCGCACATATTCAGCATTGGTGAGATACTCCTCGTTTGAATACAAGTTTTTCCAGCTAAAATCCAGATGAAAAAAAAAAGACTCGGTCATGCCATCGCAGTGCCATATTGGCCATCACGTCGTGGTCATGCCATAAAAGAAAGAAGGGTCATCCCAGTCATGCTATCGCGGTGCCATCTCGGTTATCACGTCATGGTCATGCCGTAGTAGCTAACAAAATAATCGAAAATCTGAATTCCAGAATTCCAATATTTTATTGAATCCATTGTAAAACATCAAAAAAACTTGGTTCTGCAAACTTAATGTGATCACACATCTTCATGATACCAAACCGGCATTTCAACACAATTAATTAAGCATTTTTTGGAGAGGAATTGGATAAGCAAATCGGTGATTAAATCCAAACTATATTGAGCAAAGAATCGCAACAAAGAAAACAACAAAAAGCATTACAAAATTGCAGCAATGATCCAACACAGAACCGCACCAGCACTTAGGTAATCCAACACGAACTGATGAGGAAGATGATCAGCAAATGAAGAGGAATCGCAATAAGGAGCTAGAACGGATATTGGATTGCACAACTAATGTTGATGCTAAGTAGGAGTTGCAATATGAATTGACAAATTGATGGCTGAATTGAAGAATCGATGAAGCGGTTTAATGCTGAACTGGAGCTGCAACTGGAAAATATTTGGCCCTAGGTTAGACTAAACTCTCATACCATGTTAGAAATTAATAGAACATGAAAGTGTGAAGGATATGAACAAGAAAAACACCTGATTCCATTGTATTGAGAAACGTATTAGTTTGTACATATTGAACTACATATATATAGTATAGAGAGAATTAACTATATATATCGATACTATCTATTAAGATACTCCTACTATCTATCTAACGATATATATAATTGTAAAGAATAAACTAAATTTAAAGGGATAACCTAATTAATATAGATAGACTAAAGGATAAAGTCTAATAGCAGGATAATCTAGAGTAAACTACATAATATTCTAACATTCACCCATGTTCTCTGCTTTTCTTGATTTATATTACTCTAATTAACATTCACCCATGTTCTTTGCTCTTCTTGATTTTGATACTCAAATTTTAAAATTTGCTGAATTGGACCCCAAATTTCCAAAGCTTCTTTGCTTGTGTCGGATCCCAAATCCAATCTTGATCAAATCCCTAATCGAATTGAGCTCGCACATATTCATCATTGGTGAGATACTCCTCGTTTGAATACAAGTTTTTCCATCTAAAATCCAGATGAAAAAAAAAGACTCGGTCATGCCATCGCGGTGCCATATTGGCCATCACGGCGTGGTCATGCCATAAAAGAAAAAAGGGTCATCCCAGTCATGCTATCGTAGTGCCATATCGGTAATCACGTCATGGTCATGCCGTAGTAGCTAACAAACTAATCGAAAATCTGAATTCCAGAATTCCAATATTTTATTGAATCCATTGTAAATCATCAAAAAAACTTGGTTCTGCAAACTTAATGTGATCACACATCTATATGATACCAAACCGGCATTTCAACACAATTAATTCAGCGTTTTTTGTAGAGGTATTGGATAAGCAAATCGGTGATTAAATCCAAACTATATTGAGCAAAGAATCGCAACAAAGAAAACAACAAAAAGCATTACAAAATTGCAGCAATGATCCAACACAGAACCGCACCAACACTCAGGTAATCCAACACGAACTGATGAGGAAGATGATCAGCAAATGAAGAGGAATCGCAATAAGGAGCTAGAACGGATATTGGATTGCACAACGAATGTTGATGCTAAGTAGGAGTTGCAATATGAATTGACAAATTGATGGCTGAATTGAAGAATCGATGGAGCGGTTTAATGCTGAACTGGAGCTGCAACTGGAAAATATTTGGCCCTAGGATAGACTAAACTCTAATACCATGTTAGAAATTAATAGAACATGAAAGTGTGAAGGATATGAACAAGAAAAACACATGATTCCATTGTATTGAGAAACGTATTAGTTTGTACATATTCAACTACATATATATAGTATAGAGAGAATTAACCATATATATCGATACTATCTGTAGAAATACTCATACTATCTATCTAACGATATATATAATTGTAAAGAATAAACTAAATTTAAAGGGATAACCTAATTAATATAGATAGACTAAAGGACAAAGTCTAATAGAAAGATAATCTAGAGTAAACTACATAATATTCTAACATTCACCCATGTTCTCTTCTTTACTTGATTTATATTACTCTAGCATTCACCCATGTTCTTTGCTCTTCTTGATTTTGATCCTCATATTTTAAAATTTTCTGAATTGGTCCCCAAATTTCTAAAGCTTCTTTGCTTGTGTCGGATCCCAAATCCAATCTTGATCAAATAACTAATCGAATTGAGCTCGCACATATTCAGCATTGGTGAGATACTCCTCGTTTGAATACAAGTTTTTCCAGCTAAAATCCAGATGAAAAAAAAAAGACTCGGTCATGCCATCGCAGTGCCATATTGGCCATCACGTCGTGGTCATGCCATAAAAGAAAGAAGGGTCATCCCAGTCATGCTATCGCGGTGCCATCTCGGTTATCACGTCATGGTCATGCCGTAGTAGCTAACAAAATAATCGAAAATCTGAATTCCAGAATTCCAATATTTTATTGAATCCATTGTAAATCATCAAAAAAACTTGGTTCTGCAAACTTAATGTGATCACACATCTATATGATACCAAACCGGCATTTCAACACAAATAATTCAGCGTTTTTTGTAGAGGTATTGGATAAGCAAATCGGTGATTAAATCCAAACTATATTGAGCAAAGAATCGCAACAAAGAAAACAACAAAAAGCATTACAAAATTGCAGCAATGATCCAACACAGAACCGCACCAACACTCAGGTAATCCAACACGAACTGATGAGGAAGATGATCAGCAAATGAAGAGGAATCGCAATAAGGAGCTAGAACGGATATTGGATTGCACAACGAATGTTGATGCTAAGTAGGAGTTGCAATATGAATTGACAAATTGATGGCTGAATTGAAGAATCGATGGAGCGGTTTAATGCTGAACTGGAGCTGCAACTGGAAAATATTTGGCCCTAGGATAGACTAAACTCTAATACCATGTTAGAAATTAATAGAACATGAAAGTGTGAAGGATATGAACAAGAAAAACACATGATTCCATTGTATTGAGAAACGTATTAGTTTGTACATATTCAACTACATATATATAGTATAGAGAGAATTAACCATATATATCGATACTATCTGTAGAAATACTCATACTATCTATCTAACGATATATATAATTGTAAAGAATAAACTAAATTTAAAGGGATAACCTAATTAATATAGATAGACTAAAGGACAAAGTCTAATAGAAAGATAATCTAGAGTAAACTACATAATATTCTAACATTCACCCATGTTCTCTTCTTTACTTGATTTATATTACTCTAGCATTCACCCATGTTCTTTGCTCTTCTTGATTTTGATCCTCATATTTTAAAATTTTCTGAATTGGTCCCCAAATTTCTAAAGCTTCTTTGCTTGTGTCGGATCCCAAATCCAATCTTGATCAAATAACTAATCGAATTGAGCTCGCACATATTCAGCATTGGTGAGATACTCCTCGTTTGAATACAAGTTTTTCCAGCTAAAATCCAGATGAAAAAAAAAAGACTCGGTCATGCCATCGCAGTGCCATATTGGCCATCACGTCGTGGTCATGCCATAAAAGAAAGAAGGGTCATCCCAGTCATGCTATCGCGGTGCCATCTCGGTTATCACGTCATGGTCATGCCGTAGTAGCTAACAAAATAATCGAAAATCTGAATTCCAGAATTCCAATATTTTATTGAATCCATTGTAAATCATCAAAAAAACTTGGTTCTGCAAACTTAATGTGATCACACATCTATATGATACCAAACCGGCATTTCAACACAAATAATTCAGCGTTTTTTGTAGAGGTATTGGATAAGCAAATCGGTGATTAAATCCAAACTATATTGAGCAAAGAATCGCAACAAAGAAAACAACAAAAAGCATTACAAAATTGCAGCAATGATCCAACACAGAACCGCACCAACACTCAGGTAATCCAACACGAACTGATGAGGAAGATGATCAGCAAATGAAGAGGAATCGCAATAAGGAGCTAGAACGGATATTGGATTGCACAACGAATGTTGATGCTAAGTAGGAGTTGCAATATGAATTGACAAATTGATGGCTGAATTGAAGAATCGATGGAGCGGTTTAATGCTGAACTGGAGCTGCAACTGGAAAATATTTGGCCCTAGGATAGACTAAACTCTAATACCATGTTAGAAATTAATAGAACATGAAAGTGTGAAGGATATGAACAAGAAAAACACATGATTCCATTGTATTGAGAAACGTATTAGTTTGTACATATTCAACTACATATATATAGTATAGAGAGAATTAACCATATATATCGATACTATCTGTAGAAATACTCATACTATCTATCTAACGATATATATAATTGTAAAGAATAAACTAAATTTAAAGGGATAACCTAATTAATATAGATAGACTAAAGGACAAAGTCTAATAGAAAGATAATCTAGAGTAAACTACATAATATTCTAACATTCACCCATGTTCTCTTCTTTACTTGATTTATATTACTCTAGCATTCACCCATGTTCTTTGCTCTTCTTGATTTTGATCCTCATATTTTAAAATTTTCTGAATTGGTCCCCAAATTTCTAAAGCTTCTTTGCTTGTGTCGGATCCCAAATCCAATCTTGATCAAATAACTAATCGAATTGAGCTCGCACATATTCAGCATTGGTGAGATACTCCTCGTTTGAATACAAGTTTTTCCAGCTAAAATGCAGATGAAAAAAAAAAGACTCGGTCATGCCATCGCAGTGCCATATTGGCCATCACGTCGTGGTCATGCCATAAAAGAAAGAAGGGTCATCCCAGTCATGCTATCGCGGTGCCATCTCGGTTATCACGTCATGGTCATGCCGTAGTAGCTAACAAAATAATCGAAAATCTGAATTCCAGAATTCCAATATTTTATTGAATCCATTGTAAAACATCAAAAAAACTTGGTTCTGCAAACTTAATGTGATCACACATCTTCATGATACCAAACCGGCATTTCAACACAATTAATTAAGCATTTTTTGGAGAGGAATTGGATAAGCAAATCGGTGATTAAATCCAAACTATATTGAGCAAAGAATCGCAACAAAGAAAACAACAAAAAGCATTACAAAATTGCAGCAATGATCCAACACAGAACCGCACCAGCACTTAGGTAATCCAACACGAACTGATGAGGAAGATGATCAGCAAATGAAGAGGAATCGCAATAAGGAGCTAGAACGGATATTGGATTGCACAACTAATGTTGATGCTAAGTAGGAGTTGCAATATGAATTGACAAATTGATGGCTGAATTGAAGAATCGATGAAGCGGTTTAATGCTGAACTGGAGCTGCAACTGGAAAATATTTGGCCCTAGGTTAGACTAAACTCTCATACCATGTTAGAAATTAATAGAACATGAAAGTGTGAAGGATATGAACAAGAAAAACACCTGATTCCATTGTATTGAGAAACGTATTAGTTTGTACATATTGAACTACATATATATAGTATAGAGAGAATTAACTATATATATCGATACTATCTATAAAGATACTCCTACTATCTATCTAATGATATATATAATTGTAAAGAATAAACTAAATTTAAAGGGATAACCTAATTAATATAGATAGACTAAAGGATAAAGTCTAATAGCAGGATAATCTAGAGTAAACTACATAATATTCTAACATTCACCCATGTTCTCTGCTTTTCTTGATTTATATTACTCTAATTAACATTCACCCATGTTCTTTGCTCTTCTTGATTTTGATACTCAAATTTTAAAATTTGCTGAATTGGACCCCAAATTTCCAAAGCTTCTTTGCTTGTGTCGGATCCCAAATCCAATCTTGATCAAATCCCTAATCGAATTGAGCTCGCACATATTCATCATTGGTGAGATACTCCTCGTTTGAATACAAGTTTTTCCATCTAAAATCCAGATGAAAAAAAAAGACTCGGTCATGCCATCGCGGTGCCATATTGGCCATCACGGCGTGGTCATGCCATAAAAGAAAAAAGGGTCATCCCAGTCATGCTATCGTAGTGCCATATCGGTAATCACGTCATGGTCATGCCGTAGTAGCTAACAAACTAATCGAAAATCTGAATTCCAGAATTCCAATATTTTATTGAATCCATTGTAAATCATCAAAAAAACTTGGTTCTGCAAACTTAATGTGATCGCACATCTATATGATACCAAACCGGCATTTCAACACAATTAATTCAGCGTTTTTTGTAGAGGTATTGGATAAGCAAATCGGTGATTAAATCCAAACTATATTGAGCAAAGAATCGCAACAAAGAAAACAACAAAAAGCATTACAAAATTGCAGCAATGATCCAACACAGAACCGCACCAACACTCAGGTAATCCAACACGAACTGATGAGGAAGATGATCAGCAAATGAAGAGGAATCGCAATAAGGAGCTAGAACGGATATTGGATTGCACAACGAATGTTGATGCTAAGTAGGAGTTGCAATATGAATTGACAAATTGATGGCTGAATTGAAGAATCGATGGAGCAGTTTAATGCTGAACTGGAGCTGCAACTGGAAAATATTTGGCCCTAGGATAGACTAAACTCTGATACCATGTTAGAAATTAATAGAACATGAAAGTGTGAAGGATATGAACAAGAAAAACACCTGATTCCATTGTATTGAGAAACGTATTAGTTTGTACATATTCAACTACATATATATAGTATAGAGAGAATTAACCATATATATCGATACTATCTGTAGAAATACTCATACTATCTATCTAACGATATATATAATTGTAAAGAATAAACTAAATTTAAAGGGATAACCTAATTAATATAGATAGACTAAAGGACAAAGTCTAATAGAAAGATAATCTAGAGTAAACTACATAATATTCTAACATTCACCCATGTTCTCTTCTTTACTTGATTTATATTACTCTAGCATTCACCCATGTTCTTTGCTCTTCTTGATTTTGATCCTCATATTTTAAAATTTTCTGAATTGGTCCCCAAATTTCTAAAGCTTCTTTGCTTGTGTCGGATCCCAAATCCAATCTTGATCAAATAACTAATCGAATTGAGCTCGCACATATTCAGCATTGGTGAGATACTCCTCGTTTGAATACAAGTTTTTCCAGCTAAAATCCAGATGAAAAAAAAAAGACTCGGTCATGCCATCGCAGTGCCATATTGGCCATCACGTCGTGGTCATGCCATAAAAGAAAGAAGGGTCATCCCAGTCATGCTATCGCGGTGCCATCTCGGTTATCACGTCATGGTCATGCCGTAGTAGCTAACAAAATAATCGAAAATCTGAATTCCAGAATTCCAATATTTTATTGAATCCATTGTAAAACATCAAAAAAACTTGGTTCTGCAAACTTAATGTGATCACACATCTTCATGATACCAAACCGGCATTTCAACACAATTAATTAAGCATTTTTTGGAGAGGAATTGGATAAGCAAATCGGTGATTAAATCCAAACTATATTGAGCAAAGAATCGCAACAAAGAAAACAACAAAAAGCATTACAAAATTGCAGCAATGATCCAACACAGAACCGCACCAGCACTTAGGTAATCCAACACGAACTGATGAGGAAGATGATCAGCAAATGAAGAGGAATCGCAATAAGGAGCTAGAACGGATATTGGATTGCACAACTAATGTTGATGCTAAGTAGGAGTTGCAATATGAATTGACAAATTGATGGCTGAATTGAAGAATCGATGAAGCGGTTTAATGCTGAACTGGAGCTGCAACTGGAAAATATTTGGCCCTAGGTTAGACTAAACTCTCATACCATGTTAGAAATTAATAGAACATGAAAGTGTGAAGGATATGAACAAGAAAAACACCTGATTCCATTGTATTGAGAAACGTATTAGTTTGTACATATTGAACTACATATATATAGTATAGAGAGAATTAACTATATATATCGATACTATCTATAAAGATACTCCTACTATCTATCTAACGATATATATAATTGTAAAGAATAAACTAAATTTAAAGGGATAACCTAATTAATATAGATAGACTAAAGGATAAAGTCTAATAGCAGGATAATCTAGAGTAAACTACATAATATTCTAACATTCACCCATGTTCTCTGCTTTTCTTGATTTATATTACTCTAATTAACATTCACCCATGTTCTTTGCTCTTCTTGATTTTGATACTCAAATTTTAAAATTTGCTGAATTGGACCCCAAATTTCCAAAGCTTCTTTGCTTGTGTCGGATCCCAAATCCAATCTTGATCAAATCCCTAATCGAATTGAGCTCGCACATATTCATCATTGGTGAGATACTCCTCGTTTGAATACAAGTTTTTCCAGCTAAAATCCAGATGAAAAAAAAAGACTCGGTCATGCCATCGCGGTGCCATATTGGCCATCACGGCGTGGTCATGCCATAAAAGAAAAAAGGGTCATCCCAGTCATGCTATCGTAGTGCCATATCGGTAATCACGTCATGGTCATGCCGTAGTAGCTAACAAACTAATCGAAAATCTGAATTCCAGAATTCCAATATTTTATTGAATCCATTGTAAATCATCAAAAAAACTTGGTTCTGCAAACTTAATGTGATCACACATCTATATGATACCAAACCGGCATTTCAACACAATTAATTCAGCGTTTTTTGTAGAGGTATTGGATAAGCAAATCGGTGATTAAATCCAAACTATATTGAGCAAAGAATCGCAACAAAGAAAACAACAAAAAGCATTACAAAATTGCAGCAATGATCCAACACAGAACCGCACCAACACTCAGGTAATCCAACACGAACTGATGAGGAAGATGATCAGCAAATGAAGAGGAATCGCAATAAGGAGCTAGAACGGATATTGGATTGCACAACGAATGTTGATGCTAAGTAGGAGTTGCAATATGAATTGACAAATTGATGGCTGAATTGAAGAATCGATGGAGCGGTTTAATGCTGAACTGGAGCTGCAACTGGAAAATATTTGGCCCTAGGATAGACTAAACTCTAATACCATGTTAGAAATTAATAGAACATGAAAGTGTGAAGGATATGAACAAGAAAAACACATGATTCCATTGTATTGAGAAACGTATTAGTTTGTACATATTCAACTACATATATATAGTATAGAGAGAATTAACCATATATATCGATACTATCTGTAGAAATACTCATACTATCTATCTAACGATATATATAATTGTAAAGAATAAACTAAATTTAAAGGGATAACCTAATTAATATAGATAGACTAAAGGACAAAGTCTAATAGAAAGATAATCTAGAGTAAACTACATAATATTCTAACATTCACCCATGTTCTCTTCTTTACTTGATTTATATTACTCTAGCATTCACCCATGTTCTTTGCTCTTCTTGATTTTGATCCTCATATTTTAAAATTTTCTGAATTGGTCCCCAAATTTCTAAAGCTTCTTTGCTTGTGTCGGATCCCAAATCCAATCTTGATCAAATAACTAATCGAATTGAGCTCGCACATATTCAGCATTGGTGAGATACTCCTCGTTTGAATACATGTTTTTCCAGCTAAAATCCAGATGAAAAAAAAAAGACTCGGTCATGCCATCGCAGTGCCATATTGGCCATCACGTCGTGGTCATGCCATAAAAGAAAGAAGGGTCATCCCAGTCATGCTATCGCGGTGCCATCTCGGTTATCACGTCATGGTCATGCCGTAGTAGCTAACAAAATAATCGAAAATCTGAATTCCAGAATTCCAATATTTTATTGAATCCATTGTAAAACATCAAAAAAACTTGGTTCTGCAAACTTAATGTGATCACACATCTTCATGATACCAAACCGGCATTTCAACACAATTAATTAAGCATTTTTTGGAGAGGAATTGGATAAGCAAATCGGTGATTAAATCCAAACTATATTGAGCAAAGAATCGCAACAAAGAAAACAACAAAAAGCATTACAAAATTGCAGCAATGATCCAACACAGAACCGCACCAGCACTTAGGTAATCCAACACGAACTGATGAGGAAGATGATCAGCAAATGAAGAGGAATCGCAATAAGGAGCTAGAACGGATATTGGATTGCACAACTAATGTTGATGCTAAGTAGGAGTTGCAATATGAATTGACAAATTGATGGCTGAATTGAAGAATCGATGAAGCGGTTTAATGCTGAACTGGAGCTGCAACTGGAAAATATTTGGCCCTAGGTTAGACTAAACTCTCATACCATGTTAGAAATTAATAGAACATGAAAGTGTGAAGGATATGAACAAGAAAAACACCTGATTCCATTGTATTGAGAAACGTATTAGTTTGTACATATTGAACTACATATATATAGTATAGAGAGAATTAACTATATATATCGATACTATCTATAAAGATACTCCTACTATCTATCTAACGATATATATAATTGTAAAGAATAAACTAAATTTAAAGGGATAACCTAATTAATATAGATAGACTAAAGGATAAAGTCTAATAGCAGGATAATCTAGAGTAAACTACATAATATTCTAACATTCACCCATGTTCTCTGCTTTTCTTGATTTATATTACTCTAATTAACATTCACCCATGTTCTTTGCTCTTCTTGATTTTGATACTCAAATTTTAAAATTTGCTGAATTGGACCCCAAATTTCCAAAGCTTCTTTGCTTGTGTCGGATCCCAAATCCAATCTTGATCAAATCCCTAATCGAATTGAGCTCGCACATATTCATCATTGGTGAGATACTCCTCGTTTGAATACAAGTTTTTCCAGCTAAAATCCAGATGAAAAAAAAAGACTCGGTCATGCCATCGCGGTGCCATATTGGCCATCACGGCGTGGTCATGCCATAAAAGAAAAAAGGGTCATCCCAGTCATGCTATCGTAGTGCCATATCGGTAATCACGTCATGGTCATGCCGTAGTAGCTAACAAACTAATCGAAAATCTGAATTCCAGAATTCCAATATTTTATTGAATCCATTGTAAATCATCAAAAAAACTTGGTTCTGCAAACTTAATGTGATCACACATCTATATGATACCAAACCGGCATTTCAACACAATTAATTCAGCGTTTTTTGTAGAGGTATTGGATAAGCAAATCGGTGATTAAATCCAAACTATATTGAGCAAAGAATCTCAACAAAGAAAACAACAAAAAGCATTACAAAATTGCAGCAATGATCCAACACAGAACCGCACCAACACTCAGGTAATCCAACACGAACTGATGAGGAAGATGATCAGCAAATGAAGAGGAATCGCAATAAGGAGCTAGAACGGATATTGGATTGCACAACGAATGTTGATGCTAAGTAGGAGTTGCAATATGAATTGACAAATTGATGGCTGAATTGAAGAATCGATGGAGCGGTTTAATGCTGAACTGGAGCTGCAACTGGAAAATATTTGGCCCTAGGATAGACTAAACTCTAATACCATGTTAGAAATTAATAGAACATGAAAGTGTGAAGGATATGAACAAGAAAAACACATGATTCCATTGTATTGAGAAACGTATTAGTTTGTACATATTCAACTACATATATATAGTATAGAGAGAATTAACCATATATATCGATACTATCTGTAGAAATACTCATACTATCTATCTAACGATATATATAATTGTAAAGAATAAACTAAATTTAAAGGGATAACCTAATTAATATAGATAGACTAAAGGACAAAGTCTAATAGAAAGATAATCTAGAGTAAACTACATAATATTCTAACATTCACCCATGTTCTCTTCTTTACTTGATTTATATTACTCTAGCATTCACCCATGTTCTTTGCTCTTCTTGATTTTGATCCTCATATTTTAAAATTTTCTGAATTGGTCCCCAAATTTCTAAAGCTTCTTTGCTTGTGTCGGATCCCAAATCCAATCTTGATCAAATAACTAATCGAATTGAGCTCGCACATATTCAGCATTGGTGAGATACTCCTCGTTTGAATACATGTTTTTCCAGCTAAAATCCAGATGAAAAAAAAAAGACTCGGTCATGCCATCGCAGTGCCATATTGGCCATCACGTCGTGGTCATGCCATAAAAGAAAGAAGGGTCATCCCAGTCATGCTATCGCGGTGCCATCTCGGTTATCACGTCATGGTCATGCCGTAGTAGCTAACAAAATAATCGAAAATATGAATTCCAGAATTCCAATATTTTATTGAATCCATTGTAAAACATCAAAAAAACTTGGTTCTGCAAACTTAATGTGATCACACATCTTCATGATACCAAACCGGCATTTCAACACAATTAATTAAGCATTTTTTGGAGAGGAATTGGATAAGCAAATCGGTGATTAAATCCAAACTATATTGAGCAAAGAATCGCAACAAAGAAAACAACAAAAAGCATTACAAAATTGCAGCAATGATCCAACACAGAACCGCACCAGCACTTAGGTAATCCAACACGAACTGATGAGGAAGATGATCAGCAAATGAAGAGGAATCGCAATAAGGATCTAGAACGGATATTGGATTGCACAACTAATGTTGATGCTAAGTAGGAGTTGCAATATGAATTGACAAATTGATGGCTGAATTGAAGAATCGATGAAGCGGTTTAATGCTGAACTGGAGCTGCAACTGGAAAATATTTGGCCCTAGGTTAGACTAAACTCTCATACCATGTTAGAAATTAATAGAACATGAAAGTGAGAAGGTTATGAACAAGAAAAACACCTGATTCCATTGTATTGAGAAACGTATTAGTTTGTACATATTGAACTACATATATATAGTATAGAGAGAATTAACTATATATATCGATACTATCTATAAAGATACTCCTACTATCTATCTAACGATATATATAATTGTAAAGAATAAACTAAATTTAAAGGGATAACCTAATTAATATAGATAGACTAAAGGATAAAGTCTAATAGCAGGATAATCTAGAGTAAACTACATAATATTCTAACATTCACCCATGTTCTCTGCTTTTCTTGATTTATATTACTCTAATTAACATTCACCCATGTTCTTTGCTCTTCTTGATTTTGATACTCAAATTTTAAAATTTGCTGAATTGGACCCCAAATTTCCAAAGCTTCTTTGCTTGTGTCGGATCCCAAATCCAATCTTGATCAAATCCCTAATCGAATTGAGCTCGCACATATTCATCATTGGTGAGATACTCCTCGTTTGAATACAAGTTTTTCCATCTAAAATCCAGATGAAAAAAAAAGACTCGGTCATGCCATCGCGGTGCCATATTGGCCATCACGGCGTGGTCATGCCATAAAAGAAAAAAGGGTCATCCCAGTCATTCTATCGTAGTGCCATATCGGTAATCACGTCATGGTCATGCCGTAGTAGCTAACAAACTAATCGAAAATCTGAATTCCAGAATTCCAATATTTTATTGAATCCATTGTAAATCATCAAAAAAACTTGGTTCTGCAAACTTAATGTGATCACACATCTATATGATACCAAACCGACATTTCAACACAATTAATTCAGCGTTTTTTGTAGAGGTATTGGATAAGCAAATCGGTGATTAAATCCAAACTATATTGAGCAAAGAATCGCAACAAAGAAAACAACAAAAAGCATTACAAAATTGCAGCAATGATCCAACACAGAACCGCACCAACACTCAGGTAATCCAACACGAACTGATGAGGAAGATGATCAGCAAATGAAGAGGAATCGCAATAAGGAGCTAGAACGGATATTGGATTGCACAACGAATGTTGATGCTAAGTAGGAGTTGCAATATGAATTGACAAATTGATGGCTGAATTGAAGAATCGATGGAGCGGTTTAATGCTGAACTGGAGCTGCAACTGGAAAATATTTGACCCTAGGATAGACTAAACTCTGATACCATGTTAGAAATTAATAGAACATGAAAGTGTGAAGGATATGAACAAGAAAAACACATGATTCCATTGTATTGAGAAACGTATTAGTTTGTACATATTCAACTACATATATATAGTATAGAGAGAATTAACCATATATATCGATACTATCTGTAGAAATACTCATACTATCTATCTAACGATATATATAATTGTAAAGAATAAACTAAATTTAAAGGGATAACCTAATTAATATAGATAGACTAAAGGACAAAGTCTAATAGAAAGATAATCTAGAGTAAACTACATAATATTCTAACATTCACCCATGTTCTCTTCTTTACTTGATTTATATTACTCTAGCATTCACCCATGTTCTTTGCTCTTCTTGATTTTGATCCTCATATTTTAAAATTTTCTGAATTGGTCCCCAAATTTCTAAAGCTTCTTTGCTTGTGTCGGATCCCAAATCCAATCTTGATCAAATAACTAATCGAATTGAGCTCGCACATATTCAGCATTGGTGAGATACTCCTCGTTTGAATACAAGTTTTTCCAGCTAAAATCCAGATGAAAAAAAAAAGACTCGGTCATGCCATCGCAGTGCCATATTGGCCATCACGTCGTGGTCATGCCATAAAAGAAAGAAGGGTCATCCCAGTCATGCTATCGCGGTGCCATCTCGGTTATCACGTCATGGTCATGCCGTAGTAGCTAACAAAATAATCGAAAATCTGAATTCCAGAATTCCAATATTTTATTGAATCCATTGTAAAACATCAAAAAAACTTGGTTCTGCAAACTTAATGTGATCACACATCTTCATGATACCAAACCGGCATTTCAACACAATTAATTAAGCATTTTTTGGAGAGGAATTGGATAAGCAAATCGGTGATTAAATCCAAACTATATTGAGCAAAGAATCGCAACAAAGAAAACAACAAAAAGCATTACAAAATTGCAGCAATGATCCAACACAGAACCGCACCAGCACTTAGGTAATCCAACACGAACTGATGAGGAAGATGATCAGCAAATGAAGAGGAATCGCAATAAGGAGCTAGAACGGATATTGGATTGCACAACTAATGTTGATGCTAAGTAGGAGTTGCAATATGAATTGACAAATTGATGGCTGAATTGAAGAATCGATGGAGCGGTTTAATGCTGAACTGGAGCTGCAACTGGAAAATATTTGGCCCTAGGATAGACTAAACTCTGATACCATGTTAGAAATTAATAGAACATGAAAGTGTGAAGGATATGAACAAGAAAAACACCTGATTCCATTGTATTGAGAAACGTATTAGTTTGTACATATTGAACTACATATATATAGTATAGAGAGAATTAACCATATATATCGATACTATCTATAAAGATACTCCTACTATCTATCTAACGATATATATAATTGTAAAGAATAAACTAAATTTAAAGGGATAACCTAATTAATATAGATAGACTAAAGGATAAAGTCTAATAGAAGGATAATCTAGAGTAAACTACATAATATTCTAACATTCACCCATGTTCTCTGCTTTTCTTGATTTATATTACTCTAATTAACATTCACCCATGTTCTTTGCTCTTCTATATTTTGATACTCAAATTTTAAAATTTGCTGAATTGGACCCCAAATTTCCAAAGCTTCTTTGCTTGTGTCGGATCCCAAATCCAATCTTGATCAAATCCCTAATCGAATTTAGCTCGCACATATTCATCATTGGTGAGATACTCATCGTTTGAATACAAGTTTTTCCAGCTAAAATCCAGATGAAAACAAAAGACTCGGTCATGCCATCGCGGTGCCATATTGGCCATCACGGCGTGGTCATGCCATAAAAGAATAAAGGGTCATCCCAGTCATGCTATCGCGGTGCCATATCGGTAATCACGTCATGGTCATGCCGTAGTAGCTAACAAACTAATCGAAAATCTGAATTCCAGAATTCCAATATTTTATTGAATCCATTGTAAATCATCAAAAAAACTTGGTTGTGCAAACTTAATGTGATCACACATCTATATGATACCAAACCGGCATTTCAACACAATTAATTCAGCGTTTTTTGTAGAGGTATTGGATAAGCAAATCGGTGATTAAATCCAAAGTATATTGAGCAAAGAATCGCAACAAAGAAAACAACAAAAAGCATTACAAAATTGCAGCAATGATCCAACACAGAACTGCACCAACACTCAGGTAATCCAACACGAACTGATGAGGAAGATGATCAGCAACTGATGAGGAATCGCAATAAGGAGCTAGAACGGATATTGGATTGCACAACTAATGTTGATGCTAAGTAGGAGTTGCAATATGAATTGACAAATTGATGGCTGAATTGAAGAATCGATGGAGCGGTTTAATGCTAAACTGGAGCTGCAACAGGAAAATATTTGGCCCTAGGATAGACTAAGCTCTGATACCATGTTAGAAATTAATAGAACATGAAAGCGTGAAGGATATGAACAAGAAAAACACCTGGCTTCATTGTATTTAGAAACGTATTAGTTTGTACATATTGAACTACATATAAATAGTATAGAGAGAATTAACTATATATATCGATACTATGTGTAGAGATACTCATACTATCTATCTAACGATATATATAATTGTAAAGAATAAACTAATTTTAAAGGGATAACCTAATTAATATAGATAGACTAAAGGATAAAGTCTAATAGAAGGATAATCTAGAGTAAACTACATAATATTCTAACATTCAACAATGTTCTCTGCTTTTGTTGATTTATATTACTCTAATTAACATTCACCCATGTTCTTTGCTCTTCTTGATTTTGATACTCAAATTTTAAAATTTGCTGAATTGGTCCCCAAATTTCCAAAGCTTCTTTGCTTGTCTAGGATCCCAAATCCAATCTTGATCAAATCCCTAATCGAATTGAGCTCGCACATATTCATCATTGGTGAGATACTCCTCGTTTGAATACAAGTTTTTCCATCTAAAATCCAGATGAAAAAAAAAGACTCGGTCATGCCATCGCGGTGCCATATTGGCCATCACGGCGTGGTCATGCCATAAAAGAAAAAAGGGTCATCCCAGTCATGCTATCGTGGTGCCATATCGGTAATCACGTCATGGTCATGCCGTAGTAGCTAACAAACTAATCGAAAATCTGAATTCCAGAATTCCAATATTTTATTGAATCCATTGTAAATCATCAAAAAACCTTGGTTCTGCAAACTTAATGTGATCACACATCTATATGATTCCAAACCGGCATTTCAACACAATTAATTCAGCGTTTTTTGTAGAGGTATTGGATAAGCAAATCGGTGATTAAATCCAAACTATATTGAGCAAAGAATCTCAACAAAGAAAACAACAAAAAGCATTACAAAATTGCAGCAATGATCCAACACAGAACCGCACCAACACTCAGGTAATCCAACACGAACTGATGAGGAAGATGATCAGCAAATGAAGAGGAATCGCAATAAGGAGCTAGAACGGATATTGGATTGCACAACTAATGTTGATGCTAAGTAGGAGTTGCAATATGAATTGACAAATTGATGGCTGAATTGAAGAATCGATGGAGCGGTTTAATGCTGAACTGGAGCTGCAACTGGAAAATATTTGGCCCTAGGATAGACTAAACTCTGATACCATGTTAGAAATTAATAGAACATGAAAGTGAGAAGGATATGAACAAGAAAAACACCTGATTCCATTGTATTGAGAAACGTATTAGTTTGTACATATTGAACTACATATATATAGTATAGAGAGAATTAACCATATATATCGATACTATCTGTAGAAATACTCATACTATCTATCTAACGATATATATAATTGTAAAGAATAAACTAAATATAAAGGGATAACCTAATTAATATAGATAGACTAAAGGATAAAGTCTAATAGAAAGATAATCTAGAGTAAACTACATAATATTCTAACATTCACCCATGTTCTCTTCTTTTCTTGATTTATATTACTCTAGCATTTACCCATGTTCTTTGCTCTTCTTGATTTTGATCCTCATATTTTAAAATTTTCTGAATTGGTCCCCAAATTTCTAAAGCTTCTTTGCTTGTGTCGGATCCCAAATCCAATCTTGATCAAATAACTAATCGAATTGAGCTCGCACATATTCAGCATTGGTGAGATACTCCTCGTTTGAATACAAGTTTTTCCAGCTAAAATCCAGATGAAAAAAAAAGGCTCGGTCATGCCATCGCAGTGCCATATTGGCCATCACGTCGTGGTCATGCCATAAAAGAAAGAAGGGTCATCCCAGTCATGCTATCGCGGTGCCATCTCGGTTATCACGTCATGGTCATGCCGTAGTAGCTAACAAAATAATCGAAAATCTGAATTCCAGAATTCCAATATTTTATTGAATCCATTGTAAAACATCAAAAAAACTTGGTTCTGCAAACTTAATGTGATCACACATCTTCATGATACCAAACCGGCATTTCAACACAATTAATTAAGCATTTTTTGGAGAGGAATTGGATAAGCAAATCGGTGATTAAATCCAAACTATATTGAGCAAAGAATCGCAACAAAGAAAACAACAAAAAGCATTACAAAATTGCAGCAATGATCCAACACAGAACCGCACCAGCACTTAGGTAATCCAACACGAACTGATGAGGAAGATGATCAGCAAATGAAGAGGAATCGCAATAAGGAGCTAGAACGGATATTGGATTGCACAACTAATGTTGATGCTAAGTAGGAGTTGCAATATGAATTGACAAACTGATGGTTGAATTGAAGAATCGATGAAGCGGTTTAATGCTGAACTGGAGCTGCAACTGGAAAATATTTGGCCCTAGGATAGACTAAACTCTCATACCATGTTAGAAATTAATAGAACATGAAAGTGAGAAGGATATGAACAAGAAAAACACCTGATTCCATTGTATTGAGAAACGTATTAGTTTGTACATATTGAACTACATATATATAGTATAGAGAGAATTAACTATATATATCGATACTATCTATAAAGATACTCCTACTATCTATCTAACGATATATATAATTGTAAAGAATAAACTAAATTTAAAGGGATAACCTAATTAATATAGATAGACTAAAGGATAAAGTCTAATAGAAGGATAATCTAGAGTAAACTACATAATATTCTAACATTCACCCATGTTCTCTGCTTTTCTTGATTTATATTACTCTAATTAACATTCACCCATGTTCTTTGCTCTTCTTGATTTTGATACTCAAATTTTAAAATTTGCTGAATTGGACCCCAAATTTCCAAAGCTTCTTTGCTTGTGTCGGATCCCAAATCCAATCTTGATCAAATCCCTAATCGAATTGAGCTCGCACATATTCATCATTGGTGAGATACTCCTCGTTTGAATACAAGTTTTTCCAGCTAAAATCCAGATGAAAAAAAAAGACTCGGTCATGCCATCGCAGTGCCATATTGGCCATCACGTCGTGGTCATGCCATAAAAGAAAGAAGGGTCATCCCATTCATGCTATCGCGGTGCCATCTCGGTTATCACGTCATGGTCATGCCGTAGTAGCTAACAAAATAATCGAAAATCTGAATTCCAGAATTCCAATATTTTATTGAATCCATTGTAAAACATCAAAAAAACTTGGTTCTGCAAACTTAATGTGATCACACATCTTCATGATACCAAACCGGCATTTCAACACAATTAATTAAGCATTTTTTGGAGAGGAATTGGATAAGCAAATCGGTGATTAAATCCAAACTATATTGAGCAAAGAATCGCAACAAAGAAAACAACAAAAAGCATTACAAAATTGCAGCAATGATCCAACACAGAACCGCACCAGCACTTAGGTAATCCAACACGAACTGATGAGGAAGATGATCAGCAAATGAAGAGGAATCGCAATAAGGAGCTAGAACGGATATTGGATTGCACAACTAATGTTGATGCTAAGTAGGAGTTGCAATATGAATTGACAAACTGATGGTTGAATTGAAGAATCGATGAAGCGGTTTAATGCTGAACTGGAGCTGCAACTGGAAAATATTTGGCCCTAGGATAGACTAAACTCTCATACCATGTTAGAAATTAATAGAACATGAAAGTGAGAAGGATATGAACAAGAAAAACACCTGATTCCATTGTATTGAGAAACGTATTAGTTTGTACATATTGAACTACATATATATAGTATAGAGAGAATTAACTATATATATCGATACTATCTATAAAGATACTCCTACTATCTATCTAACGATATATATAATTGTAAAGAATAAACTAAATTTAAAGGGATAACCTAATTAATATAGATAGACTAAAGGATAAAGTCTAATAGAAGGATAATCTAGAGTAAACTACATAATATTCTAACATTCACCCATGTTCTCTGCTTTTCTTGATTTATATTACTCTAATTAACATTCACCCATGTTCTTTGCTCTTCTTGATTTTGATACTCAAATTTTAAAATTTGCTGAATTGGACCCCAAATTTCCAAAGCTTCTTTGCTTGTGTCGGATCCCAAATCCAATCTTGATCAAATCCCTAATCGAATTGAGCTCGCACATATTCATCATTGGTGAGATACTCCTCGTTTGAATACAAGTTTTTCCAGCTAAAATCCAGATGAAAAAAAAAGACTCGGTCATGCCATCGCAGTGCCATATTGGCCATCACGTCGTGGTCATGCCATAAAAGAAAGAAGGGTCATCCCATTCATGCTATCGCGGCGCCATCTCGGTAATCACGTCATGGTCATGCTGTAGTAGCTAACAACTAATCGAAAATCTGAATTCCAGAATTCCAATATTTTATTGAATCCATTGTAAAACATCAAAAAAACTTGGTTCTGCAAACTTAATGTGATCACACATCTTCATGATACCAAACCGGCATTTCAACACAATTAATTAAGCATTTTTTGGAGAGGAATTGGATAAGCAAATCGGTGATTAAATCCAAACTATATTGAGCAAAGAATCGCAACAAAGAAAACAACAAAAAGCATTACAAAATTGCAGCAATGATCCAACACAGAACCGCACCAGCACTTAGGTAATCCAACACGAACTGATGAGGAAGATGATCAGCAAATGAAGAGGAATCGCAATAAGGAGCTAGAACGGATATTGGATTGCACAACTAATGTTGATGCTAAGTAGGAGTTGCAATATGAATTGACAAATTAATGGCTGAATTGAAGAATCGATGAAGCGGTTTAATGCTGAACTGGACCTGCAACTGGAAAATATTTGGCCCTAGGATAGACTAAACTCTCATACCATGTTAGAAATTAATAGAACATGAAAGTGAGAAGGATATGAACAAGAAAAACACCTGATTCCATTGTATTGAGAAACGTATTAGTTTGTACATATTGAACTACATATATATAGTATAGAGAGAATTAACTATATATATCGATACTATCTATAAAGATACTCCTACTATCTATCTAACGATATATATAATTGTAAAGAATAAACTAAATTTAAAGGGATTACCTAATTAATATAGATAGACTAAAGGATAAAGTCTAATAGAAGGATAATGTAGAGTAAACTACATAATATTCTAACATTCACCCATGTTCTCTGCTTTTCTTGATTTATATTACTCTAATTATCATTCACCCATGTTCTTTGCTCTTCTTGATTTTGATACTCAAATTTTAAAATTTGCTGAATTGGTCCCCAAATTTCCAAAGCTTCTTTGCTTGTCTAGGATCCCAAATCCAATCTTGATCAAATCCCTAATCGAATTGAGCTCGCACATATTCATCATTGGTGAGATACTCCTCGTTTGAATACAAGTTTTTCCAGCTAAAATCCAGATGAAAAAAAAAGACTCGGTCATGCCATCGCAGTGCCATATTGGCCATCACGTCGTGGTCATGCCATAAAAGAAAGAAGGGTCATCCCATTCATGCTATCGCGGCGCCATCTCGGTAATCACGTCATGGTCATGCTGTAGTAGCTAACAAACTAATCGAAAATCTGAATTCCAGAATTCCAATATTTTATTGAATCCATTGTAAAACATCAAAAAAACTTGGTTCTGCAAACTTAATGTGATCACACATCTTCATGATACCAAACCGGCATTTCAACACAATTAATTAAGCATTTATTGGAGAGGAATTGGATAAGCAAATCGGTGATTAAATCCAAACTATATTGAGCAAAGAATCGCAACAAAGAAAACAACAAAAAGCATTACAAAATTGCAGCAATGATCCAACACAGAACCGCACCAGCACTTAGGTAATCCAACACGAACTGATGAGGAAGATGATCAGCAAATGAAGAGGAATCGCAATAAGGAGCTAGAACGGATATTGGATTGCACAACTAATGTTGATGCTAAGTAGGAGTTGCAATATGAATTGACAAATTGATGGCTGAATTGAAGAATCGATGAAGCGGTTTAATGCTGAACTGGAGCTGCAACTGGAAAATATTTGGCCCTAGGATAGACTAAACTCTGATACCATGTTAGAAATTAATAGAACATGAAAGTGAGAAGGATATGAACAAGAAAAATACCTGATTCCATTGTATTGAGAAACGTATTAGTTTGTACATATTGAACTACATATATATAGTATAGAGAGAATTAACTATATATATCGATACTATCTATAAAGATACTCCTACTATCTATCTAACGATATATATAATTGTAAAGAATAAACTAAATTTAAAGGGATTACCTAATTAATATAGATAGACTAAAGGATAAAGTCTAATAGAAGGATAATCTAGAGTAAACTACATAATATTCTAACATTCACCCATGTTCTCTGCTTTTCTTGATTTATATTACTCTAATTATCATTCACCCATGTTCTTTGCTCTTCTTGATTTTGATACTCAAATTTTAAAATTTGCTGAATTGGACCCCAAATTTCCAAAGCTTCTTTGCTTGTGTCGGATCCCAAATCCAATCTTGATCAAATCCCTAATCGAATTGAGCTCGCACATATTCATCATTGGTGATATACTCCTCGTTTGAATACAAGTTTTTCCAGCTAAAATCCAGATGAAAAAAAAAGACTCGGTCATGCATCGCAGTGCCATATTGGCCATCACGTCGTGGTCATGCCATAAAAGAAAGAAGGGTCATCCCATTCATGCTATCGCGGCGGCATCTCGGTAATCACGTCATGGTCATGCTGTAGTAGCTAACAAACTAATCGAAAATCTGAATTCCAGAATTCCAATATTTTATTGAATCCATTGTAAATCATCAAAAAAACTTGGTTGTGCAAACTTAATGTGATCACACATCTTCATGATACCAAACCGGCATTTCAACACAATTAATTCAGCATTTTTTGTAGACGTACTGGATAAGCAAATCGGTGATTAAATCCAAACTATATTGAGCAAAGAATCGCAACAAAGAAAACAACAAAAAGCATTACAAAATTGCAGCAATGATCCAACACAGAACCGCACCAACACTCAGGTAATCCAACACGAACTGATGAGGAAGATGATCAGCAAATGAAGAGGAATCGCAATAAGGAGCTAGAACGGATACTGGATTGCACAACTAAGGTTGATGCTAAGTAGGAGTTGCAATATGAATTGACAAATTGATGGTTGAATTGAAGAATCGATGAAGCGGTTTAATGCTGCCTGGAGCTGCAACTGGAAAATATTTGTCCCTAGGATAGACTAAGCTCTGATACCATGTTAGAAATTAATAGTACATGAAAGTGTGAAGGATATGAACAAGAAAAACACCTGATTCCATTGTATTGAGAAACGTATTAGTTTGTACATATTGAACTACATATATATAGTATAGAGAGAATTAACTGTATATATCGATACTATCTATAAAGATACTCATACTATCTATCTAATGATATATATAATTGTAAAGAATAAACTAAATTTAAAGGGATAACCTAATTAATATAGATAGACTAAAGGATAAAGTCTAATAGAAGGATAATCTAGAGTAAACTTCATAATATTCTAACATTCACCCATGTTCTCTGTTTTTCTTGATTTATATTACTCTAATTAACATTCACCCATGTTCTTTGCTCTTCTTGATTTTGATACTCAAATTTTAAAATTTGCTGAATTGGTCCCCAAATTTCCAAAGCTTCTTTGCTTGTGTCGGATCCCAAATCCAATCTTGATCAAATCCCTAATCGAATTGAGCTCGCACATATTCATCATTGGTGAGATACTCCTCGTTTGAATACAAGTTTTTCCAGCTAAAATCCAGATGAAAAAAAAGACTCGGTCATGCCATCGCGGTGCCATATTGGCCTTCACGTCGTGGTCATGCCATAAAATAAAGAAGGGTCATCCCAGTCATGCTATCGCGACGCCATCTCGGTTATCACGTCATGGTCATGCCGTAGTAGCTAACAAACTAATCGAAAATCTGAATTCCAGAATTCCAATATTTTATTGAATCCATTGTAAAACATCAAAAAAATTTGGTTCTGGAAACTTAATGTGATCACACATCTTTATGATACTAAACCGGCATTTCAACACAATTAATTCAGCTTTTTTTGTAGAAGTACTGGATAAGCAAATCGGTGATTAAATCCAAACTATATTGAGCAAAGAATCGCAACAAAGAAAACAACAAAAAGCATTACAAAATTGCAGCAATGATCCAACACAGAACCGCACCAAAACTCAGGTAATCCAACACGAACTGATGAGGAAGATGATCAGCAACTGATGAGGAATCGCAGTAAGGAGCTAGAACGGATATTGGATTGCACAACTAATGTTGATGCTAAGTAGGAGTTGCAATATGAATTGACAAATTGATGGCTGAATTGAAGAATCGATGGAGCGGTTTAATGCTGAACTGGAGCTGCAACTGGAAAAAATTTGGCCCTAGGATAGACTAAGCTCTGATACCATGTTAGAAATTAATAGAACATTAAAGCGTGATGGATATGAACAAGAAAAACACCTGGCTCCATTGTATTGAGAAACGTATCAGTTTGTACATATTGAACTACATATATATAGTATAGAGAGAATTAACTATATATATCGATACTATCTATAAAGATAGTCATACTATCTATCTAACAATATATATAATTGTAAAGAATGAACTAAATTTAAAGGGATAACCTAATTAATATAGATAGACTAAAGGATAAAGTCTAGTAGAAGGATAATCTAGAGTAAACTACATAATATTCTAACATTCACCCATGTGCTCTGCTTTTCTTGATTTATATTACTCTAATTAACATTCACCCATGTTCTTTGCTCTTCTTGATTTTGATACTCAAATTTTAAAATTTGCTGAATTGGACCCCAAATTTCCAAAGCTTCTTTGCTTGTGTCGGATCCCAAATCCAATCTTGATCAAATCCCTAATCGAATTGAGCTCGCACATATTCATCATTGGTGAGATACTCCTCGTTTGAATACAAGTTTTTCCAACTAAAATCCAGATGAAAAAAAAAGACTCGGTCATGCCATCGCGGTGCCATATTGGCCTTCACGTCGTGGGCATGCCATAAAATAAAGAAGGGTCATCCCAGTCATGCTATCGCGGCGCCATCTCGGTTATCACGTCATGGTCATGCCGTAGTAGCTAACAAACTAATCGAAAATCTGAATTCCAGAATTCCAATATTTTATTGAATCCATTGTAAAACATAAAAAAAACTTGGTTGTGCAAACTTAATGTGATCACACTTCTTCATGATACCAAACCGGCATTTCAACACAATTAATTCATCATTTTTTGTAGAAGTACTGGATAAGCAAATCGGTGATTAAATCCAAACTATATTGAGCAAAGAATCGCAACAAAGAAAACAACAAAAACCATTACAAAATTGCAGCAATGATCCAACCCAGAACCGCACCAAAACTCAGGTAATCCAACACGAACTGATGAGGAAGATGATCAGCAACTGATGAGGAATCGCAATAAGGAGCTAGAACGGATATTGGATTTCACAACTAATGTTGACGCTAAGTAGGAGTTGCAATATGAATTGACAAATTGATGGCTGAATTGAAGAATCGATGGAGCGGTTTAATGCTGAACTGGAGCTGCAACTGGAAAATATTTGGCCCTAGGATAGACTAAGCTCTGATACCATGTTAGAAATTAATAGAACATGAAAGCGTGAAGGATATGAACAAGAAAAACACCTGGCTCCATTGTATTGAGAAACGTATTAGTTTGTACATATTGAACTACATATATATTGTATAGATAGAATTAACTATATATATCGATACTATCTATAAAGATACTCATACTATCTATCTAACGATATATATAATTATAAAGAATAAACTAAATTTAAAGGGATAACCTAATTAATATAGATAGACTAAACGATAAAGTCTAATAGAAGGATAATCTAGAGTAAACTACATAATATTCTAACATTCACCCATGTTCTCTGCTTTTCTTGATTTATATTACTCTAACATTCACCCATGTTCTTTGCTCTTCTTGATTTTGATCCTCAAATTTTAAAATTTGCTGAATTGGTCCCCAAATTTCCAAAGCTTCTTTGCTTGTGTCGGATCCCAAATCCAATCTTGATCAAATCCCTAATCGAATTGAGCTCGCACATATTCATCATTGGTGAGATACTCCTCGTTTGAATACAAGTTTTTCCAGCTAAAATCCAGATGAAAAAAAAGACTCGGTCATGCCATCGCGGTGCCATATTGGCCTTCACGTCGTGGTCATGCCATAAAATAAAGAAGGGTCATCCCAGTCATGCTATCGCGACGCCATCTCGGTTATCACGTCATGGTCATGCCGTAGTAGCTAACAAACTAATCGAAAATCTGAATTCCAGAATTCCAATATTTTATTGAATCCATTGTAAAACATCAAAAAAACTTGGTTCTGCAAACTTAATGTGATCACACATCTTTATGATACCAAACCGGCATTTCAACACAATTAATTCAGCTTTTTTTGTAGAAGTACTGGATAAGCAAATCGGTGATTAAATCCAAACTATATTGAGGAAAGAATCGCAACAAAGAAAACAACAAAAAGCATTACAAAATTGCAGCAATGATCCAACACAGAACCGCACCAAAACTCAGGTAATACAACACGAACTGATGAGGAAGATGATCAGCAACTGATGAGGAATCGCAGTAAGGAGCTAGAACGGATATTGGATTGCACAACTAATGTTGATGCTAAGTAGGAGTTGCAATATGAATTGACAAATTGATGGCTGAATTGAAGAATCGATGGAGCGGTTTAATGCTGAACTGGAGCTGCAACTGGAAAAAATTTGGCCCTAGGATAGACTAAGCTCTGATACCATGTTAGAAATTAATAGAACATTAAAGCGTGATGGATATGAACAAGAAAAACACCTGGCTCCATTGTATTGAGAAACGTATCAGTTTGTACATATTGAACTACATATATATAGTATAGAGAGAATTAACTATATATATCGATACTATCTATAAAGATAGTCATACTATCTATCTAACGATATATATAATTGTAAAGAATGAACTAAATTTAAAGGGATAACCTAATTAATATAGATAGACTAAAGGATAGAGTCTAGTAGAAGGATAATCTAGAGTAAACTACATAATATTCTAACATTCACCCATGTGCTCTGCTTTTCTTGATTTATATTACTCTAATTAACATTCACCCATGTTCTTTGCTCTTCTTGATTTTGATACTCAAATTTTAAAATTTGCTGAATTGGACCCCAAATTTCCAAAGCTTCTTTGCTTGTGTCGGATCCCAAATCCAATCTTGATCAAATCCCTAATCGAATTGAGCTCGCACATATTCATCATTGGTGAGATACTCCTCGTTTGAATACAAGTTTTTCCAGCTAAAATCCAGATGAAAAAAAAAGACTCGGTCATGCCATCGCGGTGCCATATTGGCCTTCACGTCGTGGGCATGCCATAAAATAAAGAAGGGTCATCCCAGTCATGCTATCGCGGCGCCATCTCGGTTATCACGTCATGGTCATGCCGTAGTAGCTAACAAACTAATCGAAAATCTGAATTCCAGAATTCCAATATTTTATTGAATCCATTGTAAAACATAAAAAAAACTTGGTTGTGCAAACTTAATGTGATCACACTTCTTCATGATACCAAACCGGCATTTCAACACAATTAATTCATCATTTTTTGTAGAAGTACTGGATAAGCAAATCGGTGATTAAATCCAAACTATATTGAGCAAAGAATCGCAACAAAGAAAACAACAAAAACCATTACAAAATTGCAGCAATGATCCAACCCAGAACCGCACCAAAACTCAGGTAATCCAACACGAACTGATGAGGAAGATGATCAGCAACTGATGAGGAATCGCAATAAGGAGCTAGAACGGATATTGGATTTCACAACTAATGTTGACGCTAAGTAGGAGTTGCAATATGAATTGACAAATTGATGGCTGAATTGAAGAATCGATGGAGCGGTTTAATGCTGAACTGGAGCTGCAACTGGAAAATATTTGGCCCTAGGATAGACTAAGCTCTGATACCATGTTAGAAATTAATAGAACATGAAAGCGTGAAGGATATGAACAAGAAAAACACCTGGCTCCATTGTATTGAGAAACGTATTAGTTTGTACATATTGAACTACATATATATTGTATAGATAGAATTAACTATATATATCGATACTATCTATAAAGATACTCATACTATCTATCTAACGATATATATAATTATAAAGAATAAACTAAATTTAAAGGGATAACCTAATTAATATAGATAGACTAAACGATAAAGTCTAATAGAAGGATAATCTAGAGTAAACTACATAATATTCTAACATTCACCCATATTCTCTGCTTTTCTTGATTTATATTACTCTAACATTCACCCATGTTCTTTGCTCTTCTTGATTTTGATCCTCAAATTTTAAAATTTGCTGAATTGGTCCCCAAATTTCCAAAGCTTCTTTGCTTGTGTCGGATCCCAAATCCAATCTTGATCAAATCCCTAATCGAATTGAGCTCGCACATATTCATCATTGGTGAGATACTCCTCGTTTGAATACAAGTTTTTCCAGCTAAAATCCAGATGAAAAAAAAGACTCGGTCATGCCATCGCGGTGCCATATTGGCCTTCACGTCGTGGTCATGCCATAAAATAAAGAAGGGTCATCCCAGTCATGCTATCGCGACGCCATCTCGGTTATCACGTCATGGTCATGCCGTAGTAGCTAACAAACTAATCGAAAATCTGAATTCCAGAATTCCAATATTTTATTGAATCCATTGTAAAACATCAAAAAAACTTGGTTCTGCAAACTTAATGTGATCACACATCTTTATGATACCAAACCGGCATTTCAACACAATTAATTCAGCTTTTTTTGTAGAAGTACTGGATAAGCAAATCGGTGATTAAATCCAAACTATATTGAGCAAAGAATCGCAACAAAGAAAACAACAAAAAGCATTACAAAATTGCAGCAATGATCCAACACAGAACCGCACCAAAACTCAGGTAATACAACACGAACTGATGAGGAAGATGATCAGCAACTGATGAGGAATCGCAGTAAGGAGCTAGAACGGATATTGGATTGCACAACTAATGTTGATGCTAAGTAGGAGTTGCAATATGAATTGACAAATTGATGGCTGAATTGAAGAATCGATGGAGCGGTTTAATGCTGAACTGGAGCTGCAACTGGAAAAAATTTGGCCCTAGGATAGACTAAGCTCTGATACCATGTTAGAAATTAATAGAACATTAAAGCGTGATGGATATGAACAAGAAAAACACCTGGCTCTATTGTATTGAGAAACGTATCAGTTTGTACATATTGAACTACATATATATAGTATAGAGAGAATTAACTATATATATCGATACTATCTATAAAGATAGTCATACTATCTATCTAACAATATATATAATTGTAAAGAATGAACTAAATTTAAAGGGATAACCTAATTAATATAGATAGACTAAAGGATAAAGTCTAGTAGAAGGATAATCTAGAGTAAACTACATAATATTCTAACATTCACCCATGTGCTCTGCTTTTCTTGATTTATATTACTCTAATTAACATTCACCCATGTTCTTTGCTCTTCTTGATTTTGATACTCAAATTTTAAAATTTGCTGAATTGGACCCCAAATTTCCAAAGCTTCTTTGCTTGTGTCGGATCCCAAATCCAATCTTGATCAAATCCCTAATCGAATTGAGCTCGCACATATTCATCATTGGTGAGATACTCCTCGTTTGAATACAAGTTTTTCCAGCTAAAATCCAGATGAAAAAAAAAGACTCGGTCATGCCATCGCGGTGCCATATTGGCCTTCACGTCGTGGGCATGCCATAAAATAAAGAAGGGTCATCCTAGTCATGCTATCGCGGCGCCATCTCGGTTATCACGTCATGGTCATGCCGTAGTAGCTAACAAACTAATCGAAAATCTGAATTCCAGAATTCCAATATTTTATTGAATCCATTGTAAAACATCAAAAAAACTTGGTTCTGCAAACTTTATGTGATCACACATCTTTATGATACCAAACCGGCATTTCAACACAATTAATTCAGCTTTTTTTGTAGAAGTACTGGATAAGCAAATCGGTGATTAAATCCAAACTATATTGAGCAAAGAATCGCAACAAAGAAAACAACAAAAAGCATTACAAAATTGCAGCAATGATCCAACACAGAACCGCACCAAAACTCAAGTAATCCAACACGAACTGATGAGGAAGATGATCAGCAACTGATGAGGAATCGCAGTAAGGAGCTAGAACGGATATTGGATTGCACAACTAATGTTGATGCTAAGTAGGAGTTGCAATATGAATTGACAAATTGATGGCTGAATTGAAGAATCGATGGAGCGGTTTAATGCTGAACTGGAGCTGCAACTGGAAAATATTTGGCCCTAGGATAGACTAAGCTCTGATACCATGTTAGAAATTAATAGAACATTAAAGCGTGATGGATATGAACAAGAAAAACACCTGGCTCCATTGTATTGAGAAACGTATCAGTTTGTACATATTGAACTACATATATATAGTATAGAGAGAATTAACTATATATATCGATACTATCTATAAAGATAGTCATACTATCTATCTAACAATATATATAATTGTAAAGAATGAACTAAATTTAAAGGGATAACCTAATTAATATAGATAGACTAAAGGATAAAGTCTAGTAGAAGGATAATCTAGAGTAAACTACATAATATTCTAACATTCACCCATGTTCTCTGCTTTTCTTGATTTATATTACTCTAACATTCACCCATGTTCTTTGCTCTTCTTGATTTTGATCCTCAAATTTTAAAATTTGCTGAATTGGTCCCCAAATTTCCAAAGCTTCTTTGCTTGTGTCGGATCCCAAATCCAATCTTGATCAAATCCCTAATCGAATTGAGCTCGCACATATTCATCATTGGTGAGATACTCCTCGTTTGAATACAAGTTTTTCCAGCTAAAATCCAGATGAAAAAAAAGACTCGGTCATGCCATCGCGGTGCCATATTGGCCTTCACGTCGTGGTCATGCCATAAAATAAAGAAGGGTCATCCCAGTCATGCTATCGCGACGCCATCTCGGTTATCACGTCATGGTCATGCCGTAGTAGCTAACAAACTAATCGAAAATCTGAATTCCAGAATTCCAATATTTTATTGAATCCATTGTAAAACATCAAAAAAACTTGGTTCTGCAAACTTAATGTGATCACACATCTTTATGATACCAAACCGGCATTTCAACACAATTAATTCAGCTTTTTTTGTAGAAGTACTGGATAAGCAAATCGGTGATTAAATCCAAACTATATTGAGCAAAGAATCGCAACAAAGAAAACAACAAAAAGCATTACAAAATTGCAGCAATGATCCAACACAGAACCGCACCAAAACTCAAGTAATCCAACACGAACTGATGAGGAAGATGATCAGCAACTGATGAGGAATCGCAGTAAGGAGCTAGAACGGATATTGGATTGCACAACTAATGTTGATGCTAAGTAGGAGTTGCAATATGAATTGACAAATTGATGGCTGAATTGAAGAATCGATGGAGCGGTTTAATGCTGAACTGGAGCTGCAACTGGAAAAAATTTGGCCCTAGGATAGACTAAGCTCTGATACCATGTTAGAAATTAATAGAACATTAAAGCGTGATGGATATGAACAAGAAAAACACCTGGCTCCATTGTATTGAGAAACGTATCAGTTTGTACATATTGAACTACATATATATAGTATAGAGAGAATTAACTATATATATCGATACTATCTATAAAGATAGTCATACTATCTATCTAACAATATATATAATTGTAAAGAATGAACTAAATTTAAAGGGATAACCTAATTAATATAGATAGACTAAAGGATAAAGTCTAGTAGAAGGATAATCTAGAGTAAACTACATAATATTCTAACATTCACCCATGTGCTCTGCTTTTCTTGATTTATATTACTCTAATTAACATTCACCCATGTTCTTTGCTCTTCTTGATTTTGATACTCAAATTTTAAAATTTGCTGAATTGGACCCCAAATTTCCAAAGCTTCTTTGCTTGTGTCGGATCCCAAATCCAATCTTGATCAAATCCCTAATCGAATTGAGCTCGCACATATTCATCATTGGTGAGATACTCCTCGTTTGAATACAAGTTTTTCCAGCTAAAATCCAGATGAAAAAAAAAGACTCGGTCATGCCATCACGGTGCCATATTGGCCTTCACGTCGTGGGCATGCCATAAAATAAAGAAGGGTCATCCCAGTCATGCTATCGCGGCGCCATCTCGGTTATCACGTCATGGTCATGCCGCAGTAGCTAACAAACTAATCGAAAATCTGAATTCCAGAATTCCAATATTTTATTGAATCCATTGTAAAACATAAAAAATACTTGGTTGTGCAAACTTAATGTGATCACACTTCTTCATGATACCAAACCGGCATTTCAACACAATTAATTCAGCATTTTTTGTAGAAGTACTGGATAAGCAAATCGATGATTAAATCCAAACTATATTGAGCAAAGAATCGCAACAAAGAAAACAACAAAACCATTACAAAATTGCATCAATGATCCAACACAGAACCGCACCAAAACTCAGGTAATCCAACACGAACTGATGAGGAAGATGATCAGCAACTGATGAGGAATCGCAGTAAGGAGCTAGAACGGATATTGGATTGCACAACTAATGTTGATGCTAAGTAGGAGTTGCAATATGAATTGACAAATTGATGGCTGAATTGAAGAATCGATGGAGCGGTTTAATGCTGAACTGGAGCTGCAACTGGAAAAAATTTGGCCCTAGGATAGACTAAGCTCTGATACCATGTTAGAAATTAATAGAACATTAAAGCGTGATGGATATGAACAAGAAAAACACCTGGCTCCATTGTATTGAGAAACGTATCAGTTTGTACATATTGAACTACATATATATAGTATAGAGAGAATTAACTATATATATCGATACTATCTATAAAGATAGTCATACTATCTATCTAACAATATATATAATTGTAAAGAATGAACTAAATTTAAAGGGATAACCTAATTAATATAGATAGACTAAAGGATAAAGTCTAGTAGAAGGATAATCTAGAGTAAACTACATAATATTCTAACATTCACCCATGTTCTCTGCTTTTCTTGATTTATATTACTCTAACATTCACCCATGTTCTTTGCTCTTCTTGATTTTGATCCTCAAATTTTAAAATTTGCTGAATTGGTCCCCAAATTTCCAAAGCTTCTTTGCTTGTGTCGGATCCCAAATCCAATCTTGATCAAATCCCTAATCGAATTGAGCTCGCACATATTCATCATTGGTGAGATACTCCTCGTTTGAATACAAGTTTTTCCAGCTAAAATCCAGATGAAAAAAAAGACTCGGTCATGCCATCGCGGTGCCATATTGGCCTTCACGTCGTGGTCATGCCATAAAATAAAGAAGGGTCATCCCAGTCATGCTATCGCGACGCCATCTCGGTTATCACGTCATGGTCATGCCGTAGTAGCTAACAAACTAATCGAAAATCTGAATTCCAGAATTCCAATATTTTATTGAATCCATTGTAAAACATCAAAAAAACTTGGTTCTGCAAACTTAATGTGATCACACATCTTTATGATACCAAACCGGCATTTCAACACAATTAATTCAGCTTTTTTTGTAGAAGTACTGGATAAGCAAATCGGTGATTAAATCCAAACTATATTGAGCAAAGAATCGCAACAAAGAAAACAACAAAAAGCATTACAAAATTGCAGCAATGATCCAACATAGAACCGCACCAAAACTCAGGTAATCCAACACGAACTGATGAGGAAGATGATCAGCAACTGATGAGGAATCGCAGTAAGGAGCTAGAACGGATATTGGATTGCACAACTAATGTTGATGCTAAGTAGGAGTTGCAATATGAATTGACAAATTGATGGCTGAATTGAAGAATCGATGGAGCGGTTTAATGCTGAACTGGAGCTGCAACTGGAAAACATTTGGCCCTAGGATAGACTAAGCTCTGATACCATGTTAGAAATTAATAGAACATTAAAGCGTGATGGATATGAACAAGAAAAACACCTGGCTCCATTGTATTGAGAAACGTATCAGTTTGTACATATTGAACTACATATATATAGTATAGAGAGAATTAACTATATATATCGATACTATCTATAAAGATAGTCATACTATCTATCTAACAATATATATAATTGTAAAGAATGAACTAAATTTAAAGGGATAACCTAATTAATATAGATAGACTAAAGGATAAAGTCTAGTAGAAGGATAATCTAGAGTAAACTACATAATATTCTAACATTCACCCATGTGCTCTGCTTTTCTTGATTTATATTACTCTAATTAACATTCACCCATGTTCTTTGCTCTTCTTGATTTTGATACTCAAATTTTAAAATTTGCTGAATTGGACCCCAAATTTCCAAAGCTTCTTTGCTTGTGTCGGATCCCAAATCCAATCTTGATCAAATCCCTAATCGAATTGAGCTCGCACATATTCATCATTGGTGAGATACTCCTCGTTTGAATACAAGTTTTTCCAGCTAAAATCCAGATGAAAAAAAAAGACTCGGTCATGCCATCGCGGTGCCATATTGGCCTTCACGTCGTGGGCATGCCATAAAATAAAGAAGGGTCATCCCAGTCATGCTATCGCGGCGCCATCTCGGTTATCACGTCATGGTCATGCCGCAGTAGCTAACAAACTAATCGAAAATCTGAATTCCAGAATTCCAATATTTTATTGAATCCATTGTAAAACATAAAAAATACTTCGTTGTGCAAACTTAATGTGATCACACTTCTTCATGATACCAAACCGGCATTTCAACAAAATTAATTCAGCATTTTTTGTAGAAGTACTGGATAAGCAAATCGATGATTAAATCCAAACTATATTGAGCAAAGAATCGCAACAAAGAAAACAACAAAAACCATTACAAAATTGCAGCAATGATCCAACACAGAACCGCACCAAAACTCAGGTAATCCAACACGAACTGATGAGGAAGATGATCAGCAACTGATGAGGAATCGCAGTAAGGAGCTAGAACGGATATTGGATTGCACAACTAATGTTGATGCTAAGTAGGAGTTGCAATATGAATTGACAAATTGATGGCTGAATTGAAGAATCGATGGAGCGGTTTAATGCTGAACTGGAGCTGCAACTGGAAAAAATTTGGCCCTAGGATAGACTAAGCTCTGATACCATGTTAGAAATTAATAGAACATTAAAGCGTGATGGATATGAACAAGAAAAACACCTGGCTCCATTGTATTGAGAAACGTATCAGTTTGTACATATTGAACTACATATATATAGTATAGAGAGAATTAACTATATATATCGATACTATCTATAAAGATAGTCATACTATCTATCTAACAATATATATAATTGTAAAGAATGAACTAAATTTAAAGGGATAACCTAATTAATATAGATAGACTAAAGGATAAAGTCTAGTAGAAGGATAATCTAGAGTAAACTACATAATATTCTAACATTCACCCATGTTCTCTGCTTTTCTTGATTTATATTACTCTAACATTCACCCATGTTCTTTGCTCTTCTTGATTTTGATCCTCAAATTTTAAAATTTGCTGAATTGGTCCCCAAATTTCCAAAGCTTCTTTGCTTGTGTCGGATCCCAAATCCAATCTTGATCAAATCCCTAATCGAATTGAGCTCGCACATATTCATCATTGGTGAGATACTCCTCGTTTGAATACAAGTTTTTCCAGCTAAAATCCAGATGAAAAAAAAGACTCGGTCATGCCATCGCGGTGCCATATTGGCCTTCACGTCGTGGTCATGCCATAAAATAAAGAAGGGTCATCCCAGTCATGCTATCGCGACGCCATCTCGGTTATCACGTCATGGTCATGCCGTAGTAGCTAACAAACTAATCGAAAATCTGAATTCCAGAATTCCAATATTTTATTGAATCCATTGTAAAACATCAAAAAAACTTGGTTCTGCAAACTTAATGTGATCACACATCTTTATGATACCAAACCGGCATTTCAACACAATTAATTCAGCTTTTTTTGTAGAAGTACTGGATAAGCAAATCGGTGATTAAATCCAAACTATATTGAGCAAAGAATCGCAACAAAGAAAACAACAAAAAGCATTACAAAATTGCAGCAATGATCCAACATAGAACCGCACCAAAACTCAGGTAATCCAACACGAACTGATGAGGAAGATGATCAGCAACTGATGAGGAATCGCAGTAAGGAGCTAGAACGGATATTGGATTGCACAACTAATGTTGATACTAAGTAGGAGTTGCAATATGAATTGACAAATTGATGGCTGAATTGAAGAATCGATGGAGCGGTTTAATGCTGAACTGGAGCTGCAACTGGAAAACATTTGGCCCTAGGATAGACTAAGCTCTGATACCATGTTAGAAATTAATAGAACATTAAAGCGTGATGGATATAAACAAGAAAAACACCTGGCTCCATTGTATTGAGAAACGTATCAGTTTGTACATATTGAACTACATATATATAGTATAGAGAGAATTAACTATATATATCGATACTATCTATAAAGATAGTCATACTATCTATCTAACAATATATATAATTGTAAAGAATGAACTAAATTTAAAGGGATAACCTAATTAATATAGATAGACTAAAGGATAAAGTCTAGTAGAAGGATAATCTAGAGTAAACTACATAATATTCTAACATTCACCCATGTGCTCTGCTTTTCTTGATTTATATTACTCTAATTAACATTCACCCATGTTCTTTGCTCTTCTTGATTTTGATACTCAAATTTTAAAATTTGCTGAATTGGACCCCAAATTTCCAAAGCCTCTTTGCTTGTGTCGGATCCCAAATCCAATCTTGATCAAATCCCTAATCGAATTGAGCTCGCACATATTCATCATTGGTGAGATACTCCTCGTTTGAATACAAGTTTTTCCAGCTAAAATCCAGATGAAAAAAAAAGACTCGGTCATGCCATCGCGGTGCCATATTGGCCTTCACGTCGTGGGCATGCCATAAAATAAAGAAGGGTCATCCCAGTCATGCTATCGCGGCGCCATCTCGGTTATCACGTCATGGTCATGCCGCAGTAGCTAACAAACTAATCGAAAATCTGAATTCCAGAATTCCAATATTTTATTGAATCCATTGTAAAACATAAAAAATACTTCGTTGTGCAAACTTAATGTGATCACACTTCTTCATGATACCAAACCGGCATTTCAACAAAATTAATTCAGCATTTTTTGTAGAAGTACTGGATAAGCAAATCGATGATTAAATCCAAACTATATTGAGCAAAGAATCGCAACAAAGAAAACAACAAAAACCATTACAAAATTGCAGCAATGATCCAACACAGAACCGCACCAAAACTCAGGTAATCCAACACGAACTGATGAGGAAGATGATCAGCAACTGATGAGGAATCGCAGTAAGGAGCTAGAACGGATATTGGATTGCACAACTAATGTTGATGCTAAGTAGGAGTTGCAATATGAATTGACAAATTGATGGCTGAATTGAAGAATCGATGGAGCGGTTTAATGCTGAACTGGAGCTGCAACTGGAAAAAATTTGGCCCTAGGATAGACTAAGCTCTGATACCATGTTAGAAATTAATAGAACATTAAAGCGTGATGGATATGAACAAGAAAAACACATGGCTCCATTGTATTGAGAAACGTATTAGTTTGTACATATTGAACTACATATATATTGTATAGAGAGAATTAACTATATATATCGATACTATCTATAAAGATACTCATACTATCTATCTAACGATATATATAATTGTAAAGAATAAACTAAATTTAAAGGGATAACCTAATTAATATAGATAGACTAAACGATAAAGTCTAATAGAAGGATAATCTAGAGTAAACTACATAATATTCTAACATTCACCCATATTCTCTGCTTTTCTTGATTTATATTACTCTAACATTCACCCATGTTCTTTGCTCTTCTTGATTTTGATCCTCAAATTTTAAAATTTGCTGAATTGGTCCCCAAATTTCCAAAGCTTCTTTGCTTGTGTCGGATCCCAAATCCAATCTTGATCAAATCCCTAATCGAATTGAGCTCGCACATATTCATCATTGGTGAGATACTCCTCGTTTGAATACAAGTTTTTCCAGCTAAAATCCAGATGAAAAAAAAGACTCGGTCATGCCATCGCGGTGCCATATTGGCCTTCACGTCGTGGTCATGCCATAAAATAAAGAAGGGTCATCCCAGTCATGCTATCGCGACGCCATCTCGGTTATCACGTCATGGTCATGCCGTAGTAGCTAACAAACTAATCGAAAATCTGAATTCCAGAATTCCAATATTTTATTGAATCCATTGTAAAACATCAAAAAAACTTGGTTCTGCAAACTTAATGTGATCACACATCTTTATGATACCAAACCGGCATTTCAACACAATTAATTCAGCTTTTTTTGTAGAAGTACTGGATAAGCAAATCGGTGATTAAATCCAAACTATATTGAGCAAAGAATCGCAACAAAGAAAACAACAAAAAGCATTACAAAATTGCAGCAATGATCCAACACAGAACCGCACCAAAACTCAGGTAATCCAACACGAACTGATGAGGAAGATGATCAGCAACTGATGAGGAATCGCAGTAAGGAGCTAGAACGGATATTGGATTGCACAACTAATGTTGATGCTAAGTAGGAGTTGCAATATGAATTGACAAATTGATGGCTGAATTGAAGAATCGATGGAGCGGTTTAATGCTGAACTGGAGCTGCAACTGGAAAATATTTGGCCCTAGGATAGACTAAGCTCTGATACCATGTTAGAAATTAATAGAACATTAAAGCGTGATGGATATGAACAAGAAAAACACCTGGCTCCATTGTATTGAGAAACGTATCAGTTTGTACATATTGAACTACATATATATAGTATAGAGAGAATTAACTATATATATCGATACTATCTATAAAGATAGTCATACTATCTATCTAACAATATATATAATTGTAAAGAATGAACTAAATTTAAAGGGATAACCTAATTAATATAGATAGACTAAAGGATAAAGTCTAGTAGAAGGATAATCTAGAGTAAACTACATAATATTCTAACATTCACCCATGTGCTCTGCTTTTCTTGATTTATATTACTCTAATTAACATTCACCCATGTTCTTTGCTCTTCTTGATTTTGATACTCAAATTTTAAAATTTGCTGAATTGGACCCCAAATTTCCAAAGCTTCTTTGCTTGTGTCGGATCCCAAATCCAATCTTGATCAAATCCCTAATCGAATTGAGCTCGCACATATTCATCATTGGTGAGATACTCCTCGTTTGAATACAAGTTTTTCCAGCTAAAATCCAGATGAAAAAAAAGACTCGGTCATGCCATCGCGGTGCCATATTGGCCATCACGGCGTGGTCATGCGATAAAAGAAAAAAGGGTCATCCAAGCCATGCTACCACGGTGCCATATCGGTAATCACGTCATGGTCATGCCGTAGTAGCTAACAAACTAATCGAAAATCTGAATTCCAGAATTCCAATATTTTATTGAATCCATTGTAAATCATCAAAAAAACTTGGTTGTGCAAACTTAATGTGATCACACATCTATATGATACCAAAACCGGCATTTCAACACAATTAATTCAGCGTTTTTTGTAGAGGTATTGGATAAGCAAATCAGTGATTAAATCCAAACTATATTGAGGAAAGATTCGCAACAAAGAAAACAACAAAAAGCATTACAAAATTGCAGCAATGATCAAACACAGAACCGCACCAAAACTCAGGTAATCCAACACGAACTGATGAGGAAGATGATCAGCAACTGATGAGAAATCGCAATAAGGAGCTAGAACAGATATTGGATTTCACAACTAATGTTGATGCTAAGTTGGAGTTGCAATATGAATTGACAAATTGATGGCTGAATGAAGAATCGATGGAGCGGTTTAATGCTGAACTGGAGCTGCAACTGGAAAAAATTTGGCCCTAGGATAGACTAAGCTCTGATACCATGTTAGAAATTAATAGAACATTAAAGCGTGATGGATATGAACAAGAAAAACACCTGGCTCCATTGTATTGAGAAACGTATCAGTTTGTACATATTGAACTACATATATATAGTATAGAGAGAATTAACTATATATATCGATACTATCTATAAAGATAGTCATACTATCTATCTAACAATATATATAATTGTAAAGAATGAACTAAATTTAAAGGGATAACCTAATTAATATAGATAGACTAAAGGATAAAGTCTAGTAGAAGGATAATCTAGAGTAAACTACATAATATTCTAACATTCACCCATGTGCTCTGCTTTTCTTGATTTATATTACTCTAATTAACATTCACCCATGTTCTTTGCTCTTCTTGATTTTGATACTCAAATTTTAAAATTTGCTGAATTGGACCCCAAATTTCCAAAGCTTCTTTGCTTGTGTCGGATCCCAAATCCAATCTTGATCAAATCCCTAATCGAATTGAGCTCGCACATATTCATCATTGGTGAGATACTCCTCGTTTGAATACAAGTTTTTCCAGCTAAAATCCAGATGAAAAAAAAGACTCGGTCATGCCATCGCGGTGCCATATTGGCCATCACGGCGTGGTCATGCGATAAAAGAAAAAAGGGTCATCCCAGCCATGCTACCACGGTGCCATATCGGTAATCACGTCATGGTCATGCCGTAGTAGCTAACAAACTAATCGAAAATCTGAATTCCAGAATTCCAATATTTTATTGAATCCATTGTAAATCATCAAAAAAACTTGGTTGTGCAAACTTAATGTGATCACACATCTATATGATACCAAAACCGGCATTTCAACACAATTAATTCAGCGTTTTTTGTAGAGGTATTGGATAAGCAAATCAGTGATTAAATCCAAACTATATTGAGGAAAGATTCGCAACAAAGAAAACAACAAAAAGCATTACAAAATTGCAGCAATGATCAAACACAGAACCGCACCAAAACTCAGGTAATCCAACACGAACTGATGAGGAAGATGATCAGCAACTGATGAGAAATCGCAATAAGGAGCTAGAACAGATATTGGATTTCACAACTAATGTTGATGCTAAGTTGGAGTTGCAATATGAATTGACAAATTGATGGCTGAATGAAGAATCGATGGAGCGGTTTAATGCTGAACTGGAGCTGCAACTGGAAAAAATTTGGCCCTAGGATAGACTAAGCTCTGATACCATGTTAGAAATTAATAGAACATGAAAGCGTGATGGATATGAACAAGAAAAACACCTGGCTCCATTGTATTGAGAAACGTATCAGTTTGTACATATTGAACTACATATATATAGTATAGAGAGAATTAACTATATATATCGATACTATCTATAAAGATAGTCATACTATCTATCTAACGATATATATAATTGTAAAGAATGAACTAAATTTAAAGGGATAACCTAATTAATATAGATAGACTAAAGGATAGAGTCTAGTAGAAGGATAATCTAGAGTAAACTACATAATATTCTAACATTCACCCATGTGCTCTGCTTTTCTTGATTTATATTACTCTAATTAACATTCACCCATGTTCTTTGCTCTTCTTGATTTTGATACTCAAATTTTAAAATTTGCTGAATTGGACCCCAAATTTCCAAAGCTTCTTTGCTTGTGTCGGATCCCAAATCCAATCTTGATCAAATCCCTAATCGAATTGAGCTCGCACATATTCATCATTGGTGAGATACTCCTCGTTTGAATACAAGTTTTTCCAGCTAAAATCCAGATGAAAAAAAAAGACTCGGTCATGCCATCGCGGTGCCATATTGGCCTTCACGTCGTGTGCATGCCATAAAATAAAGAAGGGTCATCCCAGTCATGCTATCGCGGCGCCATCTCGGTTATCACGTCATGGTCATCCCGTAGTAGCTAACAAACTAATCGAAAATCTGAATTCCAGAATTCCAATATTTTATTGAATCCATTGTAAAACATAAAAAAAACTTGGTTGTGCAAACTTAATGTGATCACACATCTTCATGATACCAAACCGGCATTTCAACACAATTAATTCAGCATTTTTGTTGAAGTACTGGATAAGCAAATCGGTGATTAAATCCAAACTATATTGAGCAAAGAATCGCAACAAAGAAAACAACAAAAAGCATTACAAAATTACAGCAATGATCCAACACAGAACCGCACCAAAACTCAGGTAATCCAACACGAACTGATGAGGAAGATGATCAGCAACTGATGAGGAATCGCAATAATGAGCTAGAACGGATATTGGATTGCACAACTAATGTTGATGCTAAGTAGGAGTTGCAATATGAATTGACAAATTGATGGCTGAATTGAAGAATCGATGGAGCGGTTTAATGCTGAACTGGAGCTGCAACTGGAAAATATTTGGCCCTAGGATAGACTAAGCTCTGATACCATGTTAGAAATTAATAGAACATGAAAGCGTGAAGGATATGAACAAGAAAAACACCTGGCTCCATTGTATTTAGAAACGTATTAGTTTGTACATATTGAACTACATATATATTGTATAGAGAGAATTAACTATATATATCGATACTATCTATAAAGATACTCATACTATCTATCTAACGATATATATATTTGTAAAGAATAAACTAAATTTAAAGGGATAACCTAATTAATATAGATAGACTAAACGATAAAGTCTAATAGAAGAATAATCTAGAGTAAACTACATAATATTCTAACATTCACCCATATTCTCTGCTTTTCTTGATTTATATTACTCTAACATTCACCCATGTTCTTTGCTCTTCTTGATTTTGATCCTCAAATTTTAAAATTTGCTGAATTGGTCCCCAAATTTCCAAAGCTTCTTTGCTTGTGTCGGATCCCAAATCCAATCTTGATCAAATCCCTAATCGAATTGAGCTCGCACATATTCATCATTGGTGAGATACTCCTCGTTTGAATACAAGTTTTTCCAGCTAAAATCCAGATGAAAAAAAAGACTCGGTCATGCCATCGCGGTGCCATATTGGCCTTCACGTCGTGGTCATGCCATAAAATAAAGAAGGGTCATCCCAGTCATGCTATCGCGACGCCATCTCGGTTATCACGTCATGGTCATGCCGTAGTAGCTAACAAACTAATCGAAAATCTAAATTCCAGAATTCCAATATTTTATTGAATCCATTGTAAAACATCAAAAAAACTTGGTTCTGCAAACTTAATGTGATCACACATCTTTATGATACCAAACCGGCATTTCAACACAATTAATTCAGCTTTTTTTGTAGAAGTACTGGATAAGCAAATCGGTGATTAAATCCAAACTATATTGAGCAAAGAATCGCAACAAAGAAAACAACAAAAAGCATTACAAAATTGCAGCAATGATCCAACACAGAACCGCACCAAAACTCAAGTAATCCAACACGAACTGATGAGGAAGATGATCAGCAACTGATGAGGAATCGCAGTAAGGAGCTAGAACGGATATTGGATTGCACAACTAATGTTGATGCTAAGTAGGAGTTGCAATATGAATTGACAAATTGATGGCTGAATTGAAGAATCGATGGAGCGGTTTAATGCTGAACTGGAGCTGCAACTGGAAAAAATTTGGCCCTAGGATAGACTAAGCTCTGATACCATGTTAGAAATTAATAGAACATTAAAGCGTGATGGATATGAACAAGAAAAACACCTGGCTCCATTGTATTGAGAAACGTATCAGTTTGTACATATTGAACTACATATATATAGTATAGAGAGAATTAACTATATATATCGATACTATCTATAAAGATAGTCATACTATCTATCTAACAATATATATAATTGTAAAGAATGAGCTAAATTTAAAGGGATAACCTAATTAATATAGATAGACTAAAGGATAAAGTCTAGTAGAAGGATAATCTAGAGTAAACTACATAATATTCTAACATTCACCCATGTGCTCTGCTTTTCTTGATTTATATTACTCTAATTAACATTCACCCATGTTCTTTGCTCTTCTTGATTTTGATACTCAAATTTTAAAATTTGCTGAATTGGACCCCAAATTTCCAAAGCTTCTTTGCTTGTGTCGGATCCCAAATCCAATCTTGATCAAATCCCTAATCGAATTGAGCTCGCACATATTCATCATTGGTGAGATACTCCTCGTTTGAATACAAGTTTTTCCAGCTAAAATCCAGATGAAAAAAAAGACTCGGTCATGCCATCGCGGTGCCATATTGGCCATCACGGCGTGGTCATGCGATAAAAGAAAAAAGGGTCATCCCAGCCATGCTACCACGGTGCCATATCGGTAATCACGTCATGGTCATGCCGTAGTAGCTAACAAACTAATCGAAAATCTGAATTCCAGAATTCCAATATTTTATTGAATCCATTGTAAATCATCAAAAAAACTTGGTTGTGCAAACTTAATGTGATCACACATCTATATGATACCAAACCGGCATTTCAACACAATTAATTCAGCGTTTTTTGTAGAGGTATTGGAGAAGCAAATCAGTGATTAAATCCAAACTATATTGAGGAAAGAATCGCAACAAAGAAAACAACAAAAAGCATTACAAAATTGCAGCAATGATCAAACACAGAACCGCACCAAAACTCAGGTAATCCAACACGAACTGATGAGGAAGATGATCAGCAACTGATGAGGAATCGCAATAAGGAGCTAGAACGGATATTGGATTTCACAACTAATGTTGATGCTAAGTAGGAGTTGCAATATGAATTGACAAATTGATGGCTGAATTGAAGAATCGATGGAGCGGTTTAATGCTGAACTGGAGCTGCAACTGGAAAAAATTTGGCCCTAGGATAGACTAAGCTCTGATACCATGTTAGAAATTAATAGAACATGAAAGCGTGATGGATATGAAAAAGAAAAACACCTGGCTCCATTGTATTGAGAAACGTATCAGTTTGTACATATTGAACTACATATATATAGTATAGAGAGAATTAACTATATATATCGATACTATCTATAAAGATAGTCATACTATCTATCTAACGATATATATAATTGTAAAGAATGAACTAAATTTAAAGGGATAACCTAATTAATATAGATAGACTAAAGGATAGAGTCTAGTAGAAGGATAATCTAGAGTAAACTACATAATATTCTAACATTCACCCATGTGCTCTGCTTTTCTTGATTTATATTACTCTAATTAACATTCACCCATGTTCTTTGCTCTTCTTGATTTTGATACTCAAATTTTAAAATTTGCTGAATTGGACCCCAAATTTCCAAAGCTTCTTTGCTTGTGTCGGATCCCAAATCCAATCTTGATCAAATCCCTAATCGAATTGAGCTCGCACATATTCATCATTGGTGAGATACTCCTCGTTTGAATACAAGTTTTTCCAGCTAAAATCCAGATGAAAAAAAAAGACTCGGTCATGCCATCGCGGTGCCATATTGGCCTTCACGTCGTGTGCATGCCATAAAATAAAGAAGGGTCATCCCAGTCATGCTATCGCGGCGCCATCTCGGTTATCACGTCATGGTCATCCCGTAGTAGCTAACAAACTAATCGAAAATCTGAATTCCAGAATTCCAATATTTTATTGAATCCATTGTAAAACATAAAAAAAACTTGGTTGTGCAAACTTAATGTGATCACACATCTTCATGATACCAAACCGGCATTTCAACACAATTAATTCAGCATTTTTTGTTGAAGTACTGGATAAGCAAATCGGTGATTAAATCCAAACTATATTGAGCAAAGAATCGCAACAAAGAAAACAACAAAAAGCATTACAAAATTACAGCAATGATCCAACACAGAACCGCACCAAAACTCAGGTAATCCAACACGAACTGATGAGGAAGATGATCAGCAACTGATGAGGAATCGCAATAATGAGCTAGAACGGATATTGGATTGCACAACTAATGTTGATGCTAAGTAGGAGTTGCAATATGAATTGACAAATTGATGGCTGAATTGAAGAATCGATGGAGCGGTTTAATGCTGAACTGGAGCTGCAACTGGAAAATATTTGGCCCTAGGATAGACTAAGCTCTGATACCATGTTAGAAATTAATAGAACATGAAAGCGTGAAGGATATGAATAAGAAAAACACCTGGCTCCATTGTATTTAGAAACGTATTAGTTTGTACATATTGAACTACATATATATTGTATAGAGAGAATTAACTATATATATCGATACTATCTATAAAGATACTCATACTATCTATCTAACGATATATATATTTGTAAAGAATAAACTAAATTTAAAGGGATAACCTAATTAATATAGATAGACTAAACGATAAAGTCTAATAGAAGAATAATCTAGAGTAAACTACATAATATTCTAACATTCACCCATATTCTCTGCTTTTCTTGATTTATATTACTCTAACATTCACCCATGTTCTTTGCTCTTCTTGATTTTGATCCTCAAATTTTAAAATTTGCTGAATTGGTCCCCAAATTTCCAAAGCTTCTTTGCTTGTGTCGGATCCCAAATCCAATCTTGATCAAATCCCTAATCGAATTGAGCTCGCACATATTCATCATTGGTGAGATACTCCTCGTTTGAATACAAGTTTTTCCAGCTAAAATCCAGATGAAAAAAAAGACTCGGTCATGCCATCGCGGTGCCATATTGGCCTTCACGTCGTGGTCATGCCATAAAATAAAGAAGGGTCATCCCAGTCATGCTATCGCGACGCCATCTCGGTTATCACGTCATGGTCATGCCGTAGTAGCTAACAAACTAATCGAAAATCTGAATTCCAGAATTCCAATATTTTATTGAATCCATTGTAAAACATCAAAAAAACTTGGTTCTGCAAACTTAATGTGATCACACATCTTTATGATACCAAACCGGCATTTCAACACAATTAATTCAGCTTTTTTTGTAGAAGTACTGGATAAGCAAATCGGTGATTAAATCCAAACTATATTGAGCAAAGAATCGCAACAAAGAAAACAACAAAAAGCATTACAAAATTGCAGCAATGATCCAACACAGAACCGCACCAAAACTCAAGTAATCCAACACGAACTGATGAGGAAGATGATCAGCAACTGATGAGGAATCGCAGTAAGGAGCTAGAACGGATATTGGATTGCACAACTAATGTTGATGCTAAGTAGGAGTTGCAATATGAATTGACAAATTGATGGCTGAATTGAAGAATCGATGGAGCGGTTTAATGCTGAACTGGAGCTGCAACTGGAAAAAATTTGGCCCTAGGATAGACTAAGCTCTGATACCATGTTAGAAATTAATAGAACATTAAAGCGTGATGGATATGAACAAGAAAAACACCTGGCTCCATTGTATTGAGAAACGTATCAGTTTGTACATATTGAACTACATATATATAGTATAGAGAGAATTAACTATATATATCGATACTATCTATAAAGATAGTCATACTATCTATCTAACAATATATATAATTGTAAAGAATGAGCTAAATTTAAAGGGATAACCTAATTAATATAGATAGACTAAAGGATAAAGTCTAGTAGAAGGATAATCTAGAGTAAACTACATAATATTCTAACATTCACCCATGTGCTCTGCTTTTCTTGATTTATATTACTCTAATTAACATTCACCCATGTTCTTTGCTCTTCTTGATTTTGATACTCAAATTTTAAAATTTGCTGAATTGGACCCCAAATTTCCAAAGCTTCTTTGCTTGTGTCGGATCCCAAATCCAATCTTGATCAAATCCCTAATCGAATTGAGCTCGCACATATTCATCATTGGTGAGATACTCCTCGTTTGAATACAAGTTTTTCCAGCTAAAATCCAGATGAAAAAAAAGACTCGGTCATGCCATCGCGGTGCCATATTGGCCATCACGGCGTGGTCATGCGATAAAAGAAAAAAGGGTCATCCCAGCCATGCTACCACGGTGCCATATCGGTAATCACGTCATGGTCATGCCGTAGTAGCTAACAAACTAATCGAAAATCTGAATTCCAGAATTCCAATATTTTATTGAATCCATTGTAAATCATCAAAAAAACTTGGTTGTGCAAACTTAATGTGATCACACATCTATATGATACCAAACCGGCATTTCAACACAATTAATTCAGCGTTTTTTGTAGAGGTATTGGAGAAGCAAATCAGTGATTAAATCCAAACTATATTGAGGAAAGAATCGCAACAAAGAAAACAACAAAAAGCATTACAAAATTGCAGCAATGATCAAACACAGAACCGCACCAAAACTCAGGTAATCCAACACGAACTGATGAGGAAGATGATCAGCAACTGATGAGGAATCGCAATAAGGAGCTAGAACGGATATTGGATTTCACAACTAATGTTGATGCTAAGTAGGAGTTGCAATATGAATTGACAAATTGATGGCTGAATTGAAGAATCGATGGAGCGGTTTAATGCTGAACTGGAGCTGCAACTGGAAAAAATTTGGCCCTAGGATAGACTAAGCTCTGATACCATGTTAGAAATTAATAGAACATGAAAGCGTGATGGATATGAACAATAAAAACACCTGGCTCCATTGTATTGAGAAACGTATCAGTTTGTACATATTGAACTACATATATATAGTATAGAGAGAATTAACTATATATATCGATACTATCTATAAAGATAGTCATACTATCTATCTAACGATATATATAATTGTAAAGAATGAACTAAATTTAAAGGGATAACCTAATTAATATAGATAGACTAAAGGATAGAGTCTAGTAGAAGGATAATCTAGAGTAAACTACATAATATTCTAACATTCACCCATGTGCTCTGCTTTTCTTGATTTATATTACTCTAATTAACATTCACCCATGTTCTTTGCTCTTCTTGATTTTGATACTCAAAGTTTTAAAATTTGCTGAATTGGACCCCAAATTTCCAAAGCTTCTTTGCTTGTGTCGGATCCCAAATCCAATCTTGATCAAATCCCTAATCGAATTGAGCTCGCACATATTCATCATTGGTGAGATACTCCTCGTTTGAATACAAGTTTTTCCAGCTAAAATCCAGATGAAAAAAAAAGACTCGGTCATGCCATCGCGGTGCCATATTGGCCTTCACGTCGTGTGCATGCCATAAAATAAAGAAGGGTCATCCCAGTCATGCTATCGCGGCGCCATCTCGGTTATCACGTCATGGTCATCCCGTAGTAGCTAACAAACTAATCGAAAATCTGAATTCCAGAATTCCAATATTTTATTGAATCCATTGTAAAACATAAAAAAAACTTGGTTGTGCAAACTTAATGTGATCACACATCTTCATGATACCAAACCGGCATTTCAACACAATTAATTCAGCATTTTTTGTTGAAGTACTGGATAAGCAAATCGGTGATTAAATCCAAACTATATTGAGCAAAGAATCGCAACAAAGAAAACAACAAAAAGCATTACAAAATTACAGCAATGATCCAACACAGAACCGCACCAAAACTCAGGTAATCCAACACGAACTGATGAGGAAGATGATCAGCAACTGATGAGGAATCGCAATAATGAGCTAGAACGGATATTGGATTGCACAACTAATGTTGATGCTAAGTAGGAGTTGCAATATGAATTGACAAATTGATGGCTGAATTGAAGAATCGATGGAGCGGTTTAATGCTGAACTGGAGCTGCAACTGGAAAATATTTGGCCCTAGGATAGACTAAGCTCTGATACCATGTTAGAAATTAATAGAACATGAAAGCGTGAAGGATATGAACAAGAAAAACACCTGGCTCCATTGTATTGAGAAACGTATTAGTTTGTACCTATTGAACTACATATATATTGTATAGAGAGAATTAACTATATATATCGATACTATCTATAAAGATACTCATACTATCTATCTAACGATATATATATTTGTAAAGAATAAACTAAATTTAAAGGGATAACCTAATTAATATAGATAGACTAAACGATAAAGTCTAATAGAAGAATAATCTAGAGTAAACTACATAATATTCTAACATTCACCCATATTCTCTGCTTTTCTTGATTTATATTACTCTAACATTCACCCATGTTCTTTGCTCTTCTTGATTTTGATCCTCAAATTTTAAAATTTGCTGAATTGGTCCCCAAATTTCCAAAGCTTCTTTGCTTGTGTCGGATCCCAAATCCAATCTTGATCAAATCCCTAATCGAATTGAGCTCGCACATATTCATCATTGGTGAGATACTCCTCGTTTGAATACAAGTTTTTCCAGCTAAAATCCAGATGAAAAAAAAAGACTCGGTCATGCCATCGCGGTGCCATATTGGCCATCACGGCGTGGTCATGCGATAAAAGATAAAAGGGGCATTCCAGTCATGCTATCGCGGTGCCATATCGGTAATCACGTCATGGTCATGCCGTAGTAGCTAACAAACTAATCGAAAATCTGAATTCCAGAATTCCAATATTTTATTGAATCCATTGTAAATCATCAAAAAAACTTGGTTGTGCAAACTTAATGTGATCACACATCTATATGATACCAAACCGGCATTTCAACACAATTAATTCAGCTTTTTTTGTAGAGGTATTGGATAAGCAAATCGGTGATTAAATCCAAACTATATTGAGCAAAGAATCACAACAAAAAGCATTACAAAATTGCAGCAATGATCCAACACAGAATCGCACCAACACTCAGGTAATCCAACACGAACTCATGAGGAAGATGATCAGCAACTGATGAGGAATCGCAATAATGAGCTAGAAAGTATATTGGATTGCACAACTAATTTTGATGCTAAGTAGGAGTTGCAATATGAATTGACAAATTGATGGCTGAATTGAAGAATCGATGGAGCGGTTTAATGCTGAACTGGAGCTGCAACTGGAAAATATGTGGCCCTAGGATAGACTAAGCTCTGATACCATGTTAGAAATTAATAGAACATGAAAGCGTGAACGATATGAACAAGAAAAACACCTGGCTCCATTGTATTGAGAAACGTATCAGTTTGTACATATTGAACTACATATATATAGTATAGAGAGAATTAACTATATATATCGATACTATCTATAAAGATAGTCATACTATCTATCTAACAATATATATAATTGTAAAGAATGAACTAAATTTAAATGGATAACCTAATTAATATAGATAGACTAAAGGATAAAGTCTAGTAGAAGGATAATCTAGAGTAAACTACATAATATTCTAACATTCACCCATGTGCTCTGCTTTTCTTGATTTATATTACTCTAATTAACATTCACCCATGTTCTTTGCTCTTCTTGATTTTGATACTCAAATTTTAAAATTTGCTGAATTGGACCCCAAATTTCCAAAGCTTCTTTGCTTGTGTCGGATCCCAAATCCAATCTTGATCAAATCCCTAATCGAATTGAGCTCGCACATATTCATCATTGGTGAGATACTCCTCGTTTGAATACAAGTTTTTCCAGCTAAAATCCAGATGAAAAAAAAAGACTCGGTCATGCCATCGCGGTGCCATATTGGCCTTCACGTCGTGGGCATGCCATAAAATAAAGAAGGGTCATCCCAGTCATGCTATCGCGGCGCCATCTCGGTTATCACGTCATGGTCATGCCGTAGTAGCTAACAAACTAATCGAAAATCTGAATTCCAGAATTCCAATATTTTATTGAATCCATTGTAAAACATAAAAAAAACTTGGTTGTGCAAACTTAATGTGATCACACTTCTTCATGATACCAAACCGGCATTTCAACACAATTAATTCAGCATTTTTTGTAGAAGTACTGGATAAGCAAATCGGTGATTAAATCCAAACTATATTTAGCAAAGAATCGCAACAAAGAAAACAACAAAAACCATTACAAAATTGCAGCAATGATCCAACCCATAACCGCACCAAAACTCAGGTAATCCAACACGAACTGATGAGGAAGATGATCAGCAACTGATGAGGAATCGCAATAAGGAGCTAGAACGGATATTGGATTGCACAACTAATGTTGACGCTAAGTAGGAGTTGCAATATGAATTGACAAATTGATGGCTGAATTGAAGAATCGATGGAGCGGTTTAATGCTGAACTGGAGCTGCAACTGGAAAATATTTGGCCCTAGGATAGACTAAGCTCTGATACCATGTTAGAAATTAATAGAACATGAAAGCGTGAAGGATATGAACAAGAAAAACACCTGGCTCCATTGTATTGAGAAACGTATTAGTTTGTACATATTGAACTACATATATATTGTATAGAGAGAATTAACTATATATATCGATACTATCTATAAAGATACTCATACTATCTATCTAACGATATATATAATTGTAAAGAATAAACTAAATTTAAAGGGATAACCTAATTAATATAGATAGACTAAACGATAAAGTCTAATAGAAGGATAATCTAGAGTAAACTACATAATATTCTAACATTCACCCATATTCTCTGCTTTTCTTGATTTATATTACTCTAACATTCACCCATGTTCTTTGCTCTTCTTGATTTTGATCCTCAAATTTTAAAATTTGCTGAATTGGTCCCCAAATTTCCAAAGCTTCTTTGCTTGTGTCGGATCCCAAATCCAATCTTGATCAAATCCCTAATCGAATTGAGCTCGCACATATTCATCATTGGTGAGATACTCCTCGTTTGAATACAAGTTTTTCCAGCTAAAATCCAGATGTAAAAAAAAGACTCGGTCATGCCATCGCGGTGCCATATTGGCCATCACGGCGTGGTCATGCGATAAAAGATAAAATGGTCATTCCAGTCATGCTATCGCGGTGCCATATCGGTAATCACGTCATGGTCATGCCGTAGTAGCTAACAAACTAATCGAAAATCTGAATTCCAGAATTCCAATATTTTATTGAATCCATTGTAAATCATCAAAAAAACTTGGTTGTGCAAACTTAATGTGATCACACATCTATATGATACCAAACCGGCATTTCAACACAATTAATTCAGCGTTTTTTGTAGAGGTATTGGATAAGCAAATCGGTGATTAAATCCAAACTATATTGAGCAAAGAATCACAACAAAAAGCATTACAAAATTGCAGCAATGATCCAACACAGAATCGCACCAACACTCAGGTAATCCAACACGAACTCATGAGGAAGATGATCAGCAACTGATGAGGAATCGCAATAATGAGCTAGAACGTATATTGGATTGCACAACTAATTTTGATGCTAAGTAGGAGTTGCAATATGAATTGACAAATTGATGGCTGAATTGAAGAATCGATGGAGCGGTTTAATGCTGAACTGGAGCTGCAACTGGAAAATATGTGGCCCTAGGATAGACTAAGCTCTGATACCATGTTAGAAATTAATAGAACATGAAAGCGTGAAGGATATGAACAAGAAAAACACCTGGCTCCATTGTATTGAGAAACGTATCAGTTTGTACATATTGAACTACATATATATAGTATAGAGAGAATTAACTATATATATCGATACTATCTATAAAGATAGTCATACTATCTATCTAACGATATATATAATTGTAAAGAATGAACTAAATTTAAAGGGATAACCTAATTAATATAGATAGACTAAAGGATAAAGTCTAGTAGAAGGATAATCTAGAGTAAACTACATAATATTCTAACATTCACCCATGTGCTCTGCTTTTCTTGATTTATATTACTCTAATTAACATTCACCCATGTTCTTTGCTCTTCTTGATTTTGATACTCAAATTTTAAAATTTGCTGAATTGGACCCCAAATTTCCAAAGCTTCTTTGCTTGTGTCGGATCCCAAATCCAATCTTGATCAAATCCCTAATCGAATTGAGCTCGCACATATTCATCATTGGTGAGATACTCCTCGTTTGAATACAAGTTTTTCCAGCTAAAATCCAGATGAAAAAAAAAGACTCGGTCATGCCATCGCGGTGCCATATTGGCCTTCACGTCGTGTGCATGCCATAAAATAAAGAAGGGTCATCCCAGTCATGCTATCGCGGCGCCATCTCGGTTATCACGTCATGGTCATCCCGTAGTAGCTAACAAACTAATCGAAAATCTGAAATCCAGAATTCCAATATTTTATTGAATCCATTGTAAAACATAAAAAAAAACTTGGTTGTGCAAACTTAATGTGATCACACATCTTCATGATACCAAACCGGCATTTCAACACAATTAATTCAGCATTTTTTGTAGAAGTACTGGATAAGCAAATCGGTGATTAAATCCAAACTATATTGAGCAAAGAATCGCAACAAAGAAAACAACAAAAAGCATTACAAAATTACAGCAATGATCCAACACACCGCACCAAAACTCAGGTAATCCAACACGAACTGATGAGGAAGATGATCAGCAACTGATGAGGAATCGCAATAATGAGCTAGAACGGATATTGGATTGCACAACTAATGTTGATGCTAAGTAGGTGTTGCAATATGAATTGACAAATTGATGGCTGAATTGAAGAATCGATGGAGCGGTTTAATGCTGAACTGGAGCTGCAACTGGAAAATATGTGGCCCTAGGATAGACTAAGCTCTGATACCATGTTAGAAATTAATAGAACATGAAAGCGTGAAGGATATGAACAAGAAAAACACCTGGCTCCATTGTATTGAGAAACGTATCAGTTTGTACATATTGAACTACATATATATAGTATAGAGAGAATTAACTATATATATCGATACTATCTATAAAGATTCTCATACTATCTATCTAACGATATATATATTTGTAAAGAATGAACTAAATTTAAAGGGATAACCTAATTAATATAGATAGACTAAAGGATAAAGTCTAGTAGAAGGATAATCTAGAGTAAACTACATAATATTCTAACATTCACCCATGTTCTCTGCTTTTCTTGATTTATATTACTCTAATTAACATTTACCCATGTTCTTTGCTCTTATTTTGATACTCAAATTTAAAAATTTGCTGAATTGGACCCCAAATTTCCAATGCTTCTTTTCTTGTGTCGGATCCCAAATCCAATCTTGATCAAATCCCTAGTCGAATTGAGCTCGCACATATTCATCATTGGTGAGATACTCCTCGTTTGAATACAAGTTTTTCTAGCTAAAATCCAGATGAAAAAAAAAGACTCGGTCATGCCATCACGGTGCCATATTGGCCATCACGGCGTGGTCATGCGATAAAAGAAAAAAGGGTCATCCCAGTCATGCTATCGCGGTGCCATATCGGTAATCACGTCATGGTCATGCCGTAGTAGCTAACAAACTAATCGAAAATCTGAATTCCAGAATTCCAATATTTTATTGAATCCATTGTAAATCATCAAAAAAACTTGGTTGTGCAAACTTAATGTGATCACACATTTATATGATACCAAACCGGCATTTCAACACAATTAATTCGGCGTTTTTTGTAGAGGTATTGGATAAGAAAATCGGTGATTAAATCCAAACTATATTGAGCAAAGAATCACAACAAAAAGCATTACAAAATTGCAGCAATGATCCAACACAGAATCGCACCAACACTCTGGTAACCCAACACGAACTCATGAGGAAGATGATCAGCAACTGATGAGGAATCGCAATAATGAGCTAGAACGGATATTGGATTGCACAACTAATGTTGATGCTAAGTAGGAGTTGCAATATGAATTGACAAATTGATGGCTGAATTGAAGAATCGATGGAGCGGTTTAATGCTGAACTGGAGCTGCAACTGGAAATTATTTGGCCCTAGGATAGACTAAGCTCTGATACCATGTTAGAAATTAATAGAACATGAAAGCGTGAAGGATATGAACAAGAAAAACACCTGTCTCCATTGTATTGAGAAACGTATTAGTTTGTACATATTGAACTACATATATATTGTATAGAGAGAATTAACTATATATATCGATACTATCTATAAAGATACTCATACTATCTATCTAACGATATATATATTTGTAAAGAATAAACTAAATTTAAAGGGATAACCTAATTAATATAGATAGACTAAACGATAAAGTCTAATAGAAGGATAATCTAGAGTAAACTACATAATATTCTAACATTCACCCATATTCTCTGCTTTTCTTGATTTATATTACTCTAACATTCACCCATGTTCTTTGCTCTTCTTGATTTTGATCCTCAAATTTTAAAATTTGCTGAATTGGTCCCCAAATTTCCAAAGCTTCTTTGCTTGTGTCGGATCCCAAATCCAATCTTGATCAAATCCCTAATCGAATTGAGCTCGCACATATTCATCATTGGTGAGATACTCCTCGTTTGAATACAAGTTTTTCCAGCTAAAATCCAGATGAAAAAAAAAGACTCGGTCATGCCATCGCGGTGCCATATTGGCCATCACGACGTGGTCATGCGATAAAAGATAAAAGGGTCATTCCAGTCATGCTATCGCGGTGCCATATCGGTAATCACGGTCATGCCGTAGTAGCTAACAAACTAATCGAAAATCTGAATTCCAGAATTCCAATATTTTATTGAATCCATTGTAAATCATCAAAAAAACTTGGTTGTGCAAACTTAATGTGATCACACATCTATATGATACCAAACCGGCATTTCAACACAATTAATTCAGCGTTTTTTGTAGAGGTATTGGATAAGCAAATCGGTGATTAAATCCAAACTATATTGAGCAAAGAATCACAACAAAAAGCATTACAAAATTGCAGCAATGATCCAACACAGAATCGCACCAACACTCAGGTAATCCAACACGAACTCATGAGGAAGATGATCAGCAACTGATGAGGAATCGCAATAATGAGCTAGAACGTATATTGGATTGCACGACTAATGTTGATGCTAAGTAGGAGTTGCAATATGAATTGACAAATTGATGGCTGAATTAAAGAATCGATGGAGCGGTTTAATGCTGAACTGGAGGTGCAACTGGAAAATATTTGGCCCTAGGATAGACTAAGCTCTGATACCATGTTAGAAATTAATAGAACATGAAAGCGTGAAGGATATGAACAAGAAAAACACCTGGCTCCATTGTATTGAGAAACGTATTAGTTTGTACATATTGAACTACATATATATTGTATAGAGAGAATTAACTATATATATCGATACTATGTATAAAGATACTCATACTATCTATCTAACGATATATATATTTGTAAAGAATAAACTAAATTTAAAGGGATAACCTAATTAATATAGATAGACTAAACGATAAAGTCTAATAGAAGGATAATCTAGAGTAAACTACATAATATTCTAACATTCACCCATATTCTCTGCTTTTCTTGATTTATATTACTCTAACATTCACCCATGTTCTTTGCTCTTCTTGATTTTGATCCTCAAATTTTAAAATTTGCTGAATTGGTCCCCAAATTTCCAAAGCTTCTTTGCTTGTGTCGGATCCCAAATCCAATCTTGATCAAATCCCTAATCGAATTGAGCTCGCACATATTCATCATTGGTGAGATACTCCTCGTTTGAATACAAGTTTTTCCAGCTAAAATCCAGATGAAAAAAAAAGACTCGGTCATGCCATCGCGGTGCCATATTGGCCATCACGACGTGGTCATGCGATAAAAGATAAAAGGGTCATTCCAGTCATGCTATCGCGGTGCCATATCGGTAATCACGTCATGGTCATGCCGTAGTAGCTAACAAACTAATCGAAAATCTGAATTCCAGAATTCCAATATTTTATTGAATCCATTGTAAATCATCAAAAAAACTTGGTTGTGCAAACTTAATGTGATCACACATCTATATGATACCAAACCGGCATTTCAACACAATTAATTCAGCGTTTTTTGTAGAGGTATTGGATAAGCAAATCGGTGATTAAATCCAAACTATATTGAGCAAAGAATCACAACAAAAAGCATTACAAAATTGCAGCAATGATCCAACACAGAATCGCACCAACACTCAGGTAATCCAACACGAACTCATGAGGAAGATGATCAGCAACTGATGAGGAATCGCAATAATGAGCTAGAACGTATATTGGATTGCACAACTAATTTTGATGCTAAGTAGGAGTTGCAATATGAATTGACAAATTGATGGCTGAATTGAAGAATCGATGGAGCGGTTTAATGCTGAACTGGAGCTGCAACTGGAAAATATGTGGCCCTAGGATAGACTAAGCTCTGATACCATGTTAGAAATTAATAGAACATGAAAGCGTGAAGGATATGAACAAGAAAAACACCTGGCTCCATTGTATTGAGAAACGTATTAGTTTGTACATATTGAACTACATATATATTGTATAGAGAGAATTAACTATATATATCGATACTATCTATAAAGATACTCATACTATCTATCTAACGATATATATATTTGTAAAGAATGAACTAAATTTAAAGGGATAACCTAATTAATATAGATAGACTAAAGGATAAAGTCTAGTAGAAGGATAATCTAGAGTAAACTACATAATATTCTAACATTCACCCATGTTCTCTGCTTTTCTTGATTTATATTACTCTAATTAACATTCACCCATGTTCTTTGCTCTTCTTGATTTTGATACTCAAATTTTAAAATTTGCTGAATTGGACCCCAAATTTCCAATGCTTCTTTTCTTGTGTCGGATCCCAAATCCAATCTTGATCAAATCCCTAATCGAATTGAGCTCGCACATATTCATCATTGGTGAGATACTCCTCGTTTGAATACAAGTTTTTCCAGCTAAAATCCAGATGAAAAAAAAAGACTCGGTCATGCCATCGCGGTGCCATATTGGCCATCACGACGTGGTCATGCGATAAAAGATAAAAGGGTCATTCCAGTCATGCTATCGCGGTGCCATATCGGTAATCACGTCATGGTCATGCCGTAGTAGCTAACAAACTAATCGAAAATCTGAATTCCAGAATTCCAATATTTTATTGAATCCATTGTAAATCATCAAAAAAACTTGGTTGTGCAAACTTAATGTGATCACACATCTATATGATACCAAACCGGCATTTCAACACAATTAATTCAGCGTTTTTTGTAGAGGTATTGGATAAGCAAATCGGTGATTAAATCCAAACTATATTGAGCAAAGAATCACAACAAAAAGCATTACAAAATTGCAGCAATGATCCAACACAGAATCGCACCAACACTCAGGTAATCCAACACGAACTCATGAGGAAGATGATCAGCAACTGATGAGGAATCGCAATAATGAGCTAGAACGTATATTGGATTGCACAACTAATTTTGATGCTAAGTAGGAGTTGCAATATGAATTGACAAATTGATGGCTGAATTGAAGAATCGATGGAGCGGTTTAATGCTGAACTGGAGCTGCAACTGGAAAATATGTGGCCCTAGGATAGACTAAGCTCTGATACTATGTTAGAAATTAATAGAACATGAAAGCGTGAAGGATATGAACAAGAAAAACACCTGGCTCCATTGTATTGAGAAACGTATTAGTTTGTACATATTGAACTACATATATATTGTATAGAGAGAATTAACTATATATATCGATACTATCTATAAAGATACTCATACTATCTATCTAACGATATATATATTTGTAAAGAATGAACTAAATTTAAAGGGATAACCTAATTAATATAGATAGACTAAAGGATAAAGTCTAGTAGAAGGATAATCTAGAGTAAACTACATAATATTCTAACATTCACCCATGTTCTCTGCTTTTCTTGATTTATATTACTCTAATTAACATTCACCCATGTTCTTTGCTCTTCTTGATTTTGATACTCAAATTTTAAAATTTGCTGAATTGGACCCCAAATTTCCAATGCTTCTTTTCTTGTGTCGGATCCCAAATCCAATCTTGATCAAATCCCTAATCGAATTGAGCTCGCACATATTCATCATTGGTGAGATACTCCTCGTTTGAATACAAGTTTTTCCAGCTAAAATCCAGATGAAAAAAAAAGACTCGGTCATGCCATCGCGGTGCCATATTGGCCATCACGACGTGGTCATGCGATAAAAGATAAAAGGGTCATTCCAGTCATGCTATCGCGGTGCCATATCGGTAATCACGTCATGGTCATGCCGTAGTAGCTAACAAACTAATCGAAAATCTGAATTCCAGAATTCCAATATTTTATTGAATCCATTGTAAATCATCAAAAAAACTTGGTTGTGCAAACTTAATGTGATCACACATCTATATGATACCAAACCGGCATTTCAACACAATTAATTCAGCGTTTTTTGTAGAGGTATTGGATAAGCAAATCGGTGATTAAATCCAAACTATATTGAGCAAAGAATCACAACAAAAAGCATTACAAAATTGCAGCAATGATCCAACACAGAATCGCACCAACACTCAGGTAATCCAACACGAACTCATGAGGAAGATGATCAGCAATTGATGAGGAATCGCAATAATGAGCTAGAACGTATATTGGATTGCACAACTAATTTTGATGCTAAGTAGGAGTTGCAATATGAATTGACAAATTGATGGCTGAATTGAAGAATCGATGGAGCGGTTTAATGCTGAACTGGAGCTGCAACTGGAAAATATGTGGCCCTAGGATAGACTAAGCTCTGATACCATGTTAGAAATTAATAGAACATGAAAGCGTGAAGGATATGAACAAGAAAAACACCTGGCTCCATTGTATTGAGAAACGTATCAGTTTGTACATATTGAACTACATATATATAGTATAGAGAGAATTAACTATATATATCGATACTATCTATAAAGATACTCATACTATCTATCTAACGATATATATATTTGTAAAGAATGAACTAAATTTAAAGGGATAACCTAATTAATATAGATAGACTAAAGGATAAAGTCTAGTAGAAGGATAATCTAGAGTAAACTACATAATATTCTAACATTCACCCATGTTCTCTGCTTTTCTTGATTTATATTACTCTAATTAACATTCACCCATGTTCTTTGCTCTTCTTGATTTTGATACTCAAATTTTAAAATTTGCTGAATTGGACCCCAAATTTCCAATGCTTCTTTTCTTGTGTCGGATCCCAAATCCAATCTTGATCAAATCCCTAATCGAATTGAGCTCGCACATATTCATCATTGGTGAGATACTCCTCGTTTGAATACAAGTTTTTCCAGCTAAAATCCAGATGAAAAAAAAAGACTCGGTCATGCCATCGCGGTGCCATATTGGCCATCACGACGTGGTCATGCGATAAAAGATAAAAGGGTCATTCCAGTCATGCTATCGCGGTGCCATATCGGTAATCACGTCATGGTCATGCCGTAGTAGCTAACAAACTAATCGAAAATCTGAATTCCAGAATTCCAATATTTTATTGAATCCATTGTAAATCATCAAAAAAACTTGGTTGTGCAAACTTAATGTGATCACACATCTATATGATACCAAACCGGCATTTCAACACAATTAATTCAGCGTTTTTTGTAGAGGTATTGGATAAGCAAATCGGTGATTAAATCCTAACTATATTGAGCAAAGAATCACAACAAAAAGCATTACAAAATTGCAGCAATGATCCAACACAGAATCGCACCAACACTCAGGTAATCCAACACGAACTCATGAGGAAGATGATCAGCAACTGATGAGGAATCGCAATAATGAGCTAGAACGTATATTGGATTGCACAACTAATTTTGATGCTAAGTAGGAGTTGCAATATGAATTGACAAATTGATGGCTGAATTGAAGAATCGATGGAGCGGTTTAATGCTGAACTGGAGCTGCAACTGGAAAATATGTGGCCCTAGGATAGACTAAGCTCTGATACCATGTTAGAAATTAATAGAACATGAAAGCGTGAAGGATATGAACAAGAAAAACACCTGGCTCCATTGTATTGAGAAACGTATCAGTTTGTACATATTGAACTACATATATATAGTATAGAGAGAATTAACTATATATATCGATACTATCTATAAAGATACTCATACTATCTATCTAACGATATATATATTTGTAAAGAATGAACTAAATTTAAAGGGATAACCTAATTAATATAGATAGACTAAAGGATAAAGTCTAGTAGAAGGATAATCTAGAGTAAACTACATAATATTCTAACATTCACCCATGTTCTCTGCTTTTCTTGATTTATATTACTCTAATTAACATTCACCCATGTTCTTTGCTCTTCTTGATTTTGATACTCAAATTTTAAAATTTGCTGAATTGGACCCCAAATTTCCAATGCTTCTTTTCTTGTGTCGGATCCCAAATCCAATCTTGATCAAATCCCTAATCGAATTGAGCTCGCACATATTCATCATTGGTGAGATACTCCTCGTTTGAATACAAGTTTTTCCAGCTAAAATCCAGATGAAAAAAAAAGACTCGGTCATGCCATCGCGGTGCCATATTGGCCATCACGACGTGGTCATGCGATAAAAGATAAAAGGGTCATTCCAGTCATGCTATCGCGGTGCCATATCGGTAATCACGTCATGGTCATGCCGTAGTAGCTAACAAACTAATCGAAAATCTGAATTCCAGAATTCCAATATTTTATTGAATCCATTGTAAATCATCAAAAAAACTTGGTTGTGCAAACTTAATGTGATCACACATCTATATGATACCAAACCGGCATTTCAACACAATTAATTCAGCGTTTTTTGTAGAGGTATTGGATAAGCAAATCGGTGATTAAATCCAAACTATATTGAGCAAAGAATCACAACAAAAAGCATTACAAAATTGCAGCAATGATCCAACACAGAATCGCACCAACACTCAGGTAATCCAACACGAACTCATGAGGAAGATGATCAGCAACTGATGAGGAATCGCAATAATGAGCTAGAACGTATATTGGATTGCACAACTAATTTTGATGCTAAGTAGGAGTTGCAATATGAATTGACAAATTGATGGCTGAATTGAAGAATCGATGGAGCGGTTTAATGCTGAACTGGAGCTGCAACTGGAAAATATGTGGCCCTAGGATAGACTAAGCTCTGATACCATGTTAGAAATTAATAGAACATGAAAGCGTGAAGGATATGAACAAGAAAAACACCTGGCTCCATTGTATTGAGAAACGTATCAGTTTGTACATATTGAACTACATATATATAGTATAGAGAGAATTAACTATATATATCGATACTATCTATAAAGATACTCATACTATCTATCTAACGATATATATATTTGTAAAGAATGAACTAAATTTAAAGGGATAACCTAATTAATATAGATAGACTAAAGGATAAAGTCTAGTAGAAGGATAATCTAGAGTAAACTACATAATATTCTAACATTCACCCATGTTCTCTGCTTTTCTTGATTTATATTACTCTAATTAACATTCACCCATGTTCTTTGCTCTTCTTGATTTTGATACTCAAATTTTAAAATTTGCTGAATTGGACCCCAAATTTCCAATGCTTCTTTTCTTGTGTCGGATCCCAAATCCAATCTTGATCAAATCCCTAATCGAATTGAGCTCGCACATATTCATCATTGGTGAGATACTCCTCGTTTGAATACAAGTTTTTCCAGCTAAAATCCAGATTAAAAAAAAAGACTCGGTCATGCCATCGCGGTGCCATATTGGCCATCACGACGTGGTCATGCGATAAAAGATAAAAGGGTCATTCCAGTCATGCTATCGCGGTGCCATATCGGTAATCACGTCATGGTCATGCCGTAGTAGCTAACAAACTAATCGAAAATCTGAATTCCAGAATTCCAATATTTTTTTGAATCCATTGTAAATCATCAAAAAAACTTGGTTGTGCAAACTTAATGTGATCACACATCTATATGATACCAAACCGGCATTTCAACACAATTAATTCAGCGTTTTTTGTAGAGGTATTGGATAAGCAAATCGGTGATTAAATCCAAACTATATTGAGCAAAGAACCACAACAAAAAGCATTACAAAATTGCAGCAATGATCCAACACAGAATCGCACCAACACTCAGGTAATCCAACACGAACTCATGAGGAAGATGATCAGCAACTGATGAGGAATCGCAATAATGAGCTAGAACGTATATTGGATTGCACAACTAATTTTGATGCTAAGTAGGAGTTGCAATATGAATTGACAAATTGATGGCTGAATTGAAGAATCGATAGAGCGGTTTAATGCTGAACTGGAGCTGCAACTGGAAAATATGTGGCCCTAGGATAGACTAAGCTCTGATACCATGTTAGAAATTAATAGAACATGAAAGCGTGAAGGATATGAACAAGAAAAACACCTGGCTCCATTGTATTGAGAAACGTATCAGTTTGTACATATTGAACTACATATATATAGTATAGAGAGAATTAACTATATATATCGATACTATCTATAAAGATAGTCATACTATCTATCTAACAATATATATAATTGTAAAGAATGAACTAAATTTAAATGGATAACCTAATTAATATAGATAGACTAAAGGATAAAGTCTAGTAGAAGGATAATCTAGAGTAAACTACATAATATTCTAACATTCACCCATGTTCTCTGCTTTTCTTGATTTGTATTACTCTAATTAACATTCACCCATGTTCTTTGCTCTTCTTGATTTTGATACTCAAATTTTAAAATTTGCTGAATTGGACCCCAAATTTCCAATGCTTCTTTTCTTGTGTCGGATCCCAAATCCAATCTTGATCAAATCCCTAATCGAATTGAGCTCGCACATATTCATCATTGGTGAGATACTCCTCGTTTGAATACAAGTTTTTCCAGCTAAAATCCAGATGAAAAAAAAAGACTCGGTCATGCCATCGCGGTGCCATATTGGCCATCACGACGTGGTCATGCGATAAAAGATAAAAGGGTCATTCCAGTCATGCTATCGCGGTGCCATATCGGTAATCACGTCATGGTCATGCCGTAGTAGCTAACAAACTAATCGAAAATCTGAATTCCAGAATTCCAATATTTTATTGAATCCATTGTAAATCATCAAAAAAACTTGGTTGTGCAAACTTAATGTGATCACACATTTATATGATACCAAACCGGCATTTCAACACAATTAATTCAGCGTTTTTTGTAGAGGTATTGGATAACCAAATCGGTGATTAAATCCAAACTATATTGAGCAAAGAACCACAACAAAAAGCATTACAAAATTGCAGCAATGATCCAACACAGAATCGCACCAACACTAAGGTAATCCAACACGAACTCATGAGGAAGATGATCAGCAACTGATGAGGAATCGCAATATTGAGCTAGAACGTATATTGGATTGCACAACTAATTTTGATGCTAAGTAGGAGTTGCAATATGAATTGACAAATTGATGGCTGAATTGAAGAATCGATGAAGCGGTTTAATGCTGAACTGGAGCTGCAACTGGAAAATATGTGGCCCTAGGATAGACTAAGCTCTGATACCATGTTAGAAATTAATAGAACATGAAAGCGTGAAGGATATGAACAAGAAAAACACCTGGCTCCATTGTATTGAGAAACGTATCAGTTTGTACATATTGAACTACATATATATAGTATAGAGAGAATTAACTATATATATCGATACTATCTATAAAGATACTCATACTATCTATCTAACGATATATATATTTGTAAAGAATGAACTAAATTTAAAGGGATAACCTAATTAATATAGATAGACTAAAGGATAAAGTCTAGTAGAAGGATAATCTAGAGTAAACTACATAATATTCTAACATTCACCCATGTTCTCTGCTTTTCTTGATTTATATTACTCTAATTAACATTCACCCATGTTCTTTGCTCTTCTTGATTTTGATACTCAAATTTTAAAATTTGCTGAATTGGACCCCAAATTTCCAATGCTTCTTTTCTTGTGTCGGATCCCAAATCCAATCTTGATCAAATCCCTAATCGAATTGAGCTCGCACATATTCATCATTGGTGAGATACTCCTCGTTTGAATACAAGTTTTTCCAGCTAAAATCCAGATGAAAAAAAGAGACTCGGTCATGCCATCGCGGTGCCATATTGGCCATCACGACGTGGTCATGCGATAAAAGATAAAAGGGTCATTCCAGTCATGCTATCGCGGTGCCATATCGGTAATCACGTCATGGTCATGCCGTAGTAGCTAACAAACTAATCGAAAATCTGAATTCCAGAATTCCAATATTTTTTTGAATCCATTGTAAATCATCAAAAAAACTTGGTTGTGCAAACTTAATGTGATCACACATCTATATGATACCAAACCGGCATTTCAACACAATTAATTCAGCGTTTTTTGTAGAGGTATTGGATAAGCAAATCGGTGATTAAATCCAAACTATATTGAGCAAAGAACCACAACAAAAAGCATTACAAAATTGCAGCAATGATCCAACACAGAATCGCACCAACACTCAGGTAATCCAACACGAACTCATGAGGAAGATGATCAGCAACTGATGAGGAATCGCAATAATGAGCTAGAACGTATATTGGATTGCACAACTAATTTTGATGCTAAGTAGGAGTTGCAATATGAATTGACAAATTGATGGCTGAATTGAAGAATCGATAGAGCGGTTTAATGCTGAACTGGAGCTGCAACTGGAAAATATGTGGCCCTAGGATAGACTAAGCTCTGATACCATGTTAGAAATTAATAGAACATGAAAGCGTGAAGGATATGAACAAGAAAAACACCTGGCTCCATTGTATTGAGAAACGTATTAGTTTGTACATATTGAACTACATATATATAGTATAGAGAGAATTAACTATATATATCGATACTATCTATAAAGATACTCATACTATCTATCTAACGATATATATATTTGTAAAGAATGAACTAAATTTAAAGGGATAACCTAATTAATATAGATAGACTAAAGGATAAAGTCTAGTAGAAGGATAATCTAGAGTAAACTACATAATATTCTAACATTCACCCATGTTCTCTGCTTTTCTTGATTTATATTACTCTAATTAACATTCACCCATGTTCTTTGCTCTTCTTGATTTTGATACTCAAATTTTAAAATTTGCTGAATTGGACCCCAAATTTCCAATGCTTCTTTTCTTGTGTCGGATCCCAAATCCAATCTTGATCAAATCCCTAATCGAATTGAGCTCGCACATATTCATCATTGGTGAGATACTCCTCGTTTGAATACAAGTTTTTCCAGCTAAAATCCAGATTAAAAAAAAAGACTCGGTCATGCCATCGCGGTGCCATATTGGCCATCACGACGTGGTCATGCGATAAAAGATAAAAGGGTCATTCCAGTCATGCTATCGTGGTGCCATATCGGTAATCACGTCATGGTCATGCCGTAGTAGCTAACAAACTAATCGAAAATCTGAATTCCAGAATTCCAATATTTTATTGAATCCATTGTAAATCATCAAAAAAACTTGGTTGTGCAAACTTAATGTGATCACACATTTATATGATACCAAACCGGCATTTCAACACAATTAATTCAGCGTTTTTTGTAGAGGTATTGGATAAGAAAATCGGTGATTAAATCCAAACTATATTGAGCAAAGAATCACAACAAAAAGCATTACAAAATTGCAGCAATGATCCAACACAGAATCGCACCAACACTAAGGTAATCCAACACGAACTCATGAGGAAGATGATCAGCAACTGATGAGGAATCGCAATATTGAGCTAGAACGTATATTGGATTGCACAACTAATTTTGATGCTAAGTAGGAGTTGCAATATGAATTGACAAATTGATGGCTGAATTGAAGAATCGATGAAGCGGTTTAATGCTGAACTGGAGCTGCAACTGGAAAATATGTGGCCCTAGGATAGACTAAGCTCTGATACCATGTTAGAAATTAATAGAACATGAAAGCGTGAAGGATATGAACAAGAAAAACACCTGGCTCCATTGTATTGAGAAACGTATCAGTTTGTACATATTGAACTACATATATATAGTATAGAGAGAATTAACTATATATATCGATACTATCTATAAAGATACTCATACTATCTATCTAACGATATATATATTTGTAAAGAATGAACTAAATTTAAAGGGATAACCTAATTAATATAGATAGACTAAAGGATAAAGTCTAGTAGAAGGATAATCTAGAGTAAACTAAATAATATTCTAACATTCACCCATGTTCTCTGCTTTTCTTGATTTATATTACTCTAATTAACATTCACCCATGTTCTTTGCTCTTCTTGATTTTGATACTCAAATTTTAAAATTTGCTGAATTGGACCCCAAATTTCCAATGCTTCTTTTCTTGTGTCGGATCCCAAATCCAATCTTGATCAAATCCCTAATCGAATTGAGCTCGCACATATTCATCATTGGTGAGATACTCCTCGTTTGAATACAAGTTTTTCCAGCTAAAATCCAGATTAAAAAAAAAGACTCGGTCATGCCATCGCGGTGCCATATTGGCCATCACGACGTGGTCATGCGATAAAAGATAAAAGGGTCATTCCAGTCATGCTATCGCGGTGCCATATCGGTAATCACGTCATGGTCATGCCGTAGTAGCTAACAAACTAATCGAAAATCTGAATTCCAGAATTCCAATATTTTTTTGAATCCATTGTAAATCATCAAAAAAACTTGGTTGTGCAAACTTAATGTGATCACACATCTATATGATACCAAACCGGCATTTCAACACAATTAATTCAGCGTTTTTTGTAGAGGTATTGGATAAGCAAATCGGTGATTAAATCCAAACTATATTGAGCAAAGAACCACAACAAAAAGCATTACAAAATTGCAGCAATGATCCAACACAGAATCGCACCAACACTCAGGTAATCCAACACGAACTCATGAGGAAGATGATCAGCAACTGATGAGGAATCGCAATAATGAGCTAGAACGTATATTGGATTGCACAACTAATTTTGATGCTAAGTAGGAGTTGCAATATGAATTGACAAATTGATGGCTGAATTGAAGAATCGATAGAGCGGTTTAATGCTGAACTGGAGCTGCAACTGGAAAATATGTGGCCCTAGGATAGACTAAGCTCTGATACCATGTTAGAAATTAATAGAACATGAAAGCGTGAAGGATATGAACAAGAAAAACACCTGGCTCCATTGTATTGAGAAACGTATTAGTTTGTACATATTGAACTACATATATATAGTATAGAGAGAATTAACTATATATATCGATACTATCTATAAAGATACTCATACTATCTATCTAACGATATATATATTTGTAAAGAATGAACTAAATTTAAAGGGATAACCTAATTAATATAGATAGACTAAAGGATAAAGTCTAGTAGAAGGATAATCTAGAGTAAACTACATAATATTCTAACATTCACCCATGTTCTCTGCTTTTCTTGATTTATATTACTCTAATTAACATTCACCCATGTTCTTTGCTCTTCTTGATTTTGATACTCAAATTTTAAAATTTGCTGAATTGGACCCCAAATTTCCAATGCTTCTTTTCTTGTGTCGGATCCCAAATCCAATCTTGATCAAATCCCTAATCGAATTGAGCTCGCACATATTCATCATTGGTGAGATACTCCTCGTTTGAATACAAGTTTTTCCAGCTAAAATCCAGATTAAAAAAAAAAGACTCGGTCATGCCATCGCGGTGCCATATTGGCCATCACGACGTGGTCATGCGATAAAAGATAAAAGGGTCATTCCAGTCATGCTATCGTGGTGCCATATCGGTAATCACGTCATGGTCATGCCGTAGTAGCTAACAAACTAATCGAAAATCTGAATTCCAGAATTCCAATATTTTATTGAATCCATTGTAAATCATCAAAAAAACTTGGTTGTGCAAACTTAATGTGATCACACATTTATATGATACCAAACCGGCATTTCAACACAATTAATTCAGCGTTTTTTGTAGAGGTATTGGATAAGAAAATCGGTGATTAAATCCAAACTATATTGAGCAAAGAATCACAACAAAAAGCATTACAAAATTGCAGCAATGATCCAACACAGAATCGCACCAACACTAAGGTAATCCAACACGAACTCATGAGGAAGATGATCAGCAACTGATGAGGAATCGCAATATTGAGCTAGAACGTATATTGGATTGCACAACTAATTTTGATGCTAAGTAGGAGTTGCAATATGAATTGACAAATTGATGGCTGAATTGAAGAATCGATGAAGCGGTTTAATGCTGAACTGGAGCTGCAACTGGAAAATATGTGGCCCTAGGATAGACTAAGCTCTGATACCATGTTAGAAATTAATAGAACATGAAAGCGTGAAGGATATGAACAAGAAAAACACCTGGCTCCATTGTATTGAGAAACGTATCAGTTTGTACATATTGAACTACATATATATAGTATAGAGAGAATTAACTATATATATCGATACTATCTATAAAGATACTCATACTATCTATCTAACGATATATATATTTGTAAAGAATGAACTAAATTTAAAGGGATAACCTAATTAATATAGATAGACTAAAGGATAAAGTCTAGTAGAAGGATAATCTAGAGTAAACTAAATAATATTCTAACATTCACCCATGTTCTCTGCTTTTCTTGATTTATATTACTCTAATTAACATTCACCCATGTTCTTTGCTCTTCTTGATTTTGATACTCAAATTTTAAAATTTGCTGAATTGGACCCCAAATTTCCAATGCTTCTTTTCTTGTGTCGGATCCCAAATCCAATCTTGATCAAATCCCTAATCGAATTGAGCTCGCACATATTCATCATTGGTGAGATACTCCTCGTTTGAATACAAGTTTTTCCAGCTAAAATCCAGATGAAAAAAAAGACTCGGTCATGCCATCGCGGTGCCATATTGGCCATCACGATGTGGTCATGCGATAAAAGATAAAAGGGTCATTCCAGTCATGCTATCGCGGTGCCATATCGGTAATCACGTCATGGTCATGCCGTAGTAGCTAACAAACTAATCGAAAATCTGAATTCCAGAATTCCAATATTTTTTTGAATCCATTGTAAATCATCAAAAAAACTTGGTTGTGCAAACTTAATGTGATCACACATCTATATGATACCAAACCGGCATTTCAACACAATTAATTCAGCGTTTTTTGTAGAGGTATTGGATAAGCAAATCGGTGATTAAATCCAAACTATATTGAGCAAAGAACCACAACAAAAAGCATTACAAAATTGCAGCAATGATCCAACACAGAATCGCACCAACACTAAGGTAATCCAACACGAACTCATGAGGAAGATGATCAGCAACTGATGAGGAATCGCAATAATGAGCTAGAACGTATATTGGATTGCACAACTAATTTTGATGCTAAGTAGGAGTTGCAATATGAATTGACAAATTGATGGCTGAATTGAAGAATCGATAGAGCGGTTTAATGCTGAACTGGAGCTGCAACTGGAAAATATGTGGCCCTAGGATAGACTAAGCTCTGATACCATGTTAGAAATTAATAGAACATGAAAGCGTGAAGGATATGAACAAGAAAAACACCTGGCTCCATTGTATTGAGAAACGTATCAGTTTGTACATATTGAACTACATATATATAGTATAGAGAGAATTAACTATATATATCGATACTATCTATAAAGATACTCATACTATCTATCTAACGATATATATATTTGTAAAGAATGAACTAAATTTAAAGGGATAACCTAATTAATATAGATAGACTAAAGGATAAAGTCTAGTAGAAGGATAATCTAGAGTAAACTACATAATATTCTAACATTCACCCATGTTCTCTGCTTTTCTTGATTTATATTACTCTAATTAACATTCACCCATGTTCTTTGCTCTTCTTGATTTTGATACTCAAATTTTAAAATTTGCTGAATTGGACCCCAAATTTCCAATGCTTCTTTTCTTGTGTCGGATCCCAAATCCAATCTTGATCAAATCCCTAATCGAATTGAGCTCGCACATATTCATCATTGGTGAGATACTCCTCGTTTGAATACAAGTTTTTCCAGCTAAAATCCAGATGAAAAAAAAGACTCGGTCATGCCATCGCGGTGCCATATTGGCCATCACGACGTGGTCATGCGATAAAAGATAAAAGGGTCATTCCAGTCATGCTATCGCGGTGCCATATCGGTAATCACGTCATGGTCATGCCGTAGTAGCTAACAAACTAATCGAAAATCTGAATTCCAGAATTCCAATATTTTTTTGAATCCATTGTAAATCATCAAAAAAACTTGGTTGTGCAAACTTAATGTGATCACACATCTATATGATACCAAACCGGCATTTCAACACAATTAATTCAGCGTTTTTTGTAGAGGTATTGGATAAGCAAATCGGTGATTAAATCCAAACTATATTGAGCAAAGAACCACAACAAAAAGCATTACAAAATTGCAGCAATGATCCAACACAGAATCGCACCAACACTAAGGTAATCCAACACGAACTCATGAGGAAGATGATCAGCAACTGATGAGGAATCGCAATAATGAGCTAGAACGTATATTGGATTGCACAACTAATTTTGATGCTAAGTAGGAGTTGCAATATGAATTGACAAATTGATGGCTGAATTGAAGAATCGATAGAGCGGTTTAATGCTGAACTGGAGCTGCAACTGGAAAATATGTGGCCCTAGGATAGACTAAGCTTTGATACCATGTTAGAAATTAATAGAACATGAAAGCGTGAAGGATATGAACAAGAAAAACACCTGGCTCCATTGTATTGAGAAACGTATTAGTTTGTACATATTGAACTACATATATATAGTATAGAGAGAATTAACTATATATATCGATACTATCTATAAAGATACTCATACTATCTATCTAACGATATATATATTTGTAAAGAATGAACTAAATTTAAAGGGATAACCTAATTAATATAGATAGACTAAAGGATAAAGTCTAGTAGAAGGATAATCTAGAGTAAACTACATAATATTCTAACATTCACCCATGTTCTCTGCTTTTCTTGATTTATATTACTCTAATTAACATTCACCCATGTTCTTTGCTCTTCTTGATTTTGATACTCAAATTTTAAAATTTGCTGAATTGGACCCCAAATTTCCAATGCTTCTTTTCTTGTGTCGGATCCCAAATCCAATCTTGATCAAATCCCTAATCGAATTGAGCTCGCACATATTCATCATTGGTGAGATACTCCTCGTTTGAATACAAGTTTTTCCAGCTAAAATCCAGATTAAAAAAAAAGACTCGGTCATGCCATCGCGGTGCCATATTGGCCATCACGACGTGGTCATGCGATAAAAGATAAAAGGGTCATTCCAGTCATGCTATCGTGGTGCCATATCGGTAATCACGTCATGGTCATGCCGTAGTAGCTAACAAACTAATCGAAAATCTGAATTCCAGAATTCCAATATTTTATTGAATCCATTGTAAATCATCAAAAAAACTTGGTTGTGCAAACTTAATGTGATCACACATTTATATGATACCAAACCGGCATTTCAACACAATTAATTCAGCGTTTTTTGTAGAGGTATTGGATAAGAAAATCGGTGATTAAATCCAAACTATATTGAGCAAAGAATCACAACAAAAAGCATTACAAAATTGCAGCAATGATCCAACACAGAATCGCACCAACACTAAGGTAATCCAACACGAACTCATGAGGAAGATGATCAGCAACTGATGAGGAATCGCAATATTGAGCTAGAACGTATATTGGATTGCACAACTAATTTTGATGCTAAGTAGGAGTTGCAATATGAATTGACAAATTGATGGCTGAATTGAAGAATCGATGAAGCGGTTTAATGCTGAACTGGAGCTGCAACTGGAAAATATGTGGCCCTAGGATAGACTAAGCTCTGATACCATGTTAGAAATTAATAGAACATGAAAGCGTGAAGGATATGAACATGAAAAACACCTGGCTCCATTGTATTCAGAAACGTATCAGTTTGTACATATTGAACTACATATATATAGTATAGAGAGAATTAACTATATATATCGATACTATCTATAAAGATACTCATACTATCTATCTAACGATATATATATTTGTAAAGAATGAACTAAATTTAAAGGGATAACCTAATTAATATAGATAGACTAAAGGATAAAGTCTAGTAGAAGGATAATCTAGAGTAAACTACATAATATTCTAACATTCACCCATGTTCTCTGCTTTTCTTGATTTATATTACTCTAATTAACATTCACCCATGTTCTTTGCTCTTCTTGATTTTGATACTCAAATTTTAAAATTTGCTGAATTGGACCCCAAATTTCCAATGCTTCTTTTCTTGTGTCGGATCCCAAATCCAATCTTGATCAAATCCCTAATCGAATTGAGCTCGCACATATTCATCATTCGTGAGATACTCCTCGTTTGAATACAAGTTTTTCCAGCTAAAATCCAGATGAAAAAAAAAGACTCGGTCATGCCATCGCGGTGCCATATTGGCCATCACGACGTGGTCATGCGATAAAAGATAAAAGGGTCATTCCAGTCATGCTATCGCGGTGCCATATCGGTAATCACGTCATGGTCATGCCGTAGTAGCTAACAAACTAATCGAAAATCTGAATTCCAGAATTCCAATATTTTTTTGAATCCATTGTAAATCATCAAAAAAACTTGGTTGTGCAAACTTAATGTGATCACACATATATATGATACCAAACCGGCATTTCAACACAATTAATTCAGCGTTTTTTGTAGAGGTATTGGATAAGCAAATCGGTGATTAAATCCAAACTATATTGAGCAAAGAACCACAACAAAAAGCATTACAAAATTGCAGCAATGATCCAACACAGAATCGCACCAACACTAAGGTAATTCAACACGAACTCATGAGGAAGATGATCAGCAACTGATGAGGAATCGCAATAATGAGCTAGAACGTATATTGGATTGCACAACTAATTTTGATGCTAAGTAGGAGTTGCAATATGAATTGACAAATTGATGGCTGAATTGAAGAATCGATAGAGCGGTTTAATGCTGAACTGGAGCTGCAACTGGAAAATATGTGGCCCTAGGATAGACTAAGCTCTGATACCATGTTAGAAATTAATAGAACATGAAAGCGTGAAGGATATGAACAAGATAAACACCTGGCTCCATTGTATTGAGAAACGTATTAGTTTGTACATATTGAACTACATATATATAGTATAGAGAGAATTAACTATATATATCGATACTATCTATAAAGATACTCATACTATCTATCTAACGATATATATATTTGTAAAGAATGAACTAAATTTAAAGGGATAACCTAATTAATATAGATAGACTAAAGGATAAAGTCTAGTAGAAGGATAATCTAGAGTAAACTACATAATATTCTAACATTCACCCATGTTCTCTGCTTTTCTTGATTTATATTACTCTAATTAACATTCACCCATGTTCTTTGCTCTTCTTGATTTTGATACTCAAATTTTAAAATTTGCTGAATTGGACCCCAAATTTCCAATGCTTCTTTTCTTGTGTCGGATCCCAAATCCAATCTTGATCAAATCCCTAATCGAATTGAGCTCGCACATATTCATCATTGGTGAGATACTCCTCGTTTGAATACAAGTTTTTCCAGCTAAAATCCAGATGAAAAAAAAAGACTCGGTCATGCCATCGCGGTGCCATATTGGCCATCACGACGTGGTCATGCGATAAAAGATAAAAGGGTCATTCCAGTCATGCTATCGCGGTGCCATATCGGTAATCACGTCATGGTCATGCCGTAGTAGCTAACAAACTAATCGAAACTCTGAATTCCAGAATTCCAATATTTTTTTGAATCCATTGTAAATCATCAAAAAAACTTGGTTGTGCAAACTTAATGTGATCACACATCTATATGATACCAAACCGGCATTTCAACACAATTAATTCAGCGTTTTTTGTAGAGGTATTGGATAAGCAAATCGGTGATTAAATCCAAACTATATTGAGCAAAGAACCACAACAAAAAGCATTACAAAATTGCAGCAATGATCCAACACAGAATCGCACCAACACTAAGGTAATCCAACACGAACTCATGAGGAAGATGATCAGCAACTGATGAGGAATCGCAATAATGAGCTAGAACGTATATTGGATTGCACAACTAATTTTGATGCTAAGTAGGAGTTGCAATATGAATTGACAAATTGATGGCTGAATTGAAGAATCGATAGAGCGGTTTAATGCTGAACTGGAGCTGCAACTGGAAAATATGTGGCCCTAGGATAGACTAAGCTCTGATACCATGTTAGAAATTAATAGAACATGAAAGCGTGAAGGATATGAACAAGAAAAACACCTGGCTCCATTGTATTGAGAAACGTATTAGTTTGTACATATTGAACTACATATATATAGTATAGAGAGAATTAACTATATATATCGATACTATCTATAAAGATACTCATACTATCTATCTAACGATATATATATTTGTAAAGAATGAACTAAATTTAAAGGGATAACCTAATTAATATAGATAGACTAAAGGATAAAGTCTAGTAGAAGGATAATCTAGAGTAAACTACATAATATTCTAACATTCACCCATGTTCTCTGCTTTTCTTGATTTATATTACTCTAATTAACATTCACCCATGTTCTTTGCTCTTCTTGATTTTGATACTCAAATTTTAAAATTTGCTGAATTGGACCCCAAATTTCCAATGCTTCTTTTCTTGTGTCGGATCCCAAATCCAATCTTGATCAAATCCCTAATCGAATTGAGCTCGCACATATTCATCATTGGTGAGATACTCCTCGTTTGAATACAAGTTTTTCCAGCTAAAATCCAGATGAAAAAAAAAGACTCGGTCATGCCATCGCGGTGCCATATTGGCCATCACGACGTGGTCATGCGATAAAAGATAAAAGGGTCATTCCAGTCATGCTATCGCGGTGCCATATCGGTAATCACGTCATGGTCATGCCGTAGTAGCTAACAAACTAATCGAAAATCTGAATTCCAGAATTCCAATATTTTTTTGAATCCATTGTAAATCATCAAAAAAACTTGGTTGTGCAAACTTAATGTGATCACACATCTATATGATACCAAACCGGCATTTCAACACAATTAATTCAGCGTTTTTTGTAGAGGTATTGGATAAGCAAATCGGTGATTAAATCCAAACTATATTGAGCAAAGAACCACAACAAAAAGCATTACAAAATTGCAGCAATGATCCAACACAGAATCGCACCAACACTAAGGTAATCCAACACGAACTCATGAGGAAGATGATCAGCAACTGATGAGGAATCGCAATAATGAGCTAGAACGTATATTGGATTGCACAACTAATTTTGATGCTAAGTAGGAGTTGCAATATGAATTGACAAATTGATGGCTGAATTGAAGAATCGATAGAGCGGTTTAATGCTGAACTGGAGCTGCAACTGGAAAATATGTGGCCCTAGGATAGACTAAGCTCTGATACCATGTTAGAAATTAATAGAACATGAAAGCGTGAAGGATATGAACAAGAAAAACACCTGGCTCCATTGTATTGAGAAACGTATTAGTTTGTACATATTGAACTACATATATATAGTATAGAGAGAATTAACTATATATATCGATACTATCTATAAAGATACTCATACTATCTATCTAACGATATATATATTTGTAAAGAATGAACTAAATTTAAAGGGATAACCTAATTAATATAGATAGACTAAAGGATAAAGTCTAGTAGAAGGATAATCTAGAGTAAACTACATAATATTCTAACATTCACCCATGTTCTCTGCTTTTCTTGATTTATATTACTCTAATTAACATTCACCCATGTTCTTTGCTCTTCTTGATTTTGATACTCAAATTTTAAAATTTGCTGAATTGGACCCCAAATTTCCAATGCTTCTTTTCTTGTGTCGGATCCCAAATCCAATCTTGATCAAATCCCTAATCGAATTGAGCTCGCACATATTCATCATTGGTGAGATACTCCTCGTTTGAATACAAGTTTTTCCAGCTAAAATCCAGATTAAAAAAAAAGACTCGGTCATGCCATCGCGGTGCCATATTGGCCATCACGACGTGGTCATGCGATAAAAGATAAAAGGGTCATTCCAGTCATGCTATCGTGGTGCCATATCGGTAATCACGTCATGGTCATGCCGTAGTAGCTAACAAACTAATCGAAAATCTGAATTCCAGAATTCCAATATTTTATTGAATCCATTGTAAATCATCAAAAAAACTTGGTTGTACAAACTTAATGTGATCACACATTTATATGATACCAAACCGGCATTTCAACACAATTAATTCAGCGTTTTTTGTAGAGGTATTGGATAAGAAAATCGGTGATTAAATCCAAACTATATTGAGCAAAGAATCACAACAAAAAGCATTACAAAATTGCAGCAATGATCCAACACAGAATCGCACCAACACTAAGGTAATCCAACACGAACTCATGAGGAAGATGATCAGCAACTGATGAGGAATCGCAATATTGAGCTAGAACGTATATTGGATTGCACAACTAATTTTGATGCTAAGTAGGAGTTGCAATATGAATTGACAAATTGATGGCTGAATTGAAGAATCGATGAAGCGGTTTAATGCTGAACTGGAGCTGCAACTGGAAAATATGTGGCCCTAGGATAGACTAAGCTCTGATACCATGTTAGAAATTAATAGAACATGAAAGCGTGAAGGATATGAACAAGAAAAACAACTGGCTCCATTGTATTGAGAAACGTATCAGTTTGTACATATTGAACTACATATATATAGTATAGAGAGAATTAACTATATATATCGATACTATCTATATAGATACTCATACTATCTATCTAACGATATATATATTTGTAAAGAATGAACTAAATTTAAAGGGATAACCTAATTAATATAGATACACTAAAGGATAAAGTCTAGTAGAAGGATAATCTAGAGTAAACTACATAATATTCTAACATTCACCCATGTTCTCTGCTTTTCTTGATTTATATTACTCTAATTAACATTCACCCATGTTCTTTGCTCTTCTTGATTTTGATACTCAAATTTTAAAATTTGCTGAATTGGACCCCAAATTTCCAATGCTTCTTTTCTTGTGTCGGATCCCAAATCCAATCTTGATCAAATCCCTAATCGAATTGAGCTCGCACATATTCATCATTGGTGAGATACTCCTCGTTTGAATACAAGTTTTTCCAGCTAAAATCCAGATGAAAAAAAAAGACTCGGTCATGCCATCGCGGTGCCATATTGGCCATCACGACGTGGTCATGCGATAAAAGATAAAAGGGTCATTCCAGTCATGCTATCGCGGTGCCATATCGGTAATCACGTCATGGTCATGCCGTAGTAGCTAACAAACTAATCGAAAATCTGAATTCCAGAATTCCAATATTTTATTGAATCCATTGTAAATCATCAAAAAAACTTGGTTGTGCAAACTTAATGTGATCACACATTTATATGATACCAAACCGGCATTTCAACACAATTAATTCAGCGTTTTTTGTAGAGGTATTGGATAAGAAAATCGGTGATTAAATCCAAACTATATTGAGCAAAGAATCACAACAAAAAGCATTACAAAATTGCAGCAATGATCCAACACAGAATCGCACCAACACTAAGGTAATCCAACACGAACTCATGAGGAAGATGATCAGCAACTGATGAGGAATCGCAATAATGAGCTAGAACGGATATAGGATTGCACAACTAATGTTGATGCTAAGTAGGAGTTGCAATATGAATTGACAAATTGATGGCTGAATTGAAGAATCGATGGAGCGGTTTAATGCTGAACTGGAGCTGCAACTGGAAAATATTTGGCCCTAGGATAGACTAAGCTCTGATACCATGTTAGAAATTAATAGAACATGAAAGCGTGAAGGATATGAACAAGAAAAACGCCTAGCTCCATTGTATTGAGAAACGTATTAGTTTGTACATATTGAACTACATATATATTGTATAGAGAGAATTAACTATATATATCGATACTATCTATAAAGATACTCATACTATCTATCTAACGATATATATATTTGTAAAGAATAAACTAAATTTAAAGGGATAACCTAATTAATATAGATAGACTAAACGATAAAGTCTAATAGAAGGATAATCTAGAGTAAACTACATAATATTCTAACATTCACCCATATTCTCTGCTTTTCTTGATTTATATTACTCTAACATTCACCCATGTTCTTTGCTCTTCTTGATTTTGATACTCAAATTTTAAAATTTGCTGAATTTGTCCCCAAATTTCCAAAGCTTCTTTGCTTGTGTCGGATCCCAAATCCAATCTTGATCAAATCCCTAATCGAATTGAGCTCGCACATATTCATCATTGGTGAGATACTCCTCGTTTGAATACAAGTTTTTCCAGCTAAAATCCAGATGAAAAAAAAAGACTCGGTCATGCCATCGCGGTGCCATATTGGCCATCACGACGTGGTCATGTGATAAAAGATAAAAGGGTCATTCCAGTCATGTTATCGCGGTGCCATATCGGTAATCACGTCATGGTCATGCCGTAGTAGCTAACAAACTAATCGAAAATCTGAATTCCAGAATTCCAATATTTTATTGAATCCATTGTAAATCATCAAAAAAACTTGGTTGTGCAAACTTAATGTGATCACACATTTATATGATACCAAACCGGCATTTCAACACAATTAATTCAGCGTTTTTTGTAGAGGTATTGGATAAGAAAATCGGTGATTAAATCCAAACTATATTGAGCAAAGAATCACAACAAAAAGCATTACAAAATTGCAGCAATGATCCAACACAGAATCGCACCGACACTCAGGTAATCAAACACGAACTCATGAGGAAGATGATCAGCAACTGATGAGGAATCGCAATAATGAGCTAGAACGGATATTGGATTGCACAACTAATGTTGATGCTAAGTAGGAGTTGCAATATGAATTGACAAATTGATGGCTGAATTGAAGAATCGATGGAGCGGTTTAATGCTGAACTGGAGCTGCAACTGGAAAATATTTGGCCCTAGGATAGACTAAGCTCTGATACCATGTTAGAAATTAATAGAACATGAAAGCGTGAAGGATATGAACAAGAAAAACACCTGGCTCCATTGTATTGAGAAACGTATTAGTTTGTACATATTGAACTACATATATATTGTAAAGAGAGAATTAACTATATATATCGATACTATCTATAAAGATACTCATACTATCTATCTAACGATATATATATTTGTAAAGAATAAACTAAATTTAAAGGGATAACCTAATTAATATAGATAGACTAAACGATAAAGTCTAATAGAAGGATAATCTAGAGTAAACTACATAATATTCTAACATTCACCCATGTTCTCTGCTTTTCTTGATTTATATTACTCTAATTAACATTCACCCATGTTCTTTGCTCTTCTTGATTTTGATACTCAAATTTTAAAATTTGCTGAATTGGACCCCAAATTTCCAATGCTTCTTTTCTTGTGTCGGATCCCAAATCCAATCTTGATCAAATCCCTAATCGAATTGAGCTCGCACATATTCATCATTGGTGAGATACTCCTCGTTTGAATACAAGTTTTTCCAGCTAAAATCCAGATTAAAAAAAAAGACTCGGTCATGCCATCGCGGTGCCATATTGGCCATCACGACGTGGTCATGCGATAAAAGATAAAAGGGTCATTCCAGTCATGCTATCGTGGTGCCATATCGGTAATCACGTCATGGTCATGCCGTAGTAGCTAACAAACTAATCGAAAATCTGAATTCCAGAATTCCAATATTTTATTGAATCCATTGTAAATCATCAAAAAAACTTGGTTGTGCAAACTTAATGTGATCACACATTTATATGATACCAAACCGGCATTTCAACACAATTAATTCAGCGTTTTTTGTAGAGGTATTGGATAAGAAAATCGGTGATTAAATCCAAACTATATTGAGCAAAGAATCACAACAAAAAGCATTACAAAATTACAGCAATGATCCAACACAGAATCGCACCAACACTAAGGTAATCCAACACGAACTCATGAGGAAGATGATCAGCAACTGATGAGGAATCGCAATATTGAGCTAGAACGTATATTGGATTGCACAACTAATTTTGATGCTAAGTAGGAGTTGCAATATGAATTGACCAATTGATGGCTGAATTGAAGAATCGATGAAGCGGTTTAATGCTGAACTGGAGCTGCAACTGGAAAATATGTGGCCCTAGGATAGACTAAGCTCTGATACCATGTTAGAAATTAATAGAACATGAAAGCGTGAAGGCTATGAACAAGAAAAACAACTGGCTCCATTGTATTGAGAAACGTATCAGTTTGTACATATTGAACTACATATATATAGTATAGAGAGAATTAACTATATATATCGATACTATCTATATAGATACTCATACTATCTATCTAACGATATATATATTTGTAAAGAATGAACTAAATTTAAAGGGATAACCTAATTAATATAGATACACTAAAGGATAAAGTCTAGTAGAAGGATAATCTAGAGTAAACTACATAATATTCTAACATTCACCCATGTTCTCTGCTTTTCTTGATTTATATTACTCTAATTAACATTCACCCATGTTCTTTGCTCTTCTTGATTTTGATACTCAAATTTTAAAATTTGCTGAATTGGACCCCAAATTTCCAATGCTTCTTTTCTTGTGTCGGATCCCAAATCCAATCTTGATCAAATCCCTAATCGAATTGAGCTCGCACATATTCATCATTGGTGAGATACTCCTCGTTTGAATACAAGTTTTTCCAGCTAAAATCCAGATGAAAAAAAAAGACTCGGTCATGCCATCGCGGTGCCATATTGGCCATCACGACGTGGTCATGTGATAAAAGATAAAAGGGTCATTCCAGTCATGTTATCGCGGTGCCATATCGGTAATCACGTCATGGTCATGCCGTAGTAGCTAACAAACTAATCGAAAATCTGAATTCCAGAATTCCAATATTTTATTGAATCCATTGTAAATCATCAAAAAAACTTGGTTGTGCAAACTTAATGTGATCACACATTTATATGATACCAAACCGGCATTTCAACACAATTAATTCAGCGTTTTTTGTAGAGGTATTGGATAAGAAAATCGGTGATTAAATCCAAACTATATTGAGCAAAGAATCACAACAAAAAGCATTACAAAATTGCAGCAATGATCCAACACAGAATCGCACCGACACTCAGGTAATCAAACACGAACTCATGAGGAAGATGATCAGCAACTGATGAGGAATCGCAATAATGAGCTAGAACGGATATTGGATTGCACAACTAATGTTGATGCTAAGTAGGAGTTGCAATATGAATTGACAAATTGATGGCTGAATTGAAGAATCGATGGAGCGGTTTAATGCTGAACTGGAGCTGCAACTGGAAAATATTTGGCCCTAGGATAGACTAAGCTCTGATACCATGTTAGAAATTAATAGAACATGAAAGCGTGAAGGATATGAACAAGAAAAACACCTGGCTCCATTGTATTGAGAAACGTATTAGTTTGTACATATTGAACTACATATATATTGTAAAGAGAGAATTAACTATATATATCGATACTATCTATAAAGATACTCATACTATCTATCTAACGATATATATATTTGTAAAGAATAAACTAAATTTAAAGGGATAACCTAATTAATATAGATAGACTAAACGATAAAGTCTAATAGAAGGATAATCTAGAGTAAACTACATAATATTCTAACATTCACCCATGTTCTCTGCTTTTCTTGATTTATATTACTCTAATTAACATTCACCCATGTTCTTTGCTCTTCTTGATTTTGATACTCAAATTTTAAAATTTGCTGAATTGGACCCCAAATTTCCAATGCTTCTTTTCTTGTGTCGGATCCCAAATCCAATCTTGATCAAATCCCTAATCGAATTGAGCTCGCACATATTCATCATTGGTGAGATACTCCTCGTTTGAATACAAGTTTTTCCAGCTAAAATCCAGATTAAAAAAAAAGACTCGGTCATGCCATCGCGGTGCCATATTGGCCATCACGACGTGGTCATGCGATAAAAGATAAAAGGGTCATTCCAGTCATGCTATCGTGGTGCCATATCGGTAATCACGTCATGGTCATGCCGTAGTAGCTAACAAACTAATCGAAAATCTGAATTCCAGAATTCCAATATTTTATTGAATCCATTGTAAATCATCAAAAAAACTTGGTTGTGCAAACTTAATGTGATCACACATTTATATGATACCAAACCGGCATTTCAACACAATTAATTCAGCGTTTTTTGTAGAGGTATTGGATAAGAAAATCGGTGATTAAATCCAAACTATATTGAGCAAAGAATCACAACAAAAAGCATTACAAAATTACAGCAATGATCCAACACAGAATCGCACCAACACTAAGGTAATCCAACACGAACTCATGAGGAAGATGATCAGCAACTGATGAGGAATCGCAATATTGAGCTAGAACGTATATTGGATTGCACAACTAATTTTGATGCTAAGTAGGAGTTGCAATATGAATTGACCAATTGATGGCTGAATTGAAGAATCGATGAAGCGGTTTAATGCTGAACTGGAGCTGCAACTGGAAAATATGTGGCCCTAGGATAGACTAAGCTCTGATACCATGTTAGAAATTAATAGAACATGAAAGCGTGAAGGCTATGAACAAGAAAAACAACTGGCTCCATTGTATTGAGAAACGTATCAGTTTGTACATATTGAACTACATATATATAGTATAGAGAGAATTAACTATATATATCGATACTATCTATATAGATACTCATACTATCTATCTAACGATATATATATTTGTAAAGAATGAACTAAATTTAAAGGGATAACCTAATTAATATAGATACACTAAAGGATAAAGTCTAGTAGAAGGATAATCTAGAGTAAACTACATAATATTCTAACATTCACCCATGTTCTCTGCTTTTCTTGATTTATATTACTCTAATTAACATTCACCCATGTTCTTTGCTCTTCTTGATTTTGATACTCAAATTTTAAAATTTGCTGAATTGGACCCCAAATTTCCAATGCTTCTTTTCTTGTGTCGGATCCCAAATCCAATCTTGATCAAATCCCTAATCGAATTGAGCTCGCACATATTCATCATTGGTGAGATACTCCTCGTTTGAATACAAGTTTTTCCAGCTAAAATCCAGATGAAAAAAAAAGACTCGGTCATGCCATCGCGGTGCCATATTGGCCATCACGACGTGGTCATGCGATAAAAGATAAAAGGGTCATTCCAGTCATGCTATCGCGGTGCCATATCGGTAATCACGTCATGGTCATGCCGTAGTAGCTAACAAACTAATCGAAAATCTGAATTCCAGAATTCCAATATTTTATTGAATCCATTGTAAATCATCAAAAAAACTTGGTTGTGCAAACTTAATGTGATCACACATCTATATGATACCAAACCGGCATTTCAACACAATTAATTCAGCGTTTTTTGTAGAGGTATTGGATAAGCAAATCGGTGATTAAATCCAAACTATATTGAGCAAAGAATCACAACAAAAAGCATTACAAAATTGCAGCAATGATCCAACACAGAATCGCACCAACACTCAGGTAATCCAACACGAACTCATGAGGAAGATGATCAGCAACTGATGAGGAATCGCAATAATGAGCTAGAACGTATATTGGATTGCACAACTAATTTTGATGCTAAGTAGGAGTTGCAATATGAATTGACAAATTGATGGCTGAATTGAAGAATCGATGGAGCGGTTTAATGCTGAACTGGAGCTGCAACTGGAAAATATTTGGCCCTAGGATAGACTAAGCTCTGATACCATGTTAGAAATTAATAGAACATGAAAGCGTGAAGGATATGAACAAGAAAAACACCTGGCTCCATTGTATTGAGAAACGTATTAGTTTGTACATATTGAACTACATATATATTGTATAGAGAGAATTAACTATATATATCGATACTATCTATAAAGATACTCATACTATCTATCTAACGATATATATATTTGTAAAGAATAAACTAAATTTAAAGGGATAACCTAATTAATATAGATAGACTAAACGATAAAGTCTAATAGAAGGATAATCTAGAGTAAACTACATAATATTCTAACATTCACCCATATTCTCTGCTTTTCTTGATTTATATTACTCTAACATTCACCCATGTTCTTTGCTCTTCTTGATTTTGATACTCAAATTTTAAAATTTGCTGAATTTGTCCCCAAATTTCCAAAGCTTCTTTGCTTGTGTCGGATCCCAAATCCAATCTTGATCAAATCCCTAATCGAATTGAGCTCGCACATATTCATCATTGGTGAGATACTCCTCGTTTGAATACAAGTTTTTCCAGCTAAAATCCAGATGAAAAAAAAAGACTCGGTCATGCCATCGCGGTGCCATATTGGCCATCACGACGTGGTCATGCGATAAAAGATAAAAGGGTCATTCCAGTCATGTTATCGCGGTGCCATATCGGTAATCACGTCATGGTCATGCCGTAGTAGCTAACAAACTAATCGAAAATCTGAATTCCAGAATTCCAATATTTTATTGAATCCATTGTAAATCATCAAAAAAACTTGGTTGTGCAAACTTAATGTGATCACACATTTATATGATACCAAACCGGCATTTCAACACAATTAATTCAGCGTTTTTTGTAGAGGTATTGGATAAGAAAATCGGTGATTAAATCCAAACTATATTGAGCAAAGAATCACAACAAAAAGCATTACAAAATTGCAGCAATGATCCAACACAGAATCGCACCGACACTCAGGTAATCCAACACGAACTCATGAGGAAGATGATCAGCAACTGATGAGGAATCGCAATAATGAGCTAGAACGGATATTGGATTGCACAACTAATGTTGATGCTAAGTAGGAGTTGCAATATGAATTGACAAATTGATGGCTGAATTGAAGAATCGATGGAGCGGTTTAATGCTGAACTGGAGCTGCAACTGGAAAATATTTGGCCCTAGGATAGACTAAGCTCTGATACCATGTTAGAAATTAATAGAACATGAAAGCGTGAAGGATATGAACAAGAAAAACACCTGGCTCCATTGTATTGAGAAACGTATTAGTTTGTACATATTGAACTACATATATATTGTAAAGAGAGAATTAACTATATATATCGATACTATCTATAAAGATACTCATACTATCTATCTAACGATATATATATTTGTAAAGAATAAACTAAATTTAAAGGGATAACCTAATTAATATAGATAGACTAAACGATAAAGTCTAATAGAAGGATAATCTAGAGTAAACTACATAATATTCTAACATTCACCCATATTCTCTGCTTTTCTTGATTTATATTACTCTAACATTCACCCATGTTCTTTGCTCTTCTTGATTTTGATCCTCAAATTTTAAAATTTGCTGAATTTGTCCCCAAATTTCCAAAGCTTCTTTGCTTGTGTCGGATCCCAAATCCAATCTTGATCAAATCCCTAATCGAATTGAGCTCGCACATATTCATCATTGGTGAGATACTCCTCGTTTGAATACAAGTTTTTCCAGCTAAAATCCAGATGAAAAAAAAAGACTCGGTCATGCCATCGCGGTGCCATATTGGCCATCACGACGTGGTCATGCGATAAAAGATAAAAGGGTCATTCCAGTCATGTTATCGCGGTGCCATATCGGTAATCACGTCATGGTCATGCCGTAGTAGCTAACAAACTAATCGAAAATCTGAATTCCAGAATTCCAATATTTTATTGAATCCATTGTAAATCATCAAAAAAACTTGGTTGTGCAAACTTAATGTGATCACACATCTATATGATACCAAACCGGCATTTCAACACAATTAATTCAGCGTTTTTTGTAGAGGTATTGGATAAGCAAATCGGTGATTAAATCCAAACTATATTGAGCAAAGAATCACTACAAAAAGCATTACAAAATTGCAGCAATGATCCAACACAGAATCGCACCAACACTCAGGTAATCCAACACGAACTCATGAGGAAGATGATCAGCAACTGATGAGGAATCGCAATAATGAGCTAGAACGTATATTGGATTGCACAACTAATTTTGATGCTAAGTAGGAGTTGCAATATGAATTGACAAATTGATGGCTGAATTGAAGAATCGATGGAGCGGTTTAATGCTGAACTGGAGCTGCAACTGGAAAATATGTGGCCCTAGGATAGACTAAGCTCTGATACCATGTTAGAAATTAATAGAACATGAAAGCGTGAAGGATATGAACAAGAAAAACACCTGGCTCCATTGTATTGAGAAACGTATTAGTTTGTACATATTGAACTACATATATATTGTAAAGAGAGAATTAACTATATATATCGATACTATCTATAAAGATACTCATACTATCTATCTAACGATATATATATTTGTAAAGAATAAACTAAATTTAAAGGGATAACCTAATTAATATAGATAGACTAAACGATAAAGTCTAATAGAAGGATAATCTAGAGTAAACTACATAATATTCTAACATTCACCCATATTCTCTGCTTTTCTTGATTTATATTACTCTAACATTCACCCATGTTCTTTGCTCTTCTTGATTTTGATCCTCAAATTTTAAAATTTGCTGAATTTGTCCCCAAATTTCCAAAGCTTCTTTGCTTGTGTCGGATCCCAAATCCAATCTTGATCAAATCCCTAATCGAATTGAGCTCGCACATATTCATCATTGGTGAGATACTCCTCGTTTGAATACAAGTTTTTCCAGCTAAAATCCAGATGAAAAAAAAAGACTCGGTCATGCCATCGCGGTGCCATATTGGCCATCACGACGTGGTCATGCGATAAAAGATAAAAGGGTCATTCCAGTCATGTTATCGCGGTGCCATATCGGTAATCACGTCATGGTCATGCCGTAGTAGCTAACAAACTAATCGAAAATCTGAATTCCAGAATTCCAATATTTTATTGAATCCATTGTAAATCATCAAAAAAACTTGGTTGTGCAAACTTAATGTGATCACACATCTATATGATACCAAACCGGCATTTCAACACAATTAATTCAGCGTTTTTTGTAGAGGTATTGGATAAGCAAATCGGTGATTAAATCCAAACTATATTGAGCAAAGAATCACAACAAAAAGCATTACAAAATTGCAGCAATGATCCAACACAGAATCGCACCAACACTCAGGTAATCCAACACGAACTCATGAGGAAGATGATCAGCAACTGATGAGGAATCGCAATAATGAGCTAGAACGTATATTGGATTGCACAACTAATTTTGATGCTAAGTAGGAGTTGCAATATGAATTGACAAATTGATGGCTGAATTGAAGAATCGATGGAGCGGTTTAATGCTGAACTGGAGCTGCAACTGGAAAATATGTGGCCCTAGGATAGACTAAGCTCTGATACCATGTTAGAAATTAATAGAACATGAAAGCGTGAAGGATATGAACAAGAAAAACACCTGGCTCCATTGTATTGAGAAACGTATCAGTTTGTACATATTGAACTACATATATATAGTATAGAGAGAATTAACTATATATATCGATACTATCTATAAAGATACTCATACTATCTATCTAACGATATATATATTTGTAAAGAATAAACTAAATTTAAAGGGATAACCTAATTAATATAGATAGACTAAACGATAAAGTCTAATAGAAGGATAATCTAGAGTAAACTACATAATATTCTAACATTCACCCATATTCTCTGCTTTTCTTGATTTATATTACTCTAACTTTCACCCATGTTCTTTGCTCTTCTTGATTTTGATCCTCAAATTTTAAAATTTCCTGAATTGGTCCCCAAATTTCCAAAGCTTCTTTGCTTGTGTCGGATCCCAAATCCAATCTTGATCAAATCCCTAATCGAATTGAGCTCGCACATATTCATCATTGGTGAGATACTCCTCGTTTGAATACAAATTTTTCCAGCTAAAATCCAGATGAAAAAAAAAGACTCGGTCATGCCATCGCGGTGCCATATTGGCCATCACGACGTGGTCATGCGATAAAAGATAAAAGGGTCATTCCAGTCATGCTATCGCGGTGCCATATCGGTAATCACGTCATGGTCATGCCGTAGTAGCTAACAAACTAATCGAAAATCTGAATTCCAGAATTCCAATATTTTATTGAATCCATTGTAAATCATCAAAAAAACTTGGTTGTGCATACTTAATGTGATCACACATTTATATGATACCAAACCGGCATTTCAACACAATTAATTCGGCGTTTTTTGTAGAGGTATTGGATAAGCAAATCGGTGATTAAATCCAAACTATATTGAGCAAAGAATCACAACAAAAAGCATTACAAAATTGCAGCAATGATCCAACACAGAATCGCACCAACACTCAGGTAATCCAACACGAACTCATGAGGAAGATGATCAGCAACTGATGAGGAATCGCAATAATGAGCTAGAACGGATATTGGATTGCACAACTAATGTTGATGCTAAGTAGGAGTTGCAATATGAATTGACAAATTGATGGCTGAATTGAAGAATCGATGGAGCGGTTTAATGCTGAACTGGAAAATATTTGGCCCTAGGATAGACTAAGCTCTGATACCATGTTAGAAATTAATAGAACATGAAAGCGTGAAGGATATGAACAATAAAAACACCTGGCTCCATTGTATTGAGAAACGTATTAGTTTGTACATATTGAACTACATATATATTGTATAGAGAGAATTAACTATATATATCGATACTATCTATAAAGATACTCATACTATCTATCTAACGATATATATATTTGTAAAGAATAAACTAAATTTAAAGGGATAACCTAATTAATATAGATAGACTAAACGATAAAGTCTAATAGAAGGATAATCTAGAGTAAACTACATAATATTCTAACATTCACCCATATTCTCTGCTTTTCTTGATTTATATTACTCTAACATTCACCCATGTTCTTTGCTCTTCTTGATTTTGATCCTCAAATTTTAAAATTTGCTGAATTGGTCCCCAAATTTCCAAAGCTTCTTTGCTTGTGTCGGATCCCAAATCCAATCTTGATCAAATCCCTAATCGAATTGAGCTCGCACATATTCATCATTGGTGAGATACTCCTCGTTTGAATACAAGTTTTTCCAGCTAAAATCCAGATGAAAAAAAAAGACTCGGTCATGCCATCGCGGTGCCATATTGGCCATCACGGCGTGGTCATGCGATAAAAGAAAAAAGGGTCATCCCAGTCATGCTATCGCGGTGCCATATCGGTAATCACGTCATGGTCATGCCGTAGTAGCTAACAAACTAATCGAAAATCTGAATTCCAGAATTCCAATATTTTATTGAATCCATTGTAAATCATCAAAAAAACTTGGTTGTGCAAACTTAATGTGATCACACATTTATATGATACCAAACCGGCATTTCAACACAATTAATTCGGCGTTTTTTGTAGAGGTATTGGATAAGCAAATCGGTGATTAAATCCAAACTATATTGAGCAAAGAATCACAACAAAAAGCATTACAAAATTGCAGCAATGATCCAACACAGAATCACACCAACACTCAGGTAATCCAACACGAACTCATGAGGAAGATGATCAGCAACTGATGAGGAATCGCAATAATGAGCTAGAACGGATATTGGATTGCACAACTAATGTTGATGCTAAGTAGGAGTTGCAATATGAATTGACAAATTGATGGCTGAATTGAAGAATCGATGGAGCGGTTTAATGCTGAACTGGAGCTGCAACTGGAAAATATTTGGCCCTAGGATAGACTAAGCTCTGATACCATGTTAGAAATTAATAGAACATGAAAGCGTGAAGGATATGAACAAGAAAAACACCTGGCTCCATTGTATTGAGAAACGTATTAGTTTGTACATATTGAACTACATATATATTGTATAGAGAGAATTAACTATATATATCGATACTATCTATAAAGATACTCATACTATCTATCTAACGATATATATATTTGTAAAGAATAAACTAAATTTAAAGGGATAACCTAATTAATATAGATAGACTAAACGATAAAGTCTAATAGAAGGATAATCTAGAGTAAACTACATAATATTCTAACATTCACCCATATTCTCTGCTTTTCTTGATTTATATTACTCTAACATTCACCCATGTTCTTTGCTCTTCTTGATTTTGATCCTCAAATTTTAAAATTTGCTGAATTGGTCCCCAAATTTCCAAAGCTTCTTTGCTTGTGTCGGATCCCAAATCCAATCTTGATCAAATCCCTAATCGAATTGAGCTCGCACATATTCATCATTGGTGAGATACTCCTCGTTTGAATACAAGTTTTTCCAGCTAAAATCCAGATGAAAAAAAAAGACTCGGTCATGCCATCGCGGTGCCATATTGGCCATCACGACGTGGTCATGCGATAAAAGATAAAAGGGTCATTCCAGTCATGCTATCGCGGTGCCATATCGGTAATCACGTCATGGTCATGCCGTAGTAGCTAACAAACTAATCGAAAATCTGAATTCCAGAATTCCAATATTTTATTGAATCCATTGTAAATCATCAAAAAAACTTGGTTGTGCAAACTTAATGTGATCACACATTTATATGATACCAAACCGGCATTTCAACACAATTAATTCGGCGTTTTTTGTAGAGGTATTGGATAAGCAAATCGGTGATTAAATCCAAACTATATTGAGCAAAGAATCACAACAAAAAGCATTACAAAATTGCAGCAATGATCCAACACAGAATCGCACCAACACTCAGGTAATCCAACACGAACTCATGAGGAAGATGATCAGCAACTGATGAGGAATCGCAATAATGAGCTAGAACGGATATTGGATTGCACAACTAATGTTGATGCTAAGTAGGAGTTGCAATATGAATTGACAAATTGATGGCTGAATTGAAGAATCGATGGAGCGGTTTAATGCTGAACTGGAGCTGCAACTGGAAAATATTTGGCCCTAGGATAGACTAGGCTCTGATACCATGTTAGAAATTAATAGAACATGAAAGCGTGAAGGATATGAACAAGAAAAACACCTGGCTCCATTGTATTGAGAAACGTATTAGTTTGTACATATTGAACTACATATATATTGTATAGAGAGAATTAACTATATATATCGATACTATCTATAAAGATACTCATACTATCTATCTAACGATATATATATTTGTAAAGAATAAACTAAATTTAAAGGGATAACCTAATTAATATAGATAGACTAAACGATAAAGTCTAATAGAAGGATAATCTAGAGTAAACTACATAATATTCTAACATTCACCCATATTCTCTGCTTTTCTTGATTTATATTACTCTAACATTCACCCATGTTCTTTGCTCTTCTTGATTTTGATCCTCAAATTTTAAAATTTGCTGAATTGGTCCCCAAATTTCCAAAGCTTCTTTGCTTGTGTCGGATCCCAAATCCAATCTTGATCAAATCCCTAATCGAATTGAGCTCGCACATATTCATCATTGGTGAGATACTCCTCGTTTGAATACAAGTTTTTCCAGCTAAAATCCAGATTAAAAAAAAAGACTCGGTCATGCCATCGCGGTGCCATATTGGCCATCACGACGTGGTCATGCGATAAAAGATAAAAGGGTCATTCCAGTCATGCTATCGCGGTGCCATATCGGTAATCACGTCATGGTCATGCCGTAGTAGCTAACAAACTAATCGAAAATCTGAATTCCAGAATTCCAATATTTTATTGAATCCATTGTAAATCATCAAAAAAACTTGGTTGTGCAAACTTAATGTGATCACACATTTATATGATACCAAACCGGCATTTCAACACAATTAATTCGGCGTTTTTTGTAGAGGTATTGGATAAGCAAATCGGTGATTAAATCCAAACTATATTGAGCAAAGAATCACAACAAAAAGCATTACAAAATTGCAGCAATGATCCAACACAGAATCGCACCAACACTCAGGTAATCCAACACGAACTCATGAGGAAGATGATCAGCAACTGATGAGGAATCGCAATAATGAGCTAGAACGGATATTGGATTGCACAACTAATGTTGATGCTAAGTAGGAGTTGCAATATGAATTGACAAATTGATGGCTGAATTGAAGAATCGATGGAGCGGTTTAATGCTGAACTGGAGCTGCAACTGGAAAATATTTGGCCCTAGGATAGACTAGGCTCTGATACCATGTTAGAAATTAATAGAACATGAAAGCGTGAAGGATATGAACAAGAAAAACACCTGGCTCCATTGTATTGAGAAACGTATTAGTTTGTACATATTGAACTACATATATATTGTATAGAGAGAATTAACTATATATATCGATACTATCTATAAAGATACTCATACTATCTATCTAACGATATATATATTTGTAAAGAATAAACTAAATTTAAAGGGATAACCTAATTAATATAGATAGACTAAACGATAAAGTCTAATAGAAGGATAATCTAGAGTAAACTACATAATATTCTAACATTCACCCATATTCTCTTCTTTTCTTGATTTATATTACTCTAACTTTCACCCATGTTCTTTACTCTTCTTGATTTTGATCCTCAAATTTTAAAATTTCCTGAATTGGTCCCCAAATTTCCAAAGCTTCTTTGCTTGTGTCGGATCCCAAATCCAATCTTGATCAAATCCCTAATCGAATTGAGCTCGCACATATTCATCATTGGTGAGATACTCCTCGTTTGAATACAAGTTTTTCCAGCTAAAATCCAGATGAAAAAAAAAGACTCGGTCATGCCATCGCGTTGCCATATTGGCCATCACGACGTGGTCATGCGATAAAAGATAAAAGGGTCATTCCAGTCATGCTATCGCGGTGCCATATCGGTAATCACGTCATGGTCATGCCGTAGTAGCTAACAAACTAATCGAAAATCTGAATTCCAGAATTCCAATATTTTATTGAATCCATTGTAAATCATCAAAAAAACTTGGTTGTGCAAACTTAATGTGATCACACATTTATATGATACCAAACCGGCATTTCAACACAATTAATTCGGCGTTTTTTGTAGAGGTATTGGATAAGCAAATCGGTGATTAAATCCAAACTATATTGAGCAAAGAATCACAACAAAAAGCATTACAAAATTGCAGCAATGATCCAACACAGAATCGCACCAACACTCAGGTAATCCAACACGAACTCATGAGGAAGATGATCAGCAACTGATGAGGAATCGCAATAATGAGCTAGAACGGATATTGGATTGCACAACTAATGTTGATGCTAAGTAGGAGTTGCAATATGAATTGACAAATTGATGGCTGAATTGAAGAATCGATGGAGCGGTTTAATGCTGAACTGGAGCTGCAACTGGAAAATATTTGGCCCTAGGATAGACTAAGCTCTGATACCATGTTAGAAATTAATAGAACATGAAAGCGTGAAGGATATGAACAAGAAAAACACCTGGCTCTATTGTATTGAGAAACGTATTAGTTTGTACATATTGAACTACATATATATTGTATAGAGAGAATTAACTATATATATCGATACTATCTATAAAGATACTCATACTATCTATCTAACGATATATATATTTGTAAAGAATAAACTAAATTTAAAGGGATAACCTAATTAATATAGATAGACTAAACGATAAAGTCTAATAGAAGGATAATCTAGAGTAAACTACATAATATTCTAACATTCACCCATATTCTCTGCTTTTCTTGATTTATATTACTCTAACTTTCACCCATGTTCTTTGCTCTTCTTGATTTTGATCCTCAAATTTTAAAATTTCCTGAATTGGTCCCCAAATTTCCAAAGCTTCTTTGCTTGTGTCGGATCCCAAATCCAATCTTGATCAAATCCCTAATCGAATTGAGCTCGCACATATTCATCATTGGTGAGATACTCCTCGTTTGAATACAAGTTTTTCCAGCTAAAATCCAGATGAAAAAAAAAGACTCGGTCATGCCATCGCGGTGCCATATTGGCCATCACGACGTGGTCATGCGATAAAAGATAAAAGGGTCATTCCAGTCATGCTATCGCGGTGCCATATCGGTAATCACGTCATGGTCATGCCGTAGTAGCTAACAAACTAATCGAAAATCTGAATTCCAGAATTCCAATATTTTATTGAATCCATTGTAAATCATCAAAAAAACTTGGTTGTGCATACTTAATGTGATCACACATTTATATGATACCAAACCGGCATTTCAACACAATTAATTCGGCGTTTTTTGTAGAGGTATTGGATAAGCAAATCGGTGATTAAATCCAAACTATATTGAGCAAAGAATCACAACAAAAAGCATTACAAAATTGCAGCAATGATCCAACACAGAATCGCACCAACACTCAGGTAATCCAACACGAACTCATGAGGAAGATGATCAGCAACTGATGAGGAATCGCAATAATGAGCTAGAACGGATATTGGATTGCACAACTAATGTTGATGCTAAGTAGGAGTTGCAATATGAATTGACAAATTGATGGCTGAATTGAAGAATCGATGGAGCGGTTTAATGCTGAACTGGAAAATATTTGGCCCTAGGATAGACTAAGCTCTGATACCATGTTAGAAATTAATAGAACATGAAAGCGTGAAGGATATGAACAAGAAAAACACCTGGCTCCATTGTATTGAGAAACGTATTAGTTTGTACATATTGAACTACATATATATTGTATAGAGAGAATTAACTATATATATCGATACTATCTATAAAGATACTCATACTATCTATCTAACGATATATATATTTGTAAAGAATAAACTAAATTTAAAGGGATAACCTAATTAATATAGATAGACTAAACGATAAAGTCTAATAGAAGGATAATCTAGAGTAAACTACATAATATTCTAACATTCACCCATATTCTCTGCTTTTCTTGATTTATATTACTCTAACATTCACCCATGTTCTTTGCTCTTCTTGATTTTGATCCTCAAATTTTAAAATTTGCTGAATTGGTCCCCAAATTTCCAAAGCTTCTTTGCTTGTGTCGGATCCCAAATCCAATCTTGATCAAATCCCTAATCGAATTGAGCTCGCACATATTCATCATTGGTGAGATACTCCTCGTTTGAATACAAGTTTTTCCAGCTAAAATCCAGATGAAAAAAAAAGACTCGGTCATGCCATCGCGGTGCCATATTGGCCATCACGGCGTGGTCATGCGATAAAAGAAAAAAGGGTCATCCCAGTCATGCTATCGCGGTGCCATATCGGTAATCACGTCATGGTCATGCCGTAGTAGCTAACAAACTAATCGAAAATCTGAATTCCAGAATTCCAATATTTTATTGAATCCATTGTAAATCATCAAAAAAACTTGGTTGTGCAAACTTAATGTGATCACACATTTATATGATACCAAACCGGCATTTCAACACAATTAATTCGGCGTTTTTTGTAGAGGTATTGGATAAGCAAATGGGTGATTAAATCCAAACTATATTGAGCAAAGAATCACAACAAAAAGCATTACAAAATTGCAGCAATGATCCAACACAGAATCGCACCAACACTCAGGTAATCCAACACGAACTCATGAGGAAGATGATCAGCAACTGATGAGGAATCGCAATAATGAGCTAGAACGGATATTGGATTGCACAACTAATGTTGATGCTAAGTAGTAGTTGCAATATGAATTGACAAATTGATGGCTGAATTAAAGAATCGATGGAGCGGTTTAATGCTGAACTGGAGCTGCAAATGGAAAATATTTGGCCCTAGGATAGACTAAGCTCTGATACGATGTTAGAAATTAATAGAACATGAAAGCGTGAAGGATATGAACAAGAAAAACACCTGGCTCCATTGTATTGAGAAACGTATCAGTTTGTACATATTGAAGTACATATATATAGTATAGAGAGAATTAACTATATATATCGATACTCTCTATAAAGATACTCATACTATCTATCTAACGATATATATAATTGTAAAGAATAAACTAAATTTAAAGGGATAACCTAATTAATATAGATAGACTAAAGGATAAAGTCTAGTAGAAGGATAATCTAGAGTAAACTACATAATATTCTAACATTCACCCATGTTCTCTGCTTTTCTTGATTTATATTACTCTAATTAACATTCACCCATGTTCTTTGCTCTTCTTGATTTTGATACTCAAATTTTAAAATTTGCTGAATTGGACCCCAAATTTCCAATGCTTCTTTTCTTGTGTCGGATCCCAAATCCAATCTTGATCAAATCCCTAATCGAATTGAGCTCGCACATATTCATCATTGGTGAGATACTCCTCGTTTGAATACAAGTTTTTCCAGCTAAAATCCAGATGAAAAAAAAAGACTCGGTCATGCCATCACGGTGCCATATTGGCCATCACGGCGTGGTCATGCGATAAAAGAAAAAAGGGTCATCCCAGTCATGCTATCGCGGTGCCATATCGGTAATCACGTCATGGTCATGCCGTAGTAGCTAACAAACTAATCGAAAATCTGAATTCCAGAATTCCAATATTTTATTGAATCCATTGTAAATCATCAAAAAAACTTGGTTGTGCAAACTTAATGTGATCACACATTTATATGATACCAAACCGGCATTTCAACACAATTAATTCGGCGTTTTTTGTAGAGGTATTGGATAAGCAAATCGGTGATTAAATCCAAACTATATTGAGCAAAGAATCACAACAAAAAGCATTACAAAATTGCAGCAATGATCCAACACAGAATCGCACCAACACTCAGGTAATCCAACACGAACTCATGAGGAAGATGATCAGCAACTGATGAGGAATCGCAATACTGAGCTAGAACGTATATTGGATTGCACGACTAATGTTGATGCTAAGTAGGAGTTGCAATATGAATTGACAAATTGATGGCTGAATTAAAGAATCGATGGAGCGGTTTAATGCTGAACTGGAGCTGCAACTGGAAAATAATTGGCCCTAGGATAGACTAAGCTCTGATACCATGTTAGAATTAATAGAACATGAAAGCGTGAAGGATATGAACAAGAAAAACACCTGGCTCCATTGTATTGAGAAACGTATCAGTTTGTACATATTGAACTACATATATATAGTATAGAGAGAATTAACTATATATATCGATACTATCTATAAAGATACTCATACTATCTATCTAACGATATATATATTTGTAAAGAATGAACTAAATTTAAAGGGATAACCTAATTAATATAGATAGACTAAAGGATAAAGTCTAGTAGAAGGATAATCTAGAGTAAACTACATAATATTCTAACATTCACCCATGTTCTCTGCTTTTCTTGATTTATATTACTCTAATTAACATTCACCCATGTTCTTTGCTCTTCTTGATTTTGATACTCAAATTTTAAAATTTGCTGAATTGGACCCCAAATTTCCAATGCTTCTTTTCTTGTGTCGGATCCCAAATCCAATCTTGATCAAATCCCTAATCGAATTGAGCTCGCACATATTCATCATTGGTGAGATACTCCTCTTTTGAATACAAGTTTTTCCAGCTAAAATCCAGATGAAAAAAAAAGACTCGGTCATGCCATCACGGTGCCATATTGGCCATCACGGCGTGGTCATGCGATAAAAGAAAAAAGGGTCATCCCAGTCATGCTATCGCGGTGCCATATCGGTAATCACGTCATGGTCATGCCGTAGTAGCTAACAAACTAATCGAAAATCTGAATTCCAGAATTCCAATATTTTATTGAATCCATTGTAAATCATCAAAAAAACTTGGTTGTGCAAACTTAATGTGATCACACATTTATATGATACCAAACCGGCATTTCAACACAATTAATTCGGCGTTTTTTGTAGAGGTATTGGATAAGCAAATGGGTGATTAAATCCAAACTATATTGAGCAAAGAATCACAACAAAAAGCATTACAAAATTGCAGCAATGATCCAACACAGAATCGCACCAACACTCAGGTAATCCAACACGAACTCATGAGGAAGATGATCAGTAACTGATGAGGAATCGCAATAATGAGCTAGAACGGATATTGGATTGCACAACTAATGTTGATGCTAAGTAGTAGTTGCAATATGAATTGACAAATTGATGGCTGAATTAAAGAATCGATGGAGCGGTTTAATGCTGAACTGGAGCTGCAAATGGAAAATATTTGGCCCTAGGATAGACTAAGCTCTGATACTATGTTAGAAATTAATAGAACATGAAAGCGTGAAGGATATGAACAAGAAAAACACCTGGCTCCATTGTATTGAGAAACGTATCAGTTTGTACATATTGAAGTACATATATATAGTATAGAGAGAATTAACTATATATATCGATACTCTCTATAAAGATACTCATACTATCTATCTAACGATATATATAATTGTAAAGAATAAACTAAATTTAAAGGGATAACCTAATTAATATAGATAGACTAAACGATAAAGTCTAATAGAAGGATAATCTAGAGTAAACTACATAATATTCTAACATTCACCCATATTCTCTACTTTTCTTGATTCATATTACTCTAACATTCACCCATTTTCTTTGCTCTTCTTGATTTTGATCCTCAAATTTTAAAATTTGCTGAATTGGTCCCCAAATTTCCAAAGCTTCTTTGCTTGTGTCGGATCCCAAATCCAATCTTGATCAAATCCCTAATCGAATTGAGCTTGCACATATCCATCATTGGTGAGATACTCCTCGTTTGAATACAAGTTTTTCCAGCTAAAATCCAGATGAAAAAAAAAAGACTCGGTCATGCCATCGCGGTGCCATATTGGCCATCACGGCGTGGTAATGCGATAAAAGAAAAAAGGGTCATCCCAGTCATGCTATCGCGGTGCCATATCGGTAATCACGTCATGGTCATGCCGTAGTAGCTAACAAACTAATCGAAAATCTGAATTCCAGAATTCCAATATTTTATTGAATCCATTGTAAATCATCAAAAAAACTTGGTTGTGCAAACTTAATGTGATCACACATCTATATGATACCAAACCGGCATTTCAACACAATTAATTCGGCGTTTTTTGTAGAGGTATTGGATAAGCAAATCGGTGATTAAATCCAAACTATATTGAGCAAAGAATCACAACAAAAAGCATTACAAAATTGCAGCAATGATCCAACACAGAATCGCACCAACACTCAGGTAATCCAACACGAACTCATGAGGAAGATGATCAGCAACTGATGAGGAATCGCAATAATGAGGTAGAACGTATATTGGATTGCACAACTAATTTTGATGCTAAGTAGGAGTTGCAATATGAATTGACAAATTGATGGCTGAATTGAAGAATCGATGGAGCGGTTTAATGCTGAACTGGAGCTGCAACTGGAAAATATGTGGCCCTAGGATAGACTAAGCTCTGATACCATGTTAGAAATGAATAGAACATGAAAGCGTGAAGGATATGAACAAGAAAAACACCTGGCTCCATTGTATTGAGAAACGTATCAGTTTGTACATATTGAACTACATATATATAGTATAGAGAGAATTAACTATATATATCGATACTATCTATAAAGATACTCATACTATCTATCTAACGATATATATATTTGTAAAGAATGAACTAAATTTAAAGGGATAACCTAATTAATATAGATAGACTAAAGGATAAAGTCTAGTAGAAGGATAATCTAGAGTAAACTACATAATATTCTAACATTCACCCATGTTCTCTGCTTTTCTTGATTTATATTACTCTAATTAACATTCACCCATGTTCTTTGCTCTTCTTGATTTTGATACTCAAATTTTAAAATTTGCTGAATTGGACCCCAAATTTCCAATGCTTCTTTTCTTGTGTCGGATCCCAAATCCAATCTTGATCAAATCCCTAATCGAATTGAGCTTGCATATATTCATCATTGGTGAGATACTCCTCGTTTGAATACAAGTTTTTCCAGCTAAAATCCAGATGAAAAAAAAAGACTCGGTCATGCCATCACGGTGCCATATTGGCCATCACGGCGTGGTCATGCGATAAAAGAAAAAAGGGTCATCCCAGTCATGCTATCGCGGTGCCATATCGGTAATCACGTCATGGTCATGCCGTAGTATCTAACAAACTAATCGAAAATCTGAATTCCAGAATTCCAATATTTTATTGAATCCATTGTAAATCATCAAAAAAACTTGGTTGTGCAAACTTAATGTGATCACACATTTATATGATACCAAACCGGCATTTCAACTCAATTAATTCGGCGTTTTTTGTAGAGGTATTGGATAAGCAAATCGGTGATTAAATCCAAACTATATTGAGCAAAGAATCACAACAAAAAGCATTACAAAATTGCAGCAATGATCCAACACAGAATCGCACCAACACTCAGGTAATCCAACACGAACTCATGAGGAAGATGATCAGCAACTGATGAGGAATCGCAATAATGAGCTAGAACGTATATTGGATTGCACGACTAATGTTGATGCTAAGTAGGAGTTGCAATATGAATTGACAAATTGATGGCTGAATTAAAGAATCGATGGAGCGGTTTAATGCTGAACTGGAGCTGCAACTGGAAAATATTTGGCCCTAGGATAGACTAAGCTCTGATACCATGTTAGAATTAATAGAACATGAAAGCGTGAAGGATATGAACAAGAAAAACACCTGGCTCCATTGTATTGAGAAACGTATCAGTTTGTACATATTGAACTACATATATATAGTATAGAGAGAATTAACTATATATATCGATACTATCTATAAAGATACTCATACTATCTATCTAACGATATATATAATTGTAAAGAATAAACTAAATTTAAAGGGATAACCTAATTAATATAGATAGACTAAAGGATAAAGTCTAATAGAAGGATAATCTAGAGTAAACTACATAATATTCTAACATTCACCCATATTCTCTGCTTTTCTTGATTCATATTACTCTAACATTCACCCATGTTCTTTGCTCTTCTTGATTTTGATCCTCAAATTTTAAAATTTGCTGAATTGGTCCCCAAATTTCCAAAGCTTCTTTGCTTGTGTCGGATCCCAAATCCAATCTTGATCAAATCCCTAATCGAATTGAGCTCGCACATATTCATCATTGGTGAGATACTCCTCGTTTGAATACAAGTTTTTCCAGCTAAAATCCAGATGAAAAAAAAAGACTCGGTCATGCCATCGCGGTGCCATATTGGCCATCACGGCGTGGTCATGCGATAAAAGAAAAAAGGGTCATCCCAGTCATGCTATCACGGTGCCATATCGGTAATCACGTCATGGTCATGCCGTAGTAGCTAACAAACTAATCGAAAATCTGAATTCCAGAATTCCAATATTTTATTGAATCCATTGTAAATCATCAAAACAACTTGGTTGTGCAAACTTAATGTGATCACACATTTATATGATACCAAACCGGCATTTCAACACAATTAATTCGGCGTTTTTTGTAGAGGTATTGGATAAGCAAATCGGTGATTAAATCCAAACTATATTGAGCAAAGAATCACAACAAAAAGCATTACAAAATTGCAGCAATGATCCAACACAGAATCGCACCAACACTCAGGTAATCCAACACGAACTCATGAGGAAGATGATCAGCAACTGATGAGGAATCGCAATAATGAGCTAGAACGTATATTGGATTGCACGACTAATTTTGATGCTAAGTAGGAGTTGCAATATGAATTGACAAATTGATGGCTGAATTGAAGAATCGATGGAGCGGTTTAATGCTGAACTGGAGCTGCAACTGGAAAATATGTGGCCCTAGGATAGACTAAGCTCTGATACCATGTTAGAAATTAATAGAACATGAAAGCGTGAAGGATATGAACAAGAAAAACACCTGGCTCCATTGTATTGAGAAACGTATCAGTTTGTACATATTGAACTACATATATATAGTATAGAGAGAATTAACTATATATATCGATACTATCTATAAAGATACTCATACTATCTATCTAACGATATATATATTTGTAAAGAATGAACTAAATTTAAAGGGATAACCTAATTAATATAGATAGACTAAAGGATAAAGTCTAGTAGAAGGATAATCTAGAGTAAACTACATAATATTCTAACATTCACCCATGTTCTCTGCTTTTCTTGATTTATATTACTCTAATTAACATTCACCCATGTTCTTTGCTCTTCTTGATTTTGATACTCAAATTTTAAAATTTGCTGAATTGGACCCCAAATTTCCAATGCTTCTTTTCTTGTGTCGGATCCCAAATCCAATCTTGATCAAATCCCTAATCGAATTGAGCTTGCACATATTCATCATTGGTGAGATACTCCTCGTTTGAATACAAGTTTTTCCAGCTAAAATCCAGATGAAAAAAAAAGACTCGGTCATGCCATCACGGTGCCATATTAGCCATCACGGCGTGGTCATGCGATAAAAGAAAAAAGGGTCATCCCAGTCATGCTATCGCGGTGCCATATCGGTAATCACGTCATGGTCATGCCGTAGTATCTAACAAACTAATCGAAAATCTGAATTCCAGAATTCCAATATTTTATTGAATCCATTGTAAATCATCAAAAAAACTTGGTTGTGCAAACTTAATGTGATCACACATTTATATGATACCAAACCGGCATTTCAACTCAATTAATTAGGCGTTTTTTGTAGAGGTATTGGATAAGCAAATCGGTGATTAAATCCAAACTATATTGAGCAAAGAATCACAACAAAAAGCATTACAAAATTGCAGCAATGATCCAACACAGAATCGCACCAACACTCAGGTAATCCAACACGAACTCATGAGGAAGATGATCAGCAACTGATGAGGAATCGCAATAATGAGCTAGAACGTATATTGGATTGCACGACTAATGTTGATGCTAAGTAGGAGTTGCAATATGAATTGACAAATTGATGGCTGAATTAAAGAATCGATGGAGCGGTTTAATGCTGAACTGGAGCTGCAACTGGAAAATATTTGGCCCTAGGATAGACTAAGCTCTGATACCATGTTAGAATTAATAGAACATGAAAGCGTGAAGGATATGAACAAGAAAAACACCTGGCTCCATTGTATTGAGAAACGTATCAGTTTGTACATATTGAACTACATATATATAGTATAGAGAGAATTAACTATATATATCGATACTATCTATAAAGATACTCATACTATCTATCTAACGATATATATAATTGTAAAGAATAAACTAAATTTAAAGGGATAACCTAATTAATATAGATAGACTAAAGGATAAAGTCTAATAGAAGGATAATCTAGAGTAAACTACATAATATTCTAACATTCACCCATATTCTCTGCTTTTCTTGATTCATATTACTCTAACATTCACCCATGTTCTTTGCTCTTCTTGATTTTGATCCTCAAATTTTAAAATTTGCTGAATTGGTCCCCAAATTTCCAAAGCTTCTTTGCTTGTGTCGGATCCCAAATCCAATCTTGATCAAATCCCTAATCGAATTGAGCTCGCACATATTCATCATTGGTGAGATACTCCTCGTTTGAATACAAGTTTTTCCAGCTAAAATCCAGATGAAAAAAAAAGACTCGGTCATGCCATCGCGGTGCCATATTGGCCATCACGGCGTGGTCATGCGATAAAAGAAAAAAGGGTCATCCCAGTCATGCTATCACGGTGCCATATCGGTAATCACGTCATGGTCATGCCGTAGTAGCTAACAAACTAATCGAAAATCTGAATTCCAGAATTCCAATATTTTATTGAATCCATTGTAAATCATCAAAACAACTTGGTTGTGCAAACTTAATGTGATCACACATTTATATGATACCAAACCGGCATTTCAACACAATTAATTCGGCGTTTTTTGTAGAGGTATTGGATAAGCAAATCGGTGATTAAATCCAAACTATATTGAGCAAAGAATCACAACAAAAAGCATTACAAAATTGCAGCAATGATCCAACACAGAATCGCACCAACACTCAGGTAATCCAACACGAACTCATGAGGAAGATGATCAGCAACTGATGAGGAATCGCAATAATGAGCTAGAACGGATATTGGATTGCACAACTAATGTTGATGCTAAGTAGTAGTTGCAATATGAATTGACAAATTGATGGCTGAATTAAAGAATCGATGGAGCGGTTTAATACTGAACTGGAGCTGCAAATGGAAAATATTTGGCCCTAGGATAGACTAAGCTCTGATACTATGTTAGAAATTAATAGAACATGAAAGCGTGAAGGATATGAACAAGAAAAACACCTGGCTCCATTGTATTGAGAAACGTATCAGTTTGTACATATTGAAGTACATATATATAGTATAGAGAGAATTAACTATATATATCGATACTCTCTATAAAGATACTCATACTATCTATCTAACGATATATATAATTGTAAAGAATAAACTAAATTTAAAGGGATAACCTAATTAATATAGATAGACTAAACGATAAAGTCTAATAGAAGGATAATCTAGAGTAAACTACATAATATTCTAACATTCACCCATATTCTCTACTTTTCTTGATTCATATTACTCTAACATTCACCCATTTTCTTTGCTCTTCTTCATTTTGATCCTCAAATTTTAAAATTTGCTGAATTGGTCCCCAAATTTCCAAAGCTTCTTTGCTTGTGTCGGATCCCAAATCCAATCTTGATCAAATCCCTAATCGAATTGAGCTTGCACATATTCATCATTGGTGAGATACTCCTCGTTTGAATACAAGTTTTTCCAGCTAAAATCCAGATGAAAAAAAAAAGACTCGGTCATGCCATCGCGGTGCCATATTGGCCATCACGGCGTGGTCATGCGATAAAAGAAAAAAGGGTCATCCCAGTCATGCTATCGCGGTGCCATATCGGTAATCACGTCATGGTCATGCCGTAGTAGCTAACAAACTAATCGAAAATCTGAATTCCAGAATTCCAATATTTTATTGAATCCATTGTAAATCATCAAAAAAACTTGGTTGTGCAAACTTAATGTGATCACACATCTATATGATACCAAACCGGCATTTCAACACAATTAATTCAGCGTTTTTTGTAGAGGTATTGGATAAGCAAATCGGTGATTAAATCCAAACTATATTGAGCAAAGAATCACAACAAAAAGCATTACAAAATTGCAGCAATGATCCAACACAGAATCGCACCAACACTCAGGTAATCCAACACGAACTCATGAGGAAGATGATCAGCAACTGATGAGGAATCGCAATAATGAGCTAGAACGTATATTGGATTGCACAACTAATTTTGATGCTAAGTAGGAGTTGCAATATGAATTGACAAATTGATGGCTGAATTGAAGAATCGATGGAGCGGTTTAATGCTGAACTGGAGCTGCAACTGGAAAATATGTGGCCCTAGGATAGACTAAGCTCTGATACCATGTTAGAAATGAATAGAACATGAAAGCGTGAAGGATATGAACAAGAAAAACACCTGGCTCCATTGTATTGAGAAACGTATCAGTTTGTACATATTGAACTACATATATATAGTATAGAGAGAATTAACTATATATATCGATACTATCTATAAAGATACTCATACTATCTATCTAACGATATATATATTTGTAAAGAATGAACTAAATTTAAAGGGATAACCTAATTAATATAGATAGACTAAAGGATAAAGTCTAGTAGAAGGATAATCTAGAGTAAACTACATAATATTCTAACATTCACCCATGTTCTCTGCTTTTCTTGATTTATATTACTCTAATTAACATTCACCCATGTTCTTTGCTCTTCTTGATTTTGATACTCAAATTTTAAAATTTGCTGAATTGGACCCCAAATTTCCAATGCTTCTTTTCTTGTGTCGGATCCCAAATCCAATCTTGATCAAATCCCTAATCGAATTGAGCTTGCACATATTCATCATTGGTGAGATACTCCTCGTTTGAATACAAGTTTTTCCAGCTAAAATCCAGATGAAAAAAAAAGACTCGGTCATGCCATCACGGTGCCATATTGGCCATCACGGCGTGGTCATACGATAAAAGAAAAAAGGGTCATCCCAGTCATGCTATCGCGGTGCCATATCGGTAGTCACGTCATGGTCATGCCGTAGTATCTAACAAACTAATCGAAAATCTGAATTCCAGAATTCCAATATTTTATTGAATCCATTGTAAATCATCAAAAAAACTTGGTTGTGCAAACTTAATGTGATCACACATTTATATGATACCAAACCGGCATTTCAACTCAATTAATTCGGCGTTTTTTGTAGAGGTATTGGATAAGTAAATCGGTGATTAAATCCAAACTATATTGAGCAAAGAATCACAACAAAAAGCATTACAAAATTGCAGCAATGATCCAACACAGAATCGCACCAACACTCAGGTAATCCAACACGAACTCATGAGGAAGATGATCAGCAACTGATGAGGAATCGCAATAATGAGCTAGAACGTATATTGGATTGCACGACTAATGTTGATGCTAAGTAGGAGTTGCAATATGAATTGACAAATTGATGGCTGAATTAAAGAATCGATGGAGCGGTTTAATGCTGAACTGGAGCTGCAACTGGAAAATATTTGGCCCTAGGATAGACTAAGCTCTGATACCATGTTAGAATTAATAGAACATGAAAGCGTGAAGGATATGAACAAGAAAAACACCTGGCTCCATTGTATTGAGAAACGTATCAGTTTGTACATATTGAACTACATATATATAGTATAGAGAGAATTAACTATATATATCGATACTATCTATAAAGATACTCATACTATCTATCTAACGATATATATAATTGTAAAGAATAAACTAAATTTAAAGGGATAACCTAATTAATATAGATAGACTAAAGGATAAAGTCTAATAGAAGGATAATCTAGAGTAAACTACATAATATTCTAACATTCACCCATATTCTCTGCTTTTCTTGATTCATATTACTCTAACATTCACCCATGTTCTTTGCTCTTCTTGATTTTGATCCTCAAATTTTAAAATTTGCTGAATTGGTCCCCAAATTTCCAAAGCTTCTTTGCTTGTGTCGGATCCCAAATCCAATCTTGATCAAATCCCTAATCGAATTGAGCTCGCACATATTCATCATTGGTGAGATACTCCTCGTTTGAATACAAGTTTTTCCAGCTAAAATCCAGATGAAAAAAAAAGACTCGGTCATGCCATCGCGGTGCCATATTGGCCATCACGGCGTGGTCATGCGATAAAAGAAAAAAGGGTCATCCCAGTCATGCTATCACGGTGCCATATCGGTAATCACGTCATGGTCATGCCGTAGTAGCTAACAAACTAATCGAAAATCTGAATTCCAGAATTCCAATATTTTATTGAATCCATTGTAAATCATCAAAACAACTTGGTTGTGCAAACTTAATGTGATCACACATTTATATGATACCAAACCGGCATTTCAACACAATTAATTCGGCGTTTTTTGTAGAGGTATTGGATAAGCAAATCGGTGATTAAATCCAAACTATATTGAGCAAAGAATCACAACAAAAAGCATTACAAAATTGCAGCAATGATCCAACACAGAATCGCACCAACACTCAGGTAATCCAACACGAACTCATGAGGAAGATGATCAGCAACTGATGAGGAATCGCAATAATGAGCTAGAACGTATATTGGATTGCACGACTAATTTTGATGCTAAGTAGGAGTTGCAATATGAATTGACAAATTGATGGCTGAATTGAAGAATCGATGGAGCGGTTTAATGCTGAACTGGAGCTGCAACTGGAAAATATGTGGCCCTAGGATAGACTAAGCTCTGATACCATGTTAGAAATTAATAGAACATGAAAGCGTGAAGGATATGAACAAGAAAAACACCTGGCTCCATTGTATTGAGAAACGTATCAGTTTGTACATATTGAACTACATATATATAGTATAGAGAGAATTAACTATATATATCGATACTATCTATAAAGATACTCATACTATCTATCTAACGATATATATATTTGTAAAGAATGAACTAAATTTAAAGGGATAACCTAATTAATATAGATAGACTAAAGGATAAAGTCTAGTAGAAGGATAATCTAGAGTAAACTACATAATATTCTAACATTCACCCATGTTCTCTGCTTTTCTTGATTTATATTACTCTAATTAACATTCACCCATGTTCTTTGCTCTTCTTGATTTTGATACTCAAATTTTAAAATTTGCTGAATTGGACCCCAAATTTCCAATGCTTCTTTTCTTGTGTCGGATCCCAAATCCAATCTTGATCAAATCCCTAATCGAATTGAGCTTGCACATATTCATCATTGGTGAGATACTCCTCGTTTGAATACAAGTTTTTCCAGCTAAAATCCAGATGAAAAAAAAAGACTCGGTCATGCCATCACGGTGCCATATTGGCCATCACGGCGTGGTCATGCGATAAAAGAAAAAAGGGTCATCCCAGTCATGCTATCACGGTGCCATATCGGTAATCACGTCATGGTCATGCCGTAGTAGCTAACAAACTAATCGAAAATCTGAATTCCAGAATTCCAATATTTTATTGAATCCATTGTAAATCATCAAAACAACTTGGTTGTGCAAACTTAATGTGATCACACATTTATATGATACCAAACCGGCATTTCAACACAATTAATTCGGCGTTTTTTGTAGAGGTATTGGATAAGCAAATCGGTGATTAAATCCAAACTATATTGAGCAAAGAATCACAACAAAAAGCATTACAAAATTGCAGCAATGATCCAACACAGAATCGCACCAACACTCAGGTAATCCAACACGAACTCATGAGGAAGATGATCAGCAACTGATGAGGAATCGCAATAATGAGCTAGAACGTATATTGGATTGCACGACTAATTTTGATGCTAAGTAGGAGTTGCAATATGAATTGACAAATTGATGGCTGAATTGAAGAATCGATGGAGCGGTTTAATGCTGAACTGGAGCTGCAACTGGAAAATATGTGGCCCTAGGATAGACTAAGCTCTGATACCATGTTAGAAATTAATAGAACATGAAAGCGTGAAGGATATGAACAAGAAAAACACCTGGCTCCATTGTATTGAGAAACGTATCAGTTTGTACATATTGAACTACATATATATAGTATAGAGAGAATTAACTATATATATCGATACTATCTATAAAGATACTCATACTATCTATCTAACGATATATATATTTGTAAAGAATGAACTAAATTTAAAGGGATAACCTAATTAATATAGATAGACTAAAGGATAAAGTCTAGTAGAAGGATAATCTAGAGTAAACTACATAATATTCTAACATTCACCCATGTTCTCTGCTTTTCTTGATTTATATTACTCTAATTAACATTCACCCATGTTCTTTGCTCTTCTTGATTTTGATACTCAAATTTTAAAATTTGCTGAATTGGACCCCAAATTTCCAATGCTTCTTTTCTTGTGTCGGATCCCAAATCCAATCTTGATCAAATCCCTAATCGAATTGAGCTTGCACATATTCATCATTGGTGAGATACTCCTCGTTTGAATACAAGTTTTTCCAGCTAAAATCCAGATGGAAAAAAAAGACTCGGTCATGCCATCACGGTGCCATATTGGCCATCACGGCGTGGTCATGCGATAAAAGAAAAAAGGGTCATCCCAGTCATGCTATCGCGGTGCCATATCGGTAATCACGTCATGGTCATGCCGTAGTATCTAACAAACTAATCGAAAATCTGAATTCCAGAATTCCAATATTTTATTGAATCCATTGTAAATCATCAAAAAAACTTGGTTGTGCAAACTTAATGTGATCACACATTTATATGATACCAAACCGGCATTTCAACTCAATTAATTCGGCGTTTTTTGTAGAGGTATTGGATAAGTAAATCGGTGATTAAATCCAAACTATATTGAGCAAAGAATCACAACAAAAAGCATTACAAAATTGCAGCAATGATCCAACACAGAATCGCACCAACACTCAGGTAATCCAACACGAACTCATGAGGAAGATGATCAGCAACTGATGAGGAATCGCAATAATGAGCTAGAACGTATATTGGATTGCACGACTAATGTTGATGCTAAGTAGGAGTTGCAATATGAATTGACAAATTGATGGCTGAATTAAAGAATCGATGGAGCGGTTTAATGCTGAACTGGAGCTGCAACTGGAAAATATTTGGCCCTAGGATAGACTAAGCTCTGATACCATGTTAGAATTAATAGAACATGAAAGCGTGAAGGATATGAACAAGAAAAACACCTGGCTCCATTGTATTGAGAAACGTATCAGTTTGTACATATTGAACTACATATATATAGTATAGAGAGAATTAACTATATATATCGATACTATCTATAAAGATACTCATACTATCTATCTAACGATATATATAATTGTAAAGAATAAACTAAATTTAAAGGGATAACCTAATTAATATAGATAGACTAAAGGATAAAGTCTAATAGAAGGATAATCTAGAGTAAACTACATAATATTCTAACATTCACCCATATTCTCTGCTTTTCTTGATTCATATTACTCTAACATTCACCCATGTTCTTTGCTCTTCTTGATTTTGATCCTCAAATTTTAAAATTTGCTGAATTGGACCCCAAATTTCCAATGCTTCTTTTCTTGTGTCGGATCCCAAATCCAATCTTGATCAAATCCCTAATCGAATTGAGCTTGCACATATTCATCATTGGTGAGATACTCCTCGTTTGAATACAAGTTTTTCCAGCTAAAATCCAGATGAAAAAAAAAGACTCGGTCATGCCATCACGGTGCCATATTGGCCATCACGGCGTGGTCATGCGATAAAAGAAAAAAGGGTCATCCCAGTCATGCTATCGCGGTGCCATATCGGTAATCACGTCATGGTCATGCCGTAGTATCTAACAAACTAATCGAAAATCTGAATTCCAGAATTCCAATATTTTATTGAATCCATTGTAAATCATCAAAAAAACTTGGTTGTGCAAACTTAATGTGATCACACATTTATATGATACCAAACCGGCATTTCAACTCAATTAATTCGGCGTTTTTTGTAGAGGTATTGGATAAGTAAATCGGTGATTAAATCCAAACTATATTGAGCAAAGAATCACAACAAAAAGCATTACAAAATTGCAGCAATGATCCAACACAGAATCGCACCAACACTCAGGTAATCCAACACGAACTCATGAGGAAGATGATCAGCAACTGATGAGGAATCGCAATAATGAGCTAGAACGTATATTGGATTGCACGACTAATGTTGATGCTAAGTAGGAGTTGCAATATGAATTGACAAATTGATGGCTGAATTAAAGAATCGATGGAGCGGTTTAATGCTGAACTGGAGCTGCAACTGGAAAATATTTGGCCCTAGGATAGACTAAGCTCTGATACCATGTTAGAATTAATAGAACATGAAAGCGTGAAGGATATGAACAAGAAAAACACCTGGCTCCATTGTATTGAGAAACGTATCAGTTTGTACATATTGAACTACATATATATAGTATAGAGAGAATTAACTATATATATCGATACTATCTATAAAGATACTCATACTATCTATCTAACGATATATATAATTGTAAAGAATAAACTAAATTTAAAGGGATAACCTAATTAATATAGATAGACTAAAGGATAAAGTCTAATAGAAGGATAATCTAGAGTAAACTACATAATATTCTAACATTCACCCATATTCTCTGCTTTTCTTGATTCATATTACTCTAACATTCACCCATGTTCTTTGCTCTTCTTGATTTTGATCCTCAAATTTTAAAATTTGCTGAATTGGACCCCAAATTTCCAATGCTTCTTTTCTTGTGTCGGATCCCAAATCCAATCTTGATCAAATCCCTAATCGAATTGAGCTTGCACATATTCATCATTGGTGAGATACTCCTCGTTTGAATACAAGTTTTTCCAGCTAAAATCCAGATGAAAAAAAAAGACTCGGTCATGCCATCACGGTGCCATATTGGCCATCACGGCGTGGTCATGCGATAAAAGAAAAAAGGGTCATCCCAGTCATGCTATCGCGGTGCCATATCGGTAATCACGTCATGGTCATGCCGTAGTATCTAACAAACTAATCGAAAATCTGAATTCCAGAATTCCAATATTTTATTGAATCCATTGTAAATCATCAAAAAAACTTGGTTGTGCAAACTTAATGTGATCACACATTTATATGATACCAAACCGGCATTTCAACTCAATTAATTCGGCGTTTTTTGTAGAGGTATTGGATAAGTAAATCGGTGATTAAATCCAAACTATATTGAGCAAAGAATCACAACAAAAAGCATTACAAAATTGCAGCAATGATCCAACACAGAATCGCACCAACACTCAGGTAATCCAACACGAACTCATGAGGAAGATGATCAGCAACTGATGAGGAATCGCAATAATGAGCTAGAACGTATATTGGATTGCACGACTAATTTTGATGCTAAGTAGGAGTTGCAATATGAATTGACAAATTGATGGCTGAATTGAAGAATCGATGGAGCGGTTTAATGCTGAACTGGAGCTGCAACTGGAAAATATGTGGCCCTAGGATAGACTAAGCTCTGATACCATGTTAGAAATTAATAGAACATGAAAGCGTGAAGGATATGAACAAGAAAAACACCTGGCTCCATTGTATTTAGAAACGTATCAGTTTGTACATATTGAACTACATATATATAGTATAGAGAGAATTAACTATATATATCGATACTATCTATAAAGATACTCATACTATCTATCTAACGATATATATAATTGTAAAGAATAACCTAAATTTAAAGGGATAACCTAATTAATATAGATAGACTAAAGGATAAAGTCTAATAGAAGGATAATCTAGAGTAAACTACATAATATTCTAACATTCACCCATATTCTCTGCTTTTCTTGATTCATATTACTCTAACATTCACCCATGTTCTTTGCTCTTCTTGATTTTGATCCTCAAATTTTAAAATTTGCTGAATTGGTCCCCAAATTTCCAAAGCTTCTTTGCTTGTGTCGGATCCCAAATCCAATCTTGATCAAATCCCTAATCGAATTGAGCTCGCACATATTCATCATTGGTGAGATACTCCTCGTTTGAATACAAGTTTTTCCAGCTAAAATCCAGATGAAAAAAAAAGACTCGGTCATGCCATCGCGGTGCCATATTGGCCATCACGGCGTGGTCATGCGATAAAAGAAAAAAGGGTCATCCCAGTCATGCTATCACGGTGCCATATCGGTAATCACGTCATGGTCATGCCGTAGTAGCTAACAAACTAATCGAAAATCTGAATTCCAGAATTCCAATATTTTATTGAATCCATTGTAAATCATCAAAAAAACTTGGTTGTGCAAACTTAATGTGATCACACATTTATATGATACCAAACCGGCATTTCAACTCAATTAATTCGGCGTTTTTTGTAGAGGTATTGGATAAGTAAATCGGTGATTAAATCCAAACTATATTGAGCAAAGAATCACAACAAAAAGCATTACAAAATTGCAGCAATGATCCAACACAGAATCGCACCAACACTCAGGTAATCCAACACGAACTCATGAGGAAGATGATCAGCAACTGATGAGGAATCGCAATAATGAGCTAGAACGTATATTGGATTGCACGACTAATTTTGATGCTAAGTAGGAGTTGCAATATGAATTGACAAATTGATGGCTGAATTGAAGAATCGATGGAGCGGTTTAATGCTGAACTGGAGCTGCAACTGGAAAATATGTGGCCCTAGGATAGACTAAGCTCTGATACCATGTTAGAAATTAATAGAACATGAAAGCGTGAAGGATATGAACAAGAAAAACACCTGGCTCCATTGTATTTAGAAACGTATCAGTTTGTACATATTGAACTACATATATATAGTATAGAGAGAATTAACTATATATATCGATACTATCTATAAAGATACTCATACTATCTATCTAACGATATATATAATTGTAAAGAATAACCTAAATTTAAAGGGATAACCTAATTAATATAGATAGACTAAAGGATAAAGTCTAATAGAAGGATAATCTAGAGTAAACTACATAATATTCTAACATTCACCCATATTCTCTGCTTTTCTTGATTCATATTACTCTAACATTCACCCATGTTCTTTGCTCTTCTTGATTTTGATCCTCAAATTTTAAAATTTGCTGAATTGGTCCCCAAATTTCCAAAGCTTCTTTGCTTGTGTCGGATCCCAAATCCAATCTTGATCAAATCCCTAATCGAATTGAGCTCGCACATATTCATCATTGGTGAGATACTCCTCGTTTGAATACAAGTTTTTCCAGCTAAAATCCAGATGAAAAAAAAAGACTCGGTCATGCCATCGCGGTGCCATATTGGCCATCACGGCGTGGTCATGCGATAAAAGAAAAAAGGGTCATCCCAGTCATGCTATCACGGTGCCATATCGGTAATCACGTCATGGTCATGCCGTAGTAGCTAACAAACTAATCGAAAATCTGAATTCCAGAATTCCAATATTTTATTGAATCCATTGTAAATCATCAAAACAACTTGGTTGTGCAAACTTAATGTGATCACACATTTATATGATACCAAACCGGCATTTCAACTCAATTAATTCGGCGTTTTTTGTAGAGGTATTGGATAAGTAAATCGGTGATTAAATCCAAACTATATTGAGCAAAGAATCACAACAAAAAGCATTACAAAATTGCAGCAATGATCCAACACAGAATCGCACCAACACTCAGGTAATCCAACACGAACTCATGAGGAAGATGATCAGCAACTGATGAGGAATCGCAATAATGAGCTAGAACGTATATTGGATTGCACGACTAATGTTGATGCTAAGTAGGAGTTGCAATATGAATTGACAAATTGATGGCTGAATTAAAGAATCGATGGAGCGGTTTAATGCTGAACTGGAGCTGCAACTGGAAAATATTTGGCCCTAGGATAGACTAAGCTCTGATACCATGTTAGAATTAATAGAACATGAAAGCGTGAAGGATATGAACAAGAAAAACACCTGGCTCCATTGTATTGAGAAACGTATCAGTTTGTACATATTGAACTACATATATATAGTATAGAGAGAATTAACTATATATATCGATACTATCTATAAAGATACTCATACTATCTATCTAACGATATATATAATTGTAAAGAATAAACTAAATTTAAAGGGATAACCTAATTAATATAGATAGACTAAAGGATAAAGTCTAATAGAAGGATAATCTAGAGTAAACTACATAATATTCTAACATTCACCCATATTCTCTGCTTTTCTTGATTCATATTACTCTAACATTCACCCATGTTCTTTGCTCTTCTTGATTTTGATCCTCAAATTTTAAAATTTGCTGAATTGGACCCCAAATTTCCAATGCTTCTTTTCTTGTGTCGGATCCCAAATCCAATCTTGATCAAATCCCTAATCGAATTGAGCTTGCACATATTCATCATTGGTGAGATACTCCTCGTTTGAATACAAGTTTTTCCAGCTAAAATCCAGATGAAAAAAAAAGACTCGGTCATGCCATCACGGTGCCATATTGGCCATCACGGCGTGGTCATGCGATAAAAGAAAAAAGGGTCATCCCAGTCATGCTATCGCGGTGCCATATCGGTAATCACGTCATGGTCATGCCGTAGTATCTAACAAACTAATCGAAAATCTGAATTCCAGAATTCCAATATTTTATTGAATCCATTGTAAATCATCAAAAAAACTTGGTTGTGCAAACTTAATGTGATCACACATTTATATGATACCAAACCGGCATTTCAACTCAATTAATTCGGCGTTTTTTGTAGAGGTATTGGATAAGTAAATCGGTGATTAAATCCAAACAATATTGAGCAAAGAATCACAACAAAAAGCATTACAAAATTGCAGCAATGATCCAACACAGAATCGCACCAACACTCAGGTAATCCAACACGAACTCATGAGGAAGATGATCAGCAACTGATGAGGAATCGCAATAATGAGCTAGAACGTATATTGGATTGCACGACTAATTTTGATGCTAAGTAGGAGTTGCAATATGAATTGACAAATTGATGGCTGAATTGAAGAATCGATGGAGCGGTTTAATGCTGAACTGGAGCTGCAACTGGAAAATATGTGGCCCTAGGATAGACTAAGCTCTGATACCATGTTAGAAATTAATAGAACATGAAAGCGTGAAGGATATGAACAAGAAAAACACCTGGCTCCATTGTATTTAGAAACGTATCAGTTTGTACATATTGAACTACATATATATAGTATAGAGAGAATTAACTATATATATCGATACTATCTATAAAGATACTCATACTATCTATCTAACGATATATATAATTGTAAAGAATAACCTAAATTTAAAGGGATAACCTAATTAATATAGATAGACTAAAGGATAAAGTCTAATAGAAGGATAATCTAGAGTAAACTACATAATATTCTAACATTCACCCATATTCTCTGCTTTTCTTGATTCATATTACTCTAACATTCACCCATGTTCTTTGCTCTTCTTGATTTTGATCCTCAAATTTTAAAATTTGCTGAATTGGTCCCCAAATTTCCAAAGCTTCTTTGCTTGTGTCGGATCCCAAATCCAATCTTGATCAAATCCCTAATCGAATTGAGCTCGCACATATTCATCATTGGTGAGATACTCCTCGTTTGAATACAAGTTTTTCCAGCTAAAATCCAGATGAAAAAAAAAGACTCGGTCATGCCATCGCGGTGCCATATTGGCCATCACGGCGTGGTCATGCGATAAAAGAAAAAAGGGTCATCCCAGTCATGCTATCACGGTGCCATATCGGTAATCACGTCATGGTCATGCCGTAGTAGCTAACAAACTAATCGAAAATCTGAATTCCAGAATTCCAATATTTTATTGAATCCATTGTAAATCATCAAAACAACTTGGTTGTGCAAACTTAATGTGATCACACATTTATATGATACCAAACCGGCATTTCAACTCAATTAATTCGGCGTTTTTTGTAGAGGTATTGGATAAGTAAATCGGTGATTAAATCCAAACTATATTGAGCAAAGAATCACAACAAAAAGCATTACAAAATTGCAGCAATGATCCAACACAGAATCGCACCAACACTCAGGTAATCCAACACGAACTCATGAGGAAGATGATCAGCAACTGATGAGGAATCGCAATAATGAGCTAGAACGTATATTGGATTGCACGACTAATGTTGATGCTAAGTAGGAGTTGCAATATGAATTGACAAATTGATGGCTGAATTAAAGAATCGATGGAGCGGTTTAATGCTGAACTGGAGCTGCAACTGGAAAATATTTGGCCCTAGGATAGACTAAGCTCTGATACCATGTTAGAATTAATAGAACATGAAAGCGTGAAGGATATGAACAAGAAAAACACCTGGCTCCATTGTATTGAGAAACGTATCAGTTTGTACATATTGAACTACATATATATAGTATAGAGAGAATTAACTATATATATCGATACTATCTATAAAGATACTCATACTATCTATCTAACGATATATATAATTGTAAAGAATAAACTAAATTTAAAGGGATAACCTAATTAATATAGATAGACTAAAGGATAAAGTCTAATAGAAGGATAATCTAGAGTAAACTACATAATATTCTAACATTCACCCATATTCTCTGCTTTTCTTGATTCATATTACTCTAACATTCACCCATGTTCTTTGCTCTTCTTGATTTTGATCCTCAAATTTTAAAATTTGCTGAATTGGACCCCAAATTTCCAATGCTTCTTTTCTTGTGTCGGATCCCAAATCCAATCTTGATCAAATCCCTAATCGAATTGAGCTTGCACATATTCATCATTGGTGAGATACTCCTCGTTTGAATACAAGTTTTTCCAGCTAAAATCCAGATGAAAAAAAAAGACTCGGTCATGCCATCACGGTGCCATATTGGCCATCACGGCGTGGTCATGCGATAAAAGAAAAAAGGGTCATCCCAGTCATGCTATCGCGGTGCCATATCGGTAATCACGTCATGGTCATGCCGTAGTATCTAACAAACTAATCGAAAATCTGAATTCCAGAATTCCAATATTTTATTGAATCCATTGTAAATCATCAAAAAAACTTGGTTGTGCAAACTTAATGTGATCACACATTTATATGATACCAAACCGGCATTTCAACTCAATTAATTCGGCGTTTTTTGTAGAGGTATTGGATAAGTAAATCGGTGATTAAATCCAAACAATATTGAGCAAAGAATCACAACAAAAAGCATTACAAAATTGCAGCAATGATCCAACACAGAATCGCACCAACACTCAGGTAATCCAACACGAACTCATGAGGAAGATGATCAGCAACTGATGAGGAATCGCAATAATGAGCTAGAACGTATATTGGATTGCACGACTAATTTTGATGCTAAGTAGGAGTTGCAATATGAATTGACAAATTGATGGCTGAATTGAAGAATCGATGGAGCGGTTTAATGCTGAACTGGAGCTGCAACTGGAAAATATGTGGCCCTAGGATAGACTAAGCTCTGATACCATGTTAGAAATTAATAGAACATGAAAGCGTGAAGGATATGAACAAGAAAAACACCTGGCTCCATTGTATTTAGAAACGTATCAGTTTGTACATATTGAACTACATATATATAGTATAGAGAGAATTAACTATATATATCGATACTATCTATAAAGATACTCATACTATCTATCTAACGATATATATAATTGTAAAGAATAACCTAAATTTAAAGGGATAACCTAATTAATATAGATAGACTAAAGGATAAAGTCTAATAGAAGGATAATCTAGAGTAAACTACATAATATTCTAACATTCACCCATATTCTCTGCTTTTCTTGATTCATATTACTCTAACATTCACCCATGTTCTTTGCTCTTCTTGATTTTGATCCTCAAATTTTAAAATTTGCTGAATTGGTCCCCAAATTTCCAAAGCTTCTTTGCTTGTGTCGGATCCCAAATCCAATCTTGATCAAATCCCTAATCGAATTGAGCTCGCACATATTCATCATTGGTGAGATACTCCTCGTTTGAATACAAGTTTTTCCAGCTAAAATCCAGATGAAAAAAAAAGACTCGGTCATGCCATCGCGGTGCCATATTGGCCATCACGGCGTGGTCATGCGATAAAAGAAAAAAGGGTCATCCCAGTCATGCTATCACGGTGCCATATCGGTAATCACGTCATGGTCATGCCGTAGTAGCTAACAAACTAATCGAAAATCTGAATTCCAGAATTCCAATATTTTATTGAATCCATTGTAAATCATCAAAACAACTTGGTTGTGCAAACTTAATGTGATCACACATTTATATGATACCAAACCGGCATTTCAACACAATTAATTCGGCGTTTTTTGTAGAGGTATTGGATAAGCAAATCGGTGATTAAATCCAAACTATATTGAGCAAAGAATCACAACAAAAAGCATTACAAAATTGCAGCAATGATCCAACACAGAATCGCACCAACACTCAGGTAATCCAACACGAACTCATGAGGAAGATGATCAGCAACTGATGAGGAATCGCAATAATGAGCTAGAACGTATATTGGATTGCACGACTAATTTTGATGCTAAGTAGGAGTTGCAATATGAATTGACATATTGATGGCTGAATTGAAGAATCGATGGAGCGGTTTAATGCTGAACTGGAGCTGCAACTGGAAAATATGTGGCCCTAGGATAGACTAAGCTCTGATACCATGTTAGAAATTAATAGAACATGAAAGCGTGAAGGATATGAACAAGAAAAACACCTGGCTCCATTGTATTGAGAAACGTATCAGTTTGTACATATTGAACTACATATATATAGTATAGAGAGAATTAACTATATATATCGATACTATCTATAAAGATACTCATACTATCTATCTAACGATATATATATTTGTAAAGAATGAACTAAATTTAAAGGGATAACCTAATTAATATAGATAGACTAAAGGATAAAGTCTAGTAGAAGGATAATCTAGAGTAAACTACATAATATTCTAACATTCACCCATGTTCTCTGCTTTTCTTGATTTATATTACTCTAATTAACATTCACCCATGTTCTTTGCTCTTCTTGATTTTGATACTCAAATTTTAATATTTGCTGAATTGGACCCCAAATTTCCAATGCTTCTTTTCTTGTGTCGGATCCCAAATCCAATCTTGATCAAATCCCTAATCGAATTGAGCTTGCACATATTCATCATTGGTGAGATATTCCTCGTTTGAATACAAGTTTTTCCAGCTAAAATCCAGATGAAAAAAAAAGACTCGGTCATGCCATCACGGTGCCATATTGGCCATCACGGCGTGGTCATGCGATAAAAGAAAAAAGGGTCATCCCAGTCATGCTATCGCGGTGCCATATCGGTAATCACGTCATGGTCATGCCGTAGTATCTAACAAACTAATCGAAAATCTGAATTCCAGAATTCCAATATTTTATTGAATCCATTGTAAATCATCAAAAAAACTTGGTTGTGCAAACTTAATGTGATCACACATTTATATGATACCAAACCGGCATTTCAACTCAATTAATTCGGCGTTTTTTGTAGAGGTATTGGATAAGTAAATCGGTGATTAAATCCAAACTATATTGAGCAAAGAATCACAACAAAAAGCATTACAAAATTGCAGCAATGATCCAACACAGAAACGCACCAACACTTAGGTAATCCAACACGAACTCATGAGGAAGATGATCAGCAACTGATGAGGAATCGCAATAATGAGCTAGAACGTATATTGGATTGCACGACTAATGTTGATGCTAAGTAGGAGTTGCAATATGAATTGACAAATTGATGGCTGAATTAAAGAATCGATGGAGCGGTTTAATGCTGAACTGGAGCTGCAACTGGAAAATATTTGGCCCTAGGATAGACTAAGCTCTGATACCATGTTAGAATTAATAGAACATGAAAGCGTGAAGGATATGAACAAGAAAAACACCTGGCTCCATTGTATTGAGAAACGTATCAGTTTGTACATATTGAACTACATATATATAGTATAGAGAGAATTAACTATATATATCGATACTATCTATAAAGATACTCATACTATCTATCTAACGATATATATAATTGTAAAGAATAAACTAAATTTAAAGGGATAACCTAATTAATATAGATAGACTAAAGGATAAAGTCTAATAGAAGGATAATCTAGAGTAAACTACATAATATTCTAACATTCACCCATATTCTCTGCTTTTCTTGATTCATATTACTCTAACATTCACCCATGTTCTTTGCTCTTCTTGATTTTGATCCTCACATTTTAAAATTTGCTGAATTGGTCCCCAAATTTCCAAAGCTTCTTTGCTTGTGTCGGATCCCAAATCCAATCTTGATCAAATCCCTAATCGAATTGAGCTCGCACATATTCATCATTGGTGAGATACTCCTCGTTTGAATACAAGTTTTTCCAGCTAAAATCCAGATGAAAAAAAAAAGACTCGGTCATGCCATCGCGGTGCCATATTGGCCATCACGGCGTGGTCATGCGATAAAAGATAAAAGGGTCATTCCAGTCATGCTATCGCGGTGCCATATCGGTAATCACGTCATGGTCATGCCGTAGTAGCTAACAAACTAATCGAAAATCTGAATTCCAGAATTCCAATATTTTATTGAATCCATTGTAAATCATCAAAAAAACTTGGTTGTGCAAACTTAATGTGATCACACATCTATATGATACCAAACCGGCATTTCACCACAATTAATTCGGCGTTTTTTGTAGAGGTATTGGATAAGAAAATCGGTGATTAAATCCAAACTATATTGAGCAAAGAATCACAACAAAAAGCATTACAAAATTGCAGCAATGATCCAACACAGAATCGCACCAACACTTAGGTAATCCAACACGAACTCATGAGGAAGATGATCAGCAACTGATGAGGAATCGCAATAATGAGCTAGAACGTATATTGGATTGCACAACTAATTTTGATGCTAAGTAGGAGTTGCAATATGAATTGACAAATTGATGGCTGAATTGAAGAATCGATGGAGCGGTTTAATGCTGAACTGGAGCTGCAACTGGAAAATATGTGGCCCTAGGATAGACTAAGCTCTGATACCATGTTAGAAATTAATAGAACATGAAAGCGTGAAGGATATGAACAAGAAAAACACCTGGCTCCATTGTATTTAGAAACGTATCAGTTTGTACATATTGAACTACATATATATAGTATAGAGAGAATTAACTATATATATCGATACTATCTATAAAGATACTCATACTATCTATCTAACGATATATATAATTGTAAAGAATAAACTAAATTTAAAGGGATAACCTAATTAATATAGATAGACTAAAGGATAAAGTCTAATAGAAGGATAATCTAGAGTAAACTACATAATATTCTAACATTCACCCATATTCTCTGCTTTTCTTGATTCATATTACTCTAACATTCACCCATGTTCTTTGCTCTTCTTGATTTTGATCCTCAAATTTTAAAATTTGCTGAATTGGTCCCCAAATTTCCAAAGCTTCTTTGCTTGTGTCGGATCCCAAATCCAATCTTGATCAAATCCCTAATCGAATTGAGCTCGCACATATTCATCATTGGTGAGATACTCCTCGTTTGAATACAAGTTTTTCCAGCTAAAATCCAGATGAAAAAAAAAGACTCGGTCATGCCATCGCGGTGCCATATTGGCCATCACGGCGTGGTCATGCGATAAAAGAAAAAAGGGTCATCCCAGTCATGCTATCACGGTGCCATATCGGTAATCACGTCATCGTCATGCCGTAGTAGCTAACAAACTAATCGAAAATCTGAATTCCAGAATTCCAATATTTTATTGAATCCATTGTAAATCATCAAAACAACTTGGTTGTGCAAACTTAATGTGATCACACATTTATATGATACCAAACCGGCATTTCAACACAATTAATTCGGCGTTTTTTGTAGAGGTATTGGATAAGCAAATCGGTGATTAAATCCAAACTATATTGAGCAAAGAATCACAACAAAAAGCATTACAAAATTGCAGCAATGATCCAACACAGAATCGCACCAACACTCAGGTAATCCAACACGAACTCATGAGGAAGATGATCAGCAACTGATGAGGAATCGCAATAATGAGCTAGAACGTATATTGGATTGCACGACTAATTTTGATGCTAAGTAGGAGTTGCAATATGAATTGACAAATTGATGGCTGAATTGAAGAATCGATGGAGCGGTTTAATGCTGAACTGGAGCTGCAACTGGAAAATATGTGGCCCTAGGATAGACTAAGCTCTGATACCATGTTAGAAATTAATAGAACATGAAAGCGTGAAGGATATGAACAAGAAAAACACCTGGCTCCATTGTATTGAGAAACGTATCAGTTTGTACATATTGAACTACATATATATAGTATAGAGAGAATTAACTATATATATCGATACTATCTATAAAGATACTCATACTATCTATCTAACGATATATATATTTGTAAAGAATGAACTAAAATTAAAGGGATAACCTAATTAATATAGATAGACTAAAGGATAAAGTCTAGTAGAAGGATAATCTAGAGTAAACTACATAATATTCTAACATTCACCCATGTTCTCTGCTTTTCTTGATTTATATTACTCTAATTAACATTCACCCATGTTCTTTGCTCTTCTTGATTTTGATACTCAAATTTTAAAATTTGCTGAATTGGACCCCAAATTTCCAATGCTTCTTTTCTTGTGTCGGATCCCAAATCCAATCTTGATCAAATCCCTAATCGAATTGAGCTTGCACATATTCATCATTGGTGAGATATTCCTCGTTTGAATACAAGTTTTTCCAGCTAAAATCCAGATGAAAAAAAAAGACTCGGTCATGCCATCACGGTGCCATATTGGCCATCACGGCGTGGTCATGCGATAAAAGAAAAAAGGGTCATCCCAGTCATGCTATCGCGGTGCCATATCGGTAATCACGTCATGGTCATGCCGTAGTATCTAACAAACTAATCGAAAATCTGAATTCCAGAATTCCAATATTTTATTGAATCCATTGTAAATCATCAAAAAAACTTGGTTGTGCAAACTTAATGTGATCACACATTTATATGATACCAAACCGGCATTTCAACACAATTAATTCGGCGTTTTTTGTAGAGGTAATGGATAAGCAAATCGGTGATTAAATCCAAACTATATTGAGCAAAGAATCACAACAAAAAGCATTACAAAATTGCAGCAATGATCCAACACAGAATCGCACCAACACTCAGGTAATCCAACACGAACTCATGAGGAAGATGATCAGCAACTGATGAGGAATCGCAATAATGAGCTAGAACGTATATTGGATTGCACGACTAATGTTGATGCTAAGTAGGAGTTGCAATATGAATTGACAAATTGATGGCTGAAGTAAAGAATCGATGGAGCGGTTTAATGCTGAACTGGAGCTGCAACTGGAAAATATTTGGCCCTAGGATAGACTAAGCTCTGATACCATGTTAGAAATTAATAGAACATGAAAGCGTGAAGGATATGAACAAGAAAAACACCTGGCTCCATTGTATTGAGAAACGTATCAGTTTGTACATATTGAACTACATATATATAGTATAGAGAGAATTAACTATATATATCGATACTATCTATAAAGATACTCATACTATCTATCTAACGATATATATATTTGTAAAGAATGAACTAAATTTAAAGGGATAACCTAATTAATATAGATAGACTAAAGGATAAAGTCTAGTAGAAGGATAATCTAGAGTAAACTACATAATATTCTAACATTTACCCATGTTCTCTGCTTTTCTTGATTTATATTACTCTAATTAACATTCACCCATGTTCTTTGCTCTTCTTGATTTTGATACTCAAATTTTAAAATTTGCTGAATTGGACCCCAAATTTCCAATGCTTCTTTTCTTGTGTCGGATCCCAAATCCAATCTTGATCAAATCCCTAATCGAATTGAGCTCGCACATATTCATCATTGGTGAGATACTTCTCGTTTGAATACAAGTTTTTCCAGCTAAAATCCAGATGAAAAAAAAGGACTCGGTCATGCCATCACGGTGCCATATTGGCCATCACGGCGTGGTCATGCGATAAAAGAAAAAAGGGTCATCCCAGTCATGCTATCGCGGTGCCATATCGGTAATCACGTCATGGTCATGCCGTAGTATCTAACAAACTAATCGAAAATCTGAATTCCAGAATTCCAATATTTTATTGAATCCATAGTAAATCATCAAAAAAACTTGGTTGTGCAAACTTAATGTGATCACACATTTATATGATACCAAACCGGCATTTCAACTCAATTAATTCGGCGTTTTTTGTAGAGGTATTGGATAAGCAAATCGGTGATTAAATCCAAACTATATTGAGCAAAGAATCACAACAAAAAGCATTACAAAATTGCAGCAATGATCCAACACAGAATCGCACCAACACTCAGGTAAATCCAACACGAACTCATGAGGAAGATGATCAGCAACTGATGAGGAATCGCAATAATGAGCTAGAACGTATATTGGATTGCACGACTAATGTTGATGCTAAGTAGGAGTTGCAATATGAATTGACAAATTGATGGCTGAATTAAAGAATCGATGGAGCGGTTTAATGCTGAACTGGAGCTGCAACTGGAAAATATTTGGCCCTAGGATAGACTAAGCTCTGATACCATGTTAGAATTAATAGAACATGAAAGCGTGAAGGATTTGAACAAGAAAAACACCTGGCTCCATTGTATTGAGAAACGTATCAGTTTGTACATATTGAACTACATATATATAGTATAGAGAGAATTAACTATATATATCGATACTATCTATAAAGATACTCATACTATCTATCTAACGATATATATATTTGTAAAGAATGAACTAAATTTAAAGGGATAACCTAATTAATATAGATAGACTAAAGGATAAAGTCTAGTAGAAGGATAATCTAGAGTAAACTACATAATATTCTAACATTCACCCATGTTCTCTGCTTTTCTTGATTTATATTACTCTAATTAACACTCACCCATGTTCTTTGCTCTTCTTGATTTTGATACTCAAATTTTAAAATTTGCTGAATTGGACCCCAAATTTCCAATGCTTCTTTTCTTGTGTCGGATCCCAAATCCAATCTTGATCAAATCCCTAATCGAATTGAGCTCGCACATATTCATCATTGGTGAGATACTCCTCGTTTGAATACAAGTTTTTCCAGCTAAAATCCAGATGAAAAAAAAAGACTCGGTCATGCCATCACGGTGCCATATTGGCCATCACGGCGTGGTCATGCGATAAAAGAAAAAAGGGTCATCCCAGTCATGCTATCGCGGTGCCATATCGGTAATCACGTCATGGTCATGCCGTAGTATCTAACAAACTAATCGAAAATCTGAATTCCAGAATTCCAATATTTTATTGAATCCATTGTAAATCATCAAAAAAACTTGGTTGTGCAAACTTAATGTGATCACACATTTATATGATACCAAACCGGCATTTCAACTCAATTAATTCGGCGTTTTTTGTAGAGGTATTGGATAAGCAAATCGGTGATTAAATCCAAACTATATTGAGCAAAGAATCACAACAAAAAGCATTACAAAATTGCAGCAATGATCCAACACAAAATCGCACCAACACTCAGGTAATCCAACACGAACTCATGAGGAAGATGATCAGCAACTGATGAGGAATCGCAATAATGAGCTAGAACGTATATTGGATTGCACGACTAATGTTGATGCTAAGTAGGAGTTGCAATATGAATTGACAAATTGATGGCTGAATTAAAGAATCGATGGAGCGGTTTAATGCTGAACTGGAGCTGCAACTGGAAAATATTTGGCCCTAGGATAGACTAAGCTCTGATACCATGTTAGAATTAATAGAACATGAAAGCGTGAAGGATATGAACAAGAAAAACACCTGGCTCCATTGTATTGAGAAACGTATCAGTTTGTACATATTGAACTACATATATATAGTATAGAGAGAATTAACTATATATATCGATACTATCTATAAAGATACTCATACTATCTATCTAACGATATATATATTTGTAAAGAATGAACTAAATTTAAAGGGATAACCTAATTAATATAGATAGACTAAAGGATAAAGTCTAGTAGAAGGATAATCTAGAGTAAACTACATAATATTCTAACATTTACCCATGTTCTCTGCTTTTCTTGATTTATATTACTCTAATTAACATTCACCCATGTTCTTTGCTCTTCTTGATTTTGATACTCAAATTTTAAAATTTGCTGAATTGGACCCCAAATTTCCAATGCTTCTTTTCTTGTGTCGGATCCCAAATCCAATCTTGATCAAATCCCTAATCGAATTGAGCTCGCACATATTCATCATTGGTGAGATACTTCTCGTTTGAATACAAGTTTTTCCAGCTAAAATCCAGATGAAAAAAAAGGACTCGGTCATGCCATCACGGTGCCATATTGGCCATCACGGCGTGGTCATGCGATAAAAGAAAAAAGGGTCATCCCAGTCATGCTATCGCGGTGCCATATCGGTAATCACGTCATGGTCATGCCGTAGTATCTAACAAACTAATCGAAAATCTGAATTCCAGAATTCCAATATTTTATTGAATCCATAGTAAATCATCAAAAAAACTTGGTTGTGCAAACTTAATGTGATCACACATTTATATGATACCAAACCGGCATTTCAACTCAATTAATTCGGCGTTTTTTGTAGAGGTATTGGATAAGCAAATCGGTGATTAAATCCAAACTATATTGAGCAAAGAATCACAACAAAAAGCATTACAAAATTGCAGCAATGATCCAACACAGAATCGCACCAACACTCAGGTAAATCCAACACGAACTCATGAGGAAGATGATCAGCAACTGATGAGGAATCGCAATAATGAGCTAGAACGTATATTGGATTGCACGACTAATGTTGATGCTAAGTAGGAGTTGCAATATGAATTGACAAATTGATGGCTGAATTAAAGAATCGATGGAGCGGTTTAATGCTGAACTGGAGCTGCAACTGGAAAATATTTGGCCCTAGGATAGACTAAGCTCTGATACCATGTTAGAATTAATAGAACATGAAAGCGTGAAGGATTTGAACAAGAAAAACACCTGGCTCCATTGTATTGAGAAACGTATCAGTTTGTACATATTGAACTACATATATATAGTATAGAGAGAATTAACTATATATATCGATACTATCTATAAAGATACTCATACTATCTATCTAACGATATATATATTTGTAAAGAATGAACTAAATTTAAAGGGATAACCTAATTAATATAGATAGACTAAAGGATAAAGTCTAGTAGAAGGATAATCTAGAGTAAACTACATAATATTCTAACATTCACCCATGTTCTCTGCTTTTCTTGATTTATATTACTCTAATTAACACTCACCCATGTTCTTTGCTCTTCTTGATTTTGATACTCAAATTTTAAAATTTGCTGAATTGGACCCCAAATTTCCAATGCTTCTTTTCTTGTGTCGGATCCCAAATCCAATCTTGATCAAATCCCTAATCGAATTGAGCTCGCACATATTCATCATTGGTGAGATACTCCTCGTTTGAATACAAGTTTTTCCAGCTAAAATCCAGATGAAAAAAAAAGACTCGGTCATGCCATCACGGTGCCATATTGGCCATCACGGCGTGGTCATGCGATAAAAGAAAAAAGGGTCATCCCAGTCATGCTATCGCGGTGCCATATCGGTAATCACGTCATGGTCATGCCGTAGTATCTAACAAACTAATCGAAAATCTGAATTCCAGAATTCCAATATTTTATTGAATCCATTGTAAATCATCAAAAAAACTTGGTTGTGCAAACTTAATGTGATCACACATTTATATGATACCAAACCGGCATTTCAACTCAATTAATTCGGCGTTTTTTGTAGAGGTATTGGATAAGCAAATCGGTGATTAAATCCAAACTATATTGAGCAAAGAATCACAACAAAAAGCATTACAAAATTGCAGCAATGATCCAACACAAAATCGCACCAACACTCAGGTAATCCAACACGAACTCATGAGGAAGATGATCAGCAACTGATGAGGAATCGCAATAATGAGCTAGAACGTATATTGGATTGCACGACTAATGTTGATGCTAAGTAGGAGTTGCAATATGAATTGACAAATTGATGGCTGAATTAAAGAATCGATGGAGCGGTTTAATGCTGAACTGGAGCTGCAACTGGAAAATATTTGGCCCTAGGATAGACTAAGCTCTGATACCATGTTAGAATTAATAGAACATGAAAGCGTGAAGGATATGAACAAGAAAAACACCTGGCTCCATTGTATTGAGAAACGTATCAGTTTGTACATATTGAACTACATATATATAGTATAGAGAGAATTAACTATATATATCGATACTATCTATAAAGATACTCATACTATCTATCTAACGATATATATAATTGTAAAGAATAAACTAAATTTAAAGGGATAACCTAATTAATATAGATAGACTAAAGGATAAAGTCTAATAGAAGGATAATCTAGAGTAAACTACATAATATTCTAACATTCACCCATATTCTCTGCTTTTCTTGATTCATATTACTCTAACATTCACCCATGTTCTTTGCTCTTCTTGATTTTGATACTCAAATTTTAAAATTTGCTGAATTGGACCCCAAATTTCCAATGCTTCTTTTCTTGTGTCGGATCCCAAATCCAATCTTGATCAAATCCCTAATCGAATTGAGCTTGCACATATTCATCATTGGTGAGATATTCCTCGTTTGAATACAAGTTTTTCCAGCTAAAATCCAGATGAAAAAAAAAGACTCGGTCATGCCATCACGGTGCCATATTGGCCATCACGGCGTGGTCATGCGATAAAAGAAAAAAGGGTCATCCCAGTCATGCTATCGCGGTGCCATATCGGTAATCACGTCATGGTCATGCCGTAGTATCTAACAAACTAATCGAAAATCTGAATTCCAGAATTCCAATATTTTATTGAATCCATTGTAAATCATCAAAAAAACTTGGTTGTGCAAACTTAATGTGATCACACATTTATATGATACCAAACCGGCATTTCAACTCAATTAATTCGGCGTTTTTTGTAGAGGTATTGGATAAGCAAATCGGTGATTAAATCCAAACTATATTGAGCAAAGAATCACAACAAAAAGCATTACAAAATTGCAGCAATGATCCAACACAGAATCGCACCAACACTCAGGTAATCCAACACGAACTCATGAGGAAGATGATCAGCAACTGATGAGGAATCGCAATAATGAGCTAGAACGTATATTGGATTGCACGACTAATGTTGATGCTAAGTAGGAGTTGCAATATGAATTGACAAATTGATGGCTGAATTAAAGAATCGATGGAGCGGTTTAATGCTGAACTGGAGCTGCAACTGGAAAATATTTGGCCCTAGGATAGACTAAGCTCTGATACCATGTTAGAATTAATAGAACATGAAAGCGTGAAGGATTTGAACAAGAAAAACACCTGGCTCCATTGTATTGAGAAACGTATCAGTTTGTACATATTGAACTACATATATATAGTATAGAGAGAATTAACTATATATATCGATACTATCTATAAAGATACTCATACTATCTATCTAACGATATATATATTTGTAAAGAATGAACTAAATTTAAAGGGATAACCTAATTAATATAGATAGACTAAAGGATAAAGTCTAGTAGAAGGATAATCTAGAGTAAACTACATAATATTCTAACATTCACCCATGTTCTCTGCTTTTCTTGATTTATATTACTCTAATTAACACTCACCCATGTTCTTTGCTCTTCTTGATTTTGATACTCAAATTTTAAAATTTGCTGAATTGGACCCCAAATTTCCAATGCTTCTTTTCTTGTGTCGGATCCCAAATCCAATCTTGATCAAATCCCTAATCGAATTGAGCTCGCACATATTCATCATTGGTGAGATACTCCTCGTTTGAATACAAGTTTTTCCAGCTAAAATCCAGATGAAAAAAAAAGACTCGGTCATGCCATCACGGTGCCATATTGGCCATCACGGCGTGGTCATGCGATAAAAGAAAAAAGGGTCATCCCAGTCATGCTATCGCGGTGCCATATCGGTAATCACGTCATGGTCATGCCGTAGTATCTAACAAACTAATCGAAAATCTGAATTCCAGAATTCCAATATTTTATTGAATCCATTGTAAATCATCAAAAAAACTTGGTTGTGCAAACTTAATGTGATCACACATTTATATGATACCAAACCGGCATTTCAACTCAATTAATTCGGCGTTTTTTGTAGAGGTATTGGATAAGCAAATCGGTGATTAAATCCAAACTATATTGAGCAAAGAATCACAACAAAAAGCATTACAAAATTGCAGCAATGATCCAACACAGAATCGCACCAACACTCAGGTAATCCAACACGAACTCATGAGGAAGATGATCAGCAACTGATGAGGAATCGCAATAATGAGCTAGAACGTATATTGGATTGCACGACTAATGTTGATGCTAAGTAGGAGTTGCAATATGAATTGACAAATTGATGGCTGAATTAAAGAATCGATGGAGCGGTTTAATGCTGAACTGGAGCTGCAACTGGAAAATATTTGGCCCTAGGATAGACTAAGCTCTGATACCATGTTAGAATTAATAGAACATGAAAGCGTGAAGGATATGAACAAGAAAAACACCTGGCTCCATTGTATTGAGAAACGTATCAGTTTGTACATATTGAACTACATATATATAGTATAGAGAGAATTAACTATATATATCGATACTATCTATAAAGATACTCATACTATCTATCTAACGATATATATAATTGTAAAGAATAAACTAAATTTAAAGGGATAACCTAATTAATATAGATAGACTAAAGGATAAAGTCTAATAGAAGGATAATCTAGAGTAAACTACATAATATTCTAACATTCACCCATATTCTCTGCTTTTCTTGATTCATATTACTCTAACATTCACCCATGTTCTTTGCTCTTCTTGATTTTGATCCTCAAATTTTAAAATTTGCTGAATTGGTCCCCAAATTTCCAAAGCTTCTTTGCTTGTGTCGGATCCCAAATCCAATCTTGATCAAATCCCTAATCGAATTGAGCTCGCACATATTCATCATTGGTGAGATACTCCTCGTTTGAATACAAGTTTTTCCAGCTAACATCCAGATGAAAAAAAAAGACTCGGTCATGCCATCGCGGTGCCATATTGGCCATCACGGTGTGGTCATGCGATAAAAGAAAAAAGGGTCATCCCAGTCATGCTATCACGGTGCCATATCGGTAATCACGTCATGGTCATGCCGTAGTAGCTAACAAACTAATCGACAATCTGAATTCCAGAATTCCAATATTTTATTGAATCCATTGTAAATCATCAAAAAAACTTGGTTGTGCAAACTTAATGTGATCACACATTTATATGATACCAAACCGGCATTTCAACACAATTAATTCGGCGTTTTTTGTAGAGGTATTGGATAAGCAAATCGGTGATTAAATCCAAACTATATTGAGCAAAGAATCACAACAAAAAGCATTACAAAATTGCAGCAATGATCCAACACAGAATCGCACCAACACTCAGGTAATCCAACACGAACTCATGAGGAAGATGATCAGCAACTGATGAGGAATCGCAATAATGATCTAGAACGTATATTGGATTGCACGACTAATTTTGATGCTAAGTAGGAGTTGCAATATGAATTGACAAATTGATGGCTGAATTGAAGAATCGATGGAGCGGTTTAATGCTGAACTGGAGCTGCAACTGGAAAATATGTGGCCCTAGGATAGACTAAGCTCTGATACCATGTTAGAAATTAATAGAACATGAAAGCGTGAAGGATATGAACAAGAAAAACACCTGGCTCCATTGTATTGAGAAACGTATCAGTTTGTACATATTGAACTACATATATATAGTATAGAGAGAATTAACTATATATATCGATACTATCTATAAAGATACTCATACTATCTATCTAACGATATATATATTTGTAAAGAATGAACTAAATTTAAAGGGATAACCTAATTAATATAGATAGACTAAAGGATAAAGTCTAGTAGAAGGATAATCTAGAGTAAACTACATAATATTCTAACATTCACCCATGTTCTCTGCTTTTCTTGATTTATATTACTCTAATTAACATTCACCCATGTTCTTTGCTCTTCTTGATTTTGATACTCAAATTTTAAAATTTGCTGAATTGGACCCCAAATTTCCAATGCTTCTTTTCTTGTGTCGGATCCCAAATCCAATCTTGATCAAATCCCTAATCGAATTGAGCTCGCACATATTCATCATTGGTGAGATACTCCTCGTTTGAATACAAGTTTTTCCAGCTAAAATCCAGATGAAAAAAAAAGACTCGGTCATGCCATCACGGTGCCATATTGGCCATCACGGCGTGGTCATGCGATAAAAGAAAAAAGGGTCATCCCAGTCATGCTATCGCGGTGCCATATCAGTAATCACGTCATGGTCTTGCCGTAGTATCTAACAAACTAATCGAAAATCTGAATTCCAGAATTCCAATATTTTATTGAATCCATTGTAAATCATCAAAAAAACTTGGTTGTGCAAACTTAATGTGATCACACATTTATATGATACCAAACCGGCATTTTAACTCAATTAATTCGGCGTTTTTTGTAGAGGTATTGGATAAGCAAATCGGTGATTAAATCCAAACTATATTGAGCAAAGAATCACAACAAAAAGCATTACAAAATTGCAGCAATGATCCAACACAGAATCGCACCAACACTCAGGTAATCCAACGCGAACTCATGAGGAAGATGATCAGCAACTGATGAGGAATCGCAATAATGAGCTAGAACGTATATTGGATTGCACGACTAATGTTGATGCTAAGTAGGAGTTGCAATATGAATTGACAAATTGATGGCTGAATTAAAGAATCGAGGGAGCGGTTTAATGCTGAAATGGAGCTGCAACTGGAAAATAGTTGGCCCTAGGATAGACTAAGCTCTGATACCATGTTAGAATTAATAGAACATGAAAGCGTGAAGGATATGAACAAGAAAAACACCTGGCTCCATTGTATTGAGAAACGTATCAGTTTGTACATATTGAACTACATATATATAGTATAGAGAGAATTAACTATATATATCGATACTATCTATAAAGATACTCATACTATCTATCTAACGATATATATAATTGTAAAGAATAAACTAAATTTAAAGGGATAACCTAATTAATATAGATAGACTAAAGGATAAAGTCTAATAGAAGGATAATCTAGAGTAAACTACATAATATTCTAACATTCACCCATATTCTCTGCTTTTCTTGATTCATATTACTCTAACATTCACCCATGTTCTTTGCTCTTCTTGATTTTGATCCTCAAATTTTAAAATTTGCTGAATTGGTCCCCAAATTTCCAAAGCTTCTTTGCTTGTGTCGGATCCCAAATCCAATCTTGATCAAATCCCTAATCGAATTGAGCTCGCACATATTCATCATTGGTGAGATACTCCTCGTTTGAATACAAGTTTTTCCAGCTAAAATCCAGATGAAAAAAAAAGACTCGGTCATGCCATCGCGGTGCCATATTGGCCATCACGGTGTGGTCATGCGATAAAAGAAAAAAGGGTCATCCCAGTCATGCTATCACGGTGCCATATCGGTAATCACGTCATGGTCATGCCGTAGTAGCTAACAAACTAATCGAAAATCTGAATTCCAGAATTCCAATATTTTATTGAATCCATTGTAAATCATCAAAAAAACTTGGTTGTGCAAACTTAATGTGATCACACATTTATATGATACCAAACCGGCATTTCAACTCAATTAATTCGGCGTTTTTTGTAGAGGTATTGGATAAGCAAATCGGTGATTAAATCCAAACTATATTGAGCAAAGAATCACAACAAAAAGCATTACAAAATTGCAGCAATGATCCAACACAGAATCGCACCAACACTCAGGTAATCCAACACGAACTCATGAGGAAGATGATCAGCAACTGATGAGGAATCGCAATAATGAGCTAGAACGTATATTGGATTGCACGACTAATGTTGATGCTAAGTAGGAGTTGCAATATGAATTGACAAATTGATGGCTGAATTAAAGAATCGATGGAGCGGTTTAATGCTGAACTGGAGCTGCAACTGGAAAATATTTGGCCCTAGGATAGACTAAGCTCTGATACCATGTTAGAATTAATAGAACATGAAAGCGTGAAGGATATGAACAAGAAAAACACCTGGCTCCATTGTATTGAGAAACGTATCAGTTTGTACATATTGAACTACATATATATAGTATAGAGAGAATTAACTATATATCGATACTATCTATAAAGATACTCATACTATCTATCTAACGATATATATAATTGTAAAGAATAAACTAAATTTAAAGGGATAACCTAATTAATATAGATAGACTAAAGGATAAAGTCTAATAGAAGGATAATCTAGAGTAAACTACATAATATTCTAACATTCACCCATATTCTCTGCTTTTCTTGATTCATATTACTCTAACATTCACCCATGTTCTTTGCTCTTCTTGATTTTGATCCTCAAATTTTAAAATTTGCTGAATTGGTCCCCAAATTTCCAAAGCTTCTTTGCTTGTGTCGGATCCCAAATCCAATCTTGATCAAATCCCTAATCGAATTGAGCTCGCACATATTCATCATTGGTGAGATACTCCTCGTTTGAATACAAGTTTTTCCAGCTAAAATCCAGATGAAAAAAAAAGACTCGGTCATGCCATCGCGGTGCCATATTGGCCATCACGGTGTGGTCATGCGATAAAAGAAAAAAGGGTCATCCCAGTCATGCTATCACGGTGCCATATCGGTAATCACGTCATGGTCATGCCGTAGTAGCTAACAAACTAATCGAAAATCTGAATTCCAGAATTCCAATATTTTATTGAATCCATTGTAAATCATCAAAAAAACTTGGTTGTGCAAACTTAATGTGATCACACATTTATATGATACCAAACCGGCATTTCAACTCAATTAATTCGGCGTTTTTTGTAGAGGTATTGGATAAGCAAATCGGTGATTAAATCCAAACTATATTGAGCAAAGAATCACAACAAAAAGCATTACAAAATTGCAGCAATGATCCAACACAGAATCGCACCAACACTCAGGTAATCCAACACGAACTCATGAGGAAGATGATCAGCAACTGATGAGGAATCGCAATAATGAGCTAGAACGTATATTGGATTGCACGACTAATGTTGATGCTAAGTAGGAGTTGCAATATGAATTGACAAATTGATGGCTGAATTAAAGAATCGATGGAGCGGTTTAATGCTGAACTGGAGCTGCAACTGGAAAATATTTGGCCCTAGGATAGACTAAGCTCTGATACCATGTTAGAATTAATAGAACATGAAAGCGTGAAGGATATGAACAAGAAAAACACCTGGCTCCATTGTATTGAGAAACGTATCAGTTTGTACATATTGAACTACATATATATAGTATAGAGAGAATTAACTATATATCGATACTATCTATAAAGATACTCATACTATCTATCTAACGATATATATAATTGTAAAGAATAAACTAAATTTAAAGGGATAACCTAATTAATATAGATAGACTAAAGGATAAAGTCTAATAGAAGGATAATCTAGAGTAAACTACATAATATTCTAACATTCACCCATATTCTCTGCTTTTCTTGATTCATATTACTCTAACATTCACCCATGTTCTTTGCTCTTCTTGATTTTGATACTCAAATTTTAAAATTTGCTGAATTGGTCCCCAAATTTCCAAAGCTTCTTTGCTTGTGTCGGATCCCAAATCCAATCTTGATCAAATCCCTAATCGAATTGAGCTCGCACATATTCATCATTGGTGAGATACTCCTCGTTTGAATACAAGTTTTTCCAGCTAAAATCCAGATGAAAAAAAAAGACTCGGTCATGCCATCGCGGTGCCATATTGGCCATCACGGTGTGGTCATGCGATAAAAGAAAAAAGGGTCATCCCAGTCATGCTATCACGGTGCCATATCGGTAATCACGTCATGGTCATGCCGTAGTAGCTAACAAACTAATCGAAAATCTGAATTCCAGAATTCCAATATTTTATTGAATCCATTGTAAATCATCAAAAAAACTTGGTTGTGCAAACTTAATGTGATCACACATTTATATGATACCAAACCGGCATTTCAACTCAATTAATTCGGCGTTTTTTGTAGAGGTATTGGATAAGCAAATCGGTGATTAAATCCAAACTATATTGAGCAAAGAATCACAACAAAAAGCATTACAAAATTGCAGCAATGATCCAACACAGAATCGCACCAACACTCAGGTAATCCAACACGAACTCATGAGGAAGATGATCAGCAACTGATGAGGAATCGCAATAATGAGCTAGAACGTATATTGGATTGCACGACTAATGTTGATGCTAAGTAGGAGTTGCAATATGAATTGACAAATTGATGGCTGAATTAAAGAATCGATGGAGCGGTTTAATGCTGAACTGGAGCTGCAACTGGAAAATATTTGGCCCTAGGATAGACTAAGCTCTGATACCATGTTAGAATTAATAGAACATGAAAGCGTGAAGGATATGAACAAGAAAAACACCTGGCTCCATTGTATTGAGAAACGTATCAGTTTGTACATATTGAACTACATATATATAGTATAGAGAGAATTAACTATATATCGATACTATCTATAAAGATACTCATACTATCTATCTAACGATATATATAATTGTAAAGAATAAACTAAATTTAAAGGGATAACCTAATTAATATAGATAGACTAAAGGATAAAGTCTAATAGAAGGATAATCTAGAGTAAACTACATAATATTCTAACATTCACCCATATTCTCTGCTTTTCTTGATTCATATTACTCTAACATTCACCCATGTTCTTTGCTCTTCTTGATTTTGATACTCAAATTTTAAAATTTGCTGAATTGGTCCCCAAATTTCCAAAGCTTCTTTGCTTGTGTCGGATCCCAAATCCAATCTTGATCAAATCCCTAATCGAATTGAGCTCGCACATATTCATCATTGGTGAGATACTCCTCGTTTGAATACAAGTTTTTCCAGCTAACATCCAGATGAAAAAAAAAGACTCGGTCATGCCATCGCGGTGCCATATTGGCCATCACGGTGTGGTCATGCGATAAAAGAAAAAAGGGTCATCCCAGTCATGCTATCACGGTGCCATATCGGTAATCACGTCATGGTCATGCCGTAGTAGCTAACAAACTAATCGACAATCTGAATTCCAGAATTCCAATATTTTATTGAATCCATTGTAAATCATCAAAAAAACTTGGTTGTGCAAACTTAATGTGATCACACATTTATATGATACCAAACCGGCATTTCAACACAATTAATTCGGCGTTTTTTGTAGAGGTATTGGATAAGCAAATCGGTGATTAAATCCAAACTATATTGAGCAAAGAATCACAACAAAAAGCATTACAAAATTGCAGCAATGATCCAACACAGAATCGCACCAACACTCAGGTAATCCAACACGAACTCATGAGGAAGATGATCAGCAACTGATGAGGAATCGCAATAATGAGCTAGAACGTATATTGGATTGCACGACTAATTTTGATGCTAAGTAGGAGTTGCAATATGAATTGACAAATTGATGGCTGAATTGAAGAATCGATGGAGCGGTTTAATGCTGAACTGGAGCTGCAACTGGAAAATATGTGGCCCTAGGATAGACTAAGCTCTGATACCATGTTAGAAATTAATAGAACATGAAAGCGTGAAGGATATGAACAAGAAAAACACCTGGCTCCATTGTATTGAGAAACGTATCAGTTTGTACATATTGAACTACATATATATAGTATAGAGAGAATTAACTATATATATCGATACTATCTATAAAGATACTCATACTATCTATCTAACGATATATATATTTGTAAAGAATGAACTAAATTTAAAGGGATAACCTAATTAATATAGATAGACTAAAGGATAAAGTCTAGTAGAAGGATAATCTAGAGTAAACTACATAATATTCTAACATTCACCCATGTTCTCTGCTTTTCTTGATTTATATTACTCTAATTAACATTCACCCATGTTCTTTGCTCTTCTTGATTTTGATACTCAAATTTTAAAATTTGCTGAATTGGACCCCAAATTTCCAATGCTTCTTTTCTTGTGTCGGATCCCAAATCCAATCTTGATCAAATCCCTAATCGAATTGAGCTCGCACATATTCATCATTGGTGAGATACTCCTCGTTTGAATACAAGTTTTTCCAGCTAAAATCCAGATGAAAAAAAAAGACTCGGTCATGCCATCACGGTGCCATATTGGCCATCACGGCGTGGTCATGCGATAAAAGAAAAAAGGGTCATCCCAGTCATGCTATCGCGGTGCCATATCGGTAATCACGTCATGGTCATGCCGTAGTATCTAACAAACTAATCGAAAATCTGAATTCCAGAATTCCAATATTTTATTGAATCCATTGTAAATCATCAAAAAAACTTGGTTGTGCAAACTTAATGTGATCACACATTTATATGATACCAAACCGGCATTTCAACTCAATTAATTCGGCGTTTTTTGTAGAGGTATTGGATAAGCAAATCGGTGATTAAATCCAAACTATATTGAGCAAAGAATCACAACAAAAAGCATTACAAAATTGCAGCAATGATCCAACACAGAATCGCACCAACACTCAGGTAATCCAACACGAACTCATGAGGAAGATGATCAGCAACTGATGAGGAATCGCAATAATGAGCTAGAACGTATATTGGATTGCACGACTAATGTTGATGCTAAGTAGGAGTTGCAATATGAATTGACAAATTGATGGCTGAATTAAAGAATCGATGGAGCGGTTTAATGCTGAACTGGAGCTGCAACTGGAAAATATTTGGCCCTAGGATAGACTAAGCTCTGATACCATGTTAGAATTAATAGAACATGAAAGCGTGAAGGATATGAACAAGAAAAACACCTGGCTCCATTGTATTGAGAAACGTATCAGTTTGTACATATTGAACTACATATATATAGTATAGAGAGAATTAACTATATATATCGATACTATCTATAAAGATACTCATACTATCTATCTAACGATATATATAATTGTAAAGAATAAACTAAATTTAAAGGGATAACCTAATTAATATAGATAGACTAAAGGATAAAGTCTAATAGAAGGATAATCTAGAGTAAACTACATAATATTCTAACATTCACCCATATTCTCTGCTTTTCTTGATTCATATTACTCTAACATTCACCCATGTTCTTTGCTCTTCTTGATTTTGATCCTCAAATTTTAAAATTTGCTGAATTGGTCCCCAAATTTCCAAAGCTTCTTTGCTTGTGTCGGATCCCAAATCCAATCTTGATCAAATCCCTAATCGAATTGAGCTCGCACATATTCATCATTGGTGAGATACTCCTCGTTTGAATACAAGTTTTTCCAGCTAACATCCAGATGAAAAGAAAAGACTCGGTCATGCCATCGCGGTGCCATATTGGCCATCACGGTGTGGTCATGCGATAAAAGAAAAAAGGGTCATCCCAGTCATGCTATCACGGTGCCATATCGGTAATCACGTCATGGTCATGCCGTAGTAGCTAACAAACTAATCGACAATCTGAATTCCAGAATTCCAATATTTTATTGAATCCATTGTAAATCATCAAAAAAACTTGGTTGTGCAAACTTAATGTGATCACACATTTATATGATACCAAACCGGCATTTCAACACAATTAATTCGGCGTTTTTTGTAGAGGTATTGGATAAGCAAATCGGTGATTAAATCCAAACTATATTGAGCAAAGAATCACAACAAAAAGCATTACAAAATTGCAGCAATGATCCAACACAGAATCGCACCAACACTCAGGTAATCCAACACGAACTCATGAGGAAGATGATCAGCAACTGATGAGGAATCGCAATAATGAGCTAGAACGTATATTGGATTGCACGACTAATTTTGATGCTAAGTAGGAGTTGCAATATGAATTGACAAATTGATGGCTGAATTGAAGAATCGATGGAGCGGTTTAATGCTGAACTGGAGCTGCAACTGGAAAATATTTGGCCCTAGGATAGACTAAGCTCTGATACCATGTTAGAATTAATAGAACATGAAAGCGTGAAGGATATGAACAAGAAAAACACCTGGCTCCATTGTATTGAGAAACGTATCAGTTTGTACATATTGAACTACATATATATAGTATAGAGAGAATTAACTATATATATCGATACTATCTATAAAGATACTCATACTATCTATCTAACGATATATATAATTGTAAAGAATAAACTAAATTTAAAGGGATAACCTAATTAATATAGATAGACTAAAGGATAAAGTCTAATAGAAGGATAATCTAGAGTAAACTACATAATATTCTAACATTCACCCATATTCTCTGCTTTTCTTGATTCATATTACTCTAACATTCACCCATGTTCTTTGCTCTTCTTGATTTTGATCCTCAAATTTTAAAATTTGCTGAATTGGTCCCCAAATTTCCAAAGCTTCTTTGCTTGTGTCGGATCCCAAATCCAATCTTGATCAAATCCCTAATCGAATTGAGCTCGCACATATTCATCATTGGTGAGATACTCCTCGTTTGAATACAAGTTTTTCCAGCTAACATCCAGATGAAAAAAAAAGACTCGGTCATGCCATCGCGGTGCCATATTGGCCATCACGGTGTGGTCATGCGATAAAAGAAAAAAGGGTCATCCCAGTCATGCTATCACGGTGCCATATCGGTAATCACGTCATGGTCATGCCGTAGTAGCTAACAAACTAATCGACAATCTGAATTCCAGAATTCCAATATTTTATTGAATCCATTGTAAATCATCAAAAAAACTTGGTTGTGCAAACTTAATGTGATCACACATTTATATGATACCAAACCGGCATTTCAACACAATTAATTCGGCGTTTTTTGTAGAGGTATTGGATAAGCAAATCGGTGATTAAATCCAAACTATATTGAGCAAAGAATCACAACAAAAAGCATTACAAAATTGCAGCAATGATCCAACACAGAATCGCACCAACACTCAGGTAATCCAACACGAACTCATGAGGAAGATGATCAGCAACTGATGAGGAATCGCAATAATGAGCTAGAACGTATATTGGATTGCACGACTAATTTTGATGCTAAGTAGGAGTTGCAATATGAATTGACAAATTGATGGCTGAATTGAAGAATCGATGGAGCGGTTTAATGCTGAACTGGAGCTGCAACTGGAAAATATTTGGCCCTAGGATAGACTAAGCTCTGATACCATGTTAGAATTAATAGAACATGAAAGCGTGAAGGATATGAACAAGAAAAACACCTGGCTCCATTGTATTGAGAAACGTATCAGTTTGTACATATTGAACTACATATATATAGTATAGAGAGAATTAACTATATATATCGATACTATCTATAAAGATACTCATACTATCTATCTAACGATATATATAATTGTAAAGAATAAACTAAATTTAAAGGGATAACCTAATTAATATAGATAGACTAAAGGATAAAGTCTAATAGAAGGATAATCTAGAGTAAACTACATAATATTCTAACATTCACCCATATTCTCTGCTTTTCTTGATTCATATTACTCTAACATTCACCCATGTTCTTTGCTCTTCTTGATTTTGATCCTCAAATTTTAAAATTTGCTGAATTGGTCCCCAAATTTCCAAAGCTTCTTTGCTTGTGTCGGATCCCAAATCCAATCTTGATCAAATCCCTAATCGAATTGAGCTCACACATATTCATCATTGGTGAGATACTCCTCGTTTGAATACAAGTTTTTCCAGCTAACATCCAGATGAAAAAAAAAGACTCGGTCATGCCATCGCGGTGCCATATTGGCCATCACGGTGTGGTCATGCGATAAAAGAAAAAAGGGTCATCCCAGTCATGCTATCACGGTGCCATATCGGTAATCACGTCATGGTCATGCCGTAGTAGCTAACAAACTAATCGACAATCTGAATTCCAGAATTCCAATATTTTATTGAATCCATTGTAAATCATCAAAAAAACTTGGTTGTGCAAACTTAATGTGATCACACATTTATATGATACCAAACCGGCATTTCAACACAATTAATTCGGCGTTTTTTGTAGAGGTATTGGATAAGCAAATCGGTGATTAAATCCAAACTATATTGAGCAAAGAATCACAACAAAAAGCATTACAAAATTGCAGCAATGATCCAACACAGAATCGCACCAACACTCAGGTAATCCAACACGAACTCATGAGGAAGATGATCAACAACTGATGAGGAATCGCAATAATGAGCTAGAACGTATATTGGATTGCACGACTAATTTTGATGCTAAGTAGGAGTTGCAATATGAATTGACAAATTGATGGCTAAATTGAAGAATCGATGGAGCGGTTTAATGCTGAACTGGAGCTGCAACTGGAAAATATTTGGCCCTAGGATAGACTAAGCTCTGATACCATGTTAGAATTAATAGAACATGAAAGCGTGAAGGATATGAACAAGAAAAACACCTGGCTCCATTGTATTGAGAAACGTATCAGTTTGTACATATTGAACTACATATATATAGTATAGAGAGAATTAACTATATATATCGATACTATCTATAAAGATACTCATACTATCTATCTAACGATATATATAATTGTAAAGAATAAACTAAATTTAAAGGGATAACCTAATTAATATAGATAGACTAAAGGATAAAGTCTAATAGAAGGATAATCTAGAGTAAACTACATAATATTCTAACATTCACCCATATTCTCTGCTTTTCTTGATTCATATTACTCTAACATTCACCCATGTTCTTTGCTCTTCTTGATTTTGATCCTCAAATTTTAAAATTTGCTGAATTGGTCCCCAAATTTCCAAAGCTTCTTTGCTTGTGTCGGATCCCAAATCCAATCTTGATCAAATCCCTAATCGAATTGAGCTCGCACATATTCATCATTGGTGAGATACTCCTCGTTTGAATACAAGTTTTTCCAGCTAACATCCAGATGAAAAAAAAAGACTCGGTCATGCCATCGCGGTGCCATATTGGCCATCACGGTGTGGTCATGCGATAAAAGAAAAAAGGGTCATCCCAGTCATGCTATCACGGTGCCATATCGGTAATCACGTCATGGTCATGCCGTAGTAGCTAACAAACTAATCGACAATCTTAATTCCAGAATTCCAATATTTTATTGAATCCATTGTAAATCATCAAAAAAACTTGGTTGTGCAAACTTAATGTGATCACACATTTATATGATACCAAACCGGCATTTCAACACAATTAATTCGGCGTTTTTTGTAGAGGTATTGGATAAGCAAATCGGTGATTAAATCCAAACTATATTGAGCAAAGAATCACAACAAAAAGCATTACAAAATTGCAGCAATGATCCAACACAGAATCGCACCAACACTCAGGTAATCCAACACGAACTCATGAGGAAGATGATCAGCAACTGATGAGGAATCGCAATAATGAGCTAGAACGTATATTGGATTGCACGACTAATGTTGATGCTAAGTAGGAGTTGCAATATGAATTGACAAATTGATGGCTGTATTAAAGAATCGATGGAGCGGTTTAATACTGAACTGGAGCTGCAACTGGAAAATATTTGGCCCTAGGATAGACTAAGCTCTGATACCATGTTAGAATTAATAGAACATGAAAGCGTGAAGGATATGAACAAGAAAAACACCTGGCTACATTGTATTGAGAAACGTATCAGTTTGTACATATTGAACTACATATATATAGTATAGAGAGAATTAACTATATATATCGATACTATCTATAAAGATACTCATACTATCTATCTAACGATATATATAATTGTAAAGAATAAACTAAATTTAAAGGGATAACCTAATTAATATAGATAGACTAAAGGATAAAGTCTAATAGAAGGATAATCTAGAGTAAACTACATAATATTCTAACATTCACCCATATTCTCTGCTTTTCTTGATTCATATTACTCTAACATTCACCCATGTTCTTTGCTCTTCTTGATTTTGATCCTCAAATTTTAAAATTTGCTGAATTGGTCCCCAAATTTCCAAAGCTTCTTTGCTTGTGTCGGATCCCAAATCCAATCTTGATCAAATCCCTAATCGAATTGAGCTCGCACATATTCATCATTGGTGAGATACTCCTCGTTTGAATACAAGTTTTTCCAGCTAACATCCAGATGAAAAAAAAAGACTCGGTCATGCCATCGCGGTGCCATATTGGCCATCACGGTGTGGTCATGCGATAAAAGAAAAAAGGGTCATCCCAGTCATGCTATCACGGTGCCATATCGGTAATCACGTCATGGTCATGCCGTAGTAGCTAACAAACTAATCGACAATCTGAATTCCAGAATTCCAATATTTTATTGAATCCATTGTAAATCATCAAAAAAACTTGGTTGTGCAAACTTAATGTGATCACACATTTATATGATACCAAACCGGCATTTCAACACAATTAATTCGGCGTTTTTTGTAGAGGTATTGGATAAGCAAATCGGTGATTAAATCCAAACTATATTGAGCAAAGAATCACAACAAAAAGCATTACAAAATTGCAGCAATGATCCAACACAGAATCGCACCAACACTCAGGTAATCCAACACGAACTCATGAGGAAGATGATCAGCAACTGATGAGGAATCGCAATAATGAGCTAGAACGTATATTGGATTGCACGACTAATTTTGATGCTAAGTAGGAGTTGCAATATGAATTGACAAATTGATGGCTAAATTGAAGAATCGATGGAGCGGTTTAATGCTGAACTGGAGCTGCAACTGGAAAATATTTGGCCCTAGGATAGACTAAGCTCTGATACCATGTTAGAATTAATAGAACATGAAAGCGTGAAGGATATGAACAAGAAAAACACCTGGCTCCATTGTATTGAGAAACGTATCAGTTTGTACATATTGAACTACATATATATAGTATAGAGAGAATTAACTATATATATCGATACTATCTATAAAGATACTCATACTATCTATCTAACGATATATATAATTGTAAAGAATAAACTAAATTTAAAGGGATAACCTAATTAATATAGATAGACTAAAGGATAAAGTCTAATAGAAGGATAATCTAGAGTAAACTACATAATATTCTAACATTCACCCATATTCTCTGCTTTTCTTGATTCATATTACTCTAACATTCACCCATGTTCTTTGCTCTTCTTGATTTTGATCCTCAAATTTTAAAATTTGCTGAATTGGTCCCCAAATTTCCAAAGCTTCTTTGCTTGTGTCGGATCCCAAATCCAATATTGATCAAATCCCTAATCGAATTGAGCTCGCACATATTCATCATTGGTGAGATACTCCTCGTTTGAATACAAGTTTTTCCAGCTAACATCCAGATGAAAAAAAAAGACTCGGTCATGCCATCGCGGTGCCATATTGGCCATCACGGTGTGGTCATGCGATAAAAGAAAAAAGGGTCATCCCAGTCATGCTATCACGGTGCCATATCGGTAATCACGTCATGGTCATGCCGTAGTAGCTAACAAACTAATCGACAATCTGAATTCCAGAATTCCAATATTTTATTGAATCCATTGTAAATCATCAAAAAAACTTGGTTGTGCAAACTTAATGTGATCACACATTTATATGATACCAAACCGGCATTTCAACACAATTAATTCGGCGTTTTTTGTAGAGGTATTGGATAAGCAAATCGGTGATTAAATCCAAACTATATTGAGCAAAGAATCACAACAAAAAGCATTACAAAATTGCAGCAATGATCCAACACAGAATCGCACCAACACTCAGGTAATCCAACACGAACTCATGAGGAAGATGATCAGCAACTGATGAGGAATCGCAATAATGAGCTAGAACGTATATTGGATTGCACGACTAATTTTGATGCTAAGTAGGAGTTGCAATATGAATTGACAAATTGATGGCTGAATTGAAGAATCGATGGAGCGGTTTAATGCTGAACTGGAGCTGCAACTGGAAAATATGTGGCCCTAGGATAGACTAAGCTCTGATACCATGTTAGAAATTAATAGAACATGAAAGCGTGAAGGATATGAACAAGAAAAACACCTGGCTCCATTGTATTGAGAAACGTATCAGTTTGTACATATTGAACTACATATATATAGTATAGAGAGAATTAACTATATATATCGATACTATCTATAAAGATACTCATACTATCTATCTAACGATATATATATTTGTAAAGAATGAACTAAATTTAAAGGGATAACCTAATTAATATAGATAGACTAAAGGATAAAGTCTAGTAGAAGGATAATCTAGAGTAAACTACATAATATTCTAACATTCACCCATGTTCTCTGCTTTTCTTGATTTATATTACTCTAATTAACATTCACCCATGTTCTTTGCTCTTCTTGATTTTGATACTCAAATTTTAAAATTTGCTGAATTGGACCTCAAATTTCCAATGCTTATTTTCTTGTGTCGGATCCCAAATCCAATCTTGATCAAATCCCTAATCGAATTGAGCTCGCACATATTCATCATTGGTGAGATACTCCTCGTTTGAATACAGGTTTTTCCAGCTAAAATCCAGATGAAAAAAAAAGACTCGGTCATGCCATCACGGTGCCATATTGGCCATCACGGCGTGGTCATGCGTTAAAAGAAAAAAGGGTCATCCCAGTCATGCTATCGCGGTGCCATATCGGTAATCACGTCATGGTCATGCCGTAGTATCTAACAAACTAATCGAAAATCTGAATTCCAGAATTCCAATATTTTATTGAATCCATTGTAAATCATCAAAAAAACTTGGTTGTGCAAACTTAATGTGATCACACATTTATATGATACCAAACCGGCATTTCAACTCAATTAATTCGGCGTTTTTTGTAGAGGTATTGGATAAGCAAATCGGTGATTAAATCGACACTATATTGAGCAAAGAATCACAACAAAAAGCATTACAAAATTGCAGCAATGATCCAACACAGAATCGCACCAACACTCAGGTAATCCAACAAGAACTCATGAGGAAGATGATCAGCAACTGATGAGGAATCGCAATAATGAGCTAGAACGTATATTGGATTGCACGACTAATGTTGATGCTAAGTAGGAGTTGCAATATGAATTGACAAATTGATGGCTGAATTAAAGAATCGATGGAGCGGTTTAATGCTGAACTGGAGCTGCAACTGGAAAATATTTGGCCCTAGGATAGACTAAGCTCTGATACCATGTTAGAATTAATAGAACATGAAAGCGTGAAGGATATGAACAAGAAAAACACCTGGCTCCATTGTATTGAGAAACGTATCAGTTTGTACATATTGAACTACATATATATAGTATAGAGAGAATTAACTATATATATCGATACTATCTATAAAGATACTCATACTATCTATCTAACGATATATATAATTGTAAAGAATAAACTAAATTTAAAGGGATAACCTAATTAATATAGATAGACTAAAGGATAAAGTCTAATAGAAGGATAATCTAGAGTAAACTACATAATATTCTAACATTCACCCATATTCTCTGCTTTTCTTGATTCATATTACTCTAACATTTACCCATGTTCTTTGCTCTTCTTGATTTTGATCCTCAAATTTTAAAATTTGCTGAATTGGTCCCCAAATTTCCAAAGCTTCTTTGCTTGTGTCGGATCCCAAATCCAATCTTGATCAAATCCCTAATCGAATTGAGCTCGCACATATTCATCATTGGTGAGATACTCCTCGTTTGAATACAAGTTTTTCCAGCTAACATCCAGATGAAAAAAAAAGACTCGGTCATGCCATCGCGGTGCCATATTGGCCATCACGGTGTGGTCATGCGATAAAAGAAAAAAGGGTCATCCCAGTCATGCTATCACGGTGCCATATCGGTAATCACGTCATGGTCATGCCGTAGTAGCTAACAAACTAATCGACAATCTGAATTCCAGAATTCCAATATTTTATTGAATCCATTGTAAATCATCAAAAAAACTTGGTTGTGCAAACTTAATGTGATCACACATTTATATGATACCAAACCGGCATTTCAACACAATTAATTCGGCGTTTTTTGTAGAGGTATTGGATAAGCAAATCGGTGATTAAATCCAAACTATATTGAGCAAAGAATCACAACAAAAAGCATTACAAAATTGCAGCAATGATCCAACACAGAATCGCACCAACACTCAGGTAATCCAACACGAACTCATGAGGAAGATGATCAGCAACTGATGAGGAATCGCAATAATGAGCTAGAACGTATATTGGATTGCACGACTAATTTTGATGCTAAGTAGGAGTTGCAATATGAATTGACAAATTGATGGCTGAATTGAAGAATCGATGGAGCGGTTTAATGCTGAACTGGAGCTGCAACTGGAAAATATGTGGCCCTAGGATAGACTAAGCTCTGATACCATGTTAGAAATTAATAGAACATGAAAGCGTGAAGGATATGAACAAGAAAAACACCTGGCTCCATTGTATTGAGAAACGTATCAGTTTGTACATATTGAACTACATATATATAGTATAGAGAGAATTAACTATATATATCGATACTATCTATAAAGATACTCATACTATCTATCTAACGATATATATATTTGTAAAGAATGAACTAAATTTAAAGGGATAACCTAATTAATATAGATAGACTAAAGGATAAAGTCTAGTAGAAGGATAATCTAGAGTAAACTACATAATATTCTAACATTCACCCATGTTCTCTGCTTTTCTTGATTTATATTACTCTAATTAACATTCACCCATGTTCTTTGCTCTTCTTGATTTTGATACTCAAATTTTAAAATTTGCTGAATTGGACCCCAAATTTCCAATGCTTCTTTTCTTGTGTCGGATCCCAAATCCAATCTTGATCAAATCCCTAATCGAATTGAGCTCGCACATATTCATTATTGGTGAGATACTCCTCGTTTGAATACAAGTTTTTCCAGCTAAAATCCAGATGAAAAAAAAAGACTCGGTCATGCCATCACGGTGCCATATTGGCCATCACGGCGTGGTCATGCGATTAAAGAAAAAAGGGTCATCCCAGTCATGCTATCGCGATGCCATATCGGTAATCACGTCATGGTCATGCCGTAGTAGCTAACAAACTAATCGAAAATCTGAATTCCAGAATTCCAATATTTTATTGAATCCATTGTAAATCATCAAAACAACTTGGTTGTGCAAACTTAATGTGATCACACATTTATATGATACCAAATCGGCATTTCAACCCAATTAATTCGGCGTTTTTTGTAGAGGTATTGGATAAGCAAATCGGTGATTAAATCCAAACTATATTGAGCAAAGAATCACAACAAAAAGCATTACAAAATGCAGCAATGATCCAACACAGAATCGCACCAACACTCAGGTAATCCAACACGAACTCATGAGGAAGATGATCAGCAACTGATGAGGAATCGCAATAATGAGCTAGAACGTATATTGGATTGCACGACTAATGTTGATGCTAAGTAGGAGTTGCAATATGAATTGACAAATTGATGGCTGAATTAAAGAATCGATGGAGCGGTTTAATGCTGAACTGGAGCTGCAACTGGAAAATATTTGGCCCTAGGATAGACTAAGCTCTGATACCATGTTAGAATTAATAGAACATGAAAGCGTGAAGGATATGAACAAGAAAAACACCTGGCTCCATTGTATTGAGAAACGTATCAGTTTGTACATATTGAACTACATATATATAGTATAGAGAGAATTAACTATATATATCGATACTATCTATAAAGATACTCATACTATCTATCTAACGATATATATAATTGTAAAGAATAAACTAAATTTAAAGGGATAACCTAATTAATATAGATAGACTAAAGGATAAAGTCTAATAGAAGGATAATCTAGAGTAAACTACATAATATTCTAACATTCACCCATATTCTCTGCTTTTCTTGATTCATATTACTCTAACATTCACCCATGTTCTTTGCTCTTCTTGATTTTGATCCTCAAATTTTAAAATTTACTGAATTGGTCCCCAAATTTCCAAAGCTTCTTTGCTTGTGTCGGATCCCAAATCCAATCTTGATCAAATCCCTAATCGAATTGAGCTCGCACATATTCATCATTGGTGAGATACTCCTCATTTGAATACAAGTTTTTCCAGCTAAAATCTAGATGAAAAAAAAAGAATCGGTCATGCCATCGCGGTGCCATATTGGCCATCACGGCGTGGTCATGCGATAAAAGAAAAAAGGGTCATCCCAGTCATGCTATCACGGTACCATATCGGTAATCACGTCATGGTCATGCCGTAGTAGCTAACAAACTAATCGAAAATCTGAATTCCAGAATTCCAATATTTTATTGAATCCATTGTAAATCATCAAAAAAACTTGGTTGTGCAAACTTAATGTGATCACACATTTATATGATACCAAACCGGCATTTCAACACAATTAATTCGGCGTTTTTTGTAGAGGTATTGGATAAGCAAATCGGTGATTAAATCCAAACTATATTGAGCAAAGAATCACAACAAAAAGCATTACAAAATTGCAGCAATGATCCAACACAGAATCGCACCAACACTCAGGTAATCCAACACGAACTCATGAGGAAGATGATCATCAACTGATGAGGAATCGCAATAATGAGCTAGAACGTATATTGGATTGCACGACTAATGTTGATGCTAAGTAGGAGTTGCAATATGAATTGACAAATTGATGGCTGAATTAAAGAATCGATGGAGCGGTTTAATGCTGAACTGGAGCTGCAACTGGAAAATATTTGGCCCTAGGATAGACTAAGCTCTGATACCATGTTAGAATTAATAGAACATGAAAGCGTGAAGGATATGAACAAGAAAAACACCTGGCTCCATTGTATTGAGAAACGTATCAGTTTGTACATATTGAACTACATATATATAGTATAGAGAGAATTAACTATATATATCGATACTATCTATAAAGATACTCATACTATCTATCTAACGATATATATAATTGTAAAGAATAAACTAAATTTAAAGGGATAACCTAATTAATATAGATAGACTAAAGGATAAAGTCTAATAGAAGGATAATCTAGAGTAAACTACATAATATTCTAACATTCACCCATATTCTCTGCTTTTCTTGATTCATATTACTCTAACATTTACCCATGTTCTTTGCTCTTCTTGATTTTGATCCTCAAATTTTAAAATTTGCTGAATTGGTCCCCAAATTTCCAAAGCTTCTTTGCTTGTGTCGGATCCCAAATCCAATCTTGATCAAATCCCTAATCGAATTGAGCTCGCACATATTCATCATTGGTGAGATACTCCTCGTTTGAATACAAGTTTTTCCAGCTAACATCCAGATGAAAAAAAAAGACTCGGTCATGCCATCGCGGTGCCATATTGGCCATCACGGTGTGGTCATGCGATAAAAGAAAAAAGGGTCATCCCAGTCATGCTATCACGGTGCCATATCGGTAATCACGTCATGGTCATGCCGTAGTAGCTAACAAACTAATCGACAATCTGAATTCCAGAATTCCAATATTTTATTGAATCCATTGTAAATCATCAAAAAAACTTGGTTGTGCAAACTTAATGTGATCACACATTTATATGATACCAAACCGGCATTTCAACACAATTAATTCGGCGTTTTTTGTAGAGGTATTGGATAAGCAAATCGGTGATTAAATCCAAACTATATTGAGCAAAGAATCACAACAAAAAGCATTACAAAATTGCAGCAATGATCCAACACAGAATCGCACCAACACTCAGGTAATCCAACACGAACTCATGAGGAAGATGATCAGCAACTGATGAGGAATCGCAATAATGAGCTAGAACGTATATTGGATTGCACGACTAATTTTGATGCTAAGTAGGAGTTGCAATATGAATTGACAAATTGATGGCTGAATTGAAGAATCGATGGAGCGGTTTAATGCTGAACTGGAGCTGCAACTGGAAAATATGTGGCCCTAGGATAGACTAAGCTCTGATACCATGTTAGAAATTAATAGAACATGAAAGCGTGAAGGATATGAACAAGAAAAACACCTGGCTCCATTGTATTGAGAAACGTATCAGTTTGTACATATTGAACTACATATATATAGTATAGAGAGAATTAACTATATATATCGATACTATCTATAAAGATACTCATACTATCTATCTAACGATATATATATTTGTAAAGAATGAACTAAATTTAAAGGGATAACCTAATTAATATAGATAGACTAAAGGATAAAGTCTAGTAGAAGGATAATCTAGAATAAACTACATAATATTCTAACATTCACCCATGTTCTCTGCTTTTCTTGATTTATATTACTCTAATTAACATTCACCCATGTTCTTTGCTCTTCTTGATTTTGATACTCAAATTTTAAAATTTGCTGAATTGGACCCCAAATTTCCAATGCTTCTTTTCTTGTGTCGGATCCCAAATCCAATCTTGATCAAATCCCTAATCGAATTGAGCTCGCACATATTCATTATTGGTGAGATACTCCTCGTTTGAATACAAGTTTTTCCAGCTAAAATCCAGATGAAAAAAAAAGACTCGGTCATGCCATCACGGTGCCATATTGGCCATCACGGCGTGGTCATGCGATTAAAGAAAAAAGGGTCATCCCAGTCATGCTATCGCGATGCCATATCGGTAATCACGTCATGGTCATGCTGTAGTAGCTAACAAACTAATCGAAAATCTGAATTCCAGAATTCCAATATTTTATTGAATCCATTGTAAATCATCAAAACAACTTGGTTGTGCAAACTTAATGTGATCACACATTTATATGATACCAAACCGGCATTTCAACCCAATTAATTCGGCGTTTTTTGTAGAGGTATTGGATAAGCAAATTGGTGATTAAATCCAAACTATATTGAGCAAAGAATCACAACAAAAAGCATTACAAAATGCAGCAATGATCCAACACAGAATCGCACCAACACTCAGGTAATCCAACACGAACTCATGAGGAAGATGATCAGCAACTGATGAGGAATCGCAATAATGAGCTAGAACGTATATTGGATTGCACGACTAATGTTGATGCTAAGTAGGAGTTGCAATATGAATTGACAAATTGATGGCTGAATTAAAGAATCGATGGAGCGGTTTAATGCTGAACTGGAGCTGCAACTGGAAAATATTTGGCCCTAGGATAGGCTAAGCTCTGATACCATGTTAGAATTAATAGAACATGAAAGCGTGAAGGATATGAACAAGAAAAACACCTGGCTCCATTGTATTGAGAAACGTATCAGTTTGTACATATTGAACTACATATATATAGTATAGAGAGAATTAACTATATATATCGATACTATCTATAAAGATACTCATACTATCTATCTAACGATATATATAATTGTAAAGAATAAACTAAATTTAAAGGGATAACCTAATTAATATAGATAGACTAAAGGATAAAGTCTAATAGAAGGATAATCTAGAGTAAACTACATAATATTCTAACATTCACCCATATTCTCTGCTTTTCTTGATTCATATTACTCTAACATTCACCCATGTTCTTTGCTCTTCTTGATTTTGATCCTCAAATTTTAAAATTTACTGAATTGGTCCCCAAATTTCCAAAGCTTCTTTGCTTGTGTCGGATCCCAAATCCAATCTTGATCAAATCCCTAATCGAATTGAGCTCGCACATATTCATCATTGGTGAGATACTCCTCATTTGAATACAAGTTTTTCCAGCTAAAATCTAGATGAAAAAAAAAGAATCGGTCATGCCATCGCGGTGCCATATTGGCCATCACGGCGTGGTCATGCGATAAAAGAAAAAAGGGTCATCCCAGTCATGCTATCACGGTACCATATCGGTAATCACGTCATGGTCATGCCGTAGTAGCTAACAAACTAATCGAAAATCTGAATTCCAGAATTCCAATATTTTATTGAATCCATTGTAAATCATCAAAAAAACTTGGTTGTGCAAACTTAATGTGATCACACATTTATATGATACCAAACCGGCATTTCAACACAATTAATTCGGCGTTTTTTGTAGAGGTATTGGATAAGCAAATCGGTGATTAAATCCAAACTATATTGAGCAAAGAATCACAACAAAAAGCATTACAAAATTGCAGCAATGATCCAACACAGAATCGCACCAACACTCAGTTAATCCAACACGAACTCATGAGGAAGATGATCATCAACTGATGAGGAATCGCAATAATGAGCTAGAACGTATATTGGATTGCACGACTAATGTTGATGCTAAGTAGGAGTTGCAATATGAATTGACAAATTGATGGCTGAATTAAAGAATCGATGGAGCGGTTTAATGCTGAACTGGAGCTGCAACTGGAAAATATTTGGCCCTAGGATAGACTAAGCTCTGATACCATGTTAGAATTAATAGAACATGAAAGCGTGAAGGATATGAACAAGAAAAACACCTGGCTCCATTGTATTGAGAAACGTATCAGTTTGTACATATTGAACTACATATATATAGTATAGAGAGAATTAACTATATATATCGATACTATCTATAAAGATACTCATACTATCTATCTAACGATATATATAATTGTAAAGAATAAACTAAATTTAAAGGGATAACCTAATTAATATAGATAGACTAAAGGATAAAGTCTAATAGAAGGATAATCTAGAGTAAACTACATAATATTCTAACATTCACCCATATTCTCTGCTTTTCTTGATTCATATTACTCTAACATTTACCCATGTTCTTTGCTCTTCTTGATTTTGATCCTCAAATTTTAAAATTTGCTGAATTGGTCCCCAAATTTCCAAAGCTTCTTTGCTTGTGTCGGATCCCAAATCCAATCTTGATCAAATCCCTAATCGAATTGAGCTCGCACATATTCATCATTGGTGAGATACTCCTCGTTTGAATACAAGTTTTTCCAGCTAACATCCAGATGAAAAAAAAAGACTCAGTCATGCCATCGCGGTGCCATATTGGCCATCACGGTGTGGTCATGCGATAAAAGAAAAAAAGGTCATCCCAGTCATGCTATCACGGTGCCATATCGGTAATCACGTCATGGTCATGCCGTAGTAGCTAACAAACTAATCGACAATCTGAATTCCAGAATTCCAATATTTTATTGAATCCATTGTAAATCATCAAAAAAACTTGGTTGTGCAAACTTAATGTGATCACAAATTTATATGATACCAAACCGGCATTTCAACACAATTAATTCGGCGTTTTTTGTAGAGGTATTGGATAAGCAAATCGGTGATTAAATCCAAACTATATTGAGCAAAGAATCACAACAAAAAGCATTACAAAATTGCAGCAATGATCCAACACAGAATCGCACCAACACTCAGGTAATCCAACACGAACTCATGAGGAAGATGATCAGCAACTGATGAGGAATCGCAATAATGAGCTAGAACGTATATTGGATTGCACGACTAATTTTGATGCTAAGTAGGAGTTGCAATATGAATTGACAAATTGATGGCTGAATTGAAGAATCGATGGAGCGGTTTAATGCTGAACTGGAGATGCAACTGGAAAATATGTGGCCCTAGGATAGACTAAGCTCTGATACCATGTTAGAAATTAATAGAACATGAAAGCGTGAAGGATATGAACAAGAAAAACACCTGGCTCCATTGTATTGAGAAACGTATCAGTTTGTACATATTGAACTACATATATATAGTATAGAGAGAATTAACTATATATATCGATACTATCTATAAAGATACTCATACTATCTATCTAACGATATATATATTTGTAAAGAATGAACTAAATTTAAAGGGATAACCTAATTAATATAGATAGACTAAAGGATAAAGTCTAGTAGAAAGATAATCTAGAGTAAACTACATAATATTCTAACATTCACCCATGTTCTCTGCTTTTCTTGATTTATATTACTCTAATTAACATTCACCCATGTTCTTTGCTCTTCTTGATTTTGATACTCAAATTTTAAAATTTGCTGAATTGGACCCCAAATTTCCAATGCTTCTTTTCTTGTGTCGGATCCCAAATCCAATCTTGATCAAATCCCTAATCGAATTGAGCTCGCACATATTCATTATTGGTGAGATACTCCTCGTTTGAATACAAGTTTTTCCAGCTAAAATCCAGATGAAAAAAAAAGACTCGGTCATGCCATCACGGTGCCATATTGGCCATCACGGCGTGGTCATGCGATTAAAGAAAAAAGGGTCATCCCAGTCATGCTATCGCGATGCCATATCGGTAATCACGTCATGGTCATGCCGTAGTAGCTAACAAACTAATCGAAAATCTGAATTCCAGAATTCCAATATTTTATTGAATCCATTGTAAATCATCAAAACAACTTGGTTGTGCAAACTTAATGTGATCACACATTTATATGATACCAAACCGGCATTTCAACCCAATTAATTCGGCGTTTTTTGTAGAGGTATTGGATAAGCAAATCGGTGATTAAATCCAAACTATATTGAGCAAAGAATCACAACAAAAAGCATTACAAAATGCAGCAATGATCCAACACAGAATCGCACCAACACTCAGGTAATCCAACACGAACTCATGAGGAAGATGATCAGCAACTGATGAGGAATCGCAATAATGAGCTAGAACGTATATTGGATTGCACGACTAATGTTGATGCTAAGTAGGAGTTGCAATATGAATTGACAAATTGATGGCTGAATTAAAGAATCGATGGAGCGGTTTAATGCTGAACTGGAGCTGCAACTGGAAAATATTTGGCCCTAGGATAGACTAAGCTCTGATACCATGTTAGAATTAATAGAACATGAAAGCGTGAAGGATATGAACAAGAAAAACACCTGGCTCCATTGTATTGAGAAACGTATCAGTTTGTACATATTGAACTACATATATATAGTATAGAGAGAATTAACTATATATATCGATACTATCTATAAAGATACTCATACTATCTATCTAACGATATATATAATTGTAAAGAATAAACTAAATTTAAAGGGATAACCTAATTAATATAGATAGACTAAAGGATAAAGTCTAATAGAAGGATAATCTAGAGTAAACTACATAATATTCTAACATTCACCCATATTCTCTGCTTTTCTTGATTCATATTACTCTAACATTCACCCATGTTCTTTGCTCTTCTTGATTTTGATCCTCAAATTTTAAAATTTACTGAATTGGTCCCCAAATTTCCAAAGCTTCTTTGCTTGTGTCGGATCCCAAATCCAATCTTGATCAAATCCCTAATCGAATTGAGCTCGCACATATTCATCATTGGTGAGATACTCCTCATTTGAATACAAGTTTTTCCAGCTAAAATCTAGATGAAAAAAAAAGAATCGGTCATGCCATCGCGGTGCCATATTGGCCATCACGGCGTGGTCATGCGATAAAAGAAAAAAGGGTCATCCCAGTCATGCTATCACGGTACCATTGCCGTAGTAGCTAACAAACTAATCGAAAATCTGAATTCCAGAATTCCAATATTTTATTGAATCCATTGTAAATCATCAAAAAAACTTGGTTGTGCAAACTTAATGTGATCACACATTTATATGATACCAAACCGGCATTTCAACACAATTAATTCGGCGTTTTTTGTAGAGGTATTGGATAAGCAAATCGGTGATTAAATCCAAACTATATTGAGCAAAGAATCACAACAAAAAGCATTACAAAATTGCAGCAATGATCCAACACAGAATCGCACCAACACTCAGGTAATCCAACACGAACTCATGAGGAAGATGATCATCAACTGATGAGGAATCGCAATAATGAGCTAGAACGTATATTGGATTGCACGACTAATGTTGATGCTAAGTAGGAGTTGCAATATGAATTGACAAATTGATGGCTGAATTAAAGAATCGATGGAGCGGTTTAATGCTGAACTGGAGCTGCAACTGGAAAATATTTGGCCCTAGGATAGACTAAGCTCTGATACCATGTTAGAATTAATAGAACATGAAAGCGTGAAGGATATGAACAAGAAAAACACCTGGCTCCATTGTATTGAGAAACGTATCAGTTTGTACATATTGAACTACATATATATAGTATAGAGAGAATTAACTATATATATCGATACTATCTATAAAGATACTCATACTATCTATCTAACGATATATATAATTGTAAAGAATAAACTAAATTTAAAGGGATAACCTAATTAATATAGATAGACTAAAGGATAAAGTCTAATAGAAGGATAATCTAGAGTAAACTACATAATATTCTAACATTCACCCATATTCTCTGCTTTTCTTGATTCATATTACTCTAACATTCACCCATGTTCTTTGCTCTTCTTGATTTTGATCCTCAAATTTTAAAATTTGCTGAATTGGTCCCCAAATTTCCAAAGCTTCTTTGCTTGTGTCGGATCCCAAATCCAATCTTGATCAAATCCCTAATCGAATTGAGCTCACACATATTCATCATTGGTGAGATACTCCTCGTTTGAATACAAGTTTTTCCAGCTAAAATCCAGATGAAAAAAAAGAATCGGTCATGCCATCGCGGTGCCATATTGGCCATCACGGCGTGGTCATGCGATAAAAGAAAAAAGGGTCATCCCAGTCATGCTATCACGGTGCCATATCGGTAATCACGTCATGGTCATGCCGTAGTAGCTAACAAACTAATCGAAAATATGAATTCCAGAATTCCAATATTTTATTGAATCCATTGTAAATCATCAAAAAAACTTGGTTGTGCAAACTTAATGTGATCACACATTTATATGATACCAAACCGGCATTTCAACACAATTAATTCGGCGTTTTTTGTAGAGGTATTGGATAAGCAAATCGGTGATTAAATCCAAACTATATTGAGCAAAGAATCACAACAAAAAGCATTACAAAATTGCAGCAATGATCCAACACAGAATCGCACCAACACTTCGGTAATCCAACACGAACTCATGAGGAAGATGATCAGCAACTGATGAGGAATCGCAATAATGAGCTAGAACGTATATTGGATTGCACGACTAATGTTGATGCTAAGTAGGAGTTGCAATATGAATTGACAAATTGATGGCTGAATTAAAGAATCGATGGAGCGGTTTAATGCTGAACTGGAGCTGCAACTGGAAAATATTTGGCCCTAGGATAGACTAAGCTCTGATACCATGTTAGAATTAATAGAACATGAAAGCGTGAAGGATATGAACAAGAAAAACACCTGGCTCCATTGTATTGAGAAACGTATCAGTTTGTACATATTGAACTACATATATATAGTATAGAGAGAATTAACTATATATATCGATACTATCTATAAAGATACTCATACTATCTATCTAACGATATATATAATTGTAAAGAATAAACTAAATTTAAAGGGATAACCTAATTAATATAGATAGACTAAAGGATAAAGTCTAATAGAAGGATAATCTAGAGTAAACTACATAATATTCTAACATTCACCCATATTCTCTGCTTTTCTTGATTCATATTACTCTAACATTCACCCATGTTCTTTGCTCTTCTTGATTTTGATCCTCAAATTTTAAAATTTGCTGAATTGGTCCCCAAATTTCCAAAGCTTCTTTGCTTGTGTCGTATCCCAAATCCAATCTTGATCAAATCCCTAATCGAATTGAGCTCGCACATATTCATCATTGGTGAGATACTCCTCGTTTGAATACAAGTTTTTCCAGCTAAAATCCAGATGAAAAAAAAGAATCGGTCATGCCATCGCGGTGCCATATTGGCCATCACGGCGTGGTCATGCGATAAAAGAAAAAAGGGTCATCCCAGTCATGCTATCACGGTGCCATATCGGTAATCACGTCATGGTCATGCCGTAGTAGCTAACAAACTAATCGAAAATCTGAATTCCAGAATTCCAATATTTTATTGAATCCATTGTAAATCATCAAAAAAACTTGGTTGTGCAAACTTAATGTGATCACACATTTATATGATACCAAACCGGCATTTCAACACAATTAATTCGGCGTTTTTTGTAGAGGTATTGGATAAGCAAATCGGTGATTAAATCCAAACTATATTGAGCAAAGAATCACAACAAAAAGCATTACAAAATTGCAGCAATGATCCAACACAGAATCGCACCAACACTCAGGTAATCCAACACGAACTCATGAGGAAGATGATCATCAACTGATGAGGAATCGCAATAATGAGCTAGAACGTATATTGGATTGCACGACTAATGTTGATGCTAAGTAGGAGTTGCAATATGAATTGACAAATTGATGGCTGAATTAAAGAATCGATGGAGCGGTTTAATGCTGAACTGGAGCTGCAACTGGAAAATATGTGGCCCTAGGATAGACTAAGCTCTGATACCATGTTAGAATTAATAGAACATGAAAGCGTGAAGGATATGAACAAGAAAAACACCTGACTCCATTGTATTGAGAAACGTATCAGTTTGTACATATTGAACTACATATATATAGTATAGAGAGAATTAACTATATATATCGATACTATCTATAAAGATACTCATACTATCTATCTAACGATATATATAATTGTAAAGAATAAACTAAATTTAAAGGGATAACCTAATTAATATAGATAGACTAAAGGATAAAGTCTAATAGAAGGATAATCTAGAGTAAACTACATAATATTCTAACATTCACCCATATTCTCTGCTTTTCTTGATTCATATTACTCTAACATTCACCCATGTTCTTTTCTCTTCTTGATTTTGATCCTCAAATTTTAAAATTTGCTGAATTGGTCCCCAAATTTCCAAAGCTTCTTTACTTGTGTCGGATCCCAAATTCAATCTTGATCAAATCCCTAATCGAATTGAGCTCGCACATATTCATCATTGGTGAGATACTCCTCGTTTGAATATAAGTTTTTCCAGCTAAAATCCAAATGAAAAAAAAAGACTCGGTCATGCCATCGTGGTGCTATATTGGCCATCACGGCGTGGTCATGCCATAACAGAAAAAAGGGTCATCCCAGTCATGCTATCACGGTGCCATATCGGTAATAACGTCATGGTCATGCCGTAGTAGCTAACAAACTAATCGAAAATCTGAATTCCAGAATTCCAATATTTTATTGAATCCATTGTAAATCATCAAAAAAACTTGGTTGTGCAAACTTAATGTGATCACACATCTATATGATACCAAACCGGCATTTCAACACAATTAATTCAGCGTTTTTTGTAGAGGTATTTGATAAGCAAATCGGTGATTAAATCCAAACTATATTGAGCAAAGAATCACAACAAAAAGCATTACAAAATTGCAGCAATGATCCAACACAGAATCGCACCAACACTCAGGTAATCCAACACGAACTCATGAGGAAGATGATCAGCAAATGATGAGGAATCGCAATAATGAGCTAGAACGTATATTGGATTGCACAACTAATTTTGATGCTAAGTAGGAGTTGCAATATGAATTGACAAATTGATGGCTGAATTGAAGAATCGATGGAGCGGTTTAATGCTGAACTGGAGCTGCAACTGGAAAATATTTGGCCCTAGGATAGACTAAGCTCTGATACCATGTTAGAAATTAATAGAACATGAAAGCGTGAAGGATATGAACAAGAAAAACACCTGGCTCCATTGTATTGAGAAACGTATCAGTTTGTACATATTGAACTACATATATATAGTATAGAGAGAATTAACTATATATATCGATACTATCTATAAAGATACTCATACTATCTATCTAACGATATATATATTTGTAAAGAATGAACTAAATTTAAAGGGATAACCTAATTAATATAGATAGACTAAAGGATAAAGTCTAATAGAAAGATAATCTAGAGTAAACTACATAATATTCTAACATTCACCCATGTTCTCTGCTTTTCTTGATTTATATTACTCTAATTAACATTCACCCATGTTCTTTGCTCTTCTTGATTTTGATACTCAAATTTTAAAATTTGCTGAATTGGACCCCAAATTTCCAAAGCTTCTTTGCTTGTGTCGGATCCCAAATCCAATCTTGATCAAATCCCTAATCGAATTGAGCTCGCACATATTCATCATTGGTGAGATACTCCTCGTTTGAATACAAGTTTTTCCAGCTAAAATCCAGATGAAAAAAAAAGACTCGGTCATGCCATCGCGGTGCCATATTGGCCTTCACGTCGTGTGCATGCCATAAAATAAAGAAGGGTCATCCCAGTCATGCTATCGCGGCGCCATCTCGGTTATCACGTCATGGTCATGCCGTACTAGCTAACAAACTAATCGAAAATCTGAATTCTAGAATTCCAATATTTTATTGAATCCATTGTAAAACATAAAAAAAACTTGGTTGTGCAAACTTAATGTGATCACACATCTTCATGATACCAAACCGGCATTTCAACACAATTAATTCAGCATTTTTTGTAGAAGCACTGGATAAGCAAATCGGTGATTAAATCCAAACTATATTGAGCAAAGAATCGCAACAAAGAAAACAACAAAAAGCATTACAAAATTACAGCAATGATCCAACACAGAACCGCACCAAAACTCAGGTAATCCAACACGAACTGATGAGGAAGATGATCAGCAACTGATGAGGAATCGCAATAATGAGCTAGAATGGATATTGGATTGCACAACTAATGTTGATGCTAAGTAGGAGTTGCAATATGAATTGACAAATTGATGGATGAATTGAAGAATCGATGGAGCGGTTTAATGCTGAACTGGAGCTGCAACTGGAAAATATTTGGCCCTAGGATAGACTAAGCTCTGATACCATGTTAGAAATTAATAGAACATGAAAGCGTGAAGGATATGAACAAGAAAAACACCTGGCTCCATTGTATTGAGAAACTTATTAGTTTGTACATATTGAACTACATATATATTGTATAGAGAGAATTAACTATATATATCGATACTATCTATAAAGATACTCATACTATCTATCTAACGATATATATATTTGTAAAGAATAAACTAAATTTAAAGGGATAACCTAATTAATATAGATACACTAAAGGATAAAGTCTAGTAGAAGGATAATCTAGAGTAAACTACATAATATTCTAACATTCACCCATGTGCTCTGCTTTTCTTGATTTATATTACTCTAACATTCACCCATGTTCTTTGCTCTTCTTGATTTTGATCCTCAAATTTTAAAATTTGCTGAATTGGACCCCAAATTTCCAATGCTTCTTTTCTTGTGTCGGATCCCAAATCCAATCTTGATCAAATCCCTAATCAAATTGAGCTCGCACATATTCATTATTGGTGAGATACTCCTCGTTTGAATACAAGTTTTTCCAGCTAAAATCCAGATGAAAAAAAAAGACTCGGTCATGCCATCGCGGTGCCATATTGGCCATCACGGCGTGGTCATGCGATAAAAGATAAAAGGGTCATCCCAGTCATGCTATCGCGGTGCCATATCGGTAATCACGTCATGGTCATGCCGTAGTAGCTAACAAACTAATCGAAAATCTGAATTCCAGAATTCCAATATTTTATTGAATCCATTGTAAATCATCAAAAAAACTTGGTTGTGCAAACTTAATGTGATCACACATCTATATGATACCAAACCGGCATTTCAACACAATTAATTCGGCGTTTTTTGTAGAGGTATTGGATAAGCAAATCGGTGATTAAATCCAAACTATATTGAGCAAAGAATCACAACAAAAAGCATTACAAAATTGCAGCAATGATCCAACACAGAATCGCACCAACACTCAGGTAATCCAACACGAACTCATGAGGAAGATGATCAGCAACTGATGAGGAATCGCAATAATGAGCTAGAACGGATATTGGATTGCACAACTAATTTTGATGCTAAGTAGGAGTTGCAATATGAATTGACAAATTGATGGCTGAATTGAAGAATCGATGGAGCGGTTTAATGCTGAACTGGAGCTGCAACTTTAAAATATGTGGCCCTAGGATAGTCTAAGCTCTGATACCATGTTAGAAATTAATAGAACATGAAAGCGTGAAGGATATGAACAAGAAAAACACCTGGCTCCATTGTATTGAGAAACGTATCAGTTTGTACATATTGAACTACATATATATAGTATAGAGAGAATTAACTATATATATCGATACTATCTATAAAGATACTCATACTATCTATCTAACGATATATATATTTGTAAAGAATGAACTAAATTTAAAGGGATAACCTAATTAATATAGATAGACTAAAGGATAAAGTCTAGTAGAAGGATAATCTAGAGTAAACTACATAATATTCTAACATTCACCCATGTTCTCTGCTTTTCTTGATTTATATTACTCTAATTAACATTCACCCATGTTCTTTGCTCTTCTTGATTTTGATACTCAAATTTTAAAATTTGCTGAATTGGACCCCAAATTTCCAATGCTTCTTTTCTTGTGTCGGATCCCAAATCCAATCTTGATCAAATCCCTAATCGAATTGAGCTCGCACATATTCATCATTGGTGAGATACTCCTCGTTTGAATACAAGTTTTTCCAGCTAAAATCCAGATGAAAAAAAAAGACTCGGTAATGCCATCACGGTGCCATATTGGCCATCACGGCGTGGTCATGCGATAAAAGAAAAAAGGGTCATCCCAGTCATGCTATCACGGTGCCATATCGGTAATCACGTCATGGTCATGCCGTAGTAGCTAACAAACTAATCGAAAATCTGAATTCCAGAATTCCAATATTTTATTGAATCCATTGTAAATCATCAAAAAAACTTGGTTGTGCAAACTTAATGTGATCACACATTTATATGATACCAAACCGGCATTTCAACACAATTAATTCGGCGTTTTTTGTAGAGGTATTGGATAAGCAAATCGGTGATTAAATCCAAACTATATTGAGCAAAGAATCACAACAAAAAGCATTACAAAATTGCAGCAATGATCCAACACAGAATCGCAGCAATACTCAGGTAATCCAACACGAACTCATGAGGAAGATGATCAGCAACTGATGAGGAATCGCAATAATGAGCTAGAACGTATATTGGATTGCACGACTAATGTTGATGCTAAGTAGGAGTTGCAATATGAAATGACAAATTGATGGCTGAATTAAACAATCGATGGAGCGGTTTAATGCTGAACTAGAGCTGCAACTGGAAAATATTTGGCCCTAGGATAGACTAAGCTCTGATACCATGTTAGAATTAATAGAACATGAAAGCGTGAAGGATATGAACAAGAAAAACACCTGGCTCCATTGTATTGAGAAACGTATCAGTTTGTACATATTGAACTACATATATATAGTATAGAGAGAATTAACTATATATATCGATACTATCTATAAAGATACTCATACTATCTATCTAACGATATATATAATTGTAAAGAATAAACTAAATTTAAAGGGATAACCTAATTAATATAGATAGACTAAAGGATAAAGTCTAATAGAAGGATAATCTAGAGTAAACTACATAATATTCTAACATTCACCCATATTCTCTACTTTTCTTGATTTATATTACTCTAATTGACATTCACCCATGTTCTTTGCTCTTCTTGATTTTGATACTCAAATTTTAAAATTTGCTGAATTGGACCCCAAATTTCCAATGCTTCTTTTCTTGTGTCGGATCCCAAATCCAATCTTGATCAAATCCCTAATCGAATTGAGCTCGCACATATTCATTATTGGTGAGATACTCCTCGTTTGAATACAAGTTTTTCCAGCTAAAATCCAGATGAAAAAAAAAGACTCGGTCATGCCATCGCGGTGCCATATTGGCCATCACGGCATGGTCATGCGATAAAAGATAAAAGGGTCATCCCAGTCATGCTATCGCGGTGCCATATCGGTAATCACGTCATGGTCATGCCGTAGTAGCTAACAAACTAATCGAAAATCTGAATTCCAGAATTCCAATATTTTATTGAATCCATTGTAAATCATCAAAAAAACTTGGTTGTGCAAACTTAATGTGATCACACATCTATATGATACCAAACCGGCATTTCAACACAATTAATTCGGCGTTTTTTGTAGAGGTATTGGATAAGCAAATCGGTGATTAAATCCAAACTATATTGAGCAAAGAATCACAACAAAAAGCATTACAAAATTGCAGCAATGATCCAACACAGAATCGCACCAACACTCAGGTAATCCAACACGAACTCATGAGGAAGATGATCATCAACTGATGAGGAATCGCAATAATGAGCTAGAACGTATATTGGATTGCACGACTAATGTTGATGCTAAGTAGGAGTTGCAATATGAATTGACAAATTGATGGCTGAATTAAAGAATCGATGGAGCGGTTTAATGCTGAACTGGAGCTGCAACTGGAAAATATTTGGCCCTAGGATAGACTAAGCTCTGATACCATGTTAGAATTAATAGAACATGAAAGCGTGAAGGATATGAACAAGAAAAACACCTGGCTCCATTGTATTGAGAAACTTATTAGTTTGTACATATTGAACTACATATATATTGTATAGAGAGAATTAACTATATATATCGATACTATCTATAAAGATACTCATACTATCTATCTAACGATATATATATTTGTAAAGAATAAACTAAATTTAAAGGGATAACCTAATTAATATAGATACACTAAAGGATAAAGTCTAGTAGAAGGATAATCTAGAGTAAACTACATAATATTCTAACATTCACCCATGTGCTCTGCTTTTCTTGATTTATATTACTCTAACATTCACCCATGTTCTTTGCTCTTCTTGATTTTGATCCTCAAATTTTAAAATTTGCTGAATTGGACCCCAAATTTCCAATGCTTCTTTTCTTGTGTCGGATCCCAAATCCAATCTTGATCAAATCCCTAATCAAATTGAGCTCGCACATATTCATTATTGGTGAGATACTCCTCGTTTGAATACAAGTTTTTCCAGCTAAAATCCAGATGAAAAAAAAAGACTCGGTCATGCCATCGCGGTGCCATATTGGCCATCACGGCGTGGTCATGCGATAAAAGATAAAAGGGTCATCCCAGTCATGCTATCGCGGTGCCATATCGGTAATCACGTCATGGTCATGCCGTAGTAGCTAACAAACTAATCGAAAATCTGAATTCCAGAATTCCAATATTTTATTGAATCCATTGTAAATCATCAAAAAAACTTGGTTGTGCAAACTTAATGTGATCACACATCTATATGATACCAAACCGGCATTTCAACACAATTAATTCGGCGTTTTTTGTAGAGGTATTGGATAAGCAAATCGGTGATTAAATCCAAACTATATTGAGCAAAGAATCACAACAAAAAGCATTACAAAATTGCAGCAATGATCCAACACAGAATCGCACCAACACTCAGGTAATCCAACACGAACTCATGAGGAAGATGATCAGCAACTGATGAGGAATCGCAATAATGAGCTAGAACGGATATTGGATTGCACAACTAATTTTGATGCTAAGTAGGAGTTGCAATATGAATTGACAAATTGATGGCTGAATTGAAGAATCGATGGAGCGGTTTAATGCTGAACTGGAGCTGCAACTTTAAAATATGTGGCCCTAGGATAGTCTAAGCTCTGATACCATGTTAGAAATTAATAGAACATGAAAGCGTGAAGGATATGAACAAGAAAAACACCTGGCTCCATTGTATTGAGAAACGTATCAGTTTGTACATATTGAACTACATATATATAGTATAGAGAGAATTAACTATATATATCGATACTATCTATAAAGATACTCATACTATCTATCTAACGATATATATATTTGTAAAGAATGAACTAAATTTAAAGGGATAACCTAATTAATATAGATAGACTAAAGGATAAAGTCTAGTAGAAGGATAATCTAGAGTAAACTACATAATATTCTAACATTCACCCATGTTCTCTGCTTTTCTTGATTTATATTACTCTAATTAACATTCACCCATGTTCTTTGCTCTTCTTGATTTTGATACTCAAATTTTAAAATTTGCTGAATTGGACCCCAAATTTCCAATGCTTCTTTTCTTGTGTCGGATCCCAAATCCAATCTTGATCAAATCCCTAATCGAATTGAGCTCGCACATATTCATCATTGGTGAGATACTCCTCGTTTGAATACAAGTTTTTCCAGCTAAAATCCAGATGAAAAAAAAAGACTCGGTAATGCCATCACGGTGCCATATTGGCCATCACGGCGTGGTCATGCGATAAAAGAAAAAAGGGTCATCCCAGTCATGCTATCACGGTGCCATATCGGTAATCACGTCATGGTCATGCCGTAGTAGCTAACAAACTAATCGAAAATCTGAATTCCAGAATTCCAATATTTTATTGAATCCATTGTAAATCATCAAAAAAACTTGGTTGTGCAAACTTAATGTGATCACACATTTATATGATACCAAACCGGCATTTCAACACAATTAATTCGGCGTTTTTTGTAGAGGTATTGGATAAGCAAATCGGTGATTAAATCCAAACTATATTGAGCAAAGAATCACAACAAAAAGCATTACAAAATTGCAGCAATGATCCAACACAGAATCGCAGCAATACTCAGGTAATCCAACACGAACTCATGAGGAAGATGATCAGCAACTGATGAGGAATCGCAATAATGAGCTAGAACGTATATTGGATTGCACGACTAATGTTGATGCTAAGTAGGAGTTGCAATATGAAATGACAAATTGATGGCTGAATTAAACAATCGATGGAGCGGTTTAATGCTGAACTAGAGCTGCAACTGGAAAATATTTGGCCCTAGGATAGACTAAGCTCTGATACCATGTTAGAATTAATAGAACATGAAAGCGTGAAGGATATGAACAAGAAAAACACCTGGCTCCATTGTATTGAGAAACGTATCAGTTTGTACATATTGAACTACATATATATAGTATAGAGAGAATTAACTATATATATCGATACTATCTATAAAGATACTCATACTATCTATCTAACGATATATATAATTGTAAAGAATAAACTAAATTTAAAGGGATAACCTAATTAATATAGATAGACTAAAGGATAAAGTCTAATAGAAGGATAATCTAGAGTAAACTACATAATATTCTAACATTCACCCATATTCTCTACTTTTCTTGATTTATATTACTCTAATTGACATTCACCCATGTTCTTTGCTCTTCTTGATTTTGATACTCAAATTTTAAAATTTGCTGAATTGGACCCCAAATTTCCAATGCTTCTTTTCTTGTGTCGGATCCCAAATCCAATCTTGATCAAATCCCTAATCGAATTGAGCTCGCACATATTCATTATTGGTGAGATACTCCTCGTTTGAATACAAGTTTTTCCAGCTAAAATCCAGATGAAAAAAAAAGACTCGGTCATGCCATCGCGGTGCCATATTGGCCATCACGGCATGGTCATGCGATAAAAGATAAAAGGGTCATCCCAGTCATGCTATCGCGGTGCCATATCGGTAATCACGTCATGGTCATGCCGTAGTAGCTAACAAACTAATCGAAAATCTGAATTCCAGAATTCCAATATTTTATTGAATCCATTGTAAATCATCAAAAAAACTTGGTTGTGCAAACTTAATGTGATCACACATCTATATGATACCAAACCGGCATTTCAACACAATTAATTCGGCGTTTTTTGTAGAGGTATTGGATAAGCAAATCGGTGATTAAATCCAAACTATATTGAGCAAAGAATCACAACAAAAAGCATTACAAAATTGCAGCAATGATCCAACACAGAATCGCACCAACACTCAGGTAATCCAACACGAACTCATGAGGAAGATGATCAGCAACTGATGAGGAATCGCAATAATGAGCTAGAACGGATATTGGATTGCACAACTAATTTTGATGCTAAGTAGGAGTTGCAATATGAATTGACAAATTGATGGCTGAATTGAAGAATCGATGGAGCGGTTTAATGCTGAACTGGAGCTGCAACTTTAAAATATGTGGCCCTAGGATAGTCTAAGCTCTGATACCATGTTAGAAATTAATAGAACATGAAAGCGTGAAGGATATGAACAAGAAAAACACCTGGCTCCATTGTATTGAGAAACGTATCAGTTTGTACATATTGAACTACATATATATAGTATAGAGAGAATTAACTATATATATCGATACTATCTATAAAGATACTCATACTATCTATCTAACGATATATATATTTGTAAAGAATGAACTAAATTTAAAGGGATAACCTAATTAATATAGATAGACTAAAGGATAAAGTCTAGTAGAAGGATAATCTAGAGTAAACTACATAATATTCTAACATTCACCCATGTTCTCTGCTTTTCTTGATTTATATTACTCTAATTAACATTCACCCATGTTCTTTGCTCTTCTTGATTTTGATACTCAAATTTTAAAATTTGCTGAATTGGACCCCAAATTTCCAATGCTTCTTTTCTTGTGTCGGATCCCAAATCCAATCTTGATCAAATCCCTAATCGAATTGAGCTCGCACATATTCATCATTGGTGAGATACTCCTCGTTTGAATACAAGTTTTTCCAGCTAAAATCCAGATGAAAAAAAAAGACTCGGTAATGCCATCACGGTGCCATATTGGCCATCACGGCGTGGTCATGCGATAAAAGAAAAAAGGGTCATCCCAGTCATGCTATCACGGTGCCATATCGGTAATCACGTCATGGTCATGCCGTAGTAGCTAACAAACTAATCGAAAATCTGAATTCCAGAATTCCAATATTTTATTGAATCCATTGTAAATCATCAAAAAAACTTGGTTGTGCAAACTTAATGTGATCACACATTTATATGATACCAAACCGGCATTTCAACACAATTAATTCCGCGTTTTTTGTAGAGGTATTGGATAAGCAAATCGGTGATTAAATCCAAACTATATTGAGCAAAGAATCACAACAAAAAGCATTACAAAATTGCAGCAATGATCCAACACAGAATCGCAGCAATACTCAGGTAATCCAACACGAACTCATGAGGAAGATGATCAGCAACTGATGAGGAATCGCAATAATGAGCTAGAACGTATATTGGATTGCACGACTAATGTTGATGCTAAGTAGGAGTTGCAATATGAAATGACAAATTGATGGCTGAATTAAACAATCGATGGAGCGGTTTAATGCTGAACTAGAGCTGCAACTGGAAAATATTTGGCCCTAGGATAGACTAAGCTCTGATACCATGTTAGAATTAATAGAACATGAAAGCGTGAAGGATATGAACAAGAAAAACACCTGGCTCCATTGTATTGAGAAACGTATCAGTTTGTACATATTGAACTACATATATATAGTATAGAGAGAATTAACTATATATATCGATACTATCTATAAAGATACTCATACTATCTATCTAACGATATATATAATTGTAAAGAATAAACTAAATTTAAAGGGATAACCTAATTAATATAGATAGACTAAAGGATAAAGTCTAATAGAAGGATAATCTAGAGTAAACTACATAATATTCTAACATTCACCCATATTCTCTACTTTTCTTGATTTATATTACTCTAATTGACATTCACCCATGTTCTTTGCTCTTCTTGATTTTGATACTCAAATTTTAAAATTTGCTGAATTGGACCCCAAATTTCCAATGCTTCTTTTCTTGTGTCGGATCCCAAATCCAATCTTGATCAAATCCCTAATCGAATTGAGCTCGCACATATTCATTATTGGTGAGATACTCCTCGTTTGAATACAAGTTTTTCCAGCTAAAATCCAGATGAAAAAAAAAGACTCGGTCATGCCATCGCGGTGCCATATTGGCCATCACGGCATGGTCATGCGATAAAAGATAAAAGGGTCATCCCAGTCATGCTATCGCGGTGCCATATCGGTAATCACGTCATGGTCATGCCGTAGTAGCTAACAAACTAATCGAAAATCTGAATTCCAGAATTCCAATATTTTATTGAATCCATTGTAAATCATCAAAAAAACTTGGTTGTGCAAACTTAATGTGATCACACATCTATATGATACCAAACCGGCATTTCAACACAATTAATTCGGCGTTTTTTGTAGAGGTATTGGATAAGCAAATCGGTGATTAAATCCAAACTATATTGAGCAAAGAATCACAACAAAAAGCATTACAAAATTGCAGCAATGATCCAACACAGAATCGCACCAACACTCAGGTAATCCAACACGAACTCATGAGGAAGATGATCAGCAACTGATGAGGAATCGCAATAATGAGCTAGAACGGATATTGGATTGCACAACTAATTTTGATGCTAAGTAGGAGTTGCAATATGAATTGACAAATTGATGGCTGAATTGAAGAATCGATGGAGCGGTTTAATGCTGAACTGGAGCTGCAACTTTAAAATATGTGGCCCTAGGATAGTCTAAGCTCTGATACCATGTTAGAAATTAATAGAACATGAAAGCGTGAAGGATATGAACAAGAAAAACACCTGGCTCCATTGTATTGAGAAACGTATCAGTTTGTACATATTGAACTACATATATATAGTATAGAGAGAATTAACTATATATATCGATACTATCTATAAAGATACTCATACTATCTATCTAACGATATATATATTTGTAAAGAATGAACTAAATTTAAAGGGATAACCTAATTAATATAGATAGACTAAAGGATAAAGTCTAGTAGAAGGATAATCTAGAGTAAACTACATAATATTCTAACATTCACCCATGTTCTCTGCTTTTCTTGATTTATATTACTCTAATTAACATTCACCCATGTTCTTTGCTCTTCTTGATTTTGATACTCAAATTTTAAAATTTGCTGAATTGGACCCCAAATTTCCAATGCTTCTTTTCTTGTGTCGGATCCCAAATCCAATCTTGATCAAATCCCTAATCGAATTGAGCTCGCACATATTCATCATTGGTGAGATACTCCTCGTTTGAATACAAGTTTTTCCAGCTAAAATCCAGATGAAAAAAAAAGACTCGGTAATGCCATCACGGTGCCATATTGGCCATCACGGCGTGGTCATGCGATAAAAGAAAAAAGGGTCATCCCAGTCATGCTATCACGGTGCCATATCGGTAATCACGTCATGGTCATGCCGTAGTAGCTAACAAACTAATCGAAAATCTGAATTCCAGAATTCCAATATTTTATTGAATCCATTGTAAATCATCAAAAAAACTTGGTTGTGCAAACTTAATGTGATCACACATTTATATGATACCAAACCGGCATTTCAACACAATTAATTCCGCGTTTTTTGTAGAGGTATTGGATAAGCAAATCGGTGATTAAATCCAAACTATATTGAGCAAAGAATCACAACAAAAAGCATTACAAAATTGCAGCAATGATCCAACACAGAATCGCAGCAATACTCAGGTAATCCAACACGAACTCATGAGGAAGATGATCAGCAACTGATGAGGAATCGCAATAATGAGCTAGAACGTATATTGGATTGCACGACTAATGTTGATGCTAAGTAGGAGTTGCAATATGAAATGACAAATTGATGGCTGAATTAAACAATCGATGGAGCGGTTTAATGCTGAACTAGAGCTGCAACTGGAAAATATTTGGCCCTAGGATAGACTAAGCTCTGATACCATGTTAGAATTAATAGAACATGAAAGCGTGAAGGATATGAACAAGAAAAACACCTGGCTCCATTGTATTGAGAAACGTATCAGTTTGTACATATTGAACTACATATATATAGTATAGAGAGAATTAACTATATATATCGATACTATCTATAAAGATACTCATACTATCTATCTAACGATATATATAATTGTAAAGAATAAACTAAATTTAAAGGGATAACCTAATTAATATAGATAGACTAAAGGATAAAGTCTAATAGAAGGATAATCTAGAGTAAACTACATAATATTCTAACATTCACCCATATTCTCTACTTTTCTTGATTTATATTACTCTAATTGACATTCACCCATGTTCTTTGCTCTTCTTGATTTTGATACTCAAATTTTAAAATTTGCTGAATTGGACCCCAAATTTCCAATGCTTCTTTTCTTGTGTCGGATCCCAAATCCAATCTTGATCAAATCCCTAATCGAATTGAGCTCGCACATATTCATCATTGGTGAGATACTCCTCGTTTGAATACAAGTTTTTCCAGCTAAAATCCAGATGAAAAAAAAAGACTCGGTCATGCCATCGCGGTGCCATATTGGCCATCACGGCGTGGGCATGCGATAAAAGAAAAAAGGGTCATCCCAGTCATGCTATCGCGGTGCCATATCGGTAATCACGTCATGGTCATGCCGTAGTAGCTAACAAACTAATCGAAAATCTGAATTCCAGAATTCCAATATTTTATTGAATCCATTGTAAATCATCAAAAAAACTTGGTTGTGCAAACTTAATGTGATCACACATTTATATGATACCAAACCGGCATTTCAACACAATTAATTCGGCGTTTTTTGTAGAGGTATTGGATAAGCAAATGGGTGATTAAATCCAAACTATATTGAGCAAAGAATCACAACAAAAAGCATTACAAAATTGCAGCAATGATCCAACACAGAATCGCACCAACACTCAGGTAATCCAACACGAACTCATGAGGAAGATGATCAGCAACTGATGAGGAATCGCAATAATGAGCTAGAACGGATATTGGATTGCACAACTAATGTTGATGCTAAGTAGTAGTTGCAATATGAATTGACAAATTGATGGCTGAATTAAAGAATCGATGGAGCGGTTTAATGCTGAACTGGAGCTGCAACTGGAAAATATTTGGCCCTAGGATAGACTAAGCTCTGATACCATGTTAGAAATTAATAGAACATGAAAGCGTGAAGGATATGAACAAGAAAAACACTTGGCTCCATTGTATTGAGAAACGTATCAGTTTGTACATATTGAAATACATATATATAGTATAGAGAGAATTAACTATATATATCGATACTATCTATAAAGATACTCATACTATCTATCTAACGATATATATATTTGTAAAGAATGAACTAAATTTAAAGGGATAACCTAATTAATATAGATAGACTAAAGGATAAAGTCTAGTAGAAGGATAATCTAGAGTAAACTACATAATATTCTAACATTCACCCATGTTCTCTGCTTTTCTTGATTTATATTACTCTAATTAACATTCACCCATGTTCTTTGCTCTTCTTGATTTTGATACTCAAATTTTAAAATTTGCTGAATTGGACCCCAAATTTCCAATGCTTCTTTTCTTGTGTCGGATCCCAAATCCAATCTTGATCAAATCCCTAATCGAATTGAGCTCGCACATATTCATCATTGGTGAGATACTCCTCGTTTGAATACAAGTTTTTCCAGCTAAAATCCAGATGAAAAAAAAAGACTCGGTCATGCCATCGCGGTGCCATATTGGCCATCACGGCGTGGGCATGCGATAAAAGAAAAAAGGGTCATCCCAGTCATGCTATCGCGGTGCCATATCGGTAATCACGTCATGGTCATGCCGTAGTAGCTAACAAACTAATCGAAAATCTGAATTCCAGAATTCCAATATTTTATTGAATCCATTGTAAATCATCAAAAAAACTTGGTTGTGCAAACTTAATGTGATCACACATCTATATGATACCAAACCGGCATTTCAACACAATTAATTCGGCGTTTTTTGTAGAGGTATTGGATAAGCAAATGGGTGATTAAATCCAAACTATATTGAGCAAAGAATCACAACAAAAAGCATTACAAAATTGCAGCAATGATCCAACACAGAATCGCACCAACACTCAAGTAATCCAACACGAACTCATGAGGAAGATGATCAGCAACTGATGAGGAATCGCAATAATGAGCTAGAACGGATATTGGATTGCACAACTAATTTTGATGCTAAGTAGGAGTTGCAATATGAATTGACAAATTGATGGCTGAATTGAAGAATCGATGGAGCGGTTTAATGCTGAACTGGAGCTGCAACTTTAAAATATGTGGCCCTAGGATAGTCTAAGCTCTGATACCATGTTAGAAATTAATAGAACATGAAAGCGTGAAGGATATGAACAAGAAAAACACCTGGCTCCATTGTATTGAGAAACGTATCAGTTTGTACATATTGAACTACATATATATAGTATAGAGAGAATTAACTATATATATCGATACTATCTATAAAGATACTCATACTATCTATCTAACGATATATATATTTGTAAAGAATGAACTAAATTTAAAGGGATAACCTAATTAATATAGATAGACTAAAGGATAAAGTCTAGTAGAAGGATAATCTAGAGTAAACTACATAATATTCTAACATTCACCCATGTTCTCTGCTTTTCTTGATTTATATTACTCTAATTAACATTCACCCATGTTCTTTGCTCTTCTTGATTTTGATACTCAAATTTTAAAATTTGCTGAATTGGACCCCAAATTTCCAATGCTTCTTTTCTTGTGTCGGATCCCAAATCCAATCTTGATCAAATCCCTAATCGAATTGAGCTCGCACATATTCATCATTGGTGAGATACTCCTCGTTTGAATACAAGTTTTTCCAGCTAAAATCCAGATGAAAAAAAAAGACTCGGTAATGCCATCACGGTGCCATATTGGCCATCACGGCGTGGTCATGCGATAAAAGAAAAAAGGGTCATCCCAGTCATGCTATCACGGTGCCATATCGGTAATCACGTCATGGTCATGCCGTAGTAGCTAACAAACTAATCGAAAATCTGAATTCCAGAATTCCAATATTTTATTGAATCCATTGTAAATCATCAAAAAAACTTGGTTGTGCAAACTTAATGTGATCACACATTTATATGATACCAAACCGGCATTTCAACACAATTAATTCGGCGTTTTTTGTAGAGGTATTGGATAAGCAAATCGGTGATTAAATCCAAACTATATTGAGCAAAGAATCACAACAAAAAGCATTACAAAATTGCAGCAATGATCCAACACAGAATCGCAGCAATACTCAGGTAATCCAACACGAACTCATGAGGAAGATGATCAGCAACTGATGAGGAATCGCAATAATGAGCTAGAACGTATATTGGATTGCACGACTAATGTTGATGCTAAGTAGGAGTTGCAATATGAAATGACAAATTGATGGCTGAATTAAACAATCGATGGAGCGGTTTAATGCTGAACTGGAGCTGCAACTGGAAAATATTTGGCCCTAGGATAGACTAAGCTCTGATACCATGTTAGAATTAATAGAACATGAAAGCGTGAAGGATATGAACAAGAAAAACACCTGGCTCCATTGTATTGAGAAACTTATTAGTTTGTACATATTGAACTACATATATATAGTATAGAGAGAATTAACTATATATATCGATACTATCTATAAAGATACTCATACTATCTATCTAACGATATATATAATTGTAAAGAATAAACTAAATTTAAAGGGATAACCTAATTAATATAGATAGACTAAAGGATAAAGTCTAATAGAAGGATAATCTAGAGTAAACTACATAATATTCTAACATTCACCCATATTCTCTGCTTTTCTTGATTCATATTACTCTAACATTCACCCATGTTCTTTGCTCTTCTTGATTTTGATCCTCAAATTTTAAAATTTGCTGAATTGGTCCCCAAATTTCCAAAGCTTCTTTTCTTGTGTCGGATCCCAAATCCAATCTTGATCAAATCCCTAATCGAATTGAGCTCGCACATATTCATCATTGGTGAGATACTCCTCGTTTGAATACAAGTTTTTCCAGCTAAAATCCAGATGAAAAAAAAAGACTCGGTCATGCCATCATGGTGCCATATTGGCCATCACGGCGTGGTCATGCAATAAAAGAAAAAAGGGTCATCCCAGTCATGCTATCGCGGTGCCATATCGGTAATCACGTCATGGTCATGCCGTAGTAGCTAACAAACTAATCGAAAATCTGAATTCCAGAATTCCAATATTTTATTGAATCCATTGTAAATCATCAAAAAAACTTGGTTGTGCAAACTTAATGTGATCACACATCTATATGATACCAAACCGGCATTTCAACACAATTAATTCGGCGTTTTTTGTAGAGGTATTGGATAAGCAAATCGGTGATTAAATCCAAACTATATTGAGCAAAGAATCACAACAAAAAGCATTACAAAATTGCAGCAATGATCCAACACAGAATCGCACCAACACTCAGGTAATCCAACACGAACTCATGAGGAAGATGATCAGCAACTGATGAGGAATCGCAATAATGAGCTAGAACGGATATTGGATTGCACAACTAATTTTGATGCTAAGTAGGAGTTGCAATATGAATTGACAAATTGATGGCTGAATTGAAGAATCGATGGAGCAGTTTAATGCTGAACTGGAGCTACAACTGGAAAATATTTGGCCCTAGGATAGACTAAGCTCTGATACCATGTTAGAAATTAATAGAACATGAAAGCGTGAAGGATATGAACAAGAAAAAACCTGGCTCCATTGTATTGAGAAACGTATCAGTTTGTACATATTGAACTACATATATATAGTATAGAGAGAATTAACTATATATATCGATACTATCTATAAAGATACTCATACTATCTATCTAACGATATATATAATTGTAAAGAATAAACTAAATTTAAAGGGACAACCTAATTAATATAGATAGACTAAAGGATAAAGTCTAATAGAAGGATAATCTAGAGTAAACTACATAATATTCTAACATTCACCCATATTCTCTACTTTTCTTGATTTATATTACTCTAATTGACATTCACCCATGTTCTTTGCTCTTCTTGATTTTGATACTCAAATTTTAAAATTTGCTGAATTGGACCCCAAATTTCCAATGCTTCTTTTCTTGTGTCGGATCCCAAATCCAATCTTGATCAAATCCCTAATCGAATTGAGCTCGCACATATTCATCATTGGTGAGATACTCCTCGTTTGAATACAAGTTTTTCCAGCTAAAATCCAGATGAAAAAAAAAGACTCGGTCATGCCATCGCGGTGCCATATTGGCCATCACGGCGTGGGCATGCGATAAAAGAAAAAAGGGTCATCCCAGTCATGCTATCGCGGTGCCATATCGGTAATCACGTCATGGTCATGCCGTAGTAGCTAACAAACTAATCGAAAATCTGAATTCTAGAATTCCAATATTTTATTGAATCCATTGTAAATCATCAAAAAAACTTGGTTGTGCAAACTTAATGTGATCACACATTTATATGATACCAAACCGGCATTTCAACACAATTAATTCGGCGTTTTTTGTAGAGGTATTGGATAAGCAAATGGGTGATTAAATCCAAACTATATTGAGCAAAGAATCACAACAAAAAGCTTTACAAAATTGCAGCAATGATCCAACACAGAATCGCACCAACACTCAGGTAATCCAACACGAACTCATGAGGAAGATGATCAGCAACTGATGAGGAATCGCAATAATGAGCTAGAACGGATATTGGATTGCACAACTAATGTTGATGCTAAGTAGTAGTTGCAATATGAATTGACAAATTGATGGCTGAATTAAAGAATCGATGGAGCGGTTTAATGCTGAACTGGAGCTGCAACTGGAAAATATTTGGCCCTAGGATAGACTAAGCTCTGATACCATGTTAGAAATTAATAGAACATGAAAGCGTGAAGGATATGAACAAGAAAAACACTTGGCTCCATTGTATTGAGAAACGTATCAGTTTGTACATATTGAAATACATATATATAGTATAGAGAGAATTAACTATATATATCGATACTATCTATAAAGAAACTCATACTATCTATCTAACGATATATATAATTGTAAAGAATAAACTAAATTTAAAGGGATAACCTAATTAATATAGATAGACTAAAGGATAAAGTCTAATAGAAGGATAATCTAGAGTAAACTACATAATATTCTAACATTCACCCATATTCTCTGCTTTTCTTGATTCATATTACTCTAACATTCACCCATGTTCTTTGCTCTTCTTGATTTTGATCCTCAAATTTTAAAATTTGCTGAATTGGTCCCCAAATTTCCAAAGCTTCCTTTCTTGTGTCGGATCCCAAATCCAATCTTGATCAAATCCCTAATCGAATTGAGCTCGCACATATTCATCATTGGTGAGATACTCCTCGTTTGAATACAAGTTTTTCCAGCTAAAATCCAGATGAAAAAAAAAGACTCGGTCATGCCATCGCGGTGCCATATTGGCCATCACGGCGTGGTCATGCGATAAAAGAAAAAAGGGTCATCCCAGTCATGCTATCACGGTGCCATATCGGTAATCACGTCATGGTCATGCCGTAGTAGCTAACAAACTAATCGAAAATCTGAATTCCAGAATTCCAATATTTTATTGAATCCATTGTAAATCATCAAAAAAACTTGGTTGTGCAAACTTAATGTGATCACACATCTATATGATACCAAACCGGCATTTCAACACAATTAATTCAGCGTTTTTTGTAGAGGTATTGGATAAGCAAATCGGTGATTAAATCCAAACTATATTGAGCAAAGAATCACAACAAAAAGCATTACAAAATTGCAGCAATGATCCAACACAGAATCGCAGCAATACTCAGGTAATCCAACACGAACTCATGAGGAAGATGATCAGCAACTGATGAGGAATCGCAATAATGAGCTAGAACGTATATTGGAATGCACAACTAATGTTGATGCTAAGTAGGAGTTGCAATATGAATTGACAAATTGATGGCTGAATTAAAGAATCGATGGAGCAGTTTAATGCTGAACTGGAGCTGCAACTGGAAAATATTTGGCCCTAGGATAGACTAAGCTCTGATACCATGTTAGAAATTAATAGAACATGAAAGCGTGAAGGATATGAACAAGAAAAAACCTGGCTCCATTGTATTGAGAAACGTATCAGTTTGTACATATTGAACTACATATATATAGTATAGAGAGAATTAACTATATATATCGATACTATCTATAAAGATACTCATACTATCTATCTAACGATATATATAATTGTAAAGAATAAACTAAATTTAAAGGGATAACCTAATTAATATAGATAGACTAAAGGATAAAGTCTAATAGAAGGATAATCTAGAGTAAACTACATAATATTCTAACATTCACCCATATTCTCTACTTTTCTTGATTTATATTACTCTAATTGACATTCACCCATGTTCTTTGCTCTTCTTGATTTTGATACTCAAATTTTAAAATTTGCTGAATTGGACCCCAAATTTCCAATGCTTCTTTTCTTGTGTCGGATCCCAAATCCAATCTTGATCAAATCCCTAATCGAATTAAGCTAGCACATATTCATCATTGGTGAGATACTCCTCGTTTGAATACAAGTTTTTCCAGCTAAAATCCAGATGAAAAAAAAAGACTCGGTCATGCCATCGCGGTGCCATATTGGCCATCACGGCGTGGGCATGCGATAAAAGAAAAAAGGGTCATCCCAGTCATGCTATCGCGGTGCCATATCGGTAATCACGTCATGGTCATGCCGTAGTAGATAACAAACTAATCGAAAATCTGAATTCCAGAATTCCAATATTTTATTGAATCCATTGTAAATCATCAAAAAAACTTGGTTGTGCAAACTTAATGTGATCACACATTTATATGATACCAAACCGGCATTTCAACACAATTAATTCGGCGTTTTTTGTAGAGGTATTGGATAAGCAAATGGGTGATTAAATCCAAACTATATTGAGCAAAGAATCACAACAAAAAGCATTACAAAATTGCGGCAATGATCCAACACAGAATCGCACCAACACTCAGGTAATCCAACACGAACTCATGAGGAAGATGATCAACAACTGATGAGGAATCGCAATAATGAGCTAGAACGGATATTGGATTGCACAACTAATGTTGATGCTAAGTAGTAGTTGCAATATGAATTGACAAATTGATGGCTGAATTAAAGAATCGATGGAGCGGTTTAATGCTGAACTGGAGCTGCAACTGGAAAATATTTGGCCCTAGGATAGACTAAGCTCTGATACCATGTTAGAAATTAATAGAACATGAAAGCGTGAAGGATATGAACAAGAAAAACACTTGGCTCCATTGTATTGAGAAACGTATCAGTTTGTACATATTGAAATACATATATATAGTATAGAGAGAATTAACTATATATATCGATACTATCTATAAAGATACTCATACTATCTATCTAACGATATATATAATTGTAAAGAATAAACTAAATTTAAAGGGATAACCTAATTAATATAGATAGACTAAAGGATAAAGTCTAATAGAAGGATAATCTAGAGTAAACTACATAATATTCTAACATTCACCCATATTCTCTGCTTTTCTTGATTCATATTACTCTAACATTCACCCATGTTCTTTGCTCTTCTTGATTTTGATCCTCAAATTTTAAAATTTGCTGAATTGGTCCCCAAATTTCCAAAGCTTCCTTTCTTGTGTCGGATCCCAAATCCAATCTTGATCAAATCCCTAATCGAATTGAGCTCGCACATATTCATCATTGGTGAGATACTCCTCGTTTGAATACAAGTTTTTCCAGCTAAAATCCAGATGAAAAAAAAAGACTCGGTCATGCCATCGCGGTGCCATATTGGCCATCACGGCGTGGTCATGCGATAAAAGAAAAAAGGGTCATCCCAGTCATGCTATCACGGTGCCATATCGGTAATCACGTCATGGTCATGCCGTAGTAGCTAACAAACTAATCGAAAATCTGAATTCCAGAATTCCAATATTTTATTGAATCCATTGTAAATCATCAAAAAAACTTGGTTGTGCAAACTTAATGTGATCACACATCTATATGATACCAAACCGGCATTTCAACACAATTAATTCAGCGTTTTTTGTAGAGGTATTGGATAAGCAAATCGGTGATTAAATCCAAACTATATTGAGCAAAGAATCACAACAAAAAGCATTACAAAATTGCAGCAATGATCCAACACAGAATCGCAGCAATACTCAGGTAATCCAACACGAACTCATGAGGAAGATGATCAGCAACTGATGAGGAATCGCAATAATGAGCTAGAACGTATATTGGAATGCACAACTAATGTTGATGCTAAGTAGGAGTTGCAATATGAATTGACAAATTGATGGCTGAATTAAAGAATCGATGGAGCAGTTTAATGCTGAACTGGAGCTGCAACTGGAAAATATTTGGCCCTAGGATAGACTAAGCTCTGATACCATGTTAGAAATTAATAGAACATGAAAGCGTGAAGGATATGAACAAGAAAAAACCTGGCTCCATTGTATTGAGAAACGTATCAGTTTGTACATATTGAACTACATATATATAGTATAGAGAGAATTAACTATATATATCGATACTATCTATAAAGATACTCATACTATCTATCTAACGATATATATAATTGTAAAGAATAAACTAAATTTAAAGGGATAACCTAATTAATATAGATAGACTAAAGGATAAAGTCTAATAGAAGGATAATCTAGAGTAAACTACATAATATTCTAACATTCACCCATATTCTCTACTTTTCTTGATTTATATTACTCTAATTGACATTCACCCATGTTCTTTGCTCTTCTTGATTTTGATACTCAAATTTTAAAATTTGCTGAATTGGACCCCAAATTTCCAATGCTTCTTTTCTTGTGTCGGATCCCAAATCCAATCTTGATCAAATCCCTAATCGAATTGAGCTAGCACATATTCATCATTGGTGAGATACTCCTCGTTTGAATACAAGTTTTTCCAGCTAAAATCCAGATGAAAAAAAAAGACTCGGTCATGCCATCGCGGTGCCATATTGGCCATCACGGCGTGGGCATGCGATAAAAGAAAAAAGGGTCATCCCAGTCATGCTATCGCGGTGCCATATCGGTAATCACGTCATGGTCATGCCGTAGTAGATAACAAACTAATCGAAAATCTGAATTCCAGAATTCCAATATTTTATTGAATCCATTGTAAATCATCAAAAAAACTTGGTTGTGCAAACTTAATGTGATCACACATTTATATGATACCAAACCGGCATTTCAACACAATTAATTCGGCGTTTTTTGTAGAGGTATTGGATAAGCAAATGGGTGATTAAATCCAAACTATATTGAGCAAAGAATCACAACACAAAGCATTACAAAATTGCAGCAATGATCCAACACAGAATCGCACCAACACTCAGGTAATCCAACACGAACTCATGAGGAAGATGATCAGCAACTGATGAGGAATCGCAATAATGAGCTAGAACGGATATTGGATTGCACAACTAATGTTGATGCTAAGTAGTAGTTGCAATATGAATTGACAAATTGATGGCTGAATTAAAGAATCGATGGAGCGGTTTAATGCTGAACTGGAGCTGCAACTGGAAAATATTTGGCCCTAGGATAGACTAAGCTCTGATACCATGTTAGAAATTAATAGAACATGAAAGCGTGAAGGATATGAACAAGAAAAACACTTGGCTCCATTGTATTGAGAAACGTATCAGTTTGTACATATTGAAATACATATATATAGTATAGAGAGAATTAACTATATATATCGATACTATCTATAAAGATACTCATACTATCTATCTAACGATATATATAATTGTAAAGAATAAACTAAATTTAAAGGGATAACCTAATTAATATAGATAGACTAAAGGATAAAGTCTAATAGAAGGATAATCTAGAGTAAACTACATAATATTCTAACATTCACCCATATTCTCTGCTTTTCTTGATTCATATTACTCTAACATTCACCCATGTTCTTTGCTCTTCTTGATTTTGATCCTCAAATTTTAAAATTTGCTGAATTGGTCCCCAAATTTCCAAAGCTTCCTTTCTTGTGTCGGATCCCAAATCCAATCTTGATCAAATCCCTAATCGAATTGAGCTCGCACATATTCATCATTGGTGAGATACTCCTCGTTTGAATACAAGTTTTTCCAGCTAAAATCCAGATGAAAAAAAAAGACTCGGTCATGCCATCGCGGTGCCATATTGGCCATCACGGCGTGGGCATGCGATAAAAGAAAAAAGGGTCATCCCAGTCATGCTATCACGGTGCCATATCGGTAATCACGTCATGGTCATGCCGTAGTAGCTAACAAACTAATCGAAAATCTGAATTCCAGAATTCCAATATTTTATTGAATCCATTGTAAATCATCAAAAAAACTTGGTTGTGCAAACTTAATGTGATCACACATCTATATGATACCAAACCGGCATTTCAACACAATTAATTCAGCGTTTTTTGTAGAGGTATTGGATAAGCAAATCGGTGATTAAATCCAAACTATATTGAGCAAAGAATCACAACAAAAAGCATTACAAAATTGCAGCAATGATCCAACACAGAATCGCAGCAATACTCAGGTAATCCAACACGAACTCATGAGGAAGATGATCAGCAACTGATGAGGAATCGCAATAATGAGCTAGAACGTATATTGGAATGCACAACTAATGTTGATGCTAAGTAGGAGTTGCAATATGAATTGACAAATTGATGGCTGAATTAAAGAATCGATGGAGCAGTTTAATGCTGAACTGGAGCTGCAACTGGAAAATATTTGGCCCTAGGATAGACTAAGCTCTGATACCATGTTAGAAATTAATAGAACATGAAAGCGTGAAGGATATGAACAAGAAAAAACCTGGCTCCATTGTATTGAGAAACGTATCAGTTTGTACATATTGAACTACATATATATAGTATAGAGAGAATTAACTATATATATCGATACTATCTATAAAGATACTCATACTATCTATCTAACGATATATATAATTGTAAAGAATAAACTAAATTTAAAGGGATAACCTAATTAATATAGATAGACTAAAGGATAAAGTCTAATAGAAGGATAATCTAGAGTAAACTACATAATATTCTAACATTCACCCATATTCTCTACTTTTCTTGATTTATATTACTCTAATTGACATTCACCCATGTTCTTTGCTCTTCTTGATTTTGATACTCAAATTTTAAAATTTGCTGAATTGGACCCCAAATTTCCAATGCTTCTTTTCTTGTGTCGGATCCCAAATCCAATCTTGATCAAATCCCTAATCGAATTGAGCTAGCACATATTCATCATTGGTGAGATACTCCTCGTTTGAATACAAGTTTTTCCAGCTAAAATCCAGATGAAAAAAAAAGACTCGGTCATGCCATCGCGGTGCCATATTGGCCATCACGGCGTGGGCATGCGATAAAAGAAAAAAGGGTCATCCCAGTCATGCTATCGCGGTGCCATATCGGTAATCACGTCATGGTCATGCCGTAGTAGATAACAAACTAATCGAAAATCTGAATTCCAGAATTCCAATATTTTATTGAATCTGTTGGATCGTGAAATCCTGAATGCTGATCTGGCAGTGAATTGAATGCCAGACAAGGTTGGGATGACGCTTCAGCTCCAACTCCGGTGAACCTGCAAGTAGGGGAGCGCAACAGAGGGGGTGCCTCTGGGTCCCTCTCCGATGCTTAAATGAGTATATGTGTGTATAAAACTCAAAACGTATTGAATGTATGTAAAGCAAAGGTATTTATAGAGTAGGAGATACCAAACCGTATAAGGTAACTGTATATCTTCGTGAATATTGTGTTGTTGAAGATTTAGATGGTAGATATTGCGGTTACGGCGAGATATTGCAGTTACCGTATCTAATCTTTAGTGAATATATGCCCGAGATATGCGGGATATCGTGGCTATATCCTTATTAACGGTTGGTGGGACCAGAGGAGAGAGGCAAGGCTCTCTTCAAGGCGAGCACTCCTGTGGCTGCGACCTTGATTGTTGGCGAGCACTCCCTGGGCACTCCCTTGGCGAGCAGTGGGAGGCTTTGGCCTTGGCCAATGGCGACCTGAAGTGGCACTTTGGCGTCCACTTTAGTTTGGATTCGATACTGGACCACTTTATGAGGGTCAGAGTAACCTTACTGTGGGTTGGCCTTGTTTAAATGGTATGGGTTGCACCCCCTGCAAATTTATTGGGCCTTCGAGGCCTTTCCCATATTGGGTCGTCACTATCAATACCCAACATTTGCCCCCGAAGCTTGAGTGAAGTTTCTTTGGTCGAGCTTGATTCTGTGATAGGGTTTAAGATAGTGACTTTTGGACTGGATTTTTTGCTTTCCTTATCTGCTATTTGTGCCTTTTGATGCTCTGTATCCTTTGGCGAACGATTTTGGTTGCGTAGAGTTTTTCGAAATGTGTGATACCTTACCCCATTAGGCGAACGCTTTGGGTTTCCAGGGTTTATGGATGCTCATTCTTCACTCTTTGGGCGAACACTATCGTTGCGAGGGTGTTAGGAGAGGTCTGGTATAGCTTTTGGCAATCACCTTTTTTGTGTAAGACTTCGAACATTTTAATGAATGGACAGTTAGCGGAAGTCGAGAGGACTTTTGAGGCATGTCTGTCTCTTTGTCTTCCGTAACCAGTGGGCAGACTCACAGGTTTTTCGTGTCGTTCCAACCTTTTGTCTCCCCGATGTAACCCTTGGAATTCTGACATTACTTCGGTTTTACCCAAAAGGGTGTAATCATTATCTGAGCCGTTTCTCACATGCCCGTTCGGTTTCCTTCGTTTTGGCTAAAAAGGCTGAACTTTAGCATTTAGTCTTTTACGCACTCAATTCATTTGCATTCCAGAGTTCATATCTTCTTTCAGCCCTCTGTTTCAATTTTTCATTTCTCTCTTTTTATCCTCGAAAAAGCTTTCTCAGCCAGAACGGGATACTCCTTCGAGCTTTGGAGAGCTGTCGGGGAGTGATCGGAACATCATTGATGACTTCTTCCGACATCATAGGCAACCAAACTTCTGTTCAATCCGCTCAGGGGCGGAAACTTCAGAGTCGATGCTTGGGTTAGCGGGCATTCATCAGTTCGTACAACTGACGCTCAAGGTCGGGGTTCATCATTCCACGCCAGTCTTTATTGATTGGATAAATTTCTAACCCATCAGTCTGGGACCTAAATTCATTGACCGCACTTGAGGACCTAAATTCTTCAGTCTATTTTCCAAGCGGGCTAAGACGAGGTTGTTAGCTGCCTAGGCGTCTATGAGTTTCGGATCAAGGATGTCGACCAGTACTCTGTTTGGCTAGAGGCAGAGAATGGTGACCTCATGGCTCAATTGAAAGAGTCCTGGGTGCAGAGGGATGCCTCGATGGCTGAGCAGGAGCATCCTTACTTAAATCATAAGGCTGTCCCATCCCCCCTTAGTGTGGACTTTAAGAAGTCCGAGGAGTTCTCTGTCTGCGCCTTGGAGGTGATAAAGGCCGAGGCTGCTTCCTACCTCCAGATCTTGGTCGACGAGATTCAAGGGATTGATCCCAAGTTTCCTCTATGGGAGGTGAGGTCTCTTCAGGACTTCATTGAGACCGGCTACACCAAGGAAGCTCCTTGGCGATGAGGCTGCCCCCGAGGCCGAGAAGGAGACTGCATCCCCTGATGAACCCAGACCTTGAGGTCTCAGGCCTTCAGGCGACCGAGTCGATGCAGAGTTTCAGGTCAAAGGAGCCTGTTCATCCTCCTGCTTTTTGCTCATCCTTCTTTTTATCGATAATCACTTTTACTTCCCTTTGTTTTTGGGATAGTTGTAATTATTCTTTTGATTTCAGACTCGGATATTATTATAATGAACGCCTTTAATTTCGTAAGCCTTTACTCTTTTTCGACTTCGAATGTGTTTGGTCGTTCTTCCGATATCTTTTCGTTCGAACGCTTTAGGAAGTTTTACCATATTTGTTTTCAACTTCTCTTTAGCTTATGTAGGAGAGTCTCGCCATATAGGATCTTGGACCATCCATTCCCTTCACCAAAGTTTTTTAAGGGAACTGTTACTCGAAGATCATACCTTTAAGGAAACTATCATCTTTTGTAGATGTGTTCGCTTTGTTAAGGTTTTAGACCTTTGGAGTGTTCGTCTAATCACGGGGAACTGTTACCCGAGGCTCATTCATCTTTTAGTAAGTGGTCGCCCTAGGTTCATTCGCCCACTTTCTTGTGTTTGTTTCGCAAAGGAACTGTTACCTTTGATATGGATTCATTCGCTTTGGATGTTACTTCTCAATTTTTGCCCAACTTATAAGAGAACGGACTCCTTGACGGATTGCTCGCCTTTTGCGCTAGGACTTATGTCTGATTTTTATATTTAGGCCTTATTTGCCTAACTTTTTCCTTAGGTCTTTTCGCCTGATTTTGATAACAGGTCTTGTGCCTGACTTTGGCATCAGGTCTTTCGCCTAACTTTGGTGCTAGGTCTTTCACCTGATTCAGTCATCAGGTCTTTCGGATCTTTTGGTTTGCCTAACTTTGGCGTTAGGTCTTTTTGCCTAACTTTGGCGTTAGGTCTTTCGCCCAATTTTGGTATCGGGTCTTTTTGTTTCGTAAGCCTTGGTTTTTGTTTGACTTCGAGTATACTTGGTTGTTCTTCCGATGTCTATCTTGCTTTAAAGCTTTAGGAAGTTTTACCATACTTGTTTTCAACTTCGCTTCAGCTTTTGTAGAATAGTCTCGCCTTTTTGTTTTCATTCAAAGGGTCTTGGACCTTTCTTTGGAGGAAACGTTACCCTTTAGAGGTTCTTTTCGCTCCTTTAGGTTTCGGGGGAAGGACCGTGGCCTCTTATCGGCTCGTCCGTTCCTTTCGCCATGTTTCTTAAGGAAACTGTTACCCAAGGATTATGCCTTTAAGGAAACTGTCATCCTTTATGGATTCGTTCGCCTTTTAGGATTTTGAAGACTGCGCTCTGAAGATGATGAAGTCGGCGATCGCCGATTTTCTCCAAGTCCTGGTGGATGATGTCCGGGCGGTCGATCCCAATTTTCCCCTTGAGGAAGTTGGGTCCTTGAGGAGCTTCCTCCGGAGTCGTAACTCTCAGTCTACCCTTGTTGCTGAAGGGGTTATTCCAGCTATGGCTGAAGAGGTTGTTCCCGAAGGCGGACCAAGCCTTCCTGCCCCCGAAGGCGAGCAAATCGTCCCTGCCCCTGAAGGCGAGCCAGTGCCTCTGCCCCCGAGGATCCCCAAGCCTGAAGTCTCCATCTCTTTTATTGACAATATTTGCCTTTTGGATAGCTGTTTTTCTTTGTAATTTTTTGTTTTCCTTGTAATTATTTATTTGATTTAAGACTTGGCTTCTTTTATTGAATGCCTTTATATTCATAAGCCTTTTATTTGACTTTGAACATGCTTGGCTATTTATCCAACGTCTTAATCATAATTACTCTTCGACTTCCTTTTGACTTGTAATGTCTTCGACTCTTGAAGTCTTAGACCAAGCATAAGTCGATCCTTCTAAGGAAAATACTTCTGATACTTAAAAGCATAAACTTCTAAGTTCAAAGAGATATTACCTTCTTTGAAGTTTAGACCTTCGAGGTCATCCTAAGGCTTTGTCATCCATAGTGATCGCCTAAAATTCTTTGTTAGCAGGTCCCTTTGTTTGGTTTTGGCGTCTGCTTCTCATCTTGCCTAACTTTATTGCTAGGTCTTTTGGCCTGACTTTGGCGTCAGAGATTTTTTGTTTTGCCTAGCTTTATTGCTAGGTCTTTTGGCCTGACTTTTGGCGTCAGGGCTTTTTGTGCCTGATTCGGTTATCAGGTTTTTGCCTGACTCTTGGCTTCAGGTCTTTTGAGGCCTAACTTTATTGTTAGGGCTTTTGTGGCCTAGTTTTGTTGCTAGGGCTTTTGGCCTGTCTTTGGCGACAAGGCTTTTTGGCCTAGCTTTGTTGCTAGGGCTTTTGTGGCCTATCTTTGGTGATAGGGCTTTTGGCCTGTCTTTGGCGACAGGGCTTTTGTGGCCTAACTTTGTTGTTAGGGCTTTTGGCCTGACTTTGGTGACAGGGCTTTTGTGGCCTAACTTTGTTGTTAGGGCTTTTGGCCTGACTTTGGTGACAGGGCTTTTGTGGCCTAACTTTGTTGTTAGGGCTTTTGGCCTGTCTTTGGTGACAGGGCTTTTGTGGCCTAACTTTGTTGTTAGGGCTTTTGTGGCCTATCTTTGGTGATAGGGCTTTTGTGGCCTAACTTTGTTGTTAGGGCTTTTGTGGCCTATCTTTGGTGATAGGGCTTTTGTGGCCTAACTTTGTTGTTAGGGCTTTTGTGGCCTAACTTTGTTGTTAGGGCTTTTGTGGCCTATCTTTGGTGATAGGGCTTTTGTGGCCTAACTTTGTTGTTAGGGCTTTTGGCCTGACTTTGGCGTCAGGGCTTTTGTGGCCTAACTTTGTTGTTAGGGCTTTTGGCCTGTCTTTGGTGACAGGGCTTTTGTGGCCTAACTTTGTTGTTAGGGCTTTTGGCCTGTCTTTGGTGACAGGGCTTTTGTGGCCTAACTTTGTTGTTAGGGCTTTTGGCCTGTCTTTGGTGACAGGGCTTTTGTGGCCTAACTTTGTTGTTAGGGCTTTTGTGGCCTATCTTTGGTGATAGGGCTTTTGTCTTCGATTTGCTTCGAGTGAACATGTTTATGAAGGAATCACTTGCTTGTATGGTCCTTCCCACTTAGCTGAAAGTTTAATCTGACTGTCCAGCCTTGTTGAATTCATTCCTTCAACATTCCTATCTTTATCAGCTTTTCGATGTCGCGCTTGTGCTATCTGCAATAGCTCTCGGTGTCATTCCCCATGGGCTGACCACTCTTGCGGGGTCTCGGTGGCCTTGCCAGAGACCTTTCCATCTCGACTAGTACCGCCGAGATCTGCCTGTTTAAAGGCGTGAAATACTCGAGGACCTCTGGATGTCTTGGTCCTGGGTTTTCCGATCTAGGCTTTTCTCGACCCTTCTTACCCTTCTTGATCCTGCAGAGACACCAAAGAACCAAGACGGCGCCGAACCCAAAAGGGTCGACATAAATAATAGGGCTAAGTGATTCGGATCAGTCGACTTACCCAACAAAGAGGCTTCATGCTTATTAACATGTATAATGGGGGCGCCTCCACCTCTATACTCGGGGATGGCCCTGACGACGACATCCTTTGGAGTCTTGACGACGACCAGGTCAGTGGTGAAGAGACGAGTTGATCGTTCCTTAAAGGGAGTCATGACAGTTTCGCGTTGTTCTTTGAGTCTCTTAGTGATAAGCTCCTCAACTTGGTCAAGAGTGAATTGGGGTTGCTGTCCTCCAGTCGGTGCAGAACTTGATGAACTGACAGAGCGAGTGACCGCCGGCGTCTCAGTGGAGGCCGGAGGTAAGGATTGGTGTCCAAAAGTCATCTCTTGATCTTCTTGAGGGGCTGTGGTGCCAGGATTTCCAGTTTCTGATTCCGGTGGCCCCGCAGGACGAGGATCCTCATGAGGAGCAGGGGGTTTTCTGCGGGCCTGTCCTATGATGGTTTCCAAGAGGGATATCATCTCTGCGGTTACCTGAATGGTTTCCCAAGCCACTTGGATGGTTTGTCGATCTGGAATCTCTACGACGTTTGGAACAGGGGTCGTTCTCGAATTGCCAATGTGTTCACGTGCCGGTCTCGGAGGGACGGCATCACAGACTGCTTGGCTTGCAAGTTCTTGGTGGAGTGGCGAAGCGGCAGCGGAATTAGAGCTATCAGAGGATTGTTCGTTAGCTTCTTTCCGATGATTGCGGTTAGAGCGAGTATGTATGACTGTTTTGCTCGTTTTCCCACAGACGGCGCCAAATGTTGGATCGTGAAATCCTGAATGCTGATCTGGCAGTGAATTGAATGCCAGACAAGGTTGGGATGACGCTTCAGCTCCAACTCCGGTGAACCTGCAAGTAGGGGAGCGCAACAGAGGGGGTGCCTCTGGGTCCCTCTCCGATGCTTAAATGAGTATATGTGTGTATAAAACTCAAAACGTATTGAATGTATGTAAAGCAAAGGTATTTATAGAGTAGGAGATACCAAACCGTATAAGGTAACTGTATATCTTCGTGAATATTGTGTTGTTGAAGATTTAGATGGTAGATATTGCGGTTACGGCGAGATATTGCAGTTACCGTATCTAATCTTTAGTGAATATATGCCCGAGATATGCGGGATATCGTGGCTATATCCTTATTAACGGTTGGTGGGACCAGAGGAGAGAGGCAAGGCTCTCTTCAAGGCGAGCACTCCTGTGGCTGCGACCTTGATTGTTGGCGAGCACTCCCTGGGCACTCCCTTGGCGAGCAGTGGGAGGCTTTGGCCTTGGCCAATGGCGACCTGAAGTGGCACTTTGGCGTCCACTTTAGTTTGGATTCGATACTGGACCACTTTATGAGGGTCAGAGTAACCTTACTGTGGGTTGGCCTTGTTTAAATGGTATGGGTTGCACCCCCTGCAAATTTATTGGGCCTTCGAGGCCTTTCCCATATTGGGTCGTCACTATCAATACCCAACAGAATCCATTGTAAATCATCAAAAAAACTTGGTTGTGCAAACTTAATGTGATCACACATTTATATGATACCAAACCGGCATTTCAACACAATTAATTCGGCGTTTTTTGTAGAGGTATTGGATAAGCAAATGGGTGATTAAATCCAAACTATATTGAGCAAAGAATCACAACAAAAAGCATTACAAAATTGCAGCAATGATCCAACACAGAATCGCACCAACACTCAGGTAATCCAACACGAACTCATGAGGAAGATGATCAGCAACTGATGAGGAATCGCAATAATGAGCTAGAACGGATATTGGATTGCACAACTAATGTTGATGCTAAGTAGTAGTTGCAATATGAATTGACAAATTGATGGCCGAATTAAAGAATCGATGGAGCGGTTTAATGCTGAACTGGAGCTGCAACTGGAAAATATTTGGCCCTAGGATAGACTAAGCTCTGATACCATGTTAGAAATTAATAGAACATGAAAGCGTGAAGGATATGAACAAGAAAAACACTTGGCTCCATTGTATTGAGAAACGTATCAGTTTGTACATATTGAAATACATATATATAGTATAGAGAGAATCAACTATATATATCGATACTATCTATAAAGATACTCATACTATCTATCTAACGATATATATAATTGTAAAGAATAAACTAAATTTAAAGGGATAACCTAATTAATATAGATAGACTAAAGGATAAAGTCTAACAGAAGGATAATCTAGAGTAAACTACATAATATTCTAACATTCACCCATATTCTCTACTTTTCTTGATTTATATTACTCTAACATTCACCCATGTTCTTTGCTCTTCTTGATTTTGATCCTCAAATTTTAAAATTTGCTGAATTGGTCCCCAAATTTCCAAAGCTTCCTTTCTTGTGTCGGATCCCAAATCCAATCTTGATCAAATCCCTAATCGAATTGAGCTAGCACATATTCATCATTGGTGAGATACTCCTCGTTTGAATACAAGTTTTTCCAGCTAAAATCCAGATGAAAAAAAAAGACTCGGTCATGCCATCGCGGTGCCATATTGGCCATCACGGCGTGGGCATGCGATAAAAGAAAAAAGGGTCATCCCAGTCATGCTATCGCGGTGCCATATCGGTAATCACGTCATGGTCATGCCGTAGTAGATAACAAACTAATCGAAAATCTGAATTCCAGAATTCCAATATTTTATTGAATCCATTGTAAATCATCAAAAAAACTTGGTTGTGCAAACTTAATGTGATCACACATTTATATGATACCAAACCGGCATTTCAACACAATTAATTCGGCGTTTTTTGTAGAGGTATTGGATAAGCAAATGGGTGATTAAATCCAAACTATATTGAGCAAAGAATCACAACAAAAAGCATTACAAAATTGCAGCAATGATCCAACACAGAATCGCACCAACACTCAGGTAATCCAACACGAACTGATGAGGAAGATGATCAGCAACTGATGAGGAATCGCAATAATGAGCTAGAACGTATATTGGATTGCACAACTAATTTTGATGCTAAGTAGGAGTTGCAATATGAATTGACAAATTGATGGCTGAATTGAAGAATCGATGGAGCGGTTTAATGCTGAACTGGAGCTGCAACTGGAAAATATTTGGCCCTAGGATAGACTAAGCTCTGATACCATGTTAGAATTAATAGAACATGAAAGCGTGAAGGATATGAACAAGAAAAACACCTGTCTCCATTGTATTGAGAAACTTATCAGTTTGTACATATTGAAATACATATATATAGTATAGAGAGAATTAACTATATATATCGATACTATCTATAAAGATACTCATACTATCTATCTAACGATATATATAATTGTAAAGAATAAACTAAATTTAAAGGGATAACCTAATTAATATAGATAGACTAAAGGATAAAGTCTAATAGAAGGATAATCTAGAGTAAACTACATAATATTCTAACATTCACCCATATTCTCTGCTTTTCTTGATTCATATTACTCTAACATTCACCCATGTTCTTTGCTCTTCTTGATTTTGATCCTCAAATTTTAAAATTTGCTGAATTGGTCCCCAAATTTCCAAAGCTTCCTTTCTTGTGTCGGATCCCAAATCCAATCTTGATCAAATCCCTAATCGAATTGAGCTCGCACATATTCATCATTGGTGAGATACTCCTCGTTTGAATACAAGTTTTTCCAGCTAAAATCCAGATGAAAAAAAAAGACTCGGTCATGCCATCGCGGTGCCATATTGGCCATCACGGCGTGGTCATGCGATAAAAGAAAAAAGGGTCATCCCAGTCATGCTATCACGGTGCCATATCGGTAATCACGTCATGGTCATGCCGTAGTAGCTAACAAACTAATCGAAAATCTGAATTCCAGAATTCCAATATTTTATTGAATCCATTGTAAATCATCAAAAAAACTTGGTTGTGCAAACTTAATGTGATCACACATCTATATGATACCAAACCGGCATTTCAACACAATTAATTCAGCGTTTTTTGTAGAGGTATTGGATAAGCAAATCGGTGATTAAATCCAAACTATATTGAGCAAAGAATCACAACAAAAAGCATTACAAAATTGCAGCAATGATCCAACACAGAATCGCACCAACACTCAGGTAATCCAACACGAACTCATGAGGAAGATGATCAGCAACTGATGAGGAATCGCAATAATGAGCTAGAACGTATATTGGATTGCACAACTAATGTTGATGCTAAGTAGGAGTTGCAATATGAATTGACAAATTGATGGCTGAATTAAAGAATCGATGGAGCAGTTTAATGCTGAACTGGAGCTGCAACTGGAAAATATTTGGCCCTAGGATAGACTAAGCTCTGATACCATGTTAGAAATTAATAGAACATGAAAGCGTGAAGGATATGAACAAGAAAAAACCTGGCTCCATTGTATTGAGAAACGTATCAGTTTGTACATATTGAACTACATATATATAGTATAGAGAGAATTAACTATATATATCGATACTATCTATAAAGATACTCATGCTATCTATCTAACGATATATATAATTGTAAAGAATAAACTAAATTTAAAGGGATAACCTAATTAATATAGATAGACTAAAGGATAAAGTCTAATAGAAGGATAATCTAGAGTAAACTACATAATATTCTAACATTCAACCATATTCTCTACTTTTCTTGATTTATATTACTCTAATTGACATTCACCCATGTTCTTTGCTCTTCTTGATTTTGATACTCAAATTTTAAAATTTGCTGAATTGGACCCCAAATTTCCAATGCTTCTTTTCTTGTGTCGGATCCCAAATCCAATCTTGATCAAATCCCTAATCGAATTGAGCTAGCACATATTCATCATTGGTGAGATACTCCTCGTTTGAATACAAGTTTTTCCAGCTAAAATCCAGATGAAAAAAAAAGACTCGGTCATGCCATCGCGGTGCCATATTGGCCATCACGGCGTGGGCATGCGATAAAAGAAAAAAGGGTCATCCCAGTCATGCTATCGCGGTGCCATATCGGTAATCACGTCATGGTCATGCCGTAGTAGATAACAAACTAATCGAAAATCTGAATTCCAGAATTCCAATATTTTATTGAATCCATTGTAAATCATCAAAAAAACTTGGTTGTGCAAACTTAATGTGATCACACATTTATATGATACCAAACCGGCATTTCAACACAATTAATTCGGCGTTTTTTGTAGAGGTATTGGATAAGCAAATGGGTGATTAAATCCAAACTATATTGAGCAAAGAATCACAACAAAAAGCATTACAAAATTGCAGCAATGATCCAACACAGAATCGCACCAACACTCAGGTAATCCAACACGAACTCATGAGGAAGATGATCAGCAACTGATGAGGAATCGCAATAATGAGCTAGAACGGATATTGGATTGCACAACTAATGTTGATGCTAAGTAGTAGTTGCAATATGAATTGACAAATTGATGGCTGAATTAAAGAATCGATGGAGCGGTTTAATGCTGAACTGGAGCTGCAACTGGAAAATATTTGGCCCTAGGATAGACTAAGCTCTGATACCATGTTAGAAATTAATAGAACATGAAAGCGTGAAGGATATGAACAAGAAAAACACTTGGCTCCATTGTATTGAGAAACGTATCAGTTTGTACATATTGAAATACATATATATAGTATAGAGAGAATTAACTATATATATCGATACTATCTATAAAGATACTCATACTATCTATCTAACGATATATATAATTGTAAAGAATAAACTAAATTTAAAGGGATAACCTAATTAATATAGATAGACTAAAGGATAAAGTCTAATAGAAGGATAATCTAGAGTAAACTACATAATATTCTAACATTCACCCATATTCTCTACTTTTCTTGATTTATATTACTCTAACATTCACCCATGTTCTTTGCTCTTCTTGATTTTGATCCTCAAATTTTAAAATTTGCTGAATTGGTCCCCAAATTTCCAAAGCTTCCTTTCTTGTGTCGGATCCCAAATCCAATCTTGATCAAATCCCTAATCGAATTGAGCTAGCACATATTCATCATTGGTGAGATACTCCTCGTTTGAATACAAGTTTTTCCAGCTAAAATCCAGATGAAAAAAAAAGACTCGGTCATGCCATCGCGGTGCCATATTGGCCATCACGGCGTGGGCATGCGATAAAAGAAAAAAGGGTCATCCCAGTCATGCTATCGCGGTACCATATCGGTAATCACGTCATGGTCATGCCGTAGTAGATAACAAACTAATCGAAAATCTGAATTCCAGAATTCCAATATTTTATTGAATCCATTGTAAATCATCAAAAAAACTTGGTTGTGCAAACTTAATGTGATCACACATTTATATGATACCAAACCGGCATTTCAACACAATTAATTCGGCGTTTTTTGTAGAGGTATTGGATAAGCAAATGGGTGATTAAATCCAAACTATATTGAGCAAAGAATCACAACAAAAAGCATTACAAAATTGCAGCAATGATCCAACACAGAATCGCACCAACACTCAGGTAATCCAACACGAACTCATGAGGAAGATGATCAGCAACTGATGAGGAATCGCAATAATGAGCTAGAACGGATATTGGATTGCACAACTAATTTTGATGCTAAGTAGGAGTTGCAATATGAATTGACAAATTGATGGCTGAATTGAAGAATCGATGGAGCGGTTTAATGCTGAACTGGAGCTGCAACTGGAAAATATTTGGCCCTAGGATAGACTAAGCTCTGATACCATGTTAGAATTAATAGAACATGAAAGCGTGAAGGATATGAACAAGAAAAACACCTGTCTCCATTGTATTGAGAAACTTATCAGTTTGTACATATTGAAATACATATATATAGTATAGAGAGAATTAACTATATATATCGATACTATCTATAAAGATACTCATACTATCTATCTAACGATATATATAATTGTAAAGAATAAACTAAATTTAAAGGGATAACCTAATTAATATAGATAGACTAAAGGATAAAGTCTAATAGAAGGATAATCTAGAGTAAACTACATAATATTCTAACATTCACCCATATTCTCTGCTTTTCTTGATTCATATTACTCTAACATTCACCCATGTTCTTTGCTCTTCTTGATTTTGATCCTCAAATTTTAAAATTTGCTGAATTGGTCCCCAAATTTCCAAAGCTTCCTTTCTTGTGTCGGATCCCAAATCCAATCTTGATCAAATCCCTAATCGAATTGAGCTCGCACATATTCATCATTGGTGAGATACTCCTCGTTTGAATACAAGTTTTTCCAGCTAAAATCCAGATGAAAAAAAAAGACTCGGTCATGCCATCGCGGTGCCATATTGGCCATCACGGCGTGGTCATGCGATAAAAGAAAAAAGGGTCATCCCAGTCATGCTATCACGGTGCCATATCGGTAATCACGTCATGGTCATGCCGTAGTAGCTAACAAACTAATCGAAAATCTGAATTCCAGAATTCCAATATTTTATTGAATCCATTGTAAATCATCAAAAAAACTTGGTTGTGCAAACTTAATGTGATCACACATCTATATGATACCAAACCGGCATTTCAACACAATTAATTCAGCGTTTTTTGTAGAGGTATTGGATAAGCAAATCGGTGATTAAATCCAAACTATATTGAGCAAAGAATCACAACAAAAAGCATTACAAAATTGCAGCAATGATCCAACACAGAATCGCACCAACACTCAGGTAATCCAACACGAACTGATGAGGAAGATGATCAGCAACTGATGAGGAATCGCAATAATGAGCTAGAACGTATATTGGATTGCACAACTAATTTTGATGCTAAGTAGGAGTTGCAATATGAATTGACAAATTGATGGCTGAATTGAAGAATCGATGGAGCGGTTTAATGCTGAACTGGAGCTGCAACTGGAAAATATTTGGCCCTAGGATAGACTAAGCTCTGATACCATGTTAGAATTAATAGAACATGAAAGCGTGAAGGATATGAACAAGAAAAACACCTGTCTCCATTGTATTGAGAAACTTATCAGTTTGTACATATTGAACTACATATATATAGTATAGAGAGAATTAACTATATATATCGATACTATCTATAAAGATACTCATACTATCTATCTAACGATATATATATTTGTAAAGAATGAACTAAATTTAAAGGGATAACCTAATTAATATAGATAGACTAAAGGATAAAGTCTAGTAGAAGGATAATCTAGAGTAAACTACATAATATTCTAACATTCACCCATATTCTCTGCTTTTCTTGATTCATATTACTCTAACATTCACCCATGTTCTCTGCTTTTCTTGATTTATATTACTCTAATTAACATTCACCCATGTTCTTTGCTCTTCTTGATTTTGATACTCAAATTTTAAAATTTGCTGAATTGGACCCCAAATTTCCAATGCTTCTTTTCTTGTGTCGGATCCCAAATCCAATCTTGATCAAATCCCTAATCGAATTGAGCTCGCACATATTCATCATTGGTGAGATACTCCTCGTTTGAATACAAGTTTTTCCAGCTAAAATCCAGATGAAAAAAAAGACTCGGTCATGCCATCGCGGTGCCATATTGGCCATCACGGCGTGGTCATGCGATAAAAGAAAAAAGGGTCATCCCAGTCATGCTATCGCGGTGCCATATCGGTAATCACGTCATGGTCATGCCGTAGTAGATAACAAACTAATCGAAAATCTGAATTCCAGAATTCCAATATTTTATTGAATCCATTGTAAATCATCAAAAAAACTTGGTTGTGCAAACTTAATGTGATCACACATTTATATGATACCAAACCGGCATTTCAACACAATTAATTCGGCGTTTTTTGTAGAGGTATTGGATAAGCAAATGGGTGATTAAATCCAAACTATATTGAGCAAAGAATCACAACAAAAAGCATTACAAAATTGCAGCAATGATCCAACACAGAATCGCACCAACACTCAGGTAATCCAACACGAACTCATGAGGAAGATGATCAGCAACTGATGAGGAATCGCAATAATGAGCTAGAACGGATATTGGATTGCACAACTAATGTTGATGCTAAGTAGTAGTTGCAATATGAATTGACAAATTGATGGCTGAATTAAAGAATCGATGGAGCGGTTTAATGCTGAACTGGAGCTGCAACTGGAAAATATTTGGCCCTAGGATAGACTAAGCTCTGATACCATGTTAGAAATTAATAGAACATGAAAGCGTGAAGGATATGAACAAGAAAAACACTTGGCTCCATTGTATTGAGAAACGTATCAGTTTGTACATATTGAAATACATATATATAGTATAGAGAGAATTAACTATATATATCGATACTATCTATAAAGATACTCATACTATCTATCTAACGATATATATAATTGTAAAGAATAAACTAAATTTAAAGGGATAACCTAATTAATATAGATAGACTAAAGGATAAAGTCTAATAGAAGGATAATCTAGAGTAAACTACATAATATTCTAACATTCACCCATATTCTCTACTTTTCTTGATTTATATTACTCTAACATTCACCCATGTTCTTTGCTCTTCTTGATTTTGATCCTCAAATTTTAAAATTTGCTGAATTGGTCCCCAAATTTCCAAAGCTTCCTTTCTTGTGTCGGATCCCAAATCCAATCTTGATCAAATCCCTAATCGAATTGAGCTAGCACATATTCATCATTGGTGAGATACTCCTCGTTTGAATACAAGTTTTTCCAGCTAAAATCCAGATGAAAAAAAAAGACTCGGTCATGCCATCGCGGTGCCATATTGGCCATCACGGCGTGGGCATGCGATAAAAGAAAAAAGGGTCATCCCAGTCATGCTATCGCGGTGCCATATCGGTAATCACGTCATGGTCATGCCGTAGTAGATAACAAACTAATCGAAAATCTGAATTCCAGAATTCCAATATTTTATTGAATCCATTGTAAATCATCAAAAAAACTTGGTTGTGCAAACTTAATGTGATCACACATTTATATGATACCAAACCGGCATTTCAACACAATTAATTCGGCGTTTTTTGTAGAGGTATTGGATAAGCAAATGGGTGATTAAATCCAAACTATATTGAGCAAAGAATCACAACAAAAAGCATTACAAAATTGCAGCAATGATCCAACACAGAATCGCACCAACACTCAGGTAATCCAACACGAACTCATGAGGAAGATGATCAGCAACTGATGAGGAATCGCAATAATGAGCTAGAACGGATATTGGATTGCACAACTAATTTTGATGCTAAGTAGGAGTTGCAATATGAATTGACAAATTGATGGCTGAATTGAAGAATCGATGGAGCGGTTTAATGCTGAACTGGAGCTGCAACTGGAAAATATTTGGCCCTAGGATAGACTAAGCTCTGATACCATGTTAGAATTAATAGAACATGAAAGCGTGAAGGATATGAACAAGAAAAACACCTGTCTCCATTGTATTGAGAAACTTATCAGTTTGTACATATTGAAATACATATATATAGTATAGAGAGAATTAACTATATATATCGATACTATCTATAAAGATACTCATACTATCTATCTAACGATATATATAATTGTAAAGAATAAACTAAATTTAAAGGGATAACCTAATTAATATAGATAGACTAAAGGATAAAGTCTAATAGAAGGATAATCTAGAGTAAACTACATAATATTCTAACATTCACCCATATTCTCTGCTTTTCTTGATTCATATTACTCTAACATTCACCCATGTTCTTTGCTCTTCTTGATTTTGATCCTCAAATTTTAAAATTTGCTGAATTGGTCCCCAAATTTCCAAAGCTTCCTTTCTTGTGTCGGATCCCAAATCCAATCTTGATCAAATCCCTAATCGAATTGAGCTCGCACATATTCATCATTGGTGAGATACTCCTCGTTTGAATACAAGTTTTTCCAGCTAAAATCCAGATGAAAAAAAAAGACTCGGTCATGCCATCGCGGTGCCATATTGGCCATCACGGCGTGGTCATGCGATAAAAGAAAAAAGGGTCATCCCAGTCATGCTATCACGGTGCCATATCGGTAATCACGTCATGGTCATGCCGTAGTAGCTAACAAACTAATCGAAAATCTGAATTCCAGAATTCCAATATTTTATTGAATCCATTGTAAATCATCAAAAAAACTTGGTTGTGCAAACTTAATGTGATCACACATCTATATGATACCAAACCGGCATTTCAACACAATTAATTCAGCGTTTTTTGTAGAGGTATTGGATAAGCAAATCGGTGATTAAATCCAAACTATATTGAGCAAAGAATCACAACAAAAAGCATTACAAAATTGCAGCAATGATCCAACACAGAATCGCACCAACACTCAGGTAATCCAACACGAACTGATGAGGAAGATGATCAGCAACTGATGAGGAATCGCAATAATGAGCTAGAACGTATATTGGATTGCACAACTAATTTTGATGCTAAGTAGGAGTTGCAATATGAATTGACAAATTGATGGCTGAATTGAAGAATCGATGGAGCGGTTTAATGCTGAACTGGAGCTGCAACTGGAAAATATTTGGCCCTAGGATAGACTAAGCTCTGATACCATGTTAGAATTAATAGAACATGAAAGCGTGAAGGATATGAACAAGAAAAACACCTGTCTCCATTGTATTGAGAAACTTATCAGTTTGTACATATTGAACTACATATATATAGTATAGAGAGAATTAACTATATATATCGATACTATCTATAAAGATACTCATACTATCTATCTAACGATATATATATTTGTAAAGAATGAACTAAATTTAAAGGGATAACCTAATTAATATAGATAGACTAAAGGATAAAGTCTAGTAGAAGGATAATCTAGAGTAAACTACATAATATTCTAACATTCACCCATATTCTCTGCTTTTCTTGATTCATATTACTCTAACATTCACCCATGTTCTCTGCTTTTCTTGATTTATATTACTCTAATTAACATTCACCCATGTTCTTTGCTCTTCTTGATTTTGATACTCAAATTTTAAAATTTGCTGAATTGGACCCCAAATTTCCAATGCTTCTTTTCTTGTGTCGGATCCCAAATCCAATCTTGATCAAATCCCTAATCGAATTGAGCTCGCACATATTCATCATTGGTGAGATACTCCTCGTTTGAATACAAGTTTTTCCAGCTAAAATCCAGATGAAAAAAAAGACTCGGTCATGCCATCGCGGTGCCATATTGGCCATCACGGCGTGGTCATGCGATAAAAGAAAAAAGGGTCATCCCAGTCATGCTATCGCGGTGCCATATCGGTAATCACGTCATGGTCATGCCGTAGTAGATAACAAACTAATCGAAAATCTGAATTCCAGAATTCCAATATTTTATTGAATCCATTGTAAATCATCAAAAAAACTTGGTTGTGCAAACTTAATGTGATCACACATTTATATGATACCAAACCGGCATTTCAACACAATTAATTCGGCGTTTTTTGTAGAGGTATTGGATAAGCAAATGGGTGATTAAATCCAAACTATATTGAGCAAAGAATCACAACAAAAAGCATTACAAAATTGCAGCAATGATCCAACACAGAATCGCACCAACACTCAGGTAATCCAACACGAACTCATGAGGAAGATGATCAGCAACTGATGAGGAATCGCAATAATGAGCTAGAACGGATATTGGATTGCACAACTAATGTTGATGCTAAGTAGTAGTTGCAATATGAATTGACAAATTGATGGCTGAATTAAAGAATCGATGGAGCGGTTTAATGCTGAACTGGAGCTGCAACTGGAAAATATTTGGCCCTAGGATAGACTAAGCTCTGATACCATGTTAGAAATTAATAGAACATGAAAGCGTGAAGGATATGAACAAGAAAAACACTTGGCTCCATTGTATTGAGAAACGTATCAGTTTGTACATATTGAAATACATATATATAGTATAGAGAGAATTAACTATATATATCGATACTATCTATAAAGATACTCATACTATCTATCTAACGATATATATAATTGTAAAGAATAAACTAAATTTAAAGGGATAACCTAATTAATATAGATAGACTAAAGGATAAAGTCTAATAGAAGGATAATCTAGAGTAAACTACATAATATTCTAACATTCACCCATATTCTCTACTTTTCTTGATTTATATTACTCTAACATTCACCCATGTTCTTTGCTCTTCTTGATTTTGATCCTCAAATTTTAAAATTTGCTGAATTGGTCCCCAAATTTCCAAAGCTTCCTTTCTTGTGTCGGATCCCAAATCCAATCTTGATCAAATCCCTAATCGAATTGAGCTAGCACATATTCATCATTGGTGAGATACTCCTCGTTTGAATACAAGTTTTTCCAGCTAAAATCCAGATGAAAAAAAAAGACTCGGTCATGCCATCGCGGTGCCATATTGGCCATCACGGCGTGGGCATGCGATAAAAGAAAAAAGGGTCATCCCAGTCATGCTATCGCGGTGCCATATCGGTAATCACGTCATGGTCATGCCGTAGTAGATAACAAACTAATCGAAAATCTGAATTCCAGAATTCCAATATTTTATTGAATCCATTGTAAATCATCAAAAAAACTTGGTTGTGCAAACTTAATGTGATCACACATTTATATGATACCAAACCGGCATTTCAACACAATTAATTCGGCGTTTTTTGTAGAGGTATTGGATAAGCAAATGGGTGATTAAATCCAAACTATATTGAGCAAAGAATCACAACAAAAAGCATTACAAAATTGCAGCAATGATCCAACACAGAATCACACCAACACTCAGGTAATCCAACACGAACTCATGAGGAAGATGATCAGCAACTGATGAGGAATCGCAATAATGAGCTAGAACGGATATTGGATTGCACAACTAATTTTGATGCTAAGTAGGAGTTGCAATATGAATTGACAAATTGATGGCTGAATTGAAGAATCGATGGAGCGGTTTAATGCTGAACTGGAGCTGCAACTGGAAAATATTTGGCCCTAGGATAGACTAAGCTCTGATACCATGTTAGAATTAATAGAACATGAAAGCGTGAAGGATATGAACAAGAAAAACACCTGTCTCCATTGTATTGAGAAACTTATCAGTTTGTACATATTGAAATACATATATATAGTATAGAGAGAATTAACTATATATATCGATACTATCTATAAAGATACTCATACTATCTATCTAACGATATATATAATTGTAAAGAATAAACTAAATTTAAAGGGATAACCTAATTAATATAGATAGACTAAAGGATAAAGTCTAATAGAAGGATAATCTAGAGTAAACTACATAATATTCTAACATTCACCCATATTCTCTGCTTTTCTTGATTCATATTACTCTAACATTCACCCATGTTCTTTGCTCTTCTTGATTTTGATCCTCAAATTTTAAAATTTGCTGAATTGGTCCCCAAATTTCCAAAGCTTCCTTTCTTGTGTCGGATCCCAAATCCAATCTTGATCAAATCCCTAATCGAATTGAGCTCGCACATATTCATCATTGGTGAGATACTCCTCGTTTGAATACAAGTTTTTCCAGCTAAAATCCAGATGAAAAAAAAAGACTCGGTCATGCCATCGCGGTGCCATATTGGCCATCACGGCGTGGTCATGCGATAAAAGAAAAAAGGGTCATCCCAGTCATGCTATCACGGTGCCATATCGGTAATCACGTCATGGTCATGCCGTAGTAGCTAACAAACTAATCGAAAATCTGAATTCCAGAATTCCAATATTTTATTGAATCCATTGTAAATCATCAAAAAAACTTGGTTGTGCAAACTTAATGTGATCACACATCTATATGATACCAAACCGGCATTTCAACACAATTAATTCAGCGTTTTTTGTAGAGGTATTGGATAAGCAAATCGGTGATTAAATCCAAACTATATTGAGCAAAGAATCACAACAAAAAGCATTACAAAATTGCAGCAATGATCCAACACAGAATCGCACCAACACTCAGGTAATCCAACACGAACTGATGAGGAAGATGATCAGCAACTGATGAGGAATCGCAATAATGAGCTAGAACGTATATTGGATTGCACAACTAATTTTGATGCTAAGTAGGAGTTGCAATATGAATTGACAAATTGATGGCTGAATTGAAGAATCGATGGAGCGGTTTAATGCTGAACTGGAGCTGCAACTGGAAAATATTTGGCCCTAGGATAGACTAAGCTCTGATACCATGTTAGAATTAATAGAACATGAAAGCGTGAAGGATATGAACAAGAAAAACACCTGTCTCCATTGTATTGAGAAACTTATCAGTTTGTACATATTGAACTACATATATATAGTATAGAGAGAATTAACTATATATATCGATACTATCTATAAAGATACTCATACTATCTATCTAACGATATATATATTTGTAAAGAATGAACTAAATTTAAAGGGATAACCTAATTAATATAGATAGACTAAAGGATAAAGTCTAGTAGAAGGATAATCTAGAGTAAACTACATAATATTCTAACATTCACCCATATTCTCTGCTTTTCTTGATTCATATTACTCTAACATTCACCCATGTTCTCTGCTTTTCTTGATTTATATTACTCTAATTAACATTCACCCATGTTCTTTGCTCTTCTTGATTTTGATACTCAAATTTTAAAATTTGCTGTATTGGACCCCAAATTTCCAATGCTTCTTTTCTTGTGTCGGATCCCAAATCCAATCTTGATCAAATCCCTAATCGAATTGAGCTCGCACATATTCATCATTGGTGAGATACTCCTCGTTTGAATACAAGTTTTTCCAGCTAAAATCCAGATGAAAAAAAAGACTCGGTCATGCCATCGCGGTGCCATATTGGCCATCACGGCGTGGTCATGCGATAAAAGAAAAAAGGGTCATCCCAGTCATGCTATCGCGGTGCCATATCGGTAATCACGTCATGGTCATGCCGTAGTAGCTAACAAACTAATCGAAAATCTGAATTCCAGAATTCCAATATTTTATTGAATCCATTGTAAATCATCAAAAAAACTTGGTTGTGCAAACTTAATGTGATCACACATCTATATGATACCAAACCGGCATTTCAACACAATTAATTCAGCGTTTTTTGTAGAGGTATTGGATAAGCAAATCGGTGATTAAATCCAAACTATATTGAGCAAAGAATCACAACAAAAAGCATTACAAAATTGCAGCAATGATCCAACACAGAATCGCACCAACACTCAGGTAATCCAACACGAACTGATGAGGAAGATGATCAGCAACTGATGAGGAATCGCAATAATGAGCTAGAACGTATATTGGATTGCACAACTAATTTTGATGCTAAGTAGGAGTTGCAATATGAATTGACAAATTGATGGCTGAATTGAAGAATCGATGGAGCGGTTTAATGCTGAACTGGAGCTGCAACTGGAAAATATTTGGCCCTAGGATAGACTAAGCTCTGATACCATGTTAGAAATTAATAGAACATGAAAGCGTGAAGGATATGAACAAGAAAAACACCTGGCTCCATTGTATTGAGAAACGTATCAGTTTGTACATATTGAACTACATATATATAGTATAGAGAGAATTAACTATATATATCGATACTATCTATAAAGATACTCATACTATCTATCTAACGATATATATAATTGTAAAGAATAAACTAAATTTAAAGGGATAACCTAATTAATATAGATAGACTAAAGGATAAAGTCTAATAGAAGGATAATCTAGAGTAAACTACATAATATTCTAACATTCACCCATATTCTCTACTTTTCTTGATTTATATTACTCTAATTAACATTCACCCATGTTCTTTGCTCTTCTTGATTTTGATACTCAAATTTTAAAATTTGCTGAATTGGACCCCAAATTTCCAATGCTTCTTTTCTTGTGTCGGATCCCAAATCCAATCTTGATCAAATCCCTAATCGAATTGAGCTCGCACATATTCATCATTGGTGAGATACTCCTCGTTTGAATACAAGTTTTTCCAGCTAAAATCCAGATGAAAAAAAAAGACTCGGTCATGCCATCGCGGTGCCATATTGGCCATCACGGCGTGGGCATGCGATAAAAGAAAAAAGGGTCATCCCAGTCATGCTATCGCGGTGCCATATCGGTAATCACGTCATGGTCATGCCGTAGTAGCTAACAAACTAATCGAAAATCTGAATTCCAGAATTCCAATATTTTATTGAATCCATTGTAAATCATCAAAAAAACTTGGTTGTGCAAACTTAATGTGATCACACATTTATATGATACCAAACCGGCATTTCAACACAATTAATTCGGCGTTTTTTGTAGAGGTATTGGATAAGCAAATGGGTGATTAAATCCAAACTATATTGAGCAAAGAATCACAACAAAAAGCATTACAAAATTGCAGCAATGATCCAACACAGAATCGCACCAACACTCAGGTAATCCAACACGAACTCATGAGGAAGATGATCAGCAACTGATGAGGAATCGCAATAATGAGCTAGAACGTATATTGGATTGCACAACTAATGTTGATGCTAAGTAGGAGTTGCAATATGAATTGACAAATTGATGGTTGAATTAAAGAATCGATGGAGCAGTTTAATGCTGAACTGGAGCTGCAACTGGAAAATATTTGGCCCTAGGATAGACTAAGCTCTGATACCATGTTAGAAATTAATAGAACATGAAAGCGTGAAGGATATGAACAAGAAAAACACCTGGCTCCATTGTATTGAGAAACGTATCAGTTTGTACATATTGAACTACATATATATAGTATAGAGAGAATTAACTATATATATCGATACTATCTATAAAGATACTCATACGATCTATCTAACGATATATATAATTGTAAAGAATAAACTAAATTTAAAGGGATAACCTAATTAATATAGATAGACTAAGGATAAAGTCTAATAGAAGGATAATCTAGAGTAAACTACATAATATTCTAACATTCACCCATATTCTCTGCTTTTCTTGATTCATATTACTCTAACATTCACCCATGTTCTTTGCTCTTCTTGATTTTGATCCTCAAATTTTAAAATTTGCTGAATTGGTCCCCAAATTTCCAAAGCTTCTTTTCTTGTGTCGGATCCCAAATCCAATCTTGATCAAATCCCTAATCGAATTGAGCTCGCACATATTCATCATTGGTGAGATACTCCTCGTTTGAATACAAGTTTTTCCAGCTAAAATCCAGATGAAAAAAAAAGACTCGGTCATGCCATCGCGGTGCCATATTGGCCATCACTGCGTGGTCATGCGATAAAAGAAAAAAGGGTCATCCCAGTCATGCTATCACGGTGCCATATCGGTAATCACGTCATGGTCATGCCGTAGTAGCTAACAAACTAATCGAAAATCTGAATTCCAGAATTCCAATATTTTATTGAATCCATTGTAAATCATCAAAAAAACTTGGTTGTGCAAACTTAATGTGATCACACATCTATATGATACCAAACCGGCATTTCAACACAATTAATTCAGCCTTTTTTGTAGAGGTATTGGATAAGCAAATCGGTGATTAAATCCAAACTATATTGAGCAAAGAATCACAACAAAAAGCATTACAAAATTGCAGCAATGATCCAACACAGAATCGCACCAACACTCAGGTAATCCAACACGAACTCATGAGGAAGATGATCAGCAACTGATGAGGAATCGCAATAATGAGCTAGAACGTATATTGGATTGCACAACTAATGTTGATGCTAAGTAGGAGTTGCAATATGAATTGACAAATTGATGGTTGAATTAAAGAATCGATGGAGCGGTTTAATGCTGAACTGGAGCTGCAACTGGAAAATATTTGGCCCTAGGATAGACTAAGCTCTGATACCATGTTAGAAATTAATAGAACATGAAAGCGTGAAGGATATGAACAAGAAAAACACCTGGCTCCATTGTATTGAGAAACGTATCAGTTTGTACATATTGAACTACATATATATAGTATAGAGAGAATTAACTATATATATCGATACTATCTATAAAGATACTCATACTATCTATATAACGATATATATAATTGTAAAGAATAAACTAAATTTAAAGGGATAACCTAATTAATATAGATAGACTAAAGGATAAAGTCCAATAGAAGGATAATCTAGAGTAAACTACATAATATTCTAACATTCACCCATATTCTCTGCTTTTCTTGATTCATATACTAATTAACATTCACCCATGTTCTTTGCTCTTCTTGATTTTGATCCTCAAATTTTAAAATTTGCTGAATTGGACCCCAAATTTCCAATGCTTCTTTTCTTGTGTCGGATCCCAAATCCAATCTTGATCAAATCCCTAATCGAATTGAGCTCGCACATATTCATCATTGGTGAGATACTCCTCGTTTGAATACAAGTTTTTCCAGCTAAAATCCAGATGAAAAAAAAAGACTCGGTCATGCCATCGCGGTGCCATATTGGCCATCACGGCGTGGGCATGCGATAAAAGAAAAAAGGGTCATCCCAGTCATGCTATCGCGGTGCCATATCGGTAATCACGTCATGGTCATGCCGTAGTAGCTAACAAACTAATCGAAAATCTGAATTCCAGAATTCCAATATTTTATTGAATCCATTGTAAATCATCAAAAAAACTTGGTTGTGCAAACTTAATGTGATCACACATTTATATGATACCAAACCGGCATTTCAACACAATTAATTCGGCGTTTTTTGTAGAGGTATTGGATAAGCAAATGGGTGATTAAATCCAAACTATATTGAGCAAAGAATCACAACAAAAAGCATTACAAAATTGCAGCAATGATCCAACACAGAATCGCACCAACACTCAGGTAATCCAACACGAACTCATGAGGAAGATGATCAGCAACTGATGAGGAATCGCAATAATGAGCTAGAACGTATATTGGATTGCACAACTAATGTTGATGCTAAGTAGGAGTTGCAATATGAATTGACAAATTGATGGTTGAATTAAAGAATCGATGGAGCAGTTTAATGCTGAACTGGAGCTGCAACTGGAAAATATTTGGCCCTAGGATAGACTAAGCTCTGATACCATGTTAGAAATTAATAGAACATGAAAGCGTGAAGGATATGAACAAGAAAAACACCTGGCTCCATTGTATTGAGAAACGTATCAGTTTGTACATATTGAACTACATATATATAGTATAGAGAGAATTAACTATATATATCGATACTATCTATAAAGATACTCATACGATCTATCTAACGATATATATAATTGTAAAGAATAAACTAAATTTAAAGGGATAACCTAATTAATATAGATAGACTAAGGATAAAGTCTAATAGAAGGATAATCTAGAGTAAACTACATAATATTCTAACATTCACCCATATTCTCTGCTTTTCTTGATTCATATTACTCTAACATTCACCCATGTTCTTTGCTCTTCTTGATTTTGATCCTCAAATTTTAAAATTTGCTGAATTGGTCCCCAAATTTCCAAAGCTTCTTTTCTTGTGTCGGATCCCAAATCCAATCTTGATCAAATCCCTAATCGAATTGAGCTCGCACATATTCATCATTGGTGAGATACTCCTCGTTTGAATACAAGTTTTTCCAGCTAAAATCCAGATGAAAAAAAAAGACTCGGTCATGCCATCGCGGTGCCATATTGGCCATCACTGCGTGGTCATGCGATAAAAGAAAAAAGGGTCATCCCAGTCATGCTATCACGGTGCCATATCGGTAATCACGTCATGGTCATGCCGTAGTAGCTAACAAACTAATCGAAAATCTGAATTCCAGAATTCCAATATTTTATTGAATCCATTGTAAATCATCAAAAAAACTTGGTTGTGCAAACTTAATGTGATCACACATCTATATGATACCAAACCGGCATTTCAACACAATTAATTCAGCCTTTTTTGTAGAGGTATTGGATAAGCAAATCGGTGATTAAATCCAAACTATATTGAGCAAAGAATCACAACAAAAAGCATTACAAAATTGCAGCAATGATCCAACACAGAATCGCACCAACACTCAGGTAATCCAACACGAACTCATGAGGAAGATGATCAGCAACTGATGAGGAATCGCAATAATGAGCTAGAACGTATATTGGATTGCACAACTAATGTTGATGCTAAGTAGGAGTTGCAATATGAATTGACAAATTGATGGTTGAATTAAAGAATCGATGGAGCGGTTTAATGCTGAACTGGAGCTGCAACTGGAAAATATTTGGCCCTAGGATAGACTAAGCTCTGATACCATGTTAGAAATTAATAGAACATGAAAGCGTGAAGGATATGAACAAGAAAAACACCTGGCTCCATTGTATTGAGAAACGTATCAGTTTGTACATATTGAACTACATATATATAGTATAGAGAGAATTAACTATATATATCGATACTATCTATAAAGATACTCATACTATCTATATAACGATATATATAATTGTAAAGAATAAACTAAATTTAAAGGGATAACCTAATTAATATAGATAGACTAAAGGATAAAGTCCAATAGAAGGATAATCTAGAGTAAACTACATAATATTCTAACATTCACCCATATTCTCTGCTTTTCTTGATTCATATACTAATTAACATTCACCCATGTTCTTTGCTCTTCTTGATTTTGATCCTCAAATTTTAAAATTTGCTGAATTGGACCCCAAATTTCCAATGCTTCTTTTCTTGTGTCGGATCCCAAATCCAATCTTGATCAAATCCCTAATCGAATTGAGCTCGCACATATTCATCATTGGTGAGATACTCCTCGTTTGAATACAAGTTTTTCCAGCTAAAATCCAGATGAAAAAAAAAGACTCGGTCATGCCATCGCGGTGCCATATTGGCCATCACGGCGTGGGCATGCGATAAAAGAAAAAAGGGTCATCCCAGTCATGCTATCGCGGTGCCATATCGGTAATCACGTCATGGTCATGCCGTAGTAGCTAACAAACTAATCGAAAATCTGAATTCCAGAATTCCAATATTTTATTGAATCCATTGTAAATCATCAAAAAAACTTGGTTGTGCAAACTTAATGTGATCACACATCTATATGATACCAAACCGGCATTTCAACACAATTAATTCAGCCTTTTTTGTAGAGGTATTGGATAAGCAAATCGGTGATTAAATCCAAACTATATTGAGCAAAGAATCACAACAAAAAGCATTACAAAATTGCAGCAATGATCCAACACAGAATCGCACCAACACTCAGGTAATCCAACACGAACTCATGAGGAAGATGATCAGCAACTGATGAGGAATCGCAATAATGAGCTAGAACGGATATTGGATTGCACAACTAATGTTGATGCTAAGTAGTAGTTGCAATATGAATTGACAAATTGATGGCTGAATTAAAGAATCGATGGAGCGGTTTAATGCTGAACTGGAGCTGCAACTGGAAAATATTTGGCCCTAGGATAGACTAAGCTCTGATACCATGTTAGAAATTAATAGAACATGAAAACGTGAAGGATATGAACAAGAAAAACACCTGGCTCCATTGTATTGAGAAACGTATCAGTTTGTACATATTGAAATACATATATATAGTATAGAGAGAATTAACTATATATATCGATACTATCTATAAAGATACTCATACTATCTATCTAACGATATATATAATTGTAAAGAATAAACTAAATTTAAAGGGATAACCTAATTAATATAGATAGACTAAAGGATAAAGTCTAATAGAAGGATAATCTAGAGTAAACTACATAATATTCTAACATTCACCCATATTCTCTGCTTTTCTTGATTCATATTACTCTAACATTCACCCATGTTCTTTGCTCTTCTTGATTTTGATCCTCAAATTTTAAAATTTGCTGAATTGGTCCCCAAATTTCCAAAGCTTCTTTTCTTGTGTCGGATCCCAAATCCAATCTTGATCAAATCCCTAATCGAAATGAGCTCGCACATATTCATCATTGGTGAGATACTCCTCGTTTGAATACAAGTTTTTCCAGCTAAAATCCAGATGAAAAAAAAGATCATGCCATCGCGGTGCCATATTGGCCATCACGGCGTGGTCATGCGATAAAAGAAAAAAGGGTCATCCCAGTCATGCTATCACGGTGCCATATCGGTAATCACGTCATGGTCATGCCGTAGTAGCTAACAAACTAATCGAAAATCTGAATTCCAGAATTCCAATATTTTATTGAATCCATTGTAAATCATCAAAAAAACTTGGTTGTGCAAACTTAATGTGATCACACATCTATATGATACCAAACCGGCATTTCAACACAATTAATTCAGCCTTTTTTGTAGAGGTATTGGATAAGCAAATCGGTGATTAAATCCAAACTATATTGAGCAAAGAATCACAACAAAAAGCATTACAAAATTGCAGCAATGATCCAACACAGAATCGCACCAACACTCAGGTAATCCAACACGAACTCATGAGGAAGATGATCAGCAACTGATGAGGAATCGCAATAATGAGCTAGAACGTATATTGGATTGCACAACTAATGTTGATGCTAAGTAGGAGTTGCAATATGAATTGACAAATTGATGGTTGAATTAAAGAATCGATGGAGCGGTTTAATGCTGAACTGGAGCTGCAACTGGAAAATATTTGGCCCTAGGATAGACTAAGCTCTGATACCATGTTAGAAATTAATAGAACATGAAAGCGTGAAGGATATGAACAAGAAAAACACCTGGCTCCATTGTATTGAGAAACGTATCAGTTTGTACATATTGAACTACATATATATAGTATAGAGAGAATTAACTATATATATCGATACTATCTATAAAGATACTCATACTATCTATATAACGATATATATAATTGTAAAGAATAAACTAAATTTAAAGGGATAACCTAATTAATATAGATAGACTAAAGGATAAAGTCTAATAGAAGGATAATCTAGAGTAAACTACATAATATTCTAACATTCACCCATATTCTCTACTTTTCTTGATTTATATTACTCTAATTAACATTCACCCATGTTCTTTGCTCTTCTTGATTTTGATACTCAAATTTTAAAATTTGCTGAATTGGACCCCAAATTTCCAATGCTTCTTTTCTTGTGTCGGATCCCAAATCCAATCTTGATCAAATCCCTAATCGAATTGAGCTCGCACATATTCATCATTGGTGAGATACTCCTCGTTTGAATACAAGTTTTTCCAGCTAAAATCCAGATGAAAAAAAAAGACTCGGTCATGCCATCGCGGTGCCATATTGGCCATCACGGCGTGGGCATGCGATAAAAGAAAAAAGGGTCATCCCAGTCATGCTATCGCGGTGCCATATCGGTAATCACGTCATGGTCATGCCGTAGTAGCTAACAAACTAATCGAAAATCTGAATTCCAGAATTCCAATATTTTATTGAATCCATTGTAAATCATAAAAAAAACTTGGTTGTGCAAACTTAATGTGATCACACATCTATATGATACCAAACCGGCATTTCAACACAATTAATTCAGCCTTTTTTGTAGAGGTATTGGATAAGCAAATCGGTGATTAAATCCAAACTATATTGAGCAAAGAATCACAACAAAAAGCATTACAAAATTGCAGCAATGATCCAACACAGAATCGCACCAACACTCAGGTAATCCAACACGAACTCATGAGGAAGATGATCAGCAACTGATGAGGAATCGCAATAATGAGCTAGAACGGATATTGGATTGCACAACTAATGTTGATGCTAAGTAGTAGTTGCAATATGAATTGACAAATTGATGGCTGAATTAAAGAATCGATGGAGCGGTTTAATGCTGAACTGGAGCTGCAACTGGAAAATATTTGGCCCTAGGATAGACTAAGCTCTGATACCATGTTAGAAATTAATAGAACATGAAAACGTGAAGGATATGAACAAGAAAAACACCTGGCTCCATTGTATTGAGAAACGTATCAGTTTGTACATATTGAAATACATATATATAGTATAGAGAGAATTAACTATATATATCGATACTATCTATAAAGATACTCATACTATCTATCTAACGATATATATAATTGTAAAGAATAAACTAAATTTAAAGGGATAACCTAATTAATATAGATAGACTAAAGGATAAAGTCTAATAGAAGGATAATCTAGAGTAAACTACATAATATTCTAACATTCACCCATATTCTCTGCTTTTCTTGATTCATATTACTCTAACATTCACCCATGTTCTTTGCTCTTCTTGATTTTGATCCTCAAATTTTAAAATTTGCTGAATTGGTCCCCAAATTTCCAAAGCTTCTTTTCTTGTGTCGGATCCCAAATCCAATCTTGATCAAATCCCTAATCGAAATGAGCTCGCACATATTCATCATTGGTGAGATACTCCTCGTTTGAATACAAGTTTTTCCAGCTAAAATCCAGATGAAAAAAAAGATCATGCCATCGCGGTGCCATATTGGCCATCACGGCGTGGTCATGCGATAAAAGAAAAAAGGGTCATCCCAGTCATGCTATCACGGTGCCATATCGGTAATCACGTCATGGTCATGCCGTAGTAGCTAACAAACTAATCGAAAATCTGAATTCCAGAATTCCAATATTTTATTGAATCCATTGTAAATCATCAAAAAAACTTGGTTGTGCAAACTTAATGTGATCACACATCTATATGATACCAAACCGGCATTTCAACACAATTAATTCAGCCTTTTTTGTAGAGGTATTGGATAAGCAAATCGGTGATTAAATCCAAACTATATTGAGCAAAGAATCACAACAAAAAGCATTACAAAATTGCAGCAATGATCCAACACAGAATCGCACCAACACTCAGGTAATCCAACACGAACTCATGAGGAAGATGATCAGCAACTGATGAGGAATCGCAATAATGAGCTAGAACGTATATTGGATTGCACAACTAATGTTGATGCTAAGTAGGAGTTGCAATATGAATTGACAAATTGATGGTTGAATTAAAGAATCGATGGAGCGGTTTAATGCTGAACTGGAGCTGCAACTGGAAAATATTTGGCCCTAGGATAGACTAAGCTCTGATACCATGTTAGAAATTAATAGAACATGAAAGCGTGAAGGATATGAACAAGAAAAACACCTGGCTCCATTGTATTGAGAAACGTATCAGTTTGTACATATTGAACTACATATATATAGTATAGAGAGAATTAACTATATATATCGATACTATCTATAAAGATACTCATACTATCTATATAACGATATATATAATTGTAAAGAATAAACTAAATTTAAAGGGATAACCTAATTAATATAGATAGACTAAAGGATAAAGTCTAATAGAAGGATAATCTAGAGTAAACTACATAATATTCTAACATTCACCCATATTCTCTACTTTTCTTGATTTATATTACTCTAATTAACATTCACCCATGTTCTTTGCTCTTCTTGATTTTGATACTCAAATTTTAAAATTTGCTGAATTGGACCCCAAATTTCCAATGCTTCTTTTCTTGTGTCGGATCCCAAATCCAATCTTGATCAAATCCCTAATCGAATTGAGCTCGCACATATTCATCATTGGTGAGATACTCCTCGTTTGAATACAAGTTTTTCCAGCTAAAATCCAGATGAAAAAAAAAGACTCGGTCATGCCATCGCGGTGCCATATTGGCCATCACGTCGTGGGCATGCGATAAAAGAAAAAAGGGTCATCCCAGTCATGCTATCGCGGTGCCATATCGGTAATCACGTCATGGTCATGCCGTAGTAGCTAACAAACTAATCGAAAATCTGAATTCCAGAATTCCAATATTTTATTGAATCCATTGCAAATCATCAAAAAAACTTGGTTGTGCAAACTTAATGTGATCACACATCTATATGATACCAAACCGGCATTTCAACACAATTAATTCAGCCTTTTTTGTAGAGGTATTGGATAAGCAAATCGGTGATTAAATCCAAACTATATTGAGCAAAGAATCACAACAAAAAGCATTACAAAATTGCAGCAATGATCCAACACAGAATCGCACCAACACTCAGGTAATCCAACACGAACTCATGAGGAAGATGATCAGCAACTGATGAGGAATCGCAATAATGAGCTAGAACGTATATTGGATTGCACAACTAATGTTGATGCTAAGTAGGAGTTGCAATATGAATTGACAAATTGATGGTTGAATTAAAGAATCGATGGAGCGGTTTAATGCTGAACTGGAGCTGCAACTGGAAAATATTTGGCCCTAGGATAGACTAAGCTCTGATACCATGTTAGAAATTAATAGAACATGAAAGCGTGAAGGATATGAACAAGAAAAACACCTGGCTCCATTGTATTGAGAAACGTATCAGTTTGTACATATTGAAATACATATATATAGTATAGAGAGAATTAACTATATATATCGATACTATCTATAAAGATACTCATACTATCTATATAACGATATATATAATTGTAAAGAATAAACTAAATTTAAAGGGATAACCTAATTAATATAGATAGACTAAAGGATAAAGTCTAATAGAAGGATAATCTAGAGTAAACTACATAATATTCTAACATTCACCCATATTCTCTGCTTTTCTTGATTCATATTACTCTAACATTCACCCATGTTCTTTGCTCTTCTTGATTTTGATCCTCAAATTTTAAAATTTGCTGAATTGGTCCCCAAATTTCCAAAGCTTCTTTTCTTGTGTCGGATCCCAAATCCAATCTTGATCAAATCCCTAATCGAAATGAGCTCGCACATATTCATCATTGGTGAGATACTCCTCGTTTGAATACAAGTTTTTCCAGCTAAAATCCAGATGAAAAAAAAGATCATGCCATCGCGGTGCCATATTGGCCATCACGGCGTGGTCATGCGATAAAAGAAAAAAGGGTCATCCCAGTCATGCTATCACGGTGCCATATTGGTAATCACGTCATGGTCATGCCGTAGTAGCTAACAAACTAATCGAAAATCTGAATTCCAGAATTCCAATATTTTATTGAATCCATTGTAAATCATCAAAAAAACTTGGTTGTGCAAACTTAATGTGATCACACATCTATATGATACCAAACCGGCATTTCAACACAATTAATTCAGCCTTTTTTGTAGAGGTATTGGATAAGCAAATCGGTGATTAAATCCAAACTATATTGAGCAAAGAATCACAACAAAAAGCATTACAAAATTGCAGCAATGATCCAACACAGAATCGCACCAACACTCAGGTAATCCAACACGAACTCATGAGGAAGATGATCAGCAACTGATGAGGAATCGCAATAATGAGCTAGAACGTATATTGGATTGCACAACTAATGTTGATGCTAAGTAGGAGTTGCAATATGAATTGACAAATTGATGGTTGAATTAAAGAATCGATGGAGCGGTTTAATGCTGAACTGGAGCTGCAACTGGAAAATATTTGGCCCTAGGATAGACTAAGCTCTGATACCATGTTAGAAATTAATAGAACATGAAAGCGTGAAGGATATGAACAAGAAAAACACCTGGCTCCATTGTATTGAGAAACGTATCAGTTTGTACATATTGAACTACATATATATAGTATAGAGAGAATTAACTATATATATCGATACTATCTATAAAGATACTCATACTATCTATATAACGATATATATAATTGTAAAGAATAAACTAAATTTAAAGGGATAACCTAATTAATATAGATAGACTAAAGGATAAAGTCTAATAGAAGGATAATCTAGAGTAAACTACATAATATTCTAACATTCACCCATATTCTCTACTTTTCTTGATTTATATTACTCTAATTAACATTCACCCATGTTCTTTGCTCTTCTTGATTTTGATACTCAAATTTTAAAATTTGCTGAATTGGACCCCAAATTTCCAATGCTTCTTTTCTTGTGTCGGATCCCAAATCCAATCTTGATCAAATCCCTAATCGAATTGAGCTCGCACATATTCATCATTGGTGAGATACTCCTCGTTTGAATACAAGTTTTTCCAGCTAAAATCCAGATGAAAAAAAAAGACTCGGTCATGCCATCGCGGTGCCATATTGGCCATCACGGCGTGGGCATGCGATAAAAGAAAAAAGGGTCATCCCAGTCATGCTATCGCGGTGCCATATCGGTAATCACGTCATGGTCATGCCGTAGTAGCTAACAAACTAATCGAAAATCTGAATTCCAGAATTCCAATATTTTATTGAATCCATTGCAAATCATCAAAAAAACTTGGTTGTGCAAACTTAATGTGATCACACATCTATATGATACCAAACCGGCATTTCAACACAATTAATTCAGCCTTTTTTGTAGAGGTATTGGATAAGCAAATCGGTGATTAAATCCAAACTATATTGAGCAAAGAATCACAACAAAAAGCATTACAAAATTGCAGCAATGATCCAACACAGAATCGCACCAACACTCAGGTAATCCAACACGAACTCATGAGGAAGATGATCAGCAACTGATGAGGAATCGCAATAATGAGCTAGAACGTATATTGGATTGCACAACTAATGTTGATGCTAAGTAGGAGTTGCAATATGAATTGACAAATTGATGGTTGAATTAAAGAATCGATGGAGCGGTTTAATGCTGAACTGGAGCTGCAACTGGAAAATATTTGGCCCTAGGATAGACTAAGCTCTGATACCATGTTAGAAATTAATAGAACATGAAAGCGTGAAGGATATGAACAAGAAAAACACCTGGCTCCATTGTATTGAGAAACGTATCAGTTTGTACATATTGAAATACATATATATAGTATAGAGAGAATTAACTATATATATCGATACTATCTATAAAGATACTCATACTATCTATATAACGATATATATAATTGTAAAGAATAAACTAAATTTAAAGGGATAACCTAATTAATATAGATAGACTAAAGGATAAAGTCTAATAGAAGGATAATCTAGAGTAAACTACATAATATTCTAACATTCACCCATATTCTCTACTTTTCTTGATTTATATTACTCTAATTAACATTCACCCATGTTCTTTGCTCTTCTTGATTTTGATACTCAAATTTTAAAATTTGCTGAATTGGACCCCAAATTTCCAATGCTTCTTTTCTTGTGTCGGATCCCAAATCCAATCTTGATCAAATCCCTAATCTAATTGAGCTCGCACATATTCATCATTGGTGAGATACTCCTCGTTTGAATACAAGTTTTTCCAGCTAAAATCCAGATGAAAAAAAAAGACTCGGTCATGCCATCGCGGTGCCATATTGGCCATCACGGCGTGGGCATGCGATAAAAGAAAAAAGGGTCATCCCAGTCATGCTATCGCGGTGCCATATCGGTAATCACGTCATGGTCATGCCGTAGTAGCTAACAAACTAATCGAAAATCTGAATTCCAGAATTCCAATATTTTATTGAATCCATTGCAAATCATCAAAAAAACTTGGTTGTGCAAACTTAATGTGATCACACATTTATATGATACCAAACCGGCATTTCAACACAATTAATTCGGCGTTTTTTGTAGAGGTATTGGATAAGCAAATCGGTGATTAAATCCAAACTATATTGAGCAAAGAATCACAACAAAAAGCATTACAAAATTGCAGCAATGATCCAACACAGAATCGCACCAACACTCAGGTAATCCAACACGAACTCATGAGGAAGATGATCAGCAACTGATGAGGAATCGCAATAATGAGCTAGAACGGATATTGGATTGCACAACTAATGTTGATGCTAAGTAGTAGTTGCAATATGAATTGACAAATTGATGGCTGAATTAAAGAATCGATGGAGCGGTTTAATGCTGAACTGGAGCTGCAACTGGAAAATATTTGGCCCTAGGATAGACTAAGCTCTGATACCATGTTAGAAATTAATAGAACATGAAAGCGTGAAGGATATGAACAAGAAAAACACCTGGCTCCATTGTATTGAGAAACGTATCAGTTTGTACATATTGAAATACATATATATAGTATAGAGAGAATTAACTATATATATCGATACTATCTATAAAGATACTCATACGATCTATCTAACGATATATATAATTGTAAAGAATAAACTAAATTTAAAGGGATAACCTAATTAATATAGATAGACTAAAGGATAAAGTCCAATAGAAGGATAATCTAGAGTAAACTACATAATATTCTAACATTCACCCATATTCTCTGCTTTTCTTGATTCATATTACTCTAACATTCACCCATGTTCTTTGCTCTTCTTGATTTTGATCCTCAAATTTTAAAATTTGCTGAATTGGTCCCCAAATTTCCAAAGCTTCTTTTCTTGTGTCGGATCCCAAATCCAATCTTGATCAAATCCCTAATCGAATTGAGCTCGCACATATTCATCATTGGTGAGATACTCCTCGTTTGAATACAAGTTTTTCCAGCTAAAATCCAGATGAAAAAAAAGACTCGGTCATGCCATCGCGGTGCCATATTGGCCATCACGGCGTGGTCATGCGATAAAAGAAAAAAGGGTCATCCCAGTCATGCTATCACGGTGCCATATCGGTAATCACGTCATGGTCATGCCGTAGTAGCTAACAAACTAATCGAAAATCTGAATTCCAGAATTCCAATATTTTATTGAATCCATTGTAAATCATCAAAAAAACTTGGTTGTGCAAACTTAATGTGATCACACATCTATATGATACCAAACCGGCATTTCAACACAATTAATTCAGCCTTTTTTGTAGAGGTATTGGATAAGCAAATCGGTGATTAAATCCAAACTATATTGAGCAAAGAATCACAACAAAAAGCATTACAAAATTGCAGCAATGATCCAACACAGAATCGCACCAACACTCAGGTAATCCAACACGAACTCATGAGGAAGATGATCAGCAACTGATGAGGAATCGCAATAATGAGCTAGAACGGATATTGGATTGCACAACTAATGTTGATGCTAAGTAGTAGTTGCAATATGAATTGACAAATTGATGGCTGAATTAAAGAATCGATGGAGCGGTTTAATGCTGAACTGGAGCTGCAACTGGAAAATATTTGGCCCTAGGATAGACTAAGCTCTGATACCATGTTAGAAATTAATAGAACATGAAAACGTGAAGGATATGAACAAGAAAAACACCTGGCTCCATTGTATTGAGAAACGTATCAGTTTGTACATATTGAAATACATATATATAGTATAGAGAGAATTAACTATATATATCGATACTATCTATAAAGATACTCATACTATCTATCTAACGATATATATAATTGTAAAGAATAAACTAAATTTAAAGGGATAACCTAATTAATATAGATAGACTAAAGGATAAAGTCTAATAGAAGGATAATCTAGAGTAAACTACATAATATTCTAACATTCACCCATATTCTCTGCTTTTCTTGATTCATATTACTCTAACATTCACCCATGTTCTTTGCTCTTCTTGATTTTGATCCTCAAATTTTAAAATTTGCTGAATTGGTCCCCAAATTTCCAAAGCTTCTTTTCTTGTGTCGGATCCCAAATCCAATCTTGATCAAATCCCTAATCGAATTGAGCTCGCACGTATTCATCATTGGTGAGATACTCCTCGTTTGAATACAAGTTTTTCCAGCTAAAATCCAGATGAAAAAAAAGACTCGGTCATGCCATCGCGGTGCCATATTGGCCATCACGGCGTGGTCATGCGATAAAAGAAAAAAGGGTCATCCCAGTCATGCTATCACGGTGCCATATCGGTAATCACGTCATGGTCATGCCGTAGTAGCTAACAAACTAATCGAAAATCTGAATTCCAGAATTCCAATATTTTATTGAATCCATTGTAAATCATCAAAAAAACTTGGTTGTGCAAACTTAATGTGATCACACATCTATATGATACCAAACCGGCATTTCAACACAATTAATTCAGCCTTTTTTGTAGAGGTATTGGATAAGCAAATCGGTGATTAAATCCAAACTATATTGAGCAAAGAATCACAACAAAAAGCATTACAAAATTGCAGCAATGATCCAACACAGAATCGCACCAACACTCAGGTAATCCAACACGAACTCATGAGGAAGATGATCAGCAACTGATGAGGAATCGCAATAATGAGCTAGAACGGATATTGGATTGCACAACTAATGTTGATGCTAAGTAGTAGTTGCAATATGAATTGACAAATTGATGGCTGAATTAAAGAATCGATGGAGCGGTTTAATGCTGAACTGGAGCTGCAACTGGAAAATATTTGGCCCTAGGATAGACTAAGCTCTGATACCATGTTAGAAATTAATAGAACATGAAAACGTGAAGGATATGAACAAGAAAAACACCTGGCTCCATTGTATTGAGAAACGTATCAGTTTGTACATATTGAAATACATATATATAGTATAGAGAGAATTAACTATATATATCGATACTATCTATAAAGATACTCATACGATCTATCTAACGATATATATAATTGTAAAGAATAAACTAAATTTAAAGGGATAACCTAATTAATATAGATAGACTAAAGGATAAAGTCCAATAGAAGGATAATCTAGAGTAAACTACATAATATTCTAACATTCACCCATATTCTCTGCTTTTCTTGATTCATATTACTCTAACATTCACCCATGTTCTTTGCTCTTCTTGATTTTGATCCTCAAATTTTAAAATTTGCTGAATTGGTCCCCAAATTTCCAAAGCTTCTTTTCTTGTGTCGGATCCCAAATCCAATCTTGATCAAATCCCTAATCGAATTGAGCTCGCACATATTCATCATTGGTGAGATACTCCTCGTTTGAATACAAGTTTTTCCAGCTAAAATCCAGATGAAAAAAAAGACTCGGTCATGCCATCGCGGTGCCATATTGGCCATCACGGCGTGGTCATGCGATAAAAGAAAAAAGGGTCATCCCAGTCATGCTATCACGGTGCCATATCGGTAATCACGTCATGGTCATGCCGTAGTAGCTAACAAACTAATCGAAAATCTGAATTCCAGAATTCCAATATTTTATTGAATCCATTGTAAATCATCAAAAAAACTTGGTTGTGCAAACTTAATGTGATCACACATCTATATGATACCAAACCGGCATTTCAACACAATTAATTCAGCCTTTTTTGTAGAGGTATTGGATAAGCAAATCGGTGATTAAATCCAAACTATATTGAGCAAAGAATCACAACAAAAAGCATTACAAAATTGCAGCAATGATCCAACACAGAATCGCACCAACACTCAGGTAATCCAACACGAACTCATGAGGAAGATGATCAGCAACTGATGAGGAATCGCAATAATGAGCTAGAACGGATATTGGATTGCACAACTAATGTTGATGCTAAGTAGTAGTTGCAATATGAATTGACAAATTGATGGCTGAATTAAAGAATCGATGGAGCGGTTTAATGCTGAACTGGAGCTGCAACTGGAAAATATTTGGCCCTAGGATAGACTAAGCTCTGATACCATGTTAGAAATTAATAGAACATGAAAGCGTGAAGGATATGAACAAGAAAAACACCTGGCTCCATTGTATTGAGAAACGTATCAGTTTGTACATATTGAAATACATATATATAGTATAGAGAGAATTAACTATATATATCGATACTATCTATAAAGATACTCATACGATCTATCTAACGATATATATAATTGTAAAGAATAAACTAAATTTAAAGGGATAACCTAATTAATATAGATAGACTAAAGGATAAAGTCCAATAGAAGGATAATCTAGAGTAAACTACATAATATTCTAACATTCACCCATATTCTCTGCTTTTCTTGATTCATATTACTCTAACATTCACCCATGTTCTTTGCTCTTCTTGATTTTGATCCTCAAATTTTAAAATTTGCTGAATTGGTCCCCAAATTTCCAAAGCTTCTTTTCTTGTGTCGGATCCCAAATCCAATCTTGATCAAATCCCTAATCGAATTGAGCTCGCACATATTCATCATTGGTGAGATACTCCTCGTTTGAATACAAGTTTTTCCAGCTAAAATCCAGATGAAAAAAAAGACTCGGTCATGCCATCGCGGTGCCATATTGGCCATCACGGCGTGGTCATGCGATAAAAGAAAAAAGGGTCATCCCAGTCATGCTATCACGGTGCCATATCGGTAATCACGTCATGGTCATGCCGTAGTAGCTAACAAACTAATCGAAAATCTGAATTCCAGAATTCCAATATTTTATTGAATCCATTGTAAATCATCAAAAAAACTTGGTTGTGCAAACTTAATGTGATCACACATCTATATGATACCAAACCGGCATTTCAACACAATTAATTCAGCCTTTTTTGTAGAGGTATTGGATAAGCAAATCGGTGATTAAATCCAAACTATATTGAGCAAAGAATCACAACAAAAAGCATTACAAAATTGCAGCAATGATCCAACACAGAATCGCACCAACACTCAGGTAATCCAACACGAACTCATGAGGAAGATGATCAGCAACTGATGAGGAATCGCAATAATGAGCTAGAACGTATATTGGATTGCACAACTAATGTTGATGCTAAGTAGGAGTTGCAATATGAATTGACAAATTGATGGTTGAATTAAAGAATCGATGGAGCGGTTTAATGCTGAACTGGAGCTGCAACTGGAAAATATTTGGCCCTAGGATAGACTAAGCTCTGATACCATGTTAGAAATTAATAGAACATGAAAGCGTGAAGGATATGAACAAGAAAAACACCTGGCTCCATTGTATTGAGAAACGTATCAGTTTGTACATATTGAACTACATATATATAGTATAGAGAGAATTAACTATATATATCGATACTATCTATAAAGATACTCATACTATCTATATAACGATATATATAATTGTAAAGAATAAACTAAATTTAAAGGGATAACCTAATTAATATAGATAGACTAAAGGATAAAGTCTAATAGAAGGATAATCTAGAGTAAACTACATAATATTCTAACATTCACCCATATTCTCTACTTTTCTTGATTTATATTACTCTAATTAACATTCACCCATGTTCTTTGCTCTTCTTGATTTTGATACTCAAATTTTAAAATTTGCTGAATTGGACCCCAAATTTCCAATGCTTCTTTTCTTGTGTCGGATCCCAAATCCAATCTTGATCAAATCCCTAATCGAATTGAGCTCGCACATATTCATCATTGGTGAGATACTCCTCGTTTGAATACAAGTTTTTCCAGCTAAAATCCAGATGAAAAAAAAAGACTCGGTCATGCCATCGCGGTGCCATATTGGCCATCACGGCGTGGGCATGCGATAAAAGAAAAAAGGGTCATCCCAGTCATGCTATCGCGGTGCCATATCGGTAATCACGTCATGGTCATGCCGTAGTAGCTAACAAACTAATCGAAAATCTGAATTCCAGAATTCCAATATTTTATTGAATCCATTGCAAATCATCAAAAAAACTTGGTTGTGCAAACTTAATGTGATCACACATCTATATGATACCAAACCGGCATTTCAACACAATTAATTCAGCCTTTTTTGTAGAGGTATTGGATAAGCAAATCGGTGATTAAATCCAAACTATATTGAGCAAAGAATCACAACAAAAAGCATTACAAAATTGCAGCAATGATCCAACACAGAATCGCACCAACACTCAGGTAATCCAACACGAACTCATGAGGAAGATGATCAGCAACTGATGAGGAATCGCAATAATGAGCTAGAACGTATATTGGATTGCACAACTAATGTTGATGCTAAGTAGGAGTTGCAATATGAATTGACAAATTGATGGTTGAATTAAAGAATCGATGGAGCGGTTTAATGCTGAACTGGAGCTGCAACTGGAAAATATTTGGCCCTAGGATAGACTAAGCTCTGATACCATGTTAGAAATTAATAGAACATGAAAGCGTGAAGGATATGAACAAGAAAAACACCTGGCTCCATTGTATTGAGAAACGTATCAGTTTGTACATATTGAACTACATATATATAGTATAGAGAGAATTAACTATATATATCGATACTATCTATAAAGATACTCATACTATCTATATAACGATATATATAATTGTAAAGAATAAACTAAATTTAAAGGGATAACCTAATTAATATAGATAGACTAAAGGATAAAGTCTAATAGAAGGATAATCTAGAGTAAACTACATAATATTCTAACATTCACCCATATTCTCTACTTTTCTTGATTTATATTACTCTAATTAACATTCACCCATGTTCTTTGCTCTTCTTGATTTTGATACTCAAATTTTAAAATTTGCTGAATTGGACCCCAAATTTCCAATGCTTCTTTTCTTGTGTCGGATCCCAAATCCAATCTTGATCAAATCCCTAATCGAATTGAGCTCGCACATATTCATCATTGGTGAGATACTCCTCGTTTGAATACAAGTTTTTCCAGCTAAAATCCAGATGAAAAAAAAAGACTCGGTCATGCCATCGCGGTGCCATATTGGCCATCACGGCGTGGGCATGCGATAAAAGAAAAAAGGGTCATCCCAGTCATGCTATCGCGGTGCCATATCGGTAATCACGTCATGGTCATGCCGTAGTAGCTAACAAACTAATCGAAAATCTGAATTCCAGAATTCCAATATTTTATTGAATCCATTGCAAATCATCAAAAAAACTTGGTTGTGCAAACTTAATGTGATCACACATCTATATGATACCAAACCGGCATTTCAACACAATTAATTCAGCCTTTTTTGTAGAGGTATTGGATAAGCAAATCGGTGATTAAATCCAAACTATATTGAGCAAAGAATCACAACAAAAAGCATTACAAAATTGCAGCAATGATCCAACACAGAATCGCACCAACACTCAGGTAATCCAACACGAACTCATGAGGAAGATGATCAGCAACTGATGAGGAATCGCAATAATGAGCTAGAACGTATATTGGATTGCACAACTAATGTTGATGCTAAGTAGGAGTTGCAATATGAATTGACAAATTGATGGTTGAATTAAAGAATCGATGGAGCGGTTTAATGCTGAACTGGAGCTGCAACTGGAAAATATTTGGCCCTAGGATAGACTAAGCTCTGATACCATGTTAGAAATTAATAGAACATGAAAGCGTGAAGGATATGAACAAGAAAAACACCTGGCTCCATTGTATTGAGAAACGTATCAGTTTGTACATATTGAACTACATATATATAGTATAGAGAGAATTAACTATATATATCGATACTATCTATAAAGATACTCATACTATCTATATAACGATATATATAATTGTAAAGAATAAACTAAATTTAAAGGGATAACCTAATTAATATAGATAGACTAAAGGATAAAGTCTAATAGAAGGATAATCTAGAGTAAACTACATAATATTCTAACATTCACCCATATTCTCTACTTTTCTTGATTTATATTACTCTAATTAACATTCACCCATGTTCTTTGCTCTTCTTGATTTTGATACTCAAATTTTAAAATTTGCTGAATTGGACCCCAAATTTCCAATGCTTCTTTTCTTGTGTCGGATCCCAAATCCAATCTTGATCAAATCCCTAATCGAATTGAGCTCGCACATATTCATCATTGGTGAGATACTCCTCGTTTGAATACAAGTTTTTCCAGCTAAAATCCAGATGAAAAAAAAAGACTCGGTCATGCCATCGCGGTGCCATATTGGCCATCACGGCGTGGGCATGCGATAAAAGAAAAAAGGGTCATCCCAGTCATGCTATCGCGGTGCCATATCGGTAATCACGTCATGGTCATGCCGTAGTAGCTAACAAACTAATCGAAAATCTGAATTCCAGAATTCCAATATTTTATTGAATCCATTGCAAATCATCAAAAAAACTTGGTTGTGCAAACTTAATGTGATCACACATCTATATGATACCAAACCGGCATTTCAACACAATTAATTCAGCCTTTTTTGTAGAGGTATTGGATAAGCAAATCGGTGATTAAATCCAAACTATATTGAGCAAAGAATCACAACAAAAAGCATTACAAAATTGCAGCAATGATCCAACACAGAATCGCACCAACACTCAGGTAATCCAACACGAACTCATGAGGAAGATGATCAGCAACTGATGAGGAATCGCAATAATGAGCTAGAACGTATATTGGATTGCACAACTAATGTTGATGCTAAGTAGGAGTTGCAATATGAATTGACAAATTGATGGTTGAATTAAAGAATCGATGGAGCGGTTTAATGCTGAACTGGAGCTGCAACTGGAAAATATTTGGCCCTAGGATAGACTAAGCTCTGATACCATGTTAGAAATTAATAGAACATGAAAGCGTGAAGGATATGAACAAGAAAAACACCTGGCTCCATTGTATTGAGAAACGTATCAGTTTGTACATATTGAAATACATATATATAGTATAGAGAGAATTAACTATATATATCGATACTATCTATAAAGATACTCATACTATCTATATAACGATATATATAATTGTAAAGAATAAACTAAATTTAAAGGGATAACCTAATTAATATAGATAGACTAAAGGATAAAGTCTAATAGAAGGATAATCTAGAGTAAACTACATAATATTCTAACATTCACCCATATTCTCTACTTTTCTTGATTTATATTACTCTAATTAACATTCACCCATGTTCTTTGCTCTTCTTGATTTTGATACTCAAATTTTAAAATTTGCTGAATTGGACCCCAAATTTCCAATGCTTCTTTTCTTGTGTCGGATCCCAAATCCAATCTTGATCAAATCCCTAATCGAATTGAGCTCGCACATATTCATCATTGGTGAGATACTCCTCGTTTGAATACAAGTTTTTCCAGCTAAAATCCAGATGAAAAAAAAAGACTCGGTCATGCCATCGCGGTGCCATATTGGCCATCACGGCGTGGGCATGCGATAAAAGAAAAAAGGGTCATCCCAGTCATGCTATCGCGGTGCCATATCGGTAATCACGTCATGGTCATGCCGTAGTAGCTAACAAACTAATCGAAAATCTGAATTCCAGAATTCCAATATTTTATTGAATCCATTGCAAATCATCAAAAAAACTTGGTTGTGCAAACTTAATGTGATCACACATTTATATGATACCAAACCGGCATTTCAACACAATTAATTCGGCGTTTTTTGTAGAGGTATTGGATAAGCAAATCGGTGATTAAATCCAAACTATATTGAGCAAAGAATCACAACAAAAAGCATTACAAAATTGCAGCAATGATCCAACACAGAATCGCACCAACATTCAGGTAATCCAACTCGAACTCATGAGGAAGATGATCAGCAACTGATGAGGAATCGCAATAATGAGCTAGAACGGATATTGGATTGCACAACTAATGTTGATGCTAAGTAGTAGTTGCAATATGAATTGACAAATTGATGGCTGAATTAAAGAATCGATGGAGCGGTTTAATGCTGAACTGGAGCTGCAACTGGAAAATATTTGGCCCTAGGATAGACTAAGCTCTGATACCATGTTAGAAATTAATAGAACATGAAAGCGTGAAGGATATGAACAAGAAAAACACCTGGCTCCATTGTATTGAGAAACGTATCAGTTTGTACATATTGAAATACATATATATAGTATAGAGAGAATTAACTATATATATCGATACTATCTATAAAGATACTCATACGATCTATCTAACGATATATATAATTGTAAAGAATAAACTAAATTTAAAGGGATAACCTAATTAATATAGATAGACTAAAGGATAAAGTCCAATAGAAGGATAATCTAGAGTAAACTACATAATATTCTAACATTCACCCATATTCTCTGCTTTTCTTGATTCATATTACTCTAACATTCACCCATGTTCTTTGCTCTTCTTGATTTTGATCCTCAAATTTTAAAATTTGCTGAATTGGTCCCCAAATTTCCAAAGCTTCTTTTCTTGTGTCGGATCCCAAATCCAATCTTGATCAAATCCCTAATCGAATTGAGCTCGCACATATTCATCATTGGTGAGATACTCCTCGTTTGAATACAAGTTTTTCCAGCTAAAATCCAGATGAAAAAAAAGACTCGGTCATGCCATCGCGGTGCCATATTGGCCATCACGGCGTGGTCATGCGATAAAAGAAAAAAGGGTCATCCCAGTCATGCTATCACGGTGCCATATCGGTAATCACGTCATGGTCATGCCGTAGTAGCTAACAAACTAATCGAAAATCTGAATTCCAGAATTCCAATATTTTATTGAATCCATTGTAAATCATCAAAAAAACTTGGTTGTGCAAACTTAATGTGATCACACATCTATATGATACCAAACCGGCATTTCAACACAATTAATTCAGCCTTTTTTGTAGAGGTATTGGATAAGCAAATCGGTGATTAAATCCAAACTATATTGAGCAAAGAATCACAACAAAAAGCATTACAAAATTGCAGCAATGATCCAACACAGAATCGCACCAACACTCAGGTAATCCAACACGAACTCATGAGGAAGATGATCAGCAACTGATGAGGAATCGCAATAATGAGCTAGAACGGATATTGGATTGCACAACTAATGTTGATGCTAAGTAGTAGTTGCAATATGAATTGACAAATTCATGGCTGAATTAAAGAATCGATGGAGCGGTTTAATGCTGAACTGGAGCTGCAACTGGAAAATATTTGGCCCTAGGATAGACTAAGCTCTGATACCATGTTAGAAATTAATAGAACATGAAAACGTGAAGGATATGAACAAGAAAAACACCTGGCTCCATTGTATTGAGAAACGTATCAGTTTGTACATATTGAAATACATATATATAGTATAGAGAGAATTAACTATATATATCGATACTATCTATAAAGATACTCATACGATCTATCTAACGATATATATAATTGTAAAGAATAAACTAAATTTAAAGGGATAACCTAATTAATATAGATAGACTAAAGGATAAAGTCCAATAGAAGGATAATCTAGAGTAAACTACATAATATTCTAACATTCACCCATATTCTCTGCTTTTCTTGATTCATATTACTCTAACATTCACCCATGTTCTTTGCTCTTCTTGATTTTGATCCTCAAATTTTAAAATTTGCTGAATTGGTCCCCAAATTTCCAAAGCTTCTTTTCTTGTGTCGGATCCCAAATCCAATCTTGATCAAATCCCTAATCGAATTGAGCTCGCACATATTCATCATTGGTGAGATACTCCTCGTTTGAATACAAGTTTTTCCAGCTAAAATCCAGATGAAAAAAAAGACTCGGTCATGCCATTGCGGTGCCATATTGGCCATCACGGCGTGGTCATGCGATAAAAGAAAAAAGGGTCATCCCAGTCATGCTATCACGGTGCCATATCGGTAATCACGTCATGGTCATGCCGTAGTAGCTAACAAACTAATCGAAAATCTGAATTCCAGAATTCCAATATTTTATTGAATCCATTGTAAATCATCAAAAAAACTTGGTTGTGCAAACTTAATGTGATCACACATCTATATGATACCAAACCGGCATTTCAACACAATTAATTCAGCCTTTTTTGTAGAGGTATTGGATAAGCAAATCGGTGATTAAATCCAAACTATATTGAGCAAAGAATCACAACAAAAAGCATTACAAAATTGCAGCAATGATCCAACACAGAATCGCACCAACACTCAGGTAATCCAACACGAACTCATGAGGAAGATGATCAGCAACTGATGAGGAATCGCAATAATGAGCTAGAACGGATATTGGATTGCACAACTAATGTTGATGCTAAGTAGTAGTTGCAATATGAATTGACAAATTGATGGCTGAATTAAAGAATCGATGGAGCGGTTTAATGCTGAACTGGAGCTGCAACTGGAAAATATTTGGCCCTAGGATAGACTAAGCTCTGATACCATGTTAGAAATTAATAGAACATGAAAACGTGAAGGATATGAACAAGAAAAACACCTGGCTCCATTGTATTGAGAAACGTATCAGTTTGTACATATTGAAATACATATATATAGTATAGAGAGAATTAACTATATATATCGATACTATCTATAAAGATACTCATACTATCTATCTAACGATATATATAATTGTAAAGAATAAACTAAATTTAAAGGGATAACCTAATTAATATAGATAGACTAAAGGATAAAGTCTAATAGAAGGATAATCTAGAGTAAACTACATAATATTCTAACATTCACCCATATTCTCTGCTTTTCTTGATTCATATTACTCTAACATTCACCCATGTTCTTTGCTCTTCTTGATTTTGATCCTCAAATTTTAAAATTTGCTGAATTGGTCCCCAAATTTCCAAAGCTTCTTTTCTTGTGTCGGATCCCAAATCCAATCTTGATCAAATCCCTAATCGAATTGAGCTCGCACATATTCATCATTGGTGAGATACTCCTCGTTTGAATACAAGTTTTTCCAGCTAAAATCCAGATGAAAAAAAAAGACTCGGTCATGCCATCGTGGTGCCATATTGGCCATCACGGCGTGGTCATGCGATAAAAGAAAAAAGGGTCATCCCAGTCATGCTATCGCGGTGCCATATCGGTAATCACGTCATGGTCATGCCGTAGTAGCTAACAAACTAATCGAAAATCTGAATTCCAGAATTCCAATATTTTATTGAATCCATTGTAAATCATCAAAAAAACTTGGTTGTGCAAACTTAATGTGATCACACATTTATATGATACCAAACCGGCATTTCAACACAATTAATTCGGCGTTTTTTGTAGAGGTATTGGATAAGCAAATGGGTGATTAAATCCAAACTATATTGAGCAAAGAATCACAACAAAAGGCATTACAAAATTGCAGCAATGATCCAACACAGAATCGCACCAACACTCAGGTAATCCAACACGAACTCATGAGGAAGATGATCAGCAACTGATGAGGAATCGCAATAATGAGCTAGAACGGATATTGGATTGCACAACTAATGTTGATGCTAAGTAGTAGTTGCAATATGAATTGACAAATTGATGGCTGAATTAAAGAATCGATGGAGCGGTTTAATGCTGAACTGGAGCTGCAAATGGAAAATATTTGGCCCTAGGATAGACTAAGCTCTGATACTATGTTAGAAATTAATAGAACATGAAAGCGTGAAGGATATGAACAAGAAAAACACCTGGCTCCATTGTATTGAGAAACGTATCAGTTTGTACATATTGAAGTACATATATATAGTATAGAGAGAATTAACTATATATATCGATACTATCTATAAAGATACTCATACTATCTATATAACGATATATATAATTGTAAAGAATAAACTAAATTTAAAGGGATAACCTAATTAATATAGATAGACTAAACGATAAAGTCTAATAGAAGGATAAACTAGAGTAAACTACATAATATTCTAACATTCACCCATATTCTCTGCTTTTCTTGATTCATATTACTCTAACATTCACCCATTTTCTTTGCTCTTCTTGATTTTGATCCTCAAATTTTAAAATTTGCTGAATTGGTCCCCAAATTTCCAAAGCTTCTTTGCTTGTGTCGGATCCCAAATCCAATCTTGATCAAATCCCTAATCGAATTGAGCTCGCACATATTCATCATTGGTGAGATACTCCTCGTTTGAATACACGTTTTTCCAGCTCAAATCCAGATGAAAAAAAAAAGACTCGGTCATGCCATCGCGGTGCCATATTGGCCATCACGGCGTGGTCATGCGATAAAAGAAAAAAGGGTCATCCCAGTCATGCTATCGCGGTGCCATATCGGTAATCACGTCATGGTCATGCCGTAGTAGCTAACAAACTAATCGAAAATCTGAATTCCAGAATTCCAATATTTTATTGAATCCATTGTAAATCATCAAAAAAACTTGGTTGTGCAAACTTAATGTGATCACACATCTATATGATACCAAACCGGCATTTCAAAACAATTAATTCAGCGTTTTTTGTAGAGGTATTGGATAAGCAAATCGGTGATTAAATCCAAACTATATTGAGCAAAGAATCGCAACAAAGAAAACAACAAAAAGCATTTCAAAATTGAAGCAATGATCCAACACAGAATCGCACCAACACTCAGGTAATCCAACACGAACTCATGAGGAAGATGATCAGCAACTGATGAGGAATCGCAATAATGAGCTAGAACGTATATTGGATTGCACAACTAATGTTGATGCTAAGTAGGAGTTGCAATATGAATTGACAAATTGATGGCTGAATTGAAGAATCGATGGAGCGGTTTAATGCTGAACTGGAGCTGCAAATGGAAAATATTTGGCCCTAGGATAGACTAAGCTCTGATACTATGTTAGAAATTAATAGAACATGAAAGCGTGAAGGATATGAACAAGAAAAACACCTGGCTCCATTGTATTGAGAAACGTATCAGTTTGTACATATTGAACTACATATATATAGTATAGAGAGAATTAACTATATATATCGATACTATCTATAAAGATACTCATACTATCTATCTAACGATATATATAATTGTAAAGAATAAACTAGATTTAAAGGGATAACCTAATTAATATAGATAGACTAAAGGATAAAGTCTAATAGAAGGATAATCTAGAGTAAACTACATAATATTCTAACATTCACCCATATTCTCTGCTTTTCTTGATTCATATTACTCTAACATTCACCCATGTTCTTTGCTCTTCTTGATTTTGATCCTCAAATTTTAAAATTTGCTGAATTGGTCCCCAAATTTCCAAAGCTTCTTTGCTTGTGTCGGATCCCAAATCCAATCTTGATCAAATCCCTAATCGAATTGAGCTCGCACATATTCATCATTGGTGAGATACTCCTCGTTTGAATACAAGTTTTTCCAGGTAAAATCCAGATGAAAAAAAAAGACTCGGTCATGCCATCGCGGTGCCATATTGTCCATCACGGCGTGGTCATGCGATAAAAGAAACAAGGGTCATACCAGTCATGCTATCGCGGTGCCATATCGGTAATCACGTCATGGTCATGTCGTAGTAGCTAACAAACTAATCGAAAATCTAAATTCCAGAATTCCAATATTTCATTGAATCCATTGTAAATCATGAAAAAAACTTGGTTGTGCAAACTTAATGTGATCACACATCTATATGATACCAAACCGGCATTTGAACACAATTAATTCAGCGTTTATTGTAGAGGGATTGGATAAGCAAATCGGTGATTAAATCCAAACTATATTGAGCAAAGAATCGCAACAAAGAAAACAACAAAAAGCATTACAAAATTGCAGCAATGATCCAACACAGAATCGCACCAACACTCAGGTAATCCAACACGAACTCATGAGGAAGATGATCAGCAACTAATGAGGAATCGCAATAATAAGCTAGAACGTATATTGGATTGCACAATTAATGTTGATGCTAAGTAGGAGTTGCAATATGAATTGACAAATTGATGGCTGAATTAAAGAATCGATGGAGCGGTTTAATGCTGAACTGGAGCTGCAACTGGAAAATATGTGGCCCTAGGATAGACTAAGCTCTGATACCATGTTAGAATTAATAGAACATGAAAGCGTGAAGGATATGAACAAGAAAAACACCTGACTCCATTGTATTGAGAAACGTATCAGTTTGTACATATTGAACTACATATATATAGTATAGAGAGAATTAACTATATATATCGATACTATCTATAAAGATACTCATACTATCTATCTAACGATATATATAATTGTAAAGAATAAACTAGATTTAAAGGGATAACCTAATTAATATAGATAGACTAAACGATAAAGTCTAATAGAAGGATAATCTAGAGTAAACTACATACTATTCTAACATTCACCCATGTTCTCTGCTTTTCTTGATTTATATTACTCTAACATTCACCCATGTTCTTTGCTCTTCTTGATTTTGATCCTCAAATTTTAAAATTTGCTGAATTGGTCCCCAAATTTCCAAAGCTTCTTTGCTTGTGTCGGATCCCAAATCCAATCTTGATCAAATCCCTAATCGAATTGAGCTCGCACATATTCATCATTGGTGAGATACTCCTCGTTTGAAAACAAGTTTTTCCAGCTAAAATCCAGATGAAAAAAAAAGACTCGGTCATGCCATCGCGGTGCCATATTGGCCATCACGGCGTGGTCATGCGATAAAAGAAACAAGGGTCATCCCAGTCATGCTATCGCGGTGCCATATCGGTAATCACGTCATGGTCATGTCGTAGTAGCTAACAAACTAATCGAAAATCTAAATTCCAGAATTCCAATATTTCATTGAATCCATTGTAAATCATGAAAAAAACTTGGTTGTGCAAACTTAATGTGATCACACATCTATATGATACCAAACCGGCATTTCAACACAATTAATTCAGCGTTTATTGTAGAGGTATTGGATAAGCAAATCGGTGATTAAATCAAAACTATATTGAGCAAAGAATCGCAACAAAGAAAACAACAAAAAGCATTACAAAATTGCAGCAATGATCCAACACAGAATCGCACCAACACTCAGGTAATCCAACACGAACTCATGAGGAAGATGATCAGCAACTGATGAGGAATCGCAATAATGAGCTAGAACGTATATTGGATTGCACAACTAATGTTGATGCTAAGTAGGAGTTGCAATATGAATTGACAAATTGATGGATGAATTGAAGAATCGATGGAGCGGTTTAATGCTGAACTGGAGCTGCAACTGGAAAATATTTGGCCCTAGGATAGACTAAGCTCTGATACCATGTTAGAAATTAATAGAACATGAAAGCGTGAAGGATATGAACAAGAAAAACACCTGGCTCCATTGTATTGAGAAACGTATCAGTTTGTACATATTGAAATACATATATATAGTATAGAGAGAGTTAACTATATATATCGATACTATCTATAAACATACTCATACTATCTATCTAAGATATATATAATTGTAAAGATTAAACTAAATTTAAAGGGATAACCTAATTAATATAGATAGACTAAACGATAAAGTCTAATAGAAGGATAATCTAGAGTAAACTACATACTATTCTAACATTCACCCATGTTCTCTGCTTTTCTTTATTTATATTACTCTAACATTCACCCATGTTCTTTGCTCTTCTTGATTTTGATCCTCAAATTTTAAAATTTGTTGAATTGGTCCCCAAATTTCCAAAGCTTCTTTGCTTGTGTCGGATCCCAAATCCAATCTTGATCAAATCCCTAATCGAATTGAGCTCGCACATATTCATCATTGGTGAGATACTCCTCGTTTGAATACAAGTTTTTCCAGCTAAAATCCAGATGAAAAAAAAAGACTCGGTCATGCCATCGCGGTGCCATATTGGCCATCACGGCGTGGTCATGCGATAAAAGAAACAAGGGTCATCCCAGTCATGCCATCGCGGTGCCATATTGGCCATCACGGCGTGGTCATGCGATAAAAGAAACAAGGGTCATCCCAGTCATGCTATCGCGGTGCCATATCGGTAATCACGTCATGGTCATGTCGTAGTAGCTAACAAACTAATCGAAAATCTAAATTCCAGAATTCCAATATTTCATTGAATCCATTGTAAATCATGAAAAAAACTTGGTTGTGCAAACTTAATGTGATCACACATCTATATGATACCAAACCGGCATTTCAACACAATTAATTCAGCGTTTATTGTAGAGGTATTGGATAAGCAAATCGGTGATTAAATCCAAACTATATTGAGCAAAGAATCGCAACAAAGAAAACAACAAAAAGCATTACAAAATTGCAGCAATGATCCAACACTGAATCGCACCAACACTCAGGTAATCCAACACGAACTCATGAGGAAGATGATCAGCAACTGATGAGGAATCGCAATAATGAGCTAGAACGTATATTGGATTGCACAACTAATGTTGATGCTAAGTAGGAGTTGCAATATGAATTGACAAATTGATGGATGAATTGAAGAATCGATGGAGCGGTTTAATGCTGAACTGGAGCTGCAACTGGAAAATATTTGGCCCTAGGATAGACTAAGCTCTGATACCATGTTAGAAATTAATAGAACATGAAAGCGTGAAGGATATGAACAAGAAAAACACCTGGCTCCATTGTATTGAGAAACGTATCAGTTTGTACATATTGAAATACATATATATAGTATAGAGAGAATTAACTATATATATCGATACTATCTATAAACATACTCATACTATCTATCTAAGATATATATAATTGTAAAGATTAAACTAAATTTAAAGGGATAACCTAATTAATATAGATAGACTAAACGATAAAGTCTAATAGAAGGATAATCTAGAGTAAACTACATACTATTCTAACATTCACCCATGTTCTCTGCTTTTCTTGATTTATATTACTCTAACATTCACCCATGTTCTTTGCTCTTCTTGATTTTGATCCTCAAATTTTAAAATTTGCTGAATTGGTCCCCAAATTTCCAAAGCTTCTTTGCTTGTGTCGGATCCCAAATCCAATCTTGATCAAATCCCTAATCGAATTGAGCTCGCACATATTCATCATTGGTGAGATACTCCTCGTTTGAATACAAGTTTTTCCAGCTCAAATCCAGATGAAAAAAAAAGACTCGGTCATGCCATCGCGGTGCCATATTGGCCATCACGGCGTGGTCATGCGATAAAAGAAAAAAGGGTCATCCCAGTCATGCTATCGCGGTGCCATATCGGTAATCACGTCATGGTCATGCCGTAGTAGCTAACAAACTAATCGAAAATCTGAATTCCAGAATTCCAATATTTCATTGAATCCATTGTAAATCATGAAAAAAACTTGGTTGTGCAAACTTAATGTGATCACACATCTATATGATACCAAACCGGCATTTCAACACAATTAATTCAGCGTTTATTGTAGAGGTATTGGATAAGCAAATCGGTGATTAAATCCAAACTATATTGAGCAAAGAATCGCAACAAAGAAAACAACAAAAAGCATTACAAAATTGCAGCAATGATCCAACACAGAATCGCACCAACACTCAGGTAATCCAACACGAACTCATGAGGAAGATGATCAGCAACTGATGAGGAATCGCAATAATGAGCTAGAACGTATATTGGATTGCACAACTAATGTTGATGCTAAGTAGGAGTTGCAATATGAATTGACAAATTGATGGCTGAATTGAAGAATCGATGGAGCGGTTTAATGCTGAACTGGAGCTGCAACTGGAAAATATTTGGCCCTAGGATAGACTAAGCTCTGATACCATGTTAGAAATTAATAGAACATGAAAGCGTGAAGGATATGAACAAGAAAAACACCTGGCTCCATTGTATTGAGAAACGTATCAGTTTGTACATATTGAAATACATATATATAGTATAGAGAGAATTAACTATATATATCGATACTATCTATAAACATACTCATACTATCTATCTAAGATATATATAATTGTAAAGATTAAACTAAATTTAAAGGGATAACCTAATTAATATAGATAGACTAAACGATAAAGTCTAATAGAAGGATAATCTAGAGTAAACTACATACTATTCTAACATTCACCCATGTTCTCTGCTTTTCTTGATTTATATTACTCTAACATTCACCCATGTTCTTTGCTCTTCTTGATTTTGATCCTCAAATTTTAAAATTTGCTGAATTGGTCCCCAAATTTCCAAAGCTTCTTTGCTTGTGTCGGATCCCAAATCCAATCTTGATCAAATCCCTAATCGAATTGAGCTCGCACATATTCATCATTGGTGAGATACTCCTCGTTTGAATACAAGTTTTTCCAGCTCAAATCCAGATGAAAAAAAAAGACTCGGTCATGCCATCGCGGTGCCATATTGGCCATCACGGCGTGGTCATGCGATAAAAGAAAAAAGGGTCATCCCAGTCATGCTATCGCGGTGCCATATCGGTAATCACGTCATGGTCATGCCGTAGTAGCTAACAAACTAATCGAAAATCTGAATTCCAGAATTCCAATATTTTATTGAATCCATTGTAAATCATCAAAAAAACTTGGTTGTGCAAACTTAATGTGATCACACATCTATATGATACCAAACCGGCATTTCAACACAATTAATTCAGCGTTTTTTGTAGAGGTATTGGATAAGCAAATCGGTGATTAAATCCAAACTATATTGAGCAAAGAATCGCAACAAAGAAAACAACAAAAAGCATTTCAAAATTGCAGCAATGATCCAACACAGAATGGCACCAACACTCAGGTAATCCAACACGAACTCATGAGGAAGATGATCAGCAACTGATGAGGAATCGCAATAATGAGCTAGAACGTATATTGGATTGCACAACTAATGTTGATGCTAAGTAGGAGTTGCAATATGAATTGACAAATTGATGGCTGAATTGAAGAATCGATGGAGCGGTTTAATGCTGAACTGGAGCTGCAAATGGAAAATATTTGGCCCTAGGATAGACTAAGCTCTGATACTATGTTAGAAATTAATAGAACATGAAAGCGTGGAGGATATGAACAAGAAAAACACCTGGCTCCATTGTATTGAGAAACGTATCAGTTTGTACATATTGAACTACATATATATAGTATAGAGAGAATTAACTATATATATCGATACTATCTATAAAGATACTCATACTATCTATCTAACGATATATATAATTGTAAAGAATAAACTAGATTTAAAGGGATAACCTAATTAATATAGATAGACTAAAGGATAAAGTCTAATAGAAGGATAATCTAGAGTAAACTACATAATATTCTAACATTCACCCATATTCTCTGCTTTTCTTGATTCATATTACTCTAACATTCACCCATGTTCTTTGCTCTTCTTGATTTTGATCCTCAAATTTTAAAATTTGCTGAATTGGTCCCCAAATTTCCAAAGCTTCTTTGCTTGTGTCGGATCCCAAATCCAATCTTGATCAAATCCCTAATCGAATTGAGCTCGCACATATTCATCATTGGTGAGATACTCCTCGTTTGAATACAAGTTTTTCCAGCTCAAATCCAGATGAAAAAAAAAGACTCGGTCATGCCATCGCGGTGCCATATTGGCCATCACGGCGTGGTCATGCGATAAAAGAAAAAAGGGTCATCCCAGTCATGCTATCGCGGTGCCATATCGGTAATCACGTCATGGTCATGCCGTAGTAGCTAACAAACTAATCGAAAATCTGAATTCCAGAATTCCAATATTTCATTGAATCCATTGTAAATCATGAAAAAAACTTGGTTGTGCAAACTTAATGTGATCACACATCTATATGATACCAAACCGGCATTTCAACACAATTAATTCAGCGTTTATTGTAGAGGTATTGGATAAGCAAATCGGTGATTAAATCCAAACTATATTGAGCAAAGAATCGCAACAAAGAAAACAACAAAAAGCATTACAAAATTGCAGCAATGATCCAACACAGAATCGCACCAACACTCAGGTAATCCAACACGAACTCATGAGGAAGATGATCAGCAACTGATGAGGAATCGCAATAATGAGCTAGAACGTATATTGGATTGCACAACTAATGTTGATGCTAAGTAGGAGTTGCAATATGAATTGACAAATTGATGGCTGAATTGAAGAATCGATGGAGCGGTTTAATGCTGAACTGGAGCTGCAACTGGAAAATATTTGGCCCTAGGATAGACTAAGCTCTGATACCATGTTAGAAATTAATAGAACATGAAAGCGTGAAGGATATGAACAAGAAAAACACCTGGCTCCATTGTATTGAGAAACGTATCAGTTTGTACATATTGAAATACATATATATAGTATAGAGAGAATTAACTATATATATCGATACTATCTATAAACATACTCATACTATCTATCTAAGATATATATAATTGTAAAGATTAAACTAAATTTAAAGGGATAACCTAATTAATATAGATAGACTAAACGATAAAGTCTAATAGAAGGATAATCTAGAGTAAACTACATACTATTCTAACATTCACCCATGTTCTCTGCTTTTCTTGATTTATATTACTCTAACATTCACCCATGTTCTTTGCTCTTCTTGATTTTGATCCTCAAATTTTAAAATTTGCTGAATTGGTCCCCAAATTTCCAAAGCTTCTTTGCTTGTGTCGGATCCCAAATCCAATCTTGATCAAATCCCTAATCGAATTGAGCTCGCACATATTCATCATTGGTGAGATACTCCTCGTTTGAATACAAGTTTTTCCAGCTCAAATCCAGATGAAAAAAAAAGACTCGGTCATGCCATCGCGGTGCCATATTGGCCATCACGGCGTGGTCATGCGATAAAAGAAAAAAGGGTCATCCCAGTCATGCTATCGCGGTGCCATATCGGTAATCACGTCATGGTCATGCCGTAGTAGCTAACAAACTAATCGAAAATCTGAATTCCAGAATTCCAATATTTTATTGAATCCATTGTAAATCATCAAAAAAACTTGGTTGTGCAAACTTAATGTGATCACACATCTATATGATACCAAACCGGCATTTCAACACAATTAATTCAGCGTTTTTTGTAGAGGTATTGGATAAGCAAATCGGTGATTAAATCCAAACTATATTGAGCAAAGAATCACAACAAAAAGCATTACAAAATTGCAGCAATGATCCAACACAGAATCGCACCAACACTCAGGTAATCCAACACGAACTCATGAGGAAGATGATCAGCAACTGATGAGGAATCGCAATAATGAGCTAGAACGTATATTGGATTGCACAACTAATGTTGATGCTAAGTAGGAGTTGCAATATGAATTGACAAATTGATGGCTGAATTGAAGAATCGATGGAGCGGTTTAATGCTGAACTGGAGCTGCAAATGGAAAATATTTGGCCCTAGGATAGACTAAGCTCTGATACTATGTTAGAAATTAATAGAACATGAAAGCGTGAAGGATATGAACAAGAAAAACACCTGGCTCCATTGTATTGAGAAACGTATCAGTTTGTACATATTGAACTACATATATCTAGTATAGAGAGAATTAACTATATATATCGATACTATCTATAAAGATACTCATACTATCTATCTAACGATATATATAATTGTAAAGAATAAACTAGATTTAAAGGGATAACCTAATTAATATAGATAGACTAAAGGATAAAGTCTAATAGAAGGATAATCTAGAGTAAACTACATAATATTCTAACATTCACCCATATTCTCTGCTTTTCTTGATTCATATTACTCTAACATTCACCCATGTTCTTTGCTCTTCTTGATTTTGATCCTCAAATTTTAAAATTTGCTGAATTGGTCCCCAAATTTCCAAAGCTTCTTTGCTTGTGTCGGATCCCAAATCCAATCTTGATCAAATCCCTAATCGAATTGAGCTCGCACATATTCATCATTGGTGAGATACTCCTCGTTTGAATACAAGTTTTTCCAGCTAAAATCCAGATGAAAAAAAAAGACTCGGTCATGCCATCGCGGTGCCATATTGGCCATCACGGCGTGGTCATGCGATAAAAGAAACAAGGGTCATCCCAGTCATGCTATCGCGGTGCCATATCGGTAATCACGTCATGGGCATGTCGTAGTAGCTAACAAACTAATCGAAAATCTAAATTCCAGAATTCCAATATTTCATTGAATCCATTGTAAATCATGAAAAAAACTTGGTTGTGCAAACTTAATGTGATCACACATCTATATGATACCAAACCGGCATTTCAACACAATTAATTCAGCGTTTATTGTAGAGGTATTGGATAAGCAAATCGGTGATTAAATCCAAACTATATTGAGCAAAGAATCGCAACAAAGAAAACAACAAAAAGCATTACAAAATTGCAGCAATGATCCAACACAGAATCGCACCAACACTCAGGTAATCCAACACGAACTCATGAGGAAGATGATCAGCAACTGATGAGGAATCGCAATAATGAGCTAGAACGTATATTGGATTGCACAACTAATGTTGATGCTAAGTAGGAGTTGCAATATGAATTGACAAATTGATGGATGAATTGAAGAATCGATGGAGCGGTTTAATGCTGAACTGGAGCTGCAACTGGAAAATATTTGGCCCTAGGATAGACTAAGCTCTGATACCATGTTAGAAATTAATAGAACATGAAAGCGTGAAGGATATGAACAAGAAAAACACCTGGCTCCATTGTATTGAGAAACGTATCAGTTTGTACATATTGAAATACATATATATAGTATAGAGAGAATTAACTATATATATCGATACTATCTATAAACATACTCATACTATCTATCTAAGATATATATAATTGTAAAGATTAAACTAAATTTAAAGGGATAACCTAATTAATATAGATAGACTAAACGATAAAGTCTAATAGAAGGATATCTAGAGTAAACTACATACTATTCTAACATTCACCCATGTTCTCTGCTTTTCTTGATTTATATTACTCTAACATTCACCCATGTTCTTTGCTCTTCTTGATTTTGATCCTCAAATTTTAAAATTTGCTGAATTGGTCCCCAAATTTCCAAAGCTTCTTTGCTTGTGTCGGATCCCAAATCCAATCTTGATCAAATCCCTAATCGAATTGAGCTCGCACATATTCATCATTGGTGAGATACTCCTCGTTTGAATACAAGTTTTTCCAGCTAAAATCCAGATGAAAAAAAAAGACTCGGTCATGCCATCGCGGTGCCATATTGGCCATCACGGCGTGGTCATGCGATAAAAGAAACAAGGGTCATCCCAGTCATGCTATCGCGGTGCCATATCGGTAATCACGTCATGGTCACGTCGTAGTAGCTAACAAACTAATCGAAAATCTAAATTCCAGAATTCCAATATTTCATTGAATCCATTGTAAATCATGAAAAAAACTTGGTTGTGCAAACTTAATGTGATCACACATCTATATGATACCAAACCGGCATTTCAACACAATTAATTCAGCGTTTATTGTAGAGGTATTGGATAAGCAAATCGGTGATTAAATCCAAACTATATTGAGTAAAGAATCGCAACAAACAAAACAACAAAAAGCATTACAAAATTGCAGCAATGATCCAACACAGAATCGCACCAACACTCAGGTAATCCAACACGAACTCATGAGGAAGATGATCAGCAACTGATGAGGAATCGCAATAATGAGCTAGAACGTATATTGGATTGCACAACTAATGTTGATGCTAAGTAGGAGTTGCAATATGAATTGACAAATAGATCGCTGAATTGAAGAATCGATGGAGCGGTTTAATGCTGAACTGGAGCTGCAAATGGAAAATATTTGGCCCTAGGATAGACTAAGCTCTGATACCATGTTAGAAATTAATAGAACATGAAAGCGTGAAGGATATGAACAAGAAAAACACCTGGCTCCATTGTATTGAGAAACGTATCAGTTTGCACATATTGAAATACATATATATAGTATAGAGAGAATTAACTATATATATCGATACTATCTATAAACATACTCATACTATCTATCTAAGATATATATAATTGTAAAGATTAAACTAAATTTAAAGGGATAACCTAATTAATATAGATAGACTAAACGATAAAGTCTAATAGAAGGATAATCTAGAGTAAACTACATACTATTCTAACATTCACCCATGTTCTCTGCTTTTCTTGATTTATATTACTCTAACATTCACCCATGTTCTTTGCTCTTCTTGATTTTGATCCTCAAATTTTAAAATTTGCTGAATTGGTCCCCAAATTTCCAAAGCTTCTTTGCTTGTGTCGGATCCCAAATCCAATCTTGATCAAATCCCTAATCGAATTGAGCTCGCACATATTCATCATTGGTGAGATACTCCTCGTTTGAATACAAGTTTTTCCAGCTCAAATCCAGATGAAAAAAAAAGACTCGGTCATGCCATCGCGGTGCCATATTGGCCATCACGGCGTGGTCATGCGATAAAAGAAAAAAGGGTCATCCCAGTCATGCTATCGCGGTGCCATATCGGTAATCACGTCATGGTCATGCCGTAGTAGCTAACAAACTAATCGAAAATCTGAATTCCAGAATTCCAATATTTTATTGAATCCATTGTAAATCATCAAAAAAACTTGGTTGTGCAAACTTAATGTGATCACACATCTATATGATACCAAACCGGCATTTCAACACAATTAATTCAGCGTTTTTTGTAGAGGTATTGGATAAGCAAATCGGTGATTAAATCCAAACTATATTGAGCAAAGAATCGCAACAAAGAAAACAACAAAAAGCATTTCAAAATTGCAGCAATGATCCAACACAGAATGGCACCAACACTCAGGTAATCCAACACGAACTCATGAGGAAGATGATCAGCAACTGATGAGGAATCGCAATAATGAGCTAGAACGTATATTGGATTGCACAACTAATGTTGATGCTAAGTAGGAGTTGCAATATGAATTGACAAATTGATGGCTGAATTGAAGAATCGATGGAGCGGTTTAATGCTGAACTGGAGCTGCAAATGGAAAATATTTGGCCCTAGGATAGACTAAGCTCTGATACTATGTTAGAAATTAATAGAACATGAAAGCGTGAACGATATGAACAAGAAAAACACCTGGCTCCATTGTATTGAGAAACGTATCAGTTTGTACATATTGAACTACATATATATAGTATAGAGAGAATTAACTATATATATCGATACTATCTATAAAGATACTCATACTATCTATCTAACGATATATATAATTGTAAAGAATAAACTAGATTTAAAGGGATAACCTAATTAATATAGATAGACTAAAGGATAAAGTCTAATAGAAGGATAATCTAGAGTAAACTACATAATATTCTAACATTCACCCATATTCTCTGCTTTTCTTAATTCATATTACTCTAACATTCACCCATGTTCTTTGCTCTTCTTGATTTTGATCCTCAAATTTTAAAATTTGCTGAATTGGTCCCCAAATTTCCAAAGCTTCTTTGCTTGTGTCGGATCCCAAATCCAATCTTGATCAAATCCCTAATCGAATTGAGCTCGCACATATTCATCATTGGTGAGATACTCCTCGTTTGAATACAAGTTTTTCCAGCTAAAATCCAGATGAAAAAAAAAGACTCGGTCATGCCATCGCGGTGCCATATTGGCCATCACGGCGTGGTCATGCGATAAAAGAAACAAGGGTCATCCCAGTCATGCTATCGCGGTGCCATATCGGTAATCACGTCATGGTCACGTCGTAGTAGCTAACAAACTAATCGAAAATCTAAATTCCAGAATTCCAATATTTCATTGAATCCATTGTAAATCATGAAAAAAACTTGGTTGTGCAAACTTAATGTGATCACACATCTATATGATACCAAACCGGCATTTCAACACAATTAATTCAGCGTTTATTGTAGAGGTATTGGATAAGCAAATCGGTGATTAAATCCAAACTATATTGAGTAAAGAATCGCAACAAACAAAACAACAAAAAGCATTACAAAATTGCAGCAATGATCCAACACAGAATCGCACCAACACTCAGGTAATCCAACACGAACTCATGAGGAAGATGATCAGCAACTGATGAGGAATCGCAATAATGAGCTAGAACGTATATTGGATTGCACAACTAATGTTGATGCTAAGTAGGAGTTGCAATATGAATTGACAAATAGATCGCTGAATTGAAGAATCGATGGAGCGGTTTAATGCTGAACTGGAGCTGCAAATGGAAAATATTTGGCCCTAGGATAGACTAAGCTCTGATACCATGTTAGAAATTAATAGAACATGAAAGCGTGAAGGATATGAACAAGAAAAACACCTGGCTCCATTGTATTGAGAAACGTATCAGTTTGCACATATTGAAATACATATATATAGTATAGAGAGAATTAACTATATATATCGATACTATCTATAAACATACTCATACTATCTATCTAAGATATATATAATTGTAAAGATTAAACTAAATTTAAAGGGATAACCTAATTAATATAGATAGACTAAACGATAAAGTCTAATAGAAGGATAATCTAGAGTAAACTACATACTATTCTAACATTCACCCATGTTCTCTGCTTTTCTTGATTTATATTACTCTAACATTCACCCATGTTCTTTGCTCTTCTTGATTTTGATCCTCAAATTTTAAAATTTGCTGAATTGGTCCCCAAATTTCCAAAGCTTCTTTGCTTGTGTCGGATCCCAAATCCAATCTTGATCAAATCCCTAATCGAATTGAGCTCGCACATATTCATCATTGGTGAGATACTCCTCGTTTGAATACAAGTTTTTCCAGCTCAAATCCAGATGAAAAAAAAAGACTCGGTCATGCCATCGCGGTGCCATATTGGCCATCACGGCGTGGTCATGCGATAAAAGAAAAAAGGGTCATCCCAGTCATGCTATCGCGGTGCCATATCGGTAATCACGTCATGGTCATGCCGTAGTAGCTAACAAACTAATCGAAAATCTGAATTCCAGAATTCCAATATTTTATTGAATCCATTGTAAATCATCAAAAAAACTTGGTTGTGCAAACTTAATGTGATCACACATCTATATGATACCAAACCGGCATTTCAACACAATTAATTCAGCGTTTTTTGTAGAGGTATTGGATAAGCAAATCGGTGATTAAATCCAAACTATATTGAGCAAAGAATCGCAACAAAGAAAACAACAAAAAGCATTTCAAAATTGCAGCAATGATCCAACACAGAATGGCACCAACACTCAGGTAATCCAACACGAACTCATGAGGAAGATGATCAGCAACTGATGAGGAATCGCAATAATGAGCTAGAACGTATATTGGATTGCACAACTAATGTTGATGCTAAGTAGGAGTTGCAATATGAATTGACAAATTGATGGCTGAATTGAAGAATCGATGGAGCGGTTTAATGCTGAACTGGAGCTGCAAATGGAAAATATTTGGCCCTAGGATAGACTAAGCTCTGATACTATGTTAGAAATTAATAGAACATGAAAGCGTGAAGGATATGAACAAGAAAAACACCTGGCTCCATTGTATTGAGAAACGTATCAGTTTGTACATATTGAACTACATATATATAGTATAGAGAGAATTAACTATATATATCGATACTATCTATAAAGATACTCATACTATCTATCTAACGATATATATAATTGTAAAGAATAAACTAGATTTAAAGGGATAACCTAATTAATATAGATAGACTAAAGGATAAAGTCTAATAGAAGGATAATCTAGAGTAAACTACATAATATTCTAACATTCACCCATATTCTCTGCTTTTCTTGATTCATATTACTCTAACATTCACCCATGTTCTTTGCTCTTCTTGATTTTGATCCTCAAATTTTAAAATTTGCTGAATTGGTCCCCAAATTTCCAAAGCTTCTTTGCTTGTGTCGGATCCCAAATCCAATCTTGATCAAATCCCTAATCGAATTGAGCTCGCACATATTCATCATTGGTGAGATACTCCTCGTTTGAATACAAGTTTTTCCAGCTAAAATCCAGATGAAAAAAAAAGACTCGGTCATGCCATCGCGGTGCCATATTGGCCATCACGGCGTGGTCATGCGATAAAAGAAACAAGGGTCATCCCAGTCATGCTATCGCGGTGCCATATCGGTAATCACGTCATGGTCACGTCGTAGTAGCTAACAAACTAATCGAAAATCTAAATTCCAGAATTCCAATATTTCATTGAATCCATTGTAAATCATGAAAAAAACTTGGTTGTGCAAACTTAATGTGATCACACATCTATATGATACCAAACCGGCATTTCAACACAATTAATTCAGCGTTTATTGTAGAGGTATTGGATAAGCAAATCGGTGATTAAATCCAAACTATATTGAGTAAAGAATCGCAACAAACAAAACAACAAAAAGCATTACAAAATTGCAGCAATGATCCAACACAGAATCGCACCAACACTCAGGTAATCCAACACGAACTCATGAGGAAGATGATCAGCAACTGATGAGGAATCGCAATAATGAGCTAGAACGTATATTGGATTGCACAACTAATGTTGATGCTAAGTAGGAGTTGCAATATGAATTGACAAATAGATCGCTGAATTGAAGAATCGATGGAGCGGTTTAATGCTGAACTGGAGCTGCAAATGGAAAATATTTGGCCCTAGGATAGACTAAGCTCTGATACCATGTTAGAAATTAATAGAACATGAAAGCGTGAAGGATATGAACAAGAAAAACACCTGGCTCCATTGTATTGAGAAACGTATCAGTTTGCACATATTGAAATACATATATATAGTATAGAGAGAATTAACTATATATATCGATACTATCTATAAACATACTCATACTATCTATCTAAGATATATATAATTGTAAAGATTAAACTAAATTTAAAGGGATAACCTAATTAATATAGATAGACTAAACGATAAAGTCTAATAGAAGGATAATCTAGAGTAAACTACATACTATTCTAACATTCACCCATGTTCTCTGCTTTTCTTGATTTATATTACTCTAACATTCACCCATGTTCTTTGCTCTTCTTGATTTTGATCCTCAAATTTTAAAATTTGCTGAATTGGTCCCCAAATTTCCAAAGCTTCTTTGCTTGTGTCGGATCCCAAATCCAATCTTGATCAAATCCCTAATCGAATTGAGCTCGCACATATTCATCATTGGTGAGATACTCCTCGTTTGAATACAAGTTTTTCCAGCTCAAATCCAGATGAAAAAAAAAGACTCGGTCATGCCATCGCGGTGCCATATTGGCCATCACGGCGTGGTCATGCGATAAAAGAAAAAAGGGTCATCCCAGTCATGCTATCGCGGTGCCATATCGGTAATCACGTCATGGTCATGCCGTAGTAGCTAACAAACTAATCGAAAATCTGAATTCCAGAATTCCAATATTTTATTGAATCCATTGTAAATCATCAAAAAAACTTGGTTGTGCAAACTTAATGTGATCACACATCTATATGATACCAAACCGACATTTCAACACAATTAATTCAGCGTTTTTTGTAGAGGTATTGGATAAGCAAATCGGTGATTAAATCCAAACTATATTGAGCAAAGAATGGCAACAAAGAAAACAACAAAAAGCATTACAAAATTGCAGCAATGATCCAACACAGAATCGCACCAACACTCAGGTAATCGAACACGAACTCATGAGGAAGATGATCAGCAACTGATGAGGAATCGCAATAATGAGCTAGAACGTATATTGGATTGCACAACTAATGTTGATGCTAAGTAGGAGTTGCAATATGAATTGACAAATTGATGGATGAATTGAAGAATCGATGGAGCGGTTTAATGCTGAACTGGAGCTGCAACTGGAAAATATTTGGCCCTAGGATAGACTAAGCCCTGATACCATGTTAGAAATTAATAGAACATGAAAGCGTGAAGGATATGAACAAGAAAAACACCTGGCTCCATTGTATTGAGAAACGTATCAGTTTGTACATATTGAAATACATATATATAGTATAGAGAGAATAAACTATATATATCGATACTATCTATAAACATACTCATACTATCTATCTAAGATATATATAATTGTAAAGATTAAACTAAATTTAAAGGGATAACCTAATTAATATAGATACACTAAACGATAAAGTCTAATAGAAGGATAATCTAGAGTTAACTACATACTATTCTAACATTCACCCATGTTCTTTGCTCTTCTTGATTTTGATCCTCAAATTTTAAAATTTGCTGAATTGGTCCCCAAATTTCCAAAGCTTCTTTGCTTGTGTCGGATCCCAAATCCAATCTTGATCAAATCCCTAATCGAATTGAGCTCGCACATATTCATCATTGGTGAGATACTCCTCGTTTGAATACAAGTTTTTCCAGCTAAAATCCAGATGAAAAAAAAAGACTCGGTCATGCCATCGCGGTGCCATATTGGCCATCACGGCGTGGTCATGCGATAAAAGAAACAAGGGTCATCCCAGTCATGCTATCGCGGTGCCATATCGGTAATCACGTCATGGTCATGTCGTAGTAGCTAACAAACTAATCGAAAATCTAAATTCCAGAATTCCAATATTTTATTGAATCCATTGTAAATCATGAAAAAAACTTGGTTGTGCAAACTTAATGTGATCACACATCTATATGATACCAAACCAGCATTTCAACACAATTAATTCAGCGTTTATTGTAGAGGTATTGGATAAGCAAATCGGTGATTAAATCCAAACTATATTGAGCAAAGAATCGCAACAAACAAAACAACAAAAAGCATTACAAAATTGCAGCAATGATCCAACACAGAATCGCACCAACACTCAGGTAATCCAACACGAACTCATGAGGAAGATGATCAGCAACTGATGAGGAATCGCAATAATGAGCTAGAACGTATATTGGATTGCACAACTAATGTTGATGCTAAGTAGGAGTTGCAATATGAATTGACAAATTGATGGCTGAATTGAAGAATCGATGGAGCGGTTTAATGCTGAACTGGAGCTGCAACTGGAAAATATTTGGCCCTAGGATAGACTAAGCTCTGATACCATGTTAGAAATTAATAGAACATGAAAGCGTGAAGGATATGAACAAGAAAAACACCTGGCTCCATTGTATTGAGAAACGTATCAGTTTGTACATATTGAAATACATATATATAGTATAGAGAGAATTAACTATATATATCGATACTATCTATAAACATACTCATACTATCTATCTAAGATATATATAATTGTAAAGATTAAACTAAATTTAAAGGGATAACCTAATTAATATAGATAGACTAAAGGATAAAGTCTAATAGAAGGATAATCTAGAGTAAACTACATACTATTCTAACATTCACCCATGTTCTCTGCTTTTCTTGATTTATATTACTCTAACATTCACCCATGTTCTTTGCTCTTCTTGATTTTGATCCTCAAATTTTAAAATTTGCTGAATTGGTCCCCAAATTTCCAAAGCTTCTTTGTTTGTGTCGGATCCCAAATCCAATCTTGATCAAATCCCTAATCGAATTGAGCTCGCACATATTCATCATTGGTGAGATACTCCTCGTTTGAATACAAGTTTTTCCAGCTCAAATCCAGATGAAAAAAAAAGACTCGGTCATGCCATCGCGGTGCCAATTGGCCATCACGGCGTGGTCATGCGATAAAAGAAACAAGGGTCATCACAGTCATGCTATCGCGGTGCCATATCGGTAATCACGTCATGGTCATGTCGTAGTAGCTAACAAACTAATCGAAAATCTGAATTCCAGAATTCCAATATTTTATTGAATCCATTGTAAATCATCAAAAAAACTTGGTTGTGCAAACTTAATGTGATCACACATCTATATGATACCAGACCGGCATTTCAACACAATTAATTCAGCGTTTATTGTAGAGGTATTAGATAAGCAAATCGGTGATTAAATCCAAACTATATTGAGCAAAGAATCGCAACAAAGTAAACAACAAAAAGCATTACAAAATTGCAGCAATGATCCAACACAAAATCGCACCAACACTCAGGTAATCCAACACGAACTCATGAGGAAGATGATCAGCAACTGATGAGGAATCGCAATAATGAGCTAGAACGTATATTGGATTGCACAACTAATGTTGATGCTAAGTAGGAGTTGCAATATGAATTGACAAATTGATCGCTGAATTGAAGAATCGATGGAGCGGTTTAATGCTGAACTGGAGCTGCAACTGGAAAATATTTGGCCCTAGGATAGACTAAGCTCTGATACCATGTTAGAAATTAATAGAACATGAAAGCGTGAAGGATATGAACAAGAAAAACACCTGGCTCCATTGTATTGAGAAACGTATCAGTTTGTACATATTGAAATACATATATATAGTATAGAGAGAATTAACTATATATATCGATACTATCTATAAACATACTCATACTATCTATCTAAGATATATATAATTGTAAAGATTAAACTAAATTTAAAGGGATAACCTAATTAATATAGATAGACTAAAGGATAAAGTCTAATAGAAGGATAATCTAGAGTAAACTACATACTATTCTAACATTCACCCATGTTCTCTGCTTTTCTTTATTTATATTACTCTAACATTCACCCATGTTCTTTGCTCTTCTTGATTTTGATCCTCAAATTTTAAAATTTGCTGAATTGGTCCCCAAATTTCCAAAGCTTCTTTGCTTGTGTCGGATCCCAAATCCAATCTTGATCAAATCCCTAATCGAATTGAGCTCGCACATATTCATCATTGGTGAGATACTCCTCGTTTGAATACAAGTTTTTCCAGCTAAAATCCAGATGAAAAAAAAAGACTCGGTCATGCCATCGCGGTGCCATATTGGCCATCACGGCGTGGTCATTCCATAAAAGTAAAAAGGGTCATCACAGTCATGCTATCGCGGTGCCATATCGGTAATCACGTCATGGTCATGCCGTAGTAGCTAACAAACTAATCGAAAATCTAAAATCAAGAATTCCAATATTTTATTGAATCCATTGTAAATCATCAAAAAAACTTGGTTGTGCAAACTTAATGTGATCACACATCTATATGATACCAAACCGGCATTTCAACACAATTAATTCAGCGTTTTTTGTAGAGGTATTGGATAAGCAAATCGGTGATTAAATCCAAACTATATTGAGCAAAGAATCACAACAAAAAGCATTACAAAATTGCAGCAATGATCCAACACAGAACCGCACCAACACTCAGGTAATCCAACACGAACTCATGAGGAAGATGATCAGCAACTGATGAGGAATCGCAATAATGAGCTAGAACGTATATTGGATTGCACAACTAATGTTGATGCTAAGTAGGAGTTGCAATATGAATTGACAAATTGATCGCTGAATTGAAGAATCGATGGAGCGGGTTAATGCTGAACTGGAGCTGCAACTGGAAAATATTTGGCCCTAGGATAGACTAAGCTCTGATACCATGTTAGAAATTAATAGAACATGAAAGCGTGAAGGATATGAACAAGAAAAACACCTGGCTCCATTGTATTGAGAAACGTATCAGTTTGTACATATTGAAATACATATATATAGTATAGAGAGAATTAACTATATATATCGATACTATCTATAAACATACTCATACTATCTATCTAAGATATATATAATTGTAAAGATTAAACTAAATTTAAAGGGATAACCTAATTAATATAGATAGACTAAAGGATAAAGTCTAATAGAAGGATAATCTAGAGTAAACTACATACTATTCTAACATTCACCCATGTTCTCTGCTTTTCTTTATTTATATTACTCTAACATTCACCCATGTTCTTTGCTCTTCTTGATTTTGATCCTCAAATTTTAAAATTTGCTGAATTGGTCCCCAAATTTCCAAAGCTTCTTTGCTTGTGTCGGATCCCAAATCCAATCTTGATCAAATCCCTAATCGAATTGAGCTCGCACATATTCATCATTGGTGAGATACTCCTCGTTTGAATACAAGTTTTTCCAGCTAAAATCCAGATGAAAAAAAAAGACTCGGTCATGCCATCGCGGTGCCATATTGGCCATCACGGCGTGGTCATTCCATAAAAGTAAAAAGGGTCATCACAGTCATGCTATCGCGGTGCCATATCGGTAATCACGTCATGGTCATGCCGTAGTAGCTAACAAACTAATCGAAAATCTAAAATCCAGAATTCCAATATTTTATTGAATCCATTGTAAATCATCAAAAAAACTTGGTTGTGCAAACTTAATGTGATCACACATCTATATGATACCAAACCGGCATTTCAACACAATTAATTCAGCGTTTTTTGTAGAGGTATTGGATAAGCAAATCGGTGATTAAATCCAAACTATATTGAGCAAAGAATCACAACAAAAAGCATTACAAAATTGCAGCAATGATCCAACACAGAACCGCACCAACACTCAGGTAATCCAACACGAACTCATGAGGAAGATGATCAGCAACTGATGAGGAATCGCAATAATGAGCTAGAACGTATATTGGATTGCACAACTAATGTTGATGCTAAGTAGGAGTTGCAATATGAATTGACAAATTGATCGCTGAATTGAAGAATCGATGGAGCGGGTTAATGCTGAACTGGAGCTGCAACTGGAAAATATTTGGCCCTAGGATAGACTAAGCTCTGATACCATGTTAGAAATTAATAGAACATGAAAGCGTGAAGGATATGAACAAGAAAAACACCTGGCTCCATTGTATTCAGAAACGTATCAGTTTGTACATATTGAAATACATATATATAGTATAGAGAGAATTAACTATATATATCGATACTATCTATAAACATACTCATACTATCTATCTAAGATATATATAATTGTAAAGATTAAACTAAATTTAAAGGGATAACCTAATTAATATAGATAGACTAAACGATAAAGTCTAATAGAAGGATAATCTAGAGTAAACTACATACTATTCTAACATTCACCCATGTTCTCTGCTTTTCTTGATTTATATTACTCTAACATTCACCCATGTTCTTTGCTCTTCTTGATTTTGATCCTCAAATTTTAAAATTTGCTGAATTGGTCCCCAAATTTCCAAAGCTTCTTTGCTTGTGTCGGATCCCAAATCCAATCTTGATCAAATCCCTAATCCAATTGAGCTCGCACATATTCATCATTGGTGAGATACTCCTCGTTTGAATACAAGTTTTTCCAGCTAAAATCCAGATGAAAAAAAAAGACTCGGTCATGCCATCGCGGTGCCATATTGGCCATCACGGCGTGGTCATGCGATAAAAGAAACAAGGGTCATCACAGTCATGCTATCGCGGTGCCATATCGGTAATCACGTCATGGTCATGTCGTAGTAGCTAACAAACTAATCGAAAATCTGAAATCCAGAATTCCAATATTTTATTGAATCCATTGTAAATCATCAAAAAAACTTGGTTTGTGAAAACTTAATGTGATCACACATCTATATGATACCAGACCGGCATTCCAACACAATTAATTCAGCGTTTATTGTAGAGGTATTGGATAAGCAAATCGGTGATTAAATCCAAACTATATTGAGCAAAGAATCGCAACAAAGAAAACAACAAAAAGTATTACAAAATTGCAGCAATGATCCAACACAGAATCGCACCAACACTCAGGTAATCCACCACGAACTCATGAGGAAGATGATCAGCAACTGATGAGGAATCGCAATAATGAGCTAGAACGTATATTGGATTGCACAACTAATGTTGATGCTAAGTAGGAGTTGCAATATGAATTGACAAATTGATCGCTGAATTGAAGAATCGATGGAGCGGTTTAATGCTGAACTGGAGCTGCAACTGGAAAATATTTGGCCCTAGGATAGACTAAGCTCTGATACCATGTTAGAAATTAATAGAACATGAAAGCGTGAAGGATATGAACAAGAAAAACACCTGGCTCCATTGTATTGAGAAACGTATCAGTTTGTACATATTGAAATACATATATATAGTATAGAGAGAATTAACTATATATATCGATACTATCTATAAACATACTCATACTATCTATCTAAGATATATATAATTGTAAAGATTAAACTAAATTTAAAGGGATAACCTAATTAATATAGATAGACTAAACGATAAAGTCTAATAGAAGGATAATCTAGAGTAAACTACATACTATTCTAACATTCACCCATGTTCTCTGCTTTTCTTGATTTATATTACTCTAACATTCACCCATGTTCTTTGCTCTTCTTGATTTTGATCCTCAAATTTTAAAATTTGCTGAATTGGTCCCCAAATTTCCAAAGCTTCTTTGCTTGTGTCGGATCCCAAATCCAATCTTGATCAAATCCCTAATCGAATTGAGCTCGCACATATTCATCATTGGTGAGATACTCCTCGTTTGAATACAAGTTTTTCCAGCTAAAATCCAGATGAAAAAAAAAGACTCGGTCATGCCATCGCGGTGCCATATTGGCCATCACGGCGTGGTCATGCCATAAAAGTAAAAAGGGTCATCACAGTCATGCTATCGCGGTTCCATATCGGTAATCACGTCATGGTCATGCCGTAGTAGCTAACAAACTAATCGAAAATCTAAAATCCAGAATTCCAATATTTTATTGAATCCATTGTAAATCATCAAAAAAACTTGGTTGTGCAAACTTAATGTGATCACACATCTATATGATACCAAACCGGCATTTCAACACAATTAATTCAACGTTTTTTGTAGAGGTATTGGATAAGCAAATCGGTGATTAAATCCAAACTATATTGAGCAAAGAATCACAACAAAAAGCATTACAAAATTGCAGCAATGATCCAACACAGAATCGCACCAACACTCAGGTAATCCAACACGAACTCATGAGGAAGATGATCAGCAACTGATGAGGAATCGCAATAATGAGCTAGAACGTATATTGGATTGCACAACTAATGTTGATGCTAAGTAGGAGTTGCAATATGAATTGACAAATTGATGGCTGAATTGAAGATTCGATGGAGCGGTTTAATGCTGAACTGGAGCTGCAACTGGAAAATATTTGGCCCTAGGATAGACTAAGCTCTGATACCATGTTAGAAATTAATAGAACATGAAAGCGTGAAGGATATGAACAAGAAAAACACCTGGCTCCATTGTATTGAGAAACGTATCAGTTTGTACATATTGAACTACATATATATAGTATAGAGATAATTAACTATATATATCGATACTATCTATAAAGATACTCATACTATCTATCTAAGATATATATAATTGTAAAGATTAAACTAAATTTAAAGGGATAACCTAATTAATATAGATAGACTAAACGATAAAGTCTAATAGAAGGATAATCTAGAGTAAACTACATACTATTCTAACATTCACCCATGTTCTCTGCTTTTCTTGATTTATATTACTCTAACATTCACCCATGTTCTTTGCTCTTCTTGATTTTGATCCTCAAATTTTAAAATTTGCTGAATTGGTCCCCAAATTTCCAAAGCTTCTTTGCTTGTGTCGGATCCCAAATCCAATCTTGATCAAATCCCTAATCCAATTGAGCTCGCACATATTCATCATTGGTGAGATACTCCTCGTTTGAATACAAGTTTTTCCAGCTAAAATCCAGATGAAAAAAAAAGACTCTGTCATGCCATCGCGGTGCCATATTGGCCATCACGGCGTGGTCATGCCATAAAAGTAAAAAGGGTCATCACAGTCATGCTATCGCGGTGCCATATCGGTAATCACGTCATGGTCATGCCGTAGTAGCTAACAAACTAATCGAAAATCTAAAATCCAGAATTCCAATATTTTATTGAATCCATTGTAAATCATCAAAAAAACTTGGTTGTGCAAACTTAATGTGATCACACATCTATATGATACCAAACCGGCATTTCAACACAATTAATTCAACGTTTTTTGTAGAGGTATTGGATAAGCAAATCGGTGATTAAATCCAAACTATATTGAGCAAAGAATCACAACAAAAAGCATTACAAAATTGCAGCAATGATCCAACACAGAATCGCACCAACACTCAGGTAATCCAACACGAACTCATGAGGAAGATGATCAGCAACTGATGAGGAATCGCAATAATGAGCTAGAACGTATATTGGATTGCACAACTAATGTTGATGCTAAGTAGGAGTTGCAATATGAATTGACAAATTGATGGCTGAATTGAAGATTCGATGGAGCGGTTTAATGCTGAACTGGAGCTGCAACTGGAAAATATTTGGCCCTAGGATAGACTAAGCTCTGATACCATGTTAGAAATTAATAGAACATGAAAGCGTGAAGGATATGAACAAGAAAAACACCTGGCTCCATTGTATTGAGAAACGTATCAGTTTGTACATATTGAACTACATATATATAGTATAGAGATAATTAACTATATATATCGATACTATCTATAAAGATACTCATACTATCTATCTAAGATATATATAATTGTAAAGATTAAACTAAATTTAAAGGGATAACCTAATTAATATAGATAGACTAAACGATAAAGTCTAATAGAAGGATAATCTAGAGTAAACTACATACTATTCTAACATTCACCCATGTTCTCTGCTTTTCTTGATTTATATTACTCTAACATTCACCCATGTTCTTTGCTCTTCTTGATTTTGATCCTCAAATTTTAAAATTTGCTGAATTGGTCCCCAAATTTCCAAAGCTTCTTTGCTTGTGTCGGATCCCAAATCCAATCTTGATCAAATCCCTAATCGAATTGAGCTCGCACATATTCATCATTGGTGAGATACTCCTCGTTTGAATACAAGTTTTTCCAGCTAAAATCCAGATGAAAAAAAAAGACTCGGTCATGCCATCGCGGTGCCATATTGGCCATCACGGCGTCGTCATGCGATAAAAGAAACAAGGGTCATCACAGTCATGCTATCGCGGTGCCATATCGTTAATCACGTCATGGTCATGTCGTAGTAGCTAACAAACTAATCGAAAATCTGAATTCCAGAATTCCAATATTTTATTGAATCCATTGTAAATCATCAAAAAAACTTGGTTGTGCAAACTTAATGTGATCACACATCTATATGATACCAGACCGGCATTTCAACACAATTAATTCAGCGTTTATTGTAGAGGTATTGGATAAGTAAATCGGTGATTAAATCCAAACTATATTGAGCAAAGAATTGCAACAAAGAAAACAACAAAAAGCATTACAAAATTGCAGCAATGATCCAACACAGAATCACACCAACACTCAGGTAATCCACTACGAACTCATGAGGAAGATGATCAGCAACTGATGAGGAATCGCAATAATGAGCTAGAACGTATATTGGATTGCACAACTAATGTTGATGCTAAGTAGGAGTTGCAATATGAATTGACAAATTGATCGCTGAATTGAAGAATCGATGGAGCGGTTTAATGCTGAACTGGAGCTGCAACTGGAAAATATTTGGCCCTAGGATAGACTAAGCTCTGATACCATGTTAGAAATTAATAGAACATGAAAGTGTGAAGGATATGAACAAGAAAAACACCTGGCTCCATTGTATTGAGAAACGTATCAGTTTGTACATATTGAAATACATATATATAGTATAGAGAGAATTATCTATATATATCGATACTATCTATAAACATACTCATACTATCTATCTAAGATATATATAATTGTAAAGATTAAACTATATTTAAAGGGATAACCTAATTAATATAGATAGACTAAACGATAAAGTCTAATAGAAGGATAATCTAGAGTAAACTACATACTATTCTAACATTCACCCATGTTCTCTGCTTTTCTTGATTTATATTACTCTAACATTCACCCATGTTCTTTGCTCTTCTTGATTTTGATCCTCAAATTTTAAAATTTGCTGAATTGGTCCCCAAATTTCCAAAGCTTCTTTGCTTGTGTCGGATCCCAAATCCAATCTTGATCAAATCCCTAATCGAATTGAGCTCGCACATATTCATCATTGGTGAGATACTCCTCGTTTGAATACAAGTTTTTCCAGCTAAAATCCAGATGAAAAAAAAAGACTCGGTCATGCCATCGCGGTGCCATATTGGCCATCACGGCGTGGTCATGCCATAAAAGAAAAAAGGGTCATCACAGTCATGCTATCGCGGTGCCATATCGGTAATCACGTCATGGTCATGCCGTAGTAGCTAACAAACTAATCGAAAATCTAAAATCCAGAATTCCAATATTTTATTGAATCCATTGTAAATCATCAAAAAAACTTGGTTGTGCAAACTTAATGTGATCACACATCTATATGATACCAAACCGGCATTTCAACACAATTAATTCAACGTTTTTTGTAGAGGTATTGGATAAGCAAATCGGTGATTAAATCCAAACTATATTGAGCAAAGAATCACAACAAAAAGCATTACAAAATTGCAGCAATGATCCAACACAGAATCGCACCAACACTCAGGTAATCCAACACGAACTCATGAGGAAGATGATCAGCAACTGATGAGGAATCGCAATAATGAGCTAGAACGTATATTGGATTGCACAACTAATGTTGATGCTAAGTAGGAGTTGCAATATGAATTGACAAATTGATGGCTGAATTGAAGATTCGATGGAGCGGTTTAATGCTGAACTGGAGCTGCAACTGGAAAATATTTGGCCCTAGGATAGACTAAGCTCTGATACCATGTTAGAAATTAATAGAACATGAAAGCGTGAAGGATATGAACAAGAAAAACACCTGGCTCCATTGTATTGAGAAACGTATCAGTTTGTACATATTGAACTACATATATATAGTATAGAGAGAATTAACTATATATATCGATACTGTCTATAAAGATACTCATATATTCTATCTAAGATATATATAATTGTAAAGATTAAACTAAATTTAAAGGGATAACCTAATTAATATAGATAGACTAAACGATAAAGTCTAATAGAAGGATAATCTAGAGTAAACTACATACTATTCTAACATTCACCCATGTTCTCTGCTTTTCTTGATTTATATTACTCTAACATTCACCCATGTTCTTTGCTCTTCTTGATTTTGATCCTCAAATTTTAAAATTTGCTGAATTGGTCCCCAAATTTCCAAAGCTTCTTTGCTTGTGTCGGATCCCAAATCCAATCTTGATCAAATCCCTAATCGAATTGAGCTCGCACATATTCATCATTGGTGAGATACTCCTCGTTTGAATACAAGTTTTTCCAGCTAAAATCCAGATGAAAAAAAAAGACTCGGTCATGCCATCGCGGTGCCATATTGGCCATCACGGCGTGGTCATGCCATAAAAGAAAAAAGGGTCATCACAGTCATGCTATCGCGGTGCCATATCGGTAATCACGTCATGGTCATGCCGTAGTAGCTAACAAACTAATCGAAAATCTAAAATCCAGAATTCCAATATTTTATTGAATCCATTGTAAATCATCAAAAAAACTTGGTTGTGCAAACTTAATGTGATCACACATCTATATGATACCAAACCGGCATTTCAACACAATTAATTCAGCGTTTTTTGTAGAGGTATTGGATAAGCAAATCGGTGATTAAATCCAAACTATATTGAGCAAAGAATCACAACAAAAAGCATTACAAAATTGCAGCAATGATCCAACACAGAACCGCACCAACACTCAGGTAATCCAACACGAACTCATGAGGAAGATGATCAGCAACTGATGAGGAATCGCAATAATGAGCTAGAACGTATATTGGATTGCACAACTAATGTTGATGCTAAGTAGGAGTTGCAATATGAATTGACAAATTGATCGCTGAATTGAAGAATCGATGGAGCGGGTTAATGCTGAACTGGAGCTGCAACTGGAAAATATTTGGCCCTAGGATAGACTAAGCTCTGATACCATGTTAGAAATTAATAGAACATGAAAGCGTGAAGGATATGAACAAGAAAAACACCTGGCTCCATTGTATTGAGAAACGTATCAGTTTGTACATATTGAAATACATATATATAGTATAGAGAGAATTATCTATATATATCGATACTATCTATAAACATACTCATACTATCTATCAAAGATATATATAATTGTAAAGATTAAACTAAATTTAAAGGGATAACCTAATTAATATAGATAGACTAAACGATAAAGTCTAATAGAAGGATAATCTAGAGTAAACTACATACTATTCTAACATTCACCCATGTTCTCTGCTTTTCTTGATTTATATTACTCTAACATTCACCCATGTTCTTTGCTCTTCTTGATTTTGATCCTCAAATTTTAAAATTTGCTGAATTGGTCCCCAAATTTCCAAAGCTTCTTTGCTTGTGTCGGATCCCAAATCCAATCTTGATCAAATCCCTAATCGAATTGAGCTCGCACATATTCATCATTGGTGAGATACTCCTCGTTTGAATACAAGTTTTTCCAGCTAAAATCCAGATGAAAAAAAAAGACTCGGTCATGCCATCGCGGTGCCATATTGGCCATCACGGCGTGGTCATGCCATAAAAGAAAAAAGGGTCATCACAGTCATGCTATCGCGGTGCCATATCGGTAATCACGTCATGGTCATGCCGTAGTAGCTAACAAACTAATCGAAAATCTAAAATCCAGAATTCCAATATTTTATTGAATCCATTGTAAATCATCAAAAAAACTTGGTTGTGCAAACTTAATGTGATCACACATCTATATGATACCAAACCGGCATTTCAACACAATTAATTCAGCGTTTTTTGTAGAGGTATTGGATAAGCAAATCGGTGATTAAATCCAAACTATATTGAGCAAAGAATCACAACAAAAAGCATTACAAAATTGCAGCAATGATCCAACACAGAATCGCACCAACACTCAGGTAATCCAACACGAACTCATGAGGAAGATGATCAGCAACTGATGAGGAATCGCAATAATGAGCTAGAACGTATATTGGATTGCACAACTAATGTTGATGCTAAGTAGGAGTTGCAATATGAATTGACAAATTGATGGCTGAATTGAAGATTCGATGGAGCGGTTTAATGCTGAACTGGAGCTGCAACTGGAAAATATTTGGCCCTAGGATAGACTAAGCTCTGATACCATGTTAGAAATTAATAGAACATGAAAGCGTGAAGGATATGAACAAGAAAAACACCTGGCTCCATTGTATTGAGAAACGTATCAGTTTGTACATATTGAACTACATATATATAGTATAGAGAGAATTAACTATATATATCGATACTGTCTATAAAGATACTCATATATTCTATCTAAGATATATATAATTGTAAAGATTAAACTAAATTTAAAGGGATAACCTAATTAATATAGATAGACTAAACGATAAAGTCTAATAGAAGGATAATCTAGAGTAAACTACATACTATTCTAACATTCACCCATGTTCTCTGCTTTTCTTGATTTATATTACTCTAACATTCACCCATGTTCTTTGCTCTTCTTGATTTTGATCCTCAAATTTTAAAATTTGCTGAATTGGTCCCCAAATTTCCAAAGCTTCTTTGCTTGTGTCGGATCCCAAATCCAATCTTGATCAAATCCCTAATCGAATTGAGCTCGCACATATTCATCATTGGTGAGATACTCCTCGTTTGAATACAAGTTTTTCCAGCTAAAATCCAGATGAAAAAAAAAGACTCGGTCATGCCATCGCGGTGCCATATTGGCCATCACGGCGTGGTCATTCCATAAAAGAAAAAAGGGTCATCACAGTCATGCTATCGCGGTGCCATATCGGTAATCACGTCATGGTCATGCCGTAGTAGCTAACAAACTAATCGAAAATCTAAAATCCAGAATTCCAATATTTTATTGAATCCATTGTAAATCATCAAAAAAACTTGGTTGTGCAAACTTAATGTGATCACACATCTATATGATACCAAACCGGCATTTCAACACAATTAATTCAGCGTTTTTTGTAGAGGTATTGGATAAGCAAATCGGTGATTAAATCCAAACTATATTGAGCAAAGAATCACAACAAAAAGCATTACAAAATTGCAGCAATGATCCAACACAGAACCGCACCAACACTCAGGTAATCCAACACGAACTCATGAGGAAGATGATCAGCAACTGATGAGGAATCGCAATAATGAGCTAGAACGTATATTGGATTGCACAACTAATGTTGATGCTAAGTAGGAGTTGCAATATGAATTGACAAATTGATCGCTGAATTGAAGAATCGATGGAGCGGGTTAATGCTGAACTGGAGCTGCAACTGGAAAATATTTGGCCCTAGGATAGACTAAGCTCTGATACCATGTTAGAAATTAATAGAACATGAAAGCGTGAAGGATATGAACAAGAAAAACACCTGGCTCCATTGTATTGAGAAACGTATCAGTTTGTACATATTGAAATACATATATATAGTATAGAGAGAATTATCTATATATATCGATACTATCTATAAACATACTCATACTATCTATCAAAGATATATATAATTGTAAAGATTAAACTAAATTTAAAGGGATAACCTAATTAATATAGATAGACTAAACGATAAAGTCTAATAGAAGGATAATCTAGAGTAAACTACATACTATTCTAACATTCACCCATGTTCTCTGCTTTTCTTGATTTATATTACTCTAACATTCACCCATGTTCTTTGCTCTTCTTGATTTTGATCCTCAAATTTTAAAATTTGCTGAATTGGTCCCCAAATTTCCAAAGCTTCTTTGCTTGTGTCGGATCCCAAATCCAATCTTGATCAAATCCCTAATCGAATTGAGCTCGCACATATTCATCATTGGTGAGATACTCCTCGTTTGAATACAAGTTTTTCCAGCTAAAATCCAGATGAAAAAAAAAGACTCGGTCATGCCATCGCGGTGCCATATTGGCCATCACGGCGTGGTCATGCCATAAAAGAAAAAAGGGTCATCACAGTCATGCTATCGCGGTGCCATATCGGTAATCACGTCATGGTCATGCCGTAGTAGCTAACAAACTAATCGAAAATCTAAAATCCAGAATTCCAATATTTTATTGAATCCATTGTAAATCATCAAAAAAACTTGGTTGTGCAAACTTAATGTGATCACACATCTATATGATACCAAACCGGCATTTCAACACAATTAATTCAGCGTTTTTTGTAGAGGTATTGGATAAGCAAATCGGTGATTAAATCCAAACTATATTGAGCAAAGAATCACAACAAAAAGCATTACAAAATTGCAGCAATGATCCAACACAGAATCGCACCAACACTCAGGTAATCCAACACGAACTCATGAGGAAGATGATCAGCAACTGATGAGGAATCGCAATAATGAGCTAGAACGTATATTGGATTGCACAACTAATGTTGATGCTAAGTAGGAGTTGCAATATGAATTGACAAATTGATGGCTGAATTGAAGATTCGATGGAGCGGTTTAATGCTGAACTGGAGCTGCAACTGGAAAATATTTGGCCCTAGGATAGACTAAGCTCTGATACCATGTTAGAAATTAATAGAACATGAAAGCGTGAAGGATATGAACAAGAAAAACACCTGGCTCCATTGTATTGAGAAACGTATCAGTTTGTACATATTGAACTACATATATATAGTATAGAGAGAATTAACTATATATATCGATACTGTCTATAAAGATACTCATATATTCTATCTAAGATATATATAATTGTAAAGATTAAACTAAATTTAAAGGGATAACCTAATTAATATAGATAGACTAAACGATAAAGTCTAATAGAAGGATAATCTAGAGTAAACTACATACTATTCTAACATTCACCCATGTTCTCTGCTTTTCTTGATTTATATTACTCTAACATTCACCCATGTTCTTTGCTCTTCTTGATTTTGATCCTCAAATTTTAAAATTTGCTGAATTGGTCCCCAAATTTCCAAAGCTTCTTTGCTTGTGTCGGATCCCAAATCCAATCTTGATCAAATCCCTAATCGAATTGAGCTCGCACATATTCATCATTGGTGAGATACTCCTCGTTTGAATACAAGTTTTTCCAGCTAAAATCCAGATGAAAAAAAAAGACTCGGTCATGCCATCGCGGTGCCATATTGGCCATCACGGCGTGGTCATTCCATAAAAGAAAAAAGGGTCATCACAGTCATGCTATCGCGGTGCCATATCGGTAATCACGTCATGGTCATGCCGTAGTAGCTAACAAACTAATCTAAAATCTAAAATCCAGAATTCCAATATTTTATTGAATCCATTGTAAATCATCAAAAAAACTTGGTTGTGCAAACTTAATGTGATCACACATCTATATGATACCAAACCGGCATTTCAACACAATTAATTCAGCGTTTTTTGTAGAGGTATTGGATAAGCAAATCGGTGATTAAATCCAAACTATATTGAGCAAAGAATCACAACAAAAAGCATTACAAAATTGCAGCAATGATCCAACACAGAACCGCACCAACACTCAGGTAATCCAACACGAACTCATGAGGAAGATGATCAGCAACTGATGAGGAATCGCAATAATGAGCTAGAACGTATATTGGATTGCACAACTAATGTTGATGCTAAGTAGGAGTTGCAATATGAATTGACAAATTGATCGCTGAATTGAAGAATCGATGGAGCGGGTTAATGCTGAACTGGAGCTGCAACTGGAAAATATTTGGCCCTAGGATAGACTAAGCTCTGATACCATGTTAGAAATTAATAGAACATGAAAGCGTGAAGGATATGAACAAGAAAAACACCTGGCTCCATTGTACTGAGAAACGTATCAGTTTGTACATATTGAAATACATATATATAGTATAGAGAGAATTAACTATATATATCGATACTATCTATAAACATACTCATACTATCTATCTAAGATATATATAATTGTAAAGATTAAACTAAATTTAAAGGGATAACCTAATTAATATAGATAGACTAAACGATAAAGTCTAATAGAAGGATAATCTAGAGTAAACTACATACTATTCTAACATTCACCCATGTTCTCTGCTTTTCTTGATTTATATTACTCTAACATTCACCCATGTTCTTTGCTCTTCTTGATTTTGATCCTCAAATTTTAAAATTTGCTGAATTGGTCCCCAAATTTCCAAAGCTTCTTTGCTTGTGTCGGATCCCAAATCCAATCTTGATCAAATCCCTAATCGAATTGAGCTCGCACATATTCATCATTGGTGAGATACTCCTCGTTTGAATACAAGTTTTTCCAGCTAAAATCCAGATGAAAAAAAAAGACACGGTCATGCCATCGCGGTGCCATATTGGCCATCACGGCGTGGTCATTCCATAAAAGAAAAAAGGGTCATCACAGTCATGCTATCGCGGTGCCATATCGGTAATCACGTCATGGTCATGCCGTAGTAGCTAACAAACTAATCTAAAATCTAAAATCCAGAATTCCAATATTTTATTGAATCCATTGTAAATCATCAAAAAAACTTGGTTGTGCAAACTTAATGTGATCACACATCTATATGATACCAAACCGGCATTTCAACACAATTAATTCAGCGTTTTTTGTAGAGGTATTGGATAAGCAAATCGGTGATTAAATCCAAACTATATTGAGCAAAGAATCACAACAAAAAGCATTACAAAATTGCAGCAATGATCCAACACAGAACCGCACCAACACTCAGGTAATCCAACACGAACTCATGAGGAAGATGATCAGCAACTGATGAGGAATCGCAATAATGAGCTAGAACGTATATTGGATTGCACAACTAATGTTGATGCTAAGTAGGTGTTGCAATATGAATTGACAAATTGATCGCTGAATTGAAGAATCGATGGAGCGGGTTAATGCTGAACTGGAGCTGCAACTGGAAAATATTTGGCCCTAGGATAGACTAAGCTCTGATACCATGTTAGAAATTAATAGAACATGAAAGCGTGAAGGATATGAACAAGAAAAACACCTGGCTCCATTGTATTGAGAAACGTATCAGTTTGTACATATTGAAATACATATATATAGTATAGAGAGAATTAACTATATATATCGATACTATCTATAAACATACTCATACTATCTATCTAAGATATATATAATTGTAAAGATTAAACTAAATTTAAAGGGATAACCTAATTAATATAGATAGACTAAACGATAAAGTCTAATAGAAGGATAATCTAGAGTAAACTACATACTATTCTAACATTCACCCATGTTCTCTGCTTTTCTTGATTTATATTACTCTAACATTCACCCATGTTCTTTGCTCTTCTTGATTTTGATCCTCAAATTTTAAAATTTGCTGAATTGGTCCCCAAATTTCCAAAGCTTCTTTGCTTGTGTCGGATCCCAAATCCAATCTTGATCAAATCCCTAATCGAATTGAGCTCGCACATATTCATCATTGGTGAGATACTCCTCGTTTGAATACAAGTTTTTCCAGCTAAAATCCAGATGAAAAAAAAAGACTCGGTCATGCCATCGCGGTGCCATATTGGCCATCACGGCGTGGTCATTCCATAAAAGAAAAAAGGGTCATCACAGTCATGCTATCGCGGTGCCATATCGGTAATCACGTCATGGTCATGCCGTAGTAGCTAACAAACTAATCTAAAATCTAAAATCCAGAATTCCAATATTTTATTGAATCCATTGTAAATCATCAAAAAAACTTGGTTGTGCAAACTTAATGTGATCACACATCTATATGATACCAAACCGGCATTTCAACACAATTAATTCAGCGTTTTTTGTAGAGGTATTGGATAAGCAAATCGGTGATTAAATCCAAACTATATTGAGCAAAGAATCACAACAAAAAGCATTACAAAATTGCAGCAATGATCCAACACAGAACCGCACCAACACTCAGGTAATCCAACACGAACTCATGAGGAAGATGATCAGCAACTGATGAGGAATCGCAATAATGAGCTAGAACGTATATTGGATTGCACAACTAATGTTGATGCTAAGTAGGAGTTGCAATATGAATTGACAAATTGATCGCTGAATTGAAGAATCGATGGAGCGGGTTAATGCTGAACTGGAGCTGCAACTGGAAAATATTTGGCCCTAGGATAGACTAAGCTCTGATACCATGTTAGAAATTAATAGAACATGAAAGCGTGAAGGATATGAACAAGAAAAACACCTGGCTCCATTGTACTGAGAAACGTATCAGTTTGTACATATTGAAATACATATATATAGTATAGAGAGAATTAACTATATATATCGATACTATCTATAAACATACTCATACTATCTATCTAAGATATATATAATTGTAAAGATTAAACTAAATTTAAAGGGATAACCTAATTAATATAGATAGACTAAACGATAAAGTCTAATAGAAGGATAATCTAGAGTAAACTACATACTATTCTAACATTCACCCATGTTCTCTGCTTTTCTTGATTTATATTACTCTAACATTCACCCATGTTCTTTGCTCTTCTTGATTTTGATCCTCAAATTTTAAAATTTGCTGAATTGGTCCCCAAATTTCCAAAGCTTCTTTGCTTGTGTCGGATCCCAAATCCAATCTTGATCAAATCCCTAATCGAATTGAGCTCGCACATATTCATCATTGGTGAGATACTCCTCGTTTGAATACAAGTTTTTCCAGCTAAAATCCAGATGAAAAAAAAAGACACGGTCATGCCATCGCGGTGCCATATTGGCCATCACGGCGTGGTCATTCCATAAAAGAAAAAAGGGTCATCACAGTCATGCTATCGCGGTGCCATATCGGTAATCACGTCATGGTCATGCCGTAGTAGCTAACAAACTAATCTAAAATCTAAAATCCAGAATTCCAATATTTTATTGAATCCATTGTAAATCATCAAAAAAACTTGGTTGTGCAAACTTAATGTGATCACACATCTATATGATACCAAACCGGCATTTCAACACAATTAATTCAGCGTTTTTTGTAGAGGTATTGGATAAGCAAATCGGTGATTAAATCCAAACTATATTGAGCAAAGAATCACAACAAAAAGCATTACAAAATTGCAGCAATGATCCAACACAGAACCGCACCAACACTCAGGTAATCCAACACGAACTCATGAGGAAGATGATCAGCAACTGATGAGGAATCGCAATAATGAGCTAGAACGTATATTGGATTGCACAACTAATGTTGATGCTAAGTAGGTGTTGCAATATGAATTGACAAATTGATCGCTGAATTGAAGAATCGATGGAGCGGGTTAATGCTGAACTGGAGCTGCAACTGGAAAATATTTGGCCCTAGGATAGACTAAGCTCTGATACCATGTTAGAAATTAATAGAACATGAAAGCGTGAAGGATATGAACAAGAAAAACACCTGGCTCCATTGTACTGAGAAACGTATCAGTTTGTACATATTGAAATACATATATATAGTATAGAGAGAATTAACTATATATATCGATACTATCTATAAACATACTCATACTATCTATCTAAGATATATATAATTGTAAAGATTAAACTAAATTTAAAGGGATAACCTAATTAATATAGATAGACTAAACGATAAAGTCTAATAGAAGGATAATCTAGAGTAAACTACATACTATTCTAACATTCACCCATGTTCTCTGCTTTTCTTGATTTATATTACTCTAACATTCACCCATGTTCTTTGCTCTTCTTGATTTTGATCCTCAAATTTTAAAATTTGCTGAATTGGTCCCCAAATTTCCAAAGCTTCTTTGCTTGTGTCGGATCCCAAATCCAATCTTGATCAAATCCCTAATCGAATTGAGCTCGCACATATTCATCATTGGTGAGATACTCCTCGTTTGAATACAAGTTTTTCCAGCTAAAATCCAGATGAAAAAAAAAGACACGGTCATGCCATCGCGGTGCCATATTGGCCATCACGGCGTGGTCATTCCATAAAAGAAAAAAGGGTCATCACAGTCATGCTATCGCGGTGCCATATCGGTAATCACGTCATGGTCATGCCGTAGTAGCTAACAAACTAATCTAAAATCTAAAATCCAGAATTCCAATATTTTATTGAATCCATTGTAAATCATCAAAAAAACTTGGTTGTGCAAACTTAATGTGATCACACATCTATATGATACCAAACCGGCATTTCAACACAATTAATTCAGCGTTTTTTGTAGAGGTATTGGATAAGCAAATCGGTGATTAAATCCAAACTATATTGAGCAAAGAATCACAACAAAAAGCATTACAAAATTGCAGCAATGATCCAACACAGAACCGCACCAACACTCAGGTAATCCAACACGAACTCATGAGGAAGATGATCAGCAACTGATGAGGAATCGCAATAATGAGCTAGAACGTATATTGGATTGCACAACTAATGTTGATGCTAAGTAGGTGTTGCAATATGAATTGACAAATTGATCGCTGAATTGAAGAATCGATGGAGCGGGTTAATGCTGAACTGGAGCTGCAACTGGAAAATATTTGGCCCTAGGATAGACTAAGCTCTGATACCATGTTAGAAATTAATAGAACATGAAAGCGTGAAGGATATGAACAAGAAAAACACCTGGCTCCATTGTATTGAGAAACGTATCAGTTTGTACATATTGAAATACATATATATAGTATAGAGAGAATTAACTATATATATCGATACTATCTATAAACATACTCATACTATCTATCTAAGATATATATAATTGTAAAGATTAAACTAAATTTAAAGGGATAACCTAATTAATATAGATAGACTAAACGATAAAGTCTAATAGAAGGATAATCTAGAGTAAACTACATACTATTCTAACATTCACCCATGTTCTCTGCTTTTCTTGATTTATATTACTCTAACATTCACCCATGTTCTTTGCTCTTCTTGATTTTGATCCTCAAATTTTAAAATTTGCTGAATTGGTCCCCAAATTTCCAAAGCTTCTTTGCTTGTGTCGGATCCCAAATCCAATCTTGATCAAATCCCTAATCGAATTGAGCTCGCACATATTCATCATTGGTGAGATACTCCTCGTTTGAATACAAGTTTTTCCAGCTAAAATCCAGATGAAAAAAAAAGACACGGTCATGCCATCGCGGTGCCATATTGGCCATCACGGCGTGGTCATTCCATAAAAGAAAAAAGGGTCATCACAGTCATGCTATCGCGGTGCCATATCGGTAATCACGTCATGGTCATGTCGTAGTAGCTAACAAACTAATCGAAAATCTAAAATCCAGAATTCCAATATTTTATTGAATCCATTGTAAATCATCAAAAAAACTTGGTTGTGCAAACTTAATGTGATCACACATCTATATGATACCAAACCGGCATTTCAACACAATTAATTCAGCGTTTTTTGTAGAGGTATTGGAAAAGCAAATCGGTGATTAAATCTAAACTATATTGAGCAAAGAATCACAACAAAAATCATTACAAAATTGCAGCAATGATCCAACACAGAATCGCACCAACACTCAGGTAATCCAACACGAACTCATGAGGAAGATGATCAGCAACTGATGAGGAATCGCAATAATGAGCTAGAACGTATATTGGATTGCACAACTAATGTTGATGCTAAGTAGGAGTTGCAATATGAATTGACAAATTGATGGCTGAATTGAAGATTCGATGGAGCGGTTTAATGCTGAACTGGAGCTGCAACTGGAAAATATTTGGCCCTAGGATAGACTAAGCTCTGATACCATGTTAGAAATTAATAGAACATGAAAGCGTGAAGGATATGAACAAGAAAAACACCTGGCTCCATTGTATTGAGAAACTTATCAGTTTGTACATATTGAAATACATATATATAGTATAGAGAGAATTAACTATATATATCGATACTATCTATAAACATACTCATACTATCTATCTAAGATATATATAATTGTAAAGATTAAACTAAATTTAAAGGGATAACCTAATTAATATAGATAGACTAAACGATAAAGTCTAATAGAAGGATAATCTAGAGTAAACTACATACTATTCTAACATTCACCCATGTTCTCTGCTTTTCTTGATTTATATTACTCTAACATTCACCCATGTTCTTTGCTCTTCTTGATTTTGATCCTCAAATTTTAAAATTTGCTGAATTGGTCCCCAAATTTCCAAAGCTTCTTTGCTTGTGTCGGATCCCAAATCCAATCTTGATCAAATCCCTAATCGAATTGAGCTCGCACATATTCATCATTGGTGAGATACTCCTCGTTTGAATACAAGTTTTTCCAGCTAAAATCCAGATGAAAAACAAAAGACTCGGTCATGCCATCGCGGTGCCATATTGGCCATCACGGCGTGGTCATTCCATAAAAGAAAAAAGGGTCATCACAGTCATGCTATCGCGGTGCCATATCGGTAATCACGTCATGGTCATGCCGTAGTAGCTAACAAACTAATCGAAAATCTAAAATCCAGAATTCCAATATTTTATTGAATCCATTGTAAATCATCAAAAAAACTTGGTTGTGCAAACTTAATGTGATCACACATCTATATGATACCAAACCGGCATTTCAACACAATTAATTCAGCGTTTTTTGTAGAGGTATTGGATAAGCAAATCGGTGATTAAATCCAAACTATATTGAGCAAAGAATCACAACAAAAAGCATTACAAAATTGCAGCAATGATCCAACACAGAACCGCACCAACACTCAGGTAATCCAACACGAACTCATGAGGAAGATGATCAGCAACTGATGAGGAATCGCAATAATGAGCTAGAACGTATATTGGATTGCACAACTAATGTTGATGCTAAGTAGGAGTTGCAATATGAATTGACAAATTGATCGCTGAATTGAAGAATCGATGGAGCGGGTTAATGCTGAACTGGAGCTGCAACTGGAAAATATTTGGCCCTAGGATAGACTAAGCTCTGATACCATGTTAGAAATTAATAGAACATGAAAGCGTGAAGGATATGAACAAGAAAAACACCTGGCTCCATTGTATTGAGAAACGTATCAGTTTGTACATATTGAAATACATATATATAGTATAGAGAGAATTAACTATATATATCGATATTATCTATAAACATACTCATACTATCTATCTAAGATATATATAATTGTAAAGATTAAACTAAATTTAAAGGGATAACCTAATTAATATAGATAGACTAAACGATAAAGTCTAATAGAAGGATAATCTAGAGTAAACTACATACTATTCTAACATTCACCCATGTTCTCTGCTTTTCTTGATTTATATTACTCTAACATTCACCCATGTTCTTTGCTCTTCTTGATTTTGATCCTCAAATTTTAAAATTTGCTGAATTGGTCCCCAAATTTCCAAAGCTTCTTTGCTTGTGTCGGATCCCAAATCCAATCTTGATCAAATCCCTAATCGAATTGAGCTCGCACATATTCATCATTGGTGAGATACTCCTCGTTTGAATACAAGTTTTTCCAGCTAAAATCCAGATGAAAAAAAAAGACACGGTCATGCCATCGCGGTGCCATATTGGCCATCACGGCGTGGTCATTCCATAAAAGAAAAAAGGGTCATCACAGTCATGCTATCGCGGTGCCATATCGGTAATCACGTCATGGTCATGTCGTAGTAGCTAACAAACTAATCGAAAATCTAAAATCCAGAATTCCAATATTTTATTGAATCCATTGTAAATCATCAAAAAAACTTGGTTGTGCAAACTTAATGTGATCACACATCTATATGATACCAAACCGGCATTTCAACACAATTAATTCAGCGTTTTTTGTAGAGGTATTGGATAAGCAAATCGGTGATTAAATCTAAACTATATTGAGCAAAGAATCACAACAAAAATCATTACAAAATTGCAGCAATGATCCAACACAGAATCGCACCAACACTCAGGTAATCCAACACGAACTCATGAGGAAGATGATCAGCAACTGATGAGGAATCGCAATAATGAGCTAGAACGTATATTGGATTGCACAACTAATGTTGATGCTAAGTAGGAGTTGCAATATGAATTGACAAATTGATGGCTGAATTGAAGATTCGATGGAGCGGTTTAATGCTGAACTGGAGCTGCAACTGGAAAATATTTGGCCCTAGGATAGACTAAGCTCTGATACCATGTTAGAAATTAATAGAACATGAAAGCGTGAAGGATATGAACAAGAAAAACACCTGGCTCCATTGTATTGAGAAACGTATCAGTTTGTACATATTGAAATACATATATATAGTATAGAGAGAATTAACTATATATATCGATACTATCTATAAACATACTCATACTATCTATCTAAGATATATATAATTGTAAAGATTAAACTAAATTTAAAGGGATAACCTAATTAATATAGATAGACTAAACGATAAAGTCTAATAGAAGGATAATCTAGAGTAAACTACATACTATTCTAACATTCACCCATGTTCTCTGCTTTTCTTGATTTATATTACTCTAACATTCACCCATGTTCTTTGCTCTTCTTGATTTTGATCCTCAAATTTTAAAATTTGCTGAATTGGTCCCCAAATTTCCAAAGCTTCTTTGCTTGTGTCGGATCCCAAATCCAATCTTGATCAAATCCCTAATCGAATTGAGCTCGCACATATTCATCATTGGTGAGATACTCCTCGTTTGAATACAAGTTTTTCCAGCTAAAATCCAGATGAAAAAAAAAGACTCGGTCATGCCATCGCGGTGCCATATTGGCCATCACGGCGTGGTCATTCCATAAAAGAAAAAAGGGTCATCACAGTCATGCTATCGCGGTGCCATATCGGTAATCACGTCATGGTCATGCCGTAGTAGCTAACAAACTAATCGAAAATCTAAAATCCAGAATTCCAATATTTTATTGAATCCATTGTAAATCATCAAAAAAACTTGGTTGTGCAAACTTAATGTGATCACACATCTATATGATACCAAACCGGCATTTCAACACAATTAATTCAGCGTTTTTTGTAGAGGTATTGGATAAGCAAATCGGTGATTAAATCCAAACTATATTGAGCAAAGAATCACAACAAAAAGCATTACAAAATTGCAGCAATGATCCAACACAGAACCGCACCAACACTCAGGTAATCCAACACGAACTCATGAGGAAGATGATCAGCAACTGATGAGGAATCGCAATAATGAGCTAGAACGTATATTGGATTGCACAACTAATGTTGATGCTAAGTAGGAGTTGCAATATGAATTGACAAATTGATCGCTGAATTGAAGAATCGATGGAGCGGGTTAATGCTGAACTGGAGCTGCAACTGGAAAATATTTGGCCCTAGGATAGACTAAGCTCTGATACCATGTTAGAAATTAATAGAACATGAAAGCGTGAAGGATATGAACAAGAAAAACACCTGGCTCCATTGTATTGAGAAACGTATCAGTTTGTACATATTGAAATACATATATATAGTATAGAGAGAATTAACTATATATATCGATACTATCTATAAACATACTCATACTATCTATCTAAGATATATATAATTGTAAAGATTAAACTAAATTTAAAGGGATAACCTAATTAATATAGATAGACTAAACGATAAAGTCTAATAGAAGGATAATCTAGAGTAAACTACATACTATTCTAACATTCACCCATGTTCTCTGCTTTTCTTGATTTATATTACTCTAACATTCACCCATGTTCTTTGCTCTTCTTGATTTTGATCCTCAAATTTTAAAATTTGCTGAATTGGTCCCCAAATTTCCAAAGCTTCTTTGCTTGTGTCGGATCCCAAATCCAATCTTGATCAAATCCCTAATCGAATTGAGCTCGCACATATTCATCATTGGTGAGATACTCCTCGTTTGAATACAAGTTTTTCCAGCTAAAATCCAGATGAAAAAAAAAGACACGGTCATGCCATCGCGGTGCCATATTGGCCATCACGGCGTGGTCATTCCATAAAAGAAAAAAGGGTCATCACAGTCATGCTATCGCGGTGCCATATCGGTAATCACGTCATGGTCATGTCGTAGTAGCTAACAAACTAATCGAAAATCTAAAATCCAGAATTCCAATATTTTATTGAATCCATTGTAAATCATCAAAAAAACTTGGTTGTGCAAACTTAATGTGATCACACATCTATATGATACCAAACCGGCATTTCAACACAATTAATTCAGCGTTTTTTGTAGAGGTATTGGATAAGCAAATCGGTGATTAAATCTAAACTATATTGAGCAAAGAATCACAACAAAAATCATTACAAAATTGCAGCAATGATCCAACACAGAATCGCACCAACACTCAGGTAATCCAACACGAACTCATGAGGAAGATGATCAGCAACTGATGAGGAATCGCAATAATGAGCTAGAACGTATATTGGATTGCACAACTAATGTTGATGCTAAGTAGGAGTTGCAATATGAATTGACAAATTGATGGCTGAATTGAAGATTCGATGGAGCGGTTTAATGCTGAACTGGAGCTGCAACTGGAAAATATTTGGCCCTAGGATAGACTAAGCTCTGATACCATGTTAGAAATTAATAGAACATGAAAGCGTGAAGGATATGAACAAGAAAAACACCTGGCTCCATTGTATTGAGAAACGTATCAGTTTGTACATATTGAAATACATATATATAGTATAGAGAGAATTAACTATATATATCGATACTATCTATAAACATACTCATACTATCTATCTAAGATATATATAATTGTAAAGATTAAACTAAATTTAAAGGGATAACCTAATTAATATAGATAGACTAAACGATAAAGTCTAATAGAAGGATAATCTAGAGTAAACTACATACTATTCTAACATTCACCCATGTTCTCTGCTTTTCTTGATTTATATTACTCTAACATTCACCCATGTTCTTTGCTCTTCTTGATTTTGATCCTCAAATTTTAAAATTTGCTGAATTGGTCCCCAAATTTCCAAAGCTTCTTTGCTTGTGTCGGATCCCAAATCCAATCTTGATCAAATCCCTAATCGAATTGAGCTCGCACATATTCATCATTGGTGAGATACTCCTCGTTTGAATACAAGTTTTTCCAGCTAAAATCCAGATGAAAAAAAAAGACTCGGTCATGCCATCGCGGTGCCATATTGGCCATCACGGCGTGGTCATTCCATAAAAGAAAAAAGGGTCATCACAGTCATGCTATCGCGGTGCCATATCGGTAATCACGTCATGGTCATGCCGTAGTAGCTAACAAACTAATCGAAAATCTAAAATCCAGAATTCCAATATTTTATTGAATCCATTGTAAATCATCAAAAAAACTTGGTTGTGCAAACTTAATGTGATCACACATCTATATGATACCAAACCGGCATTTCAACACAATTAATTCAGCGTTTTTTGTAGAGGTATTGGATAAGCAAATCGGTGATTAAATCCAAACTATATTGAGCAAAGAATCACAACAAAAAGCATTACAAAATTGCAGCAATGATCCAACACAGAACCGCACCAACACTCAGGTAATCCAACACGAACTCATGAGGAAGATGATCAGCAACTGATGAGGAATCGCAATAATGAGCTAGAACGTATATTGGATTGCACAACTAATGTTGATGCTAAGTAGGAGTTGCAATATGAATTGACAAATTGATCGCTGAATTGAAGAATCGATGGAGCGGGTTAATGCTGAACTGGAGCTGCAACTGGAAAATATTTGGCCCTAGGATAGACTAAGCTCTGATACCATGTTAGAAATTAATAGAACATGAAAGCGTGAAGGATATGAACAAGAAAAACACCTGGCTCCATTGTATTGAGAAACGTATCAGTTTGTACATATTGAAATACATATATATAGTATAGAGAGAATTAACTATATATATCGATACTATCTATAAACATACTCATACTATCTATCTAAGATATATATAATTGTAAAGATTAAACTAAATTTAAAGGGATAACCTAATTAATATAGATAGACTAAACGATAAAGTCTAATAGAAGGATAATCTAGAGTAAACTACATACTATTCTAACATTCACCCATGTTCTCTGCTTTTCTTGATTTATATTACTCTAACATTCACCCATGTTCTTTGCTCTTCTTGATTTTGATCCTCAAATTTTAAAATTTGCTGAATTGGTCCCCAAATTTCCAAAGCTTCTTTGCTTGTGTCGGATCCCAAATCCAATCTTGATCAAATCCCTAATCGAATTGAGCTCGCACATATTCATCATTGGTGAGATACTCCTCGTTTGAATACAAGTTTTTCCAGCTAAAATCCAGATGAAAAAAAAAGACTCGGTCATGCCATCGCGGTGCCATATTGGCCATCACGGCGTGGTCATTCCATAAAAGAAAAAAGGGTCATCACAGTCATGCTATCGCGGTGCCATATCGGTAATCACGTCATGGTCATGCCGTAGTAGCTAACAAACTAATCGAAAATCTAAAATCCAGAATTCCAATATTTTATTGAATCCATTGTAAATCATCAAAAAAACTTGGTTGTGCAAACTTAATGTGATCACACATCTATATGATACCAAACCGGCATTTCAACACAATTAATTCAGCGTTTTTTGTAGAGGTATTGGATAAGCAAATCGGTGATTAAATCCAAACTATATTGAGCAAAGAATCACAACAAAAAGCATTACAAAATTGCAGCAATGATCCAACACAGAACCGCACCAACACTCAGGTAATCCAACACGAACTCATGAGGAAGATGATCAGCAACTGATGAGGAATCGCAATAATGAGCTAGAACGTATATTGGATTGCACAACTAATGTTGATGCTAAGTAGGAGTTGCAATATGAATTGACAAATTGATCGCTGAATTGAAGAATCGATGGAGCGGGTTAATGCTGAACTGGAGCTGCAACTGGAAAATATTTGGCCCTAGGATAGACTAAGCTCTGATACCATGTTAGAAATTAATAGAACATGAAAGCGTGAAGGATATGAACAAGAAAAACACCTGGCTCCATTGTATTGAGAAACGTATCAGTTTGTACATATTGAAATACATATATATAGTATAGAGAGAATTAACTATATATATCGATACTATCTATAAACATACTCATACTATCTATCTAAGATATATATAATTGTAAAGATTAAACTAAATTTAAAGGGATAACCTAATTAATATAGATAGACTAAACGATAAAGTCTAATAGAAGGATAATCTAGAGTAAACTACATACTATTCTAACATTCACCCATGTTCTCTGCTTTTCTTGATTTATATTACTCTAACATTCACCCATGTTCTTTGCTCTTCTTGATTTTGATCCTCAAATTTTAAAATTTGCTGAATTGGTCCCCAAATTTCCAAAGCTTCTTTGCTTGTGTCGGATCCCAAATCCAATCTTGATCAAATCCCTAATCGAATTGAGCTCGCACATATTCATCATTGGTGAGATACTCCTCGTTTGAATACAAGTTTTTCCAGCTAAAATCCAGATGAAAAAAAAAGACACGGTCATGCCATCGCGGTGCCATATTGGCCATCACGGCGTGGTCATTCCATAAAAGAAAAAAGGGTCATCACAGTCATGCTATCGCGGTGCCATATCGGTAATCACGTCATGGTCATGTCGTAGTAGCTAACAAACTAATCGAAAATCTAAAATCCAGAATTCCAATATTTTATTGAATCCATTGTAAATCATCAAAAAAACTTGGTTGTGCAAACTTAATGTGATCACACATCTATATGATACCAAACCGGCATTTCAACACAATTAATTCAGCGTTTTTTGTAGAGGTATTGGATAAGCAAATCGGTGATTAAATCCAAACTATATTGAGCAAAGAATCACAACAAAAATCATTACAAAATTGCAGCAATGATCCAACACAGAATCGCACCAACACTCAGGTAATCCAACACGAACTCATGAGGAAGATGATCAGCAACTGATGAGGAATCGCAATAATGAGCTAGAACGTATATTGGATTGCACAACTAATGTTGATGCTAAGTAGGAGTTGCAATATGAATTGACAAATTGATGGTTGAATTGAAGATTCGATGGAGCGGTTTAATGCTGAACTGGAGCTGCAACTGGAAAATATTTGGCCCTAGGATAGACTAAGCTCTGATACCATGTTAGAAATTAATAGAACATGAAAGCGTGAAGGATATGAACAAGAAAAACACCTGGCTCCATTGTATTGAGAAACGTATCAGTTTGTACATATTGAAATACATATATATAGTATAGAGAGAATTAACTATATATATCGATACTATCTATAAACATACTCATACTATCTATCTAAGATATATATAATTGTAAAGATTAAACTAAATTTAAAGGGATAACCTAATTAATATAGATAGACTAAACGATAAAGTCTAATAGAAGGATAATCTAGAGTAAACTACATACTATTCTAACATTCACCCATGTTCTCTGCTTTTCTTGATTTATATTACTCTAACATTCACCCATGTTCTTGGCTCTTCTTGATTTTGATCCTCAAATTTTAAAATTTGCTGAATTGGTCCCCAAATTTCCAAAGCTTCTTTGCTTGTGTCGGATCCCAAATCCAATCTTGATCAAATCCCTAATCGAATTGAGCTCGCACATATTCATCATTGGTGAGATACTCCTCGTTTGAATACAAGTTTTTCCAGCTAAAATCCAGATGAAAAAAAAAGACTCGGTCATGCCATCGCGGTGCCATATTGGCCATCACGGCGTGGTCATGCCATAAAAGAAAAAAGGGTCATCACAGTCATGCTATCGCGGTGCCATATCGGTAATCACGTCATGGTCATGCCGTAGTAGCTAACAAACTAATCGAAAATCTAAAATCCAGAATTCCAATATTTTATTGAATCCATTGTAAATCATCAAAAAAACTTGGTTGTGCAAACTTAATGTGTGATCACACATCTATATGATACCAAACCGGCATTTCAACACAATTAATTCAGCGTTTTTTGTAGAGGTATTGGATAAGCAAATCGGTGATTAAATCCAAACTATATTGAGCAAAGAATCACAACGAAAAGCATTACAAAATTGCAGCAATGATCCAACACAGAATCGCACCAACACTCAGGTAATCCAACACGAACTCATGAGGAAGATGATCAGCAACTGATGAGGAATCGCAATAATGAGCTAGAACGTATATTGGATTGTACAACTATTGTTGATGCTAAGTAGGAGTTGCAATATGAATTGACAAATTGATCGCTGAATTGAAGAATCGATGGAGCGGTTTAATGCTGAACTGGAGCTGCAACTGGAAAATATTTGGCCCTAGGATAGACTAAGCTCTGATACCATGTTAGAAATTAATAGAACATGAAAGCGTGAAGGATATGAACAAGAAAAACACCTGGCTCCATTGTATTGAGAAACGTATCAGTTTGTACATATTGAAATACATATATATAGTATAGAGAGAATTAACTATATATATCGATACTATCTATAAACATACTCATACTATCTATCTAAGATATATATAATTGTAAAGATTAAACTAAATTTAAAGGGATAACCTAATTAATATAGATAGACTAAACGATAAAGTCTAATAGAAGGATAATCTAGAGTAAACTACATACTATTCTAACATTCACCCATGTTCTCTGCTTTTCTTGATTTATATTACTCTAACATTCACCCATGTTCTTTGCTCTTCTTGATTTTGATCCTCAAATTTTAAAATTTGCTGAATTGGTCCCCAAATTTCCAAAGCTTCTTTGCTTGTGTCGGATCCCAAATCCAATCTTGATCAAATCCCTAATCGAATTGAGCTCGCACATATTCATCATTGGTGAGATACTCCTCGTTTGAATACAAGTTTTTCCAGCTAAAATCCAGATGAAAAAAAAAGACTCGGTCATGCCATCGCGGTGCCATATTGGCCATCACGGCGTGGTCATTCCATAAAAGAAAAAAGGGTCATCACAGTCATGCTATCGCGGTGCCATATCGGTAATCACGTCATGGTCATGCCGTAGTAGCTAACAAACTAATCGAAAATCTAAAATCCAGAATTCCAATATTTTATTGAATCCATTGTAAATCATCAAAAAAACTTGGTTGTGCAAACTTAATGTGTGATCACACATCTATATGATACCAAACCGGCATTTCAACACAATTAATTCAGCGTTTTTTGTAGAGGTATTGGATAAGCAAATCGGTGATTAAATCCAAACTATATTGAGCAAAGAATCACAACGAAAAGCATTACAAAATTGCAGCAATGATCCAACACAGAATCGCACCAACACTCAGGTAATCCAACACGAACTCATGAGGAAGATGATCAGCAACTGATGAGGAATCGCAATAATGAGCTAGAACGTATATTGGATTGTACAACTATTGTTGATGCTAAGTAGGAGTTGCAATATGAATTGACAAATTGATCGCTGAATTGAAGAATCGATGGAGCGGTTTAATGCTGAACTGGAGCTGCAACTGGAAAATATTTGGCCCTAGGATAGACTAAGCTCTGATACCATGTTAGAAATTAATAGAACATGAAAGCGTGAAGGATATGAACAAGAAAAACACCTGGCTCCATTGTATTGAGAAACGTATCAGTTTGTACATATTGAAATACATATATATAGTATAGAGCGAATTAACTATATATATCGATACTATCTATAAACATACTCATACTATCTATCTAAGATATATATAATTGTAAAGATTAAACTAAATTTAAAGGGATAACCTAATTAATATAGATAGACTAAACGATAAAGTCTAATAGAAGGATAATCTAGAGTAAACTACATACTATTCTAACATTCACCCATGTTCTCTGCTTTTCTTGATTTATATTACTCTAACATTCACCCATGTTCTTTGCTCTTCTTGATTTTGATCCTCAAATTTTAAAATTTGCTGAATTGGTCCCCAAATTTCCAAAGCTTCTTTGCTTGTGTCGGATCCCAAATCCAATCTTGATCAAATCCCTGTTAAGATCTTTAGATCAAAAACATAAGAGAAAAATAGATAAAACTGAAATAGATATTATTTCTACTTAACCTATTGTTACACCGAATGCATATATATATATATCCTAAAACTAGCCGTTGGTAACTTCCTATCTATATCTCACTCTATATATATCTATATATCTATATATATAATATATATATAATATATAATATATAATATATAATATATAATATATAATATATAATATATAATATATAATATATATATATATATATATATATATATATATCCTTAATCTTCGGCATAACTATACTTATATCCTAACATTCTCCATACTTGATTTGCTTTTGAAAAAACTTTGAATTCCTTTGCCTCCTTGAACTCCTTTGTCTCGTTTGAACACATGAATCAACGATTTTAGTTCTGATAATCCATTGATGCTTCTCTGACTGACCAGTCTCTCTAGCTATCTATCATTCAAGCCAAAGCACTAGTTTTTCTTCACACACAAATGTATCCATATCAAACAGATTAAAAAAAACAATCTTATACTCATAATGCAGTTATATTAGAACCTTCACTTATGATATTATCATAAGCACACATCATGAATCATCCACTCAATGTTTTCTCTATAAAGACTCCTACAAATGTATCATAGATTACACATCAAATATATCTCACACATGTACTTAACATAACTGAACAATTTCTTTGATATTCATCACATCATCATACTAACCTAACACCAGTCTTCCTTTCTCTGCATTATCTATCATTTTTCTGAATATTTGATTGAGAGTTTGATTTTTTTCTTTCTCTCTTTTTATGTATATATATTTTTTTCACTGCAGTTATTTTACCTTGACAGAAGAGTTTTAGCTCTTATCTTACCAATACAGTTGGATGGTTTCAGCCATCATCTTTTCTTCCTCAAGAGTATGAACACAAGTATCTTGTCGTTCTCTTGTGCACATAACTCTATTTTTGGAATCAAACTGTACCCTATGTCAAGTCAGTGATCTTGATATTTCTTGAGGTGCAGAGAAGAGGACGAACAGGTGTAAATGGCAATAAAAATGATGAGAAAACTCAAAGAAAAGCAGTTACATACCAGTACAAGATAAAGAAAATTTAATGGAACTCACTGATGCATAATAAGGAGGATTTATGGAAAACAGAGTAATGACAACAAATGTAATGCTCATCTAGATGACATCAATGATCATGAACTATTAACTGCATAATGAAATAATCATGATGCCTTAAATCTGATTGAATAAGATCATTCAATGGAATAGAACAAGGTACTTTTAAGACTACAAACGATACCAGCTGCTGAAAGGACAGATCAAGTCATAGATACATACAAGAATTACCTGAACCTATTCATGTGCTCAATGCAGAGGTGAAGACAACTCCTGAAGTTCTTGAACCGAAAACACACCAAGCTTCTTTCTCCATGGCACAAATGTCTTTTCTGTTAATGGTTTCGTTAACACATCAGCCACATTCTCATTGGCAGGAACAAAGTTGACTATGAGTTCCCCAGATTGAACTTTTTCTCGGATGAAGAACAGATCAATCTCCACATGCTTCATCTTTGAATGATGAACCGGATTTTCTGACAATGCTACAGCACTGGTATTATCACTCCATATCACCGGAGGAGATGGCAGAGTCAAACCTATTTCCAGAAGAAGAGACTTCACCCACAGGATTTCACACACAGAATTAGCAATCGCACGGAATTCGGCTTCAGCACTGGACCTAGAAACCACTGACTGCTTCTTGGAGCTCCAGATGATGGGGTTACCATTGAGGAGAAGATAGTGGCCAGAGATGGACTTCCTATCAAGAACGTCACCTCCCCAATCAGCATCTGCAAAAGAAACCAGTGACACATCAGTAGAGGAACAAGGAGCTGAGCGAAAAAACAAACCATGATCCAGTGTGCCTTTCAAATATCGAATGACATGAATAACAGCAGACCAATGACTAGAGCACGGTGCCTGCATATACTGACTTAACTTGTTGACAGCAAAGTTAATGTCAGGCCTGGTGATACATATATGCTGCAATGCACCTATAGTACTTCTATAGAGAGACTCATCATGAAACAATTCAGTACACTGATCCATACCTGAGCGAGTGATGCACGTACCTGTCATAGGAGTAGGAAAAACATTTGCATCAGACAAACCAACCTTAGATATCAGCTCCTGAATATACTTCTTTTGATTAAGAAGCAAATAGTCTTCTCCAGTGGAAACTTCCATTCCTAAAAAATAATTGAGATTCCCCAGATCTTTTAGCTTGAAGTGATCATTGATGGAACAAATAACTTGTTCAACCATTGAAGAGGATGAACCTGTGATGACAATATCATCTACATAAACAAGTAACAAAACAAAACCATGATCAGATTTCTTAATGAACAAACAACTATCAGCAGTAGAAACATGAAAGCAAAGAGACTGAATAAGATAGGATTTCAATTTTTCAAACCAGGCACGCGGAGCCTGCTTCAATCCATATAGGGCTTTTTGTAACTTGCAAACCAAAAGAGCAGAACCAGATGACGAAGGCTGCTCAAAACCAGGCGGTTGCACCATGTAAACCTCCTCGGTCAGATCTCCATGAAGAAATGCATTATTGATGTCCACCTGCCGTAAGCACCACTTATGAGTTAGCGCAAGAGACAATACAATCCGAACAGTTGCAGCCTTCACAACAGGACTGAAAGTATCCTGAAAATCAAATCCAGCCTTCTGGGAAAAACCTTTAGCAACTAGCCGAGCCTTGTGCCTAGCTATGCTTCCATCTGCATGTCTTTTAATTTTGAACAACCACTTACACCCAATGGGAATCCTTCCAGCAGGCAGAGAAACCACAGACCATGTTTTATTATCTAGCAAGGCACTCATCTCATCATGAACAGCATTGGCCCACTGTGGAGAAAGCAAGGCTTCATGAATGGACAGAGGTTCTCTGGAAGATAAATCCTCAATAGAAACACACGTAGACGTAAGAGCTTGTAAAGATGCCTTGGATCGTGTCATCATTGGATGAGTGCTCAATACAGGAGCAGATGATTGAGCCTTTAACAAAGAACCAGATGCAAGTGGATTTGGCATCGAAGAGGGTAATGATTCTGACTGAGATACAGGGACTAAGGAGTCATGATCGGGGACATACCGCACAGACGCAGGTGCAGAGGAAGAAGTGTCCACACACTGATGTTGAGGTGGAGAACAAGCAGATGAAGAGGGGGATACCACCGATCGAAAAGGAGCAGAGTCATGGGATGTTGGAATATCAGGAGAAACTGCAGAAGATCCGTCAGACTGAAATATAGAATCAATAGGAATAAAAAAAGGTTTTGAAGCTGGAACAGATTTAGGAGAAAGAGAACCAAAGAACTCACCATGAGGATCAGCAAAAGGAAATGTCATTTCATGAAAAACAACATTTCTAGAGACATAGATCCTACCAGACGATGAGAGACATTTATACCCATGATGCTTAGAGCAATATCCCAGAAAAACACAAGCCTCAGAACGAAAAGAAAATTTGTGATTCTTAAACGGTCTGAGATGAGGAAAACATAATGAACCAAAGACACGAAGAAAAGAGTAATCAGGTTTAGTTTTAAATAAAACCTCATGGGGAGAAAGATTACCGATGGAAGATGAAGGTAGACGATTAATGAGAAAGGCAGCCGTGAAGAAAGCATCTGTCCAATAATGAAGAGGAACAGATGACTGAGCAAGAAGAGTCAGGCCAAGCTCCACAATATGACGATGCTTGCGTTCCACCATACCATTCTGTTGACTGGTGTAGGGACAGGTGACACGATGCATAATTCCATGTTGAGCAAGATAAGAGGACAAGAACTGAAACTCCCCACCACCATCAGACTGAACAGCTTTCAGAGAACAACCAAGTTGCTTTTCGGCCAGTACATGGAACTCTTGAAACGCCTGAGCAGCATCACTCTTCTTGCCCAAAAAATAAATCCACGTATACCTACTGTAAGCATCAACCACACTAAGATAATAGTTAGAATTGCTGGATGTGTAGGGAGAGGGTCCCCAAACATCAATCTGAACCAGTTCAAGAGGAGCATTATATTGAGTTTCAGACGACAAATGAGGTTGATGTTTACTTTTACCTATAGCACAAGCCGAACATTCAGAAAAAATATGTTTAACAGGAATATCATGAAGACGCAAAAATTTTGTCAAAATGGAATTCGAAGGATGTCCAAGTCTCATGTGCCACAACTGAGATGAACCTTTGGGACTTAAGGATGCAACAAAACATTTAAAAGAAGAAGAAAGATCATCATTCATCAGATCACTATCAACATTCACACAATCAGAATTAGTTGTAGGTCCAGCATATAAAGAATCATTATCAACCAAAATATTTTTATTGATTAAATTTTGTGAGGATGTAACCCTACTTGGAACAACATTTAGAGTAGAATTCAATTGACCAGGCACTGCAACATTATTATTAATAGAAGGACTACTAAACTGAACCGAATTGACAGATCTAAATGTTGACAGATCAAGTTGATACAAGCCATCACACTCAAATCCGCGAAGAAGCACTCTGTGCGACATGGAATCTCTAACCAAACAATGCGACGCATGAAACTCAAAGTAGACGTCATTGTCCTTGGAAAACTGAGAAACAGAGAGGAGATTCTTAGTAACACTGGGAGTATATAACATATTATTTAACATAAGATGCTTAGACTGAGTAGGAATCATGGAAGATCCAATCGCAGAAATACGTAAAGATGAGCCATTCCCTACCAGTACCTTACCTGGACCTGTGTACGGAGATGTCACCTTTGGGACAGGATGAGCATTGGTAAGATGGTTTGTCGCTCCAGAGTCAGGATACCAGTTTGCATCAGTATGAACTACAGGAGCAACACATGCAATATTTGCTTGCGGCGAGGGCAATATGTTGGGTTGACCACTTGATGAGTTGGTTGAGACCATAGGAGAAAAGGCATACGAACCTGATGGCAGGTAATGACCATAGACAGCTGGTGTAGGCGTATGATAAGGAGGAGGATAAACCATAGGAGGTGCAGCCGAAGGCATGTATGGATGAATAACCGGAGCATGATGTGCAACACCAGGAGATGGGGCGATCTGTGGAACTAATTGGTGCGGATATGCAGAGGCTGGAGACGGTTGATATGCAGCAACATGACTTTGATATGGAGAGGCATCATCCACTGAATCATCCCATTGAGCAGATGACAGGTTTGCAGAAGGTGTGGAAGAGGATGAATGAGCACGATCGGTGACTCCAGTAAAGTGCACGTTGAATCGTTGATAACATTTATGCACTAGATGTCCAAATTTCCCACACAGTTGACATTGTGTTTTGTTTCCTCCATATCCCCTGCCACGGCCACGTCCTCTGCCAGAATTACCTTGCTGATGATAGGCTCCTGAACTAGAGTGTTGATGTCCTTGATGTTGCGATCGTACCTGATGCGAAGTATTTTCCTCAACAGTGACAGGAGAAGCATTAACAGAGTGCATAGAATCATAAGTTTTTGGACCAGTAGTGTGATTTATCGCAACATTCGCCGTAACAACCGAATCAAAGATCATATCAGACTGCCTAGCTTCGGCATCTAATAGAACCGAGCTCACAGATGCTATATCATAAGGATTCCTACTTGCATGTATTACAGAAATCACATTATCGAACTGACCTTTCACACCATTAAGAATGATCGAAATCTGCTGCATCTCCTCAATTGGATGTCCACAACTGGCGAGACTATCACAAGTAGTCTGAATGTCGATTAGGTAATCACGCATGGACTGATGAAGTAGCTTCCGGACTTTCAGGCGATCATATAAATGCATAATCCGAGTGGTTGATGAAGACGAAAAATCCCTGTGTAGTTTTTTCCAAATAGATGATGCATTCATACAACCAATTAGACCTCGACTAACCTGAGGAGATACAGACGCCAACATCCAAGACGCTAACGAACTGTCGAGCTGCATCGATTTTCCATACGCTGGATTGGCTTGATCACGACCATTGTTGTCACGAACAAATTGTGGAACATCTACGGTTCCATGTAGATATGCTTCAAGATTATATCCACGCACCGCGAGCAGAACCTGTTGCTTCCAGGACTGAAAATTTTCTTCTCCAAGCAATTTTACAACCTTCTTGTTTGCAAACGGTGGAGTAGCGTCTTCCATGGATGACCGCAAGGAAGACGGCGCGGCGTAGGGTTGTGACGACCTAGGGTTGATGCGACCTAGGGTTACGGCGGCACATAATCAACCTTGCTCTGATACCATGTTAAGATCTTTAGATCAAAAACATAAGAGAAAAATAGATAAAACTGAAATAGATATTATTTCTACTTAACCTATTGTTACACCGAATGCATATATATATATATCCTAAAACTAGCCGTTGGTAACTTCCTATCTATATCTCACTCTATATATATCTATATATCTATATATATAATATATATATAATATATAATATATAATATATAATATATAATATATATAATATATATATAATATATAATTTATAATATATAATATATAATATATAATATATAATATATATATATATATATATATATATATCCTTAATCTTCGGCATAACTATACTTATATCCTAACAATCCCTAATCGAATTGAGCTCGCACATATTCATCATTGGTGAGATACTCCTCGTTTGAATACAAGTTTTTCCAGCTAAAATCCAGATGAAAAAAAAAGACTCGGTCATGCCATCGCGGTGCCATATTGGCCATCACGGCGTGGTCATGCCATAAAAGAAAAAAGGGTCATCACAGTCATGCTATCGCGGTGCCATATCGGTAATCACGTCATGGTCATGCCGTAGTAGCTAACAAACTAATCGAAAATCTAAAATCCAGAATTCCAATATTTTATTGAATCCATTGTAAATCATCAAAAAAACTTGGTTGTGCAAACTTAATGTGTGATCACACATCTATATGATACCAAACCGGCATTTCAACACAATTAATTCAGCGTTTTTTGTAGAGGTATTGGATAAGCAAATCGGTGATTAAATCCAAACTATATTGAGCAAAGAATCACAACAAAAAGCATTACAAAATTGCAGCAATGATCCAACACAGAATCGCACCAACACTCAGGTAATCCAACACGAACTCATGAGGAAGATGATCAGCAGCTGATGAGGAATCGCAATAATGAGCTAGAACGTATATTGGATTGCACAACTAATGTTGATGCTAAGTAGGAGTTGCAATATGAATTGACAAATTGATGGCTGAATTTTAGAATCGATGGAGCGGTTTAATACTGAACTGGAGCTGCAACTGGAAAATATTTGGCCCTAGGATAGACTAAGCTCTGATACCATGTTAGAAATTAATAGAACATGAAAGCGTGAAGGATATGAACAAGATAAACACCTGGCTCCATTGTATTGAGAAACGTATCAGTTTGTACATATTGAAATACATATATATAGTATAGAGCGAATTAACTATATATATCGATACTATCTATAAACATACTCATACTATCTATCTAAGATATATATAATTGTAAAGATTAAACTAAATTTAAAGGGATAACCTAATTAATATAGATAGACTAAACGATAAAGTCTAATAGAAGGATAATCTAGAGTAAACTACATACTATTCTAACATTCACCCATGTTCTCTGCTTTTCTTGATTTATATTACTCTAACATTCACCCATGTTCTTTGCTCTTCTTGATTTTGATCCTCAAATTTTAAAATTTGCTGAATTGGTCCCCAAATTTCCAAAGCTTCTTTGCTTGTGTCGGATCCCAAATCCAATCTTGATCAAATCCCTAATCGAATTGAGCTCGCACATATTCATCATTGGTGAGATACTCCTCGTTTGAATACAAGTTTTTCCAGCTAAAATCCAGATGAAAAAAAAAGACTCGGTCATGCCATCGCGGTGCCATATTGGCCATCACGGCGTGGTCATTCCATAAAAGAAAAAAGGGTCATCACAGTCATGCTATCGCGGTGCCATATCGGTAATCACGTCATGGTCATGCCGTTGTAGCTAACAAACTAATCGAAAATCTAAAATCCAGAATTCCAATATTTTATTGAATCCATTGTAAATCATCAAAAAAACTTGGTTGTGCAAACTTAATGTGTGATCACACATCTATATGATACCAAACCGGCATTTCAACACAATTAATTCAGCGTTTTTTGTAGAGGTATTGGATAAGCAAATCGGTGATTAAATCCAAACTATATTGAGCAAAGAATCACAACAAAAAGCATTACAAAATTGCAGCAATGATCCAACACAGAATCGCACCAACACTCAGGTAATCCAACACGAACTCATGAGGAAGATGATCAGCAACTGATGAGGAATCGCAATAATGAGCTAGAACGTATATTGGATTGCACAACTATTGTTGATGCTAAGTAGGAGTTGCAATATGAATTGACAAATTGATGGCTGAATTGAAGAATCGATGGAGCGGTTTAATGCTGAACTGGAGCTGCAACTGGAAAATATTTGGCCCTAGGATAGACTAAGCTCTGATACCATGTTAGAAATTAATAGAACATGAAAGCGTGAAGGATATGAACAAGAAAAACACCTGGCTCCATTGTATTGAGAAACGTATCAGTTTGTACATATTGAACTACATATATATAGTATAGAGAGAATTAACTATATATATGGATACTATCTATAAACATACTCATACAATCTATCTAAGATATATATAATTGTAAAGATTAAACTAAATTTAAAGGGATAACCTAATTAATATAGATAGACTAAACGATAAAGTCTAATAGAAGGATAATCTAGAGTAAACTACATACTATTCTAACATTCACCCATGTTCTCTGCTTTTCTTGATTTATATTACTCTAACATTCACCCATGTTCTTTGCTCTTCTTGATTTTGATCCTCAAATTTTAAAATTTGCTGAATTGGTCCCCAAATTTCCAAAGCTTCTTTGCTTGTGTCGGATCCCAAATCCAATCTTGATCAAATCCCTAATCGAATTGAGCTCGCACATATTCATCATTGGTGAGATACTCCTCGTTTGAATACAAGTTTTTCCAGCTAAAATCCAGATGAAAAAAAAAGACTCGGTCATGCCATCGCGGTGCCATATTGGCCATCACGGCGTGGTCATTCCATAAAAGAAAAAAGGGTCATCACAGTCATGCTATCGCGGTGCCATATCGGTAATCACGTCATGGTCATGCCGTTGTAGCTAACAAACTAATCGAAAATCTAAAATCCAGAATTCCAATATTTTATTGAATCCATTGTAAATCATCAAAAAAACTTGGTTGTGCAAACTTAATGTGTGATCACACATCTATATGATACCAAACCGGCATTTCAACACAATTAATTCAGCGTTTTTTGTAGAGGTATTGGATAAGCAAATCGGTGATTAAATCCAAACTATATTGAGCAAAGAATCACAACAAAAAGCATTACAAAATTGCAGCAATGATCCAACACAGAATCGCACCAACACTCAGGTAATCCAACACGAACTCATGAGGAAGATGATCAGCAACTGATGAGGAATCGCAATAATGAGCTAGAACGTATATTGGATTGCACAACTATTGTTGATGCTAAGTAGGAGTTGCAATATGAATTGACAAATTGATGGCTGAATTGAAGAATCGATGGAGCGGTTTAATGCTGAACTGGAGCTGCAACTGGAAAATATTTGGCCCTAGGATAGACTAAGCTCTGATACCATGTTAGAAATTAATAGAACATGAAAGCGTGAAGGATATGAACAAGAAAAACACCTGGCTCCATTGTATTGAGAAACGTATCAGTTTGTACATATTGAAATACATATATATAGTATAGAGCGAATTAACTATATATATCGATACTATCTATAAACATACTCATACTATCTATCTAAGATATATATAATTGTAAAGATTAAACTAAATTTAAAGGGATAACCTAATTAATATAGATAGACTAAACGATAAAGTCTAATAGAAGGATAATCTAGAGTAAACTACATACTATTCTAACATTCACCCATGTTCTCTGCTTTTCTTGATTTATATTACTCTAACATTCACCCATGTTCTTTGCTCTTCTTGATTTTGATCCTCAAATTTTAAAATTTGCTGAATTGGTCCCCAAATTTCCAAAGCTTCTTTGCTTGTGTCGGATCCCAAATCCAATCTTGATCAAATCCCTAATCGAATTGAGCTCGCACATATTCATCATTGGTGAGATACTCCTCGTTTGAATACAAGTTTTTCCAGCTAAAATCCAGATGAAAAAAAAAGACTCGGTCATGCCATCGCGGTGCCATATTGGCCATCACGGCGTGGTCATGCCATAAAAGAAAAAAGGGTCATCACAGTCATGCTATCGCGGTGCCATATCGGTAATCACGTCATGGTCATGCCGTAGTAGCTAACAAACTAATCGAAAATCTAAAATCCAGAATTCCAATATTTTATTGAATCCATTGTAAATCATCAAAAAAACTTGGTTGTGCAAACTTAATGTGTGATCACACATCTATATGATACCAAACCGGCATTTCAACACAATTAATTCAGCGTTTTTTGTAGAGGTATTGGATAAGCAAATCGGTGATTAAATCCAAACTATATTGAGCAAAGAATCACAACAAAAAGCATTACAAAATTGCAGCAATGATCCAACACAGAATCGCACCAACACTCAGGTAATCCAACACGAACTCATGAGGAAGATGATCAGCAGCTGATGAGGAATCGCAATAATGAGCTAGAACGTATATTGGATTGCACAACTAATGTTGATGCTAAGTAGGAGTTGCAATATGAATTGACAAATTGATGGCTGAATTTTAGAATCGATGGAGCGGTTTAATACTGAACTGGAGCTGCAACTGGAAAATATTTGGCCCTAGGATAGACTAAGCTCTGATACCATGTTAGAAATTAATAGAACATGAAAGCGTGAAGGATATGAACAAGATAAACACCTGGCTCCATTGTATTGAGAAACGTATCAGTTTGTACATATTGAAATACATATATATAGTATAGAGCGAATTAACTATATATATCGATACTATCTATAAACATACTCATACTATCTATCTAAGATATATATAATTGTAAAGATTAAACTAAATTTAAAGGGATAACCTAATTAATATAGATAGACTAAACGATAAAGTCTAATAGAAGGATAATCTAGAGTAAACTACATACTATTCTAACATTCACCCATGTTCTCTGCTTTTCTTGATTTATATTACTCTAACATTCACCCATGTTCTTTGCTCTTCTTGATTTTGATCCTCAAATTTTAAAATTTGCTGAATTGGTCCCCAAATTTCCAAAGCTTCTTTGCTTGTGTCGGATCCCAAATCCAATCTTGATCAAATCCCTAATCGAATTGAGCTCGCACATATTCATCATTGGTGAGATACTCCTCGTTTGAATACAAGTTTTTCCAGCTAAAATCCAGATGAAAAAAAAAGACTCGGTCATGCCATCGCGGTGCCATATTGGCCATCACGGCGTGGTCATTCCATAAAAGAAAAAAGGGTCATCACAGTCATGCTATCGCGGTGCCATATCGGTAATCACGTCATGGTCATGCCGTTGTAGCTAACAAACTAATCGAAAATCTAAAATCCAGAATTCCAATATTTTATTGAATCCATTGTAAATCATCAAAAAAACTTGGTTGTGCAAACTTAATGTGTGATCACACATCTATATGATACCAAACCGGCATTTCAACACAATTAATTCAGCGTTTTTTGTAGAGGTATTGGATAAGCAAATCGGTGATTAAATCCAAACTATATTGAGCAAAGAATCACAACAAAAAGCATTACAAAATTGCAGCAATGATCCAACACAGAATCGCACCAACACTCAGGTAATCCAACACGAACTCATGAGGAAGATGATCAGCAACTGATGAGGAATCGCAATAATGAGCTAGAACGTATATTGGATTGCACAACTATTGTTGATGCTAAGTAGGAGTTGCAATATGAATTGACAAATTGATCGCTGAATTGAAGAATCGATGGAGCGGTTTAATGCTGAACTGGAGCTGCAACTGGAAAATATTTGGCCCTAGGATAGACTAAGCTCTGATACCATGTTAGAAATTAATAGAACATGAAAGCGTGAAGGATATGAACAAGAAAAACACCTGGCTCCATTGTATTGAGAAACGTATCAGTTTGTACATATTGAAATACATATATATAGTATAGAGCGAATTAACTATATATATCGATACTATCTATAAACATACTCATACTATCTATCTAAGATATATATAATTGTAAAGATTAAACTAAATTTAAAGGGATAACCTAATTAATATAGATAGACTAAACGATAAAGTCTAATAGAAGGATAATCTAGAGTAAACTACATACTATTCTAACATTCACCCATGTTCTCTGCTTTTCTTGATTTATATTACTCTAACATTCACCCATGTTCTTTGCTCTTCTTGATTTTGATCCTCAAATTTTAAAATTTGCTGAATTGGTCCCCAAATTTCCAAAGCTTCTTTGCTTGTGTCGGATCCCAAATCCAATCTTGATCAAATCCCTAATCGAATTGAGCTCGCACATATTCATCATTGGTGAGATACTCCTCGTTTGAATACAAGTTTTTCCAGCTAAAATCCAGATGAAAAAAAAAGACTCGGTCATGCCATCGCGGTGCCATATTGGCCATCACGGCGTGGTCATGCCATAAAAGAAAAAAGGGTCATCACAGTCATGCTATCGCGGTGCCATATCGGTAATCACGTCATGGTCATGCCGTAGTAGCTAACAAACTAATCGAAAATCTAAAATCCAGAATTCCAATATTTTATTGAATCCATTGTAAATCATCAAAAAAACTTGGTTGTGCAAACTTAATGTGTGATCACACATCTATATGATACCAAACCGGCATTTCAACACAATTAATTCAGCGTTTTTTGTAGAGGTATTGGATAAGCAAATCGGTGATTAAATCCAAACTATATTGAGCAAAGAATCACAACAAAAAGCATTACAAAATTGCAGCAATGATCCAACACAGAATCGCACCAACACTTAGGTAATCCAACACGAACTCATGAGGAAGATGATCAGCAGCTGATGAGGAATCGCAATAATGAGCTAGAACGTATATTGGATTGCACAACTAATGTTGATGCTAAGTAGGAGTTGCAATATGAATTGACAAATTGATGGCTGAATTTTAGAATCGATGGAGCGGTTTAATGCTGAACTGGAGCTGCAACTGGAAAATATTTGGCCCTAGGATAGACTAAGCTCTAATACCATGTTAGAAATTAATAGAACATGAAAGCGTGAAGGATATGAACAAGAAAAACACCTGGCTCCATTGTATTGAGAAACGTATCAGTTTGTACATATTGAAATACATATATATAGTATAGAGAGAATTAACTATATATATCGATACTATCTATAAACATACTCATACTATCTATCTAAGATATATATAATTGTAAAGATTAAACTAAATTTAAAGGGATAACCTAATTAATATAGATAGACTAAACGATAAAGTCTAATAGAAGGATAATCTAGAGTAAACTACATACTATTCTAACATTCACCCATGTTCTCTGCTTTTCTTGATTTATATTACTCTAACATTCACCCATGTTCTTTGCTCTTCTTGATTTTGATCCTCAAATTTTAAAATTTGCTGAATTGGTCCCCAAATTTCCAAAGCTTCTTTGCTTGTGTCGGATCCCAAATCCAATCTTGATCAAATCCCTAATCGAATTGAGCTCGCACATATTCATCATTGGTGAGATACTCCTCGTTTGAATACAAGTTTTTCCAGCTAAAATCCAGATGAAAAAAAAAGACTCGGTCATGCCATCGCGGTGCCATATTGGCCATCACGGCGTGGTCATGCCATAAAAGAAAAAAGGGTCATCACAGTCATGCTATCGCGGTGCCATATCGGTAATCACGTCATGGTCATGCCGTAGTAGCTAACAAACTAATCGAAAATCTAAAATCCAGAATTCCAATATTTTATTGAATCCATTGTAAATCATCAAAAAAACTTGGTTGTGCAAACTTAATGTGTGATCACACATCTATATGATACCAAACCGGCATTTCAACACAATTAATTCAGCGTTTTTTGTAGAGGTATTGGATAAGCAAATCGGTGATTAAATCCAAACTATATTGAGCAAAGAATCACAACAAAAAGCATTACAAAATTGCAGCAATGATCCAACACAGAATCGCACCAACACTTAGGTAATCCAACACGAACTCATGAGGAAGATGATCAGCAGCTGATGAGGAATCGCAATAATGAGCTAGAACGTATATTGGATTGCACAACTAATGTTGATGCTAAGTAGGAGTTGCAATATGAATTGACAAATTGATGGCTGAATTTTAGAATCGATGGAGCGGTTTAATGCTGAACTGGAGCTGCAACTGGAAAATATTTGGCCCTAGGATAGACTAAGCTCTAATACCATGTTAGAAATTAATAGAACATGAAAGCGTGAAGGATATGAACAAGAAAAACACCTGGCTCCATTGTATTGAGAAACGTATCAGTTTGTACATATTGAAATACATATATATAGTATAGAGAGAATTAACTATATATATCGATACTATCTATAAACATACTCATACTATCTATCTAAGATATATATAATTGTAAAGATTAAACTAAATTTAAAGGGATAACCTAATTAATATAGATAGACTAAACGATAAAGTCTAATAGAAGGATAATCTAGAGTAAACTACATACTATTCTAACATTCACCCATGTTCTCTGCTTTTCTTGATTTATATTACTCTAACATTCACCCATGTTCTTTGCTCTTCTTGATTTTGATCCTCAAATTTTAAAATTTGCTGAATTGGTCCCCAAATTTACAAAGCTTCTTTGCTTGTGTCGGATCCCAAATCCAATCTTGATCAAATCCCTAATCGAATTGAGCTCGCACATATTCATCATTGGTGAGATACTCCTCGTTTGAATACAAGTTTTTCCAGCTAAAATCCAGATGAAAAAAAAAGACTCGGTCATGCCATCGCGGTGCCATATTGGCCATCACGGCGTGGTCATGCCATAAAAGAAAAAAGGGTCATCACAGTCATGCTATCGCGGTGCCATATCGGTAATCACGTCATGGTCATGCCGTAGTAGCTAACAAACTAATCGAAAATCTAAAATCCAGAATTCCAATATTTTATTGAATCCATTGTAAATCATCAAAAAAACTTGGTTGTGCAAACTTAATGTGTGATCACACATCTATATGATACCAAACCGGTATTTCAACACAATTAATTCAGCGTTTTTTGTAGAGGTATTGGATAAGCAAATCGGTGATTAAATCCAAACTATATTGAGCAAAGAATCACAACAAAAAGCATTACAAAATTGCAGCAATGATCCAACACAGAATCGCACCAACACTCAGGTAATCCAACACGAACTCATGAGGAAGATGATCAGCAGCTGATGAGGAATCGCAATAATGAGCTAGAACGTATATTGGATTGCACAACTAATGTTGATGCTAAGTAGGAGTTGCAATATGAATTGACAAATTGATGGCTGAATTTTAGAATCGATGGAGCGGTTTAATGCTGAACTGGAGCTGCAACTGGAAAATATTTGGCCCTAGGATAGACTAAGCTCTGATACCATGTTAGAAATTAATAGAACATGAAAGCGTGAAGGATATGAACAAGAAAAACACCTGGCTCAATTGTATTGAGAAACGTATCAGTTTGTACATATTGAAATACATATATATAGTATAGAGCGAATTAACTATATATATCGATACTATCTATAAACATACTCATACTATCTATCTAAGATATATATAATTGTAAAGATTAAACTAAATTTAAAGGGATAACCTAATTAATATAGATAGACTAAACGATAAAGTCTAATAGAAGGATAATCTAGAGTAAACTACATACTATTCTAACATTCACCCATGTTCTCTGCTTTTCTTGATTTATATTACTCTAACATTCACCCATGTTCTTTGCTCTTCTTGATTTTGATCCTCAAATTTTAAAATTTGCTGAATTGGTCCCCAAATTTCCAAAGCTTCTTTGCTTGTGTCGGATCCCAAATCCAATCTTGATCAAATCCCTAATCGAATTGAGCTCGCACATATTCATCATTGGTGAGATACTCCTCGTTTGAATACAAGTTTTTCCAGCTAAAATCCAGATGAAAAAAAAAGACTCGGTCATGCCATCGCGGTGCCATATTGGCCATCACGGCGTGGTCATGCCATAAAAGAAAAAAGGGTCATCACAGTCATGCTATCGCGGTGCCATATCGGTAATCACGTCATGGTCATGCCGTAGTAGCTAACAAACTAATCGAAAATCTAAAATCCAGAATTCCAATATTTTATTGAATCCATTGTAAATCATCAAAAAAACTTGGTTGTGCAAACTTAATGTGTGATCACACATCTATATGATACCAAACCGGCATTTCAACACAATTAATTCAGCGTTTTTTGTAGAGGTATTGGATAAGCAAATCGGTGATTAAATCCAAACTATATTGAGCAAAGAATCACAACAAAAAGCATTACAAAATTGCAGCAATGATCCAACACAGAATCGCACCAACACTTAGGTAATCCAACACGAACTCATGAGGAAGATGATCAGCAGCTGATGAGGAATCGCAATAATGAGCTAGAACGTATATTGGATTGCACAACTAATGTTGATGCTAAGTAGGAGTTGCAATACGAATTGACAAATTGATGGCTGAATTTTAGAATCGATGGAGCGGTTTAATGCTGAACTGGAGCTGCAACTGGAAAATATTTGGCCCTAGGATAGACTTAGCTCTGATACCATGTTAGAAATTAATAGAACATGAAAGCGTGAAGGATATGAACAAGAAAAACACCTGGCTCCATTGTATTGAGAAACGTATCAGTTTGTACATATTGAAATACATATATATAGTATAGAGAGAATTAACTATATATATCGATACTATCTATAAACATACTCATACTATCTATCTAAGATATATATAATTGTAAAGATTAAACTAAATTTAAAGGGATAACCTAATTAATATAGATAGACTAAACGATAAAGTCTAATAGAAGGATAATCTAGAGTAAACTACATACTATTCTAACATTCACCCATGTTCTCTGCTTTTCTTGATTTATATTACTCTAACATTCACCCATGTTCTTTGCTCTTCTTGATTTTGATCCTCAAATTTTAAAATTTGCTGAATTGGTCCCCAAATTTCCAAAGCTTCTTTGCTTGTGTCGGATCCCAAATCCAATCTTGATCAAATCCCTAATCGAATTGAGCTCGCACATATTCATCATTGGTGAGATACTCCTCGTTTGAATACAAGTTTTTCCAGCTAAAATCCAGATGAAAAAAAAAGACTCGGTCATGCCATCGCGGTGCCATATTGGCCATCACGGCGTGGTCATGCCATAAAAGAAAAAAGGGTCATCACAGTCATGCTATCGCGGTGCCATATCGGTAATCACGTCATGGTCATGCCGTAGTAGCTAACAAACTAATCGAAAATCTAAAATCCAGAATTCCAATATTTTATTGAATCCATTGTAAATCATCAAAAAAACTTGGTTGTGCAAACTTAATGTGTGATCACACATCTATATGATACCAAACCGGCATTTCAACACAATTAATTCAGCGTTTTTTGTAGAGGTATTGGATAAGCAAATCGGTGATTAAATCCAAACTATATTGAGCAAAGAATCACAACAAAAAGCATTACAAAATTGCAGCAATGATCCAACACAGAATCGCACCAACACTCAGGTAATCCAACACGAACTCATGAGGAAGATGATCAGCAGCTGATGAGGAATCGCAATAATGAGCTAGAACGTATATTGGGTTGCACAACTAATGTTGATGCTAAGTAGGAGTTGCAATATGAATTGACAAATTGATGGCTGAATTTTAGAATCGATGGAGCGGTTTAATGCTGAACTGGAGCTGCAACTGGAAAATATTTGGCCCTAGGATAGACTAAGCTCTGATACCATGTTAGAAATTAATAGAACATGAAAGCGTGAAGGATATGAACAAGAAAAACACCTGGCTCAATTGTATTGAGAAACGTATCAGTTTGTACATATTGAAATACATATATATAGTATTGAGCGAATTAACTATATATATCGATACTATCTATAAACATACTCATACTATCTATCTAAGATATATATAATTGTAAAGATTAAACTAAATTTAAAGGGATAACCTAATTAATATAGATAGACTAAACGATAAAGTCTAATAGAAGGATAATCTAGAGTAAACTACAAACTATTCTAACATTCACCCATGTTCTCTGCTTTTCTTGATTTATATTACTCTAACATTCACCCATGTTCTTTGCTCTTCTTGATTTTGATCCTCAAATTTTAAAATTTGCTGAATTGGTCCCCAAATTTCCAAAGCTTCTTTGCTTGTGTCGGATCCCAAATCCAATCTTGATCAAATCCCTAATCGAATTGAGCTCGCACATATTCATCATTGGTGAGATACTCCTCGTTTGAATACAAGTTTTTCCAGCTAAAATCCAGATGAAAAAAAAAGACTCGGTCATGCCATCGCGGTGCCATATTGGCCATCACGGCGTGGTCATGCCATAAAAGAAAAAAGGGTCATCACAGTCATGCTATCGCGGTGCCATATCGGTAATCACGTCATGGTCATGCCGTAGTAGCTAACAAACTAATCGAAAATCTAAAATCCAGAATTCCAATATTTTATTGAATCCATTGTAAATCATCAAAAAAACTTGGTTGTGCAAACTTAATGTGTGATCACACATCTATATGATACCAAACCGGCATTTCAACACAATTAATTCAGCGTTTTTTGTAGAGGTATTGGATAAGCAAATCGGTGATTAAATCCAAACTATATTGAGCAAAGAATCACAACAAAAAGCATTACAAAATTGCAGCAATGATCCAACACAGAATCGCACCAACACTTAGGTAATCCAACACGAACTCATGAGGAAGATGATCAGCAGCTGATGAGGAATCGCAATAATGAGCTAGAACGTATATTGGATTGCACAACTAATGTTGATGCTAAGTAGGAGTTGCAATACGAATTGACAAATTGATGGCTGAATTTTAGAATCGATGGAGCGGTTTAATGCTGAACTGGAGCTGCAACTGGAAAATATTTGGCCCTAGGATAGACTTAGCTCTGATACCATGTTAGAAATTAATAGAACATGAAAGCGTGAAGGATATGAACAAGAAAAACACCTGGCTCCATTGTATTGAGAAACGTATCAGTTTGTACATATTGAAATACATATATATAGTATAGAGAGAATTAACTATATATATCGATACTATCTATAAACATACTCATACTATCTATCTAAGATATATATAATTGTAAAGATTAAACTAAATTTAAAGGGATAACCTAATTAATATAGATAGACTAAACGATAAAGTCTAATAGAAGGATAATCTAGAGTAAACTACATACTATTCTAACATTCACCCATGTTCTCTGCTTTTCTTGATTTATATTACTCTAACATTCACCCATGTTCTTTGCTCTTCTTGATTTTGATCCTCAAATTTTAAAATTTGCTGAATTGGTCCCCAAATTTCCAAAGCTTCTTTGCTTGTGTCGGATCCCAAATCCAATCTTGATCAAATCCCTAATCGAATTGAGCTCGCACATATTCATCATTGGTGAGATACTCCTCGTTTGAATACAAGTTTTTCCAGCTAAAATCCAGATGAAAAAAAAAGACTCGGTCATGCCATCGCGGTGCCATATTGGCCATCACGGCGTGGTCATGCCATAAAAGAAAAAAGGGTCATCACAGTCATGCTATCGCGGTGCCATATCGGTAATCACGTCATGGTCATGCCGTAGTAGCTAACAAACTAATCGAAAATCTAAAATCCAGAATTCCAATATTTTATTGAATCCATTGTAAATCATCAAAAAAACTTGGTTGTGCAAACTTAATGTGTGATCACACATCTATATGATACCAAACCGGCATTTCAACACAATTAATTCAGCGTTTTTTGTAGAGGTATTGGATAAGCAAATCGGTGATTAAATCCAAACTATATTGAGCAAAGAATCACAACAAAAAGCATTACAAAATTGCAGCAATGATCCAACACAGAATCGCACCAACACTCAGGTAATCCAACACGAACTCATGAGGAAGATGATCAGCAGCTGATGAGGAATCGCAATAATGAGCTAGAACGTATATTGGGTTGCACAACTAATGTTGATGCTAAGTAGGAGTTGCAATATGAATTGACAAATTGATGGCTGAATTTTAGAATCGATGGAGCGGTTTAATGCTGAACTGGAGCTGCAACTGGAAAATATTTGGCCCTAGGATAGACTAAGCTCTGATACCATGTTAGAAATTAATAGAACATGAAAGCGTGAAGGATATGAACAAGAAAAACACCTGGCTCAATTGTATTGAGAAACGTATCAGTTTGTACATATTGAAATACATATATATAGTATTGAGCGAATTAACTATATATATCGATACTATCTATAAACATACTCATACTATCTATCTAAGATATATATAATTGTAAAGATTAAACTAAATTTAAAGGGATAACCTAATTAATATAGATAGACTAAACGATAAAGTCTAATAGAAGGATAATCTAGAGTAAACTACAAACTATTCTAACATTCACCCATGTTCTCTGCTTTTCTTGATTTATATTACTCTAACATTCACCCATGTTCTTTGCTCTTCTTGATTTTGATCCTCAAATTTTAAAATTTGCTGAATTGGTCCCCAAATTTCCAAAGCTTCTTTGCTTGTGTCGGATCCCAAATCCAATCTTGATCAAATCCCTAATCGAATTGAGCTCGCACATATTCATCATTGGTGAGATACTCCTCGTTTGAATACAAGTTTTTCCAGCTAAAATCCAGATGAAAAAAAAAGACTCGGTCATGCCATCGCGGTGCCATATTGGCCATCACGGCGTGGTCATGCCATAAAAGAAAAAAGGGTCATCACAGTCATGCTATCGCGGTGCCATATCGGTAATCACGTCATGGTCATGCCGTAGTAGCTAACAAACTAATCGAAAATCTAAAATCCAGAATTCCAATATTTTATTGAATCCATTGTAAATCATCAAAAAAACTTGGTTGTGCAAACTTAATGTGTGATCACACATCTATATGATACCAAACCGGCATTTCAACACAATTAATTCAGCGTTTTTTGTAGAGGTATTGGATAAGCAAATCGGTGATTAAATCCAAACTATATTGAGCAAAGAATCACAACAAAAAGCATTAAAAAATTGCAGCAATGATCCAACACAGAATCGCACCAACACTTAGGTAATCCAACACGAACTCATGAGGAAGATGATCAGCAGCTGATGAGGAATCGCAATAATGAGCTAGAACGTATATTGGATTGCACAACTAATGTTGATGCTAAGTAGGAGTTGCAATATGAATTGACAAATTGATCGCTGAATTGAAGAATCGATGGAGCGGTTTAATGCTGAACTGGAGCTGCAACTGGAAAATATTTGGCCCTAGGATAGACTAAGCTCTGATACCATGTTAGAAATTAATAGAACATGAAAGCGTGAAGGATATGAACAAGAAAAACACCTGGCTCCATTGTATTGAGAAACGTATCAGTTTGTACATATTGAAATACATATATATAGTATAGAGAGAATTAACTATATATATCGATACTATCTATAAACATACTCATACTATCTATCTAAGATATATATAATTGTAAAGATTAAACTAAATTTAAAGGGATAACCTAATTAATATAGATAGACTAAACGATAAAGTCTAATAGAAGGATAATCTAGAGTAAACTACATACTATTCTAACATTCACCCATGTTCTCTGCTTTTCTTGATTTATATTACTCTAACATTCACCCATGTTCTTTGCTCTTCTTGATTTTGATCCTCAAATTTTAAAATTTGCTGAATTGGTCCCCAAATTTCCAAAGCTTCTTTGCTTGTGTCGGATCCCAAATCCAATCTTGATCAAATCCCTAATCGAATTGAGCTCGCACATATTCATCATTGGTGAGATACTCCTCGTTTGAATACAAGTTTTTCCAGCTAAAATCCAGATGAAAAAAAAAGACTCGGTCATGCCCTCGCGGTGCCATATTGGCCATCACGGCGTGGTCATGCCATAAAAGAAAAAAGGGTCATCACAGTCATGCTATCGCGGTGCCATATCGGTAATCACGTCATGGTCATGCCGTAGTAGCTAACAAACTAATCGAAAATCTAAAATCCAGAATTCCAATATTTTATTGAATCCATTGTAAATCATCAAAAAAACTTGGTTGTGCAAACTTAATGTGTGATCACACATCTATATGATACCAAACCGGCATTTCAACACAATTAATTCAGCGTTTTTTGTAGAGGTATTGGATAAGCAAATCGGTGATTAAATCCAAACTATATTGAGCAAAGAATCACAACAAAAAGCATTACAAAATTGCAGCAATGATCCAACACAGAATCGCACCAACACTCAGGTAATCCAACACGAACTCATGAGGAAGATGATCAGCAGCTGATGAGGAATCGCAATAATGAGCTAGAACGTATATTGGATTGCACAACTAATGTTGATGCTAAGTAGGAGTTGCAATATGAATTGACAAATTGATCGCTGAATTTTAGAATCGATGGAGCGGTTTAATGCTGAACTGGAGCTGCAACTGGAAAATATTTGGCCCTAGGATAGACTAAGCTCTGATACCATGTTAGAAATTAATAGAACATGAAAGCGTGAAGGATATGAACAAGAAAAACACCTGGCTCCATTGTATTGAGAAACGTATCAGTTTGTACATATTGAAATACATATATATAGTATAGAGAGAATTAACTATATATATCGATACTATCTATAAACATACTCATACTATCTATCTAAGATATATATAATTGTAAAGATTAAACTAAATTTAAAGGGATAACCTAATTAATATAGATAGACTAAACGATAAAGTCTAATAGAAGGATAATCTAGAGTAAACTACATACTATTCTAACATTCACCCATGTTCTCTGCTTTTCTTGATTTATATTACTCTAACATTCACCCATGTTCTTTGCTCTTCTTGATTTTGATCCTCAAATTTTAAAATTTGCTGAATTGGTCCCCAAATTTCCAAAGCTTCTTTGCTTGTGTCGGATCCCAAATCCAATCTTGATCAAATCCCTAATCGAATTGAGCTCGCACATATTCATCATTGGTGAGATACTCCTCGTTTGAATACAAGTTTTTCCAGCTAAAATCCAGATGAAAAAAAAAGACTCGGTCATGCCATCGCGGTGCCATATTGGCCATCACGGCGTGGTCATGCCATAAAAGAAAAAAGGGTCATCACAGTCATGCTATCGCGGTGCCATATCGGTAATCACGTCATGGTCATGCCGTAGTAGCTAACAAACTAATCGAAAATCTAAAATCCAGAATTCCAATATTTTATTGAATCCATTGTAAATCATCAAAAAAACTTGGTTGTGCAAACTTAATGTGTGATCACACATCTATATGATACCAAACCGGTATTTCAACACAATTAATTCAGCGTTTTTTGTAGAGGTATTGGATAAGCAAATCGGTGATTAAATCCAAACTATATTGAGCAAAGAATCACAACAAAAAGCATTACAAAATTGCAGCAATGATCCAACACAGAATCGCACCAACACTTAGGTAATCCAACACGAACTCATGAGGAAGATGATCAGCAGCTGATGAGGAATCGCAATAATGAGCTAGAACGTATATTGGATTGCACAACTAATGTTGATGCTAAGTAGGAGTTGCAATATGAATTGACAAATTGATCGCTGAATTGAAGAATCGATGGAGCGGTTTAATGCTGAACTGGAGCTGCAACTGGAAAATATTTGGCCCTAGGATAGACTAAGCTCTGATACCATGTTAGAAATTAATAGAACATGAAAGCGTGAAGGATATGAACAAGAAAAACACCTGGCTCCATTGTATTGAGAAACGTATCAGTTTGTACATATTGAAATACATATATATAGTATAGAGAGAATTAACTATATATATCGATACTATCTATAAACATACTCATACTATCTATCTAAGATATATATAATTGTAAAGATTAAACTAAATTTAAAGGGATAACCTAATTAATATAGATAGACTAAACGATAAAGTCTAATAGAAGGATAATCTAGAGTAAACTACATACTATTCTAACATTCACCCATGTTCTCTGCTTTTCTTGATTTATATTACTCTAACATTCACCCATGTTCTTTGCTCTTCTTGATTTTGATCCTCAAATTTTAAAATTTGCTGAATTGGTCCCCAAATTTCCAAAGCTTCTTTGCTTGTGTCGGATCCCAAATCCAATCTTGATCAAATCCCTAATCGAATTGAGCTCGCACATATTCATCATTGGTGAGATACTCCTCGTTTGAATACAAGTTTTTCCAGCTAAAATCCAGATGAAAAAAAAAGACTCGGTCATGCCCTCGCGGTGCCATATTGGCCATCACGGCGTGGTCATGCCATAAAAGAAAAAAGGGTCATCACAGTCATGCTATCGCGGTGCCATATCGGTAATCACGTCATGGTCATGCCGTAGTAGCTAACAAACTAATCGAAAATCTAAAATCCAGAATTCCAATATTTTATTGAATCCATTGTAAATCATCAAAAAAACTTGGTTGTGCAAACTTAATGTGTGATCACACATCTATATGATACCAAACCGGCATTTCAACACAATTAATTCAGCGTTTTTTGTAGAGGTATTGGATAAGCAAATCGGTGATTAAATCCAAACTATATTGAGCAAAGAATCACAACAAAAAGCATTACAAAATTGCAGCAATGATCCAACACAGAATCGCACCAACACTCAGGTAATCCAACACGAACTCATGAGGAAGATGATCAGCAGCTGATGAGGAATCGCAATAATGAGCTAGAACGTATATTGGATTGCACAACTAATGTTGATGCTAAGTAGGAGTTGCAATATGAATTGACAAATTGATGGCTGAATTTTAGAATCGATGGAGCGGTTTAATGCTGAACTGGAGCTGCAACTGGAAAATATTTGGCCCTAGGATAGACTAAGCTCTGATACCATGTTAGAAATTAATAGAACATGAAAGCGTGAAGGATATGAACAAGAAAAACACCTGGCTCCATTGTATTGAGAAACGTATCAGTTTGTACATATTGAAATACATATATATAGTATAGAGAGAATTAACTATATATATCGATACTATCTATAAACATACTCATACTATCTATCTAAGATATATATAATTGTAAAGATTAAACTAAATTTAAAGGGATAACCTAATTAATATAGATAGACTAAACGATAAAGTCTAATAGAAGGATAATCTAGAGTAAACTACATACTATTCTAACATTCACCCATTTTCTCTGCTTTTCTTGATTTATATTACTCTAACATTCACCCATGTTCTTTGCTCTTCTTGATTTTGATCCTCAAATTTTAAAATTTGCTGAATTGGTCCCCAAATTTCCAAAGCTTCTTTGCTTGTGTCGGATCCCAAATCCAATCTTGATCAAATCCCTAATCGAATTGAGCTCGCACATATTCATCATTGGTGAGATACTCCTCGTTTGAATACAAGTTTTTCCAGCTAAAATCCAGATGAAAAAAAAAGACTCGGTCATGCCATCGCGGTGCCATATTGGCCATCACGGCGTGGTCATGCCATAAAAGAAAAAAGGGTCATCACAGTCATGCTATCGCGGTGCCATATCGGTAATCACGTCATGGTCATGCCGTAGTAGCTAACAAACTAATCGAAAATCTAAAATCCAGAATTCCAATATTTTATTGAATCCATTGTAAATCATCAAAAAAACTTGGTTGTGCAAACTTAATGTGTGATCACACATCTATATGATACCAAACCGGTATTTCAACACAATTAATTCAGCGTTTTTTGTAGAGGTATTGGATAAGCAAATCGGTGATTAAATCCAAACTATATTGAGCAAAGAATCACAACAAAAAGCATTACAAAATTGCAGCAATGATCCAACACAGAATCGCACCAACACTTAGGTAATCCAACACGAACTCATGAGGAAGATGATCAGCAGCTGATGAGGAATCGCAATAATGAGCTAGAACGTATATTGGATTGCACAACTAATGTTGATGCTAAGTAGGAGTTGCAATATGAATTGACAAATTGATCGCTGAATTGAAGAATCGATGGAGCGGTTTAATGCTGAACTGGAGCTGCAACTGGAAAATATTTGGCCCTAGGATAGACTAAGCTCTGATACCATGTTAGAAATTAATAGAACATGAAAGCGTGAAGGATATGAACAAGAAAAACACCTGGCTCCATTGTATTGAGAAACGTATCAGTTTGTACATATTGAAATACATATATATAGTATAGAGAGAATTAACTATATATATCGATACTATCTATAAACATACTCATACTATCTATCTAAGATATATATAATTGTAAAGATTAAACTAAATTTAAAGGGATAACCTAATTAATATAGATAGACTAAACGATAAAGTCTAATAGAAGGATAATCTAGAGTAAACTACATACTATTCTAACATTCACCCATGTTCTCTGCTTTTCTTGATTTATATTACTCTAACATTCACCCATGTTCTTTGCTCTTCTTGATTTTGATCCTCAAATTTTAAAATTTGCTGAATTGGTCCCCAAATTTCCAAAGCTTCTTTGCTTGTGTCGGATCCCAAATCCAATCTTGATCAAATCCCTAATCGAATTGAGCTCGCACATATTCATCATTGGTGAGATACTCCTCGTTTGAATACAAGTTTTTCCAGCTAAAATCCAGATGAAAAAAAAAGACTCGGTCATGCCCTCGCGGTGCCATATTGGCCATCACGGCGTGGTCATGCCATAAAAGAAAAAAGGGTCATCACAGTCATGCTATCGCGGTGCCATATCGGTAATCACGTCATGGTCATGCCGTAGTAGCTAACAAACTAATCGAAAATCTAAAATCCAGAATTCCAATATTTTATTGAATCCATTGTAAATCATCAAAAAAACTTGGTTGTGCAAACTTAATGTGTGATCACACATCTATATGATACCAAACCGGCATTTCAACACAATTAATTCAGCGTTTTTTGTAGAGGTATTGGATAAGCAAATCGGTGATTAAATCCAAACTATATTGAGCAAAGAATCACAACAAAAAGCATTACAAAATTGCAGCAATGATCCAACACAGAATCGCACCAACACTCAGGTAATCCAACACGAACTCATGAGGAAGATGATCAGCAGCTGATGAGGAATCGCAATAATGAGCTAGAACGTATATTGGATTGCACAACTAATGTTGATGCTAAGTAGGAGTTGCAATATGAATTGACAAATTGATGGCTGAATTTTAGAATCGATGGAGCGGTTTAATGCTGAACTGGAGCTGCAACTGGAAAATATTTGGCCCTAGGATAGACTAAGCTCTGATACCATGTTAGAAATTAATAGAACATGAAAGCGTGAAGGATATGAACAAGAAAAACACCTGGCTCCATTGTATTGAGAAACGTATCAGTTTGTACATATTGAAATACATATATATAGTATAGAGAGAATTAACTATATATATCGATACTATCTATAAACATACTCATACTATCTATCTAAGATATATATAATTGTAAAGATTAAACTAAATTTAAAGGGATAACCTAATTAATATAGATAGACTAAACGATAAAGTCTAATAGAAGGATAATCTAGAGTAAACTACATACTATTCTAACATTCACCCATTTTCTCTGCTTTTCTTGATTTATATTACTCTAACATTCACCCATGTTCTTTGCTCTTCTTGATTTTGATCCTCAAATTTTAAAATTTGCTGAATTGGTCCCCAAATTTCCAAAGCTTCTTTGCTTGTGTCGGATCCCAAATCCAATCTTGATCAAATCCCTAATCGAATTGAGCTCGCACATATTCATCATTGGTGAGATACTCCTCGTTTGAATACAAGTTTTTCCAGCTAAAATCCAGATGAAAAAAAAAGACTCGGTCATGCCATCGCGGTGCCATATTGGCCATCACGGCGTGGTCATGCCATAAAAGAAAAAAGGGTCATCACAGTCATGCTATCGCGGTGCCATATCGGTAATCACGTCATGGTCATGCCGTAGTAGCTAACAAACTAATCGAAAATCTAAAATCCAGAATTCCAATATTTTATTGAATCCATTGTAAATCATCAAAAAAACTTGGTTGTGCAAACTTAATGTGTGATCACACATCTATATGATACCAAACCGGCATTTCAACACAATTAATTCAGCGTTTTTTGTAGAGGTATTGGATAAGCAAATCGGTGATTAAATCCAAACTATATTGAGCAAAGAATCACAACAAAAAGCATTACAAAATTGCAGCAATGATCCAACACAGAATCGCACCAACACTCAGGTAATCTAACACGAACTCATGAGGAAGATGATCAGCAACTGATGAGGAATCGCAATAATGAGCTAGAACGTATATTGGATTGCACAACTAATGTTGATGCTAAGTAGGAGTTGCAATATGAATTGACAAATTGATCGCTGAATTGAAGAATCGATGGAGCGGTTTAATGCTGAACTGGAGCTGCAACTGGAAAATATTTGGCCCTAGGATAGACTAAGCTCTGATACCATGTTAGAAATTAATAGAACATGAAAGCGTGAAGGATATGAACAAGAAAAACACCTGGCTCCATTGTATTGAGAAACGTATCAGTTTGTACATATTGAAATACATATATATAGTATAGAGAGAATTAACTATATATATCGATACTATCTATAAACATACTCATACTATCTATCTAAGATATATATAATTGTAAAGATTAAACTAAATTTAAAGGGATAACCTAATTAATATAGATAGACTAAACGATAAAGTCTAATAGAAGGATAATCTAGAGTAAACTACATACTATTCTAACATTCACCCATGTTCTCTGCTTTTCTTGATTTATATTACTCTAACATTCACCCATGTTCTTTGCTCTTCTTGATTTTGATCCTCAAATTTTAAAATTTGCTGAATTGGTCCCCAAATTTCCAAAGCTTCTTTGCTTGTGTCGGATCCCAAATCCAATCTTGATCAAATCCCTAATCGAATTGAGCTCGCACATATTCATCATTGGTGAGATACTCCTCGTTTGAATACAAGTTTTTCCAGCTAAAATCCAGATGAAAAAAAAAGACTCGGTCATGCCCTCGCGGTGCCATATTGGCCATCACGGCGTGGTCATGCCATAAAAGAAAAAAGGGTCATCACAGTCATGCTATCGCGGTGCCATATCGGTAATCACGTCATGGTCATGCCGTAGTAGCTAACAAACTAATCGAAAATCTAAAATCCAGAATTCCAATATTTTATTGAATCCATTGTAAATCATCAAAAAAACTTGGTTGTGCAAACTTAATGTGTGATCACACATCTATATGATACCAAACCGGCATTTCAACACAATTAATTCAGCGTTTTTTGTAGAGGTATTGGATAAGCAAATCGGTGATTAAATCCAAACTATATTGAGCAAAGAATCACAACAAAAAGCATTACAAAATTGCAGCAATGATCCAACACAGAATCGCACCAACACTCAGGTAATCCAACACGAACTCATGAGGAAGATGATCAGCAACTGATGAGGAATCGCAATAATGAGCTAGAACGTATATTGGATTGCACAACTAATGTTGATGCTAAGTAGGAGTTGCAATATGAATTGACAAATTGATCGCTGAATTGAAGAATCGATGGAGCGGTTTAATGCTGAACTGGAGCTGCAACTGGAAAATATTTGGCCCTAGGATAGACTAAGCTCTGATACCATGTTAGAAATTAATAGAACATGAAAGCGTGAAGGATATGAACAAGAAAAACACCTGGCTCCATTGTATTGAGAAACGTATCAGTTTGTACATATTGAAATACATATATATAGTATAGAGAGAATTAACTATATATATCGATACTATCTATAAACATACTCATACTATCTATCTAAGATATATATAATTGTAAAGATTAAACTAAATTTAAAGGGATAACCTAATTAATATAGATAGACTAAACGATAAAGTCTAATAGAAGGATAATCTAGAGTAAACTACATACTATTCTAACATTCACCCATGTTCTCTGCTTTTCTTGATTTATATTACTCTAACATTCACCCATGTTCTTTGCTCTTCTTGATTTTGATCCTCAAATTTTAAAATTTGCTGAATTGGTCCCCAAATTTCCAAAGCTTCTTTGCTTGTGTCGGATCCCAAATCCAATCTTGATCAAATCCCTAATCGAATTGAGCTCGCACATATTCATCATTGGTGAGATACTCCTCGTTTGAATACAAGTTTTTCCAGCTAAAATCCAGATGAAAAAAAAAAAATCGGTCATGCCATCGCGGTGCCATATTGGCCATCACGGCGTGGTCATGCCATAAAAGAAAAAAGGGTCATCACAGTCATGCTATCGCGGTGCCATATCGGTAATCACGTCATGGTCATGCCGTAGTAGCTAACAAACTAATCGAAAATCTAAAATCCAGAATTCCAATATTTTATTGAATCCATTGTAAATCATCAAAAAAACTTGGTTGTGCAAACTTAATGTGTGATCACACATCTATATGATACCAAACCGGCATTTCAACACAATTAATTCAGCGTTTTTTGTAGAGGTATTGGATAAGCAAATCGGTGATTAAATCCAAACTATATTGAGCAAAGAATCACAACAAAAAGCATTACAAAATTGCAGCAATGATCCAACACAGAATCGCACCAACACTTAGGTAATCCAACACGAACTCATGAGGAAGATGATCAGCAACTGATGAGGAATCGCAATAATGAGCTAGAACGTATATTGGATTGCACAACTAATGTTGATGCTAAGTAGGAGTTGCAATATGAATTGACAAATTGATCGCTGAATTGAAGAATCGATGGAGCGGTTTAATGCTGAACTGGAGCTGCAACTGGAAAATATTTGGCCCTAGGATAGACTAAGCTCTGATACCATGTTAGAAATTAATAGAACATGAAAGCGTGAAGGATATGAACAAGAAAAACACCTGGCTCCATTGTATTGAGAAACGTATCAGTTTGTACATATTGAAATACATATATATAGTATAGAGAGAATTAACTATATATATCGATACTATCTATAAACATACTCATACTATCTATCTAAGATATATATAATTGTAAAGATTAAACTAAATTTAAAGGGATAACCTAATTAATATAGATAGACTAAACGATAAAGTCTAATAGAAGGATAATCTAGAGTAAACTACATACTATTCTAACATTCACCCATGTTCTCTGCTTTTCTTGATTTATATTACTCTAACATTCACCCATGTTCTTTGCTCTTCTTGATTTTGATCCTCAAATTTTAAAATTTGCTGAATTGGTCCCCAAATTTCCAAAGCTTCTTTGCTTGTGTCGGATCCCAAATCCAATCTTATTCAAATCCCTAATCCAATTGAGCTCGCACATATTCATCATTGGTGAGATACTCCTCGTTTGAATACAAGTTTTTCCAGCTAAAATCCAGATGAAAAAAAAAAAATCGGTCATGCCATCGCGGTGCCATATTGGCCATCACGGCGTGGTCATGCCATAAAAGAAAAAAGGGTCATCACAGTCATGCTATCGCGGTGCCATATCGGTAATCACGTCATGGTCATGCCGTAGTAGCTAACAAACTAATCGAAAATCTAAAATCCAGAATTCCAATATTTTATTGAATCCATTGTAAATCATCAAAAAAACTTGGTTGTGCAAACTTAATGTGTGATCACACATCTATATGATACCAAACCGGCATTTCAACACAATTAATTCAGCGTTTTTTGTAGAGGTATTGGATAAGCAAATCGGTGATTAAATCCAAACTATATTGAGCAAAGAATCACAACAAAAAGCATTACAAAATTGCAGCAATGATCCAACACAGAATCGCACCAACACTCAGGTAATCCAACACGAACTCATGAGGAAGATGATCAGCAACTGATGAGGAATCGCAATAATGAGCTAGAACGTATATTGGATTGCACAACTAATGTTGATGCTAAGTAGGAGTTGCAATATGAATTGACAAATTGATCGCTGAATTGAAGAATCGATGGAGCGGTTTAATGCTGAACTGGAGCTGCAACTGGAAAATATTTGGCCCTAGGATAGACTAAGCTCTGATACCATGTTAGAAATTAATAGAACATGAAAGCGTGAAGGATATGAACAAGAAAAACACCTGGCTCCATTGTATTGAGAAACGTATCAGTTTGTACATATTGAACTACATATATATAGTATAGAGAGAATTAACTATATATATGGATACTATCTATAAAGATACTCATACTATCTATCTAAGATATATATAATTGTAAAGATTAAACTAAATTTAAAGGAATAACCTAATTAATATAGATAGACTAAACGATAAAGTCTAATAGAAGGATAATCTAGAGTAAACTACATACTATTCTAACATTCACCCATGTTCTCTGCTTTTCTTGATTTATATTACCCTAACATTCACCCATGTTCTTTGTTCTTCTTGATTTTGATCCTCAAATTTTAAAATTTGCTGAATTGGTCCCCAAATTTCCAAAGCTTCTTTGCTTGTGTCGGATCCCAAATCCAATCTTGATCAAATCCCTAATCGAATTGAGCTCGCACATATTCATCATTGGTGAGATACTCCTCGTTTGAATACAAGTTTTTCCAGCTAAAATCCAGATGAAAAAAAAAGACTCGGTCATGCCATCGCGGTGCCATATTGGCCATCACGGCGTGGTCATGCCATAAAAGAAAAAAGGGTCATCACAGTCATGCTATCGCGGTGCCATATCGGTAATCACGTCATGGTCATGCCGTAGTAGCTAACAAACTAATCGAAAATCTAAAATCCAGAATTCCAATATTTTATTGAATCCATTGTAAATCATCAAAAAAACTTGGTTGTGCAAACTTAATGTGTGATCACACATCTATATGATACCAAACCGGCATTTCAACACAATTAATTCAGCGTTTTTTGTAGAGGTATTGGATAAGCAAATCGGTGATTAAATCCAAACTATATTGAGCAAAGAATCACAACAAAAAGCATTACAAAATTGCAGCAATGATCCAACACAGAATCGCACCAACACTCAGGTAATCCAACACGAACTCATGAGGAAGATGATCAGCAACTGATGAGGAATCGCAATAATGAGCTAGAACGTATATTGGATTGCACAACTAATGTTGATGCTAAGTAGGAGTTGCAATATGAATTGACAAATTGATCGCTGAATTGAAGAATCGATGGAGCGGTTTAATGCTGAACTGGAGCTGCAACTGGAAAATATTTGGCCCTAGGATAGACTAAGCTCTGATACCATGTTAGAAATTAATAGAACATGAAAGCGTGAAGGATATGAACAAGAAAAACACCTGGCTCCATTGTATTGAGAAACGTATCAGTTTGTACATATTGAACTACATATATATAGTATAGAGAGAATTAACTATATATATGGATACTATCTATAAAGATACTCATACTATCTATCTAAGATATATATAATTGTAAAGATTAAACTAAATTTAAAGGAATAACCTAATTAATATAGATAGACTAAACGATAAAGTCTAATAGAAGGATAATCTAGAGTAAACTACATACTATTCTAACATTCACCCATGTTCTCTGCTTTTCTTGATTTATATTACCCTAACATTCACCCATGTTCTTTGTTCTTCTTGATTTTGATCCTCAAATTTTAAAATTTGCTGAATTGGTCCCCAAATTTCCAAAGCTTCTTTGCTTGTGTCGGATCCCAAATCCAATCTTGATCAAATCCCTAATCGAATTGAGCTCGCACATATTCATCATTGGTGAGATACTCCTCGTTTGAATACAAGTTTTTCCAGCTAAAATCCAGATGAAAAAAAAAGACTCGGTCATGCCATCGCGGTGCCATATTGGCCATCACGGCGTGGTCATGCCATAAAAGAAAAAAGGGTCATCACAGTCATGCTATCGCGGTGCCATATCGGTAATCACGTCATGGTCATGCCGTAGTAGCTAACAAACTAATCGAAAATCTAAAATCCAGAATTCCAATATTTTATTGAATCCATTGTAAATCATCAAAAAAACTTGGTTGTGCATACTTAATGTGTGATCACACATCTATATGATACCAAACCGGCATTTCAACACAATTAATTCAGCGTTTTTTGTAGAGGTATTGGATAAGCAAATCGGTGATTAAATCCAAACTATATTGAGCAAAGAATCACAACAAAAAGCATTACAAAATTGCAGCAATGATCCAACACAGAATCGCACCAACACTCAGGTAATCCAACACGAACTCATGAGGAAGATGATCAGCAACTGATGAGGAATCGCAATAATGAGCTAGAACGTATATTGGATTGCACAACTAATGTTGATGCTAAGTAGGAGTTGCAATATGAATTGACAAATTGATCGCTGAATTGAAGAATCGATGGAGCGGTTTAATGCTGAACTGGAGCTGCAACTGGAAAATATTTGGCCCTAGGATAGACTAAGCTCTGATACCATGTTAGAAATTAATAGAACATGAAAGCGTGAAGGATATGAACAAGAAAAACACCTGGCTCCATTGTATTGAGAAACGTATCAGTTTGTACATATTGAACTACATATATATAGTATAGAGAGAATTAACTATATATATCGATACTATCTATAAACATACTCATACTATCTATCTAAGATATATATAATTGTAAAGATTAAACTAAATTTAAAGGGATAACCTAATTAATATAGATAGACTAAACGATAAAGTCTAATAGAAGGATAATCTAGAGTAAACTACATACTATTCTAACATTCACCCATGTTCTCTGCTTTTCTTGATTTATATTACTCTAACATTCACCCATGTTCTTTGCTCTTCTTGATTTTGATCCTCAAATTTTAAAATTTGCTGAATTGGTCCCCAAATTTCCAAACCTTCTTTGCTTGTGTCGGATCCCAAATCCAATCTTGATCAAATCCCTAATCGAATTGAGCTCGCACATATTCATCATTGGTGAGATACTCCTCGTTTGAATACAAGTTTTTCCAGCTAAAATCCAGATGAAAAAAAAAGACTCGGTCATGCCATCGCGGTGCCATATTGGCCATCACGGCGTGGTCATGCCATAAAAGAAAAAAGGGTCATCACAGTGATGCTATCGCGGTGCCATATCGGTAATCACGTCATGGTCATGCCGTAGTAGCTAACAAACTAATCGAAAATCTAAAATCCAGAATTCCAATATTTTATTGAATCCATTGTAAATCATAAAAAAAACTTGGTTGTGCAAACTTAATGTGATCACACATCTATATGATACCAAACCGGCATTTCAACACAATTAATTCAGCGTTTTTTGTAGAGGTATTGGATAAGCAAATCGGTGATTAAATCCAAACTATATTGAGCAAAGAATCACAACAAAAAGCATTACAAAATTGCAGCAATGATCCAACACAGAATCGCACCAACACTCAGGTAATCCAACACGAACTCATGAGGAAGATGATCAGCAACTGATGAGGAATCGCAATAATGAGCTAGAACGTATATTGGATTGCACAACTAATGTTGATGCTAAGTAGGAGTTGCAATATGAATTGACAAATTGATGGCTGAATTGAAGAATCGATGGAGCGGTTTAATGCTGAACTGGAGCTGCAACTGGAAAATATTTGGCCCTAGGATAGACTAAGCTCTGATACCATGTTAGAAATTAATAGAACATGAAAGCGTGAAGGATATGAACAAGAAAAACACCTGGCTCCATTGTATTGAGAAACGTATCAGTTTGTACATATTGAACTACATATATATAGTATAGAGAGAATTAACTATATATATGGATACTATCTATAAACATACTCATACAATCTATCTAAGATATATATAATTGTAAAGATTAAACTAAATTTAAAGGGATAACCTAATTAATATAGATAGACTAAACGATAAAGTCTAATAGAAGGATAATCTAGAGTAAACTACATACTATTCTAACATTCACCCATGTTCTCTGCTTTTCTTGATTTATATTACTCTAACATTCACCCATGTTCTTTGCTCTTCTTGATTTTGATCCTCAAATTTTAAAATTTGCTGAATTGGTCCCCAAATTTCCAAACCTTCTTTGCTTGTGTCGGATCCCAAATCCAATCTTGATCAAATCCCTAATCGAATTGAGCTCGCACATATTCATCATTGGTGAGATACTCCTCGTTTGAATACAAGTTTTTCCAGCTAAAATCCAGATGAAAAAAAAAGACTCGGTCATGCCATCGCGGTGCCATATTGGCCATCACGGCGTGGTCATGCCATAAAAGAAAAAAGGGTCATCACAGTCATGCTATCGCGGTGCCATATCGGTAATCACGTCATGGTCATGCCGTAGTAGCTAACAAACTAATCGAAAATCTAAAATCCAGAATTCCAATATTTTATTGAATCCATTGTAAATCATCAAAAAAACTTGGTTGTGCAAACTTAATGTGTGATCACACATCTATATGATACCAAACCGGCATTTCAACACAATTAATTCAGCGTTTTTTGTAGAGGTATTGGATAAGCAAATCGGTGATTAAATCCAAACTATATTGAGCAAAGAATCACAACAAAAAGCATTACAAAATTGCAGCAATGATCCAACACAGAATCGCACCAACACTCAGGTAATCCAACACGAACTCATGAGGAAGATGATCAGCAACTGATGAGGAATCGCAATAATGAGCTAGAACGTATATTGGATTGCACAACTAATGTTGATGCTAAGTAGGAGTTGCAATATGAATTGACAAATTGATGGCTGAATTGAAGAATCGATGGAGCGGTTTAATGCTGAACTGGAGCTGCAACTGGAAAATATTTGGCCCTAGGATAGACTAAGCTCTGATACCATGTTAGAAATTAATAGAACATGAAAGCGTGAAGGATATGAACAAGAAAAACACCTGGCTCCATTGTATTGAGAAACGTATCAGTTTGTACATATTGAACTACATATATATAGTATAGAGAGAATTAACTATATATATGGATACTATCTATAAACATACTCATACAATCTATCTAAGATATATATAATTGTAAAGATTAAACTAAATTTAAAGGGATAACCTAATTAATATAGATAGACTAAACGATAAAGTCTAATAGAAGGATAATCTAGAGTAAACTACATACTATTCTAACATTCACCCATGTTCTCTGCTTTTCTTGATTTATATTACTCTAACATTCACCCATGTTCTTTGCTCTTCTTGATTTTGATCCTCAAATTTTAAAATTTGCTGAATTGGTCCCCAAATTTCCAAACCTTCTTTGCTTGTGTCGGATCCCAAATCCAATCTTGATCAAATCCCTAATCGAATTGAGCTCGCACATATTCATCATTGGTGAGATACTCCTCGTTTGAATACAAGTTTTTCCAGCTAAAATCCAGATGAAAAAAAAAGACTCGGTCATGCCATCGCGGTGCCATATTGGCCATCACGGCGTGGTCATGCCATAAAAGAAAAAAGGGTCATCACAGTCATGCTATCGCGGTGCCATATCGGTAATCACGTCATGGTCATGCCGTAGTAGCTAACAAACTAATCGAAAATCTAAAATCCAGAATTCCAATATTTTATTGAATCCATTGTAAATCATCAAAAAAACTTGGTTGTGCAAACTTAATGTGTGATCACACATCTATATGATACCAAACCGGCATTTCAACACAATTAATTCAGCGTTTTTTGTAGAGGTATTGGATAAGCAAATCGGTGATTAAATCCAAACTATATTGAGCAAAGAATCACAACAAAAAGCATTACAAAATTGCAGCAATGATCCAACACAGAATCGCACCAACACTCAGGTAATCCAACACGAACTCATGAGGAAGATGATCAGCAACTGATGAGGAATCGCAATAATGAGCTAGAACGTATATTGGATTGCACAACTAATGTTGATGCTAAGTAGGAGTTGCAATATGAATTGACAAATTGATGGCTGAATTGAAGAATCGATGGAGCGGTTTAATGCTGAACTGGAGCTGCAACTGGAAAATATTTGGCCCTAGGATAGACTAAGCTCTGATACCATGTTAGAAATTAATAGAACATGAAAGCGTGAAGGATATGAACAAGAAAAACACCTGGCTCCATTGTATTGAGAAACGTATCAGTTTGTACATATTGAACTACATATATATAGTATAGAGAGAATTAACTATATATATGGATACTATCTATAAACATACTCATACAATCTATCTAAGATATATATAATTGTAAAGATTAAACTAAATTTAAAGGGATAACCTAATTAATATAGATAGACTAAACGATAAAGTCTAATAGAAGGATAATCTAGAGTAAACTACATACTATTCTAACATTCACCCATGTTCTCTGCTTTTCTTGATTTATATTACTCTAACATTCACCCATGTTCTTTGCTCTTCTTGATTTTGATCCTCAAATTTTAAAATTTGCTGAATTGGTCCCCAAATTTCCAAACCTTCTTTGCTTGTGTCGGATCCCAAATCCAATCTTGATCAAATCCCTAATCGAATTGAGCTCGCACATATTCATCATTGGTGAGATACTCCTCGTTTGAATACAAGTTTTTCCAGCTAAAATCCAGATGAAAAAAAAAGACTCGGTCATGCCATCGCGGTGCCATATTGGCCATCACGGCGTGGTCATGCCATAAAAGAAAAAAGGGTCATCACAGTCATGCTATCGCGGTGCCATATCGGTAATCACGTCATGGTCATGCCGTAGTAGCTAACAAACTAATCGAAAATCTAAAATCCAGAATTCCAATATTTTATTGAATCCATTGTAAATCATCAAAAAAACTTGGTTGTGCAAACTTAATGTGTGATCACACATCTATATGATACCAAACCGGCATTTCAACACAATTAATTCAGCGTTTTTTGTAGAGGTATTGGATAAGCAAATCGGTGATTAAATCCAAACTATATTGAGCAAAGAATCACAACAAAAAGCATTACAAAATTGCAGCAATGATCCAACACAGAATCGCACCAACACTCAGGTAATCCAACACGAACTCATGAGGAAGATGATCAGCAACTGATGAGGAATCGCAATAATGAGCTAGAACGTATATTGGATTGCACAACTAATGTTGATGCTAAGTAGGAGTTGCAATATGAATTGACAAATTGATGGCTGAATTGAAGAATCGATGGAGCGGTTTAATGCTGAACTGGAGCTGCAACTGGAAAATATTTGGCCCTAGGATAGACTAAGCTCTGATACCATGTTAGAAATTAATAGAACATGAAAGCGTGAAGGATATGAACAAGAAAAACACCTGGCTCCATTGTATTGAGAAACGTATCAGTTTGTACATATTGAACTACATATATATAGTATAGAGAGAATTAACTATATATATGGATACTATCTATAAACATACTCATACAATCTATCTAAGATATATATAATTGTAAAGATTAAACTAAATTTAAAGGGATAACCTAATTAATATAGATAGACTAAACGATAAAGTCTAATAGAAGGATAATCTAGAGTAAACTACATACTATTCTAACATTCACCCATGTTCTCTGCTTTTCTTGATTTATATTACTCTAACATTCACCCATGTTCTTTGCTCTTCTTGATTTTGATCCTCAAATTTTAAAATTTGCTGAATTGGTCCCCAAATTTCCAAACCTTCTTTGCTTGTGTCGGATCCCAAATCCAATCTTGATCAAATCCCTAATCGAATTGAGCTCGCACATATTCATCATTGGTGAGATACTCCTCGTTTGAATACAAGTTTTTCCAGCTAAAATCCAGATGAAAAAAAAAGACTCGGTCATGCCATCGCGGTGCCATATTGGCCATCACGGCGTGGTCATGCCATAAAAGAAAAAAGGGTCATCACAGTCATGCTATCGCGGTGCCATATCGGTAATCACGTCATGGTCATGCCGTAGTAGCTAACAAACTAATCGAAAATCTAAAATCCAGAATTCCAATATTTTATTGAATCCATTGTAAATCATCAAAAAAACTTGGTTGTGCAAACTTAATGTGTGATCACACATCTATATGATACCAAACCGGCATTTCAACACAATTAATTCAGCGTTTTTTGTAGAGGTATTGGATAAGCAAATCGGTGATTAAATCCAAACTATATTGAGCAAAGAATCACAACAAAAAGCATTACAAAATTGCAGCAATGATCCAACACAGAATCGCACCAACACTCAGGTAATCCAACACGAACTCATGAGGAAGATGATCAGCAACTGATGAGGAATCGCAATAATGAGCTAGAACGTATATTGGATTGCACAACTAATGTTGATGCTAAGTAGGAGTTGCAATATGAATTGACAAATTGATGGCTGAATTGAAGAATCGATGGAGCGGTTTAATGCTGAACTGGAGCTGCAACTGGAAAATATTTGGCCCTAGGATAGACTAAGCTCTGATACCATGTTAGAAATTAATAGAACATGAAAGCGTGAAGGATATGAACAAGAAAAACACCTGGCTCCATTGTATTGAGAAACGTATCAGTTTGTACATATTGAACTACATATATATAGTATAGAGAGAATTAACTATATATATGGATACTATCTATAAACATACTCATACAATCTATCTAAGATATATATAATTGTAAAGATTAAACTAAATTTAAAGGGATAACCTAATTAATATAGATAGACTAAACGATAAAGTCTAATAGAAGGATAATCTAGAGTAAACTACATACTATTCTAACATTCACCCATGTTCTCTGCTTTTCTTGATTTATATTACTCTAACATTCACCCATGTTCTTTGCTCTTCTTGATTTTGATCCTCAAATTTTAAAATTTGCTGAATTGGTCCCCAAATTTCCAAACCTTCTTTGCTTGTGTCGGATCCCAAATCCAATCTTGATCAAATCCCTAATCGAATTGAGCTCGCACATATTCATCATTGGTGAGATACTCCTCGTTTGAATACAAGTTTTTCCAGCTAAAATCCAGATGAAAAAAAAAGACTCGGTCATGCCATCGCGGTGCCATATTGGCCATCACGGCGTGGTCATGCCATAAAAGAAAAAAGGGTCATCACAGTCATGCTATCGCGGTGCCATATCGGTAATCACGTCATGGTCATGCCGTAGTAGCTAACAAACTAATCGAAAATCTAAAATCCAGAATTCCAATATTTTATTGAATCCATTGTAAATCATCAAAAAAACTTGGTTGTGCAAACTTAATGTGTGATCACACATCTATATGATACCAAACCGGCATTTCAACACAATTAATTCAGCGTTTTTTGTAGAGGTATTGGATAAGCAAATCGGTGATTAAATCCAAACTATATTGAGCAAAGAATCACAACAAAAAGCATTACAAAATTGCAGCAATGATCCAACACAGAATCGCACCAACACTCAGGTAATCCAACACGAACTCATGAGGAAGATGATCAGCAACTGATGAGGAATCGCAATAATGAGCTAGAACGTATATTGGATTGCACAACTAATGTTGATGCTAAGTAGGAGTTGCAATATGAATTGACAAATTGATGGCTGAATTGAAGAATCGATGGAGCGGTTTAATGCTGAACTGGAGCTGCAACTGGAAAATATTTGGCCCTAGGATAGACTAAGCTCTGATACCATGTTAGAAATTAATAGAACATGAAAGCGTGAAGGATATGAACAAGAAAAACACCTGGCTCCATTGTATTGAGAAACGTATCAGTTTGTACATATTGAACTACATATATATAGTATAGAGAGAATTAACTATATATATGGATACTATCTATAAACATACTCATACAATCTATCTAAGATATATATAATTGTAAAGATTAAACTAAATTTAAAGGGATAACCTAATTAATATAGATAGACTAAACGATAAAGTCTAATAGAAGGATAATCTAGAGTAAACTACATACTATTCTAACATTCACCCATGTTCTCTGCTTTTCTTGATTTATATTACTCTAACATTCACCCATGTTCTTTGCTCTTCTTGATTTTGATCCTCAAATTTTAAAATTTGCTGAATTGGTCCCCAAATTTCCAAACCTTCTTTGCTTGTGTCGGATCCCAAATCCAATCTTGATCAAATCCCTAATCGAATTGAGCTCGCACATATTCATCATTGGTGAGATACTCCTCGTTTGAATACAAGTTTTTCCAGCTAAAATCCAGATGAAAAAAAAAGACTCGGTCATGCCATCGCGGTGCCATATTGGCCATCACGGCGTGGTCATGCCATAAAAGAAAAAAGGGTCATCACAGTCATGCTATCGCGGTGCCATATCGGTAATCACGTCATGGTCATGCCGTAGTAGCTAACAAACTAATCGAAAATCTAAAATCCAGAATTCCAATATTTTATTGAATCCATTGTAAATCATCAAAAAAACTTGGTTGTGCAAACTTAATGTGTGATCACACATCTATATGATACCAAACCGGCATTTCAACACAATTAATTCAGCGTTTTTTGTAGAGGTATTGGATAAGCAAATCGGTGATTAAATCCAAACTATATTGAGCAAAGAATCACAACAAAAAGCATTACAAAATTGCAGCAATGATCCAACACAGAATCGCACCAACACTCAGGTAATCCAACACGAACTCATGAGGAAGATGATCAGCAACTGATGAGGAATCGCAATAATGAGCTAGAACGTATATTGGATTGCACAACTAATTTTGATGCTAAGTAGGAGTTGCAATATGAATTGACAAATTGATCGCTGAATTGAAGAATCGATGGAGCGGTTTAATGCTGAACTGGAGCTGCAACTGGAAAATATTTGGCCCTAGGATAGACTAAGCTCTGATACCATGTTAGAAATTAATAGAACATGAAAGCGTGAAGGATATGAACAAGAAAAACACCTGGCTCCATTGTATTGAGAAACGTATCAGTTTGTACATATTGAACTACATATATATAGTATAGAGAGAATTAACTATATATATCGATACTATCTATAAACATACTCATACTATCTATCTAAGATATATATAATTGTAAAGATTAAACTAAATTTAAAGGGATAACCTAATTAATATAGATAGACTAAACGATAAAGTCTAATAGAAGGATAATCTAGAGTAAACTACATACTATTCTAACATTCACCCATGTTCTCTGCTTTTCTTGATTTATATTACTCTAACATTCACCCATGTTCTTTGCTCTTCTTGATTTTGATCCTCAAATTTTAAAATTTGCTGAATTGGTCCCCAAATTTCCAAAGCTTCTTTGCTTGTGTCGGATCCCAAATCCAATCTTGATCAAATCCCTAATCGAATTGAGCTCGCACATATTCATCATTGGTGAGATACTCCTCGTTTGAATACAAGTTTTTCCAGCTAAAATCCAGATGAAAAAAAAAGACTCGGTCATGCCATCGCGGTGCCATATTGGCCATCACGGCGTGGTCATGCCATAGAAGAAAAAAGGGTCATCACAGTCATGCTATCGCGGTGCCATATCGGTAATCACGTCATGGTCATGCCGTAGTAGCTAACAAACTAATCGAAAATCCAAAATCCAGAATTCCAATATTTTATTGAATCCATTGTAAATCATCAAAAAAACTTGGTTGTGCAAACTTAATGTGATCACACATCTATATGATACCAAACCGGCATTTCAACACAATTAATTCAGCGTTTTTTGTAGAGGTATTGGATAAGCAAATCGGTGATTAAATCCAAACTATATTGAGCAAAGAATCACAACAAAAAGCATTACAAAATTGCAGCAATGATCCAACACAGAATCGCACCAACACTCAGGTAATCCAACACGAACTCATGAGGAAGATGATCAGCAACTGATGAGGAATCGCAATAATGAGCTAGAACGTATATTGGATTGCACAACTAATGTTGATGCTAAGTAGGAGTTGCAATATGAATTGACAAATTGATGGCTGAATTGAAGAATCGATGGAGCGGTTTAATGCTGAACTGGAGCTGCAACTGGAAAATATTTGGCCCTAGGATAGACTAAGCTCTGATACCATGTTAGAAATTAATAGAACATGAAAGCGTGAAGGATATGAACAAGAAAAACACCTGGCTCCATTGTATTGAGAAACGTATCAGTTTGTACATATTGAAATACATATATATAGTATAGAGAGAATTAACTATATATATCGATACTATCTATAAACATACTCATACTATCTATCTAAGATATATATAATTGTAAAGATTAAACTAAATTTAAAGGGATAACCTAATTAATATAGATAGACTAAACAATAAAGTCTAATAGAAGGATAATCTAGAGTAAACTACATACTATTCTAACATTCACCCATGTTCTCTGCTTTTCTTGATTTATATTACTCTAACATTCACCCATGTTCTTTGCTCTTCTTGATTTTGATCCTCAAATTTTAAAATTTTCTGAATTGGTCCCCAAATTTCCAAAGCTTCTTTGCTTGTGTCGGATCCCAAATCCAATCTTGATCAAATCCCTAATCGAATTGAGCTCGCACATATTCATCATTGGTGAGATACTCCTCGTTTGAATACAAGTTTTTCCAGCTAAAATCCAGATGAAAAAAAAAGACTCGGTCATGCCATCGCGGTGCCATATTGGCCATCACGGCGTGGTCATGCCATAAAAGAAAAAAGGGTCATCACAGTCATGCTATCGCGGTGCCATATCGGTAATCACGTCATGGTCATGCCGTAGTAGCTAACAAACTAATCGAAAATCTAAAATCCAGAATTCCAATATTTTATTGAATCCATTGTAAATCATCAAAAAAACTTGGTTGTGCAAACTTAATGTGTGATCACACATCTATATGATACCAAACCGGCATTTCAACACAATTAATTCAGCGTTTTTTGTAGAGGTATTGGATAAGCAAATCGGTGATTAAATCCAAACTATATTGAGCAAAGAATCACAACAAAAAGCATTACAAAATTGCAGCAATGATCCAACACAGAATCGCACCAACACTCAGGTAATCCAACACGAACTCATGAGGAAGATGATCAGCAACTGATGAGGAATCGCAATAATGAGCTAGAACGTATATTGGATTGCACAACTAATGTTGATGCTAAGTAGGAGTTGCAATATGAATTGACAAATTGATGGCTGAATTGAAGATTCGATGGAGCGGTTTAATGCTGAACTGGAGCTGCAACTGGAAAATATTTGGCCCTAGGATAGACTAAGCTCTGATACCATGTTAGAAATTAATAGAACATGAAAGCGTGAAGGATATGAACAAGAAAAACACCTGGCTCCATTGTATTGAGAAACGTATCAGTTTGTACATATTGAAATACATATATATAGTATAGAGAGAATTAACTATATATATCGATACTATCTATAAAGATACTCATACTATCTATCTAAGATATATATAATTGTAAAGATTAAACTAAATTTAAAGGGATAACCTAATTAATATAGATAGACTAAACGATAAAGTCTAATAGAAGGATAATCTAGAGTAAACTACATACTATTCTAACATTCACCCATGTTCTCTGCTTTTCTTGATTTATATTACTCTAACATTCACCCATGTTCTTTGCTCTTCTTGATTTTGATCCTCAAATTTTAAAATTTGCTGAATTGGTCCCCAAATTTCCAAAGCTTCTTTGCTTGTGTCGGATCCCAAATCCAATCTTGATCAAATCCCTAATCGAATTGAGCTCGCACATATTCATCATTGGTGAGATACTCCTCGTTTGAATACAAGTTTTTCCAGCTAAAATCCAGATGAAAAAAAAAGACTCGGTCATGCCATCGCGGTGCCATATTGGCCATCACGGCGTGGTCATGCCATAAAAGAAAAAAGGGTCATCACAGTCATGCTATCGCGGTGCCATATCGGTAATCACGTCATGGTCATGCCGTAGTAGCTAACAAACTAATCGAAAATCTAAAATTCAGAATTCCAATATTTTATTGAATCCATTGTAAATCATCAAAAAAACTTGGTTGTGCAAACTTAATGTGATCACACATCTATATGATACCAAACCGGCATTTCAACACAATTAATTCAGCGTTTTTTGTAGAGGTATTGGATAAGCAAATCGGTGATTAAATCCAAACTATATTGAGCAAAGAATCACAACAAAAAGCATTACAAAATTGCAGCAATGATCCAACACAGAATCGCACCAACACTCAGGTAATCCAACACGAACTCATGAGGAAGATGATCAGCAACTGATGAGGAATCGCAATAATGAGCTAGAACGTATATTGGATTGCACAACTAATGTTGATGCTAAGTAGGAGTTGCAATATGAATTGACAAATTGATGGCTGAATTGAAGATTCGATGGAGCGGTTTAATGCTGAACTGGAGCTGCAACTGGAAAATATTTGGCCCTAGGATAGACTAAGCTCTGATACCATGTTAGAAATTAATAGAACATGAAAGCGTGAAGGATATGAACAAGAAAAACACCTGGCTCCATTGTATTGAGAAACGTATCAGTTTGTACATATTGAAATACATATATATAGTATAGAGAGAATTAACTATATATATCGATACTATCTATAAAGATACTCATACTATCTATCTAAGATATATATAATTGTAAAGATTAAACTAAATTTAAAGGGATAACCTAATTAATATAGATAGACTAAACGATAAAGTCTAATAGAAGGATAATCTAGAGTAAACTACATACTATTCTAACATTCACCCATGTTCTCTGCTTTTCTTGATTTATATTACTCTAACATTCACCCATGTTCTTTGCTCTTCTTGATTTTGATCCTCAAATTTTAAAATTTGCTGAATTGGTCCCCAAATTTCCAAAGCTTCTTTGCTTGTGTCGGATCCCAAATCCAATCTTGATCAAATCCCTAATCGAATTGAGCTCGCACATATTCATCATTGGTGAGATACTCCTCGTTTGAATACAAGTTTTTCCAGCTAAAATCCAGATGAAAAAAAAAGACTCGGTCATGCCATCGCGGTGCCATATTGGCCATCACGGCGTGGTCATGCCATAAAAGAAAAAAGGGTCATCACAGTCATGCTATCGCGGTGCCATATCGGTAATCACGTCATGGTCATGCCGTAGTAGCTAACAAACTAATCGAAAATCTAAAATTCAGAATTCCAATATTTTATTGAATCCATTGTAAATCATCAAAAAAACTTGGTTGTGCAAACTTAATGTGATCACACATCTATATGATACCAAACCGGCATTTCAACACAATTAATTCAGCGTTTTTTGTAGAGGTATTGGATAAGCAAATCGGTGATTAAATCCAAACTATATTGAGCAAAGAATCACAACAAAAAGCATTACAAAATTGCAGCAATGATCCAACACAGAATCGCACCAACACTCAGGTAATCCAACACGAACTCATGAGGAAGATGATCAGCAACTGATGAGGAATCGCAATAATGAGCTAGAACGTATATTGGATTGCACAACTAATGTTGATGCTAAGTAGGAGTTGCAATATGAATTGACAAATTGATGGCTGAATTGAAGATTCGATGGAGCGGTTTAATGCTGAACTGGAGCTGCAACTGGAAAATATTTGGCCCTAGGATAGACTAAGCTCTGATACCATGTTAGAAATTAATAGAACATGAAAGCGTGAAGGATATGAACAAGAAAAACACCTGGCTCCATTGTATTGAGAAACGTATCAGTTTGTACATATTGAAATACATATATATAGTATAGAGAGAATTAACTATATATATCGATACTATCTATAAAGATACTCATACTATCTATCTAAGATATATATAATTGTAAAGATTAAACTAAATTTAAAGGGATAACCTAATTAATATAGATAGACTAAACGATAAAGTCTAATAGAAGGATAATCTAGAGTAAACTACATACTATTCTAACATTCACCCATGTTCTCTGCTTTTCTTGATTTATATTACTCTAACATTCACCCATGTTCTTTGCTCTTCTTGATTTTGATCCTCAAATTTTAAAATTTGCTGAATTGGTCCCCAAATTTCCAAAGCTTCTTTGCTTGTGTCGGATCCCAAATCCAATCTTGATCAAATCCCTAATCGAATTGAGCTCGCACATATTCATCATTGGTGAGATACTCCTCGTTTGAATACAAGTTTTTCCAGCTAAAATCCAGATGAAAAAAAAAGACTCGGTCATGCCATCGCGGTGCCATATTGGCCATCACGGCGTGGTCATGCCATAAAAGAAAAAAGGGTCATCACAGTCATGCTATCGCGGTGCCATATCGGTAATCACGTCATGGTCATGCCGTAGTAGCTAACAAACTAATCGAAAATCTAAAATTCAGAATTCCAATATTTTATTGAATCCATTGTAAATCATCAAAAAAACTTGGTTGTGCAAACTTAATGTGATCACACATCTATATGATACCAAACCGGCATTTCAACACAATTAATTCAGCGTTTTTTGTAGAGGTATTGGATAAGCAAATCGGTGATTAAATCCAAACTATATTGAGCAAAGAATCACAACAAAAAGCATTACAAAATTGCAGCAATGATCCAACACAGAATCGCACCAACACTCAGGTAATCCAACACGAACTCATGAGGAAGATGATCAGCAACTGATGAGGAATCGCAATAATGAGCTAGAACGTATATTGGATTGCACAACTAATGTTGATGCTAAGTAGGAGTTGCAATATGAATTGACAAATTGATGGCTGAATTGAAGATTCGATGGAGCGGTTTAATGCTGAACTGGAGCTGCAACTGGAAAATATTTGGCCCTAGGATAGACTAAGCTCTGATACCATGTTAGAAATTAATAGAACATGAAAGCGTGAAGGATATGAACAAGAAAAACACCTGGCTCCATTGTATTGAGAAACGTATCAGTTTGTACATATTGAAATACATATATATAGTATAGAGAGAATTAACTATATATATCGATACTATCTATAAAGATACTCATACTATCTATCTAAGATATATATAATTGTAAAGATTAAACTAAATTTAAAGGGATAACCTAATTAATATAGATAGACTAAACGATAAAGTCTAATAGAAGGATAATCTAGAGTAAACTACATACTATTCTAACATTCACCCATGTTCTCTGCTTTTCTTGATTTATATTACTCTAACATTCACCCATGTTCTTTGCTCTTCTTGATTTTGATCCTCAAATTTTAAAATTTGCTGAATTGGTCCCCAAATTTCCAAAGCTTCTTTGCTTGTGTCGGATCCCAAATCCAATCTTGATCAAATCCCTAATCGAATTGAGCTCGCACATATTCATCATTGGTGAGATACTCCTCGTTTGAATACAAGTTTTTCCAGCTAAAATCCAGATGAAAAAAAAGACTCGGTCATGCCATCGCGTTGCCATATTGGCCATCACGGCGTGGTCATGCCATAAAAGAAAAAAGGGTCATCACAGTCATGCTATCGCGGTGCCATATCGGTAATCACGTCATGGTCATGCCGTAGTAGCTAACAAACTAATCGAAAATCTAAAATTCAGAATTCCAATATTTTATTGAATCCATTGTAAATCATCAAAAAAACTTGGTTGTGCAAACTTAATGTGATCACACATCTATATGATACCAAACCGGCATTTCAACACAATTAATTCAGCGTTTTTTGTAGAGGTATTGGATAAGCAAATCGGTGATTAAATCCAAACTATATTGAGCAAAGAATCACAACAAAAAGCATTACAAAATTGCAGCAATGATCCAACACAGAATCGCACCAACACTCAGGTAATCCAACACGAACTCATGAGGAAGATGATCAGCAACTGATGAGGAATCGCAATAATGAGCTAGAACGTATATTGGATTGCACAACTAATGTTGATGCTAAGTAGGAGTTGCAATATGAATTGACAAATTGATGGCTGAATTGAAGATTCGATGGAGCGGTTTAATGCTGAACTGGAGCTGCAACTGGAAAATATTTGGCCCTAGGATAGACTAAGCTCTGATACCATGTTAGAAATTAATAGAACATGAAAGCGTGAAGGATATGAACAAGAAAAACACCTGGCTCCATTGTATTGAGAAACGTATCAGTTTGTACATATTGAAATACATATATATAGTATAGAGAGAATTAACTATATATATCGATACTATCTATAAAGATACTCATACTATCTATCTAAGATATATATAATTGTAAAGATTAAACTAAATTTAAAGGGATAACCTAATTAATATAGATAGACTAAACGATAAAGTCTAATAGAAGGATAATCTAGAGTAAACTACATACTATTCTAACATTCACCCATGTTCTCTGCTTTTCTTGATTTATATTACTCTAACATTCACCCATGTTCTTTGCTCTTCTTGATTTTGATCCGCAAATTTTAAAATTTGCTGAATTGGTCCCCAAATTTCCAAAGCTTCTTTGCTTGTGTCGGATCCCAAATCCAATCTTGATCAAATCCCTAATCGAATTGAGCTCGCACATATTCATCATTGGTGAGATACTCCTCGTTTGAATACAAGTTTTTCCAGCTAAAATCCAGATGAAAAAAAAAGACTCGGTCATGCCATCGCGTGCCATATTGGCCATCACGGCGTGGTCATGCCATAAAAGAAAAAAGGGTCATCACAGTCATGCTATCGCGGTGCCATATCGGTAATCACGTCATGGACATGCCGTAGTAGCTAACAAACTAATCGAAAATCTAAAATCCAGAATTCCAATATTTTATTGAATCCATTGTAAATCATCAAAAAAACTTGGTTGTGCAAACTTAATGTGATCACACATCTATATGATACCAAACCGGCATTTCAACACAATTAATTCAGCGTTTTTTGTAGAGGTATTGGATAAGCAAATCGGTGATTAAATCCAAACTATATTGAGCAAAGAATCACAACAAAAAGCATTACAAAATTGCAGCAATGATCCAACACAGAATCGCACCAACACTCAGGTAATCCAACACGAACTCATGAGGAAGATGATCAGCAACTGATGAGGAATCGCAATAATGAGCTAGAACGTATATTGGATTGCACAACTAATGTTGATGCTAAGTAGGAGTTGCAATATGAATTGACAAATTGATGGCTGAATTGAAGATTCGATGGAGCGGTTTAATGCTGAACTGGAGCTGCAACTGGAAAATATTTGGCCCTAGGATAGACTAAGCTCTGATACCATGTTAGAAATTAATAGAACATGAAAGCGTGAAGGATATGAACAAGAAAAACACCTGGCTCCATTGTATTGAGAAACGTATCAGTTTGTACATATTGAAATACATATATATAGTATAGAGAGAATTAACTATATATATCGATACTATCTATAAAGATACTCATACTATCTATCTAAGATATATATAATTGTAAAGATTAAACTAAATTTAAAGGGATAACCTAATTAATATAGATAGACTAAACGATAAAGTCTAATAGAAGGATAATCTAGAGTAAACTACATACTATTCTAACATTCACCCATGTTCTCTGCTTTTCTTGATTTATATTACTCTAACATTCACCCATGTTCTTTGCTCTTCTTGATTTTGATCCTCAAATTTTAAAATTTGCTGAATTGGTCCCCAAATTTCCAAAGCTTCTTTGCTTGTGTCGGATCCCAAATCCAATCTTGATCAAATCCCTAATCGAATTGAGCTCGCACATATTCATCATTGGTGAGATACTCCTCGTTTGAATACAAGTTTTTCCAGCTAAAATCCAGATGAAAAAAAAAGACTCGGTCATGCCATCGCGGTGCCATATTGGCCATCACGGCGTGGTCATGCCATAAAAGAAAAAAGGGTCATCACAGTCATGCTATCGCGGTGCCATATCGGTAATCACGTCATGGTCATGCCGTAGTAGCTAACAAACTAATCGAAAATCTAAAATTCAGAATTCCAATATTTTATTGAATCCATTGTAAATCATCAAAAAAACTTGGTTGTGCAAACTTAATGTGATCACACATCTATATGATACCAAACCGGCATTTCAACACAATTAATTCAGCGTTTTTTGTAGAGGTATTGGATAAGCAAATCGGTGATTAAATCCAAACTATATTGAGCAAAGAATCACAACAAAAAGCATTACAAAATTGCAGCAATGATCCAACACAGAATCGCACCAACACTCAGGTAATCCAACACGAACTCATGAGGAAGATGATCAGCAACTGATGAGGAATCGCAATAATGAGCTAGAACGTATATTGGATTGCACAACTAATGTTGATGCTAAGTAGGAGTTGCAATATGAATTGACAAATTGATGGCTGAATTGAAGATTCGATGGAGCGGTTTAATGCTGAACTGGAGCTGCAACTGGAAAATATTTGGCCCTAGGATAGACTAAGCTCTGATACCATGTTAGAAATTAATAGAACATGAAAGCGTGAAGGATATGAACAAGAAAAACACCTGGCTCCATTGTATTGAGAAACGTATCAGTTTGTACATATTGAAATACATATATATAGTATAGAGAGAATTAACTATATATATCGATACTATCTATAAAGATACTCATACTATCTATCTAAGATATATATAATTGTAAAGATTAAACTAAATTTAAAGGGATAACCTAATTAATATAGATAGACTAAACGATAAAGTCTAATAGAAGGATAATCTAGAGTAAACTACATACTATTCTAACATTCACCCATGTTCTCTGCTTTTCTTGATTTATATTACTCTAACATTCACCCATGTTCTTTGCTCTTCTTGATTTTGATCCTCAAATTTTAAAATTTGCTGAATTGGTCCCCAAATTTCCAAAGCTTCTTTGCTTGTGTCGGATCCCAAATCCAATCTTGATCAAATCCCTAATCGAATTGAGCTCGCACATATTCATCATTGGTGAGATACTCCTCGTTTGAATACAAGTTTTTCCAGCTAAAATCCAGATGAAAAAAAAAGACTCGGTCATGCCATCGCGTTGCCATATTGGCCATCACGGCGTGGTCATGCCATAAAAGAAAAAAGGGTCATCACAGTCATGCTATCGCGGTGCCATATCGGTAATCACGTCATGGTCATGCCGTAGTAGCTAACAAACTAATCGAAAATCTAAAATTCAGAATTCCAATATTTTATTGAATCCATTGTAAATCATCAAAAAAACTTGGTTGTGCAAACTTAATGTGATCACACATCTATATGATACCAAACCGGCATTTCAACACAATTAATTCAGCGTTTTTTGTAGAGGTATTGGATAAGCAAATCGGTGATTAAATCCAAACTATATTGAGCAAAGAATCACAACAAAAAGCATTACAAAATTGCAGCAATGATCCAACACAGAATCGCACCAACACTCAGGTAATCCAACACGAACTCATGAGGAAGATGATCAGCAACTGATGAGGAATCGCAATAATGAGCTAGAACGTATATTGGATTGCACAACTAATGTTGATGCTAAGTAGGAGTTGCAATATGAATTGACAAATTGATGGCTGAATTGAAGATTCGATGGAGCGGTTTAATGCTGAACTGGAGCTGCAATTGGAAAATATTTGGCCCTAGGATAGACTAAGCTCTGATACCATGTTAGAAATTAATAGAACATGAAAGCGTGAAGGATATGAACAAGAAAAACACCTGGCTCCATTGTATTGAGAAACGTATCAGTTTGTACATATTGAAATACATATATATAGTATAGAGAGAATTAACTATATATATCGATACTATCTATAAAGATACTCATACTATCTATCTAAGATATATATAATTGTAAAGATTAAACTAAATTTAAAGGGATAACCTAATTAATATAGATAGACTAAACGATAAAGTCTAATAGAAGGATAATCTAGAGTAAACTACATACTATTCTAACATTCACCCATGTTCTCTGCTTTTCTTGATTTATATTACTCTAACATTCACCCATGTTCTTTGCTCTTCTTGATTTTGATCCGCAAATTTTAAAATTTGCTGAATTGGTCCCCAAATTTCCAAAGCTTCTTTGCTTGTGTCGGATCCCAAATCCAATCTTGATCAAATCCCTAATCGAATTGAGCTCGCACATATTCATCATTGGTGAGATACTCCTCGTTTGAATACAAGTTTTTCCAGCTAAAATCCAGATGAAAAAAAAAGACTCGGTCATGCCATCGCGTGCCATATTGGCCATCACGGCGTGGTCATGCCATAAAAGAAAAAAGGGTCATCACAGTCATGCTATCGCGGTGCCATATCGGTAATCACGTCATGGACATGCCGTAGTAGCTAACAAACTAATCGAAAATCTAAAATCCAGAATTCCAATATTTTATTGAATCCATTGTAAATCATCAAAAAAACTTGGTTGTGCAAACTTAATGTGATCACACATCTATATGATACCAAACCGGCATTTCAACACAATTAATTCAGCGTTTTTTGTAGAGGTATTGGATAAGCAAATCGGTGATTAAATCCAAACTATATTGAGCAAAGAATCACAACAAAAAGCATTACAAAATTGCAGCAATGATCCAACACAGAATCGCACCAACACTCAGGTAATCCAACACGAACTCATGAGGAAGATGATCAGCAACTGATGAGGAATCGCAATAATGAGCTAGAACGTATATTGGATTGCACAACTAATGTTGATGCTAAGTAGGAGTTGCAATATGAATTGACAAATTGATGGCTGAATTGAAGATTCGATGGAGCGGTTTAATGCTGAACTGGAGCTGCAACTGGAAAATATTTGGCCCTAGGATAGACTAAGCTCTGATACCATGTTAGAAATTAATAGAACATGAAAGCGTGAAGGATATGAACAAGAAAAACACCTGGCTCCATTGTATTGAGAAACGTATCAGTTTGTACATATTGAAATACATATATATAGTATAGAGAGAATTAACTATATATATCGATACTATCTATAAAGATACTCATACTATCTATCTAAGATATATATAATTGTAAAGATTAAACTAAATTTAAAGGGATAACCTAATTAATATAGATAGACTAAACGATAAAGTCTAATAGAAGGATAATCTAGAGTAAACTACATACTATTCTAACATTCACCCATGTTCTCTGCTTTTCTTGATTTATATTACTCTAACATTCACCCATGTTCTTTGCTCTTCTTGATTTTGATCCTCAAATTTTAAAATTTGCTGAATTGGTCCCCAAATTTCCAAAGCTTCTTTGCTTGTGTCGGATCCCAAATCCAATCTTGATCAAATCCCTAATCGAATTGAGCTCGCACATATTCATCATTGGTGAGATACTCCTCGTTTGAATACAAGTTTTTCCAGCTAAAATCCAGATGAAAAAAAAAGACTCGGTCATGCCATCGCGGTGCCATATTGGCCATCACGGCGTGGTCATGCCATAAAAGAAAAAAGGGTCATCACAGTCATGCTATCGCGGTGCCATATCGGTAATCACGTCATGGTCATGCCGTAGTAGCTAACAAACTAATCGAAAATCTAAAATTCAGAATTCCAATATTTTATTGAATCCATTGTAAATCATCAAAAAAACTTGGTTGTGCAAACTTAATGTGATCACACATCTATATGATACCAAACCGGCATTTCAACACAATTAATTCAGCGTTTTTTGTAGAGGTATTGGATAAGCAAATCGGTGATTAAATCCAAACTATATTGAGCAAAGAATCACAACAAAAAGCATTACAAAATTGCAGCAATGATCCAACACAGAATCGCACCAACACTCAGGTAATCCAACACGAACTCATGAGGAAGATGATCAGCAACTGATGAGGAATCGCAATAATGAGCTAGAACGTATATTGGATTGCACAACTAATGTTGATGCTAAGTAGGAGTTGCAATATGAATTGACAAATTGATGGCTGAATTGAAGATTCGATGGAGCGGTTTAATGCTGAACTGGAGCTGCAACTGGAAAATATTTGGCCCTAGGATAGACTAAGCTCTGATACCATGTTAGAAATTAATAGAACATGAAAGCGTGAAGGATATGAACAAGAAAAACACCTGGCTCCATTGTATTGAGAAACGTATCAGTTTGTACATATTGAAATACATATATATAGTATAGAGAGAATTAACTATATATATCGATACTATCTATAAAGATACTCATACTATCTATCTAAGATATATATAATTGTAAAGATTAAACTAAATTTAAAGGGATAACCTAATTAATATAGATAGACTAAACGATAAAGTCTAATAGAAGGATAATCTAGAGTAAACTACATACTATTCTAACATTCACCCATGTTCTCTGCTTTTCTTGATTTATATTACTCTAACATTCACCCATGTTCTTTGCTCTTCTTGATTTTGATCCTCAAATTTTAAAATTTGCTGAATTGGTCCCCAAATTTCCAAAGCTTCTTTGCTTGTGTCGGATCCCAAATCCAATCTTGATCAAATCCCTAATCGAATTGAGCTCGCACATATTCATCATTGGTGAGATACTCCTCGTTTGAATACAAGTTTTTCCAGCTAAAATCCAGATGAAAAAAAAAGACTCGGTCATGCCATCGCGTTGCCATATTGGCCATCACGGCGTGGTCATGCCATAAAAGAAAAAAGGGTCATCACAGTCATGCTATCGCGGTGCCATATCGGTAATCACGTCATGGTCATGCCGTAGTAGCTAACAAACTAATCGAAAATCTAAAATTCAGAATTCGAATATTTTATTGAATCCATTGTAAATCATCAAAAAAACTTGGTTGTGCAAACTTAATGTGATCACACATCTATATGATACCAAACCGGCATTTCAACACAATTAATTCAGCGTTTTTTGTAGAGGTATTGGATAAGCAAATCGGTGATTAAATCCAAACTATATTGAGCAAAGAATCACAACAAAAAGCATTACAAAATTGCAGCAATGATCCAACACAGAATCGCACCAACACTCAGGTAATCCAACACGAACTCATGAGGAAGATGATCAGCAACTGATGAGGAATCGCAATAATGAGCTAGAACGTATATTGGATTGCACAACTAATGTTGATGCTAAGTAGGAGTTGCAATATGAATTGACAAATTGATGGCTGAATTGAAGATTCGATGGAGCGGTTTAATGCTGAACTGGAGCTGCAACTGGAAAATATTTGGCCCTAGGATAGACTAAGCTCTGATACCATGTTAGAAATTAATAGAACATGAAAGCGTGAAGGATATGAACAAGAAAAACACCTGGCTCCATTGTATTGAGAAACGTATCAGTTTGTACATATTGAAATACATATATATAGTATAGAGAGAATTAACTATATATATCGATACTATCTATAAAGATACTCATACTATCTATCTAAGATATATATAATTGTAAAGATTAAACTAAATTTAAAGGGATAACCTAATTAATATAGATAGACTAAACGATAAAGTCTAATAGAAGGATAATCTAGAGTAAACTACATACTATTCTAACATTCACCCATGTTCTCTGCTTTTCTTGATTTATATTACTCTAACATTCACCCATGTTCTTTGCTCTTCTTGATTTTGATCCGCAAATTTTAAAATTTGCTGAATTGGTCCCCAAATTTCCAAAGCTTCTTTGCTTGTGTCGGATCCCAAATCCAATCTTGATCAAATCCCTAATCGAATTGAGCTCGCACATATTCATCATTGGTGAGATACTCCTCGTTTGAATACAAGTTTTTCCAGCTAAAATCCAGATGAAAAAAAAAGACTCGGTCATGCCATCGCGGTGCCATATTGGCCATCACGGCGTGGTCATGCCATAAAATAAAAAAGGGTCATCACAGTCATGCTATCGCGGTGCCATATCGGTAATCACGTCATGGTCATGCCGTAGTAGCTAACAAACTAATCGAAAATCTAAAATCCAGAATTCCAATATTTTATTGAATCCATTGTAAATCATCAAAAAAACTTGGTTGTGCAAACTTAATGTGATCACACATCTATATGATACCAAACCGGCATTTCAACACAATTAATTCAGCGTTTTTTGTAGAGGTATTGGATAAGCAAATCGGTGATTAAATCCAAACTATATTGAGCAAAGAATCACAACAAAAAGCATTACAAAATTGCAGCAATGATCCAACACAGAATCGCACCAACACTCAGGTAATCCAACACGAACTCATGAGGAAGATGATCAGCAACTGATGAGGAATCGCAATAATGAGCTAGAACGTATATTGGATTGCACAACTAATGTTGATGCTAAGTAGGAGTTGCAATATGAATTGACAAATTGATGGCTGAATTGAAGAATCGATGGAGCGGTTTAATGCTGAACTGGAGCTGCAACTGGAAAATATTTGGCCCTAGGATAGACTAAGCTCTGATACCATGTTAGAAATTAATAGAACATGAAAGCGTGAAGGATATGAACAAGAAAAACACCTGGCTCCATTGTATTGAGAAACGTATCAGTTTGTACATATTGAAATACATATATATAGTATAGAGAGAATTAACTATATATATCGATACTATCTATAAACATACTCATACTATCTATCTAAGATATATATAATTGTAAAGATTAAACTAAATTTAAAGGGATAACCTAATTAATATAGATAGACTAAACGATAAAGTCTAATAGAAGGATAATCTAGAGTAAACTACATACTATTCTAACATTCACCCATGTTCTCTGCTTTTCTTGATTTATATTACTCTAACATTCACCCATGTTCTTTGCTCTTCTTGATTTTGATCCTCAAATTTTAAAATTTGCTGAATTGGTCCCCAAATTTCCAAAGCTTCTTTGCTTGTGTCGGATCCCAAATCCAATCTTGATCAAATCCCTAATCGAATTGAGCTCGCACATATTCATCATTGGTGAGATACTCCTCGTTTGAATACAAGTTTTTCCAGCTAAAATCCAGATGAAAAAAAAAGACTCGGTCATGCCATCGCGGTGCCATATTGGCCATCACGGCGTGGTCATGCCATAAAATAAAAAAGGGTCATCACAGTCATGCTATCGCGGTGCCATATCGGTAATCACGTCATGGTCATGCCGTAGTAGCTAACAAACTAATCGAAAATCTAAAATCCAGAATTCCAATATTTTATTGAATCCATTGTAAATCATCAAAAAAACTTGGTTGTGCAAACTTAATGTGATCACACATCTATATGATACCAAACCGGCATTTCAACACAATTAATTCAGCGTTTTTTGTAGAGGTATTGGATAAGCAAATCGGTGATTAAATCCAAACTATATTGAGCAAAGAATCACAACAAAAAGCATTACAAAATTGCAGCAATGATCCAACACAGAATCGCACCAACACTCAGGTAATCCAACACGAACTCATGAGGAAGATGATCAGCAACTGATGAGGAATCGCAATAATGAGCTAGAACGTATATTGGATTGCACAACTAATGTTGATGCTAAGTAGGAGTTGCAATATGAATTGACAAATTGATGGCTGAATTGAAGAATCGATGGAGCGGTTTAATGCTGAACTGGAGCTGCAACTGGAAAATATTTGGCCCTAGGATAGACTAAGCTCTGATACCATGTTAGAAATTAATAGAACATGAAAGCGTGAAGTATATGAACAAGAAAAACACCTGGCTCCATTGTATTGAGAAACGTATCAGTTTGTACATATTGAAATACATATATATAGTATAGAGAGAATTAACTATATATATCGATACTATCTATAAACATACTCATACTATCTATCTAAGATATATATAATTGTAAAGATTAAACTAAATTTAAAGGGATAACCTAATTAATATAGATAGACTAAACGATAAAGTCTAATAGAAGGATAATCTAGAGTAAACTACATACTATTCTAACATTCACCCATGTTATCTGCTTTTCTTGATTTATATTACTCTAACATTCACCCATGTTCTTTGCTCTTCTTAATTTTGATCCTCAAATTTTAAAATTTTCTGAATTGGTCCCCAAATTTCCAAAGCTTCTTTGCTTGTGTCGGATCCCAAATCCAATCTTGATCAAATCCCTAATCGAATTGAGCTCGCACATATTCATCATTGGTGAGATACTCCTCGTTTGAATACAAGTTTTTCCAGCTAAAATCCAGATGAAAAAAAAAGACTCGGTCATGCCATCGCGGTGCCATATTGGCCATCACGGCGTGGTCATGCCATAAAATAAAAAAGGGTCATCACAGTCATGCTATCGCGGTGCCATATCGGTAATCACGTCATGGTCATGCCGTAGTAGCTAACAAACTAATCGAAAATATAAAATCCAGAATTCCAATATTTTATTGAATCCATTGTAAATCATCAAAAAAACTTGGTTGTGCAAACTTAATGTGATCACACATCTATATGATACCAAACCGGCATTTTAACACAATTAATTCAGCGTTTTTTGTAGAGGTATTGGATAAGCAAATCGGTGATTAAATCCAAACTATATTGAGCAAAGAATCACAACAAAAAGCATTACAAAATTGCAGCAATGATCCAACACAGAATCGCACCAACACTCAGGTAATCCAACACGAACTCATGAGGAAGATGATCAGCAACTGATGAGGAATCGCAATAATGAGCTAGAACGTATATTGGATTGCACAACTAATGTTGATGCTAAGTAGGAGTTGCAATATGAATTGACAAATTGATGGCTGAATTGAAGATTCGATGGAGCGGTTTAATGCTGAACTGGAGCTGCAACTGGAAAATATTTGGCCCTAGGATAGACTAAGCTCTGATACCATGTTAGAAATTAATAGAACATGAAAGCGTGAAGGATATGAACAAGAAAAACACTTGGCTCCATTGTATTGAGAAACGTATCAGTTTGTACATATTGAAATACATATATATAGTATAGAGAGAATTAACTATATATATCGATACTATCTATAAACATACTCATACTATCTATCTAAGATATATATAATTGTAAAGATTAAACTAAATTTAAAGGGATAACCTAATTAATATAGATAGACTAAACGATAAAGTCTAATAGAAGGATAATCTAGAGTAAACTACATACTATTCTAACATTCACCCATGTTCTCTGCTTTTCTTGATTTATATTACTCTAACATTCACCCATGTTCTTTGCTCTTCTTGATTTTGATCCTCAAATTTTAAAATTTGCTGAATTGGTCCCCAAATTTCCAAAGCTTCTTTGCTTGTGTCGGATCCCAAATCCAATCTTGATCAAATCCCTAATCGAATTGAGCTCGCACATATTCATCATTGGTGAGATACTCCTCGTTTGAATACAAGTTTTTCCAGCTAAAATCCAGATGAAAAAAAAAGACTCGGTCATGCCATCGTGGTGCCATATTGGCCATCACGGCGTGGTCATGCCATAAAAGAAAAAAGGGTCATCACAGTCATGCTATCGCGGTGCCATATCGGTAATCACGTCATGGTCATGCCGTAGTAGCTAACAAACTAATCGAAAATCTAAAATCCAGAATTCCAATATTTTATTGAATCCATTGTAAATCATCAAAAAAACTTGGTTGTGCAAACTTAATGCGATCACACATCTATATGATACCAAACCGGCATTTCAACACAATTAATTCAGCGTATTTTGTAGAGGTATTGGATAAGCAAATCGGTGATTAAATCCAAACTATATTGAGCAAAGAATCACAACAAAAAGCATTACAAAATTGCAGCAATGATCCAACACAGAATCGCACCAACACTCAGGTAATCCAACACGAACTCATGAGGAAGATGATCAGCAACTGATGAGGAATCGCAATAATGAGCTAGAACGTATATTGGATTGCACAACTAATGTTGATGCTAAGTAGGAGTTGCAATATGAATTGACAAATTAATGGCTGAATTGAAGAATCGATGGAGCGGTTTAATGCTGAACTGGAGCTGCAACTGGAAAATATTTGGCCCTAGGATAGACTAAGCTCTGATACCATGTTAGAAATTAATAGAACATGAAAGCGTGAAGGATATGAACAAGAAAAACACCTGGCTCCATTGTATTGAGAAACGTATCAGTTTGTACATATTGAAATACATATATATAGTATAGAGAGAATTAACTATATATATCGATACTATCTATAAACATACTCATACTATCTATCTAAGATATATATAATTGTAAAGATTAAACTAAATTTAAAGGGATAACCTAATTAATATAGATAGACTAAACGATAAAGTCTAATAGAAGGATAATCTAGAGTAAACTACATACTATTCTAACATTCACCCATGTTCTCTGCTTTTCTTGATTTATATTACTCTAACATTCACCCATGTTCTTTGCTCTTCTTGATTTTGATCCTCAAATTTTAAAATTTGCTGAATTGGTCCCCAAATTTCCAAAGCTTCTTTGCTTGTGTCGGATCCCAAATCCAATCTTGATCAAATCCCTAATCGAATTGAGCTCGCACATATTCATCATTGGTGAGATACTCCTCGTTTGAATACAAGTTTTTCCAGCTAAAATCCAGATGAAAAAAAAAGACTCGGTCATGCCATCGCGGTGCCATATTGGCCATCACGGCGTGGTCATGCCATAAAAGAAAAAAGGGTCATCACAGTCATGCTATCGCGGTGCCATATCGGTAATCACGTCATGGTCATGCCGTAGTAGCTAACAAACTAATCGAAAATCTAAAATCCAGAATTCCAATATTTTATTGAATCCATTGTAAATCATCAAAAAAACTTGGTTGTGCAAACTTAATGCGATCACACATCTATATGATACCAAACCGGCATTTCAACACAATTAATTCAGCGTATTTTGTAGAGGTATTGGATAAGCAAATCGGTGATTAAATCCAAACTATATTGAGCAAAGAATCACAACAAAAAGCATTACAAAATTGCAGCAATGATCCAACACAGAATCGCACCAACACTCAGGTAATCCAACACGAACTCATGAGGAAGATGATCAGCAACTGATGAGGAATCGCAATAATGAGCTAGAACGTATATTGGATTGCACAACTAATGTTGATGCTAACTAGGAGTTGCAATATGAATTGACAAATTAATGGCTGAATTGAAGAATCGATGGAGCGGGTTAATGCTGAACTGGAGCTGCAACTGGAAAATATTTGGCCCTAGGATAGACTAAGCTCTGATACCATGTTAGAAATTAATAGAACATGAAAGCGTGAAGGATATGAACAAGAAAAACACCTGGCTCCATTGTATTGAGAAACGTATCAGTTTGTACATACTGAAATACATATATAGAGTATAGAGAGAATTAACTATATATATCGATACTATCTATAAACATACTCATACTATCTATCTAAGATATATATAATTGTAAAGATTAAACTAAATTTAAAGGGATAACCTAATTAATATAGATAGACTAAACGATAAAGTCTAATAGAAGGATAATCTAGAGTAAACTACATACTATTCTAACATTCACCCATGTTCTCTGCTTTTCTTGATTTATATTACTCTAACATTCACCCATGTTCTTTGCTCTTCTTGATTTTGATCCTCAAATTTTAAAATTTGCTGAATTGGTCCCCAAATTTCCAAAGCTTCTTTGCTTGTGTCGGATCCCAAATCCAATCTTGATCAAATCCCTAATCGAATTGAGCTCGCACATATTCATCATTGGTGAGATACTCCTCGTTTGAATACAAGTTTTTCCAGCTAAAATCCAGATGAAAAAAAAAGACTCGGTCATGCCATCGCGGTGCCATATTGGCCATCACGGCGTGGTCATGCCATAAAAGAAAAAAGGGTCATCACAGTCATGCTATCGCGGTGCCATATCGGTAATCACGTCATGGTCATGCCGTAGTAGCTAACAAACTAATCGAAAATCTAAAATCCAGAATTCCAATATTTTATTGAATCCATTGTAAATCATCAAAAAAACTTGGTTGTGCAAACTTAATGCGATCACACATCTATATGATACCAAACCGGCATTTCAACACAATTAATTCAGCGTATTTTGTAGAGGTATTGGATAAGCAAATCGGTGATTAAATCCAAACTATATTGAGCAAAGAATCACAACAAAAAGCATTACAAAATTGCAGCAATGATCCAACACAGAATCGCACCAACACTCAGGTAATCCAACACGAACTCATGAGGAAGATGATCAGCAACTGATGAGGAATCGCAATAATGAGCTAGAACGTATATTGGATTGCACAACTAATGTTGATGCTAACTAGGAGTTGCAATATGAATTGACAAATTAATGGCTGAATTGAAGAATCGATGGAGCGGGTTAATGCTGAACTGGAGCTGCAACTGGAAAATATTTGGCCCTAGGATAGACTAAGCTCTGATACCATGTTAGAAATTAATAGAACATGAAAGCGTGAAGGATATGAACAAGAAAAACACCTGGCTCCATTGTATTGAGAAACGTATCAGTTTGTACATACTGAAATACATATATATAGTATAGAGAGAATTAACTATATATATCGATACTATCTATAAACATACTCATACTATCTATCTAAGATATATATAATTGTAAAGATTAAACTAAATTTAAAGGGATAACCTAATTAATATAGATAGACTAAACGATAAAGTCTAATAGAAGGATAATCTAGAGTAAACTACATACTATTCTAACATTCACCCATGTTCTCTGCTTTTCTTGATTTATATTACTCTAACATTCACCCATGTTCTTTGCTCTTCTTGATTTTGATCCTCAAATTTTAAAATTTGCTGAATTGGTCCCCAAATTTCCAAAGCTTCTTTGCTTGTGTCGGATCCCAAATCCAATCTTGATCAAATCCCTAATCGAATTGAGCTCGCACATATTCATCATTGGTGAGATACTCCTCGTTTGAATACAAGTTTTTCCAGCTAAAATCCAGATGAAAAAAAAAGACTCGGTCATGCCATCGCGGTGCCATATTGGCCATCACGGCGTGGTCATGCCATAAAAGAAAAAAGGGTCATCACAGTCATGCTATCGCGGTGCCATATCGGTAATCACGTCATGGTCATGGCGTAGTAGCTAACAAACTAATCGAAAATCTAAAATCCAGAATTCCAATATTTTATTGAATCCATTGTAAATCATCAAAAAAACTTGGTTGTGCAAACTTAATGTGATCACACATCTATATGATACCAAACCGGCATTTCAACACAATTAATTCAGCGTATTTTGTAGAGGTATTGGATAAGCAAATCGGTGATTAAATCCAAACTATATTGAGCAAAGAATCACAACAAAAAGCATTACAAAATTGCAGCAATGATCCAACACAGAATCGCACCAACACTCAGGTAATCCAACACGAACTCATGAGGAAGATGATCAGCAACTGATGAGGAATCGCAATAATGAGCTAGAACGTATATTGGATTGCACATATAATGTTGATGCTAACTAGGAGTTGCAATATGAATTGACAAATTAATGGCTGAATTGAAGAATCGATGGAGCGGGTTAATGCTGAACTGGAGCTGCAACTGGAAAATATTTGGCCCTAGGATAGACTAAGCTCTGATACCATGTTAGAAATTAATAGAACATGAAAGCGTGAAGGATATGAACAAGAAAAACACCTGGCTCCATTGTATTGAGAAACGTATCAGTTTGTACATATTGAAATACATATATATAGTATAGAGAGAATTAACTATATATATCGATACTATCTATAAACATACTCATACTATCTATCTAAGATATATATAATTGTAAAGATTAAACTAAATTTAAAGGGATAACCTAATTAATATAGATAGACTAAACGATAAAGTCTAATAGAAGGATAATCTAGAGTAAACTACATACTATTCTAACATTCACCCATGTTCTCTGCTTTTCTTGATTTATATTACTCTAACATTCACCCATGTTCTTTGCTCTTCTTGATTTTGATCCTCAAATTTTAAAATTTGCTGAATTGGTCCCCAAATTTCCAAAGCTTCTTTGCTTGTGTCGGATCCCAAATCCAATCTTGATCAAATCCCTAATCGAATTGAGCTCGCACATATTCATCATTGGTGAGATACTCCTCGTTTGAATACAAGTTTTTCCAGCTAAAATCCAGATGAAAAAAAAAGACTCGGTCATGCCATCGCGGTGCCATATTGGCCATCACGGCGTGGTCATGCCATAAAAGAAAAAAGGGTCATCACAGTCATGCTATCGCGGTGCCATATCGGTAATCACGTCATGGTCATGCCGTAGTAGCTAACAAACTAATCGAAAATATAAAATCCAGAATTCCAATATTTTATTGAATCCATTGTAAATCATCAAAAAAACTTGGTTGGGAAAACTTAATGTGATCACACATCTATATGATACCAAACCGGCATTTCAACACAATTAATTCAGCGTTTTTTGTAGAGGTATTGGATAAGCAAATCGGTGATTAAATCCAAACTATATTGAGCAAAGAATCACAACAAAAAGCATTATAAAATTGCAGCAATGATCCAACACAGAATCGCACCAACACTCAGGTAATCCAACACGAACTCATGAGGAAGATGATCAGCAACTGATGAGGAATCGCAATAATGAGCTAGAACGTATATTGGATTGCACAACTAATGTTGATGCTAAGTAGGAGTTGCAATATGAATTGACAAATTGATGGCTGAATTGAAGATTCGATGGAGCGGTTTAATGCTGAACTGGAGCTGCAACTGGAAAATATTTGGCCCTAGGATAGACTAAGCTCTGATACCATGTTAGAAATTAATAGAACATGAAAGCGTGAAGGATATGAACAAGAAAAACACCTGGCTCCATTGTATTGAGAAACGTATCAGTTTGTACATATTGAAATACATATATATAGTATAGAGAGAATTAACTATATATATCGATACTATCTATAAACATACTCATACTATTTATCTAAGATATATATAATTGTAAAGATTAAACTAAATTTAAAGGGATAACCTAATTAATATAGATAGACTAAACGATAAAGTCTAATAGAAGGATAATCTAGAGTAAACTACATACTATTCTAACATTCACCCATGTTCTCTGCTTTTCTTGATTTATATTACTCTAACATTCACCCATGTTCTTTGCTCTTCTTGATTTTGATCCTCAAATTTTAAAATTTGCTGAATTGGTCCCCAAATTTCCAAAGCTTCTTTGCTTGTGTCGGATCCCAAATCCAATCTTGATCAAATCCCTAATCGAATTGAGCTCGCACATATTCATCATTGGTGAGATACTCCTCGTTTGAATACAAGTTTTTCCAGCTAAAATCCAGATGAACAAAAAAGGCTCGGTCATGCCATCGCGGTGCCATATTGGCCATCACGGCGTGGTCATGCCATAAAAGAAAAAAGGGTCATCACAGTCATGCTATCGCGGTGCCATATCGGTAATCACGTCATGGTCATGCCGTAGTAGCTAACAAACTAATCGAAAATCTGAAATCCAGAATTCCAATATTTTATTGAATCCATTGTAAATCATCAAAAAAACTTGGTTGTGCAAACTTAATGTGATCACACATCTATATGATACCAAACTGGCATTTCAACACAATTAATTCAGCGTTTTTTGTAGAGGTATTGGATAAGCAAATCGGTGATTAAATCCAAACTATATTGAGCAAAGAATCACAACAAAAAGCATTACAAAATTGCAGCAATGATCCAACACAGAATCACACCAACACTCAGGTAATCCAACACGAACTCGTGAGGAAGATGATCAGCAACTGATGAGGAATTGCAATAATGAGCTAGAACGTATATTGGATTGCACAACTAATGTTGATGCTAAGTAGGAGTTGCAATATGAATTGACAAATTGATGGCTGAATTGAAGATTCGATGGAGCGGTTTAATGCTGAACTGGAGCTGCAACTGGAAAATATTTGGCCCTAGGATAGACTAAGCTCTGATACCATGTTAGAAATTAATAGAACATGAAAGCGTGAAGGATATGAACAAGAAAAACACCTGGCTCCATTGTATTGAGAAACGTATCAGTTTGTACATATTGAAATACATATATATAGTATAGAGAGAATTAACTATATATATCGATACTATCTATAAACATACTCATACTATCTATCTAAGATATATATAATTGTAAAGATTAAACTAAATTTAAAGGGAGAACCTAATTAATATAGATAGACTAAACGATAAAGTCTAATAGAAGGATAATCTAGAGTAAACTACATACTATTCTAACATTCACCCATGTTCTCTGCTTTTCTTGATTTATATTACTCTAACATTCACCCATGTTCTTTGCTCTTCTTGATTTTGATCCTCAAATTTTAAAATTTGCTGAATTGGTCCCAAAATTTCCAAAGCTTCTTTGCTTGTGTCGGATCCCAAATCCAATCTTGATCAAATCCCTAATCGAATTGAGCTCGCACATATTCATCATTGGTGAGATACTCCTCGTTTGAATACAAGTTTTTCCAGCTAAAATCCAGATGAAAAAAAAAGACTCGGTCATGCCATCGCGGTGCCATATTGGCCATCACGGCGTGGTCATGCCATAAAAGAAAAAAGGGTCATCACAGTCATGCTATCGCGGTGCCATATCGGTAATCACGTCATGGTCATGCCGTAGTAGCTAACAAACTAATCGAAAATCTGAAATCCAGAATTCCAATATTTTATTGAATCCATTGTAAATCATCAAAAAAACTTGGTTGTGCAAACTTAATGTGATCACACATCTATATGATACCAAACCGGCATTTCAACACAATTAATTCAGCGTTTTTTGTAGAGGTATTGGATAAGCAAATCGGTGATTAAATCCAAACTATATTGAGCAAAGTATCACAACAAAAAGCATTACAAAATTGCAGCAATGATCCAACACAGAATCACACCAACACTCAGGTAATCCAACACGAACTCATGAGGAAGATGATCAGCAACTGATGAGGAATCGCAATAATGAGCTAGAACGTATATTGGATTGCACAACTAATGTTGATGCTAAGTAGGAGTTGCAATATGAATTGACAAATTGATGGCTGAATTGAAGATTCGATGGAGCGGTTTAATGCTGAACTGGAGCTGCAACTGGAAAATATTTGGCCCTAGGATAGACTAAGCTCTGATACCATGTTAGAAATTAATAGAACATGAAAGCGTGAAGGATATGAACAAGAAAAACACCTGGCTCCATTGTATTGAGAAACGTATCAGTTTGTACATATTGAAATACATATATATAGTATAGAGAGAATTAACTATATATATCGATACTATCTATAAACATACTCATACTATCTATCTAAGATATATATAATTGTAAAGATTAAACTAAATTTAAAGGGAGAACCTAATTAATATAGATAGACTAAACGATAAAGTCTAATAGAAGGATAATCTAGAGTAAACTACATACTATTCTAACATTCACCCATGTTCTCTGCTTTTCTTGATTTATATTACTCTAACATTCACCCATGTTCTTTGCTCTTCTTGATTTTGATCCTCAAATTTTAAAATTTGCTGAATTGGTCCCCAAATTTCCAAAGCTTCTTTGCTTGTGTCGGATCCCAAATCCAATCTTGATCAAATCCCTAATCGAATTGAGCTCGCACATATTCATCATTGGTGAGATACTCCTCGTTTGAATACAAGTTTTTCCAGCTAAAATCCAGATGAAAAAAAAAGACTCGGTCATGCCATCGCGGTGCCATATTGGCCATCACGGCGTGGTCATGCCATAAAAGAAAAAAGGGTCATCACAGTCATGCTATCGCGGTGCCATATCGGTAATCACGTCATGGTCATGCCGTAGTAGCTAACAAACTAATCGAAAATCTAAAATCCAGAATTCCAATATTTTATTGAATCCATTGTAAATCATCAAAAAAACTTGGTTGTGCAAACTTAATGTGATCACACATCTATATGATACCAAACCGGCATTTCAACACAATTAATTCAGCGTTTTTTGTAGAGGTATTGGATAAGCAAATCGGTGATTAAATCCAAACTATATTGAGCAAAGAATCACAACAAAAAGCATTACAAAATTGCAGCAATGATCCAACACAGAATCGCACCAACAGTCAGGTAATCCAACACGAACTCATGAGGAAGATGATCAGCAACTGATGAGGAATCGCAATAATGAGCTAGAACGTATATTGGATTGCACAACTAATGTTGATGCTAAGTAGGAGTTGCAATATGAATTGACAAATTGATGGCTGAATTGAAGATTCGATGGAGCGGTTTAATGCTAAACTGGAGCTGCAACTGGAAAATATTTGGCCCTAGGATAGACTAAGCTCTGATACCATGTTAGAAATTAATAGAACATGAAAGCGTGAAGGATATGAACAAGAAAAACACCTGGCTCCATTGTATTGAGAAACGTATCAGTTTGTACATATTGAAATACATATATATAGTATAGAGAGAATTAACTATATATATCGATACTATCTATAAACATACTCATACTATCTATCTAAGATATATATAATTGTAAAGATTAAACTAAATTTAAAGGGAGAACCTAATTAATATAGATAGACTAAACGATAAAGTCTAATAGAAGGATAATCTAGAGTAAACTACATACTATTCTAACATTCACCCATGTTCTCTGCTTTTCTTGATTTATATTACTCTAACATTCACCCATGTTCTTTGCTCTTCTTGATTTTGATCCTCAAATTTTAAAATTTGCTGAATTGGTCCCCAAATTTCCAAAGCTTCTTTGCTTGTGTCGGATCCCAAATCCAATCTTGATCAAATCCCTAATCGAATTGAGCTCGCACATATTCATCATTGGTGAGATACTCCTCGTTTGAATACAAGTTTTTCCAGCTAAAATCCAGATGAAAAAAAAAGACTCGGTCATGCCATCGCGGTGCCATATTGGCCATCACGGCGTGGTCATGCCATAAAAGAAAAAAGGGTCATCACAGTCATGCTATCGCGGTGCCATATCGGTAATCACGTCATGGTCATGCCGTAGTAGCTAACAAACTAATCGAAAATCTGAAATCCAGAATTCCAATATTTTATTGAATCCATTGTAAATCATCAAAAAAACTTGGTTGTGCAAACTTAATGTGATCACACATCTATATGATACCAAACCGGCATTTCAACACAATTAATTCAGCGTTTTTTGTAGAGGTATTGGATAAGCAAATCGGTGATTAAATCCAAACTATATTGAGCAAAGTATCACAACAAAAAGCATTACAAAATTGCAGCAATGATCCAACACAGAATCACACCAACACTCAGGTAATCCAACACGAACTCATGAGGAAGATGATCAGCAACTGATGAGGAATCGCAATAATGAGCTAGAACGTATATTGGATTGCACAACTAATGTTGATGCTAAGTAGGAGTTGCAATATGAATTGACAAATTGATGGCTGAATTGAAGATTCGATGGAGCGGTTTAATGCTGAACTGGAGCTGCAACTGGAAAATATTTGGCCCTAGGATAGACTAAGCTCTGATACCATGTTAGAAATTAATAGAACATGAAAGCGTGAAGGATATGAACAAGAAAAACACCTGGCTCCATTGTATTGAGAAACGTATCAGTTTGTACATATTGAAATACATATATATAGTATAGAGAGAATTAACTATATATATCGATACTATCTATAAACATACTCATACTATCTATCTAAGATATATATAATTGTAAAGATTAAACTAAATTTAAAGGGAGAACCTAATTAATATAGATAGACTAAACGATAAAGTCTAATAGAAGGATAATCTAGAGTAAACTACATACTATTCTAACATTCACCCATGTTCTCTGCTTTTCTTGATTTATATTACTCTAACATTCACCCATGTTCTTTGCTCTTCTTGATTTTGATCCTCAAATTTTAAAATTTGCTGAATTGGTCCCCAAATTTCCAAAGCTTCTTTGCTTGTGTCGGATCCCAAATCCAATCTTGATCAAATCCCTAATCGAATTGAGCTCGCACATATTCATCATTGGTGAGATACTCCTCGTTTGAATACAAGTTTTTCCAGCTAAAATCCAGATGAAAAAAAAAGACTCGGTCATGCCATCGCGGTGCCATATTGGCCATCACGGCGTGGTCATGCCATAAAAGAAAAAAGGGTCATCACAGTCATGCTATCGCGGTGCCATATCGGTAATCACGTCATGGTCATGCCGTAGTAGCTAACAAACTAATCGAAAATCTAAAATCCAGAATTCCAATATTTTATTGAATCCATTGTAAATCATCAAAAAAACTTGGTTGTGCAAACTTAATGTGATCACACATCTATATGATACCAAACCGGCATTTCAACACAATTAATTCAGCGTTTTTTGTAGAGGTATTGGATAAGCAAATCGGTGATTAAATCCAAACTATATTGAGCAAAGAATCACAACAAAAAGCATTACAAAATTGCAGCAATGATCCAACACAGAATCGCACCAACAGTCAGGTAATCCAACACGAACTCATGAGGAAGATGATCAGCAACTGATGAGGAATCGCAATAATGAGCTAGAACGTATATTGGATTGCACAACTAATGTTGATGCTAAGTAGGAGTTGCAATATGAATTGACAAATTGATGGCTGAATTGAAGATTCGATGGAGCGGTTTAATGCTAAACTGGAGCTGCAACTGGAAAATATTTGGCCCTAGGATAGACTAAGCTCTGATACCATGTTAGAAATTAATAGAACATGAAAGCGTGAAGGATATGAACAAGAAAAACACCTGGCTCCATTGTATTGAGAAACGTATCAGTTTGTACATATTGAAATACATATATATAGTATAGAGAGAATTAACTATATATATCGATACTATCTATAAACATACTCATACTATCTATCTAAGATATATATAATTGTAAAGATTAAACTAAATTTAAAGGGATAACCTAATTAATATAGATAGACTAAACGATAAAGTCTAATAGAAGGATAATCTAGAGTAAACTACATACTATTCTAGCATTCACCCATGTTCTCTGCTTTTCTTGATTTATATTACTCTAACATTCACCCATGTTCTTTGCTCTTCTTGATTTTGATCCTCAAATTTTAAAATTTGCTGAATTGGTCCCCAAATTTCCAAAGCTTCTTTGCTTGTGTCGGATCCCAAATCCAATCTTGATCAAATCCCTAATCGAATTGAGCTCGCACATATTCATCATTGGTGAGATACTCCTCGTTTGAATACAAGTTTTTCCAGCTAAAATCCAGATGAAAAAAAAAGACTCGGTCATGCCATCGCGGTGCCATATTGGCCATCACGGCGTGGTCATGCCATAAAAGAAAAAAGGGCCATCACAGTCATGCTATCGCGGTGCCATATCGGTAATCACGTCATGGTCATGCCGTAGTAGCTAACAAACTAATCGAAAATCTGAATTCCCGAATTCCAATATTTTATTGAATCCATTGTAAATCATCAAAAAAACTTGGTTGTGCAAACTTAATGTGATCACACATCTATATGATACCAAACCGACATTTCAACACAATTAATTCAGCGTTTTTTGTAGAGGTATTGGATAAGCAAATCGGTGATTAAATCCAAACTATATTGAGCAAAGAATCTCAACAAAAAGCATTACAAAATTGCAGCAATGATCCAACACAGAATCGCACCAACACTCAGGTAATCCAACACGAACTCATGAGGAAGATGATCAGCAACTGATGAGGAATCGCAATAATGAGCTAGAACGTATATTGGATTGCACAACTAATGTTGATGCTAAGTAGGAGTTGCAATATGAATTGACAAATTGATGGCTGAATTGAAGATTCGATGGAGCGGTTTAATGCTGAACTGGAGCTGCAACTGGAAAATATTTGGCCCTAGGATAGACTAAGCTCTGATACCATGTTAGAAATTAATAGAACATGAAAGCGTGAAGGATATGAACAAGAAAAACACCTGGCTCCATTGTATTGAGAAACGTATCAGTTTGTACATATTGAAATACATATATATAGTATAGAGAGAATTAACTATATATATCGATACTATCTATAAACATACTCATACTATCTATCTAAGATATATATAATTGTAAAGATTAAACTAAATTTAAAGGGATAACCTAATTAATATAGATAGACTAAACGATAAAGTCTAATAGAAGGATAATCTAGAGTAAACTACATACTATTCTAGCATTCACCCATGTTCTCTGCTTTTCTTGATTTATATTACTCTAACATTCACCCATGTTCTTTGCTCTTCTTGATTTTGATCCTCAAATTTTAAAATTTGCTGAATTGGTCCCCAAATTTCCAAAGCTTCTTTGCTTGTGTCGGATCCCAAATCCAATCTTGATCAAATCCCTAATCGAATTGAGCTCGCACATATTCATCATTGGTGAGATACTCCTCGTTTGAATACAAGTTTTTCCAGCTAAAATCCAGATGAAAAAAAAAGACTCGGTCATGCCATCGCGGTGCCATATTGGCCATCACGGCGTGGTCATGCCATAAAAGAAAAAAGGGCCATCACAGTCATGCTATCGCGGTGCCATATCGGTAATCACGTCATGGTCATGCCGTAGTAGCTAACAAACTAATCGAAAATCTGAATTCCCGAATTCCAATATTTTATTGAATCCATTGTAAATCATCAAAAAAACTTGGTTGTGCAAACTTAATGTGATCACACATCTATATGATACCAAACCGACATTTCAACACAATTAATTCAGCGTTTTTTGTAGAGGTATTGGATAAGCAAATCGGTGATTAAATCCAAACTATATTGAGCAAAGAATCTCAACAAAAAGCATTACAAAATTGCAGCAATGATCCAACACAGAATCGCACCAACACTCAGGTAATCCAACACGAACTCATGAGGAAGATGATCAGCAACTGATGAGGAATCGCAATAATGAGCTAGAACGTATATTGGATTGCACAACTAATGTTGATGCTAAGTAGGAGTTGCAATATGAATTGACAAATTGATGGCTGAATTGAAGATTCGATGGAGCGGTTTAATGCTGAACTGGAGCTGCAACTGGAAAATATTTGGCCCTAGGATAGACTAAGCTCTGATACCATGTTAGAAATTAATAGAACATGAAAGCGTGAAGGATATGAACAAGAAAAACACCTGGCTCCATTGTATTGAGAAACGTATCAGTTTGTACATATTGAAATACATATATATAGTATAGAGAGAATTAACTATATATATCGATACTATCTATAAACATACTCATACTATCTATCTAAGATATATATAATTGTAAAGATTAAACTAAATTTAAAGGGAGAACCTAATTAATATAGATAGACTAAACGATAAAGTCTAATAGAAGGATAATCTAGAGTAAACTACATACTATTCTAACATTCACCCATGTTCTCTGCTTTTCTTGATTTATATTACTCTAACATTCACCCATGTTCTTTGCTCTTCTTGATTTTGATCCTCAAATTTTAAAATTTGCTGAATTGGTCCCCAAATTTCCAAAGCTTCTTTGCTTGTGTCGGATCCCAAATCCAATCTTGATCAAATCCCTAATCGAATTGAGCTCGCACATATTCATCATTGGTGAGATACTCCTCGTTTGAATACAAGTTTTTCCAGCTAAAATCCAGATGAAAAAAAAAGACTCGGTCATGCCATCGCGGTGCCATATTGGCCATCACGGCGTGGTCATGCCATAAAAGAAAAAAGGGTCATCACAGTCATGCTATCGCGGTGCCATATCGGTAATCACGTCATGGTCATGCCGTAGTAGCTAACAAACTAATCGAAAATCCAGAATTCCAATATTTTATTGAATCCATTGTAAATCATCAAAAAAACTTGGTTGTGCAAACTTAATGTGATCACACATCTATATGATACCAAACCGGCATTTCAACACAATTAATTCAGCGTTTTTTGTAGAGGTATTGGATAAGCAAATCGGTGATTAAATCCAAACTATATTGAGCAAAGAATCACAACAAAAAGCATTACAAAATTGCAGCAATGATCCAACACAGAATCGCACCAACAGTCAGGTAATCCAACACGAACTCATGAGGAAGATGATCAGCAACTGATAAGGAATCGCAATAATGAGCTAGAACGTATATTGGATTGCACAACTAATGTTGATGCTATGTAGGAGTTGCAATATGAATTGACAAATTGATGGCTGAATTGAAGATTCGATGGAGCGGTTTAATGCTAAACTGGAGCTGCAACTGGAAAATATTTGGTCCTAGGATAGACTAAGCTCTGATACCATGTTAGAAATTAATAGAACATGAAAGCGTGAAGGATATGAACAAGAAAAACACCTGGCTCCATTGTATTGAGAAACGTATCAGTTTGTACATATTGAAATACATATATATAGTATAGAGAGAATTAACTATATATATCGATACTATCTATAAACATACTCATACTATCTATCTAAGATATATATAATTGTAAATATTAAACTAAATTTAAAGGGATAACCTAATTAATATAGATAGACTAAGCGATAAAGTCTAATAGAAGGATAATCTAGAGTAAACTACATACTATTCTAGCATTCACCCATGTTCTCTGCTTTTCTTGATTTATATTACTCTAACATTCACCCATGTTCTTTGCTCTTCTTGATTTTGATCCTCAAATTTTAAAATTTGCTGAATTGGTCCCCAAATTTCCAAAGCTTCTTTGCTTGTGTCGGATCCCAAATCCAATCTTGATCAAATCCCTAATCGAATTGAGCTCGCACATATTCATCATTGGTGAGATACTCCTCGTTTGAATACAAGTTTTTCCAGCTAAAATCCAGATGAAAAAAAAAGACTCGGTCATGCCATCGCGGTGCCATATTGGCCATCACGGCGTGGTCATGCCATAAAAGAAAAAAGGGCCATCACAGTCATGCTATCGCGGTGCCATATCGGTAATCACGTCATGGTCATGCCGTAGTAGCTAACAAACTAATCGAAAATCTGAATTCCCGAATTCCAATATTTTATTGAATCCATTGTAAATCATCAAAAAAACTTGGTTGTGCAAACTTAATGTGATCACACATCTATATGATACCAAACCGACATTTCAACACAATTAATTCAGTGTTTTTTGTAGAGGTATTGGATAAGCAAATCGGTGATTAAATCCAAACTATATTGAGCAAAGAATCGCAACAAAAAGCATTACAAAATTGCAGCAATGATCCAACACAGAATCGCACCAACACTCAGGTAATCCAACACGAACTCATGAGGAAGATGATCAGCAACTGATGAGGAATCGTAATAATGAGCTAGAACGTATATTGGATTGCACAACTAATGTTGATGCTAAGTAGGAGTTGCAATATGAATTGACAAATTGATGGCTGAATTGAAGAAACGATGGAGCGGTTTGATGCTAAACTGGAGCTGCAACTGGAAAATATTTGGCCCTAGGATAGACTAAGCTCTGATACCATGTTAGAAATTAATAGAACATGAAAGCGTGAAGGATATGAACAAGAAAAACACCTGGCTCCATTGTATTGAGAAACGTATCAGTTTGTACATATTGAAATACATATATATAGTATAGAGAGAATTAACTATATATATCGATACTATCTATAAAGATACTCATACTATTTATCTAAGATATATATAATTGTAAAGATTAAACTAAATTTAAAGGGATAACCTAATTAATATAGATAGACTAAACGATAAAGTCTAATAGAAGGATAATCTAGAGTAAACTACATACTATTCTAACATTCACCCATGTTCTCTGCTTTTCTTGATTTATATTACTCTAACATTCACCCATGTTCTTTGCTCTTCTTGATTTTGATCCTCAAATTTTAAAATTTGCTGAATTGGTCCCCAAATTTCCAAAGCTTCTTTGCTTGTGTCGGATCCCAAATCCAATCTTGATCAAATCCCTAATCGAATTGAGCTCGCACATATTCATCATTGGTGAGATACTCCTCGTTTGAATACAAGTTTTTCCAGCTAAAATCCAGATGAAAAAAAAAGACTCGGTCATGCCATCGCGGTGCCATATTGGCCATCACGGCGTGGTCATGCCATAAAAGAAAAAAGGGCCATCACAGTCATGCTATCGCGGTGCCATATCGGTAATCACGTCATGGTCATGCCGTAGTAGCTAACAAACTAATCGAAAATCTGAATTCCCGAATTCCAATATTTTATTGAATCCATTGTAAATCATCAAAAAAACTTGGTTGTGCAAACTTAATGTGATCACACATCTATATGATACCAAACCGACATTTCAACACAATTAATTCAGTGTTTTTTGTAGAGGTATTGGATAAGCAAATCGGTGATTAAATCCAAACTATATTGAGCAAAGAATCGCAACAAAAAGCATTACAAAATTGCAGCAATGATCCAACACAGAATCGCACCAACACTCAGGTAATCCAACACGAACTCATGAGGAAGATGATCAGCAACTGATGAGGAATCGTAATAATGAGCTAGAACGTATATTGGATTGCACAACTAATGTTGATGCTAAGTAGGAGTTGCAATATGAATTGACAAATTGATGGCTGAATTGAAGAAACGATGGAGCGGTTTGATGCTAAACTGGAGCTGCAACTGGAAAATATTTGGCCCTAGGATAGACTAAGCTCTGATACCATGTTAGAAATTAATAGAACATGAAAGCGTGAAGGATATGAACAAGAAAAACACCTGGCTCCATTGTATTGAGAAACGTATCAGTTTGTACATATTGAAATACATATATATAGTATAGAGAGAATTAACTATATATATCGATACTATCTATAAAGATACTCATACTATTTATCTAAGATATATATAATTGTAAAGATTAAACTAAATTTAAAGGGATAACCTAATTAATATAGATAGACTAAACGATAAAGTCTAATAGAAGGATAATCTAGAGTAAACTACATACTATTCTAACATTCACCCATGTTCTCTGCTTTTCTTGATTTATATTACTCTAACATTCACCCATGTTCTTTGCTCTTCTTGATTTTGATCCTCAAATTTTAAAATTTGCCGAATTGGTCCCCAAATTTCCAAAGCTTCTTTGCTTGTGTCGGATCCCAAATCCAATCTTGATCAAATCCCTAATCGAATTGAGCTCGCACATATTCATCATTGGTGAGATACTCCTCGTTTGAATACAAGTTTTTCCAGCTAAAATCCAGATGAAAAAAAAAGACTCGGTCATGCCATCGCGGTGCCATATTGGCCATCACGGCGTGGTCATGCCATAAAAGAAAAAAGGGCCATCACAGTCATGCTATCGCGGTGCCATATCGGTAATCACGTCATGGTCATGCCGTAGTAGCTAACAAACTAATCGAAAATCTGAATTCCCGAATTCCAATATTTTATTGAATCCATTGTAAATCATCAAAAAAACTTGGTTGTGCAAACTTAATGTGATCACACATCTATATGATACCAAACCGACATTTCAACACAATTAATTCAGTGTTTTTTGTAGAGGTATTGGATAAGCAAATCGGTGATTAAATCCAAACTATATTGAGCAAAGAATCGCAACAAAAAGCATTACAAAATTGCAGCAATGATCCAACACAGAATCGCACCAACACTCAGGTAATCCAACACGAACTCATGAGGAAGATGATCAGCAACTGATGAGGAATCGTAATAATGAGCTAGAACGTATATTGGATTGCACAACTAATGTTGATGCTAAGTAGGAATTGCAATATGAATTGACAAATTGATGGCTGAATTGAAGAAACGATGGAGCGGTTTAATGCTAAACTGGAGCTGCAACTGGAAAATATTTGGCCCTAGGATAGACTAAGCTCTGATACCATGTTAGAAATTAATAGAACATGAAAGCGTGAAGGATATGAACAAGAAAAACACCTGGCTCCATTGTATTGAGAAACGTATCAGTTTGTACATATTGAAATACATATATATAGTATAGAGAGAATTAACTATATATATCGATACTATCTATAAAGATACTCATACTATCTATCTAAGATATATATAATTGTAAAGATTAAACTAAATTTAAAGGGATAACCTAATTAATATAGATAGACTAAACGATAAAGTCTAATAGAAGGATAATCTAGAGTAAACTACATACTATTCTAACATTCACCCATGTTCTCTGCTTTTCTTGATTTATATTACTCTAACATTCACCCATGTTCTTTGCTCTTCTTGATTTTGATCCTCAAATTTTAAAATTTGCCGAATTGGTCCCCAAATTTCCAAAGCTTCTTTGCTTGTGTCGGATCCCAAATCCAATCTTGATCAAATCCCTAATCGAATTGAGCTCGCACATATTCATCATTGGTGAGATACTCCTCGTTTGAATACAAGTTTTTCCAGCTAAAATCCAGATGAAAAAAAAAGACTCGGTCATGCCATCGCGGTGCCATATTGGCCATCACGGCGTGGTCATGCCATAAAAGAAAAAAGGGCCATCACAGTCATGCTATCGCGGTGCCATATCGGTAATCACGTCATGGTCATGCCGTAGTAGCTAACAAACTAATCGAAAATCTGAATTCCCGAATTCCAATATTTTATTGAATCCACTGTAAATCATAAAAAAAACTTGGTTGTGCAAACTTAATGTGATCACACATCTATATGATACCAAACCGACAGTTCCACACAATTAATTCAGTGTTTTTTGTAGAGGTATTGGATAAGCAAATCGGTGATTAAATCCAAACTATATTGAGCAAAGAATCACAACAAAAAGCATTACAAAATTGCAGCAATGATCCAACACAGAATCGCACCAACACTCAGGTAATCCAACACGAACTCATGAGGAAGATGATCAGCAACTGATGAGGAATCGTAATAATGAGCTAGAACGTATATTGGATTGCACAACTAATGTTGATGCTAAGTAGGAGTTGCAATATGAATTGACAAATTGATGGCTGAATTGAAGAAACGATGGAGCGGTTTGATGCTAAACTGGAGCTGCAACTGGAAAATATTTGGCCCTAGGATAGACTAAGCTCTGATACCATGTTAGAAATTAATAGAACATGAAAGCGTGAAGGATATGAACAAGAAAAACACCTGGCTCCATTGTATTGAGAAACGTATCAGTTTGTACATATTGAAATACATATATATAGTATAGAGAGAATTAACTATATATATCGATACTATCTATAAAGATACTCATACTATTTATCTAAGATATATATAATTGTAAAGATTAAACTAAATTTAAAGGGATAACCTAATTAATATAGATAGACTAAACGATAAAGTCTAATAGAAGGATAATCTAGAGTAAACTACATACTATTCTAACATTCACCCATGTTCTCTGCTTTTCTTGATTTATATTACTCTAACATTCACCCATGTTCTTTGCTCTTCTTGATTTTGATCCTCAAATTTTAAAATTTGCCGAATTGGTCCCCAAATTTCCAAAGCTTCTTTGCTTGTGTCGGATCCCAAATCCAATCTTGATCAAATCCCTAATCGAATTGAGCTCGCACATATTCATCATTGGTGAGATACTCCTCGTTTGAATACAAGTTTTTCCAGCTAAAATCCAGATGAAAAAAAAAGACTCGGTCATGCCATCGCGGTGCCATATTGGCCATCACGGCGTGGTCATGCCATAAAAGAAAAAAGGGCCATCACAGTCATGCTATCGCGGTGCCATATCGGTAATCACGTCATGGTCATGCCGTAGTAGCTAACAAACTAATCGAAAATCTGAATTCCCGAATTCCAATATTTTATTGAATCCATTGTAAATCATCAAAAAAACTTGGTTGTGCAAACTTAATGTGATCACACATCTATATGATACCAAACCGACATTTCAACACAATTAATTCAGTGTTTTTTGTAGAGGTATTGGATAAGCAAATCGGTGATTAAATCCAAACTATATTGAGCAAAGAATCGCAACAAAAAGCATTACAAAATTGCAGCAATGATCCAACACAGAATCGCACCAACACTCAGGTAATCCAACACGAACTCATGAGGAAGATGATCAGCAACTGATGAGGAATCGTAATAATGAGCTAGAACGTATATTGGATTGCACAACTAATGTTGATGCTAAGTAGGAATTGCAATATGAATTGACAAATTGATGGCTGAATTGAAGAAACGATGGAGCGGTTTAATGCTAAACTGGAGCTGCAACTGGAAAATATTTGGCCCTAGGATAGACTAAGCTCTGATACCATGTTAGAAATTAATAGAACATGAAAGCGTGAAGGATATGAACAAGAAAAACACCTGGCTCCATTGTATTGAGAAACGTATCAGTTTGTACATATTGAAATACATATATATAGTATAGAGAGAATTAACTATATATATCGATACTATCTATAAAGATACTCATACTATCTATCTAAGATATATATAATTGTAAAGATTAAACTAAATTTAAAGGGATAACCTAATTAATATAGATAGACTAAACGATAAAGTCTAATAGAAGGATAATCTAGAGTAAACTACATACTATTCTAACATTCACCCATGTTCTCTGCTTTTCTTGATTTATATTACTCTAACATTCACCCATGTTCTTTGCTCTTCTTGATTTTGATCCTCAAATTTTAAAATTTGCCGAATTGGTCCCCAAATTTCCAAAGCTTCTTTGCTTGTGTCGGATCCCAAATCCAATCTTGATCAAATCCCTAATCGAATTGAGCTCGCACATATTCATCATTGGTGAGATACTCCTCGTTTGAATACAAGTTTTTCCAGCTAAAATCCAGATGAAAAAAAAAGACTCGGTCATGCCATCGCGGTGCCATATTGGCCATCACGGCGTGGTCATGCCATAAAAGAAAAAAGGGCCATCACAGTCATGCTATCGCGGTGCCATATCGGTAATCACGTCATGGTCATGCCGTAGTAGCTAACAAACTAATCGAAAATCTGAATTCCCGAATTCCAATATTTTATTGAATCCATTGTAAATCATAAAAAAAACTTGGTTGTGCAAACTTAATGTGATCACACATCTATATGATACCAAACCGACATTTCAACACAATTAATTCAGTGTTTTTTGTAGAGGTATTGGATAAGCAAATCGGTGATTAAATCCAAACTATATTGAGCAAAGAATCGCAACAAAAAGCATTACAAAATTGCAGCAATGATCCAACACAGAATCGCACCAACACTCAGGTAATCCAACACGAACTCATGAGGAAGATGATCAGCAACTGATGAGGAATCGTAATAATGAGCTAAAACGTATATTGGATTGCACAACTAATGTTGATGCTAAGTAGGAATTGCAATATGAATTGACAAATTGATGGCTGAATTGAAGAAACGATGGAGCGGTTTAATGCTAAACTGGAGCTGCAACTGGAAAATATTTGGCCCTAGGATAGACTAAGCTCTGATACCATGTTAGAAATTAATAGAACATGAAAGCGTGAAGGATATGAACAAGAAAAACACCAGGCTCCATTGTATTGAGAAACGTATCAGTTTGTACATATTGAAATACATATATATAGTATAGAGAGAATTAACTATATATATCGATACTATCTATAAAGATACTCATACTATCTATCTAAGATATATATAATTGTAAAGATTAAACTAAATTTAAAGGGATAACCTAATTAATATAGATAGACTAAACGATAAAGTCTAATAGAAGGATAATCTAGAGTAAACTACATACTATTCTAACATTCACCCATGTTCTCTGCTTTTCTTGATTTATATTACTCTAACATTCACCCATGTTCTTTGCTCTTCTTGATTTTGATCCTCAAATTTTAAAATTTGCCGAATTGGTCCCCAAATTTCCAAAGCTTCTTTGCTTGTGTCGGATCCCAAATCCAATCTTGATCAAATCCCTAATCGAATTGAGCTCGCACATATTCATCATTGGTGAGATACTCCTCGTTTGAATACAAGTTTTTCCAGCTAAAATCCAGATGAAAAAAAAAGACTCGGTCATGCCATCGCGGTGCCATATTGGCCATCACGGCGTGGTCATGCCATAAAAGAAAAAAGGGCCATCACAGTCATGCTATCGCGGTGCCATATCGGTAATCACGTCATGGTCATGCCGTAGTAGCTAACAAACTAATCGAAAATCTGAATTCCCGAATTCCAATATTTTATTGAATCCATTGTAAATCATAAAAAAAACTTGGTTGTGCAAACTTAATGTGATCACACATCTATATGATACCAAACCGACAGTTCCACACAATTAATTCAGTGTTTTTTGTAGAGGTATTGGATAAGCAAATCGGTGATTAAATCCAAACTATATTGAGCAAAGAATCACAACAAAAAGCATTACAAAATTGCAGCAATGATCCAACACAGAATCGCACCAACACTCAGGTAATCCAACACGAACTCATGAGGAAGATGATCAGCAACTGATGAGGAATCGTAATAATGAGCTAGAACGTATATTGGATTGCACAACTAATGTTGATGCTAAGTAGGAGTTGCAATATGAATTGACAAATTGATGGCTGAATTGAAGAAACGATGGAGCGGTTTAATGCTAAACTGGAGCTGCAACTGGAAAATATTTGGCCCTAGGATAGACTAAGCTCTGATACCATGTTAGAAATTAATAGAACATGAAAGCGTGAAGGATATGAACAAGAAAAACACCTGGCTCCATTGTATTGAGAAACGTATCAGTTTGTACATATTGAAATACATATATATAGTATAGAGAGAATTAACTATATATATCGATACTATCTATAAAGATACTCATACTATTTATCTAAGATATATATAATTGTAAAGATTAAACTAAATTTAAAGGGATAACCTAATTAATATAGATAGACTAAACGATAAAGTCTAATAGAAGGATAATCTAGAGTAAACTACATACTATTCTAACATTCACCCATGTTCTCTGCTTTTCTTGATTTATATTACTCTAACATTCACCCATGTTCTTTGCTCTTCTTGATTTTGATCCTCAAATTTTAAAATTTGCCGAATTGGTCCCCAAATTTCCAAAGCTTCTTTGCTTGTGTCGGATCCCAAATCCAATCTTGATCAAATCCCTAATCGAATTGAGCTCGCACATATTCATCATTGGTGAGATACTCCTCGTTTGAATACAAGTTTTTCCAGCTAAAATCCAGATGAAAAAAAAAGACTCGGTCATGCCATCGCGGTGCCATATTGGCCATCACGGCGTGGTCATGCCATAAAAGAAAAAAGGGCCATCACAGTCATGCTATCGCGGTGCCATATCGGTAATCACGTCATGGTCATGCCGTAGTAGCTAACAAACTAATCGAAAATCTGAATTCCCGAATTCCAATATTTTATTGAATCCATTGTAAATCATCAAAAAAACTTGGTTGTGCAAACTTAATGTGATCACACATCTATATGATACCAAACCGACATTTCAACACAATTAATTCAGTGTTTTTTGTAGAGGTATTGGATAAGCAAATCGGTGATTAAATCCAAACTATATTGAGCAAAGAATCGCAACAAAAAGCATTACAAAATTGCAGCAATGATCCAACACAGAATCGCACCAACACTCAGGTAATCCAACACGAACTCATGAGGAAGATGATCAGCAACTGATGAGGAATCGTAATAATGAGCTAGAACGTATATTGGATTGCACAACTAATGTTGATGCTAAGTAGGAATTGCAATATGAATTGACAAATTGATGGCTGAATTGAAGAAACGATGGAGCGGTTTAATGCTAAACTGGAGCTGCAACTGGAAAATATTTGGCCCTAGGATAGACTAAGCTCTGATACCATGTTAGAAATTAATAGAACATGAAAGCGTGAAGGATATGAACAAGAAAAACACCTGGCTCCATTGTATTGAGAAACGTATCAGTTTGTACATATTGAAATACATATATATAGTATAGAGAGAATTAACTATATATATCGATACTATCTATAAAGATACTCATACTATCTATCTAAGATATATATAATTGTAAAGATTAAACTAAATTTAAAGGGATAACCTAATTAATATAGATAGACTAAACGATAAAGTCTAATAGAAGGATAATCTAGAGTAAACTACATACTATTCTAACATTCACCCATGTTCTCTGCTTTTCTTGATTTATATTACTCTAACATTCACCCATGTTCTTTGCTCTTCTTGATTTTGATCCTCAAATTTTAAAATTTGCCGAATTGGTCCCCAAATTTCCAAAGCTTCTTTGCTTGTGTCGGATCCCAAATCCAATCTTGATCAAATCCCTAATCGAATTGAGCTCGCACATATTCATCATTGGTGAGATACTCCTCGTTTGAATACAAGTTTTTCCAGCTAAAATCCAGATGAAAAAAAAAGACTCGGTCATGCCATCGCGGTGCCATATTGGCCATCACGGCGTGGTCATGCCATAAAAGAAAAAAGGGCCATCACAGTCATGCTATCGCGGTGCCATATCGGTAATCACGTCATGGTCATGCCGTAGTAGCTAACAAACTAATCGAAAATCTGAATTCCCGAATTCCAATATTTTATTGAATCCATTGTAAATCATAAAAAAAACTTGGTTGTGCAAACTTAATGTGATCACACATCTATATGATACCAAACCGACAGTTCCACACAATTAATTCAGTGTTTTTTGTAGAGGTATTGGATAAGCAAATCGGTGATTAAATCCAAACTATATTGAGCAAAGAATCACAACAAAAAGCATTACAAAATTGCAGCAATGATCCAACACAGAATCGCACCAACACTCAGGTAATCCAACACGAACTCATGAGGAAGATGATCAGCAACTGATGAGGAATCGTAATAATGAGCTAGAACGTATATTGGATTGCACAACTAATGTTGATGCTAAGTAGGAGTTGCAATATGAATTGACAAATTGATGGCTGAATTGAAGAAACGATGGAGCGGTTTAATGCTAAACTGGAGCTGCAACTGGAAAATATTTGGCCCTAGGATAGACTAAGCTCTGATACCATGTTAGAAATTAATAGAACATGAAAGCGTGAAGGATATGAACAAGAAAAACACCTGGCTCCATTGTATTGAGAAACGTATCAGTTTGTACATATTGAAATACATATATATAGTATAGAGAGAATTAACTATATATATCGATACTATCTATAAAGATACTCATACTATTTATCTAAGATATATATAATTGTAAAGATTAAACTAAATTTAAAGGGATAACCTAATTAATATAGATAGACTAAACGATAAAGTCTAATAGAAGGATAATCTAGAGTAAACTACATACTATTCTAACATTCACCCATGTTCTCTGCTTTTCTTGATTTATATTACTCTAACATTCACCCATGTTCTTTGCTCTTCTTGATTTTGATCCTCAAATTTTAAAATTTGCCGAATTGGTCCCCAAATTTCCAAAGCTTCTTTGCTTGTGTCGGATCCCAAATCCAATCTTGATCAAATCCCTAATCGAATTGAGCTCGCACATATTCATCATTGGTGAGATACTCCTCGTTTGAATACAAGTTTTTCCAGCTAAAATCCAGATGAAAAAAAAAGACTCGGTCATGCCATCGCGGTGCCATATTGGCCATCACGGCGTGGTCATGCCATAAAAGAAAAAAGGGCCATCACAGTCATGCTATCGCGGTGCCATATCGGTAATCACGTCATGGTCATGCCGTAGTAGCTAACAAACTAATCGAAAATCTGAATTCCCGAATTCCAATATTTTATTGAATCCATTGTAAATCATCAAAAAACTTGGTTGTGCAAACTTAATGTGATCACACATCTATATGATACCAAACCGACATTTCAACACAATTAATTCAGTGTTTTTTGTAGAGGTATTGGATAAGCAAATCGGTGATTAAATCCAAACTATATTGAGCAAAGAATCGCAACAAAAAGCATTACAAAATTGCAGCAATGATCCAACACAGAATCGCACCAACACTCAGGTAATCCAACACGAACTCATGAGTAAGATGATCAGCAACTGATGAGGAATCGTAATAATGAGCTAGAACGTATATTGGATTGCACAACTAATGTTGATGCTAAGTAGGAGTTGCAATATGAATTGACAAATTGATGGCTGAATTGAAGAAACGACGGAGCGGTTTAATGCTAAACTGGAGCTGCAACTGGAAAATATTTGTCCCTAGGATAGACTAAGCTCTGATACCATGTTAGAAATTAATAGAACATGAAAGCGTGAAGGATATGAACAAGAAAAACACCTGGCTCCATTGTATTGAGAAACGTATCAGTTTGTACATATTGAAATACATATATATAGTATAGAGAGAATTAACTATATATATCGATACTATCTATAAACATACTCATACTATCTATCTAAGATATATATAATTGTAAAGATTAAACTAAATTTAAAGGGATAACCTAATTAATATAGATAGACTAAACGATAAAGTCTAATAGAAGGATAATCTAGAGTAAACTACATACTATTCTAGCATTCACCCATGTTCTCTGCTTTTCTTGATTTATATTACTCTAACATTCACCCATGTTCTTTGCTCTTCTTGATTTTGATCCTCAAATTTTAAAATTTGCTGAATTGGTCCCCAAATTTCCAAAGCTTCTTTGCTTGTGTCGGATCCCAAATCCAATCTTGATCAAATCCCTAATCGAATTGAGCTCGCACATATTCATCATTGGTGAGATACTCCTCGTTTGAATACAAGTTTTTCCAGCTAAAATCCAGATGAATAAAAAAGACTCGGTCATGCCATCGCGGTGCCATATTGGCCATCACGGCGTGGTCATGCCATAAAAGAAAAAAGGGCCATCACAGTCATGCTATCGCGGTGCCATATCGGTAATCACGTCATGGTCATGCCGTAGTAGCTAACAAACTAATCGAAAATCTGAAATCCAGAATTCCAATATTTTATTGAATCCATTGTAAATCATAAAAAAAACTTGGTTGTGCAAACTTAATGTGATCACACATCTATATGATACCAAACCGACAGTTCCACACAATTAATTCAGTGTTTTTTGTAGAGGTATTGGATAAGCAAATCGGTGATTAAATCCAAACTATATTGAGCAAAGAATCACAACAAAAAGCATTACAAAATTGCAGCAATGATCCAACACAGAATCGCACCAACACTCAGGTAATCCAACACGAACTCATGAGGAAGATGATCAGCAACTGATGAGGAATCGTAATAATGAGCTAGAACGTATATTGGATTGCACAACTAATGTTGATGCTAAGTAGGAGTTGCAATATGAATTGACAAATTGATGGCTGAATTGAAGAAACGATGGAGCGGTTTAATGCTAAACTGGAGCTGCAACTGGAAAATATTTGGCCCTAGGATAGACTAAGCTCTGATACCATGTTAGAAATTAATAGAACATGAAAGCGTGAAGGATATGAACAAGAAAAACACCTGGCTCCATTGTATTGAGAAACGTATCAGTTTGTACATATTGAAATACATATATATAGTATAGAGAGAATTAACTATATATATCGATACTATCTATAAACATACTCATACTATCTATCTAAGATATATATAATTGTAAAGATTAAACTAAATTTAAAGGGATAACCTAATTAATATAGATAGACTAAACGATAAAGTCTAATAGAAGGATAATCTAGAGTAAACTACATACTATTCTAGCATTCACCCATGTTCTCTGCTTTTCTTGATTTATATTACTCTAACATTCACCCATGTTCTTTGCTCTTCTTGATTTTGATCCTCAAATTTTAAAATTTGCTGAATTGGTCCCCAAATTTCCAAAGCTTCTTTGCTTGTGTCGGATCCCAAATCCAATCTTGATCAAATCCCTAATCGAATTGAGCTCGCACATATTCATCATTGGTGAAATACTCCTCGTTTGAATACAAGTTTTTCCAGCTAAAATCCAGATGAAAAAAAAAGACTCGGTCATGCCATCGCGGTGCCATATTGGCCATCACGGCGTGGTCATGCCATAAAAGAAAAAAGGGTCATCACAGTCATGCTATCGCGGTGCCATATCGGTAATCACGTCATGGTCATGCCGTAGTAGCTAACAAACTAATCGAAAATCTAAAATCCAGAATTCCAATATTTTATTGAATCCATTGTAAATCATCAAAAAAACTTGGTTGTGCAAACTTAATGTGATCACACATCTATATGATACCAAACCGGCATTTCAACACAATTAATTCAGCGTTTTTTGTAGAGGTATTGGATAAGCAAATCGGTGATTAAATCCAAACTATATTGAGCAAAGAATCACAACAAAAAGCATTACAAAATTGCAGCAATGATCCAACACAGAATCGCACCAACAGTCAGGTAATCCAACACGAACTCATGAGGAAGATGATCAGCAACTGATGAGGAATCGCAATAATGAGCTAGAACGTATATTGGATTGCACAACTAATGTTGATGCTAAGTAGGAGTTGCAATATGAATTGACAAATTGATGGCTGAATTGAAGATTCGATGGAGCGGTTTAATGCTAAACTGGAGCTGCAACTGGAAAATATTTGGCCCTAGGATAGACTAAGCTCTGATACCATGTTAGAAATTAATAGAACATGAAAGCGTGAAGGATATGAACAAGAAAAACACCTGGCTCCATTGTATTGAGAAACGTATCAGTTTGTACATATTGAAATACATATATATAGTATAGAGAGAATTAACTATATATATCGATACTATCTATAAACATACTCATACTATCTATCTAAGATATATATAATTGTAAAGATTAAACTAAATTTAAAGGGATAACCTAATTAATATAGATAGACTAAACGATAAAGTCTAATAGAAGGATAATCTAGAGTAAACTACATACTATTCTAGCATTCACCCATGTTCTCTGCTTTTCTTGATTTATATTACTCTAACATTCACCCATGTTCTTTGCTCTTCTTGATTTTGATCCTCAAATTTTAAAATTTTCTGAATTGGTCCCCAAATTTCCAAAGCTTCTTTGCTTGTGTCGGATCCCAAATCCAATCTTGATCAAATCCCTAATCGAATTGAGCTCGCACATATTCATCATTGGTGAGATACTCCTCGTTTGAATACAAGTTTTTCCAGCTAAAATCCAGATGAAAAAAAAAGACTCGGTCATGCCATCGCGGTGCCATATTGGCCATCACGGCGTGGTCATGCCATAAAAGAAAAAAGGGTCATCACAGTCATGCTATCGCGGTGCCATATCGGTAATCACGTCATGGTCATGCCGTAGTAGCTAACAAACTAATCGAAAATCTAAAATCCAGAATTCCAATATTTTATTGAATCCATTGTAAATCATCAAAAAAACTTGGTTGTGCAAACTTAATGTGATCACACATCTATATGATACCAAACCGGCATTTCAACACAATTAATTCAGCGTTTTTTGTAGAGGTATTGGATAAGCAAATCGGTGATTAAATCCAAACTATATTGAGCAAAGAATCACAACAAAAAGCATTACAAAATTGCAGCAATGATCCAACACAGAATCGCACCAACAGTCAGGTAATCCAACACGAACTCATGAGGAAGATGATCAGCAACTGATGAGGAATCGCAATAATGAGCTAGAACGTATATTGGATTGCACAACTAATGTTGATGCTAAGTAGGAGTTGCAATATGAATTGACAAATTGATGGCTGAATTGAAGATTCGATGGAGCGGTTTAATGCTAAACTGGAGCTGCAACTGGAAAATATTTGGCCCTAGGATAGACTAAGCTCTGATACCATGTTAGAAATTAATAGAACATGAAAGCGTGAAGGATATGAACAAGAAAAACACCTGGCTCCATTGTATTGAGAAACGTATCAGTTTGTACATATTGAAATACATATATATAGTATAGAGAGAATTAACTATATATATCGATACTATCTATAAACATACTCATACTATCTATCTAAGATATATATAATTGTAAAGATTAAACTAAATTTAAAGGGATAACCTAATTAATATAGATAGACTAAACGATAAAGTCTAATAGAAGGATAATCTAGAGTAAACTACATACTATTCTAGCATTCACCCATGTTCTCTGCTTTTCTTGATTTATATTACTCTAACATTCACCCATGTTCTTTGCTCTTCTTGATTTTGATCCTCAAATTTTAAAATTTGCTGAATTGGTCCCCAAATTTCCAAAGCTTCTTTGCTTGTGTCGGATCCCAAATCCAATCTTGATCAAATCCCTAATCGAATTGAGCTCGCACATATTCATCATTGGTGAGATACTCCTCGTTTGAATACAAGTTTTTCCAGCTAAAATCCAGATGAAAAAAAAAGACTCGGTCATGCCATCGCGGTGCCATATTGGCCATCACGGCGTGGTCATGCCATAAAAGAAAAAAGGGTCATCACAGTCATGCTATCGCGGTGCCATATCGGTAATCACGTCATGGTCATGCCGTAGTAGCTAACAAACTAATCGAAAATCTAAAATCCAGAATTCCAATATTTTATTGAATCCATTGTAAATCATCAAAAAAACTTGGTTGTGCAAACTTAATGTGATCACACATCTATATGATACCAAACCGGCATTTCAACACAATTAATTCAGCGTTTTTTGTAGAGGTATTGGATAAGCAAATCGGTGATTAAATCCAAACTATATTGAGCAAAGAATCACAACAAAAAGCATTACAAAATTGCAGCAATGATCCAACACAGAATCGCACCAACAGTCAGGTAATCCAACACGAACTCATGAGGAAGATGATCAGCAACTGATGAGGAATCGCAATAATGAGCTAGAACGTATATTGGATTGCACAACTAATGTTGATGCTAAGTAGGAGTTGCAATATGAATTGACAAATTGATGGCTGAATTGAAGATTCGATGGAGCGGTTTAATGCTAAACTGGAGCTGCAACTGGAAAATATTTGGCCCTAGGATAGACTAAGCTCTGATACCATGTTAGAAATTAATAGAACATGAAAGCGTGAAGGATATGAACAAGAAAAACACCTGGCTCCATTGTATTGAGAAACGTATCAGTTTGTACATATTGAAATACATATATATAGTATAGAGAGAATTAACTATATATATCGATACTATCTATAAACATACTCATACTATCTATCTAAGATATATATAATTGTAAAGATTAAACTAAATTTAAAGGGATAACCTAATTAATATAGATAGACTAAACGATAAAGTCTAATAGAAGGATAATCTAGAGTAAACTACATACTATTCTAGCATTCACCCATGTTCTCTGCTTTTCTTGATTTATATTACTCTAACATTCACCCATGTTCTTTGCTCTTCTTGATTTTGATCCTCAAATTTTAAAATTTGCTGAATTGGTCCCCAAATTTCCAAAGCTTCTTTGCTTGTGTCGGATCCCAAATCCAATCTTGATCAAATCCCTAATCGAATTGAGCTCGCACATATTCATCATTGGTGAGATACTCCTCGTTTGAATACAAGTTTTTCCAGCTAAAATCCAGATGAAAAAAAAAGACTCGGTCATGCCATCGCGGTGCCATATTGGCCATCACGGCGTGGTCATGCCATAAAAGAAAAAAGGGCCATCACAGTCATGCTATCGCGGTGCCATATCGGTAATCACGTCATGGTCATGCCGTAGTAGCTAACAAACTAATCGAAAATCTGAATTCCAGAATTCCAATATTTTACTGAATCCATTGTAAATCATCAAAAAAACTTGGTTGTGCAAACTTAATGTGATCACACATCTATATGATACCAAACCGACATTTCAACACAATTAATTCAGTGTTTTTTGTAGAGGTATTGGATAAGCAAATCGGTGATTAAATCCAAACAATATTGAGCAAAGAATCGCAACAAAAAGCATTACAAAATTGCAGCAATGATCCAACACAGAATCGCACCAACACTCAGGTAATCCAACACGAACTCATGAGGAAGATGATCAGCAACTGATGAGGAATCGTAATAATGAGCTAGAACGTATATTGGATTGCACAACTAATGTTGATGCTAAGTAGGAGTTGCAATATGAATTGACAAATTGATGGATGAATTGAAGAAACGATGGAGCGGTTTAATGCTAAACTGGAGCTGCAACTGGAAAATATTTGGCCCTAGGATAGACTAAGCTCTGATACCATGTTAGAAATTAATAGAACATGAAAGCGTGAAGGATATGAACAAGAAAAACACCTGGCTCCATTGTATTGAGAAACGTATCAGTTTGTATATATTGAAATACATATATATAGTATAGAGAGAATTAACTATATATATCGATACTATCTATAAACATACTCATACTATCTATCTAAGATATATATAATTGTAAAGATTAAACTAAATTTAAAGGGATAACCTAATTAATATAGATAGACTAAACGATAAAGTCTAATAGAAGGATAATCTAGAGTAAACTACATACTATTCTAGCATTCACCCATGTTCTCTGCTTTTCTTGATTTATATTACTCTAACATTCACCCATGTTCTTTGCTCTTCTTGATTTTGATCCTCAAATTTTAAAATTTGCTGAATTGGTCCCCAAATTTCCAAAGCTTCTTTGCTTGTGTCGGATCCCAAATCCAATCTTGATCAAATCCCTAATCGAATTGAGCTCGCACATATTCATCATTGGTGAGATACTCCTCGTTTGAATACAAGTTTTTCCAGCTAAAATCCAGATGAAAAAAAAAGACTCGGTCATGCCATCGCGGTGCCATATTGTCCATCACGGCGTGGTCATGCCAGAAAAGAAAAAAGGGCCATCACAGTCATGCTATCGCGGTGCCATATCGGTAATCACGTCATGGTCATGCCGTAGTAGCTAACAAACTAATCGAAAATCTAAAATCCAGAATTCCAATATTTTATTGAATCCATTGTAAATCATAAAAAAAACTTGGTTGTGCAAACTTAATGTGATCACACATCTATATGATACCAAACCTTCATTTCAACACAATTAATTCAGCGTTTTTTGTAGAGGTATTGGATAAGCAAATCGGTGATTAAATCCAAACTATATTGAGCAAAGAATCGCAACAAAAAGCATTACAAAATTGCAGCAATGATCCAACACAGAATCGCACCAACACTCAGGTAATCCAACACGAACTCATGAGTAAGATGATCAGCAACTGATGAGGAATCGTAATAATGAGCTAGAACGTATATTGGATTGCACAACTAATGTTGATGCTAAGTAGGAGTTGCAATATGAATTGACAAATTGATGGCTGAATTGAAGAAACGACGGAGCGGTTTAATGCTAAACTGGAGCTGCAACTGGAAAATATTTGGCCCTAGGATAGACTAAGCTCTGATACCATGTTAGAAATTAATAGAACATGAAAGCGTGAAGGATATGAACAAGAAAAACACCTGGCTCCATTGTATTGAGAAACGTATCAGTTTGTACATATTGAAATACATATATATAGTATAGAGAGAATTAACTATATATATCGATACTATCTATAAACATACTCATACTATCTATCTAAGATATATATAATTGTAAAGATTAAACTAAATTTAAAGGGATAACCTAATTAATATAGATAGACTAAACGATAAAGTCTAATAGAAGGATAATCTAGAGTAAACTACATACTATTCTAGCATTCACCCATGTTCTCTGCTTTTCTTGATTTATATTACTCTAACATTCACCCATGTTCTTTGCTCTTCTTGATTTTGATCCTCAAATTTTAAAATTTGCTGAATTGGTCCCCAAATTTCCAAAGCTTCTTTGCTTGTGTCGGATCCCAAATCCAATCTTGATCAAATCCCTAATCGAATTGAGCTCGCACATATTCATCATTGGTGAGATACTCCTCGTTTGAATACAAGTTTTTCCAGCTAAAATCCAGATGAAAAAAAAAGACTCGGTCATGCCATCGCGGTGCCATATTGGCCATCACGGCGTGGTCATGCCATAAAAGAAAAAAGGGCCATCACAGTCATGCTATCGCGGTGCCATATCGGTAATCACGTCATGGTCATGCCGTAGTAGCTAACAAACTAATCGAAAATCTGAATTCCAGAATTCCAATATTTTATTGAATCCATTGTAAATCATAAAAAAAACTTGGTTGTGCAAACTTAATGTGATCACACATCTATATGATACCAAACCGACAGTTCCACACAATTAATTCAGTGTTTTTTGTAGAGGTATTGGATAAGCAAATCGGTGATTAAATCCAAACTATATTGAGCAAAGAATCACAACAAAAAGCATTACAAAATTGCAGCAATGATCCAACACAGAATCGCACCAACACTCAGGTAATCCAACACGAACTCATGAGGAAGATGATCAGCAACTGATGAGGAATCGTAATAATGAGCTAGAACGTATATTGGATTGCACAACTAATGTTGATGCTAAGTAGGAGTTGCAATATGAATTGACAAATTGATGGCTGAATTGAAGAAACGATGGAGCGGTTTAATGCTAAACTGGAGCTGCAACTGGAAAATATTTGGCCCTAGGATAGACTAAGCTCTGATACCATGTTAGAAATTAATAGAACATGAAAGCGTGAAGGATATGAACAAGAAAAACACCTGGCTCCATTGTATTGAGAAACGTATCAGTTTGTACATATTGAAATACATATATATAGTATAGAGAGAATTAACTATATATATCGATACTATCTATAAACATACTCATACTATCTATCTAAGATATATATAATTGTAAAGATTAAACTAAATTTAAAGGGATAACCTAATTAATATAGATAGACTAAACGATAAAGTCTAATAGAAGGATAATCTAGAGTAAACTACATACTATTCTAGCATTCACCCATGTTCTCTGCTTTTCTTGATTTATATTACTCTAACATTCACCCATGTTCTTTGCTCTTCTTGATTTTGATCCTCAAATTTTAAAATTTGCTGAATTGGTCCCCAAATTTCCAAAGCTTCTTTGCTTGTGTCGGATCCCAAATCCAATCTTGATCAAATCCCTAATCGAATTGAGCTCGCACATATTCATCATTGGTGAGATACTCCTCGTTTGAATACAAGTTTTTCCAGCTAAAATCCAGATGAAAAAAAAAGGCTCGGTCATGCCATCGCGGTGCCATATTGGCCATCACGGCGTGGTCATGCCATAAAAGAAAAAAGGGCCATCACAGTCATGCTATCGCGGTGCCATATCGGTAATCACGTCATGGTCATGCCGTAGTAGCTAACAAACTAATCGAAAATCTGAATTCCAGAATTCCAATATTTTATTGAATCCATTGTAAATCATCAAAAAAACTTGGTTGTGCAAACTTAATGTGATCACACATCTATATGATACCAAACCGACATTTCAACACAATTAATTCAGTGTTTTTTGTAGAGGTATTGGATAAGCAAATCGGTGATTAAATCCAAACTATATTGAGCAAAGAATCGCAACAAAAAGCATTACAAAATTGCAGCAATGATCCAACACAGAATCGCACCAACACTCAGGTAATCCAACACGAACTCATGAGGAAGATGATCAGCAACTGATGAGGAATCGTAATAATGAGCTAGAACGTATATTGGATTGCACAACTAATGTTGATGCTAAGTAGGAGTTGCAATATGAATTGACAAATTGATGGATGAATTGAAGAAACGATGGAGCGGTTTAATGCTAAACTGGAGCTGCAACTGGAAAATATTTGGCCCTAGGATAGACTAAGCTCTGATACCATGTTACAAATTAATAGAACATGAAAGCGTGAAGGATATGAACAAGAAAAACACCTGGCTCCATTGTATTGAGAAACGTATCAGTTTGTACATATTGAAATACATATATATAGTATAGAGAGAATTAACTATATATATCGATACTATCTATAAACATACTCATACTATCTATCTAAGATATATATAATTGTAAAGATTAAACTAAATTTAAAGGGATAACCTAATTAATATAGATAGACTAAACGATAAAGTCTAATAGAAGGATAATCTAGAGTAAACTACATACTATTCTAGCATTCACCCATGTTCTCTGCTTTTCTTGATTTATATTACTCTAACATTCACCCATGTTCTTTGCTCTTCTTGATTTTGATCCTCAAATTTTAAAATTTGCTGAATTGGTCCCCAAATTTCCAAAGCTTCTTTGCTTGTGTCGGATCCCAAATCCAATCTTGATCAAATCCCTAATCGAATTGAGCTCGCACATATTCATCATTGGTGAGATACTCCTCGTTTGAATACAAGTTTTTCCAGCTAAAATCCAGATGAAAAAAAAAGACTCGGTCATGCCATCGCGGTGCCATATTGTCCATCACGGCGTGGTCATGCCATAAAAGAAAAAAGGGCCATCACAGTCATGCTATCGCGGTGCCATATCGGTAATCACGTCATGGTCATGCCATAGTAGCTAACAAACTAATCGAAAATCTGAATTCCAGAATTCCAATATTTTATTGAATCCATTGTAAATCATCAAAAAAACTTGGTTGTGCAAACTTAATGTGATCACACATCTATATGATACCAAACCGACATTTCAACACAATTAATTCAGTGTTTTTTGTAGAGGTATTGGATAAGCAAATCGGTGATTAAATCCAAACTATATTGAGCAAAGAATCACAACAAAAAGCATTACAAAATTGCAGCAATGATCCAACACAGAATCGCACCAACACTCAGGTAATCCAACACGAACTCATGAGGAAGATGATCAGCAACTGATGAGGAATCGTAATAATGAGCTAGAACGTATATTGGATTGCACAACTAATGTTGATGCTAAGTAGGAGTTGCAATATGAATTGACAAATTGATGGCTGAATTGAAGAAACGATGGAGCGGTTTAATGCTAAACTGGAGCTGCAACTGGAAAATATTTGGCCCTAGGATAGACTAAGCTCTGATACCATGTTAGAAATTAATAGAACATGAAAGCGTGAAGGATATGAACAAGAAAAACACCTGGCTCCATTGTATTGAGAAACGTATCAGTTTGTACATATTGAAATACATATATATAGTATAGAGAGAATTAACTATATATATCGATACTATCTATAAACATACTCATACTATCTATCTAAGATATATATAATTGTAAAGATTAAACTAAATTTAAAGGGATAACCTAATTAATATAGATAGACTAAACGATAAAGTCTAATAGAAGGATAATCTAGAGTAAACTACATACTATTCTAGCATTCACCCATGTTCTCTGCTTTTCTTGATTTATATTACTCTAACATTCACCCATGTTCTTTGCTCTTCTTGATTTTGATCCTCAAATTTTAAAATTTGCTGAATTGGTCCCCAAATTTCCAAAGCTTCTTTGCTTGTGTCGGATCCCAAATCCAATCTTGATCAAATCCCTAATCGAATTGAGCTCGCACATATTCATCATTGGTGAGATACTCCTCGTTTGAATACAAGTTTTTCCAGCTAAAATCCAGATGAAAAAAAAAGACTCGGTCATGCCATCGCGGTGCCATATTGTCCATCACGGCGTGGTCATGCCATAAAAGAAAAAAGGGCCATCACAGTCATGCTATCGCGGTGCCATATCGGTAATCACGTCATGGTCATGCCGTAGTAGCTAACAAACTAATCGAAAATCTGAATTCCAGAATTCCAATATTTTATTGAATCCATTGTAAATCATCAAAAAAACTTGGTTGTGCAAACTTAATGTGATCACACATCTATATGATACCAAACCGACATTTCAACACAATTAATTCAGCGTTTTTTGTAGAGGTATTGGATAAGCAAATCGGTGATTAAATCCAAACTATATTGAGCAAAGAATCGCAACAAAAAGCATTACAAAATTGCAGCAATGATCCAACACAGAATCGCACCAACACTCAGGTAATCCAACACGAACTCATGAGGAAGATGATCAGCAACTGATGAGGAATCGTAATAATGAGCTAGAACGTATATTGGATTGCACAACTAATGTTGATGCTAAGTAGGAGTTGCAATATGAATTGACAAATTGATGGCTGAATTGAAGAAACGATGGAGCGGTTTAATGCTAAACTGGAGCTGCAACTGGAAAATATTTGGCCCTAGGATAGACTAAGCTCTGATACCATGTTAGAAATTAATAGAACATGAAAGCGTGAAGGATATGAACAAGAAAAACACCTGGCTCCATTGTATTGAGAAACGTATCAGTTTGTACATATTGAACTACATATATATAGTATAGAGAGAATTAACTATATATATCGATACTATCTATAAAGATACTCATACTATCTATCTAACGATATATATAATTGTAAAGATTAAACTAAATTTAAAGGGATAACCTAATTAATATAGATAGACTAAACGATAAAGTCTAATAGAAGGATAATCTAGAGTAAACTACATACTATTCTAACATTCACCCATGTTCTCTGCTTTTCTTGATTTATATTACTCTAACATTCACCCATGTTCTTTGCTCTTCTTGATTTTGATCCTCAAATTTTAAAATTTGCTGAATTGGTGCCCAAATTTCCAAAGCTTCTTTGCTTGTGTCGGATCCCAAATCCAATCTTGATCAAATCCCTAATCGAATTGAGCTCGCACATATTCATCATTGGTGAGATACTCCTCGTTTGAATACAAGTTTTTCCAGCTAAAATCCAGATGAAAAAAAAAAGACTCGGTCATGCCATCGCGGTGCCATATTGGCCATCACGGCGTGGTCATGCCATAAAAGAAAAAAGGGCCATCACAGTCATGCTATCGCGGTGCCATATCGGTAATCACGTCATGGTCATGCCGTAGTAGCTAACAAACTAATCGAAAATCTGAATTCCAGAATTCCAATATTTTATTGAATCCATTGTAAATCATCAAAAAAACTTGGTTGTGCAAACTTAATGTGATCACACATCTATATGATACCAAACCGGCATTTCAACACAATTAATTCAGCGTTTTTTGTAGAGGTATTGGATAAGCAAATCGGTGATTAAATCCAAACTATATTGAGCAAAGAATCGCAACAAAAAGTATTACAAAATTGCAGCAATGATCCAACACAGAATCGCACCAACACTCAGGTAATCCAACACGAACTCATGAGGAAGATGATCAGCAACTGATGAGGAATCGTAATAATGAGCTAGAACGTATATTGGATTGCACAACTAATGTTGATGCTAAGTAGGAGTTGCAATATGAATTGACAAATTGATGGCTGAATTGAAGAAACGATGGAGCGGTTTAATGCTAAACTGGAGCTGCAACTGGAAAATATTTGGCCCTAGGATAGACTAAGCTCTGATACCATGTTAGAAATTAATAGAACATGAAAGCGTGAAGGATATGAACAAGAAAAACACTTGGCTCCATTGTATTGAGAAACGTATCAGTGTGTACATATTGAACTACATATATATAGTATAGAGAGAATTAACTATATATATCGATACTATCTATAAAGATACTCATACTATCTATCTAACGATATATATAATTGTAAAGATTAAACTAAATTTAAAGGGATAACCTAATTAATATAGATAGACTAAACGATAAAGTCTAATAGAAGGATAATCTAGAGTAAACTACATACTATTCTAACATTCACCCAAATCCCTAATTGAATTGAGCTCGCACATATTCATCATTGGTGAGATACTCCTCGTTTGAATACAAGTTTTTCCAGCTAAAATCCAGATGAAAAAAAAAAGACTCGGTCATGCCATCGCGGTGCCATATTGGCCATCACGGCGTGGTCATGCCATAAAAGAAAAAAGGGCCATCACAGTCATGCTATCGCGGTGCCATATCGGTAATCACGTCATGGTCATGCCGTAGTAGCTAACAAACTAATCGAAAATCTGAATTCCAGAATTCCAATATTTTATTGAATCCATTGTAAATCATCAAAAAAACTTGGTTGTGCAAACTTAATGTGATCACACATCTATATGATACCAAACCGGCATTTTAACACAATTAATTCAGCGTTTTTTGTAGAGGTATTGGATAAGCAAATCGGTGATTAAATCCAAACTATATTGAGCAAAGAATCGCAACAAAAAGTATTACAAAATTGCAGCAATGATCCAACACAGAATCGCACCAACACTCAGGTAATCCAACACGAACTCATGAGGAAGATGATCAGCAACTGATGAGGAATCGTAATAATGAGCTAGAACGTATATTGGATTGCACAACTAATGTTGATGCTAAGTAGGAGTTGCAATATGAATTGACAAATTGATGGCTGAATTGAAGAAACGATGGAGCGGTTTAATGCTAAACTGGAGCTGCAACTGGAAAATATTTGGCCCTAGGATAGACTAAGCTCTGATACCATGTTAGAAATTAATAGAACATGAAAGCGTGAAGGATATGAACAAGAAAAACACTTGGCTCCATTGTATTGAGAAACGTATCAGTTTGTACATATTGAACTACATATATATAGTATAGAGAGAATTAACTATATATATCGATACTATCTATAAAGATACTCATACTATCTATCTAACGATATATATAATTGTAAAGATTAAACTAAATTTAAAGGGATAACCTAATTAATATAGATAGACTAAACGATAAAGTCTAATAGAAGGATAATCTAGAGTAAACTACATACTATTCTAACATTCACCCATGTTCTCTGCTTTTCTTGATTTATATTACTCTAACATTCACCCATGTTCTTTGCTCTTCTTGATTTTGATCCTCAAATTTTAAAATTTGCTGAATTGGTCCCCAAATTTCCAAAGCTTCTTTGCTTGTGTCGGATCCCAAATCCAATCTTGATCAAATCCCTAATCGAATTGAGCTCGCACATATTCGTCATTGGTGAGATACTCCTCGTTTGAATACAAGTTTTTCCAGCTAAAATCCAGATGAAAAAAAAATACTCGGTCATGCCATCGCGGTGCCATATTGGCCATCACGGCATGGTCATGCCATAAAAGAAAAAAGGGCCATCACAGTCATGCTATCGCGGTGCCATATCGGTAATCACGTCATGGTCATGCCGTAGTAGCTACCAAACTAATCGAAAATCTGAATTCCAGAATTCCAATATCTTATTGAATCCATTGTAAATCATCAAAAAAACTTGGTTGTGCAAACTTAATGTGATCACACATCTATATGATACCAATACGGCATTTCAACACAATTAATTCAGCGTTTTTTGTAGAGGTATTGGATAAGCAAATCGGTGATTAAATCCAAACTATATTGAGCAAAGAATCGCAACAAAAAGCATTACAAAATTGCAGCAATGATCCAACACAGAATCGCACCAACACTCAGGTAATCCAACACGAACTCATGAGGAAGATGATCAGCAACTGATGAGGAATCGTAATAATGAGCTAGAACGTATATTGGATTGCACAACTAATGTTGATGCTAAGTAGGAGTTGCAATATGAATTGACAAATTGATGGATGAATTGAAGATTCGATGGAGCGGTTTAATGCTAAACTGGAGCTGCAACTGGAAAATATTTGGCCCTAGGATAGACTAAGCTCTGATACCATGTTAGAAATTAATAGAACATGAAAGCGTGAAAGATATGAACAAGAAAAACACCTGGCTCCATTGTATTGAGAAACGTATCAGTTTGTACATATTGAACTACATATATATAGTATAGAGAGAATTAACTATATATATGGATACTATCTATAAAGATACTCATACTATCTATCTAAGGATATATATAATTGTAAAGATTAAACTAAATTTAAAGGGATAACCTAATTAATATAGATAGACTAAACGATAAAGTCTAATAGAAGGATAATCTAGAGTAAACTACATACTATTCTAACATTCACCCATGTTCTCTGCTTTTCTTGATTTATATTACTCTAACATTCACCCATGTTCTTTGCTCTTCTTGATTTTGATCCTCAAATTTTAAAATTTGCTGAATTGGTCCCCAAATTTCCAAAGCTTCTTTGCTTGTGTCGGATCCCAAATCCAATCTTGATCAAATCCCTAATCGAATTGAGCTCCCACATATTCGTCACTGGTGAGATACTCCTCGTTTGAATACAAGTTTTTCCAGCTAAAATCCATATGAAAAAAAAAGACTCGGTCATGCCATCGCGGTGCCATATTGGCCATCATGGCGTGGTCATGCCATAAAAGAAAGAAGGGCCATCACAGTCATGCTATCGCGGTGCCATATCGGTAATCACGTCATGGTCATGCCGTAGTAGCTAACAAACTAATCGAAAATCTGAATTCCAGAATTCCAATATTTTATTGAATCCATTGTAAATCATCAAAAAAACTTGGTTGTGCAAACTTAGTGTGATCACACATCTATATGATACCAAACCGGCATTTCAACATAATTAATTCAGTGTTTTTTGTAGAGGTATTGGATAAGAAAATCGGTGATTAAATCCAAACTATATTGAGCAAAGAATCGCAACAAAAAGCATTACAAAATTGCAGCAATGATCCAACACAGAATCGCACCAACACTCAGGTAATCCAACACGAACTCATGAGGAAGATGATCAGCAACTGATGAGGAATCGTAATAATGAGCTAGAACGTATATTGGATTGCACAACTAATGTTGATGCTAAGTAGGAGTTGCAATATGAATTGACAAATTGATGGCTGAATTGAAGAAACGATGGAGCGGTTTAATGCTAAACTGGAGCTGCAACTGGAAAATATTTGGCCCTAGGATAGACTAAGCTCTGATACCATGTTAGAAATTAATAGAACATGAAAGCGTGAAGGATATGAACAAGAAAAACACCTGGCTCCATTGTATTGAGAAACGTATCAGTTTGTACATATTGAACTACATATATATAGTATAGAGAGACTTAACTATATATATCGATACTATCTATAAAGATGCTCATACTATCTATCTAACGATATATATAATTGTAAAGAATAAACTAAATTTAAAGGGATAACCTAATTAATATAGATAGACTAAACGATAAAGTCTAATAGAAGGATAATCTAGAGTAAACTACATACTATTCTAACATTCACCCATGTTCTCTGCTTTTCTTGATTTATATTACTCTAATATTCACCCATGTTCTTTGCTCTTCTTGATTTTGATCCTCAAATTTTAGAATTTGCTAAATTGGTCCCCAAATTTCCAAAGCTTCTTTGCTTGTGTCGGATCCCAAATCCAATCTTGATCAAATCCCTAATCGAATTGAGCTCGCACATATTCGTCATTGGTAAGATACTCCTCGTTTGAATACAAGTTTTTCCAGCTAAAATCCAGATGAAAAAAAAAGACTCGGTCATGCCATCGCGGTGCCATATTGGCCATCACGGCGTGGTCATGCCATAAAAGAAAAAAGGGCCATCACAGTCATGCTATCGCGGTGCCATATCGGTAATCACGTCATGGTCATGCCGTAGTAGCTAACAAACTAATCGAAAATCTGAATTCCAGAATTCCAATATTTTATTGAATCCATTGTAAATCATCAAAAAAACTTGGTTGTGCAAACTTAGTGTGATCACACATCTATATGATACCAAACCGGCATTTCAACATAATTAATTCAGTGTTTTTTGTAGAGGTATTGGATAAGAAAATCGGTGATTAAATCCAAACTATATTGAGCAAAGAATCGCAACAAAAAGCATTACAAAATTGCAGCAATGATCCAACACAGAATCGCACCAACACTCAGGTAATCCAACACGAACTCATGAGGAAGATGATCAGCAACTGATGAGGAATCGTAATAATGAGCTAGAACGTATATTGGATTGCACAACTAATGTTGATGCTAAGTAGGAGTTGCAATATGAATTGACAAATTGATGGCTGAATTGAAGAAACGATGGAGCGGTTTAATGCTAAACTGGAGCTGCAACTGGAAAATATTTGGCCCTAGGATAGACTAAGCTCTGATACCATGTTAGAAATTAATAGAACATGAAAGCGTGAAGGATATGAACAAGAAAAACACCTGGCTCCATTGTATTGAGAAACGTATCAGTTTGTACATATTGAACTACATATATATAGTATAGAGAGACTTAACTATATATATCGATACTATCTATAAAGATGCTCATACTATCTATCTTACGATATATATAATTGTAAAGAATAAACTAAATTTAAAGGGATAACCTAATTAATATAGATAGACTAAACGATAAAGTCTAATAGAAGGATAATCTAGAGTAAACTACATACTATTCTAACATTCACCCATGTTCTCTGCTTTTCTTGATTTATATTACTCTAACATTCACCCATGTTCTTTGCTCTTCTTGATTTTGATCCTCAAATTTTAGAATTTGCTAAATTGGTCCCCAAATTTCCAAAGCTTCTTTGCTTGTGTCGGATCCCAAATCCAATCTTGATCAAATCCCTAATCGAATTGAGCTCGCACATATTCGTCATTGGTGAGATACTCCTCGTTTGAATACAAGTTTTTCCAGCTAAAATCCAGATGAAAAAAAAAGACTCGGTCATGCCATCGCGGTGCCATATTGGCCATCACGGCGTGGTCATGCCATAAAAGAAAAAAGGGCCATCACAGTCATGCTATCGCGGTGCCATATCGGTAATCACGTCATGGTCATGCCGTAGTAGCTAACAAAATAATCGAAAATCTGAATTCCAGAATTCCAATATTTTATTGAATCCATTGTAAATCATCAAAAAAACTTGGTTGTGCAAACTTAGTGTGATCACACATCTATATGATACCAAACCGGCATTTCAACATAATTAATTCAGTGTTTTTTGTAGAGGTATTGGATAAGAAAATCAGTGATTAAATCCAAACTATATTGAGCAAAGAATCGCAACAAAAAGCATTACAAAATTGCAGCAATGATCCAACACAGAATCGCACCAACACTCAGGTAATCCAACACGAACTCATGAGGAAGATGATCAGCAACTGATGAGGAATCGTAATAATGAGCTAGAACGTATATTGGATTGCACAACTAATGTTGATGCTAAGTAGGAGTTGCAATATGAATTGACAAATTGATGGCTGAATTGAAGAAACGATGGAGCGGTTTAATGCTAAACTGGAGCTGCAACTGGAAAATATTTGGCCCTAGGATAGACTAAGCTCTGATACCATGTTAGAAATTAATAGAACATGAAAGCGTGAAAGATATGAACAAGAAAAACACCTGGCTCCATTGTATTGAGAAACGTATCAGTTTGTACATATTGAACTACATATATATAGTATAGAGAGAATTAACTATATATATGGATACTATCTATAAAGATACTCATACTATCTATCTAAGGATATATATAATTGTAAAGATTAAACTAAATTTAAAGGGATAACCTAATTAATATAGATAGACTAAACGATAAAGTCTAATAGAAGGATAATCTAGAGTAAACTACATACTATTCTAACATTCACCCATGTTCTCTGCTTTTCTTGATTTATATTACTCTAACATTCACCCATGTTCTTTGCTCTTCTTGATTTTGATCCTCAAATTTTAAAATTTGCTGAATTGGTCCCCAAATTTCCAAAGCTTCTTTGCTTGTGTCGGATCCCAAATCCAATCTTGATCAAATCCCTAATCGAATTGAGCTCCCACATATTCGTCACTGGTGAGATACTCCTCGTTTGAATACAAGTTTTTCCAGCTAAAATCCAGATGAAAAAAAAAGACTCGGTCATGCCATCGCGGTGCCATATTGGCCATCACGGCGTGGTCATGCCATAAAAGAAAAAAGGGCCATCACAGTCATGCTATCGCGGTGCCATATCGGTAATCACGTCATGGTCATGCCGTAGTAGCTAACAAAATAATCGAAAATCTGAATTCCAGAATTCCAATATTTTATTGAATCCATTGTAAATCATCAAAAAAACTTGGTTGTGCAAACTTAGTGTGATCACACATCTATATGATACCAAACCGGCATTTCAACATAATTAATTCAGTGTTTTTTGTAGAGGTATTGGATAAGAAAATCGGTGATTAAATCCAAACTATATTGAGCAAAGAATCGCAACAAAAAGCATTACAAAATTGCAGCAATGATCCAACACAGAATCGCACCAACACTCAGGTAATCCAACACGAACTCATGAGGAAGATGATCAGCAACTGATGAGGAATCGTAATAATGAGCTAGAACGTATATTGGATTGCACAACTAATGTTGATGCTAAGTAGGAGTTGCAATATGAATTGACAAATTGATGGCTGAATTGAAGAAACGATGGAGCGGTTTAATGCTAAACTGGAGCTTCAACTGGAAAATATTTGGCCCTAGGATAGACTAAGCTCTGATACCATGTTAGAAATTAATAGAACATGAAAGCGTGAAGGATATGAACAAGAAAAACACCTGGCTCCATTGTATTGAGAAACGTATCAGTTTGTACATATTGAACTACATATATATAGTATAGAGAGACTTAACTATATATATCGATACTATCTATAAAGATGCTCATACTATCTATCTAACGATATATATAATTGTAAAGAATAAACTAAATTTAAAGGGATAACCTAATTAATATAGATAGACTAAACGATAAAGTCTAATAGAAGGATAATCTAGAGTAAAATACATACTATTCTAACATTCACCCATGTTCTCTGCTTTTCTTGATTTATATTACTCTAATATTCACCCATGTTCTTTGCTCTTCTTGATTTTGATCCTCAAATTTTAGAATTTGCTAAATTGGTCCCCAAATTTCCAAAGCTTCTTTGCTTGTGTCGGATCCCAAATCCAATCTTGATCAAATCCCTAATCGAATTGAGCTCGCACATATTCGTCATTGGTGAGATACTCCTCGTTTGAATACAAGTTTTTCCAGCTAAAATCCAGATGAAAAAAAAAGACTCGGTCATGCCATCGCGGTGCCATATTGGCCATCACGGCGTGGTCATGCCATAAAAGAAAAAAGGGCCATCACAGTCATGCTATCGCGGTGCCATATCGGTAATCACGTCATGGTCATGCCGTAGTAGCTAACAAACTAATCGAAAATCTGAATTCCAGAATTCCAATATTTTATTGAATCCATTGTAAATCATCAAAAAAACTTGGTTGTGCAAACTTAGTGTGATCACACATCTATATGATACCAAACCGGCATTTCAACATAATTAATTCAGTGTTTTTTGTAGAGGTATTGGATAAGAAAATCGGTGATTAAATCCAAACTATATTGAGCAAAGAATCGCAACAAAAAGCATTACAAAATTGCAGCAATGATCCAACACAGAATCGCACCAACACTCAGGTAATCCAACACGAACTCATGAGGAAGATGATCAGCAACTGATGAGGAATCGTAATAATGAGCTAGAACGTATATTGGATTGCACAACTAATGTTGATGCTAAGTAGGAGTTGCAATATGAATTGACAAATTGATGGCTGAATTGAAGAAACGATGGAGCGGTTTAATGCTAAACTGGAGCTGCAACTGGAAAATATTTGGCCCTAGGATAGACTAAGCTCTGATACCATGTTAGAAATTAATAGAACATGAAAGCGTGAAGGATATGAACAAGAAAAACACCTGGCTCCATTGTATTGAGAAACGTATCAATTTGTACATATTGAACTACATATATATAGTATAGAGAGACTTAACTATATATATCGATACTATCTATAAAGATGCTCATACTATCTATCTTACGATATATATAATTGTAAAGAATAAACTAAATTTAAAGGGATAACCTAATTAATATAGATAGACTAAACGATAAAGTCTAATAGAAGGATAATCTAGAGTAAACTACATACTATTCTAACATTCACCCATGTTCTCTGCTTTTCTTGATTTATATTACTCTAACATTCACCCATGTTCTTTGCTCTTCTTGATTTTGATCCTCAAATTTTAGAATTTGCTAAATTGGTCCCCAAATTTCCAAAGCTTCTTTGCTTGTGTCGGATCCCAAATCCAATCTTGATCAAATCCCTAATCGAATTGAGCTCGCACATATTCGTCATTGGTGAGATACTCCTCGTTTGAATACAAGTTTTTCCAGCTAAAATCCAGATGAAAAAAAAAGACTCGGTCATGCCATCGCGGTGCCATATTGGCCATCACGGCGTGGTCATGCCATAAAAGAAAAAAGGGCCATCACAGTCATGCTATCGCGGTGCCATATCGGTAATCACGTCATGGTCATGCCGTAGTAGCTAACAAAATAATCGAAAATCTGAATTCCAGAATTCCAATATTTTATTGAATCCATTGTAAATCATCAAAAAAACTTGGTTGTGCAAACTTAGTGTGATCACACATCTATATGATACCAAACCGGCATTTCAACATAATTAATTCAGTGTTTTTTGTAGAGGTATTGGATAAGAAAATCGGTGATTAAATCCAAACTATATTGAGCAAAGAATCGCAACAAAAAGCATTACAAAATTGCAGCAATGATCCAACACAGAATCGCACCAACACTCAGGTAATCCAACACGAACTCATGAGGAAGCTGATCAGCAACTGATGAGGAATCGTAATAATGAGCTAGAACGTATATTGGATTGCACAACTAATGTTGATGCTAAGTAGGAGTTGCAATATGAATTGACAAATTGATGGCTGAATTGAAGAAACGATGGAGCGGTTTAATGCTAAACTGGAGCTGCAACTGGAAAATATTTGGCCCTAGGATAGACTAAGCTCTGATACCATGTTAGAAATTAATAGAACATGAAAGCGTGAAAGATATGAACAAGAAAAACACCTGGCTCCATTGTATTGAGAAACGTATCAGTTTGTACATATTGAACTACATATATATAGTATAGAGAGAATTAACTATATATATGGATACTATCTATAAAGATACTCATACTATCTATCTAAGGATATATATAATTGTAAAGATTAAACTAAATTTAAAGGGATAACCTAATTAATATAGATAGACTAAACGATAAAGTCTAATAGAAGGATAATCTAGAGTAAACTACATACTATTCTAACATTCACCCATGTTCTCTGCTTTTCTTGATTTATATTACTCTAACATTCACCCATGTTCTTTGCTCTTCTTGATTTTGATCCTCAAATTTTAAAATTTGCTGAATTGGTCCCCAAATTTCCAAAGCTTCTTTGCTTGTGTCGGATCCCAAATCCAATCTTGATCAAATCCCTAATCGAATTGAGCTCCCACATATTCGTCACTGGTGAGATACTCCTCGTTTGAATACAAGTTTTTCCAGCTAAAATCCAGATGAAAAAAAAAGACTCGGTCATGCCATCGCGGTGCCATATTGGCCATCATGGCGTGGTCATGCCATAAAAGAAAGAAGGGCCATCACAGTCATGCTATCGCGGTGCCATATCGGTAATCACGTCATGGTCATGCCGTAGTAGCTAACAAACTAATCGAAAATCTGAATTCCAGAATTCCAATATTTTATTGAATCCATTGTAAATCATCAAAAAAACTTGGTTGTGCAAACTTAGTGTGATCACACATCTATATGATACCAAACCGGCATTTCAACATAATTAATTCAGTGTTTTTTGTAGAGGTATTGGATAAGAAAATCGGTGATTAAATCCAAACTATATTGAGCAAAGAATCGCAACAAAAAGCATTACAAAATTGCAGCAATGATCCAACACAGAATCGCACCAACACTCAGGTAATCCAACACGAACTCATGAGGAAGATGATCAGCAACTGATGAGGAATCGTAATAATGAGCTAGAACGTATATTGGATTGCACAACTAATGTTGATGCTAAGTAGGAGTTGCAATATGAATTGACAAATTGATGGCTGAATTGAAGAAACGATGGAGCGGTTTAATGCTAAACTGGAGCTGCAACTGGAAAATATTTGGCCCTAGGATAGACTAAGCTCTGATACCATGTTAGAAATTAATAGAACATGAAAGCGTGAAGGATATGAACAAGAAAAACACCTGGCTCCATTGTATTGAGAAACGTATCAGTTTGTACATATTGAACTACATATATATAGTATAGAGAGACTTAACTATATATATCGATACTATCTATAAAGATGCTCATACTATCTATCTAACGATATATATAATTGTAAAGAATAAACTAAATTTAAAGGGATAACCTAATTAATATAGATAGACTAAACGATAAAGTCTAATAGAAGGATAATCTAGAGTAAAATACATACTATTCTAACATTCACCCATGTTCTCTGCTTTTCTTGATTTATATTACTCTAACATTCACCCATGTTCTTTGCTCTTCTTGATTTTGATCCTCAAATTTTAGAATTTGCTAAATTGGTCCCCAAATTTCCAAAGCTTCTTTGCTTGTGTCGGATCCCAAATCCAATCTTGATCAAATCCCTAATCGAATTGAGCTCGCACATATTCGTCATTGGTGAGATACTCCTCGTTTGAATACAAGTTTTTCCAGCTAAAATCCAGATGAAAAAAAAAGACTCGGTCATGCCATCGCGGTGCCATATTGGCCATCACGGCGTGGTCATGCCATAAAAGAAAAAAGGGCCATCACAGTCATGCTATCGCGGTGCCATATCGGTAATCACGTCATGGTCATGCCGTAGTAGCTAACAAACTAATCGAAAATCTGAATTCCAGAATTCCAATATTTTATTGAATCCATTGTAAATCATCAAAAAAACTTGGTTGTGCAAACTTAGTGTGATCACACATCTATATGATACCAAACCGGCATTTCAACATAATTAATTCAGTGTTTTTTGTAGAGGTATTGGATAAGAAAATCGGTGATTAAATCCAAACTATATTGAGCAAAGAATCGCAACAAAAAGCATTACAAAATTGCAGCAATGATCCAACACAGAATCGCACCAACACTCAGGTAATCCAACACGAACTCATGAGGAAGATGATCAGCAACTGATGAGGAATCGTAATAATGAGCTAGAACGTATATTGGATTGCACAACTAATGTTGATGCTAAGTAGGAGTTGCAATATGAATTGACAAATTGATGGCTGAATTGAAGAAACGATGGAGCGGTTTAATGCTAAACTGGAGCTGCAACTGGAAAATATTTGGCCCTAGGATAGACTAAGCTCTGATACCATGTTAGAAATTAATAGAACATGAAAGCGTGAAGGATATGAACAAGAAAAACACCTGGCTCCATTGTATTGAGAAACGTATCAGTTTGTACATATTGAACTACATATATATAGTATAGAGAGACTTAACTATATATATCGATACTATCTATAAAGATGCTCATACTATCTATCTTACGATATATATAATTGTAAAGAATAAACTAAATTTAAAGGGATAACCTAATTAATATAGATAGACTAAACGATAAAGTCTAATAGAAGGATAATCTAGAGTAAACTACATACTATTCTAACATTCACCCATGTTCTCTGCTTTTCTTGATTTATATTACTCTAACATTCACCCATGTTCTTTGCTCTTCTTGATTTTGATCCTCAAATTTTAGAATTTGCTAAATTGGTCCCCAAATTTCCAAAGCTTCTTTGCTTGTGTCGGATCCCAAATCCAATCTTGATCAAATCCCTAATCGAATTGAGCTCGCACATATTCGTCATTGGTGAGATACTCCTCGTTTGAATACAAGTTTTTCCAGCTAAAATCCAGATGAAAAAAAAAGACTCGGTCATGCCATCGCGGTGCCATATTGGCCATCACGGCGTGGTCATGCCATAAAAGAAAAAAGGGCCATCACAGTCATGCTATCGCGGTGCCATATCGGTAATCACGTCATGGTCATGCCGTAGTAGCTAACAAAATAATCGAAAATCTGAATTCCAGAATTCCAATATTTTATTGAATCCATTGTAAATCATCAAAAAAACTTGGTTGTGCAAACTTAGTGTGATCACACATCTATATGATACCAAACCGGCATTTCAACATAATTAATTCAGTGTTTTTTGTAGAGGTATTGGATAAGAAAATCGGTGATTAAATCCAAACTATATTGAGCAAAGAATCGCAACAAAAAGCATTACAAAATTGCAGCAATGATCCAACACAGAATCGCACCAACACTCAGGTAATCCAACACGAACTCATGAGGAAGATGATCAGCAACTGATGAGGAATCGTAATAATGAGCTAGAACGTATATTGGATTGCACAACTAATGTTGATGCTAAGTAGGAGTTGCAATATGAATTGACAAATTGATGGCTGAATTGAAGAAACGATGGAGCGGTTTAATGCTAAACTGGAGCTGCAACTGGAAAATATTTGGCCCTAGGATAGACTAAGCTCTGATACCATGTTAGAAATTAATAGAACATGAAAGCGTGAAGGATATGAACAAGAAAAACACCTGGCTCCATTGTATTGAGAAACGTATCAGTTTGTACATATTGAACTACATATATAATAGTATAGAGAGACTTAACTATATATATCGATACTATCTATAAAGATGCTCATACTATCTATCTAACGATATATATAATTGTAAAGAATAAACTAAATTTAAAGGGATAACCTAATTAATATAGATAGACTAAACGATAAAGTCTAATAGAAGGATAATCTAGAGTAAAATACATACTATTCTAACATTCACCCATGTTATCTGCTTTTCTTGATTTATATTACTCTAACATTCACCCATGTTCTTTGTTCTTCTTGATTTTGATCCTCAAATTTTAAAATTTGCTAAATTGGTCCCCAAATTTCCAAAGCTTCTTTGCTTGTATCGGATCCCAAATCCAATCTTGATCAAATCCCTAATCGAATTGAGCTCGCACATATTCGTCATTGGTGAGATACTCCTCGTTTGAATACAAGTTTTTCCAGCTAAAATCCAGATGAAAAAAAAAGACTCGGTCATGCCATCGCGGTGCCATATTGGCCATCACGGCGTGGTCATGCCATAAAAGAAAAAAGGGCCATCACAGTCATGCTATCGCGGTGCCATATCGGTAATCACGTCATGGTCATGCCGTAGTAGCTAACAAAATAATCGAAAATCTGAATTCCAGAATTCCAATATTTTATTGAATCCATTGTAAATCATCAAAAAAACTTGGTTGTGCAAACTTAGTGTGATCACACATCTATATGATACCAAACCGGCATTTCAACATAATTAATTCAGTGTTTTTTGTAGAGGTATTGGATAAGAAAATCGGTGATTAAATCCAAACTATATTGAGCAAAGAATCGCAACAAAAAGCATTACAAAATTGCAGCAATGATCCAACACAGAATCGCACCAACACTCAGGTAATCCAACACGAACTCATGAGGAAGATGATCAGCAACTGATGAGGAATCGTAATAATGAGCTAGAACGTATATTGGATTGCACAACTAATGTTGATGCTAAGTAGGAGTTGCAATATGAATTGACAAATTGATGGCTGAATTGAAGAAACGATGGAGCGGTTTAATGCTAAACTGGAGCTGCAACTGGAAAATATTTGGCCCTAGGATAGACTAAGCTCTGATACCATGTTAGAAATTAATAGAACATGAAAGCGTGAAGGATATGAACAAGAAAAACACCTGGCTCCATTGTATTGAGAAACGTATCAGTTTGTACATATTGAACTACATATATATAGTATAGAGAGACTTAACTATATATATCGATACTATCTATAAAGATGCTCATACTATCTATCTAGCGATATATATAATTGTAAAGAATAAACTAAATTTAAAGGGATAACCTAATTAATATAGATAGACTAAACGATAAAGTCTAATAGAAGGATAATCTAGAGTAAAATACATACTATTCTAACATTCACCCATGTTCTCTGCTTTTCTTGATTTATATTACTCTAACATTCACCCATGTTCTTTGTTCTTCTTGATTTTGATCCTCAAATTTTAAAATTTGCCAAATTGGTCCCCAAATTTCCAAAGCTTCTTTGCTTGTATCGGATCCCAAATCCAATCTTGATCAAATCCCTAATCGAATTGAGCTCGCACATATTCGTCATTGGTGAGATACTCCTCGTTTGAATACAAGTTTTTCCAGCTAAAATCCAGATGAAAAAAAAAGACTCGGTCATGCCATCGCGGTGCCATATTGGCCATCACGGCGTGGTCATGCCATAAAAGAAAAAAGGGCCATCACAGTCATGCTATCGCGGTGCCATATCGGTAATCACGTCATGGTCATGCCGTAGTAGCTAACAAACTAATCGAAAATCTGAATTCCAGAATTCCAATATTTTATTGAATCCATTGTAAATCATCAAAAAAACTTGGTTGTGCAAACTTAGTGTGATCACACATCTATATGATACCAAACCGGCATTTCAACATAATTAATTCAGTGTTTTTTGTAGAGGTATTGGATAAGAAAATCGGTGATTAAATCCAAACTATATTGAGCAAAGAATCGCAACAAAAAGCATTACAAAATTGCAGCAATGATCCAACACAGAATCGCACCAACACTCAGGTAATCCAACACGAACTCATGAGGAAGATGATCAGCAACTGATGAGGAATCGTAATAATGAGCTAGAACGTATATTGGATTGCACAACTAATGTTGATGCTAAGTAGGAGTTGCAATATGAATTGACAAATTGATGGCTGAATTGAAGAAACGATGGAGCGGTTTAATGCTAAACTGGAGCTGCAACTGGAAAATATTTGGCCCTAGGATAGACTAAGCTTTGATACCATGTTAGAAATTAATAGAACATGAAAGCGTGAAGGATATGAACAAGAAAAACACCTGGCTCCATTGTATTGAGAAACGTATCAGTTTGTACATATTGAACTACATATATATAGTATAGAGAGACTTAACTATATATATCGATACTATCTATAAAGATGCTCATACTATCTATCTAACGATATATATAATTGTAAAGAATAAACTAAATTTAAAGGGATAACCTAATTAATATAGATAGACTAAACGATAAAGTCTAATAGAAGGATAATCTAGAGTAAACTACATACTATTCTAACATTCACCCATGTTCTCTGCTTTTCTTGATTTATATTACTCTAACATTCACCCATGTTCTTTGCTCTTCTTGATTTTGATCCTCAAATTTTAGAATTTGCTAAATTGGTCCCCAAATTTCCAAAGCTTCTTTGCTTGTGTCGGATCCCAAATCCAATCTTGATCAAATCCCTAATCGAATTGAGCTCGCACATATTCGTCATTGGTGAGATACTCCTCGTTTGAATACAAGTTTTTCCAGCTAAAATCCAGATGAAAAAAAAAGACTCGGTCATGCCATCGCGGTGCCATATTGGCCATCACGGCGTGGTCATGCCATAAAAGAAAAAAGGGCCATCACAGTCATGCTATCGCGGTGCCATATCGGTAATCACGTCATGGTCATGCCGTAGTAGCTAACAAACTAATCGAAAATCTGAATTCCAGAATTCCAATATTTTATTGAATCCATTGTAAATCATCAAAAAAACTTGGTTGTGCAAACTTAGTGTGATCACACATCTATATGATACCAAACCGGCATTTCAACATAATTAATTCAGTGTTTTTTGTAGAGGTATTGGATAAGAAAATCGGTGATTAAATCCAAACTATATTGAGCAAAGAATCGCAACAAAAAGCATTACAAAATTGCAGCAATGATCCAACACAGAATCGCACCAACACTCAGGTAATCCAACACGAACTCATGAGGAAGATGATCAGCAACTGATGAGGAATCGTAATAATGAGCTAGAACGTATATTGGATTGCACAACTAATGTTGATGCTAAGTAGGAGTTGCAATATGAATTGACAAATTGATGGCTGAATTGAAGAAACGATGGAGCGGTTTAATGCTAAACTGGAGCTGCAACTGGAAAATATTTGGCCCTAGGATAGACTAAGCTTTGATACCATGTTAGAAATTAATAGAACATGAAAGCGTGAAGGATATGAACAAGAAAAACACCTGGCTCCATTGTATTGAGAAACGTATCAGTTTGTACATATTGAACTACATATATATAGTATAGAGAGACTTAACTATATATATCGATACTATCTATAAAGATGCTCATACTATCTATCTAACGATATATATAATTGTAAAGAATAAACTAAATTTAAAGGGATAACCTAATTAATATAGATAGACTAAACGATAAAGTCTAATAGAAGGATAATCTAGAGTAAACTACATACTATTCTAACATTCACCCATGTTCTCTGCTTTTCTTGATTTATATTACTCTAACATTCACCCATGTTCTTTGCTCTTCTTGATTTTGATCCTCAAATTTTAGAATTTGCTAAATTGGTCCCCAAATTTCCAAAGCTTCTTTGCTTGTGTCGGATCCCAAATCCAATCTTGATCAAATCCCTAATCGAATTGAGCTCGCACATATTCGTCATTGGTGAGATACTCCTCGTTTGAATACAAGTTTTTCCAGCTAAAATCCAGATGAAAAAAAAAGACTCGGTCATGCCATCGCGGTGCCATATTGGCCATCACGGCGTGGTCATGCCATAAAAGAAAAAAGGGCCATCACAGTCATGCTATCGCGGTGCCATATCGGTAATCACGTCATGGTCATGCCGTAGTAGCTAACAAACTAATCGAAAATCTGAATTCCAGAATTCCAATATTTTATTGAATCCATTGTAAATCATCAAAAAAACTTGGTTGTGCAAACTTAGTGTGATCACACATCTATATGATACCAAACCGGCATTTCAACATAATTAATTCAGTGTTTTTTGTAGAGGTATTGGATAAGAAAATCGGTGATTAAATCCAAACTATATTGAGCAAAGAATCGCAACAAAAAGCATTACAAAATTGCAGCAATGATCCAACACAGAATCGCACCAACACTCAGGTAATCCAACACGCACTCATGAGGAAGATGATCAGCAACTGATGAGGAATCGTAATAAAGAGCTAGAACGTATATTGGATTGCACAACTAATGTTGATGCTAAGTAGGAGTTGCAATATGAATTGAAAAATTGATGGCTGAATTGAAGAAACGATGGAGCGGTTTAATGCTAAACTGGAGCTGCAACTGGAAAATATTTGGCCCTAGGATAGACTAAGCTCTGATACCATGTTAGAAATTAATAGAACATGAAAGCGTGAAGGATATGAACAAGAAAAACACCTGGCTCCATTGTATTGAGAAACGTATCAGTTTGTACATATTGAACTACATATATATAGTATAGAGAGACTTAACTATATATATCGATACTATCTATAAAGATGCTCATACTATCTATCTAACGATATATATAATTGTAAAGAATAAACTAAATTTAAAGGGATAACCTAATTAATATAGATAGACTAAACGATAAAGTCTAATAGAAGGATAATCTAGAGTAAACTACATACTATTCTAACATTCACCCATGTTCTCTGCTTTTCTTGATTTATATTACTCTAACATTCACCCATGTTCTTTGCTCTTCTTGATTTTGATCCTCAAATTTTAGAATTTGCTAAATTGGTCCCCAAATTTCCAAAGCTTCTTTGCTTGTGTCGGATCCCAAATCCAATCTTGATCAAATCCCTAATCGAATTGAGCTCGCACATATTCGTCATTGGTGAGATACTCCTCGTTTGAATACAAGTTTTTCCAGCTAAAATCCAGATGAAAAAAAAAGACTCGGTCATGCCATCGCGGTGCCATATTGGCCATCACGGCGTGGTCATGCCATAAAAGAAAAAAGGGCCATCACAGTCATGCTATCGCGGTGCCATATCGGTAATCACGTCATGGTCATGCCGTAGTAGCTAACAAACTAATCGAAAATCTGAATTCCAGAATTCCAATATTTTATTGAATCCATTGTAAATCATCAAAAAAACTTGGTTGTGCAAACTTAGTGTGATCACACATCTATATGATACCAAACCGGCATTTCAACATAATTAATTCAGTGTTTTTTGTAGAGGTATTGGATAAGAAAATCGGTGATTAAATCCAAACTATATTGAGCAAAGAATCGCAACAAAAAGCATTACAAAATTGCAGCAATGATCCAACACAGAATCGCACCAACACTCAGGTAATCCAACACGCACTCATGAGGAAGATGATCAGCAACTGATGAGGAATCGTAATAAAGAGCTAGAACGTATATTGGATTGCACAACTAATGTTGATGCTAAGTAGGAGTTGCAATATGAATTGAAAAATTGATGGCTGAATTGAAGAAACGATGGAGCGGTTTAATGCTAAACTGGAGCTGCAACTGGAAAATATTTGGCCCTAGGATAGACTAAGCTCTGATACCATGTTAGAAATTAATAGAACATGAAAGCGTGAAGGATATGAACAAGAAAAACACCTGGCTCCATTGTATTGAGAAACGTATCAGTTTGTACATATTGAACTACATATATATAGTATAGAGAGACTTAACTATATATATCGATACTATCTATAAAGATGCTCATACTATCTATCTAACGATATATATAATTGTAAAGAATAAACTAAATTTAAAGGGATAACCTAATTAATATAGATAGACTAAACGATAAAGTCTAATAGAAGGATAATCTAGAGTAAACTACATACTATTCTAACATTCACCCATGTTCTCTGCTTTTCTTGATTTATATTACTCTAACATTCACCCATGTTCTTTGCTCTTCTTGATTTTGATCCTCAAATTTTAGAATTTGCTAAATTGGTCCCCAAATTTCCAAAGCTTCTTTGCTTGTGTCGGATCCCAATTCCAATCTTGATCAAATCCCTAATCGAATTGAGCTCGCACATATTCGTCATTGGTGAGATACTCCTCGTTTGAATACAAGTTTTTCCAGCTAAAATCCAGATGAAAAAAAAAGACTCGGTCATGCCATCGCGGTGCCATATTGGCCATCACGGCGTGGTCATGCCATAAAAGAAAAAAGGGCCATCACAGTCATGCTATCGCGGTGCCATATCGGTAATCACGTCATGGTCATGCCGTAGTAGCTAACAAACTAATCGAAAATCTGAATTCCAGAATTCCAATATTTTATTGAATCCATTGTAAATCATCAAAAAAACTTGGTTGTGCAAACTTAGTGTGATCACACATCTATATGATACCAAACCGGCATTTCAACATAATTAATTCAGTGTTTTTTGTAGAGGTATTGGATAAGAAAATCGGTGATTAAATCCAAACTATATTGAGCAAAGAATCGCAACAAAAAGCATTACAAAATTGCAGCAATGATCCAACACAGAATCGCACCAACACTCAGGTAATCCAACACGCACTCATGAGGAAGATGATCAGCAACTGATGAGGAATCGTAATAATGAGCTAGAACGTATATTGGATTGCACAACTAATGTTGATGCTAAGTAGGAGTTGCAATATGAATTGAAAAATTGATGGCTGAATTGAAGAAACGATGGAGCGGTTTAATGCTAAACTGGAGCTGCAACTGGAAAATATTTGGCCCTAGGATAGACTAAGCTCTGATACCATGTTAGAAATTAATAGAACATGAAAGCGTGAAGGATATGAACAAGAAAAACACCTGGCTCCATTGTATTGAGAAACGTATCAGTTTGTACATATTGAACTACATATATATAGTATAGAGAGACTTAACTATATATATCGATACTATCTATAAAGATGCTCATACTATCTATCTAACGATATATATAATTGTAAAGAATAAACTAAATTTAAAGGGATAACCTAATTAATATAGATAGACTAAACGATAAAGTCTAATAGAAGGATAATCTAGAGTAAACTACATACTATTCTAACATTCACCCATGTTCTCTGCTTTTATTGATTTATATTACTCTAACATTCACCCATGTTCTTTGCTCTTCTTGATTTTGATCCTCAAATTTTAGAATTTGCTAAATTGGTCCCCAAATTTCCAAAGCTTCTTTGCTTGTGTCGGATCCCAAATCCAATCTTGATCAAATCCCTAATCGAATTGAGCTCGCACATATTCGTCATTGGTGAGATACTCCTCGTTTGAATACAAGTTTTTCCAGCTAAAATCCAGATGAAAAAAAAAGACTCGGTCATGCCATCGCGGTGCCATATTGGCCATCACGGCGTGGTCATGCCATAAAAGAAAAAAGGGCCATCACAGTCATGCTATCGCGGTGCCATATCGGTAATCACGTCATGGTCATGCCGTAGTAGCTAACAAACTAATCGAAAATCTGAATTCCAGAATTCCAATATTTTATTGAATCCATTGTAAATCATCAAAAAAACTTGGTTGTGCAAACTTAGTGTGATCACACATCTATATGATACCAAACCGGCATTTCAACATAATTAATTCAGTGTTTTTTGTAGAGGTATTGGATAAGAAAATCGGTGATTAAATCCAAACTATATTGAGCAAAGAATCGCAACAAAAAGCATTACAAAATTGCAGCAATGATCCAACACAGAATCGCACCAACACTCAGGTAATCCAACACGCACTCATGAGGAAGATGATCAGCAACTGATGAGGAATCGTAATAATGAGCTAGAACGTATATTGGATTGCACAACTAATGTTGATGCTAAGTAGGAGTTGCAATATGAATTGAAAAATTGATGGCTGAATTGAAGAAACGATGGAGCGGTTTAATGCTAAACTGGAGCTGCAACTGGAAAATATTTGGCCCTAGGATAGACTAAGCTCTGATACCATGTTAGAAATTAATAGAACATGAAAGCGTGAAGGATATGAACAAGAAAAACACCTGGCTCCATTGTATTGAGAAACGTATCAGTTTGTACATATTGAACTACATATATATAGTATAGAGAGACTTAACTATATATATCGATACTATCTATAAAGATGCTCATACTATCTATCTAACGATATATATAATTGTAAAGAATAAACTAAATTTAAAGGGATAACCTAATTAATATAGATAGACTAAACGATAAAGTCTAATAGAAGGATAATCTAGAGTAAACTACATACTATTCTAACATTCACCCATGTTCTCTGCTTTTATTGATTTATATTACTCTAACATTCACCCATGTTCTTTGCTCTTCTTGATTTTGATCCTCAAATTTTAGAATTTGCTAAATTGGTCCCCAAATTTCCAAAGCTTCTTTGCTTGTGTCGGATCCCAAATCCAATCTTGATCAAATCCCTAATCGAATTGAGCTCGCACATATTCGTCATTGGTGAGATACTCCTCGTTTGAATACAAGTTTTTCCAGCTAAAATCCAGATGAAAAAAAAAGACTCGGTCATGCCATCGCGGTGCCATATTGGCCATCACGGCGTGGTCATGCCATAAAAGAAAAAAGGGCCATCACAGTCATGCTATCGCGGTGCCATATCGGTAATCACGTCATGGTCATGCCGTAGTAGCTAACAAACTAATCGAAAATCTGAATTCCAGAATTCCAATATTTTATTGAATCCATTGTAAATCATCAAAAAAACTTGGTTGTGCAAACTTAGTGTGATCACACATCTATATGATACCAAACCGGCATTTCAACATAATTAATTCAGTGTTTTTTGTAGAGGTATTGGATAAGAAAATCGGTGATTAAATCCAAACTATATTGAGTAAAGAATCGCAACAAAAAGCATTACAAAATTGCAGCAATGATCCAACACAGAATCGCACCAACACTCAGGTAATCCAACACGAACTCATGAGGAAGATGATCAGCAACTGATGAGGAATCGTAATAATGAGCTAGAACGTATATTGGATTGCACAACTAATGTTGATGCTAAGTAGGAGTTGCAATATGAATTGAAAAATTGATGGCTGAATTGAAGAAACGATGGAGCGGTTTAATGCTAAACTGGAGCTGCAACTGGAAAATATTTGGCCCTAGGATAGACTAAGCTCTGATACCATGTTAGAAATTAATAGAACATGAAAGCGTGAAGGATATGAACAAGAAAAACACCTGGCTCCATTGTATTGAGAAACGTATCAGTTTGTACATATTGAACTACATATATATAGTATAGAGAGACTTAACTATATATATCGATACTATCTATAAAGATGCTCATACTATCTATCTAACGATATATATAATTGTAAAGAATAAACTAAATTTAAAGGGATAACCTAATTAATATAGATAGACTAAACGATAAAGTCTAATAGAAGGATAATCTAGAGTAAACTACATACTATTCTAACATTCACCCATGTTCTCTGCTTTTCTTGATTTATATTACTCTAACATTCACCCATGTTCTTTGTTCTTCTTGATTTTGATCCTCAAATTTTAAAATTTGCTAAATTGGTCCCCAAATTTCCAAAGCTTCTTTGCTTGTGTCGGATCCCAAATCCAATCTTGATCAAATCCCTAATCGAATTGAGCTCGCACATATTCGTCATTGGTGAGATACTCCTCGTTTGAATACAAGTTTTTCCAGCTAAAATCCAGATGAAAAAAAAAGACTCGGTCATGCCATCGCGGTGCCATATTGGCCATCACGGCGTGGTCATGCCATAAAAGAAAAAAGGGCCATCACAGTCATGCTATCGCGGTGCCATATCGGTAATCACGTCATGGTCATGCCGTAGTAGCTAACAAACTAATCGAAAATCTGAATTCCAGAATTCCAATATTTTATTGAATCCATTGTAAATCATCAAAAAAACTTGGTTGTGCAAACTTAGTGTGATCACACATCTATATGATACCAAACCGGCATTTCAACATAATTAATTCAGTGTTTTTTGTAGAGGTATTGGATAAGAAAATCGGTGATTAAATCCAAACTATATTGAGTAAAGAATCGCAACAAAAAGCATTACAAAATTGCAGCAATGATCCAACACAGAATCGCACCAACACTCAGGTAATCCAACACGAACTCATGAGGAAGATGATCAGCAACTGATGAGGAATCGTAATAATGAGCTAGAACGTATATTGGATTGCACAACTAATGTTGATGCTAAGTAGGAGTTGCAATATGAATTGAAAAATTGATGGCTGAATTGAAGAAACGATGGAGCGGTTTAATGCTAAACTGGAGCTGCAACTGGAAAATATTTGGCCCTAGGATAGACTAAGCTCTGATACCATGTTAGAAATTAATAGAACATGAAAGCGTGAAGGATATGAACAAGAAAAACACCTGGCTCCATTGTATTGAGAAACGTATCAGTTTGTACATATTGAACTACATATATATAGTATAGAGAGACTTAACTATATATATCGATACTATCTATAAAGATGCTCATACTATCTATCTAACGATATATATAATTGTAAAGAATAAACTAAATTTAAAGGGATAACCTAATTAATATAGATAGACTAAACGATAAAGTCTAATAGAAGGATAATCTAGAGTAAAATACATACTATTCTAACATTCACCCATGTTCTCTGCTTTTCTTGATTTATATTACTCTAACATTCACCCATGTTCTTTGTTCTTCTTGATTTTGATCCTCAAATTTTAAAATTTGCTAAATTGGTCCCCAAATTTCCAAAGCTTCTTTGCTTGTATCGGATCCCAAATCCAATCTTGATCAAATCCCTAATCGAATTGAGCTCGCACATATTCGTCATTGGTGAGATACTCCTCGTTTGAATACAAGTTTTTCCAGCTAAAATCCAGATGAAAAAAAAAGACTCGGTCATGCCATCGCGGTGCCATATTGGCCATCACGGCGTGGTCATGCCATAAAAGAAAAAAGGGCCATCACAGTCATGCTATCGCGGTGCCATATCGGTAATCACGTCATGGTCATGCCGTAGTAGCTAACAAACTAATCGAAAATCTGAATTCCAGAATTCCAATATTTTATTGAATCCATTGTAAATCATCAAAAAAACTTGGTTGTGCAAACTTAGTGTGATCACACATCTATATGATACCAAACCGGCATTTCAACATAATTAATTCAGTGTTTTTTGTAGAGGTATTGGATAAGAAAATCGGTGATTAAATCCAAACTATATTGAGCAAAGAATCGCAACAAAAAGCATTACAAAATTGCAGCAATGATCCAACACAGAATCGCACCAACACTCAGGTAATCCAACACGAACTCATGAGGAAGATGATCAGCAACTGATGAGGAATCGTAATAATGAGCTAGAACGTATATTGGATTGCACAACTAATGTTGATGCTAAGTAGGAGTTGCAATATGAATTGACAAATTGATGGCTGAATTGAAGAAACGATGGAGCGGTTTAATGCTAAACTGGAGCTGCAACTGGAAAATATTTGGCCCTAGGATAGACTAAGCTCTGATACCATGTTAGAAATTAATAGAACATGAAAGCGTGAAGGATATGAACAAGAAAAACACCTGGCTCCATTGTATTGAGAAACGTATCAGTTTGTACATATTGAACTACATATATATAGTATAGAGAGACTTAACTATATATATCGATACTATCTATAAAGATGCTCATACTATCTATCTAACGATATATATAATTGTAAAGAATAAACTAAATTTAAAGGGATAACCTAATTAATATAGATAGACTAAACGATAAAGTCTAATAGAAGGATAATCTAGAGTAAACTACATACTATTCTAACATTCACCCATGTTCTCTGCTTTTCTTGATTTATATTACTCTAACATTCACCCATGTTCTTTGCTCTTCTTGATTTTGATCCTCAAATTTTAAAATTTGCTAAATTGGTCCCCAAATTTCCAAAGCTTCTTTGCTTGTGTCGGATCCCAAATCCAATCTTGATCAAATCCCTAATCGAATTGAGCTCGCACATATTCGTCATTGGTGAGATACTCCTCGTTTGAATACAAGTTTTTCCAGCTAAAATCCAGATGAAAAAAAAAGACTCGGTCATGCCATCGCGGTGCCATATTGGCCATCACGGCGTGGTCATGCCGTAGTAGCTAACAAACTAATCGAAAATCTGAATTCCAGAATTCCAATATTTTATTGAATCCATTGTAAATCATCAAAAAAACTTGGTTGTGCAAACTTAGTGTGATCACACATCTATATGATACCAAACCGGCATTTCAACATAATTAATTCAGTGTTTTTTGTAGAGGTATTGGATAAGAAAATCGGTGATTAAATCCAAACTATATTGAGTAAAGAATCGCAACAAAAAGCATTACAAAATTGCAGCAATGATCCAACACAGAATCGCACCAACACTCAGGTAATCCAACACGAACTCATGAGGAAGATGATCAGCAACTGATGAGGAATCGTAATAATGAGCTAGAACGTATATTGGATTGCACAACTAATGTTGATGCTAAGTAGGAGTTGCAATATGAATTGAAAAATTGATGGCTGAATTGAAGAAACGATGGAGCGGTTTAATGCTAAACTGGAGCTGCAACTGGAAAATATTTGGCCCTAGGATAGACTAAGCTCTGATACCATGTTAGAAATTAATAGAACATGAAAGCGTGAAGGATATGAACAAGAAAAACACCTGGCTCCATTGTATTGAGAAACGTATCAGTTTGTACATATTGAACTACATATATATAGTATAGAGAGACTTAACTATATATATCGATACTATCTATAAAGATGCTCATACTATCTATCTAACGATATATATAATTGTAAAGAATAAACTAAATTTAAAGGGATAACCTAATTAATATAGATAGACTAAACGATAAAGTCTAATAGAAGGATAATCTAGAGTAAAATACATACTATTCTAACATTCACCCATGTTCTCTGCTTTTCTTGATTTATATTACTCTAACATTCACCCATGTTCTTTGTTCTTCTTGATTTTGATCCTCAAATTTTATAATTTGCTAAATTGGTCCCCAAATTTCCAAAGCTTCTTTGCTTGTATCGGATCCCAAATCCAATCTTGATCAAATCCCTAATCGAATTGAGCTCGCACATATTCGTCATTGGTGAGATACTCCTCGTTTGAATACAAGTTTTTCCAGCTAAAATCCAGATGAAAAAAAAAGACTCGGTCATGCCATCGCGGTGCCATATTGGCCATCACGGCGTGGTCATGCCATAAAAGAAAAAAGGGCCATCACAGTCATGCTATCGCGGTGCCATATCGGTAATCACGTCATGGTCATGCCGTAGTAGCTAACAAACTAATCGAAAATCTGAATTCCAGAATTCCAATATTTTATTGAATCCATTGTAAATCATCAAAAAAACTTGGTTGTGCAAACTTAGTGTGATCACACATCTATATGATACCAAACCGGCATTTCAACATAATTAATTCAGTGTTTTTTGTAGAGGTATTGGATAAGAAAATCGGTGATTAAATCCAAACTATATTGAGCAAAGAATCGCAACAAAAAGCATTACAAAATTGCAGCAATGATCCAACACAGAATCGCACCAACACTCAGGTAATCCAACACGAACTCATGAGGAAGATGATCAGCAACTGATGAGGAATCGTAATAATGAGCTAGAACGTATATTGGATTGCACAACTAATGTTGATGCTAAGTAGGAGTTGCAATATGAATTGACAAATTGATGGCTGAATTGAAGAAACGATGGAGCGGTTTAATGCTAAACTGGAGCTGCAACTGGAAAATATTTGGCCCTAGGATAGACTAAGCTCTGATACCATGTTAGAAATTAATAGAACATGAAAGCGTGAAGGATATGAACAAGAAAAACACCTGGCTCCATTGTATTGAGAAACGTATCAGTTTGTACATATTGAACTACATATATATAGTATAGAGAGACTTAACTATATATATCGATACTATCTATAAAGATGCTCATCCTATCTATCTAACGATATATATAATTGTAAAGAATAAACTAAATTTAAAGGGATAACCTAATTAATATAGATAGACTAAACGATAAAGTCTAATAGAAGGATAATCTAGAGTAAACTACATACTATTCTAACATTCACCCATGTTCTCTGCTTTTCTTGATTTATATTACTCTAACATTCACCCATGTTCTTTGCTCTTCTTGATTTTGATCCTCAAATTTTAAAATTTGCTAAATTGGTCCCCAAATTTCCAAAGCTTCTTTGCTTGTGTCGGATCCCAAATCCAATCTTGATCAAATCCCTAATCGAATTGAGCTCGCACATATTCGTCATTGGTGAGATACTCCTCGTTTGAATACAAGTTTTTCCAGCTAAAATCCAGATGAAAAAAAAAGACTCGGTCATGCCATCGCGGTGCCATATTGGCCATCACGGCGTGGTCATGCCGTAGTAGCTAACAAACTAATCGAAAATCTGAATTCCAGAATTCCAATATTTTATTGAATCCATTGTAAATCATCAAAAAAACTTGGTTGTGCAAACTTAGTGTGATCACACATCTATATGATACCAAACCGGCATTTCAACATAATTAATTCAGTGTTTTTTGTAGAGGTATTGGATAAGAAAATCGGTGATTAAATCCAAACTATATTGAGCAAAGAATCGCAACAAAAAGCATTACAAAATTGCAGCAATGATCCAACACAGAATCGCACCAACACTCAGGTAATCCAACACGAACTCATGAGGAAGATGATCAGCAACTGATGAGGAATCGTAATAATGAGCTAGAACGTATATTGGATTGCACAACTAATGTTGATGCTAAGTAGGAGTTGCAATATGAATTGACAAATTGATGGCTGAATTGAAGAAACGATGGAGCGGTTTAATGCTAAACTGGAGCTGCAACTGGAAAATATTTGGCCCTAGGATAGACTAAGCTCTGATACCATGTTAGAAATTAATAGAACATGAAAGCGTGAAGGATATGAACAAGAAAAACACCTGGCTCCATTGTATTGAGAAACGTATCAGTTTGTACATATTGAACTACATATATATAGTATAGAGAGACTTAACTATATATATCGATACTATCTATAAAGATGCTCATACTATCTATCTAACGATATATATAATTGTAAAGAATAAACTAAATTTAAAGGGATAACCTAATTAATATAGATAGACTAAACGATAAAGTCTAATAGAAGGATAATCTAGAGTAAACTACATACTATTCTAACATTCACCCATGTTCTCTGCTTTTCTTGATTTATATTACTCTAACATTCACCCATGTTCTTTGCTCTTCTTGATTTTGATCCTCAAATTTTAAAATTTGCTAAATTGGTCCCCAAATTTCCAAAGCTTCTTTGCTTGTGTCGGATCCCAAATCCAATCTTGATCAAATCCCTAATCGAATTGAGCTCGCACATATTCGTCATTGGTGAGATACTCCTCGTTTGAATACAAGTTTTTCCAGCTAAAATCCAGATGAAAAAAAAAGACTCGGTCATGCCATCGCGGTGCCATATTGGCCATCACGGCGTGGTCATGCCATAAAAGAAAAAAGGGCCATCACAGTCATGCTATCGCGGTGCCATATCGGTAATCACGTCATGGTCATGCCGTAGTAGCTAACAAACTAATCGAAAATCTGAATTCCAGAATTCCAATATTTTATTGAATCCATTGTAAATCATCAAAAAAACTTGGTTGTGCAAACTTAGTGTGATCACACATCTATATGATACCAAACCGGCATTTCAACATAATTAATTCAGTGTTTTTTGTAGAGGTATTGGATAAGAAAATCGGTGATTAAATCCAAACTATATTGAGCAAAGAATCGCAACAAAAAGCATTACAAAATTGCAGCAATGATCCAACACAGAATCGCACCAACACTCAGGTAATCCAACACGAACTCATGAGGAAGATGATCAGCAACTGATGAGGAATCGTAATAATGAGCTAGAACGTATATTGGATTGCACAACTAATGTTGATGCTAAGTAGGAGTTGCAATATGAATTGACAAATTGATGGCTGAATTGAAGAAACGATGGAGCGGTTTAATGCTAAACTGGAGCTTCAACTGGAAAATATTTGGCCCTAGGATAGACTAAGCTCTGATACCATGTTAGAAATTAATAGAACATGAAAGCGTGAAGGATATGAACAAGAAAAACACCTGGCTCCATTGTATTGAGAAACGTATCAGTTTGTACATATTGAACTACATATATATAGTATAGAGAGACTTAACTATATATATCGATACTATCTATAAAGATGCTCATACTATCTATCTAACGATATATATAATTGTAAAGAATAAACTAAATTTAAAGGGATAACCTAATTAATATAGATAGACTAAACGATAAAGTCTAATAGAAGGATAATCTAGAGTAAAGTACATACTATTCTAACATTCACCCATGTTCTCTGCTTTTCTTGATTTATATTACTCTAACATTCACCCATGTTCTTTGCTCTTCTTGATTTTGATCCTCAAATTTTAAAATTTGCTAAATTGGTCCCCAAATTTCCAAAGCTTCTTTGCTTGTGTCGGATCCCAAATCCAATCTTGATCAAATCCCTAATCGAATTGAGCTCGCACATATTCGTCATTGGTGAGATACTCCTCGTTTGAATACAAGTTTTTCCAGCTAAAATCCAGATGAAAAAAAAAGACTCGGTCATGCCATCGCGGTGCCATATTGGCCATCACGGCGTGGTCATGCCATAAAAGAAAAAAGGGCCATCACAGTCATGCTATCGCGGTGCCATATCGGTAATCACGTCATGGTCATGCCGTAGTAGCTAACAAACTAATCGAAAATCTGAATTCCAGAATTCCAATATTTAATTGAATCCATTGTAAATCATCAAAAAAACTTGGTTGTGCAAACTTAGTGTGATCACACATCTATATGATACCAAACCGGCATTTCAACATAATTAATTCAGTGTTTTTTGTAGAGGTATTGGATAAGAAAATCGGTGATTAAATCCAAACTATATTGAGCAAAGAATCGCAACAAAAAGCATTACAAAATTGCAGCAATGATCCAACACAGAATCGCACCAACACTCAGGTAATCCAACACGAACTCATGAGGAAGATGATCAGCAACTGATGAGGAATCGTAATAATGAGCTAGAACGTATATTGGATTGCACAACTAATGTTGATGCTAAGTAGGAGTTGCAATATGAATTGACAAATTGATGGCTGAATTGAAGAAACGATGGAGCGGTTTAATGCTAAACTGGAGCTGCAACTGGAAAATATTTGGCCCTAGGATAGACTAAGCTCTGATACCATGTTAGAAATTAATAGAACATGAAAGCGTGAAGGATATGAACAAGAAAAACACCTGGCTCCATTGTATTGAGAAACGTATCAGTTTGTACATATTGAACTACATATATATAGTATAGAGAGACTTAACTATATATATCGATACTATCTATAAAGATGCTCATACTATCTATCTAACGATATATATAATTGTAAAGAATAAACTAAATTTAAAGGGATAACCTAATTAATATAGATAGACTAAACGATAAAGTCTAATAGAAGGATAATCTAGAGTAAAGTACATACTATTCTAACATTCACCCATGTTCTCTGCTTTTCTTGATTTATATTACTCTAACATTCACCCATGTTCTTTGCTCTTCTTGATTTTGATCCTCAAATTTTAAAATTTGCTAAATTGGTCCCCAAATTTCCAAAGCTTCTTTGCTTGTGTCGGATCCCAAATCCAATCTTGATCAAATCCCTAATCGAATTGAGCTCGCACATATTCGTCATTGGTGAGATACTCCTCGTTTGAATACAAGTTTTTCCAGCTAAAATCCAGATGAAAAAAAAAGACTCGGTCATGCCATCGCGGTGCCATATTGGCCATCACGGCGTGGTCATGCCATAAAAGAAAAAAGGGCCATCACAGTCATGCTATCGCGGTGCCATATCGGTAATCACGTCATGGTCATGCCGTAGTAGCTAACAAACTAATCGAAAATATGAATTCCAGAATTCCAATATTTTATTGAATCCATTGTAAATCATCAAAAAAACTTGGTTGTGCAAACTTAGTGTGATCACACATCTATATGATACCAAACCGGCATTTCAACATAATTAATTCAGTGTTTTTTGTAGAGGTATTGGATAAGAAAATCGGTGATTAAATCCAAACTATATTGAGCAAAGAATCGCAACAAAAAGCATTACAAAATTGCAGCAATGATCCAACACAGAATCGCACCAACACTCAGGTAATCCAACACGAACTCATGAGGAAGATGATCAGCAACTGATGAGGAATCGTAATAATGAGCTAGAACGTATATTGGATTGCACAACTAATGTTGATGCTAAGTAGGAGTTGCAATATGAATTGACAAATTGATGGCTGAATTGAAGAAACGATGGAGCGGTTTAATGCTAAACTGGAGCTGCAACTGGAAAATATTTGGCCCTAGGATAGACTAAGCTCTGATACCATGTTAGAAATTAATAGAACATGAAAGCGTGAAGGATATGAACAAGAAAAACACCTGGCTCCATTGTATTGAGAAACGTATCAGTTTGTACATATTGAACTACATATATATAGTATAGAGAGACTTAACTATATATATCGATACTATCTATAAAGATGCTCATACTATCTATCTAACGATATATATAATTGTAAAGAATAAACTAAATTTAAAGGGATAACCTAATTAATATAGATAGACTAAACGATAAAGTCTAATAGAAGGATAATCTAGAGTAAACTACATACTATTCTAACATTCACCCATGTTCTCTGCTTTTCTTGATTTATATTACTCTAACATTCACCCATGTTCTTTGCTCTTCTTGATTTTGATCCTCAAATTTTAAAATTTGCTAAATTGGTCCCCAAATTTCCAAAGCTTTTTTGCTTGTGTCGGATCCCAAATCCAATCTTGATCAAATCCCTAATCGAATTGAGCTCGCACATATTCGTCATTGGTGAGATACTCCTCGTTTGAATACAAGTTTTTCCAGCTAAAATCCAGATGAAAAAAAAAGACTCGGTCATGCCATCGCGGTGCCATAATGGCCATCACGGCGTGGTCATGCCATAAAAGAAAAAAGGGCCATCACAGTCATGCTATCGCGGTGCCATATCGGTAATCACGTCATGGTCATGCCGTAGTAGCTAACAAACTAATCGAAAATCTGAATTCCAGAATTCCAATATTTTATTGAATCCATTGTAAATCATCAAAAAAACTTGGTTGTGCAAACTTAGTGTGATCACACATCTATATGATACCAAACCGGCATTTCAACATAATTAATTCAGTGTTTTTTGTAGAGGTATTGGATAAGAAAATCGGTGATTAAATCCAAACTATATTGAGCAAAGAATCGCAACAAAAAGCATTACAAAATTGCAGCAATGATCCAACACAGAATCGCACCAACACTCAGGTAATCCAACACGAACTCATGAGGAAGATGATCAGCAACTGATGAGGAATCGTAATAATGAGCTAGAACGTATATTGGATTGCACAAATAATGTTGATGCTAAGTAGGAGTTGCAATATGAATTGACAAATTGATGGCTGAATTGAAGAAACGATGGAGCGGTTTAATGCTAAACTGGAGCTGCAACTGGAAAATATTTGGCCCTAGGATAGACTAAGCTCTGATACCATGTTAGAAATTAATAGAACATGAAAGCGTGAAGGATATGAACAAGAAAAACACCTGGCTCCATTGTATTGAGAAACGTATCAGTTTGTACATATTGAACTACATATATATAGTATAGAGAGACTTAACTATATATATCGATACTATCTATAAAGATGCTCATACTATCTATCTAACGATATATATAATTGTAAAGAATAAACTAAATTTAAAGGGATAACCTAATTAATATAGATAGACTAAACGATAAAGTCTAATAGAAGGATAATCTAGAGTAAACTACATACTATTCTAACATTCACCCATGTTCTCTGCTTTTCTTGATTTATATTACTCTAACATTCACCCATGTTCTTTGCTCTTCTTGATTTTGATCCTCAAATTTTAAAATTTGCTAAATTGGTCCCCAAATTTCCAAAGCTTCTTTGCTTGTGTCGGATCCCAAATCCAATCTTGATCAAATCCCTAATCGAATTGAGCTCGCACATATTCGTCATTGGTGAGATACTCCTCGTTTGAATACAAGTTTTTCCAGCTAAAATCCAGATGAAAAAAAAAGACTCGGTCATGCCATCGCGGTGCCATATTGGCCATCACGGCGTGGTCATGCCATAAAAGAAAAAAGGGCCATCACAGTCATGCTATCGCGGTGCCATATCGGTAATCACGTCATGGTCATGCCGTAGTAGCTAACAAACTAATCGAAAATCTGAATTCCAGAATTCCAATATTTTATTGAATCCATTGTAAATCATCAAAAAAACTTGGTTGTGCAAACTTAGTGTGATCACACATCTATATGATACCAAACCGGCATTTCAACATAATTAATTCAGTGTTTTTTGTAGAGGTATTGGATAAGAAAATCGGTGATTAAATCCAAACTATATTGAGCAAAGAATCGCAACAAAAAGCATTACAAAATTGCAGCAATGATCCAACACAGAATCGCACCAACACTCAGGTAATCCAACACGAACTCATGAGGAAGATGATCAGCAACTGATGAGGAATCGTAATAATGAGCTAGAACGTATATTGGATTGCACAAATAATGTTGATGCTAAGTAGGAGTTGCAATATGAATTGACAAATTGATGGCTGAATTGAAGAAACGATGGAGCGGTTTAATGCTAAACTGGAGCTGCAACTGGAAAATATTTGGCCCTAGGATAGACTAAGCTCTGATACCATGTTAGAAATTAATAGAACATGAAAGCGTGAAGGATATGAACAAGAAAAACACCTGGCTCCATTGTATTGAGAAACGTATCAGTTTGTACATATTGAACTACATATATATAGTATAGAGAGACTTAACTATATATATCGATACTATCTATAAAGATGCTCATACTATCTATCTAACGATATATATAATTGTAAAGAATAAACTAAATTTAAAGGGATAACCTAATTAATATAGATAGACTAAACGATAAAGTCTAATAGAAGGATAATCTAGAGTAAACTACATACTATTCTAACATTCACCCATGTTCTCTGCTTTTCTTGATTTATATTACTCTAACATTCACCCATGTTCTTTGCTCTTCTTGATTTTGATCCTCAAATTTTAAAATTTGCTAAATTGGTCCCCAAATTTCCAAAGCTTCTTTGCTTGTGTCGGATCCCAAATCCAATCTTGATCAAATCCCTAATCGAATTGAGCTCGCACATATTCGTCATTGGTGAGATACTCCTCGTTTGAATACAAGTTTTTCCAGCTAAAATCCAGATGAAAAAAAAAGACTCGGTCATGCCATCGCGGTGCCATATTGGCCATCACGGCGTGGTCATGCCATAAAAGAAAAAAGGGCCATCACAGTCATGCTATCGCGGTGCCATATCGGTAATCACGTCATGGTCATGCCGTAGTAGCTAACAAACTAATCGAAAATCTGAATTCCAGAATTCCAATATTTTATTGAATCCATTGTAAATCATCAAAAAAACTTGGTTGTGCAAACTTAGTGTGATCACACATCTATATGATACCAAACCGGCATTTCAACATAATTAATTCAGTGTTTTTTGTAGAGGTATTGGATAAGAAAATCGGTGATTAAATCCAAACTATATTGAGCAAAGAATCGCAACAAAAAGCATTACAAAATTGCAGCAATGATCCAACACAGAATCGCACCAACACTCAGGTAATCCAACACGAACTCATGAGGAAGATGATCAGCAACTGATGAGGAATCGTAATAATGAGCTAGAACGTATATTGGATTGCACAACTAATGTTGATGCTAAGTAGGAGTTGCAATATGAATTGACAAATTGATGGCTGAATTGAAGAAACGATGGAGCGGTTTAATGCTAAACTGGAGCTGCAACTGGAAAATATTTGGCCCTAGGATAGACTAAGCTCTGATACCATGTTAGAAATTAATAGAACATGAAAGCGTGAAGGATATGAACAAGAAAAACACCTGGCTCCATTGTATTGAGAAACGTATCAGTTTGTACATATTGAACTACATATATATAGTATAGAGAGACTTAACTATATATATCGATACTATCTATAAAGATGCTTATACTATCTATCTAACGATATATATAATTGTAAAGAATAAACTAAATTTAAAGGGATAACCTAATTAATATAGATAGACTAAACGATAAAGTCTAATAGAAGGATAATCTAGAGTAAACTACATACTATTCTAACATTCACCCATGTTCTCTGCTTTTCTTGATTTATATTACTCTAACATTCACCCATGTTCTTTGCTCTTCTTGATTTTGATCCTCAAATTTTAAAATTTGCTAAATTGGTCCCCAAATTTCCAAAGCTTTTTTGCTTGTGTCGGATCCCAAATCCAATCTTGATCAAATCCCTAATCGAATTGAGCTCGCACATATTCGTCATTGGTGAGATACTCCTCGTTTGAATACAAGTTTTTCCAGCTAAAATCCAGATGAAAAAAAAAGACTCGGTCATGCCATCGCGGTGCCATATTGGCCATCACGGCGTGGTCATGCCATAAAAGAAAAAAGGGCCATCACAGTCATGCTATCGCGGTGCCATATCGGTAATCACGTCATGGTCATGCCGTAGTAGCTAACAAACTAATCGAAAATCTGAATTCCAGAATTCCAATATTTTATTGAATCCATTGTAAATCATCAAAAAAACTTGGTTGTGCAAACTTAGTGTGATCACACATCTATATGATACCAAACCGGCATTTCAACATAATTAATTCAGTGTTTTTTGTAGAGGTATTGGATAAGAAAATCGGTGATTAAATCCAAACTATATTGAGCAAAGAATCGCAACAAAAAGCATTACAAAATTGCAGCAATGATCCAACACAGAATCGCACCAACACTCAGGTAATCCAACACGAACTCATGAGGAAGATGATCAGCAACTGATGAGGAATCGTAATAATGAGCTAGAACGTATATTGGATTGCACAACTAATGTTGATGCTAAGTAGGAGTTGCAATATGAATTGACAAATTGATGGCTGAATTGAAGAAACGATGGAGCGGTTTAATGCTAAACTGGAGCTGCAACTGGAAAATATTTGGCCCTAGGATAGACTAAGCTCTGATACCATGTTAGAAATTAATAGAACATGAAAGGTGAAGGATATGAACAAGAAAAACACCTGGCTCCATTGTATTGAGAAACGTATCAGTTTGTACATATTGAACTACATATATATAGTATAGAGAGACTTAACTATATATATCGATACTATCTATAAAGATGCTCATACTATCTATCTAACGATATATATAATTGTAAATAATAAACTAAATTTAAAGGGATAACCTAATTAATATAAATAGACTAAACGATAAAGTCTAATAGAAGGATAATCTAGAGTAAACTACATACTATTCTAACATTCACCCATGTTCTCTGCTTTTCTTGATTTATATTACTCTAACATTCACCCTTGTTCTTTGCTCTTCTTGATTTTGATCCTCAAATTTTAAAATTTGCTGAATTGGTCCCCAAATTTCCAAAGTTTCTTTGCTTGTGTCGGATCCCAAATCCAATCTTGATCAAATCCCTAATCGAATTGAGCTCGCACATATTCGTCATTGGTGAGATACTCCTCGTTTGAATACAAGTTTTTCCAGCTAAAATCCAGATGAAAAAAAAAGACTCGGTCATGCCATCGCGGTGCCATATTGGCCATCACGGCGTGGTCATGCCGTAGTAGCTAACAAACTAATCGAAAATTTGAATTCCAGAATTCCAATATTTTATTGAATCCATTGTAAATCATCAAAAAAACTTGGTTGTGCAAACTTAGTGTGATCACACATCTATATGATACCAAACCGGCATTTCAACATAATTAATTCAGTGTTTTTTGTAGAGGTATTGGATAAGAAAATCGGTGATTAAATCCAAACTATATTGAGCAAAGAATCGCAACAAAAAGCATTACAAAATTGCAGCAATGATCCAACACAGAATCGCACCAACACTCAGGTAATCCAACACGAACTCATGAGGAAGATGATCAACAACTGATGAGGAATCGTAATAATGAGCTAGAACGTATATTGGATTGCACAACTAATGTTGATGCTAAGTAGGAGTTGCAATATGAATTGACAAATTGATGGCTGAATTGAAGAAACGATGGAGCGGTTTAATGCTAAACTGGAGCTGCAACTGGAAAATATTTGGCCCTAGGATAGACTAAGCTCTGATACCATGTTAGAAATTAATAGAACATGAAAGCGTGAAGGATATGAACAAGAAAAACACCTGGCTCCATTGTATTGAGAAACGTATCAGTTTGTACATATTGAACTACATATATATAGTATAGAGAGAATTAACTATATATATGTATACTATCTATAAAGATAGTCATATTATCTGTCTAACGATATATATAATTGTAAAGATTAAACTAAATTTAAAAGGATAACCTAATTAATATAGATAGACTAAACGATAAAGTCTAATAGAAGGATAATCTAGAGTAAACTACATACTATTCTAACATTCACCCATGTTCTCTGCTTTTCTTGATTTATATTACTCTAACATTCACCCATGTTCTTTGCTCTTCTTGATTTTGATCCTCAAATTTTAAAATTTGCTAAATTGGTCCCCAAATTTCCAAAGCTTCTTTGCTTGTGTCGGATCCCACATCCAATCTTGATCAAATCCCTAATCGAATTAAGCTCGCACATATTCATCATTGGTGAGATACTCCTCATTTGAATACAAGTTTTTCCAGCTAAAATCCAGATGAAAAAAAAAGACTCGGTCATGCCATCGCGGTGCCATATTGGCCATCACGGCGTGGTCATGCCATAAAAGAAAAAAGGGTCATCACAGTCATGCTATCGCGGTGCCATATCGGTAATCACGTCATGGTCATGCCGTAGTAGCTAACAAACTAATCGAAAATCTAAAATCCAGAATTCCAATATTTTATTGAATCCATTGTAAATCACCAAAAAAACTTGGTTGTGCAAACTTAATGTGATCACACATCTATATGATACCAAACCGGCATTTCAACACAATTAATTCAGCGTTTTTTGTAGAGGTATTGGATAAGCAAATCGGTGATTAAATCCAAACTATATAGAGCAAAGAATCACAACAAAAAGCATTACAAAATTGCAGCAATGATCCAACACAGAATCGCACCAACACTCAGGTAATCCAACACGAACTCATGAGGAAGATGATCAGCAACTGATGAGGAATCGTAATAATGAGCTAGAACATATATTGGATTGCACAACTAATGTTGATGCTAAGTAGGAGTTGCAATATGAATTGACAAATTGATGGCTGAATTGAAGAAACGATGGAGCGGTTTAATGCTAAACTGGAGCTGCAACTGGAAAATATTTGGCCCTAGGATAGACTAAGCTCTGATACCATGTTAGAAATTAATAGAACATGAAAGGTGAAGGATATGAACAAGAAAAACACCTGGCTCCATTGTATTGAGAAACGTATCAGTTTGTACATATTGAACTACATATATATAGTATAGAGAGACTTAACTATATATATCGATACTATCTATAAAGATGCTCATACTATCTATCTAACGATATATATAATTGTAAATAATAAACTAAATTTAAAGGGATAACCTAATTAATATAAATAGACTAAACGATAAAGTCTAATAGAAGGATAATCTAGAGTAAACTACATACTATTCTAACATTCACCCATGTTCTCTGCTTTTCTTGATTTATATTACTCTAACATTCACCCTTGTTCTTTGCTCTTCTTGATTTTGATCCTCAAATTTTAAAATTTGCTGAATTGGTCCCCAAATTTCCAAAGTTTCTTTGCTTGTGTCGGATCCCAAATCCAATCTTGATCAAATCCCTAATCGAATTGAGCTCGCACATATTCGTCACTGGTGAGATACTCCTCGTTTGAATACAAGTTTTTCCAGCTAAAATCCAGATGAAAAAAAAAGACTCGGTCATGCCATCGCGGTGCCATAATGGCCATCACGGCGTGGTCATGCCATAAAAGAAAAAAGGGCCATCACAGTCATGCTATCGCGGTGCCATATCGGTAATCACGTCATGGTCATGCCGTAGTAGCTAACAAACTAATCGAAAATCTGAATTCCAGAATTCCAATATTTTATTGAATCCATTGTAAATCATCAAAAAAACTTGGTTGTGCAAACTTAGTGTGATCACACATCTATATGATACCAAACCGGCATTTCAACATAATTAATTCAGCGTTTTTTGTAGAGGTATTGGATAAGAAAATCGGTGATTAAATCCAAACTATATTGAGCAAAGAATCGCAACAAAAAGCATTACAAAATTGCAGCAATGATCCAACACAGAATCGCACCAACACTCAGGTAATCCAACACGAACTCATGAGGAAGATGATCAGCAACTGATGAGGAATCGTAATAATGAGCTAGAACGTATATTGGATTGCACAACTAATGTTGATGCTAAGTAGGAGTTGCAATATGAATTGACAAATTGATGGCTGAATTGAAGAAACGATGGAGCGGTTTAATGCTAAACTGGAGCTGCAACTGGAAAATATTTGGCCCTAGGATAGACTAAGCTCTGATACCATGTTAGAAATTAATAGAACATGAAAGCGTGAAGGATATGAACAAGAAAAACACTTGGCTCCATTGTATTGAGAAACGTATCAGTTTGTACATATTGAACTACATATATATAGTATAGAGAGAATTAACTATATATATGTATACTATCTATAAAGATAGTCATATTATCTGTCTAACGATATATATAATTGTAAAGATTAAACTAAATTTAAAAGGATAACCTAATTAATATAGATAGACTAAACGATAAAGTCTAATAGAAGGATAATCTAGAGTAAACTACATACTATTCTAACATTCACCCATGTTCTCTGCTTTTCTTGATTTATATTACTCTAACATTCACCCATGTTCTTTGCTCTTCTTGATTTTGATCCTCAAATTTTAAAATTTGCTAAATTGGTCCCCAAATTTCCAAAGCTTCTTTGCTTGTGTCGGATCCCAAATCCAATCTTGATCAAATCCCTAATCGAATTGAGCTCGCACATATTCGTCATTGGTGAGATACTCCTCGTTTGAATACAAGTTTTTCCAGCTAAAATCCAGATGAAAAAAAAAGACTCGGTCATGCCATCGCGGTGCCATATTGGCCATCACGGCGTGGTCATGCCGTAGTAGCTAACAAACTAATCGAAAATTTGAATTCCAGAATTCCAATATTTTATTGAATCCATTGTAAATCATCAAAAAAACTTGGTTGTGCAAACTTAGTGTGATCACACATCTATATGATACCAAACCGGCATTTCAACATAATTAATTCAGTGTTTTTTGTAGAGGTATTGGATAAGAAAATCGGTGATTAAATCCAAACTATATTGAGCAAAGAATCGCAACAAAAAGCATTACAAAATTGCAGCAATGATCCAACACAGAATCGCACCAACACTCAGGTAATCCAACACGAACTCATGAGGAAGATGATCAGCAACTGATGAGGAATCGTAATAATGAGCTAGAACGTATATTGGATTGCACAACTAATGTTGATGCTAAGTAGGAGTTGCAATATGAATTGACAAATTGATGGCTGAATTGAAGAAACGATGGAGCGGTTTAATGCTAAACTGGAGCTGCAACTGGAAAATATTTGGCCCTAGGATAGACTAAGCTCTGATACCATGTTAGAAATTAATAGAACATGAAAGCGTGAAGGATATGAACAAGAAAAACACCTGGCTCCATTGTATTGAGAAACGTATCAGTTTGTACATATTGAACTACATATATATAGTATAGAGAGACTTAACTATATATATCGATACTATCTATAAAGATGCTCATACTATCTATCTAACGATATATATAATTGTAAAGAATAAACTAAATTTAAAGGGATAACCTAATTAATATAGATAGACTAAACGATAAAGTCTAATAGAAGGATAATCTAGAGTAAACTACATACTATTCTAACATTCACCCATGTTCTCTGCTTTTCTTGATTTATATTACTCTAACATTCACCCATGTTCTTTGCTCTTCTTGATTTTGATCCTCAAATTTTAAAATTTGCTAAATTGGTCCCCAAATTTCCAAAGCTTCTTTGCTTGTGTCGGATCCCAAATCCAATCTTGATCAAATCCCTAATCGAATTAAGCTCGCACATATTCATCATTGGTGAGATACTCCTCATTTGAATACAAGTTTTTCCAGCTAAAATCCAGATGAAAAAAAAAGACTCGGTCATGCCATCGCGGTGCCATATTGGCCATCACGGCGTGGTCATGCCATAAAAGAAAAAAGGGTCATCACAGTCATGCTATCGCGGTGCCATATCGGTAATCACGTCATGGTCATGCCGTAGTAGCTAACAAACTAATCGAAAATCTAAAATCCAGAATTCCAATATTTTATTGAATCCATTGTAAATCACCAAAAAAACTTGGTTGTGCAAACTTAATGTGATCACACATCTATATGATACCAAACCGGCATTTCAACACAATTAATTCAGCGTTTTTTGTAGAGGTATTGGATAAGCAAATCGGTGATTAAATCCAAACTATATAGAGCAAAGAATCACAACAAAAAGCATTACAAAATTGAAGCAATGATCCAACACAGAATCGCACCAACACTCAGGTAATCCAACACGAACTCATGAGGAAGATGATCAGCAACTGATGAGGAATCGTAATAATGAGCTAGAACGTATATTGGATTGCACAACTAATGTTGATGCTAAGTAGGAGTTGCAATATGAATTGACAAATTGATGGCTGAATTGAAGAAACGATGGAGCGGTTTAATGCTAAACTGGAGCTGCAACTGGAAAATATTTGGCCCTAGGATAGACTAAGCTCTGATACCATGTTAGAAATTAATAGAACATGAAAGCGTGAAGGATATGAACAAGAAAAACACCTGGCTCCATTGTATTGAGAAACGTATCAGTTTGTACATATTGAACTACATATATATAGTATAGAGAGAATTAACTATATATATGTATACTATCTATAAAGATAGTCATATTATCTGTCTAACGATATATATAATTGTAAAGATTAAACTAAATTTAAAAGGATAACCTAATTAATATAGATAGACTAAACGATAAAGTCTAATAGAAGGATAATCTAGAGTAAACTACATACTATTCTAACATTCACCCATGTTCTCTGCTTTTCTTGATTTATATTACTCTAACATTAACCCATGTTCTTTGCTCTTCTTGATTTTGATCCTCAAATTTTAAAATTTGCTAAATTGGTCCCCAAATTTCCAAAGCTTCTTTGCTTGTGTCGGATCCCAAATCCAATCTTGATCAAATCCCTAATCGAATTGAGCTCGCACATATTCGTCATTGGTGAGATACTCCTCGTTTGAATACAAGTTTTTCCAGCTAAAATCCAGATGAAAAAAAAAGACTCGGTCATGCCATCGCGGTGCCATATTGGCCATCACGGCGTGGTCATGCCGTAGTAGCTAACAAACTAATCGAAAATTTGAATTCCAGAATTCCAATATTTTATTGAATCCATTGTAAATCATCAAAAAAACTTGGTTGTGCAAACTTAGTGTGATCACACATCTATATGATACCAAACCGGCATTTCAACATAATTAATTCAGTGTTTTTTGTAGAGGTATTGGATAAGAAAATCGGTGATTAAATCCAAACTATATTGAGCAAAGAATCGCAACAAAAAGCATTACAAAATTGCAGCAATGATCCAACACAGAATCGCACCAACACTCAGGTAATCCAACACGAACTCATGAGGAAGATGATCAACAACTGATGAGGAATCGTAATAATGAGCTAGAACGTATATTGGATTGCACAACTAATGTTGATGCTAAGTAGGAGTTGCAATATGAATTGACAAATTGATGGCTGAATTGAAGAAACGATGGAGCGGTTTAATGCTAAACTGGAGCTGCAACTGGAAAATATTTGGCCCTAGGATAGACTAAGCTCTGATACCATGTTAGAAATTAATAGAACATGAAAGCGTGAAGGATATGAACAAGAAAAACACCTGGCTCCATTGTATTGAGAAACGTATCAGTTTGTACATATTGAACTACATATATATAGTATAGAGAGACTTAACTATATATATCGATACTATCTATAAAGATGCTCATACTATCTATCTAACGATATATATAATTGTAAAGAATAAACTAAATTTAAAGGGATAACCTAATTAATATAGATAGACTAAACGATAAAGTCTAATAGAAGGATAATCTAGAGTAAACTACATACTATTCTAACATTCACCCATGTTCTCTGCTTTTCTTGATTTATATTACTCTAACATTCACCCATGTTCTTTGCTCTTCTTGATTTTGATCCTCAAATTTTAAAATTTGCTAAATTGGTCCCCAAATTTCCAAAGCTTCTTTGCTTGTGTCGGATCCCAAATCCAATCTTGATCAAATCCCTAATCGAATTAAGCTCGCACATATTCATCATTGGTGAGATACTCCTCATTTGAATACAAGTTTTTCCAGCTAAAATCCAGATGAAAAAAAAAGACTCGGTCATGCCATCGCGGTGCCATATTGGCCATCACGGCGTGGTCATGCCATAAAAGAAAAAAGGGTCATCACAGTCATGCTATCGCGGTGCCATATCGGTAATCACGTCATGGTCATGCCGTAGTAGCTAACAAACTAATCGAAAATCTAAAATCCAGAATTCCAATATTTTATTGAATCCATTGTAAATCACCAAAAAAACTTGGTTGTGCAAACTTAATGTGATCACACATCTATATGATACCAAACCGGCATTTCAACACAATTAATTCAGCGTTTTTTGTAGAGGTATTGGATAAGCAAATCGGTGATTAAATCCAAACTATATAGAGCAAAGAATCACAACAAAAAGCATTACAAAATTGAAGCAATGATCCAACACAGAATCGCACCAACACTCAGGTAATCCAACACGAACTCATGAGGAAGATGATCAGCAACTGATGAGGAATCGTAATAATGAGCTAGAACATATATTGGATTGCACAACTAATGTTGATGCTAAGTAGGAGTTGCAATATGAATTGACAAATTGATGGCTGAATTGAAGAAACGATGGAGCGGTTTAATGCTAAACTGGAGCTGCAACTGGAAAATATTTGGCCCTAGGATAGACTAAGCTCTGATACCATGTTAGAAATTAATAGAACATGAAAGCGTGAAGGATATGAACAAGAAAAACACCTGGCTCCATTGTATTGAGAAACGTATCAGTTTGTACATATTGAACTACATATATATAGTATAGAGAGACTTAACTATATATATCGATACTATCTATAAAGATGCTCATACTATCTATCTAACGATATATATAATTGTAAATAATAAACTAAATTTAAAGTGATAACCTAATTAATATAAATAGACTAAACGATAAAGTCTAATAGAAGGATAATCTAGAGTAAACTACATACTATTCTAACATTCACCCATGTTCTCTGCTTTTCTTGATTTATATTACTCTAACATTCACCCATGTTCTTTGCTCTTCTTGATTTTGATCCTCAAATTTTAAAATTTGCTGAATTGGTCCCCAAATTTCCAAAGCTTCTTTGCTTGTGTCGGATCCCAAATCCAATCTTGATCAAATCCCTAATCGAATTGAGCTCGCACATATTCGTCACTGGTGAGATACTCCTCGTTTGAATACAAGTTTTTCCAGCTAAAATCCAGATGAAAAAAAAAGACTCGGTCATGCCATCGCGGTGCCATATTGGCCATCACGGCGTGGTCATGCCATAAAAGAAAAAAGGGCCATCACAGTCATGCTATCGCGGTGCCATATCGGTAATCACGTCATGGTCATGCCGTAGTAGCTAACAAACTAATCGAAAATCTGAATTCCAGAATTCCAATATTTTATTAAATCCATTGTAAATCATCAAAAAAACTTGGTTGTGCAAACTTAGTGTGATCACACATCTATATGATACCAAACCGGCATTTCAACATAATTAATTCAGCGTTTTTTGTAGAGGTATTGGATAAGAAAATCGGTGATTAAATCCAAACTATATTGAGCAAAGAATCGCAACAAAAAGCATTACAAAATTGCAGCAATGATCCAACACAGAATCGCACCAACACTCAGGTAATCCAACACGAACTCATGAGGAAGATGATCAGCAACTGATGAGGAATCGTAATAATGAGCTAGAACGTATATTGGATTGCACAACTAATGTTGATGCTAAGTAGGAGTTGCAATATGAATTGACAAATTGATGGCTGAATTGAAGAAACGATGGAGCGGTTTAATGCTAAACTGGAGCTGCAACTGGAAAATATTTGGCCCTAGGATAGACTAAGCTCTGATACCATGTTAGAAATTAATAGAACATGAAAGCGTGAAGGATATGAACAAGAAAAACACCTGGCTCCATTGTATTGAGAAACGTATCAGTTTGTACATATTGAACTACATATATATAGTATAGAGAGAATTAACTATATATATGTATACTATCTATAAAGATACTCATACTATCTGTCTAACGATATATATAATTATAAAGATTAAACTAAATTTAAAAGGATAACCTAATTAATATAGATAGACTAAACGATAAAGTCTAATAGAAGGATAATCTAGAGTAAACTACATACTATTCTAACATTCACCCATGTTCTCTGCTTTTCTTGATTTATATTACTCTAACATTCACCCATGTTATTTGCTCTTCTTGACTTTGATCCTCAAATTTTAAAATTTGCTGAATTGGTCCCCAAATTTCCAAAGCTTCTTTGCTTGTGTCGGATCCCAAATCCAATCTTGATCAAATCCCTAATCGAATTGAGCTCGCACATATTAATCATTGTTGAGATACCCCTCGTTTGAATACAAGTTTTTCCAGCTAAAATCCAGATGAAAAAAAAAGACTCGGTCATGCCATCGCGGTGCCATATTGGCCATCACGGCGTGGTCATGCCATAAAAGAAAAAAGGGTCATCACAGTCATGATATCGCGGTGCCATATCGGTAATCACGTCATGGTCATGCCGTAGTAGCTAACAAACTAATCGAAAATCTAAAATCCAGAATTCCAATATTTTATTGAATCCATTGTAAATCATCAAAAAAACTTGGTTGTGCAAACTTAATGTGATCACACATCTATATGATACCAAACCGGCATTTCAACACAATTAATTCAGCGTTTTTTGTAGAGGTATTGGATAAGAAAATCGGTGATTAAATCCAAACTATATTGAGCAAAGAATCGCAACAAAAAGCATTACAAAATTGCAGCAATGATCCAACACAGAATCGCACCAACACTCAGGTAATCCAACACGAACTCATGAGGAAGATGATCAGCAACTGATGAGGAATCGTAATAATGAGCTAGAACGTATATTGGATTGCACAACTAATGTTGATGCTAAGTAGGAGTTGCAATATGAATTGACAAATTGATGGCTGAATTGAAGAAACGATGGAGCGGTTTAATGCTAAACTGGAGCTGCAACTGGAAAATATTTGGCCCTAGGATAGACTAAGCTCTGATACCATGTTAGAAATTAATAGAACATGAAAGCGTGAAGGATATGAACAAGAAAAACACCTGGCTCCATTGTATTGAGAAACGTATCAGTTTGTACATATTGAACTACATATATATAGTATAGAGAGAATTAACTATATACATGGATACTATCTATAAAGATACTCATACTATCTATCTAACAATATATATAATTGTAAAGATTAAACTAAATTTAAAGGGATAACCTAATTAATATAGATAGACTAAACGATAAAGTCTAATAGAAGGATAATCTAGAGTAAACTACATACTATTCTAACATTCACCCATGTTCTCTGCTTTTCTTGATTTATATTACTCTAACATTCACCCATGTTCTTTGCTCTTCTTGATTTTGATCCTCAAATTTTAAAATTTGCTGAATTGGTCCCCAAATTTCCAAAGCTTCTTTGCTTGTGTCGGATCCCAAATCCAATCTTGATCAAATCCCTAATCGAATTGAGCTCGCACATATTCATCATTGGTGAGATACTCCTCGTTTGAATACAAGTTTTTCCAGCTAAAATCCAGATGAAAAAAAAGGACTCGGTCATGCCATCGCGGTGCCATATTGGCCATCACGGCGTTGTCATGCCATAAAAGAAATAGGGCCATCACAGTCATGCTATCGCGGTGCCATATCGGTAATCACGTCATGGTCATGCCGTAGTAGCTAACAAACTAATCGAAAATCTGAATTCCAGAATTCCAATATTTTATTGAATCCATTGTAAATCATCAAAAAAACTTGGTTGTGCAAACTTAATGTGATCACACATCTATATGATACCAAACCGGCATTTCAACACAATTAATTCAGTGTTTTTTGTAGAGGTATTGGATGAGCAAATCGGTGATTAAATCCAAACTATATTGAGCAAAGAATCGCAACAAAGAAAACAACAAAAAGCATTACAAAATTGCAGCAATGATCCAACACAGAATCGCACCAACACTCAGGTAATCGAACACGAACTCATGAGGAAGATGATCAGCAACTGATGAGGAATCGCAATAATGTGCTAGAACGTATATTGGATTGCACAACTAATGTTGATGCTAAGTAGGAGTTGCAATATGAATTGACAAATTGATGGCTGAATTGAAGAATCGATGGAGCGGTTTAATGCTGAACTGGAGCTGCAACTGGAAAATATTTAGCCCTAGGATAGACTAAGCTCTGATACCATGTTAGAAATTAATAGAACATGAAAGCGTGAAGGATATGAACAAGAAAAACACCTGGCTCCATTGTATTGAGAAACGTATCAGTTTGTACATATTGAACTACGTATATATAGTATAAAGAGAATTAACTATATATATCGATACTATCTATAAAGATACTCATACTATCTATCTAACGATATATATAATTGTAAAGATTAAACTAAATTTAAAGGGATAACCTAATTAATATAGATAGACTAAACGATAAAGTCTAATAGAAGGATAATCTAGAGTAAACTACATACTATTCTAACATTCACCCATGTTCTCTGCTTTTCTTGATTTATATTACTCTAACATTCACCCATGTTCTTTGCTCTTCTTGATTTTGATCCTCAAATTTTAAAATTTGCTGAATTGGTCCCCAAATTTCCAAAGCTTCTTTGCTTGTGTCGGATCCCAAATCCAATCTTGATCAAATCCCTAATCGAATTGATCTCGCACATATTCATCATTGGTGAGATACTCCTCGTTTGAATACAAGTTTTTCCAGCTAAAATCCAGATGAAAAAAAAGACTCGGTCATGCCATATTGGCCATCACGGCGTGGTCATGCCATAAAAGAAAAAAGGGTCATCACAGTCATGCTATCGCGGTGCCATATCGGTAATCACGTCACGGCCAAGCCGTAGTAGCTAACAAACTAATCGAAAATCTGAAATCCAAAATTCCAATATTTTATTGAATCCATTGTAAATCATCAAAAAAACTTGGTTGTGCAAACTTAATGTGATCACACATCTATATGATACCAAACCGGCATTTCAACACAATTAATTCAGCGTTTTTTGTAGAGGTATTGGATAAGCAAATCGGTGATTAAATCCAAACTATATTGAGCAAATAATCACAACAAAAAGCATTACAAAATTGCAGCAATGATCCAACACAGAATTGCACCAACACTCAGGTAATCCAACACGAACTCATGAGGAAGATGATCAGCAACTGATGAGGAATCGCAATAATGAGCTAGAACGTATATTGGATTGCACAACTAATGTTGATGCTAAGTAGGAGTTGCAATATGAATTGACAAATTAATGGCTGAATTGAAGAATCGATGGAGCGGTTTAATGCTGAACTGGAGCTGCAACTGGAAAATATGTGGCCCTAGGATAGACTAAGCTTTGATACCATGTTAGAATTTAATAGAACATGAAAACGTGAAGGATATGAACAAGAAAAACACCTGGCTCCATTGTATTGAGAAACGTATCAGTTTGTACATATTGAACTACATATATGTAGTATAGAGAGAATTAACTATATATATCGATACTATCTATAAAGATACTCATACTATATATCTAACGATATATATAATTGTAAAGATTAAACTAAATTTAAAGGGATAACCTAATTAATATAGATAGACTAAACGATAAAGTCTAATAGAAGGATAATCTAGAGTAAACTACATACTATTCTAACATTCACCCATGTTCTCTGCTTTTCTTGATTTATATTACTCTAACATTCACCCATGTTCTTTGCTCTTCTTGATTTTGATCCTCAAATTTTAAAATTTGCTGAATTGGTCCCCAAATTTCCAAAGCTTCTTTGCTTGTGTCGGATCCCAAATCCAATCTTGATCAAATCCCTAATCGAATTGATCTCGCACATATTCATCATTGGTGAGATACTCCTCGTTTGAATACAAGTTTTTCCAGCTAAAATCCAGATGAAAAAAAAGACTCGGTCATGCCATATTGGCCATCACGGCGTGGTCATGCCATAAAAGAAAAAAGGGTCATCACAGTCATGCTATCGCGGTGCCATATCGGTAATCACGTCACGGCCAAGCCGTAGTAGCTAACAAACTAATCGAAAATCTGAAATCCAAAATTCCAATATTTTATTGAATCCATTGTAAATCATCAAAAAAACTTGGTTGTGCAAACTTAATGTGATCACACATCTATATGATACCAAACCGGCATTTCAACACAATTAATTCAGCGTTTTTTGTAGAGGTATTGGATAAGCAAATCGGTGATTAAATCCAAACTATATTGAGCAAATAATCACAACAAAAAGCATTACAAAATTGCAGCAATGATCCAACACAGAATTGCACCAACACTCAGGTAATCCAACACGAACTCATGAGGAAGATGATCAGCAACTGATGAGGAATCGCAATAATGAGCTAGAACGTATATTGGATTGCACAACTAATGTTGATGCTAAGTAGGAGTTGCAATATGAATTGACAAATTGATGGCTGAATTGAAGAATCGATGGAGCGGTTTAATGCTGAACTGGAGCTGCAACTGGAAAATATGTGGCCCTAGGATAGACTAAGCTTTGATACCATGTTAGAATTTAATAGAACATGAAAACGTGAAGGATATGAACAAGAAAAACACCTGGCTCCATTGTATTGAGAAACGTATCAGTTTGTACATATTGAACTACATATATGTAGTATAGAGAGAATTAACTATATATATCGATACTATCTATAAAGATACTCATACTATATATCTAACGATATATATAATTGTAAAGATTAAACTAAATTTAAAGGGATAACCTAATTAATATAGATAGACTAAACGATAAAGTCTAATAGAAGGATAATCTAGAGTAAACTACATAATATTCTAACATTCACCCATGTTCTCTGCTTTTCTTGATTTATATTACTCTAACATTCACCCATGTTCTTTGCTCTTCTTGACTTTGATCCTCAAATTTTAAAATTTGCTGAATTGGTCCCCAAATTTCCAATGCTTCTTTGCTTGTGTCGGATCCCAAATCCAATCTTGATCAAATCCCTAATTGAATTGAGCTCGCACATATTCATCATTGGTGAGATACTCCTCGTTTGAATACAAGTTTTTCCAGCTAAAATCCAGATGAAAAAAAAAGACTCGGTCATGCCATCGCGGTGCCATATTGGCCATCACGGCGTGGTCATGCCATAAAAGAAAAAAGGGCCATCACAGTCATGCTATCGCGGTGCCATATCCGTAATCACGTCATGGTCATGTCGTAGTAGCTAACAAACTAATCGAAAATCTGAATTCCAGAATTCCAATATTTTATTGAATCCATTGTAAATCATCAAAAAAACTTGGTTGTGCAAACTTAATGTGATCACATATCTATATGATACCAAACCGGCATTTCAACACAATTACTTCAGCGTTTTTTGTAGAGGTATTGGATAAGCAAATCGGTGATTAAATCCAAACTATATTGAGAAAAGAATCGCAACAAAGAAAACAACAAAAAGCATTACAAAATTGCAGCAATGATCCAACACAGAATCGCACCAACACTCAGGTAATCCAACACGAACTCATGAGGAAGATGATCAGCAACTGATGAGGAATCGCAATAATGAGCTAGAATGTATATTGGATTGCACAACTAATGTTGATGCTAAGTAGGAGTTGCAATATGAATTGACAAATTGATGGATGAATTGAAGAATCAATGGCGCGGTTTAATGCTGAACTGGAGCTGCAACTGGAAAATATTTGGCCCTAGGATAGACTAAGCTCTGATACCAAGTTAGAAATTAATAGAACATGAAAGCGTGAAGGATATGAACAAGAAAAACACCTGGCTCCATTGTATTGAGAAACGTATCAGTTTGTACATATTGAACTACATATATATAGTATAGAGAGAATTAACTATATATATGGATACTATCTATAAAGATACTCATACTATCTATCTAACGATATATATAATTGTAAAGATTAAACTAAATTTAAAGGGATAACCTAATTAATATAGATAGACTAAACGATAAAATCTAATAGAAGGATAATCTAGAGTAAACTACATACTATTCTAACATTCACCCATGTTCTCTGCTTTTCTTGATTTATATTACTCTAACATTCACCCATGTTCTTTGCTATTCTTGATTTTGATCCTCAAATTTTAAAATTTGCTGAATTGGTCCCCAAATTTCCAAAGCTTCTTTGCTTGTGTCGGATCCCAAATCCAATCTTGATCAAATCCCTAATCGAATTGATCTCGCACATATTCATCATTGGTGAGATACTCCTCGTTTGAATACAAGTTTTTCCAGCTAAAATCCAGATGAAAAAAAAGACTCGGTCATGCCATATTGGCCATCACGGCGTGGTCATGCCATAAAAGAAAAAAGGGTCATCACAGTCATGCTATCGCGGTGCCATATCGGTAATCACGTCACGGCCAAGTCGTAGTAGCTAACAAACTAATCGAAAATCTGAAATCCAAAATTCCAATATTTTATTGAATCCATTGTAAATCATCAAAAAAACTTGGTTGTGCAAACTTAATGTGATCACACATCTATATGATACCAAACCGGCATTTCAACACAATTAATTCAGCGTTTTTTGTAGAGGTATTGGATAAGCAAATCGGTGATTAAATCCAAACTATATTGAGCAAATAATCACAACAAAAAGCATTACAAAATTGCAGCAATGATCCAACACAGAATTGCACCAACACTCAGGTAATCCAACACGAACTCATGAGGAAGATGATCAGCAACTGATGAGGAATCGCAATAATGAGCTAGAACGTATATTGGATTGCACAACTAATGTTGATGCTAAGTAGGAGTTGCAATATGAATTGACAAATTGATGGCTGAATTGAAGAATCGATGGAGCGATTTAATGCTGAACTGGAGCTGCAACTGGAAAATATGTGGCCCTAGGATAGACTAAGCTTTGATACCATGTTAGAATTTAATAGAACATGAAAACGTGAAGGATATGAACAAGAAAAACACCTGGCTCCATTGTATTGAGAAACGTATCAGTTTGTACATATTGAACTACATATATGTAGTATAGAGAGAATTAACTATATATATCGATACTATCTATAAAGATACTCATACTATATATCTAACGATATATATAATTGTAAAGATTAAACTAAATTTAAAGGGATAACCTAATTAATATAGATAGACTAAACGATAAAGTCTAATAGAAGGATAATCTAGAGTAAACTACATAATATTCTAACATTCACCCATGTTCTCTGCTTTTCTTGATTTATATTACTCTAACATTCACCCATGTTCTTTGCTCTTCTTGACTTTGATCCTCAAATTTTAAAATTTGCTGAATTGGTCCCCAAATTTCCAATGCTTCTTTGCTTGTGTCGGATCCCAAATCCAATCTTGATCAAATCCCTAATTGAATTGAGCTCGCACATATTCATCATTGGTGAGATACTCCTCGTTTGAATACAAGTTTTTCCAGCTAAAATCCAGATGAAAAAAAAAGACTCGGTCATGCCATCGCGGTGCCATATTGGCCATCACGGCGTGGTCATGCCATAAAAGAAAAAAGGGCCATCACAGTCATGCTATCGCGGTGCCATATCCGTAATCACGTCATGGTCATGTCGTAGTAGCTAACAAACTAATCGAAAATCTGAATTCCAGAATTCCAATATTTTATTGAATCCATTGTAAATCATCAAAAAAACTTGGTTGTGCAAACTTAATGTGATCACATATCTATATGATACCAAACCGGCATTTCAACACAATTACTTCAGCGTTTTTTGTAGAGGTATTGGATAAGCAAATCGGTGATTAAATCCAAACTATATTGAGAAAAGAATCGCAACAAAGAAAACAACAAAAAGCATTACAAAATTGCAGCAATGATCCAACACAGAATCGCACCAACACTCAGGTAATCCAACACGAACTCATGAGGAAGATGATCAGCAACTGATGAGGAATCGCAATAATGAGCTAGAATGTATATTGGATTGCACAACTAATGTTGATGCTAAGTAGGAGTTGCAATATGAATTGACAAATTGATGGATGAATTGAAGAATCAATGGCGCGGTTTAATGCTGAACTGGAGCTGCAACTGGAAAATATTTGGCCCTAGGATAGACTAAGCTCTGATACCAAGTTAGAAATTAATAGAACATGAAAGCGTGAAGGATATGAACAAGAAAAACACCTGGCTCCATTGTATTGAGAAACGTATCAGTTTGTACATATTGAACTACATATATATAGTATAGAGAGAATTAACTATATATATGGATACTATCTATAAAGATACTCATACTATCTATCTAACGATATATATAATTGTAAAGATTAAACTAAATTTAAAGGGATAACCTAATTAATATAGATAGACTAAACGATAAAATCTAATAGAAGGATAATCTAGAGTAAACTACATACTATTCTAACATTCACCCATGTTCTCTGCTTTTCTTGATTTATATTACTCTAACATTCACCCATGTTCTTTGCTATTCTTGATTTTGATCCTCAAATTTTAAAATTTGCTGAATTGGTCCCCAAATTTCCAAAGCTTCTTTGCTTGTGTCGGATCCCAAATCCAATCTTGATCAAATCCCTAATCGAATTGATCTCGCACATATTCATCATTGGTGAGATACTCCTCGTTTGAATACAAGTTTTTCCAGCTAAAATCCAGATGAAAAAAAAGACTCGGTCATGCCATATTGGCCATCACGGCGTGGTCATGCCATAAAAGAAAAAAGGGTCATCACAGTCATGCTATCGCGGTGCCATATCGGTAATCACGTCACGGCCAAGTCGTAGTAGCTAACAAACTAATCGAAAATCTGAAATCCAAAATTCCAATATTTTATTGAATCCATTGTAAATCATCAAAAATACTTGGTTGTGCAAACTTAATGTGATCACACATCTATATGATACCAATACGGCATTTCAACACAATTAATTCAGCGTTTTTTGTAGAGGTATTGGATAAGCAAATCGGTGATTAAATCCAAACTATATTGAGCAAACAATCACAACAAAAAGCATTACAAAATTGCAGCAATGATCCAACACAGAATCGCACCAACACTCAGGTAATCCAACACGAACTCATGAGGAAGATGATCAGCAACTGATGAGGAATCGCAATAATGAGCTAGAACGTATATTGGATTGCACAACTAATGTTGATGCTAAGTAGGAGTTGCAATATGAATTGACAAATTGATGGCTGAATTGAAGAATCGATGGAGCGGTTTAATGCTGAACTGGAGCTGCAACTGGAAAATATTTGGCCCTAGGATAGACTAAGCTCTGATACCATGTTAGAAATTAATAGAACATGAAAGCGTGAATGATATGAACAAGAAAAACTCCTGGTCCATTGTATTGAGAAACGTATCAGTTTGTACATATTGAACTATATATATATAGTATAGAGAGAATTAACTATATATATCGATACTATCTATAAAGATACTCATACTATCTATCTAACGATATATATAATTGTAAAGATTAAACTAAATTTAAAGGGATAACCTAATTAATATAGATAGACTAAACGATAAAGCCTAATAGAAGGATAATCTAGAGTAAACTACATACTATTCTAACATTCACCCATGTTCTCTGCTTTTCTTGATTTATATTACTCTAACATTCACCCATGTTCTTTGCTCTTTTGATTTTGATCCTCAAATTTTAAAATTTGCTGAATTGGTCCCCAAATTTCCAAAGCTTCTTTGCTTGTGTCGGATCCCAAATCCAATCTTGATCAAATCCCTAATCGAATTGAGCTCGCACATATTCATCATTGGTGAGATACTCCTCGTTTGAATACAAGTTTTTCCAGCTAAAATCCAGATGAAAAAAAAAGACTCGGTCATGCCATCGCGGTGCCATATTGGCCATCACGGCGTGGTCATGCCATAACAGAAAAAAGGGTCATCACAGTCATGCTATCGCGGTGCCATATCGGTAATCACGTCATGGTCATGCCGTAGTAGCTAACAAACTAATCAAAAATCTGAAATCCAGAATTCCAATATTTTATTGAATCCATTGTAAATCATCAAAAAAACTTGGTTGTGCAAACTTAATGTGATCACACATCTATATGATACCAAACCGGCATTTCAACACAATTAATTCAGCGTTTTTTGTAGAGGTATTGGATAAGAAAATCGGTGATTAAATCCAAACTATATTGAGCAAATAATCACAACAAAAAGCATTACAAAATTGCAGCAATGATCCAACACAGAATCGCACCAACACTTCGGTAATCCAACACGAACTCATGAGGAAGATGATCAGCAACTGATGAGGAATCGCAATAATGAGCTAGAACGTATATTGGATTACACAACTAATTTTTATGCTAAGTAGGAGTTGCAATATGAATTGACAAATTGATGGCTGAATTGAAGAATCGATGAAGCGGTTTAATGCTGAACTGGAGCTGCAACTGGAAAATATTTGGCCCTAGGATAGACTAAGCTCTGATACCATGTTAGAAATTAATAGAACATGAAAACGTGAAGGATATGAACAAGAAAAACACCTGGCTCCATTGTATTGAGAAACGTATCAGTTTGTACATATTGAACTACATATATATAGTATAGAGAGAATTAACTATATATATGGATACTATCTATAAAGATACTCATACTATCTATCTAACGATATATATAATTGTAAAGATTAAACTAAATTTAAAGGGATAACCTAATTAATATAGATAGACTAAACGATAAAGTCTAATAGAAGGATAATCTAGAGTAAACTACATACTATTCTAACATTCACCCATGTTCTCTGCTTTTCTTGATTTATATTACTCTAACATTCACCCATGTTCTTTGCTCTTCTTGATTTTGATCCTCAAATTTTAAAATTTGCTGAATTGGTCCCCAAATTTCCAAAGCTTCTTTGCTTGTGTCGGATCCCAAATCCAATCTTGATCAAATCCCTAATCGAATTGATCTCGCACATATTCATCATTGGTGAGATACTCCTCGTTTGAATACAAGTTTTTCCAGCTAAAATCCAGATGAAAAAAAAGACTCGGTCATGCCATATTGGCCATCACGGCGTGGTCATGCCATAAAAGAAAAAAGGGTCATCACAGTCATGCTATCGCGGTGCCATATCGGTAATCACGTCACGGCCAAGCCGTAGTAGCTAACAAACTAATCGAAAATCTGAAATCCGAAATTCCAATATTTTATTGAATCCATTGTAAATCATCAAAAATACTTGGTTGTGCAAACTTAATGTGATCACACATCTATATGATACCAATACGGCATTTCAACACAATTAATTCAGCGTTTTTTGTAGAGGTATTGGATAAGCAAATCGGTGATTAAATCCAAACTATATTGAGCAAACAATCACAACAAAAAGCATTACAAAATTGCAGCAATGATCCAACACAGAATCGCACCAACACCCAGGTAATCCAACACGAACTCATGAGGAAGATGATCAGCAACTGATGAGGAATCGCAATAATGAGCTAGAACGTATATTGGATTGCACAACTAATGTTGATGCTAAGTAGGAGTTGCAATATGAATTGACAAATTGATGGCTGAATTGAAGAATCGATGGAGCGGTTTAATGCTGAACTGGAGCTGCAACTGGAAAATATTTGGCCCTAGAATAGACTAAGCTCTGATACCATGTTAGAAATTAATAGAACATGAAAGCGTGAATGATATGAACAAGAAAAACTCCTGGTCCATTGTATTGAGAAACGTATCAGTTTGTACATATTGAACTAGATATATATAGTATAGAGAGAATTAACTATATATATCGATACTATCTATAAAGATACTCATACTATCTATCTAACGATATATATAATTGTAAAGATTAAACTAAATTTAAAGGGATAACCTAATTAATATAGATAGACTAAACGATAAAGCCTAATAGAAGGATAATCTAGAGTAAACTACATACTATTCTAACATTCACCCATGTTCTCTGCTTTTCTTGATTTATATTACTCTAACATTCACCCATGTTCTTTGCTCTTTTGATTTTGATCCTCAAATTTTAAAATTTGCTGAATTGGTCCCCAAATTTCCAAAGCTTCTTTGCTTGTGTCGGATCCCAAATCCAATCTTGATCAAATCCCTAATCGAATTGAGCTCGCACATATTCATCATTGGTGAGATACTCCTCGTTTGAATACAAGTTTTTCCAGCTAAAATCCAGATGAAAAAAAAAGACTCGGTCATGCCATCGCGGTGCCATATTGGCCATCACGGCGTGGTCATGCCATAACAGAAAAAGGGTCATCACAGTCATGCTATCGCGGTGCCATATCGGTAATCACGTCATGGTCATGCCGTAGTAGCTAACAAACTAATCGAAAATCTGAAATCCAGAATTCCAATATTTTATTGAATCCATTGTAAATCATCAAAAAAACTTGGTTGTACAAACTTAATGTGATCACACATCTATATGATACCAAACCGGCATTTCAACACAATTAATTCAGCGTTTTTTGTAGAGGTATTGGATAAGAAAATCGGTGATTAAATCCAAACTATATTGAGCAAATAATCACAACAAAAAGCATTACAAAATTGCAGCAATGATCCAACACAGAATCGCACCAACACTTCGGTAATCCAACACGAACTCATGAGGAAGATGATCAGCAACTGATGAGGAATCGCAATAATGAGCTAGAACGTATATTGGATTACACAACTAATTTTTATGCTAAGTAGGAGTTGCAATATGAATTGACAAATTGATGGCTGAATTGAAGTATCGATGAAGCGGTTTAATGCTGAACTAGAGCTGCAACTGGAAAATATTTGGCCCTAGGATAGACTAAGCTCTGATACCATGTTAGAAATTAATAGAACATGAAAGCGTGAATGATATGAACAAGAAAAACTCCTGGCTCCATTGTATTGAGAAACGTATCAGTTTGTACATATTGATCTAGATATATATAGTATAGAGAGAATTAACTATATATATCGATACTATCTATAAAGATACTCATACTATCTATCTAACGATATATATAATTGTAAAGATTAAACTAAATTTAAAGGGATAACCTAATTAATATAGATAGACTAAACGATAAAGCCTAATAGAAGGATAATCTAGAGTAAACTACATACTATTCTAACATTCACCCATGTTCTCTGCTTTTCTTGATTTATATTACTCTAACATTCACCCATGTTCTTTGCTCTTCTTGATTTTGATCCTCAAATTTTAAAATTTGCTGAATTGGTCCCCAAATTTCCAAAGCTTCTTTGCTTGTGTCGGATCCCAAATCCAATCTTGATCAAATCCCTAATCGAATTGAGCTCGCACATATTCATCATTGGTGAGATACTCCTCGTTTGAATACAAGTTTTTCCAGCTAAAATCCAGATGAAAAAAAAAGACTCGGTCATGCCATCGCGGTGCCATATTGGCCATCACGGCGTGGTCATGCCATAACAGAAAAAAGGGTCATCACAGTCATGCTATCGCGGTGCCATATCGGTAATCACGTCATGGTCATGCCGTAGTAGCTAACAAACTAATCGAAAATCTGAAATCCAGAATTCCAATATTTTATTGAATCCATTGTAAATCATCAAAAAAACTTGGTTGTGCAAACTTAATGTGATCACCCATCTATATGATACCAAACCGGCATTTCAACACAATTAATTCAGCGTTTTTTGTAGAGGTATTGGATAAGCAAATCGGTGATTAAATCCAAACTATACTGAGCAAATAATCACAACAAAAAGCATTACAAAATTGCAGCAATGATCCAACACAGAATCGCAGCAACACTCCGGTAATCCAACACGAACTCATGAGGAAGATGATCAGCAACTGATGAGGAATTGCAATAATGAGCTAGAACGTATATTGGATTGCACAACTAATGTTGATGCTAAGTAGGAGTTGCAATATGAATTGACAAATTGATGGCTGAATTGAAGAATCGATGGAGCGGTTTAATGCTGAACTGGAGCTGCAACTGGAAAATAATTGGCCCTAGGATAGTCTAAGCTCTGATACCATGTTAGAAATTAATAGAACATGAAAGCGTGAATGATATGAACAAGAAAAACTCCTGGTCCATTGTATTGAGAAACGTATCAGTTTGTACATATTGAACTAGATATATATAGTATAGAGAGAATTAACTATATATATCGATACTATCTATAAAGATACTCATACTATCTATCTAACGATATATATAATTGTAAAGATTAAACTAAATTTAAAGGGATAACCTAATTAATATAGATAGACTAAACGATAAAGCCTAATAGAAGGATAATCTAGAGTAAACTACATACTATTCTAACATTCACCCATGTTCTCTGCTTTTCTTGATTTATATTACTCTAACATTCACCCATGTTCTTTGCTCTTCTTGATTTTGATCCTCAAATTTTAAAATTTGCTGAATTGGTCCCCAAATTTCCAAAGCTTCTTTGCTTGTGTCGGATCCCAAATCCAATCTTGATCAAATCCCTAATCGAATTGAGCTCGCACATATTCATCATTGGTGAGATACTCCTCGTTTGAATACAAGTTTTTCCAGCTAAAATCCAGATGAAAAAAAAAGTCTCGGTCATGCCATCGCGGTGCCATATTGGCCATCACGGCGTGGTCATGCCATAACAGAAAAAAGGGTCATCACAGTCATGCTATCGCGGTGCCATATCGGTAATCACGTCATGGTCATGCCGTAGTAGCTACCAAACTAATCGAAAATCTGAAATCCAGAATTCCAATATTTTATTGAATCCATTGTAAATCATCAAAAAAACTTGGTTGTGCAAACTTAATGTGATCACACATCTATATGATACCAAACCGGCATTTCAACACAATTAATTCAGCGTTTTTTGTAGAGGTATTGGATAAGAAAATCGGTGATTAAATCCAAACTATATTGAGCAAATAATCACAACAAAAAGCATTACAAAATTGCAGCAATGATCCAACACAGAATCGCACCAACACTCCGGTAATCCAACACGAACTCATGAGGAAGATGATCAGCAACTGATGAGGAATCGCAATAATGAGCTAGAACGTATATTGGATTGCACAACTGATTTTTATGCTAAGTAGGAGTTACAATATGAATTGACAAATTGATGTCTGAATTGAAGAATCGATGAAGCGGTTTAATGCTGAACTGGAGCTGCAACTGGAAAATATTTGGCCCTAGGATAGACTAAGCTCTGATACCATGTTAGAAATTAATAGAACATGAAAGCGTGAATAATATGAACAAGAAAAACTCCTGGCTCCATTGTATTGAGAAACGTATCAGTTTGTACATATTGATCTAGATATATATAGTATAGAGAGAATTAACTATATATATCGATACTATCTATAAAGATACTCATACTATCTATCTAACGATATATATAATTGTAAAGATTAAACTAAATTTAAAGGGATAACCTAATTAATATAGATAGACTAAACGATAAAGCCTAATAGAAGGATAATCTAGAGTAAACTACATACTATTCTAACATTCACCCATGTTCTCTGCTTTTCTTGATTTATATTACTCTAACATTCACCCATGTTCTTTGCTCTTCTTGACTTTGATCCTCAAATTTTAAAATTTGCTGAATTGGTCCCCAAATTTCCAAAGCTTCTTTGCTTGTGTCGGATCCCAAATCCAATCTTGATCAAATCCCTAATTGAATTGAGCTCGCACATATTCATCATTGGTGAGATACTCCTCGTTTGAATACAAGTTTTTCCAGCTAAAATCCAGATGAAAAAAAAAGACTCGGTCATGCCATCGCGGTGCCATATTGGCCATCACGGCGTGGTCATGCCTTAAAAGAAAAAAGGGCCATCACCGTCATGCTATCGCGGTGCCATATCGGTAATCACGTCATGGTTATGTCGTAGTAGCTAACAAACTAATCGAAAATCTGAATTCCAGAATTCCAATATTTTATTGAATCCATTGTAAATCATCAAAAAAACTTGGTTGTGCAAACTTAATGTGATCACATATCTATATGATACCAAACCGGCATTTCAACACAATTACTTCAGCGTTTTTTGTAGAGGTATTGGATAAGCAAATCGGTGATTAAATCCAAACTATATTGAGCAAAGAATCGCAACAAAGAAAACAACAAAAAGCATTACAAAATTGCAGCAATGATCCAACACAGAATCGCACCAACACTCAGGTAATCCAACACGAACTCATGAGGAAGATGATCAGCAACTGATGAGGAATCGCAATAATGAGCTAGAATGTATATTGGATTGCACAACTAATGTTGATGCTAAGTAGGAGTTGCAATATGAATTGACAAATTGATGGATGAATTGAAGAATCAATGGCGCGGTTTAATGCTGAACTGGAGCTGCAACTGGAAAATATTTGGCCCTAGGATAGACTAAGCTCTGATACCAAGTTAGAAATTAATAGAACATGAAAGCGTGAAGGATATGAACAAGAAAAACACCTGGCTCCATTGTATTGAGAAACGTATCAGTTTGTACATATTGAACTACATATATATAGTATAGAGAGAATTAACTATATATATGGATACTATCTATAAAGATACTCATACTATCTATCTAACGATATATATAATTGTAAAGATTAAACTAAATTTAAAGGGATAACCTAATTAATATAGATAGACTAAACGATAAAGTCTAATAGAAGGATAATCTAGAGTAAACTACATACTATTCTAACATTCACCCATGTTCTCTGCTTTTCTTGATTTATATTACTCTAACATTCACCCATGTTCTTTGCTCTTCTTGATTTTGATCCTCAAATTTTTTAATTTGCTGAATTGGTCCCCAAATTTCCAAAGCTTCTTTGCTTGTGTCGGATCCCAAATCCAATCTTGATCAAATCCCTAATCGAATTGATCTCGCACATATTCATCATTGGTGAGATACTCCTCGTTTGAATACAAGTTTTTCCAGCTAAAATCCAGATGAAAAAAAAGACTCGGTCATGCCATATTGGCCATCACGGCGTGGTCATGCCATAAAAGAAAAAAGGGTCATCACAGTCATGCTATCGCGGTGCCATATCGGTAATCACGTCACGGCCAAGCCGTAGTAGCTAACAAACTAATCGAAAATCTGAAATCCAAAATTCCAATATTTTATTGAATCCATTGTAAATCATCAAAAAAACTTGGTTGTGCAAACTTAATGTGATCACACATCTATATGATACCAATACGGCATTTCAACACAATTAATTCAGCGTTTTTTGTAGAGGTATTGGATAAGCAAATCGGTGATTACATCCAAACTATATTGAGCAAACAATCACAACAAAAAGCATTACAAAATTGCAGCAATGATCCAACACAGAATCGCACCAACACTCAGGTAATCCAACACGAACTCATGAGGAAGATGATCAACAACTGATGAGGAATCGCAATAATGAGCTAGAACGTATATTGGATTGCACAACTAATGTTGATGCTAAGTAGGAGTTGCAATATGAATTGACAAATTGATGGCTGAATTGAAGAATCGATGGAGCGGTTTAATGCTGAACTGGAGCTGCAACTGGAAAATATTTGGCCCTAGGATAGACTAAGCTCTGATACCATGTTAGAAATTAATAGAACATGAAAGCGTGAATGATATGAACAAGAAAAACTCCTGGTCCATTGTATTGAGAAACGTATCAGTTTGTACATATTGAACTAGATATATATAGTATAGAGAGAATTAACTATATATATCGATACTATCTATAAAGATACTCATACTATCTATCAAACGATATATATAATTGTAAAGATTAAACTAAATTTAAAGGGATAACCTAATTAATATAGATAGACTAAACGATAAAGCCTAATAGAAGGATAATCTAGAGTAAACTACATACTATTCTAACATTCACCCATGTTCTCTGCTTTTCTTGATTTATATTACTCTAACATTCACCCATGTTCTTTGCTCTTTTGATTTTGATCCTCAAATTTTAAAATTTGCTGAATTGGTCCCCAAATTTCCAAAGCTTCTTTGCTTGTGTCGGATCCCAAATCCAATCTTGATCAAATCCCTAATCGAATTGAGCTCGCACATATTCATCATTGGTGAGATACTCCTCGTTTGAATACAAGTTTTTCCAGCTAAAATCCAGATGAAAAAAAAAGACTCGGTCATGCCATCGCGGTGCCATATTGGCCATCACGGCGTGGTCATGCCATAACAGAAAAAAGGGTCATCACAGTCATGCTATCGCGGTGCCATATCGGTAATCACGTCATGGTCATGCCGTAGTAGCTAACAAACTAATCCAAAATCTGAAATCCAGAATTCCAATATTTTTTTGAAACCATTGTAAATCATCAAAAAAACTTGGTTGTGCAAACTTAATGTGATCACCCATCTATATGATACCAAACCGGCATTTCAACACAATTAATTCAGCGTTTTTTGTAGAGGTATTGGATAAGCAAATCGGTGATTAAATCCAAACTATACTGAGCAAATAATCACAACAAAAAGCATTACAAAATTGCAGTAATGATCCAACACAGAATCGCACCAACACTCCGGTAATCCAACACGAACTCATGAGGAAGATGATCAGCAACTGATGAGGAATTGCAATAATGAGCTAGAACGTATATTGGATTGCACAACTAATGTTGATGCTAAGTAGGAGTTGCAATATGAATTGACAAATTGATGGCTGAATTGAAGAATCGATGGAGCTGTTTAATGCTGAACTGGAGCTGCAACTGGAAAATATTTGGCCCTAGGATAGACTAAGCTCTAATACCATGTTAGAAATTAATAGAACATGAAAGCGTGAATGATATGAACAAGAAAAACTCCTGGTCCATTGTATTGAGAAACGTATCAGTTTGTACATATTGAACTAGATATATATACTATAGAGAGAATTAACTATATATATCGATACTATCTATAAAGATACTCATACTATCTATCTAACGATATATATAATTGTAAAGATTAAACTAAATTTAAAGGGATAACCTAATTAATATAGATAGACTAAACGATAAAGCCTAATAGAAGGATAATCTAGAGTAAACTACATACTATTCTAACATTCACCCATGTTCTCTGCTTTTCTTGATTTATATTACTCTAACATTCACCCATGTTCTTTTCTCTTCTTGATTTTGATCCTCAAATTTTAAAATTTGCTGAATTGGTCCCCAAATTTCCAAAGCTTCTTTGCTTGTGTCGGATCCCAAATCCAATCTTGATCAAATCCCTAATCGAATTGAGCTCGCACATATTCATCATTGGTGAGATACTCCTCGTTTGAATACAAGTTTTTCCAGCTAAAATCCAGATGAAAAAAAAAGTCTCGGTCATGCCATCGCGGTGCCATATTGGCCATCACGGCGTGGTCATGCCATAACAGAAAAAAGGGTCATCACAGTCATGCTATCGCGGTGCCATATCGGTAATCACGTCATGGTCATGCCGTAGTAGCTACCAAACTAATCGAAAATCTGAAATCCAGAATTCCAATATTTTATTGAATCCATTGTAAATCATCAAAAAAACTTGGTTGTGCAAACTTAATGTGATCACACATCTATATGATACCAAACCGGCATTTCAACACAATTAATTCAGCGTTTTTTGTAGAGGTATTGGATAAGAAAATCGGTGATTAAATCCAAACTATATTGAGCAAATAATCACAACAAAAAGCATTACAAAATTGCAGCAATGATCCAACACAGAATCGCACCAACACTCCGGTAATCCAACACGAACTCATGAGGAAGATGATCAGCAACTGATGAGGAATCGCAATAATGAGCTAGAACGTATATTGGATTGCACAACTAATTTTTATGCTAAGTAGGAGTTGCAATATGAATTGACAAATTGATGGCTGAATTGAAGAATCGATGAAGCGGTTTAATGCTGAACTGGAGCTGCAACTGGAAAATATTTGGCCCTAGGATAGACTAAGCTCTGAAACCATGTTAGAAATTAATAGAACATGAAAGCGTGAATGATATGAACAAGAAAAACTCCTGGCTCCATTGTATTGAGAAACGTATCAGTTTGTACATATTGATCTAGATATATATAGTATAGAGAGAATTAACTATATATATCGATACTATCTATAAAGATACTCATACTATCTATCTAACGATATATATAATTGTAAAGATTAAACTAAATTTAAAGGGATAACCTAATTAATATAGATAGACTAAACGATAAAGCCTAATAGAAGGATAATCTAGAGTAAACTACATACTATTCTAACATTCACCCATGTTCTCTGCTTTTCTTGATTTATATTACTCTAACATTCACCCATGTTCTTTGCTCTTCTTGATTTTGATCCTCAAATTTTAAAATTTGCTGAATTGGTCCCCAAATTTCCAAAGCTTCTTTGCTTGTGTCGGATCCCAAATCCAATCTTGATCAAATCCCTAATCGAATTGAGCTCGCACATATTCATCATTGGTGAGATACTCTTCGTTTGAATACAAGTTTTTCCAGCTAAAATCCAGATGAAAAAAAAGACTCGGTCATGCCATCGCGGTGCCATATTGGCCATCACGGCGTGGTCATGCCATAACAGAAAAAAGGGTCATCACAGTCATGCTATCGCGGTGCCATATCGGTAATCACGTCATGGTCATGCCGTAGTAGCTAACAAACTAATCCAAAATCTGAAATCCAGAATTCCATTATTTTATTTAATCCATTGTAAATCATCAAAAAAACTTGGTTGTGCAAACTTAATGTGATCACACATCTATATGATACCAAACCGGCATTTCAATACAATTAATTCAACGTTTTTTGTAGAGGTATTGGATAAGAAAATCGGTGATTAAATCCAAACTATATTGAGCAAATAATCACAACAAAAAGCATTACAAAATTGCAGCAATGATCCAACACAGAATCGCACCAACACTCCGGTAATCCAACACGAACTCATGAGGAAGATGATCAGCAACTGATGAGGAATCGCAATAATGAGCTAGAACGTATATTGGATTGCACAACTAATTTTTATGCTAAGTAGGAGTTGCAATATGAATTGACAAATTGATGGCTGAATTGAAGAATCGATGAAGCGGTTTAATGCTGAACTGGAGCTGCAACTGGAAAATATTTGGCCCTAGGATAGACTAAGCTCTGATACCATGTTAGAAATTAATAGAACATGAAAGCGTGAATGATATGAACAAGAAAAACTCCTGGCTCCATTGTATTGAGAAACGTATCAGTTTGTACATATTGATCTAGATATATATAGTATAGAGAGAATTAACTATATATATCGATACTATCTATAAAGATACTCATACTATCTATCTAATGATATATATAATTGTAAAGATTAAACTAAATTTAAAGGGATAACCTAATTAATATAGATAGACTAAACGATAAAGCCTAATAGAAGGATAATCTAGAGTAAACTACATACTATTCTAACATTCACCCATGTTCTCTGCTTTTCTTGATTTATATTACTCTAACATTCACCCATGTTCTTTGCTCTTCTTGATTTTGATCCTCAAATTTTAAAATTTGCTGAATTGGTCCCCAAATTTCCAAAGCTTCTTTGCTTGTGTCGGATCCCAAATCCAATCTTGATCAAATCCCTAATCGAATTGAGCTCGCACATATTCATCATTGGTGAGATACTCTTCGTTTGAATACAAGTTTTTCCAGCTAAAATCCAGATGAAAAAAAAAGACTCGGTCATGCCATCGCGGTGCCATATTGGCCATCACGGCGTGGTCATGCCATAACAGAAAAAAGGGTCATCACAGTCATGCTATCGCGGTGCCATATCGGTAATCACGTCATGGTCATGCCGTAGTAGCTAACAAACTAATCCAAAATCTGAAATCCAGAATTCCAATATTTTATTGAATCCATTGTAAATCATCAAAAAAACTTGGTTGTGCAAACTTAATGTGATCACACATCTATATGATACCAAACCGGCATTTCAATACAATTAATTCAGCGTTTTTTGTAGAGGTATTGGATAAGAAAATCGGTGATTAAATCCAAACTATATTGAGCAAATAATCACAACAAAAAGCATTACAAAATTGCAGCAATGATCAAACACAGAATCGCACCAACACTCCGGTAATCCAACACGAACTCATGAGGAAGATGATCAGCAACTGATGAGGAATCGCAATAATGAGCTAGAACGTATATTGGATTGCACAACTAATTTTTATGCTAAGTAGGAGTTGCAATATGAATTGACAAATTGATGGCTGAATTGAAGAATCGATGAAGCGGTTTAATGCTGAACTGGAGCTGCAACTGGAAAATATTTGGCCCTAGGATAGACTAAGCTCTGATACCATGTTAGAAATTAATAGAACATGAAAGCGTGAATGATATGAACAAGAAAAACTCCTGGCTCCATTGTATTGAGAAACGTATCAGTTTGTACATATTGATCTAGATATATATAGTATAGAGAGAATTAACTATATATATCGATACCATCTATAAAGATACTCATACTATCTATCTAACGATATATATAATTGTAAAGATTAAACTAAATTTAAAGGGATAACCTAATTAATATAGATAGACTAAATGATAAAGCCTAATAGAAGGATAATCTAGAGTAAACTACATACTATTCTAACATTCACCCATGTTCTCTGCTTTTCTTGATTTATATTACTCTAACATTCACCCATGTTCTTTGCTCTTCTTGATTTTGATCCTCAAATTTTAAAATTTGCTGAATTGGTCCCCAAATTTCCAAAGCTTCTTTGCTTGTGTCGGATCCCAAATCCAATCTTGATCAAATCCCTAATCGAATTGAGCTCGCACATATTCATCATTGGTGAGATACTCCTCGTTTGAATACAAGTTTTTCCAGCTAAAATCCAGATGAAAAAAAAAGACTCGGTCATGCCATCGCGGTGCCATATTGGCCATCACGGCGTGGTCATGCCATAACAGAAAAAAGGGTCATCACAGTCATGCTATCGCGGTGCCATATCGGTAATCACGTCATGGTCATGCCGTAGTAGCTAACAAACTAATCCAAAATCTGAAATCCAGAATTCCAATATTTTATTGAATCCATTGTAAATCATCAAAAAAACTTGGTTGTGCAAACTTAATGTGATCACACATCTATATGATACCAAACCGGCATTTCAATACAATTAATTCAGCGTTTTTTGTAGAGGTATTGGATAAGAAAATCGGTGATTAAATCCAAACTATATTGAGCAAATAATCACAACAAAAAGCATTACAAAATTGCAGCAATGATCAAACACAGAATCGCACCAACACTCCGGTAATCCAACACGAACTCATGAGGAAGATGATCAGCAACTGATGAGGAATCGCAATAATGAGCTAGAACGTATATTGGATTGCACAACTAATTTTTATGCTAAGTAGGAGTTGCAATATGAATTGACAAATTGATGGCTGAATTGAAGAATCGATGAAGCGGTTTAATGCTGAACTGGAGCTGCAACTGGAAAATATTTGGCCCTAGGATAGACTAAGCTCTGATACCATGTTAGAAATTAATAGAACATGAAAGCGTGAATGATATGAACAAGAAAAACTCCTGGCTCCATTGTATTGAGAAACGTATCAGTTTGTACATATTGATCTAGATATATATAGTATAGAGAGAATTAACTATATATATCGATACCATCTATAAAGATACTCATACTATCTATCTAACGATATATATAATTGTAAAGATTAAACTAAATTTAAAGGGATAACCTAATTAATATAGATAGACTAAATGATAAAGCCTAATAGAAGGATAATCTAGAGTAAACTACATACTATTCTAACATTCACCCATGTTCTCTGCTTTTCTTGATTTATATTACTCTAACATTCACCCATGTTCTTTGCTCTTCTTGATTTTGATCCTCAAATTTTAAAATTTGCTGAATTGGTCCCCAAATTTCCAAAGCTTCTTTGCTTGTGTCGGATCCCAAATCCAATCTTGATCAAATCCCTAATCGAATTGAGCTCGCACATATTCATCATTGGTGAGATACTCCTCGTTTGAATACAAGTTTTTCCAGCTAAAATCCAGATGAAAAAAAAAGACTCGGTCATGCCATCGCGGTGCCATATTGGCCATCACGGCGTGGTCATGCCATAACAGAAAAAAGGGTCATCACAGTCATGCTATCGCGGTGCCATATCGGTAATCACGTCATGGTCATGCCGTAGTAGCTAACAAACTAATCGAAAATCTGAAATCCAGAATTCCAATATTTTATTGAATCCATTGTAAATCATCAAAAAAACTTGGTTGTGCAAACTTAATGTGATCACACATCTATATGATACCAAACCGGCATTTCAACACAATTAATTCAGCGTTTTTTGTAGAGGTATTGGATAAGAAAATCGGTGATTAAATCCAAACTATATTGAGCAAATAATCACAACAAAAAGCATTACAAAATTGCAGCAATGATCCAACACAGAATCGCACCAACACTCCGGTAATCCAACACGAACTCATGAGGAAGATGATCAGCAACTGATGAGGAATCGCAATAATGAGCTAGAACGTATATTGGATTGCACAACTAATTTTTATGCTAAGTAGGAGTTGCAATATGAATTGACAAATTGATGGCTGAATTGAAGAATCGATGAAGCGGTTTAATGCTGAACTGGAGCTGCAACTGGAAAATATTTGGCCCTAGGATAGACTAAGCTCTGATACCATGTTAGAAATTAATAGAACATGAAAGCGTGAATGATATGAACAAGAAAAACTCCTGGCTCCATTGTATTGAGAAACGTATCAGTTTGTACATATTGATCTAGATATATATAGTATAGAGAGAATTAACTATATATATCGATACTATCTATAAAGATACTCATACTATCTATCCAATGATATATATAATTGTAAAGATTAAACTAAATTTAAAGGGATAACCTAATTAATATAGATAGACTAAACGATAAAGCCTAATAGAAGGATAATCTAGAGTAAACTACATACTATTCTAACATTCACCCATGTTCTCTGCTTTTCTTGATTTATATTACTCTAACATTCACCCATGTTCTTTGCTCTTCTTGATTTTGATCCTCAAATTTTAAAATTTGCTGAATTGGTCCCCAAATTTCCAAAGCTTCTTTGCTTGTGTCGGATCCCAAATCCAATCTTGATCAAATCCCTAATCGAATTGAGCTCGCACATATTCATCATTGGTGAGATACTCTTCGTTTGAATACAAGTTTTTCCAGCTAAAATCCAGATGAAAAAAAAAGACTCGGTCATGCCATCGCGGTGCCATATTGGCCATCACGGCGTGGTCATGCCATAACAGAAAAAAGGGTCATCACAGTGATGCTATCGCGGTGCCATATCGGTAATCACGTCATGGTCATGCCGTAGTAGCTAACAAACTAATCCAAAATCTGAAATCCAGAATTCCAATATTTTATTGAATCCATTGTAAATCATCAAAAAAACTTGGTTGTGCAAACTTAATGTGATCACACATCTATATGATACCAAACCGGCATTTCAATACAATTAATTCAGCGTTTTTTGTAGAGGTATTGGATAAGAAAATCGGTGATTAAATCCAAACTATATTGAGCAAATAATCACAACAAAAAGCATTACAAAATTGCAGCAATGATCAAACACAGAATCGCACCAACACTCCGGTAATCCAACACGAACTCATGAGGAAGATGATCAGCAACTGATGAGGAATCGCAATAATGAGCTAGAACGTATATTGGATTGCACAACTAATTTTTATGCTAAGTAGGAGTTGCAATATGAATTGACAAATTGATGGCTGAATTGAAGAATCGATGAAGCGGTTTAATGCTGAACTGGAGCTGCAACTGGAAAATATTTGGCCCTAGGATAGACTAAGCTCTGATACCATGTTAGAAATTAATAGAACATGAAAGCGTGAATGATATGAACAAGAAAAACTCCTGGCTCCATTGTATTGAGAAACGTATCAGTTTGTACATATTGATCTAGATATATATAGTATAGAGAGAATTAACTATATATATCGATACCATCTATAAAGATACTCATACTATCTATCTAACGATATATATAATTGTAAAGATTAAACTAAATTTAAAGGGATAACCTAATTAATATAGATAGACTAAATGATAAAGCCTAATAGAAGGATAATCTAGAGTAAACTACATACTATTCTAACATTCACCCATGTTCTCTGCTTTTCTTGATTTATATTACTCTAACATTCACCCATGTTCTTTGCTCTTCTTGATTTTGATCCTCAAATTTTAAAATTTGCTGAATTGGTCCCCAAATTTCCAAAGCTTCTTTGCTTGTGTCGGATCCCAAATCCAATCTTGATCAAATCCCTAATCGAATTGAGCTCGCACATATTCATCATTGGTGAGATACTCCTCGTTTGAATACAAGTTTTTCCAGCTAAAATCCAGATGAAAAAAAAAGACTCGGTCATGCCATCGCCGTGCCATATTGGCCATCACGGCGTGGTCATGCCATAACAGAAAAAAGGGTCATCACAGTCATGCTATCGCGGTGCCATATCGGTAATCACGTCATGGTCATGCCGTAGTAGCTAACAAACTAATCGAAAATCTGAAATCCAGAATTCCAATATTTTATTGAATCCATTGTAAATCATCAAAAAAACTTGGTTGTGCAAACTTAATGTGATCACACATCTATATGATACCAAACCGGCATTTCAACACAATTAATTCAGCGTTTTTTGTAGAGGTATTGGATAAGAAAATCGGTGATTAAATCCAAACTATATTGAGCAAATAATCACAACAAAAAGCATTACAAAATTGCAGCAATGATCCAACACAGAATCGCACCAACACTCCGGTAATCCAACACGAACTCATGAGGAAGATGATCAGCAACTGATGAGGAATCGCAATAATGAGCTAGAACGTATATTGGATTGCACAACTAATTTTTATGCTAAGTAGGAGTTGCAATATGAATTGACAAATTGATGGCTGAATTGAAGAATCGATGAAGCGGTTTAATGCTGAACTGGAGCTGCAACTGGAAAATATTTGGCCCTAGGATAGACTAAGCTCTGATACCATGTTAGAAATTAATAGAACATGAAAGCGTGAATGATATGAACAAGAAAAACTCCTGGCTCCATTGTATTGAGAAACGTATCAGTTTGTACATATTGATCTAGATATATATAGTATAGAGAGAATTAACTATATATATCGATACTATCTATAAAGATACTCATACTATCTATCTAACGATATATATAATTGTAAAGATTAAACTAAATTTAAAGGGATAACCTAATTAATATAGATAGACTAAACGATAAAGCCTAATAGAAGGATAATCTAGAGTAAACTACATACTATTCTAACATTCACCCATGTTCTCTGCTTTTCTTGATTTATATTACTCTAACATTCACCCATGTTCTTTGCTCTTCTTGATTTTGATCCTCAAATTTTAAAATTTGCTGAATTGGTCCCCAAATTTCCAAAGCTTCTTTGCTTGTGTCGGATCCCAAATCCAATCTTGATCAAATCCCTAATCGAATTGAGCTCGCACATATTCATCATTGGTGAGATACTCCTCGTTTGAATACAAGTTTTTCCAGCTAAAATCCAGATGAAAAAAAAAGACTCGGTCATGCCATCGCCGTGCCATATTGGCCATCACGGCGTGGTCATGCCATAACAGAAAAAAGGGTCATCACAGTCATGCTATCGCGGTGCCATATCGGTAATCACGTCATGGTCATGCCGTAGTAGCTAACAAACTAATCCAAAATCTGAAATCCAGAATTCCAATATTTTATTGAATCCATTGTAAATCATCAAAAAAACTTGGTTGTGCAAACTTAATGTGATCACACATCTATATGATACCAAACCGGCATTTCAATACAATTAATTCAGCGTTTTTTGTAGAGGTATTGGATAAGAAAATCGGTGATTAAATCCAAACTATATTGAGCAAATAATCACAACAAAAAGCATTACAAAATTGCAGCAATGATCAAACACAGAATCGCACCAACACTCCGGTAATCCAACACGAACTCATGAGGAAGATGATCAGCAACTGATGAGGAATCGCAATAATGAGCTAGAACGTATATTGGATTGCACAACTAATTTTTATGCTAAGTAGGAGTTGCAATATGAATTGACAAATTGATGGCTGAATTGAAGAATCGATGAAGCGGTTTAATGCTGAACTGGAGCTGCAACTGGAAAATATTTGGCCCTAGGATAGACTAAGCTCTGATACCATGTTAGAAATTAATAGAACATGAAAGCGTGAATGATATGAACAAGAAAAACTCCTGGCTCCATTGTATTGAGAAACGTATCAGTTTGTACATATTGATCTAGATATATATAGTATAGAGAGAATTAACTATATATATCGATACCATCTATAAAGATACTCATACTATCTATCTAACGATATATATAATTGTAAAGATTAAACTAAATTTAAAGGGATAACCTAATTAATATAGATAGACTAAACGATAAAGTCTAATAGAAGGATAATCTAGAGTAAACTACATACTATTCTAACATTCACCCATGTTCTCTGCTTTTCTTGATTTATATTACTCTAACATTCACCCATGTTCTTTGCTCTACATGATTTTGATACTCAAATTTTAAAATTTGCTGAATTGGTCCCCAAATTTCCAAAGATTCTTTGCTTGTGTCGGATCCCAAATCCAATCTTGATCAAATCCCTAATCAAATTGAGCTCGCACATATTCATCATTGGTGAGATACTCCTCGTTTGAATACAAGTTTTTCCAGCTAAAATCCAGATGAAAAAAAAAGACTCGGTCATGCCATCGCGGTGCCATATTGGCCATCACGGCGTGGTCATGCCATAACAGAACAAAGGGTCATCACAGTCATGCTATCGCGGTGCCATATCGGTAATCACGTCATGGTCATGCTGTAGTAGCTAACAAACTAATCGAAAATCTGAAATCCAGAATTCCAATATTTTATTGAATCCATTGTAAATCATCAAAAAAACTTGGTTGTGCAAACTTAATGTGATCACACATCTATATGATACCAAACCGGCATTTCAACACAATTAATTCAGCGTTTTTTGTAGAGGTATTGGATAAGCAAATCGGTGATTAAATCCAAACTATATTGAGCAAAGAATCGCAACAAAGAAAACAACAAAAAGCATTACAAAATTGTAGCAATGATCCAACACAGAATCGCACCAACACTCAGGTAATCCAACAGGAACTCATGAGGAAGATGATCAACAACTGATGAGGAATCGCAATAATGAGCTAGAACGTATATTGGATTGCACAACTAATGTTGATGCTAAGTAGGAGTTGCAATATGAATTGACAAATTGATGGCTGAATTGAAGAATCGATGAAGCGGTTTAATGCTGAACTGGAGCTGCAACTGGAAAATATTTGGCCCTAGGATAGACTAAGCTCTGATACCATGTTAGAAATTAATAGAACATGAAAGCGTGAAGGATATGAACAAGAAAAACACCTGCCTCCATTGTATTGAGAAACGTATCAGTTTGTACATATTGAACTACATATATATAGTATAGAGAGAATTAACTATATATATCGATACTATCTATAAAGATACTCATACTATCTATCTAACGATTTAAATAATTGTAAAGATTAAACTAAATTTAAAGGGATGACCTAATTAATATAGATAGACTAAACGATAAAGTCTAATAGAAGGATAATCTAGAGTAAACTACATACTATTCTAACATTCACCCATGTTCTCTGCTTTTCTTGATTTATATTACTCTAACATTCACCCATGTTCTTTGCTCTTCTTGATTTTGATCCTCAAATTTTAAAATTTGCTGAATTGGTCCCCAAATTTCCAAAGCTTCTTTGCTTATGTCGGATCCGAAATCCAATCTTGATCAAATACCTAATCGAATTGAGCTCGCACATATTCATCATTGGTGAGATACTCCTCGTTTGAATACAAGTTTTTCCAGCTAAAATACAGATGAAAAAAAAAGACTCGGTCATGCCATCGCGGTGCCATATTGGCCATCACGGCGTGGTCATGCCATAAAAGAAAAAAGGGTCATCACAGTCATGCTATCGCGGTGCCATATCGGTGATCACGTCATGGTCATGCCGTAGTAGCTAACAAACTAATCAAAACAATGAATTCCAGAATTCCAATATTTTATTGAATCCATTGTAAATCATCAAAAAAACTTGGTTGTGCAAACTTAATGTGATCACACATCTATATGATACCAAACCGGTATTTCAACACAATTAATTCAGCATTTTTTGTAGAGGTATTGGATAAGCAAATCGGTGATTAAATCCAAACTCTATTGAGCAAAGAATCGCAACAAAGAAAACAACAAAAAGCATTACAAAATTGCAGCAATGATCCAACACAGAATCGCACCAACACTCAGGTAATCCAACACGAACTCATGAGGAAGATGATCAGCAACTGATGAGGAATCGCAATAATGAGCTAGAATGTATATTGGATTGCACAACTAATGTTGATGCTAAGTAGGAGTTGCAATATGAATTGACAAATTGATGGCTGAATTGAAGAATCGATGTAGCGGTTTAATGCTGAACTGGAGCTGCAACTGGAAAATATTTGGCCCTAGGATAGACTAAGCTCTGATACCATGTTAGAAATTAATAGAACATGAAAGCGTGAAGGATATGAACAAGAAAAACACCTGGCTCCATTGTATTGAGAAACGTATCAGTTTGTACATAATGAACTACATATATATAGTATAGAGAGAATTAACTATATATATCGATACTATCTATAAAGATACTCATACTATCTATCTAACGATTTAAATAATTGTAAAGATTAAACTAAATTTAAAGGGATGACCTAATTAATATAGATAGACTAACCGATAAAGTCTAATAGAAGGATAATCTAGAGTAAACTACATACTATTCTAACAATCACCCATGTTCTCTGCTTTTCTTGATTTATATTACTCTAACATTCACCCATGTTCTTTGCTCTTCTTGATTTTGATACTCAAATTTTAAAATTTGCTGAATTGGCCCCCAAATTTCCAAAGCTTCTTTCCTTGTGTCGGATCCCAAATCCAATCTTGATCAAATCCCTAATCAAATTGAGCTCGCACATATTCATCATTGGTGAGATACTCCTCGTTTGAATACAAATTTTTCCAGCTAAAATACAGATGAAAAAAAAAGACTCGGTCATGCCATCGCGGTGCCATATTGGCCATCACGGCGTGGTCATGCCATAACATAACAAAGGGTCATCACAGTCATGCTATCGCGGTGCCATATCGGTAATCGCGTCATGGTCATGCCGTAGTAGCTAACAAACTAATCGAAAATCTGAAATCCACAATTCCAATATTTTATTGAATCCATTGTAAATCATCAAAAAAAATTGGTTGTGCAAACTTAATGTGATCACACATCTATATGATACCAAACCGGCATTTCAACACAATTAATTCAGCGTTTTTTGTAGAGGTATTGGATAAGCAAATCGGTGATTAAATCCAAACTATATTGAGCAAAGAATCGCAACAAAGAAAACAACAAAAAGCATTACAAAATTGCAGCAATGATCCAACACAGAATCGCACCAACACTCAGGTAATCCGACAGGAACTCATGAGGAAGATGATCAGCAACTGATGAGGAATCGCAATAATGAGCTAGAATGTATATTGGATTGCACAACTAATGTTGATGCTAAGTAGGAGTTGCAATATGAATTGACAAATTGATGGTTGAATTGAAGAATCGATGTAGCGGTTTAATGCTGAACTGGAGCTGCAACTGGAAAATATTTGGCCCTAGGATAGACTAAGCTCTGATACCATGTTAGAAATTAATAGAACATGAAAGCGTGAAGGATATGAACAAGAAAAACACCTGGCTCCATTGTATTGAGAAACGTATCAGTTTGTACATATTGAACTACATATATATAGTATAGAGAGAATTAACTATATATATCGATACTATCTATAAAGATATTCATACTATCTATCTAACGATATATATAATTGTAAAGATTAAACTAAATTTAAAGGGATAACCTAATTAATATAGATAGACTAAAGGATAAAGTCTAATAGAAGGATAATCTAGAGTAAACTACATAATATTCTAACATTCACCCATGTTCTCTGCTTTTCTTGATTTATATTACTCTAACATTCACCTATGTTCTTTGCTCTTCTTGATTTTGATACTCAAATTTTAAAATTTGCTGAATTGGTCCCCAAATTTCCAAAGCTTCTTTGCTTGTGTCGGATCTCAAATCCAATCTTGATCAAATCCCTAATCGAATTGAGCTCACACATATTCATCATTGGTGAGATACTCCTCGTTTGAATACAAATTTTTCCAGCTAAAATCCAGATGAAAAAAAAAGACTCGGTCATGCTATCGCGGTGCCATATTGGCCATCACGGCGTGGTCATGCCATAACAGAACAAAGGGTCATCACAGTCATGCTATCGCGGTGCCATATCGGTAATCACGTCATGGTCATGCTGTAGTAGATAACAAACTAATCGAAAATCTGAAATCCAGAATTCCAATATTTTATTGAATCCATTGTAAATCATCAAAAAAACTTGGTTGTGCAAACTTAATGTGATCACACATCTAAATGATACCAAACCGGCATTTCAACACAATTAATTCAGCGTTTTTTGTAGAGGTATTGGATAAGCAAATCGGTGATTAAATCCAAACTATATTGAGCAAAGAATCGCAACAAAGAAAACAACAAAAAGCATTACAAAATTGCAGCAATGATCCAACACAGAATCGCACCAACACTCAGGTAATCCAACACGAACTCATGAGGAAGATGATCAGCAACTGATGAGGAATCGCAATAATGAGCTAGAACGTATATTGGATTGCACGACTAATGTTGATGCTAAGTAGGAGTTGCAATATGAATTGACAAATTGATGGTTGAATTGAAGAATCGATGTAGCGGTTTAATGCTGAACTGGAGCTGCAACTGGAAAATATTTGGCCCTAGGATAGACTAAGCTCTGATACCATGTTAGAAATTAATAGAACATGAAAGCGTGAAGGATATGAACAAGAAAAACACCTGGCTCCATTGTATTGAGAAACGTATCAGTTTGTACATATTGAACTACATATATATAGTATAGAGAGAATTAACTATATATATCGATACTATCTATAAAGATATTCATACTATCTATCTAACGATATATATAATTGTAAAGATTAAACTAAATTTAAAGGGATAACCTAATTAATATAGATAGACTAAAGGATAAAGTCTAATAGAAGGATAATCTAGAGTAAACTACATAATATTCTAACATTCACCCATGTTCTCTGCTTTTCTTGATTTATATTACTCTAACATTCACCTATGTTCTTTGCTCTTCTTGATTTTGATACTCAAATTTTAAAATTTGCTGAATTGGTCCCCAAATTTCCAAAGCTTCTTTGCTTGTGTCGGATCTCAAATCCAATCTTGATCAAATCCCTAATCGAATTGAGCTCACACATATTCATCATTGGTGAGATACTCCTCGTTTGAATACAAATTTTTCCAGCTAAAATCCAGATGAAAAAAAAAGACTCGGTCATGCTATCGCGGTGCCATATTGGCCATCACGGCGTGGTCATGCCATAACAGAACAAAGGGTCATCACAGTCATGCTATCGCGGTGCCATATCGGTAATCACGTCATGGTCATGCTGTAGTAGCTAACAAACTAATCGAAAATCTGAAATCCAGAATTCCAATATTTTATTGAATCCATTGTAAATCATCAAAAAAACTTGGTTGTGCAAACTTAATGTGATCACACATCTAAATGATACCAAACCGGCATTTCAACACAATTAATTCAGCGTTTTTTGTAGAGGTATTGGATAAGCAAATCGGTGATTAAATCCAAACTATATTGAGCAAAGAATCGCAACAAAGAAAACAACAAAAAGCATTACAAAATTGCAGCAATGATCCAACACAGAATCGCACCAACACTCAGGTAATCCAACACGAACTCATGAGGAAGATGATCAGCAACTGATGAGGAATCGCAATAATGAGCTAGAACGTATATTGGATTGCACGACTAATGTTGATGCTAAGTAGGAGTTGCAATATGAATTGACAAATTGATGGCTGAATTGAAGAATTGATGGAGCGGTTTAATGCTGAACTGGAGCTGCAACTGGAAAATATTTGGCCCTAGGATAGACTAAGCTCTGATACCATGTTAGAAATTAATAGAACATGAAAGCGTGAAGGTTATGAACAAGAAAAACACTTGGCTCCATTGTATTGAGAAACGTATCAGTTTGTACATATTGAACTACATATATATAGTATAGAGAGAATTAACTATATATATCGATACTATCTATAAAGATACTCATACTATCTATCTAACGATTTAAATAATTGTAAATATTAAACTAAATTTAAAGGGATAACCTAATTAATATAGATAGACTAAACGATAAAGTCTAATAGAAGGATAATCTAGAGTAAACTACATAATATTCTAACATTCACCCATGTTCTCTGCTTTTCTTGATTTATATTACTCTAACATTCACCCATGTTCTTTGCTCTTCTTGATTTTGATCCTCAAATTTTAAAATTTGCTGAATTGGCCCCCAAATTTCCAAAGCTTCTTTCCTTGTGTCGGATCCCAAATCCAATCTTGATCAAATCCCTAATCAAATTGAGCTCGCACATATTCATCATTGGTGAGATACTCCTCGTTTGAATACAAATTTTTCCAGCTAAAATACAGATGAAAAAAAAAGACTCGGTCATGCCATCGCGGTGCCATATTGGCCATCACGGCGTGGTCATGCCATAACATAACAAAGGGTCATCACAGTCATGCTATCGCGGTGCCATATCGGTAATCGCGTCATGGTCATGCCGTAGTAGCTAACAAACTAATCGAAAATCTGAAATCCACAATTCCAATATTTTATTGAATCCATTGTAAATCATCAAAAAAAATTGGTTGTGCAAACTTAATGTGATCACACATCTATATGATACCAAACCGGCATTTCAACACAATTAATTCAGCGTTTTTTGTAGAGGTATTGGATAAGCAAATCGGTGATTAAATCCAAACTATATTGAGCAAAGAATCGCAACAAAGAAAACAACAAAAAGCATTACAAAATTGCAGCAATGATCCAACACAGAATCGCACCAACACTCAGGTAATCCAACAGGAACTCATGAGGAAGATGATCAGCAACTGATGAGGAATCGCAATAATGAGCTAGAATGTATATTGGATTGCACAACTAATGTTGATGCTAAGTAGGAGTTGCAATATGAATTGACAAATTGATGGTTGAATTGAAGAATCGATGTAGCGGTTTAATGCTGAACTGGAGCTGCAACTGGAAAATATTTGGCCCTAGGATAGACTAAGCTCTGATACCATGTTAGAAATTAATAGAACATGAAAGCGTGAAGGATATGAACAAGAAAAACACCTGGCTCCATTGTATTGAGAAACGTATCAGTTTGTACATATTGAACTACATATATATAGTATAGAGAGAATTAACTATATATATCGATACTATCTATAAAGATATTCATACTATCTATCTAACGATATATATAATTGTAAAGATTAAACTAAATTTAAAGGGATAACCTAATTAATATAGATAGACTAAAGGATAAAGTCTAATAGAAGGATAATCTAGAGTAAACTACATAATATTCTAACATTCACCCATGTTCTCTGCTTTTCTTGATTTATATTACTCTAACATTCACCCATGTTCTTTGCTCTTCTTGATTTTGATACTCAAATTTTAAAATTTGCTGAATTGGTCCCCAAATTTCCAAAGCTTCTTTGCTTGTGTCGGATCTCAAATCCAATCTTGATCAAATCCCTAATCGAATTGAGCTCACACATATTCATCATTGGTGAGATACTCCTCGTTTGAATACAAATTTTTCCAGCTAAAATCCAGATGAAAAAAAAAGACTCGGTCATGCTATCGCGGTGCCATATTGGCCATCACGGCGTGGTCATGCCATAACAGAACAAAGGGTCATCACAGTCATGCTATCGCGGTGCCATATCGGTAATCACGTCATGGTCATGCTGTAGTAGCTAACAAACTAATCGAAAATCTGAAATCCAGAATTCCAATATTTTATTGAATCCATTGTAAATCATCAAAAAAACTTGGTTGTGCAAACTTAATGTGATCACACATCTAAATGATACCAAACCGGCATTTCAACACAATTAATTCAGCGTTTTTTGTAGAGGTATTGGATAAGCAAATCGGTGATTAAATCCAAACTATATTGAGCAAAGAATCACAACAAAAAGCATTACAAAATTGCAGCAATGATCCAACACAGAATCGCACCAACACTCAGGTAATCCAACACGAACTCATGAGGAAGATGATCAGCAACTGATGAGGAATCGCAATAATGAGCTAGAACGTATATTGGATTGCACGACTAATGTTGATGCTAAGTAGGAGTTGCAATATGAATTGACAAATTGATGGCTGAATTGAAGAATCGATGGAGCGGTTTAATGCTGAACTGGAGCTGCAACTGGAAAATATTTGGCCCTAGGATAGACTAAGCTCTGATACCATGTTAGAAATTAATAGAACATGAAAGCGTGAAGGTTATGAACAAGAAAAACACTTGGCTCCATTGTATTGAGAAACGTATCAGTTTGTACATATTGAACTACATATATATAGTATAGAGAGAATTAACTATATATATCGATACTATCTATAAAGATACTCATACTATCTATCTAACGATTTAAATAATTGTAAATATTAAACTAAATTTAAAGGGATAACCTAATTAATATAGATAGACTAAACGATAAAGTCTAATAGAAGGATAATCTAGAGTAAACTACATAATATTCTAACATTCACCCATGTTCTCTGCTTTTCATGATTTATATTACTCTAACATTCACCCATGTTCTTTGCTCTTCTTGATTTTGATCCTCAAATTTTTAAATTTGCTGAATTGGTCCCCAAATTTCCAAAGCTTCTTTGCTTGTGTCGGATCCCAAATCCAATCTTGATAAAATCCCTAATCGAATTGAGCTCGCACATATTCATCATTGGTGAGATACTCCTCCTTTGAATACAAGTTTTTCCAGCTAAAATCCAGATGAAAAATAAAGACTCGGTCGTGCCATCGCGGTGCCATATTGGCCATCACGGCGTGGTCATGCCATAACATAACAAAGGGTCATCACAGTCATGCTATCGCGGTGCCATATCGGTAATCGCGTCATGGTCATGCCGTAGTAGCTAACAAACTAATCGAAAATCTGAATTCCAGAATTCCAATATTTTATTGAATCCATTGTAAATCATCAAAAAAACTTGGTTGTGCAAACTTAATGTGATCACACATCTATATGATACCAAACCGGCATTTCAACACAATTAATTCAGCGTTTTTTGTAGAGGTATTGGATAAGCAAATCGGTGATTAAATCCAAACTATATTGAGCAAAGAATCGCAACAATGAAAACAACAAAAAGCATTACAAAATTGCAGTAATGATCCAACACAGAATCGCACCAACACTCAGGTAATCCAACACGAACTCATGAGGAAGATGATCAGCAACTGATGAGGAATCGCAACAATGAGCTAGAATGTATATTGGATTGCACAACTAATGTTGATGCTAAGTAGGAGTTGCAATATGAATTGACAAATTGATGGCTGAATTGAAGAATCGATGGAGCGGTTTAATGCTGAACTGGAGCTGCAACTGGAAAATATTTGGCCCTAGGATAGACTAAGCTCTGATACCATGTTAGAAATTAATAGAACATGAAAGCGTGAAGGATATGAACAAGAAAAACACCTGGCTCCATTGTATTGAGAAACGTATCAGTTTGTACATATTGAACTACATATATATAGTATAGAGAGACTTAACTATATATATCGATACTATCTATAAAGATACTCATACTATCTATCTAACGATATATATAATTGTAAAGAATAAACTAAATTTAAAGGGATAACCTAATTAATATAGATAGACTAAACGATAAAGTCTAATAGAAGGATAATCTAGAGTAAACTACATACTATTCTAACATTCACCCATGTTCTCTGCTTTTCTTGATTTATATCACTCTAACATTCACCCATGTTCTTTGCTCTTCTTGATTTTGATACTCAAATTTTAAAATTTGCTGAATTGGTCCCCAAATTTCCAAAGCTTCTTTGCTTGTGTCGGATCCCAAATCCAATCTTGATAAAATCCCTAATCGAATTGAGCTCGCACATATTCATCATTGGTGAGATACTCCTCGTTTGAATACAAGTTTTTCCAGCTAAAATCCAGATGAAAAAAAAAGACTCGGTCGTGCCATCGCGGTGCCATATTGGCCATCACGGCGTGGTCATGTCATAAAAGAAAAAAGGGTCATCACAGTCATGCTATCGCGGTGCCATATCGGTAATCACGTCATGGTCATGCCGTAGTAGCTAACAAACTAATCGAAAATCTGAATTCCAGAATTCCAATATTTTATTGAATCCATTGTAAATCATCAAAAAAACTTGGTTGTGCAAACTTAATGTGATCACACATCTATATGATACCAAACCGGCATTTCAACACAATTAATTCAGCGTTTTTTGTAGAGGTATTGGATAAGCAAATCGGTGATTAAATCCAAACTATATTGAGCAAAGAATCGCAACAAAGAAAACAACAAAAAGCATTACAAAATTGCAGCAATGATCCAACACAGAATCGCACCAACACTCAGGTAATCCAACACGAACTCATGAGGAAGATGATCAGCAACTGATGAGGAATCGCAATAATGAGCTAGAACGTATATTGGATTGCACAACTAATGTTGATGCTAAGTAGGAGTTGCAATATGAATTGACAAATTGATGGCTGAATTGAAGAATCGATGGAGCGGTTTAATGCTGAACTGGAGCTGCAACTGGAAAATATTTGGCCCTAGGATAGACTAAGCTCTGATACCATGTTAGAAATTAATAAAACATGAAAGCGTGAAGGATATGAACAAGAAAAACACCTGGCTCCATTGTATTGAGAAACGTATCAGTTTGTACATATTGAACTACATATATATAGTATAGAGAGAATTAACTATATATATCGATACTATCTATAAAGATACTCATACTATCTATCTAACGATTTAAATAATTGTAAAGATTAAACTAAATTTAAAGGGATAACCTAATTAATATAGATAGACTAAACGATAAAGTCTAATAGAAGGATAATCTAGAGTAAACTACATAATATTCTAACATTCACCCATGTTCTCTGCTTTTCTTGATTTATATTACTCTAACATTCACCCATGTTCTTTGCTCTTCTTGATTTTCATACTCAAATTTTTAAATTTGCTGAATTGGTCCCCAAATTTCCAAAGCTTCTTTGCTTGTGTCGGATCCCAAATCCAATCTTGATAAAATCCCTAATCGAATTGAGCTCGCACATATTCATCATTGGTGAGATACTCCTCATTTGAATACAAGTTTTTCCAGCTAAAATCCAGATGAAAAAAAAAGACTCGGTCGTGCCATCGCGGTGCCATATTGGCCATCACGGCGTGGTCATGCCATAAAAGAAAAAAGGGTCATCACAGTCATGCTATCGCGGTGCCATATCGGTAATCACGTCATGGTCATGCCGTAGTAGCTAACAAACTAATCGAAAATCTGAATTCCAGAATTCCAATATTTTATTGAATCCATTGTAAATCATCAAAAAAACTTGGTTGTGCAAACTTAATGTGATCACACATCTATATGATACCAAACCAGCATTTCAACACAATTAATTCAGCGTTTTTTGTAGAGGTATTGGATAAGCAAATCGGTGATTAAATCCAAACTATATTGAGCAAAGAATCGCAACAATGAAAACAACAAAAAGCATTACAAAATTGCAGCAATGATCCAACACAGAATCGCACCAACACTCAGGTAATCCAACACGAACTCATGAGGAAGATGATCAGCAACTGATGAGGAATCGCAACAATGAGCTAGAAGGTATATTGGATTGCACAATTAATGTTGATGCTAAGTAGTAGTTGCAATATGAATTGACAAATTGATGGCTGAATTGAAGAATCGATGGAGCGGTTTAATGCTGAACTGGAGCTGCAACTGGAAAATATTTGGCCCTAGGATAGACTAAGCTCTGATACCATGTTAGAAATTAATAGAACATGAAAGCGTGAAGGATATGAACAAGAAAAACACCTGGCTCCATTGTATTGAGAAACGTATCAGTTTGTACATATTGAACTACATATATATAGTATAGAGAGACTTAACTATATATATCGATACTATCTATAAAGATACTCATACTATCTATCTAACGATATATATAATTGTAAAGAATAAACTAAATTTAAAGGGATAACCTAATTAATATAGATAGACTAAACGATAAAGTCTAATAGAAGGATAATCTAGAGTAAACTACATACTATTCTAACATTCACCCATGTTCTCTGCTTTTCTTGATTTATATTACTCTAACATTCACCCATGTTCTTTGCTCTTCTTGATTTTGATACTCAAATTTGAAAATTTGCTGAATTGGTCCCCAAATTTCCAAAGCTTCTTTGCTTGTGTCGGATCCCAAATCCAATCTTGATAAAATCCCTAATCGAATTGAGCTCGCACATATTCATCATTGGTGAGATACTCCTCGTTTGAATACAAGTTTTTCCAGCTAAAATCCAGATGAAAAAAAAAGACTCGGTCGTGCCATCGCGGTGCCATATTGGCCATCACAGCGTGGTCATGCCATAAAAGAAAAAAGGGTCATCACAGTCATGCTATCGCGGTGCCATATCGGTAATCACGTCATGGTCATGCCGTAGTAGCTAACAAACTAATCGAAAATCTGAATTCCAGAATTCCAATATTTTATTGAATCCATTGTAAATCATCAAAAAAACTTGGTTGTGCAAACTTAATGTGATCACACATCTATATGATACCAAACCGGCATTTCAACACAATTAATTCAGCGTTTTTTGTAGAGGTATTGGATAAGCAAATCGGTGATTAAATCCAAACTATATTGAGCAAAGAATCGCAACAATGAAAACAACAAAAAGCATTACAAAATTGCATCAATGATCCAACACAGAATCGCACCAACACTCAGGTAATCCAACACGAACTCATGAGGAAGATGATCAGCAACTGATGAGGAATCGCAACAATGAGCTAGAAGGTATATTGGATTGCACAATTAATGTTGATGCTAAGTAGGAGTTGCAATATGAATTGACAAATTGATGGTTGAATTGAAGAATCGATGGAGCGGTTTAATGCTGAACTGGAGCTGCAACTGGAAAATATTTGGCCCTAGGATAGACTAAGCTCTGATACCATGTTAGAAATTAATAGAACATGAAAGCGTGAAGGATATGAACAAGAAAAACACCTGGCTCCATTGTATTGAGAAACGTATCAGTTTGTACATATTGAACTACATATATATAGTATAGAGAGAATTAACTATATATATCGATACTATCTATAAAGATACTCATACTATCTATCTAACGATTTAAATAATTGTAAAGATTAAACTAAATTTAAAGGGATAACCTAATTAATATAGATAGACTAAACGATAAAGTCTAATAGAAGGATAATCTAGAGTAAACTACATAATATTCTAACATTCACCCATGTTCTCTGCTTTTCTTGATTTATATTACTCTAACATTCACCCATGTTCTTTGCTCTTCTTGATTTTGATACTCAAATTTTTAAATTTGCTGAATTGGTCCCCAAATTTCCAAAGCTTCTTTGCTTGTGTCGGATCCCAAATCCAATCTTGATAAAATCCCTAATCGAATTGAGCTCGCACATATTCATCATTGGTGAGATACTCCTCGTTTGAATACAAGTTTTTCCAGCTAAAATCCAGATGAAAAAAAAAGACTCGGTCGTGCCATCGCGGTGCCATATTGGCCATCACGGCGTGGTCATGCCATAAAAGAAAAAAGGGTCATCACAGTCATGCTATCGCGGTGCCATATCGGTAATCACGTCATGGTCATGCCGTAGTAGCTAACAAACTAATCGAAAATCTGAATTCCAGAATTCCAATATTTTATTGAATCCATTGTAAATCATCAAAAAAACTTGGTTGTGCAAACTTAATGTGATCACACATCTATATGATACCAAACCGGCATTTCAACACAATTAATTCAGCGTTTTTTGTAGAGGGATTGGATAAGCAAATCGGTGATTAAATCCAAACTATATGGAGAAAAGAATCGCAACAATGAAAACAACAAAAAGCATTACAAAATTGCATCAATGATCCAACACAGAATCGCACCAACACTCAGGTAATCCAACACGAACTCATGAGGAAGATGATCAGCAACTGATGAGGAATCGCAACAATGAGCTAGAAGGTATATTGGATTGCACAATTAATGTTGATGCTAAGTAGGAGTTGCAATATGAATTGACAAATTGATGGTTGAATTGAAGAATCGATGGAGCGGTATAATGCTGAACTGGAGCTGCAACTGGAAAATATTTGGCCCTAGGATAGACTAAGCTCTGATACCATGTTAGAAATTAATAGAACATGAAAGCGTGAAGGATATGAACAAGAAAAACACCTGGCTCCATTGTATTGAGAAACGTATCAGTTTGTACATATTGAACTACATATATATAGTATAGAGAGACTTAACTATATATATCGATACTATCTATAAAGATACTCATACTATCTATCTAACGATATATATAATTGTAAAGAATAAACTAAATTTAAAGGGATAACCTAATTAATATAGATAGACTAAACGATAAAGTCTAATAGAAGGATAATCTAGAGTAAACTACATACTATTCTAACATTCACCCATGTTCTCTGCTTTTCTTGATTTATATTACTCTAACATTCACCCATGTTCTTTGCTCTTCTTGATTTTGATACTCAAATTTTTAAATTTGCTGAATTGGTCCCCAAATTTCCAAAGCTTCTTTGCTTGTGTCGGATCCCAAATCCAATCTTGATAAAATCCCTAATCGAATTGAGCTCGCACATATTCATCATTGGTGAGATACTCCTCGTTTGAATACAAGTTTTTCCAGCTAAAATCCAGATGAAAAAAAAAGACTCGGTCGTGCCATCGCGGTGCCATATTGGCCATCACGGCGTGGTCATGCCATAAAAGAAAAAAGGGTCATCACAGTCATGCTATCGCGGTGCCATATCGGTAATCACGTCATGGTCATGCCGTAGTAGCTAACAAACTAATCGAAAATCTGAATTCCAGAATTCCAATATTTTATTGAATCCATTGTAAATCATCAAAAAAACTTGGTTGTGCAAACTTAATGTGATCACACATCTATATGATACCAAACCGGCATTTCAACACAATTAATTCAGCGTTTTTTGTAGAGGTATTGGATAAGCAAATCGGTGATTAAATCCAAACTATATGGAGAAAAGAATCGCAACAATGAAAACAACAAAAAGCATTACAAAATTGCATCAATGATCCAACACAGAATCGCACCAACACTCAGGTAATCCAACACGAACTCATGAGGAAGATGATCAGCAACTGATGAGGAATCGCAACAATGAGCTAGAAGGTATATTGGATTGCACAATTAATGTTGATGCTAAGTAGGAGTTGCAATATGAATTGACAAATTGATGGTTGAATTGAAGAATCGATGGAGCGGTATAATGCTGAACTGGAGCTGCAACTGGAAAATATTTGGCCCTAGGATAGACTAAGCTCTGATACCATGTTAGAAATTAATAGAACATGAAAGCGTGAAGGATATGAACAAGAAAAACACCTGGCTCCATTGTATTGAGAAACGTATCAGTTTGTACATATTGAACTACATATATATAGTATAGAGAGACTTAACTATATATATCGATACTATCTATAAAGATACTCATACTATCTATCTAACGATATATATAATTGTAAAGAATAAACTAAATTTAAAGGGATAACCTAATTAATATAGATAGACTAAACGATAAAGTCTAATAGAAGGATAATCTAGAGTAAACTACATACTATTCTAACATTCACCCATGTTCTCTGCTTTTCTTGATTTATATTACTCTAACATTCACCCATGTTCTTTGCTCTTCTTGATTTTGATACTCAAATTTTTAAATTTGCTGAATTGGTCCCCAAATTTCCAAAGCTTCTTTGCTTGTGTCGGATCCCAAATCCAATCTTGATAAAATCCCTAATCGAATTGAGCTCGCACATATTCATCATTGGTGAGATACTCCTCGTTTGAATACAAGTTTTTCCAGCTAAAATCCAGATGAAAAAAAAAGACTCGGTCGTGCCATCGCGGTGCCATATTGGCCATCACGGCGTGGTCATGCCATAAAAGAAAAAAGGGTCATCACAGTCATGCTATCGCGGTGCCATATCGGTAATCACGTCATGGTCATGCCGTAGTAGCTAACAAACTAATCGAAAATCTGAATTCCAGAATTCCAATATTTTATTGAATCCATTGTAAATCATCAAAAAAACTTGGTTGTGCAAACTTAATGTGATCACACATCTATATGATACCAAACCGGCATTTCAACACAATTAATTCAGCGTTTTTTGTAGAGGTATTGGATAAGCAAATCGGTGATTAAATCCAAACTATATGGAGAAAAGAATCGCAACAATGAAAACAACAAAAAGCATTACAAAATTGCATCAATGATCCAACACAGAATCGCACCAACACTCAGGTAATCCAACACGAACTCATGAGGAAGATGATCAGCAACTGATGAGGAATCGCAACAATGAGCTAGAAGGTATATTGGATTGCACAATTAATGTTGATGCTAAGTAGGAGTTGCAATATGAATTGACAAATTGATGGTTGAATTGAAGAATCGATGGAGCGGTTTAATGCTGAACTGGAGCTGCAACTGGAAAATATTTGGCCCTAGGATAGACTAAGCTCTGATACCATGTTAGAAATTAATAGAACATGAAAGCGTGAAGGATATGAACAAGAAAAACACCTGGCTCCATTGTATTGAGAAACGTATCAGTTTGTACATATTGAACTACATATATATAGTATAGAGAGAATTAACTATATATATCGATACTATCTATAAAGATACTCATACTATCTATCTAACGATTTAAATAATTGTAAAGATTAAACTAAATTTAAAGGGATAACCTAATTAATATAGATAGACTAAACGATAAAGTCTAATAGAAGGATAATCTAGAGTAAACTACATAATATTCTAACATTCACCCATGTTCTCTGCTTTTCTTGATTTATATTACTCTAACATTCACCCATGTTCTTTGCTCTTCTTGATTTTGATACTCAAATTTTTAAATTTGCTGAATTGGTCCCCAAATTTCCAAAGCTTCTTTGCTTGTGTCGGATCCCAAATCCAATCTTGATAAAATCCCTAATCGAATTGAGCTCGCACATATTCATCATTGGTGAGATACTCCTCGTTTGAATACAAGTTTTTCCAGCTAAAATCCAGATGAAAAAAAAAGACTCGGTCGTGCCATCGCGGTGCCATATTGGCCATCACGGCGTGGTCATGCCATAAAAGAAAAAAGGGTCATCACGGTCATGCTATCGCGGTGCCATATCGGTAATCACGTCATGGTCATGCCGTAGTAGCTAACAAACTAATCGAAAATCTGAATTCCAGAATTCCAATATTTTATTGAATCCATTGTAAATCATCAAAAAAACTTGGTTGTGCAAACTTAATGTGATCACACATCTATATGATACCAAACCGGCATTTCAACACAATTAATTCAGCGTTTTTTGTAGAGGGATTGGATAAGCAAATCGGTGATTAAATCCAAACTATACGGAGAAAAGAATCGCAACAATGAAAACAACAAAAAGCATTACAAAATTGAAGCAATGATCCAACACAGAATCGCACCAACACTCAGGTAATCCAACACGAACTCATGAGGAAGATGATCAGCAACTGATGAGGAATCGCAACAATGAGCTAGAAGGTATATTGGATTGCACAATTAATGTTGATGCTAAGTAGGAGTTGCAATATGAATTGACAAATTGATGGTTGAATTGAAGAATCGATGGAGCGGTATAATGCTGAACTGGAGCTGCAACTGGAAAATATTTGGCCCTAGGATAGACTAAGCTCTGATACCATGTTAGAAATTAATAGAACATGAAAGCGTGAAGGATATGAACAAGAAAAACACCTGGCTCCATTGTATTGAGAAACGTATCAGTTTGTACATATTGAACTACATATATATAGTATAGAGAGACTTAACTATATATATCGATACAATCTATAAAGATACTCATACTATCTATCTAACGATATATATAATTGTAAAGAATAAACTAAATTTAAAGGGATAACCTAATTAATATAGATAGACTAAACGATAAAGTCTAATAGAAGGATAATCTAGAGTAAACTACATACTATTCTAACATTCACCCATGTTCTCTGCTTTTCTTGATTTATATTACTCTAACATGCACCCATGTTCTTTGCTCTTCTTGATTTTGATACTCAAATTTTAAAATTTGCTGAATTGGTCCCCAAATTTCCAAAGCTTCTTTGCTTGTGTCGGATCCCAAATCCAATCTTGATAAAATCCCTAATCGAATTGAGCTCGCACATATTCATCATTGGTGAGATACTCCTCGTTTGAATACAAGTTTTTCCAGCTAAAATCCAGATGAAAAAAAAAGACTCGGTCGTGCCATCGCGGTGCCATATTGGCCATCACGGCGTGGTCATGCCATAAAAGAAAAAAGGGTCATCACAGTCATGCTATCGCGGTGCCATATCGGTAATCACGTCATGGTCATGCCGTAGTAGCTAACAAACTAATCGAAAATCTGAATTCCAGAATTCCAATATTTTATTGAATCCATTGTAAATCATCAAAAAAACTTGGTTGTGCAAACTTAATGTGATCACACATCTATATGATACCAAACCGGCATTTCAACACAATTAATTCAGCGTTTTTTGTAGATGTATTGGATAAGCAAATCGGTGATTAAATCCAAACTATATTGAGCAAAGAATCGCAACAATGAAAACAACCAAAAGCATTACAAAATTGCAGCAATGATCCAACACAGAATCGCACCAACACTCAGGTAATCCAACACGAACTCATGAGGAAGATGATCAGCAACTGATGAGGAATCGCAACAATGAGCTAGAAGGTATATTGGATTGCACAATTAATGTTGATGCTAAGTAGGAGTTGCAATATGAATTGACAAATTGATGGTTGAATTGAAGAATCGATGGAGCGGTATAATGCTGAACTGGAGCTGCAACTGGAAAATATTTGGCCCTAGGATAGACTAAGCTCTGATACCATGTTAGAAATTAATAGAACATGAAAGCGTGAAGGATATGAACAAGAAAAACACCTGGCTCCATTGTATTGAGAAACGTATCAGTTTGTACATATTGAACTACATATATATAGTATAGAGAGACTTAACTATATATATCGATACAATCTATAAAGATACTCATACTATCTATCTAACGATATATATAATTGTAAAGAATAAACTAAATTTAAAGGGATAACCTAATTAATATAGATAGACTAAACGATAAAGTCTAATAGAAGGATAATCTAGAGTAAACTACATACTATTCTAACATTCACCCATGTTCTCTGCTTTTCTTGATTTATATTACTCTAACATGCACCCATGTTCTTTGCTCTTCTTGATTTTGATACTCAAATTTTAAAATTTGCTGAATTGGTCCCCAAATTTCCAAAGCTTCTTTGCTTGTGTCGGATCCCAAATCCAATCTTGATAAAATCCCTAATCGAATTGAGCTCGCACATATTCATCATTGGTGAGATACTCCTCGTTTGAATACAAGTTTTTCCAGCTAAAATCCAGATGAAAAAAAAAGACTCGGTCGTGCCATCGCGGTGCCATATTGGCCATCACGGCGTGGTCATGCCATAAAAGAAAAAAGGGTCATCACAGTCATGCTATCGCGGTGCCATATCGGTAATCACGTCATGGTCATGCCGTAGTAGCTAACAAACTAATCGAAAATCTGAATTCCAGAATTCCAATATTTTATTGAATCCATTGTAAATCATCAAAAAAACTTGGTTGTGCAAACTTAATGTGATCACACATCTATATGATACCAAACCGGCATTTCAACACAATTAATTCAGCGTTTTTTGTAGAGGTATTGGATAAGCAAATCGGTGATTAAATCCAAACTATATTGAGCAAAGAATCGCAACAATGAAAACAACAAAAAGCATTACAAAATTGCATCAATGATCCAACACAGAATCGCACCAACACTCAGGTAATCCAACACGAACTCATGAGGAAGATGATCAGCAACTGATGAGGAATCGCAACAATGAGCTAGAAGGTATATTGGATTGCACAATTAATGTTGATGCTAAGTAGGAGTTGCAATATGAATTGACAAATTGATGGTTGAATTGAAGAATCGATGGAGCGGTTTAATGCTGAACTGGAGCTGCAACTGGAAAATATTTGGCCCTAGGATAGACTAAGCTCTGATACCATGTTAGAAATTAATAGAACATGAAAGCGTGAAGGATATGAACAAGAAAAACACCTGGCTCCATTGTATTGAGAAACGTATCAGTTTGTACATATTGAACTACATATATATAGTATAGAGAGAATTAACTATATATATCGATACTATCTATAAAGATACTCATACTATCTATCTAACAATTTAAATAATTGTAAAGATTAAACTAAATTTAAAGGGATAACCTAATTAATATAGATAGACTAAACGATAAAGTCTAATAGAAGGATAATCTAGAGTAAACTACATAATATTCTAACATTCACCCATGTTCTCTGCTTTTCTTGATTTATATTACTCTAACATTCACCCATGTTCTTTGCTCTTCTTGATTTTGATACTCAAATTTTTAAATTTGCTGAATTGGTCCCCAAATTTCCAAAGCTTCTTTGCTTGTGTCGGATCCCAAATCCAATCTTGATAAAATCCCTAATCGAATTGAGCTCGCACATATTCATCATTGGTGAGATACTCCTCGTTTGAATACAAGTTTTTCCAGCTAAAATCCAGATGAAAAAAAAAGACTCGGTCGTGCCATCGCGGTGCCATATTGGCCATCACGGCGTGGTCATGCCATAAAAGAAAAAAGGGTCATCACAGTCATGCTATCGCGGTGCCATATCGGTAATCACGTCATGGTCATGCCGTAGTAGCTAACAAACTAATCGAAAATCTGAATTCCAGAATTCCAATATTTTATTGAATCCATTGTAAATCATCAAAAAAACTTGGTTGTGCAAACTTAATGTGATCACACATCTATATGATACCAAACCGGCATTTCAACACAATTAATTCAGCGTTTTTTGTAGAGGTATTGGATAAGCAAATCGGTGATTAAATCCAAACTATATTGAGCAAAGAATCGCAACAATGAAAACAACAAAAAGCATTACAAAATTGCAGCAATGATCCAACACAGAATCGCACCAACACTCAGGTAATCCAACACGAACTCATGAGGAAGATGATCAGCAACTGATGAGCAATCGCAACAATGAGCTAGAAGGTATATTGGATTGCACAATTAATGTTGATGCTAAGTAGGAGTTGCAATATGAATTGACAAATTGATGGTTGAATTGAAGAATCGATGGAGCGGTATAATGCTGAACTGGAGCTGCAACTGGAAAATATTTGGCCCTAGGATAGACTAAGCTCTGATACCATGTTAGAAATTAATAGAACATGAAAGCGTGAAGGATATGAACAAGAAAAACACCTGGCTCCATTGTATTGAGAAACGTATCAGTTTGTACATATTGAACTACATATATATAGTATAGAGAGACTTAACTATATATATCGATACAATCTATAAAGATACTCATACTATCTATCTAACGATATATATAATTGTAAAGAATAAACTAAATTTAAAGGGATAACCTAATTAATATAGATAGACTAAACGATAAAGTCTAATAGAAGGATAATCTAGAGTAAACTACATACTATTCTAACATTCACCCATGTTCTCTGCTTTTCTTGATTTATATTACTCTAACATGCACCCATGTTCTTTGCTCTTCTTGATTTTGATACTCAAATTTTAAAATTTGCTGAATTGGTCCCCAAATTTCCAAAGCTTCTTTGCTTGTGTCGGATCCCAAATCCAATCTTGATAAAATCCCTAATCGAATTGAGCTCGCACATATTCATCATTGGTGAGATACTCCTCGTTTGAATACAAGTTTTTCCAGCTAAAATCCAGATGAAAAAAAAGACTCGGTCGTGCCATCGCGGTGCCATATTGGCCATCACGGCGTGGTCATGCCATAAAAGAAAAAAGGGTCATCACAGTCATGCTATCGCGGTGCCATATCGGTAATCACGTCATGGTCATGCCGTAGTAGCTAACAAACTAATCGAAAATCTAAATTCCAGAATTCCAATATTTTATTGAATCCATTGTAAATCATCAAAAAAACTTGGTTGTGCAAACTTAATGTGATCACACATCTATATGATACCAAACCGGCATTTCAACACAATTAATTCAGCGTTTTTTGTAGAGGTATTGGATAAGCAAATCGGTGATTAAATCCAAACTATATTGAGCAAAGAATCGCAACAATGAAAACAACAAAAAGCATTACAAAATTGCAGCAATGATCCAACACAGAATCGCACCAACACTCAGGTAATCCAACACGAACTCATGAGGAAGATGATCAGCAACTGATGAGGAATCGCAACAATGAGCTAGAAGGTATATTGGATTGCACAATTAATGTTGATGCTAAGTAGGAGTTGCAATATGAATTGACAAATTGATGGCTGAATTGAAGAATCGATGGAGCGGTTTAATGCTGAACTGGAGCTGCAACTGGAAAATATTTGGCCCTAGGATAGACTAAGCTCTGATACCATGTTAGAAATTAATACAACATGAAAGCGTGAAGGATATGAACAAGAAAAACACCTGGCTCCATTGTATTGAGAAACGTATCAGTTTGTACATATTGAACTACATATATATAGTATAGAGAGACTTAACTATATATATCGATACTATCTATAAAGATACTCATACTATCTATCTAACGATATATATAATTGTAAAGAATAAACTAAATTTAAAGGGATAACCTAATTAATATAGATAGACTAAACGATAAAGTCTAATAGAAGGATAATCTAGAGTAAACTACATACTATTCTAACATTCACCCATGTTCTCTGCTTTTCTTGATTTATATTACTCTAACATTCACCCATGTTCTTTGCTCTTCTTGATTTTGATACTCAAATTTGAAAATTTGCTGAATTGGTCCCCAAATTTCCAAAGCTTCTTTGCTTGTGTCGGATCCCAAATCCAATCTTGATAAAATCCCTAATCGAATTGAGCTCGCACATATTCATCATTGGTGAGATACTCCTCGTTTGAATACAAGTTTTTCCAGCTAAAATCCAGATGAAAAAAAAAGACTCGGTCGTGCCATCGCGGTGCCATATTGGCCATCACGGCGTGGTCATGCCATAAAAGAAAAAAGGGTCATCACAGTCATGCTATCGCGGTGCCATATCGGTAATCACGTCATGGTCATGCCGTAGTAGCTAACAAACTAATCGAAAATCTGAATTCCAGAATTCCAATATTTTATTGAATCCATTGTAAATCATCAAAAAAACTTGGTTGTGCAAACTTAATGTGATCACACATCTATATGATACCAAACCGGCATTTCAACACAATTAATTCAGCGTTTTTTGTAGAGGTATTGGATAAGCAAATCGGTGATTAAATCCAAACTATATTGAGCAAAGAATCGCAACAATGAAAACAACAAAAAGCATTACAAAATTGCAGCAATGATCCAACACAGAATCGCACCAACACTCAGGTAATCCAACACGAACTCATGAGGAAGATGATCAGCAACTGATGAGGAATCGCAACAATGAGCTAGAAGGTATATTGGATTGCACAATTAATGTTGATGCTAAGTAGGAGTTGCAATATGAATTGACAAATTGATGGCTGAATTGAAGAATCGATGGAGCGGTTTAATGCTGAACTGGAGCTGCAACTGGAAAATATTTGGCCCTAGGACTAAGCTCTGATACCATGTTAGAAATTAATAGAACATGAAAGCGTGAAGGATATGAACAAGAAAAACACCTGGCTCCATTGTATTGAGAAACGTATCAGTTTGTACATATTGAACTACATATATATAGTATAGAGAGACTTAACTATATATATCGATACTATCTATAAAGATACTCATACTATCTATCTAACGATATATATAATTGTAAAGAATAAACTAAATTTAAAGGGATAACCTAATTAATATAGATAGACTAAACGATAAAGTCTAATAGAAGGATAATCTAGAGTAAACTACATACTATTCTAACATTCACCCATGTTCTCTGCTTTTCTTGATTTATATTACTCTAACATTCACCCATGTTCTTTGCTCTTCTTGATTTTGATACTCAAATTTTAAAATTTGTTGAATTGGTCCCCAAATTTCCAAAGCTTCTTTGCCTGTGTCGGATCCCAAATCCAATCTTGATAAAATCCCTAATCGAATTGAGCTCGCACATATTCATCATTGGTGAGATACTCCTCGTTTGAATACAAGTTTTTCCAGCTAAAATCCAGATGAAAAAAAAAGACTCGGTCGTGCCATCGCGGTGCCATATTGGCCATCACGGCGTGGTCATGCCATAAAAGAAAAAAGGGTCATCACAGTCATGCTATCGCGGTGCCATATCGGTAATCACGTCATGGTCATGCCGTAGTAGCTAACAAACTAATCGAAAATCTGAATTCCAGAATTCCAATATTTTATTGAATCCATTGTAAATCATCAAAAAAACTTGGTTGTGCAAACTTAATGTGATCACACATCTATATGATACCAAACCGGCATTTCAACACAATTAATTCAGCGTTTTTTGTAGAGGTATTGGATAAGCAAATCGGTGATTAAATCCAAACTATATTGAGCAAAGAATCGCAACAATGAAAACAACAAAAAGCATTACAAAATTGCAGCAATGATCCAACACAGAATCGCACCAACACTCAGGTAATCCAACACGAACTCATGAGGAAGATGATCAGCAACTGATGAGGAATCGCAATAATGAGCTAGAACGTATATTGGATTGCACAACTAATGTTGATGCTAAGTAGGAGTTGCAATATGAATTGACAAATTGATGGCTGAATTGAAGAATCGATGGAGCGGTTTAATGCTGAACTGGAGCTGCAACTGGAAAATATTTAGCCCTAGGATAGACTAAGCTCTGATACCATGTTAGAAATTAATAGAACATGAAAGCGTGAAGGATATGAACAAGAAAAACACCTGGCTCCATTGTATTGAGAAACGTATCAGTTTGTACATATTGAACTACATATATATAGTATAGAGAGACTTAACTATATATATCGATACTATCTATAAAGATACTCATACTATCTATCTAACGATTTAAATAATTGTAAAGATTAAACTAAATTTAAAGGGATAACCTAATTAATATAGATAGACTAAACGATAAAGTCTAATAGAAGGATAATCTAGAGTAAACTACATAATATTCTAACATTCACCCATGTTCTCTGCTTTTCTTGATTTATATTACTCTAACATTCACCCATGTTCTTTGCTCTTCTTGATTTTGATACTCAAATTTTAAAATTTGCTGAATTGGTCCCCAAATTTCCAAAGCTTCTTTGCTTGTGTCGGATCCCAAATCCAATCTTGATCAAATCCCTAATCGAATCGAGCTCGCACATATTCATCATTGGTGAGATACTCCTCGTTTGAATACAAGTTTTTCCAGCTAAAATCCAGATGAAAAAAAAGACTCGGTCATGCCATCGCGGTGACATATTGGCCATCACGGCGTGGTCATGCAATAAAAGAAAAAAGGGTCATCACAGTCATGCTATCGCGGTGCCATATCGGTAATCACGCCATGGTCATGCCGTAGTAGCTAACAAACTAATCGAAAATCTGAATTCCAGAATTCCAATATTTTATTGAATCCATTGTAAATCATCAAAAAAACTTGGTTGTGCAAACTTAATGTGATCACACATCTATATGATACCAAACCGGCATTTCAACACAATTAATTCAGCGTTTTTTGTAGAGGTATTGGATAAGCAAATCGGTGATTAAATCCAAACTATATTGAGCAAAGAATCGCAACAATGAAAACAACAAAAAGCATTACAAAATTGCAGCAATGATCCAACACAGAATCGCACCAACACTCAGGTAATCCAACACGAACTCATGAGGAAGATGATCAGCAACTGATGAGGAATCGCAACAATGAGCTAGAAGGTATATTGGATTGCACAATTAATGTTGATGCTAAGTAGGAGTTGCAATATGAATTGACAAATTGATGGCTGAATTGAAGAATCGATGGAGCGGTTTAATGCTGATCTGGAGCTGCAACTGGAAAATATTTGGCCCTAGGACTAAGCTCTGATACCATGTTAGAAATTAATAGAACATGAAAGCGTGAAGGATATGAACAAGAAAAACACCTGGCTCCATTGTATTGAGAAACGTATCAGTTTGTACATATTGAACTACATATATATAGTATAGAGAGACTTAACTATATATATCGATACTATCTATAAAGATACTCATACTATCTATCTAACGATATATATAATTGTAAAGAATAAACTAAATTTAAAGGGATAACCTAATTAATATAGATAGACTAAACGATAAAGTCTAATAGAAGGATAATCTAGAGTAAACTACATACTATTCTAACATTCACCCATGTTCTCTGCTTTTCTTGATTTATATTACTCTAACATTCACCCATGTTCTTTGCTCTTCTTGATTTTGATACTCAAATTTTAAAATTTGTTGAATTGGTCCCCAAATTTCCAAAGCTTCTTTGCCTGTGTCGGATCCCAAATCCAATCTTGATAAAATCCCTAATCGAATTGAGCTCGCACATATTCATCATTGGTGAGATACTCCTCGTTTGAATACAAGTTTTTCCAGCTAAAATCCAGATGAAAAAAAAAGACTCGGTCGTGCCATCGCGGTGCCATATTGGCCATCACGGCGTGGTCATGCCATAAAAGAAAAAAGGGTCATCACAGTCATGCTATCGCGGTGCCATATCGGTAATCACGTCATGGTCATGCCGTAGTAGCTAACAAACTAATCGAAAATCTGAATTCCAGAATTCCAATATTTTATTGAATCCATTGTAAATCATCCAAAAAACTTGGTTGTGCAAACTTAATGTGATCACACATCTATATGATACCAAACCGGCATTTCAACACAATTAATTCAGCGTTTTTTGTAGAGGTATTGGATAAGCAAATCGGTGATTAAATCCAAACTATATTGAGCAAAGAATCGCAACAATGAAAACAACAAAAAGCATTACAAAATTGCAGCAATGATCCAACACAGAATCGCACCAACACTCAGGTAATCCAACACGAACTCATGAGGAAGATGATCAGCAACTGATGAGGAATCGCAACAATGAGCTAGAATGTATATTGGATTGCACAATTAATGTTGATGCTAAGTAGGAGTTGCAATATGAATTGACAAATTGATGGCTGAATTGAAGAATCGATGGAGCGGTTTAATGCTGATCTGGAGCTGCAACTGGAAAATATTTGGCCCTAGGACTAAGCTCTGATACCATGTTAGAAATTAATAGAACATGAAAGCGTGAAGGATATGAACAAGAAAAACACCTGGCTCCATTGTATTGAGAAACGTATCAGTTTGTACATATTGAACTACATATATATAGTATAGAGAGACTTAACTATATATATCGATACTATCTATAAAGATACTCATACTATCTATCTAACGATATATATAATTGTAAAGAATAAACTAAATTTAAAGGGATAACCTAATTAATATAGATAGACTAAACGATAAAGTCTAATAGAAGGATAATCTAGAGTAAACTACATACTATTCTAACATTCACCCATGTTCTCTGCTTTTCTTGATTTATATTACTCTAACATTCACCCATGTTCTTTGCTCTTCTTGATTTTGATACTCAAATTTTAAAATTTGTTGAATTGGTCCCCAAATTTCCAAAGCTTCTTTGCCTGTGTCGGATCCCAAATCCAATCTTGATAAAATCCCTAATCGAATTGAGCTCGCACATATTCATCATTGGTGAGATACTCCTCGTTTGAATACAAGTTTTTCCAGCTAAAATCCAGATGAAAAAAAAAGACTCGGTCGTGCCATCGCGGTGCCATATTGGCCATCACGGCGTGGTCATGCCATAAAAGAAAAAAGGGTCATCACAGTCATGCTATCGCGGTGCCATATCGGTAATCACGTCATGGTCATGCCGTAGTAGCTAACAAACTAATCGAAAATCTGAATTCCAGAATTCCAATATTTTATTGAATCCATTGTAAATCATCAAAAAAACTTGGTTGTGCAAACTTATTGTGATCACACATCTATATGATACCAAACCGGCATTTCAACACAATTAATTCAGCGTTTTTTGTAGAGGTATTGGATAAGCAAATCGGTGATTAAATCCAAACTATATTGAGCAAAGAATCGCAACAATGAAAACAACAAAAAGCATTACAAAATTGCAGCAATGATCCAACACAGAATCGCACCAACACTCAGGTAATCCAACACGAACTCATGAGGAAGATGATCAGCAACTGATGAGGAATCGCAATAATGAGCTAGAACGTATATTGGATTGCACAACTAATGTTGATGCTAAGTAGGAGTTGCAATATGAATTGACAAATTGATGGCTGAATTGAAGAATCGATGGAGCGGTTTAATGCTGAACTGGAGCTGCAACTGGAAAATATTTAGCCCTAGGATAGACTAAGCTCTGATACCATGTTAGAAATTAATAGAACATGAAAGCGTGAAGGATATGAACAAGAAAAACACCTGGCTCCATTGTATTGAGAAACGTATCAGTTTGTACATATTGAACTACATATATACAGTATAGAGAGAATTAACTATATATATCGATACTATCTATAAAGATACTCATACTATCTATCTAACGATTTAAATAATTGTAAAGATTAAACTAAATTTAAAGGGATAACCTAATTAATATAGATAGACTAAACGATAAAGTCTAATAGAAGGATAATCTAGAGTAAACTACATAATATTCTAACATTCACCCATGTTCTCTGCTTTTCTTGATTTATATTACTCTAACATTCACCCATGTTCTTTGCTCTTCTTGATTTTGATACTCAAATTTTAAAATTTGCTGAATTGGTCCCCAAATTTCCAAAGCTTCTTTGCTTGTGTCGGATCCCAAATCCAATCTTGATCAAATCCCTAATCGAATCGAGCTCGCACATATTCATCATTGGTGAGATACTCCTCGTTTGAATACAAGTTTTTCCAGCTAAAATCCAGATGAAAAAAAAGACTCGGTCATGCCATCGCGGTGACATATTGGCCATCACGGCGTGGTCATGCAATAAAAGAAAAAAGGGTCATCACAGTCATGCTATCGCGGTGCCATATCGGTAATCACGCCATGGTCATGCCGTAGTAGCTAACAAACTAATCGAAAATCTGAATTCCAGAATTCCAATATTTTATTGAATCCATTGTAAATCATCAAAAAAACTTGGTTGTGCAAACTTAATGTGATCACACATCTATATGATACCAAACCGGCATTTCAACACAATTAATTCAGCGTTTTTTGTAGAGGTATTGGATAAGCAAATCGGTGATTAAATCCAAACTATATTGAGCAAAGAATCGCAACAATGAAAACAACAAAAAGCATTACAAAATTGCAGCAATGATCCAACACAGAATCGCACCAACACTCAGGTAATCCAACACGAACTCATGAGGAAGATGATCAGCAACTGATGAGGAATCGCAACAATGAGCTAGAAGGTATATTGGATTGCACAACTAATGTTGATGCTAAGTAGGAGTTGCAATATGAATTGACAAATTGATGGCTGAATTGAAGAATCGATGGAGCGGTTTAATGCTGAACTGGAGCTGCAACTGGAAAATATTTAGCCCTAGGATAGACTAAGCTCTGATACCATGTTAGAAATTAATAGAACATGAAAGCGTGAAGGATATGAACAAGAAAAACACCTGGCTCCATTGTATTGAGAAACGTATCAGTTTGTACATATTGAACTACATATATACAGTATAGAGAGACTGAACTATATATATCGATACTATCTATAAAGATACTCATACTATCTATCTAACGATATATATAATTGTAAAGAATAAACTAAATTTAAAGGGATAACCTAATTAATATAGATAGACTAAACGATAAAGTCTAATAGAAGGATAATCTAGAGTAAACTACATACTATTCTAACATTCACCCATGTTCTCTGCTTTTCTTGATTTCTATTACTCTAACATTCACCCATGTTCTTTGCTCTTCTTGATTTTGATACTCAAATTTTTAAATTTGCTGAATTGGTCCCCAAATTTCCAAAGCTTGTTTGCTTGTGTCGGATCCCAAATCCAATCTTGATAAAATCCCTAATCGAATTGAGCTCGCACATATTCATCATTGGTGAGATACTCCTCGTTTGAATACAAGTTTTTCCAGCTAAAATCCAGATGAAAAAAAAAGACTCGGTCGTGCCATCGCGGTGCCATATTGGCCATCACGGCGTGGTCATGCCATAAAAGAAAAAAGGGTCATCACAGTCATGCTATCGCGGTGCCATATCGGTAATCACGCCATGGTCATGCCGTAGTAGCTAACAAACTAATCGAAAATCTGAATTCCAGAATTCCAATATTTTATTGAATCCATTGTAAATCATCCAAAAAACTTGGTTGTGCAAACTTAATGTGATCACACATCTATATGATACCAAACCGGCATTTCAACACAATTAATTCAGCGTTTTTTGTAGAGGTATTGGATAAGCAAATCGGTGATTAAATCCAAACTATATTGAGCAAAGAATCGCAACAATGAAAACAACAAAAAGCATTACAAAATTGCAGCAATGATCCAACACAGAATCGCACCAACACTCAGGTAATCCAACACGAACTCATGAGGAAGATGATCAGCAACTGATGAGGAATCGCAACAATGAGCTAGAAGGTATATTGGATTGCACAATTAATGTTGATGCTAAGTAGGAGTTGCAATATGAATTGACAAATTGATGGCTGAATTGAAGAATCGATGGAGCGGTTTAATGCTGAACTGGAGCTGCAACTGGAAAATATTTGGCCCTAGGACTAAGCTCTGATACCATGTTAGAAATTAATAGAACATGAAAGCGTGAAGGATATGAACAAGAAAAACACCTGGCTCCATTGTATTGAGAAACGTATCAGTTTGTACATATTGAACTACATATATATAGTATAGAGAGACTTAACTATATATATCGATACTATCTATAAAGATACTCATACTATCTATCTAACGATATATATAATTGTAAAGAATAAACTAAATTTAAAGGGATAACCTAATTAATATAGATAGACTAAACGATAAAGTCTAATAGAAGGATAATCTAGAGTAAACTACATACTATTCTAACATTCACCCATGTTCTCTGCTTTTCTTGATTTATATTACTCTAACATTCACCCATGTTCTTTGCTCTTCTTGATTTTGATACTCAAATTTTAAAATTTGTTGAATTGGTCCCCAAATTTCCAAAGCTTCTTTGCCTGTGTCGGATCCCAAATCCAATCTTGATAAAATCCCTAATCGAATTGAGCTCGCACATATTCATCATTGGTGAGATACTCCTCGTTTGAATACAAGTTTTTCCAGCTAAAATCCAGATGAAAAAAAAAGACTCGGTCGTGCCATCGCGGTGCCATATTGGCCATCACGGCGTGGTCATGCCATAAAAGAAAAAAGGGTCATCACAGTCATGCTATCGCGGTGCCATATCGGTAATCACGTCATGGTCATGCCGTAGTAGCTAACAAACTAATCGAAAATCTGAATTCCAGAATTCCAATATTTTATTGAATCCATTGTAAATCATCAAAAAAACTTGGTTGTGCAAACTTAATGTGATCACACATCTATATGATACCAAACCGGCATTTCAACACAATTAATTCAGCGTTTTCTGTAGAGGTATTGGATAAGCAAATCGGTGATTAAATCCAAACTATATTGAGCAAAGAATCGCAACAATGAAAACAACAAAAAGCATTACAAAATTGCAGCAATGATCCAACACAGAATCGCACCAACACTCAGGTAATCCAACACGAACTCATGAGGAAGATGATCAGCAACTGATGAGGAATCGCAACAATGAGCTAGAAGGTATATTGGATTGCACAATTAATGTTGATGCTAAGTAGGAGTTGCAATATGAATTGACAAATTGATGGCTGAATTGAAGAATCGATGGAGCGGTTTAATGCTGAACTGGAGCTGCAACTGGAAAATATTTGGCCCTAGGACTAAGCTCTGATACCATGTTAGAAATTAATAGAACATGAAAGCGTGAAGGATATGAACAAGAAAAACACCTGGCTCCATTGTATTGAGAAACGTATCAGTTTGTACATATTGAACTACATATATATAGTATAGAGAGACTTAACTATATATATCGATACTATCTATAAAGATACTCATACTATCTATCTAACGATATATATAATTGTAAAGAATAAACTAAATTTAAAGGGATAACCTAATTAATATAGATAGACTAAACGATAAAGTCTAATAGAAGGATAATCTAGAGTAAACTACATACTATTCTAACATTCACCCATGTTCTCTGCTTTTCTTGATTTATATTACTCTAACATTCACCCATGTTCTTTGCTCTTCTTGATTTTGATACTCAAATTTTAAAATTTGTTGAATTGGTCCCCAAATTTCCAAAGCTTCTTTGCCTGTGTCGGATCCCAAATCCAATCTTGATAAAATCCCTAATCGAATTGAGCTCGCACATATTCATCATTGGTGAGATACTCCTCGTTTGAATACAAGTTTTTCCAGCTAAAATCCAGATGAAAAAAAAAGACTCGGTCGTGCCATCGCGGTGCCATATTGGCCATCACGGCGTGGTCATGCCATAAAAGAAAAAAGGGTCATCACAGTCATGCTATCGCGGTGCCATATCGGTAATCACGTCATGGTCATGCCGTAGTAGCTAACAAACTAATCGAAAATCTGAATTCCAGAATTCCAATATTTTATTGAATCCATTGTAAATCATCAAAAAAACTTGGTTGTGCAAACTTAATGTGATCACACATCTATATGATACCAAACCGGCATTTCAACACAATTAATTCAGCGTTTTCTGTAGAGGTATTGGATAAGCAAATCGGTGATTAAATCCAAACTATATTGAGCAAAGAATCGCAACAATGAAAACAACAAAAAGCATTACAAAATTGCAGCAATGATCCAACACAGAATCGCACCAACACTCAGGTAATCCAACACGAACTCATGAGGAAGATGATCAGCAACTGATGAGGAATCGCAATAATGAGCTAGAACGTATATTGGATTGCACAACTAATGTTGATGCTAAGTAGGAGTTGCAATATGAATTGACAAATTGATGGCTGAATTGAAGAATCGATGGAGCGGTTTAATGCTGAACTGGAAAATATTTAGCCCTAGGATAGACTAAGCTCTGATACCATGTTAGAAATTAATAGAACATGAAAGCGTGAAGGATATGAACAAGAAAAACACCTGGCTCCATTGTATTGAGAAACGTATCAGTTTGTACATATTGAACTACATATATACAGTATAGAGAGAATTAACTATATATATCGATACTATCTATAAAGATACTCATACTATCTATCTAACGATTTAAATAATTGTAAAGATTAAACTAAATTTAAAGGGATAACCTAATTAATATAGATAGACTAAACGATAAAGTCTAATAGAAGGATAATCTAGAGTAAACTACATACTATTCTAACATTCACCCATGTTCTCTGCTTTTCTTGATTTATATTACTCTAACATTCACCCATGTTCTTTGCTCTTCTTGATTTTGATACTCAAATTTTAAAATTTGCTGAATTGGTCCCCAAATTTCCAAAGCTTCTTTGCTTGTGTCGGATCCCAAATCCAATCTTGATCAAATCCCTAATCGAATCGAGCTCGCACATATTCATCATTGGTGAGATACTCCTCGTTTGAATACAAGTTTTTCCAGCTAAAATCCAGATGAAAAAAAAGACTCGGTCATGCCATCGCGGTGACATATTGGCCATCACGGCGTGGTCATGCAATAAAAGAAAAAAGGGTCATCACAGTCATGCTATCGCGGTGCCATATCGGTAATCACGCCATGGTCATGCCGTAGTAGCTAACAAACTAATCGAAAATCTGAATTCCAGAATTCCAATATTTTATTGAATCCATTGTAAATCATCAAAAAAACTTGGTTGTGCAAACTTAATGTGATCACACATCTATATGATACCAAACCGGCATTTCAACACAATTAATTCAGCGTTTTTTGTAGAGGTATTGGATAAGCAAATCGGTGATTAAATCCAAACTATATTGAGCAAAGAATCGCAACAATGAAAACAACAAAAAGCATTACAAAATTGCAGCAATGATCCAACACAGAATCGCACCAACACTCAGGTAATCCAACACGAACTCATGAGGAAGATGATCAGCAACTGATGAGGAATCGCAACAATGAGCTAGAAGGTATATTGGATTGCACAACTAATGTTGATGCTAAGTAGGAGTTGCAATATGAATTGACAAATTGATGGCTGAATTGAAGAATCGATGGAGCGGTTTAATGCTGAACTGGAGCTGCAACTGGAAAATATTTGGCCCTAGGATAGACTAAGCTCTGATACCATGTTAGAAATTAATAGAACATGAAAGCGTGAAGGATATGAACAAGAAAAACACCTGGCTCCATTGTATTGAGAAACGTATCAGTTTGTACATATTGAACTACATATATATAGTATAGAGAGACTGAACTATATATATCGATACTATCTATAAAGATACTCATACTATCTATCTAACGATATATATAATTGTAAAGAATAAACTAAATTTAAAGGGATAACCTAATTAATATAGATAGACTAAACGATAAAGTCTAATAGAAGGATAATCTAGAGTAAACTACATACTATTCTAACATTCACCCATGTTCTCTGCTTTTCTTGATTTATATTACTCTAACATTCACCCATGTTCTTTGCTCTTCTTGATTTTGATACTCAAATTTTAAAATTTGCTGAATTGGTCCCCAAATTTCCAAAGCTTGTTTGCTTGTGTCGGATCCCAAATCCAATCTTGATAAAATCCCTAATCGAATTGAGCTCGCACATATTCATCATTGGTGAGATACTCCTCGTTTGAATACAAGTTTTTCCAGCTAAAATCCAGATGAAAAAAAAAAGACTCGGTCGTGCCATCGCGGTGCCATATTGGCCATCACGGCGTGGTCATGCCATAAAAGAAAAAAGGGTCATCACAGTCATGCTATCGCGGTGCCATATCGGTAATCACGTCATGGTCATGCCGTAGTAGCTAACAAACTAATCGAAAATCTGAATTCCAGAATTCCAATATTTTATTGAATCCATTGTAAATCATCAAAAAAACTTGGTTGTGCAAACTTAATGTGATCACACATCTATATGATACCAAACCGGCATTTCAACACAATTAATTCAGCGTTTTTTGTAGAGGTATTGGATAAGCAAATCGGTGATTAAATCCAAACTATATTGAGCAAAGAATCGCAACAATGAAAACAACAAAAAGCATTACAAAATTGCAGCAATGATCCAACACAGAATCGCACCAACACTCAGGTAATCCAACACGAACTCATGAGGAAGATGATCAGCAACTGATGAGGAATCGCAATAATGAGCTAGAACGTATATTGGATTGCACAACTAATGTTGATGCTAAGTAGGAGTTGCAATATGAATTGACATATTGATGGCTGAATTGAAGAATCGATGGAGCGGTTTAATGCTGAACTGGAGCTGCAACTGGAAAATATTTAGCCCTAGGATAGACTAAGCTCTGATACCATGTTAGAAATTAATAGAACATGAAAGCGTGAAGGATATGAACAAGAAAAACACCTGGCTCCATTGTATTGAGAAACGTATCAGTTTGTACATATTGAACTACATATATACAGTATAGAGAGAATTAACTATATATATCGATACTATCTATAAAGATACTCATACTATCTATCTAACGATTTAAATAATTGTAAAGATTAAACTAAATTTAAAGGGATAACCTAATTAATATAGATAGACTAAACGATAAAGTCTAATAGAAGGATAATCTAGAGTAAACTACATAATATTCTAACATTCACCCATGTTCTCTGCTTTTCTTGATTTATATTACTCTAACATTCACCCATGTTCTTTGCTCTTCTTGATTTTGATACTCAAATTTTAAAATTTGCTGAATTGGTCCCCAAATATCCAAAGCTTCTTTGCTTGTGTCGGATCCCAAATCCAATCTTGATCAAATCCCTAATCGAATCGAGCTCGCACATATTCATCATTGGTGAGATACTCCTCGTTTGAATACAAGTTTTTCCAGCTAAAATCCAGATGAAAAAAAAGACTCGGTCATGCCATCGCGGTGACATATTGGCCATCACGGCGTGGTCATGCAATAAAAGAAAAAAGGGTCATCACAGTCATGCTATCGCGGTGCCATATCGGTAATCACGCCATGGTCATGCCGTAGTAGCTAACAAACTAATCGAAAATCTGAATTCCAGAATTCCAATATTTTATTGAATCCATTGTAAATCATCAAAAAAACTTGGTTGTGCAAACTTAATGTGATCACACATCTATATGATACCAAACCGGCATTTCAACACAATTAATTCAGCGTTTTTTGTAGAGGTATTGGATAAGCAAATCGGTGATTAAATCCAAACTATATTGAGCAAAGAATCGCAACAATGAAAACAACAAAAAGCATTACAAAATTGCAGCAATGATCCAACACAGAATCGCACCAACACTCAGGTAATCCAACACGAACTCATGAGGAAGATGATCAGCAACTGATGAGGAATCGCAACAATGAGCTAGAAGGTATATTGGATTGCACAACTAATGTTGATGCTAAGTAGGAGTTGCAATATGAATTGACAAATTGATGGCTGAATTGAAGAATCGATGGAGCGGTTTAATGCTGAACTGGAGCTGCAACTGGAAAATATTTGGCCCTAGGATAGACTAAGCTCTGATACCATGTTAGAAATTAATAGAACATGAAAGCGTGAAGGATATGAACAAGAAAAACACCTGGCTCCATTGTATTGAGAAACGTATCAGTTTGTACATATTGAACTACATATATATAGTATAGAGAGACTGAACTATATATATCGATACTATCTATAAAGATACTCATACTATCTATCTAACGATATATATAATTGTAAAGAATAAACTAAATTTAAAGGGATAACCTAATTAATATAGATAGACTAAACGATAAAGTCTAATAGAAGGATAATCTAGAGTAAACTACATACTATTCTAACATTCACCCATGTTCTCTGCTTTTCTTGATTTATATTACTCTAACATTCACCCATGTTCTTTGCTCTTCTTGATTTTGATACCCAAATTTTAAAATTTGCTGAATTGGTCCCCAAATTTCCAAAGCTTGTTTGCTTGTGTCGGATCCCAAATCCAATCTTGATAAAATCCCTAATCGAATTGAGCTCGCACATATTCATCATTGGTGAGATACTCCTCGTTTGAATACAAGTTTTTCCAGCTAAAATCCAGATGAAAAAAAAAGACTCGGTCGTGCCATCGCGGTGCCATATTGGCCATCACGGCGTGGTCATGCCATAAAAGAAAAAAGGGTCATCACAGTCATGCTATCGCGGTGCCATATCGGTAATCACGTCATGGTCATGCCGTAGTAGCTAACAAACTAATCGAAAATCTGAATTCCAGAATTCCAATATTTTATTGAATCCATTGTAAATCATCAAAAAAACTTGGTTGTGCAAACTTAATGTGATCACACATCTATATGATACCAAACCGGCATTTCAACACAATTAATTCAGCGTTTTTTGTAGAGGTATTGGATAAGCAAATCGGTGATTAAATCCAAACTATATTGAGCAAAGAATCGCAACAATGAAAACAACAAAAAGCATTACAAAATTGCAGCAATGATCCAACACAGAATCGCACCAACACTCAGGTAATCCAACACGAACTCATGAGGAAGATGATCAGCAACTGATGAGGAATCGCAATAATGAGCTAGAACGTATATTGGATTGCACAACTAATGTTGATGCTAAGTAGGAGTTGCAATATGAATTGACAAATTGATGGCTGAATTGAAGAATCGATGGAGCGGTTTAATGCTGAACTGGAGCTGCAACTGGAAAATATTTAGCCCTAGGATAGACTAAGCTCTGATACCATGTTAGAAATTAATAGAACATGAAAGCGTGAAGGATATGAACAAGAAAAACACCTGGCTCCATTGTATTGAGAAACGTATCAGTTTGTACATATTGAACTACATATATACAGTATAGAGAGAATTAACTATATATATCGATACTATCTATAAAGATACTCATACTATCTATCTAACGATTTAAATAATTGTAAAGATTAAACTAAATTTAAAGGGATAACCTAATTAATATAGATAGACTAAACGATAAAGTCTAATAGAAGGATAATCTAGAGTAAACTACATAATATTCTAACATTCACCCATGTTCTCTGCTTTTCTTGATTTATATTACTCTAACATTCACCCATGTTCTTTGCTCTTCTTGATTTTGATACTCAAATTTTAAAATTTGCTGAATTGGTCCCCAAATATCCAAAGCTTCTTTGCTTGTGTCGGATCCCAAATCCAATCTTGATCAAATCCCTAATCGAATCGAGCTCGCACATATTCATCATTGGTGAGATACTCCTCGTTTGAATACAAGTTTTTCCAGCTAAAATCCAGATGAAAAAAAAGACTCGGTCATGCCATCGCGGTGACATATTGGCCATCACGGCGTGGTCATGCAATAAAAGAAAAAAGGGTCATCACAGTCATGCTATCGCGGTGCCATATCGGTAATCACGCCATGGTCATGCCGTAGTAGCTAACAAACTAATCGAAAATCTGAATTCCAGAATTCCAATATTTTATTGAATCCATTGTAAATCATCAAAAAAACTTGGTTGTGCAAACTTAATGTGATCACACATCTATATGATACCAAACCGGCATTTCAACACAATTAATTCAGCGTTTTTTGTAGAGGTATTGGATAAGCAAATCGGTGATTAAATCCAAACTATATTGAGCAAAGAATCGCAACAATGAAAACAACAAAAAGCATTACAAAATTGCAGCAATGATCCAACACAGAATCGCACCAACACTCAGGTAATCCAACACGAACTCATGAGGAAGATGATCAGCAACTGATGAGGAATCGCAATAATGAGCTAGAACGTATATTGGATTGCACAACTAATGTTGATGCTAAGTAGGAGTTGCAATATGAATTGACAAATTGATGGCTGAATTGAAGAATCGATGGAGCGGTTTAATGCTGAACTGGAGCTGCAACTGGAAAATATTTGGCCCTAGGATAGACTAAGCTCTGATACCATGTTAGAAATTAATAGAACATGAAAGCGTGAAGGATATGAACAAGAAAAACACCTGGCTCCATTGTATTGAGAAACGTATCAGTTTGTACATATTGAACTACATATATATAGTATAGAGAGACTGAACTATATATATCGATACTATCTATAAAGATACTCATACTATCTATCTAACGATATATATAATTGTAAAGATTAAACTAAATTTAAAGGGATAACCTAATTAATATAGATAGACTAAACGATAAAGTCTAATAGAAGGATAATCTAGAGTAAACTACATAATATTCTAACATTCACCCATGTTCTCTGCTTTTCTTGATTTATATTACTCTAACATTCACCCATGTTCTTTGCTCTTCTTGATTTTGATACTCAAATTTTTAAATTTGCTGAATTGGTCCCCAAAGTTCCAAAGCTTGTTTGCTTGTGTCGGATCCCAAATCCAATCTTGATAAAATCCCTAATCGAATTGAGCTCGCACATATTCATCATTGGTGAGATACTCCTCGTTTGAATACAAGTTTTTCCAGCTAAAATCCAGATGAAAAAAAAAGACTCGGTCGTGCCATCGCGGTGCCATATTGGCCATCACGGCGTGGTCATGCCATAAAAGAAAAAAGGGTCATCACAGTCATGCTATCGCGGTGCCATATCGGTAATCACGTCATGGTCATGCCGTAGTAGCTAACAAACTAATCGAAAATCTGAATTCCAGAATTCCAATATTTTATTGAATCCATTGTAAATCATCAAAAAAACTTGGTTGTGCAAACTTAATGTGATCACACATCTATATGATACCAAACCGGCATTTCAACACAATTAATTCAGCGTTTTTTGTAGAGGTATTGGATAAGCAAATCGGTGATTAAATCCAAACTATATTGAGCAAAGAATCGCAACAATGAAAACAACAAAAAGCATTACAAAATTGCAGCAATGATCCAACACAGAATCGCACCAACACTCAGGTAATCCAACACGAACTCATGAGGAAGATGATCAGCAACTGATGAGGAATCGCAACAATGAGCTAGAAGGTATATTGGATTGCACAACTAATGTTGATGCTAAGTAGGAGTTGCAATATGAATTGACAAATTGATGGCTGAATTGAAGAATCGATGGAGCGGTTTAATGCTGAACTGGAGCTGCAACTGGAAAATATTTGGCCCTAGGATAGACTAAGCTCTGATACCATGTTAGAAATTAATAGAACATGAAAGCGTGAAGGATATGAACAAGAAAAACACCTGGCTCCATTGTATTGAGAAACGTATCAGTTTGTACATATTGAACTACATATATATAGTATAGAGAGACTTAACTATATATATCGATACTATCTATAAAGATACTCGTACTATCTATCTAACGATATATATAATTGTAAAGAATAAACTAAATTTAAAGGGATAACCTAATTAATATAGATAGACTAAACGATAAAGTCTAATAGAAGGATAATCTAGAGTAAACTACATACTATTCTAACATTCACCCATGTTCTCTGCTTTTCTTGATTTCTATTACTCTAACATTCACCCATGTTCTTTGCTCTTCTTGATTTTGATACTCAAATTTTTAAATTTGCTGAATTGGTCCCCAAATTTCCAAAGCTTGTTTGCTTGTGTCGGATCCCAAATCCAATCTTGATAAAATCCCTAATCGAATTGAGCTCGCACATATTCATCATTGATGAGATACTCCTCGTTTGAATACAAGTTTTTCCAGCTAAAATCCAGATGAAAAAAAAAGACTCGGTCGTGCCATCGCGGTGCCATATTGGCCATCACGGCGTGGTCATGCCATAAAAGAAAAAAGGGTCATCACAGTCATGCTATCGCGGTGCCATATCGGTAATCACGTCATGGTCATGCCGTAGTAGCTAACAAACTAATCGAAAATCTGAATTCCAGAATTCCAATATTTTATTGAATCCATTGTAAATCATCAAAAAAACTTGGTTGTGCAAACTTAATGTGATCACACATCTATATGATACCAAACCGGCATTTCAACACAATTAATTCAGCGTTTTTTGTAGAGGTATTGGATAAGCAAATCGGTGATTAAATCCAAACTATATTGAGCAAAGAATCGCAACAATGAAAACAACAAAAAGCATTACAAAATTGCAGCAATGATCCAACACAGAATCGCACCAACACTCAGGTAATCCAACACGAACTCATGAGGAAGATGATCAGCAACTGATGAGGAATCGCAACAATGAGCTAGAAGGTATATTGGATTGCACAATTAATGTTGATGCTAAGTAGGAGTTGCAATATGAATTGACAAATTGATGGCTGAATTGAAGAATCGATGGAGCGGTTTAATGCTGAACTGGAGCTGCAACTGGAAAATATTTGGCCCTAGGATAGACTAAGCTCTGATACCATGTTAGAAATTAATAGAACATGAAAGCGTGAAGGATATGAACAAGAAAAACACCTGGCTCCATTGTATTGAGAAACGTATCAATTTGTACATATTGAACTACATATATATAGTATAGAGAGACTTAACTATATATATCGATACTATCTATAAAGATACTCATACTATCTATCTAACGATATATATAATTGTAAAGAATAAACTAAATTTAAAGGGATAACCTAATTAATATAGATAGACTAAACGATAAAGTCTAATAGAAGGATAATCTAGAGTAAACTACATACTATTCTAACATTCACCCATGTTCTCTGCTTTTCTTGATTTATATTACTCTAACATTCACCCATGTTCTTTGCTCTTCTTGATTTTGATACTCAAATTTTTAAATTTGCTGAATTGGTCCCCAAATTTCCAAAGCTTCTTTGCTTGTGTCGGATCCCAAATCCAATCTTGATAAAATCCCTAATCGAATTGAGCTCGCACATATTCATCATTGGTGAGATACTCCTCGTTTGAATACAAGTTTTTCCAGCTAAAATCCAGATGAAAAAAAAAGACTCGGTCGTGCCATCGCTGTGCCATATTGGCCATCACGGCGTGGTCATGCCATAAAAGAAAAAAGGGTCATCACAGTCATGCTATCGCGGTGCCATATCGGTAATCACGTCATGGTCATGCCGTAGTAGCTAACAAACTAATCGAAAATCTGAATTCCAGAATTCCAATATTTTATTGAATCCATTGTAAATCATCAAAAAAACTTGGTTATGCAAACTTAATGTGATCACACATCTATATGATACCAAACCGGCATTTCAACACAATTAATTCAGCGTTTTTTGTAGATGTATTGGATAAGCAAATCGGTGATTAAATCCAAACTATATTGAGCAAAGAATCGCAACAATGAAAACAACCAAAAGCATTACAAAATTGCAGCAATGATCCAACACAGAATCGCACCAACACTCAGGTAATCCAACACGAACTCATGAGGAAGATGATCAGCAACTGATGAGGAATCGCAACAATGAGCTAGAAGGTATATTGGATTGCACAACTAATGTTGATGCTAAGTAGGAGTTGCAATATGAATTGACAAATTGATGGCTGAATTGAAGAATCGATGGAGCGGTTTAATGCTGAACTGGAGCTGCAACTGGAAAATATTTGGCCCTAGGATAGACTAAGCTCTGATACCATGTTAGAAATTAATAGAACATGAAAGCGTGAAGGATATGAACAAGAAAAACACCTGGCTCCATTGTATTGAGAAACGTATCAGTTTGTACATATTGAACTACATATATATAGTATAGAGAGACTTAACTATATATATCGATACTATCTATAAAGATACTCGTACTATCTATCTAACGATATATATAATTGTAAAGAATAAACTAAATTTAAAGGGATAACCTAATTAATATAGATAGACTAAACGATAAAGTCTAATAGAAGGATAATCTAGAGTAAACTACATACTATTCTAACATTCACCCATGTTCTCTGCTTTTCTTGATTTCTATTACTCTAACATTCACCCATGTTCTTTGCTCTTCTTGATTTTGATACTCAAATTTTTAAATTTGCTGAATTGGTCCCCAAATTTCCAAAGCTTGTTTGCTTGTGTCGGATCCCAAATCCAATCTTGATAAAATCCCTAATCGAATTGAGCTCGCACATATTCATCATTGGTGAGATACTCCTCGTTTGAATACAAGTTTTTCCAGCTAAAATCCAGATGAAAAAAAAAGACTCGGTCGTGCCATCGCGGTGCCATATTGGCCATCACGGCGTGGTCATGCCATAAAAGAAAAAAGGGTCATCACAGTCATGCTATCGCGGTGCCATATCGGTAATCACGTCATGGTCATGCCGTAGTAGCTAACAAACTAATCGAAAATCTGAATTCCAGAATTCCAATATTTTATTGAATCCATTGTAAATCATCAAAAAAACTTGGTTGTGCAAACTTAATGTGATCACACATCTATATGATACCAAACCGGCATTTCAACACAATTAATTCAGCGTTTTTTGTAGAGGTATTGGATAAGCAAATCGGTGATTAAATCCAAACTATATTGAGCAAAGAATCGCAACAATGAAAACAACAAAAAGCATTACAAAATTGCAGCAATGATCCAACACAGAATCGCACCAACACTCAGGTAATCCAACACGAACTCATGAGGAAGATGATCAGCAACTGATGAGGAATCGCAACAATGAGCTAGAAGGTATATTGGATTGCACAATTAATGTTGATGCTAAGTAGGAGTTGCAATATGAATTGACAAATTGATGGCTGAATTGAAGAATCGATGGAGTGGTTTAATGCTGAACTGGAGCTGCAACTGGAAAATATTTGGCCCTAGGATAGACTAAGCTCTGATACCATGTTAGAAATTAATAGAACATGAAAGCGTGAAGGATATGAACAAGAAAAACACCTGGCTCCATTGTATTGAGAAACGTATCAATTTGTACATATTGAACTACATATATATAGTATAGAGAGACTTAACTATATATATCGATACTATCTATAAAGATACTCATATTATCTATCTAACGATATATATAATTGTAAAGAATAAACTAAATTTAAAGGGATAACCTAATTAATATAGATAGACTAAACGATAAAGTCTAATAGAAGGATAATCTAGAGTAAACTACATACTATTCTAACATTCACCCATGTTCTCTGCTTTTCTTGATTTATATTACTCTAACATTCACCCATGTTCTTTGCTCTTCTTGATTTTGATACTCAAATTTTTAAATTTGCTGAATTGGTCCCCAAATTTCCAAAGCTTGTTTGCTTGTGTCGGATCCCAAATCCAATCTTGATAAAATCCCTAATCGAATTGAGCTCGCACATATTCATCATTGGTGAGATACTCCTCGTTTGAATACAAGTTTTTCCAGCTAAAATCCAGATGAAAAAAAAAGACTCGGTCGTGCCATCGCTGTGCCATATTGGCCATCACGGCGTGGTCATGCCATAAAAGAAAAAAGGGTCATCACAGTCATGCTATCGCGGTGCCATATCGGTAATCACGTCATGGTCATGCCGTAGTAGCTAACAAACTAATCGAAAATCTGAATTCCAGAATTCCAATATTTTATTGAATCCATTGTAAATCATCAAAAAAACTTGGTTGTGCAAACTTAATGTGATCACACATCTATATGATACCAAACCGGCATTTCAACACAATTAATTCAGCGTTTTTTGTAGATGTATTGGATAAGCAAATCGGTGATTAAATCCAAACTATATTGAGCAAAGAATCGCAACAATGAAAACAACCAAAAGCATTACAAAATTGCAGCAATGATCCAACACAGAATCGCACCAACACTCAGGTAATCCAACACGAACTCATGAGGAAGATGATCAGCAACTGATGAGGAATCGCAACAATGAGCTAGAAGGTATATTGGATTGCACAACTAATGTTGATGCTAAGTAGGAGTTGCAATATGAATTGACAAATTGATGGCTGAATTGAAGAATCGATGGAGCGGTTTAATGCTGAACTGGAGCTGCAACTGGAAAATATTTGGCCCTAGGATAGACTAAGCTCTGATACCATGTTAGAAATTAATAGAACATGAAAGCGTGAAGGATATGAACAAGAAAAACACCTGGCTCCATTGTATTGAGAAACGTATCAGTTTGTACATATTGAACTACATATATATAGTATAGAGAGACTTAACTATATATATCGATACTATCTATAAAGATACTCGTACTATCTATCTAACGATATATATAATTGTAAAGAATAAACTAAATTTAAAGGGATAACCTAATTAATATAGATAGACTAAACGATAAAGTCTAATAGAAGGATAATCTAGAGTAAACTACATACTATTCTAACATTCACCCATGTTCTCTGCTTTTCTTGATTTCTATTACTCTAACATTCACCCATGTTCTTTGCTCTTCTTGATTTTGATACTCAAATTTTAAAATTTGCTGAATTGGTGCCTAAATTTCCAAAGCTTCTTTGCTTGTGTCGGATCCCAAATCCAATCTTGATAAAATCCCTAATCGAATTGAGCTCGCACATATTCATCATTGGTGAGATACTCCTCGTTTGAATACAAGTTTTTCCAGCTAAAATCCAGATGAAAAAAAAAGACTCGGTCGTGCCATCGCGGTGCCATATTGGCCATCACGGCGTGGTCATGCCATAAAAGAAAAAAGGGTCATCACAGTCATGCTATCGCGGTGCCATATCGGTAATCAAGTCATGGTCATGCCGTAGTAGCTAACAAACTAATCGAAAATCTGAATTCCAGAATTCCAATATTTTATTGAATCCATTGTAAATCATCAAAAAAACTTGGTTGTGCAAACTTAATGTGATCACACATCTATATGATACCAAACCGACATTTCAACACAATTAATTCAGCGTTTTTTGTAGAGGTATTGGATAAGCAAATCGGTGATTAAATCCAAACTATATTGAGCAAAGAATCGCAACAATGAAAACAACTAAAAGCATTACAAAATTGCAGCAATGATCCAACACAGAATCGCACCAACACTCAGGTAATCCAACACGAACTCATGAGGAAGATGATCAGCAACTGATGAGGAATCGCAACAATGAGCTAGAAGGTATATTGGATTGCACAACTAATGTTGATGCTAAGTAGGAGTTGCAATATGAATTGACAAATTGATGGCTGAATTGAAGAATCGATGGAGCGGTTTAATGCTGAACTGGAGCTGCAACTGGAAAATATTTGGCCCTAGGATAGACTAAGCTCTGATACCATGTTAGAAATTAATAGAACATGAAAGCGTGAAGGATATGAACAAGAAAAACACCTGGCTCCATTGTATTGAGAAACGTATCAGTTTGTACATATTGAACTACATATATATAGTATAGAGAGACTTAACTATATATATCGATACTATCTATAAAGATACTCATACTATCTATCTAACGATATATATAATTGTAAAGAATAAACTAAATTTAAAGGGATAACCTAATTAATATAGATAGACTAAACGATAAAGTCTAATAGAAGGATAATCTAGAGTAAACTACATACTATTCTAACATTCACCCATGTTCTCTGCTTTTCTTGATTTATATTACTCTAACATTCACCCATGTTCTTTGCTCTTCTTGATTTTGATACTCAAATTTTAAAATTTGCTGAATTGGTCCCCAAATTTCCAAAGCTTCTTTGCTTGTGTCGGATCCCAAATCCAATCTTGATAAAATCCCTAATCGAATTGAGCTCGCACATATTCATCATTGGTGAGATACTCCTCGTTTGAATACAAGTTTTTCCAGCTAAAATCCAGATGAAAAAAAAAGACTCGGTCGTGCCATCGCGGTGCCATATTGGCCATCACGGCGTGGTCATGCCATAAAAGAAAAAAGGGTCATCACAGTCATGCTATCGCGGTGCCATATCGGTAATCACGTCATGGTCATGCCGTAGTAGCTAACAAACTAATCGAAAATCTGAATTCCAGAATTCCAATATTTTATTGAATCCATTGTAAATCATCAAAAAAACTTGGTTGTGCAAACTTAATGTGATCACACATCTATATGATACCAAACCGGCATTTCAACACAATTAATTCAGCGTTTTTTGTAGATGTATTGGATAAGCAAATCGGTGATTAAATCCAAACTATATTGAGCAAAGAATCGCAACAATGAAAACAACCAAAAGCATTACAAAATTGCAGCAATGATCCAACACAGAATCGCACCAACACTCAGGTAATCCAACACGAACTCATGAGGAAGATGATCAGCAACTGATGAGGAATCGCAACAATGAGCTAGAAGGTATATTGGATTGCACAACTAATGTTGATGCTAAGTAGGAGTTGCAATATGAATTGACAAATTGATGGCTGAATTGAAGAATCGATGGAGCGGTTTAATGCTGAACTGGAGCTGCAACTGGAAAATATTTGGCCCTAGGATAGACTAAGCTCTGATACCATGTTAGAAATTAATAGAACATGAAAGCGTGAAGGATATGAACAAGAAAAACACCTGGCTCCATTGTATTGAGAAACGTATCAGTTTGTACATATTGAACTACATATATATAGTATAGAGAGACTTAACTATATATATCGATACTATCTATAAAGATACTCGTACTATCTATCTAACGATATATATAATTGTAAAGAATAAACTAAATTTAAAGGGATAACCTAATTAATATAGATAGACTAAACGATAAAGTCTAATAGAAGGATAATCTAGAGTAAACTACATACTATTCTAACATTCACCCATGTTCTCTGCTTTTCTTGATTTCTATTACTCTAACATTCACCCATGTTCTTTGCTCTTCTTGATTTTGATACTCAAATTTTAAAATTTGCTGAATAGGTCCCCAAATTTCCAAAGCTTCTTTGCTTGTGTCGGATCCCAAATCCAATCTTGATAAAATCCCTAATCGAATTGAGCTCGCACATATTCATCATTGGTGAGATACTCCTCGTTTGAATACAAGTTTTTCCAGCTAAAATCCAGATGAAAAAAAAAGACTCGGTCGTGCCATCGCGGTGCCATATTGGCCATCACGGCGTGGTCATGCCATAAAAGAAAAAAGGGTCATCACAGTCATGCTATCGCGGTGCCATATCGGTAATCACGTCATGGTCATGCCGTAGTAGCTAACAAACTAATCGAAAATCTGAATTCCAGAATTCCAATATTTTATTGAATCCATTGTAAATCATCAAAAAAACTTGGTTGTGCAAACTTAATGTGATCACACATCTATATGATACCAAACCGGCATTTCAACACAATTAATTCAGCGTTTTTTGTAGATGTATTGGATAAGCAAATCGGTGATTAAATCCAAACTATATTGAGCAAAGAATCGCAACAATGAAAACAACCAAAAGCATTACAAAATTGCAGCAATGATCCAACACAGAATCGCACCAACACTCAGGTAATCCAACACGAACTCATGAGGAAGATGATCAGCAACTGATGAGGAATCGCAACAATGAGCTAGAAGGTATATTGGATTGCACAACTAATGTTGATGCTAAGTAGGAGTTGCAATATGAATTGACAAATTGATGGCTGAATTGAAGAATCGATGGAGCGGTTTAATGCTGAACTGGAGCTGCAACTGGAAAATATTTGGCCCTAGGATAGACTAAGCTCTGATACCATGTTAGAAATTAATAGAACATGAAAGCGTGAAGGATATGAACAAGAAAAACACCTGGCTCCATTGTATTGAGAAACGTATCAGTTTGTACATATTGAACTACATATATATAGTATAGAGAGACTTAACTATATATATCGATACTATCTATAAAGATACTCGTACTATCTATCTAACGATATATATAATTGTAAAGAATAAACTAAATTTAAAGGGATAACCTAATTAATATAGATAGACTAAACGATAAAGTCTAATAGAAGGATAATCTAGAGTAAACTACATACTATTCTAACATTCACCCATGTTCTCTGCTTTTCTTGATTTCTATTACTCTAACATTCACCCATGTTCTTTGCTCTTCTTGATTTTGATACTCAAATTTTAAAATTTGCTGAATAGGTCCCCAAATTTCCAAAGCTTCTTTGCTTGTGTCGGATCCCAAATCCAATCTTGATAAAATCCCTAATCGAATTGAGCTCGCACATATTCATCATTGGTGAGATACTCCTCGTTTGAATACAAGTTTTTCCAGCTAAAATCCAGATGAAAAAAAAAGACTCGGTCGTGCCATCGCGGTGCCATATTGGCCATCACGGCGTGGTCATGCCATAAAAGAAAAAAGGGTCATCACAGTCATGCTATCGCGGTGCCATATCGGTAATCACGTCATGGTCATGCCGTAGTAGCTAACAAACTAATCGAAAATCTGAATTCCAGAATTCCAATATTTTATTGAATCCATTGTAAATCATCAAAAAAACTTGGTTGTGCAAACTTAATGTGATCACACATCTATATGATACCAAACCGGCATTTCAACACAATTAATTCAGCGTTTTTTGTAGATGTATTGGATAAGCAAATCGGTGATTAAATCCAAACTATATTGAGCAAAGAATCGCAACAATGAAAACAACCAAAAGCATTACAAAATTGCAGCAATGATCCAACACAGAATCGCACCAACACTCAGGTAATCCAACACGAACTCATGAGGAAGATGATCAGCAACTGATGAGGAATCGCAACAATGAGCTAGAAGGTATATTGGATTGCACAACTAATGTTGATGCTAAGTAGGAGTTGCAATATGAATTGACAAATTGATGGCTGAATTGAAGAATCGATGGAGCGGTTTAATGCTGAACTGGAGCTGCAACTGGAAAATATTTGGCCCTAGGATAGACTAAGCTCTGATACCATGTTAGAAATTAATAGAACATGAAAGCGTGAAGGATATGAACAAGAAAAACACCTGGCTCCATTGTATTGAGAAACGTATCAGTTTGTACATATTGAACTACATATATATAGTATAGAGAGACTTAACTATATATATCGATACTATCTATAAAGATACTCGTACTATCTATCTAACGATATATATAATTGTAAAGAATAAACTAAATTTAAAGGGATAACCTAATTAATATAGATAGACTAAACGATAAAGTCTAATAGAAGGATAATCTAGAGTAAACTACATACTATTCTAACATTCACCCATGTTCTCTGCTTTTCTTGATTTCTATTACTCTAACATTCACCCATGTTCTTTGCTCTTCTTGATTTTGATACTCAAATTTTAAAATTTGCTGAATTGGTCCCCAAATTTCCAAAGCTTCTTTGCTTGTGTCGGATCCCAAATCCAATCTTGATAAAATCCCTAATCGAATTGAGCTCGCACATATTCATCATTGGTGAGATACTCCTCGTTTGAATACAAGTTTTTCCAGCTAAAATCCAGATGAAAAAAAAAGACTCGGTCGTGCCATCGCTGTGCCATATTGGCCATCACGGCGTGGTCATGCCATAAAAGAAAAAAGGGTCATCACAGTCATGCTATCGCGGTGCCATATCGGTAATCACGTCATGGTCATGCCGTAGTAGCTAACAAACTAATCGAAAATCTGAATTCCAGAATTCCAATATTTTATTGAATCCATTGTAAATCATCAAAAAAACTTGGTTGTGCAAACTTAATGTGATCACACATCTATATGATACCAAACCGGCATTTCAACACAATTAATTCAGCGTTTTTTGTAGATGTATTGGATAAGCAAATCGGTGATTAAATCCAAACTATATTGAGCAAAGAATCGCAACAATGAAAACAACCAAAAGCATTACAAAATTGCAGCAATGATCCAACACAGAATCGCACCAACACTCAGGTAATCCAACACGAACTCATGAGGAAGATGATCAGCAACTGATGAGGAATCGCAACAATGAGCTAGAAGGTATATTGGATTGCACAACTAATGTTGATGCTAAGTAGGAGTTGCAATATGAATTGACAAATTGATGGCTGAATTGAAGAATCGATGGAGCGGTTTAATGCTGAACTGGAGCTGCAACTGGAAAATATTTGGCCCTAGGATAGACTAAGCTCTGATACCATGTTAGAAATTAATAGAACATGAAAGCGTGAAGGATATAAACAAGAAAAACACCTAGCTCCATTGTATTGAGAAACGTATCAGTTTGTACATATTGAACTACATATATATAGTATAGAGAGACTTAACTATATATATCGATACTATCTATAAAGATACTCATACTATCTATCTAACGATATATATAATTGTAAAGAATAAACTAAATTTAAAGGGATAACCTAATTAATATAGATAGACTAAACGATAAAGTCTAATAGAAGGATAATCTAGAGTAAACTACATACTATTCTAACATTCACCCATGTTCTCTGCTTTTCTTGATTTCTATTACTCTAACATTCACCCATGTTCTTTGCTCTTCTTGATTTTGATACTCAAATTTTAAAATTTGCTGAATTGGTCCCCAAATTTCCAAAGCTTCTTTGCTTGTGTCGGATCCCAAATCCAATCTTGATAAAATCCCTAATCGAATTGAGCTCGCACATATTCATCATTGGTGAGATACTCCTCGTTTGAATACAAGTTTTTCCAGCTAAAATCCAGATGAAAAAAAAAGACTCGGTCGTGCCATCGCGGTGCCATATTGGCCATCACGGCGTGGTCATGCCATAAAAGAAAAAAGGGTCATCACAGTCATGCTATCGCGGTGCCACATCGGTAATCACGTCATGGTCATGCCGTAGTAGCTAACAAACTAATCGAAAATCTGAATTCCAGAATTCCAATATTTTATTGAATCCATTGTAAATCATCAAAAAAACTTGGTTGTGCAAACTTAATGTGATCACACATCTATATGATACCAAACCGACATTTCAACACAATTAATTCAGCGTTTTTTGTAGAGGTATTGGATAAGCAAATCGGTGATTAAATCCAAACTATATTGAGCAAAGAATCGCAACAATGAAAACAACTAAAAGCATTACAAAATTGCAGCAATGATCCAACACAGAATCGCACCAACACTCAGGTAATCCAACACGAACTCATGAGGAAGATGATCAGCAACTGATGAGGAATCGCAACAATGAGCTAGAAGGTATATTGGATTGCACAACTAATGTTGATGCTAAGTAGGAGTTGCAATATGAATTGACAAATTGATGGCTGAATTGAAGAATCGATGGAGCGGTTTAATGCTGAACTGGAGCTGCAACTGGAAAATATTTGGCCCTAGGATAGACTAAGCTCTGATACCATGTTAGAAATTAATAGAACATGAAAGCGTGAAGGATATGAACAAGAAAAACACCTAGCTCCATTGTATTGAGAAACGTATCAGTTTGTACATATTGAACTACATATATATAGTATAGAGAGACTTAACTATATATATCGATACTATCTATAAAGATACTCATACTATCTATCTAACGATATATATAATTGTAAAGAATAAACTAAATTTAAAGGGATAACCTAATTAATATAGATAGACTAAACGATAAAGTCTAATAGAAGGATAATCTAGAGTAAACTACATACTATTCTAACATTCACCCATGTTCTCTGCTTTTCTTGATTTATATTACTCTAACATTCACCCATGTTCTTTGCTCTTCTTGATTTTGATACTCAAATTTTAAAATTTGCTGAATTGGTCCCCAAATTTCCAAAGCTTCTTTGCTTGTGTCGGATCCCAAATCCAATCTTGATAAAATCCCTAATCGAATTGAGCTCGCCCATATTCATCATTGGTGAGATACTCCTCGTTTGAATACAAGTTTTTCCAGCTAAAATCCAGATGAAAAAAAAAGACTCGGTCGTGCCATCGCGGTGCCATATTGGCCATCACGGCGTGGTCATGCCATAAAAGAAAAAAGGGTCATCACAGTCATGCTATCGCGGTGCCACATCGGTAATCACGTCATGGTCATGCCGTAGTAGCTAACAAACTAATCGAAAATCTGAATTCCAGAATTCCAATATTTTATTGAATCCATTGTAAATCATCAAAAAAACTTGGTTGTGCAAACTTAATGTGATCACACATCTATATGATACCAAACCGACATTTCAACACAATTAATTCAGCGTTTTTTGTAGAGGTATTGGATAAGCAAATCGGTGATTAAATCCAAACTATATTGAGCAAAGAATCGCAACAATGAAAACAACTAAAAGCATTACAAAATTGCAGCAATGATCCAACACAGAATCGCACCAACACTCAGGTAATCCAACACGAACTCATGAGGAAGATGATCAGCAACTGATGAGGAATCGCAACAATGAGCTAGAAGGTATATTGGATTGCACAACTAATGTTGATGCTAAGTAGGAGTTGCAATATGAATTGACAAATTGATGGCTGAATTGAAGAATCGATGGAGCGGTTTAATGCTGAACTGGAGCTGCAACTGGAAAATATTTGGCCCTAGGATAGACTAAGCTCTGATACCATGTTAGAAATTAATAGAACATGAAAGCGTGAAGGATATGAACAAGAAAAACACCTGGCTCCATTGTATTGAGAAACGTATCAGTTTGTACATATTGAACTACATATATATAGTATAGAGAGACTTAACTATATATATCGATACTATCTATAAAGATACTCATACTATCTATCTAACGATATATATAATTGTAAAGAATAAACTAAATTTAAAGGGATAACCTAATTAATATAGATAGACTAAACGATAAAGTCTAATAGAAGGATAATCTAGAGTAAACTACATACTATTCTAACATTCACCCATGTTCTCTGCTTTTCTTGATTTATATTACTCTAACATTCACCCATGTTCTTTGCTCTTCTTGATTTTGATACTCAAATTTTAAAATTTGCTGAATTGGTCCCCAAATTTCCAAAGCTTCTTTGCTTGTGTCGGATCCCAAATCCAATCTTGATAAAATCCCTAATCGAATTGAGCTCGCCCATATTCATCATTGGTGAGATACTCCTCGTTTGAATACAAGTTTTTCCAGCTAAAATCCAGATGAAAAAAAAAGACTCGGTCGTGCCATCGCGGTGCCATATTGGCCATCACGGCGTGGTCATGCCATAAAAGAAAAAAGGGTCATCACAGTCATGCTATCGCGGTGCCACATCGGTAATCACGTCATGGTCATGCCGTAGTAGCTAACAAACTAATCGAAAATCTGAATTCCAGAATTCCAATATTTTATTGAATCCATTGTAAATCATCAAAAAAACTTGGTTGTGCAAACTTAATGTGATCACACATCTATATGATACCAAACCGACATTTCAACACAATTAATTCAGCGTTTTTTGTAGAGGTATTGGATAAGCAAATCGGTGATTAAATCCAAACTATATTGAGCAAAGAATCGCAACAATGAAAACAACTAAAAGCATTACAAAATTGCAGCAATGATCCAACACAGAATCGCACCAACACTCAGGTAATCCAACACGAACTCATGAGGAAGATGATCAGCAACTGATGAGGAATCGCAACAATGAGCTAGAAGGTATATTGGATTGCACAACTAATGTTGATGCTAAGTAGGAGTTGCAATATGAATTGACAAATTGATGGCTGAATTGAAGAATCGATGGAGCGGTTTAATGCTGAACTGGAGCTGCAACTGGAAAATATTTGGCCCTAGGATAGACTAAGCTCTGATACCATGTTAGAAATTAATAGAACATGAAAGCGTGAAGGATATGAACAAGAAAAACACCTGGCTCCATTGTATTGAGAAACGTATCAGTTTGTACATATTGAACTACATATATATAGTATAGAGAGACTTAACTATATATATCGATACTATCTATAAAGATACTCATACTATCTATCTAACGATATATATAATTGTAAAGAATAAACTAAATTTAAAGGGATAACCTAATTAATATAGATAGACTAAACGATAAAGTCTAATAGAAGGATAATCTAGAGTAAACTACATACTATTCTAACATTCACCCATGTTCTCTGCTTTTCTTGATTTATATTACTCTAACATTCACCCATGTTCTTTGCTCTTCTTGATTTTGATACTCAAATTTTAAAATTTGCTGAATTGGTCCCCAAATTTCCAAAGCTTCTTTGCTTGTGTCGGATCCCAAATCCAATCTTGATAAAATCCCTAATCGAATTGAGCTCGCACATATTCATCATTGGTGAGATACTCCTCGTTTGAATACAAGTTTTTCCAGCTAAAATCCAGATGAAAAAAAAAGACTCGGTCGTGCCATCGCGGTGCCATATTGGCCATCACGGCGTGGTCATGCCATAAAAGAAAAAAGGGTCATCACAGTCATGCTATCGCGGTGCCATATCGGTAATCACGTCATGGTCATGCCGTAGTAGCTAACAAACTAATCGAAAATCTGAATTCCAGAATTCCAATATTTTATTGAATCCATTGTAAATCATCAAAAAAACTTGGTTGTGCAAACTTAATGTGATCACACATCTATATGATACCAAACCGGCATTTCAACACAATTAATTCAGCGTTTTTTGTAGAGGTATTGGATAAGCAAATCGGTGATTAAATCCAAACTATATTGAGCAAAGAATCGCAACAATGAAAACAACAAAAAGCATTACAAAATTGCAGCAATGATCCAACACAGAATCGCACCAACACTCAGGTAATCCAACACGAACTCATGAGGAAGATGATCAGCAACTGATGAGGAATCGCAACATTGAGCTAGAACGTATATTGGATTGCACAACTAATGTTGATGCTAAGTAGGAGTTGCAATATGAATTGACAAATTGATGGCTGAATTGAAGAATCGATGGAGCGGTTTAATGCTGAACTGGAGCTGCAACTGGAAAATATTTGGCCCTAGGATAGACTAAGCTCTGATACCATGTTAGAAATTAATAGAACATGAAAGCGTGAAGGATATGAACAAGAAAAACACCTGGCTCCATTGTATTGAGAAACGTATCAGTTTGTACATATTGAACTACATATATATAGTATAGAGAGACTTAACTATATATATCGATACTATCTATAAAGATACTCATACTATCTATCTAACGATATATATAATTGTAAAGAATAAACTAAATTTAAAGGGATAACCTAATTAATATAGATAGACTAAACGATAAAGTCTAATAGAAGGATAATCTAGAGTAAACTACATACTATTCTAACATTCACCCATGTTCTCTGCTTTTCTTGATTTATATTACTCTAACATTCACCCATGTTCTTTGCTCTTCTTGATTTTGATACTCAAATTTTAAAATTTGCTGAATTGGTCCCCAAATTTCCAAAGCTTCTTTGCTTGTGTCGGATCCCAAATCCAATCTTGATAAAATCCCTAATCGAATTGAGCTCGCACATATTCATCATTGGTGAGATACTCCTCGTTTGAATACAAGTTTTTCCAGCTAAAATCCAGATGAAAAAAAAAGACTCGGTCGTGCCATCGCGGTGCCATATTGGCCATCACGGCGTGGTCATGCCATAAAAGAAAAAAGGGTCATCACAGTCATGCTATCGCGGTGCCATATCGGTAATCACGTCATGGTCATGCCGTAGTAGCTAACAAACTAATCGAAAATCTGAATTCCAGAATTCCAATATTTTATTGAATCCATTGTAAATCATCATAAAAACTTGGTTGTGCAAACTTAATGTGATCACACATCTATATGATACCAAACCGGCATTTCAACACAATTAATTCAGCGTTTTTTGTAGAGGTATTGGATAAGCAAATCGGTGATTAAATCCAAACTATATTGAGCAAAGAATCGCAACAATGAAAACAACAAAAAGCATTACAAAATTGCAGCAATGATCCAACACAGAATCGCACCAACACTCAGGTAATCCAACACGAACTCATGAGGAAGATGATCAGCAACTGATGAGGAATCGCAATAATGAGCTAGAACGTATATTGGATTGCACAACTAATGTTGATGCTAAGTAGGAGTTGCAATATGAATTGACAAATTGATGGCTGAATTGAAGAATCGATGGAGCGGTTTAATGCTGAACTGGAGCTGCAACTGGAAAATATTTGGCCCTAGGATAGACTAAGCTCTGATACCATGTTAGAAATTAATAGAACATGAAAGCGTGAAGGATATGAACAAGAAAAACACCTGGCTCCATTGTATTGAGAAACGTATCAGTTTGTACATATTGAACTACATATATATAGTATAGAGAGACTTAACTATATATATCGATACTATCTATAAAGATACTCATACTATCTATCTAACGATATATATAATTGTAAAGAATAAACTAAATTTAAAGGGATAACCTAATTAATATAGATAGACTAAACGATAAAGTCTAATAGAAGGATAATCTAGAGTAAACTACATACTATTCTAACATTCACCCATGTTCTCTGCTTTTCTTGATTTATATTACTCTAACATTCACCCATGTTCTTTGCTCTTCTTGATTTTGATACTCAAATTTTAAAATTTGCTGAATTGGTCCCCAAATTTCCAAAGCTTCTTTGCTTGTGTCGGATCCCAAATCCAATCTTGATAAAATCCCTAATCGAATTGAGCTCGCACATATTCATCATTGGTGAGATACTCCTCGTTTGAATACAAGTTTTTCCAGCTAAAATCCAGATGAAAAAAAAAGACTCGGTCGTGCCATCGCGGTGCCATATTGGCCATCACGGCGTGGTCATGCCATAAAAGAAAAAAGGGTCATCACAGTCATGCTATCGCGGTGCCATATCGGTAATCACGTCATGGTCATGCCGTAGTAGCTAACAAACTAATCGAAAATCTGAATTCCAGAATTCCAATATTTTATTGAATCCACTGTAAATCATCAAAAAAACTTGGTTGTGCAAACTTAATGTGATCACACATCTATATGATACCAAACCGGCATTTCAACACAATTAATTCAGCGTTTTTTGTAGAGGTATTGGATAAGCAAATCGGTGATTAAATCCAAACTATATTGAGCAAAGAATCGCAACAATGAAAACAACAAAAAGCATTACAAAATTGCAGCAATGATCCAACACAGAATCGCACCAACACTCAGGTAATCCAACACGAACTCATGAGGAAGATGATCAGCAACTGATGAGGAATCGCAATAATGAGCTAGAACGTATATTGGATTGCACAACTAATGTTGATGCTAAGTAGGAGTTGCAATATGAATTGACAAATTGATGGCTGAATTGAAGAATCGATGGAGCGGTTTAATGCTGAACTGGAGCTGCAACTGGAAAATATTTGGCCCTAGGATAGACTAAGCTCTGATACCATGTTAGAAATTACTGAACATGAAAGCGTGAAGGATATGAACAAGAAAAACACCTGGCTCCATTGTATTGAGAAACGTATCAGTTTGTACATATTGAACTACATATATATAGTATAGAGAGAATTAACTATATATATCGATACTATCTATAAAGATACTCATACTATCTATCTAACGATTTAAATAATTGTAAAGATTAAACTAAATTTAAAGGGATAACCTAATTAATATAGATAGACTAAACGATAAAGTCTAATAGAAGGATAATCTAGAGTAAACTACATAATATTCTAACATTCACCCATGTTCTCTGCTTTTCTTGATTTATATTACTCTAATATTCACCCATGTTCTTTGCTCTTATTGATTTTGATCCTCAAATTTTTAAATTTGCTGAATTGGTCCCCAAATTTCCAAAGCTTCTTTGCTTGTGTCGGATCCCAAATCCAATCTTGATAAAATCCCTAATCGAATTGAGCTCGCACATATTCATCATTGGTGAGATACTCCTCGTTTGAATACAAGTTTTTCCAGCTAAAATCCAGATGAAAAAAAAAGACTCGGTCGTGCCATCGCGGTGCCATATTGGCCATCACGGCGTGGTCATGCCATAAAAGAAAAAAGGGTCATCACAGTCATGCTATCGCGGTGCCATATCGGTAATCACGTCATGGTCATGCCGTAGTAGCTAACAAACTAATCGAAAATCTGAATTCCAGAATTCCAATATTTTATTGAATCCATTGTAAATCATCAAAAAAACTTGGTTGTGCAAACTTAATGTGATCACACATCTATATGATACCAAACCGGCATTTCAACACAATTAATTCAGCGTTTTTTGTAGAGGTATTGGATAAGCAAATCGGTGATTAAATCCAAACTATATTGAGCAAAGAATCGCAACAATGAAAACAACAAAAAGCATTACAAAATTGCAGCAATGATCCAACACAGAATCGCACCAACACTCAGGTAATCCAACACGAACTCATGAGGAAGATGATCAGCAACTGATGAGGAATCGCAATAATGAGCTAGAACGTATATTGGATTGCACAACTAATGTTGATGCTAAGTAGGAGTTGCAATATGAATTGACAAATTGATGGCTGAATTGAAGAATCGATGGAGCGGTTTAATGCTGAACTGGAGCTGCAACTGGAAAATATTTGGCCCTAGGATAGACTAAGCTCTGATACCATGTTAGAAATTAATAGAACATGAAAGCGTGAAGGATATGAACAAGAAAAACACCTGGCTCCATTGTATTGAGAAACGTATCAGTTTGTACATATTGAACTACATATATATAGTATAGAGAGAATTAACTATATATATCGATACTATCTATAAAGATACTCATACTATCTATCTAACGATTTAAATAATTGTAAAGATTAAACTAAATTTAAAGGGATAACCTAATTAATATAGATAGACTAAACGATAAAGTCTAATAGAAGGATAATCTAGAGTAAACTACATAATATTCTAACATTCACCCATGTTCTCTGCTTTTCTTGATTTATATTACTCTAATATTCACCCATGTTCTTTGCTCTTATTGATTTTGATCCTCAAATTTTTAAATTTGCTGAATTGGTCCCCAAATTTCCAAAGCTTCTTTGCTTGTGTCGGATCCCAAATCCAATCTTGATAAAATCCCTAATCGAATTGAGCTCGCACATATTCATCATTGGTGAGATACTCCTCGTTTGAATACAAGTTTTTCCAGCTAAAATCCAGATGAAAAAAAAAGACTCGGTCGTGCCATCGCGGTGCCATATTGGCCATCACGGCGTGGTCATGCCATAAAAGAAAAAAGGGTCATCACAGTCATGCTATCGCGGTGCCATATCGGTAATCACGTCATGGTCATGCCGTAGTAGCTAACAAACTAATCGAAAATCTGAATTCCAGAATTTCAATATTTTATTGAATCCATTGTAAATCATCAAAAAAACTTGGTTGTGCAAACTTAATGTGATCACACATCTATATGATACCAAACCGGCATTTCAACACAATTAATTCAGCGTTTTTTGTAGAGGTATTGGATAAGCAAATCGGTGATTAAATCCAAACTATATTGAGCAAAGAATCGCAACAATGAAAACAACAAAAAGCATTACAAAATTGCAGCAATGATCCAACACAGAATCGCACCAACACTCAGGTAATCCAACACGAACTCATGAGGAAGATGATCAGCAACTGATGAGGAATCGCAACAATGAGCTAGAAGGTATATTGGATTGCACAACTAATGTTGATGCTAAGTAGGAGTTGCAATATGAATTGACAAATTGATGGCTGAATTGAAGAATCGATGGAGCGGTTTAATGCTGAACTGGAGCTGCAACTGGAAAATATTTGGCCCTAGGATAGACTAAGCTCTGATACCATGTTAGAAATTAATAGAACATGAAAGCGTGAAGGATATGAACAAGAAAAACACCTGGCTCCATTGTATTGAGAAACGTATCAGTTTGTACATATTGAACTACATATATATAGTATAGAGAGAATTAACTATATATATCGATACTATCTATAAAGATACTCATACTATCTATCTAACGATTTAAATAATTGTAAAGATTAAACTAAATTTAAAGGGATAACCTAATTAATATAGATAGACTAAACGATAAAGTCTAATAGAAGGATAATCTAGAGTAAACTACATAATATTCTAACATTCACCCATGTTCTCTGCTTTTCTTGATTTATATTACTCTAATATTCACCCATGTTCTTTGCTCTTATTGATTTTGATCCTCAAATTTTTAAATTTGCTGAATTGGTCCCCAAATTTCCAAAGCTTCTTTGCTTGTGTCGGATCCCAAATCCAATCTTGATAAAATCCCTAATCGAATTGAGCTCGCACATATTCATCATTGGTGAGATACTCCTCGTTTGAATACAAGTTTTTCCAGCTAAAATCCAGATGAAAAAAAAAGACTCGGTCGTGCCATCGCGGTGCCATATTGGCCATCACGGCGTGGTCATGCCATAAAAGAAAAAAGGGTCATCACAGTCATGCTATCGCGGTGCCATATCGGTAATCACGTCATGGTCATGCCGTAGTAGCTAACAAACTAATCGAAAATCTGAATTCCAGAATTCCAATATTTTATTGAATCCATTGTAAATCATCAAAAAAACTTGGTTGTGCAAACTTAATGTGATCACACATCTATATGATACCAAACCGGCATTTCAACACAATTAATTCAGCGTTTTTTGTAGAGGTATTGGATAAGCAAATCGGTGATTAAATCCAAACTATATTGAGCAAAGAATCGCAACAATGAAAACAACAAAAAGCATTACAAAATTGCAGCAATGATCCAACACAGAATCGCACCAACACTCAGGTAATCCAACACGAACTCATGAGGAAGATGATCAGCAACTGATGAGGAATCGCAATAATGAGCTAGAACGTATATTGGATTGCACAACTAATGTTGATGCTAAGTAGGAGTTGCAATATGAATTGACAAATTGATGGCTGAATTGAAGAATCGATGGAGCGGTTTAATGCTGAACTGGAGCTGCAACTGGAAAATATTTGGCCCTAGGATAGACTAAGCTCTGATACCATGTTAGAAATTAATAGAACATGAAAGCGTGAAGGATATGAACAAGAAAAACACCTGGCTCCATTGTATTGAGAAACGTATCAGTTTGTACATATTGAACTACATATATATAGTATAGAGAGAATTAACTATATATATCGATACTATCTATAAAGATACTCATACTATCTATCTAACGATTTAAATAATTGTAAAGATTAAACTAAATTTAAAGGGATAACCTAATTAATATAGATAGACTAAACGATAAAGTCTAATAGAAGGATAATCTAGAGTAAACTACATAATATTCTAACATTCACCCATGTTCTCTGCTTTTCTTGATTTATATTACTCTAATATTCACCCATGTTCTTTGCTCTTATTGATTTTGATCCTCAAATTTTTAAATTTGCTGAATTGGTCCCCAAATTTCCAAAGCTTCTTTGCTTGTGTCGGATCCCAAATCCAATCTTGATAAAATCCCTAATCGAATTGAGCTCGCACATATTCATCATTGGTGAGATACTCCTCGTTTGAATACAAGTTTTTCCAGCTAAAATCCAGATGAAAAAAAAAGACTCGGTCGTGCCATCGCGGTGCCATATTGGCCATCACGGCGTGGTCATGCCATAAAAGAAAAAAGGGTCATCACAGTCATGCTATCGCGGTGCCATATCGGTAATCACGTCATGGTCATGCCGTAGTAGCTAACAAACTAATCGAAAATCTGAATTCCAGAATTTCAATATTTTATTGAATCCATTGTAAATCATCAAAAAAACTTGGTTGTGCAAACTTAATGTGATCACACATCTATATGATACCAAACCGGCATTTCAACACAATTAATTCAGCGTTTTTTGTAGAGGTATTGGATAAGCAAATCGGTGATTAAATCCAAACTATATTGAGCAAAGAATCGCAACAATGAAAACAACAAAAAGCATTACAAAATTGCAGCAATGATCCAACACAGAATCGCACCAACACTCAGGTAATCCAACACGAACTCATGAGGAAGATGATCAGCAACTGATGAGGAATCGCAACAATGAGCTAGAAGGTATATTGGATTGCACAACTAATGTTGATGCTAAGTAGGAGTTGCAATATGAATTGACAAATTGATGGCTGAATTGAAGAATCGATGGAGCGGTTTAATGCTGAACTGGAGCTGCAACTGGAAAATATTTGGCCCTAGGATAGACTAAGCTCTGATACCATGTTAGAAATTAATAGAACATGAAAGCGTGAAGGATATGAACAAGAAAAACACCTGGCTCCATTGTATTGAGAAACGTATCAGTTTGTACATATTGAACTTCATATATATAGTATAGAGAGACTTAACTATATATATCGATACTATCTATAAAGATACTCATACTATCTATCTAACGATATATATAATTGTAAAGAATAAACTAAATTTAAAGGGATAACCTAATTAATATAGATAGACTAAACGATAAAGTCTAATAGAAGGATAATCTAGAGTAAACTACATACTATTCTAACATTCACCCATGTTCTCTGCTTTTCTTGATTTATATTACTCTAACATTCACCCATGTTCTTTGCTCTTCTTGATTTTGATACTCAAATTTTTAAATTTGCTGAATTGGTCCCCAAATTTCCAAAGCTTCTTTGCTTGTGTCGGATCCCAAATCAAATCTTGATAAAATCCCTAATCGAATTGAGCTCGCAAATATTCATTATTGGTGAGATACTCCTCGTTTGAATACAAGTTTTTCCAGCTAAAATCCAGATGAAAAAAAAAGACTCGGTCGTGCCATCGCGGTGCCATATTGGCCATCACGGCGTGGTCATGCCATAAAAGAAAAAAGGGTCATCACAGTCATGCTATCGCGGTGCCATATCGGTAATCACGTCATGGTCATGCCGTAGTAGCTAACAAACTAATCGAAAATCTGAATTCCAGAATTCCAATATTTTATTGAATCCATTGTAAATCATCAAAAAAACTTGGTTGTGCAAACTTAATGTGATCACACATCTAAATGATACCAAACCGGCATTTCAACACAATTAATTCAGCGTTTTTTGTAGAGGTATTGGATAAGCAAATCGGTGATTAAATCCAAACTATATTGAGCAAAGAATCGCAACAAAGAAAACAACAAAAAGCATTACAAAATTGCAGCAATGATCCAACACAGAATCGCACCAACACTCAGGTAATCCAACACGAACTAATGAGGAAGATGATCAGCAACTGATGAGGAATCGCAATAATGAGCTAGAACATATATTGGATTGCACAACTAATGTTGATGCTAAGTAGGAGTTGCAATATGAATTGACAAATTGATGGCTGAATTGAAGAATCGATGGAGCGGTTTAATGCTGAACTGGAGCTGCAACTGGAAAATATTTGGCCCTAGGATAGACTAAGATCTGATACCATGTTAGAAATTAATAGAACATGAAAGCGTGAAGGATATGAACAAGAAAAACACCTGGCTCCATTGTATTGAGAAACGTATCAGTTTGTACATATTGAACTACATATATATAGTATAGAGAGACTTAACTATATATATCGATACTATCTATCTAACGATATATACAATTGTAAAGAATAAACTAAATTTAAAGGGATAACCTAATTAATATAGATAGACTAAACGATAAAGTCTAATAGAAGGATAATCTAGAGTAAACTACATACTATTCTAACATTCACCCATGTTCTCTGCTTTTCTTGATTTATATTACTCTAACATTCACCCATGTTCTTTGCTCTTCTTGATTTTGATACTCAAATTTTTAAATTTGCTGAATTGGTCCCCAAATTTCCAAAGCTTCTTTGCTTGTGTCGGATCCCAAATCCAATCTTGATAAAATCCCTAATCGAATTGAGCTCGCACATATTCATCATTGGTGAGATACTCCTCGTTTGAATACAAGTTTTTCCAGCTAAAATCCAGATGAAAAAAAAACACTCGGTCATGCCATCGCGGTGCCATATTGGCCATCACGGCGTGGTCATGCCATAACAGAAAAAAGGGTCATCACAGTCATGCTATCGCGGTGCCATATCGGTAATCACGTCATGGTCATGCCGTAGTAGCTAACAAACTAATCGAAAATCTGAAATCCAGAATTCCAATATTTTATTGAATCCATTGTAAATCATCAAAAAAACTTGGTTGTGCAAACTTAATGTGATCACACATCTATATGATACCAAACCGGCATTTCAACACAATTAATTCAGCGTTTTTTGTAGAGGTATTGGATAAGCAAATCGGTGATTAAATCCAAACTATATTGAGCAAAGAATCGCAACAAAGAAAACAACAAAAAGCATTACAAAATTGCAGCAATGATCCAACACAGAATCGCACCAACACTCAGGTAATCCAACACGAACTCATGAGGAAGATGATCAGCAACTTATGAGGAATTGCAACAATGAGCTAGAACGTATATTGGATTGCACAAGTAATGTTGATGCTAAGTAGGAGTTGCAATATGAATTGACAAATTGATGGCTGAATTGAAGAATCGATGGAGCGGTTTAATGCTGAACTGGAGCTGCAACTGGAAAATATTTGGCCCTAGGATAGACTAAGCTCTGATACCATGTTAGAAATTAATAGAACATGAAAACGTGAAGGATATGAACAAGAAAAACACCTGGCTCCATTGTATTGAGAAACGTATCAGTTTGTACATATTGAACTACATATATATAGTATAGAGAGACATAACTATATATATCGATACTATCTATAAAGATACTCATACTATCTATCTAACGATATATATAATTGTAAAGAATAAACTAAATTTAAAGGGATAACCTAATTAATATAGATAGACTAAACGATAAAGTCTAATAGAAGGATAATCTAGAGTAAACTACATACTATTCTAACATTCACCCATATTCTCTGCTTTTCTTGATTTATATTACTCTAACATTCACCCATGTTCTTTGCTCTTCTTGATTTTGATACTCAAATTTTAAAATTTGCTGAATTGGTCCCCAAATTTCCAAAGCTTCTTGCTTGTGTTGGATCCCAAATCCAATCTTGATCAAATCCCTAATCGAATTGAGCTCGCACATATTCATCATTGGTGAGATACTCCTCGTTTGAATACAAGTTTTTCCAGCTAAAATCCAAATGAAAAAAAAAGACTCGGTCATGCCATCGCGGTGCCATATTGGCCATCACGGCGTGGTCATGCCATAACAGAAAAAAGGGTCATCACAGTCATGCTATCGCGGTGCCATATCGGTAATCACGTCATGGTCATGCCGTAGTAGCTAACAAACTAATCGAAAATCTGAAATCCAGAATTCCAATATTTTATTGAATCCATTGTAAATCATCAAAAAAACTTGGTTGTGCAAACTTAATGTGATCACACATCTATATGATACCAAACCGGCATTTCAACACAATTAATTCAGCGTTTTTTGTAGAGGTATTGGATAAGCAAATCGGTGATTAAATCCAAACTATATTGAGCAAAGAATCGCAACAAAGAAAACAACAAAAAGCATTACAAAATTGCAGCAATGATCCAACACAGAATCGCACCAACACTCAGGTAATCCAACACGAACTCATGAGGAAGATGATCAGCAACTGATGAGGAATCGCAATAATGAGCTAGAACGTATATTGGATTGCACAACTAATGTTGATGCTAAGTAGGAGTTGCAATATGAATTGACAAATTGATGGCTGAATTGAAGAATCGATGGAGCGGTTTAATGCTGAACTGGAGCTGCACCTGGAAAATATTTGGCCCTAGGATAGACTAAGCTCTGATACCATGTTAGAAATTAATAGAACATGAAAGCGTGAAGGATATGAACAAGAAAAACACCTGGCTCCATTGTATTTAGAAACGTATCAGTTTGTACATATTGAACTACATATATATAGTATAGAGAGACTTAACTATATATATCGATACTATCTATAAAGATACTCATACTATCTATCTAACGATATATATAATTGTAAAGAATAAACTAAATTTAAAGGGACAACCTAATTAATATAGATAGACTAAACGATAAAGTCTAATAGAAGGATAATCTAGAGTAAACTACATACTATTCTAACATTCACCCATGTTCTCTGCTTTTCTTGATTTATATTACTCTAACATTCACCCATGTTCTTTGCTCTTATTGATTTTGATCCTCAAATTTTTTAATTTGCTGAATTGGTCCCCAAATTTCCAAAGCTTCTTTGCTTGTGTCGGATCCCAAATCCAATCTTGATCAAATCCCTAATCGAATTGAGCTCGCACATATTCATCATTGGTGAGATACTCCTCGTTTGAATACAAGTTTTTCCAGCTAAAATCCAGATGAAAAAAAAGACTCGGTCATGCCATCGCGGTGACATATTGGCCATCACGGCGTGGTCATGCAATTAAAGAAAAAAGGGTCATCACAGTCATGCTATCGCGGTGCCATATCGGTAATCACGTCATGGTCATGCCGTAGTAGCTAACAAACTAATCGAAAATCTGAAATCCAGAATTCCAATATTTTATTGAATCCATTGTAAATCATCAAAAAAACTTGGTTGTGCAAACTTAATGTGATCACACATCTATATGATACCAAACCGGCATTTCAACACAATTAATTCAGCGTTTTTTGTAGAGGTATTGGATAAGCAAATCGGTGATTAAATCCAAACTATATTGAGCAAAGAATCGCAACAAAGAAAACAACAAAAAGCATTACAAAATTGCAGCAATGATCCAACACAGAATCGCACCAACACTCAGGTAATCCAACACGAACTCATGAGGAAGATGATCAGCAACTGATGAGGAATCGCAACAATGAGCTAGAACGTATATTGGATTGCACAACTAATGTTGATGCTAAGTAGGAGTTGCAATATGAATTGACAAATTGATGGCTGAATTGAAGAATCGATGGAGCGGTTTAATGCTGAACTGGAGCTGCAACTGGAAAATATTTGGCCCTAGGATAGACTAAGCTCTGATACCATGTTAGAAATTAATAGAACATGAAAGCGTGAAGGATATGAACAAGAAAAACACCTGGCTCCATTGTATTGAGAAACGTATCAGTTTGTACATATTGAACTACATATATATAGTATAGAGAGACTTAACTATATATATCGATACTATCTATAAAGATACTCATACTATCTATCTAACGATATATATAATTGTAAAGAATAAACTAAATTTAAAGGGATAACCTAATTAATATAGATAGACTAAACGATAAAGTCTAATAGAAGGATAATCTAGAGTAAACTACATACTATTCTAACATTCACCCATGTTCTCTGCTTTTCTTGATTTATATTATTCTAACATTCACCCATGTTCTTTGCTCTTCTTGATTTTGATACTCAAATTTTAAAATTTGCTGAATTGGTCCCCAAATTTCCAAAGCTTCTTTGCTTGTGTCGGATCCCAAATCCAATCTTGATAAAATCCCTAATCGAATTGAGCTCGCACATATTCATCATTGGTGAGATACTCCTCGTTTGAATACAAGTTTTTCCAGCTAAAATCCAGATGAAAAAAAAAGACTCGGTCATGCCATCGCGGTGCCATATTGGCCATCACGGCGTGGTCATGCCATAACAGAAAAAAGGGTCATCACAGTCATGCTATCGCGGTGCCATATCGGTAATCACGTCATGGTCATGCCATAGTAGCTAACAAACTAATCGAAAATCTGAAATCCAGAATTCCAATATTTTATTGAATCCATTGTAAATCATCAAAAAAACTTGGTTGTGCAAACTTAATGTGATCACACATCTATATGATACCAAACCGGCATTTCAACACAATTAATTCAGCGTTTTTTGTAGAGGTATTGGATAAGCAAATCGGTGATTAATTCCAAACTATATTGAGCAAAGAATCGCAACAAAGAAAACAACAAAAAGCATTACAAAATTGCAGCAATGATCCAACACAGAATCGCACCAACACTCAGGTAATCCAACACGAACTCATGAGGAAGATGATCAGCAACTGATGAGGAATCGCAATAATGAGCTAGAACGTATATTGGATTGCACAACTAATGTTGATGCTAAGTAGGAGTTGCAATATGAATTGACAAATTGATGGCTGAATTGAAGAATCGATGGAGCGGTTTAATGCTGAACTGGAGCTGCACCTGGAAAATATTTGGCCCTAGGATAGACTAAGCTCTGATACCATGTTAGAAATTAATAGAACATGAAAGCGTGAAGGATATGAACAAGAAAAACACCTGGCTCCATTGTATTTAGAAACGTATCAGTTTGTACATATTGAACTACATATATATAGTATAGAGAGACTTAACTATATATATCGATACTATCTATAAAGATACTCATACTATCTATCTAACGATATATACAATTGTAAAGAATAAACTAAATTTAAAGGGATAACCTAATTAATATAGATAGACTAAACGATAAAGTCTAATAGAAGGATAATCTAGAGTAAACTACATACTATTCTAACATTCACCCATGTTCTCTGCTTTTCTTGATTTATATTACTCTAACATTCACCCATGTTCTTTGCTCTTATTGATTTTGATCCTCAAATTTTTTAATTTGCTGAATTGGTCCCCAAATTTCCAAAGCTTCTTTGCTTGTGTCGGATCCCAAATCCAATCTTGATCAAATCCCTAATCGAATTGAGCTCGCACATATTCATCATTGGTGAGATACTCCTCGTTTGAATACAAGTTTTTCCAGCTAAAATCCAGATGAAAAAAAAGACTCGGTCATGCCATCGCGGTGACATATTGGCCATCACGGCGTGGTCATGCAATAAAAGAAAAAAGGGTCATCACAGTCATGCTATCGCGGTGCCATATCGGTAATCACGTCATGGTCATGCCGTAGTAGCTAACAAACTAATCGAAAATCTGAAATCCAGAATTCCAATATTTTATTGAATCCATTGTAAATCATCAAAAAAACTTGGTTGTGCAAACTTAATGTGATCACACATCTATATGATACCAAACCGGCATTTCAACACAATTAATTCAGCGTTTTTTGTAGAGGTATTGGATAAGCAAATCGGTGATTAAATCCAAACTATATTGAGCAAAGAATCGCAACAAAGAAAACAACAAAAAGCATTACAAAATTGCAGCAATGATCCAACACAGAATCGAACCAACACTCAGGTAATCCAACACGAACTCATGAGGAAGATGATCAGCAACTGATGAGGAATCGCAATAATGAGCTAGAACGTATATTGGATTGCACAACTAATGTTGATGCTAAGTAGGAGTTGCAATATGAATTGACAAATTGATGGCTGAATTGAAGAATCGATGGAGCGGTTTAATGCTGAACTGGAGCTGCACCTGGAAAATATTTGGCCCTAGGATAGACTAAGCTCTGATACCATGTTAGAAATTAATAGAACATGAAAGCGTGAAGGATATGAACAAGAAAAACACCTGGCTCCATTGTATTTAGAAACGTATCAGTTTGTACATATTGAACTACATATATATAGTATAGAGAGACTTAACTATATATATCGATACTATCTATAAAGATACTCATACTATCTATCTAACGATATATATAATTGTAAAGAATAAACTAAATTTAAAGGGACAACCTAATTAATATAGATAGACTAAACGATAAAGTCTAATAGAAGGATAATCTAGAGTAAACTACATACTATTCTAACATTCACCCATGTTCTCTGCTTTTCTTGATTTATATTACTCTAACATTCACCCATGTTCTTTGCTCTTATTGATTTTGATCCTCAAATTTTTTAATTTGCTGAATTGGTCCCCAAATTTCCAAAGCTTCTTTGCTTGTGTCGGATCCCAAATCCAATCTTGATCAAATCCCTAATCGAATTGAGCTCGCACATATTCATCATTGGTGAGATACTCCTCGTTTGAATACAAGTTTTTCCAGCTAAAATCCAGATGAAAAAAAAGACTCGGTCATGCCATCGCGGTGACATATTGGCCATCACGGCGTGGTCATGCAATAAAAGAAAAAAGGGTCATCACAGTCATGCTATCGCGGTGCCATATCGGTAATCACGTCATGGTCATGCCGTAGTAGCTAACAAACTAATCGAAAATCTGAAATCCAGAATTCCAATATTTTATTGAATCCATTGTAAATCATCAAAAAAACTTGGTTGTGCAAACTTAATGTGATCACACATCTATATGATACCAAACCGGCATTTCAACACAATTAATTCAGCGTTTTTTGTAGAGGTATTGGATAAGCAAATCGGTGATTAAATCCAAACTATATTGAGCAAAGAATCGCAACAAAGAAAACAACAAAAAGCATTACAAAATTGCAGCAATGATCCAACACAGAATCGCACCAACACTCAGGTAATCCAACACGAACTCATGAGGAAGATGATCAGCAACTGATGAGGAATCGCAACAATGAGCTAGAACGTATATTGGATTGCACAACTAATGTTGATGCTAAGTAGGAGTTGCAATATGAATTGACAAATTGATGGCTGAATTGAAGAATCGATGGAGCGGTTTAATGCTGAACTGGAGCTGCAACTGGAAAATATTTGGCCCTAGGATAGACTAAGCTCTGATACCATGTTAGAAATTAATAGAACATGAAAGCGTGAAGGATATGAACAAGAAAAACACCTGGCTCCATTGTATTGAGAAACGTATCAGTTTGTACATATTGAACTACATATATATAGTATAGAGAGACTTAACTATATATATCGATACTATCTATAAAGATACTCATACTATCTATCTAACGATATATATAATTGTAAAGAATAAACTAAATTTAAAGGGATAACCTAATTAATATAGATAGACTAAACGATAAAGTCTAATAGAAGGATAATCTAGAGTAAACTACATACTATTCTAACATTCACCCATGTTCTCTGCTTTTCTTGATTTATATTATTCTAACATTCACCCATGTTCTTTCCTCTTCTTGATTTTGATACTCAAATTTTAAAATTTGCTGAATTGGTCCCCAAATTTCCAAAGCTTCTTTGCTTGTGTCGGATCCCAAATCCAATCTTGATCAAATCCCTAATCGAATCGAGCTCGCACATATTCATCATTGGTGAGATACTCCTCGTTTGAATACAAGTTTTTCCAGCTAAAATCCAGATGAAAAAAAAGACTCGGTCATGCCATCGCGGTGACATATTGGCCATCACGGCGTGGTCATGCAATAAAAGAAAAAAGGGTCATCACAGTCATGCTATCGCGGTGCCATATCGGTAATCACGTCATGGTCATGCCGTAGTAGCTAACAAACTAATCGAAAATCTGAAATCCAGAATTCCAATATTTTATTGAATCCATTGTAAATCATCAAAAAAACTTGGTTGTGCAAACTTAATGTGATCACACATCTATATGATACCAAACCGGCATTTCAACACAATTAATTCAGCGTTTTTTGTAGAGGTATTGGATAAGCAAATCGGTGATTAAATCCAAACTATATTGAGCAAAGAATCGCAACAAAGAAAACAACAAAAAGCATTACAAAATTGCAGCAATGATCCAACACAGAATCGCACCAACACTCAGGTAATCCAACACGAACTCATGAGGAAGATGATCAGCAACTGATGAGGAATCGCAACAATGAGCTAGAACGTATATTGGATTGCACAACTAATGTTGATGCTAAGTAGGAGTTGCAATATGAATTGACAAATTGATGGCTGAATTGAAGAATCGATGGAGCGGTTTAATGCTGAACTGGAGCTGCACCTGGAAAATATTTGGCCCTAGGATAGACTAAGCTCTGATACCATGTTAGAAATTAATAGAACATGAAAGCGTGAAGGATATGAACAAGAAAAACACCTGGCTCCATTGTATTTAGAAACGTATCAGTTTGTACATATTGAACTACATATATATAGTATAGAGAGACTTAACTATATATATCGATACTATCTATAAAGATACTCATACTATCTATCTAACGATATATATAATTGTAAAGAATAAACTAAATTTAAAGGGATAACCTAATTAATATAGATAGACTAAACGATAAAGTCTAATAGAAGGATAATCTAGAGTAAACTACATACTATTCTAACATTCACCCATGTTCTCTGCTTTTCTTGATTTATATTACTCTAACATTCACCCATGTTCTTTGCTCTTATTGATTTTGATCCTCAAATTTTTTAATTTGCTGAATTGGTCCCCAAATTTCCAAAGCTTCTTTGCTTGTGTCGGATCCCAAATCCAATCTTGATCAAATCCCTAATCGAATTGAGCTCGCACATATTCATCATTGGTGAGATACTCCTCGTTTGAATACAAGTTTTTCCAGCTAAAATCCAGATGAAAAAAAAGACTCGGTCATGCCATCGCGGTGACATATTGGCCATCACGGCGTGGTCATGCAATAAAAGAAAAAAGGGTCATCACAGTCATGCTATCGCGGTGCCATATCGGTAATCACGTCATGGTCATGCCGTAGTAGCTAACAAACTAATCGAAAATCTGAAATCCAGAATTCCAATATTTTATTGAATCCATTGTAAATCATCAAAAAAACTTGGTTGTGCAAACTTAATGTGATCACACATCTATATGATACCAAACCGGCATTTCAACACAATTAATTCAGCGTTTTTTGTAGAGGTATTGGATAAGCAAATCGGTGATTAAATCCAAACTATATTGAGCAAAGAATCGCAACAAAGAAAACAACAAAAAGCATTACAAAATTGCAGCAATGATCCAACACAGAATCGCACCAACACTCAGGTAATCCAACACGAACTCATGAGGAAGATGATCAGCAACTGATGAGGAATCGCAACAATGAGCTAGAACGTATATTGGATTGCACAACTAATGTTGATGCTAAGTAGGAGTTGCAATATGAATTGACAAATTGATGGCTGAATTGAAGAATCGATGGAGCGGTTTAATGCTGAACTGGAGCTGCACCTGGAAAATATTTGGCCCTAGGATAGACTAAGCTCTGATACCATGTTAGAAATTAATAGAACATGAAAGCGTGAAGGATATGAACAAGAAAAACACCTGGCTCCATTGTATTGAGAAACGTATCAGTTTGTACATATTGAACTACATATATATAGTATAGAGAGACTTAACTATATATATCGATACTATCTATAAAGATACTCATACTATCTATCTAACGATATATATAATTGTAAAGAATAAACTAAATTTAAAGGGATAACCTAATTAATATAGATAGACTAAACGATAAAGTCTAATAGAAGGATAATCTAGAGTAAACTACATACTATTCTAACATTCACCCATGTTCTCTGCTTTTCTTGATTTATATTACTCTAACATTCACCCATGTTCTTTGCTCTTATTGATTTTGATCCTCAAATTTTTTAATTTGCTGAATTGGTCCCCAAATTTCCAAAGCTTCTTTGCTTGTGTCGGATCCCAAATCCAATCTTGATCAAATCCCTAATCGAATTGAGCTCGCACATATTCATCATTGGTGAGATACTCCTCGTTTGAATACAAGTTTTTCCAGCTAAAATCCAGATGAAAAAAATGACTCGGTCATGCCATCGCGGTGACATATTGGCCATCACGGCGTGGTCATGCAATAAAAGAAAAAAGGGTCATCACAGTCATGCTATCGCGGTGCCATATCGGTAATCACGTCATGGTCATGCCGTAGTAGCTAACAAACTAATCGAAAATCTGAAATCCAGAATTCCAATATTTTATTGAATCCATTGTAAATCATCAAAAAAACTTGGTTGTGCAAACTTAATGTGATCACACATCTATATGATACCAAACCGGCATTTCAACACAATTAATTCAGCGTTTTTTGTAGAGGTATTGGATAAGCAAATCGGTGATTAAATCCAAACTATATTGAGCAAAGAATCGCAACAAAGAAAACAACAAAAAGCATTACAAAATTGCAGCAATGATCCAACACAGAATCGCACCAACACTCAGGTAATCCAACACGAACTCATGAGGAAGATGATCAGCAACTGATGAGGAATCGCAATAATGAGCTAGAACGTATATTGGATTGCACAACTAATGTTGATGCTAAGTAGGAGTTGCAATATGAATTGACAAATTGATGGCTGAATTGAAGAATCGATGGAGCGGTTTAATGCTGAACTGGAGCTGCACCTGGAAAAAATTTGGCCCTAGGATAGACTAAGCTCTGATACCATGTTAGAAATTAATAGAACATGAAAGCGTGAAGGATATGAACAAGAAAAACACCTGGCTCCATTGTATTTAGAAACGTATCAGTTTGTACATATTGAACTACATATATATAGTATAGAGAGACTTAACTATATATATCGATACTATCTATAAAGATACTCATACTATCTATCTAACGATATATATAATTGTAAAGAATAAACTAAATTTAAAGGGATAACCTAATTAATATAGATAGACTAAACGATAAAGTCTAATAGAAGGATAATCTAGAGTAAACTACATACTATTCTAACATTCACCCATGTTCTCTGCTTTTCTTGATTTATATTACTCTAACATTCACCCATGTTCTTTGCTCTTATTGATTTTGATCCTCAAATTTTTTAATTTGCTGAATTGGTCCCCAAATTTCCAAAGCTTCTTTGCTTGTGTCGGATCCCAAATCCAATCTTGATCAAATCCCTAATCGAATTGAGCTCGCACATATTCATCATTGGTGAGATACTCCTCGTTTGAATACAAGTTTTTCCAGCTAAAATCCAGATGAAAAAAAAGACTCGGTCATGCCATCGCGGTGACATATTGGCCATCACGGCGTGGTCATGCAATAAAAGAAAAAAGGGTCATCACAGTCATGCTATCGCGGTGCCATATCGGTAATCACGTCATGGTCATGCCGTAGTAGCTAACAAACTAATCGAAAATCTGAAATCCAGAATTCCAATATTTTATTGAATCCATTGTAAATCATCAAAAAAACTTGGTTGTGCAAACTTAATGTGATCACACATCTATATGATACCAAACCGGCATTTCAACACAATTAATTCAGCGTTTTTTGTAGAGGTATTGGATAAGCAAATCGGTGATTAAATCCAAACTATATTGAGCAAAGAATCGCAACAAAGAAAACAACAAAAAGCATTACAAAATTGCAGCCATGATCCAACACAGAATCGCACCAACACTCAGGTAATCCAACACGAACTCATGAGGAAGATGATCAGCAACTGATGAGGAATCGCAACAATGAGCTAGAACGTATATTGGATTGCACAACTAATGTTGATGCTAAGTAGGAGTTGCAATATGAATTGACAAATTGATGGCTGAATTGAAGAATCGATGGAGCGGTTTAATGCTGAACTGGAGCTGCACCTGGAAAATATTTGGCCCTAGGATAGACTAAGCTCTGATACCATGTTAGAAATTAATAGAACATGAAAGCGTGAAGGATATGAACAAGAAAAACACCTGGCTCCATTGTATTGAGAAACGTATCAGTTTGTACATATTGAACTACATATATATAGTATAGAGAGACTTAACTATATATATCGATACTATCTATAAAGATACTCATACTATCTATCTAACGATATATATAATTGTAAAGAATAAACTAAATTTAAAGGGATAACCTAATTAATATAGATAGACTAAACGATAAAGTCTAATAGAAGGATAATCTAGAGTAAACTACATACTATTCTAACATTCACCCATGTTCTCTGCTTTTCTTGATTTATATTACTCTAACATTCACCCATGTTCGTTCCTCTTCTTGATTTTGATCCTCAAATTTTTTAATTTGCTGAATTGGTCCCCAAATTTCCAAAGCTTCTTTGCTTGTGTCGGATCCCAAATCCAATCTTGATCAAATCCCTAATCGAATCGAGCTCGCACATATTCATCATTGGTGAGATACTCCTCGTTTGAATACAAGTTTTTCCAGCTAAAATCCAGATGAAAAAAAAGACTCGGTCATGCCATCGCGGTGACATATTGGCCATCACGGCGTGGTCATGCAATAAAAGAAAAAAGGGTCATCACAGTCATGCTATCGCGGTGCCATATCGGTAATCACGTCATGGTCATGCCGTAGTAGCTAACAAACTAATCGAAAATCTGAAATCCAGAATTCCAATATTTTATTGAATCCATTGTAAATCATCAAAAAAACTTGGTTGTGCAAACTTAATGTGATCACACATCTATATGATACCAAACCGGCATTTCAACACAATTAATTCAGCGTTTTTTGTAGAGGTATTGGATAAGCAAATCGGTGATTAAATCCAAACTATATTGAGCAAAGAATAGCAACAAAGAAAACAACAAAAAGCATTACAAAATTGCAGCAATGATCCAACACAGAATCGCACCAACACTCAGGTAATCCAACACGAACTCATGAGGAAGATGATTAGCAACTGATGAGGAATCGCAACAATGAGCTAGAACGTATATTGGATTGCACAACTAATGTTGATGCTAAGTAGGAGTTGCAATATGAATTGACAAATTGATGGCTGAATTGAAGAATCGATGGAGCGGTTTAATGCTGAACTGGAGCTGCAACTGGAAAATATTTGGCCCTAGGATAGACTAAGCTCTGATACCATGTTAGAAATTAATAGAACATGAAAGCGTGAAGGATATGAACAAGAAAAACACCTGGCTCCATTGTATTGAGAAACGTATCAGTTTGTACATATTGAACTACATATATATAGTATAGAGAGACTTAACTATATATATCGATACTATCTATAAAGATACTCATACTATCTATCTAACGATATATATAATTGTAAAGAATAAACTAAATTTAAAGGGATAACCTAATTAATATAGATAGACTAAACGATAAAGTCTAATAGAAGGATAATCTAGAGTAAACTACATACTATTCTAACATTCACCCATGTTCTCTGCTTTTCTTGATTTATATTACTCTAACATTCACCCATGTTCTTTCCTCTTCTTGATTTTGATCCTCAAATTTTTTAATTTGCTGAATTGGTCCCCAAATTTCCAAAGCTTCTTTGCTTGTGTCGGATCCCAAATCCAATCTTGATCAAATCCCTAATCGAATCGAGCTCGCACATATTCATCATTGGTGAGATACTCCTCGTTTGAATACAAGTTTTTCCAGCTAAAATCCAGATGAAAAAAAAGACTCGGTCATGCCATCGCGGTGACATATTGGCCATCACGGCGTGGTCATGCAATAAAAGAAAAAAGGGTCATCACAGTCATGCTATCGCGGTGCCATATCGGTAATCACGTCATGGTCATGCCGTAGTAGCTAACAAACTAATCGAAAATCTGAAATCCAGAATTCCAATATTTTATTGAATCCATTGTAAATCATCAAAAAAACTTGGTTGTGCAAACTTAATGTGATCACACGTCTATATGATACCAAACCGGCATTTCAACACAATTAATTCAGCGTTTTTTGTAGAGGTATTGGATAAGCAAATCGGTGATTAAATCCAAACTATATTGAGCAAAGAATCGCAACAAAGAAAACAACAAAAAGCATTAAAATTGCAGCAATGATCCAACACAGAATCGCACCAACACTCAGGTAATCCAACACGAACTCATGAGGAAGATGATCAGCAACTTATGAGGAATCGCAACAATGAGCTAGAACGTATATTGGATTGCACAACTAATGTTGATGCTAAGTAGGAGTTGCAATATGAATTGACAAATTGATGGCTAAATTGAAGAATCGATGGAGCGGTTTAATGCTGAACTGGAGCTGCAACTGGAAAATATTTGGCCCTAGGATAGACTAAGCTCTGATACCATGTTAGAAATTAATAGAACATGAAAGCGTGAAGGATATGAACAAGAAAAACACCTGGCTCCATTGTATTGAGAAACGTATCAGTTTGTACATATTGAACTACATATATATAGTATAGAGAGACTTAACTATATATATCGATACTATCTATAAACATACTCATACTATCTATCTAACGATATATATAATTGTAAAGAATAAACTAAATTTAAAGGGATAACCTAATTAATATAGATAGACTAAACGATAAAGTCTAATAGAAGGATAATCTAGAGTAAACTACATACTATTCTAACATTCACCCATGTTCTCTGCTTTTCTTGATTTATATTATTCTAACATTCACCCATGTTCTTTGCTCTTCTTGATTTTGATACTCAAATTTTAAAATTTGCTGAATTGGTCCCCAAATTTCCAAAGCTTCTTTGCTTGTGTCGGATCCCAAATCCAATCTTGATAAAATCCCTAATCGAATTGAGCTCGCACATATTCATCATTGGTGAGATACTCCTCGTTTGAATACAAGTTTTTCCAGCTAAAATCCAGATGAAAAAAAAAGACTCGGTCATGCCATCGCGGTGCCATATTGGCCATCACGGCGTGGTCATGCCATAACAGAAAAAAGGGTCATCACAGTCATGCTATCGCGGTGCCATATCGGTAATCACGTCATGGTCATGCCATAGTAGCTAACAAACTAATCGAAAATCTGAAATCCAGAATTCCAATATTTTATTGAATCCATTGTAAATCATCAAAAAAACTTGGTTGTGCAAACTTAATGTGATCACACATCTATATGATACCAAACCGGCATTTCAACACAATTAATTCAGCGTTTTTTGTAGAGGTATTGGATAAGCAAATCGGTGATTAAATCCAAACTATATTGAGCAAAGAATCGCAACAAAGAAAACAACAAAAAGCATTACAAAATTGCAGCAATGATCCAACACAGAATCGCACCAACACTCAGGTAATCCAACACGAACTCATGAGGAAGATGATCAGCAACTGATGAGGAATCGCAACAATGAGCTAGAACGTATATTGGATTGCACAACTAATGTTGATGCTAAGTAGGAGTTGCAATATGAATTGACAAATTGATGGCTGAATTGAAGAATCGATGGAGCGGTTTAATGCTGAACTGGAGCTGCAACTGGAAAATATTTGGCCCTAGGATAGACTAAGCTCTGATACCATGTTAGAAATTAATAGAACATGAAAACGTGAAGGATATGAACAAGAAAAACACCTGGCTCCATTGTATTGAGAAACGTATCAGTTTGTACATATTGAACTACATATATATAGTATAGAGAGACATAACTATATATATCGATACTATCTATAAAGATACTCATACTATCTATCTAACGATATATATAATTGTAAAGAATAAACTAAATTTAAAGGGATAACCTAATTAATATAGATAGACTAAACGATAAAGTCTAATAGAAGGATAATCTAGAGTAAACTACATACTATTCTAACATTCACCCATGTTCTCTGCTTTTCTTGATTTATATTACTCTAACATTCACCCATGTTCTTTGCTCTTCTTGATTTTGATACTCAAATTTTAAAATTTGCTGAATTGGTCCCCAAATTTCCAAAGCTTCTTGCTTGTGTCGGATCCCAAATCCAATCTTGATCAAATCCCTAATCGAATTGAGCTCGCACATATTCATCATTGGTGAGATACTCCTCGTTTGAATACAAGTTTTTCCAGCTAAAATCCAAATGAAAAAAAAAGACTCGGTCATGCCATCGCGGTGCCATATTGGCCATCACGGCGTGGTCATGCCATAACAGAAAAAAGGGTCATCACAGTCATGCTATCGCGGTGCCATATCGGTAATCACGTTATGGTCATGCCGTAGTAGCTAACAAACTAATCGAAAATGTGAAATCCAGAATTCCAATATTTTATTGAATCCATTGTAAATCATCAAAAAAACTTGGTTGTGCAAACTTAATGTGATCACACGTCTATATGATACCAAACCGGCATTTCAACACAATTAATTCAGCGTTTTTTGTAGAGGTATTGGATAAGCAAATCGGTGATTAAATCCAAACTATATTGAGCAAAGAATCGCAACAAAGAAAACAACAAAAAGCATTACAAAATTGCAGAAATGATCCAACACAGAATCGCACCAACACTCAGGTAATCCAACACGAACTCATGAGGAAGATGATCAGCAACTTATGAGGAATTGCAACAATGAGCTAGAACGTATATTGGATTGCACAACTAATGTTGATGCTAAGTAGGAGTTGCAATATGAATTGACAAATTGATGGCTGAATTGAAGAATCGATGGAGCGGTTTAATGCTGAACTGGAGCTGCACCTGGAAAATATTTGGCCCTAGGATAGACTAAGCTCTGATACCATGTTAGAAATTAATAGAACATGAAAGCGTGAAGGATATGAACAAGAAAAACACCTGGCTCCATTGTATTGAGAAACGTATCAGTTTGTACATATTGAACTACATATATATAGTATAGAGAGACTTAACTATATATATCGATACTATCTATAAAGATACTCATACTATCTATCTAACGATATATATAATTGTAAAGAATAAACTAAATTTAAAGGGATAACCTAATTAATATAGATAGACTAAACGATAAAGTCTAATAGAAGGATAATCTAGAGTAAACTACATACTATTCTAACATTCACCCATGTTCTCTGCTTTTCTTGATTTATATTACTCTAACATTCACCCATGTTCTTTCCTCTTCTTGATTTTGATCCTCAAATTTTTTAATTTGCTGAATTGGTCCCCAAATTTCCAAAGCTTCTTTGCTTGTGTCGGATCCCAAATCCAATCTTGATCAAATCCCTAATCGAATCGAGCTCGCACATATTCATCATTGGTGAGATAATCCTCGTTTGAATACAAGTTTTTCCAGCTAAAATCCAGATGAAAAAAAAGACTCGGTCATGCCATCGCGGTGACATATTGGCCATCACGGCGTGGTCATGCAATAAAAGAAAAAAGGGTCATCACAGTCATGCTATCGCGGTGCCATATCGGTAATCACGTCATGGTCATGCCGTAGTAGCTAACAAACTAATCGAAAATCTGAAATCCAGAATTCCAATATTTTATTGAATCCATTGTAAATCATCAAAAAAACTTGGTTGTGCAAACTTAATGTGATCACACATCTATATGATACCAAACCGGCATTTCAACACAATTAATTCAGCGTTTTTTGTAGAGGTATTGGATAAGCAAATCGGTGATTAAATCCAAACTATATTGAGCAAAGAATCGCAACAAAGAAAACAACAAAAAGCATTACAAAATTGCAGCAATGATCCAACACAGAATCGCACCAACACTCAGGTAATCCAACACGAACTCATGAGGAAGATGATTAGCAACTGATGAGGAATCGCAACAATGAGCTAGAACGTATATTGGATTGCACAACTAATGTTGATGCTAAGTAGGAGTTGCAATATGAATTGACAAATTGATGGCTGAATTGAAGAATCGATGGAGCGGTTTAATGCTGAACTGGAGCTGCAACTGGAAAATATTTGGCCCTAGGATAGACTAAGCTCTGATACCATGTTAGAAATTAATAGAACATGAAAGCGTGAAGGATATGAACAAGAAAAACACCTGGCTCCATTGTATTGAGAAACGTATCAGTTTGTACATATTGAACTACATATATATAGTATAGAGAGACTTAACTATATATATCGATACTATCTATAAAGATACTCATACTATCTATCTAACGATATATATAATTGTAAAGAATAAACTAAATTTAAAGGGATAACCTAATTAATATAGATAGACTAAACGATAAAGTCTAATAGAAGGATAATCTAGAGTAAACTACATACTATTCTAACATTCACCCATGTTCTCTGCTTTTCTTGATTTATATTACTCTAACATTCACCCATGTTCTTTCCTCTTCTTGATTTTGATCCTCAAATTTTTTAATTTGCTGAATTGGTCCCCAAATTTCCAAAGCTTCTTTGCTTGTGTCGGATCCCAAATCCAATCTTGATCAAATCCCTAATCGAATCGAGCTCGCACATATTCATCATTGGTGAGATACTCCTCGTTTGAATACAAGTTTTTCCAGCTAAAATCCAGATGAAAAAAAAGACTCGGTCATGCCATCGCGGTGACATATTGGCCATCACGGCGTGGTCATGCAATAAAAGAAAAAAGGGTCATCACAGTCATGCTATCGCGGTGCCATATCGGTAATCACGTCATGGTCATGCCGTAGTAGCTAACAAACTAATCGAAAATCTGAAATCCAGAATTCCAATATTTTATTGAATCCATTGTAAATCATCAAAAAAACTTGGTTGTGCAAACTTAATGTGATCACACGTCTATATGATACCAAACCGGCATTTCAACACAATTAATTCAGCGTTTTTTGTAGAAGTATTGGATAAGCAAATCGGTGATTAAATCCAAACTATATTGAGCAAAGAATCGCAACAAAGAAAACAACAAAAAGCATTAAAATTGCAGCAATGATCCAACACAGAATCGCACCAACACTCAGGTAATCCAACACGAACTCATGAGGAAGATGATCAGCAACTTATGAGGAATCGCAACAATGAGCTAGAACGTATATTGGATTGCACAACTAATGTTGATGCTAAGTAGGAGTTGCAATATGAATTGACAAATTGATGGCTAAATTGAAGAATCGATGGAGCGGTTTAATGCTGAACTGGAGCTGCAACTGGAAAATATTTGGCCCTAGGATAGACTAAGCTCTGATACCATGTTAGAAATTAATAGAACATGAAAGCGTGAAGGATATGAACAAGAAAAACACCTGGCTCCATTGTATTGAGAAACGTATCAGTTTGTACATATTGAACTACATATATATAGTATAGAGAGACTTAACTATATATATCGATACTATCTATAAACATACTCATACTATCTATCTAACGATATATATAATTGTAAAGAATAAACTAAATTTAAAGGGATAACCTAATTAATATAGATAGACTAAACGATAAAGTCTAATAGAAGGATAATCTAGAGTAAACTACATACTATTCTAACATTCACCCATGTTCTCTGCTTTTCTTGATTTATATTATTCTAACATTCACCCATGTTCTTTGCTCTTCTTGATTTTGATACTCAAATTTTAAAATTTGCTGAATTGGTCCCCAAATTTCCAAAGCTTCTTTGCTTGTGTCGGATCCCAAATCCAATCTTGATAAAATCCCTAATCGAATTGAGCTCGCACATATTCATCATTGGTGAGATACTCCTCGTTTGAATACAAGTTTTTCCAGCTAAAATCCAGATGAAAAAAAAAGACTCGGTCATGCCATCGCGGTGCCATATTGGCCATCACGGCGTGGTCATGCCATAACAGAAAAAAGGGTCATCACAGTCATGCTATCGCGGTGCCATATCGGTAATCACGTCATGGTCATGCCATAGTAGCTAACAAACTAATCGAAAATCTGAAATCCAGAATTCCAATATTTTATTGAATCCATTGTAAATCATCAAAAAAACTTGGTTGTGCAAACTTAATGTGATCACACATCTATATGATACCAAACCGGCATTTCAACACAATTAATTCAGCGTTTTTTGTAGAGGTATTGGATAAGCAAATCGGTGATTAAATCCAAACTATATTGAGCAAAGAATCGCAACAAAGAAAACAACAAAAAGCATTACAAAATTGCAGCAATGATCCAACACAGAATCGCACCAACACTCAGGTAATCCAACACGAACTCATGAGGAAGATGATCAGCAACTGATGAGGAATCGCAACAATGAGCTAGAACGTATATTGGATTGCACAACTAATGTTGATGCTAAGTAGGAGTTGCAATATGAATTGACAAATTGATGGCTGAATTGAAGAATCGATGGAGCGGTTTAATGCTGAACTGGAGCTGCAACTGGAAAATATTTGGCCCTAGGATAGACTAAGCTCTGATACCATGTTAGAAATTAATAGAACATGAAAACGTGAAGGATATGAACAAGAAAAACATCTGGCTCCATTGTATTGAGAAACGTATCAGTTTGTACATATTGAACTACATACATATAGTATAAAGAGACTTAACTATATATATCGATACTATCTATAAAGATACTCATACTATCTATCTAACGATATATATAATTGTAAAGAATAAACTAAATTTAAAGGGATAACCTAATTAATATAGATAGACTAAACGATAAAGTCTAATAGAAGGATAATCTAGAGTAAACTACATACTATTCTAACATTCACCCATGTTCTCTGCTTTTCTTGATTTATATTACTCTAACATTCACCCATGTTCTTTCCTCTTCTTGATTTTGATCCTCAAATTTTTTAATTTGCTGAATTGGTCCCCAAATTTCCAAAGCTTCTTTGCTTGTGTCGGATCCCAAATCCAATCTTGATAAAATCCCTAATCGAATCGAGCTCGCACATATTCATCATTGGTGAGATACTCCTCGTTTGAATACAAGTTTTTCCAGCTAAAATCCAGATGAAAAAAAAGACTCGGTCATGCCATCGCGGTGACATATTGGCCATCACGGCGTGGTCATGCAATAAAAGAAAAAAGGGTCATCACAGTCATGCTATCGCGGTGCCATATCGGTAATCACGTCATGGTCATGCTGTAGTAGCTAACAAACTAATCGAAAATCTGAAATCCAGAATTCCAATATTTTATTGAATCCATTGTAAATCATCAAAAAAACTTGGTTGTGCAAACTTAATGTGATCACACGTCTATATGATACCAAACCGGCATTTCAACACAATTAATTCAGCGTTTTTTGTAGAGGTATTGGATAAGCAAATCGGTGATTAAATCCAAACTATATTGAGCAAAGAATCGCAACAAAGAAAACAACAAAAAGCATTAAAATTGCAGCAATGATCCAACACAGAATCGCACCAACACTCAGGTAATCCAACACGAACTCATGAGGAAGATGATCAGCAACTTATGAGGAATCGCAACAATGAGCTAGAACGTATATTGGATTGCACAACTAATGTTGATGCTAAGTAGGAGTTGCAATATGAATTGACAAATTGATGGCTAAATTGAAGAATCGATGGAGCGGTTTAATGCTGAACTGGAGCTGCAACTGGAAAATATTTGGCCCTAGGATAGACTAAGCTCTGATACCATGTTAGAAATTAATAGAACATGAAAGCGTGAAGGATATGAACAAGAAAAACACCTGGCTCCATTGTATTGAGAAACGTATCAGTTTGTACATATTGAACTACATATATATAGTATAGAGAGACTTAACTATATATATCGATACTATCTATAAACATACTCATACTATCTATCTAACGATATATATAATTGTAAAGAATAAACTAAATTTAAAGGGATAACCTAATTAATATAGATAGACTAAACGATAAAGTCTAATAGAAGGATAATCTAGAGTAAACTACATACTATTCTAACATTCACCCATGTTCTCTGCTTTTCTTGATTTATATTATTCTAACATTCACCCATGTTCTTTGCTCTTCTTGATTTTGATACTCAAATTTTAAAATTTGCTGAATTGGTCCCCAAATTTCCAAAGCTTCTTTGCTTGTGTCGGATCCCAAATCCAATCTTGATAAAATCCCTAATCGAATTGAGCTCGCACATATTCATCATTGGTGAGATACTCCTCGTTTGAATACAAGTTTTTCCAGCTAAAATCCAGATGAAAAAAAAAGACTCGGTCATGCCATCGCGGTGCCATATTGGCCATCACGGCGTGGTCATGCCATAACAGAAAAAAGGGTCATCACAGTCATGCTATCGCGGTGCCATATCGGTAATCACGTCATGGTCATGCCATAGTAGCTAACAAACTAATCGAAAATCTGAAATCCAGAATTCCAATATTTTATTGAATCCATTGTAAATCATCAAAAAAACTTGGTTGTGCAAACTTAATGTGATCACACATCTATATGATACCAAACCGGCATTTCAACACAATTAATTCAGCGTTTTTTGTAGAGGTATTGGATAAGCAAATCGGTGATTAAATCCAAACTATATTGAGCAAAGAATCGCAACAAAGAAAACAACAAAAAGCATTACAAAATTGCAGCAATGATCCAACACAGAATCGCACCAACACTCAGGTAATCCAACACGAACTCATGAGGAAGATGATCAGCAACTGATGAGGAATCGCAACAATGAGCTAGAACGTATATTGGATTGCACAACTAATGTTGATGCTAAGTAGGAGTTGCAATATGAATTGACAAATTGATGGCTGAATTGAAGAATCGATGGAGCGGTTTAATGCTGAACTGGAGCTGCAACTGGAAAATATTTGGCCCTAGGATAGACTAAGCTCTGATACCATGTTAGAAATTAATAGAACATGAAAACGTGAAGGATATGAACAAGAAAAACACCTGGCTCCATTGTATTGAGAAACGTATCAGTTTGTACATATTGAACTACATATATATAGTATAGAGAGACATAACTATATATATCGATACTATCTATAAAGATACTCATACTATCTATCTAACGATATATATAATTGTAAAGAATAAACTAAATTTAAAGGGATAACCTAATTAATATAGATAGACTAAACGATAAAGTCTAATAGAAGGATAATCTAGAGTAAACTACATACTATTCTAACATTCACCCATGTTCTCTGCTTTTCTTGATTTATATTACTCTAACATTCACCCATGTTCTTTGCTCTTCTTGATTTTGATACTCAAATTTTAAAATTTGCTGAATTGGTCCCCAAATTTCCAAAGCTTCTTGCTTGTGTCGGATCCCAAATCCAATCTTGATCAAATCCCTAATCGAATTGAGCTCGCACATATTCATCATTGGTGAGATACTCCTCGTTTGAATACAAGTTTTTCCAGCTAAAATCCAAATGAAAAAAAAAGACTCGGTCATGCCATCGCGGTGCCATATTGGCCATCACGGCGTGGTCATGCCATAACAGAAAAAAGGGTCATCACAGTCATGCTATCGCGGTGCCATATCGGTAATCACGTTATGGTCATGCCGTAGTAGCTAACAAACTAATCGAAAATGTGAAATCCAGAATTCCAATATTTTATTGAATCCATTGTAAATCATCAAAAAAACTTGGTTGTGCAAACTTAATGTGATCACACGTCTATATGATACCAAACCGGCATTTCAACACAATTAATTCAGCGTTTTTTGTAGAGGTATTGGATAAGCAAATCGGTGATTAAATCCAAACTATATTGAGCAAAGAATCGCAACAAAGAAAACAACAAAAAGCATTACAAAATTGCAGAAATGATCCAACACAGAATCGCACCAACACTCAGGTAATCCAACACGAACTCATGAGGAAGATGATCAGCAACTTATGAGGAATTGCAACAATGAGCTAGAACGTATATTGGATTGCACAACTAATGTTGATGCTAAGTAGGAGTTGCAATATGAATTGACAAATTGATGGCTGAATTGAAGAATCGATGGAGCGGTTTAATGCTGAACTGGAGCTGCAACTGGAAAATATTTGGCCCTAGGATAGACTAAGCTCTGATACCATGTTAGAAATTAATAGAACATGAAAGCGTGAAGGATATGAACAAGAAAAACACCTGGCTCTATTGTATTGAGAAACGTATCAGTTTGTACATATTGAACTACATATATATAGTATAGAGATACTTAACTATATATATCGATACTATCTATAAAGATACTCATACTATCTATCTAACGATATATATAATTGTAAAGAATAAACTAAATTTAAAGGGATAACCTAATTAATATAGATAGACTAAACGATAAAGTCTAATAGAAGGATAATCTAGAGTAAACTACATACTATTCTAACATTCACCCATGTTCTCTGCTTTTCTTGATTTATATTACTCTAACATTCACCCATGTTCTTTCCTCTTCTTGATTTTGATCCTCAAATTTTTTAATTTGCTGAATTGGTCCCCAAATTTCCAAAGCTTCTTTGCTTGTGTCGGATCCCAAATCCAATCTTGATCAAATCCCTAATCGAATCGAGCTCGCACATATTCATCATTGGTGAGATACTCCTCGTTTGAATACAAGTTTTTCCAGCTAAAATCCAGATGAAAAAAAAGACTCGGTCATGCCATCGCGGTGACATATTGGCCATCACGGCGTGGTCATGCAATAAAAGAAAAAAGGGTCATCACAGTCATGCTATCGCGGTGCCATATCGGTAATCACGTCATGGTCATGCCGTAGTAGCTAACAAACTAATCGAAAATCTGAAATCCAGAATTCCAATATTTTATTCAATCCATTGTAAATCATCAAAAAAACTTGGTTGTGCAAACTTAATGTGATCACACATCTATATGATACGAAACCGGCATTTCAACACAATTAATTCAGCGTTTTTTGTAGAGGTATTGGATAAGCAAATCGGTGATTAAATCCAAACTATATGGAGCAAAGAATCGCAACAAAGAAAACAACAAAAAGCATTACAAAATTGCAGCAATGATCCAACACAGAATCGCACCAACACTCAGGTAATCCAACACGAACTAATGAGGAAGATGATCAGCAACTGATGAGGAATCGCAATAATGAGCTAGAACATATATTGGATTGCACAACTAATGTTGATGCTAAGTAGGAGTTGCAATATGAATTGACAAATTGATGGCTGAATTGAAGAATCGATGGAGCGGTTTAATGCTGAACTGGAGCTGCAACTGGAAAATATTTGGCCCTAGGATAGACTAAGCTCTGATACCATGTTAGAAATTAATAGAACATGAAAGCGTGAAGGATATGAACAAGAAAAACACCTGGCTCCATTGTATTGAGAAACGTATCAGTTTGTACATATTGAACTACATATATATAGTATAGAGAGACTTAACTATATATATCGATACTATCTATAAAGATACTCATACTATCTATCTAACGATATATATAATTGTAAAGAATAAACTAAATTTAAAGGGATAACCTAATTAATATAGATAGACTAAACGATAAAGTCTAATAGAAGGATAATCTAGAGTAAACTACATACTATTCTAACATTCACCCATGTTGTCTGCTTTTCTTGATTTATATTACTCTAACATTCACCCATGTTCTTTGCTCTTCTTGATTTTGATCCTCAAATTTTTTGATTTGCTGAATTGGTCCCCAAATTTCCAAAGCTTCTTTGCTTGTGTCGGATCCCAAATCCAATCTTGATCAAATCCCTAATCGAATTGAGCTCGCACATATTCATCATTGGTGAGATACTCCTCGTTTGAATACAAGTTTTTCCAGCTAAAATCCAGATGAAAAAAAAAGACTCGGTCATGCCATCGCGGTGCCATATTGGCCATCACGGCGTGGTCATGCCATAACAGAAAAAAGGGTCATCACAGTCATGCTATCGCGGTGCCATATCGGTAATCACGTCATGGTCATGCCATAGTAGCTAACAAACTAATCGAAAATCTGAAATCCAGAATTCCAATATTTTATTGAATCCATTGTAAATCATCAAAAAAACTTGGTTGTGCAAACTTAATGTGATCACACATCTATATGATACCAAACCGGCATTTCAACACAATTAATTCAGCGTTTTTTGTAGAGGTATTGGATAAGCAAATCGGTGATTAAATCCAAACTATATTGAGCAAAGATTCGCAACAAAGAAAACAACAAAAAGCATTACAAAATTGCAGCAATGATCCAACACAGAATCGCACCAACACTCAGGTAATCCAACACGAACTCATGAGGAAGATGATCAGCAACTTATGAGGAATTGCAACAATGAGCTAGAACGTATATTGGATTGCACAACTAATGTTGATGCTAAGTAGGAGTTGCAATATGAATTGACAAATTGATGGCTGAATTGAAGAATCGATGGAGCGGTTTAATGCTGAACTGGAGCTGCAACTGGAAAATATTTGGCCCTAGGATAGACTAAGCTCTGATACCATGTTAGAAATTAATAGAACATGAAAACGTGAAGGATATGAACAAGAAAAACACCTGGCTCCATTGTATTGAGAAACGTATCAGTTTGTACATATTGAACTACATATATATAGTATAGAGAGACATAACTATATATATCGATACTATCTATAAAGATACTCATACTATCTATCTACCGATATATATAATTGTAAAGAATAAACTAAATTTAAAGGGATAACCTAATTAATATAGATAGACTAAACGATAAAGTCTAATAGAAGGATAATCTAGAGTAAACTACATACTATTCTAACATTCACCCATGTTCTCTGCTTTTCTTGATTTATATTACTCTAACATTCACCCATGTTCTTTGCTCTTCTTGATTTTGATACTCAAATTTTAAAATTTGCTGAATTGGTCCCCAAATTTCCAAAGCTTCTTGCTTGTGTCGGATCCCAAATCCAATCTTGATCAAATCCCTAATCGAATTGAGCTCGCACATATTCATCATTGGTGAGATACTCCTCGTTTGAATACAAGTTTTTCCAGCTAAAATCCAAATGAAAAAAAAAGACTCGGTCATGCCATCGCGGTGCCATATTGGCCATCACGGCGTGGTCATGCCATAACAGAAAAAAGGGTCATCACAGTCATGCTATCGCGGTGCCATATCGGTAATCACGTTATGGTCATGCCGTAGTAGCTAACAAACTAATCGAAAATGTGAAATCCAGAATTCCAATATTTTATTGAATCCATTGTAAATCATCAAAAAAACTTGGTTGTGCAAACTTAATGTGATCACACGTCTATATGATACCAAACCGGCATTTCAACACAATTAATTCAGCGTTTTTTGTAGAGGTATTGGATAAGCAAATCGGTGATTAAATCCAAACTATATTGAGCAAAGAATCGCAACAAAGAAAACAACAAAAAGCATTACAAAATTGCAGAAATGATCCAACACAGAATCGCACCAACACTCAGGTAATCCAACACGAACTCATGAGGAAGATGATCAGCAACTTATGAGGAATTGCAACAATGAGCTAGAACGTATATTGGATTGCACAACTAATGTTGATGCTAAGTAGGAGTTGCAATATGAATTGACAAATTGATGGCTGAATTGAAGAATCGATGGAGCGGTTTAATGCTGAACTGGAGCTGCAACTGGAAAATATTTGGCCTTAGGATAGACTAAGCTCTGATACCATGTTAGAAATTAATAGAACATGAAAACGTGAAGGATATGAACAAGAAAAACACCTGGCTCCATTGTATTGAGAAACGTATCAGTTTGTACATATTGAACTACATATATATAGTATAGAGAGACATAACTATATATATCGATACTATCTATAAAGATACTCATACTATCTATCTAACGATATATATAATTGTAAAGAATAAACTAAATTTAAAGGGATAACCTAATTAATATAGATAGACTAAACGATAAAGTCTAATAGAAGGATAATCTAGAGTAAACTACATACTATTCTAACATTCACCCATGTTCTCTGCTTTTCTTGATTTATATTACTCTAACATTCACCCATGTTCTTTGCTCTTCTTGATTTTGATACTCAAATTTTAAAATTTGCTGAATTGGTCCCCAAATTTCCAAAGCTTCTTGCTTGTGTCGGATCCCAAATCCAATCTTGATCAAATCCCTAATCGAATTGAGCTCGCACATATTCATCATTGGTGAGATACTCCTCGTTTGAATACAAGTTTTTCCAGCTAAAATCCAAATGAAAAAAAAAGACTCGGTCATGCCATCGCGGTGCCATATTGGCCATCACGGCGTGGTCATGCCATAACAGAAAAAAGGGTCATCACAGTCATGCTATCGCGGTGCCATATCGGTAATCACGTTATGGTCATGCCGTAGTAGCTAACAAACTAATCGAAAATGTGAAATCCAGAATTCCAATATTTTATTGAATCCATTGTAAATCATCAAAAAAACTTGGTTGTGCAAACTTAATGTGATCACACGTCTATATGATACCAAACCGGCATTTCAACACAATTAATTCAGCGTTTTTTGTAGAGGTATTGGATAAGCAAATCGGTGATTAAATCCAAACTATATTGAGCAAAGAATCGCAACAAAGAAAACAACAAAAAGCATTACAAAATTGCAGAAATGATCCAACACAGAATCGCACCAACACTCAGGTAATCCAACACGAACTCATGAGGAAGATGATCAGCAACTTATGAGGAATTGCAACAATGAGCTAGAACGTATATTGGATTGCACAACTAATGTTGATGCTAAGTAGGAGTTGCAATTTGAATTGACAAATTGATGGCTGAATTGAAGAATCGATGGAGCGGTTTAATGCTGAACTGGAGCTGCAACTGGAAAATATTTGGCCCTAGGATAGACTAAGCTCTGATACCATGTTAGAAATTAATAGAACATGAAAGCTTGAAGGATATGAACAAGAAAAACACCTGGCTCCATTGTATTGAGAAACGTATCAGTTTGTACATATTGAACTACATATATATAGTATAGAGATACTTAACTATATATATCGATACTATCTATAAAGATACTCATACTATCTATCTAACGATATATATAATTGTAAAGAATAAACTAAATTTAAAGGGATAACCTAATTAATATAGATAGACTAAACGATAAAGTCTAATAGAAGGATAATCTAGAGTAAACTACATACTATTCTAACATTCACCCATGTTCTCTGCTTTTCTTGATTTATATTACTCTAACATTCACCCATGTTCTTTGCTCTTCTTGATTTTGATACTCAAATTTTAAAATTTGCTGAATTGGTCCCCAAATTTCCAAAGCTTCTTGCTTGTGTCGGATCCCAAATCCAATCTTGATCAAATCCCTAATCGAATTGAGCTCGCACATATTCATCATTGGTGAGATACTCCTCGTTTGAATACAAGTTTTTCCAGCTAAAATCCAAATGAAAAAAAAAGACTCGGTCATGCCATCGCGGTGCCATATTGGCCATCACGGCGTGGTCATGCCATAACAGAAAAAAGGGTCATCACAGTCATGCTATCGCGGTGCCATATCGGTAATCACGTTATGGTCATGCCGTAGTAGCTAACAAACTAATCGAAAATGTGAAATCCAGAATTCCAATATTTTATTGAATCCATTGTAAATCATCAAAAAAACTTGGTTGTGCAAACTTAATGTGATCACACGTCTATATGATACCAAACCAGCATTTCAACACAATTAATTCAGCGTTTTTTGTAGAGGTATTGGATAAGCAAATCGGTGATTAAATCCAAACTATATTGAGCAAAGAATCGCAACAAAGAAAACAACAAAAAGCATTACAAAATTGCAGAAATGATCCAACACAGAATCGCACCAACACTCAGGTAATCCAACACGAACTCATGAGGAAGATGATCAGCAACTTATGAGGAATTGCAACAATGAGCTAGAACGTATATTGGATTGCACAACTAATGTTGATGCTAAGTAGGAGTTGCAATTTGAATTGACAAATTGATGGCTGAATTGAAGAATCGATGGAGCGGTTTAATGCTGAACTGGAGCTGCAACTGGAAAATATTTGGCCCTAGGATAGACTAAGCTCTGATACCATGTTAGAAATTAATAGAACATGAAAGCGTGAAGGATATGAACAAGAAAAACACCTGGCTCCATTGTATTGAGAAACGTATCAGTTTGTACATATTGAACTACATATATATAGTATAGAGATACTTAACTATATATATCGATACTATCTATAAAGATACTCATACTATCTATCTAACGATATATATAATTGTAAAGAATAAACTAAATTTAAAGGGATAACCTAATTAATATAGATAGACTAAACGATAAAGTCTAATAGAAGGATAATCTAGAGTAAACTACATACTATTCTAACATTCACCCATGTTCTCTGCTTTTCTTGATTTATATTACTCTAACATTCACCCATGTTCTTTCCTCTTCTTGATTTTGATCCTCAAATTTTTTAATTTGCTGAATTGGTCCCCAAATTTCCAAAGCTTCTTTGCTTGTGTCGGATCCCAAATCCAATCTTGATCAAATCCCTAATCGAATCGAGCTCGCACATATTCATCATTGGTGAGATACTCCTCGTTTGAATACAAGTTTTTCCAGCTAAAATCCAGATGAAAAAAAAGACTCGGTCATGCCATCGCGGTGACATATTGGCCATCACGGCGTGGTCATGCAATAAAAGAAAAAAGGGTCATCACAGTCATGCTATCGCGGTGCCATATCGGTAATCACGTCATGGTCATGCCGTAGTAGCTAACAAACTAATCGAAAATCTGAAATCCAGAATTCCAATATTTTATTGAATCCATTGTAAATCATCAAAAAAACTTGGTTGTGCAAACTTAATGTGATCACACATCTATATGATACCAAACCGGCATTTCAACACAATTAATTCAGCGTTTTTTGTAGAGGTATTGGATAAGCAAATCGGTGATTAAATCCAAACTATATTGAGCAAAGAATCGCAACAAAGAAAACAACAAAAAGCATTACAAAATTGCAGCAATGATCCAACACAGAATCGCACCAACACTCAGGTAATCCAACACGAACTAATGAGGAAGATGATCAGCAACTGATGAGGAATCGCAATAATGAGCTAGAACATATATTGGATTGCACAACTAATGTTGATGCTAAGTAGGAGTTGCAATATGAATTGACAAATTGATGGCTGAATTGAAGAATCGATGGAGCGGTTTAATGCTGAACTGGAGCTGCAACTGGAAAATATTTGGCCCTAGGATAGACTAAGCTCTGATACCATGTTAGAAATTAATAGAACATGAAAGTGTGAAGGATATGAACAAGAAAAACACCTGGCTCCATTGTATTGAGAAACGTATCAGTTTGTACATATTGAACTACATATATATAGTATAGAGATACTTAACTATATATATCGATACTATCTATAAAGATACTCATACTATCTATCTAACGATATATATAATTGTAAAGAATAAACTAAATTTAAAGGGATAACCTAATTAATATAGATAGACTAAACGATAAAGTCTAATAGAAGGATAATCTAGAGTAAACTACATACTATTCTAACATTCACCCATGTTCTCTGCTTTTCTTGATTTATATTACTCTAACATTCACCCATGTTCTTTCCTCTTCTTGATTTTGATCCTCAAATTTTTAGATTTGCTGAATTGGTCCCCAAATTTCCAAAGCTTCTTTGCTTGTGTCGGATCCCAAATCCAATCTTGATCAAATCCCTAATCGAATCGAGCTCGCACATATTCATCATTGGTGAGATACTCCTCGTTTGAATACAAGTTTTTCCAGCTAAAATCCAGATGAAAAAAAAGACTCGGTCATGCCATCGCGGTGACATATTGGCCATCACGGCGTGGTCATGCAATAAAAGAAAAAAGGGTCATCACAGTCATGCTATCGCGGTGCCATATCGGTAATCACGTCATGGTCATGCCGTAGTAGCTAACAAACTAATCGAAAATCTGAAATCCAGAATTCCAATATTTTATTGAATCCATTGTAAATCATCAAAAAAACTTGGTTGTGCAAACTTAATGTGATCACACATCTATATGATACCAAACCGGCATTTCAACACAATTAATTCAGCGTTTTTTGTAGAGGTATTGGATAAGCAAATCGGTGATTAAATCCAAACTATATTGAGCAAAGAATCGCAACAAAGAAAACAACAAAAAGCATTACAAAATTGCAGCAATGATCCAACACAGAATCGCACCAACACTCAGGTAATCCAACACGAACTAATGAGGAAGATGATCAGCAACTGATGAGGAATCGCAATAATGAGCTAGAACATATATTGGATTGCACAACTAATGTTGATGCTAAGTAGGAGTTGCAATATGAATTGACAAATTGATGGCTGAATTGAAGAATCGATGGAGCGGTTTAATGCTGAACTGGAGCTGCAACTGGAAAATATTTGGCCCTAGGATAGACTAAGCTCTGATACCATGTTAGAAATTAATAGAACATGAAAGTGTGAAGGATATGAACAAGAAAAACACCTGGCTCCATTGTATTGAGAAACGTATCAGTTTGTACATATTGAACTACATATATATAGTATAGAGATACTTAACTATATATATCGATACTATCTATAAAGATACTCATACTATCTATCTAACGATATATATAATTGTAAAGAATAAACTAAATTTAAAGGGATAACCTAATTAATATAGATAGACTAAACGATAAAGTCTAATAGAAGGATAATCTAGAGTAAACTACATACTATTCTAACATTCACCCATGTTCTCTGCTTTTCTTGATTTATATTACTCTAACATTCACCCATGTTCTTTCCTCTTCTTGATTTTGATCCTCAAATTTTTAGATTTGCTGAATTGGTCCCCAAATTTCCAAAGCTTCTTTGCTTGTGTCGGATCCCAAATCCAATCTTGATCAAATCCCTAATCGAATCGAGCTCGCACATATTCATCATTGGTGAGATACTCCTCGTTTGAATACAAGTTTTTCCAGCTAAAATCCAGATGAAAAAAAAGACTCGGTCATGCCATCGCAGTGACATATTGGCCATCACGGCGTGGTCATGCAATAAAAGAAAAAAGGGTCATCACAGTCATGCTATCGCGGTGCCATATCGGTAATCACGTCATGGTCATGCCGTAGTAGCTAACAAACTAATCGAAAATCTGAAATCCAGAATTCCAATATTTTATTGAATCCATTGTAAATCATCAAAAAAACTTGGTTGTGCAAACTTAATGTGATCACACATCTATATGATACCAAACCGGCATTTCAACACAATTAATTCAGCGTTTTTTGTAGAGGTATTGGATAAGCAAATTGGTGATTAAATCCAAACTATATTGAGCAAAGAATCGCAACAAAGAAAACAACAAAAAGCATTACAAAATTGCAGCAATGATCCAACACAGAATCGCACCAACACTCAGGTAATCCAACACGAACTCATGAGGAAGATGATCAGCAACTGATGAGGAATCGCAATAATGAGCTAGAACGTATATTGGATTGCACAACTAATGTTGATGCTAAGTAGGAGTTGCAATATGAATTGACAAATTGATGGCTGAATTGAAGAATCGATGGAGCGGTTTAATGCTGAACTGGAGCTGCAACTGGAAAATATTTGGCCCTAGGATAGACTAAGCTCTGATACCATTTTATAAATTAATAGAACATGAAAGCGTGAAGGATATGAACAAGAAAAACACCTGGCTCCATTGTATAGAGAAACGTATCAGTTTGTACATATTGAACTACATATATATAGTATAGAGAGACTTAACTATATATATCGATACTATCTATAAAGATACTCATACTATCTATCTAACGATATATATAATTGTAAAGAATAAACTAAATTTAAAGGGATAACCTAATTAATATAGATAGACTAAACGATAAAGTCTAATAGAAGGATAATCTAGAGTAAACTACATACTATTCTAACATTCACCCATGTTCTCTGCTTTTCTTGATTTATATTACTCTAACATTCACCCATGTTCTTTGCTCTTCTTGATTTTGATACTCAAATTTTAAAATTTGCTGAATTGGTCCCCAAATTTCCAAAGCTTCTTTGCTTGTGTCGGATCCCAAATCCAATCTTGATCAAATCCCTAATCGAATCGAGCTCGCACATATTCATCATTGGTGAGATACTCCTCGTTTGAATACAAGTTTTTCCAGCTAAAATCCAGATGAAAAAAAAGACTCGGTCATGCCATCGCGGTGACATATTGGCCATCACGGCGTGGTCATGCAATAAAAGAAAAAAGGGTCATCACAGTCATGCTATCGCGGTGCCATATCGGTAATCACGTCATGGTCATGCCGTAGTAGCTAACAAACTAATCGAAAATCTGAAATCCAGAATTCCAATATTTTATTGAATCCATTGTAAATCATCAAAAAAACTTGGTTGTGCAAACTTAATGTGATCACACATCTATATGATACCAAACCGGCATTTCAACACAATTAATTCAGCGTTTTTTGTAGAGGTATTGGATAAGCAAATTGGTGATTAAATCCAAACTATATTGAGCAAAGAATCGCAACAAAGAAAACAACAAAAAGCATTACAAAATTGCAGCAATGATCCAACACAGAATCGCACCAACACTCAGGTAATCCAACACGAACTCATGAGGAAGATGATCAGCAACTGATGAGGAATCGCAATAATGAGCTAGAACGTATATTGGATTGCACAACTAATGTTGATGCTAAGTAGGAGTTGCAATATGAATTGACAAATTGATGGCTGAATTGAAGAATCGATGGAGCGGTTTAATGCTGAACTGGAGCTGCAACTGGAAAATATTTGGCCCTAGGATAGACTAAGCTCTGATACCATTTTATAAATTAATAGAACATGAAAGCGTGAAGGATATGAACAAGAAAAACACCTGGCTCCATTGTATAGAGAAACGTATCAGTTTGTACATATTGAACTACATATATATAGTATAGAGAGACTTAACTATATATATCGATACTATCTATAAAGATACTCATACTATCTATCTAACGATATATATAATTGTAAAGAATAAACTAAATTTAAAGGGATAACCTAATTAATATAGATAGACTAAACGATAAAGTCTAATAGAAGGATAATCTAGAGTAAACTACATACTATTCTAACATTCACCCATGTTCTCTGCTTTTCTTGATTTATATTACTCTAACATTCACCCATGTTCTTTGCTCTTCTTGATTTTGATACTCAAATTTTAAAATTTGCTGAATTGGTCCCCAAATTTCCAAAGCTTCTTTGCTTGTGTCGGATCCCAAATCCAATCTTGATCAAATCCCTAATCGAATCGAGCTCGCACATATTCATCATTGGTGAGATACTCCTCGTTTGAATACAAGTTTTTCCAGCTAAAATCCAGATGAAAAAAAAGACTCGGTCATGCCATCGCGGTGACATATTGGCCATCACGGCGTGGTCATGCAATAAAAGAAAAAAGGGTCATCACAGTCATGCTATCGCGGTGCCATATCGGTAATCACGTCATGGTCATGCCGTAGTAGCTAACAAACTAATCGAAAATCTGAAATCCAGAATTCCAATATTTTATTGAATCCATTGTAAATCATCAAAAAAACTTGGTTGTGCAAACTTAATGTGATCACACATCTATATGATACCAAACCGGCATTTCAACACAATTAATTCAGCGTTTTTTGTAGAGGTATTGGATAAGCAAATTGGTGATTAAATCCAAACTATATTGAGCAAAGAATCGCAACAAAGAAAACAACAAAAAGCATTACAAAATTGCAGCAATGATCCAACACAGAATCGCACCAACACTCAGGTAATCCAACACGAACTCATGAGGAAGATGATCAGCAACTGATGAGGAATCGCAATAATGAGCTAGAACGTATATTGGATTGCACAACTAATGTTGATGCTAAGTAGGAGTTGCAATATGAATTGACAAATTGATGGCTGAATTGAAGAATCGATGGAGCGGTTTAATGCTGAACTGGAGCTGCAACTGGAAAATATTTGGCCCTAGGATAGACTAAGCTCTGATACCATTTTATAAATTAATAGAACATGAAAGCGTGAAGGATATGAACAAGAAAAACACCTGGCTCCATTGTATAGAGAAACGTATCAGTTTGTACATATTGAACTACATATATATAGTATAGAGAGACTTAACTATATATATCGATACTATCTATAAAGATACTCATACTATCTATCTAACGATATATATAATTGTAAAGAATAAACTAAATTTAAAGGGATAACCTAATTAATATAGATAGACTAAACGTTAAAGTCTAATAGAAGGATAATCTAGAGTAAACTACATACTATTCTAACATTCACCCATGTTCTCTGCTTTTCTTGATTTATATTACTCTAACATTCACCCATGTTCTTTGCTCTTCTTGATTTTGATACTCAAATTTTAAAATTTGCTGAATTGGTCCCCAAATTTCCAAAGCTTCTTTGCTTGTGTCGGATCCCAAATCCAATCTTGATCAAATCCCTAATCGAATCGAGCTCGCACATATTCATCATTGGTGAGATACTCCTCGTTTGAATACAAGTTTTTCCAGCTAAAATCCAGATGAAAAAAAAGACTCGGTCATGCCATCGCGGTGACATATTGGCCATCACGGCGTGGTCATGCAATAAAAGAAAAAAGGGTCATCACAGTCATGCTATCGCGGTGCCATATCGGTAATCACGTCATGGTCATGCCGTAGTAGCTAACAAACTAATCGAAAATCTGAAATCCAGAATTCCAATATTTTATTGAATCCATTGTAAATCATCAAAAAAACTTGGTTGTGCAAACTTAATGTGATCACACATCTATATGATACCAAACCGGCATTTCAACACAATTAATTCAGCGTTTTTTGTAGAGGTATTGGATAAGCAAATTGGTGATTAAATCCAAACTATATTGAGCAAAGAATCGCAACAAAGAAAACAACAAAAAGCATTACAAAATTGCAGCAATGATCCAACACAGAATCGCACCAACACTCAGGTAATCCAACACGAACTCATGAGGAAGATGATCAGCAACTGATGAGGAATCGCAATAATGAGCTAGAACGTATATTGGATTGCACAACTAATGTTGATGCTAAGTAGGAGTTGCAATATGAATTGACAAATTGATGGCTGAATTGAAGAATCGATGGAGCGGTTTAATGCTGAACTGGAGCTGCAACTGGAAAATATTTGGCCCTAGGATAGACTAAGCTCTGATACCATTTTATAAATTAATAGAACATGAAAGCGTGAAGGATATGAACAAGAAAAACACCTGGCTCCATTGTATAGAGAAACGTATCAGTTTGTACATATTGAACTACATATATATAGTATAGAGAGACTTAACTATATATATCGATACTATCTATAAAGATACTCATACTATCTATCTAACGATATATATAATTGTAAAGAATAAACTAAATTTAAAGGGATAACCTAATTAATATAGATAGACTAAACGTTAAAGTCTAATAGAAGGATAATCTAGAGTAAACTACATACTATTCTAACATTCACCCATGTTCTCTGCTTTTCTTGATTTATATTACTCTAACATTCACCCATGTTCTTTGCTCTTCTTGATTTTGATACTCAAATTTTAAAATTTGCTGAATTGGTCCCCAAATTTCCAAAGCTTCTTTGCTTGTGTCGGATCCCAAATCCAATCTTGATCAAATCCCTAATCGAATCGAGCTCGCACATATTCATCATTGGTGAGATACTCCTCGTTTGAATACAAGTTTTTCCAGCTAAAATCCAGATGAAAAAAAAGACTCGGTCATGCCATCGCGGTGACATATTGGCCATCACGGCGTGGTCATGCAATAAAAGAAAAAAGGGTCATCACAGTCATGCTATCGCGGTGCCATATCGGTAATCACGTCATGGTCATGCCGTAGTAGCTAACAAACTAATCGAAAATCTGAAATCCAGAATTCCAATATTTTATTGAATCCATTGTAAATCATCAAAAAAACTTGGTTGTGCAAACTTAATGTGATCACACATCTATATGATACCAAACCGGCATTTCAACACAATTAATTCAGCGTTTTTTGTAGAGGTATTGGATAAGCAAATTGGTGATTAAATCCAAACTATATTGAGCAAAGAATCGCAACAAAGAAAACAACAAAAAGCATTACAAAATTGCAGCAATGATCCAACACAGAATCGCACCAACACTCAGGTAATCCAACACGAACTCATGAGGAAGATGATCAGCAACTGATGAGGAATCGCAATAATGAGCTAGAACGTATATTGGATTGCACAACTAATGTTGATGCTAAGTAGGAGTTGCAATATGAATTGACAAATTGATGGCTGAATTGAAGAATCGATGGAGCGGTTTAATGCTGAACTGGAGCTGCAACTGGAAAATATTTGGCCCTAGGATAGACTAAGCTCTGATACCATTTTATAAATTAATAGAACATGAAAGCGTGAAGGATATGAACAAGAAAAACACCTGGCTCCATTGTATAGAGAAACGTATCAGTTTGTACATATTGAACTACATATATATAGTATAGAGAGACTTAACTATATATATCGATACTATCTATAAAGATACTCATACTATCTATCTAACGATATATATAATTGTAAAGAATAAACTAAATTTAAAGGGATAACCTAATTAATATAGATAGACTAAACGTTAAAGTCTAATAGAAGGATAATCTAGAGTAAACTACATACTATTCTAACATTCACCCATGTTCTCTGCTTTTCTTGATTTATATTACTCTAACATTCACCCATGTTCTTTGCTCTTCTTGATTTTGATACTCAAATTTTAAAATTTGCTGAATTGGTCCCCAAATTTCCAAAGCTTCTTTGCTTGTGTCGGATCCCAAATCCAATCTTGATCAAATCCCTAATCGAATCGAGCTCGCACATATTCATCATTGGTGAGATACTCCTCGTTTGAATACAAGTTTTTCCAGCTAAAATCCAGATGAAAAAAAAGACTCGGTCATGCCATCGCGGTGACATATTGGCCATCACGGCGTGGTCATGCAATAAAAGAAAAAAGGGTCATCACAGTCATGCTATCGCGGTGCCATATCGGTAATCACGTCATGGTCATGCCGTAGTAGCTAACAAACTAATCGAAAATCTGAAATCCAGAATTCCAATATTTTATTGAATCCATTGTAAATCATCAAAAAAACTTGGTTGTGCAAACTTAATGTGATCACACATCTATATGATACCAAACCGGCATTTCAACACAATTAATTCAGCGTTTTTTGTAGAGGTATTGGATAAGCAAATTGGTGATTAAATCCAAACTATATTGAGCAAAGAATCGCAACAAAGAAAACAACAAAAAGCATTACAAAATTGCAGCAATGATCCAACACAGAATCGCACCAACACTCAGGTAATCCAACACGAACTCATGAGGAAGATGATCAGCAACTGATGAGGAATCGCAATAATGAGCTAGAACGTATATTGGATTGCACAACTAATGTTGATGCTAAGTAGGAGTTGCAATATGAATTGACAAATTGATGGCTGAATTGAAGAATCGATGGAGCGGTTTAATGCTGAACTGGAGCTGCAACTGGAAAATATTTGGCCCTAGGATAGACTAAGCTCTGATACCATTTTATAAATTAATAGAACATGAAAGCGTGAAGGATATGAACAAGAAAAACACCTGGCTCCATTGTATAGAGAAACGTATCAGTTTGTACATATTGAACTACATATATATAGTATAGAGAGACTTAACTATATATATCGATACTATCTATAAAGATACTCATACTATCTATCTAACGATATATATAATTGTAAAGAATAAACTAAATTTAAAGGGATAACCTAATTAATATAGATAGACTAAACGTTAAAGTCTAATAGAAGGATAATCTAGAGTAAACTACATACTATTCTAACATTCACCCATGTTCTCTGCTTTTCTTGATTTATATTACTCTAACATTCACCCATGTTCTTTGCTCTTCTTGATTTTGATACTCAAATTTTAAAATTTGCTGAATTGGTCCCCAAATTTCCAAAGCTTCTTTGCTTGTGTCGGATCCCAAATCCAATCTTGATCAAATCCCTAATCGAATCGAGCTCGCACATATTCATCATTGGTGAGATACTCCTCGTTTGAATACAAGTTTTTCCAGCTAAAATCCAGATGAAAAAAAAGACTCGGTCATGCCATCGCGGTGACATATTGGCCATCACGGCGTGGTCATGCAATAAAAGAAAAAAGGGTCATCACAGTCATGCTATCGCGGTGCCATATCGGTAATCACGTCATGGTCATGCCGTAGTAGCTAACAAACTAATCGAAAATCTGAAATCCAGAATTCCAATATTTTATTGAATCCATTGTAAATCATCAAAAAAACTTGGTTGTGCAAACTTAATGTGATCACACATCTATATGATACCAAACCGGCATTTCAACACAATTAATTCAGCGTTTTTTGTAGAGGTATTGGATAAGCAAATTGGTGATTAAATCCAAACTATATTGAGCAAAGAATCGCAACAAAGAAAACAACAAAAAGCATTACAAAATTGCAGCAATGATCCAACACAGAATCGCACCAACACTCAGGTAATCCAACACGAACTCATGAGGAAGATGATCAGCAACTGATGAGGAATCGCAATAATGAGCTAGAACGTATATTGGATTGCACAACTAATGTTGATGCTAAGTAGGAGTTGCAATATGAATTGACAAATTGATGGCTGAATTGAAGAATCGATGGAGCGGTTTAATGCTGAACTGGAGCTGCAACTGGAAAATATTTGGCCCTAGGATAGACTAAGCTCTGATACCATTTTATAAATTAATAGAACATGAAAGCGTGAAGGATATGAACAAGAAAAACACCTGGCTCCATTGTATAGAGAAACGTATCAGTTTGTACATATTGAACTACATATATATAGTATAGAGAGACTTAACTATATATATCGATACTATCTATAAAGATACTCATACTATCTATCTAACGATATATATAATTGTAAAGAATAAACTAAATTTAAAGGGATAACCTAATTAATATAGATAGACTAAACGTTAAAGTCTAATAGAAGGATAATCTAGAGTAAACTACATACTATTCTAACATTCACCCATGTTCTCTGCTTTTCTTGATTTATATTACTCTAACATTCACCCATGTTCTTTGCTCTTCTTGATTTTGATACTCAAATTTTAAAATTTGCTGAATTGGTCCCCAAATTTCCAAAGCTTCTTTGCTTGTGTCGGATCCCAAATCCAATCTTGATCAAATCCCTAATCGAATCGAGCTCGCACATATTCATCATTGGTGAGATACTCCTCGTTTGAATACAAGTTTTTCCAGCTAAAATCCAGATGAAAAAAAAGACTCGGTCATGCCATCGCGGTGACATATTGGCCATCACGGCGTGGTCATGCAATAAAAGAAAAAAGGGTCATCACAGTCATGCTATCGCGGTGCCATATCGGTAATCACGTCATGGTCATGCCGTAGTAGCTAACAAACTAATCGAAAATCTGAAATCCAGAATTCCAATATTTTATTGAATCCATTGTAAATCATCAAAAAAACTTGGTTGTGCAAACTTAATGTGATCACACATCTATATGATACCAAACCGGCATTTCAACACAATTAATTCAGCGTTTTTTGTAGAGGTATTGGATAAGCAAATTGGTGATTAAATCCAAACTATATTGAGCAAAGAATCGCAACAAAGAAAACAACAAAAAGCATTACAAAATTGCAGCAATGATCCAACACAGAATCGCACCAACACTCAGGTAATCCAACACGAACTCATGAGGAAGATGATCAGCAACTGATGAGGAATCGCAATAATGAGCTAGAACGTATATTGGATTGCACAACTAATGTTGATGCTAAGTAGGAGTTGCAATATGAATTGACAAATTGATGGCTGAATTGAAGAATCGATGGAGCGGTTTAATGCTGAACTGGAGCTGCAACTGGAAAATATTTGGCCCTAGGATAGACTAAGCTCTGATACCATTTTATAAATTAATAGAACATGAAAGCGTGAAGGATATGAACAAGAAAAACACCTGGCTCCATTGTATAGAGAAACGTATCAGTTTGTACATATTGAACTACATATATATAGTATAGAGAGACTTAACTATATATATCGATACTATCTATAAAGATACTCATACTATCTATCTAACGATATATATAATTGTAAAGAATAAACTAAATTTAAAGGGATAACCTAATTAATATAGATAGACTAAACGATAAAGTCTAATAGAAGGATAATCTAGAGTAAACTACATACTATCCTAACATTCACCCATGTTCTCTGCTTTTCTTGATTTATATTACTCTAACATTCACCCATGTTCTTTGCTCTTCTTGATTTTGATACTCAAATTTTAAAATTTGCTGAATTGGTCCCCAAATTTCCAAAGCTTCTTTGCTTGTGTCGGATCCCAAATCCAATCTTGATCAAATCCCTAATCGAATCGAGCTCGCACATATTCATCATTGGTGAGATACTCCTCGTTTGAATACAAGTTTTTCCAGCTAAAATCCAGATGAAAAAAAAGACTCGGTCATGCCATCACGGTGACATATTGGCCATCACGACGTGGTCATGCAATAAAAGAAAAAAGGGTCATCACAGTCATGCTATCGCGGTGTCATATCGGTAATCATGTCATGGTCATGCCGTAGTAGCTAACAAACTAATCGAAAATCTGAAATCCAGAATTCCAATATTTTATTGAATCCATTGTAAATCATCAAAAAAACTTGGTTGTGCAAACTTAATGTGATCACACATCTATATGATACCAAACCGGCATTTCAACACAATTAATTCAGCGTTTTTTGTAGAGGTATTAGATAAGCAAATCGGTGATTAAATCCAAACTATATTGAGCAAAGAATCGCAACAAAGAAAACAACAAAAAGCATTACAAAATTGCAGCAATGATCCAACACAGAATCGCACCAACACTCAGGTAATCCAACACGAACTCATGAGGCAGATGATCAGCAACTGATGAGGAATCGCAATAATGACCTAGAACGTATATTGGATTGCACAACTAATGTTGATGCTAAGTAGGAGTTGCAATATGAATTGACAAATTGATGGCTGAATTGAAGAATCGATGGAGCGGTTTAATGCTGAACTGGAGCTGCAACTGGAAAATATTTGGCCCTAGGATAGACTAAGCTCTGATACCATTTTATAAATTAATAGAACATGAAAGCGTGAAGGATATGAACAAGAAAAACACCTGGCTCCATTGTATAGAGAAACGTATCAGTTTGTACATATTGAACTACATATATATAGTATAGAGAGACTTAACTATATATATCGATACTATCTATAAAGATACTCATACTATCTATCTAACGATATATATAATTGTAAAGAATAAACTAAATTTAAAGGGATAACCTAATTAATATAGATAGACTAAACGATAAAGTCTAATAGAAGGATAATCTAGAGTAAACTACATACTATTCTAACATTCACCCATGTTCTCTGCTTTTCTTGATTTATATTACTCTAACATTCACCCATGTTCTTTGCTCTTTTTGATTTTGATACTCAAATTTTAAAATTTGCTGAATTGGTCCCCAAATTTCCAAAGCTTCTTTGCTTGTGTCGGATCCCAAATCCAATCTTGATCAAATCCCTAATCGAATCGAGCTCGCACATATTCATCATTGGTGAGATACTCCTCGTTTGAATACAAGTTTTTCCAGCTAAAATCCAGATGAAAAAAAAGACTCGGTCATGCCATCGCGGTGACATATTGGCCATCACGGCGTGGTCATGCAATAAAAGAAAAAAGGGTCATCACAGTCATGCTATCGCGGTGCCATATCGGTAATCACGTCATGGTCATGCCGTAGTAGCTAACAAACTAATCGAAAATCTGAAATCCAGAATTCCAATATTTTATTGAATCCATTGTAAATCATCAAAAAAACTTGGTTGTGCAAACTTAATGTGATCACACATCTATATGATACCAAACCGGCATTTCAACACAATTAATTCAGCGTTTTTTGTAGAGGTATTGGATAAGCAAATTGGTGATTAAATCCAAACTATATTGAGCAAAGAATCGCAACAAAGAAAACAACAAAAAGCATTACAAAATTGCAGCAATGATCCAACACAGAATCGCACCAACACTCAGGTAATCCAACACGAACTCATGAGGAAGATGATCAGCAACTGATGAGGAATCGCAATAATGAGCTAGAACGTATATTGGATTGCACAACTAATGTTGATGCTAAGTAGGAGTTGCAATATGAATTGACAAATTGATGGCTGAATTGAAGAATCGATGGAGCGGTTTAATGCTGAACTGGAGCTGCAACTGGAAAATATTTGGCCCTAGGATAGACTAAGCTCTGATACCATTTTATAAATTAATAGAACATGAAAGCGTGAAGGATATGAACAAGAAAAACACCTGGCTCCATTGTATAGAGAAACGTATCAGTTTGTACATATTGAACTACATATATATAGTATAGAGAGACTTAACTATATATATCGATACTATCTATAAAGATACTCATACTATCTATCTAACGATATATATAATTGTAAAGAATAAACTAAATTTAAAGGGATAACCTAATTAATATAGATAGACTAAACGATAAAGTCTAATAGAAGGATAATCTAGAGTAAACTACATACTATCCTAACATTCACCCATGTTCTCTGCTTTTCTTGATTTATATTACTCTAACATTCACCCATGTTCTTTGCTCTTCTTGATTTTGATACTCAAATTTTAAAATTTGCTGAATTGGTCCCCAAATTTCCAAAGCTTCTTTGCTTGTGTCGGATCCCAAATCCAATCTTGATCAAATCCCTAATCGAATCGAGCTCGCACATATTCATCATTGGTGAGATACTCCTCGTTTGAATACAAGTTTTTCCAGCTAAAATCCAGATGAAAAAAAAGACTCGGTCATGCCATCACGGTGACATATTGGCCATCACGACGTGGTCATGCAATAAAAGAAAAAAGGGTCATCACAGTCATGCTATCGCGGTGTCATATCGGTAATCATGTCATGGTCATGCCGTAGTAGCTAACAAACTAATCGAAAATCTGAAATCCAGAATTCCAATATTTTATTGAATCCATTGTAAATCATCAAAAAAACTTGGTTGTGCAAACTTAATGTGATCACACATCTATATGATACCAAACCGGCATTTCAACACAATTAATTCAGCGTTTTTTGTAGAGGTATTAGATAAGCAAATCGGTGATTAAATCCAAACTATATTGAGCAAAGAATCGCAACAAAGAAAACAACAAAAAGCATTACAAAATTGCAGCAATGATCCAACACAGAATCGCACCAACACTCAGGTAATCCAACACGAACTCATGAGGCAGATGATCAGCAACTGATGAGGAATCGCAATAATGACCTAGAACGTATATTGGATTGCACAACTAATGTTGATGCTAAGTAGGAGTTGCAATATGAATTGACAAATTGATGGCTGAATTGAAGAATCGATGGAGCGGTTTAATGCTGAACTGGAGCTGCAACTGGAAAATATTTGGCCCTAGGATAGACTAAGCTCTGATACCATTTTATAAATTAATAGAACATGAAAGCGTCAAGGATATGAACAAGAAAAACACCTGGCTCCATTGTATAGAGAAACGTATCAGTTTGTACATATTGAACTACATATATATAGTATAGAGAGACTTAACTATATATATCGATACTATCTATAAAGATACTCATACTATCTATCTAACGATATATATAATTGTAAAGAATAAACTAAATTTAAAGGGATAACCTAATTAATATAGATAGACTAAACGATAAAGTCTAATAGAAGGATAATCTAGAGTAAACTACATACTATTCTAACATTCACCCATGTTCTCTGCTTTTCTTGATTTATATTACTCTAACATTCACCCATGTTCTTTGCTCTTCTTGATTTTGATACTCAAATTTTAAAATTTGCTGAATTGGTCCCCAAATTTCCAAAGCTTCTTTGCTTGTGTCGGATCCCAAATCCAATCTTGATCAAATCCCTAATCGAATCGAGCTCGCACATATTCATCATTGGTGAGATACTCCTCGTTTGAATACAAGTTTTTCCAGCTAAAATCCAGATGAAAAAAAAGACTCGGTCATGCCATCACGGTGACATATTGGCCATCACGACGTGGTCATGCAATAAAAGAAAAAAGGGTCATCACAGTCATGCTATCGCGGTGTCATATCGGTAATCATGTCATGGTCATGCCGTAGTAGCTAACAAACTAATCGAAAATCTGAAATCCAGAATTCCAATATTTTATTGAATCCATTGTAAATCATCAAAAAAACTTGGTTGTGCAAACTTAATGTGATCACACATCTATATGATACCAAACCGGCATTTCAACACAATTAATTCAGCGTTTTTTGTAGAGGTATTAGATAAGCAAATCGGTGATTAAATCCAAACTATATTGAGCAAAGAATCGCAACAAAGAAAACAACAAAAAGCATTACAAAATTGCAGCAATGATCCAACACAGAATCGCACCAACACTCAGGTAATCCAACACGAACTCATGAGGCAGATGATCAGCAACTGATGAGGAATCGCAATAATGACCTAGAACGTATATTGGATTGCACAACTAATGTTGATGCTAAGTAGGAGTTGCAATATGAATTGACAAATTGATGGCTGAATTGAAGAATCGATGGAGCGGTTTAATGCTGAACTGGAGCTGCAACTGGAAAATATTTGGCCCTAGGATAGACTAAGCTCTGATACCATTTTATAAATTAATAGAACATGAAAGCGTCAAGGATATGAACAAGAAAAACACCTGGCTCCATTGTATAGAGAAACGTATCAGTTTGTACATATTGAACTACATATATATAGTATAGAGAGACTTAACTATATATATCGATACTATCTATAAAGATACTCATACTATCTATCTAACGATATATATAATTGTAAAGAATAAACTAAATTTAAAGGGATAACCTAATTAATATAGATAGACTAAACGATAAAGTCTAATAGAAGGATAATCTAGAGTAAACTACATACTATTCTAACATTCACCCATGTTCTCTGCTTTTCTTGATTTATATTACTCTAACATTCACCCATGTTCTTTGCTCTTCTTGATTTTGATACTCAAATTTTAAAATTTGCTGAATTGGTCCCCAAATTTCCAAAGCTTCTTTGCTTGTGTCGGATCCCAAATCCAATCTTGATCAAATCCCTAATCGAATCGAGCTCGCACATATTCATCATTGGTGAGATACTCCTCGTTTGAATACAAGTTTTTCCAGCTAAAATCCAGATGAAAAAAAAGACTCGGTCATGCCATCACGGTGACATATTGGCCATCACGACGTGGTCATGCAATAAAAGAAAAAAGGGTCATCACAGTCATGCTATCGCGGTGTCATATCGGTAATCATGTCATGGTCATGCCGTAGTAGCTAACAAACTAATCGAAAATCTGAAATCCAGAATTCCAATATTTTATTGAATCCATTGTAAATCATCAAAAAAACTTGGTTGTGCAAACTTAATGTGATCACACATCTATATGATACCAAACCGGCATTTCAACACAATTAATTCAGCGTTTTTTGTAGAGGTATTAGATAAGCAAATCGGTGATTAAATCCAAACTATATTGAGCAAAGAATCGCAACAAAGAAAACAACAAAAAGCATTACAAAATTGCAGCAATGATCCAACACAGAATCGCACCAACACTCAGGTAATCCAACACGAACTCATGAGGCAGATGATCAGCAACTGATGAGGAATCGCAATAATGACCTAGAACGTATATTGGATTGCACAACTAATGTTGATGCTAAGTAGGAGTTGCAATATGAATTGACAAATTGATGGCTGAATTGAAGAATCGATGGAGCGGTTTAATGCTGAACTGGAGCTGCAACTGGAAAATATTTGGCCCTAGGATAGACTAAGCTCTGATACCATTTTATAAATTAATAGAACATGAAAGCGTGAAGGATATGAACAAGAAAAACACCTGGCTCCATTGTATAGAGAAACGTATCAGTTTGTACATATTGAACTACATATATATAGTATAGAGAGACTTAACTATATATATCGATACTATCTATAAAGATACTCATACTATCTATCTAACGATATATATAATTGTAAAGAATAAACTAAATTTAAAGGGATAACCTAATTAATATAGATAGACTAAACGATAAAGTCTAATAGAAGGATAATCTAGAGTAAACTACATACTATTCTAACATTCACCCATGTTCTCTGCTTTTCTTGATTTATATTACTCTAACATTCACCCATGTTCTTTGCTCTTCTTGATTTTGATACTCAAATTTTAAAATTTGCTGAATTGGTCCCCAAATTTCCAAAGCTTCTTTGCTTGTGTCGGATCCCAAATCCAATCTTGATCAAATCCCTAATCGAATCGAGCTCGCACATATTCATCATTGGTGAGATACTCCTCGTTTGAATACAAGTTTTTCCAGCTAAAATCCAGATGAAAAAAAAGACTCGGTCATGCCATCACGGTGACATATTGGCCATCACGACGTGGTCATGCAATAAAAGAAAAAAGGGTCATCACAGTCATGCTATCGCGGTGTCATATCGGTAATCATGTCATGGTCATGCCGTAGTAGCTAACAAACTAATCGAAAATCTGAAATCCAGAATTCCAATATTTTATTGAATCCATTGTAAATCATCAAAAAAACTTGGTTGTGCAAACTTAATGTGATCACACATCTATATGATACCAAACCGGCATTTCAACACAATTAATTCAGCGTTTTTTGTAGAGGTATTGGATAAGCAAATTGGTGATTAAATCCAAACTATATTGAGCAAAGAATCGCAACAAAGAAAACAACAAAAAGCATTACAAAATTGCAGCAATGATCCAACACAGAATCGCACCAACACTCAGGTAATCCAACACGAACTCATGAGGCAGATGATCAGCAACTGATGAGGAATCGCAATAATGACCTAGAACGTATATTGGATTGCACAACTAATGTTGATGCTAAGTAGGAGTTGCAATATGAATTGACAAATTGATGGCTGAATTGAAGAATCGATGGAGCGGTTTAATGCTGAACTGGAGCTGCAACTGGAAAATATTTGGCCCTAGGATAGACTAAGCTCTGATACCATTTTATAAATTAATAGAACATGAAAGCGTCAAGGATATGAACAAGAAAAACACCTGGCTCCATTGTATAGAGAAACGTATCAGTTTGTACATATTGAACTACATATATATAGTATAGAGAGACTTAACTATATATATCGATACTATCTATAAAGATACTCATACTATCTATCTAACGATATATATAATTGTAAAGAATAAACTAAATTTAAAGGGATAACCTAATTAATATAGATAGACTAAACGATAAAGTCTAATAGAAGGATAATCTAGAGTAAACTACATACTATTCTAACATTCACCCATGTTCTCTGCTTTTCTTGATTTATATTACTCTAACATTCACCCATGTTCTTTGCTCTTCTTGATTTTGATACTCAAATTTTAAAATTTGCTGAATTGGTCCCCAAATTTCCAAAGCTTCTTTGCTTGTGTCGGATCCCAAATCCAATCTTGATCAAATCCCTAATCGAATCGAGCTCGCACATATTCATCATTGGTGAGATACTCCTCGTTTGAATACAAGTTTTTCCAGCTAAAATCCAGATGAAAAAAAAGACTCGGTCATGCCATCACGGTGACATATTGGCCATCACGACGTGGTCATGCAATAAAAGAAAAAAGGGTCATCACAGTCATGCTATCGCGGTGTCATATCGGTAATCATGTCATGGTCATGCCGTAGTAGCTAACAAACTAATCGAAAATCTGAAATCCAGAATTCCAATATTTTATTGAATCCATTGTAAATCATCAAAAAAACTTGGTTGTGCAAACTTAATGTGATCACACATCTATATGATACCAAACCGGCATTTCAACACAATTAATTCAGCGTTTTTTGTAGAGGTATTAGATAAGCAAATCGGTGATTAAATCCAAACTATATTGAGCAAAGAATCGCAACAAAGAAAACAACAAAAAGCATTACAAAATTGCAGCAATGATCCAACACAGAATCGCACCAACACTCAGGTAATCCAACACGAACTCATGAGGCAGATGATCAGCAACTGATGAGGAATCGCAATAATGACCTAGAACGTATATTGGATTGCACAACTAATGTTGATGCTAAGTAGGAGTTGCAATATGAATTGACAAATTGATGGCTGAATTGAAGAATCGATGGAGCGGTTTAATGCTGAACTGGAGCTGCAACTGGAAAATATTTGGCCCTAGGATAGACTAAGCTCTGATACCATTTTATAAATTAATAGAACATGAAAGCGTGAAGGATATGAACAAGAAAAACACCTGGCTCCATTGTATAGAGAAACGTATCAGTTTGTACATATTGAACTACATATATATAGTATAGAGAGACTTAACTATATATATCGATACTATCTATAAAGATACTCATACTATCTATCTAACGATATATATAATTGTAAAGAATAAACTAAATTTAAAGGGATAACCTAATTAATATAGATAGACTAAACGATAAAGTCTAATAGAAGGATAATCTAGAGTAAACTACATACTATTCTAACATTCACCCATGTTCTCTGCTTTTCTTGATTTATATTACTCTAACATTCACCCATGTTCTTTGCTCTTCTTGATTTTGATACTCAAATTTTAAAATTTGCTGAATTGGTCCCCAAATTTCCAAAGCTTCTTTGCTTGTGTCGGATCCCAAATCCAATCTTGATCAAATCCCTAATCGAATCGAGCTCGCACATATTCATCATTGGTGAGATACTCCTCGTTTGAATACAAGTTTTTCCAGCTAAAATCCAGATGAAAAAAAAGACTCGGTCATGCCATCACGGTGACATATTGGCCATCACGACGTGGTCATGCAATAAAAGAAAAAAGGGTCATCACAGTCATGCTATCGCGGTGTCATATCGGTAATCATGTCATGGTCATGCCGTAGTAGCTAACAAACTAATCGAAAATCTGAAATCCAGAATTCCAATATTTTATTGAATCCATTGTAAATCATCAAAAAAACTTGGTTGTGCAAACTTAATGTGATCACACATCTATATGATACCAAACCGGCATTTCAACACAATTAATTCAGCGTTTTTTGTAGAGGTATTGGATAAGCAAATTGGTGATTAAATCCAAACTATATTGAGCAAAGAATCGCAACAAAGAAAACAACAAAAAGCATTACAAAATTGCAGCAATGATCCAACACAGAATCGCACCAACACTCAGGTAATCCAACACGAACTCATGAGGAAGATGATCAGCAACTGATGAGGAATCGCAATAATGAGCTAGAACGTATATTGGATTGCACAACTAATGTTGATGCTAAGTAGGAGTTGCAATATGAATTGACAAATTGATGGCTGAATTGAAGAATCGATGGAGCGGTTTAATGCTGAACTGGAGCTGCAACTGGAAAATATTTGGCCCTAGGATAGACTAAGCTCTGATACCATTTTATAAATTAATAGAACATGAAAGCGTGAAGGATATGAACAAGAAAAACACCTGGCTCCATTGTATAGAGAAACGTATCAGTTTGTACATATTGAACTACATATATATAGTATAGAGAGACTTAACTATATATATCGATACTATCTATAAAGATACTCATACTATCTATCTAACGATATATATAATTGTAAAGAATAAACTAAATTTAAAGGGATAACCTAATTAATATAGATAGACTAAACGATAAAGTCTAATAGAAGGATAATCTAGAGTAAACTACATACTATTCTAACATTCACCCATGTTCTCTGCTTTTCTTGATTTATATTACTCTAACATTCACCCATGTTCTTTGCTCTTCTTGATTTTGATACTCAAATTTTAAAATTTGCTGAATTGGTCCCCAAATTTCCAAAGCTTCTTTGCTTGTGTCGGATCCCAAATCCAATCTTGATCAAATCCCTAATCGAATCGAGCTCGCACATATTCATCATTGGTGAGATACTCCTCGTTTGAATACAAGTTTTTCCAGCTAAAATCCAGATGAAAAAAAAGACTCGGTCATGCCATCACGGTGACATATTGGCCATCACGACGTGGTCATGCAATAAAAGAAAAAAGGGTCATCACAGTCATGCTATTGCGGTGTCATATCGGTAATCACGTCATGGTCATGCCGTAGTAGCTAACAAACTAATCGAAAATCTGAAATCCAGAATTCCAATATTTTATTGAATCCATTGTAAATCATCAAAAAAACTTGGTTGTGCAAACTTAATGTGATCGCACATCTATATGATACCAAACCGGCATTTCAACACAATTAATTCAGCGTTTTTTGTAGAGGTATTAGATAAGCAAATCGGTGATTAAATCCAAACTATATTGAGCAAAGAATCGCAACAAAGAAAACAACAAAAAGCATTACAAAATTGCAGCAATGATCCAACACAGAATCGCACCAACACTCAGGTAATCCAACACGAACTCATGAGGCAGATGATCAGCAACTGATGAGGAATCGCAATAATGACCTAGAACGTATATTGGATTGCACAACTAATGTTGATGCTAAGTAGGAGTTGCAATATGAATTGACAAATTGATGGCTGAATTGAAGAATCGATGGAGCGGTTTAATGCTGAACTGGAGCTGCAACTGGAAAATATTTGGCCCTAGGATAGACTAAGCTCTGATACCATTTTATAAATTAATAGAACATGAAAGCGTGAAGGATATGAACAAGAAAAACACCTGGCTCCATTGTATAGAGAAACGTATCAGTTTGTACATATTGAACTACATATATATAGTATAGAGAGACTTAACTATATATATCGATACTATCTATAAAGATACTCATACTATCTATCTAACGATATATATAATTGTAAAGAATAAACTAAATTTAAAGGGATAACCTAATTAATATAGATAGACTAAACGATAAAGTCTAATAGAAGGATAATCTAGAGTAAACTACATACTATTCTAACATTCACCCATGTTCTCTGCTTTTCTTGATTTATATTACTCTAACATTCACCCATGTTCTTTGCTCTTCTTGATTTTGATACTCAAATTTTAAAATTTGCTGAATTGGTCCCCAAATTTCCAAAGCTTCTTTGCTTGTGTCGGATCCCAAATCCAATCTTGATCAAATCCCTAATCGAATCGAGCTCGCACATATTCATCATTGGTGAGATACTCCTCGTTTGAATACAAGTTTTTCCAGCTAAAATCCAGATGAAAAAAAAGACTCGGTCATGCCATCACGGTGACATATTGGCCATCACGACGTGGTCATGCAATAAAAGAAAAAAGGGTCATCACAGTCATGCTATCGCGGTGTCATATCGGTAATCATGTCATGGTCATGCCGTAGTAGCTAACAAACTAATCGAAAATCTGAAATCCAGAATTCCAATATTTTATTGAATCCATTGTAAATCATCAAAAAAACTTGGTTGTGCAAACTTAATGTGATCACACATCTATATGATACCAAACCGGCATTTCAACACAATTAATTCAGCGTTTTTTGTAGAGGTATTGGATAAGCAAATTGGTGATTAAATCCAAACTATATTGAGCAAAGAATCGCAACAAAGAAAACAACAAAAAGCATTACAAAATTGCAGCAATGATCCAACACAGAATCGCACCAACACTCAGGTAATCCAACACGAACTCATGAGGAAGATGATCAGCAACTGATGAGGAATCGCAATAATGAGCTAGAACGTATATTGGATTGCACAACTAATGTTGATGCTAAGTAGGAGTTGCAATATGAATTGACAAATTGATGGCTGAATTGAAGAATCGATGGAGCGGTTTAATGCTGAACTGGAGCTGCAACTGGAAAATATTTGGCCCTAGGATAGACTAAGCTCTGATACCATTTTATAAATTAATAGAACATGAAAGCGTGAAGGATATGAACAAGAAAAACACCTGGCTCCATTGTATAGAGAAACGTATCAGTTTGTACATATTGAACTACATATATATAGTATAGAGAGACTTAACTATATATATCGATACTATCTATAAAGATACTCATACTATCTATCTAACGATATATATAATTGTAAAGAATAAACTAAATTTAAAGGGATAACCTAATTAATATAGATAGACTAAACGATAAAGTCTAATAGAAGGATAATCTAGAGTAAACTACATACTATTCTAACATTCACCCATGTTCTCTGCTTTTCTTGATTTATATTACTCTAACATTCACCCATGTTCTTTGCTCTTCTTGATTTTGATACTCAAATTTTAAAATTTGCTGAATTGGTCCCCAAATTTCCAAAGCTTCTTTGCTTGTGTCGGATCCCAAATCCAATCTTGATCAAATCCCTAATCGAATCGAGCTCGCACATATTCATCATTGGTGAGATACTCCTCGTTTGAATACAAGTTTTTCCAGCTAAAATCCAGATGAAAAAAAAGACTCGGTCATGCCATCACGGTGACATATTGGCCATCACGACGTGGTCATGCAATAAAAGAAAAAAGGGTCATCACAGTCATGCTATTGCGGTGTCATATCGGTAATCACGTCATGGTCATGCCGTAGTAGCTAACAAACTAATCGAAAATCTGAAATCCAGAATTCCAATATTTTATTGAATCCATTGTAAATCATCAAAAAAACTTGGTTGTGCAAACTTAATGTGATCGCACATCTATATGATACCAAACCGGCATTTCAACACAATTAATTCAGCGTTTTTTGTAGAGGTATTAGATAAGCAAATCGGTGATTAAATCCAAACTATATTGAGCAAAGAATCGCAACAAAGAAAACAACAAAAAGCATTACAAAATTGCAGCAATGATCCAACACAGAATCGCACCAACACTCAGGTAATCCAACACGAACTCATGAGGCAGATGATCAGCAACTGATGAGGAATCGCAATAATGACCTAGAACGTATATTGGATTGCACAACTAATGTTGATGCTAAGTAGGAGTTGCAATATGAATTGACAAATTGATGGCTGAATTGAAGAATCGATGGAGCGGTTTAATGCTGAACTGGAGCTGCAACTGGAAAATATTTGGCCCTAGGATAGACTAAGCTCTGATACCATGTTAGAAATTAATAGAACATGAAAGCGTGAAGGATATGAACAAGAAAAACACCTGGCTCCATTGTATTGAGAAACGTATCAGTTTGTACATATTGAACTACATATATATAGTATAGAGAGACTTAACTATATATATCGATACTATCTATAAAGATACTCATACTATCTATCTAACGATATATATAATTGTAAAGAATAAACTAAATTTAAAGGGATAACCTAATTAATATAGATAGACTAAACGATAAAGTCTAATAGAAGGATAATCTAGAGTAAACTACATACTATTCTAACATTCACCCATGTTCTCTGCTTTTCTTGATTTATATTACTCTAACATTCACCCATGTTCTTTGCTCTTCTTGATTTTGATACTCAAATTTTAAAATTTGCTGAATTGGTCCCCAAATTTCCAAAGCTTCTTTGCTTGTGTCGGATCCCAAATCCAATCTTGATCAAATCCCTAATCGAATCGAGCTCGCACATATTCATCATTGGTGAGATACTCCTCGTTTGAATACAAGTTTTTCCAGCTAAAATCCAGATGAAAAAAAAGACTCGGTCATGCCATCACTGTGACATATTGGCCATCACGGCGTGGTCATGCAATAAAAGAAAAAAGGGTCATCACAGTCATGCTATCGCGGTGCCATATCGGTAATCACGTCATGGTCATGCCGTAGTAGCTAACAAACTAATCGAAAATCTGAAATCCAGAATTCCAATATTTTATTGAATCCATTGTAAATCATCAAAAAAACTTGGTTGTGCAAACTTAATGTGATCGCACATCTATATGATACCAAACCGGCATTTCAACACAATTAATTCAGCGTTTTTTGTAGAGGTATTGGATAAGCAAATTGGTGATTAAATCCAAACTATATTGAGCAAAGAATCGCAACAAAGAAAACAACAAAAAGCATTACAAAATTGCAGCAATGATCCAACACAGAATCGCACCAACACTCAGGTAATCCAACACGAACTCATGAGGAAGATGATCAGCAACTGATGAGGAATCGCAATAATGAGCTAGAACGTATATTGGATTGCACAACTAATGTTGATGCTAAGTAGGAGTTGCAAAATGAATTGACAAATTGATGGCTGAATTGAAGAATCGATGGAGCGGTTTAATGCTGAACTGGAGCTGCAACTGGAAAATATTTGGCCCTAGGATAGACTAAGCTCTGATACCATGTTAGAAATTAATAGAACATGAAAGCGTGAAGGATATGAACAAGAAAAACACCTGGCTCCATTGTATTGAGAAACGTATCAGTTTGTACATATTGAACTACATATATATAGTATAGAGAGACTTAACTATATATATCGATACTATCTATAAAGATACTCATACTATCTATCTAACGATATATATAATTGTAAAGAATAAACTAAATTTAAAGGGATAACCTAATTAATATAGATAGACTAAACGATAAAGTCTAATAGAAGGATAATCTAGAGTAAACTACATACTATTCTAACATTCACCCATGTTCTCTGCTTTTCTTGATTTATATTACTCTAACATTCACCCATGTTCTTTGCTCTTCTTGATTTTGATACTCAAATTTTAAAATTTGCTGAATTGGTCCCCAAATTTCCAAAGCTTCTTTGCTTGTGTCGGATCCCAAATCCAATCTTGATCAAATCCCTAATCGAATTGAGCTCGCACATATCCATCATTGCTGAGATACTCCTCGTTTGAATACAAGTTTTTCCAGCTAAAATCCAGATGAAAAAAAAAGACTCGGTCATGCCATCGCGGTGCCATATTGGCCATCACGGCGTGGTCATGCCATAACAGAAAAAAGGGTCATCACAGTCATGCTATCGCGGTGCCATATCGGTAATCACGTCATGGTCATGCCGTAGTAGCTAACAAACTAATCGAAAATCTGAAATCCAGAATTCCAATAGTTTATTGAATCCATTGTAAATCATCAAAAAAACTTGGTTGTGCAAACTTAATGTGATCACACATCTATATGATACCAAACCGGCATTTCAACACAATTAATTCAGCGTTTTTTGTAGAGGTATTGGATAAGCAAATCGGTGATTAAATCCAAACTATATTGAGCAAAGAATCGCAACAAAGAAAACAACAAAAAGCATTACAAAATTGCAGCAATGATCCAACACAGAATCGCACCAACACTCAGGTAATCCAACACGAACTCATGAGGAAGATGATCAGCAACTGATGAGGAATCGCAATAATGAGCTAGAACGTATATTGGATTGCACAACTAATGTTGATGCTAAGTAGGAGTTGCAATATGAATTGACAAATTGATGGCTGAATTGAAGAATCGATGGAGCGGTTTAATGCTGAACTGGAGCTGCAACTGGAAAATATTTGGCCCTAGGATAGACTAAGCTCTGATACCATGTTAGAAATTAATAGAACATGAAAGCGTGAAGGATATGAACAAGAAAAACACCTGGCTCCATTGTATTGAGAAACGTATCAGTTTGTACATATTGAACTACATATATATAGTATAGAGAGACTTAACTATATATATCGATACTATCTATAAAGATACTCATACTATCTATCTAACGATATATATAATTGTAAAGAATAAACTAAATTTAAAGGGATAACCTAATTAATATAGATAGACTAAACGATAAAGTCTAATAGAAGGATAATCTAGAGTCAACTACATACTATTCTAACATTCACCCATGTTCTCTGCTTTTCTTGATTTATATTACTCTAACATTCACCCATGTTCTTTGCTCTTCTTGATTTTGATACTCAAATTTTAAAATTTGCTGAATTGGTCCCCAAATTTCCAAAGCTTCTTTGCTTGTGTCGGATCCCAAATCCAATCTTGATCAAATCCCTAATCGAATTGAGCTCGCACATATCCATCATTGCTGAGATACTCCTCGTTTGAATACAAGTTTTTCCAGCTAAAATCCAGATGAAAAAAAAAGACTCGGTCATGCCATCGCGGTGCCATATTGGCCATCACGGCGTGGTCATGCCATAACAGAAAAAAGGGTCATCACAGTCATGCTATCGCGGTGCCATATCGGTAATCACGTCATGGTCATGCCGTAGTAGCTAACAAACTAATCGAAAATCTGAAATCCAGAATTCCAATAGTTTATTGAATCCATTGTAAATCATCAAAAAAACTTGGTTGTGCAAACTTAATGTGATCACACATCTATATGATACCAAACCGGCATTTCAACACAATTAATTCAGCGTTTTTTGTAGAGGTATTGGATAAGCAAATCGGTGATTAAATCCAAACTATATTGAGCAAAGAATCGCAACAAAGAAAACAACAAAAAGCAATACCAAATTGCAGCAATGATCCAACACAGAATCGCACCAACACTCAGGTAATCCAACACGAACTCATGAGGCAGATGATCAGCAACTGATGAGGAATCGCAATAATGACCTAGAACGTATATTGGATTGCACAACTAATGTTGATGCTAAGTAGGAGTTGCAATATGAATTGACAAATTGATGGCTGAATTGAAGAATCGATGGAGCGGTTTAATGCTGAACTGGAGCTGCAACTGGAAAATATTTGGCCCTAGGATAGACTAAGCTCTGATACCATGTTAGAAATTAATAGAACATGAAAGCGTGAAGGATATGAACAAGAAAAACACCTGGCTCCATTGTATTGAGAAACGTATCAGTTTGTACATATTGAACTACATATATATAGTATAGAGAGACTTAACTATATATATCGATACTATCTATAAAGATACTCATACTATCTATCTAACGATATATATAATTGTAAAGAATAAACTAAATTTAAAGGGATAACCTAATTAATATAGATAGACTAAACGATAAAGTCTAATAGAAGGATAATCTAGAGTAAACTACATACTATTCTAACATCCACCCATGTTCTCTGCTTTTCTTGATTTATATTACTCTAACATTCACCCATGTTCTTTGCTCTTATTGATTTTGATACTCAAATTTTAAAATTTGCTGAATTGGTCCCCAAATTTCCAAAGCTTCTTTGCTTGTGTCGGATCCCAAATCCAATCTTGATCAAATCCCTAATCGAATAGAGCTCGCACATATTCATCATTGGTGAGATACTCCTCGTTTGAATACAAGTTTTTCCAGCTAAAATCCAGATGAAAAAAAAGACTCGGTCATGCCATCGCGGTGACATATTGGCCATCACGGCGTGGTCATGCAATAAAAGAAAAAAGGGTCATCACAGTCATGCTATCGCGGTGCCATATCGGTAATCACGTCATGGTCATGCCGTAGTAGCTAACAAACTAATCGAAAATCTGAAATACAGAATTCCAATATTTAATTGAATCCATTGTAAATCATCAAAAAAACTTGGTTGTGCAAACTTAATGTGATCACACATCTATATGATACCAAACCGGCATTTCAACACAATTAATTCAACGTTTTTTGTAGAGGTATTGGATAAGCAAATCGGTGATTAAATCCAAACTATATTGAGCAAAGAATCGCAACAAAGAAAACAACAAAAAGCATTACAAAATTGCAGCAATGATCCAACACAGAATCGCACCAACACTCAGGTAATCCAACACGAACTCATGAGGAAGATGATCAGCAACTGATGAGGAATCGCAACAATGAGCTAGAAGGTATATTGGATTGCACAACTAATGTTGATGCTAAGTAGGAGTTGCAATATGAATTGACAAATTGATGGTTGAATTGAAGAATCGATGGAGCGGTTTAATGCTGAACTGGAGCTGCAACTGGAAAATATTTGGCCCTAGGATAGACTAAGCTCTGATACCATGTTAGAAATTAATAGAACATGAAAGCGTGAAGGATATGAACAAGAAAAACACCTGGCTCCATTGTATTGAGAAACGTATCAGTTTGTACATATTGAACTACATATATATAGTATAGAGAGACTTAACTATATATATCGATACTATCTATAAAGATACTCATACTATCTATCTAACGATATATATAATTGTAAAGAATAAACTAAATTTAAAGGGATAACCTAATTAATATAGATAGACTAAACGATAAAGTCTAATAGAAGGATAATCTAGAGTAAACTACATACTATTCTAACATCCACCCATGTTCTCTGCTTTTCTTGATTTATATTACTCTAACATTCACCCATGTTCTTTGCTCTTATTGATTTTGATACTCAAATTTTAAAATTTGCTGAATTGGTCCCCAAATTTCCAAAGCTTCTTTGCTTGTGTCGGATCCCAAATCCAATCTTGATCAAATCCCTAATCGAATAGAGCTCGCACATATTCATCATTGGTGAGATACTCCTCGTTTGAATACAAGTTTTTCCAGCTAAAATCCAGATGAAAAAAAAGACTCGGTCATGCCATCGCGGTGACATATTGGCCATCACGGCGTGGTCATGCAATAAAAGAAAAAAGGGTCATCACAGTCATGCTATCGCGGTGCCATATCGGTAATCACGTCATGGTCATGCCGTAGTAGCTAACAAACTAATCGAAAATCTGAAATCCAGAATTCCAATATTTTATTGAATCCATTGTAAATCATCAAAAAAACTTGGTTGTGCAAACTTAATGTGATCACACATCTATATGATACCAAACCGGCATTTCAACACAATTAATTCAGCGTTTTTTGTAGAGGTATTGGATAAGCAAATCGGTGATTAAATCCAAACTATATTGAGCAAAGAATCGCAACAAAGAAAACAACAAAAAGCATTACAAAATTGCAGCAATGATCCAACACAGAATCGCACCAACACTCAGGTAATCCAACACGAACTCATGAGGAAGATGATCAGCAACTGATGAGGAATCGCAATAATGAGCTAGAACGTATATTGGATTGCACAACTAATGTTGATGCTAAGTAGGAGTTGCAATATGAATTGACAAATTGATGGCTGAATTGAAGAATCGATGGAGCGGTTTAATGCTGAACTGGAGCTGCAACTGGAAAATATTTGGCCCTAGGATAGACTAAGCTCTGATACCATGTTAGAAATTAATAGAACATGAAAGCGTGAAGGATATGAACAAGAAAAACACCTGGCTCCATTGTATTGAGAAACGTATCAGTTTGTACATATTGAACTACATATATATAGTATAGAGAGACTTAACTATATATATCGATACTATCTATAAAGATACTCATACTATCTATCTAACGATATATATAATTGTAAAGAATAAACTAAATTTAAAGGGATAACCTAATTAATATAGATAGACTAAACGATAAAGTCTAATAGAAGGATAATCTAGAGTAAACTACATACTATTCTAACATTCACCCATGTTCTCTGCTTTTCTTGATTTATATTACTCTAACATTCACCCATGTTCTTTGCTCTTCTTGATTTTGATACTCAAATTTTAAAATTTGCTGAATTGGTCCCCAAATTTCCAAAGCTTCTTTGCTTGTGTCGGATCCCAAATCCAATCTTGATCAAATCCCTAATCGAATTGAGCTCGCACATATCCATCATTGCTGAGATACTCCTCGTTTGAATACAAGTTTTTCCAGCTAAAATCCAGATGAAAAAAAAAGACTCGGTCATGCCATCGCGGTGCCATATTGGCCATCACGGCGTGGTCATGCCATAACAGAAAAAAGGGTCATCACAGTCATGCTATCGCGGTGCCATATCGGTAATCACGTCATGGTCATGCCGTAGTAGCTAACAAACTAATCGAAAATCTGAAATCCAGAATTCCAATAGTTTATTGAATCCATTGTAAATCATCAAAAAAACTTGGTTGTGCAAACTTAATGTGATCACACATCTATATGATACCAAACCGGCATTTCAACACAATTAATTCAGCGTTTTTTGTAGAGGTATTGGATAAGCAAATCGGTGATTAAATCCAAACTATATTGAGCAAAGAATCGCAACAAAGAAAACAACAAAAAGCAATACCAAATTGCAGCAATGATCCAACACAGAATCGCACCAACACTCAGGTAATCCAACACGAACTCATGAGGCAGATGATCAGCAACTGATGAGGAATCGCAATAATGACCTAGAACGTATATTGGATTGCACAACTAATGTTGATGCTAAGTAGGAGTTGCAATATGAATTGACAAATTGATGGCTGAATTGAAGAATCGATGGAGCGGTTTAATGCTGAACTGGAGCTGCAACTGGAAAATATTTGGCCCTAGGATAGACTAAGCTCTGATACCATGTTAGAAATTAATAGAACATGAAAGCGTGAAGGATATGAACAAGAAAAACACCTGGCTCCATTGTATTGAGAAACGTATCAGTTTGTACATATTGAACTACATATATATAGTATAGAGAGACTTAACTATATATATCGATACTATCTATAAAGATACTCATACTATCTATCTAACGATATATATAATTGTAAAGAATAAACTAAATTTAAAGGGATAACCTAATTAATATAGATAGACTAAACGATAAAGTCTAATAGAAGGATAATCTAGAGTAAACTACATACTATTCTAACATCCACCCATGTTCTCTGCTTTTCTTGATTTATATTACTCTAACATTCACCCATGTTCTTTGCTCTTATTGATTTTGATACTCAAATTTTAAAATTTGCTGAATTGGTCCCCAAATTTCCAAAGCTTCTTTGCTTGTGTCGGATCCCAAATCCAATCTTGATCAAATCCCTAATCGAATAGAGCTCGCACATATTCATCATTGGTGAGATACTCCTCGTTTGAATACAAGTTTTTCCAGCTAAAATCCAGATGAAAAAAAAGACTCGGTCATGCCATCGCGGTGACATATTGGCCATCACGGCGTGGTCATGCAATAAAAGAAAAAAGGGTCATCACAGTCATGCTATCGCGGTGCCATATCGGTAATCACGTCATGGTCATGCCGTAGTAGCTAACAAACTAATCGAAAATCTGAAATACAGAATTCCAATATTTAATTGAATCCATTGTAAATCATCAAAAAAACTTGGTTGTGCAAACTTAATGTGATCACACATCTATATGATACCAAACCGGCATTTCAACACAATTAATTCAACGTTTTTTGTAGAGGTATTGGATAAGCAAATCGGTGATTAAATCCAAACTATATTGAGCAAAGAATCGCAACAAAGAAAACAACAAAAAGCATTACAAAATTGCAGCAATGATCCAACACAGAATCGCACCAACACTCAGGTAATCCAACACGAACTCATGAGGAAGATGATCAGCAACTGATGAGGAATCGCAACAATGAGCTAGAAGGTATATTGGATTGCACAACTAATGTTGATGCTAAGTAGGAGTTGCAATATGAATTGACAAATTGATGGTTGAATTGAAGAATCGATGGAGCGGTTTAATGCTGAACTGGAGCTGCAACTGGAAAATATTTGGCCCTAGGATAGACTAAGCTCTGATACCATGTTAGAAATTAATAGAACATGAAAGCGTGAAGGATATGAACAAGAAAAACACCTGGCTCCATTGTATTGAGAAACGTATCAGTTTGTACATATTGAACTACATATATATAGTATAGAGAGACTTAACTATATATATCGATACTATCTATAAAGATACTCATACTATCTATCTAACGATATATATAATTGTAAAGAATAAACTAAATTTAAAGGGATAACCTAATTAATATAGATAGACTAAACGATAAAGTCTAATAGAAGGATAATCTAGAGTAAACTACATACTATTCTAACATCCACCCATGTTCTCTGCTTTTCTTGATTTATATTACTCTAACATTCACCCATGTTCTTTGCTCTTATTGATTTTGATACTCAAATTTTAAAATTTGCTGAATTGGTCCCCAAATTTCCAAAGCTTCTTTGCTTGTGTCGGATCCCAAATCCAATCTTGATCAAATCCCTAATCGAATAGAGCTCGCACATATTCATCATTGGTGAGATACTCCTCGTTTGAATACAAGTTTTTCCAGCTAAAATCCAGATGAAAAAAAAAGACTCGGTCATGCCATCGCGGTGCCATATTGGCCATCACGGCGTGGTCATGCCATAACAGAAAAAAGGGTCATCACAGTCATGCTATCGCGGTGCCATATCGGTAATCACGTCATGGTCATGCCGTAGTAGCTAACAAACTAATCGAAAATCTGAAATCCAGAATTCCAATAGTTTATTGAATCCATTGTAAATCATCAAAAAAACTTGGTTGTGCAAACTTAATGTGATCACACATCTATATGATACCAAACCGGCATTTCAACACAATTAATTCAGCGTTTTTTGTAGAGGTATTGGATAAGCAAATCGGTGATTAAATCCAAACTATATTGAGCAAAGAATCGCAACAAAGAAAACAACAAAAAGCATTACAAAATTGCAGCAATGATCCAACACAGAATCGCACCAACACTCAGGTAATCCAACACGAACTCATGAGGAAGATGATCAGCAACTGATGAGGAATCGCAATAATGAGCTAGAACGTATATTGGATTGCACAACTAATGTTGATGCTAAGTAGGAGTTGCAATATGAATTGACAAATTGATGGCTGAATTGAAGAATCGATGGAGCGGTTTAATGCTGAACTGGAGCTGCAACTGGAAAATATTTGGCCCTAGGATAGACTAAGCTCTGATACCATGTTAGAAATTAATAGAACATGAAAGCGTGAAGGATATGAACAAGAAAAACACCTGGCTCCATTGTATTGAGAAACGTATCAGTTTGTACATATTGAACTACATATATATAGTATAGAGAGACTTAACTATATATATCGATACTATCTATAAAGATACTCATACTATCTATCTAACGATATATATAATTGTAAAGAATAAACTAAATTTAAAGGGATAACCTAATTAATATAGATAGACTAAACGATAAAGTCTAATAGAAGGATAATCTAGAGTAAACTACATACTATTCTAACATCCACCCATGTTCTCTGCTTTTCTTGATTTATATTACTCTAACATTCACCCATGTTCTTTGCTCTTCTTGATTTTGATACTAAAATTTTAAAATTTGCTGAATTGGTCCCCAAATTTCCAAAGCTTCTTTGCTTGGTCATGCCATCGCGGTGCCATATTGGCCATCACGGCGTGGTCATGCCATAACAGAAAAAAGGGTCATCACAGTCATGCTATCGCGGTGCCATATCGGTAATCACGTCATGGTCATGCCGTAGTAGCTAACAAACTAATCGAAAATCTGAAATCCAGAATTCCAATATTTTATTGAATCCATTGTAAATCATCAAAAAAACTTGGTTGTGCAAACTTAATGTGATCACACGTCTATATGATACCAAACCGGCATTTCAACACAATTAATTCAGCGTTTTTTGTAGAGGTATTGGAAAAGCAAATCGATGATTAAATCCAAACTATATTGAGCAAAGAATCGCAACAAAGAAAACAACAAAAAGCATTACAAAATTGCAGCAATGATCCAACACAGAATCGCACCAACACTCAGGTAATCCAACACGAACTCATGAGGAAGATGATCAGCAACTGATGAGGAATCGCAACAATGAGCTAGAACGTATATTGGATTGCACAACTAATGTTGATGCTAAGTAGGAGTTGCAATATGAATTGACAAATTGATGGCTGGATTGAAGAATCGATGGAGCGGTTTAATGCTGAACTGGAGCTGCAACTGGAAAATATTTGGCCCTAGGATAGACTAAGCTCTGATACCATGATAGAAATTAATAGAACATGAAAGCGTGAAGGATATGAACAAGAAAAACACCTGGCTCCATTGTATTGAGAAACGTATCAGTTTGTACATATTGAACTACATATATATAGTATAGAGAGACTTAACTATATATATCGATACTATCTATAAAGATACTCATACTATCTATCTAACGATATATATAATTGTAAAGAATAAACTAAATTTAAAGGGATAACCTAATTAATATAGATAGACTAAACGATAAAGTCTAATAGAAGGATAATCTAGAGTAAACTACATACTATTCTAACATTCACCCATGTTCTCTGCTTTTCTTGATTTATATTACTCTAACATTCACCCATGTTCTTTCCTCTTCTTGATTTTGATCCTCAAATTTTTTAATTTGCTGAATTGGTCCCCAAATTTCCAAAGCTTCTTTGCTTGTGTCGGATCCCAAATCCAATCTTGATCAAATCCCTAATCGAATCGAGCTCGCACATATTCATCATTGGTGAGATACTCCTCGTTTGAATACAAGTTTTTCCAGCTAAAATCCAGATGAAAAAAAAGACTCGGTCATGCCATCGCGGTGACATATTGGCCATCACGGCGTGGTCATGCAATAAAAGAAAAAAGGGTCATCACAGTCATGCTATCGCGGTGCCATATCGGTAATCACGTCATGGTCATGCCGTAGTAGCTAACAAACTAATCGAAAATCTGAAATCCAGAATTCCAATATTTTATTGAATCCATTGTAAATCATCAAAAAAACTTGGTTGTGCAAACTTAATGTGATCACACATCTATATGATACCAAACTGGCATTTCAACACAATTAATTCAGCGTTTTTTGTAGAGGTATTGGATAAGCAAATCGGTGATTAAATCCAAACTATATTGAGCAAAGAATCGCAACAAAGAAAACAACAAAAAGCATTACAAAATTGCAGCAATGATCCAACACAGAATCGCACCAACACTCAGGTAATCCAACACGAACTCATGAGGAAGATGATCAGCAACTGATGAGGAATCGCAACAATGAGCTAGAACGTATATTGGATTGCACAACTAATGTTGATGCTAAGTAGGAGTTGCAATATGAATTGACAAATTGATGGCTGGATTGAAGAATCGATGGAGCGGTTTAATGCTGAACTGGAGCTGCAACTGGAAAATATTTGGCCCTAGGATAGACTAAGCTCTGATACCATGTTAGAAATTAATAGAACATGAAAGCGTGAAGGATATGAACAAGAAAAACACCTGGCTCCATTGTATTGAGAAACGTATCAGTTTGTACATATTGAACTACATATATATAGTATAGAGAGACTTAACTATATATATCGATACTATCTATAAAGATACTCATACTATCTATCTAACGATATATATAATTGTAAAGAATAAACTAAATTTAAAGGGATAACCTAATTAATATAGATAGACTAAACGATAAAGTCTAATAGAAGGATAATCTAGAGTAAACTACATACTATTCTAACATTCACCCATGTTCTCTGCTTTTCTTGATTTATATTACTCTAACATTCACCCATGTTCTTTCCTCTTCTTGATTTTGATCCTCAAATTTTTTAATTTGCTGAATTGGTCCCCAAATTTCCAAAGCTTCTTTGCTTGTGTCGGATCCCAAATCCAATCTTGATCAAATCCCTAATCGAATCGAGCTCGCACATATTCATCATTGGTGAGATACTCCTCGTTTGAATACAAGTTTTTCCAGCTAAAATCCAGATGAAAAAAAAGACTCAGTCATGCCATCGCGGTGACATATTGGCCATCACGGCGTGGTCATGCAATAAAAGAAAAAAGGGTCATCACAGTCATGCTATCGCGGTGCCATATCGGTAATCACGTCATGGTCATGCCGTAGTAGCTAACAAACTAATCGAAAATCTGAAATCCAGAATTCCAATATTTTATTGAATCCATTGTAAATCATCAAAAAAACTTGGTTGTGCAAACTTAATGTGATCACACATCTATATGATACCAAACTGGCATTTCAACACAATTAATTCAGCGTTTTTTGTAGAGGTATTGGATAAGCAAATCGGTGATTAAATCCAAACTATATTGAGCAAAGAATCGCAACAAAGAAAACAACAAAAAGCATTACAAAATTGCAGCATTGATCCAACACAGAATCGCACCAACACTCAGGTAATCCAACACGAACTCATGAGGAAGATGATCAGCAACTGATGAGGAATCGCAACAATGAGCTAGAACGTATATTGGATTGCACAACTAATGTTGATGCTAAGTAGGAGTTGCAATATGAATTGACAAATTGATGGCTGAATTGAAGAATCGATGGAGCGGTTTAATGCTGAACTGGAGCTGCAACTGGAAAATATTTGGCCCTAGGATAGACTAAGCTCTGATACCATGTTAGAAATTAATAGAACATGAAAGCGTGAAGGATATGAACAAGAAAAACACCTGGCTCCATTGTATTGAGAAACGTATCAGTTTGTACATATTGAACTACATATATATAGTATAGAGAGACTTAACTATATATATCGATACTATCTATAAAGATACTCATACTATCTATCTAACGATATATATAATTGTAAAGAATAAACTAAATTTAAAGGGATAACCTAATTAATATAGATAGACTAAACGATAAAGTCTAATAGAAGGATAATCTAGAGTAAACTACATACTATTCTAACATTCACCCATGTTCTCTGCTTTTCTTGATTTATATTACTCTAACATTCACCCATGTTCTTTCCTCTTCTTGATTTTGATCCTCAAATTTTTTAATTTGCTGAATTGGTCCCCAAATTTCCAAAGCTTCTTTGCTTGTGTCGGATCCCAAATCCAATCTTGATCAAATCCCTAATCGAATCGAGCTCGCACATATTCATCATTGGTGAGATACTCCTCGTTTGAATACAAGTTTTTCCAGCTAAAATCCAGATGAAAAAAAAGACTCGGTCATGCCATCGCGCTGACATATTGGCCATCACGGCGTGGTCATTCAATAAAAGAAAAAAGGGTCATCACAGTCATGCTATCGCGGTGCCATATCGGTAATCACGTCATGGTCATGCCGTAGTAGCTAACAAACTAATCGAAAATCTGAAATCCAGAATTCCAATATTTTATTGAATCCATTGTAAATCATCAAAAAAACTTGGTTGTGCAAACTTAATGTGATCACACATCTATATGATACCAAACCGGCATTTCAACACAATTAATTCAGCGTTTTTTGTAGAGGTATTGGATAAGCAAATCGGTGATTAAATCCAAACTATATTGAGCAAAGAATCGCAACAAAGAAAACAACAAAAAGCATTACAAAATTGCAGCAATGATCCAACACAGAATCGCACCAACACTCAGGTAATCCAACACGAACTCATGAGGAAGATGATCAGCAACTGATGAGGAATCGCAATAATGAGCTAGAACGTATATTGGATTGCACAACTAATGTTGATGCTAAGTAGGAGTTGCAATATGAATTGACAAATTGATGGCTGAATTGAAGAATCGATGGAGCGGTTTAATGCTGAACTGGAGCTGCAACTGGAAAATATTTGGCCCTAGGATAGACTAAGCTCTGATACCATGTTAGAAATTAATAGAACATGAAAGCGTGAAGGATATGAACAAGAAAAACACCTGGCTCCATTGTATTGAGAAACGTATCAGTTTGTACATATTGAACTACATATATATAGTATAGAGAGACTTAACTATATATATCGATACTATCTATAAAGATACTCATACTATCTATCTAACGATATATATAATTGTAAAGAATAAACTAAATTTAAAGGGATAACCTAATTAATATAGATAGACTAAACGATAAAGTCTAATAGAAGGATAATCTAGAGTAAACTACATACTATTCTAACATCCACCCATGTTCTCTGCTTTTCTTGATTTATATTACTCTAACATTCACCCATGTTCTTTGCTCTTCTTGATTTTAATACTAAAATTTTAAAATTTGCTGAATTGGTCCCCAAATTTCCAAAGCTTCTTTGCTTGGTCATGCCATCGCGGTGCCATATTGGCCATCACGGCGTGGTCATGCCATAACAGAAAAAAGGGTCATCACAGTCATGCTATCGCGGTGCCATATCGGTAATCACGTCATGGTCATGCCGTAGTAGCTAACAAACTAATCGAAAATCTGAAATCCAGAATTCCAATATTTTATTGAATCCATTGTAAATCATCAAAAAAACTTGGTTGTGCAAACTTAATGTGATCACACGTCTATATGATACCAAACCGGCATTTCAACACAATTAATTCAGCGTTTTTTGTAGAGGTATTGGATAAGCAAATCGATGATTAAATCCAAACTATATTGAGCAAAGAATCGCAACAAAGAAAACAACAAAAAGCATTACAAAATTGCAGCAATGATCCAACACAGAATCGCACCAACACTCAGGTAATCCAACACGAACTCATGAGGAAGATGATCAGCAACTTATGAGGAATCGCAACAATGAGCTAGAACGTATATTGGATTGCACAACTAATGTTGATGCTAAGTAGGAGTTGCAATATGAATTGACAAATTGATGGCTGAATTGAAGAATCGATGGAGCGGTTTAATGCTGAACTGGAGCTGCAACTGGAAAATATTTGGCCCTAGGATAGACTAAGCTCTGATACCATGTTAGAAATTAATAGAACATGAAAGCGTGAAGGATATGAACAAGAAAAACACCTGGCTCCATTGTATTGAGAAACGTATCAGTTTGTACATATTGAACTACATATATATAGTATAGAGAGACTTAACTATATATATCGATACTATCTATAAACATACTCATACTATCTATCTAACGATATATATAATTGTAAAGAATAAACTAAATTTAAAGGGATAACCTAATTAATATAGATAGACTAAACGATAAAGTATAATAGAAGGATAATCTAGAGTAAACTACATACTATTCTAACATTCACCCATGTTCTCTGCTTTTCTTGATTTATATTACTCTAACATTCACCCATGTTCTTTGCTCTTCTTGATTTTGATACTCAAATTTTAAAATTTGCTGAATTGGTCCCCAAATTTCCAAAGCTTCTTTGCTTGTGTCGGATCCCAAATCCAATCTTGATAAAATCCCTAATCGAATTGAGCTCGCACATATTCATCATTGGTGAGATACTCCTCGTTTGAATACAAGTTTTTCCAGCTAAAATCCAGATGAAAAAAAAAGACTCGGTCATGCCATCGCGGTGCCATATTGGCCATCACGGCGTGGTCATGCCATAACAGAAAAAAGGGTCATCACAGTCATGCTATCGCGGTGCCATATCGGTAATCACGTCATGGTCATGCCATAGTAGCTAACAAACTAATCGAAAATCTGAAATCCAGAATTCCAATATTTTATTGAATCCATTGTAAATCATCAAAAAAACTTGGTTGTGCAAACTTAATGTGATCACACATCTATATGATACCAAACCGGCATTTCAACACAATTAATTCAGCGTTTTTTGTAGAGGTATTGGATAAGCAAATCGGTGATTAAATCCAAACTATATTGAGCAAAGAATCGCAACAAAGAAAACAACAAAAAGCATTACAAAATTGCAGCAATGATCCAACACAGAATCGCACCAACACTCAGGTAATCCAACACGAACTCATGAGGAAGATGATCAGCAACTGATGAGGAATCGCAACAATGAGCTAGAACGTATATTGGATTGCACAACTAATGTTGATGCTAAGTAGGAGTTGCAATATGAATTGACAAATTGATGGCTCAATTGAAGAATCGATGGAGCGGTTTAATGCTGAACTGGAGCTGCAACTGGAAAATATTTGGCCCTAGGATAGACTAAGCTCTGATACCATGTTAGAAATTAATAGAACATGAAAACGTGAAGGATATGAACAAGAAAAACACCTGGCTCCATTGTATTGAGAAACGTATCAGTTTGTACATATTGAACTACATATATATAGTATAGAGAGACATAACTATATATATCGATACTATCTATAAAGATACTCATACTATCTATCTAACGATATATATAATTGTAAAGAATAAACTAAATTTAAAGGGATAACCTAATTAATATAGATAGACTAAACGATAAAGTCTAATAGAAGGATAATCTAGAGTAAACTACATACTATTCTAACATTCACCCATGTTCTCTGCTTTTCTTGATTTATATTACTCTAACATTCACCCATGTTCTTTCCTCTTCTTGATTTTGATCCTCAAATTTTATAATTTGCTGAATTGGTCCCCAAATTTCCAAAGCTTCTTTGCTTGTGTCGGATCCCAAATCCAATCTTGATCAAATCCCTAATCGAATTGAGCTCGCACATATTCATCATTGGTGAGATACTCCTCGTTTGAATACAAGTTTTTCCAGCTAAAATCCAAATGAAAAAAAAAGACTCGGTCATGCCATCGCGGTGCCATATTGGCCATCACGGCGTGGTCATGCCATAACAGAAAAAAGGGTCATCACAGTCATGCTATCGCGGTGCCATATCGGTAATCACGTTATGGTCATGCCGTAGTAGCTAACAAACTAATCGAAAATGTGAAATCCAGAATTCCAATATTTTATTGAATCCATTGTAAATCATCAAAAAAACTTGGTTGTGCAAACTTAATGTGATCACACGTCTATATGATACCAAACCGGCATTTCAACACAATTAATTCAGCGTTTTTTGTAGAGGTATTGGATAAGCAAATCGGTGATTAAATCCAAACTATATTGAGCAAAGAATCGCAACAAAGAAAACAACAAAAAGCATTACAAAATTGCAGAAATGATCGAACACAGAATCGCACCAACACTCAGGTAATCCAACACGAACTCATGAGGAAGATGATCAGCAACTTATGAGGAATTGCAAGAATGAGCTAGAACGTATATTGGATTGCACAACTAATGTTGATGCTAAGTAGGAGTTGCAATATGAATTGACAAATTGATGGCTGAATTGAAGAATCGATGGAGCGGTTTAATGCTGAACTGGAGCTGCAACTGGAAAATATTTGGCCCTAGGATAGACTAAGCTCTGATACCATGTTAGAAATTAATAGAACATGAAAGCGTGAAGGATATGAACAAGAAAAACACCTGGCTCCATTGTATTGAGAAACGTATCAGTTTGTACATATTGAACTACATATATATAGTATAGAGATACTTAACTATATATATCGATACTATCTATAAAGATACTCATACTATCTATCTAACGATATATATAATTGTAAAGAATAAACTAAATTTAAAGGGATAACCTAATTAATATAGATAGACTAAACGATAAAGTCTAATAGAAGGATAATCTAGAGTAAACTACATACTATTCTAACATTCACCCATGTTCTCTGCTTTTCTTGATTTATATTACTCTAACATTCACCCATGTTCTTTCCTCTTCTTGATTTTGATCCTCAAATTTTATAATTTGCTGAATTGGTCCCCAAATTTCCAAAGCTTCTTTGCTTGTGTCGGATCCCAAATCCAATCTTGATCAAATCCCTAATCGAATTGAGCTCGCACATATTCATCATTGGTGAGATACTCCTCGTTTGAATACAAGTTTTTCCAGCTAAAATCCAAATGAAAAAAAAAGACTCGGTCATGCCATCGCGGTGCCATATTGGCCATCACGGCGTGGTCATGCCATAACAGAAAAAAGGGTCATCACAGTCATGCTATCGCGGTGCCATATCGGTAATCACGTTATGGTCATGCCGTAGTAGCTAACAAACTAATCGAAAATGTGAAATCCAGAATTCCAATATTTTATTGAATCCATTGTAAATCATCAAAAAAACTTGGTTGTGCAAACTTAATGTGATCACACGTCTATATGATACCAAACCGGCATTTCAACACAATTAATTCAGCGTTTTTTGTAGAGGTATTGGATAAGCAAATCGGTGATTAAATCCAAACTATATTGAGCAAAGAATCGCAACAAAGAAAACAACAAAAAGCATTACAAAATTGCAGAAATGATCCAACACAGAATCGCACCAACACTCAGGTAATCCAACACGAACTCATGAGGAAGATGATCAGCAACTTATGAGGAATTGCAACAATGAGCTAGAACGTATATTGGATTGCACAACTAATGTTGATGCTAAGTAGGAGTTGCAATATGAATTAACAAATTGATGGCTGAATTGAAGAATCGATGGAGCGGTTTAATGCTGAACTGGAGCTGCAACTGGAAAATATTTGGCCCTAGGATAGACTAAGCTCTGATACCATGTTAGAAATTAATAGAACATGAAAGCGTGAAGGATATGAACAAGAAAAACACCTGGCTCCATTGTATTGAGAAACGTATCAGTTTGTACATATTGAACTACATATATATAGTATAGAGAGACTTAACTATATATATCGATACTATCTATAAACATACTCATACTATCTATCTAACGATATATATAATTGTAAAGAATAAACTAAATTTAAAGGGATAACCTAATTAATATAGATAGACTAAACGATAAAGTCTAATAGAAGGATAATCTAGAGTAAACTACATACTATTCTAACATTCACCCATGTTCTCTGCTTTTCTTGATTTATATTACTCTAACATTCACCCATGTTCTTTGCTCTTCTTGATTTTGATACTCAAATTTTAAAATTTGCTGAATTGGTCCCCAAATTTCCAAAGCTTCTTTGCTTGTGTCGGATCCCAAATCCAATCTTGATAAAATCCCTAATCGAATTGAGCTCGCACATATTCATCATTGGTGAGATACTCCTCGTTTGAATACAAGTTTTTCCAGCTAAAATCCAGATGAAAAAAAAAGACTCGGTCATGCCATCGCGGTGCCATATTGGCCATCACGGCGTGGTCATGCCATAACAGAAAAAAGGGTCATCACAGTCATGCTATCGCGGTGCCATATCGGTAATCACGTCATGGTCATGCCATAGTAGCTAACAAACTAATCGAAAATCTGAAATCCAGAATTCCAATATTTTATTGAATCCATTGTAAATCATCAAAAAAACTTGGTTGTGCAAACTTAATGTGATCACACATCTATATGATACCAAACCGGCATTTCAACACAATTAATTCAGCGTTTTTTGTAGAGGTATTGGATAAGCAAATCGGTGATTAAATCCAAACTATATTGAGCAAAGAATCGCAACAAAGAAAACAACAAAAAGCATTACAAAATTGCAGCAATGATCCAACACAGAATCGCACCAACACTCAGGTAATCCAACACGAACTCATGAGGAAGATGATCAGCAACTGATGAGGAATCGCAACAATGAGCTAGAACGTATATTGGATTGCACAACTAATGTTGATGCTAAGTAGGAGTTGCAATATGAATTGACAAATTGATGGCTCAATTGAAGAATCGATGGAGCGGTTTAATGCTGAACTGGAGCTGCAACTGGAAAATATTTGGCCCTAGGATAGACTAAGCTCTGATACCATGTTAGAAATTAATAGAACATGAAAACGTGAAGGATATGAACAAGAAAAACACCTGGCTCCATTGTATTGAGAAACGTATCAGTTTGTACATATTGAACTACATATATATAGTATAGAGAGACATAACTATATATATCGATACTATCTATAAAGATACTCATACTATCTATCTAACGATATATATAATTGTAAAGAATAAACTAAATTTAAAGGGATAACCTAATTAATATAGATAGACTAAACGATAAAGTCTAATAGAAGGATAATCTAGAGTAAACTACATACTATTCTAACATTCACCCATGTTCTCTGCTTTTCTTGATTTATATTACTCTAACATTCACCCATGTTCTTTCCTCTTCTTGATTTTGATCCTCAAATTTTATAATTTGCTGAATTGGTCCCCAAATTTCCAAAGCTTCTTTGCTTGTGTCGGATCCCAAATCCAATCTTGATCAAATCCCTAATCGAATTGAGCTCGCACATATTCATCATTGGTGAGATACTCCTCGTTTGAATACAAGTTTTTCCAGCTAAAATCCAAATGAAAAAAAAAGACTCGGTCATGCCATCGCGGTGCCATATTGGCCATCACGGCGTGGTTATGCCATAACAGAAAAAAGGGTCATCACAGTCATGCTATCGCGGTGCCATATCGGTAATCACGTTATGGTCATGCCGTAGTAGCTAACAAACTAATCGAAAATGTGAAATCCAGAATTCCAATATTTTATTGAATCCATTGTAAATCATCAAAAAAACTTGGTTGTGCAAACTTAATGTGATCACACGTCTATATGATACCAAACCGGCATTTCAACACAATTAATTCAGCGTTTTTTGTAGAGGTATTGGATAAGCAAATCGGTGATTAAATCCAAACTATATTGAGCAAAGAATCGCAACAAAGAAAACAACAAAAAGCATTACAAAATTGCAGAAATGATCGAACACAGAATCGCACCAACACTCAGGTAATCCAACACGAACTCATGAGGAAGATGATCAGCAACTTATGAGGAATTGCAACAATGAGCTAGAACGTATATTGGATTGCACAACTAATGTTGATGCTAAGTAGGAGTTGCAATATGAATTGACAAATTGATGGCTGAATTGAAGAATCGATGGAGCGGTTTAATGCTGAACTGGAGCTGCAACTGGAAAATATTTGGCCCTAGGATAGACTAAGCTCTGATACCATGTTAGAAATTAATAGAACATGAAAGCGTGAAGGATATGAACAAGAAAAACACCTGGCTCCATTGTATTGAGAAACGTATCAGTTTGTACATATTGAACTACATATATATAGTATAGAGATACTTAACTATATATATCGATACTATCTATAAAGATACTCATACTATCTATCTAACGATATATATAATTGTAAAGAATAAACTAAATTTAAAGGGATAACCTAATTAATATAGATAGACTAAACGATAAAGTCTAATAGAAGGATAATCTAGAGTAAACTACATACTATTCTAACATTCACCCATGTTCTCTGCTTTTCTTGATTTATATTACTCTAACATTCACCCATGTTCTTTCCTCTTCTTGATTTTGATCCTCAAATTTTATAATTTGCTGAATTGGTCCCCAAATTTCCAAAGCTTCTTTGCTTGTGTCGGATCCCAAATCCAATCTTGATCAAATCCCTAATCGAATTGAGCTCGCACATATTCATCATTGGTGAGATACTCCTCGTTTGAATACAAGTTTTTCCAGCTAAAATCCAAATGAAAAAAAAAGACTCGGTCATGCCATCGCGGTGCCATATTGGCCATCACGGCGTGGTCATGCCATAACAGAAAAAAGGGTCATCACAGTCATGCTATCGCGGTGCCATATCGGTAATCACGTTATGGTCATGCCGTAGTAGCTAACAAACTAATCGAAAATGTGAAATCCAGAATTCCAATATTTTATTGAATCCATTGTAAATCATAAAAAAAACTTGGTTGTGCAAACTTAATGTGATCACACGTCTATATGATACCAAACCGGCATTTCAACACAATTAATTCAGCGTTTTTTGTAGAGGTATTGGATAAGCAAATCGGTGATTAAATCCAAACTATATTGAGCAAAGAATCGCAACAAAGAAAACAACAAAAAGCATTACAAAATTGCAGAAATGATCCAACACAGAATCGCACCAACACTCAGGTAATCCAACACGAACTCATGAGGAAGATGATCAGCAACTTATGAGGAATTGCAACAATGAGCTAGAACGTATATTGGATTGCACAACTAATGTTGATGCTAAGTAGGAGTTGCAATATGAATTAACAAATTGATGGCTGAATTGAAGAATCGATGGAGCGGTTTAATGCTGAACTGGAGCTGCAACTGGAAAATATTTGGCCCTAGGATAGACTAAGCTCTGATACCATGTTAGAAATTAATAGAACATGAAAGCGTGAAGGATATGAACAAGAAAAACACCTGGCTCCATTGTATTGAGAAACGTATCAGTTTGTACATATTGAACTACATATATATAGTATAGAGAGACTTAACTATATATATCGATACTATCTATAAAGATACTCATACTATCTATCTAACGATATATATAATTGTAAAGAATAAACTAAATTTAAAGGGATAACCTAATTAATATAGATAGACTAAACGATAAAGTCTAATAGAAGGATAATCTAGAGTAAACTACATACTATTCTAACATTCACCCATGTTCTCTGCTTTTCTTGATTTATATTACTCTAACATTCACCCATGTTCTTTGCTCTTCTTGATTTTGATACTCAAATTTTAAAATTTGCTGAATTGGTCCCCAAATTTCCAAAGCTTCTTGCTTGTGTCGGATCCCAAATCCAATCTTGATCAAATCCCTAATCGAATTGAGCTCGCACATATTCATCATTGGTGAGATACTCCTCGTTTGAATACAAGTTTTTCCAGCTAAAATCCAAATGAAAAAAAAAGACTCGGTCATGCCATCGTGGTGCCATATTGGCCATCACGGCGTGGTCATGCCATAACAGAAAAAAGGGTCATCACAGTCATGCTATCGCGGTGCCATATCGGTAATCACGTTATGGTCATGCCGTAGTAGCTAACAAACTAATCGAAAATGTGAAATCCAGAATTCCAATATTTTATTGAATCCATTGTAAATCATCAAAAAAACTTGGTTGTGCAAACTTAATGTGATCACACGTCTATATGATACCAAACCGGCATTTCAACACAATTAATTCAGCGTTTTTTGTAGAGGTATTGGATAAGCAAATCGGTGATTAAATCCAAACTATATTGAGCAAAGAATCGCAACAAAGAAAACAACAAAAAGCATTACAAAATTGCAGAAATGATCCAACACAGAATCGCACCAACACTCAGGTAATCCAACACGAACTCATGAGGAAGATGATCAGCAACTTATGAGGAATCGCAACAATGAGCTAGAACGTATATTGGATTGCACAACTAATGTTGATGCTAAGTAGGAGTTGCAATATGAATTGACAAATTGATGGCTGAATTGAAGAATCGATGGAGCGGTTTAATGCTGAACTGGAGCTGCAACTGGAAAATATTTGGCCCTAGGATAGACTAAGCTCTGATACCATGTTAGAAATTAATAGAACATGAAAGCGTGAAGGATATGAACAAGAAAAACACCTGGCTCCATTGTATTGAGAAACGTATCAGTTTGTACATATTGAACTACATATATATAGTATAGAGAGAATTAACTATATATATCGATACTATCTATAAAGATACTCATACTATCTATCTAACGATATATATAATTGTAAAGAATAAACTAAATTTAAAGGGATAACCTAATTAATATAGATAGACTAAACGATAAAGTCTAATAGAAGGATAATCTAGAGTAAACTACATACTATTCTAACATTCACCCATGTTCTCTGCTTTTCTTGATTTATATTACTCTAACATTCACCCATGTTCTTTGCTCTTCTTGATTTTGATACTCAAATTTTAAAATTTGCTGAATTGGTCCCCAAATTTCCAAAGCTTCTTGCTTGTGTCGGATCCCAAATCCAATCTTGATCAAATCCCTAATCGAATTGAGCTCGCACATATTCATCATTGGTGAGATACTCCTCGTTTGAATACAAGTTTTTCCAGCTAAAATCCAAATGAAAAAAAAAGACTCGGTCATGCCATCGTGGTGCCATATTGGCCATCACGGCGTGGTCATGCCATAACAGAAAAAAGGGTCATCACAGTCATGCTATCGCGGTGCCATATCGGTAATCACGTTATGGTCATGCCGTAGTAGCTAACAAACTAATCGAAAATGTGAAATCCAGAATTCCAATATTTTATTGAATCCATTGTAAATCATCAAAAAAACTTGGTTGTGCAAACTTAATGTGATCACACGTCTATATGATACCAAACCGGCATTTCAACACAATTAATTCAGCGTTTTTTGTAGAGGTATTGGATAAGCAAATCGGTGATTAAATCCAAACTATATTGAGCAAAGAATCGCAACAAAGAAAACAACAAAAAGCATTACAAAATTGCAGAAATGATCCAACACAGAATCGCACCAACACTCAGGTAATCCAACACGAACTCATGAGGAAGATGATCAGCAACTTATGAGGAATCGCAACAATGAGCTAGAACGTATATTGGATTGCACAACTAATGTTGATGCTAAGTAGGAGTTGCAATATGAATTGACAAATTGATGGCTGAATTGAAGAATCGATGGAGCGGTTTAATGCTGAACTGGAGCTGCAACTGGAAAATATTTGGCCCTAGGATAGACTAAGCTCTGATACCATGTTAGAAATTAATAGAACATGAAAGCGTGAAGGATATGAACAAGAAAAACACCTGGCTCCATTGTATTGAGAAACGTATCAGTTTGTACATATTGAACTACATATATATAGTATAGAGATACTTAACTATATATATCGATACTATCTATAAAGATACTCATACTATCTATCTAACGATATATATAATTGTAAAGAATAAACTAAATTTAAAGGGATAACCTAATTAATATAGATAGACTAAACGATAAAGTCTAATAGAAGGATAATCTAGAGTAAACTACATACTATTCTAACATTCACCCATGTTCTCTGCTTTTCTTGATTTATATTACTCTAACATTCACCCATGTTCTTTCCTCTTCTTGATTTTGATCCTCAAATTTTTTAATTTGCTGAATTGGTCCCCAAATTTCCAAAGCTTCTTTGCTTGTGTCGGATCCCAAATCCAATCTTGATCAAATCCCTAATCGAATCGAGCTCGCACATATTCATCATTGGTGAGATACTCCTCGTTTGAATACAAGTTTTTCCAGCTAAAATCCAGATAAAAAAAAAGACTCGGTCATGCCATCGCGGTGACATATTGGCCATCACGGCGTGGTCATGCAATAAAAGAAAAAAGGGTCATCACAGTCATGCTATCGCGGTGCCATATCGGTAATCACGTCATGGTCATGCCGTAGTAGCTAACAAACTAATCGAAAATCTGAAATCCAGAATTCCAATATTTTATTGAATCCATTGTAAATCATCTAAAAAACTTGGTTGTGCAAACTTAATGTGATCACACATCTATATGATACCAAACCGGCATTTCAACACAATTAATTCAGCGTTTTTTGTAGAGGTATTGGATAAGCAAATCGGTGATTAAATCCAAACTATATTGAGCAAAGAATCGCAACAAAGAAAACAACAAAAAGCATTACAAAATTGCAGCAATGATCCAACACAGAATCGCACCAACACTCAGGTAATCCAACACGAACTCATGAGGAAGATGATTAGCAACTGATGAGGAATCGCAACAATGAGCTAGAACGTATATTGGATTGCACAACTAATGTTAATGCTAAGTAGGAGTTACAATATGAATTGACAAATTGATGGCTGAATTGAAGAATCGATGGAGCGGTTTAATGCTGAACTGGAGCTGCAACTGGAAAATATTTGGCCCTAGGATAGACTAAGCTCTGATACCATGTTAGAAATTAATAGAACATGAAAGCGTGAAGGATATGAACAAGAAAAACACCTGGCTCCATTGTATTGAGAAACGTATCAGTTTGTACATATTGAACTACATATATATAGTATAGAGAGACTTAACCATATATACCGATACTATCTATAAAGATACTCATACTATCTATCTAACGATATATATAATTGTAAAGAATAAACTAAATTTAAAGGGATAACCTAATTAATATAGATAGACTAAACGTTAAAGTCTAATAGAAGGATAATCTAGAGTAAACTACATACTATTCTAACATTCACCCATGTTCTCTGCTTTTCTTGATTTATATTACTCTAACATTCACCCATGTTCTTTGCTCTTCTTGATTTTGATACTCAAATTTTAAAATTTGCTGAATTGGTCCCCAAATTTCCAAAGCTTCTTTGCTTGTGTCGGATCCCAAATCCAATCTTGATCAAATCCCTAATCGAATCGAGCTCGCACATATTCATCATTGGTGAGATACTCCTCGTTTGAATACAAGTTTTTCCAGCTAAAATCCAGATGAAAAAAAAGACTCGGTCATGCCATCACGGTGACATATTGGCCATCACGGAGTGGTCATGCAATAAAAGAAAAAAGGGTCATCACAGTCATGCTATCGCGGTGTCATATCGGTAATCATGTCATGGTCATGCCGTAGTAGCTAACAAACTAATCGAAAATCTGAAATCCAGAATTCCAATATTTTATTGAATCCATTGTAAATCATCAAAAAAACTTGGTTGTGCAAACTTAATGTGATCACACATCTATATGATACCAAACCGGCATTTCAACACAATTAATTCAGCGTTTTTTGTAGAGGTATTGGATAAGCAAATCGGTGATTAAATCCAAACTATATTGAGCAAAGAATCGCAACAAAGAAAACAACAAAAAGCAATACCAAATTGCAGCAATGATCCAACACAGAATCGCACCAACACTCAGGTAATCCAACACGAACTCATGAGGCAGATGATCAGCAACTGATGAGGAATCGCAATAATGACCTAGAACGTATATTGGATTGCACAACTAATGTTGATGCTAAGTAGGAGTTGCAATATGAATTGACAAATTGATGGCTGAATTGAAGAATCGATGGAGCGGTTTAATGCTGAACTGGAGCTGCAACTGGAAAATATTTGGCCCTAGGATAGACTAAGCTCTGATACCATGTTAGAAATTAATAGAACATGAAAGCGTGAAGGATATGAACAAGAAAAACACCTGGCTCCATTGTATTGAGAAACGTATCAGTTTGTACATATTGAACTACATATATATAGTATAGAGAGACTTAACTATATATATCGATACTATCTATAAAGATACTCATACTATCTATCTAACGATATATATAATTGTAAAGAATAAACTAAATTTAAAGGGATAACCTAATCAATATAGATAGACTAAACGATAAAGTCTAATAGAAGGATAATCTAGAGTAAACTACATACTATTCTAACATTCACCCATGTTCTCTGCTTTTCTTGATTTATATTACACTAACATTCACCCATGTTCTTTCCTCTTCTTGATTTTGATCCTCAAATTTTTTAATTTGCTGAATTGGTCCCCAAATTTCCAAAGCTTCTTTGCTTGTGTCGGATCCCAAATCCAATCTTGATCAAATCCCTAATCGAATCGAGCTCGCAGATATTCATCATTGGTGAGATACTCCTCGTTTGAATACAAGTATTTCCAGCTAAAATCCAGATGAAAAAAAAGACTCGGTCATGCCATCACGGTGACATATTGGCCATCACGGCGTGGTCATGCAATAAAAGAAAAAAGGGTCATCACAGTCATGCTATCGCGGTGCCATATCGGTAATCACGTCATGGTCATGCCGTAGTAGCTAACAAACTAATCGAAAATCTGAAATCCAGAATTCCAATATTTTATTGAATCCATTGTAAATCATCAAAAAAACTTGGTTGTGCAAACTTAATGTGATCACACATCTATATGATACCAAACCGGCATTTCAACACAATTAATTCAGCGTTTTTTGGAGAGGTATTGGATAAGCAAATTGGTGATTAAATCCAAACTATATTGAGCAAAGAATCGCAACAAAGAAAACAACAAAAAGCATTACAAAATTGCAGCAATGATCCAACACAGAATCGCACCAACACTCAGGTAATCCAACACGAACTCATGAGGCAGATGATCAGCAACTGATGAGGAATCGCAATAATGAGCTAGAACGTATATTGGATTGCACAACTAATGTTGATGCTAAGTAGGAGTTGCAATATGCATTGACAAATTGATGGCTGAATTGAAGAATCGATGGAGCGGTTTAATGCTGAACTAGAGCTGCAACTGGAAAATATTTGGCCCTAGGATAGACTAAGCTCTGATACCATTTTAGAAATTAATAGAACATGAAAGCGTGAAGGATATGAACAAGAAAAACACCTGGCTCCATTGTATTGAGAAACGTATCAGTTTGTACATATTGAACTACATATATATAGTATAGAGAGACTTAACTATATATATCGATACTATCTATAAAGATACTCATACTATCTATCTAACGATATATATAATTGTAAAGAATAAACTAAATTTAAAGGGATAACCTAATCAATATAGATAGACTAAACGATAAAGTCTAATAGAAGGATAATCTAGAGTAAACTACATACTATTCTAACATTCACCCATGTTCTCTGCTTTTCTTGATTTATATTACACTAACATTCACCCATGTTCTTTCCTCTTCTTGATTTTGATCCTCAAATTTTTTAATTTGCTGAATTGGTCCCCAAATTTCCAAAGCTTCTTTGCTTGTGTCGGATCCCAAATCCAATCTTGATCAAATCCCTAATCGAATCGAGCTCGCAGATATTCATCATTGGTGAGATACTCCTCGTTTGAATACAAGTATTTCCAGCTAAAATCCAGATGAAAAAAAAGACTCGGTCATGCCATCACGGTGACATATTGGCCATCACGGCGTGGTCATGCAATAAAAGAAAAAAGGGTCATCACAGTCATGCTATCGCGGTGCCATATCGGTAATCACGTCATGGTCATGCCGTAGTAGCTAACAAACTAATCGAAAATCTGAAATCCAGAATTCCAATATTTTATTGAATCCATTGTAAATCATCAAAAAAACTTGGTTGTGCAAACTTAATGTGATCACACATCTATATGATACCAAACCGGCATTTCAACACAATTAATTCAGCGTTTTTTGTAGAGGTATTGGATAAGCAAATTGGTGATTAAATCCAAACTATATTGAGCAAAGAATCGCAACAAAGAAAACAACAAAAAGCATTACAAAATTGCAGCAATGATCCAACACAGAATCGCACCAACACTCAGGTAATCCAAAACGAACTCATGAGGCAGATGATCAGCAACTGATGAGGAATCGCAATAATGAGCTAGAACGTATATTGGATTGCACAACTAATGTTGATGCTAAGTAGGAGTTGCAATATGAATTGACAAATTGATGGCTGAATTGAAGAATCGATGGAGCGGTTTAATGCTGAACTGGAGCTGCAACTGGAAAATATTTGGCCCTAGGATAGACTAAGCTCTGATACCATGTTAGAAATTAATAGAACATGAAAGCGTGAAGGATATGAACAAGAAAAACACCTGGCTCCATTGTATTGAGAAACGTATCAGTTTGTACATATTGAACTACATATATATAGTATAGAGAGACTTAACTATATATATCGATACTATCTATAAAGATACTCATACTATCTATCTAACGATATATATAATTGTAAAGAATAAACTAAATTTAAAGGGATAACCTAATCAATATAGATAGACTAAACGATAAAGTCTAATAGAAGGATAATCTAGAGTAAACTACATACTATTCTAACATTCACCCATGTTCTCTGCTTTTCTTGATTTATATTACACTAACATTCACCCATGTTCTTTCCTCTTCTTGATTTTGATCCTCAAATTTTTTAATTTGCTGAATTGGTCCCCAAATTTCCAAAGCTTCTTTGCTTGTGTCGGATCCCAAATCCAATCTTGATCAAATCCCTAATCGAATTGAGCTCGCACATATCCATCATTGGTGAGATACTCCTCGTTTGAATACAAGTATTTCCAGCTAAAATCCAGATGAAAAAAAAGACTCGGTCATGCCATCACGGTGACATATTGGCCATCACGGCGTGGTCATGCAATAAAAGAAAAAAGGGTCATCACAGTCATGCTATCGCGGTGCCATATCGGTAATCACGTCATGGTCATGCCGTAGTAGCTAACAAACTAATCGAAAATCTGAAATCCAGAATTCCAATATTTTATTGAATCCATTGTAAATCATCAAAAAAACTTGGTTGTGCAAACTTAATGTGATCACACATCTATATGATACCAAACCGGCATTTCAACACAATTAATTCAGCGTTTTTTGTAGAGGTATTGGATAAGCAAATTGGTGATTAAATCCAAACTATATTGAGCAAAGAATCGCAACAAAGAAAACAACAAAAAGCACTACAAAATTGCAGCAATGATCCAACACAGAATCGCACCAACACTCAGGTAATCCAACACGAACTCATGAGGCAGATGATCAGCAACTGATGAGGAATCGCAATAATGAGCTAGAACGTATATTGGATTGCACAACTAATGTTGATGCTAAGTAGGAGTTGCAATATGCATTGACAAATTGATGGCTGAATTGAAGAATCGATGGAGCGGTTTAATGCTGAACTGGAGCTGCAACTGGAAAATATTTGGCCCTAGGATAGACTAAGCTCTGATACCATTTTAGAAATTAATAGAACATGAAAGCGTGAAGGATATGAACAAGAAAAACACCTGGCTCCATTGTATTGAGAAACGTATCAGTTTGTACATATTGAACTACATATATATAGTATAGAGAGACTTAACTATATATATCGATACTATCTATAAAGATACTCATACTATCTATCTAACGATATATATAATTGTAAAGAATAAACTAAATTTAAAGGGATAACCTAATCAATATAGATAGACTAAACGATAAAGTCTAATAGAAGGATAATCTAGAGTAAACTACATACTATTCTAACATTCACCCATGTTCTCTGCTTTTCTTGATTTATATTACACTAACATTCACCCATGTTCTTTCCTCTTCTTGATTTTGATCCTCAAATTTTTTAATTTGCTGAATTGGTCCCCAAATTTCCAAAGCTTCTTTGCTTGTGTCGGATCCCAAATCCAATCTTGATCAAATCCCTAATCGAATCGAGCTCGCAGATATTCATCATTGGTGAGATACTCCTCGTTTGAATACAAGTATTTCCAGCTAAAATCCAGATGAAAAAAAAGACTCGGTCATGCCATCACGGTGACATATTGGCCATCACGGCGTGGTCATGCAATAAAAGAAAAAAGGGTCATCACAGTCATGCTATCGCGGTGCCATATCGGTAATCACGTCATGGTCATGCCGTAGTAGCTAACAAACTAATCGAAAATCTGAAATCCAGAATTCCAATATTTTATTGAATCCATTGTAAATCATCAAAAAAACTTGGTTGTGCAAACTTAATGTGATCACACATCTATATGATACCAAACCGGCATTTCAACACAATTAATTCAGCGTTTTTTTGTAGAGGTATTGGATAAGCAAATTGGTGATTAAATCCAAACTATATTGAGCAAAGAATCGCAACAAAGAAAACAACAAAAAGCATTACAAAATTGCAGCAATGATCCAACACAGAATCGCACCAACACTCAGGTAATCCAAAACGAACTCATGAGGCAGATGATCAGCAACTGATGAGGAATCGCAATAATGAGCTAGAACGTATATTGGATTGCACAACTAATGTTGATGCTAAGTAGGAGTTGCAATATGAATTGACAAATTGATGGCTGAATTGAAGAATCGATGGAGCGGTTTAATGCTGAACTGGAGCTGCAACTGGAAAATATTTGGCCCTAGGATAGACTAAGCTCTGATACCATTTTAGAAATTAATAGAACATGAAAGCGTGAAGGATATGAACAAGAAAAACACCTGGCTCCATTGTATAGAGAAACGTATCAGTTTGTACATATTGAACTACATATATATAGTATAGAGCGACTTAACTATATATATCGATACTATCTATAAAGATACTCATACTATCTATCTAACGATATATATAATTGTAAAGAATAAACTAAATTTAAAGGGATAACCTAATTAATATAGATAGACTAAACGATAAAGTCTAATAGAAGGATAATCTAGAGTAAACTACATACTATTCTAACATTCACCCATGTTCTCTGCTTTTCTTGATTTATATTACTCTAACATTCACCCATGTTCTTTGCTCTTCTTGATTTTGATACTCAAATTTTAAAATTTGCTGAATTGGTCCCCAAATTTCCAAAGCTTCTTTGCTTGTGTCGGATCCCAAATCCAATCTTGATCAAATCCCTAATCGAATCGAGCTCGCACATATTCATCATTGGTGAGATACTCCTCGTTTGAATACAAGTTTTTCCAGCTAAAATCCAGATGAAAAAAAAGACTCGGTCATGCCATCACGGTGACATATTGGCCATCACGGCGTGGTCATGCAATAAAAGAAAAAAGGGTCATCACAGTCATGCTATCGCGGTGCCATATCGGTAATCACGTCATGGTCATGCCGTAGTAGCTAACAAACTAATCGAAAATCTGAAATCCAGAATTCCAATATTTTATTGAATCCATTGTAAATCATCAAAAAAACTTGGTTGTGCAAACTTAATGTGATCACACATCTATATGATACCAAACCGGCATTTCAACACAATTAATTCAGCATTTTTTGTAGAGGTATTGGATAAGCAAATCGCTGATTAAATCCAAACTATATTGAGCAAAGAATCGCAACAAAGAAAACAACAAAAAGCATTACAAAATTGCAGCAATGATCCAACACAGAATCGCACCAACACTCAGGTAATCCAAAACGAACTCATGAGGCAGATGATCAGCAACTGATGAGGAATCGCAATAATGAGCTAGAACGTATATTGGATTGCACAACTAATGTTGATGCTAAGTAGGAGTTGCAATATGAATTGACAAATTGATGGCTGAATTGAAGAATCGATGGAGCGGTTTAATGCTGAACTAGAGCTGCAACTGGAAAATATTTGGCCCTAGGATAGACTAAGCTCTGATACCATTTTAGAAATTAATAGAACATGAAAGCGTGAAGGATATGAACAAGAAAAACACCTGGCTCCATTGTATAGAGAAACGTATCAGTTTGTACATATTGAACTACATATATATAGTATAGAGCGACTTAACTATATATATCGATACTATCTATAAAGATACTCATACTATCTATCTAACGATATATATAATTGTAAAGAATAAACTAAATTTAAAGGGATAACCTAATTAATATAGATAGACTAAACGATAAAGTCTAATAGAAGGATAATCTAGAGTAAACTACATACTATTCTAACATTCACCCATGTTCTCTGCTTTTCTTGATTTATATTACTATAACATTCACCCATGTTCTTTGCTCTTCTTGATTTTGATACTCAAATTTTAAAATTTGCTGAATTGGTCCCCAAATTTCCAAAGCTTCTTTGCTTGTGTCGGATCCCAAATCCAATCTTGATCAAATCCCTAATCGAATCGAGCTCGCACATATTCATCATTGGTGAGATACTCCTCGTTTGAATACAAGTTTTTCCAGCTAAAATCCAGATGAAAAAAAAGACTCGGTCATGCCATCACGGTGACATATTGGCCATCACGGCGTGGTCATGCAATAAAAGAAAAAAGGGTCATCACAGTCATGCTATCGCGGTGTCATATCGGTAATCATGTCATGGTCATGCCGTAGTAGCTAACAAACTAATCGAAAATCTGAAATCCAGAATTTCAATATTTTATTGAATCCATTGTAAATCATCAAAAAAACTTGGTTGTGCAAACTTAATGTGATCACACATCTATATGATACCAAACCGGCATTTCAACACAATTAATTCAGCGTTTTTTGTAGAGGTATTAGATAAGCAAATCGGTGATTAAATCCAAACTATATTGAGCAAAGAATCGCAACAAAGAAAACAACAAAAAGCATTACAAAATTGCAGCAATGATCCAACACAGAATCGCACCAACACTCAGGTAATCCAACACGAACTCATGAGGCAGATGATCAGCAACTGATGAGGAATCGCAATAATGACCTAGAACGTATATTGGATTGCACAACTAATGTTGATGCTAAGTAGGAGTTGCAATATGAATTGACAAATTGATGGCTGAATTGAAGAATCGATGGAGCGGTTTAATGCTGAACTGGAGCTGCAACTGGAAAATATTTGGCCCTAGGATAGACTAAGCTCTGATACCATGTTAGAAATTAATAGAACATGAAAGCGTGAAGGATATGAACAAGAAAAACACCTGGCTCCATTGTATTGAGAAACGTATCAGTTTGTACATATTGAACTACATATATATAGTATAGAGAGACTTAACTATATATATCGATACTATCTATAAAGATACTCATACTATCTATCTAACGATATATATAATTGTAAAGAATAAACTAAATTTAAAGGGATAACCTAATTAATATAGATAGACTAAACGATAAAGTCTAATAGAAGGATAATCTAGAGTAAACTACATACTATTCTAACATTCACCCATGTTCTCTGCTTTTCTTGATTTATATTACTCTAACATTCACCCATGTTCTTTGCTCTTCTTGATTTTGATACTCAAATTTTAAAATTTGCTGAATTGGTCCCCAAATTTCCAAAGCTTCTTTGCTTGTGTCGGATCCCAAATCCAATCTTGATCAAATCCCTAATCGAATCGAGCTCGCACATATTCATCATTGGTGAGATACTCCTCGTTTGAATACAAGTTTTTCCAGCTAAAATCCAGATGAAAAAAAAGACTCGGTCATGCCATCACGGTGACATATTGGCCATCACGGCGTGGTCATGCAATAAAAGAAAAAAGGGTCATCACAGTCATGCTATCGCGGTGCCATATCGGTAATCACGTCATGGTCATGCCGTAGTAGCTAACAAACTAATCGAAAATCTGAAATCCAGAATTCCAATATTTTATTGAATCCATTGTAAATCATCAAAAAAACTTGGTTGTGCAAACTTAATGTGATCACACGTCTATATGATACCAAACCGGCATGTCAACACAATTAGTTCAGCATTTTTTGTAGAGGTATTGGATAAGCAAATTGGTGATTAAATCCAAACTATATTGAGCAAAGAATCGCAACAAAGAAAACAACAAAAAGCATTACAAAATTGCAGCAATGATCCAACACAGAATCGCACCAACACTCAGGTAATCCAACAGGAACTCATGAGGAAGATGATCAGCAACTGATGAGGAATCGCAATAATGAGCTAGAACGTATATTGGATTGCACAACTAATGTTGATGCTAAGTAGGAGTTGCAATATGAATTGACAAATTGATGGCTGAATTGAAGAATCGATGGAGCGGTTTAATGCTGAACTGGAGCTGCAACTGGAAAATATTTGGCCCTAGGATAGACTAAGCTCTGATACCATGTTAGAAATTAATAGAACATGAAAGCGTGAAGGATATGAACAAGAAAAACACCTGGCTCCATTGTATTGAGAAACGTATCAGTTTGTACATATTGAACTACATATATATAGTATAGAGAGACTTAACTATATATATCGATACTATCTATAAAGATACTCATACTATCTATGTAACGATATATATAATTGTAAAGAATAAACTAAATTTAAAGGGATAACCTAATTAATATAGATAGACTAAACGATAAAGTCTAATAGAAGGATAATCTAGAGTAAACTACATACTATTCTAACATTCACCCATGTTCTCTGCTTTTCTTGATTTATATTACTCTAACATTCACCCATGTTCTTTGCTCTTCTTGATTTTGATACTCAAATTTTAAAATTTGCTGAATTGGTCCCCAAATTTCCAAAGCTTCTTTGCTTGTGTCGGATCCCAAATCCAATCTTGATCAAATCCCTAATCGAATCGAGCTCGCACATATTCATCATTGGTGAGATACTCCTCGTTTGAATACAAGTTTTTCCAGCTAAAATCCAGATGAAAAAAAAGACTCGGTCATGCCATCACGGTGACATATTGGCCATCACGGCGTGGTCATGCAATAAAAGAAAAAAGGGTCATCACAGTCATGCTATCGCGGTGCCATATCGGTAATCACGTCATGGTCATGCCGTAGTAGCTAACAAACTAATCGAAAATCTGAAATCCAGAATTCCAATATTTTATTGAATCCATTGTAAATCATCAAAAAAACTTGGTTGTGCAAACTTAATGTGATCACACGTCTATATGATACCAAACCGGCATGTCAACACAATTAGTTCAGCGTTTTTTGTAGAGGTATTGGATAAGCAAATTGGTGATTAAATCCAAACTATATTGAGCAAAGAATCGCAACAAAGAAAACAACAAAAAGCATTACAAAATTGCAGCAATGATCCAACACAGAATCGCACCAACACTCAGGTAATCCAACAGGAACTCATGAGGAAGATGATCAGCAACTGATGAGGAATCGCAATAATGAGCTAGAACGTATATTGGATTGCACAACTAATGTTGATGCTAAGTAGGAGTTGCAATATGAATTGACAAATTGATGGCTGAATTGAAGAATCGATGGAGCGGTTTAATGCTGAACTGGAGCTGCAACTGGAAAATATTTGGCCCTAGGATAGACTAAGCTCTGATACCATGTTAGAAATTAATAGAACATGAAAGCGTGAAGGATATGAACAAGAAAAACACCTGGCTCCATTGTATTGAGAAACGTATCAGTTTGTACATATTGAACTACATATATATAGTATAGAGAGACTTAACTATATATATCGATACTATCTATAAAGATACTCATACTATCTATCTAACGATATATATAATTGTAAAGAATAAACTAAATTTAAAGGGATAACCTAATTAATATAGATAGACTAAACGATAAAGTCTAATAGAAGGATAATCTAGAGTAAACTACATACTATTCTAACATTCACCCATGTTCTCTGCTTTTCTTGATTTATATTACTCTAACATTCACCCATGTTCTTTGCTCTTCTTGATTTTGATACTCAAATTTTAAAATTTGCTGAATTGGTCCCCAAATTTCCAAAGCTTCTTTGCTTGTGTCGGATCCCAAATCCAATCTTGATCAAATCCCTAATCGAATCGAGCTCGCACATATTCATCATTGGTGAGATACTCCTCGTTTGAATACAAGTTTTTCCAGCTAAAATCCAGATGAAAAAAAAGACTCGGTCATGCCATCACGGTGACATATTGGCCATCACGGCGTGGTCATGCAATAAAAGAAAAAAGGGTCATCACAGTCATGCTATCGCGGTGCCATATCGGTAATCACGTCATGGTCATGCCGTAGTAGCTAACAAACTAATCGAAAATCTGAAATCCAGAATTCCAATATTTTATTGAATCCATTGTAAATCATCAAAAAAACTTGGTTGTGCAAACTTAATGTGATCACACGTCTATATGATACCAAACCGGCATGTCAACACAATTAGTTCAGCATTTTTTGTAGAGGTATTGGATAAGCAAATTGGTGATTAAATCCAAACTATATTGAGCAAAGAATCGCAACAAAGAAAACAACAAAAAGCATTACAAAATTGCAGCAATGATCCAACACAGAATCGCACCAACACTCAGGTAATCCAACAGGAACTCATGAGGAAGATGATCAGCAACTGATGAGGAATCGCAATAATGAGCTAGAACGTATATTGGATTGCACAACTAATGTTGATGCTAAGTAGGAGTTGCAATATGAATTGACAAATTGATGGCTGAATTGAAGAATCGATGGAGCGGTTTAATGCTGAACTGGAGCTGCAACTGGAAAATATTTGGCCCTAGGATAGACTAAGCTCTGATACCATGTTAGAAATTAATAGAACATGAAAGCGTGAAGGATATGAACAAGAAAAACACCTGGCTCCATTGTATTGAGAAACGTATCAGTTTGTACATATTGAACTACATATATATAGTATAGAGAGACTTAACTATATATATCGATACTATCTATAAAGATACTCATACTATCTATGTAACGATATATATAATTGTAAAGAATAAACTAAATTTAAAGGGATAACCTAATTAATATAGATAGACTAAACGATAAAGTCTAATAGAAGGATAATCTAGAGTAAACTACATACTATTCTAACATTCACCCATGTTCTCTGCTTTTCTTGATTTATATTACTCTAACATTCACCCATGTTCTTTGCTCTTCTTGATTTTGATACTCAAATTTTAAAATTTGCTGAATTGGTCCCCAAATTTCCAAAGCTTCTTTGCTTGTGTCGGATCCCAAATCCAATCTTGATCAAATCCCTAATCGAATCGAGCTCGCACATATTCATCATTGGTGAGATACTCCTCGTTTGAATACAAGTTTTTCCAGCTAAAATCCAGATGAAAAAAAAGACTCGGTCATGCCATCACGGTGACATATTGGCCATCACGGCGTGGTCATGCAATAAAAGAAAAAAGGGTCATCACAGTCATGCTATCGCGGTGCCATATCGGTAATCACGTCATGGTCATGCCGTAGTAGCTAACAAACTAATCGAAAATCTGAAATCCAGAATTCCAATATTTTATTGAATCCATTGTAAATCATCAAAAAAACTTGGTTGTGCAAACTTAATGTGATCACACGTCTATATGATACCAAACCGGCATGTCAACACAATTAGTTCAGCGTTTTTTGTAGAGGTATTGGATAAGCAAATTGGTGATTAAATCCAAACTATATTGAGCAAAGAATCGCAACAAAGAAAACAACAAAAAGCATTACAAAATTGCAGCAATGATCCAACACAGAATCGCACCAACACTCAGGTAATCCAACAGGAACTCATGAGGAAGATGATCAGCAACTGATGAGGAATCGCAATAATGAGCTAGAACGTATATTGGATTGCACAACTAATGTTGATGCTAAGTAGGAGTTGCAATATGAATTGACAAATTGATGGCTGAATTGAAGAATCGATGGAGCGGTTTAATGCTGAACTGGAGCTGCAACTGGAAAATATTTGGCCCTAGGATAGACTAAGCTCTGATACCATGTTAGAAATTAATAGAACATGAAAGCGTGAAGGATATGAACAAGAAAAACACCTGGCTCCATTGTATTGAGAAACGTATCAGTTTGTACATATTGAACTACATATATATAGTATAGAGAGACTTAACTATATATATCGATACTATCTATAAAGATACTCATACTATCTATGTAACGATATATATAATTGTAAAGAATAAACTAAATTTAAAGGGATAACCTAATTAATATAGATAGACTAAACGATAAAGTCTAATAGAAGGATAATCTAGAGTAAACTACATACTATTCTAACATTCACCCATGTTCTCTGCTTTTCTTGATTTATATTACTCTAACATTCACCCATGTTCTTTGCTCTTCTTGATTTTGATACTCAAATTTTAAAATTTGCTGAATTGGTCCCCAAATTTCCAAAGCTTCTTTGCTTGTGTCGGATCCCAAATCCAATCTTGATCAAATCCCTAATCGAATCGAGCTCGCACATATTCATCATTGGTGAGATACTCCTCGTTTGAATACAAGTTTTTCCAGCTAAAATCCAGATGAAAAAAAAGACTCGGTCATGCCATCACGGTGACATATTGGCCATCACGGCGTGGTCATGCAATAAAAGAAAAAAGGGTCATCACAGTCATGCTATCGCGGTGCCATATCGGTAATCACGTCATGGTCATGCCGTAGTAGCTAACAAACTAATCGAAAATCTGAAATCCAGAATTCCAATATTTTATTGAATCCATTGTAAATCATCAAAAAAACTTGGTTGTGCAAACTTAATGTGATCACACGTCTATATGATACCAAACCGGCATGTCAACACAATTAGTTCAGCGTTTTTTGTAGAGGTATTGGATAAGCAAATTGGTGATTAAATCCAAACTATATTGAGCAAAGAATCGCAACAAAGAAAACAACAAAAAGCATTACAAAATTGCAGCAATGATCCAACACAGAATCGCACCAACACTCAGGTAATCCAACAGGAACTCATGAGGAAGATGATCAGCAACTGATGAGGAATCGCAATAATGAGCTAGAACGTATATTGGATTGCACAACTAATGTTGATGCTAAGTAGGAGTTGCAATATGAATTGACAAATTGATGGCTGAATTGAAGAATCGATGGAGCGGTTTAATGCTGAACTGGAGCTGCAACTGGAAAATATTTGGCCCTAGGATAGACTAAGCTCTGATACCATGTTAGAAATTAATAGAACATGAAAGCGTGAAGGATATGAACAAGAAAAACACCTGGCTCCATTGTATTGAGAAACGTATCAGTTTGTACATATTGAACTACATATATATAGTATAGAGAGACTTAACTATATATATCGATACTATCTATAAAGATACTCATACTATCTATGTAACGATATATATAATTGTAAAGAATAAACTAAATTTAAAGGGATAACCTAATTAATATAGATAGACTAAACGATAAAGTCTAATAGAAGGATAATCTAGAGTAAACTACATACTATTCTAACATTCACCCATGTTCTCTGCTTTTCTTGATTTATATTACTCTAACATTCACCCATGTTCTTTGCTCTTCTTGATTTTGATACTCAAATTTTAAAATTTGCTGAATTGGTCCCCAAATTTCCAAAGCTTCTTTGCTTGTGTCGGATCCCAAATCCAATCTTGATCAAATCCCTAATCGAATTGAGCTCGCACATATCCATCATTGGTGAGATACTCCTCGTTTGAATACAAGTTTTTCCAGCTAAAATCCAGATGAAAAAAAAAGACTCGGTCATGCCATCGCGGTGCCATATTGGCCATCACGGCGTGGTCATGCCATAACAGAAAAAGGGTCATCACAGTCATGCTATCGCGGTGCCATATCGGTAATCACGTCATGGTCATGCCGTAGTAGCTAACAAACTAATCGAAAATCTGAAATCCAGAATTCCAATAGTTTATTGAATCCATTGTAAATCATCAAAAAAACTTGGTTGTGCAAACTTAATGTGATCACACATCTATATGATACCAAACCGGCATTTCAACACAATTAATTCAGCGTTTTTTGTACAGGTATTGGATAAGCAAATCGGTGATTAAATCCAAACTATATTGAGCAAAGAATCGCAACAAAGAAAACAACAAAAAGCAATACCAAATTGCAGCAATGATCCAACACAGAATCGCACCAACACTCAGGTAATCCAACACGAACTCATGAGGCAGATGATCAGCAACTGATGAGGAATCGCAATAATGACCTAGAACGTATATTGGATTGCACAACTAATGTTGATGCTAAGTAGGAGTTGCAATATGAATTGACAAATTGATGGATGAATTGAAGAATCGATGGAGCGGTTTAATGCTGAACTGGAGCTGCAACTGGAAAATATTTGGCCCTAGGATAGACTAAGCTCTGATACCATGTTAGAAATTAATAGAACATGAAAGCGTGAAGGATATGAACAAGAAAAACACCTGGCTCCATTGTATTGAGAAACGTATCAGTTTGTACATATTGAACTACATATATATAGTATAGAGAGACTTAACTATATATATCGATACTATCTATAAAGATACTCATACTATCTATCTAACGATATATATAATTGTAAAGAATAAACTAAATTTAAAGGGATAACCTAATTAATATAGATAGACTAAACGATAAAGTCTAATAGAAGGATAATCTAGAGTAAACTACATACTATTCTAACATTCACCCATGTTCTCTGCTTTTCTTGATTTATATTACTCTAACATTCACCCATGTTCTTTCCTCTTCTTGATTTTGATCCTCAAATTTTTTAATTTGCTGAATTGGTCCCCAAATTTCCAAAGCTTCTTTGCTTGTGTCGGATCCCAAATCCAATCTTGATCGAATCCCTAATCGAATCGAGCTCGCACATATTCATCATTGGTGAGATACTCCTCGTTTGAATACAAGTTTTTCCAGCTAAAATCCAGATGAAAAAAAAGACTCGGTCATGCCATCACGGTGACATATTGGCCATCACGGCGTGGTCATGCCATAACAGAAAAAAGGGTCATCACAGTCATGCTATCGCGGTGCCATATCGGTAATCACGTCATGGTCATGCCGTAGTAGCTAACAAACTAATCGAAAATCTGAAATCCAGAATTCCAATAGTTTATTGAATCCATTGTAAATCATCAAAAAAACTTGGTTGTGCAAACTTAATGTGATCACACATATATATGATACCAAACCGGTATTTCAACACAATTAATTCAGCGTTTTTTGTAGAGGTATTGGATAAGCAAATCGGTGATTAAATCCAAACTATATTGAGCAAAGAATCGCAACAAAGAAAACAACAAAAAGCAATACCAAATTGCAGCAATGATCCAACACAGAATCGCACCAACACTCAGGTAATCCAACACGAACTCATGAGGCAGATGATCAGCAACTGATGAGGAATCGCAATAATGACCTAGAACGTATATTGGATTGCACAACTAATGTTGATGCTAAGTAGGAGTTGCAATATGAATTGACAAATTGATGGCTGAATTGAAGAATCGATGGAGCGGTTTAATGCTGAACTGGAGCTGCAACTGGAAAATATTTGGCCCTAGGATAGACTAAGCTCTGATACCATGTTAGAAATTAATAGAACATGAAAGCGTGAAGGATATGAACAAGAAAAACACCTGGCTCCATTGTATTGAGAAACGTATCAGTTTGTACATATTGAACTACATATATATAGTATAGAGAGACTTAACTATATATATCGATACTATCTATAAAGATACTCATACTATCTATCTAACGATATATATAATTGTAAAGAATAAACTAAATTTAAAGGGATAACCTAATCAATATAGATAGACTAAACGATAAAGTCTAATAGAAGGATAATCTAGAGTAAACTACATACTATTCTAACATTCACCCATGTTCTCTGCTTTTCTTGATTTATATTACTCTAACATTCACCCATGTTCTTTGCTCTTCTTGATTTTGATACTCAAATTTTAAAATTTGCTGAATTGGTCCCCAAATTTCCAAAGCTTCTTTGCTTGTGTCGGATCCCAAATCCAATCTTGATCAAATCCCTAATCGAATCGAGCTCGCACATATTCATCATTGGTGAGATACTCCTCGTTTGAATACAAGTTTTTCCAGCTAAAATCCAGATGAAAAAAATGACTCGGTCATGCCATCACGGTGACATATTGGCCATCACGGCGTGGTCATGCAATAAAAGAAAAAAGGGTCATCACAGTCATGCTATCGCGGTGTCATATCGGTAATCATGTCATGGTCATGCCGTAGTAGCTAACAAACTAATCGAAAATCTGAAATCCAGAATTCCAATATTTTATTGAATCCATTGTAAATCATCAAAAAAACTTGGTTGTGCAAACTTAATGTGATCACACATCTATATGATACCAAACCGGCATTTCAACACAATTAATTCAGCGTTTTTTGTAGAGGTATTAGATAAGCAAATCGGTGATTAAATCCAAACTATATTGAGCAAAGAATCGCAACAAAGAAAACAACAAAAAGCATTACAAAATTGCAGCAATGATCCAACACAGAATCGCACCAACACTCAGGTAATCCAACACGAACTCATGAGGCAGATGATCAGCAACTGATGAGGAATCGCAATAATGAGCTAGAACGTATATTGGATTGCACAACTAATGTTGATGCTAAGTAGGAGTTGCAATATGAATTGACAAATTGATGGCTGAATTGAAGAATCGATGGAGCGGTTTAATGCTGAACTGGAGCTGCAACTGGAAAATATTTGGCCCTAGGATAGACTAAGCTCTGATACCATGTTAGAAATTAATAGAACATGAAAGCGTGAAGGATATGAACAAGAAAAACACCTGGCTCCATTGTATTGAGAAACGTATCAGTTTGTACATATTGAACTACATATATATAGTATAGAGAGACTTAACTATATATATCGATACTATCAATAAAGATACTCATACTATCTATCTAACGATATATATAATTGTAAAGAATAAACTAAATTTAAAGTGATAACCTAATTAATATAGATAGACTAAACGATAAAGTCTAATAGAAGGATAATCTAGAGTAAACTACATACTATTCTAACATTCACCCATGTTCTCTGCTTTTCTTGATTTATATTACTCTAACATTCACCCATGTTCTTTGCTCTTCTTGATTTTGATCCTCAAATTTTAAAATTTGCTGAATTGGTCCCCAAATTTCCAAAGCTTCTTTGCTTGTGTCGGATCCCAAATCCAATCTTGATCAAATCCCTAATCGAATTGAGCTCGCACATATTCATCATTGGTGAGATACTCCTCGTTTGAATACAAGTTTTTCCAGCTAAAATCCAGATGAAAAAAAAAGACTCGGTCGTGCCATCGCGGTGCCATATTGGCCATCACGGCGTGGTCATGTCATAAAAGAAAAAAGGGTCATCACAGTCATGCTATCGCGGTGCCATATCGGTAATCACGTCATGGTCATGCCGTAGTAGCTAACAAACTAATCGAAAATCTGAAATCCAGAATTCCAATAGTTTATTGAATCCATTGTAAATCATCAAAAAAACTTGGTTGTGCAAACTTAATGTGATCACACATCTATATGATACCAAACCGGCATTTCAACACAATTAATTCAGCGTTTTTTGTAGAGGTATTGGATAAGCAAATCGGTGATTAAATCCAAACTATATTGAGCAAAGAATCGCAACAAAGAAAACAACAAAAAGCAATACCAAATTGCAGCAATGATCCAACACAGAATCGCACCAACACTCAGGTAATCCAACACGAACTCATGAGGCAGATGATCAGCAACTGATGAGGAATCGCAATAATGAGCTAGAACGTATATTGGATTGCACAACTAATGTTGATGCTAAGTAGGAGTTGCAATATGAATTGACAAATTGATGGCTGAATTGAAGAATCGATGGAGCGGTTTAATGCTGAACTGGAGCTGCAACTGGAAAATATTTGGCCCTAGGATAGACTAAGCTCTGATACCATGTTAGAAATTAATAGAACATGAAAGCGTGAAGGATATGAACAAGAAAAACACCTGGCTCCATTGTATTGAGAAACGTATCAGTTTGTACATATTGAACTACATATATATAGTATAGAGAGACTTAACTATATATATCGATACTATCTATAAAGATACTCATACTGTCTATCTAACGATATATATAATTGTAAAGAATAAACTAAATTTAAAGGGATAACCTAATTAATATAGATAGACTAAACGATAAAGTCTAATAGAAGGATAATCTAGAGTAAACTACATACTATTCTAACATTCACCCATGTTCTCTGCTTTTCTTGATTTATATTACTCTAACATTCACCCATGTTCTTTGCTCTTCTTGATTTTGATACTCAAATTTTAAAATTTGCTGAATTGGTCCCCAAATTTCCAAAGCTTCTTTGCTTGTGTCGGATCCCAAATCCAATCTTGATCAAATCCCTAATCGAATCGAGCTCGCACATATTCATCATTGGTGAGATACTCCTCGTTTGAATACAAGTTTTTCCAGCTAAAATCCAGATGAAAAAAAAGACTCGGTCATGCCATCACGGTGACATATTGGCCATCACGGCGTGGTCATGCAATAAAAGAAAAAAGGGTCATCACAGTCATGCTATCGCGGTGTCATATCGGTAATCATGTCATGGTCATGCCGTAGTAGCTAACAAACTAATCGAAAATCTGAAATCCAGAATTCCAATATTTTATTGAATCCATTGTAAATCATCAAAAAAACTTGGTTGTGCAAACTTAATGTGATCACACATCTATATGATACCAAACCGGCATTTCAACACAATTAATTCAGCGTTTTTTGTAGAGGTATTAGATAAGCAAATCGGTGATTAAATCCAAACTATATTGAGCAAAGAATCGCAACAAAGAAAACAACAAAAAGCATTACAAAATTGCAGCAATGATCCAACACAGAATCGCACCAACACTCAGGTAATCCAACACGAACTCATGAGGCAGATGATCAGCAACTGATGAGGAATCGCAATAATGAGCTAGAACGTATATTGGATTGCACAACTAATGTTGATGCTAAGTAGGAGTTGCAATATGAATTGACAAATTGATGGCTGAATTGAAGAATCGATGGAGCGGTTTAATGCTGAACTGGAGCTGCAACTGGAAAATATTTGGCCCTAGGATAGACTAAGCTCTGATACCATGTTAGAAATTAATAGAACATGAAAGCGTGAAGGATATGAACAAGAAAAACACCTGGCTCCATTGTATTGAGAAACGTATCAGTTTGTACATATTGAACTACATATATATAGTATAGAGAGACTTAACTATATATATCGATACTATCTATAAAGATACTCATACTGTCTATCTAACGATATATATAATTGTAAAGAATAAACTAAATTTAAAGGGATAACCTAATTAATATAGATAGACTAAACGATAAAGTCTAATAGAAGGATAATCTAGAGTAAACTACATACTATTCTAACATTCACCCATGTTCTCTGCTTTTCTTGATTTATATTACTCTAACATTCACCCATGTTCTTTGCTCTTCTTGATTTTGATACTCAAATTTTAAAATTTGCTGAATTGGTCCCCAAATTTCCAAAGCTTCTTTGCTTGTGTCGGATCCCAAATCCAATCTTGATCAAATCCCTAATCGAATCGAGCTCGCACATATTCATCATTGGTGAGATACTCCTCGTTTGAATACAAGTTTTTCCAGCTAAAATCCAGATGAAAAAAAAGACTCGGTCATGCCATCACGGTGACATATTGGCCATCACGGCGTGGTCATGCAATAAAAGAAAAAAGGGTCATCACAGTCATGCTATCGCGGTGTCATATCGGTAATCATGTCATGGTCATGCCGTAGTAGCTAACAAACTAATCGAAAATCTGAAATCCAGAATTCCAATATTTTATTGAATCCATTGTAAATCATCAAAAAAACTTGGTTGTGCAAACTTAATGTGATCACACATCTATATGATACCAAACCGGCATTTCAACACAATTAATTCAGCGTTTTTTGTAGAGGTATTAGATAAGCAAATCGGTGATTAAATCCAAACTATATTGAGCAAAGAATCGCAACAAAGAAAACAACAAAAAGCATTACAAAATTGCAGCAATGATCCAACACAGAATCGCACCAACACTCAGGTAATCCAACACGAACTCATGAGGCAGATGATCAGCAACTGATGAGGAATCGCAATAATGAGCTAGAACGTATATTGGATTGCACAACTAATGTTGATGCTAAGTAGGAGTTGCAATATGAATTGACAAATTGATGGCTGAATTGAAGAATCGATGGAGCGGTTTAATGCTGAACTGGAGCTGCAACTGGAAAATATTTGGCCCTAGGATAGACTAAGCTCTGATACCATGTTAGAAATTAATAGAACATGAAAGCGTGAAGGATATGAACAAGAAAAACACCTGGCTCCATTGTATTGAGAAACGTATCAGTTTGTACATATTGAACTACATATATATAGTATAGAGAGACTTAACTATATATATCGATACTATCAATAAAGATACTCATACTATCTATCTAACGATATATATAATTGTAAAGAATAAACTAAATTTAAAGTGATAACCTAATTAATATAGATAGACTAAACGATAAAGTCTAATAGAAGGATAATCTAGAGTAAACTACATACTATTCTAACATTCACCCATGTTCTCTGCTTTTCTTGATTTATATTACTCTAACATTCACCCATGTTCTTTGCTCTTCTTGATTTTGATCCTCAAATTTTAAAATTTGCTGAATTGGTCCCCAAATTTCCAAAGCTTCTTTGCTTGTGTCGGATCCCAAATCCAATCTTGATCAAATCCCTAATCGAATTGAGCTCGCACATATTCATCATTGGTGAGATACTCCTCGTTTGAATACAAGTTTTTCCAGCTAAAATCCAGATGAAAAAAAAAGACTCGGTCGTGCCATCGCGGTGCCATATTGGCCATCACGGCGTGGTCATGTCATAAAAGAAAAAAGGGTCATCACAGTCATGCTATCGCGGTGCCATATCGGTAATCACGTCATGGTCATGCCGTAGTAGCTAACAAACTAATCGAAAATCTGAAATCCAGAATTCCAATAGTTTATTGAATCCATTGTAAATCATCAAAAAAACTTGGTTGTGCAAACTTAATGTGATCACACATCTATATGATACCAAACCGGCATTTCAACACAATTAATTCAGCGTTTTTTGTAGAGGTATTGGATAAGCAAATCGGTGATTAAATCCAAACTATATTGAGCAAAGAATCGCAACAAAGAAAACAACAAAAAGCAATACCAAATTGCAGCAATGATCCAACACAGAATCGCACCAACACTCAGGTAATCCAACACGAACTCATGAGGCAGATGATCAGCAACTGATGAGGAATCGCAATAATGAGCTAGAACGTATATTGGATTGCACAACTAATGTTGATGCTAAGTAGGAGTTGCAATATGAATTGACAAATTGATGGCTGAATTGAAGAATCGATGGAGCGGTTTAATGCTGAACTGGAGCTGCAACTGGAAAATATTTGGCCCTAGGATAGACTAAGCTCTGATACCATGTTAGAAATTAATAGAACATGAAAGCGTGAAAGATATGAACAAGAAAAACACCTGGCTCCATTGTATTGAGAAACGTATCAGTTTGTACATATTGAACTACATATATATAGTATAGAGAGACTTAACTATATATATCGATACTATCTATAAAGATACTCATACTGTCTATCTAACGATATATATAATTGTAAAGAATAAACTAAATTTAAAGGGATAACCTAATTAATATAGATAGACTAAACGATAAAGTCTAATAGAAGGATAATCTAGAGTAAACTACATACTATTCTAACATTCACCCATGTTCTCTGCTTTTCTTGATTTATATTACTCTAACATTCACCCATGTTCTTTGCTCTTCTTGATTTTGATACTCAAATTTTAAAATTTGCTGAATTGGTCCCCAAATTTCCAAAGCTTCTTTGCTTGTGTCGGATCCCAAATCCAATCTTGATCAAATCCCTAATCGAATCGAGCTCGCACATATTCATCATTGGTGAGATACTCCTCGTTTGAATACAAGTTTTTCCAGCTAAAATCCAGATGAAAAAAAAGACTCGGTCATGCCATCACGGTGACATATTGGCCATCACGGCGTGGTCATGCAATAAAAGAAAAAAGGGTCATCACAGTCATGCTATCGCGGTGTCATATCGGTAATCATGTCATGGTCATGCCGTAGTAGCTAACAAACTAATCGAAAATCTGAAATCCAGAATTCCAATATTTTATTGAATCCATTGTAAATCATCAAAAAAACTTGGTTGTGCAAACTTAATGTGATCACACATCTATATGATACCAAACCGGCATTTCAACACAATTAATTCAGCGTTTTTTGTAGAGGTATTGGATAAGCAAATCGGTGATTAAATCCAAACTATATTGAGCAAAGAATCGCAACAAAGAAAACAACAAAAAGCAATACCAAATTGCAGCAATGATCCAACACAGAATCGCACCAACACTCAGGTAATCCAACACGAACTCATGAGGCAGATGATCAGCAACTGATGAGGAATCGCAATAATGAGCTAGAACGTATATTGGATTGCACAACTAATGTTGATGCTAAGTAGGAGTTGCAATATGAATTGACAAATTGATGGCTGAATTGAAGAATCGATGGAGCGGTTTAATGCTGAACTGGAGCTGCAACTGGAAAATATTTGGCCCTAGGATAGACTAAGCTCTGATACCATGTTAGAAATTAATAGAACATGAAAGCGTGAAAGATATGAACAAGAAAAACACCTGGCTCCATTGTATTGAGAAACGTATCAGTTTGTACATATTGAACTACATATATATAGTATAGAGAGACTTAACTATATATATCGATACTATCTATAAAGATACTCATACTGTCTATCTAACGATATATATAATTGTAAAGAATAAACTAAATTTAAAGGGATAACCTAATTAATATAGATAGACTAAACGATAAAGTCTAATAGAAGGATAATCTAGAGTAAACTACATACTATTCTAACATTCACCCATGTTCTCTGCTTTTCTTGATTTATATTACTCTAACATTCACCCATGTTCTTTGCTCTTCTTGATTTTGATACTCAAATTTTAAAATTTGCTGAATTGGTCCCCAAATTTCCAAAGCTTCTTTGCTTGTGTCGGATCCCAAATCCAATCTTGATCAAATCCCTAATCGAATCGAGCTCGCACATATTCATCATTGGTGAGATACTCCTCGTTTGAATACAAGTTTTTCCAGCTAAAATCCAGATGAAAAAAAAGACTCGGTCATGCCATCACGGTGACATATTGGCCATCACGGCGTGGTCATGCAATAAAAGAAAAAAGGGTCATCACAGTCATGCTATCGCGGTGTCATATCGGTAATCATGTCATGGTCATGCCGTAGTAGCTAACAAACTAATCGAAAATCTGAAATCCAGAATTCCAATATTTTATTGAATCCATTGTAAATCATCAAAAAAACTTGGTTGTGCAAACTTAATGTGATCACACATCTATATGATACCAAACCGGCATTTCAACACAATTAATTCAGCGTTTTTTGTAGAGGTATTAGATAAGCAAATCGGTGATTAAATCCAAACTATATTGAGCAAAGAATCGCAACAAAGAAAACAACAAAAAGCATTACAAAATTGCAGCAATGATCCAACACAGAATCGCACCAACACTCAGGTAATCCAACACGAACTCATGAGGCAGATGATCAGCAACTGATGAGGAATCGCAATAATGAGCTAGAACGTATATTGGATTGCACAACTAATGTTGATGCTAAGTAGGAGTTGCAATATGAATTGACAAATTGATGGCTGAATTGAAGAATCGATGGAGCGGTTTAATGCTGAACTGGAGCTGCAACTGGAAAATATTTGGCCCTAGGATAGACTAAGCTCTGATACCATGTTAGAAATTAATAGAACATGAAAGCGTGAAGGATATGAACAAGAAAAACACCTGGCTCCATTGTATTGAGAAACGTATCAGTTTGTACATATTGAACTACATATATATAGTATAGAGAGACTTAACTATATATATCGATACTATCAATAAAGATACTCATACTATCTATCTAACGATATATATAATTGTAAAGAATAAACTAAATTTAAAGTGATAACCTAATTAATATAGATAGACTAAACGATAAAGTCTAATAGAAGGATAATCTAGAGTAAACTACATACTATTCTAACATTCACCCATGTTCTCTGCTTTTCTTGATTTATATTACTCTAACATTCACCCATGTTCTTTGCTCTTCTTGATTTTGATCCTCAAATTTTAAAATTTGCTGAATTGGTCCCCAAATTTCCAAAGCTTCTTTGCTTGTGTCGGATCCCAAATCCAATCTTGATCAAATCCCTAATCGAATTGAGCTCGCACATATTCATCATTGGTGAGATACTCCTCGTTTGAATACAAGTTTTTCCAGCTAAAATCCAGATGAAAAAAAAAGACTCGGTCGTGCCATCGCGGTGCCATATTGGCCATCACGGCGTGGTCATGTCATAAAAGAAAAAAGGGTCATCACAGTCATGCTATCGCGGTGCCATATCGGTAATCACGTCATGGTCATGCCGTAGTAGCTAACAAACTAATCGAAAATCTGAAATCCAGAATTCCAATAGTTTATTGAATCCATTGTAAATCATCAAAAAAACTTGGTTGTGCAAACTTAATGTGATCACACATCTATATGATACCAAACCGGCATTTCAACACAATTAATTCAGCGTTTTTTGTAGAGGTATTGGATAAGCAAATCGGTGATTAAATCCAAACTATATTGAGCAAAGAATCGCAACAAAGAAAACAACAAAAAGCAATACCAAATTGCAGCAATGATCCAACACAGAATCGCACCAACACTCAGGTAATCCAACACGAACTCATGAGGCAGATGATCAGCAACTGATGAGGAATCGCAATAATGAGCTAGAACGTATATTGGATTGCACAACTAATGTTGATGCTAAGTAGGAGTTGCAATATGAATTGACAAATTGATGGCTGAATTGAAGAATCGATGGAGCGGTTTAATGCTGAACTGGAGCTGCAACTGGAAAATATTTGGCCCTAGGATAGACTAAGCTCTGATACCATGTTAGAAATTAATAGAACATGAAAGCGTGAAAGATATGAACAAGAAAAACACCTGGCTCCATTGTATTGAGAAACGTATCAGTTTGTACATATTGAACTACATATATATAGTATAGAGAGACTTAACTATATATATCGATACTATCTATAAAGATACTCATACTGTCTATCTAACGATATATATAATTGTAAAGAATAAACTAAATTTAAAGGGATAACCTAATTAATATAGATAGACTAAACGATAAAGTCTAATAGAAGGATAATCTAGAGTAAACTACATACTATTCTAACATTCACCCATGTTCTCTGCTTTTCTTGATTTATATTACTCTAACATTCACCCATGTTCTTTGCTCTTCTTGATTTTGATACTCAAATTTTAAAATTTGCTGAATTGGTCCCCAAATTTCCAAAGCTTCTTTGCTTGTGTCGGATCCCAAATCCAATCTTGATCAAATCCCTAATCGAATCGAGCTCGCACATATTCATCATTGGTGAGATACTCCTCGTTTGAATACAAGTTTTTCCAGCTAAAATCCAGATGAAAAAAAAGACTCGGTCATGCCATCACGGTGACATATTGGCCATCACGGCGTGGTCATGCAATAAAAGAAAAAAGGGTCATCACAGTCATGCTATCGCGGTGTCATATCGGTAATCATGTCATGGTCATGCCGTAGTAGCTAACAAACTAATCGAAAATCTGAAATCCAGAATTCCAATATTTTATTGAATCCATTGTAAATCATCAAAAAAACTTGGTTGTGCAAACTTAATGTGATCACACATCTATATGATACCAAACCGGCATTTCAACACAATTAATTCAGCGTTTTTTGTAGAGGTATTGGATAAGCAAATCGGTGATTAAATCCAAACTATATTGAGCAAAGAATCGCAACAAAGAAAACAACAAAAAGCAATACCAAATTGCAGCAATGATCCAACACAGAATCGCACCAACACTCAGGTAATCCAACACGAACTCATGAGGCAGATGATCAGCAACTGATGAGGAATCGCAATAATGAGCTAGAACGTATATTGGATTGCACAACTAATGTTGATGCTAAGTAGGAGTTGCAATATGAATTGACAAATTGATGGCTGAATTGAAGAATCGATGGAGCGGTTTAATGCTGAACTGGAGCTGCAACTGGAAAATATTTGGCCCTAGGATAGACTAAGCTCTGATACCATGTTAGAAATTAATAGAACATGAAAGCGTGAAAGATATGAACAAGAAAAACACCTGGCTCCATTGTATTGAGAAACGTATCAGTTTGTACATATTGAACTACATATATATAGTATAGAGAGACTTAACTATATATATCGATACTATCTATAAAGATACTCATACTGTCTATCTAACGATATATATAATTGTAAAGAATAAACTAAATTTAAAGGGATAACCTAATTAATATAGATAGACTAAACGATAAAGTCTAATAGAAGGATAATCTAGAGTAAACTACATACTATTCTAACATTCACCCATGTTCTCTGCTTTTCTTGATTTATATTACTCTAACATTCACCCATGTTCTTTGCTCTTCTTGATTTTGATACTCAAATTTTAAAATTTGCTGAATTGGTCCCCAAATTTCCAAAGCTTCTTTGCTTGTGTCGGATCCCAAATCCAATCTTGATCAAATCCCTAATCGAATCGAGCTCGCACATATTCATCATTGGTGAGATACTCCTCGTTTGAATACAAGTTTTTCCAGCTAAAATCCAGATGAAAAAAAAGACTCGGTCATGCCATCACGGTGACATATTGGCCATCACGGCGTGGTCATGCAATAAAAGAAAAAAGGGTCATCACAGTCATGCTATCGCGGTGTCATATCGGTAATCATGTCATGGTCATGCCGTAGTAGCTAACAAACTAATCGAAAATCTGAAATCCAGAATTCCAATATTTTATTGAATCCATTGTAAATCATCAAAAAAACTTGGTTGTGCAAACTTAATGTGATCACACATCTATATGATACCAAACCGGCATTTCAACACAATTAATTCAGCGTTTTTTGTAGAGGTATTAGATAAGCAAATCGGTGATTAAATCCAAACTATATTGAGCAAAGAATCGCAACAAAGAAAACAACAAAAAGCATTACAAAATTGCAGCAATGATCCAACACAGAATCGCACCAACACTCAGGTAATCCAACACGAACTCATGAGGCAGATGATCAGCAACTGATGAGGAATCGCAATAATGAGCTAGAACGTATATTGGATTGCACAACTAATGTTGATGCTAAGTAGGAGTTGCAATATGAATTGACAAATTGATGGCTGAATTGAAGAATCGATGGAGCGGTTTAATGCTGAACTGGAGCTGCAACTGGAAAATATTTGGCCCTAGGATAGACTAAGCTCTGATACCATGTTAGAAATTAATAGAACATGAAAGCGTGAAGGATATGAACAAGAAAAACACCTGGCTCCATTGTATTGAGAAACGTATCAGTTTGTACATATTGAACTACATATATATAGTATAGAGAGACTTAACTATATATATCGATACTATCAATAAAGATACTCATACTATCTATCTAACGATATATATAATTGTAAAGAATAAACTAAATTTAAAGTGATAACCTAATTAATATAGATAGACTAAACGATAAAGTCTAATAGAAGGATAATCTAGAGTAAACTACATACTATTCTAACATTCACCCATGTTCTCTGCTTTTCTTGATTTATATTACTCTAACATTCACCCATGTTCTTTGCTCTTCTTGATTTTGATCCTCAAATTTTAAAATTTGCTGAATTGGTCCCCAAATTTCCAAAGCTTCTTTGCTTGTGTCGGATCCCAAATCCAATCTTGATCAAATCCCTAATCGAATTGAGCTCGCACATATTCATCATTGGTGAGATACTCCTCGTTTGAATACAAGTTTTTCCAGCTAAAATCCAGATGAAAAAAAAAGACTCGGTCGTGCCATCGCGGTGCCATATTGGCCATCACGGCGTGGTCATGTCATAAAAGAAAAAAGGGTCATCACAGTCATGCTATCGCGGTGCCATATCGGTAATCACGTCATGGTCATGCCGTAGTAGCTAACAAACTAATCGAAAATCTGAAATCCAGAATTCCAATAGTTTATTGAATCCATTGTAAATCATCAAAAAAACTTGGTTGTGCAAACTTAATGTGATCACACATCTATATGATACCAAACCGGCATTTCAACACAATTAATTCAGCGTTTTTTGTAGAGGTATTGGATAAGCAAATCGGTGATTAAATCCAAACTATATTGAGCAAAGAATCGCAACAAAGAAAACAACAAAAAGCAATACCAAATTGCAGCAATGATCCAACACAGAATCGCACCAACACTCAGGTAATCCAACACGAACTCATGAGGCAGATGATCAGCAACTGATGAGGAATCGCAATAATGAGCTAGAACGTATATTGGATTGCACAACTAATGTTGAGGCTAAGTAGGAGTTGCAATATGAATTGACAAATTGATGGCTGAATTGAAGAATCGATGGAGCGGTTTAATGCTGAACTGGAGCTGCAACTGGAAAATATTTGGCCCTAGGATAGACTAAGCTCTGATACCATGTTAGAAATTAATAGAACATGAAAGCGTGAAGGATATGAACAAGAAAAACACCTGGCTCCATTGTATTGAGAAACGTATCAGTTTGTACATATTGAACTACATATATATAGTATAGAGAGACTTAACTATATATATCGATACTATCAATAAAGATACTCATACTATCTATCTAACGATATATATAATTGTAAAGAATAAACTAAATTTAAAGGGATAACCTAATTAATATAGATAGACTAAACGATAAAGTCTAATAGAAGGATAATCTAGAGTAAACTACATACTATTCTAACATTCACCCATGTTCTCTGCTTTTCTTGATTTATATTACTCTAACATTCACCCATGTTCTTTGCTCTTCTTGATTTTGATCCTCAAATTTTAAAATTTGCTGAATTGGTCCCCAAATTTCCAAAGCTTCTTTGCTTGTGTCGGATCCCAAATCCAATCTTGATCAAATCTCGCACATATTCATCATTGGTGAGATACTCCTCGTTTGAATACAAGTTTTTCCAGCTAAAATCCAGATGAAAAAAAAGACTCGGTCATGCCATCACGGTGACATATTGGCCATCACGGCGTGGTCATGCAATAGAAGAAAAAAGGGTCATCACAGTCATGCTATCGCGGTGCCATATCGGTAATCACGTCATGGTCATGCCGTAGTAGCTAACAAACTAATCGAAAATCTGAAATCCAGAATTCCAATATTTTATTGAATCCATTGTAAATCATCAAAAAAACTTGGTTGTGCAAACTTAATGTGATCACACATCTATATGATACCAAACCGGCATTTCAACACAATTAATTCAGCGTTTTTTGTAGAGGTATTGGATAAGCAAATCGGTGATTAAATCCAAACTATATTGAGCAAAGAATTGCAACAAAGAAAACAACAAAAAGCATTACAAAATTGCAGCAATGATCCAACACAGAATCGCACCAACACTCAGGTAATCCAACACGAACTCATGAGGAAGATGATCAGCAACTGATGAGGAATCGCAATAATGAGCTAGAACGTATATTGGATTGCACAACTAATGTTGATGCTAAGTAGGAGTTGCAATATGAATTGACAAATTGATGGCTGAATTGAAGAATCGATGGAGCGGTTTAATGCTGAACTGGAGCTGCAACTGGAAAATATTTGGCCCTAGGATAGACTAAGCTCTGATACCATGTTAGAAATTAATAGAACATGAAAGCGTGAAGGATATGAACAAGAAAAACACCTGGCTCCATTGTATTGAGAAACGTATCAGTTTGTACATATTGAACTACATATATATAGTATAGAGAGACTTAACTATATATATCGATACTATCTATAAAGATACTCATACTATCTATCTAACGATATATATAATTGTAAAGAATAAACTAAATTTAAAGGGATAACCTAATTAATATAGATAGACTAAACGATAAAGTCTAATAGAAGGATAATCTAGAGTAAACTACATACTATTCTAACATTAACCCATGTTCTCTGCTTTTCTTGATTTATATTACTCTAACATTCACCCATGTTCTTTGCTCTTCTTGATTTTGATCCTCAAATTTTAAAATTTGCTGAATTGGTCCCCAAATTTCCAAAGCTTCTTTGCTTGTGTCGGATCCCAAATCCAATCTTGATCAAATCCCTAATCGAATTGAGCTCGCACATATCCATCATTGGTGAGATACTCCTCGTTTGAAGACAAGTTTTTCCAGCTAAAATCCAGATGAAAAAAAAAGACTCGGTCATGCCATCGCGGTGCCATATTGGCCATCACGGCGTGGTCATGCCATAACAGAAAAAAGGGTCATCACAGTCATGCTATCGCGGTGCCATATTGGTAATCACGTCATGGTCATGCCGTAGTAGCTAACAAACTAATCGAAAATCTGAAATCCAGAATTCCAATATTTTACTGAATCCATTGTAAATCATCAAAAAAACTTGGTTGTGCAAACTTAATGTGATCACACATCTATATGATACCAAACCGGCATTTCAACACAATTAATTCAGCGTTTTTTGTAGAGGTATTGGATAAGCAAATCGGTGATTAAATCCAAACTATACTGAGCAAAGAATCGCAACAAAGAAAACAACAAAAAGCAATAAAAAATTGCAGCAATGATCCAACACAGAATCGCACCAACACTCAGGTAATCCAACACGAACTCACGAGGCAGATGATCAGCAACTGATGAGGAATCGCAATAATGAGCTAGAACGTATATTGGATTGCACAACTAATGTTGATGCTAAGTAGGAGTTGCAATATGAATTGACAAATTGATGGCTGAATTGAAGAATCGATGGAGAGGTTTAATGCTGAACTGGAGCTGCAACTGGAAAATATTTGGCCCTAGGATAGACTAAGCTCTGATACCATGTTAGAAATTAATAGAACATGAAAGCGTGAAGGATATGAACAAGAAAAACACCTGGCTCCATTGTATTGAGAAACGTATCAGTTTGTACATATTGAACTACATATATATAGTATAGAGAGACTTAACTATATATATCGATACTATCTATAAAGATACTCATACTATCTATCTAACGATATATATAATTGTAAAGAATAAACTAAATTTAAAGGGATAACCTAATTAATATAGATAGACTAAACGATAAAGTCTAATAGAAGGATAATCTAGAGTAAACTACATACTATTCTAACATTAACCCATGTTCTCTGCTTTTCTTGATTTATATTACTCTAACATTCACCCATGTTCTTTGCTCTTCTTGATTTTGATCCTCAAATTTTAAAATTTGCTGAATTGGTCCCCAAATTTCCAAAGCTTCTTTGCTTGTGTCGGATCCCAAATCCAATCTTGATCAAATCCCTAATCGAATTGAGCTCGCACATATCCATCATTGGTGAGATACTCCTCGTTTGAAGACAAGTTTTTCCAGCTAAAATCCAGATGAAAAAAAAAGACTCGGTCATGCCATCGCGGTGCCATATTGGCCATCACGGCGTGGTCATGCCATAACAGAAAAAAGGGTCATCACAGTCATGCTATCGCGGTGCCATATTGGTAATCACGTCATGGTCATGCCGTAGTAGCTAACAAACTAATCGAAAATCTGAAATCCAGAATTCCAATATTTTACTGAATCCATTGTAAATCATCAAAAAAACTTGGTTGTGCAAACTTAATGTGATCACACATCTATATGATACCAAACCGGCATTTCAACACAATTAATTCAGCGTTTTTTGTAGAGGTATTGGATAAGCAAATCGGTGATTAAATCCAAACTATACTGAGCAAAGAATCGCAACAAAGAAAACAACAAAAAGCAATACAAAATTGCAGCAATGATCCAACACAGAAGCGCACCAACACTCAGGTAATCCAACACGAACTCATGAGGCAGATGATCAGCAACTGATGAGGAATCGCAATAATGAGCTAGAACGTATATTGGATTGCACAACTAATGTTGATGCTAAGTAGGAGTTGCAATATGAATTGACAAATTGATGGCTGAATTGAAGAATCGATGGAGCGGTTTAATGCTGAACTGGAGCTGCAACTGGAAAATATTTGGCCCTAGGATAGACTAAGCTCTGATACCATGTTAGAAATTAATAGAACATGAAAGCGTGAAGGATATGAACAAGAAAAACACCTGGCTCCATTGTATTGAGAAACGTATCAGTTTGTACATATTGAACTACATATATATAGTATAGAGAGACTTAACTATATATATCGATACTATCAATAAAGATACTCATACTATCTATCTAACGATATATATAATTGTAAAGAATAAACTAAATTTAAAGGGATAACCTAATTAATATAGATAGACTAAACGATAAAGTCTAATAGAAGGATAATCTAGAGTAAACTACATACTATTCTAACATTCACCCATGTTCTCTGCTTTTCTTGATTTATATTACTCTAACATTCACCCATGTTCTTTGCTCTTCTTGATTTTGATACTCAAATTTTAAAATTTGCTGAATTGGTCCCCAAATTTCCAAAGCTTCTTTGCTTGTGTCGGATCCCAAATCCAATCTTGATCAAATCCCTAATCGAATCGAGCTCGCACATATCCATCATTGGTGAGATACTCCTCGTTTGAATACAAGTTTTTCCAGCTAAAATCCAGATGAAAAAAAAAGACTCGGTCATGCCATCGCGGTGCCATATTGGCCATCACGGCGTGGTCATGCCATAACAGAAAAAAGGGTCATCACAGTCATGCTATCGCGGTGCCATAATGGTAATCACGTCATGGTCATGCCGTAGTAGCTAACAAACTAATCGAAAATCTGAAATCCAGAATTCCAATATTTTATTGAATCCATTGTAAATCATCAAAAAAACTTGGTTGTGCAAACTTAATGTGATCACACATCTATATGATACCAAACCGGCATTTCAACACAATTAATTCAGCGTTTTTTGTAGAGGTATTGGATAAGCAAATCGGTGATTAAATCCAAACTATATTGAGCAAAGAATCGCAACAAAGAAAACAACAAAAAGCAATACCAAATTGCAGCAATGATCCAACACAGAATCGCACCAACACTCAGGTAATCCAACACGAACTCATGAGGCAGATGATCAGCAACTGATGAGGAATCGCAATAATGAGCTAGAACGTATATTGGATTGCACAACTAATGTTGATGCTAAGTAGGAGTTGCAATATGAATTGACAAATTGATGGCTGAATTGAAGAATCGATGGAGCGGTTTAATGCTGAACTAGAGCTGCAACTGGAAAATATTTGGCCCTAGGATAGACTAAGCTCTGATACCATGTTAGAAATTAATAGAACATGAAAGCGTGAAGGATATGAACAAGAAAAACACCTGGCTCCATTGTATTGAGAAACGTATCAGTTTGTACATATTGAACTACATATATATAGTATAGAGAGACTTAACTATATATATCGATACTATCAATAAAGATACTCATACTATCTATCTAACGATATATATAATTGTAAAGAATAAACTAAATTTAAAGGGATAACCTAATTAATATAGATAGACTAAACGATAAAGTCTAATAGAAGGATAATCTAGAGTAAACTACATACTATTCTAACATTCACCCATGTTCTCTGCTTTTCTTGATTTATATTACTCTAACATTCACCCATGTTCTTTGCTCTTCTTGATTTTGATCCTCAAATTTTAAAATTTGCTGAATTGGTCCCCAAATTTCCAAAGCTTCTTTGCTTGTGTCGGATCCCAAATCCAATCTTGATCAAATCTCGCACATATTCATCATTGGTGAGATACTCCTCGTTTGAATACAAGTTTTTCCAGCTAAAATCCAGATGAAAAAAAAGACTCGGTCATGCCATCACGGTGACATATTGGCCATCACGGCGTGGTCATGCAATAAAAGAAAAAAGGGTCATCACAGTCATGCTATCGCGGTGCCATATCGGTAATCACGTTATGGTCATGCCGTAGTAGCTAACAAACTAATCGAAAATCTGAAATCCAGAATTCCAATATTTTATTGAATCCATTGTAAATCATCAAAAAAACTTGGTTGTGCAAACTTAATGTGATCACACATCTATATGATACCAAACCGGCATTTCAACACAATTAATTCAGCGTTTTTTGTAGAGGTATTGGATAAGCAAATCGGTGATTAAATCCAAACTATATTGAGCAAAGAATCGCAACAAAGAAAACAACAAAAAGCATTACAAAATTGCAGCAATGATCCAACACAGAATCGCACCAACACTCAGGTAATCCAACACGAACTCATGAGGAAGATGATCAGCAACTGATGAGGAATCGCAATAATGAGCTAGAACGTATATTGGATTGCACAACTAATGTTGATGCTAAGTAGGAGTTGCAATATGAATTGACAAATTGATGGCTGAATTGAAGAATCGATGGAGCGGTTTAATGCTGAACTGGAGCTGCAACTGGAAAATATTTGGCCCTAGGATAGACTAAGCTCTGATACCATGTTAGAAATTAATAGAACATGAAAGCGTGAAGGATATGAACAAGAAAAACACCTGGCTCCATTGTATTGAGAAACGTATCAGTTTGTACATATTGAACTACATATATATAGTATAGAGAGACTTAACTATATATATCGATACTATCTATAAAGATACTCATACTATCTATCTAACGATATATATAATTGTAAAGAATAAACTAAATTTAAAGGGATAACCTAATTAATATAGATAGACTAAACGATAAAGTCTAATAGAAGGATAATCTAGAGTAAACTACATACTATTCTAACATTAACCCATGTTCTCTGCTTTTCTTGATTTATATTACTCTAACATTCACCCATGTTCTTTGCTCTTCTTGATTTTGATACTCAAATTTTAAAATTTGCTGAATTGGTCCCCAAATTTCCAAAGCTTCTTTGCTTGTGTCGGATCCCAAATCCAATCTTGATCAAATCCCTAATCGAATTGAGCTCGCACATATCCATCATTGGTGAGATACTCCTCGTTTGAAGACAAGTTTTTCCAGCTAAAATCCAGATGAAAAAAAAAGACTCGGTCATGCCATCGCGGTGACATATTGGCCATCACGGCGTGGTCATGCCATAACAGAAAAAAGGGTCATCACAGTCATGCTATCGCGGTGCCATATTGGTAATCACGTCATGGTCATGCCGTAGTAGCTAACAAACTAATCGAAAATCTGAAATCCAGAATTCCAATATTTTACTGAATCCATTGTAAATCATCAAAAAAACTTGGTTGTGCAAACTTAATGTGATCACACATCTATATGATACCAAACCGGCATTTCAACACAATTAATTCAGCGTTTTTTGTAGAGGTATTGGATAAGCAAATCGGTGATTAAATCCAAACTATACTGAGCAAAGAATCACAACAAAGAAAACAACAAAAAGCAATAAAAAATTGCAGCAATGATCCAACACAGAATCGCACCAACACTCAGGTAATCCAACACGAACTCACGAGGCAGATGATCAGCAACTGATGAGGAATCGCAATAATGAGCTAGAACGTATATTGGATTGCACAACTAATGTTGATGCTAAGTAGGAGTTGCAATATGAATTGACAAATTGATGGCTGAATTGAAGAATCGATGGAGCGGTTTAATGCTGAACTGGAGCTGCAACTGGAAAATATTTGGCCCTAGGATAGACTAAGCTCTGATACCATGTTAGAAATTAATAGAACATGAAAGCGTGAAGGATATGAACAAGAAAAACACCTGGCTCCATTGTATTGAGAAACGTATCAGTTTGTACATATTGAACTACATATATATAGTATAGAGAGACTTAACTATATATATCGATACTATCTATAAAGATACTCATACTATCTATCTAACGATATATATAATTGTAAAGAATAAACTAAATTTAAAGGGATAACCTAATTAATATAGATAGACTAAACGATAAAGTCTAATAGAAGGATAATCTAGAGTAAACTACATACTATTCTAACATTAACCCATGTTCTCTGCTTTTCTTGATTTATATTACTCTAACATTCACCCATGTTCTTTGCTCTTCTTGATTTTGATCCTCAAATTTTAAAATTTGCTGAATTGGTCCCCAAATTTCCAAAGCTTCTTTGCTTGTGTCGGATCCCAAATCCAATCTTGATCAAATCCCTAATCGAATTGAGCTCGCACATATCCATCATTGGTGAGATACTCCTCGTTTGAAGACAAGTTTTTCCAGCTAAAATCCAGATGAAAAAAAAAGACTCGGTCATGCCATCGCGGTGCCATATTGGCCATCACGGCGTGGTCATGCCATAACAGAAAAAAGGGTCATCACAGTCATGCTATCGCGGTGCCATATTGGTAATCACGTCATGGTCATGCCGTAGTAGCTAACAAACTAATCGAAAATCTGAAATCCAGAATTCCAATATTTTACTGAATCCATTGTAAATCATCAAAAAAACTTGGTTGTGCAAACTTAATGTGATCACACATCTATATGATACCAAACCGGCATTTCAACACAATTAATTCAGCGTTTTTTGTAGAGGTATTGGATAAGCAAATCGGTGATTAAATCCAAACTATACTGAGCAAAGAATCGCAACAAAGAAAACAACAAAAAGCAATACAAAATTGCAGCAATGATCCAACACAGAAGCGCACCAACACTCAGGTAATCCAACACGAACTCATGAGGCAGATGATCAGCAACTGATGAGGAATCGCAATAATGAGCTAGAACGTATATTGGATTGCACAACTAATGTTGATGCTAAGTAGGAGTTGCAATATGAATTGACAAATTGATGGCTGAATTGAAGAATCGATGGAGCGGTTTAATGCTGAACTGGAGCTGCAACTGGAAAATATTTGGCCCTAGGATAGACTAAGCTCTGATACCATGTTAGAAATTAATAGAACATGAAAGCGTGAAGGATATGAACAAGAAAAACACCTGGCTCCATTGTATTGAGAAACGTATCAGTTTGTACATATTGAACTACATATATATAGTATAGAGAGACTTAACTATATATATCGATACTATCAATAAAGATACTCATACTATCTATCTAACGATATATATAATTGTAAAGAATAAACTAAATTTAAAGGGATAACCTAATTAATATAGATAGACTAAACGATAAAGTCTAATAGAAGGATAATCTAGAGTAAACTACATACTATTCTAACATTCACCCATGTTCTCTGCTTTTCTTGATTTATATTACTCTAACATTCACCCATGTTCTTTGCTCTTCTTGATTTTGATACTCAAATTTTAAAATTTGCTGAATTGGTCCCCAAATTTCCAAAGCTTCTTTGCTTGTGTCGGATCCCAAATCCAATCTTGATCAAATCCCTAATCGAATCGAGCTCGCACATATCCATCATTGGTGAGATACTCCTCGTTTGAATACAAGTTTTTCCAGCTAAAATCCAGATGAAAAAAAAAGACTCGGTCATGCCATCGCGGTGCCATATTGGCCATCACGGCGTGGTCATGCCATAACAGAAAAAAGGGTCATCACAGTCATGCTATCGCGGTGCCATATTGGTAATCACGTCATGGTCATGCCGTAGTAGCTAACAAACTAATCGAAAATCTGAAATCCAGAATTCCAATATTTTATTGAATCCATTGTAAATCATCAAAAAAACTTGGTTGTGCAAACTTAATGTGATCACACATCTATATGATACCAAACCGGCATTTCAACACAATTAATTCAGCGTTTTTTGTAGAGGTATTGGATAAGCAAATCGGTGATTAAATCCAAACTATACTGAGCAAAGAATCGCAACAAAGAAAACAACAAAAAGCAATACAAAATTGCAGCAATGAACCAACACAGAATCGCACCAACACTCAGGTAATCCAACACGAACTCATGAGGCAGATGATCAGCAACTGATGAGGAATCGCAATAATGAGCTAGAACGTATATTGGATTGCACAACTAATGTTGATGCTAAGTAGGAGTTGCAATATGAATTGACAAATTGATGGCTGAATTGAAGAATCGATGGAGCGGTTTAATGCTGAACTGGAGCTGCAACTGGAAAATATTTGGCCCTAGGATAGACTAAGCTCTGATACCATGTTAGAAATTAATAGAACATGAAAGCGTGAAGGATATGAACAAGAAAAACACCTGGCTCCATTGTATTGAGAAACGTATCAGTTTGTACATATTGAACTACATATATATAGTATAGAGAGACTTAACTATATATATCGATACTATCTATAAAGATACTCATACTATCTATCTAACGATATATATAATTGTAAAGAATAAACTAAATTTAAAGGGATAACCTAATTAATATAGATAGACTAAACGATAAAGTCTAATAGAAGGATAATCTAGAGTAAACTACATACTATTCTAACATTCACCCATGTTCTCTGCTTTTCTTGATTTATATTACTCTAACATTCACCCATGTTCTTTCCTCTTCTTGATTTTGATCCTCAAATTTTAAAATTTGCTGAATTGGTCCCCAAATTTCCAAAGATTCTTTCCTTGTGTCGGATCCCAAGTCCAATCTTGATCAAATCCCTAATCGAATTGAGCTCGCACATATTCATCATTGGTGAGATACTCCTCGTTTGAATACAAGTTTTTCCAGCTAAAATCCAGATGAAAAAAAAAGACTCGGTCATGCCATCGCGGTGCCATATTGGCCATCACGGCGTGGTCATGCCATAACAGAAAAAAGGGTCATCACAGTCATGCTATCGCGGTGCCATATCGGTAATCACGTCATGGTCATGCCGTAGTAGCTAACAAACTAATCGAAAATCTGAAATCCAGAATTCCAATATTTTATTGAATCCATTTTAAATCATCAAAAAAACTTGGTTGTGCAAACTTAATGTGATCACACATCTATATGATACCAAACCGGCATTTCAACACAATTAATTCAGCGTTTTTTGTAGAGGTATTGGATAAGAAAATCGGTGATTAAATCCAAACTATACTGAGCAAAGAATCGCAACAAAGAAAACAACAAAAAGCAATACAAAATTGCAGCAATGATCCAACACAGAATCGCACCAACACTCAGGTAATCCAACACGAACTCATGAGGCAGATGATCAGCAACTGATGAGGAATCGCAATAATGAGCTAGAACGTATATTGGATTGCACAACTAATGTTGATGCTAAGTAGGAGTTGCAATATGAATTGACAAATTGATGGCTGAATGGAAGAATCGATGGAGCGGTTTAATGCTGAACTGGAGCTGCAACTGGAAAATATTTAGCCCTAGGATAGACTAAGCTCTGATACCATGTTAGAAATTAATAGAACATGAAAGCGTGAAGGATATGAACAAGAAAAACACCTGGCTCCATTGTATTGAGAAACGTATCAGTTTGTACATATTGAACTACATATATATAGTATAGAGAGACTTAACTATATATATCGATACTATCTATAAAGATACTCATACTATCTATCTAACGATATATATAATTGTAAAGAATAAACTAAATTTAAAGGGATAACCTAATTAATATAGATAGACTAAACGATAAAGTCTAATAGAAGGATAATCTAGAGTAAACTACATACTATTCTAACTTTCACCCATGTTCTCTGCTTTTCTTGATTTATATTACTCTAACATTCACCCATGTTCTTTGCTCTTCTTGATTTTGATCCTCAAATTTTAAATTTTGCTGAATTGGTCCCCAAATTTCCAAAGCTTCTTTGCTTGTGTCGGATCCCAAATCCAATCTTGATCAAATCCCTAATCGAATTGAGCTCGCACATATCCATCATTGGTGAGATACTCCTCGTTTGAATACAAGTTTTTCCAGCTAAAATCCAGATGAAAAAAAAAGACTCGGTCATGCCATCGCGGTGCCATATTGGCCATCACCGCGTGGTCATGCCATAACAGAAAAAAGGGTCATCACAGTCATGCTATCGCGGTGCCATATCGGTAATCACGTCATGGTCATGCCGTAGTAGCTAACAAACTAATCGAAAATCTGAAATCCAGAATTCCAATATTTTATTGAATCCATTTTAAATCATCAAAAAAACTTGGTTGTGCAAACTTAATGTGATCACACATCTATATGATACCAAACCGGCATTTCAACACAATTAATTCAGCGTTTTTTGTAGAGGTATTGGATAAGAAAATCGGTGATTAAATCCAAACTATACTGAGCAAAGAATCGCAACAAAGAAAACAACAAAAAGCAATACAAAATTGCAGCAATGATCCAACACAGAATCGCACCAACACTCAGGTAATCCAACACGAACTCATGAGGCAGATGATCAGCAACTGATGAGGAATCGCAATAATGAGCTAGAACGTATATTGGATTGCACAACTAATGTTGATGCTAAGTAGGAGTTGCAATATGAATTGACAAATTGATGGCTGAATGGAAGAATCGATGGAGCGGTTTAATGCTGAACTGGAGCTGCAACTGGAAAATATTTGGCCCTAGGATAGACTAAGCTCTGATACCATGTTAGAAATTAATAGAACATGAAAGCGTGAAGGATATGAACAAGAAAAACACCTGGCTCCATTGTATTGAGAAACGTATCAGTTTGTACATATTGAACTACATATATATAGTATAGAGAGACTTAACTATATATATCGATACTATCTATAAAGATACTCATACTATCTATCTAACGATATATATAATTGTAAAGAATAAACTAAATTTAAAGGGATAACCTAATTAATATAGATAGACTAAACGATAAAGTCTAATAGAAGGATAATCTAGAGTAAACTACATACTATTCTAACTTTCACCCATGTTCTCTGCTTTTCTTGATTTATATTACTCTAACATTCACCCATGTTCTTTGCTCTTCTTGATTTTGATCCTCAAATTTTAAATTTTGCTGAATTGGTCCCCAAATTTCCAAAGCTTCTTTGCTTGTGTCGGATCCCAAATCCAATCTTGATCAAATCCCTAATCGAATTGAGCTCGCACATATCCATCATTGGTGAGATACTCCTCGTTTGAATACAAGTTTTTCCAGCTAAAATCCAGATGAAAAAAAATGACTCGGTCATGCCATCGCGGTGCCATATTGGCCATCACGGCGTGGTCATGCCATAACAGAAAAAAGGGTCATCACAGTCATGCTATCGCGGTGCCATATTGGTAATCACGTCATGGTCATGCCGTAGTAGCTAACAAACTAATCGAAAATCTGAAATCCAGAATTCCAATATTTTATTGAATCCATTGTAAATCATCAAAAAAACTTGGTTGTGCAAACTTAATGTGATCACACATCTATATGATACCAAACCGGCATTTCAACACAATTAATTCAACGTTTTTTGTAGAGGTATTGGATAAGCAAATCGGTGATTAAATCCAAACTATACTGAGCAAAGAATCGCAACAAAGAAAACAACAAAAAGCAATACAAAATTGCAGCAATGAACCAACACAGAATCGCACCAACACTCAGGTAATCCAACACGAACTCATGAGGCAGATGATCAGCAACTGATGAGGAATCGCAATAATGAGCTAGAACGTATATTGGATTGCACAACTAATGTTGATGCTAAGTAGGAGTTGCAATATGAATTGACAAATTGATGGCTGAATTGAAGAATCGATGGAGCGGTTTAATGCTGAACTGGAGCTGCAACTGGAAAATATTTGGCCCTAGGATAGACTAAGCTCTGATACCATGTTAGAAATTAATAGAACATGAAAGCGTGAAGGATATGAACAAGAAAAACACCTGGCTCCATTGTATTGAGAAACGTATCAGTTTGTACATATTGAACTACATATATATAGTATAGAGAGACTTAACTATATATATCGATACTATCTATAAAGATACTCATACTATCTATCTAACGATATATATAATTATAAAGAATAAACTAAATTTAAAGGGATAACCTAATTAATATAGATAGACTAAACGATAAAGTCTAATAGAAGGATAATCTAGAGTAAACTACATACTATTCTAACATTCACCCATGTTCTCTGCTTTTCTTGATTTATATTACTCTAACATTCACCCATGTTCTTTCCTCTTCTTGATTTTGATCCTCAAATTTTAAAATTTGCTGAATTGGTCCCCAAATTTCCAAAGATTCTTTGCTTGTGTCGGATCCCAAATCCAATCTTGATCAAATCCCTAATCGAATTGAGCTCGCACATATTCATCATTGGTGAGATACTCCTCGTTTGAATACAAGTTTTTCCAGCTAAAATCCAGATGAAAAAAAAAGACTCGGTCATGCCATCGCGGTGCCATATTGGCCATCACGGCGTGGTCATGCCATAACAGAAAAAAGGGTCATCACAGTCATGCTATCGCGGTGCCATATCGGTAATCACGTCATGGTCATGCCGTAGTAGCTAACAAACTAATCGAAAATCTGAAATCCAGAATTCCAATATTTTATTGAATCCATTTTAAATCATCAAAAAAACTTGGTTGTGCAAACTTAATGTGATCACACATCTATATGATACCAAACCGGCATTTCAACACAATTAATTCAGCGTTTTTTGTAGAGGTATTGGATAAGCAAATCGGTGATTAAATCCAAACTATATTGAGCAAAGAATCGCCACAAAGAAAACAACAAAAAGCATTACAAAATTGCAGCAATGATCCAACACAGAATCACACCAACACTTAGGTAATCCAACACGAACTCATGAGGCAGATGATCAGCAACTGATGAGGAATCGCAATAATGAGCTAGAACGTATATTGGATTGCACAACTAATGTTGATGCTAAGTAGGAGTTGCAATATGAATTGACAAATTGATGGCTGAATTGAAGAATCGATGGAGCGGTTTAATGCTGAACTGGAGCTGCAACTGGAAAATATTTGGCCCTAGGATAGACTAAGCTCTGATACCATGTTAGAAATTAATAGAACATGAAAGCGTGAAGGATATGAACAAGAAAAACACCTGGCTCCATTGTATTGAGAAACGTATCAGTTTGTACATATTGAACTACATATATATAGTATAGAGAGAATTAACTATATATATCGATACTATCTATATAACGATATATATAATTGTAAAGATTAAACTAAATTTAAAGGGATAACCTAATTAATATAGATAGACTAAACGATAAAGTCTAATAGAAGGATAATCTAGAGTAAACTACATAATATTCTAACATTCACTCATGTTCTCTGCTTTTCTTGATGTATATTACTCTAACATTCACCCATGTTCTTTGCTCTTCTTGATTTTGATCCTCAAATTTTAAAATTTGCTGAATTGGTCCCGAAATTTCCAAAGCTTCTTTGCTTGTGTCGGATCCCAAATCCAATCTTGATCAAATCCCTAATCGAATTGAGCTCGCACATATTCATCATTGGTGAGATACTCCTCGTTTGAATACAGGTTTTTCCAGCTAAAATCCAGATGAAAAAAAAAGACTCGGTCATGCCATCGCGGTGCCATATTGGCCATCACGGCGTGGTCATGCCATAACAGAAAAAAGGGTCATCACAGTCATGCTATCGCGGTGTCATATCGGTAATCACGTCATGGTCATGCCGTAGTAGCTAACAAACTAATCGAAAATCTGAAATCCAGAATTCCAATATTTTATTGAATCCATTTTAAATCATCAAAAAAACTTGGTTGTGCAAACTTAATGTGATCACACATCTATATGATACCAAACCGGCATTTCAACACAATTAATTCAGCGTTTTTTGTAGAGGTATTGGATAAGCAAATCGGTGATTAAATCCAAACTATATTGAGCAAAGAATCGCCACAAAGAAAACAACAAAAAGCATTACAAAATTGCAGCAATGATCCAACACAGAATCGCACCAACACTCAGGTAATCCAACACGAACTCATGAGGCAGATGATCAGCAACTGATGAGGAATCGCAATAATGAGCTAGAACGTATATTGGATTGCACAACTAATGTTGATGCTAAGTAGGAGTTGCAATATGAATTGACAAATTGATGGCTGAATTGAAGAATCGATGGAGCGGTTTAATGCTGAACTGGAGCTGCAACTGGAAAATATTTGGCCCTAGGATAGACTAAGCTCTGATACCATGTTAGAAATTAATAGAACATGAAAGCGTGAAGGATATGAACAAGAAAAACACCTGGCTCCATTGTATTGAGAAACGTATCAGTTTGTACATATTGAACTACATATATATAGTATAGAGAGAATTAACTATATATATCGATACTATCTATATAACGATATATATAATTGTAAAGATTAAACTAAATTTAAAGGGATAACATAATTAATATAGATAGACTAAACGATAAAGTCTAATAGAAGGATAATCTAGAGTAAACTACATAATATTCTAACATTCACTCATGTTCTCTGCTTTTCTTGATGTATATTACTCTAACATTCACCCATGTTCTTTGCTCTTCTTGATTTTGATCCTCAAATTTTAAAATTTGCTGAATTGGTCCCCAAATTTCCAAAGCTTCTTTGCTTGTGTCGGATCCCAAATCCAATCTTGATCAAATCCCTAATCGAATTGAGCTCGCACATATTCATCATTGGTGAGATACTCCTCGTTTGAATACAAGTTTTTCCAGCTAAAATCCAGATTAAAAAAAAAGACTCGGTCATGCCATCGCGGTGCCATATTGGCCATCACGGCGTGGTCATGCCATAACATAAAAAAGGGTCATCACAGTCATGCTATCGCGGTGCCATATCGGTAATCACGTCATGGTCATGCCGTAGTAGCTAACAAACTAATCGAAAATCTGAAATCCAGAATTCCAATATTTTATTGAATCCATTTTAAATCATCAAAAAAACTTGGTTGTGCAAACTTAATGTGATCACACATCTATATGATACCAAACCGGCATTTCAACACAATTAATTCAGCGTTTTTTGTAGAGGTATTGGATAAGCAAATCGGTGATTAAATCCAAACTATATTGAGCAAAGAATCGCAACAAAGAAAACAACAAAAAGCATTACAAAATTGCAGCAATGATCCAACACAGAATCGCACCAACACTCAGGTAATCCAACACGAACTCATGAGGCAGATGATCAGCAACTGATGAGGAATCGCAATAATGAGCTAGAACGTATATTGGATTGCACAACTAATGTTGATGCTAAGTAGGAGTTGCAATATGAATTAACAAATTGATGGCTGAGTTGAAGAATCGATGGAGCGGTTTAATGCTGAACTGGAGCTGCAACTGGAAAATATTTGGCCCTAGGATAGACTAAGCTCTGATACCATGTTAGAAATTAATAGAACATGAAAGCGTGAAGGATATGAACAAGAAAAACACCTGGCTCCATTGTATTGAGAAACGTATCAGTTTGTACATATTGAACTACATATATATAGTATAGAGAGAATTAACTATATATATCGATACTATCTATATAACGATATATATAATTGTAAAGATTAAACTAAATTTAAAGGGATAACCTAATTAATATAGATAGACTAAACGATAAAGTCTAATAGAAGGATTATCTAGAGTAAACTACATAATATTCTAACATTCACCCATGTTCTCTGCTTTTCTTGATGTATATTACTCTAACATTCACCCATGTTCTTTGCTCTTCTTGATTTTGATCCTCAAATTTTAAAATTTGCTGAATTGGTCCCCAAATTTCCAAAGCTTCTTTGCTTGTGTCGGATCCCAAATCCAATCTTGATCAAATCCCTAATCGAATTGAGCTCGCACATATTCATCATTGGTGAGATACTCCTCGTTTGAATACAAGTTTTTCCAGCTAAAATCCAGATTAAAAAAAAAGACTCGGTCATGCCATCGCGGTGCCATATTGGCCATCACGGCGTGGTCATGCCATAACATAAAAAAGGGTCATCACAGTCATGCTATCGCGGTGCCATATCGGTAATCACGTCATGGTCATGCCGTAGTAGCTAACAAACTAATCGAAAATCTGAAATCCAGAATTCCAATATTTTATTGAATCCATTTTAAATCATCAAAAAAACTTGGTTGTGCAAACTTAATGTGATCACACATCTATATGATACCAAACCGGCATTTCAACACAATTAATTCAGCGTTTTTTGTAGAGGTATTGGATAAGCAAATCGGTGATTAAATCCAAACTATATTGAGCAAAGAATCGCAACAAAGAAAACAACAAAAAGCATTACAAAATTGCAGCAATGATCCAACACAGAATCGCACCAACACTCAGGTAATCCAACACGAACTCATGAGGCAGATGATCAGCAACTGATGAGGAATCGCAATAATGAGCTAGAACGTATATTGGATTGCACAACTAATGTTGATGCTAAGTAGGAGTTGCAATATGAATTAACAAATTGATGGCTGAGTTGAAGAATCGATGGAGCGGTTTAATGCTGAACTGGAGCTGCAACTGGAAAATATTTGGCCCTAGGATAGACTAAGCTCTGATACCATGTTAGAAATTAATAGAACATGAAAGCGTGAAGGATATGAACAAGAAAAACACCTGGCTCCATTGTATTGAGAAACGTATCAGTTTGTACATATTGAACTACATATATATAGTATAGAGAGAATTAACTATATATATCGATACTATCTATATAACGATATATATAATTGTAAAGATTAAACTAAATTTAAAGGGATAACCTAATTAATATAGATAGACTAAACGATAAAGTCTAATAGAAGGATAATCTAGAGTAAACTACATAATATTCTAACATTCACTCATGTTCTCTGCTTTTCTTGATGTATATTACTCTAACATTCACCCATGTTCTTTGCTCTTCTTGATTTTGATCCTCAAATTTTAAAATTTGCTGAATTGGTCCCCAAATTTCCAAAGCTTCTTTGCTTGTGTCGGATCCCAAATCCAATCTTGATCAAATCCCTAATCGAATTGAGCTCGCACATATTCATCATTGGTGAGATACTCCTCGTTTGAATACAAGTTTTTCCAGCTAAAATCCAGATGAAAAAAAAAGACTCGGTCATGCCATCGCGGTGCCATATTGGCCATCACGGCGTGGTCATGCCATAACAGAAAAAAGGGTCATCACAGTCATGCTATCGCGGTGCCATATCGGTAATCACGTCATGGTCATGCCGTAGTAGCTAACAAACTAATCGAAAATCTGAAATCCAGAATTCCAATATTTTATTGAATCCATTTTAAATCATCAAAAAAACTTGGTTGTGCAAACTTAATGTGATCACACATCTATATGATACCAAACCGGCATTTCAACACAATTAATTCAGCGTTTTTTGTAGAGGTATTGGATAAGCAAATCGGTGATTAAATCCAAACTATATTGAGCAAAGAATCGCAACAAAGAAAACAACAAAAAGCATTACAAAATTGCAGCAATGATCCAACACAGAATCGCACCAACACTCAGGTAATCCAACACGAACTCATGAGGCAGATGATCAGCAACTGATGAGGAATCGCAATAATGAGCTAGAACGTATATTGGATTGCACAACTAATGTTGATGCTAAGTAGGAGTTGCAATATGAATTGACAAATTGATGGCTGAATTGAAGAATCGATGGAGCGGTTTAATGCTGAACTGGAGCTGCAACTGGAAAATATTTTGCCCTAGGATAGACTAAGCTCTGATACCATGTTAGAAATTAATAGAACATGAAAGCGTGAAGGATATGAACAAGAAAAACACCTGGCTCCATTGTATTGAGAAACGTATCAGTTTGTACATATTGAACTACATATATATAGTATAGAGAGAATTAACTATATATATCGATACTATCTATCTAACGATATATATAATTGTAAAGATTAAACTAAATTTAAAGGGATAACCTAATTAATATAGATAGAATAAACGATAAAGTCTAATAGAAGGATAATCTAGAGTAAACTACATAATATTCTAACATTTACCCATGTTCTCTGCTTTTCTTTATGTATATTACTCTAACATTCACCCATGTTCTTTGCTCTTCTTGATTTTGATCCTCAAATTTTAAAATTTGCTGAATTGGTCCCCAAATTTCCAAAGCTTCTTTGCTTGTGTCGGATCCCAAATCCAATCTTGATCAAATCCCTAATCGAATTGAGCTCGCACATATTCATCATTGGTGAGATACTCCTCGTTTGAATACAAGTTTTTCCAGCTAAAATCCAGATGAAAAAAAAAGACTCGGTCATGCCATCGCGGTGCCATATTGGCCATCACGACGTGGTCATGCCATAAAAGAAAAAAGGGTCATCACAGTCATGCTATCGCGGTGCCATATCGGTAATCACGTCATGGTCATGCCGTAGTAGCTAACAAACTAATCGAAAATCTGAATTCCAGAATTCAAATATTTTATTGAATCCATTGTAAATCATCAAAAAAACTTGGTTGTGCAAACTTAATGTGATCACACATCTATATGATACCAAACCGGCATTTCAACACAATTAATTCAGCGTTTTTTGTAGAGGTATTGGATAAGCAAATCGGTGATTAAATCCAAACTATAGTGAGCAAAGAATCGCAACAAAGAAAACAACAAAAAGCATTACAAAATTGCAGCAATGATCCAACACAGAATCGCACCAACACTCAGGTAATCCAACACGAACTCATGAGGCAGATGATCAGCAACTGATGAGGAATCGCAATAATGAGCTAGAACGTATATTGGATTGCACAACTAATGTTGATGCTAAGTAGGAGTTGCAATATGAATTGACAAATTGATGGCTGAATTGAAGAATCGATGGAGCGGTTTAATGCTGAACTGGAGCTGCAACTGGAAAATATTTGGCCCTAGGATAGACTAACCTCTGATACCATGTTAGAAATTAATAGAACATGAAAGCGTGAAGGATATGAACAAGAAAAACACCTGGCTCCATTGTATTGAGAAACGTATCAGTTTGTACATATTGAACTACATATATATAGTATAGAGAGAATTAACTATATATATCGATACTATCTATCTAACGATATACATAATTGTAAAGATTAAACTAAATTTAAAGGGATAACCTAATTAATATAGATAGAATAAACGATAAAGTCTAATAGAAGGATAATCTAGAGTAAACTACATAATATTCTAACATTTACCCATGTTCTCTGCTTTTCTTTATGTATATTACTCTAACATTCACCCATGTTCTTTGCTCTTCTTGATTTTGATCCTCAAATTTTAAAATTTGCTGAATTGGTCCCCAAATTTCCAAAGCTTCTTTGCTTGTGTCGGATCCCAAATCCAATCTTGATCAAATCCCTAATCGAATTGAGCTCGCACATATTCATCATTGGTGAGATACTCCTCGTTTGAATACAAGTTTTTCCAGCTAAAATCCAGATGAAAAAAAAAGACTCGGTCATGCCATCGCGGTGCCATATTGGCCATCACGGCGTGGTCATGCCATAACAGAAAAAAGGGTCATCACAGTCATGCTATCGCGGTGCCATATCGGTAATCACGTCATGGTCATGCCGTAGTAGCTAACAAACTAATCGAAAATCTGAATTCCAGAATTCCAATATTTTATTGAATCCATTGTAAATCATCAAAAAAACTTGGTTGTGCAAACTTAATGTGATCACACATCTATATGATACCAAACCGGCATTTCAACACAATTAATTCAGCGTTTTTTGTAGAGGTATTGGATAAGCAAATCGGTGATTAAATCCAAACTATATTGAGCAAAGAATCGCAACAAAGAAAACAACAAAAAGCATTACAAAATTGCAGCAATGATCCAACACAGAATCGCACCAACACTCAGGTAATCCAACACGAACTCATGAGGCAGATGATCAACAACTGATGAGGAATCGCAATAATGAGCTAGAACGTATATTGGATTGCACAACTAATGTTGATGCTAAGTAGGAGTTGCAATATGAATTGACAAATTGATGGTTGAATTGAAGAATCGATGGAGCGGTTTAATGCTGAACTGGAGCTGCAACTGGAAAATATTTGGCCCTAGGATAGACTAAGCTCTGATACCATGTTAGAAATTAATAGAACATGAAAGCGTGAAGGATATGAACAAGAAAAACACCTGGCTCCATTGTATTGAGAAACGTATCAGTTTGTACATATTGAACTACATATATATAGTATAGAGAGAATTAACTATATATATCGATACTATCTATAAAGATACTCATACTATCTATCTAACGATATATATAATTGTAAAGATTAAACTAAATTTAAAGGGATAACCTAATTAATATAGATAGAATAAACGATAAAGTCTAATAGAAGGATAATCCAGAGTAAACTACATACTATTCTAACATTCACCCATGTTCTCTGCTTTTCTTGATTTATATTACTCTAACATTCACCCATGTTCTTTCCTCTTCTTGATTTTGATCCTCAAATTTTAAAATTTGCTGAATTGGTCCCCAAATTTCCAAAGATTCTTTGCTTGTGTCGGATCCCAAATCCAATCTTGATCAAATCCCTAATCGAATTGAGCTCGCACATATTCATCATTGGTGAGATACTCCTCGTTTGAATACAAGTTTTTCCAGCTAAAATCCAGATGAAAAAAAAAGACTCGGTCATGCCATCGCGGTGCCATATTGGCCATCACGGCGTGGTCATGCCATAAAAGAAAAAAGGGTCATCACAGTCATGCTATCGCGGTGCCATATCGGTAATCACGTCATGGTCATGCCGTAGTAGCTAACAAACTAATCGAAAATCTGAATTCCAGAATTCCAATATTTTATTGAATCCATTGTAAATCATCAAAAAAACTTGGTTGTGCAAACTTAATGTGATCACACATCTATATGATACCAAACCGGCATTTCAACACAATTAATTCAGCGTTTTTTGTAGAGGTATTGGATAAGCAAATCGGTGATTAAATCCAAACTATATTGAGCAAAGAATCGCAACAAAGAAAACAACAAAAAGCATTACAAAATTGCAGCAATGATCCAACACAGAATCGCACCAACACTCAGGTAATCCAACACGAACTCATGAGGCAGATGATCAGCAACTGATGAGGAATCGCAATAATGAGCTAGAATGTATATTGGATTGCACAACTAATGTTGATGCTAAGTAGGAGTTGCAATATGAATTGACAAATTGATGGCTGAATTGAAGAATCGATGGAGCGGTTTAATGCTGAACTGGAGCTGCAACTGGAAAATATTTGGCCCTAGGATAGACTAAGCTCTGATACCATGTTAGAAATTAATAGAACATGAAAGCGTGAAGGATATGAACAAGAAAAACACCTGGCTCCATTGTATTGAGAAACGTATCAGTTTGTACATATTGAACTACATATATATAGTATAGAGAGAATTAACTATATATATCGATACTATCTATAAAGATACTCATACTATCTATCTAACGATATATATAATTGTAAAGATTAAACTAAATTTAAAGGGATAACCTAATTAATATAGATAGAATAAACGATAAAGTCTAATAGAAGGATAATCTAGAGTAAACTACATAATATTCTAACATTTACCCATGTTCTCTGCTTTTCTTGATGTATATTACTCTAACATTCACCCATGTTCTTTGCTCTTCTTGATTTTGATCCTCAAATTTTAAAATTTGCTGAATTGGTCCCCAAATTTCGAAAGCTTCTTTGCTTGTGTCGGATCCCAAATCCAATCTTGATCAAATCCCTAATCGAATTGAGCTCGCACATATTCATCATTGGTGAGATACTCCTCGTTTGAATACAAGTTTTTCCAGCTAAAATCCAGATGAAAAAAAAAGACTCGGTCATGCCATCGCGGTGCCATATTGGCCATCACGGCGTGGTCATGCCATAACAGAAAAAAGGGTCATCACAGTCATGCTATCGCGGTGCCATATCGGTAATCACGTCATGGTCATGCCGTAGTAGCTAACAAACTAATCGAAAATCTGAAATCCGGAATTCCAATATTTTATTGAATCCATTGTAAATCATAAAAAAAACTTGGTTGTGCAAACTTAATGTGATCATACATCTATATGATACCAAAACGGCATTTCAACACAATTAATTCAGCGTTTTTTGTAGAGGTATTGGATAAGCAAATCGGTGATTAAATCCAAACTATATTGAGCAAAGAATCGCAACAAAGAAAACAACAAAAAGCATTACAAAATTGCAGCAATGATCCAACACAGAATCGCACCAACACTCAGGTAATCCAACACGAACTCATGAGGCAGATGATCAGCAACTGATGAGGAATCGCAATAATGAGCTAGAACGTATATTGGATTGCACAACTAATGTTGATGCTAAGTAGGAGTTGCAATATGAATTGACAAATTGATGGTTGAATTGAAGAATCGATGGAGCGGTTTAATGCTGAACTGGAGCTGCAACTGGAAAATATTTGGCCCTAGGATAGACTAAGCTCTGATACCATGTTAGAAATTAATAGAACATGAAAGCGTGAAGGATATGAACAAGAAAAACACCTGGCTCCATTGTATTGAGAAACGTATCAGTTTGTACATATTGAACTACATATATATAGTATAGAGAGAATTAACTATATATATCGATACTATCTATAAAGATACTCATACTATCTATCTAACGATATATATAATTGTAAAGATTAAACTAAATTTAAAGGGATAACCTAATTAATATAGATAGAATAAACGATAAAGTCTAATAGAAGGATAATCCAGAGTAAACTACATACTATTCTAACATTCACCCATGTTCTCTGCTTTTCTTGATTTATATTACTCTAACATTCACCCATGTTCTTTCCTCTTCTTGATTTTGATCCTCAAATTTTAAAATTTGCTGAATTGGTCCCCAAATTTCCAAAGATTCTTTGCTTGTGTCGGATCCCAAATCCAATCTTGATCAAATCCCTAATCGAATTGAGCTCGCACATATTCATCATTGGTGAGATACTCCTCGTTTGAATACAAGTTTTTCCAGCTAAAATCCAGATGAAAAAAAAAGACTCGGTCATGCCATCGCGGTGCCATATTGGCCATCACGGCGTGGTCATGCCATAAAAGAAAAAAGGGTCATCACAGTCATGCTATCGCGGTGCCATATCGGTAATCACGTCATGGTCATGCCGTAGTAGCTAACAAACTAATCGAAAATCTGAATTCCAGAATTCCAATATTTTATTGAATCCATTGTAAATCATCAAAAAAACTTGGTTGTGCAAACTTAATGTGATCACACATCTATATGATACCAAACCGGCATTTCAACACAATTAATTCAGCGTTTTTTGTAGAGGTATTGGATAAGCAAATCGGTGATTAAATCCAAACTATATTGAGCAAAGAATCGCAACAAAGAAAACAACAAAAAGCATTACAAAATTGCAGCAATGATCCAACACAGAATCGCACCAACACTCAGGTAATCCAACACGAACTCATGAGGCAGATGATCAGCAACTGATGAGGAATCGCAATAATGAGCTAGAATGTATATTGGATTGCACAACTAATGTTGATGCTAAGTAGGAGTTGCAATATGAATTGACAAATTGATGGCTGAATTGAAGAATCGATGGAGCGGTTTAATGCTGAACTGGAGCTGCAACTGGAAAATATTTGGCCCTAGGATAGACTAAGCTCTGATACCATGTTAGAAATTAATAGAACATGAAAGCGTGAAGGATATGAACAAGAAAAACACCTGGCTCCATTGTATTGAGAAACGTATCAGTTTGTACATATTGAACTACATATATATAGTATAGAGAGAATTAACTATATATATCGATACTATCTATAAAGATACTCATACTATCTATCTAACGATATATATAATTGTAAAGATTAAACTAAATTTAAAGGGATAACCTAATTAATATAGATAGAATAAACGATAAAGTCTAATAGAAGGATAATCTAGAGTAAACTACATAATATTCTAACATTTACCCATGTTCTCTGCTTTTCTTGATGTATATTACTCTAACATTCACCCATGTTCTTTGCTCTTCTTGATTTTGATCCTCAAATTTTAAAATTTGCTGAATTGGTCCCCAAATTTCGAAAGCTTCTTTGCTTGTGTCGGATCCCAAATCCAATCTTGATCAAATCCCTAATCGAATTGAGCTCGCACATATTCATCATTGGTGAGATACTCCTCGTTTGAATACAAGTTTTTCCAGCTAAAATCCAGATGAAAAAAAAAGACTCGGTCATGCCATCGCGGTGCCATATTGGCCATCACGGCGTGGTCATGCCATAACAGAAAAAAGGGTCATCACAGTCATGCTATCGCGGTGCCATATCGGTAATCACGTCATGGTCATGCCGTAGTAGCTAACAAACTAATCGAAAATCTGAAATCCGGAATTCCAATATTTTATTGAATCCATTGTAAATCATAAAAAAAACTTGGTTGTGCAAACTTAATGTGATCATACATCTATATGATACCAAAACGGCATTTCAACACAATTAATTCAGCGTTTTTTGTAGAGGTATTGGATAAGCAAATCGGTGATTAAATCCAAACTATATTGAGCAAAGAATCGCAACAAAGAAAACAACAAAAAGCATTACAAAATTGCAGCAATGATCCAACACAGAATCGCACCAACACTCAGGTAATCCAACACGAACTCATGAGGCAGATGATCAGCAACTGATGAGGAATCGCAATAATGAGCTAGAATGTATATTGGATTGCACAACTAATGTTGATGCTAAGTAGGAGTTGCAATATGAATTGACAAATTGATGGCTGAATTGAAGAATCGATGGAGCGGTTTAATGCTGAACTGGAGCTGCAACTGGAAAATATTTGGCCCTAGGATAGACTAAGCTCTGATACCATGTTAGAAATTAATAGAACATGAAAGCGTGAAGGATATGAACAAGAAAAACACCTGGCTCCATTGTATTGAGAAACGTATCAGTTTGTACATATTGAACTACATATATATAGTATAGAGAGAATTAACTATATATATCGATACTATCTATAAAGATACTCATACTATCTATCTAACGATATATATAATTGTAAAGATTAAACTAAATTTAAAGGGATAACCTAATTAATATAGATAGAATAAACGATAAAGTCTAATAGAAGGATAATCTAGAGTAAACTACATAATATTCTAACATTTACCCATGTTCTCTGCTTTTCTTGATGTATATTACTCTAACATTCACCCATGTTCTTTGCTCTTCTTGATTTTGATCCTCAAATTTTAAAATTTGCTGAATTGGTCCCCAAATTTCGAAAGCTTCTTTGCTTGTGTCGGATCCCAAATCCAATCTTGATCAAATCCCTAATCGAATTGAGCTCGCACATATTCATCATTGGTGAGATACTCCTCGTTTGAATACAAGTTTTTCCAGCTAAAATCCAGATGAAAAAAAAAGACTCGGTCATGCCATCGCGGTGCCATATTGGCCATCACGGCGTGGTCATGCCATAACAGAAAAAAGGGTCATCACAGTCATGCTATCGCGGTGCCATATCGGTAATCACGTCATGGTCATGCCGTAGTAGCTAACAAACTAATCGAAAATCTGAAATCCGGAATTCCAATATTTTATTGAATCCATTGTAAATCATAAAAAAAACTTGGTTGTGCAAACTTAATGTGATCATACATCTATATGATACCAAAACGGCATTTCAACACAATTAATTCAGCGTTTTTTGTAGAGGTATTGGATAAGCAAATCGGTGATTAAATCCAAACTATATTGAGCAAAGAATCGCAACAAAGAAAACAACAAAAAGCATTACAAAATTGCAGCAATGATCCAACACAGAATCGCACCAACACTCAGGTAATCCAACACGAACTCATGAGGCAGATGATCAGCAACTGATGAGGAATCGCAATAATGAGCTAGAATGTATATTGGATTGCACAACTAATGTTGATGCTAAGTAGGAGTTGCAATATGAATTGACAAATTGATGGCTGAATTGAAGAATCGATGGAGCGGTTTAATGCTGAACTGGAGCTGCAACTGGAAAATATTTGGCCCTAGGATAGACTAAGCTCTGATACCATGTTAGAAATTAATAGAACATGAAAGCGTGAAGGATATGAACAAGAAAAACACCTGGCTCCATTGTATTGAGAAACGTATCAGTTTGTACATATTGAACTACATATATATAGTATAGAGAGAATTAACTATATATATCGATACTATCTATAAAGATACTCATACTATCTATCTAACGATATATATAATTGTAAAGATTAAACTAAATTTAAAGGGATAACCTAATTAATATAGATAGAATAAACGATAAAGTCTAATAGAAGGATAATCTAGAGTAAACTACATAATATTCTAACATTTACCCATGTTCTCTGCTTTTCTTGATGTATATTACTCTAACATTCACCCATGTTCTTTGCTCTTCTTGATTTTGATCCTCAAATTTTAAAATTTGCTGAATTGGTCCCCAAATTTCGAAAGCTTCTTTGCTTGTGTCGGATCCCAAATCCAATCTTGATCAAATCCCTAATCGAATTGAGCTCGCACATATTCATCATTGGTGAGATACTCCTCGTTTGAATACAAGTTTTTCCAGCTAAAATCCAGATGAAAAAAAAAGACTCGGTCATGCCATCGCGGTGCCATATTGGCCATCACGGCGTGGTCATGCCATAACAGAAAAAAGGGTCATCACAGTCATGCTATCGCGGTGCCATATCGGTAATCACGTCATGGTCATGCCGTAGTAGCTAACAAACTAATCGAAAATCTGAAATCCGGAATTCCAATATTTTATTGAATCCATTGTAAATCATAAAAAAAACTTGGTTGTGCAAACTTAATGTGATCATACATCTATATGATACCAAAACGGCATTTCAACACAATTAATTCAGCGTTTTTTGTAGAGGTATTGGATAAGCAAATCGGTGATTAAATCCAAACTATATTGAGCAAAGAATCGCAACAAAGAAAACAACAAAAAGCATTACAAAATTGCAGCAATGATCCAACACAGAATCGCACCAACACTCAGGTAATCCAACACGAACTCATGAGGCAGATGATCAACAACTGATGAGGAATCGCAATAATGAGCTAGAACGTATATTGGATTGCACAACTAATGTTGATGCTAAGTAGGAGTTGCAATATGAATTGACAAATTGATGGCTGAATTGAAGAATCGATGGAGCGGTTTAATGCTGAACTGGAGCTGCAACTGGAAAATATTTGGCCCTAGGATAGACTAAGCTCTGATACCATGTTAGAAATTAATAGAACATGAAAGCGTGAAGGATATGAACAAGAAAAACACCTGGCTCCATTGTATTGAGAAACGTATCAGTTTGTACATATTGAACTACATATATATAGTATAGAGAGAATTAACTATATATATCGATACTATCTATAAAGATACTCATACTATCTATCTAACGATATATATAATTGTAAAGAATAAACTAAATTTAAAGGGATAACCTAATTAATATAGATAGACTAAACGATAAAGTCTAATAGAAGGATAATCTAGAGTAAACTACATAATATTCTAACATTCACCCATGTTCTCTGCTTTTCTTGATGTATATTACTCTAACATTCACCCATGTTCTTTGCTCTTCTTGATTTTGATACTCAAATTTTAAAATTTGCTGAATTGGTCCCCAAATTTCCAAAGCTTCTTTGCTTGTGTCGGATCCCAAATCCAATCTTGATCAAATCCCTAATCGAATTGAGCTCGCACATATTCATCATTGGTGAGATACTCCTCGTTTGAATACAAGTTTTTCCAGCTAAAATCCAGATGAAAAAAAAAGACTCGGTCATGCCATCGCGGTGCCATATTGGCCATCACGGCGTGGTCATGCCATAACAGAAAAAAGGGTCATCACAGTCATGCTATCGCGGTGCCATATCAGTAATCACGTCATGGTCATGCCGTAGTAGCTAACAAACTAATCGAAAATCTGAAATCCGGAATTCCAATATTTTATTGAATCCATTGTAAATCATAAAAAAAACTTGGTTGTGCAAACTTAATGTGATCACACATCTATATGATACCAAAACGGCATTTCAACACAATTAATTCAGCGTTTTTTGTAGAGGTATTGGATAAGCAAATCGGTGATTAAATCCAAACTATATTGAGCAAAGAATCGCAACAAAGAAAACAACAAAAAGCATTACAAAATTGCAGCAATGATCCAACACAGAATCGCACCAACACTCAGGTAATCCAACACGAACTCATGAGGCAGATGATCAGCAACTGATGAGGAATCGCAATAATGAGCTAGAACGTATATTGGATTGCACAACTAATGTTGATGCTAAGTAGGAGTTGCAATATGAATTGACAAATTGATGGCTGAATTGAAGAATCGATGGAGCGGTTTAATGCTGAACTGGAGCTGCAACTGGAAAATATTTGGCCCTAGGATAGACTAAGCTCTGATACCATGTTAGAAATTAATAGAACATGAAAGCGTGAAGGATATGAACAAGAAAAACACCTGGCTCCATTGTATTGAGAAACGTATCAGTTTGTACATATTGAACTACATATATATAGTATAGAGAGAATTAACTATATATATCGATACTATCTATAAAGATACTCATACTATCTATCTAACGATATATATAATTGTAAAGAATAAACTAAATTTAAAGGGATAACCTAATTAATATAGATAGACTAAACGATAAAGTCTAATAGAAGGATAATCTAGAGTAAACTACATAATATTCTAACATTCACCCATGTTCTCTGCTTTTCTTGATGTATATTACTCTAACATTCACCCATGTTCTTTGCTCTTCTTGATTTTGATCCTCAAATTTTAAAATTTGCTGAATTGGTCCCCAAATTTCCAAAGCTTCTTTGCTTGTGTCGGATCCCAAATCCAATCTTGATCAAATCCCTAATCGAATTGAGCTCGCACATATTCATCATTGGTGAGATACTCCTCGTTTGAATACAAGTTTTTCCAGCTAAAATCCAGATGAAAAAAAAAGACTCGGTCATGCCATCGCGGTGCCATATTGGCCATCATGGCGTGGTCATGCCATAACAGAAAAAAGGGTCATCACAGTCATGCTATCGCGGTGCCATATCAGTAATCACGTCATGGTCATGCCGTAGTAGCTAACAAACTAATCGAAAATCTGAAATCCGGAATTCCAATATTTTATTGAATCCATTGTAAATCATAAAAAAAACATGGTTGTGCAAACTTAATGTGATCACACATCTATATGATACCAAAACGGCATTTCAACACAATTAATTCAGCGTTTTTTGTAGAGGTATTGGATAAGCAAATCGGTGATTAAATCCAAACTATATTGAGCAAAGAATCGCAACAAAAAAAACAACAAAAAGCATTACAAAATTGCAGCAATGATCCAACACAGAATCGCACCAACACTCAGGTAATCCAACACGAACTCATGAGGCAGATGATCAGCAACTGATGAGGAATCGCAATAATAAGCTAGAACGTATATTGGATTGCACAACTAATGTTGATGCTAAGTAGGAGTTGCAATATGAATTGACAAATTGATGGCTGAATTGAAGAATCGATGGAGCGGTTTAATGCTGAACTGGAGCTGCAACTGGAAAATATTTAGCCCTAGGATAGACTAAGCTCTGATACCATGTTAGAAATTAATAGAACATGAAAGCGTGAAGGATATGAACAAGAAAAACACCTGGCTCCATTGTATTGAGAAACGTATCAGTTTGTACATATTGAACTACATATATATAGTATAGAGAGAATTAACTATATATATCGATACTATCTATAAAGATACTCATACTATCTATCTAACGATATATATAATTGTAAAGAATAAACTAAATTTAAAGGGATAACCTAATTAATATAGATAGACTAAACGATAAAGTCTAATAGAAGGATAATCTAGAGTAAACTACATAATATTCTAACATTCACCCATGTTCTCTGCTTTTCTTGATGTATATTACTCTAACATTCACCCATGTTCTTTGCTCTTCTTGATTTTGATCCTCAAATTTTAAAATTTGCTGAATTGGTCCCCAAATTTCCAAAGCTTCTTTGCTTGTGTCGGATCCCAAATCCAATCTTGATCAAATCCCTAATCGAATTGAGCTCGCACATATTCATCATTGGTGAGATACTCCTCGTTTGAATACAAGTTTTTCCAGCTAAAATCCAGATGAAAAAAAAAGACTCGGTCATCCCATCGCGGTGCCATATTGGCCATCACGGCGTGGTCATGCCATAACAGAAAAAAGGGTCATCACAGTCATGCTATCGCGGTGCCATATCGGTAATCACGTCATGGTCATGCCGTAGTAGCTAACAAACTAATCGAAAATCTGAAATCCGGAATTCCAATATTTTATTGAATCCATTGTAAATCATAAAAAAAACTTGGTTATGCAAACTTAATGTGATCATACATCTATATGATACCAAAACGGCATTTCAACACAATTAATTCAGCGTTTTTTGTAGAGGTATTGGATAAGCAAATCGGTGATTAAATCCAAACTATATTGAGCAAAGAATCGCAACAAAGAAAACAACAAAAAGCATTACAAAATTGCAGCAATGATCCAACACAGAATCGCACCAACACTCAGGTAATCCAACACGAACTCATGAGGCAGATGATCAACAACTGATGAGGAATCGCAATAATGAGCTAGAACGTATATTGGATTGCACAACTAATGTTGATGCTAAGTAGGAGTTGCAATATGAATTGACAAATTGATGGCTGAATTGAAGAATCGATGGAGCGGTTTAATGCTGAACTGGAGCTGCAACTGGAAAATATTTGGCCCTAGGATAGACTAAGCTCTGATACCATGTTAGAAATTAATAGAACATGAAAGCGTGAAGGATATGAACAAGAAAAACACCTGGCTCCATTGTATTGAGAAACGTATCAGTTTGTACATATTGAACTACATATATATAGTATAGAGAGAATTAACTATATATATCGATACTATCTATAAAGATACTCATACTATCTATCTAACGATATATATAATTGTAAAGAATAAACTAAATTTAAAGGGATAACCTAATTAATATAGATAGACTAAACGATAAAGTCTAATAGAAGGATAATCTAGAGTAAACTACATAATATTCTAACATTCACCCATGTTCTCTGCTTTTCTTGATTTATATTACTCTAACATTCACCCATGTTCTTTGCTCTTCTTGATTTTGATCCTCAAATTTTAAAATTTGCTGAATTGGTCCCCAAATTTCCAAAGCTTCTTTGCTTGTGTCGGATCCCAAATCTAATCTTGATCAAATCCCTAATCGAATTGAGCTCGCACATATTCATCATTGGTGAGATACTCCTCGTTTGAATACAAGTTTTTCCAGCTAAAATCCAGATGAAAAAAAAAGACTCGGTCATGCCATCGCGGTGCCATATTGGCCATCACGGCGTGGTCATGCCATAACAGAAAAAAGGGTCACCACAGTCATGCTATCGCGGTGCCATATCGGTAATCACGTCATGGTCATGCCGTAGTAGCTAACAAACTAATCGAAAATCTGAAATCCGGAATTCCAATATTTTATTGAATCCATTGTAAATCATAAAAAAAACTTGGTTGTGCAAACTTAATGTGATCATACATCTATATGATACCAAAACGGCATTTCAACACAATTAATTCAGCGTTTTTTATAGATGTATTGGATAAGCAAATCGGTGATTAAATCCAAACTATATTGAGCAAAGAATCGCAACAAAGAAAACAACAAAAAGCATTACAAAATTGCAGCAATGATCCAACACAGAATCGCACCAACACTCAGGTAATCCAACACGAACTCATGAGGCAGATGATCAACAACTGATGAGGAATCGCAATAATGAGCTAGAACGTATATTGGATTGCACAACTAATGTTGATGCTAAGTAGGAGTTGCAATATGAATTGACAAATTGATGGCTGAATTGAAGAATCGATGGAGCGGTTTAATGCTGAACTGGAGCTGCAACTGGAAAATATTTGGCCCTAGGATAGACTAAGCTCTGATACCATGTTAGAAATTAATTGAACATGAAAGCGTGAAGGATATGAACAAGAAAAACACCTGGCTCCATTGTATTGAGAAACGTATCAGTTTGTACATATTGAACTACATATATATAGTATAGAGAGAATTAACTATATATATCGATACTATCTATAAAGATACTCATACTATCTATCTAACGATATATATAATTGTAAAGAATAAACTAAATTTAAAGGGATAACCTAATTAATATAGATAGACTAAACGATAAAGTCTAATAGAAGGATAATCTAGAGTAAACTACATAATATTCTAACATTCACCCATGTTCTCTGCTTTTCTTGATGTATATTACTCTAACATTCACCCATGTTCTTTGCTCTTCTTGATTTTGATCCTCAAATTTTAAAATTTGCTGAATTGGTCCCCAAATTTCCAAAGCTTCTTTGCTTGTGTCGGATCCCAAATCCAATCTTGATCAAATCCCTAATCGAATTGAGCTCGCACATATTCATCATTGGTGAGATACTCCTCGTTTGAATACAAGTTTTTCCAGCTAAAATCCAGATGAAAAAAAAAGACTCGGTCATGCCATCGCGGTGCCATATTGGCCATCACGGCGTGGTCATGCCATAACAGAAAAAAGGGTCATCACAGTCATGCTATCGCGGTGCCATATCGGTAATCACGTCATGGTCATGCCGTAGTAGCTAACAAACTAATCGAAAATCTGAAATCCGGAATTCCAATATTTTATTGAATCCATTGTAAATCATAAAAAAAACTTGGTTGTGCAAACTTAATGTGATCATACATCTATATGATACCAAAACGGCATTTCAACACAATTAATTCAGCGTTTTTTGTAGAGGTATTGGATAAGCAAATCGGTGATTAAATCCAAACTATATTGAGCAAAGAATCGCAACAAAGAAAACAACAAAAAGCATTACAAAATTGCAGCAATGATCCAACACAGAATCGCACCAACACTCAGGTAATCCAACACGAACTCATGAGGCAGATGATCAACAACTGATGAGGAATCGCAATAATGAGCTAGAACGTATATTGGATTGCACAACTAATGTTGATGCTAAGTAGGAGTTGCAATATGAATTGACAAATTGATGGCTGAATTGAAGAATCGATGGAGCGGTTTAATGCTGAACTAGAGCTGCAACTGGAAAATATTTGGCCCTAGGATAGACTAAGCTCTGATACCATGTTAGAAATTAATAGAACATGAAAGCGTGAAGGATATGAACAAGAAAAACACCTGGCTCCATTGTATTGAGAAACGTATCAGTTTGTACATATTGAACTACATATATATAGTATAGAGAGAATTAACTATATATATCGATACTATCTATAAAGATACTCATACTATCTATCTAACGATATATATAATTGTAAAGAATAAACTAAATTTAAAGGGATAACCTAATTAATATAGATAGACTAAACGATAAAGTCTAATAGAAGGATAATCTAGAGTAAACTACATAATATTCTAACATTCACCCATGTTCTCTGCTTTTCTTGATTTATATTACTCTAACATTCACCCATGTTCTTTGCTCTTCTTGATTTTGATCCTCAAATTTTAAAATTTGCTGAATTGGTCCCCAAATTTCCAAAGCTTCTTTGCTTGTGTCGGATCCCAAATCTAATCTTGATCAAATCCCTAATCGAATTGAGCTCGCACATATTCATCATTGGTGAGATACTCCTCGTTTGAATACAAGTTTTTCCAGCTAAAATCCAGATGAAAAAAAAAGACTCGGTCATGCCATCGCGGTGCCATATTGGCCATCACGGCGTGGTCATGCCATAACAGAAAAAAGGGTCACCACAGTCATGCTATCGCGGTGCCATATCGGTAATCACGTCATGGTCATGCCGTAGTAGCTAACAAACTAATCGAAAATCTGAAATCCGGAATTCCAATATTTTATTGAATCCATTGTAAATCATAAAAAAAACTTGGTTGTGCAAACTTAATGTGATCATACATCTATATGATACCAAAACGGCATTTCAACACAATTAATTCAGCGTTTTTTGTAGAGGTATTGGATAAGCAAATCGGTGATTAAATCCAAACTATATTGAGCAAAGAATCGCAACAAAGAAAACAACAAAAAGCATTACAAAATTGCAGCAATGATCCAACACAGAATCGCACCAACACTCAGGTAATCCAACACGAACTCATGAGGCAGATGATCAACAACTGATGAGGAATCGCAATAATGAGCTAGAACGTATATTGGATTGCACAACTAATGTTGATGCTAAGTAGGAGTTGCAATATGAATTGACAAATTGATGGCTGAATTGAAGAATCGATGGAGCGGTTTAATGCTGAACTGGAGCTGCAACTGGAAAATATTTGGCCCTAGGATAGACTAAGCTCTGATACCATGTTAGAAATTAATTGAACATGAAAGCGTGAAGGATATGAACAAGAAAAACACCTGGCTCCATTGTATTGAGAAACGTATCAGTTTGTACATATTGAACTACATATATATAGTATAGAGAGAATTAACTATATATATCGATACTATCTATAAAGATACTCATACTATCTATCTAACGATATATATAATTGTAAAGAATAAACTAAATTTAAAGGGATAACCTAATTAATATAGATAGACTAAACGATAAAGTCTAATAGAAGGATAATCTAGAGTAAACTACATAATATTCTAACATTCACCCATGTTCTCTGCTTTTCTTGATGTATATTACTCTAACATTCACCCATGTTCTTTGCTCTTCTTGATTTTGATCCTCAAATTTTAAAATTTGCTGAATTGGTCCCCAAATTTCCAAAGCTTCTTTGCTTGTGTCGGATCCCAAATCCAATCTTGATCAAATCCCTAATCGAATTGAGCTCGCACATATTCATCATTGGTGAGATACTCCTCGTTTGAATACAAGTTTTTCCAGCTAAAATCCAGATGAAAAAAAAAGACTCGGTCATGCCATCGCGGTGCCATATTGGCCATCACGGCGTGGTCATGCCATAACAGAAAAAAGGGTCATCACAGTCATGCTATCGCGGTGCCATATCGGTAATCACGTCATGGTCATGCCGTAGTAGCTAACAAACTAATCGAAAATCTGAAATCCGGAATTCCAATATTTTATTGAATCCATTGTAAATCATAAAAAAAACTTGGTTGTGCAAACTTAATGTGATCATACATCTATATGATACCAAAACGACATTTCAACACAATTAATTCAGCGTTTTTTGTAGAGGTATTGGATAAGCAAATCGGTGATTAAATCCAAACTATATTGAGCAAAGAATCGCAACAAAGAAAACAACAAAAAGCATTACAAAATTTCAGCAATGATCCAACACAGAATCGCACCAACACTCAGGTAATCCAACACGAACTCATGAGGCAGATGATCAACAACTGATGAGGAATCGCAATAATGAGCTAGAACGTATATTGGATTGCACAACTAATGTTGATGCTAAGTAGGAGTTGCAATATGAATTGACAAATTGATGGCTGAATTGAAGAATCGATGGAGCGGTTTAATGCTGAACTGGAGCTGCAACTGGAAAATATTTGGCCCTAGGATAGACTAAGCTCTGATACCATGTTAGAAATTAATAGAACATGAAAGCGTGAAGGATATGAACAAGAAAAACACCTGGCTCCATTGTATTGAGAAACGTATCAGTTTGTACATATTGAACTACATATATATAGTATAGAGAGAATTAACTATATATATCGATACTATCTATAAAGATACTCATACTATCTATCTAACGATATATATAATTGTAAAGAATAAACTAAATTTAAAGGGATAACCTAATTAATATAGATAGACTAAACGATAAAGTCTAATAGAAGGATAATCTAGAGTAAACTACATAATATTCTAACATTCACCCATGTTCTCTGCTTTTCTTGATTTATATTACTCTAACATTCACCCATGTTCTTTGCTCTTCTTGATTTTGATCCTCAAATTTTAAAATTTGCTGAATTGGTCCCCAAATTTCCAAAGCTTCTTTGCTTATGTCGGATCCCAAATCCAATCTTGATCAAATCCCTAATCGAATTGAGCTCGCACATATTCATCATTGGTGAGATACTCCTCGTTTGAATACAAGTTTTTCCAGCTAAAATCCAGATGAAAAAAAAAGACTCGGTCATGCCATCGCGGTGCAATATTGGCCATCACCGCGTGGTCATGCCATAACAGAAAAAAGGGTCATCACAGTCATGCTATCGCGGTGCCATATCGGTAATCACGTCATGGTCATGCCGTAGTAGCTAACAAACTAATCGAAAATCTGAAATCCAGAATTCCTATATTTTATTGAATCCATTGTAAATCATAAAAAAAACTTGGTTGTGCAAACTTAATGTGATCACACATCTATATGATACCAAAACGGCATTTCAACACAATTAATTCAGCGTTTTTTGTAGAGGTATTGGATAAGCAAATCGGTGATTAAATCCAAACTATATTGAGCAAAGAATCGCAACAAAGAAAACAACAAAAAGCATTACAAAATTGCAGCAATGATCCAACACAGAATCGCACCAACACTCAGGTAATCCAACACGAACTCATGAGGCAGATGATCCGTAACTGATGAGGAATCGCAATAATGAGCTAGAACGTATATTGGATTGCACAACTAATGTTGATGCTAAGTAGGAGTTGCAATATTAATTGACAAATTGATGGCTGAATTGAAGAATCGATGGAGCGGTTTAATGCTGAACTGGAGCTGCAACTGGAAAATATTTGGCCCTAGGATAGACTAAGCTCTGATACCATGTTAGAAATTAATAGAACATGAAAGCGTGAAGGATATGAACAAGAAAAACACCTGGCTCCATTGTATTGAGAAACGTATCAGTTTGTACATATTGAACTACATATATATAGTATAGAGAGAATTAACTATATATATCGATACTATCTATAAAGATACTCATACTATCTATCTAACGATATATATAATTGTAAAGAATAAACTAAATTTAAAGGGATAACCTAATTAATATAGATAGACTAAACGATAAAGTCTAATAGAAGGATAATCTAGAGTAAACTACATAATATTCTAACATTCACCCATGTTCTCTGCTTTTCTTGATGTATATTACTCTAACATTCACCCATGTTCTTTGCTCTTCTTGATTTTGATCCTCAAATTTTAAAATTTGCTGAATTGGTCCCCAAATTTCCAAAGCTTCTTTGCTTGTGTCGGATCCCAAATCCAATCTTGATCAAATCCCTAATCGAATTGAGCTCGCACATATTCATCATTGGTGAGATACTCCTCGTTTGAATACAAGTTTTTCCAGCTAAAATCCAGATGAAAAAAAAAGACTCGGTCATGCCATCGCGGTGCCATATTGGCCATCACGGCGTGGTCATGCCATAACAGAAAAAAGGGTGATCACAGTCATGCTATCGCGGTGCCATATCGGTAATCACGTCATGGTCATGCCGTAGTAGCTAACAAACTAATCGAAAATTTGAAATCCGGAATTCCAATATTTTATTGAATCCATTGTAAATCATAAAAAAAACTTGGTTGTGCAAACTTAATGTGATCATACATCTATATGATACCAAAACGGCATTTCAACACAATTAATTCAGCGTTTTTTGTAGAGGTATTGGATAAGCAAATCGGTGATTAAATCCAAACTATATTGAGCAAAGAATCGCAACAAAGAAAACAACAAAAAGCATTACAAAATTGCAGCAATGATCCAACACAGAATCACACCAACACTCAGGTAATCCAACACGAACTCATGAGGCAGATGATCAACAACTGATGAGGAATCGCAATAATGAGCTAGAACGTATATTGGATTGCACAACTAATGTTGATGCTAAGTAGGAGTTGCAATATGAATTGACAAATTGATGGCTGAATTGAAGAATCGATGGAGCGGTTTAATGCTGAACTGGAGCTGCAACTGGAAAATATTTGGCCCTAGGATAGACTAAGCTCTGATACCATGTTAGAAATTAATAGAACATGAAAGCGTGAAGGATATGAACAAGAAAAACACCTGGCTCCATTGTATTGAGAAACGTATCAGTTTGTACATATTGAACTACATATATATAGTATAGAGAGAATTAACTATATATATCGATACTATCTATAAAGATACTCATACTATCTATCTAACGATATATATAATTGTAAAGAATAAACTAAATTTAAAGGGATAACCTAATTAATATAGATAGACTAAACGATAAAGTCTAATAGAAGGATAATCTAGAGTAAACTACATAATATTCTAACATTCACCCATGTTCTCTGCTTTTCTTGATTTATATTACTCTAACATTCACCCATGTTCTTTGCTCTTCTTGATTTTGATCCTCAAATTTTAAAATTTGCTGAATTGGTCCCCAAATTTCCAAAGCTTCTTTGCTTATGTCGGATCCCAAATCCAATCTTGATCAAATCCCTAATCGAATTGAGCTCGCACATATTCATCATTGGTGAGATACTCCTCGTTTGAATACAAGTTTTTCCAGCTAAAATCCAGATGAAAAAAAAAGACTCGGTCATGCCATCGCGGTGCAATATTGGCCATCACCGCGTGGTCATGCCATAACAGAAAAAAGGGTCATCACAGTCATGCTATCGCGGTGCCATATCGGTAATCACGTCATGGTCATGCCGTAGTAGCTAACAAACTAATCGAAAATCTGAAATCCAGAATTCCTATATTTTATTGAATCCATTGTAAATCATCAAAAAAACTTGGTTGTGCAAACTTAATGTGATCACACATCTATATGATACCAAAACGGCATTTCAACACAATTAATTCAGCGTTTTTTGTAGAGGTATTGGATAAGCAAATCGGTGATTAAATCCAAACTATATTGAGCAAAGAATCGCAACAAAGAAAACAACAAAAAGCATTACAAAATTGCAGCAATGATCCAACACAGAATCGCACCAACACTCAGGTAATCCAACACGAACTCATGAGGCAGATGATCCGCAACTGATGAGGAATCGCAATAATGAGCTAGAACGTATATTGGATTGCACAACTAATGTTGATGCTAAGTAGGAGTTGCAATATGAATTGACAAATTGATGGCTGAATTGAAGAATCGATGGAGCGGTTTAATGCTGAACTGGAGCTGCAACTGGAAAATATTTGGCCCTAGGATAGACTAAGCTCTGATACCATGTTAGAAATTAATAGAACATGAAAGCGTGAAGGATATGAACAAGAAAAACACCTGGCTCCATTGTATTGAGAAACGTATCAGTTTGTACATATTGAACTACATATATATAGTATAGAGAGAATTAACTATATATATCGATACTATCTATAAAGATACTCATACTATCTATCTAACGATATATATAATTGTAAAGAATAAACTAAATTTAAAGGGATAACCTAATTAATATAGATAGACTAAACGATAAAGTCTAATAGAAGGATAAGCTAGAGTAAACTACATAATATTCTAACATTCACCCATGTTCTCTGCTTTTCTTGATGTATATTACTCTAACATTCACCCATGTTCTTTGCCCTTCTTGATTTTGATACTCAAATTTTAAAATTTGCTGAATTGGTCCCCAAATTTCCAAAGTTTCTTTGCTTGTGTCGGATCCCAAATCCAATCTTGGTCAAATCCCTAATCGAATTGAGCTCGCACATATTCATCATTGGTGAGATACTCCTCCTTTGAATACAAGTTTTTCCAGCTAAAATCCAGATGAAAAAAAAAGACTCGGTCATGCCATCGCGGTGCCATATTGGCCATCACGGCGTGGTCATGCCATAACAGAAAAAAGGGTTATCACAGTCATGCTATCGCGGTGCCATATCGGTAATCACGTCATGGTCATGCCGTAGTAGCTAACAAACTAATCGAAAATTTGAAATCCGGAATTCCAATATTTTATTGAATCCATTGTAAATCATAAAAAAAACTTGGTTGTGCAAACTTAATGTGATCATACATCTATATGATACCAAACCGGCATTTCAACACAATTAATTCAGCGTTTTTTGTAGAGGTATTGGATAAGCAAATCGGTGATTAAATCCAAACTATATTGAGCAAAGAATCGCAACAAAGAAAACAACAAAAAGCATTACAAAATTGCAGCAATGATCCAACACAGAATCACACCAACACTCAGGTAATCCAACACGAACTCATGAGGCAGATGATCAACAACTGATGAGGAATCGCAATAATGAGCTAGAACGTATATTGGATTGCACAACTAATGTTGATGCTAAGTAGGAGTTGCAATATGAATTGACAAATTGATGGCTGAATTGAAGAATCGATGGAGCGGTTTAATGCTGAACTGGAGCTGCAACTGGAAAATATTTGGCCCTAGGATAGACTAAGCTCTGATACCATGTTAGAAATTAATAGAACATGAAAGCGTGAAGGATATGAACAAGAAAAACACCTGGCTCCATTGTATTGAGAAACGTATCAGTTTGTACATATTGAACTACATATATATAGTATAGAGAGAATTAACTATATATATCGATACTATCTATAAAGATACTCATACTATCTATCTAACGATATATATAATTGTAAAGAATAAACTAAATTTAAAGGGATAACCTAATTAATATAGATAGACTAAACGATAAAGTCTAATAGAAGGATAATCTAGAGTAAACTACATAATATTCTAACATTCACCCATGTTCTCTGCTTTTCTTGATGTATATTACTCTAACATTCACCCATGTTCTTTGCTCTTCTTGATTTTGATCCTCAAATTTTAAAATTTGCTGAATTGGTCCCCAAATTTCCAAAGCTTCTTTGCTTGTGTCGGATCCCAAATCCAATCTTGATCAAATCCCTAATCGAATTGAGCTCGCACATATTCATCATTGGTGAGATACTCCTCGTTTGAATACAACTTTTTCCAGCTAAAATCCAGATGAAAAAAAAAGACTCGGTCATGCCATCGCGGTGCCATATTGGCCATCACGGCGTGGTCATGCCATAACAGAAAAAAGGGTCATCACAGTCATGCTATCGCGGTGCCATATCGGTAATCACGTCATGGTCATGCCGTAGTAGCTAACAAACTAATCGAAAATCTGAAATCCGGAATTCCAATATTTTATTGAATCCATTGTAAATCATAAAAAAAACTTGGTTGTGCAAACTTAATGTGATCATACATCTATATGATACCAAAACGGCATTTCAACACAATTAATTCAGCGTTTTTTGTAGAGGTATTGGATAAGCAAATCGGTGATTAAATCCAAACTATATTGAGCAAAGAATCGCAACAAAGAAAACAACAAAAAGCATTACAAAATTGCAGCAATGATCCAACACAGAATCGCACCAACACTCAGGTAATCCAACACGAACTCATGAGGCAGATGATCAACAACTGATGAGGAATCGCAATAATGAGCTAGAACGTATATTGGATTGCACAACTAATGTTGATGCTAAGTAGGAGTTGCAATATGAATTGACAAATTGATGGCTGAATTGAAGAATCGATGGAGCGGTTTAATGCTGAACTGGAGCTGCAACTGGAAAATATTTGGCCCTAGGATAGACTAAGCTCTGATACCATGTTAGAAATTAATTGAACATGAAAGCGTGAAGGATATGAACAAGAAAAACACCTGGCTCCATTGTATTGAGAAACGTATCAGTTTGTACATATTGAACTACATATATATAGTATAGAGAGAATTAACTATATATATCGATACTATCTATAAAGATACTCATACTATCTATCTAACGATATATATAATTGTAAAGAATAAACTAAATTTAAAGGGATAACCTAATTAATATAGATAGACTAAACGATAAAGTCTAATAGAAGGATAATCTAGAGTAAACTACATAATATTCTAACATTCACCCATGTTCTCTGCTTTTCTTGATTTATATTACTCTAACATTCACCCATGTTCTTTGCTCTTCTTGATTTTGATACTCAAATTTTAAAATTTGCTGAATTGGTCCCCAAATTTCCAAAGCTTCTTTGCTTATGTCGGATCCCAAATCCAATCTTGATCAAATCCCTAATCGAATTGAGCTCGCACATATTCATCATTGGTGAGATACTCCTCGTTTGAATACAAGTTTTTCCAGCTAAAATCCAGATGAAAAAAAAAGACTCGGTCATGCCATCGCGGTGCAATATTGGCCATCACCGCGTGGTCATGCCATAACAGAAAAAAGGGTCATCACAGTCATGCTATCGCGGTGCCATATCGGTAATCACGTCATGGTCATGCCGTAGTAGCTAACAAACTAATCGAAAATCTGAAATCCAGAATTCCTATATTTTATTGAATCCATTGTAAATCATAAAAAAAAATTGGTTGTGCAAACTTAATGTGATCACACATCTATATGATACCAAACCGGCATTTCAACACAATTAATTCAGCGTTTTTTGTAGAGGTATTGGATAAGCAAATCGGTGATTAAATCCAAACTATATTGAGCAAAGAATCGCAACAAAGAAAACAACAAAAAGCATTACAAAATTGCAGCAATGATCCAACACAGAATCGCACCAACACTCAGGTAATCCAACACGAACTCATGAGGCAGATGATCCGCAACTGATGAGGAATCGCAATAATGAGCTAGAACGTATATTGGATTGCACAACTAATGTTGATGCTAATTAGGAGTTGCAATATGAATTGACAAATTGATGGCTGAATTGAAGAATCGATGGAGCGGTTTAATGCTGAACTGGAGCTGCAACTGGAAAATATTTGGCCCTAGGATAGACTAAGCTCTGATACCATGTTAGAAATTAATAGAACATGAAAGCGTGAAGGATATGAACAAGAAAAACACCTGGCTCCATTGTATTGAGAAACGTATCAGTTTGTACATATTGAACTACATATATATAGTATAGAGAGAATTAACTATATATATCGATACTATCTATAAAGATACTCATACTATCTATCTAACGATATATATAATTGTAAAGAATAAACTAAATTTAAAGGGATAACCTAATTAATATAGATAGACTAAACGATAAAGTCTAATAGAAGGATAATCTAGAGTAAACTACATAATATTCTAACATTCACCCATGTTCTCTGCTTTTCTTGATGTATATTACTCTAACATTCACCCATGTTCTTTGCCCTTCTTGATTTTGATACTCAAATTTTAAAATTTGCTGAATTGGTCCCCAAATTTCCAAAGCTTCTTTGCTTGTGTCGGATCCCAAATCCAATCTTGGTCAAATCCCTAATCGAATTGAGCTCGCACATATTCATCATTGGTGAGATACTTCTCCTTTGAATACAAGTTTTTCCAGCTAAAATCCAGATGAAAAAAAAAGACTCGGTCATGCCATCGCGGTGCCATATTGGCCATCACGGCGTGGTCATGCCATAACACAAAAAAGGGTTATCACAGTCATGCTATCGCGGTGCCATATCGGTAATCACGTCATGGTCATGCCGTAGTAGCTAACAAACTAATCGAAAATTTGAAATCCGGAAATCCAATATTTTATTGAATCCATTGTAAATCATAAAAAAAACTTGGTTGTGCAAACTTAATGTGATCATACATCTATATGATACCAAACCGGCATTTCAACACAATTAATTCAGCGTTTTTTGTAGAGGTATTGGATAAGCAAATCGGTGATTAAATCCAAACTATATTGAGCAAAGAATCGCAACAAAGAAAACAACTAAAAGCATTACAAAATTGCAGCAATGATCCAACACAGAATCACACCAACACTCAGGTAATCCAACACGAACTCATGAGGCAGATGATCAACAACTGATGAGGAATCGCAATAATGAGCTAGAACGTATATTGGATTGCACAACTAATGTTGATGCTAAGTAGGAGTTGCAATATGAATTGACAAATTGATGGCTGAATTGAAGAATCGATGGAGCGGTTTAATGCTGAACTGGAGCTGCAACTGGAAAATATTTGGCCCTAGGATAGACTAAGCTCTGATACCATGTTAGAAATTAATAGAACATGAAAGCGTGAAGGATATGAACAAGAAAAACACCTGGCTCCATTGTATTGAGAAACGTATCAGTTTGTACATATTGAACTACATATATATAGTATAGAGAGAATTAACTATATATATCGATACTATCTATAAAGATACTCATACTATCTATCTAACGATATATATAATTGTAAAGAATAAACTAAATTTAAAGGGATAACCTAATTAATATAGATAGACTAAACGATAAAGTCTAATAGAAGGATAATCTAGAGTAAACTACATAATATTCTAACATTCACCCATGTTCTCTGCTTTTCTTGATGTATATTACTCTAACATTCACCCATGTTCTTTGCTCTTCTTGATTTTGATCCTCAAATTTTAAAATTTGCTGAATTTGTCCCCAAATTTCCAAAGCTTCTTTGCTTGTGTCGGATCCCAAATCCAATCTTGATCAAATCCCTAATCGAATTGAGCTCGCACATATTCATCATTGGTGAGATACTCCTCGTTTGAATACAAGTTTTTCCAGCTAAAATCCAGATGAAAAAAAAAGACTCGGTCATGCCATCGCGGTGCCATATTGGCCATCACGGCGTGGTCATGCCATAACAGAAAAAAGGGTCATCACAGTCATGCTATCGCGGTGCCATATCGGTAATCACGTCATGGTCATGCCGTAGTAGCTAACAAACTAATCGAAAATCTGAAATCCGGAATTCCAATATTTTATTGAATCCATTGTAAATCATAAAAAAAACTTGGTTGTGCAAACTTAATGTGATCATACATCTATATGATACCAAACCGGCATTTCAACACAATTAATTCAGCGTTTTTTGTAGAGGTATTGGATAAGCAAATCGGTGATTAAATCCAAACTATATTGAGCAAAGAATCGCAACAAAGAAAACAACAAAAAGCATTACAAAATTGCAGCAATGATCCAACACAGAATCACACCAACACTCAGGTAATCCAACACGAACTCATGAGGCAGATGATCAACAACTGATGAGGAATCGCAATAATGAGCTAGAACGTATATTGGATTGCACAACTAATGTTGATGCTAAGTAGGAGTTGCAATATGAATTGACAAATTGATGGCTGAATTGAAGAATCGATGGAGCGGTTTAATGCTGAACTGGAGCTGCAACTGGAAAATATTTGGCCCTAGGATAGACTAAGCTCTGATACCATGTTAGAAATTAATAGAACATGAAAGCGTGAAGGATATGAACAAGAAAAACACCTGGCTCCATTGTATTGAGAAACGTATCAGTTTGTACATATTGAACTACATATATATAGTATAGAGAGAATTAACTATATATATCGATACTATCTATAAAGATACTCATACTATCTATCTAACGATATATATAATTGTAAAGAATAAACTAAATTTAAAGGGATAACCTAATTAATATAGATAGACTAAACGATAAAGTCTAATAGAAGGATAATCTAGAGTAAACTACATAATATTCTAACATTCACCCATGTTCTCTGCTTTTCTTGATGTATATTACTCTAACATTCACCCATGTTCTTTGCTCTTCTTGATTTTGATCCTCAAATTTTAAAATTTGCTGAATTTGTCCCCAAATTTCCAAAGCTTCTTTGCTTGTGTCGGATCCCAAATCCAATCTTGATCAAATCCCTAATCGAATTGAGCTCGCACATATTCATCATTGGTGAGATACTCCTCGTTTGAATACAAGTTTTTCCAGCTAAAATCCAGATGAAAAAAAAAGACTCGGTCATGCCATCGCGGTGCCATATTGGCCATCACGGCGTGGTCATGCCATAACAGAAAAAAGGGTCATCACAGTCATGCTATCGCGGTGCCATATCGGTAATCACGTCATGGTCATGCCGTAGTAGCTAACAAACTAATCGAAAATCTGAAATCCGGAATTCCAATATTTTATTGAATCCATTGTAAATCATAAAAAAAACTTGGTTGTGCAAACTTAATGTGATCATACATCTATATGATACCAAAACGGCATTTCAACACAATTAATTCAGCGTTTTTTGTAGAGGTATTGGATAAGCAAATCGGTGATTAAATCCAAACTATATTGAGCAAAGAATCGCAACAAAGAAAACAACAAAAAGCATTACAAAATTGCAGCAATGATCCAACACAGAATCACACCAACACTCAGGTAATCCAACACGAACTCATGAGGCAGATGATCAACAACTGATGAGGAATCGCAATAATGAGCTAGAACGTATATTGGATTGCACAACTAATGTTGATGCTAAGTAGGAGTTGCAATATGAATTGACAAATTGATGGCTGAATTGAAGAATCGATGGAGCGGTTTAATGCTGAACTGGAGCTGCAACTGGAAAATATTTGGCCCTAGGATAGACTAAGCTCTGATACCATGTTAGAAATTAATAGAACATGAAAGCGTGAAGGATATGAACAAGAAAAACACCTGGCTCCATTGTATTGAGAAACGTATCAGTTTGTACATATTGAACTACATATATATAGTATAGAGAGAATTAAATATATATATCGATACTATCTATAAAGATACTCATACTATCTATCTAACGATATATATAATTGTAAAGAATAAACTAAATTTAAAGGGATAACCTAATTAATATAGATAGACTAAACGATAAAGTCTAATAGAAGGATAATCTAGAGTAAACTACATAATATTCTAACATTCATCCACGTTCTCTGCTTTTCTTGATGTATATTACTCTAACATTTACCCATGTTCTTTGCCCTTCTTGATTTTGATACTCAAATTTTAAAATTTGCTGAATTGGTCCCCAAATTTCCAAAGCTTCTTTGCTTGTGTCGGATCCCAAATCCAATCTTGGTCAAATCCCTAATCGAATTGAGCTCGCACATATTCATCATTGGTGAGATACTCCTCGTTTGAATACAAGTTTTTCCAGCTAAAATCCAGATGAAAAAAAAAGACTCGGTCATGCCATCGCGGTGCCATATTGGCCATCACCGCGTGGTCATGCCATAACAGAAAAAAGGGTCATCACAGTCATGCTATCGCGGTGCCATATCGGTAATCACGTCATGGTCATGCCGTAGTAGCTAACAAACTAATCGAAAATCTGAAATCCAGAATTCCTATATTTTATTGAATCCATTGTAAATCATAAAAAAAACTTGGTTGTGCAAACTTAATGTGATCACACATCTATATGATACCAAAACGGCATTTCAACACAATTAATTCAGCGTTTTTTGTAGAGGTATTGGATAAGCAAATCGGTGATTAAATCCAAACTATATTGAGCAAAGAATCGCAACAAAGAAAACAACAAAAAGCATTACAAAATTGCAGCAATGATCCAACACAGAATCGCACCAACACTCAGGTAATCCAACACGAACTCATGAGGCAGATGATCCGCAACTGATGAGGAATCGCAATAATGAGCTAGAACGTATATTGGATTGCACAACTAATGTTGATGCTAAGTAGGAGTTGCAATATGAATTGACAAATTGATGGCTGAATTGAAGAATCGATGGAGCGGTTTAATGCTGAACTGGAGCTGCAACTGGAAAATATTTGGCCCTAGGATAGACTAAGCTCTGATACCATGTTAGAAATTAATAGAACATGAAAGCGTGAAGGATATGAACAAGAAAAACACCTGGCTCCATTGTATTGAGAAACGTATCAGTTTGTACATATTGAACTACATATATATAGTATAGAGAGAATTAACTATATATATCGATACTATCTATAAAGATACTCATACTATCTATCTAACGATATATATAATTGTAAAGAATAAACTAAATTTAAAGGGATAACCTAATTAATATAGATAGACTAAACGATAAAGTCTAATAGAAGGATAATCTAGAGTAAACTACATAATATTCTAACATTCACCCATGTTCTCTGCTTTTCTTGATGTATATTACTCTAACATTCACCCATGTTCTTTGCTCTTCTTGATTTTGATACTCAAATTTTAAAATTTGCTGAATTGGTCCCCAAATTTCCAAAGCTTCTTTGCTTGTGTCGGATCCCAAATCCAATCTTGGTCAAATCCCTAATCGAATTGAGCTCGCACATATTCATCATTGGTGAGATACTCCTCGTTTGAATACAAGTTTTTCCAGCTAAAATCCAGATGAAAAAAAAAGACTCGGTCATGCCATCGCGGTGCCATATTGGCCATCACGGCGTGGTCATGCCATAACAGAAAAAAGGGTGATCACAGTCATGCTATCGCGGTGCCATATCGGTAATCACGTCATGGTCATGCCGTAGTAGCTAACAAACTAATCGAAAATTTGAAATCCGGAATTCCAATATTTTATTGAATCCATTGTAAATCATAAAAAAAACTTGGTTGTGCAAACTTAATGTGATCACACATCTATATGATACCAAACCGGCATTTCAACACAATTAATTCAGCGTTTTTTGTAGAGGTATTGGATAAGCAAATCGGTGATTAAATCCAAACTATATTGAGCAAAGAATCGCAACAAAGAAAACAACAAAAAGCATTACAAAATTGCAGCAATGATCCAACACAGAATCGCACCAACACTCAGGTAATCCAACACGAACTCATGAGGCAGATGATCCGCAACTGATGAGGAATCGCAATAATGAGCTAGAACGTATATTGGATTGCACAACTAATGTTGATGCTAAGTAGGAGTTGCAATATGAATTGACAAATTGATGGCTGAATTGAAGAATCGATGGAGCGGTTTAATGCTGAACTGGAGCTGCAACTGGAAAATATTTGGCCCTAGGATAGACTAAGCTCTGATACCATGTTAGAAATTAATAGAACATGAAAGCGTGAAGGATATGAACAAGAAAAACACCTGGCTCCATTGTATTGAGAAACGTATCAGTTTGTACATATTGAACTACATATATATAGTATAGAGAGAATTAACTATATATATCGATACTATCTATAAAGATACTCATACTATCTATCTAACGATATATATAATTGTAAAGAATAAACTAAATTTAAAGGGATAACCTAATTAATATAGATAGACTAAACGATAAAGTCTAATAGAAGGATAATCTAGAGTAAACTACATAATATTCTAACATTCACCCATGTTCTCTGCTTTTCTTGATGTATATTACTCTAACATTCACCCATGTTCTTTGCTCTTCTTGATTTTGATACTCAAATTTTAAAATTTGCTGAATTGGTCCCCAAATTTCCAAAGCTTCTTTGCTTGTGTCGGATCCCAAATCCAATCTTGGTCAAATCCCTAATCGAATTGAGCTCGCACATATTCATCATTGGTGAGATACTCCTCGTTTGAATACAAGTTTTTCCAGCTAAAATCCAGATGAAAAAAAAAGACTCGGTCATGCCATCGCGGTGCCATATTGGCCATCACGGCGTGGTCATGCCATAACAGAAAAAAGGGTGATCACAGTCATGCTATCGCGGTGCCATATCGGTAATCACGTCATGGTCATGCCGTAGTAGCTAACAAACTAATCGAAAATTTGAAATCCGGAATTCCAATATTTTATTGAATCCATTGTAAATCATAAAAAAAACTTGGTTGTGCAAACTTAATGTGATCACACATCTATATGATACCAAACCGGCATTTCAACACAATTAATTCAGCGTTTTTTGTAGAGGTATTGGATAAGCAAATCGGTGATTAAATCCAAACTATATTGAGCAAAGAATCGCAACAAAGAAAACAACAAAAAGCATTACAAAATTGCAGCAATGATCCAACACAGAATCGCACCAACACTCAGGTAATCCAACACGAACTCATGAGGCAGATGATCAGCAACTGATGAGGAATCGCAATAATGAGCTAGAACGTATATTGGATTGCACAACTAATGTTGATGCTAAGTAGGAGTTGCAATATGAATTGACAAATTGATGGCTGAATTGAAGAATCGATGGAGCGGTTTAATGCTGAACTGGAGCTGCAACTGGAAAATATTTGGCCCTAGGATAGACTAAGCTCTGATACCATGTTAGAAATTAATAGAACATGAAAGCGTGAAGGATATGAACAAGAAAAACACCTGGCCCCATTGTATTGAGAAACGTATCAGTTTGTACATATTGAACTACATATATATAGTATAGAGAGAATTAACTATATATATCGATACTATCTATAAAGATACTCATACTATCTATCTAACGATATATATAATTGTAAAGAATAAACTAAATTTAAAGGGATAACCTAATTAATATAGATAGACTAAACGATAAAGTCTAATAGAAGGATAATCTAGAGTAAACTACATACTATTCTAACATTCACCCATGTTCTCTGCTTTTCTTGATTTATATTACTCTAACATTCACCCATGTTCTTTGCTCTTCTTGATTTTGATACTCAAATTTTAAAATTTGCTGAATTGGTCCCCAAATTTCCAAAGCTTCTTTGCTTGTGTCGGATCCCAAATCCAATCTTGATCAAATCCCTAATCGAATTGACCTCGCACATATTCATCATTGGTGAGATACTCCTCGTTTGAATACAAGTTTTTCCAGCTAAAATCCAGATGAAAAAAAAAGACTCGGTCATGCCATCGCGGTGCCATATTGGCCATCACGGCGTGGTCATGCCATAACAGAAAAAAGGGTCATCACAGTCATGTTATCGCGGAGCCATATCGGTAATCACGTCATGGTCATGCCATAGTAGCTAACAAACTAATCGAAAATCTGAAATCCAGAATTCCAATATTTTATTGAATCCATTGTAAATCATAAAAAAAACTTGGTTGTGCAAACTTAATGTGATCACACATCTATATGATACCAAACCAGCATTTCAACACAATTAATTCAGCGTTTTTTGTAGAGGTATTGGATAAGCAAATCGGTGATTAAATCCAAACTATACTGAGCAAAGAATCGCAACAAAGAAAACAACAAAAAGCATTACAAAATTGCAGCAATGATCCAACACAGAATCGCACCAACACTCAGGTAATCCAACACGAACTCATGAGGCAGATGATCAGCAACTGATGAGGAATCGCAATAATGAGCTAGAACGTATATTGGATTGCACAACTAATGTTGATGCTAAGTAGGAGTTGCAATATGAATTGACAAATTGATGGCTGAATTGAAGAATCGATGGAGCGGTTTAATGCTGAACTGGAGCTGCAACTGGCAAATATTTGGCCCTAGGATAGACTAAGCTCTGATACCATGTTAGAAATTAATAGAACATGAAAGCGTGAAGGATATGAACATGAAAAACACCTGCCTCCATTGTATTGAGAAACGTATCAGTTTGTACATATTGAACTACATATATATAGTATAGAGAGAATTAACTATATATATCGATACTATCTATAAAGATACTCATACTATCTATCTAACGATATATATAATTGTAAAGATTAAACTAAATTTAAAGGGATAACCTAATTAATATAGATAGACTAAACGATAAAGTCTAATAGAAGGATAATCTAGAGTAAACTACATAATATTCTAACATTCACCCATGTTCTCTGCTTTTCTTGATGTATATTACTCTAACATTCACCCATGTTCTTTGCTCTTCTTGATTTTGATCCTCAAATTTTAAAATTTGCTGAATTGGTCCCCAAATTTCCAAAGCTTCTTTGCTTGTGTCGGATCCCAAATCCAATCTTGATCAAATCCTTAATCGAATTGAGCTCGCACATATTCATCATTGGTGAGATACTCCTCGTTTGAATACAAGTTTTTCCAGCTAAAATCCAGATGAAAAAAAAAGACTCGGTCATGCCATCGCGGTGCCATATTGGCCATCACGGCGTGGTCATGCCATAACAGAAAAAAGCGTCATCACAGTCATGCTATCGCGGTGCCATATCGGTAATCACGTCATGGTCATGCACAGTAGCTAACAAACTAATCGAAAATCTGAAATCTAGAATTCCAATATTTTATTGAATCCATTGTAAATCATAAAAAAAACTTGGTTGTGCAAACTTAATGTGATCACACATCTATATGATACCAAACTGGCATTTCAACACAATTAATTCAGCGTTTTTTGTAGAGGTATTGGATAAGCAAATCGGTGATTAAATCCAAACTATATTGAGCAAAGAATCGCAACAAAGAAAACAACAAAAAGCATTACAAAATTGCAGCAATGATCCAACACAGAATCGCACCAACACTCAGGTAATCCAACACGAACTCATGAGGCAGATTATCAGCAACTGATGAGGAATCGCAATAATGAGCTAGAACGTATATTGGATTGCACAACTAATGTTGATTCTAAGTAGGAGTTGCAATATGAATTGACAAATTGATGGCTGAATTGAAGAATCGATGGAGCGGTTTAATGCTGAACTGGAGCTGCAACTGGAAAATATTTGGCCCTAGGATAGACTAAGCTCTGATACCATGTTAGAAATTAATAGAACATGAAAGCGTGAAGGATATGAACAAGAAAAACACCTGGCTCCATTGTATTGAGAAACGTATCAGTTTGTACATATTGAACTACATATATATAGTATAGAGAGAATTAACTATATATATCGATACTATCTATAAAGATACTCATACTATCTATCTAACGATATATATAATTGTAAAGAATAAACTAAATTTACAGAGATAACCTAATTAATATAGATAGACTAAACGATAAAGTCTAATAGAAGGATAATCTAGAGTAAACTACATACTATTCTAACATTCACCCATGTTCTCTGCTATTCTTGATTTATATTACTCTAACATTCACCCATGTTCTTTGGTCTTCTTGATTTTGATCCTCAAATTTTAAAATTTGCTGAATTGGTCCCCAAATTTCCAAAGCTTCTTTGCTTGTGTCGGATCCCAAATCCAATCTTGATCAAATCCCTAATCGAATTGAGCTCGCACATATTCATCATTGGTGAGATACTCCTCGTTTGAATACAAGTTTTTCCAGCTAAAATACAGATGAAAAAAAAAGACCCGGTCATGCCATCGCGGTGCCATATTGGCCATCACGGCGTGGTCATGCCATAACAGAAAAAAGGGTCATCACAGTCATGCTATCGCGGTGCAATATCGGTAATCACGACATGGTCATGCCGTAGTAGCTAACAAACTAATCGAAAATCTGAAATCCAGAATTCCAATATTTTATTGAATCCATTGTAAATCATCAAAAAAAACTTGGTTGTGCAAACTTAATGTGATCACACATCTATATGATACGAAACCGGCATTTCAACACAATTAATTCAGCGTTTTTTGTAGAGGTATTGGATAAGTAAATCGGTGATTAAATCCAAACTATATTGAGCAAAGAATCGCAACAAAGAAAACAACAAAAAGCATTACAAAATTGCAGCAATGATCCAACACAGAATCGCACCAACACTCAGGTAATCCAACACGAACTCATGAGGCAGATGATCAGCAACTGATGAGGAATCGCAATAATGAGCTAGAACGTATATTGGATTGCACAACTAATGTTGATGCTAAGTAGGAGTTGCAATATGAATTGACAAATTGATGGCTGAATTGAAGAATCGATGGAGCGGTTTAATGCTGAACTGGAGCTGCAACTGGAAAATATTTGGCCCTAGGATAGACTAAGCTCTGATACCATGTTAGAAATTAATAGAACATGAAAGCGTGAAGGATATGAACAAGAAAAACACCTGGCCCCATTGTATTGAGAAACGTATCAGTTTGTATATATTGAACTACATATATATAGTATAGAGAGAATTAACTATATATATCGATACTATCTATAAAGATACTCATACTATCTATCTAACGATATATATAATTGTAAAGAATAAACTAAATTTAAAGGGATAACCTAATTAATATAGATAGACTAAACGATAAAGTCTAATAGAAGGATAATCTAGAGTAAACTACATACTATTCTAACATTCACCCATGTTCTCTGCTTTTCTTGATTTATATTACTCTAACATTCACCCATGTTCTTTGCTCTTCTTGATTTTGATACTCAAATTTTAAAATTTGCTGAATTGGTCCCCAAATTTCCAAAGCTTCTTTGCTTGTGTCGGATCCCAAATCCAATCTTGATCTAAACCCTAATCGAATTGAGCTCGCACATATTCATCATTGGTGAGATACTCCTCGTTTGAATACAAGTTTTTCCAGCTAAAATCCAGATGAAAAAAAAAGACTCGGTCATGCCATCGCGGTGCCATATTGGCCATCACGGCGTGGTCATGCCATAACAGAAAAAAGGGTCATCACAGTCATGCTATCGCGGTGCCATATCGGTAATCACGTCATGGTCATGCCGTAGTAGCTAACAAACTAATCGAAAATCTGAAATCCAGAATTCCAATATTTTATTGAATCCATTGTAAATCATAAAAAAAACTTGGTTGTGCAAACTTAATGTGATCACACATCTATATGATACCAAACCGGCATTTCAACACAATTAATTCAGCGTTTTTTGTAGAGGTATTGGATAAGCAAATCGGTGATTAAATCCAAACTATATTGAGCAAAGAATCACAACAAAGAAAACAACAAAATGCATTACAAAATTGCAGCAATGATCCAACACAGAATCGCACCAACACTCAGGTAATCCAACACGAACTCATGAGGCAGATGATCAGCAACTGATGAGGAATCGCAATAATGAGCTAGAACGTATATTGGATTGCACAACTAATGTTGATGCTAAGTAGGAGTTGCAATATGAATTGACAAATTGATGGCTGAATTGAAGAATCGATGGAGCGGTTTAATGCTGAACTGGAGCTGCAACTGGAAAATATTTGGCCCTAGGATAGACTAAGCTCTGATACCATGTTAGAAATTAATAGAACATGAAAGCGTGAAGGATATGAACAAGAAAAACACCTGGCTCCATTGTATTGAGAAACGTATCAGTTTGTACATATTGAACTACATATATATAGTATAGAGAGAATTAACTATATATATCGATACTATCTATAAAGATACTCATACTATCTATCTAACGATATATATAATTGTAAAGAATAAACTAAATTTAAAGGGATAACCTAATTAATATAGATAGACTAAACGATAAAGTCTAATAGAAGGATAATCTAGAGTAAACTACATACTATTCTAACATTCACCCATGTTCTCTGCTTTTCTTGATTTATATTACTCTAACATTCACCCATGTTCTTTGCTCTTCTTGATTTTGATACTCAAATTTTAAAATTTGCTGAATTGGTCCCCAAATTTCCAAAGCTTCTTTGCTTATGTCGGATCCCAAATCCAATCTTGATCAAATCCCTAATCGAATTGAGCTCCCACATATTCATCATTGGTGAGATACTCCTCGTTTGAATACAAGTTTTTCCAGCTAAAATCCAGATGAAAAAAAAAGACTCGGTCATGCCATCGCGGTGCAATATTGGCCATCACCGCGTGGTCATGCCATAACAGAAAAAAGGGTCATCACAGTCATGCTATCGCGGTGCCATATCGGTAATCACGTCATGGTCATGCCGTAGTAGCTAACAAACTAATCGAAAATCTGAAATCCAGAATTCCTATATTTTATTGAATCCATTGTAAATCATAAAAAAAACTTGGTTGTGCAAACTTAATGTGATCACACATCTATATGATACCAAACCGGCATTTCAACATAATTAATTCAGCGTTTTTTGTAGAGGTATTGGATAAGAAAATCGGTGATTAAATCCAAACTATATTGAGCAAAGAATCGCAACAAAGAAAACAACAAAAAGCATTACAAAATTGCAGCAATGATCCAACACAGAATCGCACCAACACTCAGGTAATCCAACACGAACTCATGAGGCAGATGATCAGCAACTGATGAGGAACCGCAATAATGAGCTAGAACGTATATTGGATTGCACAACTAATGTTGATGCTAAGTAGGAGTTGCAATATGAATTGACAAATTGATGGCTGAATTGAAGAATCGATGGAGCGGTTTAATGCTGAACTGGAGCTGCAACTGGAAAATATTTGGCCCTAGGATAGACTAAGCTCTGATACCATGTTAGAAATTAATAGAACATGAAAGCGTGAAGGATATGAACAAGAAAAACATATAGAGAAACGTATCAGTTTGTATTGAGAAACGTATCAGTTTGTACATATTGAACTACATATATATAGTATAGAGAGAATTAACTATATATATCGATACTATCTATAAAGATACTCATACTATCTATCTAACGATATATATAATTGTAAAGAATAAACTAAATTTAAAGGGATAACCTAATTAATATAGATAGACTAAACGATAAAGTCTAATAGAAGGATAATCTAGAGTAAACTACACACTATTCTAACATTCACCCATGTTCTCTGCTTTTCTTGATTTATATTACTCTAACATTCACCCATGTTCTTTGCTCTTCTTGATTTTGATACTCAAATTTTAAAATTTGCTGAATTGGTCCCCAAATTTCCAAAGCTTCTTTGCTTATGTCGGATCCCAAATCCAATCTTGATCAAATCCCTAATCGAATTGAGCTCCCACATATTCATCATTGGTGAGATACCCCTCGTTTGAATACAAGTTTTTCCAGCTAAAATCCAGATGAAAAAAAAAGACTCGGTCATGCCATCGCGGTGCAATATTGGCCATCACCGCGTGGTCATGCCATAACAGAAAAAAGGGTCATCACAGTCATGCTATCGCGGTGCCATATCGGTAATCACGTCATGGTCATGCCGTAGTAGCTAACAAACTAATCGAAAATCTGAAATCCAGAATTCCTATATTTTATTAAATCCATTGTAAATCATCAAAAAAACTTGGTTGTGCAAACTTAATGTGATCACACATCTGTATGATACCAAACCGGCATTTCAACACAATTAATTCAGCGTTTTTTGTAGAGGTATTGGATAAGCAAATCGGTGATTAAATCCAAACTATATTGAGCAAAGAATCGCAACAAAGAAAACAACAAAAAGCATTACAAAATTGCAGCAATGATCCAACACAGAATCGCACCAACACTCAGGTAATCCAACACGAACTCATGAGGCAGATGATCAGCAACTGATGAGGAATCGCAATAATGAGCTAGAACGTATATTGGATTGCACAACTAATGTTGATGCTAAGTAGGAGTTGCAATATGAATTGACAAATTGATGGCTGAATTGAAGAATCGATGGAGCGGTTTAATGCTGAACTGGAGCTGCAACTGGAAAATATTTGGCCCTAGGATAGACTAAGCTCTGATACCATGTTAGAAATTAATAGAACATGAAAGCGTGAAGGATATGAACAAGAAAAACACCTGGCTCCATTGTATTGAGAAACGTATCAGTTTGTACATATTGAACTACATATATATAGTATAGAGAGAATTAACTATATATATCGATACTATCTATAAAGATACTCATACTATCTATCTAACGATATATATAATTGTAAAGAATAAACTAAATTTAAAGGGATAACCTAATTAATATAGATAGACTAAACGATAAAGTCTAATAGAAGGATAATCTAGAGTAAACTACATACTATTCTAACATTCACCCATGTTCTCTGCTTTTCTTGATTTATATTACTCTAACATTCACCCATGTTCTTTGCTCTTCTTGATTTTGATACTCAAATTTTAAAATTTGCTGAATTGGTCCCCAAATTTCCAAAGCTTCTTTGCTTATGTCGGATCCCAAATCCAATCTTGATCAAATCCCTAATCGAATTGAGCTCGCACATATTCATCATTGGTGAGATACTCCTCGTTTGAATACAAGTTTTTCCAGCTAAAATCCAGATGAAAAAAAAAGACTCGGTCATGCCATCGCGGTGCAATATTGGCCATCACCGCGTGGTCATGCCATAACAGAAAAAAGGGTCATCACAGTCATGCTATCGCGGTGCCATATCGGTAATCACGTCATGGTCATGCCGTAGTAGCTAACAAACTAATCGAAAATCTGAAATCCAGAATTCCTATATTTTATTAAATCCATTGTAAATCATCAAAAAAACTTGGTTGTGCAAACTTAATGTGATCACACATTTGTATGATACCAAACCGGCATTTCAACACAATTAATTCAGCGTTTTTTGTAGAGGTATTGGATAAGCAAATCGGTGATTAAATCCAAACTATATTGAGCAAAGAATCGCAACAAAGAAAACAACAAAAAGCATTACAAAATTGCAGCAATGATCCAACACAGAATCGCACCAACACTCAGGTAATCCAACACGAACTCATGAGGCAGATGATCAGCAACTGATGAGGAATCGCAATAATGAGCTAGAACGTATATTGGATTTCACAACTAATGTTGATGCTAAGTAGGAGTTGCAATATGAATTGACAAATTGATGGCTGAATTGAAGAATCGATGGAGCGGTTTAATGCTGAACTGGAGCTGCAACTGGAAAATATTTGGCCCTAGGATAGACTAAGCTCTGATACCATGTTAGAAATTAATAGAACATGAAAGCGTGAAGGATATGAACAAGAAAAACACCTGGCTCCATTGTATTGAGAAACGTATCAGTTTGTACATATTGAAGTACATATATATAGTATAGAGAGAATTAACTATATATATCGATACTATCTATAAAGATACTCATACTATCTATCTAACGATATATATAATTGTAAAGAATAAACTAAATTTAAAGGGATAACCTAATTAATATAGATAGACTAAACGATAAAGTCTAATAGAAGGATAATCTAGAGTAAACTACATACTATTCTAACATTCACCCATGTTCTCTGCTTTTCTTGATTTATATTACTCTAACATTCACCCATGTTCTTTGCTCTTCTTGATTTTGATACTCAAATTTTAAAATTTGCTGAATTGGTCCCCAAATTTCCAAAGCTTCTTTGCTTATGTCGGATCCCAAATCCAATCTTGATCAAATCCCTAATCGAATTGAGCTCGCACATATTCATCATTGGTGAGATACTCCTCGTTTGAATACAAGTTTTTCCAGCTAAAATCCAGATGAAAAAAAAAGACTCGGTCATGCCATCGCGGTGCAATATTGGCCATCACCGCGTGGTCATGCCATAACAGAAAAAAGGGTCATCACAGTCATGCTATCGCGGTGCCATATCGGTAATCACGTCATGGTCATGCCGTAGTAGCTAACAAACTAATCGAAAATCTGAAATCCAGAATTCCTATATTTTATTGAATCCATTGTAAATCATAAAAAAAACTTGGTTGTGCAAACTTAATGTGATCACACATCTATATGATACCAAACCGGCATTTCAACATAATTAATTCAGCGTTTTTTGTAGAGGTATTGGATAAGAAAATCGGTGATTAAATCCAAACTATATTGAGCAAAGAATCGCAACAAAGAAAACAACAAAAAGCATTACAAAATTGCAGCAATGATCCAACACAGAATCGCACCAACACTCAGGTAATCCAACACGAACTCATGAGGCAGATGATCAGCAACTGATGAGGAACCGCAATAATGAGCTAGAACGTATATTGGATTGCACAACTAATGTTGATGCTAAGTAGGAGTTGCAATATGAATTGACAAATTGATGGCTGAATTGAAGAATCGATGGAGCGGTTTAATGCTGAACTGGAGCTGCAACTGGAAAATATTTGGCCCTAGGATAGACTAAGCTCTGATACCATGTTAGAAATTAATAGAACATGAAAGCGTGAAGGATATGAACAAGAAAAACATATAGAGAAACGTATCAGTTTGTATTGAGAAACGTATCAGTTTGTACATATTGAAGTACATATATATAGTATAGAGAGAATTAACTATATATATCGATACTATCTATAAAGATACTCATACTATCTATCTAACGATATATATAATTGTAAAGAATAAACTAAATTTAAAGGGATAACCTAATTAATATAGATAGACTAAACGATAAAGTCTAATAGAAGGATAATCTAGAGTAAACTACATACTATTCTAACATTCACCCATGTTCTCTGCTTTTCTTGATTTATATTACTCTAACATTCACCCATGTTCTTTGCTCTTCTTGATTTTGATACTCAAATTTTAAAATTTGCTGAATTGGTCCCCAAATTTCCAAAGCTTCTTTGCTTATGTCGGATCCCAAATCCAATCTTGATCAAATCCCTAATCGAATTGAGCTCGCACATATTCATCATTGGTGAGATACTCCTCGTTTGAATACAAGTTTTTCCAGCTAAAATCCAGATGAAAAAAAAAGACTCGGTCATGCCATCGCGGTGCAATATTGGCCATCACCGCGTGGTCATGCCATAACAGAAAAAAGGGTCATCACAGTCATGCTATCGCGGTGCCATATCGGTAATCACGTCATGGTCATGCCGTAGTAGCTAACAAACTAATCGAAAATCTGAAATCCAGAATTCCTATATTTTATTAAATCCATTGTAAATCATCAAAAAAACTTGGTTGTGCAAACTTAATGTGATCACACATTTGTATGATACCAAACCGGCATTTCAACACAATTAATTCAGCGTTTTTTGTAGAGGTATTGGATAAGCAAATCGGTGATTAAATCCAAACTATATTGAGCAAAGAATCGCAACAAAGAAAACAACAAAAAGCATTACAAAATTGCAGCAATGATCCAACACAGAATCGCACCAACACTCAGGTAATCCAACACGAACTCATGAGGCAGATGATCATCAACTGATGAGGAATCGCAATAATGAGCTAGAACGTATATTGGATTGCACAACTAATGTTGATGCTAAGTAGGAGTTGCAATATGAATTGACAAATTGATGGCTGAATTGAAGAATCGATGGAGCGGTTTAATGCTGAACTGGAGCTGCAACTGGAAAATATTTGGCCCTAGGATAGACTAAGCTCTGATACCATGTTAGAAATTAATAGAACATGAAAGCGTGAAGGATATGAACAAGAAAAACACCTGGCTCCATTGTATTGAGAAACGTATCAGTTTGTACATATTGAAGTACATATATATAGTATAGAGAGAATTAACTATATATATCGATACTATCTATAAAGATACTCATACTATCTATCTAACGATATATATAATTGTAAAGAATAAACTAAATTTAAAGGGATAACCTAATTAATATAGATAGACTAAACGATAAAGTCTAATAGAAGGATAATCTAGAGTAAACTACATACTATTCTAACATTCACCCATGTTCTCTGCTTTTCTTGATTTATATTACTCTAACATTCACCCATGTTCTTTGCTCTTCTTGATTTTGATACTCAAATTTTAAAATTTGCTGAATTGGTCCCCAAATTTCCAAAGCTTCTTTGCTTATGTCGGATCCCAAATCCAATCTTGATCAAATCCCTAATCGAATTGAGCTCGCACATATTCATCATTGGTGAGATACTCCTCGTTTGAATACAAGTTTTTCCAGCTAAAATCCAGATGAAAAAAAAAGACTCGGTCATGCCATCGCGGTGCAATATTGGCCATCACCGCGTGGTCATGCCATAACAGAAAAAAGGGTCATCACAGTCATGCTATCGCGGTGCCATATCGGTAATCACGTCATGGTCATGCCGTAGTAGCTAACAAACTAATCGAAAATCTGAAATCCAGAATTCCTATATTTTATTAAATCCATTGTAAATCATCAAAAAAACTTGGTTGTGCAAACTTAATGTGATCACACATTTGTATGATACCAAACCGGCATTTCAACACAATTAATTCAGCGTTTTTTGTAGAGGTATTGGATAAGCAAATCGGTGATTAAATCCAAACTATATTGAGCAAAGAATCGCAACAAAGAAAACAACAAAAAGCATTACAAAATTGCAGCAATGATCCAACACAGAATCGCACCAACACTCAGGTAATCCAACACGAACTCATGAGGCAGATGATCAGCAACTGATGAGGAATCGCAATAATGAGCTAGAACGTATATTGGATTGCACAACTAATGTTGATGCTAAGTAGGAGTTGCAATATGAATTGACAAATTGATGGCTGAATTGAAGAATCGATGGAGCGGTTTAATGCTGAACTGGAGCTGCAACTGGAAAATATTTGGCCCTAGGATAGACTAAGCTCTGATACCATGTTAGAAATTAATAGAACATGAAAGCGTGAAGGATATGAACAAGAAAAACACCTGGCTCCATTGTATTGAGAAACGTATCAGTTTGTACATATTGAACTACATATATATAGTATAGAGAGAATTAACTATATATATCGATACTATCTATAAAGATACTCATACTATCTATCTAACGATATATATAATTGTAAAGAATAAACTAAATTTAAAGGGATAACCTAATTAATATAGATAGACTAAACGATAAAGTCTAATAGAAGGATAATCTAGAGTAAACTACATACTATTCTAACATTCACCCATGTTCTCTGCTTTTCTTGATTTATATTACTCTAACATTCACCCATGTTCTTTGCTCTTCTTGATTTTGATCCTCAAATTTTAAAATTTGCTGAATTGGTCCCCAAATTTCCAAAGCTTCTTTGCTTATGTCGGATCCCAAATCCAATCTTGATCAAATCCCTAATCGAATTGAGCTCGCACATATTCATCATTGGTGAGATACTCCTCGTTTGAATACAAGTTTTTCCAGCTAAAATCCAGATGAAAAAAAAAGACTCGGTCATGCCATCGCGGTGCAATATTGGCCATCACCGCGTGGTCATGCCATAACAGAAAAAAGGGTCATCACAGTCATGCTATCGCGGTGCCATATCGGTAATCACGTCATGGTCATGCCGTAGTAGCTAACAAACTAATCGAAAATCTGAAATCCAGAATTCCTATATTTTATTAAATCCATTGTAAATCATCAAAAAAACTTGGTTGTGCAAACTTAATGTGATCACACATCTGTATGATACCAAACCGGCATTTCAACACAATTAATTCAGCGTTTTTTGTAGAGGTATTGGATAAGCAAATCGGTGATTAAATCCAAACTATATTGAGCAAAGAATCGCAACAAAGAAAACAACAAAAAGCATTACAAAATTGCAGCAATGATCCAACACAGAATCGCACCAACACTCAGGTAATCCAACACGAACTCATGAGGCAGATGATCAGCAACTGATGAGGAATCGCAATAATGAGCTAGAACGTATATTGGATTGCACAACTAATGTTGATGCTAAGTAGGAGTTGCAATATGAATTGACAAATTGATGGCTGAATTGAAGAATCGATGGAGCGGTTTAATGCTGAACTGGAGCTGCAACTGGAAAATATTTGGCCCTAGGATAGACTAAGCTCTGATACCATGTTAGAAATTAATAGAACATGAAAGCGTGAAGGATATGAACAAGAAAAACACCTGGCTCCATTGTATTGAGAAACGTATCAGTTTGTACATATTGAACTACATATATATAGTATAGAGAGAATTAACTATATATATCGATACTATCTATAAAGATACTCATACTATCTATCTAACGATATATATAATTGTAAAGAATAAACTAAATTTAAAGGGATAACCTAATTAATATAGATAGACTAAACGATAAAGTCTAATAGAAGGATAATCTAGAGTAAACTACATACTATTCTAACATTCACCCATGTTCTCTGCTTTTCTTGATTTATATTACTCTAACATTCACCCATGTTCTTTGCTCTTCTTGATTTTGATACTCAAATTTTAAAATTTGCTGAATTGGTCCCCAAATTTCCAAAGCTTCTTTGCTTATGTCGGATCCCAAATCCAATCTTGATCAAATCCCTAATCGAATTGAGCTCGCACATATTCATCATTGGTGAGATACTCCTCGTTTGAATACAAGTTTTTCCAGCTAAAATCCAGATGAAAAAAAAAGACTCGGTCATGCCATCGCGGTGCAATATTGGCCATCACCGCGTGGTCATGCCATAACAGAAAAAAGGGTCATCACAGTCATGCTATCGCGGTGCCATATCGGTAATCACGTCATGGTCATGCCGTAGTAGCTAACAAACTAATCGAAAATCTGAAATCCAGAATTCCTATATTTTATTAAATCCATTGTAAATCATCAAAAAAACTTGGTTGTGCAAACTTAATGTGATCACACATCTGTATGATACCAAACCGGCATTTCAACACAATTAATTCAGCGTTTTTTGTAGAGGTATTGGATAAGCAAATCGGTGATTAAATCCAAACTATATTGAGCAAAGAATCGCAACAAAGAAAACAACAAAAAGCATTACAAAATTGCAGCAATGATCCAACACAGAATCGCACCAACACTCAGGTAATCCAACACGAACTCATGAGGCAGATGATCAGCAACTGATGAGGAATCGCAATAATGAGCTAGAACGTATATTGGATTGCACAACTAATGTTGATGCTAAGTAGGAGTTGCAATATGAATTGACAAATTGATGGCTGAATTGAAGAATCGATGGAGCGGTTTAATGCTGAACTGGAGCTGCAACTGGAAAATATTTGGCCCTAGGATAGACTAAGCTCTGATACCATGTTAGAAATTAATAGAACATGAAAGCGTGAAGGATATGAACAAGAAAAACACCTGGCTCCATTGTATTGAGAAACGTATCAGTTTGTACATATTGAACTACATATATATAGTATAGAGAGAATTAACTATATATATCGATACTATCTATAAAGATACTCATACTATCTATCTAACGATATATATAATTGTAAAGAATAAACTAAATTTAAAGGGATAACCTAATTAATATAGATAGACTAAACGATAAAGTCTAATAGAAGGATAATCTAGAGTAAACTACATACTATTCTAACATTCACCCATGTTCTCTGCTTTTCTTGATTTATATTACTCTAACATTCACCCATGTTCTTTGCTCTTCTTGATTTTGATCCTCAAATTTTAAAATTTGCTGAATTGGTCCCCAAATTTCCAAAGCTTCTTTGCTTGTGTCGGATCCCAAATCCAATCTTGATCAAATCCCTAATCGAATTGAGCTCGCACATATTCATCATTGGTGAGATACTCCTCGTTTGAATACAAGTTTTTCCAGCTAAAATCCAGATAAAAAAAAAAGACTCGGTCATGCCATCGCGGTGCAATATTGGCCATCACGGCGTGGTCATGCCATAACAGAAAAAAGGGTCATCACAGTCATGCTATCGCGGTGCCATATCGGTAATCATGTCATGGTCATGCCGTAGTAGCTAACAAACTAATCGAAAATCTGAAATCCAGAATTCCAATGTTTTATTGAATCCATTGTAAATCATCAAAAAAACTTGGTTGTGCAAACTTAATGTGATCACACATCTATATGATACCAAACTGGCATTTCAACACAATTAATTCAGCGTTTTTTGTAGAGGTATTGGATAAGCAAATCGGTGATTAAATCCAAACTATATTGAGCAAAGAATCGCGACAAAGAAAACAACAAAAAGCATTACAAAATTGCAGCAATGATCCAACACAGAATCGCACCAACACTCAGGTAATCCAACACGAACTCATGAGGCAGATGATCAGCAACTGATGAGGAATCGCAATAATGAGCTAGAACGTATATTGGATTGCACAACTAATGTTGATGCTAAGTAGGAGTTGCAATATGAATTGACAAATTGATGGCTGAATTGAAGAATCGATGGAGCGGTTTAATGCTGAACTGGAGCTGCAACTGGAAAATATTTGGCCCTAGGATAGACTAAGCTCTGATACCATGTTAGAAATTAATAGAACATGAAAGCGTGAAGGATATGAACAAGAAAAACACCTGGCTCCATTGTATTGAGAAACGTATCAGTTTGTACATATTGAACTACATATATATAGTATAGAGAGAATTAACTATATATATCGATACTATCTATAAAGATACTCATACTATCTATCTAACGATATATATAATTGTAAAGAATAAACTAAATTTAAAGGGATAACCTAATTAATATAGATAGACTAAACGATAAAGTCTAATAGAAGGATAATCTAGAGTAAACTACATACTATTCTAACATTCACCCATGTTCTCTGCTTTTCTTGATTTATATTACTCTAACATTCACCCATGTTCTTTGCTCTTCTTGATTTTGATCCTCAAATTTTAAAATTTGCTGAATTGGTCCCCAAATTTCCAAAGCTTCTTTGCTTGTGTCGGATCCCAAATCCAATCTTGATCAAATCCCTAATCGAATTGAGCTCGCACATATTCATCATTGGTGAGATACTCCTCGTTTGAATACAAGTTTTTCCAGCTAAAATCCAGATAAAAAAAAAAGACTCGGTCATGCCATCGCGGTGCAATATTGGCCATCACGGCGTGGTCATGCCATAACAGAAAAAAGGGTCATCACAGTCATGCTATCGCGGTGCCATATCGGTAATCATGTCATGGTCATGCCGTAGTAGCTAACAAACTAATCGAAAATCTGAAATCCAGAATTCCAATGTTTTATTGAATCCATTGTAAATCATCAAAAAAACTTGGTTGTGCAAACTTAATGTGATCACACATCTATATGATACCAAACTGGCATTTCAACACAATTAATTCAGCGTTTTTTGTAGAGGTATTGGATAAGCAAATCGGTGATTAAATCCAAACTATATTGAGCAAAGAATCGCGACAAAGAAAACAACAAAAAGCATTACAAAATTGCAGCAATGATCCAACACAGAATCGCACCAACACTCAGGTAATCCAACACGAACTCATGAGGCAGATGATCAGCAACTGATGAGGAATCGCAATAATGAGCTAGAACGTATATTGGATTGCACAACTAATGTTGATGCTAAGTAGGAGTTGCAATATGAATTGACAAATTGATGGCTGAATTGAAGAATCGATGGAGCGGTTTAATGCTGAACTGGAGCTGCAACTGGAAAATATTTGGCCCTAGGATAGACTAAGCTCTGATACCATGTTAGAAATTAATAGAACATGAAAGCGTGAAGGATATGAACAAGAAAAACACCTGGCTCCATTGTATTGAGAAACGTATCAGTTTGTACATATTGAACTACATATATATAGTATAGAGAGAATTAACTATATATATCGATACTATCTATAAAGATACTCATACTATCTATCTAACGATATATATAATTGTAAAGAATAAACTAAATTTAAAGGGATAACCTAATTAATATAGATAGACTAAACGATAAAGTCTAATAGAAGGATAATCTAGAGTAAACTACATACTATTCTAACATTCACCCATGTTCTCTGCTTTTCTTGATTTATATTACTCTAACATTCACCCATGTTCTTTGCTCTTCTTGATTTTGATCCTCAAATTTTAAAATTTGCTGAATTGGTCCCCAAATTTCCAAAGCTTCTTTGCTTGTGTCGGATCCCAAATCCAATCTTGATCAAATCCCTAATCGAATTGAGCTCGCACATATTCATCATTGGTGAGATACTCCTCGTTTGAATACAAGTTTTTCCAGCTAAAATCCAGATAAAAAAAAAAGACTCGGTCATGCCATCGCGGTGCAATATTGGCCATCACGGCGTGGTCATGCCATAACAGAAAAAAGGGTCATCACAGTCATGCTATCGCGGTGCCATATCGGTAATCATGTCATGGTCATGCCGTAGTAGCTAACAAACTAATCGAAAATCTGAAATCCAGAATTCCAATGTTTTATTGAATCCATTGTAAATCATCAAAAAAACTTGGTTGTGCAAACTTAATGTGATCACACATCTATATGATACCAAACTGGCATTTCAACACAATTAATTCAGCGTTTTTTGTAGAGGTATTGTATAAGCAAATCGGTGATTAAATCCAAACTATATTGAGCAAAGAATCGCAACAAAGAAAACAACAAAAAGCATTACAAAATTGCAGCAATGATCCAACACAGAATCGCACCAACACTCAGGTAATCCAACACGAACTCATGAGGCAGATGATCAGCAACTGATGAGGAATCGCAATAATGAGCTAGAACGTATATTGGATTGCACAACTAATGTTGATGCTAAGTAGGAGTTGCAATATGAATTGACAAATTGATGGCTGAATTGAAGAATCGATGGAGCGGTTTAATGCTGAACTGGAGCTGCAACTGGAAAATATTTGGCCCTAGGATAGACTAAGCTCTGATACCATGTTAGAAATTAATAGAACATGAAAGCGTGAAGGATATGAACAAGAAAAACACCTGGCTCCATTGTATTGAGAAACGTATCAGTTTGTACATATTGAACTACATATATATAGTATAGAGAGAATTAACTATATATATCGATACTATCTATAAAGATACTCATACTATCTATCTAACGATATATATAATTGTAAAGAATAAACTAAATTTAAAGGGATAACCTAATTAATATAGATAGACTAAACGATAAAGTCTAATAGAAGGAAAATCTAGAGTAAACTACATACTATTCTAACATTCACCCATGTTCTCTGCTTTTCTTGATTTATATTACTCTAACATTCACCCATGTTCTTTGCTCTTCTTGATTTTGATCCTCAAATTTTAAAATTTGCTGAATTGGTCCCCAAATTTCCAAAGCTTCTTTGCTTGTGTCGGATCCCAAATCCAATCTTGATCAAATCCCTAATCGAATTGAGCTCGCACATATTCATCATTGGTGAGATACTCCTCGTTTGAATACAAGTTTTTCCAGCTAAAATCCAGATAAAAAAAAAAGACTCGGTCATGCCATCGCGGTGCAATATTGGCCATCACGGCGTGGTCATGCCATAACAGAAAAAAGGGTCATCACAGTCATGCTATCGCGGTGCCATATCGGTAATCATGTCATGGTCATGCCGTAGTAGCTAACAAACTAATCGAAAATCTGAAATCCAGAATTCCAATGTTTTATTGAATCCATTGTAAATCATCAAAAAAACTTGGTTGTGCAAACTTAATGTGATCACACATCTATATGATACCAAACTGGCATTTCAACACAATTAATTCAGCGTTTTTTGTAGAGGTATTGGATAAGCAAATCGGTGATTAAATCCAAACTATATTGAGCAAGGAATCGCAACAAAGAAAACAACAAAAAGCATTACAAAATTGCAGCAATGATCCAACACAGAATCGCACCAACACTCAGGTAATCCAACACGAACTCATGAGGCAGATGATCAGCAACTGATGAGAAATCGCAATAATGAGCTAGAACGTATATTGGATTGCACAACTAATGTTGATGCTAAGTAGGAGTTGCAATATGAATTGACAAATTGATGGCTGAATTGAAGAATCGATGGAGCGGTTTAATGCTGAACTGGAGCTGCAACTGGAAAATATTTGGCCCTAGGATAGACTAAGCTCTGATACCATGTTAGAAATTAATAGAACATGAAAGCGTGAAGGATATGAACAAGAAAAACACCTGGCTCCATTGTATTGAGAAACGTATCAGTTTGTACATATTGAACTACATATATATAGTATAGAGAGACTTAACTTTATATAACGATACTATCTATAAAGATACTCATACTATCTATCTAACGATTTAAATAATTGTAAAGAATAAACTAAATTTAAAGGGATAACCTAATTAATATAGATAGACTAAACGATAAAGTCTAATAGAAGGATAATCTAGAGTAAACTACATACTATTCTAACATTCACCCATGTTCTCTGCTTTTCTTGATTTATATTACTCTAACATTCACCCATGTTCTTTGCTCTTCTTGATTTTGATCCTCAAATTTTAAAATTTGCTGAATTGGTCCCCAAATTTCCAAAGCTTCTTTGCTTGTGTCGGATCCCAAATCCAATCTTGATCAAATCCCTAATCGAATTGAGCTCGCACATATTCATCATTGGTGAGATACTCCTCGTTTGAATACAAGTTTTTCCAGCTAAAATCCAGATAAAAAAAAAGACTCGGTCATGCCATCGCGGTGCAATATTGGCCATCACGGCGTGGTCATGCCATAACAGAAAAAAGGGTCATCACAGTCATGCTATCGCGGTGCCATATCGGTAATCACGTCATGGTCATGCCGTAGTAGCTAACAAACTAATCGAAAATCTGAAATCCAGAATTCCAATGTTTTATTGAATCCATTGTAAATCATCAAAAAAACTTGGTTGTGCAAACTTAATGTGATCACACATCTATATGATACCAAACCGGCATTTCAACACAATTAATTCAGCGTTTTTTGTAGAGGTATTGGATAAGCAAATCGGTGATTAAATCCAAACTATATTGAGCAAAGAATCGCAACAAAGAAAACAACAAAAAGCATTACAAAATTGCAGCAATGATCCAACACAGAATTGCACCAACACTCAGGTAATCCAACACGAACTCATGAGGCAGATGATCAGCAACTGATGAGGAATCGCAATAATGAGCTAGAACGTATATTGGATTGCACAACTAATGTTGATGCTAAGTAGGAGTTGCAATATGAATTGACAAATTGATGGCTGAATTGAAGAATCGATGGAGCGGTTTAATGCTGAACTGGAGCTGCAACTGGAAAATATTTGGCCCTAGGATAGACTAAGCTCTGATACCATGTTAGAAATTAATAGAACATGAAAGCGTGAAGGATATGAACAAGAAAAACACCTGGCTCCATTGTATTGAGAAACGTATCAGTTTGTACATATTGAACTACATATATATAGTATAGAGAGACTTAACTTTATATAACGATACTATCTATAAAGATACTCATACTATCTATCTAACGATTTAAATAATTGTAAAGAATAAACTAAATTTAAAGGGATAACCTAATTAATATAGATAGACTAAACGATAAAGTCTAATAGAAGGATAATCTAGAGTAAACTACATACTATTCTAACATTCACCCATGTTCTCTGCTTTTCTTGATTTATATTACTCTAACATTCACCCATGTTCTTTGCTCTTCTTGATTTTGATCCTCAAATTTTAAAGTTTGCTGAATTGGTCCCCAAATTTCCAAAGCTTCTTTGCTTGTGTCGGATCCCAAATCCAATCTTGATCAAATCCCTAATCGAATTGAGCTCGCACATATTCATCATTGGTGAGATACTCCTCATTTGAATACAAGTTTTTCCAGCTAAAATCCAGATAAAAAAAAAGACTCGGTCATGCCATCGCGGTGCAATATTGGCCATCACGGCGTGGTCATGCCATAACAGAAAAAAGGGTCATCACAGTCATGCTATCGCGGTGCCATATCGGTAATCACGTCATGGTCATGCCGTAGTAGCTAACAAACTAATCGAAAATCTGAAATCTAGAATTCCAATGTTTTATTGAATCCATTGTAAATCATCAAAAAAACTTGGTTGTGCAAACTTAATGTGATCACACATCTATATGATACCAAACCGGCATTTCAACACAATTAATTCAGCGTTTTTTGTAGAGGTATTGGATAAGCAAATCGGTGATTAAATCCAAACTATATTGAGCAAAGAATCGCAACAAAGAAAACAACAAAAAGCATTACAAAATTGCAGCAATGATCCAACACAGAATCGCACCAACACTCAGGTAATCCAACACGAACTCATGAGGCAGATGATCAGCAACTGATGAGGAATCGCAATAATGAGCTAGAACGTATATTGGATTGCACAACTAATGTTGATGCTAAGTAGGAGTTGCAATATGAATTGACAAATTGATGGCTGAATTGAAGAATCGATGGAGCGGTTTAATGCTGAACTGGAGCTGCAACTGGAAAATATTTGGCCCTAGGATAGACTAAGCTCTGATACCATGTTAGAAATTAATAGAACATGAAAGCGTGAAGGATATGAACAAGAAAAACACCTGGCTCCATTGTATTGAGAAACGTATCAGTTTGTACATATTGAACTACATATATATAGTATAGAGAGACTTAACTTTATATAACGATACTATCTATAAAGATACTCATACTATCTATCTAACGATTTAAATAATTGTAAAGAATAAACTAAATTTAAAGGGATAACCTAATTAATATAGATAGACTAAACGATAAAGTCTAATAGAAGGATAATCTAGAGTAAACTACATACTATTCTAACATTCACCCATGTTCTCTGCTTTTCTTGATTTATATTACTCTAACATTCACCCATGTTCTTTGCTCTTCTTGATTTTGATCCTCAAATTTTAAAGTTTGCTGAATTGGTCCCCAAATTTCCAAAGCTTCTTTGCTTGTGTCGGATCCCAAATCCAATCTTGATCAAATCCCTAATCGAATTGAGCTCGCACATATTCATCATTGGTGAGATACTCCTCATTTGAATACAAGTTTTTCCAGCTAAAATCCAGATAAAAAAAAAGACTCGGTCATGCCATCGCGGTGCAATATTGGCCATCACGGCGTGGTCATGCCATAACAGAAAAAAGGGTCATCACAGTCATGCTATCGCGGTGCCATATCGGTAATCACGTCATGGTCATGCCGTAGTAGCTAACAAACTAATCGAAAATCTGAAATCCAGAATTCCAATGTTTTATTGAATCCATTGTAAATCATCAAAAAAACTTGGTTGTGCAAACTTAATGTGATCACACATCTATATGATACCAAACCGGCATTTCAACACAATTAATTCAGCGTTTTTTGTAGAGGTATTGGATAAGCAAATCGGTGATTAAATCCAAACTATATTGAGCAAAGAATCGCAACAAAGAAAACAACAAAAAGCATTACAAAATTGCAGCAATGATCCAACACAGAATTGCACCAACACTCAGGTAATCCAACACGAACTCATGAGGCAGATGATCAGCAACTGATGAGGAATCGCAATAATGAGCTAGAACGTATATTGGATTGCACAACTAATGTTGATGCTAAGTAGGAGTTGCAATATGAATTGACAAATTGATGGCTGAATTGAAGAATCGATGGAGCGGTTTAATGCTGAACTGGAGCTGCAACTGGAAAATATTTGGCCCTAGGATAGACTAAGCTCTGATACCATGTTAGAAATTAATAGAACATGAAAGCGTGAAGGATATGAACAAGAAAAACACCTGGCTCCATTGTATTGAGAAACGTATCAGTTTGTACATATTGAACTACATATATATAGTATAGAGAGACTTAACTTTATATAACGATACTATCTATAAAGATACTCATACTATCTATCTAACGATTTAAATAATTGTAAAGAATAAACTAAATTTAAAGGGATAACCTAATTAATATAGATAGACTAAACGATAAAGTCTAATAGAAGGATAATCTAGAGTAAACTACATACTATTCTAACATTCACCCATGTTCTCTGCTTTTCTTGATTTATATTACTCTAACATTCACCCATGTTCTTTGCTCTTCTTGATTTTGATCCTCAAATTTTAAAGTTTGCTGAATTGGTCCCCAAATTTCCAAAGCTTCTTTGCTTGTGTCGGATCCCAAATCCAATCTTGATCAAATCCCTAATCGAATTGAGCTCGCACATATTCATCATTGGTGAGATACTCCTCATTTGAATACAAGTTTTTCCAGCTAAAATCCAGATAAAAAAAAAGACTCGGTCATGCCATCGCGGTGCAATATTGGCCATCACGGCGTGGTCATGCCATAACAGAAAAAAGGGTCATCACAGTCATGCTATCGCGGTGCCATATCGGTAATCACGTCATGGTCATGCCGTAGTAGCTAACAAACTAATCGAAAATCTGAAATCCAGAATTCCAATGTTTTATTGAATCCATTGTAAATCATCAAAAAAACTTGGTTGTGCAAACTTAATGTGATCACACATCTATATGATACCAAACCGGCATTTCAACACAATTAATTCAGCGTTTTTTGTAGAGGTATTGGATAAGCAAATCGGTGATTAAATCCAAACTATATTGAGCAAAGAATCGCAACAAAGAAAACAACAAAAAGCATTACAAAATTGCAGCAATGATCCAACACAGAATTGCACCAACACTCAGGTAATCCAACACGAACTCATGAGGCAGATGATCAGCAACTGATGAGGAATCGCAATAATGAGCTAGAACGTATATTGGATTGCACAACTAATGTTGATGCTAAGTAGGAGTTGCAATATGAATTGACAAATTGATGGCTGAATTGAAGAATCGATGGAGCGGTTTAATGCTGAACTGGAGCTGCAACTGGAAAATATTTGGCCCTAGGATAGACTAAGCTCTGATACCATGTTAGAAATTAATAGAACATGAAAGCGTGAAGGATATGAACAAGAAAAACACCTGGCTCCATTGTATTGAGAAACGTATCAGTTTGTACATATTAAACTACATATATATAGTATAGAGAGACTTAACTTTATATAACGATACTATCTATAAAGATACTCATACTATCTATCTAACGATTTAAATAATTGTAAAGAATAAACTAAATTTAAAGGGATAACCTAATTAATATAGATAGACTAAACGATAAAGTCTAATAGAAGGATAATCTAGAGTAAACTACATACTATTCTAACATTCACCCATGTTCTCTGCTTTTCTTGATTTATATTACTCTAACATTCACCCATGTTCTTTGCTCTTCTTGATTTTGATCCTCAAATTTTAAAATTTGCTGAATTGGTCCCCAAATTTCCAAAGCTTCTTTGCTTGTGTCGGATCCCAAATCCAATCTTGATCAAATCCCTAATCGAATTGAGCTCGCACATATTCATCATTGGTGAGATACTCCTCGTTTGAATACAAGTTTTTCCAGCTAAAATCCAGATAAAAAAAAAGACTCGGTCATGCCATCGCGGTGCAATATTGGCCATCACGGCGTGGTCATGCCATAACAGAAAAAAGGGTCATCACAGTCATGCTATCGCGGTGCCATATCGGTAATCACGTCATGGTCATGCCGTAGTAGCTAACAAACTAATCGAAAATCTGAAATCTAGAATTCCAATGTTTTATTGAATCCATTGTAAATCATCAAAAAAACTTGGTTGTGCAAACTTAATGTGATCACACATCTATATGATACCAAACCGGCATTTCAACACAATTAATTCAGCGTTTTTTGTAGAGGTATTGGATAAGCAAATCGGTGATTAAATCCAAACTATATTGAGCAAAGAATCGCAACAAAGAAAACAACAAAAAGCATTACAAAATTGCAGCAATGATCCAACACAGAATCGCACCAACACTCAGGTAATCCAACACGAACTCATGAGGCAGATGATCAGCAACTGATGAGGAATCGCAATAATGAGCTAGAACGTATATTGGATTGCACAACTAATGTTGATGCTAAGTAGGAGTTGCAATATGAATTGACAAATTGATGGCTGAATTGAAGAATCGATGGAGCGGTTTAATGCTGAACTGGAGCTGCAACTGGAAAATATTTGGCCCTAGGATAGACTAAGCTCTGATACCATGTTAGAAATTAATAGAACATGAAAGCGTGAAGGATATGAACAAGAAAAACACCTGGCTCCATTGTATTGAGAAACGTATCAGTTTGTACATATTGAACTACATATATATAGTATAGAGAGAATTAACTATATATATCGATACTATCTATAAAGATACTCATACTATCTATCTAACGATATATATAATTGTAAAGAATAAACTAAATTTAAAGGGATAACCTAATTAATATAGATAGACTAAACGATAAAGTCTAATAGAAGGATAATCTAGAGTAAACTACATACTATTCTAACATTCACCCATGTTCTCTGCTTTTCTTGATTTATATTACTCTAACATTCACCCATGTTCTTTGCTCTTCCTGATTTTGATCCTCAAATTTTAAAATTTGCTGAATTGGTCCCCAAATTTCCAAAGCTTCTTTGCTTGTGTCGGATCCCAAATCCAATCTTGATCAAATCCCTAATCGAATTGAGCTCGCACATATTCACCATTGGTGAGATACTCCTCGTTTGAATACAAGTTTTTCCAGCTAAAATCCAGATAAAAAAAAAAGACTCGGTCATGCCATCGCGGTGCAATATTGGCCATCACGGCGTGGTCATGCCATAACAGAAAAAAGGGTCATCACAGTCATGCTATCGCGGTGCCATATCGGTAATCACGTCATGGTCATGCCGTAGTAGCTAACAAACTAATCGAAAATCTGAAATCCAGAATTCCAATGTTTTATTGAATCCATTGTAAATCATCAAAAAAACTTGGTTGTGCAAACTTAATGTGATCACACATCTATATGATACCAAACCGGCATTTCAACACAATTAATTCAGCGTTTTTTGTAGAGGTATTGGATAAGCAAATCGGTGATTAAATCCAAACTATATTGAGCAAAGAATCGCAACAAAGAAAACAACAAAAAGCATTACAAAATTGCAGCAATGATCCAACACAGAATCGCACCAACACTCAGGTAATCCAACACGAACTCATGAGGCAGATGATCAGCAACTGATGAGGAATCGCAATAATGAGCTAGAACGTATATTGGATTGCACAACTAATGTTGATGCTAAGTAGGAGTTGCAATATGAATTGACAAATTGATGGCTGAATTGAAGAATCGATGGAGCGGTTTAATGCTGAACTGGAGCTGCAACTGGAAAATATTTGGCCCTAGGATAGACTAAGCTCTGATACCATGTTAGAAATTAATAGAACATGAAAGCGTGAAGGATATGAACAAGAAAAACACCTGGCTCCATTGTATTGAGAAACGTATCAGTTTGTACATATTGAACTACATATATATAGTATAGAGAGAATTAACTATATATATCGATACTATCTATAAAGATACTCATACTATCTATCTAACGATATATATAATTGTAAAGAATAAACTAAATTTAAAGGGATAACCTAATTAATATAGATAGACTAAACGATAAAGTCAAATAGAAGGATAATCTAGAGTAAACTACATACTATTCTAACATTCACCCATGTTCTCTGCTTTTCTTGATTTATATTACTCTAACATTCACCCATGTTCTTTGCTCTTCTTGATTTTGATACTCAAATTTTAAAATTTGCTGAATTGGTCCCCAAATTTCCAAAGCTTCCTTGCTTATGTCGGATCCCAAATCCAATCTTGATCAAATCCCTAATCGAATTGAGCTCGCACATATTCATCATTGGTGAGATACTCCTCGTTTGAATACAAGTTTTTCCAGCTAAAATCCAGATGAAAAAAAAAGACTCGGTCATGCCATCGCGGTGCAATATTGGCCATCACCGCGTGGTCATGCCATAACAGAAAAAAGGGTCATCACAGTCATGCTATCGCGGTGCCATATCGGTAATCACGTCATGGTCATGCCGTAGTAGCTAACAAACTAATCGAAAATCTGAAATCCAGAATTCCAATATTTTATTAAATCCATTGTAAATCATCAAAAAAACTTGGTTGTGCAAACTTAATGGGATCACACATCTATATGATACCAAACCGGCATTTCAACACAATTAATTCAGCGTTTTTTGTAGAGGTATTGGATAAGCAAATCGGTGATTAAATCCAAACTATATTGAGCAAAGAATCGCAACAAAGAAAACAACAAAAAGCATTACAAAATTGCAGCAATGATCCAACACAGAATCACACCAACACTCAGGTAATCCAACACGAACTCATGAGGCAGATGATCAGCAACTGATGAGGAATCGCAATAATGAGCTAGAACGTATATTGGATTGCACAACTAATGTTGATGCTAAGTAGGAGTTGCAATATGAATTGACAAATTGATGGCTGAATTGAAGAATCGATGGAGCGGTTTAATGCTGAACTGGAGCTGCAACTTGAAAATATTTGGCCCTAGGATAGACTAAGCTCTGATACCATGTTAGAAATTAATAGAACATGAAAGCGTGAAGGATATGAACACCTGGCTCCATTGTATTGAGAAACGTATCAGTTTGTACATATTGAACTACATATATATAGTATAGAGAGAATTAACTATATATATCGATACTATCTATCTAACGATATATATAATTGTAAAGAATAAACTAAATTTAAAGGGATAACCTAATTAATATAGATAGACTAAACGATAAAGTCTAATAGAAGGATAATCTAGAGTAAACTACATACTATTCTAACATTCACCCATGTTCTCTGCTTTTCTTGATTTATATTACTCTAACATTCACCCATGTTCTTTGCTCTTCCTGATTTTGATCCTCAAATTTTAAAATTTGCTGAATTGGTCCCCAAATTTCCAAAGCTTCTTTGCTTGTGTCGGATCCCAAATCCAATCTTGATCAAATCCCTAATCGAATTGAGCTCGCACATATTCATCATTGGTGAGATACTCCTCGTTTGAATACAAGTTTTTCCAGCTAAAATCCAGATAAAAAAAAAAGACTCGGTCATGCCATCGCGGTGCAATATTGGCCATCACGGCGTGGTCATGCCATAACAGAAAAAAGGGTCATCACAGTCATGCTATCGCGGTGCCATATCGGTAATCACGTCATGGTCATGCCGTAGTAGCTAACAAACTAATCGAAAATCTGAAATCCAGAATTCCAATGTTTTATTGAATCCATTGTAAATCATCAAAAAAACTTGGTTGTGCAAACTTAATGTGATCACACATCTATATGATACCAAACCGGCATTTCAACACAATTAATTCAGCGTTTTTTGTAGAGGTATTGGATAAGCAAATCGGTGATTAAATCCAAACTATATTGAGCAAAGAATCGCAACAAAGAAAACAACAAAAAGCATTACAAAATTGCAGCAATGATCCAACACAGAATCACACCAACACTCAGGTAATCCAACACGAACTCATGAGGCAGATGATCAGCAACTGATGAGGAATCGCAATAATGAGCTAGAACGTATATTGGATTGCACAACTAATGTTGATGCTAAGTAGGAGTTGCAATATGAATTGACAAATTGATGGCTGAATTGAAGAATCGATGGAGCGGTTTAATGCTGAACTGGAGCTGCAACTTGAAAATATTTGGCCCTAGGATAGACTAAGCTCTGATACCATGTTAGAAATTAATAGAACATGAAAGCGTGAAGGATATGAACACCTGGCTCCATTGTATTGAGAAACGTATCAGTTTGTACATATTGAACTACATATATATAGTATAGAGAGAATTAACTATATATATCGATACTATCTATCTAACGATATATATAATTGTAAAGAATAAACTAAATTTAAAGGGATAACCTAATTAATATAGATAGACTAAACGATAAAGTCTAATAGAAGGATAATCTAGAGTAAACTACATACTATTCTAACATTCACCCATGTTCTCTGCTTTTCTTGATTTATATTACTCTAACATTCACCCATGTTCTTTGCTCTTCCTGATTTTGATCCTCAAATTTTAAAATTTGCTGAATTGGTCCCCAAATTTCCAAAGCTTCTTTGCTTGTGTCGGATCCCAAATCCAATCTTGATCAAATCCCTAATCGAATTGAGCTCGCACATATTCATCATTGGTGAGATACTCCTCGTTTGAATACAAGTTTTTCCAGCTAAAATCCAGATAAAAAAAAAGACTCGGTCATGCCATCGCGGTGCAATATTGGCCATCACGGCGTGGTCATGCCATAACAGAAAAAAGGGTCATCACAGTCATGCTATCGCGGTGCCATATCGGTAATCACGTCATGGTCATGCCGTAGTAGCTAACAAACTAATCGAAAATCTGAAATCTAGAATTCCAATGTTTTATTGAATCCATTGTAAATCATCAAAAAAACTTGGTTGTGCAAACTTAATGTGATCACACATCTATATGATACCAAACCGGCATTTCAACACAATTAATTCAGCGTTTTTTGTAGAGGTATTGGATAAGCAAATCGGTGATTAAATCCAAACTATATTGAGCAAAGAATCGCAACAAAGAAAACAACAAAAAGCATTACAAAATTGCAGCAATGATCCAACACAGAATCGCACCAACACTCAGGTAATCCAACACGAACTCATGAGGCAGATGATCAGCAACTGATGAGGAATCGCAATAATGAGCTAGAACGTATATTGGATTGCACAACTAATGTTGATGCTAAGTAGGAGTTGCAATATGAATTGACAAATTGATGGCTGAATTGAAGAATCGATGGAGCGGTTTAATGCTGAACTGGAGCTGCAACTGGAAAATATTTGGCCCTAGGATAGACTAAGCTCTGATACCATGTTAGAAATTAATAGAACATGAAAGCGTGAAGGATATGAACAAGAAAAACACCTGGCTCCATTGTATTGAGAAACGTATCAGTTTGTACATATTGAACTACATATATATAGTATAGAGAGAATTAACTATATATATCGATACTATCTATAAAGATACTCATACTATCTATCTAACGATATATATAATTGTAAAGAATAAACTAAATTTAAAGGGATAACCTAATTAATATAGATAGACTAAACGATAAAGTCTAATAGAAGGATAATCTAGAGTAAACTACATACTATTCTAACATTCACCCATGTTCTCTGCTTTTCTTGATTTATATTACTCTAACATTCACCCATGTTCTTTGCTCTTCCTGATTTTGATCCTCAAATTTTAAAATTTGCTGAATTGGTCCCCAAATTTCCAAAGCTTCTTTGCTTGTGTCGGATCCCAAATCCAATCTTGATCAAATCCCTAATCGAATTGAGCTCGCACATATTCACCATTGGTGAGATACTCCTCGTTTGAATACAAGTTTTTCCAGCTAAAATCCAGATAAAAAAAAAAGACTCGGTCATGCCATCGCGGTGCAATATTGGCCATCACGGCGTGGTCATGCCATAACAGAAAAAAGGGTCATCACAGTCATGCTATCGCGGTGCCATATCGGTAATCACGTCATGGTCATGCCGTAGTAGCTAACAAACTAATCGAAAATCTGAAATCCAGAATTCCAATGTTTTATTGAATCCATTGTAAATCATCAAAAAAACTTGGTTGTGCAAACTTAATGTGATCACACATCTATATGATACCAAACCGGCATTTCAACACAATTAATTCAGCGTTTTTTGTAGAGGTATTGGATAAGCAAATCGGTGATTAAATCCAAACTATATTGAGCAAAGAATCGCAACAAAGAAAACAACAAAAAGCATTACAAAATTGCAGCAATGATCCAACACAGAATCGCACCAACACTCAGGTAATCCAACACGAACTCATGAGGCAGATGATCAGCAACTGATGAGGAATCGCAATAATGAGCTAGAACGTATATTGGATTGCACAACTAATGTTGATGCTAAGTAGGAGTTGCAATATGAATTGACAAATTGATGGCTGAATTGAAGAATCGATGGAGCGGTTTAATGCTGAACTGGAGCTGCAACTGGAAAATATTTGGCCCTAGGATAGACTAAGCTCTGATACCATGTTAGAAATTAATAGAACATGAAAGCGTGAAGGATATGAACAAGAAAAACACCTGGCTCCATTGTATTGAGAAACGTATCAGTTTGTACATATTGAACTACATATATATAGTATAGAGAGAATTAACTATATATATCGATACTATCTATAAAGATACTCATACTATCTATCTAACGATATATATAATTGTAAAGAATAAACTAAATTTAAAGGGATAACCTAATTAATATAGATAGACTAAACGATAAAGTCAAATAGAAGGATAATCTAGAGTAAACTACATACTATTCTAACATTCACCCATGTTCTCTGCTTTTCTTGATTTATATTACTCTAACATTCACCCATGTTCTTTGCTCTTCTTGATTTTGATACTCAAATTTTAAAATTTGCTGAATTGGTCCCCAAATTTCCAAAGCTTCCTTGCTTATGTCGGATCCCAAATCCAATCTTGATCAAATCCCTAATCGAATTGAGCTCGCACATATTCATCATTGGTGAGATACTCCTCGTTTGAATACAAGTTTTTCCAGCTAAAATCCAGATGAAAAAAAAAGACTCGGTCATGCCATCGCGGTGCAATATTGGCCATCACCGCGTGGTCATGCCATAACAGAAAAAAGGGTCATCACAGTCATGCTATCGCGGTGCCATATCGGTAATCACGTCATGGTCATGCCGTAGTAGCTAACAAACTAATCGAAAATCTGAAATCCAGAATTCCAATATTTTATTAAATCCATTGTAAATCATCAAAAAAACTTGGTTGTGCAAACTTAATGGGATCACACATCTATATGATACCAAACCGGCATTTCAACACAATTAATTCAGCGTTTTTTGTAGAGGTATTGGATAAGCAAATCGGTGATTAAATCCAAACTATATTGAGCAAAGAATCGCAACAAAGAAAACAACAAAAAGCATTACAAAATTGCAGCAATGATCCAACACAGAATCACACCAACACTCAGGTAATCCAACACGAACTCATGAGGCAGATGATCAGCAACTGATGAGGAATCGCAATAATGAGCTAGAACGTATATTGGATTGCACAACTAATGTTGATGCTAAGTAGGAGTTGCAATATGAATTGACAAATTGATGGCTGAATTGAAGAATCGATGGAGCGGTTTAATGCTGAACTGGAGCTGCAACTTGAAAATATTTGGCCCTAGGATAGACTAAGCTCTGATACCATGTTAGAAATTAATAGAACATGAAAGCGTGAAGGATATGAACACCTGGCTCCATTGTATTGAGAAACGTATCAGTTTGTACATATTGAACTACATATATATAGTATAGAGAGAATTAACTATATATATCGATACTATCTATCTAACGATATATATAATTGTAAAGAATAAACTAAATTTAAAGGGATAACCTAATTAATATAGATAGACTAAACGATAAAGTCTAATAGAAGGATAATCTAGAGTAAACTACATACTATTCTAACATTCACCCATGTTCTCTGCTTTTCTTGATTTATATTACTCTAACATTCACCCATGTTCTTTGCTCTTCCTGATTTTGATCCTCAAATTTTAAAATTTGCTGAATTGGTCCCCAAATTTCCAAAGCTTCTTTGCTTGTGTCGGATCCCAAATCCAATCTTGATCAAATCCCTAATCGAATTGAGCTCGCACATATTCATCATTGGTGAGATACTCCTCGTTTGAATACAAGTTTTTCCAGCTAAAATCCAGATAAAAAAAAAAGACTCGGTCATGCCATCGCGGTGCAATATTGGCCATCACGGCGTGGTCATGCCATAACAGAAAAAAGGGTCATCACAGTCATGCTATCGCGGTGCCATATCGGTAATCACGTCATGGTCATGCCGTAGTAGCTAACAAACTAATCGAAAATCTGAAATCCAGAATTCCAATGTTTTATTGAATCCATTGTAAATCATCAAAAAAACTTGGTTGTGCAAACTTAATGTGATCACACATCTATATGATACCAAACCGGCATTTCAACACAATTAATTCAGCGTTTTTTGTAGAGGTATTGGATAAGCAAATCGGTGATTAAATCCAAACTATATTGAGCAAAGAATCGCAACAAAGAAAACAACAAAAAGCATTACAAAATTGCAGCAATGATCCAACACAGAATCACACCAACACTCAGGTAATCCAACACGAACTCATGAGGCAGATGATCAGCAACTGATGAGGAATCGCAATAATGAGCTAGAACGTATATTGGATTGCACAACTAATGTTGATGCTAAGTAGGAGTTGCAATATGAATTGACAAATTGATGGCTGAATTGAAGAATCGATGGAGCGGTTTAATGCTGAACTGGAGCTGCAACTTGAAAATATTTGGCCCTAGGATAGACTAAGCTCTGATACCATGTTAGAAATTAATAGAACATGAAAGCGTGAAGGATATGAACACCTGGCTCCATTGTATTGAGAAACGTATCAGTTTGTACATATTGAACTACATATATATAGTATAGAGAGAATTAACTATATATATCGATACTATCTATCTAACGATATATATAATTGTAAAGAATAAACTAAATTTAAAGGGATAACCTAATTAATATAGATAGACTAAACGATAAAGTCTAATAGAAGGATAATCTAGAGTAAACTACATACTATTCTAACATTCACCCATGTTCTCTGCTTTTCTTGATTTATATTACTCTAACATTCACCCATGTTCTTTGCTCTTCCTGATTTTGATCCTCAAATTTTAAAATTTGCTGAATTGGTCCCCAAATTTCCAAAGCTTCTTTGCTTGTGTCGGATCCCAAATCCAATCTTGATCAAATCCCTAATCGAATTGAGCTCGCACATATTCATCATTGGTGAGATACTCCTCGTTTGAATACAAGTTTTTCCAGCTAAAATCCAGATAAAAAAAAAAGACTCGGTCATGCCATCGCGGTGCAATATTGGCCATCACGGCGTGGTCATGCCATAACAGAAAAAAGGGTCATCACAGTCATGCTATCGCGGTGCCATATCGGTAATCACGTCATGGTCATGCCGTAGTAGCTAACAAACTAATCGAAAATCTGAAATCCAGAATTCCAATGTTTTATTGAATCCATTGTAAATCATCAAAAAAACTTGGTTGTGCAAACTTAATGTGATCACACATCTATATGATACCAAACCGGCATTTCAACACAATTAATTCAGCGTTTTTTGTAGAGGTATTGGATAAGCAAATCGGTGATTAAATCCAAACTATATTGAGCAAAGAATCGCAACAAAGAAAACAACAAAAAGCATTACAAAATTGCAGCAATGATCCAACACAGAATCACACCAACACTCAGGTAATCCAACACGAACTCATGAGGCAGATGATCAGCAACTGATGAGGAATCGCAATAATGAGCTAGAACGTATATTGGATTGCACAACTAATGTTGATGCTAAGTAGGAGTTGCAATATGAATTGACAAATTGATGGCTGAATTGAAGAATCGATGGAGCGGTTTAATGCTGAACTGGAGCTGCAACTTGAAAATATTTGGCCCTAGGATAGACTAAGCTCTGATACCATGTTAGAAATTAATAGAACATGAAAGCGTGAAGGATATGAACACCTGGCTCCATTGTATTGAGAAACGTATCAGTTTGTACATATTGAACTACATATATATAGTATAGAGAGAATTAACTATATATATCGATACTATCTATCTAACGATATATATAATTGTAAAGAATAAACTAAATTTAAAGGGATAACCTAATTAATATAGATAGACTAAACGATAAAGTCTAATAGAAGGATAATCTAGAGTAAACTACATACTATTCTAACATTCACCCATGTTCTCTGCTTTTCTTGATTTATATTACTCTAACATTCACCCATGTTCTTTGCTCTTCCTGATTTTGATCCTCAAATTTTAAAATTTGCTGAATTGGTCCCCAAATTTCCAAAGCTTCTTTGCTTGTGTCGGATCCCAAATCCAATCTTGATCAAATCCCTAATCGAATTGAGCTCGCACATATTCATCATTGGTGAGATACTCCTCGTTTGAATACAAGTTTTTCCAGCTAAAATCCAGATAAAAAAAAAAGACTCGGTCATGCCATCGCGGTGCAATATTGGCCATCACGGCGTGGTCATGCCATAACAGAAAAAAGGGTCATCACAGTCATGCTATCGCGGTGCCATATCGGTAATCACGTCATGGTCATGCCGTAGTAGCTAACAAACTAATCGAAAATCTGAAATCCAGAATTCCAATGTTTTATTGAATCCATTGTAAATCATCAAAAAAACTTGGTTGTGCAAACTTAATGTGATCACACATCTATATGATACCAAACCGGCATTTCAACACAATTAATTCAGCGTTTTTTGTAGAGGTATTGGATAAGCAAATCGGTGATTAAATCCAAACTATATTGAGCAAAGAATCGCAACAAAGAAAACAACAAAAAGCATTACAAAATTGCAGCAATGATCCAACACAGAATCGCACCAACACTCAGGTAATCCAACACGAACTCATGAGGCAGATGATCAGCAACTGATGAGGAATCGCAATAATGAGCTAGAACGTATATTGGATTGCACAACTAATGTTGATGCTAAGTAGGAGTTGCAATATGAATTGACAAATTGATGGCTGAATTGAAGAATCGATGGAGCGGTTTAATGCTGAACTGGAGCTGCAACTGGAAAATATTTGGCCCTAGGATAGACTAAGCTCTGATACCATGTTAGAAATTAATAGAACATGAAAGCGTGAAGGATATGAACAAGAAAAACACCTGGCTCCATTGTATTGAGAAACGTATCAGTTTGTACATATTGAACTACATATATATAGTATAGAGAGAATTAACTATATATATCGATACTATCTATAAAGATACTCATACTATCTATCTAACGATATATATAATTGTAAAGAATAAACTAAATTTAAAGGGATAACCTAATTAATATAGATAGACTAAACGATAAAGTCTAATAGAAGGATAATCTAGAGTAAACTACATACTATTCTAACATTCACCCATGTTCTCTGCTTTTCTTGATTTATATTACTCTAACATTCACCCATGTTCTTTGCTCTTCCTGATTTTGATCCTCAAATTTTAAAATTTGCTGAATTGGTCCCCAAATTTCCAAAGCTTCTTTGCTTGTGTCGGATCCCAAATCCAATCTTGATCAAATCCCTAATCGAATTGAGCTCGCACATATTCATCATTGGTGAGATACTCCTCGTTTGAATACAAGTTTTTCCAGCTAAAATCCAGATAAAAAAAAAAGACTCGGTCATGCCATCGCGGTGCAATATTGGCCATCACGGCGTGGTCATGCCATAACAGAAAAAAGGGTCATCACAGTCATTCTATCGCGGTGCCATATCGGTAATCACGTCATGGTCATGCCGTAGTAGCTAACAAACTAATCGAAAATCTGAAATCCAGAATTCCAATGTTTTATTGAATCCATTGTAAATCATCAAAAAAACTTGGTTGTGCAAACTTAATGTGATCACACATCTATATGATACCAAACCGGCATTTCAACACAATTAATTCAGCGTTTTTTGTAGAGGTATTGGATAAGCAAATCGGTGATTAAATCCAAACTATATTGAGCAAAGAATCGCAACAAAGAAAACAACAAAAAGCATTACAAAATTGCAGCAATGATCCAACACAGAATCGCACCAACACTCAGGTAATCCAACACGAACTCATGAGGCAGATGATCAGCAACTGATGAGGAATCGCAATAATGAGCTAGAACGTATATTGGATTGCACAACTAATGTTGATGCTAAGTAGGAGTTGCAATATGAATTGACAAATTGATGGCTGAATTGAAGAATCGATGGAGCGGTTTAATGCTGAACTGGAGCTGCAACTTGAAAATATTTGGCCCTAGGATAGACTAAGCTCTGATACCATGTTAGAAATTAATAGAACATGAAAGCGTGAAGGATATGAACAAGAAAAACACCTGGCTCCATTGTATTGAGAAACGTATCAGTTTGTACATATTGAACTACATATATATAGTATAGAGAGAATTAACTATATATATCGATACTATCTATAAAGATACTCATACTATCTATCTAACGATATATATAATTGTAAAGAATAAACTAAATTTAAAGGGATAACCTAATTAATATAGATAGACTAAACGATAAAGTCAAATAGAAGGATAATCTAGAGTAAACTACATACTATTCTAACATTCACCCATGTTCTCTGCTTTTCTTGATTTATATTACTCTAACATTCACCCATGTTCTTTGCTCTTCTTGATTTTGATACTCAAATTTTAAAATTTGCTGAATTGGTCCCCAAATTTCCAAAGCTTCCTTGCTTATGTCGGATCCCAAATCCAATCTTGATCAAATCCCTAATCGAATTGAGCTCGCACATATTCATCATTGGTGAGATACTCCTCGTTTGAATACAAGTTTTTCCAGGTAAAATCCAGATGAAAAAAAAAGACTCGGTCATGCCATCGCGGTGCAATATTGGCCATCACCGCGTGGTCATGCCATAACAGAAAAAAGGGTCATCACAGTCATGCTATCGCGGTGCCATATCGGTAATCACGTCATGGTCATGCCGTAGTAGCTAACAAACTAATCGAAAATCTGAAATCCAGAATTCCAATATTTTATTAAATCCATTGTAAATCATCAAAAAAACTTGGTTGTGCAAACTTAATGGGATCACACATCTATATGATACCAAACCGGCATCTCAACACAATTAATTCAGCGTTTTTTGTAGAGGTATTGGATAAGCAAATCGGTGATTAAATCCAAACTATATTGAGCAAAGAATCGCAACAAAGAAAACAACAAAAAGCATTACAAAATTGCAGCAATGATCCAACACAGAATCGCACCAACACTCAGGTAATCCAACACGAACTCATGAGGCAGATGATCAGCAACTGATGAGGAATCGCAATAATGAGCTAGAACGTATATTGGATTGCACAACTAATGTTGATGCTAAGTAGGAGTTGCAATATGAATTGACAAATTGATGGCTGAATTGAAGAATCGATGGAGCGGTTTAATGCTGAACTGGAGCTGCAACTTGAAAATATTTGGCCCTAGGATAGACTAAGCTCTGATACCATGTTAGAAATTAATAGAACATGAAAGCGTGAAGGATATGAACACCTGGCTCCATTGTATTGAGAAACGTATCAGTTTGTACATATTGAACTACATATATATAGTATAGAGAGAATTAACTATATATATCGATACTATCTATAAAGATACTCATACTATCTATCTAACGATATATATAATTGTAAAGAATAAACTAAATTTAAAGGGATAACCTAATTAATATAGATAGACTAAACGATAAAGTCTAATAGAAGGATAATCTAGAGTAAACTACATACTATTCTAACATTCACCCATGTTCTCTGCTTTTCTTGATTTATATTACTCTAACATTCACCCATGTTCTTTGCTCTTCTTGATTTTGATACTCAAATTTTAAAATTTGCTGAATTGGTCCCCAAATTTCCAAAGCTTCCTTGCTTATGTCGGATCCCAAATCCAATCTTGATCAAATCCCTAATCGAATTGAGCTCGCACATATTCATCATTGGTGAGATACTCCTCGTTTGAATACAAGTTTTTCCAGGTAAAATCCAGATGAAAAAAAAAGACTCGGTCATGCCATCGCGGTGCAATATTGGCCATCACCGCGTGGTCATGCCATAACAGAAAAAAGGGTCATCACAGTCATGCTATCGCGGTGCCATATCGGTAATCACGTCATGGTCATGCCGTAGTAGCTAACAAACTAATCGAAAATCTGAAATCCAGAATTCCAATATTTTATTAAATCCATTGTAAATCATCAAAAAAACTTGGTTGTGCAAACTTAATGGGATCACACATCTATATGATACCAAACCGGCATCTCAACACAATTAATTCAGCGTTTTTTGTAGAGGTATTGGATAAGCAAATCGGTGATTAAATCCAAACTATATTGAGCAAAGAATCGCAACAAAGAAAACAACAAAAAGCATTACAAAATTGCAGCAATGATCCAACACAGAATCGCACCAACACTCAGGTAATCCAACACGAACTCATGAGGCAGATGATCAGCAACTGATGAGGAATCGCAATAATGAGCTAGAACGTATATTGGATTGCACAACTAATGTTGATGCTAAGTAGGAGTTGCAATATGAATTGACAAATTGATGGCTGAATTGAAGAATCGATGGAGCGGTTTAATGCTGAACTGGAGCTGCAACTTGAAAATATTTGGCCCTAGGATAGACTAAGCTCTGATACCATGTTAGAAATTAATAGAACATGAAAGCGTGAAGGATATGAACACCTGGCTCCATTGTATTGAGAAACGTATCAGTTTGTACATATTGAACTACATATATATAGTATAGAGAGAATTAACTATATATATCGATACTATCTATCTAACGATATATATAATTGTAAAGAATAAACTAAATTTAAAGGGATAACCTAATTAATATAGATAGACTAAACGATAAAGTCTAATAGAAGGATAATCTAGAGTAAACTACATACTATTCTAACATTCACCCATGTTCTCTGCTTTTCTTGATTTATATTACTCTAACATTCACCCATGTTCTTTGCTCTTCCTGATTTTGATCCTCAAATTTTAAAATTTGCTGAATTGGTCCCCAAATTTCCAAAGCTTCTTTGCTTGTGTCGGATCCCAAATCCAATCTTGATCAAATCCCTAATCGAATTGAGCTCGCACATATTCATCATTGGTGAGATACTCCTCGTTTGAATACAAGTTTTTCCAGCTAAAATCCAGATAAAAAAAAAAGACTCGGTCATGCCATCGCGGTGCAATATTGGCCATCACGGCGTGGTCATGCCATAACAGAAAAAAGGGTCATCACAGTCATGCTATCGCGGTGCCATATCGGTAATCACGTCATGGTCATGCCGTAGTAGCTAACAAACTAATCGAAAATCTGAAATCCAGAATTCCAATGTTTTATTGAATCCATTGTAAATCATCAAAAAAACTTGGTTGTGCAAACTTAATGTGATCACACATCTATATGATACCAAACCGGCATTTCAACACAATTAATTCAGCGTTTTTTGTAGAGGTATTGGATAAGCAAATCGGTGATTAAATCCAAACTATATTGAGCAAAGAATCGCAACAAAGAAAACAACAAAAAGCATTACAAAATTGCAGCAATGATCCAACACAGAATCACACCAACACTCAGGTAATCCAACACGAACTCATGAGGCAGATGATCAGCAACTGATGAGGAATCGCAATAATGAGCTAGAACGTATATTGGATTGCACAACTAATGTTGATGCTAAGTAGGAGTTGCAATATGAATTGACAAATTGATGGCTGAATTGAAGAATCGATGGAGCGGTTTAATGCTGAACTGGAGCTGCAACTTGAAAATATTTGGCCCTAGGATAGACTAAGCTCTGATACCATGTTAGAAATTAATAGAACATGAAAGCGTGAAGGATATGAACACCTGGCTCCATTGTATTGAGAAACGTATCAGTTTGTACATATTGAACTACATATATATAGTATAGAGAGAATTAACTATATATATCGATACTATCTATCTAACGATATATATAATTGTAAAGAATAAACTAAATTTAAAGGGATAACCTAATTAATATAGATAGACTAAACGATAAAGTCTAATAGAAGGATAATCTAGAGTAAACTACATACTATTCTAACATTCACCCATGTTCTCTGCTTTTCTTGATTTATATTACTCTAACATTCACCCATGTTCTTTGCTCTTCCTGATTTTGATCCTCAAATTTTAAAATTTGCTGAATTGGTCCCCAAATTTCCAAAGCTTCTTTGCTTGTGTCGGATCCCAAATCCAATCTTGATCAAATCCCTAATCGAATTGAGCTCGCACATATTCATCATTGGTGAGATACTCCTCGTTTGAATACAAGTTTTTCCAGCTAAAATCCAGATAAAAAAAAAGACTCGGTCATGCCATCGCGGTGCAATATTGGCCATCACGGCGTGGTCATGCCATAACAGAAAAAAGGGTCATCACAGTCATGCTATCGCGGTGCCATATCGGTAATCACGTCATGGTCATGCCGTAGTAGCTAACAAACTAATCGAAAATCTGAAATCTAGAATTCCAATGTTTTATTGAATCCATTGTAAATCATCAAAAAAACTTGGTTGTGCAAACTTAATGTGATCACACATCTATATGATACCAAACCGGCATTTCAACACAATTAATTCAGCGTTTTTTGTAGAGGTATTGGATAAGCAAATCGGTGATTAAATCCAAACTATATTGAGCAAAGAATCGCAACAAAGAAAACAACAAAAAGCATTACAAAATTGCAGCAATGATCCAACACAGAATCGCACCAACACTCAGGTAATCCAACACGAACTCATGAGGCAGATGATCAGCAACTGATGAGGAATCGCAATAATGAGCTAGAACGTATATTGGATTGCACAACTAATGTTGATGCTAAGTAGGAGTTGCAATATGAATTGACAAATTGATGGCTGAATTGAAGAATCGATGGAGCGGTTTAATGCTGAACTGGAGCTGCAACTGGAAAATATTTGGCCCTAGGATAGACTAAGCTCTGATACCATGTTAGAAATTAATAGAACATGAAAGCGTGAAGGATATGAACAAGAAAAACACCTGGCTCCATTGTATTGAGAAACGTATCAGTTTGTACATATTGAACTACATATATATAGTATAGAGAGAATTAACTATATATATCGATACTATCTATAAAGATACTCATACTATCTATCTAACGATATATATAATTGTAAAGAATAAACTAAATTTAAAGGGATAACCTAATTAATATAGATAGACTAAACGATAAAGTCTAATAGAAGGATAATCTAGAGTAAACTACATACTATTCTAACATTCACCCATGTTCTCTGCTTTTCTTGATTTATATTACTCTAACATTCACCCATGTTCTTTGCTCTTCCTGATTTTGATCCTCAAATTTTAAAATTTGCTGAATTGGTCCCCAAATTTCCAAAGCTTCTTTGCTTGTGTCGGATCCCAAATCCAATCTTGATCAAATCCCTAATCGAATTGAGCTCGCACATATTCACCATTGGTGAGATACTCCTCGTTTGAATACAAGTTTTTCCAGCTAAAATCCAGATAAAAAAAAAAGACTCGGTCATGCCATCGCGGTGCAATATTGGCCATCACGGCGTGGTCATGCCATAACAGAAAAAAGGGTCATCACAGTCATGCTATCGCGGTGCCATATCGGTAATCACGTCATGGTCATGCCGTAGTAGCTAACAAACTAATCGAAAATCTGAAATCCAGAATTCCAATGTTTTATTGAATCCATTGTAAATCATCAAAAAAACTTGGTTGTGCAAACTTAATGTGATCACACATCTATATGATACCAAACCGGCATTTCAACACAATTAATTCAGCGTTTTTTGTAGAGGTATTGGATAAGCAAATCGGTGATTAAATCCAAACTATATTGAGCAAAGAATCGCAACAAAGAAAACAACAAAAAGCATTACAAAATTGCAGCAATGATCCAACACAGAATCGCACCAACACTCAGGTAATCCAACACGAACTCATGAGGCAGATGATCAGCAACTGATGAGGAATCGCAATAATGAGCTAGAACGTATATTGGATTGCACAACTAATGTTGATGCTAAGTAGGAGTTGCAATATGAATTGACAAATTGATGGCTGAATTGAAGAATCGATGGAGCGGTTTAATGCTGAACTGGAGCTGCAACTGGAAAATATTTGGCCCTAGGATAGACTAAGCTCTGATACCATGTTAGAAATTAATAGAACATGAAAGCGTGAAGGATATGAACAAGAAAAACACCTGGCTCCATTGTATTGAGAAACGTATCAGTTTGTACATATTGAACTACATATATATAGTATAGAGAGAATTAACTATATATATCGATACTATCTATAAAGATACTCATACTATCTATCTAACGATATATATAATTGTAAAGAATAAACTAAATTTAAAGGGATAACCTAATTAATATAGATAGACTAAACGATAAAGTCAAATAGAAGGATAATCTAGAGTAAACTACATACTATTCTAACATTCACCCATGTTCTCTGCTTTTCTTGATTTATATTACTCTAACATTCACCCATGTTCTTTGCTCTTCTTGATTTTGATACTCAAATTTTAAAATTTGCTGAATTGGTCCCCAAATTTCCAAAGCTTCCTTGCTTATGTCGGATCCCAAATCCAATCTTGATCAAATCCCTAATCGAATTGAGCTCGCACATATTCATCATTGGTGAGATACTCCTCGTTTGAATACAAGTTTTTCCAGCTAAAATCCAGATGAAAAAAAAAGACTCGGTCATGCCATCGCGGTGCAATATTGGCCATCACCGCGTGGTCATGCCATAACAGAAAAAAGGGTCATCACAGTCATGCTATCGCGGTGCCATATCGGTAATCACGTCATGGTCATGCCGTAGTAGCTAACAAACTAATCGAAAATCTGAAATCCAGAATTCCAATATTTTATTAAATCCATTGTAAATCATCAAAAAAACTTGGTTGTGCAAACTTAATGGGATCACACATCTATATGATACCAAACCGGCATTTCAACACAATTAATTCAGCGTTTTTTGTAGAGGTATTGGATAAGCAAATCGGTGATTAAATCCAAACTATATTGAGCAAAGAATCGCAACAAAGAAAACAACAAAAAGCATTACAAAATTGCAGCAATGATCCAACACAGAATCACACCAACACTCAGGTAATCCAACACGAACTCATGAGGCAGATGATCAGCAACTGATGAGGAATCGCAATAATGAGCTAGAACGTATATTGGATTGCACAACTAATGTTGATGCTAAGTAGGAGTTGCAATATGAATTGACAAATTGATGGCTGAATTGAAGAATCGATGGAGCGGTTTAATGCTGAACTGGAGCTGCAACTTGAAAATATTTGGCCCTAGGATAGACTAAGCTCTGATACCATGTTAGAAATTAATAGAACATGAAAGCGTGAAGGATATGAACACCTGGCTCCATTGTATTGAGAAACGTATCAGTTTGTACATATTGAACTACATATATATAGTATAGAGAGAATTAACTATATATATCGATACTATCTATCTAACGATATATATAATTGTAAAGAATAAACTAAATTTAAAGGGATAACCTAATTAATATAGATAGACTAAACGATAAAGTCTAATAGAAGGATAATCTAGAGTAAACTACATACTATTCTAACATTCACCCATGTTCTCTGCTTTTCTTGATTTATATTACTCTAACATTCACCCATGTTCTTTGCTCTTCCTGATTTTGATCCTCAAATTTTAAAATTTGCTGAATTGGTCCCCAAATTTCCAAAGCTTCTTTGCTTGTGTCGGATCCCAAATCCAATCTTGATCAAATCCCTAATCGAATTGAGCTCGCACATATTCATCATTGGTGAGATACTCCTCGTTTGAATACAAGTTTTTCCAGCTAAAATCCAGATAAAAAAAAAAGACTCGGTCATGCCATCGCGGTGCAATATTGGCCATCACGGCGTGGTCATGCCATAACAGAAAAAAGGGTCATCACAGTCATGCTATCGCGGTGCCATATCGGTAATCACGTCATGGTCATGCCGTAGTAGCTAACAAACTAATCGAAAATCTGAAATCCAGAATTCCAATGTTTTATTGAATCCATTGTAAATCATCAAAAAAACTTGGTTGTGCAAACTTAATGTGATCACACATCTATATGATACCAAACCGGCATTTCAACACAATTAATTCAGCGTTTTTTGTAGAGGTATTGGATAAGCAAATCGGTGATTAAATCCAAACTATATTGAGCAAAGAATCGCAACAAAGAAAACAACAAAAAGCATTACAAAATTGCAGCAATGATCCAACACAGAATCACACCAACACTCAGGTAATCCAACACGAACTCATGAGGCAGATGATCAGCAACTGATGAGGAATCGCAATAATGAGCTAGAACGTATATTGGATTGCACAACTAATGTTGATGCTAAGTAGGAGTTGCAATATGAATTGACAAATTGATGGCTGAATTGAAGAATCGATGGAGCGGTTTAATGCTGAACTGGAGCTGCAACTTGAAAATATTTGGCCCTAGGATAGACTAAGCTCTGATACCATGTTAGAAATTAATAGAACATGAAAGCGTGAAGGATATGAACACCTGGCTCCATTGTATTGAGAAACGTATCAGTTTGTACATATTGAACTACATATATATAGTATAGAGAGAATTAACTATATATATCGATACTATCTATCTAACGATATATATAATTGTAAAGAATAAACTAAATTTAAAGGGATAACCTAATTAATATAGATAGACTAAACGATAAAGTCTAATAGAAGGATAATCTAGAGTAAACTACATACTATTCTAACATTCACCCATGTTCTCTGCTTTTCTTGATTTATATTACTCTAACATTCACCCATGTTCTTTGCTCTTCCTGATTTTGATCCTCAAATTTTAAAATTTGCTGAATTGGTCCCCAAATTTCCAAAGCTTCTTTGCTTGTGTCGGATCCCAAATCCAATCTTGATCAAATCCCTAATCGAATTGAGCTCGCACATATTCATCATTGGTGAGATACTCCTCGTTTGAATACAAGTTTTTCCAGCTAAAATCCAGATAAAAAAAAAAGACTCGGTCATGCCATCGCGGTGCAATATTGGCCATCACGGCGTGGTCATGCCATAACAGAAAAAAGGGTCATCACAGTCATGCTATCGCGGTGCCATATCGGTAATCACGTCATGGTCATGCCGTAGTAGCTAACAAACTAATCGAAAATCTGAAATCCAGAATTCCAATGTTTTATTGAATCCATTGTAAATCATCAAAAAAACTTGGTTGTGCAAACTTAATGTGATCACACATCTATATGATACCAAACCGGCATTTCAACACAATTAATTCAGCGTTTTTTGTAGAGGTATTGGATAAGCAAATCGGTGATTAAATCCAAACTATATTGAGCAAAGAATCGCAACAAAGAAAACAACAAAAAGCATTACAAAATTGCAGCAATGATCCAACACAGAATCGCACCAACACTCAGGTAATCCAACACGAACTCATGAGGCAGATGATCAGCAACTGATGAGGAATCGCAATAATGAGCTAGAACGTATATTGGATTGCACAACTAATGTTGATGCTAAGTAGGAGTTGCAATATGAATTGACAAATTGATGGCTGAATTGAAGAATCGATGGAGCGGTTTAATGCTGAACTGGAGCTGCAACTGGAAAATATTTGGCCCTAGGATAGACTAAGCTCTGATACCATGTTAGAAATTAATAGAACATGAAAGCGTGAAGGATATGAACAAGAAAAACACCTGGCTCCATTGTATTGAGAAACGTATCAGTTTGTACATATTGAACTACATATATATAGTATAGAGAGAATTAACTATATATATCGATACTATCTATAAAGATACTCATACTATCTATCTAACGATATATATAATTGTAAAGAATAAACTAAATTTAAAGGGATAACCTAATTAATATAGATAGACTAAACGATAAAGTCTAATAGAAGGATAATCTAGAGTAAACTACATACTATTCTAACATTCACCCATGTTCTCTGCTTTTCTTGATTTATATTACTCTAACATTCACCCATGTTCTTTGCTCTTCCTGATTTTGATCCTCAAATTTTAAAATTTGCTGAATTGGTCCCCAAATTTCCAAAGCTTCTTTGCTTGTGTCGGATCCCAAATCCAATCTTGATCAAATCCCTAATCGAATTGAGCTCGCACATATTCATCATTGGTGAGATACTCCTCGTTTGAATACAAGTTTTTCCAGCTAAAATCCAGATAAAAAAAAAAGACTCGGTCATGCCATCGCGGTGCAATATTGGCCATCACGGCGTGGTCATGCCATAACAGAAAAAAGGGTCATCACAGTCATTCTATCGCGGTGCCATATCGGTAATCACGTCATGGTCATGCCGTAGTAGCTAACAAACTAATCGAAAATCTGAAATCCAGAATTCCAATGTTTTATTGAATCCATTGTAAATCATCAAAAAAACTTGGTTGTGCAAACTTAATGTGATCACACATCTATATGATACCAAACCGGCATTTCAACACAATTAATTCAGCGTTTTTTGTAGAGGTATTGGATAAGCAAATCGGTGATTAAATCCAAACTATATTGAGCAAAGAATCGCAACAAAGAAAACAACAAAAAGCATTACAAAATTGCAGCAATGATCCAACACAGAATCGCACCAACACTCAGGTAATCCAACACGAACTCATGAGGCAGATGATCAGCAACTGATGAGGAATCGCAATAATGAGCTAGAACGTATATTGGATTGCACAACTAATGTTGATGCTAAGTAGGAGTTGCAATATGAATTGACAAATTGATGGCTGAATTGAAGAATCGATGGAGCGGTTTAATGCTGAACTGGAGCTGCAACTTGAAAATATTTGGCCCTAGGATAGACTAAGCTCTGATACCATGTTAGAAATTAATAGAACATGAAAGCGTGAAGGATATGAACAAGAAAAACACCTGGCTCCATTGTATTGAGAAACGTATCAGTTTGTACATATTGAACTACATATATATAGTATAGAGAGAATTAACTATATATATCGATACTATCTATAAAGATACTCATACTATCTATCTAACGATATATATAATTGTAAAGAATAAACTAAATTTAAAGGGATAACCTAATTAATATAGATAGACTAAACGATAAAGTCAAATAGAAGGATAATCTAGAGTAAACTACATACTATTCTAACATTCACCCATGTTCTCTGCTTTTCTTGATTTATATTACTCTAACATTCACCCATGTTCTTTGCTCTTCTTGATTTTGATACTCAAATTTTAAAATTTGCTGAATTGGTCCCCAAATTTCCAAAGCTTCCTTGCTTATGTCGGATCCCAAATCCAATCTTGATCAAATCCCTAATCGAATTGAGCTCGCACATATTCATCATTGGTGAGATACTCCTCGTTTGAATACAAGTTTTTCCAGGTAAAATCCAGATGAAAAAAAAAGACTCGGTCATGCCATCGCGGTGCAATATTGGCCATCACCGCGTGGTCATGCCATAACAGAAAAAAGGGTCATCACAGTCATGCTATCGCGGTGCCATATCGGTAATCACGTCATGGTCATGCCGTAGTAGCTAACAAACTAATCGAAAATCTGAAATCCAGAATTCCAATATTTTATTAAATCCATTGTAAATCATCAAAAAAACTTGGTTGTGCAAACTTAATGGGATCACACATCTATATGATACCAAACCGGCATCTCAACACAATTAATTCAGCGTTTTTTGTAGAGGTATTGGATAAGCAAATCGGTGATTAAATCCAAACTATATTGAGCAAAGAATCGCAACAAAGAAAACAACAAAAAGCATTACAAAATTGCAGCAATGATCCAACACAGAATCGCACCAACACTCAGGTAATCCAACACGAACTCATGAGGCAGATGATCAGCAACTGATGAGGAATCGCAATAATGAGCTAGAACGTATATTGGATTGCACAACTAATGTTGATGCTAAGTAGGAGTTGCAATATGAATTGACAAATTGATGGCTGAATTGAAGAATCGATGGAGCGGTTTAATGCTGAACTGGAGCTGCAACTTGAAAATATTTGGCCCTAGGATAGACTAAGCTCTGATACCATGTTAGAAATTAATAGAACATGAAAGCGTGAAGGATATGAACACCTGGCTCCATTGTATTGAGAAACGTATCAGTTTGTACATATTGAACTACATATATATAGTATAGAGAGAATTAACTATATATATCGATACTATCTATAAAGATACTCATACTATCTATCTAACGATATATATAATTGTAAAGAATAAACTAAATTTAAAGGGATAACCTAATTAATATAGATAGACTAAACGATAAAGTCTAATAGAAGGATAATCTAGAGTAAACTACATACTATTCTAACATTCACCCATGTTCTCTGCTTTTCTTGATTTATATTACTCTAACATTCACCCATGTTCTTTGCTCTTCTTGATTTTGATACTCAAATTTTAAAATTTGCTGAATTGGTCCCCAAATTTCCAAAGCTTCCTTGCTTATGTCGGATCCCAAATCCAATCTTGATCAAATCCCTAATCGAATTGAGCTCGCACATATTCATCATTGGTGAGATACTCCTCGTTTGAATACAAGTTTTTCCAGGTAAAATCCAGATGAAAAAAAAAGACTCGGTCATGCCATCGCGGTGCAATATTGGCCATCACCGCGTGGTCATGCCATAACAGAAAAAAGGGTCATCACAGTCATGCTATCGCGGTGCCATATCGGTAATCACGTCATGGTCATGCCGTAGTAGCTAACAAACTAATCGAAAATCTGAAATCCAGAATTCCAATATTTTATTAAATCCATTGTAAATCATCAAAAAAACTTGGTTGTGCAAACTTAATGGGATCACACATCTATATGATACCAAACCGGCATCTCAACACAATTAATTCAGCGTTTTTTGTAGAGGTATTGGATAAGCAAATCGGTGATTAAATCCAAACTATATTGAGCAAAGAATCGCAACAAAGAAAACAACAAAAAGCATTACAAAATTGCAGCAATGATCCAACACAGAATCGCACCAACACTCAGGTAATCCAACACGAACTCATGAGGCAGATGATCAGCAACTGATGAGGAATCGCAATAATGAGCTAGAACGTATATTGGATTGCACAACTAATGTTGATGCTAAGTAGGAGTTGCAATATGAATTGACAAATTGATGGCTGAATTGAAGAATCGATGGAGCGGTTTAATGCTGAACTGGAGCTGCAACTGGAAAATATTTGGCCCTAGGATAGACTAAGCTCTGATACCATGTTAGAAATTAATAGAACATGAAAGCGTGAAGGATATGAACAAGAAAAACACCTGGCTCCATTGTATTGAGAAACGTATCAGTTTGTACATATTGAACTACATATATATAGTATAGAGAGAATTAACTATATATATCGATACTATCTATAAAGATACTCATACTATCTATCTAACGATATATATAATTGTAAAGAATAAACTAAATTTAAAGGGATAACCTAATTAATATAGATAGACTAAACGATAAAGTCAAATAGAAGGATAATCTAGAGTAAACTACATACTATTCTAACATTCACCCATGTTCTCTGCTTTTCTTGATTTATATTACTCTAACATTCACCCATGTTCTTTGCTCTTCTTGATTTTGATACTCAAATTTTAAAATTTGCTGAATTGGTCCCCAAATTTCCAAAGCTTCCTTGCTTATGTCGGATCCCAAATCCAATCTTGATCAAATCCCTAATCGAATTGAGCTCGCACATATTCATCATTGGTGAGATACTCCTCGTTTGAATACAAGTTTTTCCAGCTAAAATCCAAATGAAAAAAAAAGACTCGGTCATGCCATCGCGGTGCAATATTGGCCATCACCGCGTGGTCATGCCATAACAGAAAAAAGGGTCATCACAGTCATGCTATCGCGGTGCCATATCGGTAATCACGTCATGGTCATGCCGTAGTAGCTAACAAACTAATCGAAAATCTGAAATCCAGAATTCCAATATTTTATTAAATCCATTGTAAATCATCAAAAAAACTTGGTTGTGCAAACTTAATGGGATCACACATCTATATGATACCAAACCGGCATTTCAACACAATTAATTCAGCGTTTTTTGTAGAGGTATTGGATAAGCAAATCGGTGATTAAATCCAAACTATATTGAGCAAAGAATCGCAACAAAGAAAACAACAAAAAGCATTACAAAATTGCAGCAATGATCCAACACAGAATCACACCAACACTCAGGTAATCCAACACGAACTCATGAGGCAGATGATCAGCAACTGATGAGGAATCGCAATAATGAGCTAGAACGTATATTGGATTGCACAACTAATGTTGATGCTAAGTAGGAGTTGCAATATGAATTGACAAATTGATGGCTGAATTGAAGAATCGATGGAGCGGTTTAATGCTGAACTGGAGCTGCAACTTGAAAATATTTGGCCCTAGGATAGACTAAGCTCTGATACCATGTTAGAAATTAATAGAACATGAAAGCGTGAAGGATATGAACACCTGGCTCCATTGTATTGAGAAACGTATCAGTTTGTACATATTGAACTACATATATATAGTATAGAGAGAATTAACTATATATATCGATACTATCTATAAAGATACTCATACTATCTATCTAACGATATATATAATTGTAAAGAATAAACTAAATTTAAAGGGATAACCTAATTAATATAGATAGACTAAACGATAAAGTCTAATAGAAGGATAATCTAGAGTAAACTACATACTATTCTAACATTCACCCATGTTCTCTGCTTTTCTTGATTTATATTACTCTAACATTCACCCATGTTCTTTGCTCTTCTTGATTTTGATACTCAAATTTTAAAATTTGCTGAATTGGTCCCCAAATTTCCAAAGCTTCCTTGCTTATGTCGGATCCCAAATCCAATCTTGATCAAATCCCTAATCGAATTGAGCTCGCACATATTCATCATTGGTGAGATACTCCTCGTTTGAATACAAGTTTTTCCAGGTAAAATCCAGATGAAAAAAAAAGACTCGGTCATGCCATCGCGGTGCAATATTGGCCATCACCGCGTGGTCATGCCATAACAGAAAAAAGGGTCATCACAGTCATGCTATCGCGGTGCCATATCGGTAATCACGTCATGGTCATGCCGTAGTAGCTAACAAACTAATCGAAAATCTGAAATCCAGAATTCCAATATTTTATTAAATCCATTGTAAATCATCAAAAAAACTTGGTTGTGCAAACTTAATGGGATCACACATCTATATGATACCAAACCGGCATTTCAACACAATTAATTCAGCGTTTTTTGTAGAGGTATTGGATAAGCAAATCGGTGATTAAATCCAAACTATATTGAGCAAAGAATCGCAACAAAGAAAACAACAAAAAGCATTATAAAATTGCAGCAATGATCCAACACAGAATCGCACCAACACTCAGGTAATCCAACACGAACTCATGAGGCAGATGATCAGCAACTGATGAGGAATCGCAATAATGAGCTAGAACGTATATTGGATTGCACAACTAATGTTGATGCTAAGTAGGAGTTGCAATATGAATTGACAAATTGATGGCTGAATTGAAGAATCGATGGAGCGGTTTAATGCTGAACTGGAGCTGCAACTGGAAAATATTTGGCCCTAGGATAGACTAAGCTCTGATACCATGTTAGAAATTAATAGAACATGAAAGCGTGAAGGATATGAACAAGAAAAACACCTGGCTCCATTGTATTGAGAAACGTATCAGTTTGTACATATTGAACTACATATATATAGTATAGAGAGAATTAACTATATATATCGATACTATCTATAAAGATACTCATACTATCTATCTAACGATATATATAATTGTAAAGAATAAACTAAATTTAAAGGGATAACCTAATTAATATAGATAGACTAAACGATAAAGTCTAATAGAAGGATAATCTAGAGTAAACTACATACTATTCTAACATTCACCCATGTTCTCTGCTTTTCTTGATTTATATTACTCTAACATTCACCCATGTTCTTTGCTCTTCCTGATTTTGATCCTCAAATTTTAAAATTTGCTGAATTGGTCCCCAAATTTCCAAAGCTTCTTTGCTTGTGTCGGATCCCAAATCCAATCTTGATCAAATCCCTAATCGAATTGAGCTCGAACATATTGATCATTGGTGAGATACTCCTCGTTTGAATACAAGTTTTTCCAGCTAAAATCCAGATAAAAAAAAAAGACTCGGTCATGCCATCGCGGTGCAATATTGGCCATCACCGCGTGGTCATGCCATAACAGAAAAAAGGGTCATCACAGTCATGCTATCGCGGTGCCATATCGGTAATCACGTCATGGTCATGCCGTAGTAGCTAACAAACTAATTGAAAATCTGAAATCCAGAATTCCAATATTTTATTAAATCCATTGTAAATCATCAAAAAAACTTGGTTGTGCAAACTTAATGGGATCACACATCTATATGATACCAAACCGGCATTTCAACACAATTAATACAGCGTTTTTTGTAGAGGTATTGGATAAGCAAATCGGTGATTAAATCCAAACTATATTGAGCAAAGAATCGCAACAAAGAAAACAACAAAAAGCATTACAAAATTGCAGCAATGATCCAACACAGAATCACACCAACACTCAGGTAATCCAACACGAACTCATGAGGCAGATGATCAGCAACTGATGAGGAATCGCAATAATGAGCTAGAACGTATATTGGATTGCACAACTAATGTTGATGCTAAGTAGGAGTTGCAATATGAATTGACAAATTGATGGCTGAATTGAAGAATCGATGGAGCGGTTTAATGCTGAACTGGAGCTGCAACTTGAAAATATTTGGCCGTAGGATAGACTAAGCTCTGATACCATGTTAGAAATTAATAGAACATGAAAGCGTGAAGGATATGAACACCTGGCTCCATTGTATTGAGAAACGTATCAGTTTGTACATATTGAACTACATATATATAGTATAGAGAGAATTAACTATATATATCGATACTATCTATAAAGATACTCATACTATCTATCTAACGATATATATAATTGTAAAGAATAAACTAAATTTAAAGGGATAACCTAATTAATATAGATAGACTAAACGATAAAGTCTAATAGAAGGATAATCTAGAGTAAACTACATACTATTCTAACATTCACCCATATTCTCTGCTTTTCTTGATTTATATTACTCTAACATTCACCCATGTTCTTTGCTCTTCTTGATTTTGATACTCAAATTTTAAAATTTGCTGAATTGGTCCCCAAATTTCCAAAGCTTCCTTGCTTATGTCGGATCCCAAATCCAATCTTGATCAAATCCCTAATCGAATTGAGCTCGCACATATTCATCATTGTTGAGATACTCCTCGTTTGAATACAAGTTTTTCCAGCTAAAATCCAGATGAAAAAAAAAGACTCGGTCATGCCATCGCGGTGCAATATTGGCCATCACCGCGTGGTCATGCCATAACAGAAAAAAGGGTCATCACAGTCATGCTATCGCGGTGCCATATCGGTAATCACGTCATGGTCATGCCGTAGTAGCTAACAAACTAATCGAAAATCTGAAATCCAGAATTCCAATATTTTATTAAATCCATTGTAAATCATCAAAAAAACTTGGTTGTGCAAACTTAATGGGATCACACATCTATATGATACCAAACCGGCATTTCAACACAATTAATTCAGCGTTTTTTGTAGAGGTATTGGATAAGCAAATCGGTGATTAAATCCAAACTATATTGAGCAAAGAATCGCAACAAAGAAAACAACAAAAAGCATTACAAAATTGCAGCAATGATCCAACACAGAATCACACCAACACTCAGGTAATCCAACACGAACTCATGAGGCAGATGATCAGCAACTGATGAGGAATCGCAATAATGAGCTAGAACGTATATTGGATTGCACAACTAATGTTGATGCTAAGTAGGAGTTGCAATATGAATTGACAAATTGATGGCTGAATTGAAGAATCGATGGAGCGGTTTAATGCTGAACTGGAGCTGCAACTTGAAAATATTTGGCCCTAGGATAGACTAAGCTCTGATACCATGTTAGAAATTAATAGAACATGAAAGCGTGAAGGATATGAACACCTGGCTCCATTGTATTGAGAAACGTATCAGTTTGTACATATTGAACTACATATATATAGTATAGAGAGAATTAACTATATATATCGATACTATCTATAAAGATACTCATACTATCTATCTAACGATATATATAATTGTAAAGAATAAACTAAATTTAAAGGGATAACCTAATTAATATAGATAGACTAAACGATAAAGTCTAATAGAAGGATAATCTAGAGTAAACTACATACTATTCTAACATTCACCCATGTTCTCTGCTTTTCTTGATTTATATTACTCTAACATTCACCCATGTTCTTTGCTCTTCTTGATTTTGATACTCAAATTTTAAAATTTGCTGAATTGGTCCCCAAATTTCCAAAGCTTCCTTGCTTATGTCGGATCCCAAATCCAATCTTGATCAAATCCCTAATCGAATTGAGCTCGCACATATTCATCATTGGTGAGATACTCCTCGTTTGAATACAAGTTTTTCCAGGTAAAATCCAGATGAAAAAAAAAGACTCGGTCATGCCATCGCGGTGCAATATTGGCCATCACCGCGTGGTCATGCCATAACAGAAAAAAGGGTCATCACAGTCATGCTATCGCGGTGCCATATCGGTAATCACGTCATGGTCATGCCGTAGTAGCTAACAAACTAATCGAAAATCTGAAATCCAGAATTCCAATATTTTATTAAATCCATTGTAAATCATCAAAAAAACTTGGTTGTGCAAACTTAATGGGATCACACATCTATATGATACCAAACCGGCATTTCAACACAATTAATTCAGCGTTTTTTGTAGAGGTATTGGATAAGCAAATCGGTGATTAAATCCAAACTATATTGAGCAAAGAATCGCAACAAAGAAAACAACAAAAAGCATTATAAAATTGCAGCAATGATCCAACACAGAATCGCACCAACACTCAGGTAATCCAACACGAACTCATGAGGCAGATGATCAGCAACTGATGAGGAATCGCAATAATGAGCTAGAACGTATATTGGATTGCACAACTAATGTTGATGCTAAGTAGGAGTTGCAATATGAATTGACAAATTGATGGCTGAATTGAAGAATCGATGGAGCGGTTTAATGCTGAACTGGAGCTGCAACTGGAAAATATTTGGCCCTAGGATAGACTAAGCTCTGATACCATGTTAGAAATTAATAGAACATGAAAGCGTGAAGGATATGAACAAGAAAAACACCTGGCTCCATTGTATTGAGAAACGTATCAGTTTGTACATATTGAACTACATATATATAGTATAGAGAGAATTAACTATATATATCGATACTATCTATAAAGATACTCATACTATCTATCTAACGATATATATAATTGTAAAGAATAAACTAAATTTAAAGGGATAACCTAATTAATATAGATAGACTAAACGATAAAGTCTAATAGAAGGATAATCTAGAGTAAACTACATACTATTCTAACATTCACCCATGTTCTCTGCTTTTCTTGATTTATATTACTCTAACATTCACCCATGTTCTTTGCTCTTCCTGATTTTGATCCTCAAATTTTAAAATTTGCTGAATTGGTCCCCAAATTTCCAAAGCTTCTTTGCTTGTGTCGGATCCCAAATCCAATCTTGATCAAATCCCTAATCGAATTGAGCTCGAACATATTGATCATTGGTGAGATACTCCTCGTTTGAATACAAGTTTTTCCAGCTAAAATCCAGATAAAAAAAAAAGACTCGGTCATGCCATCGCGGTGCAATATTGGCCATCACCGCGTGGTCATGCCATAACAGAAAAAAGGGTCATCACAGTCATGCTATCGCGGTGCCATATCGGTAATCACGTCATGGTCATGCCGTAGTAGCTAACAAACTAATTGAAAATCTGAAATCCAGAATTCCAATATTTTATTAAATCCATTGTAAATCATCAAAAAAACTTGGTTGTGCAAACTTAATGGGATCACACATCTATATGATACCAAACCGGCATTTCAACACAATTAATTCAGCGTTTTTTGTAGAGGTATTGGATAAGCAAATCGGTGATTAAATCCAAACTATATTGAGCAAAGAATCGCAACAAAGAAAACAACAAAAAGCATTACAAAATTGCAGCAATGATCCAACACAGAATCACACCAACACTCAGGTAATCCAACACGAACTCATGAGGCAGATGATCAGCAACTGATGAGGAATCGCAATAATGAGCTAGAACGTATATTGGATTGCACAACTAATGTTGATGCTAAGTAGGAGTTGCAATATGAATTGACAAATTGATGGCTGAATTGAAGAATCGATGGAGCGGTTTAATGCTGAACTGGAGCTGCAACTTGAAAATATTTGGCCGTAGGATAGACTAAGCTCTGATACCATGTTAGAAATTAATAGAACATGAAAGCGTGAAGGATATGAACACCTGGCTCCATTGTATTGAGAAACGTATCAGTTTGTACATATTGAACTACATATATATAGTATAGAGAGAATTAACTATATATATCGATACTATCTATAAAGATACTCATACTATCTATCTAACGATATATATAATTGTAAAGAATAAACTAAATTTAAAGGGATAACCTAATTAATATAGATAGACTAAACGATAAAGTCTAATAGAAGGATAATCTAGAGTAAACTACATACTATTCTAACATTCACCCATGTTCTCTGCTTTTCTTGATTTATATTACTCTAACATTCACCCATGTTCTTTGCTCTTCTTGATTTTGATACTCAAATTTTAAAATTTGCTGAATTGGTCCCCAAATTTCCAAAGCTTCCTTGCTTATGTCGGATCCCAAATCCAATCTTGATCAAATCCCTAATCGAATTGAGCTCGCACATATTCATCATTGTTGAGATACTCCTCGTTTGAATACAAGTTTTTCCAGCTAAAATCCAGATGAAAAAAAAAGACTCGGTCATGCCATCGCGGTGCAATATTGGCCATCACCGCGTGGTCATGCCATAACAGAAAAAAGGGTCATCACAGTCATGCTATCGCGGTGCCATATCGGTAATCACGTCATGGTCATGCCGTAGTAGCTAACAAACTAATCGAAAATCTGAAATCCAGAATTCCAATATTTTATTAAATCCATTGTAAATCATCAAAAAAACTTGGTTGTGCAAACTTAATGGGATCACACATCTATATGATACCAAACCGGCATTTCAACACAATTAATTCAGCGTTTTTTGTAGAGGTATTGGATAAGCAAATCGGTGATTAAATCCAAACTATATTGAGCAAAGAATCGCAACAAAGAAAACAACAAAAAGCATTACAAAATTGCAGCAATGATCCAACACAGAATCGCACCAACACTCAGGTAATCCAACACGAACTCATGAGGCAGATGATCAGCAACTGATGAGGAATCGCAATAATGAGCTAGAACGTATATTGGATTGCACAACTAATGTTGATGCTAAGTAGGAGTTGCAATATGAATTGACAAATTGATGGCTGAATTGAAGAATCGATGGAGCGGTTTAATGCTGAACTGGAGCTGCAACTGGAAAATATTTGGCCCTAGGATAGACTAAGCTCTGATACCATGTTAGAAATTAATAGAACATGAAAGCGTGAAGGATATGAACAAGAAAAACACCTGGCTCCATTGTATTGAGAAACGTATCAGTTTGTACATATTGAACTACATATATATAGTATAGAGAGAATTAACTATATATATCGATACTATCTATAAAGATACTCATACTATCTATCTAACGATATATATAATTGTAAAGAATAAACTAAATTTAAAGGGATAACCTAATTAATATAGATAGACTAAACGATAAAGTCTAATAGAAGGATAATCTAGAGTAAACTACATACTATTCTAACATTCACCCATGTTCTCTGCTTTTCTTGATTTATATTACTCTAACATTCACCCATGTTCTTTGCTCTTCCTGATTTTGATCCTCAAATTTTAAAATTTGCTGAATTGGTCCCCAAATTTCCAAAGCTTCTTTGCTTGTGTCGGATCCCAAATCCAATCTTGATCAAATCCCTAATCGAATTGAGCTCGCACATATTGATCATTGGTGAGATACTCCTCGTTTGAATACAAGTTTTTCCAGCTAAAATCCAGATAAAAAAAAAAGACTCGGTCATGCCATCGCGGTGCAATATTGGCCATCACCGCGTGGTCATGCCATAACAGAAAAAAGGGTCATCACAGTCATGCTATCGCGGTGCCATATCGGTAATCACGTCATGGTCATGCCGTAGTAGCTAACAAACTAATCGAAAATCTGAAATCCAGAATTCCAATGTTTTATTGAATCCATTGTAAATCATCAAAAAAACTTGGTTGTGCAAACTTAATGTGATCACACATCTATATGATACCAAACCGGCATTTCAACACAATTAATTCAGCGTTTTTTGTAGAGGTATTGGATAAGCAAATCGGTGATTAAATCCAAACTATATTGAGCAAAGAATCGCAACAAAGAAAACAACAAAAAGCATTACAAATTTGCAGCAATGATCCAACACAGAATCGCACCAACACTCAGGTAATCCAACACGAACTCATGAGGCAGATGATCAGCAACTGATGAGGAATCGCAATAATGAGCTAGAACGTATATTGGATTGCACAACTAATGTTGATGCTAAGTAGGAGTTGCAATATGAATTGACAAATTGATGGCTGAATTGAAGAATCGATGGAGCGGTTTAATGCTGAACTGGAGCTGCAACTGGAAAATATTTGGCCCTAGGATAGACTAAGCTCTGATACCATGTTAGAAATTAATAGAACATGAAAGCGTGAAGGATATGAACAAGAAAAACACCTGGCTCCATTGTATTGAGAAACGTATCAGTTTGTACATATTGAACTACATATATATAGTATAGAGAGAATTAACTATATATATCGATACTATCTATAAAGATACTCATACTATCTATCTAACGATATATATAATTGTAAAGAATAAACTAAATTTAAAGGGATAACCTAATTAATATAGATAGACTAAACGATAAAGTCTAATAGAAGGATAATCTAGAGTAAACTACATACTATTCTAACATTCACCCATGTTCTCTGCTTTTCTTGATTTATATTACTCTAACATTCACCCATGTTCTTTGCTCTTCCTGATTTTGATCCTCAAATTTTAAAATTTGCTGAATTGGTCCCCAAATTTCCAAAGCTTCTTTGCTTGTGTCGGATCCCAAATCCAATCTTGATCAAATCCCTAATCGAATTGAGCTCGCACATATTGATCATTGGTGAGATACTCCTCGTTTGAATACAAGTTTTTCCAGCTAAAATCCAGATAAAAAAAAAAGACTCGGTCATGCCATCGCGGTGCAATATTGGCCATCACCGCGTGGTCATGCCATAACAGAAAAAAGGGTCATCACAGTCATGCTATCGCGGTGCCATATCGGTAATCACGTCATGGTCATGCCGTAGTAGCTAACAAACTAATCGAAAATCTGAAATCCAGAATTCCAATGTTTTATTGAATCCATTGTAAATCATCAAAAAAACTTGGTTGTGCAAACTTAATGTGATCACACATCTATATGATACCAAACCGGCATTTCAACACAATTAATTCAGCGTTTTTTGTAGAGGTATTGGATAAGCAAATCGGTGATTAAATCCAAACTATATTGAGCAAAGAATCGCAACAAAGAAAACAACAAAAAGCATTACAAATTTGCAGCAATGATCCAACACAGAATCGCACCAACACTCAGGTAATCCAACACGAACTCATGAGGCAGATGATCAGCAACTGATGAGGAATCGCAATAATGAGCTAGAACGTATATTGGATTGCACAACTAATGTTGATGCTAAGTAGGAGTTGCAATATGAATTGACAAATTGATGGCTGAATTGAAGAATCGATGGAGCGGTTTAATGCTGAACTGGAGCTGCAACTGGAAAATATTTGGCCCTAGGATAGACTAAGCTCTGATACCATGTTAGAAATTAATAGAACATGAAAGCGTGAAGGATATGAACAAGAAAAACACCTGGCTCCATTGTATTGAGAAACGTATCAGTTTGTACATATTGAACTACATATATATAGTATAGAGAGAATTAACTATATATATCGATACTATCTATAAAGATACTCATACTATCTATCTAACGATATATATAATTGTAAAGAATAAACTAAATTTAAAGGGATAACCTAATTAATATAGATAGACTAAACGATAAAGTCTAATAGAAGGATAATCTAGAGTAAACTACATACTATTCTAACATTCACCCATGTTCTCTGCTTTTCTTGATTTATATTACTCTAACATTCACCCATGTTCTTTGCTCTTCCTGATTTTGATCCTCAAATTTTAAAATTTGCTGAATTGGTCCCCAAATTTCCAAAGCTTCTTTGCTTGTGTCGGATCCCAAATCCAATCTTGATCAAATCCCTAATCGAATTGAGCTCGCACATATTGATCATTGGTGAGATACTCCTCGTTTGAATACAAGTTTTTCCAGCTAAAATCCAGATAAAAAAAAAAGACTCGGTCATGCCATCGCGGTGCAATATTGGCCATCACCGCGTGGTCATGCCATAACAGAAAAAAGGGTCATCACAGTCATGCTATCGCGGTGCCATATCGGTAATCACGTCATGGTCATGCCGTAGTAGCTAACAAACTAATCGAAAATCTGAAATCCAGAATTCCAATGTTTTATTGAATCCATTGTAAATCATCAAAAAAACTTGGTTGTGCAAACTTAATGTGATCACACATCTATATGATACCAAACCGGCATTTCAACACAATTAATTCAGCGTTTTTTGTAGAGGTATTGGATAAGCAAATCGGTGATTAAATCCAAACTATATTGAGCAAAGAATCGCAACAAAGAAAACAACAAAAAGCATTACAAATTTGCAGCAATGATCCAACACAGAATCGCACCAACACTCAGGTAATCCAACACGAACTCATGAGGCAGATGATCAGCAACTGATGAGGAATCGCAATAATGAGCTAGAACGTATATTGGATTGCACAACTAATGTTGATGCTAAGTAGGAGTTGCAATATGAATTGACAAATTGATGGCTGAATTGAAGAATCGATGGAGCGGTTTAATGCTGAACTGGAGCTGCAACTGGAAAATATTTGGCCCTAGGATAGACTAAGCTCTGATACCATGTTAGAAATTAATAGAACATGAAAGCGTGAAGGATATGAACAAGAAAAACACCTGGCTCCATTGTATTGAGAAACGTATCAGTTTGTACATATTGAACTACATATATATAGTATAGAGAGAATTAACTATATATATCGATACTATCTATAAAGATACTCATACTATCTATCTAACGATATATATAATTGTAAAGAATAAACTAAATTTAAAGGGATAACCTAATTAATATAGATAGACTAAACGATAAAGTCTAATAGAAGGATAATCTAGAGTAAACTACATACTATTCTAACATTCACCCATGTTCTCTGCTTTTCTTGATTTATATTACTCTAACATTCACCCATGTTCTTTGCTCTTCCTGATTTTGATCCTCAAATTTTAAAATTTGCTGAATTGGTCCCCAAATTTCCAAAGCTTCTTTGCTTGTGTCGGATCCCAAATCCAATCTTGATCAAATCCCTAATCGAATTGAGCTCGCACATATTCATCATTGGTGAGATACTCCTCGTTTGAATACAAGTTTTTCCAGCTAAAATCCAGATAAAAAAAAAAGACTCGGTCATGCCATCGCGGTGCAATATTGGCCATCACCGCGTGGTCATGCCATAACAGAAAAAAGGGTCATCACAGTCATGCTATCGCGGTGCCATATCGGTAATCACGTCATGGTCATGCCGTAGTAGCTAACAAACTAATCGAAAATCTGAAATCCAGAATTCCAATGTTTTATTGAATCCATTGTAAATCATCAAAAAAACTTGGTTGTGCAAACTTAATGTGATCACACATCTATATGATACCAAACCGGCATTTCAACACAATTAATTCAGCGTTTTTTGTAGAGGTATTGGATAAGCAAATCGGTGATTAAATCCAAACTATATTGAGCAAAGAATCGCAACAAAGAAAACAACAAAAAGCATTACAAATTTGCAGCAATGATCCAACACAGAATCGCACCAACACTCAGGTAATCCAACACGAACTCATGAGGCAGTTGATCAGCAACTGATGAGGAATCGCAATAATGAGCTAGAACGTATATTGGATTGCACAACTAATGTTGATGCTAAGTAGGAGTTGCAATATGAATTGACAAATTGATGGCTGAATTGAAGAATCGATGGAGCGGTTTAATGCTGAACTGGAGCTGCAACTGGAAAATATTTGGCCCTAGGATAGACTAAGCTCTGATACCATGTTAGAAATTAATAGAACATGAAAGCGTGAAGGATATGAACAAGAAAAACACCTGGCTCCATTGTATTGAGAAACGTATCAGTTTGTACATATTGAACTACATATATATAGTATAGAGAGAATTAACTATATATATCGATACTATCTATAAAGATACTCATACTATCTATCTAACGATATATATAATTGTAAAGAATAAACTAAATTTAAAGGGATAACCTAATTAATATAGATAGACTAAACGATAAAGTCTAATAGAAGGATAATCTAGAGTAAACTACATACTATTCTAACATTCACCCATGTTCTCTGCTTTTCTTGATTTATATTACTCTAACATTCACCCATGTTCTTTGCTCTTCCTGATTTTGATCCTCAAATTTTAAAATTTGCTGAATTGGTCCCCAAATTTCCAAAGCTTCTTTGCTTGTGTCGGATCCCAAATCCAATCTTGATCAAATCCCTAATCGAATTGAGCTCGCACATATTGATCATTGGTGAGATACTCCTCGTTTGAATACAAGTTTTTCCAGCTAAAATCCAGATAAAAAAAAAAAGACTCGGTCATGCCATCGCGGTGCAATATTGGCCATCACGGCGTGGTCATGCCATAACAGAAAAAAGGGTCATCACAGTCATGCTATCGCGGTGCCATATCGGTAATCACGTCATGGTCATGCCGTAGTAGCTAACAAACTAATCGAAAATCTGAAATCCAGAATTCCAATGTTTTATTGAATCCATTGTAAATCATCAAAAAAACTTGGTTGTGCAAACTTAATGTGATCACACATCTATATGATACCAAACCGGCATTTCAACACAATTAATTCAGCGTTTTTTGTAGAGGTATTGGATAAGCAAATCGGTGATTAAATCCAAACTATATTGAGCAAAGAATCGCAACAAAGAAAACAACAAAAAGCATTACAAATTTGCAGCAATGATCCAACACAGAATCGCACCAACACTCAGGTAATCCAACACGAACTCATGAGGCAGATGATCAGCAACTGATGAGGAATCGCAATAATGAGCTAGAACGTATATTGGATTGCACAACTAATGTTGATGCTAAGTAGGAGTTGCAATATGAATTGACAAATTGATGGCTGAATTGAAGAATCGATGGAGCGGTTTAATGCTGAACTGGAGCTGCAACTGGAAAATATTTGGCCCTAGGATAGACTAAGCTCTGATACCATGTTAGAAATTAATAGAACATGAAAGCGTGAAGGATATGAACAAGAAAAACACCTGGCTCCATTGTATTGAGAAACGTATCAGTTTGTACATATTGAACTACATATATATAGTATAGAGAGAATTAACTATATATATCGATACTATCTATAAAGATACTCATACTATCTATCTAACGATATATATAATTGTAAAGAATAAACTAAATTTAAAGGGATAACCTAATTAATATAGATAGACTAAACGATAAAGTCTAATAGAAGGATAATCTAGAGTAAACTACATACTATTCTAACATTCACCCATGTTCTCTGCTTTTCTTGATTTATATTACTCTAACATTCACCCATGTTCTTTGCTCTTCCTGATTTTGATCCTCAAATTTTAAAATTTGCTGAATTGGTCCCCAAATTTCCAAAGCTTCTTTGCTTGTGTCGGATCCCAAATCCAATCTTGATCAAATCCCTAATCGAATTGAGCTCGCACATATTCATCATTGGTGAGATACTCCTCGTTTGAATACAAGTTTTTCCAGCTAAAATCCAGATAAAAAAAAAAGACTCGGTCATGCCATCGCGGTGCAATATTGGCCATCACCGCGTGGTCATGCCATAACAGAAAAAAGGGTCATCACAGTCATGCTATCGCGGTGCCATATCGGTAATCACGTCATGGTCATGCCGTAGTAGCTAACAAACTAATCGAAAATCTGAAATCCAGAATTCCAATGTTTTATTGAATCCATTGTAAATCATCAAAAAAACTTGGTTGTGCAAACTTAATGTGATCACACATCTATATGATACCAAACCGGCATTTCAACACAATTAATTCAGCGTTTTTTGTAGAGGTATTGGATAAGCAAATCGGTGATTAAATCCAAACTATATTGAGCAAAGAATCGCAACAAAGAAAACAACAAAAAGCATTACAAAATTGCAGCAATGATCCAACACAGAATCGCACCAACACTCAGGTAATCCAACACGAACTCATGAAGCAGATGATCAGCAACTGATGAGGAATCGCAATAATGAGCTAGAACGTATATTGGATTGCACAACTAATGTTGATGCTAAGTAGGAGTTGCAATATGAATTGACAAATTGATGGCTGAATTGAAGAATCGATGGAGCGGTTTAATGCTGAACTGGAGCTGCAACTGGAAAATATTTGGCCCTAGGATAGACTAAGCTCTGATACCATGTTAGAAATTAATAGAACATGAAAGCGTGAAGGATATGAACAAGAAAAACACCTGGCTCCATTGTATTGAGAAACGTATCAGTTTGTACATATTGAACTACATATATATAGTATAGAGAGAATTAACTATATATATCGATACTATCTATAAAGATACTCATACTATCTATCTAACGATATATATAATTGTAAAGAATAAACTAAATTTAAAGGGATAACCTAATTAATATAGATAGACTAAACGATAAAGTCTAATAGAAGGATAATCTAGAGTAAACAACATACTATTCTAACATTCACCCATGTTCTCTGCTTTTCTTGATTTATATTACTCTAACATTCACCCATGTTCTTTGCTCTTCTTGATTTTGATCCTCAAATTTTAAAATTTGCTGAATTGGTCCCCAAATTTCCAAAGCTTCTTTGCTTGTGTCGGATCCCAAATCCAATCTTGATCAAATCCCTACTCGAATTGAGCTCGCACATATTCATCATTGGTGAGATACTCCTCGTTTGAATACAAGTTTTTCCAGCTAAAATCCAGATGAAAAAAAAAGACTCGGTCATGCCATCGCGGTGCAATATTGGCCATCACGGCGTGGTCATGCCATAACAGAAAAAAGGGTCATCACAGTCATGCTATCGCGGTGCCATATCGGTAATCACGTCATGGTCATGCCGTAGTAGCTAACAAACTAATCGAAAATCTGAAATCCAGAATTCCAATGTTTTATTGAATCCATTGTAAATCATCAAAAAAACTTGGTTGTGCAAACTTAATGTGATCACACATCTATATGATACCAAACCGGCATTTCAACACAATTAATTCAGCGTTTTTTGTAGAGGTATTGGATAAGCAAATCGGTGATTAAATCCAAACTATATTGAGCAAAGAATCGCAACAAAGAAAACAACAAAAAGCATTACAAAATTGCAGCAATGATCCAACACAGAATCGCACCAACACTCAGGTAATCCAACACGAACTCATGAAGCAGATGATCAGCAACTGATGAGGAATCGCAATAATGAGCTAGAACGTATATTGGATTGCACAACTAATGTTGATGCTAAGTAGGAGTTGCAATATGAATTGACAAATTGATGGCTGAATTGAAGAATCGATGGAGCGGTTTAATGCTGAACTGGAGCTGCAACTGGAAAATATTTGGCCCTAGGATAGACTAAGCTCTGATACCATGTTAGAAATTAATAGAACATGAAAGCGTGAAGGATATGAACAAGAAAAACACCTGGCTCCATTGTATTGAGAAACGTATCAGTTTGTACATATTGAACTACATATATATAGTATAGAGAGAATTAACTATATATATCGATACTATCTATAAAGATACTCATACTATCTATCTAACGATATATATAATTGTAAAGAATAAACTAAATTTAAAGGGATAACCTAATTAATATAGATAGACTAAACGATAAAGTCTAATAGAAAGATAATCTAGAGTAAACAACATACTATTCTAACATTCACCCATGTTCTCTGCTTTTCTTGATTTATATTACTCTAACATTCACCCATGTTCTTTGCTCTTCTTGATTTTGATCCTCAAATTTTAAAATTTGCTGAATTGGTCCCCAAATTTCCAAAGCTTCTTTGCTTGTGTCGGATCCCAAATCCAATCTTGATCAAATCCCTACTCGAATTGAGCTCGCACATATTCATCATTGGTGAGATACTCCTCGTTTGAATACAAGTTTTTCCAGCTAAAATCCAGATTAAAAAAAAAGACTCGGTCATGCCATCGCGGTGCAATATTGGCCATCACGGCGTGGTCATGCCATAACAGAAAAAGGGTCATCACAGTCATGCTATCGCGGTGCCATATCGGTAATCACGTCATGGTCATGCCGTAGTAGCTAACAAACTAATCGAAAATCTGAAATCCAGAATTCCAATGTTTTATTGAATCCATTGTAAATCATCAAAAAAACTTGGTTGTGCAAACTTAATGTGATCACACATCTATATGATACCAAACCGGCATTTCAACACAATTAATTCAGCGTTTTTTGTAGAGGTATTGGATAAGCAAATCGGTGATTAAATCCAAACTATATTGAGCAAAGAATCGCAACAAAGAAAACAACAAAAAGCATTACAAAATTGCAGCAATGATCCAACACAGAATCGCACCAACACTCAGGTAATCCAACACGAACTCATGAGGAAGATGATCAGGAACTGATGAGGAATCGCAATAATGAGCTAGAACGTATATTGGATTGCACAACTAATGTTGATGCTAAGTAGGAGTTGCAATATGAATTGACAAAATGATGGCTGAATTGAAGAATCGATGGAGCGGTTTAATGCTGAACTGGAGCTGCAACTGGAAAATATTTGGCCCTAGGATAGACTAAGCTCTGATACCATTTTAGAAATTAATAGAACATGAAAGCGTGAAGGATATGAACAAGAAAAACACCTGGCTCCATTGTATTGAGAAACGTATCAGTTTGTACATATTGAACTACATATATATAGTATAGAGAGAATTAACTATATATATCGATACTATCTATAAAGATACTCATACTATCTATCTAACGATATATATAATTGTAAAGATTAAACTAAATTTAAAGCGATAACCTAATTAATATAGATAGACTAAACGATAAAGTCTAATAGAAGGATAATCTAGAGTAAACTACATACTATTCTAACATTCACCCATGTTCTCTGCTTTTCTTGATGTATATTACTCTAACATTCACCCATGTTCTTTGCTCTTCTTGATTTTGTTCCTCAAATTTTAAAATTTGCTGAATTGGTCCCCAAATTTCCAAAGCTTCTTTGCTTGTGTCGGATCCCAAATCCAATCTTGATCAAATCCCTAATCGAATTGAGCTCGCACATATTCATCATTGGTGAGATACTCCTCGTTTGAATACAAGTTTTTCCAGCTAAAATCCAGATGAAAAAAAAAGACTCGGTCATGCCATCGCGGTGCAATATTGGCCATCACGGTGTGGTCATGCCATAACAGAAAAAAGGGTCATCACAGTCATGCTATCGCGGTGCCATATCGGTAATCACGTCATGGTCATGCCGTAGTAGCTAATAAACTAATCGAAAATCTGAAATCCAGAATTCCAATATTTTATTGAATCCATTAAAAATCATCAAAAAAACTTGGTTGTGCAAACTTAATGTGATCACACATCTATATGATACCAAACCGGCATTTCAACACAATTAATTCAGCGTTTTTTGTAGAGGTATTGGATAAGCAAATCGGTGATTAAATCCAAACTATATTGAGCAAAGAATCGCAACAAAGAAAACAACAAAAAGCATTACAAAATTGCAGCAATGATCCAACACAGAATCGCACCAACACTCAGGTAATCCAACACGAACTCATGAGGCAGATGATCAGCAACTGATGAGGAATCGCAATAATGAGCTAGAACGTATATTGGATTGCACAACTAATGTTGATGCTAAGTAGGAGTTGCAATATGAATTGACAAATTGATGGCTGAATTGAAGAATCGATGGAGCGGTTTAATGCTGAACTGGAGCTGCAACTGGAAAATATTTGGCCCTAGGATAGACTAAGCTCTGATACCATGTTAGAAATTAATAGAACATGAAAGCGTGAAGGATATGAACAAGAAAAACACCTGGCTCCATTATATTGAGAAACGTATCAGTTTGTACATATTGAACTACATATATATAGTATAGAGAGAATTAACTATATATATCGATACTATCTATAAAGATACTCATACTATCTATCTAACGATATATATAATTGTAAAGATTAAACTAAATTTAAAGCGATAACCTAATTAATATAGATAGACTAAACGATAAAGCCTAATAGAAGGATAATCTAGAGTAAACTACATAATATTCTAACATTCACCCATGTTCTCTGCTTTTCTTGATGTATATTACTCTAACATTCACCCATGTTCTTTGCTCTTCTTGATTTTGTTCCTCAAATTTTAAAATTTGCTGAATTGGTCCCCAAATTTCCAAAGCTTCTTTGCTTGTGTCGGATCCCAAATCCAATCTTGATCAAATCCCTAATCGAATTGAGCTCGCACATATTCATCATTGGTGAGATACTCCTCGTTTGAATACAAGTTTTTCCAGCTAAAATCCAGATGAAAAAAAAAGACTCGGTCATGCCATCGCGGTGCAATATTGGCCATCACGGCGTGGTCATGCCATAACAGAAAAAAGGGTCATCACAGTCATGCTATCGCGGTGCCATATCGGTAATCACGTCATGGTCATGCCGTAGTAGCTAATAAACTAATCGAAAATCTGAAATCCAGAATTCCAATATTTTATTGAATCCATTAAAAATCATCAAAAAAACTTGGTTGTGCAAACTTAATGTGATCACACATCTATATGATACCAAACCGGCATTTCAACACAATTAATTCAGCGTTTTTTGTAGAGGTATTGGATAAGCAAATCGGTGATTAAATCCAAACTATATTGAGCAAAGAATCGCAACAAAGAAAACAACAAAAAGCATTACAAAATTGCAGCAATGATCCAACACAGAATCGCACCAACACTCAGGTAATCCAACACGAACTCATGAGGCAGATGATCAGCAACTGATGAGGAATCGCAATAATGAGCTAGAACGTATATTGGATTGCACAACTAATGTTGATGCTAAGTAGGAGTTGCAATATGAATTGACAAATTGATGGCTGAATTGAAGAATCGATGGAGCGGTTTAATGCTGAACTGGAGCTGCAACTGGAAAATATTTGGCCCTAGGATAGACTAAGCTCTGATACCATGTTAGAAATTAATAGAACATGAAAGCGTGAAGGATATGAACAAGAAAAACACCTGGCTCCATTATATTGAGAAACGTATCAGTTTGTACATATTGAACTACATATATATAGTATAGAGAGAATTAACTATATATATCGATACTATCTATAAAGATACTCATACTATCTATCTAACGATATATATAATTGTAAAGAATAAACTAAATTTAAAGGGATAACCTAATTAATATAGATAGACTAAACGATAAAGTCTAATAGAAGGATAATCTAGAGTAAACTACATACTATTCTAACATTCACCCATGTTCTCTGCTTTTCTTGATTTATATTACTCTAACATTCACCCATGTTCTTTGCTCTTCTTGATTTTGATACTCAAATTTTAAAATTTGCTGAATTGGTCCCCAAATTTCCAAAGCTTCTTTGCTTATGTCGGATCCCAAATCCAATCTTGATCAAATCCCTAATCGAATTGAGCTCGCACATATTCATCATTGGTGAGATACTCCTCGTTTGAATACAAGTTTTTCCAGCTAAAATCCAGATGAAAAAAAAAGACTCGGTCATGCCATCGCGGTGCAATATTGGCCATCACGGCGTGGTCATGCCATAACAGAAAAAAGGGTCATCACAGTCATGCTATCGCGGTGCCATATCGGTAATCACGTCATGGTCATGCCGTAGTAGCTAATAAACTAATCGAAAATCTGAAATCCAGAATTCCAATATTTTATTGAATCCATTAAAAATCATCAAAAAAACTTGGTTGTGCAAACTTAATGTGATCACACATCTATATGATACCAAACCGGCATTTCAACACAATTAATTCAGCGTTTTTTGTAGAGGTATTGGATAAGCAAATCGGTGATTAAATCCAAACTATATTGAGCAAAGAATCGCAACAAAGAAAACAGCAAAAAGCATTACAAAATTGCAGCAATGATCCAACACAGAATCGCACCAACACTCAGGTAATCCAACACGAACTCATGAGGCAGATGATCAGCAACTGATGAGGAATCGCAATAATGAGCTAGAACGTATATTGGATTGCACAACTAATGTTGATGCTAAGTAGGAGTTGCAATATGAATTGACAAATTGATGGCTGAATTGAAGAATCGATGGAGCGGTTTAATGCTGAACTGGAGCTGCAACTGGAAAATATTTGGCCCTAGGATAGACTAAGCTCTGATACCATGTTAGAAATTAATAGAACATGAAAGCGTGAAGGATATGAACAAGAAAAACACCTGGCTCCATTATATTGAGAAACGTATCAGTTTGTACATATTGAACTACATATATATAGTATAGAGAGAATTACCTATATATATCGATACTATCTATAAAGATACTCATACTATCTATCTAACGATATATATAATTGTAAAGAATAAACTAAATTTAAAGGGATAACCTAATTAATATAGATAGACTAAACGATAAAGTCTAATAGAAGGATAATCTAGAGTAAACTACATACTATTCTAACATTCACCCATGTTCTCTGCTTTTCTTGATTTATATTACTCTAACATTCACCCATGTTCTTTGCTCTTCTTGATTTTGATACTCAAATTTTAAAATTTGCTGAATTGGTCCCCAAATTTCCAAAGCTTCTTTGCTTATGTCGGATCCCAAATCCAATCTTGATCAAATCCCTAATCGAATTGAGCTCGCACATATTCATCATTGGTGAGATACTCCTCGTTTGAATACAAGTTTTTCCAGCTAAAATCCAGATGAAAAAAAAAGACTCGGTCATGCCATCGCGGTGCAATATTGGCCATCACGGCGTGGTCATGCCATAACAGAAAAAAGGGTCATCACAGTCATGCTATCGCGGTGCCATATCGGTAATCACGTCATGGTCATGCCGTAGTAGCTAACAAACTAATCGAAAATCTGAAATGCAGAATTCCAATATTTTATTAAATCCATTGTAAATCATCAAAAAAACTTGGTTGTGCAAACTTAATGTGATCACACATCTATATGATACCAAACCGGCATTTCAACACAATTAATTCAGCGTTTTTTGTAGAGGTATTGGATAAGCAAATCGGTGATTAAATCCAAACTATATTGAGCAAAGAATCGCAACAAAGAAAACAGCAAAAAGCATTACAAAATTGCAGCAATGATCCAACACAGAATCGCACCAACACTCAGGTAATCCAACACGAACTCATGAGGCAGATGATCAGCAACTGATGAGGAATCGCAATAATGAGCTAGAACGTATATTGGATTGCACAACTAATGTTGATGCTAAGTAGGAGTTGCAATATGAATTGACAAATTGATGGCTGAATTGAAGAATCGATGGAGCGGTTTAATGCTGAACTGGAGCTGCAACTGGAAAATATTTGGCCCTAGGATAGACTAAGCTCTGATACCATGTTAGAAATTAATAGAACATGAAAGCGTGAAGGATATGAACAAGAAAAACACCTGGCTCCATTATATTGAGAAACGTATCAGTTTGTACATATTGAACTACATATATATAGTATAGAGAGAATTACCTATATATATCGATACTATCTATAAAGATACTCATACTATCTATCTAACGATATATATAATTGTAAAGAATAAACTAAATTTAAAGGGATAACCTAATTAATATAGATAGACTAAACGATAAAGTCTAATAGAAGGATAATCTAGAGTAAACTACATACTATTCTAACATTCACCCATGTTCTCTGCTTTTCTTGATTTATATTACTCTAACATTCACCCATGTTCTTTGCTCTTCTTGATTTTGATACTCAAATTTTAAAATTTGCTGAATTGGTCCCCAAATTTCCAAAGCTTCTTTGCTTATGTCGGATCCCAAATCCAATCTTGATCAAATCCCTAATCGAATTGAGCTCGCACATATTCATCATTGGTGAGATACTCCTCGTTTGAATACAAGTTTTTCCAGCTAAAATCCAGATGAAAAAAAAAGACTCGGTCATGCCATCGCGGTGCAATATTGGCCATCACGGCGTGGTCATGCCATAACAGAAAAAAGGGTCATCACAGTCATGCTATCGCGGTGCCATATCGGTAATCACGTCATGGTCATGCCGTAGTAGCTAACAAACTAATCGAAAATCTGAAATGCAGAATTCCAATATTTTATTAAATCCATTGTAAATCATCAAAAAAACTTGGTTGTGCAAACTTAATGTGATCACACATCTATATGATACCAAACCGGCATTTCAACACAATTAATTCAGCGTTTTTTGTAGAGGTATTGGATAAGCAAATCGGTGATTAAATCCAAACTATATTGAGCAAAGAATCGCAACAAAGAAAACAACAAAAAGCATTACAAAATTGCAGCAATGATCCAACACAGAATCGCACCAACACTCAGGTAATCCAACACGAACTCATGAGGCAGATGATCAGCAACTGATGAGGAATCGCAATAATGAGCTAGAACGTATATTGGATTGCACAACTAATGTTGATGCTAAGTAGGAGTTGCAATATGAATTGACAAATTGATGGCTGAATTGAAGAATCGATGGAGCGGTTTAATGCTGAACTGGAGCTGCAACTGGAAAATATTTGGCCCTAGGATAGACTAAGCTCTGATACCATGTTAGAAATTAATAGAACATGAAAGCGTGAAGGATATGAACAAGAAAAACACCTGGCTCCATTATATTGAGAAACGTATCAGTTTGTACATATTGAACTACATATATATAGTATAGAGAGAATTACCTATATATATCGATACTATCTATAAAGATACTCATACTATCTATCTAACGATATATATAATTGTAAAGAATAAACTAAATTTAAAGGGATAACCTAATTAATATAGATAGACTAAACGATAAAGTCTAATAGAAGGATAATCTAGAGTAAACTACATACTATTCTAACATTCACCCATGTTCTCTGCTTTTCTTGATTTATATTACTCTAACATTCACCCATGTTCTTTGCTCTTCTTGATTTTGATACTCAAATTTTAAAATTTGCTGAATTGGTCCCCAAATTTCCAAAGCTTCTTTGCTTATGTCGGATCCCAAATCCAATCTTGATCAAATCCCTAATCGAATTGAGCTCGCACATATTCATCATTGGTGAGATACTCCTCGTTTGAATACAAGTTTTTCCAGCTAAAATCCAGATGAAAAAAAAAGACTCGGTCATGCCATCGCGGTGCAATATTGGCCATCACGGCGTGGTCATGCCATAACAGAAAAAAGGGTCATCACAGTCATGCTATCGCGGTGCCATATCGGTAATCACGTCATGGTCATGCCGTAGTAGCTAACAAACTAATCGAAAATCTGAAATGCAGAATTCCAATATTTTATTAAATCCATTGTAAATCATCAAAAAAACTTGGTTGTGCAAACTTAATGGGATCACACATCTATATGATACCAAACCGGCATTTCAACACAATTAATTCAGCGTTTTTTGTAGAGGTATTGGATAAGCAAATCGGTGATTAAATCCAAACTATATTGAGCAAAGAATCGCAACAAAGAAAACAACAAAAAGCATTACAAAATTGCAGCAATGATCCAACACAGAATCGCACCAACACTCAGGTAATCCAACACGAACTCATGAGGCAGATGATCAGCAACTGATGAGGAATCGCAATAATGAGCTAGAACGTATATTGGATTGCACAACTAATGTTGATGCTAAGTAGGAGTTGCAATATGAATTGACAAATTGATGGCTGAATTGAAGAATCGATGGAGCGGTTTAATGCTGAACTGGAGCTGCAACTGGAAAATATTTGGCCCTAGGATAGACTAAGCTCTGATACCATGTTAGAAATTAATAGAACATGAAAGCGTGAAGGATATGAACAAGAAAAACACCTGGCTCCATTATATTGAGAAACGTATCAGTTTGTACATATTGAACTACATATATATAGTATAGAGAGAATTACCTATATATATCGATACTATCTATAAAGATACTCATACTATCTATCTAACGATATATATAATTGTAAAGAATAAACTAAATTTAAAGGGATAACCTAATTAATATAGATAGACTAAACGATAAAGTCTAATAGAAGGATAATCTAGAGTAAACTACATACTATTCTAACATTCACCCATGTTCTCTGCTTTTCTTGATTTATATTACTCTAACATTCACCCATGTTCTTTGCTCTTCTTGATTTTGATACTCAAATTTTAAAATTTGCTGAATTGGTCCCCAAATTTCCAAAGCTTCTTTGCTTATGTCGGATCCCAAATCCAATCTTGATCAAATCCCTAATCGAATTGAGCTCGCACATATTCATCATTGGTGACATACTCCTCGTTTGAATACAAGTTTTTCCAGCTAAAATCCAGATGAAAAAAAAAGACTCGGTCATGCCATCGCGGTGCAATATTGGCCATCACCGCGTGGTCATGCCATAACAGAAAAAAGGGTCATCACAGTCATGCTATCGCGGTGCCATATCGGTAATCACGTCATGGTCATGCCGTAGTAGCTAACAAACTAATCGAAAATCTGAAATGCAGAATTCCAATATTTTATTAAATCCATTGTAAATCATCAAAAAAACTTGGTTGTGCAAACTTAATGGGATCACACATCTATATGATACCAAACCGGCATTTCAACACAATTAATTCAGCGTTTTTTGTAGAGGTATTGGATAAGCAAATCGGTGATTAAATCCAAACTATATTGAGCAAAGAATCGCAACAAAGAAAACAACAAAAAGCATTACAAAATTGCAGCAATGATCCAACACAGAATCGCACCAACACTCAGGTAATCCAACACGAACTCATGAGGCAGATGATCAGCAACTGATGAGGAATCGCAATAATGAGCTAGAACGTATATTGGATTGCACAACTAATGTTGATGCTAAGTAGGAGTTGCAATATGAATTGACAAATTGATGGCTGAATTGAAGAATCGATGGAGCGGTTTAATGCTGAACTGGAGCTGCAACTGGAAAATATTTGGCCCTAGGATAGACTAAGCTCTGATACCATGTTAGAAATTAATAGAACATGAAAGCGTGAAGGATATGAACAAGAAAAACACCTGGCTCCATTGTATTGAGAAACGTATCAGTTTGTACATATTGAACTACATATATATAGTATAGAGAGAATTAACTATATATATCGATACTATCTATAAAGATACTCATACTATCTATCTAACGATATATATAATTGTAAAGAATAAACTAAATTTAAAGGGATAACCTAATTAATATAGATAGACTAAACGATAAAGTCTAATAGAAGGATAATCTAGAGTAAACAACATACTATTCTAACATTCACCCATGTTCTCTGCTTTTCTTGATTTATATTACTCTAACATTCACCCATGTTCTTTGCTCTTCTTGATTTTGATCCTCAAATTTTAAAATTTGCTGAATTGGTCCCCAAATTTCCAAAGCTTCTTTGCTTGTGTCGGATCCCAAATCCAATCTTGATCAAATCCCTACTCGAATTGAGCTCGCACATATTCATCATTGGTGAGATACTCCTCGTTTGAATACAAGTTTTTCCAGCTAAAATCCAGATGAAAAAAAAAGACTCGGTCATGCCATCGCGGTGCAATATTGGCCATCACCGCGTGGTCATGCCATAACAGAAAAAAGGGTCATCACAGTCATGCTATCGCGGTGCCATATCGGTAATCACGTCATGGTCATGCCGTAGTAGCTAACAAACTAATCGAAAATCTGAAATCCAGAATTCCAATGTTTTATTGAATCCATTGTAAATCATCAAAAAAACTTGGTTGTGCAAACTTAATGTGATCACACATCTATATGATACCAAACCGGCATTTCAACACAATTAATTCAGCGTTTTTTGTAGAGGTATTGGATAAGCAAATCGGTGATTAAATCCAAACTATATTGAGCAAAGAATCGCAACAAAGAAAACAACAAAAAGCATTACAAAATTGCAGCAATGATCCAACACAGAATCGCACCAACACTCAGGTAATCCAACACGAACTCATGAGGCAGATGATCAGCAACTGATGAGGAATCGCAATAATGAGCTAGAACGTATATTGGATTGCACAACTAATGTTGATGCTAAGTAGGAGTTGCAATATGAATTGACAAATTGATGGCTGAATTGAAGAATCGATGGAGCGGTTTAATGCTGAACTGGAGCTGCAACTGGAAAATATTTGGCCCTAGGATAGACTAAGCTCTGATACCATGTTAGAAATTAATAGAACATGAAAGCGTGAAGGATATGAACAAGAAAAACACCTGGCTCCATTGTATTGAGAAACGTATCAGTTTGTACATATTGAACTACATATATATAGTATAGAGAGAATTAACTATATATATCGATACTATCTATAAAGATACTCATACTATCTATCTAACGATATATATAATTGTAAAGAATAAACTAAATTTAAAGGGATAACCTAATTAATATAGATAGACTAAACGATGAAGTCTAATAGAAGGATAATCTAGAGTAAACAACATACTATTCTAACATTCACCCATGTTCTCTGCTTTTCTTGATTTATATTACTCTAACATTCACCCATGTTCTTTGCTCTTCTTGATTTTGATCCTCAAATTTTAAAATTTGCTGAATTGGTCCCCAAATTTCCAAAGCTTCTTTGCTTGTGTCGGATCCCAAATCCAATCTTGATCAAATCCCTACTCGAATTGAGCTCGCACATATTCATCATTGGTGAGATACTCCTCGTTTGAATACAAGTTTTTCCAGCTAAAATCCAGATGAAAAAAAAAGACTCGGTCATGCCATCGCGGTGCAATATTGGCCATCACGGCGTGGTCATGCCATAACAGAAAAAAGGGTCATCACAGTCATGCTATCGCGGTGCCATATCGGTAATCACGTCATGGTCATGCCGTAGTAGCTAACAAACTAATCGAAAATCTGAAATCCAGAATTCCAATGTTTTATTGAATCCATTGTAAATCATCAAAAAAACTTGGTTGTGCAAACTTAATGTGATCACACATCTATATGATACCAAACCGGCATTTCAACACAATTAATTCAGCGTTTTTTGTAGAGGTATTGGATAAGCAAATCGGTGATTAAATCCAAACTATATTGAGCAAAGAATCGCAACAAAGAAAACAACAAAAAGCATTACAAAATTGCAGCAATGATCCAACACAGAATCGCACCAACACTCAGGTAATCCAACACGAACTCATGAGGAAGATGATCAGGAACTGATGAGGAATCGCAATAATGAGCTAGAATGTATATTGGATTGCACAACTAATGTTGATGCTAAGTAGGAGTTGCAATATGAATTGACAAATTGATGGCTGAATTGAAGAATCGATGGAGCGGTTTAATGCTGAACTGGAGCTGCAACTGGAAAATATTTGGCCCTAGGATAGACTAAGCTCTGATACCATGTTAGAAATTAATAGAACATGAAAGCGTGAAGGATATGAACAAGAAAAACACCTGGCTCCATTGTATTGAGAAACGTATCAGTTTGTACATATTGAACTACATATATATAGTATAGAGAGAATTAACTATATATATCGATACTATCTATAAAGATACTCATACTATCTATCTACCGATATATATAATTGTAAAGATTAAACTAAATTTAAAGCGATAACCTAATTAATATAGATAGACTAAACGATAAAGTCTAATAGAAGGATAATCTAGAGTAAACTACATACTATTCTAACATTCACCCATGTTCTCTGCTTTTCTTGATGTATATTACTCTAACATTCACCCATGTTCTTTGCTCTTCTTGATTTTGTTCCTCAAATTTTAAAATTTGCTGAATTGGTCCCCAAATTTCCAAAGCTTCTTTGCTTGTGTCGGATCCCAAATCCAATCTTGATCAAATCCCTAATCGAATTGAGTTCGCACATATCCATCATTGGTGAGATACTCCTCGTTTGAATACAAGTTTTTCCAGCTAAAATCCAGATGAAAAAAAAAGACTCGGTCATGCCATCGCGGTGCCATATTGGCCATCACGGCGTGGTCATGCCATAACAGAAAAAAGGGTCATCACAGTCATGCTATCGCGGTGCCATATCGGTAATCACGTCATGGTCATGCCGTAGTAGCTAACAAACTAATCGAAAATCTGAAATCCAGAATTCCAATATTTTATTGAATCCATTGTAAATCATCAAAAAAACTTGGTTGTGCAAACTTAATGTGATCACACATCTATATGATACCAAACCGGCATTTCAACACAATTAATTCAGCATTTTTTGTAGAGGTATTGGATAAGCAAATCGGTGATTAAATCCAAACTATATTGAGCAAAGAATCACAACAAAAAGCATTACAAAATTGGAGCAATGATCCAACACAGAATCGCACCAACACTCAGGTAATCCAACACGAACTCATGAGGAAGATGATCAGCAACTGATGAGGAATCGCAATAATGAGCTAGAACGTATATTGGATTGCACAACTAATGTTGATGCTAAGTAGGAGTTGCAATATGAATTGACAAATTGATGGCTGAATTGAAGAATCGACGGAGCGGTTTAATGCTGAACTGGAGCTGCAACTGGAAAATATTTGGCCCTAGGATAGACTAAGCTCTGATACCATGTTAGAAATTAATAGAACATGAAAACATGAAGGATATGAACAAGAAAAATATTTGGCTCCATTGTATTGAGAAACGTATCAGTTTGTACATATTGAACTACATATATATAGTATAGAGAGAATTAACTATATATATCGATACTATCTATAAAGATACTCATACTATCTATCTAACGATATATATAATTATAAGGATTAAACTAAATTTAAAGGGATAACCTAATTAATATAGATAGACTAAACGATAAAGTCTAATAGAAGGATAATCTAGAGGAAACTACATACTATTCTAACATTCACCCATGTTCTCTGCTTTTCTTGATTTATATTACTCTAACATTCACCCATGTTCTTTGCTCATCTTGATTTTGATCCTCAAATTTTAAAATTTGCTGAATTGGTCCCCAAATTTCCAAAGCTTCTTTGCTTGTGTCGGATCCCAAATCCAATCTTGATCAAATCCCTAATCGAATTGAGTTCGCACATATCCATCATTGGTGAGATACTCCTCGTTTGAATACAAGTTTTTCCAGCTAAAATCCAGATGAAAAAAAAAGACTCGGTCATGCCATCGCGGTGCCATATTGGCCATCACGGCGTGGTCATGCCATAACAGAAAAAGGGTCATCACAGTCATGCTATCGCGGTGCCATATCGGTAATCACGTCATGGTCATGCCGTAGTAGCTAACAAACTAATCGAAAATCTGAAATCCAGAATTCCAATGTTTTATTGAATCCATTGTAAATCATCAAAAAAACTTGGTTGTGCAAACTTAATGTGATCACACATCTATATGATACCAAACCGGCATTTCAACACAATTAATTCAGCGTTTTTTGTAGAGGTATTGGATAAGCAAATCGGTGATTAAATCCAAACTATATTGAGCAAAGAATCGCAACAAAGAAAACAACAAAAAGCATTACAAAATTGCAGCAATGATCCAACACAGAATCGCACCAACACTCAGGTAATCCAACACGAACTCATGAGGAAGATGATCAGGAACTGATGAGGAATCGCAATAATGAGCTAGAATGTATATTGGATTGCACAACTAATGTTGATGCTAAGTAGGAGTTGCAATATGAATTGACAAATTGATGGCTGAATTGAAGAATCGATGGAGCGGTTTAATGCTGAACTGGAGCTGCAACTGGAAAATATTTGGCCCTAGGATAGACTAAGCTCTGATACCATGTTAGAAATTAATAGAACATGAAAGCGTGAAGGATATGAACAAGAAAAACACCTGGCTCCATTGTATTGAGAAACGTATCAGTTTGTACATATTGAACTACATATATATAGTATAGAGAGAATTAACTATATATATCGATACTATCTATAAAGATACTCATACTATCTATCTAACGATATATATAATTGTAAAGATTAAACTAAATTTAAAGCGATAACCTAATTAATATAGATAGACTAAACGATAAAGTCTAATAGAAGGATAATCTAGAGTAAACTACATACTATTCTAACATTCACCCATGTTCTCTGCTTTTCTTGATGTATATTACTCTAACATTCACCCATGTTCTTTGCTCTTCTTGATTTTGTTCCTCAAATTTTAAAATTTGCTGAATTGGTCCCCAAATTTCCAAAGCTTCTTTGCTTGTGTCGGATCCCAAATCTAATCTTGATCAAATCCCTAATCGAATTGAGTTCGCACATATCCATCATTGGTGAGATACTCCTCGTTTGAATACAAGTTTTTCCAGCTAAAATCCAGATGAAAAAAAAAGACTCGGTCATGCCATCGCGGTGCCATATTGGCCATCACGGCGTGGTCATGCCATAACAGAAAAAAGGGTCATCACAGTCATGCTATCGCGGTGCCATATCGGTAATCACGTCATGGTCATGCCGTAGTAGCTAAAAAACTAATCGAAAATCTGAAATCCAGAATTCCAATATTTTATTGAATCCATTGTAAATCATCAAAAAAACTTGGTTGTGCAAACTTAATGTGATCACACATCTATATGATACCAAACCGGCATTTCAACACAATTAATTCAGCATTTTTTGTAGAGGTATTGGATAAGCAAATCGGTGATTAAATCCAAACTATATTGAGCAAAGAATCACAACAAAAAGCATTACAAAATTGGAGCAATGATCCAACACAGAATCGCACCAACACTCAGGTAATCCAACACGAACTCATGAGGAAGATGATCAGCAACTGATGAGGAATCGCAATAATGAGCTAGAACGTATATTGGATTGCACAACTAATGTTGATGCTAAGTAGGAGTTGCAATATGAATTGACAAATTGATGGCTGAATTGAAGAATCGACGGAGCGGTTTAATGCTGAACTGGAGCTGCAACTGGAAAATATTTGGCCCTAGGATAGACTAAGCTCTGATACCATGTTAGAAATTAATAGAACATGAAAACATGAAGGATATGAACAAGAAAAATATTTGGCTCCATTGTATTGAGAAACGTATCAGTTTGTACATATTGAACTACATATATATAGTATAGAGAGAATTAACTATATATATCGATACTATCTATAAAGATACTCATACTATCTATCTAACGATATATATAATTATAAGGATTAAACTAAATTTAAAGGGATAACCTAATTAATATAGATAGACTAAACGATAAAGTCTAATAGAAGGATAATCTAGAGGAAACTACATACTATTCTAACATTCACCCATGTTCTCTGCTTTTCTTGATTTATATTACTCTAACATTCACCCATGTTCTTTGCTCATCTTGATTTTGATCCTCAAATTTTAAAATTTGCTGAATTGGTCCCCAAATTTCCAAAGCTTCTTTGCTTGTGTCGGATCCCAAATCCAATCTTGATCAAATCCCTAATCGAATTGAGTTCGCACATATCCATCATTGGTGAGATACTCCTCGTTTGAATACAAGTTTTTCCAGCTAAAATCCAGATGAAAAAAAAAGACTCGGTCATGCCATCGCGGTGCCATATTGGCCATCACGGCGTGGTCATGCCATAACAGAAAAAGGGTCATCACAGTCATGCTATCGCGGTGCCATATCGGTAATCACGTCATGGTCATGCCGTAGTAGCTAACAAACTAATCGAAAATCTGAAATCCAGAATTCCAATGTTTTATTGAATCCATTGTAAATCATCAAAAAAACTTGGTTGTGCAAACTTAATGTGATCACACATCTATATGATACCAAACCGGCATTTCAACACAATTAATTCAGCGTTTTTTGTAGAGGTATTGGATAAGCAAATCGGTGATTAAATCCAAACTATATTGAGCAAAGAATCGCAACAAAGAAAACAACAAAAAGCATTACAAAATTGCAGCAATGATCCAACACAGAATCGCACCAACACTCAGGTAATCCAACACGAACTCATGAGGAAGATGATCAGGAACTGATGAGGAATCGCAATAATGAGCTAGAATGTATATTGGATTGCACAACTAATGTTGATGCTAAGTAGGAGTTGCAATATGAATTGACAAATTGATGGCTGAATTGAAGAATCGATGGAGCGGTTTAATGCTGAACTGGAGCTGCAACTGGAAAATATTTGGCCCTAGGATAGACTAAGCTCTGATACCATGTTAGAAATTAATAGAACATGAAAGCGTGAAGGATATGAACAAGAAAAACACCTGGCTCCATTGTATTGAGAAACGTATCAGTTTGTACATATTGAACTACATATATATAGTATAGAGAGAATTAACTATATATATCGATACTATCTATAAAGATACTCATACTATCTATCTAACGATATATATAATTGTAAAGATTAAACTAAATTTAAAGCGATAACCTAATTAATATAGATAGACTAAACGATAAAGTCTAATAGAAGGATAATCTAGAGTAAACTACATACTATTCTAACATTCACCCATGTTCTCTGCTTTTCTTGATGTATATTACTCTAACATTCACCCATGTTCTTTGCTCTTCTTGATTTTGTTCCTCAAATTTTAAAATTTGCTGAATTGGTCCCCAAATTTCCAAAGCTTCTTTGCTTGTGTCGGATCCCAAATCCAATCTTGATCAAATCCCTAATCGAATTGAGTTCGCACATATCCATCATTGGTGAGATACTCCTCGTTTGAATACAAGTTTTTCCAGCTAAAATCCAGATGAAAAAAAAAGACTCGGTCATGCCATCGCGGTGCCATATTGGCCATCACGGCGTGGTCATGCCATAACAGAAAAAAGGGTCATCACAGTCATGCTATCGCGGTGCCATATCGGTAATCACGTCATGGTCATGCCGTAGTAGCTAACAAACTAATCGAAAATCTGAAATCCAGAATTCCAATATTTTATTGAATCCATTGTAAATCATCAAAAAAACTTGGTTGTGCAAACTTAATGTGATCACACATCTATATGATACCAAACCGGCATTTCAACACAATTAATTCAGCATTTTTTGTAGAGGTATTGGATAAGCAAATCGGTGATTAAATCCAAACTATATTGAGCAAAGAATCACAACAAAAAGCATTACAAAATTGGAGCAATGATCCAACACAGAATCGCACCAACACTCAGGTAATCCAACACGAACTCATGAGGAAGATGATCAGCAACTGATGAGGAATCGCAATAATGAGCTAGAACGTATATTGGATTGCACAACTAATGTTGATGCTAAGTAGGAGTTGCAATATGAATTGACAAATTGATGGCTGAATTGAAGAATCGACGGAGCGGTTTAATGCTGAACTGGAGCTGCAACTGGAAAATATTTGGCCCTAGGATAGACTAAGCTCTGATACCATGTTAGAAATTAATAGAACATGAAAACATGAAGGATATGAACAAGAAAAATATTTGGCTCCATTGTATTGAGAAACGTATCAGTTTGTACATATTGAACTACATATATATAGTATAGAGAGAATTAACTATATATATCGATACTATCTATAAAGATACTCATACTATCTATCTAACGATATATATAATTATAAGGATTAAACTAAATTTAAAGGGATAACCTAATTAATATAGATAGACTAAACGATAAAGTCTAATAGAAGGATAATCTAGAGGAAACTACATACTATTCTAACATTCACCCATGTTCTCTGCTTTTCTTGATTTATATTACTCTAACATTCACCCATGTTCTTTGCTCATCTTGATTTTGATCCTCAAATTTTAAAATTTGCTGAATTGGTCCCCAAATTTCCAAAGCTTCTTTGCTTGTGTCGGATCCCAAATCCAATCTTGATCAAATCCCTAATCGAATTGAGTTCGCACATATCCATCATTGGTGAGATACTCCTCGTTTGAATACAAGTTTTTCCAGCTAAAATCCAGATGAAAAAAAAAGACTCGGTCATGCCATCGCGGTGCCATATTGGCCATCACGGCGTGGTCATGCCATAACAGAAAAAGGGTCATCACAGTCATGCTATCGCGGTGCCATATCGGTAATCACGTCATGGTCATGCCGTAGTAGCTAACAAACTAATCGAAAATCTGAAATCCAGAATTCCAATGTTTTATTGAATCCATTGTAAATCATCAAAAAAACTTGGTTGTGCAAACTTAATGTGATCACACATCTATATGATACCAAACCGGCATTTCAACACAATTAATTCAGCATTTTTTGTAGAGGTATTGGATAAGCAAATCGGTGATTAAATCCAAACTATATTGAGCAAAGAATCACAACAAAAAGCATTACAAAATTGGAGCAATGATCCAACACAGAATCGCACCAACACTCAGGTAATCCAACACGAACTCATGAGGAAGATGATCAGCAACTGATGAGGAATCGCAATAATGAGCTAGAACGTATATTGGATTGCACAACTAATGTTGATGCTAAGTAGGAGTTGCAATATGAATTGACAAATTGATGGCTGAATTGAAGAATCGACGGAGCGGTTTAATGCTGAACTGGAGCTGCAACTGGAAAATATTTGGCCCTAGGATAGACTAAGCTCTGATACCATGTTAGAAATTAATAGAACATGAAAACATGAAGGATATGAACAAGAAAAATATTTGGCTCCATTGTATTGAGAAACGTATCAGTTTGTACATATTGAACTACATATATATAGTATAGAGAGAATTAACTATATATATCGATACTATCTATAAAGATACTCATACTATCTATCTAACGATATATATAATTATAAGGATTAAACTAAATTTAAAGGGATAACCTAATTAATATAGATAGACTAAACGATAAAGTCTAATAGAAGGATAATCTAGAGGAAACTACATACTATTCTAACATTCACCCATGTTCTCTGCTTTTCTTGATTTATATTACTCTAACATTCACCCATGTTCTTTGCTCATCTTGATTTTGATCCTCAAATTTTAAAATTTGCTGAATTGGTCCCCAAATTTCCAAAGCTTCTTTGCTTGTGTCGGATCCCAAATCCAATCTTGATCAAATCCCTAATCGAATTGAGTTCGCACATATCCATCATTGGTGAGATACTCCTCGTTTGAATACAAGTTTTTCCAGCTAAAATCCAGATGAAAAAAAAAGACTCGGTCATGCCATCGCGGTGCCATATTGGCCATCACGGCGTGGTCATGCCATAACAGAAAAAGGGTCATCACAGTCATGCTATCGCGGTGCCATATCGGTAATCACGTCATGGTCATGCCGTAGTAGCTAACAAACTAATCGAACATCTGAAATCCAGAATTCCAATATTTTATTGAATCCATTGTAAATCATCAAAAAAACTTGGTTGTGCAAACTTAATGTGATCACACATCTATATGATACCAAACCGCCATTTCAACACAATTATTTCAGCATTTTTTGTAGAGGTATTGGATAAGCAAATCGGTGATTAAATCCAAACTATATTGAGCAAAGAATCACAACAAAAAGCATTACAAAATTGGAGCAATGATCCAACACAGAATCGCACCAACACTCAGGTAATCCAACACGAACTCATGAGGAAGATGATCAGCAACTGATGAGGAATCGCAATAATGAGCTAGAACGTATATTGGATTGCACAACTAATGTTGATGCTAAGTAGGAGTTGCAATATGAATTGACAAATTGATGGCTGAATTGAAGAATCGACGGAGCGGTTTAATGCTGAACTGGAGCTGCAACTGGAAAATATTTGGCCCTAGGATAGACTAAGCTCTGATACCATGTTAGAAATTAATAGAACATGAAAACATGAAGGATATGAACAAGAAAAATATTTGGCTCCATTGTATTGAGAAACGTATCAGTTTGTACATATTGAACTACATATATATAGTATAGAGAGAATTAACTATATATATCGATACTATCTATAAAGATACTCATACTATCTATCTAACGATATATATAATTATAAGGATTAAACTAAATTTAAAGGGATAACCTAATTAATATAGATAGACTAAACGATAAAGTCTAATAGAAGGATAATCTAGAGGAAACTACATACTATTCTAACATTCACCCATGTTCTCTGCTTTTCTTGATTTATATTACTCTAACATTCACCCATGTTCTTTGCTCATCTTGATTTTGATCCTCAAATTTTAAAATTTGCTGAATTGGTCCCCAAATTTCCAAAGCTTCTTTGCTTGTGTCGGATCCCAAATCCAATCTTGATCAAATCCCTAATCGAATTGAGTTCGCACATATCCATCATTGGTGAGATACTCCTCGTTTGAATACAAGTTTTTCCAGCTAAAATCCAGATGAAAAAAAAAGACTCGGTCATGCCATCGCGGTGCCATATTGGCCATCACGGCGTGGTCATGCCATAACAGAAAAAGGGTCATCACAGTCATGCTATCGCGGTGCCATATCGGTAATCACGTCATGGTCATGCCGTAGTAGCTAACAAGTTAATCGAAAATCTGAAATCCAGAATTCCAATATTTTATTGAATCCATTGTAAATCATCAAAAAAACTTGGTTGTGCAAACTTAATGTAATCACACATCTATATGATACCAAACCGCCATTTCAACACAATTAATTCAGCATTTTATGTAGAGGTATTGGATAAGCAAATCGGTGATTAAATCCAAACTATATTGAGCAAAGAATCACAACAAAAAGCATTACAAAATTGGAGCAATGATCCAACACAGAATCGCACCAACACTCAGGTAATCCAACACGAACTCATGAGGAAGATGATCAGCAACTGATGAGGAATCGCAATAATGAGCTAGAACGTATATTGGATTGCACAACTAATGTTGATGCTAAGTAGGAGTTGCAATATGAATTGACAAATTGATGGCTGAATTGAAGAATCGACGGAGCGGTTTAATGCTGAACTGGAGCTGCAACTGGAAAATATTTGGCCCTAGGATAGACTAAGCTCTGATACCATGTTAGAAATTAATAAAACATGAAAACATGAAGGATATGAACAAGAAAAATATCTGGCTCCATTGTATTGAGAAACGTATCAGTTTGTACATATTGAACTACATATATATAGTATAGAGAGACTTAACTATATATATCGATACTATCTATAAAGATACTCATACTATCTATCTAACGATATATATAATTGTTAAGATTAAACTAAATTTAAAGGGATAACCTAATTAATATAGATAGACTAAACGATAAAGTCTAATAGAAGGATAATCTAGAGTAAACTACATAATATTCTAACATTCACCCATGTTCTCTGCTTTTCTTGATTTATATTACTCTAACATTCACCCATGTTCTTTGCTCTTCTTGATTTTGATCCTCAAATTTTAAAATTTGCTGAATTGGTCCCCAAATTTCCAAAGCTTCTTTGCTTGTGTCGGATCCCAAATCCAATCTTGATCAAATCCCTAATCGAATTGAGTTCGCACATATCCATCATTGGTGAGATACTCCTCGTTTGAATACAAGTTTTTCCAGCTAAAATCCAGATGAAAAAAAAGACTCGGTCATGCCATCGCGGTGCCATATTGGCCATCATGGCGTGGTCATGGCATAACAGAAAAAAGGGTCATCACAGTCATGCTATCGCGGTGCCATATCGGTAATCACGTCATGGTCATGCCGTAGTAGCTAACAAACTAATCGAAAATCTGAAATCCAGAATTCCAATATTTTATTGAATCCATTGTAAATCATCAAAAAAACTTGGTTGTGCAAACTTAATGTGATCACACATCTATATGATACCAAACCGGCATTTCAACACAATTAATTCAGCATTTTTTGTAGAGGTATTGGATAAGCAAATCGGTGATTAAATCCAAACTATATTGAGCAAAGAATCACAACAAAAAGCATTACAAAATTGGAGCAATGATCCAACACAGAATCGCACCAACACTCAGGTAATCCAACACGAACTCATGAGGAAGATGATCAGCAACTGATGAGCAATCGCAATAATGAGCTAGAACGTATATTGGATTGCACAACTAATGTTGATGCTAAGTAGGAGTTGCAATATGAATTGACAAATTGATGGCTGAATTGAAGAATCGACGGAGCGGTTTAATGCTGAACTGGAGCTGCAACTGGAAAATATTTGGCCCTAGGATAGACTAAGCTCTGATACCATGTTAGAAATTAATAGAACATGAAAACATGAAGGATATGAACAAGTTCTTTGCTCATCTTGATTTTGATCCTCAAATTTTAAAATTTGCTGAATTGGTCCCCAAATTTCCAAAGCTTCTTTGCTTGTGTCGGATCCCAAATCCAATCTTGATCAAATCCCTAATCGAATTGAGTTCGCACATATCCATCATTGGTGAGATACTCCTCGTTTGAATACAAGTTTTTCCAGCTAAAATCCAGATGAAAAAAAAAGACTCGGTCATGCCATCGCGGTGCAATATTGGCCATCACCGCGTGGTCATGCCATAACAGAAAAAAGGGTCATCACAGTCATGCTATCGCGGTGCCATATCGGTAATCACGTCATGGTCATGCCGTAGTAGCTAACAAACTAATCGAAAATCTGAAATCCAGAATTCCAATATTTTATTGAATCCATTGTAAATCATCAAAAAAACTTGGTTGTGCAAACTTAATGTGATCACACATCTATATGATACCAAACCGGCATTTCAACACAATTAATTCAGCATTTTTTGTAGAGGTATTGGATAAGCAAATCGGTGATTAAATCCAAACTATATTGAGCAAAGAATCACAACAAAAAGCATTACAAAATTGGAGCAATGATCCAACACAGAATCGCACCAACACTCAGGTAATCCAACACGAACTCATGAGGAAGATGATCAGCAACTGATGAGCAATCGCAATAATGAGCTAGAACGTATATTGGATTGCACAACTAATGTTGATGCTAAGTAGGAGTTGCAATATGAATTGACAAATTGATGGCTGAATTGAAGAATCGACGGAGCGGTTTAATGCTGAACTGGAGCTGCAACTGGAAAATATTTGGCCCTAGGATAGACTAAGCTCTGATACCATGTTAGAAATTAATAGAACATGAAAACATGAAGGATATGAACAAGAAAAATATCTGGCTCCATTGTATTGAGAAACGTATCAGTTTGTACATATTGAACTACATATATATAGTATAGAGAGAATTAACTATATATATCGATACTATCTATAAAGATACTCATACTATCTATCTAACGATATATATAATTATAAGGATTAAACTAAATTTAAAGGGATAACCTAATTAATATAGATAGACTAAACGATAAAGTCTAATAGAAGGATAATCTAGAGGAAACTACATACTATTCTAACATTCACCCATGTTCTCTGCTTTTCTTGATTTATATTACTCTAACATTCACCCATGTTCTTTGCTCTTCTTGATTTTGATCCTCAAATTTTAAAATTTGCTGAATTGGTCCCCAAATTTCCAAAGCTTCTTTGCTTGTGTCGGATCCCAAATCCAATCTTGATCAAATCCCTAATCGAATTGAGTTCGCACATATCCATCATTGGTGAGATACTCCTCGTTTGAATACAAGTTTTTCCAGCTAAAATCCAGATGAAAAAAAAAGACTCGGTCATGCCATCGCGGTGCCATATTGGCCATCACGGCGTGGTCATGCCATAACAGAAAAAAGGGTCATCACAGTCATGCTATCGCGGTGCCATATCGGTAATCACGTCATGGTCATGCCGTAGTAGCTAACAAACTAATCGAAAATCTGAAATCCAGAATTCCAATATTTTATTGAATCCATTGTAAATCATCAAAAAAACTTGGTTGTGCAAACTTAATGTGATCACACATCTATATGATACCAAACCGGCATTTCAACACAATTAATTCAGCATTTTTTGTAGAGGTATTGGATAAGCAAATCGGTGATTAAATCCAAACTATATTGAGCAAAGAATCACAACAAAAAGCATTACAAAATTGGAGCAATGATCCAACACAGAATCGCACCAACACTCAGGTAATCCAACACGAACTCATGAGGAAGATGATCAGCAACTGATGAGGAATCGCAATAATGAGCTAGAACGTATATTGGATTGCACAACTAAGGTTGATGCTAAGTAGGAGTTGCAATATGAATTGACAAATTGATGGCTGAATTGAAGAATCGACGGAGCGGTTTAATGCTGAACTGGAGCTGCAACTGGAAAATATTTGGCCCTAGGATAGACTAAGCTCTGATACCATGTTAGAAATTAATAGAACATGAAAACATGAAGGATATGAACAAGAAAAATATCTGGCTCCATTGTATTGAGAAACGTATCAGTTTGTACATATTGAACTACATATATATAGTATAGAGAGAATTAACTATATATATCGATACTATCTATAAAGATACTCATACTATCTATCTAACGATATATATAATTATAAGGATTAAACTAAATTTAAAGGGATAACCTAATTAATATAGATAGACTAAACGATAAAGTCTAATAGAAGGATAATCTAGAGGAAACTACATACTATTCTAACATTCACCCATGTTCTCTGCTTTTCTTGATTTATATTACTCTAACATTCACCCATGTTCTTTGCTCTTCTTGATTTTGATCCTCAAATTTTAAAATTTGCTGAATTGGTCCCCAAATTTCCAAAGCTTCTTTGCTTGTGTCGGATCCCAAATCCAATCTTGATCAAATCCCTAATCGAATTGAGTTCGCACATATCCATCATTGGTGAGATACTCCTCGTTTGAATACAAGTTTTTCCAGCTAAAATCCAGATGAAAAAAAAAGACTCGGTCATGCCATCGCGGTGCCATATTGGCCATCACGGCGTGGTCATGCCATAACAGAAAAAAGGGTCATCACAGTCATGCTATCGCGGTGCCATATCGGTAATCACGTCATGGTCATGCCGTAGTAGCTAACAAACTAATCGAAAATCTGAAATCCAGAATTCCAATATTTTATTGAATCCATTGTAAATCATCAAAAAAACTTGGTTGTGCAAACTTAATGTGATCACACATCTATATGATACCAAACCGGCATTTCAACACAATTAATTCAGCATTTTTTGTAGAGGTATTGGATAAGCAAATCGGTGATTAAATCCAAACTATATTGAGCAAAGAATCACAACAAAAAGCATTACAAAATTGGAGCAATGATCCAACACAGAATCGCACCAACACTCAGGTAATCCAACACGAACTCATGAGGAAGATGATCAGCAACTGATGAGGAATCGCAATAATGAGCTAGAACGTATATTGGATTGCACAACTAAGGTTGATGCTAAGTAGGAGTTGCAATATGAATTGACAAATTGATGGCTGAATTGAAGAATCGACGGAGCGGTTTAATGCTGAACTGGAGCTGCAACTGGAAAATATTTGGCCCTAGGATAGACTAAGCTCTGATACCATGTTAGAAATTAATAGAACATGAAAACATGAAGGATATGAACAAGAAAAATATCTGGCTCCATTGTATTGAGAAACGTATCAGTTTGTACATATTGAACTACATATATATAGTATAGAGAGAATTAACTATATATATCGATACTATCTATAAAGATACTCATACTATCTATCTAACGATATATATAATTATAAGGATTAAACTAAATTTAAAGGGATAACCTAATTAATATAGATAGACTAAACGATAAAGTCTAATAGAAGGATAATCTAGAGGAAACTACATACTATTCTAACATTCACCCATGTTCTCTGCTTTTCTTGATTTATATTACTCTAACATTCACCCATGTTCTTTGCTCATCTTGATTTTGATCCTCAAATTTTAAAATTTGCTGAATTGGTCCCCAAATTTCCAAAGCTTCTTTGCTTGTGTCGGATCCCAAATCCAATCTTGATCAAATCCCTAATCGAATTGAGTTCGCACATATCCATCATTGGTGAGATACTCCTCGTTTGAATACAAGTTTTTCCAGCTAAAATCCAGATGAAAAAAAAAGACTCGGTCATGCCATCGCGGTGCAATATTGGCCATCACCGCGTGGTCATGCCATAACAGAAAAAAGGGTCATCACAGTCATGCTATCGCGGTGCCATATCGGTAATCACGTCATGGTCATGCCGTAGTAGCTAACAAACTAATCGAAAATCTGAAATCCAGAATTCCAATATTTTATTGAATCCATTGTAAATCATCAAAAAAACTTGGTTGTGCAAACTTAATGTGATCACACATCTATATGATACCAAACCGGCATTTCAACACAATTAATTCAGCATTTTTTGTAGAGGTATTGGATAAGCAAATCGGTGATTAAATCCAAACTATATTGAGCAAAGAATCACAACAAAAAGCATTACAAAATTGGAGCAATGATCCAACACAGAATCGCACCAACACTCAGGTAATCCAACACGAACTCATGAGGAAGATGATCAGCAACTGATGAGCAATCGCAATAATGAGCTAGAACGTATATTGGATTGCACAACTAATGTTGATGCTAAGTAGGAGTTGCAATATGAATTGACAAATTGATGGCTGAATTGAAGAATCGACGGAGCGGTTTAATGCTGAACTGGAGCTGCAACTGGAAAATATTTGGCCCTAGGATAGACTAAGCTCTGATACCATGTTAGAAATTAATAGAACATGAAAACATGAAGGATATGAACAAGAAAAATATCTGGCTCCATTGTATTGAGAAACGTATCAGTTTGTACGTATTGAACTACATATATATAGTATAGAGAGAATTAACTATATATATCGATACTATCTATAAAGATACTCATACTATCTATCTAACGATATATATAATTATAAGGATTAAACTAAATTTAAAGGGATAACCTAATTAATATAGATAGACTAAACGATAAAGTCTAATAGAAGGATAATCTAGAGGAAACTACATACTATTCTAACATTCACCCATGTTCTCTTCTTTTCTTGATTTATATTACTCTAACATTCACCCATGTTCTTTGCTCTTCTTGATTTTGATCCTCAAATTTTAAAATTTGCTGAATTGGTCCCCAAATTTCCAAAGCTTCTTTGCTTGTGTCGGATCCCAAATCCAATCTTGATCAAATCCCTAATCGAATTGAGTTCGCACATATCCATCATTGGTGAGATACTCCTCGTTTGAATACAAGTTTTTCCAGCTAAAATCCAGATGAAAAAAAAAGACTCGGTCATGCCATCGCGGTGCCATATTGGCCATCACGGCGTGGTCATGCCATAACAGAAAAAAGGGTCATCACAGTCATGCTATCGCGGTGCCATATCGGTAATCACGTCATGGTCATGCCGTAGTAGCTAACAAACTAATCGAAAATCTGAAATCCAGAATTCCAATATTTTATTGAATCCATTGTAAATCATCAAAAAAACTTGGTTGTGCAAACTTAATGTGATCACACATCTATATGATACCAAACCGGCATTTCAACACAATTAATTCAGCATTTTTTGTAGAGGTATTGGATAAGCAAATCGGTGATTAAATCCAAACTATATTGAGCAAAGAATCACAACAAAAAGCATTACAAAATTGGAGCAATGATCCAACACAGAATCGCACCAACACTCAGGTAATCCAACACGAACTCATGAGGAAGATGAACAGCAACTGATGAGGAATCGCAATAATGAGCTAGAACGTATATTGGATTGCACAACTAATGTTGATGCTAAGTAGGAGTTGCAATATGAATTGACAAATTGATGGCTGAATTGAAGAATCGACGGAGCGGTTTAATGCTGAACTGGAGCTGCAACTGGAAAATATTTGGCCCTAGGATAGACTAAGCTCTGATACCATGTTAGAAATTAATAGAACATGAAAACGTGAAGGATATGAACAAGAAAAATATCTGGCTCCATTGTATTGAGAAACGTATCAGTTTGTACATATTGAACTACATATATATAGTATAGAGAGAATTAACTATATATATCGATACTATCTATAAAGATACTCATACTATCTATCTAACGATATATATAATTATAAGGATTAAACTAAATTTAAAGGGATAACCTAATTAATATAGATAGACTAAACGATAAAGTCTAATAGAAGGATAATCTAGAGGAAACTACATACTATTCTAACATTCACCCATGTTCTCTGCTTTTCTTGATTTATATTACTCTAACATTCACCCATGTTCTTTGCTCATCTTGATTTTGATCCTCAAATTTTAAAATTTGCTGAATTGGTCCCCAAATTTCCAAAGCTTCTTTGCTTGTGTCGGATCCCAAATCTAATCTTGATCAAATCCCTAATCGAATTGAGTTCGCACATATCCATCATTGGTGAGATACTCCTCGTTTGAATACAAGTTTTTCCAGCTAAAATCCAGATGAAAAAAAAAGACTCGGTCATGCCATCGCGGTGCCATATTGGCCATCACGGCGTGGGCATGCCATAACAGAAAAAAGGGTCATCACAGTCATGCTATCGCGGTGCCATATCGGTAATCACGTCATGGTCATGCCGTAGTAGCTAACAAACTAATCGAAAATCTGAAATCCAGAATTCCAATATTTTATTGAATCCATTGTAAATCATCAAAAAAACTTGGTTGTGCAAACTTAATGTGATCACACATCTATATGATACCAAACCGGCATTTCAACACAATTAATTCAGCATTTTTTGTAGAGGTATTGGATAAGCAAATCGGTGATTAAATCCAAACTATATTGAGCAAAGAATCACAACAAAAAGCATTACAAAATTGGAGCAATGATCCAACACAGAATCGCACCAACACTCAGGTAATCCAACACGAACTCATGAGGAAGATGATCAGCAACTGATGAGGAATCGCAATAATGAGCTAGAACGTATATTGGATTGCACAACTAATGTTGATGCTAAGTAGGAGTTGCAATATGAATTGACAAATTGATGGCTGAATTGAAGAATCGACGGAGCGGTTTAATGCTGAACTGGAGCTGCAACTGGAAAATATTTGGCCCTAGGATAGACTAAGCTCTGATACCATGTTAGAAATTAATAGAACATGAAAACGTGAAGGATATGAACAAGAAAAATATCTGGCTCCATTGTATTGAGAAACGTATCAGTTTGTACATATTGAACTACATATATATAGTATAGAGAGAATTAACTATATATATCGATACTATCTATAAAGATACTCATACTATCTATCTAACGATATATATAATTATAAGGATTAAACTAAATTTAAAGGGATAACATAATTAATATAGATAGACTAAACGATAAAGTCTAATAGAAGGATAATCTAGAGGAAACTACATACTATTCTAACATTCACCCATGTTCTCTGCTTTTCTTGATTTATATTACTCTAACATTCACCCATGTTCTTTGCTCATCTTGATTTTGATCCTCAAATTTTAAAATTTGCTGAATTGGTCCCCAAATTTCCAAAGCTTCTTTGCTTGTGTCGGATCCCAAATCCAATCTTGATCAAATCCCTAATCGAATTGAGTTCGCACATATCCATCATTGGTGAGATACTCCTCGTTTGAATACAAGTTTTTCCAGCTAAAATCCAGATGAAAAAAAAAGACTCGGTCATGCCATCGCGGTGCCATATTGGCCATCACGGCGTGGTCATGCCATAACAGAAAAAAGGGTCATCACAGTCATGCTATCGCGGTGCCATATCGGTAATCACGTCATGGTCATGCCGTAGTAGCTAACAAACTAATCGAAAATCTGAAATCCAGAATTCCAATATTTTATTGAATCCATTGTAAATCATCAAAAAAACTTGGTTGTGCAAACTTAATGTGATCACACATCTATATGATACCAAACCGGCATTTCAACACAATTAATTCAGCATTTTTTGTAGAGGTATTGGATAAGCAAATCGGTGATTAAATCCAAACTATATTGAGCAAAGAATCACAACAAAAAGCATTACAAAATTGGAGCAATGATCCAACACAGAATCGCACCAACACTCAGGTAATCCAACACGAACTCATGAGGAAGATGATCAGCAACTGATGAGCAATCGCAATAATGAGCTAGAACGTATATTGGATTGCACAACTAATGTTGATGCTAAGTAGGAGTTGCAATATGAATTGACAAATTGATGGCTGAATTGAAGAATCGACGGAGCGGTTTAATGCTGAACTGGAGCTGCAACTGGAAAATATTTGGCCCTAGGATAGACTAAGCTCTGATACCATGTTAGAAATTAATAGAACATGAAAACATGAAGGATATGAACAAGAAAAATATCTGGCTCCATTGTATTGAGAAACGTATCAGTTTGTACGTATTGAACTACATATATATAGTATAGAGAGAATTAACTATATATATCGATACTATCTATAAAGATACTCATACTATCTATCTAACGATATATATAATTATAAGGATTAAACTAAATTTAAAGGGATAACCTAATTAATATAGATAGACTAAACGATAAAGTCTAATAGAAGGATAATCTAGAGGAAACTACATACTATTCTAACATTCACCCATGTTCTCTGCTTTTCTTGATTTATATTACTCTAACATTCACCCATGTTCTTTGCTCATCTTGATTTTGATCCTCAAATTTTAAAATTTGCTGAATTGGTCCCCAAATTTCCAAAGCTTCTTTGCTTGTGTCGGATCCCAAATCTAATCTTGATCAAATCCCTAATCGAATTGAGTTCGCACATATCCATCATTGGTGAGATACTCCTCGTTTGAATACAAGTTTTTCCAGCTAAAATCCAGATGAAAAAAAAAGACTCGGTCATGCCATCGCGGTGCCATATTGGCCATCACGGCGTGGGCATGCCATAACAGAAAAAAGGGTCATCACAGTCATGCTATCGCGGTGCCATATCGGTAATCACGTCATGGTCATGCCGTAGTAGCTAACAAACTAATCGAAAATCTGAAATCCAGAATTCCAATATTTTATTGAATCCATTGTAAATCATCAAAAAAACTTGGTTGTGCAAACTTAATGTGATCACACATCTATATGATACCAAACCGGCATTTCAACACAATTAATTCAGCATTTTTTGTAGAGGTATTGGATAAGCAAATCGGTGATTAAATCCAAACTATATTGAGCAAAGAATCACAACAAAAAGCATTACAAAATTGGAGCAATGATCCAACACAGAATCGCACCAACACTCAGGTAATCCAACACGAACTCATGAGGAAGATGATCAGCAACTGATGAGGAATCGCAATAATGAGCTAGAACGTATATTGGATTGCACAACTAATGTTGATGCTAAGTAGGAGTTGCAATATGAATTGACAAATTGATGGCTGAATTGAAGAATCGACGGAGCGGTTTAATGCTGAACTGGAGCTGCAACTGGAAAATATTTGGCCCTAGGATAGACTAAGCTCTGATACCATGTTAGAAATTAATAGAACATGAAAACGTGAAGGATATGAACAAGAAAAATATCTGGCTCCATTGTATTGAGAAACGTATCAGTTTGTACATATTGAACTACATATATATAGTATAGAGAGAATTAACTATATATATCGATACTATCTATAAAGATACTCATACTATCTATCTAACGATATATATAATTATAAGGATTAAACTAAATTTAAAGGGATAACATAATTAATATAGATAGACTAAACGATAAAGTCTAATAGAAGGATAATCTAGAGGAAACTACATACTATTCTAACATTCACCCATGTTCTCTGCTTTTCTTGATTTATATTACTCTAACATTCACCCATGTTCTTTGCTCATCTTGATTTTGATCCTCAAATTTTAAAATTTGCTGAATTGGTCCCCAAATTTCCAAAGCTTCTTTGCTTGTGTCGGATCCCAAATCCAATCTTGATCAAATCCCTAATCGAATTGAGTTCGCACATATCCATCATTGGTGAGATACTCCTCGTTTGAATACAAGTTTTTCCAGCTAAAATCCAGATGAAAAAAAAAGACTCGGTCATGCCATCGCGGTGCCATATTGGCCATCACGGCGTGGTCATGCCATAACAGAAAAAAGGGTCATCACAGTCATGCTATCGCGGTGCCATATCGGTAATCACGTCATGGTCATGCCGTAGTAGCTAACAAACTAATCGAAAATCTGAAATCCAGAATTCCAATATTTTATTGAATCCATTGTAAATCATCAAAAAAACTTGTTTGTGCAAACTTAATGTGATCACACATCTATATGATACCAAACCGGCATTTCAACACAATTAATTCAGCATTTTTTGTAGAGGTATTGGATAAGCAAATCGGTGATTAAATCCAAACTATATTGAGCAAAGAATCACAACAAAAAGCATTACAAAATTGGAGCAATGATCCAACACAGAATCGCACCAACACTCAGGTAATCCAACACGAACTCATGAGGAAGATGATCAGCAACTGATGAGGAATCGCAATAATGAGCTAGAACGTATATTGGATTGCACAACTAATGTTGATGCTAAGTAGGAGTTGCAATATGAATTGACAAATTGATGGCTGAATTGAAGAATCGACGGAGCGGTTTAATGCTGAACTGGAGCTGCAACTGGAAAATATTTGGCCCTAGGATAGACTAAGCTCTGATACCATGTTAGAAATTAATAGAACATGAAAACATGAAGGATATGAACAAGAAAAATATCTGGCTCCATTGTATTGAGAAACGTATCAGTTTGTACATATTGAACTACATATATATAGTATAGAGAGAATTAACTATATATATCGATACTATCTATAAAGATACTCATACTATCTATCTAACGATATATATAATTATAAGGATTAAACTAAATTTAAAGGGATAACCTAATTAATATAGATAGACTAAACGATAAAGTCTAATAGAAGGATAATCTAGAGGAAACTACATACTATTCTAACATTCACCCATGTTCTCTGCTTTTCTTGATTTATATTACTCTAACATTCACCCATGTTCTTTGCTCATCTTGATTTTGATCCTCAAATTTTAAAATTTGCTGAATTGGTCCCCAAATTTCCAAAGCTTCTTTGCTTGTGTCGGATCCCAAATCCAATCTTGATCAAATCCCTAATCGAATTGAGTTCGCACATATCCATCATTGGTGAGATACTCCTCGTTTGAATACAAGTTTTTCCAGCTAAAATCCAGATGAAAAAAAAAGACTCGGTCATGCCATCGCGGTGCCATATTGGCCATCACGGCGTGGTCATGCCATAACAGAAAAAAGGGTCATCACAGTCATGCTATCGCGGTGCCATATCGGTAATCACGTCATGGTCATGCCGTAGTAGCTAACAAACTAATCGAAAATCTGAAATCCAGAATTCCAATATTTTATTGAATCCATTGTAAATCATCAAAAAAACTTGGTTGGGCAAACTTAATGTGATCACACATCTATATGATACCAAACCGGCATTTCAACACAATTAATTCAGCATTTTTTGTAGAGGTATTGGATAAGCAAATCGGTGATTAAATCCAAACTATATTGAGCAAAGAATCACAACAAAAAGCATTACAAAATTGGAGCAATGATCCAACACAGAATCGCACCAACACTCAGGTAATCCAACACGAACTCATGAGGAAGATGATCAGCAACTGATGAGGAATCGCAATAATGAGCTAGAACGTATATTGGATTGCACAACTAATGTTGATGCTAAGTAGGAGTTGCAATATGAATTGACAAATTGATGGCTGAATTGAAGAATCGACGGAGCGGTTTAATGCTGAACTGGAGCTGCAACTGGAAAATATTTGGCCCTAGGATAGACTAAGCTCTGATACCATGTTAGAAATTAATAGAACATGAAAACGTGAAGGATATGAACAAGAAAAATATCTGGCTCCATTGTATTGAGAAACGTATCAGTTTGTACATATTGAACTACATATATATAGTATAGAGAGAATTAACTATATATATCGATACTATCTATAAAGATACTCATACTATCTATCTAACGATATATATAATTATAAGGATTAAACTAAATTTAAAGGGATAACATAATTAATATAGATAGACTAAACGATAAAGTCTAATAGAAGGATAATCTAGAGGAAACTACATACTATTCTAACATTCACCCATGTTCTCTGCTTTTCTTGATTTATATTACTCTAACATTCACCCATGTTCTTTGCTCATCTTGATTTTGATCCTCAAATTTTAAAATTTGCTGAATTGGTCCCCAAATTTCCAAAGCTTCTTTGCTTGTGTCGGATCCCAAATCCAATCTTGATCAAATCCCTAATCGAATTGAGTTCGCACATATCCATCATTGGTGAGATACTCCTCGTTTGAATACAAGTTTTTCCAGCTAAAATCCAGATGAAAAAAAAAGACTCGGTCATGCCATCGCGGTGCCATATTGGCCATCACGGCGTGGTCATGCCATAACAGAAAAAAGGGTCATCACAGTCATGCTATCGCGGTGCCATATCGGTAATCACGTCATGGTCATGCCGTAGTAGCTAACAAACTAATCGAAAATCTGAAATCCAGAATTCCAATATTTTATTGAATCCATTGTAAATCATCAAAAAAACTTGTTTGTGCAAACTTAATGTGATCACACATCTATATGATACCAAACCGGCATTTCAACACAATTAATTCAGCATTTTTTGTAGAGGTATTGGATAAGCAAATCGGTGATTAAATCCAAACTATATTGAGCAAAGAATCACAACAAAAAGCATTACAAAATTGGAGCAATGATCCAACACAGAATCGCACCAACACTCAGGTAATCCAACACGAACTCATGAGGAAGATGATCAGCAACTGATGAGGAATCGCAATAATGAGCTAGAACGTATATTGGATTGCACAACTAATGTTGATGCTAAGTAGGAGTTGCAATATGAATTGACAAATTGATGGCTGAATTGAAGAATCGACGGAGCGGTTTAATGCTGAACTGGAGCTGCAACTGGAAAATATTTGGCCCTAGGATAGACTAAGCTCTGATACCATGTTAGAAATTAATAGAACATGAAAACGTGAAGGATATGAACAAGAAAAATATCTGGCTCCATTGTATTGAGAAACGTATCAGTTTGTACATATTGAACTACATATATATAGTATAGAGAGAATTAACTATATATATCGATACTATCTATAAAGATACTCATACTATCTATCTAACGATATATATAATTATAAGGATTAAACTAAATTTAAAGGGATAACCTAATTAATATAGATAGACTAAACGATAAAGTCTAATAGAAGGATAATCTAGAGGAAACTACATACTATTCTAACATTCACCCATGTTCTCTGCTTTTCTTGATTTATATTACTCTAACATTCACCCATGTTCTTTGCTCATCTTGATTTTGATCCTCAAATTTTAAAATTTGCTGAATTGGTCCCCAAATTTCCAAAGCTTCTTTGCTTGTGTCGGATCCCAAATCCAATCTTGATCAAATCCCTAATCGAATTGAGTTCGCACATATCCATCATTGGTGAGATACTCCTCGTTTGAATACAAGTTTTTCCAGCTAAAATCCAGATGAAAAAAAAAGACTCGGTCATGCCATCGCGGTGCCATATTGGCCATCACGGCGTGGTCATGCCATAACAGAAAAAAGGGTCATCACAGTCATGCTATCGCGGTGCCATATCGGTAATCACGTCATGGTCATGCCGTAGTAGCTAACAAACTAATCGAAAATCTGAAATCCAGAATTCCAATATTTTATTGAATCCATTGTAAATCATCAAAAAAACTTGGTTGGGCAAACTTAATGTGATCACACATCTATATGATACCAAACCGGCATTTCAACACAATTAATTCAGCATTTTTTGTAGAGGTATTGGATAAGCAAATCGGTGATTAAATCCAAACTATATTGAGCAAAGAATCACAACAAAAAGCATTACAAAATTGGAGCAATGATCCAACACAGAATCGCACCAACACTCAGGTAATCCAACACGAACTCATGAGGAAGATGATCAGCAACTGATGAGGAATCGCAATAATGAGCTAGAACGTATATTGGATTGCACAACTAATGTTGATGCTAAGTAGGAGTTGCAATATGAATTGACAAATTGATGGCTGAATTGAAGAATCGACGGAGCGGTTTAATGCTGAACTGGAGCTGCAACTGGAAAATATTTGGCCCTAGGATAGACTAAGCTCTGATACCATGTTAGAAATTAATAGAACATGAAAACGTGAAGGATATGAACAAGAAAAATATCTGGCTCCATTGTATTGAGAAACGTATCAGTTTGTACATATTGAACTACATATATATAGTATAGAGAGAATTAACTATATATATCGATACTATCTATAAAGATACTCATACTATCTATCTAACGATATATATAATTATAAGGATTAAACTAAATTTAAAGGGATAACATAATTAATATAGATAGACTAAACGATAAAGTCTAATAGAAGGATAATCTAGAGGAAACTACATACTATTCTAACATTCACCCATGTTCTCTGCTTTTCTTGATTTATATTACTCTAACATTCACCCATGTTCTTTGCTCATCTTGATTTTGATCCTCAAATTTTAAAATTTGCTGAATTGGTCCCCAAATTTCCAAAGCTTCTTTGCTTGTGTCGGATCCCAAATCCAATCTTGATCAAATCCCTAATCGAATTGAGTTCGCACATATCCATCATTGGTGAGATACTCCTCGTTTGAATACAAGTTTTTCCAGCTAAAATCCAGATGAAAAAAAAAGACTCGGTCATGCCATCGCGGTGCCATATTGGCCATCACGGCGTGGTCATGCCATAACAGAAAAAAGGGTCATCACAGTCATGCTATCGCGGTGCCATATCGGTAATCACGTCATGGTCATGCCGTAGTAGCTAACAAACTAATCGAAAATCTGAAATCCAGAATTCCAATATTTTATTGAATCCATTGTAAATCATCAAAAAAACTTGGTTGTGCAAACTTAATGTGATCACACATCTATATGATACCAAACCGGCATTTCAACACAATTAATTCAGCATTTTTTGGAGAGGTATTGGATAAGCAAATCGGTGATTAAATCCAAACTATATTGAGCAAAGAATCACAACAAAAAGCATTACAAAATTGGAGCAATGATCCAACACAGAATCGCACCAACACTCAGGTAATCCAACACGAACTCATGAGGAAGATGATCAGCAACTGATGAGGAATCGCAATAATGAGCTAGAACGTATATTGGATTGCACAACTAATGTTGATGCTAAGTAGGAGTTGCAATATGAATTGACAAATTGATGGCTGAATTGAAGAATCGACGGAGCGGTTTAATGCTGAACTGGAGCTGCAACTGGAAAATATTTGGCCCTAGGATAGACTAAGCTCTGATACCATGTTAGAAATTAATAGAACATGAAAACGTGAAGGATATGAACAAGAAAAATATCTGGCTCCATTGTATTGAGAAACGTATCAGTTTGTACATATTGAACTACATATATATAGTATAGAGAGAATTAACTATATATATCGATACTATCTATAAAGATACTCATACTATCTATCTAACGATATATATAATTATAAGGATTAAACTAAATTTAAAGGGATAACCTAATTAATATAGATAGACTAAACGATAAAGTCTAATAGAAGGATAATCTAGAGGAAACTACATACTATTCTAACATTCACCCATGTTCTCTGCTTTTCTTGATTTATATTACTCTAACATTCACCCATGTTCTTTGCTCATCTTGATTTTGATCCTCAAATTTTAAAATTTGCTGAATTGGTCCCCAAATTTCCAAAGCTTCTTTGCTTGTGTCGGATCCCAAATCCAATCTTGATCAAATCCCTAATCGAATTGAGTTCGCACATATCCATCATTGGTGAGATACTCCTCGTTTGAATACAAGTTTTTCCAGCTAAAATCCAGATGAAAAAAAAAGACTCGGTCATGCCATCGCGGTGCCATATTGGCCATCACGGCGTGGTCATGCCATAACAGAAAAAAGGGTCATCACAGTCATGCTATCGCGGTGCCATATCGGTAATCACGTCATGGTCATGCTGTAGTAGTTAACAAACTAATCGAAAATCTGAAATCCAGAATTCCAATATTTTATTGAATCCATTGTAAATCATCAAAAAACCTTGGTTGTGCAAACTTAATGTGATCACACATCTATATGATACCAAACCGGCATTTCAACACAATTAATTCAGCGTTTTTTGTAGAGGTATTGGATAAGCAAATCGGTGATTAAATCCAAACTATATTGAGCAAAGAATCACAACAAAAAGCATTACAAAATTGGAGCAATGATCCAACACAGAATCGCACCAACACCTAGGTAATCCAACACGAACTCATGAGGAAGATGATCAGCAACTGATGAGGAATCGCAATAATGAGCTAGAACGTATATTGGATTGCACAACTAATGTTGATGCTAAGTAGGAGTTGCAATATGAATTGACAAATTGATGGCTGAATTGAAGAATCGACGGAGCGGTTTAATGCTGAACTGGAGCTGCAACTGGAAAATATTTGGCCCTAGGATAGACTAAGCTCTGATACCATGTTAGAAATTAATAGAACATGAAAACGTGAAGGATATGAACAAGAAAAATATCTGGCTCCATTGTATTGAGAAACGTATCAGTTTGTACATATTGAACTACATATATATAGTATAGAGAGAATTAACTATATATATCGATACTATCTATAAAGATACTCATACTATCTATCTAACGATATATATAATTATAAGGATTAAACTAAATTTAAAGGGATAACCTAATTAATATAGATAGACTAAACGATAAAGTCTAATAGAAGGATAATCTAGAGGAAACTACATACTATTCTAACATTCACCCATGTTCTCTGCTTTTCTTGATTTATATTACTCTAACATTCACCCATGTTCTTTGCTCATCTTGATTTTGATCCTCAAATTTTAAAATTTGCTGAATTGGTCCCCAAATTTCCAAAGCTTCTTTGCTTGTGTCGGATCCCAAATCCAATCTTGATCAAATCCCTAATCGAATTGAGCTCGCACATATTCATCATTGGTGAGATACTCTTCGTTTGAATACAAGTTTTTCCAGCTAAAATCCAGATGAAAAAAAAAGACTCGGTCATGCCATCGCGGTGCCATATTGGCCATCACGGCGTGGTCATGCCATAACAGAAAAAAGGGTCATCACAGTCATGCTATCGCGGTGCCATATCGGTAATCACGTCATGGTCATGCCGTAGTAGCTAACAAACTAATCCAAAATCTGAAATCCAGAATTCCATTATTTTATTTAATCCATTGTAAATCATCAAAAAAACTTGGTTGTGCAAACTTAATGTGATCACACATCTATATGATACCAAACCGGCATTTCAATACAATTAATTCAACGTTTTTTGTAGAGGTATTGGATAAGAAAATCGGTGATTAAATCCAAACTATATTGAGCAAATAATCACAACAAAAAGCATTACAAAATTGCAGCAATGATCCAACACAGAATCGCACCAACACTCAGGTAATCCAACACGAACTCATGAGGAAGATGATCAGCAACTGATGAGGAATCGCAATAATGAGCTAGAATGTATATTGGATTGCACAACTAATGTTGATGCTAAGTCGGAGTTGCAATATGAATTGACAAATTGATGGCTGAATTGAAGAATCGATGGAGCGGTTTAATGCTGAACTGGAGCTGCAACTGGAAAATATTTGGCCCTAGGATAGACTAAGCTCTGATACCATGTTAGAAATTAATAGAACATGAAAACGTGAAGGATATGAACAAGAAAAATATCTGGCTCCATTGTATTGAGAAACGTATCAGTTTGTACATATTGAACTACATATATATAGTATAGAGAGAATTAACTATATATATCGATACTATCTATAAAGATACTCATACTATCTATCTAACGATATATATAATTATAAGGATTAAACTAAATTTAAAGGGATAACCTAATTAATATAGGTAGACTAAACGATAAAGTCTAATAGAAGGATAATCTAGAGGAAACTACATACTATTCTAACATTCACCCATGTTCTCTGCTTTTCTTGATTTATATTACTCTAACATTCACCCATGTTCTTTGCTCATCTTGATTTTGATCCTCAAATTTTAAAATTTGCTGAATTGGTCCCCAAATTTCCAAAGCTTCTTTGCTTGTGTCGGATCCCAAATCCAATCTTGATCAAATCCCTAATCGAATTGAGTTCGCACATATCCATCATTGGTGAGATACTCCTCGTTTGAATACAAGTTTTTCCAGCTAAAATCCAGATGAAAAAAAAAGACTCGGTCATGCCATCGCGGTGCCATATTGGCCATCACGGCGTGGTCATGCCATAACAGAAAAAAGGGTCATCACAGTCATGCTATCGCGGTGCCATATCGGTAATCACGTCATGGTCATGCCGTAGTAGTTAACAAACTAATCGAAAATCTGAAATCCAGAATTCCAATATTTTATTGAATCCATTGTAAATCATCAAAAAACCTTGGTTGTGCAAACTTAATGTGATCACACATCTATATGATACCAAACCGGCATTTCAACACAATTAATTCAGCGTTTTTTGTAGAGGTATTGGATAAGCAAATCGGTGATTAAATCCAAACTATATTGAGCAAAGAATCACAACAAAAAGCATTACAAAATTGGAGCAATGATCCAACACAGAATTGCACCAACACTCAGGTAATCCAACACGAACTCATGAGGAAGATGATCAGCAACTGATGAGGAATCGCAATAATGAGCTAGAACGTATATTGGATTGCACAACTAATGTTGATGCTAAGTAGGAGTTGCAATATGAATTGACAAATTGATGGCTGAATTGAAGAATCGACGGAGCGGTTTAATGCTGAACTGGAGCTGCAACTGGAAAATATTTGGCCCTAGGATAGACTAAGCTCTGATACCATGTTAGAAATTAATAGAACATGAAAACGTGAAGGATATGAACAAGAAAAATATCTGGCTCCATTGTATTGAGAAACGTATCAGTTTGTACATATTGAACTACATATATATAGTATAGAGAGAATTAACTATATATATCGATACTATCTATAAAGATACTCATACTATCTATCTAACGATATATATAATTATAAGGATTAAACTAAATTTAAAGGGATAACCTAATTAATATAGATAGACTAAACGATAAAGTCTAATAGAAGGATAATCTAGAGGAAACTACATACTATTCTAACATTCACCCATGTTCTCTGCTTTTCTTGATTTATATTACTCTAACATTCACCCATGTTCTTTGCTCATCTTGATTTTGATCCTCAAATTTTAAAATTTGCTGAATTGGTCCCCAAATTTCCAAAGCTTCTTTGCTTGTGTCGGATCCCAAATCCAATCTTGATCAAATCCCTAATCGAATTGAGTTCGCACATATCCATCATTGGTGAGATACTCCTCGTTTGAATACAAGTTTTTCCAGCTAAAATCCAGATGAAAAAAAAAGACTCGGTCATGCCATCGCGGTGCCATATTGGCCATCACGGCGTGGTCATGCCATAACAGAAAAAAGGGTCATCACAGTCATGCTATCGCGGTGCCATATCGGTAATCACGTCATGGTCATGCTGTAGTAGTTAACAAACTAATCGAAAATCTGAAATCCAGAATTCCAATATTTTATTGAATCCATTGTAAATCATCAAAAAACCTTGGTTGTGCAAACTTAATGTGATCACACATCTATATGATACCAAACCGGCATTTCAACACAATTAATTCAGCGTTTTTTGTAGAGGTATTGGATAAGCAAATCGGTGATTAAATCCAAACTATATTGAGCAAAGAATCACAACAAAAAGCATTACAAAATTGGAGCAATGATCCAACACAGAATCGCACCAACACCTAGGTAATCCAACACGAACTCATGAGGAAGATGATCAGCAACTGATGAGGAATCGCAATAATGAGCTAGAACGTATATTGGATTGCACAACTAATGTTGATGCTAAGTAGGAGTTGCAATATGAATTGACAAATTGATGGCTGAATTGAAGAATCGACGGAGCGGTTTAATGCTGAACTGGAGCTGCAACTGGAAAATATTTGGCCCTAGGATAGACTAAGCTCTGATACCATGTTAGAAATTAATAGAACATGAAAACGTGAAGGATATGAACAAGAAAAATATCTGGCTCCATTGTATTGAGAAACGTATCAGTTTGTACATATTGAACTACATATATATAGTATAGAGAGAATTAACTATATATATCGATACTATCTATAAAGATACTCATACTATCTATCTAACGATATATATAATTATAAGGATTAAACTAAATTTAAAGGGATAACCTAATTAATATAGATAGACTAAACGATAAAGTCTAATAGAAGGATAATCTAGAGGAAACTACATACTATTCTAACATTCACCCATGTTCTCTGCTTTTCTTGATTTATATTACTCTAACATTCACCCATGTTCTTTGCTCATCTTGATTTTGATCCTCAAATTTTAAAATTTGCTGAATTGGTCCCCAAATTTCCAAAGCTTCTTTGCTTGTGTCGGATCCCAAATCCAATCTTGATCAAATCCCTAATCGAATTGAGCTCGCACATATTCATCATTGGTGAGATACTCTTCGTTTGAATACAAGTTTTTCCAGCTAAAATCCAGATGAAAAAAAAAGACTCGGTCATGCCATCGCGGTGCCATATTGGCCATCACGGCGTGGTCATGCCATAACAGAAAAAAGGGTCATCACAGTCATGCTATCGCGGTGCCATATCGGTAATCACGTCATGGTCATGCCGTAGTAGCTAACAAACTAATCCAAAATCTGAAATCCAGAATTCCATTATTTTATTTAATCCATTGTAAATCATCAAAAAAACTTGGTTGTGCAAACTTAATGTGATCACACATCTATATGATACCAAACCGGCATTTCAATACAATTAATTCAACGTTTTTTGTAGAGGTATTGGATAAGAAAATCGGTGATTAAATCCAAACTATATTGAGCAAATAATCACAACAAAAAGCATTACAAAATTGCAGCAATGATCCAACACAGAATCGCACCAACACTCAGGTAATCCAACACGAACTCATGAGGAAGATGATCAGCAACTGATGAGGAATCGCAATAATGAGCTAGAATGTATATTGGATTGCACAACTAATGTTGATGCTAAGTCGGAGTTGCAATATGAATTGACAAATTGATGGCTGAATTGAAGAATCGATGGAGCGGTTTAATGCTGAACTGGAGCTGCAACTGGAAAATATTTGGCCCTAGGATAGAATAAGCTCTGATACCATGTTAGAAATTAATAGAACATGAAAACGTGAAGGATATGAACAAGAAAAATATCTGGCTCCATTGTATTGAGAAACGTATCAGTTTGTACATATTGAACTACATATATATAGTATAGAGAGAATTAACTATATATATCGATACTATCTATAAAGATACTCATACTATCTATCTAACGATATATATAATTATAAGGATTAAACTAAATTTAAAGGGATAACCTAATTAATATAGATAGACTAAACGATAAAGTCTAATAGAAGGATAATCTAGAGGAAACTACATACTATTCTAACATTCACCCATGTTCTCTGCTTTTCTTGATTTATATTACTCTAACATTCACCCATGTTCTTTGCTCATCTTGATTTTGATCCTCAAATTTTAAAATTTGCTGAATTGGTCCCCAAATTTCCAAAGCTTCTTTGCTTGTGTCGGATCCCAAATCCAATCTTGATCAAATCCCTAATCGAATTGAGCTCGCACATATTCATCATTGGTGAGATACTCTTCGTTTGAATACAAGTTTTTCCAGCTAAAATCCAGATGAAAAAAAAAGACTCGGTCATGCCATCGCGGTGCCATATTGGCCATCACGGCGTGGTCATGCCATAACAGAAAAAAGGGTCATCACAGTCATGCTATCGCGGTGCCATATCGGTAATCACGTCATGGTCATGCCGTAGTAGCTAACAAACTAATCCAAAATCTGAAATCCAGAATTCCATTATTTTATTTAATCCATTGTAAATCATCAAAAAAACTTGGTTGTGCAAACTTAATGTGATCACACATCTATATGATACCAAACCGGCATTTCAATACAATTAATTCAACGTTTTTTGTAAAGGTATTGGATAAGAAAATCGGTGATTAAATCCAAACTATATTGAGCAAATAATCACAACAAAAAGCATTACAAAATTGCAGCAATGATCCAACACAGAATCGCACCAACACTCAGGTAATCCAACACGAACTCATGAGGAAGATGATCAGCAACTGATGAGGAATCGCAATAATGAGCTAGAATGTATATTGGATTGCACAACTAATGTTGATGCTAAGTCGGAGTTGCAATATGAATTGACAAATTGATGGCTGAATTGAAGAATCGATGGAGCGGTTTAATGCTGAACTGGAGCTGCAACTGGAAAATATTTGGCCCTAGGATAGACTAAGCTCTGATACCATGTTAGAAATTAATAGAACATGAAAACGTGAAGGATATGAACAAGAAAAATATCTGGCTCCATTGTATTGAGAAACGTATCAGTTTGTACATATTGAACTACATATATATAGTATAGAGAGAATTAACTATATATATCGATACTATCTATAAAGATACTCATACTATCTATCTAACGATATATATAATTATAAGGATTAAACTAAATTTAAAGGGATAACCTAATTAATATAGGTAGACTAAACGATAAAGTCTAATAGAAGGATAATCTAGAGGAAACTACATACTATTCTAACATTCACCCATGTTCTCTGCTTTTCTTGATTTATATTACTCTAACATTCACCCATGTTCTTTGCTCATCTTGATTTTGATCCTCAAATTTTAAAATTTGCTGAATTGGTCCCCAAATTTCCAAAGCTTCTTTGCTTGTGTCGGATCCCAAATCCAATCTTGATCAAATCCCTAATCGAATTGAGTTCGCACATATCCATCATTGGTGAGATACTCCTCGTTTGAATACAAGTTTTTCCAGCTAAAATCCAGATGAAAAAAAAAGACTCGGTCATGCCATCGCGGTGCCATATTGGCCATCACGGCGTGGTCATGCCATAACAGAAAAAAGGGTCATCACAGTCATGCTATCGCGGTGCCATATCGGTAATCACGTCATGGTCATGCCGTAGTAGTTAACAAACTAATCGAAAATCTGAAATCCAGAATTCCAATATTTTATTGAATCCATTGTAAATCATCAAAAAACCTTGGTTGTGCAAACTTAATGTGATCACACATCTATATGATACCAAACCGGCATTTCAACACAATTAATTCAGCGTTTTTTGTAGAGGTATTGGATAAGCAAATCGGTGATTAAATCCAAACTATATTGAGCAAAGAATCACAACAAAAAGCATTACAAAATTGGAGCAATGATCCAACACAGAATTGCACCAACACTCAGGTAATCCAACACGAACTCATGAGGAAGATGATCAGCAACTGATGAGGAATCGCAATAATGAGCTAGAACGTATATTGGATTGCACAACTAATGTTGATGCTAAGTAGGAGTTGCAATATGAATTGACAAATTGATGGTTGAATTGAAGAATCGACGGAGCGGTTTAATGCTGAACTGGAGCTGCAACTGGAAAATATTTGGCCCTAGGATAGACTAAGCTCTGATACCATGTTAGAAATTAATAGAACATGAAAACGTGAAGGATATGAACAAGAAAAATATCTGGCTCCATTGTATTGAGAAACGTATCAGTTTGTACATATTGAACTACATATATATAGTATAGAGAGAATTAACTATATATATCGATACTATCTATAAAGATACTCATACTATCTATCTAACGATATATATAATTATAAGGATTAAACTAAATTTAAAGGGATAACCTAATTAATATAGATAGACTAAACGATAAAGTCTAATAGAAGGATAATCTAGAGGAAACTACATACTATTCTAACATTCACCCATGTTCTCTGCTTTTCTTGATTTATATTACTCTAACATTCACCCATGTTCTTTGCTCATCTTGATTTTGATCCTCAAATTTTAAAATTTGCTGAATTGGTCCCCAAATTTCCAAAGCTTCTTTGCTTGTGTCGGATCCCAAATCCAATCTTGATCAAATCCCTAATCGAATTGAGTTCGCACATATCCATCATTGGTGAGATACTCCTCGTTTGAATACAAGTTTTTCCAGCTAAAATCCAGATGAAAAAAAAAGACTCGGTCATGCCATCGCGGTGCCATATTGGCCATCACGGCGTGGTCATGCCATAACAGAAAAAAGGGTCATCACAGTCATGCTATCGCGGTGCCATATCGGTAATCACGTCATGGTCATGCCGTAGTAGCTAACAAACTAATCGAAAATCTGAAATCCAGAATTCCAATATTTTATTGAATCCATTGTAAATCATCAAAAAACCTTGGTTGTGCAAACTTAATGTGATCACACATCTATATGATACCAAACCGGCATTTCAACACAATTAATTCAGCGTTTTTTGTAGAGGTATTGGATAAGCAAATCGGTGATTAAATCCAAACTATATTGAGCAAAGAATCACAACAAAAAGCATTACAAAATTGGAGCAATGATCCAACACAGAATCGCACCAACACTCAGGTAATCCAACACGAACTCATGAGGAAGATGATCAGCAACTGATGAGGAATCGCAATAATGAGCTAGAATGTATATTGGATTGCACAACTAATGTTGATGCTAAGTCGGAGTTGCAATATGAATTGACAAATTGATGGCTGAATTGAAGAATCGATGGAGCGGTTTAATGCTGAACTGGAGCTGCAACTGGAAAATATTTGGCCCTAGGATAGACTAAGCTCTGATACCATGTTAGAAATTAATAGAACATGAAAACGTGAAGGATATGAACAAGAAAAACACCTGGCTCCATTGTATTGAGAAACGTATCAGTTTGTACATATTGAACTACATATATATAGTATAGAGAGAATTAACTATATATATCGATACTATCTATAAAGATACTCATACTATCTATCTAACGATATATATAATTGTAAAGATTAAACTAAATTTAAAGGGATAACCTAATTAATATAGGTAGACTAAACAATAAAGTCTAATAGAAGGATAATCTAGAGAAAACTACATAATATTCTAACATTCACCCATGTTCTCTGCTTTTCTTGATTTATATTACTCTAACATTCACCCATGTTCTTTGCTCATCTTGATTTTGATCCTCAAATTTTAAAATTTGCTGAATTGGTCCCCAAATTTCCAAAGCTTCTTTGCTTGTGTCGGATCCCAAATCCAATCTTGATCAAATCCCTAATCGAATTGAGTTCGCACATATCCATCATTGGTGAGATACTCCTCGTTTGAATACAAGTTTTTCCAGCTAAAATCCAGATGAAAAAAAAAGACTCGGTCATGCCATCGCGGTGCCATATTGGCCATCACGGCGTGGTCATGCCATAACAGAAAAAAGGGTCATCACAGTCATGCTATCGCGGTGCCATATCGGTAATCACGTCATGGTCATGCCGTAGTAGCTAACAAACTAATCGAAAATCTGAAATCCAGAATTCCAATATTTTATTGAATCCATTGTAAATCATCAAAAAACCTTGGTTGTGCAAACTTAATGTGATCACACATCTATATGATACCAAACCGGCATTTCAACACAATTAATTCAGCGTTTTTTGTAGAGGTATTGGATAAGCAAATCGGTGATTAAATCCAAACTATATTGAGCAAAGAATCACAACAAAAAGCATTACAAAATTGGAGCAATGATCCAACACAGAATCGCACCAACACTCAGGTAATCCAACACGAACTCATGAGGAAGATGATCAGCAACTGATGAGGAATCGCAATAATGAGCTAGAATGTATATTGGATTGCACAACTAATGTTGATGCTAAGTCGGAGTTGCAATATGAATTGACAAATTGATGGCTGAATTGAAGAATCGATGGAGCGGTTTAATGCTGAACTGGAGCTGCAACTGGAAAATATTTGGCCCTAGGATAGACTAAGCTCTGATACCATGTTAGAAATTAATAGAACATGAAAACGTGAAGGATATGAACAAGAAAAACACCTAGCTCCATTGTATTGAGAAACGTATCAGTTTGTACATATTGAACTACATATATATAGTATAGAGAGAATTAACTATATATATCGATACTATCTATAAAGATACTCATACTATCTATCTAACGATATATATAATTATAAAGATTAAACTAAATTTAAAGGGATAACCTAATTAATATAGGTAGACTAAACAATAAAGTCTAATAGAAGGATAATCTAGAGAAAACTACATAATATTCTAACATTCACCCATGTTCTCTGCTTTTCTTGATTTATATTACTCTAACATTCACCCATGTTCTTTGCTCATCTTGATTTTGATCCTCAAATTTTAAAATTTGCTGAATTGGTCCCCAAATTTCCAAAGCTTCTTTGCTTGTGTCGGATCCCAAATCCAATCTTGATCAAATCCCTAATCGAATTGAGTTCGCACATATCCATCATTGGTGAGATACTCCTCGTTTGAATACAAGTTTTTCCAGCTAAAATCCAGATGAAAAAAAAAGACTCGGTCATGCCATCGCGGTGCCATATTGGCCATCACGGCGTGGTCATGCCATAACAGAAAAAAGGGTCATCACAGTCATGCTATCGCGGTGCCATATCGGTAATCACGTCATGGTCATGCCGTAGTAGCTAACAAACTAATCGAAAATCTGAAATCCAGAATTCCAATATTTTTTTAAATCCATTGTAAATCATCAAAAAAACTTGGTTGTGCAAACTTAATGTGATCACACATCTATATGATACCAAACCGGCATTTCAACACAATTAATTCAGCATTTTTTGTAGAGGTATTGGATAAGCAAATCGGTGATTAAATCCAAACTATATTGAGCAAAGAATCACAACAAAAAGCATTACAAAATTGGAGCAATGATCCAACACAGAATCGCACCAACACTCAGGTAATCCAACACGAACTCATGAGGAAGATGATCAGCAACTGATGAGGAATCGCAATAATGAGCTAGAATGTATATTGGATTGCACAACTAATGTTGATGCTAAGTCGGAGTTGCAATATGAATTGACAAATTGATGGCTGAATTGAAGAATCGATGGAGCGGTTTAATGCTGAACTGGAGCTGCAACTGGAAAATATTTGGCCCTAGGATAGACTAAGCTCTGATACCATGTTAGAAATTAATAGAACATGAAAACGTGAAGGATATGAACAAGAAAAACACCTGGCTCCATTGTATTGAGAAACGTATCAGTTTGTACATATTGAACTACATATATATAGTATAGAGAGAATTAACTATATATATCGATACTATCTATAAAGATACTCATACTATCTATCTAACGATATATATAATTGTAAAGATTAAACTAAATTTAAAGGGATAACCTAATTAATATAGGTAGACTAAACAATAAAGTCTAATAGAAGGATAATCTAGAGAAAACTACATAATATTCTAACATTCACCCATGTTCTCTGCTTTTCTTGATTTATATTACTCTAACATTCACCCATGTTCTTTGCTCATCTTGATTTTGATCCTCAAATTTTAAAATTTGTTGAATTGGTCCCCAAATTTCCAAAGCTTCTTTGCTTGTGTCGGATCCCAAATCCAATCTTGATCAAATCCCTAATCGAATTGAGTTCGCACATATCCATCATTGGTGAGATACTCCTCGTTTGAATACAAGTTTTTCCAGCTAAAATCCATATGAAAAAAAAAGACTCGGTCATGCCATCGCGGTGCCATATTGGCCATCACGGCGTGGTCATGCCATAACAGAAAAAAGGGTCATCACAGTCATGCTATCGCGGTGCCATATCGGTAATCACGTCATGGTCATGCCGTAGTAGCTAACAAACTAATCGAAAATCTGAAATCCAGAATTCCAATATTTTATTGAATCCATTGTAAATCATCAAAAAAACCTTGGTTGTGCAAACTTAATGTGATCACACATCTATATGATACCAAACCGGCATTTCAACACAATTAATTCAGCGTTTTTTGTAGAGGTATTGGATAAGCAAATCGGTGATTAAATCCAAACTATATTGAGCAAAGAATCACAACAAAAAGCATTACAAAATTGGAGCAATGATCCAACACAGAATTGCACCAACACTCAGGTAATCCAACACGAACTCATGAGGAAGATGATCAGCAACTGATGAGGAATCGCAATAATGAGCTAGAACGTATATTGGATTGCACAACTAATGTTGATGCTAAGTAGGAGTTGCAATATGAATTGACAAATTGATGGCTGAATTGAAGAATCGACGGAGCGGTTTAATGCTGAACTGGAGCTGCAACTGGAAAATATTTGGCCCTAGGATAGACTAAGCTCTGATACCATGTTAGAAATTAATAGAACATGAAAACGTGAAGGATATGAACAAGAAAAATATCTGGCTCCATTGTATTGAGAAAAGTATCAGTTTGTACATATTGAACTACATATATATAGTATAGAGAGAATTAACTATATATATCGATACTATCTATAAAGATACTCATACTATCTATCTAACGATATATATAATTATAAGGATTAAACTAAATTTAAAGGGATAACCTAATTAATATAGATAGACTAAACGATAAAGTCTAATAGAAGGATAATCTAGAGGAAACTACATACTATTCTAACATTCACCCATGTTCTCTGCTTTTCTTGATTTATATTACTCTAACATTCACCCATGTTCTTTGCTCATCTTGATTTTGATCCTCAAATTTTAAAATTTGCTGAATTGGTCCCCAAATTTCCAAAGCTTCTTTGCTTGTGTCGGATCCCAAATCCAATCTTGATCAAATCCCTAATCGAATTGAGTTCGCACATATCCATCATTGGTGAGATACTCCTCGTTTGAATACAAGTTTTTCCAGCTAAAATCCAGATGAAAAAAAAAGACTCGGTCATGCCATCGCGGTGCCATATTGGCCATCACGGCGTGGTCATGCCATAACAGAAAAAAGGGTCATCACAGTCATGCTATCGCGGTGCCATATCGGTAATCACGTCATGGTCATGCCGTAGTAGCTAACAAACTAATCGAAAATCTGAAATCCAGAATTCCAATATTTTATTGAATCCATTGTAAATCATCAAAAAACCTTGGTTGTGCAAACTTAATGTGATCACACATCTATATGATACCAAACCGGCATTTCAACACAATTAATTCAGCGTTTTTTGTAGAGGTATTGGATAAGCAAATCGGTGATTAAATCCAAACTATATTGAGCAAAGAATCACAACAAAAAGCATTACAAAATTGGAGCAATGATCCAACACAGAATCGCACCAACACTCAGGTAATCCAACACGAACTCATGAGGAAGATGATCAGCAACTGATGAGGAATCGCAATAATGAGCTAGAATGTATATTGGATTGCACAACTAATGTTGATGCTAAGTCGGAGTTGCAATATGAATTGACAAATTGATGGCTGAATTGAAGAATCGATGGAGCGGTTTAATGCTGAACTGGAGCTGCAACTGGAAAATATTTGGCCCTAGGATAGACTAAGCTCTGATACCATGTTAGAAATTAATAGAACATGAAAACGTGAAGGATATGAACAAGAAAAACACCTGGCTCCATTGTATTGAGAAACGTATCAGTTTGTACATATTGAACTACATATATATAGTATAGAGAGAATTAACTATATATATCGATACTATCTATAAAGATACTCATACTATCTATCTAACGATATATATAATTGTAAAGATTAAACTAAATTTAAAGGGATAACCTAATTAATATAGGTAGACTAAACAATAAAGTCTAATAGAAGGATAATCTAGAGAAAACTACATAATATTCTAACATTCACCCATGTTCTCTGCTTTTCTTGATTTATATTACTCTAACATTCACCCATGTTCTTTGCTCATCTTGATTTTGATCCTCAAATTTTAAAATTTGCTGAATTGGTCCCCAAATTTCCAAAGCTTCTTTGCTTGTGTCGGATCCCAAATCCAATCTTGATCAAATCCCTAATCGAATTGAGTTCGCACATATCCATCATTGGTGAGATACTCCTCGTTTGAATACAAGTTTTTCCAGCTAAAATCCAGATGAAAAAAAAAGACTCGGTCATGCCATCGCGGTGCCATATTGGCCATCACGGCGTGGTCATGCCATAACAGAAAAAAGGGTCATCACAGTCATGCTATCGCGGTGCCATATCGGTAATCACGTCATGGTCATGCCGTAGTAGCTAACAAACTAATCGAAAATCTGAAATCCAGAATTCCAATATTTTTTTAAATCCATTGTAAATCATCAAAAAAACTTGGTTGTGCAAACTTAATGTGATCACACATCTATATGATACCAAACCGGCATTTCAACACAATTAATTCAGCATTTTTTGTAGAGGTATTGGATAAGCAAATCGGTGATTAAATCCAAACTATATTGAGCAAAGAATCACAACAAAAAGCATTACAAAATTGGAGCAATGATCCAACACAGAATCGCACCAACACTCAAGTAATCCAACACGAACTCATGAGGAAGATGATCAGCAACTGATGAGGAGTCGCAATAATGAGCTAAAACGTATATTGGATTGCACAACTAATGTTGATGCTAAGTAGGAGTTGCAATATGAATTGACAAATTGATGGCTGAATTGAAGAATCGACGGAGCGGTTTAATGCTGAACTGGAGCTGCAACTGGAAAATATTTGGCCCTAGGATAGACTAAGCTCTGATACCATGTTAGAAATTAATAGAACATGAAAACATGAAGGATATGAACAAGAAAAATATCTGTCTCCATTGTATTGAGAAACGTATCAGTTTGTACATATTGAACTACATATATATAGTATAGAGAGAATTAACTATATATATCGATACTATCTATAAAGATACTCATACTATCTATCTAACGATATATATAATTATAAAGATTAAACTAAATTTAAAGGGATAACCTAATTAATATAGATAGACTAAACGATAAAGTCTAATAGAAGGATAATCTAGAGTAAACTACATACTATTCTAACATTCACCCGTGTTCTCTGCTTTTCTTGATTTATATTACTCTAACATTCACCCATGTTCTTTGCTCTTCTTGATTTTGATCCTCACATTTTAAAATTTGCTGAATTGGTCCCCAAATTTCCAAAGCTTCTTTGCTTGTGTCGGATCCCAAATCCAATCTTGATCAAATCCCTAATCGAATTGAGCTCGCACATATTCATCATTGGTGAGATACTCCTCGTTTGAATACAAGTTTTTCCAGCTAAAATCCAGATGAAAAAAAAAGACTCGGTCATGCCATCGCGGTGCCATATTGGCCATCACGGCGTGGTCATGCCATAACAGAAAAAAGGGTCATCACAGTCATGCTATCGCGGTGCCATATCGGTAATCACGTCATGGTCATGCCGTAGTAGCTAACAAACTAATCGAAAATCTGAAATCCAGAATTCCAATATTTTATTGAATCCATTGTAAATCATCAAAAAAACTTGGTTGTGCAAACTTAATGTGATCACACATCTATATGATACCAAACCGGCATTTCAACACAATTAATTCAGCGTTTTTTGTAGAGGTATTGGATAAGCAAATCGGTGATTAAATCCAAACTATATTGAGCAAAGAATCACAACAAAAAGCATTACAAAATTGGAGCAATGATCCAACACAGAATCGCACCAACACTCAAGTAATCCAACACGAACTCATGAGGAAGATGATCAGCAACTGATGAGGAGTCGCAATAATGAGCTAAAACGTATATTGGATTGCACAACTAATGTTGATGCTAAGTAGGAGTTGCAATATGAATTGACAAATTGATGGCTGAATTGAAGAATCGATGGAGCGGTTTAATGCTGAACTGGAGCTGCAACTGGAAAATATTTGGCCCTAGGATAGACTAAGCTCTGATACCATGTTAGAAATTAATAGAACATGAAAGCGTGAAGGATATGAACAAGAAAAACACATGGCTCCATTGTATTGAGAAACGTATCAGTTTGTACATATTGAACTACATATATATAGTATAGAGAGAATTAACTATATATATCGACACTATCTATAAAGATACTCACACTATCTATCTAACGATATATATAATTATAAAAATTAAACTAAATTTAAAGGGATAACCTAATTAATATAGATAGACTAAACGATAAAGTCTAATAGAAGGATAATCTAGAGTAAACTACATACTTTTCTAACATTCACCCATGTTCTCTGCTTTTCTTGATTTATATTACTCTAACATTCACCCATGTTCTTTGCTCTTCTTGATTTTGATCCTCAAATTTTAAAATTTGCTGAATTGGTCCCCAAATTTCCAAAGCTTCTTTGCTTGTGTCGGATCCCAAATCCAATCTTGATCAAATCCCTAATCGAATTGAGCTCGCACATATTCATCATTGGTGAGATACTCCTCGTTTGAATACAAGTTTTTCCAGCTAAAATCCAGATGAAAAAAAAAAGACTCGGTCATGCCATCGCGGTGCCATATTGGCCATCACGGCGTGGTCATGCGATAAAAGATAAAAGGGTCATTCCAGTCATGCTATCGCGGTGCCATATCGGTAATCACGTCATGGTCATGCCGTAGTAGCTAACAAACTAATCGAAAATCTGAATTCCAGAATTCCAATATTTTATTGAATCCATTGTAAATCATCAAAAAAACTTGGTTGTGCAAACTTAATGTGATCACACATCTATATGATACCAAACCGGCATTTCACCACAATTAATTCAGCGTTTTTTGTAGAGGTATTGGATAAGCAAATCGGTGATTAAATCCAAACTATATTGAGCAAAGAATCACAACAAAAAGCATTACAAAATTGGAGCAATGATCCAACACAGAATCGCACCAACACACAGGTAATCCAACACGAACTCATGAGGAAGATGATCAGCAACTGATGAGGAATCGCAATAATGAGCTAGAACGTATATTGGATTGCACAACTAATGTTGATGCTAAGTAGGAGTTGCAATATGAATTGACAAATTGATGGCTGAATTGAAGAATCGACGGAGCGGTTTAATGCTGAACTGGAGCTGCAACTGGAAAATATTTGGCCCTAGGATAGACTAAGCTCTGATACCATGTTAGAAATTAATAGAACATGAAAACATGAAGGATATGAACAAGAAAAATATCTGGCTCCATTGTATTGAGAAACGTATCAGTTTGTACATATTGAACTACATATATATAGTATAGAGAGAATTAACTATATATATCGATACTATCTATAAAGATACTCATACTATCTATCTAACGATATATATAATTATAAAGATTAAACTAAATTTAAAGGGATAACCTAATTAATATAGATAGACTAAACGATAAAGTCTAATAGAAGGATAATCTAGAGTAAACTACATACTTTTCTAACATTCACCCATGTTCTCTGCTTTTCTTGATTTATATTACTCTAACATTCACCCATGTTCTTTGCTCTTCTTGATTTTGATCCTCAAATTTTAAAATTTGCTGAATTGGTCCCCAAATTTCCAAAGCTTCTTTGCTTGTGTCGGATCCCAAATCCAATCTTGATCAAATCCCTAATCGAATTGAGCTCGCACATATTCATCATTGGTGAGATACTCCTCGTTTGAATACAAGTTTTTCCAGCTAAAATCCAGATGAAAAAAAAAAGACTCGGTCATGCCATCGCGGTGCCATATTGGCCATCACGGCGTGGTCATGCCATAACAGAAAAAAGGGTCATCACAGTCATGCTATCGCGGTGCCATATCGGTAATCACGTCATGGTCATGCCGTAGTAGCTAACAAACTAATCGAAAATCTGAAATCCAGAATTCCAATATTTTATTGAATCCATTGTAAATCATCAAAAAACCTTGGTTGTGCAAACTTAATGTGATCACACATCTATATGATACCAAACCGGCATTTCAACACAATTAATTCAGCGTTTTTTGTAGAGGTATTGGATAAGCAAATCGGTGATTAAATCCAAACTATATTGAGCAAAGAATCACAACAAAAAGCATTACAAAATTGGAGCAATGATCCAACACAGAATCGCACCAACACTCAAGTAATCCAACACGAACTCATGAGGAAGATGATCAGCAACTGATGAGGAGTCGCAATAATGAGCTAAAACGTATATTGGATTGCACAACTAATGTTGATGCTAAGTAGGAGTTGCAATATGAATTGACAAATTGATGGCTGAATTGAAGAATCGATGGAGCGGTTTAATGCTGAACTGGAGCTGCAACTGGAAAATATTTGGCCCTAGGATAGACTAAGCTCTGATACCATGTTAGAAATTAATAGAACATGAAAACGTGAAGGATATGAACAAGAAAAAAACCTGGCTCCATTGTATTGAGAAACGTATCAGTTTGTACATATTGAACTACATATATATAGTATAGAGAGAATTAACTATATATATCGATACTATCTATAAAGATACTCACACTATCTATCTAACGATATATATAATTATAAAAATTAAACTAAATTTAAAGGGATAACCTAATTAATATAGATAGACTAAACGATAAAGTCTAATAGAAGGATAATCTAGAGGAAACTACATACTATTCTAACATTCACCCATGTTCTCTGCTTTTCTTGATTTATATTACTCTAACATTCACCCATGTTCTTTGCTCTTCTTGATTTTGATCCTCAAATTTTAAAATTTGCTGAATTGGTCCCCAAATTTCCAAAGCTTCTTTGCTTGTGTCGGATCCCAAATCCAATCTTGATCAAATCCCTAATCGAATTGAGCTCGCACATATTCATCATTGGTGAGATACTCCTCGTTTGAATACAAGTTTTTCCAGCTAAAATCCAGATGAAAAAAAAAGACTCGGTCATGCCATCGCGGTGCCATATTGGCCATCACGGCGTGGTCATGCCATAACAGAAAAAAGGGTCATCACAGTCATGCTATCGCGGTGCCATATCGGTAATCACGTCATGGTCATGCCGTAGTAGCTAACAAACTAATCGAAAATCTGAAATCCAGAATTCCAATATTTTATTGAATCCATTGTAAATCATCAAAAAACCTTGGTTGTGCAAACTTAATGTGATCACACATCTATATGATACCAAACCGGCATTTCAACACAATTAATTCAGCGTTTTTTGTAGAGGTATTGGATAAGCAAATCGGTGATTAAATCCAAACTATATTGAGCAAAGAATCACAACAAAAAGCATTACAAAATTGGAGCAATGATCCAACACAGAATCGCACCAACACTCAAGTAATCCAACACGAACTCATGAGGAAGATGATCAGCAACTGATGAGGAGTCGCAATAATGAGCTAAAACGTATATTGGATTGCACAACTAATGTTGATGCTAAGTAGGAGTTGCAATATGAATTGACAAATTGATGGCTGAATTGAAGAATCGATGGAGCGGTTTAATGCTGAACTGGAGCTGCAACTGGAAAATATTTGGCCCTAGGATAGACTAAGCTCTGATACCATGTTAGAAATTAATAGAACATGAAAACGTGAAGGATATGAACAAGAAAAAAACCTGGCTCCATTGTATTGAGAAACGTATCAGTTTGTACATATTGAACTACATATATATAGTATAGAGAGAATTAACTATATATATCGATACTATCTATAAAGATACTCACACTATCTATCTAACGATATATATAATTATAAAGATTAAACTAAATTTAAAGGGATAACCTAATTAATATAGATAGACTAAACGATAAAGTCTAATAGAAGGATAATCTAGAGGAAACTACATACTATTCTAACATTCACCCATGTTCTCTGCTTTTCTTGATTTATATTACTCTAACATTCACCCATGTTCTTTGCTCTTCTTGATTTTGATCCTCAAATTTTAAAATTTGCTGAATTGGTCCCCAAATTTCCAAAGCTTCTTTGCTTGTGTCGGATCCCAAATCCAATCTTGATCAAATCCCTAATCGAATTGAGCTCGCACATATTCATCATTGGTGAGATACTCCTCGTTTGAATACAAGTTTTTCCAGCTAAAATCCAGATGAAAAAAAAAGACTCGGTCATGCCATCGCGGTGCCATATTGGCCATCACGGCGTGGTCATGCCATAACAGAAAAAAGGGTCATCACAGTCATGCTATCGCGGTGCCATATCGGTAATCACGTCATGGTCATGCCGTAGTAGCTAACAAACTAATCGAAAATCTGAAATCCAGAATTCCAATATTTTATTGAATCCATTGTAAATCATCAAAAAACCTTGGTTGTGCAAACTTAATGTGATCACACATCTATATGATACCAAACCGGCATTTCAACACAATTAATTCAGCGTTTTTTGTAGAGGTATTGGATAAGCAAATCGGTGATTAAATCCAAACTATATTGAGCAAAGAATCACAACAAAAAGCATTACAAAATTGGAGCAATGATCCAACACAGAATCGCACCAACACTCAGGTAATCCAACACGAACTCATGAGGAAGATGATCAGCAACTGATGAGGAATCGCAATAATGAGCTAGAACGTATATTGGATTGCACAACTAATGTTGATGCTAAGTAGGAGTTGCAATATGAATTGACAAATTGATGGCTGAATTGAAGAATCGATGGAGCGGTTTAATGCTGAACTGGAGCTGCAACTGGAAAATATTTGGCCCTAGGATAGACTAAGCTCTGATACCATGTTAGAAATTAATAGAACATGAAAACGTGAAGGATATGAACAAGAAAAACACCTGGCTCCATTGTATTGAGAAACGTATCAGTTTGTACATATTGAACTACATATATATAGTATAGAGAAAATTAACTATATATATCGATACTATCTATAAAGATACTCATACTATCTATCTAACGATATATATAATTATAAAGATTAAACTAAATTTAAAGGGATAACCTAATTAATATAGATAGACTAAACGATAAAGTCTAATAGAAGGATAATCTAGAGGAAACTACATACTATTCTAACATTCACCCATGTTCTCTGCTTTTCTTGATTTATATTACTCTAACATTCACCCATGTTCTTTGCTCTTCTTGATTTTGATCCTCAAATTTTAAAATTTGCTGAATTGGTCCCCAAATTTCCAAAGCTTCTTTGCTTGTGTCGGATCCCAAATCCAATCTTGATCAAATCCCTAATCGAATTGAGCTCGCACATATTCATCATTGGTGAGATACTCCTCGTTTGAATACAAGTTTTTCCAGCTAAAATCCAGATGAAAAAAAAAGACTCGGTCATGCCATCGCGGTGCCATATTGGCCATCACGGCGTGGTCATGCCATAACAGAAAAAAGGGTCATCACAGTCATGCTATCGCGGTGCCATATCGGTAATCACGTCATGGTCATGCCGTAGTAGCTAACAAACTAATCGAAAATCTGAAATCCAGAATTCCAATATTTTATTGAATCCATTGTAAATCATCAAAAAAACTTGGTTGTGCAAACTTAATGTGATCACACATCTATATGATACCAAACCGGCATTTCAACACAATTAATTCAGCGTTTTTTGTAGAGGTATTGGATAAGCAAATCGGTGATTAAATCCAAACTATATTGAGCAAAGAATCACAACAAAAAGCATTACAAAATTGGAGCAATGATCCAACACAGAATCGCACCAACACTCAGGTAATCCAACACGAACTCATGAGGAAGATGATCAGCAACTGATGAGGAATCGCAATAATGAGCTAGAATGTATATTGGATTGCACAACTAATGTTGATGCTAAGTAGGAGTTGCAATATGAATTGACAAATTGATGGCTGAATTGAAGAATCGATGGAGCGGTTTAATGCTGAACTGGAGCTGCAACTGGAAAATATTTGGCCCTAGGATAGACTAAGCTCTGATACCATGTTAGAAATTAATAGAACATGAAAACGTGAAGGATATGAACAAGAAAAACACCTGGCTCCATTGTATTGAGAAACGTATCAGTTTGTACATATTGAACTACATATATATAGTATAGAGAGAATTAACTATATATATCGATACTATCTATAAAGATACTCATACTATCTATCTAACGATATATATAATTATAAAGATTAAACTAAATTTAAAGGGATAACCTAATTAATATAGATAGACTAAACGATAAAGTCTAATAGAAGGATAATCTAGAGGAAACTACATACTATTCTAACATTCACCCATGTTCTCTGCTTTTCTTGATTTATATTACTCTAACATTCACCCATGTTCTTTGCTCTTCTTGATTTTGATCCTCAAATTTTAAAATTTGCTGAATTGGTCCCCAAATTTCCAAAGCTTCTTTGCTTGTGTCGGATCCCAAATCCAATCTTGATCAAATCCCTAATCGAATTGAGCTCGCACATATTCATCATTGGTGAGATACTCCTCGTTTGAATACAAGTTTTTCCAGCTAAAATCCAGATGAAAAAAAAAGACTCGGTCATGCCATCGCGGTGCCATATTGGCCATCACGGCGTGGTCATGCCATAACAGAAAAAAGGGTCATCACAGTCATGCTATCGCGGTGCCATATCGGTAATCACGTCATGGTCATGCCGTAGTAGCTAACAAACTAATCGAAAATCTGAAATCCAGAATTCCAATATTTTATTGAATCCATTGTAAATCATCAAAAAACCTTGGTTGTGCAAACTTAATGTGATCACACATCTATATGATACCAAACCGGCATTTCTACACAATTAATTCAGCGTTTTTTGTAGAGGTATTGGATAAGCAAATCGGTGATTAAATCCAAACTATATTGAGCAAAGAATCACAACAAAAAGCATTACAAAATTGGAGCAATGATCCAACACAGAATCGCACCAACACTCAGGTAATCCAACACGAACTCATGAGGAAGATGATCAGCAACTGATGAGGAATCGCAATAATGAGCTAGAATGTATATTGGATTGCACAACTAATGTTGATGCTAAGTAGGAGTTGCAATATGAATTGACAAATTGATGGCTGAATTGAAGAATCGATGGAGCGGTTTAATGCTGAACTGGAGCTGCAACTGGAAAATATTTGGCCCTAGGATAGACTAAGCCCTGATACCATGTTAGAAATTAATAGAACATGAAAACGTGAAGGATATGAACAAGAAAAACACCTGGCTCCATTGTATTGAGAAACGTATCAGTTTGTACATATTGAACTACATATATATAGTATAGAGAGAATTAACTATATATATCGATACTATCTATAAAGATACTCATACTATCTATCTAACGATATATATAATTATAAAGATTAAACTAAATTTAAAGGGATAACCTAATTAATATAGATAGACTAAACGATAAAGTCTAATAGAAGGATAATCTAGAGGAAACTACATACTATTCTAACATTCACCCATGTTCTCTGCTTTTCTTGATTTATATTACTCTAACATTCACCCATGTTCTTTGCTCTTCTTGATTTTGATCCTCAAATTTTAAAATTTGCTGAATTGGTCCCCAAATTTCCAAAGCTTCTTTGCTTGTGTAGGATCCCAAATCCAATCTTGATCAAATCCCTAATCGAATTGAGCTCGCACATATTCATCATTGGTGAGATACTCCTCGTTTGAATACAAGTTTTTCCAGCTAAAATCCAGATGAAAAAAAAAGACTCGGTCATGCCATCGCGGTGCCATATTGGCCATCACGGCGTGGTCATGCCATAACAGAAAAAAGGGTCATCACAATCATGCTATCGCGGTGCCATATCGGTAATCACGTCATGGTCATGCCGTAGTAGCTAACAAACTAATCGAAAATCTGAAATCCAGATTCCAATATTTTATTGAATCCATTGTAAATCATCAAAAAACCTTGGTTGTGCAAACTTAATGTGATCACACATCTATATGATACCAAACCGGCATTTCTACACAATTAATTCAGCGTTTTTTGTAGAGGTATTGGATAAGCAAATCGGTGATTAAATCCAAACTATATTGAGCAAAGAATCACAACAAAAAGCATTACAAAATTGGAGCAATGATCCAACACAGAATCGCACCAACACTCAGGTAATCCAACACGAACTCATGAGGAAGATGATCAGCAACTGATGAGGAATCGCAATAATGAGCTAGAACGTATATTGGATTGCACAACTAATGTTGATGCTAAGTAGGAGTTGCAATATGAATTGACAAATTGATGGCTGAATTGAAGAATCGATGGAGCGGTTTAATGCTGAACTGGAGCTGCAACTGGAAAATATTTGGCCCTAGGATAGACTAAGCTCTGATACCATGTTAGAAATTAATAGAACATGAAAACTTGAAGGATATGAACAAGAAAAATATCTGGCTCCATTGTATTGAGAAACGTATCAGTTTGTACATATTGAACTACATATATATAGTATAGAGAGAATTAACTATATATATCGATACTATCTATAAAGATACTCATACTATCTATCTAACGATATATATAATTATAAAGATTAAACTAAATTTAAAGGGATAACCTAATTAATATAGATAGACTAAACGATAAAGTCTAATAGAAGGATAATCTAGAGGAAACTACATACTATTCTAACATTCACCCATGTTCTCTGCTTTTCTTGATTTATATTACTCTAACATTCACCCATGTTCTTTGCTCTTCTTGATTTTGATCCTCAAATTTTAAAATTTGCTGAATTGGTCCCCAAATTTCCAAAGCTTCTTTGCTTGTGTAGGATCCCAAATGCAATCTTGATCAAATCCCTAATCGAATTGAGCTCGCACATATTCATCATTGGTGAGATACTCCTCGTTTGAATACAAGTTTTTCCAGCTAAAATCCAGATGAAAAAAAAAGACTCGGTCATGCCATCGCGGTGCCATATTGGCCATCACGGCGTGGTCATGCCATAACAGAAAAAAGGGTCATCACAGTCATGCTATCGCGGTGCCATATCGGTAATCACGTCATGGTCATGCCGTAGTAGCTAACAAACTAATCGAAAATCTGAAATCCAGAATTCCAATATTTTATTGAATCCATTGTAAATCATCAAAAAAACTTGGTTGTGCAAACCTAATGTGATCACACATCTATATGATACCAAACCGGCATTTCAACACAATTAATTCAGCCTTTTTTGTAGAGGTATTGGATAAGCAAATCGGTGATTAAATCCAAACTATATTGAGCAAAGAATCACAACAAAAAGCATTACAAAATTGGAGCAATGATCCAACACAGAATCGCACCAACACTCAGGTAATCCAACACGAACTCATGAGGAAGATGATCAGCAACTGATGAGGAATCGCAATAATGAGCTAGAATGTATATTGGATTGCACAACTAATGTTGATGCTAAGTAGGAGTTGCAATATGAATTGACAAATTGATGGCTGAATTGAAGAATCGATGGAGCGGTTTAATGCTGAACTGGAGCTGCAACTGGAAAATATTTGGCCCTAGGATAGACTAAGCTCTGATACCATGTTAGAAATTAATAGAACATGAAAACGTGAAGGATATGAACAAGAAAAACACCTGGCTCCATTGTATTGAGAAACGTATCAGTTTGTACATATTGAACTACATATATATAGTATAGAGAGAATTAACTATATATATCAATACTATCTATAAAGATACTCATACTATCTATCTAACGATATATATAATTGTAAAGATTAAACTAAATTTAAAGGGATAACCTAATTAATATAGATAGACTAAACGATAAAGTCTAATAGAAGGATAATCTAGAGTAAACTAAATAATATTCTAATATTCACCCATGTTCTCTGCTTTTCTTGATTTATATTACTCTAACATTCACCCATGTTCTTTGCTCTTCTTGATTTTGATCCTCAAATTTTAAAATTTGCTGAATTGGTCCCCAAATTTCCAAAGCTTCTTTGCTTGTGTCGGATCCCAAATCCAATCTTGATCAAATCCCTAATCGAATTGAGCTCGCACATATTCATCATTGGTGAGATACTCCTCGTTTGAATACAAGTTTTTCCAGCTAAAATCCAGATGAAAAAAAAAGACTCGGTCATGCCATCGCGGTGCCATATTGGCCATCACGGCGTGGTCATGCCATAACAGAAAAAAGGGTCATCACAGTCATGCTATCGCGGTGCCATATCGGTAATCACGTCATGGTCATGCCGTAGTAGCTAACAAACTAATCGAAAATCTGAAATCCAGAATTCCAATATTTTATTGAATCCATTGTAAATCATCAAAAAACATTGGTTGTGCAAACTTAATGTGATCACACATCTATATGATACCAAACCGGCATTTCTACACAATTAATTCAGCGTTTTTTGTAGAGGTATTGGATAAGCAAATCGGTGATTAAATCCAAACTATATTGAGCAAAGAATCACAACAAAAAGCATTACAAAATTGGAGCAATGATCCAACACAGAATCGCACCAACACTCAGGTAATCCAACACGAACTCATGAGGAAGATGATCAGCAACTGATGAGGAATCGCAATAATGAGCTAGAACGTATATTGGATTGCACAACTAATGTTGATGCTAAGTAGGAGTTGCAATATGAATTGACAAATTGATGGCTGAATTGAAGAATCGATGGAGCGGTTTAATGCTGAACTGGAGCTGCAACTGGAAAATATTTGGCCCTAGGATAGACTAAGCTCTGATACCATGTTAGAAATTAATAGAACATGAAAACATGAAGGATATGAACAAGAAAAATATCTGGCTCCATTGTATTGAGAAACGTATCAGTTTGTACATATTGAACTACATATATATAGTATAGAGAGAATTAACTATATATATCGATACTATCTATAAAGATACTCATACTATCTATCTAACGATATATATAATTATAAAGATTAAACTAAATTTAAAGGGATAACCTAATTAATATAGATAGACTAAACGATAAAGTCTAATAGAAGGATAATCTAGAGGAAACTACATACTATTCTAACATTCACCCATGTTCTCTGCTTTTCTTGATTTATATTACTCTAACATTCACCCATGTTCTTTGCTCTTCTTGATTTTGATCCTCAAATTTTAAAATTTGCTGAATTGGTCCCCAAATTTCCAAAGCTTCTTTGCTTGTGTCGGATCCCAAATCCAATCTTGATCAAATCCCTAATCGAATTGAGCTCGCACATATTCATCATTGGTGAGATACTCCTCGTTTGAATACAAGTTTTTCCAGCTAAAATCCAGATGAAAAAAAAAGACTCGGTCATGCCATCGCGGTGCCATATTGGCCATCACGGCGTGGTCATGCCATAACAGAAAAAAGGGTCATCACAGTCATGCTATCGCGGTGCCATATCGGTAATCACGTCATGGTCATGCCGTAGTAGCTAACAAACTAATCGAAAATCTGAAATCCAGAATTCCAATATTTTATTGAATCCATTGTAAATCATCAAAAAAACTTGGTTGTGCAAACCTAATGTGATCACACATCTATATGATACCAAACCGGCATTTCAACACAATTAATTCAGCGTTTTTTGTAGAGGTATTGGATAAGCAAATCGGTGATTAAATCCAAACTATATTGAGCAAAGAATCACAACAAAAAGCATTACAAAATTGGAGCAATGATCCAACACAGAATCGCACCAACACTCAGGTAATCCAACACGAACTCATGAGGAAGATGATCAGCAACTGATGAGGAATCGCAATAATGAGCTAGAATGTATATTGGATTGCACAACTAATGTTGATGCTAAGTAGGAGTTGCAATATGAATTGACAAATTGATGGCTGAATTGAAGAATCGATGGAGCGGTTTAATGCTGAACTGGAGCTGCAACTGGAAAATATTTGGCCCTAGGATAGACTAAGCTCTGATACCATGTTAGAAATTAATAGAACATGAAAACGTGAAGGATATGAACAAGAAAAACACATGGCTCCATTGTATTGAGAAACGTATCAGTTTGTACATATTGAACTACATATATATAGTATAGAGAGAATTAACTATATATATCGATACTATCTATAAAGATACTCATACTATCTATCTAACGATATATATAATTGTAAAGATTAAACTAAATTTAAAGGGATAACCTAATTAATATAGATAGACTAAACGATAAAGTCTCATAGAAGGATAATCTAGAGTAAACTACATAATATTCTAACATTCACCCATGTTCTCTGCTTTTCTTGATTTATATTACTCTAACATTTACCCATGTTCTTTGCTCTTCTTGATTTTGATCCTCAAATTTTAAAATTTGCTGAATTGGTCCCCAAATTTCCAAAGCTTCTTTGCTTGTGTCGGATCCCAAATCCAATCTTGATCAAATCCTAATCGAATTGATCTCGCACATATTCATCATTGGTGAGATACTCCTCGTTTGAATACAAGTTTTTCCAGCTAAAATCCAGATGAAAAAAAAAGACTCGGTCATGCCAACGCGGTGCCATATTGGCCATCACGGCGTGGTCATGCCATAACAGAAAAAAGGGTCATCACAGTCATGCTATCGCGGTGCCATATCGGTAATCATGTCATGGTCATGCCGTAGTAGCTAACAAACTAATCGAAAACCTGAATTCCAGAATTCCAATATTTTATTGAATCCATTGTAAATCATCAAAAAAACTTGGTTGTGAAAACTTAATGTGATCACACATCTCTATGATACCAAACCGGCATTTCAACACAATTAATTCAGCGTTTTTTGTAGAGGTATTGGATAAGCAAATCGGTGATTAAATCCAAACTATATTGAGCAAAGAATCGCAACAAAGAAAACAACAAAAAGCATTACAAAATTGCAGCAATGATCCAACACAGAATCGAACCAATACTCAGGTAATCCAACACGAACTCATGAGGAAGATGATCAGCAACTGATGAGGAATCGCAATAATGAGCTAGAATGTATATTGGATTGCACAACTAATGTTGATGCTAAGTAGGAGTTGCAATATGAATTGACAAATTGATGGATGAATTGAAGAATCGATGGAGCGGTTTAATGCTGAACTGGAGCTGCAACTGGAAAATATTTGGCCCTAGGATAGACTAAGCTCTGATACCATGTTAGAAATTAATAGAACATGAAAGCGTGAAGGATATGAACAAGAAAAACACATGGCTCCATTGTATTGAGAAACGTATCAGTTTGTACATATTGAACTACATATATATAGTATAGAGAGAATTAACTATATATATCGATACTATCTATAAAGATACTCATACTATCTATCTAACGATATATATAATTGTAAAGATTAAACTAAATTTAAAGGGATAACCTAATTAATATAGATAGACTAAACGATAAAGTCTCATAGAAGGATAATCTAGAGTAAACTACATAATATTCTAACATTCACCCATGTTCTCTGCTTTTCTTGATTTATATTACTCTAACATTCACCCATGTTCTTTGCTCTTCTTGATTTTGATCCTCAAATTTTAAAATTTGCTGAATTGGTCCCCAAATTTCCAAAGCTTCTTTGCTTGTGTCGGATCCCAAATCCAATCTTGATCAAATCCCTAATCGAATTGAGCTCGCACATATTCATCATTGGTGAGATACTCCTCGTTTGAATACAAGTTTTTCCAGCTAAAATCCAGATGAAAAAAAAGACTCGGTCATGCCATCGCGGTGCCATATTGGCCATCACGGCGTGGTCATGCCATAACAGAAAAAAGGGTCATCACAGTCATGCTATCGCGGTGCCATATCGGTAATCACGTCATGGTCATGCCGTAGTAGCTAACAAACTAATCGAAAACCTGAATTCCAGAATTCCAATATTTTATTGAATCCATTGTAAATCATCAAAAAAACTTGGTTGTGCAAACTTAATGTGATCACACATCTCTATGATACCAAACCGGCATTTCAACACAATTAATTCAGCGTTTTTTGTAGAGGTATTGGATAACCAAATCGTTGATTAAATCCAAACTATATTGAGCAAAGAATCGCAACAAAGAAAACAACAAAAAGCATTACAAAATTGCAGCAATGATCCAACACAGAATCGAACCAACACTCAGGTAATCCAACACGAACTCATGAGGAAGATGATCAGCAACTGATGAGGAATCGCAATAATGAGCTAGAATGTATATTGGATTGCACAACTAATGTTGATGCTAAGTAGGAGTTGCAATATGATTTGACAAATTGATGGATGAATTGAAGAATCGATGGAGCGGTTTAATGCTGAACTGGAGCTGCAACTGGAAAATATTTGGCCCTAGGATAGACTAAGCTCTGATACCATGTTAGAAATTAATAGAACATGAAAGCGTGAAGGATATGAACAAGAAAAACACCTGGCTCCATTGTATTGAGAAACGTATCAGTTTGTACATATTGAACTACATATATATAGTATAGAGAGAATTAACTATATATATCGATACTATCTATAAAGATACTCATACTATCTATCTAACGATATATATAATTGTAAAGAATAAACTAAATTTAAAGGGATAACCTAATTAATATAGATAGACTAAACGATAAAGTCTCATAGAAGGATAATCTAGAGTAAACTACATAATATTCTACCATTCACCCATGTTCTCTGCTTTTCTTGATTTATATTACTCTAACATTCACCCATGTTCTTTGCTCTTCTTGATTTTGATCCTCAAATTTTAAAATTTGCTGAATTGGTCCCCAAATTTCCAAAGCTTCTTTGCTTGTGTCGGATCCCAAATCCAATCTTGATCAAATCCCTAATCGAATTGAGCTCGCACATATTCATCATTGGTGAGATACTCCTCGTTTGAATACAAGTTTTTCCAGCTAAAATCCAGATGAAAAAAAAAGACTCGGTCATGCCATCGCGGTGCCATATTGGCCATCACGGCGTGGTCATGCCATAACAGAAAAAAGGGTCATCACAGTCATGCTATCGCGGTGCCATATCGGTAATCACGTCATGGTCATGCCGTAGTAGCTAACAAACTAATCGAAAATCTGAAATCCAGAATTCCAATATTTTATTGAATCCATTGTAAATCATCAAAAAAACTTGGTTGTGCAAACTTAATGTGATCACACATCTGTATGATACCAAACCGGCATTTCAACACAATTAATTCAGCGTTTTTTGTAGAGGTATTGGATAAGCAAATCGGTGATTAAATCCAAACTATATTGAGCAAAGAATCACAACAAAAAGCATTACAAAATTGGAGCAATGATCCAACACAGAATCGCACCAACACTCAGGTAATCCAACACGAACTCATGAGGAAGATGATCAGCAACTGATGAGGAATCGCAATAATGAGCTAGAATGTATATTGGATTGCACAACTAATGTTGATGCTAAGTAGGAGTTGCAATATGAATTGACAAATTGATGGCTGAATTGAAGAATCGATGGAGCGGTTTAATGCTGAACTGGAGCTGCAACTGGAAAATATTTGGCCCTAGGATAGACTAAGCTCTGATACCATGTTAGAAATTAATAGAACATGAAAGCGTGAAGGATATGAACAAGAAAAACACCTGGCTCCATTGTATTGAGAAACGTATCAGTTTGTACATATTGAACTACATATATATAGTATAGAGAGAATTAACTATATATATCGATACTATCTATAAAGATACTCATACTATCTATCTAACGATATATATAATTGTAAAGAATAAACTAAATTTAAAGGGATAACCTAATTAATATAGATAGACTAAACGATAAAGTCTCATAGAAGGATAATCTAGAGTAAACTACATAATATTCTAACATTCACCCATGTTCTCTGCTTTTCTTGATTTATATTACTCTAACATTCACCCATGTTCTTTGCTCTTCTTGATTTTGATCCTCAAATTTTAAAATTTGCTGAATTGGTCCCCAAATTTCCAAAGCTTCTTTGCTTGTGTCGGATCCCAAATCCAATCTTGATCAAATCCCTAATCGAATTGAGCTCGCACATATTCATCATTGGTGAGATACTCCTCGTTTGAATACAAGTTTTTCCAGCTAAAATCCAGATGAAAAAAAAAGACTCGGTCATGCCATCGCGGTGCCATATTGGCCATCACGGCGTGGTCATGCCATAACAGAAAAAAGGGTCATCACAGTCATGCTATCGCGGTGCCATATCGGTAATCACGTCATGGTCATGCCGTAGTAGCTAACAAACTAATCGAAAATCTGAAATCCAGAATTCCAATATTTTATTGAATCCATTGTAAATCATCAAAAAAACTTGGTTGTGCAAACTTAATGTGATCACACATCTGTATGATACCAAACCGGCATTTCAACACAATTAATTCAGCGTTTTTTGTAGAGGTATTGGATAAGCAAATCGGTGATTAAATCCAAACTATATTGAGCAAAGAATCACAACAAAAAGCATTACAAAATTGGAGCAATGATCCAACACAGAATCGCACCAACACTCAGGTAATCCAACACGAACTCATGAGGAAGATGATCAGCAACTGATGAGGAATCGCAATAATGAGCTAGAATGTATATTGGATTGCACAACTAATGTTGATGCTAAGTAGGAGTTGCAATATGAATTGACAAATTGATGGCTGAATTGAAGAATCGATGGAGCGGTTTAATGCTGAACTGGAGCTGCAACTGGAAAATATTTGGCCCTAGGATAGACTAAGCTCTGATACCATGTTAGAAATTAATAGAACATGAAAGCGTGAAGGATATGAACAAGAAAAACACATGGCTCCATTGTATTGAGAAACGTATCAGTTTGTACATATTGAACTACATATATATAGTATAGAGAGAATTAACTATATATATCGATACTATCTATAAAGATACTCATACTATCTATCTAACGATATATATAATTGTAAAGAATAAACTAAATTTAAAGGGATAACGTAATTAATATAGATAGACTAAACGATAAAGTCTCATAGAAGGATAATCTAGAGTAAACTACATAATATTCTAACATTCACCCATGTTCTCTGCTTTTCTTGATTTATATTACTCTAACATTCACCCATGTTCTTTGCTCTTCTTGATTTTGATCCTCAAATTTTAAAATTTGCTGAATTGGTCCCCAAATTTCCAAAGCTTCTTTGCTTGTGTCGGATCCCAAATCCAATCTTGATCAAATCCCTAATCGAATTGAGCTCGCACATATTCATCATTGGTGAGATACTCCTCGTTTGAATACAAGTTTTTCCAGCTAAAATCCAGATGAAAAAAAAAGACTCGGTCATGCCAACGCGGTGCCATATTGGCCATCACGGCGTGGTCATGCCATAACAGAAAAAAGGGTCATCACAGTCATGCTATCGCGGTGCCATATCGGTAATCATGTCATGGTCATGCCGTAGTAGCTAACAAACTAATCGAAAACCTGAATTCCAGAATTCCAATATTTTATTGAATCCATTGTAAATCATCAAAAAAACTTGGTTGTGCAAACTTAATGTGATCACACATCTCTATGATACCAAACCGGCATTTCAACACAATTAATTCAGCGTTTTTTGTAGAGGTATTGGATAAGCAAATCGGTGATTAAATCCAAACTATATTGAGCAAAGAATCGCAACAAAGAAAACAACAAAAAGCATTACAAAATTGCAGCAATGATCCAACACAGAATCGAACCAATACTCAGGTAATCCAACACGAACTCATGAGGAAGATGATCAGCAACTGATGAGGAATCGCAATAATGAGCTAGAATGTATATTGGATTGCACAACTAATGTTGATGCTAAGTAGGAGTTGCAATATGAATTGACAAATTGATGGATGAATTGAAGAATCGATGGAGCGGTTTAATGCTGCACTGGAGCTGCAACTGGAAAATATTTGGCCCTAGGATAGACTAAGCTCTGATACCATGTTAGAAATTAATAGAACATGAAAGCGTGAAGGATATGAACAAGAAAAACACATGGCTCCATTGTATTGAGAAACGTATCAGTTTGTACATATTGAACTACATATATATAGTATAGAGAGAATTAACTATATATATCGATACTATCTATAAAGATACTCATACTATCTATCTAACGATATATATAATTGTAAAGATTAAACTAAATTTAAAGGGATAACCTAATTAATATAGATAGACTAAACGATAAAGTCTCATAGAAGGATAATCTAGAGTAAACTACATAATATTCTAACATTCACCCATGTTCTCTGCTTTTCTTGATTTATATTACTCTAACATTCACCCATGTTCTTTGCTCTTCTTGATTTTGATCCTCAAATTTTAAAATTTGCTGAATTGGTCCCCAAATTTCCAAAGCTTCTTTGCTTGTGTCGGATCCCAAATCCAATCTTGATCAAATCCCTAATCGAATTGATCTCGCACATATTCATCATTGGTGAGATACTCCTCGTTTGAATACAAGTTTTTCCAGCTAAAATCCAGATGAAAAAAAAGACTCGGTCATGCCATCGCGGTGCCATATTGGCCATCACGGCGTGGTCATGCCTTAACAGAAAAAAGGGTCATCACAGTCATGCTATCGCGGTGCCATATCGGTAATCACGTCATGGTCATGCCGTAGTAGCTAACAAACTAATCGAAAACCTGAATTCCAGAATTCCAATATTTTATTGAATCCATTGTAAATCATCAAAAAAACTTGGTTGTGCAAACTTAATGTGATCACACATCTCTATGATACCAAACCGGCATTTCAACACAATTAATTCAGCGTTTTTTGTAGAGGTATTGGATAAGCAAATCGGTGATTAAATCCAAACTATATTGAGCAAAGAATCGCAACAAAGAAAACAACAAAAAGCATTACAAAATTGCAGCAATGATCCAACACAGAATCGAACCAACACTCAGGTAATCCAACACGAACTCATGAGGAAGATGATCAGCAACTGATGAGGAATCGCAATAATGAGCTAGAATGTATATTGGATTGCACAACTAATGTTGATGCTAAGTAGGAGTTGCAATATGAATTGACAAATTGATGGATGAATTGAAGAATCGATGGAGCGGTTTAATGCTGCACTGGAGCTGCAACTGGAAAATATTTGGCCCTAGGATAGACTAAGCTCTGATACCATGTTAGAAATTAATAGAACATGAAAGCGTGAAGGATATGAACAAGAAAAACACATGGCTCCATTGTATTGAGAAACGTATCAGTTTGTACATATTGAACTACATATATATAGTATAGAGAGAATTAACTATATATATCGATACTATCTATAAAGATACTCATACTATCTATCTAACGATATATATAATTGTAAAGATTAAACTAAATTTAAAGGGATAACCTAATTAATATAGATAGACTAAACGATAAAGTCTCATAGAAGGATAATCTAGAGTAAACTACATAATATTCTAACATTCACCCATGTTCTCTGCTTTTCTTGATTTATATTACTCTAACATTCACCCATGTTCTTTGCTCTTCTTGATTTTGATCCTCAAATTTTAAAATTTGCTGAATTGGTCCCCAAATTTCCAAAGCTTCTTTGCTTGTGTCGGATCCCAAATCCAATCTTGATCAAATCCCTAATCGAATTGATCTCGCACATATTCATCATTGGTGAGATACTCCTCGTTTGAATACAAGTTTTTCCAGCTAAAATCCAGATGAAAAAAAAGACTCGGTCATGCCATCGCGGTGCCATATTGGCCATCACGGCGTGGTCATGCCATAACAGAAAAAAGGGTCATCACAGTCATGCTATCGCGGTGCCATATCGGTAATCACGTCATGGTCATGCCGTAGTAGCTAACAAACTAATCGAAAACCTGAATTCCAGAATTCCAATATTTTATTGAATCCATTGTAAATCATCAAAAAAACTTGGTTGTGCAAACTTAATGTGATCACACATCTCTATGATACCAAACCGGCATTTCAACACAATTAATTCAGCGTTTTTTGTAGAGGTATTGGATAAGCAAATCGGTGATTAAATCCAAACTATATTGAGCAAAGAATCGCAACAAAGAAAACAACAAAAAGCATTACAAAATTGCAGCAATGATCCAACACAGAATCGAACCAACACTCAGGTAATCCAACACGAACTCATGAGGAAGATGATCAGCAACTGATGAGGAATCGCAATAATGAGCTAGAATGTATATTGGATTGCACAACTAATGTTGATGCTAAGTAGGAGTTGCAATATGATTTGACAAATTGATGGATGAATTGAAGAATCGATGGAGCGGTTTAATGCTGAACTGGAGCTGCAACTGGAAAATATTTGGCCCTAGGATAGACTAAGCTCTGATACCATGTTAGAAATTAATAGAACATGAAAGCGTGAAGGATATGAACAAGAAAAACACCTGGCTCCATTGTATTGAGAAACGTATCAGTTTGTACATATTGAACTACATATATATAGTATAGAGAGAATTAACTATATATATCGATACTATCTATAAAGATACTCATACTATCTATCTAACGATATATATAATTGTAAAGATTAAACTAAATTTAAAGGGATAACCTAATTAATATAGATAGACTAAACGATAAAGTCTCATAGAAGGATAATCTAGAGTAAACTACATAATATTCTAACATTCACCCATGTTCTCTGCTTTTCTTGATTTATATTACTCTAACATTCACCCATGTTCTTTGCTCTTCTTGATTTTGATCCTCAAATTTTAAAATTTGCTGAATTGGTCCCCAAATTTCCAAAGCTTCTTTGCTTGTGTCGGATCCCAAATCCAATCTTGATCAAATCCCTAATCGAATTGATCTCGCACATATTCATCATTGGTGAGATACTCCTCGTTTGAATACAAGTTTTTCCAGCTAAAATCCAGATGAAAAAAAAAGACTCGGTCATGCCATCGCGGTGCCATATTGGCCATCACGGCGTGGTCATGCCATAACAGAAAAAAGGGTCATCACAGTCATGCTATCGCGGTGCCATATCGGTAATCACGTCATGGTCATGCCGTAGTAGCTAACAAACTAATCAAAAATCTGAATTCCAGAATTCCAATATTTTATTGAATCCATTGTAAATCATCAAAAACACTTGGTTGTGCAAACTTAATGTAATCACACATCTATATGATACCAAACCGGCATTTCAACACAATTAATTGTAGCGTTTTTTGTAGAGGTATTGGATAAGCAAATCAGTGATTAAATCCAAACTATATTGAGCAAAGAATCACAACAAAAAGCATTACAAAATTGGAGCAATGATCCAACACAGAATCGCACCAACACTCAGGTAATCCAACACGAACTCATGAGGAAGATGATCAGCAACTGATGAGGAATCGCAATAATGAGCTAGAATGTATATTGGATTGCACAATTAATGTTGATGCTAAGTAGGAGTTGCAATATGAATTGACAAATTGATGGCTGAATTGAAGAATCGATGGAGCGGTTTAATGCTGAACTGGAGCTGCAACTGGAAAATATTTGGCCCTAGGATAGACTAAGCTCTGATACCATGTTAGAAATTAATAGAACATGAAAACGTGAAGGATATGAACAAGAAAACCACCTGGCTCCATTGTATTGAGAAACGTATCAGTTTGTACATATTGAACTACATATATATAGTATAGAGAGAATTAACTATATATATCGATACTATCTATAAAGATACTCATACTATCTATCTAACGATATATATAATTGTAAAGATTAAACTAAATTTAAAGGGATAACCTAATTAATATAGATAGACTAAACGATAAAGTCTAATAGAAGGATAATCTAGAGTAAACTACATAATATTCTAACATTCACCCATGTTCTCTGCTTTTCTTGATTTATATTACTCTAACATTCACCCATGTTCTTTGCTCTTCTTGATTTTGATCCTCAAATTTTAAAATTTGCTGAATTGGTCCCCAAATTTCCAAAGCTTCTTTCCTTGTGTCGGATCCCAAATCCAATCTTGATCAAATCCCTAATCGAATTGATCTCGCACATATTCATCATTGGTGAGATACTCCTCGTTTGAATACAAGTTTTTCCAGCTAAAATCCAGATGAAAAAAAAAGACTCGGTCATGCCATCGCGGTGCCATATTGGCCATCACGGCGTAGTCATGCCATAACAGAAAAAAGGGTCATCACAGTCAAGCTATCGCGGTGCCATATCGGTAATCACGTCATGGTCATGCCGTAGTAGCTAACAAACTAATCGAAAACCTGAATTCCAGAATTCCAATATTTTATTGAATCCATTGTAAATCATCAAAAAAACTTGGTTGTGCAAACTTAATGTGATCACAAATCTATATGATACCAAACCGGCATTTCAACACAATTAATTCAGCGTTTTTTGTAGAGGTATTGGATAAGCAAATCGGTGATTAAATCCAAACTATATTGAGCAAAGAATCGCAACAAAGAAAACAACAAAAAGCATTACAAAATTGCAGCAATGATCCAACACAGAATCGAACCAATACTCAGGTAATCCAACACGAACTCATGAGGAAGATGATCAGCAACTGATGAGGAATCGCAATAATGAGCTAGAATGTATATTGGATTGCACAACTAATGTTGATGCTAAGTAGGAGTTGCAATATGAATTGACAAATTGATGGATGAATTGAAGAATCGATGGAGCGGTTTAATGCTGAACTGGAGCTGCAACTGGAAAATATTTGGCCCTAGGATAGACTAAGCTCTGATACCATGTTAGAAATTAATAGAACATGAAAGCGTGAAGGCTATGAACAAGAAAAACACATGGCTCCATTGTATTGAGAAACGTATCAGTTTGTACATATTGAACTACATATATATAGTATAGAGAGAATTAACTATATATATCGATACTATCTATAAAGATACTCATACTATCTATCTAACGATATATATAATTGTAAAGATTAAACTAAATTTAAAGGGATAACCTAATTAATATAGATAGACTAAACGATAAAGTCTCATAGAAGGATAATCTAGAGTAAACTACATAATATTCTAACATTCACCCATGTTCTCTGCTTTTCTTGATTTATATTACTCTAACATTCACCCATGTTCTTTGCTCTTCTTGATTTTGATCCTCAAATTTTAAAATTTGCTGAATTGGTCCCCAAATTTCCAAAGCTTCTTTGCTTGTGTCGGATCCCAAATCCAATCTTGATCAAATCCCTAATCGAATTGAGCTCGCACATATTCATCATTGGTGAGATACTCCTCGTTTGAATACAAGTTTTTCCAGCTAAAATCCATATGAAAAAAAAAGACTCGGTCATGCCATCGCGGTGCCATATTGGCCATCACGGCGTGGTCATGCCATAACAGAAAAAAGGGTCATCACAGTCATGCTATCGCGGTGCCATATCGGTAATCACGTCATGGTCATGCCGTAGTAGCTAACAAACTAATCGAAAACCTGAATTCCAGAATTCCAATATTTTATTGAATCCATTGTAAATCATCAAAAAAACTTGGTTGTGCAAACTTAATGTGATCACACATCTATATGATACCAAACCGGCATTTCAACACAATTAATTCAGCGTTTTTTGTAGAGGTATTGGATAAGCAAATCGGTGATTAAATCCAAACTATATTGAGCAAAGAATCGCAACAAAGAAAACAACAAAAAGCATTACAAAATTGCAGCAATGATCCAACACAGAATCGAACCAACACTCAGGTAATCAAACACGAACTCATGAGGAAGATGATCAGCAACTGATGAGGAATCGCAATAATGAGCTAGAATGTATATTGGATTGCACAACTAATGTTGATGCTAAGTAGGAGTTGCAATATGAATTGACAAATTGATGGCTGAATTGAAGAATAGATGGAGCGGTTTAATGCTGAACTGGAGCTGCAACTGGAAAATATTTGGCCCTAGGATAGACTAAGCTCTGATACCATGTTAGAAATTAATAGAACATGAAAACGTGAAGGATATGAACAAGAAAAACACCTGGCTCCATTGTATTGAGAAACGTATCAGTTTGTACATATTGAACTACATATATATAGTATAGAGAGAATTAACTATATATATCGATACTATCTATAAAGATACTCATACTATCTATCTAACGATATATATAATTGTAAAGATTAAACTAAATTTAAAGGGATAACCTAATTAATATAGATAGACTAAACGATAAAGTCTAATAGAAGGATAATCTAGAGTAAACTACATAATATTCTAACATTCACCCATGTTCTCTGCTTTTCTTGATTTATATTACTCTAACATTCACCCATGTTCTTTGCTCTTCTTGATTTTGATCCTCAAATTTTAAAATTTGCTGAATTGGTCCCCAAATTTCCAAAGCTTCTTTGCTTGTGTCGGATCCCAAATCCAATCTTGATCAAATCCCTAATCGAATTGAGCTCGCACATATTCATCATTGGTGAGATACTCCTCGTTAGAATACAAGTTTTTCCAGCTAAAATCCAGATGAAAAAAAAAGACTCGGTCATGCCATCGCGGTGCCATATTGGCCATCACGGCGTGGTCATCCCATAAAAGAAAAAAGGGTCATCACAGTCATGCTATCGCGGTGCCATATCGGTAATCACGTCATGGTCATGCCGTAGTAGCTAACAAACTAATCGAAAATCTGAATTCCAGAATTCCAATATTTTATTGAATCCATTGTAAATCATCAAAAAAACTTGGTTGTGCAAACTTAATGTGATCACACATCTATATGATACCAAACCGGCATTTCAACACAATTAATTCAGCGTTTTTTGTAGAGGTATTGGATAAGCAAATCGGTGATTAAATCCAAACTATATTGAGCAAAGAATCGCAACAAAGAAAACAACAAAAAGCATTACAAAATTGCAGCAATGATCCAACACAGAATCGAACCAACACTCAGGTAATCAAACACGAACTCATGAGGAAGATGATCAGCAACTGATGAGGAATCGCAATAATGAGCTAGAATGTATATTGGATTGCACAACTAATGTTGATGCTAAGTAGGAGTTGCAATATGAATTGACAAATTGATGGCTGAATTGAAGAATAGATGGAGCGGTTTAATGCTGAACTGGAGCTGCAACTGGAAAATATTTGGCCCTAGGATAGACTAAGCTCTGATACCATGTTAGAAATTAATAGAACATGAAAACGTGAAGGATATGAACAAGAAAAACACCTGGCTCCATTGTATTGAGAAACGTATCAGTTTGTACATATTGAACTACATATATATAGTATAGAGAGAATTAACTATATATATCGATACTATCTATAAAGATACTCATACTATCTATCTAACGATATATATAATTGTAAAGATTAAACTAAATTTAAAGGGATAACCTAATTAATATAGATAGACTAAACGATAAAGTCTAATAGAAGGATAATCTAGAGTAAACTACATAATATTCTAACATTCACCCATGTTCTCTGCTTTTCTTGATTTATATTACTCTAACATTCACCCATGTTCTTTGCTCTTCTTGATTTTGATCCTCAAATTTTAAAATTTGCTGAATTGGTCCCCAAATTTCCAAAGCTTCTTTGCTTGTGTCGGATCCCAAATCCAATCTTGATCAAATCCCTAATCGAATTGAGCTCGCACATATTCATCATTGGTGAGATACTCCTCGTTAGAATACAAGTTTTTCCAGCTAAAATCCAGATGAAAAAAAAAGACTCGGTCATGCCATCGCGGTGCCATATTGGCCATCACGGCGTGGTCATCCCATAAAAGAAAAAAGGGTCATCACAGTCATGCTATCGCGGTGCCATATCGGTAATCACGTCATGGTCATGCCGTAGTAGCTAACAAACTAATCGAAAATCTGAATTCCAGAATTCCAATATTTTATTGAATCCATTGTAAATCATCAAAAAAACTTGGTTGTGCAAACTTAATGTGATCACACATCTATATGATACCAAACCGGCATTTCAACACAATTAATTCAGCGTTTTTTGTAGAGGTATTGGATAAGCAAATCGGTGATTAAATCCAAACTATATTGAGCAAAGAATCGCAACAAAGAAAACAACAAAAAGCATTACAAAATTGCAGCAATGATCCAACACAGAATCGAACCAACACTCAGGTAATCAAACACGAACTCATGAGGAAGATGATCAGCAACTGATGAGGAATCGCAATAATAAGCTAGAATGTATATTGGATTGCACAACTACTGTTGATGCTAAGTAGGAGTTGCAATATGAATTGACAAATTGATGGCTGAATTGAAGAATAGATGGAGCGGTTTAATGCTGAACTGGAGCTGCAACTGGAAAATATTTGGCCCTAGGATAGACTAAGCTCTGATACCATGTTAGAAATTAATAGAACATGAAAACGTGAAGGATATGAACAAGAAAAATACCTGGCTCCATTGTATTGAGAAACGTATCAGTTTGTACATATTGAACTACATATATATAGTATAGAGAGAATTAACTATATATATCGATACTATCTATAAAGATACTCATACTATCTATCTAACGATATATATAATTGTAAAGATTAAACTAAATTTAAAGGGATAACCTAATTAATATAGATAGACTAAACGATAAAGTCTAATAGAAGGATAATCTAGAGTAAACTACATAATATTCTAACATTCACCCATGTTCTCTGCTTTTCTTGATTTATATTACTCTAACATTCACCCATGTTCTTTGCTCTTCTTGATTTTGATCCTCAAATTTTAAAATTTGCTGAATTGGTCCCCAAATTTCCAAAGCTTCTTTGCTTGTGTCGGATCCCAAATCCAATCTTGATCAAATCCCTAATCGAATTGAGCTCGCACATATTCATCATTGGTGAGATACTCCTCGTTAGAATACAAGTTTTTCCAGCTAAAATCCAGATGAAAAAAAAAGACTCGGTCATGCCATCGCGGTGCCATATTGGCCATCACGGCGTGGTCATCCCATAAAAGAAAAAAGGGTCATCACAATCATGCTATCGCGGTGCCATATCGGTAATCACGTCATGGTCATGCCGTAGTAGCTAACAAACTAATCGAAAATCTGAATTCCAGAATTCCAATATTTTATTGAATCCATTGTAAATCATCAAAAAAACTTGGTTGTGCAAACTTAATGTGATCACACATCTATATGATACCAAACCGGCATTTCAACACAATTAATTCAGCGTTTTTTGTAGAGGTATTGGATAAGCAAATCGGTGATTAAATCCAAACTATATTGAGCAAAGAATCGCAACAAAGAAAACAACAAAAAGCATTACAAAATTGCAGTAATGATCCAACACAGAATCGCACCAACACTCAGGTAATCCAACACGAACTCATGAGGAAGATGATCAGCAACTGATGAGGAATCGCAATAATGAGCTAGAACGTATATTGGATTGCACAACTAATGTTGATGCTAAGTAGGAGTTGCAATATGAATTGACAAATTGATGGCTGAATTGAAGAATCGATGGAGCGGTTTAATGCTGAACTGGAGCTGCAACTGGAAAATATTTGGCCCTAGGATAGACTAAGCTCTGATACCATGTTAGAAATTAATAGAACATGAAAACGTGAAGGATATGAACAAGAAAAACATCTGGCTCCATTGTATTGAGAAACGTATCAGTTTGTACATATTGAACTACATATATATAGTATAGAGAGACTTAACTATATATATCGATACTATCTATAAAGATACTCATACTATCTATCTAACGATATATATAATTGTAAAGAATAAACTAAATTTAAAGGGATAACCTAATTAATATAGGTAGACTAAACGATAAAGTCTAATAGAAGGATAATCTAGAGTAAACTACATACTATTCTAAGATTCACCCATGTTCTCTGCTTTTCTTGATTTATATTACTCTAACATTCACCCATGTTCTTTGCTCTTCTTGATTTTGATCCTCAAATTTTAAAATTTGCTGAATTGGTCCCCAAATTTCCAAAGCTTCTTTGCTTGTGTCGGATCCCAAATCCAATCTTGATCAAATCCCTAATCGAATTGAGCTCGCACATATTCATCATTGGTGATATACTCCTCGTTTGAATACAAGTTTTTCCAGCTAAAATCCAGATGAAAAAAAAAGACTCGGTCATGCCATCGCGGTGCCATATTGGCCATCACGGCGTGGTCATCCCATAAAAGAAAAAAGGGTTATCACAGTCATGCTATCGCGGTGCCATATCGGTAATCACGTCATGGTCATGCCGTAGTAGCTAACAAACTAATCGAAAATCTGAATTCCAGAATTCCAATATTTTATTGAATCCATTGTAAATCATCAAAAAAACTTGGTTGTGCAAACTTAATGTGATCACACATCTATATGATACCAAACCGGCATTTCAACACAATTAATTCAGCGTTTTTTGTAGAGGTATTGGATAAGCAAATGGGTGATTAAATCCAAACTATATTGAGCAAAGAATCGCAACAAAGAAAACAACAAAAAGCATTACAAAATTGCAGCAATGATCCAACACAGAATCGAACCAACACTCAGGTAATCCAACACGAACTCATGAGGAAGATGATCAGCAACTGATGAGGAATCGCAATAATGAGCTAGAATGTATATTGGATTGCACAACTAATGTTGATGCTAAGTAGGAGTTGCAATATGAATTGACAAATTGATGGATGAATTGAAGAATAGATGGAGCGGTTTAATGCTGAACTGGAGCTGCAACTGGAAAATATTTGGCCCTAGGATAGACTAAGCTCTGATACCATGTTAGAAATTAATAGAACATGAAAGCGTGAAGGATATGAACAAGAAAAACACATGGCTCCATTGTATTGAGAAACGTATCAGTTTGTACATATTGAACTACATATATATAGTATAGAGAGAATTAACTATATATATCGATACTATCTATAAAGATACTCATACTATCTATCTAACGATATATATAATTGTAAAGATTAAACTAAATTTAAAGGGATAACCTAATTAATATAGATAGACTAAACGATAAAGTCTCATAGAAGGATAATCTAGAGTAAACTACATAATATTCTAACATTCACCCATGTTCTCTGCTTTTCTTGATTTATATTACTCTAACATTCACCCATGTTCTTTGCTCTTCTTGATTTTGATCCTCAAATTTTAAAATTTGCTGAATTGGTCCCCAAATTTCCAAAGCTTCTTTGCTTGTGTCGGATCCCAAATCCAATCTTGATCAAATCCCTAATCGAATTGAGCTCGCACATATTCATCATTGGTGAGATACTCCTCGTTTGAATACAAGTTTTTCCAGCTAAAATCCAGATGAAAAAAAAGACTCGGTCATGCCATCGCGGTGCCATATTGGCCATCACGGCGTGGTCATGCTATAACAGAAAAAAGGGTCATCACAGTCATGCTATCGCGGTGCCATATCGGTAATCACGTCATGGTCATGCCGTAGTAGCTAACAAACTAATCGAAAACCTGAATTCCAGAATTCCAATATTTTATTGAATCCATTGTCAATCATCAAAAAAACTTGGTTGTGCAAACTTAATGTGATCACACATCTCTATGATACCAAACCGGCATTTCAACACAATTAATTCAGCGTTTTTTGTAGAGGTATTGGATAAGCAAATCGGTGATTAAATCCAAACTATATTGAGCAAAGAATCGCAACAAAGAAAACAACAAAAAGCATTACAAAATTGCAGCAATGATCCAACACAGAATCGAACAAATACTCAGGTAATCCAACACGAACTCATGAGGAAGATGATCAGCAACTGATGAGGAATCGCAATAATGAGCTAGAATGTATATTGGATTGCACAACTAATGTTGATGCTAAGTAGGAGTTGCAATATGAATTGACAAATTGATGGATGAATTGAAGAATCGATGGAGCGGTTTAATGCTGAACTGGAGCTGCAACTGGAAAATATTTGGCCCTAGGATAGACTAAGCTCTGATACCATGTTAGAAATTAATAGAACATGAAAGCGTGAAGGATATGAACAAGAAAAACACCTGCCTCCATTGTATTGAGAAACGTATCAGTTTGTACATATTGAACTACATATATATAGTATAGAGAGAATTAACTATATATATCGATACTATCTATAAAGATACTCATACTATCTATCTAACGATATATATAATTGTAAAGATTAAACTAAATTTAAAGGGATAACCTAATTAATATAGATAGACTAAACGATAAAGTCTAATAGAAGGATAATCTAGAGTAAACTACATAATATTCTAACATTCACCCATGTTCTCTGCTTTTCTTGATTTATATTACTCTAACATTCACCCATGTTCTTTGCTCTTCTTGATTTTGATCCTCAAATTTTAAAATTTGCTGAATTGGTCCCCAAATTTCCAAAGCTTCTTTGCTTGTGTCGGATCCCAAATCCAATCTTGATCAAATCCCTAATCGAATTGAGCTCGCACATATTCATCTTTGGTGAGATACTCCTCGTTTAAATACAAGTTTTTCCAGCAAAAATCCAGATGAAAAAAAAAGACTCGGTCATGCCATCGCGGTGCCATATTGGCCATCACGGCGTGGTCATGCCATAAAAGAAAAAAGGGTCATCACAGTCATGCTATCGCGGTGCCATATCGGTAATCACGTCATAGTCATGCCGTAGTAGCTAACAAACTAATCGAAAATCTGAATTCCAGAATTCCAATATTTTATTGAATCCATTGTAAATCATCAAAAAAACTTGGTTGTGCAAACTTAATGTGATCACACATCTATATGATACCAAACCGGCATTTCAACACAATTAATTCAGCGTTTTTTGTAGAGGTATTGGATAAGCAAATCGGTGATTAAATCCAAACTATATTGAGCAAAGAATCGCAACAAAGAAAACAACAAAAAGCATTACAAAATTGCAGTAATGATCCAACACAGAATCGCACCAACACTCAGGTAATCCAACACGAACTCATGAGGAAGATGATCAGCAACTGATGAGGAATCGCAATAATGAGCTAGAACGTATATTGGATTGCACAACTAATGTTGATGCTAAGTAGGAGTTGCAATATGAATTGACAAATTGATGGCTGAATTGAAGAATCGATGGAGCGGTTTAATGCTGAACTGGAGCTGCAACTGGAAAATATTTGGCCCTAGGATAGACTAAGCTCTAATACCATGTTAGAAATTAATAGAACATGAAAGCGTGAAGGATATGAACAAGAAAAACACCTGGCTCCATTGTATTGAGAAACGTATCAGTTTGTACATATTGAACTACATATATATAGTATAGAGAGAATTAACTATATATATCGATACTATCTATAAAGATACTCATACTATCTATCTAACGATATATATAATTGTAAAGATTAAACTAAATTTAAAGGGATAACCTAATTAATATAGATAGACTAAACGATAAAGTCTAATAGAAGGGTAATCTAGAGTAAACTACATACTATTCTAACATTCACCCATGTTCTCTGCTTTTCTTGATTTATATTACTCTAACATTCACCCATGTTCTTTGCTCTTCTTGATTTTGATCCTCAAATTTTAAAATTTGCTGAATTGGTCCCCAAATTTCCAAAGCTTCTTTGCTTGTGTCGGATCCCAAATCCAATCTTGATCAAATCCCTAATCGAATTGAGCTCGCACATATTCATCATTGGTGAGATACTCCTCGTTTAAATACAAGTTTTTCCAGCTAAAATCCAGATGAAAAAAAAAGACTCGGTCATGCCATCGCGGTGCCATATTGGCCATCACGGCATGGTCATGCCATAAAAGAAAAAAGGGTCATCACAGTCATGCTATCGCGGTGCCATATCGGTAATCACGTCATGGTCATGCCGTAGTAGCTAACAAACTAATCGAAAATCTGAATTCCAGAATTCCAATATTTTATTGAATCCATTGTAAATCATCAAAAAAACTTGGTTGTGCAAACTTAATGTGATCACACATCTATATGATACCAAACCGGCATTTCAACACAATTAATTCAGCGTTTTTTGTAGAGGTATTGGATAAGCAAATCGGTGATTAAATCCAAACTATATTGAGCAAAGAATCGCAACAAAGAAAACAACAAAAAGCATTACAAAATTGCAGCAATGATCCAACACAGAATCGAACCAACACTCAGGTAATCCAACACGAACTCATGAGGAAGATGATCAGCAACTGATGAGGAATCGCAATAATGAGCTAGAACGTATATTGGATTGCACAACTAATGTTGATGCTAAGTAGGAGTTGCAATATGAATTGACAAATTGATGGCTGAATTGAAGAATCGATGGAGCGGTTTAATGCTGAACTGGAGCTGCAACTGGAAAATATTTGGCCCTAGGATAGACTAAGCTCTAATACCATGTTAGAAATTAATAGAACATGAAAGCGTGAAGGATATGAACAAGAAAAACACCTGGCTCCATTGTATTGAGAAACGTATCAGTTTGTACATATTGAACTACATATATATAGTATAGAGAGAATTAACTATATATATCGATACTATCTATAAAGATACTCATACTATCTATCTAACGATATATATAATTGTAAAGATTAAACTAAATTTAAAGGGATAACCTAATTAATATAGATAGACTAAACGATAAAGTCTAATAGAAGGATAATCTAGAGTAAACTACATACTATTCTAACATTCACCCATGTTCTCTGCTTTTCTTGATTTATATTACTCTAACATTCACCCATGTTCTTTGCTCTTCTTGATTTTGATCCTCAAATTTTAAAATTTGCTGAATTGGTCCCCAAATTTCCAAAGCTTCTTTGCTTGTGTCGGATCCCAAATCCAATCTTGATCAAATCCCTAATCGAATTGAGCTCGCACATATTCATCACTGGTGAGATACTCCTCGTTTGAATACAAGTTTTTCCAGCTAAAATCCAGATGAAAAAAAAAGACTCGGTCATGCCATCGCGGTGCCATATTGGCCATCACGGCGTGGTCATCCCATAAAAGAAAAAAGGGTCATCACAGTCATGCTATCGCGGTGCCATATCGGTAATCACGTCATGGTCATGCCGTAGTAGCTAACAAACTAATCGAAAATCTGAATTCCAGAATTCCAATATTTTATTGAATCCATTGTAAATCATCAAAAAAACTTGGTTGTGCAAACTTAATGTGATCACACATCTATATGATACCAAACCGGCATTTCAACACAATTAATTCAGCGTTTTTTGTAGAGGTATTGGATAAGCAAATCGGTGATTAAATCCAAACTATATTGAGCAAAGAATCGCAACAAAGAAAACAACAAAAAGCATTACAAAATTGCAGCAATGATCCAACACAGAATCGAACCAACACTCAGGTAATCCAACACGAACTCATGAGGAAGATGATCAGCAACTGATGAGGAATCGCAATAATGAGCTAGAATGTATATTGGATTGCACAACTAATGTTGATGCTAAGTAGGAGTTGCAATATGAATTGACAAATTGATGGCTGAATTGAAGAATCGATGGAGCGGTTTAATGCTGAACTGGAGCTGCAACTGGAAAATATTTGGCCCTAGGATAGACTAAGCTCTGATACCATGTTAGAAATTAATAGAACATGAAAACGTGAAGGATATGAACAAGAAAAACATCTGGCTCCATTGTATTGAGAAACGTATCAGTTTGTACATATTGAACTACATATATATAGTATAGAGAGAATTAACTATATATATCGATACTATCTATAAAGATACTCATACTATCTATCTAACGATATATATAATTGTAAAGATTAAACTAAATTTAAAGGGATAACCTAATTAATATAGATAGACTAAACGATAAAGTCTAATAGAAGGATAATCTAGAGTAAACTACATACTATTCTAACATTCACCCATGTTCTCTGCTTTTCTTGATTTATATTACTCTAACATTCACCCATGTTCTTTGCTCTTCTTGATTTTGATCCTCAAATTTTAAAATTTGCTGAATTGGTCCCCAAATTTCCAAAGCTTCTTTGCTTGTGTCGGATCCCAAATCCAATCTTGATCAAATCCCTAATCGAATTGAGCTCGCACATATTCATCATTGGTGAGATACTCCTCGTTTGAATACAAGTTTTTCCAGCTAAAATCCAGATGAAAAAAAAAGACTCGGTCATGCCATCGCGGTGCCATATTGGCCATCACGGCGTGGTCATCCCATAAAAGAAAAAAGGGTCATCACAGTCATGCTATCGCGGTGCCATATCGGTAATCACGTCATGGTCATGCCGTAGTAGCTAACAAACTAATCGAAAATCTGAATTCCAGAATTCCAATATTTTATTGAATCCATTGTAAATCATCAAAAAAACTTGGTTGTGCAAACTTAATGTGATCACACATCTATATGATACCAAACCGGCATTTCAACACAATTAATTCAGCGTTTTTTGTAGAGGTATTGGATAAGCAAATCGGTGATTAAATCCAAACTATATTGAGCAAAGAATCGCAACAAAGAAAACAACAAAAAGCATTACAAAATTGCAGCAATGATCCAACACAGAATCGCACCAACACTCAGGTAATCCAACACGAACTCATGAGGAAGATGATCAGCAACTGATGAGGAATCGCAATAATGAGCTAGAACGTATATTGGATTGCACAACTAATGTTGATGCTAAGTAGGAGTTGCAATATGAATTGACAAATTGATGGCTGAATTGAAGAATCGATGGAGCGGTTTAATGCTGAACTGGAGCTGCAACTGGAAAATATTTGGCCCTAGGATAGACTAAGCTCTAATACCATGTTAGAAATTAATAGAACATGAAAGCGTGAAGGATATGAACATGAAAAACACCTGGCTCCATTGTATTGAGAAACGTATCAGTTTGTACATATTGAACTACATATATATAGTATAGAGAGAATTAACTATATATATCGATACTATCTATAAAGATACTCAAACTATCTATCTAACGATATATATAATTGTAAAGATTAAACTAAATTTAAAGGGATAACCTAATTAATATAGATAGACTAAACGATAAAGTCTAATAGAAGGGTAATCTAGAGTAAACTACATACTATTCTAACATTCACCCATGTTCTCTGCTTTTCTTGATTTATATTACTCTAACATTCACCCATGTTCTTTGCTCTTCTTGATTTTGATCCTCAAATTTTAAAATTTGCTGAATTTGTCCCCAAATTTCCAAAGCTTCTTTGCTTGTGTCGGATCCCAAATCCAATCTTGATCAAATCCCTAATCGAATTGAGCTCGCACATATTCATCATTGGTGAGATACTCCTCGTTTAAATACAAGTTTTTCCAGCTAAAATCCAGATGAAAAAAAAAGACTCGGTCATGCCATCGCGGTGCCATATTGGCCATCACGGCGTGGTCATCCCATAAAAGAAAAAAGGGTCATCACAGTCATGCTATCGCGGTGCCATATCGGTAATCACGTCATGGTCATGCCGTAGTAGCTAACAAACTAATCGAAAATCTGAATTCCAGAATTCCAATATTTTATTGAATCCATTGTAAATCATCAAAAAAACTTGGTTGTGCAAACTTAATGTGATCACACATCTATATGATACCAAACCGGCATTTCAACACAATTAATTCAGCGTTTTTTGTAGAGGTATTGGATAAGCAAATCGGTGATTAAATCCAAACTATATTGAGCAAAGAATCGCAACAAAGAAAACAACAAAAAGCATTACAAAATTGCAGTAATGATCCAACACAGAATCGAACCAACACGAACTCATGAGGAAGATGATCAGCAACTGATGAGGAATCGCAATAATGAGCTAGAACGTATATTGGATTGCACAACTAATGTTGATGCTAAGTAGGAGTTGCAATATGAATTGACAAATTGATGGCTGAATTGAAGAATCGATGGAGCGGTTTAATGCTGAACTGGAGCTGCAACTGGAAAATATTTGCCCTAGGATAGACTAAGCTCTAATACCATGTTAGAAATTAATAGAACATGAAAGCGTGAAGGATATGAACATGAAAAACACCTGGCTCCATTGTATTGAGAAACGTATCAGTTTGTACATATTGAACTACATATATATAGTATAGAGAGAATTAACTATATATATCGATACTATCTATAAAGATACTCAAACTATCTATCTAACAATATATATAATTGTAAAGATTAAACTAAATTTAAAGGGATAACCTAATTAATATAGATAGACTAAACGATAAAGTCTAATAGAAGGGTAATCTAGAGTAAACTACATACTATTCTAACATTCACCCATGTTCTCTGCTTTTCTTGATTTATATTACTCTAACATTCACCCATGTTCTTTGCTCTTCTTGATTTTGATCCTCAAATTTTAAAATTTGCTGAATTTGTTCCCAAATTTCCAAAGCTTCTTTGCTTGTGTCGGATCCCAAATCCAATCTTGATCAAATCCCTAATCGAATTGAGCTCGCACATATTCATCATTGGTGAGATACTCCTCGTTTAAATACAAGTTTTTCCAGCTAAAATCCAGATGAAAAAAAAAGACTCGGTCATGCCATCGCGGTGCCATATTGGCCATCACGGCGTGGTCATCCCATAAAAGAAAAAAGGGTCATCACAGTCATGCTATCGCGGTGCCATATCGGTAATCACGTCATGGTCATGCCGTAGTAGCTAACAAACTAATCGAAAATCTGAATTCCAGAATTCCAATATTTTATTGAATCCATTGTAAATCATCAAAAAAACTTGGTTGTGCAAACTTAATGTGATCACACATCTATATGATACCAAACCGGCATTTCAACACAATTAATTCAGCGTTTTTTGTAGAGGTATTGGATAAGCAAATCGGTGATTAAATCCAAACTATATTGAGCAAAGAATCGCAACAAAGAAAACAACAAAAAGCATTACAAAATTGCAGTAATGATCCAACACAGAATCGCACCAACACTCAGGTAATCCAACACGAACTCATGAGGAAGATGATCAGCAACTGATGAGGAATCGCAATAATGAGCTAGAATGTATATTGGATTGCACAACTAATGTTGATGCTAAGTAGGAGTTGCAATATGAATTGACAAATTGATGGCTGAATTGAAGAATCGATGGAGCGGTTTAATGCTGAACTGGAGCTGCAACTGGAAAATATTTGGCCCTAGGATAGACTAAGCTCTGATACCATGTTAGAAATTAATAGAACATGAAAACGTGAAGGATATGAACAAGAAAAACATCTGGCTCCATTGTATTGAGAAACGTATCAGTTTGTACATATTGAACTACATATATATAGTATAGAGAGACTTAACTATATATATCGATACTATCTATAAAGATACTCATACTATCTATCTAACGATATATATAATTGTAAAGATTAAACTAAATTTAAAGGGATAACCTAATTAATATAGATAGACTAAACGATAAAGTCTAATAGAAGGGTAATCTAGAGTAAACTACATACTATTCTAACATTCACCCATGTTCTCTGCTTTTCTTGATTTATATTACTCTAACATTCACCCATGTTCTTTGCTCTTCTTGATTTTGATCCTCAAATTTTAAAATTTGCTGAATTTGTTCCCAAATTTCCAAAGCTTCTTTGCTTGTGTCGGATCCCAAATCCAATCTTGATCAAATCCCTAATCGAATTGAGCTCGCACATATTCATCATTGGTGAGATACTCCTCGTTTAAATACAAGTTTTTCCAGCTAAAATCCAGATGAAAAAAAAAGACTCGGTCATGCCATCGCGGTGCCATATTGGCCATCACGGCGTGGTCATCCCATAAAAGAAAAAAGGGTCATCACAGTCATGCTATCGCGGTGCCATATCGGTAATCACGTCATGGTCATGCCGTAGTAGCTAACAAACTAATCGAAAATCTGAATTCCAGAATTCCAATATTTTATTGAATCCATTGTAAATCATCAAAAAAACTTGGTTGTGCAAACTTAATGTGATCACACATCTATATGATACCAAACCGGCATTTCAACACAATTAATTCAGCGTTTTTTGTAGAGGTATTGGATAAGCAAATCGGTGATTAAATCCAAACTATATTGAGCAAAGAATCGCAACAAAGAAAACAACAAAAAGCATTACAAAATTGCAGTAATGATCCAACACAGAATCGCACCAACACTCAGGTAATCCAACACGAACTCATGAGGAAGATGATCAGCAACTGATGAGGAATCGCAATAATGAGCTAGAATGTATATTGGATTGCACAACTAATGTTGATGCTAAGTAGGAGTTGCAATATGAATTGACAAATTGATGGCTGAATTGAAGAATCGATGGAGCGGTTTAATGCTGAACTGGAGCTGCAACTGGAAAATATTTGGCCCTAGGATAGACTAAGCTCTGATACCATGTTAGAAATTAATAGAACATGAAAACGTGAAGGATATGAACAAGAAAAACATCTGGCTCCATTGTATTGAGAAACGTATCAGTTTGTACATATTGAACTACATATATATAGTATAGAGAGACTTAACTATATATATCGATACTATCTATAAAGATACTCATACTATCTATCTAACGATATATATAATTGTAAAGATTAAACTAAATTTAAAGGGATAACCTAATTAATATAGATAGACTAAACGATAAAGTCTAATAGAAGGGTAATCTAGAGTAAACTACATACTATTCTAACATTCACCCATGTTCTCTGCTTTTCTTGATTTATATTACTCTAACATTCACCCATGTTCTTTGCTCTTCTTGATTTTGATCCTCAAATTTTAAAATTTGCTGAATTTGTCCCCAAATTTCCAAAGCTTCTTTGCTTGTGTCGGATCCCAAATCCAATCTTGATCAAATTCCTAATCGAATTGAGCTCGCACATATTCATCATTGGTGAGATACTCCTCGTTTAAATACAAGTTTTTCCAGCTAAAATCCAGATGAAAAAAAAAGACTCGGTCATGCCATCGCGGTGCCATATTGGCCATCACGGCGTGGTCATCCCATAAAAGAAAAAAGGGTCATCACAGTCATGCTATCGCGGTGCCATATCGGTAATCACGTCATGGTCATGCCGTAGTAGCTAACAAACTAATCGAAAATCTGAATTCCAGAATTCCAATATTTTATTGAATCCATTGTAAATCATCAAAAAAACTTGGTTGTGCAAACTTAATGTGATCACACATCTATATGATACCAAACCGGCATTTCAACACAATTAATTCAGCGTTTTTTGTAGAGGTATTGGATAAGAAAATCGGTGATTAAATCCAAACTATATTGAGCAAAGAATCGCAACAAAGAAAACAACAAAAAGCATTACAAAATTGCAGCAATGATCCAACACAGAATCGCACCAACACTCAGGTAATCCAACACGAACTCATGAGGAAGATGATCAGCAACTGATGAGGAATCGCAATAATGAGCTAGAACGTATATTGGATTGCACAACTAATGTTGATGCTAAGTAGGAGTTGCAATATGAATTGACAAATTGATGGCTGAATTGAAGAATCGATGGAGCGGTTTAATGCTGAACTGGAGCTGCAACTGGAAAATATTTGGCCCTAGGATAGACTAAGCTCTAATACCATGTTAGAAATTAATAGAACATGAAAGCGTGAAGGATATGAACATGAAAAACACCTGGCTCCATTGTATTGAGAAACGTATCAGTTTGTACATATTGAACTACATATATATAGTACAGAGAGAATTAACTATATATATCGATACTATCTATAAAGATACTCAAACTATCTATCTAACGATATATATAATTGTAAAGATTAAACTAAATTTAAAGGGATAACCTAATTAATATAGATAGACTAAACGATAAAGTCTAATAGAAGGGTAATCTAGAGTAAACTACATACTATTCTAACATTCACCCATGTTCTCTGCTTTTCTTGATTTATATTACTCTAACATTCACCCATGTTCTTTGCTCTTCTTGATTTTGATCCTCAAATTTTAAAATTTGCTGAATTTGTCCCCAAATTTCCAAAGCTTCTTTGCTTGTGTCGGATCCCAAATCCAATCTTGATCAAATCCCTAATCGAATTGAGCTCGCACATATTCATCATTGGTGAGATACTCCTCGTTTAAATACAAGTTTTTCCAGCTAAAATCCAGATGAAAAAAAAAGACTCGGTCATGCCATCGCGGTGCCATATTGGCCATCACGGCATGGTCATGCCATAAAAGAAAAAAGGGTCATCACAGTCATGCTATCGCGGTGCCATATCGGTAATCACGTCATGGTCATGCCGTAGTAGCTAACAAACTAATCGAAAATCTGAATTCCAGAATTCCAATATTTTATTGAATCCATTGTAAATCATCAAAAAAACTTGGTTGTGCAAACTTAATGTGATCACACATCTATATGATACCAAACCGGCATTTCAACACAATTAATTCAGCGTTTTTTGTAGAGGTATTGGATAAGCAAATCGGTGATTAAATCCAAACTATATTGAGCAAAGAATCGCAACAAAGAAAACAACAAAAAGCATTACAAAATTGCATCAATGATCCAATACAGAATCGAACCAACACTCAGGTAATCCAACACGAACTCATGAGGAAGATGATCAGCAACTGATGAGGAATCGCAATAATGAGCTAGAATGTATATTGGATTGCACAACTAATGTTGATGCTAAGTAGGAGTTGCAATATGAATTGACAAATTGATGGCTGAATTGAAGAATCGATGGAGCGGTTTAATGCTGAACTGGAGCTGCAACTGGAAAATATTTGGCCCTAGGATAGACTAAGCTCTAATACCATGTTAGAAATTAATAGAACATGAAAGCGTGAAGGATATGAACAAGAAAAACACCTGGCTCCATTGTATTGAGAAACGTATCAGTTTGTACATATTGAACTACATATATATAGTATAGAGAGAATTAACTATATATATCGATACTATCTATAAAGATACTCATACTATCTATCTAACGATATATATAATTGTAAAGATTAAACTAAATTTAAAGGGATAACCTAATTAATATAGATAGACTAAACGATAAAGTCTAATAGAAGGATAATCTAGAGTAAACTACATACTATTCTAACATTCACCCATGTTCTCTGCTTTTCTTGATTTATATTACTCTAACATTCACCCATGTTCTTTGCTCTTCTTGATTTTGATCCTCAAATTTTAAAATTTGCTGAATTGGTCACCAAATTTCCAAAGCTTCTTTGCTTGTGTCGGATCCCAAATCCAATCTTGATCAAATCCCTAATCGAATTGAGCTCGCACATATTCATCATTGGTGAGATACTCCTCGTTTAAATACAAGTTTTTCCAGCTAAAATCCAGATGAAAAAAAAAGACTCGGTCATGCCATCGCGGTGCAATATTGGCCATCACGGCATGGTCATGCCATAAAAGAAAAAAGGGTCATCACAGTCATGCTATCGCGGTGCCATATCGGTAATCACGTCATGGTCATGCCGTAGTAGCTAATAAACTAATCGAAAATCTGAATTCCAGAATTCCAATATTTTATTGAATCCATTGTAAATCATCAAAAAAACTTGGTTGTGCAAACTTAATGTGATCACACATCTATATGATACCAAACCGGCATTTCAACACAATTAATTCAGCGTTTTTTGTAGAGGTATTGGATAAGCAAATCGGTGATTAAATCCAAACTATATTGAGCAAAGAATCGTAACAAAGAAAACAACAAAAAGCATTACAAAATTGCAGCAATGATCCAACACAGAATCGAACCAACACTCAGGTAATCCAACACGAACTCATGAGGAAGATGATCACCAACTGATGAGGAATCGCAATAATGAGCTAGAATGTATATTGGATTGCACAACTAATGTTGATGCTAAGTAGGAGTTGCAATATGAATTGACAAATTGATGGCTGAATTGAAGAATCGATGGAGCGGTTTAATGCTGAACTGGAGCTGCAACTGGAAAATATTTGGCCCTAGGATAGACTAAGCTCTAATACCATGTTAGAAATTAATAGAACATGAAAGCGTGAAGGATATGAACAAGAAAAACACCTGGCTCCATTGTATTGAGAAACGTATCAGTTTGTACATATTGAACTACATATATATAGTATAGAGAGAATTAACTATATATATCGATACTATCTATAAAGATACTCATACTATCTATCTAACGATATATATAATTGTAAAGATTAAACTAAATTTAAAGGGATAACCTAATTAATATAGATAGACTAAACGATAAAGTCTAATAGAAGGGTAATCTAGAGTAAACTACATACTATTCTAACATTCACCCATGTTCTCTGCTTTTCTTGATTTATATTACTCTAACATTCACCCATGTTCTTTGCTCTTCTTGATTTTGATCCTCAAATTTTAAAATTTGCTGAATTGGTCACCAAATTTCCAAAGCTTCTTTGCTTGTGTCGGATCCCAAATCCAATCTTGATCAAATCCCTAATCGAATTGAGCTCGCACATATTCATCATTGGTGATATACTCCTCGTTTGAATACAAGTTTTTCCAGCTAAAATCCAGATGAAAAAAAAAGACTCGGTCATGCCATCGCGGTGCCATATTGGCCATCACGGCGTGGTCATCCCATAAAAGAAAAAAGGGTCATCACAGTCATGCTATCGCGGTGCCATATCGGTAATCACGTCATGGTCATGCCGTAGTAGCTAACAAACTAAACGAAAATCTGAATTCCAGAATTCCAATATTTTATTGAATCCATTGTAAATCATCAAAAAAACTTGGTTGTGCAAACTTAATGTGATCACACATCTATATGATACCAAACCGGCATTTCAACACAATTAATTCAGCGTTTTTTGTAGAGGTATTGGATAAGCAAATCGGTGATTAAATCCAAACTATATTGAGCAAAGAATCGCAACAAAGAAAACAACAAAAAGCATTACAAAATTGCAGTAATGATCCAACACAGAATCGCACCAACACTCAGGTAATCCAACACGAACTCATGAGGAAGATGATCAGCAACTGATGAGGAATCGCAATAATGAGCTAGAACGTATATTGGATTGCACAACTAATGTTGATGCTAAGTAGGAGTTGCAATATGAATTGACAAATTGATGGCTGAATTAAAGAATCGATGGAGCGGTTTAATGCTGAACTGGAGCTGCAACTGGAAAATATTTGGCCCTAGGATAGACTAAGCTCTGATACCATGTTAGAAATTAATAGAACATGAAAACGTGAAGGATATGAACAAGAAAAACATCTGGCTCCATTGTATTGAGAAACGTATCAGTTTGTACATATTGAACTACATATATATAGTATAGAGAGACTTAACTATATATATCGATACTATCTATAAAGATACTCATACTATCTATCTAACGATATATATAATTGTAAAGAATAAACTAAATTTAAAGGGATAACCTAATTAATATAGATAGACTAAACGATAAAGTCTAATAGAAGGATAATATAGAGTAAACTACATACTATTCTAACATTCACCCACGTTATCTGCTTTTCTTGATTTATATTACTCTAACATTCACCCATGTTCTTTGCTCTTCTTGATTTTGATCCTCAAATTTTAAAATTTGCTGAATTGGTCCCCAAATTTCCAAAGCTTCTTTGCTTGTGTCGGATCCCAAATCCAATCTTGATCAAATCCCTAATCGAATTGAGCTCGCACATATTCATCATTGGTGAGATACTCCTCGTTTAAATACAAGTTTTTCCAGCTAAAATCCAGATGAAAAAAAAAGACTCGGTCATGCCATCGCGGTGCCATATTGGCCATCACGGCGTGGTCATGGCATAAAAGAAAAAAGGGTCATCACAGTCATGCTATCGCGGTGCCATATCGGTAATCACGTCATGGTCATGCCGTAGTAGCTAACAAACTAATCGAAAATCTGAATTCCAGAATTCCAATATTTTATTGAATCCATTGTAAATCATCAAAAAAACTTGGTTGTGCAAACTTAATGTGATCACACATCTATATGATACCAAACCGGCATTTCAACACAATTAATTCAGCGTTTTTTGTAGAGGTATTGGATAAGCAAATCGGTGATTAAATCCAAACTATATTGAGCAAAGAATCGCAACAAAGAAAACAACAAAAAGCATTACAAAATTGCAGCAATGATCCAACACAGAATCGAACCAACACTCAGGTAATCCAACACGAACTCATGAGGAAGATGATCAGCAACTGATGAGGAATCGCAATAATGAGCTAGAATGTATATTGGATTGCACAACTAATGTTGATGCTAAGTAGGAGTTGCAATATGAATTGACAAATTGATGGCTGAATTGAAGAATCGATGGAGCGGTTTAATGCTGAACTGGAGCTGCAACTGGAAAATATTTGGCCCTAGGATAGACTAAGCTCTAATACCATGTTAGAAATTAATAGAACATGAAAGCGTGAAGGATATGAACAAGAAAAACACCTGGCTCCATTGTATTGAGAAACGTATCAGTTTGTACATATTGAACTACATATATATAGTATAGAGAGAATTAACTATATATATCGATACTATCTATAAAGATACTCATACTATCTATCTAACGATATATATAATTGTAAAGATTAAACTAAATTTAAAGGGATAACCTAATTAATATAGATAGACTAAACGATAAAGTCTAATAGAAGGATAATCTAGAGTAAACTACATACTATTCTAACATTCACCCACGTTCTCTGCTTTTCTTGATTTATATTACTCTAACATTCACCCATGTTCTTTGCTCTTCTTGATTTTGATCCTCAAATTTTAAAATTTGCTGAATTGGTCCCCAAATTTCCAAAGCTTCTTTGCTTGTGTCGGATCCCAAATCCAATCTTGATCAAATCCCTAATCGAATTGAGCTCGCACATATTCATCATTGGTGAGATACTCCTCGTTTGAATACAAGTTTTTCCAGCTAAAATCCAGATGAAAAAAAAAGACTCGGTCATGCCATCGCGGTGCCATATTGGCCATCACGGCGTGGTCATGCCATAAAAGAAAAAAGGGTCATCACAGTCATGCTATCGCGGTGCCATATCGGTAATCACGTCATGGTCATGCCATAGTAGCTAACAAACTAATCGAAAATCTGAATTCCAGAATTCCAATATTTTATTGAATCCATTGTAAATCATCAAAAAAACTTGGTTGTGCAAACTTAATGTGATCACACATCTATATGATACCAAACCGGCATTTCAACACAATTAATTCAGCGTTTTTTGTAGAGGTATTGGATAAGCAAATCGGTGATTAAATCCAAACTATATTGAGCAAAGAATCACAACAAAGAAAACAACAAAAAGCATTACAAAATTGCAGCAATGATCCAACACAGAATCGAACCAACACTCAGGTAATCCAACACGAACTCATGAGGAAGATGATCAGCAACTGATGAGGAATCGCAATAATGAGCTAGAATGTATATTGGATTGCACAACTAATGTTGATGCTAAGTAGGAGTTGCAATATGAATTGACAAATTGATGGCTGAATTGAAGAATCGATGGAGCGGTTTAATGCTGAACTGGAGCTGCAACTGGAAAATATTTGGCCCTAGGATAGACTAAGCTCTAATACCATGTTAGAAATTAATAGAACATGAAAACGTGAAGGATATGAACAAGAAAAACATCTGGCTCCATTGTATTGAGAAACGTATCAGTTTGTACATATTGAACTACATATATATAGTATAGAGAGAATTAACTATATATATCGATACTATCTATAAAGATACTCATACTATCTATCTAACGATATATATAATTGTAAAGATTAAACTAAATTTAAAGGGATAACCTAATTAATATAGATAGACTAAACGATAAAGTCTAATAGAAGGACAATCTAGAGTAAACTACATACTATTCTAACATTCACCCATGTTCTCTGCTTTTCTTGATTTATATTACTCTAACATTCACCCATGTTCTTTGCTCTTCTTGATTTTGATCCTCAAATTTTAAAATTTGCTGAATTGGTCCCCAAATTTCCAAAGCTTCTTTGCTTGTGTCGGATCCCAAATCCAATCTTGATCAAATCCCTAATCGAATTGAGCTCGCACATATTCATCATTGGTGAGATACTCCTCGTTTGAATACAAGTTTTTCCAGCTAAAATCCAGATGAAAAAAAAAGACTCGGTCATGCCATCGCGGTGCCATATTGGCCATCACGGCGTGGTCATCCCATAAAAGAAAAAAGGGTCATCACAGTCATGCTATCGCGGTGCCATATCGGTAATCACGTCATGGTCATGCCGTAGTAGCTAACAAACTAAACGAAAATCTGAATTCCAGAATTCCAATATTTTATTGAATCCATTGTAAATCATCAAAAAAACTTGGTTGTGCAAACTTAATGTGATCACACATCTATATGATACCAAACCGGCATTTCAACACAATTAATTCAGCGTTTTTTGTAGAGGTATTGGATAAGCAAATCGGTGATTAAATCCAAACTATATTGAGCAAAGAATCGCAACAAAGAAAACAACAAAAAGCATTACAAAATTGCAGTAATGATCCAACACAGAATCGCACCAACACTCAGGTAATCCAACACGAACTCATGAGGAAGATGATCAGCAACTGATGAGGAATCGCAATAATGAGCTAGAATGTATATTGGATTGCACAACTAATGTTGATGCTAAGTAGGAGTTGCAATATGAATTGACAAATTGATGGCTGAATTGAAGAATCGATGGAGCGGTTTAATGCTGAACTGGAGCTGCAACTGGAAAATATTTGGCCCTAGGATAGACTAAGCTCTAATACCATGTTAGAAATTAATAGAACATGAAAGCGTGAAGGATATGAACAAGAAAAACACCTGGCTCCATTGTATTGAGAAACGTATCAGTTTGTACATATTGAACTACATATATATAGTATAGAGAGAATTAACTATATATATCGATACTATCTATAAAGATACTCATACTATCTATCTAACGATATATATAATTGTAAAGATTAAACTAAATTTAAAGGGATAACCTAATTAATATAGATAGACTAAACGATAAAGTCTAATAGAAGGATAATCTAGAGTAAACTACATACTATTCTAACATTCACCCACGTTCTCTGCTTTTCTTGATTTATATTACTCTAACATTCACCCATGTTCTTTGCTCTTCTTGATTTTGATCCTCAAATTTTAAAATTTGCTGAATTGGTCCCCAAATTTCCAAAGCTTCTTTGCTTGTGTCGGATCCCAAATCCAATCTTGATCAAATCCCTAATCGAATTGAGCTCGCACATATTCATCATTGGTGAGATACTCCTCGTTTGAATACAAGTTTTTCCAGCTAAAATCCAGATGAAAAAAAAAGACTCGGTCATGCCATCGCGGTGCCATATTGGCCATCACGGCGTGGTCATGCCATAAAAGAAAAAAGGGTCATCACAGTCATGCTATCGCGGTGCCATATCGGTAATCACGTCATGGTCATGCCATAGTAGCTAACAAACTAATCGAAAATCTGAATTCCAGAATTCCAATATTTTATTGAATCCATTGTAAATCATCAAAAAAACTTGGTTGTGCAAACTTAATGTGATCACACATCTATATGATACCAAACCGGCATTTCAACACAATTAATTCAGCGTTTTTTGTAGAGGTATTGGATAAGCAAATCGGTGATTAAATCCAAACTATATTGAGCAAAGAATCACAACAAAGAAAACAACAAAAAGCATTACAAAATTGCAGCAATGATCCAACACAGAATCGAACCAACACTCAGGTAATCCAACACGAACTCATGAGGAAGATGATCAGCAACTGATGAGGAATCGCAATAATGAGCTAGAATGTATATTGGATTGCACAACTAATGTTGATGCTAAGTAGGAGTTGCAATATGAATTGACAAATTGATGGCTGAATTGAAGAATCGATGGAGCGGTTTAATGCTGAACTGGAGCTGCAACTGGAAAATATTTGGCCCTAGGATAGACTAAGCTCTAATACCATGTTAGAAATTAATAGAACATGAAAACGTGAAGGATATGAACAAGAAAAACATCTGGCTCCATTGTATTGAGAAACGTATCAGTTTGTACATATTGAACTACATATATATAGTATAGAGAGAATTAACTATATATATCGATACTATCTATAAAGATACTCATACTATCTATCTAACGATATATATAATTGTAAAGATTAAACTAAATTTAAAGGGATAACCTAATTAATATAGATAGACTAAACGATAAAGTCTAATAGAAGGACAATCTAGAGTAAACTACATACTATTCTAACATTCACCCATGTTCTCTGCTTTTCTTGATTTATATTACTCTAACATTCACCCATGTTCTTTGCTCTTCTTGATTTTGATCCTCAAATTTTAAAATTTGCTGAATTGGTCCCCAAATTTCCAAAGCTTCTTTGCTTGTGTCGGATCCCAAATCCAATCTTGATCAAATCCCTAATCGAATTGAGCTCGCACATATTCATCATTGGTGAGATACTCCTCGTTTGAATACAAGTTTTTCCAGCTAAAATCCAGATGAAAAAAAAAGACTCGGTCATGCCATCGCGGTGCCATATTGGCCATCACGGCGTGGTCATCCCATAAAAGAAAAAAGGGTCATCACAGTCATGCTATCGCGGTGCCATATCGGTAATCACGTCATGGTCATGCCGTAGTAGCTAACAAACTAAACGAAAATCTGAATTCCAGAATTCCAATATTTTATTGAATCCATTGTAAATCATCAAAAAAACTTGGTTGTGCAAACTTAATGTGATCACACATCTATATGATACCAAACCGGCATTTCAACACAATTAATTCAGCGTTTTTTGTAGAGGTATTGGATAAGCAAATCGGTGATTAAATCCAAACTATATTGAGCAAAGAATCGCAACAAAGAAAACAACAAAAAGCATTACAAAATTGCAGTAATGATCCAACACAGAATCGCACCAACACTCAGGTAATCCAACACGAACTCATGAGGAAGATGATCAGCAACTGATGAGGAATCGCAATAATGAGCTAGAACGTATATTGGATTGCACAACTAATGTTGATGCTAAGTAGGAGTTGCAATATGAATTGACAAATTGATGGCTGAATTAAAGAATCGATGGAGCGGTTTAATGCTGAACTGGAGCTGCAACTGGAACATATTTGGCCCTAGGATAGACTAAGCTCTGATACCATGTTAGAAATTAATAGAACATGAAAACGTGAAGGATATGAACAAGAAAAACATCTGGCTCCATTGTATTGAGAAACGTATCAGTTTGTACATATTGAACTACATATATATAGTATAGAGAGACTTAACTATATATATCGATACTAACTATAAAGATACTCATACTATCTATCTAACGATATATATAATTGTAAAGAATAAACTAAATTTAAAGGGATAACCTAATTAATATAGATAGACTAAACGATAAAGTCTAATAGAAGGATAATCTAGAGTAAACTACATACTATTCTAACATTCACCCACGTTCTCTGCTTTTCTTGATTTATATTACTCTAACATTCACCCATGTTCTTTGCTCTTCTTGATTTTGATCCTCAAATTTTAAAATTTGCTGAATTGGTCCCCAAATTTCCAAAGCTTCTTTGCTTGTGTCGGATCCCAAATCCAATCTTGATCAAATCCCTAATCGAATTGAGCTCGCACATATTCATCATTGGTGAGATACTCCTCGTTTGAATACAAGTTTTTCCAGCTAAAATCCAGATGAAAAAAAAAGACTCGGTCATGCCATCGCGGTGCCATATTGGCCATCACGGCGTGGTCATGCCATAAAAGAAAAAAGGGTCATCACAGTCATGCTATCGCGGTGCCATATCGGTAATCACGTCATGGTCATGCCGTAGTAGCTAACAAACTAATCGAAAATCTGAATTCCAGAATTCCAATATTTTATTGAATCCATTGTAAATCATCAAAAAAACTTGGTTGTGCAAACTTAATGTGATCACACATCTATATGATACCAAACCGGCATTTCAACACAATTACTTCAGCGTTTTTTGTAGAGGTATTGGATAAGCAAATCGGTGATTAAATCCAAACTATATTGAGCAAAGAATCGCAACAAAGAAAACAACAAAAAGCATTACAAAATTGCAGTAATGATCCAACACAGAATCGCACCAACACTCAGGTAATCCAACACGAACTCATGAGGAAGATGATCAGTAACTGATGAGGAATCGCAATAATGAGCTAGAACGTATATTGGATTGCACAACTAATGTTGATGCTAAGTAGGAGTTGCAATATGAATTGACAAATTGATGGCTGAATTGAAGAATCGATGGAGCGGTTTAATGCTGAACTGGAGCTGCAACTGGAAAATATTTGGCCCTAGGATAGACTAAGCTCTGATACCATGTTAGAAATTAATAGAACATGAAAACGTGAAGGATATGAACAAGAAAAACATCTGGCTCCATTGTATTGAGAAACGTATCAGTTTGTACATATTGAACTACATATATATAGTATAGAGACACTTAACTATATATATCGATACTATCTATAAAGATACTCATACTATCTATCTAACGATATATATAATTGTAAAGAATAAACTAAATTTAAAGGGATAACCTAATTAATATAGATAGACTAAACGATAAAGTCTAATAGAAGGATAATCTAGAGTAAACTACATACTATTCTAACATTCACCCATGTTCTCTGCTTTTCTTGATTTATATTACTCTAACATTCACCCATGTTCTTTGCTCTTCTTGATTTTGATCCTCAAATTTTAAAATTTGCTGAATTGGTCCCAAAATTTCCAAAGCTTCTTTGCTTGTGTCGGATCCCAAATCCAATCTTGATCAAATCCCTAATCGAATTGAGCTCGCACATATTCATCATTGGTGAGATACTCCTCGTTTGAATACAAGTTTTTCCAGCTAAAATCCAGATGAAAAAAAAAGACTCGGTCACGCCATCGCGGTGCCAGATTGGCCATCACGGCGTGGTCATCCCATAAAAGAAAAAAGGGTCATCATAGTCATGCTATCGCGGTGCCATATCGGTAATCACGTCATGGTCATGCCGTAGTAGCTAACAAACTAAACGAAAATCTGAATTCCAGAATTCCAATATTTTATTGAATCCATTGTAAATCATCAAAAAAACTTGGTTGTGCAAACTTAATGTGATCACACATCTATATGATACCAAACCGGCATTTCAACACAATTAATTCAGCGTTTTTTGTAGAGGTATTGGATAAGCAAATCGGTGATTAAATCCAAACTATATTGAGCAAAGAATCGCAACAAAGAAAACAACAAAAAGCATTACAAAATTGCAGTAATGATCCAACACAGAATCGCACCAACACTCAGGTAATCCAACACGAACTCATGAGGAAGATGATCAGCAACTGATGAGGAATCGCAATAATGAGCTAGAACGTATATTGGATTGCACAACTAATGTTGATGCTAAGTAGGAGTTGCAATATGAATTGACAAATTGATGGCTGAATTAAAGAATCGATGGAGCGGTTTAATGCTGAACTGGAGCTGCAACTGGAACATATTTGGCCCTAGGATAGACTAAGCTCTGATACCATGTTAGAAATTAATAGAACATGAAAACGTGAAGGATATGAACAAGAAAAACATCTGGCTCCATTGTATTGAGAAACGTATCAGTTTGTACATATTGAACTACATATATATAGTATAGAGAGACTTAACTATATATATCGATACTAACTATAAAGATACTCATACTATCTATCTAACGATATATATAATTGTAAAGAATAAACTAAATTTAAAGGGATAACCTAATTAATATAGATAGACTAAACGATAAAGTCTAATAGAAGGATAATCTAGAGTAAACTACATACTATTCTAACATTCACCCACGTTCTCTGCTTTTCTTGATTTATATTACTCTAACATTCACCCATGTTCTTTGCTCTTCTTGATTTTGATCCTCAAATTTTAAAATTTGCTGAATTGGTCCCCAAATTTCCAAAGCTTCTTTGCTTGTGTCGGATCCCAAATCCAATCTTGATCAAATCCCTAATCGAATTGAGCTCGCACATATTCATCATTGGTGAGATACTCCTCGTTTGAATACAAGTTTTTCCAGCTAAAATCCAGATGAAAAAAAAAGACTCGGTCATGCCATCGCGGTGCCATATTGGCCATCACGGCGTGGTCATGCCATAAAAGAAAAAAGGGTCATCACAGTCATGCTATCGCGGTGCCATATCGGTAATCACGTCATGGTCATGCCGTAGTAGCTAACAAACTAATCGAAAATCTGAATTCCAGAATTCCAATATTTTATTGAATCCATTGTAAATCATCAAAAAAACTTGGTTGTGCAAACTTAATGTGATCACACATCTATATGATACCAAACCGGCATTTCAACACAATTACTTCAGCGTTTTTTGTAGAGGTATTGGATAAGCAAATCGGTGATTAAATCCAAACTATATTGAGCAAAGAATCGCAACAAAGAAAACAACAAAAAGCATTACAAAATTGCAGTAATGATCCAACACAGAATCGCACCAACACTCAGGTAATCCAACACGAACTCATGAGGAAGATGATCAGTAACTGATGAGGAATCGCAGTAATGAGCTAGAACGTATATTGGATTGCACAACTAATGTTGATGCTAAGTAGGAGTTGCAATATGAATTGACAAATTGATGGCTGAATTGAAGAATCGATGGAGCGGTTTAATGCTGAACTGGAGCTGCAACTGGAAAATATTTGGCCCTAGGATAGACTAAGCTCTGATACCATGTTAGAAATTAATAGAACATGAAAACGTGAAGGATATGAACAAGAAAAACATCTGGCTCCATTGTATTGAGAAACGTATCAGTTTGTACATATTGAACTACATATATATAGTATAGAGACACTTAACTATATATATCGATACTATCTATAAAGATACTCATACTATCTATCTAACGATATATATAATTGTAAAGAATAAACTAAATTTAAAGGGATAACCTAATTAATATAGATAGACTAAACGATAAAGTCTAATAGAAGGATAATCTAGAGTAAACTACATACTATTCTAACATTCACCCATGTTCTCTGCTTTTCTTGATTTATATTACTCTAACATTCACCCATGTTCTTTGCTCTTCTTGATTTTGATCCTCAAATTTTAAAATTTGCTGAATTGGTCCCAAAATTTCCAAAGCTTCTTTGCTTGTGTCGGATCCCAAATCCAATCTTGATCAAATCCCTAATCGAATTGAGCTCGCACATATTCATCATTGGTGAGATACTCCTCGTTTGAATACAAGTTTTTCCAGCTAAAATCCAGATGAAAAAAAAAGACTCGGTCACGCCATCGCGGTGCCAGATTGGCCATCACGGCGTGGTCATCCCATAAAAGAAAAAAGGGTCATCACAGTCATGCTATCGCGGTGCCATATCGGTAATCACGTCATGGTCATGCCGTAGTAGCTAACAAACTAAACGAAAATCTGAATTCCAGAATTCCAATATTTTATTGAATCCATTGTAAATCATCAAAAAAACTTGGTTGTGCAAACTTAATGTGATCACACATCTATATGATACCAAACCGGCATTTCAACACAATTAATTCAGCGTTTTTTGTAGAGGTATTGGATAAGCAAATCGGTGATTAAATCCAAACTATATTGAGCAAAGAATCGCAACAAAGAAAACAACAAAAAGCATTACAAAATTGCAGTAATGATCCAACACAGAATCGCACCAACACTCAGGTAATCCAACACGAACTCATGAGGAAGATGATCAGCAACTGATGAGGAATCGCAATAATGAGCTAGAACGTATATTGGATTGCACAACTAATGTTGATGCTAAGTAGGAGTTGCAATATGAATTGACAAATTGATGGCTGAATTAAAGAATCGATGGAGCGGTTTAATGCTGAACTGGAGCTGCAACTGGAAAATATTTGGCCCTAGGATAGACTAAGCTCTGATACCATGTTAGAAATTAATAGAACATGAAAACGTGAAGGATATGAACAAGAAAAACATCTGGCTCCATTGTATTGAGAAACGTATCAGTTTGTACATATTGAACTACATATATATAGTATAGAGAGACTTAACTATATATATCGATACTAACTATAAAGATACTCATACTATCTATCTAACGATATATATAATTGTAAAGAATAAACTAAATTTAAAGGGATAACCTAATTAATATAGATAGACTAAACGATAAAGTCTAATAGAAGGATAATCTAGAGTAAACTACATACTATTCTAACATTCACCCACGTTCTCTGCTTTTCTTGATTTATATTACTCTAACATTCACCCATGTTCTTTGCTCTTCTTGATTTTGATCCTCAAATTTTAAAATTTGCTGAATTGGTCCCCAAATTTCCAAAGCTTCTTTGCTTGTGTCGGATCCCAAATCCAATCTTGATCAAATCCCTAATCGAATTGAGCTCGCACATATTCATCATTGGTGAGATACTCCTCGTTTGAATACAAGTTTTTCCAGCTAAAATCCAGATGAAAAAAAAAGACTCGGTCATGCCATCGCGGTGCCATATTGGCCATCACGGCGTGGTCATGCCATAAAAGAAAAAAGGGTCATCACAGTCATGCTATCGCGGTGCCATATCGGTAATCACGTCATGGTCATGCCGTAGTAGCTAACAAACTAATCGAAAATCTGAATTCCAGAATTCCAATATTTTATTGAATCCATTGTAAATCATCAAAAAAACTTGGTTGTGCAAACTTAATGTGATCACACATCTATATGATACCAAACCGGCATTTCAACACAATTACTTCAGCGTTTTTTGTAGAGGTATTGGATAAGCAAATCGGTGATTAAATCCAAACTATATTGAGCAAAGAATCGCAACAAAGAAAACAACAAAAAGCATTACAAAATTGCAGTAATGATCCAACACAGAATCGCACCAACACTCAGGTAATCCAACACGAACTCATGAGGAAGATGATCAGTAACTGATGAGGAATCGCAATAATGAGCTAGAACGTATATTGGATTGCACAACTAATGTTGATGCTAAGTAGGAGTTGCAATATGAATTGACAAATTGATGGCTGAATTGAAGAATCGATGGAGCGGTTTAATGCTGAACTGGAGCTGCAACTGGAAAATATTTGGCCCTAGGATAGACTAAGCTCTGATACCATGTTAGAAATTAATAGAACATGAAAACGTGAAGGATATGAACAAGAAAAACATCTGGCTCCATTGTATTGAGAAACGTATCAGTTTGTACATATTGAACTACATATATATAGTATAGAGACACTTAACTATATATATCGATACTATCTATAAAGATACTCATACTATCTATCTAACGATATATATAATTGTAAAGAATAAACTAAATTTAAAGGGATAACCTAATTAATATAGATAGACTAAACGATAAAGTCTAATAGAAGGATAATCTAGAGTAAACTACATACTATTCTAACATTCACCCATGTTCTCTGCTTTTCTTGATTTATATTACTCTAACATTCACCCATGTTCTTTGCTCTTCTTGATTTTGATCCTCAAATTTTAAAATTTGCTGAATTGGTCCCAAAATTTCCAAAGCTTCTTTGCTTGTGTCGGATCCCAAATCCAATCTTGATCAAATCCCTAATCGAATTGAGCTCGCACATATTCATCATTGGTGAGATACTCCTCGTTTGAATACAAGTTTTTCCAGCTAAAATCCAGATGAAAAAAAAAGACTCGGTCACGCCATCGCGGTGCCAGATTGGCCATCACGGCGTGGTCATCCCATAAAAGAAAAAAGGGTCATCACAGTCATGCTATCGCGGTGCCATATCGGTAATCACGTCATGGTCATGCCGTAGTAGCTAACAAACTAATCGAAAATCTGAATTCCAGAATTCCAATATTTTATTGAATCCATTGTAAATCATCAAAAAAACTTGGTTGTGCAAACTTAATGTGATCACACATCTATATGATACCAAACCGGCATTTCAACACAATTACTTCAGCGTTTTTTGTAGAGGTATTGGATAAGCAAATCGGTGATTAAATCCAAACTATATTGAGCAAAGAATCGCAACAAAGAAAACAACAAAAAGCATTACAAAATTGCAGTAATGATCCAACACAGAATCGCACCAACACTCAGGTAATCCAACACGAACTCATGAGGAAGATGATCAGCAACTGATGAGGAATCGCAATAATGAGCTAGAACGTATATTGGATTGCACAACTAATGTTGATGCTAAGTAGGAGTTGCAATATGAATTGACAAATTGATGGCTGAATTGATGAATCGATGGAGCGGTTTAATGCTGAACTGGAGCTGCAACTGGAAAATATTTGGCCCTAGGATAGACTAAGCTCTGATACCATGTTAGAAATTAATAGAACATGAAAGCGTGAAGGATATGAACATGAAAAACACCTGGCTCCATTGTATTGAGAAACGTATCAGTTTGTACATATTGAACTACATATATATAGTATAGAGAGAATTAACTATATATATCGATACTATCTATAAAGATACTCATACTATCTATCTAACGATATATATAATTGTAAAGATTAAACTAAATTTAAAGGGATAACCTAATTAATATAGATAGACTAAACGATAAAGTCTAATAGAAGGGTAATCTAGAGTAAACTACATACTATTCTAACATTCACCCATGTTCTCTGCTTTTATTGATTTATATTACTCTAACATTCACCCATGTTCTTTGCTCTTCTTGATTTTGATCCTCAAATTTTAAAATTTGCTGAATTTGTCCCCAAATTTCCAAAGCTTCTTTGCTTGTGTCGGATCCCAAATCCAATCTTGATCAAATCCCTAATCGAATTGAGCTCGCACATATTCATCATTGGTGAGATACTCCTCGTTTAAATACAAGTTTTTCCAGCTAAAATCCAGATGAAAAAAAAAGACTCGGTCACGCCATCGCGGTGCCATATTGGCCATCACGGCATGGTCATGCCATAAAAGAAAAAAGGGTCATCACAGTCATGCTATCGCGGTGCCATATCGGTAATCACGTCATGGTCATGCCGTAGTAGCTAAGAAACTAATCGAAAATCTGAATTCCAGAATTCCAATATTTTATTGAATCCATTGTAAATAATCAAAAAAACTTGGTTGTGCAAACTTAATGTGATCACACATCTATATGATACCAAACCGGCATTTCAACACAATTAATTCAGCGTTTTTTGTAGAGGTATTGGATAAGCAAATCGGTGATTAAATCCAAACTATATTGAGCAAAGAATCGCAACAAAGAAAACAACAAAAAGCATTACAAAATTGCAGCAATGATCCAACACAGAATCGAACCAACACTCAGGTAATCCAACACGAACTCATGAGGAAGATGATCAGCAACTGATGAGGAATCGCAATAATGAGCTAGAATGTATATTGGATTGCACAACTAATGTTGATGCTAAGTAGAAGTTGCAATATGAATTGACAAATTGATGGCTGAATTGAAGAATCGATGGAGCGGTTTAATGCTGAACTGGAGCTGCAACTGGAAAATATTTGGCCCTAGGATAGACTAAGCTCTGATACCATGTTAGAAATTAATAGAACATGAAAGCGTGAAGGATATGAACAAGAAAAACACCTGGCTCCATTGTATTGAGAAACGTATCAGTTTGTACATATTGAACTACATATATATAGTATAGAGAGAATTAACTATATATATCGATACTATCTATAAAGATACTCATACTATCTATCTAACGATATATATAATTGTAAAGATTAAACTAAATTTAAAGGGATAACCTAATTAATATAGATAGACTAAACGATAAAGTCTAATAGAAGGATAATCTAGAGTAAACTACATAATATTCTAACATTCACCCATGTTCTCTGCTTTTCTTGATTTATATTACTCTAACATTCACCCATGTTCTTTGCTCTTCTTGATTTTGATCCTCAAATTTTAAAATTTGCTGAATTGGTCCCCAAATTTCCAAAGCTTCTTTGCTTGTGTCGAATCCCAAATCCAATCTTGATCAAATCCCTAATCGAATTGAGCTCGCACATATTCATCATTGGTGAGATACTCCTCGTTTGAATACAACTTTTTCCATCTAAAATCCAGATGAAAAAAAAAGACTCGGTCATGCCATCGCGGTGCCATATTGGCCATCACGGCGTGGTCATCCCATAAAAGAAAAAAGGGTCAGCACAGTCATGCTATCGCGGTGCCATATCGGTAATCACGTCATGGTCATGCCGTAGTAGCTAACAAACTAATCGAAAATCTGAATTCCAGAATTCCAATATTTTATTGAATCCATTGTAAATCATCAAAAAAACTTGGTTGTGCAAACTTAATGTGATCACACATCTATATGATACCAAACCGGCATTTCAACACAATTAATTCAGCGTTTTTTGTAGAGGTATTGGATAAGCAAATCGGTGATTAAATCCAAACTATATTGAGCAAAGAATCGCAACAAAGAAAACAACAAAAAGCATTACAAAATTGCAGCAATGATCCAACACAGAATCGAACCAACACTCAGGTAATCCAACACGAACTCATGAGGAAGATGATCAGCAACTGATGAGGAATCGCAATAATGAGCTAGAATGTATATTGGATTGCACAACTAATGTTGATGCTAAGTAGGAGTTGCAATATGAATTGACAAATTGATGGCTGAATTGAAGAATCGATGGAGCGGTTTAATGCTGAACTGGAGCTGCAACTGGAAAATATTTGGCCCTAGGATAGACTAAGCTCTGATACCATGTTAGAAATTAATAGAACATGAAAACGTGAAGGATATGAACAAGAAAAACATCTGGCTCCATTGTATTGAGAAACGTATCAGTTTGTACATATTGAACTACATATATATAGTATAGAGAGACTTAACTATATATATCGATACTATCTATAAAGATACTCATACTATCTATCTAACGATATATATAATTGTAAAGAATAAACTAAATTTAAAGGGATAACCTAATTAATATAGATAGACTAAACGATAAAGTCTAATAGAAGGATAATCTAGAGTAAACTACATACTATTCTAACATTCACCCACGTTCTCTGCTTTTCTTGATTTATATTACTCTAACATTCACCCATGTTCTTTGCTCTTCTTGATTTTGATCCTCAAATTTTAAAATTTGCTGAATTGGTCCCCAAATTTCCAAAGCTTCTTTGCTTGTGTCGGATCCCAAATCCAATCTTGATCAAATCCCTAATCGAATTGAGCTCGCACATATTCATCATTGGTTAGATACTCCTCGTTTGAATACAAGTTTTTCCAGCTAAAATCCAGATGAAAAAAAAAGACTCGGTCATGCCATCGCGGTGCCATATTGGCCATCACGGCGTGGTCATGCCATAAAAGAAAAAAGGGTCATCACAGTCATGCTATCGCGGTGCCATATCGGTAATCACGTCATGGTCATGCCGTAGTAGCTAACAAACTAATCGAAAATCTGAATTCCAGAATTCCAATATTTTATTGAATCCATTGTAAATCATCAAAAAAACTTGGTTGTGCAAACTTAATGTGATCACACATCTATATGATACCAAACCGGCATTTCAACACAATTACTTCAGCGTTTTTTGTAGAGGTATTGGATAAGCAAATCGGTGATTAAATCCAAACTATATTGAGCAAAGAATCGCAACAAAGAAAACAACAAAAAGCATTACAAAATTGCAGTAATGATCCAACACAGAATCGCACCAACACTCAGGTAATCCAACACGAACTCATGAGGAAGATGATCAGTAACTGATGAGGAATCGCAATAATGAGCTAGAACGTATATTGGATTGCACAACTAATGTTGATGCTAAGTAGGAGTTGCAATATGAATTGACAAATTGATGGCTGAATTGAAGAATCGATGGAGCGGTTTAATGCTGAACTGGAGCTGCAACTGGAAAATATTTGGCCCTAGGATAGACTAAGCTCTGATACCATGTTAGAAATTAATAGAACATGAAAACGTGAAGGATATGAACAAGAAAAACATCTGGCTCCATTGTATTGAGAAACGTATCAGTTTGTACATATTGAACTACATATATATAGTATAGAGACACTTAACTATATATATCGATACTATCTATAAAGATACTCATACTATCTATCTAACGATATATATAATTGTAAAGAATAAACTAAATTTAAAGGGATAACCTAATTAATATAGATAGACTAAACGATAAAGTCTAATAGAAGGATAATCTAGAGTAAACTACATACTATTCTAACATTCACCCATGTTCTCTGCTTTTCTTGATTTATATTACTCTAACATTCACCCATGTTCTTTGCTCTTCTTGATTTTGATCCTCAAATTTTAAAATTTGCTGAATTGGTCCCCAAATTTCCAAAGCTTCTTTGCTTGTGTCGGATCCCAAATCCAATCTTGATCAAATCCCTAATCGAATTGAGCTCGCACATATTCATCATTGGTGAGATACTCCTCGTTTGAATACAAGTTTTTCCAGCTAAAATCCAGATGAAAAAAAAAGACTCGGTCACGCCATCGCGGTGCCAGATTGGCCATCACGGCGTGGTCATCCCATAAAAGAAAAAAGGGTCATCACAGTCATGCTATCGCGGTGCCATATCGGTAATCACGTCATGGTCATGCCGTAGTAGCTAACAAACTAATCGAAAATCTGAATTCCAGAATTCCAATATTTTATTGAATCCATTGTAAATCATCAAAAAAACTTGGTTGTGCAAACTTAATGTGATCACACATCTATATGATACCAAACCGGCATTTCAACACAATTACTTCAGCGTTTTTTGTAGAGGTATTGGATAAGCAAATCGGTGATTAAATCCAAACTATATTGAGCAAAGAATCGCAACAAAGAAAACAACAAAAAGCATTACAAAATTGCAGTAATGATCCAACACAGAATCGCACCAACACTCAGGTAATCCAACACGAACTCATGAGGAAGATGATCAGCAACTGATGAGGAATCGCAATAATGAGCTAGAACGTATATTGGATTGCACAACTAATGTTGATGCTAAGTAGGAGTTGCAATATGAATTGACAAATTGATGGCTGAATTGAAGAATCGATGGAGCGGTTTAATGCTGAACTGGAGCTGCAACTGGAAAATATTTGGCCCTAGGATAGACTAAGCTCTGATACCATGTTAGAAATTAATAGAACATGAAAGCGTGAAGGATATGAACATGAAAAACACCTGGCTCCATTGTATTGAGAAACGTATCAGTTTGTACATATTGAACTACATATATATAGTATAGAGAGAATTAACTATATATATCGATACTATCTATAAAGATACTCATACTATCTATCTAACGATATATATAATTGTAAAGATTAAACTAAATTTAAAGGGATAACCTAATTAATATAGATAGACTAAACGATAAAGTCTAATAGAAGGGTAATCTAGAGTAAACTACATACTATTCTAACATTCACCCATGTTCTCTGCTTTTCTTGATTTATATTACTCTAACATTCACCCATGTTCTTTGCTCTTCTTGATTTTGATCCTCAAATTTTAAAATTTGCTGAATTTGTCCCCAAATTTCCAAAGCTTCTTTGCTTGTGTCGGATCCCAAATCCAATCTTGATCAAATCCCTAATCGAATTGAGCTCGCACATATTCATCATTGGTGAGATACTCCTCGTTTAAATACAAGTTTTTCCAGCTAAAATCCAGATGAAAAAAAAAGACTCGGTCACGCCATCGCGGTGCCATATTGGCCATCACGGCATGGTCATGCCATAAAAGAAAAAAGGGTCATCACAGTCATGCTATCGCGGTGCCATATCGGTAATCACGTCATGGTCATGCCGTAGTAGCTAACAAACTAATCGAAAATCTGAATTCCAGAATTCCAATATTTTATTGAATCCATTGTAAATCATCAAAAAAACTTGGTTGTGCAAACTTAATGTGATCACACATCTATATGATACCAAACCGGCATTTCAACACAATTAATTCAGCGTTTTTTGTAGAGGTATTGGATAAGCAAATCGGTGATTAAATCCAAACTATATTGAGCAAAGAATCGCAACAAAGAAAACAACAAAAAGCATTACAAAATTGCAGCAATGATCCAACACAGAATCGAACCAACACTCAGGTAATCCAACACGAACTCATGAGGAAGATGATCAGCAACTGATGAGGAATCGCAATAATGAGCTAGAATGTATATTGGATTGCACAACTAATGTTGATGCTAAGTAGGAGTTGCAATATGAATTGACAAATTGATGGCTGAATTGAAGAATCGATGGAGCGGTTTAATGCTGAACTGGAGCTGCAACTGGAAAATATTTGGCCCTAGGATAGACTAAGCTCTAATACCATGTTAGAAATTAATAGAACATGAAAGCGTGAAGGATATGAACAAGAAAAACACCTGGCTCCATTGTATTGAGAAACGTATCAGTTTGTACATATTGAACTACATATATATAGTATAGAGAGAATTAACTATATATATCGATACTATCTATAAAGATACTCATACTATCTATCTAACGATATATATAATTGTAAAGATTAAACTAAATTTAAAGGGATAACCTAATTAATATAGATAGACTAAACGATAAAGTCTAATAGAAGGATAATCTAGAGTAAACTACATAATATTCTAACATTCACCCATGTTCTCTGCTTTTCTTGATTTATATTACTCTAACATTCACCCATGTTCTTTGCTCTTCTTGATTTTGATCCTCAAATTTTAAAATTTGCTGAATTGGTCCCCAAATTTCCAAAGCTTCTTTGCTTGTGTCGGATCCCAAATCCAATCTTGATCAAATCCCTAATCGAATTGAGCTCGCACATATTCATCATTGGTGAGATACTCCTCGTTTGAATACAAGTTTTTCCAGCTAAAATCCAGATGAAAAAAAAAGACTCGGTCATGCCATCGCGGTGCCATATTGGCCATCACGGCGTGGTCATCCCATAAAAGAAAAAAGGGTCAGCACAGTCATGCTATCGCGGTGCCATATCGGTAATCACGTCATGGTCATGCCGTAGTAGCTAACAAACTAATCGAAAATCTGAATTCCAGAATTCCAATATTTTATTGAATCCATTGTAAATCATCAAAAAAACTTGGTTGTGCAAACTTAATGTGATCACACATCTATATGATACCAAACCGGCATTTCAACACAATTAATTCAGCGTTTTTTGTAGAGGTATTGGATAAGCAAATCGGTGATTAAATCCAAACTATATTGAGCAAAGAATCGCAACAAAGAAAACAACAAAAAGCATTACAAAATTGCAGCAATGATCCAACACAGAATCGAACCAACACTCAGGTAATCCAACACGAACTCATGAGGAAGATGATCAGCAACTGATGAGGAATCGCAATAATGAGCTAGAATGTATATTGGATTGCACAACTAATGTTGATGCTAAGTAGGAGTTGCAATATGAATTGACAAATTGATGGCTGAATTGAAGAATCGATGGAGCGGTTTAATGCTGAACTGGAGCTGCAACTGGAAAATATTTGGCCCTAGGATAGACTAAGCTCTGATACCATGTTAGAAATTAATAGAACATGAAAGCGTGAAGGATATGAACAAGAAAAACACCTGGCTCCATTGTATTGAGAAACGTATCAGTTTGTACATATTGAACTACATATATATAGTATAGAGAGAATTAACTATATATATCGATACTATCTATAAAGATACTCATACTATCTATCTAACGATATATATAATTGTAAAGATTAAACTAAATTTAAAGGGATAACCTAATTAATATAGATAGACTAAACGATAAAGTCTAATAGAAGGGTAATCTAGAGTAAACTACATACTATTCTAACATTCACCCATGTTCTCTGCTTTTCTTGATTTATATTACTCTAACATTCACCCATGTTCTTTGCTCTTCTTGATTTTGATCCTCAAATTTTAAAATTTGCTGAATTTGTCCCCAAATTTCCAAAGCTTCTTTGCTTGTGTCGGATCCCAAATCCAATCTTGATCAAATCCCTAATCGAATTGAGCTCGCACATATTCATCATTGGTGAGATACTCCTCGTTTAAATACAAGTTTTTCCAGCTAAAATCCAGATGAAAAAAAAAGACTCGGTCACGCCATCGCGGTGCCATATTGGCCATCACGGCATGGTCATGCCATAAAAGAAAAAAGGGTCATCACAGTCATGCTATCGCGGTGCCATATCGGTAATCACGTCATGGTCATGCCGTAGTAGCTAACAAACTAATCGAAAATCTGAATTCCAGAATTCCAATATTTTATTGAATCCATTGTAAATCATCAAAAAAACTTGGTTGTGCAAACTTAATGTGATCACACATCTATATGATACCAAACCGGCATTTCAACACAATTAATTCAGCGTTTTTTGTAGAGGTATTGGATAAGCAAATCGGTGATTAAATCCAAACTATATTGAGCAAAGAATCGCAACAAAGAAAACAACAAAAAGCATTACAAAATTGCAGCAATGATCCAACACAGAATCGAACCAACACTCAGGTAATCCAACACGAACTCATGAGGAAGATGATCAGCAACTGATGAGGAATCGCAATAATGAGCTAGAATGTATATTGGATTGCACAACTAATGTTGATGCTAAGTAGGAGTTGCAATATGAATTGACAAATTGATGGCTGAATTGAAGAATCGATGGAGCGGTTTAATGCTGAACTGGAGCTGCAACTGGAAAATATTTGGCCCTAGGATAGACTAAGCTCTAATACCATGTTAGAAATTAATAGAACATGAAAGCGTGAAGGATATGAACAAGAAAAACACCTGGCTCCATTGTATTGAGAAACGTATCAGTTTGTACATATTGAACTACATATATATAGTATAGAGAGAATTAACTATATATATCGATACTATCTATAAAGATACTCATACTATCTATCTAACGATATATATAATTGTAAAGATTAAACTAAATTTAAAGGGATAACCTAATTAATATAGATAGACTAAACGATAAAGTCTAATAGAAGGATAATCTAGAGTAAACTACATAATATTCTAACATTCACCCATGTTCTCTGCTTTTCTTGATTTATATTACTCTAACATTCACCCATGTTCTTTGCTCTTCTTGATTTTGATCCTCAAATTTTAAAATTTGCTGAATTGGTCCCCAAATTTCCAAAGCTTCTTTGCTTGTGTCGGATCCCAAATCCAATCTTGATCAAATCCCTAATCGAATTGAGCTCGCACATATTCATCATTGGTGAGATACTCCTCGTTTGAATACAAGTTTTTCCATCTAAAATCCAGATGAAAAAAAAAGACTCGGTCATGCCATCGCGGTGCCATATTGGCCATCACGGCGTGGTCATCCCATAAAAGAAAAAAGGGTCAGCACAGTCATGCTATCGCGGTGCCATATCGGTAATCACGTCATGGTCATCCCGTAGTAGCTAACAAACTAATCGAAAATCTGAATTCCAGAATTCCAATATTTTATTGAATCCATTGTAAATCATCAAAAAAACTTGGTTGTGCAAACTTAATGTGATCACACATCTATATGATACCAAACCGGCATTTCAACACAATTAATTCAGCGTTTTTTGTAGAGGTATTGGATAAGCAAATCGGTGATTAAATCCAAACTATATTGAGCAAAGAATCGCAACAAAGAAAACAACAAAAAGCATTACAAAATTGCAGCAATGATCCAACACAGAATCGAACCAACACTCAGGTAATCCAACACGAACTCATGAGGAAGATGATCAGCAACTGATGAGGAATCGCAATAATGAGCTAGAATGTATATTGGATTGCACAACTAATGTTGATGCTAAGTAGGAGTTGCAATATGAATTGACAAATTGATGGCTGAATTGAAGAATCGATGGAGCGGTTTAATGCTGAACTGGAGCTGCAACTGGAAAATATTTGGCCCTAGGATAGACTAAGCTCTAATACCATGTTAGAAATTAATAGAACATGAAAGCGTGAAGGATATGAACAAGAAAAACACCTGGCTCCATTGTATTGAGAAACGTATCAGTTTGTACATATTGAACTACATATATATAGTATAGAGAGAATTAACTATATATATCGATACTATCTATAAAGATACTCATACTATCTATCTAACGATATATATAATTGTAAAGATTAAACTAAATTTAAAGGGATAACCTAATTAATATAGATAGACTAAACGATAAAGTCTATTAGAAGGATAATCTACAGTAAACTACATACTATTCTAACATTCACCCATGTTCTCTACTTTTCTTGATTTATATTACTCTAACATTCACCCATGTTCTTTGCTCTTCTTGATTTTGATCCTCAAATTTTAAAATTTGCTGAATTGGTCCCCAAATTTCCAAAGCTTCTTTGCTTGTGTCGGATCCCAAATCCAATCTTGATCAAATCCCTAATCGAATTGAGCTCGCACATATTCATCATTGGTGAGATACTCCTCGTTTGAATACAAGTTTTTCCAGCTAAAATCCAGATGAAAAAAAAAGACTCGGTCATGCCATCGCGGTGCCATATTGGCCATCACGGCGTGGTCATCCCATAAAAGAAAAAAGGGTCATCACAGTCATGCTATCGCGGTGCCATATCGGTAATCACGTCATGGTCATGCCGTAGTAGCTAACAAACTAATCGAAAATCTGAATTCCAGAATTCCAATATTTTATTGAATCCATTGTAAATCATCAAAAAAACTTGGTTGTGTAAACTTAATGTGATCACACATCTATATGATACCAAACCGGCATTTCAACACAATTAATTCAGCGTTTTTTGTAGAGGTATTGGATAAGCAAATCGGTGATTAAATCCAAACTATATTGAGCAAAGAATCGCAACAAAGAAAACAACAAAAAGCATTACAAAATTGCAGCAATGATCCAACACAGAATCGAACCAACACTCAGGTAATCCAACACGAACTCATGAGGAAGATGATCAGCAACTGATGAGGAATCGCAATAATGAGCTAGAATGTATATTGGATTGCACAACTAATGTTGATGCTAAGTAGGAGTTGCAATATGAATTGACAAATTGATGGCTGAATTGAAGAATCGATGGAGCGGTTTAATGCTGAACTGGAGCTGCAACTGGAAAATATTTGGCCCTAGGATAGACTAAGCTCTGATACCATGTTAGAAATTAATAGAACATGAAAGCGTGAAGGATATGAACAAGAAAAACACCTGGCTCCATTGTATTGAGAAACGTATCAGTTTGTACATATTGAACTACATATATATAGTATAGAGAGAATTAACTATATATATCGATACTATCTATAAAGATACTCATACTATCTATCTAACGATATATATAATTGTAAAGATTAAACTAAATTTAAAGGGATAACCTAATTAATATAGATAGACTAAACGATAAAGTCTAATAGAAGGATAATCTAGAGTAAACTACATAATATTCTAACATTCACCCATGTTCTCTGCTTTTCTTGATTTATATTACTCTAACATTCACCCATGTTCTTTGCTCTTCTTGATTTTGATCCTTAAATTTTAAAATTTGCTGAATTGGTCCCCAAATTTCCAAAGCTTCTTTGCTTGTGTCGGATCCCAAATCCAATCTTGATCAAATCCCTAATCGAATTGAGCTCGCACATATTCATCATTGGTGAGATACTCCTCGTTTGAATACAACTTTTTCCATCTAAAATCCAGATGAAAAAAAAAGACTCGGTCATGCCATCGCGGTGCCATATTGGCCATCACGGCGTGGTCATCCCATAAAAGAAAAAAGGGTCAGCACAGTCATGCTATCGCGGTGCCATATCGGTAATCACGTCATGGTCATGCCGTAGTAGCTAACAAACTAATCGAAAATCTGAATTCCAGAATTCCAATATTTTATTGAATCCATTGTAAATCATCAAAAAAACTTGGTTGTGCAAACTTAATGTGATCACACATCTATATGATACCAAACCGGCATTTCAACACAATTAATTCAGCGTTTTTTGTAGAGGTATTGGATAAGCAAATCGGTGATTAAATCCAAACTATATTGAGCAAAGAATCGCAACAAAGAAAACAACAAAAAGCATTACAAAATTGCAGCAATGATCCAACACAGAATCGAACCAACACTCAGGTAATCCAACACGAACTCATGAGGAAGATGATCAGCAACTGATGAGGAATCGCAATAATGAGCTAGAATGTATATTGGATTGCACAACTAATGTTGATGCTAAGTAGGAGTTGCAATATGAATTGACAAATTGGTGGCTGAATTGAAGAATCGATGGAGCGGTTTAATGCTGAACTGGAGCTGCAACTGGAAAATATTTGGCCCTAGGATAGACTAAGCTCTGATACCATGTTAGAAATTAATAGAACATGAAAGCGTGAAGGATATGAACAAGAAAAACACCTGGCTCCATTGTATTGAGAAACGTATCAGTTTGTACATATTGAACTACATATATATAGTATAGAGAGAATTAACTATATATATCGATACTATCTATAAAGATACTCATACTATCTATCTAACGATATATATAATTGTAAAGATTAAACTAAATTTAAAGGGATAACCTAATTAATATAGATAGACTAAACGATAAAGTCTAATAGAAGGATAATCTAGAGTAAACTACATAATATTCTAACATTCACCCATGTTCTCTGCTTTTCTTGATTTATATTACTCTAACATTCACCCATGTTCTTTGCTCTTCTTGATTTTGATCCTCAAATTTTAAAATTTGCTGAATTGGTCCCCAAATTTCCAAAGCTTCTTTGCTTGTGTCGGATCCCAAATCCAATCTTGATCAAATCCCTAATCGAATTGAGCTCGCACATATTCATCATTGGTGAGATACTCCTCGTTTGAATACAAGTTTTTCCAGCTAAAATCCAGATGAAAAAAAAAGACTCGGTCATGCCATCGCGGTGCCATATTGGCCATCACGGCGTGGTCATCCCATAAAAGAAAAAAGGGTCAGCACAGTCATGCTATCGCGGTGCCATATCGGTAATCACGTCATGGTCATGCCGTAGTAGCTAACAAACTAATCGAAAATCTGAATTCCAGAATTCCAATATTTTATTGAATACATTGTAAATCATCAAAAAAACTTGGTTGTGCAAACTTAATGTGATCACACATCTATATGATACCAAACCGGCATTTCAACACAATTAATTCAGCGTTTTTTGTAGAGGTATTGGATAAGCAAATCGGTGATTAAATCCAAACTATATTGAGCAAAGAATCGCAACAAAGAAAACAACAAAAAGCATTACAAAATTGCAGCAATGATCCAACACAGAATCGAACCAACACTCAGGTAATCCAACACGAACTCATGAGGAAGATGATCAGCAACTGATGAGGAATCGCAATAATGAGCTATAATGTATATTGGATTGCACAACTAATGTTGATGCTAAGTAGGAGTTGCAATATGAATTGACAAATTGATGGCTGAATTGAAGAATCGATGGAGCGGTTTAATGCTGAACTGGAGCTGCAACTGGAAAATATTTGGCCCTAGGATAGACTAAGCTCTGATACCATGTTAGAAATTAATAGAACATGAAAGCGTGAAGGATATGAACAAGAAAAACACCTGGCTCCATTGTATTGAGAAACGTATCAGTTTGTACATATTGAACTACATATATATAGTATAGAGAGAATTAACTATATATATCGATACTATCTATAAAGATACTCATACTATCTATCTAACGATATATATAATTGTAAAGATTAAACTAAATTTAAAGGGATAACCTAATTAATATAGATAGACTAAACGATAAAGTCTAATAGAAGGATAATCTAGAGTAAACTACATAATATTCTAACATTCACCCATGTTCTCTGCTTTTCTTGATTTATATTACTCTAACATTCACCCATGTTCTTTGCTCTTCTTGATTTTGATCCTCAAATTTTAAAATTTGCTGAATTGGTCCCCAAATTTCCAAAGCTTCTTTGCTTGTGTCGGATCCCAAATCCAATCTTGATCAAATCCCTAATCGAATTGAGCTCGCACATATTCATCATTGGTGAGATACTCCTCGTTTGAATACAAGTTTTTCCAGCTAAAATCCAGATGAAAAAAAAAGACTCGGTCATGCCATCGCGGTGCCATATTGGCCATCACGGCGTGGTCATCCCATAAAAGAAAAAAGGGTCAGCACAGTCATGCTATCGCGGTGCCATATCGGAAATCACGTCATGGTCATGCCGTAGTAGCTAACAAACTAATCGAAAATCTGAATTCCAGAATTCCAATATTTTATTGAATCCATTGTAAATCATCAAAAAAACTTGGTTGTGCAAACTTAATGTGATCACACATCTATATGATACCAAACCGGCATTTCAACACAATTAATTCAGCGTTTTTTGTAGAGGTATTGGATAAGCAAATCGGTGATTAAATCCAAACTATATTGAGCAAAGAATCGCAACAAAGAAAACAACAAAAAGCATTACAAAATTGCAGTAATGATCCAACACAGAATCGCACCAACACTCAGGTAATCCAACACGAACTCATGAGGAAGATGATCAGCAACTGATGAGGAATCGCAATAATGAGCTAGAACGTATATTGGATTGCACAACTAATGTTGATGCTAATTAGGAGTTGCAATATGAATTGACAAATTGATGGCTGAATTAAAGAATCGATGGAGCGGTTTAATGCTGAACTGGAGCTGCAACTGGAAAATATTTGGCCCTAGGATAGACTAAGCTCTGATACCATGTTAGAAATTAATAGAACATGAAAGCGTGAAGGATATGAACAAGAAAAACACCTGGCTCCATTGTATTGAGAAACGTATCAGTTTGTACATATTGAACTACATATATATAGTATAGAGAGAATTAACTATATATATCGATACTATCTATAAAGATACTCATACTATCTATCTAACGATATATATAATTGTAAAGATTAAACTAAATTTAAAGGGATAACCTAATTAATATAGATAGACTAAACGATAAAGTCTAATAGAAGGATAATCTAGAGTAAACTACATAATATTCTAACATTCACCCATGTTCTCTGCTTTTCTTGATTTATATTACTCTAACATTCACCCATGTTCTTTGCTCTTCTTGATTTTGATCCTTAAATTTTAAAATTTGCTGAATTGGTCCCCAAATTTCCAAAGCTTCTTTGCTTGTGTCGGATCCCAAATCCAATCTTGATCAAATCCCTAATCGAATTGAGCTCGCACATATTCATCATTGGTGAGATACTCCTCGTTTGAATACAACTTTTTCCATCTAAAATCCAGATGAAAAAAAAAGACTCGGTCATGCCATCGCGGTGCCATATTGGCCATCACGGCGTGGTCATCCCATAAAAGAAAAAAGGGTCAGCACAGTCATGCTATCGCGGTGCCATATCGGTAATCACGTCATGGTCATGCCGTAGTAGCTAACAAACTAATCGAAAATCTGAATTCCAGAATTCCAATATTTTATTGAATCCATTGTAAATCATCAAAAAAACTTGGTTGTGCAAACTTAATGTGATCACACATCTATATGATACCAAACCGGCATTTCAACACAATTAATTCAGCGTTTTTTGTAGAGGTATTGGATAAGCAAATCGGTGATTAAATCCAAACTATATTGAGCAAAGAATCGCAACAAAGAAAACAACAAAAAGCATTACAAAATTGCAGTAATGATCCAACACAGAATCGCACCAACACTCAGGTAATCCAACACGAACTCATGAGGAAGATGATCAGCAACTGATGAGGAATCGCAATAATGAGCTAGAACGTATATTGGATTGCACAACTAATGTTGATGCTAATTAGGAGTTGCAATATGAATTGACAAATTGATGGCTGAATTGAAGAATCGATGGAGCGGTTTAATGCTGAACTGGAGCTGCAACTGGAAAATATTTGGCCCTAGGATAGACTAAGCTCTGATACCATGTTAGAAATTAATAGAACATGAAAACGTGAAGGATATGAACAAGAAAAACATCTGGCTCCATTGTATTGAGATACGTATCAGTTTGTACATATTGAACTACATACATATAGTATAAAGAGACTTAACTATATATATCGATACTATCTATAAAGATACTCATACTATCTATCTAACGATATATATAATTGTAAAGAATAAACTAAATTTAAAGGGATAACCTAATTAATATAGATAGACTAAACGATAAAGTCTAATAGAAGGATAATCTAGAGTAAACTACATACTATTCTAACATTCACCCATGTTCTCTGCTTTTCTTGATTTATATTACTCTAACATTCACCCATGTTCTTTGCTCTTCTTGATTTTGATCCTCAAATTTTAAAATTTGCTGAATTGGTCCCCAAATTTCCAAAGCTTCTTTGCTTGTGTCGGATCCCAAATCCAATCTTGATCAAATCCCTAATCGAATTGAGCTCGCACATATTCATCATTGGTGAGATACTCCTCGTTTGAATACAAGTTTTTCCAGCTAAAATCCAGATGAAAAAAAAAGACTCGGTCATGCCATCGCGGTGCCATATTGGCCATCACGGCGTGGTCATCCCATAAAAGAAAAAAGGGTCAGCACAGTCATGCTATCGCGGTGCCATATCGGTAATCACGTCATGGTCATGCCGTAGTAGCTAACAAACTAATCGAAAATCTGAATTCCAGAATTCCAATATTTTATTGAATCCATTGTAAATCATCAAAAAAACTTGGTTGTGCAAACTTAATGTGATCACACATCTATATGATACCAAACCGGCATTTCAACACAATTAATTCAGCGTTTTTTGTAGAGGTATTGGATAAGCAAATCGGTGATTAAATCCAAACTATATTGAGCAAAGAATCGCAACAAAGAAAACAACAAAAAGCATTACAAAATTGCAGTAATGATCCAACACAGAATCGCACCAACACTCAGGTAATCCAACACGAACTCATGAGGAAGATGATCAGCAACTGATGAGGAATCGCAATAATGAGCTAGAACGTATATTGGATTGCACAACTAATGTTGATGCTAATTAGGAGTTGCAATATGAATTGACAAATTGATGGCTGAATTGAAGAATCGATGGAGCGGTTTAATGCTGAACTGGAGCTGCAACTGGAAAATATTTGGCCCTAGGATAGACTAAGCTCTGATACCATGTTAGAAATTAATAGAACATGAAAACGTGAAGGATATGAACAAGAAAAACATCTGGCTCCATTGTATTGAGAAACGTATCAGTTTGTACATATTGAACTACATACATATAGTATAGAGAGACTTAACTATATATATCGATACTATCTATAAAGATACTCATACTATCTATCTAACGATATATATAATTGTAAAGAATAAACTAAATTTAAAGGGATAACCTAATTAATATAGATAGACTAAACGATAAAGTCTAATAGAAGGATAATCTAGAGTAAACTACATACTATTCTAACATTCACCCATGTTCTCTGCTTTTCTTGATTTATATTACTCTAACATTCACCCATGTTCTTTGCTCTTCTTGATTTTGATCCTCAAATTTTAAAATTTGCTGAATTGGTCCCCAAATTTCCAAAGCTTCTTTGCTTGTGTCGGATCCCAAATCCAATCTTGATCAAATCCCTAATCGAATTGAGCTCGCACATATTCATCATTGGTTAGATACTCCTCGTTTGAATACAAGTTTTTCCAGCTAAAATCCAGATGAAAAAAAAAGACTCGGTCATGCCATCGCGGTGCCATATTGGCCATCACGGCGTGGTCATCCCATAAAAGAAAAAAGGGTCAGCACAGTCATGCTATCGCGGTGCCATATCGGTAATCACGTCATGGTCATGCCGTAGTAGCTAACAAACTAATCGAAAATCTGAATTCCAGAATTCCAATATTTTATTGAATCCATTGTAAATCATCAAAAAAACTTGGTTGTGCAAACTTAATGTGATCACACATCTATATGATACCAAACCGGCATTTCAACACAATTAATTCAGCGTTTTTTGTAGAGGTATTGGATAAGCAAATCGGTGATTAAATCCAAACTATATTGAGCAAAGAATCGCAACAAAGAAAACAACAAAAAGCATTACAAAATTGCAGTAATGATCCAACACAGAATCGCACCAACACTCAGGTAATCCAACACGAACTCATGAGGAAGATGATCAGCAACTGATGAGGAATCGCAATAATGAGCTAGAACGTATATTGGATTGCACAACTAATGTTGATGCTAATTAGGAGTTGCAATATGAATTGACAAATTGATGGCTGAATTGAAGAATCGATGGAGCGGTTTAATGCTGAACTGGAGCTGCAACTGGAAAATATTTGGCCCTAGGATAGACTAAGCTCTGATACCATGTTAGAAATTAATAGAACATGAAAACGTGAAGGATATGAACAAGAAAAACATCTGGCTCCATTGTATTGAGAAACGTATCAGTTTGTACATATTGAACTACATACATATAGTATAGAGAGACTTAACTATATATATCGATACTATCTATAAAGATACTCATACTATCTATCTAACGATATATATAATTGTAAAGAATAAACTAAATTTAAAGGGATAACCTAATTAATATAGATAGACTAAACGATAAAGTCTAATAGAAGGATAATCTAGAGTAAACTACATACTATTCTAACATTCACCCATGTTCTCTGCTTTTCTTGATTTATATTACTCTAACATTCACCCATGTTCTTTGCTCTTCTTGATTTTGATCCTCAAATTTTAAAATTTGCTGAATTGGTCCCCAAATTTCCAAAGCTTCTTTGCTTGTGTCGGATCCCAAATCCAATCTTGATCAAATCCCTAATCGAATTGAGCTCGCACATATTCATCATTGGTGAGATACTCCTCGTTTGAATACAAGTTTTTCCAGCTAAAATCCAGATGAAAAAAAAAGACTCGGTCATGCCATCGCGGTGCCATATTGGCCATCACGGCGTGGTCATCCCATAAAAGAAAAAAGGGTCAGCACAGTCATGCTATCGCGGTGCCATATCGGTAATCACGTCATGGTCATGCCGTAGTAGCTAACAAACTAATCGAAAATCTGAATTCCAGAATTCCAATATTTTATTGAATCCATTGTAAATCATCAAAAAAACTTGGTTGTGCAAACTTAATGTGATCACACATCTATATGATACCAAACCGGCATTTCAACACAATTAATTCAGCGTTTTTTGTAGAGGTATTGGATAAGCAAATCGGTGATTAAATCCAAACTATATTGAGCAAAGAATCGCAACAAAGAAAACAACAAAAAGCATTACAAAATTGCAGTAATGATCCAACACAGAATCGCACCAACACTCAGGTAATCCAACACGAACTCATGAGGAAGATGATCAGCAACTGATGAGGAATCGCAATAATGAGCTAGAACGTATATTGGATTGCACAACTAATGTTGATGCTAATTAGGAGTTGCAATATGAATTGACAAATTGATGGCTGAATTGAAGAATCGATGGAGCGGTTTAATGCTGAACTGGAGCTGCAACTGGAAAATATTTGGCCCTAGGATAGACTAAGCTCTGATACCATGTTAGAAATTAATAGAACATGAAAACGTGAAGGATATGAACAAGAAAAACATCTGGCTCCATTGTATTGAGAAACGTATCAGTTTGTACATATTGAACTACATACATATAGTATAGAGAGACTTAACTATATATATCGATACTATCTATAAAGATACTCATACTATCTATCTAACGATATATATAATTGTAAAGAATAAACTAAATTTAAAGGGATAACCTAATTAATATAGATAGACTAAACGATAAAGTCTAATAGAAGGATAATCTAGAGTAAACTACATACTATTCTAACATTCACCCATGTTCTCTGCTTTTCTTGATTTATATTACTCTAACATTCACCCATGTTCTTTGCTCTTCTTGATTTTGATCCTCAAATTTTAAAATTTGCTGAATTGGTCCCCAAATTTCCAAAGCTTCTTTGCTTGTGTCGGATCCCAAATCCAATCTTGATCAAATCCCTAATCGAATTGAGCTCGCACATATTCATCATTGGTGAGATACTCCTCGTTTAAATACAAGTTTTTCCAGCTAAAATCCAGATGAAAAAAAAAGACTCGGTCATGCCATCGCGGTGCCATATTGGCCATCACGGCGTGGTCATGCCATAAAAGAAAAAAGGGTCAGCACAGTCATGCTATCGCGGTGCCATATCGGTAATCACGTCATGGTCATGCCGTAGTAGCTAACAAACTAATCGAAAATCTGAATTCCAGAATTCCAATATTTTATTGAATCCATTGTAAATCATCAAAAAAACTTGGTTGTGCAAACTTAATGTGATCACACATCTATATGATACCAAACCGGCATTTCAACACAATTAATTCAGCGTTTTTTGTAGAGGTATTGGATAAGCAAATCGGTGATTAAATCCAAACTATATTGAGCAAAGAATTGCAACAAAGAAAACAACAAAAAGCATTACAAAATTGCAGCAATGATCCAACACAGAATCGAACCAACACTCAGGTAATCCAACACGAACTCATGAGGAAGATGATCAGCAACTGATGAGGAATCGCAATAATGAGCTAGAATGTATATTGGATTGCACAACTAATGTTGATGCTAAGTAGGAGTTGCAATATGAATTGACAAATTGATGGCTGAATTGAAGAATCGATGGAGCGGTTTAATGCTGAACTGGAGCTGCAACTGGAAAATATTTGGCCCTAGGATAGACTAAGCTCTGATACCATGTTAGAAATTAATAGAACATGAAAGCGTGAAGGATATGAACAAGAAAAACACCTGGCTCCATTGTATTGAGAAACGTATCAGTTTGTACATATTGAACTACATATATATAGTATAGAGAGAATTAACTATATATATCGATACTATCTATAAAGATACTCATACTATCTATCTAACGATATATATAATTGTAAAGATTAAACTAAATTTAAAGGGATAACCTAATTAATATAGATAGACTAAACGATAAAGTCTAATAGAAGGATAATCTAGAGTAAACTACATACTATTCTAACATTCACCCATGTTCTCTGCTTTTCTTGATTTATATTACTCTAACATTCACCCATGTTCTTTGCTCTTCTTGATTTTGATCCTCAATTTTTAAAATTTGCTGAATTGGTCCCCAAATTTCCAAAGCTTCTTTGCTTGTGTCGGATCCCAAATCCAATCTTGATCAAATCCCTAATCGAATTGAGCTCGCACATATTCATCATTGGTGAGATACTCCTCGTTTGAATACAAGTTTTTCCAGCTAAAATCCAGATGAAAAAAAAAGACTCGGTCATGCCATCGCGGTGCCATATTGGCCATCACGGCGTGGTCATCCCATAAAAGAAAAAAGGGTCAGCACAGTCATGCTATCGCGGTGCCATATCGGTAATCACGTCATGGTCATGCCGTAGTAGCTAACAAACTAATCGAAAATCTGAATTCCAGAATTCCAATATTTTATTGAATCCATTGTAAATCATCAAAAAAACTTGGTTGTGCAAACTTAATGTGATCACACATCTATATGATACCAAACCGGCATTTCAACACAATTAATTCAGCGTTTTTTGTAGAGGTATTGGATAAGCAAATGGGTGATTAAATCCAAACTATATTGAGCAAAGAATCGCAACAAAGAAAACAACAAAAAGCATTACAAAATTGCAGTAATGATCCAACACAGAATCGCACCAACACTCAGGTAATCCAACACGAACTCATGAGGAAGATGATCAGCAACTGATGAGGAATCGCAATAATGAGCTAGAACGTATATTGGATTGCACAACTAATGTTGATGCTAATTAGGAGTTGCAATATGAATTGACAAATTGATGGCTGAATTAAAGAATCGATGGAGCGGTTTAATGCTGAACTGGAGCTGCAACTGGAAAATATTTGGCCCTAGGATAGACTAAGCTCTGATACCATGTTAGAAATTAATAGAACATGAAAGCGTGAAGGATATGAACAAGAAAAACACCTGGCTCCATTGTATTGAGAAACGTATCAGTTTGTACATATTGAACTACATATATATAGTATAGAGAGAATTAACTATATATATCGATACTATCTATAAAGATACTCATACTATCTATCTAACGATATATATAATTGTAAAGATTAAACTAAATTTAAAGGGATAACCTAATTAATATAGATAGACTAAACGATAAAGTCTAATAGAAGGATAATCTAGAGTAAACTACATACTATTCTAACATTCACCCATGTTCTCTGCTTTTCTTGATTTATATTACTCTAACATTCACCCATGTTCTTTGCTCTTCTTGATTTTGATCCTCAATTTTTAAAATTTGCTGAATTGGTCCCCAAATTTCCAAAGCTTCTTTGCTTGTGTCGGATCCCAAATCCAATCTTGATCAAATCCCTAATCGAATTGAGCTCGCACATATTCATCATTGGTGAGATACTCCTCGTTTGAATACAAGTTTTTCCAGCTAAAATCCAGATGAAAAAAAAAGACTCGGTCATGCCATCGCGGTGCCATATTGGCCATCACGGCGTGGTCATCCCATAAAAGAAAAAAGGGTCAGCACAGTCATGCTATCGCGGTGCCATATCGGTAATCACGTCATGGTCATGCCGTAGTAGCTAACAAACTAATCGAAAATCTGAATTCCAGAATTCCAATATTTTATTGAATCCATTGTAAATCATCAAAAAAACTTGGTTGTGCAAACTTAATGTGATCACACATCTATATGATACCAAACCGGCATTTCAACACAATTAATTCAGCGTTTTTTGTAGAGGTATTGGATAAGCAAATGGGTGATTAAATCCAAACTATATTGAGCAAAGAATCGCAACAAAGAAAACAACAAAAAGCATTACAAAATTGCAGTAATGATCCAACACAGAATCGCACCAACACTCAGGTAATCCAACACGAACTCATGAGGAAGATGATCAGCAACTGATGAGGAATCGCAATAATGAGCTAGAACGTATATTGGATTGCACAACTAATGTTGATGCTAATTAGGAGTTGCAATATGAATTGACAAATTGATGGCTGAATTAAAGAATCGATGGAGCGGTTTAATGCTGAACTGGAGCTGCAACTGGAAAATATTTGGCCCTAGGATAGACTAAGCTCTGATACCATGTTAGAAATTAATAGAACATGAAAGCGTGAAGGATATGAACAAGAAAAACATCTGGCTCCATTGTATTGAGAAACGTATCAGTTTGTACATATTGAACTACATACATATAGTATAGAGAGACTTAACTATATATATCGATACTATCTATAAAGATACTCATACTATCTATCTAACGATATATATAATTGTAAAGAATAAACTAAATTTAAAGGGATAACCTAATTAATATAGATAGACTAAACGATAAAGTCTAATAGAAGGATAATCTAGAGTAAACTACATACTATTCTAACATTCACCCATGTTCTCTGCTTTTCTTGATTTATATTACTCTAACATTCACCCATGTTCTTTGCTCTTCTTGATTTTGATCCTCAAATTTTAAAATTTGCTGAATTGGTCCCCAAATTTCCAAAGCTTCTTTGCTTGTGTCGGATCCCAAATCCAATCTTGATCAAATCCCTAATCGAATTGAGCTCGCACATATTCATCATTGGTGAGATACTCCTCGTTTGAATACAAGTTTTTCCAGCTAAAATCCAGATGAAAAAAAAAGACTCGGTCATGCCATCGCGGTGCCATATTGGCCATCACGGCGTGGTCATCCCATAAAAGAAAAAAGGGTCAGCACAGTCATGCTATCGCGGTGCCATATCGGTAATCACGTCATGGTCATGCCGTAGTAGCTAACAAACTAATCGAAAATCTGAATTCCAGAATTCCAATATTTTATTGAATCCATTGTAAATCATCAAAAAAACTTGGTTGTGCAAACTTAATGTGATCACACATCTATATGATACCAAACCGGCATTTCAACACAATTAATTCAGCGTTTTTTGTAGAGGTATTGGATAAGCAAATGGGTGATTAAATCCAAACTATATTGAGCAAAGAATCGCAACAAAGAAAACAACAAAAAGCATTACAAAATTGCAGTAATGATCCAACACAGAATCGCACCAACACTCAGGTAATCCAACACGAACTCATGAGGAAGATGATCAGCAACTGATGAGGAATCGCAATAATGAGCTAGAACGTATATTGGATTGCACAACTAATGTTGATGCTAAGTAGGAGTTGCAATATGAATTGACAAATTGATGGCTGAATTGAAGAATCGATGGAGCGGTTTAATGCTGAACTGGAGCTGCAACTGGAAAATATTTGGCCCTAGGATAGACTAAGCTCTGATACCATGTTAGAAATTAATAGAACATGAAAGCGTGAAGGATATGAACAAGAAAAACACCTGGCTCCATTGTATTGAGAAACGTATCAGTTTGTACATATTGAACTACATACATATAGTATAGAGAGACTTAACTATATATATCGATACTATCTATAAAGATACTCATACTATCTATCTAACGATATATATAATTGTAAAGAATAAACTAAATTTAAAGGGATAACCTAATTAATATAGATAGACTAAACGATAAAGTCTAATAGAAGGATAATCTAGAGTAAACTACATACTATTCTAACATTCACCCATGTTCTCTGCTTTTCTTGATTTATATTACTCTAACATTCACCCATGTTCTTTGCTCTTCTTGATTTTGATCCTCAAATTTTAAAATTTGCTGAATTGGTCCCCAAATTTCCAAAGCTTCTTTGCTTGTGTCGGATCCCAAATCCAATCTTGATCAAATCCCTAATCGAATTGAGCTCGCACATATTCATCATTGGTGAGATACTCCTCGTTTGAATACAAGTTTTTCCAGCTAAAATCCAGATGAAAAAAAAAGACTCGGTCATGCCATCGCGGTGCCATATTGGCCATCACGGCGTGGTCATCCCATAAAAGAAAAAAGGGTCAGCACAGTCATGCTATCGCGGTGCCATATCGGTAATCACGTCATGGTCATGCCGTAGTAGCTAACAAACTAATCGAAAATCTGAATTCCAGAATTCCAATATTTTATTGAATCCATTGTAAATCATCAAAAAAACTTGGTTGTGCAAACTTAATGTGATCACACATCTATATGATACCAAACCGGCATTTCAACACAATTAATTCAGCGTTTTTTGTAGAGGTATTGGATAAGCAAATGGGTGATTAAATCCAAACTATATTGAGCAAAGAATCGCAACAAAGAAAACAACAAAAAGCATTACAAAATTGCAGTAATGATCCAACACAGAATCGCACCAACACTCAGGTAATCCAACACGAACTCATGAGGAAGATGATCAGCAACTGATGAGGAATCGCAATAATGAGCTAGAACGTATATTGGATTGCACAACTAATGTTGATGCTAATTAGGAGTTGCAATATGAATTGACAAATTGATGGCTGAATTAAAGAATCGATGGAGCGGTTTAATGCTGAACTGGAGCTGCAACTGGAAAATATTTGGCCCTAGGATAGACTAAGCTCTGATACCATGTTAGAAATTAATAGAACATGAAAGCGTGAAGGATATGAACAAGAAAAACATCTGGCTCCATTGTATTGAGAAACGTATCAGTTTGTACATATTGAACTACATACATATAGTATAGAGAGACTTAACTATATATATCGATACTATCTATAAAGATACTCATACTATCTATCTAACGATATATATAATTGTAAAGAATAAACTAAATTTAAAGGGATAACCTAATTAATATAGATAGACTAAACGATAAAGTCTAATAGAAGGATAATCTAGAGTAAACTACATACTATTCTAACATTCACCCATGTTCTCTGCTTTTCTTGATTTATATTACTCTAACATTCACCCATGTTCTTTGCTCTTCTTGATTTTGATCCTCAAATTTTAAAATTTGCTGAATTGGTCCCCAAATTTCCAAAGCTTCTTTGCTTGTGTCGGATCCCAAATCCAATCTTGATCAAATCCCTAATCGAATTGAGCTCGCACATATTCATCATTGGTGAGATACTCCTCGTTTGAATACAAGTTTTTCCAGCTAAAATCCAGATGAAAAAAAAAGACTCGGTCATGCCATCGCGGTGCCATATTGGCCATCACGGCGTGGTCATCCCATAAAAGAAAAAAGGGTCAGCACAGTCATGCTATCGCGGTGCCATATCGGTAATCACGTCATGGTCATGCCGTAGTAGCTAACAAACTAATCGAAAATCTGAATTCCAGAATTCCAATATTTTATTGAATCCATTGTAAATCATCAAAAAAACTTGGTTGTGCAAACTTAATGTGATCACACATCTATATGATACCAAACCGGCATTTCAACACAATTAATTCAGCGTTTTTTGTAGAGGTATTGGATAAGCAAATGGGTGATTAAATCCAAACTATATTGAGCAAAGAATCGCAACAAAGAAAACAACAAAAAGCATTACAAAATTGCAGTAATGATCCAACACAGAATCGCACCAACACTCAGGTAATCCAACACGAACTCATGAGGAAGATGATCAGCAACTGATGAGGAATCGCAATAATGAGCTAGAACGTATATTGGATTGCACAACTAATGTTGATGCTAATTAGGAGTTGCAATATGAATTGACAAATTGATGGCTGAATTAAAGAATCGATGGAGCGGTTTAATGCTGAACTGGAGCTGCAACTGGAAAATATTTGGCCCTAGGATAGACTAAGCTCTGATACCATGTTAGAAATTAATAGAACATGAAAGCGTGAAGGATATGAACAAGAAAAACATCTGGCTCCATTGTATTGAGAAACGTATCAGTTTGTACATATTGAACTACATACATATAGTATAGAGAGACTTAACTATATATATCGATACTATCTATAAAGATACTCATACTATCTATCTAACGATATATATAATTGTAAAGAATAAACTAAATTTAAAGGGATAACCTAATTAATATAGATAGACTAAACGATAAAGTCTAATAGAAGGATAATCTAGAGTAAACTACATACTATTCTAACATTCACCCATGTTCTCTGCTTTTCTTGATTTATATTACTCTAACATTCACCCATGTTCTTTGCTCTTCTTGATTTTGATCCTCAAATTTTAAAATTTGCTGAATTGGTCCCCAAATTTCCAAAGCTTCTTTGCTTGTGTCGGATCCCAAATCCAATCTTGATCAAATCCCTAATCGAATTGAGCTCGCACATATTCATCATTGGTGAGATACTCCTCGTTTAAATACAAGTTTTTCCAGCTAAAATCCAGATGAAAAAAAAAGACTCGGTCATGCCATCGCGGTGCCATATTGGCCATCACGGCGTGGTCATGCCATAAAAGAAAAATGGGTCATCACAGTCATGCTATCGCGGTGCCATATCGGTAATCACGTCATGGTCATGCCGTAGTAGCTAACAAACTAATCGAAAATCTGAATTCCAGAATTCCAATATTTTATTGAATCCATTGTAAATCATCAAAAAAACTTGGTTGTGCAAACTTAATGTGATCACACATCTATATGATACCAAACCGGCATTTCAACACAATTAATTCAGCGTTTTTTGTAGAGGTATTGGATAAGCAAATCGGTGATTAAATCCAAACTATATTGAGCAAAGAATTGCAACAAAGAAAACAACAAAAAGCATTACAAAATTGCAGCAATGATCCAACACAGAATCGAACCAACACTCAGGTAATCCAACACGAACTCATGAGGAAGATGATCAGCAACTGATGAGGAATCGCAATAATGAGCTAGAATGTATATTGGATTGCACAACTAATGTTGATGCTAAGTAGGAGTTGCAATATGAATTGACAAATTGATGGCTGAATTGAAGAATCGATGGAGCGGTTTAATGCTGAACTGGAGCTGCAACTGGAAAATATTTGGCCCTAGGATAGACTAAGCTCTGATACCATGTTAGAAATTAATAGAACATGAAAGCGTGAAGGATATGAACAAGAAAAACACCTGGCTCCATTGTATTGAGAAACGTATCAGTTTGTACATATTGAACTACATATATATAGTATAGAGAGAATTAACTATATATATCGATACTATCTATAAAGATACTCATACTATCTATCTAACGATATATATAATTGTAAAGATTAAACTAAATTTAAAGGGATAACCTAATTAATATAGATAGACTAAACGATAAAGTCTAATAGAAGGATAATCTAGAGTAAACTACATAATATTCTAACATTCACCCATGTTCTCTGCTTTTCTTGATTTATATTACTCTAACATTCACCCATGTTCTTTGCTCTTCTTGATTTTAATCCTCAAATTTTAAAATTTGCTGAATTGGTCCCCAAATTTCCAAAGCTTCTTTGCTTGTGTCGGATCCCAAATCCAATCTTGATCAAATCCCTAATCGAATTGAGCTCGCACATATTCATCATTGGTGAGATACTCCTCGTTTGAATACAAGTTTTTCCAGCTAAAATCCAGATGAAAAAAAAAGACTCGGTCATGCCATCGCGGTGCCATATTGGCCATCACGGCGTGGTCATCCCATAAAAGAAAAAAGGGTCAGCACAGTCATGCTATCGCGGTGCCATATCGGTAATCAAGTCATGGTCATGCCGTAGTAGCTAACAAACTAATCGAAAATCTGAATTCCAGAATTCCAATATTTTATTGAATCCATTGTAAATCATCAAAAAAACTTGGTTGTGCAAACTTAATGTGATCACACATCTATATGATACCAAACCGGCATTTCAACACAATTAATTCAGCGTTTTTTGTAGAGGTATTGGATAAGCAAATCGGTGATTAAATCCAAACTATATTGAGCAAAGAATCGCAACAAAGAAAACAACAAAAAGCATTACAAAATTGCAGTAATGATCCAACACAGAATCGCACCAACACTCAGGTAATCCAACACGAACTCATGAGGAAGATGATCAGCAACTGATGAGGAATCGCAATAATGAGCTAGAACGTATATTGGATTGCACAACTAATGTTGATGCTAATTAGGAGTTGCAATATGAATTGACAAATTGATGGCTGAATTAAAGAATCGATGGAGCGGTTTAATGCTGAACTGGAGCTGCAACTAGAAAATATTTGGCCCTAGGATAGACTAAGCTCTGATACCATGTTAGAAATTAATAGAACATGAAAGCGTGAAGGATATGAACAAGAAAAACATCTGGCTCCATTGTATTGAGAAACGTATCAGTTTGTACATATTGAACTACATACATATAGTATAGAGAGACTTAACTATATATATCGATACTATCTATAAAGATACTCATACTATCTATCTAACGATATATATAATTGTAAAGAATAAACTAAATTTAAAGGGATAACCTAATTAATATAGATAGACTAAACGATAAAGTCTAATAGAAGGATAATCTAGAGTAAACTACATACTATTCTAACATTCACCCATGTTCTCTGCTTTTCTTGATTTATATTACTCTAACATTCACCCATGTTCTTTGCTCTTCTTGATTTTGATCCTCAAATTTTAAAATTTGCTGAATTGGTCCCCAAATTTCCAAAGCTTCTTTGCTTGTGTCGGATCCCAAATCCAATCTTGATCAAATCCCTAATCGAATTGAGCTCGCACATATTCATCATTGGTGAGATACTCCTCGTTTGAATACAAGTTTTTCCAGCTAAAATCCAGATGAAAAAAAAAGACTCGGTCATGCCATCGCGGTGCCATATTGGCCATCACGGCGTGGTCATCCCATAAAAGAAAAAAGGGTCATCACAGTCATGCTATCGCGGTGCCATATCGGTAATCAAGTCATGGTCATGCCGTAGTAGCTAACAAACTAATCGAAAATCTGAATTCCAGAATTCCAATATTTTATTGAATCCATTGTAAATCATCAAAAAAACTTGGTTGTGCAAACTTAATGTGATCACACATCTATATGATACCAAACCGGCATTTCAACACAATTAATTCAGCGTTTTTTGTAGAGGTATTGGATAAGCAAATCGGTGATTAAATCCAAACTATATTGAGCAAAGAATTGCAACAAAGAAAACAACAAAAAGCATTACAAAATTGCAGCAATGATCCAACACAGAATCGAACCAACACTCAGGTAATCCAACACGAACTCATGAGGAAGATGATCAGCAACTGATGAGGAATCGCAATAATGAGCTAGAATGTATATTGGATTGCACAACTAATGTTGATGCTAAGTAGGAGTTGCAATATGAATTGACAAATTGATGGCTGAATTGAAGAATCGATGGAGCGGTTTAATGCTGAACTGGAGCTGCAACTGGAAAATATTTGGCCCTAGGATAGACTAAGCTCTGATACCATGTTAGAAATTAATAGAACATGAAAGCGTGAAGGATATGAACAAGAAAAACACCTGGCTCCATTGTATTGAGAAACGTATCAGTTTGTACATATTGAACTACATATATATAGTATAGAGAGAATTAACTATATATATCGATACTATCTATAAAGATACTCATACTATCTATCTAACGATATATATAATTGTAAAGATTAAACTAAATTTAAAGGGATAACCTAATTAATATAGATAGACTAAACGATAAAGTCTAATAGAAGGATAATCTAGAGTAAACTACATAATATTCTAACATTCACCCATGTTCTCTGCTTTTCTTGATTTATATTACTCTAACATTCACCCATGTTCTTTGCTCTTCTTGATTTTGATCCTCAAATTTTAAAATTTGCTGAATTGGTCCCCAAATTTCCAAAGCTTCTTTGCTTGTGTCGGATCCCAAATCCAATCTTGATCAAATCCCTAATCGAATTGAGCTCGCACATATTCATCATTGGTGAGATACTCCTCGTTTGAATACAAGTTTTTCCAGCTAAAATCCAGATGAAAAAAAAAGACTCGGTCATGCCATCGCGGTGCCATATTGGCCATCACGGCGTGGTCATCCCATAAAAGAAAAAAGGGTCATCACAGTCATGCTATCGCGGTGCCATATCGGTAATCAAGTCATGGTCATGCCGTAGTAGCTAACAAACTAATCGAAAATCTGAATTCCAGAATTCCAATATTTTATTGAATCCATTGTAAATCATCAAAAAAACTTGGTTGTGCAAACTTAATGTGATCACACATCTATATGATACCAAACCGGCATTTCAACACAATTAATTCAGCGTTTTTTGTAGAGGTATTGGATAAGCAAATCGGTGATTAAATCCAAACTATATTGAGCAAAGAATCGCAACAAAGAAAACAACAAAAAGCATTACAAAATTGCAGTAATGATCCAACACAGAATCGCACCAACACTCAGGTAATCCAACACGAACTCATGAGGAAGATGATCAGCAACTGATGAGGAATCGCAATAATGAGCTAGAACGTATATTGGATTGCACAACTAATGTTGATGCTAATTAGGAGTTGCAATATGAATTGACAAATTGATGGCTGAATTAAAGAATCGATGGAGCGGTTTAATGCTGAACTGGAGCTGCAACTAGAAAATATTTGGCCCTAGGATAGACTAAGCTCTGATACCATGTTAGAAATTAATAGAACATGAAAGCGTGAAGGATATGAACAAGAAAAACATCTGGCTCCATTGTATTGAGAAACGTATCAGTTTGTACATATTGAACTACATACATATAGTATAGAGAGACTTAACTATATATATCGATACTATCTATAAAGATACTCATACTATCTATCTAACGATATATATAATTGTAAAGAATAAACTAAATTTAAAGGGATAACCTAATTAATATAGATAGACTAAACGATAAAGTCTAATAGAAGGATAATCTAGAGTAAACTACATACTATTCTAACATTCACCCATGTTCTCTGCTTTTCTTGATTTATATTACTCTAACATTCACCCATGTTCTTTGCTCTTCTTGATTTTGATCCTCAAATTTTAAAATTTGCTGAATTGGTCCCCAAATTTCCAAAGCTTCTTTGCTTGTGTCGGATCCCAAATCCAATCTTGATCAAATCCCTAATCGAATTGAGCTCGCACATATTCATCATTGGTGAGATACTCCTCGTTTAAATACAAGTTTTTCCAGCTAAAATCCAGATGAAAAAAAAAGACTCGGTCATGCCATCGCGGTGCCATATTGGCCATCACGGCGTGGTCATGCCATAAAAGAAAAAAGGGTCATCACAGTCATGCTATCGCGGTGCCATATCGGTAATCACGTCATGGTCATGCCGTAGTAGCTAACAAACTAATCGAAAATCTGAATTCCAGAATTCCAATATTTTATTGAATCCATTGTAAATCATCAAAAAAACTTGGTTGTGCAAACTTAATGTGATCACACATCTATATGATACCAAACCGGCATTTCAACACAATTAATTCAGCGTTTTTTGTAGAGGTATTGGATAAGCAAATCGGTGATTAAATCCAAACTATATTGAGCAAAGAATTGCAACAAAGAAAACAACAAAAAGCATTACAAAATTGCAGCAATGATCCAACACAGAATCGAACCAACACTCAGGTAATCCAACACGAACTCATGAGGAAGATGATCAGCAACTGATGAGGAATCGCAATAATGAGCTAGAATGTATATTGGATTGCACAACTAATGTTGATGCTAAGTAGGAGTTGCAATATGAATTGACAAATTGATGGCTGAATTGAAGAATCGATGGAGCGGTTTAATGCTGAACTGGAGCTGCAACTGGAAAATATTTGGCCCTAGGATAGACTAAGCTCTGATACCATGTTAGAAATTAATAGAACATGAAAACATGAAGGATATGAACAAGAAAAATATTTGGCTCCATTGTATTGAGAAACGTATCAGTTTGTACATATTGAACTACATACATATAGTATAGAGAGACTTAACTATATATATCGATACTATCTATAAAGATACTCATACTATCTATCTAACGATATATATAATTGTAAAGAATAAACTAAATTTAAAGGGATAACCTAATTAATATAGATAGACTAAACGATAAAGTCTAATAGAAGGATAATCTAGAGTAAACTACATACTATTCTAACATTCACCCATGTTCTCTGCTTTTCTTGATTTATATTACTCTAACATTCACCCATGTTCTTTGCTCTTCTTGATTTTGATCCTCAAATTTTAAAATTTGCTGAATTGGTCCCCAAATTTCCAAAGCTTCTTTGCTTGTGTCGGATCCCAAATCCAATCTTGATCAAATCCCTAATCGAATTGAGCTCGCACATATTCATCATTGGTGAGATACTCCTCGTTTAAATACAAGTTTTTCCAGCTAAAATCCAGATGAAAAAAAAAGACTCGGTCATGCCATCGCGGTGCCATATTGGCCATCACGGCGTGGTCATGCCATAAAAGAAAAAAGGGTCATCACAGTCATGCTATCGCGGTGCCATATCGGTAATCACGTCATGGTCATGCCGTAGTAGCTAACAAACTAATCGAAAATCTGAATTCCAGAATTCCAATATTTTATTGAATCCATTGTAAATCATCAAAAAAACTTGGTTGTGCAAACTTAATGTGATCACACATCTATATGATACCAAACCGGCATTTCAACACAATTAATTCAGCGTTTTTTGTAGAGGTATTGGATAAGCAAATCGGTGATTAAATCCAAACTATATTGAGCAAAGAATTGCAACAAAGAAAACAACAAAAAGCATTACAAAATTGCAGCAATGATCCAACACAGAATCGAACCAACACTCAGGTAATCCAACACGAACTCATGAGGAAGATGATCAGCAACTGATGAGGAATCGCAATAATGAGCTAGAATGTATATTGGATTGCACAACTAATGTTGATGCTAAGTAGGAGTTGCAATATGAATTGACAAATTGATGGCTGAATTGAAGAATCGATGGAGCGGTTTAATGCTGAACTGGAGCTGCAACTGGAAAATATTTGGCCCTAGGATAGACTAAGCTCTGATACCATGTTAGAAATTAATAGAACATGAAAGCGTGAAGGATATGAACAAGAAAAACACCTGGCTCCATTGTATTGAGAAACGTATCAGTTTGTACATATTGAACTACATATATATAGTATAGAGAGAATTAACTATATATATCGATACTATCTATAAAGATACTCATACTATCTATCTAACGATATATATAATTGTAAAGATTAAACTAAATTTAAAGGGATAACCTAATTAATATAGATAGACTAAACGATAAAGTCTAATAGAAGGATAATCTAGAGTAAACTACATAATATTCTAACATTCACCCATGTTCTCTGCTTTTCTTGATTTATATTACTCTAACATTCACCCATGTTCTTTGCTCTTCTTGATTTTGATCCTCAAATTTTAAAATTTGCTGAATTGGTCCCCAAATTTCCAAAGCTTCTTTGCTTGTGTCGGATCCCAAATCCAATCTTGATCAAATCCCTAATCGAATTGAGCTCGCACATATTCATCATTGGTGAGATACTCCTCGTTTGAATACAAGTTTTTCCAGCTAAAATCCAGATGAAAAAAAAAGACTCGGTCATGCCATCGCGGTGCCATATTGGCCATCACGGCGTGGTCATCCCATAAAAGAAAAAAGGGTCATCACAGTCATGCTATCGCGGTGCCATATCGGTAATCAAGTCATGGTCATGCCGTAGTAGCTAACAAACTAATCGAAAATCTGAATTCCAGAATTCCAATATTTTATTGAATCCATTGTAAATCATCAAAAAAACTTGGTTGTGCAAACTTAATGTGATCACACATCTATATGATACCAAACCGGCATTTCAACACAATTAATTCAGCGTTTTTTGTAGAGGTATTGGATAAGCAAATCGGTGATTAAATCCAAACTATATTGAGCAAAGAATTGCAACAAAGAAAACAACAAAAAGCATTACAAAATTGCAGCAATGATCCAACACAGAATCGAACCAACACTCAGGTAATCCAACACGAACTCATGAGGAAGATGATCAGCAACTGATGAGGAATCGCAATAATGAGCTAGAATGTATATTGGATTGCACAACTAATGTTGATGCTAAGTAGGAGTTGCAATATGAATTGACAAATTGATGGCTGAATTGAAGAATCGATGGAGCGGTTTAATGCTGAACTGGAGCTGCAACTGGAAAATATTTGGCCCTAGGATAGACTAAGCTCTGATACCATGTTAGAAATTAATAGAACATGAAAGCGTGAAGGATATGAACAAGAAAAACACCTGGCTCCATTGTATTGAGAAACGTATCAGTTTGTACATATTGAACTACATATATATAGTATAGAGAGAATTAACTATATATATCGATACTATCTATAAAGATACTCATACTATCTATCTAACGATATATATAATTGTAAAGATTAAACTAAATTTAAAGGGATAACCTAATTAATATAGATAGACTAAACGATAAAGTCTAATAGAAGGATAATCTAGAGTAAACTACATAATATTCTAACATTCACCCATGTTCTCTGCTTTTCTTGATTTATATTACTCTAACATTCACCCATGTTCTTTGCTCTTCTTGATTTTGATCCTCAAATTTTAAAATTTGCTGAATTGGTCCCCAAATTTCCAAAGCTTCTTTGCTTGTGTCGGATCCCAAATCCAATCTTGATCAAATCCCTAATCGAATTGAGCTCGCACATATTCATCATTGGTGAGATACTCCTCGTTTGAATACAAGTTTTTCCAGCTAAAATCCAGATGAAAAAAAAAGACTCGGTCATGCCATCGCGGTGCCATATTGGCCATCACGGCGTGGTCATCCCATAAAAGAAAAAAGGGTCATCACAGTCATGCTATCGCGGTGCCATATCGGTAATCAAGTCATGGTCATGCCGTAGTAGCTAACAAACTAATCGAAAATCTGAATTCCAGAATTCCAATATTTTATTGAATCCATTGTAAATCATCAAAAAAACTTGGTTGTGCAAACTTAATGTGATCACACATCTATATGATACCAAACCGGCATTTCAACACAATTAATTCAGCGTTTTTTGTAGAGGTATTGGATAAGCAAATCGGTGATTAAATCCAAACTATATTGAGCAAAGAATTGCAACAAAGAAAACAACAAAAAGCATTACAAAATTGCAGCAATGATCCAACACAGAATCGAACCAACACTCAGGTAATCCAACACGAACTCATGAGGAAGATGATCAGCAACTGATGAGGAATCGCAATAATGAGCTAGAATGTATATTGGATTGCACAACTAATGTTGATGCTAAGTAGGAGTTGCAATATGAATTGACAAATTGATGGCTGAATTGAAGAATCGATGGAGCGGTTTAATGCTGAACTGGAGCTGCAACTGGAAAATATTTGGCCCTAGGATAGACTAAGCTCTGATACCATGTTAGAAATTAATAGAACATGAAAGCGTGAAGGATATGAACAAGAAAAACACCTGGCTCCATTGTATTGAGAAACGTATCAGTTTGTACATATTGAACTACATATATATAGTATAGAGAGAATTAACTATATATATCGATACTATCTATAAAGATACTCATACTATCTATCTAACGATATATATAATTGTAAAGATTAAACTAAATTTAAAGGGATAACCTAATTAATATAGATAGACTAAACGATAAAGTCTAATAGAAGGATAATCTAGAGTAAACTACATAATATTCTAACATTCACCCATGTTCTCTGCTTTTCTTGATTTATATTACTCTAACATTCACCCATGTTCTTTGCTCTTCTTGATTTTGATCCTCAAATTTTAAAATTTGCTGAATTGGTCCCCAAATTTCCAAAGCTTCTTTGCTTGTGTCGGATCCCAAATCCAATCTTGATCAAATCCCTAATCGAATTGAGCTCGCACATATTCATCATTGGTGAGATACTCCTCGTTTGAATACAAGTTTTTCCAGCTAAAATCCAGATGAAAAAAAAAGACTCGGTCATGCCATCGCGGTGCCATATTGGCCATCACGGCGTGGTCATCCCATAAAAGAAAAAAGGGTCATCACAGTCATGCTATCGCGGTGCCATATCGGTAATCAAGTCATGGTCATGCCGTAGTAGCTAACAAACTAATCGAAAATCTGAATTCCAGAATTCCAATATTTTATTGAATCCATTGTAAATCATCAAAAAAACTTGGTTGTGCAAACTTAATGTGATCACACATCTATATGATACCAAACCGGCATTTCAACACAATTAATTCAGCGTTTTTTGTAGAGGTATTGGATAAGCAAATCGGTGATTAAATCCAAACTATATTGAGCAAAGAATTGCAACAAAGAAAACAACAAAAAGCATTACAAAATTGCAGCAATGATCCAACACAGAATCGAACCAACACTCAGGTAATCCAACACGAACTCATGAGGAAGATGATCAGCAACTGATGAGGAATCGCAATAATGAGCTAGAATGTATATTGGATTGCACAACTAATGTTGATGCTAAGTAGGAGTTGCAATATGAATTGACAAATTGATGGCTGAATTGAAGAATCGATGGAGCGGTTTAATGCTGAACTGGAGCTGCAACTAGAAAATATTTGGCCCTAGGATAGACTAAGCTCTGATACCATGTTAGAAATTAATAGAACATGAAAGCGTGAAGGATATGAACAAGAAAAACACCTGGCTCCATTGTATTGAGAAACGTATCAGTTTGTACATATTGAACTACATATATATAGTATAGAGAGAATTAACTATATATATCGATACTATCTATAAAGATACTCATACTATCTATCTAACGATATATATAATTGTAAAGATTAAACTAAATTTAAAGGGATAACCTAATTAATATAGATAGACTAAACGATAAAGTCTAATAGAAGGATAATCTAGAGTAAACTACATAATATTCTAACATTCACCCATGTTCTCTGCTTTTCTTGATTTATATTACTCTAACATTCACCCATGTTCTTTGCTCTTCTTGATTTTGATCCTCAAATTTTAAAATTTGCTGAATTGGTCCCCAAATTTCCAAAGCTTCTTTGCTTGTGTCGGATCCCAAATCCAATCTTGATCAAATCCCTAATCGAATTGAGCTCGCACATATTCATCATTGGTGAGATACTCCTCGTTTAAATACAAGTTTTTCCAGCTAAAATCCAGATGAAAAAAAAAGACTCGGTCATGCCATCGCGGTGCCATATTGGCCATCACGGCGTGGTCATCCCATAAAAGAAAAAAGGGTCATCACAGTCATGCTATCGCGGTGCCATATCGGTAATCAAGTCATGGTCATGCCGTAGTAGCTAACAAACTAATCGAAAATCTGAATTCCAGAATTCCAATATTTTATTGAATCCATTGTAAATCATCAAAAAAACTTGGTTGTGCAAACTTAATGTGATCACACATCTATATGATACCAAACCGGCATTTCAACACAATTAATTCAGCGTTTTTTGTAGAGGTATTGGATAAGCAAATCGGTGATTAAATCCAAACTATATTGAGCAAAGAATCGCAACAAAGAAAACAACAAAAAGCATTACAAAATTGCAGTAATGATCCAACACAGAATCGCACCAACACTCAGGTAATCCAACACGAACTCATGAGGAAGATGATCAGCAACTGATGAGGAATCGCAATAATGAGCTAGAACGTATATTGGATTGCACAACTAATGTTGATGCTAATTAGGAGTTGCAATATGAATTGACAAATTGATGGCTGAATTAAAGAATCGATGGAGCGGTTTAATGCTGAACTGGAGCTGCAACTGGAAAATATTTGGCCCTAGGATAGACTAAGCTCTGATACCATGTTAGAAATTAATAGAACATGAAAGCGTGAAGGATATGAACAAGAAAAACACCTGGCTCCATTGTATTGAGAAACGTATCAGTTTGTACATATTGAACTACATATATATAGTATAGAGAGAATTAACTATATATATCGATACTATCTATAAAGATACTCATACTATCTATCTAACGATATATATAATTGTAAAGATTAAACTAAATTTAAAGGGATAACCTAATTAATATAGATAGACTAAACGATAAAGTCTAATAGAAGGATAATCTAGAGTAAACTACATAATATTCTAACATTCACCCATGTTCTCTGCTTTTCTTGATTTATATTACTCTAACATTCACCCATGTTCTTTGCTCTTCTTGATTTTGATCCTCAAATTTTAAAATTTGCTGAATTGGTCCCCAAATTTCCAAAGCTTCTTTGCTTGTGTCGGATCCCAAATCCAATCTTGATCAAATCCCTAATCGAATTGAGCTCGCACATATTCATCATTGGTGAGATACTCCTCGTTTGAATACAAGTTTTTCCAGCTAAAATCCAGATGAAAAAAAAAGACTCGGTCATGCCATCGCGGTGCCATATTGGCCATCACGGCGTGGTCATCCCATAAAAGAAAAAAGGGTCATCACAGTCATGCTATCGCGGTGCCATATCGGTAATCAAGTCATGGTCATGCCGTAGTAGCTAACAAACTAATCGAAAATCTGAATTCCAGAATTCCAATATTTTATTGAATCCATTGTAAATCATCAAAAAAACTTGGTTGTGCAAACTTAATGTGATCACACATCTATATGATACCAAACCGGCATTTCAACACAATTAATTCAGCGTTTTTTGTAGAGGTATTGGATAAGCAAATCGGTGATTAAATCCAAACTATATTGAGCAAAGAATTGCAACAAAGAAAACAACAAAAAGCATTACAAAATTGCAGCAATGATCCAACACAGAATCGAACCAACACTCAGGTAATCCAACACGAACTCATGAGGAAGATGATCAGCAACTGATGAGGAATCGCAATAATGAGCTAGAATGTATATTGGATTGCACAACTAATGTTGATGCTAAGTAGGAGTTGCAATATGAATTGACAAATTGATGGCTGAATTGAAGAATCGATGGAGCGGTTTAATGCTGAACTGGAGCTGCAACTGGAAAATATTTGGCCCTAGGATAGACTAAGCTCTGATACCATGTTAGAAATTAATAGAACATGAAAGCGTGAAGGATATGAACAAGAAAAACACCTGGCTCCATTGTATTGAGAAACGTATCAGTTTGTACATATTGAACTACATATATATAGTATAGAGAGAATTAACTATATATATCGATACTATCTATAAAGATACTCATACTATCTATCTAACGATATATATAATTGTAAAGATTAAACTAAATTTAAAGGGATAACCTAATTAATATAGATAGACTAAACGATAAAGTCTAATAGAAGGATAATCTAGAGTAAACTACATAATATTCTAACATTCACCCATGTTCTCTGCTTTTCTTGATTTATATTACTCTAACATTCACCCATGTTCTTTGCTCTTCTTGATTTTGATCCTCAAATTTTAAAATTTGCTGAATTGGTCCCCAAATTTCCAAAGCTTCTTTGCTTGTGTCGGATCCCAAATCCAATCTTGATCAAATCCCTAATCGAATTGAGCTCGCACATATTCATCATTGGTGAGATACTCCTCGTTTGAATACAAGTTTTTCCAGCTAAAATCCAGATGAAAAAAAAAGACTCGGTCATGCCATCGCGGTGCCATATTGGCCATCACGGCGTGGTCATCCCATAAAAGAAAAAAGGGTCATCACAGTCATGCTATCGCGGTGCCATATCGGTAATCAAGTCATGGTCATGCCGTAGTAGCTAACAAACTAATCGAAAATCTGAATTCCAGAATTCCAATATTTTATTGAATCCATTGTAAATCATCAAAAAAACTTGGTTGTGCAAACTTAATGTGATCACACATCTATATGATACCAAACCGGCATTTCAACACAATTAATTCAGCGTTTTTTGTAGAGGTATTGGATAAGCAAATCGGTGATTAAATCCAAACTATATTGAGCAAAGAATTGCAACAAAGAAAACAACAAAAAGCATTACAAAATTGCAGCAATGATCCAACACAGAATCGAACCAACACTCAGGTAATCCAACACGAACTCATGAGGAAGATGATCAGCAACTGATGAGGAATCGCAATAATGAGCTAGAATGTATATTGGATTGCACAACTAATGTTGATGCTAAGTAGGAGTTGCAATATGAATTGACAAATTGATGGCTGAATTGAAGAATCGATGGAGCGGTTTAATGCTGAACTGGAGCTGCAACTGGAAAATATTTGGCCCTAGGATAGACTAAGCTCTGATACCATGTTAGAAATTAATAGAACATGAAAGCGTGAAGGATATGAACAAGAAAAACACCTGGCTCCATTGTATTGAGAAACGTATCAGTTTGTACATATTGAACTACATATATATAGTATAGAGAGAATTAACTATATATATCGATACTATCTATAAAGATACTCATACTATCTATCTAACGATATATATAATTGTAAAGATTAAACTAAATTTAAAGGGATAACCTAATTAATATAGATAGACTAAACGATAAAGTCTAATAGAAGGATAATCTAGAGTAAACTACATAATATTCTAACATTCACCCATGTTCTCTGCTTTTCTTGATTTATATTACTCTAACATTCACCCATGTTCTTTGCTCTTCTTGATTTTGATCCTCAAATTTTAAAATTTGCTGAATTGGTCCCCAAATTTCCAAAGCTTCTTTGCTTGTGTCGGATCCCAAATCCAATCTTGATCAAATCCCTAATCGAATTGAGCTCGCACATATTCATCATTGGTGAGATACTCCTCGTTTGAATACAAGTTTTTCCAGCTAAAATCCAGATGAAAAAAAAAGACTCGGTCATGCCATCGCGGTGCCATATTGGCCATCACGGCGTGGTCATCCCATAAAAGAAAAAAGGGTCATCACAGTCATGCTATCGCGGTGCCATATCGGTAATCAAGTCATGGTCATGCCGTAGTAGCTAACAAACTAATCGAAAATCTGAATTCCAGAATTCCAATATTTTATTGAATCCATTGTAAATCATCAAAAAAACTTGGTTGTGCAAACTTAATGTGATCACACATCTATATGATACCAAACCGGCATTTCAACACAATTAATTCAGCGTTTTTTGTAGAGGTATTGGATAAGCAAATCGGTGATTAAATCCAAACTATATTGAGCAAAGAATCGCAACAAAGAAAACAACAAAAAGCATTACAAAATTGCAGCAATGATCCAACACAGAATCGAACCAACACTCAGGTAATCCAACACGAACTCATGAGGAAGATGATCAGCAACTGATGAGGAATCGCAATAATGAGCTAGAATGTATATTGGATTGCACAACTAATGTTGATGCTAAGTAGGAGTTGCAATATGAATTGACAAATTGATGGCTGAATTGAAGAATCGATGGAGCGGTTTAATGCTGAACTGGAGCTGCAACTGGAAAATATTTGGCCCTAGGATAGACTAAGCTCTGATACCATGTTAGAAATTAATAGAACATGAAAGCGTGAAGGATATGAACAAGAAAAACACCTGGCTCCATTGTATTGAGAAACGTATCAGTTTGTACATATTGAACTACATATATATAGTATAGAGAGAATTAACTATATATATCGATACTATCTATAAAGATACTCATACTATCTATCTAACGATATATATAATTGTAAAGATTAAACTAAATTTAAAGGGATAACCTAATTAATATAGATAGACTAAACGATAAAGTCTAATAGAAGGATAATCTAGAGTAAACTACATAATATTCTAACATTCACCCATGTTCTCTGCTTTTCTTGATTTATATTACTCTAACATTCACCCATGTTCTTTGCTCTTCTTGATTTTGATCCTCAAATTTTAAAATTTGCTGAATTGGTCCCCAAATTTCCAAAGCTTCTTTGCTTGTGTCGGATCCCAAATCCAATCTTGATCAAATCCCTAATCGAATTGAGCTCGCACATATTCATCATTGGTGAGATACTCCTCGTTTGAATACAAGTTTTTCCAGCTAAAATCCAGATGAAAAAAAAAGACTCGGTCATGCCATCGCGGTGCCATATTGGCCATCACGGCGTGGTCATCCCATAAAAGAAAAAAGGGTCATCACAGTCATGCTATCGCGGTGCCATATCGGTAATCAAGTCATGGTCATGCCGTAGTAGCTAACAAACTAATCGAAAATCTGAATTCCAGAATTCCAATATTTTATTGAATCCATTGTAAATCATCAAAAAAACTTGGTTGTGCAAACTTAATGTGATCACACATCTATATGATACCAAACCGGCATTTCAACACAATTAATTCAGCGTTTTTTGTAGAGGTATTGGATAAGCAAATCGGTGATTAAATCCAAACTATATTGAGCAAAGAATCGCAACAAAGAAAACAACAAAAAGCATTACAAAATTGCAGCAATGATCCAACACAGAATCGAACAACCACTCAGGTAATCCAACACGAACTCATGAGGAAGATGATCAGCAACTGATGAGGAATCACAATAATGAGCTAGAATGTATATTGGATTGCACAACTAATGTTGATGCTAAGTAGCAGTTGCAATATGAATTGACAAATTGATGGCTGAATTAAAGAATCGATGGAGCGGTTTAATGCTGAACTGGAGCTGCAACTGGAAAATATTTGGCCCTAGGATAGACTAAGCTCTGATACCATGTTAGAAATTAATAGAACATGAAAGCGTGAAGGATATGAACAAGAAAAACACCTGGCTCCATTGTATTGAGAAACGTATCAGTTTGTACATATTGAACTACATATATATAGTATAGAGAGAATTAACTATATATATCGATACTATCTATAAAGATACTCATACTATCTATCTAACGATATATATAATTGTAAAGATTAAACTAAATTTAAAGGGATAACCTAATTAATATAGATAGACTAAACGATAAAGTCTAATAGAAGGATAATCTAGAGTAAACTACATAATATTCTAACATTCACCCATGTTCTCTGCTTTTCTTGATTTATATTACTCTAACATTCACCCATGTTCTTTGCTCTTCTTGATTTTGATCCTCAAATTTTAAAATTTGCTGAATTGGTCCCCAAATTTCCAAAGCTTCTTTGTTTGTGTCGGATCCCAAATCCAATCTTGATCAAATCCCTAATCGAATTGAGCTCGCACATATTCATCATTGGTGAGATACTCCTCGTTTAAATACAAGTTTTTCCAGCTAAAATCCAGATGAAAAAAAAGGCTCGGTCATGCCATCGCGGTGCCATATTGGCCATCACGGCGTGGTCATGCCATAAAAGAAAAAAGGGTCATCACAGTCATGCTATCGCGGTGCCATATCGGTAATCACGTCATGGTCATGCCGTAGTAGCTAACAAACTAATCGAAAATCTGAATTCCAGAATTCCAATATTTTATTGAATCCATTGTAAATCATCAAAAAAACTTGGTTGTGCAAACTTAATGTGATCACACATCTATATGATACCAAACCGGCATTTCAACACAATTAATTCAGCGTTTTTTGTAGAGGTATTGGATAAGCAAATCGGTGATTAAATCCAAACTATATTGAGCAAAGAATCGCAACAAAGAAAACAACAAAAACCATTACAAAATTGCAGCAATGATCCAACACAGAATCGAACCAACACTCAGGTAATCCAACACGAACTCATGAGGAAGATGATCAGCAACTGATGAGGAATCGCAATAATGAGCTAGAATGTATATTGGATTGCACAACTAATGTTGATGCTAAGTAGGAGTTGCAATATGAATTGACAAATTGATGGCTGAATTGAAGAATCGATGGAGCGGTTTAATGCTGAACTGGAGCTGCAACTGGAAAATATTTGGCCCTAGGATAGACTAAGCTCTGATACCATGTTAGAAATTAATAGAACATGAAAGCGTGAAGGATATGAACAAGAAAAACACCTGGCTCCATTGTATTGAGAAACGTATCAGTTTGTACATATTGAACTACATATATATAGTATAGAGAGAATTAACTATATATATCGATACTATCTATAAAGATACTCATACTATCTATCTAACGATATATATAATTGTAAAGATTAAACTAAATTTAAAGGGATAACCTAATTAATATAGATAGACTAAACGATAAAGTCTAATAGAAGGATAATCTAGAGTAAACTACATACTATTCTAACATTCACCCATGTTCTCTGCTTTTCTTGATTTATATTACTCTAACATTCACCCATGTTCTTTGCTCTTCTTGATTTTGATCCTCAAATTTTAAAATTTGCTGAATTGGTCCCCAAATTTCCAAAGCTTCTTTGCTTGTGTCGGATCCCAAATCCAATCTTGATCAAATCCCTAATCGAATTGAGCTCGCACATATTCATCATTGGTGAGATACTCCTCGTTTGAATACAAGTTTTTCCAGCTAAAATCCAGATGAAAAAAAAACACTCGGTCATGCCATCGCGGTGCCATATTGGCCATCATGGCGTGGTCATCCCATAAAAGAAAAAAGGGTCATCACAGTCATGCTATCGCGGTGCCATATCGGTAATCACGTCATGGTCATGCCGTAGTAGCTAACAAACTAATCGAAAATCTGAATTCCAGAATTCCAATATTTTATTGAATCCATTGTAAATCATCAAAAAAACTTGGTTGTGCAAACTTAATGTGATCACACATCTATATGATACCAAACCGGCATTTCAACACAATTAATTCAGCGTTTTTTGTAGAGGTATTGGATAAGCAAATCGGTGATTAAATCCAAACTATATTGAGCAAAGAATCGCAACAAAGAAAACAACAAAAAGCATTACAAAATTGCAGCAATGATCCAACACAGAATCGAACCAACACTCAGGTAATCCAACACGAACTCATGAGGAAGATGATCAGCAACTGATGAGGAATCGCAATAGTAAGCTAGAACGTATATTGGATTGCACAACTAATGTTGATGCTAATTAGGAGTTGTAATATGAATTGACAAATTGATGGCTGAATTAAAGAATCGATGGAGCGGTTTAATGCTGAACTGGAGCTGCAACTGGAAAATATTTGGCCCTAGGATAGACTAAGCTCTGATACCATGTTAGAAATTAATAGAACATGAAAACGTGAAGGATATGAACAAGAAAAACATATGGCTCCATTGTATTGAGAAACGTATCAGTTTGTACATATTGAACTACATATATATAGTATAGAGAGACTTAACTATATATATATCGATACTATCTATAAAGATACTCATACTATCTATCTAACGATATATATAATTGTAAAGAATAAACTAAATTTAAAGGGATAACCTAATTAATATAGATAGACTAAACGATAAAGTCTAATAGAAGGATAATCTAGAGTAAACTACATAATATTCTAACATTCACCCATGTTCTGTGCTTTTCTTGATTTATATTACTCTAACATTCACCCATGTTCTTTGCTCTTCTTGATTTTGATCCTCAAATTTTAAAATTTGCTGAATTGGTCCCCAAATTTCCAAAGCTTCTTTGCTTGTGTCGGATCCCAAATCCAATCTTGATCAAATCCCTAATCGAATTGAGCTCGCACATATTTATCATTGGTGAGATACTCCTCGTTTGAATACAAGTTTTTCCAGCTAAAATCCAGATGAAAAAAAAAGACTCGGTCATGCCATCGCGGTGCCATATTGGCCATCACGGCGTGGTCATCCCATAAAAGAAAAAAGGGTCATCACAGTCATGCTATCGCGGTGCCATATCGGTAATCACGTCATGGTCATGCCGTAGTAGCTAACAAACTAATCGAAAATCTGAATTCCAGAATTCCAATATTTTATTGAATCCATTGTAAATCATCAAAAAAACTTGGTTGTGCAAACTTAATGTGATCACACATCTATATGATACCAAACCGGCATTTCAACACAATTAATTCAGCGTTTTTTGTAGAGGTATTGGATAAGCAAATCGGTGATTAAATCCAAACTATATTGAGCAAAGAATCGCAACAAAGAAAACAACAAAAAGCATTACAAAATTGCAGTAATGATCCAACACAGAATCGATCCAACACTCAGGTAATCCAACACGAACTCATGAGGAAGATGATCAGCAACTGATGAGGAATCGCAATAGTGAGCTAGAACGTATATTGGATTGCACAACTAATGTTGATGCTAATTAGGAGTTGTAATATGAATTGACAAATTGATGGCTGAATTAAAGAATCGATGGAGCGGTTTAATGCTGAACTGGAGCTGCAACTGGAAAATATTTGGCCCTAGGATAGACTAAGCTCTGATACCATGTTAGAAATTAATAGAACATGAAAACGTGAAGGATATGAACAAGAAAAACATATGGCTCCATTGTATTGAGAAACGTATCAGTTTGTACATATTGAACTACATATATATAGTATAGAGAGACTTAACTATATATATATCGATACTATCTATAAAGATACTCATACTATCTATCTAACGATATATATAATTGTAAAGAATAAACTAAATTTAAAGGGATAACCTAATTAATATAGATAGACTAAACGATAAAGTCTAATAGAAGGATAATCTAGAGTAAACTACATAATATTCTAACATTCACCCATGTTCTCTGCTTTTCTTGATTTATATTACTCTAACATTCACCCATGTTCTTTGCTCTTCTTGATTTTGATACTCAAATTTTAAAATTTGCTGAATTGGTCCCCAAATTTCCAAAGCTTCTTTGCTTGTGTCGGATCCCAAATCCAATCTTGATCAAATCCCTAATCGAATTGAGCTCGCACATATTCATCATTGGTGAGATACTCCTCGTTTAAATACAAGTTTTTCCAGCTAAAATCCAGATGAAAAAAAAAGGCTCGGTCATGCCATCGCGGTGCCATATTGGCCATCACGGCGTGGGCATGCCATAAAAGAAAAAAGGGTCATGACAGTCATGCTATCGCGGTGCCATATCGGTAATCACGTCATGGTCATGCCGTAGTAGCTAACAAACTAATCGAAAATCTGAATTCCAGAATTCCAATATTTTATTGAATCCATTGTAAATCATCAAAAAAACTTGGTTGTGCAAACTTAATGTGATCACACATCTATATGATACCAAACCGGCATTTCAACACAATTAATTCAGCGTTTTTTGTAGAGGTATTGGATAAGCAAATCGGTGATTAAATCCAAACTATATTGAGCAAAGAATCGCAACAAAGAAAACAACAAAAAGCATTACAAAATTGCAGCAATGATCCAACACAGAATCGAACCAACACTCAGGTAATCCAACACGAACTCATGAGGAAGATGATCAGCAACTGATGAGGAATCGCAATAGTGAGCTAGAACGTATATTGGATTGCACAACTAATGTTGATGCTAATTAGGAGTTGTAATATGAATTGACAAATTGATGGCTGAATTAAAGAATCGATGGAGCGGTTTAATGCTGAACTGGAGCTGCAACTGGAAAATATTTGGCCCTAGGATAGACTAAGCTCTGATACCATGTTAGAAATTAATAGAACATGAAAACGTGAAGGATATGAACAAGAAAAACATATGGCTCCATTGTATTGAGAAACGTATCAGTTTGTACATATTGAACTACATATATATAGTATAGAGAGACTTAACTATATATATATCGATACTATCTATAAAGATACTCATACTATCTATCTAACGATATATATAATTGTAAAGAATAAACTAAATTTAAAGGGATAACCTAATTAATATAGATAGACTAAACGATAAAGTCTAATAGAAGGATAATCTAGAGTAAACTACATAATATTCTAACATTCACCCATGTTCTCTGCTTTTCTTGATTTATATTACTCTAACATTCACCCATGTTCTTTGCTCTACTTGATTTTGATACTCAAATTTTAAAATTTGCTGAATTGGTCCCCAAATTTCCAAAGCTTCTTTGCTTGTGTCGGATCCCAAATCCAATCTTGATCAAATCCCTAATCGAATTGAGCTCGCACATATTCATCATTGGTGAGATACTCCTCGTTTAAATACAAGTTTTTCCAGCTAAAATCCAGATGAAAAAAAAAGGCTCGGTCATGCCATCGCGGTGCCATATTGGCCATCACGGCGTGGGCATGCCATAAAAGAAAAAAGGGTCATCACAGTCATGCTATCGCGGTGCCATATCGGTAATCACGTCATGGTCATGCCGTAGTAGCTAACAAACTAATCGAAAATCTGAATTCCAGAATTCCAATATTTTATTGAATCCATTGTAAATCATCAAAAAAACTTGGTTGTGCAAACTTAATGTGATCACACATCTATATGATACCAAACCGGCATTTCAACACAATTAATTCAGCGTTTTTTGTAGAGGTATTGGATAAGCAAATCGGTGATTAAATCCAAACTATATTGAGCAAAGAATCGCAACAAAGAAAACAACAAAAAGCATTACAAAATTGCAGCAATGATCCAACACAGAATCGAACCAACACTCAGGTAATCCAACACGAACTCATGAGGAAGATGATCAGCAACTGATGAGGAATCGCAATAATGAGCTAGAATGTATATTGGATTGCACAACTAATGTTGATGCTAAGTAGGAGTTGCAATATGAATTGACAAATTGATGGCTGAATTGAAGAATCGATGGAGCGGTTTAATGCTGAACTGGAGCTGAAACTGGAAAATATTTGGCCCTAGGATAGACTAAGCTCTGATACCATGTTAGAAATTAATAGAACATGAAAACGTGAAGGATATGAACAAGAAAAACACCTGGCTCCATTGTATTGAGAAACGTATCAGTTTGTACATATTGAACTACATATATATAGTATAGAGAGAATTAACTATATATATCGATACTATCTATAAAGATACTCATACTATCTATCTAACGATATATATAATTGTAAAGATTAAACTAAATTTAAAGGGATAACCTAATTAATATAGATAGACTAAACGATAAAGTATAATAGAAGGATAATCTAGAGTAAACTACATAATATTCTAACATTCACCCATGTTCTCTGCTTTTCTTGATTTATATTACTCTAACATTCACCCATGTTCTTTGCTATTCTTGATTTTGATCCTCAAATTTTAAAATTTCCTGAATTGGTCCCCAAATTTCCAAAGCTTCTTTGCTTGTGTCGGATCCCAAATCCAATCTTGATCAAATCCCTAATCGAATTGAGCTCGCACATATTCATCATTGGTGAGATACTCCTCGTTTGAATACAAGTTTTTCCAGCTAAAATCCAGATGAAAAAAAAAAGACTCGGTCATGCCATCGCGGTGCCATATTGGCCATCACGGCGTGGTCATCCCATAAAAGAAAAAAGGGTCAGCACAGTCATGCTATCGCGGTGCCATATCGGTAATCACGTCATGGTCATGCCGTAGTAGCTAACAAACTAATCGAAAATCTGAATTCCAGAATTCCAATATTTTATTGAATCCATTGTAAATCATCAAAAAAACTTGGTTGTGCAAACTTAATGTGATCACACATCTATATGATACCAAACCGGCATTTCAACACAAGTAATTCAGCGTTTTTTGTAGAGGTATTGGATAAGCAAATCGGTGATTAAATCCAAACTATATTGAGCAAAGAATCGCAACAAAGAAAACAACAAAAATCATTACAAAATTGCAGCAATGATCCAACACAGAATCGAACCAACACTCAGGTAATCCAACACGAACTCATGAGGAAGATGATCAGCAACTGATGAGGAATCTCAATAATGAGCTAGAATGTATATTGGATTGCACAACTAATGTTGATGCTAAGTAGGAGTTGCAATATGAATTGACAAATTGATGGCTGAATTGAAGAATCGATGGAGCGGTTTAATGCTGAACTGGAGCTGCAACTGGAAAATATTTGGCCCTAGGATAGACTAAGCTCTGATACCATGTTAGAAATTAATAGAACATGAAAGCGTGAAGGATATGAACAAGAAAAACACCTAGCTCCATTGTATTGAGAAACGTATCAGTTTGTACATATTGAACTACATATATATAGTATAGAGAGAATTAACTATATATATCGATACTATCTATAAATATACTCATACTATCTATCTAACGATATATATAATTGTAAACATTAAACTAAATTTAAAGGGATAACCTAATTAATATAGATAGACTAAACGATAAAGTCTAATAGAAGGATAATCTAGAGTAAACTACATAATATTCTAACATTCACCCATGTTCTCTGCTTTTCTTGATTTATATTACTCTAACATTCACCCATGTTCTTTGCTCTTCTTGATTTTGATCCTCAAATTTTAAAATTTGCTGAATTGGTCCCCAAATTTCCAAAGCTTCTTTGCTTGTGTCGGATCCCAAATCCAATCTTGATCAAATCCCTAATCGAATTGAGCTCGCACATATTCATCATTGGTAAGATACTCCTCGTTTGAATACAAGTTTTTCCAGCTAAAATCCAGATGAAAAAAAAGACTCGGTCATGCCATCGCGGTGCCATATTGGCCATCACGGCGTGGTCATCCCATAAAAGAAAAAAGGGTCATCACAGTCATGCTATCGCGGTGCCATATCGGTAATCACGTCATGGTCATGCCGTAGTAGCTAACAAACTAATCGAAAATCTGAATTCCAGAATTCCAATATTTTATTGAATCCATTGTAAATCATCAAAAAAACTTGGTTGTGCAAACTTAATGTGATCACACATCTATATGATACCAAACCGGCATTTCAACACAATTAATTCAGCGTTTTTTGTAGAGGTATTGGATAAGCAAATCGGTGATTAAATCCAAACTATATTGAGCAAAGAATCGCAACAAAGAAAACAACAAAAAGCATTACAAAATTGCAGTAATGATCCAACACAGAATCGCACCAACACTCAGGTAATCCAACACGAACTCATGAGAAAGATGATCACCAACTGATGAGGAATCGCAATAATGAGCTAGAACGTATATTGGATTGCACAACTAATCTTGATGCTAAGTAGGAGTTGCAATATGAATTGACAAATTGATGGCTGAATTAAATAATCGATGGAGCGGTTTAATGCTGAACTGGAGCTGCAACTGGAAAATATTTGGCCCTAGGATAGACTAAGCTCTGATACCATGTTAGAAATTAATAGAACATGAAAGCGTGAAGGATATGACCAAGAAAAACACCTGGCTCCATTGTATTGAGAAACGTATCAGTTTGTACATATTGAACTACATATATATAGTATAGAGAGAATTAACTATATATATTGATACTATCTATGAAGATACTCATACTATCTATCTAACGATATATATAATTGTAAAGATTAAACTAAATTTAAAGGGATAACCTAATTAATATAGATAGACTAAACGATAAAGTCTAATAGAAGGATAATCTAGAGTAAACTACATACTATTCTATCATTCACCCATGTTCTCTGCTTTTCTTGATTTATATTACTCTAACATTCACCCATGTTCTTTGCTCTTCTTGATTTTGATCCTCAAATTTTAAAATTTGCTGAATTGGTCCCGAAATTTCCAAAGCTTCTTTGCTTGTGTCGGATCCCAAATCCAATCTTGATCAAATCCCTAATCGAATTGAGCTCGCACATATTCATCATTGGTGAGATACTCCTCGTTTAAATACAAGTTTTTCCAGCTAAAATCCAGATGAAAAAAAAAAGACTCGGTCATGCCATCGCGGTGCCATATTAGCCATCACGGCGTGGTCATGCCATAAAAGAAAAAAGGGTCATCACAGTCATGCTATCGCGGTGCCATATCGGTAATCACGTCATGGTCATGCCGTAGTAGCTAACAAACTAATCGAAAATCTGAATTCCAGAATTCCAATATTTTATTGAATCCATTGTAAATCATCAAAAAAACTTGGTTGTGCAAACTTAATGTGATCACACATCTATATGATACCAAACCGGCATTTCAACACAATTAATTCAGCGTTTTTTGTAGAGGTATTGGATAAGCAAATCGGTGATTAAATCCAAACTATATTGAGCAAAGAATCGCAACAAAGAAAACAACAAAAAGCATTACAAAATTGCAGCAATGATCCAACACAGAATCGAACCAACACTCAGGTAATCCAACACGAACTCATGAGGAAGATGATCAGCAACTGATGAGGAATCGCAATAATGAGCTAGAATGTATATTGGATTGCACAACTAATGTTGATGCTAAGTAGGAGTTGCAATATGAATTGACAAATTGATGGCTGAATTGAAGAATCGATGGAGCGGTTTAATGCTGAACTGGAGCTGAAACTGGAAAATATTTGGCCCTAGGATAGACTAAGCTCTGATACCATGTTAGAAATTAATAGAACATGAAAACGTGAAGGATATGAACAAGAAAAACACCTGGCTCCATTGTATTGAGAAACGTATCAGTTTGTACATATTGAACTACATATATATAGTATAGAGAGAATTAACTATATATATCGATACTATCTATAAAGATACTCATACTATCTATCTAACGATATATATAATTGTAAAGATTAAACTAAATTTAAAGGGATAACCTAATTAATATAGATAGACTAAACGATAAAGTATAATAGAAGGATAATCTAGAGTAAACTACATAATATTCTAACATTCACCCATGTTCTCTGCTTTTCTTGATTTATATTACTCTAACATTCACCCATGTTCTTTGCTATTCTTGATTTTGATCCTCAAATTTTAAAATTTCCTGAATTGGTCCCCAAATTTCCAAAGCTTCTTTGCTTGTGTCGGATCCCAAATCCAATCTTGATCAAATCCCTAATCGAATTGAGCTCGCACATATTCATCATTGGTGAGATACTCCTCGTTTGAATACAAGTTTTTCCAGCTAAAATCCAGATGAAAAAAAAAAGACTCGGTCATGCCATCGCGGTGCCATATTGGCCATCACGGCGTGGTCATCCCATAAAAGAAAAAAGGGTAAGCACAGTCATGCTATCGCGGTGCCATATCGGTAATCACGTCATGGTCATGCCGTAGTAGCTAACAAACTAATCGAAAATCTGAATTCCAGAATTCCAATATTTTATTGAATCCATTGTAAATCATCAAAAAAACTTGGTTGTGCAAACTTAATGTGATCACACATCTATATGATACCAAACCGGCATTTCAACACAAGTAATTCAGCGTTTTTTGTAGAGGTATTGGATAAGCAAATCGGTGATTAAATCCAAACTATATTGAGCAAAGAATCGCAACAAAGAAAACAACAAAAATCATTACAAAATTGCAGCAATGATCCAACACAGAATCGAACCAACACTCAGGTAATCCAACACGAACTCATGAGGAAGATGATCAGCAACTGATGAGGAATCTCAATAATGAGCTAGAATGTATATTGGATTGCACAACTAATGTTGATGCTAAGTAGGAGTTGCAATATGAATTGACAAATTGATGGCTGAATTGAAGAATCGATGGAGCGGTTTAATGCTGAACTGGAGCTGCAACTGGAAAATATTTGGCCCTAGGATAGACTAAGCTCTGATACCATGTTAGAAATTAATAGAACATGAAAGCGTGAAGGATATGAACAAGAAAAACACCTAGCTCCATTGTATTGAGAAACGTATCAGTTTGTACATATTGAACTACATATATATAGTATAGAGAGAATTAACTATATATATCGATACTATCTATAAATATACTCATACTATCTATCTAACGATATATATAATTGTAAACATTAAACTAAATTTAAAGGGATAACCTAATTAATATAGATAGACTAAACGATAAAGTCTAATAGAAGGATAATCTAGAGTAAACTACATAATATTCTAACATTCACCCATGTTCTCTGCTTTTCTTGATTTATATTACTCTAACATTCACCCATGTTCTTTGCTATTCTTGATTTTGATCCTCAAATTTTAAAATTTCCTGAATTGGTCCCCAAATTTCCAAAGCTTCTTTGCTTGTGTCGGATCCCAAATCCAATCTTGATCAAATCCCTAATCGAATTGAGCTCGCACATATTCATCATTGGTGAGATACTCCTCGTTTGAATACAAGTTTTTCCAGCTAAAATCCAGATGAAAAAAAAAAGACTCGGTCATGCCATCGCGGTGCCATATTGGCCATCACGGCGTGGTCATCCCATAAAAGAAAAAAGGGTCAGCACAGTCATGCTATCGCGGTGCCATATCGGTAATCACGTCATGGTCATGCCGTAGTAGCTAACAAACTAATCGAAAATCTGAATTCCAGAATTCCAATATTTTATTGAATCCATTGTAAATCATCAAAAAAACTTGGTTGTGCAAACTTAATGTGATCACACATCTATATGATACCAAACCGGCATTTCAACACAAGTAATTCAGCGTTTTTTGTAGAGGTATTGGATAAGCAAATCGGTGATTAAATCCAAACTATATTGAGCAAAGAATCGCAACAAAGAAAACAACAAAAATCATTACAAAATTGCAGCAATGATCCAACACAGAATCGAACCAACACTCAGGTAATCCAACACGAACTCATGAGGAAGATGATCAGCAACTGATGAGGAATCTCAATAATGAGCTAGAATGTATATTGGATTGCACAACTAATGTTGATGCTAAGTAGGAGTTGCAATATGAATTGACAAATTGATGGCTGAATTGAAGAATCGATGGAGCGGTTTAATGCTGAACTGGAGCTGCAACTGGAAAATATTTGGCCCTAGGATAGACTAAGCTCTGATACCATGTTAGAAATTAATAGAACATGAAAGCGTGAAGGATATGAACAAGAAAAACACCTAGCTCCATTGTATTGAGAAACGTATCAGTTTGTACATATTGAACTACATATATATAGTATAGAGAGAATTAACTATATATATCGATACTATCTATAAATATACTCATACTATCTATCTAACGATATATATAATTGTAAACATTAAACTAAATTTAAAGGGATAACCTAATTAATATAGATAGACTAAACGATAAAGTCTAATAGAAGGATAATCTAGAGTAAACTACATAATATTCTAACATTCACCCATGTTCTCTGCTTTTCTTGATTTATATTACTCTAACATTCACCCATGTTCTTTGCTCTTCTTGATTTTGATCCTCAAATTTTAAAATTTGCTGAATTGGTCCCCAAATTTCCAAAGCTTCTTTGCTTGTGTCGGATCCCAAATCCAATCTTGATCAAATCCCTAATCGAATTGAGCTCGCACATATTCATCATTGGTAAGATACTCCTCGTTTGAATACAAGTTTTTCCAGCTAAAATCCAGATGAAAAAAAAGACTCGGTCATGCCATCGCGGTGCCATATTGGCCATCACGGCGTGGTCATCCCATAAAAGAAAAAAGGGTCATCACAGTCATGCTATCGCGGTGCCATATCGGTAATCACGTCATGGTCATGCCGTAGTAGCTAACAAACTAATCGAAAATCTGAATTCCAGAATTCCAATATTTTATTGAATCCATTGTAAATCATCAAAAAAACTTGGTTGTGCAAACTTAATGTGATCACACATCTATATGATACCAAACCGGCATTTCAACACAATTAATTCAGCGTTTTTTGTAGAGGTATTGGATAAGCAAATCGGTGATTAAATCCAAACTATATTGAGCAAAGAATCGCAACAAAGAAAACAACAAAAATCATTACAAAATTGCAGCAATGATCCAACACAGAATCGAACCAACACTCAGGTAATCCAACACGAACTCATGAGGAAGATGATCAGCAACTGATGAGGAATCTCAATAATGAGCTAGAATGTATATTGGATTGCACAACTAATGTTGATGCTAAGTAGGAGTTGCAATATGAATTGACAAATTGATGGCTGAATTGAAGAATCGATGGAGCGGTTTAATGCTGAACTGGAGCTGCAACTGGAAAATATTTGGCCCTAGGATAGACTAAGCTCTGATACCATGTTAGAAATTAATAGAACATGAAAGCGTGAAGGATATGAACAAGAAAAACACCTAGCTCCATTGTATTGAGAAACGTATCAGTTTGTACATATTGAACTACATATATATAGTATAGAGAGAATTAACTATATATATCGATACTATCTATAAATATACTCATACTATCTATCTAACGATATATATAATTGTAAACATTAAACTAAATTTAAAGGGATAACCTAATTAATATAGATAGACTAAACGATAAAGTCTAATAGAAGGATAATCTAGAGTAAACTACATAATATTCTAACATTCACCCATGTTCTCTGCTTTTCTTGATTTATATTACTCTAACATTCACCCATGTTCTTTGCTCTTCTTGATTTTGATCCTCAAATTTTAAAATTTGCTGAATTGGTCCCCAAATTTCCAAAGCTTCTTTGCTTGTGTCGGATCCCAAATCCAATCTTGATCAAATCCCTAATCGAATTGAGCTCGCACATATTCATCATTGGTAAGATACTCCTCGTTTGAATACAAGTTTTTCCAGCTAAAATCCAGATGAAAAAAAAGACTCGGTCATGCCATCGCGGTGCCATATTGGCCATCACGGCGTGGTCATCCCATAAAAGAAAAAAGGGTCATCACAGTCATGCTATCGCGGTGCCATATCGGTAATCACGTCATGGTCATGCCGTAGTAGCTAACAAACTAATCGAAAATCTGAATTCCAGAATTCCAATATTTTATTGAATCCATTGTAAATCATCAAAAAAACTTGGTTGTGCAAACTTAATGTGATCACACATCTATATGATACCAAACCGGCATTTCAACACAATTAATTCAGCGTTTTTTGTAGAGGTATTGGATAAGCAAATCGGTGATTAAATCCAAACTATATTGAGCAAAGAATCGCAACAAAGAAAACAACAAAAAGCATTACAAAATTGCAGTAATGATCCAACACAGAATCGCACCAACACTCAGGTAATCCAACACGAACTCATGAGAAAGATGATCACCAACTGATGAGGAATCGCAATAATGAGCTAGAACGTATATTGGATTGCACAACTAATCTTGATGCTAAGTAGGAGTTGCAATATGAATTGACAAATTGATGGCTGAATTAAATAATCGATGGAGCGGTTTAATGCTGAACTGGAGCTGCAACTGGAAAATATTTGGCCCTAGGATAGACTAAGCTCTGATACCATGTTAGAAATTAATAGAACATGAAAGCGTGAAGGATATGACCAAGAAAAACACCTGGCTCCATTGTATTGAGAAACGTATCAGTTTGTACATATTGAACTACATATATATAGTATAGAGAGAATTAACTATATATATTGATACTATCTATGAAGATACTCATACTATCTATCTAACGATATATATAATTGTAAAGATTAAACTAAATTTAAAGGGATAACCTAATTAATATAGATAGACTAAACGATAAAGTCTAATAGAAGGATAATCTAGAGTAAACTACATACTATTCTATCATTCACCCATGTTCTCTGCTTTTCTTGATTTATATTACTCTAACATTCACCCATGTTCTTTGCTCTTCTTGATTTTGATCCTCAAATTTTAAAATTTGCTGAATTGGTCCCGAAATTTCCAAAGCTTCTTTGCTTGTGTCGGATCCCAAATCCAATCTTGATCAAATCCCTAATCGAATTGAGCTCGCACATATTCATCATTGGTGAGATACTCCTCGTTTAAATACAAGTTTTTCCAGCTAAAATCCAGATGAAAAAAAAAGACTCGGTCATGCCATCGCGGTGCCATATTAGCCATCACGGCGTGGTCATGCCATAAAAGAAAAAAGGGTCATCACAGTCATGCTATCGCGGTGCCATATCGGTAATCACGTCATGGTCATGCCGTAGTAGCTAACAAACTAATCGAAAATCTGAATTCCAGAATTCCAATATTTTATTGAATCCATTGTAAATCATCAAAAAAACTTGGTTGTGCAAACTTAATGTGATCACACATCTATATGATACCAAACCGGCATTTCAACACAATTAATTCAGCGTTTTTTGTAGAGGTATTGGATAAGCAAATCGGTGATTAAATCCAAACTATATTGAGCAAAGAATCGCAACAAAGAAAACAACAAAAAGCATTACAAAATTGCAGCAATGATCCAACACAGAATCGAACCAACACTCAGGTAATCCAACACGAACTCATGAGGAAGATGATCAGCAACTGATGAGGAATCGCAATAATGAGCTAGAATGTATATTGGATTGCACAACTAATGTTGATGCTAAGTAGGAGTTGCAATATGAATTGACAAATTGATGGCTGAATTGAAGAATCGATGGAGCGGTTTAATGCTGAACTGGAGCTGCAACTGGAAAATATTTGGCCCTAGGATAGACTAAGCTCTGATACCATGTTAGAAATTAATAGAACATGAAAGCGTGAAGGATATGAACAAGAAAAACACCTGGCTCCATTGTATTGAGAAACGTATCAGTTTGTACATATTGAACTACATATATATAGTATAGAGAGAATTAACTATATATATCGATACTATCTATAAAGATACTCATACTATCTATCTAACGATATATATAATTGTAAAGATTAAACTAAATTTAAAGGGATAACCTAATTAATATAGATAGACTAAACGATAAACTCTAATAGAAGGATAATCTAGAGTAAACTACATACTATTCTAACATTCACCCATGTTCTCTGCTTTTCTTGATTTATATTACTCTAACATTCACCCATGTTCTTTGCCCTTCTTGATTTTGATCCTCAAATTTTAAAATTTGCTGAATTGGTCCCCAAATTTCCAAAGCTTCTTTGCTTGTGTCGGATCCCAAATCCAATCTTGATCAAATCCCTAATCGAATTGAGCTCGCACATATTCATCATTGGTGAGATACTCCTCGTTTAAATACAAGTTTTTCCAGCTAAAATCCAGATGAAAAAAAAAGACTCGGTCATGCCATCGCGGTGCCATATTGGCCATCACGGCGTGGTCATGCCATAAAAGAAAAAAGGGTCATCACAGTCATGCTATCGCGATGCCATATCGGTAATCACGTCACGGTCATGCCGTAGTAGCTAACAAACTAATCGAAAATCTGAATTCCAGAATTCCAATATTTTATTGAATCCATTGTAAATCATCAAAAACACTTGGTTGTGCAAACTTAATGTGATCACACATCTATATGATACCAAACCGGCATTTCAACACAATTAATTCAGCGTTTTTTGTAGAGGTATTGGATAAGCAAATCGGTGATTAAATCCAAACTATATTGAGCAAAGAATCGCAACAAAGAAAACAACAAAAAACATTACAAAATTGCAGCAATGATCCAACACAGAATCGAACCAACACTCAGGTAATCCAACACGAACTCATGAGGAAGATGATCAGCAACTGATGAGGAATCGCAATAATGAGCTAGAATGTATATTGGATTGCACAACTAATGTTGATGCTAAGTAGGAGTTGCAATATGAATTGACAAATTGATGGCTGAATTGAAGAATCGATGGAGCGGTTTAATGCTGAACTGGAGCTGCAACTGGAAAATATTTGGCCCTAGGATAGACTAAGCTCTGATACCATGTTAGAAATTAATAGAACATAAAAGCGTGAAGGATATGAACAAGAAAAACACCTGGCTCCATTGTATTGAGAAACGTATCAGTTTGTACATATTGAACTACATATATATAGTATAGAGAGAATTAACTATATATATCGATACTATCTATAAAGATACTCATACTATCTATCTAACGATATATATAATTGTAAAGATTAAACTAAATTTAAAGGGATAACTTAATTAATATAGATAGACTAAACGATAAAGTCTAATAGAAGGATAATCTAGAGTAAACTACATAATATTCTAACATTCACCCATGTTCTCTGCTTTTCTTGATTTATATTACTCTAACATTCACCCATGTTCTTTGCTCTTCTTGATTTTGATCCTCAAATTTTAAAATTTGCTGAATTGGTCCCGAAATTTCCAAAGCTTCTTTGCTTGTGTCGGATCCCAAATCCAATCTTGATCAAATCCCTAATCGAATTGAGCTCGCACATATTCATCATTGGTGAGATACTCCTCGTTTAAATACAAGTTTTTCCAGCTAAAATCCAGATGAAAAAAAAAGACTCGGTCATGCCATCGCGGTGCCATATTAGCCATCACGGCGTGGTCATGCCATAAAAGAAAAAAGGGTCATCACAGTCATGCTATCGCGGTGCCATATCGGTAATCACGTCATGGTCATGCCGTAGTAGCTAACAAACTAATCGAAAATCTGAATTCCAGAATTCCAATATTTTATTGAATCCATTGTAAATCATCAAAAAAACTTGGTTGTGCAAACTTAATGTGATCACACATCTATATGATACCAAACCGGCATTTCAACACAATTAATTCAGCGTTTTTTGTAGAGGTATTGGATAAGCAAATCGGTGATTAAATCCAAACTATATTGAGCAAAGAATCGCAACAAAGAAAACATCAAAAAGCATTACAAAATTGCAGCAATGATCCAACACAGAATCGAACCAACACTCAGGTAATCCAACACGAACTCATGAGGAAGATGATCAGCAACTGATGAGGAATCGCAATAATGAGCTAGAATGTATATTGGATTGCACAACTAATGTTGATGCTAAGTAGGAGTTGCAATATGAATTGACAAATTGATGGCTGAATTGAAGAATCGATGGAGCGGTTTAATGCTGAACTGGAGCTGCAACTGGAAAATATTTGGCCCTAGGATAGACTAAGCTCTGATACCATGTTAGAAATTAATAGAACATGAAAGCGTGCAGGATATGAACAAGAAAAACACCTGGCTCCATTGTATTGAGAAACGTATCAGTTTGTACATATTGAACTACATATATATAGTATAGAGAGAATTAACTATATATATCGATACTATCTATAAAGATACTCATACTATCTATCTAACGATATATATAATTGTAAAGATTAAACTAAATTTAAAGGGATAACCTAATTAATATAGATAGACTAAACGATAAACTCTAATAGAAGGATAATCTAGAGTAAACTACATACTATTCTAACATTCACCCATGTTCTCTGCTTTTCTTGATTTATATTACTCTAACATTCACCCATGTTCTTTGCCCTTCTTGATTTTGATCCTCAAATTTTAAAATTTGCTGAATTGGTCCCCAAATTTCCAAAGCTTCTTTGCTTGTGTCGGATCCCAAATCCAATCTTGATCAAATCCCTAATCGAATTGAGCTCGCACATATTCATCATTGGTGAGATACTCCTCGTTTAAATACAAGTTTTTCCAGCTAAAATCCAGATGAAAAAAAAAGACTCGGTCATGCCATCGCGGTGCCATATTGGCCATCACGGCGTGGTCATGCCATAAAAGAAAAAAGGGTCATCACAGTCATGCTATCGCGATGCCATATCGGTAATCACGTCATGGTCATGCCGTAGTAGCTAACAAACTAATCGAAAATCTGAATTCCAGAATTCCAATATTTTATTGAATCCATTGTAAATCATCAAAAACACTTGGTTGTGCAAACTTAATGTGATCACACATCTATATGATACCAAACCGGCATTTCAACACAATTAATTCAGCGTTTTTTGTAGAGGTATTGGATAAGCAAATCGGTGATTAAATCCAAACTATATTGAGCAAAGAATCGCAACAAAGAAAACAACAAAAAACATTACAAAATTGCAGCAATGATCCAACACAGAATCGAACCAACACTCAGGTAATCCAACACGAACTCATGAGGAAGATGATCAGCAACTGATGAGGAATCGCAATAATGAGCTAGAATGTATATTGGATTGCACAACTAATGTTGATGCTAAGTAGGAGTTGCAATATGAATTGACAAATTGATGGCTGAATTGAAGAATCGATGGAGCGGTTTAATGCTGAACTGGAGCTGCAACTGGAAAATATTTGGCCCTAGGATAGACTAAGCTCTGATACCATGTTAGAAATTAATAGAACATGAAAGCGTGAAGGATATGAACAAGAAAAACACCTGGCTCCATTGTATTGAGAAACGTATCAGTTTGTACATATTGAACTACATATATATAGTATAGAGAGAATTAACTATATATATCGATACTATCTATAAAGATACTCATACTATCTATCTAACGATATATATAATTGTAAAGATTAAACTAAATTTAAAGGGATAACTTAATTAATATAGATAGACTAAACGATAAAGTCTAATAGAAGGATAATCTAGAGTAAACTACATAATATTCTAACATTCACCCATGTTCTCTGCTTTTCTTGATTTATATTACTCTAACATTCACCCATGTTCTTTGCTCTTCTTGATTTTGATCCTCAAATTTTAAAATTTGCTGAATTGGTCCCCAAATTTCCAAAGCTTCTTTGCTTGTGTCGGATCCCAAATCCAATCTTGATCAAATCCCTAATCGAATTGAGCTCGCACATATTCATCATTGGTGAGATACTCCTCGTTTAAATACAAGTTTTTCCAGCTAAAATCCAGATGAAAAAAAAAGACTCGGTCATGCCATCGCGGTGCCATATTGGCCATCACGGCGTGGTCATGCCATAAAAGAAAAAAGGGTCATCACAGTCATGCTATCGCGATGCCATATCGGTAATCACGTCATGGTCATGCCGTAGTAGCTAACAAACTAATCGAAAATCTGAATTCCAGAATTCCAATATTTTATTGAATCCATTGTAAATCATCAAAAAAACTTGGTTGTGCAAACTTAATGTGATCACACATCTATATGATACCAAACCGGCATTTCAACACAATTAATTCAGCGTTTTTTGTAGAGGTATTGGATAAGCAAATCGGTGATTAAATCCAAACTATATTGAGCAAAGAATCGCAACAAAGAAAACAACAAAAAGCATTACAAAATTGCAGTAATGATCCAACACAGAATCGCACCAACACTCAGGTAATCCAACACGAACTCATGAGGAAAATGATCAGCAACTGATGAGGAATCGCAATAATGAGCTAGAACGTATATTGGATTGCACAACTAATGCTGATGCTAAGTAGGAGTTGCAATATGAATTGACAAATTGATGGCTGAATTGAAGAATCGATGGAGCGGTTTAATGCTGAACTGGAGCTGCAACTGGAAAATATTTGGCCCTAGGATAGACTAAGCTCTGATACCATGTTAGAAATTAATAGAACATGAAAGCGTGAAGGATATGAACAAGAAAAACACCTGGCTCCATTGTATTGAGAAACGTATCAGTTTGTACATATTGAACTACATATATATAGTATAGAGAGACTTAACTATATATATCGATACTATCTATAAAGATACTCATACTATCTATCTAACGATATATATAATTGTAAAGAATAAACTAAATTTAAAGGGATAACCTAATTAATATAGATAGACTAAACGATAAAGTCTAATAGAAGGATAATCTAGAGTAAACTACATACTATTCTAACATTCACCCATGTTCTCTGCTTTTCTTGATTTATATTACTCTAACATTCACCCATGTTCTTTGCTCTTCTTGATTTTGATCCTCAAATTTTAAAATTTGCTGAATTGGTCCCCAAATTTCCAAAGCTTCTTTGCTTGTGTCGGATCCCAAATCCAATCTTGATCAAATCCCTAATCGAATTGAGCTCGCACATATTCATCATTGGTGAGATACTCCTCGTTTGAATACAACTTTTTCCATCTAAAATCCAGATGAAAAAAAAAGACTCGGTCATGCCATCGCGGTGCCATATTGGCCATCACGGCGTGGTCATCCCATAAAAGAAAAAAGGGTCATCACAGTCATGCTATCGCGGTGCCATATCGGTAATCACGTCATGGTCATGCCGTAGTAGCTAACAAACTAATCAAAAATCTGAATTCCAGAATTCCAATATTTTATTGAATCCATTGTAAATCATCAAAAAAACTTGGTTGTGCAAACTTAATGTGATCACACATCTATATGATACCAAACCGGCATTTCAACACAATTAATTCAGCGTTTTTTGTAGAGGTATTGGATAAGCAAATCGGTGATTAAATCCAAACTATATTGAGCAAAGAATCGCAACAAAGAAAACAACAAAAAGCATTACAAAATTGCAGTAATGATCCAACACAGAATCGCACCAACACTCAGGTAATCCAACACGAACTCATGAGGAAGATGATCAGCAACTGATGAGGAATCGCAATAATGAGCTAGAACGTATATTGGATTGCACAACTAATGCTGATGCTAAGTAGGATTTGCAATATGAATTGACAAATTGATGGCTGAATTGAAGAATCGATGGAGCGGTTTAATGCTGAACTGGAGCTGCAACTGGAAAATATTTGGCCCTAGGATAGACTAAGCTCTGATACCATGTTAGAAATTAATAGAACATGAAAGCGTGAAGGATATGAACAAGAAAAACACCTGGCTCCATTGTATTGAGAAACGTATCAGTTTGTACATATTGAACTACATATATATAGTATAGAGAGACTTAACTATATATATCGATACTATCTATAAAGATACTCATACTATCTATCTAACGATATATATAATTGTAAAGAATAAACTAAATTTAAAGGGATAACCTAATTAATATAGATAGACTAAACGATAAAGTCTAATAGAAGGATAATCTAGAGTAAACTACATACTATTCTAACATTCACCCATGTTCTCTGCTTTTCTTGATTTATATTACTCTAACATTCACCCATGTTCTTTGCTCTTCTTGATTTTGATCCTCAAATTTTAAAATTTGCTGAATTGGTCCCCAAATTTCCAAAGCTTCTTTGCTTGTGTCGGATCCCAATCCAATCTTGATCAAATCCCTAATCGAATTGAGCTCGCACATATTCATCATTGGTGAGATACTCCTCGTTTGAATACAACTTTTTCCATCTAAAATCCAGATGAAAAAAAAAGACTCGGTCATGCCATCGCGGTGCCATATTGGCCATCACGGCGTGGTCATCCCATAAAAGAAAAAAGGGTCATCACAGTCATGCTATCGCGGTGCCATATCGGTAATCACGTCATGGTCATGCCGTAGTAGCTAACAAACTAATCAAAAATCTGAATTCCAGAATTCCAATATTTTATTGAATCCATTGTAAATCATCAAAAACACTTGGTTGTGCAAACTTAATGTAATCACACATCTATATGATACCAAACCGGCATTTCAACACAATTAATTCAGCGTTTTTTGTAGAGGTATTGGATAAGCAAATCGGTGATTAAATCCAAACTATATTGAGCAAAGAATCGCAACAAAGAAAACAACAAAAAGCATTACAAAATTGCAGCAATGATCCAACACAGAATCGAACCAACACTCAGGTAATCCAACACGAACTCATGAGGAAGATGATCAGCAACTGATGAGGAATCGCAATAATGAGCTAGAATGTATATTGGATTGCACAACTAATGTTGATGCTAAGTAGGAGTTGCAATATGAATTGACAAATTGATGGCTGAATTGAAGAATCGATGGAGCGGTTTAATGCTGAACTGGAGCTGCAACTGGAAAATATTTGGCCCTAGGATAGACTAAGCTCTGATACCATGTTAGAAATTAATAGAACATGAAAGCGTGAAGGATATGAACAAGAAAAACACCTGGCTCCATTGTATTGAGAAACGTATCAGTTTGTACATATTGAACTACATATATATAGTATAGAGAGACTTAACTATATATATCGATACTACCTATAAAGATACTCATACTATATATCTAACGATATATATAATTGTAAAGAATAAACTAAATTTAAAGGGATAACCTAATTAATATAGATAGACTAAACGATAAAGTCTAATAGAAGGATAATCTAGAGTAAACTACATACTATTCTAACATTCACCCATGTTCTCTGCTTTTCTTGATTTATATTACTCTAACATTCACCCATGTTCTTTGCTCTTCTTGATTTTGATCCTCAAATTTTAAAATTTGCTGAATTGGTCCCCAAATTTCCAAAGCTTCTTTGCTTGTGTCGGATCCCAAATCCAATCTTGATCAAATCCCTAATCGAATTGAGCTCGCACATATTCATCATTGGTGAGATACTCCTCGTTTGAATACAACTTTTTCCATCTAAAATCCAGATGAAAAAAAAAGACTCGGTCATGCCATCGCGGTGCCATATTGGCCATCACGGCGTGGTCATCCCATAAAAGAAAAAAGGGTCATCACAGTCATGCTATCGCGGTGCCATATCGGTAATCACGTCATGGTCATGCCGTAGTAGCTAACAAACTAATCGAAAATCTGAATTCCAGAATTCCAATATTTTATTGAATCCATTGTAAATCATCAAAAAAACTTGGTTGTGCAAACTTAATGTGATCACACATCTATATGATACCAAACCGGCATTTCAACACAATTAATTCAGCGTTTTTTGTAGAGGTATTGGATAAGCAAATCGGTGATTAAATCCAAACTATATTGAGCAAAGAATCGCAACAAAGAAAACAACAAAAAGCATTACAAAATTGCAGTAATGATCCAACACTGAATCGCACCAACACTCAGGTAATCCAACACGAACTCATGAGGAAAATGATCAGCAACTGATGAGGAATCGCAATAATGAGCTAGAACGTATATTGGATTGCACAACTAATGCTGATGCTAAGTAGGAGTTGCAATATGAATTGACAAATTGATGGCTGAATTGAAGAATCGATGGAGCGGTTTAATGCTGAACTGGAGCTGCAACTGGAAAATATTTGGCCCTAGGATAGACTAAGCTCTGATACCATGTTAGAAATTAATAGAACATGAAAGCGTGAAGGATATGAACAAGAAAAACACCTGGCTCCATTGTATTGAGAAACGTATCAGTTTGTACATATTGAACTACATATATATAGTATAGAGAGACTTAACTATATATATCGATACTATCTATAAAGATACTCATACTATCTATCTAACGATATATATAATTGTAAAGAATAAACTAAATTTAAAGGGATAACCTAATTAATATAGATAGACTAAACGATAAAGTCTAATAGAAGGATAATCTAGAGTAAACTACATACTATTCTAACATTCACCCATGTTCTCTGCTTTTCTTGATTTATATTACTCTAACATTCACCCATGTTCTTTGCTCTTCTTGATTTTGATCCTCAAATTTTAAAATTTGCTGAATTGGTCCCCAAATTTCCAAAGCTTCTTTGCTTGTGTCGGATCCCAATCCAATCTTGATCAAATCCCTAATCGAATTGAGCTCGCACATATTCATCATTGGTGAGATACTCCTCGTTTGAATACAACTTTTTCCATCTAAAATCCAGATGAAAAAAAAAGACTCGGTCATGCCATCGCGGTGCCATATTGGCCATCACGGCGTGGTCATCCCATAAAAGAAAAAAGGGTCATCACAGTCATGCTATCGCGGTGCCATATCGGTAATCACGTCATGGTCATGCCGTAGTAGCTAACAAACTAATCAAAAATCTGAATTCCAGAATTCCAATATTTTATTGAATCCATTGTAAATCATCAAAAACACTTGGTTGTGCAAACTTAATGTAATCACACATCTATATGATACCAAACCGGCATTTCAACACAATTAATTCAGCGTTTTTTGTAGAGGTATTGGATAAGCAAATCGGTGATTAAATCCAAACTATATTGAGCAAAGAATCGCAACAAAGAAAACAACAAAAAGCATTACAAAATTGCAGCAATGATCCAACACAGAATCGAACCAACACTCAGGTAATCCAACACGAACTCATGAGGAAGATGATCAGCAACTGATGAGGAATCGCAATAATGAGCTAGAATGTATATTGGATTGCACAACTAATGTTGATGCTAAGTAGGAGTTGCAATATGAATTGACAAATTGATGGCTGAATTGAAGAATCGATGGAGCGGTTTAATGCTGAACTGGAGCTGCAACTGGAAAATATTTGGCCCTAGGATAGACTAAGCTCTGATACCATGTTAGAAATTAATAGAACATGAAAGCGTGAAGGATATGAACAAGAAAAACACCTGGCTCCATTGTATTGAGAAACGTATCAGTTTGTACATATTGAACTACATATATATAGTATAGAGAGACTTAACTATATATATCGATACTATCTATAAAGATACTCATACTATATATCTAACGATATATATAATTGTAAAGAATAAACTAAATTTAAAGGGATAACCTAATTAATATAGATAGACTAAACGATAAAGTCTAATAGAAGGATAATCTAGAGTAAACTACATACTATTCTAACATTCACCCATGTTCTCTGCTTTTCTTGATTTATATTACTCTAACATTCACCCATGTTCTTTGCTCTTCTTGATTTTGATCCTCAAATTTTAAAATTTGCTGAATTGGTCCCCAAATTTCCAAAGCTTCTTTGCTTGTGTCGGATCCCAAATCCAATCTTGATCAAATCCCTAATCGAATTGAGCTCGCACATATTCATCATTGGTGAGATACTCCTCGTTTGAATACAACTTTTTCCATCTAAAATCCAGATGAAAAAAAAAGACTCGGTCATGCCATCGCGGTGCCATATTGGCCATCACGGCGTGGTCATCCCATAAAAGAAAAAAGGGTCATCACAGTCATGCTATCGCGGTGCCATATCGGTAATCACGTCATGGTCATGCCGTAGTAGCTAACAAACTAATCGAAAATCTGAATTCCAGAATTCCAATATTTTATTGAATCCATTGTAAATCATCAAAAAAACTTGGTTGTGCAAACTTAATGTGATCACACATCTATATGATACCAAACCGGCATTTCAACACAATTAATTCAGCGTTTTTTGTAGAGGTATTGGATAAGCAAATCGGTGATTAAATCCAAACTATATTGAGCAAAGAATCGCAACAAAGAAAACAACAAAAAGCATTACAAAATTGCAGTAATGATCCAACACTGAATCGCACCAACACTCAGGTAATCCAACACGAACTCATGAGGAAAATGATCAGCAACTGATGAGGAATCGCAATAATGAGCTAGAACGTATATTGGATTGCACAACTAATGCTGATGCTAAGTAGGAGTTGCAATATGAATTGACAAATTGATGGCTGAATTGAAGAATCGATGGAGCGGTTTAATGCTGAACTGGAGCTGCAACTGGAAAATATTTGGCCCTAGGATAGACTAAGCTCTGATACCATGTTAGAAATTAATAGAACATGAAAGCGTGAAGGATATGAACAAGAAAAACACCTGGCTCCATTGTATTGAGAAACGTATCAGTTTGTACATATTGAACTACATATATATAGTATAGAGAGACTTAACTATATATATCGATACTATCTATAAAGATACTCATACTATCTATCTAACGATATATATAATTGTAAAGAATAAACTAAATTTAAAGGGATAACCTAATTAATATAGATAGACTAAACGATAAAGTTTAATAGAAGGATAATCTAGAGTAAACTACATACTATTCTAACATTCACCCATGTTCTCTGCTTTTCTTGATTTATATTACTCTAACATTCACCCATGTTCTTTGCTCTTCTTGATTTTGATCCTCAAATTTTAAAATTTGCTGAATTGGTCCCCAAATTTCCAAAGCTTCTTTGCTTGTGTCGGATCCCAAATCCAATCTTGATCAAATCCCTAATCGAATTGAGCTCGCACATATTCATCATTGGTGAGCTACTCCTCGTTTGAATACAACTTTTTCCATCTAAAATCCAGATGAAAAAAAAGACTCGGTCATGCCATCGCGGTGCCATATTGGCCATCACGGCGTGGTCATCCCATAAAAGAAAAAAGGGTCATCACAGTCATGCTATCGCGGTGCCATATCGGTAATCACGTCATGGTCATGCCGTAGTAGCTAACAAACTAATCGAAAATCTGAATTCCAGAATTCCAATATTTTATTGAAACCATTGTAAATCATCAAAAAAACTTGGTTGTGCAAACTTAATGTGATCACACATCTATATGATACCAAACCGGCATTTCAACACAATTAATTCAGCGTTTTTTGTAGAGGTATTGGATAAGCAAATCGGTGATTAAATCCAAACTATATTGAGCAAAGAATCGCAACAAAGAAAACAACAAAAAGCATTACAAAATTGCAGCAATGATCCAACACAGAATCGCACCAACACTCAGGTAATCCAACACGAACTCATGAGGAAGATGATCAGCAACTGATGAGGAATCGCAATAATGAGCTAGAACGTATATTGGATTGCACAACTAATGTTGATGCTAAGTAGGAGTTGCAATATGAATTGACAAATTGATGGCTGAATTGAAGAATCGATGGAGCGGTTTAATGCTGAACTGGAGCTGCAACTGGAAAATATTTGGCCCTAGGATAGACTAAGCTCTGATACCATGTTAGAAATTAATAGAACATGAAAGCGTGAAGGATATGAACAAGAAAAACACCTGGCTCCATTGTATTGAGAAACGTATCAGTTTGTACATATTGAACTACATATATATAGTATAGAGAGACTTAACTATATATATCGATACTATCTATAAAGATACTCATACTATCTATCTAACGATATATATAATTGTAAAGAATAAACTAAATTTAAAGGGATAACCTAATTAATATAGATAGACTAAACGATAAAGTCTAATAGAAGGATAATCTAGAGTAAACTACATACTATTCTAACATTCACCCATGTTCTCTGCTTTTCTTGATTTATATTACTCTAACATTCACCCATGTTCTTTGCTCTTCTTGATTTTGATCCTCAAATTTTAAAATTTGCTGAATTGGTCCCCAAATTTCCAAAGCTTCTTTGCTTGTGTCGGATCCCAAATCCAATCTTGATCAAATCCCTAATCGAATTGAGCTCGCACATATTCATCATTGGTGAGCTACTCCTCGTTTGAATACAACTTTTTCCATCTAAAATCCAGATGAAAAAAAAGACTCGGTCATGCCATCGCGGTGCCATATTGGCCATCACGGCGTGGTCATCCCATAAAAGAAAAAAGGGTCATCACAGTCATGCTATCGCGGTGCCATATCGGTAATCAGGTCATGGTCATGCCGTAGTAGCTAACAAACTAATCGAAAATCTGAATTCCAGAATTCCAATATTTTATTGAAACCATTGTAAATCATCAAAAAAACTTGGTTGTGCAAACTTAATGTGATCACACATCTATATGATACCAAACCGGCATTTCAACACAATTAATTCAGCGTTTTTTGTAGAGGTATTGGATAAGCAAATCGGTGATTAAATCCAAACTATATTGAGCAAAGAATCGCAACAAAGAAAACAACAAAAAGCATTACAAAATTGCAGCAATGATCCAACACAGAATCACACCAACACTCAGGTAATCCAACACGAACTCATGAGGAAGATGATCAGCAACTGATGAGGAATCGCAATAATGAGCTAGAACGTATATTGGATTGCACAACTAATGCTGATGCTAAGTAGGAGTTGCAATATGAATTGACAAATTGATGGCTGAATTGAAGAATCGATGGAGCGGTTTAATGCTGAACTGGAGCTGCAACTGGAAAATATTTGGCCCTAGGATAGACTAAGCTCTGATACCATGTTAGAAATTAATAGAACATGAAAGCGTGAAGGATATGAACAAGAAAAACACCTGGCTCCATTGTATTGAGAAACGTATCAGTTTGTACATATTGAACTACATATATATAGTATAGAGAGACTTAACTATATATATCGATACTATCTATAAAGATACTCATACTATCTATCTAACGATATATATAATTGTAAAGAATAAACTAAATTTAAAGAGATAACCTAATTAATATAGATAGACTAAACGATAAAGTCTAATAGAAGGATAATCTAGAGTAAACTACATACTATTCTAACATTCACCCATGTTCTCTGCTTTTCTTGATTTATATTACTCTAACATTCACCCATGTTCTTTGCTCTTCTTGATTTTGATCCTCAAATTTTAAAATTTGCTGAATTGGTCCCCAAATTTCCAAAGCTTCTTTGCTTGTGTCGGATCCCAAATCCAATCTTGATCAAATCCCTAATCGAATTGAGCTCGCACATATTCATCATTGGTGAGCTACTCCTCGTTTGAATACAACTTTTTCCATCTAAAATCCAGATGAAAAAAAAAGACTCGGTCATGCCATCGCGGTGCCATATTGGCCATCACGGCGTGGTCATCCCATAAAAGAAAAAAGGGTCATCACAGTCATGCTATCGCGGTGCCATATCGGTAATCACGTCATGGTCATGCCGTAGTAGCTAACAAACTAATCGAAAATCTGAATTCCAGAATTCCAATATTTTATTGAATCCATTGTAAATCATCAAAAAAACTTGGTTGTGCAAACTTAATGTGATCACACATCTATATGATACCAAACCGGCATTTCAACACAATTAATTCAGCGTTTTTTGTAGAGGTATTGGATAAGCAAATCGGTGATTAAATCCAAACTATATTGAGCAAAGAATCGCAACAAAGAAAACAACAAAAAGCATTACAAAATTGCAGTAATGATCCAACACAGAATCGCACCAACACTCAGGTAATCCAACACGAACTCATGAGGAAGATGATCAGCAACTGATGAGGAATCGCAATAATGAGCTAGAACGTATATTGGATTGCACAACTAATGCTGATGCTAAGTAGGAGTTGCAATATGAATTGACAAATTGATGGCTGAATTGAAGAATCGATGGAGCGGTTTAATGCTGAACTGGAGCTGCAACTGGAAAATATTTGGCCCTAGGATAGACTAAGCTCTGATACCATGTTAGAAATTAATAGAACATGAAAGCGTGAAGGATATGAACAAGAAAAACACCTGGCTCCATTGTATTGAGAAACGTATCAGTTTGTACATATTGAACTACATATATATAGTATAGAGAGACTTAACTATATATATCGATACTATCTATAAAGATACTCATACTATCTATCTAACGATATATATAATTGTAAAGAATAAACTAAATTTAAAGGGATAACCTAATTAATATAGATAGACTAAACGATAAAGTCTAATAGAAGGATAATCTAGAGTAAACTACATACTATTCTAACATTCACCCATGTTCTCTGCTTTTCTTGATTTATATTACTCTAACATTCACCCATGTTCTTTGCTCTTCTTGATTTTGATACTCAAATTTTAAAATTTGCTGAATTGGTCCCCAAATTTCCAAAGCTTCTTTGCTTGTGTCGGATCCCAAATCCAATCTTGATAAAATCCCTAATCGAATTGAGCTCGCACATATTCATCATTGGTGAGCTACTCCTCGTTTGAATACAACTTTTTCCATCTAAAATCCAGATGAAAAAAAAAGACTCGGTCATGCCATCGCGGTGCCATATTGGCCATCACGGCGTGGTCATCCCATAAAAGAAAAAAGGGTCATCACAGTCATGCTATCGCGGTGCCATATCGGTAATCACGTCATGGTCATGCCGTAGTAGCTAACAAACTAATCGAAAATCTGAATTCCAGAATTCCAATATTTTATTGAATCCATTGTAAATCATCAAAAAAACTTGGTTGTGCAAACTTAATGTGATCACACATCTATATGATACCAAACCGGCATTTCAACACAATTAATTCAGCGTTTTTTGTAGAGGTATTGGATAAGCAAATCGGTGATTAAATCCAAACTATATTGAGCAAAGAATCGCAACAAAGAAAACAACAAAAAGCATTACAAAATTGCAGTAATGATCCAACACAGAATCGCACCAACACTCAGGTAATCCAACACGAACTCATGAGGAAGATGATCAGCAACTGATGAGGAATCGCAATAATGAGCTAGAACGTATATTGGATTGCACAACTAATGCTGATGCTAAGTAGGAGTTGCAATATGAATTGACAAATTGATGGCTGAATTGAAGAATCGATGGAGCGGTTTAATGCTGAACTGGAGCTGCAACTGGAAAATATTTGGCCCTAGGATAGACTAAGCTCTGATACCATGTTAGAAATTAATAGAACATGAAAGCGTGAAGGATATGAACAAGAAAAACACCTGGCTCCATTGTATTGAGAAACGTATCAGTTTGTACATATTGAACTACATATATATAGTATAGAGAGACTTAACTATATATATCGATACTATCTATAAAGATACTCATACTATCTATCTAACGATATATATAATTGTAAAGAATAAACTAAATTTAAAGGGATAACCTAATTAATATAGATAGACTAAACGATAAAGTCTAATAGAAGGATAATCTAGAGTAAACTACATACTATTCTAACATTCACCCATGTTCTCTGCTTTTCTTGATTTATATTACTCTAACATTCACCCATGTTCTTTGCTCTTCTTGATTTTGATCCTCAAATTTTAAAATTTGCTGAATTGGTCCCCAAATTTCCAAAGCTTCTTTGCTTGTGTCGGATCCCAATCCAATCTTGATCAAATCCCTAATCGAATTGAGCTCGCACATATTCATCATTGGTGAGATACTCCTCGTTTGAATACAACATTTTCCATCTAAAATCCAGATGAAAAAAAAAGACTCGGTCATGCCATCGCGGTGCCATATTGGCCATCACGGCGTGGTCATCCCATAAAAGAAAAAAGGGTCATCACAGTCATGCTATCGCGGTGCCATATCGGTAATCACGTCATGGTCATGCCGTAGTAGCTAACAAACTAATCGAAAATCTGAATTCCAGAATTCCAATATTTTATTGAATCCATTGTAAATCATCAAAAAAACTTGGTTGTGCAAACTTAATGTGATCACACATCTATATGATACCAAACCGGCATTTCAACACAATTAATTCAGCGTTTTTTGTAGAGGTATTGGATAAGCAAATCGGTGATTAAATCCAAACTATATTGAGCAAAGAATCGCAACAAAGAAAACAACAAAAAGCATTACAAAATTGCAGTAATGATCCAACACAGAATCGCACCAACACTCAGGTAATCCAACACGAACTCATGAGGAAGATGATCAGCAACTGATGAGGAATCGCAATAATGAGCTAGAACGTATATTGGATTGCACAACTAATGCTGATGCTAAGTAGGAGTTGCAATATGAATTGACAAATTGATGGCTGAATTGAAGAATCGATGGAGCGGTTTAATGCTGAACTGGAGCTGCAACTGGAAAATATTTGGCCCTAGGATAGACTAAGCTCTGATACCATGTTAGAAATTAATAGAACATGAAAGCGTGAAGGATATGAACAAGAAAAACACCTGGCTCCATTGTATTGAGAAACGTATCAGTTTGTACATATTGAACTACATATATATAGTATAGAGAGACTTAACTATATATATCGATACTATCTATAAAGATACTCATACTATCTATCTAACGATATATATAATTGTAAAGAATAAACTAAATTTAAAGGGATAACCTAATTAATATAGATAGACTAAACGATAAAGTCTAATAGAAGGATAATCTAGAGTAAACTACATACTATTCTAACATTCACCCATGTTCTCTGCTTTTCTTGATTTATATTACTCTAACATTCACCCATGTTCTTTGCTCTTCTTGATTTTGATACTCAAATTTTAAAATTTGCTGAATTGGTCCCCAAATTTCCAAAGCTTCTTTGCTTGTGTCGGATCCCAAATCCAATCTTGATAAAATCCCTAATCGAATTGAGCTCGCACATATTCATCATTGGTGAGCTACTCCTCGTTTGAATACAACTTTTTCCATCTAAAATCCAGATGAAAAAAAAAGACTCGGTCATGCCATCGCGGTGCCATATTGGCCATCACGGCGTGGTCATCCCATAAAAGAAAAAAGGGTCATCACAGTCATGCTATCGCGGTGCCATATCGGTAATCACGTCATGGTCATGCCGTAGTAGCTAACAAACTAATCGAAAATCTGAATTCCAGAATTCCAATATTTTATTGAATCCATTGTAAATCATCAAAAAAACTTGGTTGTGCAAACTTAATGTGATCACACATCTATATGATACCAAACCGGCATTTCAACACAATTAATTCAGCGTTTTTTGTAGAGGTATTGGATAAGCAAATCGGTGATTAAATCCAAACTATATTGAGCAAAGAATCGCAACAAAGAAAACAACAAAAAGCATTACAAAATTGCAGTAATGATCCAACACAGAATCGCACCAACACTCAGGTAATCCAACACGAACTCATGAGGAAGATGATCAGCAACTGATGAGGTATCGCAATAATGAGCTAGAACGTATATTGGATTGCACAACTAATGCTGATGCTAAGTAGGAGTTGCAATATGAATTGACAAATTGATGGCTGAATTGAAGAATCGATGGAGCGGTTTAATGCTGAACTGGAGCTGCAACTGGAAAATATTTGGCCCTAGGATAGACTAAGCTCTGATACCATGTTAGAAATTAATAGAACATGAAAGCGTGAAGGATATGAACAAGAAAAACACCTGGCTCCATTGTATTGAGAAACGTATCAGTTTGTACATATTGAACTACATATATATAGTATAGAGAGACTTAACTATATATATCGATACTATCTATAAAGATACTCATACTATCTATCTAACGATATATATAATTGTAAAGAATAAACTAAATTTAAAGGGATAACCTAATTAATATAGATAGACTAAACGATAAAGTCTAATAGAAGGATAATCTAGAGTAAACTACATACTATTCTAACATTCACCCATGTTCTCTGCTTTTCTTGATTTATATTACTCTAACATTCACCCATGTTCTTTGCTCTTCTTGATTTTGATCCTCAAATTTTAAAATTTGCTGAATTGGTCCCCAAATTTCCAAAGCTTCTTTGCTTGTGTCGGATCCCAATCCAATCTTGATCAAATCCCTAATCGAATTGAGCTCGCACATATTCATCATTGGTGAGATACTCCTCGTTTGAATACAACATTTTCCATCTAAAATCCAGATGAAAAAAAAAGACTCGGTCATGCCATCGCGGTGCCATATTGGCCATCACGGCGTGGTCATCCCATAAAAGAAAAAAGGGTCATCACAGTCATGCTATCGCGGTGCCATATCGGTAATCAGGTCATGGTCATGCCGTAGTAGCTAACAAACTAATCGAAAATCTGAATTCCAGAATTCCAATATTTTATTGAATCCATTGTAAATCATCAAAAAAACTTGGTTGTGCAAACTTAATGTGATCACACATCTATATGATACCAAACCGGCATTTCAACACAATTAATTCAGCGTTTTTTGTAGAGGTATTGGATAAGCAAATCAGTGATTAAATCCAAACTATATTGAGCAAAGAATCGCAACAAAGAAAACAACAAAAAGCATTACAAAATTGCAGTAATGATCCAACACAGAATCGCACCAACACTCAGGTAATCCAACACGAACTCATGAGGAAGATGATCAGCAACTGATGAGGAATCGCAATAATGAGCTAGAACGTATATTGGATTGCACAACTAATGCTGATGCTAAGTAGGAGTTGCAATATGAATTGACAAATTGATGGCTGAATTGAAGAATCGATGGAGCGGTTTAATGCTGAACTGGAGCTGCAACTGGAAAATATTTGGCCCTAGGATAGACTAAGCTCTGATACCATGTTAGAAATTAATAGAACATGAAAGCGTGAAGGATATGAACAAGAAAAACACCTGGCTCCATTGTATTGAGAAACGTATCAGTTTGTACATATTGAACTACATATATATAGTATAGAGAGACTTAACTATATATATCGATACTATCTATAAAGATACTCATACTATCTATCTAACGATATATATAATTGTAAAGAATAAACTAAATTTAAAGAGATAACCTAATTAATATAGATAGACTAAACGATAAAGTCTAATAGAAGGATAATCTAGAGTAAACTACATACTATTCTAACATTCACCCATGTTCTCTGCTTTTCTTGATTTATATTACTCTAACATTCACCCATGTTCTTTGCTCTTCTTGATTTTGATCCTCAAATTTTAAAATTTACTGAATTGGTCCCCAAATTTCCAAAGCTTCTTTGCTTGTGTCGGATCCCAAATCCAATCTTGATCAAATCCCTAATCGAATTGAGCTCGCACATATTCATCATTGGTGAGATACTCCTCGTTTGAATACAACTTTTTCCATCTAAAATCCAGATGAAAAAAAAAGACTCGGTCATGCCATCGCGGTGCCATATTGGCCATCACGGCGTGGTCATCCCATAAAAGAAAAAAGGGTCATCACAGTCATGCTATCGCGGTGCCATATCGGTAATCACGTCATGGTCATGCCGTAGTAGCTAACAAACTAATCGAAAATCTGAATTCCAGAATTCCAATATTTTATTGAATCCATTGTAAATCATCAAAAAAACTTGGTTGTGCAAACTTAATGTGATCACACATCTATATGATACCAAACCGGCATTTCAACACAATTAATTCAGCGTTTTTTGTAGAGGTATTGGATAAGCAAATCGGTGATTAAATCCAAACTATATTGAGCAAAGAATCGCAACAAAGAAAACAACAAAAAGCATTACAAAATTGCAGTAATGATCCAACACAGAATCGCACCAACACTCAGGTAATCCAACACGAACTCATGAGGAAGATGATCAGCAACTGATGAGGAATCGCAATAATGAGCTAGAACGTATATTGGATTGCACAACTAATGCTGATGCTAAGTAGGAGTTGCAATATGAATTGACAAATTGATGGCTGAATTGAAGAATCGATGGAGCGGTTTAATGCTGAACTGGAGCTGCAACTGGAAAATATTTGGCCCTAGGATAGACTAAGCTCTGATACCATGTTAGAAATTAATAGAACATGAAAGCGTGAAGGATATGAACAAGAAAAACACCTGGCTCCATTGTATTGAGAAACGTATCAGTTTGTACATATTGAACTACATATATATAGTATAGAGAGACTTAACTATATATATCGATACTATCTATAAAGATACTCATACTATCTATCTAACGATATATATAATTGTAAAGAATAAACTAAATTTAAAGGGATAACCTAATTAATATAGATAGACTAAACGATAAAGTCTAATAGAAGGATAATCTAGAGTAAACTACATACTATTCTAACATTCACCCATGTTCTCTGCTTTTCTTGATTTATATTACTCTAACATTCACCCATGTTCTTTGCTCTTCTTGATTTTGATCCTCAAATTTTAAAATTTGCTGAATTGGTCCCCAAATTTCCAAAGCTTCTTTGCTTGTGTCGGATCCCAATCCAATCTTGATCAAATCCCTAATCGAATTGAGCTCGCACATATTCATCATTGGTGAGATACTCCTCGTTTGAATACAACTTTTTCCATCTAAAATCCAGATGAAAAAAAAAGACTCGGTCATGCCATCGCGGTGCCATATTGGCCATCACGGCGTGGTCATCCCATAAAAGAAAAAAGGGTCATCACAGTCATGCTATCGCGGTGCCATATCGGTAATCACGTCATGGTCATGCCGTAGTAGCTAACAAACTAATCAAAAATCTGAATTCCAGAATTCCAATATTTTATTGAATCCATTGTAAATCATCAAAAAAACTTGGTTGTGCAAACTTAATGTGATCACACATCTATATGATACCAAACCGGCATTTCAACACAATTAATTCGGCGTTTTTTGTAGAGGTATTGGATAAGAAAATCAGTGATTAAATCCAAACTATATTGAGCAAAGAATCGCAACAAAGAAAACAACAAAAAGCATTACAAAATTGCAGTAATGATCCAACACAGAATCGCACCAACACTCAGGTAATCCAACACGAACTCATGAGGAAGATGATCAGCAACTGATGAGGAATCGCAATAATGAGCTAGAACGTATATTGGATTGCACAACTAATGCTGGTGCTAAGTAGGAGTTGCAATATGAATTGACAAATTGATGGCTGAATTGAGGAATCGATGGAGCGGTTTAATGCTGAACTGGAGCTGCAACTGGAAAATATTTGGCCCTAGGATAGACTAAGCTCTGATACCATGTTAGAAATTAATAGAACATGAAAGCGTGAAGGATATGAACAAGAAAAACACCTGGCTCCATTGTATTGAGAAACGTATCAGTTTGTACATATTGAACTACATATATATAGTATAGAGAGACTTATCTATATATATCGATACTATCTATAAAGATACTCATACTATCTATCTAACGATATATATAATTGTAAAGAATAAACTAAATTTAAAGGGATAACCTAATTAATATAGATAGACTAAACGATAAAGTCTAATAGAAGGATAATCTAGAGTAAACTACATACTATTCTAACATTCACCCATGTTCTCTGCTTTTCTTGATTTATATTACTCTAACATTCACCCATGTTCTTTGCTCTTCTTGATTTTGATCCTCAAATTTTAAAATTTGCTGAATTGGTCCCCAAATTTCCAAAGCTTCTTTGCTTGTGTCGGATCCCAAATCCAATCTTGATCAAATCCCTAATCGAATTGAGCTCGCACATATTCATCATTGGTGAGATACTCCTCGTTTGAATACAAGTTTTTCCAGCTAAAATCCAGATGAAAAAAAAAGACTCGGTCATGCCATCGCGGTGCCATATTGGCCATCACGGCGTGGTCATGCCATAAAAGAAAAAAGGGTCATCACAGTCATGCTATCACGGTGCCATATCGGTAATCACGTCATGGTCATGCCGTAGTAGCTAACAAACTAATCGAAAATCTGAATTCCAGAATTCCAATATTTTATTGAATCCATTGTAAATCATCAAAAAAACTTGGTTGTGCAAACTTAATGTGATCACACATCTATATGATACCAAACCGGCATTTCAACACAATTAATTCAGCGTTTTTTGTAGAGGTATTGGATAAGCAAATCGGTGATTAAATCCAAACTATATTGAGCAAAGAATCGCAACAAAGAAAACAACAAAAAGCATTACAAAATTGCAGCAATGATCCAACACAGAATCGAACCAACACTCAGGTAATCCAACACGAACTCATGAGGAAGATGATCAGCAACTGATGAGGAATCGCAATAATGAGCTAGAATGTATATTGGATTGCACAACTAATGTTGATGCTAAGTAGGAGTTGCAATATGAATTGACAAATTGATGGCTGAATTGAAGAATCGATGGAGCGGTTTAATGCTGAACTGGAGCTGCAACTGGAAAATATTTGGCCCTAGGATAGACTAAGCTCTGATACCATGTTAGAAATTAATAGAACATGAAAGCGTGAAGGATATGAACAAGAAAAACACCTGGCTCCATTGTATTGAGAAACTTATCAGTTTGTACATATTGAACTACATATATATAGTATAGAGAGAATTAACTATATATATCGATACTATCTATAAAGATACTCATACTATCTATCTAACGATATATATAATTGTAAAGAATAAACTAAATTTAAAGGGATAACCTAATTAATATAGATAGACTAATCGATAAAGTCTAATAGAAGGATAATCTAGAGTAAACTACATACTATTCTAACATTCACCCATGTTCTCTGCTTTTCTTGATTTATATTACTCTAACATTCACCCATGTTCTTTGCTCTTCTTGATTTTGATCCTCAAATTTTAAAATTTGCTGAATTGGTCCCCAAATTTCCAAAGCTTCTTTGCTTGTGTCGGATCCCAAATCCAATCTTGATCAAATCCCTAATCGAATTGAGCTCGCACATATTCATCATTGGTGAGATACTCCTCGTTTGAATACAAGTTTTTCCAGCTAAAATCCAGATGAAAAAAAAAGACTCGGTCAAGCCATCGCGGTGCCATATTGGCCATCACGGCGTGGTCATGCCATAAAAGAAAAAAGGGTCATTACAGTCATGCTATCGCGGTGCCATATCGCTAATCACGTCATGGTCATGCCGTAGTAGCTAACAAACTAATCGAAAATCTGAATTCCAGAATTCCAATATTTTATTGAATCCATTGTAAATCATCAAAAAAACTTGGTTGTGCAAACTTAATGTGATCACACATCTATATGATACCAAACCGGCATTTCAACACAATTAATTCAGCGTTTTTTGTAGAGGTATTGGATAAGCAAATCGGTGATTAAATCCAAACTATATTGAGCAAAGAATCGCAACAAAGAAAACAACAAAAAGCATTACAAAATTGCAGCAATGATCCAACACAGAATCGAACCAACACTCAGGTAATCCAACACGAACTCATGAGGAAGATGATCAGCAACTGATGAGGAATCGCAATAATGAGCTAGAATGTATATTGGATTGCACAACTAATGTTGATGCTAAGTAGGAGTTGCAATATGAATTGACAAATTGATGGCTGAATTGAAGAATCGATGGAGCGGTTTAATGCTGAACTGGAGCTGCAACAGGAAAATATTTGGCCCTAGGATAGACTAAGCTCTGATACCATGTTAGAAATTAATAGAACATGAAAGCGTGAAGGATATGAACAAGAAAAACACCTGGCTCCATTGTATTGAGAAACGTATCAGTTTGTACATATTGAACTACATATATATAGTATAGAGAGAATTAACTATATATATCGATACTATCTATAAAGATACTCATACTATCTATCTAACGATATATATAATTGTAAAGAATAAACTAAATTTAAAGGGATAACCTAATTAATATAGATAGACTAAACGATAAAGTCTAATAGAAGGATAATCTAGAGTAAACTACATACTATTCTAACATTCACCCATGTTCTCTGCTTTTCTTGATTTATATTACTCTAACATTCACCCATGTTCTTTGCTCTTCTTGATTTTGATCCTCAAATTTTAAAATTTGCTGAATTGGTCCCCAAATTTCCAAAGCTTCTTTGCTTGTGTCGGATCCCAAATCCAATTTTGATCAAATCCCTAATCGAATTGAGCTCGCACATATTCATCATTGGTGAGATACTCCTCGTTTGAATACAAGTTTTTCCAGCTAAAATCCAGATGAAAAAAAAAGACTCGGTCATGCCATCGCGGTGCCATATTGGCCATCACGGCGTGGTCATGCCATAAAAGAAAAAAGGGTCATCACAGTCATGCTATCGCGGTGCCATATCGGTAATCACGTCATGGTCATGCCGTAGTAGCTAACAAACTAATCGAAAATCTGAATTCCAGAATTCCAATATTTTATTGAATCCATTGTAAATCATCAAAAAAACTTGGTTGTGCAAACTTAATGTGATCACACATCTATATGATACCAAACCGGCATTTCAACACAATTAATTCAGCGTTTTTTGTAGAGGTATTGGATAAGCAAATCGGTGATTAAATCCAAACTATATTGAGCAAAGAATCGCAACAAAGAAAACAACAAAAAGCATTACAAAATTGCAGCAATGATCCAACACAGAATCGAACCAACACTCAGGTAATCCAACACGAACTCATGAGGAAGATGATCAGCAACTGATGAGGAATCGCAATAATGAGCTAGAATGTATATTGGATTGCACAACTAATGTTGATGCTAAGTAGGAGTTGCAATATGAATTGACAAATTGATGGCTGAATTGAAGAATCGATGGAGCGGTTTAATGCTGAACTGGAGCTGCAACTGGAAAATATTTGGCCCTAGGATAGACTAAGCTCTGATACCATGTTAGAAATTAATAGAACATGAAAGCGTGAAGGATATGAACAAGAAAAACACCTGGCTCCATTGTATTGAGAAACGTATCAGTTTGTACATATTGAACTACATATATATAGTATAGAGAGAATTAACTATATATATCGATACTATCTATAAAGATACTCATACTATCTATCTAACGATATATATAATTGTAAAGAATAAACTAAATTTAAAGGGATAACCTAATTAATATAGATAGACTAAACGATAAAGTCTAATAGAAGGATAATCTAGAGTAAACTACATACTATTCTAACATTCACCCATGTTCTCTGCTTTTCTTGATTTATATTACTCTAACATTCACCCATGTTCTTTGCTCTTCTTGATTTTGATCCTCAAATTTTAAAATTTGCTGAATTGGTCCCCAAATTTCCAAAGCTTCTTTGCTTGTGTCGGATCCCAAATCCAATTTTGATCAAATCCCTAATCGAATTGAGCTCGCACATATTCATCATTGGTGAGATACTCCTCGTTTGAATACAAGTTTTTCCAGCTAAAATCCAGATGAAAAAAAAAGACTCGGTCATGCCATCGCGGTGCCATATTGGCCATCACGGCGTGGTCATGCCATAAAAGAAAAAAGGGTCATCACAGTCATGCTATCGCGGTGCCATATCGGTAATCACGTCATGGTCATGCCGTAGTAGCTAACAAACTAATCGAAAATCTGAATTCCAGAATTCCAATATTTTATTGAATCCATTGTAAATCATCAAAAAAACTTGGTTGTGCAAACTTAATGTGATCACACATCTATATGATACCAAACCGGCATTTCAACACAATTAATTCAGCGTTTTTTGTAGAGGTATTGGATAAGCAAATCGGTGATTAAATCCAAACTATATTGAGCAAAGAATCGCAACAAAGAAAACAACAAAAAGCATTACAAAATTGCAGCAATGATCCAACACAGAATCGAACCAACACTCAGGTAATCCAACACGAACTCATGAGGAAGATGATCAGCAACTGATGAGGAATCGCAATAATGAGCTAGAATGTATATTGGATTGCACAACTAATGTTGATGCTAAGTAGGAGTTGCAATATGAATTGACAAATTGATGGCTGAATTGAAGAATCGATGGAGCGGTTTAATGCTGAACTGGAGCTGCACCTGGAAAATATTTGGCCCTAGGATAGACTAAGCTCTGATACCATGTTAGAAATTAATAGAACATGAAAGCGTGAAGGATATGAACAAGAAAAACACCTGGCTCCATTGTATTGAGAAACGTATCAGTTTGTACATATTGAACTACATATATATAGTATAGAGAGAATTAACTATATATATCGATACTATCTATAAAGATACTCATACTATCTATCTAACGATATATATAATTGTAAAGAATAAACTAAATTTAAAGGGATAACCTAATTAATATAGATAGACTAAACGATAAAGTCTAATAGAAGGATAATCTAGAGTAAACTACATACTATTCTAACATTCACCCATGTTCTCTGCTTTTCTTGATTTATATTACTCTAACATTCACCCATGTTCTTTGCTCTTCTTGATTTTGATCATCAAATTTTAAAATTTGCTGAATTGGTCCCCAAATTTCCAAAGCTTCTTTGCTTGTGTCGGATCCCAAATCCAATTTTGATCAAATCCCTAATCGAATTGAGCTCGCACATATTCATCATTGGTGAGATACTCCTCGTTTGAATACAAGTTTTTCCAGCTAAAATCCAGATGAAAAAAAAAGACTCGGTCATGCCATCGCGGTGCCATATTGGCCATCACGGCGTGGTCATGCCATAAAAGAAAAAAGGGTCATCACAGTCATGCTATCGCGGTGCCATATCGGTAATCACGTCATGGTCATGCCGTAGTAGCTAACAAACTAATCGAAAATCTGAATTCCAGAATTCCAATATTTTATTGAATCCATTGTAAATCATCAAAAAAACTTGGTTGTGCAAACTTAATGTGATCACACATCTATATGATACCAAACCGGCATTTCAACACAATTAATTCAGCGTTTTTTGTAGAGGTATTGGATAAGCAAATCGGTGATTAAATCCAAACTATATTGAGCAAAGAATCGCAACAAAGAAAACAACAAAAAGCATTACAAAATTGCAGCAATGATCCAACACAGAATCGAACCAACACTCAGGTAATCCAACACGAACTCATGAGGAAGATGATCAGCAACTGATGAGGAATCGCAATAATGAGCTAGAATGTATATTGGATTGCACAACTAATGTTGATGCTAAGTAGGAGTTGCAATATGAATTGACAAATTGATGGCTGAATTGAAGAATCGATGGAGCGGTTTAATGCTGAACTGGAGCTGCAACTGGAAAATATTTGGCCCTAGGATAGACTAAGCTCTGATACCATGTTAGAAATTAATAGAACATGAAAGCGTGAAGGATATGAACAAGAAAAACACCTGGCTCCATTGTATTGAGAAACGTATCAGTTTGTACATATTGAACTACATATATATAGTATAGAGAGAATTAACTATATATATCGATACTATCTATAAAGATACTCATACTATCTATCTAACGATATATATAATTGTAAAGATTAAACTAAATTTAAAGGGATAACCTAATTAATATAGATAGACTAAACGATAAAGTATAATAGAAGGATAATCTAGAGTAAACTACATAATATTCTAACATTCACCCATGTTCTCTGCTTTTCTTGATTTATATTACTCTAACATTCACCCATGTTCTTTGCTCTTCTTGATTTTGATCCTCAAATTTTAAAATTTGCTGAATTGGTCCCCAAATTTCCAAAGCTTCTTTGCTTGTGTCGGATCCCAAATCCAATCTTGATCAAATCCCTAATCGAATTGAGCTCGAACATATTCATCATTGGTGAGATACTCCTCGTTTGAATACAACTTTTTCCAGCTAAAATCCAGATGAAAAAAAAAGACTCGGTCATGCCATCGCGGTGCCATATTGGCCATCACGGCGTGGTCATGCCATAAAAGAAAAAAGGGTCATCACAGTCATGCTATCGCGGTGCCATATCGGTAATCACGTCATGGTCATGCCGTAGTAGCTAACAAACTAATCGAAAATGTGAAATCCAGAATTCCAATATTTTATTGAATCCATTGTAAATCATCAAAAAAACTTGGTTGTGCAAACTTAATGTGATCACACATCTATATGATACCAAACCGGCATTTCAACACAATTAATTCAGCGTTTTTTGTAGAGGTATTGGATAAGCAAATCGGTGATTAAATCCAAACTATATTGAGCAAAGAATCGCAACAAAGAAAACAACAAAAAGCATTACAAAATTGCAGCAATGATCCAACACAGAATCGCACCAACACTCAGGTAATCCAACACGAACTCATGAGGAAGATGATCAGCAACTGATGAGGAATCGCAATAATGAGCTAGAATGTATATTGGATTGCACAACTAATGTTGATGCTAAGTAGGAGTTGCAATATGAATTGACAAATTGATGGCTGAATTGAAGAATCGATGGAGCGGTTTAATGCTGAACTGGAGCTGCAACTGGAAAATATTTGGCCCTATGATAGACTAAGCTCTGGTACCATGTTAGAAATTAATAGAACATGAAAGCGTGAAGGATATGAACAAGAAAAACACCTGGCTCCATTGTATTGAGAAACGTATCAGTTTGTACATATTGAACTACATATATATAGTATAGAGAGAATTAACTATATATATCGATACTATCTATAAAGATACTCATACTATCTATCTAACGATATATATAATTGTAAAGATTAAACTAAATTTAAAGGGATAACCTAATTAATATAGATAGACTAAACGATAAAGTATAATAGAAGGATAATCTAGAGTAAACTACATAATATTCTAACATTCACCCATGTTCTCTGCTTTTCTTGATTTATATTACTCTAACATTCACCCATGTTCTTTGCTCTTCTTGATTTTGATCCTCAAATTTTAAAATTTGCTGAATTGGTCCCCAAATTTCCAAAGCTTCTTTGCTTGTGTCGGATCCCAAATCCAATCTTGATCAAATCCCTAATCGAACTGAGCTCGCACATATTCATCATTGGTGAGATACTCCTCGTTTGAATACAAGTTTTTCCAGCTAAAATCCAGATGAAAAAAAAAGACTCGGTCATGCCATCGCGGTGCCATATTGGCCATCACGGCGTGGTCATGCCATAAAAGAAAAAAGGGTCATCACAGTCATGCTATCGCGGTGCCATATCGGTAATCACGTCATGGTCATGCCGTAGTAGCTAACAAACTAATCGAAAATCTGAATTCCAGAATTCCAATATTTTATTGAATCCATTGTAAATCATCAAAAAAACTTGGTTGTGCAAACTTAATGTGATCACACATCTATATGATACCAAACCGGCATTTCAACACAATTAATTCAGCGTTTTTTGTAGAGGTATTGGATAAGCAAATCGGTGATTAAATCCAAACTATATTGAGCAAAGAATCGCAACAAAGAAAACAACAAAAAGCATTACAAAATTGCAGCAATGATCCAACACAGAATCGAACCAACACTCAGGTAATCCAACACGAACTCATGAGGAAGATGATCAGCAACTGATGAGGAATCGCAATAATGAGCTAGAATGTATATTGGATTGCACAACTAATGTTGATGCTAAGTAGGAGTTGCAATATGAATTGACAAATTGATGGCTGAATTGAAGAATCGATGGAGCGGTTTAATGCTGAACTGGAGCTGCAACTGGAAAATATTTGGCCCTAGGATAGACTAAGCTCTGATACCATGTTAGAAATTAATAGAACATGAAAGCGTGAAGGATATGAACAAGAAAAACACCTGGCTCCATTGTATTGAGAAACGTATCAGTTTGTACATATTGAACTACATATATATAGTATAGAGAGAATTAACTATATATATCGATACTATCTATAAAGATACTCATACTATCTATCTAACGATATATATAATTGTAAAGATTAAACTAAATTTAAAGGGATAACCTAATTAATATAGATAGACTAAACGATAAAGTATAATAGAAGGATAATCTAGAGTAAACTACATAATATTCTAACATTCACCCATGTTCTCTGCTTTTCTTGATTTATATTACTCTAACATTCACCCATGTTCTTTGCTCTTCTTGATTTTGATCCTCAAATTTTAAAATTTGCTGAATTGGTCCCCAAATTTCCAAAGCTTCTTTGCTTGTGTCGGATCCCAAATCCAATCTTGATCAAATCCCTAATCGAATTGAGCTCGAACATATTCATCATTGGTGAGATACTCCTCGTTTGAATACAACTTTTTCCAGCTAAAATCCAGATGAAAAAAAAAGACTCGGTCATGCCATCGCGGTGCCATATTGGCCATCACGGCGTGGTCATGCCATAAAAGAAAAAAGGGTCATCACAGTCATGCTATCGCGGTGCCATATCGGTAATCACGTCATGGTCATGCCGTAGTAGCTAACAAACTAATCGAAAATGTGAAATCCAGAATTCCAATATTTTATTGAATCCATTGTAAATCATCAAAAAAACTTGGTTGTGCAAACTTAATGTGATCACACATCTATATGATACCAAACCGGCATTTCAACACAATTAATTCAGCGTTTTTTGTAGAGGTATTGGATAAGCAAATCGGTGATTAAATCCAAACTATATTGAGCAAAGAATCGCAACAAAGAAAACAACAAAAAGCATTACAAAATTGCAGCAATGATCCAACACAGAATCGCACCAACACTCAGGTAATCCAACACGAACTCATGAGGAAGATGATCAGCAACTGATGAGGAATCGCAATAATGAGCTAGAATGTATATTGGATTGCACAACTAATGTTGATGCTAAGTAGGAGTTGCAATATGAATTGACAAATTGATGGCTGAATTGAAGAATCGATGGAGCGGTTTAATGCTGAACTGGAGCTGCAACTGGAAAATATTTGGCCCTATGATAGACTAAGCTCTGGTACCATGTTAGAAATTAATAGAACATGAAAGCGTGAAGGATATGAACAAGAAAAACACCTGGCTCCATTGTATTGAGAAACGTATCAGTTTGTACATATTGAACTACATATATATAGTATAGAGAGAATTAACTATATATATCGATACTATCTATAAAGATACTCATACTATCTATCTAACGATATATATAATTGTAAAGATTAAACTAAATTTAAAGGGATAACCTAATTAATATAGATAGACTAAACGATAAAGTATAATAGAAGGATAATCTAGAGTAAACTACATAATATTCTAACATTCACCCATGTTCTCTGCTTTTCTTGATTTATATTACTCTAACATTCACCCATGTTCTTTGCTCTTCTTGATTTTGATCCTCAAATTTTAAAATTTGCTGAATTGGTCCCCAAATTTCCAAAGCTTCTTTGCTTGTGTCGGATCCCAAATCCAATCTTGATCAAATCCCTAATCGAACTGAGCTCGCACATATTCATCATTGGTGAGATACTCCTCGTTTGAATACAACTTTTTCCAGCTAAAATCCAGATGAAAAAAAAAGACTCGGTCATGCCATCGCGGTGCCATATTGGCCATCACGGCGTGGTCATCCCATAAAAGAAAAAAGGGTCATCACAGTCATGCTATCGCGGTGCCATATCGGTAATCACGTCATGGTCATGCCGTAGTAGCTAACAAACTAATCGAAAATCTGAATTCCAGAATTCCAATATTTTATTGAATCCATTGTAAATCATCAAAAAAACTTGGTTGTGCAAACTTAATGTGATCACACATCTATATGATACCAAACCGGCATTTCAACACAATTAATTCAGCGTTTTTTGTAGAGGTATTGGATAAGCAAATCGGTGATTAAATCCAAACTATATTGAGCAAAGAATCGCAACAAAGAAAACAACAAAAAGCATTACAAAATTGCAGTAATGATCCAACACAGAATCGCACCAACACTCAGGTAATCCAACACGAACTCATGTGGAAGATGATCAGCAACTGATGAGGAATCGCAATAATGAGCTAGAACGTATATTGGATTGCACAACTAATGTTGATGCTAAGTAGGAGTTGCAATATGAATTGACAAATTGATGGCTGAATTGAAGAATCGATGGAGCGGTTTAATGCTGAACTGGAGCTGCAACTGGAAAATATTTGGCCCTAGGATAGACTAAGCTCTGATACCATGTTAGAAATTAATAGAAAATGAAAACGTGAAGGATATGAACAAGAAAAACATATGGCTCCATTGTATTGAGAAACGTATCAGTTTGTACATATTGAACTACATATATATAGTATAGAGAGACTTAACTATATATATCGATACTATCTATAAAGATACTCATACTATCTATCTAACGATATATATAATTGTAAAGAATAAACTAAATTTAAAGGGATAACCTAATTAATATAGATAGACTAAACGATAAAGTCTAATAGAAGGATAATCTAGAGTTAACTACATAATATTCTAACATTCACCCATGTTCTCTGCTTTTCTTGATTTATATTACTCTAACATTCACCCATGTTCTTTGCTCTTCTTGATTTTGATCCTCAAATTTTAAAATTTGCTGAATTGGTCCCCAAATTTCCAAAGCTTCTTTGCTTGTGTCGGATCTCAAATCCAATCTTGATCAAATCCCTAATCGAACTGAGCTCGCACATATTCATCATTGGTGAGATACTCCTCGTTTGAATACAAGTTTTTCCAGCTAAAATCCAGATGAAAAAAAAAGACTCGGTCATGCCATCGAGGTGCCATATTGGCCATCACGGCGTGGTCATGCCGTAGTAGCTAACAAACTAATCGAAAATCTGAATTCCAGAATTCCAATATTTTATTGAATCCATTGTAAATCATCAAAAAAACTTGGTTGTGCAAACTTAATGTGATCACACATCTATATGATACCAAACCGGCATTTCAACACAATTAATTCAGCGTTTTTTGTAGAGGTATTGGATAAGCAAATCGGTGATTAAATCCAAACTATATTGAGCAAAGAATCGCAACAAAGAAAACAACAAAAAGCATTACAAAATTGCAGCAATGATCCAACACAGAATCGCACCAACACTCAGGTAATCCAACACGAACTCATGAGGAAGATGATCAGCAACTGATGAGGAATCGCAATAATGAGCTAGAATGTATATTGGATTGCACAACTAATGTTGATGCTAAGTAGGAGTTGCAATATGAATTGACAAATTGATGGCTGAATTGAAGAATCGATGGAGCGGTTTAATGCTGAACTGGAGCTGCAACTGGAAAATATTTGGCCCTATGATAGACTAAGCTCTGATACCATGTTAGAAATTAATAGAACATGAAAGCGTGAAGGATATGAACAAGAAAAACACCTGGCTCCATTGTATTGAGAAACGTATCAGTTTGTACATATTGAACTACATATATATAGTATAGAGAGAATTAACTATATATATCGATACTATCTATAAAGATAATCATACTATCTATCTAACGATATATATAATTGTAAAGATTAAACTAAATTTAAAGGGATAACCTAATTAATATAGATAGACTAAACGATAAAGTATAATAGAAGGATAATCTAGAGTAAACTACATAATATTCTAACATTCACCCATGTTCTCTGCTTTCCTTGATTTATATTACTCTAACATTCACCCATGTTCTTTGCTCTTCTTGATTTTGATCCTCAAATTTTAAAATTTGCTGAATTGGTCCCCAAATTTCCAAAGCTTCTTTGCTTGTGTCGGATCCCAAATCCAATCTTGATCAAATCCCTAATCGAACTGAGCTCGCACATATTCATCATTGGTGAGATACTCCTCGTTTGAATACAACTTTTTCCAGCTAAAATCCAGATGAAAAAAAAAGACTCGGTCATGCCATCGCGGTGCCATATTGGCCATCACGGCGTGGTCATCCCATAAAAGAAAAAAGGGTCATCACAGTCATGCTATCGCGGTGCCATATCGGTAATCACGTCATGGTCATGCCGTAGTAGCTAACAAACTAATCGAAAATCTGAATTCCAGAATTCCAATATTTTATTGAATCCATTGTAAATCATCAAAAAAACTTGGTTGTGCAAACTTAATGTGATCACACATCTATATGATACCAAACCGGCATTTCAACACAATTAATTCAGCGTTTTTTGTAGAGGTATTGGATAAGCAAATCGGTGATTAAATCCAAACTATATTAGGCAAAGAATCGCAACAAAGAAAACAACAAAAAGCATTACAAAATTGCAGTAATGATCCAACACAGAATCGCACCAACACTCAGGTAATCCAACACGAACTCATGAGGAAGATGATCAGCAACTGATGAGGAATCGCAATAATGAGCTAGAACGTATATTGGATTGCACAACTAATGTTGATGCTAAGTAGGAGTTGCAATATGAATTGACAAATTGATGGCTGAATTGAAGAATCGATGGAGCGGTTTAATGCTGAACTGGAGCTGCAACTGGAAAATATTTGGCCCTAGGATAGACTAAGCTCTGATACCATGTTAGAAATTAATAGAAAATGAAAACGTGAAGGATATGAACAAGAAAAACATATGGCTCCATTGTATTGAGAAACGTATCAGTTTGTACATATTGAACTACATATATATAGTATAGAGAGACTTAACTATATATATCGATACTATCTATAAAGATACTCATACTATCTATCTAACGATATATATAATTGTAAAGAATAAACTAAATTTAAAGGGATAACCTTATTAATATACATAGACTAAACGATAAAGTCTAATAGAAGGATAATCTAGAGTAAACTACATACTATTCTAACATTCACCCATGTTCTCTGCTTTTCTTGATTTATATTACTCTAACATTCACCCATGATCTTTGCTCTTCTTGATTTTGATCCTCAAATTTTAAAATTTGCTGAATTGGTCCCCAAATTTCCAAAGCTTCTTTGCTTGTGTCGGATCCCAAATCCAATCTTGATCAAATCCCTAATCGAACTGAGCTCGCACATATTCATCATTGGTGAGATACTCCTCGTTTGAATACAAGTTTTTCCAGCTAAAATCCAGATGAAAAAAAAAGACTCGGTCATGCCATCGCGGTGCCATATTGGCCATCACGGCGTGGTCATCCCATAAAAGAAAAAAGGGTCATCACAGTCATGCTATCGCGGTGCCATATCGGTAATCACGTCATGGTCATGTCGTAGTAGCTAACAAACTAATCGAAAATCTGAATTCCAGAATTCCAATATTTTATTGAATCCATTGTAAATCATCAAAAAAACTTGGTTGTGCAAACTTAATGTGATCACACATCTATATGATACCAAACCGGCATTTCAACACAATTAATTCAGCGTTTTTTGTAGAGGTATTGGATAAGCAAATCGGTGATTAAATCCAAACTATATTGAGCAAAGAATCGCAACAAAGAAAACAACAAAAAGCATTACAAAATTGCAGCAATGATCCAACACAGAATCGCACCAACACTCAGGTAATCCAACACGAACTCATGAGGAAGATGATCAGCAACTGATGAGGAATCGCAATAATGAGCTAGAATGTATATTGGATTGCACAACTAATGTTGATGCTAAGTAGGAGTTGCAATATGAATTGACAAATTGATGGCTGAATTGAAGAATCGATGGAGCGGTTTAATGCTGAACTGGAGCTGCAACTGGAAAATATTTGGCCCTAGGATAGACTAAGCTCTGATACCATGTTAGAAATTAATAGAAAATGAAAACGTGAAGGATATGAACAAGAAAAACATATGGCTCCATTGTATTGAGAAACGTATCAGTTTGTACATATTGAACTACATATATATAGTATAGAGAGACTTAACTATATATATCGATACTATCTATAAAGATACTCATACTATCTATCTAACGATATATATAATTGTAAAGAATAAACTAAATTTAAAGGGATAACCTAATTAATATAGATAGACTAAACGATAAAGTCTAATAGAAGGATAATCTAGAGTTAACTACATAATATTCTAACATTCACCCATGTTCTCTGCTTTTCTTGATTTATATTACTCTAACATTCACCCATGTTCTTTGCTCTTCTTGATTTTGATCCTCAAATTTTAAAATTTGCTGAATTGGTCCCCAAATTTCCAAAGCTTCTTTGCTTGTGTCGGATCTCAAATCCAATCTTGATCAAATCCCTAATCGAACTGAGCTCGCACATATTCATCATTGGTGAGATACTCCTCGTTTGAATACAAGTTTTTCCAGCTAAAATCCAGATGAAAAAAAAAGACTCGGTCATGCCATCGAGGTGCCATATTGGCCATCACGGCGTGGTCATGCCGTAGTAGCTAACAAACTAATCGAAAATCTGAATTCCAGAATTCCAATATTTTATTGAATCCATTGTAAATCATCAAAAAAACTTGGTTGTGCAAACTTAATGTGATCACACATCTATATGATACCAAACCGGCATTTCAACACAATTAATTCAGCGTTTTTTGTAGAGGTATTGGATAAGCAAATCGGTGATTAAATCCAAACTATATTGAGCAAAGAATCGCAACAAAGAAAACAACAAAAAGCATTACAAAATTGCAGCAATGATCCAACACAGAATCGCACCAACACTCAGGTAATCCAACACGAACTCATGAGGAAGATGATCAGCAACTGATGAGGAATCGCAATAATGAGCTAGAATGTATATTGGATTGCACAACTAATGTTGATGCTAAGTAGGAGTTGCAATATGAATTGACAAATTGATGGCTGAATTGAAGAATCGATGGAGCGGTTTAATGCTGAACTGGAGCTGCAACTGGAAAATATTTGGCCCTATGATAGACTAAGCTCTGATACCATGTTAGAAATTAATAGAACATGAAAGCGTGAAGGATATGAACAAGAAAAACACCTGGCTCCATTGTATTGAGAAACGTATCAGTTTGTACATATTGAACTACATATATATAGTATAGAGAGAATTAACTATATATATCGATACTATCTATAAAGATAATCATACTATCTATCTAACGATATATATAATTGTAAAGATTAAACTAAATTTAAAGGGATAACCTAATTAATATAGATAGACTAAACGATAAAGTATAATAGAAGGATAATCTAGAGTAAACTACATAATATTCTAACATTCACCCATGTTCTCTGCTTTCCTTGATTTATATTACTCTAACATTCACCCATGTTCTTTGCTCTTCTTGATTTTGATCCTCAAATTTTAAAATTTGCTGAATTGGTCCCCAAATTTCCAAAGCTTCTTTGCTTGTGTCGGATCCCAAATCCAATCTTGATCAAATCCCTAATCGAACTGAGCTCGCACATATTCATCATTGGTGAGATACTCCTCGTTTGAATACAACTTTTTCCAGCTAAAATCCAGATGAAAAAAAAAGACTCGGTCATGCCATCGCGGTGCCATATTGGCCATCACGGCGTGGTCATCCCATAAAAGAAAAAAGGGTCATCACAGTCATGCTATCGCGGTGCCATATCGGTAATCACGTCATGGTCATGCCGTAGTAGCTAACAAACTAATCGAAAATCTGAATTCCAGAATTCCAATATTTTATTGAATCCATTGTAAATCATCAAAAAAACTTGGTTGTGCAAACTTAATGTGATCACACATCTATATGATACCAAACCGGCATTTCAACACAATTAATTCAGCGTTTTTTGTAGAGGTATTGGATAAGCAAATCGGTGATTAAATCCAAACTATATTAGGCAAAGAATCGCAACAAAGAAAACAACAAAAAGCATTACAAAATTGCAGTAATGATCCAACACAGAATCGCACCAACACTCAGGTAATCCAACACGAACTCATGAGGAAGATGATCAGCAACTGATGAGGAATCGCAATAATGAGCTAGAACGTATATTGGATTGCACAACTAATGTTGATGCTAAGTAGGAGTTGCAATATGAATTGACAAATTGATGGCTGAATTGAAGAATCGATGGAGCGGTTTAATGCTGAACTGGAGCTGCAACTGGAAAATATTTGGCCCTAGGATAGACTAAGCTCTGATACCATGTTAGAAATTAATAGAAAATGAAAACGTGAAGGATATGAACAAGAAAAACATATGGCTCCATTGTATTGAGAAACGTATCAGTTTGTACATATTGAACTACATATATATAGTATAGAGAGACTTAACTATATATATCGATACTATCTATAAAGATACTCATACTATCTATCTAACGATATATATAATTGTAAAGAATAAACTAAATTTAAAGGGATAACCTTATTAATATACATAGACTAAACGATAAAGTCTAATAGAAGGATAATCTAGAGTAAACTACATACTATTCTAACATTCACCCATGTTCTCTGCTTTTCTTGATTTATATTACTCTAACATTCACCCATGATCTTTGCTCTTCTTGATTTTGATCCTCAAATTTTAAAATTTGCTGAATTGGTCCCCAAATTTCCAAAGCTTCTTTGCTTGTGTCGGATCCCAAATCCAATCTTGATCAAATCCCTAATCGAACTGAGCTCGCACATATTCATCATTGGTGAGATACTCCTCGTTTGAATACAAGTTTTTCCAGCTAAAATCCAGATGAAAAAAAAAGACTCGGTCATGCCATCGCGGTGCCATATTGGCCATCACGGCGTGGTCATCCCATAAAAGAAAAAAGGGTCATCACAGTCATGCTATCGCGGTGCCATATCGGTAATCACGTCATGGTCATGTCGTAGTAGCTAACAAACTAATCGAAAATCTGAATTCCAGAATTCCAATATTTTATTGAATCCATTGTAAATCATCAAAAAAACTTGGTTGTGCAAACTTAATGTGATCACACATCTATATGATACCAAACCGGCATTTCAACACAATTAATTCAGCGTTTTTTGTAGAGGTATTGGATAAGCAAATCGGTGATTAAATCCAAACTATATTGAGCAAAGAATCGCAACAAAGAAAACAACAAAAAGCATTACAAAATTGCAGTAATGATCCAACACAGAATCACACCAACACTCAGGTAATCCAACACGAACTCATGAGGAAGATGATTAGCAACTGATGAGGAATCGCAATAATGAGCTAGAACGTATATTGGATTGCACAACTAATGTTGATGCTAAGTAGGAGTTGCAATATGAATTGACAAATTGATGGCTGAATTGAAGAATCGATGGAGCGGTTTAATGCTGAACTGGAGCTGCAACTAGAAAATATTTGGCCCTAGGATAGACTAAGCTCTGATACCATGTTAGAAATTAATAGAAAATGAAAACGTGAAGGATATGAACAAGAAAAACATCTGGCTCCATTGTATTGAGAAACGTATCAGTTTGTACGTATTGAACTACATATATATAGTATAGAGTGACTTAACTATATATATCGATACTATCTATAAAGATACTCATACTATCTATCTAACGATATATATAATTGTAAAGATTAAACTAAATTTAAAGGGATAACCTAATTAATATAGATAGACTAAACGATAAAGTCTAATAGAAGGATAATCTAGAGTAAACTACATACTATTCTAACATTCACCCATGTTCTCTGCTTTTCTTGATTTATATTACTCTAACATTCACCCATGTTCTTTGCTCTTCTTGATTTTGATCCTCAAATTTTAAAATTTGCTGAATTGGTCCCCAAATTTCCAAAGCTTCTTTGCTTGTGTCGGATCCCAAATCCAATCTTGATCAAATCCCTAATCGAACTGAGCTCGCACATATTCATCATTGGTGAGATACTCCTCGTTTGAATACAAGTTTTTCCAGCTAAAATCCAGATGAAAAAAAAAGACTCGGTCATGCCATCGAGGTGCCATATTGGCCATCACGGCGTGGTCATGCCATAAAAGAAAAAAGGGTCATCACAGTCATGCTATCGCGGTGCCATATCGGTAATCACGTCATGGTCATGCCGTAGTAGCTAACAAACTAATCGAAAATCTGAATTCCAGAATTCCAATATTTTATTGAATCCATTGTAAATCATCAAAAAAACTTGGTTGTGCAAACTTAATGTGATCACACATCTATATGATACCAAACCGGCATTTCAACACAATTAATTCAGCGTTTTTTGTAGAGGTATTGGATAAGCAAATCGGTGATTAAATCCAAACTATATTGAGCAAAGAATCGCAACAAAGAAAACAACAAAAAGCATTACAAAATTGCAGAAATGATCCAACACAGAATCGCTCCAACACTCAGGTAATCCAACACGAACTCATGAGGAAGATGATCAGCACCTGATGAGGAATCGCAATAATGAGCTAGAACGTATATTGGATTGCACAACTAATGTTGATGCTAAGAATTAGTTGCAATATGAATTGACAAATTGATGGCTGAATTGAAGAATCGATGGAGCGGTTTAATGCTGAACTGGAGCTGCAACTGGAAAATATTTGGCCCTAGGATAGACTAAGCTCTGATACCATGTTAGAAATTAATAGAACATGAAAACGTGAAGGATATGAACAAGAAAAACACCTGGCTCCATTGTATTGATAAACGTATCAGTTTGTACATATTGAACTACATATATATACTATAGAGAGAATTAACTATATATATAGATACTATCTATAAAGTTACTCATACTATCTATCTAACGATATATATAATTGTAAAGAATAAACTAAATTTAAAGGGATAACCTAATTAATATAGATAGACTAAACGATAAAGTATAATAGAAGGATAATCTAGAGTAAACTACATACTATTCTAACATTCACCCATGTTCTCTGCTTTTCTTGATTTATATTACTCTAACATTCACCCATGTTCTTTGCTCTTCTTGATTTTGATCCTCAAATTTTAAAATTTGCTGAATTGGTCCCCAAATTTCCAAAGCTTCTTTGCTTGTGTCGGATCCCAAATCCAATCTTGATCAAATCCCTAATCGAATTGAGCTCGCACATATTCATCATTGGTGAGATACTCCTCGTTTGAATACAAGTTTTTCCAGCTAAAATCCAGATGAAAAAAAAAGACTCGGTCATGCCATCGCGGTGCCATATTGGCCATCACGGCGTGGTCATGCTATAAAAGAAAAAAGGGTCATCACAGTCATGTTATCGCGGTGCCATATCGGTAATCACGTCATGGTCATGCCGTAGTAGCTAACAAACTAATCGAAAATCTGAATTCCAGAATTCCAATATTTTATTGAATCCATTGTAAATCATCAAAAAAACTTGGTTGTGCAAACTTAATGTGATCACACATATATATGATACCAAACCGGCATTTCAACACAATTAATTCAGCGCTTTTTGTAGAGGTATTGGATAAGCAAATCGGTGATTAAATCCAAACTATATTGAGCAAAGAATCGCAACAAAGAAAACAACAAAAAGCATTACAAAATTGCAGCAATGATCCAACACAGAATCGAACCAACACTCAGGTAATCCAACACGAACTCATGAGGAAGATGATCAGCAACTGATGAGGTATCGCAATAATGAGCTAGCACGTATATTGGATTGCACAACTAATGTTGATGCTAAGTAGGAGTTGCAATATGAATTGACAAATTGATGGCTGAATTGAAGAATCGATGGAGCGGTTTAATGCTGAACTGGAGCTGCAACTGGAAAATATTTGGCCCTAGGATAGACTAAGCTCTGATACCATGTTAGAAATTAATAGAACATGAAAACGTGAAGGATATGAACAAGAAAAACATCTGGCTCCATTGTATTGAGAAACGTATCAGTTTGTACATATTGAACTACATATATATAGTATAGAGAGACTTAACTATATATATCGATACTATCTATATAGATACTCATACTATCTATATAACGATATATATAATTGTAAAGAATAAACTAAATTTAAAGGGATAACCTTATTAATATACATAGACTAAACGATAAAGTCTAATAGAAGGATAATCTAGAGTAAACTACATACTATTCTAACATTCACCCATGTTCTCTGCTTTTCTTGATTTATATTACTCTAACATTCACCCATGATCTTTGCTCTTCTTGATTTTGATCCTCAAATTTTAAAATTTGCTGAATTGGTCCCCAAATTTCCAAAGCTTCTTTGCTTGTGTCGGATCCCAAATCCAATCTTGATCAAATCCCTAATCGAATTGAGCTCGCACATATTCATCATTGGTGAGATACTCCTCGTTTGAATACAAGTTTTTCCAGCTAAAATCTAGATGAAAAAAAAAGACTCGGTCATGCCATCGCGGTGCCATATTGGCCATCACGGCGTGGTCATGCCATAAAAGAAAAAAGGGTCATCACAGTCATGCTATCGCGGTGCCATATCGGTAATCACGTCATGGTCATGCCGTAGTAGCTAACAAACTAATCGAAAATCTGAATTCCAGAATTCCAATATTTTATTGAATCCATTGTAAATTATCAAAAAAACTTGGTTGTGCAAACTTAGTGTGATCACACATCTATATGATACCAACCGGCATTTCAACACAATTAATTCAGCGTTTTTTGTAGAGGTATTGGATAAGCAAATCAGTGATTAAATCCAAACTATATTGAGCAAAGAATCGCAACAAAGAAAACAACAAAAAGCATTACAAAATTACAGCAATGATCCAACACAGAATCGCACCAACACTCAGGTAATCCAACACGAACTCATGAGGAAGATGATCAGCAACTGATGAGGAATCGCAATAATGAGCTAGAATGTATATTGGATTGCACAACTAATGTTGATGCTAAGTAGGAGTTGCAATATGAATTGACAAATTGATGGCTGAATTGAAGAATCGATGGAGCGGTTTAATGCTGAACTGGAGCTGCAACTGGAAAATATTTGGCCCTAGGATAGACTAAGCTCTGATACCATGTTAGAAATTAATAGAACATGAAAACGTGAAGGATATGAACAAGAAAAACACCTGGCTCCATTGTATTGATAAACGTATCAGTTTGTACATATTGAACTACATATATATACTATAGAGAGAATTAACTATATATATAGATACTATCTATAAAGTTACTCATACTATCTATCTAACGATATATATAATTGTAAAGAATAAACTAAATTTAAAGGGATAACCTAATTAATATAGATAGACTAAACGATAAAGTCTAATAGAAGGATAATCTAGAGTAAACTACATACTATTCTAACATTCACCCATGTTCTCTGCTTTTCTTGATTTATATTACTCTAACATTCACCCATGTTCTTTGCTCTTCTTGATTTTGATCCTCAAATTTTAAAATTTGCTGAATTGGTCCCCAAATTTCCAAAGCTTCTTTGCTTGTGTCGGATCCCAAATCCAATCTTGATCAAATCCCTAATCGAATTGAGCTCGCACATATTCATCATTGGTGAGATACTCCTCGTTTGAATACAAGTTTTTCCAGCTAAAATCCAGATGAAAAAAAAAGACTCGGTCATGCCATCGCGGTGCCATATTGGCCATCACGGCGTGGTCATGCTATAAAAGAAAAAAGGGTCATCACAGTCATGTTATCGCGGTGCCATATCGGTAATCACGTCATGGTCATGCCGTAGTAGCTAACAAACTAATCGAAAATCTGAATTCCAGAATTCCAATATTTTATTGAATCCATTGTAAATCATCAAAAAAACTTGGTTGTGCAAACTTAATGTGATCACACATATATATGATACCAAACCGGCATTTCAACACAATTAATTCAGCGCTTTTTGTAGAGGTATTGGATAAGCAAATCGGTGATTAAATCCAAACTATATTGAGCAAAGAATCGCAACAAAGAAAACAACAAAAAGCATTACAAAATTGCAGCAATGATCCAACACAGAATCGAACCAACACTCAGGTAATCCAACACGAACTCATGAGGAAGATGATCAGCAACTGATGAGGTATCGCAATAATGAGCTAGCACGTATATTGGATTGCACAACTAATGTTGATGCTAAGTAGGAGTTGCAATATGAATTGACAAATTGATGGTTGAATTGAAGAATCGATGGAGCGGTTTAATGCTGAACTGGAGCTGCAACTGGAAAATATTTGGCCCTAGGATAGACTAAGCTCTGATACCATGTTAGAAATTAATAGAACATGAAAACGTGAAGGATATGAACAAGAAAAACATCTGGCTCCATTGTATTGAGAAACGTATCAGTTTGTACATATTGAACTACATATATATAGTATAGAGAGACTTAACTATATATATCGATACTATCTATATAGATACTCATACTATCTATATAACGATATATATAATTGTAAAGAATAAACTAAATTTAAAGGGATAACCTTATTAATATACATAGACTAAATGATAAAGTCTAATAGAAGGATAATCTAGAGTAAACTACATACTATTCTAACATTCACCCATGTTCTCTGCTTTTCTTGATTTATATTACTCTAACATTCACCCATGATCTTTGCTCTTCTTGATTTTGATCCTCAAATTTTAAAATTTGCTGAATTGGTCCCCAAATTTCCAAAGCTTCTTTGCTTGTGTCGGATCCCAAATCCAATCTTGATCAAATCCCTAATCGAATTGAGCTCGCACATATTCATCATTGGTGAGATACTCCTCGTTTGAATACAAGTTTTTCCAGCTAAAATCTAGATGAAAAAAAAAGACTCGGTCATGCCATCGCGGTGCCATATTGGCCATCACGGCGTGGTCATGCCATAAAAGAAAAAAGGGTCATCACAGTCATGCTATCGCGGTGCCATATCGGTAATCACGTCATGGTCATGCCGTAGTAGCTAACAAACTAATCGAAAATCTGAATTCCAGAATTCCAATATTTTATTGAATCCATTGTAAATCATCAAAAAAACTTGGTTGTGCAAACTTAGTGTGATCACACATCTATATGATACCAACCGGCATTTCAACACAATTAATTCAGCGTTTTTTGTAGAGGTATTGGATAAGCAAATCAGTGATTAAATCCAAACTATATTGAGCAAAGAATCGCAACAAAGAAAACAACAAAAAGCATTACAAAATTACAGCAATGATCCAACACAGAATCGCACCAACACTCAGGTAATCCAACACGAACTCATGAGGAAGATGATCAGCAACTGATGAGGAATCGCAATAATGAGCTAGAATGTATATTGGATTGCACAACTAATGTTGATGCTAAGTAGGAGTTGCAATATGAATTGACAAATTGATGGCTGAATTGAAGAATCGATGGAGCGGTTTAATGCTGAACTGGAGCTGCAACTGGAAAATATTTGGCCCTAGGATAGACTAAGCTCTGATACCATGTTAGAAATTAATAGAACATGAAAACGTGAAGGATATGAACAAGAAAAACACCTGGCTCCATTGTATTGATAAACGTATCAGTTTGTACATATTGAACTACATATATATACTATAGAGAGAATTAACTATATATATAGATACTATCTATAAAGTTACTCATACTATCTATCTAACGATATATATAATTGTAAAGAATAAACTAAATTTAAAGGGATAACCTAATTAATATAGATAGACTAAACGATAAAGTCTAATAGAAGGATAATCTAGAGTAAACTACATACTATTCTAACATTCACCCATGTTCTCTGCTTTCCTTGATTTATATTACTCTAACATTCACCCATGTTCTTTGCTCTTCTTGATTTTGATCCTCAAATTTTAAAATTTGCTGAATTGGTCCCCAAATTTCCAAAGCTTCTTTGCTTGTGTCGGATCCCAAATCCAATCTTGATCAAATCCCTAATCGAATTGAGCTCGCACATATTCATCATTGGTGAGATACTCCTCGTTTGAATACAAGTTTTTCCAACTAAAATCCAGATGAAAAAAAAAGACTCGGTCATGCCATCGCGGTGCCATATTGGCCATCACGGCGTGGTCATGCCATAACAGAAAAAAGGGTCATCACAGTCATGCTATCGCGGTGCCATATCGGTAATCACGTCATGGTCATGCCGTAGTAGCTAACAAACTAATCGAAAATCTGAATTCCAGAATTCCAATATTTTATTGAATCCATTGTAAATCATCAAAAAAACTTGGTTGTGCAAACTTAATGTGATCACACATCTATATGATACCAAACCGGCATTTCAACACAATTAATTCAGCGCTTTTTGTAGAGGTATTGGATAAGCAAATCGGTGATTAAATCCAAACTATATTGAGCAAAGAATCGCAACAAAGAAAACAACAAAAAGCATTACAAAATTGCAGCAATGATCCAACACAGAATCGAACCAACACTCAGGTAATCCAACACGAACTCATGAGGAAGATGATCAGCAACTGATGAGGTATCGCAATAATGAGCTAGAACGTATATTGGATTGCACAACTAATGTTGATGCTAAGAATGAGTTGCAATATGAATTGACAAATTGATGGCTGAATTGAAGAATCGATGGAGCGGTTTAATGCTGAACTGGAGCTGCAACTGGAAAATATTTGGCCCTAGGATAGACTAAGCTCTGATACCATGTTAGAAATTAATAGAACATGAAAACGTGAAGGATATGAACAAGAAAAACATCTGGCTCCATTGTATTGAGAAACGTATCAGTTTGTACATATTGAACTACATATATATAGTATAGAGAGACTTAACTATATATATCGATACTATCTATATAGATACTCATACTATCTATCTAACGATATATATAATTGTAAAGAATAAACTAAATTTAAAGGGATAACCTTATTAATATAGATAGACTAAACGATAAAGTCTAATAGAAGGATAATCTAGAGTAAACTACATACTATTCTAACATTCACCCATGTTCTCTGCTTTTCTTGATTTATATTACTCTAACATTCACCCATGATCTTTGCTCTTCTTGATTTTGATCCTCAAATTTTAAAATTTGCTGAATTGGTCCCCAAATTTCCAAAGCTTCTTTGCTTGTGTCGGATCCCAAATCCAATCTTGATCAAATCCCTAATCGAATTGAGCTCGCACATATTCATCATTGGTGAGATACTCCTCGTTTGAATACAAGTTTTTCCAGCTAAAATCCAGATGAAAAAAAAAGACTCGGTCATGCCATCGCGGTGCCATATTGGCCATCACGGCGTGGTCATGCCATAAAAGAAAAAAGGGTCATCACAGTCATGCTATCGCGGTGCCATATCGGTAATCACGTCATGGTCATGCCGTAGTAGCTAACAAACTAATCGAAAATCTGAATTCCAGAATTCCAATATTTTATTGAATCCATTGTAAATCATCAAAAAAACTTGGTTGTGCAAACTTAATGTGATCACACATATATATGATACCAAACCGGCATTTCAACACAATTAATTCAGCGCTTTTTGTAGAGGTATTGGATAAGCAAATCGGTGATTAAATCCAAACTATATTGAGCAAAGAATCGCAACAAAGAAAACAACAAAAAGCATTACAAAATTGCAGCAATGATCCAACACAGAATCGAACCAACACTCAGGTAATCCAACACGAACTCATGAGGAAGATGATCAGCAACTGATGAGGTATCGCAATAATGAGCTAGCACGTATATTGGATTGCACAACTAATGTTGATGCTAAGTAGGAGTTGCAATATGAATTGACAAATTGATGGTTGAATTGAAGAATCGATGGAGCGGTTTAATGCTGAACTGGAGCTGCAACTGGAAAATATTTGGCCCTAGGATAGACTAAGCTCTGATACCATGTTAGAAATTAATAGAACATGAAAACGTGAAGGATATGAACAAGAAAAACATCTGGCTCCATTGTATTGAGAAACGTATCAGTTTGTACATATTGAACTACATATATATAGTATAGAGAGACTTAACTATATATATCGATACTATCTATATAGATACTCATACTATCTATATAACGATATATATAATTGTAAAGAATAAACTAAATTTAAAGGGATAACCTTATTAATATACATAGACTAAATGATAAAGTCTAATAGAAGGATAATCTAGAGTAAACTACATACTATTCTAACATTCACCCATGTTCTCTGCTTTTCTTGATTTATATTACTCTAACATTCACCCATGATCTTTGCTCTTCTTGATTTTGATCCTCAAATTTTAAAATTTGCTGAATTGGTCCCCAAATTTCCAAAGCTTCTTTGCTTGTGTCGGATCCCAAATCCAATCTTGATCAAATCCCTAATCGAATTGAGCTCGCACATATTCATCATTGGTGAGATACTCCTCGTTTGAATACAAGTTTTTCCAGCTAAAATCTAGATGAAAAAAAAAGACTCGGTCATGCCATCGCGGTGCCATATTGGCCATCACGGCGTGGTCATGCCATAAAAGAAAAAAGGGTCATCACAGTCATGCTATCGCGGTGCCATATCGGTAATCACGTCATGGTCATGCCGTAGTAGCTAACAAACTAATCGAAAATCTGAATTCCAGAATTCCAATATTTTATTGAATCCATTGTAAATCATCAAAAAAACTTGGTTGTGCAAACTTAGTGTGATCACACATCTATATGATACCAACCGGCATTTCAACACAATTAATTCAGCGTTTTTTGTAGAGGTATTGGATAAGCAAATCAGTGATTAAATCCAAACTATATTGAGCAAAGAATCGCAACAAAGAAAACAACAAAAAGCATTACAAAATTACAGCAATGATCCAACACAGAATCGCACCAACACTCAGGTAATCCAACACGAACTCATGAGGAAGATGATCAGCAACTGATGAGGAATCGCAATAATGAGCTAGAATGTATATTGGATTGCACAACTAATGTTGATGCTAAGTAGGAGTTGCAATATGAATTGACAAATTGATGGCTGAATTGAAGAATCGATGGAGCGGTTTAATGCTGAACTGGAGCTGCAACTGGAAAATATTTGGCCCTAGGATAGACTAAGCTCTGATACCATGTTAGAAATTAATAGAACATGAAAACGTGAAGGATATGAACAAGAAAAACACCTGGCTCCATTGTATTGATAAACGTATCAGTTTGTACATATTGAACTACATATATATACTATAGAGAGAATTAACTATATATATAGATACTATCTATAAAGTTACTCATACTATCTATCTAACGATATATATAATTGTAAAGAATAAACTAAATTTAAAGGGATAACCTAATTAATATAGATAGACTAAACGATAAAGTCTAATAGAAGGATAATCTAGAGTAAACTACATACTATTCTAACATTCACCCATGTTCTCTGCTTTCCTTGATTTATATTACTCTAACATTCACCCATGTTCTTTGCTCTTCTTGATTTTGATCCTCAAATTTTAAAATTTGCTGAATTGGTCCCCAAATTTCCAAAGCTTCTTTGCTTGTGTCGGATCCCAAATCCAATCTTGATCAAATCCCTAATCGAATTGAGCTCGCACATATTCATCATTGGTGAGATACTCCTCGTTTGAATACAAGTTTTTCCAACTAAAATCCAGATGAAAAAAAAAGACTCGGTCATGCCATCGCGGTGCCATATTGGCCATCACGGCGTGGTCATGCCATAACAGAAAAAAGGGTCATCACAGTCATGCTATCGCGGTGCCATATCGGTAATCACGTCATGGTCATGCCGTAGTAGCTAACAAACTAATCGAAAATCTGAATTCCAGAATTCCAATATTTTATTGAATCCATTGTAAATCATCAAAAAAACTTGGTTGTGCAAACTTAATGTGATCACACATCTATATGATACCAAACCGGCATTTCAACACAATTAATTCAGCGCTTTTTGTAGAGGTATTGGATAAGCAAATCGGTGATTAAATCCAAACTATATTGAGCAAAGAATCGCAACAAAGAAAACAACAAAAAGCATTACAAAATTGCAGCAATGATCCAACACAGAATCGAACCAACACTCAGGTAATCCAACACGAACTCATGAGGAAGATGATCAGCAACTCATGAGGTATCGCAATAATGAGCTAGAACGTATATTGGATTGCACAACTAATGTTGATGCTAAGAATGAGTTGCAATATGAATTGACAAATTGATGGCTGAATTGAAGAATCGATGGAGCGGTTTAATGCTGAACTGGAGCTGCAACTGGAAAATATTTGGCCCTAGGATAGACTAAGCTCTGATACCATGTTAGAAATTAATAGAACATGAAAACGTGAAGGATATGAACAAGAAAAACATCTGGCTCCATTGTATTGAGAAACGTATCAGTTTGTACATATTGAACTACATATATATAGTATAGAGAGACTTAACTATATATATCGATACTATCTATATAGATACTCATACTATCTATCTAACGATATATATAATTGTAAAGAATAAACTAAATTTAAAGGGATAACCTTATTAATATAGATAGACTAAACGATAAAGTCTAATAGAAGGATAATCTAGAGTAAACTACATACTATTCTAACATTCACCCATGTTCTCTGCTTTTCTTGATTTATATTACTCTAACATTCACCCATGATCTTTGCTCTTCTTGATTTTGATCCTCAAATTTTAAAATTTGCTGAATTGGTCCCCAAATTTCCAAAGCTTCTTTGCTTGTGTCGGATCCCAAATCCAATCTTGATCAAATCCCTAATCGAATTGAGCTCGCACATATTCATCATTGGTGAGATACTCCTCGTTTGAATACAAGTTTTTCCAGCTAAAATCCAGATGAAAAAAAAAGACTCGGTCATGCCATCGCGGTGCCATATTGGCCATCACGGCGTGGTCATGCCATAAAAGAAAAAAGGGTCATCACAGTCATGCTATCGCGGTGCCATATCGGTAATCACGTCATGGTCATGCCGTAGTAGCTAACAAACTAATCAAAAATCTGAATTCCAGAATTCCAATATTTTATTGAATCCATTGTAAATCATCAAAAAAACTTGGTTGTGCAAACTTAGTGTGATCACACATCTATATGATACCAACCGGCATTTCAACACAATTAATTCAGCGTTTTTTGTAGAGGTATTGGATAAGCAAATCAGTGATTAAATCCAAACTATATTGAGCAAAGAATCGCAACAAAGAAAACAACAAAAAGCATTACAAAATTACAGCAATGATCCAACACAGAATCGCACCAACACTCAGGTAATCCAACACGAACTCATGAGGAAGATGATCAGCAACTGATGAGGAATCGCAATAATGAGCTAGAATGTATATTGGATTGCACAACTAATGTTGATGCTAAGTAGGAGTTGCAATATGAATTGACAAATTGATGGCTGAATTGAAGAATCGATGGAGCGGTTTAATGCTGAACTGGAGCTGCAACTGGAAAATATTTGGCCCTAGGATAGACTAAGCTCTGATACCATGTTAGAAATTAATAGAACATGAAAACGTGAAGGATATGAACAAGAAAAACACCTGGCTCCATTGTATTGATAAACGTATCAGTTTGTACATATTGAACTACATATATATACTATAGAGAGAATTAACTATATATATAGATACTATCTATAAAGTTACTCATACTATCTATCTAACGATATATATAATTGTAAAGAATAAACTAAATTTAAAGGGATAACCTAATTAATATAGATAGACTAAACGATAAAGTCTAATAGAAGGATAATCTAGAGTAAACTACATACTATTCTAACATTCACCCATGTTCTCTGCTTTCCTTGATTTATATTACTCTAACATTCACCCATGTTCTTTGCTCTTCTTGATTTTGATCCTCAAATTTTAAAATTTGCTGAATTGGTCCCCAAATTTCCAAAGCTTCTTTGCTTGTGTCGGATCCCAAATCCAATCTTGATCAAATCCCTAATCGAATTGAGCTCGCACATATTCATCATTGGTGAGATACTCCTCGTTTGAATACAAGTTTTTCCAACTAAAATCCAGATGAAAAAAAAAGACTCGGTCATGCCATCGCGGTGCCATATTGGCCATCACGGCGTGGTCATGCCATAACAGAAAAAAGGGTCATCACAGTCATGCTATCGCGGTGCCATATCGGTAATCACGTCATGGTCATGCCGTAGTAGCTAACAAACTAATCGAAAATCTGAATTCCAGAATTCCAATATTTTATTGAATCCATTGTAAATCATCAAAAAAACTTGGTTGTGCAAACTTAATGTGATCACACATCTATATGATACCAAACCGGCATTTCAACACAATTAATTCAGCGCTTTTTGTAGAGGTATTGGATAAGCAAATCGGTGATTAAATCCAAACTATATTGAGCAAAGAATCGCAACAAAGAAAACAACAAAAAGCATTACAAAATTGCAGCAATGATCCAACACAGAATCGAACCAACACTCAGGTAATCCAACACGAACTCATGAGGAAGATGATCAGCAACTCATGAGGTATCGCAATAATGAGCTAGAACGTATATTGGATTGCACAACTAATGTTGATGCTAAGAATGAGTTGCAATATGAATTGACAAATTGATGGCTGAATTGAAGAATCGATGGAGCGGTTTAATGCTGAACTGGAGCTGCAACTGGAAAATATTTGGCCCTAGGATAGACTAAGCTCTGATACCATGTTAGAAATTAATAGAACATGAAAACGTGAAGGATATGAACAAGAAAAACATCTGGCTCCATTGTATTGAGAAACGTATCAGTTTGTACATATTGAACTACATATATATAGTATAGAGAGACTTAACTATATATATCGATACTATCTATATAGATACTCATACTATCTATCTAACGATATATATAATTGTAAAGAATAAACTAAATTTAAAGGGATAACCTTATTAATATAGATAGACTAAACGATAAAGTCTAATAGAAGGATAATCTAGAGTAAACTACATACTATTCTAACATTCACCCATGTTCTCTGCTTTTCTTGATTTATATTACTCTAACATTCACCCATGATCTTTGCTCTTCTTGATTTTGATCCTCAAATTTTAAAATTTGCTGAATTGGTCCCCAAATTTCCAAAGCTTCTTTGCTTGTGTCGGATCCCAAATCCAATCTTGATCAAATCCCTAATCGAATTGAGCTCGCACATATTCATCATTGGTGAGATACTCCTCGTTTGAATACAAGTTTTTCCAGCTAAAATCCAGATGAAAAAAAAAGACTCGGTCATGCCATCGCGGTGCCATATTGGCCATCACGGCGTGGTCATGCCATAAAAGAAAAAAGGGTCATCACAGTCATGCTATCGCGGTGCCATATCGGTAATCACGTCATGGTCATGCCGTAGTAGCTAACAAACTAATCGAAAATCTGAATTCCAGAATTCCAATATTTTATTGAATCCATTGTAAATCATCAAAAAAACTTGGTTGTGCAAACTTAATGTGATCACACATCTATATGATACCAAACCGGCATTTCAACACAATTAATTCAGCGCTTTTTGTAGAGGTATTGGATAAGCAAATCGGTGATTAAATCCAAACTATATTGAGCAAAGAATCGCAACAAAGAAAACAACAAAAAGCATTACAAAATTGCAGCAATGATCCAACACAGAATCGAACCAACACTCAGGTAATCCAACACGAACTCATGAGGAAGATGATCAGCAACTGATGAGGTATCGCAATAATGAGCTAGAACGTATATTGGATTGCACAACTAATGTTGATGCTAAGAATGAGTTGCAATATGAATTGACAAATTGATGGCTGAATTGAAGAATCGATGGAGCGGTTTAATGCTGAACTGGAGCTGCAACTGGAAAATATTTGGCCCTAGGATAGACTAAGCTCTGATACCATGTTAGAAATTAATAGAACATGAAAACGTGAAGGATATGAACAAGAAAAACATCTGGCTCCATTGTATTGAGAAACGTATCAGTTTGTACATATTGAACTACATATATATAGTATAGAGAGACTTAACTATATATATCGATACTATCTATATAGATACTCATACTATCTATCTAACGATATATATAATTGTAAAGAATAAACTAAATTTAAAGGGATAACCTTATTAATATAGATAGACTAAACGATAAAGTCTAATAGAAGGATAATCTAGAGTAAACTACATACTATTCTAACATTCACCCATGTTCTCTGCTTTTCTTGATTTATATTACTCTAACATTCACCCATGATCTTTGCTCTTCTTGATTTTGATCCTCAAATTTTAAAATTTGCTGAATTGGTCCCCAAATTTCCAAAGCTTCTTTGCTTGTGTCGGATCCCAAATCCAATCTTGATCAAATCCCTAATCGAATTGAGCTCGCACATATTCATCATTGGTGAGATACTCCTCGTTTGAATACAAGTTTTTCCAGCTAAAATCCAGATGAAAAAAAAAGACTCGGTCATGCCATCGCGGTGCCATATTGGCCATCACGGCGTGGTCATGCCATAACAGAAAAAAGGGTCATCACAGTCATGCTATCGCGGTGCCATATCGGTAATCACGTCATGGTCATGCCGTAGTAGCTAACAAACTAATCGAAAATCTGAATTCCAGAATTCCAATATTTTATTGAATCCATTGTAAATCATCAAAAAAACTTGGTTGTGCAAACTTAGTGTGATCACACATCTATATGATACCAACCGGCATTTCAACACAATTAATTCAGCGTTTTTTGTAGAGGTATTGGATAAGAAAATCGGTGATTAAATCCAAACTATATTGAGCAAAGAATCGCAACAAAGAAAACAACAAAAAGCATTACAAAATTGCAGCAATGATCCAACACAGAATCGCACCAACACTCAGGTAATCCAACACGAACTCATGAGGAAGATGATCAGCAACTGATGAGGAATCGCAATAATAAGCTAGAACGTATATTGGATTGCACAACTAATGTTGATGCTAAGAATGAGTTGCAATATGAATTGACAAATTGATGGCTGAATTGAAGAATCGATGGAGCGGTTTAATGCTGAACTGGAGCTGCAACTGGAAAATATTTGGCCCTAGGATAGACTAAGCTCTGATACCATGTTAGAAATTAATAGAACATGAAAACGTGAAGGATATGAACAAGAAAAACATCTGGCTCCATTGTATTGAGAAACGTATCAGTTTGTACATATTGAACTACATATATATAGTATAGAGAGACTTAACTATATATATCGATACTATCTATATAGATACTCATACTATCTATCTAACGATATATATAATTGTAAAGAATAAACTAAATTTAAAGGGATAACCTTATTAATATAGATAGACTAAACGATAAAGTCTAATAGAAGGATAATCTAGAGTAAACTACATACTATTCTAACATTCACCCATGTTCTCTGCTTTTCTTGATTTATATTACTCTAACATTCACCCATGATCTTTGCTCTTCTTGATTTTGATCCTCAAATTTTAAAATTTGCTGAATTGGTCCCCAAATTTCCAAAGCTTCTTTGCTTGTGTCGGATCCCAAATCCAATCTTGATCAAATCCCTAATCGAATTGAGCTCACCCATATTCATCATTGGTGAGATACTCCTCGTTTGAATACAAGTTTTTCCAGCTAAAATCCAGATGAAAAAAAAAGACTCGGTCATGCCATCGCGGTGCCATATTGGCCATCACGGCGTGGTCATGCCATAAAATAAAAAAGGGTCATCACAGTCATGCTATCGCGGTGCCATATCGGTAATCACGTCATGGTCATGCCGTAGTAGCTAACAAACTAATCGAAAATCTGAATTCCAGAATTCCAATATTTTATTGAATCCATTGTAAATCATCAAAAAAACTTGGTTGTGCAAACTTAGTGTGATCACACATCTATATGATACCAACCGGCATTTCAACACAATTAATTCAGCATTTTTTGTAGAGGTATTGGATAAGCAAATCGGTGATTAAATCCAAACTATATTGAGCAAAGAATCGCAACAAAGAAAACAACAAAAAGCATTACAAAATTGCAGCAATGATCCAACACAGAATCGCACCAACACTCAGGTAATCCAACACGAACTCATGAGGAAGATGATCAGCAACTGATGAGGAATCGCAATAATAAGCTAGAACGTATATTGGATTGCACAACTAATGTTGATGCTAAGAATGAGTTGCAATATGAATTGACAAATTGATGGCTGAATTGAAGAATCGATGGAGCGGTTTAATGCTGAACTGGAGCTGCAACTGGAAAATATTTGGCCCTAGGATAGACTAAGCTCTGATACCATGTTAGAAATTAATAGAACATGAAAACGTGAAGGATATGAACAAGAAAAACACCTGGCTCCATTGTATTGAGAAACGAATCAGTTTGTACATATTGAACTACATATATATAGTATAGAGAGACTTAACTATATATATAGATACTATCTATAAAGATACTCATACTATCTATCTAACGATATATATAATTGTAAAGATTAAACTAAATTTAAAGGGATAACCTAATTAATATAGATAGACTAAACGATAAAGTCTAATAGAAGGATAATCTAGAGTAAACTACATAATATTCTAACATTCACCCATGTTCACTGCTTTTCTTGATTTATATTACTCTAACATTCACCCATGTTCTTTGCTCTTCTTGATTTTGATCCTCAAATTTTAAAATTTGCTGAATTGGTCCCCAAATTTCCAAAGCTTCTTTGCTTGTGTCGGATCCCAAATCCAATCTTGATCAAATCCCTAATCGAATTGAGCTCGCACATATTCATCATTGGTGAGATACTCCTCGTTTGAATACAAGTTTTTCCAACTAAAATCCATATGAAAAAAAAAGACTCGGTCATGCCATCGCGGTGCCATATTGGCCATCACGGCGTGGTCATGCCATAAAAGAAAAAAGGGTCATCACAGTCATGCTATCGCGGTGCTATATCGGTAATCACGTCATGGTCATGCCGTAGTAGCTAACAAACTAATCGAAAATCTGAATTCTAGAATTCCAATATTTTATTGAATCCATTGTAAATCATCAAAAAAACTTGGTTGTGCAAACTTAGTGTGATCACACATCTATATGATACCAAACCGGCATTTCAACACAATTAATTCAGCGTTTTTTGTAGAGGTATTGGATAAGCAAATCGGTGATTAAATCCAAACTATATTGAGCAAAGAATCGCAACAAAGAAAACAACAAAAAGCATTACAAAATTGCAGCAATGATCCAACACAGAATCGCACCAACACTCAGGTAATCCAACACGAACTCATGAGGAAGATGATCAGCAACTGATGAGGAATCGCAATAATGAGCTAGAATGTATATTGGATTGCACAACTAATGTTGATGCTAAGTAGGAGTTGCAATATGAATTGACAAATTAATGGCTGAATTGAAGAATCGATGGAGCGGTTTAATGCTGAACTGGAGCTGTAACTGGAAAATATTTGGCCCAAGGATAGACTAAGCTCTGATACCATGTTAGAATTTAATAGAACATGAAAGCGTGAAGGATATGAACAAGAAAAACACCTGGCTCCATTGTATTGAGAAACGAATCAGTTTGTACATATTGAACTACATATATATAGTATAGAGAGACTTAACTATATATATCGATACTATCTATATAGATACTCATACTATCTATCTAACGATATATATAATTGTAAAGAATAAACTAAATTTAAAGGGATAACCTTATTAATATAGATAGACTAAACGATAAAGTCTAATAGAAGGATAATCTAGAGTAAACTACATAATATTCTAACATTCACCCATGTTCTCTGCTTTTCTTGATTTATATTACTCTAACATTCACCCATGTTCTTTGCTCTTCTTGATTTTGATCCTCAAATTTTAAAATTTGCTGAATTGGTCCCCAAATTTCCAAAGCTTCTTTGCTTGTGTCGGATCCCAAATCCAATCTTGATCAAATCCCTAATCACATTGAGCTCGCACATATTCATCATTGGTGAGATACTCCTCGTTTGAATACAAGTTTTTCCAGCTAAAATCCAGATGAAAAAAAAAGACTCGGTCATGCCATCGCGGTGCCATATTGGCCATCACGGCGTGGTCATGCCATAAAAGAAAAAAGGGTCATCACAGTCATGCTATCGCGGTGCCATATCGGTAATCACGTCATGGTCATGCCGTAGTAGCTAACAAACTAATCGAAAATCTGAATTCCAGAATTCCAATATTTTATTGAATCCATTGTAAATCATCAAAAAAACTTGGTTGTGCAAACTTAGTGTGATCACACATCTATATGATACCAACCGGCATTTCAACACAATTAATTCAGCGTTTTTTGTAGAGGTATTGGATAAGCAAATCGGTGATTAAATCCAAACTATATTGAGCAAAGAATCGCAACAAAGAAAACAACAAAAAGCATTACAAAATTGCAGCAATGATCCAACACAGAATCGCACCAACACTCAGGTAATCCAACACGAACTCATGAGGAAGATGATCAGCAACTGATGAGGAATCGCAATAATAAGCTAGAACGTATATTGGATTGCACAACTAATGTTGATGCTAAGAATGAGTTGCAATATGAATTGACAAATTGATGGCTGAATTGAAGAATCGATGGAGCGGTTTAATGCTGAACTGGAGCTGCAACTGGAAAATATTTGGCCCTAGGATAGACTAAGCTCTGATACCATGTTAGAAATTAATAGAACATGAAAACGTGAAGGATATGAACAAGAAAAACACCTGGCTCCATTGTATTGAGAAACGAATCAGTTTGTACATATTGAACTACATATATATAGTATAGAGAGAATTAACTATATATATAGATACTATCTATAAAGATACTCATACTATCTATCTAACGATATATATAATTGTAAAGATTAAACTAAATTTAAAGGGATAACCTAATTAATATAGATAGACTAAACGATAAAGTCTAATAGAAGGATAATCTAGAGTAAACTACATAATATTCTAACATTCACCCATGTTCTCTGCTTTTCTTGATTTATATTACTCTAACATTCACCCATGTTCTTTGCTATTCTTGATTTTGATCCTCAAATTTTAAAATTTGCTGAATTGGTCCTCAAATTTCCAAAGCTTCTTTGCTTGTGTCGGATCCCAAATCCAATCTTGATCAAATCCCTAATCACATTGAGCTCGCACATATTCATCATTGGTGAGATACTCCTCGTTTGAATACAAGTTTTTCCAGCTAAAATCCAGATGAAAAAAAAAGACTCGGTCATGCCATCGCGGTGCCATATTGGCCATCACGGCGTGGTCATGCCATAAAAGAAAAAAGGGTCATCACAGTCATGCTATCGCGGTGCCATATCGGTAATCACGTCATGGTCATGCCGTAGTAGCTAACAAACTAATCGAAAATCTGAATTCCAGAATTCCAATATTTTATTGAATCCATTGTAAATCATCAAAAAAACTTGGTTGTGCAAACTTAGTGTGATCACACATCTATATGATACCAACCGGCATTTCAACACAATTAATTCAGCGTTTTTTGTAGAGGTATTGGATAAGCAAATCGGTGATTAAATCCAAACTATATTGAGCAAAGAATCGCAACAAAGAAAACAACAAAAAGCATTACAAAATTGCAGCAATGATCCAACACAGAATCGCACCAACACTCAGGTAATCCAACACGAACTCATGAGGAAGATGATCAGCAACTGATGAGGAATCGCAATAATAAGCTAGAACGTATATTGGATTGCACAACTAATGTTGATGCTAAGAATGAGTTGCAATATGAATTGACAAATTGATGGCTGAATTGAAGAATCGATGGAGCGGTTTAATGCTGAACTGGAGCTGCAACTGGAAAATATTTGGCCCTAGGATAGACTAAGCTCTGATACCATGTTAGAAATTAATAGAACATGAAAACGTGAAGGATGTGAACAAGAAAAACACCTGGCTCCATTGTATTGAGAAACGAATCAGTTTGTACATATTGAACTACATATATATAGTATAGAGAGAATTAACTATATATATAGATACTATCTATAAAGATACTCATACTATCTATCTAACGATATATATAATTGTAAAGATTAAACTAAATTTAAAGGGATAACCTAATTAATATAGATAGACTAAACGATAAAGTTTAATAGAAGGATAATCTAGAGTAAACTACATAATATTCTAACATTCACCCATGTTCTCTGCTTTTCTTGATTTATATTACTCTAACATTCACCCATGTTCTTTGCTCTTCTTGATTTTGATCCTCAAATTTTAAAATTTGCTGAATTGGTCCTCAAATTTCCAAAGCTTCTTTGCTTGTGTCGGATCCCAAATCCAATCTTGATCAAATCCCTAATCACATTGAGCTCGCACATATTCATCATTGGTGAGATACTCCTCGTTTGAATACAAGTTTTTCCAGCTAAAATCCAGATGAAAAATAAAGACTCGGTCATGCCATCGCGGTGCCATATTGGCCATCACGGCGTGGTCATGCCATAAAAGAAAAAAGGGTCATCACAGTCATGCTATCGCGGTGCCATATCGGTAATCACGTCATGGTCATGCCGTAGTAGCTAACAAACTAATCGAAAATCTGAATTCCAGAATTCCAATATTTTATTGAATCCATTGTAAATCATCAAAAAAACTTGGTTGTGCAAACTTAGTGTGATCACACATCTATATGATACCAACCGGCATTTCAACACAATTAATTCAGCGTTTTTGGTAGAGGTATTGGATAAGCAAATCGGTGATTAAATCCAAACTATATTGAGCAAAGAATCGCAACAAAGAAAACAACAAAAAGCATTACAAAATTGCAGCAATGATCCAACACAGAATCGCACCAACACTCAGGTAATCCAACACGAACTCATGAGGAAGATGATCAGCAACTGATGAGGAATCGCAATAATAAGCTAGAACGTATATTGGATTGCACAACTAATGTTGATGCTAAGAATGAGTTGCAATATGAATTGACAAATTGATGGCTGAATTGAAGAATCGATGGAGCGGTTTAATGCTGAACTGGAGCTGCAACTGGAAAATATTTGGCCCTAGGATAGACTAAGCTCTGATACCATGTTAGAAATTAATAGAACATGAAAACGTGAAGGATACGAACAAGAAAAACACCTGGCTCCATTGTATTGAGAAACGAATCAGTTTGTACATATTGAACTACATATATATAGTATAGAGAGAATTAACTATATATATAGATACTATCTATAAAGATACTCATACTATCTATCTAACGATATATATAATTGTAAAGATTAAACTAAATTTAAAGGGATAACCTAATTAATATAGATAGACTAAACGATAAAGTCTAATAGAAGGATAATCTAGAGTAAACTACATAATATTCTAACATTCACCCATGTTCTCTGCTTTTCTTGATTTATATTACTCTAACATTCACCCATGTTCTTTGCTCTTCTTGATTTTGATCCTCAAATTTTAAAATTTGCTGAATTGGTCCTCAAATTTCCAAAGCTTCTTTGCTTGTGTCGGATCCCAAATCCAATCTTGATCAAATCCCTAATCGAATTGAGCTCGCACATATTCATCATTGGTGAGATACTCCTCGTTTGAATACAAGTTTTTCCAGCTAAAATCCAGATGAAAAAAAAAGACTCGGTCATGCCATCGCGGTGCCATATTGGCCATCACGGCGTGGTCATGCCATAAAAGAAAAAAGGGTCATCACAGTCATGCTATCGCGGTGGGATATCGGTAATCACGTCATGGTCATGTCGTAGTAGCTAACAAACTAATCGAAAATCTGAATTCCAGAATTCCAATATTTTATTGAATCCATTGTAAATCATCAAAAAAACTTGGTTGTGCAAACTTAATGTGATCACACATCTATATGATACCAAACCGGCATTTCAACACAATTAATTCAGCATTTTTTGTAGAGGTATTGGATAAGCAAATCGGTGATTAAATCCAAACTATATTGCGCAAAGAATCGCAACAAAGACAACAACAAAAAGCATTACAAAATTGCAGCAATGATCCAACATAGAATCGCACCAACACTCAGGTGATCCAATACGAAGTCATGAGGAAGATGATCAGCAACTGATGAGGAATCGCAATAATGAGCTAGAATGTATATTGGATTGCACAACTAATGTTGATGCTAAGAATGAGTTGCAATATGAATTGACAAATTGATGGCTGAATTGAAGAATCGATGGAGCGGTTTAATGCTGAACTGGAAAATATTTGGCCCTAGGATAGACTAAGCTCTGATACCATGTTAGAAATTAATAGAACATGAAAACGTGAAGGATATGAACAAGAAAAACACCTGGCTCCATTGTATTGAGAAACGAATCAGTTTGTACATATTGAACTACATATATATAGTATAGAGAGAATTAACTATATATATCGATACTATCTATAAAGATACTCATACTATCTATCTAACGATATATATAATTGTAAAGATTAAACTAAATTTAAAGGGATAACCTAATTAATATAGATAGACTAAACGATAAAGTCTAATAGATGGATAATCTAGAGTAAACTACATAGTATTCTAACATTCACCCATGTTCTCTGCTTTTCTTGATTTATATTACTCTAACATTCACCCATGTTCTTTGCTCTTCTTGATTTTGATCCTCAAATTTTAAAATTTGCTGAATTGGTCCCCAAATTTCCAAAGCTTCTTTGCTTGTGTCGGATCCCAAATCCAATCTTGATCAAATCCCTAATCGAATTGAGCTCGCACATATTCATCATTGGTGAGATACTCCTCGTTTGAAAACAAGTTTTTCCAGCTAAAATCCAGATGAAAAAAAAAGACTCGGTCATGCCATCGCGGTGCCATATTGGCCATCACGGCGTGGTCATGCCATAACAGAAAAAAGGGTCATCACAGTCATGCTATCGCGGTGCCATATCGGTAATCACGTCATGGTCATGCCGTAGTAGCTAACAAACTAATCGAAAATCTGAATTCCAGAATTCCAATATTTTATTGAATCCATTGTAAATCATCAAAAAAACTTGGTTGTGCAAACTTAATGTGATCACACATCTATATGATACCAAACCGGCATTTCAACACAATTAATTCAGTGTTTTTTGTAGAGGTATTGGATAAGTAAATCGGTGATTAAATCCAAACTATATTGAGCAAAGAATCGCAACAAAGAAAACAACAAAAAGCATTACAAAATTGCAGCAATGATCCTACACAGAATCGCACCAACACTCAGGTAATCCAACATGAACTCATGAGGAAGATGATCAGCAACTCATGAGGAATCGCAATAATGAGCTAGAATGTATATTGGATTGCACAACTAATGTTGATGCTAAGTAGGAGTTGCAATATGAATTGACAAATTAATGGCTGAATTGAAGAATCGATGGAGCGGTTTAATGCTGAACTGGAGCTGTAACTGGAAAATATTTGGCCCAAGGATAGACTAAGCTCTGATACCATGTTAGAATTTAATAGAACATGAAAGCGTGAAGGATATGAACAAGAAAAACACCTGGCTCCATTGTATTGAGAAACGTATCATTTTGTACATATTGAACTACATATATATAGTATAGAGAGAATTAACTATATATATCGATACTATCTATAAAGATACTCATACTATCTATCTAACGATATATATAATTGTAAAGATTAAACTAAATTTAAAGGGATAACCTAATTAATATAGATAGACTAAACGATAAAGTCTAATAGAAGGATAATCTAGAGTAAACTACATACTATTCTAACATTCACCCATGTTCTCTGCTTTTCTTGATTTATATTACTCTAACATTCACCCATGTTCTTTGCTCTTCTTGATTTTGATCCTCAAATTTTAAAATTTGCTGAATTGGTCCCCAAATTTCCAAAGCTTCTTTGCTTGTGTCGGATCCCAAATCCAATCTTGATCAAATCCCTAATCGAATTGAGCTCGCACATATTCATCATTGGTGAGATACTCCTCGTTTGAAAAAAAGTTTTTCCAGCTAAAATCCAGATGAAAAAAAAAGACTCGGTCATGCCATCGCGGTGCCATATTGGCCATCACGGCGTGGTCATGCCATAACAGAAAAAAGGGTCATCACAGTCATGCTATCGCGGTGCCATATCGGTAATCACGTCATGGTCATGCCGTAGTAGCTAACAAACTAATCGAAAATCTGAATTCCAGAATTCCAATATTTTATTGAATCCATTGTAAATCATCAAAAAAACTTGGTTGTGCAAACTTAATGTGATCACACATCTATATGATACCAAACCGGCATTTCAACACAATTAATTCAGCGTTTTTTGTAGAGGTATTGGATAAGCAAATCGGTGATTAAATCCAAACTATATTGAGCAAAGAATCGCAACAAAGAAAACAACAAAAAGCATTACAAAATTGCAGCAATGATCCAACACAGAATCGCACCAACACTCAGGTAATCCAACATGAACTCATGAGGAAGATGATCAGCAACTCATGAGGAATCGCAATAATGAGCTAGAATGTATATTGGATTGCACAACTAATGTTGATGCTAAGTAGGAGTTGCAATATGAATTGAAAAATTAATGGCTGAATTGAAGAATCGATGGAGCGGTTTAATGCTGAACTGGAGCTGTAACTGGAAAATATTTGGCCCAAGGATAGACTAAGCTCTGATACCATGTTAGAATTTAATAGAACATGAAAGCGTGAAGGATATGAACAAGAAAAACACCTGGCTCCATTGTATTGAGAAACGTATCAGTTTGTACATATTGAACTACATATATATAGTATAGAGAGAATTAACTATATATATCGGTACTATCTATAAAGATACTCATACTATCTATCTAACGATATATATAATTGTAAAGATTAAACTAAATTTAAAGGGATAACCTAATTAATATAGATAGACTAAACGATAAAGTCTAATAGAAGGATAATCTAGAGTAAACTACATACTATTCTAACATTCACCCATGTTCTCTGCTTTTCTTGATTTATATTACTCTAACATTCACCCATGTTCTTTGCTCTTCTTGATTTTGATCCTCAAATTTTAAAATTTGCTGAATTGGTCCCCAAATTTCCAAAGCTTCTTTGCTTGTGTCGGATCCCAAATCCAATCTTGATCAAATCCCTAATCGAATTGAGCTCGCACATATTCATCATTGGTGAGATACTCCTCGTTTGAAAAAAAGTTTTTCCAGCTAAAATCCAGATGAAAAAAAAAGACTCGGTCATGCCATCGCGGTGCCATATTGGCCATCACGGCGTGGTCATGCCATAACAGAAAAAAGGGTCATCACAGTCATGCTATCGCGGTGCCATATCGGTAATCACGTCATGGTCATGCCGTAGTAGCTAACAAACTAATCGAAAATCTGAATTCCAGAATTCCAATATTTTATTGAATCCACTGTAAATCATCAAAAAAACTTGGTTGTGCAAACTTAATGTGATCACACATCTATATGATACCAAACCGGCATTTCAACACAATTAATTCAGTGTTTTTTGTAGAGGTATTGGATAAGTAAATCGGTGATTAAATCCAAACTATATTGAGCAAAGAATCGCAACAAAGAAAACAACAAAAAGCATTACAAAATTGCAGCAATGATCCAACACAGAATCGCACCAACACTCAGGTAATCCAACATGAACTCATGAGGAAGATGATCAGCAACTCATGAGGAATCGCAATAATGAGCTAGAATGTATATTGGATTGCACAACTAATGTTGATGCTAAGTAGGAGTTGCAATATGAATTGACAAATTAATGGCTGAATTGAAGAATCGATGGAGCGGTTTAATGCTGAACTGGAGCTGTAACTGGAAAATATTTGGCCCAAGGATAGACTAAGCTCTGATACCATGTTAGAATTTAATAGAACATGAAAGCGTGAAGGATATGAACAAGAAAAACACCTGGCTCCATTGTATTGAGAAACGTATCAGTTTGTACATATTGAACTACATATATATAGTATAGAGAGAATTAACTATATATATTGATACTATCTATAAAGATACTCATACTATCTATCTAACGATATATATAATTGTAAAGATTAAACTAAATTTAAAGGGATAACCTAATTAATATAGATAGACTAAACGATAAAGTCTAATAGAAGGATAATCTAGAGTAAACTACATACTATTCTAACATTCACCCATGTTCTCTGCTTTTCTTGATTTATATTACTCTAACATTCACCCATGTTCTTTGCTCTTCTTGATTTTGATCCTCAAATTTTAAAATTTGCTGAATTGGTCCCCAAATTTCCAAAGCTTCTTTGCTTGTGTCGGATCCCAAATCCAATCTTGATCAAATCCCTAATCGAATTGAGCTCGCACATATTCATCATTGGTGAGATACTCCTCGTTTGAAAAAAAGTTTTTCCAGCTAAAATCCAGATGAAAAAAAAAGACTCGGTCATGCCATCGCGGTGCCATATTGGCCATCACGGCGTGGTCATGCCATAACAGAAAAAAGGGTCATCACAGTCATGCTATCGCGGTGCCATATCGGTAATCACGTCATGGTCATGCCGTAGTAGCTAACAAACTAATCGAAAATCTGAATTCCAGAATTCCAATATTTTATTGAATCCATTGTAAATCATCAAAAAAACTTGGTTGTGCAAACTTAATGTGATCACACATCTATATGATACCAAACCGGCATTTCAACACAATTAATTCAGCGTTTTTTGTAGAGGTATTGGATAAGCAAATCGGTGATTAAATCCAAACTATATTGGGCAAAGAATCGCAACAAAGAAAACAACAAAAAGCATTACAAAATTGCAGCAATGATCCAACACAGAATCGCACCAACACTCAGGTAATCCAACATGAACTCATGAGGAAGATGATCAGCAACTCATGAGGAATCGCAATAATGAGCTAGAATGTATATTGGATTGCACAACTAATGTTGATGCTAAGTAGGAGTTGCAATATGAATTGAAAAATTAATGGCTGAATTGAAGAATCGATGGAGCGGTTTAATGCTGAACTGGAGCTGTAACTGGAAAATATTTGGCCCAAGGATAGACTAAGCTCTGATACCATGTTAGAATTTAATAGAACATGAAAGCGTGAAGGATATGAACAAGAAAAACACCTGGCTCCATTGTATTGAGAAACGTATCAGTTTGTACATATTGAACTACATATATATAGTATAGAGAGAATTAACTATATATATCGGTACTATCTATAAAGATACTCATACTATCTATCTAACGATATATATAATTGTAAAGATTAAACTAAATTTAAAGGGATAACCTAATTAATATAGATAGACTAAACGATAAAGTCTAATAGAAGGATAATCTAGAGTAAACTACATACTATTCTAACATTCACCCATGTTCTCTGCTTTTCTTGATTTATATTACTCTAACATTCACCCATGTTCTTTGCTCTTCTTGATTTTGATCCTCAAATTTTAAAATTTGCTGAATTGGTCCCCAAATTTCCAAAGCTTCTTTGCTTGTGTCGGATCCCAAATCCAATCTTGATCAAATCCCTAATCGAATTGAGCTCGCACATATTCATCATTGGTGAGATACTCCTCGTTTGAAAAAAAGTTTTTCCAGCTAAAATCCAGATGAAAAAAAAAGACTCGGTCATGCCATCGCGGTGCCATATTGGCCATCACGGCGTGGTCATGCCATAACAGAAAAAAGGGTCATCACAGTCATGCTATCGCGGTGCCATATCGGTAATCACGTCATGGTCATGCCGTAGTAGCTAACAAACTAATCGAAAATCTGAATTCCAGAATTCCAATATTTTATTGAATCCACTGTAAATCATCAAAAAAACTTGGTTGTGCAAACTTAATGTGATCACACATCTATATGATACCAAACCGGCATTTCAACACAATTAATTCAGTGTTTTTTGTAGAGGTATTGGATAAGTAAATCGGTGATTAAATCCAAACTATATTGAGCAAAGAATCGCAACAAAGAAAACAACAAAAAGCATTACAAAATTGCAGCAATGATCCAACACAGAATCGCACCAACACTCAGGTAATCCAACATGAACTCATGAGGAAGATGATCAGCAACTCATGAGGAATCGCAATAATGAGCTAGAATGTATATTGGATTGCACAACTAATGTTGATGCTAAGTAGGAGTTGCAATATGAATTGACAAATTAATGGCTGAATTGAAGAATCGATGGAGCGGTTTAATGCTGAACTGGAGCTGTAACTGGAAAATATTTGGCCCAAGGATAGACTAAGCTCTGATACCATGTTAGAATTTAATAGAACATGAAAGCGTGAAGGATATGAACAAGAAAAACACCTGGCTCCATTGTATTGAGAAACGTATCAGTTTGTACATATTGAACTACATATATATAGTATAGAGAGAATTAACTATATATATCGATACTATCTATAAAGATACTCATACTATCTATCTAACGATATATATAATTGTAAAGATTAAACTAAATTTAAAGGGATAACCTAATTAATATAGATAGACTAAACGATAAAGTCTAATAGAAGGATAATCTAGAGTAAACTACATACTATTCTAACATTCACCCATGTTCTCTGCTTTTCTTGATTTATATTACTCTAACATTCACCCATGTTCTTTGCTCTTCTTGATTTTGATCCTCAAATTTTAAAATTTGCTGAATTGGTCCCCAAATTTCCAAAGCTTCTTTGCTTGTGTCGGATCCCAAATCCAATCTTGATCAAATCCCTAATCGAATTGAGCTCGCACATATTCATCATTGGTGAGATACTCCTCGTTTGAAAAAAAGTTTTTCCAGCTAAAATCCAGATGAAAAAAAAAGACTCGGTCATGCCATCGCGGTGCCATATTGGCCATCACGGCGTGGTCATGCCATAACAGAAAAAAGGGTCATCACAGTCATGCTATCGCGGTGCCATATCGGTAATCACGTCATGGTCATGCCGTAGTAGCTAACAAACTAATCGAAAATCTGAATTCCAGAATTCCAATATTTTATTGAATCCATTGTAAATCATCAAAAAAACTTGGTTGTGCAAACTTAATGTGATCACACATCTATATGATACCAAACCGGCATTTCAACACAATTAATTCAGCGTTTTTTGTAGAGGTATTGGATAAGCAAATCGGTGATTAAATCCAAACTATATTGGGCAAAGAATCGCAACAAAGAAAACAACAAAAAGCATTACAAAATTGCAGCAATGATCCAACACAGAATCGCACCAACACTCAGGTAATCCAACATGAACTCATGAGGAAGATGATCAGCAACTCATGAGGAATCGCAATAATGAGCTAGAATGTATATTGGATTGCACAACTAATGTTGATGCTAAGTAGGAGTTGCAATATGAATTGAAAAATTAATGGCTGAATTGAAGAATCGATGGAGCGGTTTAATGCTGAACTGGAGCTGTAACTGGAAAATATTTGGCCCAAGGATAGACTAAGCTCTGATACCATGTTAGAATTTAATAGAACATGAAAGCGTGAAGGATATGAACAAGAAAAACACCTGGCTCCATTGTATTGAGAAACGTATCAGTTTGTACATATTGAACTACATATATATAGTATAGAGAGAATTAACTATATATATCGGTACTATCTATAAAGATACTCATACTATCTATCTAACGATATATATAATTGTAAAGATTAAACTAAATTTAAAGGGATAACCTAATTAATATAGATAGACTAAACGATAAAGTCTAATAGAAGGATAATCTAGAGTAAACTACATACTATTCTAACATTCACCCATGTTCTCTGCTTTTCTTGATTTATATTACTCTAACATTCACCCATGTTCTTTGCTCTTCTTGATTTTGATCCTCAAATTTTAAAATTTGCTGAATTGGTCCCCAAATTTCCAAAGCTTCTTTGCTTGTGTCGGATCCCAAATCCAATCTTGATCAAATCCCTAATCGAATTGAGCTCGCACATATTCATCATTGGTGAGATACTCCTCGTTTGAAAAAAAGTTTTTCCAGCTAAAATCCAGATGAAAAAAAAAGACTCGGTCATGCCATCGCGGTGCCATATTGGCCATCACGGCGTGGTCATGCCATAACAGAAAAAAGGGTCATCACAGTCATGCTATCGCGGTGCCATATCGGTAATCACGTCATGGTCATGCCGTAGTAGCTAACAAACTAATCGAAAATCTGAATTCCAGAATTCCAATATTTTATTGAATCCACTGTAAATCATCAAAAAAACTTGGTTGTGCAAACTTAATGTGATCACACATCTATATGATACCAAACCGGCATTTCAACACAATTAATTCAGTGTTTTTTGTAGAGGTATTGGATAAGTAAATCGGTGATTAAATCCAAACTATATTGAGCAAAGAATCGCAACAAAGAAAACAACAAAAAGCATTACAAAATTGCAGCAATGATCCAACACAGAATCGCACCAACACTCAGGTAATCCAACATGAACTCATGAGGAAGATGATCAGCAACTCATGAGGAATCGCAATAATGAGCTAGAATGTATATTGGATTGCACAACTAATGTTGATGCTAAGTAGGAGTTGCAATATGAATTGACAAATTAATGGCTGAATTGAAGAATCGATGGAGCGGTTTAATGCTGAACTGGAGCTGTAACTGGAAAATATTTGGCCCAAGGATAGACTAAGCTCTGATACCATGTTAGAATTTAATAGAACATGAAAGCGTGAAGGATATGAACAAGAAAAACACCTGGCTCCATTGTATTGAGAAACGTATCAGTTTGTACATATTGAACTACATATATATAGTATAGAGAGAATTAACTATATATATCGATACTATCTATAAAGATACTCATACTATCTATCTAACGATATATATAATTGTAAAGATTAAACTAAATTTAAAGGGATAACCTAATTAATATAGATAGACTAAACGATAAAGTCTAATAGAAGGATAATCTAGAGTAAACTACATACTATTCTAACATTCACCCATGTTCTCTGCTTTTCTTGATTTATATTACTCTAACATTCACCCATGTTCTTTGCTCTTCTTGATTTTGATCCTCAAATTTTAAAATTTGCTGAATTGGTCCCCAAATTTCCAAAGCTTCTTTGCTTGTGTCGGATCCCAAATCCAATCTTGATCAAATCCCTAATCGAATTGAGCTCGCACATATTCATCATTGGTGAGATACTCCTCGTTTGAAAAAAAGTTTTTCCAGCTAAAATCCAGATGAAAAAAAAAGACTCGGTCATGCCATCGCGGTGCCATATTGGCCATCACGGCGTGGTCATGCCATAACAGAAAAAAGGGTCATCACAGTCATGCTATCGCGGTGCCATATCGGTAATCACGTCATGGTCATGCCGTAGTAGCTAACAAACTAATCGAAAATCTGAATTCCAGAATTCCAATATTTTATTGAATCCACTGTAAATCATCAAAAAAACTTGGTTGTGCAAACTTAATGTGATCACACATCTATATGATACCAAACCGGCATTTCAACACAATTAATTCAGCGTTTTTTGTAGAGGTATTGGATAAGCAAATCGGTGATTAAATCCAAACTATATTGGGCAAAGAATCGCAACAAAGAAAACAACAAAAAGCATTACAAAATTGCAGCAATGATCCAACACAGAATCGCACCAACACTCAGGTAATCCAACATGAACTCATGAGGAAGATGATCAGCAACTCATGAGGAATCGCAATAATGAGCTAGAATGTATATTGGATTGCACAACTAATGTTGATGCTAAGTAGGAGTTGCAATATGAATTGAAAAATTAATGGCTGAATTGAAGAATCGATGGAGCGGTTTAATGCTGAACTGGAGCTGTAACTGGAAAATATTTGGCCCAAGGATAGACTAAGCTCTGATACCATGTTAGAATTTAATAGAACATGAAAGCGTGAAGGATATGAACAAGAAAAACACCTGGCTCCATTGTATTGAGAAACGTATCAGTTTGTACATATTGAACTACATATATATAGTATAGAGAGAATTAACTATATATATCGGTACTATCTATAAAGATACTCATACTATCTATCTAACGATATATATAATTGTAAAGATTAAACTAAATTTAAAGGGATAACCTAATTAATATAGATAGACTAAACGATAAAGTCTAATAGAAGGATAATCTAGAGTAAACTACATACTATTCTAACATTCACCCATGTTCTCTGCTTTTCTTGATTTATATTACTCTAACATTCACCCATGTTCTTTGCTCTTCTTGATTTTGATCCTCAAATTTTAAAATTTGCTGAATTGGTCCCCAAATTTCCAAAGCTTCTTTGCTTGTGTCGGATCCCAAATCCAATCTTGATCAAATCCCTAATCGAATTGAGCTCGCACATATTCATCATTGGTGAGATACTCCTCGTTTGAAAAAAAGTTTTTCCAGCTAAAATCCAGATGAAAAAAAAAGACTCGGTCATGCCATCGCGGTGCCATATTGGCCATCACGGCGTGGTCATGCCATAACAGAAAAAAGGGTCATCACAGTCATGCTATCGCGGTGCCATATCGGTAATCACGTCATGGTCATGCCGTAGTAGCTAACAAACTAATCGAAAATCTGAATTCCAGAATTCCAATATTTTATTGAATCCATTGTAAATCATCAAAAAAACTTGGTTGTGCAAACTTAATGTGATCACACATCTATATGATACCAAACCGGCATTTCAACACAATTAATTCAGCGTTTTTTGTAGAGGTATTGGATAAGCAAATCGGTGATTAAATCCAAACTATATTGGGCAAAGAATCGCAACAAAGAAAACAACAAAAAGCATTACAAAATTGCAGCAATGATCCAACACAGAATCGCACCAACACTCAGGTAATCCAACATGAACTCATGAGGAAGATGATCAGCAACTCATGAGGAATCGCAATAATGAGCTAGAATGTATATTGGATTGCACAACTAATGTTGATGCTAAGTAGGAGTTGCAATATGAATTGAAAAATTAATGGCTGAATTGAAGAATCGATGGAGCGGTTTAATGCTGAACTGGAGCTGTAACTGGAAAATATTTGGCCCAAGGATAGACTAAGCTCTGATACCATGTTAGAATTTAATAGAACATGAAAGCGTGAAGGATATGAACAAGAAAAACACCTGGCTCCATTGTATTGAGAAACGTATCAGTTTGTACATATTGAACTACATATATATAGTATAGAGAGAATTAACTATATATATCGGTACTATCTATAAAGATACTCATACTATCTATCTAACGATATATATAATTGTAAAGATTAAACTAAATTTAAAGGGATAACCTAATTAATATAGATAGACTAAACGATAAAGTCTAATAGAAGGATAATCTAGAGTAAACTACATACTATTCTAACATTCACCCATGTTCTCTGCTTTTCTTGATTTATATTACTCTAACATTCACCCATGTTCTTTGCTCTTCTTGATTTTGATCCTCAAATTTTAAAATTTGCTGAATTGGTCCCCAAATTTCCAAAGCTTCTTTGCTTGTGTCGGATCCCAAATCCAATCTTGATCAAATCCCTAATCGAATTGAGCTCGCACATATTCATCATTGGTGAGATACTCCTCGTTTGAAAAAAAGTTTTTCCAGCTAAAATCCAGATGAAAAAAAAAGACTCGGTCATGCCATCGCGGTGCCATATTGGCCATCACGGCGTGGTCATGCCATAACAGAAAAAAGGGTCATCACAGTCATGCTATCGCGGTGCCATATCGGTAATCACGTCATGGTCATGCCGTAGTAGCTAACAAACTAATCGAAAATCTGAATTCCAGAATTCCAATATTTTATTGAATCCACTGTAAATCATCAAAAAAACTTGGTTGTGCAAACTTAATGTGATCACACATCTATATGATACCAAACCGGCATTTCAACACAATTAATTCAGTGTTTTTTGTAGAGGTATTGGATAAGTAAATCGGTGATTAAATCCAAACTATATTGAGCAAAGAATCGCAACAAAGAAAACAACAAAAAGCATTACAAAATTGCAGCAATGATCCAACACAGAATCGCACCAACACTCAGGTAATCCAACATGAACTCATGAGGAAGATGATCAGCAACTCATGAGGAATCGCAATAATGAGCTAGAATGTATATTGGATTGCACAACTAATGTTGATGCTAAGTAGGAGTTGCAATATGAATTGACAAATTAATGGCTGAATTGAAGAATCGATGGAGCGGTTTAATGCTGAACTGGAGCTGTAACTGGAAAATATTTGGCCCAAGGATAGACTAAGCTCTGATACCATGTTAGAATTTAATAGAACATGAAAGCGTGAAGGATATGAACAAGAAAAACACCTGGCTCCATTGTATTGAGAAACGTATCAGTTTGTACATATTGAACTACATATATATAGTATAGAGAGAATTAACTATATATATCGATACTATCTATAAAGATACTCATACTATCTATCTAACGATATATATAATTGTAAAGATTAAACTAAATTTAAAGGGATAACCTAATTAATATAGATAGACTAAACGATAAAGTCTAATAGAAGGATAATCTAGAGTAAACTACATACTATTCTAACATTCACCCATGTTCTCTGCTTTTCTTGATTTATATTACTCTAACATTCACCCATGTTCTTTGCTCTTCTTGATTTTGATCCTCAAATTTTAAAATTTGCTGAATTGGTCCCCAAATTTCCAAAGCTTCTTTGCTTGTGTCGGATCCCAAATCCAATCTTGATCAAATCCCTAATCGAATTGAGCTCGCACATATTCATCATTGGTGAGATACTCCTCGTTTGAAAAAAAGTTTTTCCAGCTAAAATCCAGATGAAAAAAAAAGACTCGGTCATGCCATCGCGGTGCCATATTGGCCATCACGGCGTGGTCATGCCATAACAGAAAAAAGGGTCATCACAGTCATGCTATCGCGGTGCCATATCGGTAATCACGTCATGGTCATGCCGTAGTAGCTAACAAACTAATCGAAAATCTGAATTCCAGAATTCCAATATTTTATTGAATCCATTGTAAATCATCAAAAAAACTTGGTTGTGCAAACTTAATGTGATCACACATCTATATGATACCAAACCGGCATTTCAACACAATTAATTCAGCGTTTTTTGTAGAGGTATTGGATAAGCAAATCGGTGATTAAATCCAAACTATATTGGGCAAAGAATCGCAACAAAGAAAACAACAAAAAGCATTACAAAATTGCAGCAATGATCCAACACAGAATCGCACCAACACTCAGGTAATCCAACATGAACTCATGAGGAAGATGATCAGCAACTCATGAGGAATCGCAATAATGAGCTAGAATGTATATTGGATTGCACAACTAATGTTGATGCTAAGTAGGAGTTGCAATATGAATTGAAAAATTAATGGCTGAATTGAAGAATCGATGGAGCGGTTTAATGCTGAACTGGAGCTGTAACTGGAAAATATTTGGCCCAAGGATAGACTAAGCTCTGATACCATGTTAGAATTTAATAGAACATGAAAGCGTGAAGGATATGAACAAGAAAAACACCTGGCTCCATTGTATTGAGAAACGTATCAGTTTGTACATATTGAACTACATATATATAGTATAGAGAGAATTAACTATATATATCGGTACTATCTATAAAGATACTCATACTATCTATCTAACGATATATATAATTGTAAAGATTAAACTAAATTTAAAGGGATAACCTAATTAATATAGATAGACTAAACGATAAAGTCTAATAGAAGGATAATCTAGAGTAAACTACATACTATTCTAACATTCACCCATGTTCTCTGCTTTTCTTGATTTATATTACTCTAACATTCACCCATGTTCTTTGCTCTTCTTGATTTTGATCCTCAAATTTTAAAATTTGCTGAATTGGTCCCCAAATTTCCAAAGCTTCTTTGCTTGTGTCGGATCCCAAATCCAATCTTGATCAAATCCCTAATCGAATTGAGCTCGCACATATTCATCATTGGTGAGATACTCCTCGTTTGAAAACAAGTTTTTCCAGCTAAAATCCAGATGAAAAAAAAAGACTCGGTCATGCCATCGCGGTGCCATATTGGCCATCACGGCGTGGTCATGCCATAACAGAAAAAAGGGTCATCACAGTCATGCTATCGCGGTGCCATATCGGTAATCACGTCATGGTCATGCCGTAGTAGCTAACAAACTAATCGAAAATCTGAATTCCAGAATTCCAATATTTTATTGAATCCATTGTAAATCATCAAAAAAACTTGGTTGTGCAAACTTAATGTGATCACACATCTATATGATACCAAACCGGCATTTCAACACAATTAATTCAGTGTTTTTTGTAGAGGTATTGGATATGCAAATCGGTGATTAAATCCAAACTATATTGAGAAAAGAATCGCAACAAAGAAAACAACAAAAAGCATTACAAAATTGCAGCAATGATCCAACACAGAATCGCACCAACACTCAGGTAATCCAACATGAACTCATGAGGAAGATGATCAGCAACTCATGCGGAATCGCAATAATGAGCTAGAATGTATATTGGATTGCACAACTAATGTTGATGCTAAGTAGGAGTTGCAATATGAATTGACAAATTAATGGCTGAATTGAAGAATCGATGGAGCGGTTTAATGCTGAACTGGAGCTGTAACTGGAAAATATTTGGCCCAAGGATAGACTAAGCTCTGATACCATGTTAGAATTTAATAGAACATGAAAGCGTGAAGGATATGAACAAGAAAAACACCTGGCTCCATTGTATTGAGAAACGTATCAGTTTGTACATATTGAACTACATATATATAGTATAGAGAGAATTAACTATATATATCGATACTATCTATAAAGATACTCATACTATCTATCTAACGATATATATAATTGTAAAGATTAAACTAAATATAAAGGGATAACCTAATTAATATAGATAGACTAAACGATAAAGTCTAATAGAAGGATAATCTAGAGTAAACTACATACTATTCTAACATTCACCCATGTTCTCTGCTTTTCTTGATTTATATTACTCTAACATTCACCCATGTTCTTTGCTCTTCTTGATTTTGATCCTCAAATTTTAAAATTTGCTGAATTGGTCCCCAAATTTCCAAAGCTTCTTTGCTTGTGTCGGATCCCAAATCCAATCTTGATCAAATCCCTAATCGAATTGAGCTCGCACATATTCATCATTGGTGAGATACTCCTCGTTTGAAAACAAGTTTTTCCAGCTAAAATCCAGATGAAAAAAAAAGACTCGGTCATGCCATCGCGGTGCCATATTGGCCATCACGGCGTGGTCATGCCATAACAGAAAAAAGGGTCATCACAGTCATGCTATCGCGGTGCCATATCGGTAATCACGTCATGGTCATGCCGTAGTAGCTAACAAACTAATCGAAAATCTGAATTCCAGAATTCCAATATTTTATTGAATCCATTGTAAATCATCAAAAAAACTTGGTTGTGCAAACTTAATGTGATCACACATCTATATGATACCAAACCGGCATTTCAACACAATTAATTCAGTGTTTTTTGTAGAGGTATTGGATAAGCAAATCGGTGATTAAATCCAAACTATATTGAGCAAAGAATCGCAACAAAGAAAACAACAAAAAGCATTACAAAATTGCAGCAATGATCCAACACAGAATCGCACCAACACTCAGGTAATCCAACATGAACTCATGAGGAAGATGATCAGCAACTCATGAGGAATCGCAATAATGAGCTAGAATGTATATTGGATTGCACAACTAATGTTGATGCTACGTAGGAGTTGCAATATGAATTGACAAATTAATGGCTGAATTGAAGAATCGATGGAGCGGTTTAATGCTGAACTGGAGCTGTAACTGGAAAATATTTGGCCCAAGGATAGACTAAGCTCTGATACCATGTTAGAATTTAATAGAACATGAAAGCGTGAAGGATATGAACAAGAAAAACACCTGGCTCCATTGTATTGAGAAACGTATCAGTTTGTACATATTGAACTACATATATATAGTATAGAGAGAATTAACTATATATATCGATACTATCTATAAAGATACTCATACTATCTATCTAACGATATATATAATTGTAAAGATTAAACTAAATTTAAAGGGATAACCTAATTAATATAGATAGACTAAACGATAAAGTCTAATAGAAGGATAATCTAGAGTAAACTACATACTATTCTAACATTCACCCATGTTCTCTTCTTTTCTTGATTTATATTACTCTAACATTCACCCATGTTCTTTGCTCTTCTTGATTTTGATCCTCAAATTTTAAAATTTGCTGAATTGGTCCCCAAATTTCCAAAGCTTCTTTGCTTGTGTCGGATCCCAAATCCAATCTTGATCAAATCCCTAATCGAATTGAGCTCGCACATATTCATCATTGGTGAGATACTCCTCGTTTGAAAACAAGTTTTTCCAGCTAAAATCCAGATGAAAAAAAAAGACTCGGTCATGCCATCGCGGTGCCATATTGGCCATCACGGCGTGGTCATGCCATAACAGAAAAAAGGGTCATCACAGTCATGCTATCGCGGTGCCATATCGGTAATCACGTCATGGTCATGCCGTAGTAGCTAACAAACTAATCGAAAATCTGAATTCCAGAATTCCAATATTTTATTGAATCCATTGTAAATCATCAAAAAAACTTGGTTGTGCAAACTTAATGTGATCACACATCTATATGATACCAAACCGGCATTTCAACACAATTAATTCAGCGTTTTTTGTAGAGGTATTGGATAAGCAAATCGGTGATTAAATCCAAACTATATTGAGCAAAGAATCGCAACAAAGAAAACAACAAAAAGCATTACAAAATTGCAGCAATGATCCAACACAGAATCGCACCAACACTCAGGTAATCCAACATGAACTCATGAGGAAGATGATCAGCAACTCATGAGGAATCGCAATAATGAGCTAGAATGTATATTGGATTGCACAACTAATGTTGATGCTACGTAGGAGTTGCAATATGAATTGACAAATTAATGGCTGAATTGAAGAATCGATGGAGCGGTTTAATGCTGAACTGGAGCTGTAACTGGAAAATATTTGGCCCAAGGATAGACTAAGCTCTGATACCATGTTAGAATTTAATAGAACATGAAAGCGTGAAGGATATGAACAAGAAAAACACCTGGCTCCATTGTATTGAGAAACGTATCAGTTTGTACATATTGAACTACATATATATAGTATAGAGAGAATTAACTATATATATCGATACTATCTATAAAGATACTCATACTATCTATCTAACGATATATATAATTGTAAAGATTAAACTAAATTTAAAGGGATAACCTAATTAATATAGATAGACTAAACGATAAAGTCTAATAGAAGGATAATCTAGAGTAAACTACATACTATTCTAACATTCACCCATGTTCTCTTCTTTTCTTGATTTATATTACTCTAACATTCACCCATGTTCTTTGCTCTTCTTGATTTTGATCCTCAAATTTTAAAATTTGCTGAATTGGTCCCCAAATTTCCAAAGCTTCTTTGCTTGTGTCGGATCCCAAATCCAATCTTGATCAAATCCCTAATCGAATTGAGCTCGCACATATTCATCATTGGTGAGATACTCCTCGTTTGAAAACAAGTTTTTCCAGCTAAAATCCAGATGAAAAAAAAAGACTCGGTCATGCCATCGCGGTGCCATATTGGCCATCACGGCGTGGTCATGCCATAACAGAAAAAAGGGTCATCACAGTCATGCTATCGCGGTGCCATATCGGTAATCACGTCATGGTCATGCCGTAGTAGCTAACAAACTAATCGAAAATCTGAATTCCAGAATTCCAATATTTTATTGAATCCATTGTAAATCATCAAAAAAACTTGGTTGTGCAAACTTAATGTGATCACACATCTATATGATACCAAACCGGCATTTCAACACAATTAATTCAGCGTTTTTTGTAGAGGTATTGGATAAGCAAATCGGTGATTAAATCCAAACTATATTGAGCAAAGAATCGCAACAAAGAAAACAACAAAAAGCATTACAAAATTGCAGCAATGATCCAACACAGAATCGCACCAACACTCAGGTAATCCAACATGAACTCGTGAGGAAGATGATCAGCAACTCATGCGGAATCGCAATAATGAGCTAGAATGTATATTGGATTGCACAACTAATGTTGATGCTAAGTAGGAGTTGCAATATGAATTGACAAATTAATGGCTGAATTGAAGAATCGATGGAGCGGTTTAATGCTGAACTGGAGCTGTAACTGGAAAATATTTGGCCCAAGGATAGACTAAGCTCTGATACCATGTTAGAATTTAATAGAACATGAAAGCGTGAAGGATATGAACAAGAAAAACATCTGGCTCCATTGTATTGAGAAACGTATCAGTTTGTACATATTGAACTACATATATATAGTATAGAGAGACTTAACTATGTATATCGATACTATCTATAAAGATACTCATACTATCTATCTAACGATATATATATTTGTAAAGATTAAACTAAATTTAAAGGGATAACCTAATTAATATAGATAGACTAAACGATAAAGTCTAATAGAAGGATAATCTAGAGTAAACTACATAATATTCTAACATTCACCCATGTTCTCTGCTTTTCTTGATTTATATTACTCTAACATTCACCCATGTTCTTTGCTCTTCTTGATTTTGATCCTCAAATTTTAAAATTTGCTGAATTGGTCCCCAAATTTCCAAAGCTTCTTTGCTTGTGTCGGATCCCAAATCCAATCTTGATCAAATCCCTAATCGAATTGAGCTCGCACATATTCATCATTGGTGAGATACTCCTCGTTTGAAAACAAGTTTTTCCAGCTAAAATCCAGATGAAAAAAAAAGACTCGGTCATGCCATCGCGGTGCCATATTGGCCATCACGGCGTGGTCATGCCATAACAGAAAAAAGGGTCATCACAGTCATGCTATCGCGGTGCCATATCGGTAATCACGGCATGGTCATGCCGTAGTAGCTAACAAACTAATCGAAAATCTGAATTCCAGAATTCCAATATTTTATTGAATCCATTGTAAATCATCAAAAAAACTTGGTTGTGCAAACTTAATGTGATCACACATCTATATGATACCAAACCGGCATTTCAACACAATTAATTCAGTGTTTTTTGTAGAGGTATTGGATAAGCAAATCGGTGATTAAATCCAAACTATATTGAGCAAAGAATCGCAACAAAGAAAACAACAAAAAGCATTACAAAATTGCAGCAATGATCCAACACAGAATCGCACCAACACTCAGGTAATCCAACATGAACTCATGAGGAAGATGATCAGCAACTCATGAGGAATCGCAATAATGAGCTAGAATGTATATTGGATTGCACAACTAATGTTGATGCTAAGTAGGAGTTGCAATATGAATTGACAAATTAATGTCTGAATTGAAGAATCGATGGAGCGGTTTAATGCTGAACTGGAGCTGTAACTGGAAAATATTTGGCCCAAGGATAGACTAAGCTCTGATACCATGTTAGAATTTAATAGAACATGAAAGCGTGAAGGATATGAACAAGAAAAACACCTGGCTCCATTGTATTGAGAAACGTATCAGTTTGTACATATTGAACTACATATATATAGTATAGAGAGAATTAACTATATATATCGATACTATCTATAAAGATACTCATACTATCTATCTAACGATATATATAATTGTAAAGATTAAACTAAATTTAAAGGGATAACCTAATTAATATAGATAGACTAAACGATAAAGTCTAATAGAAGGATAATCTAGAGTAAACTACATACTATTCTAACATTCACCCATGTTCTCTGCTTTTCTTGATTTATATTACTCTAACATTCACCCATGTTCTTTGCTCTTCTTGATTTTGATCCTCAAATATTAAAATTTGCTGAATTGGTCCCCAAATTTCCAAAGCTTCTTTGCTTGTGTCGGATCCCAAATCCAATCTTGATCAAATCCCTAATCGAATTGAGCTCGCACATATTCATCATTGGTGAGATACTCCTCGTTTGAAAACAAGTTTTTCCAGCTAAAATCCAGATGAAAAAAAAAGACTCGGTCATGCCATCGCGGTGCCATATTGGCCATCACGGCGTGGTCATGCCATAACAGAAAAAAGGGTCATCACAGTCATGCTATCGCGGTGCCATATCGGTAATCACGTCATGGTCATGCCGTAGTAGCTAACAAACTAATCGAAAATCTGAATTCCAGAATTCCAATATTTTATTGAATCCATTGTAAATCATCAAAAAAACTTGGTTGTGCAAACTTAATGTGATCACACATCTATATGATACCAAACCGGCATTTCAACACAATTAATTCAGCGTTTTTTGTAGAGGTATTGGATAAGCAAATCGGTGATTAAATCCAAACTATATTGAGCAAAGAATCGCAACAAAGAAAACAACAAAAAGCATTACAAAATTGCAGCAATGATCCAACACAGAATCGCACCAACACTCAGGTAATCCAACATGAACTCATGAGGAAGATGATCAGCAACTCATGAGGAATCGCAATAATGAGCTAGAATGTATATTGGATTGCACAACTAATGTTGATGCTACGTAGGAGTTGCAATATGAATTGACAAATTAATGGCTGAATTGAAGAATCGATGGAGCGGTTTAATGCTGAACTGGAGCTGTAACTGGAAAATATTTGGCCCAAGGATAGACTAAGCTCTGATACCATGTTAGAATTTAATAGAACATGAAAGCGTGAAGGATATGAACAAGAAAAACACCTGGCTCCATTGTATTGAGAAACGTATCAGTTTGTACATATTGAACTACATATATATAGTATAGAGAGAATTAACTATATATATCGATACTATCTATAAAGATACTCATACTATCTATCTAACGATATATATAATTGTAAAGATTAAACTAAATTTAAAGGGATAACCTAATTAATATAGATAGACTAAACGATAAAGTCTAATAGAAGGATAATCTAGAGTAAACTACATACTATTCTAACATTCACCCATGTTCTCTTCTTTTCTTGATTTATATTACTCTAACATTCACCCATGTTCTTTGCTCTTCTTGATTTTGATCCTCAAATTTTAAAATTTGCTGAATTGGTCCCCAAATTTCCAAAGCTTCTTTGCTTGTGTCGGATCCCAAATCCAATCTTGATCAAATCCCTAATCGAATTGAGCTCGCACATATTCATCATTGGTGAGATACTCCTCGTTTGAAAACAAGTTTTTCCAGCTAAAATCCAGATGAAAAAAAAAGACTCGGTCATGCCATCGCGGTGCCATATTGGCCATCACGGCGTGGTCATGCCATAACAGAAAAAAGGGTCATCACAGTCATGCTATCGCGGTGCCATATCGGTAATCACGTCATGGTCATGCCGTAGTAGCTAACAAACTAATCGAAAATCTGAATTCCAGAATTCCAATATTTTATTGAATCCATTGTAAATCATCAAAAAAACTTGGTTGTGCAAACTTAATGTGATCACACATCTATATGATACCAAACCGGCATTTCAACACAATTAATTCAGCGTTTTTTGTAGAGGTATTGGATAAGCAAATCGGTGATTAAATCCAAACTATATTGAGCAAAGAATCGCAACAAAGAAAACAACAAAAAGCATTACAAAATTGCAGCAATGATCCAACACAGAATCGCACCAACACTCAGGTAATCCAACATGAACTCGTGAGGAAGATGATCAGCAACTCATGCGGAATCGCAATAATGAGCTAGAATGTATATTGGATTGCACAACTAATGTTGATGCTAAGTAGGAGTTGCAATATGAATTGACAAATTAATGGCTGAATTGAAGAATCGATGGAGCGGTTTAATGCTGAACTGGAGCTGTAACTGGAAAATATTTGGCCCAAGGATAGACTAAGCTCTGATACCATGTTAGAATTTAATAGAACATGAAAGCGTGAAGGATATGAACAAGAAAAACATCTGGCTCCATTGTATTGAGAAACGTATCAGTTTGTACATATTGAACTACATATATATAGTATAGAGAGACTTAACTATGTATATCGATACTATCTATAAAGATACTCATACTATCTATCTAACGATATATATATTTGTAAAGATTAAACTAAATTTAAAGGGATAACCTAATTAATATAGATAGACTAAACGATAAAGTCTAATAGAAGGATAATCTAGAGTAAACTACATAATATTCTAACATTCACCCATGTTCTCTGCTTTTCTTGATTTATATTACTCTAACATTCACCCATGTTCTTTGCTCTTCTTGATTTTGATCCTCAAATTTTAAAATTTGCTGAATTGGTCCCCAAATTTCCAAAGCTTCTTTGCTTGTGTCGGATCCCAAATCCAATCTTGATCAAATCCCTAATCGAATTGAGCTCGCACATATTCATCATTGGTGAGATACTCCTCGTTTGAAAACAAGTTTTTCCAGCTAAAATCCAGATGAAAAAAAAAGACTCGGTCATGCCATCGCGGTGCCATATTGGCCATCACGGCGTGGTCATGCCATAACAGAAAAAAGGGTCATCACAGTCATGCTATCGCGGTGCCATATCGGTAATCACGGCATGGTCATGCCGTAGTAGCTAACAAACTAATCGAAAATCTGAATTCCAGAATTCCAATATTTTATTGAATCCATTGTAAATCATCAAAAAAACTTGGTTGTGCAAACTTAATGTGATCACACATCTATATGATACCAAACCGGCATTTCAACACAATTAATTCAGTGTTTTTTGTAGAGGTATTGGATAAGCAAATCGGTGATTAAATCCAAACTATATTGAGCAAAGAATCGCAACAAAGAAAACAACAAAAAGCATTACAAAATTGCAGCAATGATCCAACACAGAATCGCACCAACACTCAGGTAATCCAACATGAACTCATGAGGAAGATGATCAGCAACTCATGAGGAATCGCAATAATGAGCTAGAATGTATATTGGATTGCACAACTAATGTTGATGCTAAGTAGGAGTTGCAATATGAATTGACAAATTAATGTCTGAATTGAAGAATCGATGGAGCGGTTTAATGCTGAACTGGAGCTGTAACTGGAAAATATTTGGCCCAAGGATAGACTAAGCTCTGATACCATGTTAGAATTTAATAGAACATGAAAGCGTGAAGGATATGAACAAGAAAAACACCTGGCTCCATTGTATTGAGAAACGTATCAGTTTGTACATATTGAACTACATATATATAGTATAGAGAGAATTAACTATATATATCGATACTATCTATAAAGATACTCATACTATCTATCTAACGATATATATAATTGTAAAGATTAAACTAAATTTAAAGGGATAACCTAATTAATATAGATAGACTAAACGATAAAGTCTAATAGAAGGATAATCTAGAGTAAACTACATACTATTCTAACATTCACCCATGTTCTCTGCTTTTCTTGATTTATATTACTCTAACATTCACCCATGTTCTTTGCTCTTCTTGATTTTGATCCTCAAATATTAAAATTTGCTGAATTGGTCCCCAAATTTCCAAAGCTTCTTTGCTTGTGTCGGATCCCAAATCCAATCTTGATCAAATCCCTAATCGAATTGAGCTCGCACATATTCATCATTGGTGAGATACTCCTCGTTTGAAAACAAGTTTTTCCAGCTAAAATCCAGATAAAAAAAAAGACTCGGTCATGCCATCGCGGTGCCATATTGGCCATCACGGCGTGGTCATGCCATAACAGAAAAAAGGGTCATCACAGTCATGCTATCGCGGTGCCATATCGGTAATCACGGCATGGTCATGCCGTAGTAGCTAACAAACTAATCGAAAATCTGAATTCCAGAATTCCAATATTTTATTGAATCCATTGTAAATCATCAAAAAAACTTGGTTGTGCAAACTTAATGTGATCACACATCTATATGATACCAAACCGGCATTTCAACACAATTAATTCAGTGTGTTTTGTAGAGGTATTGGATAAGCAAATCGGTGATTAAATCCAAACTATATTGAGCAAAGAATCGCAACAAAGAAAACAACAAAAAGCATTACAAAATTGCAGCAATGATCCAACACAGAATCGCACCAACACTCAGGTAATCCAACATGAACTCATGAGGAAGATGATCAGCAACTCATGAGGAATCGCAATAATGAGCTAGAATGTATATTGGATTGCACAACTAATGTTGATGCTAAGTAGGAGTTGCAATATGAATTGACAAATTAATGTCTGAATTGAAGAATCGATGGAGCGGTTTAATGCTGAACTGGAGCTGTAACTGGAAAATATTTGGCCCAAGGATAGACTAAGCTCTGATACCATGTTAGAATTTAATAGAACATGAAAGCGTGAAGGATATGAACAAGAAAAACACCTGGCTCCATTGTATTGAGAAACGTATCAGTTTGTACATATTGAACTACATATATATAGTATAGAGAGAATTAACTATATATATCGATACTATCTATAAAGATACTCATACTATCTATCTAACGATATATATAATTGTAAAGATTAAACTAAATTTAAAGGGATAACCTAATTAATATAGATAGACTAAACGATAAAGTCTAATAGAAGGATAATCTAGAGTAAACTACATACTATTCTAACATTCACCCATGTTCTCTACTTTTCTTGATTTATATTACTCTAACATTCACCCATGTTCTTTGCTCTTCTTGATTTTGATCCTCAAATATTAAAATTTGCTGAATTGGTCCCCAAATTTCCAAAGCTTCTTTGCTTGTGTCGGATCCCAAATCCAATCTTGATCAAATCCCTAATCGAATTGAGCTCGCACATATTCATCATTGGTGAGATACTCCTCGTTTGAAAACAAGTTTTTCCAGCTAAAATCCAGATGAAAAAAAAAGACTCGGTCATGCCATCGCGGTGCCATATTGGCCATCACGGCGTGGTCATGCCATAACAGAAAAAAGGGTCATCACAGTCATGCTATCGCGGTGCCATATCGGTAATCACGTCATGGTCATGCCGTAGTAGCTAACAAACTAATCGAAAATCTGAATTCCAGAATTCCAATATTTTATTGAATCCATTGTAAATCATCAAAAAAACTTGGTTGTGCAAACTTAATGTGATCACACATCTATATGATACCAAACCGGCATTTCAACACAATTAATTCAGCGTTTTTTGTAGAGGTATTGGATAAGCAAATCGGTGATTAAATCCAAACTATATTGAGCAAAGAATCGCAACAAAGAAAACAACAAAAAGCATTACAAAATTGCAGCAATGATCCAACACAGAATCGCACCAACACTCAGGTAATCCAACATGAACTCATGAGGAAGATGATCAGCAACTCATGCGGAATCGCAATAATGAGCTAGAATGTATATTGGATTGCACAACTAATGTTGATGCTAAGTAGGAGTTGCAATATGAATTGACAAATTAATGGCTGAATTGAAGAATCGATGGAGCGGTTTAATGCTGAACTGGAGCTGTAACTGGAAAATATTTGGCCCAAGGATAGACTAAGCTCTGATACCATGTTAGAATTTAATAGAACATGAAAGCGTGAAGGATATGAACAAGAAAAACATCTGGCTCCATTGTATTGAGAAACGTATCAGTTTGTACATATTGAACTACATATATATAGTATAGAGAGACTTAACTATGTATATCGATACTATCTATAAAGATACTCATACTATCTATCTAACGATATATATATTTGTAAAGATTAAACTAAATTTAAAGGGATAACCTAATTAATATAGATAGACTAAACGATAAAGTCTAATAGAAGGATAATCTAGAGTAAACTACATAATATTCTAACATTCACCCATGTTCTCTGCTTTTCTTGATTTATATTACTCTAACATTCACCCATGTTCTTTGCTCTTCTTGATTTTGATCCTCAAATTTTAAAATTTGCTGAATTGGTCCCCAAATTTCCAAAGCTTCTTTGCTTGTGTCGGATCCCAAATCCAATCTTGATCAAATCCCTAATCGAATTGAGCTCGCACATATTCATCATTGGTGAGATACTCCTCGTTTGAAAACAAGTTTTTCCAGCTAAAATCCAGATGAAAAAAAAAGACTCGGTCATGCCATCGCGGTGCCATATTGGCCATCACGGCGTGGTCATGCCATAACAGAAAAAAGGGTCATCACAGTCATGCTATCGCGGTGCCATATCGGTAATCACGGCATGGTCATGCCGTAGTAGCTAACAAACTAATCGAAAATCTGAATTCCAGAATTCCAATATTTTATTGAATCCATTGTAAATCATCAAAAAAACTTGGTTGTGCAAACTTAATGTGATCACACATCTATATGATACCAAACCGGCATTTCAACACAATTAATTCAGTGTTTTTTGTAGAGGTATTGGATAAGCAAATCGGTGATTAAATCCAAACTATATTGAGCAAAGAATCGCAACAAAGAAAACAACAAAAAGCATTACAAAATTGCAGCAATGATCCAACACAGAATCGCACCAACACTCAGGTAATCCAACATGAACTCATGAGGAAGATGATCAGCAACTCATGAGGAATCGCAATAATGAGCTAGAATGTATATTGGATTGCACAACTAATGTTGATGCTAAGTAGGAGTTGCAATATGAATTGACAAATTAATGTCTGAATTGAAGAATCGATGGAGCGGTTTAATGCTGAACTGGAGCTGTAACTGGAAAATATTTGGCCCAAGGATAGACTAAGCTCTGATACCATGTTAGAATTTAATAGAACATGAAAGCGTGAAGGATATGAACAAGAAAAACACCTGGCTCCATTGTATTGAGAAACGTATCAGTTTGTACATATTGAACTACATATATATAGTATAGAGAGAATTAACTATATATATCGATACTATCTATAAAGATACTCATACTATCTATCTAACGATATATATAATTGTAAAGATTAAACTAAATTTAAAGGGATAACCTAATTAATATAGATAGACTAAACGATAAAGTCTAATAGAAGGATAATCTAGAGTAAACTACATACTATTCTAACATTCACCCATGTTCTCTGCTTTTCTTGATTTATATTACTCTAACATTCACCCATGTTCTTTGCTCTTCTTGATTTTGATCCTCAAATATTAAAATTTGCTGAATTGGTCCCCAAATTTCCAAAGCTTCTTTGCTTGTGTCGGATCCCAAATCCAATCTTGATCAAATCCCTAATCGAATTGAGCTCGCACATATTCATCATTGGTGAGATACTCCTCGTTTGAAAACAAGTTTTTCCAGCTAAAATCCAGATAAAAAAAAAGACTCGGTCATGCCATCGCGGTGCCATATTGGCCATCACGGCGTGGTCATGCCATAACAGAAAAAAGGGTCATCACAGTCATGCTATCGCGGTGCCATATCGGTAATCACGGCATGGTCATGCCGTAGTAGCTAACAAACTAATCGAAAATCTGAATTCCAGAATTCCAATATTTTATTGAATCCATTGTAAATCATCAAAAAAACTTGGTTGTGCAAACTTAATGTGATCACACATCTATATGATACCAAACCGGCATTTCAACACAATTAATTCAGTGTTTTTTGTAGAGGTATTGGATAAGCAAATCGGTGATTAAATCCAAACTATATTGAGCAAAGAATCGCAACATAGAAAACAACAAAAAGCATTACAAAATTGCAGCAATGATCCAACACAGAATCGCACCAACACTCAGGTAATCCAACATGAACTCATGAGGAAGATGATCAGCAACTCATGAGGAATCGCAATAATGAGCTAGAATGTATATTGGATTGCACAACTAATGTTGATGCTAAGTAGGAGTTGCAATATGAATTGACAAATTGATGGCTGAATTGAAGAATCGATGGAGCGGTTTAATGCTGAACTGGAGCTGCAACTGGAAAATATTTGGCCCTAGGATAGACTAAGCTCTGATACCATGTTAGAAATTAATAGAACATGAAAGCGTGAAGGATATGAACAAGAAAAACATCTGGCTCCATTGTATTGAGAAACGTATCAGTTTGTACATATTGAACTACATATATATAGTATAGAGAGACTTAACTATATATATCGATACTATCTATAAAGATACTCATACTATCTATCTAACGATATATATATTTGTAAAGATTAAACTAAATTTAAAGGGATAACCTAATTAATATAGATAGACTAAACGATAAAGTCTAATAGAAGGATAATCTAGAGTAAACTACATAATATTCTAACATTCACCCATGTTCTCTGCTTTTCTTGATTTATATTACTCTAACATTCACCCATGTTCTTTGCTCTTCTTGATTTTGATCCTCAAATTTTAAAATTTGCTGAATTGGTCCCCAAATTTCCAAAGCTTCTTTGCTTGTGTCGGATCCCAAATCCAATCTTGATCAAATCCCTAATCGAATTGAGCTCGCACATATTCATCATTGGTGAGATACTCCTCGTTTGAAAACAAGTTTTTCCAGCTAAAATCCAGATGAAAAAAAAAGACTCGGTCATGCCATCGCGGTGCCATATTGGCCATCACGGCGTGGTCATGCCATAACAGAAAAAAGGGTCATCACAGTCATGCTATCGCGGTGCCATATCGGTAATCACGGCATGGTCATGCCGTAGTAGCTAACAAACTAATCGAAAATCTGAATTCCAGAATTCCAATATTTTATTGAATCCATTGTAAATCATCAAAAAAACTTGGTTGTGCAAACTTAATGTGATCACACATCTATATGATACCAAACCGGCATTTCAACACAATTAATTCAGTGTTTTTTGTAGAGGTATTGGATAAGCAAATCGGTGATTAAATCCAAACTATATTGAGCAAAGAATCGCAACAAAGAAAACAACAAAAAGCATTACAAAATTGCAGCAATGATCCAACACAGAATCGCACCAACACTCAGGTAATCCAACATGAACTCATGAGGAAGATGATCAGCAACTCATGAGGAATCGCAATAATGAGCTAGAATGTATATTGGATTGCACAACTAATGTTGATGCTAAGTAGGAGTTGCAATATGAATTGACAAATTAATGTCTGAATTGAAGAATCGATGGAGCGGTTTAATGCTGAACTGGAGCTGTAACTGGAAAATATTTGGCCCAAGGATAGACTAAGCTCTGATACCATGTTATAATTTAATATAACATGAAAGCTTGAAGGATATGAACAAGAAAAACACCTGGCTCCATTGTATTGAGAAACGTATCAGTTTGTACATATTGAACTACATATATATAGTATAGAGAGAATTAACTATATATATCGATACTATCTATAAAGATACTCATACTATCTATCTAACGATATATATAATTGTAAAGATTAAACTAAATTTAAAGGGATAACCTAATTAATATAGATAGACTAAACGATAAAGTCTAATAGAAGGATAATCTAGAGTAAACTACATACTATTCTAACATTCACCCATGTTCTCTGCTTTTCTTGATTTATATTACTCTAACATTCACCCATGTTCTTTGCTCTTCTTGATTTTGATCCTCAAATTTTAAAATTTGCTGAATTGGTCCCCAAATTTCCAAAGCTTCTTTGCTTGTGTCGGATCCCAAATCCAATCTTGATCAAATCCCTAATCGAATTGAGCTCGCACATATTCATCATTGGTGAGATACTCCTCGTTTGAAAACAAGTTTTTCCAGCTAAAATCCAGATGAAAAAAAAAGACTCGGTCATGCCATCGCGGTGCCATATTGGCCATCACGGCGTGGTCATGCCATAACAGAAAAAAGGGTCATCACAGTCATGCTATCGCGGTGCCATATCGGTAATCACGGCATGGTCATGCCGTAGTAGCTAACAAACTAATCGAAAATCTGAATTCCAGAATTCCAATATTTTATTGAATCCATTGTAAATCATCAAAAAAACTTGGTTGTGCAAACTTAATGTGATCACACATCTATATGATACCAAACCGGCATTTCAACACAATTAATTCAGTGTTTTTTGTAGAGGTATTGGATAAGCAAATCGGTGATTAAATCCAAACTATATTGAGCAAAGAATCGCAACATAGAAAACAACAAAAAGCATTACAAAATTGCAGCAATGATCCAACACAGAATCGCACCAACACTCAGGTAATCCAACATGAACTCATGAGGAAGATGATCAGCAACTCATGAGGAATCGCAATAATGAGCTAGAATGTATATTGGATTGCACAACTAATGTTGATGCTAAGTAGGAGTTGCAATATGAATTGACAAATTGATGGCTGAATTGAAGAATCGATGGAGCGGTTTAATGCTGAACTGGAGCTGCAACTGGAAAATATTTGGCCCTAGGATAGACTAAGCTCTGATACCATGTTAGAAATTAATAGAACATGAAAGCGTGAAGGATATGAACAAGAAAAACATCTGGCTCCATTGTATTGAGAAACGTATCAGTTTGTACATATTGAACTACATATATATAGTATAGAGAGACTTAACTATATATATCGATACTATCTATAAAGATACTCATACTATCTATCTAACGATATATATATTTGTAAAGATTAAACTAAATTTAAAGGGATAACCTAATTAATATAGATAGACTAAACGATAAAGTCTAATAGAAGGATAATCTAGAGTAAACTACATAATATTCTAACATTCACCCATGTTCTCTGCTTTTCTTGATTTATATTACTCTAACATTCACCCATGTTCTTTGCTCTTCTTGATTTTGATCCTCAAATTTTAAAATTTGCTGAATTGGTCCCCAAATTTCCAAAGCTTCTTTGCTTGTGTCGGATCCCAAATCCAATCTTGATCAAATCCCTAATCGAATTGAGCTCGCACATATTCATCATTGGTGAGATACTCCTCGTTTGAAAACAAGTTTTTCCAGCTAAAATCCAGATGAAAAAAAAAGACTCGGTCATGCCATCGCGGTGCCATATTGGCCATCACGGCGTGGTCATGCCATAACAGAAAAAAGGGTCATCACAGTCATGCTATCGCGGTGCCATATCGGTAATCACGGCATGGTCATGCCGTAGTAGCTAACAAACTAATCGAAAATCTGAATTCCAGAATTCCAATATTTTATTGAATCCATTGTAAATCATCAAAAAAACTTGGTTGTGCAAACTTAATGTGATCACACATCTATATGATACCAAACCGGCATTTCAACACAATTAATTCAGTGTTTTTTGTAGAGGTATTGGATAAGCAAATCGGTGATTAAATCCAAACTATATTGAGCAAAGAATCGCAACAAAGAAAACAACAAAAAGCATTACAAAATTGCAGCAATGATCCAACACAGAATCGCACCAACACTCAGGTAATCCAACATGAACTCATGAGGAAGATGATCAGCAACTCATGAGGAATCGCAATAATGAGCTAGAATGTATATTGGATTGCACAACTAATGTTGATGCTAAGTAGGAGTTGCAATATGAATTGACAAATTGATGGCTGAATTGAAGAATCGATGGAGCGGTTTAATGCTGAACTGGAGCTGCAACTGGAAAATATTTGGCCCTAGGATAGACTAAGCTCTGATACCATGTTAGAAATTAATAGAACATGAAAGCGTGAAGGATATGAACAAGAAAAACATCTGGCTCCATTGTATTGAGAAACGTATCAGTTTGTACATATTGAACTACATATATATAGTATAGAGAGACTTAACTATATATATCGATACTATCTATAAAGATACTCATACTATCTATCTAACGATATATATATTTGTAAAGATTAAACTAAATTTAAAGGGATAACCTAATTAATATAGATAGACTAAACGATAAAGTCTAATAGAAGGATAATCTAGAGTAAACTACATAATATTCTAACATTCACCCATGTTCTCTGCTTTTCTTGATTTATATCACTCTAACATTCGCACATGTTCTTTGCTCTTCTTGATTTTGATCCTCAAATTTTAAAATTTGCTGAATTGGTCCCCAAATTTCCAAAGCTTCTTTGCTTGTTTCGGATCCCAAATCCAATCTTGATCAAATCCCTAATCGAATTGAGCTCGCACATATTCATCATTGGTGAGATACTCCTCGTTTGAATACAAGTTTTTCCAGCTAAAATCCAGATGAAAAAAAAAAACTCGGTCATGCCATCGCGGTGCCATATTGGCCATCACGGCGTGGTCATGCTATAAAAGAAAAAAGGGTCATCACAGTCATGCTATCGTGGTGCCATATCGGTAATCACGTCATGGTCATGCCGTAGTAGCTAACAAACTAATCGAAAATCTGAATTCCAGAATTCCAATATTTTATTGAATCCATTGTAAATCATCAAAAAAACTTGGTTGTGCAAACTTAATGTGATCACACATCTATATGATACCAAACCGGCATTTCAACACAATTAATTCAGCGTTTTTTGTAGAGGTATTGGATAAGAAAATCGGTGATTAAATCCAAACTATATTGAGCAAAGAATGGCAACAAAGACAACAACAAAAAGCATTACAAAATTGCAGCAATGATCCAACACAGAATCGCACCAACACTCAGGTAATCCAACATGAACTCATGAGGAAGATGATCAGCAACTCATGAGGAATCGCAATAATGAGCTAGAATGTATATTGGATTGCACAACTAATGTTGATGCTAAGTAGGAGTTGCAATATGAATTGACAAATTGATGGCTGAATTGAAGAATCGATGGAGCGGTTTAATGCTGAACTGGAGCTGCAACTGGAAAATATTTGGCCCTAGGATAGACTAAGCTCTGATACCATGTTAGAAATTAATAGAACATGAAAGCGTGAAGGATATGAACAAGAAAAACATCTGGCTCCATTGTATTGAGAAACGTATCAGTTTGTACATATTGAACTACATATATATAGTATAGAGAGACTTAACTATATATATCGATACTATCTATAAAGATACTCATACTATCTATCTAACGATATATATATTTGTAAAGATTAAACTAAATTTAAAGGGATAACCTAATTAATATAGATAGACTAAACGATAAAGTCTAATAGAAGGATAATCTAGAGTAAACTACATAATATTCTAACATTCACCCATGTTCTCTGCTTTTCTTGATTTATATTACTCTAACATTCACCCATGTTCTTTGCTCTTCTTGATTTTGATCCTCAAATTTTAAAATTTGCTGAATTGGTCCCCAAATTTCCAAAGCTTCTTTGCTTGTGTCGGATCCCAAATCCAATCTTGATCAAATCCCTAATCGAATTGAGCTCGCACATATTCATCATTGGTGAGATACTCCTCGTTTGAAAACAAATTTTTCCAGCTAAAATCCAGATGAAAAAAAAAGACTCGGTCATGCCATCGCGGTGCCATATTGGCCATCACGGCGTGGTCATGCCATAACAGAAAAAAGGGTCATCACAGTCATGCTATCGCGGTGCCATATCGGTAATCACGGCATGGTCATGCCGTAGTAGCTAACAAACTAATCGAAAATCTGAATTCCAGAATTCCAATATTTTATTGAATCCATTGTAAATCATCAAAAAAACTTGGTTGTGCAAACTTAATGTGATCACACATCTATATGATACCAAACCGGCATTTCAACACAATTAATTCAGTGTTTTTTGTAGAGGTATTGGATAAGCAAATCGGTGATTAAATCCAAACTATATTGAGCAAAGAATCGCAACAAAGAAAACAACAAAAAGCATTACAAAATTGCAGCAATGATCCAACACAGAATCGCACCAACACTCAGGTAATCCAACATGAACTCATGAGGAAGATGATCAGCAACTCATGAGGAATCGCAATAATGAGCTAGAATGTATATTGGATTGCACAACTAATGTTGATGCTAAGTAGGAGTTGCAATATGAATTGACAAATTGATGGCTGAATTGAAGAATCGATGGAGCGGTTTAATGCTGAACTGGAGCTGCAACTGGAAAATATTTGGCCCTAGGATAGACTAAGCTCTGATACCATGTTAGAAATTAATAGAACATGAAAGCGTGAAGGATATGAACAAGACAAACATCTGGCTCCATTGTATTGAGAAACGTATCAGTTTGTACATATTGAACTACATATATATAGTATAGAGAGACTTAACTATATATATCGATACTATCTATAAAGATACTCATACTATCTATCTAACGATATATATATTTGTAAAGATTAAACTAAATTTAAAGGGATAACCTAATTAATATAGATAGACTAAACGATAAAGTCTAATAGAAGGATAATCTAGAGTAAACTACATAATATTCTAACATTCACCCATGTTCTCTGCTTTTCTTGATTTATATTACTCTAACATTCACCCATGTTCTTTGCTCTTCTTGATTTTGATCCTCAAATTTTAAAATTTGCTGAATTGGTCCCCAAATTTCCAAAGCTTCTTTGCTTGTGTCGGATCCCAAATCCAATCTTGATCAAATCCCTAATCGAATTGAGCTCGCACATATTCATCATTGGTGAGATACTCCTCGTTTGAAAACAAGTTTTTCCAGCTAAAATCCAGATGAAAAAAAAAGACTCGGTCATGCCATCGCGGTGCCATATTGGCCATCACGGCGTGGTCATGCCATAACAGAAAAAAGGGTCATCACAGTCATGCTATCGCGGTGCCATATCGGTAATCACGGCATGGTCATGCCGTAGTAGCTAACAAACTAATCGAAAATCTGAATTCCAGAATTCCAATATTTTATTGAATCCATTGTAAATCATCAAAAAAACTTGGTTGTGCAAACTTAATGTGATCACACATCTATATGATACCAAACCGGCATTTCAACACAATTAATTCAGTGTTTTTTGTAGAGGTATTGGATAAGCAAATCGGTGATTAAATCCAAACTATATTGAGCAAAGAATCGCAACAAAGAAAACAACAAAAAGCATTACAAAATTGCAGCAATGATCCAACACAGAATCGCACCAACACTCAGGTAATCCAACATGAACTCATGAGGAAGATGATCAGCAACTCATGAGGAATCGCAATAATGAGCTAGAATGTATATTGGATTGCACAACTAATGTTGATGCTAAGTAGGAGTTGCAATATGAATTGACAAATTGATGGCTGAATTGAAGAATCGATGGAGCGGTTTAATGCTGAACTGGAGCTGCAACTGGAAAATATTTGGCCCTAGGATAGACTAAGCTCTGATACCATGTTAGAAATTAATAGAACATGAAAGCGTGAAGGATATGAACAAGAAAAACATCTGGCTCCATTGTATTGAGAAACGTATCAGTTTGTACATATTGAACTACATATATATAGTATAGAGAGACTTAACTATATATATCGATACTATCTATAAAGATACTCATACTATCTATCTAACGATATATATATTTGTAAAGATTAAACTAAATTTAAAGGGATAACCTAATTAATATAGATAGACTAAACGATAAAGTCTAATAGAAGGATAATCTAGAGTAAACTACATAATATTCTAACATTCACCCATGTTCTCTGCTTTTCTTGATTTATATTACTCTAACATTCACCCATGTTCTTTGCTCTTCTTGATTTTGATCCTCAAATTTTAAAATTTGCTGAATTGGTCCCCAAATTTCCAAAGCTTCTTTGCTTGTGTCGGATCCCAAATCCAATCTTGATCAAATCCCTAATCGAATTGAGCTCGCACATATTCATCATTGGTGAGATACTCCTCGTTTGAAAACAAGTTTTTCCAGCTAAAATCCAGATGAAAAAAAAAGACTCGGTCATGCCATCGCGGTGCCATATTGGCCATCACGGCGTGGTCATGCCATAACAGAAAAAAGGGTCATCACAGTCATGCTATCGCGGTGCCATATCGGTAATCACGGCATGGTCATGCCGTAGTAGCTAACAAACTAATCGAAAATCTGAATTCCAGAATTCCAATATTTTATTGAATCCATTGTAAATCATCAAAAAAACTTGGTTGTGCAAACTTAATGTGATCACACATCTATATGATACCAAACCGGCATTTCAACACAATTAATTCAGTGTTTTTTGTAGAGGTATTGGATAAGCAAATCGGTGATTAAATCCAAACTATATTGAGCAAAGAATCGCAACAAAGAAAACAACAAAAAGCATTACAAAATTGCAGCAATGATCCAACACAGAATCGCACCAACACTCAGGTAATCCAACATGAACTCATGAGGAAGATGATCAGCAACTCATGAGGAATCGCAATAATGAGCTAGAATGTATATTGGATTGCACAACTAATGTTGATGCTAAGTAGGAGTTGCAATATGAATTGACAAATTGATGGCTGAATTGAAGAATCGATGGAGCGGTTTAATGCTGAACTGGAGCTGCAACTGGAAAATATTTGGCCCTAGGATAGACTAAGCTCTGATACCATGTTAGAAATTAATAGAACATGAAAGCGTGAAGGATATGAACAAGAAAAACATCTGGCTCCATTGTATTGAGAAACGTATCAGTTTGTACATATTGAACTACATATATATAGTATAGAGAGACTTAACTATATATATCGATACTATCTATAAAGATACTCATACTATCTATCTAACGATATATATATTTGTAAAGATTAAACTAAATTTAAAGGGATAACCTAATTAATATAGATAGACTAAACGATAAAGTCTAATAGAAGGATAATCTAGAGTAAACTACATAATATTCTAACATTCACCCATGTTCTCTGCTTTTCTTGATTTATATCACTCTAACATTCGCACATGTTCTTTGCTCTTCTTGATTTTGATCCTCAAATTTTAAAATTTGCTGAATTGGTCCCCAAATTTCCAAAGCTTCTTTGCTTGTTTCGGATCCCAAATCCAATCTTGATCAAATCCCTAATCGAATTGAGCTCGCACATATTCATCATTGGTGAGATACTCCTCGTTTGAATACAAGTTTTTCCAGCTAAAATCCAGATCAAAAAAAAAAACTCGGTCATGCCATCGCGGTGCCATATTGGCCATCACGGCGTGGTCATGCTATAAAAGAAAAAAGGGTCATCACAGTCATGCTATCGTGGTGCCATATCGGTAATCACGTCATGGTCATGCCGTAGTAGCTAACAAACTAATCGAAAATCTGAATTCCAGAATTCCAATATTTTATTGAATCCATTGTAAATCATCAAATTAACTTGGTTGTGCAAACTTAATGTGATCACACATCTATATGATACCAAACCGGCATTTCAACACAATTAATTCAGCGTTTTTTGTAGAGGTATTGGATAAGAAAATCGGTGATTAAATCCAAACTATATTGAGCAAAGAATGGCAACAAAGACAACAACAAAAAGCATTACAAAATTGCAGCAATGATCCAACACAGAATCGCACCAACACTCAGGTAATCCAATACGAACTCATGAGGAAGATGATCAGCAACTGATGAGGAATCGCAATAATGAGCTAGAATGTATATTGGATTGCACAACTAATGTTGATGCTAAGAATGAGTTGCAATATGAATTGACAAATTGATGGCTGAATTGAAGAATCGATGGAGCGGTTTAATGCTGAACTGGAGCTGCAACTGGAAAATATTTGGCCCTAGGATAGACTAAGCTCTGATACCATGTTAGAAATTAATAGAACATGAAAACGTGAAGGATATGAACAAGAAAAACACCTGGCTCCATTGTATTGAGAAACGAATCAGTTTGTACATATTGAACTACATATATATAGTATAGAGAGAATTAACTATATATATCGATACTATCTATAAAGATACTCATACTATCTATCTAACGATATATATATTTGTAAAGATTAAACTAAATTTAAAGGGATAACCTAATTAATATAGATAGACTAAACGATAAAGTCTAATAGAAGGATAATCTAGAGTAAACTACATAATATTCTAACATTCACCCATGTTCTCTGCTTTTCTTGATTTATATCACTCTAACATTCGCACATGTTCTTTGCTCTTCTTGATTTTGATCCTCAAATTTTAAAATTTGCTGAATTGGTCCCCAAATTTCCAAAGCTTCTTTGCTTGTTTCGGATCCCAAATCCAATCTTGATCAAATCCCTAATCGAATTGAGCTCGCACATATTCATCATTGGTGAGATACTCCTCGTTTGAATACAAGTTTTTCCAGCTAAAATCCAGATCAAAAAAAAAAACTCGGTCATGCCATCGCGGTGCCATATTGGCCATCACGGCGTGGTCATGCTATAAAAGAAAAAAGGGTCATCACAGTCATGCTATCGTGGTGCCATATCGGTAATCACGTCATGGTCATGCCGTAGTAGCTAACAAACTAATCGAAAATCTGAATTCCAGAATTCCAATATTTTATTGAATCCATTGTAAATCATCAAATTAACTTGGTTGTGCAAACTTAATGTGATCACACATCTATATGATACCAAACCGGCATTTCAACACAATTAATTCAGCGTTTTTTGTAGAGGTATTGGATAAGAAAATCGGTGATTAAATCCAAACTATATTGAGCAAAGAATGGCAACAAAGACAACAACAAAAAGCATTACAAAATTGCAGCAATGATCCAACACAGAATCGCACCAACACTCAGGTAATCCAATACGAACTCATGAGGAAGATGATCAGCAACTGATGAGGAATCGCAATAATGAGCTAGAATGTATATTGGATTGCACAACTAATGTTGATGCTAAGAATGAGTTGCAATATGAATTGACAAATTGATGGCTGAATTGAAGAATCGATGGAGCGGTTTAATGCTGAACTGGAGCTGCAACTGGAAAATATTTGGCCCTAGGATAGACTAAGCTCTGATACCATGTTAGAAATTAATAGAACATGAAAACGTGAAGGATATGAACAAGAAAAACACCTGGCTCCATTGTATTGAGAAACGAATCAGTTTGTACATATTGAACTACATATATATAGTATAGAGAGAATTAACTATATATATCGATACTATCTATAAAGATACTCATACTATCTATCTAACGATATATATAATTGTAAAGATTTAACTAAATTTAAAGGGATAACCTAATTAATATAGATAGACTAAACGATAAAGTCTAATAGAAGGATAATCTAGAGTAAACTACATAATATTCTAACATTCACCCATGTTCTCTGCTTTTCTTGATTTATATTACTCTAACATTCACCCATGTTCTTTGCTCTTCTTGATTTTGATCCTCAAATATTAAAATTTGCTGAATTGGTCCCCAAATTTCCAAAGCTTCTTTGCTTGTTTCGGATCCCAAATCCAATCTTGATCAAATCCCTAATCGAATTGAGCTCGCACATATTCATCATTGGTGAGATACTCCTCGTTTGAATACAAGTTTTTCAAGCTAAAATCCAGATGAAAAAAAAAAACTCGGTCATGCCATCGCGGTGCCATATTGGCCATCACGGCGTGGTCATGCTATAAAAGAAAAAAGGGTCATCACAGTCATGCTATCGTGGTGCCATATCGGTAATCACGTCATGGTCATGCCGTAGTAGCTAACAAACTAATCGAAAATCTGAATTCCAGAATTCCAATATTTTATTGAATCCATTGTAAATCATCAAAAAAACTTGGTTGTGCAAACTTAATGTGATCACACATCTATATGATACCAAACCGGCATTTCAACACAATTAATTCAGCGTTTTTTGTAGAGGTATTGGATAAGAAAATCGGTGATTAAATCCAAACTATATTGAGCAAAGAATGGCAACAAAGACAACAACAAAAAGCATTACAAAATTGCAGCAATGATCCAACACAGAATCGCACCAACACTCAGGTAATCCAATACGAACTCATGAGGAAGATGATCAGCAACTGATGAGGAATCGCAATAATGAGCTAGAATGTATATTGGATTGCACAACTAATGTTGATGCTAAGAATGAGTTGCAATATGAATTGACAAATTGATGGCTGAATTGAAGAATCGATGGAGCGGTTTAATGCTGAACTGGAGCTGCAACTGGAAAATATTTGGCCCTAGGATAGACTAAGCTCTGATACCATGTTAGAAATTAATAGAACATGAAAACGTGAAGGATATGAACAAGAAAAACACCTGGCTCCATTGTATTGAGAAACGAATCAGTTTGTACATATTGAACTACATATATATAGTATAGAGAGAATTAACTATATATATCGATACTATCTATAAAGATACTCATACTATCTATCTAACGATATATATAATTGTAAAGATTTAACTAAATTTAAAGGGATAACCTAATTAATATAGATAGACTAAACGATAAAGTCTAATAGAAGGATAATCTAGAGTAAACTACATAATATTCTAACATTCACCCATGTTCTCTGCTTTTCTTGATTTATATTACTCTAACATTCACCCATGTTCTTTGCTCTTCTTGATTTTGATCCTCAAATATTAAAATTTGCTGAATTGGTCCCCAAATTTCCAAAGCTTCTTTGCTTGTTTCGGATCCCAAATCCAATCTTGATCAAATCCCTAATCGAATTGAGCTCGTACATATTCATCATTGGTGAGATACTCCTCGTTTGAATACAAGTTTTTCCAGCTAAAATCCAGATGAAAAAAAAAAACTCGGTCATGCCATCGCGGTGCCATATTGGCCATCACGGCGTGGTCATGCTATAAAAGAAAAAAGGGTCATCACAGTCATGCTATCGTGGTGCCATATCGGTAATCACGTCATGGTCATGCCGTAGTAGCTAACAAACTAATCGAAAATCTGAATTCCAGAATTCCAATATTTTATTGAATCCATTGTAAATCATCAAAAAAACTTGGTTGTGCAAACTTAATGTGATCACACATCTATATGATACCAAACCGGCATTTCAACACAATTAATTCAGCGTTTTTTGTAGAGGTATTGGATAAGAAAATCGGTGATTAAATCCAAACTATATTGAGCAAAGAATGGCAACAAAGACAACAACAAAAAGCATTACAAAATTGCAGCAATGATCCAACACAGAATCGCACCAACACTCAGGTAATCCAATACGAACTCATGAGGAAGATGATCAGCAACTGATGAGGAATCGCAATAATGAGCTAGAATGTATATTGGATTGCACAACTAATGTTGATGCTAAGAATGAGTTGCAATATGAATTGACAAATTGATGGCTGAATTGAAGAATCGATGGAGCGGTTTAATGCTGAACTGGAGCTGCAACTGGAAAATATTTGGCCCTAGGATAGACTAAGCTCTGATACCATGTTAGAAATTAATAGAACATGAAAACGTGAAGGATATGAACAAGAAAAACACCTGGCTCCATTGTATTGAGAAACGAATCAGTTTGTACATATTGAACTACATATATATAGTATAGAGAGAATTAACTATATATATCGATACTATCTATAAAGATACTCATACTATCTATCTAACGATATATATAATTGTAAAGATTTAACTAAATTTAAAGGGATAACCTAATTAATATAGATAGACTAAACGATAAAGTCTAATAGAAGGATAATCTAGAGTAAACTACATAATATTCTAACATTCACCCATGTTCTCTGCTTTTCTTGATTTATATTACTCTAACATTCACCCATGTTCTTTGCTCTTCTTGATTTTGATCCTCAAATATTAAAATTTGCTGAATTGGTCCCCAAATTTCCAAAGCTTCTTTGCTTGTGTCGGATCCCAAATCCAATCTTGATCAAATCCCTAATCGAATTGAGCTCGCACATATTCATCATTGGTGAGATACTCCTCGTTTGAATACAAGTTTTTCCAGCTAAAATCCAGATGAAAAAAAAAGACTCGGTCATGCCATCGCGGTGCCATATTGGCCATCACGGCGTGGTCATGCCATAACAGAAAAAAGGGTCATCACAGTCATGCTATCGCGGTGCTATATCGGTAATCACGTCATGGTCATGTCGTAGTAGCTAACAAACTAATCGAAAATCTGAATTCCAGAATTCCAATATTTTATTGAATCCATTGTAAATCATCAAAAAAACTTGGTTGTGCAAACTTAATGTGATCACACATCTATATGATACCAAACCGGCATTTCAACACAATTAATTCAGCGTTTTTTGTAGAGGTATTGGATAAGAAAATCGGTGATTAAATCCAAACTATATTGAGCAAAGAATCGCAACAAAGACAACAACAAAAAGCATTACAAAATTGCAGCAATGATCCAACACAGAATCGCACCAACACTCAGGTAATCCAATACGAACTCATGAGGAAGATGATCAGCAACTGATGAGGAATCGCAATAATGAGCTAGAATGTATATTGGATTGCACAACTAATGTTGATGCTAAGAATGAGTTGCAATATGAATTGACAAATTGATGGCTGAATTGAAGAATCGATGGAGCGGTTTAATGCTGAACTGGAGCTGCAACTGGAAAATATTTGGCCCTAGGATAGACTAAGCTCTGATACCATGTTAGAAATTAATAGAACATGAAAACGTGAAGGATATGAACAAGAAAAACACCTGGCTCCATTGTATTGAGAAACGAATCAGTTTGTACATATTGAACTACATATATATAGTATAGAGAGAATTAACTATATATATCGATACTATCTATAAAGATACTCATACTATCTATCTAACGATATATATAATTGTAAAGATTAAACTAAATTTAAAGGGATAACCTAATTAATATAGATAGACTAAACGATAAAGTCTAATAGAAGGATAATCTAGAGTAAACTACATAATATTCTAACATTCACCCATGTTCTCTGCTTTTCTTGATTTATATTACTCTAACATTCACCCATGTTCTTTGCTCTTCTTGATTTTGATCCTCAAATATTAAAATTTGCTGAATTGGTCCCCAAATTTCCAAAGCTTCTTTGCTTGTGTCGGATCCCAAATCCAATCTTGCTCAAATCCCTAATCGAATTGAGCTCGCACATATTCATCATTGGTGAGATACTCCTCGTTTGAATACAAGTTTTTCCAGCTAAAATCCAGATGAAAAAAAAAGACTCGGTCATGCCATCGCGGTGCCATATTGGCCATCACGGCGTGGTCATGCCATAACAGAAAAAAGGGTCATCACAGTCATGCTATCGCGGTGCTATATCGGTAATCACGTCATGGTCATGTCGTAGTAGCTAACAAACTAATCGAAAATCTGAATTCCAGAATTCCAATATTTTATTGAATCCATTGTAAATCATCAAAAAAACTTGGTTGTGCAAACTTAATGTGATCACACATCTATATGATACCAAACCGGCATTTCAACACAATTAATTCAGCCTTTTTTGTAGAGGTATTGGATAAGAAAATCGGTGATTAAATCCAAACTATATTGAGCAAAGAATCGCAACAAAGACAACAACAAAAAGCATTACAAAATTGCAGCAATGATCCAACACAGAATCGCACCAACACTCAGGTAATCCAATACGAACTCATGAGGAAGATGATCAGCAACTGATGAGGAATCGCAATAATGAGCTAGAATGTATATTGGATTGCACAACTAATGTTGATGCTAAGAATGAGTTGCAATATGAATTGACAAATTGATGGCTGAATTGAAGAATCGATGGAGCGGTTTAATGCTGAACTGGAGCTGCAACTGGAAAATATTTGGCCCTAGGATAGACTAAGCTCTGATACCATGTTAGAAATTAATAGAACATGAAAACGTGAAGGATATGAACAAGAAAAACACCTGGCTCCATTGTATTGAGAAACGAATCAGTTTGTACATATTGAACTACATATATATAGTATAGAGAGAATTAACTATATATATCGATACTATCTATAAAGATACTCATACTATCTATCTAACGATATATATAATTGTAAAGATTAAACTAAATTTAAAGGGATAACCTAATTAATATAGATAGACTAAACGATAAAGTCTAATAGAAGGATAATCCAGAGTAAACTACATAATATTCTAACATTCACCCATGTTCTCTGCTTTTCTTGATTTATATTACTCTAACATTCACCCATGTTCTTTGCTCTTCTTGATTTTGATCCTCAAATTTTAAAATTTGCTGAATTGGTCCCTAAATTTCCAAAGCTTCTTTGCTTGTGTCGGATCCCAAATCCAATCTTGATCAAATCCCTAATCGAATTGAGCTCGCACATATTCATCATTGGTGAGATACTCCTCGTTTGAAAACAAGTTTTTCCAGCTAAAATCCAGATGAAAAAAAAAGACTCGGTCATGCCATCGCGGTGCCATATTGGCCATCACGGCGTGGTCATGCCATAACAGAAAAAAGGGTCATCACAGTCATGCTATCGCGGTGCCATATCGGTAATCACGTCATGGTCATGCCGTAGTAGCTAACAAACTAATCGAAAATCTGAATTCCAGAATTCCAATATTTTATTGAATCCATTGTAAATCATCAAAAAAACTTGGTTGTGCAAACTTAATGTGATCACACATCTATATGATACCAAACCGGCATTTCAACACAATTAATTCAGTGTTTTTTGTAGAGGTATTGGATAAGCAAATCGGTGATTAAATCCAAACTATATTGAGCAAAGAATCGCAACAAAGAAAACAACAAAAAGCATTACAAAATTGCAGCAATGATCCAACACAAAATCGCACCAACACTCAGGTAATCCAACATGAACTCATGAGGAAGATGATCAGCAACTCATGAGGAATCACAATAATGAGCTAGAATGTATATTGGATTGCACAACTAATGTTGATGCTAAGTAGGAGTTGCAATATGAATTGACAAATTGATGGCTGAATTGAAGAATCGATGGAGCGGTTTAATGCTGAACTGGAGCTGCAACTGGAAAATATTTGGCCCTAGGATAGACTAAGCTCTGATACCATGTTAGAAATTAATAGAACATGAAAGCGTGAAGGATATGAACCAGAAAAACATCTGGCTCCATTGTATTGAGAAACGTATCAGTTTGTACATGTTGAACTACATATATATAGTATAGAGAGACTTAACTATATATATCGATACTATCTATAAAGATACTCATACTATCTATCTAACGATATATATATTTGTAAAGATTAAACTAAATTTAAAGGGATAACCTAATTAATATAGATAGACTAAACGATAAAGTCTAATAGAAGGATAATCTAGAGTAAACTACATAATATTCTAACATTCACCCATGTTCTCTGCTTTTCTTGATTTATATCACTCTAACATTCACACATGTTCTTTGCTCTTCTTGATTTTGATCCTCAAATTTTAAAATTTGCTGAATTGGTCCCCAAATTTCCAAAGCTTCTTTGCTTGTTTCGGATCCCAAATCCAATCTTGATCAAATCCCTAATCGAATTGAGCTCGCACATATTCATCATTGGTGAGATACTCCTCGTTTGAATACAAGTTTTTCCAGCTAAAATCCAGATGAAAAAAAAAAACTCGGTCATGCCATCGCGGTGCCATATTGGCCATCACGGCGTGGTCATGCTATAAAAGAAAAAAGGGTCATCACAGTCATGCTATCGTGGTGCCATATCGGTAATCACGTCATGGTCATGCCGTAGTAGCTAACAAACTAATCGAAAATCTGAATTCCAGAATTCCAATATTTTATTGAATCCATTGTAAATCATCAAAAAAACTTGGTTGTGCAAACTTAATGTGATCACACATCTATATGATACCAAACCGGCATTTCAACACAATTAATTCAGCCTTTTTTGTAGAGGTATTGGATAAGAAAATCGGTGATTAAATCCAAACTATATTGAGCAAAGAATCGCAACAAAGACAACAACAAAAAGCATTACAAAATTGCAGCAATGATCCAACACAGAATCGCACCAACACTCAGGTAATCCAATACGAACTCATGAGGAAGATGATCAGCAACTGATGAGGAATCGCAATAATGAGCTAGAATGTATATTGGATTGCACAACTAATGTTGATGCTAAGAATGAGTTGCAATATGAATTGACAAATTGATGGCTGAATTGAAGAATCGATGGAGCGGTTTAATGCTGAACTGGAGCTGCAACTGGAAAATATTTGGCCCTAGGATAGACTAAGCTCTGATACCATGTTAGAAATTAATAGAACATGAAAACGTGAAGGATATGAACAAGAAAAACACCTGGCTCCATTGTATTGAGAAACGAATCAGTTTGTACATATTGAACTACATATATATAGTATAGAGAGAATTAACTATATATATCGATACTATCTATAAAGATACTCATACTATCTATCTAACGATATATATAATTGTAAAGATTAAACTAAATTTAAAGGGATAACCTAATTAATATAGATAGACTAAACGATAAAGTCTAATAGAAGGATAATCCAGAGTAAACTACATAATATTCTAACATTCACCCATGTTCTCTGCTTTTCTTGATTTATATTACTCTAACATTCACCCATGTTCTTTGCTCTTCTTGATTTTGATCCTCAAATTTTAAAATTTGCGGAATTGGTCCCTAAATTTCCAAAGCTTCTTTGCTTGTGTCGGATCCCAAATCCACTCTTGATCAAATCCCTAATCGAATTGAGCTCGCACATATTCATCATTGGTGAGATACTCCTCGTTTGAAAACAAGTTTTTCCAGCTAAAATCCAGATGAAAAAAAAAGACTCGGTCATGCCATCGCGGTGCCATATTGGCCATCACGGCGTGGTCATGCCATAACAGAAAAAAGGGTCATCACAGTCATGCTATCGCGGTGCCATATCGGTAATCACGTCATGGTCATGCCGTAGTAGCTAACAAACTAATCGAAAATCTGAATTCCAGAATTCCAATATTTTATTGAATCCATTGTAAATCATCAAAAAAACTTGGTTGTGCAAACTTAATGTGATCACACATCTATATGATACCAAACCGGCATTTCAACACAATTAATTCAGTGTTTTTTGTAGAGGTATTGGATAAGCAAATCGGTGATTAAATCCAAACTATATTGAGCAAAGAATCGCAACAATGAAAACAACAAAAAGCATTACAAAATTGCAGCAATGATCCAACACAAAATCGCACCAACACTCAGGTAATCCAACATGAACTCATGAGGAAGATGATCAGCAACTCATGAGGAATCACAATAATGAGCTAGAATGTATATTGGATTGCACAACTAATGTTGATGCTAAGTAGGAGTTGCAATATGAATTGACAAATTGATGGCTGAATTGAAGAATCGATGGAGCGGTTTAATGCTGAACTGGAGCTGCAACTGGAAAATATTTGGCCCTAGGATAGACTAAGCTCTGATACCATGTTAGAAATTAATAGAACATGAAAGCGTGAAGGATATGAACAAGAAAAACATCTGGCTCCATTGTATTGAGAAACGTATCAGTTTGTACATATTGAACTACATATATATAGTATAGAGAGACTTAACTATATATATCGATACTATCTATAAAGATACTCATACTATCTATCTAACGATATATATATTTGTAAAGATTAAACTAAATTTAAAGGGATAACCTAATTAATATAGATAGACTAAACGATAAAGTCTAATAGAAGGATAATCTAGAGTAAACTACATAATATTCTAACATTCACCCATGTTCTCTGCTTTTCTTGATTTATATCACTCTAACATTCACACATGTTCTTTGCTCTTCTTGATTTTGATCCTCAAATTTTAAAATTTGCTGAATTGGTCCCCAAATTTCCAAAGCTTCTTTGCTTGTTTCGGATCCCAAATCCAATCTTGATCAAATCCCTAATCGAATTGAGCTCGCACATATTCATCATTGGTGAGATACTCCTCGTTTGAATACAAGTTTTTCCAGCTAAAATCCAGATGAAAAAAAAAACTCGGTCATGCCATCGCGGTGCCATATTGGCCATCACGGCGTGGTCATGCTATAAAAGAAAAAAGGGTCATCACAGTCATGCTATCGTGGTGCCATATCGGTAATCACGTCATGGTCATGCCGTAGTAGCTAACAAACTAATCGAAAATCTGAATTCCAGAATTCCAATATTTTATTGAATCCATTGTAAATCATCAAAAAAACTTGGTTGTGCAAACTTAATGTGATCACACATCTATATGATACCAAACCGGCATTTCAACACAATTAATTCAGTGTTTTTTGTAGAGGTATTGGATAAGCAAATCGGTGATTAAATCCAAACTATATTGAGCAAAGAATCGCAACAAAGAAAACAACAAAAAGCATTACAAAATTGCAGCAATGATCCAACACAGAATCGCACCAACACTCAGGTAATCCAACATGAACTCATGAGGAAGATGATCAGCAACTCATGAGGAATCACAATAATGAGCTAGAATGTATATTGGATTGCACAACTAATGTTGATGCTAAGTAGGAGTTGCAATATGAATTGACAAATTGATGGCTGAATTGAAGAATCGATGGAGCAGTTTAATGCTGAACTGGAGCTGCAACTGGAAAATATTTGGCCCGAGGATAGACTAAGCTCTGATACCATGTTAGAAATTAATAGAACATGAAAGCGTGAAGGATATGAAAAAGAAAAACATCTGCCTCCATTGTATTGAGAAACGTATCAGTTTGTACATATTGAACTACATATATATAGTATAGAGAGACTTAACTATATATATCGATACTATCTATAAAGATACTCATACTATCTATCTAACGATATATATATTTGTAAAGATTAAACTAAATTTAAAGGGATAACCTAATTAATATAGATAGACTAAACGATAAAGTCTAATAGAAGGATAATCTAGAGTAAACTACATAATATTCTAACATTCACCCATGTTCTCTGCTTTTCTTGATTTATATCACTCTAACATTCACACATGTTCTTTGCTCTTCTTGATTTTGATCCTCAAATTTTAAAATTTGCTGAATTGGTCCCCAAATTTCCAAAGCTTCTTTGCTTGTTTCGGATCCCAAATCCAATCTTGATCAAATCCCTAATCGAATTGAGCTCGCACATATTCATCATTGGTGAGATACTGCTCGTTTGAATACAAGTTTTTCCAGCTAAAATCCAGATGAAAAAAAAAAACTCGGTCATGCCATCGCGGTGCCATATTGGCCATCACGGCGTGGTCATGCTATAAAAGAAAAAAGGGTCATCACAGTCATGCTATCGTGGTGCCATATCGGTAATCACGTCATGGTCATGCCGTAGTAGCTAACAAACTAATCGAAAATCTGAATTCCAGAATTCCAATATTTTATTGAATCCATTGTAAATCATCAAAAAAACTTGGTTGTGAAAACTTAATGTGATCACACATCTATATGATACCAAACCGGCATTTCAACACAATTAATTCAGCGTTTTTTGTAGAGGTATTGGATAAGAAAATCGGTGATTAAATCCAAACTATATTGAGCAAAGAATCGCAACAAAGACAACAACAAAAAGCATTACAAAATTGCAGCAATGATCCAACACAGAATCGCACCAACACTCAGGTAATCCAATACGAACTCATGAGGAAGATGATCAGCAACTGATGAGGAATCGCAATAATGAGCTAGAATGTATATTGGATTGCACAACTAATGTTGATGCTAAGAATGAGTTGCAATATGAATTGACAAATTGATGGCTGAATTGAAGAATCGATGGAGCGGTTTAATGCTGAACTGGAGCTGCAACTGGAAAATATTTGGCCCTAGGATAGACTAAGCTCTGATACCATGTTAGAAATTAATAGAACATGAAAACGTGAAGGATATGAACAAGAAAAACACCTGGCTCCATTGTATTGAGAAACGAATCAGTTTGTACATATTGAACTACATATATATAGTATAGAGAGAATTAACTATATATATCGATACTATCTATAAAGATACTCATACTATCTATCTAACGATATATATAATTGTAAAGATTAAACTAAATTTAAAGGGATAACCTAATTAATATAGATAGACTAAACGATAAAGTCTAATAGAAGGATAATCCAGAGTAAACTACATAATATTCTAACATTCACCCATGTTCTCTGCTTTTCTTGATTTATATTACTCTAACATTCACCCATGTTCTTTGCTCTTCTTGATTTTGATCCTCAAATTTTAAAATTTGCTGAATTGGTCCCTAAATTTCCAAAGCTTCTTTGCTTGTGTCGGATCCCAAATCCAATCTTGATCAAATCCCTAATCGAATTGAGCTCGCACATATTCATCATTGGTGAGATACTCCTCGTTTGAAAACAAGTTTTTCCAGCTAAAATCCAGATGAAAAAAAAAGACTCGGTCATGCCATCGCGGTGCCATATTGGCCATCACGGCGTGGTCATGCCATAACAGAAAAAAGGGTCATCACAGTCATGCTATCGCGGTGCCATATCGGTAATCACGTCATGGTCATGCCGTAGTAGCTAACAAACTAATCGAAAATCTGAATTCCAGAATTCCAATATTTTATTGAATCCATTGTAAATCATCAAAAAAACTTGGTTGTGCAAACTTAATGTGATCACACATCTATATGATACCAAACCGGCATTTCAACACAATTAATTCAGTGTTTTTTGTAGAGGTATTGGATAAGCAAATCGGTGATTAAATCCAAACTATATTGAGCAAAGAATCGCAACAAAGAAAACAACAAAAAGCATTACAAAATTGCAGCAATGATCCAACACAGAATCGCACCAACACTCAGGTAATCCAATACGAACTCATGAGGAAGATGATCAGCAACTGATGAGGAATCGCAATAATGAGCTAGAATGTATATTGGATTGCACAACTAATGTTGATGCTAAGAATGAGTTGCAATATGAATTGACAAATTGATGGCTGAATTGAAGAATCGATGGAGCGGTTTAATGCTGAACTGGAGCTGCAACTGGAAAATATTTGGCCCTAGGATAGACTAAGCTCTGATACCATGTTAGAAATTAATAGAACATGAAAACGTGAAGGATATGAACAAGAAAAACACCTGGCTCCATTGTATTGAGAAACGAATCAGTTTGTACATATTGAACTACATATATATAGTATAGAGAGAATTAACTATATATATCGATACTATCTATAAAGATACTCATACTATCTATCTAACGATATATATAATTGTAAAGATTAAACTAAATTTAAAGGGATAACCTAATTAATATAGATAGACTAAACGATAAAGTCTAATAGAAGGATAATCCAGAGTAAACTACATAATATTCTAACATTCACCCATGTTCTCTGCTTTTCTTGATTTATATTACTCTAACATTCACCCATGTTCTTTGCTCTTCTTGATTTTGATCCTCAAATTTTAAAATTTGCTGAATTGGTCCCTAAATTTCCAAAGCTTCTTTGCTTGTGTCGGATCCCAAATCCAATCTTGATCAAATCCCTAATCGAATTGAGCTCGCACATATTCATCATTGGTGAGATACTCCTCGTTTGAAAACAAGTTTTTCCAGCTAAAATCCAGATGAAAAAAAAAGACTCGGTCATGCCATCGCGGTGCCATATTGGCCATCACGGCGTGGTCATGCCATAACAGAAAAAAGGGTCATCACAGTCATGCTATCGCGGTGCCATATCGGTAATCACGTCATGGTCATGCCGTAGTAGCTAACAAACTAATCGAAAATCTGAATTCCAGAATTCCAATATTTTATTGAATCCATTGTAAATCATCAAAAAAACTTGGTTGTGCAAACTTAATGTGATCACACATCTATATGATACCAAACCGGCATTTCAACACAATTAATTCAGTGTTTTTTGTAGAGGTATTGGATAAGCAAATCGGTGATTAAATCCAAACTATATTGAGCAAAGAATCGCAACAAAGAAAACAACAAAAAGCATTACAAAATTGCAGCAATGATCCAACACAAAATCGCACCAACACTCAGGTAATCCAACATGAACTCATGAGGAAGATGATCAGCAACTCATGAGGAATCACAATAATGAGCTAGAATGTATATTGGATTGCACAACTAATGTTGATGCTAAGTAGGAGTTGCAATATGAATTGACAAATTGATGGCTGAATTGAAGAATCGATGGAGCGGTTTAATGCTGAACTGGAGCTGCAACTGGAAAATATTTGGCCCTAGGATAGACTAAGCTCTGATACCATGTTAGAAATTAATAGAACATGAAAGCGTGAAGGATATGAACAAGAAAAACATCTGGCTCCATTGTATTGAGAAACGTATCAGTTTGTACATATTGAACTACATATATATAGTATAGAGAGACTTAACTATATATATCGATACTATCTATAAAGATACTCATACTATCTATCTAACGATATATATATTTGTAAAGATTAAACTAAATTTAAAGGGATAACCTAATTAATATAGATAGACTAAACGATAAAGTCTAATAGAAGGATAATCTAGAGTAAACTACATAATATTCTAACATTCACCCATGTTCTCTGCTTTTCTTGATTTATATCACTCTAACATTCACACATGTTCTTTGCTCTTCTTGATTTTGATCCTCAAATTTTAAAATTTGCTGAATTGGTCCCCAAATTTCCAAAGCTTCTTTGCTTGTTTCGGATCCCAAATCCAATCTTGATCAAATCCCTAATCGAATTGAGCTCGCACATATTCATCATTGGTGAGATACTCCTCGTTTGAATACAAGTTTTTCCAGCTAAAATCCAGATGAAAAAAAAAAACTCGGTCATGCCATCGCGGTGCCATATTGGCCATCACGGCGTGGTCATGCTATAAAAGAAAAAAGGGTCATCACAGTCATGCTATCGTGGTGCCATATCGGTAATCACGTCATGGTCATGCCGTAGTAGCTAACAAACTAATCGAAAATCTGAATTCCAGAATTCCAATATTTTATTGAATCCATTGTAAATCATCAAAAAAACTTGGTTGTGCAAACTTAATGTGATCACACATCTATATGATACCAAACCGGCATTTCAACACAATTAATTCAGTGTTTTTTGTAGAGGTATTGGATAAGCAAATCGGTGATTAAATCCAAACTATATTGAGCAAAGAATCGCAACAAAGAAAACAACAAAAAGCATTACAAAATTGCAGCAATGATCCAACACAGAATCGCACCAACACTCAGGTAATCCAACATGAACTCATGAGGAAGATGATCAGCAACTCATGAGGAATCACAATAATGAGCTAGAATGTATATTGGATTGCACAACTAATGTTGATGCTAAGAATGAGTTGCAATATGAATTGACAAATTGATGGCTGAATTGAAGAATCGATGGAGCGGTTTAATGCTGAACTGGAGCTGCAACTGGAAAATATTTGGCCCTAGGATAGACTAAGCTCTGATACCATGTTAGAAATTAATAGAACATGAAAACGTGAAGGATATGAACAAGAAAAACACCTGGCTCCATTGTATTGAGAAACGAATCAGTTTGTACATATTGAACTACATATATATAGTATAGAGAGAATTAACTATATATATCGATACTATCTATAAAGATACTCATACTATCTATCTAACGATATATATAATTGTAAAGATTAAACTAAATTTAAAGGGATAACCTAATTAATATAGATAGACTAAACGATAAAGTCTAATAGAAGGATAATCCAGAGTAAACTACATAATATTCTAACATTCACCCATGTTCTCTGCTTTTCTTGATTTATATTACTCTAACATTCACCCATGTTCTTTGCTCTTCTTGATTTTGATCCTCAAATTTTAAAATTTGCTGAATTGGTCCCTAAATTTCCAAAGCTTCTTTGCTTGTGTCGGATCCCAAATCCAATCTTGATCAAATCCCTAATCGAATTGAGCTCGCACATATTCATCATTGGTGAGATACTCCTCGTTTGAAAACAAGTTTTTCCAGCTAAAATCCAGATGAAAAAAAAAGACTCGGTCATGCCATCGCGGTGCCATATTGGCCATCACGGCGTGGTCATGCCATAACAGAAAAAAGGGTCATCACAGTCATGCTATCGCGGTGCCATATCGGTAATCACGTCATGGTCATGCCGTAGTAGCTAACAAACTAATCGAAAATCTGAATTCCAGAATTCCAATATTTTATTGAATCCATTGTAAATCATCAAAAAAACTTGGTTGTGCAAACTTAATGTGATCACACATCTATATGATACCAAACCGGCATTTCAACACAATTAATTCAGTGTTTTTTGTAGAGGTATTGGATAAGCAAATCGGTGATTAAATCCAAACTATATTGAGCAAAGAATCGCAACAAAGAAAACAACAAAAAGCATTACAAAATTGCAGCAATGATCCAACACAAAATCGCACCAACACTCAGGTAATCCAACATGAACTCATGAGGAAGATGATCAGCAACTCATGAGGAATCACAATAATGAGCTAGAATGTATATTGGATTGCACAACTAATGTTGATGCTAAGTAGGAGTTGCAATATGAATTGACAAATTGATGGCTGAATTGAAGAATCGATGGAGCGGTTTAATGCTGAACTGGAGCTGCAACTGGAAAATATTTGGCCCTAGGATAGACTAAGCTCTGATACCATGTTAGAAATTAATAGAACATGAAAGCGTGAAGGATATGAACAAGAAAAACATCTGGCTCCATTGTATTGAGAAACGTATCAGTTTGTACATATTGAACTACATATATATAGTATAGAGAGACTTAACTATATATATCGATACTATCTATAAAGATACTCATACTATCTATCTAACGATATATATATTTGTAAAGATTAAACTAAATTTAAAGGGATAACCTAATTAATATAGATAGACTAAACGATAAAGTCTAATAGAAGGATAATCTAGAGTAAACTACATAATATTCTAACATTCACCCATGTTCTCTGCTTTTCTTGATTTATATCACTCTAACATTCACACATGTTCTTTGCTCTTCTTGATTTTGATCCTCAAATTTTAAAATTTGCTGAATTGGTCCCCAAATTTCCAAAGCTTCTTTGCTTGTTTCGGATCCCAAATCCAATCTTGATCAAATCCCTAATCGAATTGAGCTCGCACATATTCATCATTGGTGAGATACTCCTCGTTTGAATACAAGTTTTTCCAGCTAAAATCCAGATGAAAAAAAAAAACTCGGTCATGCCATCGCGGTGCCATATTGGCCATCACGGCGTGGTCATGCTATAAAAGAAAAAAGGGTCATCACAGTCATGCTATCGTGGTGCCATATCGGTAATCACGTCATGGTCATGCCGTAGTAGCTAACAAACTAATCGAAAATCTGAATTCCAGAATTCCAATATTTTATTGAATCCATTGTAAATCATCAAAAAAACTTGGTTGTGCAAACTTAATGTGATCACACATCTATATGATACCAAACCGGCATTTCAACACAATTAATTCAGTGTTTTTTGTAGAGGTATTGGATAAGCAAATCGGTGATTAAATCCAAACTATATTGAGCAAAGAATCGCAACAAAGAAAACAACAAAAAGCATTACAAAATTGCAGCAATGATCCAACACAGAATCGCACCAACACTCAGGTAATCCAACATGAACTCATGAGGAAGATGATCAGCAACTCATGAGGAATCACAATAATGAGCTAGAATGTATATTGGATTGCACAACTAATGTTGATGCTAAGTAGGAGTTGCAATATGAATTGACAAATTGATGGCTGAATTGAAGAATCGATGGAGCGGTTTAATGCTGAACTGGAGCTGCAACTGGAAAATATTTGGCCCGAGGATAGACTAAGCTCTGATACCATGTTAGAAATTAATAGAACATGAAAACGTGAAGGATATGAACAAGAAAAACACCGGGCTCCATTGTATTGAGAAACGAATCAGTTTGTACATATTGAACTACATATATATAGTATAGAGAGAATTAACTATATATATCGATACTATCTATAAAGATACTCATACTATCTATCTAACGATATATATAATTGTAAAGATTAAACTAAATTTAAAGGGATAACCTAATTAATATAGATAGACTAAACGATAAAGTCTAATAGAAGGATAATCCAGAGTAAACTACATAATATTCTAACATTCACCCATGTTCTCTGCTTTTCTTGATTTATATTACTCTAACATTCACCCATGTTCTTTGCTCTTCTTGATTTTGATCCTCAAATTTTAAAATTTGCTGAATTGGTCCCTAAATTTCCAAAGCTTCTTTGCTTGTGTCGGATCCCAAATCCAATCTTGATCAAATCCCTAATCGAATTGAGCTCGCACATATTCATCATTGGTGAGATACTCCTCGTTTGAAAACAAGTTTTTCCAGCTAAAATCCAGATGAAAAAAAAAGACTCGGTCATGCCATCGCGGTGCCATATTGGCCATCACGGCGTGGTCATGCCATAACAGAAAAAAGGGTCATCACAGTCATGCTATCGCGGTGCCATATCGGTAATCACGTCATGGTCATGCCGTAGTAGCTAACAAACTAATCGAAAATCTGAATTCCAGAATTCCAATATTTTATTGAATCCATTGTAAATCATCAAAAAAACTTGGTTGTGCAAACTTAATGTGATCACACATCTATATGATACCAAACCGGCATTTCAACACAATTAATTCAGTGTTTTTTGTAGAGGTATTGGATAAGCAAATCGGTGATTAAATCCAAACTATATTGAGCAAAGAATCGCAACAAAGAAAACAACAAAAAGCATTACAAAATTGCAGCAATGATCCAACACAAAATCGCACCAACACTCAGGTAATCCAACATGAACTCATGAGGAAGATGATCAGCAACTCATGAGGAATCACAATAATGAGCTAGAATGTATATTGGATTGCACAACTAATGTTGATGCTAAGTAGGAGTTGCAATATGAATTGACAAATTGATGGCTGAATTGAAGAATCGATGGAGCGGTTTAATGCTGAACTGGAGCTGCAACTGGAAAATATTTGGCCCTAGGATAGACTAAGCTCTGATACCATGTTAGAAATTAATAGAACATGAAAGCGTGAAGGATATGAACAAGAAAAACATCTGGCTCCATTGTATTGAGAAACGTATCAGTTTGTACATATTGAACTACATATATATAGTATAGAGAGACTTAACTATATATATCGATACTATCTATAAAGATACTCATACTATCTATCTAACGATATATATATTTGTAAAGATTAAACTAAATTTAAAGGGATAACCTAATTAATATAGATAGACTAAACGATAAAGTCTAATAGAAGGATAATCTAGAGTAAACTACATAATATTCTAACATTCACCCATGTTCTCTGCTTTTCTTGATTTATATCACTCTAACATTCACACATGTTCTTTGCTCTTCTTGATTTTGATCCTCAAATTTTAAAATTTGCTGAATTGGTCCCCAAATTTCCAAAGCTTCTTTGCTTGTTTCGGATCCCAAATCCAATCTTGATCAAATCCCTAATCGAATTGAGCTCGCACATATTCATCATTGGTGAGATACTCCTCGTTTGAATACAAGTTTTTCCAGCTAAAATCCAGATGAAAAAAAAAAACTCGGTCATGCCATCGCGGTGCCATATTGGCCATCACGGCGTGGTCATGCTATAAAAGAAAAAAGGGTCATCACAGTCATGCTATCGTGGTGCCATATCGGTAATCACGTCATGGTCATGCCGTAGTAGCTAACAAACTAATCGAAAATCTGAATTCCAGAATTCCAATATTTTATTGAATCCATTGTAAATCATCAAAAAAACTTGGTTGTGCAAACTTAATGTGATCACACATCTATATGATACCAAACCGGCATTTCAACACAATTAATTCAGTGTTTTTTGTAGAGGTATTGGATAAGCAAATCGGTGATTAAATCCAAACTATATTGAGCAAAGAATCGCAACAAAGAAAACAACAAAAAGCATTACAAAATTGCAGCAATGATCCAACACAGAATCGCACCAACACTCAGGTAATCCAACATGAACTCATGAGGAAGATGATCAGCAACTCATGAGGAATCACAATAATGAGCTAGAATGTATATTGGATTGCACAACTAATGTTGATGCTAAGTAGGAGTTGCAATATGAATTGACAAATTGATGGCTGAATTGAAGAATCGATGGAGCGGTTTAATGCTGAACTGGAGCTGCAACTGGAAAATATTTGGCCCGAGGATAGACTAAGCTCTGATACCATGTTAGAAATTAATAGAACATGAAAACGTGAAGGATATGAACAAGAAAAACACCGGGCTCCATTGTATTGAGAAACGAATCAGTTTGTACATATTGAACTACATATATATAGTATAGAGAGAATTAACTATATATATCGATACTATCTATAAAGATACTCATACTATCTATCTAACGATATATATAATTGTAAAGATTAAACTAAATTTAAAGGGATAACCTAATTAATATAGATAGACTAAACGATAAAGTCTAATAGAAGGATAATCCAGAGTAAACTACATAATATTCTAACATTCACCCATGTTCTCTGCTTTTCTTGATTTATATTACTCTAACATTCACCCATGTTCTTTGCTCTTCTTGATTTTGATCCTCAAATTTTAAAATTTGCTGAATTGGTCCCTAAATTTCCAAAGCTTCTTTGCTTGTGTCGGATCCCAAATCCAATCTTGATCAAATCCCTAATCGAATTGAGCTCGCACATATTCATCATTGGTGAGATACTCCTCGTTTGAAAACAAGTTTTTCCAGCTAAAATCCAGATGAAAAAAAAAGACTCGGTCATGCCATCGCGGTGCCATATTGGCCATCACGGCGTGGTCATGCCATAACAGAAAAAAGGGTCATCACAGTCATGCTATCGCGGTGCCATATCGGTAATCACGTCATGGTCATGCCGTAGTAGCTAACAAACTAATCGAAAATCTGAATTCCAGAATTCCAATATTTTATTGAATCCATTGTAAATCATCAAAAAAACTTGGTTGTGCAAACTTAATGTGATCACACATCTATATGATACCAAACCGGCATTTCAACACAATTAATTCAGTGTTTTTTGTAGAGGTATTGGATAAGCAAATCGGTGATTAAATCCAAACTATATTGAGCAAAGAATCGCAACAAAGAAAACAACAAAAAGCATTACAAAATTGCAGCAATGATCCAACACAAAATCGCACCAACACTCAGGTAATCCAACATGAACTCATGAGGAAGATGATCAGCAACTCATGAGGAATCACAATAATGAGCTAGAATGTATATTGGATTGCACAACTAATGTTGATGCTAAGTAGGAGTTGCAATATGAATTGACAAATTGATGGCTGAATTGAAGAATCGATGGAGCGGTTTAATGCTGAACTGGAGCTGCAACTGGAAAATATTTGGCCCTAGGATAGACTAAGCTCTGATACCATGTTAGAAATTAATAGAACATGAAAGCGTGAAGGATATGAACAAGAAAAACATCTGGCTCCATTGTATTGAGAAACGTATCAGTTTGTACATATTGAACTACATATATATAGTATAGAGAGACTTAACTATATATATCGATACTATCTATAAAGATACTCATACTATCTATCTAACGATATATATATTTGTAAAGATTAAACTAAATTTAAAGGGATAACCTAATTAATATAGATAGACTAAACGATAAAGTCTAATAGAAGGATAATCTAGAGTAAACTACATAATATTCTAACATTCACCCATGTTCTCTGCTTTTCTTGATTTATATCACTCTAACATTCACACATGTTCTTTGCTCTTCTTGATTTTGATCCTCAAATTTTAAAATTTGCTGAATTGGTCCCCAAATTTCCAAAGCTTCTTTGCTTGTTTCGGATCCCAAATCCAATCTTGATCAAATCCCTAATCGAATTGAGCTCGCACATATTCATCATTGGTGAGATACTCCTCGTTTGAATACAAGTTTTTCCAGCTAAAATCCAGATGAAAAAAAAAAACTCGGTCATGCCATCGCGGTGCCATATTGGCCATCACGGCGTGGTCATGCTATAAAAGAAAAAAGGGTCATCACAGTCATGCTATCGTGGTGCCATATCGGTAATCACGTCATGGTCATGCCGTAGTAGCTAACAAACTAATCGAAAATCTGAATTCCAGAATTCCAATATTTTATTGAATCCATTGTAAATCATCAAAAAAACTTGGTTGTGCAAACTTAATGTGATCACACATCTATATGATACCAAACCGGCATTTCAACACAATTAATTCAGCGTTTTTTGTAGAGGTATTGGATAAGCAAATCGGTGATTAAATCCAAACTATATTGAGCAAAGAATCGCAACAAAGAAAACAACAAAAAGCATTACAAAATTGCAGCAATGATCCAACACAGAATCGCACCAACACTCAGGTAATCCAACAAGAACTCATGAGGAAGATGATCAGCAACTCATGAGGAATCACAATAATGAGCTAGAATGTATATTGGATTGCACAACTAATGTTGATGCTAAGTAGGAGTTGCAATATGAATTGACAAATTGATGGCTGAATTGAAGAATCGATGGAGCGGTTTAATGCTGAACTGGAGCTGCAACTGGAAAATATTTGGCCCTAGGATAGACTAAGCTCTGATACCATGTTAGAAATTAATAGAACATGAAAGCGTGAAGGATATGAAAAAGAAAAACATCTGCCTCCATTGTATTGAGAAACGTATCAGTTTGTACATATTGAACTACATATATATAGTATAGAGAGACTTAACTATATATATCGATACTATCTATAAAGATACTCATACTATCTATCTAACGATATATATATTTGTAAAGATTAAACTAAATTTAAAGGGATAACCTAATTAATATAGATAGACTAAACGATAAAGTCTAATAGAAGGATAATCTAGAGTAAACTACATAATATTCTAACATTCACCCATGTTCTCTGCTTTTCTTGATTTATATCACTCTAACATTCACACATGTTCTTTGCTCTTCTTGATTTTGATCCTCAAATTTTAAAATTTGCTGAATTGGTCCCTAAATTTCCAAAGCTTCTTTGCTTGTGTCGGATCCCAAATCCAATCTTGATCAAATCCCTAATCGAATTGAGCTCGCACATATTCATCATTGGTGAGATACTCCTCGTTTGAAAACAAGTTTTTCCAGCTAAAATCCAGATGAAAAAAAAAGACTCGGTCATGCCATCGCGGTGCCATATTGGCCATCACGGCGTGGTCATGCCATAACAGAAAAAAGGGTCATCACAGTCATGCTATCGCGGTGCCATATCGGTAATCACGTCATGGTCATGCCGTAGTAGCTAACAAACTAATCGAAAATCTGAAATCCAGAATTCCAATATTTTATTGAATCCATTGTAAATCATCAAAAAAACTTGGTTGTGCAAACTTAATGTGATCACACATCTATATGATACCAAACCGGCATTTCAACACAATTAATTCAGTGTTTTTTGTAGAGGTATTGGATAAGCAAATCGGTGATTAAATCCAAACTATATTGAGCAAAGAATCGCAACAAAGAAAACAACAAAAAGCATTACAAAATTGCAGCAATGATCCAACACAAAATCGCACCAACACTCAGGTAATCCAACATGAACTCATGAGGAAGATGATCAGCAACTCATGAGGAATCACAATAATGAGCTAGAATGTATATTGGATTGCACAACTAATGTTGATGCTAAGTAGGAGTTGCAATATGAATTGACAAATTGATGGCTGAATTGAAGAATCGATGGAGCGGTTTAATGCTGAACTGGAGCTGCAACTGGAAAATATTTGGCCCTAGGATAGACTAAGCTCTGATACCATGTTAGAAATTAATAGAACATGAAAGCGTGAAGGATATGAACAAGAAAAACATCTGGCTCCATTGTATTGAGAAACGTATCAGTTTGTACATATTGAACTACATATATATAGTATAGAGAGACTTAACTATATATATCGATACTATCTATAAAGATACTCATACTATCTATCTAACGATATATATATTTGTAAAGATTAAACTAAATTTAAAGGGATAACCTAATTAATATAGATAGACTAAACGATAAAGTCTAATAGAAGGATAATCTAGAGTAAACTACATAATATTCTAACATTCACCCATGTTCTCTGCTTTTCTTGATTTATATCACTCTAACATTCACACATGTTCTTTGCTCTTCTTGATTTTGATCCTCAAATTTTAAAATTTGCTGAATTGGTCCCCAAATTTCCAAAGCTTCTTTGCTTGTTTCGGATCCCAAATCCAATCTTGATCAAATCCCTAATCGAATTGAGCTCGCACATATTCATCATTGGTGAGATACTCCTCGTTTGAATACAAGTTTTTCCAGCTAAAATCCAGATGAAAAAAAAAAACTCGGTCATGCCATCGCGGTGCCATATTGGCCATCACGGCGTGGTCATGCTATAAAAGAAAAAAGGGTCATCACAGTCATGCTATCGTGGTGCCATATCGGTAATCACGTCATGGTCATGCCGTAGTAGCTAACAAACTAATCGAAAATCTGAATTCCAGAATTCGAATATTTTATTGAATCCATTGTAAATCATCAAAAAAACTTGGTTGTGCAAACTTAATGTGATCACACATCTATATGATACCAAACCGGCATTTCAACACAATTAATTCAGTGTTTTTTGTAGAGGTATTGGATAAGCAAATCGGTGATTAAATCCAAACTATATTGAGCAAAGAATCGCAACAAAGAAAACAACAAAAAGCATTACAAAATTGCAGCAATGATCCAACACAGAATCGCACCAACACTCAGGTAATCCAACATGAACTCATGAGGAAGATGATCAGCAACTCATGAGGAATCACAATAATGAGCTAGAATGTATATTGGATTGCACAACTAATGTTGATGCTAAGTAGGAGTTGCAATATGAATTGACAAATTGATGGCTGAATTGAAGAATCGATGGAGCGGTTTAATGCTGAACTGGAGCTGCAACTGGAAAATATTTGGCCCTAGGATAGACTAAGCTCTGATACCATGTTAGAAATTAATAGAACATGAAAGCGTGAAGGATATGAAAAAGAAAAACATCTGCCTCCATTGTATTGAGAAACGTATCAGTTTGTACATATTGAACTACATATATATAGTATAGAGAGACTTAACTATATATATCGATACTATCTATAAAGATACTCATACTATCTATCTAACGATATATATATTTGTAAAGATTAAACTAAATTTAAAGGGATAACCTAATTAATATAGATAGACTAAACGATAAAGTCTAATAGAAGGATAATCTAGAGTAAACTACATAATATTCTAACATTCACCCATGTTCTCTGCTTTTCTTGATTTATATCACTCTAACATTCACACATGTTCTTTGCTCTTCTTGATTTTGATCCTCAAATTTTAAAATTTGCTGAATTGGTCCCCAAATTTCCAAAGCTTCTTTGCTTGTTTCGGATCCCAAATCCAATCTTGATCAAATCCCTAATCGAATTGAGCTCGCACATATTCATCATTGGTGAGATACTCCTCGTTTGAATACAAGTTTTTCCAGCTAAAATCCAGATGAAAAAAAAAAACTCGGTCATGCCATCGCGGTGCCATATTGGCCATCACGGCGTGGTCATGCTATAAAAGAAAAAAGGGTCATCACAGTCATGCTATCGTGGTGCCATATCGGTAATCACGTCATGGTCATGCCGTAGTAGCTAACAAACTAATCGAAAATCTGAATTCCAGAATTCCAATATTTTATTGAATCCATTGTAAATCATCAAAAAAACTTGGTTGTGCAAACTTAATGTGATCACACATCTATATGATACCAAACCGGCATTTCAACACAATTAATTCAGCGTTTTTTGTAGAGGTATTGGATAAGAAAATCGGTGATTAAATCCAAACTATATTGAGCAAAGAATCGCAACAAAGACAACAACAAAAAGCATTACAAAATTGCAGCAATGATCCAACACAGAATCGCACCAACACTCAGGTAATCCAATACGAACTCATGAGGAAGATGATCAGCAACTGATGAGGAATCGCAATAATGAGCTAGAATGTATATTGGATTGCACAACTAATGTTGATGCTAAGAATGAGTTGCAATATGAATTGACAAATTGATGGCTGAATTGAAGAATCGATGGAGCGGTTTAATGCTGAACTGGAGCTGCAACTGGAAAATATTTGGCCCTAGGATAGACTAAGCTCTGATACCATGTTAGAAATTAATAGAACATGAAAACGTGAAGGATATGAACAAGAAAAACACCTGGCTCCATTGTATTGAGAAACGAATCAGTTTGTACATATTGAACTACATATATATAGTATAGAGATAATTAACTATATATATCGATACTATCTATAAAGATACTCATACTATCTATCTAACGATATATATAATTGTAAAGATTAAACTAAATTTAAAGGGATAACCTAATTAATATAGATAGACTAAACGATAAAGTCTAATAGAAGGATAATCTAGAGTAAACTACATAATATTCTAACATTCACCCATGTTCTCTGCTTTTCTTGATTTATATTACTCTAACATTCACCCATGTTCTTTGCTCTTCTTGATTTTGATCCTCAAATATTAAAATTTGCTGAATTGGTCCCCAAATTTCCAAAGCTTCTTTGCTTGTGTCGGATCCCAAATCCAATCTTGATCAAATCCCTAATCGAATTGAGTTCGCACATATTCATCATTGGTGAGATACTCCTCGTTTGGAAACAAGTTTTTCCAGCTAAAATCCAGATGAAAAAAAAAGACTCGGTCATGCCATCGCGGTGCCATATTGGCCATCACGGCGTGGTCATGCCATAACAGAAAAAAGGGTCATCACAGTCATGCTATCGCGGTGCTATATCGGTAATCACGTCATGGTCATGTCGTAGTAGCTAACAAACTAATCGAAAATCTGAATTCCAGAATTCCAATATTTTATTGAATCCATTGTAAATCATCAAAAAAACTTGGTTGTGCAAACTTAATGTGATCACACATCTATATGATACCAAACCGGCATTTCAACACAATTAATTCAGCGTTTTTTGTAGAGGTATTGGATAAGAAAATCGGTGATTAAATCCAAACTATATTGAGCAAAGAATCGCAACAAAGACAACAACAAAAAGCATTACAAAATTGCAGCAATGATCCAACACAGAATCGCACCAACACTCAGGTAATCCAATACGAACTCATGAGGAAGATGATCAGCAACTGATGAGGAATCGCAATAATGAGCTAGAATGTATATTGGATTGCACAACTAATGTTGATGCTAAGAATGAGTTGCAATATGAATTGACAAATTGATGGCTGAATTGAAGAATCGATGGAGCGGTTTAATGCTGAACTGGAGCTGCAACTGGAAAATATTTGGCCCTAGGATAGACTAAGCTCTGATACCATGTTAGAAATTAATAGAACATGAAAACGTGAAGGATATGAACAAGAAAAACACCTGGCTCCATTGTATTGAGAAACGAATCAGTTTGTACATATTGAACTACATATATATAGTATAGAGATAATTAACTATATATATCGATACTATCTATAAAGATACTCATACTATCTATCTAACGATATATATAATTGTAAAGATTAAACTAAATTTAAAGGGATAACCTAATTAATATAGATAGACTAAACGATAAAGTCTAATAGAAGGATAATCTAGAGTAAACTACATAATATTCTAACATTCACCCATGTTCTCTGCTTTTCTTGATTTATATTACTCTAACATTCACCCATGTTCTTTGCTCTTCTTGATTTTGATCCTCAAATATTAAAATTTGCTGAATTGGTCCCCAAATTTCCAAAGCTTCTTTGCTTGTGTCGGATCCCAAATCCAATCTTGATCAAATCCCTAATCGAATTGAGTTCGCACATATTCATCATTGGTGAGATACTCCTCGTTTGGAAACAAGTTTTTCCAGCTAAAATCCAGATGAAAAAAAAAGACTCGGTCATGCCATCGCGGTGCCATATTGGCCATCACGGCGTGGTCATGCCATAACAGAAAAAAGGGTCATCACAGTCATGCTATCGCGGTGCTATATCGGTAATCACGTCATGGTCATGTCGTAGTAGCTAACAAACTAATCGAAAATCTGAATTCCAGAATTCCAATATTTTATTGAATCCATTGTAAATCATCAAAAAAACTTGGTTGTGCAAACTTAATGTGATCACACATCTATATGATACCAAACCGGCATTTCAACACAATTAATTCAGCGTTTTTTGTAGAGGTATTGGATAAGAAAATCGGTGATTAAATCCAAACTATATTGAGCAAAGAATCGCAACAAAGACAACAACAAAAAGCATTACAAAATTGCAGCAATGATCCAACACAGAATCGCACCAACACTCAGGTAATCCAATACGAACTCATGAGGAAGATGATCAGCAACTGATGAGGAATCGCAATAATGAGCTAGAATGTATATTGGATTGCACAACTAATGTTGATGCTAAGAATGAGTTGCAATATGAATTGACAAATTGATGGCTGAATTGAAGAATCGATGGAGCGGTTTAATGCTGAACTGGAGCTGCAACTGGAAAATATTTGGCCCTAGGATAGACTAAGCTCTGATACCATGTTAGAAATTAATAGAACATGAAAACGTGAAGGATATGAACAAGAAAAACACCTGGCTCCATTGTATTGAGAAACGAATCAGTTTGTACATATTGAACTACATATATATAGTATAGAGATAATTAACTATATATATCGATACTATCTATAAAGATACTCATACTATCTATCTAACGATATATATAATTGTAAAGATTAAACTAAATTTAAAGGGATAACCTAATTAATATAGATAGACTAAACGATAAAGTCTAATAGAAGGATAATCTAGAGTAAACTACATAATATTCTAACATTCACCCATGTTCTCTGCTTTTCTTGATTTATATTACTCTAACATTCACCCATGTTCTTTGCTCTTCTTGATTTTGATCCTCAAATATTAAAATTTGCTGAATTGGTCCCCAAATTTCCAAAGCTTCTTTGCTTGTGTCGGATCCCAAATCCAATCTTGATCAAATCCCTAATCGAATTGAGTTCGCACATATTCATCATTGGTGAGATACTCCTCGTTTGGAAACAAGTTTTTCCAGCTAAAATCCAGATGAAAAAAAAAGACTCGGTCATGCCATCGCGGTGCCATATTGGCCATCACGGCGTGGTCATGCCATAACAGAAAAAAGGGTCATCACAGTCATGCTATCGCGGTGCTATATCGGTAATCACGTCATGGTCATGTCGTAGTAGCTAACAAACTAATCGAAAATCTGAATTCCAGAATTCCAATATTTTATTGAATCCATTGTAAATCATCAAAAAAACTTGGTTGTGCAAACTTAATGTGATCACACATCTATATGATACCAAACCGGCATTTCAACACAATTAATTCAGCGTTTTTTGTAGAGGTATTGGATAAGAAAATCGGTGATTAAATCCAAACTTTATTGAGCAAAGAATCGCAACAAAGACAACAACAAAAAGCATTACAAAATTGCAGCAATGATCCAACACAGAATCGCACCAACACTCAGGTAATCCAATACGAACTCATGAGGAAGATGATCAGCAACTGATGAGGAATCGCAATAATGAGCTAGAATGTATATTGGATTGCACAACTAATGTTGATGCTAAGAATGAGTTGCAATATGAATTGACAAATTGATGGCTGAATTGAAGAATCGATGGAGCGGTTTAATGCTGAACTGGAGCTGCAACTGGAAAATATTTGGCCCTAGGATAGACTAAGCTCTGATACCATGTTAGAAATTAATAGAACATGAAATCGTGAAGGATATGAACAAGAAAAACACCTGGCTCCATTGTATTGAGAAACGAATCAGTTTGTACATATTGAACTACATATATATAGTATAGAGAGAATTAACTATATATATCGATACTATCTATAAAGATACTCATACTATCTATCTAACGATATATATAATTGTAAAGATTAAACTAAATTTAAAGGGATAACCTAATTAATATAGATAGACTAAACGATAAAGTCTAATAGAAGGATAATCTAGAGTAAACTACATAATATTCTAACATTCACCCATGTTCTCTGCTTTTCTTGATTTATATTACTCTAACATTCACCCATGTTCTTTGCTCTTCTTGATTTTGATCCTCAAATTTTAAAATTTGCTGAATTGGTCCCTAAATTTCCAAAGCTTCTTTGCTTGTGTCGGATCCCAAATCCAATCTTGATCAAATCCCTAATCGAATTGAGCTCGCACATATTCATCATTGGTGAGATACTCCTCGTTTGAAAACAAGTTTTTCCAGCTAAAATCCAGATGAAAAAAAAAGACTCGGTCATGCCATCGCGGTGCCATATTGGCCATCACGGCGTGGTCATGCCAGAACAGAAAAAGGGTCATCACAGTCATGCTATCGCGGTGCCATATCGGTAATCACGTCATGGTCATGCCGTAGTAGCTAACAAACTAATCGAAAATCTGAATTCCAGAATTCCAATATTTTATTGAATCCATTGTAAATCATCAAAAAAACTTGGTTGTGCAAACTTAATGTGATCACACATCTATATGATACCAAACCGGCATTTCAACACAATTAATTCAGTGTTTTTTGTAGAGGTATTGGATAAGCAAATCGGTGATTAAATCCAAACTATATTGAGCAAAGAATCGCAACAAAGAAAACAACAAAAAGCATTACAAAATTGCAGCAATGATCCAACACAGAATCGCACCAACACTCAGGTAATCCAACATGAACTCATGAGGAAGATGATCAGCAACTCATGAGGAATCACAATAATGAGCTAGAATGTATATTGGATTGCACAACTAATGTTGATGCTAAGAATGAGTTGCAATATGAATTGACAAATTGATGGCTGAATTGAAGAATCGATGGAGCGGTTTAATGCTGAACTGGAGCTGCAACTGGAAAATATTTGGCCCTAGGATAGACTAAGCTCTGATACCATGTTAGAAATTAATAGAACATGAAAGCGTGAAGGATATGAACAAGAAAAACATCTGGCTCCATTGTATTGAGAAACGTATCAGTTTGTACATATTGAACTACATATATATAGTATAGAGAGACTTAACTATATATATCGATACTATCTATAAAGATACTCATACTATCTATCTAACGATATATATATTTGTAAAGATTAAACTAAATTTAAAGGGATAACCTAATTAATATAGATAGACTAAACGATAAAGTCTAATAGAAGGATAATCTAGAGTAAACTACATAATATTCTAACATTCACCCATGTTCTCTGCTTTTCTTGATTTATATCACTCTAACATTCACACATGTTCTTTGCTCTTCTTGATTTTGATCCTCAAATTTTAAAATTTGCTGAATTGGTCCCCAAATTTCCAAAGCTTCTTTGCTTGTTTCGGATCCCAAATCCAATCTTGATCAAATCCCTAATTGAATTGAGCTCGCACATATTCATCATTGGTGAGATACTCCTCGTTTGAATACAAGTTTTTCCAGCTAAAATCCAGCTGAAAAAAAAAAACTCGGTCATGCCATCGCGGTGCCATATTGGCCATCACGGCGTGGTCATGCTATAAAAGAAAAAAGGGTCATCACAGTCATGCTATCGTGGTGCCATATCGGTAATCACGTCATGGTCATGCCGTAGTAGCTAACAAACTAATCGAAAATCTGAATTCCAGAATTCCAATATTTTATTGAATCCATTGTAAATCATCAAAAAAACTTGGTTGTGCAAACTTAATGTGATCACACATCTATATGATACCAAACCGGCATTTCAACACAATTAATTCAGTGTTTTTTGTAGAGGTATTGGATAAGAAAATCGGTGATTAAATCCAAACTATATTGAGCAAAGAATCGCAACAAAGAAAACAACAAAAAGCATTACAAAATTGCAGCAATGATCCAACACAGAATCGCACCAACACTCAGGTAATCCAACATGAACTCATGAGGAAGATGATCAGCAACTCATGAGGAATCACAATAATGAGCTAGAATGTATATTGGATTGCACAACTAATGTTGATGCTAAGAATGAGTTGCAATATGAATTGACAAATTGATGGCTGAATTGAAGAATCGATGGAGCGGTTTAATGCTGAACTGGAGCTGCAACTGGAAAATATTTGGCCCTAGGATAGACTAAGCTCTGATACCATGTTAGAAATTAATAGAACATGAAAACGTGAAGGATATGAACAAGAAAAACACCTGGCTCCATTGTATTGAGAAACGAATCAGTTTGTACATATTGAACTACATATATATAGTATAGAGATAATTAACTATATATATCGATACTATCTATAAAGATACTCATACTATCTATCTAACGATATATATAATTGTAAAGATTAAACTAAATTTAAAGGGATAACCTAATTAATATAGATAGACTAAACGATAAAGTCTAATAGAAGGATAATCTAGAGTAAACTACATAATATTCTAACATTCACCCATGTTCTCTGCTTTTCTTGATTTATATTACTCTAACATTCACCCATGTTCTTTGCTCTTCTTGATTTTGATCCTCAAATATTAAAATTTGCTGAATTGGTCCCCAAATTTCCAAAGCTTCTTTGCTTGTGTCGGATCCCAAATCCAATCTTGATCAAATCCCTAATCGAATTGAGTTCGCACATATTCATCATTGGTGAGATACTCCTCGTTTGGAAACAAGTTTTTCCAGCTAAAATCCAGATGAAAAAAAAAGACTCGGTCATGCCATCGCGGTGCCATATTGGCCATCACGGCGTGGTCATGCCATAACAGAAAAAAGGGTCATCACAGTCATGCTATCGCGGTGCTATATCGGTAATCACGTCATGGTCATGTCGTAGTAGCTAACAAACTAATCGAAAATCTGAATTCCAGAATTCCAATATTTTATTGAATCCATTGTAAATCATCAAAAAAACTTGGTTGTGCAAACTTAATGTGATCACACATCTATATGATACCAAACCGGCATTTCAACACAATTAATTCAGCGTTTTTTGTAGAGGTATTGGATAAGAAAATCGGTGATTAAATCCAAACTTTATTGAGCAAAGAATCGCAACAAAGACAACAACAAAAAGCATTACAAAATTGCAGCAATGATCCAACACAGAATCGCACCAACACTCAGGTAATCCAATACGAACTCATGAGGAAGATGATCAGCAACTGATGAGGAATCGCAATAATGAGCTAGAATGTATATTGGATTGCACAACTAATGTTGATGCTAAGAATGAGTTGCAATATGAATTGACAAATTGATGGCTGAATTGAAGAATCGATGGAGCGGTTTAATGCTGAACTGGAGCTGCAACTGGAAAATATTTGGCCCTAGGATAGACTAAGCTCTGATACCATGTTAGAAATTAATAGAACATGAAATCGTGAAGGATATGAACAAGAAAAACACCTGGCTCCATTGTATTGAGAAACGAATCAGTTTGTACATATTGAACTACATATATATAGTATAGAGAGAATTAACTATATATATCGATACTATCTATAAAGATACTCATACTATCTATCTAACGATATATATAATTGTAAAGATTAAACTAAATTTAAAGGGATAACCTAATTAATATAGATAGACTAAACGATAAAGTCTAATAGAAGGATAATCTAGAGTAAACTACATAATATTCTAACATTCACCCATGTTCTCTGCTTTTCTTGATTTATATTACTCTAACATTCACCCATGTTCTTTGCTCTTCTTGATTTTGATCCTCAAATTTTAAAATTTGCTGAATTGGTCCCTAAATTTCCAAAGCTTCTTTGCTTGTGTCGGATCCCAAATCCAATCTTGATCAAATCCCTAATCGAATTGAGCTCGCACATATTCATCATTGGTGAGATACTCCTCGTTTGAAAACAAGTTTTTCCAGCTAAAATCCAGATGAAAAAAAAAGACTCGGTCATGCCATCGCGGTGCCATATTGGCCATCACGGCGTGGTCATGCCAGAACAGAAAAAGGGTCATCACAGTCATGCTATCGCGGTGCCATATCGGTAATCACGTCATGGTCATGCCGTAGTAGCTAACAAACTAATCGAAAATCTGAATTCCAGAATTCCAATATTTTATTGAATCCATTGTAAATCATCAAAAAAACTTGGTTGTGCAAACTTAATGTGATCACACATCTATATGATACCAAACCGGCATTTCAACACAATTAATTCAGTGTTTTTTGTAGAGGTATTGGATAAGCAAATCGGTGATTAAATCCAAACTATATTGAGCAAAGAATCGCAACAAAGAAAACAACAAAAAGCATTACAAAATTGCAGCAATGATCCAACACAGAATCGCACCAACACTCAGGTAATCCAACATGAACTCATGAGGAAGATGATCAGCAACTCATGAGGAATCACAATAATGAGCTAGAATGTATATTGGATTGCACAACTAATGTTGATGCTAAGAATGAGTTGCAATATGAATTGACAAATTGATGGCTGAATTGAAGAATCGATGGAGCGGTTTAATGCTGAACTGGAGCTGCAACTGGAAAATATTTGGCCCTAGGATAGACTAAGCTCTGATACCATGTTAGAAATTAATAGAACATGAAAGCGTGAAGGATATGAACAAGAAAAACATCTGGCTCCATTGTATTGAGAAACGTATCAGTTTGTACATATTGAACTACATATATATAGTATAGAGAGACTTAACTATATATATCGATACTATCTATAAAGATACTCATACTATCTATCTAACGATATATATATTTGTAAAGATTAAACTAAATTTAAAGGGATAACCTAATTAATATAGATAGACTAAACGATAAAGTCTAATAGAAGGATAATCTAGAGTAAACTACATAATATTCTAACATTCACCCATGTTCTCTGCTTTTCTTGATTTATATCACTCTAACATTCACACATGTTCTTTGCTCTTCTTGATTTTGATCCTCAAATTTTAAAATTTGCTGAATTGGTCCCCAAATTTCCAAAGCTTCTTTGCTTGTTTCGGATCCCAAATCCAATCTTGATCAAATCCCTAATTGAATTGAGCTCGCACATATTCATCATTGGTGAGATACTCCTCGTTTGAATACAAGTTTTTCCAGCTAAAATCCAGCTGAAAAAAAAAAACTCGGTCATGCCATCGCGGTGCCATATTGGCCATCACGGCGTGGTCATGCTATAAAAGAAAAAAGGGTCATCACAGTCATGCTATCGTGGTGCCATATCGGTAATCACGTCATGGTCATGCCGTAGTAGCTAACAAACTAATCGAAAATCTGAATTCCAGAATTCCAATATTTTATTGAATCCATTGTAAATCATCAAAAAAACTTGGTTGTGCAAACTTAATGTGATCACACATCTATATGATACCAAACCGGCATTTCAACACAATTAATTCAGTGTTTTTTGTAGAGGTATTGGATAAGAAAATCGGTGATTAAATCCAAACTATATTGAGCAAAGAATCGCAACAAAGAAAACAACAAAAAGCATTACAAAATTGCAGCAATGATCCAACACAGAATCGCACCAACACTCAGGTAATCCAACATGAACTCATGAGGAAGATGATCAGCAACTCATGAGGAATCACAATAATGAGCTAGAATGTATATTGGATTGCACAACTAATGTTGATGCTAAGAATGAGTTGCAATATGAATTGACAAATTGATGGCTGAATTGAAGAATCGATGGAGCGGTTTAATGCTGAACTGGAGCTGCAACTGGAAAATATTTGGCCCTAGGATAGACTAAGCTCTGATACCATGTTAGAAATTAATAGAACATGAAAGCGTGAAGGATATGAAAAAGAAAAACATCTGGCTCCATTGTATTGAGAAACGTATCAGTTTGTACATATTGAACTACATATATATAGTATAGAGAGACTTAACTATATATATCGATACTATCTATAAAGATACTCATACTATCTATCTAACGATATATATATTTGTAAAGATTAAACTAAATTTAAAGGGATAACCTAATTAATATAGATAGACTAAACGATAAAGTCTAATAGAAGGATAATCTAGAGTAAACTACATAATATTCTAACATTCACCCATGTTCTCTGCTTTTCTTGATTTATATCACTCTAACATTCACACATGTTCTTTGCTCTTCTTGATTTTGATCCTCAAATTTTAAAATTTGCTGAATTGGTCCCCAAATTTCCAAAGCTTCTTTGCTTGTTTCGGATCCCAAATCCAATCTTGATCAAATCCCTAATCGAATTGAGCTCGCACATATTCATCATTGGTGAGATACTCCTCGTTTGAATACAAGTTTTTCCAGCTAAAATCCAGATGAAAAAAAAAAACTCGGTCATGCCATCGCGGTGCCATATTGGCCATCACGGCGTGGTCATGCTATAAAAGAAAAAAGGGTCATCACAGTCATGCTATCGTGGTGCCATATCGGTAATCACGTCATGGTCATGCCGTAGTAGCTAACAAACTAATCGAAAATCTGAATTCCAGAATTCCAATATTTTATTGAATCCATTGTAAATCATCAAAAAAACTTGGTTGTGCAAACTTAATGTGATCACACATCTATATGATACCAAACCGGCATTTCAACACAATTAATTCAGCGTTTTTTGTAGAGGTATTGGATAAGAAAATCGGTGATTAAATCCAAACTATATTGAGCAAAGAATCGCAACAAAGACAACAACAAAAAGCATTACAAAATTGCAGCAATGATCCAACATAGAATCGCACCAACACTCAGGTAATCCAACATGAACTCATGAGGAAGATGATCAGCAACTCATGAGGAATCACAATAATGAGCTAGAATGTATATTGGATTGCACAACTAATGTTGATGCTAAGTACGAGTTGCAATATGAATTGACAAATTGATGGCTGAATTGAAGAATCGATGGAGCGGTTTAATGCTGAACTGGAGCTGCAACTGGAAAATATTTGGCCCTAGGATAGACTAAGCTCTGATACCATGTTAGAAATTAATAGAACATGAAAACGTGAAGGATATGAACAAGAAAAACACCTGGCTCCATTGTATTGAGAAACGAATCAGTTTGTACATATTGAACTACATATATATAGTATAGAGAGACTTAACTATATATATCGATACTATCTATAAAGATACTCATACTATCTATCTAACGATATATATATTTGTAAAGATTAAACTAAATTTAAAGGGATAACCTAATTAATATAGATAGACTAAACGATAAAGTCTAATAGAAGGATAATCTAGAGTAAACTACATAATATTCTAACATTCACCCATGTTCTCTGCTTTTCTTGATTTATATCACTCTAACATTCACACATGTTCTTTGCTCTTCTTGATTTTGATCCTAAAATTTTAAAATTTGCTGAATTGGTCCCCAAATTTCCAAAGCTTCTTTGCTTGTTTCGGATCCCAAATCCAATCTTGATCAAATCCCTAATCGAATTGAGCTCGCACATATTCATCATTGGTGAGATACTCCTCGTTTGAATACAAGTTTTTCCAGCTAAAATCCAGATGAAAAAAAAAAACTCGGTCATGCCATCGCGGTGCCATATTGGCCATCACGGCGTGGTCATGCTATAAAAGAAAAAAGGGTCATCACAGTCATGCTATCGTGGTGCCATATCGGTAATCACGTCATGGTCATGCCGTAGTAGCTAACAAACTAATCGAAAATCTGAATTCCAGAATTCCAATATTTTATTGAATCCATTGTAAATCATCAAAAAAACTTGGTTGTGCAAACTTAATGTGATCACACATCTATATGATACCAAACCGGCATTTCAACACAATTAATTCAGCGTTTTTTGTAGAGGTATTGGATAAGAAAATCGGTGATTAAATCCAAACTATATTGAGCAAAGAATCGCAACAAAGACAACAACAAAAAGCATTACAAAATTGCAGCAATGATCCAACACAGAATCGCACCAACACTCAGGTAATCCAATACGAACTCATGAGGAAGATGATCAGCAACTGATGAGGAATCGCAATAATGAGCTAGAATGTATATTGGATTGCACAACTAATGTTGATGCTAAGAATGAGTTGCAATATGAATTGACAAATTGATGGCTGAATTGAAGAATCGATGGAGCGGTTTAATGCTGAACTGGAGCTGCAACTGGAAAATATTTGGCCCTAGGATAGACTAAGCTCTGATACCATGTTAGAAATTAATAGAACATGAAAACGTGAAGGATATGAACAAGAAAAACACCTGGCTCCATTGTATTGAGAAACGAATCAGTTTGTACATATTGAACTACATATATATAGTATAGAGAGAATTAACTATATATATCGATACTATCTATAAAGATACTCATACTATCTATCTAACGATATATATAATTGTAAAGATTAAACTAAATTTAAAGGGATAACCTAATTAATATAGATAGACTAAACGATAAAGTCTAATAGAAGGATAATCTAGAGTAAACTACATAATATTCTAACATTCACCCATGTTCTCTGCTTTTCTTGATTTATATCACTCTAACATTCACACATGTTCTTTGCTCTTCTTGATTTTGATCCTAAAATTTTAAAATTTGCTGAATTGGTCCCCAAATTTCCAAAGCTTCTTTGCTTGTTTCGGATCCCAAATCCAATCTTGATCAAATCCCTAATCGAATTGAGCTCGCACATATTCATCATTGGTGAGATACTCCTCGTTTGAATACAAGTTTTTCCAGCTAAAATCCAGATGAAAAAAAAAAAACTCGGTCATGCCATCGCGGTGCCATATTGGCCATCACGGCGTGGTCATGCTATAAAAGAAAAAAGGGTCATCACAGTCATGCTATCGTGGTGCCATATCGGTAATCACGTCATGGTCATGCCGTAGTAGCTAACAAACTAATCGAAAATCTGAATTCCAGAATTCCAATATTTTATTGAATCCATTGTAAATCATCAAAAAAACTTGGTTGTGCAAACTTAATGTGATCACACATCTATATGATACCAAACCGGCATTTCAACACAATTAATTCAGCGTTTTTTGTAGAGGTATTGGATAAGAAAATCGGTGATTAAATCCAAACTATATTGAGCAAAGAATCGCAACAAAGACAACAACAAAAAGCATTACAAAATTGCAGCAATGATCCAACACAGAATCGCACCAACACTCAGGTAATCCAATACGAACTCATGAGGAAGATGATCAGCAACTGATGAGGAATCGCAATAATGAGCTAGAATGTATATTGGATTGCACAACTAATGTTGATGCTAAGAATGAGTTGCAATATGAATTGACAAATTGATGGCTGAATTGAAGAATCGATGGAGCGGTTTAATGCTGAACTGGAGCTGCAACTGGAAAATATTTGGCCCTAGGATAGACTAAGCTCTGATACCATGTTAGAAATTAATAGAACATGAAAACGTGAAGGATATGAACAAGAAAAACACCTGGCTCCATTGTATTGAGAAACGAATCAGTTTGTACATATTGAACTACATATATATAGTATAGAGAGAATTAACTATATATATCGATACTATCTATAAAGATACTCATACTATCTATCTAACGATATATATAATTGTAAAGATTAAACTAAATTTAAAGGGATAACCTAATTAATATAGATAGACTAAACGATAAAGTCTAATAGAAGGATAATCTAGAGTAAACTACATAATATTCTAACATTCACCCATGTTCTCTGCTTTTCTTGATTTATATTACTCTAACATTCACCCATGTTCTTTGCTCTTCTTGATTTTGATCCTCAAATATTAAAATTTGCTGAATTGGTCCCCAAATTTCCAAAGCTTCTTTGCTTGTGTCGGATCCCAAATCCAATCTTGATCAAATCCCTAATCGAATTGAGCTCGCACATATTCATCATTGGTGAGATACTCCTCGTTTGAATACAAGTTTTTCCAGCTAAAATCCAGATGAAAAAAAAAGACTCGGTCATGCCATCGCGGTGCCATATTGGCCATCACGGCGTGGTCATGCCATAACAGAAAAAAGGGTCATCACAGTCATGCTATCGCGGTGCTATATCGGTAATCACGTCATGGTCATGTCGTAGTAGCTAACAAACTAATCGAAAATCTGAATTCCAGAATTCCAATATTTTATTGAATCCATTGTAAATCATCAAAAAAACTTGGTTGTGCAAACTTAATGTGATCACACATCTATATGATACCAAACCGGCATTTCAACACAATTAATTCAGCGTTTTTTGTAGAGGTATTGGATAAGAAAATCGGTGATTAAATCCAAACTATATTGAGCAAAGAATCGCAACAAAGACAACAACAAAAAGCATTACAAAATTGCAGCAATGATCCAACACAGAATCGCACCAACACTCAGGTAATCCAATACGAACTCATGAGGAAGATGATCAGCAACTGATGAGGAATCGCAATAATGAGCTAGAATGTATATTGGATTGCACAACTAATGTTGATGCTAAGAATGAGTTGCAATATGAATTGACAAATTGATGGCTGAATTGAAGAATCGATGGAGCGGTTTAATGCTGAACTGGAGCTGCAACTGGAAAATATTTGGCCCTAGGATAGACTAAGCTCTGATACCATGTTAGAAATTAATAGAACATGAAAACGTGAAGGATATGAACAAGAAAAACACCTGGCTCCATTGTATTGAGAAACGAATCAGTTTGTACATATTGAACTACATATATATAGTATAGAGAGAATTAACTATATATATCGATACTATCTATAAAGATACTCATACTATCTATCTAACGATATATATAATTGTAAAGATTAAACTAAATTTAAAGGGATAACCTAATTAATATAGATAGACTAAACGATAAAGTCTAATAGAAGGATAATCTAGAGTAAACTACATACTATTCTAACATTCACCCATGTTCTCTGCTTTTCTTGATTTATATTACTCTAACATTCACCCATGTTCTTTGCTCTTCTTGATTTTGATCCTCAAATTTTAAAATTTGCTGTATTGGTCCCTAAATTTCCAAAGCTTCTTTGCTTGTGTCGGATCCCAAATCCAATCTTGATCAAATCCCTAATCGAATTGAGCTCGCACATATTCATCATTGGTGAGATACTCCTCGTTTGAATACAAGTTTTTCCAGCTAAAATCCAGATGAAAAAAAAAGACTCGGTCATGCCATCGCGGTGCCATATTGGCCATCACGGCGTGGTCATGCCATAACAGAAAAAAGGGTCATCACAGTCATGCTACCGCGGTGCTATATCGGTAATCACGTCATGGTCATGTCGTAGTAGCTAACAAACTAATCGAAAATCTGAATTCCAGAATTCCAATATTTTATTGAATCCATTGTAAATCATCAAAAAAACTTGGTTGTGCAAACTTAATGTGATCACACATCTATATGATACCAAACCGGCATTTCAACACAATTAATTCAGCGTTTTTTGTAGAGGTATTGGATAAGAAAATCGGTGATTAAATCCAAACTATATTGAGCAAAGAATCGCAACAAAGACAACAACAAAAAGCATTACAAAATTGCAGCAATGATCCAACACAGAATCGCACCAACACTCAGGTAATCCAATACGAACTCATGAGGAAGATGATCAGCAACTGATGAGGAATCGCAATAATGAGCTAGAATGTATATTGGATTGCACAACTAATGTTGATGCTAAGAATGAGTTGCAATATGAATTGACAAATTGATGGCTGAATTGAAGAATCGATGGAGCGGTTTAATGCTGAACTGGAGCTGCAACTGGAAAATATTTGGCCCTAGGATAGACTAAGCTCTGATACCATGTTAGAAATTAATAGAACATGAAAGCGTGAATGATATGAACAAGAAAAACATCTGGCTCCATTGTATTGAGAAACGGATCAGTTTGTACATATTGAACTACATATATATAGTATAGAGAGACTTAACTATATATATCGATACTATCTATAAAGATACTCATACTATCTATCTAACGATATATATAATTGTAAAGAATAAACTAAATTTAAAGGGATAACCTAATTAATATAGATAGACTAAACGATAAAGTCTAATAGAAGGATAATCTAGAGTAAACTACATACTATTCTAACATTCACCCATGTTCTCTGCTTTTCTTGATTTATATTACTCTAACATTCACCCATGTTCTTTGCTCTTCTTGATTTTGATCCTCAAATTTTAAAATTTGCTGAATTGGTCCCCAAATTTACAAAGCTTCTTTGCTTGTGTCGGATCCCAAATCCAATCTTGATCAAATCCCTAATCGAATTGAGATCGCACTTATTCATCATTGGTGAGATACTCCTCGTTTGAATACAAGTTTTTCCAGCTAAAATCCAGATGAAAAAAAAAGGCTCGGTCATGCCATCGCGGTGCCATATTGGCCATCACGGCGTGGTCATGCCATAAAAGAAAAAAGGGTCATCACAGTCATGCTATCGCGGTGCCATATCGGTAATCACGTCATGGTCATGCCGTAGTAGCTAACAAACTAATCGAAAATCTGAATTCCAGAATTCCAATATTTTATTGAATCCATTGTAAATCATCAAAAAAACTTGGTTGTGCAAACTTAATGTGATCACACATCTATATGATACCAAACCGGCATTTCAACACAATTAATTCAGCGTTTTTTGTAGAGGTATTGCATAAGCAAATCGGTGATTAAATCCAAACTATATTGAGCAAAGAACCGCAACAAAGAAAACAACAAAAAGCATTACAAAATTGCAGCAATGATCCAACACAGAATCGAACCAAAACTCAGGTAATCCAACACGAACTCATGAGGAAGATGATCAGCAACTGATGAGGAATCGCAATAATGAGCTAGAATGTATATTGGATTGCACAACTAATGTTGATGCTAAGTAGGAGTTGCAATATGAATTGACAAATTGATGCATGAATTGAAGAATCGATGGAGCAGTTTAATGCTGAACTGTAGCTGCAACTGGAAAATATTTGGCCCTAGGATAGACTAAGCTCTGATACCATGTTAGAAATTAATAGAACATGAAAACGTGAAGGATATGAACAAGAAAAACATCTGGCTCCATTGTATTGAGAAACGTATCAGTTTGTACATATTGAACTACATATATATAGTATAGAGAGACTTAACTATATATATCGATACTATCTATAAAGATACTCATACTATCTATCTAACGATATATATAATTGTAAAGAATAAACTAAATTTAAAGGGATAACCTAATTAATATAGATAGACTAAACGATAAAGTCTAATAGAAGGATAATCTAGAGTAAACTACATACTATTCTAACATTCACCCATGTTCTCTGCTTTTCTTGATTTATATTACTCTAACATTCACCCATGTTCTTTGCTCTTCTTGATTTTGATCCTCAAATTTTAAAATTTGCTGAATTGGTCCCCAAATTTACAAAGCTTCTTTGCTTGTGTCGGATCCCAAATCCAATCTTGATCAAATCCCTAATCGAATTGAGATCGCACTTATTCATCATTGGTGAGATACTCCTCGTTTGAATACAAGTTTTTCCAGCTAAAATCCAGATGAAAAAAAAAGGCTCGGTCATGCCATCGCGGTGCCATATTGGCCATCACGGCGTGGTCATGCCATAAAAGAAAAAAGGGTCATCACAGTCATGCTATCGCGGTGCCATATCGGTAATCACGTCATGGTCATGCCGTAGTAGCTAACAAACTAATCGAAAATCTGAATTCCAGAATTCCAATATTTTATTGAATCCATTGTAAATCATCAAAAAAACTTGGTTGTGCAAACTTAATGTGATCACACATCTATATGATACCAAACCGGCATTTCAACACAATTAATTCAGCGTTTTTTGTAGAGGTATTGCATAAGCAAATCGGTGATTAAATCCAAACTATATTGAGCAAAGAACCGCAACAAAGAAAACAACAAAAAGCATTACAAAATTGCAGCAATGATCCAACACAGAATCGAACCAAAACTCAGGTAATCCAACACGAACTCATGAGGAAGATGATCAGCAACTGATGAGGAATCGCAATAATGAGCTAGAATGTATATTGGATTGCACAACTAATGTTGATGCTAAGTAGGAGTTGCAATATGAATTGACAAATTGATGCATGAATTGAAGAATCGATGGAGCAGTTTAATGCTGAACTGTAGCTGCAACTGGAAAATATTTGGCCCTAGGATAGACTAAGCTCTGATACCATGTTAGAAATTAATAGAACATGAAAACGTGAAGGATATGAACAAGAAAAACATCTGGCTCCATTGTATTGAGAAACGTATCAGTTTGTACATATTGAACTACATATATATAGTATAGAGAGACTTAACTATATATATAGATACTATCTATAAAGATACTCATACTATCTATCTAACGATATATATAATTGTAAAGATTAAACTAAATTTAAAGGGATAACCTAATTAATATAGATAGACTAAACGATAAAGTCTAATAGAAGGATAATCTAGAGTAAACTACATACTATTCTAACATTCACCCATGTTCTCTGCTTTTCTTGATTTATATTACTCTAACATTCACCCATGTTCTTTGCTCTTCTTGATTTTGATCCTCAAATTTTAAAATTTGCTGAATTGGTCCCCAAATTTACAAAGCTTCTTTGCTTGTGTCGGATCCCAAATCCAATCTTGATCAAATCCCTAATCGAATTGAGATCGCACTTATTCATCATTGGTGAGATACTCCTCGTTTGAATACAAGTTTTTCCAGCTAAAATCCAGATGAAAAAAAAAGGCTCGGTCATGCCATCGCGGTGCCATATTGGCCATCACGGCGTGGTCATGCCATAAAAGAAAAAAGGGTCATCACAGTCATGCTATCGCGGTGCCATATCGGTAATCACGTCATGGTCATGCCGTAGTAGCTAACAAACTAATCGAAAATCTGAATTCCAGAATTCCAATATTTTATTGAATCCATTGTAAATCATCAAAAAAACTTGGTTGTGCAAACTTAATGTGATCACACATCTATATGATACCAAACCGGCATTTCAACACAATTAATTCAGCGTTTTTTGTAGAGGTATTGCATAAGCAAATCGGTGATTAAATCCAAACTATATTGAGCAAAGAACCGCAACAAAGAAAACAACAAAAAGCATTACAAAATTGCAGCAATGATCCAACACAGAATCGAACCAAAACTCAGGTAATCCAACACGAACTCATGAGGAAGATGATCAGCAACTGATGAGGAATCGCAATAATGAGCTAGAATGTATATTGGATTGCACAACTAATGTTGATGCTAAGTAGGAGTTGCAATATGAATTGACAAATTGATGCATGAATTGAAGAATCGATGGAGCAGTTTAATGCTGAACTGTAGCTGCAACTGGAAAATATTTGGCCCTAGGATAGACTAAGCTCTGATACCATGTTAGAAATTAATAGAACATGAAAACGTGAAGGATATGAACAAGAAAAACATCTGGCTCCATTGTATTGAGAAACGTATCAGTTTGTACATATTGAACTACATATATATAGTATAGAGAGACTTAACTATATATATCGATACTATCTATAAAGATACTCATACTATCTATCTAACGATATATATAATTGTAAAGAATAAACTAAATTTAAAGGGATAACCTAATTAATATAGATAGACTAAACGATAAAGTCTAATAGAAGGATAATCTAGAGTAAACTACATACTATTCTAACATTCACCCATGTTCTCTGCTTTTCTTGATTTATATTACTCTAACATTCACCCATGTTCTTTGCTCTTCTTGATTTTGATCCTCAAATTTTAAAATTTGCTGAATTGGTCCCCAAATTTACAAAGCTTCTTTGCTTGTGTCGGATCCCAAATCCAATCTTGATCAAATCCCTAATCGAATTGAGATCGCACTTATTCATCATTGGTGAGATACTCCTCGTTTGAATACAAGTTTTTCCAGCTAAAATCCAGATGAAAAAAAAAGGCTCGGTCATGCCATCGCGGTGCCATATTGGCCATCACGGCGTGGTCATGCCATAAAAGAAAAAAGGGTCATCACAGTCATGCTATCGCGGTGCCATATCGGTAATCACGTCATGGTCATGCCGTAGTAGCTAACAAACTAATCGAAAATCTGAATTCCAGAATTCCAATATTTTATTGAATCCATTGTAAATCATCAAAAAAACTTGGTTGTGCAAACTTAATGTGATCACACATCTATATGATACCAAACCGGCATTTCAACACAATTAATTCAGCGTTTTTTGTAGAGGTATTGCATAAGCAAATCGGTGATTAAATCCAAACTATATTGAGCAAAGAACCGCAACAAAGAAAACAACAAAAAGCATTACAAAATTGCAGCAATGATCCAACACAGAATCGAACCAAAACTCAGGTAATCCAACACGAACTCATGAGGAAGATGATCAGCAACTGATGAGGAATCGCAATAATGAGCTAGAATGTATATTGGATTGCACAACTAATGTTGATGCTAAGTAGGAGTTGCAATATGAATTGACAAATTGATGCATGAATTGAAGAATCGATGGAGCAGTTTAATGCTGAACTGTAGCTGCAACTGGAAAATATTTGGCCCTAGGATAGACTAAGCTCTGATACCATGTTAGAAATTAATAGAACATGAAAACGTGAAGGATATGAACAAGAAAAACATCTGGCTCCATTGTATTGAGAAACGTATCAGTTTGTACATATTGAACTACATATATATAGTATAGAGAGACTTAACTATATATATCGATACTATCTATAAAGATACTCATACTATCTATCTAACGATATATATAATTGTAAAGAATAAACTAAATTTAAAGGGATAACCTAATTAATATAGATAGACTAAACGATAAAGTCTAATAGAAGGATAATCTAGAGTAAACTTCATAATATTCTAACATTCACCCATGTTCTCTGCTTTTCTTGATTTATATTACTCTAACATTCACCCATGTTCTTTGCTCTTCTTGATTTTGATCCTCAAATTTTAAAATTTGCTGAATTGGTCCCCAAATTTCCAAAGCTTCTTTGCTTGTGTCGGATCCCAAATCCAATCTTGATCAAATCCCTAATCGAATTGAGCTCGCACATATTCATCATTGGTGAGATACTCATCGTTTGAATACAAGTTTTTCCAGCTAAAATCCAGATGAAAAAAAAAGACTCGGTCATGCCATCGCGGTGCCATATTGGCCATCACGGCGTGGTCATGCCATAAAAGAAAAAGGGTCATCACAGTCATGCTATCGCGGTGCCATATCGGTAATCACGTCATGGTCATGCCGTAGTAGCTAACAAACTAATCGAAAATCTGAATTCCAGAATTCCAATATTTTATTGAATCCATTGTAAATCATCAAAAAAACTTGGTTGTGCAAACTTAATGTGATCACACATCTATATGATACCAAACCGGCATTTCAACACAATTAATTCAGCGTTTTTTGTAGAGGTATTGGATAAGCAAATCGGTGATTAAATCCAAACTATATTGAGCAAAGAATCGCAACAAAGAAAACAACAAAAAGCATTACAAAATTGCAGCAATGATCCAACACAGAATTGCACCAACACTCAGGTAATCCAACAAGAACTCATGAGGAAGATGATCAGCAACTCATGAGGAATCGCAATAATGAGCTAGAATGTATATTGGATTGCACAACTAATGTTGATGCTAAGTAGGAGTTGCAATATGAATTGACAAATTGATGGCTGAATTGAAGAATCGATGGAGCGGTTTAATGCTGAACTGGAGCTGCAACTGGAAAATATTTGGCCCTAGGATAGACTAAGCTCTGATACCATGTTAGAAATTAATAGAACATGAAAGCGTGAATGATATGAACAAGAAAAACATCTGGCTCCATTGTATTGAGAAACGGATCAGTTTGTACATATTGAACTACATATATATAGTATAGAGAGACTTAACTATATATATCGATACTATCTATAAAGATACTCATACTATCTATCTAACGATATATATAATTGTAAAGAATAAACTAAATTTAAAGGGATAACCTAATTAATATAGATAGACTAAACGATAAAGTCTAATAGAAGGATAATCTAGAGTAAACTACATACTATTCTAACATTCACCCATGTTCTCTGCTTTTCTTGATTTATATTACTCTAACATTCACCCATGTTCTTTGCTCTTCTTGATTTTGATCCTCAAATTTTAAAATTTGCTGAATTGGTCCCCAAATTTACAAAGCTTCTTTGCTTGTGTCGGATCCCAAATCCAATCTTGATCAAATCCCTAATCGAATTGAGATCGCACTTATTCATCATTGGTGAGATACTCCTCGTTTGAATACAAGTTTTTCCAGCTAAAATCCAGATGAAAAAAAAAGGCTCGGTCATGCCATCGCGGTGCCATATTGGCCATCACGGCGTGGTCATGCCATAAAAGAAAAAAGGGTCATCACAGTCATGCTATCGCGGTGCCATATCGGTAATCACGTCATGGTCATGCCGTAGTAGCTAACAAACTAATCGAAAATCTGAATTCCAGAATTCCAATATTTTATTGAATCCATTGTAAATCATCAAAAAAACTTGGTTGTGCAAACTTAATGTGATCACACATCTATATGATACCAAACCGGCATTTCAACACAATTAATTCAGCGTTTTTTGTAGAGGTATTGCATAAGCAAATCGGTGATTAAATCCAAACTATATTGAGCAAAGAACCGCAACAAAGAAAACAACAAAAAGCATTACAAAATTGCAGCAATGATCCAACACAGAATCGAACCAAAACTCAGGTAATCCAACACGAACTCATGAGGAAGATGATCAGCAACTGATGAGGAATCGCAATAATGAGCTAGAATGTATATTGGATTGCACAACTAATGTTGATGCTAAGTAGGAGTTGCAATATGAATTGACAAATTGATGCATGAATTGAAGAATCGATGGAGCAGTTTAATGCTGAACTGTAGCTGCAACTGGAAAATATTTGGCCCTAGGATAGACTAAGCTCTGATACCATGTTAGAAATTAATAGAACATGAAAACGTGAAGGATATGAACAAGAAAAACATCTGGCTCCATTGTATTGAGAAACGTATCAGTTTGTACATATTGAACTACATATATATAGTATAGAGAGACTTAACTATATATATCGATACTATCTATAAAGATACTCATACTATCTATCTAACGATATATATAATTGTAAAGAATAAACTAAATTTAAAGGGATAACCTAATTAATATAGATAGACTAAACGATAAAGTCTAATAGAAGGATAATCTAGAGTAAACTTCATAATATTCTAACATTCACCCATGTTCTCTGCTTTTCTTGATTTATATTACTCTAACATTCACCCATGTTCTTTGCTCTTCTTGATTTTGATCCTCAAATTTTAAAATTTGCTGAATTGGTCCCCAAATTTCCAAAGCTTCTTTGCTTGTGTCGGATCCCAAATCCAATCTTGATCAAATCCCTAATCGAATTGAGCTCGCACATATTCATCATTGGTGAGATACTCATCGTTTGAATACAAGTTTTTCCAGCTAAAATCCAGATGAAAAAAAAAGACTCGGTCATGCCATCGCGGTGCCATATTGGCCATCACGGCGTGGTCATGCCATAAAAGAAAAAGGGTCATCACAGTCATGCTATCGCGGTGCCATATCGGTAATCACGTCATGGTCATGCCGTAGTAGCTAACAAACTAATCGAAAATCTGAATTCCAGAATTCCAATATTTTATTGAATCCATTGTAAATCATCAAAAAAACTTGGTTGTGCAAACTTAATGTGATCACACATCTATATGATACCAAACCGGCATTTCAACACAATTAATTCAGCGTTTTTTGTAGAGGTATTGGATAAGCAAATCGGTGATTAAATCCAAACTATATTGAGCAAAGAATCGCAACAAAGAAAACAACAAAAAGCATTACAAAATTGCAGCAATGATCCAACACAGAATCGCACCAACACTCAGGTAATCCAACAAGAACTCATGAGGAAGATGATCAGCAACTGATGAGGAATCGCAATAATGAGCTAGAATGTATATTGGATTGCACAACTAATGTTGATGCTAAGTAGGAGTTGCAATATGAATTGACAAATTGATGGCTGAATTGAAGAATCGATGGAGCGGTTTAATGCTGAACTGGAGCTGCAACTGGAAAATATTTGGCCCTAGGATAGACTAAGCTCTGATACCATGTTAGAAATTAATAGAACATGAAAGCGTGAATGATATGAACAAGAAAAACATCTGGCTCCATTGTATTGAGAAACGGATCAGTTTGTACATATTGAACTACATATATATAGTATAGAGAGACTTAACTATATATATCGATACTATCTATAAAGATACTCATACTATCTATCTAACGATATATATAATTGTAAAGAATAAACTAAATTTAAAGGGATAACCTAATTAATATAGATAGACTAAACGATAAAGTCTAATAGAAGGATAATCTAGAGTAAACTACATACTATTCTAACATTCACCCATGTTCTCTGCTTTTCTTGATTTATATTACTCTAACATTCACCCATGTTCTTTGCTCTTCTTGATTTTGATCCTCAAATTTTAAAATTTGCTGAATTGGTCCCCAAATTTACAAAGCTTCTTTGCTTGTGTCGGATCCCAAATCCAATCTTGATCAAATCCCTAATCGAATTGAGATCGCACTTATTCATCATTGGTGAGATACTCCTCGTTTGAATACAAGTTTTTCCAGCTAAAATCCAGATGAAAAAAAAAGGCTCGGTCATGCCATCGCGGTGCCATATTGGCCATCACGGCTTGGTCATGCCATAAAAGAAAAAAGGGTCATCACAGTCATGCTATCGCGGTGCCATATCGGTAATCACGTCATGGTCATGCCGTAGTAGCTAACAAACTAATCGAAAATCTGAATTCCAGAATTCCAATATTTTATTGAATCCATTGTAAATCATCAAAAAAACTTGGTTGTGCAAACTTAATGTGATCACACATCTATATGATACCAAACCGGCATTTCAACACAATTAATTCAGCGTTTTTTGTAGAGGTATTGCATAAGCAAATCGGTGATTAAATCCAAACTATATTGAGCAAAGAACCGCAACAAAGAAAACAACAAAAAGCATTACAAAATTGCAGCAATGATCCAACACAGAATCGAACCAAAACTCAGGTAATCCAACACGAACTCATGAGGAAGATGATCAGCAACTGATGAGGAATCGCAATAATGAGCTAGAATGTATATTGGATTGCACAACTAATGTTGATGCTAAGTAGGAGTTGCAATATGAATTGACAAATTGATGCATGAATTGAAGAATCGATGGAGCAGTTTAATGCTGAACTGTAGCTGCAACTGGAAAATATTTGGCCCTAGGATAGACTAAGCTCTGATACCATGTTAGAAATTAATAGAACATGAAAACGTGAAGGATATGAACAAGAAAAACATCTGGCTCCATTGTATTGAGAAACGTATCAGTTTGTACATATTGAACTACATATATATAGTATAGAGAGACTTAACTATATATATCGATACTATCTATAAAGATACTCATACTATCTATCTAACGATATATATAATTGTAAAGAATAAACTAAATTTAAAGGGATAACCTAATTAATATAGATAGACTAAACGATAAAGTCTAATAGAAGGATAATCTAGAGTAAACTTCATAATATTCTAACATTCACCCATGTTCTCTGCTTTTCTTGATTTATATTACTCTAACATTCACCCATGTTCTTTGCTCTTCTTGATTTTGATCCTCAAATTTTAAAATTTGCTGAATTGGTCCCCAAATTTCCAAAGCTTCTTTGCTTGTGTCGGATCCCAAATCCAATCTTGATCAAATCCCTAATCGAATTGAGCTCGCACATATTCATCATTGGTGAGATACTCATCGTTTGAATACAAGTTTTTCCAGCTAAAATCCAGATGAAAAAAAAAGACTCGGTCATGCCATCGCGGTGCCATATTGGCCATCACGGCGTGGTCATGCCATAAAAGAAAAAGGGTCATCACAGTCATGCTATCGCGGTGCCATATCGGTAATCACGTCATGGTCATGCCGTAGTAGCTAACAAACTAATCGAAAATCTGAATTCCAGAATTCCAATATTTTATTGAATCCATTGTAAATCATCAAAAAAACTTGGTTGTGCAAACTTAATGTGATCACACATCTATATGATACCAAACCGGCATTTCAACACAATTAATTCAGCGTTTTTTGTAGAGGTATTGGATAAGCAAATCGGTGATTAAATCCAAACTATATTGAGCAAAGAATCGCAACAAAGAAAACAACAAAAAGCATTACAAAATTGCAGCAATGATCCAACACAGAATCGCACCAACACTCAGGTAATCCAACAAGAACTCATGAGGAAGATGATCAGCAACTCATGAGGAATCGCAATAATGAGCTAGAATGTATATTGGATTGCACAACTAATGTTGATGCTAAGTAGGAGTTGCAATATGAATTGACAAATTGATGGCTGAATTGAAGAATCGATGGAGCGGTTTAATGCTGAACTGGAGCTGCAACTGGAAAATATTTGGCCCTAGGATAGACTAAGCTCTGATACCATGTTAGAAATTAATAGAACATGAAAGCGTGAATGATATGAACAAGAAAAACATCTGGCTCCATTGTATTGAGAAACGGATCAGTTTGTACATATTGAACTACATATATATAGTATAGAGAGACTTAACTATATATATCGATACTATCTATAAAGATACTCATACTATCTATCTAACGATATATATAATTGTAAAGAATAAACTAAATTTAAAGGGATAACCTAATTAATATAGATAGACTAAACGATAAAGTCTAATAGAAGGATAATCTAGAGTAAACTACATACTATTCTAACATTCACCCATGTTCTCTGCTTTTCTTGATTTATATTACTCTAACATTCACCCATGTTATTTGCTCTTCTTGATTTTGATCCTCAAATTTTAAAATTTGCTGAATTGGTCCCCAAATTTACAAAGCTTCTTTGCTTGTGTCGGATCCCAAATCCAATCTTGATCAAATCCCTAATCGAATTGAGATCGCACATATTCATCATTGGTGAGATACTCCTCGTTTGAATACAAGTTTTTCCAGCTAAAATCCAGATGAAAAAAAAAGGCTCGGTCATGCCATCGCGGTGCCATATTGGCCATCACGGCGTGGTCATGCCATAAAAGAAAAAAGGGTCATCACAGTCATGCTATCGCGGTGCCATATCGGTAATCACGTCATGGTCATGCCGTAGTAGCTAACAAACTAATCGAAAATCTGAATTCCAGAATTCCAATATTTTATTGAATCCATTGTAAATCATCAAAAAAACTTGGTTGTGCAAACTTAATGTGATCACACATCTATATGATACCAAACCGGCATTTCAACACAATTAATTCAGCGTTTTTTGTAGAGGTATTGCATAAGCAAATCGGTGATTAAATCCAAACTATATTGAGCAAAGAACCGCAACAAAGAAAACAACAAAAAGCATTACAAAATTGCAGCAATGATCCAACACAGAATCGAACCAACACTCAGGTAATCCAACACGAACTCATGAGGAAGATGATCAGCAACTGATGAGGAATCGCAATAATGAGCTAGAATGTATATTGGATTGCACAACTAATGTTGATGCTAAGTAGGAGTTGCAATATGAATTGACAAATTGATGCATGAATTGAAGAATCGATGGAGCGGTTTAATGCTGAACTGTAGCTGCAACTGGAAAATATTTGGCCCTAGGATAGACTAAGCTCTGATACCATGTTAGAAATTAATAGAACATGAAAACGTGAAGGATATGAACAAGAAAAACATCTGGCTCCATTGTATTGAGAAACGTATCAGTTTGTACATATTGAACTACATATATATAGTATAGAGAGACTTAACTATATATATCGATACTATCTATAAAGATACTCATACTATCTATCTAACGATATATATAATTGTAAAGAATAAACTAAATTTAAAGGGATAACCTAATTAATATAGATAGACTAAACGATAAAGTCTAATAGAAGGATAATCTAGAGTAAACTTCATAATATTCTAACATTCACCCATGTTCTCTGCTTTTCTTGATTTATATTACTCTAACATTCACCCATGTTCTTTGCTCTTCTTGATTTTGATCCTCAAATTTTAAAATTTGCTGAATTGGTCCCCAAATTTCCAAAGCTTCTTTGCTTGTGTCGGATCCCAAATCCAATCTTGATCAAATCCCTAATCGAATTGAGCTCGCACATATTCATCATTGGTGAGATACTCATCGTTTGAATACAAGTTTTTCCAGCTAAAATCCAGATGAAAAAAAAAGACTCGGTCATGCCATCGCGGTGCCATATTGGCCATCACGGCGTGGTCATGCCATAAAAGAAAAAGGGTCATCACAGTCATGCTATCGCGGTGCCATATCGGTAATCACGTCATGGTCATGCCGTAGTAGCTAACAAACTAATCGAAAATCTGAATTCCAGAATTCCAATATTTTATTGAATCCATTGTAAATCATAAAAAAAACTTGGTTGTGCAAACTTAATGTGATCACACATCTATATGATACCAAACCGGCATTTCAACACAATTAATTCAGCGTTTTTTGTAGAGGTATTGGATAAGCAAATCGGTGATTAAATCCAAACTATATTGAGCAAAGAATCGCAACAAAGAAAACAACAAAAAGCATTACAAAATTGCAGCAATGATCCAACACAGAATCGCACCAACACTCAGGTAATCCAACACGAACTCATGAGGAAGATGATCAGCAACTGATGAGGAATCGCAATAATGAGCTAGAACGTATATTGGATTGCACAACTAATGTTGATGCTAAGTAGGAGTTGCAATATGAATTGACAAATTGATGGCTGAATTGAAGAATCGATGGAGCGGTTTAATGCGGAACTGGAGCTGCAACTGGAAAATATTTGGCCCTAGGATAGACTAAGCTCTGATACCATGTTAGAAATTAATAGAACATGAAAACGTGAAGGATATGAACAAGAAAAACATCTGGCTCCATTGTATTGAGAAACGTATCAGTTTGTACATATTGAACTACATATTTATAGTATACAGAGACTTAACTATATATATCGATACTATCTATAAAGATACTCATACTATCTATCTAACGATATATATAATTGTAAAGAATAAACTAAATTTAAAGGGATAACCTAATTAATATAGATAGACTAAACGATAAAGTCTAATAGAAGGATAATCTAGAGTAAACTACATACTATTCTAACATTCACCCATGTTCTCTGCTTTTCTTGATTTATATTACTCTAACATTCACCCATGTTCTTTGCTCTTCTTGAATTTGATCCTCAAATTTTAAAATTTGCTGAATTGGTCCCCAAATTTCCAAAGCTTCTTTGCTTGTGTCGGATCCCAAATCCAATCTTGATCAAATCCCTAATCGAATTGATCTCGCACATATTCATCCTTGGTGAGATACTCCTCGTTTGAATACAAGTTTTTCCAGCTAAAATCCAGATGAAAAAAAAAGGCTCGGTCATGCCATCGCGGTGCCATATTGGCCATCACGGCGTGGTCATGCCATAAAAGAAAAAAGGGTCATCACAGTCATGCTATCGCGGTGCCATATCGGTAATCACGTCATGGTCATGCCGTAGTAGCTAACAAACTAATCGAAAATCTGAATTCCAGAATTCCAATATTTTATTGAATCCATTGTAAATCATAAAAAAAACTTGGTTATGCAAACTTAATGTGATCACACATCTATATGATACCAAACCGGCATTTCAACACAATTAATTCAGCGTTTTTTGTAGAGGTATTGCATAAGCAAATCGGTGATTAAATCCAAACTATATTGAGCAAAGAACCGCAACAAAGAAAACAACAAAAAGCATTACAAAATTGCAGCAATGATCCAACACAGAATCGAACCAACACTCAGGTAATCCAACACGAACTCATGAGGAAGATGATCAGCAACTGATGAGGAATCGCAATAATGAGCTAGAATGTATATTGGATTGCACAACTAATGTTGATGCTAAGTAGGAGTTGCAATATGAATTGACAAATTGATGCATGAATTGAAGAATCGATGGAGCGGTTTAATGCTGAACTGTAGCTGCAACTGGAAAATATTTGGCCCTAGGATAGACTAAGCTCTGATACCATGTTAGAAATTAATAGAACATGAAAACGTGAAGGATATGAACTAGAAAAACATCTGGCTCCATTGTATTGAGAAACGTATCAGTTTGTACATATTGAACTACATATATATAGTATAGAGAGACTTAACTATATATATCGATACTATCTATAAAGATACTCATACTATCTATCTAACGATATATATAATTGTAAAGAATAAACTAAATTTAAAGGGATAACCTAATTAATATAGATAGACTAAACGATAAAGTCTAATAGAAGGATAATCTAGAGTAAACTTCATAATATTCTAACATTCACCCATGTTCTCTGCTTTTCTTGATTTATATTACTCTAACATTCACCCATGTTCTTTGCTCTTCTTGATTTTGATCCTCAAATTTTAAAATTTGCTGAATTGGTCCCCAAATTTCCAAAGCTTCTTTGCTTGTGTCGGATCCCAAATCCAATCTTGATCAAATCCCTAATCGAATTGAGCTCGCACATATTCATCATTGGTGAGATACTCATCGTTTGAATACAAGTTTTTCCAGCTAAAATCCAAATGAAAAAAAAAGACTCGGTCATGCCATCGCGGTGCCATATTGGCCATCACGGCGTGGTCATGCCATAAAAGAAAAAGGGTCATCACAGTCATGCTATCGCGGTGCCATATCGGTAATCACGTCATGGTCATGCCGTAGTAGCTAACAAACTAATCGAAAATCTGAATTCCAGAATTCCAATATTTTATTGAATCCATTGTAAATCATAAAAAAAACTTGGTTGTGCAAACTTAATGTGATCACACATCTATATGATACCAAACCGGCATTTCAACACAATTAATTCAGCGTTTTTTGTAGAGGTATTGCATAAGCAAATCGGTGATTAAATCCAAACTATATTGAGCAAAGAATCGCAACAAAGAAAACAACAAAAAGCATTACAAAATTGCAGCAATGATCCAACACAGAATCGCACCAACACTCAGGTAATCCAACACGAACTCATGAGGAAGATGATCAGCAACTGATGAGGAATCGCAATAATGAGCTAGAACGTATATTGGATTGCACAACTAATGTTGATGCTAAGTAGGAGTTGCAATATGAATTGACAAATTGATGGCTGAATTGAAGAATCGATGGAGCGGTTTAATGCGGAACTGGAGCTGCAACTGGAAAATATTTGGCCCTAGGATAGACTAAGCTCTGATACCATGTTAGAAATTAATAGAACATGAAAACGTGAAGGATATGAACAAGAAAAACATCTGGCTCCATTGTATTGAGAAACGTATCAGTTTGTACATATTGAACTACATATTTATAGTATACAGAGACTTAACTATATATATCGATACTATCTATAAAGATACTCATACTATCTATCTAACGATATATATAATTGTAAAGAATAAACTAAATTTAAAGGGATAACCTAATTAATATAGATAGACTAAACGATAAAGTCTAATAGAAGGATAATCTAGAGTAAACTACATACTATTCTAACATTCACCCATGTTCTCTGCTTTTCTTGATTTATATTACTCTAACATTCACCCATGTTCTTTGCTCTTCTTGATTTTGATCCTCAAATTTTAAAATTTGCTGAATTGGTCCCCAAATTTCCAAAGCTTCTTTGCTTGTGTCGGATCCCAAATCCAATCTTGATCAAATCCCTAATCGAATTGATCTCGCACATATTCATCCTTGGTGAGATACTCCTCGTTTGAATACAAGTTTTTCCAGCTAAAATCCAGATGAAAAAAAAAGGCTCGGTCATGCCATCGCGGTGCCATATTGGCCATCACGGCGTGGTCATGCCATAAAAGAAAAAAGGGTCATCACAGTCATGCTATCGCGGTGCCATATCGGTAATCACGTCATGGTCATGCCGTAGTAGCTAACAAACTAATCGAAAATCTGAATTCCAGAATTCCAATATTTTATTGAATCCATTGTAAATCATAAAAAAAACTTGGTTGTGCAAACTTAATGTGATCACACATCTATATGATACCAAACCGGCATTTCAACACAATTAATTCAGCGTTTTTTGTAGAGGTATTGCATAAGCAAATCGGTGATTAAATCCAAACTATATTGAGCAAAGAATCGCAACAAAGAAAACAACAAAAAGCATTACAAAATTGCAGCAATGATCCAACACAGAATCGCACCAACACTCAGGTAATCCAACACGAACTCATGAGGAAGATGATCAGCAACTGATGAGGAATCGCAATAATGAGCTAGAACGTATATTGGATTGCACAACTAATGTTGATGCTAAGTAGGAGTTGCAATATGAATTGACAAATTGATGGCTGAATTGAAGAATCGATGGAGCGGTTTAATGCGGAACTGGAGCTGCAACTGGAAAATATTTGGCCCTAGGATAGACTAAGCTCTGATACCATGTTAGAAATTAATAGAACATGAAAACGTGAAGGATATGAACAAGAAAAACATCTGGCTCCATTGTATTGAGAAACGTATCAGTTTGTACATATTGAACTACATATTTATAGTATACAGAGACTTAACTATATATATCGATACTATCTATAAAGATACTCATACTATCTATCTAACGATATATATAATTGTAAAGAATAAACTAAATTTAAAGGGATAACCTAATTAATATAGATAGACTAAACGATAAAGTCTAATAGAAGGATAATCTAGAGTAAACTACATACTATTCTAACATTCACCCATGTTCTCTGCTTTTCTTGATTTATATTACTCTAACATTCACCCATGTTCTTTGCTCTTCTTGATTTTGATCCTCAAATTTTAAAATTTGCTGAATTGGTCCCCAAATTTCCAAAGCTTCTTTGCTTGTGTCGGATCCCAAATCCAATCTTGATCAAATCCCTAATCGAATTGATCTCGCACATATTCATCCTTGGTGAGATACTCCTCGTTTGAATACAAGTTTTTCCAGCTAAAATCCAGATGAAAAAAAAAGACTCGGTCATGCCATCGCGGTGCTATATTGGCCATCACGGCGTGGTCATGCCATAAAAGAAAAAAGGGTCATCACATTCATGCTATCGCGGTGGGATATCGGTAATCACGTCATGGTCATGCCGTAGTAGCTAACAAACTAATCGAAAATCTGAATTCCAGAATTCCAATATTTTATTGAATCCATTGTAAATCATCAAAAAAACTTGGTTGTGCAAACTTAATGTGATCACACATCTATATGATACCAAACCGGCATTTCAACACAATTAATTCAGCGTTTTTTGTAGAGGTATTGGATAAGAAAATCGGTGATTAAATCCAAACTATATTGAGCAAAGAATCGCAACAAAGAAAACAACAAAAAGCATTACAAAATTGCAGCAATGATCCAAAACAGAATCGCACCAACACTCAGGTAATCCAACACGAACTCATGAGGAAGATGATTAGCAACTCATGAGGAATCGTAATAATGAGCTAGAATGTATATTGGATTGCACAACTAATGTTGATGCTAAGTAGGAGTTGCAATATGAATTGACAAATTGATGGCTGAATTGAAGAATCGATGGAGCGGTTTAATCCTGAACTGGAGCTGCAACTGGAAAATATTTGGCCCTAGGATAGACTAAGCTCTGATACCATGTTAGAAATTAATAGAACATGAAAACGTGAAGGATATGAACAAGAAAAACATCTGGCTCCATTGTATTGAGAAACGTATCAGTTTGTACATATTGAACTACATATTTATAGTATACAGAGACTTAACTATATATATCGATACTATCTATAAAGATACTCATACTATCTATCTAACGATATATATAATTGTAAAGAATAAACTAAATTTAAAGGGATAACCTAATTAATATAGATAGACTAAACGATAAAGTCTAATAGAAGGATAATCTAGAGTAAACTACATACTATTCTAACATTCACCCATGTTCTCTGCTTTTCTTGATTTATATTACTCTAACATTAACCCATGTTCTTTGCTCTTCTTGATTTTGATCCTCAAATTTTAAAATTTGCTGAATTGGTCCCCAAATTTCCAAAGCTTCTTTGCTTGTGTCGGATCCCAAATCCAATCTTGATCAAATCCCTAATCGAATTGATCTCGCACATATTCATCCTTGGTGAGATACTCCTCGTTTGAATACAAGTTTTTCCAGCTAAAATCCAGATGAAAAAAAAAGACTCGGTCATGCCATCGCGGTGCTATATTGGCCATCACGGCGTGGTCATGCCATAAAAGAAAAAAGGGTCATCACATTCATGCTATCGCGGTGGGATATCGGTAATCACGTCATGGTCATGCCGTAGTAGCTAACAAACTAATCGAAAATCTGAATTCCAGAATTCCAATATTTTATTGAATCCATTGTAAATCATCAAAAAAACTTGGTTGTGCAAACTTAATGTGATCACACATCTATATGATACCAAACCGGCATTTCAACACAATTAATTCAGCGTTTTTTGTAGAGGTATTGGATAAGAAAATCGGTGATTAAATCCAAACTATATTGAGCAAAGAATCGCAACAAAGAAAACAACAAAAAGCATTACAAAATTGCAGCAATGATCCAAAACAGAATCGCACCAACACTCAGGTAATCCAACACGAACTCATGAGGAAGATGATTAGCAACTCATGAGGAATCGCAATAATGAGCTAGAATGTATATTGGATTGCACAACTAATGTTGATGCTAAGTAGGAGTTGCAATATGAATTGACAAATTGATGGCTGAATTGAAGAATCGATGGAGCGGTTTAATCCTGAACTGGAGCTGCAACTGGAAAATATTTGGCCCTAGGATAGACTAAGCTCTGATACCATGTTAGAAATTAATAGAACATGAAAGCGTGAATGATATGAACAAGAAAAACATCTGGCTCCATTGTATTGAGAAACGTATCAGTTTGTACATATTGAACTACATATATATAGTATAGAGAGACTTAACTATATATATCGATACTATCTATAAAGATACTCATACTATCTATCTAACGATATATATAATTGTAAAGAATAAACTAAATTTAAAGGGATAACATAATTAATATAGATAGACTAAACGATAAAGTCTAATAGAAGGATAATCTAGAGTAAACTTCATAATATTCTAACATTCACCCATGTTCTCTGCTTTTCTTGATTTATATTACTCTAACATTCACCCATGTTCTTTGCTCTTCTTGATTTTGATCCTCAAATTTTAAAATTTGCTGAATTGGTCCCCAAATTTCCAAAGCTTCTTTGCTTGTGTCGGATTCCAAATCCAATCTTGATCAAATCCCTAATCGAATTGAGCTCGCACATATTCATCATTGGTGAGATACTCCTCGTTTGAATACAAGTTTTTCCAGCTAAAATCCAGATGAAAAAAATAGACTCTGTCACGCCATCGCGGTGCCATATTGGCCATCACGGCGTGCTCATGCCATAACAGAAAAAAGGGTCATCACAGTCATGCTATCGCGGTGCTATATCGGTAATCACGTCATGGTCATGCCGTAGTAGCTAACAAACTAATCGAAAATCTGAATTCCAGAATTCCAATATTTTATTGAATCCATTGTAAATCATCAAAAAAACTTGGTTGTGCAAACTTAATGTGATCACACATCTATATGATACCAAACCGGCATTTCAACACAATTAATTCAGCGTTTTTTGTAGAGGTATTGGATAAGCAAATCGGTGATTAAATCCAAACTATATTGAGCAAAGAATCGTAACAAAGAAAACAACAAATATCATTATAAAATTGCACCAATGATCCAACACAGAATCGCACCAACACTCAGGTAATCCAACACGAACTCATGAGGAAGATGATCAGCAACTGATGAGGAATCACAATAATGAGCTAGAAAGTATATTGGATTGCACAACTAATGTTGATGCTAAGTAGGAGTTGCAATATGAATTGACAAATTGATGGCTGAATTGAAGAATCGATGGAGCGGTTTAATGCTGAACTGGAGCTGCAACTGGAAAATATTTGGCCCTAGGATAGACTAAGCTCTGATACCATGTTAGAAATTAATAGAACATGAAAGCGTGAAGTATATGAACAAGAAAAACATCTGGCTCCATTGTATTGAGAAACGTATCAGTTTGTACATATTGAACTACATATATATAGTATAGAGAGACTTAACTATATATATCGATACTATCTATAAAGATACTCATACTATCTATCTAACGATATATATAATTGTAAAGAATAAACTAAATTTAAAGGGATAACCTAATTAATATAGATAGACTAAACGATAAAGTCTAATAGAAGGATAATCTAGAGTAAACTACATACTATTCTAACATTCACCCATGATCTCAGCTTTTCTTGATTTATATTACTGTAACATTCACCCATGTTCTTTGCTCTTCTTGATTTTGATCCTCAAATTTTAAAATTTGCTGAATTGGTCCCCAAATTTCCAAAGCTTCTTTGCTTGTGTCGGATTCCAAATCCAATCTTGATCAAATCCCTAATCGAATTGAGCTCGCACATATTCATCATTGGTGAGATACTCCTCGTTTGAATACAAGTTTTTCCAGCTAAAATCCAGATGAAAAAAATAGACTCTGTCACGCCATCGCGGTGCCATATTGGCCATCACGGCGTGCTCATGCCATAACAGAAAAAAGGGTCATCACAGTCATGCTATCGCGGTGCTATATCGGTAATCACGTCATGGTCATGCCGTAGTAGCTAACAAACTAATCGAAAATCTGAATTCCAGAATTCCAATATTTTATTGAATCCATTGTAAATCATCAAAAAAACTTGGTTGTGCAAACTTAATGTGATCACACATCTATATGATACCAAACCGGCATTTCAACACAATTAATTCAGCGTTTTTTGTAGAGGTATTGGATAAGCAAATCGGTGATTAAATCCAAACTATATTGAGCAAAGAATCGTAACAAAGAAAACAACAAATATCATTATAAAATTGCACCAATGATCCAACACAGAATCGCACCAACACTCAGGTAATCCAACACGAACTCATGAGGAAGATGATCAGCAACTGATGAGGAATCGCAATAATGAGCTAGAAAGTATATTGGATTGCACAACTAATGTTGATGCTAAGTAGGAGTTGCAATATGAATTGACAAATTGATGGCTGAATTGAAGAATCGATGGAGCGGTTTAATGCTGAACTGGAGCTGCAACTGGAAAATATTTGGCCCTAGGATAGACTAAGCTCTGATACCATGTTAGAAATTAATAGAACATGAAAGCGTGAAGTATATGAACAAGAAAAACATCTGGCTCCATTGTATTGAGAAACGTATCAGTTTGTACATATTGAACTACATATATATAGTATAGAGAGACTTAACTATATATATCGATACTATCTATAAAGATACTCATACTATCTATCTAACGATATATATAATTGTAAAGAATAAACTAAATTTAAAGGGATAACCTAATTAATATAGATAGACTAAACGATAAAGTCTAATAGAAGGATAATCTAGAGTAAACTACATACTATTCTAACATTCACCCATGTTCTCTGCTTTTCTTGATTTATATTACTCTAACATTCACCCATGTTCTTTGCTCTTCTTGATTTTGATCCTCAAATTTTAAAATTTGCTGAATTGGTCCCCAAATTTCCAAAGCTTCTTTGCTTGTGTCGGATCCCAAATCCAATCTTGATCAAATCCCTAATCGAATTGATCTCGCACATATTCATCATTGGTGAGATACTCCTCGTTTGAATACAAGTTTTTCCAGCTAAAATCCAGATGAAAAAAAAAGACTCGGTCATGCCATCGCGGTGCTATATTGGCCATCACGGCGTGGTCATGCCATAAAAGAAAAAAGGGTCATCACAGTCATGCTATCGCGGTGGGATATCGGTAATCACGTCATGGTCATGCCATAGTAGCTAACAAACTAATCGAAAATCTGAATTCCAGAATTCCAATATTTTATTGAATCCATTGTAAATCATCAAAAAAACTTGGTTGTGCAAACTTAATGTGATCACACATCTATATGATACCAAACCGGCATTTCAACACAATTAATTCAGCGTTTTTTGTAGAGGTATTGGATAAGCAAATCGGTGATTAAATCCAAACTATATTGAGCAAAGAATCGCAACAAAGAAAACAACAAAAATCATTACAAAATTGCAGCAATGATCCAACACAGAATCGCACCAACACTCAGGTAATCCAACACGAACTCATGAGGAAGATGATCAGCAACTGATGAGGAATCGCAATAATGAGCTAGAAAGTATATTGGATTGCACAACTAATGTTGATGCTAAGTAGGAGTTGCAATATGAATTGACAAATTGATGGCTGAATTGAATAATCGATGGAGCGGTTTAATGCTGAACTGGAGCTGCAACTGGAAAATATTTGGCCCTAGGATAGACTAAGCTCTGATACCATGTTAGAAATTAATAGAACATGAAAGAGTGAATGATATGAACAAGAAAAACATCTGGCTCCATTGTATTGAGAAACGGATCAGTTTGTACATATTGAACTACATATATATAGTATAGAGAGACTTAACTATATATATCGATACTATCTATAAAGATACTCATACTATCTATCTAACGATATATATAATTGTAAAGAATAAACTAAATTTAAAGGGATAACCTAATTAATATAGATAGACTAAACGATAAAGTCTAATAGAAGGATAATCTAGAGTAAACTACATACTATTCTAACATTCACCCATGTTCTCTGCTTTTCTTGATTTATATTACTCTAACATTCACCCATGTTCTTTGCTCTTCTTGATTTTGATCCTCAAATTTTAAAATTTGCTGAATTGGTCCCCAAATTTCCAAAGCTTCTTTGCTTGTGTCGGATCCCAAATCCAATCTTGATCAAATCCCTAATCGAATTGAGCTCGCACATATTCATCATTGGTGAGATACTCCTCGTTTGAATACAAGTTTTTCCAGCTAAAATCCAGATGAAAAAAAAAGGCTCGGTCATGCCATCGCGGTGCCATATTGGCCATCACGGCGTGGTCATGCCATAAAAGAAAAAGGGTCATCACAGTCATGCTATCGCGGTGCCATATCGGTAATCACGTCATGGTCATGCCGTAGTAGCTAACAAACTAATCGAAAATCTGAATTCCAGAATTCCAATATTTTATTGAATCCATTGTAAATCATCAAAAAAACTTGGTTGTGCAAACTTAATGTGATCACACATCTATATGATACCAAACCGGCATTTCAACACAATTAATTCAGCGTTTTTTGTAGAAGTATTGGATAAGCAAATCGCTGATTAAATCCAAACTATATTGAGCAAAGAATCGCAACAAAGAAAACAACAAAAAGCATTACAAAATTGCAGCAATGATCCAACACAGAATCGCACCAACACTCAGGTAATCCAACACGAACTCATGAGGAAGATGATCAGCAACTGATGAGGAATCGCAATAATAAGCTAGAACGTATATTGGATTGCACAACTAATGTTGATGCTAAGTAGGAGTTGCAATATGAATTGACAAATTGATGGCTGAATTGAATAATCGATGGAGCGGTTTAATGCTGAACTGGAGCTGCAACTGGAAAATATTTGGCCCTAGGATAGACTAAGCTCTGATACCATGTTAGAAATTAATAGAACATGAAAGCGTGAATGATATGAACAAGAAAAACATCTGGCTCCATTGTATTGAGAAACGTATCAGTTTGTACATATTGAACTACATATATATAGTATAGAGAGACTTAACTATATATATCGATACTATCTATAAAGATACTCATACTATCTATCTAACGATATATATAATTGTAAAGAATAAACTAAATTTAAAGGGATAACCTAATTAATATAGATAGACTAAACGATAAAGTCTAATAGAAGGATAATCTAGAGTAAACTACATACTATTCTAACATTCACCCATGATCTCAGCTTTTCTTGATTTATATTACTGTAACATTCACCCATGTTCTTTGCTCTTCTTGATTTTGATCCTCAAATTTTAAAATTTGCTGAATTGGTCTCCAAATTTCCAAAACTTCTTTGCTTGTGTCGGATTCCAAATCCAATCTTGATCAAATCCCTAATCGAATTGAGCTCGCACATATTCATCATTGGTGAGATACTCCTCGTTTGAATACAAGTTTTTCCAGCTAAAATCCAGATGAAAAAAATAGACTCTGTCACGCCATCGCGGTGCCATATTGGCCATCACGGCGTGCTCATGCCATAACAGAAAAAAGGGTCATCACAGTCATGCTATCGCGGTGCTATATCGGTAATCACGTCATGGTCATGCCGTAGTAGCTAACAAACTAATCGAAAATCTGAATTCCAGAATTCCAATATTTTATTGAATCCATTGTAAATCATCAAAAAAACTTGGTTGTGCAAACTTAATGTGATCACACATCTATATGATACCAAACCGGCATTTCAACACAATTAATTCAGCGTTTTTTGTAGAGGTATTGGATAAGCAAATCGGTGATTAAATCCAAACTATATTGAGCAAAGAATCGTAACAAAGAAAACAACAAATATCATTATAAAATTGCACCAATGATCCAACACAGAATCGCACCAACACTCAGGTAATCCAACACGAACTCATGAGGAAGATGATCAGCAACTGATGAGGAATCGCAATAATGAGCTAGAAAGTATATTGGATTGCACAACTAATGTTGATGCTAAGTAGGAGTTGCAATATGAATTGACAAATTGATGGCTGAATTGAAGAATCGATGGAGCGGTTTAATGCTGAACTGGAGCTGCAACTGGAAAATATTTGGCCCTAGGATAGACTAAGCTCTGATACCATGTTAGAAATTAATAGAACATGAAAGCGTGAAGTATATGAACAAGAAAAACATCTGGCTCCATTGTATTGAGAAACGTATCAGTTTGTACATATTGAACTACATATATATAGTATAGAGAGACTTAACTATATATATCGATACTATCTATAAAGATACTCATACTATCTATCTAACGATATATATAATTGTAAAGAATAAACTAAATTTAAAGGGATAACCTAATTAATATAGATAGACTAAACGATAAAGTCTAATAGAAGGATAATCTAGAGTAAACTACATACTATTCTAACATTCACCCATGTTCTCTGCTTTTCTTGATTTATATTACTCTAACATTCACCCATGTTCTTTGCTCTTCTTGATTTTGATCCTCAAATTTTAAAATTTGCTGAATTGGTCCCCAAATTTCCAAAGCTTCTTTGCTTGTGTCGGATCCCAAATCCAATCTTGATCAAATCCCTAATCGAATTGATCTCGCACATATTCATCATTGGTGAGATACTCCTCGTTTGAATACAAGTTTTTCCAGCTAAAATCCAGATGAAAAAAAAAGACTCGGTCATGCCATCGCGGTGCTATATTGGCCATCACGGCGTGGTCATGCCATAAAAGAAAAAAGGGTCATCACAGTCATGCTATCGCGGTGGGATATCGGTAATCACGTCATGGTCATGCCGTAGTAGCTAACAAACTAATCGAAAATCTGAATTCCAGAATTCCAATATTTTATTGAATCCATTGTAAATCATCAAAAAAACTTGGTTGTGCAAACTTAATGTGATCACACATCTATATGATACCAAACCGGCATTTCAACACAATTAATTCAGCGTTTTTTGTAGAGGTATTGGATAAGAAAATCGGTGATTAAATCCAAACTATATTGAGCAAAGAATCGCAACAAAGAAAACAACAAAAATCATTACAAAATTGCAGCAATGATCCAACACAGAATAGCACCAACACTCAGGTAATCCAACACGAACTCATGAGGAAGATGATCAGCAACTGATGAGGAATCGCAATAATGAGCTAGAAAGTATATTGGATTGCACAACTAATGTTGATGCTAAGTAGGAGTTGCAATATGAATTGACAAATTGATGGCTGAATTGAATAATCGATGGAGCGGTTTAATGCTGAACTGGAGCTGCAACTGGAAAATATTTGGCCCTAGGATAGACTAAGCTCTGATACCATGTTAGAAATTAATAGAACATGAAAGCGTGAATGATATGAACAAGAAAAACATCTGGCTCCATTGTATTGAGAAACGGATCAGTTTGTACATATTGAACTACATATATATAGTATAGAGAGACTTAACTATATATATCGATACTATCTATAAAGATACTCATACTATCTATCTAACGATATATATAATTGTAAAGAATAAACTAAATTTAAAGGGATAACCTAATTAATATAGATAGACTAAACGATAAAGTCTAATAGAAGGATAATCTAGAGTAAACTACATACTATTCTAATATTCACCCATGTTCTCTGCTTTTCTTGATTTATATTACTCTAACATTCACCCATGTTCTTTGCTCTTCTTGATTTTGATCCTCAAATTTTAAAATTTGCTGAATTGGTCCCCAAATTTACAAAGCTTCTTTGCTTGTGTCGGATCCCAAATCCAATCTTGATCAAATCCCTAATCGAATTGAGCTCGCACATATTCATCATTGGTGAGATACTCCTCGTTTGAATACAAGTTTTTCCAGCTAAAATCCAGATGAAAAAAAAAGGCTCGGTCATGCCATCGCGGTGCCATATTGGCCATCACGGCGTGGTCATGCCATAAAAGAAAAAGGGTCATCACAGTCATGCTATCGCGGTGCCATATCGGTAATCACGTCATGGTCATGCCGTAGTAGCTAACAAACTAATCGAAAATCTGAATTCCAGAATTCCAATATTTTATTGAATCCATTGTAAATCATCAAAAAAACTTGGTTGTGCAAACTTAATGTGATCACACATCTATATGATACCAAACCGGCATTTCAACACAATTAATTCAGCGTTTTTTGTAGAGGTATTGGATAAGCAAATCGCTGATTAAATCCAAACTATATTGAGCAAAGAATCGCAACAAAGAAAACAACAAAAAGCATTACAAAATTGCAGCAATGATCCAACACAGAATCGCACCAACACTCAGGTAATCCAACACGAACTCATGAGGAAGATGATCAGCAACTGATGAGGAATCGCAATAATAAGCTAGAACGTATATTGGATTGCACAACTAATGTTGATGCTAAGTAGGAGTTGCAATATGAATTGACAAATTGATGGCTGAATTGAAGAATCGATGGAGCGGTTTAATGCTGAACTGGAGCTGCAACTGGAAAATATTTGGCCCTAGGATAGACTAAGCTCTGATACCATGTTAGAAATTAATAGAACATGAAAACGTGAAGGATATGAACAAGAAAAACATCTGGTCCATTGTATTGAGAAACGTATCAGTTTGTACATATTGAACTACATATTTATAGTATACAGAGACTTAACTATATATATCGATACTATCTATAAAGATACTCATACTATCTATCTAACGATATATATAATTGTAAAGAATAAACTAAATTTAAAGGGATAACATAATTAATATAGATAGACTAAACGATAAAGTCTAATACAAGGATAATCTAGAGTAAACTACATACTATTCTAACATTCACCCATGTTCTCTGCTTTTCTTGATTTATATTACTCTAACATTCACCCATGTTCTTTGCTCTTCTTGATTTTGATCCTCAAATTTTAAAATTTGCTGAATTGGTCCCCAAATTTCTAAAGCTTCTTTGCTTGTGTCGGATCCCAAATCCAATCTTGATCAAATCCCTAATCGAATTGATCTCGCACATATTCATCATTGGTGAGATACTCCTCGTTTGAATACAAGTTTTTCCAGCTAAAATCCAGATGAAAAAAAAAGACTTGGTCATGCCATCGCGGTGCTATATTGGCCATCACGGCGTGGTCATGCCATAAAAGAAAAAAGGGTCATCACAGTCATGCTATCGCGGTGGGATATCGGTACTCACGTCATGGTCATGCCGTAGTAGCTAACAAACTAATCGAAAATCTGAATTCCAGAATTCCAATATTTTATTGAATCCATTGTAAATCATCAAAAAAACTTGGTTGTGCAAACTTAATGTGATCACACATCTATATGATACCAAACCGGCATTTCAACACAATTAATTCAGCGTTTTTTGTAGAGGTATTGGATAAGCAAATCGCTGATTAAATCCAAACTATATTGAGCAAAGAATCGCAACAAAGAAAACAACAAAAAGCATTACAAAATTGCAGCAATGATCCAACACAGAATCGCACCAACACTCAGGTAATCCAACACGAACTCATGAGGAAGATGATCAGCAACTGATGAGGAATCGCAATAATAAGCTAGAACGTATATTGGATTGCACAACTAATGTTGATGCTAAGTAGGAGTTGCAATATGAATTGACAAATTGATGGCTGAATTGAAGAATCGATGGAGCGGTTTAATGCTGAACTGGAGCTGCAACTGGAAAATATTTGGCCCTAGGATAGACTAAGCTCTGATACCATGTTAGAAATTAATAGAACATGAAAACGTGAAGGATATGAACAAGAAAAACATCTGGTCCATTGTATTGAGAAACGTATCAGTTTGTACATATTGAACTACATATTTATAGTATACAGAGACTTAACTATATATATCGATACTATCTATAAAGATACTCATACTATCTATCTAACGATATATATAATTGTAAAGAATAAACTAAATTTAAAGGGATAACATAATTAATATAGATAGACTAAACGATAAAGTCTAATAGAAGGATAATCTAGAGTAAACTACATACTATTCTAACATTCACCCATGTTCTCTGCTTTTCTTGATTTATATTACTCTAACATTCACCCATGTTCTTTGCTCTTCTTGATTTTGATCCTCAAATTTTAAAATTTGCTGAATTGGTCCCCAAATTTCTAAAGCTTCTTTGCTTGTGTCGGATCCCAAATCCAATCTTGATCAAATCCCTAATCGAATTGATCTCGCACATATTCATCATTGGTGAGATACTCCTCGTTTGAATACAAGTTTTTCCAGCTAAAATCCAGATGAAAAAAAAGACTTGGTCATGCCATCGCGGTGCTATATTGGCCATCACGGCGTGGTCATGCCATAAAAGAAAAAAGGGTCATCACATTCATGCTATCGCGGTGGGATATCGGTAATCACGTCATGGTCATGCCGTAGTAGCTAACAAACTAATCGAAAATCTGAATTCCAGAATTCCAATATTTTATTGAATCCATTGTAAATCATCAAAAAAACTTGGTTGTGCAAACTTAATGTGATCACACATCTATATGATACCAAACCGGCATTTCAACACAATTAATTCAGCGTTTTTTGTAGAGGTATTGGATAAGCAAATCGGTGATTAAATCCAAACTATATTGAGCAAAGAATCGCAACAAAGAAAACAACAAAAAGCATTACAAAATTGCAGCAATGATCCAACACAGAATCGCACCAACACTCAGGTAATCCAACACGAACTCATGAGGAAGATGATCAGTAACTGATGAGGAATCGCAATAATGAGCTAGAATGTATATTGGATTGCACAACTAATGTTGATGCTAAGTAGGAGTTGCAATATGAATTGACAAATTGATGGCTGAATTGAAGAATCGATGGAGCGGTTTAATGCTGAACTGGAGCTGCAACTGGAAAATATTTGGCCCTAGGATAGACTAAGCTCTGATACCATGTTAGAAATTAATAGAACATGAAAGCGTGAAGGATATGAACAAGAAAAACATCTGGCTCCATTGTATTGAGAAACGTATCAGTTTGTACATATTGAACTACATATATATAGTATAGAGAGACTTAACTATATATATCGATACTATCTATCTAACGATATATATAATTGTAAAGAATAAACTAAATTTAAAGGGATAACCTAATTAATATAGATAGACTAAACGATAAAGTCTAATAGAAGGATAATCTAGAGTAAACTACATACTATTCTAACATTCACCCATGTTCTCTGCTTTTCTTGATTTATATTACTCTAACATTCACCCATGTTCTTTGCTCTTCTTGATTTGGATCCTCAAATTTTAAAATTTGCTGAATTGGTCCCCAAATTTCCAAAGCTTCTTTGCTTGTGTCGGATCCCAAATCCAATCTTGATCAAATCCCTAATCGAATTGAGCTCGCACATATTCATCATTGGTGAGATACTCCTCGTTTGAATACAAGTTTTTCCAGCTAAAATCCAGATGAAAAAAAAAGACTCGGTCACACCATCGCGGTGCCATATTGGCCATCACGGCGTGGTCATGCCATAACAGAAAAAAGGGTCATCACAGTCATGCTATCGCGGTGCTATATCGGTAATCACGTCAAGGTCATGCCGTAGTAGCTAACAAACTAATAGAAAATCTGAATTCAAGAATTCCAATATTTTATTGAATCCATTGTAAATCATCAAAAAAACTTGGTTGTGCAAACTTAATGTGATCACACATCTATATGATACCAAACCGGCATTTCAACACAATTAATTCAGCGTTTTTTGTAGAGGTATTGGATAAGCAAATCGGTGATTAAATCCAAACTATATTGAGCAAAGAATCGCAACAAAGAAAACAACAAAAATCATTACAAAATTGCAGCAATGATCCAACACAGAATCGCACCAACACTCAGGTAATCCAACACGAACTCATGAGGAAGATGATCAGCAACTGATGAGGAATCGCAATAATGAGCTAGAAAGTATATTGGATTGCACAACTAATGTTGATGCTAAGTAGGAGTTGCAATATGAATTGACAAATTGATGGCTGAATTGAATAATCGATGGAGCGGTTTAATGCTGAACTGGAGCTGCAACTGGAAAATATTTGGCCCTAGGATAGACTAAGCTCTGATACCATGTTAGAAATTAATAGAACATGAAAGCGTGAATGATATGAACAAGAAAAACATCTGGCTCCATTGTATTGAGAAACGGATCAGTTTGTACATATTGAACTACATATATATAGTATAGAGAGACTTAACTATATATATCGATACTATCTATAAAGATACTCATACTATCTATCTAACGATATATATAATTGTAAAGAATAAACTAAATTTAAAGGGATAACCTAATTAATATAGATAGACTAAACGATAAAGTCTAATAGAAGGATAATCTAGAGTAAACTACATACTATTCTAACATTCACCCATGTTCTCTGCTTTTCTTGATTTATATTACTCTAACATTCACCCATGTTCTTTGCTCTTCTTGATTTTGATCCTCAAATTTTAAAATTTGCTGAATTGGTCCCCAAATTTACAAAGCTTCTTTGCTTGTGTCGGATCCCAAATCCAATCTTGATCAAATCCCTAATCGAATTGAGCTCGCACATATTCATCATTGGTGAGATACTCCTCGTTTTAATACAAGTTTTTCCAGCTAAAATCCAGATGAAAAAAAAAGGCTCGGTCATGCCATCGCGGTGCCATATTGGCCATCACGGCGTGGTCATGCCATAAAAGAAAAAGGGTCATCACAGTCATGCTATCGCGGTGCCATATCGGTAATCACGTCATGGTCATGCCGTAGTAGCTAACAAACTAATCGAAAATCTGAATTCCAGAATTCCAATATTTTATTGAATCCATTGTAAATCATCAAAAAAACTTGGTTGTGCAAACTTAATGTGATCACACATCTATATGATACCAAACCGGCATTTCAACACAATTAATTCAGCATTTTTTGTAGAGGTATTGGATAAGCAAATCGCTGATTAAATCCAAACTATATTGAGCAAAGAATCGCAACAAAGAAAACAACAAAAAGCATTACAAAATTGCAGCAATGATCCAACACAGAATCGCACCAACACTCAGGTAATCCAACACGAACTCATGAGGAAGATGATCAGCAACTGATGAGGAATCGCAATAATGAGCTAGAACGTATATTGGATTGCACAACTAATGTTGATGCTAAGTAGGAGTTGCAATATGAATTGACAAATTGATGGCTGAATTGAAGAATCGATGGAGCGGTTTAATGCTGAACTGGAGCTGCAACTGGAAAATATTTGGCCCTAGGATAGACTAAGCTCTGATACCATGTTAGAAATTAATAGAACATGAAAACGTGAAGGATATGAACAAGAAAAACATCTGGTCCATTGTATTGAGAAACGTATCAGTTTGTACATATTGAACTACATATTTATAGTATACAGAGACTTAACTATATATATCGATACTATCTATAAAGATACTCATACTATCTATCTAACGATATATATAATTGTAAAGAATAAACTAAATTTAAAGGGATAACATAATTAATATAGATAGACTAAACGATAAAGTCTAATAGAAGGATAATCTAGAGTAAACTACATACTATTCTAACATTCACCCATGTTCTCTGCTTTTCTTGATTTATATTACTCTAACATTCACCCATGTTCTTTGCTCTTCTTGATTTTGATCCTCAAATTTTAAAATTTGCTGAATTGGTCCCCAAATTTCTAAAGCTTCTTTGCTTGTGTCGGATCCCAAATCCAATCTTGATCAAATCCCTAATCGAATTGATCTCGCACATATTCATCGTTGGTGAGATACTCCTCGTTTGAATACAAGTTTTTCCAGCTAAAATCCAGATGAAAAAAAAAGACTTGGTCATGCCATCGCGGTGCTATATTGGCCATCACGGCGTGGTCATGCCATAAAAGAAAAAAGGGTCATCACAGTCATGCTATCGCGGTGGGATATCGGTAATCACGTCATGGTCATGCCGTAGTAGCTAACAAACTAATCGAAAATCTGAATTCCAGAATTCCAATATTTTATTGAATCCATTGTAAATCATCAAAAAAACTTGGTTGTGCAAACTTAATGTGATCACACATCTATATGATACCAAACCGGCATTTCAACACAATTAATTCAGCGTTTTTTGTAGAGGTATTGGATAAGCAAATCGGTGATTAAATCCAAACTATATTGAGCAAAGAATCGCAACAAAGAAAACAACAAAAAGCAGTACAAAATTCCAGCAATGATCCAACACAGAATCGCACCAACACTCAGGTAATCCAACACGAACTCATGAGGAAGATGATCAGTAACTGATGAGGAATCGCAATAATGAGCTAGAATGTATATTGGATTGCACAACTAATGTTGATGCTAAGTAGGAGTTGCAATATGAATTGACAAATTGATGGCTGAATTGAAGAATCGATGGAGCGGTTTAATGCTGAACTGGAGCTGCAACTGGAAAATATTTGGCCCTAGGATAGACTTAGCTCTGATACCATGTTAGAAATTAATAGAACATGAAAGCGTGAAGGATATGAACAAGAAAAACATCTGGCTCCATTGTATTGAGAAACGTATCAGTTTGTACATATTGAACTACATATATATAGTATAGAGAGACTTAACTATATATATCGATACTATCTATCTAACGATATATATAATTGTAAAGAATAAACTAAATTTAAAGGGATAACCTAATTAATATAGATAGACTAAACGATAAAGTTTAATAGAAGGATAATCTAGAGTAAACTACATACTATTCTAACATTCACCCATGTTCTCTGCTTTTCTTGATTTATATTACTCTAACATTCACCCATGTTCTTTGCTCTTCTTGATTTTGATCCTCAAATTTTAAAATTTGCTGAATTGGTCCCCAAATTTCCAAAGCTTCTTTGCTTGTGTCGGATCCCAAATCCAATCTTGATCAAATCCCTAATCGAATTGAGCTCGCACATATTCATCATTGGTGAGATACTCCTCGTGTGAATACAAGTTTTTCCAGCTAAAATCCAGATGAAAAAAAAAGACTCGGTCACACCATCGCGGTGCCATATTGGCCATCACGGCGTGGTCATGCCATAACAGAAAAAAGGGTCATCACAGTCATGCTATCGCGGTGCTATATCGGTAATCACGTCATGGTCATGCCGTAGTAGCTAACAAACTAATAGAAAATCTGAATTCCAGAATTCCAATATTTTATTGAATCCATTGTAAATCATCAAAAAAACTTGGTTGTGCAAACTTAATGTGATCACACATCTATATGATACCAAACCGGCATTTCAACACAATTAATTCAGCGTTTTTTTGTAGAGGTATTGGATAAGCAAATCGGTGATTAAATCCAAACTATATTGAGCAAAGAATCGCAACAAAGAAAACAACAAAAATCATTACAAAATTGCAGCAATGATCCAACACAGAATCGCACCAACACTCAGGTAATCCAACACGAACTCATGAGGAAGATGATCAGCAACTGATGAGGAATCGCAATAATGAGCTAGAAAGTATATTGGATTGCACAACTAATGTTGATGCTAAGTAGGAGTTGCAATATGAATTGACAAATTGATGGCTGAATTGAAAAATCGATGGAGCGGTTTAATGCTGAACTGGAGCTGCAACTGGAAAATATTTGGCCCTAGGATAGACTAAGCTCTGATACCATGTTAGAAATTAATAGAACATGAAATCGTGAATGATATGAACAAGAAAAACATCTGGCTCCATTGTATTGAGAAACGTATCAGTTTGTACATATTGAACTACATATATATAGTATAGAGAGACTTAACTATATATATCGATACTATCTATAAAGATACTCATACTATCTATCTAACGATATATATAATTGTAAAGAATAAACTAAATTGAAAGGGATAACCTAATTAATATAGATAGACTAAACGATAAAGTCTAATAGAAGGATAATCTAGAGTAAACTACATACTATTCTAACATTCACCCATGTTCTCTGCTTTTCTTGATTTATATTACTCTAACATTCACCCATGTTCTTTCCTCTTCTTGATTTTGATCCTCAAATTTTAAAATTTGCTGAATTGGTCCCCAAATTTCCAAAGCTTCTTTGCTTGTGTCGGATCCCAAATCCAATCTTGATCAAATCCCTAATCGAATTGAGCTCGCACATATTCATCATTGGTGAGATACTCCTCGTTTGAATACAAGTTTTTCCAGCTAAAATCCAGATGAAAAAAAAAGACTCGGTCACGCCATCGCGGTGCCATATTGGCCATCACGGCGTGGTCATGCCATAACAGAAAAAAGGGTCATCACAGTCATGCTATCGCGGTGCTATATCGGTAATCACGTCATGGTCATGCCGTAGTAGCTAACAAACTAATCGAAAATCTGAATTCCAGAATTCCAATATTTTATTGAATCAATTGTAAATCATCAAAAAAACTTGGTTGTGCAAACTTAATGTGATCACACATCTATATGATACCAAACCGGCATTTCAACACAATTAATTCAGCGTTTTTTTGTAGAGGTATTGGATAAGCAAATCGGTGATTAAATCCAAACTATATTGAGCAAAGAATCGCAACAAAGAAAACAACAAAAAGCATTACAAAATTGCAGCAATGATCCAACACAGAATCGCACCAACACTCAGGTAATCCAACACGAACTCATGAGGAAGATGATCAGCAACTGATGAGGAATCGCAATAATGAGCTAGAAAGTATATTGGATTGCACAACTAATGTTGATGCTAAGTAGGAGTTGCAATATGAATTGACAAATTGATGGCTGAATTGAAAAATCGATGGAGCGGTTTAATGCTGAACTGGAGCTGCAACTGGAAAATATTTGGCCCTAGGATAGACTAAGCTCTGATACCATGTTAGAAATTAATAGAACATGAAATCGTGAATGATATGAACAAGAAAAACATCTGGCTCCATTGTATTGAGAAACGTATCAGTTTGTACATATTGAACTACATATATATAGTATAGAGAGACTTAACTATATATATCGATACTATCTATAAAGATACTCATACTATCTATCTAACGATATATATAATTGTAAAGAATAAACTAAATTGAAAGGGATAACCTAATTAATATAGATAGACTAAACGATAAAGTCTAATAGAAGGATAATCTAGAGTAAACTACATACTATTCTAACATTCACCCATGTTCTCTGCTTTTCTTGATTTATATTACTCTAACATTCACCCATGTTCTTTCCTCTTCTTGATTTTGATCCTCAAATTTTAAAATTTGCTGAATTGGTCCCCAAATTTCCAAAGCTTCTTTGCTTGTGTCGGATCCCAAATCCAATCTTGATCAAATCCCTAATCGAATTGAGCTCGCACATATTCATCATTGGTGAGATACTCCTCGTTTGAATACAAGTTTTTCCAGCTAAAATCCAGATGAAAAAAAAAGACTCGGTCACGCCATCGCGGTGCCATATTGGCCATCACGGCGTGGTCATGCCATAACAGAAAAAAGGGTCATCACAGTCATGCTATCGCGGTGCTATATCGGTAATCACGTCATGGTCATGCCGTAGTAGCTAACAAACTAATCGAAAATCTGAATTCCAGAATTCCAATATTTTATTGAATCAATTGTAAATCATCAAAAAAACTTGGTTGTGCAAACTTAATGTGATCACACATCTATATGATACCAAACCGGCATTTCAACACAATTAATTCAGCATTTTTTGTAGAGGTATTGGATAAGCAAATCGGTGATTAAATCCAAACTATATTGAGCAAAGAATCGCAACAAAGAAAACAACAAAAATCATTACAAAATTGGAGCAATGATCCAACACAGAATCGCACCAACACTCAGGTAATCCAACACGAACTCATGAGGAAGATGATCAGCAACTGATGAGGAATCGCAATAATGAGCTAGAAAGTATATTGGATTGCACAACTAATGTTGATGCTAAGTAGGAGTTGCAATATGAATTGACAAATTGATGGCTGAATTGAATAATCGATGGAGCGGTTTAATGCTGAACTGGAGCTGCAACTGGAAAATATTTGGCCCTAGGATAGACTAAGCTCTGATACCATGTTAGAAATTAATAGAACATGAAAGCGTGAATGATATGAACAAGAAAAACATCTGGCTCCATTGTATTGAGAAACGGATCAGTTTGTACATATTGAACTACATATATATAGTATAGAGAGACTTAACTATATATATCGATACTATCTATAAAGATACTCATACTATCTATCTAACGATATATATAATTGTAAAGAATAAACTAAATTTAAAGGGATAACCTAATTAATATAGATAGACTAAACGATAAAGTCTAATAGAAGGATAATCTAGAGTAAACTACATACTATTCTAACATTCACCCATGTTCTCTGCTTTTCTTGATTTATATTACTCTAACATTCACCCATGTTCTTTGCTCTTCTTGATTTTGATCCTCAAATTTTAAAATTTGCTGAATTGGTCCCCAAATTTACAAAGCTTCTTTGCTTGTGTCGGATCCCAAATCCAATCTTGATCAAATCCCTAATCGAATTGAGCTCGCACATATTCATCATTGGTGAGATACTCCTCGTTTGAATACAAGTTTTTCCAGCTAAAATCCAGATGAAAAAAAAAGACTTGGTCATGCCATCGCGGTGCTATATTGGCCATCACGGCGTGGTCATGCCATAACAGAAAAAAGGGTCATCACAGTCATGCTATCGCGGTGGGATATCGGTAATCACGTCATGGTCATGCCGTAGTAGCTAACAAACTAATAGAAAATCTGAATTCCAGAATTCCAATATTTTATTGAATCCATTGTAAATCATCAAAAAAACTTGGTTGTGCAAACTTAATGTGATCACACATCTATATGATACCAAACCGGCATTTCAACACAATTAATTCAGCGTTTTTTGTAGAGGTATTGGATAAGCAAATCGGTGATTAAATCCAAACTATATTGAGCAAAGAATCGCAACAAAGAAAACAACAAAAAGCATTACAAAATTGCAGCAATGATCCAACACAGAATCGCACCAACACTCAGGTAATCCAACACGAACTCATGAGGAAGATGATCAGTAACTGATGAGGAATCGCAATAATGAGCTACAATGTATATTGGATTGCACAACTAATGTTGATGCTAAGTAGGAGTTGCAATATGAATTGACAAATTGATGGCTGAATTGAAGAATCGATGGAGCGGTTTAATGCTGAACTGGAGCTGCAACTGGAAAATATTTGGCCCTAGGATAGACTAAGCTCTGATACCATGTTAGAAATTAATAGAACATGAAAGCGTGAAGGATATGAACAAGAAAAACATCTGGCTCCATTGTATTGAGAAACGTATCAGTTTGTACATATTGAACTACATATATATAGTATAGAGAGACTTAACTATATATATCGATACTATCTATCTAACGATATATATAATTGTAAAGAATAAACTAAATTTAAAGGGATAACCTAATTAATATAGATAGACTAAACGATAAAGTCTAATAGAAGGATAATCTAGAGTAAACTACATACTATTCTAACATTCACCCATGTTCTCTGCTTTTCTTGATTTATATTACTCTAACATTCACCCATGTTCTTTGCTCTTCTTGATTTTGATCCTCAAATTTTAAAATTTGCTGAATTGGTCCCCAAATTTACAAAGCTTCTTTGCTTGTGTCGGATCCCAAATCCAATCTTGATCAAATCCCTAATCGAATTGAGCTCGCACATATTCATCATTGGTGAGATACTCCTCGTTTGAATACAAGTTTTTCCAGCTAAAATCCAGATGAAAAAAAAAGGCTCGGTCATGCCATCGCGGTGCCATATTGGCCATCACGGCGTGGTCATGCCATAAAAGAAAAAGGGTCATCACAGTCATGCTATCGTGGTGCCATATCGGTAATCACGTCATGGTCATGCCGTAGTAGCTAACAAACTAATCGAAAATCTGAATTCCAGAATTCCAATATTTTATTGAATCCATTGTAAATCATCAAAAAAACTTGGTTGTGCAAACTTAATGTGATCACACATCTATATGATACCAAACCGGCATTTCAACACAATTAATTCAGCGTTTTTTGTAGAGGTATTGGATAAGCAAATCGCTGATTAAATCCAAACTATATTGAGCAAAGAATCGCAACAAAGAAAACAACAAAAAGCATTACAAAATTGCAGCAATGATCCAACACAGAATCGCACCAACACTCAGGTAATCCAACACGAACTCATGAGGAAGATGATCAGTAACTGATGAGGAATCGCAATAATGAGCTAGAATGTATATTGGATTGCACAACTAATGTTGATGCTAAGTAGGAGTTGCAATATGAATTGACAAATTGATGGCTGAATTGAAGAATCGATGGAGCGGTTTAATGCTGAACTGGAGCTGCAACTGGAAAATATTTGGCCCTAGGATAGACTAAGCTCTGATACCATGTTAGAAATTAATAGAACATGAAAGCGTGAAGGATATGAACAAGAAAAACATCTGGCTCCATTGTATTGAGAAACGTATCAGTTTGTACATATTGAACTACATATATATAGTATAGAGAGACTTAACTATATATATCGATACTATCTATAAAGATACTCATACTATCTATCTAACGATATATATAATTGTAAAGAATAAACTAAATTTAAAGGGATAACCTAATTAATATGGATAGACTAAACGATAAAGTCTAATAGAAGGATAATCTAGAGTAAACTACATACTATTCTAACATTCACCCATGTTCTCTGCTTTTCTTGATTTATATTACTCTAACATTCACCCATGTTCTTTCCTCTTCTTGATTTTGATCCTCAAATTTTAAAATTTGCTGAATTGGTCCCCAAATTTCCAAAGCTTCTTTGCTTGTGTCGGATCCCAAATCCAATCTTGATCAAATCCCTAATCGAATTGAGTTCGCACATATTCATCATTGGTGAGATACTCCTCGTTTGAATACAAGTTTTTCCAGCTAAAATCCAGATGAAAAAAAAAGACTCGGTCACGCCATCGCGGTGCCATATTGGCCATCACGGCATGGTCATGCCATAACAGAAAAAAGGGTCATCACAGTCATGCTATCGCGGTGCTATATCGGTAATCACGTCATGGTCATGCCGTAGTAGCTAACAAACTAATCGAAAATCTGAATTCCAGAATTCCAATATTTTATTGAATCCATTGTAAATCATCAAAAAAACTTGGTTGTGCAAACTTAATGTGATCACACATCTATATGATACCAAACCGGCATTTCAACACAATTAATTCAGCGTTTTTTGTAGAGGTATTGGATAAGCAAATCGGTGATTAAATCCAAACTATATTGAGCAAAGAATCGCAACAAAGAAAACAACAAAAATCATTACAAAATTGCAGCAATGATCCAACACAGAATCGCACCAACACTCAGGTAATCCAACACGAACTCATGAGGAAGATGATCAGCAACTGATGAGGAATCGCAATAATGAGCTAGAAAGTATATTGGATTGCACAACTAATGTTGATGCTAAGTAGGAGTTGCAATATGAATTGACAAATTGATGGCTGAATTGAAAAATCGATGGAGCGGTTTAATGCTGAACTGGAGCTGCAACTGGAAAATATTTGGCCCTAGGATAGACTAAGCTCTGATACCATGTTAGAAATTAATAGAACATGAAAGCGTGAATGATATGAACAAGAAAAACATCTGGCTCCATTGTATTGAGAAACGTATCAGTTTGTACATATTGAACTACATATATATAGTATAGAGAGACTTAACTATATATATCGATACTATCTATAAAGATACTCATACTATCTATCTAACGATATATATAATTGTAAAGAATAAACTAAATTTAAAGGGATAACCTAATTAATATAGATAGACTAAACGATAAAGTCTAATAGAAGGATAATCTAGAGTAAACTACATACTATTCTAACATTCACCCATGTTCTCTGCTTTTCTTGATTTATATTACTCTAACATTAACCCATGTTCTTTGCTCTTCTTGATTTTGATCCTCAAAATTTAAAATTTGCTGAATTGGTCCCCAAATTTCCAAAGCTTCTTTGCTTGTGTCGGATCCCAAATCCAATCTTGATCAAATCCCTAATCGAATTGATCTCGCACATATTCATCATTGGTGAGATACTCCTCGTTTGAATACAAGTTTTTCCAGCTAAAATCCAGATGAAAAAAAAAGACTCGGTCATGCCATCGCGGTGCTATATTGGCCATCACGGCGTGGTCATGCCATAAAAGAAAAAAGGGTCATCACAGTCATGCTATCGCGGTGGGATATCGGTAATCACGTCATGGTCATGCCGTAGTAGCTAACAAACTAATCGAAAATCTGAATTCCAGAATTCCAATATTTTATTGAATCCATTGTAAATCATCAAAAAAACTTGGTTGTGCAAACTTAATGTGATCACACATCTATATGATACCAAACCGGCATTTCAACACAATTAATTCAGCGTTTTTTGTAGAGGTATTGGATAAGCAAATCGGTGAATAAATCCAAACTATATTGAGCAAAGAATCGCAACAAAGAAAACAACAAAAAGCATTACAAAATTGCAGCAATGATCCAACACAGAATCGCACCAACACTCAGGTAATCCAACACGAACTCATGAGGAAGATGATCAGTAATTGATGAGGAATCGCAATAATGAGCTAGAATGTATATTGGATTGCACAACTAATGTTGATGCTAAGTAGGACTTGCAATATGAATTGACAAATTGATGGCTGAATTGAAGAATCGATGGAGCGGTTTAATGCTGAACTGGAGCTGCAACTGGAAAATATTTGGCCCTAGGATAGACTAAGCTCTGATACCATGTTAGAAATTAATAGAACATGAAAGCGTGAAGGATATGAACAAGAAAAACATCTGGCTCCATTGTATTGAGAAACGTATCAGTTTGTACATATTGAACTACATATATATAGTATAGAGAGACTTAACTATATATATCGATACTATCTATCTAACGATATATATAATTGTAAAGAATAAACTAAATTTAAAGGGATAACCTAATTAATATAGATAGACTAAACGATAAAGTCTAATAGAAGGATAATCTAGAGTAAACTACATACTATTCTAACATTCACCCATGTTCTCTGCTTTTCTTGATTTATATTACTCTAACATTCACCCATGTTCTTTGCTCTTCTTGATTTTGATCCTCAAATTTTAAAATTTGCTGAATTGGTCCCCAAATTTCCAAAGCTTCTTTGCTTGTGTCGGATCCCAAATCCAATCTTGATCAAATCCCTAATCGAATTGAGCTCGCACATATTCATCATTGGTGAGATACTCCTCGTTTGAATACAAGTTTTTCCAGCTAAACTCCAGATGAAAAAAAAAGACTCGGTCATGCCATCGCGGTGCCATATTGGCCATCACGGCGTGGTCATGCCATAACAGAAAAAAGGGACATCACAGTCATGCTATCGCGGTGCTATATCGGTAATCACGTCATGGTCATGCCGTAGTAGCTAACAAACTAATCGAAAATCTGAATTCCAGAATTCCAATATTTTATTGAATCCATTGTAAATCATCAAAAAAACTTGGTTGTGCAAACTTAATGTGATCACACATCTATATGATACCAAACCGGCATTTCAACACAATTAATTCAGCGTTTTTTGTAGAGGTATTGGATAAGCAAATCGGTGATTAAATCCAAACTATATTGAGCAAAGAATCGCAACAAAGAAAACAACAAAAATCATTACAAAATTGCAGCAATGATCCAACACAGAATCGCACCAACACTCAGGTAATCCAACACGAACTCATGAGGAAGATGATCAGCAACTGATGAGGAATCGCAATAATGAGCTAGAAAGTATATTGGATTGCACAACTAATGTTGATGCTAAGTAGGAGTTGCAATATGAATTGACAAATTGATGGCTGAATTGAAAAATCGATGGAGCGGTTTAATGCTGAACTGGAGCTGCAACTGGAAAATATTTGGCCCTAGGATAGACTAAGCTCTGATACCATGTTAGAAATTAATAGAACATGAAAGCGTGAATGATATGAACAAGAAAAACATCTGGCTCCATTGTATTGAGAAACGTATCAGTTTGTACATATTGAACTACATATATATAGTATAGAGAGACTTAACTATTTATATCGATACTATCTATCTAACGATATATATAATTGTAAAGAATAAACTAAATTTAAAGGGATAACCTAATTAATATAGATAGACTAAACGATAAAGTCTAATAGAAGGATAATCTAGAGTAAACTACATACTATTCTAACATTCACCCATGTTCTCTGCTTTTCTTGATTTATATTACTCTAACATTCACCCATGTTCTTTGCTATTCTTGATTTTGATCCTCAAATTTTAAAATTTGCTGAATTGGTCCCCAAATTTCCAAAGCTTCTTTGCTTGTGTCGGATCCCAAATCCAATCTTGATAAAATCCCTAATCGAATTGAGCTCGCACATATTCATCATTGGTGATATACTCCTCGTTTGAATACAAGTTTTTCCAGCTAAAATCCAGATGAAAAAAAGAGACTCGGTCACGCCATCGCGGTGCCATATTGGCCATCACGGCGTGGTCATGCCATAACAGAAAAAAGGGTCATCACAGTCATGCTATCGCGGTGCTATATCGGTAATCACGTCATGGTCATGCCGTAGTAGCTAACAAACTAATCGAAAATCTGAATTCCAGAATTCCAATATTTTATTGAATCCATTGTAAATCATCAAAAAAACTTGGTTGTGCAAACTTAATGTGATCACACATCTATATGATACCAAACCGGCATTTCAATACAATTAATTCAGCGTTTTTTGTAGAGGTATTGGATAAGCAAATCGGTGATTAAATCCAAACTATATTGAGCAAAGAATCGCAACAAAGAAAACAACAAAAATCATTTCAAAATTGCAGCAATGATCCAACACAGAATCGCACCAACACTCAGGTAATCCAACACGAACTCATGAGGAAGATGATCAGCAACTGATGAGGAATCGCAATAATGAGCTAGAAAGTATATTGGATTGCACAACTAATGTTGATGCTAAGTAGGAGTTGCAATATGAATTGACAAATTGATGGCTGAATTGAAAAATCGATTGAGCGGTTTAATGCTGAACTGGAGCTGCAACTGGAAAATATTTGGCCCTAGGATAGACTAAGCTCTGATACCATGTTAGAAATTAATAGAACATGAAAGCGTGAAGGATATGAACAAGAAAAACATCTGGCTCCATTGTATTGAGAAACGTATCAGTTTGTACATATTGAACTACATATATATAGTATAGAGAGACTTAACTATATATATCGATACTATCTATCTAACGATATATATAATTGTAAAGAATAAACTAAATTTAAAGGGATAACCTAATTAATATAGATAGACTAAACGATAAAGTCTAATAGAAGGATAATCTAGAGTAAACTACATACTATTCTAACATTCACCCATGTTCTCTGCTTTTCTTGATTTATATTACTCTAACATTCACCCATGTTCTTTGCTCTTCTTGATTTTGATCCTCAAATTTTAAAATTTGCTGAATTGGTCCCCAAATTTCCAAAGCTTCTTTGCTTGTGTCGGATCCCAAATCCAATCTTGATCAAATCCCTAATCGAATTGAGCTCGCACATATTCATCATTGGTGAGATACTCCTCGTTTGAATACAAGTTTTTCCAGCTAAACTCCAGATGAAAAAAAAAGACTCGGTCATGCCATCGCGGTGCCATATTGGCCATCACGGCGTGGTCATGCCATAACAGAAAAAAGGGTCATCACAGTCATGCTATCGCGGTGCTATATCGGTAATCACGTCATGGTCATGCCGTAGTAGCTAACAAACTAATCGAAAATCTGAATTCCAGAATTCCAATATTTTATTGAATCCATTGTAAATCATCAAAAAAACTTGGTTGTGCAAACTTAATGTGATCACACATCTATATGATACCAAACCGGCATTTCAACACAATTAATTCAGCGTTTTTTGTAGAGGTATTGGATAAGCAAATCGGTGATTAAATCCAAACTATATTGAGCAAAGAATCGCAACAAAGAAAACAACAAAAATCATTACAAAATTGCAGCAATGATCCAACACAGAATCGCACCAACACTCAGGTAATCCAACACGAACTCATGAGGAAGATGATCAGCAACTGATGAGGAATCGCAATAATGAGCTAGAAAGTATATTGGATTGCACAACTAATGTTGATGCTAAGTAGGAGTTGCAATATGAATTGACAAATTGATGGCTGAATTGAAAAATCGATGGAGCGGTTTAATGCTGAACTGGAGCTGTAACTGGAAAATATTTGGCCCTAGGATAGACTAAGCTCTGATACCATGTTAGAAATTAATAGAACATGAAAGCGTGAATGATATGAACAAGAAAAACATCTGGCTCCATTGTATTGAGAAACGTATCAGTTTGTACATATTGAACTACATATATATAGTATAGAGAGACTTAACTATTTATATCGATACTATCTATCTAACGATATATATAATTGTAAAGAATAAACTAAATTTAAAGGGATAACCTAATTAATATAGATAGACTAAACGATAAAGTCTAATAGAAGGATAATCTAGAGTAAACTACATACTATTCTAACATTCACCCATGTTCTCTGCTTTTCTTGATTTATATTACTCTAACATTCACCCATGTTCTTTGCTATTCTTGATTTTGATCCTCAAATTTTAAAATTTGCTGAATTGGTCCCCAAATTTCCAAAGCTTCTTTGCTTGTGTCGGATCCCAAATCCAATCTTGATCAAATCCCTAATCGAATTGAGCTCGCACATATTCATCATTGGTGATATACTCCTCGTTTGAATACAAGTTTTTCCAGCTAAAATCCAGATGAAAAAAAGAGACTCGGTCACGCCATCGCGGTGCCATATTGGCCATCACGGCGTGGTCATGCCATAACAGAAAAAAGGGTCATCACAGTCATGCTATCGCGGTGCTATATCGGTAATCACGTCATGGTCATGCCGTAGTAGCTAACAAACTAATCGAAAATCTGAATTCCAGAATTCCAATATTTTATTGAATCCATTGTAAATCATCAAAAAAACTTGGTTGTGCAAACTTAATGTGATCACACATCTATATGATACCAAACCGGCATTTCAATACAATTAATTCAGCGTTTTTTGTAGAGGTATTGGATAAGCAAATCGGTGATTAAATCCAAACTATATTGAGCAAAGAATCGCAACAAAGAAAACAACAAAAATCATTACAAAATTGCAGCAATGATCCAACACAGAATCGCACCAACACTCAGGTAATCCAACACGAACTCATGAGGAAGATGATCAGCAACTGATGAGGAATCGCAATAATGAGCTAGAAAGTATATTGGATTGCACAACTAATGTTGATGCTAAGTAGGAGTTGCAATATGAATTGACAAATTGATGGCTGAATTGAAAAATCGATGGAGCGGTTTAATGCTGAACTGGAGCTGCAACTGGAAAATATTTGGCCCTAGGATAGACTAAGCTCTGATACCATGTTAGAAATTAATAGAACATGAAAGCGTGAAGGATATGAACAAGAAAAACATCTGGCTCCATTGTATTGAGAAACGTATCAGTTTGTACATATTGAACTACATATATATAGTATAGAGAGACTTAACTATATATATCGATACTATCTATCTAACGATATATATAATTGTAAAGAATAAACTAAATTTAAAGGGATAACCTAATTAATATAGATAGACTAAACGATAAAGTCTAATAGAAGGATAATCTAGAGTAAACTACATACTATTCTAACATTCACCCATGTTCTCTGCTTTTCTTGATTTATATTACTCTAACATTCACCCATGTTCTTTGCTCTTCTTGATTTTGATCCTCAAATTTTAAAATTTGCTGAATTGGTCCCCAAATTTCCAAAGCTTCTTTGCTTGTGTCGGATCCCAAATCCAATCTTGATCAAATCCCTAATCGAATTGAGCTCGCACATATTCATCATTGGTGAGATACTCCTCGTTTGAATACAAGTTTTTCCAGCTAAAATCCAGATGAAAAAAAAAGACTCGGTCATGCCATCGCGGTGCCATATTGGCCATCACGGCGTGGTCATGCCATAACAGAAAAAAGGGTCATCACAGTCATGCTATCGCGGTGCTATATCGGTAATCACGTCATGGTCATGCCGTAGTAGCTAACAAACTAATCGAAAATCTGAATTCCAGAATTCCAATATTTTATTGAATCCATTGTAAATCATCAAAAAAACTTGGTTGTGCAAACTTAATGTGATCACACATCTATATGATACCAAACCGGCATTTCAACACAATTAATTCAGCGTTTTTTGTAGAGGTATTGGATAAGCAAATCGGTGATTAAATCCAAACTATATTGAGCAAAGAATCGCAACAAAGAAAACAACAAAAATCATTACAAAATTGCAGCAATGATCCAACACAGAATCGCACCAACACTCAGGTAATCCAACACGAACTCATGAGGAAGATGATCAGCAACTGATGAGGAATCGCAATAATGAGCTAGAAAGTATATTGGATTGCACAACTAATGTTGATGCTAAGTAGGAGTTGCAATATGAATTGACAAATTGATGGCTGAATTGAAAAATCGATGGAGCGGTTTAATGCTGAACTGGAGCTGCAACTGGAAAATATTTGGCCCTAGGATAGACTAAGCTCTGATACCATGTTAGAAATTAATAGAACATGAAAGCGTGAATGATATGAACAAGAAAAACATCTGGCTCCATTGTATTGAGAAACGTATCAGTTTGTACATATTGAACTACATATATATAGTATAGAGAGACTTAACTATTTATATCGATACTATCTATCTAACGATATATATAATTGTAAAGAATAAACTAAATTTAAAGGGATAACCTAATTAATATAGATAGACTAAACGATAAAGTCTAATAGAAGGATAATCTAGAGTAAACTACATACTATTCTAACATTCACCCATGTTCTCTGCTTTTCTTGATTTATATTACTCTAACATTCACCCATGTTCTTTGCTATTCTTGATTTTGATCCTCAAATTTTAAAATTTGCTGAATTGGTCCCCAAATTTCCAAAGCTTCTTTGCTTGTGTCGGATCCCAAATCCAATCTTGATCAAATCCCTAATCGAATTGAGCTCGCACATATTCATCATTGGTGATATACTCCTCGTTTGAATACAAGTTTTTCCAGCTAAAATCCAGATGAAAAAAAAAGACTCGGTCACGCCATCGCGGTGCCATATTGGCCATCACGGCGTGGTCATGCCATAACAGAAAAAAGGGTCATCACAGTCATGCTATCGCGGTGCTATATCGGTAATCACGTCATGGTCATGCCGTAGTAGCTAACAAACTAATCGAAAATCTGAATTCCAGAATTCCAATATTTTATTGAATCCATTGTAAATCATCAAAAAAACTTGGTTGTGCAAACTTAATGTGATCACACATCTATATGATACCAAACCGGCATTTCAACACAATTAATTCAGCGTTTTTTGTAGAGGTATTGGATAAGCAAATCGGTGATTAAATCCAAACTATATTGAGCAAAGAATCGCAACAAAGAAAACAACAAAAATCATTACAAAATTGCAGCAATGATCCAACACAGAATCGCACCAACACTCAGGTAATCCAACACGAACTCATGAGGAAGATGATCAGCAACTGATGAGGAATCGCAATAATGAGCTAGAAAGTATATTGGATTGCACAACTAATGTTGATGCTAAGTAGGAGTTGCAATATGAATTGACAAATTGATGGCTGAATTGAAAAATCGATGGAGTGGTTTAATGCTGAACTGGAGCTGCAACTGGAAAATATTTGGCCCTAGGATAGACTAAGCTCTGATACCATGTTAGAAATTAATAGAACATGAAAGCGTGAATGATATGAACAAGAAAAACATCTGGCTCCATTGTATTGAGAAACGTATCAGTTTGTACATATTGAACTACATATATATAGTATAGAGAGACTTAACTATATATATCGATACTATCTATAAAGATACTCATACTATCTATCTAACGATATATATAATTGTAAAGAATAAACTAAATTTAAAGGGATAACCTAATTAATATAGATAGACTAAACGATAAAGTCTAATAGAAGGATAATCTAGAGTAAACTACATACTATTCTAACATTCACCCATGTTCTCTGCTTTTCTTGATTTATATTACTCTAACATTCACCCATGTTCTTTGCTCTTCTTGATTTTGATCCTCAAATTTTAAAATTTGTCGAATTGGTCCCCAAATTTCCAAAGCTTCTTTGCTTGTGTCGGATCCCAAATCCAATCTTGATCAAATCCCTAATCGAATTGATCTCGCACATATTCATCATTGGTGAGATACTCCTCGTTTGAATACAAGTTTTTCCAGCTAAAATCCAGATGAAAAAAAAAGACTCGGTCATGCCATCGCGGTGCTATATTGGCCATCACGGCGTGGTCATGCCATAAAAGAAAAAAGGGTCATCACAGTCATGCTATCGCGGTGGGATATCGGTAATCACGTCATGGTCATGCCGTAGTAGCTAACAAACTAATCGAAAATCTGAATTCCAGAATTCCAATATTTTATTGAATCCATTGTAAATCATCAAAAAAACTTGGTTGTGCAAACTTAATGTGATCACACATCTATATGATACCAAACCGGCATTTCAACACAATTAATTCAGCGTTTTTTGTAGAGGTATTGGATAAGCAAATCGGTGATTAAATCCAAACTATATTGAGCAAAGAATCGCAACAAAGAAAACAACAAAAAGCATTACAAAATTGCAGCAATGATCCAACACAGAATCGCACCAACACTCAGGTAATCCAACACGAACTCATGAGGAAGATGATCAGCAATTGATGAGGAATCGCAATAATGAGCTAGAATGTATATTGGATTGCACAACTAATGTTGATGCTAAGTAGGAGTTGCAATATGAATTGACAAATTGATGGCTGAATTGAAGAATCGATGGAGCGGTTTAATGCTGAACTGGAGCTGCAACTGGAAAATATTTGGCCCTAGGATAGACTAAGCTCTGATACCATGTTAGAAATTAATAGAACATGAAAGCGTGAAGGATATGAACAAGAAAAACATCTGGCTCCATTGTATTGAGAAACGTATCAGTTTGTACATATTGAACTACATATATATAGTATAGAGAGACTTAACTATATATATCGATACTATCTATCTAACGATATATATAATTGTAAAGAATAAACTAAATTTAAAGGGATAACCTAATTAATATAGATAGACTAAACGATAAAGTCTAATAGAAGGATAATCTAGAGTAAACTACATACTATTCTAACATTCACCCATGTTCTCTGCTTTTCTTGATTTATATTACTCTAACATTCACCCATGTTCTTTGCTCTTCTTGATTTTGATCCTCAAATTTTAAAATTTGCTGAATTGGTCCCCAAATTTCCAAAGCTTCTTTGCTTGTGTCGGATCCCAAATCCAATCTTGATCAAATCCCTAATCGAATTGAGCTCGCACATATTCATCATTGGTGAGATACTCCTCGTTTGAATACAAGTTTTTCCAGCTAAAATCCAGATGAAAAAAAAAGACTCGGTCATGCCATCGCGGTGCCATATTGGCCATCACGGCGTGGTCATGCCATAACAGAAAAAAGGGTCATCACAGTCATGCTATCGCGGTGCTATATCGGTAATCACGTCATGGTCATGCCGTAGTAGCTAACAAACTAATCGAAAATCTGAATTCCAGAATTCCAATATTTTATTGAATCCATTGTAAATCATCAAAAAAACTTGGTTGTGCAAACTTAATGTGATCACACATCTATATGATACCAAACCGGCATTTCAACACAATTAATTCAGCGTTTTTTGTAGAGGTATTGGATAAGCAAATCGGTGATTAAATCCAAACTATATTGAGCAAAGAATCGCAACAAAGAAAACAACAAAAATCATTACAAAATTGCAGCAATGATCCAACACAGAATCGCACCAACACTCAGGTAATCCAACACGAACTCATGAGGAAGATGATCAGCAACTGATGAGGAATCGCAATAATGAGCTAGAAAGTATATTGGATTGCACAACTAATGTTGATGCTAAGTAGGAGTTGCAATATGAATTGACAAATTGATGGCTGAATTGAAAAATCGATGGAGCGGTTTAATGCTGAACTGGAGCTGCAACTGGAAAATATTTGGCCCTAGGATAGACTAAGCTCTGATACCATGTTAGAAATTAATAGAACATGAAAGCGTGAATGATATGAACAAGAAAAACATCTGGCTCCATTGTATTGAGAAACGTATCAGTTTGTACATATTGAACTACATATATATAGTATAGAGAGACTTAACTATTTATATCGATACTATCTATCTAACGATATATATAATTGTAAAGAATAAACTAAATTTAAAGGGATAACCTAATTAATATAGATAGACTAAACGATAAAGTCTAATAGAAGGATAATCTAGAGTAAACTACATACTATTCTAACATTCACCCATGTTCTCTGCTTTTCTTGATTTATATTACTCTAACATTCACCCATGTTCTTTGCTATTCTTGATTTTGATCCTCAAATTTTAAAATTTGCTGAATTGGTCCCCAAATTTCCAAAGCTTCTTTGCTTGTGTCGGATCCCAAATCCAATCTTGATCAAATCCCTAATCGAATTGAGCTCGCACATATTCATCATTGGTGATATACTCCTCGTTTGAATACAAGTTTTTCCAGCTAAAATCCAGATGAAAAAAAAAGACTCGGTCACGCCATCGCGGTGCCATATTGGCCATCACGGCGTGGTCATGCCATAACAGAAAAAAGGGTCATCACAGTCATGCTATCGCGGTGCTATATCGGTAATCACGTCATGGTCATGCCGTAGTAGCTAACAAACTAATCGAAAATCTGAATTCCAGAATTCCAATATTTTATTGAATCCATTGTAAATCATCAAAAAAACTTGGTTGTGCAAACTTAATGTGATCACACATCTATATGATACCAAACCGGCATTTCAACACAATTAATTCAGCGTTTTTTGTAGAGGTATTGGATAAGCAAATCGGTGATTAAATCCAAACTATATTGAGCAAAGAATCGCAACAAAGAAAACAACAAAAATCATTACAAAATTGCAGCAATGATCCAACACAGAATCGCACCAACACTCAGGTAATCCAACACGAACTCATGAGGAAGATGATCAGCAACTGATGAGGAATCGCAATAATGAGCTAGAAAGTATATTGGATTGCACAACTAATGTTGATGCTAAGTAGGAGTTGCAATATGAATTGACAAATTGATGGCTGAATTGAAAAATCGATGGAGCGGTTTAATGCTGAACTGGAGCTGCAACTGGAAAATATTTGGCCCTAGGATAGACTAAGCTCTGATACCATGTTAGAAATTAATAGAACATGAAAGCGTGAATGATATGAACAAGAAAAACATCTGGCTCCATTGTATTGAGAAACGTATCAGTTTGTACATATTGAACTACATATATATAGTATAGAGAGACTTAACTATTTATATCGATACTATCTATCTAACGATATATATAATTGTAAAGAATAAACTAAATTTAAAGGGATAACCTAATTAATATAGATAGACTAAACGATAAAGTCTAATAGAAGGATAATCTAGAGTAAACTACATACTATTCTAACATTCACCCATGTTCTCTGCTTTTCTTGATTTATATTACTCTAACATTCACCCATGTTCTTTGCTATTCTTGATTTTGATCCTCAAATTTTAAAATTTGCTGAATTGGTCCCCAAATTTCCAAAGCTTCTTTGCTTGTGTCGGATCCCAAATCCAATCTTGATCAAATCCCTAATCGAATTGAGCTCGCACATATTCATCATTGGTGATATACTCCTCGTTTGAATACAAGTTTTTCCAGCTAAAATCCAGATGAAAAAAAAAGACTCGGTCACGCCATCGCGGTGCCATATTGGCCATCACGGCGTGGTCATGCCATAACAGAAAAAAGGGTCATCACAGTCATGCTATCGCGGTGCTATATCGGTAATCACGTCATGGTCATGCCGTAGTAGCTAACAAACTAATCGAAAATCTGAATTCCAGAATTCCAATATTTTATTGAATCCATTGTAAATCATCAAAAAAACTTGGTTGTGCAAACTTAATGTGATCACACATCTATATGATACCAAACCGGCATTTCAACACAATTAATTCAGCGTTTTTTGTAGAGGTATTGGATAAGCAAATCGGTGATTAAATCCAAACTATATTGAGCAAAGAATCGCAACAAAGAAAACAACAAAAATCATTACAAAATTGCAGCAATGATCCAACACAGAATCGCACCAACACTCAGGTAATCCAACACGAACTCATGAGGAAGATGATCAGCAACTGATGAGGAATCGCAATAATGAGCTAGAAAGTATATTGGATTGCACAACTAATGTTGATGCTAAGTAGGAGTTGCAATATGAATTGACAAATTGATGGCTGAATTGAAAAATCGATGGAGCGGTTTAATGCTGAACTGGAGCTGCAACTGGAAAATATTTGGCCCTAGGATAGACTAAGCTCTGATACCATGTTAGAAATTAATAGAACATGAAAGCGTGAATGATATGAACAAGAAAAACATCTGGCTCCATTGTATTGAGAAACGTATCAGTTTGTACATATTGAACTACATATATATAGTATAGAGAGACTTAACTATATATATCGATACTATCTATAAAGATACTCATACTATCTATCTAACGATATATATAATTGTAAAGAATAAACTAAATTTAAAGGGATAACCTAATTAATATAGATAGACTAAACGATAAAGTCTAATAGAAGGATAATCTAGAGTAAACTACATACTATTCTAACATTCACCCATGTTCTCTGCTTTTCTTGATTTATATTACTCTAACATTCACCCATGTTCTTTGCTCTTCTTGATTTTGATCCTCAAATTTTAAAATTTGCCGAATTGGTCCCCAAATTTCCAAAGCTTCTTTGCTTGTGTCGGATCCCAAATCCAATCTTGATCAAATCCCTAATCGAATTGATCTCGCACATATTCATCATTGGTGAGATACTCCTCGTTTGAATACAAGTTTTTCCAGCTAAAATCCAGATGAAAAAAAAAGACTCGGTCATGCCATCGCGGTGCTATATTGGCCATCACGGCGTGGTCATGCCATAAAAGAAAAAAGGGTCATCACAGTCATGCTATCGCGGTGGGATATCGGTAATCACGTCATGGTCATGCCGTAGTAGCTAACAAACTAATCGAAAATCTGAATTCCAGAATTCCAATATTTTATTGAATCCATTGTAAATCATCAAAAAAACTTGGTTGTGCAAACTTAATGTGATCACACATCTATATGATACCAAACCGGCATTTCAACACAATTAATTCAGCGTTTTTTGTAGAGGTATTGGATAAGCAAATCGGTGATTAAATCCAAACTATATTGAGCAAAGAATCGCAACAAAGAAAACAACAAAAAGCATTACAAAATTGCAGCAATGATCCAACACAGAATCGCACCAACACTCAGGTAATCCAACACGAACTCATGAGGAAGATGATCAGCAATTGATGAGGAATCGCAATAATGAGCTAGAATGTATATTGGATTGCACAACTAATGTTGATGCTAAGTAGGAGTTGCAATATGAATTAACAAATTGATGGCTGAATTGAAGAATCGATGGAGCGGTTTAATGCTGAACTGGAGCTGCAACTGGAAAATATTTGGCCCTAGGATAGACTAAGCTCTGATACCATGTTAGAAATTAATAGAACATGAAAGCGTGAAGGATATGAACAAGAAAAACATCTGGCTCCATTGTATTGAGAAACGTATCAGTTTGTACATATTGAACTACATATATATAGTATAGAGAGACTTAACTATATATATCGATACTATCTATCTAACGATATATATAATTGTAAAGAATAAACTAAATTTAAAGGGATAACCTAATTAATATAGATAGACTAAACGATAAAGTCTAATAGAAGGATAATCTAGAGTAAACTACATACTATTCTAACATTCACCCATGTTCTCTGCTTTTCTTGATTTATATTACTCTAACATTCACCCATGTTCTTTGCTCTTCTTGATTTTGATCCTCAAATTTTAAAATTTGCTGAATTGGTCCCCAAATTTCCAAAGCTTCTTTGCTTGTGTCGGATCCCAAATCCAATCTTGATCAAATCCCTAATCGAATTGAGCTCGCACATATTCATCATTGGTGAGATACTCCTCGTTTGAATACAAGTTTTTCCAGCTAAAATCCAGATGAAAAAAAAAGACTCGGTCATGCCATCGCGGTGCCATATTGGCCATCATGGTGTGGTCATGCCATAACAGAAAAAAGGGTCATCACAGTCATGCTATCGCGGTGCTATATCGGTAATCACGTCATGGTCATGCCGTAGTAGCTAACAAACTAATCGAAAATCTGAATTCCAGAATTCCAATATTTTATTGAATCCATTGTAAATCATCAAAAAAACTTGGTTGTGCAAACTTAATGTGATCACACATCTATATGATACCAAACCGGCATTTCAACACAATTAATTCAGCGTTTTTTGTAGAGGTATTGGATAAGCAAATCGGTGATTAAATCCAAACTATATTGAGCAAAGAATCGCAACAAAGAAAACAACAAAAATCATTACAAAATTGCAGCAATGATCCAACACAGAATCGCACCAACACTCAGGTAATCCAACACGAACTCATGAGGAAGATGATCAGCAACTGATGAGGAATCGCAATAATGAGCTAGAAAGTATATTGGATTGCACAACTAATGTTGATGCTAAGTAGGAGTTGCAATATGAATTGACAAATTGATGGCTGAATTGAAAAATCGATGGAGCGGTTTAATGCTGAACTGGAGCTGCAACTGGAAAATATTTGGCCCTAGGATAGACTAAGCTCTGATACCATGTTAGAAATTAATAGAACATGAAAGCGTGAATGATATGAACAAGAAAAACATCTGGCTCCATTGTATTGAGAAACGTATCAGTTTGTACATATTGAACTACATATATATAGTATAGAGAGACTTAACTATATATATCGATACTATCTATCTAACGATATATATAATTGTAAAGAATAAACTAAATTTAAAGGGATAACCTAATTAATATAGGTAGACTAAACGATAAAGTCTAATAGAAGGATAATCTAGAGTAAACTACATACTATTCTAACATTCACCCATGTTCTCTGCTTTTCTTGATTTATATTACTCTAACATTCACCCATGTTCTTTGCTATTCTTGATTTTGATCCTCAAATTTTAAAATTTGCTGAATTGGTCCCCAAATTTCCAAAGCTTCTTTGCTTGTGTCGGATCCCAAATCCAATCTTGATCAAATCCCTAATCGAATTGAGCTCGCACATATTCATCATTGGTGAGATACTCCTCGTTTGAATACAAGTTTTTCCAGCTAAAATCCAGATGAAAAAAAAAGACTCGGTCACGCCATCGCGGTGCCATATTGGCCATCACGGCGTGGTCATGCCATAACAGAAAAAAGGGTCATCACAGTCATGCTATCGCGGTGCTATATCGGTAATCACGTCATGGTCATGCCGTAGTAGCTAACAAACTAATCGAAAATCTGAATTCCAGAATTCCAATATTTTATTGAATCCATTGTAAATCATCAAAAAAACTTGGTTGTGCAAACTTAATGTGATCACACATCTATATGATACCAAACCGGCATTTCAACACAATTAATTCAGCGTTTTTTGTAGAGGTATTGGATAAGCAAATCGGTGATTAAATCCAAACTATATTGAGCAAAGAATCGCAACAAAGAAAACAACAAAAATCATTACAAAATTGCAGCAATGATCCAACACAGAATCGCACCAACACTCAGGTAATCCAACACGAACTCATGAGGAAGATGATCAGCAACTGATGAGGAATCGCAATAATGAGCTAGAAAGTATATTGGATTGCACAACTAATGTTGATGCTAAGTAGGAGTTGCAATATGAATTGACAAATTGATGGCTGAATTGAAAAATCGATGGAGCGGTTTAATGCTGAACTGGAGCTGCAACTGGAAAATATTTGGCCATAGGATAGACTAAGCTCTGATACCATGTTAGAAATTAATAGAACATGAAAGCGTGAATGATATGAACAAGAAAAACATCTGGCTCCATTGTATTGAGAAACGTATCAGTTTGTACATATTGAACTACATATATATAGTATAGAGAGACTTAACTATATATATCGATACTATCTATAAAGATACTCATACTATCTATCTAACGATATATATAATTGTAAAGAATAAACTAAATTTAAAGGGATAACCTAATTAATATAGATAGACTAAACGATAAAGTCTAATAGAAGGATAATCTAGAGTAAACTACATACTATTCTAACATTCACCCATGTTCTCTGCTTTTCTTGATTTATATTACTCTAACATTCACCCATGTTCTTTGCTCTTCTTGATTTTGATCCTCAAATTTTAAAATTTGCTGAATTGGTCCCCAAATTTCCAAAGCTTCTTTGCTTGTGTCGGATCCCAAATCCAATCTTGATCAAATCCCTAATCGAATTGATCTCGCACATATTCATCATTGGTGAGATACTCCTCGTTTGAATACAAGTTTTTCCAGCTAAAATCCAGATGAAAAAAAAAGACTCGGTCATGCCATCGCGGTGCTATATTGGCCATCACGGCTTGGTCATGCCATAAAAGAAAAAAGGGTCATCACAGTCATGCTATCGCGGTGGGATATCGGTAATCACGTCATGGTCATGCCGTAGTAGCTAACAAACTAATCGAAAATCTGAATTCCAGAATTCCAATATTTTATTGAATCCATTGTAAATCATCAAAAAAACTTGGTTGTGCAAACTTAATGTGATCACACATCTATATGATACCAAACCGGCATTTCAACACAATTAATTCAGCGTTTTTTGTAGAGGTATTGGATAAGCAAATCGGTGATTAAATCCAAATTATATTGAGCAAAGAATCGCAACAAAGAAAACAACAAAAATCATTACAAAATTGCAGCAATGATCCAACACAGAATCGCACCAACACTCAGGTAATCCAACACGAACTCATGAGGAAGATGATCAGCAACTGATGAGGAATCGCAATAATGAGCTAGAAAGTATATTGGATTGCACAACTAATGTTGATGCTAAGTAGGAGTTGCAATATGAATTGACAAATTGATGGCTGAATTGAAAAATCGATGGAGCGGTTTAATGCTGAACTGGAGCTGCAACTGGAAAATATTTGGCCCTAGGATAGACTAAGCTCTGATACCATGTTAGAAATTAATAGAACATGAAAGCGTGAATGATATGAACAAGAAAAACATCTGGCTCCATTGTATTGAGAAACGTATCAGTTTGTACATATTGAACTACATATATATAGTATAGAGAGACTTAACTATTTATATCGATACTATCTATCTAACGATATATATAATTGTAAAGAATAAACTAAATTTAAAGGGATAACCTAATTAATATAGATAGACTAAACGATAAAGTCTAATAGAAGGATAATCTAGAGTAAACTACATACTATTCTAACATTCACCCATGTTCTCTGCTTTTCTTGATTTATATTACTCTAACATTCACCCATGTTCTTTGCTCTTCTTGATTTTGATCCTCAAATTTTAAAATTTGCTGAATTGGTCCCCAAATTTCCAAAGCTTCTTTGCTTGTGTCGGATCCCAAATCCAATCTTGATCAAATCCCTAATCGAATTGATCTCGCACATATTCATCATTGGTGAGATACTCCTCGTTTGAATACAAGTTTTTCCAGCTAAAATCCAGATGAAAAAAAAAGACTCGGTCATGCCATCGCGGTGCTGTATTGGCCATCACGGCGTGGTCATGCCATAAAAGAAAAAAGGGTCATCACAGTCATGCTATCGCGGTGGGATTTCGGTAATCACGTCATGGTCATGCCGTAGTAGCTAACAAACTAATCGAAAATCTGAATTCCAGAATTCCAATATTTTATTGAATCCATTGTAAATCATCAAAAAAACTTGGTTGTGCAAACTTAATGTGATCACACATCTATATGATACCAAACCGGCATTTCAACACAATTAATTCAGCGTTTTTTGTAGAGGTATTGGATAAGTAAATCGGTGATTAAATCCAAACTATATTGAGCAAAGAATCGCAACAAAGAAAACAACAAAAAGCATTACAAAATTGCAGCAATGATCCAACACAGAATCGCACCAACACTCAGGTAATCCAACACGAACTCATGAGGAAGATGATCAGCAACTGATGAGGAATCGCAATAATGAGCTAGAATGTATATTGGATTGCACAACTAATGTTGATGCTAAGTAGGAGTTGCAATATGAATTGACAAATTGATGGCTGAATTGAAGAATCGATGGAGCGGTTTAATGCTGAACTGGAGCTGCAACTGGAAAATATTTGGCCCTAGGATAGACTAAGCTCTGATACCATGTTAGAAATTAATAGAACATGAAAGCGTGAAGGATATGAACAAGAAAAACATCTGGCTCCATTGTATTGAGAAACGTATCAGTTTGTACATATTGAACTACATATATATAGTATAGAGAGACTTAACTATATATATCGATACTATCTATCTAACGATATATATAATTGTAAAGAATAAACTAAATTTAAAGGGATAACCTAATTAATATAGATAGACTAAACGATAAAGTCTAATAGAAGGATAATCTAGAGTAAACTACATACTATTCTAACATTCACCCATGTTCTCTGCTTTTCTTGATTTATATTACTCTAACATTCACCCATGTTCTTTGCTCTTCTTGATTTTGATCCTCAAATTTTAAAATTTGCTGAATTGGTCCCCAAATTTCCAAAGCTTCTTTGCTTGTGTCGGATCCCAAATCCAATCTTGATCAAATCCCTAATCGAATTGAGCTCGCACATATTCATCATTGGTGAGATACTCCTCGTTTGAATACAAGTTTTTCCAGCTAAAATCCAGATGAAAAAAAAAGACTCGGTCATGCCATCGCGGTGCCATATTGGCCATCACGGTGTGGTCATGCCATAACAGAAAAAAGGGTCATCACAGTCATGCTATCGCGGTGCTATATCGGTAATCACGTCATGGTCATGCCGTAGTAGCTAACAAACTAATCGAAAATCTGAATTCCAGAATTCCAATATTTTATTGAATCCATTGTAAATCATCAAAAAAACTTGGTTGTGCAAACTTAATGTGATCACACATCTATATGATACCAAACCGGCATTTCAACACAATTAATTCAGCGTTTTTTGTAGAGGTATTGGATAAGCAAATCGGTGATTAAATCCAAACTATATTGAGCAAAGAATCGCAACAAAGAAAACAACAAAAATCATTACAAAATTGCAGCAATGATCCAACACAGAATCGCACCAACACTCAGGTAATCCAACACGAACTCATGAGGAAGATGATCAGCAACTGATGAGGAATCGCAATAATGAGCTAGAAAGTATATTGGATTGCACAACTAATGTTGATGCTAAGTAGGAGTTGCAATATGAATTGACAAATTGATGGCTGAATTGAAAAATCGATGGAGCGGTTTAATGCTGAACTGGAGCTGCAACTGGAAAATATTTGGCCCTAGGATAGACTAAGCTCTGATACCATGTTAGAAATTAATAGAACATGAAAGCGTGAATGATATGAACAAGAAAAACATCTGGCTCCATTGTATTGAGAAACGTATCAGTTTGTACATATTGAACTACATATATATAGTATAGAGAGACTTAACTATATATATCGATACTATCTATCTAACGATATATATAATTGTAAAGAATAAACTAAATTTAAAGGGATAACCTAATTAATATAGGTAGACTAAACGATAAAGTCTAATAGAAGGATAATCTAGAGTAAACTACATACTATTCTAACATTCACCCATGTTCTCTGCTTTTCTTGATTTATATTACTCTAACATTCACCCATGTTCTTTGCTATTCTTGATTTTGATCCTCAAATTTTAAAATTTGCTGAATTGGTCCCCAAATTTCCAAAGCTTCTTTGCTTGTGTCGGATCCCAAATCCAATCTTGATCAAATCCCTAATCGAATTGAGCTCGCACATATTCATCATTGGTGAGATACTCCTCGTTTGAATACAAGTTTTTCCAGCTAAAATCCAGATGAAAAAAAAAGACTCGGTCACGCCATCGCGGTGCCATATTGGCCATCACGGCGTGGTCATGCCATAACAGAAAAAAGGGTCATCACAGTCATGCTATCGCGGTGCTATATCGGTAATCACGTCATGGTCATGCCGTAGTAGCTAACAAACTAATCGAAAATCTGAATTCCAGAATTCCAATATTTTATTGAATCCATTGTAAATCATCAAAAAAACTTGGTTGTGCAAACTTAATGTGATCACACATCTATATGATACCAAACCGGCATTTCAACACAATTAATTCAGCGTTTTTTGTAGAGGTATTGGATAAGCAAATCGGTGATTAAATCCAAACTATATTGAGCAAAGAATCGCAACAAAGAAAACAACAAAAATCATTACAAAATTGCAGCAATGATCCAACACAGAATCGCACCAACACTCAGGTAATCCAACACGAACTCATGAGGAAGATGATCAGCAACTGATGAGGAATCGCAATAATGAGCTAGAAAGTATATTGGATTGCACAACTAATGTTGATGCTAAGTAGGAGTTGCAATATGAATTGACAAATTGATGGCTGAATTGAAAAATCGATGGAGCGGTTTAATGCTGAACTGGAGCTGCAACTGGAAAATATTTGGCCATAGGATAGACTAAGCTCTGATACCATGTTAGAAATTAATAGAACATGAAAGCGTGAATGATATGAACAAGAAAAACATCTGGCTCCATTGTATTGAGAAACGTATCAGTTTGTACATATTGAACTACATATATATAGTATAGAGAGACTTAACTATATATATCGATACTATCTATAAAGATACTCATACTATCTATCTAACGATATATATAATTGTAAAGAATAAACTAAATTTAAAGGGATAACCTAATTAATATAGATAGACTAAACGATAAAGTCTAATAGAAGGATAATCTAGAGTAAACTACATACTATTCTAACATTCACCCATGTTCTCTGCTTTTCTTGATTTATATTACTCTAACATTCACCCATGTTCTTTGCTCTTCTTGATTTTGATCCTCAAATTTTAAAATTTGCTGAATTGGTCCCCAAATTTCCAAAGCTTCTTTGCTTGTGTCGGATCCCAAATCCAATCTTGATCAAATCCCTAATCGAATTGATCTCGCACATATTCATCATTGGTGAGATACTCCTCGTTTGAATACTAGTTTTTCCAGCTAAAATCCAGATGAAAAAAAAAGACTCGGTCATGCCATCGCGGTGCTATATTGGCCATCACGGCTTGGTCATGCCATAAAAGAAAAAAGGGTCATCACATTCATGCTATCGCGGTGGGATATCGGTAATCACGTCATGGTCATGCCGTAGTAGCTAACAAACTAATCGAAAATCTGAATTCCAGAATTCCAATATTTTATTGAATCCATTGTAAATCATCAAAAAAACTTGGTTGTGCAAACTTAATGTGATCACACATCTATATGATACCAAACCGGCATTTCAACACAATTAATTCAGCGTTTTTTGTAGAGGTATTGGATAAGCAAATCGGTGATTAAATCCAAATTATATTGAGCAAAGAATCGCAACAAAGAAAACAACAAAAATCATTACAAAATTGCAGCAATGATCCAACACAGAATCGCACCAACACTCAGGTAATCCAACACGAACTCATGAGGAAGATGATCAGCAACTGATGAGGAATCGCAATAATGAGCTAGAAAGTATATTGGATTGCACAACTAATGTTGATGCTAAGTAGGAGTTGCAATATGAATTGACAAATTGATGGCTGAATTGAAAAATCGATGGAGCGGTTTAATGCTGAACTGGAGCTGCAACTGGAAAATATTTGGCCCTAGGATAGACTAAGCTCTGATACCATGTTAGAAATTAATAGAACATGAAAGCGTGAATGATATGAACAAGAAAAACATCTGGCTCCATTGTATTGAGAAACGTATCAGTTTGTACATATTGAACTACATATATATAGTATAGAGAGACTTAACTATATATATCGATACTATCTATAAAGATACTCATACTATCTATCTAACGATATATATAATTGTAAAGAATAAACTAAATTTAAAGGGATAACCTAATTAATATAGATAGACTAAACGATAAAGTCTAATAGAAGGATAATCTAGAGTAAACTACATACTATTCTAACATTCACCCATGTTCTCTGCTTTTCTTGATTTATATTACTCTAACATTCACCCATGTTCTTTGCTCTTCTTGATTTTGATCCTCAAATTTTAAAATTTGCTGAATTGGTCCCCAAATTTCCAAAGCTTCTTTGCTTGTGTCGGATCCCAAATCCAATCTTGATCAAATCCCTAATCGAATTGATCTCGCACATATTCATCATTGGTGAGATACTCCTCGTTTGAATACAAGTTTTTCCAGCTAAAATCCAGATGAAAAAAAAAGACTCGGTCATGCCATCGCGGTGCTATATTGGCCATCACGGCTTGGTCATGCCATAAAAGAAAAAAGGGTCATCACATTCATGCTATCGCGGTGGGATATCGGTAATCACGTCATGGTCATGCCGTAGTAGCTAACAAACTAATCGAAAATCTGAATTCCAGAATTCCAATATTTTATTGAATCCATTGTAAATCATCAAAAAAACTTGGTTGTGCAAACTTAATGTGATCACACATCTATATGATACCAAACCGGCATTTCAACACAATTAATTCAGCGTTTTTTGTAGAGGTATTGGATAAGCAAATCGGTGATTAAATCCAAATTATATTGAGCAAAGAATCGCAACAAAGAAAACAACAAAAATCATTACAAAATTGCAGCAATGATCCAACACAGAATCGCACCAACACTCAGGTAATCCAACACGAACTCATGAGGAAGATGATCAGCAACTGATGAGGAATCGCAATAATGAGCTAGAAAGTATATTGGATTGCACAACTAATGTTGATGCTAAGTAGGAGTTGCAATATGAATTGACAAATTGATGGCTGAATTGAAAAATCGATGGAGCGGTTTAATGCTGAACTGGAGCTGCAACTGGAAAATATTTGGCCCTAGGATAGACTAAGCTCTGATACCATGTTAGAAATTAATAGAACATGAAAGCGTGAATGATATGAACAAGAAAAACATCTGGCTCCATTGTATTGAGAAACGTATCAGTTTGTACATATTGAACTACATATATATAGTATAGAGAGACTTACCTATTTATATCGATACTATCTATCTAACGATATATATAATTGTAAAGAATAAACTAAATTTAAAGGGATAACCTAATTAATATAGATAGACTAAACGATAAAGTCTAATAGAAGGATAATCTAGAGTAAACTACATACTATTCTAACATTCACCCATGTTCTCTGCTTTTCTTGATTTATATTACTCTAACATTCACCCATGTTCTTTGCTCTTCTTGATTTTGATCCTCAAATTTTAAAATTTGCTGAATTGGTCCCCAAATTTCCAAAGCTTCTTTGCTTGTGTCGGATCCCAAATCCAATCTTGATCAAATCCCTAATCGAATTGATCTCGCACATATTCATCATTGGTGAGATACTCCTCGTTTGAATACAAGTTTTTCCAGCTAAAATCCAGATGAAAAAAAAAGACTCGGTCATGCCATCGCGGTGCTGTATTGGCCATCACGGCGTGGTCATGCCATAAAAGAAAAAAGGGTCATCACAGTCATGCTATCGCGGTGGGATTTCGGTAATCACGTCATGGTCATGCCGTAGTAGCTAACAAACTAATCGAAAATCTGAATTCCAGAATTCCAATATTTTATTGAATCCATTGTAAATCATCAAAAAAACTTGGTTGTGCAAACTTAATGTGATCACACATCTATATGATACCAAACCGGCATTTCAACACAATTAATTCAGCGTTTTTTGTAGAGGTATTGGATAAGTAAATCGGTGATTAAATCCAAACTATATTGAGCAAAGAATCGCAACAAAGAAAACAACAAAAAGCATTACAAAATTGCAGCAATGATCCAACACAGAATCGCACCAACACTCAGGTAATCCAACACGAACTCATGAGGAAGATGATCAGCAACTGATGAGGAATCGCAATAATGAGCTAGAATGTATATTGGATTGCACAACTAATGTTGATGCTAAGTAGGAGTTGCAATATGAATTGACAAATTGATGGCTGAATTGAAGAATCGATGGAGCGGTTTAATGCTGAACTGGAGCTGCAACTGGAAAATATTTGGCCCTAGGATAGACTAAGCTCTGATACCATGTTAGAAATTAATAGAACATGAAAGCGTGAATGATATGAACAAGAAAAACATCTGGCTCCATTGTATTGAGAAACGTATCAGTTTGTACATATTGAACTACATATATATAGTATAGAGAGACTTAACTATTTATATCGATACTATCTATCTAACGATATATATAATTGTAAAGAATAAACTAAATTTAAAGGGATAACCTAATTAATATAGATAGACTAAACGATAAAGTCTAATAGAAGGATAATCTAGAGTAAACTACATACTATTCTAACATTCACCCATGTTCTCTGCTTTTCTTGATTTATATTACTCTAACATTCACCCATGTTCTTTGCTCTTCTTGATTTTGATCCTCAAATTTTAAAATTTGCTGAATTGGTCCCCAAATTTCCAAAGCTTCTTTGCTTGTGTCGGATCCCAAATCCAATCTTAATCAAATCCCTAATCGAATTGAGCTCGCACATATTCATCATTGGTGAGATACTCCTCGTTTGAATACAAGTTTTTCCAGCTAAAATCCAGATGAAAAAAAAAGACTCGGTCATGCCATCGCGGTGCCATATTGGCCATCACGGCGTGGTCATGCCATAAAAGAAAAAAGGGTCATCACAGTCATGCTATCGCGGTGGGATATCGGTAATCACGTCATGGTCATGCCGTAGTAGCTAACAAACTAATCGAAAATCTGAATTCCAGAATTCCAATATTTTATTGAATCCATTGTAAATCATCAAAAAAACTTGGTTGTGCAAACTTAATGTGATCACACATCTATATGATACCAAACCGGCATTTCAACACAATTAATTCAGCGTTTTTTGTAGAGGTATTGGATAAGCAAATCGGTGATTAAATCCAAACTATATTGAGCAAAGAATCGCAACAAAGAAAACAACAAAAAGCATTACAAAATTGCAGCAATGATCCAACACAGAATCGCACCAACACTCAGGTAATCCAACACGAACTCATGAGGAAGATGATCAGCAACTGATGAGGAATCGCAATAATGAGCTAGAATGTATATTGGATTGCACAACTAATGTTGATGCCAAGTAGGAGTTGCAATATGAATTGACAAATTGATGGCTGAATTGAAGAATCGATGGAGCGGTTTAATGCTGAACTGGAGCTGCAACTGGAAAATATTTGGCCCTAGGATAGACTAAGCTCTGATACCATGTTAGAAATTAATAGAACATGAAAGCGTGAATGATATGAACAAGAAAAACATCTGGCTCCATTGTATTGAGAAACGTATCAGTTTGTACATATTGAACTACATATATATAGTATAGAGAGACTTAACTATATATATCGATACTATCTATCTAACGATATATATAATTGTAAAGAATAAACTATATTTAAAGGGATAACCTAATTAATATAGATAGACTAAACGATAAAGTCTAATAGAAGGATAATCTAGAGTAAACTACATACTATTCTAACATTCACCCATGTTCTCTGCTTTTCTTGATTTATATTACTCTAACATTCACCCATGTTCTTTGCTCTTCTTGATTTTGATCCTCAAATTTTAAAATTTGCTGAATTGGTCCCCAAATTTCCAAAGCTTCTTTGCTTGTGTCGGATCCCAAATCCAATCTTGATCAAATCCCTAATCGAATTGAGCTCGCACATATTCATCATTGGTGAGATACTCCTCGTTTGAATACAAGTTTTTCCAGCTAAAATCCAGATGAAAAAAAAAGACTCGGTCACGCCATCGCGGTGCCATATTGGCCATCACGGCGTGGTCATGCCATAACAGAAAAAAGGGTCATCACAGTCATGCTATCGCGGTGCTATATCGGTAATCACGTCATGGTCATGCCGTAGTAGCTAACAAACTAATCGAAAATCTGAATTCCAGAATTCCAATATTTTATTGAATCCATTGTAAATCATCAAAAAAACTTGGTTGTGCAAACTTAATGTGATCACACATCTATATGATACCAAACCGGCATTTCAACACAATTAATTCAGCGTTTTTTGTAGAGGTATTGGATAAGCAAATCGGTGATTAAATCCAAACTATATTGAGCAAAGAATCGCAACAAAGAAAACAACAAAAATCATTACAAAATTGCAGCAATGATCCAACACAGAATCGCACCAACACTCAGGTAATCCAACACGAACTCATGAGGAAGATGATCAGCAACTGATGAGGAATCGCAATAATGAGCTAGAAAGTATATTGGATTGCACAACTAATGTTGATGCTAAGTAGGAGTTGCAATATGAATTGACAAATTGATGGCTGAATTGAAAAATCGATGGAGCGGTTTAATGCTGAACTGGAGCTGCAACTGGAAAATATTTGGCCCTAGGATAGACTAAGCTCTGATACCATGTTAGAAATTAATAGAACATGAAAGCGTGAATGATATGAACAAGAAAAACATCTGGCTCCATTGTATTGAGAAACGTATCAGTTTGTACATATTGAACTACATATATATAGTATAGAGAGACTTAACTATATATATCGATACTATCTATAAAGATACTCATACTATCTATCTAACGATATATATAATTGTAAAGAATAAACTAAATTTAAAGGGATAACCTAATTAATATAGATAGACTAAACGATAAAGTCTAATAGAAGGATAATCTAGAGTAAACTACATACTATTCTAACATTCACCCATGTTCTCTGCTTTTCTTGATTTATGCTAGGATTATAGAAATAAGAAGAGAAAAACGAAGCAAACTTACAACTCAAGCTATCAACTGATTCTTGATTCCAAAGTTAGTTAGTTCGTTACATTTGCTCTGTTTATATACAGAGACAGAATTCAATATTTACAACTAGGTCCTCAATATATTTGCACAATGATCCTCAATCTATTCTTACATCCTAACATTCCCCAATCAAGATCTACTTCCTTCAGCCATTTTGATTTCTTCCTTCGTGATTTCTTCCTTCTCAAGTAATGATCAGATGAATATCTTCTTGCAAGATTGCTTTTGATCGATCATTCACTACTGTAATCATAAGTCTTGCATCTGATTCTTATCACAAGTAGACTTACTCATTCTGCTGATATACAACTGAATTCGTCATTCTTCATCTGCTGACAGAATCATTATCCAATGCACATCTTCACTTTCTAACTCATATTCATATAGATCATTGTCAGCACATATGAAACAATTAAAGCTATTTTTACATCACATCTCATTTCTCATCAGATCAGCTTACCTTACTTCATTCTCATCACATGATGGATTTTACTGTAGAGTTAATCTGCTCGAGATCAAATGAAAACTCCACTATGATGATCAGCTTATATTTCCAGCTTTCTCTTCTCTGTTTTTTTTTTTTCTGAGCCAATTGCTTTCTTTCCTTTTTTTTTTCTGGTTGATTTTCTTTTCATTGTATTGACAGAAGGGTTTGAGCCCTTATCTTACCAACAATGACTGGAGGATTTCAGTCCTCATCTTTTCTTCCTCAAGAGTTACTCCAAAGTGTCTTTTACGTTTTCTTTGGTGTAAACTCTGTTTTTGGAATCAAGCCATGTCTTATGCCAATACGGACTCAGTTATAAAGCTTAAGATGCTGTTCTGATCATCAAGTAAAGCTTACAGAATCACTCCTAGTCCGATAACATCTAACACATAACCCATTCATGTGACAAGTATGAAGCACAGGTACTCTGTTCTGAAAAAAAATTAGACATAACTTCCAACAGCTCTATCATGTTATCTATATATGTGCCAACTCTGATCTATATAATATGAACTAAAATTTGAATAATTGCACTAGACATTCTAATGTAGCATATTGGAAATGACAAACACACCTGTATATTGCAGTATGAACTAGCCAACTTGTTAAAGACATACCATCTGCAAGACTTGACTGATTTCAGAAGCGATGATTACCCCCAAAGCAACCTTGCAGAAATAATGAACACACAGCTGAATTATTCTTCCTGAGAAATAAGACTCCTATCCATTTCATTTATCGAGCACACTCCCAGTTTTTTTCTGCAAGGAAGAAATAACTTCTCTGTTAATGGTTTTGTCAATATATCCGCAACTTGTTCACTCGATGGAACATAGTTAATCAATACTTGTCCAGACTGAACCTTCTCCCTTACAAAGAACAGATCAATTTCTACATGTTTCATTTTTGAGTGTTGAATAGGATTTTCAGAAATTGCAGCTGCACTAGTGCTATCCGTCCAGACTTTAGGAACAGATGATACCTGAAGACCCATTTCTGTAATAAGTGTTTTTACCCAAACTATCTCACAAACAGCATTGGCAATTGCCCTAAACTCAGCCTCTGCACTTGATCTAGCAACTACTGATTGCTTTTTAGAACTCCAAATGATAGGGTTCCCATTCAAGAGCAGATAGTGTCCGGATATGGATTTTCTATCTGCAAGATCACCTCCCCAATCTGCATCACAGTAGGATGTTAACGATATCTCTTTAATAGGAAATGAATTGTTTTTAAACATTAAACCATGCTCAATAGAACCTTTCAGATATCTTACTACATGTAATACAGCTTTCCAGTGACTTACAGATGGATTTTGCATATATTGGCTCAGTTTGTTAACAGGGAAGTTAATGTCTGGCCGAGTAACACATATGTGCTGCAATGCTCCAATTGTGCTTCTATACAAGGTTATATCTTCAAATGGTTCATCACATGAAATGATACCTGTCTTTGATAAGCAGTTGCCTGTCATTGGCGTAGGAAAGCTAGTTGTAGTATCAAGTCCGAGTTTGGTAATCAGTTCCTGCACATACTTCTTCTGATTGAGCAGTAAGAATTCATCAGTAGCTGTTACTTCCATACCTAGAAAATAGTTCAAGTTCCCTAGATCTTTAAGCTTGAACTCATTATTTATTATACTGATTACCTCACTGATTTCAGAAGACGACGGACCTGTTACCACAATATCATCAACATATACCAGTAAAAACACAGAACCTTTATCAGTTTGTTTTAAGAACAAGCAACTATCTGCTACTGAGGCTTTAAACTGTAGTTTTGTAATAAGAAATGATCTGAGTTTTTCAAACCAAGCACGTGGTGCTTGCTTTAACCCATATAGAGCTTTTGAGAGTTTACAGACAAGCGGCTTGTCTGATTGCGAAGCTTGTTCAAAGCCTGGTGGTTGAATCATATAGACTTCTTCAGATAACTCTCCATGTAGAAAGGCATTGTTTATATCAATCTGCCTTAAATTCTATTTCTGAGATAAAGCAAGAGATAAGACTACACGTACCGTTGCAGATTTTACCACTGGGCTAAACGTCTCCTGGAAGTCAAATCCAGCTTTCTGTGAGAAGCCCTTTGCTACTAACCTTGCCTTGTACCTGGCTATAGATCCATCAACATTTTTCTTTATCTTGAATATCCATTTGCAACCTATTGGAGTTCTTCCTGCAGGTAGCTCAACCACAGACCAAGTTTTGTTAGTTTGAAGAGCAGAATACTCATCATCTACAGCTGCTTTCCAGTGTGGACATTGTATTGCTTGATGGATAGATTTTGGTTCTTCAAAGCGAAGATTCTCTTGATCATCTACTGTTGCAAGAAGAGACTGAATGGAATGATGTTGAGCTGCTTTGGCCTTTGATCTTGTTTGCATTGAATGGCAATTTTTCTTTGGAGATATCAACTGATTATTTCTAGAACTAGTCAACATAGTAGGAGGATTAGAACTGACATTAATAGACTCTATAGGAACAAGTTGATCATTACTTAATCTATACGAGATTATATGAGGTGAAGAAGAAGAAGAAATAGGAACCTGATTGCATTGCAACAAACTATTATTTGGAACAGAGTTATGCGAAGATGTTTGTTCATTGGGTATAGCCTGCGCCTGAGAGTTAGCAGCAGTTGGTAATGGATACTGATGATTAGACGATGATGAGGTCTGACGAATGATAGATGGTGGTGTAATGTCCTGCTCATGAGCATGACCCAATCCATGATCTTCAACCTGAACCTCTGGTAAAATAAAATCAGAATCACACGGTAAAAAGAAAGGTTTAGAGGTGTAGTTCTGAGTTGGTGAAGATGATGTAAAAAAACTCCCTTTTGTGTCAGCAAATGGAAATGTTTGTTCATGAAACACAACATTTCGAGTTGTATAGACTCTACCTGAGGAAGATAGACACTTGTAGCCATGATATTTAGAACAATAACCAAGAAACACACATGGTTCTGATCTAAACGCAAGTTTATGTTTGTTAAATTGACGAAGATGTGGGAAACATAAGCAGCCAAACACTTTAAGGAAAGTGTAGTCCGGTTCTGATCCAAAAAGCTTCTGATGTGGTGACATTCTTGCTAAACTGTATGAAGGCATTCTGTTTATTAAGAAGGAAGCTGTGAAGAAGGCGTCAGTCCAGTAATGTAAAGGAACAGATGACTGAGCTAACAATGTTAATCCCAGTTCTACAATATGTCTGTGTTTGCGTTCCACAATTCCATTCTGTTCTGAGGAATAGGGACATGTAATCCTGTGAGCTATGCCAAACTGAGATAAGTATGTAGCCAAGAAACGAAACTCACCTCCTCCATCTGATTGTACTGCTTTGAGAGAATGTCCCAATTGTTTTTCCGCAAGCTTATGAAAATCTATAAAACATTGAGCTGCATCAGACTTGTTCTTTAGAAAATAGATCCAATTGTATCTGCTGAATGCATCCACTATACTGAGATAGTAGTTAGAACCATTTGAGGAACAAGCTGCTGGTCCCCAGAGATCAACCTGCACTAGTTCTAGAGGTTTAGTATAAACTGTATCTGACATATGGTAAGGAAGCTTCTTACTTTTGCCGATTGCACATGCTGTACATTCCTTTGATACATGTTTTGTAGGCTGATTATGCAGTCTTAGGAAGCTAACCAGGATCTTATTTGAGTGATGACCCAGACGCATATGCCATAGCTGCGACTCCTTACCTGTTTCTAACGCAGACACAAAACACTCAAGGTCTTTGTTTCCAATAGGATCAGCTGTTATAATTGCAGACTCTTCCTTTAAATCATCAACTTGAATAGAGATGAAATCATTGTTTTTTATTTCATTGACAGAAGTTGAAATACATGACTTTTCAAGAGTACTACTGCAGTCTTTGCTATCAGACACTGCTGGAGCAATGACAGTATCAAACTTATTACAATTTGAGTTATTCGACATATCAAAAACTTCTGAAACAAGACCAGAACTAGATCTAGATGTAACAAACTGACATCTTTTAAGTTTTGAAAGATCAAGTCTATAAAGACCCGAGTTTTCGTAACCACGCAGTAATTCAATGTGCGATTTTTCATCATGAACAGAACAATATCCCGCATGAAATTCGAAGTATACTGTATTATCCCTGGCGAACTGTGAAACAGACAAAAGATTCTTAGTAACAGATGGAGTATACAACATATTATGAAGTAATAAGTTTCGAGAAGCATTATTACTACAGGTATTAACAGAAGGAACTATAGCAGAGCCAATGGCCGAGATATTTAAAGTTGATCCATTACCCACAGTGACTTTACCTTGGCCATTGTATGGTACGCATGTATTGAACTGAGATGTAGATGCATTTGTCAAGTGGTTTGTGGCACCTGAGTCAGCAAACCAGTTTGCATCTTGTTGATTGTAAAGAGAAGCCGTGGCAGTATGAGCCTGAGGATTGTTAACAACAGATTGGGCATCCATATTGTTTCCTGCTATTGAGCTTGCAATGGATGGTGTATATGGTGTAGTAGGTATAGTATTGAACGACGGTTGAAAGTAATGGCTTGGAACTAAAGGTTGTGAGTACTGAAATGCAGCTGAATTGTATGGTGAGATATGAGGAACAGAAGAAACATTGTAAGGCTGAATTGAAATACCAGTTGGTAAACTCGAAGATAAGTTGTACAATTGAGGAGAGAATACTTGAGGAGATGGAGTTTGATAGCTGAATGGCATTGAAGAATGCTGTATTGAAGCAGACTGACTGTTCTGAAGATGCTGAGGCAGATTGGACACACTTCCTACATGCTGATTACTTTGATTGTCAGCAGCATCCTCCCACTGTGTTGAGCACAGATTCACATTCGGTGATTGTGAATTACCAGGATCCGTAACTCCTGTAAAATTCACGTTGAATCTGTGGTAACACCTGTGAACAAGATGACCAAATTTTCCGCATAATTGGCATTGTGGCCGATTGTTTCCAAATCCTCGGCCACGTCCCCTGCCTCTGCCTTGATTAGCATAGCTGTTTGTACCATTGAAGTTGTTGTTCATCTGTCCTGCTGAATCAGAGTATCCTAAGTTTTGAGGTGTACTGTCAATCCTGACTTGAGATCCACCATTCCCTGTCACTGATGGACCTGCAGAATCACCATCTGTAGTACTACCATTTCCAAAACCCGTAGGTTTGATTCCAGATCCAGCATTCACATTATTCACAGCATTCACAGCTACATTAACATTTGCATTAGCATCAAATAACATATCAATTTGTCTAGCCTCCGCATCCAGAAGAACAGAGCTAACCGAGGCTATGTCATACGCATTTCTGCTCGCATGTATTACAGCTACAACATTATCGAATTGGCCTTTAACTCCATTGAGTATAATCGATATTTGTTGTATCTCCTCTATAGGATGACCACAACTAGAGAGACTATCACATGCTGATTGTATAGCAGTTAGGTAATCTCGCATTGTTTGATGAGGAAGCTTTCTTACCTTCAACTTGTCATATAGATGCATAATTCTTGTTGTGGAGGATGACGAGAAGTCTCTGTGAAGTTTCTGCCAGATTGCAGTCGCAGACATACATCCAGTGAGTCCACGACTCACCTAAGATGACACAGATGCCAGCATCCATGACGCCAGCGAGCTATCCTTCTGCACAAATCTGTTGTACTCCGGATTCGGTTCTTCATTTCCGTCTGTTCCTATAATGCGAGGTGGAATCGTGTTGTTTCCATAGAGGTGCGATTCAAGGTTGTATCCACGAACAGCTAACAGGATTTGTTGTCGCCATGACTGGAAGTTTTCCTCGCCTTCCAATTGCGACACCTTCTTGTTGAAGAAGGAGGCTGAAATTTCTTCCATTTGACAGCAATGATCTTCACGCAGAACGAATCGCAGGTCGCAGAATCACAGGATCTCTGATACCATGCTAGGATTATAGAAATAAGAAGAGAAAAACGAAGCAAACTTACAACTCAAGCTATCAACTGATTCTTGATTACAAAGTTAGTTAGTTCGTTACATTTGCTCTGTTTATATACAGAGACAGAATTCAATATTTACAACTAGGTCCTCAATATATTTGCACAATGATCCTCAATCTATTCTTACATCCTAACAATTTATATTACTCTAACATTCACCCATGTTCTTTGCTCTTCTTGATTTTGATCCTCAAATTTTAAAATTTGCTGAATTGGTCCCCAAATTTCCAAAGCTTCTTTGCTTGTGTCGGATCCCAAATCCAATCTTAATCAAATCCCTAATCGAATTGAGCTCGCACATATTCATCATTGGTGAGATACTCCTCGTTTGAATACAAGTTTTTCCAGCTAAAATCCAGATGAAAAAAAAAGACTCGGTCATGCCATCGCGGTGCCATATTGGCCATCACGGCGTGGTCATGCCATAAAAGAAAAAAGGGTCATCACAGTCATGCTATCGCGGTGGGATATCGGTAATCACGTCATGGTCATGCCGTAGTAGCTAACAAACTAATCGAAAATCTGAATTCCAGAATTCCAATATTTTATTGAATCCATTGTAAATCATCAAAAAAACTTGGTTGTGCAAACTTAATGTGATCACACATCTATATGATACCAAACCGGCATTTCAACACAATTAATTCAGCGTTTTTTGTAGAGGTATTGGATAAGCAAATCGGTGATTAAATCCAAACTATATTGAGCAAAGAATCGCAACAAAGAAAACAACAAAAAGCATTACAAAATTGCAGCAATGATCCAACACAGAATCGCACCAACACTCAGGTAATCCAACACGAACTCATGAGGAAGATGATCAGCAACTGATGAGGAATCGCAATAATGAGCTAGAATGTATATTGGATTGCACAACTAATGTTGATGCCAAGTAGGAGTTGCAATATGAATTGACAAATTGATGGCTGAATTGAAGAATCGATGGAGCGGTTTAATGCTGAACTGGAGCTGCAACTGGAAAATATTTGGCCCTAGGATAGACTAAGCTCTGATACCATGTTAGAAATTAATAGAACATGAAAGCGTGAATGATATGAACAAGAAAAACATCTGGCTCCATTGTATTGAGAAACGTATCAGTTTGTACATATTGAACTACATATATATAGTATAGAGAGACTTAACTATATATATCGATACTATCTATAAAGATACTCATACTATCTATCTAACGATATATATAATTGTAAAGAATAAACTAAATTTAAAGGGATAACCTAATTAATATAGATAGACTAAACGATAAAGTCTAATAGAAGGATAATCTAGAGTAAACTACATACTATTCTAACATTCACCCATGTTCTCTGCTTTTCTTGATTTATATTACTCTAACATTCACCCATGTTCTTTGCTCTTCTTGATTTTGATCCTCAAATTTTAAAATTTGCTGAATTGGTCCCCAAATTTCCAAAGCTTCTTTGCTTGTGTCGGATCCCAAATCCAATCTTGATCAAATCCCTAATCGAATTGAGCTCGCACATATTCATCATTGGTGAGATACTCCTCGTTTGAATACAAGTTTTTCCAGCTAAAATCCAGATGAAAAAAAAAGACTCGGTCACGCCATCGCGGTGCCATATTGGCCATCACGGCGTGGTCATGCCATAACAGAAAAAAGGGTCATCACAGTCATGCTATCGCGGTGCTATATCGGTAATCACGTCATGGTCATGCCGTAGTAGCTAACAAACTAATCGAAAATCTGAATTCCAGAATTCCAATATTTTATTGAATCCATTGTAAATCATCAAAAAAACTTGGTTGTGCAAACTTAATGTGATCACACGTCTATATGATACCAAACCGGCATTTCAACACAATTAATTCAGCGTTTTTTGTAGAGGTATTGGATAAGCAAATCGGTGATTAAATCCGAACTATATTGAGCAAAGAATCGCAACAAAGAAAACAACAAAAATCATTACAAAATTGCAGCAATGATCCAACACAGAATCGCACCAACACTCAGGTAATCCAACACGAACTCATGAGGAAGATGATCAGCAACTGATGAGGAATCGCAATAATGAGCTAGAAAGTATATTGGATTGCACAACTAATGTTGATGCTAAGTAGGAGTTGCAATATGAATTGACAAATTGATGGCTGAATTGAAAAATCGATGGAGCGGTTTAATGCTGAACTGGAGCTGCAACTGGAAAATATTTGGCCCTAGGATAGACTAAGCTCTGATACCATGTTAGAAATTAATAGAACATGAAAGCGTGAATGATATGAACAAGAAAAACATCTGGCTCCATTGTATTGAGAAACGTATCAGTTTGTACATATTGAACTACATATATATAGTATAGAGAGACTTAACTATATATATCGATACTATCTATAAAGATACTCATACTATCTATCTAACGATATATATAATTGTAAAGAATAAACTAAATTTAAAGGGATAACCTAATTAATATAGATAGACTAAACGATAAAGTCTAATAGAAGGATAATCTAGAGTAAACTACATACTATTCTAACATTCACCCATGTTCTCTGCTTTTCTTGATTTATATTACTCTAACATTCACCCATGTTCTTTGCTCTTCTTGATTTTGATCCTCAAATTTTAAAATTTGCTGAATTGGTCCCCAAATTTCCAAAGCTTCTTTGCTTGTGTCGGATCCCAAATCCAATCTTGATCAAATCCCTAATCGAATTGAGCTCGCACATATTCATCATTGGTGAGATACTCCTCGTTTGAATACAAGTTTTTCCAGCTAAAATCCAGATGAAAAAAAAAGACTCGGTCACGCCATCGCGGTGCCATATTGGCCATCACGGCGTGGTCATGCCATAACAGAAAAAAGGGTCATCACAGTCATGCTATCGCGGTGCTATATCGGTAATCACGTCATGGTCATGCCGTAGTAGCTAACAAACTAATCGAAAATCTGAATTCCAGAATTCCAATATTTTATTGAATCCATTGTAAATCATCAAAAAAACTTGGTTGTGCAAACTTAATGTGATCACACATCTATATGATACCAAACCGGCATTTCAACACAATTAATTCAGCGTTTTTTGTAGAGGTATTGGATAAGCAAATCGGTGATTAAATCCGAACTATATTGAGCAAAGAATCGCAACAAAGAAAACAACAAAAATCATTACAAAATTGCAGCAATGATCCAACACAGAATCGCACCAACACTCAGGTAATCCAACACGAACTCATGAGGAAGATGATCAGCAACTGATGAGGAATCGCAATAATGAGCTAGAAAGTATATTGGATTGCACAACTAATGTTGATGCTAAGTAGGAGTTGCAATATGAATTGACAAATTGATGGCTGAATTGAAAAATCGATGGAGCGGTTTAATGCTGAACTGGAGCTGCAACTGGAAAATATTTGGCCCTAGGATAGACTAAGCTCTGATACCATGTTAGAAATTAATAGAACATGAAAGCGTGAATGATATGAACAAGAAAAACATCTGGCTCCATTGTATTGAGAAACGTATCAGTTTGTACATATTGAACTACATATATATAGTATAGAGAGACTTAACTATATATATCGATACTATCTATAAAGATACTCATACTATCTATCTAACGATATATATAATTGTAAAGAATAAACTAAATTTAAAGGGATAACCTAATTAATATAGATAGACTAAACGATAAAGTCTAATAGAAGGATAATCTAGAGTAAACTACATACTATTCTAACATTCACCCATGTTCTCTGCTTTTCTTGATTTATATTACTCTAACATTCACCCATGTTCTTTGCTCTTCTTGATTTTGATCCTCAAATTTTAAAATTTGCTGAATTGGTCCCCAAATTTCCAAAGATTCTTTGCTTGTGTCGGATCCCAAATCCAATCTTAATCAAATCCCTAATCGAATTGAGCTCGCACATATTCATCATTGGTGAGATACTCCTCGTTTGAATACAAGTTTTTCCAGCTAAAATCCAGATGAAAAAAAAAGACTCGGTCATGCCATCGCGGTGCCAAATTGGCCATCACGGCGTGGTCATGCCATAAAAGAAAAAAGGGTCATCACAGTCATGCTATCGCGGTGGGATATCGGTAATCACGTCATGGTCATGCCGTAGTAGCTAACAAACTAATCGAAAATCTGAATTCCAGAATTCCAATATTTTATTGAATCCATTGTAAATCATCAAAAAAACTTGGTTGTGCAAACTTAATGTGATCACACATCTATATGATACCAAACCGGCATTTCAACACAATTAATTCAGCGTTTTTTGTAGAGGTATTGGATAAGCAAATCGGTGATTAAATCCAAACTATATTGAGCAAAGAATCGCAACAAAGAAAACAACAAAAAGCATTACAAAATTGCAGCAATGATCCAACACAGAATCGCACCAACACTCAGGTAATCCAACACGAACTCATGAGGAAGATGATCAGCAACTGATGAGGAATCGCAATAATGAGCTAGAATGTATATTGGATTGCACAACTAATGTTGATGCCAAGTAGGAGTTGCAATATGAATTGACAAATTGATGGCTGAATTGAAGAATCGATGGAGCGGTTTAATGCTGAACTGGAGCTGCAACTGGAAAATATTTGGCCCTAGGATAGACTAAGCTCTGATACCATGTTAGAAATTAATAGAACATGAAAGCGTGAATGATATGAACAAGAAAAACATCTGGCTCCATTGTATTGAGAAACGTATCAGTTTGTACATATTGAACTACATATATATAGTATAGAGAGACTTAACTATATATATCGATACTATCTATAAAGATACTCATACTATCTATCTAACGATATATATAATTGTAAAGAATAAACTAAATTTAAAGGGATAACCTAATTAATATAGATAGACTAAACGATAAAGTCTAATAGAAGGATAATCTAGAGTAAACTACATACTATTCTAACATTCACCCATGTTCTCTGCTTTTCTTGATTTATATTACTCTAACATTCACCCATGTTCTTTGCTCTTCTTGATTTTGATCCTCAAATTTTAAAATTTGCTGAATTGGTCCCCAAATTTCCAAAGCTTCTTTGCTTGTGTCGGATCCCAAATCCAATCTTGATCAAATCCCTAATCGAATTGAGCTCGCACATATTCATCATTGGTGAGATACTCCTCGTTTGAATACAAGTTTTTCCAGCTAAAATCCAGATGAAAAAAAAAGACTCGGTCACGCCATCGCGGTGCCATATTGGCCATCACGGCGTGGTCATTCCATAACAGAAAAAAGGGTCATCACAGTCATGCTATCGCGGTGCTATATCGGTAATCACGTCATGGTCATGCCGTAGTAGCTAACAAACTAATCGAAAATCTGAATTCCAGAATTCCAATATTTTATTGAATCCATTGTAAATCATCAAAAAAACTTGGTTGTGCAAACTTAATGTGATCACACGTCTATATGATACCAAACCGGCATTTCAACACAATTAATTCAGCGTTTTTTGTAGAGGTATTGGATAAGCAAATCGGTGATTAAATCCGAACTATATTGAGCAAAGAATCGCAACAAAGAAAACAACAAAAATCATTACAAAATTGCAGCAATGATCCAACACAGAATCGCACCAACACTCAGGTAATCCAACACGAACTCATGAGGAAGATGATCAGCAACTGATGAGGAATCGCAATAATGAGCTAGAAAGTATATTGGATTGCACAACTAATGTTGATGCTAAGTAGGAGTTGCAATATGAATTGACAAATTGATGGCTGAATTGAAAAATCGATGGAGCGGTTTAATGCTGAACTGGAGCTGCAACTGGAAAATATTTGGCCCTAGGATAGACTAAGCTCTGATACCATGTTAGAAATTAATAGAACATGAAAGCGTGAATGATATGAACAAGAAAAACATCTGGCTCCATTGTATTGAGAAACGTATCAGTTTGTACATATTGAACTACATATATATAGTATAGAGAGACTTAACTATATATATCGATACTATCTATAAAGATACTCATACTATCTATCTAACGATATATATAATTGTAAAGAATAAACTAAATTTAAAGGGATAACCTAATTAATATAGATAGACTAAACGATAAAGTCTAATAGAAGGATAATCTAGAGTAAACTACATACTATTCTAACATTCACCCATGTTCTCTGCTTTTCTTGATTTATATTACTCTAACATTCACCCATGTTCTTTGCTCTTCTTGATTTTGATCCTCAAATTTTAAAATTTGCTGAATTGGTCCCCAAATTTCCAAAGCTTCTTTGCTTGTGTCGGATCCCAAATCCAATCTTGATCAAATCCCTAATCGAATTGAGCTCGCACATATTCATCATTGGTGAGATACTCCTCGTTTGAATACAAGTTTTTCCAGCTAAAATCCAGATGAAAAAAAAAGACTCGGTCACGCCATCGCGGTGCCATATTGGCCATCACGGCGTGGTCATGCCATAACAGAAAAAAGGGTCATCACAGTCATGCTATCGCGGTGCTATATCGGTAATCACGTCATGGTCATGCCGTAGTAGCTAACAAACTAATCGAAAATCTGAATTCCAGAATTCCAATATTTTATTGAATCCATTGTAAATCATCAAAAAAACTTGGTTGTGCAAACTTAATGTGATCACACATCTATATGATACCAAACCGGCATTTCAACACAATTAATTCAGCGTTTTTTGTAGAGGTATTGGATAAGCAAATCGGTGATTAAATCCGAACTATATTGAGCAAAGAATCGCAACAAAGAAAACAACAAAAATCATTACAAAATTGCAGCAATGATCCAACACAGAATCGCACCAACACTCAGGTAATCCAACACGAACTCATGAGGAAGATGATCAGCAACTGATGAGGAATCGCAATAATGAGCTAGAAAGTATATTGGATTGCACAACTAATGTTGATGCTAAGTAGGAGTTGCAATATGAATTGACAAATTGATGGCTGAATTGAAAAATCGATGGAGCGGTTTAATGCTGAACTGGAGCTGCAACTGGAAAATATTTGGCCCTAGGATAGACTAAGCTCTGATACCATGTTAGAAATTAATAGAACATGAAAGCGTGAATGATATGAACAAGAAAAACATCTGGCTCCATTGTATTGAGAAACGTATCAGTTTGTACATATTGAACTACATATATATAGTATAGAGAGACTTAACTATATATATCGATACTATCTATAAAGATACTCATACTATCTATCTAACGATATATATAATTGTAAAGAATAAACTAAATTTAAAGGGATAACCTAATTAATATAGATAGACTAAACGATAAAGTCTAATAGAAGGATAATCTAGAGTAAACTACATACTATTCTAACATTCACCCATGTTCTCTGCTTTTCTTGATTTATATTACTCTAACATTCACCCATGTTCTTTGCTCTTCTTGATTTTGATCCTCAAATTTTAAAATTTGCTGAATTGGTCCCCAAATTTCCAAAGATTCTTTGCTTGTGTCGGATCCCAAATCCAATCTTAATCAAATCCCTAATCGAATTGAGCTCGCACATATTCATCATTGGTGAGATACTCCTCGTTTGAATACAAGTTTTTCCAGCTAAAATCCAGATGAAAAAAAAAGACTCGGTCATGCCATCGCGGTGCCATATTGGCCATCACGGCGTGGTCATGCCATAAAAGAAAAAAGGGTCATCACAGTCATGCTATCGCGGTGGGATATCGGTAATCACGTCATGGTCATGCCGTAGTAGCTAACAAACTAATCGAAAATCTGAATTCCAGAATTCCAATATTTTATTGAATCCATTGTAAATCATCAAAAAAACTTGGTTGTGCAAACTTAATGTGATCACACATCTATATGATACCAAACCGGCATTTCAACACAATTAATTCAGCGTTTTTTGTAGAGGTATTGGATAAGCAAATCGGTGATTAAATCCAAACTATATTGAGCAAAGAATCGCAACAAAGAAAACAACAAAAATCATTACAAAATTGCAGCAATGATCCAACACAGAATCGCACCAACACTCAGGTAATCCAACACGAACTCATGAGGAAGATGATCAGCAACTGATGAGGAATCGCAATAATGAGCTAGAAAGTATATTGGATTGCACAACTAATGTTGATGCTAAGTAGGAGTTGCAATATGAATTGACAAATTGATGGCTGAATTGAAAAATCGATGGAGCGGTTTAATGCTGAACTGGAGCTGCAACTGGAAAATATTTGGCCCTAGGATAGACTAAGCTCTGATACCATGTTAGAAATTAATAGAACATGAAAGCGTGAATGATATGAACAAGAAAAACATCTGGCTCCATTGTATTGAGAAACGTATCAGTTTGTACATATTGAACTACATATATATAGTATAGAGAGACTTAACTATATATATCGATACTATCTATAAAGATACTCATACTATCTATCTAACGATATATATAATTGTAAAGAATAAACTAAATTTAAAGGGATAACCTAATTAATATAGATAGACTAAACGATAAAGTCTAATAGAAGGATAATCTAGAGTAAACTACATACTATTCTAACATTCACCCATGTTCTCTACTTTTCTTGATTTATATTACTCTAACATTCACCCATGTTCTTTGCTCTTCTTGATTTTGATCCTCAAATTTTAAAATTTGCTGAATTGGTCCCCAAATTTCCAAAGCTTCTTTGCTTGTGTCGGATCCCAAATCCAATCTTAATCAAATCCCTAATCGAATTGAGCTCGCACATATTCATCATTGGTGAGATACTCCTCGTTTGAATACAAGTTTTTCCAGCTAAAATCCAGATGAAAAAAAAAGACTCGGTCATGCCATCGCGGTGCCATATTGGCCATCACGGCGTGGTCATGCCATAAAAGAAAAAAGGGTCATCACAGTCATGCTATCGCGGTGGGATATCGGTAATCACGTCATGGTCATGCCGTAGTAGCTAACAAACTAATCGAAAATCTGAATTCCAGAATTCCAATATTTTATTGAATCCATTGTAAATCATCAAAAAAACTTGGTTGTGCAAACTTAATGTGATCACACATCTATATGATACCAAACCGGCATTTCAACACAATTAATTCAGCGTTTTTTGTAGAGGTATTGGATAAGCAAATCGGTGATTAAATCCAAACTATATTGAGCAAAGAATCGCAACAAAGAAAACAACAAAAATCATTACAAAATTGCAGCAATGATCCAACACAGAATCGCACCAACACTCAGGTAATCCAACACGAACTCATGAGGAAGATGATCAGCAACTGATGAGGAATCGCAATAATGAGCTAGAAAGTATATTGGATTGCACAACTAATGTTGATGCTAAGTAGGAGTTGCAATATGAATTGACAAATTGATGGCTGAATTGAAAAATCGATGGAGCGGTTTAATGCTGAACTGGAGCTGCAACTGGAAAATATTTGGCCCTAGGATAGACTAAGCTCTGATACCATGTTAGAAATTAATAGAGCATGAAAGCGTGAATGATATGAACAAGAAAAACATCTGGCTCCATTGTATTGAGAAACGTATCAGTTTGTACATATTGAACTACATATATATAGTATAGAGAGACTTAACTATATATATCGATACTATCTATAAAGATACTCATACTATCTATCTAACGATATATATAATTGTAAAGAATAAACTAAATTTAAAGGGATAACCTAATTAATATAGATAGACTAAACGATAAAGTCTAATAGAAGGATAATCTAGAGTAAACTACATACTATTCTAACATTCACCCATGTTCTCTGCTTTTCTTGATTTATATTACTCTAACATTCACCCATGTTCTTTGCTCTTCTTGATTTTGATCCTCAAATTTTAAAATTTGCTGAATTGGTCCTCAAATTTCCAAAGCTTCTTTGCTTGTGTCGGATCCCAAATCCAATCTTAATCAAATCCCTAATCGAATTGAGCTCGCACATATTCATCATTGGTGTGATACTCCTCGTTTGAATACAAGTTTTTCCAGCTAAAATCCAGATGAAAAAAAAAGACTCGGTCATGCCATCGCGGTGCCATATTGGCCATCACGGCGTGGTCATGCCATAACAGAAAAAAGGGTCATCACAGTCATGCTATCGCGGTGGGATATCGGTAATCACGTCATGGTCATGCCGTAGTAGCTAACAAACTAATCGAAAATCTGAATTCCAGAATTCCAATATTTTATTGAATCCATTGTAAATCATCAAAAAAACTTGGTTGTGCAAACTTAATGTGATCACACATCTATATGATACCAAACCGGCATTTCAACACAATTAATTCAGTGTTTTTTGTAGAGGTATTGGATAAGCAAATCGGTGATTAAATCCAAACTATATTGAGCAAAGAATCGCAACAAAGAAAACAACAAAAAGCATTACAAAATTGCAGCAATGATCCAACACAGAATCGCACCAACACTCAGGTAATCCAACACGAACTCATGAGGAAGATGATCAGCAACTGATGAGGAATCGCAATAATGAGCTAGAATGTATATTGGATTGCACAACTAATGTTGATGCCAAGTAGGAGTTGCAATATGAATTGACAAATTGATGGCTGAATTGAAGAATCGATGGAGCGGTTTAATGCTGAACTGGAGCTGCAACTGGAAAATATTTGGCCCTAGGATAGACTAAGCTCTGATACCATGTTAGAAATTAATAGAACATGAAAGCGTGAATGATATGAACAAGAAAAACATCTGGCTCCATTGTATTGAGAAACGTATCAGTTTGTACATATTGAACTACATATATATAGTATAGAGAGACTTAACTATATATATCGATACTATCTATCTAACGATATATATAATTGTAAAGAATAAACTAAATTTAAAGGGATAACCTAATTAATATAGATAGACTAAACGATAAAGTCTAATAGAAGGATAATCTAGAGTAAACTACATACTATTCTAACATTCACCCATGTTCTCTGCTTTACTTGATTTATATTACTCTAACATTCACCCATGTTCTTTGCTCTTCTTGATTTTGATCCTCAAATTTTAAAATTTGCTGAATTGGTCCCCAAATTTCCAAAGCTTCTTTGCTTGTGTCGGATCCCAAATCCAATCTTGATCAAATCCCTAATCGAATTGAGCTCGCACATATTCATCATTGTTGAGATACTCCTCGTTTGAATACAAGTTTTTCCAGCTAAAATCCAGATGAAAAAAAAAGACTCGGTCACGCCATCGCGGTGCCATATTGGCCATCACGGCGTGGTCATGCCATAACAGAAAAAAGGGTCATCACAGTCATGCTATCGCGGTGCTATATCGGTAATCACGTCATGGTCATGCCGTAGTAGCTAACAAACTAATCGAAAATCTGAATTCCAGAATTCCAATATTTTATTGAATCCATTGTAAATCATCAAAAAAACTTGGTTGTGCAAACTTAATGTGATCACACATCTATATGATACCAAACCGGCATTTCAACACAATTAATTCAGCGTTTTTTGTAGAGGTATTGGATAAGCAAATCGGTGATTAAATCCAAACTATATTGAGCAAAGAATCGCAACAAAGAAAACAACAAAAATCATTACAAAATTGCAGCAATGATCCAACACAGAATCGCACCAACACTCAGGTAATCCAACACGAACTCATGAGGAAGATGATCAGCAACTGATGAGGAATCGCAATAATGAGCTAGAAAGTATATTGGATTGCACAACTAATGTTGATGCTAAGTAGGAGTTGCAATATGAATTGACAAATTGATGGCTGAATTGAAAAATCGATGGAGCGGTTTAATGCTGAACTGGAGCTGCAACTGGAAAATATTTGGCCCTAGGATAGACTAAGCTCTGATACCATGTTAGAAATTAATAGAACATGAAAGCGTGAATGATATGAACAAGAAAAACATCTGGCTCCATTGTATTAAGAAACGTATCAGTTTGTACATATTGAACTACATATATATAGTATAGAGAGACTTAACTATATATATCGATACTATCTATAAAGATACTCATACTATCTATCTAACGATATATATAATTGTAAAGAATAAACTAAATTTAAAGGGATAACCTAATTAATATAGATAGACTAAACGATAAAGTCTAATAGAAGGATAATCTAGAGTAAACTACATACTATTCTAACATTCACCCATGTTCTCTGCTTTTCTTGATTTATATTACTCTAACATTCACCCATGTTCTTTGCTCTTCTTGATTTTGATCCTCAAATTTTAAAATTTGCTGAATTGGTCCTCAAATTTCCAAAGCTTCTTTGCTTGTGTCGGATCCCAAATCCAATCTTAATCAAATCCCTAATCGAATTGAGCTCGCACATATTCATCATTGGTGTGATACTCCTCGTTTGAATACAAGTTTTTCCAGCTAAAATCCAGATGAAAAAAAAAGACTCGGTCATGCCATCGCGGTGCCATATTGGCCATCACGGCGTGGTCATGCCATAACAGAAAAAAGGGTCATCACAGTCATGCTATCGCGGTGGGATATCGGTAATCACGTCATGGTCATGCCGTAGTAGCTAACAAACTAATCGAAAATCTGAATTCCAGAATTCCAATATTTTATTGAATCCATTGTAAATCATCAAAAAAACTTGGTTGTGCAAACTTAATGTGATCACACATCTATATGATACCAAACCGGCATTTCAACACAATTAATTCAGTGTTTTTTGTAGAGGTATTGGATAAGCAAATCGGTGATTAAATCCAAACTATATTGAGCAAAGAATCGCAACAAAGAAAACAACAAAAAGCATTACAAAATTGCAGCAATGATCCAACACAGAATCGCACCAACACTCAGGTAATCCAACACGAACTCATGAGGAAGATGATCAGCAACTGATGAGGAATCGCAATAATGAGCTAGAATGTATATTGGATTGCACAACTAATGTTGATGCCAAGTAGGAGTTGCAATATGAATTGACAAATTGATGGCTGAATTGAAGAATCGATGGAGCGGTTTAATGCTGAACTGGAGCTGCAACTGGAAAATATTTGGCCCTAGGATAGACTAAGCTCTGATACCATGTTAGAAATTAATAGAACATGAAAGCGTGAATGATATGAACAAGAAAAACATCTGGCTCCATTGTATTGAGAAACGTATCAGTTTGTACATATTGAACTACATATATATAGTATAGAGAGACTTAACTATATATATCGATACTATCTATCTAACGATATATATAATTGTAAAGAATAAACTAAATTTAAAGGGATAACCTAATTAATATAGATAGACTAAACGATAAAGTCTAATAGAAGGATAATCTAGAGTAAACTACATACTATTCTAACATTCACCCATGTTCTCTGCTTTACTTGATTTATATTACTCTAACATTCACCCATGTTCTTTGCTCTTCTTGATTTTGATCCTCAAATTTTAAAATTTGCTGAATTGGTCCCCAAATTTCCAAAGCTTCTTTGCTTGTGTCGGATCCCAAATCCAATCTTGATCAAATCCCTAATCGAATTGAGCTCGCACATATTCATCATTGTTGAGATACTCCTCGTTTGAATACAAGTTTTTCCAGCTAAAATCCAGATGAAAAAAAAAGACTCGGTCACGCCATCGCGGTGCCATATTGGCCATCACGGCGTGGTCATGCCATAACAGAAAAAAGGGTCATCACAGTCATGCTATCGCGGTGCTATATCGGTAATCACGTCATGGTCATGCCGTAGTAGCTAACAAACTAATCGAAAATCTGAATTCCAGAATTCCAATATTTTATTGAATCCATTGTAAATCATCAAAAAAACTTGGTTGTGCAAACTTAATGTGATCACACATCTATATGATACCAAACCGGCATTTCAACACAATTAATTCAGCGTTTTTTGTAGAGGTATTGGATAAGCAAATCGGTGATTAAATCCAAACTATATTGAGCAAAGAATCGCAACAAAGAAAACAACAAAAATCATTACAAAATTGCAGCAATGATCCAACACAGAATCGCACCAACACTCAGGTAATCCAACACGAACTCATGAGGAAGATGATCAGCAACTGATGAGGAATCGCAATAATGAGCTAGAAAGTATATTGGATTGCACAACTAATGTTGATGCTAAGTAGGAGTTGCAATATGAATTGACAAATTGATGGCTGAATTGAAAAATCGATGGAGCGGTTTAATGCTGAACTGGAGCTGCAACTGGAAAATATTTGGCCCTAGGATAGACTAAGCTCTGATACCATGTTAGAAATTAATAGAACATGAAAGCGTGAATGATATGAACAAGAAAAACATCTGGCTCCATTGTATTAAGAAACGTATCAGTTTGTACATATTGAACTACATATATATAGTATAGAGAGACTTAACTATATATATCGATACTATCTATAAAGATACTCATACTATCTATCTAACGATATATATAATTGTAAAGAATAAACTAAATTTAAAGGGATAACCTAATTAATATAGATAGACTAAACGATAAAGTCTAATAGAAGGATAATCTAGAGTAAACTACATACTATTCTAACATTCACCCATGTTCTCTGCTTTTCTTGATTTATATTACTCTAACATTCACCCATGTTCTTTGCTCTTCTTGATTTTGATCCTCAAATTTTAAAATTTGCTGAATTGGTCCCCAAATTTCCAAAGTTTCTTTCCTTGTGTCGGATCCCAAATCCAATCTTAATCAAATCCCTAATCGAATTGAGCTCGCACATATTCATCATTGGTGAGATACTCCTCGTTTGAATACAAGTTTTTCCAGCTAAAATCCAGATGAAAAAAAAAGACTCGGTCATGCCATCGCGGTGCCATATTGGCCATCACGGCGTGGTCATGCCATAAAAGAAAAAAAGGGTCATCACAGTCATGCTATCGCGGTGCCATATCGGTAATCACGTCATGGTCATGCCGTAGTAGCTAACAAACTAATCGAAAATCTGAATTCCAGAATTCCAATATTTTATTGAATCCATTGTAAATCATCAAAAAAACTTGGTTGTGCAAACTTAATGTGATCACACATCTATATGATACCAAACCGGCATTTCAAAACAATTAATTCAGCGTTTTTTGTAGAGGTATTGGATAAGCAAATCGCTGATTAAATCCAAACTATATTGAGCAAAGAATCGCAACAAAGAAAACAACAAAAAGCATTACAAAATTGCAGCAATGATCCAACACAGAATCGCACCAACACTCAGGTAATCCAACACGAACTCATGAGGAAGATGATCAGCAACTGATGAGGAATCGCAATAATGAGCTAGAATGTATATTGGATTGCACAACTAATGTTGATGCTAAGTAGGAGTTGCAATATGAATTGACAAATTGATGGCTGAATTGAAGAATCGATGGAGCGGTTTAATGCTGAACTGGAGCTGCAACTGGAAAATATTTGGCCCTAGGATAGACTAAGCTCTGATACCATGTTAGAAATTAATAGAACATGAAAGCGTGAATGATATGAACAAGAAAAACATCTGGCTCCATTGTATTGAGAAACGTATCAGTTTGTACATATTGAACTACATATATATAGTATAGAGAGACTTAACTATATATATCGATACTATCTATCTAACGATATATATAATTGTAAAGAATAAACTAAATTTAAAGGGATAACCTAATTAATATAGATAGACTAAACGATAAAGTCTAATAGAAGGATAATCTAGAGTAAACTACATACTATTCTAACATTTACCCATGTTCTCTGCTTTTCTTGATTTATATTACTCTAACATTCACCCATGTTCTTTGCTCTTCTTGATTTTGATCCTCAAATTTTAAAATTTGCTGAATTGGTCCCCAAATTTCCAAAGCTTCTTTGCTTGTGTCGGATCCCAAGAGGTTTATGACCGCTCCACGTATTTCCTTCGTCTTTTTGTGAGCTCTTCAACTTGGCCAAAAGTCAATTGAGACTGTTGTTCTCCGGTCGAGGCAGAGGCATGGACTGTTGTCCAGAGGTCATCTCTTGGTCTTCTTGAGGAGCGGTGACACACAAATTTCCAGTTGCGGTTTTAAGTGGACAAGGATCTTCATGAAGAGCAGTGACTTGTTTGTAGGCATGTCCTATGATGGTTTCCAAGAGGGATAGCAAATCTGTAATTACCTGAATAGTTTCCCCAGACACTTGAACGGTTGGTCGACCTGTAGGGACGTTGACATCCACTTTAGTTCAAGTTTGGTGCTGACCGCTTTATGGGTGTCAGCTTACCGTTGACTGGCTCAATTCTGAATGTTTTGGATTTTAGCCGCAGTTCTGACTTGTTTGGAGGCATGTCCTATGATGGTTTCCAAGAGGGATAGCAACTCTGCAATTACCTGAATGGTTTCCCCAGACAGTTGAATGTTTGGTCGACCTGTAGGGACGTTGACGTCCACTTTAGTTCGAGTTTGGTGCTGACCTCTTTATGGTGTCAACTTACCGTTGACTGGCTCAATTCTGAATGTTTTGGGTTTTAGCCTCAGTTCTGAATGTATGTTTTGGGTTTTAGCCTAAAATTTATCGGGTCTTTAAGGCATTACCTGAAAAGTTATTGGACATTTCAGACCTTACCCGTATTGGTTTGGCACTATCGATACCCAGCACATATATGTTTTGTGATTTAGAAAACATAACTCTGCATTCACTATGTTCAGAGTAGGTAAATGCCTAATCAGATTATTTGACAAAAGAGTGGTCATATAATATTCTACGAAGCGTTTGAGCCTTTACCATGAATTTCGTGAAGTTCTCCTGTAGTTTTTATCGAGATCATGTGTCTATTATGAATGGATCTGGATAAGAATGAGAAGAAGCATTGACATACATAACAACCAAACATATGTAACATCCAAAGATGATAGAACACACAGCAATGTGCTCACAGTTTGAGGTCTAGACATGCATCATTCAGCCTAGCTAATTTGCTAAGTACGTACGTACTCTACTTAGGACTAAATCCTTTTATTTCATTTCATACAAGACTTCTTCTCTCTAGCTATATTATTACCAACTCCACTCAACTTAACTTATTGATTAAGCAGGAGGATTAGTAGCGGTCTTCACTGACACGGATCTGGCACCTTTGGGGGCTCATCTGACACATGTTGGGGATGTTCTCTGCGCTCTGAATCACCTGCCTCAGCTTCTGTCCCTGCAGCCTTCCCTGTTGCTGCTGCTGCTCCACGATCTGTTCGAGTCCCTGGCATCTGCATTGCTCTTCCACCTGCGAAAAAAAGAAATATAATTAATTACATACTGTGTCATGTTCAAGAACATGCATGCATGGAAGTACAAATTAAGACGGTGTTCTCATCACCTGTCGGAGCTGCTGGCAGCATTGCTGAAGTCGCTGAGGGTTGACGTCATCAGCACCACGCATCCCGACCATCACTATATAGTTTCCAGATTGCTGCTGGATGAGCTGCTGACACTGGGAGAGCTGTTGCTGCCTCTGGATTTGCTCACTGCACTGCCCTCTATGCGGGCGGTTCAGGTTATCCTCATCTTCTAACACCACAGTGGTAACGGTGGTCTTGTAAGCGGAAGCTGCCACGAAGAGGGCAGCAAGGACAGCAGCTAACACCGTAAACTTTGCCATAATGATTGAAGGAGCTAAGTCTGCAGGGAACTGAGTTTGCTGTATAGTCAACTTCAACGCAACACGTTAAAAGATGGGGATTGATTTTAGCAATTGAAAGATAGCTATTTATAGGGTTTTTCAAGTGGTGCATGAATAGAACGTGGAGTGGAGACTGAAGAACGGATCAGAAATGATGGTGGGCAAGGAGAGGCTATGGCGGTTACGTGGCGGTGGAGGGCGTATTCTGTTATCCACGTTAGGTATTTTGCATGCGAGTGCTGTCACAAGTTTAAGCTTTCACCTAAGTTCAACGACTACCATCCCTTGGTCATTGATCTCTTCTCCCTCAACATGATACAAAATTCTGTTGTGTGTTAACGTAAAATTTATGTACACGAATCGAAATAAAACAATTTACCTATACATCTTAAAGAGTGTTGATTAAGTCATGTCATTAATAATAAATTGTTACTCAACCATGACTCTAGAGATTCAAAATTGTTGGCTACTAGACGTTCAAAGTTGTCGGATACTAAGCGACTTTTAGGTGTTGTGACACTTATTTCAAAATATATTACCAATCATTTCGATTAGGGTGAGAACTCGGATAAAAGGTGATTGGTTAAGGTAAAAACCTCCAACCCTCTCCTAGCTCAAGTCTTAGCATAGTAATGAATGGAGGTAGGGCTAATCATGGGCCGGCAGGACCGGTCTTGGAGGCAGGACCGAGACCGAAAATTCGGTCTTGACATTTGAAGGTCCGAGACCGACTTTGGGAAAAAAAAAACGAGCCGGTCTTGCTTGGCTCGGGTCATTCTCGGTCTTGGACCGATTTTTTTGGTACAATCAAATTGTTGGGTCTGAAATTCCCAGGTACTTATTTGACAGTGAATTGAATGTCAAAGGATTGATGATCACGCGCTTTTGCCTGAGCTCCGGTAAACCTGCAAGAAGGGGATCGCAACAGAGGGGGTCTCTCTAGGTCCCTTTCCGATGCTTAAATGAGTATACTGTGTCTATGGACTCAAAACATAATGAATGTATTGAAAAGCAAGGAAATTTATAGAGTAAAGAGATCAAACCGTTATAGGCAACAAAATATCTTGGTGAATATTGTGCCGGTAAAGATTAGGATAGTAGATATTACTGTTATGACGTAATATTGTAGCTACCAGATGAAATATTTATAGAATATGTGCCTAATATACGCGGGATATCGTGGTCATATCTTTAGTGTCGGTTAGTGGGACCAAAGTTGAGAGGTTAGACTCTTTTGGTGAGCACTCTTACGACGAGCAGTAGGAGACTGTGACCTTGGTCAATGGCGACCTGTGATGGAGCTTTGGCGTCCACTTTGGTTTGGGTTTGATACTCGACTGCTTTATTAGGGGAAGATTAACCTTAATGTGGGTCAGCTCGGTTTAAATTATATGGGTTTTACCCCTGTTAAATTTTTGGGCCTCTGAGGCATTTCCCTTATTAGGCCGTCACTATCAATATCCAACATTTGCCCCCGAAGCTTGAGTGAAGTTTCTTTGGTCAAGCTTGATTCTGTGATAGGGTTTGAGATAGTGACATTTGGACTGGATCTTTTCTGTCGTTATCTACTATTTGTGCCTTTTTGATACTTCATATCCTTTGGCGAGCGGTTGTTTGGCTGCCTAGAGTTTATGGAATGTTTTATCCTTTACCTTTTTTGCCGAACACTTTAGGTTTCTAGGGTATACGAATGTTCATTACTTACTCTTGGGCGAGTTCTACCGTCAGGAGTGTTTCATGAGAGGCTTAGTGTAGCTTTTGGCGATCACCTTCTTTGTGTAAGGTCTTGAGCATTTAATGACTGCACTGTTACCAAGAAGTTGAACGGACAATTGAGGCATGTTTGTCTTTTAGTATTTCGTAACAAAATGGTAGGCTGACAATTTTCGGACCGTTTGTCTCCCTAAGGCGTCTCTTGGAATTCTGACATTGCTTCGAATTTACCCAAAATGGTGTAATCATTCTCTGAGCCGTTTCAGACGTTCCTGTTGAGTTACCTTCATTTTGGCTATAAAAAGCCGAACTTTAGCATTTAGTCCTTTACATACTCATGCCATTTTCCTTCCAGATAGTTCATTGTTCCTCAGTGCTCTACTTTCAACTTTCCCTTTCTCACTTCTTCGATTTCAAAAATCTTCTACTGTTTCCATGACTTCCAAGAATCAATCCTCCAGAAAGGGGTCATCCCACAAGCCTTCCTCTAACCAACCTTCTTTCGGTCAAAAGGTTTCGACCAGGGCTACCAATGCCCCACTGGGCATTAGAGACGGTTCTTCCCCGGCACAGGGCCAGGGGAATCCTGCCCCCAAGCCGATTTCTGGGCAATTGGTTGCCACGTCGATGGTGGTGGACGTGCCTGACAACAATGTCCCTACCTTCTCCCCGTTAGGTAAATTTCAATGTCTTCCTTTTGCTTCTTTTTAGGCGGTAAAGATTCCTACTTTTTATTATCTTTATGTTGTTTTTGCCATAACATGGTGGTTTGAGTAGATATCAAGCCCAATGAGATGAAGCCAGCTCAGTTCAAGACAGTGGTCTCCTTGACTGGCTTGGGAGAAGTAGATACCCCCCAGATACTCGGGCTTAGGTTTGCATTATCCTCGCGATGGAGAAGTTTACATTTATGCGCCCCATATCGATGCTAGGTTGCGTTTTCCTCTCTCCGACGATTTGCAGGAGCTCTGCTTCTATTATAGGATAGAACTTACGCAACTAGTGCCCAATGCCATCAGGATGTGGGTTAAATTCAAGTTCATGTGTTTAGTTCTAGGATGGACGTATTCATTGGCCCTGTTCTGGTGTTTTTATCGATTGACGGTCGGGGCAAACCATCTTCATCACTTCCAGACTCGGTGGCCCAAGTTCGAGGAATGGAGGGGCCAGGTTTGGAACTGGAATGTTCATTTTCGTCTGGTGGACGAATTCCGTGCTACCAACTTCAACTACAAGAAGGTTTAATTCTTTCAAAAGGGTAGTGTATCATGGGAGATCTTTCAGCTGGAAAGGGATACTATTCCAAGCTTCGGAGAGCTGTCGAGGAGCGATCGGAACGCCATTGACGATTTCTTCCGACTTCATAGGAAACCAGACTTCTGTTCAATCCACTCAGTAGCGGAAACTTCAGAGTCAAGGCTTAGGTTGGTGGGCATTCATCAGTCCGCAACAATTTCTATAGATTGGGTAAATTTCTAACTCTTTTTCTTTGTTGGTTGTAGGCACTCGGGGATCTAAACTCATCTGTCTGTTTTTCAAGCAGGCTAAGACGGGACTGTCCGCTACTCAGGCGTCCTTGAGTCCTCCTCCTTCACCTTCTAGGCGAGCGTCCAAGCGCAAGCTAGAGGAGGAACAACCTGGGGCCGCTCCTGGCAATCGCCAAACAGGTATACGACTGTCTTTTGACCTTCCTTGATTTGTTTTAGACTTAGGATTTTAACCCTCTTCTTGACCATTTTCAAGGAAATATGCTGCTGAGGTGGCTCCGAGTCTGGATCCCACCAGGCAGGCCAGGCGTTCGGACGAGGAATGCCCTGCTTGCTCCGGGGGTTCTGCTGCTCCTTGGGGAAAGGCTCCTGCTAACGAAGAGGTCACTCCTCCCTCCTCCGATTCAGTTGCTTCCAACCCCACCAAGGGGTCTGGGACACGGAAGAGAGATCAAACCCTTGGTGCCGCTACGGGAACCTCCAAGACTCCCTTTGCCGGGGAGTACTACCCCTTGGTGGGATTATTTCACCCGCCCAAGGCGGCGAACCCAAAGGGCATCTGGGCACCTAGGGTAAATCTCCAGAAGGTAGAGATTTCTGACCAGTTGATGCTGTGGAGTAAGCCGAACCTCTGCATGCATCTACTCAAAGAGATCATTCCTCTCGGGATCGGGAGATGGTCGGATCGCCCTGGTGAGTCCTTCTTCTTTCATTCATTCCTTATACTTACCCTTGGGTCGTTTTTTGACGTCTCCTTATTATGACTGTACTTTTATCCCCATTTTTCCTGTTGTCACCTTATCCGCGAGGAGTTGGCGATTGGTCCGATTATAGAGGACGTCGCCGATAAGCAGACTGACCTGCTTATCGAGTTGGAGTAGTACCAGAGTTTAGGGTTCACTCCTTACCAGATGGAGGCAGGAAGCAGAGGGCTGAGGCGGCCACTCTCCTGGTGGAGCCTGCTCACATGAGTACTTTGAGAAGAAAAAGAGGCTTCTCGACTCCCTCAAGGAGAAGAAGGATCAGGAGGACCTTGGCGAGGATAGGCGAGTGAATGCTAAGCTCCAGGTCAAGGAAGACGACAAATACTCTGCTGAGGTGGAGGCAGCGAATGCTGACCTTAAGGCCCAGCTTAAGGAGTGTTGGGCTCATAGGGATGCTTTATAGGCAGAGAATGAGCAGCTCGCCACAAAGCTAAAGGCTATCCCATCCCCCAGAGCGTGGTCGAGAACTTTAAGAAGTTCGAAGAGTTCTCCGACTGCGCCTTGGAGGTAATGAAGGCCGAGGTGGCTGCCTACCTCCAGGTCCTGGTCGACGAAATTCAGAGGATTGACCCTAAGTTTCCTATCCGGAAGGTGAAGTCTCCCAGGACTGCATTGAGAGTGGCTACTCCAAGGAAGCTCCTGCTGTTGTTGGTGAGGAGGCTGCCCCCGGGGCCGCGAAGGAAGCTGCTGCCCCTGAAGAACCCAAACCAAAAGAGAGGCTTCATGCTTGTTAACATGGATAATAGGATCTCCTATGCCACTGTATTCAGGGATGACCCTGGCGACTACATCCTTTGGAATTTTTACCATTACAGGTCAGTGGTGAAGGGATGACCACCCAGAAGGGAGGCATGACGGTCCCACGCCGTTCCTTGAGCCTTTTGCTGATAAGCTCCTCAACTTGGTCAAGTAAACACTGATTATGTTGTCCTCCAGTCGGTGCGGAACTCGCTGGATTGATAGAGTGGGTAGCTGCTGACGCCTCAGTAAAATTCGAAGTTAAGGACTGATGTCCAGAAGTCATCTCTTGATCTTATTGAGGGTCAGTGGTGCCAGGATTTCCCAAGGAGCAGGGACTAATCTGTGTCCCTGTCCAATGATGGTTTCCAAGAAGGATATCATCTCCGTGGTTAACTGAATGGTTTCCCCAGCCACTTGAACGGTTGGTCGAGCTGGAATCTCTGCGGCGTTTGGAACAGGGGCGGATATGGAATTGCCAACGTGTTCTCATGCCGGCCTCGGAGAGGCGTCATTAGGGACTGCTTGGCTAACAGGTTCTTATGGGAGTGGCGAAGCGACGGCGGAATCAGAGTTGTCTGAGGATTGGTCATTAGCTTAGTTCCGACGATTGCGGTTAGAACGAGTCTGCATGACTGTTTTGCTCGTTTCCACATATGGCGCCAAATGTTGGGTCTGAAATTTCCAGGTGCTGACTTGGCAGTGAATTGAATGCCAAAGGATTGATGATCACGCGCTTTTGCCTGATCTCCGGTGAACCTGCAACAAGGGGATCACAACAGAGGGGGTGTCTCTAGGTCCTTCTCCGATGCTTAAATGAGTATATTGTGTGTATGAACTAAAACGTAATGAATGTATTGATAAACAAGGGTATTTATAGAGTGAACACATAAACCGTTATAGGAAACATAATATCTTGATGAATATTGTGCCAGGAAAGATTAGGATAGCAGATATTACGGTTATGGAGTAATATTATAGTTACCAGAAGTCATCTTTATAGAATATGTGCCCGATATACGCGGGATATCGTGGCCATATCTTTAGTGTCGGTTGGTGGGACCAGAGTTGAGAGGTTAGACTCTCTTGTCTAGCACTCCTATGGCGAGCAGGAGGAGGTTGTGACCTTGGTCAATGGCGACCTGTGATGGAGCTTTGGCGTCCACTTTGGTTTGGGTTCGATACTGGACCGCTTTATGAGGGTCAGATTAACCTTAATGTGGGTCGACCCGGTTTGAATGATATGGGTTTCATCCCATGATAATATTTTGGGCCTCTGAGGCTTTTCCCTTATTGGGTCGTCACTATCAATACCCAACAAAATTCAGTTGGATTTGGCCAAAAAAAATCACCGAAGTTTTGGTCTTGAACTCGCTCGCTTCTCGTCTTCTGTTGCACTTCTCTTATGGAACCGATCCATGGGTTGTTAGATGTTTCAAAGTCATAAATTACTAGTGTTTCAAGAGTTACGCCATGAATTTCTAGGGTTTACTTCAAGGTCGGGTCGTTCCGGTCCTAGTCGGGTTTTGGGGAAAAAAGCTTGAGCATGACCATGAAGAAAAAACCCGTTCGCTCGGTCTCGGTCTTAATCGGACCGGTCTCAGGTCTCGGCCTTGTCAGGAATTCGGTCCAGCCTATCGTTTTTGATCACCCCTTAATGGAGGGATCTGAGTGTCATTACTATGTATGAATTTAATTATTAGGGTCAAACCTCATACATAATTCATTTTCTAAATAAAGGATATTATTTATAAGATATGTCTTATCACAAAAGGATAAAAATCTATGCAATTCCCATATATAGGATGATGTATACAAAATATATATGTAAGGTACGGTCTAATGTTAACAGAGACGTTAGAGTTTCAAAAGTATATGTACTCCTTACTTCTATCATATACGAAGACATTCAATATTATCTCAAAATACGCAATACTCATTTAAGTATCGCAGAGGGACACAAGGGAACACCTTAACCCGTCCCCTTTTGCAAGTGCTTGGATCAACCTACGAAGGCTAAGATCGACTCCTGTCGAGTTTCGCAGACCTTGAGCAAACTTTTGACACTGTATGTGTGGGATATAAATAAAAAATTTGCAAACCCTCGTGTTAATCAAGGAGTAAATTAGGGAAGTAATGAGCGTCCTCATATACAAGGTGACCCATTTGTTTATCCCTTATTAGTATCGGTTGAAATATCCAAGGATGTGATGGTGGTAGGGTTTAGGAACTACAGAGCAGGAGACCCTGTTCGACACATCAAAAGCACAAAGCTATCATCCTAGAAAGGACTTATGACGAAGGCCACAAAGCGTTATTATTCCCGTCAATGCTCTCAGGAACAACATCCTGTTTTTTTTTTAGATTACCATCAGTGTCCATTAGTTCCTAAAATGAACTAAAATTGAGGTTACACTAGAAGAATGTTTATCTTTAACGTCGGCTTAATTTAGTTGCGAAAGTGGTATTTGCCGTCACTAACCTTTAGCAGCGGGCTAAGTCTCGTCATGGTAGGTCCCGTGGCTAAAGGACACTCCGACGGTAAAGTGCGGCCACTAAAAGTGTTGCCGTCACTAATAAGAGTTGAGGCCAGACCTTTCGTGACAACATAAAACTAACATCATTTAGGCCTAATTTGCGTCAGCATGATATTGTCACGGTATATGTTATTCAGTCTCTCTTTTTAGTGGTGACTAGATCTTAATAACCGTGATGGTTTTATTCCTATGCCGAATATGATTCTTTGCAATAGAGTTACGTAGATGTCATTTAGTTGTATGAATGACAACAATTGTGTGACATTATTTATATATCAACTATGACAAAATGTTACGTTACTGAAAGTATCCTATACTTTATATCATTAAGCCATTATGTGTTACACCACGTTAGTTATTTGCCGCTGGTAAACATAGTTTACTGCCTCAATTGTTCTTTTGTGAGTTTTTTGTAGATTTGAAACTATCATTACTACATTGTTTATTGCTGTCATAACAAACATTTAACAGGTTGATATTCAGTCACTGCTAATGTTGTGTATTCAACATAGGTGACCTGTTGCAGCAAATACTGCCCTTCTGTGACAACTTTAATAAACAACCATACCACAAATACTATTAATTAGTCACAACAATTCCCAACTAACCATTCACAGTAGGTCTGCATATATTACCAGGTTAAACTGTCTGCATATGTTCACAAAAAAAGGCCATATTCACCACATCAATTCCCAACTAACCATTCACAGCAGGTACCCGATCTAAACCATCTGCATATGTTCACAAAAAGGCCATATTCACAGACAAAAGTTTCCTATCCAAAATCATGTCTAACAGTCATTCATGGCCGAACAAGCATGGATCAACAACCAACCTAAAATCTAACTACACAAAATAAAACCTGTCTTCTGCCACCAAGAAAAGCATGTTGAGAAAGTCAGCTACCATTTGGACCTGCAGTGACAAAAAACACAGAGTTAAACATCCAAATGGGTGAATCATTTTATCAATTCACTGACATTACCTTGGGAATCTGAATCAATGGGCATCTTTCCATTTGCATGCATCGCCCTTCTCATAAAGGCCATGTCCCTTTGAAATGCAATCATATTTTCTTGAAACTCAACTAGTTGATTAACGGCCTCTTCCGCCTTGCGCACACTCTCCTCAGCCATACGACGCAGTAAAACAGTTTCCTCTCTAACTCTAGCCACTTCTTCTCTTGCATTTTTCAATTGCTCACTCTCTAACATTCGTGAAATTTTGGAGACCCGAACCCTACGCTTCTCAGGCTGCCGCACTTTCTCATAGAGGGCATTCTTGTTAATTGGTCCCTGTTCTTCAGCTTCAAGTTCAGCAGCCTTCTCCTCCACTTGGTCCTACAAAAAACAAAATCAGAAATGAATTTCTATACCAATCGTAACCAATTGTTAACGGGAAAACAGTTTACCATTATGGATTTGGACTTATGATCAATGGGTTTCCCATATTTGTCCAAGTGGTTTTTAAGGAACATGTGGTACTCCCCTGGATGCTTTCCATTGTTCTTCTCAATCTATTGAAAAGTAGTTTAATTAATTATCTATGTTGAAAGGTATGTGGACTATTTAAATAAATGATTCAGCAAGTATTCATAATTAGTACATACCTCCTCGTGTTCAAGCTTGGCAAAGCTAGAACTCCCAGCTGTGTGTCGCATAACTTGTTGAGACCTATTTTTTTTATTTCGATCGCTAATAAGCTTTAACATGAACACAAAATCAATCAATGTTAAGCACTAACATAACAAATATGATATGTAATGGGAAAAATCCAAAGTATATATATACCTTAAACTCATCCGAACTAAACCAGTTGACGAGCCATACCCAATCCTCTTTCACAACATCTGGCGGAATATGCATCAACCTTTCCTCATTGGTTGAGTACTTATCAAAATACAAACGCTTAAGGTTGGACCTGTAATTAACATGAGATTCAGTTGGTTGAGTGAGGAGAACTATATTCAGTAAAGCAGCTGCTTATAAATAGTATTGGCCAAAAAAAAGGTTGGACCTGTAATTTCGGTACTTCTCTCTCAGATAGCATATAATAAGTTGCTTCAAGTTGTCATCCTCTGGAACAATTAACTTTTCCTAAAATAAAGCATGAACACAGATGCAATAAACATGAGGACTAAGCAAAATATAAATAATAACAAGGCAGCACACATCCATCAAAGTTGTACTAGTTAAAACAAAAAAACTTACAGAAACAAGCTGCAGCATCTTCTGTTCGTAATCTATCGGTTTTTTTGGGATGTCCTTCCAATCCTTCACCATCAACGGAGCATTTGTCCTTTTCCGTACAATACACCCACACCAGCTTGCAAAGGTTGACGCATTCTTGCTACATACCCGACCTTGTGCATTGAATTTCAGCTCCTCTTTTTCGTTGACTCATATGTCCTAGCACCGTTCTCCCACAAATCCTTGAGCTCGTCAATTAAGGGTTGCAAGTACACATCAATATCATTGGTTGGAGCTTTGGGTCCAGGGATTAACATGGAAAGCAAATAATTGGTATCTTTCAAACATGTCTTCGGTGAAACGTTATATGGAATAAGGACTACCGGCCACATACTGTATGGGTGACATTTATCGCTGAAAGGGTCAAAACCATCAGTAGCTAAACCAAGTCTAACATTTCTTGGTTCTTCTCCAAACGAAGGTCTAACGGCATCCAATTTTTTCCATGCTTCAGTGTCAGTTGGATGCCTTAATACCCCGTCTTTGATTCGACTTTCGTCATGCCAACACATAGTGGATGCAGTCTTAGGTGACATGAAGTATCGTTGAAGCCTTGAAGTTAGAGTGAAATAACGAACAACTTTGACAGGAATCTTTTTGGCCTTTCTTGGAGGTTCCCTCAAAGGATCAACTGTATCCAAAGGATATCTAGGCAACATCCAACGGGATTGCCCACATTTTGGGCAAACATCAACATTCTTATAGTCCTTCCTAAATAAGACACAGTCGTTCGTACATGCATGGATCTTCTGATAGTTTAAGCCCAAATCAGAAATGAATTTCTTAGCATCATAGTAAGACCTTGGTACGTTATTGTCTTCAGGAAGTACCTTATATAGCATGTGAAGTAACTCATCCACAAACTTGTTAGAAACCTTATAAAGCGCCTTCAAATGCAACAATTCGACGAGAAAAGACATCTTCGTATACGAAGTACAACCTGGGTATAAGCTAGTCTCACAATCTTTTAGCAGACGATAAAATTTCTTGGCTTCGGCATTTGGTTCCTCAATATTTTCATAACTGCTTCCACCCAATCCGTCATTTACCAGGTTCTCCATATCATGATCAGTACTACCCAATGAAGACCTGACATTTTCATACTCCTCGCCGTGATCAACCCAAGTAGTATACGTGGGAATTATTCCATATCTCTCCAAATGTAACTTCACAGTTGTTCTTGACATTAACAGACAACCATTACAATTTAAACAAGGGCAGTAAATCCTCTCTTCCCAAGATGATCGTTCAAATGCAAAATCGAGAAACGAATTAACACCATCCTTATACTCTGCCGTCTGACGATGTTTGGTCATCCAACTCTTATCCATTTGGTTAAGATTCGGTTGTTAAAAACAAAGTGAACCAAAGTGCAATTGCTGCAGAATATCTTAGCACGTGAATCCTGTGGTAATTCTGCAGCACAAAAACAGAGTAAAGACATACATCAACCCCAATTGAAGTGTTTGCAATAACTGGAATCATTCCGAACGAATAAATGTTGGCAAGTCGATCAGATTGATGAAATCGTGCTGCAGGATTTGTCGTTCTTTGAGCAGCAAAGTTGCTGTAATTACAGCATGTACTACACCAAATTGATCATGAAGAAAAGAGATGATCGGAGAGTACATTACCATGTAATAAGAACTTCCCCTCTTGGAATATTTGTTATTCTCACAGAAAACGGTGACTTCAAACTCTGCAGTTTGGGTCTTCAGTAGTACTCTTCGATTTGGGTCTTCCGTAGTACTGTTTTGCAATCAGTCCATCCGTTCTGTAATATTCTGTCCAAGATACATTCCTGGCGGCAAATCAAGAACAGAGGCGGTTATATACCGTTGCCGTATATAATCATTTAGCTACAACACGCATTAACATTAAAACATTGTTTTAACATCACCGATTTATACTGTCGTTAATTAAACTTATCAACGTCAACAATTGTTCGACACTAAAATATTCTGTGCATAACTTTTTGGCGACGGCAAATGTCACCATAGAAAACAGGTTTTAGATACGGAATATTAGTCGACACTTAATAACATTTATAACAACGATAATAACTACCATTACAAATGATCCTATTTAGTCACCTCTTTTAATGACAACAAATTTCATTTGTAGGTGTAGTTGAACATTCTTGTAGTGTTAATACAGAGACGTATGAGTTAGCATCAATTACTGAGAAGTGTGGTCATCCTAAATGACATAAAGTAAAACACGGGTGATACCCTAGCAAACTTCTATAATCAGTTTCACAAACTTGTCAACGAGATAGATCAGCATATTGGTGAAGGCGATATCTGTCTGATCTTCTATCGAAGTGTCGACCTACAGAACAAGGCTGCTACAAAGCTGTAAAATAACTATCATATAAGAAAATAAACACTTTGGAAGAGCTCGCCATCAAAGTCGAAGGATGCTTCGAAATCTAAAATGGGTAGATATGGCAGCAAACCTATCCCCGCCAATACGAAGGTTGAAATTGGAGAACAGAAAGAAAGAATAAGGGAAATTAGTCCAGACCCGAGCGCAAGCAATGAAGGTAGACACGTGAATATTCCCCCCTCCCCCCCCCCACCCACACAACACAGACACACACACACATACACACACACACACATTATATTCCTAACTAAAGGGGAAAGCAATCTTTGGTAAGTCCCCCAACTCCAAGGAGACCAACACACCCATGGATCAGGACTTGAAAATTTTATGCAGATACCACGAGGCAAAAGACCACAAGACTGTAAAGTCTTGAAAAAGGTATGTTTAAGACTTGCTCGAAAGAACCATTCTAAAGAATGTGGTGACCAAAAAAAAACATAGGCGTTTATCGTCTCCGCAATCAAGAACCCAACAAACGGATAAGGCACAAATCAGTTCCTCCCCAAATAAAGGAACCATTAACGACATATCGAGCATATTCGCGACAGGAGGAGAATGAAATTCCTTACAGGAAAAATAGTTTGCCTCTTGGAGAAGTTCACAACCCAAATTAAGTGTGTCGATACCTCCTTTTCGTTGGAGTGTATTTCGTCTTTCACTAACTACATGAATGGGTAAGTCTAAAAGGTGTCAGTTGCTCATGAGATGGCCGGTCCAACTAAAGAGTCTAAAGAATTGGATGGCGAAGGCCCAAGTGGCAAAGAGGATGACGAGTCTGAGGATGTGTCTCCTTGCAGAGGTGACGACCCGGGAAGGATCCCATAGCGAAGTCCCATTTTTTTTTATCTAGGTATATGTAATTGCGTATTGACCTAATTTGTACAGGGCATCACCCTTTATATTTCACCTATTAATACAATTGGATTTTCGATACTAGTTCTCCTTATCCTAATACCATATATCAACGCCTTTAAATATCTCCCCACATTCGTATCGACCGACAAAATCCTTACGTTTGTTAGAACCATTAAGGTTTAACATCATTTTGAGCCTTAAAGGCATCGAACTCTTTCGTTAGATCCTTAAATGTAATAAAACCATTAAGGCAAATAGACAGTGATACATTTAAAGAGTCACCCTTGAAATTATTTATCCTTAGGTTAAACTGAGCCATTAAAGATTACATATATAAAGGGCATCATGATCACTTATTTTACTATTTGATAAGATCAGAATGAATCGTTAAGGCTTACATATGAATCATTGTCTGGATCTTTTCTTTCATCAATTCAAAATGAACCATTGAGGTTTACATATGAATCGCCAAATTGATCTTTTATTCCTTAAGTGTAAACTGGACTACCAAGGTTTATATATGAATGTCATATGGATATTTGATTCCTTTAGTTTTCAAAACAAACCATTAAGGTTTACATAGGCTTCTTTGTTAAGCATAGAATATCTTTAAGTCATGTGCAATGAATATGTTTTTGAGACTTTTCCTTGCATGTCTTCTAGTATATAGGCATGTACTTATGTTATAATGACATCTTCTAATATGTTCCAATAACTTTGTTAATCTTATTTTGGTGTGAGAATTCATTCATCTGCCATACCATTTTCCCCACAAAAAATTGGTGAGCGAGGACTCGAGGAATGTAGTGTCTAATTGTTAAAATGGACTTTTTTTTCCCGCGCTTCTTCGGGCATCCATCGATTTTTGTTTGCCACGTCAAGATCGGTTTGTTGCTTGTCATAATTGCTTTTATCTTTAAAGTATCGTATTCGATGCGTCGCTACTGCAATTTGTACTGGCGCGACTGCTTCAGACCCATAGAATAGGTTGAATGGTGTCTCACCACTTATTGTCTTAGGGGTAGTTCTAACACCCCACTGGACATTTTCCAACTCATCGACCCATCTTCATCTGAGGGTGTCAACTCTATGCTTCAGGCCATTTAGGAGTAATTTACCTCAACTTATTTATTAGTTTGCGCATGCGATACGAATGCAGAGCAGTGTTCAACATTCAATTCTTTCAGGAACAATTTCGTCTCTTGTTCCACGAATTGTGATCCATTTCTATAACAAGGATTTTAGGAACGACATACCCAGATATGATGATCGACTTTAAATTTTTTATAATTTGATATTCTGTAATCAAGCGAAGGATTTGGCCACTACACATTTTAAAAATAGTATATGGCGACGACTATCCATTTTCGCTCAATTGTTGATCAAGGAAAGTGCCCGACCAAGTCGAGGCCCTATGCTTTTAAGGGCCCGACGTTGGCGATTGTAAAAAGTCCAGTTGACACTTAGATATATTGGGTGAGTACTTGTGACAAAACTCGCATACTTGTACGAGGTTTACCGCCTCCTCGCTCATGTTGAAAAGTAATACCTATGTTCTAGCGTTTTTCTGATTATGGATCTAGCCTCTTTGTGGTATGATGCATACACCTCGTGTAATTCCCTTAAGATGTGTTTGGTATCAGGCATGGTGATGCACCTAATGTAATTGAGATAATTGATGGCGACACGTCGTACTTTGGTCGCAATTACCTCGTCCTGAGGTAGCTCCCCTTTTTTCAAGAACTGTTGAATGGGGGTCATCCACGTGTCTTCTATTGGGAGGGCCATCACTTCCTAATAAATGATGGAGCAAACATCTTTTTATAAACAGTGCACCTCTTTGACTAGTGCCTACTTTCTAATGGCATCTCCTTATTGGTTTATCCCCTTTTGGATAATTTGAGCTTCAAATTTCTCTATTCCCTTTATCATTTCCTTTGCCTCAACCAAATATTATTTTTCATTCATTCTCCTTTCGCCCGGTACTCCCCTTTGCCATGCTTTACCACCAATTCAGAATCACACTTCACGCTAAGGGAGGCAGCTATTAACCCTCGGGCTAGGCAGACCCCATAGTAAGTTCTGTTATTATTCGATTTGAGTGTCAGGGCAAGGGCATATCGAAACGCTTCTCCACCATTAGGTGGAGTTAACACCAAACCTTTCCTCGAGCCTTCTGTGGATGAGGAGCCGTCTCTGAAAAGATTTCATGTTTCTTTAAGTTTCACTACTTCAGGCATCGCTTCTAGGGCTGTGAATCCCTTTCAATTCCACAATAAATTCGACAAGGGTTTGACCCTTAATAATTGTACGGGGCAAATTTTACTTTGTACTCACTTAACTCTATGTTCCATTGGATTGTCCTTGCTGAGGCGTCTGGTTTTTGAAAGAAACGCATTAATGGTTAATCGTTTAAGACTATAATTTTGTGAGTGTGAAACTATAAACAAACCTTCTATGCTTAAACTACCAACACATAGAGATTGTTCTTAATCTTGAGATATTTCCTTTCGATTTGGGAAATCACCTTGCTTACAAATTACACCGGAACGTGAAATTTATCGCCCTTTTTTATTAAAACAAAAGTTGCAGCTAGTGGGTTATTACTCAAATATATAAATTTAACGTCAACACCCATCAGCTTAGCGAGTAGTGTTAATATCTTCAGGTGTTTTTTCAACACCTTCAAAACATCCTCACTGTTGAGAATCTCGGATTAAAGCCATGATCTTCATAGATTGAAAGAAATGCTAACCCTAGATTTTAGGCGTATCTGGAATTTTGAGAGGAAAGTCGAGAGAGAATGACAAACAGATAAACTTCACAGAACTGAAAAACTTTCATTAAACCAAAACTCAAACTTACTTACAAATCAGTCCCTGAACGTATTTATAGAACCGACATGATCTTTCACTAATTGCAATTACACCCACACATATTGAAACTAATTCTAAATATATCTTAAAGTATGCTGACAATACTATAACCTCCAACATTCCCCTGTGAAGATCTACCTTGACCAGTTGACCACCTTCTCTGATCGACCACCTCTAATCAACTACCTTCTCTGGTCTTGAACTCTAAACCTGTTCTGACATAGATCCTTTGACAGAAGATGACAACACCAATATCCTTGTGTTGTGACATATAAAACCAATTAACACACACTTATCATTTTCCAACTTTTCTTGAATCACAATCTGTGTTCCTGAATAATTTGAATGCTTGTCAGCCAATTCACAAGTCACAATAACATATGAACTGCAGTTCTTATGATTCCACAACCAATCTGCAAAACTTAAACAGAAAACACTTTAATACCTCCATATGCATTCAACCAAATAGCTAATACGTTTCCCAAACTGAAACATATTGTGTTCACACATTTAAAGCTGATGAATACTCATCCATTCACCCTTCATTTTTCTATTTCATCAAGAAAGAAATTTCTCGACCAGGAAGCACCTTTGGGCCACCAAAAAAACTATCTCAAATTGTTTTTTTCATATGAGATAATATTTTGTTATTCTATTTCTTTTTTCATTTTTTTTTCCCGAACAAGAGAGGTTTGAGCCTCTATCTTTTCAGCAAGACAGGGAGGTTTGAGCCTCCATCTTTACTTTCTCAAGTACACAACTGAGTAGCTTTAACATTGTCGCAGTCATGAAACTATTTTTGAAATCATGTCTTGCCTATTGTTCTTGGAATGAGAAAGAAAACATCTGAACGCTGTATCACCAGCTTTACCAAATGCAGAAACCGAACACAGACAGACCAGAATGAGAAAACAAACGAGTGAACAGAAGAATGCATAGAAAATATCAAGTGCACTCACTCAGTTAACAGATAAGAAGTAAAAAAATAAGCCCCACAGGTCATAAAATTGATCATGACCATGAACACATGACAAGAATCAATATACCAGAAACAGCAAATTGAGAAAACAAAACTAGCAAGAACATGTAAGCATGAGAGAAAAAAAAACAGCACAAGAACAAATATCATACGCACCAACTGAGAAGATCATATACCAGAGCCAAGAAACTAGAAAAAAAAACGTAGAGAAATAAAAAAAACTCACTACAGAATTTCATCATCATCAGCTATTGAGCCATCGTCTTGAAAAAAAGCAGCTGTACCATTAATTTCATCAATAGATGAATGACCCCAAGTTTGCTCCTGAACGGAATGAACAACTTAGCTGTTAGAGATTTTGTCAGAATATCAGCAGTCTGATCAGTAGCTGGAACAAAATTAACTTGAACCTGACCATTCTTGACTTTTTCCTTGACAAAACACAAATCAATTTCAACATGTTTCATTTTAGAGTGTTGAATGGGATTTTCAGTTAAAGCAACCGCACTAGTATTATCACACCAAATAACAGGAATAGACGACAGTTTAACACCTAATTCAGTAAGTAAAGATACTACCCACATAACCTCACATACAGCATTAGCAATAGCTCTATACTCAGCCTCTGCAGTCGACCTAGAAATCACAGATTGCTCTTTAGAGCTCCAAATAATGGGATTTCCATTCAAAAGAAGATAATGACCAGAAACTGATCTCCTATCCGAATCCCCAGCCCAATCCGAACAAGAATAAGAAACCAGACTTACCTCTGATGACACAACCGAAGATGACTTAAACAGCAAGCCATGTTTAAGAGTACCTTTCAGATAACGAAGAACTCGAGTGACAGCCTTCCAATGCAAAACAGACGGAGCCTGCATATATTGGCTGAGTTTATTAATCGCAAAGTTAATATCTGGACGAGTAACACAAACATGTTGCATGCACCTATAACACTCCTATACAAATGAGGATCAGCCATGGGAGAGTCATCCAATGAGGAATCAAATTTAGAAGAAAACGTACCCGACATAGGAGTTGGAAGAGACGTAGACTTAGCTAAACCAGTTTTATTCAACAAATCAGAAATATACCTCCCTTGACTAAGTAACAAGCAATCGTCTTGAACCTGAATTTCCATCCCCAGAAAATAAGCTAGATCACCTAAATCTTTGAGTTTAAACTCAGTATTCAACTGCGTAATAACATTTTCAATTGCAGACACATCACTACCTGTAACCACAATATCATCGACATATACAAGCAGATAAACAGCACCAGCAAATGTTGATTTTAAAAACAAACAATCATTAGTCAAAGAAGCAGCAAATTGTAACTGATTTAACAAGAAAAACTTCACATTGTTTCAACCCATATAAAGCTTTGTGAAGTTTACAAAATAACACAGAACCAGAATCATCACATTGTTCAAACCCTGGAGGCTGCACCATATAAACATCTTCAACTAAATTGCCATGAAGAAAAGCATTATTAATATCTATTTGTCTCAAAGTCCATTTATGAGTCAAAGCAAGAGTAAGTATAATACGAATAGTTGGAGGTTTCACAACCGGACTAAACGTATCTTGAAAATCAAATCCAGGTTGTTGAGAAAAACCTTTGGCAACAAGTCGAGCTTTGTACCTATCAACTGACCCATTAGTAGAAAGTTTTACCTTAAAGATCCATTTACACCCAATGGGTGTTCTTCCTGCAGGAAGCTTAACCAAGGACCAGGTACCATTATCAGCTAGGGCTTGAAGTTCAGCATGAACAGCAGCTTTCCAACCAGGATATTGCATTGCTTGATGAATGGAAGACGGTTCAGCATTAGGAGCCAACTCAGAAACCGAACTGAATAAGGCCTGAAACGAAGAACCATTAACACCTTGTTTTGAACGAGTAATCATGGGATGAATATTTGAAGAAACAAAACCAGATTTTGTAGGAACCAAAACAGACCCAGTTCCACCCGGGACATAAGTACAAGATGAAAGTGGAACCGAATCTGATAGACCAGAATCTTGAACATGCAATTCAGAAACAGAAGAAGGCATAACAGTAGTAGAAATAGGAACAAGTTGAGTTGAACCAGAATCCACAACATAACGAACATCAGAACCAGTTTGACAATCTTGAAAATTATTAGACCTATCATTATTGTCAGATCTATCAAGCTCAGAACCAGGAAGATTTATAGTAGGAGATGAAGTAACATCAGTAGATTCAGGTATATTAGCATCAGAAGGTAACAAGGAATCAGAAATAGGAAAATCAGAAGATGTATGTGAAGAATCAGAAGGACCAGAAATAATTGCTGGATCAAACCCAGGTTCCAGACCACAACTATGATCATTAGTAGGCACACAAATAGACGAATTAAAAGGCATGAAAAACGGAGCAGAAGTAAACGTGTTCTTAGGAGCAGCAGAAAGAAGAAACTTACCAGATTTATCAGAAAAAGGAAATACATTTTCATGAAATCGAACATGGTGAGAAACGTAAATCCTGCCATTGGAATCCAAACACCTATACCCATGCTGATTAGAACAGTATCCGAGAAAGACGCACGGTACTGACCTAAAATCCATTTTATGCTTATTAAAGGGTCGAATGAACGGAAAACATAAACAGCCAAAGACCCTAAGAAACGAATACTCAGGAACCGTATCAAATAACTTTTGATGCGAAGACATACCTGACAAGACCTTGGATAGTAACCTGTTGATAAGAAAGACAGCCGTAAAAAACGCGTCTGACCAGTATTGCATAGGCAAATTACCTTGATGAAGAAGCGTCAGACCCATTTCCACAACATGCCTGTGCTTCCGTTCAACGATCCCATTCTGCTCAGACGTATACGGGCAAGTGACACGATGAGTAATCTCTTTCTGAACTAGATACGGATACAGTGCCTTAAATTCTCCCCCACCATCTGTTTGGACAGCTTTAAGAAGATATCCCAATTGTCTCTCGGCATTAGTATGAAATTCAACAAATATTCTAGCCACATCACTCTTCTTTTGCAAAAAATATATCCACGTGTACCTAGTTGCGACATCTACAATGCTCATATAATAATGATTGCCATTCGACGACATAGGAGCTGGACCCCAAAGATCAATTTCAATTAACTCCAAAGGATCAGAATAAACTGTCACAGATTGAGTAAAAGGAAGTTTACAACTTTTTCCAACCGAACATGACACACATTTATTAATAGCAGGTGTGGCAACAATACCACTTATTCTACTTAAAGCAGACAAGACACCATGCGAAGGGTGACCTAAACGTTGATGCCACAAAGTAGACGAAACTTTTAAACTACTAACACAACAAGTAACAGACTCAGACTTACTAGTAATAGAAACCGGTAAACCATACCTATTAACAGAATCTAACTTTAGCAGACTAAAATCCAGCTTGTATAATCCGCCACACTCAGAACCTCGAACATAGTAGTGAGTACCATGAAATTCAAAAAACACACCATTATCTTTTGTGAACTGCGAGACATAGACAAGATTTGTAGTAATATGAGGTGTGTAAAGAAGATTATGTAATAAAAGAGGCTTAGAATTAGGAATATTAACAACTGAAGTACCAATTCTATAAATGTCTAAATGTTCACCATTACCTACTTGAACCTTACCTGTTCCCGTGTAGGGCACTGTTCCAGTGGAGGGTGGATGCTGATTTGTCAAGTGATGAGTTGCCCCGGAATCAAGGTACCAGGCAGCATCCGAAAAACCAGGAGCTGAGGCCATGACAACATTGGCTTGAGGTTGAAAAAATCCTGAAGCTGCTGGAACAGATGGAGCTGCAGGAACCGAAGGATATGATTGTGACACATATGGGGAAAAACCAGGAGCAGTTGGCGAGGGCATGTAATTGGGTATCATCGAAAAAGGATATGGAAACTGCTGGTTTTGATACACAGAATACATCATTGGCTGTGTGGCACCAATTGGAGACTGAGGAGCTGCTGAAGTATGGGCTACCGTAGTGACCATATTATGAGAGTCCATATCATTCCATTTTGACTCACATATATTGGCACTAGCATTGATTTCACTTGCAGTTTGGCTATTGATACCTGCAAAATTGGTATTAAACCGCTGATAGCAGCGATTCACCAGATGTCCAAGCTTTCCACAAAGCTGACACTGGTATCTGTTACCTCTGCCACCCCCACGTCCTCTTCCACGACCTAAATTAACAGGATGATATTCAGGAATACCTGAACTACCAGGTTGTGAAAATGATGATTGGTCATTATGACCAAATGAGGAGGCTGGCAGATTTGAACCCGCACTCAATCCCTGAGGTGCTGAAGACAGTTTGTTGTTCGAAAAACCATTGTTATGTGGAACCACCGCAACACTAGCTGACATTGTGGGATCAAACATTTGATCTCGCAATTTGGATTCAGCATCTAACAAAACTGAACTTACCGATGCCAGGTCATACGGATTTCTACTTGCATGGATAACAGACACTACGTTATCGTACTGACCTTTAACTCCGTTCAAAATTATTGAAATGTGCTGAATCTCTTCAATCGGATGTCCACAGCTTGCCAAGCTGTCACATGTGGACTGAATCTCAGCTAAATAGTCTCGCATCGACTGATGAGGAAGCTTACATACCTTTAATCGGTCATAAAGGCTCATGATTCTAGTTGTTGATGAAGATGAAAAAACCTGATGCAGTTTACTCCAAATAGAAAAAGCTGTCATGCAACCAATCAAACCTTTGTTTACTTGTGAGCATATCGATGCCAATAGCCACGATGCAAGAGCACTATCCCGTTGCTTGAAGTTTGTAAACTCAGGATTAACTATGTTCATACCATTCTCAGTCAACAGCATATGCAGAAGCGTACACGGAGAAACCAAATGTGACTCTAAATCAAATCCACGAACTGTTAGCAACACTTGTTGCTTCCAGGACTGGAAATTCTCATCTCCTACTAGCCGACAAATATTTTTATTTGAGAATGCAGGAAATGAATAATCCATTTTTAATTTTCACAAATTGAAACTACACACAGAATCGCCGACTATAGACAGAATCGCCGATGACCGCAGAAACACAGAATCAGAACCACACTTATCGCAACACCACCAAACTTCAGAAACACAATCAATTGCAGAACTCAAACAGGACTTAATAGCTAACTCAGAAAAATCATAGCGCAAGACGAATCGCAAGCATCTCGCACATCACAAGTGAACAGAAGTAAAAAATCAAATCAGAACTCACAGAAAACTTGATCGGCCGGCTAGAACTCTTGATAGGCAGGCTCTCTTGATCGGTAGGCTCTGATACCATGTTGAGAATCTCAGATTAAAGCCATGATCTTCATAGATTGAAAGAAATGCTAACCCTAGATTTTAGGCGTATCTGGAATTTTTAGAGGAAAGTCGAGAGAGAATGACAAACATATAAAATTCACAGAACTAAAAAACTTTCATTAAACCAAAACTCAAACTTACTTACAAATCAGTCCCTGGACGTATTTATAGAACCGGCATGATCTTTCACTAATTGCAATTACACCCACACATATTGAAACTAATTCTAAATATATCCTAAAGTATGCTGACAATACTATAACCTCCAACACTCACATCAAATCGTCCATTCCAAACTTCTTATTTTCCTTTAATAGTTGGAACAAATGTAATGACTTTTCTTCTAACACTGAAAGGAACCTCCCAATGGCCTCTAGGCTTAAGCGTTGCAGGTACTTATGGAAAGTTGGTGACTTCATGTTCTCCATAGCACTGAGCTTTTAGGGATTAACTTTTCTCCCCCCCTGTTTTACCATGAAGCCCAAAAATTTACCCGAGTTGACACCAAAGGCACACTTGGCCTGATTCAGCTGCACATTGTGAAGTGTAGGGTGAATGCCCTCTCGACGTATCCTTGCTGGTCGACACCCATCTTGAACGTTACTAACATGTCATCCACATAGGATTCCACTGTGTTTTCGATCATCTCACCAAAGAGTTTGTTCACCATTCTTTGATAAGCAACGCTAACATTAAGGAGTCTAAATGACATTATTCTGAAACGATAGATCTCACTGTCAACATAGAAAGTCGTATGCGACGCAACTCTTTCTGCCATTTTAATCTGATTGTAACCATAATAGGCATCAAAGAAACTCAATAACTCGTCGCATGGTGTGGCATCAACTGTTGGATCGTGAAATCCTGAATGCTGATCTGACAGTGAATTGAATTCCAGACAAGGTTGGGATGACGCTTCAGCTTCAACTCCTGTGAACCTGCAAGTAGGGGAGCGCAACAGAGGGGGTGCCTCTGGGTCCCTCTCCGATGCTTAAATGAGTATGTGTGTGTATAAAACTCAAAACATAAAGAACGTATGTAAAGCAAGGGTATTTATAGGGTAAGAGAGATAGAACCGTATAAAGGCAACTGAATATCTTAATGTATATTGAGTTGCTGAAGATTCGGATCGTGGGATATGGCAGTTACTGCGAGATATTGCAGTTACCAAATCTAATCTTTAGTGAATATGTGACCGAGATATGCGGGATATCTTGGCCACTCTGTTATTAACGGTTTAGTGGGATCAGAGGAGAGAGGCAAGGCTCTCTTCGGGGCGAGCACTCCCATGTCGAGCAGTGGAAGGTCGCGACTTGGTAGAGAATGGCGAGCAGTCTGAGAGCCTTTGGCGTCTCTATAGACTTTGGGCTCGATTCTGGATTACTCGATGGTGGGCCAATTTTGGCTTGTACTTGGGCCGATCCGGTTCGGATGTCATGGGTTTACCCCCTCTATAGTTATTGGGCCTTCGAGGCCTTTTCTTACTGGGCCGTCACTATCGATACCCAACATTTGCCCCCGAAGCTTGATTGAAGTTCCTTCAGTCGAGCTTGATTTCATGGTAGGGTTTTAGATAGTGACGTCTTTGGTAATGGTTCAGTGCCTTTGAGACACTTCTAGCTCATTTGGCGAGCAATTCCTTATCTGTTCAAAGCCGAAAGAATATCCTTCCTTTTATTCCCTTTTGGCGATCACTCGAGGTGACCCAGGCTTATGGAAGTCTATCTTTCTTAGTTAGGCGATCATTACCTACCCGAGGTATTTCTGCTAAAGCTTTATTAGTGCGTTGGCGACCACCTTGTCTCCCTAGTGGAATTTTAGCATTTAATAACTGCACAGTTGTCCAGAAATCGAACGGTCACTTGAGGCACGCCTGACATTTACTTTTCCGTAAACCTAGGGTAGTCTGACAGCAGTTTGCACCAACCAACCGTTTGTCTCCCCGAGGTGTCTCTTGGAATTCTGACATTGCTTTGGTTTTTTCCAAAAAGGCGCAATTATTCTCCGTGTCGCTTCGATTCGTCCGTGGCGGTTACTCCTTTTTGGGCTTATATAAGAAACGTCAGTTTCTACATTTTGTTTTTTACGCTCATCCACTCCTTCAGATTTCCAGAACTTCGCTGCAAACCTTTCCTTTCTCTTTCAATCCTCTTCAGTTCTCATTTCGACCATTTCCATGGCCCCCAGAAGTCAGCGAATCAAACACATGGCCATCAAGGGTGCTAACAAAGCCAGCGCCCCTCAGAATGTCGGTGTTCCCTTGACCATTAGGGATGAAGTTGTGCCCTCCTCAGCGGGGAAACAGCCTGACGTGGGAAGGTCTGCGGCCACCCCAGTGGTGGTAGATGGTCCTGAGCTGAACATGCCTATTTTTTCCCCAAAAGGTAAACTTTCGCCCTTTTATTGCTCTGTTTTGGCAATATCCTCTGTTTTCCTTTGTTTTTATACTTGCTGTGCCATACTTGAATCATTCTGAGTAGATATCAAGTCTAACGAACTGAAGCCGGCTTACTTTAAGACCATGGTGGCGCTTGGTGGCTTCAGTGCGGAGGATGCTCCTAGGTATCCTGGCCTAGGTCTGCATTTTCCTCACGATGGAGAGGTTTACATTTATGCGGCCCAGATCGATGCTGGGTTGCGTTTTCCTCTCTGTGAGGATTTACAGACCTTGTGTCAGTTTTACGGGATTCACACCACACAGCTTGTCCCGAATGCCCTCAGGATGTGGGTCGGCTTCAAGTTCCTCTGCTTATGCCAGGAATGGGTATATTCACTGGCCCTGTTCCGGTGCTTCTTCCGACTGGCAGCAGGGGCTAACCACTTTCACCACTTCCAATCCCGCTGGCCGAAGTTTTCGGAGTGGGGAGGCCCTCAAGGATGGGCTTGGAACGTCCATGTCCGCCTGATCGATGATTTCCGGGCCACTAACTCCAATTACAAGAAGTTTTACTTCTTGTATAAGGGGGGCGTACCTTGGAAATTGTTTGCTCCGGACAAGGATTTTCCTCCCTCCTTCGAAGAATTGTCCGGGAGTGATCAGAATGCCATCGACGATTTATATCGGCTGCATCGGTCATCTCAGTTCAAGTCCATCCGCTCAGTGGCGGAGACTACCGAGAATGCCCTTGAGATGGCGGGCATTCATCAAGCCACGCCAATCTTTGATGATTGGGTAATTTTCTAACTCTTCCCTTGTTTTATTACTTGTAGGGAAGGTTGTAAGCAAGAGCAAAAAATTGATAGGTCTCTTTGATGACCAGGGATCGGCGGGATTGTCCTCCGACCAAGTGCTGCTAAGCTCTCCCCCTCCTCCTTCTAGGCGTTCGACCAAGAGGAAGCCCGAGGAGACGCTTCCTTCGGCCACTACTGGCCCTCGTCAACCACGTACTACCTCGCCTTTTGTTGATTTAATGTTTGTACATTCTGCGGTTCTCTGACTCCTGACTTATTGTCTTGTTGCTTTGCAGTGGAGTCCTTGGCGGACGTGGCCCGGGACCCTCCTCCTCCTCCTTCTAAGAAGGTCAGGAGTGAAGAGCACCCTGAGGTCGACCAACATCCTCCTCCTTCCCCTCCTAAGGGCCTTTCTTCCAGCAAAGGGAAGGGTTTGGACACGGCGTCTCCTTCTCCCTCTCTTCAGGGCCCTTCCGCCGCTAAGGAGAAGGCCTTGTCTTTGGCACCTCCCGCCTCTTCAGTGCCCACGGCTCCTACTAAGGAGTCTGGGGCCCAAAAGAAGGGGCCTGCTGCTTCCAGCTCCTCGAGGGCTCCCGCCGAGGAGTACTGCTCCATGGCGAGCTTGTTCCAGCCTTTTAAGGCTGGGGACTCTCGGAGGCCTTGGGTCCCTTGTGGGGACCTTGCCAAGAAGTGGAACCCCGCCCAGAAGAGCCTACAGGGTAGCCCGGATATGTGCATGCGGCTCCTTGATGGGATAATTCCTCCCAAGGACCGTTCGATTGTCCCTACGGAGCTTCCTCAGATCGAGGGGTTCTTACGGACCCACTTCGAACGAGTTGCCCTGGTATGATCTCGCCTTCTTTCCATTATTTATTCCTTGTCATTCCTTTTTATTTTGATGACTTGACATTTTCCTTGTGCTTTTGTTGTCAGCTCGTTCGGGAAGAGGTGATCCTCGGCCGCGTTTTCGGCGAGCTCGCCGACAAGCACTCTGATCTGCTTGTCGAGCTGGAGCAATACCGAAGCACAGGGGTCACCCCCGGGCAGTTGGAGGCCATCAAGAAGACCGCTGACATGGCGATCACCTTGGTGGACGGCGCCCGGGAGGAGTATTTCAGGAAGGAGCAGCGCCTCCTTGCTGATGTCAAGAAGAGGGAGGCTGATACTGCAGCCTTCCTTCATGAAGTTGAGGCCATTCATCAGTGCCTTGATGAAGGGGAGGCGGTCCGTGCTCGCCTGGAGGCCGAGTTGAAGGAAGCTCGTGCCCAGTTGGTCGAGTCAGACGCTCTTAGGGTCGCCGCGGAGGCCCAGAGGGATGCTGCCGAAGCTAGGGGGGTCGCCCTAGAGGAGGAGAAGAACCGGCTGGCTGATCAGCTGAAGGCGGTTCCTTCACCCCAAGCCGTGGTTGAGGAGTTCAAGGCCTCCGAGGACTTTAAAGACCAGGCCTTGAAGGTGATGAAGTCGACCATCGCCGAGTTTCTCCAAGAACTGGTGGAGGAGGTCCAGGCGGTTGATCCCAACTTTCCTCTTGGGGAAGTTGCCTCCTTGAAGACCTTCCTGCGGAGTCGGCCTTCGCAGCCCTCTGTTGTTGGGGAGGCTGCTCCTGAAGGCGAGCCCGGTACTTCTGCCCCCGAAGGCGAGCAGAGCGCCCTTGCCCCCGAGAACCCCAAAGCTTGAAGTCCCCAACTCCTTGGCGACCATATTTATCTTTTTTAGATAGCCATTTTTGTGTTTTCTGTTTTTGGTTTGTAATTATTTATCGAAGACTTGGGTTTTTCTATTGAATGCCTTTATATTCTTGAGCCTTTAATCGACTTTGAACATATTCAGCTATCCAATATCTTACTCATAATTACTTTCCACTTATTCCTTGCTTGGTAATGTCGTCGACCCTTAAAGCCTTAGACCAATCATAAGTTAAACTTTCCAAGGATAACACTTTTGACACTTAAAAGTGTAAACTTCTAAGTTCAAAGAGATATTAGCTTCTTTGAAGTTTAAACCTTTGAGGTGTTGGCATAACAGGGGATTCGTAGTTTGTCAGGCTTTATCATCAATAGTGATCGCCTAAACTTTCTTTGGCCTGACTTTGGCATCAGAGCTTTTATTTTGCCAAACATTTTGCTAGGTCTTTTGGCCTGGCTTTGTTGCCAGGGCTTTTGGCCTGACTTTGGCGTCAGGGCTTTACCTGACTCTTGGCGTGAGGCCTAACTTTGTTGTTAGGGCTTTTGTGGCCTAGTTTTGTTACTAGGGCTTTTTTGGCCTAACTTTGTTGTTAGGGCTTTTGGCCTAGCTTTGTTGCTAGGCCTTTTTGGCCTAGTTTTGTTACTAGGGCTTTTTGGCCTAACTTTGTTGTTAGGGCTTTTGGCCTAGCTTTGTTGCTAGGGCTTTTGGCCTAGCTTTGTTGCTAGGGCTTTTGTGGCCTGACTTTGGCGTCAGGGCTTTTGGCCTAACTTTGTTGTTAGGGCTTTTGGCCTAGCTTTGTTGCTAGGGCTTTTTGGCCTGACTTTGGCGTCAGGGCTTTTGGCCTAACTTTGTTGTTAGGGCTTTTGGCCTAGCTTTGTTGCTAGGGCTTTTTGGCCTGACTTTGGCGTCAGGGCTTTTGGCCTAACTTTGTTGTTAGGGATTTTGAGGCCTGACTTTGGCGTCAGGGCTTTTTGGCTTCAGCTTGCTTCGAGTGGACACGCTTTGTGAAGGAATGGCTTTCTTTTATTGACATAATCAGTTTGATTACAAGCTATGCATAAAATCTTCTTAAATGCTCTGAATTAAATGGACGGGGTAACCTCTCGCCTTCGGTGGTTTCCAAATAGTAGGATCCTGGTGCGGCAATGTCTACTACTTTGTATGGTCCTTCCCATTTGGCTGAAAGTTTGTTTTTACTGTCCAGCCTTGTAAATTCATTCCTTCTCATAACCATCTCCCCCACGAAAAATTGGCGAGCGCTAACTTTTCTGTTGAAATACCGAGCGGTCGCCAAGCGCATCTTTGCCTGTGTTTTTTCCGAGAGCCATCTCTTTTCTTCTGCCAAGTCGAGGTCAGTTCTGCGCTCGATCTCATTTGCCTCCGCGTTAAAGTGTAGGACTCTGTGGGTACGCACTGCTAATTCAGCTGGTGCTACTGCTTCTGATCCGTACACTAAACTGAAAGGCGTTTCTCCTGTGGCCGCCTTAGGCGTTGTTCTGATTGCCCATAATACGTTTTCCAGTTCGTCTGCCCAGTTCCCTTTGAATGCTCGCACCCTTTTCTTGAGTCCTGCTAAGACAACTTTGTTGGCTGCTTCAGCTTGCCCATTTGTTTGAGGGTGATGTACTGAACTGAAGCGATGGTCGATATGATACTCTTCACAGAGCCATTTCAACTCCTTTCCAACGAATTGCGGACCATTATCGCTGATGAGTATTTTGGGAATACCAAACCTGGAGAATATGTTGACCTGCATGAACTTGATAACTTGGAATTCCGTTGTCGAAGCTAGAGCTTTCGCCTCTACCCACTTAGTGAAGTAGTCGATTGCCACTATAATATGAGTACGCTGACCAGTGCTAATGGGAAAAGGACCCAATATATCGATTCCCCATTGAACGAAGGGCCAGGCACCTGCCATTGGGGATAATAATGTCGATGGTCGACCCGATCGTGGTGCAAACTGCTGGCAAATTTCACACTTCTGTGTTAATTCGGCCGCGTCTTTTCCCAAGGTCGGCCAGTAATATCCCAATCTGAATATTTTTCTGCTTAGCGATCGAGCGCCTTCATGACATGCTGCTGCCCCTTCATGAGCTTCTCGAAGAACTTTTTCTGTTTCGGGCAGAGCAACACATCTCAAGTAAGGCGTCGAATAACCTCTTCTGTAGAGTTCTCCATCGATGATTAGATAACTGGCTGCGAGTCTTCTAATCCTAGTGGATTCGCCTTCGTCCTCTGGGAGGATGCCTTCTTTCAAATAATTATGGAACGGGGTCATCCAGGTGACCTGTTCTTGAATGTTGAAGATCTCCGCTCTGTTTTCAAGGACTGAACATAGGGCCCTTTCCAGAAATTGCACATCCTGGATTGTCGCCCCTCCGAAGGCTAGCTTACTCAAAGAATCTGCCATCTGGTTTTCTTGGCGAGGAATGAATTCAATCGCGAAATTTGGGATTTCTGCGACCAGCTTTTTGGCAATGCCGAGATATTTCTTCATCTTTTCTCCCTTTGCCTCGTATGCGCCATTAACCTGATTGACAATGAGCTCTGAGTCGCTTTTTACTCTAAGCGCAGCTATACCCATTCCTTTTGCTAGTCTGAGTCCAGTGATAAGAGCCTCGTATTCTGCTTCGTTATTGGTCGCCGGGAATGTCAAGGCGATCGCGTATTTCAGAGGCTCGCCCTCAGGAGGAATAAGAATTAAACCTGCCCCCGAGCCTTCTTTTGATGAAGACCCATCCGTATAGAGTTCCCAGATTTGATTGTCGTTTGCTGACTGACTTGGCCTGTTTTCTGCCTCCGCTTGACCGTTACTCGTGCTTTCCACTATGAAATCAGCTAGTGCTTGACCTTTGATGGCCGTTTTTGGCGCAAATTTGATCCTGAACTCGCTGAGCTCGATCGCCCACTTGACCATTCTTCCTGAAGAATCTGGCTTCATCAGGAAGTTTTTGAGAGGTTGATTGGTGAGGACCGTGATGTCGTGCGCATGAAAGTAAGGTCTCAGCTTCCGAGCAGCAATAACTAAGGCATAGAGATACTTCTCAATCTGGACATATTTTATTTCTGCTGAGTTGAACATTTTGCTAATAAAATACACTGGACTCTGAACATTATTCTCCTCCCTTATTAAGACAGCACTGGCTGCCACATCGCTAATGCCTAAATAGAGGAAAAGCTGCTCGCCTGGAACGGGTTTTGCCAGAGCTGGGAGTGTTTGAATATGCCTTTTCAAGGACTGGAATGCTTCCTCGCAGTCTGGCGTCCACTCGAACTTGCGGTTGGCCCTCAAGGTTTTGAAGAACGGGAGGGACCTGTCGCTTGCTTTGGAAAGGAAGCGGTTAAGAGCAGCTAGTCGGCCGTTCAGGCACTGGACTTCCTTATGGCAGGTTGGCGACTTCATTTCTTCTATGGCCTTTAGCTTTTCCGGGTTTGCTTCTATGCCCCTTTCGCTGACCATAAAACCCAGGAACTTCCCGGACTTGACTCCAAAGGCGCACTTTGCTGGGTTCAGGCGAACGCTGTGTCTCCTCATGCATTCAAAAGCTTCACGGAGGTCGGTGGTATGAGGATTGCCTTTGATGGATTTAACGAGCATATCATCCACGTAGGCCTCCATGTTCCTTCCCAGCATGTCCTGGAACAGTCGGTTCACCATCCGCTGATAAGTTGCCCCGGCATTGATGAGACCAAAGGGCATCACCTTGTAGCATAGAATGTCCCCGTCAGCATAGAAATCAGTGTGCGCCTCGTCATCTGGATGCATTCTGATCTGGTTGTAGCCTGAATAGGCGTCCATGAAGCTCAGCATCTCATGACCCGAGGTAGCGTCGACCAGCTGATCAATTCTCGGAAGGGGATATGAATCTTTGGGGCAAGCCTTGTTTAAATCGCGGAAGTCGACGCACATCCTCCACTTGCCGTTTGATTTCTTGACCAAAACCGGGTTGGCGACCCAACTCTGGAATCTTACTTCTCTGACGAAGTCAGCTTCAATCAACCTGCCGACTTCCTGCCTGATCGCCAAACGCTTATCAGTCCCGAATGATCTTCTCTTTTGGGCGATCGGCTTGATGGAGGGGTCTATCCTGAGCTCATGAGAGATAATATCTGTGCTGATTCCTGGCATGTCGCTCGGCTGCCAGGCGAAGAGCTCTTTGAATTCCTTGAGGAGGGCGGTCATGGCCTCCTTCTAATCCTCTTTCAAGGTGGTCCCAATGCGCACCTTTTTGTCTGGACCATCGATCTCGACCTCCTCCAATTCCTCCATGGGTGCTGGTCGAGCCAAGTCCTCGCGGGGATCTGCCTCTGTCTCGATGGCGAGCGCCTCCTTTTGGTTCTTCCTGCGTAAACAGTTCACATAACATTGCCGCGAGGAAGGCTGATCTCCTAGCACTTCTCCAATCCCGTTCGGAGTGGGGAACTTAATCTTCTGGTGGACAGTGGAGGCCACAATCTTATTTGGGTTGATCGTGGTCCTCCCTATGATGGCGTTGTAGGATGTAGGTGAATCGACCACCAGGAAAGTGACCGACACCTTGATACTTTTCCACCCCTCGCCAAAAATCACTGGCATGGTTATAGCCCCCAGTGGACAAGTTGTTCTTCCCGCAAACCCTATCAGCGGAAAGTCGACCCTCTTCAGGTCACGTTTTGATTTGCCCATCTTTTCGAAGGCGTCCAGAAACAGGACGTCTGTCGAGCTGCCTCCGTCGACCAGAATCCTTGCAACATCACAGCCGTCAATATCTGCCGTAATGACCAGAGCATCGTTGTGGGGCGTGGTGACATGTGCCAAATCATCTTCAGAGAATGAGATGACAATGTTTTCTTCAGGTCGGGGCCGCTTCCCCAACTGAACTGCCGTGGAGATCTGAGTGGCGTAGACCTCTCTGGCGCTTGACCTCTCGTCGCCTGCGCCGAATCCTCCCGCAATCAGATTCACTCTCCTCTTGCTTCCAGAAGGCTCAGCTTGATCTGCAGGGGCTGGTGAACGATGTCTCCTGGGGGGCGTTCGACTTCGGTCTCGCCCTGCCACAAATTCCTTCAACATTCCCCCCTGAATCAGCCTCTCTATATCTCGCTTCAGAATCTTGCAATCGTCTGTCTTATGGCCCTTGCACTTATGGTATCTGCAATAGCTCTCGACATCCTTGCCCATGGGTAACCCACCTCGGCGAGGCATCGGTGGCCTCGCCAAGGATCTCCTCTCCATCTCGACTAGTACCGCTGAGATCTGCCTATTTAAAGGCGTGAAGTACTCAGGGACCTCTGGATGGCGAGGTGCTGGAAGAGACTCGACTCGGGGCTTACTTTCTTTTCCCTTCTTCTCCTTCTTTATCTCCTTCTTACCATCGCGTAGGGGTTCATGGGTTACCCTTAGCGAGGTCGTCAGGAGATTAGCCTCGATGTTTGCGCGTTCAAGGTCTATGAAACCTTTTGCTCTGGACGCCAACTCCTCCAATGTCTCTATCTCCTTCACATGGTAGCTGTTTCGCAGCTTTCGCGAGGCCTTGTTGGCCACATCCAGACCTCTGTAGAATGCTCGAATGATCTCCCCATCCGAGATTCGGCGATCTAATTCTGTGACGTTTTGATGAAAACGCCCGTAGAAGTTGGACAGCGATTCTCCAGGCTGCTGTTTGACCGAGTCAAGGGCGACCACACTCTTCAGCAACTGGCGCTCGCCCATATATCTCTCCAGGAACTTGCTTCTCAACTCTGCCCAAGTTCCGATTGATCCTGCAGGGAGGCCGAAGAACCAGGACGAAGCCGAACCCGAAAGAGTAGATGGAAATAGCAAAGCCAAATGATTGGGATCGTTTGACTTACCCAGAAGGGAGGCCTCATGCTTGTTGACATGTACGGTGGGATCTCCTCCACCGCTATACTCAGGTATTGTCCGAGCAACCACATCCTTCGGGATTTTGATAGCGACGAGCGCGTCGGTGAATGGATGAGAGGACTGCTCCTTGAAGGGAGCTATGACTGTCAACTGTCTTTCCTGGAGCCTTTTGTTGAGGAGGTCATCCATCTGATCCACAATGCAGTACATGGGAGAGGCTCCGGGTGGAGGCGGACCGGAAGGATTGGCAGTATATGCGGCTGCTGGCTCCTTGGTGTGTGCTGGAGGTAGGGACTGCTGACCTGACGTCATCTCCTGATCCTCCTGAGGCGCAACAGGACCAGGATTGGCCGCTTCTGAAGGTGAAGGCCCTGTGGCAGCAGGGCGGTGGTTTTCCTTAGGAGCAGAGGGATTGTTTTCCTGAGGAGCAGGGGCTTGGCGGCGCGCCTGTCCTAGGATGGCTTCCATCAGGGAGACCATCTCGGGGGTTAAATTAATATCCTGCCCCGCAATGTGGACTGTCTGCGGTGCAGGGGCTCCGTTTTGATCAGCAGCTGGGGTCGGTCTTGAATCACCGACATGTTCTCGAGCTGTCCGCAGAGGAACAGCATTAACTCCTGCTCGGCTGGCAGGTTCTTGTTGAAGCGGTGAAGCGGCGGCGGAATCAGAGCTATCTGAGGATCGCTCCCTAGTCTGATTCCGACGGTTGCTTTGGGATCGAGTTCTCATGGCTAAATTGATCGTTCCCACAGACGGCGCCAAATGTTGGATCGTGAAATCCTGAATGCTGATCTGACAGTGAATTGAATGCCAGACAAGGTTGGGATGACGCTTCAGCTTCAACTCCTGTGAACTTGCAAGTAGGGGAGCGCAACAGAGGGAGTGCCTCTGGGTCCCTCTCCGATGCTTAAATGAGTATGTGTGTGTATAAAACTCAAAACGTAAAGAACGTATGTAAAGCAAGGGTATTTATAGGGTAAGAGAGATAGAACCGTATAAAGGCAACTGAATATCTTAATGTATATTGAGTTGCTGAAGATTCGGATCGTGGGATATGGCAGTTACTGCGAGATATTGCAGTTACTACGAGATATTGCAGTTACCAAATCTAATCTTTAGTGAATATGTGACCGAGATATGCGGGATATCTTGGCCACTCTGTTATTAACGGTTTAGTGGGACCAGAGGAGAGAGGCAAGGCTCTCTTCGGGGCGAGCACTCCCATGTCGAGCAGTGGAAGGTCGCGACTTGGTAGAGAATGGCGAGCAGTCTGAGAGCCTTTGGCGTCTCTATAGACTTTGGCCTCGATTCTGGATTACTCGATGGTGGGCCAAGTTTGGCTTGTACTTGGGCCGATCCAGTTCGGATGTCATGGGTTTACCCCCTCTATAGTTATTGGGCCTTCGAGGCCTTTTCTTACTGGGCCGTCACTATTGATACCCAACATCAACTAATTGATCAATGCAAGGTTGCGGGTATCAATCTCCAGGATAGGGGTTGTTCAAATCTCAGAAGTCAATAAACATACTCCATTTATTGGTGGACTTCTTTACCAACATCATATTAGCGACCCACATCTTGAATCAATTCTCCTTGAAAAGGTTATGGTCGACTAGCTTGCTCATCTCAACTTGAATGGGTAATCGTTTTTTTGTCCAATCACTATCTACTTGTCTATGTGATATGTTTGAGTAGCGGGCGAATGTTCAAGTCACGTGTGATGATGCAGGTATCAATGCATGGCAGGACTCATAGAGAACAAGTCTTTGAACTTGATAAGCAAGTTGGTCAACACTTCTACTTGCTTTTTAGAATGTTGACTTTTAAGTACGTTTTGTTTTGTGAATTTAGGTAGCAATAGATTTAAAAAAAAGTGGACAGTGTAGTGATACGAATATACACTTCTTTTTGGGTCAAATTAACGCTTTACTTGAAGAAATAAAACTTCGTGACTTTTGGGAACGGAAGTTCGTACACATAAGCATTCTCTACTAAACATACAAAGGGTAGTGGTGGTCTTTCGACCCACTCAATAAGACTCACTCCCAATATCGCTTGCTTTGCTATCCAATTCGGACACTCGTTTACCGTCCTTGGAATAGCTCGCCATTGCACTTGCACAATTTCCCTTGCTAGTGCTCAGATGTTTGGTATGATGGTAACAACCTTCAATGTTTCGACCCCTCCACTATTTGTTGGTGAACCGTTTGTGAGTCCGTCTCTATAATGATGCTTTGTCATCCCGCTTCAATCGCTAGTCGTACTCCTTCTTGTATAGCCATGGCCTCCATCGCCTCTATAATGTCACTCCGTTGTCTCTGGTTCATGCTTTTTGTCCTTGTCTTTAGCCACCACCCCTATGCTCTTCGTGTTTCCTTACACCATGAAGCGTCACAATTTAGCTTGATCGTGTTTCCCGTCGATGGTTTCCATCATTGGGGCGGTCTGTCCTCGGGCGTTAATGGGGTTGTTCGGCCGACCCCTCTTTACTCCTCGTAGGCTTGCTTGATTACCATTACCGCGACCCTATGGTTTGGTTGTGTCGATTCAAAGGTTGTCGTGCATCTTGCCTTCTATATGTGCCAACATGTGAGTAACGTTACGGCCCACCTATCGTCGCCTGTTGTACCTCCTCTGTTCGGTTCCGCTTTCCTCCTCTCGAGCCATTTGACCATATCTAGATTGTTCGGTCTGTCTACTCGTATCCCTAGTATGCCGAGCCAAATCTGTTCAGTCCACCCGCATTAGAGGAGCATGTGTTCCCGTGTCTCAACTTATTCACAAACCGGGCAGCTCAGAGGTACGTTCATCCCCTGTCGCGCCATGTTCGCTTTAACATCTATGGCATTTGTTGCGAGATGCCACCTGAAGTTCTTTACCTTTGGTATTACCTTTTCGCCCAAATATCCTTCCAAAAGATTGCTTAGTTAGGTTGAGTCGCCCTTGGTCGTTGTTCAGTCCTTTCCCGTACTCTGTGGTAAACCGATCGGAGCTGTGGTGTACCATCCTTTGTATGGTACCAGATGTACTAGTCTCTTCCCCTGTCTTGCGGTAGCAGGATGGTAAGGATATGCACGACACCTTCCTGATTAACTATGCTCCTCACAAGGGTCTTATTCCATGATCCATTCAGATGTATGAGCTCGCTTACTCTTAGATCCCCTCTATGCTCCACCTTTATTTAACCATTCACCCGTTTGCTCTCCTTAGTGTATATCCATGGTTCCTCAAAAACTCAGATGTTCTGTCCCGTGCCGATCATCCACATCCCTTCATGCTTCGTAACATCTCGGTCGTGTATGATACTACTCAGTCCCTACGAGGCTCGGCCTCCCTTTTGCGCCTCTAAGAAAGAGCAACGTGGAAAATACAGCCCCTTTAAGACCTGCGCGCATATTGTGTTGGGGTCAGACATTGTCATATGCCTTCTGCATGTCAATCTTTAGTGCGCACTCCACTTTTTTTTCGTTGCGGTTCATGTGCTGGTGGTGGAACACTTCGTGGGCAAGCATGATGTTGTCTTGTATGTGTCTACCTAATACAAATGCACTCTGGAACGGAGTGATAAGCTCTGATAGATATATCTTTAAATGGTTCGCAAACACTTTCAATATGATTTGGTACAAAACATTGCTGCAACTTATTGGCCTAAAATCTGCGTGTTTTATCGGATTTGGCACTTTTGGAATCAACACAATATCGGTATTATTCAGGTGATTTAGGAGACTACCTGTTCAAAAAAAAGCTTTTACCGCAGTTATGACATCTACCCCCAAGATGTTCCACTTCCTTTGATAAAACAGACCCGGGAACTCGTCCGGACCCAGCGCGCGTGACCCGCCTAGTTGGTATGTTGTCGACCTGATTTCTATATTTGTTACCTCCCTTGTTAAGTGTGCATTCATCTCAGGTGTGATGTGGTTTATTACATATCTTAGGAACTCATTTCCCAATACGGTTTGTTCCGAAGCGAACATATCGCCAAAGTATCGGTGTAGCTCTTCGTAAATCCTCTCTTCCTTGTCTATCCACTCCCCATTTGGTCCCTTTAATCTGCATATTTGGTTCATTCATCTCCTTTCTATCGTGGTTTGGTGAAAGAACGTGGTATTACGGTCTCCGTCCCTAAGCCATTTGACCCTCGACCGTTGTCTCCAATAAGTCCCCTTCCTCTTCTAAAGCCTTTGGAGATTTACTTGAAACCTTTTCTCCTCATGTATCGCCTCGTTTTTCAACCCCCCTTGGATGTTTATCCTTAGTGCTTCCTTCGTTTTTGAGATCGCTTGCATGTTATGGACGAAATGACCCCTACTCCATGTCGTGAGCTTTGTTCGACATTTATGTAGTTTTGTGTACACCCCTTGTATTTCCCGTCTAGATGTTTGTATTTCCCATGCTTCCTTTATTACCTCCTTGCATTCCGGGTTATCGAGCCACATTGCCTCGAATTTGACACGTCGTCTAGCTCTAATCTTCGATTGCTTGAGTTGGAGCACCATTGGTGCATGGTCTGACCCAATGGCTAGTTCGTTGATGCACCTCCCTCGTTGGTGCCTTGTTGCCCATGCCATGTTGACGAATACACGGTCTAGGCGCTCGCTTATTCTCTCCGCTCCACTTCGGTTGTTGTACCATGTGTATGGGTTTCCATTGGCTCCCAAATCCTCCATGCTTATATCTTCGATCAACTGTTTGAATTCATCAATTTGTCTTTGTGATTTCCTCCTTCCATCTTGATTTTCATGTGGGTGGCATATGGTATTGAAATCCTCAAGGATCATCCAACTTCCCATTTGGCCCCTCCCTATCGTTCTTAGGAGGTTCCAGTTTTGTGTCCGTTCTCGTGCCTCCGTGTTCGCATATACCCAAGTCACATACATTGGGTCGGCATGTTTGTCCATGTGTACCTCACAATCTATGTAGTTCGGGTCGGTGTACAGTATCGAAATCCCAGTGTTCGTCGTCCACCACAATGCTAGCCCCCCGGATATCCCATTCTGGTTAACATAGTGTGTGTAGTTCATCCCTATCTGTGCTCTTATCTTATCGCAGTAGGTATCCTCATTCTTTGTTTCCATTAAGAAAATGATGTTTGGGCGATACCTTTTGTTGAGATCTTGTAGGTGTTAATTGTCAAGGCAAAACCTAAACCCTGACAATTCCAGGAGATGGCACTCATTTTGCCCCCGTGGCTGTTTCAAGACATCCACGAGAACCCTTTTCTAGCTCCTTTGATTCCACCTGTGCACTTAGTTCCATCGTTTTCTTCACGGTTCACTTCTTACGATTGGGGTTTGTCTTGTTTGCTCTTCGCCTCAGGCTTATTTGTACCCTTGGTTGTTTACATTCGGTTTCTTTCTCCAGTTTCCACATCCTCTTTGTCCTCGGTTGGTCCTCCATTCCTCCCTGGTCCGCTTGAGTGTCATTTTGTCTAAGTCTGGGCTCATACTGGATGTAGGGTTTTGTGTCACGGGTTTGGGTAACGTGAGGGGGTGTATCAGGCGGGTTCTCTGCAATGTAGGTCCAAATTAGGGTAGTGGTATCGCTCGAATGTGGTTGGGTGGGGTTATCGGGTAGGTATGTGATCATGCGTTGGTTGGGTTGGGCGGGTTGGGCGGGTTGGGCGGGGTGTTCGGTTGGCTGTGGTTGGGGATTAGGTCGGTTCGGTTGGTTACTTAGCCACCCGGGTACGGTTGCTAGCTTTGGCTTGTGTGGTGTGGTTTGGTCAGTTGGGTAGTGGGTATTGTGGAGGGTGAGGGATTTCGTGTTTAGGGGTTCCTTAGTATTCATCTCATCCATCCACTCCTTGGGGTTTATTTGGTCACTTTCTCTTGAGGTTGGTTCGGTCTCCATGGGTTCGGTTTTAATTTGTGCATTCATTCGGTTCTTGGTTATTCCATCCCCATCTATTGCCTTGTTGCATGATGCCCCCGATCGTGCTTGTTTTGGGACCTCGGCCATGATATCACACCACGACTTCCTTACGCTCTGTTTCGGTTGTGATCGCTGACCCTCATTCCCTCCTACATGTTGCCTAGTCGTACCCTGTTTTGGTCTCACCCCTATGAGCCATGGTCTATATGCGGGGATGTTTGGATCGTGCTCTGCCATTTGTACTTCTAGTTTACATGTTTGTGTCTTGTGACCTAACATACCACATCCATAGCAATAATCAGATAATCGTTCATACTTTATAGATGGCCATCTATCTACCCTTTGGGAGTTTCTCCACCAGAATCCCGCCATCAACGGTTTCTCCCCATTCACTTCCACTCGTATACTAATATAACTCCTACTAATCCTCCCAACATGCTTTTCAATCTCCATGCATATTCCTATCATATTTCTTATCTTCCAGGCATTTTCATCACTAATTTTTTCTGTCCTAGGTCATGCGCTTGGGTCCAGAAGTTTACCTTATTAAAGTCCACCTCCTTCACTCCCACGCTCGGATCCCATCGTTTTATGTTGAGTAAGTGGTCATGCACTTCCCACGGGGACCAGTCTAGTATCTGGTCTGCATCCTCCGGTCTTTCAAAATCGAACAAAACTATGCCCGCCTCCGCCTCTGAGATCGCAACGTGACCGTATCTCGCCCATGCTGCTCGGAGGACCCCATGAACCACATTCTGTTTAATCGGTTTCTGGGCGATGACTTTGCCCACATACCATGTTTTTTTCTGCACTAGCTCGTTTGAGTTGAGGTCGATCGCGGATCCGCCAAGTCTGTTTTTCTCGCCGGGGCTGGAGCTGTGCTGCATCGTGCCGCCGTGACTCCATGAAAATCAGTATTTTGTGAAGGAAATTTTACAAGGGAAATAATCCCTTTAAACTTAGAACTATTTGTAAGGGATTTGTAAGGGCTAAATGAGAAGAATAATAATTAGGGAAATTTCTCACAAAATATATTTTCCTCACTAATTTCTCACAAATATATTTGTAAGGAAAATATTTTAAAGGAATAATGAAGTATTTTTTGCGACGATTTTTCCTAATAAATAGTTTTAAGGATAATCCCTCAATAATTACCTTTTCCAATCTTAAATTTTGTAAGGGATTTATAGCTCCTCATAAAATATATTCATTTTGCAAGGAATTTATATCTCTTTAAATAAAAAAAAATGTAAGGGAAACCTATGAAAAATCATATGATTTAATATTAGATAAAAGTAAAACACAATTGTGAAACTTCACTCGATCAATCCTATCGTGAAACTTCCTCCTTCTTTGCTACTTAATCGTCGCCTCCACTGTGCCATCTCGTCTGCTGCCGCTGTGTCACCGCGCTGCCGCCGATTGAACGTGACTTTGTCATCCTTCTCCTCGCCCTTTCCCTTCTCATCTCCGACTCCTTCCCCTCGCTTCTCCCCATCCCTCTAGATCTCTTATACGTCTTAACTGTCACCTCCTTTGATTCTGATTCGTCTACGGGAGATAATCTGGTACATTCTTCTATCTGATTTGGTTATTTGTTCATTGATTCTGATTCTTCTCTCCGAAACCCTATATATTTGTTCATTATTCATCTGGATTCTTGAATGTCATTTAGTTGCTTAGTATGTTGTATATTTATTGTTTAGTTCGGATGTAGATATCTAACCCCATAGTGACAGCGACAAGGGTGGACTCTTTTAAGTGAAGATTTTATTTAGACACCATCAGTTGAATAATAATACGGTCAGAAATTTCGTTTATGTACTTGCGTAGATGATTTATTGGAAATAAATTGGAATGCTAAGGTTATTTAATGATTCTCCAATGTGCATATATAACAGTGGATACATGTAGAAGTTGTTAGGACTCAGACTTTTTGAGAATAGTTCGCGAAACTCTAATTGAGTGTATCCATTAATAAGCAGATGGTTGTGAAAGGATAGTTTGACATGTGCGCATACCAATTGGTGCAGTAGACTAAGCCAAAAGGCTGATCCAATATGTGAGATGTTACATATTTTCACATCAAACTTGCATTCCATTTTCTATAATCTGATACTTGATATACACACACGTAAATTGGGGATTTCCCTACAGGTACATTTCGAAATTTCTTCAGTAGCAAATAAATACATATCCTTAGTCAGTTGGTCACAATAACAATGTAAAGCTCGAAAAGGCAATAACTTCCTAGCTTTCTGTAAAAAGACATCTCTGACTTTTTTTCAGGTTTATTTTCAAGAGATCAAGTTCATCCATGGAGTGGGCCCATTGAAACAAGTACTTCATTATCCTTTCCAGGTGAGTCGAAAAAGATGGATGGAAATTCGTTCTTCTAGCTCAGGTTTCCACAATAACTTCTTATGTCATAAACTACGCCCTAGCTACTACAAATGTGGGGTTTGTGGTTGATTTCCTGCTCCCAACAGTCATTGACTGTGTCCTAATGATCTTGCAGAACACCTCCCTTGGCAGCGTCGCTGGTGCTGCTATTGCCACAGCATCCTGAGGGTCTGGCAAGTCCCTGGTTTGGTCCTTTGTTTTTTCTCTTCTAGGAATACTCTCCAGCGTTCTTATTTCCTTGAGAATCAAAAGTTTTCCAACACCATCCTGGTGGATCAGTCCTCTCCGGAGAGTGAAAATAAGGACACGAAGAGGATCGAGTAGGAAATTACTGTAAGCCTTTATCATACTTTATTAATTACAACTTCTCTGTGATTTTTACTGTCAAATGATGCTAATTTTGAAATCTTTGCGGAAAACACCTATATATCCGTCATAACTACTCACTTAACTATTACCATGCAAAGCACAAAAACTCAAAATATATCATTATGTTGATGGATAGATAGATTAGGTTATAATCATTTTTATGTTTACACTAACGTGTGTCATCAAAATGGTAACTCAAACATATATATTCAACTGAACTCTTGTATCAAAATCAAGGTCAGGAATAGGATTGAATGGAAAACTAGCTTCTGACATCACATATTTAAACAAAGTCTATTTGGAAAGACGTGCAAAGGGGATGCATTTACATAGGAATGGATGGCCATCTGACTTAGAGCAACCACTTTATAATGTTGACCTTGCTGTAATTCTATGTGAAATGAATGGTTTTATAGAAGGCCGGTTATTTCTCTATGAAAAGATGAAATTATACAAAGAGGTTATTTCTTGCTAGATTCATGTAAAGGATGGGTTCCAACACTCTGGGCAGGTCTTCTTAAGTATTTTGGTGAAATAGGAGAGGAGTGCTTGAAGGAAGTGAAGGATATTTTGACTTATATTGAAAGGGATGACATCTTGCCTCCCATAATTGCTCTGCAAACTTTGTCTAGTAATTTGTGCCTCACACTTTCAGCCGTCAAGAAATACATAGCTAGAAAGCTTGAGAAATAGTCAAAGCTCACTGAAAAGGATCACAGCTATATTGAGAAATATCAGATTTTTGTCAACTGAACTCTTGCTGTTATTATAGTAGTTGGTTATTCCTTATGAGATGTCGCATAGATTAATTACTTCTATTATTCAAGCATATTGGTAAAATGAATAACTTATTATTACCGTTCTAATTGTTTAACATCCAAATAAGATTTTATATATATGTTAAGTGTTAAGAGAGGAAACAGTGTGAGTAGCTCTTGTAATTTACTAAGTGTGTTATGTTTCTTGAGATCTTTCCAATTCTTGCACTGCATCACTCTAGATAGCTGCATAATATTCTCTAGCATCTTGCATCATGGTTCAAAATCTGAACAAGAACTTCCTAACTGTCGGATATGCCCTGTTATTGTTTCTGCGAAATAGAAGTGGTCTATTAGTTCTTGTTAGTGAAACAACGGTTCTGAAGTTTAAAAAAACATGGAAATTCTGCTTAAACTTGCAGGAGGAGACAGTGGCAATGATTTTTAATGGAGCTAAATATTTTTAATGGAGATCAACAATATCAGATCAACCAATTGCCAGCATTAGTGCAAACCATGATTGAGCAATTTGTAAAACAAGGTCAGGAGTTTAATCCCTTTCAACGGGATAATGGTTCCACTACTTAAGTTGTTGCATAATTTCTATTTAGATATTTTTGACTAAGTATGTATTATTTAGATACGTTGTTAATTGCTATCTCTTTAGAGTACACTTTGAATGTTTAAACTATAAACTTTTTCATATAATAATATATATATATATATATATGTGTATTCTATTAATATTATTATATATATATATGTATACTTCAAATTATTTATAGTGTTTTTCCTTGATAGTGCATGAAATTCCTCACAAATTTAACTGAATATACTTTCTTAATAATCCCTTTGTAAACTTACTAACAAAAAACCCTTACTATTTTCCTCAAAATTCTTGAAAGAAAAGTACTTGAATTTTTTTTTATAATTCACTTGGCAAAATACTCACAAAATTCCCTAAATAAGTCTGTGAGGGGATTATTTTTTAAAACTTTGATAGGAATTTTATAAGGAAAATTTGTTGAAACTTTTTGCAAGGGATTTTCCTTTTAAAGTGCTATTTTTATAGCAAACTTATTTGATAAGGGTAGATCCCTTAGATAGTTCCTTACAAAGTGAAATTTCTAAGGGATTTTTGAAATTCCCTTAGAAATTTGACCATCACAAAAAGGCAAATTTCTTGTAATGGGTGCAAGTGCCTTCACCACACCTAGCAACTCCCTGCAAGAACAATCAATAATATCTGAAATAGGTTTTGTAGCTCAATTGATCAGACCCGAGTGTGTAATGTACACAAAAACGGGTCTGCAGCCGTACTGGTGCGAGGCTCTGCTCGGTTACTGCGTGCTTTGTTGTCGTGTTTCCTGGTTCGCCGGCGAAGCCTCCGTCGAGACCTTGGATTTAGTCATGCTAGGTTAAGCACAGTGAGCTGGAGCTAAAAAAATCTCATTCAAGCGTTGCAGAGGTTAGTTTCAGTTTGGCGTACATAAGATTCGTTCCCTTCCTTCCTTGCATGGTTTTGTCCCTTTCATCTGCAATGTCCTTCTGATTGGTTGTTTGCTTCTTTGGCAATAAATGCCAAGATTCCTAGCCAATTGCACGACTAATTGGAATCTGTCCATGTTTTAAACCCTAGAAAATTGGGGGAATACGGGTAGAGAATATCGGACAGAGATTGGATTTCAGCTCCTCATGGCCATGTTCTTCTTTTGCAAGTTGACGTTTATTATATTAAAAACAAATTAATAAAATAAGATTTCATCTTCTATAAATTGAAGGTTTGATTGAAGAATGAGGGGAGATCATGAAGGGTCGACAGCTACGGCATGCATGGTAAGGAAGAAAAAAGAAAGAAAAAGGAAAAGGAAAAAGTGAAAAAATAAATAATGGAAAAAGTATCGGTAATTATCGGTCTTGGTGTCTCGTACGGTATTTAAACTCCGAATGAGTTAGGTATATTTATTTCATATTCAATATTGTATTTGTATTTTCTAATGTTATGAAATTGAGGTTTTATATATATATATATTGTACATATAGATATACATAGTATTACATAAATATGTAATACTATGTATAATATATATATATATATATTATGTATATGTAATATTATATATATGTAAATTTATAATATAGATATATTATTTATATGTTATCTATCTATATATATGTATAATATATATGTAATACTATATGTATATGTATAATATTTGTATATATAAAAAACAATATTTTCACAAATGACTTAGGTCCTTCCCGAACTTTGAGGAAGGTTACAACTCGGTCCTTGGACTCTCGGGTCATTGTGCAACTTTATCAAGTGTTATAAACCAAACCTGATAAGTTTTGGGGTCATTTGTACACTTTAAGAAATATTGGCATTTTTTGAAATATTGGCACTTTATCAGCTTGAATTTTTTGAAATTGGTATTTTGTCTTCTAAACTTTTCTGGACATTCCATGACTTTTCAAAGTGTTACAAATAAGTCTAGAATAATTTTCGGGTTATTTTAGAACTTTTACAAGTGTTACGAATAACTCCAAAATAATTTATGGTCATTTCTGCAATTTTAGAAATATTGTTCAATTGCATTTTGGTTCTTAGATTTTTTTGGACATCCTATAACTTCTCAAAATGTGACAAATTAGTCCAACGAACTTAATATCTTCGAAATCATTTGTGCATGTTCTGACACATTTAGAATGACTCAAAAGTTAAACCGTTTTTTCTTCGAGCACGAATAACTTTAAATTAACTCATAAATAAATAAAATGTTTGTACATGGTTTGTTTAATTAAAAAAACGTGTGTAATCAGTTTAGCCAAGCATGATCAAATTGAACAATTCAGGTAAATCGCTAAAAAATAATTTGAAAAGCAAACTAAAGTACTGAAAGGGTGGATTATCGGTTCACGATCCCTTAAGACGTAATCAAACTCCCAAACTCAATTATGTGGACGCAGACATTTCCAAGCCCTAGGATGTTAACCCCATGTACCCTAGGCAAATTTTAGGATTTCGATTAGCCTTTAATTAATAGGTGGAGACTCTTCCATTTATCGGTCTGGTTAATGACCCTGCTCGACCGGACCTGTCGCTCGCCAAGACCCAACATTTTCAAACGAAAATTAAGACGATTTTTAAAAAAGGGTCGAGGAAAGTCGGATTTAACGTCTGAGAACTTGGCGACTCTGTTAGGGATTTGTTTTAGAGGGTTTGGGCTTTGTCATGTTTGCTTTTCCATATTATATTTTTGCCCTATCCGTTTTGACTGTTTGCTCATGATTCCAGTTTCAAATTTTGTCCAAAAGGCGATGTAATTGTAATAATTCAAAAAAAACTATTATTGCTTTGCACACACCACACTGGTTACCATTACCTGGAGCACATTAAGAGCTTAGGAAGTTTAGTAAGGGAATGTGCCCGGAGCGGTTTGGACCGCCGGCACGGACCTAAACAACTCAACTCGAGGATCGTAATGGGCATGTGATCCTCTTTAGGAGGTGAGGTTCCGCTGGTTCAGAGGATCTAGAAATTCCATCCATTTAGAACAAAAAGCTACACACCGTGTTTAACCTTTACCAGTGTTGTGTATTTCCATTTTTCTGCCCAACTGATGTAAATGGGAATTAAGCCCAAATATTTGGATGCGAGTTTGGCCTATAATTCATGGAGGATTCGACCCAGCTGTTGTGAATTTGAAGTCAGCCCAATAACTGTAGATGGGAGTTTGGCCCATTATGTAAATATGTTTTGTTTTAGCCCTAGATCATGACATGTATAGGATTGTGTCTTTTGTATTATATATTCTACACTGTTGTAAATGTAATACGAGTCTTACTCATGAAGTTTACATTCTCGCACTTGAATTGCATTTTTTTTTAAATGTAAATTCTGTTAATTCTCTCTTGTATCCTTAGGACGTTTCACGCACCATCTTTAGTAACGATGAATAAAAAAAATCATTTCCCTCACATTAAGCCCATAGAGCCCCCTACGATCGAAAAATGCCTGAATATTGAAAGCCATGACAAAAGGAAATCAGAAATATGTGAACATGAAAATTGACGAGTTTCACGATCTTGCAAGTTACGAAGTCAATAGGGTTCTCCTTGATGCCTTGTCTAACTTTTAGAATGTGGAAAACGCGTCTGCGTGATTAACAACAACAAAATACGTTCACAATTTCTATTCGGCACCAGCAAGTTCGTTTTTCAACTAGGTGGAGATAATCAGAGATAGACCCGAACAACCACCGTCATTCTAGCAATGTGGGGGCACCTTGGAAAATGTGGGGGCAACATAGCTGAGTTGAATGACACCCTTAAATAATTCAGACGAAGGACGAGGAAAGTAAAAATATTTTCAAAATGCATGGCTTCGGCCTTTTTCCGAACCAAGGAACAAGCAACAAATGTACTCAACAAGCTGCGACGTCATGTGAAACGTCTTAAGAACTAGACTTTGATTGGATAAATCCTTTTAAACTACTCTTGATTTTTTTGCCATATATACAATCAAAGTCTACGAATGGAACATGCAGAATTTTCAAAACCAGTCATGCATGATCAATTGTGTATTTGTCATTCTTACTACAGTATTTTGAATTTAGGTTTTTGGGAACCCATGTGACAGTCCAAGACTCCAACATCTCAATAACACGAGGATAGAATCATCCAACTAGAACAGACCATGCACATCATGAGTTCCCGCATAGTGTAGTCAATCGTTGGCATGGCCTCCTAGGTCGAGCGTATTTTTGCTTTTCTAAGCTCCAAGCAGCCGTGACTACCACATTATCCCCGACATCGTCTTCCCGAAGAACACTACTGTTGTGGCACCTCATCAAACCATGTCAGGAACTTTTGCCATTCTAGCCAAGCTACACCTCCCACATACGGCCATCCTGACCAAGGTGCACCTCTCACATATGACCATTACACACCCGACAGCTCCGAGAAAGAACAAAGGCACTTTTAGGACTGGATTTTCGTCCTAATTTAAAAGATTACGAAGTCGCCTGGAGGAAACGTTTAGCCAAAAGTTCAAGGACAATGTTGTTTCCTCACCTCGCTGTTTCATCCCAGGCCCACTACAAGTGATCCAACCCGATGACGTTGATGCTCACAACGTTGATGCTCACAAGGGGTACCACCATCGGAGCTCTGCTCGAATAAGCTCCCTCATGCCTTTTCGTCCGTCCGCTCGCTAATGGGGTCACCCTTGTCGAATCTGACTCTATACATTACGACGAAGGTTCCGTTAGCTCATACAACATTGCAATTTGGAACACAAAATCAAGAACATACCAAATTGTATTAATTCCTGAATGCAGTTAGTGAGGTGTATGATCAGGAAAAATGAGATTTGCTCCAAGAAAAATCCGTTACCTGAGGTAGAATCGTCTGATGCAACTATCAGATCAAGAAAGGGACTAGAGACAAGTAATGGGTACCGCGGTAAGGAGGGACATCAAGGTTCTCATCACCAGAATTGAGTTTGTCTTCTATGTTACACCTCGCACAGAGGAAGTGGCAATCAGAGTCAAATCGACCCACGCCACCAGACCATATTCGGACACCGGAAGAGGGAAGACTATTTTACAAAGTAAAGGAGATGAGAAAAACAACTATTTTTCATTTGATCGAGCGGAAGCAGAGACGACTTAAATAGAGATGAAGCGACGTCGTTGTTTACTCCTGCATAAGAGTCGCCATTGTTGACATAGGGCAGACACTGTTGTTTGATTCCTGCATAAGAGTCGCCATTGTTGACACGTGACAAACACTGTTGTTAACTCCTGCATACGAGTCGCCATTGTTGACACGGGACAGGCATCGTTGTTGAATCCTATAAAAGAGTCTCTATTGTTGAGACGGGGCAGGCGCCGTTGTTGACTCCTACATAAGAGTCACCATTGTTGACACGGGACAGACGCTGTTGTTAACTCCTGTAGAAGAGATGCCATTGTTGATGCGGAAAGACGACAACAGGGGAGACGTCGTTGTTGATACAGAGAGACGCTATTGGTGGCGGCGGCGATCGAAACGACATGAAATGTAGCCACTACGGAAAGTTTTGCCACAGCAAGGCAGAGTACTTCCAACTGATCGGATTCCCTGAGGAGTGGAGAAGCCCATCGAGAGACAACAACATCAACGCCGGCAATGCCATCACCACAGGGATGAAAGTTATGAAGTAGAGAATCAGGTCAGTGATCACCTTGTGTTCTTATTTGTGTCTTTTCGTACAAAAATTGGCAACGCTACCACCCATGAGTAAAATTTCTCCGGGAAACCAAAAACTGTCATTGGAGGTCAAAATCAAAGAGGTTTCAATCTATTGTTGGTCAACCATGACTCACTGATAAAAAAAGATACATGGCGTACAGAGTTCGAAGAGAACGCCACAAGAAAATGAATGAATGGTCATGCGAGGAATGACTTGCAATTAATTTTCCAGTGTCCTGACTATACATTTGAAATGAGTGAATGCTAAAGAAAATGAGCATCTAAAGGAAGAAATTCATGAAGGTTGTCGCGGATCACACATGAACGTGCAAGATTTGAGTACTTTTGGTTAACCATGACGGCAATGTCAAGTGTACGTGGACCAAATTCACACGCCACTACACGAGCTCTATTCCATGACTTCCCCACGGGTTTTCTCAATGTGGGACATCGATGTAATCAACATGATTTCCCCAGAGGCGTCCAATGGTCATTGATTCATATTGATTTTAATCAATTACTTCACCAGGGGGTAGAGGTTATTACACTGGTGTCAATAACGATAAAGACCATTGAATTTTTCATCTGCCAGGACATCATCTTGAATAATGGGATGCCTAAGTCAATCATCACTGGCAATGCCATAAATATAAATTGGCTGATGGGTTGTGGTAAAGGATAAAAATTCATATCCATATCACCAATAAATGAATGACGCGGTGGAAGTAGCAAATAAATGACTGGTATGACAAACTACCTTTGGTACTCATGGCATATAGGACTTCAATATGGAATTTAGCAGGGGCAACTCCATTCTCCCTTTATTTACGGGATCGAAGCCGTGTTGCCAATTGAAGTAGAAATCATATCAGCTAAGATCCTCGCTGAGGCACAGATGGACGAGTCAGAGGGGGCGAGACGCAGATACAAGCAATTGAAACTCATGATGGAAGACGGCTCATGGCGCTGTGCCACGAGCAATTGTACCAGCAATGCATGACTCGTGCATTTAACAACAAGATGCCCCCGCTAGAATTGCCAGCGGGTAATCTAGTCCTCGGAAAAGTCCTCACAGTCAATCCAGACTCTGAGGGCAACTTTGTGCCTAAAGATGAAGGGTCTTATGTCGTTAAAGAGATTTTCAGCGGACGAGTCATGATCATCACTGACATGGACAGCAAAAAAACTCCTCAGTCTAATAAAAAAAACTCGTAACTAGAAAGCGCGCCTTCAAAAGTGAGAGAAAATTCCTGGTAAATCAAAAATCTGAAAGGGTGGTTTAGGCAAAATTTAGGGAATGGGGCATGATAAAAAATCCCTAAAATGGGTGATCATGGAAAAAGAAGAGAAATCAAATCTCTACTAGGTCGAAAACCCGAAAAGGCAACCTAGCCAAAGATTAAGGGAACCGTTAGGTGCAGTAAAAAAATACCATCGCAAAATGATAGAAAAGCGAGAGATAAAAAAAATCATTCAAGTCAATCAAGACTCTCGGGGCAAGTTTATGTCTAAATATGAAGGGTCTTATATCGTCAAGGAGATTTTCAACGGAAGAGCCATGATCATCACTGACAAGGACGACCAAGAACTCCACAGTCCAATCAATATGGGCAGAGTCAATAAAAGAATTCGTAAAAGAGGTCGTAACCAGAAATCGAGCCTCCAAAAATGAGAAAAATTCTCGCTAAATTGAAAAACTTAAAGTGCGGTTTAGGCAAAATTTAGGGAAGAGGGGCATGATTACAAATCCCTAAAAAGGTCGATCATGGCAAAAGGAAAGGAATCAAATTCCTGCTAGGTTGAAAACCCAAAAGGGCGACCTAGGCAAAAATTAAGGCAATCGAGAGGTGTGGTAAATAAAAAAGAAAGAAAGACCGTAGCAAAAGGAAAGAAAATTGAGTGATAAAAAAAATAGTGCTCAAAAGTCGATGACAGTGTTTCCCACGGTAGCAATAAAAAGAAGTTTTGATCAACATTAGTTTGAGTTGATTCGACAACTTGCATGAATACAGGTCGTGAAAATAGCAGGAATGGTTTTAGGGAACTCCATCAAGGACTCCAAAGTCAATTCATGGGAGTCACAAGCCGAGAAGTCCGCGCAAGCAATCGAACATCTCGAGAACGGTTTTTACCTACAAAGTGAAGTAAAAGCCGACGAATGAAGCGTTTAGGTGCTCAAACTCCATGAGACATTATCAACAATCTGCACTTGTAGATGTCCAACTTCCGAGAGTTACAAACCGACGAGCAGAGCGTTTAAGTGATCAACCTTTGCAAGTTATCATCAACAACCAGGACCTGTATATGTCCAGTTTCTGGTAGTTACAAGTCGATGAGCGGAGCCTTTAGGTGTTCAGCCTCTGAAAGTGATTCTTAACGACCAGGACCTGTAGTTATCCAGCTTCTGGAAATAAAAAAAACGACGAGCGGAGCCTTTTGGTGTTCAGCCTCCGCAAGTCATCCCTAACGAGTTACAAGCCGACGAGCGGAGACTTTAGGTGTTCAGCCTCCGCAAGTCATTCTCGATGATCAGGACCTGTAGTTATCCAACTTCTGGAAATAAAAAAACTAACGAGCGGAGCCTTTAGGTGTTCAACCTTCGCAAGTCATCCTCGACGACCACGACCTGTAGTTATCCAGCTTCTGGGAATCAGAAAAAACAACGACGAGCGGAGCCTTTAGGTGTTCAGCCTCCGCAAGTCATCCCCAACAAGTTAAAGCCGACAAACGGAGCCTTTAGGAGTTCTTCCTCCGCAATTTATCCTCGACTAATCTACTTGAAGCTTCATGAATACCCTAGAACATACTTGAAGACTCTTGAACATATTAGAGCCTATACAGAGATTAAAATGACTAGAATCTCATGGCTTCATTGAGAGCTTTAGCAATCTTCAACAACTCATCCTTGATTTCTTCATATTGTGACATACATCCCAACATTCCTCTGTGAAGATTTTTATCTTTTTTTTTTTTAATCTAATCATCACCTGATTGATTAAACTGAGATTATCATACATGCATTTGATCCACTGTTTCTAATGAACTGATTAAAATATCCCTGTCATGATTTAATGTCATTGATCCAGATGTTAGCAACACGTTTCTTATACAGAATTCTAATTATCTATCGGACTACACACGAACAAACCAATTCATAGACTCAGAATCTCAACCTCAAGAATATCACTCATTTGTATTCTGATAACAACATCATCCTGAGATCCATCATCAGAGTTCTTTTTTTCTTTTTTTTCTTTCTTTCTTATTTTTTTTTTATTACTGTCTTTCCTTTTCTTTGATTTTCTTTTCAATGACAGAGAGGTTTGAGCCTCTTTCTTACTAATGAAGCTGGGAGATTTTAATCTCCATCTTACCATCCTCAAATTCTAGAAGAGTATCTTACCGTTGTCTCTTCAAGAATTATTTTTGTAAACTAAGCTTCACCCTATGCCATTATATAATTTTAACAGATCAGAGGGTCTCTAAAGTTATAGAAATGAGAACCAATCAGAGTTATCTAGAACAAAAACAAAAAACATTCAAGAGAATCCAGATCAACCAAGTCAGACGAACTGATCAAATCAGTGTAATCATGATCTATAACCAGCATTTCTGTCAAACAAAAACTCTGCATTTATCATATCAACAAACAGATATGCAGATAGTAAAAAACAGTAACACAATCATTTCATCAGAAAATAGATGTCATAACCATGCATGACTCACATAACATACCCTATCAAGATGACAACAGATTTAGCAAGAAGAAGAAAAATCTTACACGAGAACATCAAGACATAGGAAAGAGCACTGGATGAAGTCATTAAAAGATAGGAAATCTACCAATGAGCCAAAACACCAACAAGATCACTAACAAATACCACTATTGAAAAAAAAACTAAACACAATACACGAACTAATCAGAATCAACCGATAGAACATCATCCTCACAGGAAGATAAACCTGTAGTGGATTCAAGAACATAGTTATTGGAGATGCTATTATCCCTGAAAGACAACACTCCCAGCTTTTTCCTGAGACAAAAAAATGATCAGTGAGAGGTTTAGTTAATATATCAGCCAATTGATCAGAAGCGGGCAAAAAATTAACTATGACCTGACCATTTTAACTTTTTCCCTAACAAAAACAGAGATCAAGTTCAACATGTTTCATTTTTGAATGCTGTATAGGATTTTCAGGTAATGCTACAGCACCTGTGTTATCACACCATACTATTGGAGTATTGGATAATTTCACATCAAGTTCAGTTAATAATGAGACAACCCAAAGAACTTCACACACAACATTTGCCACTGCCCTATATTGAACCTCTGAAGATCACCGAGATATAACAGATTGCTTCTTGGAACTCCACACAATTGGGTTGTTATTGAGTAAGAGATAATGGCCAGAGACAGATTTTCAGACAATGACATCACCCCCTCCCCCCAATCAGCATCATCAAACGAAACAAGATTTACGTCAGACGAAGGGGCACAAGATGACGTGAATCAATTGTACCTTTAAGATATCTAAGCACTCTGATAACGGCTTTCCAATGAAAGTTAAATGGTTGCTGCATGAACTGACTTAGCTTGTTAACAACAAAATGAATGTATGGTCGAGTAATACACACATGATGTAATGCTCCAATGGTGCTCCTGTAAAGATTGACATCATCGAAAGGAGTATTGTGATCAGTAGAAAGACCCTTACTCAAAATATTTCCAGACATTGGAGTAGGCAGAGGAGTGGAATTTTGCAACCCATTTTTGACAAGTAGATCAATAATATACTTCTTCTGTCCGAGCAGTAAACAATCATCCCTTACCTGCACATCCATGCCAAGGAAATAGTTTAGTAATCCTAAATCTTTCAGTTTCAACTCACTATTAATTTGAGCAATTATCTTTTCAACTTCAGCAGAATTACTCCCACTAACTACAATATCATTCACATATACTAAGAGAAAAACACTTCCCTGATCAATTGTTTTTTAAGAATAGACAAGAATCGACAAGAGACACACTAAAATGAAGATTCTTGCATAAAAAATATTTGAATCGTTCAAACGAGGTCCTAGAAGCTTGCTTTAAGCCATAGAGTGCCTTGTTTAACTTGCAAACTAGCACTTCTCCAGTCTGATCATGTTGTTTGAATCCTGGTGGTTGCGTCATATAAACATCTTCATTTAACTCCCCATGAAGAAAAGCATTATTCACATCCACCTGTCGAAGCAACAACTTATGAGTTAGTGCCAATGTAAGTATGATTCTAACTATTGGTGCTTTTACTACTGGACTAAATGTATACTGAAAATTGAAGACATGCTTTTGAGAAAATCCTTTTGCCAGAAGTCTGGCTTTATACCGCAACACTGAGCCATCGTGATTCCTTTTTATCTTGAACAACCTTTCGCAGCCAACTGGAATCCTTCCTCCTGGAAGTGTTGTAAGGCACCACATGTTATTGACTACGAAGGCTGTGAGCTCATCATGAACTGCATTGGCACAGTTATTACTCTGCATAGCACTATAAATATCGTTTGGTCATTTTCAAGAAGATCATCCGCATATGGTATTACTGATGTAAGAGCTTGCATAGACTTTTGTTTCTACAACAGAGTCTACATATCATGAGTGGATTGTAATATAGTGGGCTGAATTGAATCAACACCAGTATTGTCTTTGCCTTTGCACCTTGTCTGCATAGAGTGAACATTGGATGTACGTAAAGGATCTACTGAATCATGACCTGAATTACTTGTCCTAGGAATATCACTTACTGAAACAAGATGAGAATCACAAAGATTGTACCTTACATAAGATTGATCTAATGAAGTATGTCCTATCACTTGATCAAACAAACCTTTTTCATTATGTTCAGGACGGCTTACCAGTGGTATTGCAGGACACGATTTGCTTCATCAGGAACATACCTCATAGCAGTATTGAGCTCATCATTAGAAGCAGAATTTTCATAAACTTGATCATCTTTTTGAGGTGTTGATGAACTGTTAACTGGTATAAGATCAGTAGAAATCTGTTTGATTGGCTTATATCCATAGGTATCACTAACATATGAAACATTCATAAAGTCATCCACATGTGAACACATAGATGAGTTAAAAGGAAGAAAAAGTGGTTCTGAGGTCTTAGTGTTCTTTACTGCAGATGACTGCATGAACTCGCCTTTGGATTCTGCAAAATGGGATATATTTTCTTGAAACTTCACATGTCTTGAAACATATATTCTACCTGATGCATCAAGACACTTATACCCATGTTGATTGGAGCAATATCCTATAAACACACATGGAGTTGATCCATAATCAAGTTAGTGTTTATTAAATGGCCTAAGCAGAGGATAACACAAACATCCGAAGACTCTAACAAATGCATAGTCATGTTATGTTGAGAATTAAATAGTCTTTCATAAGGAGAAACATGATCTAATACCTTGGTATGTAGTCTGTTGATCAAAAACACTGCTGTGAAAAAAGCATCGCTCCAGTATTGTTGTGGTAGAGAAGCATGTTTCATCAAGGTAAGCCCCATTTCAACAATATGCTGGTGCTTCCTTTCAACTATACCATTCTGCTCTGAGGTATATGGACAGGTAAGTCTATGAATGATTCCAAATTGAGCAAGTTACGGTGCAAGATATTTAAACTCCCCCTCCGTCTGTTTGAATTGCCTTCAATGATCCTTCATTCTGTTTCTCAGCCTGTTTATGAAACTGAGGAAAGATTTTAGTAACATCACTTTTTCTTTGAAGAAAATATATCCATGAGTAACGAGTACACACATCAACTATACTCAGAAAATATACACAGACATTAGAAGTAATTGGAGCAGGTCCCCATAGATACATTTCCACCAGATCAAGAGGATTACGATACACAGATTCAGATGATTGAAATGGCAACTTACAACTCTTACCAATAGCACATGCATTGCAAAGAGATTTTTTGGTTATTACAGCCAATTGATTATTCCTTATAACAACATTCAGAATCTGATCAGATGGGTGTCCTAGTCTTTGATGAAGAATTGAGGAAGTGAGCTTCAATTGACAAACAAAACATTGCTTTTCATTATTCATTATAGCATTTTCATTACAATGTAAACTATTTTTACTCCTACTGGGCACCTGACTCAGATCTATTTTATACAGGCCATCACACTCAACACTTGTCATTAACACTCTCTTCGATCCAGCATCTCGAACAAGGCAACAGTTATGATGAACCTCAAAAATAACTCCATTATCCTTGGTGAACTGAGACAAATAAACAAGATTCTTAGTAATATTAGGAGTACATAACATATTGTTAAGAATAAGTGGCTTACTTTCAGTATTAATGACAGATGTACCTATGCATTTTATGTCTAGAAACGTACCATTAGCCACATGAAATTTACCTGAGCCTATGTATGGATGAACAAGATTACCTGCTGATGATCCATAAGTAAAGTGATTTGTTGCCCCTAAGTCTGAATACTATGCCTTGTCAGACTGTAAAGGTGGAGCAGCAATCAAATTTGCTTGAGCAGAACCATCACCAGAAGAAGAGTTAAAGGTTTGAGGCATTGCAACTAACTGATTTGGTTGAAAGTGGGGATATGTAGGAAGATAGTATGGTATAGGAGCTACAAGATATGGGTTAAAAGGAGATGGAACAACAGTAGGATGAACTGAATTAGGAACTGAATTTGGTTGATAGATTTGATTCATGACTGAGGCTTGAGGCATTTGCATTTGAGGATTATTTGGCTGACTTTGATGAAACATATATCCTCCTCCTTCATCCTAGTGAATAGAGGTTAGATTCACGCTCATCTCATTAGATTGAGCTGTCACTCCTTGAAAATACAGATTGAATCTTTGGAAACATCTATTGACAAGATGTCCACATTTTCCGCAGAGCTGGCATTGAGGCTTGTTATTCCCAAATCCTCTGCCTCTGTCTCGTCTTCTTCCATAGCTATTGGTATTGTTCTGGAATTCAGGTATGAGTTGCTGAGTCTGATGATTTTGACCAGTCTCAATTGTCCTTAATCTTTTCCACTTGAACTCTTATTTTCTTGCTCTTCTCCTAGCGATTTCATAGTAACATTTGCCACATGTATAGTACTCTAAAAAAACTGATCCTTCCGCCTAGCCTCTGCATCTAAGAGCACTGAACTAATAGATGCCAAATCATACGGGTTACGGCTAGCATGTATAACAGAAACAACATTATCGTATTGTCCTTTTACTCTGTTGAGAATGATAGATGTGTGTTGCATCTCTTCTATAGGATGGCCACATCTTGCTAGGCTATCACATACTAACTGAATCTTAGTTAGATATTCACGCATGGACTAATTAAATTTCTTTCTAACCTTCAACCTATCGTATAGGTTCATGATCCTAGTAGTTGACAAATACGAGAAATGATGATGTAGTTTCGTCCAGATTGAGCAGGCTGACATACATCCTACTAGTCCTTTGCTTATCGCAGATAATATGGAAGCTAAAAGCCAAGATGCCAGCGAACTATCTTGCTGCACGAACTTGGCATATTCTGGTTTGACTATCTTCTCGCCCTCACCATCATCTATTAGTTGAGGAACATGCAGAGTTCCAAATAGATATCCTTCGAGATTTAATCCTCGAACACCTAGAATAACTTGCTGCTTCCACGATTGGAAGTTGTCTTCACCGGTAAGTTGGCACACTCTCTTGTTTACGAACGAAGGATTGTTCTCATCCATTGAAAATCTTGACAGAATTACTGATTTCTGAAATGCACCTGTAGAAGATTGATCTTCGTTACGATTTCTTCATTGATTTGATGTAGAAAGTCATGACTGTGGCTCTGATACCATGTAAGTAAACTGAGATTGAAGCAGATCTTGGACAACAAGGAAGGAAGAACTTGTAGAATTTTATACTTGCGAAGCAAGTAACTAACTCCAACGGAATATTGAACTCAACAGAATTTTATTCATCTATTCAAGTTAAGTTTACAACTCTTAGACCTGATCCTTATATAGTATGAAAGACTCGGCTGATTCTAAACTAATTTTGAATTGACTACAATCTACTTGAAGCTTCATGAATACCCTAGAACATACTTGAAGACTCTTGAACATACTAGAGCCTATACACAGTTTCTAATGAGTAGAAGCTCACAACATCATTGAGAGCTTCAGCAATCTTCAATAGCTCATCCTTGATTTTTTCATATTGTGACATACAACTCAATAGGACTCTCGGGTCATTCTGGGACTTTGTCGAGTGTTATAAACCAAACCCGAAAAGATTCGGCCTTTGTGCAATTTTTGAAAGATTTTCTTTAATTCAGCTCGAATATTTTTAAATTTGCATTTTGATTTCTAAACTTTTCTGGTCATTCCATGAGTTCTCAAAGCGTTACAAATAAGTCTAGAATAATTTTCGGGTTATTTTAGAACTTTTTCAAGTGTTACGAATAAGTCAAGACTAGTTTAGGGTCATTTCTGCATTTTTCGAAATATTTTTCCATTTCAGCTCAATTTTTAATAAATTGCATTTTGGTCCCTATATTTCTTTGGACATCCTATAACTTATTAAAATGTGACAAATTAGTCCAACGAACTTAATATCTTCAAAATCATTTGTGTGTGTTTTGACACATTTAGAATGGCTCAAAAGTTAAACCGTTTTTTCTTCGAGCACGATTAACTTTATTCTCTCTTGTTTATTTATTTGAAATTAACTCATAAATAAAAACAAATGTTTTAACATGGTTTGTTTAATTAAAAAAACGCATGTAATCTCTTTTGCCAAGCATGATCAAATTGGATAATTCGGGTAAATCGGTGAAAAATAATTTCAAAAGCAAACTAAAGTACCGAAAGGACGGATTATGGGCTCGCGAGCCCTTAAAACGTAATCAAACGCCCGGACTCAATTCTCTGATCGCAGACCTTTCCAAGACCTAGGATGTTAACCCCATGTACCTTAGGCAAATTTTAGGATTTCGATTAGCCTTTAATTAATCGGTGGCGACTCTTCCATTTTTCGGTCTGGTTGATGACCCCGCTCGACCGGACCTGTCGCTTGCCACAACCCGACATTTTCAAACGAAAATTAAGAATAGTTTTCAAAAAGGGTCGAGAAAAGTCGGATCCGACGTCCGACAATCTGTATTACGAAGAATAAATTAACTTTACTGCGCAAAGTGCAGTTCACATACCTAATGTATACTAATTTATAACTTAATATAATTAAACATAGTCATATGGAAATTGTTAAGCATAATAGTTGTGTCGTAATATGATGGTCGAACAAAGTAAGATTTTTTTTCCTCCCAATAATTGTTGACATTTTTCATTATCATGTGTATGATTTTTTTTTTTTTTAAAACGTAAATAAATGAGGTGCTACTTTTATATGAATGTGAAATACCATAGAGAATGATCCTCAAGAAACTCATTATTAACTAGAAGATGATCCAATATCGAATGAATGTTACTGTATAAGAGAAATTTACCATATATATTTCTTCTGGGTTGCTGCTGCATTAGCAAAGAAATTTCCTGTCCCATAAGTCATAGTTAAACATTATTTACAAACAACAACAACAATACTTTAATTATTAAAAGTATCATTTTAATTAAAGGTAATGGAAGCATTTGATAGGATTTAACCCCCCAAAAAATATAAGCATTATTAAAAAGGTCACCAATGAGAAATACTTTTAATTAGAAAGTGAGATACTTTACTCTCATTTTTTCTTTGATCACATCCTTACTCAAATTCACGAGTGTTTTAGGATAGCATAATGATTAATAGATAATCAATTTGCTTTAAATTAATTCATGAAACTCAAAATAATCATATTCTTTTACTCTTGGTGGTATCAATCAATTGAACATAAAAAGAAAAATATTATACACATGGGAAAATGTGTTACCTGATTCCTTGCAGAGGCGTTCCCCATTTCTTCTACATTGTTCTTTATTCGGTCTAGTCTCGCAGTTTCTGAAAACAACACTGACGCATGAAGGATATATTCGGTCTGTAGTTCTTGCTTGGCTCGATTTAGATCATAATTTGGTTGTGCTGCAACTTCAACCTTATTTTTCTGCAAAATAATTGTTATAAAAAGGCAAACAATGATCACTTGAGACTATGCTATTTAAAGACATAACTAAGAAATCTTGATTTATATATTTTTTTTTTAATTTCTTAGTGTCTATTTATTTATTTTTCATATTTGAAGCAGTGAGTTAGGTATTTATACATTAGTGAGGACGGTATTATAATGGAAGCTATCATTATGGGTGGTGTTGTGGTCTTAAATTATTAGTTCATGAGGTCCACTATTTAGAATGTTGACTTTTATTTCTGTCCAAGAGGTGTTGTTCATTTATTTGCGGTAAGTACGTATGTTTTGCAAGATTAGGTAGTAACTGATAAAAACAAAAGTAGACATTATAATGATACTAATATACAAGTAACATACCGATCAATCTTTTAAATTATTTACACAACAAGACTAGATTATTCTATTATTTATAAAATTACTTTTACGCTTTAGACATGTTGCATATTACAAGCATTAATTATGATTATGATTACAAATAATTAACTAGAATTACAACTATGTTGATATAAATCAAATCATATTAAATGTTTATTATGATGTGTGGTCTAAATAATTTGTGACATTTAGTTTGAATCATCAAGTTGTGTGCGCAAATACTTTATTTTATATACTAATTGAATGTTTTTTAAAATTTGTTGAGTGAGTGAATGCACTGTACACGTTTAACTTTGATGTGCAATTTGTTGATGAGAGTTAGAGTCAGACCAATTTGTACTTAACCCAAAGTCAATGTTCAGTTGATTCCAAATTAAGTGAATATATTTTGAACTTATGATGGTCAAATTGTGCTTAGTTACGATATTCACACAAGAAAATGATGTGGTATTAGTGGTTTGAATATAGGCTTTGTTCCATACTCGATCCAACTAAAACACAATTTGATATGAGCGTCATAACTATCAATCAATTAGATCTTTGCCGATTAGTATTGCGTTGACCCAAAGGAAAATGATTTAAACCTAACTAAGGTATGTTTACCTTAGTAATACATGTCTCTGTCATATTTACGCTTGTTTGCGTCATTAAAGCCTGGTAGATTTGTGACGAATTTGACCATATCCCGGACTCCAATTAGGGTTCGGTCCATATCCCGAACTCCAATGGGCATGACTGCAAACTCGAAGAAGCTGGACGCTCCACGATGCAAAGATGCCATGACCTCAATGAATGAGAAGAAGAGTCGGAGAACAAAGGTTAGAATAGTCATATTAGTATAATACAATCATAACACTAGAAATATGTTTTATTTTTATTTAACCTTTTAAATTATTGTATTTTTTACATTTATTTTTTATGTAGATTGTTTCCCTTAACTTTAGGTCTCACACCTCCAAAAGTAAAATTCTATTTTCATTCATGAGTACAATATACATAATTATAGTAAATTAATATGTAATTATACTGATAAGCCTTCACTTTTTTATAAAATAAATAATATATCATTAATAATTTATTTATTTTTTATGTTAATTTATTATCTATAGAATATTCACAGTTGTAAGAATTGCAAATATTTCATAAAACTTATACAATAGAAACCATCGGAAGTTACATATGAAGAGGCAGATTGGTGGACTGCTGGAAATAGTCGAGGAGCTGGATTGCATTGGAAAACGTAAATACATAAAAGGAGTAGAAAGAAAGAAACAAGACCAAAATAATCTCTCTTGAGGACAAACTCACTTTCTTACATAACTAACATGGGATTTTGTTTTGGCCAAAACCAGTGTTATTAGAATCGTACTGGCGGTCCGATCGAGAATCGGACCCCTGCCCGGTTTGGTTCGGTTAAAAGATCAAAATGCATATAAACAATGTTTAAAACGGGTAGGACCAGGTGTTTTTTGAAAAACCGACTGTTTTTTTAAAAACTGACCGATTTTCGATTCTAGTTTTTATGGGGGTGGTTTAAATTTTTTGTGTGGTTCTCTTCGGTTTAAACTGACTTCTTCGGTTCGATCGAGCAACTTCTTTGGTTTAGAAGTTATGTTTAATGTTTAAACCTATTGTGTTTGATTTTGAGACTATTGTGTTATGTATGCTCAAAGTTTGATGTAATTATGTTGTGTTATATTATGTTTGAGAGTACTGCGTATGTTTGACACTATGTAGTTTGTATGTGTTTGAAACTATGTAGTTTGAGGTAATTATGTGTGTGTTTGAGACTATATAGTTTGTAATTGTATTTTTCAATTTTGTTTTTAGGGTTAATGGTCAATGTGCCCCCTAAAGTTTGGCCGAAATTTAAGAATCCCCCTGAATGTTTAAAATTTTAAATTTTAGTCCTAATGTTTGGATGAAATAAAAAATCCCCCCTTTCCGTCCAATTTTCGTTTAGTTCAGACAGAAACCCATCATGTGATTGGCATGTATTTTTTATTTTTTGAAATTACAAATTTACCCTCCATTACCCACACTTCTTCTTCCTCATCTGCTTGGTTTCGTTTAATCTCATCCTCCAAGAATGCTTCAACTTTTTCATGGATGAAGATGACTTCTCCTCCTTCTCTTCCAAGCATTACTACCCACACAGTTACATCACTTCACCTATTACTCCCACAAACCATAGCTCAACTACTTCCACTCATCATCAGCAACAACATCAGGAATTGGATTCTTTAACTGAGCAGTACCACCATGGATATGACGCGTGTTGATTTCTGCCTCTGACAAAACTTGTTATTTTGACTCCACGAGGAAGATGGTGATGCGGTTTCAAGAGGTGAGCCCATGGTCTACCTTCGGCCACGTGGTGTGCAACGGAGCCATCATAAAGATGTTGGAGGGTGAGAGTAAGTTACACATAGTTGTTATCAGCAACACGTACTGCACCCAGTGGCTAACCTTTCTGGAAGCACTGGCCACTCGGACGAATGATACTTCCCACCTACGCCTCACCAATGTGGTGGTCGATGGGAACAGCGGCGGGGCAGTTGGGGTGTAAAAGGTGATGAAGGAGATCGGAAGCCGCATGAAGAAGTTTGCGAGGCTCATGGGTGTTGTTAGGAACTTAAACATAAACAGAAAAATCAAAGAAAATAAGAATAACAAGGCTTACTTGCAGTTGACGGCACCAATTCAATTCATCCATGCTTAAGTTTCATATGTTACAACCTACGGCTATATGTAGGGTTTAATACTTGAGATAAGGTTTAAGTCTTGAGATATTACAATCTAGTCCTCACTTACTAATTCTAGAATATTGCAGTATAATCCCTAATCATTCATATGTAATTATACATATATCCTAACAGGTGTCCCATTCAAGTTTCACGTCATTCACCATTCCGGTGACCTGCCGGATATCAACTTCTCCGACCTCGACATCAAGGAAGACGAAGCCCTCGCTGTTAACTATGTTGGTTCTGTCCACTCTGTAACCGTCGGTAGCAACCGCCGTGACTTTGTGATCTCCTCTTTCCGGAGGTTGCAGCCAAGGATCATCACCATCTTTACGTAGGCGTCGACGCTCTGGAGTTTGTGCATTGATGTTCATCTTTTTCCCATCTCCCCACTCCTAGTTAGTTTGAATCTGCAAATAATAAGGGCATTTTTGTCTTTTCAATTTCAGTCACGGCACATGTTCGGTTTAACGTCTCAAATAAATGGTCTTATGACATAAAGGGGGATTTTTTATTTCGTCCAAACATTAGGACTAGAATTTAAAATTTAAAACGTTAAGGGGGATTCTTAAATTTCGGCCAAACTTTAGGGGGCACATTGACCATTAGCCCTTTTTTTTACTTGTGTTCAGTGAATCACACGTCAAACCGGGTCCGACCAGACGAATTGGGAATCAGCACCCGCCGGTTCGAGGGTCAGTACAGTTCTGATATAACTGGCTAATACATCTGATTTTAAGAAGAATTGAAAGAATGTTTTGAATACAAATTGCAATCAGAAACTACTAAACGAGAAAGAGGGGTGAGGGTCTTCCAACCCAATTCAAAGAACACATCCCCCGCATTGCTTGCTTGGCTAACCAATCCGCACTTTGATCCGCGGATCTTGGTATATTCACCCAGTTGAACTTAGTGCTTGTCACAATAGTCTCTATTCTCCACGAGAAGCCCGTACCATTGAAGTGATTTATAACCACTGTCGCATTTGATTCCATCAATACATTCTGCCATCTTTCTTCAATAGAAAGATTGACGCCTTCCATGATGGTTGTTGCCTCCAACTTCTCTATGGAGTTCGCGAGAGAGTGATATAGTTGCCCTCCACACATTTTTCCATCATGGTTGCAAGCTATGACACCTAGTCCTCATCGTCGAGATCTTGAGCACCACGCAGCGTCACAGTTCACCTTGATGGTTCCTTCGTCCAGCTTCTCCCACTGTCGCTGCCTTGCTGTGGTTTCTGATGCAGTTTCCGGGTTCGATTGCTATTATATCATCGAAGGCCCGACGAATCTCCTGTATAATAATCATCCGGTTTGGAGCTCTATTTTCTACCAATATTTTAAATCTCGATTTCCAAATGAACCAGCATGATAACATTACAAGAGTCCATCAGTGATGCAATGACATGTTGTTGTTTCTTGGTCTTCTTTCACCTGGTGAAGAAACGAATCTGCAGAGCCACCTCGCTAGCGACTCCGATTCAACTACTTCAATGTTCAAGCCAAGCACTCCTTAACTAACATAGGAATGAGAAGCCAAAATATAGAGAATAAAATACTAGTACAACTACTTTAGTCTTGTTGGTCGTCGACAACCCTTGGGCCGATCTCATTCGGCGTGGTCAAATTTAACTCTTAAACCAACTCAATCTTACTTGTGAATGGTAAATGAGGAAGAAAACAATATTAGGATTTTAGTCATAGGAATAAATATTGAAGTGATCAGATTGATCGAACCACACCGGTAAAAATTCGCTACCAAATGCTCATTTGTCGTTGGGATAGCTCCAGTAACTAAATGTCACTCTAACGGTAAATTGCCACCACTAATACATCGACGAAATTCATGATTACATATACAATAATAAATGCCCATAAAGGCAATATCTAAACAACGAAGCTCCATCTTCTAAAAGCCATTAGCGCCACCACATGGGCGAAGGACACTACAATAATGTTGAGCTATAACTACGGTAAAAATTCGCTACCAAATGCTCATTTGTCGTCAATAACCTCTAATAGTGGGCTTTGTCTCGTCGGGATAGCTCCCGTGGCTAAATGTCACTCCAACGGTAAATTGCCACCACTAATACATTGACGACATTTGGTGATAATAAATGTCGCCACTATATACACTGTATTAACAACGACCAGTATTGTCACTCATTAATGTTATCAACAACGTAATACGTTAGGGTACGTATTAAAATTACTCTTCCTTAGGACTGTCCATGGCTAGGCGGTTAATGGTTATGGTATGGTATGAGTATGTAAAATACCATAACCACACCATATTTTAAAATTGCATACCATAACCATAATCATTACGGTATAATTTTTAATACCATAACCATATCCATAACCATGATTTATTACCCACCATATGAAATGTAATGGAACATTATAAATGTTATCTTAATAAATACATAAAATTATGTCACAAGTAACAAAAAATGTTCAACATTAATATCATTCAACATTAGCATCATTAAAAATTAACAGTAATACTATTTGGCATTTACATCATTCAATTATAGTTCGCGTTGCAATTATAGATTCGTGAAATCTAAAACTGAAAATTCCACTTCTGTTATTAGTATTTATTAATATATTAATATTAAATTATTATTATATTTATATAACAATAATGGTTAGAAACATGTGTATGACTAAAATAGCATAGCTATAACCATTATTGGTAGAAAATTCGTTATGATAACTGCACTGCACCATAATGGTACAGTTAAGCATATAAAACAAATATCGGTTATAGACATGGTTTTGAGTTTTTCACTCTATCATGGACAACCCTACAGTTTCTAATATCAAACTAGCCCTCTAATTTATTGTTCCCTATTTCTTAAGACTCTAACATCTGTTAGAATTGTTTATTTTATTATTGTAGGAGTATGTGATAAATGGGTTGCTCAATAGTGGGTATAAGTATGCATTAGTATATAATAGTATTGTACTATATAAATATGTTGTATATTATATACTTTATACATACACACACATATATATGGTAAAATACGACATTGCCCCTACTGTTTGTCCAGATATTCAGTTTTCCCCAAAAAGTTTAAATTGTAAATTTTAATTCCCTCAAGTTTGGCAAAATTGCAAGTTAGCCCCTTCCGCCAACTTTTCCATACAAATTGAACAGAACAAGTTTTGAAAATTGTATAAGTAATAGAAAACTTTCAAAAATGGCACATTTTAACAATCTCAAACTTATTCAAATGTTATAATTGAGTCCTGATTTGATCGGGGCTTGATGAACCCCAATCGAGGGCTCATGTATTAATCAAGACCACCCCCCCATGGTTGGGGGACACGGTCTGCGTTAAGTCCCAAACTGACCAATATGGGTAAGGGGCTAGATTTCGGTTAAGACCCACACCCGAGCCACCACGATTGGGGCTCAATCAAGCCCCAATTGAATTGAGGTCGCATGAATCCCCAATTTGATTGGGGATCGATTGAGCCCCAATCCGGATGAGGGGGGGGAGCCCAGGTCTGGGTCTTGACCCAGACCCGAGCCCCCTCGATTGGGGTTCAATCCAGTCCCGATTGAATTATGACTTAATTATAACATTTCAGGAAGTTTGAAAGTGTTAAATTGTGACATTTTTTTCTATTATCGATTGAGCCCCAATCCGGTTGAGGGGGGAGCCCAGGTCTGGGTCTTGACCCAGACCCGAGCCCCCTCGATGGGGGTTCAATCCAGTCCCGATTGAATTATAACTCAATTGTAACATTCAGGAAGTTTGAAAGTGTTAAATTGTGACATTTTTTTCTATTATTTTTGCAATTTGTAAAACTAATTGTTTTAAAATTGGATGGAAAAATTGACGGAGGGGGAAACTTGCACTTTGATCAGCACATGAGGATTGGCCAAAAAACATTTGCACATGAGGGAAATAAATTTTACGATTTACAGTTTAGGGGGAGACTCGAGATCTAGCCAAACATTAGGGGGAAATGTGATATTTTAACCTATATATATATATAATATTTATATATAAATTATAAATGACCCATAAATCAAATTACTATTGATCATCAATCCTACAAAGAAAAGGAGACCTAGCAAATGCTCCAAATGCAAATATGTAGTTAAAGTAACTTTCAAATTTAGGTTATTGATAGCAAATTGATATCAATGATGACTAGAAATGAAAGTTGTTTATATATAATTTACAACAAATTCATTGGACACTAAATAGATGTTTTTGCAATAAAACGCTTGTCTGTTATTAATTTCGCAGAATAATATCGATGATGTCCTGATACTGAATTTATTTTAGTTGAACTATTCTATGACGGAAAAAATCTATACTAAACATAAGTTTTAACGACGATAGATTATTTGATACTACATATGTTGTATAACCATGACATTTGATGCCGACACATAATATTTTATGTAGTGATAGTATTTGTGATAAAACAATTTAGTCGTAGACTGTAGACCAACAATCTTGTAATGGGACAAGATGAAGGGTGGACTACTTTTGGATATTATAGTTTGCAAGAGTGTCACCATCTTCAAGTTGCTTCCCTGCAAATATGAGTCTTTGTTGGTCTGGTGGAATACCCTCATTGTCCTGAATATTGCTTTCACGTTGTCAATTGTATCTTACCTTTCCACCTCCAAAGTGATGGTCTTACCCGCCAGGGTTTCAAAGATCTTCATCCCTCCCCTCACGGAAGAACCAAGTGGATGATTGAATCCATTTGGAAATTGTAGTCTACCAACGTTAGACAATCTTCAAGTTGCTTCCCTGCAATATAAGATCAAATTGCTGATCCGTCGGGATACCCTACTTATCCTGAATTTTAGTTATGTTGTATGATACCCTATCCCACATCGAATAGAAAAAAGTGATATAGAACCCATATAAGCATATATGTACTACTCAAGTCCAAGAAGAATTATTCCTGGTCAGACTGGGTAGTAGGTCTAGTGAGGACAATTGCTTAGAATTAGGACATTATAAATTTTATCAGAGCAAACCCTAAACCCATAATCATGTGGCGTTCAATAGTTGGTCAAGCAAGGACGCACGTAAAGGATTTTTAGAATATGATTGAAGCAGAATTAAGATTATAGACTACATAAATTTAGCTTTAGAAGACCTTGCGTTTGATGGCCTAAAAATGTAAACAATGATAAAACATGGAGCATACGATGCGAAGAGGATGAGCCTAAGGATCCAAACTTCAAGGATAAAATTTACAAAAGAGAAATCCCTGGTCGACAATCATAAATGGATCTGTTTCACTGGAAAACCATAAACAAACCATAAATTGATCTATTTCAGTGGATTTGTCACAAAGAAAGGAAGTATTCAAATGGTGATTGATTTCAGTCATTAATACACTATCCCCTTGAAAGGGTAAAACTAAAGGAAGAAAGAAAATATGGAGATAAACTAAAGGAATTGAGATGAAGGCAAACATTGAAGAAGGACGTGTGGTGGTTTGAAACAAACAAGAAACAGCAAGATTGACGTACATTATCTTCAACTTCAAGGTAAGAACCAAACTCTTTGTGTTAGTTATATCAATGGAACATGTTTCATAAATCAAAAGAATACGAATGATCCCCAACCACTCAAAAGAAAGGAAAATATATTACATTCTTGGAAATAAATATGTTTCGATTATTTATATCAAAGCTAAGCCATAACATTTGATGAATCTAAATTTAGGACAATCAAAGAATGGGTATTACGAATCAATGATGTTGTCGTTTTACTGGGCTACTATGTGTAAGAGCATGAACAAATTGATTTTACGGATGCTATGATTAAATCGGTTATTCTGCCCCTGAAGTATGTTGTGTAAGGTTTCTATAGAATAGGGCTCGTTCAGGTGAAACTGACATTGGAATAATGCGATGTTTGCGTCAATGCAACTATAACTGAGTGATCTATATTTAAGGTGACTAAAAATTATATGAAACATGACTAAGTATGGATGATCTATGGACATCTTAGCAATCTAGTTCGACCTAGGGGTGAGCGAGAAGACCACGAAGACCGAGACCAAACGAAACCAAACCAAAAAGACCGAACCATTTGTGGACCGAGACCAATGGTCTTGACTTATGGTCTTTTTTGGTCTTGGTCTTATTTCGGTCTTAGACCGTTAAGACCATGGGGACCATTGGAGACCATTACCTATTTTTTAGTGAATTTATTAGAAATGTCTTCTTTCGATAGAATTAACTATAAAAGACGCTCGATTAAAAATATAATATAATTTAAATGAAAAAAGTTTAGATCAATAATAAATTATTATAAAATTAATAAATTATATTATATACTATCATGTTATAGTAATTTATATAATTATATATTATGATGTTAAATTATACTGGATAATATAGTTATTTTGATTTTGAAATGATTTTTAAAAAGTCGGTCTAAGAGTTCGTTGATGGCTGATTAAGGTGCAGATGTGATATATGTTAAATAAAGTTATATATTCATTCCAATGTGATATTATTGGTATGTGTAAACAATGATTCAACCAAACTGAAGTTCCACTTTGTGAAATATAGAATGGGCGAAGCTTAGGATAATGAGTAAGCTTCGAGGTAAGTAACCTCACACTTATTTCTATTATTTAAAAAAGTAACAAAATATTTTATGCATCTAATCGTCTATCTTATTCTAAAAGAGGATTAAGAATCGTAAACTTACATTGGATTATGGTTTTATATGGAAATATTCAATATGAAAGTGCTTAACATGATTTAATTATATCAGTGTCTTTTGGATATATAAAGGTATTTTGACATGAGATGAGTGTTAGAAATGTGCTTGATAAGAAAGTGCCAAAATGAAACCGATGATTTAAGACATTTAAATGTATCTAGATTTGAAAATATTTCGATGATACCGTTTCATAAAAGATGTTTTGTTTTTGGCTCGATGTCAACTATGCAAGACAACGTATCTATACATTGGAGGATCCGAAGAACAAATTATATGTCGTCTTGAACCAACGGGAGATCTGGAGACCTAACCAGATAGGGAGTGCTGAAAGTTGTGTATGTCAAAAAGGTGTAGCATCAAGGCTTGAACCATCCAAAGATTAAATGAAACTATTATGAAAAATAATTTAAGGGTTTTGAACGTGTTTTGAATTTCGGTTTGTTACTTAATTTAAACACGGTTTTGATGCGCTGATGAGACCATTTTTAAAATCAAGATTAAACCAACGTATTTATGAGTGCATAAATAATTTGTTTAATGTGTTACTCATTGCAAATACAGTGTAATAATACCGGATCTGGTAGGATAAGGTTAGAGTTACTTACTAGGTTAATCCCCCAACCTAAAAAAGATTAAATGCATTCACGTACCTCATAAGTTGCTTTTTTACACCGAGGTACCCCCACAGTTGTTTTGTTACTTTTAGGTACCCCAAAAGTCTTAACTGGAGCTACTTTAATTTGACATCCAAAATGAATGGAAACATGAGGAGTGTGTGTCTCGTGACTCGCTTAGGCCGAAGATCGCACAAATTGAAGTATGTGAAGACCAAAATACCCCTGATCACACAACCTCCTTCTTCAAAAGTCTCTTTCTCTTGCGTTTACATTAGTTTGTTCCTGTCCCTCTCCTTTGAGCAGCTTCCCTCCTATTTGAGGAGCAATTAGTGTTTCAAAGTCTCTACTCTTTCTGGTTTATCTGTGTTCCTGATTTGAGGTATTGTGCGATAAATTAATCTACTTTATATAGAGTTTTTGGTTGTTGAGAATTGATCTGGGTAACATGCTGAGTTCCAGAAAGATAATTTCTTGGAATTATTCAATTTTCGATAGAGATTCCTATGTTCTTAGATCCCCAGTCTAATTACTTACTTTATTGATTGGAGTTCTTGGGCTATAATTGTTTGAATATGGTGAAATTGCTGCAATCATTTTTTGAATTTGGGAATTTGATCTTTTCGACATACTAAGCTCGAGAAAGATGTTTTCTTGATGTTTTCTATTTTTCATTTTGCAATAGATTCATTGAAATCGAAACAAGGCGGGAAATCGGAAGAATTGTGTGTGAAGAAAGAATAAATCACCAAAGAAAAAAAATTGAATCCATACTCTAATGAGCATAGCATTCACAACAATTATGCTGGACAAATGACACTTTTTAACTTTAGGTTTAAATTAGTATGGGTTTGGTGTTTATGTAAGGGAAAACTACATCATGGTTTGATCGGTGTTGAGATGATTTACTTTTGACTATCATCGTATGCTGATATATAAAATTTTGTTTTTACTATACTCTGTTGAAGTTTTGAGATAGTGAATTATGACATTGAAAAAATATGATATATCTTAGAGCAACATTTTACAAAGACAATGTTCAGCAACATTTTAAAAACCAAAGGTACATGGAAGCAACATTTTACAAACAAGATGTACTTGACAGCAACATTAACAGAAGGATCCCACATAGAACCATACCAGATACACGCAACATCCCACAGTTTTCAGTCAAAACAAGATAAAACATAAATCAAGCTAATTCTAACTAATACGAGTACAACCGTTTTGTACATTCTTTCACTCCTCTTATAGTTTTCTAGATTTTCTTCCGCAACATTGATCATCTTATTCACCTTTGTCAAATAAACGCACCCTCCTTGCTTCTTAACAGGCTAATGATGAAAAATTATATAAGTAATTGACCAAAATTAGCTTGGACATCAACTCATTAGCGGATCGTATGACATACATTAAACAACGGGCATCCATAGAACACGGAAAGTTCTGAATTGAGGTGGAAACTTTTGATACTTCCTTGCAATCTCCTGGTGCGATGGGTGTAGAACACGAAAGGGACAGAGAAGACGAACAAGTGATAGGGGAAAGTTCAGCTCTTGCACAACGAAATCAACGGATACAAACAACCTAATTTGCGGGGCTTCACAGGAAGAGGGAGGCTAATTTGCAGGAAGAGGATGATGAACAGAGAAGACGAACCTAATATGCTGGAACAAGGAGACTGTGTCATGAAAGGTATTTTGGTCTTCACAGAATTGAGTTTCTGTGAATTTCGGTTCAAGTTGGTCACGTGAGTGGCACGCCTGACGTTTTCATCAATTATGGATGTCAAAATAAAGTAGCTCCACTTAAGAATTCTGGGTACCTAAAAGTAACAAAACATATGTGGGGTACCTTTATGTAAAAACTCAACTTCTGAGGTACCTGAATGCATTTAATCCCTTTATAATATGTTCAAGCTGCAACTATCTACCAATTACATCCCTAAACTTGCAGGAATAACTAATACTATCTTTAACTATTTTGTTACTTGATAGAGATTCACAAGAACTTAGAAAACTAAGGGAAAAAGACCAACAAAAGTAGTTAGAGATATGAGGAAACTAGAAAAGTCATAATCAAATATGTTTCTCTTAGATTCTCGTGAATCGATTATTGGATGGATCACATCGTTAGTCTCCCAAAGTTGCTCTGGTTACCTCTAGGACAGAAGCGTGGATTTCTCCCAAAGTTCTCCCTTTGATGATAAAGTTAGTCTGAGTTATAAGGGATAATATAATGTATTATGGAGAGAAGAGTAAATTCATTGTCATGTAATGTATGACAACTATTTATAACTAAAAGCTAACTCATTTTATTATTAATCCCCTTAATCTGGATTACTTCTTATCTTCAATCGCTGTTGAAAACCATTCCAGGTAATTATTCCCGTAGGATGTGCACGAAATCCAGATTTTGTGGGATTCCTTGGATCTTCACCACTTCAGTGATGCTCGTTTGGGGAGGGGGGTTACACCCTTCTAGGTGGTGCCTCATGATGTTGATCAAGGCAACACCTGTATGGCCGATGCCTGACTTATTGCCCCTAGTTTGGGCTAAAAATAAGTTTTGGACCTCCCCCGACTTGGTGATTAATGTGTCTGATATCCTATAATCCATCATTCTTGACAAGCGACACCTAGTCAACCTTCTGACTTCTAACATGAACAAAATTGAATCCTCATTTTGATTTGAAAATTGAATTTTATTTGTAGGTAGGGGAGAGACTCTTTTGTCTTATAGTCTATCTTGTCTTTTTACATTGGCCTTACCCAAATGTGGATGAGGAAAGACCTTTAAGTTTCATTGCTCACATATTCTGTAATTTTAATCATTACAATCCGACAACTTGAATTAGATAACTTTCTATTAACCTTTCTTATAAATATGCCCATTCTACGTCATTTCTCCCATCTCGCCCTTCTCGCTGGGATTGTATTTAAATATTTATTTCTCTAGAATCCTTAAATTCCCATCTTCTCATCCTCCATGGCAGGCGACGCATTAAGTGATGTTGTCTTATTTCCTCCCTCGTAGAAATACCCAAGACTAAACATGCTTTTGTGGAAAGTGTCAAGAAAGTTGTGGAAATCTCGGGGCTGAGCAACTCTCATGCCCCCCGGTGCTGTATTCCTTAACAAGCAATGCTCAACATAACACCTGACGCTCGGTATCCCGTTTGCTAACCCTGTGAGGGGGAGGAAACAATATTTTTGGCCCTAGTCAATCAAGGTTTTCACTTTCCTTAATGAGAATATCTTGTTGAACTCTATAATATTTTAGAGTGATGTCTACCCAAATCACCCCTAATGGTCTCCGTTCATGGGTGGGCTTTAGGATACAATGTGTTCGATGGTGCTAGCCTTATTCTATATAGTTTTCTCATTGTTTTTACAGCGTCCCGTGAAACACTTTTAAACCTTGGTCTTTTTGAAAGAAGTTTTCCTAAATATTAAACAATGAGCTTCAGGGACAACCCCCCTTTGGTCAATGATTATAAATTCACCAACTCAAACTATAAACACAGATCCCCTACCTCGCCTCGAGGAACAATCTGAAATATATGTGAAGGCATTAAATATGATCCACAGAGGACGCTCCCTTTATCTCTTGGGAGAGATGTTCCTCTTCTTGCTCAAAGTCTACGACAGAAGAGTCATTTGAAAGTGCCATGATAAAATTCTTGGCGTCACGTTCTCCGATCAATTGGGTAGTGTTTCCTTCAATAACATTTTTTTATTTTTGTGGACTTTTCTTTATTCAATGAATTAGATCATGCACATAAGCATACACTGGACCATGCAGGCGCTGCCCAATGGGACTCTGTCTCCTCCGGGAAAAAGAGTAAGAGGTTGATGCTTTAGGGCTCCAATAAAGACCAGCTCATGGGCCCCTATGATCCCCTTAGGGCATCGCTAGGTTAGATTAGCTCTTTTCTAGTGTGGTGGTCACAACCTATAAGAGTGTCGTTCCCTATGATACATAGGTCAACAAGGACCATTTTTGTAATCCCGTAAATATTTAGCCCTCACACTATACACGAAAATGAGTTGACTTGGATCTTCCTCGAACACGTCGGGATAGATAATTTGGAAGAGCGATGCCAAATGGAGGACAAACAAACCCTTCCAGCTACTCAAGCATCGGCTCTCAGGATGGCTCCTACCTCGGTGACCGAGGAAGCTTAGAGGGTGCCTCAGTCGCATGTGCATCGCCATCTTTGTCAACGATTCCTCCAATTTCTTTGCGGATACGACCTGGAAGCCATGGTTCAACCTCTAGACGTTGATGTGTCAGTGTATTGCTCCACGAACAACCCTTAGGATTTATGGCTTCATCTCCTTACAAGGATGATTTTCCCCGGTAAATTTTAATCGGGAAATCAGATCCCCCTGTCATTGCGGAGATGGATTTTTATTGCCTCGGTAGCCTCGCCAATATTAGTTTTCCACTTTACTTTTCACGAGTATCTTGTTCGTGAACGTTGTTTCTTAACCTACTCACTGGGTTGGACAGTTCACTCCTGCCATCCTTAACATGAGGCAGCGACAATAAGCCTCCAAACCACTACGCCGACCTCGATACCCAGGTTGAATCCAAGTGGCACTCCTGGAACTCGACATAGACTAGAAAAGGAGTATGGACTCTAACATGGAGTCATGCTTCTAGGTCATAAGCTGAATGAAAGAGGCGGAGACGCTCATGAAGGAAAGGCATGTCATCGGTTTAAATATTGCGAAGAAGGCCACTGAAAAGTTGAGAAGTTCAAGGCCTAGCTTCCTTAGAACCTGGAGGTGGACGCTAAGTATGGGATGGCTGATTTTGCGGCAAGCGTCGCCTTTCACGTTTAGGTTGAGAAATTTCTTACAGGAAAAATCGTTGGCCTGTTCGAGAAGTTCACGACCCAAATTAAGGGGGTCGATACCTCCTTTTTGTTGGAGTGTATTTCGGCTTTCACTAACTACATGAATGGGTAAGTATAAAAGGTGTTAGTGGCTCATGAGATGCCCGCTCAAACTGAAGAGTCTAAAGAATTGGATGGCGAAGGCCCAAGTGGCAAAGAGGGGGAGGATGCAAAGGATGTATCTCCCTTGCAGAGGCGACACCCTGGGAAGGAGCCCATAGTGAAGTCCCATTTTTTTATCTAGGTATATGTAATAGCGTATTGACCTATTTTGTAGAGGCCATAACCCTTTATATTTCACCTATTAATACAATTGGATTTTCCATATTATTTTTCCTTATCTTCAGATCATATATGAACGCCTTGAAATATCTCCCCACATTCGGATCAATCGAAAAAATGCTTAAGTTCGTTAGAACCATTAAGGTTTAAAATCATTTGGAGCCTTTAATGCATCGAAATCTATCGTTAGATCCTTAAATGCAACAAAACCATTAAGGAAAATAGACGATGATACATTTCAGGCGTCACCCTTCGAATTGTTTATCCTTAGGTTAAACTGAGCCATTAAATATTACATATATAAAGGGCATCATGATCGCTTATTTTTGCTATTTCGTAAGATGAGAATGAATCGTCAAGGTTTACATATGAATCGTTGTCTGGTTCTTTTATTCCTTAAGTGTAAACTGAACTATCAAGGTTTACATATGAATCGTCATATTTTATTCCTTTAGTTTGAAACAAACCATTAAGGTTTACATAGGCTTCTCTGTTAGGCATAGAGTTTCTTTATGTCTTCTGTAGTGAACATGTTCTTGAGACTTTTCCTTGCATGCCTTCTAGTATTTAGGCATGTAGGTATCTTATAGAGACATATTCTAATATGTTCCGATAACTTTGTTAATCTTATTTTGGTGTGAAAATTCATTCCTCTGCCTTAACATTTTCCCCACCAAAAATTAGTGAGCGAGGACTCGAGGAATGTAGTGTCAAATTGTGAAAATGCACATTGTTTCTCGCGATTCTTCGTGCATCCATCGATTTTTGTATGCTACGTCAAGATAGGGTTGTTGCTTGTCATCATTTATTTTAGCTTTAAAGTATCATATTTGATGCGTCGCCACTGCAATTTGGACTGGCGCGACTGCTTCATACCCATAGAATAGATTGAATGGTGTCTCACCACTTAATCTTTTAGGGGTAGTTCTAATAGACCACTGAACATTTTCGAACTCGTCGACCCATCTTCCTCTAAGGGTGTCAACTCTATGCTTCAGGCCATTTAGGATTACTTTACCTCAACATGTTCATTAGTTTGCGTATGTGTTATGAATGCGGAGCAGTGTTCGACATTCAATTCTTTCAGGAACAATTTCGTCTCTTGTTCCACCAATTGTGATCCATTTTTATAACAAGGATTTTAAGAACAACATACCTAGATATGATGATCGACTTCAAAAATTTATAATTTGATATTCTGTAGTAAAGCCAAGGATTTTTTCACTACCCATGTTAAAAATAGTAAATGGCGACGACTATCCATTTTCGCTCAATTGTTGCTCAAGGCAAGTGCACGACCAAGTCGAGGTCGTATGGTGCTAAGGGCCAGGCGTTGAGGATTGTAAACAGTCCAGTTCACACTTAGCTAATTTTGGGCGAGTACTTTCGACAAAACCTGCAAACCTGTAGGAGGGTTACTGCCTCCTCACTCATGTCGAAAAGTAATACCCATGTTCTAGCGTTTTTCTTATTATGGATCTAGCCCCTTTGCGGTATGTTGCGAACGCCTCGTGTAATTCCCTTAGGATGTGTTTGGTATCAAGCATGGTGACACACCTTAAGTAAGGTGTTGAATATCCCATATAGTATAAAGATCCTTCTATCATGAGATAATTGATGGCGACACGTCGTACTTTGGTCGCAATTACCTCGTCCTGAGGTAACTCCCCCTTTTTCAGGAACTGTTGAATGGGGGTCATCCACGTGCCTTCTACTGGGAGGGGCATCACTTCCTAATAAATGATGGAGCAAACATATCTTTATAATCAGTGCACCTGTTTGACTAGTGCCTACTTACTCATGGTATCTCCTTATTGGTTTGCCGCCTTTTGGATAATTTGAGTTTCAAATTTCTCTACTTCCTTTATCATTTCCATTGCCTCAACCAAGTATTATTTTTGATTCATTCTCCTTTCACCTGGCACGCCCCTTTGACAAGGTTTACCACCAATTCAAAATCACACTTCATGCTGAGGGAGGCAGCGCTTAACCCTCGGGCTAGGCATAACCCCGTAGTAAGGGTTACATATTAAGTTTTGTTATTATTCGATTTGAATTTCACGGCAAGGGCATATCGAAATGCTTCTCCACCATTAGGTGGAGTTAACACCAAACCTGCACCCGAGCTTTCTGTGTATTAGGATCCGTCTGTAAAAAGATTTCCTGTTTCTTTAAGTTTCTCCCATGATTGATGCACCACTTCATGCATCGCTTCTAGGGTTTTGAATCCCTTTCAATTCCACAATAAATTCGGCAAGGGTTTGACCCTTAATGATTGTACATGGGCAAATTTTACTTTGAACTCACTTAACTCTATGCTCCACTTGATCGTCCTTGCTGAGGCGTCTGATTTTTGAAAGAAATGCATTAATGGTTGATCAATTAAGACTATAATTTTGTGAGTGTGAAAGTAGAGACTAAGCTTCCGTGCTTAAACTACCAACACATAGAGATTGTTCTTAATCTTGAGATATTTCATTTTGATTTGGGAAATCACCTTGCTTACAAATTAGACGGGAACGTGACATTTAGCCTCCTTCTTTATTAAAACAAAAGTTGCAGCTAGTAGGTCATTACTCAAATATAAAAATTTAACGTGACCAGCCATCGACTTAGCGAGTAGAGTTAATGTCTTCAGGTAGTTTTTCTACACCTTAAAAGCATCCTCACCTTCAGTCGTCCATTCCAAACTTCTTATTTTCCCTTAATAGTTGGAAGAAATGCAATGACTTTTCTCCTGACATTTAAACGAACCTCCCAAGGGCCTCCAGGCTTAAGCGTTGCAGCTACTTATGGAAAGTTCGTTACTTCATGTTCTCCATAGCACTGAGCTTTTAGGGATTAACTTTGCTCCCCCTCTGGCTCACCGTGAAGCCCAAAATTTACTAGAGTTGACACCAAAAGCACACTTGGCCTGATTCAGCTACACATTGTGAAGTCTAGGGTGAATGCCCTCTCAACGTATCCGTGGTGGTCAATGCCTAGCTTGGACTTCACTAACATGTCATCCACATAGGCTTCCACTGTGTTTTCGATCATCTCACCAAAGAGTTTGTTCACCATTCTTTGATAAGCAGCGCCAACATTAAGGAGTCTAAATGACATTATTGTGTAATGATAGATCTCACTGTCGACATAGAAAGTCGTATGCGACGCAACTCTTTCTGACATTTTAATATGCTTGTAACCATAATAGGCATCCTTGAAACTCAATAACTCGTGGCTTGGTGTGGCATCAACTAACTGATCAATACGAGGAAGCGAGTATCAATCTCCAGGATAGGGGTTGTTCAAATATCAGAACTCAATGAGCATACTCCATTTATCGGTGTACTTCTTTACCAACATCATATTAGCGACCCATATCTTGAATCAAATCTCCTTGAAAATGTTATGGTTGACTAGCTTGCTCACCGCAACTCGAATGGCTAATCATTTTTCTTGTCCCATCATTATCTCCTTGTCTATGTGATAGATTTGACTAGGGGGTCAATGTTCAAGTTATGTGCGATGATGGAGGTATCGATGCATGGCATGCCGTTAAGACTCAAAGAGAATAATTCTTTGAACCTGATAAGCAAGTCGGTCAACGCTTCGACCTGCGTTTTAGAATGTTGCCTTTTAAGTACGTTTTGTTTTGTGAAATTAGGTAGCAATAGATTAAAAAAAAATTGGACAGTGTATTGATACGAATATAGAGGTTGCAAAACAATCAATCTTGTTAATTATTTACACAAGACTTGAATATTCTATTATTTATACAACAAGACTAGAACCATCTATTACAACAAGAATGTTGCATATTACATGCATTAATTATTATTACGATTACAAATAATTAATTAGAATTACAACTATGTTGGTATAAATCAAATCATAGGTTTATTATGATGTGTGGTCTAAACAATTTGTGACATCTAGATTGAATCATCAAGTTGTGAAATAACACATTATTTTATATATTAGTTGAACGCTTTTTGAATTTTGTTGGGAGTAAGATAATGCACCGTACAAGTTTAACTTTGATGTACAATTTATTGGTTAGCGTAACCAACTAGGCATTACCTGAAAACACCAAACCTATTGTTTTCTACTGTAATTTTTTCAAAGAATAAAAGCCTTGCTTATTAGTTTCGAAAAAGAATTTTGTATTGGAATACTAATTTTAACCATACTTGCATGAACTTAGTATTACTTGCATGAATGGTAATACCATGCATAATGGAGGCATTCATTATTAGTATGAGTTTAGTCACCAAAGTGACTAAGTTCTAATTTTAATGTCACGGTGAATTGAAGAAATTATGTTATTATATGCATGAGTATACATTGTTTTTAGTTTGTGTTGTGTAAAGTGGTCATATTAGAATGTTTGTGCATATCGTCAATATATATTTGTAATTTACTCATGATACTTATGTAAAGTCATTTATAATATATTTAAATGGAAAACTTTATGTTTAGTGGTTATTAAAAATTTTGTGATTTATGTGAAGGTAAAAAAATTCTATAACTATAATAATGAACACGATGAAGGATAATTGGTGTCATTCGTTAGAAATTTTAACTAACTAATAAGTCTTGTCATTTGGATAATAGTAGCATGTTATTGTTGTTACCCAAATGTTAATTAATTAAGATGTCCTTTGCTTACTAAATTAATTGTATATATTTACATCATAGTGATGAATATTACAATTGCAACATCTATAGTTAGTTTGCATATCGGTTTAGTTCTTTTCTTTGATCAATTAGACATTTATCTATATTCTCTATGTATCTATATATTAATTTGGTTAGAATGTATATAATTTTGAAAAGTAAGCAAAATGAATTTTTATAATCAATACAATTGACGTTACTTTAAATTATACAAATGAATTATAAAATATTAATGCATATTAAATAGAGATTATAATAATTATCACATTGACGTTACTTTAAATTAATAATAATTTGATATTGTTTTTTTAACTAAATTTGTAATCTATATCTACTAATTTGGCTAGAATTACAATTGTTAAAAATACTGTTTTTCATGTATTTTATCACTGCTAATTAATCTATTTTGATAGGTCAAATATCCAATTTTCATTCCTAAGTGCCATGTCATATAAGTCATTTTAGAATTCTTTAAAAGTTATCATTCATTCTAAAGATAAGTTACAAAACCTTAATTATTTCTATTTATTTCGCGTCTATATTTAGAACTTTGGCTTATTATAAATAATTTACACGCTATAATATTAATTTGTTTTGTAAATTTTATAATATGTATTACGAAGAATAAATTAACTTTACTGCGCAGTGTTAATCTTATATTAATACAATGGGATCTAGGTTATAAATGAGACAAATCATAAGAATTCAAGTATAAATGAGACAAATCTTCCAAAAAATACTAGGATATGATTGCGCATGATTTTTTTTAAGGGTTCATATTTCGGTTGACCCATTATAATTCTAACATATATCAATATCGTTGTTCTTCAATATCAAACTTTATGTGGCTAAACGTTTGGTTGATTGGAGTTACGCAACATATAAATTGATCAAGGATTGTTCGTCTTCTTTTGGGTTGCTGCTGCATTAGCAAAGAGATTTCCTGTCACATAAGACATAGTTAAACATTGTTTATAAAAAACAACAACAACAATACTTTAATTATTAAAAGTATGATTTTAATTCAAGGTAAAGGAAGCATTTGATAGGATTTAACCCAAAAACAAATATAAGCATTATTGAAAAGGTCACCAACGATAAATAATTTTAATTACAAAGTGAGATACTCTACTCTCATTTTTTCTTTGATCACATCTTTACTCTCATTCACTAGTGTTTAGAATAGCATAATGACTAATAGATAATCAATTTGCTTTAAATTAATTCATGTAACTCAAAATAATCATATTCTTTGACTCTTGGTGGTATCGACCAATTGAACATAAAAACGAAAAAAGAAAAATATTATACACATGAAAAAATGTGTTACCTGATTCCTTGCAGAGGCGTTCCCCATTTCTTTTACATTGTTCTTTATTCGGTCTAGTCTCGCAGTTTCTGGAAACAACACTGACGCATGAAGGATAACCCTTAAGGGCAGTTTGTAGTTCTTGCTTGGCTCGATTTAGATCATAATTTGGTTGTGCTGCAACTTCAACCTTATTTGTCTGCAAAATAATTATTATGAAAAGGAAAACAAAGAGCACGGAGACTAGGCTATTCAAAGACATAACTAAGAAATCTTAATTTAGAAAATTCTTTTTTGTTTTATTTCTTAGTTTCTATTTATTTATTCTTCTAATTTGAAGCATGAGTTAGGTATTTATACATTAGTGAGGACGGTATTGTAATAGAAGCTATCATTATAATAGAAGCTATCATTATGGGTGCTCTTGTGGTCTTAAATTATTAGTTCATGAGGTCCACTATTTAGAATGTTGACTTTTAATTTTGTCCAAGAGGTGTTGTTCATTTATTTGCGGTAAGTACGTCTGTTTTGCAATATTAGGTAGTAACTGATAAAAACAAAAGTAGACATTATAATGATACTAATATACAAGTAACATACCGATCAATCTTTTAAATTATATACACAACAAGACTAGATTATTCTATTGTTTATAAAATTACTTTTAAGCTTTAGACATGTTGATGCAATCCATTCTAGTAAAGGCAGCCCAGTATCATTACCGGCAATGGACTTAGGCAATGTTGATCCACCAAAGGAATCCCAACCAGCCAGCTATGCTATGGTGACCAAAAGGTATGCTGAAGTCAAAGAAGTTGACACGTAGAAGTTCTAGAAGAAGTCTATTAGGATTCGTAATAAGTAAGATTCTGTCAGTAGAAGGGAATAATTAGCTTGAGAAATAACAAACTTCTGAGAATTTCAATCAATCCGTTCTTTTCCTTTTCATGTTCTGTGCAAGTCTGCACCATATGGTATCAGAGCCTTCATCACCCTTCCCTGCAATATATTTCTTCTTCCCAAAATTCTTCAATTAGTTTTCTGTCTACTTAATCAATCATGGTTGAGACAAGATGGCAAACATCAGAGAGAGCACTGACTGAATTGAGGCAAACTGTCGATGATCATTATGCAATGATGGTCGAAATCAAAGATACTATGCACAACATTCTCAAGCAGTTTGACTACATCAGACAGAGGGGTGTCTTACAAGAATCAGAGGGTGACAAACCTCAGGTGGAGCATTCCGGAGTTTCAGCAGAACAGAGCAACGGGTTACAGAGTCGTTCATACCGGGTGGGACGCATCGATTTTCCAAAATTCAATGGAGATGACATGGTGGGATAGATTTACCGCTGCAACCATTTTTTTTAAGTGGATTCGGTTCATGAGAATATGAAGCTCGATCTAGTTACGATCCATGTTGAAGGTGAAGCACTGGTTTGGCATCAGTCGTTTATGCAGATGAAGGAGCTCCAGAATTCTTCGGTGTCATGGGATGAATACAGCACAACGATTTGTTCTCGCTTCGGGGATGGTCCGTTCGATGACCCATTCCTCGACCTGAAAAATGTGAAGCAAAGTGGGTCAGTCACAGCATACTATCAGGAGTTTACATCACTATTTCAACGGGCTCAACTGACAGATCCATTGACAGAACGACAGGTTCTCAGTTTATTTGTGGGAGGGTTGAAGGTACAGCTCCAAGGACTTGTTTGGATGATTCAACCGAAGTCATTATACGATGCTTTCTCCTTGGCAAAATTACAGGAGGCTACGTTCATGGTGCGCCAGGATACGTATCACCAGCCTTTTAGGCAACGACCACCTCCGCCTTTAACATCCCCTAAGGCAGCAGGACTTCCTGAAGTAGCTCCATCTGGTGATAAGTTTCATAAGAACCGTTCCAGTTATATATTGTCACCAGCTGAAGTGGCGTACAAGAGAGCTAAGGGACTCTGTTTCGGATGTGACGAGAAATACACTTCGGGGCACACCTGCAAGAGATATTTCTTTGTTTTATGAAACCTCATGAAAAACTCTGTATGCTTAGTTAAATATCTTGACCATTTAATTACAGTTCTATGTAGTCCTACTGCATTACATCTTTGACTAATTGATCCGTTATTTCTACGAGAGTATTTATCATTTAAGATATACCTTTATAACAAATTTCCTAGTAATTAATGGCATTACCTGAAAACACCAAACCTATTGTTTTCTAGTGTACTTTTTTGAAAGAATAAAAGCCTTGCTTAATATTTTCGAAAAAGATTTTTGTATTGGAATACTAATTTTAACCATACTCGCATGAACTTAGTATTTCTTGCATGAATGGTAATACCATGCATAATGGAGGCATGTATTATTAGTATGAGTTTAGTCACCAAAGTGGCTAAGTTCTAATTTTAATGTCACGGTGAATTGAAGAAATTATGTTATTATATGCATGAGCATACATTGTTTTTAGTTTGTGTTGTGTAAAGTGGTCATATTAGAATGTTTGTGCATATCGTAAATATATATTTGTAATTTACTCATGATACTTATGTAAAGTCATTTATAATACATTTAAATGGAAACCTTTATGTTTAGTGGTTATTAAAAATTTTGTGATTTATGTGAAGGTACAAAATTTCTATAACTATAATAATGAACACGGGGAAGGATAATTGGTGTCATTCGTTAGAAATTTTAACTAACTAATAAGTCGTCATTTGGATAATAGTAGCATGTTATTGTTGTTACCCAAATGTTAATTAATTAAGATGTGCTTTGCTTACTAAATTAATTGTATATATTTACATCATAGTGATTGTTGGATCGTGAAATCCTGGTTGCTGATCTAGCAGTGAATTGAATGCCAGACAAAGGTTGAAAGACGCTTCTGCTTCAACTCCGGTGAACCTGTAAGTAGGGGAGCGCAACAGAGGGGGTGTCTCTGGGTCCCTCTCCGATGCTTAAATGAGTATATGTGTGTGTATATAGCTCAAAAACGTAAGGAACGCATGTAAAGCAAATGTATTTATAGGTTAGGAGAGATCAAACCGTATAGGGCAACTGAATATGTTAGTGCATATTGTGTTGCTGAAGATTTGGATAATAAGATATGGCAGTTACTGCGAGATATTGCAGTTACCATATCTAATCTTTAGTGAATATGTGACTGAGTATTGCGGGATATCGTTAGTGGAACAGAGGAGAGAGGCAAGGCTCTCTTTGGGGCGAGCACTCCCATGGCGAGCATTGAGAGGTCGCAGCTTGGTGAAGGATGGCGAGCAGTCAGGGGAGCCTTTGGCGTTCATATCGACTTTGGGATCGCTCTTGGGCCACTCTATGGTGGGCCAAGTTGACCTGTACTTAAGCTGATCCAGTTCGAATATCTTGGGTTCACCCCCTCCAGGGTTACTGGGCCCTCGAGGCCTTTTCCTTACTGGGCTGTCAATATCGATACCCAACATTTGCCCCCGAAGCTTGATTGAAGTTTCTTCAGTCGAGCTTGATTTCTTAGTAGGGTTTGAGATAGTGACGCCTTAAATTCAGTTTTCCTTGTCTCTTGTAGTGGTTCATGACCTTAGGGGCACTTCAGGTTTGTTTGGCGAGCAGTCATCCTATTGTTCAAGGATGAAGGAATATTCGTCTTTTTATTCCCTTTTGGCAATCACTCAAGGTGACCTAGGCCTGAGAAAGTCTATCTTCCTTTACTAGGCGATTATTACCTACGAAATGTATTTCTGATGAAGCCTATCAGTGCGCTGGCGATCACTTTGTCTGCTCAGTGGACTTTAGCATTTAATGACTGCACAGTCACCTAGAAGTCGAACGGTCTCTTGAGGCATGCCTGTCATTTAATATTCCGTAACCCAAGGGCAGTCTGACAACTGTATGTACTGGCCGACCGTTTGTCTCCCGGAGGTGTCTCTTAGAATTCTGACATTGCTTCGATTTTTTCCAAAAAGGTGCAATTATTCCCCTGCGTCGTTTCGATTCTGTTCGTGGCAGTTACTCCTTTTTGGCCTATATAAGAGACATCAGTTTCTTTATTTTGTCTTTTACGCATTCATTCCTTCAGACTTTCAGAACTTCGTTTGCAAACTATTCCTCTACTTCAATCTTCTTCAACCTTTCTTCCAACCGTTCCCATGGCTACCCGCAGTCAGACTGGAAAGATCAAGCATACAGCCAACAAGGCTCCTTCCTCCTCCTCCAAGGTGCCTAAGAACACCAATGCCCCCCTAACCATTAGGGATGGTGCCGTGCCCGCCTCAACGGGGGGAGACTGACCTGGGGAGGTCCGCAGCCACTCCTGTGGTGGTAGATGGGCCTGAGCTTCAGACGCCTATCTTCTCTCCAAAAGGTAAACATTTGATACTTCATTGCTCTGTTTTGGGAATATCCCCTGCTCTTCCTTGTTTTTTATGCTTGTTGTACTATATTTGAACTGTTTTGAGTAGATATCAAGCCCAACGAGTTGAAACCAGCGTATTTTAAAACGATGGTGGTGCTTGGTGGTCTTGGTGCGGGGGATGTTCCTAGATACCTGGGCACAGGTCTGCATTATCCTTGCAGCGGAGAGGTCTACCTTTATGCGGCTCAGATCGATGCTGGGTTGCGTTTTCCTCTCTGTGAGGATTTGCAGGTACTGTGCCGGTTCTACATGATACATCCCACGCAGCTCGTTCCCAACGCCATTAGGATATGGGCTGGATTCAAGGTCCTATGCATACATCAAGAATGGACGTATTCATTGACCTTGTTCAGGTGCTTTTTCCGATTGGCGGCTGGGACGAACCATCTCCACCATTTCCAGTCCCGGTGGCCGAAGTTTGCTGAGTGGAGAGGCCTTCAATCGTGAAATTGGAATGTCCACGTCCGGTCGGTCGATGACTTCCGAGCCACCAACTCCAACTATAAGAAGTTCTACTTCTTTTACAAGGGAGGGGTACCTTGGAAGTTGTCCACCCCAGATAGGGACTTCCCTCCCGAGTTTGACGACCTATCTGGGAGCGACCGGAACGCCATCGATAACCTGTTCCGGATACATCGATCATCTTCATTCCACTTCATCCACTCCGTGGCAGAGACCACAAATAATATGCTCGATATGGCGGGCATTCACCAGGCCACGCCAATCTTTGATGATTGGGTAACTCTTTCTAACCCTTTCTTGTTTACTGCTTGTAGGCAAAGTTGTAGGCAATGAACGAAAACTCATAGGTCTCTTTGATGACCAGGGAACGGCGGGGCTGTCCGCTGACCAGGCTCTGCTGAATTCTCCTCCTCCCCCCTCTAGGCATCCGTCCAACAGAAAGCCTGAAGAGGCCCTCTCCTTGGCCATTGTTGGCCCTCGCCAACAATGTATGTTGTTTCGCCCATATTGTTTCCATACTCTGCCTTATTTCCAAGCTTTCTGAACTTATCTAACATATTTCCTTGATGTTTTGCAGAAAAGTCCACGGCTGACGTGGCCCGAGACCTTCCTCCTCCTCCTGCCAAGAAGGTCAGGAGTGAGGAGCACCCGGTTATTGACCAGCATCCTTCTCCTCCTCCCCTTAAGGGTCCTTCCGCAGGCAAGGGGAAGGCTCCGGCCTTGGCGACCATTCCTCCTTCTCCTAAGGGCCCTTCCGTCGGCCAAGGGAAGGCTTTAGCCTTGGAGCCCCCTCCTCCTTCTGAGCCCTCGGTCCCTCCCAAGGAGTCTGGGACCCAGAAGAAGGGGCCCGACGCCCCTAGCGCCTCGAAGGTTCATGCGGAGGAATATTGCCCCATGGCGAGCATGTTCCAGCCACTCAAGGCTGCGAACCCTCGGGGGACATGGTTTCCTTGTGGAGACCTCTGGAAGAAGGGGGTCTCTGCCCAGAAGAGTCTCCGGGGTAGCCCGGACTTGTGCATGCGACTCCTTGACAGGATAATTCCCCCCAAGGACTGCTCGCCCATTCCCACGGAGCTACCTCAGATCGAGAGGTTCCTACGGTCCCACTACGAACGAGTCGCTCTAGTAAGACCTCGTCCCCTTTTTCTTTTTTCCGCATTGTTCCCTTTTTGTTCGTATCCTGACAATTTTCACTCTTCTTTTGTTGCCAGCTCATTCGGGAAGAGGTGGTGATTGGCCGCGTCTTCGGATTTCGACCTGCTTGTCGAGCTGAAGCAATATCGAAGTACGGGTAGATGGAGGTCATCAAGTCGACTGCTGACGCGGCGATCTCCTTGGTGGATGGCGCCCGGGAGGAGTACTTCAGGAAGGAGCAGCGTCTCCTTGCTGATGTCAAGCAGAGGGAGGCCGATGCTGCAGCCGCCCTTTAGGATTCTGAAGCCCTTCATCGATGCTTATATGAAGGGGAGGCTGTCAGGGCTCGCCTAGAGGCTGAGCTGAATGAAGCCCGAGCCCAAGGGGCGGAGTCGGAAGCTCAACGGGTCGCCGCTGAGGCGCAAAGGGCTGCTACTGAAGCCAGGGGGGTTGCCCTGAAGAAGGAGAAGGAACAACTGGCTGAACAGCTGAAGTCTGTTCCTTCACCCCAGAGTGTCGTCAACGAATTCAAGGAATCTGAGGATTTCGTTGACTACGCTTTGGCGGTGATGAAGTCAGAGATTGCTGACTTCCTTCACGTCTTGGTCGAGGACGTCCAGGCGGTCGATCCCAACTTTCCTGTTGGGGAAGTTGAGTCCCTTAAGGGTTTCCTACGAAGTCGAACCCTTCCGCAGCCTTCTCCTGCTGCTGAAGAGGTTGAACCAGCTGCGGCTGAAGAGGTTGCCCCCGAAGGCGAGCCGAGCCTTCCTGCCCCCGAAGGCAAGCCAAACGCTTCTGCCCCCAAGGACCCGAAAGTTTGAAGTCTCCACCTCTCCGTCGACCATATTTCTTTTGCTTTTTAGATAGTTGTTTTTCCTTTGTAATTTAAGTTTACTTTGTAATTATTTATTCGATTCAAGACTCGGTTATTTTATATTGAATGCCTTTATATTCGTGAGCCTCTACTCGACTTTGAATGTGTTGGCTATTCATCCGATAACTTAATCGTAATTACTCTTGACTTTTCTTTGCTTTATAATGGCCTCGACTCTTAAAGCCTTGGACCAAGCATAAGTTTATATGAACTTACTAAGTACAATACTCTAATACTTAAAAGTATAGACTTCTAAGTTTAAAGAGATATTACCTTTTTGAAGTTTAAACATTTGAGGTGTTCGCCTAATAGCAAGGAATTTGTTAACTTAAGGCTTCATTATCCATAGTGATTGACTAAAATTCCTTATCCGCTCTTGATAACTTATTTCACAAAGGAGTTGTCATCCTTAGCCGATAATTCTTATGAAATTTGTCCATTGTATAAGAGGATAACTCCTTTAATGGGTTGATTATCTTTGTCGTTAGGACTCCTGCCTGATTTCGATAACAGGTCTGTTGCCTGACTTTGGCGTCAGATATTTTATTTTTCCTAACTCTATTGGTAGGTCTTTTGGCCTGACTTTGGCGTCAGGGCTTTTTGGCCTGACTTTAGCGTCAGGGCTTTTGGCCTATCTTTGGCGATAGGGCTTGTTTGCCTGACTTTGGTGTCAGGGCTTTTGGCCTGACTTTAGCGTCAGGACTTTTGGCCTAACTTTGGCGTCAGGGATTTTAGCCTGTCTCTAGCGACAGGGCTTTTGGCCTGTCTTTGGCGATACGGCTTTTTGGCCTGACTTTGGCGTCAGGGCTTTTTGGCCTAACTTTGTTGCTAGGGCTTTTGGCCTAACTTTGTTGTTAGGGCTTATGGCCTATCTTTGGCGATAGGGCTTTTTGGCCTGACTTTGGCGTCAGGGCTTTTGGCCTATCTTTGGCGATAGGGCTGTTTGGCCTAACTTTGGCGTCAGGGCTTTTGCCCTATCTTTGGCGATAGGACTTTTGGCCTGTCTCTGGCGACAGGGCTTTTGCCCTGACTTTGGCGTCAGGGCTTTTTGGCCTATCTTTGACCATAGGGCTTTTGGCCTGACTTTGGCGTCATGACTTTTTGGCCTAACTTTGTTGCTAGGGCTTTTGGCCTATCTTTGGCGATAGGATTTTTTGTGCCTGATTCGGTCATCAGGTCTTCGCCTGACTCTTGGCGTCAGTTCTTTTTTTTTTTCGATTTGCTTCGAGTGGTTATGCTTTATGAAGGAATGACTTTCTTTTATTAACATAACAGTTTGATTACAAGCTATGTATGAAATCTCCTTAAATGCTCAGAATTGAATGGACGGGGTAACCTTTCGCCTTCGGTGGTTTCCAAATAGTAGGATCCTGGCGCGGCGATCTCTATTACCTTGTACGGTCCTTCCCACTTGGCTGAAAGTTTATTCTGACTGTCCAGCCTTGTGAATTCATTCCTTCTCATAACCATCTCCCCCACGAAAAATTGGCGAGCGCTGACTTTTCTGTTGAAATATCGAGCGGTCGCCAAATGTATTTTTTCTTGTGTTTTTTTGGATAGCCATCTCTTTTCTTCTGCCAAGTCGAGGTCAGTTCTTCGCTCGACCTCGTTTGCCTCAGTATTAAAATGTAGGATTCTATGGGTAGGCACTGCTATTTCGGCGGGTGCTTTTGCTTCTGATCCATACACTAAACTGAAAGGTGTTTCTCCTGTGGCCGCCTTAGGTGTTGTTCTGATGGCCCATAATACTTTTTCCAGCTCTTCTGCCCAATTCCCTTTGAATGCTCGAACCCTTTTCTTGAGTCCTGCTAAAACAATCTTGTTGGCTGCTTCAGCTTGCCCATTCGTTTGAGGATGATGCACCTAACTGAAACGATGGTCGACATGATATTCTTCACAGAGCCATTCGAGCTCCTTTCCAATGAATTGCGGACCATTATCACTGATGAGTATTTTAGGAATGCCAAACCTGGAGAATATTTTGATCTTTAGGAACTTGATGACTTGAAATTCTGCCGTACAAGCTAGAGCTTTCGCCTCTATCTACTTGGTGAAATAGTCGATCGCCACTATAATGTGAGTGCGTTGACCAGTGCTAATAGGGAACGGACCTAATATATCGATCCCCCATTGAGCGAAAGGCCAGGCACCCGCCATTGGGGATAATAGTGTGGGTGGTCGACATGATCGTGGTGCAAATTGCTAGCAAGTCTCACACTTCTGCGTTAATTCAGCCGCATCTTTTCCCAAGGTTGGCCAATAGTATCCCAACCTGAAGATTTTCCTCGTTAACGATCGAGCACCTTCATGACATGCTGCCACCCCTTCATGAGCTTCTCGAAGAACCCTTTCTGTTTCTGGATGAGCAACACACCTTAAGTAAGGAGTCGAGTTACCTCTTCTGTAGAGTTCTCCATCTATAATTGGATAACTGGCCGCGAGTCGCCTTATCCTCGTGGATTCGTCTTCGTCATTCGTGAGGATCCCCTCTTTCAAATAATTCTGAAACAGAGTCATCCATGTGACCTGTCCTTGAATGTTGAAGACCTCTGCTCTGTTTTCAAGAGCTGAACATAGGGCCTTTTCCAGAAATTGCATATCCTGGATTGTTGTCCCTCCAAATGCCAGCTTACTTAAGGAGTCTGCCATTTGGTTTTCTTGGCGAGGAATAGACTCAATCGCAAAATTTGGGATTTCTGCGACGAGGTTCTTGGCGATGCTGAGGTAATTTTTCATCTTTTCCCCTCTTGCCTCATAAGTGCCATTGACCTGATTAACAATAAGCTCTGAGTCACTTTTTACCTTAAGCGCGGATATACTCATTCCTTTTGCTAATCTGAGTCCAGTGATAAGAGCCTCGTATTCTGCTTCATTATTGGTCGCCTGAAATGTTAGGGCGATCGGGTACTTCAAAGGCTCGCCTTCAGGAGGAATAAGAATTAAACATGCCCCGTGCTTTCTCTTGAAGAAGACCCGTCCGTATTGAGCTCCCAGATTTGATTGTTGTCTGCTTACTGACTTGGCCTACTTTCTGCTTCTATTTGACCGTTACTCGTGCTTTCCACAATGAAATCAGATAGTGCTTGACCTTTGATGGCCGTTTTTGGCGCAAATTTGATCTTGAATTCACTGAGCTCGATCGCCCACTTGACCATTCTTCCTGAAGAATCTGGTTTGATCAGGAAGTTTTTTAGTGGTTGGTTGGTGAGGACCATGATGTCGTGCGCATGAAAGTAAGGTCTCAGCTTCCGAGCAGCAATAACTAAGGCATAGAGATACTTCTCAATCTGGACATATTTTATTTCTGCTGAGTTGAACATATTGCTAATGAAAGACACTGGACTCTGAATGTTATTTTCTTCCCTTATTAAAATAGCACTAGCTGCCACATCGCTAATGCCTAAATAAAGGAAGAGTTGCTCGCCTAGAACGGGCTTTGCCAGCGCTGCGAGTGTTTGGATATGCCCCTTCAAGGATTGGAACGCCTCCTCGCAGTTTGGCGTCCACTCGAACTTGTGGTTGGCCCTTAGGATTTTGAAAAATGGGAGGGACCTGTCGCTCTCCTTGGAGAGGAAGCGGTTGAGAGCATCTAGGCGTCCATTCAGGCATTGAACCTTCAGCTTTTTATCTCTTCATTGGCCTTCAGCTTTTCTGGGTTTGTTTCGATGCCCCTTTCGCTGACCATGAAACCCAGAAATTTGCCAGACTTGACTCCAAAGGCGCACTTTGCAGGGTTTAGGCGAACGTTGTGTTTCCTCATGCAGTCGAAAGCTTCGCGGAGGTCTGTTGTGTGTGGATTGCCCTTGATGGTTTTGACGAGCATATCGTCTACATAAGCCTCCATGTTTCTCCCCAGCATGTCTTGGAACAGGCGGTTCACCATCCGCTGATAAGTTGCCCCGGCATTGATGAGACCAAAGGGCATCACCTTGTAGCACAGAATGTCCCCGTCTGCATAGAAAGCGGTGTGAGCCTCATCGTCTTGATGCATTCTGATCTGGTTGTAGCCTGAATAGGCGTCCATGAAGCTCAGCATCTCGTGACCAGAGGTAGCATCGACCAACTGATCAATCCTGGGAAGGGGATATGAATCCTTAGGGCAAGCCTTGTTCAAGTCGCGGAAGTCGACGCACATCCTCCACTTGCCATTCGATTTCTTGACCAAAACTGGGTTGGCGACCCAGCTCTGGAATCTCACCTCTCTGACGAAGTCAGCCTCAATCAAACTGCCAACCTCCTGTCTGATCGTCAAGCACTTGTCCGTCCCGAACAATCTTTTTTTTGGGGGGATCGGCTTGATGGAATGGTCTATCCTGAGCTCGAGAGAGATGATATCTGTGCTAATTCCCGGCATGTCGCTCGGCTGCCAGGCGAAGAGCTCTTTAAATTCCTTGAGGAGGGTGGTCATGGCCTCCTTCTGATCTTATTTTAAGGTCCCAATGCGCACATTCTTGTCTGGGCCATCGACCTCGAACTCTTCCAATTCCTCCATGGGTACTGGCCGAGCCAAATCCTCGCGAGGGTCGGCCTCTGTTTCGATGGCGAGGGCCTCCCTTTGGTTCTTCCTGCGCAAACAGTTCACATAGCATTGTCTCGAGGAAGGTTGGTCGCCGAGCACTTCTCCAATCCCGTTGGGAGTGGGGAACTTCATATTCTGATGGACCGTGGAGGCTACAATCTTATTCGGATTGATCGTGGTCCTCCCTAGGATGGCGTTGTAGGAGATAGGTGAATCGACCACCAGGAAAGTGACCGAGACCTTGATGCTCTTCCATCCCTCGCCAAAAATTACTGGCATGGTTATGGCCCCCAGTGGATAAGTTGTCCTTCCCGCAAACCCAATCAGTGTAAAGTCGACCCTCTTTAGGTCACGCTTGGACTTGCCCATCTTCTCGAAAGCGTCCAGGAATAGGATGTCTGTCGAGTTGCCTCCGTCGACCAGAATCCTTGCAACGTCACAACCGTCAATATCTGCTGTGATAACCAAAGCATCGTTGTGGGGGGATGTGACATGTGCCAAATCATCTTCAGAGAATGAGATGACAATGTTCTCCTCAGGTCGGGGTCGCTTTCCCAACTGAACTACTGTGGAGATCTAAGTGGCATCGACCTCCCTGGCGTGCGACCCCTCGCCGCCTGCACCGAATCCTCCTGCGCCGAATCCTCCTGCAATCAAATGTACTCTCCTCTTGCTGGCAGATAGATCAGTTTGTTCAGTAGGGGTTGGCGAACGATGTCTCCCAGGGGGCGTTCGACTTCTGTCTCGCCCTGCCACAAATTCCTTCAGCATCCCCCCTGAATCAGCTTCTTTATGTCCCGCTTCAGAATGCGGCAGTCATCCGTCTTGTTGCCCTTGCAGTTGTGGTATCTGCAATAGCTCTCGACGTCCTTTCCCATGGGCTGACCACCCCGACGAGGCATCGGTGGCCTCGCCAAGTATCTCCTCCCCATCTCGACTAGTACCGCTGAGATCTGCCTATTTAAAGGCGTAAAGTACTCAGGGACCTCTGGATGGCGAGGCGCTGGATTAGGCTCAACTCGGGGCCTGCTGTCTCTTCCTTTTTTCTCCTTATTTACTTCCTTCTTACCATCACGTCGGGGCTCAGGAACTACCCTTAGCGAGGTCGTCAGGAAGTTAGCCTCTGTGTTCGCCCTTTAAAGGTTTATGAAACCTTTTGCTCTGGACGCCAACTCCTCCAACGTTTCGATCTCCTTTACGTGGTAGCTGTTTCGCAGCTTCCTCGAGGCCTTGTTGGCCACATCCAAAACTCTGTAAAATGCTCGAATGATTTCCCCATCCGAGATTCAGCGATCTATCTCTGTGACGTTCTGATGGAAACGCCCGTAAAAATTGGCCAGCGACTCTCCAGGCTGATGCTTGACCGCATCCAGGGCGACCAGACTTTTCATCAGTTGGCGCTCGCCCATATATCTCTCCAGGAACTTGCTCCTTAACTCTGCCCAAGTTCCTATAGATCCTGCAGGGAGGCCGAAGAACCAGGACGAAGCCGAACCCGAAAGAGTGGATGGAAATAGCAAAGCAAAGTGATTGGGATCCTTTGACTTACCCAACAGAGAAGCCTCGTGATTTTTGACGTGTATGGTGGGATCTCCTCCACTACTGTACTCCGGTATGGCCCGAGCGACTACGTCTTTAGGGATCTTAATGGCGACGAGCTCGTCGGAAAAGGGGTGAGCAGACTGCTCCTTGAAGGGAGCTACGACTGTCAGTCGTCTTTCCTGGAGCCTTTTATTGAGGAGGTCGTCCATCTGGTCCACCGTGCAGTACTTTGGTGAGGTCCCAGATGGATGAGGACCGAAAGGGTTGGCGGTGTACGTAGCCGCTGGCTCCTTGGTGTATGCCGGAGGAATGGACTGTTGTCCTGATGTCATCTCCTGATCCTCCTGAGGCGCGGTTGTGCCAGGATTCGCTGTTTCAGACGGCAAGGGCCCTGTGGCAGCAGGGCGATCGTTTCCCTGAGGAGCAGGGTGATTGTTTCCTTGAGGAGCAGGGGCTTGACAGCCAGCCTGTCCTAGGATGGCCTCCAGCAGTGAAATCATCTCTAGGGTTAACTGAATGTCTTCCCCAGCGATGTGGACAGACTGCGGTGCTGGAGCTCCGTTGTGGTTGGCCGCTGGGGGCGGTCTGGAATTACCAACATGCTCTCCGACCGTCCTCAGAGGAATGGCATTGAGGGATGCCTGCCTGGCAGGCTCTTGTTGAAGCGGTGAAGCGGCAGCGGAATCAGAGCTATCGGAGGATCGGTCGCGAGTCTGGTTCCAACGGTTGTTTTGGGATCGAGTTATCATGGCTGAATTGCTCGTTTCCCACAGATGGCGCCAAATGTTGGATCATGAAATCCTGGTTGCTGATCTGGCAGTGAATTGAATGCCAAACAGAGGTTGAAAGACTCTTCTCCTTCAACTCCGGTGAACCTGCAAGTAGGGGAGCGCAATAGAAGGGGTGTCTCTGGGTCCCTCTCCGATGCTTAAATGAGTATATGTGTGTGTATATAGATCAAAAACGTAAGAAATGTATGTAAAGCAAAAGTATTTATAGGGTAGGAGAGATCAAACCGTATAAGGCAACTGAATATCTTAGTGCATATTGTGTTGCTGAAGATTCGGATCATAAGATATGGCAGTTACTGCGAGATAATGCAGTTACCATATCTAATCTTTAGTGAATATGTGACCGAGATACGCGGAATATCGTGGCCACTTCCTTATTAACGGTTAGTGGGACCAGAGGAGAGGGGCAAGGCTCTCTTCGGGGCGAGCACTCCCATGGCAAGCATTGAGAGGTCGCGGCTTGGTGAAGGATGGTGAGCAGTCAAGGGAGCCTTTGGCGTTCACATCGACTTTGGGCTCGCTCTAGGGCCACTCTATGGTGGGACAACCTGACCTGTACTTAAGCTGATCAAGTTCGAATATCTTGGGTTCACCCCCTCCAGGGTTACTGGGCCCTCGAGGCCTTTTCGTTACTGGGCTGTCAATATCGATACCCAACGGTGATGAATATTACAATTGCAACATCTATAGTTAGTTTGCATATCGGTTTAGTTCTTTTCTTTGATCAATTAGACATTTATCTATATTCTCTATGTATCTATATATTAATTTGCTTAGAATGTATATAATGTTGAAAAGTAAGCAAAATGAATTTTTCTAATCAATACAATTGACGTTACTTTAAATTATACAAATGAATTATAAAATATTAATGCATATTAAATAGAGATTATAATAATTATCACATTGACGTTACTTTAAATTAATAATAATTTGATATTGTTTTTTTTAACTAACTTTGTAACCTATATCTACTAATTTGGCTAGAATTACAATTGTTAAAAATGCCGTTTTTCATGTATTTTATCACTGCTAATTAATCTATTTTGATAGGTCAAATATCTAATTTTCATTCCTAAGTGCCATGCCATACAAGTCATTTTAGATTTCTTTAAAAGTTCTCATTCATTCTAAAGATAAGTTACAAAACCTTAATTATTTCTATTTATTTCGCGTCTATATTTAGAACTTTGGCTTATTATAAATAATTTAAACTCTATAATATTAAGTTGTTTTGTAAATTTTATAATATGTATTACGAATAATAAATTTACTTTACTGCGCAGTGTTAATCTTATATTAATACAATGGGATCTAGGTTAAATGGTATATGACTTTCCCCTTTACAATCGAGTTGTATGGTAAATTGATTTTCCCTTTTATAAACGAGTTGTATAATTTTTATTATAGACACATATACAAACATATGATGTTGTGTAACTAATGACAGAAATAAATAAGCATGTTAATTATACTTGAATAACTTCAAGATTTGTCATCTCATAAGAATTAAAGTATAAATGAGACAAATCTTCCAAAAAATACTAGGATATGATTGCGCATAATTTTTTTAAGGGTTCATATTTCGGTTGACCCATTATAATTCTAACATATATCAATATCGTTGTTCTTCAATATCAAACTTTATGTGGCTAAACGTTTGGTCGATTGGAGTTACGCAACATATAAATTGATCAAGGATTGTTCGTCTTCTTTTGGGTTGCTGCTGCATTAGCAAAGAGATTTCCTGTCACATAAGACATAGTTAAACATTGTTTACAAAAAAAACAAAAAACAATACTTTAACTATTAAAAGTATCATTTTAATTCAAGGTAAAGGAAGCATTTGATAGGATTTAACCCAAAAACAAATATAAGCATTATTGAAAAGGTCAGCAACGATAAATACTTTTAATTACAAAGTGAGATACTCTACTCTCATTTTTTCTTTGATCACATCTTTACTCTCATTCACTAGTGTTTAGGATAGCATAATGACTAATAGATAATCAATTTGCTTTAAATTAATTCATGTAACTCAAAATAATCATATTCTTTGACTCTTGGTGGTATCGACCAATTGAACATAAAAACGTAAAAAGAAAAATATTATACACATGGAAAAATGTGTTACCTGATTCCTTGCAGAGGCGTTCCCCATTTCTTTTACATTGTTCTTTATTCGGTCTAGTCTCGCAGTTTCTGGAAACAACACTGACGCATGAAGGATAACCCTTAAGGGCAGTTTGTAGTTCTTGCTTGGCTCGATTTAGATCATAATTTGGTTGTGCTGCAACTTCAACCTTATTTGTCTGCAAAATAATTGTTATGAAAAGGCAAACAAAGAGTACGGAGACTAGGCTATTCAAAGACATAACTAAGAAATCTTAATTTAGAAAATTCTTTTTTGTTTTATTTCTTAGTTTCTATTTATTTATTCTTCTAATTTGAAGCAGTGAGTTAGGTATTTATACATTAGTGAGGACGGTATTATAATGGAAGCTATCATTATGGGTGGTCTTGTGGTCTTAAATTATTAGTTCATGAGGTCCACTATTTAGAATGTTGACTTCTATTTTTGTCCAAGAGGTGTTGTTCATTTATTTGCGGTAAGTACGTTTGTTTTGCAATATTAGGTAGTAACTGATAAAAACAAAAGTAGACATTATAATGATACTAATATACAAGTAACATACCGATCAATCTTTTAAATTATATGCACAATAGGACTAGATTATTCTATTGTTTATAAAATTAATTTTAAGCTTTAGACATGTTGATGCAATCCATTCTAGTAAAGGCAGCCCAGTATCATTACCGGCATCGGACTTAGGCAATGTTGATCCACCAAAGGAAGCCCAACCAGCCAGCTATGCTATGGTGACCAAGAGGGATGCTGTAGTCGAAGAAATTGACACGTAGAAGTTCTAGAAGAAGTCTGTTAGGATTAGTAATATTTAAGTTTCTGTTAGTAGAAGGAATAATTAGCTTGAGAAATAACAAACTTCTGAGAATTTCAATCAATCCGTTCTTTTCCTTTTCATCTTCTGTGAAAGTCTGCACCATATGGTATCATAGCCTTCATCACCCTTCCCTGCAATCTGTTTCTTCTTCCCAAAATTCTTCAATTAGTTTTCTGTCCACTTAGTCAATCATGGTTGAGACAATATGGCAAATAACAGAGAGGGCACTGACTGAATTGAGGCAAACTGTCGATGATCATTATGCAATGATGGTCGAAATCAAAGATACTATGCACGACATTCTTAAGCAATTTGACTACATCAGACAGAGGGGTGTCTTACAAGAAACAGAGGGTGACAAACCTCAGGTGGAGCATTCCGGAATTTCGGCAGAACAGAGCAACGAGTTAGAGAGCCGTTCATGCCGGGTGGGACGCATCGATTTTCCAAAATTCAATGGAGATGACGTGGTGGGATGGATTTACCGCTGCAACCATTTTTTTAAAGTGGATTCGGTTCCTGAGAAAATGAAGCTCGATCTAGTTACGATCCATGTTAAAGGTGAAACACTGGTTTGGCATCAGTCGTTTATGCAGATGAAGGAGCTCCAGAATTCTTCGGTTTCATGGGATGAATACAGCACAGCGATTCGTTCTCGCTTCAGGGATGGTCCGTTCGATGGCCCATTTCTCGACCTGAAAAAAAATGTGAAGCAAATTGGGTCAGTCACAGCATACTATCAGGAGTTTACATCACTATTTCAACGGGCTCAACTGACAGATCCATTGACAGAACGACAGGTTCTCAGTTTATTTGTGGGAGGGTTGAAGGTACAGCTCCAAGGACCTGTTTGGTAGATTCAACCGAAGTCATTATACGATGCTTTCTCCTTGGAAAAAATACAGGAGGCTACGTTCATGGTGCGCCAGGATACGTATCACCAGCCTTTTAGGCAACGACCACCTACGCCTTTAACATCCCCTAAGGCAGCAGGACTTACTGAAGTAGCTCCATCTGGTGATAAATTTCATAAGAACCGTTCCAGTTATATATTGTCACCAGCTGAAGTGGCGGACAAGAGAGCTAAGGGACTCTGTTTCGGATGTGACGAGAAATACAATTCGGGGCACACCTGCAAGAGATATTTGTTTGTTTTATTAAACGTCATGAAAAACTTTGTATGCTTAGTTAAATATCTTGACCATTAAATTACAGTTCTATGTAGTCCTACCGCATTCCATCTTTGACTAATTGATCCGTTATTTCTACCAGAGTATTTATCATTTAAGATATACCTTTATAACAAATTTCCTACTAACTAATGGCATTACCTGAAAACACCAAACCTATTGTTTTCTAGTGTAATTTTTTCAAAGAATAAAAGCCTTGCTTATTATTTTCGAAAAAGATTTTTGTATTGGAATACTAATTTTAACCATACTTGCATGAACTTAGTATTACTTGCATGAATGGTATGAGTTATTAGTATGAGTTTCGTCATTCATACCATACCATGCATAATGGAGGCATTCATTATTAGTATGAGTTTAGTCACCAAAGTGGCTAAGTCACGGTGAATTGAAGAAATTATGTTATTATATGCATGAGCATACATTGTTTTTAGTTTGTGTTGTGTAAAGTGGTCATATTAGAATGTTTGTGCATATCGTAAATATATATTTGTAATTTACTCATGATACTTATGTAAAGTCATTTATAATATATTTAAATGGAAAACTTTATGTTTAGTGGTTATTAAAAGTTTGGTGATTTATGTGAAGGTAAAAAATTTCTATAACTATAATAATGAACACGATGAAGGATAATTGGTGTCATTCGTTAGACATTTTAACTAACTAATAAGTCTTGTCATTTGGATAATAGTAGCATGTTATTGTTGTTACCCAAATGTTAATTAATTAAGATGTGCTTTGCTTACTAAATTAATTGTATATGTTTACATCATAGTGATGAATATTACAATTGCAACATCTATAGTTAGTTTGCATATCGGTTTAGTTCTTTCCTTTGATCAATTAGACATTTATCTATATTCTCTATGTATCTATATATTAATATGGTTAGAATGTATATAATGTTGAAAAGTAAGCAAAATGAATTTTTCTAATCAATACAATTGGCGTTACTTTAAATTATACAAATGAATTATAAAATATTAATGAATATTAAATAGAGATTATAATAATTATCACATTGACGTTACTTTAAATTAATAATAATTTGATATTGTTCTTTTTAACTAACTTTGTAATCTACATCTATCTATCTATATCTACTAATTTGGCTAGAATTACAATTGTTAAAAATACGGTTTTTCATGCATTTTATCACTGCTAATTAATCTATTTTGATAGGTCAAATATCCAATTTTCATTCCTAAGTGTCATGTCATATAAGTCATTTTAGAATTCTTTAAAAGTTCTCATTCATTCTAAAGATAAGTTACAAAACCTTAATTATTTCTATTTGTTTCGCGTCTATATTTAGAACTTTGGCTTATTATAAATAATTTAAACTCTATAATATTAATTTGTTTTGTAAATTTTATAATATGTATTACGAAGAATAAATTAACTTTACTGCGCAGTGTTAATCTTATATTAATACAATGGGATCTAGGTTATATGGTATATGACTTTCCCCTTTATAATCGAGTTGTATGGTAAATTGATTTTCCCTTTTATAAACGAGTTGTATAATTTTTATTATAGATACATATACAAATATATGATGTTGTGTAACTAATGACAGAAATAAATAAGCATGTTAATTATACTTGAATAACTTCAAGATTTGTCATCTCATAAGAATTAAAGTATGAATGAGACAAATCTTCCAAAAAATACTAGGATATGATTACGCATGATATTTTTTAAGGGTTCATATTTCGGTTGACCCATTATAATTCTAACATATATCAATATCGTTGTTCTTCAATATCAAACTTTATGTGACTAAACGTTTGGTCGATTGGAGTTACGCAACATATAAATTGATCAAGGATTGTTCGTCTTCTTTTGGGTTGCTGCTGCATTAGCAAAGAGATTTCCTGTCACATAAGACATAGTTAAACATTGTTTACAAAAAAAAAACAACAATACTTTAACTATTAAAAGTATCATTTTAATTCAAGGTAAAGGAAGCATTTGATAGGATTTAACCCAAAAACAAATATAAGCATTATTGAAAAGGTCAGCAACGATAAATACTTTTAATTACAAAGTGAGATACTCTACTCTCATTTTTTCTTTGATCACATCTTTACTCTCATTCACTAGTGTTTAGGATAGCATAATGACTAATAGATAATCAATTTGCTTTAAATTAATTCATGTAACTCAAAATAATCATATTCTTTGACTCTTGGTGGTATCGACCAATTGAACATAAAAACGTAAAAAGAAAAATATTATACACATGGAAAAATGTGTTACCTGATTCCTTGCAGAGGCGTTCCCCATTTCTTTTACATTGTTCTTTATTCGGTCTAGTCTCGCAGTTTCTGGAAACAACACTGACGCATGAAGGATAACCCTTAAGGGCAGTTTGTAGTTCTTGCTTGGCTCGATTTAGATCATAATTTGGTTGTGCTGCAACTTCAACCTTATTTGTCTGCAAAATAATTGTTATGAAAAGGCAAACAAAGAGTACGGAGACTAGGCTATTCAAAGACATAACTAAGAAATCTTAATTTAGAAAATTCTTTTTTGTTTTATTTCTTAGTTTCTATTTATTTATTCTTCTAATTTGAAGCAGTGAGTTAGATATTTATACATTAGTGAGGACGGTATTATAATGGAAGCTATCATTATGGGTGGTCTTGTGGTCTTAAATTATTAGTTCATGAGGTCCACTATTTAGAATGTTGACTTCTATTTTTGTCCAAGAGGTGTTGTTCATTTATTTGCGGTAAGTACGTTTGTTTTGCAATATTAGGTAGTAACTGATAAAAACAAAAGTAGACATTATAATGATACTAATATACAAGTAACATACCGATCAATCTTTTTAAATTATATGCACAATAGGACTAGATTATTCTATTGTTTATAAAATTAATTTTAAGCTTTAGACATGTTGATGCAATCCATTCTAGTAAAGGCAGCCCAGTATCATTACCGGCATCGGACTTAGGCAATGTTGATCCACCAAAGGAAGCCCAACCAGCCAGCTATGCTATGGTGACCAAGAGGGATGCTGTAGTCGAAGAAATTGACACGTAGAAGTTCTAGAAGAAGTCTGTTAGGATTAGTAATATTTAAGTTTCTGTTAGTAGAAGGAATAATTAGCTTGAGAAATAACAAACTTCTGAGAATTTCAATCAATCCGTTCTTTTCCTTTTCATCTTCTGTGAAAGTCTGCACCATATGGTATCATAGCCTTCATCACCCTTCCCTGCAATCTGTTTCTTCTTCCCAAAATTCTTCAATTAGTTTTCTGTCCACTTAGTCAATCATGGTTGAGACAAGATGGCAAATAACAGAGAGGGCACTGACTGAATTGAGGCAAACTGTCGATGATCATTATGCAATGATGGTCGAAATCAAAGATACTATGCACGACATTCTTAAGCAATTTGACTACATCAGACAGAGGGGTGTCTTACAAGAAACAGAGGGTGACAAACCTCAGGTGGAGCATTCCGGAATTTCGGCAGAACAGAGCAACGAGTTAGAGAGCCGTTCATGCCGGGTGGGACGCATCGATTTTCCAAAATTCAATGGAGATGACGTGGTGGGATGGATTTACCGCTGCAACCATTTTTTTAAAGTGGATTCGGTTCCTGAGAAAATGAAGCTCGATCTAGTTACGATCCATGTTAAAGGTGAAACACTGGTTTGGCATCAGTCGTTTATGCAGATGAAGGAGCTCCAGAATTCTTCGGTTTCATGGGATGAATACAGCACAGCGATTCGTTCTCGCTTCAGAGATGGTCCGTTCGATGACCCATTCCTCGACCTGAAAAAAAATGTGAAGCAAATTGGGTCAGTCACAGCATACTATCAGGAGTTTACATCACTATTTCAACGGGCTCAACTGACAGATCCATTGACAGAACGACAGGTTCTCAGTTTATTTGTGGGAGGGTTGAAGGTACAGCTCCAAGGACCTGTTTGGTAGATTCAACCGAAGTCATTATACGATGCTTTCCCCTTGGAAAAAATACAGGAGGCTACGTTCATGGTGCGCCAGGATACGTATCACCAGCCTTTTAGGCAACGACCACCTACGCCTTTAACATCCCCTAAGGCAGCAGGACTTACTGAAGTAGCTCCATCTGGTGATAAGTTTCATAAGAACCGTTCCAGTTATATATTGTCACCAGCTGAAGTGGCGGACAAGAGAGCTAAGGGACTCTGTTTCGGATGTGACGAGAAATACACTTCGGGGCACACCTGCAAGAGATATTTGTTTGTTTTATTAAACGTCATGAAAAACTTTGTATGCTTAGTTAAATATCTTGACCATTAAATTACAGTTCTATGTAGTCCTACCGCATTCCATCTTTGACTAATTGATCCGTTATTTCTACCAGAGTATTTATCATTTAAGATATACCTTTATAACAAATTTCCTACTAACTAATGGCATTACCTGAAAACACCAAACCTATTGTTTTATAGTGTAATTTTTTCAAAGAATAAAAGCCTTGCTTATTATTTTCGAAAAAGATTTTTGTATTGGAATACTAATTTTAACCATACTTGCATGAACTTAGTATTACTTGCATGAATGGTATGAGTTATTAGTATGAGTTTAGTCATTCATACCATACCATGCATAATGGAGGCATTCATTATTAGTATGAGTTTAGTCACCAAAGTGGCTAAGTCACGGTGAATTGAAGAAATTATGTTATTATATGCATGAGCATACATTGTTTTTAGTTTGTGTTGTGTAAAGTGGTCATATTAGAATGTTTGTGCATATCGTAAATATATATTTGTAATTTACTCATGATACTTATGTAAAGTCATTTATAATATATTTAAATGGAAAACTTTATGTTTAGTGGTTATTAAAAGTTTTGTGATTTATGTGAAGGTAAAAAATTTCTATAACTATAATAATGAACACGATGAAGGATAATTGGTGTCATTCGTTAGACATTTTAACTAACTAATAAGTCTTGTCATTTGGATAATAGTAGCATGTTATTGTTGTTACCCAAATGTTAATTAATTAAGATGTGCTTTGCTTACTAAATTAATTGTATATGTTTACATCATAGTGATGAATATTACAATTGCAACATCTATAGTTAGTTTGCATATCGGTTTAGTTCTTTCCTTTGATCAATTAGACATTTATCTATATTCTCTATGTATCTATATATTAATATGGTTAGAATGTATATAATGTTGAAAAGTAAGCAAAATGAATTTTTCTAATCAATACAATTGACGTTACTTTAAATTATACAAATGAATTATAAAATATTAATGCATATTAAATAGAGATTATAATAATTATCACATTGACGTTACTTTAAATTAATAATAATTTGATATTGTTCTTTTTAACTAACTTTGTAATCTACATCTATCTATCTATATCTACTAATTTGGCTAGAATTACAATTGTTAAAAATACGGTTTTTCATGCATTTTATCACTGCTAATTAATCTATTTTGATAGGTCAAATATCCAATTTTCATTCCTAAGTGCCATGTCATATAAGTCATTTTAGAATTCTTTAAAAGTTCTCATTCATTCTAAAGATAAGTTACAAAACCTTAATTATTTCTATTTATTTCGCGTCTATATTTAGAACTTTGGCTTATTATAAATAATTTAAACTCTATAATATTAATTTGTTTTGTAAATTTTATAATATGTATTACGAAGAATAAATTAACTTTACTGCGCAGTGTTAATCTTATATTAATACAATGGGATCTAGGTTATATGGTATATGACTTTCCCCTTTATAATCGAGTTGTATGGTAAATTGATTTTCCCTTTTATAAACGAGTTGTATAATTTTTATTATAGATACATATACAAATATATGATGTTGTGTAACTAATGACAGAAATAAATAAGCATGTTAATTATACTTGAATAACTTCAAGATTTGTCATCTCCTAAGAATTTAAAGTATGAATGAGACAAATCTTCCAAAAAATACTATGATATGATTGCGCATGATATTTTTTAAGGGTTCATATTTCGGTTGACCCATTATAATTCTAACATATATCAATATCGTTGTTCTTCAATATCAAACTTTATGTGGCTAAACGTTTGGTCGATTGGAGTTACGCAACATATAAATTGATCAAGGATTGTTCGTCTTCTTTTGGGTTGCTGCTGCATTAGCAAAGAGATTTCCTGTCACATAAGACATAGTTAAACATTGTTTAAAAAAAAAAAAAAAAAAATACTTTAACTATTAAAAGTATCATTTTAATTCAAGGTAAAGGAAGCATTTGATAGGATTTAACCCAAAAACAAATATAAGCATTATTGAAAAGGTCAGCAACGATAAATACTTTTAATTACAAAGTGAGATACTCTACTCTCATTTTTTCTTTGATCACATCTTTACTCTCATTCACTAGTGTTTAGGATAGCATAATGACTAATAGATAATCAATTTGCTTTAAATTAATTCATGTAACTCAAAATAATCATATTCTTTGACTCTTGGTGGTATCGACCAATTGAACATAAAAACGTAAAAAGAAAAATATTATACACATGGAAATATGTGTTACCTGATTCCTTGCAGAGGCGTTCCCCATTTCTTTTACATTGTTCTTTATTCGGTCTAGTCTCGCAGTTTCTGGAAACAACACTGACGCATGAAGGATAACCCTTAAGGGCAGTTTGTAGTTCTTGCTTGGCTCGATTTAGATCATAATTTGGTTGTGCTGCAACTTCAACCTTATTTGTCTGCAAAATAATTGTTATGAAAAGGCAAACAAAGAGTACGGAGGCTAGGCTATTCAAAGACATAACTAAGAAATCTTAATTTAGAAAATTCTTTTTTGTTTTATTTCTTAGTTTCTATTTATTTATTCTTCTAATTTGAAGCAGTGGGTTAGGTATTTATACATTAGTGAGGACGGTATTATAATGGAAGCTATCATTATGGGTGGTCTTGTGGTCTTAAATTATTAGTTCATGAGGTCCACTATTTAGAATGTTGACTTTTATTTTTGTCCAAGAGGTGTTGTTCATTTATTTGCGGTAAGTACGTCTGTTTTGCAATATTAGGTAGTAACTGATAAAAACAAAAGTAGACATTATAATGATACTAATATACAAGTAACATACCGCTCAATCTTTTAAATTATATGCACAACAGGACTAGATTATTCTATTGTTTATAAAATTACTTTTAAGCTTTAGACATGTTGATGCAATCCATTCTAGTAAAGGCAGCCCAGTATCATTACCGGCAATGGACTTAGGCAATGTTGATCCACCAAAGGAAGCCCAACCAGCCAGTTATGCTATGGTGACCAAGAGGGATGCTGTAGTCGAAGAAGTTGACACGTAGAAGTTCTAGAAGAAGTCTGTTAGGATTAGTAATATTTAAGTTTCTGTCAGTAGAAGGAATAATTAGCTTGAAAAATAACAAACTTCTGAGAATTTCAATCAATCTGTTCTTTTCCTTTTCATCTTCTGTGCAAGTCTGCACCATATGGTATCAGAGCCTTCATCACCATTCCCTGCAATCTGTTTCTTCTTCCCAAAATTCTTCAATTAGTTTTCTGTCCACTTAGTCAATCATGGTTGAGACAAGATGGCAAACAACAGAGAGGGCACTGACTGAATTGAGGCAAACTGTCGATGATCATTATGCAATGATGGTCGAAATCAAAGATACTATGCACGACATTCTTAAGCAGTTTGACTACATCAGACAGAGGGGTGTCTTACAAGAAACAGAGGGTGACAAACCTCAGGTGGAGCATTCAGGAGTTTCGGCAGAACAGAGCAACGAGTTAGAGAGCCGTTCATACCGGGTGGGACGCATCGATTTTCCAAAGTTCAATGGAGATGACGTGGTGGGATGGATTTACCGCTGCAACCATTTTTTTAAAGTGGATTCGGTTCCTGAGAATATGAAGATCGATCTAGTTACGATCCATGTTAAAGGTGAAACACTGGTTTGGCATCAGTCGTTTATGCAGATGAAGGAGCTCCGGAATTCTTCGGTTTCATGGGATGAATACAGCACAGCGATTCGTTCTCGCTTCAGGGATGGTCCGTTCGATGACCCATTCCTCGACCTGAAAAATGTGAAGCAAATTGGGTCAGTCACAGCATACTATCAGGAGTTTACATCACTATTTCAACGGGCTCAACTGACAGATCCATTGACAGAACGACAGGTTATCAACTTATTTGTGGGAGGATTGAAGGTACAGCTCCAAGGACCTGTTTGGTAGATTCAACCGAAGTCATTATACGATGCTTTCTCCTTGGCAAAATTACAAGAGGCTACGTTCATGGCAGGATACGTATCACCAGCCTTTTAGGCAACGACCACCTCCGCCTTTAACATCTCCTAAGGCAGTAAGACTTCCTGAAGTAGCTCCATCTGGTGATAAGTTTCATAGGAACCGTTCCAGTTATATATTGTCACCAGCTGAAGTGGCGGACAAGAGAGCTAAGGGACTCTGTTTCGGATGTGACGAGAAATACACTTCGGGGCACACCTGCAAGAGATATTTGTTTGTTTTATGAAACGTCATGAAAAACTCTGTATGCTTAGTTAAATATCTTGACCATTAAATTACAGTTCTATGTAGTCCTACCGCATTCCATCTTTGCCTAATTGATCCGTTATTTCTACCAGAGTATTTATCATTTAAGATATACCTTTATAACAAATTTCCTACTAATTAATGGCATTACCTGAAAACACCAAACCTATTGTTTTCTAGTGTAATTTTTTCAAAGAATAAAAGCCTTGCTTATTATTTTCGAAAATGATTTTTGTATTGGAATACTAATTTTAACCATACTTGCATGAACTTAGTATTACTTGCATGAATGGTAATACCATGCATAATGGAAGCATTTATTATTAGTATGAGTTTAGTCACCAAAGTGGCTAAGTTCTAATTTTAATGTCACGGTGAATTGAAGAAATTATGTTATTATATGCATGAGCATACATTGTTTTTAGTTTGTGTTGTGTAAAGTGGTCATATTAGAATGTTTGTGCATATCGTAAATATATATTTGTAATTTACTCATGATACTTATGTAAAGTCATTTATAATATATTTAAATGGAAAACTTTATGTTTAGTGGTTATTAAAAGTTTTGTGATTTATGTGAAGGTAAAAAATTTCTATAACTATAATAATGAACACGATGAAGGATAATTGGTGTCATTCGTTAGACATTTTAACTAACTAATAAGTCTTGTCATTTGGATAATAGTAGCATGTTATTGTTGTTACCCAAATGTTAATTAATTAAGATGTGCTTTGCTTACTAAATTAATTGTATATGTTTACATCATAGTGATGAATATTACAATTGCAACATCTATAGTTAGTTTGCATATCGGTTTAGTTCTTTCCTTTGATCAATTAGACATTTATCTATATTCTCTATGTATCTATATATTAATATGGTTAGAATGTATATAATGTTGAAAAGTAAGCAAAATGAATTTTTCTAATCAATACAATTGACGTTACTTTAAATTATACAAATGAATTATAAAATATTAATGCATATTAAATAGAGATTATAATAATTATCACATTGACGTTACTTTAAATTAATAATAATTTGATATTGTTCTTTTTAACTAACTTTGTAATCTACATCTATCTATCTATATCTACTAATTTGGCTAGAATTACAATTGTTAAAAATACGGTTTTTCATGCATTTTATCACTGCTAATTAATCTATTTTGATAGGTCAAATATCCAATTTTCATTCCTAAGTGCCATGTCATATAAGTCATTTTAGAATTCTTTAAAAGTTCTCATTCATTCTAAAGATAAGTTACAAAACCTTAATTAATTCTATTTATTTCGTGTCTATATTTAGAACTTTGGCTTATTATAAATAATTTAAAATCTATAATATTAATTTGTTTTGTAAATTTTATAATATGTATTACGAAGAATAAATTAACTTTACTGCGCAGTGTTAATCTTATATTAATACAATGGGATCTAGGTTAAATGGTATATGACTTTCCCCTTTATAATCGAGTTGTATGGTAAATTGATTTTCCCTTTTATAAACGAGTTGTATAATTTTATTATAGACACATATACAAATATATGATGTTGTGTAACTAATGACAGAAATAAATAAGCATGTTAATTATACTTGAATAACTTCAAGATTTGTCATCTCCTAAGAATTAAAGTATGAATGAGACAAATCTTCCAAAAAATACTAGGATATGATTGCGCATGATTTTTTTTAAGGGTTCATATTTCGGTTGACCCATTATAATTCTAACATATATCAATATCGTTGTTCTTCAATATCAAACTTTATGTGGCTAAACGTTTGGTCGATTGGAGTTACACAACATATAAATTGATCAAGGATTGTTCGTCTTCTTTTGGGTTGCTGCTGCATTAGCAAAGAGATTTCCTGTCACATAAGACATAGTTAAACATTGTTTACAAAAAAAAAAAAAAAACAATACTTTAACTATTAAAAGTATCATTTTAATTAAAGGTAAAGGAAGCATTTGATAGGATTTAACCCAAAAACAAATATAAGCATTATTGAAAAGGTCAGCAACGATAAATACTTTTAATTACAAAGTGAGATACTCTACTCTCATTTTTTCTTTGATCACATCTTTACTCTCATTCACTAGTGTTTAGGATAGCATAATGACTAATAGATAATCAATTTGCTTTAAATTAATTCATGTAACTCAAAATAATCATATTCTTTGACTCTTGGTGGTATCGACCAATTGAACATAAAAACGTAAAAAGAAAAATATTATACACATGGAAATATGTGTTACCTGATTCCTTGCAGAGGCGTTCCCCATTTCTTTTACATTGTTCTTTATTCGGTCTAGTCTCGCAGTTTCTGGAAACAACACTGACGCATGAAGGATAACCCTTAAGGGCAGTTTGTAGTTCTTGATTGGCTCGATTTAGGTCATAATTTGATTGTGCTGCAACTTCAACCTTATTTGTCTGCAAAATAATTGTTATGAAAAGGCAAACAAAGAGCACGGAGACTAGGCTATTCAAAGACATAACTAAGAATTCTTAATTTAGAAAATTCTTTTTTGTTTTATTTCTTAGTTTCTATTTATTTATTCTTCTAATTTGAAGCAGTGAGTTAGGTATTTATACTTTTGTGAGGACGGTATTATAATGGAAGCTATCATTATGGGTGGTCTTGTGGTCTTAAATTATTAGTTCATGAGATCCACTATTTAGAATGTTGACTTTTATTTTTGCAATATTAGGTAGTAACCAATAAAAACAAAAGTAGACATTATAATGATACTAATATACAAGTAACATACCGATCAATCATTTAAATTATATACACAACAAGACTAGATTATTCTATTATTTATAAAATTACTTTTACGCTTTAGACATGTTGATGCAATCCATTCCAGTAAAGGCATCCCAATATCATTACCGCCAATGGACTTAGGCAATGTTGATCCACCGATGGAACCCAACCAGCGAGCTATGCTATGGTGACCCAAAGGGATGCTGAAGTCGAAGAAGGTGACACGTAGAAGTTCTAGAAGAAGTCTGTTAGGATTCGTAATATTTAAGTTTCTGTCAGTAGAAGGAATAATTAGCTTGACAAATAAAAAACTTCTGAGAATTACAATCAATCGGTTCCTTTCCTTTTCACCTTCTGTGCAAGTCTGCACCATTTGGTATCACAGCCTTCATCACCCTTCCCTGCATTCTGTTTCTTCTTCCCAAAATTCTTCAATACGTTTTCTGTCCACATCGGCAATCATGGTTGAGACTGAATTGAGGCAAACTGTCGATGATCATTATGCAATGATGGTCGAAATCAAAGATACTATGCACGACATTCTCAAGCATTTTGACTACATCGGATAGAAGGGTGTCTTACAAGAAACAGAGGGTGACAAACCTCAGGTGGAGCATTCCAGAGTTTCTGCAGAACAGAGCAACGGGTTACAGAGCCGTTTATACCGGTGGGAAGCATCGATTTTCCAAAATTCAATGGAGATGACGTGGTGGGATGGATTTACCGCTGCAACCATTTTTTTAAAGTGGATTCGATTCCTGAGAATATGAAGCTCGATCTTGTTACGATCCATGTTGAAGGTGAAGCACAGGTTTGGCATCAATCGTTTATGTAGATTAAGGAGCTCCAGAATTCTTCGTTTTCATGGGATGAATACAGCAAATCGATTCGTTCTCGCTTCGGGGATGGTCCGTTCGATTACCCAATCCTCAACCTGAAAAATGTGAAGCAAAGTGGGCCAGTCACAACATACTATCAGGAGTTTACATCACTATTTCAACAGGCTCAACTGACAGATCCATTGACTGAACGACAGGTTCTCAGTTTATTTGTGGGAGGGTTGAAGGCACAGCTCCAAGGACCTGTTTGGATGATTCAACCGAAATCATTTTACGATGCTTTTTCCTTGGCCAAATTACAGGAGGCTACGTTCATGGTGCGCCAGGATACGTATCATCATCCTTTTGGGCAACGACCACCTCCGCCTTTAACATCCCCTAAGGCAGCAGGCCTTCTTGAAGCAGCTCCATCTGGTGATAAGTTTCATAAGAACCGTTCTAGTCATATATTGTCACCAATTGAAGTGGCAGACAATAGAGCTAAGGGACTCTGTTTCGGATGTGACGAGAAATACAGTCTGGGGCAAAACTGCAAGAGACATCAGCTATTTATGATTGAAATAGATAAAGGTAACTTGGATACTGATGACAGTCCACCAGAAGCAGTTCAAGTGGATGAGCAACAACAGATTTCGCTACACGCTATATCGGGTTCTTTGGGGACTTCGACTCTAAAAGTAGATGGATTTGTTGGTCAGAAACAACTTCACATTGTGGTGGATTCAGGGACTACTCATAACTTTCTGGAATACAATTTGGCCACCCGATTAGGTTGTTCCTGCTTGGAGTTAGATTATATTACAGTCACGGTTGCTAATGGTAATATAATGAAATGCCATCTAACTTGTAGAGAGTTTACATGGACTATTCAGGGTAGGCAGTATAAGGTTGATGTGTTGTTATTGCCTTTGGAAAACTCTGATCTGATTTTGGGAGCTCATTGGTTTGGAGATGTCGTTATGAACTTCAATGAGCTGTATATGAAGTTTTATAACGGTGAATCTATGTGCACAATCAAAGGAAAGAGGACAGATACCATTGACCTCTTTGATGCTAATAGGTTGGACAAGCTCTTGAAAAAAAATGAAATTGCATCTATTCACCTCTGCAGCATGAGTGTAGCATCCCCACAGGCATCTCCCCCTTTGCAAATAGTTGATGATCAGGTGAATGATGTCACTGCATTATTGGACGAATTCGGTGATGTTTTTGCTATGACTACAGCACTATCGCCTCACCGAGCTTTCGATCACACCATCAACTTATTCCATGGGTCGGTCCCAGTGTCATCTCAGCCCTACCGTTATCCAAGTGTTCAGAAATCCATTTTGGAGAAGTTAGTAACCGAGTTGCTGCAAAATGGTGTGATTCAAACCAGCAAGAGTGCGTTTTCATCTCCAGTGGTGTTGGTCAAGAAAAAAGATGGGACGTGGGGTATGTGCGTCGATTATTATAAGCTCAATTCAGCCACGATCAAAACCAAGTTCCCTATTCCCTTGGTTGAGGAACTTCTTGATGAGTTACATGGAGCACAGATTTTTTCAAAATTGGACTTACGATTCGGTTACCACCAGATTCGTATGAGGGAGTCATATATTCATACAACTTCATTTCGCACACATGAAGGCCTATATGAGTTCCTCGTTATGCCTTTATGCCTTACAAATGCCCAGGCACTTTTCAGAACTTCGTGAATGTCATCTTCAAGCCATTCCTACGCAGATTCAATTTGGTATTCTTTGACGACATCCTGGTTTATAGATCATCCATGTCACAACAATTGGACCACCTTCGACAGACCCTGCAACTGATGCGTGATCATCAGTTGTTTGCTAAGAGGTCCAAATATATTTTTGCTGGGTCGAAGGTTGAATATCTTGGTCACTTCATCTCGGGTGAGGGTGTTGCTACTGATCCTTACAGGATTGAGGCGATACTTACCTGGCCGAAACCTACATCTTTGAAACCGCTGCGAGGGTTCCTGGGGCTAGCTGGGTATTATAGACGATTTATCAGAAATTATGGCTCTATCAGCAACCCGTTAACATCGATGCTAAAAAAGGACACCTTCAGATGGTCAGCTTCATTCGACTCTACCTTTGAGCAACTGAAATGGGCACTGTAATTCACCTCGGTCCTAGCTTTGCCAAATTTCTCAAAGACATTTGAGATAGAAACAGATGCGTCTGCTGTGGGAATTGGAGCTGTTCTGATGCCACAAGGACATCCAATCGCTTTTATCAGCCAAACTCTCTCGGCACATCATCAGGTCCTGTCTGCGTATGAAAAGGAACTACTTTCCATTTTATTTACTTTCAAGAAGTGGTATTATTACCTGATTGATTGTAGGTTTGTTATCTGAACAGATCATCCAAGCTTGAAGTATCTGTTGGAGCAACGAATTACCACTCCACTTCAGCACACATGTCTCACTAAGTTACTCGGATTTGACTATGAAATCGCATATAAGTCGGGCAAATAAAACTTAGTGACGGACGCTTTGTCTCGACTTCCTAAGGCTTCGGTTCATTCCATGACAGTTTCCTTTAGGCCACCAGTTCTTTTGGCCCGCATTCGTGCAAGCTGGCTTCTCGATGTGGATCATGCTAGGCTACTTAGCCAACCCCAAGATGGTTCGGGGTCCCCTCTTTTCTGCTGGAAAGATGATTTCCTTTGGAGAAAAGGGAAATTGGTGATTGGCCCGGATAAGAAGTTACACACTGAATTGTTACAATTGATGCATGCCTCAGCAATTGGTGGTCACTCGGGCACTCATGCGACCACACAACGTATTTTGGCTATGGTGTATTGGAAGGGTGCTAAGAACGGCATTCGCCAATTCATCCGAGAATTTCATACCTGCCAAGCACATGCTGGAACCATTACCTACACCTGCAGGTATATTCACGGATTTATCTATGGATTTTATCACCTGTTTACCTAAGGTGAAGGGCAATGAAGTAATTATGGTGGTTGTTGATTGGTTAACTAAGTATGCCCACTTTGTTGGATTAAGTCATCCATACACTGCGGCTACGGTTGCTCAGGCATATTTTGATAACATTTATCGCTTACATGGTCTACCAAGTTCAATTGTTAGTGATCGAGATCCAGTGTTTATCAGTACTTTTTGGTGACATTTGTTCTCTTATCAGGGAGTGAGATTGAAATTGTCATCAGGTTACCATCCTCAGACTGACGGGTAGACATAAGTGGTCAACCGTTGCCTTGAAACATATTTGCGGTGTATTACAAGTGAAGAACATAGTAAGTGGTTGGATTGGTTACCGCAGGCCGAATGGTAGTACAATACATCACCACATTCGACAATCAAAACCACTCCATTTGATGTCCTTTTATCCTGCTCCATTACACATTCCATATATTCCTCGAGATTCTCCAGTACCTGCAGTTCATGTCCTCCTGCGGAACCGAGATGCTGCTATTCAAACTCTGAAATTTTTACTAGATCGTGCAAGGAACCGTATGAAACAGGCTGACACGCATTGTACCGAACGTCACTTTGAAGTACGTGATCACGTGTTTGTCAAGTTACATCCTTACAAGCGTGCTTCCTTGAAGGCTCATAATATTCACAATTTACAACCACGTTACTTTGGACCCTTTTCGATTATCCAGAGGATCGGTTATGTTGCTTATCAGCTGGAACTTCCTTCATCAGCACACCTCCATCCTATTTTTCAGGTGTCCTTACTCAAAATGGCTTATGGAGATCAACCTCAGCAGATTCCCCTGCCTTCCACAGTGCATGAACCAGCTGCAGTTGTTCCACTTGCCATCCTGGATACCCACCTCTTCAAGTCTCACAATCGTCGTATTCAACAAGTTTTGGTGCATTAGGAAAATTCTTCACCCGCAGATGCTACTTGGGAGTCTGTCAGTGACTTTGTTAACCGCTTTCCTCTGTTTCACCTTGAGGACAAGGTTCCTAAGAGGGGGCAATTGATGCAATCCATTCCAGTAAAGGCAGCCCAGTATCATTACCAGCAATGGACTTAGGCAATGTTGATCCACCAAAAGAAGCCCAACCAGCCAGCTGTGCTATGGTGACCAAAAGGGATGCCGAAGTCGAAGAAGGTGACACGTAGAAGTTCTAGATGAAGTCTATTAGGATTCGTAATATTTAAGGTTCCGTTAGTAGAAGGAATAATTAGCTTGAGAAATAACAAAGTTCTGAGAATTTTAATCAATTTGTTCCTTTCCTTTTCATCTTCTGTGCAAGTCTGCACCACATGTTGCATATTACAAACATTAATTATGATTATGATTACAAATAATTAACTATAACAACAACTATGTTGATATAAATCAAATCATGTTAAATGTTTAGTATGATGTGTGATCTAAATAATGTGTGACATTTAGTTTGAATCATCAAGGTGTATGTGCAAATATTTTATTTTATATTATCATTGAACGCTTTTTAAAATTTGTTGACAGTGAGTGAATGCACTGTATACGTTTAACTTTGATGTGCAATTTGTTGATGAGAGTTAGAGTCAGACCAGTTTGTACTTAACCCAAATTCAAGGTTTAGTTGATTCCAAATTAAGTGAATATATTTTGAACTTATGATGGTCAATTTGTGCTTAGTTAGGATATTCACACAAGAAAATGATGTGGTATTAGTAGTTTGAATCTAGGCTTTGTTTCATACTCGATCCAACAAAAACACAATTTGGTATGGGCGTCATAACTATCAATCATAGTCAAGGCTACCATTCATATGAATAAATTAGATCTTTGTCGATTAGTATTGCGTTGACCCTAACGAAAATGATTTAAACCTAACTAAGGTATATTTACCTTAGTAATACATGTTTCTGTCATATTTACGCTTATTTGCGTCATTAAAGCCTGGTAGATTTGTGACGAATTTGACCATATGTCGGACTCCAATTGGGTGGTTATCTTCGGTTTAAACCGACTTCTTTGGTTCGACCGAGCAACTTTTTTAGAAGTTATGTTTAAAGTTTAGACCTATTGTGTTTGATTTTGAGACTATTGTGCTATGGATGTTCAAAGTTTGAGATAATTGTGTTGTGTTATGTTACGTTTGAGAGTAATGTGTATGTTTGAAAGTACGCAGTTTGTGTTTGTTTGAGACTATGTAATTTGATGAAATTATGTGTGTGTTTGAGACTATGTACTTTATAATTTTGTTTTTCATTTCTTTTTTTGCTTGTGAACAGTGAACCGCACGTCCAACCAGGTCTGTCCATGTTGGACCAGATGAATCGGTAACCGGCCCCCTCGCTGGTTCGAGGGACGGTCTGACTGTGATAACACTAGCCAAAACATATGATTTATTCAGAAGAATTGAAAGAATGGTTCGAATACAAATTGCAATCAGAAACTACCAAAGAAGAAAGAGGGTATGGGGTTCTACAAGTCAATCCGAAGAACACATCCCCTGCATTAATTTTTTTGGCTAACCAATCCGCACTTTGATTCGCGGATCTTGGTATATTCACCAAGTTGACTCTATCAATAGAGCTAGTCAATAATTTAGTGTTTGTCACAATAGTCCTTATTCTCCACGAGAAACCCGTACCATTGAAGTGATTTTTAATACATTCTTCAATCTTTCCTCAATGGCAATCTTCACGCTTTCCGTGATGGTTGTTGCCTCCAACTCCTCTATAGAGATCGATAGAGAGCTGATATAGTCGCCCTCCACAAATTTGTCCCTCATGGTTGCGAGCTATGACACCTAGTCCTCATCGTTGAGATCTTGAGCACCACGCAGCTGTCGGACGTCGGATCCGACTTTCCTCGACCCTTTTTTGAAAAATATTTTTATATTTTGCTCCAAAAATGTCGGATCATGGCGAGCAACAGGTCCGATCGAGCGGGGTCATCAACCAGACTGAAAAATGAAAGAGCCGCCATCTATTAATTAAAGGTTAATCGAAATCCTAAAATTTGCCTAGGGTACATGGTATTAACATCCTAGGGCTTGGAAAGGTCTATGTCCAGAGAATCGATTTTGGGGGTTTGATTATATCTTATGAGCTCGCGAGCTCATAATCCGCCTTTTTTGTACTTTAGTTTGCTTTGAATTCTTTTAGGAATTTACCCGAATTGCCCGTTTTGATCATGGTTGGGCAAAAAGATTACATACGTTTTTCAACAAAAACTAACTAAACCATATACAAGCATTTTTTATTTACGAGTTAATTTCAAATAAATAAACAAGATATAATAAATTTAATCATGCTCGAGAAAATGATGACTTAACTTTGGGGCCATTTTAAACATGTCAAAAATACATGAATGACATAATTGTAACACTTTGATAAGTCATGGGATGTCCCAAAAACATTTAGGGACCAAAATGCAATTATTTAAAATTCGAGCTGAATTGGAAATAATTTTTTAAAATGACAAAATTGACCCTAAACTATTCTGGACTTATTTGTAACACTTTGGTAAATTTCCAAAATAACACGAAAATTATTCTAGATTTATTTGTAACATTTTGAGAAGTGATGGGCTGACCAGAAAGGTTCAGGAAACAAAATGTAATTTTTTAAAAATTCGACCTGAATAAAGAAAATATTTCAAAAATTGCACAAATGTCCCAAAACCTTTCTGGTTTAGTTTTTAACACTCGGTAAAGTCCCAGAATGACCCGAGAGTCCAAGGACCGAGTTATAACCTTCATCAAAGTTCAGGTATGACCTAAGTCAGTTTTGAAAATATCTTATTTTTACATACACATAATATATATATATATATATATTATACATACACATAGACATAGTATATATATATTATACACATAGATACATCTAATATCACATACACATATAGACACATATATATAGTATCACATAGACATATAATATATGTATATAAAACCTCAATTTCATTCACATTAGAAAATATTAATACAATATTGAATATGAGGAAAATATACCTAACTCATTCGGAGTTTAAATACCGTACGAGAAACCGAGACCGATTATCATCAATAATTTTCACTCAAACTCACTATTTTTTTCAATACCTCCCTTTGATATTTTTATTTTTATTTTCTTTCAGTCTTTTTTTTTCTTTTCTTTCTTTCTCAATTTTTCTTCCCTTGCCGAAGTCTTCGGCAAGCTCTCATCTCCTTTGGTTTCTTCTTCCCTCTTTTCAACCGTAGCTCTACCTTGCTTTTGTAGAGTTTTCTCCTCCAAATAGATGATACACATGGACAATACATGGTGGATGGAAAATGTGATAGCAATTGGGAGAGGTTTTGATGATAATTGGAGAGAATTTGGCTAAGGTTGAGCAAAGGTGATCAAGTGGTCAAATGGTGATGGCAATTAGGAGACTTTTGGTGCCAATTGGGAGTGATTTGGGGCATGGTGGGAATTTGGCCGAAAATGGATGCCATGGTGGATGTTTGGCCAAAACTGGGTGTCATGGGTTTATGGGTTTATGGTTTGGGGTTTAGGGTTTGGGGTTTAAGGTTTAGGGTTTAGGATTTAAGGTTTAGGGTTTAAGATTTAGGGTTTTAGGGTTTGGGATTTTAGAGTTTAAGGTTTAAGGTTAAGGTTTAGGGTTTGGGGTTTAAGGTTTAGGGATTTTAGGGTTTGAGGTTTAGGTTTTTTTAGGTTTAGGGTTTGGGATTAAGATTTAGGGTTTAGGGTTTTTGGCTTTGGGGTTTATTTTATTTTATTGCTCCTTTTTTATCTCGATTTGGGGGTTTAGGGCTTGGGATTTTAGGGTTTGAGGTTTAAGGTTAAGGTTTAGGGTTTGGGGTTTAAGGTTTGAGGTTTAGGTTTTAGGATTTAAGGTTAGGGAATTTAGGGTTTGAGGTTTAGGGGTTTTTCGAGTTTTTTAGGTTTAGGGTTTGGGATTAAGATTTAGGGTTTTAGGGTTTGGGGTTTATTTTATTTTATTGGTCATTTCTTCATCTCGATTGTTCTAGGCTCGGATCCTTGCGTACAGTATTTTGACCCTCAGGTAAAATTAGGTGTTTACAGTTGCCCTTCTTGGAACATGCGCTCATGGAAGTGATCTCATGAGTGTTTGTTCAAAGACAAACAAATGATTTTGGCTCTTATTTATTCATTATTTACATAGTAGACAAAGATAATCATGCAACTTTCAGAAGCTAGGCACCTATAGGTCCCGATCTTTCTTGATGGTTTACGGAGGTTGAACGCCTAAACGCTCATCAGCTTGTGACTCCCAGAAGCTGACAGGTCCTGGTCGTCGAGGATGACTTACTAAAGCTGAACACCTAAAGTCTCTGTTTGTCGGTTTGTGACTCGTTGGGGATGACTTGCTGAGGGTGAACACGTAAAGGCTCTGCTCGACGGTTTGTGACTCCCAGAAGTTGGATAACTACAGGTCCTGGTCGTCGAGGATCACTTGCGGAAGCTGAACACCTAAAGGCTCCACTCTTCGGCTTGTGACTTGTTGAGGATGACTTGCTGAGGCTGAACACCTAAAGGCTCCGCTCGTCGGCTTGTGACTCCCAGAAACTGGATAACTACAGGTCCTGGTCGTCGAGGATGACTTGCGAAGGCTGAACACCTAAAGGCTTCGCTCACCGTTTTTTTCCTACCCAAAAGCTGGATAACTATAGTTCCTGATCGACGAGGATGACTTAAGAAGGCTGAACACCTAAAGGCTTCCCTCATCCTTTTTTTTCCAGAAGTTGGATAACTACAGGTTCTAATCGTTGTGGATGACTTGCGGAGGTTGAGCACCTAAACGCTTCGTTCGTCGGTTTGTAACTCTTGGAAGTTTGACATCTACAAGTCCCGATTGGGTTTTTAACCATGCCCATCTTCACTAAATTTTGTCTAAACCGCCTTTTTGGGTTTTCGATTTACCGGGAATTTCTCTAATTTTTGGAGGCTCGCTTTCTGGTTACGAGCTCTTTAAGTTGTTTTTTTACGGCGTCTACATTGATTGGATTGGGGTGTTCTCTATTGTCCATGCCAGTAACGATCATGGATCCTCTTCTTAAAATCTCTTTGGCGACATAAGACCTTTCATATATTAGGCACAACCTTGCCACAAGAGTCTGATTGAGTCGAAGGATTTTTTTTTCAAAGTATTAAATCGTCCGCTTTTATTTCTCTTGGGTACATCTTTTTGTTAAATGCATGAGCCATACGTTTCCGGTACAATTGCCCGTGGCATAGAGCGATGAGTCATTTTTCTTTTATTAGGTTCAATTGCTCGTATTTACATCTCTCCCACTCTAGCTCGTCCATTTCTGCCTCAATGAGGATCCTAGATGACAAGATTTTTACTTTAAATGACAATACGGTTTCGGTCCCGTAAACAAAGGAAAATGGGGTTGCCCCTGTTGAGGTCTTGCATGCCATGAGTACCCAAGGCAGCTTGTCCTGTTAGTTCTTTATTTGCTTCTTGCACTGCGCCATTCATTTGTGGGCGATATGGAGATGAGCTTTCATGCTTGATCTTAAATTGGTCACACAATCCATTGATCAACTTGTTATTCAAATTTCTGGCATTGCCGGTGATGATTGACTTCGACATCCCAATGCGCATGGTGATCCTGTCTAATGAAACATTCGATGGCCTTTGCCGTTATTGACGCCAGGGTAATAACCTCTACCCCCTGGTGAAGTAATTGATTGCAATAAATATGAGTCGATGACCATTGGACGCCTTTGGGAAAATCATGTTGATTACATCGATGTCCCACATTGAGAAAACCCGTGGGGAAGTCACGGGATAGAGCTCGTGCAGTAGCGCATGGATTTGGTATGTGTACTCTTGATAGAGGTGACAGACACTGTTGGACGTGTCTCACACAGTCAGCCAAAAGTATCCAAGTCTCGCACACTTATGTGTCGTCCGCAACAACCTTCATGAATTTCTTCCATTAGATTCTCATTTTTTTAACATTCACGCATCTCAAACGGGTATCATCAAATGATCCTTTGTATATTGTCGAATCTGGAAAGGGTCTCCCACTAGTGAATGGATGGACAAAAAAGCCCAAGGGGGCTTCATCGAGCAAAGCTCCAATGGTGATATCGCTTGTAAATAAGCCTGACAAGTCCTCGTGAGCATCAATGTCATCGAGTTGGATCACTTGTGGTGGATCTTGGAATGAAACGGTGAGTAGAGGAAACAACAATGTCCCTGAACTTTCAGCTAAATGTTTCCTCCGAGGGACTTCATAATCTTTGAAATTAAGACGAAAGCCAGTCCTAAAAATGTCTTTGTCCTTCTAGGTGTGGGAAGGTCATATGTAGGAGGTGGGCCTTGGTCATGGTGGCCATATGTGGGAGGTGGAGCATGGTTAGGATGACAAAAGTGCCTGACATGGATTGATGAGGTTCCACAACAGTAATATTTCTCGGGAAGACGATGTCGGGGATACTCTGCTAGTCATGCCTGTTTGGAGCTCAGAAGAGACAAAATTCGCTCGACCTAGGAGGTCAAGCCAACGATTGACTGCACTTTGCAGGAACTCATGGCGTGTATGGTCTATTCTAGTTGGATGATTCTCTCCTCGTGTTCTTGAGGTGCTGGACTCATGGAATCTCGCATGGGTTCCCGAAAACCTAAATTCAAAATACCATAGTAAGAAAGATGAATACACAATTGATCATGCATGATTGATTTTGAAAAATTCTATGTTCCATTCATTCCGTTCGTAGACTTTGATTGCATGTATGGCAAAAGTTTTTTTCAAAAATTATTTTAAAGGTTTTGACCAATCGAAGTCTAGTCCTTAAGACGTTTCACACGATGGCGCAGCTCGTTGAGTGCATTTGTTACTTGTTCCTTGGTTTGAATGAAGGTCGACGACATGTATTGTGAATATATTTTTATTTTCCTCGTTCTTCGTATGAACTGTTCAAGGGTGTCATTCAACTTAGCTATGTTGCCCCCACATTTTATCAAGGTGCTCCTACATTGCTAGAATGACAGTGGTTGTTCGAGTCTATCCCTGATGATCTCCTCTGTGTCGAAAGACAGACTTGCAGGTGCCGAATTGAACTTGTGCATGTGTTCTGTTCTTCTTAATCACGCAGACGTGTTTTCCCTATTCCAGAATTCAGACAAGGCATCAAGGGGAACCCAGTTGATTTTGTAGTTTACGAGCTAGTGAACCTCGTCAATCTTCTTGTTCACGTAATTCTGATTTCCTTTTTCATGACTTTTCATATTTGGGCAATTTCGACTGTAGGGGGATGTATGGCTTTAATGTGAGGGCAATGATTTTTTTTTCATCCTTACCAACAATTGTGTGTCAAACATCCTAAAGATAAGAGATAGAATGAATGGAACTTAGTGTTATTTTTTGAAAAATGCAATGCAAGTGCGAGAATGTAAATTTCATTAATAAATTTCGTATTACATTTACAACACTTTGGAATAAATAATACAAAAGACCCAATCCTATACATGTCATGATCTAGGGCCAAAACAAAACACATTTACATAATGGGTTGAACTCCCATTTACAGTTGTTGGGCTTACTTATAATTCACAGCAGTTGAGCAGAATCTTTGTGAACTAATCTCGTATCCAAATACTTGGGCCAAATTCTCATTTACATTAGTTGGGCCCAAAAATGGAAATACACACAAAACTGGTAAAGGTTAAACACGGTGTGAAGATTTTCTTCTAAATGGATGAAATTTATAGGTCCTCTGAACCAGCAGAACGTCACCCCTTAAAGAGAATCACAGGCCCATTCCGATCATCACGTTGAGCTGTTTGGGTGCGTGCCAGCGGTCCAAACCGCTCCGGGCACATTCCCCTACTAAACTGCCTAAGCTCTTAATGTGCTCCAGGTCCGAGCGGGTAATGGTAACCAGCGTGGTATGTGCAGCACAAGAATCTACTCTTTTTTTTTTGAATTATTACAATTACGTCGCCTTTTGGACAAAATTTGAAACTGCAAGCATGAGCAAACGGTCAAAACGGATAGGACACAAAAATTTAATATGGCAAAGCAAACATGACAAGTCCTAAACACTCTAAAAGAGATCCCCAGCAGAGTCGCCAAATTGTCAGACGTCGGATCTGACTTTCCCCGACCCTTTTTGGAAAATATTTTTGTATTTCACTCGAAAAATGTCGGGTCATGGCGAGCGACGGGTCCGGTCGAGCGGGGTCATCAACCAGACCGAAAAATGAAAGAGGCTCCACCAATTAATTAAAGGTTAATCAGAATCGTAAAATTTGCCTTGGGTACATGATGTTAACATCCTAGGGCTTGGAAAGGTCTACGTTCATAGAATCGAGTTTGGGGGTTTGATTACGTCTTATGAGATCGCGAGCTCATAATCCGCCCTTTCGGTACTTTAGTTTCCTTTTAATTCATTTACCAATTTACCCGAATTGCCCATTTTGATCATGATTGGCCAAACAGATTACATACGTTTTAAAAAAAAAACTAACTAAACCATATACAAGCATTTTTTTATTTACGAGTTAATTTCAAATAAATAAACAAGAGATAATAAATTTAATCAAGCTTGAGAAAATGGTGACTTAACTTTTGGGTCATTTTAAACATGTCAAAAATACACGAATGACATAATTGTAACACTTTGACAAGTAATGGGATGTCCAAAAAACGTTTAGGGACCAAAATGCAATTATTTAAAATTCGAGTTGAAGTGGAAATATATTTTTTTAAATGACATAATTGACCATAAACTATTCTGGACTTATTTTTAACACTTGGTAAAGTTCCAAAATAACCCAAAATTTATTCTAGACTTATTTGTAACATTTGGAGAAATGATGTCCTAAAATGTTCAGGAAACAAAATGTAATTTTTACAAAATTCGAGCTAAATAAAAAAAATCCAAAAATTGAACAAATGACCCAAAATTTTTCTGGTTTGGTTTTTAACACTCCGTAAATTCCAAGAATGACCAGCGAGTCCAAGGACCAAGTTATAACTTTCATCAAAATTAAGTAATGACCTGAGTTAGTTTTGAAAACATATTTTTTTCACATATACATAATATATATATATTATACATACACATATATATAGTATCACATGGACATAGTATATATATATTATACCTATAGATACATATAATATCACATATACATACACATAGATATAGTATCACATAGACATATAATATATGTGTAAAAACCTCAATTTAATTCTCATTAGAAAATATGAATACAATATTGAATATGAGGGAAATATACCTAACTCAATCGGAGTTTAAATACCGTACGAGAAACCGAGACCGATAATCACTGATATTTTTCACTCAATCTCAATCTTTTTTAAATACCTCCCTTTAATTTTTTTTTCTTTCACTCTTTTTTTTTTTTATTTTCTTTCTAAATTTTTCTTCCCTTGTCGAAGGCTTTAGCAAGCTCTCATCTCCTTTGGTTTCTTCTTCTCTCTTTTCAACCGTAGCTCTCCTTTGCATTTGTAGAGTTTTCTCCTCCAAATAGATGATAAACATGGACAGTACATGGTGGATGGAAAATGTGATAGCAATTGGGCAAAGGTGATTAGCAATTGGGAGGTGATTGACAATTAGGAGGTACGTGATTGACAATTAGGAGGAGTTTTGATGATAATTGGAGAGAATTTGGCTAAGGATGAGCAAAGGTGATCAAGTGGTAAAATGGTGATGGCAATTAGGAGACTTTTGGTGCCAATTGGGAGTGATTTGGGGCATGGTGGGAATTTGGACGAATATGGGTGCCATGGGTTTTGGGGTTTATGGTTTGGGGTTTATGGTTTGGGGTTTAAGGTTTAGGGTTTAAGGTTTGGGGTTTAAGGTTTGGGGTTTAAGGTTTAGGGTTTAGGGATTAAGATTTAGGGTTTTATTGTTTGGGATTTTAGGGTTTGAGGTTTAAGGGTAAGGTTTAGGGTTTGGGGTTTGGGGTTTAAGGTTTAGGGTTTGAGATTTTAGGGCTTGAGGTTTAAGGTTTAGGGTTTGGGGTTTGGGGTTTAAGGTTTAAGGTTTAGAGTTTAGGATTTAACGTTTAGGGATTTTAGGGTTTGAGGTTTAGGGTTTTTTAGGTTTAGGGTTTGGGATTAAGATTTAGGGTTTAGGTTTTTTGGCTTTGGGGTTTATTTTATTTTATTGCTCCTTTTTTTATCTCGATTTTTCTCATCTCGGATCCTCGCGTACAATATTTTGACCCTGAGACAAAATCAGGTGTTTGGACCAGTGTCACAATTCACCTTGATGGTTCCTTCATCCAGTTTCTCCCACTGTCGTTGCCTTGCTGTGCTTTCCGATGTAGTTTCCTGGTTCGAGATTTCCATTATCTCATCAAAAACCTGACGAATCTCATGCATAATAATCATCGGGTTTTGAGCTTTGTTTTCAAACACTATTTTGTACCTCGATTTCCAAATGAACCAGCATGATAATATTACAAGAGTCCATCGATGATGCGGTAGAGTGTTGCTAATTTTTGGTCTTCCTTCACCTGGTGAAGAAATGAAGCTACATAGCCACATCTCCAGCGATTCTGATTCAACTACTTCAACGTTCAAGTCAAGCACTCCTTAACTAACATAGGAATGAGAAGCCAAAATATAGAGAATAAAATACTAGTACAAGTACTTTAGTCTTGTTAGTCGTGAACAGCCCTTGGGTCGATCTGATTCGGCCTAGTCCGGTTTAACTCTTAAACTGACCCAATCTTAATGGTGAATAGTAAATGAGGAAGGAAACAATATTAGGAAATATGATTGTTGGTATGATATATTATGAAATATTATAATATTATTGAAATATTTCCTAATGAAATTTTTCCTAATGTAATATAGTTGTTGGTATTTTCGATCTTTTTTTTTTAACAATTAATTTAGCTTCAGTTTTCTAAATTAGTTTATGGGTTACCTTAATTACAATGAGTATCATGAACCCTATAAATAGGGGTGGTTCTTCTCTTTTAAAGAACAATTCTATACACTCCTTAACAAATCCGAAAATTACCAACAAATATATTTCTTCCGACTTAAGCCAGTCCGAGTTCAGGTATTGTTCAGTTCGGTTAAGGGAAACACCGTGTTTGTTTCATATTGACGACACTATTTTAGGTAATGGTCTCAATGTTCCTCGTACACAAACCAATTATTGTGAGGGGATGAAATTGCCTTAAGTAGACCGTTTTGATACGGGACGCATTAATTTTTCTACAAAAAATCCATTTTGTTTTCGCAATTTCTTTGTTTCATCAATTTGCATGTCATTTAATATTTTATGCTTTTCTTATTTCAAAAATTATTATTTAATTCTCCTACTATTATTAATAGTCTTAACGCAATTTCCTGTGTTTTAGTAATTTCAGGATAGTAAGAACTGGTTCGGTCCATTAATTTGTGAAATAATAATTGTTTGGAAACATAATTCAGCATTTTTTTGTTTCAGAATAATTGTTGCAAACAACAACGATATTCATATCAGTGTTGGAGCAGTGACTCAGACTGGAGTCCCTAATGCATTGTCGAACGTGCTCGTCATTGCACCAATTGGGGGATAACCATGACTCCTTCGGCTGGACTTGTGCATGCTGAGAAGCCTGAGAACTTTGACGGGTCAAACTTCAAGAGGTGACAAGAGAAGATGAAGTTCTATCTAACCACATTGAGTTTGGCTCGATTCCTGACTAAAGAACCACCAACTCAAATCAAATATGATGATGAGTCTCCTAATCTTTATCATGGTAGATTAGTACATGTTAATTATGATACCTTTTGAAAGTTCATTAACATAAATCACATCCCTACCCTTCAAATTGATCTCAAACATAATTTTGAAATATGTGTTGATGCTAAATTAACGAGGTCATCCTTTCATTCATTTGAAAGGAATACACGACCTCTTGATTTAATATATATATAGCGACGTTTGTGATTTAAAGTTTTCCAAAACGAGAGGCGGAAATAAGTACTTTATCACTTTTCTGGATCATAGTACAAAATATTATTACGCATACTTGTTGAAAAGAAAATATGAAGCTATAGAAAAGTTCATGCTTTATAAACAAGAAGTTGAAAATCAACTTAACAAAAAAAATCAAGATGTTGCGTAGTGGTAGATGTGGTGAGTATGATGTTCCACTTGGTGAGTTTTGTGCTCAACACGAAATCATACATGAGGTCACCGCGCCCTATTTACCCCAATCAAACGGGGTGGCGGAAAGGAAAAATCGAACATTGAATGAGATGATGAATTCAATGTTGATAAGTTATGGGTTACCCTAGAACATGTGGGGGAACCTATTTTAAGTAGCAAATACCTTTTAAATAAGGTACCCCGAAACAAAAAAGAGAAAACACCTTTGGAATTATGGACAAGAAGAAAACCTTCTTTCAATCACCTCCGACTGTTGGGGTGTTTTGCTAAAGTGATGGTGCCTCCTCCTAAAAAGGTTAGGATTGGACCAAAAACTGTTGATTGCATGTTCGTAGAATATGCTCACAGTAATAATGATTATCAGTCTCTTGTGCATGATTAGAAAATTTCAGATTTACATAAAGATCCGATAATGGAATCAAGAAACCCATATTTCTTTGAAGAAGTATTTCCGGCTAAATCTAGGGGGGATATAAGTTCGTCGAAACAAACTTATGAGACAATTGAAAATAATGGTCTAGACCTAGAAAATGTTGCGGTAGAACCCAGGAAAAGTAAACAAGTTCGGGTAGAAAAATCTATTGGTCCATATTTGTTCACCTATATGCTTGAAGCAGAACCTCAAACATTTCAAGAAGCCGTAAATTATTCATAAGGACCTTTATGAAAAGAGGCAATCAATAGTGAAATTGAATCCATCATGCAAAATCACACGTGGGAACTAGTGGACCTTCCTCCTGGATCCAAGCCACTAGGTTACAAGTGAATTTTTAAAACAAAAATGAAAACCGATGGATCAATTGACAAGTATAAGTCTAGACTTGTAATTGAGGGTTATAAGCAGGGAGAAAGTCATGATTACTTTGACACATATTCTTCCATCATGAGAATAACATCCATAAGGATGATATTCGCAATAGTTGCATTGCGAAATTTGGAAATACATCAAATGGATGTAAAAACAGTTTTCTTAAATGGAGATTTAGAGGAATAAATCTATATAGAATAACCTGAGGACTTTATTGCATCAGGGCAACAAAAGAAAGTTTGTAAACTGATGAAATCTTGTACAATATGAAACAGACACCGAAACAGTGGCATCAGAAATTTGACAATGTAATCGTGGAAGAAATATTTAAAATAAATGAATGTGACAAATGCATATACGTGAAAGATACAAATGAGAGTTATGTTATTTGGTATCTTTATGTTGATGAAATGCTTATCATTGGAAATAACGATAAGATGACTCAATCCACGAAGGATATGTTAAATTCAAGATTTGACATGAAAGACATGGTATTTCCTGATGTAATTCTTGGAATTAAAATTAACCAGACGTCAGAAGGAATTGCTGAAAGTCAATCTCATTATATCGACAATATATTAGAGAAATTCAACAAGGATGACAAAAAGGAGGTCTGCACTCCAATAGTTCCAAACAAGTATTTCTCAAGAAATACAGGAGAAAATGTCTCTCAATTTGAGTACGCTAGGGTTATTGGTACTATTATGTACCTCATGACTTGTACTAGACATGATATATCACACATTTTTGGCATGTTGAGTAGATATACGAGTAATCCAAGTAATGATCATTGGGATGGAATCAGAAGATTATTTAGGTACTTGAGATATACTCGTAGTTATAGGTTGCATTATACGAGATATCAAACTATTATAGAAGGATATATTAATGCTAATTGGATATCATCATCAAAAAACTCAAACTCCACAAGTGGATTCGTGTTTACCGTAGGGGGTGTAGCCAAATTCTCTAAGAAGACAGTTATATCCATATCCACCATGAAATCTGAGTTTATAGCACTTGATAAATGTGCTGAAGAAACTGAACGGCTATGCTATTTTCTTGAGGATATTCCTAGGTGGTCAAAACCAGTTCCTGCAATAAGTTGCGATAGTCAATCTACAATTGGCAAGGCACAAAATCATATGTATAATGGTAAGTCTAGGCATATTTGTCGTAGACATGATTCCATTAGACAATCACTGTCAACATAAATTATCACAATCGATTATGTCAAATCGAAGAATAATATAACAGATTGGTTAACCAAAGGGTTAAATAAAGAGCAAGTTGACCAATCATGAAGAGGAATGGGACTGAAGGCCGTGCAGTAAACCCAACCTTGTCGACTGGAGATCCCAAGATCTAAGTTCAAAGGGACAACCTAATCATAAGAGTGATGTTAGATCACTGTGGGTGATTTAAAACCCTGAGTTTATTCTTATGATGAGAAACAGGGACGATAGTGGACGAGGTTAAGGAAGTGTGTTTAATGATTCAGATATGTAGAGTATTGGAGTAACACTTGATATAAGGAATCACCAATACAAGTGAGAAGAGGGTTCGCTTCGAAAAGAATTGTTGAGACCATAATTCTTAGAAAAACTTGCAGAACCAGGCAATTCCCATGGCCAGAACGAGCATGAATGCGTGAACTGAACAATACTAGAAAGATACTTGTGTTGATTATGTCATTATTTACACCAACGACAAACAGTTCAAAGACATCACGTCTACTGACTAGCCAGTAAAGTCAATGTAATTTCACAAGGGAAGGTTCAAAGGGTAACACCTGCCTATCTTATGCAGGTGTCGACTGTTGAACTCTTTTTCCGAGTCTAGAGCGTCTAGAATTTCTCTCATTTCTCAATTCATGTGAGGGATTGTTGGTTGCGGACAACCCTTTGGTCAGTCTGAGTTGTGAATGGTAAATGAGGAAGAAAACAATATTAGGAAATATGATTGTTGGTATGATATAATAGGAAATATTATAATATTAATCAAATATTTCCTAACACAACGGGAGAGGATTATGTTGCCGGGCAAAAATAGGTTCATTAATGGCTTATTTTTTGAGTCGTTAATTAAAGACGTCTCAATTAAAAACGAGTCGTCACAATAAGTGTTGTCCTATTTATGACGGCTCAAATAGCTAGGAGCCGCAAAAGGAGAACTCAATAAGAATGAGTCGTCGAAACGACGACTCAATTAGAAAGTACCGGCTAAAATACAAATATATTTAATATTCTGTATTTTTCGCGGCTCAACGAAATGAGACGTCAAAATTAATATTCTATATTTAAGCATTAAATAAAAAATTTCAAACAGCATCCACTATCTTCAATCATTTGTCGGATCATCATCTTCACATCTACTCTTGGCATACTGATCACTACAAAACATGCAGTTGGTTGAGTTGTCTGACCATCCTATAAAAGCATCCCAACAAAGTACTATATATAAGATGCATCACATTTAGACATCAAACTAGCTTGTGTGGTAACATAATCATATCCTATTAACAAATGAACTAAAATAGCAGTCAAACACAAAATTTTATCAACCATTATGTATTAAAAATGACTACTATTCAACAATGAGTAAATGAATAATTGTAGTGATACAATTGATAAATATAACATATATACTTACTTTATTTGCATTTAGTAATAGTGTGGAACAACAACCAAGATTGGTAGTTGGTGTGAAATCGTTGGAACCTCCTGTCATGAAGTGGTTAAATGAATTAAATCCATTCATACTGTTCTGAAGGTTCACGATCTGACCTTGATGGATGTATTGCATGACCTGTAATTGTTGTTGAAATTGTTTGAACATATCCCTCATTTGTGCCTTCATACTAGCCATTTGATGTGCTTGTTCCTTCAATTTATCATCAATTTATTTATTGTCCCTCTCTCTTTCAATCTGTAGACGTGCTCGTACATGTCTTTCTGAATTTTCTTCAGCTATGCTAGCTTTCTGTGACCTATGTACCATGACCTGTGTCACACCAAGCCCATATCCTTTAATTCGTCCAGGTTTTTCTCCACTTACAACCTCACGATATACACTTTGTTCCCTTATAAGTGGATCATCATCTGGGTTATGAGAAGTGTGATTTGCTAATAAGGATTTTTCTTGTTCCTACAACAAACAATTATGAATGATGTTTAATACATCTTCTACAAATAAAACTTGTATACAAAAGTTAACTTTGAAAAATTTAAGTATTACCACTACCAAGGCTGCCACTTCATCAACAAATGCACCATTATTCTTACGGACATGGGCATACTCATACAATACAAGACTCCCCACAGTTTTGTTTACGCTCTTCTTCTTATTAAATTAACACAGTAAAGTAGAATGCAAAGCACTACTATAAATTATGTTAAATGAAATAAATATGTAGTTAAAAGCATTCATACCAAAATATATTTTGCACAAGCAAATCTCTCTGACCCGGTTGTGTGAAGAGATGATTGTTGTGACCGAGCATATTTCTCATGTTTTGATGATTCCTACTCATAAACAATATGAAAATTAAATAAAACGAAGTAAGAATCTATAACGTTAATTAGAAGAAAAATAAACATTCTAACCTGCCCTACTTCAGAAACCAATGATCTACTAAGATTTCCCATTGCCATTTCTCCACTCCATCAACTTCTTTTGCTTTGATTTATTCTTTGGTAGCACCGTCTTAAAGTAAATTTCTTTTAGTAAATTTTTGTGATCCTTCCACTTATTGGCAATGGATTTCAGTACAAATCTTTCAAAGGATCTTCCAGTATCATCAAGACAAATGAATTTTGACTGCAAACATATTTGTACAAAAATAGATACTAAGTTAAACATAAAAATAATCAATTCATTTGAAAAAAAATTAAGATAACATATAACTTACTTTTGTCAGGGCTAGTAAATTTTGCGTGAAGTTATGGGCAAATTTTTCCATCCTTTGAAATTCACAGGACATATATGAGATCTTCGAGCCGCTGTACCAAGCCAGTTTCCTAGAACCTTTTCTGATTTACCATATTGTTGACCAAATTCATTGCACTGAATAACAATTCTTCCGTCTTTTAATTGCCAGACATCTGATGCACGAAGATGACTTTTTTTCCAATATCTATTACCAGAAGTATTTGCTAGACGAAATTAAAAAATTATAAAACACAAACATATTGGTCTTATTATATAACATGAGAGTAAAATACATCACCTAAAATTTCCACATGAGTAATTAATGATACTTGCTCGTTCTGCTGTGACAACTCTTTACCAAATGTTGAGTTAGATGTTGTTGGTGTGGGACAACTAGCAGAATGATCTCTGCCATCGCCATCATTGTAACTACTGGAACCTTATTTTATTATGTGTAAATACCAAAAAGTAATATATATTGAACAATGTATGAGGTACAAAATTAGGTGTGCAACTCATTCATCAACACCTTCTCAAATAAAATGATGATGATTGTTAGGCTCGTCAACATCTACATTATGATAAGGCATACACTGCATAGAATCATCATCTTCGTCACCATCTTCATTATTTCCCATATCAAATGTGTCTCTTGGCTTCATCTCCACTACCAAATGTCAGTCCACATTTTTGGGATCTTGCACATAAAATACTTGCTTAACTTGTGATGAGAACACAAATGGATCGTCACGCAATCGGTCTCTTGTATGTATCAATCTCTAAAAATTAACTAGGATTGAGCCATTTGAATCCTTCTTAAGCCCTCCTGGAGATTTCCCAATTACCCAATCACACTTAAATAATATAACTAAATATCGCCATGATAATCCAGTTCAACAATATCTGATAGTCTTCCATAATAAGTTTTTCCATATGTTTCAACCATTATACCACTATCCTGACATTTTCTGTTTTTTTTCTCACGATCTTTTGTGTGCAAATCCATTGATAGAGAATCCACTGAATTTCCTAACAACAGAATTTGGACCAGTTGCAAGAGCAATTTCGTCTTGTGAGCATTTATTAACAATCATTTAAGGGACCTAGATTTTTAGAAATACTATAAGAAGGAATGTACCTAACAAAAAAAGCTAGCTACATTCAAATAAGCTCAATAAAGAGTTAATATAAACTTGTCTATTAAGCCAATCTGCAAATTTCTCTATAAACAATTGACCCTCAATGCGTGAAGTTAAAACTGAATGGTATTGTTCTCGTTGAACATCAGCAAATCTCCTGCAAAGTTCTATTTAATTCAACTCTATCCGAAATATTTTGTTATTAACCATAATAATGTGATATAAAGAGAAAACTAACCGGCGGTATGCTTCGATTATATCACTATGCAATAATACATAACGATGTGCTTGAGCTAGCAACATCTGATCAAGCACCGTTGTCTGAGCACTACTGATTAAATAACCACCTAATGAAAATTAATATTATCACCTCTAGCATAGGATAATATCTGTTTGGGTCGATTAAAGTTCGCGTCTAGTTGCCCCATAAAACGTTTGCAAAAGGTCATACATTTTTCAACAATATATCCTTCTATAATTGATCCCTCTGTTTGAGCTTTATTCCGAACGTAGTTTTTCAAAGTGTCCAAAAACCTTAAGATTTCATTAGGAAAAAAAACTATTTCATTACTATTACACACACTGGATAAAGAGAGTCAATTGAACTAACCTTTCAATAGGATACATCCACCGATATTGTACAGGAGCACCTAGGTTTATTTCTACTGGTAGATGTATAATTAAATGCATCATCACAGTAAAGAATCCTGGAGGAAAAATCTTATCTAGATGACACAGAACAGTGTTGCACTGCTCTGGAGTTCATCCAAATCCTCGAGATGGGAACTTTTAGAGCACAATTTCTTAAAAAGAACTAATAATTCATTGAGTGCTATAACAACATGTTTAGCAAATACACCTCTAAATGCAAGCTGTAGAACATCTTGCATTAGCACATGACTGTCATGACTTTTAAGATTGGAAAGCTTCTGCTCATTCAGGTTTACTCCCCTAGATATGTTTGAAGTATATCCATCAGGAACTTTAAGATTTTTCAACAATGTAAGACACCTATATTTCTCAGACAATGTAAAGGTGTAACAAGCATGAGGCATATAAGGCTTCCCATTATGACGATCTATGGGATGAAGTTCAGGTCTTATACCCATAGCCTTTAAGTCGTATCTAGCCTTCTCAATATCTTTTGTGTTCCCATCAATATTCAACAATGTACCAATCACGTTATATCGAAAAATATGCTATTCTCCTTCCACAAAATACTGTTTTGAGTATACGTCAAGGCACCTTGTTTAGAGTAATCATCTCTCTCCAAAATATCTACATCCTCTATTGTTGTATCAACAAATATGTTGTTACCATATCTTGATCGCTTCTTACTGCATTTACCATAGCTATTTGTTAACCTCCTCATTAGATCAAAAACTTGCACCCCATAAAGTGGTGTTGGTGAAAGCAGCATCTCAGTTGTACCATCAAACTCCGTTTTTGAAGACGGAATGGATGATCTATGCTTAACCACTGTCGATGACACATTTAACAGTATTTGGCACCATTATCCAACCACAAAAACTGAGCTTAATAAGCACATATAGGAGATGCAACTCGACCTTTAGTACTCCAGACAGATAAATTAGCATATGCAAGAAAATCATTAACAGTTCACATGAGTGATGCACGATGTGTAAAGTGTTCACCCTTGAACACATCATATGCCTCAACGCCATTTAAGTCTTCGATCAGTGGTTTTAGATAAATATCTATATCATTTCCAGGACCTTTTTCACCAGGGATGACCATTGACAGTATTAGAGATGACTTCATCGTGCACGACCATGACTCCATATTGTAAGGAATTATTAAAACAGGTCATGTAATATAAGTTGCACTAATCGTCCTAAATGAATTAAAACCATCACTGGCTTATCCTAGTCTGACATTACGTGGGTCAGATGCAAAATTTGAGTAACGCTCAACGAAGGACTTCCACGCCAATGCATCAGCGGGATGTCTCAAGACTTCACCATTGTTCGACCCTCCTTATGCCAGCACATCGAAGATGCAATATCCTTTGACATATATAGACGTTTGAGTCTTGGAATTAAGGGAAAGTACCGTAATACTTTTGCATGGTTTTTCTTTTTTCTAGAAGTACTCTCTTCTATATTATCTTCATCTATATCTTTTTTATGATTTTCCCACCTCGAAAGATAACAAGTTTGACAACTCGAATGTTCAACATTTTCACCCCAATACAACGTGTAATCATTTGGGCTTGCATGTATATTATCATACCCAATACCCAATTCTGTAATCAATATCTTAACATCATAATAAGAAACCGGAAAACTTGTTGAAGGAAATGCAATTCTTAATACTTCGAACATCATATCAAATGATTTATGAGCCCAACTACCAACTGTTTCTATATTACATATGTGTAAGATGAATGATATCACTGTGAATGATTCACAATTGGGATATAATGGTCTTTTACATTCACTCATTAATTTTTGAAGAGGTGAAATTCTTCAAGGGCCAGCATTGTGTTGTTCTAATCCTGAAGTGTTATTATCACCATCAAATGGCATATTATCTTGCACAGTGTTTGACGAACCAGATCCCATGCAGCATTAAATAAATCTTGCAATTCACCTTGTCCATCCAAATGACTGTTAATTTCACTATTCCTTATACGACTATTCATTTCTTGGTTCATAGTGGGCTGACTTTGTAGACAACATTCACCATGAAAACACCATATTGTATAGTCAACCAAGAAGCCATTCCAAATCAAGTGACTTTCTACTTCTTCTGACACGTGATATTTTCTATTTTTTCATTTAGGGCAAGGACAATTCATTTTTCCGTTAACGAAATCATTTCTATTAGCAAATTCAATGAAGTTTTTGACACCAGATTGCTACTCTTTGCTAATTCTTGGTTTTTTCATCCAATATTTATCCATGCCGAATTTAAAGTTTCTAACAAACACATGTCAATATAGTTAAAAATACATGTTATAAAATCGCTATTCCGAACATACACCGCGAAAAATACTTTAAATGTTTAACAGTGATCAATGTATAAATGCATGTACATTGAGCGAAAAATACTTTCAATGTACAGTGATGCAACACCGATTCCTTTTCCCGACCTACTTGAGCATCCATCTATTTTTTCTACTGAACTAAGCTTTATATAAAGAAGATATCTTTATTGATGGCTCAAAATCCAACACACTCTCATTTGTTCGGGCATCTAACCAAAACGAAGCCGTCCACCACCATGGCCTATGGTGGCTATTCGAAGGGTGTCTCTAATTCATCAGGTTCTAAAAAGGCTTCGGTTAAGAAGATTTTATACTACATCTAGCATGCTTGCTTCATATCAAAATAATTTTCACTTTTACTAACTATGAGCCCACTAAGAGATAGATTGTTGCTTCATATCAAAACCTACGTACCTATAGGGATACTGCATGAAGAAATGAACAATTTCATTAACCAATTGGTTGAGTTGAACATGGAAGAGATGAACAATTTCTACACGAGCTGAAGAGATGAACAATTTCAACACGAATTGAAGAGAATGCCAATTTCAAAGCATGGAAGACATGAATTTAACGCATCAAACATAATCAAGGAAGACACTCAATTGTCAACACGAGGCAACAAAAACCCAAAAATAATACAACCGAGACTTATTATCTGGAAATCGAAGCTTGATGGAGAAACTAGGGTTTGCACAATTAATGATTTTTGCTATTTTCTCTGATAAATCGAAGAAGGGGAGACATATATATGAATTAGTAAGGTTGAATCGTTGAAGGAATTGAAAAAAAAAGCTTACCGATTCGAAGTAGTGGCATGACGAGGAGAGCTTCGATAGAGAGAGCTTCAACATAGAGAGCTTCAAAAGAGATTGCTTCGTTCGACGAGGAGAAGAAGAAGTTGGGTATGATATTATATTTTCATGGACGGCTCAATATTGTTCGAGCCGTAAAAAATACTTTTGCTTAAACAAAAATTGTTTTTGAATGCCGGCTCAACAATATTCGGCCGTAAAAAACAGTTTCTATTAAAAAACTTGATTTTGAATGACGGATCAACAATATTGGGTTGTCAAAAATACTTTTGATTTTAAAACTTTGTTTTTAAATGATGGCCCGAGAGTATTGAGCCGTCAAAAATAATTTTGATAAAAAAAAGTTATTTTTAATGACGGCTCCACAGTATTGAGCCGTCAAAAGTAATTTTTTTATTTTAAAGACAATGGTTTTAGAGGCTCTTTCAATATGGAGTTGCAAATAAAGATGACGGCTCTGTAAATTGAGCCAGTAATTCAATAATCGACGGCTCAACTTCTATTGAGTCGTTAATAATTGTAAAAAAACAAATCACGGCCAAATCTTGCTTGCGCCGTTTCCTTGAGCCCTTAACCAAAGTTTCTCCCGTAGTGTAATAAAATATTTTATAATTCAATGTTTCCTAATGAAATGATTTATGGGTTACATTAATTACAATGAGTACCATGAACCCTATAAATAGGGTTGGCTCTTATCTTTTAAAGAACAATCTCATACACTCCCGAAAATTACCAATAGATATATTGCTTTAGAGTTAAGTAATTGTTTTGATATGGGACTCAGTAATTGTTTTGGCAAAAATATTCATTTTTTTGGTAATTTCGTCGTTTCAATAATTTGCATGTCATTTATTATTTTATGCATTTTTAATTTAAAAACTTATTATTTAATTCTCCTACTATTACTAACAAGTCTTACAGGGTGTCTGATGGGTAGAATAGAGAAAAGAAACAGGGAATCCATATTCTCTTATTTGGTTGAAGGAATGTTTTGAAATGAGAATATTGAATTCTTTGCTACGTGGGAATAGTAATTCTTCACTTTTACTTCAGAATAGGTATGATTGTTTACTCATAATCTTCAATTGATCCGGCCACTAGAAATAAGATAAAAGGAAAGGAGAGAATGTTGTTCAATTACAGAACACTAAATGATAAAACGTATAATGATCAATATTCCCTACCAGGAATCAACACCATTATGCAGAAGGTTGGAAAATCAAAGATATACTCGAAGTTTGATCTAAAGAGTGGATTCCATCAGGTGGCTATGCATGAAGAGTCCATCCCATGGACTGCATTTCTTACACCAGAAGGGTTATATGAATGGAAGGTAATGCCTTTTGGATTGAAAAATGGATAACTGTTTTCGAGATCATACTAATTATATAGCAGTATATATTGATGATATACTAGTATTCTCGGAAAATAAAGAAGAGCATGGAAAGCATTTATCCCAAATGATAGCAGCCTCCCAAAAAGAAGGTCTGGTGTTATGTGCAAATAAAATGAAGATTGCAGTGGAAGAAGTAAAATTCCTTGGAGCCATAATTGGAAGGTCGAAAATAAAGCTCCAACCATATATCATCAAGAAAATAGCAGAATTTAGTGATAAAGCCTGATGGAAAAGAAGGGATTACGATCATGGCGTCTAAGAATAATATTACTAACATTTAAATAACATACCCAAAATAAGAAATTTAGCTAGATATAGTACCTTTTTATGGCTCTGATACCATAGGGGGGTTGAGACTCAGATTGCTGGATCGTGTAAGAGAGAATGTAAAATCTCAAGCTTTCATTAACATTGGAATATTACAGACTCACACACACAAGAACACTTTAAACAAGAACACTCAAACAATCAGACTAAAGGATTCTCACTTGTTGTTTTTCAACGGTGGGTATCTTTTCTTACAGACAATCTATTTATAATGGAGCTTGGGAAGAGATAAGATTGATCGGGTGCGCTCTGGGCCCCATCATCATTAGAGTACTTTTATAAAGCACTTTAATTACACACCGTTTATTTAAGATTCTATATGCCCAAAACTCAGAATAAGGGATACTCTTAGAAGATAATAATGCTCATCACCTGGAATAAGGTATTTAATTAATCATTTTCTAGTAATTTAATTTATTTTACAGCTTATAGTAAATTAACTTTTTTGTAATTAAATTTTTTTAATAAAATATAATTTTTATTTAATTAATCATTTATGGCACATTTTTCAATAATTATAAATTTTAAAGGAAAAGTCTTAAATATACCAACATATGTTACAAAATTATTTATTGCACTAACATGATTTTGCAAGGTTAAATACAGTGTCCAGAATAAGTATTGAAATTTTTTAAATTGATAAAATTAATTGGATATTTATTTTCAAATTACAAAATTCAGCACTAATATTCAGCCAAAATAACTAAGAACTAATTACTGCTAATAAGGTTATAATTGATTCTTGACTATAACAAATAACATTGACAATAATTTTAGGTTGTAACAAAAATAAATTAAAGAAATCCCACAACCCATTAACTTGCAGACACCAAGTATTGAAATGATTTTCTTGAATTTGAAAAGAGGTTGATTCGCATTCTGACACCAATTGAATTCAGAAAATGGTGAGAGATACATATAGCAGTTGTTGAATAAGGGCACAGTTTCTGCACTAAGAAATTGAACCAACTAAGGGAGAGAATTGTAATTCAACAACAGAGGTTATAACGTATAATCGATTATTGACTTAACTAAATTTGAGAAGGGACCGGACCAGGGGTACCTGATACAGTGTTCATCTAGACTAGCGAGCTAGTCTAATAGGGATTCAAGATTATTGAACTATCAATTGGGGCTTCGAACCAACCTCGACCGATTTAGCCTCAATCGAGGGTTTAATAGTTTAAGTCTTTCTTAACAGCTCACCGCCTTTAGGTGAACTAGCCTAGGTGAGGACCCTACTCATATTTCACGTGGTTGAGTCAATACTTAATTATAACACTAATAAAAGTTATTAAATTTAATTGTGACATTTGATAAAATATTCAGATAATTTTATGTGTTTTAATGATAATTTTTATCAACGGATACATTTAACGTCAATTTAAATATAATGATACAAATTAACACAAAAATGTGAAATACTGTAGACTTAGAAAATATTTTTCACCTGATTTCTTGCAGAGACATTCACCATCTTTTTTAAAATTGTTTTTTATTCGGCCTTGTCTCGCTGTTGCTCGATACAACATTGACGCATGAAGAATAACTCTTAAGCACAACTTTTAGTTCTTGCTCAGTTCTATTAAGATTATGTTTGGGTTGTGTTACAAATTCCACCTTATTGTGCATAATAATTGATATAAAGGCATGGAAAGAGCACTAAAGCTAAGTTATTGAAGTTGTTGGATCGTGAAATCCTGGATGCTGATCTGGTAGTGAATTAAATGCCAGACAAGGATGGAAAGATGCTTCTGCTCCAACTCCGGTGAACCTGCAAGTAGGGGAGCGCAACAGAGGGGGTGTCTCTAGGTCCCTCTCCGATGCTTAAATGAGTATATGTTGGAGTATATCTCAAAACGTAAGGAACGTATGTAAAGCAAGGGTATTTATAGGGTAGGAGAGATCAAACTGTATATGGCAGCTGAATATCTTAGTGTATATTGTGTTGCTGAAGATTCGGATCATGGGATATGGCAGTTACTGCGAGATATTGCAGTTACCATATCTAATCTTTAGTGAATATGAGACCGAGATACGCGGGATATTGTGGCCACTTCCTTATTGACGGTTTAGTGGGACTAGAGGAGAGAGGCAAGGCTCTCTTCGGGGCGAGCGCTCTCATGGCGAGCAGTGAGAGGTCGCGGACTAGTGAAGAATGGCGAGCAGTCTGGGAGCCTTTGGCGTTCTCAGAGACTTTGGGCTCGGTTCTGGGCCACTCGATGGTTGGCCAAGTTTGACTCGTACTTAGGCTAATCTGGTTTGAATATCATGGGTTTACCCCCTCTATGGCTATTGGGCCTTCGATGCCTTTTCTTTATTGGGCTGTCACTATCGATACCCAACATTTGCCCTCGAAGCTTGATTGAAGTCTCTTCAGTCGAGCTTGATTTCTTGGTAGGGTTTTAGATAGTGACGTCTTAAATTCGGTTTTCTTCGTCTCTTGTAATGGTTCATGACCTTTGAGGCACTTCAAGCTCGTTTGGCGAGCAGTCCCTCCACTGTTCAAAGCTGAAGGAATATTCTTCCTTTTATTCCCTTTTGGCGATCACTCGAGGTAACCTTGGCCTGAGAAATTTTATCTTTCTTTGCTAGGCGATCATTACCTACCAAAAGTATTTCTGATAAAGCCTATTAATGCGTTGGCGACCACTTTATCTGCTTAGTGGACTTTAGCATTTAATGACTACACAGTTATTCAGAAACCGAACGGTCGCTTGGGGCACGCCTGTCATTTATTATTCCGTAAACCAAGGGCAGTCTGATAACTGTCTGTACTGGCCGACCGTTTGTCTCCCCGAGGTGTCTCTTGGAATTCTGACATTGCTTCCGTTTTTTCCAAAAAGGTGCAATTATTCCCCTGCGTCGTTTCGATTCGTCCGTGGCGGTTACTCCTTTTTGGGCTTATATAAGAGACGTCAGTTTCTTTGTTTTGTTTTTTACGCACCTTCAATCCTTCAGATTTTCAGAGCCTCTTTGCGAACCTTTCTTCTTTCTTTTTCAATCTTCTTCAACCTTCCTTTCAACTATTTCCATGGCCACCCGAAGTCAGAGAGTCAAGCACACAGCCACCAAGGGGCCCAAGAATGCCCATGCCCCCAAGAATACCAATTCCCCTCTAACCATTAGGGATGGCGCCGTGCCCCCCTCAGCGGGGGAACAGACTGACCTGGGGAGGTCTGTAACCACTCCGGTGGTGGTAGATGGGCCTGAGCTGCATACGCCAGTTTTTTCTCCAAAAGGTAAACCTTCGTCCTTTTACTGCTCTGTTTTGGGAATATCTACAGTTTTTCTTTGTTTTTTATACTTGCTGTGCTATATTTGAACCGTTCTAAGTAGATGTCAAGCCCAGCGAGTTGAAGCCAGCGTATTTCAAGACGATGGTGGTACTTGGTGGTCTTGGTGCGGTGGATGTCCCTAGATATCCGGGCACGGGTCTGCATTACCCTTGTCAAGGAGAGGTTTACTTATATGCGGCCCAGATCGATGATGGGTTGCGTTTTCCTCTCTGCGAGGATTTGCAGGACTTGTGCCGGTACTACATGATACATCCCACGCAGATCGTTCCCAACGCCATTAGGATCTGGGCTGGATTCAAGTTCATGTGCATACGTCAAGAATGGACGTATTCATTGGCCTTGTTCCGGTGCTTTTTCCGGTTGGCGGCTGGGACGAATCATCTCCACCATTTCCAGTCCTGATGGCCAAAGTTTGCTGAATGGAAGGGCCTTCAAGCATGGACTTGGAATGTCCATGTCCGTCTGGTCGATGACTTTCGGGCCACCAACTCCAACTATAAGAAGTTCTACTTCTTTTACAAAGGGGGGTGCCTTGGATGTTATCTACCCCGGATAGGGACGTTCCTCCTGAGTTTGATGAGCTATCCGATGGCGACCGGAACGCTATCGATGATCTGTTCCAGATACATCGATCAAATTCATTCCGCTCCATCCACTGAGTGGCAGAGACCACAGAGAACATGCTCGAGATGGCGGGCATCCACCAGGCCACGCCAATCTTTGATGATTGGGTAACCCCTTCTAACTCTTTCTTGTTTTATCATTTGTAGGCAAGGCCATAGGCAAGAGTCGAAAACTGATAGGTCTCTTTGATGACCAGGGATCGGCGGGGCTGTCCTCCGACCAGGCTCTACTGAATTCTCCTCCTCCCCCTCTAGGCCCTTGCTAGCGAGGTATGTTGTTTCACACTGTATTGTTTCCATACTCTGCCTTATTTCCAAGTTTTCTGAACTTGTTTGACGTAACCTTTCCTTTTTGTTTTGCAGAGGAGTCCATGGTTGACATGGCCCGAGACCCTCCTCCTCCTCCTGCCAAGAAGGACAGGAGTGAGGAGCAGCCCGCTGTTGAACAGCATCATCATCCTCCTCACCCTAAGGGTCCTTCCGCTGGTAAGGGGAAGGCTCCAGCTTCGGCGGCCATTCCTCCTTCTCCCTATGGCCCTACGGCTGGCTAGGGGAAGGTTTTGTCGTTGGCGTCCCCTCCTCCTACGGTGTCCACGGTCCCTCTGAAGGATTCTGGGACCCAGCAAAAGGGGCCTGATGCCCCCAGCTCCTCGAGGGCTCCTGGGAGGAGTATTGCTCCATGGCGAGCTTGTTCCAGCCACTCAGGGCTGCGAACTCTCGGGGTGCTTGGTTCCCTTGTGGGGACCTTTCAAAAAAGGGGTACCCCGCCCAGAAGAGCCTCTGGGGTAGCCCGGACCTGCGCATGCGGCTCCTCGACGGGATAATTCCCCTCAAGGACCGCTCGCCCATTCCCACGGAGCTACCTCAGATCGAGGGGTTCCTGCGATCACACTACGAACGAGTCGCTCTGGTAAGACCTCGTCCCCTTTTATTTTTTCCTAGTCGTTCCCTTTTGTTCGTGTCCTGACAGTTCTCATTTTTCCTTTGTTGCCAGCTCGTTCGGGAGGAGGTGATGATCGGCCGTGTCTTTGGAGAGCTCGCCGGCAAGCATTCAGACCTGCTTGTCGAGCTGGAGCAATATCGAAGCACGGGGATCACCCCCGGGCAGCTGGAGGCTATCAAGACGACCGATGACGCGGCGATCGCCTTGGTGGACAACGCCCGGTCGGAGTACTTTAGCAAGGAGCAGCGCCTCCTTGCTGATATCAAGTAGAGGGACGCCGATGCGGCGGTCGCCCTTCAGGATTTTGAAGCCCTTCATCTATGCTTAGATGAAGGGGAGGCTGTCAGAGTTCACCTGGAGGCGGAGCTGAAGGAGGCTCAAGCCCAAGGGGCAGAGTCAGAAGCTCAACGGGTCACCGCTGAGGCGCAAAGGGCTGCTGCTGACGTCCAGCGGGAAGCTGCGGAGGCCCAGAGGGCTGCTGACGCCAGGGGGATCGCCCTGGAGGAGGAGAGGGATCGGCTAGCTGAACAGTTGAAAGCTGTCCCTTCGCCCCAAAGCGTAGTCGAGGCATTCAAGGCCTCTGAGGATTTTGAGGACTCCGCTTTGAAGGTGATAAAGTAGGCGATTGCCGATTTCCAAGTCCTGGTGGATGATGTCCAGGCGGTCTACCCCAACTTTCCCATTGGGGAAGTTGATTCCTTGAAGGGCTTCCTCCGAAGTCACACCCTTCAGCCTATTAATGTTGCTGAAGAGGTTGACCCAGCTGCGGCTGAAGAGGTTGCCCCCGAAGGCGAGCCGAGCCTTCCCGCCCCCGAAGGCGAGCAAAGCACCCCTGCCCCCGAGGATCCAAAAGCTTGAAGTCTCCACCTCCCTTATCGACCATATTTTCTTTGCCTTTTTAGATAGTTGTTTTTCCTTTGTAATTTTTTGTTCACTTTGTAATTATTTATTTGATTTAAGACTTGGTTTTCTTATATTGAATGCCTTTATATTCATGAGACTTTACTCGACTTTGAATGTGTTTGGCTATTCATCCAATATCTTAATCATAATTACTCTTGACTTTTCTTGCTTTGTAGTGGCTTCGACTCTTAAAGTATTGGACCAAGCATAAGTTTATACGAACTTTCTAAGGACAATACTCTAACACTTAAAAGCATAAACTTCTAAGTTCAAAGAGATATTACCTTTTCGAAGTTTAAACCTTTGAGGTGTTTGCATAATAATAGGGAATTTGTTAATTTCAGGCTTTATCATCCATAATGATCGCCTAAATTCCTTATCCGCTGTTTTAATGGCTTGATAGCAGATCTCTTCGTCTGGCTTTGGCGTCTGCTCTTCCGTTTTTGCTTAATTCTATTGTTTGGACTTTTTGGCCTGACTTTGGCGTCAGGGCTTTCATTTTGCCTAACTTTATTGCTAGGTCTTTTGGCCTGACTTTGGCGTCAGGGCTTTTTGGCCTAACTTTGTTGTTAGGGCTTTTGGCCTAGCTTTGTTGCCAGGGCTTTTGGCCTAGCTTTGGCAATAGGGCTTTTGGCCTATCTTTGGCGAAAGGGCTTTTGGCCTATCTTTGGCGATAAGGCTTTTTGGCCTAGCTTTGTTGCTAGGGCTTTTGGCCTGACTTTGGCGTCAGGGCTTTTGTGCCTGATTCGGTTATCAGGTCTTCGCCTGACTTTTGGCGTCAGGTCTTTTTTCTTCAACTTGCTTCGAGTGGACATGCTTTATGAAGGATTGGCTTTCTTTTATTAACATAATAGTTTGATTACAAGCTATGTATGAAATCTCCTTAGATGCTCAGAATTGAATGGACGGGGTAGCCTTTCGCCTTCGGTGGTTTCCAAATAGTAGGATCCTAGTGTAGCGATCTCTACTACCTTGTACGGTCCTTCCCATTTGGCTGAAAGTTTATTTTTACTATCTAACTTTGTGAATTCATTCCTTCTCATAACCATCTCCCCCACGAAAAATTAGCGAGCGCTAACTTTTCTGTTGAAATATCGAGTGGTCGCCAGGCGCATCTTTGCTTGCGCTAACCATCTCTTTTCTTCTGCCAAGTCGAGGTCAGTTCTGCGCTCGACCTCGTTTGCCTCAGCGTTAAAATGTAGGATTCTATGAGTAGGCACTGCAATTTCGGCGGGTGCTACTGCTTCTGATCCATACACTAAGCTAAAAGGTGTTTCTCCTGTGGCTGACTTAGGCGTTGTTCGGATGGCCCATAATACGTTTTCCAGCTCTTCGGCCCAATTCCCTTTGAATGCTCGAACCCTTTTCTTGAGTCCTGCTAAAACAACCTTGTTGGCTGCTTCAGCTTGCCCATTCGTTTGAGGATGATGCACCGAGCTGAAACGATGGTCGACATGATATTCTTCACAGAGCCATTTTAGCTCCTTTCCAATGAATTGCGGACCATTATCACTGATGAGTATTTTGGGAATTCCAAACCTGGAGAATATGTTGATCTTTAGGAATTTGATGACCTGAAATTCCGTTGTAGAGGCTACAACTTTCGCCTCTATCCACTTGGTGAAGTAGTCGATCGCCACTATAATGTGAGTGCGTTGACCAGTGCTAATAGGGAAAGGACCTAATATATCGATCCCCCATTGAGCGAAAGGCCAAGCACCCGCCATTGGGGATAATAGTGTTGATGGTCGACCTGATCGTGGTGCAAACTGCTGGAAAGTCTCACACTTCTGCGTTAATTCAGCCGCATCCTTTCCTAAGGTTGGCCAATAGTATCCCAAACTGAAGATCTTTCTTGTCGACGATCGAGCACCTTCGTGACATGCTTCCACCCCTTCATGAGCTTCTCGAAGAACCCTTTCTGTTTCTGGATGAGCAACACATCTTAAGTAAGGAGTCGAATAACCTCTTCTGTAGAGTTCTCCATCTATAATTAAATAACTGGCCGCGAGTCGTCTTATCCTTGTGGATTCGCCTTCATCATCCGGGAGGATCCCTTCTTTCAAATAATTTTGAAATGGAGTCATCCATGTGACTTGTCCTTGAATGTTGAAGACTTCGTCTCTGCTTTCAATGACCGAACATAGGGCCTTTTCCAGAAATTGCACATCCTGGATTGTTGTCCCTCTGAATGCTAGTTTACTCAAAGAGTCTGCCATCTGGTTTTCTTGGCGAGGAATAGACTCAATCGCGAAATTTGGGATTTCCGCAACGAGCTTCTTGGCTATGCCGGGGTACTTCTTCATTTTTTCCCCTCTTGCCTCATAAGTGCCATTAACCTGATTAACAATAAGCTCCGAGTCACTTTTTACCTTGAGCGCGGATATTCCCATTCCTTTAGCCAGTCTGAGTCCAATGATAAGAGCCTCGTAGTGTGCTTCATTAATGGTCGCCTGAAATGTTAAGGCGATCGCATACTTCAAAGGCTCGCCTTCAGGAGGAATAAGAATTAAACCTTCCCCCGAGCCTTCTTTTGATGAAGACCCGTCTATGTAGAGTTCCCAGATTTGATTGTCGTCTGCTGACTGACTTGGCCTGTTTTCTGCTTCTGTTTGACCGTTACTCGTACTTTCCACAATGAAATCAGCTAGTGCTTAACCTTTGATGGCCGATTTTGGCGCAAATTTGATCCTGAACACGCTAAGCTCGATCGCCCACTTGACCATTCTTCCTAAAGAGTCTGGATTGATCAGGAAGTTTTTGAGTGGTTGATTAGTGAGGACCGTGATGTCGTGCGCATGAAAGTAAGGTCTCAGCTTCCGAGCAGCAATAACTAAGGCATAGAGGTACTTCTCAATCTGGACATATTTTATTTCAGCTGAGTTGAACATTTTGCTAATGAAATACACTGGACTCTGAATATTATTTTCCTCCCTTGTTAAGACAGCTCTGGCCGCCACCTCGCTAATGCCCAAATAAAGGAAGAGCTGCTCGCCTGGAACGGACTTTGCCAGAGCTGGGAGCGTTTGGATATGCCTCTTCAAGGATTGGAACGCTTCCTCGCAGACTGGCGTCCACTTGAACTTGCGGTTGGCCCTCAGCGTTTTGAAAAATGGGAGGGACCTGTCGCTCGCTTTGGAGAGGAAGCGGTTGAGAGCAGCTAGGCGTCCATTCAGGCATTGGACCTCCTTGTGGCAGGTTGGAGACTTCATTTCTTCTATGGCTTTTAGCTTTTCTCGGTTTGCTTCGATTCCCCTTTCGCTGACCATAAAACCCATAAATTTACCGGACTTGACCCCAAAGCCGCACTTGGCAGGGTTCAGGCGAATGCTGTGTCTCCTCATGCATTCAAAAGCCTCGCGGAGGTCTGTTGTGTGCGGAATGCCCTTGATGGTTTTGACGAGCATATCATCCACATAAGCCTCCATGTTTCTCACCAGCATGTCCTGGAACAAGCGATTCACCATCCGCTGATAAGTTGCCCCGACATTGATGAGGCCAAAGGGCATCACCTTGTAGCACAGAATGTCCCCATCGGTATAATAAGCGGTGTGAGCCTCGTCGTCTGGATGCATTCTGATCTGGTTGTAGCCTAAATAGGCGTCCATGAATCTTAGCATCTCATGACCCGAGGTAGCATCGACCAGCTGATCAATTCTAGGAAGGGGGTATGAATCCTTAGGGCAAGCCTTATTCAAGTCGCGGAAGTCGATGCACATCCTCTACTTGCCGTTCGATTTCTTAACCAAAACTGGGTTGGCGACCCAGCTCTGGAATCTCACCTCTCTGACGAAGTTAGCCTCAATCAATCTGCCGACTTCCTGCCGGATCGCCAAACGCTTGTCCGTCCCGAACGATCATCTTTTTTGGGAGATCGGCTTAATGGAAGGGTCTATCCTGAGCTCGTGGGAGATAATCTCTGTGCTGATTCCCGGCATATCGCTTGGCTGCCAGGCGAAGAGCTCCTTAAATTCCCTAAGGAGGGAAGTCATGGCCTCTTTCTGATCTTCTTTTAAGGTGGTCCCAATGCGCACCTTCTTGTCCGGCCCATCGACCTCGACCTCTTCCAATTCCTCCATGGGTGCTGGCCGAGCCAAGTCCTCGCGAGGGTCGGCTTCTGTTTCAATGGTGAGGGCCTCCCTTTGGTTCTTCCCGCGCAGACAGTTCACATAGCATTGCCGCGAGGAAGGCTGGTCGCCGAGCACTTCTCCGATCCCGTTGGGAGTGGGGAACTTCATCTTCTGATGGACAGTGGAGGCCACAATCTAGTTTGGATTGATTGTGGTCCTCCCCAGGATGGCGTTGTAGGATATAGGTGAATCGACCACCAGGAAAGTGACTGATACCTTAATGCTCTTCCAACCCTCGCCAAAAATAACTGGCATGGTTATAGCCCCCAGCGGATAAGTTGTCCTTCCCGCAAACCCAATCAGCGGAAAGTCGACCCTCTTCAGATCACGCTTGGACTTGCCCATATTCTCGAAAGCGTCCAGAAATAGGATGTCTGTCGAGCTGCCTCCGTCGACCAGAATCCTTGCAACGTCACAGCCATCAATATCTGCTGTGATAACCAGAGCATCGTTGTGGGGGGTGGTGACATGTGCCAAATCATCTTCGGAGAATGAGATGACAATGTTCTCCTCAGGTCGGGCCGCTTTCCCAACTGAACTGCGGTGGAGATCTGAGTGGCGTAGACCTCCCTGGCATGCGACCCCTCGACGCCTGCACCGAATCCTCCTGCAATCAGATTTACTCTCCTCCTGCTTCCAGACGGATCAGTTTGCTCAGTAGGGGCTGGCGAACGATGTCTCCTAGGGGGCGTTCGACTCCTATCTCGCCCTGCCACGAATTGCTTCAGCATTCCCCCTTGAATCAGCTTCTCTATATCCCGCTTCAGAATGCGGCAGTCATCTATCTTGTGGCCCTTGCAGTTGTGGTATCTGCAATAGATCTCGACATCTTTCCCCATGGTCTGACCACCTCGACGAGGCATTGGTGGCCTCGCCAAGGATCTCCTCTCCATCTCGACTAGTACCGCTGAGATCTGCCTATTTAAAGGCGTGAAGTACTCAGGGACCTCTGGATGGCGAGGCGCTGGATTAGGCTCGACTCGGGGCCTGCTGTCTCTTCCTTTTTTCTCCTTCTTTACTTCCTTCTTACCATCGCGTCGGGGCTCAGGAACTACCCTTAGCGAGGTCGTCAGGAAGTTAGCCTCTGTGTTCGCCCTTTCAAGGTCTATGAAACCTTTTGCTCTGGACGCCAACTCCTCCAACGTTTCGATCTCCTTTACGTGGTAGCTGTTTCGCAGCTTCCTCGAGGCCTTGTTGGCCACATCCAGACCCCTGTAAAATGCTCGAATGATCTCTCCATCCGATATTCGGCGGTCTATCTCCATGATGTTCTGATGGAAATGCCCGTGACTCTCCAGGCTGTTGCTTGACCGCATCCAGGGCGACCACGCTTTTCATTAGCTGGCGTTCGCCCATATACCTCTCCAGGAACTTGCTCCTTAACTCTGCCCAAGTTCCAATAGATCCTGCAGGGAGGCCGAAGAACCAGGACGAAACCGAACCCGAAAGAGTGGATGGAAATAGTAAAGCAAAGTGATTAGGATCATTTGACTTACCCAAGAGAGAAGCCTCGTGTTTATTGACGTGAATGGTGGGATCTCCTCCCCCACTGTACTCAGGTATAGCCCGAGCAACTACCTCTTTAGAGATCTTGATGGCGACGATCTCGTCGGAAAAGGGATGAGCAGACTGCTCCTTGAAGGGAGCCACGACTGTCAGTCGTCTTTCCTGGAGCCGCTTGTTGAGGAGGTCGTCCATCTGGTCCACAGTGCAATACTTGGGCGAAATCCCGGGTGGAAGAGAACCAGAAGGGTTGGCAGTGTAAGCAGCTGCTGGCTCTTTGGTGTGTGCCAGAGGTATGGACTGTTGTCCTGATGTCATCTCCTGATCCTCCTGAGGTGCGGTGGTGCTAAGATTCGCGGCTTCAGAAGGCAAGGGCCCTGTGGCAGCAGGGCGATTATTTCCCTGGGGAGAAGGGGGATTGTTTTCTTGACGAGCAGGAGCTTGACGGCGTGCCTGTCCTAGGATGGCCTCCAGCAGTGAAATCATCTCCAGGGTTAAATGGATGTCCTCTCCGGCGATGTGAACGGACTGCGGTGCTGGAGCTCCGTTTTGATTAGCAGCTGGGTCGGTCTAGAATTACCGACGTGCTCCCGGGCCGTCCTCGGAGGAACGGCATTTGGGGCTGCCTGGCTGGCAGGCTCTTGCTGAAGCAGTGAAGCAACGGAGGAATCAGAGCTGTCTGAGGATCGCTCGCGAGTCTGGTTCCGACGATTGTTTTGGGATCGATTTCTCATGCCTGAATTGCTCGTTTCCCATAGACGGCGCCAAATGTTGGATCGTGAAATCCTGGATGCTGATCTGGTAGTGAATTAAATGCCAGACAAGGATGGAAAGATGTTTCTGCTCCAACTCCGGTGAACCTGCAAGTAGGGGAGCGCAACAGAGGGGGTGTCTCTGGGTCCCTCTCCGATCCTTAAATGAGTATATGTTGGAGTATATCTCAAAACGTAAGGAACGTATGTAAAGCAAGGGTATTTATAGGCTAGGAGAGATCAAACCGTATAAGGCACCTGAATATCTTAGTGTATATTGTGTTGCTGAAGATTCGGATCATAGGATATGGCAGTTACTGCGAGATATTGCAGTTACCATATCTAACGCGGGATATCGTGGCCACTTCCTTATTGACGGTTTAGTGGGACCAGAGGAGAGAGACAAAGCTCTATTCCGAGCGAGCGCTCTCATGGCGAGCAGTGAGAGGTCGCGGACTAGTGAAGAATGGCGAGCAGTCTGGGAGCCTTTGGCATCCTAAGAGACTTTGGGCTCGGTTCTGGGTCACTCGATGGTGGGCCAAGTTTGACTCGTACTTAGGCCGATCTGGTTTGAATATCATGGGTTTACCCCCTTTATGGCTATTGGGCCTTCGAGGCCTTTTATTTACTGGGCTGTCACTATCGATACCCAACAGAAGTACTATAACACTTTTGATTAAGGAATTTTTTTTCTTTATTCTTTAACACTAAAGTTGTGAGTTAGGTCTTTAAATATAAATGAGAAGGGTACTAAAATGGAATTTATCATTATGGGTCGTCTTAAACTGTTTTTTCCACGTGTCCACTACCTAGAATGTTAAAATTTATTTTTGTCTAAAAGTCGTTCATTTATTTGTGGTAAATACGTTTTTGTTAAGAGAAAATAGGTAGCAATAGTTATCGGGAAAAAAGTTAAAACTATAGTGATATGAATAGACAAGTATAGTACCAACCAATAAACATTGACAGATCCACTTCGGCACAATCCAATGCATCATGAATTTACCGCTCTTATTGGAAACAACACTTGGTCATTTGTGCTTAGCCCGTTCAGGGCAAATTTCATAACAGATAGGGGTGAAACCGGGCCGGTCGGACCGGTTTTTTACTATTTCGGTCGGGTACCTATGTTTTGGATCGGCTTTCCTTCAAAAAATGTCTGACCAAAAGACCAGGAAAAATAAACCGTTCATTCGGATTTCAGACAAGATTTTCGGTTTAAACTGAAAAAGCAAAAAAATACACATGCAAAACCAAAATAAGTATTCAAAATCAAATTAAACAACAAAATAATTCGATTTAACAATGTTTACATAGATTTCTACTAAACAGATTACACAACTAAAATAATTTCTAAATAATAAAATTATTATTTGTTTGTATTCGTTGATTAATTATATTAATTAATATACATATACATATAAACGGTCAGACCGAACTCCACGGTCTTTTACAGTTGTAGACTGTACGGTCTAAAAAATTGTTTCAAACTAAAAAAATACGACCATAAACGGAACCGTACATTTTAGGACTGGTTTTTCGGTTCCGACCGGTTCGGTTTTCACCGAATTTTCAAACCAACCGATTTTTTCTTTCACCCCTAATAACAGATACAGTGGTTGTTCAAATACATGTTCAAAACTAATTGCTCATTTGGCAGATATAAAGCTCATTGCGTGGTTTGTGGGTGCTCTCAACAGTATGGACTTGCCTACGATTAGACCTGTCAATTCGGGCCAACCCGCCGGGTTCGACCCAACCCGACGTGCTTTATGGGTCGAGCCGGACACGACCCGCCGGTCGGCACGGGTCAGTTTGTGCGACCCGAACCCGACCTGCCGGGATGACGGGTCGACCCGCCTGACCCGCCTGACATACCATTACATCCAATGATCCAAGTCTGAATAATAGACCATTCAGCCTTCTCTTCATATTTTGACAGACTCATCATCCAATATATTCATTCATTTTGTAATAACACAACTGACGCATCATATTCAGTCATTCAGATACAGAAAAATACCAATACCACACACCAATACACCATACATCCAATGATCCAAGTACCATTGTACCATCACCTAAACTTCTTCAAAATAAACACACTAAGAAGAATCCAAATTCCAACGAAAAACATCTAAATTCAAACCACATAATTTCAAGTTTCATGTGTGTGACTCTTCCTCATTCGGGATAAAATCGTCAATCTCTTGCTCCAAATTTGTTTCTTCATCTTCTTCTATGCAATTGCAAACATATATTTGTCATATATATAATCATAAAACAGTAAGAAATTAAAATTTAAAAAGATTATAGATACTACTTGTCTCGTCTTCAATCCAATCTCTAGTGCACATAATAGTTTCCACATTTTCCGGCTTGAGCGAACTCCTGTATTGATCGAGAACACGACCACCAATACTAAATGTTGATTCAGAAGCCACTGTTGTAATAGGGATGCTGAAAATATCACATGCCATAGCATAAAGAATAGGAAATCGAGTCGATTCCCCATGCCAATAATCAAGAACTTTCAAAGTCTTCTTCCTATCAAGTAGTTCTTCTTCCAAATATCGATCAAGTTGCGATTTTTGAGTTGATTGACTGCTGGATCTTAAATCATCAAATTCCTACAACACATATTAAGAAATAAGAAACATATAAAATAATTGAAAGATTAGGAAAAAAAAATAGCATTAAAGAACTTACATTGAGCACATTGCCTCCAGCGGTCGAATGATGCAACACTTGATCAGTGTAAGAAAAGGTTGAACAACCCTTTTTACAAGCCTGAGATTTCTTCTGTAAAGAAGAAGATGCTACAACTGACTTATCCACATACGCATTATATAACTCATAGAACTTATACCGAATAATTTCAGCTTCAACGACCCCATACTCTTCACCATGCAACCGTTTATAAGCAAACTCGACAGTCTCAAACTTGTATTGAGGGTCCAAAATAACAGCAATTGCCAAAATGACACTGTAGTTCGTCCAATACTTATCAAATTTGGACCTCATACGATCAACCATACCTCTCATGAACAAGCGCTCACCGTCATAATTTTTCTTCAATGTGTAATTGATAACAAACACCAACGGGAAGTACAAATTTGCAGTAGGATACTTCGTTCCCGAAAAAATCACAGTCAAATCATAGAAAACACCTAGAAAATCTGCAATTGCTTCCAACTTTGCCCATTCAGCCTGGTTAGGACAGACCAATGAATTTCCTAAATCCATGTGACGAATCACACTCTTATAGTATAAAGCACTTTTAAGCATCAAAAATGTGAAATTCCACCTGGTTGGTACATCTTGCCGCAAACCTCGACGATTATCCAACCTCATATCACTGACATGTTTAAGAAATTCAGTTTTTCTAACCTGTGAGCCTCGAATGTACTTGACAATTTCTCTTATACTCTTCACCACATCATCAACTTCTTTCAAGTCTTCTTGCACAATCAAGTTAAGAATATGGGCACAACAACGGATATGGAAAAAATCACCATCCAAGATAAGTGGATTGTGAAGTGACAGCTTCTCCTTCAACACTTCAACACAAACATCATTTGATGAGGCATTATCCAAAGTCAAACAAAATACTTTATCAAGAATTCTCCAACTCCCCAACATGTCATAAGTTTTGTCAGTTAAAGCCCTACCAGTATGTGGAGGTGGCATAAAGCAGAATCCTAAGAGGACCTTACGCAATACCCAATCAGCATCTATAAAATGTCCACAAGTCTGACGTTAGACAAATCTTACTACGGGAACAACCTAGCAACACATTGATCTTCTCCTTCAAAGAAATGTACTTCTTCATAACATCATATTTAACTGTATTTCTACTAACCAATTGCACATTTTGGCGTAGATATTTAAAAACTTCTTTGATACCAGCATATTCAACAAACTGAAAGGGCAAGTTATGTGCTACAATAGCATTTGTAACCAACTCTCTAAATTTTAGAGGATCAAACTGAGCACTTTCGAGAGGAACAGTGTTTCTATTTGCTGCAATGAACATTTGACCTATGTCCTTAAAATCTCTTTTTCCACATTTGTTCAAATGACGCTTCATATTTCCAGTTCCATAACTAGCATCACAACGATATTGTGCTTTACACTTCAAACAACTACTTTTGGTTATCCCATCTGTCTTATCTAACGGAAGAATTTCAAAATAATTCCAGTCATCAGACTTCAATAGCTTTTTCATTCTCTTACTATCACCTTCAGAACTTTCTGGAATTGATTTCCCAATAACCTTTTCAACACTTTCTTCTTGTTTGCGCTTGCGTTTAGCTTGTTTAGTTGTTGATCTGGTCTCAAGTATATCAATTCCGTCGACATCAACATAACCTTCATTAAATCTATCATCGTCAAAATCAAGCCTCCAAACTTCTTCATCATCCATGTTCACAGTTCACTACATATACAATTAGATCTATCATCGTCACCATTACAATTCACAGTAGATTTTAGAAGGATCACTAATCACTAATCTATCACATATCACAGCACAAATCAGTTACACATATCAGCACTAATCTGTGAAGTAATCTATCACATATCACAGTTACACAAACTCACAGTGAAGTAAAATCAGTGAACCAACAACATGTTTAGGATAGATTATTGTTCCACTGCTAACAGGTAAAATTCGAATAAAAAAATAATGGAACAGAACCGAACATAAGTGAAAGTAATGGAACAGAATAGAACAGTAATGCAAAATAGCGTGTATTTCATCACAAATAAGCAATGGAACAGAACAGGACAAAACAAGCAATGGAAGTTATGGAACAGAACAGAAACAAGCAATACAACAGCGTGTATTTCATCACAATTCACAAATACAGAACAGAACGGAACAATGGAGTAGTGAGAACAGAAAACTATGTCATTGACAGTTTGACACCACTGATCACACTCATAATGCATCCATAACAACTGAGTAGAGAGCTAAATTCCACAAAAGATTATTCAGTTCCATACGATTCCAACTTAGTAGCAGCATAAATACATGAAACAACCAGACCCAACCATAGACAAGAAGATCACCATCATGTTCCCGAATCTCGAACAATATTTGTACAGAAGGACTTACACGAGGTACGGAGGTAGCAGCGATTAGCGAAGGCGAGGTAGCAGCTACGACGATCAGGTGAAGGCGAGGTCAACTGCGAGCCTGCGACGATCAGGCGAAGGCGAGGTCAGCTGCGACGATCAGGCGAAGGCGAAGGTGAAGTCGAAGGGAGTCAAGCTGTCAAGGAACTGGTGTCTGAGCAAGACGGTCTGGCGAGTGGCGAGAGCAAGACGAGGGCTGAGACTTGAGAGAGTGAAAGACTGACTGCGTGTGGAGACTGGAGTGTGTTCTGTCAAAACAAACGAACGAAGTAGAATTTAGGGTTTTGTTTTGGCGGGTCGGGTCCGGGTCATAAGGGTCAACCCGGACCCGACCCGTCTCTTGTGGCGGGTCAATCCGAAAATGATCCGCATCCATTTTTTGTGACCCAAACCCGACCCGCCGCCGGGTCGATTCCGGGTCATTTTCGGGTTGGTCTACCTACGATAAAACCTTCAGTCTCGTGGTTAAGCCATCCATGATTCACACCGTTCTCACTCTTGCCTTAACCAGTCTCGGACCATAAACCAACTTGATGTAAAAGAAATGTTTATTTGCATGTCATAATTGAGGAGACATTTTACAACATAAATGTTTGCAACTCATCAAGGCCCTGTATAGCCTTAAACAAGCTCCTGGAGCTTGGTATCATCGATTCGTCGCGTTCATCTCCACAATTGGATTTCACAACGGCAAGATGGACACGTCACTTTTCATCTACCGTAAGGGTTCGTCCACAACCATTATACTACTTTATGTGAATGATATTATTGTCATGGTCTCCTCCACCAATCCCATTAATACCATCATTCACTCAATCAACAAAGAATTCTCCATGACTAACATTGGTCCCCTTCATCATTTTCTCGGGATATCCGGCAACAGAAACTCTGACGGTCACTTTCTCTTTCAACAAAAATATAATCTTGAAATTATTAAAAAAAAAAAAAGCCTCCATCTGTTGTTGTAATCCCTTATACATATCGATAGACATCAAATCCAAACTTTTCGTCAGCTCTGGGCCGCCTGTAGTAGACCTCACTCATTGTCGTGCGTTGGTCGAGGCTTACAAATACCTTACTTTCAATAGGCCTGTCATCACTTATGATGTGGAACAAGTGTGCCTACTCATGTATGATCCTAGGAAAGTCAGATTACATCGCATCAACTGTTACCTTAAAGCAACAATCTCATTAGGACTCCAACTTCATATGAGCTCGACCTTGCCTCTCACCATCTATACAGACCTCGACTCGGTCAGTTGCTCCTCTACCCGTCGTTCCACATATGGATCCCACAACAATTGGCTACCTATTCTATTGAATGGTGTAACCAATTGGATCATAAATGTCAGGGCCCTTTTTTTGTCGTCTTCATTAAGATCTGTTATATTTTGATGTGTTATTCATAAATGAAGTTATTACATTGAAGTATGATGTGTTGAGGCATATATATTCCTACCAATCTAGCGTATATAGTGTTCATTCCTTTTTCCATCGAAGATTTAGTCAAAGAGTCCAGTCAGAGCTTCCGGTAGACCAGCGAGGGAGTAGTGCTATGGCTATTAGCGTTCGACGTCTTTTCTCCAAAAGATGCAGAAGGCACGTTTGATTTCCTCCCTCTTTCTGCATTAGAGAATGTTGTAATCGATTCATCACCACGATGTTTGAAATTACAAATTCTCGCAATGGTCTGCATTGTTGTTGCTGTCTCTAGAATTAACTATTTGAATGATAGATGCATTCTCTAAGATATTAACTCTAACATATAGAAGAATACTGATGATCATATGTGGTGTGCTGGTGATGATGGATAGAAGTGTAACACTCACAATTGTTTTTGAGGATCAAACTTTGCAAGAGAAGAAATCTACAGGCTAATGTAAATTGATGGTAAAGTTTAAGGATAAAACAAACTTTTGTATGGGAAGACATATCTTTGATGTGGTTAAAATTAGGGTAAGCGAAAATCCTCAAAGATCATGGGATAGAGGAGATATTCTATTTTATTGCTGCAACTTAGGTTAAGATTATTCTATTTTCACAATCCTTAGAGAGTTGGAAACAAAAGTGAAGAGTTTGGAGAGAGAAATCGACGAAAATTCGGAGTTCGACCGAACCACCACGAATACGGTCGAAGTTGAACGTCCACAAGCCACCAAGTCATATCACAACAAAGGTAATATTCTATATTCATTCTTAGTTTCCTCCCCCATTGACACGATCTTCCAGGAGTCGGCACTTTCGAGGGTAGGTGGTGATACGATTCTCCCAAGGCTCGTAATATTGCTGTCAGAATTCCGACTCTGTAAAGGGTTCCCTTTTCCGCGACGCTCGGCTCCGAATTGATCCGAGTGATGAATACTAAAGTCGCAGATAATTGAGTCCTCTTTCTGTAATGGTATGGATCGTCGAATTCTGATATGTATTCCGCCTTCCACACCAATTTTGGTAAGGTCGGTCCTCCTGGATACGATTCTGCCGAGACTAGAACATACGAGGATAGATGATGGATGAATGATGGATCGATTGGATCACACAAAGGCAGCGACAATCCCTTGATACCTCCACAATGGATTCTCCAAGATATGACGCACCAAGATTCAATTGCCGGATATGACACACTAACAATCAATTTCTCATTCAATGAACAAGAAGAACAATGTGGCTAGCACACAAGTTTGTAAAAAGGTCGATTACTCTCATTTCGGCCACCCTAGCTACTTATCCTAAAAGAAGTAAAACCTAAACTAATTTGGGCCTAAGGAAAGTTCTCCTATGGGCCGAATTTTATTCTCCTCCTCTTATTGGGCTTGGTTGTCTTGTGGACCGTTTGCCTCATTAAAACCCCCCTTTGTAAAACCCAGTGGGACAAAACCAAAGGTCGGGAAAAAGAGTACAAACGAGCCCCTCTTGACTTAGTCCATTCGAGCAACCAAGAGGTTCTTAGGCTCCATGTCTCCGGACGGAATGATAGTTGGTCCTATGCGGTCCAGTAGTGTGGTGATTGTATGTCCAAGCTTCCTAGCCCTTGATCGTGTCATTGGTCCACTCGGCACGGTTATCTCACCCCTGTCTTCAAGTGTGGGCCGCATTTCTTCCAGGATCACATCATCCCCTCCCTCTTCAAAAGGATTTGTCCTCAAATCCGGATCATCTGCAACAAAAGGAAGCAAATCAGTAATGTTAAAACTTGAACTAACATTATACTTCCCTTCGAGGTCTAGTTGATAAGCATTGTCGTTGATCTTCTTTAGGACTCGGAATGGGCCATCCACTCTAGGCATCAACTTGGATTTCCTCTCGACTGGAAACCTATCCTTCCTCAAGTGCACCCACACGAGGTCTCCTTCCTCAAAGGTCACCTTACGTCGGCCCTTGTTGGCTTGCTTTGCATACGACTTCGTCCTTTCCTCGATGTTGCGCTTGGCCTTTTCATGGATCTGTTTGACAATTTCAGCTTTCTTCTTTCCATCTAAGTTAGTCCTTTCACTCATAGGCAAAGCGGTTAGATCCAAAGGAGACAAAGGGTTAAATCCATAAACGATTTCAAACGGTGAAAACTTGGTAGCGGAATGTGTAGCTCGGTTATACGCAAATTCAACATGTGGCAAGCATTCTTCCCAAGTTTTCAAATTCTTCTTAATCAAGGTGCGTAGCAAAGTAGACAAGGTCTTATTCACTACTTCGGTTTGTCCATCAGTTTGAGGGTGGCAAGTAGTTGAAAATAGCAGTTTAGTCCCTAGCTTGGACCACAGTGTTTTCCAAAAGTAGCTCAAGAATTTAGCATCTCTATCACTAACAATGGTCCTAGGCATTCCATGCAAGCGAACAATTTCTTTGAAGAATAAATCAGCTATATGAGACGCATCATCAGTTTTATGGCATGCAAGGAAATGAGCCATTTTTGAAAACCTATCCACAATCACAAATATGGAATCCTTTCCAGTCCTAGTCCTAGGCAATCCAAGCACAAAATCCATAGATATATCGACCCACGGTTGTTCAGGAATCGGTAAGGGCATATACAAACCTTGGGACTGTACCTTTGCTTTGGCTTGTTTGCAAGTGACACATCTTCCACATATCCGCTCGACATCCCTTTTCATTTGCGGCCAATAGAAGTGTTCTTGCATCACCTTCAAGGTCTTAGTGATCCCAAAATGTCCCATCAATCCTCCGCCATGGGCTTCCCTAACTAACAATTCTCGCATCGAACAGTTAGGTGCGCATAATCTATTTTCAAACAAAAGAAACCCGTCGTGCCTTACATACTCTCCATGAGCGAATTAAGCACATGCTTTAAAGATATCTTGGAAATCCGAGTCAGTTTCATAGAGCTCCTTTATGCATTCAAAGCCTAAAAGCTTAGCATCCAAAGTAGAGATCAAGGCATACCTTCTTGATAGAGCATCGGCAACAATATTTTCATTACCTTGCTTATACTTGATCACATAAGGGAAGGTTTCGATGAACTCCATCCACATAGCATGTCGTTTGTGGAGCTTTTGTTGACCATTCAAATGCTTCAAGGATTCATGGTCGGTGTGAATGACGAACTCCTTGGGCCATAGATAGTGTTGCCATGTTTGCAAGGCTCGAACTAGCGCATACAACTCCTTGTCATAGGTCAGGTAGTTTAGGGCAGCTCCTCCAAGCTTCTCACTAAAGAAGGCTATGGGCCTCTTCTCTTGTGTCAAAACAGCTCCAATACCTACACCCGAAGCATCACACTCAATTTCAAAGGTTTTAAGAAAGTTCGGTAAAGATAAAAGGGGTGCATTGGTGAGTTTGTCCTTCAAAGCTTGGAATGCTTTTTCTTGTGCGTCCTCCCACTTAAACCCAACACTCTTCTTGATCACTTCGGTGAGAGGTGCGGCTATGGTACTATAATCCCTCACGAATCTCCGATAGAAACCCGCAAGTCCATGAAAGCTCCGCACTTCGCCTATGGTAGTTGGCGTCGGCCAATCGCGGATGGCCTTAACCTTCTCTTCGTCCACCTTAATACCATCTGCACTTATAACAAAACCCAAAAACACAAGGTGATCCGTACAAAAAGTGCACTTCTTAAGGTTGGCATAAAGCTTCTCCTTTCGAAGAACCATCAAAACAGATTTTAAGTGCCCAACATGCTCTTCTAAGCTTCGACTATAGACTAAAATGTCATCGAAGTAAACAACCACAAAAATTCCAATGTAGTTACGCAGGACATGATTCATCAATCTCATGAAAGTGCTAGGTGCATTAGTCAATCCAAAGGGCATGACTAACCACTCATATAAGCCATGTTTAGTTTTAAAAGCTGTTTTCCATTCATCACCTTCTTTCATCCTAATTTGATGATAACCACTCTTAAGATCTATTTTAGAAAATATTGTGGATCCATGCAGCTCATCTAACATGTCATCTAATCGAGGAATAGGATGGCGATACTTTACAGTGATATTGTTGATGGCTCGGCAATCGACGCACATCCTCCAAGTCCCATCCTTCTTAGGGACGAGTAGGACCGGTACCGCGCATGGGCTCATGCTGTCGCGGATGTATCCTTTGTCCATCAAGTTGTTCACTTGTCGTTGAAGCTCCTTGGTCTCCATAGGATTAGTTCGGTATGCAGGTCGGTTAGGTAGTGAAGCTCCCGGTACAAAATCGATTTGGTGTTCGATACCCCGAAGGGGCGGTAATGCGTGGGGAGTTTCATCCGACAAGACGTCTTCAAAATCCTGCAAAAGGGAAACGATGTTGCTCGGCAAATCCGGCACGGGATTAGTGATACTCAACAACGTTTCTTTGTACATAAGTAGTATAACGGGTTGCTTAGAGGACAAAGCCCTCTTTACAACGCTAGACCTCACCACAAAATTGGACTGCCTCACGGGTTCACTCACGGGTGTAAACTCACATCTCTCGGCTTTGGCTTTCCTCAAACTCTCACACTCATTTTGGGTAAGGGTACTTGTGTGTTCACTAACATTAGTTCCTTCGTATTGTCGAAGTCGAAGTTGATCTAGGTGTATCTCCTGCGGTGGCATGGGAGCAAGTGTGGTATTTCGGCCCTTAAACTCGAAAGAATAACAGTTGGTGAACCCATCATATATGACTCTCCTATCAAATTGCCACGGTCTACCGAGTAAGATATGGCCGGCCTCCATAGGTAACACATCACATAAGATCTCATCCTCATACTTGCCTATGGCTAAAGGCACCAACACTTGGCAACTCACAATCAATTCGCCGGCACCATTAAGCCATTGTAGCATAAATGGTTTCGGATGCTCCCTAGTTTTCAATCCCAGTTTCTTAACCATCAATTCACTAGCAACATTAGTGCAGCTCCCACCATCAATAATAAGGAGGCAAACTTTACCTCGAACCAAACATCGCGTGTGAAACAAGTTCTCCCGTTGTTCTTTAGCCGCATCCTTGACTTGAACGCTTAAAGAACGTCGCGTCACCAATAACTCGCCGGCAGTGGGAAACTCGATGTCATCCGGTTCGGTATCATCCTCAAGTGGTTCATCCTCAGTTTCAATCTCCCCGTTGTCCAAAAGGATCATCACCCGCTTGTTGATGCATTCATTAGCATAGTGTCCGCGGCCTTGGCATTTAAAGCACTTGACATCCCGGTTTCGAGACGAGCTTGCCACGGCTTTGCCCTTCGCATCTTGAGGCGTAGTGGCTGGTTTTGGTTCAGGTCTCGGTTTGATTTGAGGTTTATCCTCTCGGTTGAAATGGGTCCGAAAAGAGCCCCTCCGCTTGAGTTGTTGCTCGACCAACATGGCTTTGTGAAGCAGCTCTTCAATATTGCCATAGGTTTGGAGTTCCAACCTATCTTGAAGGTCACGATTTAACCCACTCAAGAACCTAGCCATGGTAGCTTCGTTATCCTCAATCACATCGGCCTTGAGCATAAGTGACTCCATCTCTTGAAAGTAATCCTCAACACTCTTACTTCCTTGAGACAATCGTCTAAGCTTTTGATGTAGTTCCCTATGGTAATGGTTAGGAACAAACCTCTTCCTCAAAAGATTTTTCAGTTCATCCCAAGTATCTACGGGTGGATCACGATTACGTCGTCTACTCGTCACGATTTGATCCCACCAATTGATAGCATAATCACAAAATTCAGTTGCGGCTACTTGTACCTTTCTAAGCTCCGAAAGATTTTGACAATCGAACACAAGTTCGATCTTCTTCTCCCACTCCAAATAAGCATCCGGATCATTCTTCCCGTGGAAAGGTGAGATTTTTAACTTGAGACCACCAAGTTGATCTTCAAGCCGACCTCTTTCCCGCCGTGGTCTCCTTTGGTCCCGATTGGAGTGGCGGATGCCCCTACTATAATAGTTGGACGATTGAACCTCTTCATCGTCTGCTTGAGGTTGAGCTCTTCTTGGAAGATTCCCCATAGGTGGCGGCATGGCTCGATTAATGGACTCTTGTATGATAGGTCCTAATTCTTGCTGCATCATTCGCCGAATCTCATTGCGAAGAATTCGCAAATCCGGGGGTTCGTTCCTTGCCCCTTGAGCTTGATTGGTGCTCTCCTCTCCATTACTTGCGTGGTTTGACATTATAATGCGCAAGGACCTGATTATCACACAGCACAAATCAGCAAAATTAAGTCTCGAAAGTGTGCTCTGATACCACTTGATACGATCTTCCAGGAGTCGGCACTTTCGAGGGTAGGTGGTGATACGATTCTCCCAAGGCTCGTAATATTGCTGTCAGAATTCCGACTCTGTAAAGGGTTCCCTTTTCCGCGACGCTCGGCTCCGAATTGATCCGAGTGATGAATACGAACGTCGCAGATAATTGAGTCCTCTTTCTGTAATGGTCTGTCTCGTCGAATTCCGATATGTATTCCGCCTTCTAGACCGATTTTGGTAAGGTCGGTCCTCCTGGATACGATTCTGCCGAGACTAGAACATACGAGGATAGATGATGGATGAATGATGGATCGATTGGATCACACAAAGGCAGCGACAATCCCTTGATACCTCCACAATGGATTCTCCAAGATATGACGCACTCGAAGATTCCAAAGCTTGAACCTTGGATATGACGCACCAAGATTCAATTGCCGGATATGACACACCAACAATCAATTTCTCATTCAATGAACAAGAAGAACAATGTGGCTAGCACACAAGTTTGTAAAAAGGTCGATTACTCTCATTTCGGCCACCCTAGCTACTTATCCTAAAAGAAGTAAAACCTAAACTAATTTGGGCCTAAGGAAAGTTCTCCTATGGGCCGAATTTTATTCTCCTCCTCTTATTGGGCTTGGTTGTCTTGTGGACCGTTTGCCTCATTAAAACCCCCCTTTGTAAAACCCAGTGGGACAAAACCAAAGGTCGGGAAAAAGAGTACAAACGAGCCCCTCTTGACTTAGTCCATTCGAGCAACCAAGAGGTTCTTAGGCTCCATGTCTCCGGACGGAATGATAGTTGGTCCTATGCGGTCCAGTAGTGTGGTGATTGTATGTCCAAGCTTCCTAGCCCTTGATCGTGTCATTGGTCCACTCGGCACGGTTATCTCACCCCTGTCTTCAAGTGTGGGCCGCATTTCTTCCAGGATCACATCACCCATGAATGCTTAATTTTAGAGAGAGAAAACATCGAAAGATCGTTAATGGTGAATTTCACTATGGTAGAGTTTATTAGGTTCTAAGGCTCCTAAGTAACCCAACCTAAGTGAAGGAACTGAATTTGATTGAACCGTTAATGAAATATCGAACTTAGAATATTCAGGCACAATTTCAAAATTGAGACTTTGATGCCCTAAAAGTGACGTCTTTATTAGTTATTTCATAAAAAGGAATCAACGACCTCTTATTTCATTGAAAAGACTCTCCATAAGCACCAGAGATACAATGAGAGAGAACGAAGCACTTAAACTCAGCTCGACAATCTGTAAAAATATACATATATATGTCCTTAGGTTGAAGATGAAGTTGACCACGCCCGATGAACTTTGACCGACGTTTCTTGGTCGCCCCAATGTCGAAAAGCAACACTGTTTGCAGCATTAGACTTGTAACTCAACCCTATACCTACGGTAAGTTATGAGGATTTTTCTGAGATGTTTGAAAAATCAATGAATAATGGGATCTCGGGGTTTGTCTTATTATGCCTGTCACAAACAGAACAATAAATCTGGAACCTAAATTGGAAACTAAAGGGATGCTAGTATTGAACACATGACTAAGATGTTATTGGATATCATGGTTCGAATGGAAAACTTATACTCTAGTTCACATTTATTTTAGGGAATTCGGATTGACGGAGATATTGGTATTAGAATCAGGGTTCAGTTGAGGTAAGTAATTTCACTGTATTTCCACTTTGAATAAATAAAACAAATTATGCATTGCATGAAATTTGAAAGATCAACTAAGCTTATTTTAGAGCATGAATATGAGTTTCGTTTATAAAATTCGGATCAAGTGATTGAAGTAATGTTTTATAAAGTGTGTGTTCGATATATTGTCTGACTGTGTCAATATATGTTCATGATATAGTTTGTCACAATATTTTAGTGGGAAATAGTTTAGTGAAATTCATTTTTAAAGTCAAACCTTCGTTTCCAATTTTGTGCTCGTAAGACTACTACGGTCAAAAACCCTTACAAAGGTCCACTGGTGTATCGATATGAAAAGTTCATGATCACTCTGGCCGTCCCACCAAATATATTTGGGCTCTCCATTCTTCCAATGGGGGTTAATCATTGGAGTCTTCCTGCGATACAGTGGGTGTGGTAAAAAGACTAAAGCAATCTCTATTTCTGTTCTATTATGAAATTCAAAAAATTTGAACCTACGCTTCCGTTCAGTTCAGAAATTTTGATAAGTTCGAAACCTTAATTTTGATTAACCTATGGCTCTGAATTATTTATTAATTTTAGTAATTATTGTATCATGTCTTTTTAACAAACTCTGTTTCGTGAATCTGATGAACTTTGTATGGTATAAATGTTTATTGCAAGCCTTAGGTTTAAATTGGCTACAAAGTGTGTTTTCTAAGAGCTTGAACGAGTAGGGATAAGTTAAGACTACTTGCTAAATTTCTCCCCAACAACTTACCCCATTCAACTCCGCAGTTTCAGGAAAAGTTTATTTGTGCTGGATGTTTGATATCTTAGGATGTTGGATTCTAAGAGGTATCAAAATGTGAAATAGAAGCATGGAATAAGAAGTCGTTTGATAATGTAAGTATCGTGATTCTTTATGTGAGGACATAATTATGGTTCATTAAAGAATTTTTGGGCTTCGTTATTTACCGGTTTATTGCTAGTAAACAACGAACATGACCCCTAATATATAGGGTGGATTTCGAGGCATGACAGAGCTAATCCTAGACCCAAAATCATGTGGTAAGAATGCTAGTCAAGTGAGGACCCATGAATTAATAGTATGGAAGACATTAGGATAAATAATTTTTAAGGATTCACATGGTTGCAAACTCAAAATCTGATTTCGAACCCTGATTTGCGTAAATTTGGGTTCAAACTGAAACATGAATTGCAGATGTGGGTTCAGTTAGAACCTAGATCTGCGTTTATTTCAAACCTAAAGTTGCATTACTAGGTTTGAATCAAACCCAGATTTGAATTCGAAATCAAATTTAGGACATGAAGAACACAAGATAAAAGTGAAGGGTAAAATTGTCATTTTTGTGACTATTTAATCACAAGTGTCAAACACATGTGATTGAATATAACATGTTTAACAAAAAAATCATATTTTTAAAAATTAAATGATTGTTTGGCTACACAAAAAAAAACATAATTGACCATTTAGTCACATAGTACCAACATAAGTGACTGTTGATGGGGTTTACCCTTTCTTTAATGGGTAAAATACGAATTTACCTCTTAAAGTTTAAGCTAAATTTAATATTCCCTCTTAATTTTTGAAATTTAAAATTGTAGTCCTAATGTTTGGACACGATTAAACTTTCCCCCTTGCCGTCAATTATCTGTGTAGTGTTTATTGTCGACGGATTTCTTCTCATGTGCGGGTCACATGGTAATTTCAAGGTGGGAATTGAAAAAATTGTACTCCTTTCACTCTCCAGGGAAGTAGAAGTTCCGGCGAAGCAAAAGGTGAACCTACACAGCGCCTGACATCCTTCGTCGCCATTCAACTTTGATATGTCTCCACTAATGACCAATTAAGCTCTGGCGATGAACAATGGGATTCTGTTATTGAAGGTTACAACTTACAACACATTTAATCATCCATGAAAAAACGCCCAAACTCCAACCCTAAGTTTAGGATCGAAACAGACAGCACCAACCGCTTGAATATTATTTGTCAAAATCCATTATAAGATCATCATGTAGTTAGATGAACAAGTTTCAAAAGGTATTTCCTCACGAAAAAACTGATAAGAAAATGATGTCACGAAAGAGGAAGTCAGATATTTGGAGAAAAGAAAAACAATTGTCCAGCATTGATAAAGCAAACGAAGGTTGATGTCAATTTAAGCCTTACCATGAAAAATTGACGGAGTGCATGAAAAAATTATCAAATCATTGGAATGGGTCATTTTGAAAAGGAAAATTCTAACGGCAAGATAATAAGGATCAAGAATTAAGAGATCATGTTATTCCATATGTGAACGTTCAATGAGAACAACACACCAAAAGACATGTTAAATTCAAGGTAAGTTTCATTAAATTGTTCAAAAATTCAAGGAACTTCAAAATTTGAGAATAATGAATTGTGATGCTCTGGAATCAGCAAATAAAATTTTGAGGACGAATTTTTGTAAGAGGGGTAGATTGTAACGCCCACAATTCTTTTTGATGAGCAAACGAAGAAATTGAAAGGCTAATGACAATTAATTGTAAAGTTTAAGGACAAAACAAACTTTTGTATGGGAAGACATATCTTCGACGTGGTTAAGATTTGGACAACAGAAAATCCCCAGAGATTATGGGACAAATAATATATTCTATTTTACGGTTGTAACTAGGTTAAATTATTCTATTTCCGCATCCTTATAAGTCCCTAGAGAGTTGAAAACAAAAGAGAAAACTTTGAAGAGGGAAATCAGTGAAAATTCGGAGTCCGACCGAACCACCACAAAAATGGCCAAAATTGAACGTCCTAAAGACACCAACAAAGGGGCATATCACGACAACGGTAATACTCTATAGTCATGCCTAGTTTTTTTATCCATGAATGCTTAATTTTAGAGAGAGAAAACTTTGGAAGGTCGTTAATGGTGAATTTCACTATGGTAGTGTTTATTCTTGTTTTTTTGACATGGTTAGGTTCTAAGGCTCCTAAGTAACCCAACCCAAGTGACGTAACTGAATTTGATTGAGCCGTTAAGGAGATATCAAACTTAGAATATTCAACCATCATTCCAAAACCAAGACTTTTATACCCTAAAAGTGACACTTTTATTAGTTATATCATGAAACCGATTAAACAACCTCGTAGTTTATTGTAAGGGATTTAAATAGACAACAAGAACCCAAAATGTAGCTTCCATGAGAGAGAACGAATCCCTCAAACTCGGCTCTGCGATCTGTAAAACAAATGTGTACTTAGGTTGAAGATGAAGTTCATCACACTCGACCAATTTTGACTATCGCGTGTAGATGACCTCAATGTGAAAACGGAACACAGTTTGGAGCGTTAGACTCGTGACTCAACCCTCTACCTATGGTATTTTTTGGGAAGTTTTTTGAGATAGTCAAAAAATCAGTGAATAATGGGATATCGGGTTTTGTCTCGTTTTGCGTGCCATGAACGGAACAGTAACTCTGGAACTTGATCTGGAAACTAAGGGGATGGTAGTACTGAATACAGAATTGAGATGTTATTGGATATCATGGTTCGAATGGAAAACTTATACTCTCGTTCATGTAGATTTTAGTAAAATCCGATTGACAGAGTTGTTGGTATTGGAATTTTTTTTTTTGGCCATTCAAGAATTAATCTTGGTTCATCGAGAATCGATCTCGGGACCTCTTGCTTATAAGCAAGGGTGATACCGTTGGACCAAGTGTCTTTTGGTTGGTATTGGAATTAGAGTTCAATTAACGTAGGTAGTTTTAGATTATTTCTACTTTTACTAAAGAAAACATTTTTCTGCATTGCATGTTATTTTAAAGATCAGCTAAGCTTATTTTATAGCATGAATATGAGTTTCGTTTATAAAATTCGGATCATGTGATTAAAGTTGTTTTAATAAAGTGTGTCATTATTATGTTGCCTGAGAGTGTCGGTATATTTTCATGAGATAGTTTGGTATAACATTTTAGTAGAAAATTGTTTAGTAAAATTCATTTTTAAAAGCCCAACCTCCGTTTCCAATTCTCTGCTCGTAAGTCTACTACGGTATAAAACCCTTACGAGGGTTCACTGACGTATCGATACTAAAAGATCAGGATTACTCTCGCTGCCCCAGTGGGTATATCTGGGCTCTGCATCATTCCAATGGGGGTTAAATATTGGAGTCTTCCTGCAGTACAGTAGATGTGGTAAAAAGACTACCGCAACCTTTGTTTTTGTTCCGTTCTGAAATCTGAAAAGTTCAAACATCTGCTTCCGTTAAATTCTAAAACTTTTATAAGTTCGAAACCTACATTTTGATTAACCTCTGACTCTTTATTATTTATTAATTTTAGTAAGTATTGCATCATGTTATTGTAACAAACTCTGTTTCATGAATCTGTTGAAGTTCACATGGTCTAAATGTGTATTGCAAGTCTTAGGGTTATATTGGTTACAAAATGTGTTTTCTAAGAGCTTGATCCGGTAGGGATAAGTTAACACTAGCTACTTACTAAGTTGCTCCCCAACACCTTACCTCATTCAACTCCGCAGTGTCAAGAGAAGTTGATTTGTGTTGGATATTTGATATATGAGGATGCTGGATTCTAAGAGGTATAAAATCGCGCAACAGAAACATAGAATAAGATGTCGTTCGATTATGTAAGTATCATGATTCTTTATGTGAGTACATGATTGATATCAGAATTATGGTTCAATAAAAAAAAAATTGAATTTCGTTATTTACCGATATATTACGAGTACATAACGACCATGACCCCTACATTCCGGGATGAATTTTGGGGCGTGACAACAAGAGGTAAACAAAAAACCAAGAATTGACTTTTCGTCTCATAACAAAGACACATGAAGCTTTTTGAAGGTGTCTCTACCTAAATATGGTTTGACCTTCTACCCAGGTTTCTGTCCTTTGGAAACTTCGGATAGAAGTAACCCATAATATTATAAGATGTTAGTTTAGTTTGGTACAATGTGTTAGTTTCACGTAAGATTGACCCGATTATGGAATTGACATGTAATTCATGTCAAAATTAATTCTCTATAAATATTACACTATTACTTCATTAATAAACTCTTTATTTTACATACAAAAACACTTATTATTACTCCCAGAATCCAAACTAACTTTATCATTAGAGTGGAAAGTATATGGCCAAATCCAAATTTTCCAATCTTTCTGGTTAAATAGTTTGATACAAATTTCTTCAGTCACCAAACAAGAAGAATACCAATGGAAGCTTAAGGTGAGGGGAAGCACACAAGTCTCATTCTCTCGAGTTGTAATATATACAGGTTTTTAATATCTTACAATAATCAATTGGAGATTATTATACCACTGATTGAGTTGGATTGGTGTTGAAGATTATTTTTCTTGTTTAAGAACAATGAAAACAAATAATGAAAACAAATGATAACAACAAACCTAGTCTCTGTCTCGAGAGAGATGAAAGTCGATATTACATGCAGGAAAATTGTGAAACCATCACCCCTACTGATTGCCTTTTTCCATAAAAGTCCTTCACAAAAATGTACGCTTTCTTGAAGTGTTTGAGCTTCAACTTCAAACACATATGTTAAAATATCCGCCTTGAGGTAGGGGTTCTTACGTTAGGAATCAAACCAAATTAACTGTGATCAGATAAAATTTCATCTTATCCTGCAACCTCTTAAAGTTGTAGCTATCAAATTTTTCGGAATTCCCTGCATGCACAAGTCCTGTCTAGCGAGTCATGGTTATCCCCATCATAATTGTTTGTAACCATTTTTCTGAAACAGAAAATGCTGAATTATTTTACCTAAATTTTTTTTTATACATTAAACAACTTAACGGACCCAACCGGTTCAATGGTCTCCTGAATTAATAGAACAATTTAAATTGGCTTAAGATCATGATTATAAGAACCAAACCGATAGTTGAACAACTGGTTCGATCGGGGTTCGTTAATTGAACCAACTGGTTCATACTATTATTATATACATATGCTCCTTGTAGGAATTATGGTTTGCAACAACAAATCCTCCTCAACATCTTCCACCAGCCCCCTCCTGTACATTCCTCCAACCAGCAAGCTCTCTCTTCTGCATACCTCCAGCTGCCATCACCACAACCCTTTTCAAACCGCCACTGCCCTTCCTCCAATCGCTACCACAAATGCCCTTCCTCCACGAGCCACCACCATCACTCTTCAGTCGCCACCACCACCACCACCTGTCCTCCATCCACCACAACTACCCTTTCTCCCGTCACCACCACCAACGCCTTTTCTACCGCCCTTTCCACCACCGCCCTTCCTCCAGCCGCCACCACAACCCTTCCTCCTCCTGGCTACCCTTCCCCTTCCTTCTACTAATGTTGGATTATGTAATATACATGCAATCGTTAGGGCACAACATAATTACATATAATTAAGTTACCTCTAGAGCGATTGCCTAAGCGAAAGCGAATCTGACTGAGGTTGGGATCACGGTCTGCCGGACGATAGGACACGCCACGAGTTAACGAGTAGTGATTTTAGTTTCCACATTTGTTGACCTCTGTCTAAACTATGGGTGGCTATCTATCTGATTCACTATCAACCTCATCTGAGGGAGAGAACCCTTATATATAGATATATGGAGGGATAGTGTTTAGGGCCAGTATCATATACTGGGCTTACCTGAATGGGATCCCACTTACGGGCGACCCATTATCCTGAATTCAACATCTCCCACTCGCACAAAGTGGGGGCGCTCATTCATCAAACCAACACCAAAAAGAACGAATCCTCCCTAAATAGTTAAGTCACATATGAGGAGGCAGTTGTCCGACCGATAGGCACTACGAGCAAGATACTGCGCATCTGTTAGAACTTGCAGTGACTCGCTGATCTTACACCATCAGTGGATTTGTGCCCTACACCTTTGGCCATGTAATCTCTCTCAAGGTTTGACCACACAATGATCTTTCAAACCTTTACATCTACTTTGTGCCCACAACCACAGCTTATGCCGCGGTTGACATACGTCTAGTTGAGACATCAACACAATATTGAGAAGATCCCATAATGACCATCCCACTCCCACGAAACTATCATCACAATTCAACTCATTTTTCTAGAACCGGGTCCAACGTACTTCTGAGCACACCCATCGAGCACGGACTAAGGTTGAAAACATTGAACTGAACCTCAAGTATTTGTTCAGAGTAGTGAGGGTACGTTCAACGCTCTTACACGAAGAGCTCTCGGTCTCACACGACTCTGAGTTTTGGGTGTGCCCATGATCACGTCTGGGTCATACCCATGGTCAATTTTGGGTATGTCGCAGTATGGAACGCGTGCTACAGCATATCTCCTTTCCCATGGAGCAAATGTTCAAGTGTTGTACAGATGTTCATCAGACACACATAGTATTCTAACCAAAAATCACAAAGACTCCCATCTGACCCTTTTAGTGGATAGACACGCCATAGTCCATTGTACTGCGAAAACATATAACTCCGGACACAAAGTCCTTTCTAGTCATCCCGACGGACTTCCAAAAACTAAAAGCTATCACCAGCCTCACCCAGCCACAAAGGCATAGAAGCTTTCACCCGTGTGAGAGGGTGACCAAATCCACTTTGACATAGATTAACAAACAATCACCAAAATGAACACACAAAATACTCAAACTACGAAAACATGCATACTCACATATAATTCAAGTCAAAGAACATTGTTTGGAAATATAATTAATGAAGTATATCAACTAAGTCTACACAGTCCTAGAGACTTTTCATGTCTCATAAATGACTCCCTCTTCAAGGGTTTTGTGAAAGGGTCAGCAACCATTTCTTATGTAGACAAATACTTCAAACTTATCATCTTGTGTCTCACCAAGTATCTATCATAGTTGAACTTGATATCAATGTACTTTGACCTATTGTGGTACTTTGGATTCTTCATAGAGGAGATCGCGAACTGATTGTCGGAGTAAACCAGGATCGGCTCAACTGGACTCCTATGGCTCAACAATCGATTCAGGAACCTGCACATCCACACAAACTCTTGAGTGGTTGTCGCAACAACCACAAATTCGCCTTCCATAGTAGACAATGCGGTACAGGACCGCTTCTTACTCATCCATGATATTGCTCCATTGGAGAGCAGGAACACAAAACCCGAATGCGTTACAGGACTGCGTCGTTGTACCCAATTATCTGGAAATCCTCTGACCTCCGTAAGTCTCCTCCAAAGCACAAGGCATAGTTGACGGTGCCCTTAAGATATAGGATAATCCTATTTACTGCCTGTCAATTCTTTAATTTGAGGTAAGATTGGTACTGACATACCATGCCGACTGCGTGACAGATGTCCATGGTATACACCATTGTGTACATCAAGCAAGCGACTGCGCTTAGATACATAATATGTTTCATCTTGTCAATTTCTTCATTAGTCTTCGAACGCATATCCATGTTGAGAGGTTCCCTAATGGAAGCTGTAGTTTCAATTGATTTGCAGTTACTCGTGTTAAAATTTTCCAACACTTTGTTTATGTAGGTCTCTTGTGAAAGCCAAAACTAATTCTTACGACGATTTCTCGAGATCTGTATCCCAAGAAAATTTGTCGCCTCACCCATGTCCTTCATCTCGAATAGGGAGGAAAACTAGGCCTTAACATGTGTGAGGAGCTCCAAACTATTTCCCACTACGAGTATGTCATCTACATATAGAGTCATAAACACAAAGTTCGGTCCATATCTTTTGGTGTACACACAATGGTCCTCATCCAACATGAGAAAAGTATTTTCCACTACAAAATCATGAAATTTGTGGTACTACTTTCTAGAAGACTATTTCAGACCATAGATCAATTTGTGGAGTTTTCACACTAAGAGCTCAAGACCTTTTCTGCACAAAGCATTCAGGTTGCTCCATTTAGATCTTCTCTTCTAACTCACCATTGAGTAAGGCGGTCTTAACGTCCATCTGATGCAGTTCCAGATCTAGACTCGTTGCAATAGCCAGAATGTGAATCGTGGTCATTCACACTGTTGGTGAAAAGGTCTCCATAAAGTCCACACCCTCCTGTTGTGTATAATCTTTCGCAACGAGTCGAGCTTTGAGACGCTCAATAGTTCCATCGGCTTTGAGCTTTGTTTTGAGAACCCATTTGGATCCTATTGCTCTCACCCTCTTAGAAGGTCGACCAGTGTCCAAAAATCGTTCTTCCCCATAGATTTCATCTCGTCCTCCGTTGCTTTCATCCATTCTTCCTGAAAGGGTCCATCGAGAGCTTCTCTAACGGTTTTCGACTCGAAAGTTGTATCGTCAGAGATTAGGGTGTTTAGTTATCCATCACCTTCGAACATATATCGTCGGGATGGAAACTTCTATCTTAGCCCATGGCCTACCAACTGACTACTACTAGAGGTACGGCCATATTCGCTCCCACTGGAAATGAGATATCTAATGTTCTCACTATCAACAAGATCATCTAGAGCGGAATCTGTTTCATTCGCTCCAGCAGGAGGTGAATCTAGCAGATGATGAAACCAATTCATCTTCTGCGACTTCAACTTTCTCACTCGAATTAACAGGTATCTGCTCAACTTGATGTTGCATCTCATATATAGATCTACCCAAACCAATCTCTCTCTTCTTCAGAAATTAGTTCTCTAAAAACATTGTGTCTCGTGATTTGAACTCGGAAACACTCCAACTGTCCAGCTCAGCTATAAACACATATCCCTTGGAGGTTTCAGAGTAACCAACAAAGATACGCTTCTTTCTCTAGGTCCAATCTTCCCAAACTTGTTCGAGGTATCATGGGTGTAAGCGGTGCACCCCCATCGGTGCATACGACTAAGGTCCACACTTCTTCCAGTCACAACCCTACTTTATGAACACTGAAAATATTAAAGTAAAATAACGTTGAAAATATCAAAATAAAAAAATAAGGAAAATTAATCAAATATCTAATTTTATTTTTTGGGGTAAATTTTTCTAGTAATTTTTTGATGTTGTCACTATAGATTTTTAATTATCGCTGTTTCATAGACATGGTATTCGCTGACATGTTCGGACTTATGAGACAGTTGGTTAAAGCGTGCGTCTTAAATTATAGATAGTAACAGCGCCCAGGTTCAAATCCAGGGGATGTCAGAAGTATAATAATCGAAGAAAAGTTGGATGTCGGGAGTATAATACTCAAACAAAGATCGGATGTCGCGAGTATAGAACTCGGATAAAGGTTGGATGTCGGGAGTATAATAGTCAATGAAAGGTCGGATGTCAGAAGTATAATACTCAAAGAAAGGTTGGATGTCGGGACTATAATACTCAAACAAAGGTTGGTCAGATGTCGGGGGTAAAATACTCAAAGAAAGGTAGGATGTCGGGAGTAAAATAGTCAAACAAAGGTCGATCGGATGTCGGGAGTAAAATACTTAAAGAAAGGTCGTTCGGATGTCAGGAGTAAGATACTCAAAGAAAGGTCGGTCGGATTTCGGAAGTAAAATACTTTTTGTCCAAATATCGACAAATATATTTTTTGATCATATTCTTATAAAAAAATATGATAAATATTTATCGGGCTAGAGGTGTTGATATGAGAATTAAACATAGGGAAAAGTATGAAAAATATGTAATATGTTTGCCCAATGTGGTGAAAGCGGCACATTTGTTGTTTTTGATGCAACATGTTTGTTGTTGTTGGTATTTGATGCAGTCGTTATGTTTCCGTCCAAAATAGTTGTTAAGTATTCATATGCCTTGCACGTAACGTCGTTGTAGAGTGAAAGTTCTTAAATGCCCCTGTCTTCTTCATATAGCAGTTATAACATTTCATTCGGTGGAACTGCGTCTCCAATATTCGTCCTTGTGTGCTCTACCAACAATGATTCCGCCTCCGTCGAAGGTACGTCTCTCTTCAATCGCTTCCTCAACTCGCCTTCTCGGTCTCTCGCAATTACCTCCGTTGAGGATCTTTTATGTTTAGTCTTGTGGTTGCATTCCATGATCTGATTCCGCTTTGTGATTTGATATGTAGTGTTACGCATTCGGCCAATATCTACCCATAATGATTTATTCGTTTATTTTTCTGAATTTCTGGATTTGAAGCAGCCAAATTTCTACTTTGTTAGTTCCCTTGAATTTGGTTTTGAAGCTGAAATGGTGTCAGTTTTTGGTTTTCCTTATCTACAGCAGTAGCTGCATTTTCGCTATTAGAAATTGACTTGCAGCTATGATAACAAGAAAGTTGCTTTAAATCGTGGAAATATGTTGAGGGAATGCATCAAATTTCCTACGCTTGCCAAAGTAAGTGTCTTTTTGTTTCCTCGTATGGGGATGCTCATACTTAGATTCATCCTTTAGGAAGTGCAGAATTGTACCTTTTAGATAGTTTAACAACTCTTCAGGGAAAAATTGGATCAACAAATAGTGTAGGAGTTTGTGAAATCCTCTTTAGATTAGCTAGAACTCTTTATATGATTCTCCACTCTCTTCCTCTTGACTATGTAAGACGTCGGTCTCTATGATGAGATAGGCCTGAAATGTTGTTAGGTTATGTTGGATAGTGTGATGTCTAACCCTGTTAAGGCTGTACCTTCCAGCATTTCATTTTCTTGGACATATCTTTTGTTGGTAGCATATTTTTGTTTTAATGAAAAAGATTTATCTGATACATAGTTGACCAAGAAGTTCAAACTAAATGAATATATAAGGTTTAAACTGAAATAATTTTATAATACATTAAGCAACCATGCTTTGGTCATTGTTGATGGTTTTTTCTCTTCAGTGATAATAGACTGTTTGTCTTGTACAACTTTATTTCAGTTATCCTAAGAAGCTTTATATAACTCTTCAATGGGTTTTAGGTACATACTAGAGTCTGCACGTTTTATATTGTTCTTCAAATTTGTAGAGTTGCATACTTTTGATGTTGCTTATGATGCATTTAGTACCTTTAAGGTGAGAACAGCTTTATGGATGGCCATGTTTTTGAAGCTTTTATTTTCAAGATTAACACATATATGATTTTGAAGACACGTTTGGCAGGATTTGCTTACAAAACATGTCGGCTTAATTAGCGAATCATGGTTGGACAGGATGAAACGTGAGGAAGCTCACGTCTACTGTTCATGCACCTACTGAGAAAGTTCACACCGGGTACTGTTACTAACAAAGCATGGTTGGAAGAAACCGATAAGAAATTCCAGGCTTGGCCTCGCATATTTGATAATTTTAAAATAATATTAAACTTAACTTACCCATATTTTATAAACTCTGAAAATATCAAATTAAAAAAACAAGAACTAAATTGATCAAATATATAATTTTATTTTTTTGTGCAAATTAGTGAGAATTTCTTGATGTTGTCATGTTAGATTTGTAATAGTCGTTATTTTATAATCATGGTAGTGATCGTATTAAGATACCTTAGGAGTATATTGAATGCATTCATTGACGAGTTCTGACTTATGAGCGTGCGTCTTAAATCTCAAATAGTATGAGCGCTTAAGAGCGAATTCTACAAATGCTGTCAGAGTGAAAATACTCATAGAAAGTTCGAGGTTCGTATGAATACTCATACAAAGTTCGAGGTCAGGCATTAGCAATAGTTGGTATGAGATGATATAGTATGGCATAGTATATGAGTGAAAATTGCTCATAGAAAGTTCGAGATTGAGCATTAAATGATAGTTGATGTTTTGATGATAGATTTGTAATAGTCGGTATGAATACTCATATAAATTTGTTCGAGGTCCAGAAGTAAGCGATAGTAGATATGATATGAGATATTATAACATGGTATGTAAGTGAAAATTTTCATAGTATGACTATAAGTGACTTAAACAATCCGCAATGTCAACTTTATCAAATATCGACATATATTTGTTTGATCATATTCTTAGTAACAAATATTTTTAAAACAATTCTCGAGCAACTAAGAGCAAGAACCACTACTAAAGAGACTCCCGGTTGCTCAAGTACTTTTTTAAAAATATTTAAAACAAAATTCATTTTATTTAATTATATTAGGTAATTTAATTTTAGTTTAACAATTCAAATAATATTTTTCATCAAGGTTTTATAGTAAAATTGGAATAAACTCAACGATGTACCTTCATAATATGTAGATATGTGTTGCGTATATATATATATATCTAATTCACTACTAAACTATACTAAATATTTTGTAATCCACTTAAGTGTATTTCCCTAATGGTTATACTAGACCCCGGCACGCGCTACGCGCGTGCACGTTGTCGTTGTTCGTCGTGCATGAAGTCTTACGAGAACATGATCAACCTGATTCCTAGAATAATACATGAATAGTACAAGAATTGAGCACTTCATAAAAATATTATTAATGTAAAACTAAAATTAATTTACCTAATATGATGAAATAATAAAATTTAAAAACTCTTAAATATTTTTAGAAAAATGCTCGAGCGACCGAGAGCATATTACACTATCAAAAGGAATCCCGGTCGCTCGAGCAATTTTTTAAAAATATTTAAGAGTTTTTAAATTTTATTATTTCATTATCGTAGGCAAATTAAGTTTAGTTCTATATTAATAATATTCTTATGAAGTGCTCAATGCTTGTAATATTCTTGTATTATCCTAGGACTCGGGTTGATCATGTTCTCGTAAGACTTCACGCACGACCAACGACGACAACATGCACGGGCGTAGTGCGTGCTGGGGTCTAGTCTATATATTTAAGGCAGAAGTGGTTTTTGTAACCACCACATATAAATTGACACAAATACCCTTTAATAATCCAATTAGTTTATATATCATGACCATTTTGGTAATTTAAATGTCTTCTCAAAAAGTTTGTAAAAAACATTCAACGGAGACTCGAACTTATGACCTGATAACTTGAAGACATATGTATTAACCAACTACACGCTTATGCAACATTACAAAATAAAAAAGGTGATAGTTATATTTTCTTTTTCACTATCTCTTTCTTTTTTCTCATGCACCAGTTTTTTAAATCTATATCTATTTATATTATCTAGATCTATATCTATATTATTAAGGTAGAAGTGAGTTTTGTCAAAATTACCCAAATACCCTTTAATAATCTAATTGGTGTATATTTATTATGATTGTTTTGGTCATTGAAATGTATTCTCAAATTGTTATTAAAACAATATATGCACGAAGACTCGAACACATGACCTAACAACTTAAAGACACACATGTTAACCAGCTACGCACCTATGCAACATTACAAATTAAACAAGATGATAATTATATTTTCTTTATCACAATTTGTTTTTTTTTTCATACACTAGTTTTTTCTATCTATATATAGATATATATATGTATATTATTAATCTATATTATTAAGACAGAACTGTTTTTTGTAACCACTATATGTAAATTGACACAAATACCCTTTAATAATTTAATTAGTTTCTATTTATCATGACTATTTTGGTCACTTAACTTAACTGTCTTCAAACAATGTTATAAAAAAATATTTGCAGAGAAAGTCGAACATATATAACCTTATAACTTAAAGACACACATATTAACCGGCTACACACGTATGCAACATTACAAACTCAACAAGATGATAATTATATTTTTCTATATCACAACCCCTCTCTTTTTTAGTTAAATTTATTTTACTTAATTATTATATATGTTATTTTATATAACTTTATAATTTTACATAATAATGATAATTTTATATAATGTTCTCAAGTCGTCATAATTTGTTTTGGTAATTATGACTTTTAAATGTTTCTACAATTATATAGAATTGTTTTTTCTTCAAAACATCTTCTATTTTTTCCAAGAAGTTATAGATTTTTTGAATTGTCAGCATTGTCGTTATAAAAATACATTTCATCTATAAAATTAAATAATTCAGATAGAATTAAAATTGATATATCTTTATATGTTTAATATACATAAACTATCGCGTGAAGCAATAAATACAAAAAAATAATCAAATTTGAAAACATAAAAACAAAATGAAAGGAAATATTTGATTAATGTATATATCTTTTACAATGATAATTATATTTTATAGAGTATTTTCAAATATTGAGATTATTAAAATGTTTTAAAAAAACTTATATATATTTTTTAATTAATTTTATTTTAATTTATTATTATATACGTTATTTTATATAACTTTACAATTTTACATAATAATGATAATTTTATATTATGTTCTCAAGTTGTCTTACTTGTATTTAGTAATTCTGACTTTTAAATGTTTCTACAATTATATAGATTTTTTTTCTTCAAAAATAAACAAAAATATTTTACTACAGAATTAAAATAACTCCGGTGATGTGTTGAAATAATATTTTATGAATTACTCAAATATAAAAATCAATATTAATTTTCAGGGTTTATTATTTATTATCTTTACAAAATCAATATTATTTATAATTTTCGGGAGTATAATCCGCAAAGAAATGTCAGATGTCGGGAGTATAATCCACAAAGAAATGTTGGATGTCGGGAGTATAATACTCAAAGAAAGGTAGGATGTCGGGAGTATAATACGCAAAGAAATGTCGGATGTCGGGAGTATAATACTCAAAGAAAGGTCGAAGGTCGGAAGTATAATACCCAAACAAAGGTCGAATGTCGGAAGTATAATACTCAAAGAAAGACTGAATGTCAGGAGTATAATACTCAAACAAAGGTCGGACGTCGAGAGTATAATTTGTATAGATATAGATATAAAAAAAACTGGTGCATGAGAAAAAAAATAAAAGAGGGATAGATTAACTTTCGCTATTTTAGAATTCAAAAATTCTATTACATAATTGAAAAGTTTAAATTTTCGCTCTTTTAAAATTCTATTCACCTAATCCACTATTTTCAGCATTTAGCTCTAATTATCGCATTATGTAACTTATTTGGTAATCACCGTAAAAAAGGAACAGTCAATTCATATTGAACTGAATCGAATATATATATATGTATTATATATTAACGTGAGGACATTACAATTACAAAGCAATTTGAAGGATTCTATTAATAAATATAATATGATTTTACATTTTTTTTATATCAAATAACCGATTTACTTTAAGAAATAAAACGTCGTGACTTGATATCACGTAGGTTCCTACATCATATCGTCTGCTACTAAACATACACAAAGGGTAGTGATGGTCTTTCGACCCATTCATCAAGACTCACTCCCATTTTTGCCCGTTTCGCTATCCAATTGGCACATTCATTGTTCGCCCTTGGAATCGCTCGCCATTGCACTTGCTCTACTTGTCATGCTAGTGCTCGAATGTTCGGTATGATCGTGGACAGTCTCCAATGCGTAGGTCCTTCCTTGATTTGTTGGTGGACCGTGTGTGAGTCCGTCTCTATTATGATGCTTTGCCATCTCTTACATTGTTGTATATCAAGCCACATCAACTGATATTAAATAAAACAAATAACATAGAATGAACGATACCATAACCGAAGGAAAAGTTACTCAAATATACAAATTACACTCTAGAATGACATAGAACAAAACTTTTTTTGTCTCTCCGATATTATTAGTAGGGTAAAATGTGACTTTGCATACTTATAATCTTTGGACATAATTCAAATTTCCCCCTTAATGTTTATTTGTAAAAAATTCTTTATTTAATATTTGGTCATCTATTGAGTTTCTTCCTTCTGTCAAATTTTTCATCCAAACTTAGCATAACAAGTTTGGAAAATGTTAACAATATGACTACTATACACTTGAAAACTTTACTATATATTATAATGGAGTTCCGATTAGAACTCAATTAAGTTTCAATCGAATTGAGTTTGATTTACCCTTTGCAAATTGGTGTCAATTTAGCCCTAATTTTAGTATTATTTTCAAGTAGTTTCTATTATTTAATCGATTTTCCATTTCCATTTTCTTTATTTTTGTAAATATTTTTATATCATAAATATTTTTCAATAGCCAACTTTAAATGATTTGCTGGTAGTTTCTATTATTTCATTGATTGTCCATTTTTTTATATTATATGTATTTTATTTGGTCTGGGTTCAAATCCATGAGTTGGGTTTAGAGAAATATAGTGTGTTTAACGCAAGGAGGATAGGTGAACAAATCAGGATCTTAATAGAAACGGAGGAGGAAGTGGAATGTCGACACAAAACTTACATGTGGATGAAAGTGGAAGTGAATGTAAAGAACCCATTAATGGCCGGATTTTGGTGGACCAACTTGCAAGGTATGGAACGATGGGCGTAAATAAAATACAAACGCCTATCGGACTATTGTTATGGTTGTGGGCGATTGGGACACACGGTGAATGCATGTAGGGAGGAGGTAACCGTCTCCGAAGTAGATCCAAACAAACCAATGTATGGACTATGGCTTTCGGTGGCAAGACGAAAGACAATGAGGGCAAGAAAGGTGGGTGGAGGACACAAGGAGGGTAAGTCAAAACAGCCGGCCGAACCAAGGATGACTTGGTTCGACATGATGAACTGAACAACCAATCTGGAGGAGGAAAAGGAGAGGAGTGGGACGAGGAAGGGGGGTTGAGCCAGACAAGACTCAAACTAGAGAGATTCCCTAAGATAGAATGGAAACCGAGATGATGGAGTGGAAAGGGAAGGAGAAAGAGGTAACGTATTAGAAGCATGAGCTGGATATGGGGGCAAACAGGCCAGGGCCGAGCAGCTGGGGCCAGCCAGGGGCGAGGACATGTCATCCAGGTGCAGGAAGGGGGGAGAACACAACAACCAAACCCACACAAAGAAACAAGTTAATAATTAACCCCATGCACTGTAAATGGAATGACATAATGCAGTTCCAAGCTGACAGTAACTGGACACCTGAGGGAGCTGGAAGTCGAACACCAGCTCGGATATACACGGGTGGAGAGGTTCAGTGGCCACAAGGAGGAAAGGAAATGATAACTGAACAAACACTGAATCCCTATCCCATAATAATCGATATGGTAGAGGAAGAACCAAACCAAGCGAACGTGTCTGAAGGGAGTGGAACCATGCTGGAATACGTGGTGGAGACACCACCAAACTCACCAACAACCGACCCACATAAGGCAGAAAAGGTGAGGGCAACGGCAAGGTTCGTGAACAATTTGGTGGAAATGAGGAAAGCAAAAGATAAATTGCGCGTGATTGGGTCTACTATACCTACACTAGCTAGCCAAGAAGAAGAAACTCGAATAAAGATGTGAATTAAGGAGCTTGGGAAAAAAGAGGAGATATACTCGAAGCAAAGATCAAAGATCAAATGGATCAATATGGGTGACCAGAATATGACTTTCATCCATATGATAACGAACTCTAGAAGAAGGAGGAACCACATCTCTAGGTTACGTAACGCGAATGGGGAGTGGATCACTTAGGAGGGTGAAATCAACCAAGAGATATGGGCACATTCTAGCAAGGTGTTTGAAACAGAAAACACGAGTATAGACGATGAGGTCCTACATTGTGTGCCGAGACAGATAACTGAGGGTATGAATGACGAACTATGTAGATGTGTCACAATGGATGAGGTAAAGACAACGGTGTTCCAGATGGGTGGCTCTAGGGTGTTAGGGCCTAATGGGTTTCCAGGGGTATTCTATCAAAGGAACTAGGGGTTCGTGGGAGCAGACGTCTTCACTGCAATCAAATCCTTCCTTGAAATAGGTATGTTCCCAAATACCCTTAGCTAGACAGATATAACCCGTATACCAAAAATACCTAACCCAATGTGTGCATCTGATCATAGACCTATTAGCCTATGTAATTTTTCTTATAAGGTGATATCAAAGGTGCTGGTGAATAGGGTTAAAGAGTTTCTGATAGACTTGCTAATGCCATTTCAAAGTGCATTTGTGGATGGTAGGCTAATACCAGAGAATATCATGGTGGCGCAATAGGTATTCCACCTCTTGAGGATACGAAAGAGCGGGCACAAAGTGGAGTGTGCTTTGAAACTAGACATGCAAAAATGTTACAACTGAGTGGAATGGGAGTTCTTGCTTAGAAGTCTAGACAAGAGAGGATTCAGGGAGAAATGGATTGGATGGATGTGGGCATGTATAACAAGCCCGTGTTATTGTGTACTAGTCAATGGGGAGAGAACGGGATTCATAAAACCATCAAGAGGTCTAAGGGAAAGAGACCCTCTTTCTCCTTATCTCTTTATTCTTATGGCGGATGTGTTGTCAACAAAGGTGAAAAAGGAGGTGAATGAGAAGCATATACAAGGGATTATTTTTAAAAGTGGATGCCCCGAGTTGCATCACTTATTGTTTACGGATGATTCTCTCTTTTTCATACGGGGAACGGTGGAGAACGCGAGACGCCTAAAGGAGGTAATAATGACATACTGTAGGAGATCGGGTCAAAAATTGAATGAGGCAAAATCTAGCCTCATGTTCAACCAGGGTGTCGATGGAGCAATGTGTAAAGAAATTGAGGAGGCGCTTGGGATACCAAGCAAACCAGATCGGAGGATATATATTGGGCTTCCAGCAGTATGGGGGCGATCAAAGCGAGAAGTCTTGGGGTACCTAAAGACACGAATCTGAGACAAACTGAACGGATGGCGCACAAAGACTCTGAACCAGGCAAGGAAGGAAGTACTAATCAAGTCGGTGATCACTGCAATACCGGCATATGTCATGAGCATTTTCAAACATCCAAAGACTTGGTGTGAGGAGGTTAATGCGATCATAGCGGGCTTTTGGTGGGGGCAAACGGAGGAGAAAAGGAAGATACATAGGAGGAAATGGACTAACCTTGCAAAAATGAAGGAAGATGGTGGACTCGGATTTCGGGAACTGGAGACGTTTAACAAAGCCCTATTAACAAAATGGCAGAGCACGTATACAGGGAACCACATTCACTATGGGTAAGGGTACTAAAAGGGATCTTATTCCCGCAAGGGAACTTCAGGGAGGTAGGTGGGTATGGGCAAGCTTACTATGTGGCCGGGATACTCTAATACGATAAGGTTTGTGGATGATCGGAGATGGGACCACGGTCCATGCAGGGGTAGATCCATGGCTACAAACTAAACTGAGGTTCAGACCATAACAGACGGAGGGATGGAGCGAGTTTCCAGACAAGATGGTTGCAGACCTAATCGACCGGGACAGTGGGAGGTGTAATGAGGTTTTAATACGGTAGCTTGCGACACAACAAGACGCAACGAATATATTGGAGATCAACCTACCCGAAGACCCCGGACCAGACTACTTAATATGGCCTTTCACGGATGATGGTAGAGTGATGGTCAAGACAGACTACCATCGAATCAAGGAGGCTGAGTCAGGGCATGTCACGGCATTAGGACAAGTCGGGCCAAAAGTCACGACAATATGGCGAGAAGTATGGCAAACAAACGTTATGCCTAAGGTAAAAACGTTCATATGGAAACTACTTACCAACTCTTTGCTGGTAATGGATAATCTTAGGAGGAGGGGCATGAATGTGGAACCAAGATGCCTGGTGTGTGGTCATGATGAAGATGTTGAACACATAGTGTTTAAATATGGATGGACAATCTCGGCGTGGACAGAAATCTTGGGACCGAACATAACACGGCAGAACAATGGGTCGATGCTGGACTGGATGAGAGCGAGACAAACCGAACCTTGGCGAAGAGACACAATGAACACGATGGGAACTGTGTTTAGTCACGTGTTGGAACATCTGGAAGGCTAGGTGCAAGATGGCATTCGAAGACAAGAGGCCAAACATACAGGAGATCATCGAGCTCACAAGAACAGGACATGAGTAGTACCAAGGGGCCCAAGGGATAACAATACCGAACCAAACATCTCGAGAGATGCAGGCATGGACTCAACCAAACCATGGGTATGTAAAGATAAGTTGTGATGTTTCATGGTGTAATAGAACCGGAATGACGGGACTAGGGGTGCTTGCAAGAAACGACACGGGTATGTTGGTAGGAGGCACAAATAGGCGACTAAACGGGAGTAATGTTGTTATCCTGGAAGCTGAAGTGATTCTACTTGGGATGAAGATGGCGCTCGAGAGGGGATGACACAAAGTCACAATTGAGTCAGATTCGATGAGGATTATGGAACAATTACAAGGGAGGGCTCAATATTGGCGAAGTGCAATGTTTTGCTCGAAGATCCTAACATTGGTAGGAAACTTTGAGTCACTAAATTGGTCAACGGTTAGGCGCACAGCGAACGAAGGTGCTAACTGTGTTGCCAATTAATCGAGATTGGGAGTGAGATTACAAGACTAGGTTCGACAGACCCCACTCCCACGAGTAGCTATTTTAAGAAATGACTGTAATTCGGATTATGAAAACGTTTTGAATGAATGAAATGGTGTGCTATTTGATTATAAAAAAAACATATAACATAATAACAGTGGATGGTATACTGATAAATGGTATTTTTTTTTTCTCGAGCTTGTCGTTACATTTTACTTTATATTTTTTCCAAACATTATACTCATTTCCAACCAAACTATATCCTATTATTTTTCACGTCTTATTTCATATTACATTGTTTATTGTGAAGCAACCGAACATGATACATATATATATATGTATATATATAGTGTCAAAATGTTGAAATGGGTTCCTTATCATTTTGATGATCAACAAAGCCTCCCACCCTCTTATGGCAGCCACGGTTTGGATTGCAGCCACACTGTCTGATATGATCTTACTAGGTCTTTATCTATGTCAGTTGGTATTCTGTGTTTTGATCAAGGAATAGTATTCTCCCCCACGACCCAAGGAGAGTAGTTGGTTGTGTGTACCCTGTTCTGCAACTTGCCCATTTTTTATTACAGCAATGGTATCCGATTTCTGTATGGTTGATAGCCTGTGGGCAACCACTATACAGGTACGATCCACCATCATCTTCTCCAGAGACTCTTGAACCAAATTCTCAGACACACTATCCAGTGCACTCGTCGCCTCATCAAGAAGAAGGATTGACGGGTTCTTCAAAATGGCTCTTGCAAGAGCTACCCTTTGTTTCTGACCACCCGACAACTGGACTCCTCGTTCTCCACAGTAAGTATCATACCCATCTTTCATGCCACTGCATGCGAAACAATAGATCATGCATTCATTAATTAAAAAGAATTAAAAAGAAGAAGTAAAGTTTTGATTGCATAATATTAATATATACCTTATGAATTCATGAGCATTGGCAAGAATCGCAGCCTTTCTAATTTCTGATTCTCTAGCATCCTTGTTTCCATATACGATGTTGTCTCGGATGGTGCCACCAAAAAGAGTAGGCTCCTGACTTACAAGTGCAATATGAGACCTCAACATCCGCAAATTGTAATTCTTTAGGTCCTGTCCATCAATTAGGACCGACCCTCTTTGCGGATCATAAAATCTCTCAATCAACCCGATGATGGTTGATTTCCCTGACCCACTTGGTCCTACTAAAGCCATGGTTTTACCCGCACGAATCTTAAGGCTCAGACCCTTGAAGATGAACAGATTTGGTCTCTCTGGATATGAAAAATACACATCGCGCAGCTCCACATTACCCCTTATTGACTTTTTAATATCAAGACCCCACACACTGTCGGGATCGATCTCGGATTTCCTATCCAGGAGGGCAAAAACCGCACGGATGGCATTGGTTCCTTTGGATATATCAGAAGTCATGCTTCCGGCCTCAGCAATGATATATGCAGTGAAGACCAATATGAGATAGGACTGGAAAAGATGCTTCGCTGTTATCTTGTCTTCACTTAGCAGCTTCCCACCATACCAATAGGATAAAGCCGTTGAAGCCGTGTTGAAGAATTGGGAGCTGAACAGACCGATTCCGGAGTACCAGGACTGCCTAATGCTCTCCTCTTTAGGACCATTCAAAGTGGCCTTGAAGAGACCAACGATCCTTTTCTGTGATGAGAAGGCTGTAATGGTCCTGTGGTTGATCACTGCTTCACTGGCGATCTGGCTTCCTTCTTTCTGTGCCTTCTGTGCTTTTCCCGCCATGCTCTTCATCAACACACTTCTAGCAAAATAACTCCCAATGACCAATGGCTGAACCGCTATCATCACCAAGGTGAGCTGCCACGTCAGCACGAGACCGACAGCATAGGCGAAAACAGACCCGAACACGGCTTGGACCAAAAGGGACATCCTGTCACCAACAAGGGATCGAACAACTCCAGCTTCTGTTGCTAGCCTTGCACAGATGGCAGCGCTCGTGTTCTCCTCTTGATCGAACCAACCCACCTCGAAAGTCATGAGCTTTTCCAGCAGGCTCTCCCTTACTCTCCTTGTGAGCCTCTCTCCCATGATTGAAAAGTTGTAGTGCTGAATGAGATTGGAGATGAAATTCATAGCACCGAGACCTAGGAAGATGAGGGACAAGACACGGGATTTTGACTTCATCTCCGACTGGTCGGACAAGAAGTAGTTTGATATCATTGATCCGACAAGATAGGCATTAATGGGCTGGACAGCGCCCGCGCTTATTGCTCCCACGCACCCAAGGAGAGCCCTTCCCCACTCGGGCGCGTTCATTGTTAGAAGACGCCATGTTGAAGGTGGGGGAGGATAAGCAGATGATGATTTCTTCCCAGAATCCTCCTCTTCGCTATCGTATTGAACAGAATATGAATATGCCGCAGAAAAGGAAATTCCGGGGCTGAAAGGGTTGAGTGCGGCTGGAGTTCCTGGAACACTGGACCGGACACTCATCGGGCTTGGAGCAGCATGGAGCAACTGTTGAGTTGAACCTCTTTCAGGTTGGTGATTCGATTTCTTATTGCCAGTATCTTGATTGTTTTGCATGGACAGTTGTTGCAGATTTAGCATCTTCAAGTATTCCCCACCCTCTCCATTGTTCATTTGGATGAGTTCTTCATGGGATCCCGATTCAATCACTTTTCCAGCTCCAAGGACAAAAATCAAATCTGCCCTGCAGATTGTGGAGAGTCGGTGAGCGATAGTGATTGTTGTTCTTCCAACAGAAGCCTTCTCAATGGCCTCCTGCACAATTCTCTCCGACTGAGAATCCAATGCACTGGTGGCTTCATCAAGCAGCAGAATTTTAGGGTCTCTGATCAGAGCTCTTGCTATAGCAATTCTCTGCTTTTGCCCACCCGACAACTGAAATCCCGATTGTCCAGCCTGTGAACAAAGAAAATAAGCACATTGCTTTTCTTTGCTTATCTATATGATATGAATTCGTTAACCGGTTCCACACCCTGAGTTAAAAACAAGACTCACCTGAGTTTCATATCCATCAGGTAGTTTGGCGATGAAGTCATGTGCATTCGCTGCCTTTGCTGCAGTAATGACCTCATCCATTGTTGCACCTTCCTTCCCAAACAGTATGTTCTCGTTAATGGATGTTGCAAACAGTACTGGCTCCTGATTAACCAATCCCATCTGTGATCTCAGCCATTTTAGCTGAAGACGCCTGATCTTGTAACCATCCAATAGTATCTCTCCTTCCATTGGATCGTAAAATCTTTGAACCAGAGCAATGGTGGTTGACTTTCCCGAACCGCTTCTTCCAACAAGTCCTACACTCCGACCGGCAGGAGCCCTGAAATTGAGCCCTTGTAGGATGGGTATGTCAGGTCTTGATGGGTAATTGAAATAGATGTTCTTGAACTCAATTTCCCCTCTAACATATGATAACGCCTTGCCCTTCTTATCTTCGGAATCTATGGTGGGAGTTCGGTCGATCATTTCAAAGATCCGAGTCACTGCAGTTGCTGCTTCTGCAATGGCAGATACATTTGGGAGTACACTCAATACACACCTGAAGTTGAACAAGAAAAAAAGGTGAGTAACTTGGGATGGAATTTAGGGTAGAGTAAGAGTAGTAGGGACTTACAGTCCTCCCATAATGACACAAATTCCGGCAACGAACACGGCCCCACCCTTCTCCCCCTTCTCACTAACCAGAATAGTCCCGACCCAAGCCTGAAAGGCCCAACCAACATAAATGATACCCATGCTTCCCATCATCAACCCCTTGGCAAAACCCATCTGCACACCGAGCTCCATAGTCTTCTCAAGTGCACCTCTGAACTTGTCAAGGGTTTCATACTCCCCCACATAAGCATACACAGTTCGAATGGAAGAAATTGCTTGTTCTGCAATTCCTCCTGCAAGTGAATATGATGCAATCGTCTTAACAGCAAAGTCCATCATGAGCTTTCCAAACACTAGACACGGGACAATGAACATGACCGAAAACGGAAGTGCTGCTAGTGCAAGTTTCCATGACAGTATAAAGGAAACCAAGAGACAGAAGAAGAAGTTGGACATGTGTTGGAGGCAATCTGGTATCTGAAATGATAAACAGTAGCAAACATCAAAGTTGTAGTCATCTGGTATATACAGTAACATTTTCCACTGTACAACGGAAATTTTATTTTTCAATACCTTTTCGCAGATTGCAACTTGAACGGAGTTGGAATCGGATGAAAGAGTTGAGATAACTTGGTACGTGGTTGAAGAACCCGCCTCCTGCGTGTCGAAGAAACCAACCTCCTGTCTGAGCACAGATTTCAAGTAGGCCATTCGCATCCGTGAAGTCTGTCTTTCAGCGGTTCTTGCCCAGCAAAGTCCCTCTGCCACGAATTAAAACAACACATATACAACCTTTGATTGTTAGGGAAGAGGATTATATTATATAATAATATGATCAAGAAACTCTTGTTCCTTGTGATTCTGGGTTTACATACCAACGAAGGCTGATAGCCCAACAAAGACTGCAACATACAGCAACTTCAATGCATACTGGAAAACAGACACACACGGGTTAGAAAAATGAATCATTAGTCCAAATAACAGAATTACTTTTCCATTTTTTAATGAAGTAAATGTTCTTTCCCCGTCCATTTTCTTATACGAGAAAGTATGCATTCTTTTAAATAAATAAGATAAGATGTTGGTGCATGTATTTCTGCCTTCACGACTTTCTATGTCTTACCCTTTCATTATTAATGTGGTTAGGGTTGGCAATGGTGCAGTGAAAAATCCATAACCACGGTTATAACCGTTACTGTTTAATATGGTTAACCGTACCATTATGGTGCGGTGCGGTTATGGTGATGAATTCTCTACCCATAATGGTTATGGTTATGGTATTTGAGTGATACCCATGGTTATAACCATGGTTATTTTATAAATATAATAATTATTTATTATTAATAAACTAATATATATATATATATTATACTAAATTTAATTTACAGCATAAAAGTGAAATCAATTGATGATAATGAGGAAGATGGTGATTGATAGAAACAAATACGACAAGTGTGAAATGGTTATGGGTGTTGAATCATTACTCGTTATGGGTGTTTATTGAATTTTAATGTTAATTCAGTGGTGTGAATGTTAATGTTGAATCATATGAATGTTGAATGATGTTAGTGTTAATGTTGAATGATGTTAGTGCTATATATTTTTATTGTTGATAATATAGATAGATGTATTTTTTAAAATTAAATTTTCGGTCTTTTATTATATTACATGTGGAATAAATATGGTTATACGGTTAAAACCATGGTTAATAACCACGGTTATTTTGATGGTTATGGTATTGAAAATTGTACCCATAATGGTTATGGTTATGGTTATGGTATGTGGTTTAAAAATATGGTATGGTTATGGTATTTGGCATACCCTAACCATACCATAGCCATTGCCAGCCCTAACTGTGGTCCCTTTCGTAATATCAAAACAGTCGGGGTGTTATTTCTATTTGAATTATATCGAACTTCTACGTAAATGGCAGTATAATCAGTATTATGTGGACACAGTAAGAAGCTTAATTACCTTGTCAACAGTGTCTAGAGAGACAGAGCTGTTTGATTTTCCATACTCATTGATGACTTTGCTAATTAGAAACATAGTCAGAGGATACTGCATCCCATCTCCAATGCTTCCCAAGGTTCCAAACAGCATGAGACACTTATCCATCCTATCTGCATACCTAAACATGCTATCTTTCCCCCCCATCTTTTGTTTTTTGCTCTCTCTTGAAACTAGAATGCCTATGCTACACAGAATGTGTAATGAACATGTTTGCTTGTGGGGAAAGATAAATACTAGAGCATCCCATAATTATATATATAACATATGATTCAGACAGCAGCTCAGCTGTTATCTCTTACACTATCTAGTATCTTTTTCAGATATGCCAAATGGAATAATAATTAGCCGGCTTTGGTTGTGTCATTCCATGGATGTGTTCCCTGCTAGAATTATTGGCGGGATATCATTTTCTTCTCGTATCTATAATATAATAATTGTGTCATATGATATAATAATTTTTGTATTATCATCAGCTAATTTTTTTCAAAAACTAATTATCAAGAAAAAATATTTAAAAAAGTAAATACTAAAAAAATATATATTTAGAAATCTGAGTATAGGCGTGGTGAGTAGGTAGCGAGTTGAGCAAATAATTGCTCAATTCGTTGTCAATCTGGTGCCGTGTTGAGCTGCTCAACAATGATGCCAACCACTTTTAGTTTTTTTTTTAAATATATTTAACAAATCTATTGTAAGATCAGCCCGAAAGTCCAAATTCAACAAGATTAGCGTCATTTATATCGTAATTCAATTTTCTAACAGTATTTTTTTTTGTTTTTTTTTTTAAAAAAAATTAAGTAAATATACAATTAAATTTCTCGTCTAAACTATTTTATCTTTTCTGTCAAAATATATAACAAATTGATGTTTGGTTAAAAATTTAATTACATACCTACTCAAAAAAATTCAAAAATAATATTTTAGGCCATAAAAAATCAAAAAAATAGACTAGGTAGATAATTGAATTTCGTAATAAATGACGCTATCAGTGTTGAGTTTCGACTTAAAGGGCTTGAGTAATGTTTTTTAAAGTTAAATTTTCATATCTTATATTACGGTAGAACCTATGCTCAATCTGTAAGCCGAATTTCAATACTGTTTGCAGTGTTTGGATTGCAGTTAAAATATTTACTTGTTCTATCTTTTAATAGATATATAATTTAATTTCTAATCTAACATTGTTTTGCTGTAAAAAAAACAAACTAAAAGTGGTTGGCAGCATTGTTAGGAATTATTTGCTCAACTCGCTACCTCGAGATGCGTGCTGAGCAAATATTTGCTCAACACGCTACCCGCTCGCCACACCTATACCTAGGTTTCTAAATATATATTTTTTTAAGTATTTACCTTTTTAAATATTTTTTTCTTTATATATATTTTTTTTTTTTAAAAACAAATCTGATCTTCTCCTATGTGGGACCAACCTAACTTGAATAACAATAATTGTCATTCAAGAGTGATTGTACGTACCTTGGAACAACGAACAAGTCTCTCTATGGGAATGCGACCCATAAGTAGGCAAAACTTGTTGGAAATGTCAAGTAGCGCACAAACATTTTCCTAGTGTTGTATGTTATTTGGCTTCATGTTTTGTCGCTTAGGATCTGTCTCAATTGCCGAACCACATATCGACTTTAAGTGTAACACGATCCTTATAACACGTGGAATATGAGTTCAAACGACGAGTTCAACCTAGTGGACTAGTTCTTTCACTTCAGTTCAACCGGTGAGTTCACAATATATATATATATATATATATATATATCAAAAGAATATTATGAATTGGACACTAGACGATGTATTTAGGGATCCCGTTAAACCTTCAATGAACAACGCTCCATGCGAATCCGACTCGAAGCATGGGAAATTTGATAAGTCCAGGGTAATTTGGTGAATGACTTGGAGACAAGGGTCCCTCGAATCTAAGCAAGTCTAAACATTAAATCTAGGTGACGTCTTCCATAAGGTTAAGGAGACCCTTAATCCTCATATATGATTCCACCCCACGACAAGATTCGTAGCTAATGTGACGACACTAACATAAACCATAGTGAATTAATACGTTGGGTTTCATTATTCATGTAGTCCCATCAGAATGACATCTAGAAGATGTTACTACAATAACCAGTGACAAAACTATAGTGAAAATTCTACCAACTCAGGGAAAGCAGTGCAGGTAAAGGATAAACATGGTAGGAGCGTTGACATTAATTCTAATGTCACTCTTCTACTATAAAAACCCTTCTTTCTACCTCTTTAATTCAATTCTACTAATATTTCACTTGATCGCTCCTACAATTTATCTATTGTTTGACACTATAATACTCCCTTAACTATTTAATAAGAATTTTAAAAAATAACCTCGATTATACATTTTTTCAAGTCATCAATAAGTAGGAGTTCAAGTGGGTCAAGTTTTAAGACGCGGATCAGTTACCAACTTTTTGACATCATTCGTGAGAATTCAAAAAACTCGAGCTGCAATTATTAAAGAGAAACGAGTGATTGAGGTACCCTCAAAGGCATCACTTGAACTTATAGAGTTGTAAATTAGCTAGTGTGATGTGGTGTATTCTGTTAGTTAGTTAATCAATTAGAACTATTACTATAAATAGAGCTGTAATATAATTGTACAACTGATTTGATTGAATACAATTACAATTACAATTATGATAACATGGTATCAGAGCTTCCATAATCCTCTAGACATTTATAAACTCTTCATTCTTCTTCTTCGCTTGGAATTATGTTCGCAATTCGGCTATGAAATTCAACGGAGAAGATGAGTGCCTATACTTACATCCTTCGGAAACGACATGATCATCCTTGATATCTTTCCAGTTAACCGAACCTGAAAACTAACAAATTTGGAGCCGAATGATCAAGGAAGGCTTGTGGGTGAAGAATAAAATCTGCTTCATTGACGGTAGCTGTGAGAGAGACATGGTTCCAGCAAACTTGCGCACACACTGGGTAGCTGTAACGCCATTGTTAAAGATTGGCTTCAGAATGCAGTAGTCAAGGAGTTGGTGAGTGAACTTGTGTATAATCCTACCCCGCAATCCATATGGGATTATCTTCGAGAAATATTCAGCAAAGTCGACGACACTCGAATTTTCCAGCTCCACAGTGATCTTCACCATTTCACACAAGGTACGCTGACAATCACAACATATTTTGGTAAAATGACGATGTTATGGGATGAACTTGCCGCTATAGATGATTTGGTTTTGACGTCTGTTAAGGATAATGCATTGCCTGTGACGTATAAGGAAAAACATAAACTGATTCAGTTCCTACTTGGACTGAATGAAACCTTAATCTCTGTGAGCTTGGTTTTGACATGACAGGTCCTGCGGTTGTCTACTGTGATAACAAAACATACATCTAGATTGCCAAGGATCTGATGTACCACGAATAAACTAAGCACATAGAGTTATACTGTCATTTCATACGGGAGAAGATCGATAATGGCACAGTCACAACTTCTTATGTGGCTTCAAAGGATGAGATGGTCGATCTGTTGACGAAAGTTTTAAGTCGAACACAACATGAGCATCTATTTCGTCTTTATGGAGTCAAAGAGGTATTCCAAGAAGAAGAACAAGATCATAGATGAAGGGGAATATTGAGCTGTAAATTAGATAGTGTGTTCAGGTGTATTCTGTTATTTTGTTAGTTAGTTAATCACTTAGAACTGTTACTATAATTAGGGCAGTAATATAACTGTACGACTGATTTGATTGAATACAATTACAATTTTGATAACAGAACTCACTCTTTTTCCCATGTGGCCTCCGACTACGGCTACTGAAGTTTTCGTTTAACAAGCTTATCATCAGTCACATCTGGCATCCATCATTGGTACTCATAACTAACTTCCTCCTCTCTAAAACCAACGCAAGGTTAACCTTTCTTTAGTTTGGACCGGATCAAGCAGTTGATAACCTACAAGTTGACACGTAGAGCGACGACATCATGCCAATACTGAGAGAGAAGGTTTCCTACCTTTTTAGTCACAATATGATGTCGATTATGGTGCCTAAGATTGTATGTGTTCACAAGCGACGGGAATTATTTTACTTTTATTTCACTTCCACCCTCTTAAGAATTACGTTTCTCGGTTATTTATACTACCTGTTATGCTTCATTGACCTCACCAGAAATCACACAAAACGATTTTAAAGTGGATAGGCAAATTGCCTACGTCCACTCAAGCCTCTTTGATAGAATTTGTTACAAGATTTCCAAAACCTTACAAATTCTCTCAATCTCTCACTCTTTGTTCTTGCACCCCTTCCCTTGCATATCATAACTCTCCTATTTATAGGAGGAGTTATCTTCAACTGATTGGAAGGTGTGTGTGCTGCTCATCCTTGCATGCTTCTTACATGCTCCAACACATGGAAGGAGTGTGCCAACTTGTGGAAGGAATGAGTCAACATGTGGAAGGAATGAGGTGGAAGCAAAGTGGTTTCCTTGTATGCATTCCACTTGGATGGTCTTCAACAATCACCCCCTCTACCCAAGAGTGCCATACCCGTATGTTTGCAAATTTATTCATTCTTCAAATGAATCCACCTCCTTCTTTGACGTGAGAGATTTCTTCTATCGAACATTCTTCAGTGCACCTGATGGTGCTCAGTAGTGTACAATACTGATCAAGTCCAAACAATGTTGGAACTTGATTCATGTGATGAACTTCGTCAACTTATCTGCTGGATTGTCTTCAGTGCCAATCTTCTGAAGTTTGATGTCACCTTCTTCTAATATTTCACGTACAAAGTGAAATCTGACATCTATATGTTTTGTTCGAGAGTGATAAACTTGATTCTTGGCCAAATGGATTGCACTTTGACTGTCACAGTATACGGTAACCTCTTGCTGCTCAAAGCCCAATTTTGTTACCAATCCCTGTAACCAAATAGCTTCTTTCACGACTTCTGTTACAGCCATGTATTCAGCCTTAGTTGATGATAGTGGAATTGTTGACTGCAAAGTTGATCGCCAACTAATTGGTCCTCCTGCCATAGTGAACACATAACCAGTTGTCGATCAACGTTTGTCAAGATCGCCTGCATAGTCTGAGTCAACATATCCAGTTACTAGACTATCTACACTCTTATCGAACCTTAAAACAACATCTATGGTCCCAGTAATATACCGTAAAATTCACTTAGCCGCATGTCAATGGACCTTTCCTGGATTATGCATATAGCGACTAACTAAGCTAACGGCCTGGGAGATATCAGGCCGTGTACACACCATAGCATACATTAATCTTCCAACAACACTTGCATATGAAACATTCCTCATGTAGTCCCACTCTTTATCAGTTTTAGGAGACTGCAATGCACTGATCTTGAAATATAAGGTTATAGGAGTACTCACCGACTTCGTCTTCGAGTCGTTGTTGAAGCGTTGTAGTATTCTCTTCAAATACTGCTTCTGAGTAAGGTAAAATGTTCTTTTCACCCTATCTCTGCTGATCACCATCCCCAGTATTTTTTGTGCTTCTCCTAGATCTTTCATTTCAAACTCATTACTTAACTTAGTTTTTAAGCGATCTATCTCCCCCTTACTTTTACGTGCAATCAACATATCATCTACATATAAAAGTAAATAAATGAAAGATCCATCTGCAAGTTTTCTGAAATATACACAATGATCGTAATGACAACGAGTATATTTCAGACTCATCATAAAATGGTCAAACCGCTTATACCATTGCCGAGGTGACTGCTTTAAGCCATAGAGAGACTTCTTCAGACTGCGTACCCAATTTTCTTTGCCAGCTTCTTTGAATCCTTCTGGTTGAGACAGATAAATCTCGTCTTCCAAATCACCATGCAAGAAAGCCGTCTTTACATCAAGCTGTGCTAACTCAAGATCATACTGTGAAACCAAAGCTAGTAATATTCGAATGGATGAATGCTTAACAACAAGAGAGAATACCTCACTATAGTATATTCCCTCTGTCAGGGTTTAGCCCTTGGCTACCAACCTAGATTTGTACTGTACTCCATTTTTATCAGCTTAATCATCTTTCTGATTTAAGATCCACTTACAACCAATTACCTTCTTTCCTTTTGGAAGCGGCACAAGGTCCCAAGTCCGGTTCTGGTGAAGAGCTTGCATCTATTCATTCATTGCATTTGTTCATTCAACTTGTTCACTGGACTGTACAGCTTCTCTGTAAGTGGTTGGGATCTCACCCCCTTCAACTGGTAATGCATATGTCACGTAGTCAGCATAACGTGTTGGTACACGTTTTTCTCGCCTCGGTCTGTTCGTTGCTATCGATTCGGGTTGACATGGAGGTACTGTCACTGATTCATCTTGTCCATGCTTTCCCAACTTCTGTGAAGTAATAAACTCTACCTTCTGCGAATCTTCTGATGTTTCACCATCACTGCTGCCTTCACCAGAATCTTTATGCTTATGTGACTTAAACATCTTAGATTCATTGAATGTAACATCTCTACTAATTATGACCTTTTTGGACTCTATACACCAGAGTCTATACCCTTTTACACCAGTACTAAAGCCTAAGAATTTTTCTTTCTTATCTCTAGGATCAAGCTTACTTTCTTTAACATGATAGTAAGTAGGACATCCAAAAATGTGTAAAAAATCATAATCAGTAGCATGTTTACCTCTCCACATTTCAATGGGTGTCTTCCCATCATTGGCAGCTGAGGATAGTCGGTTGATGATGTTGCAGGCATATGTCACAGCTTCAGCCCAAAATTTCTTGCTGAGTCCAGCAGTCAGCATCATACATCGCACTTTCTCTAATAAAGTACGATTCATTCGTTCTGCCATACCGTTCTGGTGTGGTGTACCTCGTACTATGAAGTGTCTGAAAATTCCCTCTCTCCGACATACTTCCATGAAGGGGTCTGACGTGTACCCACCTCCATTATCAGATCTAAGACGCTTGATCTTCCTGCCGGTCTAAGTCTCAACCATTTTCTTCCAATCAATGAAGATTTTCAGCACTTCATCTTTATTCTGCATCGTATACACTCACACACGACGAGAATATTCATTAACAAAAGTTACAAACCAATGTTTACTTCCCAAAGATGCATTTTGGGTCGGTCCCCAAACATCAGAGTGCACATAGTCAAGAATTCCCTGTGTATTGTGTACTGCGGTTCCAAACTTGACCCGCCTCAGCATCCCCAATACACATTGCTCACAGAAAGATAATTTACCAGTCTTGGCACCTTTGAGTAAGCCTTGCTTCACCAGTGTTTGTAAAGCTTTTTCTCCTGCGTGTCCCATACGCATATGCCAAAGACTGGTGGTTTCGACATCAGTCTCATCCAGTTTCTCACAGCTTGTGGAATCTCTTCTATCGACAGTACTTCCCTACAAGAATTACAAGTTACCTCGCCTTAAACCCTTCATATCCACCCGAACTCCCATTAATACTTTAAGAGTTCCGTCTTCAATGGTGATTCTGAATACCTTTGAATCCAGAGATCCCAGTGAGATGAGATTCCTCCGCAACTCCGGAACATACCGAACTTATGTTAGAGTCTTGATGCTACCATCGTGCACCTTTAAATGAATGCTACCTATTCCTTGTGTCTTACAGGCACTGTCATTGCCCATAAGAACTGCTCCACCTGCGATCTTTGTGAAGTCAGTAAACCAATCCCGATTGGGACACATATGATAGGTGGTACATCCAGAATCCATAATCCATCCATCGGAATGACAAATGGATAATGAACTTATCAAGGAAAAATCGGAATCATCATCTTTGTCCACGACATTGGCTGTAGTGGGTTAATTCTGATGTTGTCCCTTTCGGTTTGGACATTCCTTCTTCCAGTGTCCTTTTTTGTGACCAAAGGCACACTCGTCTTTGTTGAGTTTTTTACCAACTGATGAACCACGTGAAGTGGTCCGGGTCTTCAATTTCGAATAGTTCTTCTTTTTGGGATGCCTTGACTGTGGTCTCCCTCTTGCTGTTAAAGCTTCACTTGATGTATCTTGTTGTACCTGCTTATCCCTTTTCCGGTACTCATTACTAATTAAAGAACTAGATACATCGCCGAACTTAATACTTTCCTTCCCGTACAATAGAGTAGTAATTAAATGCTCATACGTATCGGGCAAGGAATTTAACAAAAGTAAAGCTTTATCTTTATCATCTATTTCAACATCTAAGTTTAACAGATCAACAAGAATTTGCTTGTAACTGTTCAGATGTTCGGACATTGAAATACCTTCACGAAATTGGAATCTGAAGAGCTTCTTCTTCAAGTGAAAACGACTCTCAATGCTCTTCTTCATGAACTTATCCTCCAACTTCTGCCAAAGTACCTTAGCATTTGTCTCTCTCATGACAAAATACTTTTATTTTTTGGTAAGGCACAATCGGATTGTACTACACGCTTGAGTGTTGAACTTCTTCCAATCCCGATCAGTCACATCATTTGGCTTTTCTCCCAACGCAATATCCAATTCTTGTTGGATCAAGACGTCCATGACTTCACATTTCCACATGCCGAAGTTGCTTGTCCCATCGATCTTCTCAACTTGAAACTTGGCATTTGAAACATTGGACTGTCGCCTGGAGCTACTGACATTATCAGAGGTCCCATCTCCTCCCGATCTTTTCATTCAAAATTTAGAAGTTTTAGAATCAAAATTTCAAAATTCTAGCCATACGGATGACTCCGGAATGATCCAAATAGTTGGAAAGCACTAATTGATCATTGAAATTGGACTCCGGATGACTTCGATCAAGACCAGAATGGATCTTGAAAATGGACAGTTCAGATCTGTCGGGCACGTGGGGGCGCGTAAGGGTGGGTGGAAGCGCGTGTGTGCACGTGGGATCACTTTCCAAACAGCTACGGGGCGCGTGGGGGAGCGACGGCGCGTGAATTTCAGTCGTCTTCAACCTCTGGTGCGCGTGGGCGCGCGTGACTTGCAGCAAACAATTGCAGGGGCAGGTGTGGGCTGCTCCGACCTCTGATTTCGATTGCGTTTGCGGTCAAAGATTCGTCTTGACGATAGGAACACCCTGGTATTGTCGAAAATTGAAATTAAGGAACTTGAATTTTCGGACAACTTCGAGCCGAAGCTCTGATACCACTTGTTATGCTTCAGAGATATTCGGGAGTATACATGCACGATTAAACACAATTAGTTAATCATGTTTTATGTAATATCTACAAATCTAAAGTGCTTAGACACGAGTAATAATCATGTCTAAATGTATAAGAGATGTTTAGATATGTGATATGTTATGGTTAAATCCATATACACTTAAAGGCAGAACGTTTACAGATCGTTTAATCGTGTCATATCAGAAATTGTCATGCATACATATTTCCCGGTGATATGTATAAATAGATGAATGGTGCCGACCTATATTATAAAATGATAAAAATTATTGGTCAGCATACCATGTCTTTTTATAAGTTCATATTAAAATAATATATGGATGAATAAGTGTTTACACTTAATGTAGAAGCCAAATTCGCATCAATTTCATCGTAATGAATGGTTAAAGATGGAGAAAATTGACAGTTAATGATGGAGGGATCATTAGGGCGGGGCAATTTATCTTGGTTGAGTGATTGAAATTAAATGAATAAAATCTTTAAAAAACTATACCAAGATGATGTATATTATTATTAAAAAAAAGTGAAAATGTTTGTTAGCAAGTGATGATGTTATTAAATTCAAAAGGGTGAAAATGTGCAATAGAAAATGATGGGTTTTGTATGGTGAGGGTACTGTATTCTTTCATATATAACTTATGTATAAATTAAATTTAAGGTAGACGAAATGTTTTTTTGAAAGTAATTAATATTTGTAATGAGAATACATAGATACATACTAGAGATTGGGTGCCTCTCTGTATCAAGCTACCACGAACAAGAAGAATCCTGAATGTGAAAAGGAGCCAAGACACAAGACAAGACTGTGGAACCCTTGCTATATCTCAATGGAATCATTCCATGGGAGTTGGACTACTGGAAAGGGACAATTATTTATCAGCAAAATATTCTTCATAAACAAGGCGGAGGCAACTACTAAGGTGTTTTATCCATGAAGAGGAAAAAAATGATATTCTAATCATTACAACACGTCGATAGTTGGGGTGAGCGAATAGACTACTAAAATCGCGATTGGACCGAAAAATCAATATGTTTGTAGATCATAACCCATGTTCTTGTATTATTGATTTTTTTTTTTTCGATCTTCGACTGTTAAAGACCATGTAAATCATTAATTATTTTCTAGTAATTTTCATTATTTATGTGATACTTTAAAAAAAAAATTATATATATTCCATCATTTGTATTCATTAAATAATTTTGTTCGATATTGGAGTAAGAGAAATTCTCGTTTTGAAAGGTTTTACTAACATATATATATATATTTTATTTTGTTGGATACTAATTATATTAAACAAATATTCTTATTTTTAATTATATGTATGTCTTTGTTTGTTATATAAAAAAATATACTTTTTATTAAATTATTTTTGGCTTTATTGATTACTTTTTATTTTATTAATTATATTTATATATTACTTTCTATGTTTAAAAAAAAAAACTTGAATGTTCTTACTGTCTACACCGAAATAAGGTCGAGAATACCCATATAAAATATTCTCAACGATCCTGGTCTCGGTTTCAAGACCGACTAGGACCGAATTTTGTTCACCCTAGTGGTAGGGGTGCCAATCGTGTCGTGTCTAATTGTGTTGTGTCATTAATCTTGTCGTGTCTAAACATATCTCGTGTGTAAACGGATAAGTCTGAAACGTGTCTCAAAACTTCAAACACAAACACAAACACGACACGATTAGTAATCGTGTCTAAACGTATAAGAGTTGTTTAGACACGGGATCCATTAAGGTCAAAGCCATATACGTTTTAAAGCAGACATATACACAAATCTATATATACAAAGTAAAGTCTTCCAAGTTCAATATTAAAAAGTAAGTGGGTACTTCAATATTTTATTATTATTATTATACTTAAATGTGTCTAAACGTGTCACATGTATACACGACATGATTATATGCCATTAATTAATCGTGTTTATACAGATATCTGCAGATCTGAGGTGTTTAGACACGATTATTAATTGTGTTTAAACGTATAAGAGTTGTTTAAACACGAGATTCGTTAAGGTCAAACTCATATACACTTTAAAGCAGATCGTGTAGTGTCGTTTAATCGTGTCGTGTCATAAACTGTCAGCCCTACTTAGTGGTTCAAAGGTGATATTGGTACATACTGCAATCTGAGTGTTTTTCGCACTAAGGCTTTCAGTTAGTTGTTGGTCGGAGGTCGTTTCTTCATAGGCTCACCGAGTGTCCAAGTTAAGGGTGGCAATCGTGTCGTGTCGTGTCTAATCGTGTCGTGTCATTAATCGTGTCGTGTCAATAAACATGTCGTGTCTAAACAGGTAAGTTTTAAATGTGTCTCTAAATGCCAAACACGTACACGACACGTTTATTAAACGCGTCATACGACATGGTAACACAGCATGATTAAGACACGACACAATTATGACACGATAATACACGACACAATACGACATGATAAGACACGACACGATAATACACAACACGATTATACACGACACGTTTAGACACGATACGTCGTTTATTAAATGCGTCACATGACGACACGAATAAGACACGACACGACACAACACAATTACGACACGATGTGATATGATAAGACACGACACGATAAGACATGAGATGATTAGACATGACATGACACGATAACACGACACGACATACAAGCAACAACACGACAAACACGACACGATATATACGACACGATAAGACACATTTACTGGGTTAGTGAAAATAATACACGGTTAGACACGACACGATTAGACACGGTTAGACACAACACGATTAGACACGATTAATTAATCGTGTTTAAACGTCTGTTTGTCGTTTTATAGCAGGTTAGATGTGTTTATAGACGATTATTAATCGTGTCTAAACATATAAGTGTTGTTTAGACACACGTAGTAATCATGTCGTGTTATTATCGTGTAAATTGCATGTCGTTACAGGTCGTTTAATTGTGTCGTGTCAGAGATTGCCACCTCTAGTCTAAGTATTTGTCAATATTCTAATTGATGTCAAACGTTGACTTATTAGACGGTCACCTATGGTTCCTCGAGAAAAATTCCGAGGAGCTCTCTCTAGATGCTGTGAACATTGTTGAATGATGGAAGAGCAAGTGGAACTTGAAGACACAGATCGGGAATTCTAAAGACACAAAATAGTAGATTAGGGAACTTAGAGAAGAATGTTATGATTTTGCAAGACTTGGCTCAATATCACTCATGCACGTGTATTTATACTAATACAAGAATGTGAATAAAATGAATAGATACACCCATATACAATGTATACATGAATAACCAAATACAATGTATACATGAATAGAATGTACAATAAATATATATACTCAAATGAATACAATGTATTCATGAATACAACTAATATCCCCTCAATAGAAAGTCAAGTGTACGACAAAGAGATTTGACCTCATGATCTTGTGTCGGGAAGTAGAGAGACCCTTAGTGAAATATCTATGATCTAGGCATCCGTAGGAAGGTAACGTATGTGAAGGCAAACCCCGAGGTCAAGTGCTTCCGAACAAAGTGAACATCCAACTCAATGTGTTTTGTCCGAGAATGGAACACAAGATTCATGGAAAGATACATCGTGCAAATGTTGTCACAGTAGAGATTCAGGGTGCGAGAAAGTCAGACCTCAACACTAAGTATTTGGTGCAACCAAATAAGCTCCACTACATAATTAGCGACAGAAAGATATTTATCTTCCGTGCTAGAACGAGCTATCGTAGGCTGTTTCTTTGCACGTCAAGAAATAAAATTATTGTTCATGAAGATGCAGAAGCTGGATGTAGAAAGTATGGTGTCATGGAAGCCTGCCCAGTCATCGACCAAACGTGCCTCAATTCCAAGGAAGAAAAATAGCAGACCATGATCCTTCATGGTGAATAATGACGAAAGTGTGGATAACAAAAATTGGAAAGAAACCGAATCATTACGACAAACAGTGATGTCGTTGGTGTACAAAAGGATGAAGATCCGAACCGAACTCCGCGTGTAGACGAAAAGAAACATATTGTCCTTGCTCGCACGAAATCGAAATGCGTGAAGAGTTTCATTGAACCATGAAAACCATGCAAGAGGAGCTTACTTGAGACCATAGATTGCCTTCTTGAGACAACATACATAATTCGGGAAGTCTAGATGTTTGAACCTTGGAGGTTGCTTCATGTAGACTACCTCATCGAGATAATCGTGAAGAAAATAACTTTTGACGTCAAGCTGTCGAACTGACCAACCTGAAGATATTGCCAATAAAAGAGCCATTTGAATCGTTTGCGATTCAATGACGGGGTTGAACGTTTTGTTATAGTCTAACCAGTGTTGATCTTCGCAGTCTTGCATGACCAACCGAGCCTTAAATCGTTCGATTGATCCATTAAAATTATCTTTTACCTTAAGCACCCACTTACAACCAACCAAATCTAGAGTGTGGAAAAATGTAACCACGACCCAGTTAGAATTGGAAACTATCGCGTTGAATTTATCGATCATTGCTTTCTTGCAACGCCAGTCATGAGGAGCTTGATAAACACAAGTCGGTATCTCGATGGACAAGGCATAGGTTAGGTTGAGGATATGTCGAGACCACGAGCTTTTGACGGGGTTTGCATGGGGTGTCCAAGAGGAGGACAACAATTGTTGGTCGAAGGTTTGGGCGAGAACGACAAGGGAAAGTTAGTCTAATATGGGGTGAATGATGGTTTGGTTCAAGCGAGGGAACTAGAGGCATAGGTTTTCAAGGGGGTTGACATTCACTAAGGAACGGGTGGCCCTGGCGGGGGAGGTTATGCACGAGATGAGGTAGGCATGATAGTGTGTGACTGAGATGTTGAAGCAAGAGGAGGGAATGCCACAAAGAGTGACAGGACGAGCAACGGATCTATGGATGTGTCGTGGATATCCTTTGTGCTAGTTGGTCTAATGCCAAAGGGAAAAGTATCCTCCGAGAAGGTAACTTTACGACTAATATAGATACGTCATGTTGCCCGATCCATACACCAATAGCCTTTCATATTGGACGCGTAGCCAAGGAATACGCAAGACACTGATTTTGGAGCAGGTTTGTGAGATTCTACGAAAGGAACAAATGGGAAACACAAATATTCAAAGGCATGTAAGAACTTATAGTTAGGAGAGATACCAAAAACATGGTTAAAGGGGGACCGATACCGTAATGTAGGCGAGGGAACCCAATTGATTATAGGGTTAATTACTAGAACTATTACACATGTTTGGCCAATGTGATTAATTGGTTAACCATGTTTTTTCCCGTGACTGAATGGTTACACATGTTCCAGCATGTGAATGATTGGTTACTCCGTTATTGAACTATTAAAAAATTTCGTCAGTTTCACGTGTGCCCATCACGTGACCCTTTTGAAATGAAGAATCTGCCCTTTCGCCTGGGCCATCACTTTCGTCAGTTCTACCCAGACTTGAAAATTCAAAATTTTTGGTTTGATGTTCAGACCCTTCTGATTTCTTTTCAGGCCGAAGAACTTGCTGGTGGAAGAGATGGCACGTCTGCTACTCTTCTGTATTTAGGTTTTGATTTTGAATTTAGTTGCTTAAGTGGTGATTTTGGATTTTGTAGCAGATGGTAAGGGGAGGGAAGGCTCAAAGCAAGAGGAACTTCAAGAGTAAACAACAATGAGGATTCTGATAAGGATTATGTAGCCTCGGACACTCAGATTATTGTGTCCGAGGACGTATTGGTGAATTTAGGTGAAGAGAGTTTGGATGATGAGGTCGATGAATGGATTGTTGATGAAAATTTCAAGGTAATAGAGCTAGGAAGAACATGACGATTTGGATTTTTTTAATCAGGGAGAATTGTCAATAAAACTGTGCAAAAACCGAATGTAGTTAGTTTAAAAAAAAAAAAAGATGAGGAGGATTATGAAGCAAATCTCGAGGATAAAGATGAGGATGATGAAGAATTCACCCCCAACGAAGATGATTCTTTGAAAGACGAGGAAATTTGCGTGTCAAATAAGAGATTGAGGTCTAAGATTGATCTGGAACCGAAGGTTAAACAATGGAGAAGCTCGTAAACGAAGGAAATTAACTGATAAAGTTCTTGATTTTGTTTTAATTGATTCTCAATCAAAATTTCTGTTTTTATTTTTTCAAGTTTCCTGATTTAATCCTTTGTGGATGTAAAAGTAAGATTATTTGAGATCGATACCTGGGTTTAAGTCCCCTTTTTGTTTCGATTTGAAGATGGGATTCATTGGAGGGAATGAGAATGAATCAAATTGAATATAATCCAACACTTGATTTGAGATGTTCATTATCGATTAATGTTTAAACAACAGTGCTCCTGACTTTCTTCTTTATTCTGTGGAATCCATTTTGAAAAGCTTACTTCAAGTGATGACAAATGGAAATACAGAGTTCAAGCCACATATTTCAAATGACAATGCAGAATGCGAAAGACCCAGAGAGTAATAAGTTCTCTGGGTGATTCTCAAGATGTAGGAGCCCAGGATTCGTGAATCGGTTATTCATTTGCTCAGTTCATATAGAAAGAAATGCTAGAGGGGTAATTGGTGTTAATAAGTTAATTAAAGAGGGGTAACATTGTCATTTTATATGTTAGAATACTGACTTAATGGATAAATGTAACGATGAACGGTAAAAATGACCAATTAGTCACATGCTGAAACATGTGTAACAATCCCCCACAAGTTAATATGTGTAACGTTTCAAGTAATTAACCCTTGACTATATAAGTGTTTGTAAGGAGTGAGTAGACCCAAAATGACAGAGGCATAAATGCATGAATCAGCAATCTACAAATAGTTTCAATGATCTGACGGATTTTGCGTTCAATAACTCCATTTTGAGAGGGTGTATATAGACAAGATGTGTCATGAGTAATACCATTTAGTGAGAGGTAATTTTAAAAATCTTGTCACGTGTTCGTTGCCTCCATCGGCTTGGAAGTTACGTAAAATAGCATGACAAAGTTTTTCAATTGGCAATCACAATGTATGAAAGTGCATAGAAACTTCAGAGTTATGACGCATGGGAAATACCCAAGTATAACAAGAATAGTCATCAACAAAGAAGTCAAAATATATGAAACCAATAAAACTAATCCAAACATCTGAAATAATAATAACTAACTGAAATGAGTTGTTAACATCCAGTTTGATGAAGACAAGAGTCGAAATATTGGGGAGGAACAAAGTGACGGTCCAAGGAGGCATGATGGTCAAGACGTGGGAATTCACGAGAAGCTCATGGTCAGATGATGTGAAGAACCCTAATGGCAGAAAATGTGTCGATGATAAGTGGGTAGAGGGTAAGGGTTCACCTAATGCACAGCCAAAGGGGAAGACGGTTCGACCGTGGCAGTCGTGGTTTGTGTGGCGTGTTGTGTTGAACCTTCAGCGGATGGCAACATTTTGTTGGAATAGTCTCGCTTTGATACCATGAAGATAAAAAAAGATCTACTAGCATGAAGATAAAAAAAATAGTAGATTAGGGCACTTAGTGAAGAATGCTTTGGTTTTTCAAGATTTGACTCAATATAATCCATGCATGTGTATATACTAATACAAGAAGGTGAATACAATGAATAGATACACCCATATATAATGTATACATGAATAGAATGTACAATGAATAGATACACTCCCATGAATACAACTAATAGATTCCATCTCAGAAATGTAATAAGCGTGGATTGTCAATGCGAAACGTGGATGTCCCAAATAAACGGGGTCAAAGTTGGAGACACATGCAAGGAAGACTCACACATGTCACTGAGGCAAGAAACAGAAATAGAGGAACCAGCGCATGACCACCATAACCAAAGAAACCTTAGTAATGACCAGACACCCACTTATATACATATTTCCCGACCTTAAAAACAAACCCCTAGGTCTCAACCAAAGCCATGACCCAAAGACCACCATACTTACTGTAACACCCCAAGCTTGAGCAACTGTCCTCAGTAGCCCAACACAATCTGACTGAGCTGTTGTCCTCACTTGGGCTTAGAAAAAGAGGATTTCATGTTAGACTTGAGTAGTACATCTCTTCTTATATGGGATCCAAGTCACTTATTTCTATCCGACGTGGCACGGGGTATCACAATCTACCCCCTATCGTCGTGGACCAGTCTAGAATCTTTGCCCATGGTAGGTGACTCGGTTTTGCAAGTACTATATTTTTAAGATACCCTTCCATGACTTGGACAACTATTATCTCTTGTTTGCACAGGTCTTCAATCTTACAAGCCCGATCATGGGTCCCGAATCGTTGTAACGCCCCAAGCTTGAGCAACTGTCCTCACTAGCCCAACCCAGCATATTTGAGCTTCTTGTCTTCACTTGGGCCCATAAAATGAGAAATTACTATTGGACTTGAGTAGTACATGTCTGCTTATATGAGTACCAAATCACTTATTTCTACTGCGTCCTCATTTTTTGTGTCCAAGTGAGTACAACATTCTCAGTCAGGCTGGGTTGGGCAAGTTAGGACAGTCACTCGGGCTTGGAGTATTACAAATGGTATCAAAGCCGACCCGGGATCGTGATCGGTCTTGCAAGGTTGAAGGCTCGTGCCAACGAGAGAAAATAGTTAGCCAAGCCCTGGAAGGGAATTTGAAAAGTATAGGACTTGCAAGACCGAATCACCTTCCGGGGCAAAGATTCTGGACTGCGCCGCGACAAGGACGTCGCATGCTTTAAGTGGGATATATTGTGATAGCATGTCCCACATCGGATAAGAAGAAATGATTTGAAACTCATATAAGCAGAGATGTACTACTCAAGTCCAACAGGAATTCCTCATTTTCTGGGCCCAAGTGAGAACAATGGGATCAGTTAGGCTGGGTTTCGCTAATGAGGACAGTCGCTCAGGTTTGGGGCGTTCCACATCTACAATAACCAAGACTGATACCCATAAAAATATGCTTGAAACCATCTAACTCCCCACACACAAGATATTCCCAACCATTACCTTAGCTACCAAACCTAATCTTTTTACAAACCGTCACTCTAAAACTTGCACCTTGACGATACTGGGTCATGCTGATATGAGCTCATGCTCTGCAAACTATCATGAAATGTCTTTCTTTGTGCCTTAAAATTCAAGAGATGTACTCCTAAAAGTGAGTTTAAACAATGCAAAGACCCCACCTAAGAAATTGAGGCACAACATGATTATTTTGTTGAGCACCCCTACACACCTGTTGTCTATCAATTTGTTGCCACAACACCTTTTTGGAGGTCTTTAAGTCACACCGAGGAGTAAAATCGTAGAACGTGTTGGAATGCATCCCCTATATGGTTACCTCATAGATGAACACTGACCTAACCACACGAGACATCGACAAAGGAAATCTTCTACATAGTAAATTAAATTTTATTTTTTTGGGGAGGGGGGATCAAAAGCTCCACGCCCAGACAGATTTCGAGGAATCTTTTATCAATAGTATTTGAAGAGTGGTTGGTGTAGATTTCGCTACCGTGGTTAAATCCTTTATCCACACATGTACCATTCCTCCTCCCTGTAAATTAACGAATAGTGTCCTCCCGAAACGCCTGAACCCGATATCACAGTCATTTTAGACTTATTAACTTGTGTAATTTCACCTACAAAACCATATCCAAAATTCTGGTTAATTTTCTAAAACCTCTCATGGCATATGATGACCATCTTCTAGAATGCCTTAGTTGGAGGGAGACAAATCTAGGATAACATTATTGTTGCACATGAGGCATTCCACTATATGAGCTTAAAGAAACATTCTAGAAGAGAACAAAGCACCATCAAATTAGACATGAAGAAGCCTTGTGATAGAGTTGAATGGAGTTTCCTCGCAACAGTGATGACGAGATTGGGGTTAAGTGAAAATGGGTCAGCATGATTAATGGATGCATCTCTAATGTGGACTATCAGATCGTGCTCACAATAAGAAATCATCCCATTTAAACTAACGAGAGCCTAAAACAAGGTGATTCAATTTCACCCTACTTGTTGGCCAAAAAAAAACAATCACCCTGCTTGTTCAAAATGCTATCAAGTATCCTATCGAGGATGGTAATGACGACAATAACGAATAGTATGCTAGTGGATGAGAAAATCAAGTGAACTTGTCCACCGCTCTTTCATCTCTTCTTGGTCGGCCGACGACTCCATACTTTTCATGCTAGGAACCTCACATAACGTGCAAATTTTGAAAATACAAATCAAATCATATTGTTGTGCCTTAACCCATGCTATTAACGGGTTGAAATCGAGCATATTTTTTAGCGACAATACAAAGGGTAAGGCTAGAGAGAAATGAAGGTGATAATTTGGATTAAAGAAGTGTTACACACGGGAAATTATCTTGGCCTTCCGTTGATTGGGGTAAGATCGAATAAGAGAGGCCTCAACCTACCTAGCTAACTAAAGGATAGAATTCTATATATATATATATATAATCCAAGGGTAGAGACAATTCCATTGAATAATGTGCGAAATGAGGTCCTTATAAAGTCGATAATATCTTTCATCCCTATCTACAGTGTGAGTATATTTCACTCATAGCTCCCGAGCTAATTTAAGCTTCAGAGAGGAAACGAACATGAACACCCGAGGCTTCCCTTTTGTAGGTTTGGGATGCTTCAGGAGTGACGACTCGTGTACATGAGCAAACGTGATCCAACATATGGCGGCGTCTGTGAGAACATTACAATAACTAATGCTCTCAACGCCTAAAGGCCGTCGCCACCTAAAAGGCCATCAACGCCTAAAATACCATCGTCGCCTGAAAGGCCATCATCGCCTAAAGGTTTCCATTGCCTAAAGACTGCCGCCACCTAAAAGGTCATCAATGCCTAGAAGGCCATCGTCGCCTAAAAGTCCATCAACGCCTAAAAGACCATCGTCGCCTGAAAGGCCATCATCGCCAAAAGGACACCATCGCCTAAAGGTCGTCGCCACCTAAAAAGCCATCAACGCCTAAAAGGCCATCGTCGCGTGAGAGGTCGTCATCTCCTAAAGGCTACCATCGACTAAAGGTTGTCGCCGCCTAAAAGGCCATCGTCGCCTAAAAGGCCATGAACTCGTAAAAGACCATCGTCACCTGAAATCAAGTAGTTGCATAGAAGGAAGATTTGGAACAGGTTGCCATGGAAGGAAGACAATAAGGACAACCGAGAACTGGAACAACTCCACGAACATCAAGTCCAAAGAGTCCGAGGGGATGTTGGGTTGCTCATGGCTATGAGGTTCTACAACGTCGCACGAGTTGAGGCCCATCCAACAAAGGAACATGATGAAGCCCATGCAATGGCACAATTATTGGAGGAGATAGTGCGCCTTCCATTACTGTAAAAACTATGATATAGAAAAAGTATGATGTGTGACAAAAGTACTTTAGTAATGAAGCGTAGTGAGACACGAATGACTACAAACTAAAGAAGAGATAAGGAAGTGATGACGATGGGGCCCCAAGTGTACCCAATCAGCCTTATCTCAACTTTAGTTAACTTATAAACAAGAGTGTCTTGATGCTAGAATACACACGATTGAGATCCAACAAGTGAGCATCCTTGTAATTGTATGAGTGTTATAGTTGAGTGTGTGTCAGTGTGTGTTACTTTGTAAAATATTTCTAATGAGAGTTTGAGTTTTGTACCTTCTCTCTTTCACGACCCAACTCCCGACTATCCGTTCGCACCACCCGGTCAACAAGTTGCAACTACTAAACTCCAACTAAATCTAATGTATATTAACTAATCAACAACCAAGACAAAAACGTCACGATTCCTAGCTATGTGATTTGTTGATCCTGAATCCAAAAACCATAAAGGACATGACTCAGTCAACATATCTATACTAGGAATACAAAATTAACTAGATTAGCCATTAAGATATTCATGTCAGATCGATTCAGGACATGCGTTCAGAAAGTGTATCTGTTGGATCGTGAAATCCTGAATGCTGATCTGGCAGTGAATTGAATGCCAGACAAGGTTGGGATGACGCTTCAGCTCCAACTCCGGTGAACCTGCAAGTAGGGGAGCGCAACAGAGGGGGTGCCTCTGGGTCCCTCTCCGATGCTTAAATGAGTATATGTGTGTATAAAACTCAAAACGTTCAGAACGTATGTAAAGCAAGGGTATTTATAGGGTAAGAGAGATAGAACCGTATAAAGGCAACTGAATATCTTAATGTATATTGAGTTGCTGAAGATTCGGATCGTGGGATATGGCAGTTACTGCGAGATATTGCAGTTACCAAATCTAATCTTTAGTGAATATGTGACCGAGATATGCGGGATATCTTGGCCACTCTGTTATTAACGGTTTAGTGGGACCAGAGGAGAGAGGCAAGGCTCTCTTCGGGGCGAGCACTCCCATGTCGAGCAGTGGAAGGTCGCGACTTGGTAGAGAATGGCGAGCAGTCTGAGAGCCTTTGGCGTCTCTATAGACTTTGGGCTCGATTCTGGATTACTCGATGGTGGGCCAAGTTTGGCTTGTACTTGGGCCGATCCGGTTCGGATGTCATGGGTTTACCCCCTCTATAGTTATTGGGCCTTCGAGGCCTTTTCTTACTGGGCCGTCACTATCGATACCCAACATTTGCCCCCAAAGCTTGATTGAAGTTCCTTCAGTCGAGCTTGATTTCCTGGTAGGGTTTTAGATAGTGACGTCTTTGGTAATGGTTCAGTGCCTTTGAGACACTTCTAGCTCATTTGGCGAGCAATTCCTTATCTGTTCAAAGCCGAAAGAATATCCTTCCTTTTATTCCCTTTTGGCGATTACTCGAGGTGACCCAGGCTTATGGAAGTCTATCTTTCTTAGTTAGTCGATCATTACCTACCCGAGGTATTTCTGCTAAAGCTTTATTAGTGCGCTGGCGACCCTCTTGTCTCCTTAGTGGACTTGTTAGCATTTAATAACTGCACAGTTGTCCAGATATCGAACGGTCACTTGAGGCACGCCTGACATTTACTTTTCCGTAAACCTAGGGTAGTCTGACAGCTGTCTGCACCAACCAACCGTTTGTCTCCCCGAGGTGTCTCTTGGAATTCTGACATTGCTTTGGTTTTTTCCAAAAAGGCGCAATTATTCTCCGTGTCGCTTCGATTCGTCCGTGGCGGTTCCTTCACCCCAAGCCGTGATTGAGGAGTTCAAGGCCTCCGAAGACTTTGAGGACCAGGCCTTGAAGGTGATGAAGTCGGCGATTGCCGATTTTCTTCAAGACCTGGTGGAGGAGGTCCAGGCGGTCGACCCCAACTTTCCTCTTGGGGAAGTTGCCTCCTTGAAGACCTTCCTGCGAAGTCGTCCTTCGCAGCCCTCTATTGTTGGAGAGGCTGCTCCTGAAGGCGAGCCCAGTACTTCTGCCCCCGAAGGCAAGCAGAGCACCCTTGCCCCCGAGAACCCCGACGCTTGAAGTCCCCAACTCCTTGGCGACCGTATTTATCTTTTTTAGATAGCCATTTTTGTATTTTCTGTTTTTGGTTTGTAATTATTTATCGAAGACTTGGATTTTTCTATTGAATGCTTTTATATTCTTGAGCCTTTAATCGACTTCGAACATATTTAGCTATCCAATATCTTACTCATAATTACTTTCCACTTTTTTCTTGCTTTGTAATGTCGTCGACCCTTAAAGCCGTAGACCAATCATAAGTTAAACTTTCTAAGGATAATACTTTTGACACTTAAAAGCGTAAACTTCTAAGTTCAAAGAGATATTACCTTCTTTGAAGTTTAAACCTTTGAGGTGTTGGCCTAATAACGGGGGATTTGTAATTTGTCAGGCTTTATCATCGATAGTGATCGCCTAAACTTTCTTTGGCCTGACTTTGGCGTCAGGGCTTTCATTTTGCCTAACATTTTGCTAGGTCTTTTGGCCTGACTTTGGCGTCAGGGCTTTGCCTGACTCTTGGCGTCAGGTTTTTTGAGGCCTAACTTTGTTGTTAGGGCTTTTGTGGCCTAGTTTTGTTACTAAGGCTTTTTTGGCCTAACTTTGTTGTTAGGGCTTTTGGCCTGTCTTTGACGACAGGGCTTTTTGGCCTAGCTTTGTTGCTAGGGCTTTTGGCCTAGCTTTGTTGCTAGGGCTTTTTGGCCTAGCTTTGTTGCTAGGGCTTTTGAGGCCTGACTTTGGCGTCAGGGCTTATTGGCCTAGCTTTGTTGCTAGGGCTTTTTGGCCTAACTTTGTTGCTAGGGCTTTTGGCCTAGCTTTGTTGCTAGGGCTTTTGAGGCCTGACTTTGGCGTCAGGGCTTATTGGCCTAGCTTTGTTGCTAGGGCTTTTGGCCTAGCTTTGTTGCTAGGGCTTTTGAGGCCTGACTTTGGCGTCAGGGCTTATTGGCCTAGCTTTGTTGCTAGGGCTTTTTGGCCTAACTTTGTTGCTAGGGCTTTTTGCCTAGCTTTGTTGCTAGGGATTTTGAGGCCTGACTTTGGCGTCAGGGCTTTTGGCCTGACTTTGGCGTCAGGGCTTTTGGCCTGACTTTGGCGTCAGGGCTTTTGGCCTGTCTTTGGCGACAGGGATTTTTGGCCTAGCTTTGTTGCTAGGGCTTTTGGCCTAGCTTTGTTGCTAGGGCTTTTGAGGCCTGACTTTGGCGTCAGGGCTTTTTGGCTTCAGCTTGCTTCGAGTGGACGCGCTTTATGAAGGAATGGCTTTCTTTTATTGACATAATCAGTTTGATTACAAACTATGCCTTCGATGGTTTCCAAATAGTAGGATCCTGGTGCGGCGATCTCTACTACTTTGTATGGTCCTTCCCATTTGGCTGAAAGTTTGTTTTTACTATCCAGCCTTGTGAATTCATTCCTTCTCATAACCATCTCCCCCACGAAAAATTGGCGAGCGCTAACTTTTCTGTTGAAATAACGAGCGGTCGCCAAGCGCATCTTTGCCTGTGTTTTTTCCGAGAGCCATCTCTTTTCCTCTGCTAAGTCGAGGTAAGTTATGCGCTCGATCTCACTTGCCTCCGCGTTAAAGTGTAGGACTCTGTGGGTAGGCACTGCTAATTCAGCTGGTGCTACTGCTTCTGATCCGTACACTAAACTGAAAGGCGTTTCTCCTGTGGCCGCCTTAGGCGTTGTTCTGATTGCCCATAATACGTTTTCCAGTTCGTCTGCCCAGTTCCCTTTGAATGCTCGAACCCTTTTCTTGAGTCTTGCTAAGACAACCTTGTTGGCTGCTTCAGCTTGCCCATTCGTTTGAGGGTGATGTACTGAACTGAAACGATGGTCGATATGATACTCTTCACAGAGCCATTTTAACTCCTTTCCAACGAATTGCGGACCATTATCGCTGATGAGTATTTTGGGAATACCAAACCTGGAGAATATGTTGACTTGCAGGAACTTGATAACTTGGAATTCCGTTGTCGAAGCTAGAGCTTTCGCCTCTACCCACTTAGTGAAGTAGTCGATTGCCACTATAATGTGAGTACGCTGACCAGTGCTAATGGGAAAAGGACTCAATATATCGATTCCCCATTGAGCGAAGGGCCAGGCACCCGCCATTGGGGATAATAATGTCGATGGTCGACCCGATCGTGGTGCAAACTGCTGGCAAATTTCACACTTCTGTGTTAATTCGGCTGCGTCTTTTCCCAAGGTCGGCCAGTAATATCCCAATCTGAATATTTTTCTGCTTAGCGATCGAGCGCCTTCATGACATGCTGCTGCCCCTTCATGAGCTTCTCGAAGAACTTTTTCTGTTTCGGGCAGAGCAACACATCTCAAGTAAGGCGTCGAATAACCTCTTCTGTAGAGTTCTCCATCGATGATTAGATAACTGGCTGCGAGTCTTCTAATCCTAGTGGATTCGCCTTCGTCTTCTGGGAGGATGCCTTCTTTCAAATAATTCTGGAACGGGGTCATCCAGGTGACCTGTTCTTGAATGTTGAAGATCTCCGCTCTGTTTTCAAGGACTGAACATAGGGCCCTTTCCAGAAATTGCACATCCTGGATTGTCGCCCTTCCGAAGGCTAGCTTACTCAAAGAATCTGCCATCTGGTTTTCTTGGCGAGGAATGAATTCAATCGCGAAATTTGGGATTTCTGCGACCAGCTTTTTGGCAATGCCGAGATATTTCTTCATCTTTTCTCCCTTTGCCTCGTATGCGCCATTAACCTGATTGACAATTAGTTCTGAGTCGCTTTTTACTTTAAGCGCAGCTATACCCATTCCTTTTGCTAGTCTGAGTCCAGTGATAAGAGCCTCGTATTCTGCTTCATTATTGGTCGCCGGGAATGTCAAGGCGATCGCGTATTTCAGAGGCTCGCCCTCAGGAGGAATAAGAATTAAACCTGCCCCCGAGCCTTTTTTTGATGAAGACCCATCCGTATAGAGTTCCCAGATTTGATTGTCGTTTGCTGACTGACTTGGCCTGTTTTCTGCCTCCGCTTGACCGTTACTCGTGCTTTCCATTATGAAATCAGCTAGTGCTTGACCTTTGATGGCCGTTTTTGGCGCAAATTTGATCCTGAACTCGCTGAGCTCGATCGCCCACTTGACCATTCTTCCTGAAGAATCTGGCTTCATCAGGAAGTTTTTGAGAGGTTGATTGGTGAGGACCGTGATGTCGTGCGCATGAAAGTAAGGTCTCAGCTTCCGAGCAGCAATAACTAAGGCATAGAGATACTTCTCAATCTGGACATATTTTATTTCTCTGACGAAGTCAGCTTCAATCAGCCTGCCGACTTCCTGCTTGATCGCCAAACGCTTATCAGTCCTGAATGATCTTCTTTTTTGGGCGATCGGCTTGATGGAGGGGTCTATCCTGAGCTCATGAGAGATAATATCTGTGTTGATTCCTGGCATGTCGCTCGGCTGCCAGGCGAAGAGCTCTTTGAATTCCTTGAGGAGGGCGGTCATGGCCTCCTTCTGATCTTCTTTCAAGGTGGTCCCAATGCGCACCTTTTTGTCTGGACCATCGATCTCGACCTCCTCCAATTCCTCCATGGGTGCTGGTCGAGCCAGGTCCTCGCGGGGATCGGCCTCTGTCTCGATGGCGAGCGCCTCCCTTTGGTTCTTCCTGCGTAAACAGTTCACATAGCATTGCCGCGAGGAAGGCTGATCTCCGAGCACTTCTCCAATCCTGTTCGGAGTAGGGAACTTCATCTTCTGGTGGACAGTGGAGGTCACAATCTTATTTGGGTTGATCGTGGTCCTCCCTATGATGGCGTTGTAGGATGTAGGTGAATCGACCACCAGGAAAGTGACCGACACCTTGATGCTTTTCCACCCCTCGCCAAAAATCACTGGCATGGTTATAGCCCCCAGTGGATAAGTTGTCCTTCCCGGAAATCCTATCAGCGGAAAGTCGACCCTCTTCAGGTCACGTTTTGATTTGCCCATCTTTTCGAAGGCGTCCAGAAACAGGATGTCTGTCGAGCTGCCTCCGTCGACCAGAATCCTTGCAACATCACAGCCGTCAATATCTGCCGTAATGACCAGAGCATCGTTGTGGGGCGTGGTGACATGTGCCAAATCATCTTCAAAGAATGAGATGACAATGTTTTCTTCAGGTCGGGGCCGCTTCCCTAACTGAACTGCCGTAGAGATCTGAGTGGCGTAGATCTCTCTGGCGCTTGACCTCTCGCCGCCTGCGCCGAATCCTCCTGCAATCAGATTCACTCTCCTCTTGCTTCCAGAAGGCTCAGCTTGATTTGCAGGGGCTGGTGAACGATGTCTCCTGGGGGGCGTTCGACTTCGGTCTCGCCCTGCCACAAACTCCTTCAGCATTCCCCCCTGAATCAGCCTCTCTATATCTCGCTTCAGGATCTTGCAATCGTCTGTCTTGTGGCCCTTGCACTTATGATATCTGCAATAGCTCTCGACATCCTTGCCCATGGGTAACCCACCTCGACGAGGCATCGGTGGCCTCGCCAAGGATCTCCTCTCCATCTCGACTAGTACCGCTGAGATCTGCCTATTTAAAGGCGTGAAGTACTCAGGGACCTCTGGATGGCGAGGCGCCTGGAGAGACTCGACTCGGGGCTTACTTTCTATTCCCTTCTTCTCCTTCTTGACCTCCTTCTTACCATCGCGTCGGGGTTCATGGGTTACCCTTAGCGAGGTCGTCAGGAGGTTAGCCTCGATGTTTGCGCGCTCGAGGTCTATGAAACCTTTTGCTCTGGACGCCAACTCTTCCAATGTCTCTATCTCCTTCACATGGTAGCTGTTTCGCAGCTTTCGCGAGGCCTTGTTGGCCACATCCAGACCTCTGTAGAATGCTCGAATGATCTCCCCATCTGAGATTCGGCGATCTAATTCTGTGACGTTTTGATGAAAACGCCCGTAGAAGTTGGACAGCGACTCTCCAGGCTGCTGTTTGACCGAGTCAAGGGCGACCACACTCTTCAGCAACTGGCGCTCGCCCATGTATCTCTCCAGGAACTTGCTTCTTAACTCTGCCCAAGTTCCGATTGATCCTGCATGGAGGCCGAAGAACCAGGACGAAGCCGAACCCGAAAGAGTAGATGGAAATAGCAAAGCCAAATGATTGGGATCGTTTGACTTACCCAGAAGGGAGGCCTCATGCTTGTTGACATGTACGGTGGGGTCTCCTCCACCGCTATACTCAGGTATGGCCCGAGCAACCACATCCTTCGGGATTTTGATAGCGACGAGCGCGTCGGTGAAGGGATGAGAGGACTGCTCCTTGAAGGGAGCTTTGACTGTCAACTGTCTTTCCTGGAGCCTTTTGTTGAGGAGGTCATCCATCTGATCCACAGTGCAGTACATGGGAGAGGCTCCGGGTGGAAGCGGACCGGAAGGATTGGCAGTATATGCAGCTGCTGGCTCCCTGGTGTGTGCTGGAGGTAGGGACTGCTGACCTGACGTCATCTCCTGATCCTCCTGAGGCGCAACAGGACCAGGATTGGCCGCTTCTGAAGGTGAAGGCCCTGTGGCAGCAGGGCGGTGGTTTTCTTTAGGAGCAGAGGGATTGTTTTCCTGAGGAGCAGGGGCTTGGCGGCGCGCCTGTCCTAGGATGGCTTCCAGCAGGGAGACCATCTCGGGGGTTAAATTAATATCCTGCCCCGCAATGTGGACTGTCTGCGGTGCAGGGGCTCCGTTTTGATCAGCAGCTGGGGTCGGTCTTGAATCACCGACATGTTCTCGGGCTGTCCGCAGAGGAACAGCATTAACTCCTGCTCGGCTGGCAGGTTCCTGTTGAAGCGGTGAAGCGGCGGCGGAATCAGAGCTATCTGAGGATCGCTCCCTAGTCTGATTCCGACGGTTGCTTTGGGATCGAGTTCTCATGGCTGAATTGCTCGTTCCCACAGACGGCGCCAAATGTTGGATCGTGAAATCCTGAATGCTAATCTGGCAGTGAATTGAATGCCAGACAAGGTTGGGATGACGCTTCAGCTCCAACTCCGGTGAACCTGCAAGTAGGGGAGCGCAACAGAGGGGGTGCCTCTGGGTCCCTCTCCGATGCTTAAATGAGTATATGTGTGTATAAAACTCAAAACGTTCAGAACGTATGTAAAGCAAGGGTATTTATAGGGTAAGAGAGATAGAACCGTATAAAGGCAACTGAATATCTTAATGTATATTGAGTTGCTGAAGATTCGGATCGTGGGATATGGCAGTTACTGCGAGATATTGCAGTTACCAAATCTAATCTTTAGTGAATATGTGACCGAGATATGCGGGATATCTTGGCCACTCTGTTATTAACGGTTTAGTGGGACCAGAGGAGAGAGGCAAGGCTCTCTTCGGGGCGAGCACTCCCATGTCGAGCAGTGGAAGGTCGCGACTTGGTAGAGAATGGCGAGCAGTCTGAGAGCCTTTGGCGTCTCTATAGACTTTGGGCTCGATTCTGGATTACTCGATGGTGGGCCAAGTTTGGCTTGTACTTGGGCCGATCCGGTTCGGATGTCATGGGTTTACCCCCTCTATAGTTATTGGGCCTTCGAGGCCTTTTCTTACTGGGCCGTCACTATCGATACCCAACAGTATCCACTGGCCACAGTTGAAGCATTTCCTGTATTTAGGATTCTCAGTCTTACGCGAACATTTTTGCGGTGTTGTTTTCGGAGGAGTCCTTGGGTTCACCTCACTCTTTGTCTACTTTGCCTTCAATGCATTTGTGTCATCATGTTGTGCATTACTCATTCGCCTTTAGCGGCTCTTCTTAGGTCTAGAGGATGGCGTCATACGCACCTCAGCCTTATGTCCAGCGACCTTGGGTCTGTCCTCTTCAACTCAATGTGACTTCGAATGTGTTCAAAGGTAATGAGGGCCTTAAAATGAGTTATTTAGATTTTCATATGTTTCCAGGAGTTAGGCAAAGAATGGATTACGACCTGGATTTGATGCTCATCGGTCACTGATTAACCGTTCTCCTTGAGTTTCACGATCATATTGGCCACATGCCTTACATGCTGTCTTGCGGAGTGTTCAGGATTCATCTCATATGAATTGAACTTGATGTAGAGTGAGCATGTCTTAGCAGCCATATAGAACCAATTCTAGCCTACAAAGCATATCACAACCTTTAGTTGTGTGTTGAGCTCAAACCCACAAAGGACAGTGTCATCCACCGTAGTCAGCATCACAGCGCACGTCTCAATATCATTGACCTCCCACTCAAATGGAAAGCCTTCTACTGATTCATTATTCCATAGTCGGGTCTTTTCATAATCTTCTTGATGTGGTTAATGGACTTCTACTCAATTAGGACCGTCTATACACTTTCTCCGGATTTTATAATCGTTTAAGTCTAAGACCTTTGTCTAACTAATCGATGATGTTCTTTCATGGCGACGTAATTACTCTAACTAAAGAATATTCTAATAGAATCACGGAGACACAAGGAACAATGTTCTATTGCATGTAAAAGACAAGTCTCAGACCAATAGGTTAGACTTGAGAACAAACTTAAACCCGGAGGACAACCCTATCTATGTCAAGAAGCACTCTCTATCTCTAAGTATGCCCTAAATTCACTACTCTCAATCGAAACACAATATATACCAACAATCTTTAACAAATCGAAGTCGAACAGATCGCACTAAACCAAAGTGTTCGACTCTTACAAACCAATCGTCCTAGCATAATTCAAGGAAATTCGGAGAACATCGCAAACTAACCGATTGGTTCACACTCAGGAATATTTTCCTAGGTGTAGTTCGTACTCATCCAAACTTCTAAAGGACTACTATGGACAATCCTAAATGTTTGCCATCTATGCTAAGCGAAAACTAGATCTACCTATCTAGGTAATCTAATACATGCAAGAAAAAAAAACATACATGTCAATACACACACATAAATATTGATACCTTTTAAATATAAATTAATTCAGGGCTAATTTATAATTTTCAAAACTTTGAGGACTAAAGTCCTAACCAAAAGTTTGGGGGATCAAAATCACCATGAATAACAATTTGGAGACCAAAGTCTCAACAAATAAAAATCCATGGCTTAAATTCTCAACAAACAAAAGTAATTAACATGTTAGACCAATTTTCACACAGTATGCTGGGATCTTAACAAGTCATAACCTAGTCAATTCTACCAGTCATGCATGGAGTCAAGAGTCAAGCATATAAAGTAAGACAATACTACCTACCCTCCAGAAAACACAAAGTAATTAAGGGAACTCAAGAAACACGCACAGTGTTCTATCTATCCAGTCATGCAATATAAACAATGTAAGGCTCTCCCAGCAATTTACATTGGTCCAACAGATAATTTAATTAGCCTAAAAAATTATAAATGAAAGGGTCCATACACAATTACCCGAAATGATAAACCAGTAGGACCCATGGAGGATCCATGGAGGATCCATGGAGGATCCATAATTGGTACCAAATTCGTTTCAGATCAATTCAGGCGGCCTGAGGCCTCTGAATCAGCTCAAACCGATTTGAACAGCATTCATCCATCCAAAACGATTTCAGCCAACCCATCTAGACTGAACCGGCCTGTTCGACAAGCGAATAAGACCGAATTAAAACGGTCTGGTCCAACTCGTCGGATCATACCAGTCTGGACCGGTTCATTCATATTGGTCCAGAGGTCTTCTTCTTCGCGGAAGGGGACAACTAGGGTTTCTCAAACCCTAGTCGCTGCCCCTTGTGGCTGGCCAGCTAAAGAGGCTGCCAGGCACCGCAAGGGCCAACCACGGTGGTTGGCCCTATCTCGCCTAGGTCAGCCACGATGGTCGCACCCCTCTCGCCTGGTTGTCGTCGTCCCTCTCCTTGACACCACCTGTTACGCAAGGAATTTGGGTCTCGCTGACGCAGCCATAGTGACTGCGTCTGGCTGGGGCTGACGCTGCCACAGTGGCTACGTCTTGCTGCTGGCGAGGACGAGCGGCGAGTGGCCGTTAGCAACCACGATTGGTCATGGCGAGCGGACTATCGACAACCACGATTTACCGTGCTCAAGCGAGAAAACCTTTACAAAATTTGACAATTCGGAAACCAACCTACTAAGACTCTGATACCAATGTTGGAATGTATGAAACATGCAATTGATTAGGGCACAACATAACACATATTTAAGTTACCACATTGGTTCGATTGCTTTAGCAAAAGCGGGAGCGGATCTACATGAGGTTGGAATCACGGTCTGCCAAACGGGAGGACACGGCACGGTTTGATGGGCAATGGGCTATAATACCACAATTACTGACATCTGTCTAAACTATAGGGTGACTATCTGTCATCAGGTTTTCCTAACCCTGAGCACTGATATATATACTGATATATAGAGGGATAGGTTCTAAGGCGAGACATACAACTAGGCTTATGTGAATAGGCTCCCACTTATGGGCGACCCATTATCCTAAAATCAACACAAAGAAAACATTCTTATTGCAGTGGAGAATGAAGACAACTCAATAAACTTACAGAACATCGTACAAATTGATGTGCTTATGATATAAGCCACTAAGAGCACGCTAAATTATAGGAGTATCTCTCTGGGTGGAAAGGAGCAACACGGATGGTAAGTGTCATTTCCTGAAGTAGGGGTAGGCTCAAGAGTTTTTAAGTTGTCAACCCTCTTGGAAAATCGTGGAAAGTGTTTTTAGCAGAAAAATTTCAAATCTTGCATAATGGGTTCACAATGGTACTCCACTACTAAAAACTCCTTAGGCCTATAAATGAATAACCTAGGAGCTCTCCGAGGATACACTCCAAGTTCCTCACAGAGAGAAGCTTAATTTTCACAGTTTAGGCTTCCAACCTACAAACCAAATAAGTTTGTCAGTACAAACCAATACATGTTAATCATAATTACAGATAATTTTCAATGACACATTGCACAATACCTTCAGAACTCCGTCCAATCACTTGCCAACCTCCTCAACAAGTGATTCATAGTACTGATTATCCTTCATCGCGGGTGTACGAGATATCAAAAGCCAGGTTATCACTTGATTCAATATCTCCCTTTTTAAGACCTTAGAGCTTACGGTCTTGATGCTGCTCTTACTTGGAACATTGAAGCCCCCGTTCCGGTGAACTCGATCTCCATGAGATGGACATGTACAGGATGTTTAAGGGGAGCCGATAACATAACAAATCTTTCAGACACCAAATATCCTTAATATAGTAAATATGTTCAAAGCTATGGTTAAATTCATATTCAGAACTTGAAGGTCTGGGTTTGAACGAATTTTTTTGGTCAAGGAGGTTTGAACAATATCACGATTGAACTCCGTGAATCTTTGAGGATAAGGAGGACTTGACTTTTTACTAGAACAATCAATCCTTACCACTGTCTTTTTACACCAGCAACAATGTTAGGCAGGGCCGAAGCAAGACGAGACGTGAAGAACTTCGTGGCCGAGAGAAGGCAAAGAGAGGAAAAGGGTGTCATGGAAAAGCCTTATCTGAGAGGAATAAATTGGAGAGCCGCATAGTTGCAATTTCTGCGTGGAGAAACGTTGGAGAGTCGCAGAGTTTGTTTGCTGCTAGAGTTAGGATTTCTATTTTCTATTTATATGACTTTATTATTTTACAGTTTACATATAACATAAATACCATATGACGACTAAATTAGTAAATTGTGTTGTAGTCCACTTGGTTAGTATAGTAGACTGTTATAGTTTAGGTTAGTAGTTCGAAACCCATAAGTGTTCTCATATTGGACAAAATTATTTATTATTCAACTCTTACTTTACGAAGAAATTATTTAGTCGGCAAAGAGTGGTGTTATCATATTGGACAAAAATTGGCAAAAAAATAAAAAAGTATTGGACAAAATTATTTATTATTCTACTCTTACTTTACGAAGAAATTATTTAGTCGGCAAAGAGTGCAGCACTATTTGTCTGCATTTGTAATATTTTTATGGACAAAATATTGGATAATAAAAATATATTAGAATACCCACCTACTTTTTAATATTAAACTTTGAAAACATTACTTTGTATATATGAATTTGTGTTTCAACTTTTTAATATTAATCTTTTTAAAATATGTCAAATAACTTGTGAAATTAGTGAATTCCGTGTCTAATTGTGTCGTGACGTGTTTAATTGTGTATTATTGTGTCTAATAGCTTCGTATCGAATTGTGTTATGTTTAATTGTGTCGTGTCGTATGACCCGACATGTTTTTAGTGTTTTTTTCATAAAAGTTAATTGTGTCACGTGTGATCTGCTAGTTAATCATGTCGATTCGACCAAAAAAAAAAAAAAAAATCATGTCGTGTTCGTGTTTGAAGTTTTGCGACATGTTTAATACTTATCCGTTTAGACACGACACGATTGTAACCCCTACATCTCTCTCTATATATATACTAAATTGACTAAGTATTCTATAATTTTGACAAGTAAGCTTTTAACACAATTCTCTCTATAATAGTGTCATAATAATTTAATTTGATTGATTCGTGTAAAAAAACAAATTAAGTTACATTCATGTCATCATTCTCTCACATTCACATGGAGACTCTTAAATTAATCAAAAACTCCACATTCAATATCAACAATGTTACATTTATAATTATGTCAAAATAATTTTTGTCTTTGAACAATCATGTTTGTTGAGAACAAAAATTTGTAAAAAAAAAATTATAATACAATAATATTAATTTTTTTTAAAATTAAGTATATAGATACACATGTTAGATTTTAATTTATGTATTTATAATTATAAAATTATATTATATTGATACTTTTCATAAAATTTTATAAAATAATTATTTAATATTTCTATTTAGAAATTAATATTATATTTGAAGTAAATTTATATATATATATATATATATAAATAACTAATAGTATTCTAAATTGTGTAAATGCATATATAGTTTATTAAGTTATGTTTGTGTATATAATTTTCACATATTTTTAACTAAGAAAACAAATAAATAAATACATAAAGAATAAGAAACAGTTAACTATTACTAAATAACCATTTTTTATAGTGCTATTACTAAATGAATTTAACATATATTTAATGAATATATAATAAGTAATAAATGTTATACAAAAAAGTAAATTGAATAATATTATATTAATAACAAAATAAAAATACTTAACTTTTTAAGTTGTGTGAAATATAATAATATAATTAAAAAGTAATTTTATTTGATTATTTTTCTTAATTAATATAATAATTTAAATTTTATATTAAATTATATTTATGTAACGATAACTCAAATATGTTTTTTATATTCTGCGCAAAGTGCAAGTCAGTTCTCTAGTATATATTAAATTGACTATAATCTCTATAATTAAAACACGTAATCATTTGTCATGGTTATTGGTTAGGTGCCAAAAAGAAATAATATTATTTGTTGATGAATATTTTTCGTCACCGACGACATAGACTTGTCACGCGTACCTCCAGAAGCTCTAGCATTCCTCTGAAGCTTCTCGTTGCTTCTCATGGTACAATTATATTTAATCTCATATCCATATTTATTATCTTTATTTATTTCTACTATTTTTTACAATATACGTTTCATATTTCATCTCATATCCATATAATGTTCATAATAAATATAGGATATAAAAATAACATACAACATAAGTGAAAACAACTTGCATTAATATTATATTAGTAAATATTTTTATTACCAACACATGTTATTATTTACTAACTCAATTAATATATATATCACTTTGGATTTAAAATATAAAGAAAAACACATTTCCTAACACTTTCCGTTGCAATATTTATTGATTTTTTTTCTTTGCTTTTAAGTATTTTGATATTGATATTATTATTTCACTCATAATTATGGTAGAATGTAAATAATAAATATTTATTTTCATAACAACTTACAATTACTTATTATAGAGAATTTAAGCTTTATAATAGGAAAGTATTTTTAATCAATATTTAAATAATAATACCATTTACTATTAAGAATAAAATAAAATATAAAAAATAACAATTTATAAATTAAATTTATTACTTACCAAAGCACGGGCAAGATACCTACTTAGTTAATATTATATATGTACTATTGTCGTTGAATTGAAAAGGGGAAGAAGATATCGAATGTGAATGCATTTCATTTCATTTGAATAATTTCAAACTTGTGCGCGTATGAGTGACGCGCTCCTCTCTCCGGGGCATACGGAAGTATGTCGCCAGCATTACTTCCAACGGGATCTGCCAAGATTTCCGTGGTTGCATCTGTGCTCAGCATTCAATTGGTCGGTTCTCATCCCTAACGACAAGCTGCCATCTTTAATTGCTGCCAAGAGGGGTCTGATTGCACTTTCTGTTTTCAGAAAAACTTTCAGCTCCAGCTTTCCTTTTTAAACCCTAGGTCGGAAATCTTATCCTTTCTCCGATTTGCCTTGTTTTTTCCTGTTATAACTGTCTTTTGCAGGGTGTTGCGACTGGGGGGACTTAGTTTGGGCTGAGTCAACATCGATGGCAGGGGAAACCAACTCCGGCGGGGAAAGGAACCTGGGGGTGCCGTTACTTCGCCTAGTGCCCTCCTCAATTCAGACTAACAACAGAGATACTGGGTCGAGGGTCCTGGGCAGATTGACTTCGGACAAACATGTCAAGAACACGGTTATTCAGAATGTGCTGAAAGAAGCCTGGGCTCGTTTCGGTCCGGTGAGATATACCGAGGTAACCGAGTCTACTCTTATGTTTGATTTCGAGAGCAAGAAGGATAGGGACAATGTGCTAGATCTGTCGCCCTGGTCCATTCATGGACATACTCTGAATTTGAAGCTTTGCCCTATGGATGTGTCGGTCACTGAGATCGATTTCAGTAGAATTTAGCTGTGGGTAAAAGTTAATGGTCTTAGCCTTGAGATGTTTAATCGTGACAATGCCAATAGCATAGGTTCAAGTATAGGGAAATGCATTAGGGTGGAAGACAATCAGATCATGCATCAGAGAACATATCTAAGATTGCAGGTGGAAATAGATATGGCGGATCCTTTGCTTCGGGGGTTCAAGTGGATTGATTCCCAGGGACAGGAGAAATGGGCGTCCATCAGATACGATAGGTTAACGGATGTCTGTTACTGCTGTGGGCGTATTGGCCACAACTCCACGATATGCTCGGAGAAACCCTCCCTAGATGAGGTCCGGAGAATACCAACCTATGGACCTTGGACTACGGTCTCGCGCCCGAGATCGAACACTAAATGGATCAACATCGGGGGAAGCTCACGGCCAAATCCTTCCAATGAACTTGTCAAGAAGAAATGGAAGGATTGGGTCAAGGAACTACCGGAGCTCGCTCAGTACAAATAGACCTCTCTGAGAGGAAACTCGCCCGTCCACAACGGGAGCCAGGCTGCAAGCAACCTCCCTGATCCTCAACCTATCCCTCCAACTGAGGTGAGGAATGAATCACATGTGGAGCCTTTGGGGTCAGGATCGGCCATACACGTGACAACCAGTGATCAGGTAACCTCTAACCTTGTAGAACCGAACCACACGAGGGGGGACAGCCAACAGTAGTCCATGGACACATCCGATAAGTCACAGCCTACAACAATCTTGTTTGACCTCAACTCTGAGCCAGAAGTGGAAACTGCCGAATTAGGGCTAGACCTGGACCTGTGTGACCTTTCACTCAACATACACAGACCCACGGCACTGACACAGCAACTGTTGCACTGTCCGACCGAGAACGATGCGATGGGAGTTACAAATGAAGAACCAACAGACCAAGGCAATTCAACCAGCCTTGCAAACCAATTGCATGTGTCGTGCCCTGCCGCCTTGATGATGGAAGTGTCTCATGCGGATGTCGTCAAGGCAGGGGCGGACACAAGCTCCACCGGCGCAGCCCTTCTACCTGATCCGAAGGTAACCAAAAGAAGAGCTCATACGGGCTTGGAGACCGGCCAAGGAAAGCGAAGGAAGATAACTACCACGCGAGCTCCTAAGCTTCGAGAGGGGTTGGATAGGCCGATAGCCGACCAATAAAGTCCGACAGGAAGACTAGATCTAGTGACAAACAAGTTCCAGCTCAATTATCGGGTTCCGATGGCTGTCCCAAAACAGCCACGGGGGGTAGATAATCATCATTAGCTGGAACTGTCAGGGGTTGGGGTCTCCCCTGACGGTTCGTCACCTAAAATACCTAGTGACGGGCTCTAGGCCGGCTATCGTGTTCCCTATGGAAACGAAGCAAAATGAAGCCTACTGTGAGAGGGTACGACAAAGGATAGGTATGGACTTCGCATCTTACGTCCATCCTATCGAAGCAAGTGGCGGACTAGATTTATGGTGGAACAAGGATGTCGACATTCGAATCCACGAGAAGAACAAAAACTCCATAGACTCGTCCATTAGGGATCCGGGTGGGGGCCATAATTGCAGAATTACATGGGTGTACGGGGACGCAAACTATGATAGAAGAACTTTGAATTGGGAGGCCCTCAAAAGATTGGGAGCGAACCGCTCGGAACCGTGGATGTGTATCGGGGACTTCAACGACATATCCCGCCATAGGGAGAAGATCGGGGGGGGGGGGGGGGGGGGGGGTCGCAAGGATCAAATGAAAATAGATGGGTTTAACGCTCTCATGAATGACCTCCTCCTCGAGGATATCGGTTTCAAGGGGAATATGTTCACGTGGACAAATAATCGGAGGGGGGATGACCGGATTCGTGAGCGGTTAGATAGAGTTCTTGCTAACAAAACGTGGTGTGCGGGGTTCCCCACGGCACAATGCATTCACAAGCTCATCGTGGGCTCGGACCACGCACCAATCATGCTACACCTAGCGCACTCGGAACGCAGGGGCCGAAAACAATTTCGCTTTGAGGATATGTGGTTTGAGAATGGGGAGTGTCATGATGTTATAAAGAACGCATGGCAAGTCGGAGGTGCGGTTGTACAAACCGAAGATCTAAGACCGAAATTCATAATGTGCAGTAAACTCTTGACCGATTTGAGCTTCAAGACATTCAAACACAATGTGGCGGAAATTCGAAAGGTCAAGAACCAAATCCGAAGGCTTCCGGTTTGCCACGGCAACAAGGCATCCAAGATGAAGAAAGAGCCCTAAAGTCGAATCTTCATGCGCTATGGAAACGGGAAGAAATATTTTGGGCTCAAAGGTCTAGAATCCGTTGGCTCAAGTCGGGCGACCAAAATACCAAATTTTTCCACCAAACTACATTAGCCCGTAGAATAAGAAACAAGATCATTCGATTGAGATGGGATGATGACGTATGGGTGGAAGGAGATCGCCCTATCCATTATGAATTGCTTGCCTTCTACACAACGCTTTTCTCCACGAGTAGGCCCGAAGGGGCCGATAGGGGATCATTTGACCGGTGCCTAGACAGTGTGGGGAAACAGGTATCGGGGGACATGAACGAGGATCTAACATGTAGGGCCTCGGGGGATTAGATTAGGAGAGCGTGTTTTCAGATGGGGTGGTCAAGGGCGCCGGGTCCGGACGGTTTCTCAGGTTCCTTCTTCCAAAAGAGTTGGGGTACCATCGGTCCAGACTGTTAGGATATATGTATAATTACATATAACTAGAGGATAGATCTGCAAATATAAGAGGGACCGAAGTGCAATTTATGTTTCTTAGAAGCCTATAAATAAGAAAGGCGTGTAACGACTTAAACTAACTCAAGATAATCAGATTTCATTTCTTCATCTTCAAGTAAGTTCTATCTTTCATTTTCTTTGCTTAATTCGAGCATCCTATCATGGTATCAGAGCTGCTACGATCTGGAGATTCGTAGTAGTTTAGTGCGCATTGTTCTATTCTTCATTCTATGCTGTTAGCGATAAAATGGAGGAGATTTCAGCGACGTTCCTCAACAAGAAGGTGTGTCAATTGGAAGGAGAGGAGAACTTCCAATCATGGCGTCAGCAGGTTCTTCTGGCAGTCCGTGGATACAATTTGGAATCGCATCTGTATGGGAATACAACAATCCAACCTCGAATTCAAGGTCCAGACGGTGAAGATTGTCAAAATCCAGAGTATGGCAAATATGTGCAGAAGGACAGCTCTCTAGCATCCTGGATGTTAGCTTCAGTATCTTCTCAAGTAAGTAGAGGCTTGATTGGATGCATGTCTGTTTCAGCAATTTGGCAAAAGCTGCATAGAGATTTCTCGTCGTCATCGACAACTAGGATCATGCATCTATACGATCGTCTTAAAGTCAGGAAGTTACCTCAGCAGAACATGCGTGATTATCTGTCTGCGATTCAGTCTGCGTGTGACAGTTTGGCCAGCTGCGGGCATCCTATTGAAGAGATGCAGCAGATATCAATAATTCTCAATGGAGTTAAAGGTCAGTATGATAGTGTAGTATCTGTTATTCATGCAAGCAGAAATCCTTACGATTTAGCTTCGATTAGCTCTGTGTTGCTGGATGCTGAGGCAAGGCAGGTTGATCTCCTGTTTGAGACGAATATCACTGCTAATGTGGCCATCAATTCATCCTCTGGATCATCTGGACAAAGGCAAGGCGTGATTGAAAAGTCTGGTGAGACACTACCAAACTCCTCTGCAGGATCGGCAAGTATGCCAGAGAATCTGCAGATCTCTCTGGTTGCTAACTCTGCTTAGTCGAATTCTCAGAATTTCAATGCTGGATCAGGTAGAGGTAGAGGTAGAGGACGTGGTTTTGGCAATAATCGTCCTCAGTGTCAACTGTGTGGGAAGTTTGGACATCTTGTCCATAGGTGTTATCACAGGTTTAATGTCAATTTTACTGGAGTAACAGATCCTGGCAACGTCTCATCTCCTGTGGTGAATTTGGCATCATCTCAGTGGGATGATTCCAATGAAGGTGGCCAATATGGATCCAATACCTGTGCCTCAGGCAATTCAGTTCACTCCTCCACATTTTCACCTGCTTCAGCACCTCCTCTGACAGTGTCAAACTCATCTCAAATGATATATCCATAATCTTTTTCAATGCCTGTGCCTCAATACATACAGCAGTATCCTCCGTCTCAGCCTACCTTTTCTCATTACAATGTTCCTCAGCCTATGTTTCAAACATATCCAATGACACCTGTGTACAATGGCTCAGCATCGATGCCTCAGCATAATCCTTTTACAACTAATACAGCACCTTATGCCTCCTCGATTGCAAGCTATACTCCGAGTCATGGTCAGAACATGGACACGCAATCTGTCATAAGCAATCCTCAAGCTCATCTGGCTTCTGTAGCTCCTGTGATACAGCATGACTCAAGCTGGATTCCTGATTCCGGAGCTACTAATCATCTCACAAATGCCACTCCTGCACACTACAACACATGCGTCCCATACAATGGTCAAGGTAAGGTTATGGTAGGTAATGGCTCTTCATTAAAAATTTGTGCAATAGGCTCTGCTGTGATTCCTGCTGATGTATGTGATACTGGTACATATTCTCGTCCTTTAATGCTACATAACATGTTATACACTCCATCTGTGACTAAGAATCTGTTATCTGTGTCACAGTTCGCTAAGGACAACAAGGTCTACTTCGAGTTCCATGCTACGCATTGTATAATAAGAGATTCTCAGTCTCATCAAGTTCTTTTACATGGCTATGAACATTCAGGTTTATATAAACTTGATTTGTCCAAGTTAGATAGAATTAAGTCTGGTAGGAGTAGTACTGAGCAGTCTGTGAGTAGTTCCAAGGTGTGTGTTGCTGAAAATTATATCAATTGTAATGAAAACAAGGATTCTGATGTGGCATCTATGAATAAGAAGTCTATGTTTGTGAATCATGGTACTGATGATATCATATCTGTTCGTATTGATTCTGTCAAAGATATTGCTCAATCAAATGTTATATGTTGTGATCCGATTGATAATACTGATTTTGAGTGTTTTCTTGCGTCTGTAAAATCAATTGATTCTTCTCAGTTATGGCATATGAGACTAGGACATCCGTCGAACAAGATTCTTCTTAACTTCTTAAGGATACATAATCATCCTGTTCAGCATTCCTCTACTCAATGTGTTGCATGTGCCGTAGGAAAAAGTAAGAAACAACCATTCTCGCCTTCATCTACTGAATATAACCATCCTCTTGAGCTTGTTCAGGTGGATCTATGGGGACCAGCTGCATGTACATCAAACGGAAATAGATACTACTTGAGCATTGTTGATGCATTCAGTCGGTATACTTGGATCTATTTCCTAAAACAGAAGAGTGATGCTGCTAAATGTTTTGTAGATTTCCATAAGCTTGCAGAAAAACAGCTGGGGCACTCACTAAAAGCAGTTCAGTCTGATGGAGGAGGGGAATTCCAGTTTCTATCTACATATCTTGCATCTTTTGGAATTGTTCATCGTGTAACATGTCCTTATTCGTCTCAGCAGAACGGAATTGTGGAACGAAAACATCGACACATTGTGGAGCTAGGATTGACACTTCTTGCTCAAGCCTCGGTTCCCCTACATTACTGGTCAGATGCGTTCTTTACAGCTACATTTCTTATTAATCGACTCCCTTCGTACAGTCTGTCAAAGATGTCTCCTCATGAGAAGCTGTTCAAGGTATCTCCTGATTATAGTTTTCTTAAAGTCTTCGGTTGTTTGTGTTTTCCCCATTTAAGGCCATACAACAAATCTAAGCTTGCCTTGAGGTCTGAACCATGTGTGTTTCTAGGCTATTGTTCCAAGTATCATGGTTATAAATGCATATCTGCAACAGGGCGTGTGTATACGTCTAGAAATGTTGTTTTTCATGAACAAGTTTTTCCGTTTGCTGATAAACAAGGTAGTTTCTGTACTTCTGCAGCTCCTACACAGAATTATACATCTCTTCCGTTCTTTATTCCATGTGATTCTCAGTTTGTTTTACCTGATAGACAGGCAACAGGGTGTGGATCTGGTGCAGTCTCGTTCTCTGATATAACACCTCCTTCCACAGTCAGAATGTCAAATTCCCCATCACCTGTAATTTCTACTCCTCCTATGAATAACTCGCCTGGTATGTGTCCTATAACTACTTCTAACACATATAATAGATGGCAACCAATTAATCAAGAAGATCAGCATGATCAGTGTGCTGTTTCTGATTCTGATCAGCGTCAGGCTGAGATTTCCTCTACACCTGTGTCAGTCGATTATATTCCTACTATTACATATAGATTACATGATTCTAATCTTGTTCCTGGCTCTCCTATTAGGACTACGACTGTATCTCCTATTATGTCATCTCGTGTTTCTCACAATGTACATTCAATGCAGACCAGATCTAAGACTCAAGCTCAAGGACAATCAGGTTCTGTAGCTTCTCTTCAGGCTCTTCTGTCATCTGCAGAAGACTCATTTGACTTAGCTAACTTGGAACCTAAGTCTGTTCATCAAGCTTTAAACTGTCCTCATTGGAAAGCTGCCATTGAAGAGGAATATGCAGCTCTGCAGCTTAACAATACCTGGTCAGTGGTTGAGCTTCCTTCAGGTAGGATTCCAATAGGCTGTAAATGGCTGTTTAAGATTAAAAGGAATGCAGACGGGACCATAGCCAGGTATAAGGCTAGATTAGTTGCCAAAGGTTTTTCACAAAAACCGGGTTTTGATTTTCAAGAAACATTCAGTCCTGTGGTAAAGTCTGCTACTGTTCGTATAATACTGTCTTTAGCCTTAACTCACAAGTGGAATTTGAGACAGATAGACATCAATAACGCGTTTCTACATGGTGAGTTAACTGAGGAGGTTTATATGGTTCAACCTCCTGGGTTTGAGGTCACTCATGGATCTGAAACTCCACTTGTATGTAGGCTAAAGAAGGCGCTATACGGTTTAAAACAAGCTCCTCGAGCTTGGTTTGAAAAACTCAAGTGTTTTCTTATTCAAAATCTGAAGTTTAAAGCATCCATAGCAGATAGTTGTCTGTTTATAAAGCAAACTAGTGATGGTTCTGTTTACTTATTAGTATATGTCGATGATATAGTTGTAACAGGTCAGTCAGCAGCTGCAATTGATAAGGTAATTCATGCTATCAATTCAGAATTCAAACTGAAAGATCTTGGTAGTCTTAGTTACTTTCTGGGCATGGAAGTTACAGCCACAGATGAATTCTTACTTCTAAATCAGAAAAAATACATACAAGATCTGATTGGTAAGTTGGGTCTTACTGATGCCTCTACGTTTCCTACACCTATGACAGGTACTTGTCTTTCAAAGACTGTGTCTGAGGTTGATTCAGAGTTGTTTGAAGATGTTACTTTATACAGAAGTACAATTGGAGCGTTGCAGCATATCTGTGTAACAAGGCCTGATATAAACTTCTCCGTCAATAAGCTAAGTCAATACATGCAGACACCAGCTCAAATTCACTGGAAAGCCACTCTGCACATTGTTAGATACTTGAAGGGAACAATTGATCATGGTCTAATGTTTCGAAACAATCCTTTTTCTATAAAAGAAATTTCTTTAACTTCGTATACTGATGCAGATTGGGGAGGAGATGTAGCTGACAGAAAGTCTATATCTGGGCATTATCTCTTGCTAAATGGCAACCCAATCATATGGAGTTCAAAGAAGCAATCTGTTGTAGCTCGGTCTAGTGCTGAAGCAGAGTTTAGGGCCATAGCTAATGCTGTGTGTGAGCTCATCTGGGTGAAGTCACTCCTAACTGAAATGGGATTACAGATGTCATCTGTTCCAACTCTTTGGACAGACAGTACAAGTGCTGCAGCTATAACTGAGAATCCGATACAACACTCAAAAATGAAACATGTTGAAATTGATTTATTTTTTGTTAGGGAGAAAGTAAATTCTGGTCAGGTTATGGTTAACTATGTTCCTTCCAGTGAGCAGATTGCTGATATTTTTACTAAGCCTCTAACAGAGAAATCGTTTGTGCCTTGTAGGAAGAAGCTGGGGGTGTTTTCAGTTTCTGAGGTTAATCAAGACAAGACGATTCTGTTGCTGGCTCAAGGTATTAATTCAGAGTAAATCTATGATTTTGTGCTGCGTTGCTAAGGTTGATAGATCATAGCTAGTTTCATATTAGTTTTGTCTAAGATTGTTCAAGTCAGCAAAATCTATAACATACATGTGCTTTCATTTTCTGTGAACGTAGTGTACTGATCTGTTCTGGTGCATTTCGTATCATGTTGTTTAGATTTTTTTCTGGTATTCATTCAGCATGTGATAGTGTATTTACAGGTCAAAATTATCTAATGAGTATGCTGTCAGCTGATATTATTTCAGTCTTTCATGTGGGGCAGTTTCTTGCTGTAACTTGCATTCAAGTGTAGTAAGTATGATTATAATATCTGCCTACTATCGTATCTCATCATCATTCTATCTTATCTTTCTTCATCTGAGAAAAAAAAAAAAAGGAAGAAAAGAAAAGAATTGAAGTTCAGTTTAGCGATATAAGCTGAATATATTGGCATAAAACCTAGCTTGATTCCAAAAACAGAGGTGTTTCAAAGACAACGTCAAGATACTTTGAAATAGATCTTGAGGAAGTAAAGATAAGGGCTCAAACCCTTCAGCTACTGTTGGTAAGATAAGGGCTAAAACCCTTCTGTCAATAAATGAAAAAAAATTGTGAAAAAAAAAAAAAACTTCAAAAGAAGAAGATCAGTAGAAGAAAGATAGCTGTATGAGATGTATGATATTGAGTAGTAGGTAGATGGTTATGTCAGCTTAATACTGTTGAGCGTGTGTTATGATTAGATAGAAGCTCCATTGTTTGACTAAATGGTGTTAATGATGTGTATATTCGTATGATAATTTGAGCTGTGATGTCCGCTGTTCGTGGTGTGTGGATACTGAGAATGATCTAGATGATCATGATTGGTTATGTATTAGACATGATTGTGTCATTCTGTTTCAGAAGATGTGAGTATGTGTGTGTCAATGGATTTATGCTGGTATGTCCAATCTGTGGCATGACTATCTGTGAAATTGCTATGATGATGTCAAGTGAAGCAAGGTAAAGCTAATACAATCATAGAAGTACTCTGTATTAGTATCTTGTTGCAGCAATTTGGCGACCACAATAACAAGATCAAGTTCAGTTGGCGACCACAAGTGCATTTGGCGACCAAATGTGCATTTGGCGACCACAATAACAAGATCAAGTTCAGTTGGCGACCACAATTGGTTGAATAGAAGCTGCAAAGTATTCAAGGATCATCATACAAGGATCATGAAACAAGGAGTCGAACAAAGAAGTGGATCTTGATAGGGAAATGTTAGGATATATGTATAATTACATATAACTAGAGGATAGATCTGCAAATATAAGAGAGACCGAAGTGCAATTTCTGTTTCTTAGAAGCCTATAAATAAGAAAGGCGTGTAACGACTTAAACTAACTCAAGATAATCAGATTTCATTTCTTCATCTTCAAGTAAGTTCTATCTTTCATTTTCTTTGCTTAATTCGAGCATCCTATCACAGACTTGATCACCTCCGTCAATGCATTCCTCGAGACAGGTATCATGCCCCCTTTCCTAAACTCCACCAATATTACCTTGATTCCCAAATTAGCTAACCCTTTGAGTTCTTCGGATTTCCGTCCCATAAGCTTGTGCAACTTCGGTTATAAAATCATATCGAAGGTTCTAGCAAATAGGCTGAAAACCTATTTGTCGGAACTTGTTACCCCGTTTCAAAGTGCATTCGTTTCAGGGAGGAGAATTCAGGATAGCATTATCATAGATCATGAGATGTTCCACTATCTCAAAAGGCGAGGCAAACCGAACGGGCCAAACGGGAGGACGGAGTGCGCTCTCAAGATCGACATGCAAAAAGCATATGACAGAATAGAGTGGGATTTCCTCCTCTAGATGCTAAGGAAGAGGGGATTTGCGGAGTAATGGGTCAACTCAGTCAACTACCGCCTCCTCATCAACGGCAAACAATCGGACAAGATTGTTCCCACATGTGGTCTTCGTCAGGGTGACCCTCTCTCACCCTACTTATTCATTTTGGTAGCTGATGTCCTGTCTCGTATGCTAGATGACCAGGTTACGAAGGGCAACATCCGGGGTATTCGGGCGAAGAGGGGCTGTCCCGAGATACAACACCTGTTTTTCGCTGACGATTCGATTTTCTTCCTAAAAGGTACACATGCGAATGCAGTCAACCTGAAGAGTACACTTGAGCAATACTGTGCTGACTCAGGCCAAAAAGTCAACTATGCAAAGTCATGCCTGTTTTTCAACTCGGCCGTAGGAAACGACTTCAAGGCTTCAACATCGGCCCTCTTCGGGATTGGCCATACGGCTGACCCGGGTTTCTATTTGGGGCTGGCTACGGTATGGGGAAGATCGAGGAAGAACGCATTGAACTATCTCAAGGAACGTGTCCGAGACAAGATCCAAAGTTGGCGAAACCGTATGCTCAACCAAGTGGGCAAGGAGGTCATGATCAAGGCCGTGCTCAACGCTATACCAACGTATGTCATGCACGTCTTCAAACTACCTACTACTTGGTGTAAGGAAATCAATAGCCTTGTAGCACAGTTTTGGTGAAGAGCGAGTGACGGGTTACGGAAGATCCATTGGAAGAATTGGGAGTCGATGACGTTGGCAATGGACGTAGGCGATTATGGTTTTCGAGAAATGCAGGCCTTCAATAGGGCAATCCTTGCAAATATGGCTTCTCGGGTACTATCGAAACCGAATGCACTTTGGGTCCGGGTCCTCAAAGGTCTGTACTTTCCAAACTCCTCATTCCTGCAGGCAACCATGGGGAGCAGACCGTCGTGGGTGTGGGCTAGTTTGATGGAGGGTCGATCGGTGATACAGAATGACGGAATCTGGACCCTCGGCGATGGTAGGTCGATCAGGCCGTTCCAAGACCCGTAGGTGCCACATATTCAAAATTTCAGAGTCAGGCCGCCATTGGGTTTCGATCAGCAAATGCACGGTACAGTGGACACTTGGGTTAACACGGAGGAACATTCGCGGAACAAACAAGCTGTTCGGGATGCGGTTCGTTTTGAAGATGTTCCTGCTGTCTTGGCCATCAGAATTCCGATAGACACTCAGCCTGATGTTCTCTGATGGCCACATACTCAGAATGGTGAGACCTCGGTAAGATTAGCATACCGTTGTATTCATAGCAACCTTGTGTCGCAGGGGCTTAATCTGAATCGCCAACCTCAGACTTATCTGCCCGGGGTATGGTCGACGATTTGGAGATCCAAGTACTGGCCAAAGATAAAGGCCTTTATCTGGAAGGTGGCATCGAGGTCCTTACCAACGAGGAGCTCTCTAGCGAGGAGGGGAGTCGATCTATCGGCTATTTGTCAGCAATGTCGAGTGGAAGAGACGATCGAACATTTCTTGTTCGGGTGCTCCTGGGCTCGGCAAGTTTGGACAACACACCTGCTCGGGCAGGTGCTGGATATGCCTTGCAATTCTGTGGACGACTGGGTGATGTGGGCATCATCAACTGCCCACGCACGAAACTATGCCCAGTCATTGGTGTGGCCTCGACTTATGATCGTTTGTTGGGTCATATGGAAAGCACGGTGTAAACTGCAATTCGAAGGTACGCCTCCCGTGGTCACCTCCATCCTTCACGAGATCGGGAAACTCTTCCAAGAAATGGTCTACTGTAGGGCAGAGACCGAGAGGCAGCCTATTTTCACAGCATGGTCGCGCCTACCGGCCAACGTGATAAAGCTCAACTGCGATGCCTCATGGTGTGATCGATCTAAACGGGGTGGTGTCACTGTCATAGCAAGGTATAGCGAGGGTGTGGTTCGGGGAGGAAAAGCATTGACCAGACGCGCAGACTCGGTGGATTAATTGGAAGCCGAGGTAATCGGGGACGCGGTGAAGCTGGCTATTCAGGAGGGATGGCCGAGCGTTATCATTGAATCAGACGCGTTGGGTGTGGTCAACCACCTTCTTCGGAAGGTTTTTCTTTGGAGGATCACGCCAATTTTGTCTAATGCGGTTACTCTGGCCTCCTGGCTTGAGGTGACAGCATGGGCTCACATCCCCCGATCCGCAAACTCTTGTGCGGACTGGGTAGCCAAAAATGTATTAGCGGGATCGTGTCTTATCGACTGGGTGCTAGCATCGCCGATCCCGCTCCTTAGATTGATTGTAACGGATAATATCTTGTACTCAAACAACATCTCCAATTCGCATTAATCAAGTATCGTATTTGGGCCCCCAAAAAAAAAATCATTTGAATCAATTGTAATTCTTAACTAACTTTATGTAACTAACTGACATTTGACTATCTGACTTGCAAATATAAGATACCTAAATTCCCTATTTATCTTCCAGCTTTTATGATTCTCAAAACAAATCTTTAACAAATTACTGGACCACATTCAACAATACCAAACTCAATAATTAATCCTTTAATTCAAAATACTTTAGTAACAACCATACTCATACTCTCTCATGTTCTGCTTTAACACTGGATTTGGAAATAACATGTTTAAAAAATAAAATCTAGACAATTTTTGCAGAACCTAATTCAACACAATAGCCACTTGCTGATCGTCTAGTGTATAGACAAGAAACCCAAGTAGAATCACGGAAAATTATTAGTTGCAAGTCATTAATGACTGGAAAGAACAACCACTATTCTGCATCATTAAGGGATTTTCTTCACTAAGAACATACAGACTTAGTTGTTGTACTAAAAAAAAGCAATATCTAGTCTATTCATAGTTATGTATAGGAGCGTGCCAATCAACTTTCGATATAACTCAATATTGTTGAACATGCTACCATCTATATTCAAATTCAATGTTTCATCATACTCAATTTGGGTAAGCTTCAAATTATGGTCCATTGAAGTGTTTGTAGGTTTACCAGCTCCTAACCCAGCATCTATAATCATCTCAAGAGTATATTTTCGTTGATCCTAGATCTTGGATCTAGAAGATTGTCTGCAAGACATGCTTTAATTGTCCAAATAACTTAGTATATGTTTCGTGATCAGCAGATCATCCACATAAACAAGAAAAAAAAAACACTTAGATCATCCACATAAACAAGAAAAAAACACTTAGATCATCCACATAAACAAGAACAAAACACTTGTTGAGCTTCTTACATCTTGGCAAACAATGATTAGTCTATGTGGACACACCCATTGCGTACAAGATCCTAATTAACCTTTATAGTCCATTGTCGTGAAACATGCTTAAGTCCATAAACCGACTTAATCAATTTCCAGACTTTGGATGACTGAACACCCTCAATAAATCCTTGAACTATATTCATCTAAACTTCTTCAAACAACTTTCCTTATACGTAGGGGTGACAAATCATGCACACATGCGTGTTATCGTGCGTATCAATAAGTTTATCGTGTGACACTTACCAAAAACAAACACGCACGATAAGCTTATCGTTAGGTTTGTTCCTGAATCGGTTCGACCCCGAACCGGTTCAGAACTGAACTGGTCTTGTTTGTAAAAAACAGTATTTTTTCTGTTTCTAAAAAAACTGGTATGGTTTAGGTACAAAAAACTAGTCTCGTTCGAATCGATTCAAAATTGGTTTGGAAATAATCCAGTTCAAACCGAAACTGAACCGGATGAAAATCCTGTCCAACACACTGAACCGACTGAAAAAATACTGAACCTACTGAAAAATACACTGAACCGACTGAAAAAACACTGAACCGACAGAAAAACACAATGAACCGATTGAAAATTTATTCCACAACCAACTAAAATCCTATCCAACATCAACATACGAGAGTTCAATAAATCTCTAGGTTTGGTTTATTGAAGACATCTCTAAGTTTGGTTTAATTTTATGCCGGTTTAGTTGATTTTGCTTCAAACCAGTTCTAAAATTATATAGGTTTAAAGTTGTTTGATTTAAATTTAAGTATAAACCAATATAAAAAAACGAGTCGATTAGAACTGAATTTTTGGTACTATTTTGAATTGGTCTACTTGAATGAAGCCTAAAAATACTGGTGTGGTTTTAAAACTAGTTCGGTCGAACCAGTTCGAACCAAACCAGAACAAGACCAGTTCAGTCGAATTGGTTTAAATGAACAAGCCTACTTATCGTGTCATGTTCCTCAACACAAACACGAGACACAATTTTTCGTTTGTGTTCATGTCGTGTTATCGTGTTATGTTAAATTAGTCGCTTATATGTTCAAATGCGAGATTTATAAGAAAATATCAAAATAAAGAATTATTTATAGTAAGAATTATCAATTCAAACATCACATTTCATGTGTCTTTAATATATAATTGACAAACTCTAGAAATTAAATATGTAAGTGAACATTTAAAAACTATTAAATGAGGCTTTTTAAAAAGTATTTTTTTTAAAAAAAAGTAGATTTTCAATTCCACATTTATAGATTGCAAATAGAAAGTTCATTGTTATCGTATTTATAATGCGTAGCATGTTCTGATACTTAAACTCGAATACGACACAAAAATACTTTTGTGTTATCATTTTCGTGACATCATGTTATTGTTCTATCATATATTTCACAAACAATATTTTTTCGTGCGTGTTCGTATCGTGTTTCGTAGAAAATTGTCATCCGTACTTATAAGAGCACATTATTGATATGCATTTGCAAAATCTCCCACAATTTAGTAGATGCAATTTCGAACAAGGCTCGTACAGTGCTCATCTTGACTGGTGGAGTAAAATTTTCATTAAAAATATCTTCTTATACCCGCTTAGAGTCTTTTGCCACCAATCCTTCCATGTATCTCTCAAGTGATCCATCTGATTTGTATTTTACATGATATACGCATTTGCAATCAATAGGATTCTTTCCTAGTGATAAATCAACCAACATCCAGGTGTTGTTCTCTTGTAGAGTTAAAATATCTTCTTTCATTGCTTTAACCCAATGATAATTAGTTGCAAATTCACTATATGTAATAGGCTCCCTTACTTTGGAAGAATTGATTAGAAAACATCGGGAGGAAAGAGATAGATGATTATTGTTTACATACTTGTTCTTGAAGTTATATGTTGTTATTGGGCTAGTATTGGTATTTTCTAACTAGGTTAAGTTCTTTTATTCGACCCATGTTCTTTTTGTCTTGGACCGTGGTTCTTTGTTTTGTTCTGGTGTATTTGTTTGTGGTGTCTCATGATTATTTTGATTAGGTAGAGGTGTAACTGAACATTATTTCTGTAGGGTTTTGGTTTTTAAGGGTGAGAGTCTGCCAAATGAAGGAACCAGACTCTGTGATCCCCAAGTGTTTTCTTGAACTCTTTCATTTCGTCTTCTAGGGTTTCCTTTGTTCTTCATCTGTTAGCCCCCGATTTCATCATGGTATCAGAGCTAGATGCGATTTTGCCTCTTCAATAACCCTCTCCTTGATCAGACTGTCTCCCTGGTGATGGTTGAGTTGTAGTCTTGACCCCTTTTTCCGTCCCGACGATTCATATTTTTCACGACTTTCTTGATCGTGAACTTGTTGGTCTTCTTGCTTAAGGACTACGGGATCTTGCTCTTATGATTCCGTTTCACCTGCAACCTTCTCTCTACCGGTTTCCTTCCTTTGTGGTGGTTGAGTTATAGTTTTGCCTCGTAATCGGTCCCGACGCTTAGACTGACAGATTATGTTCTCTTCGATCCTTTGATCGTGAGGTAATCATCTGTGTTACTGGTTCCTTATTTTCTTTCGCGTAGCTGAGGAGAAATTCCTTAAGGAGGCAACCAAATATGCCACTGATGATATTGACGATGATGCCATGGCTACGGTAGGGTCTCATCACCCCTTGTTTTTGCATGCGAGTGATAACCCAGGATTAAACAAGATTTCTATTACCCTAATTGGACCCGAAAACCATGCTATGTGGAGTTGTTCCATCCGTTTTATGTTGCTAGGAAGGAACAAAGTTAAGATTTATTACTGGGGTTTGCACGCGTGAAAAATAAGATCCTACTTTTCATCATTTGTAGGATAGATGTAGTGTAGTGGTGTTAGGCTGAATTATGAACTCGATCTGCAAATATCTTGCTAGTGGCTTGATGTATAGTGAAAGTGCTCTTTTAGTATGGAAAGACCTTAAGGAGAGATTTGATAAGGTTAGCGGGCCAAGAACTTACCATATTCATTTGGAAATAGTCATGACTCGTTAGGGTCTTGACTCGATTTCCACCTTTTTTACTAAACTGAGACTCATTTGGGCCGAGTATGATGTTGTTTGTGCTTTACTTCATATTGAGGTTGATGATTTTAAAAAGCACATCGGGCACAAAGAAAATCAACGATTGTTCCAATTTTTGATGGGATTAAATGAGAACTATTCAGGAGTAAGGAGTCATTTGCTCCTCTGGAACCCCTACCCTTATTTGAGTTTTGCTGTGCAAGGTACTATTACCCTCACACGTGGTCAGTTCGAGAAACATTTACAAACTGCTGGCCAGGTTGGAGGCACTGCAACAACAGCAGGTGTTACCCCTGTCGAAGATCATCGTGTGAACACACCTGATATTTCTCTTAATTCTATAGTTTTATGTGATAAATACTGTTGGATTCTGGGCACTAGGGCAACTGACCATATGACCAACAGAAATGACTGGTTATATGAGAGCAACTTGACTCTAGGTACTAGAGTTCAACTGCCTGATGGGGGTTATACATCGGTTGGAAGTGTTGGAAATTTTATCTTTAATAAGGACAAGAAACTGACGAATGTTCTGTATTTTCCAATTGTAAATACAATCTTTTATCAGTTTCTAGACTTACTAAAGAGATGAATTGTTCTATGGTCTTTATCCTGACTTTGCTGTCCTGCAGGACCTCTCAGATGGAAGGGTCTTGGGGACTGGTGAGCATAGATCGGGTCTGTACTTCATTAGGATCCCTAGTAATGATGACCCATGTACTGTTTCTTTGTATGTTGTTTCTAGTCCCATGTTATGACATAAGCGTCTTGGACATATTTCGTTAAAGACTTTAGAATATTTAGACTCTCTTGATTTACCTAAGAATAAGTTGTCTGATATAGTCGAATGTTCTATATGCCCAAAAGCGAAGATTACAAGAAAACCTTTTCCTATTTCTATTTCTAGAGCAGATGCCATATTCAATCTTATTCATGTCAATGTTTTGGGACCTTTTCATACTCCCACACATGATAACAAACGATTTTTCTTAACATTGGTGGATGACCTTTCTAGAGTTACCTGGATTCATTTAATGCAATTCAAATTTGATACTGTTGTTGTTCTGAAACACTTCATTGCTATGATTGAAACTCAATTTCGTATGAAAATAAAAATTTCAGAACAAACAATGGTAAGGAATTTTTTAATGAGCACATGAAAAATATTTTTCAACATAATGGCATTGCTCATTAGAGCAGCTGTCCTTATACTCCCTAATAGAGTGGGAGGGTCGAAAGAAAACATAGACATCTCTTAAGTAGCTAGGGCACTTAAGTTGCTAGTTTCACTTTCAAATGATTTTTGGGGGGATTGTGTTCTCACAGCATGTTACTTGATAAATTTGATGACATCTAGGTTGTTAGAAGGAAAATCACCTATTGAGGTTTTAAGTAATAAGAAACCTGTGATTAGTGACCTACGGGTATTTGGATGTTTGTGTTATGCGAAAAATATGCAGGTAGATGACAAAATTTCCTCTAAAGCTATTCCATCTGTTTTGCTGGGATACTCGGAAACTCAAAAATGTTATAGAATTTATGATTTGACTAGAAATAAATATTTTGTTAGTAGGGATGTTCAATTCAATGAAAAAAGTGCTTCCTTTTTTAGAATGGCGTATCAGATCAGTTTCCCATATTTTTTGACTATCACACTAAGTCGGACTCCCACGATGTAAGCATCCCCCACGATACGAATACTGAGAAGAGTAACACTGATATCAGTGCAGAAATTCCACATGATGAAGCCCTCGTGGCACTGATGGAACCCAGCTAGATGATGAGTCCCAGAATGACTTTGATACCATCGTTACACATGAGCCTTTTGGGCCCATTTTCAGCAGATCAGGGAGAGTCATTAAGCCTCCAATCTGGATGAAGGATTATCAGGTTTCGAATGTGTCATCTTTTCATTCTATCGAAAAATTTATATTTTATGATGGTTTATATGACAATTATCAAGCATATTTGAGTTCAGTTTCTAGGCTTGTCGAACCTGACACGTTTTCCGAGGCTATTAAGGATGAAGCCTGGATGCATGCAATGGAGGATGAAATACATGCCCTTGAGCAAAATCATACATGGGAGTTAGTTGCTCTTCCCGGTAAAATAACAATCGGATGTAAGTGGGTTTATAAATTAAAGTATAATGCTGATGGAACATTGAGTAGACATAAGACTAGGTTGGTAGCTAAGGGATATGGCCAAAAGCATGGAATAGATGATTTTGACACGTTTTCCCCTATGGCTAAAATGAGTACTATTAGAGCTGTGCTTGCCCTGACCTCTGTCTATGATTGGCCACTTTACCAAATGGATGTGTATAATGCCTTCTTATAAGAGACCTAAATGAGGAGGTATTCATGCATGTCCGTAAATGATTCGTTGGTAAAAAGAAATGCCCACCTTGTTTGTAAACTTAGAAAATCATTATATGGCTTAAAACAAGCAAGTAAGCAGTAGAATATAAAGTTGACTAATTCCTTGATTGGTGCTGGATATAATCAGTCAAAGCTTGACAATTGCTTGTTTACTAAACATGTTGGAAATAAGTTGGTTATTCTTCATGTATATGTCGATGATTTTCTTATCTGTGGGAATGATGATGGTTTGATATCTGATTTAATGCATGTTCTGGAATCTAATTTTAAGATGAAATATCTAGGTGAATTAAAGTATTTCCTTGACATTGAGATAGCTCTGTCCCAAAAGGGACTGGTACTCTATCAAAGGAAGAATGCTTTGGAACTTATTTCTGATGTTGGTTTATCGGGTGCTAAGACTGCTAGAACTCCTATGTAACCAAATGTGAAGCATACTAACATTGAATATGATAAGCACCTGAATGTAAATGCTGAGGATAAACCCCTAGATGATGTTACCCTTTATACGAGACTGATAGGGAAGCTTTTGCACTTGACTATTAATCGACCAGATATTTCTTTTGTTGTGCAGAATCTTAGTCAAAATATGCAGAATCTGAAAGCCTTCCATCTAGTAGCTGCCCTCAGAATTGTCAAGTATGTCAAGAAAGAACCAGGTAAAGGAATTCTATTATCATCTGATTCAATACCTAGGCTTGTAGCATATTGTGATTCGGATTCGTCCAGTTCCATTGTGTCTAGAAAGTCTTTATAGGTTTCTGCATTATGTTGGGAAAATCATTGATAAGCTGGAAAGTTAAGAAACAGACTAATGTATCTAGATCCTCTACCGAATCTGAGGATAGAAGTATGGGTGCATGTTTATCTGAGATAGTATGGCTTAAGGGTTTAATGCATGAATTAGGATTCAGTCAACATGATCATGTTGTTTTGCACTGTGATAACAACGTTGCAATTCAGATTGCTAATAACCCTTTTTTTCACGAACGAACTAAGCATATAGAGATACATTGCCATTATATACGTGAAAATTGCTTGAAAACGTTGTGCAACTTGAACATGTGAGGACAGGTGATGCACTGGCTGATTTGTTTACTAAAGCACTTGGGACTTAGCAACATTATTCATTGTCTGAAGAACATATTTACTGTACAGGGGGAGCTACCGTAAGGATTCTGATTAAAGTGGTTTCCAGCCCGAGGGGGAGTCTTGAAGTTGTAGGCTGTTATTGGGCTAGTATTGTTATTTTCTTACTGGGTTAAGTTCTTTTATTCGGCCCATGTTCTTTTGTCTTGGACTAGGGTTCTTCGTTTTGTTCTGGTGTATTTGTTTGTGGCGTTTTGTGATTATTTTGATTAGTTGGAGGTGTTAATGAACATTATTTATGTAGGGTTTTTGTTTTTAAGGGTGAAAGTCTACCAAATGAAGGAACCAGACTATATGATCCCCAATTGCTTTCTTGAACTCTTTCGTTTCATCTTCTAGGTTTTCCTTTGTTCTTCATCTGTTAGCCCCCGATTTCATCACTTGTGAATACCAAATGAGGAATTAGACTTGAGAGTAAAAGCATCAAAATCCTTCAACCAAGATGGTGTCGAGTAATTCAAGAGACTTTCTAAAAGAGATATCGTAGTTTGTATAGTGTCTGGTTGTTCAGTAAGTTTTTGTTGGTGAACAAAAGGTTTCTTATGATCAATTGAATCAACGAGAAAATCATTTAGACTAGTGGTCTTTTTCAGGGACAGGATTTGATGAATCAATTCGAATTTGTGCTCAAATTGTAGGGAAAGTCCGAATCATTAAACATAACATCTCTGCTCACATCAAACACAAAATTGTAACTCATCACAAGATAACCTTGTGTGAATCGAAATATCCCATGAAAATAACTTTATATTGAGGTGCATACTTATCAATGTTATAAACCTTTGTAACAAAACAAAGGTACCAAAATATGTGCAAATGGCTTAACTCCGGTGACATATTTATCAGGTAACAATCCACAAGAGAACAATATCCCAATATTTAATAAGGACAAACGCTTGTAATCTATTAGCTCTTACAACGTTGAAAATATATTGATAGTTTCTTTCAACACGATCATTCTACTATGGCGTATAAGAACAATTGGTCTAATGTATGATCCCCAATTGTTGAAAAAAGTGTGTCTAATTACACTCACGAAATATTCACCCTTATCACTTCAATTTTTTTTAACAATGCTCTAGAATTGATTTTTATCATCAACAGATTTTTTGTTTTAAATGTAACACAATATCACTTTGACATGTCATCAAGAGTACCCATTAGAACAAGCGTTGTAATCAACAATAATTAGGAAATAATGATATCCTCTCAAAGTCGCAGACTTATATGAACCCCACAAAGCAAGAGGTAAGGGTTTGTATGCTATAAATTCACTGTTGGAAAAGGGTAATCTTATTTGTTTCGGAAGTAGAGAAATTGTAAAATGCTTCAGTTGATCAATTCCTCTTGAAGACAAGGTATGCGAGAATAAAGTACCAAGTTATGAAAAAGATATATGGTAGAGATGTTAATGGAAGATGACAGGAACAACATTAATTTCCCTAACATATCTTGCAATATGTGTTACAACCTTGCTATTATCAATAGGAACATGTGCGCATTAGCGCCTGCCATGTATGCCAGTCCCTAGTTTCTTCCCATCTAAAAGGCCAGTAGCTTAATAGAGACGTTTGAAAAGTTCAGTTTGCAGGTTATCTGCATACACATTATTGAAACAGAAAACAAATTATAACAAAATCAGGAACATGTAGAAAATTGGTGAAACATTAATTGTGTTTTACCTAATTAACAACTCCCAATGTGAGTAACTTCGTATTTTTGACAATTTGTTAGCCAAACAAATTGAAATGAGTTGTTATTCAACTTTCATCTATAAGACAATCACAATTATAAGTGATGTGATTAGTAGCAAAAGAATCTGGCTTAACTCATAGAAAGAAGCCCATATACTTAGCATATTAATGTGTGCTCCAGTTACATTCCCCGTCTTATTCCGCAGATATGTCAAAAATTGATCAATTTGACAGATTTATTACAATGTCCAATTAAAGGTCGAATCAAGTGAAACAAGAAAATTGTGTTGCTCAATTGCAGTAACTGATAGATTTTGCATGGAGTAATCAATTATTGCATTAACAATAGTAACAGAACCTCCCCATGTTTTCTTCAAGTTATCGGGAAGCATATTTTTCTTATAACATGTATCAATACTATGCCATTTTCTCCCACAATAGGTGTATAATCATCCAAACTTGTCGATCTTCCCCTGTATGAATTGATTCCATATTGAGTGTTTGAACACATAGTGGTAAAATTATCTAACAATACATTAGTAATAGAATCATATGTGGTCCTTTGATTATCTTCTTGCAAAAGCACAAAATAAACAACACTAAGATTTGGCAAAGGATAACACATCAACAAGTTTGTCCGAGCATAGCAAAATTCTCATTTAAACTGTGTAAGAACTGAATAAATTTTTTGCTTATCATTACTTTCAATTAATAAGGCATTGTTAACATCATAGATTAAAACCAGATCATCTAAATAAGTAAACTCATCCCACATTATCTTAAATTTATTCAAATAGGTTGCAATATACAATGTACCTTGTGTGACATGATATATATATCGATGCAATTCAAAATTCCAAGCTCTCTCAATCTTATTGAAAATTTCTCGAAGATTTTCCCATATGAACTGCATCGTTAGTTTATATACTAGGCCACTAACTAAATATCTAACAACATCATTTCAAATCCATGCTTTCACTATCAAAATACATATGTCCTATCGAGAGTGTTGTTCAGCAGGAATCGTGTCTCGCGTACATGTTCCATCAATTAAATACACCTTGTTCTTGACAAGTAATACTTCATTAATTGCACTACTCCAGATATGATAAATCTCGGTTCCTATAAGTTGAAATGAAATTACTAAAGCTTTTGTGGTATCGACATAAGAAAATAAAATCTATCATCAACCGTTTCAACAACCAATCCTATTGTCATGACATAACTAATCTCCGAATGAACAACGATAGCGTGAATTACAATATACAATCCAAACTCTTGTTAGTAGGAACATGACAAGGCACTTTACTATTAAATGCACATGTTCTCTGCCATTTTGTGACTAATCACGATCGAAAACTAGAAAGTAAAATGAAATTGACAAAGTTCCTGACGAAGTAATCAAGTGCATAACAAGAAAAAATGCTATAGTACCATGTTAAATTAAATAAGAAGAGAAGATATTGAATGTGAATGCATTTCATTGAAGTGAATCAGTTGTGCAACTAACTAACATAGTTCCTAACTAACTTTTAATAGAATTTGTAACTAACCTACTATACTAAGGAACAAACTTGAATACACTATACTTTTCCTAACATGGGTGTCCTCAATTTATATAATTGTGTCCATTATACTATGGTGGAAGAAGGATACGCATGTACAGATTGTAATTGCTTACCGTAACTTCATAGATACTATGGTGAAATTTAAAGGACATGGGATGCCGTTGTACATTACATGGGTATACACGGATACAGACCATAAGTGGGAATTGGGATTCTATAAGGGTGATAGGTAGAAGACGTGCTGGATTATGGGTGTGCCAAGGGGACTTCAACGCGTTAACACACCATTATGAAAAAGAAGCTGGTAGGAGTAAGCCACAAAGACAAATTGATGACTTCAATAACTTCATCAATGACATGGGATTGGAAGATATGGGTTCTAAAGGCCAAATATTTACGTGGGGAAATAATCGTAGGGGAGAGGATCGGGTGTATGAAAGACTAGACAGGCTGCTGTGTAATGCTACATGGGCAACTCAATTTCCAAATGCATAATGTATAAATGAAATCGATGTGAGCTCGGATGACTCGTCAATAATTCTAATAACATAGTTGGGTATGAAGAGAACGAGGTGAGGGTTTCGGTTCAATGAAATGTGGCTTGAAAACCCAGAGTGTAAGGAGGTTATTCGACAATCCTGGTCTGAGAGATACAGCGTGGAACCATGCAAAAGGTTGTGGCCGAAATTGGGTGGGTGCAAAAGGAAGTTAAAGATGTGGAGCAAGGAGTGGTTGGGTAATAATATAAACGAGATGAGAAAGGCCAAGGACGGACTGAGAGAACTAGGTCAAAACCAGTCGAACCAAGCCACCCAAAACGAGGAGATAATATTGAGAAGTCGAATCAAAGACCTATGGAGAAGGGAAGAGCTCTACTGGAAACAGAGGTCGGGAGTCAAATGGCTCACAAAAGGTGATCGAAATACCACATTTTTTCACTTGACAACAACCTGAATAAAGGATTCAAGTGGGGCGAGGCTGATGAGAGAGCAAGATATACACCGAGAGATATGAGGCCATTTCAATCAGGTATTTGAATATGAAAATGCTTCATTTGATGATGATGTGTTGGACTGTATGCCAAGACAAATAAGTGATGATATGAATGGCAAATTAGTAAGGGTTGTCACGATTGAGGAGGTTAATTCAATTGTTTACCAATTGAGTGGTTCGAGGGCGATGGGGCTAGACGGATATCCGAGGTTATTTTATCAAAGGAATTGGAATGTTGTGGGGCCATACATTTTCACTACGGTCAAAGCCTTCCTCGAAATAGGTAATTTTCCTTATTCCTTTACCCAAACAAATATAACCCCAATCCCAAAGATACCTAGCCCGACCCATGCTTTTGATTATCGACCTATCAGTTTATGTAATTTCATTTACAAGGTTATATCAAAGGTGTTAGTTAACAGATTGAATGTCATAAAGGATACGCTCTGAATATCGAGTACGAGAGAACCGAGAAAGTATCGGGGCTTCTAGCAGTCTGGGGAAGATCCAAAAGGGATGCTTTGGGATTCTTAAAGACTAGAATTCGGGATAAACTTCACGAATGGAGAACCAAGACCCTCAACCAAGCGGGAAAAGAAGTGTTCATTAAGTCGGTAATAACGGCTATACCTACTTACGTGATGAGCCTTTTGAAACTCCCTAAAACATGGTGTTCAGAGATCAATGCATTAATAGCGGGGTTTTGGTGGGGACGATTGGGCGAGGGTCGAAAAATCCATTAGAAGGGATGATAGGCTTTAGCAAAAATGAAGGAAGAGTGTGTCTTGGGTTTTCGTGATCTTGAGACCTTTAATGTAGCTCTACTCACAAAGTTGGTCGATAGGATGAACAAGACTCACTTTGGGGCAGGGTCTTGAAAGAGCTTTATTATCAAAGGGGTGATTTTTTTTATTTTTCTGCTAGGAGAGGGGGAAGAGCTTCTTGAGGCTGGTCCAGCAAATTAAAGGGTACAGATTCACTAGTTCGAGAAGGATTGTGAACAATCGGGGATGGAACCAAAATTCGTGTTGCAGTCGACCCTTGGATCTATACAAAATTCGGGTTTAAAGTAAATCTGACACCAAGCTGGGAAGCAAATCCAGAGGTAAAGGTGGAAACACTCTTTGATAAGAACCATGGGCATGGAACAAAGGTTTGTTACGAGAGTTTGTCACACCAACTGATGTTAAGCATATACAGACGATATGGTTCCCCACAAACATAAAACCCGACCGACTAATTTGGCCATATACTGATGAGGAAAAGGTGACAGTAAAAATAGCTTATCACCGACTAAGGGAGGCCGATAAGATGAGGATGGTTGGCATATAAAATCATGGAACTGGGTAAACAACTATATGAAGTGCAGTCTGGAAACCTAACACAATCTCGAATAAAAAAAATATGTGGAAGCTTCTCACAAACTCTCTAGCGTTCATGAAAATTATAAGGCGACGAGGGATGGATGTGTCGACGAGCTGACTGGTATGTAGATTGGAAGAGGACACCGAACACCTAATCTACAAATGCAGGTGGACGGATGTTGTATGGTTCAGTTGTCTAGGGCTTGGAGCTTCCTAACACACTCGGCAAGCACTAGGTGACTGGATACAGGACAGGAGAGACGACACATGCATATCCCGGGTCATGAAGGAAACCAGATGGAGTTTATGTTTGATGACATGTTGTCACTTTTGGAGAGCGCGTTGCAAAATGGTGTTTGAGGAAAAGATGCCAAATCTGATGGACGTGGTCGATGAGGTTAGGAAAGCTCACAATGAGTTATTGAGTGCAAAAATGGAGGAATGAAGCAATTTGAACAAACATTACAGCATTGACGGATACCATTAATTCGTTAAATTGGTCGACAGTTAGACGCACAACTAATGAAGGTGTTAACTGGATTGCCAAGCAGTCGAGACTGGGAGTGTGTCTAAACGATTGAGTGTGAGTACCCCTAGTTCATCTTAGATCTATTGATTGTAATAATGCATGCCTTGAAAACATTATTGCATAATGAATAAAGTTCTCCTCTTTGATAAATAAAAAACGTGTTATAATACAAAAATAAAACTAAGTGCGAAAACAAATAATCAAAATATTAATTTTCAACTTGGAAAATGTGTATAAAACAATTTTGAGTTCTCCATTACATTATTATGGACCTCCCATCTAGCACGTGGGAATTATAATTAGGGGCAATCCTTGACGACACGACACGACAGACAGAAACAAACAATATCGTTGTCATTCCTACGAAGAAGTCTTTGGGAAAACTATTCATTTTCAAGGTCGGAAACAATTCAGTTTTTTAGAAGTTGTATTACGAAAGCAAAATGTTCCTCATCAGCATGATCGTTTCTTGTTCAACTCGGTCGCCGAGACCATTAAATCCTTGAAGAAACATTGCAACAGAGAACACCTGATTGCTATTTGTTCCTGTCCGATTTATTGTGGGAGATGAAACACATTGTCGGATAGGAGATTTGATTTCAAAGGGATTTGGATCTTTTTGGTTGCATGATGTTTAAGGTAATATAGGAACTCGGGGTTTGCTCGTTTTGGTTGATTTTGACCGCGGTGTATCATCGAGGAATATCAACTTTTGATATGGTGAGATTACGGGGTTGTGATTATTTATAATTCCGGTAGTTGGAATGATTGATGAGATGCAAAGGATATTTCACATAAAAAAATGATTGGGAAACAAGTATGTATCATAAGAGTTGGCTTCATCTTCATTCTGGTTATACTACTTTATTCTTGGGATGTCTTGTCCTTGAAACACAGGATGGACGAGAAAAAGAATACGGTGGTTCGGGATTCATTTGACATTAATGATGATGACGTGGTAAAACATCTTACATTAATCTTTATTTTAATCAATTATTTATAAATACATAATATGTATTTATGAGAATTATACATTGTTTATGGCAGACAGAGCTTCTATGGTTGAATTGTAAGTTAGAGATTCTTCGAATAAAATATATTAGTGAAGACCTTGATCTATGTATTGTTCATCAAGGATCTACTATCACTGATACTTTCAATTTGAAGTGTCAAACCGAGGATAAAGAGAAATTTCGTGAGTTTTTAAGATTGCTTCATCCAGAGTTGAAACTAAGTCTGATACATTGTCTAAAAAGAAACAGTCTCCTGTTTGACTACCTGTCTAAAGAAGAAGATGGTTGGGTTAATGAGGATTTTGAGAGCTTATCATCAAGGCTTTCGATCAATGAGTTTAGACGATCTCTGGCAACATCAAAACGATCTGGTTCAAAGAAAAAAAAGGCGGATCATCAGAAAATAATTATCATTGCAGTGGCTGCCACTGCAACTATGACCTTCCTCTTTGCAATGTTATTGTTTTTATGTTTTTACAAATGCTGCGGATCTAGTGCTGATGATGGTCATAATGATGAGAAGCCTTTGTTGTCCCTAAGTTCAAGCGACCGTTCTATTGGTATGAAAATCATTCATCTTGTTAACTATATATTCTGTCAACAAATATGTAGAGATATGAACTAATAAGTATATTTCATCGTGCAGCTTCTTCACATAAGCGTTACGGTTCTGGAGATCTAGATGGACAAGCTGATCAACAGTTAAACCACATTTCAACCAGTAAAACCAACTCATCTTCTTTTAGTGGTAAAAATGGAAATGATCCAATTCTTGTTACTGAGGATATAAAACAACAACCCTCTGGTAGGGTCTGTTCTGCCTTAGAGGTACAAACAACGGAAGGTAGTCTATTACCACCACCTCCTGGAAGGGTGGTTTCAACACTTAAGCCTCCACCAGGGAAAACCACTTCAAATCTAAACCCTAACCCAGGGAAGGTAGAGCCTCTTCCTCCGGAACCACCAGTACCTCCAAAGCCTCCTACAAGGGCAGGAACAACAACAACAGCAGCAGCATCTTCTTCTGCTCCTGCTCCTCCACCGCCTCCTCCTATAAGTAGCGGACGTAAGCCTTTAGGACCACCACCACCTCCACCACCCGCACCTGGTGGGAAAAGACCGGGGCCTCCCCCACCACCACAACCAAAAGGAGGTGGTGGAGCTGCCCAACCACCTCCACAATCTATTCCTGGCAAGTTCGGTAAGGCCCCACCTCTTGCACCAAAAGAACTTGGTCGTCCAGAAGATCGTGGTGGTAAAACCAAACTGAAGCCATTCTTCTGGGACAAAGCTCAAGCTAATCCTAATAGTTCCATGGTATGGGATCAACTCAAAGCGGGATCGTTCCAGTAAGTTTGTTTTTATATTACAAAAAAATGTTTATCCTTGTTATAACATCGCATTAATATACTTAGAATGTCTTTTAATGATTTGTCAGGTTCAATGAGGAGATGATTGAAACTCTGTTCGGATACAACGCTGATAATAAAAATAAAAATAAAAAAGAAATCAAGAAAGACTCTTCTCAGGATCCTTCAAATACAATTATTCAGATTATTGATCCAAAAAAATCACAAAATCTATCCATTTTGTTGAAAGCGTTAAATGTGACGATTCAGGAAGTATGTGATGCACTACTTGAAGGTGACATGAGCATTATATGTTTCTTTGTTCATTATGATTACTTAGGTACGTGCATACTGATCTTCATCTAAGCTTTCTACTTTATTTAGGAAATGAGCTTCCAATAGAATTCCTTCAAACTGTACTAAAGATGGCGCCAACACAAGAAGAAGAACTCAAGCTGAGGCTATTCAATGGAGAAGTTTCTCAACTGGGTACTGCTGATCGCTTCCTCAAATCGTTGGTTGACATTCCATTTGCATTTAAACGGATGGAAGCACTAGTTTTCATGATTACTCTCGAAGAAGAAGTTACTTTCGCAAAAGAGTCTTTTGAAAATTTGGAGGTAAATAGTATGTTAATTATTTTTGTATCAAAATGAATGTGTTGTACTCTCATAACCTAACATATGAATACGTTTCATGTAAGGTTGCATGTAATGAGTTAAGGAAAAGTCGTTTATTCCTCAAGCTACTGGAAGCTGTTCTAAAGACTGGAAATCGCATGAACAGTGGGACATACAGAGGTGGTGCCCAAGCATTTAAACTTGATACCCTTTTGAAATTATCAGATGTGAGAGGAGCCGATGGAAAAACAACCCTTCTTCACTTTGTTGTCCAAGAAATAATTCGATCGGAAGGTATCCGAGCGGTCCGTGCAACGAGAGAATCACTTAGCTTATCCAGTGTGAAATCAGAAGATCTACTTGAAGATGTTCCTGAAGAATCAGAAGATTATTACCGCAGCCTTGGTCTTCAAGTTGTTTCGGGTCTCAGTGGTGGTCTTGAGAATGTAAAAAAAGCTGCAGGAATGGATGCTGATAACTTGACGGGGACTGTGGCCAGACTCGGACACTCACTTATGAGAACCCGAGAATTTATGAACACCGATATGAAAAATCTTCAGGAAGAAAGTGGGTTTCACAGCACTCTCAAGAGCTTTGTGAAGAACGCAGAGGTGGATGTTTTGTGGTTATTGGAAGAAGAGAAGAGGATAATGGGTATAGTGAAGAGCACGGGAGATTACTTCCATGGAAATGCCGGGAAGGATGAGGGTTTAAGGTTGTTTGTAATTGTTCGAGATTTTCTGGTCATGTTAGACAAAGCATGCAGAGAAGTTAAGGATGCACCGAAGAAGAAACAAGTGCAGAAGAAAGAGGGTCCTTCTCTGGCACCTTCAAGTTCTGATTCTCGACTTAAAGAATCTCCTGTTGTTCCAAAATTAGCACCATCAACTTCTGATTCATCCCTCCCTATGTCTCAGGAAATGCGACAACGTTTCTTTCCTGCAATTCAAGAACGACGTAATGGAGGAGATTCCAGCTCGGATGATGAGAGTTGATGATTGATGTTGTAAAATTTTGTGAAGGTGGTATTTATTCTCGCCTCTACTTGTTGTAAATAGATGTTGAGATTAGGAAATTTTACCCCATCCAAACTTATTAGTTGTGTGATTTGGACCACGCAATACATTGCCACGTGTTGGTTGGTACTTTTTCCATCCTTTAAAATGGACACTTTTCATAGAATATGCTTACGCCCTAGATAAAGGTCACACCATCCTTTCGGTACCTGACTTGTTGACATATGTTTGCTAACCGATTTATTTACCCAGAACATATTTTTATCTATTATGAGATACTTCATATATAAGGTTTTTAATTTTTCATATGATTCTACTGTTCATATTTAATATAGTGGTCGCAACTCATTTGAATGCACCTTAGCTAGTGTTGGATCGTGATTTCCTGAATGCTGATCTGGCAATGAATTGAATGTCAAGGAGATGGTGATCGCGCGATTTCGCCTGAGCTCCGATGAACCTGCAAGAAGGGGATCGCAACAGAGGGGGTGCCTCTGGGTCCCTCTCCGATGCTTAAATGAGTATATGTGTGTATATAGCTCAAAACCCTATTGAATGTATGTAAAGCAAAGGTATTTATAGAGTAAGAGATACCAAACCGTATAAGGTAACTGTATATCTTCGTGAATATTGTGTTGTTGAAGATTTAGATAGTAGATATTGCGGTTACGGCGAGATATTGCAGTTACCGTATCTAATCTTTAGTGAATATGTGCCCGAGATATGCGGGATATCGTGGCTATATCCTTGTTAACGGTTGGTGGGACCAGAGGAGAGAGGCAAGGCTCTCTTGATGGCGAGCACTCCTATGGCTGCGACCTTGATTGTTGGCGAGCACTTCCTGGGCACTCCCTTGGCGAGCACTCCCATGGCGAGCAGTGGGAGGCTTTGGCCTTGGCCAATGGCGACCTGAAGTGGCACTTTGGCGTCCACTTTAGTTTGGATTCGATACTGGACCACTTTATGAGGGCCAGAGTAACCTTACTGTGGGTTGGCCTTGTTTAAATGGTATGGGTTGCACCCCCTGCAAATTTATTGGGCCTTCGAGGCCTTTCCCATATTGGGTCGTCACTATCAATACCCAACATTTGCCCCCGAAGCTTGAGTGAAGTTTCTTCGGTCGAGCTTGATTCTGTGATAGGGTTTAAGATAGTGACTTTTGGACTGGATTTTTTGCTTTCCTTATATGCTATTTGTGCCTTTTGATGCTCTGTATCCTTTGGCGAACGATGTTGGTTGCGTAGAGTTTTTCGGAATGTGTGATACCTTACCCCATTAGGCGAACGCTTTGGGTTTCCAGGGTTTATGGATGCTCATTCTTCACTCTTTGGGCGAACACTATCGTTGCGAGGGTGTTAGGAGAGGTCTGGTATAGCTTTTGGCAATCACCTTTTTTGTGTAAGACTTCGAACATTTTAATGAATGGACAGTTAGCGGAAGTCGAGAGGACTTTTGAGGCATGTCTGTCTCTTTGTCTTCCGTAACCAGTGGACAGACTCACAGGTTTTTCGTGTCGTTCCAACCTTTTGTCTCCCCGATGTAACCCTTGGAATTCTGACATTACTTCGGTTTTACCCAAAAGGGTGTAATCATTATCTGAGCCGTTTCTCACATGCCCGTTTGGTTTCCTTCGTTTTGGCTAAAAAGGCCGAACTTTAGCATTTAGTCTTTTACGCACTCAATTCATTTGCATTCCAGAGTTCATATCTTCTTTCAGCCTTCTGTTTCAATTTTTCATTTCTCTCTTTTTATCCTCGAAAAAGCTTTCTCAGCCAGAACGGGATACTCCTTCGAGCTTTGGAGAGCTGTCGGGGAGTGATCGGAACATCATTGATGACTTCTTCTGACATCATAGGCAACCAAACTTCTGTTCAATCCGCTCAGGGGCGGAAACTTCAGAGTCGATGCTTGGGTTAGCGGGCATTCATCAGTTCGTACAACTGACGCTCAAGGTCGGGGTTCATCATTCCACGCCAGTCTTTATTGATTGGATAAATTTCTGACCCATCAGTCTGGGACCTAAATTCATTGACCGCACTTGAGGACCTAAATTCTTCAGTCTATTTTCCAAGCGGGCTAAGACGAGGTTGTTAGCTGCCTAGGCGTCTATGAGTTTCGGATCAAGGATGTCGACCAGTACTCTGTTTGGTTAGAGGCAGAAAATGGTGACCTCAGGGCTCAACTGAAAGAGTCCTGGGTGCAGAGGGATGCCTCGATGGCTGAGCAGGAGCATCTTTCCTTAAATCTTAAGGCTGTCCCATCCCCCCTTAGCGTGGTCGAGGACTTTAAGAAGTCCGAGGAGTTCTCTGACTGCGCCTTGGAGGTGATAAAGGCTGAGGCTGCTGCCTACCTCCAGATCTTGGTCGACGAGATTCAAGGGATTGATCCCAAGTTTCCTCTCTGGGAGGTGAAGTCTCTTCAGGACTTCATTGAGAGCGGCTATACTAAGGAAGCTCCTTGGCGATGAGGCTGCCCCCGGGGCCGAGAAGGAGACTGCATCCCCTGATGAACCCAGACCTTGAGGTCTCAGGCCTTCAGGCGACCGAGTCGATGCAGAGTTTCATGTCAAGGGAGCCTGTTCATCCTCCTGCTTTTTGCTCATCCTTCTCTTTATCAATAATCACTTTTACTTCCCTTTGTTTTTGGGATAGTTGTAATTATTCTTTTGATTTCAGACTCGGATATTATTAGAATGAACGCCTTTAATTTCGTAAGCCTTTACTCTTTTTCGACTTCGAATGTGTTTGGTCGTTCTTCCGATATCTTTTCGTTCGAATGCTTTAGGAAGTTTTACCATATTTGTTTTCAACTTCTCTTTAGCTTATGTAGGAGAGTCTCGCCATATAGGATCTTGGACCATCCATTCCCTCCACCAAAGTTTCTTCAGGGAACTGTTACTCGAAGATCATACCTTTAAGGAAACTATCATCTTTTGTAGATGTGTTCGCTTTGTTAAGGTTTTAGACCTTTGGAGTGTTCGTCTAATCACGGGGAACTGTTACCCGAGGCTCATTCATCTTTTAGTAAGTGGTCGCCCTAGGTTCATTCGCCCATTTTCTTTGTGTTTGTTTCGCAAAGGAACTGTTACCTTTGATATGGATTCATTCGCTTTGGATGTTACTTCTCAATTTTTGCCCAACTTATAAGAGAACGGACTCCTTGACGGATTGCTCGCCTTTTGCGCTAGGACTTCTGTCTGATTTTTATATTTAGGCCTTATTTGCCTAACTTTTACCTTAGGTCTTTTCGCCTGATTTTGATAACAGGTCTTGTGCCTGACTTTGGCCTCAGGTCTTTCGCCTAACTTTGGTGCTAGGTCTTTTGGTTTGCCTAACTTTGGCGTTAGGTCTTTTTGCCTAACTTTGGCGTTAGGTCTTTCGCCCAATTTTGATATCGGGTCTTTTTGTTTCGTAAGCCTTGGTTTTTGTTTGACTTCGAGTATACTTGGTTGTTCTTCCGATGTCTATCTTGCTTGAAAGCTTTAGGAAGTTTTACCATACTTGTTTTCAACTTCGCTTCAGCTTTTGTAGAATAGTCTCGCCTTTTTGTGCGAAAACGTTACCCTTTAGCGGTTCTTTTCGCTCCTTTAGGTTTCGGGGGAAGGACTGTGGCCTCTTATCGGCTCGTCCGTTCCTTTCGCCATGTTTCTTAAGGAAACTGTTACCCAAGGATTATGCCTTTAAGGAAACTGTCATCCTTTATGGATTCGTTCACCTTTTAGGATTTTGGTCCTTAGATTCGTTCGCCTAGTCGTAGGAAACTGTTATCTAAGATTTGCTCGCCTTTTAGGAAGCTGTTACCTCGGATTCGTTCGCCTAGTTGTTTTCAACTTCGCTTCAGCTTTTGTAGAATAGTCTCGCCTTTTTGTTTTCATTCAAAGGGTCTTGGACCTTTCTTTGGAGGAAACGTTACCCTTTAGAGGTTCTTTTCGCTCCTTTAGGTTCGGGGGTAGGACTGTGGCCTCTTATCGGCTCGTCCGTTCCTTTCGCCATGTTTCTTAAGGAAACTGTTACCCAAGGATTATGCCTTTAAGGAAACTGTCATCCTTTATGGATTCGTTCGCCTTTTAGGATTTTGAAGACTGCGCTCTGAAGATGATGAAGTCGGCGATCGCCGATTTTCTCCAAGTCCTGGTGGATGATGTCCGGGCGGTCGATCCCAATTTTCCCCTTGAGGAAGTTGGGTCCTTGAGGAGCTTCCTCCGGAGTCGTAACTCTCAGTCTACCCTTGTTGCTGAAGGGGTTATTCCAGCTATGGCTGAAGAGGTTGTTCCCGAAGGCGGACCAAGCCTTCCTGCCCCCGAAGACGAGCAAATCGTCCCTGCCCCTGAAGGCGAGCCAGTGCCTCTGCCCCCGAGGATCCCCAAGCCTGAAGTCTCCATCTCTTTTATTGACAATATTTGCCTTTTGGATAGCTGTTTTTCTTTGTAATTTTTTGTTTTCCTTGTAATTATTTATTTGATTTAAGACTTGGCTTCTTTTATTGAATGCCTTTATATTCATAAGCCTTTTATTCGACTTTGAACATGCTTGGCTATTTATCCAACGTCTTAATCATAATTACTCTTCGATTTCCTTTTGACTTGTAATGTCTTCGACTCTTGAAGTCTTAGACCAAGCATAAGTCGATCCTTCTAAGGAAAATACTTCTGATACTTACAAGCATAAACTTCTAAGTTCAAAGAGATATTACCTTCTTTGAAGTTTAGACCTTCGAGGTCATCCTAAGGCTTTGTCATCCATAGTGATCGCCTTAAAATTCTTTGTTAGCAGATCCCTTTGTTTGGTTTTGGCGTCTGCTTCTCATCTTGCCTAACTTTATTGCTAGGTCTTTTGGCCTGACTTTGGCGTCAGGGATTTTTTGTTTTGCCTAGCTTTATTGCTAGGTCTTTTGGCCTGACTTTTGGCGTCAGGGCTTTTTGTGCCTGATTCGGTTATCAGGTTTTTGCCTGACTCTTGGCGTCAGGTCTTTTGAGGCCTAACTTTATTGTTAGGGCTTTTGTGGCCTAGTTTTGTTGCTAGGGCTTTTGGCCTGTCTTTGGCGACAGGGCTTTTTGGCCTAGCTTTGTTGCTAGGGCTTTTGGCCTGTCTTTGGCGACAGGGCTTTTTGTGGCCTAACTTTGTTGTTAGGGCTTTTGGCCTGACTTTGGTGACAGGGCTTTTGTGGCCTAACTTTGTTGTTAGGGCTTTTGGCCTGTTTTTGGTGACAGGGTTTTTGTGGCCTAACTTTGTTGTTAGGGCTTTTGTGGCCTATCTTTGGTGATAGGGCTTTTGTGGCCTAACTTTGTTGTTAGGGCTTTTGTGGCCTATCTTTGGTGATAGGGCTTTTGGCCTGACTTTGGCGTCAGGGCTTTTGTGGCCTAACTTTGTTGTTAGGGCTTTTGGCCTGTCTTTGGTGACAGGGCTTTTGTGGCCTAACTTTGTTGTTAGGGCTTTTGGCCTGACTTTGGTGACAGGGCTTTTGTGGCCTAACTTTGTTGTTAGGGCTTTTGTGGCCTATCTTTGGTGATAGGGCTTTTGTGGCCTAACTTTGTTGTTAGGGCTTTTGGCCTGTCTTTGGTGACAGGCCTTTTGTGGCCTAACTTTGTTGTTAGGGCTTTTGGCCTGTCTTTGGTGACAGGGCTTTTTTGTTCGATTTGCTTCGAGTGAACATGTTTATGAAGGAATTACTTGCTTGTATGGTCCTTCCCACTTAGCTGAAAGTTTATTCTGACTGTCCAGCCTTGTGAATTCATTCCTTCAACATTCCTCTCTTTATCAGCTTTTCGATGTCGCGCTTGTGATATCTGCAATAGATCTCAGTGTCATTCCCCATAGGCTGACCACTCTTGCGGGGACTCGGTGGCCTTGCCAGAGACCTTTCCATCTCGACTAGTACCGCCGAGATCTGCCTGTTTAAAGGCGTGAAATACTCGGGGACCTCTGGATGTCTTGGTCCTGATCTAGGCTTTTCTCGACCCTTCTTGATCCTGCAGGGACACCAAAGAACCAAGACGACGCCGAACCCAAAAGGGTCGACAGAAATAACAGGGCTAAGTGATTCGGATCAGTCGACTTACCTAACAGAGAGGCTTCATGCTTATTAACATGTATAATGGGGGCGCATCCACCACTATACTCGGGGATGGCCCTGGCGACGACATCCTTTTGGGTCTTGATGACGACCAGGTCAGTGGTGAAGATATGAGATGATCGTTCCTTAAAGGGAGTCATGACGGTTTCGCGTTGTTCTTTGAGTCTCTTAGTGATAAGCTCCTCAACTTGGTCAAGAGTGAATTGGGGTTGTTGTCCTCCAGTCGGTGCAGAACTTGATGGATTGACAGAGTGAGTGACCGCCGGCGTCTCAGTGGAGGCCGGAGGTAAGGATTGGTGTCCAAAGGTCATCTCTTGATCTTCTTGAGGGGCTGTGGTGCCAGGATTTCCAGTTTCTGGTTCCGGTGGCCCCGTAGGACGAGGATCTTCATGAGGAGCAGGGGGTTTTCTGCGGGCCTGTCCTATGATGGTTTCCAAGAGGGATATCATCTCTGCGGTTACCTGAATGGTTTCCCAAGCCACTTGGATGGTTTGTCGATCTGGAATCTCTGCGACGTTTGGAACAGGGGTCGTTCTCGAATTGCCAATGTGTTCACGTGCCGGTCTCGGAGGGACGGCATCACAGACTGCTTGGCTTGCAGGTTCTTCGTGGAGTGGCGAAGCGGCAGCGGAATTAGAGCTATCCGAGGACTGCTCGTTAGCTTCTTTCCGATGATTGCGGTTAGAGCGAGTATGTATGACTGTTTTGCTCGTTTTCCCACAGACGGCGCCAAATGTTGGATCGTGATTTCCTGAATGCTGATCTGGCAATGAATTGAATGCCAAGGAGATGGTGATCGCGCGCTTTCGCCTGAGCTCCGATGAACCTGCAAGAAGGGGATCGCAACAGAGGGGGTGCCTCTGGGTCCCTCTCCGATGCTTAAATGAGTATATGTGTGTATATAGCTCAAAACCCTATTGAATGTATGTAAAGCAAAGGTATTTATAGAGTAAGAGATACCAAACCGTATAAGGTAACTGTATATCTTCGTGAATATTGTGTTGTTGAAGATTTAGATAGTAGATATTGCGGTTACGGCGAGATATTGCAGTTACCGTATCTAATCTTTAGTGAATATGTGCCCGAGATATGCGGGATATCGTGGCTATATCCTTGTTAACGGTTGGTGGGACCAGAGGAGAGAGGCAAGGCTCTCTTGATGGCGAGCACTCCTATGGCTGCGACCTTGATTGTTGGCGAGCACTTCCTGGGCACTCCCTTGGCGAGCACTCCCATGGCGAGCAGTGGGAGGCTTTGGCCTTGGCCCATGGCGACCTGAAGTGGCACTTTGGCGTCCACTTTAGTTTGGATTCGATACTGGACCACTTTATGAGGGCCAGAGTAACCTTACTGTGGGTTGGCCTTGTTTAAATGGTATGGGTTGCACCCCCTGCAAATTTATTGGGCCTTCGAGGCCTTTCCCATATTGGGTCGTCACTATCAATACCCAACAGCTAGGAACCCTACTTTGCCTTTTTTTTTTGAGAGATTATTATTATGATACAAGGATTAGTCTCACGTTAAAAAAAAAAAGACAATTTAGAGTCTTTATAAATTATGCATATATTTCTGAAGGCGAATATTATTAATTATTTTTATTCTGAACACAACGGAAGAATTATACTAGGTGAGACTAGTGATGACAATCACTTGAGCTTAGAGTGTAATGATATAAAGATAATCATGATCTGGAGATGCTAGTTGTTTATGTAAACCCTCTTGGGTATCATAGAATATGTAAACCCTCTTGAATATAAAACCCTACAAGTTACTAGTCACCTACTGAAGCGTCAAATACATTTACGGGGCGTTTTTTCACGGAATTCGGAATAGGGAATAGAAATTGGGAATAAGGAATAGGAGTTAAGAATATGAAGTTGTTTATTTGGTGGAATGGAATAGAGTTGAATAAGGAAATCTGTTGTTTTTTTGGTGGAATTGTATACGGAAAAGGAATGGAATGTGGTAAAATGACATATTTGCCCCTCTTTGTATATGTATAGTATATAATAAAAATAATTTGTATTAAATAATTATAAACTTAAAAATAATAAAAACGTTTATTTAAATTTAAAAAACGAAATTTTTATTTATTTAATTTTTTTAAAAAGATCAATTTATTAATTTTATTAAAAAAAATAAAGAATGTAAAATTTCTTAAACAATCAATTGATTACATAACATTAACATGATTAGAAATATCGATAAATACAATATTCGCAATATAACATTTTATGAACCTACGACAATAGTCGTTCCGAATAAGTGTTAAGTCATTTGCTTGAAACCTAGCAAAAATGACCACATACATAATACAATATGTTGTTAGTCACCACATATATTATACAAAACGTGGGTTTCTCCTTAATCAAAATTATACATATATGTCGATCCGATAAAACTATCATACATCTACAGCTTCATTGCCCGCAACCACTCGAGACGGTTGGCAGGCGCCATCCCAAAAGTATCAGCACACTTTTCTCCCGAGTTAAGAACAGATGGTGAGCCTTCCACACATCATCCAAGGTGACACCTTCTAGACTACGAACCGCTGCATCCACCAGTGGTAGTTGTTGCTGAATTGGATCTGTTAACGCAACCGTCTCCCTTAACGAATCAGATATCATCGTTCCAACAGTGTTCATCTCTGAGCAAAGATGTTGCACGTCCTCGCTAACTCTCTTTCTTTTTCGACTTGATGCTGTGTTACCTTGTGACTGACGATTAGTAGAGTCTCGGGTTTCTCCCTCCGGTTGGTTAACATAATCTGGCAGTTCTGCGTCCTCGTCTAGGAAGTTCGACTGTTCATTCTCGGCTGAGGCAAGCACCTCATGCACCGTTTGAGAATGCAACCCCGTTGCTCTATCCCTGTCATAGATTCGTGTCATTTCCTCAAAGTACGGGAAACTCTTGTTTTTAAACGGCGCAGCTTCCTTATGTGCCTAAAACATCATATAACATAAATACGTTATGGTCAAATTAGACAAGTATTCTAAACCCATAAATGTCTTTCCAACTTACTTGCACATAGACAACCCAAACTTCCTCTTCTGCAACCACACATTGTTTGACCTCATCCCAACCAAAGCCAGATGTATTTTTCCCATGAACTATATCATACACAATACTCCATTGTGCCTTCAAAGTCTTCAACTGAGATTCGATGTGTGGTTTAGCCTTCAAACCACACCCCAGGAGCCTAAGGTACAACAACTTCTCGAGTTCCGGTAAAAAAAACCACCTTGAATCATGTCTCGGCATTACGATGACCTTGGGCGTGCAACTCACCCATTGATGCAACCAAGGCTGCATCTTCAACTGCAGTCCATTTATGTCGGGATGTAGACATACTAAAACAATGAAGAATTTAGCATCATATGTACGTACAATCACATCCGAAGCATATAAACCAACAACGTATGATTGTCATAATAAACCATACAAATGTCTCCAATAAGCAAACATGAGTAATTCGAAGAATTCACGGAAAATTACATGACATGAAGAAGATAAAAACACCTTGTTTGTAAAAGCATCATCTAGAAAAACAAATACATAACTAAGCATGATTGTTAACTACATTTCCTTTCCAGTCATTATACATAGTTTCCGCCAACTGATCTCTCCAAATGTTCCTCTCCGCTGAAGCACGAACCTCGCTAATAAAATCCACAAAATCAGGTTGAGTTGATTCAAAATCAAGAGGTATATCATCCTCTAAGGGATCATCCATCTCCCTTCTGATGAAATTTTGGAGCAGGCAACAAGCGTGGACAATTCTGTTGTGAACTTCCATTGGATAATAATACGTGCTCCTTAGTATGGACCATCTCATCTTAAGAAGACCAAAACAACGCTCTATCACATTCCGAGCTCTCGCATGTTTCATATTGAAGTACTCTCTAGCATTTGCAGGTTGATGCCCAATGCGCCATTCATTCAAATGATAACGCACTCCTCTGTATGTGGCCAAAAAACCCTAAGAATTGGCATATCCAGCGTCAACTAAATAATAAAAACCACGAGAGACCCTAAGACCGTTCTCTCTAGATAGAGCATCTCGCAAAACTTGACTCTCAGTAGGTGATCCTTCCCAACCCGGTTGTACATATATGATTTGCATATTTGGGGAACAAATAGCTAGGACATTGGTGGTAACCTGCCCTTTCCTGTTTCTATACCTAGGTCTGTCAGTCAGGGGGACTCTCAGCTCAATGTGAACACCATCGATGGCACCCAGACAGTTCTCAAAACAACTCCATCTTTCATCGTTTCCATCTGGTGTGATCGGTTCAGGTTTTTTGGTTAGCACACTGTGACACCGTAGGATACTCAAGATAACTTTGTTAAAATAACGACTAACAGTTGATCCTGATCTACCAAAGTCAAACTTGATCACCCTATTCTTCTTGTGATGAGCAAGTATGTATAATGTCATCGCTACTTGCTCATCTATGTTGACATGTCTCGTTGACCTAAGACCACCAACCACGCCTAACATTTCACAGAGCTTGCTAAAGCAATGCCTACTCATTTTGAGTTGGTCTCTATAATCGGTATCATCCGAATGTAGTAGGCCCTTAATATAGTTTATTTTTGCCACCTCATACATCGAAAAAGCTCGATTGGGTAGTCTTGGTAGTTTCATGTGCATCCACATACGCAAAACAACTGTCATAATAAGATGGAGGAACCTAACAGCACACCTTCTCCTTAGTGTTATATGTTGTTTTATACTCTCGGCAGGCATAACTGAAAATATACATAACTATTTAGATGGGGGTTCATTTTTAGGTTCATAACGTGAACCCATCAACGAGTCTAGGTTCATTTCAACCCAGAATCTGATGATTCTGGCTTTAAATTGAACCCATAATCAGCTGACTCTGGGTTGAACTGAACCAAGACTCGAAATTGTGGGTTCAGTTCAACCCAGAATCAGCTGATTCTGGGTTGAACTGAACCCGGAATCAGCAATTCTGGGTTCATTTCAACTCAGAATCTGATGATTCTGGGTTGAACTAAAACCAGAATCAATGATCATGGGTTCAGTTGAACCCATGATCATTGATTCTGGGTTGCAATGAACCCAGGATCATCGATTCTGGGTTGAACTGAACCCAGAATCATCGAATCTGGGTTCAAACTCAACCACAAATAGAATCGAACGCAGAGCATAACGTAACTAACAATTCCGTTTAACATAACTAACACTCAACAATCAATTCAGTTTTATTGGAACTAACAGCATAACGTAATTAAAACTCATAACGTAATAAAAAAATCAGAAACAAAAAGAAGGGACTAACCTATTTTCGAACTACGAACGCACTGGAACTGAAGACCAGGAACGATCGAACGCAGACAGATTCAGATTCGATGGACATGGAGAGGAAATGACAGGATTCGAAGAAGGAGGAATAATCAACCCAGAATCTGCGCTTAAATGGACGAAGGACGGGACAACGGGGTCGGTGGAATTGAATGGAGTAGATGGCGAATTGAATTGGCAGGTGGTTGGCGAATTGATTTCAGCATACAATTGAAGACGCAACTCAGAATGTTGAAAACGCAGACTCAGTTGATTTTGGACAGCTTCCTTCATTCATTATAGCAGCAGGGGCACACTCGGAAATTCGAGAAATAGTGGAGGGCATAATCACCATTCTGTCATCAATTCCGAATTCCAAGCCTTCTTGGCTTAGGATTCCGAGGTTTTCACCCGGAAAACCTAAGCCCACCCCGCTTGGAATACATAAGCAAAGAATCAGCAATTCCGTGAAAAGAACATGGGCTTACGGAATTCGTAAGCCCAAATCCTTTGGAATTCCATGAGAAGAACGGGCCATTATAGTCACCTACTGAAGCCTATAACACATTTAAATGCCCCACCATGCTTGTGGGTTTAATCTATCTTAATTGATACCTCACTACAAGAATCTGTATCAATAACCACAAAATTAATTTGTTGTCATAAGGATTGTGTTGGTAAAACGGTGTATAACTTTCGACAGTTTAATACGTCCCCGTAGACACGTTTTAGTGTCAACACATTTGTCGTAGCACAAACAATCTTTTAGTATTGACTTTTTCTATCGCAATATGTCTGTGCCGACCAAATCCATGTGTCAAAAACTCAACTGAGGTTAATATTGATATTCAGTCACGCAGGTTTACTTTCCAAATTAATTAATGTAATAAAGTTGTAAACAATATCGACATAAATTCATTGGTAATATATGTGTTGCCGTTGCTAAACGGTATAGCTACAATTATAACAGAACATACTGTTTTTTCCAGTAATCCCAAGCATAGTTCAGAATCTCCCCTGTGTAGAGCAGAGCCTTCATCGGTCCATCAACTACCATATCCAACAACGGATTCCCTTGCAGATCGACACTCAGGACGCACCCACATTGCTCGCAGACATTCCAGGAGAGTCCCAGTTGTCGATCGATCGTTCATCCATTTGCTGCTGTATCACGCGACAAGCACTACTCCTCAAGTACGCTGGTATAAGTAGTCGAATGTTTCTTCTTCTAATTGCGAATTGAATTGTCATGAGCTTAATTGTGTGATATAGCCAATGGTTCCAACGGACAACTCACCTGAAGGAGTTGTACTATTGAGTCTAACAACCGATTAACCTACAAGCTAGCTGCAACTCGTTCAGTTCCAATTGGACAACTCGATCGAAGGAGTTCTACTATTGCGCATAACAACCAATTAACTAGCAAGCTAGCTGCAGCTCATACGGTTCCAACGGACAACTCTCTGATTCTGTTTGGCTCCATCCACACATAAACAAAAATGAATATCTGAACTGTTACAAATGGTATGGATAACTGTCAATAACTGATTTTGCAACTTCTTGTACTGCATGTTTAAGAAGTTATTTGATTAACTAAACGGTTGTGCTGTCTTTTTAATCCCAAGCCAACTTTTTATTGGGTTGATATTTCTTTGTAGAAATAGAAGTGCGATGGATAAGAGTTGGATGACCAAACATCGGCAAAGTGGGGAATATAAGGAAGGGGTTGCTTCGTTTCTAGACTTTGCCTACTCTCGTTCAAGTTGGGATGGTAAGATTTACTGTCCTTGCAATAACTGTGTTGGTGCTTTCTTACTGGGAAGAACTACTGTTAAGTTCCATACTGAAAAATGGGGAATATTGCCAACTTACACTACATGGGTGGATCATGGGGAGTAATTCGAAGATGTGATTTCTAATGGTAGGATTTCATCCTCTCGTGGGGAAATGGAGGATATGGTGCATGATGGGTTCAGTGGTATGAGGGTGCACGAAGGTGAGGAACCAAATGCAGATGCTAGGACATTTTATAAGCTATTAGAAGATTGTGAAAAGAGCTTATATCCAGGTTGTCTCTCCTACACCAAGATGTCTTTTTTAGTTGAATTGTTGCATCTAAAGGCACGATACAAGGTTTCTAACAAGTTCGCTGATGAGCTACTTCGCATGCTAAGTAAAGTATTGCCACCATGGAACACAATCCCTAATTCCTACAACGAAGTAAAGAAATTTATAGGAGGGTTAGGGTTGGACTACCAAAACATGCATGCTTGTGTAAATGACTGTATACTATTTAGAAAAGAGTACGCCAATTTGGATATGTGTCCAACGTGTGGGAAGTCAAGATGGATTAAACCTCGACACAACACTGGAGGACTGGATATACTAGAGCAATCGAAGCAACAAATAGGCAAGCTACCAGTCAAAGTACTTCGATATTTTCCACTAACTTCAAGGTTGCAAAGATTATTCATGTCCCCCAAAATTTCTTCCTCTATGACCTAACACCATACACGACGATTAAATGATGGTATTCTACGTCATCCTGCTGATACAGACGCTTGGAAAAAACTTGACAGCGTACTACCTGAATTTGGGAAAGACCCACGGAATGTGAGACTTGGATTAGCTACGGATGGGTTTGATCCGTACAGTGATAAAAGTCACCCATATAGCATGTGGCCAGTTGTTCTTATTCCATACAATGTGCCTACCGAGGTTTGTTTGAAAGATATGAACTGCGTGCTATCAATGTTGATTCTTGGACCAAAGGCTCCAGTAAATGACGTAGACGTGTATCTGCAACCGTTGATCGAAGGGCTGAATGAGTTATGGTTGAATGGTGTGCTCACATATGATGCAGACAATAAAGAAAACTTCCAAATGCGCGCAGACGTACTTTGGACCATTAATGATCTTCCTGCTTACGCGAACTTGTCCGGTTAGGCTGCTTATGGTAATTTGACATGTCCTATCTGTCAAATGGACACCCATTATTGTCGATTGAAAAATGGGAGGAAATGTTCTTTTATGGGACACAAACGATTCCTCCCAACCGATCACCCATGGAGAAGAAACAAAAGTTCGTTCGATGGGAAACAAGAGTTACGGATGGCCCCACAAAGACTATCGGGGGAGGAAGTGTTACATGTGCTAGAGAATCTTGATCCATTCATGTTCGGTAAGATTCAACCACCCATTCAGGTTTGAATAGACTCAATTACTGGAAATTGGAAAAAAAAAAAGCATATTCTACCAATTACCTTATTGGAAGCACCTCTTAATCCCTCACAATTTGGATGTGATGCACATTGAGAAAAACGTGTGTGATATCCTCATTGGGAAGTTATTAGGTGTTGCCGATAAAATCAATGAAAACCTTAATGCTCGGTTAGACTTACAGGCCTTAGGCATAAGAACGAGCTTGCATCAAGTCCGTAGAGGAACAAAACTGGTGTTACCACCAGCTTGCTTTTCCCTATCAAAGGAACAGAAGATTAAACTCTGTGAGTTTCTTAAGAACTTGAGACTTCCTAGCGGTTATTCATCCAACATTTCACGTTGTGTTAAGGTGAAAGATAGAAAATTGATTGGGTTGAAAAGTCATGACTACCATGCTCTCATGCAACGTATTCTATCTACGGCTATTAAAGGATTACTCCCCAAACATTTATGCAAAGCTTCAATAGACATGACTAACACATTCAGGATTCTATACTCTAAGGAGTTGCACATGTCGGATCTGTTGAAGGTGGAGTCGCAATTACCCATGACAATGTGTAATCTAGAGAGAATCTTCCCACCAGGTTTCTTCAATATTACAGTCAATCTTATCACTCATCTAGCAGAGGAAACAAAACTAGCGGGGCCAGTGCAATATCGTTGGATGTATTCAATCAAAAGGTAAGTTTCAACACTCGTTTATGAAGTATACATTTGACAGAGGATGTGTATTACTAATAACATGTTCTTATCGTAGGATAATGGGGATAATGAAGTCGTTTGTGCATAATCGCAGTCGTCCGGAAGGATCAATAGCGGCGGGTTATATTGTTCTGGAGTGTTTGACATTTTGTTCTATATATCTCCATGACATTGAGACCAAATTTACACAGCATGAGTCAATTATAGTAATTGAGGTAACTCCAAGGGCGACAGATGGGTTATCGATCTTCCAACCAGTAGGAGCTCCAATAGGTCGTGCAATAGTTCGTGAACTGTCAAACACGGAATGGGAGCAGTGCCACTTGTACGTGCTTAATAATTCTGACGAAGTGAAACCATTCATCGAGTATTTCATTCACCTTTATTGTGATGTCTATTCTTAAACGTTTAACTGCATTACATCTAACATTTCGATTGGTTGTCTTATCTATGTACGTAGTGAACACAAGAGGCAACTAATAGGCGCACGGGTGAGTAGGTGGAACATCAATGTCATGCACAACAGAAGATTAATACAATGCTTGGAGGGCAGGGTATGACACTCTGACATAGATAGGAATATACATATAGTTGGATCGACTGAGGATGACAGAGGTCGTCAACTAAAGGCTTTGGCACGAAGACCGTTATATGAAGCTAAGACATATAATGGTTATAAATCAAATGAGTTCATCTTCCACACCAAAGAGCGGTCTCTAATGAGAAGTTTTGACAACAGCGGTGTCTTGTGCAAAGATGACACAACGTGCTATGCGAGTACCTCCGGTAACAACCCCATTGAAGGTGCAATTGATTATTATGGAGTGTTGAGGGAGGTGGTTGAGCTGCAGTACCTTGGTCACCTATCGGTTGTGTTGTTCAAATGCAATTGGTACAACGTACTTTCATCCTTCAATGGGATGAAAATTGATGAGTATGGATTTGTGTGTGTTCATACCAAAAATTATTTATCAAAAGATGAGCCATTCGTACTTGCAGCTCAGGCCACACAAGTTTTAAACTTACCTGAGAACTTTAACCCTGATTGGAGCACTGTGTTGAGGGCAGAGTCCAAAAAACGATTTGTGCTTGGGGGTCAAATGAGTGAGGAGTCAGTGGAGCCGTATCAGGAAACATTATCATTGGTTGTTGATGTACCGAATGTAGTACATGTCGATGATGTGGTTGATTGGTGTAGAAATGACATTGAAGCTCTCGAAATATCTGTTGGGAATTCCATGCCGGAAATGACCACACAAGCCCTGCCAGAAGCAACTGAAGGCCTTGACGAATTAGAAGTTCTTGAGCAAAGGATGTGGATATTCCTGATGATGGAACAAACAGTGACACATATACAGAATTTGAGGACGATTTGTTCGATGACGAGGACGTACTTGAGGGAACAATGGATGAGGATGACGATGATGATGCATCGTAAGTTGGTGTTCAATAGAAGAGTGTTTGAATGTTTCTTAAGGTAATTGTTCAATAGAAGACTGTTCAATAGAAGACATACTTTTATGCTTTGTCCGAATTGAGATGGTTTTATTGAAATTTGTTTGGAATATCGAATTGAGATGGTTTTATTGAAATTTGTTTGGAGTATTGTGTGCTGCTATTTGTACCATGTGTTGTGTTGTAAGCTGTTGTGTGCTGCTGTGTGTTGTTGTGCTGTAAGATGTTGTGTGCTGCTGTGCACCATGTGTGTGTTTGCTGCTGTGTAAGTTGTTGTGTGCTGCTGGACCCATCCAAACTTGTAGCCAAATGCAGCTCCTGCTGCAGATCATCAAGTAACGAATCTGTATCCTGCTTCAAAACTACAATAACTGCACTTGGAATGTATATGATATACATATACTTCAAAAAATAAAAATAGGATACATATACTTCGAAGGATTAACTGTTGCAAGGTGTATTTCAACTTTTGTTAAAAATACAGTGTATTTCAACTTTTGCACTTCTCAGGTATGGTATATTTTTATAGAAACAATATACAGAATCATGCAAAAACATACCTTCCCCAAGCTCCTGATAAAAATGGTGCATCACATTAAGCTGTTTTTCACATCTTCCTCCTGAAGTGCAACATATTTCTAATGACACGATATACTATCATGCTTTTCCCTCTTAACATCAACCTCAGCAAATGGATCATCAACATACCTCGACTGCAATTCATCCTTATCTATGTCATTCTAACACAATTCCATATCATTCTCCTATCATGATTCTCTATGTTTCTCTGTTTTTCATAGATAAAAATTCTTCTTTCGTGTTTTATTATGCTGGTTGTATTGCAAAGGATTTGAGAATGCATCAAGTGCTTATGGAGGGATGTGAAAAAGAAGGCATGTGTAATATATTAGAATAAAGTGTGGAAGAAATCAACTGAACATTATAAGTCAGTTGTTTTTCATTTTCAAGTACAGAAATGTACAGAAACCATGATAAGCATGATACCATGTGCTGTCAAAATGTACAGAAACCATGATAACTGTAGTGTATCTTGAGGGAGTGATCAGATGAATAAAATTGATGTCTTATTTACTTCATTCTAAGTCAAAGAATTTCCCTAGTAACATTACATCTCATTCTTCATTGAAAGGTTCTTGTGACATAAACTCATACAATGAAGACAGTGAAGGGATGCAATCCAAAGTTCAGAATTTGCATATTCTACATGAAACTGTGTTGCATCTGTACAAGAAACATACAGTTTGCAGGTACACGCTTAGCAAAAATTGTCACGACCACTTCTTCAAGCCACTGATAGAACTCTGCCATATGCATTTCAAATCATAGAAGGAATTGCTGTCTTTTGTCAGATTCTCTGAGTTCCAACGAGGTTGCTGTCTTTAGAGAAGAGGAATTGCTATATTTTTTAAGGAGAGAGTTTGCTTAATGCAGTGATCACACAAAAAGCACGTATGCTTGCCACTTCTGACCAAAAAATGGACACAAAAGAGTCTGCTAACACCAATCACGCAGTAGAAGCAACGATTCTGTTTTTTCATGCACTGGATTCAAAGACTAACCTCACTGTGGCGGATTGTGAAACAAAGCTGAAGTTGGAACGAAGCTGCAAATGGAAGCTGCACTGGAAGCTGCACTGGAAGCTGCACTCGACCTACTTAAGAACTGCAGTAGCTATGTGTCGAGTTGTATGTAGAGGTCAGGTTGAAAATAAGACACATAGCTATGTGTCGAGTTTTATCTTGTTCGAATTGTTTGATACATTGTTTTATGTGTCATAAACATGATTGTAGTAACATTTTGACACATGGTAACACTTTGACACATAGTGGTAACACTTTGACACATAGTTATAACACCATGACACATGGTAACACTTTATTACATCAATGAATATAACACATTTGAAAGTTATATTTTTCATCAAAGTAAGTAAAATTTGTATAAGTTGATATTAAATTTGTATGAAGTATAATATTATAATGAATAACAATAGGACACTTTGACACATCAATTAATATAACACATAACAATGTTGTATTTCAAGCATAAAATGAATATAATTTAAATTGCATACATAAGGATACATATGTCTTGATTTTAAACATGATTTAGAAATATTGTGCTATAAGATAAGTATATACAAATTTATAAAAATTAATCTGAAATTTATACAAATTATGTTATTATACATATTATGTCATTATTAAATATAAAGAATAAGTATATTTTTCATCAAAGTAAGTAATATTTGTATAAGTTGATATTAAATTTGTATAAATTTGTATAAAGTATAATATTATAATGTTATACACTAAGACACTTTGACACATCAATGAATATAACACATAAGAAAGTTGTATTTCAAACATAAAATGAATATGATTTAAATTGTATACATAAGGATAATTAGGTCTTGATTTTAAACATGATTTAGAAATATTGTGCTATAAGATAAGTAAATAAAAGTGAATCTAAAATTTATACAAATTATGTTATAATTATACATCTTATGAACACATTTGGAACGGGCCTTTAATACACGGGCCACTTTCCTTCAATTCATATACCGGGCCAATTTGTGTTACCGGGCCAATTTCATCTGTCTGGACTCATAGGAACAGTTGCTACGGATGCGGACAAAACTGAAGCGTTACCTCGGTTCAAACAGCTACGATGCCTCGGTACCTACACGACATAGTAGGCTTCATCATCAATATTGTGATTTGATGGATCATTCCTGTCATACAATGGTCTTCTCTTCTTCTTCTCGCGCTTAATTTTCACTGTCATTTGGTTCTTCTGCTTCGCACTCTGCAAGTTTTCCCTCCAACCAGTGCTCTAGGACGATCTTCTCTCATTGACAAACACAGCCCTGTCGGTTTGCGTTTGCCTTCAACATGGTATGGTTCTAACTTCCTGTAGGATGATTTTGTTCTCGGAGGCGCAAGGTATGGTTCAGTAAGGTATGGTTCAGCAAACCCTTTGTTCGTCTACGGTGCTCACTTACATGTTTAATCTCCTTTCCCTTGGATGTCGTCTATTTGCGACCATTTTATACACGATTTTTCGTTTTAAAAAACATAACTTGCAAGTGAAGATTCACCTTTGTCGATGATCCATGGTTGATTAACAACTCCCTAAGCAGTCGTAATTTCATGCATGTCGTTGTTATTTGTTTATGCGAAACATGTCACAGAATGTTCACTAAAGGTGCTTAGTTTGAGAATCCGATTTGGATAATTGTTGCAACAACACATACAGATGGAAACTTTACACCACAAACTTGTTTGACTTCACGTTATGCTGCTATATTTAACAATATTTTCTCAGTATGGTGGGTACTCAGAGAATAGTAGAACGAAGTACCGTAGCTTCAAAGCTACCGACACGTAGATCCCCAAGGATGATAAACAGGGTTGCACCAAGTAAGTTGTTTTTTTCACTACTATGCCTTGTAACTTCTTTTAGGTTGTCTTGTTTGGTATTTGCTTTGTTTTAGGTGCTCGGTAACTTGTACTAGACATTGCTTTTAGGGGTTAAGCCTGTGGAGAACATCCCTGCAGTCCCTCCGCCTATCGAACCTCCTTTGGAAGTGTCTATTAAAGAGGAAATCCAGTCGGAGGACCCCTATGTGGAGGAACCACCAGGTATACAAATAGGTAACTTCTAATTTGTCCCATACAACTTGCATTTATACAACTTGGTTATCTAATCGATACCTGTTTTACGTGTAAGCTGCGCAAAAGGAAGAGTTAAGGCCATCAGTGGACAGACTACGTAGAGGGCGAACTTGTTGCATACGGTTGTCTCGTGGCGTCAACAAAAAAGAGGTTCTAAAGTTTAACTCTCGAGGTAAAGTCTGCAGTAACAATGCTTCGGTGTTTTCAAGTTGGTGTGGTCGCATTTTCCGCAAACGAACGAATGCACCTCTAATGGTTAAAGACTGGAAGGAGATTCCAAAGTCTCCCATACACAATGAGGCTAAGATGCTCATGCTGGTTGCGGTAAGTCTCAGTTGTTGACAATCCCTACACAGTATCGTTCAAATTGAACTAGGACTTACATATTGCACCTGTCTATTTGTAAATGCTTTAAATCTGAGCCTAGCATTTCCATATTGTTCAACATCGCAAGAGAAGTTTGTGATACCGGATGATGAAAACCTGAAGCAGCTAATCATATGTACTCTTAAAGAGAAGTACAGAAACTACATGGCGAATCTCAAGAGAAGGTACTTTGACAAGTACCTTACGAATGAAGAAAGGTTACAAAACATTCCTCCTGACGTGGTGAAAGAGGATTGGGTGTGGCGTGTTAACTGGTTCAGCTCTGACGAGTTTAAGGTTTGTGCCTTACTCCCTATCGCAACTGTATTTTTTGTACAGTTAATGAGTGCTGCATTTTTTAAACGTAAACTGGTTGTAACCTATTGTTTGAAGTTAAAGAGTGATCGTAACAAAGTCAACAAAGCTCACCAAGTCATGAGGCACACCGCTGGCACTTTGTCCTTTGCGGGTAGAGAACAGGAAGAGATAATCCTAACAATGAATTGTTATATTTAATAAATAGTTGGCTACACTTGAACAAGTATATGGTACTCTTGCAGATTGAGAAGAACAACAGGAAACATCCCGGGGAGTATCATATGTTCAAGAAGAACCATGTGGACAAGAAAGGGCAGCCACTGGATGATAAAACCAGATCAATACTAGTAAGTAGTACTGCCCACCCATATAGTCACATGTATTGTATATTGTATTTGATTGCTCCCTTATGTTCTTGTCACACCGTTTGCAAAATAGGATCAAGTGAAGGAAAGGGTTGCTCAGTTGTATGGGGAGGAGGAGGCTCCGGTTGACAGGGATGTCTTGTATCAGGAAGTTAGCCAACCTTAGCGGCGTCGAAGTCGTGTGTCAAAGTTTGCACGGATGATGGAAAGTGAGCAGTTAAAGCAAGCAAGGGAGGAGGTGGCTAGAAACGCAGCCGAATGTGAGCAACTCCGTGATCAACTCAAGGAGTTCCATGCCAACATTGAAGTTTTTCAACATGATATTGTGTCATGAAAAGTGCAATGTTTGCCATCGGTGCGCATAGTAATGATTTAATTGCATTGTGTACACCCATTTAGTCATTGTAGGGTATATTCTATAATATGATGCTACCATGATTACTGTTATTGCTATGTTTGCAGATCCAAATGCATGAACCGTGGAGAGATGCGGTAAGTACTCCTGCTTAGTAGTTATGTCGAATGGTGGTACACTAGTTGTTGTGGCTTCTCAGTTTTTATTTTCATTTGGAACTGATTGTAAATGAATATTTTGGACATGATGTAAATGTGAACATGTCATCTCTGTTTGTGTTTTGCAATTGTCACCATACATTTGTTTGAAATGCTTGGCTATATATAAATTCAGATGTGTTGGAAATGGTTCTACATATGTAGCTGTTTGTGTATTCTCTGTTTATGTATTATGTTTGGGTATTCTTGACTACGAGCATACGTATGATTAACAATTCAAAAAGAGTAAAACATTAGCATTTGAATCAAAACAAACCATTGACGATGGACTGTACTTGTATCCGTAATTGATGCTTTATATACAATTTAACCATGACAACCCCGCAACCACAAAACACTTTTTATAGCAACAACTTTCACAGTAGTTGAAACTCCATATTAGCATCAACTATGATGAACATGGTAATATTTATTACTGTTGTACATGCATTGATAGGTTACTTATGACGTGGTCTAACGTTTTATCCATCAAAATTCATCCGTCGTTAAGTACATTTAATTACTTTCAAAGAAATGTTGTAGTTGAATAACGCATATTTCCTCAAAGCAATTTGATGCAATATACAACAAATAGGGACAACAATACGCTGATACTAATACCCTCATTCTACATCTGACATATGTAGACTCCATAAATCAGTATTACCCTCAAATAACCGTCGACGGTAATTACGCGTAAATAGAGTCAGCATATTAGCGATGCTAATGATCAAACCAACTATTCATTCCAGCCACGACAAATCTTTGGTGTCGGCATATTGTCGTCGTGTATACCTTTAGCCACGGGATCTATTAGCACGACTCTTAGCAGCGCCAACAGTGCTTCCGGCAACGATGATTTACCATCGTTGTAGAGCAAATTTATTGTAGTGACTCTTAAGAGTCCACTTGATTGGGGTTTGAAATTTCTAGTTCAGGAGTTTCAAACACATACCTGTTGGATATCGATAGTGACAGCCCAGTAGGGAAAAAGGCTTCGAAGGCCCAATAACTATAGAGGGGGTAAACCCATAACATTCGAACCGGACCGGCCTCCATAGAATGGCCCAGAACCGAGCCCAAAGCCTCTGAGGACACCATGAGTGCTCGCCATTCTTTACCAGGCCGTGACCTCTCGCTGCTCGCCATGAGAGTGCTCGCCCCGAAGAGAGCCCTGCATCTCTCCTCTGGTCCCACTAAACCGTTAATAACAGAGTGGCCAAGATATCCCGCATATCTCGGTCACATATTCACTAAAGATTAGATTTGGTAACTGCAATATCTCGCAGTAACTGCCATATCCCACGATCCGAATCTTCAGCAACTCAATATACATTAAGATATTCAGTTGCCTTTATACGGTTCTATCTCTCTTACCCTATAAATACCCTTGCTTTACATACGTTCTTTACGTTTTTGAGTTTTATACACACACATACTCATTTAAGCATCGGAGAGGGACCCAGAGGCACCCCCTCTGTTGCGCTCCCCTACTTGCAGGTTCACAGGAGTTGAAGCTGAAGCGTCATCCCAACCTTGTCTGGCATTCAATTCACTGTCAGATCAGCATTCAGGATTTCACGATCCAACATTTGGCGCCGTCTGTGGGAACGATCAATTTAGCCATGAGAACTCGATCCCAAAGCAACCGTCGGAATCAGACTAGGGAGCGATCCTCAGATAGCTCTGATTCCGCCGCCGCTTCACCGCTTCAACAAGAACCTGCCAGCCGAGCAGGAGTTAATGCTGTTCCTCTACGAACAGCTCGAGAACATGTCGGTGATTCAAGACCGACCCCAGCTGCTGATCAAAACGGAGCCCCTGCACCGCAGACAGTCCACATTGCGGGGCAGGATATTAATTTAACCCCCGAGATGGTCTCCCTGCTGGAAGCCATCCTAGGACAGGCGCGCCGCCAAGCCCCTGCTCCTCAGGAAAACAATCCCTCTGCTCCTAAAGAAAACCACTGCCCTGCTGCCACAGGGCCTTCACCTTCAGAAGCGGCCAATCCTGGTCCTGTTGCGCCTCAGGAGGATCAGGAGATGACGTCAGGTCAGCAGTCCCTACCTCCAGCACACACCAAGGAGCCAGCAGCCGCATGTACTGCCAATCCTTCCGGTCCGCCTCCACCCGGAGCCTCTCCCATGTACTGCACTGTGGATCAGATGGATGACCTCCTCAACAAAAGGCTCCAGGAAAGACAGTTGACAGTCATAGCTCCCTTCAAGGAGCAGTCCTCTCATCCATTCACCGACGCGCTCGTCGCTATCAAAATCCCGAAGGATGTGGTCGCTCGGGCCATACCTGAGTATAGCGGTGGAGGAGATCCCACCGTACATGTCAACAAGCATGAGGCCTCCCTTTTGGGTAAGTCAAACGATCCCAATCATTTGGCTTTGCTATTTCCATCTACTCTTTCGGGCTCGGCTTCGTCCCGGTTCTTCGGCCTCCCTGCAGGATCAATCGGAACTTGGGCAGAGTTAAGAAGCAAGTTCCTGGAGAGATATATGGGCGAGCGCCAATTGCTGAAGAGCGTGGTCGCCCTTGACTCGGTCAAACAGCAGCCTGGAGAGTCGCTGTCCAACTTCTACGGGCGTTTTCATCAAAACGTCACAGAATTAGATCGTCGAATCTCGGATGGGGAAATCATTCGAGCATTCTACAGAGGTCTGGATGTGGCCAACAAGGCCTCGAGAAAGCTGCGAAACAGCTATCACGTGAAGGAGATAGAGACATTGGAGGAGTTGGCGTCCAGAGCAAAAGGTTTCATAGACCTTGAACGCGCAAACATCGAGGCTAATCTCCTGACGACCTCGCTAAGGGTAACCCATGAACCCCGACGCGATGGTAAGAAGGAGATAAAGAAGGAGAAGAAGGGAAAAGAAAGTAAGCCCCGAGTCGAGTCTCTTCCAGCACCTCGCCATCCAGAGGTCCCTGAGTACTTCACGCCTTTAAATAGGCAGATCTCAGCGGTACTAGTCGAGATGGAGAGGAGATCCTTGGCGAGGCCACCGATGCCTCGCCGAGGTGGGTTACCCATGGGCAAGGATGTCGAGAGCTATTGCAGATACCATAAGTGCAAGGGCCATAAGACAGACGATTGCAAGATTCTGAAGCGAGATATAGAGAGGCTGATTCAGGGGGGAATGTTGAAGGAATTTGTGGCAGGGCGAGACCGAAGTCGAACGCCCCCCAGGAGACATCGTTCACCAGCCCCTGCAGATCAAGCTGAGCCTTCTGGAAGCAAGAGGAGAGTGAATCTGATTGCGGGAGGATTCGGCGCAGGCGGCGAGAGGTCAAGCGCCAGAGAAGTCTACGCCACTCAGATCTCTACGGCAGTTCAGTTGGGGAAGCGGCCAAGACCTGAAGAAAACATTGTCATCTCATTCTCTGAAGATGATTTGGCACATGTCACCATGCCCCACAACGATGCTCTGGTCATTACGGCAGATATTGACGGCTGTGATGTTGCAAGGATTCTGGTCGACGGAGGCAGCTCGACAGACATCCTGTTTCTGGACGCCTTCGAAAAGATGGGCAAATCAAAACGCGACCTGAAGAGGGTCGACTTTCCGCTGATCGGATTTGCGGGAAGGACAACTTATCCACTGGGGGCTATAACCATGCCAGTGATTTTTGGCGAGGGGTGGAAAAGCATCAAGGTGTCGGTCACTTTCCTGGTGGTCGATTCACCTACATCCTACAACGCCATCATAGGGAGGACCACGATCAACCCAAATAAGATTGTGGCCTCCACTGTCCACCAGAAGATGAAGTTCCCTACTCCGAACGGGATTGGAGAAGTGCTCGGAGATCAGCCTTCCTCGCGGCAATGTTATGTGAACTGTTTACGCAGGAAGAACCAAAGGGAGGCGCTCGCCATCGAGACAGAGGCCGATCCCCGCGAGGACCTGGCTCGACCAGCACCCATGGAGGAATTGGAGGAGGTCGAGATCGATGGTCCAGACAAAAAGGTGCGCATTGGGACCACCTTGAAAGAGGATCAGAAGGAGGCCATGACCGCCCTCCTTAAGGAATTCAAAGAGCTCTTCGCCTGGCAGCCGAGCGACATGCCAGGAATCAGCACAGATATTATCTCTCATGAGCTCAGGATAGACCCCTCCATCAAGCCGATCGCCCAAAAAAGAAGATCATTCGGGACTGATAAGCGTTTGGCAATCAGGCAGGAAGTCGGCAGGCTGATTGAAGCTGACTTCGTCAGAGAAGTAAGATTCCAGAGTTGGGTCGCCAACCCGGTTTTGGTCAAGAAATCAAACGGCAAGTGGAGGATGTGCGTCGACTTCCGCGATTTAAACAAGGCTTTCCCCAAAGATTCATATCCCCTTCCGAGAATTGATCAGCTGGTCGACGCTACCTCGGGTCATGAGATGCTGAGCTTCATGGACGCCTATTCAGGCTACAACCAGATCAGAATGCATCCAGATGACGAGGCGCACACTGCTTTCTATGCTGACGGGGACATTATATGCTACAAGGTGATGCCCTTTGGTCTCATCAATGCCGGGGCAACTTATCAGCGGATGGTGAACCGACTGTTCCAGGACATGCTGGGAAGGAACATGGAGGCCTACGTGGATGATATGCTCGTTAAATCCATCAAAGGCAATCCTCATACCACCGACCTCCGTGAAGCTTTTGAATGCATGAGGAGACACAACGTTCGCCTGAACCCAGCAAAGTGCGCCTTTGGAGTCAAGTCCGGGAAATTCCTGGGTTTTATGGTCAGCGAAAGGGGCATAGAAGCAAACCCGGAAAAGCTAAAGGCCATAGAAGAAATGAAGTCGCCAACCTGCCATAAGGAAGTCCAGTGCCTGAACGGCCGACTAGCTGCTCTTAACCGCTTCCTTTCCAAAGCAAGCGACAGGTCCCTCCCGTTCTTCAAAACCTTGAGGGCCAACCGCAAGTTCGAATGGACGCCAGACTGCGAGGAAGCATTCCAGTCCTTGAAAAGGCATATTCAAACACTCCCAGCTCTGGCAAAACCCGTTCCAGGCGATCAGCTTTTCCTCTATTTAGGCATTAGCGATGTGGCAGCCAGTGCTGTCTTAATAAGGGAGGAGAATAATGTTCAGAGTCCAGTGTATTTTATTAGTAAAATGTTCAACTCAGCAGAAATAAAATATGTCCAGATTGAGAAGTATCTCTATGCCTTAGTTATTGTTGCTCGGAAGCTGAGACCTTACTTTCATGCGCACGACATCACGGTCCTCACCAATCAACCTCTCAAAAACTTCCTGATGAAGCCAGATACTTCAGGAAGAATGGTCAAGTGGGCGATCGAGCTCAGCGAGTTCAGGATCAAATTTGCGCCAAAAACGGCCATCAAAGGTCAAGCACTAGCTGATTTCATAGTGGAAAGCACGAGTAACGGTCAAGCGGAGGCAGAAAACAGGCCAAGTCAGTCAGCAAACGACAATCAAATCTGGGAACTCTATACGGATGGGTCTTCATCAAAAGAAGGCTCGGGGGCAGGTTTAATTCTTATTCCTCCTGAGGGCGAGCCTCTGAAATACGCGATCGCCTTGACATTCCCGGCGACCAATAACGAAGCAGAATACGAGGCTCTTATCACTGGACTCAGACTAGCAAAAGGAATGGGTATAGCTGCGCTTAGAGTAAAAAGCGACTCAGAGCTCATTGTCAATCAGGTTAATGGCACATACGAGGCAAAGAGAGAAAAGATGAAGAAATATCTCGGCATTGCCAAAAAGCTGGTCGCAGAAATCCCAAATTTCGCGATTGAATTCATTCCTCGCCAAGAAAACCAGATGGCAGATTCTTTGAGTAAGCTAGCCTTCGGAGGGGCGACAATCCAGGATGTGCAATTTCTGGAAAGGGCTCTATATTCAGTCCTTGAAAACAGAGCGGAGATCTTCAACATTCAAGAACAGGTCACCTGGATGACCCCGTTCCAGAATTATTTGAAAGAAGGCATCCTCCCAGAGGACGAAGGCGAATCCACTAGGATTAGAAGACTCGCAGCCAGTTATCTAATCATCGATGGAGAACTCTACAGAAGAGGTTATTCGACGCCTTACTTGAGATGTGTTGCTCTGCCCGAAACAGAAAAAGTTCTTCGAGAAGCTCATGAAGGGGCAGCAGCATGTCATGAAGGCGCTCGATCGCTAAGCAGAAAAATATTCAGATTGGGATATTACTGGCCGACCTTGGGAAAAGACGCGGCCGAATTAACACAGAAGTGTGAAATTTGCCAGCAGTTTGCACCACGATCGGGTCGACCTTCGACATTATTATCCCCAATGGCGGGTGCCTGGCCCTTCGCTCAATGGGGAATCGATATATTAGGTCCTTTTCCCATTAGCACTGGTCAGCGTACTCACATTATAGTGGCAATCGACTACTTCACTAAGTGGGTAGAGGCGAAAGCTCTAGCTTCGACAACGGAATTCCAAGTTATCAAGTTCCTGCAAGTCAACATATTCTCCAGGTTTGGTATTCCCAAAATACTCATCAGCGATAATGGTCCACAATTCGTTGGAAAGGAGTTAAAATGGCTCTGTGAAGAGTATCATATCGACCATCGTTTCAGTTCAGTACATCACCCTCAAACGAATGGGCAAGCTGAAGCAGCCAACAAGGTTGTCTTAGCAGGACTCAAGAAAAGGGTTCGAGCATTCAAAGGGAACTGGGCAGACGAACTGGAAAACGTATTATGGGCAATCAGAACAACGCCTAAGGCGGCCACAGGAGAAACGCCTTTCAGTTTAGTGTACGGATCAGAAGCAGTAGCACCAGCTGAATTAGCAGTGCCTACCCACAGAGTCCTACACTTTAACACGGAGGCAAATGAGATCAAGCGCAGAACTGACCTCGACTTAGCAGAGGAAAAGAGATGGCTCTCGGAAAAAACACAGGCAAAGATGCGCTTGGCGACCGCTCGGTATTTCAACAGAAAAGTTAGCGCTCGCCAATTTTTCGTGGGGGAGATGGTTATGAGAAGGAATGAATTCACAAGGCTGGACAGTAAAAACAAACTTTCAGCCAAATGGGAAGGACCATACAAAGTAGTAGAGATCGTCGCACCAGGATCCTACTATTTGGAAACCATCGAAGGCGAGAGGTTACCCCGTCCATTTAATTCTGAGCATTTAAGAAGATTTTATGCATAGTTTGTAATCAAACTGATTATGTCAATAAAAGAAAGCCATTCCTTCATAAAGCGCGTCCACTCGAAGCAAGCTGAAGCCAAAAAGCCCTGACGCCAAAGTCAGGCCTCAAAAGCCCTAGCAACAAAGCTAGGCCAAAAGCCCTAGCAACAAAGCTAGGCCAAAAAGCCCTGTCGCCAAAGACAGGCCAAAAGCCCTGACGCCAAAGTCAGGCCAAAAGCCCTGACGCCAAAGTCAGGCCTCAAAAGCCCTAGCAACAAAGCTAGGCCAAAAGCCCTAGCAACAAAGCTAGGCCAAAAAGCCCTGTCGCCAAAGACAGGCCAAAAGCCCTGACGCCAAAGTCAGGCCAAAAGCCCTGACGCCAAAGTCAGGCCTCAAAAGCCCTAGCAACAAAGCTAGGCCAAAAGCCCTAGCAACAAAGTTAGGCCAAAAAGCCATAGCAACAAAGCTAGGCCAAAAGCCCTAGCAACAAAGCTAGGCCAAAAAGCCCTGTCGCCAAAGACAGGCCAAAAGCCCTAACAACAAAGTTAGGCCAAAAAAGCCTTAGTAACAAAACTAGGCCACAAAAGCCCTAACATCAAAGTTAGGCCTCAAAAAACCTGACGCCAAGGGTCAGGCAAAGCCCTGACGCCAAAGTCAGGCCAAAAGACCTAGCAAAATGTTAGGCAAAATGAAAGCCCTGACGCCAAAGTCAGGCCAAAGAAAGTTTAGGCGATCACTATCGATGATAAAGCCTGACAAATTACAAATCCCCTGTTATTAGGCCAACACCTCAAAGGTTTAAACCTCAAAGAAGGTAATATCTCTTTGAACTTAGAAGTTTACGCTTTTAAGTGTCAAAAGTATTATCCTTAGAAAGTTTAACTTATGATTGGTCTACGGCTTTAAGGGTCGACGACATTACAAAGCAAGAAAAAAGTGGAAAGTAATTATGAGTAAGATATTGGATAGCTAAATATGTTCGAAGTCGATTAAAGGCTCAAGAATATAAAAGCATTCAATAGAAAAATCCAAGTCTTCGACAAATAATTACAAACCAAAAACAGAAAATACAAAAATGGCTATCTAAAAAAGATAAATACGGTCGCCAAGGAGTTGGGGACTTCAAGCGTCGGGGTTCTCGGGGGCAAGGGTGCTCTGCTCGCCTTCGGGGGCAGAAGTACTGGGCTCGCCTTCAGGAGCAGCCTCTCCAACAATAGAGGGCTGCGAAGGACGACTTCGCAGGAAGGTCTTCAAGGAGGCAACTTCCCCAAGAGGAAAGTTGGGGTCGACCGCCTGGACCTCCTCCACCAGGTCTTGAAGAAATTCGGCAATCGCCGACTTCATCACCTTCAAGGCCTGGTCCTCAAAGTCTTCGGAGGCCTTGAACTCCTCAATCACGGCTTGGGGTGAAGGAACCGCCTTCAGCTGATCAGCCAGCCGGTTCTTTTCCTCCTCCGGGACGATCCCCCTGGCTTCAGCAGCATCCCTCTGGGCGTCAGCAGCGGCCCTTTGCGCCTCAGCGGCGACCCGAAGAGCGTCCGACTCGGCCAGCTGAGCGCGAACCTCCTTTAACTCAGCCTCTAGGCGAGCCCGGACCGCTTCTCCTTCATCAAGGCACCGATGAAGGGCTTCAAAATCCTGAAGGGCAGCCGCCACATCGGCCTCCCTCCGCTTGATATCAGCAAGGAGGCGCTGCTCCTTGCTGAAATACTCTGACCGGGCATTGTCTACCAAGGCGATCGTCGCGTCAGCAGTCGTCTTGATAGCCTCCAGCTGCCCAGGGGAGATCCCCGTGCTCCGGTATTGCTCCAGCTCGACAAGCAGGTCTGAATGCTTGCCGGCGAGCTCGCCGAAGACACGGCTGATCATCACCTCTTCCCGAATGAGCTGACAAGAAAAGAAAAATGAGAATTGTCATGACACGAACAAAAGGGAACGACTATGGAAAGAGGAAAAAGAAACGAGGCCTTACCAGAGCGACTCGTTCGTAGTGAGACCGAAGGAACCCCTCGATCTGAGGAAGCTCCGTGGGGACGGACGAACGGTCCTTGGGAGGAATTATCCCATCAAGGAGCCGCATACACAAGTCTGGGCTACCCCGGAGGCTCTTCTGGGCAGGGCACCCCTTCTTCGAAAGGTCCCCGCAAGGGAACCAAGCACCCCGAGAGTTCGCAGCCTTGAGCGGCTGGAACAAGCTCGCCATGGAGCAATACTCCTCCCCGGGAACCCTTGAGGAGCTGGGGGCATCGGAACCCTTCTTATGGGTCCCAGACTCCTTCGGGGGGACCGCGGACGCCGTAGGAGGTGGGGGCGCCAAAGATAAAACCTTCTCCTGGCCAGCCGTAGGCCCCTGGGGGGAAGGAGGGATGACCGCCGAAGCAGGAGTCTTCCCTTTGCCAGTGGAAGGACCCTCAGGAGGAGGAGGATGCTGTCCAACAGCCGGTTGCTCCTCACTCCTGACCTTCTTGGCAGGTGGAGGAGAAGGGTCTCGAACCACGTCAACCGTGGACTCTTCTGCGAAACAAAAAGAAGAAAGTCGCGTCAAACAAACGCAGGGAATTTAGAAACAAGGTGGAATATGGAAATAATGCAATATGAAATAACATACCTCGCTGGCAAGGGCCAGCAGGGGCCGAAGGAAGGGCCTCCTCTGGTTTCCTCTTGGACGATCGCCTAGAGGGGGGAGGAGGAGAGCTCAGCAGCACCTGGTCGGGGGACAACCCCGCCGATTCCTGGTCATCAAAGAGACCTATCAGTTTTCGGCTCTTGCTTACGACCTTGCCTACAAGTGATAAGACAAGATAAGAGTTAGAGAATTACCCAATCATCAAAGATTGGCGTGGCTTGATGAATGCCCGCCATCTCAAGGGCATTCTCAGTAGTCTCTGCCACTGAACGGATAGACTTGAACTGGGATGATCGATGCAGCCGGTACAGGTCGTCGATGGCATTCCGGTCACTCCCTGACAATTCTTCAAAGGAGGGAGGAAAATCCTTGTCCGGAGCAAACAATTTCCAGGGTACACCCCCCTTGTACAAGAAGTAAAACTTCTTGTAGTTGGAGTTAGTGGCCCGGAAATCATCGACCAGGCGAACATGGACGTTCCAAACCCATCCCTGAGGGCCTCCCCACTCTGAAAACTTCGGCCAGCGGGATTGGAAGTGGTGGAGGTGGTTTGCCCCTGCTGCTAGTCGGAAGAAACACCGGAACAAGGCCAGTGAATACACCCATTCTTGGCGTAAGCACAGGAACTTGAAACCGACCCACATCCTGAGGGCATTCGGAACAAGCTGCGTGGGGTGAATCCCGTAAAACTGACACAAGGTCTGTAAATCCTCACAGAGAGGAAAACGCAACCCAGCATCGATCTGGGCCGCATAAATGTAAACCTCTCCGTCGTGAGGAAAATGCAGACCTAAGCCAGGATACCTAGGAGCATCCTCCACGCTGAAGCCACCGAGCGCCACCACGGTCTTAAAATAAGCCGGCTTCAATTCATTAGGCTTGACGTCTACTCGAACAAATTCAAATATTGCAATGATAAACATAAAAAGCAAAGAACAGCAGGGGATATCACCAAAACAGAGCGTCGAAAGAACATGGATTTACCTTTCGGAGAAAAGATGGGCGTTTGAAGCACAGACCCATCTACCACCACTGGGGTGGCCGCAGACCTTCCCACGTCAGGCTGTTTCCCCGCCGAGGAGGGCACAGCTTCATCCCTAATGGTCAAGGGAACACTGACATTCTGAGGGGCGCTGGCTTTGTTAGCACCCTTGATGGCCATGTGTTTGACTCTCTGAGTTCTGGGGGCCATGGAAATGGTCGAAAGGAGAACTGAGGAGGATTGAAAGAGAAAGGAGAGGGATTCGCAAAGAGGCTCTGGAAATTTGGAAGAGTGAATAAGCGTAAAGAACAAAACAGAGAAATTGACGTTTCTTATATAAGCCCAAAAAGGAGTAACCGCCACGGACGAATCGAAGCGACACGGAGAATAATTGCGCCTTTTTGGAAAAAACCAAAGCAATGTCAGAATTCCAAGAGACACCTCGGGGAGACAAACGTTTGGTTGGTGCAGACAGCTGTCAGACTACCCTAGGTTTACGGAAAAGTAAATGTCAGGCGTGCCTCAAGTGACCGTTCGATTTCTGGACAACTGTGCAGTTATTAAATGCTAACAAGTCCACTAAGGAGACAAGAGGGTCGCCAGCGCACTAATAAGCGCTATTAGAAGTACCTCGGGCAGGTAGTGATCGCCTAGCCAAGAAAGATAGACTTTCATAAACCTAGATTACCTCGAGTGATCGCCAAAGGGGAATAAAAAAAGGATATTTTTTCAACTTTGAGCGAAGAAAAAACTGCTCGCCAAACAGGCTCAAAATGCCTCAAAGGTCATGAACCAGTACAAGAAACGAAGAAAACCGAATCTAAGACGTCACTATCTAAAATCCTACCAGGAAATAAAGCTCGACTGAAGAGACTTCAATCAAGCTTCGGGGGCAAATGTTGGATATCGATAGTGACAGCCCAGTAGGGAAAAAGGCTTCGAAGGCCCAATAACTATAGAGGGGGTAAACCCATAACATTCGAACCGGACCGGCCTCCATAGAATGGCCCAGAACCGAGCCCAAAGCCTCTGAGGACACCATGAGTGCTCGCCATTCTTTACCAGGCCGTGACCTCTCGCTGCTCGCCATGAGAGTGCTCGCCCCGAAGAGAGCCCTGCATCTCTCCTCTGGTCCCACTAAACCGTTAATAACATAGTGGCCAAGATATCCCGCATATCTCGGTCACATATTCACTAAAGATTAGATTTGGTAACTGCAATATCTCGCAGTAACTGCCATATCCCACGATCCGAATCTTCAGCAACTCAATATACATTAAGATATTCAGTTGCCTTTATACGGTTCTATCTCTCTTACCCTATAAATACCCTTGCTTTACATACGTTCTTTACGTTTTTGAGTTTTATACACACACATACTCATTTAAGTATCGGAGAGGGACCCAGAGGCACCCCCTCTGTTGCGCTCCCCTACTTGCAGGTTCACAGGAGTTGAAGCTGAAGCGTCATCCCAACCTTGTCTGACATTCAATTCACTGTCAGATCAGCATTCAGGATTTCACGATCCAACAATACCCAAGGAAATTCAATAGCTTGGATTCGATCCAATATCATGGTGTTTAATAATAAGTTAACTAAAACCACAACTAATATCTAGTGTCGGGGGACGCGTCAATTTCACCATAACAGACTCGTAGGTTGACGGGATTGGGAGCTCTGTAACCTGCAAAAGAGGACAGTTGAGTTGTTCCTCTGGATCACTCTCGGATACTAAAGCGACACACTACTGAAAATCCACTATTTATCGACGAAATTTATTTTCGTCCGTAAATTTGAAATTCCCGACGAAATTTAAGCTTCGTTGAGAAAATTTTTTCCTTACCAACGAAATCGTTTTCGTCGGTAATTCATTCTATTTGTTGACAGTTTTTTTTCGTCGCCAAAAATAACTTTTGCCGACGAAATGCTTTAATTGTCAATAAAATCCCTACTCATAATTACAGACTAAAAATGTTTTGGTCGGTAAAACAAACATTTTTAGCCATGCAAAAAATTCGTCGGTAAAGAGGTATGCTCAGGTAAAATTAAAATGTTAAGATTGAGGTAAAACAAAAATGATTTGGTCGGGAATTTTTTTTTTTTTTACCGATGACAAAATTTCGTCGGTAAAAAACTATGCTGAGGTAAAACGAAAATGATTTGAATTCAATTGATCAGAACCCTATACTCATGAGTATAGGATTCTGAACATTGAATTCAAATCTTTTGAAAAAGAATGAATAGTGATATATTTATACTTGGGGCAGTTTTGTATCTCACCGTCCATTACCTGTTAGTTAAGATTTTATGTCTGAAATTGTATCGTGAATCGTGCACTCAAGTTTGGGCGAGCATTATCTTTCTGGAAGAGGGTTATGGGGACATAGGCTTTTGCCTAAGTCTTTTGGCAAGGGAAAGTATGGGGTACTCACCTTGTCTTTGATAGTCAGGTCAATCGTGTTAGATTTATGTACATCTTTCTTTGGGAGGACAAGTGCGGAGTGCGCGTCTCGACGTATGAAGACATGCTAACTTTGTGGACCTCATTTTGTTCGCCTGATTAAGATGAGCATGAAGCGTTCACCTTAGCGGTTGAAAAAAAATATAATTCTACCATGTGTCTGACACGTGACTTGCTTAACTTCCGAAGGCGTTCAACTCTTGTGTGAGAATAACTTCTATCTTGTTTCGAGGTAAAGTTGATATTTGAGCTCAATAATAGTGATCAACTTTGTTTAAAATATTTACTAAGTTAACTATTCTTTGTGTTGCCCGATCAAGTTTTCCATATATTAAAAAGCCACATGACTACTAAAAAGAGCAAAATATCCATCATTTTCTTAACAAGAAAATTAACAATGTATTTTTAAGTTTACATTTCAACTATTAGATCTCTAAACTCCAAAAACAAATACCAAGGTTGAACTATGACTTGTAAGTAGGGTATAATAAAAAGTAATAAAATAGAATACTTAAGGTATTTTTTTTTTGTCACTAATAGATACTTGTTTGGCGATCCAATTTGCTACTTCATTCGCGGATCGTCTAACATTCTTCCACTCGATCGATTCAATACATCTCGTTGCCTCCTTAATGTTGTCACATATTTTCTCAAATCTCCAATGGTGCTCCTTGTTGTTTAGGTCGTTTATGACAATCTTCGAGTCCGATTCCATCACTAGTTTGTTCCATCCTTTCACGATTGCTAGTTCCATCCCGAGCATGATGCCGTGCGCTTCAAAAGTTGTGGCATTCGGTCCTCGTGTCGTCCTGTTTGCCCCACCTATAGTTCGGCCCTCCGCATTCCTTGCTATTGCCCTGATCCCTCCTGTCTTGGTTGGGTCGCACCATGACGCATCACCGTTGATTTTACCTCACCCGGGCTTGGATCCGCTCAAATTCGTTTTCCCTCGTGCGCGGTTGTCCTTGCATCCCGTTCGGTTCTGGTTGGGCCCCCCCATGGGTGCGCCTCACCTCCTCTATTATCACCATCGGGGTTGGCATTTTTCCTTCAAAGGCCGCTCGACATCTCGCTTTCCAAATTGTCCAACATATTACCATACACAACCTCCATTTCGTTTGTTGATCCCTCCTCGTCATACCACCTTCTTCTTTTCGTTTGTGGACCCACTCTTCAAACCTTTGATTGTTATGATGGTTTAAGGGTAGGCCTAGTAATCCGGCCCATACGTCTTCCGTCCACTTACACTAATACAACATATGCTCTCGATCCTCAGCACTTCCACATATCATAAAGTAAACCGACACAATCATCCCAATTCTATGGAGGTTTTTCATCAAGGGTAGTGAGATTGAGTGGAGTCGCCACATGAAATGTTTCACCTTTGGTAGTGTGTTGCATTTCCATATGGCTTGCCATCCCGCTTCTTGTTCTTGCTCAACGGTTTGGGTGGCGGTCTTTCAGGCAATGGTACGTCGATTGGACCGTCACGCTCCCATTGTTCGTGTGTGGCCAAATCAATCGATCCACCCCTACATGTCTCTGCACTTGCACCTGTAGTATCTTCGGCACCAGTCTCAGCTCAACAATGGTTCGGATCAGGTCTAGGTTCCATGTTCGGTCTTGGTTCAATAGGTCGACCACCATGATGTCCCGGTTCAACTCACATTCCGGTCGTACTCCAATCTTGTATCCTTGTATCGTATCGACCCATGGGCCCCCAAATGCTCAGATTGTTCGCCCGTCCCCAATCCTTCATAAGCCCTCGCTCAATAGTCGATCCTGGACGCTCAATAGACTTTCCCATCCCCATGAGGCACGCCTCCCCTTTTTCCGTAGTGAACTCTCTCCCTGGGTAATATATTCTTCGCATCACCCGAACCCATAACGCATTAGGTTCGGTTGTTAGCCTCCCGACCATCTTCACGAGAAGCGCCATATTGAAAGTCTCTAACTCTCTAAACCCCAATACGCCTCTTAGTTTGTTCTTCGTAAGGACATCCTATCTCCTTCAATGTATCTTCCTACCACCATTGGTTTGTCCCCACCAAAAATCCGCAATCATCAAGTTCTTTTCCGCAAACCATGTTTTTGGGAGCTTGATCATGCTCATCTCATATGCCGGGACCGCTGTAATCACTCATTTGATTAACACTCCCTTTCCCGCTTGGTTCAGTGTCTTTACTCTCCATCCACTAATCTTGTTCCTGATTCTTTTGTTTAGATACCCTAGTGCCACCTTCTTTGATCTCCCCCCACACTGCCGGTATGCCCAGGTATTTCCCTGGATCCTTTGTACTCACTATTTGTAAAGCCGCCCCTACTTCTCCACACCTGTTCACATCCGCACCCCTATTGAATGAGAGTGTCGACTTTGCCTCATTGATGCGTTGTCCCGATACCTTACAATACTGCATGATGATATCCTTTAGTCTCCTCGCATTCGCTACCGTTCCTTGGAGGAAGAATAGAGAATCATCCGCAAAGAACAAATTGTGAAGTTCCGGTCAGCCCCTCCCCAGGGTTACCCCCTTTAGCGTTTTTTCCTGGATATCTCTCTCAATCATTCTTGACAACACATCAGCCAACAATATAAATACGTAAGGTGATAAAAGATCTCCCTGTCTTATTCCCCTTGTAGGGGTAATGGTGGCGGTCTGCTCCCCGTTAACAAGCACCATGTATGTCGTTGTGGTTATGCACACTTCCATCCACTTGATCCATGTAGGGCTGAAACCTCGCTTTTCCAAACTACTCAGCAAAACGCCCTACTCCACTCGATCATAGGTTTTCTGCATATCAAGTTTCAGAGCACACTCCACCTTATGCGGTTTTCCCCTGCACTCCAGATAATGGAATACTTCATGGGCCACAATGATATTGTCATGTATAAGACGCACTGCTACAAAAGCACTCTGGAATGGGGTGATAAGATCTGATAAATAAGTTTTTATCATATTCATCAACACGTTGGATATCACCTTATATACAAAATTACACAATCTTATGTGCCTAAATTCAGATGTATGTATCGGATTTGGCACTTTTGGTATAAGAGTAATATCTGTTTGGTTCAAGGTGGTAGGAAAATTACCTGTTTCGAGGAAGGCTTTGACCACAGTGAAGACATCTGAGCCCACAGTGTCCCAATTCCTTTGATAGAACAATCCTGGAAAACCATCTGGCCCCGGCGCCTTTGATCCCTCCAGTTGGAACATAGCTTCTCTGACCTCCTCTTTTGTCACTGCCCTTGTTAAGTATGCATTCATTCCCTCAGTTATCTGCTTGGGTAGGCTCTCTAGTATAACTCTTCCCGTTTCCAGAGTTCGGTTATCTGCTTTTTGAGTTCTATTTCCTCCTCCTGTGTTCCTGAGTTAGGTAGTCTCCTCCCAATCTCCTGGAGGCTCTTTTTTGCTATTCCCATTTTGACCATATTATTCCCGAACCTGTTTTTACTCCACTCCATGAGCTGTCTCCTACACTTCCCTAATCTCTGCCTTAATATGTTTCGGTTCAGTCTCGTGTCTAGATCCTCCTACCACGCCAATCGAAAAACTTCTTTACATTCCGGGTTTTCGAGCCACATTTCTTTAAACTGAAAGTTTCTTTTCCCTCGGTATGGTTCCCTCCATTTGTATATGACCATTGGAGTATGGTTTGATCCTATTGCCACCACGTTCACACACTCGGCCTCCGGATATTGCATTGCCCACCTTGAGTTAATAAGTACTCTATCCAACCTTTCATACACCTGATCTGACCCCCTTCTATTATTGCACCTTGTGTATCTATGTCCTTTTGCCCCCATATCATCCATTCTTATGTCTTCCACAAACTGATTAAAGGCATCAAGCTGCCTTTGTGATTTTGGTCGGCCACCTTCCTTCTCGTATTGATACATGATCTCATTAAAAGCACCTTGACAACTCCATGCCTCATTCTTTCTGATCCCCATCTGTCATATCTCGTCCCACATTCGATTTCTCGCAGCTTCATCCGTGTGAGCATGCAACCATGTGGTATATACTATATTCCCTGTTTGGTCTATCACCCTCGTGTCAATCATATGTGTGGCCGCCTTTAAAATCTGGATGTTAACATTTTCTCCCCACCATAATGCTAACTCTCCCGCTATTTCACTCAGTGTCACATAGAAAGCGTTTTCCAATCCCATTTACTCCCGAACCCGCTTACAGAAAGCATCACCATTTTTAGTCCCCGTTATGAAGATTATTTCTGGGTGATACTTTCTGTTGAGGTCTTTCAAGTGTCGAACCATCAGGGAAGATCCCATACCCCGACAGTTCCAAACGATTGTGCTCATTGATCTCGTGTGGCTGTTTGGGGACAGCCACCAGAACCCGGTTCTTCACTACTCACTTCGGCACTTGGTTGTATTGCCTCAGTGGGTCGGTCTCCTTTTCGCACATACGCCCTTTTCTTCTTTTCCATTGTATGTTTTGCCATTGTTTTCTTCTTTTCCCTACCTTGTTTCTTGCCCACACTCTCATCTCTATTCACTTCCCCCTCGGCTCCGCCCTCGAACCACATTGCCCTTTTTGATCCTCCCTCGTCTTCCTCCCCCTCCCGTGTTCTTTTCAGATTCATCTTGTTCATGTATGGGCTTAGCCCCGTCGTCTTCTCCCGTGGATTATATTCGGTTTGAGCTTGTGGTGACTCGCGCAGATTCTCCACTATATAGCTTATTGTCTCGATAGTGTCCATCTGTTCGGGTAGGTATGCAAAGTTGTCGGGCATTTGGATTATAATCGGATGTGTCAAGCTTGGCATTTGGGTGGTGGTATAGTTCCTTTGAATTTCATATTTCTCCTCTTTCCCATGGTGTGAGAGGATCAGTCTAGTTCTCCCTTCGTATGGTTTGTGGCTCGGTTCTTGGGTTAGCCATAGTGGTTGTTTCAGTTCGGCATTAGCATGGTGGCTCGACTCGGTCCAGGGTTTTGGCGTGGATATGTCGCTGGGTGAGTCATTTAGGTTGTTCATGGGTTTGGGTAGTGGCTTGTGGGTTTCTTGTGGTGGGTTGCATGTTGGTTCGGTGGGTAGTGCTTTCATGGCTATGGCTTTGTATGGAATCATTTTGATCACTTCGTTGGGTGGGTGTTCCACCCCATTCGGTTCCCGTCCTCCCGTTTGGCTCTCCTCGTGTTCCATTGGGTCATCCTCCCGATCATGGTTTCCCCCTTTGTCCGGGCTCATATTCTCTTTCTCCATCTCTTTTGGCTTATTCAATATATCGCCATGAATTTCGGGCTCCACTATGTCCACTCGCACCCCCTCCCATCCTACTATCTCTTCTCAATTTTGGTTGTTGACCAACCATCCATGGGTCATACATCGGGAGCCCTTTCTTAACTTCTGACATCACTATCTCATCTCTCCACACTTGAGTAGTATGTCCCAGTTTTTCACACCCATAGCAGAAATCAGACAGTCGCTCATACTTGATAGATGCCCACTGTTCCTCCCTGCTTAAGTTTGTCCACCAAAACCCCGCTAATAGTGGATCATCCACATTAACTTCTTCCTTAATTCTCATGTATGCCTTCTGGGAACTCTCCAACCCCTCATTCATTTCGATAACATTTCATACTTGTCCTCCTATCAGCATTGTATTATCCTCACAATACTTATCTACTCCTAGGTCATGCACTTGGATCAAGAATTGTACGTTTTTGAAGTCAACAAGCGCTAAACCTACTACTGGGCTCCACTTTTTCATATTCATACAATATCCCTGAACCGACCACGGAGACATATCGATAATCTGTTTTCTATCCTCCTCATTTTCAAACTCAAACATGACAACCCTATCTGAGGCATCTGATATAAGAACTGATTCGTACCTCTCTCATGCCATTTTCATCACAATGTGAATTGCCCCAGATTTGATCGGTTTTTGGGATATTATCGTTCCCACATATCGTTCAATCCTCTCCAACCGGGGGTTCGTTGGTAGGTACAAAGTGGTTTTCCGATGATTGCTCCTATCAGCCGAATTGTCTCCACGATTTTTTATCGTGGCCATGGTTCAGATGTCGTCACTGTAGCCTCGACCAACCTGCACAAACATAAGACAAAACAGGATTATTTGGTTAGGGCTAGGTTCTGTCACTCTCAGTTTCGCTCGTCTCACCGCAGGCCTGCCGTCGCACGTAATGGGGCTGGTTGTTTGCTTCCCTCGTTGTCTGGCTGGGTCTCTCTCGGGGGTAGTTGTCGACCCTTGCCTCTGGTTCAGCCTGCCAATTTTCGAATTTTCGGTCACTGAGGCTAGGGTTTCCTTGTACAAGTCAGTTTGAAAGAAATGGTATAGCTACAGTTGATGTATGGTTCTGTAGCTACACAAATCTTGCATGAGCTGCATTAATTGCTCGTTGCTCATTGATTGCAGGCGCCCTTGGAAGTTTCGGCCCGTCGCTGTCATCCAATCTGATTGGAATCTTCAATCCAATCCGACAAAACGGAGAATGTTTCTCTCACTAAAAGCAGGAGAGAGAATCTAGAATACTTAAGGTAGTTTAAAACAGTAGAATTTAATACATTAATATATTGGTTTTAATAATATAAGGACAAGATCCAAAAAAATTGTATTATTTGATGAACCAAAAGGAATAAGCTTAGCCTGTATTCGCGTGTAATAAGGTCGCTTGGTTTCGAGTCAAACCAAGTCATATATATAAGTGTATAATTTTTTTTTTTAAATTATACAATAATTTATAATTAAATAAAAAATAATTGAAAATTATGAAGAAGAATAAATAAGAAAAATAAGTTCTTTTATAGGAAAATAGAAAATGGACACATAAATTCTAAAGATATGAAGTTGATATTGTATCTAATTAGTTTTTAAAAAAAAAACTAACTTATTTTTTACCCAAATAGCATCCAAATCTAGGCTACTAACTATGGATCGGACCTCCTTGAGGTCGAATTGACCCAGTCAGGGTCGAGGCCTAAGCCCGACACAAACTTGGTTTGACCAAAGGGAGATGACTTAGTCTGAGTTTAATCTAGTCCAGGGCTCAAATCTTGGTTAGGTCTAATCGAGTCAAGTGACCCTTGACTTATATATATCTATATATATCTATATATCTATACATCTATATATATTGTATTTAAAAATACATCCATAAATTAGTTATAATAATTTATAATTCCAAATTAATATTTAAGTTTATTTCCAATTTTCATATATAACTATATTATTAAGGCAGAAGTGGTTTTTTAACCGTCGCCTGTAAATTGACACAAATACCCTTTAATAATCTAATTAGTTTATATTTTTCATGACTAATTTGGTCATTTAAATGTCTTCTCAAAAAGATTATAAAGAAATATTTCCACGGAGACTTGAACTTATGGCCTTATAACTTGAAGACATACGTATTAACCAGCTACACACTTATACAACATTAGAAATTAAACAAGATGATAATTATATTTTCTGTATCACTATCCCTTTCTTTTCTTTTTTTTTTCGAATGCACCAATTTTTTTATAACTATGTATATATATATATATATATATATATATATATATATGTATATAATTAAGTATTATATTCTATATTATTAAAATAGAAGTGTTTTTTCTAACCGCTGTCTGTAAATTGACACAAATACCCTTTAATAATCTAATTAGTTTATATTTATCATGACTATTTTGGTCATTTAACTGTTTTCTCAAAATGTTATAAAAAAAATATTTCACTGTGAGCACTGTCGTTATAAATTTTTTGAATTGTGAGCACTGTGAACATTCTCTATTCTTTCCAAGAAGTTATAGATTTTTTGAATTGTGAGCACTGTCGTTATAAAAAATACATTTCATCTATAAAATTAAATAATTCAGATAAATTAAAATCAATAAAAATTGATGTATCTTTGTATGTTTAATATACATAATCTATCGCGTGAAGCAATAAATACAAAAAAATAATCAAATTTGAAAACATAAAACCAAAATGAAAGGAGATATTTGATTAATGTATACATTTTTTATAATAATAATTATGTATTATAGAGTATTTTCAAATAATGAGATTATTAAAATTTTAAAAACAAAAGCTTATAATTGTTTTTGCATGATTAATATTAATGCATAGATGATTCCAACACTTTAACAAAGTTATTTTAATAAAATAGTAAAATATATTTTTTTCGTTATTTTATTTTTTTTGCCAAAAGTTCTTAATATGTTATTACTCCAAACTAATATCATTCAACATTTACGTAATATATGTCGACAAAAAGTAACAAAAATATTTTACTACAAAATTAAAATAACCCCCGTGATGTGTTTAAATAATATATACGAATGACTTAAATATAAAAATCAATATTAATTTTCAGGGTTTATTATTTATTATCTTTACAAAATATTTTTAGGCTCATTAAAATCTAGATTCTATGAGTATTTCTTTGCTTAACCGTGCATTCTAAATAAATCTAAAATTAAAATATGAATATACTTAACTAGCCCTACTTTATGAACTCTAAAAATATTAAAATAAATAACAACTCTGAAAATATATAAATAAAAAAGAAGGAAGAAGTTAGTCAAATATTAAATTTTATTTTTTGGTGCGAATTTTACTAGTAATTTATTGATGTTGTCACAGTAGATTTTTGATAGTTATCGTTTTATGGACATGATAGTTTGATTGTTAAGATATCTTAATAGTATATTGAATGTCTTCACTGACATGTTTGGACTTATGTGACAGTTGGTTAGGGAGTACGTCTTAAATCATAGATAGTAACAACGCCTAGGTTCAAATCTCGGGGATGTTGGGAGTACAGTACTCAAAAAAGGTCGGATGTCGGAGTATGATACTCAAAAAAGGTCGGATGTCGGTTGTATAATACTCAAAGAAAGGTCGGATGTCGGGAGTATAATACTCAAACAAAGGTCGGATGTCGGGAGTATAATACTCAAAGAAAAGTCGGATGTCGGGAGTACAATACTCAAAGAGAGGTCGGACATTGGGAGTATAATACTCAAAGAATGGTGGGATGTCGGGAGTATAATACTCAAAGAAATGGTGAATGTGTTAGAACGCCCAAGTTTTCAAAGTGCAACATCAATTTTGGCCAAATATCGACATATATTTTTATGATCATATTCTTATAAAAAAAATATGATAAATGTTTTGTCTTGCTCCCGGATACTCAAGCAATTTCTTAAAAATATTTTAAACAAAATTAATTTGTTTTCATTATATTAGGTAATTTAAGTTTAGTTTTACAATTCCACTAAGAATTTTAATCAAGCGTTTAATTCTTGTACTATCTTAAGAATCGGGTCGATCATGTCCTCCTAACACCTCACGCAAGACAAACGACGACAACGTGCACGCGCGTAGCGCCTGCCGAAGTCTAGTATATATTATTGAAGAAATTTCCTAGTTATTTTTCCTATTTTTCCTTATGTTTTTTTTTTACAATTTGTCTCTATTTTTTATAATTTATTTTTATTTTTCATCTACCATGTTAGTGTCTTGTTACTATTCTGGTAGTTAAACATGATGATTAATAGTGTTTGGACCAAATAAATGCATCGCTGAACATAATTAAGTTAATAGTACGAATTAGTTTCGCCAAGGCTGAAAGGATTCAATTATAATATTGTTTAGTTTAAATTGAGTAAAAACTTTATATACAAAAGATTGAGTTTGAAGTAGAAACTTGACATTGTGCCCATTGCTCCATTGCTTGGGACACTACATTAAATCTAAAATGGGGAGAGTTTGGGCACGTTAATGAACATTTCGGTCCACCTAGTTTTTGTTTTTCTCTAAACATGACTTTTGAGAATATTACATTTTGGTCCCTATAGTCTTTGAAAATGGGAATTTTGTGTTGGTTACTCTTGTCCAATTCACTTAAGGCCATTTTGATAATTGTTGTGTACAAATCATGTTACATGTTGTTTTGTTTTCCAAGTATAATACATGTTGTAGTGCTATTATTATAGTTTTCATATATGGAAACACGTTCTGATCATAGATACTTATATTTTATTTTTATACATTATGCATGTTGAATTATTTAAGACCATGTATAAGAATGCGTGATAAATATAGAAGCATAATATGTTAAAATGATAGTTTATCTTATCCAAATGATTCATGTGAACGTGCTAGATAATTTCATGTTCGTTGCGTGTCCTAGCATGAAAACATTTGATTGTTTGTTTTAACTACATATATGAGTAAAAAACTAAAAGCATAAAAATTGGGTTGATAATTTGTGTGATTATTTGTAAATCAACCATGCAAGCATGTTTACTGGTTTAGTATTCATAAAATATCAAGTATGATACATGTTTACTAAGCATTCATATATATATATATATATATATATTGAATCATGATTTCTTTCTGTTGGGTTGTTATGAATGGAGCACTTGACTTAATTGTTAGCAAAGTTGATATTTGTTAAGCATATATGTTTTGGATGATGATTGGGAACATAGTGAACTTTTAAATTGGGAATATGCTAGCATTAATTGATTTGTTAAGAAGAAAGTTAAGTATAACATGTGTATTTATGTTGAACAGTGAATCTTGCATGCCTTGTTTGCATATGATGATCATGAAATAATAATCATTTTTATGTAAAGGATGACAACAACTCTCTAGAAAGTTGTCACCAAACTGAGTTGTGTGTCGAAGTTGAATGGTGACAACTATGAAGTTTAGCAGGAGAAAGTAAAGTACTTACTCCAAAATCTATAAGTTTTTTAGAACATATCCAATGACATGGAAGGGAATGTGGCCTTGCATATGTCGTATATGAAAACCTACAAAACCTGGGAAGAGCATAATCGCACTACGTGCATCATTTTCCTAAGGGCAATGGATGATGATGATGATGTGTTTAGGGAATTTCAAAATTATCAATGTGCAAAGGTGCTTTAGGAAGCCTTGAGAAAGAAATTTGTTTTCTATTCCACACACACAAAAAAAAAAGTTCCTAACTATAAAATCATCCTCTTATAAGAGACCCTAAACACTCCTTGAAGTTGCATACTCAACATATGTTCAATATGATAGTTGAACTCAAGTGTGTCATTCATGTTCTCACTCAACAACAGGAACTCCAAGTAGTGATTCGTTTATTACAAGATTCGTGGAAGCCTGTTAAAATGCAGTTGTCCCGATTTGATTGGGCTGTCACATTGGGAGAAATCCAAGGGCTTCTAAAATTCGATGAGAAAAAGTGTAAGGGTAAAGGAACTCTGGTTGATTTGAATGTGGAAACTTCCTCCAAGTTTGAACAGAGTCCTAAAATGACTCACTTTTGTAATAAATATGAGCTTGCTGAGTGTAGTATGAACCAACATACCTATGAAATTGGCGAGCGCAAATGTCTGTGTCGTGTCTAAATAGCTAAAGTTAAGCTATTTAGTTGTAACCGGAAGGGTCACAACTCAAAAGAATGCACTACACTGAATCATCGAGATTGAGCCACATACATGAAACATTACTTTATCATTGAAATCCAGCCTACACTGGATGAAGTGGAAAACTTGAAGTGGTCACCGAAGGAGTTGGTTTGCAAGCTATGTCTATGTGACAACTGAGTTATCACTGCTTTGTTAATTAATTAAAGATATGATTTTTCAATTTTTGTTTCTATTAGGCCTATTTTTTTCATTTATAGTATTCATGTTATTGAGTTTGTAATATATGGTTAGTTTTGGTGAATTTATTGAATATCGAACTTGCATGATTTGTTCTTTCCATGATATCAATATATTTGTACATTTCATTTGCGCTATTTTGGAAGCGATGTGACTGGCCTTGACGTAGGCAACAAGAAATAATTCACTGAGACATGTACTACTCTATATTTTTTTTTTGGAAAAGTATGTTTATGATCTATATATCTTGTATTTATTTGACTTTCTTTAATGGTTAAGCGAGTATTAGTGATAAATTTAAAAAAGAAATAATTTAAAATTTGCAGACATGTTGAGCCGTTGAATAGTTCATCGACTTAACTTATCTAGTTATGTCATAAAGAGGGTAATGCATTCATTAATTATATTTTAGCACTATGCACCATAACATTGTTGTTTGAAGTTGTGAGAAAAACATCTAAAGATGCCTAAGTAAGGGACCATATTGTCCAATAGCAAATCTTGAATTAATTTCTCATCACAACTCAGCTTATTCATTATCAGTTGCGAATGCAAATGATCTTGGTTAGAACCTTAGTTCAAGTGGGAACAAGATGTTACTCTAAGTAGACATCGTTCCAATGGGAATGTGTAAATCCTTCTTAATCCAAGTGGAAGCCTATTGTGGTTTCATATATGTCACCCTTTTAAGTCAAAGCAGAGGATAAAATGAAAGATGTCAGGCGCAAATGGATCAAACAGATTCTTGAAGCATGACTCACCTTGAGAATGTGTCACAAATGATTTCGAACATCCATTTCGCAGAAACACGTACATTTCTTGGATGTATATGTTGCCCGAGAAATCTCAGAGTATAATTTGAAGTGGTTCTATATGTTGAGTATGAGAATGCATATTTTTTTTTACTTTAGTATCCTATCAGAACTTCATATTTTCTCTCGAGTAAATATTATAGATGTTAAATGTGATTAGTTCATGTCCGATATGGATTAAGTCTGTTAGTAAAATGTGCAAAAAATCTTGCAACATACAAGTGTTATGTCACATTGTATATGTTGGAAGTTACGGAGTTAATTAATGAAGGATTACGCTTAATTGATTTGGAAAAAATAATAATATACTCTTGGAATTAAGTTATTGAGAGGTCATTTGAGAAATTCAGCTCTTAAGTGATTGATTACATTATCACCCGGTAAAAACACCTATATTGAAAAGTCATGATGTAGCGTATCAAATATCTTAAGGATGAGCTATGTTGGGATTCTTATTCATGTCGTAATTGTTAGAAAATGAAAGACACAATTAGAGGATAAAATCTTATATAATCTGTATGAAATATATAGTTTCTGAATACCTGTATTTCCTAGTTAGGTCATAGACTCCTGTATATTAGTAATGCTTAAATCATTAAAAAGAACATACAAATTTGCAGTAGAATTCCTTTGCTACTCCTGAGATTGGACACTGTTTGACATGGTATCAGAGCCCAGTTTCGATTGACGGTGTTGGGTTGTGGTCCGTTTAGTCCACGTACTAGAGTTTCCGGGACGTGAGAGAAAGATTTGTTGAGTCCCAATCCGTTAAGATTAAAAAAATAAAAAAAGTGTTGGTACCACGAGTCGTCACGAGTCGTCACTGTGACATAAATAGAAATACCACACCAGTGGGTTTCAAACAATTTGGGCACCATAAGTATGCAACTGTCTTTTAATTTGAGCGTCAGGAGATAGTTGCATACCTTGCTGCTCGTAGCTAAAGAATTTATGCAACTGTCTTTTAATTTTTCTTTCCTTTGTTTTAGTCTTAGGTTTCTAATACTTTTGCTGACCTTTAATAGGGAAGACCACTGCTGATGTGGCTTCAAACCCCGCTCTTGCCAATAAGGCTAGGAGGTCAGGTGTGGAACGTCCTGCTATTCCTAGGGGTCTTGCTTCCCCCAAGGAGAAGGCTATCGTGGTGGCAGAGGTCACCACGCCTTCTTCCGATAAAGCTGCTCCCAATCCTCCTAAGGAGACTGGGGCTCGGAAGAAAGGGAAGACCGCCTCGGGCCCCTCGAAGACTCCTTTCAGGGAGTACTGCCCCCTGGTGGGCTTATTCCATCCGCCAAAGGCTGCGAACCCCAAGGGCGTCTGGGCCCCTTGGGGGAATCTACGAAAGGTGGAGATTTCGGACCAGAAGACACTCTGGGGTAACCCGGATTTATGCATGCATCTCCTCGGGGGTTTTCTGAGCTTCCCACCATCGAAGGGGTCATGAGGACGCACTTCGAGCGGATCACCCTGGTAGGTTCTTTTTCTTTACTTATCCTCAAATCGTCTTTTGACCTTTCTTTGATCTGACTGTACTTTGCCCCTTTTTCCAATTGTCATCTCGTCCGGAAAGAGTTAGCGATTGGTCGGATCGTAGGGGAGCTCGGCGATAAGCAAAATGATTTGTTTATCGAGTTGGAGCAGTACCATAGCCTGGGCTTCACTCCCGATCAGATGGAGGGTCTAAGGGAGACGGCCCAGAAGGCCACCTATTTGGTGGACCATGCTCGCGAGGAGTACTTCCAGAAGGAGCAGAGGCTCCTCGCCTTCGTGAATGAGAAGGAGGAAGAGGCGGCCCTCGCCAATGATAAGCGAACGAGCACCGAGCTCCAGCTTTAGGCGGTCGACCAATACTCTGCTGAGGTGGAGGCAGCCAATTCTCGACTAAACGCTCAGTTGAAGGAGGTTGAGGCCCAGAGGGTCGCCGCTGAGGCCAGGGGGGACGCCAAGGAGGAGGAGAAGGAGCAGTTTGCCCTTCGGCTGAAGTTTGTCCTATCCCCCCAGAGAGTGGTCGAGGACTTTAAAAAGTCTGAGGACTTTACCGACTGCGCCTTGGAGGTGATGAAGGTTGAGGTGGCTTCATACCTCCAGATCCTGGTCGATGACATTCAGGGGATCGACCAAAAATTTCCTCTCCGGGAGGTTGAGTCTCTCAAGCCCTTCCTCGAGAGCAACTACTCCAAGGAGGCTCCCCCTGCTGCTGCTGTTAAGGAAGTTGCCCCCGAAATCGAGCAGGAAGCTGCTATCCCCGAAGAGCCCAAGTCCTGAAGTCTTTAACTCCCCCGATGATCAGATCTTTATCTTTCCTTTTGATAATAGTTTTTTGTCTTTCCCTGTTTTTCGGGAATGTTTGTAATTATTTTTTATTACAGACTCGGTTATTATTATAATATTGAATGCATTTATATTCATAAGCCTTTACTTTTATTTGACTTTGAATGTGTTGGCAATTCTTCTGATGTCTTTATCATAATTACTTTCGACTTTCTCTTCGCTTTATAATGGTCTCGCCACCTAGGGTCTTGGACCTTTCTTTAGGTTTAGAATGATAAATCTTTATAGATTTATCTATTCCCCTCGCCAAGTCTAAACCTTTTAAGGAAGACTATCATCTTCTGAAGATGTGTTACCTTGTTAAGGTTTAGAGCTTTTGGATTGTTCGCCTAATCCTGAGGAACTTATTACTCAAAGATTCTTCATCTCTAGTGATCGCCTTAAGTTCATTCCCCCAACCTTCTTGAGTTTGTTTCACAAAGGAACTGTTACCCTTAATATGGATTTGTTCGCTTTGGATGTTACTTCTCAAACTTTGCCCAACTTATTAGAGAACGACTTCCTTGACGAATTGCTCGCCTTTTGCGTTAGGACTTTTGCCTGATTTTTATATCAGATCTTATTTGCCTAACCTTTTCCTTAGGTCTTTTCGATTGATTTTGATAACAGGTCTTGTGCCTGACTTTGGCGTCAGGTCTTCTGCCTAACCTTGGCGTTAGGTCTTTTTGCCCGATTTGACTATCAGGTCTTGTGCCTGACTTTGGCGTCAGGTCTTCTGCCTAACCTTGGCGTTAGGTCTTTTTGCCCGATTTAACTATCAAGTCTTGTGCCTGACTTTGGCGTCAGGTCTTCTGCCTAACTTTGGCGTTAGGTCTTTTTGCCTGATTTGACTATCAGGTCTTGTGCCTGACTTTGCCGTTAGGTCTTTCGCCTAAATTTGACTTTAGGTATTTTTTCCAAATTTAACTATCAGGTCTTGTGCCTAACTTTGGCGTCGGGTCTTCTTCCTAACCTTGGCGTTAGGTCTTTTTGCCCGATTTGACTATCAGGTATTGTGCCTGATGTCGGACGTCGGATCCGACTTTCCCGACCCGTTTTGAAAAATATTTTCCTTTTTTGTTTCTCTCGAAAATGTCAGGACTTGGTGAGCGATGGGTCCGGTCGAGCGGGGTCATCAACCATACCAAAAAATGTGAAAGAGTCGTCACTGATTAATTGAATTGGAAAGGTCTACGTCTAGAGAATCGAGTTCGGCGGTTTGATTACCTCTTAAGGGCTCGCAAGCCCATAATCCGCCCTTTCGGTACTTTAGTTTGCTTTTGAATTTATATTTTTTTTAACTTGCCTAATTTACCTAAATTGTCCAATTTAATCATGTTTGGCTAAAGAGATAACATGCATTTTTTTTAATTAATAATATACAAGCATTTTTTGAAATTTTTGAGTTAATTTAAAATAAATAAACAAGAGATAATAAACTTAATTGTGCTAAAACAAAAGAGTGGTTGAACTTGGGGGTCATTTTAAGTCGTGTCAAACGTATACAAATGATTTTGAAAATACGAAGCATATTTAACTAATTTGTGACACCTTGAGAAGTAATGGGATGTCTAGAAACGTTTAGGGACCAAGATGCAATTATTTAAAATTTGGTCTGGTCTATCAACCGGTCCGAAAAAATGTGAAAGAGTCGCCACCGATTAATTAAAGGCTAATCGGAATCCTAAAATTATCTAGGGTACATGGTGTTAACATCCTAGGGCTTGGAAAGGTCAATGCCCAGAGAATCGAGTTCGGGGGTTTGATTACGTCTTAAGGGCTCGCGAGCCCATAATCCGCCCTTTCGGTACTTTAGTTTGCTTTTGAATTTATATTTTTTTCAACTTGCCCGATTTACCCAAATTATCCAAATTGATCATGTTTGGCTAAAGAGATGACATGCATTATTTTTAATTAACAATATACAAGCATTTTTTTGAGTTAATTTAAAATAACTAAACAAGAGAGAATAAACTTAATTGTGCTAAAAAAAGAGTGGTTTAACTGTGGGGTCATTTTAAGTCGTGTCAAACGTATACAAATGATTTTGAAAATACGAAGCATATTTGACTAATTTGTGACACCTTGAGAAGTAATGGGATGTCCAGAAAAGATTAGGGACCACGATGCAATTATTTAAAATTTTGAGCTGATTTGGAAAAATCTTTTGAAAATTGCACAAATGACCCAAAACCTTTCTGGTTTGGTTTATAACACTCGGTAAAATCCCAAAATGACCCGAGAGTCCAAGGACCGAGTTGTAACCTTCATCAAAGTTTGGGAATGACCTAATTAATTTTCGAAAATATTATTATTTTTACTGAAACAAACCCATTAACTTTCACAAATGTCTAAAATGACCCCAAAGTTATACCGAACTTAAAACCGAGTACAATTCTTATACGAAATACAACTATTAACACATAAAATCGATAAACAAACTTCATTCACATTAAGAAATACAAATATTGAGCACGAGAGGAGATATACCTAAGTTATTCGAAATTTAGATACCTCACGAGGAACCGAGACCGATATCCGCTGATTTTTCGTCACTCAATTTCTATCTATTTTTTTTCACTCACTAACACTCAAATACTCACTTTGAATTTTTTTTCTCTCTTTTCTTCTCTTCTCTTTTCCTTTCTTTCCTTTTTTTTCTTTATATTTCTTTGAACAACCCTTGCTTTTGTAGAGTTTTCTCCTCCAAATAGAAGATAAACATGGACAATACATGGTGGATGGCAAAGGTGATAGCAATTGGGAAAAGGTGATTGGCAATTGGGAGTTGATTGGCAATTTGGAGGAGTTTTGATGATAATTGGAGAGAATTTGGCTAAGGATGAGCAAAGGTGATCAAGTGGTCAAATGGTAATGGCAATTAGGAGACTTTTGGTGCCAATTGGGAGAAATTGGGAGTGATTTCGGGCATGGTGGGAATTTGGACGAAAATGGATGCAATGGTGGATGTTTGGCCAAAAATGGGTGCCATGGGTTTATGGGTTTATGGTTTGGGGTTTAGGGTTTGGGGTTTATGGTTTGAGTTTATAGTTTGGGGTTTAAGGTTTGGGGTTTAGGGTTTGGGGTTTAAGGTTTAGGGTTTAGGGTTTGGGGTTTAAGGTTTAGGGTTTAGAATTTGAGATTTAAGGGTTAGGGTTTGGGATTTAAAGTTTTGGGGTTTAGGATTTAGGGTTTTAGGGTTTGGGGTTTAGGGTATAGGATTTATTTTCTCTTTTCTTCATCTCGATTTTTCTCATCTCGGTTCCTCGCGTACGGTATTTTGACTCTGAGCCAAAATCAGGTGTTTACACCTGACTTTGGCATCAGGTCTTTCGCCTAAATTTGACTTTAGGTATTTTGCCCAATTTTGATATCGGGTCTTTTGCCCAACTTTGATGCTAGGTCTTTCGCCTAATTCGGTCATCAGGTCTTTTATTTTGCCTAAGTTTGGTGCTAGGTCTTTCGCCTGATTCGGTCATCAGGTCTTTCGCCCAATTTTGTTATCGGTGGTTCGAGTGGCCATGCTTTATGAAGGAATGACTTTCTTTTATTGACGTAACATTTTGATTACAAGCTATGCATAAAACCTCCTTAAATGTTCGGAGTTGAATGGACGGGGTAACCTTTCGCCTTCTGTGGTTTCCAAATAGTAAGATCCAGGGGCGGCAATCTCTACTACCTTGTATGGTCCTTCCCACTTTGCTGAAAGCTTGTTCTGGTTGTCCAGTCTTGTAAATTCATTCCTTCGCATAACCATCTCCCCCACGAAAAATTGGCGAGCGCTGACTTTTCTGTTGAAGTATCGAGCGTTCGCGAGTCGCATTTTAACTTGGGCTTTTTCTGATTATCGTCGCTTTTCTTCTGCTAGGCCGAGGTTTGTTCTGCGCTCGATTTCATTCGTTTCAGTGTTAAAGAGTAGGATTCTGTGGGTAGGCACGGCTATTTAGGCGGGTGCCACTACTTCTGATCCATATAGTAAACTGAAAGGTGTTTCCCCCGTGGCTGTTTTGGGTGTTGTTCGAATAACCCATAATACGTTTTCCAGTTATTCTGCCCAGTTTCCTTTGAATGCTTGAACCCGTTTTTTGAGTCCTGCCAGGACAACTTTGTTGCCTACTTCAGCTTGTCCATTCGTTTGAGGATGATGCACTAAGCTGAATCTATGATCGATATGGTATTCTTCGCATAGCCACTTAAGTTCTTTTCCTACGAATTGTGGACCATTATCGCTTATGAGTATCTTGGGAACGCCAAATCGTGAAAATATGTTGATCTTCAAGAACTTGATCACTTGGAATTCCGTTGTAGATGCCAAAGCTTTCGCCTCTATCCACTTGGTGAAGTAGTCGATTACCACTATGATGTGGGTACGTTGCCCAGTACTGGTGGGAAAGGGGCCCAATATGTCTATTCCCCATTGAGAGAAAGGTCAGGCGCACGCCAATGAGAGTGCACCTTCATGGCATGCGGCAATCGTGAAAGTTAGGATTTCGGCGATGAGTTTCTTAGCTATTTCGAGGTACTTCTTCATTTTTCCCCCTTTGCTTCATAAGTGTCATTAACCTGATTGACAATTAGTTCGGAGTCGCTTTTTGCCCTGAGTGATGTTATGTTTATTCCTTTAGCAAGTCTGAGTCCAGTGATGAGAGCTTCATATTCGACCTCGTTGTTGGTCGCCTTAATGGCGATCATATACTTCAAAGGCTCGCCCTCAGGAGGGATGAGAATCAGTCCTTCCCCCGAGCCTTCCCTTGAAGAAGATCCATCTGTATAGAGCTCTCAGCCTTGGCTTGTGTCTGTTGATGAACTTGGCTTATTTTCTGCTTCTGCTAGACCATTACCTGTGCTTTCCACTATGAAATCTGTCAATGCTTGACCTTTGATGATCATTTTCTGCGCAAATTTGATCTTGAACTCGCTGAGCTCGATCGCTCATTTAACCATTCTCCCTATAGAGTATGGCTTCAGCAGGAAGTGTTTGAGAGGCTGGTTAGTGAGGATAGTAATGGCGTGAGCGCGGAAGCATGGTCTTAACTTTCGAGCAGCAATAACTAAGGCATATATATACTTCTCGATCTGGACATATTTTATTTCAACTGAATTAAACATCCTGCTAACAAAATACATTGGACTCTGCACATTTTCTTCTTCTCTTATTAAGACGGCACTAGTGGCGACCTCGCTAATGCTTAAATAAAGGAAGAGCTGCTCGCCAGGAATAGGTTTCGCCAGAGTCGGGAGTGTTTGAAGGTGCTTCTTTAAGGATTGGAAGGCAGCCTCGCATTCCGGCGTCCACTCGAACTTGTGGTTGGCCCTGAGAGTCTTGAAGAACGGGAGTGACCAGTCGCTCGCCTTAGAAAGGAAGTGATTGAGTGCGGTCAGGCGGCCATTCAGACATTCGACCTCCTTTTGGCAAGTTGGTGACTTCATCTCCTCGATGGCTTTGAGATTTTCTTGGTTCGCCTCAATTCCTCAACTTCGACCTCTACTAACTCCTCCATTGGTGCTGGTCGAGCCAAGTCCTCACGAGGGTCAGCCTCTGTCTCGATGGCAAGGGTTTCCCTTTGATTCCTTTTGCGTAGGCAGTTCACGTAGCATTGCCGTGAGGTGGGCTGATCTCCAAGAACTTCTTCGATCCCATTGGGTGTGGGGAACTTAATCTTTTGGTGGACTGTGGAGGCCACAATCTTATGGGGATTGATTGTGGTCCTCCCTAGGATGGGATTGTATGATGTTGGTGAGTCGGCCACTAAGAAGGTGATCGATACCTTAATGTTTTTCCATCCTTCGCCCAGAATTACAGGTAGGGTTATGGCTCCCAGCGGATAAGTTGTTCTCCCAGATAAACCGATCAGGGGAAAATCGACTCAATTAAGTTCACGTTTGGATTTGCCCAACTTCTCAAAGGCGTTTAAAAATAAGATATCTGTCGAGCTTCCTCCGTCGATCAGAATTCTCTTCATGTCACAACCGTCGACTTCGGCTGTGATAACCAGCGCATCATTATGAGGGGTGGTAACATGTACCAACTCATCTTCGGAGAATGAAATGACAATGTCCTCTTCGGGTCGAGGTCGCTTTCCCCGCTGGACCGCTGTAGAAATCTGAGTTGCATAGACCTCTCTTGCATGTGACCGCTCGCCCCCGGCACCAAACCCTCCAGCAATTAGGTTGATCACCCTCCTGCTCTAGGATGGGTCGGATTGCTCAGGCGGAGATGGCGAGTGGTTTCTACGTGGTGGTGTTCGACTCCTATTTCGTCCAGCCACAAACTCCTTCAACATTATTCTCTGTATCAACTTTTCGATATCGCGCTTGAGGATGCGGCAATCATCGGTCTTATGGCCCTTGCACTTGTGATATCTGCAATATCTATCGGTATCCTTCCCCATGGGCTGAGCACTCTTGTGGGGCATCGTTGTCCTTGCCAGAGACCTTTTTTACATCTCGACTAGTACCGCCGAGATCTGCCTGTTTAAAGGCGTGAAATACTCGGGGACCTCTGGATGTCTAGGCCCTGGGTTTTATGTTCAGGGCTTGATGTCTCGACCCTTCTTGTTTATCTTCTCCTTCCTACCATTGCGCCGGGTATCAGGAACCACCCTTAGCGAGGTTGTCAGGAAATTGCCTTCGGTGTTCGCCCTCTCAAGGTCTATAAAATCTTTCGCCCTTGCTGCCAGCTCTTCCATCGTTTCTATCTCCTCCACGTGGTAGCTGTTGCGTAGTTTCCTCGAGGCTTTCTTGGCCACGTCAAGTCCTCGGTAGAAAGATCGAATTATCTCCCCATCTGCGACCCAGTGATATATTTCTGTGACGTTGTTATGAAAACGCCCGTAAAAGTCGGCCAGTGATTCTCCTGGTTGTTGCTTGACTGCGTCCAAGGCGACCACACTTTTCAGAAGTTGTTGCTAGCCCATGTATCGTTCCAGGAATTTTCTTATGAGCTCAGCTCAGGTCCCTATTGATCTTGCAGGGAGGCCGAAGAACCAAGACGACGCTGAACCCGAAAGGGTCGACGGAAATAACAGGGCTAAGTGATTTGAATCGGTCGACTTACCCAACAGAGAGGCCTCATGTTTATTAACATGTATAATGGGGTCGCCTCCGCCACTATACTCAGGGATGGCCCTGGCGACGACATCCTTTGGGATCTTGATGGCGACGGTCTTTCGCCGTTCGTGAAGCCTTTTACTGATAAGCTACTCAACTTGGTCAAGAGTGCACTGGTTCTGCTGTCCTCCATTCGGTATGGAACTTGATGGATTGGCAGAATAGGTAGATGTCGGCGGCTCAGTGAAAGCCAGAGGTAAGGACTGGTGTTGCAAGGTCATCTCTTGATCTTCTTGAGGGGTTGTGGTGCTCGAATTTCTAGTGTCTGCTGGCCTTGGCCCTGCGGCTGCGGGGCGAGGATTTTCCTGAGGAGTAGGGGCTTGTCTGCGAGTCTGTCCTAAGATGGTCTCCAGGAGTGATATCATCTCCGGGGTCAACTAGATGTTTTCCCCAACCACATGGACGGTTTATGGTGCTTGCTAGGTTATAAGTGTGTCTCACACTTATGTTTAGGGATCGATTAGTAATTATTGTTGCTCGCGGGTCAAGTATTAATTATCTTAGCCATAGGGACTAAGTTGCAAATTGCTGTCCTTTTATGTCTGTTGTTTTCTCTATATACTATCCACTGTAGATCAGACAATATCAAGCTAATATCAATCTAGAATCCGTATTGTCTCCTATTCTCTCTTCTCTTCTTCATCTGTTCTTCGTTTGTTCTTCATTTCAATCCCTAAAATCCATAAACATCAACATGGTATCAGAGCTTATTCGAGCCTGAAATAACTGCCCAAATCTGTTTCTATCTTGATTCCATGGAAGAATATCACCTACCTTCGCCAACAAGAAAGTAGCTCAGCTACTTGGCGAAGAAAACTTCCAACAATGGAAGCAGCAGGTACTTCTGTCTGTTCGAGGCTACAATCTAGAGAATCATCTTCACGGGGTGAATATTCCTCAATTCCTGGAGGATGAGACAGGAGTTGCAGTCCCCAACCCTGCCTATACGAAGTTCCTTCAACAGGACGGCTCTTTGGCTTCATGGCTCTTAGCCTCTGTTTCCACTCAGGTCAGTAGAGGGCTAATAGGGTGCATGTCAGCTACTGCCATATGGCAAAACCTTCACCGTGATTTCTCATCATCTTCTACAACTAGGATATGCATCTCTACGATAGGCTTAAGGTTAGGAAGCATGTTCATCAATCCATGCGAGATTATCTCACTGAAATACAAACTACCTGCGATAGCCTAGCTAGCTGTGGTCACCCAATAGAGGAGATGCAACAAATTTCTATTGTCTTAAATGGTGTTAAGGGTCAGTATGATAATGTGATAGTTGTTATTCATGCTAGTCAGAACCCGTATACCATTGCCTCTGTGAGCTCTGTTTTGCTTGATGCTGAGCCTAGGCAGTCTGACCTTTTGTTTGATGCAAGTGCTAGTGTTAACATTGCTGCTGCTAAGATGCCTAATCTTAGTAAACCTGTCGTGCCTTATGAATAGAGTAGTTCAGGAAGTAAGGATAGTGTGTTTGTAAACCCCACCCACTATGGTCTTCTACCCACACCTCAGTATCACCCCACAACTCAGAACACACCTCAGAACCACCCTTCCCCATTTGGCCCTCCTCCCTTCAGCAGTCAGCAATCTGGTGGGGGTAGAGGTCGTGGTTTTGGAAATAACAGAATTCAATGTCAGTTATGTGGGAAGTTTGGGCACTTAGTGCACAGATGCTTTCATCGATTTAATGTGCATTTCACTGGGGTCACAGACCCACAGTCGACATCCCCAGCACCCTCAGCCAACATTGCCACCTATGACTGTGATTCTGATCCCTTTCAGCACTACCCACAACTTCAAATGAACAAAGCTCAAGTCCATCCTCCACCTGCTCAAACAAATACCATTACCCTTCCCACTGTCCAGACTCAACAAATGTTGCAGTACTCCCCATAGCCCTCTCCAGTACTACCCATCTACCCATACATGATGGCCCCTCCATGCTATGTTAATCCAGCTCAACCATATTCTGTCTTCCCTAACCCACAGCTTCCCACAGCTACTGCTGCACCTGAACCTCCTAGCCAAGCAACCTTCCAGGCCAACCTGGCTAGTGGCTCAAACTCAGCTTCATCTGATGGAAGCTGGTTTCCTAACTCTGGAGCCACAAATCACCTGACCAATGCTCAGCCTGCTCCTCACATGACATCTCCATACTCTGGTCCAGGTAAGGTTCTAGTTTGTAATGGTTCCTCACTTAAAATTTCTGCTATTGGTTCCTCACATTTACCTTCTACTGGAAAATCACTTGTCTTTAATAATATGCTTTACACACCTGCAGTTACTAAAAACCTTCTTAGTATCTCAGTTTTCAAAGGATAACCAGGTTTATTTTGAGCTTCATCTGACTAACTGCCTGGTTAAGGATTCCATCTCCAACAGGGTGTTCCTCAAGGGTATTGAATCAGGTGGTCTTTATCGTCTTGATTTCTCTAGCTTTCAGTCTAGTTCAAATAATTTAGTCGAGTCTGCTGATGTCCGTCTGGATCAATGTCTGAATCTTCGTAATAATGCAGTTTTATCTGCTCAAACTTCAACCTTTCTGGTTAATGATAATGCAATTTCTCGGTTTATGTTTAACCCTGTTTCTTCTGCATATAGTTCTGATATTTCTGATGACAGTTCCTCTGTTACTTGCTTTAACAATGCATCTACTACTGTGTTACCTGAGTTTGAATTCAGTTGCTTTCTTACCTCACTTAAAAGCACTGAATCCTCTAATCTGTGGCATATGAGATTGGGCCACCCCTCTAAGAACATCCTTGTTAATTTTATTAGACTTCAGAATCTTCCTACTAATCATATCCCCTCTTAGTGTGTTGCCTGTGCAGTAGGGAAAAGCAAGACACAGTCCTATCCTTCCTCGGACACTATGTACTCCCATCCTCTGGAACTCGTTCAGGTAGATCTTTGGGGTCCTGCCCCTTTCTCTTCTAGTAATAGTAACTATTAGCTAAGCATTTTTTATGCCTTCAGTTGTTACACATGGATTTATTTTTTAAATCGCAATTCTGATGTTGCTAAGGTATTTTGTGAGTTTCATTTATTAGCAGAGAAACAGCTTGGAACAAAACTCAAAGCTGTGCAATCAGATGGTGGAGGTGAGTTCCATTTCCTTACTGCATATCTTTCTCAATTTGGCATAGTTCATAGGATCACATGTCCATACTCAAGTCAACAAAATGGCATGGTGGAGCGTACGCACCGCCATATCGTTGAACTTGGCCTCACTCTCCTTGCACAGTCATCTGTCCCTCTTCACTACTGGACAGATGCATTCTTTACTGCTGTTTTCCTCATTAATAGATTACCTTCAAAAGTTCTAAATAATTGTTCTCCTCATGAACTTATTTTTCAATCCAAACCAGACTACTCTTTCCTAAGAGTATTTGGATGTCTGTGCTTTCCACACTTGATGAGACCATATCGGTCTCACAAGTTATCCTTCAGGTCAGAACCCTGTGTTTTCCTTGAGTTCTGTTCTGATCATCATGAACACAGGTGTCTCTCTTCGTCTGGAAGAGTCTATGTCTCACAAAATGTTGTTTTTCATGAAACAATATTTCCTTTCAGTGACACCACATGTTCCTTCTATGCTTCTCACACACCCAAAGTCTCTACTCCTTCCAAACCCTTTTTCATTCCATGTGATCCTTTCTTTCAACAACCAACTTATGTTCCTTCTATTGTCTCTCATTCCTCTAGTCCTCATGCACATGCTCACACCTCTGGTGAGTCCATTCTTCCCTCCACAACACCCACTCAAGTCACACCTCCTACTCAGGTTCCTATCTCTACACTGCCCGTCTCAGCTCCAGATCTGTCCTCACCCGTTGATGTCTACAGGTATGTTCCTTCTGGTTCTACTCTTGTTCCTCTTACTTCCTCTGGTCCAGTCTCTTCAACCCAACCACCATCCCCACCACCTGCACACTTTGATCAGTCTTTCCCAGCTTCACCACCAGCTCAACCCTCCTCATCATCTCATCCTTCTAGACCAAAATCCTCTGTCAATGTGCATCCAATGCAAACCAGATCAAAAACTTCTCTTCAAGGTCTTACTATGTCCCTTTCTCTGTCTACTGATCTCACAAACTCAGAGACTCGCACCATTCATGAGGCTCTTCAATCTCCTCACTGGCTCCAGGCTGTTCAGGAGGAGCTTACAACTCTTTCTACAAACAACACATGGAGCCTTGTTCCTCTACCTACAGGACGCATCCTAATTGGATGCAAGCGGATCTCTAGAATAAAAAGAAATGTTGATGGGGCAGTTGGCAGGTACAAGGCTCGCCTTGTTGCCAAAGACTTCTCCCAAAAAACAGGTTTTGACTTTCAGGAAACCTTCAGTCCAGTTATTAAGTCAGCTACTGTTCGCATTGTGTTATCTCCGGCCTTAACTCATATATGGTGTATTAGACAGGTTGACATAAACAATGCTTTTCTTCACGGAGATCTTCATGAGGAGGTATTCATGACACAGCCTCCAGGTTTTGAAATTCAGTCCACTACACCAAATCTGGTATGCAAATTTCAGAAAGCTTTATATGGTCTTAAACAGGCTCCCAGAGCCTGGTTTGAAAAGCTCAAGTTCTTCCTTCTAAACCCTCTTGGCTTTCATGTTTCTACATCCGACAGCTGTTTATTTATCAAATCCACCTCAGACTCCTTTGTGCTTTTACTTATTTATGTGGATGATATAGTTATAATTGGTACCTCTGCTTCTCTTGTGTCTAACATTGTTGACTCTATTAAGGCACAGTTTCAACTCAAAGATTTTGGCAGCTTAAACTACTTCCTTGGCATGGAAGTAGTCTTAGGAGAGGACTTCATCCTTTTGAACCAGATGAAATATGTTCAGGAGCTTTTAGACAAGGTAGGTCTCAATGACCAAACCAGCTTTCCTACTCCAATGACAGGTACGTGTCTGTCCAAATCAGGTATGAACACTTGTGATGAACCTTTTCATGAAGAGACACTTTACAGAAGCACAGTAGGTGCTCTTCAACATGTCTGTGTCACACGACCAAACATTCACTTTGCTATAAATAAGCTCAGTCAGTTCATGCAAGCTCCCAATAACAACAATTGGAAAGCTGTTATTCACATTCTAAGATACCTCAAAGGTACTCTTAATCACGGTCTGTTATTTAGAACAACACACTCTCCTGTTAATGATATCACACTTACCTCATTTTCTGATGCTGACTGGGGAGGTGATCACACTGATCGCCGATCCATCTCAGGTCATTTCCTGCTCTTAAATGGTAACCCAATAGTGTGGAGTTCTAAGAAGCAGTCAGTCGTGTCCAGGTCTAGTGCAAAGGCTGAATTCAGAGCCATTGCTAATGCCATGTGTGAAATCATGTGGGTTCAATCTCTTCTCAAGGAAATAGGACTTCACACCCCTACGACACCAGTAATATGGACAGATAACACAAGTGCAGTTGCACTTTCAGAGAACCCAATTCATCATTCCAAGATGAAACACGTCGAGATTGACCTCTTTTTCATCAGGGAGAAAGTCCACTCAGGGGACGTTTTGGTTAATTTCATTCTTGTATCAGAACAAACTGCTGACATTTTAACTAAGCCTCTAACTGAAAAGCATTTCATTCCTTGCAGGAAGAAGCTAGGGGTCTTCTCACTTGAAGAACTGGAGGATCATGGTGTTTCACCGTTTCTCCAGAACACATCCAGCTCGACTTGAACTTTCTCAAAATAGTCTGTAAGTTCTTCCATTTTTTGTTGACTGGTACTTTTCTTATCCTCTGCATCCTTAGAACAACTCTGTGTATGCTTGCCTTTTTCTGCTGTCTGCCCCTTACTGTTTTTAACTCAGTCTATCGTCTCACAAATCTGATCATCTCTCTCATTGGTCTGATCATCCTGATATTCTTGGTATGTTTATGCCTATCTTATCATGATTAGCAACTTCTCAAGATTCGCATGTCATCTGTTTATCCTCTCATGCCTGATCATGCTATTGCCCCTGTGCATCATTACTGTCTCTCTTTAAGTTTGCTATCTGTCAGCATAAATCTAAATGGTATAGGGCATGACTTGAGTCCAAAAATAGGGTGATACCGTAAAGAAAACGACACGATACTTTCGATTTTCACCCTTAAGGATACAAAGATCAAGGCCCAAACCTTGCAGTCATGCTGGCAAGATAGGAGCTCAAACTCCTCTGTCATCGTGTTATGTCAAATCATATTCAAAAATAAGAAAAATAAATGAATAAATGCAGTCATAAGCTTGTAAGAAAGAGCTTGACTGGTCATAATGCACTCTGGCAATTGAATTGGATCAGGTATAGGGAGATTTATACATATGACTTGTGGTATATCCTGGTATTGCTAATCTGGTAGTCTGTCATTTCCATTACCACAAATATCAGGTACTGATCAAACCGTGATCAGAGATGTGTTCAGAATTGTGTGAAGGCTAGTACTACAGTTAAAAACCAAAGGTGCATCACAGTAAAAATCAGTCAAGCAACACAGAACTGCTCAGGATGCACTGAGAAGGTAAGAAAACACTCTGTCTTCAAAAATGGACTATCACTTTCAGACTAGCAGCTCAGCTCAAGAAGGAAGTTTGGACTCCCAAATCAGGATCAAGTATAGGGAACGTTAGGTTATAAGTGTGTCTCACACTAATGTTTAGGGATCGATTAGTAATTATTGTTGCTTGCGGGTCAAGTATTAATTATCTTAGCCATAGGGACTAAGTTGCAAATTGTTGTCCTTTTATGTCTGTTGTTTTCTCTATATACTGTCCACTGTAGATCAGACAATATCAAGCTAATATCAATCTAGAATCCGTATTGTCTCCTATTCTCTCTTCTCTTCTTCTTCCGTTCTTCGTTTGTTCTTCATTTCAATCCCTAAAATCAATAAACATCAACAGTGTTGGAGTCTCCGTGTTGTTTGGAACGAGGGCCGGTCTGGAATTGCCGACATGTTCTCGTGTCGGCTCGGTGGGACGGCATTAGGGGCTGCTTGGCTAGCAGGTTCTTGGTGGAGCGGCGAAGCTGCGGCGGAATCAGAGTTGTCTGAGGACTACTCATTGGCGTGGTTCCGGCGATTGAAAAGAACGTAATGAACGTATTGAAAAGCAAAGATATTTATAGAGTAAAGAGACCAAACCATTATATGCAACAGAATATCATAGTGAATTTTGTGTTGGTGAAAATTAAGATAGCGGGTATTACGGTTATGGCGTAATATTGCAGTTACCGTATGTAATCTTTAGAGAATATATCCCCGAGATACGCGGGATATCGTGGCCATATCTTTAGTGACGGTTGGTGGGACCAGAGATGAGAGGTTAGACTCTCTTGGGCGAGCACTCCTATGGCGAGCAGTAGGAGTCTGCGACCTTGGTTAATGGAGACCGGTAATGGAGCTTTTGGCGTCCACTTTGGCTTGGGTTCGATATTGGACCGCTTTATGAGGGTAAGATCAACCTTAATATGGGTCGGCCCGGTTCGGATGATATGAGTTTTACTCCCTGCAAAGTTATTGGGTCTCTGGGGTCTTTTTCATATTGCGCTGTTACTATCAATACCCAACATATACTATGTCAACTGAGGACATAGCTTGAGTCGACACGTTCAATAATCCAATCAACTCAAAACTCAACAGAGACTACATTTATTTTGGATAATCCATTTGTTTTAGCTCAATTCCTTAGTTTGTCGTCCAAAGCCGTTTATGTTCTAAGTCTCTTTTCGAGATGATTTAAACCGTATGAATCAATCTAGCATTCCTTAACCTTTTTGTATTATATTCCAAGAGATAAAATAAATTACAACCGTTCACACAAATACCAAGTTGTCAAACCTGTTTTTTTACAATACCAAATATGTACAGACACAAACACCAAGTTGACAACCGCAACTTGTAGGTTTGCTACAAGTATAGACATTCTCATTCACTTAGACATTCATCCCGACCAATCCACCACATACGTACTTTCATTCAACACCTAGTCTTACTTAACTCTTGATGGTCATAAAAAAAAAAGTCTTACTTAACTCTCATATATCCTACATATTTTTCCTAGTGGATTTCCTGAAGCTCTATGTGTAGTCCCAATATAAATTATAAGTGACATTTTTTACTTAGTAAGAAATGTCAATCACCTGAACTTTAAGTCTAAATTTCAAGAAACGTGACCACCCTAAATAACCACTAAACTTTCCCGAAAGTTACATTTCAAAATGCAAAATTAATCGTGTATAATCACTAATTAAGCTCACCTAAAATGTAGACCTTAATTGTTAACTTCATGGGAGCCTATTAACAGTTGACTCACCCTCGAGTCTAAATTTTAGCGTGAGACCAACCCTAAAAACTAACCTAATTTCTAGTAACATTAATTTTTCCTAGCTTATATCATAACTTTAAACACTTAAAATCACCAACCTTGCAACTAGGGCTGGGTATGAACCGGTTCGGTGCCGAACCGGTTCAGAACCGAACATTTACCACATTTTAAAACCGGTACGGTTTACCGCTCCAGTTTTTGGCCGCTCCAGATTTTGACTGATTTACCGTACCTGTTCTCAACCGGTTCGACCGAACCTGTTCATACAAAAAAAAAATTGCGTTTTTAATTCAGCCAGCATACAACTTGTATACAACAAGTGAACAAGTAACCGCAATAGGTCAGTCTCAGTCTCACACATCTATCTCAAAAGAAGCACAACAAAGCGTTGAACTTACTTGATGATAGATCAACACAACACAACAAAGAGAAGACAAACTCTTCTTCATCCTTTCCTTTTCTCTTAGGCCAGAGGCCTGTCCACATCATTAACCATAGCTTTCTCTTTTTGCTACATATGTGCTCATGCAAGTAGGAGATGTATCGTGGGCCAACCAACTAACAAATAAATAAACACAACTCCTCTAAGTATCAAACAAACAGCTACGAGGGGAGGGTCTCCACCACTACATATCGATCCATTCGAAAATGACAGAATTTGCCACTGTTTGGCAGGAAACAGAAACTCATGGATTCGAATCTGAGACAGACTCATCTTTCAACATTTAAAGCTCGATTCTAAGAAGACTCATCAGCACGAATCAATTTGCACAACCCCCATTCTGTACACGAATTCAGCATGAATTCAGCAAACCACTAGATTGAAGACGAACCTGGCGAAGACGAGAGGCGTGACGAGCGACGAACCTGAGGTTGGAGTTCGAAGAGCGGCGTGGATTGTTGAGAAGTGGCCTGCGGTACTGAATCAGTGAATCAGAACTGAAACAGAACGTAGGTCTAAATCATTTGAATCAGAAAAACCGGTTTTGTCTGGTCTGAAGTGGTCTGGTCTGGTTTAGTATTTAATAGTATTTTAAGATTAAAACCGGTACAAAAACAGGTTTGGTTAACCGGTTTTCTGTACCTATCCTGAACCGCTCCATATTTTTTGAAAAAAAAAAACGTTTGTTTTGTGAACCGGTTCGGAACCGGTACGGTTCAGGTACAGTTCAGAACGGTTCGGCCGAACCGGTTATTTTTGCCCAGCCCTACTTGCAACCAAAGTAATTAAAAATAATAATTTTAGGACAAATAAAAACATTTTGTAAAATCTTTTCAAATTATGTAATTTATGAATAAAAAATTATATCAAAAAGTCTTAAGTGTTTTTTTCCTTCATACTTAGATATTGTTTTTTGATTTTTTATTATACTTTTTCTTAATTTGTTTTCATATTTAAAAATATTGGATAAAAACAATTTTTTTATTTCATTTTTTAAAAAGATTTTTTAGGCTCATGAGAAATCAGGTTATTATAAGTAGGTATCTATATTTATTTTTTATTTTACTTATCCAAAATTCTCAGGTATTATTCCATTTTTTGACATGTCAATTTTGAACGAAAAATGAAAACCTAAGACAAAATATATACAAATTATAACAATAAGACAAGAAACAATAAAACAATAAAACAATATACGTCTGTCATATTGCAACAATAAGACAAAGTACAAATACCTTTAGCGACGGTCATTTTCAAATTTCGTCCAAACCTTACATGACAAAAGATAGAGCAACACATTAAGAATCTCATCTACCCAAACGTATAAAAAAATCAAGTGCCTATTTTTAAAAATGTAATTTTTTAAATATCTGATAGACATTTATCCCTATTTTTAATAAAATATTTTTGTATTTTTTGTTATTTTTAGATTTTGATTGAATTATTTTTGTTCATATTTTACAAATATATTATTTATATAAAAAATCAGTATTTTGTTTCTTTTAATTTTACCCCAAAATTCGAAGTAACATTTTGAATTATTCTTACTTCTTTTAAATATTATATTTTATTTGTATCGTAATTTCATGTGATGGTACGTTAAGAAATTTGTTTAATGAATAGGATTTTTGGAAGTTAAGGAATTATCTAAAATCAATAAATTCAAGTTAATATATCTCAAGTTAATGTAAAAAAAGTTACTTCTTCAGCAAATAAATGACTTATATATTTTATATTTAATCAAATTCTATATTTACTAGAGAACTAACCTGCATCTTGCACAAAATATAAAAAACATATTTGAGTTATCGTTATATAAATGTAATTTAATATAAATTTTAAATTATTATATTAATTAAAATAAATAAATAAATCAATTTAATTTTTAATTATATTATTATATTGATATGATAAACTCAACTTACAAAATGAAAATATTTTTATTTTTGTTATTAGTATAATATAATAGAATTTACTTTTTTGTATAACTTTAATTATTTATAATATATTCATTACATATATGTTCAATTAATTTAGTAATAGCACTATAAAAAAGTTATTTATAAAACTTTTATTTAGTAATAGTTAATTGTTTCTTATTTTCTAATTTATTTGTTTTCTTAGTTAAAAATATGTGAAAATTATATACACAAACATAGCTTAGTAAATTATATATGCATACACAATATTTAGAATACAATTAGTTTTATTTTTTATGTATTTAAAAATTTACTTCAAATATAATAATAATTGCTAAATAATAATATTAAATAATTATTTTACCAAACTTTATGAAAAGTGTCATTTTAATTCAATTTTATAATTATAAATACATAAATGAAAATGTAACATGTGTATTTATGTACTTAATTTTAAAACAATTTAATATTATTGTATTATAATTTTCTTTTCAAAAAAAAATTCTCAACAAACATGATTATGTAAGCATCTAGAACTTTTGTTTAAAATTTGATTTCTTTTTACCGTTTTCTTTTTAATTTAGAAATAAAAGAAATAGTCATATTATATATTTTAATTATTGGCAAACAAAATTACATTTACTATCTATTAAGTTTAGTTTTTATTTAACTTAGTTACTATTGTTTATCATTTTTTTCATTATAAATGTTATGTACTTTCAACACGTAATTCATTTTTTAAGTTAATTAAGCTAAACTATAATTATAAATGAGGCTTAAATATATATTAAATATAATTTATATATCATAAGTCTTATTTATCATTTATTTATTTCAAATTATTATACATTTTTTAAAAAAATGTTGCGTTTTCCAAAGTAACTTGTTAGGTGCAAAACTTGCAATTTACTATTTTTTGAAGATAAAATTTAATTTAACACACTTATAAATGTAACTTCTTTTAAAATTAAATGTGGTGTTTTTGATTAATTTAAAGTCTCCATGTGGATGCGAGAGAATGATGATACGAATGTAATTGAATTTTTTTATTTGAACTAATCAAATTAAATTATTATAACAGTATAGTATATGAATTGCGTTAAAATCTTATTTTGCAAAATTATAGGAAAGTTAAATTAAGGGTTAAATACCAAGTAGCTACCCAAACTTTTGACATTTTGCAACGAGGTATCCGAATTTAAAAATTAAAAACGGACTACCCCAACTTTGAATAAGGTACAAATAGCTACCTCCGTCCAATTTTTCGTCAACTGTTGACGGAAATCCGTCGAAAAGTCATCAGAAATTAGACGGAGGTAGCTATTTACACCTTATTCAAAGTTCATATAGTCCGTTTTGAATTTTCAAAATTCGAGTAGCCCTTTGAAAAACGTTCAAGTTCATATAGCTAATTAGTATTTAACCCTTAAATTAATATAAAGCGATTCCGTTAAGGGTTGCTTTCCTCGATCGTCGATCCTCCTCTGAAAGGGAACTTCCATTCTGTTAATGTTTTGTTGAGCTGCGAGCACCCGAGCCATGGCTTGTGAAGCTTCTTCCTTCTCGCTCCGTTCATTCTCAACCAGATTCCCGAATACCATTCCCAATCCAAAGACCTCTAATTGCAAAAACTTTCTCTTGCCCAACGTTTACAATTACAGGCACATCATCTCCTCGCAAAGAAGAATTCAGATGAAATCGTCTCTCTCTGTGCCGTTGTTCTCCTCTATCCAGAAGCCCGTCGAAGAGTATCCCCCAAAGCTTCAAGCTATCATCAAGCTCTTCCAGTCCGTCCCCGATCAGAAATCCAAGTACCAGGAGGTTCTCTTCTACGGCAGGAGCCTGAAACCTCTGGATGCCCGATTCAGGACCCGTGAAAACCGAGTCGAGGGCTGCGTATCGCACGTGTGGATCAGGGTTTTCTTGGATTCAGAGCGGAATGTCGTACTGGAGGCTGATTCTGACTCTAAGCTAACCAAAGGCCTAGCTGCTCTACTCGTACGGGGGCTTTCTGGCTACCCTGCCGATGAGATCGCTAGAGTTTCTCCAGATTTTATCACTCTTCTTGGGCTTCAGCAGAGCCTGACGCCTTCTAGGAACAATGGATTCTTGAACATGCTGAGGCTTGTGCAGAAGAAGGCTCTTCTGTTACTCTCTGAAGGCGAAGAGGTACTGGATTCAGAATTTCCAGAATTCAATTCCAATGATTGGGGCAAAATCTTTGGCGTTGGAACAATTGATGAAGATCATGGATCTTCGGCAAATGGTAGATTCGAAATGAAATTGAAAACTAGTTGTTTCGGCAGTAGAGGACGGAGGATTAAAGAGGTACTGGAAAGAAAGCTCAGCCCCATTGAAATGGAACTTGAAGATGTTTCGGATCAGCATACTAGCAACGCTGGGGCTCGGAATGATGGTGAAACTCATTTCAATCTGAGAATTGTGTCGGAGGCTTTTGAGGGCAAGAGCTTATTAAAGAGGCATAGACTTGTTTATGGTTTGTTGAAAGAGGAAATGAAGAGTGGCCTTCCTGCTTTGTCGATTGTGGCAAAATCACCGTCCCAACTATAATAGTCGATGAAAGGACTTACTTTTTGTGGAGTTTTTAGAATTTGTTTGGGATGATTTTTGAGAGAGTTGGAGATTGTTTTGATTGTTTGACATAGGTAGTGAGGATTTTGATGTATAGTTCCGATAATACTAGCACTTCTTCCTTCACGAAAATTGATGTCTAGGAATGCGGTCAGCCGGTATCAATGAGCAGAATAATCGTCTACTCTTGCAGCAAAAAAGCTGTTTTTCTATGGATAGACTTTTGTTTTTCATATGTGATCTGCATACATCTACAAGATATAACTCAGAATATTCATCAAATAAATCCAATGTATAATTTATCTTGTAGTGACTGGATTTACTGCTTGATATTTGAGACAGTATCCTGTAATTCAGGCGATACTGGAACATATGTCAGGCAATTGCTTTGAGATGTGATTTTGCATTTACATTTGATTCAGAGCATCCGTTTTTTTTACACTTCCGTTGATGACAGCAAAAGTTGTAGTATTCTTGGCGTAGTTCTAAGGGGACATCTTCTTCAACTTGAAATGCTCCTGCACTTGGAAGATCACCATTCGTGTCTCTGTTCAGGCCAGGTACGTTGGATATCTTCTACCCTAATCTTATTTTATTTTCTGGGATTGGTGAACCAAGATCGATAGGAAGTGAACAGCTTGCATTGATATCAATCTTTCTGAGAAGTAGAGACCTATGTTCATGTACTCAAGTCACCATTGAAGTACTGGATGAGTCGAAGTAGATGTTGAGGTTTGCTGCTGGGATCTCAAAGGTGAGGTGCCTTTGTGTTATGAATGGCATAACACCAAATGAGATGGTTTGTTCAGCGAGGTCAAGGTGGTCGAAGCGCGGTGGTTCGGTTGTTGATTTCTTGGCGTCTGAAAGAAGAGCCAGCTTTGTGTTTGTTGAAAAAAGCCGGGGGCTTGTGGTTTGTTTTGGTGGTGGATCGGAGGGTGCGGGAGATTGGGCATTTCTCTTTCCTTGTCGGTCTCACCCCGTCTTAGCAAAAGGTAGAAGGTGCTTTTAATTGTTGTATTGGACCAACCCTTTTCTTGAGCATCCCGAAAAAAATATTTTTGTCGGGTGGGATGGGGTAGAAATTATAAAGTAGAAAAGAGACATTCATGAGTTGGGTATTCATAGTGACGGTCAAATAAGAAAAATAACTCAGAGATCCAATAACTTTACAGGGCTAAAACTCATATCATTCAGAACTGGGTCAACCCACAATAAGGGTAATCTGACACTCACAAAGCGGTACAGTACCAAACCCAAACTAAAGTGGACGCTAAAGCTCTATCCTATGTCGGCCAAGGACAAAGCCTTTTACTGCTCATCATGGGAGTGCTCGCCAAGAAAGTCCAATCTCTCAACTCTGGTCCCACAAACCTACATCAAGTGTATGGCCACGATATCACGCGTATATCGTGCACATATTCTATAAAGATTACATAAGGTAACTGCAATATTACGTCATAACCGTAATATCTGCTATCCTAATCTTTACCAGCACAATATTTACCAAGATATTCAACTGCCTATAACGGTTTGATCTCCTCACTCTATAAATACTCTTGTTTTTCAATACGTTCATTACCTTTTGAGTTCACACACAGTATACTCATTTAAGCATCGGAGGCACCCCCTTTGTTGTGATTCCCTTCTTGCAGGTTTATCGGAGCCCAGGCGAAAGCGTGTGATCATCAATCATTTGGCATTCAATTCACTGTCAAGTCAACACCTAGGAATTTCAGACCCAACATTTGGCACCGTCTGTGGGAACACGAGCAAAAAAGTCATACACACTAGCTCTAACCGCAATCGTCGGAAGCAGACTAATGAGCAATCCTCAGACAACTCTGAATTCGTCGCCGCTTCGTCGCTCCTCCAGAACCTGCTAGCCAAGCAGTCCCTGAGGTCGCCCCTCCGAGGCTGACACGAGAGCACGTTCACAATTCCAGACCGGACCCTGTTCCAAACGCTGTAGAGATTCCAGCTCGACCAACCGTTTAAGTGACTGGGGAAACCATTCAGGTATCCACGGAGATGATATCCCTATTGGAAACCATCATAGGACAGACCTGCAGACAAGCCCCTGCTCCTCATGAATATCGTCGTCCCGTGGGGCCGCGAGAAGCAGAAGTTGGAAATCCGAGCACCACTGCCCCTCAAGAAGATCAAGAGATGACTTCCACTGAGGCGTCGACGGTCACTCACTTTGTCAATCCATTGAGGTATGCACCGACTAGAGGACAGCAACACTAATTCACTCTTGGCCATGTTGATGAGCTTATCCGTAAAAGACTCAAGGAACAGTGCAGAACCAGCATGCCTCCCTTCCGGGAGCGATCAACTCATCCCTTCACCACTGACCTGGTAACGGTCAAAATTCCAAAGGATGTAGTCGCCAGGGCCATCCCTGAATACAGTGGCGGAAGAGATCCCATAATCCATGTCAACAAGCATGAAGCCTATTTTTGCGGTAACTCGAATGATGTGAATCACTTAGCCCTGTTATTTCCGTCGACCCTTTCGGGTTCGACGTCGTCCTGGTTTTTCGGCTTCCCTGCAGGATCAATAGGGACCTGGTCCGAGCTAAAGAGAAAATTCCTGGAGCGATATATGGGCGAGCGCCAATTGCTGAAAAGTGTGGTTGCCTTGGACGTAGTCAAACAGCATCCAGGAGAAACACTGGCCGATTTCTACGGGTGTTTTCACAAAAATGTTACAGAAATATATCGTCAAGTCACGGATGGGGAGATTATTCGAGAATTTTATAGAGGAGTGGATGTGGCCAACAAAACTTCAAGGAAACTGTGCAACATGTACAACGTTCAAGAGATATATACGTTGGATGAGCTAGAATTGAGGGCGAAAGGTTTTATAGACCTGGAAAGGGCGAACTCTGAAGTCAATTTCCTGACGTCCTCGCCAAGGGTGGTTCCAGAGCCCCAACGCGATGGTAGGAAGGAAAAGCAGGATAAGAAGGGTCGAGAAAAGCCCAGATCGGAAATCTCAGGACCAATAGATCCAGAGGTCCCCGAGTATTTCACGTCTTTAAACAGGCATATCTCGACGGTGCTATTCGAGATGGAAAGGTCTCTGGCAAGGCCGCCAATACCTCACAAAAGTGCTTAGCCAATGGGAAATGACACAGAAAGCTATTGCCGTTATCACAAAGTCAAGAGCCTCAAAACTGATTATTGCCATATTCTCAAGCGCGACATTGAGAAGTTGATCCAAAGAGGCATGCTGAAAGAATTTGTGGTCGGACGAGACAGAATTCGAACGTCCCCACGTAGAGCCCACTCGCCAGCTTTGCCAGAGCAATCTGGCCCATCCCAGAGCATGAGGTTGATAAACCTGATTGTTGGAGGGTTTGGTGCCGGAGGCGAGGGGTCTATTGCGAGAGAAGTTTATGCTGCTCAAATCTCTACAGCTGTCCAACTGGGCAAGAGACCTCGGACTGAAGAAAATTGCATCATCTCATTCTCCGAGGAAGACCTGACACATGTCACCACTCTGCACAATGATGCTCTAGTCATCACGGCTGAAGTAGATGGTTGCGATATGAAGAGGATTCTGATTGACGGAGGAAGCTCGACAAACATTCTGTTTTTGGATGCCTTCAAAAAAATGGGCAAATCCAAGCACCACCTTAAACGAGTCGACGTTCCCCCCATCGGTTTCGCTGGGAGAACAACTTATCTGATGGGAGCCATAACTCTGCCGGTAATTATGGGCGAAGGATGGAAAAGCATAAAGGTATCGGTCACCTTCTTGGTGGTCGACGCTCCTACCTCGTACAATGCCATCCTGGGGAGGACCACCATCAATCCTCATAAAATCGTGGAATCCACAGTCCACCAGAAGATGAAGTTCCCCACACCGAATGAGAACAGAGAAGTTCTAGGCGACCAGCCATCACCTCACGTCAATGCTATATGAACTGTCTTCGCAGGAAGAACCAAAGGGAAACCCTCGCCAACGAGATAGAGGTTGACCCGCGTGAGGACCAAGCTCGGCCAACCCCAATGAAGGAGTTAGCAGAGGTTGAAATCGATGGTCCAGAGAAGAAGGTGCGCATTGGGACCGCCTTGAACGACAACCAGCGAAACGCCCTGACTTCCCTCTTAAAAGAATTCAAGGAACTCTTCGCATGGAAGCCCAGTGATATACCAGGTATTAGTACCGACATAATCTCCCATGAGCTAAGGATAGATCCTTCGATAAAGCCGATTGCTCAGAAGATAAGGTCATTTCAGATCCGACAAACGTTTTGCGAGCAGACGAGAAGTAGGCAGGCTGATTGAAGCCAATTTTGTAAGGGAGATGCGATTTCAAAGCTGGGTTGCCAACCCAGTGCTCGTGAAGAAATCAAACGGCAAGTGGAGAATGTGTGTCGACTTCCGCGACCTGAACAAATCTTGCCCGAAAGATTCATACCCCCTTTCTCGAATTGATCAGCTGGTAGATGCAACCTTTGGTCATGAAATGCTGAGCTTTATGGACGCCTATTCAAGCTAAAAAAATTCAGAATGCACCAGCCGATGAAGCCCACACAGCCTACTTTGCAGATGGAGATATACTTTGCTACAAAGTGATGCCCTTCGGTCTAATCAATGCGGAGGCAACCTATCAGCGAATGGTAAACCGACTGTTCCAAAAAATGCTGGGGCGTAATATGGAGGTCTATGTGGACGACATGCTCGTCAAGACAGTAAAGGGAATCCTTCATATCGAAAACCTTCGGGAAGCATTCGAATGCATGAAGAGGCACAACGTTCGCCTAAACCCAGCAAAATGTGCCTTTGGAGTTAGATCAGGAAAATTCCTGGGATTCATGGTAAGCGAGCGCGGAATAGATGTGAACTCTGAAAAACTCAAAGCCATTGAGGAAATGAAGTCCCCAACTTGCCACTAGGAAGTGCAGTGTCTGAATGGTCGCCTGGTTGCACTTAATCGTTTTCTTTCAAGGGCGAGCGACAGGTCCCTCCCGTTCTTCAAGACTCTCATGGCCAACCGCAAGTTCGAGTGGACACCAGAGTGCGAGGATGCCTTCATTAAAGCAGCACCTGTAGACACTCCCAGCTTTGGCGAAGCCCATTCCTGGCGAACAACTCTTTCTATATATAAGTATTATCGAGGTTGCAGACAGTGCCATATTAATAAGAGAAGAGGAAATTAAGCAGAGTCCAGTGTATTTTGTAAGCAAGTTGTTTAATTCGGATGAAATAAAATATATCGAGATTGAGAAGTATCTCTATGCCTTAGTTATTGCTTCTCGAAGGTTAATACTGTACTTTCACGCTCACGCAATTACAGTCCTCATCAACCAGTCACTCAAACACTTCCTACTGCAGTCAGACTCTTCAGGAAGAATGGTTAAATGGGCAGTCGAGTTGAGCGAATTCAAGATCAAATTTCCGCCGAAAACGGTCATCAAAGGTCAAGAATTGACAGATTTCATAGTGGAAAGTACATGCAATGGTCTAGCAGAAGCAGAAAATCGGCAAAGTCAGTCAGAAGATACAGGTAAAGGATGGGAACTCTATACTGATGGATCCTCTTCAAGAGAATTCTCGGGGGCAGGATTAATTCTCATCCCCCATGAGGGTGAGCCCTTAAAGTATGCGATCACCCTTACCTTTAAGACGACCAACAATGAGGCTGAATATGAAGTTCTTATCACTGGACTGCGACTAGCTAAAGGAATGGTCATAACGTTGCTCAAGGAAAAAAGTGATTCAGAGCTAATTGTCAACCAAATTAATGACACTTTTGAATTAAAGGGGGGAAAAGATGAAAAAGTACCTCGAGATTGCTAAAAACTTATCGCCGAAATCCCAACTTTCGCGATTGAATCTATTCCTCGCCAAGACAACCAGCTAGCAGACTCTCTAAACAAACTGGCGTTCGGGGGAACAAAGATACAGGATGTGCAATTTCTGGAACAAGCTCTATACTCGGTCCTCGACAACCGAGCAGAAATCTTCAACATTCAAGGGCAGGTCAACTGGATGATTCCATTGCATAACTTCTTAAAGGAAATAATACTGCCAGAAGATGAAGGGGAGTCCACAAAAATAAGTCGTATGTCTGCAAGTTATCTTCTCATAGATGGAGAGCTCTATAGGCGAGGATATTCAACTCCCTATCTAAGGCGCGTCTCTCATTCCGAGACAGAAAGAGTTCTTCGCGAAGCTAACGAAAGAGTCGTTGCATGCCATGAAGGTGCACGCTCAATAACGCGCAAAATCTTTAGACTAGGCTATTACTGGAGAACCTTGAGTAAAGACGCGACAGAATTAACAAAAAAGGGTGCGACTTGTCAAAAGTTCGCACCACGATCAGTGAGACCACCAACACTGCTATCCCCAATGGCGGGCATCTGGCATTTTGCCCAATGGGGAATATACATCTTGGGCCCCTTTCCCATCATCACTCGACAAAGAATCCACATTATCGTGGAGATCGACTACTTCACCAAGTGGATATAGGCGAAAGCATTGGCCTCCACGACCGAATTTCAAGTGATCAAGTTCTTGAAAATCCACATATTTTTTAGGTTCGGCGTCCCCAAAATGCCCATAAGCGATAATGGTCTACAATTCGTAAGAAAAGAACTCAAATGTCTCTGCAAAGAATACCATATCGATCACAGATTCGGCTCGGTACACCATCCTCAAACGAATGGGCAAGCCGAAGCAGCCAACAAAGTTGTCCTGGTAGGACTCAAAAAGCGAGTTCAAGCCTTCAAAAGAAACTGGGCAGAAGAGCTGGATAATGTACTATTGGATGTTCGAACAACACCCAAAACACCAACGGGGGAAACTCCATTCAGTTTAGTGTACGGATAAAAAACAGTAGCACCCGCCGAAATAGCGGTGCCTACCCACAGGATCCTACACTTTAATACTGAAGCGAATGAAATCGAGCGCAGAACATACCTCGATCTTGCAGAAGAAAAACTATGGCAATCAGACAATGCCCAAGCCAAAATGCGACTGGTGACCGCTCGATACTTCAACAGGAAAGGCAGTGCTCGCCAATGTTTCGTGGGGGAGATGGTTATGCGAAGGAATGAATTCACAAGACTGGATAGCCAAAACAAACTTTCAGCTAAGTGGGAAGGTTCATACAAAGTAGTAGAGATTGTCGCCCCACAGTCCTACTACTTGAAACCACAAAAGGTGTAAGGCTACCTCGTCCATTTAACTCCGAACATTTAAGGAGGTTTTATGCATAGCTTGTAATCAAAATGTTATGTATATAAAACAAATCATTCCTTCATACAAAGCATAGTCACTCTAACCAAAACGAAAGGTCCCAAAGAAGGGAAAAAGAGGATTGCAAACGAACCATCAATGTAACAGTTCCTTTCCCAAACCGACCTGATATAAAAGGCGAAATAACAATCAAAGTAACAGTTCCCTTACAAATCGGGCAAAAGGCCTGACAAAAAAGACGAACGAAACAGTTCCTTTACAAGTTAGGCAAAAACAAAAAGACCTGATATCAAAATTGGGCGAAAGACCTAAAGTCAAATTTAGGCGAAATACCTAATGCAAAAGTTAGACAAAGATCTGATATCAAAATGGGGCGAAAGACCTAAAGACAAATTTAGGCAAAATACCTAACGCAAAAGTTAGGCAGAAAGACCTGATAACAAAATCACGCAAAAGACCTGATAACAAAATCAGGCGAAAGACCTAAAGTTAAATTTAGGCGAAAGACCTAACGCGAAAGTTATGCTAAAAGACCTGAGATCGAAATCAGGCATAAAGACTTGAAATCAAAATCAGGCGAAAGACCTAATGTGAAAGTTAGGCAAAATATCTGAGATCAATATTAGGCAGAAGACCTAACAAAAAAGGAGAACGATCCGTTAAAGTAAAAACTAAGGCTGATACACAAAGAGAACGAACTTATATCGAGGGTAACAGTTCCTTTGCAAGTCAGACATAAAAAGGTGGGCGAACGAATCTAAGGCATTCACTTACTAAAAGGTGAATGAGCCTCGAGTAACGGTTCCCCACGAGTATGTGAAAACTCCAAAGGACTAAAGCCTTAAAAAGGCGAGAGCCACCTGGTCCTCCCACTTGTTCCCGATGAGAGCCACCTGGTCCTCCCTTTTCTTGAGGGTGCCAAGCAGACTCTTCTCCTTCTCGAAGTTTTCCCAGCGAGCATGGTCCACTAGATCAGTGTCCGCCTCAACCCTCTGCTTCAGGCCCTCCATTTGATCAGGAGTGAACCCCAAGCTCCGGTAATACTTCAGTTCGATAAGCAAGTCAACTTGCTTATCGGCGAGCTCCCCTACGATCCGACCGATCGCCAACTCCTCGCAGACGAGCTGACAACAGGAAAAAAGAGGATAAAGTTCAATCAGATCAAGGAGAGGTCAAAGAACGACCCAATGATAAATATTAGGAAGGAATGAAAGAAGGACTTACCAAGATGATCCGCTCGAAATGCGATCTCATGACACCCTCGATGCCATTCAGCTCAGAAGGGACCGCCGCCCGATCCCGAGGGGGAAGGATCCTTTCAAATAGATGCATGCAAAGGTCTAGGTTACCCCGCATCGTCAACTGTTTCGAAATCTCCACCTTTTGGAGATTGTTCCAAGGGTCCGAGAGACCCTTCAGACCCGCTACCTTCGGTGATTGAAACAAGCCCACCAAGGGGCAATAATCCCCGGCGAAGAGAATCTTGGAGGTGCCCATAGAGGCACCAAGGGTCTGAACCCTCTTCCGAGCCCCAGCCCCCTTTGAGGGGTTCGGAGCAACAGTATCGGAGGTAGGCGCGACGATCCCTACGGTGGCAGGAGCATTTCTCCGGGAAGCAGCAGATCCCCCGGAGGAAGCTGGCGTTCCTCGCTCGAACTCCTGTCCTTCTTAGCAGGAGCAGGATTCAGAGCCACCTCAGCAGCAGCTTTCCCTGAAAATAGTAAATAAGAGTATTAAAACCTAAAGCTAAAACAGAGGAAGGTAAGTCAAAAGACAGTCGTATACCTCTTTGGCGATCGCAAGGCGCGACCCCAGATTGTTCCTCCTCAGGCTTGCGCTTGGACGATCGCCTAGAAGGGTGAGGAGGAGGACTCAATGATGCTTGAGCAGCGGACAACCCCGCCTTAGTCTGCTTGGAAAATAGGCTGATGAGTTTAGGTCCACGAGTGCCTACAACCAGCAAAGAAAAAGGGTCAGAAATTTACTCAATCAATAGAAACTGGTGCAGACTGATGAATGCCCGCCAGCATAAGCCTTGACTCTGAAATTTACGCCACTGAGCAGATCAAACAGAAGTCTGGTTGCCTATGAAGTCGAAAAAAGTCGCCGATGGCATTCCGCTCACTCCTCGATAGCTCACCAAAGCTTGGAGGAGTATCTCTTTCTGACTGAAAAAGCTCCCATGATACACTATCCTTGTAAAAGAAGTAAAATTTCTTGTAGTTGGAGTTGGTAGCACAGAATTCGTCCACCAGGCAAAAATGGACATTCCAGTTCCAAGTATGGCCCCTCCATTCCTCGAACTTTGGTCAACGAGTCTGGAAATGATGAAGATGGTTCGCCCTGGGAGCCAACCGGTAAAAACATTGGAACATGGCCAGTGAATACGTACATCCTTGACGTAAACACATAAACTTGAACCCAACCCACATCCTGATGGCGTTGGGCACCAGTTGCGTAGGGCCTACCCAATAATAGCAACAAATCTCTTGTAAATCATTGCAGAGAGGAAAACGTAACCCAGCATCGACCTGAGCCGCATAAATGTAAACATATCCTTCGCGAGGATAATGCAAGCCTAAACCCTAGTATCTAGGGGCATCTGCTTCTCCCAAGACAGCCAAGGCGACCACTTCCTTGAACTGAGCTGACTTCATCTCATTGGGCTTGATATCAACTCAAAACACCATGGTATGGCAAGAACAATACAAAAATAATAAAAAATGAGGAAGCTTTACCGCCTAAAGACAAGCAAAAAGAAGACATTGAAAAGTATCTTTCGGGGAGAAGACGGAGACATTCGTGTCAGGCACGTCCACCACCGGCGTGGCGGCCGATTGCCCAGAAATCGGCTTGGGGCAGGATTTATTTGGCCCTGCGCCGGGAAAGAGGCGTCACTAATGGTCAAAGGGGCGTTCGCAACCTTGGTCGAAGCCTTCTATCCAGAAGAAGATTGGGTGGAAGAAGACTTGTGGGATGATCCCTTTCTAGATGATTGATTCTTGGAGGCCATGGTAGAAGTAGGAGCTTTTTTGAGTTCATAGAAGTGTGAAAGGGAAAGTTGAAAGTAGAGCACTGAGGAGGATATGAACTCTCTAGAATGAAAATTGCTTGAGTGTGTACATGACTAAATGCCAAAGTTCGGCTTTTTATAGCCAAAACGGAGGAAACCGAACAGGCACGTCTGAAACGGCTCAGATAATGATTACACCATTTTGGGTAAAATTGAAGCAATGTCAGAATTCCAAGAGACGCCTCGGGTAGACAAACGGTTGAAATAGTACGGAAAACTGTCAGCCTACCCTCTGGTTACGGAAGACTAAAAGACATACATGACTAAATTGTCTGTTCAACTTCTGGATAACAGTGCATTCATTAAATGATTGAGACCTTATACAAAAAAGGTGATCACCAAAAGCCACACTAAGCCTCTCCTGAAACCCTCTTGACGGTAGTGCTCGCCTAAAGAGTAATGAATGAGCATCCATAAACCCCGGCAACCCAGAGCGTTCGCCTAAAGGGTAAAGAATCAAACATTTCATAAACTCTAAGTGACTAAAAATCGCTCGCTAAAGGATACAGAGCATCAAAAAAGCACAAATAGCAGATAAGGACATAACAGATTCAGTCCAAGCGTCACTATCTCAAACCCTATCACAGAATCAAGCTTGACTGAATAAACTTCACTCAAGCTTCGGGGGCAAATGTTGGGTATTGGTAGTGACGGACCAATAAGGGAAAGGCCTTAGAGGCCCAATAACTTTGCAGGGGTAAAACCCATATCATTCAGAACCGGGCCGACCCACAGTAAGGGTAATCTCGCACTCACAAAGCGGTCAAGTACCAAACCCAAACTAAAATGGACGCCAAATCTCTATCCTAGGTCGCCATCGGCCAAGGCCAAAGCCTCCTACTGCTCGCCATGGGAGTGCTCGCCAAAAGAGTCCAACCTCTCAACTATGGTCCCACAAACTGACATCAAGTGTATGGTCACGATATCTCGCGTATATCGGGCACATATTCTTTAAAGATTACATAAGGTAACTTCAATATTACGCCATAACCGTAATATATGTTATCCTAATCTTTACTGGCACAATATTCACCAAGATATTCAGTTGCCTATAACAGTTTGATCTCCTCACTCTATAAATACTCTTGATTTTCAATACGTTCATTACGTTTTGAGTTCATACACACATTATACTCACTTAGGAATCAAAGTGGGACCCGGAGGCACCCCCTCTGTTGCAATCCCCTTCTAGCTGGTTTGTCGGAGATCAGGCGAAATCGCGTGATCATCAATCCATTGGCATTCAATTCACTGTCAATTCAGCACCTGGGAATTTCCGACCCAACACAGGCTGAGAGTCTCTCTTCTTAAAAGTCGTCTTACCCCAAGGCCTGATGATTGGGGAAGGTATATTTAGCGTTGCTACCCTTAGAGTGTTGGCTGTCATACATTATGGGTGTTGACCCATTGATGGCAGATTGATCAGATCGTAGACTCAGGGACAACCGCCCGATAACATAGACATGCTTGCTTCTCATTGGAGTTAAACCTATTTACACATGACAAGTTAGGTACATTCTCTTATTGTTCATTACGCAACACGTCTTTCGATAGCCAGGCATCCACTTACATAAATGAAGTGACATCTTATCGACTTAAGTCGATAACAACTTACCATGATCAGAAGTCATCACTAAAGCCATGATTAACCGCGGTAACAAGTTAACCTCACTAATGTGTTAACTTAATCTATAAATAGAGTACATTTACTGTTACATTAATTCATGTTACTGTTTTTACTAGTCAATACATTTCAGTATAACTGCTCTGTGACACCCCAAATTCTAGCTTAGGTGTGTCCGGTCATTATTCCCAACTTTTATAGAAAATAATGAAGTCTTCAAAACTGAAATAACACATTCCAGCGTCCAACTCAAAAAATACATTTCAACATAATTTCAAAACTAAAACTAATACCTAAAGGAGGCTAACTTGTTATAAAATATAAATAATTCAAAACGGTACCTCAGAACTTCCAGCACCTCAGGAGAAGAGGTGTTTAGTCCTCAAAAGCATCCTTGTCACTATCTCCTTCTAGATCTGACGCGTGGAGAATAATTGGGGGTAAGTTACTGGGAGTAACTTAGTAAGTAGTGGTAACTTATTCCTACTGAATCAAGTTCTGAGAAAATACATTTGTAATTCATATAAACAAAGGCTTGCACTAAACAATACGACAATGCAGAGTCCAAAAGATTACACAAGACAAAGCTTATCAAAATCCAATCATGCAAACACACTAAAATGAATAAAAAAAAAATTAGAGTCAGATGTTAACCAAAATGTGGATTTCGAACTTATCAAAAATTCAGAATTGAACGGAAACGAAGGTTCAAAGTTGTTGAATTTAAGAACGGATCAAAAGCAAAGGTTGCTATAGTCTTTTTTACCACGCAAACTGTGCCACGGGAAGATTCCAATGTTTAACCGCCATTAGAAGGATGCATAACCAAGAGACATCTGTTGGGACGACCAGAATGATCATGATATTTTCGGGTCTATATGATAGTGGGTTTCAAATCGTAGTAGACTTACGAGCACAAAATCAAAAATGGAGGTCGAACTTCCAAAAATTATTTTCAGTAAACTATTTTGCACTAAAATCTTATACCAAATTAACTCATAAGGTATAATTGCAAAATTGGACAACATATCCAAAACACACTTCATAAAATAATATCAAGGACTTTACCCGAATTTTATAAACTAGACTCATATTCATGCTCTAAACTGATCTTAGCTTATTTTTATAATTTCATGCACTGCAGTAAAATATTTCATTTTGTAAAAGTAGAAATAAGTTTAAACTACGTACTTTAACTGAACCCCATATTTAATGCTGATGGCTTCAGGAGTCCAAATTTTCTAGACTCAAGACGAATGAGAGTATACTTTTCCATTCAAACCATGAAGTCCAAATAAAATTTGACCCATCTACTCAAGACTAGCATCCAGGTCGAATTCAGATTTCAGTTTTTTAGTTATGTTCTTAGCACACAAAATGAGGCGACAACCAATATTCTGTTCTTTACTGATTTTTTGACTGTCTCAAATGTCGCAAATGGCATCGCGTTTCGATATCGGGGTGACCACACACGTCGGTCAAAGTTGATTGGGCGTGGTCAACTTCATCTTCAACCTATGGATAAATTTTACAAATTATAGAGCCGACTTTGAGAAATTGGTTCTCTCTAGTTGGAGCTCCATTTTGGGTGTTATTGGTGACTATCTAAATCCCTTACAATGAACTACTGATTCCTTTTTATGAACTAAAAACGCCGATTTTAGGGCCTCAAAGTCCCAGTTTAATATTGTGACTGGATATTCTAAGTTCGACATCTCATAAACCGTTTAATCAACTTTAGTTTTGTTACTCCAGTTAGGTTATGTAGGACCCTTAGAACCTAACCATGGTTAGAAATTACAATAAACTCTACCATATCAAAATTCATCAAACTAAGCATTCATGGAAGATGAAACTAAGCCTGGCAATGGAGTTTAACCTTTGCCGTGGTTATGGGTGAGCAAATTACCCATTTGGACCCAGAACCTATCAGGAACCGACACTTCGGGTAGGTTCCGGGTAGACGTTTAAAAAATAGTGTAGCTTCAGGGAAAAAAATTTGAGAACCTATTTATTCGGTTTTGGTTCCGGTTCTCATAACTAGGTACCCTAAAGTAACCGAAACAGGAACCGGTTCTCTCTCTCTCTATATTTTAAAAAAAAAACTAAAACTAAAGGAAGTCTCAGACTTGCCATTTGAAGAGAACTGCAACACCAGTCTTTACTTCAACTCTCGCCTCTCTTTATTTCGTTCGCTCCTCTGACTCGTCTATGTTGCTCGCTCCGCCTTCAAGGTCTCTCTCTCTGTCTCTCGATTCTGTAACTAATCCTATGCCTCTAAGAATTGCAGTTGCTCCGGATGAAAAATAAGTACAAATTGATAACGCAAGGCTCCTTTGTACTTGACCTGGGTTGTGCTCCCGGTGCTTTGCTTCAGGTTCAGTTCCAATAATCCACTCTTACTTTACTTTTCTGATTTGGATGAAGTTGAAATGGTATATGGATGCTGATGATGAATTGTTGTTATCGCTATGGATGCTGAAATTGCTATTACAAATAATAATTGTTATTACAAATTGTTGTTATGTTGTTGCAAAATACTCTTAGAGTTTGTTGTTATGTTGATGATGAAATGGTATATGGATGCTGAAATCGCTATCATCTACTGGTTCTTTTTGAGTGTGTATTAATTCCCTGTTATTTGGAAAGATTAAATTGCTTGCTTGATTGAATTGCCTTTATCTGATTTTGAGCAATCATTTTTGTGCTAATTACATTACAAACTAAGCATATTTGTTAAGGTAACGGCATTATCACGATCGAATATGTAATTAGTTCAATTCCTTACATACGGTTTGGACTGTAATTTGGAACTGTAAAAGACTGTAGATTCGGAATAGAATCAGAACTGGATATTTTATAAAAAGAAAAGGAAACAGGTTCCTAGCAGGGTACCCATAACCGTTTGTACAAACATGTTCCGGGTAGGTTCCGACTCCAAAATTAAATACCCCTGTTACATACTGGGTAGGTTCCGGGAACCCCTAAATTTACAAGGTACTCGGAACTGCTCCTCACCATTAGTCGTGAAATTCTCCTTCGCTGGTGGCTTGTGAACGTTCCAAATTCGGTCGTTTTCATGGCGGTTCCATCGGACTCCGAATTTTCGTTGATTTATCTCTTTAAAGTTCTCTCATTTTTTAGAATTTCTCTATGGATATATAGGACTGGCAAAATAGAATGATTTAACCTAAGGTGCATCCATAAAACATAATATCTGCTATATCTCGTGATCTTTTGTAATTGTCGGTTGTCAAATCTTAGCCAAGTAAAAAATATGTTTTCCTTCTTACAGGTCTTGCAGAGCACTTGAAGCTTAGACGGACCTAAAATAGCATAATCTAACATTAGTGTCATCTTTGGGAATTAGAAAACAAGGTATGGCTCTATCAATCACAAATGCAAAGGTAAAGTGAATAGTCCCAAAGGACTTCAAGGAGACACCATACCCAACACCTATCATGCAGTACTCAAGTGCACCAACATTTCAAGGAGACCCTTACAGGCCTCCACCCACTGACTATGTTTGTGAAAAGCACTTTTCGCCGCCTCCTCTCGAGGGGTCAAGCAAGATCCAAGTCTGAGAATCGTTGCTAGGTACAATCATCTCATTACACCTTTCAAACCCATCACCGCCTCCTTCGAGGACACTCCTGAAATAATCTTTACATCAGTCGTGCTAGCAACCTTGGAAGAACTTATAGATGGAAGATAGTGTCAGTCAACTAGTTGTTCCTACACTCATGTTAGATTCTTCCTAAGATAAGCCTTCCACACATAACATCAAGAAGAAACCACTTCTAACCCGTATGAGGCGGTTTCTCATCCTTCGCCAATACATATGAGCATCGCCACTCGTGCCACAGATCTCTTCATGAGTTTTCCCCTCCTCCTATTCCACCTTTGACATTAACCTCAGAGCAGGTTGAAGAACGTGATAGAGCGCCACATCCTTTAACCATGTAGCTAATATTTTTTATCATTTACCGAGACGTAACAATGCGGGCTATTCCCAACTATAAAGGTGACAACGACCTGTCTCAATATACTTAGAAGCATGAGTCCCTACTTTTAAGAAGAACGAGCGACGACAATCATTTCACACTTTTCTTCGTGACGACTCTTAAAAGTAATGTCTCGTACTAGTTCTTTGGCCTTCCAAAGGCATAAGTCTCTTCTTGGAAAAACCTGAAGGATAAATTTATACAGTTTTACACGGGCGAGTGTCAACTCCTCAAAAAATTGGATTCCTAGACGACGCCAAACAGAAAGGCATCAAAAGTTAGCGAGCTACTACAGTTGCTTGAAAAAAAAACTCGACGAACATCAACCAAGTTATTTTGAGAGGAAAAATCATGCAGTGTTTGTTAGGGTCTAGGGAGCTAGAGGCATATCCCTCAATGACAACAATAAGTGTAATCCTAGTCTGTGTTCTGAAAGAAATGGCGGAAACAGTAAAGGCATACATAGACCCTCGGAAAAATAGGAAAGAAAGAAAAAGGAGTGGAGCAACGCTCCCATAAAAACAAACCATAAGTAGAATCATTGGCATCACTCTTAGAGGGAGGTGTTCCAAAGTTATATTCCCTTAACTAGGGAGATCTCTCTGATCTTGAAGGAGATGAAGAGCAAGCATTTGCTGACGCCACCGATACCGCGAAATCATAGAGCCCTCAAGAGAACCGACGTCGACCAATTTTGTAGGTACCAATGAAGAAAAGGAAATCATTATGACGATTGCAAAATCCTAAAGAGAGATGGATATAAAGGCATTGATATAATGAGGCATCCTAAAACACTTTGTTGCCTACAAAATAGACCAAATTTGTAGCTCGAAACAAAAGAAAAAAGGTGATTGCTTGTTGAGGCAGGGCATCCAACCAAAACCCCCAGGGAAGAAATATAATTGAACGCTTCACCTATGAAGGAAAAACTGGTTGTGTCAAGGAGGTTTACGCTGCCCAAATGTCAGGCACCACCAGATTAGGAAAGCACACCTATGAGAAAGAAGACATTGTCACAAACCCTTATGATGATGGGTTGGTTATTACCGTTGAGGTAGATGGCTACGATGTGAAGAGACTGGTTGTAGACTATGGTAGCTTCATGCACATACTTTTCTTAATGACCTTGCACTCTTAGAGAAAACAAAGGGTGACTTGATGAAGGTGAAATTTCCCTTAATCTGATTTGCGGAAAGAACCACCAATCCACTCGGGGCTATAAGCCTACCTGTGTAGTTGAGCGAGAGATGGAAATAGTGAAAGACCAATATCATATTTGTAATGCTTAACATTACCGCATTGTACAACGTGATATTGTTATAAATGAGTTTGAACTCTAATAGTATCGTCGCTTCCACCTTCCACCAGAATAGTGAATTTCTCAACTCCTCACTTGATTGTTGAAGTCGCAAACGATGAACTGACAACATGACATTGATATGTAAATGCCACGCGTTGCTGCAATCAGAAAGATACGATGTTTATTAAAACAAATAAGGATCCAAGAGAAGAGCTAACTCATCTTACCCCAATGTAGGACTTCAAAGATGTTGAAATTGATGGACGAGGAAGAATGGTTAGATTAGGAGCTACAATTGTCGACGAAGAAGTTGCGAGCCTCACTAACCTTTTATGAGAATTCAAAGAGGTGTTTGCATGGAAACCCAACGATATTTTAGGTATCATCAACAATCATATCATTACCTACAAGTTGAAAAATCAATTTGTCTATTAAGATCATCTTCATAATCGCAAGACAATGGGAGGATAGAAACCCCTTGACATAAGACAACATGTAGTAAAGTTGGTTGACACTAACTTTGTGAAGAAAATCAGATTTGAGACAAGGGTGGCCACTAGTTTTGGTAAAGAAGTGGAACGATAAATGGGTGATGTGTCTCCATTTTAGGGACTATAACAACATGTGCCCCTAGAATTCTTACCCTCTGCGAAGAATCGATCAGCTAGTCGGTGCCACTTATGGTCATGAGCTCTTATGCTTCATGAATGTATATTTCGATACAACCATAACCATATGGATGATGGTGATGCCATCCATATGACATTTTTGCTTATAGTGACAAATATCACTACACGACCATTCTCAAATGATGGTCAATAAACGTTTTGCTTGGGTTATCGAACGACCATGGAGACCTATGTCAACGAAATGCTGGTCAAATCTGTCAAAGTCGTCGACCACACAGAGGACCCATATAATACATTTGAGTGCATGCATCTCCACCAAGTCTGTATGAACTCGTCCATGTGCGTTTGTCGTTTCACTCTAAGAAACCCTTCTACTTCATGGTCAGGCAGAGCTAAATTTAAGTGAACCTGTAGAAGATCTACACCATCGAAGGCATGAAGTCACCAAAGTGTCACAATGAGGTTCAGAGCCTCAATGGAAAACCGGTGGCACTCAGTCAAAGCTTGGCCAACTCAAGAGAAAAATAACTTTTTCTCTATCTCTGAGTTTTAAGGGTCAACAAGAAGGTCGAGTGGACACTTGACTGATAAGAGGCATTCTAAAACCACAAACATCACCTCAAGATTCTACCACACCTCGTCAATCAATCAAAAGGCAATGCCCTTTTACGTTACATTCACATAAACCAGGTAGTTGTAAGCTCTGTTTTAGTTAAATAAGTGGCTAAGGGTGATGTCCTGGTCTATTATGTAAGAAATGTACTTAACAAAGTTGAAATGAATTATATAGAATTTGAAATGTACCTTTATGCGTTGGTAGCCTCTGCAAGGAAGCTTCACCCTTACTTTTACGCTTACGAAATCTCCTTCTTAAAGAACCAACCTTTGAAACATTTCGTATGAACCCCCGATGCCTCAGGTAAGATTATCAAATGGGCAATAGAATTGAGTGAGTTTAGAATGTACTTTGAACCCATAGTCGCGATCAAAGGCCAAGCATTAACTATTTTCATAGCAGAATCAACAAGTTTAGCAAGCGAGGCAAGCCCTCCCTCCCGGCCCAAAAAAAAATAACAAAAACATACGATGGCGAGACGTTGAGATACACCCTATTTGACTTTTAAGGCCATGAATAATGAGGTAGAATAACAGACGTTCATAACATCCATCGAGAAAGCCAAAAGAGAAGAGGTAGTAAACAGTGAAGGGAGAGAAGAGGTACCTAAAAGAAGCGAAGGCTCCGACCCAAGGCTGTACGGACATCCAAATTGAAGTTATCCTTAGAGAGTCTAACCAGGAGGCAGATGCACTAAGTAAATACGCTTAGGGCGCGACATCTGTGACAAAAGTTCAATTTGTGGTAAGAGTCCTGTGTTCTACTACAACCCCCAAAGAATCAATAAATGTTGAAAAATCTCTACATTGAAGGTCGCCTATCCAGACATATCTTAAAATAGGTGACACCTACATCAACGAATCAGAAGCTATGAAGATAGATGCATGACTGGTCGTTATTTGAATGTCGATGAGCTCATTTACGGTGCCACTTGTTAGGAGGGTGCAAAATCAATCATAGGAAAGGTTGTCCGAACAAGACTTTAGGCTCCACCTCTTCCCGTAAATCCTTCGTTGTTGTATCCATCAAGGTTATTTTCATTCCTATCGTTGTCACCACATCGTCCTCCTCGACACTACCCGAGCTCTGAAGTTCTTCTCTGGCTTTGAAAAATAGGTTTTCTTCACTCACATTGTTTATCCGCATACACTAGAGGTGGTATCTATGAGCGATCTAGTGGACGTGGTTGATTTGTTGGAATTTTTGACCAACATATACCTGGAAAACAAATATGTATTCTCAGTTTTTAAAAAGAAATATGAAAGTATACCTATCCGCAAATGTGGAAGTTTGCTTTTTTACCACCCGTGAATGAGATTCGCGGGTGAACATATAAACCTCATGCATGCAATCATTTATGTAATCAATTCGTATTGGTAAATGACACGAATTCATCCTCATGCATGTAATCATTTATTCAAAGCACGATTTTCTAGGGTTCTTTGTCTGCTTCAGCTATACTTGTTATTTTGTTTATTTGAATTTGGGATTGATTCTACAATTCCGTCATATTGATGTTCATTTGAGCTTCAGTATTGTCTCAACTGGACATATCAATCTGATTGCCCATGTTAAAAATGATGGTTCAACAAAGCATTTGAATGTAATCTACCGTGTATTTGGATTCAAGAAAATGGTAGACATTACATCCTCAAGAACCATGGCTATATGCAAGAACGATATGGAAAGAACATGAGTATTTGTTTTATATTTTATCTCACTAACAGTGAAATAGAAATGAGAGTTAGCAATTGTAATATGTCAAAACTAAGTGACTAAATAATATAAATACGAACTAAAAAATAATATCGTCAAATATAAGTGACAAAAGAAATATTTAATTCTTATAATTTTGAAATGTCTTGGAGAGTAATGCCTATACTTAATTTAGACATGATTGACATAGCCAAAAAATCAAATTTATATATATTGGCTAAGTCTATTTTTGTTTTATGTATGGACAAACTTTTCTACCGAAAAAAAATCAAGAGGAGCGCTTATAATTGTCCGTATTAGTACAAGATCTTACATGAATGCTTACGATGCGACCTACGCCATGATATTCTGTAGGAAATTCCTCACTGATTGTTTCAGCTTCTATCCCAGTTAGGGGGTGAGAAAAAATGTTGATGGATCGAAAAATCGAATAAATTGTTTCGGGATCGTTTCGAATAGTTCGTTCCGAATTTAAAACTGAGTCAAAGCCGTTTGATTTTTTTACCTCAAACTCGAGCCCATAGTCGAGGTCCATTGTTTTTTACCCCAAAGACCGAATAAATCGCCCCAGCCCGAGTATAGGTTGAAATCAACATACCATATATTTTTAATTAGTTTATTATATATTTAGGCTTGTGTTTAGAATTTAAACTTTTTTATATTGGATATTTAGTATGATATTTGTATTTTGTTTTGTATTGGATACTTGGTATAACTAATGAATTTGCACATGTAATAAATTTAAAGTTAAATTGTATTAACTAAAAATTATAGTATAAAATAATTGAATTAATCTGTAAAATTGAAAATATATTATTACCAAGAGAAAAATTATTATAATTGCCCCTTCATAAGAAAAACAACGGTATTATCCTTATACATCTTTCTTGCTAAATTTACTATTTTGTTTTGTCAAAATGTAGAATTGATTTATGAAATATAATAATATTAGACATCAATCATCCATTAGTATTTTATTTAAATATTGTTTTTATAAGATAATTGTTTTTTCAATTCAATTAATATTAATAACTAAACAATGAATAGTACAATAATTTTACTAAAAAACCATAATATTATATATTAATTGATAAAATTTAATACTTATTTTGAATTTCTATGATATACGTTGCAAACATTATGGAATATTCATATACTTTTCACCTTCTAAATTATTTAAAGTTATTATTTTTATCAAGGGTTAATTATCAAAAAACAAACCGAACTTTAAAGAAAAACCAAACAGCAAACCGAACTTTATTTTTTGACAACAACAAACTAAACTTTTGGAATTGAGCAATCAACAAAGCTACCTCACATCTCAGTTATGTTTGGATTAATTTTCAATGTTTGAGGGAGTTATTAAATCGTAGTACCCTTTCCTTAGAATACTTCAAATAATGTTGACTTAATAATTCCATCCAATACTGAGAAATCCATTCAAACATAATGAAAATTTGAGGTAGGTTCGTTGATTGCCCAATTCCAAAAGTTTGGTTTGTTGTTTGTAAAAAAAGTTTGGTTTGCTGTTTGGTTTTTCCTCGAAGTTCGATTTGTTTTTTTTGGTAATTAACTCTTTTATCAATATATTTAATATTATTAATGGTGACTTAGTTCGAACCATTAAAACTGAATTTGTATAAATGAACAGATATATATCATGCATAGTAAAACTATATGTTTTGTATTAGGCATAAATCAATGTAATATTTTTGGTACATAACAAATATTTTTGTCCCTTGTCTTTTGTCTAGCAAAACCTATTTGAATTAAATATTAATTATTTTTAATTTTAAGGGATAATAAAATAAAATAATGCAATGTACTATATATATATATATATGTATGTATTATACATATATACCTTAAATAAATTTTCATTAGTTCGGGAGTCTCCAATGTATATGAGAAACACATTTTTGGAATGAACAAACCCTAAAAAAAGGATATTATAATACGTATTACTCACCTCATGCAAATTTGGTAAAGATTTTCATGCAAATAGAAAATAGGGTAGAATGGAAAGAAGAAAAAAACAACTAATTATCCAAATTAGTTAATTATATTAGCTCACCAAGTGATTATAGCAAGAATCAACGATCTTCCCTTTGTTCCACTTAAATATTGGGTGGATATCCAAAACCTAATTTGTATGTAATGAATTCAAAAATGGATTACAAATGAAAATTTTAAAAAAATATATGAGTTGTGTTTACTAATGAATTCCAAAAAATAGAGTAATAAATTACGTAAATTACCTTTCTTCTATGGATGAGTTTTCGAGAAAATTATGAACTATTGGTAGAGTTATGATGCATGAGAATTGTAGAGGTGTGATGAGTATAATTGCATGATCATGTTTGTAATGTGATGATTGACTATTAATAGAATTGTGATTAGGGGTGAGCTTGGGCGAGACGAACCGATCGTTTTGGCAAGTTCGAGACCGAAATTTCGATCCTGACTTCTGGAAGACTGAGACTGATTCCGGTCTTGCTTGACTAGGGCCGGTCTCGGTCTTGTATAAAATTATATGGGGCGATGATTCATACTGTGTTGTGGAGCTGTAACGGAGCAGGTGGAGGAGGAGGTAAACATGGCGACAAAGGAGCAGCTTCACCAGCAGGCAGCACCAAAAGACCCAACTGCCACCACCATAACCGCAGCAATAGGAGCTTCAGATGTTCTGACATAACTCTGCCACTCACAGCTTCACCAGCACCATGTCCAAGGAAGAAGATAAGGAGATGACAAGGTCTGCGCTTTCAACTTTTAGAGCCAAAGAGGAGGAGATTGAGAAAAAGGAAGATGAAGGTCTGCGAGATGGTCCTTCTCCAGCTTGATCGCATGGAGGAAAAAGCTATGCTGTTGGACCAGGTCGTTCTAGTCGGGCTTTTGGGGGGGGGGGGGGGGGGATGAGCCCGACACCCGACTTACAAGAAAAAAAAAATGTCAGTTCGGTCTCGGTCTTAAGCTCAGGCCAAGCTATTCAGGTCGGTCCCGAGCCGGTCTTATTGAGAATTCAGTTCAATTAATATTTTTTTGGGAAAAGTCTGAAAAAGGGTCATGATGTTTGACAAAAATGGTTTTTGGTACCACATGTTTTTTGACGATGGTTTTTGGTATAACATGTTGCAAAGTGATGGTAATTGGACCTTCCGTTTACCTGCCGTTTGATTGTCCGTTAAGTAGTCACGTGTTTGTCACGTGATCTTCAATTTTCTTTATTTTTTTAAACAATAATTAATAAAAGACGATAATAACCTCCTCCACGTTTCTCTACCCTTTTGAAGCTCTGGTCTCGTCTTGCCTTGCTGAACTGAGACATGACCATCATCCCCATCATTACTGCTGCTGCTAATAAATCCTCATCCATTAATCGCCACGTTGCTTATGATTCTCTCTACATCAACCCCCTGAACGATCGAAAATTCAATCGAAGATGCAGCCAAGGCTCTGCTCATCCTCCTGAATGTAAGCTCAATAACAAGGAGAATGTGTCTCCTCCGAACAACAAGCAACATGGTGGAGGCAAAGAAAATGCAACAGCTAGTACCACAAATGTTGGGCCTGTGAAGCAGCAGACCTCTCATCTCAAGTCGTTCTCTGCCGACAAGGTGAGCTTTTTTCTATCTTCTATGTGACCATCCCAAAAGCTGGAAAAGGAAGCATTTTTCATAGAGTTATGGTTCACGGGTTTGTACTAACAATGCTCATTATTTGGTTTCCCATGGATATACAAGGTGCTTAAACCTTCTTCCCTCCATAACTGCATGCAAATGAACGAGCCTGATTCAGCGTTTTGGTCGAAATTCCGGGATTCGATTGGGTCAGAGAATTCAAATTCCACCAATAATAATATATGGGACAACTATTCAGATTCAGAAGCAGCTCCAGCTGCTTCCTGGTCTATTTTGCCCAACAGGTAGAAGGATGATGATTCTTGGAAGTTGTTCCTTAAAACCTGTAATAAAGAACCGAGCTTTTGCTGCTTCTGTTAAAAGTTTTTTGAATTTTATTAGAAAACTGAAGTGGGAAACTGTTGGTGTTGCATGCAGGACCTTGCTGTGCAGGCCACTGCCTCTGGACATAGGGAGGTGTACTTGTTTAATTGTGAAGGAGGACAACTTCCCTGATGGACTCAATGCTGGTGGTGGCACTCTGTATTCTCTCTACACCAATGTGAGATTTTCTGGCTTCTGATTTTTCTTGTGCGAGTGATCAGGTTCCTTGTTCTAACATATCGGGTTCAATTCATTTGTAAGAAGGAAAGGGAAGTCAGGATCGTAAATTAGTTGTTGCCCTATGCAAGCGTCGCAGTCCTCAAAATTCCAATGACTACTTAAATTTGATGATTTTGTTGTACGATTGCAGGGGTTTGTTTATGTTGGTGTTAATTATGAAAATATGTTTGTGCAGATTTGTCCCAACCATAACGACATGGACTGGAAGTTACAGAACTATTAAGGCTTACATTCCAAAGCATAAATCTATGCAGCTGAAGAACGCAGCTCGGTAGAGTGGACAAATCAAAGTTTGTAATGGACTACAGGTGAACTAACTACTGATTGATTGGGTTTTCTTTGGTCAATGGAGTAAGCTTAATTATCTGTCTGTTTTTGCTTATTCTGCAGGTTGTTGGAGGCATGGGTTTTCTCCTCTTCTTTTTATTCTCTACCCACAGAAGATAATACTATGCTAAGGGCATAAGAGGAATTGGAAATAACATGTAAGAAGGTTTGAGCATGTGAATGTCACGTGAGAACATAACGGCTAATTGGGACGGAAGTTAAACGGAGGGACCAAAAACAATCGTTTTCAAACATGTTGTACCATTTACAACATGTTGGGTTGGAAAACCATTTTCGTCAAACATCATGACCGCAGCAACATGAGCTTCAGATGTTCTGACATAACTCTGCCACTCACAGCTTCACCAACACCATGTCCAAGGAAGAAGATAAGGAGATGACAAGGTCTGCGCTTTCAACTTTTAGAGCCAAAGAGGAGGAGATTGAGAAAAGGGAAGATGAAGGTCTGCAAGATGGTCCTTCTCCAGCTTGATCGCATGGAGGAAAAAGCTATGCTGTTGGACCAGGTCGTTCTAGTCGGGCTTTGAGGGGGGGGGGGGGGGGGATGAGCCCGACACCCGACTTACAAGGAAAAAAAAATGTCAGTTCAGTCTCGGTCTTAAGCTCAGGCCAAGCTATTCAGGTCGGTCCCGAGCCGGTCTTATTGAGAATTCAGTTCAATTAATATTTTTTTCTCACACCTAGTTGTGATGATTCAAAATTCTAGAGGTATAAGAGGTATGATTGGTATAATAAAAATTGGAAAAACTAATCTTGACTTTTAATATTGAGGAGGATGTTTGCATTGTATTTTGTACTTAAAAGCTTTGAATATTTTTTAGAGTACAAGTCGATCTAGGACCGAGACCGAACTGAATCAAGCAAGACCGACTCAGACGGTTTTTTTAGGATGACCTCATGTTGGGACTCAGGTTCAATCCTTCGACCATGAGTACCGAAATTTCGAGTCGGGCCAGTCCGACCTCACCCCTGATCCCAGTTGGGCTCGGGTAAAAACACATAATTATTTTTGCCCTTTTGCTTCTCTCCATCAATCAATTTAGCTCAATCTTTGTAATAAATTGCTCAAATGGATGGAGCAGATAAGAAACTGGATATGGATGATCCGCGGTCATGCTTAATAGATAGCGGTAGCATTCCTTCGGGTGAAGAAGCATCCAACTCCTCTGACCAACCTCCTCTCAAAAGAACAGGTAGTTCAATTTTTACAAATCTCTTTCTTGTGAACTCACTTTCTCCTACGATTCTGCATGGGTTGTTGAATCCTATACTTTCCTTTTCAAATTACTTCGATTCTTTCTTGGTCATTGTTTTCTTTCTATGTTCTCTGCTTTTGCCTGTTTTCTGAGCAGCTTCTGCTTTTCTATCTGGTAACTACTTGATATTAATCTAGCCTATAGGACAATATTTTTTTGTGTAGAATCATCTTGTATGTAGTCAAATGACCTGTATCTGCAGACTCAACCCAACCAAATGTATATTGATAACTCTGCACGTTTCTTCGATCTAATTGAATTTCCGAAATATCAGTAGGTTGGTTCAGTGCTCTACAAAAATAGGCAGGCAATGCTGAGTGCAAGGCATTCCTGACATGAATGGATACAGATCTGTAGTGCATGGTCACTGAAAGTTGATTTTGTATTTACCAGATAACACTGCTGAAATGCAGTTCCTGGTCAAATGAAGTTGACAATCTTGATGAAGATGGATTTTTCTGCAATCCTCACTGTTCATAGCTTAAGAATCTTTCCATCTAGAAAGAAAAATCTGTTGAAAGAGTCCTCTGCAATAATTGTTTGTGTTGCAATATTATCCTCGCCTTTCTTTTGTATAAAAGTAATGCTGATATTTTCTGCACAAAGGAACACAATGGACCGCAGTTGCGCACATCATAACAGGTGTGATTGGAGCAGGAGTTCTTTCCCTTGCGTGGAGTGTAGCACAACTGGGATGGGTCCTTGGCCCTGTGTGTATACTTGCTTTTGCACCGATTGTCCTGGTTTCCTCCTTTCTTGTATGTGATTGCTACAAGTATCCAGATCCAAGAAATGGAACCATCAGAAACCGTTCTTACATGGAAGCAGTTAATTTGTATTTAGGTGAGAATGAAAATTAGTTACTCCTAATGACTGACTTTTATGTTGAAATTTCCTGAATTCACCATTTACTATTCAGGAGAGAAGCATCAGTGGGTAAGTGGATTATTTTTATATGAGGGGTTTTATGGTAACGGAATTGCATACACAATCACAGCTGCTGCAAGTGCAAGGTAAATGTAGGCCATTCTCCTTCTTGCTCTAATGACTTCTTATAGCATTAGATGAGATTGAGCTTGTGATATATATTACGGTAGCACTTGTAAGGTGACTAAGGGCTGCCTATGCAGAGTTTACATCCAGAAGAAAAAGGTTTTCCTTTCTGTTATTTGTTAGTTTGCTTTCTACGTCATAAATGAGATATTATCCTGCCCTCATCTAACTCCTCAACTATTTAAGCACCTTGAAAATTATCACTGAAAAGTGTATTGTATCTAAGCCTTGGTTGTAATCAAATGTACGGTCATTAATTAACGCTTAGTCAACTACCATTATTTCTACTAAGATCAGATACAAGTATATATATCAGTTAACTGATTTGTTTAGTCAAAAAGTTTGATGGTTTTCTCCTTGAAATTGTAGAGCAATTCTTAAGTCAAACTGTTACCACAGAGAAGGGCTTGATGCATCCTGCGAATATGGGGATAGTTTGTATATGCTTCTGTTTGGGTTACTTCAGCTAGTGGTGTCACAGATACCAGATTTCCATAACATGGCGTGGCTTTCAATTATTTCTGCTGCTATGTCTTTCACGTACTCGTTCATTGGGGCGGGATTAGGCTTGGCTAAAGTCATAGGTTCGTAATATTTTCTGGTGTGATTAAGTAGTATATTTCTTCTCAAAGTCGAAGAATGACAAAGTACCATGATTTCTTATCTGTATGATTGATCATTAGTACAGAAAATGGGACAATCAAGGGCACCATCACTGGAGTTGCATCATCTTCTTCAAGCGTAGCCTCAAAGGTGTGTCTGTCCTTTGAAGCACTTGGAGACATCGCATTTTCCTATCCAAAGCCAGTCATTGTCCTTGAGATACAGGTCAGGTTTTGGTTCTTGCACATGCTTTATTAAATTCAATTGGGTTGCAAAGTACCTGACAAGCCAAACAGGCAAGTGAATTGAATCCATATCCAACCCCCCAAAAAAGCTTAACTAAATACTACCTGGTGAATCTAAACTCAACAAGCTTAACTTGAATGACCCATTTCAAAATGATCTAAAAGCTTAAACTTGTGTAAAGTAAGATTCTTGTATAGAGTTGGCCAGTTTAATGTAAGATCTCATTCCAAGGGAAATATGATCATTACATCCATGAAATGAGTTTTACCATGCTGTATATATCCAGTGTGAGTCGCTTGATTACATAAAAGCAACCAAGTTGAGAGATTAGCTAAATTTACGAAATGAATGAAGGACACATTGAGATCCCATCCACCGGAGAACCAGACGATGAAGAAAGCCTCTTCAATATCAATTGCCATTGCTGCCTTCTTTTACCTGTGCTGTGGATGCTTTGGATATGCAGCCTTTGGGGATCAAACTCCAGGGAATCTTCTAACGGGGTTTGGGTTTTATGAACCCTACTGGCTTGTTGACTTTGCCAATGCATGCATCATTCTTCATCTTGTTGGGGGATATCAGGTTTGTCTTTGCACTTTCACATATTTTATCAATTGAATCCCATTCCCTAAATCTGCATGAGCATTCTCCATCTTATTACCCTTCAGATTTATAGCCAACCAGTTTTTGCAACTGTTGAGAGATGGTTCAGGGGAAGACATCCGAACAGCCGACTTCTAAGCAATCACTATTCATTCAAGGTTCCATTGCTTGGAGCAGCAGTCTTTAGGTTCAATCTCTTCAGTCTGTGCTTCCGCAGCACATACGTCATATCAACAACAGCAATAGCGATCATCTTTCCATACTTCAACTCAGTTCTTGGATTGTTGGGAGGCTTAAACTTTTGGCCGATTGCGTTCTACTTCCCATTGGAGATGTACTTTGTGCAGAAGAAGACTCGAGCTTGGAGCAGGGAATGGGTTATACTGAGGGGATTTAGTATTTTCTGCTTGTTTATCAGTGCTGCAGGATTTGTTGGGTCACTTGAAAAGATTATAAATGCAAAATTCGGGTAACGGGGAGCTCATTTTTCTTTGTGGCCATATTTTAATTGAAACCAGTTCTGTTAATGCATGGATCAAAAGGATTAGGATGGAGTTATATTAGGTAAATTATTCAACATAATTGTTTTTTCATAATAAAAAGAATACTAATTGAAATGAGATTCTGATCCAGAATATGCTCTTATTCACACATTATAAAATGACTATCTTGATCAAGATAACCCTTTTTTGAAATTCTATTTTTAGAAAGAAGAATTGAAAGAAAAAATAATTTATTTTATTTATTTATGTAAAAATGCTCAAGGGAAAGGGCTAAGAACATTGGACATAGTTGCTCTGAGATAAATTATATTTATGACCGACCACCTACTAATGGAATTGTGAGTAAAGCAACTTTAATCCGACTATCTATGAACTCAAAGATATATACACACTACTAGTATTACAACACGTTGAAACAAACAATTCAATTCTATGAATTTTTATATCAACAATATCATATAAAACTCTGACCACGTTGCATGTTGTGGTCGTTTATTATACATGAACTATATAAAAACAGTTGGCCAAAAAAAAAAACTATATAAAAACATGATTTGACCGTCGAGATCGTTTAAAAAATATATATAACTATATTACGTAATTTAAGTACGATTTAACATCTCACTTAACATTTTAGTGTTTGAATCTCTTACTAATCTTATTATCATTGGAGTCAAATCAATCATATTTTCATAACACTTCAGTTTCATACGACAAAACAACGACAAAGCACACAACGTTTGTCAAAGTGTAATATAATTATTACGAAAATACACTTTAGGACTGACAATTTCTGACACGACCAAATCTACTTTATAGTGTATATAAGTTTGACCATAACACATCCCGTATTTAAACAACTCTTAGGGAGCGTTTATTTTGATGTATTAGTTAATACATGTAATAACTCCGTATTAAAATATACAGTATTAATATATATTAATACATGTATACATATATACAATGTTTGGATGGATACATGTATTAATATATACATAACCCCCAATGTAAGTATATTATGCGCGTGAATCGATACATGTGTTAAAATAAAATGTATTAAAATCTCACAAAATTTGGAGTAAAAAAAATAAGAAAACTCATTGTTGATCAAATCACCATTGTGGCTCCACAGTTCTGGTTAGTTTGAATATTTATTCATAGATTATGTCCAGTACAAAATAAGAAAACTCACCGCTCTAATTGCTTAATCTGAAGGATTGAATAAGAAGACAAGAAATCTCACATGACAAAACAAGAAAACCAAGAGGAATACATAGGTGAATTTGTATGTGGAGGAATACATACGAAACAAGAACAAGAAACATGGGCGAATACATACGTATGTGGAGATTGATAACCCACAGTACAAAACAGGAAAACTCACAGCACATGGACGAGTTTGAGGTTAACCCGGCGTTTGTTTTGAATAATTGTGTATGTGGACATTGATAAAAATAAAATCATAATTGAATCGGAGGAATACCTTATGGGAAGTTGAAGAAGAACGCCGAGAGGAGTTGTTGAGGGGAACACTGAGAAGAACGCCAAGAAGAGTTGTTGTGTTGCTAGAGGAGTGATGTGTGATGCGCTATGTTTTATTTTGAGAGGGGTGATTTTAGTAATATTGCATTATGTATTATTTAATACATAGGTTAAATTTAGCATTACCTAATACTTAATAAACCACATAATTATGTATTAGTTAATACACAAGTATTATTTAGTACAATTTAAAATTTAAACCAAACATAAGTATTAATTTATACATGTATTAGCTAATACTAATACATGGTTAATGCTTCAAACAAACACCCCCTTATAATCGTGTCTAAACACTTATGATATGCATATATCTGTATAAACACGATTAAGTAATCGTCCCATGTATACATGTGACACGTTTAAACACACGATTAACTAACCGTGTCTAATTGTGTTTATTCGTGTCTAATCATATTGTGTATACATGTGACATGTTTATACACATTTAAATGTAATAATAAAAAAAATATTGGAATACTCAATTTTTAATATTGAACTTTGAAGATCTTACTTTGTATATATGAATCTATGTTCTAAAAAATATATAAAATAATTTGTTAAATTAGTGAATTTCGTGTTTAATCGTGTCGTGTCTAATCGTGTCGTGTTTAATTGTGTTGTATCATGTCTAGCAGCTTCGTGTCTAATTATGTCATGTTTAATCGTGTTGTGTCGTATGACATATGCATGTTTTCAAAAGAAAAAATCAAGAAAGTTAATTGTGACATGTGTGATCTGTTAGTTAATTGTGTCTTGTTCGTTTTTGAAATTTTGAGACACATTATGTCTAATCGTGTCCTGTTTAATTGTGTTGTATCATGTCTAACAACTTCGTGTTTAACCGTGTTGTGTCGTATGATATAGGCATGTTTTAAAAAAAAATCATGAAAGTTAACCGTGACACGTGATCTGCTAGTTAATCGTGTCGTGTTCGTTTTTGAAATTTTGACACGTTTTACACTTATCCGTTTAGACACGACACGATTAGTAACACGACACGATTGGTGCCCTGCTTAAGTTGATTCAAAAATACTAATTTTAATTGAATTTACGCATATTTAACATTTATTTTCATTTTTCACGGGGAAGCCGACACAGCGACAATAGTCAACAACTTAACTCCACTAATAGCTAATGTGACATATATAAATAATGTTTTGCTCTGTAAGTAAATATTCAACTCGTCTCTGTTGATAGCTAGTTTCAGATTTATAATTAAGTTATTGCTCTCAAAATAAATGTTCATCTCTGCTCCGATGATAGTTGATTGGATATATAAAAAACTTGTTACTCTTAAAATAAAATTTTGAAGTATGTAATTGAATTTCAATAGAATAATTTAAGACTTACATTTAAATTTTATATAATAACGATATCATCGTTATTTATTACTTTGAAAGTAGAGGTGCAAATTTTTCACAAACGGTCATTAAAATGAATTACTAGATTGACTTTGTTGCTTATAATAAAGTGTCTATACAAATTAAAAAATTGCATTCTTCATTTTACTCTCATTTTCTTATTTGCACAATTGAAACTCTCTTTAAAATAATCAATTTTATTTTTTGATAATTATGGATTAAAAAACCTTTGTAGGTGACAAACTAATCACCCAAGTTCAAAATTACACGACCAAAATAATCAAATCTTTGATTTCAAGGGTTACATCTCTTTATACATTCGTTCCAAATGTCATCTAAGACTCTCCCTTAAAAACCAAAAACTTTAATAGGGGAAAATATCATATTATAGATGTAGAAGGAAAAAACTAATATATTAAATATTTAGAAAAAGTTATCTTATAAACAAACACTGTCAAGTGTCAACCAAAATAGAAAAGGTGTATTCAAATAGAATCGGTTCAGAGCGATAACAGAAAACGGGGTTAACCATCTAACAAAGAAAATAAATATAACATGAATGCACGTTCAGTACCAAAAGTTACATCACCTTGAGCAATACCATTTAGTGGGGTGTATATGTGGACACGTGGATTGATGTAGAATGTAGTGTTGCCATAGAAATGATGAAATCATTACGAATAGGGAAAAGTATGAAAAAGATGTAACATGTTTGCCCAAAGTGGTGAATGCGGCCCAATGTTTGTTTTTGATGGAATATGTTTGTTGGTGTAGGTTTTTGATGAATTCCGTCAAAATATGTTTGTGTCCGTCAAAAAAGTCTGTTAGTTGCCTCCATGCCTTGCACGTGAGTTTCTATCCGTTTGAAAAGACCAAAATGCCCCTTAGTACTTCACCTATTATTATAACAGTTTCTCCCCGTTAAATGGCCCTGTGCGGCGGCGGTGTATAAGGCTGTTGTCACGGAAGCAATTACCCACTTCTTCACCTCTAAGGAAGTTTTCAAGAAGACGAGAAATCTCCCCAATTTTTCGGAATGTCAGGCCTGTGGGTTCAGAATAGACCTGAGTGACGGTAAGAACCGTCTGCAAACCCTGTATAGTGAATGGAGAGTTGTTTTGCTTTGTGGAGAGTGCCTTTCTCGTATTGAATCTTCGGTTGTTTGCTCGTATTGCTTTATGGAAACTTCTGGGGAGGAGCTCTGTTGTGGCTGCTGTAAGCGGCTTATTCATAGGAACTGTTTCCTGGATTGCAAAGATTTGCCCCCTTGGTCTTACCCTTGTTCTAGCTCAGAATTCTCTGTTTGCATTGATTGTTGGGTCTCAAAATCTATCTTGAACAAGCAGCAGGTGAAACGAAGGAGAATAAAAAATAAGAAGGTGGAGGTTGTTTGTGCATTACGAAGTACTGGATTCATTGACATTGGCGACCACAATAAGATATTAGAAGTACATTTTCCAGAAGCGGATGGAGTGGTTATTGGGTTGCAGCATCTCTTGTGCCAAATCAATTATGACAATAAAGAAAAAATTATGCAAGTAACGAATGTGGGAGAAGGAAGCCATTCAAACGGTTTAGTCAGTGAAATTAAGAATCGCTCTGAGCAAGATGAGTTGCTTAAGCCAAAAAATGAAAGATGTGCTGAAAAGTCTGAGCACTGTCTGATAAAGTACTGCAGAAGGAAGTTAAGCTCAAATGTAAATCGTAGAAGTGAGATTCGTTGTGATGAGAATCATCTTTAGATCAAGAATTTAACTACGTATCCAAATTTTTGATGCAAGTGTACACCATTTTTGGGGCAGACTCATCTGCTTCATCTGAATCTCTTCTTGTACAGCAAACTCTTGAAGGACACAGGTAATATACCTTCCTATTTTGTGTTCTCCGTGTATTTTCTCTATGAACTTACCCTGTGCCTGGCATATAGGGTTGTGACCTTGTGGTGGTGCTCATACATTTGTCTCTTAGGAGTCCTGTGGAATGGGTATTCTTACATTTGGTATTCAAGAGATACATAGAAGATAATTGCTAATCTCTGGACCCTGCTTTATGTATTGTGCATGGTGCTATCTATGTTTCTCATTGGTTTGCACAATGGAACTCTTCAATGCTCAGTTACTTGATATGGTTGCTATTCTTCTTTGCTGAATGATATGATTTTGTCTGCAGGATATACTATCAAATCAAAATCAGATAAGGTGTTGGATGAAAGAAATCTCAAACCTTACCCAAGTGTCCTTGCTTTGCAGCCACGTGGAATGCATCGAACCCATTCCTAACAAACCCTTCAACTCTTCCTCATCTGTACAGTTGTTTACTATCTCCGACACAGATTCAAGATTTCCTTCCCTTGCGGCCGCCTGGATCGTGGAATCGTCTCGCCTCGCAGTGTACTGCTTCGTCATCTTCTTCCTTTGGAAGCTCTACTGCCTTTCCATGGCTATGGCTTCCAGTGGGGTATTGTAGGAGGGGAAATAGAACCAGAGGAGTTTAATGGATTAAAGAAGAAGAAGCGGTTCGGTTAGCATAAAGGAGGGAAAACATATAGAGGGTAGTTTTGGTATTTTTGTTTTTTGTTTTTTTTAACGTTCAAATTATATGTCACGTGAGAAGCACGTGTCAACTTTTAACGGATAAATTAACAGAAAAACTAACGTTTCTTCAAAAACCAACAGAAGTAAACGTTTTACATCAAATACCCGCGGCCCAAAACTAATTTCATCGATTACCATTTTAGGCAAACATGTTACATCTTTTTCATACTTTTCCCTTACGAATAATATGATGTTTTGATCCGTTTGAGTCATTTCAGCACAAAAGCAATGAAAAATAAGAAATAGCTCAAAATGTTGTTTAATTTGATATACTCAAATGCATTGAAAGAATTCGTCAACAAAAGTGAGAATATTTATACCAAGTAAAGATAGATACTCGATTAGGACCCTAAATATCGGATTGTATGATAGATAAGGGAGAATCAACTCTAGTCCTCCCATGACAAAGGAAGGTAGATAGAACGAATTTTCCATGATGATGACAATACTCACAATGTATTTATGTTTGGATAAAATGGGAGGACTAAGATGCTCATGAGTGAGATGTGGAGATTTTGCAAAACAGATAATTGAAGTTGGTTTGACGCAGTAGAGTCATCCTGAATATCCCACAATGATCGTTAGTCCTCTACCACATTCATGTATAACAAACGAATCTTTATTGAAAGTCGTTGAACAATTAAATGAAACTAGTAGTTTGTTGATGGAAATTATGTTGAAAAGACAACTAAGAATGTAGATAGTCATTTTAGCGGCATTACCAATTTCATTCAGCAACTATATAGTCACTTGCAAGAGTAATTTGATGGATAGAATTTCGTGAAGATATACAGGTGAAAAAGGAAGAGTTACTTGCAACTTGATATGAAGCACTTAAATCAAGAACCCATCATTTTGAGTAATACCAATATGGACCCAAACCATTTAAGGGCGACGCCTTCAAGGATAATCAAGAAGCGCTGCTGTAGCGAGACTGCAGGGTAACCACTCCAAGACGAGCCTCTCGCTGTCAGCAACTCACCATAAAGTCAAACGCTCCTATCAGCTCGCCCGTCAGGATGCACCATTTGACTGGTTTCCATGAAATCCTCACCTATGGGGCACTCCCTATCCCGAATAAGCAAAAAGGATGTCAGAATATGAATAAGTAATCTACCCTATGGGGCGCTCCCTATCCCGAATATTATGGAATGAAATGACATGTCTGACCACTAGGGGAGACTTTAGCCCATGATGGTTGTCATTCGTCTATCAACTAACCATGGTTGGCTCGCCGGAATTCAAGGAACAACTCTGGTAAGAACTTAACCATGCTCAAGTTCTAATGTAACTCTATAAATACCCACCAACCATTCATATGAATTCAATTCTCTCCACATTCAATACCTTCAACCATATTCATCTAGCCCTACCAACAACTTCCGACTAACTTTATCATCGGATGGGAAACAACGGTAACACCCCAAACTTTCCTTTTGTGCAGATATTTGGAGCGCCCAGCAAAATGCCTGAGAAGTACCGAACCGAGGCAAAACCGAAAAAACTGTGATCCAACATCTGACGCCGTTTGTGGGAAACTTAGCAAAACCAGTCATGACTCCCCCAACACCTGAGCAAAGATGAACCACCGGTGAACCACCGAGAATGACTCTCTCCATAGCCTCTAGGAGAATTTGGGGCTATCAACACTCTTACCACCAACTGACATCCATCGGGATGGATAGACCTCTGGCTTGCACCTCCAGGGCGCACCATCCAGACAACCAGACATTCCGGAGTAGAAAGCCTCTCAGCCTACGCACTCCCGAATTGCCTTTTCGAAGAGAGTGCCTCCATGAGTAGAAATAACTCTGGAGATTATCTTGTCGCCCACCTTTATGGTGACACTTGACGAGCTCCTCGATCGAAGGGAGCATAGAGCAGCCGCCAGAGCTGCTCGCCAAGCAGATACATTCAAGATGGTGCCACTTCCATACCATAGTGCCACCCAACACTACCACCAGCGCCACAGCCAATTCCGCTCCCAATTAGCGCTGCCACAAGTAGAAATAACTTCGGAGATTATCTTGTCGCCCGCCTTTATTGTGGAACTTGACGATCTCCTCAATCGAAGAGAGCAGAGAGCAGATGCCAGATATGCTCACCAGGCAGATACATTCCGGATGGAGGAGGCCACTTCCAGACCGCAGTACCACCCAGCACCACCATCAGCGCCGCAACTAGTTCCACTTCCAATGAGGGCAACCACCATAGACACTGGAACAACAATGGCTATTCCCCCTAGCGCTATGACCAGGGAGTAAATGAGGAGCTTGTTGCCCAGAAAGTGAAAGAGCGGAAGGGCAGGGTTATGCCGTGTCTCCATGACAGGGCGCCGCATCTCTTCGCCCCTGGAATGTTGGCAGTCACTGTACCGCTCCATGTGCAGTCACCTAGGATTGACTACTACAGAGGCATGAAGTCTCCCTTCTAGGGAGAACAAATGATGATAATCCTTTTCCTAGCTACCCTAGGAGGCATCGCCTCACATTGGTTCTTTGGGCTTACAAAGACTTCTGTCAAGTCTTAGGGGGATCTTAAAGAAAATTTTAGTGTCCATTATATGGGCGGACGACGGATCCTCAAGAGCGTCAACACCTTGGACCACATTAAATAAAGGAATGATGAAAGCTTGGGCAACGTTTATACCAGATTCAACAAAGAGCTATTTGGAATTGATCAAGTCATCACAGGGGGCGAAACAATTTGCGCTTTCGTAAGGGCTCTTGGACATTCGCCCTCTATGACAGTCTGAGGGTCATACCAGTCAACACGGTGGAGAAAATGGCGACCAGGGTCAAATCCTACATTGATTTAGAAATAACCAAAGAAGTGAGAAAAGCGACGCACAAATAAACAAATAAACAGTCTCTTGAGGGGAAGAAGCCTTATCAGATTCATCCAAAATCGGGAAATGATTACCAAAAGCGTCGCTCAATGATCCCGCAACCAAATAGAGATGTCTGACCCAGGAAATATCGGTTGTTCTGGCTGAAATGGAGAAGAAGGACCTGGCAACGCCCCCGATGCCCAGGAAGAATGATGCCCCCATGGGGAGCAATGTAAATAAATAGTGTCGCTATCGTCAGTGTAAAAGACATAATAGGGATGATTGCAAGTTTTTGAAGAGGGTTATCGAAAACCTGATATAAAAAGGTTTTTTGAAAAACTTCGAAGCGCGCCGGAAAAGAAGCAGGAGAAATGAGTGACGCTCGAGAAGTATATGCTTCGCAGATATTTGGGACCGTTGTGACAGGAAAGCGCCCGAGGGAAGATGAGAGGTGGTCATCTCCTTTTTATGAGGCGAAAATGGAGCATTTTACGTGCCCCCGTGAAATCACCCTTGTCATCACAGACGAGATCGATGGTTATGATGTCAAGCGGGTATTGATAGACTCAGGAAGATTTACAGATGTACTCTCTCTAGACGCTCTGAAGAAAATGGGGCGATCTGAGAAAGAGTTGAAAAAAGTGAACTTTCCTTTGATGGGATTCGCTTCCCAAGCGACTTACTCGGTGGGGGCTATCACCTTACAAATATACTGGGGCGAAGGTTGCAAAGCGCTCACCATTAAGGTTAAGTTCATTGTAGTTAATGCTTCAACTTCATACAATGCAATACGTGGGCGCTCTACATTGAACCCACACGGGATGGTGCACTCGGCATATCATCAAATTATGAAATTTCCAACTCGCCATGGTATTGGAGTTGTTCGGGGCGATCAACCGATGACGTGCACTTGCTATGTACATTCAGTGCGCCGTCATGTTCTAAAAAAAAATAGTCCATTGCCATTCAAACGGAGGAAGTCCCTAGGGAGGAAAAGGGCCGCCCCAACCAGTTGAACGATTAAAGAAGGTGGAGATAGACGACCCCGAAAAGACCGTGCAAATAGGATCGACATTAACGGATAAAGAAGCAGAGGCTTTGTCGACACTCCTCGTGGAATTCAAGGAGTTGTTCGCATGGAATCCCAGTGACATGCCAGGTATCGACAATCAGGTAATTGCCCATGAACTCAATATCGACCGGAGCATCAGGCCAATTGCACAAAAGCGACGCTCGGTAGGAGAAGAAAAGGTGGTCGCCATTAGGCAAGAAGTGGGAAAGTTGGTTGATGCCAACTTTGTGAAGGAAATCAGGTTCCAAACCTGGGTGGAAAATCCCGTCCTAGTGAAGAAGAGCAATGATAAATGGCGGATGTGTGTGGACTTCAAGGATTTGAATAAGGCGTGTCCCAAGGACTTCTATCCCCTTCCCAAAATCGGTCAGTTGGTAGACGCTACTTCAGGCCATGAGATGCTCAGTTTCATGGATGCCTACTCAGGGTATAATCAAATCCAGATGGCAGAGAGCGACGCCCAACACGCATATTTCTATGTTGACAGCGACATTTATCATTATATGGTGATGTCCTTTGGTTTGATCAATGCGGGAGCGACTTACCAGAGGATGGTTAACAAGCTGTTTGCTGGGATGATAAGTGACACTATTGAAGCTTATGTGGATGATATACTGGTCAAGCCCATCAAGGGCATCGACCATGTGGAGGATTTAAGGAAAACTTTCGAGTGCATGCATCTCCTCCAAGTCCTCCTTACCTTAACCCTGCCAAATGCGCTTTTGGCATCCAATCGGGAACTTTTTGGGCTACATGGTTTGTCAAAGAGGGATCGAAGTGAATCCTGTGAAGCTAGAGGCGATTGAAGGAATGAAAATCCCAACCTGTCACAAGGAGGTTCAGAGCTTGAATGGGAGATTAGCTACGCTAAGCCGCTTTTTGGCAAAAGCTAGAGACAAGTCCCTTCCATTCTTCAAAGTGTTGAGGGCGAACAAGAAGTTTGAATGGACCCCGAGTGTGCGCAAGCGTTTCATGACCTAAAGCAACACCTTAGGGCGTTCCCCCACTGTCCAAGCCTATAAAAGACGACGCACTTTCCCTATATTTGAGCATCAGTCCTAGTTGTAAGCTCTGTTTTATTCAAGGAAATCACCAAAGGACAAGTGCACGTGTATTATTTATCGAATGTACTTACAAAGGCTAAAATTAATTGTCTATAAGTTGAAAAGTAACTCTATGTGTTGGTGATCTCAGCTAGAAAGTTTTTCCCGTACTTCCATGAACATGAAATCACCGCCTTAACGAATCAACCCTTAAAACATTTTCTGCAAAAACCTGACGCCTCAGGAAGGATGATTAAATGGGTGGTTGATTTGAGCGAGTTTCGAATTAAGTTTGATCCCAGGACATGAATAAAAGGGTAGACATTAGCTGACTTCATTGTCAAATTTACTTGCCCACCAGAGGTGACACCGAAAAAGGAAAAAGAAGTAAAGGATACATAGATGCTTCACACGAATGGATCATCCTCAGTCGATGGCTCGGAGGAAGGATTGGTTCTTACACCACTAGATGGCGGCGCTCCTTTACGATACCCTCTAGTTCTCACCTTCAAAGCCACAGATAATGAACCAGAGTGTGAAGCATTCATCGTAATCCTTAGACTCGCTAAGGGTTTAGGCATCGCTCATCTCAACGTTTACTGCGATTCACAAGTCGTAGTAAACCAAGTCAATGGCGAGTATGTGGCAAAGGGAGAAAAGATGAAAGAATACTTAAAGGAAGCGAATGAATTGGTTGAAGGATTCAAACATTTTCAAATAGAAGTCATCCCTAGGGAGTCCAACCAAGAAACGTATGCATCGAGCAAATATGCATGGCAAACTACGCCTATACAGGTGCACTTCGTAGAAAGCATCAACAATGGGGCAAGTCAAGCCTATGCAAGCATTTACAAGGCTGTGTATTAGGCGAGACCCATACAAACTTACCTGGAAACTAGCGAATTACCAGAAAATGAAGTTAACCCCAAACAGATATTGAGATAGCCCTAAACTACAAAGTCATTGAAGGATTGCTCTACAAGAAGGGATTCTCCACACCCTTCCTGAGATGCGTCGCTCAACCTAAAACGACAACAATCCTACGGGAGGTTCATGAAGGATACATTTTTTTCATGAGGGGGCGAGATCCATTGTCCGAAAAATCCTTAAGCAAGGATACTACTGGCCGCCATAAGTAAAGAAACGAAGGATCTGGTTTAAAATGTGAATCCTGTCAAAGGTATAGCCCAAAAATAGTGCGCCACCCTGCAGAATTGACCAACATAAGTGTCGACTAGCCCTTTGCACAATTGGGAATTGACCTGGTAGGACCTTTTCCTAGATCTAAGCAACGTATCTATATCATCGTGGTGATTGGATTGAAGCGAAAGCGTTGGCATATGCTACATAATTTCAAGTGATCAAGTTCCTAAATTCTAGAATCATTTCTAGATATACCATCCCAAGCGTTCTGATAAGTGACAATGGTCCTCAATTCGCTGGCAATAAGCTTAAGTGGTTCTGAGAGCTGAAAACCGAACATAAGCACGCCTTAGACAAACATGCTCAAGCGAATGGACATGCTCAAGCGGCGGCCAACAAAACCATTTTAAATGGATTGAAGAAAAAGCTAGACGCCTTACAAGGGAAATGGACTGAAGAACTAGATATTGTTCTTTGGGCACTTTGAACAACACCCAAAAAAGCGACGGGAAAACACCCTTTGTGTTGGTGTATGGTTCTGAAGCGGTTGCTCTAACGAAAATAGTGGTCGCTTCTCACAGAGTTAAGCATTTCGACATTGCAACTAATGAGGACTTCAAAAGGGAAAGAGTATACAAGATTAAGGCGTTTGAATCACTTAGTTAATATTGACACACACATGAGATTAAGGCATTTGAAACACTTAGGCAAAATTAAAGCTAAAGAAGAACAAATGAAGCGCCGAAATTGTTTCATATTAAAAACGCCTATCTTTTACAAAACGCCTCGCTTGGAGGACTTGAAGGATGGAAAACTATAAAGTCAACAAAAACGGCTAGGTAAAAAACTAAGACTGAGCAGGGTCAGTTGAAGGGTCCTCTTTTGGAGGAGAAGGTTGGCGAGGCTCTTCTTCAACACGCAAGGGCGACTGTTGGAATGAACCCTCCTCTAGCAGAGTGGATTCAGTAGTGGGTGCGCCTTTGGAGGAAGGAGGAAGAGACGCTTCAGATGATTCGATATCATCCCACAAATCGTATTCATCATACGCCTTATTCATCTCCTCCTTTCTGGCCTGATACGCCAGAAAATCCTTCATGGACGAGAGCGTGTCCAAGGGAAATTTGGCGTTGACATTGAGAATGTCCTTATACAATTCTCTAAAAGCCATAACCAGTGTGTCCTGACTCCTGCATCTCGAATGCTTGGCTCTGTTGGAAGTTCTCCACAGCTTCATGGGTGATCTCTTCGAGGCGCTTCGAGAGCTCTTATTTGCGAAGGGAGATTTCTTCTGCAGATTTAGTGGTCTGGCTAGTTAGTAAATCGACTTCTTTGTGACGAAACCTATATTTGGGAGGCCTAGTCTGTCACCTTTGCCTGGGCATCTTGAAGCTCCTGAGTTCTTCGTGACACCTCAACCTCCAATTCGTCCCTTGCAGCTCTCTCTAGAGCAAAGCGACGCTCTACCCTCTCCAACTGTTCGTCAAGTTCCTGAACTTGCCTGAGTTCAGCAGCAATCACCTCTATCTCCTCAGATAACTCCACAAGGGCAACACCCATTTGGAGTTGCAGGGGGAGCATCTGTAAACCAAGTGTTAGTCATAATACTTAGAAAAACAATTGAAGACTAATGATGAAATAGGTGATACCTGGGAGTAGACGGTGAGCCCCTGGCGCACCAAGTTGTCTATGGTGCCGCCCCTCAAGTCAATGGGTGTCCTATCAGCCGCAGGGCGTGTACCCGTGATAAGGTAAAGACCCAAGTTTTGGTCTAACACTATGTTTCCTCTCACCAAGGGAACATCCTTGAGCCGCTCGCAAGGACTCCAAGGCAAGTTGGAGGAAGCACTCGCCTCCTTGACCTTGAGATAGTGATGAAGGTTGAAGGCAGGGTCAACATATTGGGAAAAGCACCCCTCCGTCTTAGCCTCTTAGAGTGCTAGGTAAGAGGATCGCGCCAAACGCGGATCCTCAAGTACTTTGACTTCAGGAGAGGAAGGCGTCTTCTGGACTGCAGCAGAGGTGGGATTCTTTACTTGGAGGGAGCGCCATAGGACCTCCCCTTGCAGACTGGGTCATCCTTATTTACGCTCTTAGGTGTGGAACCAATGGAAATCTCAGTATACGACCAAAGAATCATGGTTGGTGTCACTTTAAGCACGCCATACTTCTTGGTATGAAATATGCTTAGTCTTTGGTGAAGAAGTTTATATGAGGTGTATCTATATAAGGGGACCACACCTTTGTAAGCCTCAACCACCTCATGGGTATCAGGTATGAGTGTCTTCGGTGCCGCTGAAAGAGGATCGCTGTTGTCCTCAAGGCGTGTGACCTTCTTCTCCCCGCGCCTAGAGGAGTGACCCTTCTTTCACTTTCTGGATCCTTCAGGGGCGTCACTAGGAGCCTTGCCCTTTTTTTGTTCAGCAGGAAGGAAAAATGCATAAGCCATGCGCGAAATAGTGTTCTCTGCTCAAAAGGGAAAAAGAAGAATTATTACCCGGGAAGAAGAGGGGAGACACTCTAACAAAGAGATGTCCGCTGAATGTAAATCCACTTCGGTGGTCTCTTTCCAGATGTAGTTGGTGCGCTCGCTTTGGTGATTAAGGTACACCATTGTGAGTGACTCCATATCGTAGGGTGACAACTCTTCCGTGGAAGGAAGAGGGCCATGCGCCGCCTTGGAGGTTCTACACCAGGAGACATACCCCTTGACGAAAAAATAGGAATTCTTCCAATTGGAATTCCTAGTTCTAAAACCCGTAACTAAGGGACGCTCTGAATATTAAGTTTGATTTTTATTGTCTAGGTTACGACTAAAAAAACTGAAAACGTTGAAGCAATTCAAATATAGCCTATAGAAATGGAGAAAGAGAACTAAATAGTATACCCAACCCCTTTTGTTACATAGCATGAGAAAACCTACCCACGTACGAATGAAGTTGGGAGAAAACTGGGTAGGGGAGATGTTATAATAGCGACACGCTTCTTCCAGGTCTAGGTATAGAGGAAACCTCACCCCCGCATCAATCTGCAGGTGAAAGATAGTTTCCTCACCAGGGCCATGAAGACTAATAGGGCGAGGAATTTTCGGATCTGACTCATCCGGAATTGGGAAACGTGAAGAGTAAGCGTCGCCTAGACCTTTTTCCTCCATGGCTTTATTAAAAATGAAACGAGAAATGGTATTGGTCTTTGGGCCTATGAAACCCGGGGGAAAGAAAACATTAGCCTCACATAACGTGAGTCGCTTCCAGCCATTATAGTAGGTAGGCTCTGAAGGCGTCTGAGGTGGAGGATGGGATCGAAAGGGAAGCAGCGCGCTATCTTGACCGGAGGAGCGAAGGGTTGATCGGAAATGGGGAGAGACTGGCCAGAATTCTAGAGAGTAGGAGGGATTTCTAAAGAGAGAAAGTACAAGAGGAAGTCAAAGTAAAAAAAAATGAAGGAGAATGGGTAAATTTATAGAGGGCCATGGGGGAGGTGAAAACTCACCTAGGCTAGCACTAGAGGGTAATTATTACCAGTAACCCCTTGGCAAGCCCAAGATTTTTTCTAACACCCAGGTGAGGCTTCGACAACTTCCCGCCCTCCTTCAAAATTATTATTATTTTTAAATTTCGGGAAATGACACATAGCAAGTCAAATCTCACCTCGATCCTGGTGCGCTATTGAGAATGCGTCGTTTCAACAACAAAAACGCTCATTAATAAACAGGACCAATGAAATGTTATGAAACCCAGAATGATCGTCGCTCCTTCTGGGATCCGGAGGCAGATGATGGGTTCTGACCTTTTAGGCCTTAGCATTTCCGAGTTAAGCCCAAGGGTCAAACTGACCCGGATCCAAATCACTTAAGTGCGACGCCTTCTAGGATAAGCAATAAGCACCACTATATCGAGACTACAGGGTAATCGCTCCAAGACGAGTCTCTCGTTGTCAGCATCTCACCCGTCAGGATGCGCCATTTGACTAGTTTCCATGAAATACTCACCTACTTATCCTATGGGGGAACAAGATCTGGATAGGTAAAAGGCGTGTCAGAATGTCAATGAGTACTTTACCCTGTGGGGCGCTCCCTATTCCGCCTATCATGGAATGAAAGGACAGGTTTGACCACTAGGGGAGACTCTAGCCCATGATGGTTGTCATTCAGCTATCAGCTAAGCATGGTTGGCTCGCCGGAATTCAAGGACCAACTTTACTAAGAACTTCACAATACTCAAGTTTGAGGTAACTCTATAAATACCCACCAACCATTCATATGCATTCAATTCTCTCCACATTCAACACATTCAACCATATTCATCTACCCCTACCAACAACTTCCAACTGACTTTATCATCCGAGGGGAAACAACGAGAAAACCCTGGGTTTTTCTTTCGTACAGGTATTTGGAGCCCCTCGAAAAACGCATGAGAAGTACAAAACCGAGAAACCCGTGATCCAACAAATATGACAGATGCTAATGTGGTTGAGCTAGTAGTTGCATATGGTTGGACTTGTTGGGTTCCCTGCATCTACAGAATAAAACAACAGAAATTGGAACTTCCACTAACTCAGTATTAGTAGTATGCTTTATTAAGAATACATTAAAAGAGTAACATTTGTCAATATCAAAACTTGTTCTACAGCAATAAGAGCATAAAGAGCGAGCAAGTTTGTGTCTAGTGTGTTAGTAATATAGGAGAATTAAATTTGTACTTTAATAATAATAATTTTTGGATTAAAAATACATAAAATTGTTGAATAACATGCAGAATTGACATAATGACAAAATTGCCCATAGAAAATGAATTTTGTTGAGAAATACTGAGTCCCGTATCAAAACGGTCTCCTTAAGGCAATTTTGCCCTGCTCAACGTAAATGCTTCGTGTAAGAGGAAAATTGGGACGATTGCCTCCCAGGATAACTCAGTGTTGTGAAACTGAAACAAACACGGTGTTTCTCTGAACCGAACAGTACAATACATGAACTCAGACTTCGACGGAAATTCGAACACAACTGTGAACTCGAATCTGACTTAACTCTGGAGCAATATATCTTTTAGTAATTTTTTGATTTTTGGGTGGATTATCTTCAAATGAGAAGAACCAACCCTATTTATAGGTTAGGGTTAATGATACTCTATGTAATTAAGGTAACCCATAAATTAATTCAGAAAAACGTAAGCTTAATTAATTGTTAAAAACCTAAAATACCAACAACTATATTATATTAGGAAACATTTTATTAGGAAACATTTTATTAGGAAATATTCTATTAGGAAATATTCCATTAATATTATAATATTCCCTTATTATGGCAAATGCATAAAGTTACCTACAAGCATTGTAACAATATCTTAGGTAATATTGTGTAATATTTTGGAGAATATTAAGGAAATATTTCCCAAATTTCCTAATATATTATACCAACAGTCATATTTTCTAATATTGTTTCATTCCTCATTTACCATTCACAAGTCAAATTGGGTCGGTTTAGGGTTAAGTCGGCCTAGGCCGAATCAGACTGGTCCAATGGTTGCACAACGACCAACAATCCTCCAAATGTATGGAGAAATGAGAGAATTCTTGAACACTATAGACTCAGATAAGAGTTCAACGGTTGACACCTGCATAGGATTAGAAGGTGTTACCCTTTGAACCATCCCTTGTGAAATTACATCAACTTTACTGGCTAATTAGTAAACACGATATATTTGAACTGCATGGTGTAAATGATGGATAACCCACACAGGTATCTTCCTAGTATTGTTCAGTTCACACATTCATCCCCGTTATGGTCATGGCCATTGCCTAGTTCTTCACGTGTTTCTAATAATTGTGCCCTCAACGATTCCTTTTAAAGCGTCCCCTCTTCTCACTTGCATAAGTTATTCATTCTTAAGTGTTACTCCAACACTCTACATTTCTAAATCATTAAAAGCATTTACTTAATCTCAACCACTATCGCTACTGTTTATTATTATAGGAATGGACTCGGGGTTTAAAATCCCCCATAGTGATCTAACCTCACTCTTGTGATTAGGTTGTCCCTATGAACCTAGATATTGGGATCTCCAATCAACTAGGTTGGATTTTCTTTCTCAAATGTGTTTACTTCATGAATTTTAGTCTTGTTCCTCTCGATGATTGGTTAACTTGCTCCTTGTTTAACTGTTTGGTTAACGAATCTGCTATATTATCCTTCAATTTGACATAATCGATTTTGATAATTTATGTCGTGAGCAATTGTCTAATGGAATTATGTCTACGTCGAATACTTCTAGACTTACCATTATAAATATAACTTTGTGCCCTGCCAATCGCAGATTGACTATCGCAATATATGCTTATTACAGGCACTGGTCTTGGTCACTTAGGAATATCCTTAAGAAAATGGCGTAGCCATTCAACTTCTTCTTCACATTTATCAAGTGCTATAAACTCATATTCCACGGTGGATCTAGCTATTACTGTTTGCTTAGAGGATTTTCACGATATGTCTGCACCCTCTAGAGTAAACACGAATCTATTTGTGGAGTTCGATTCTCTTGATACTGATATCCAATTAGCGTCAGTATATCCTTCTATAACATTTGGATATCTCGTATAATTCAACACATAACTACGAGTATATCTCAAGTACCTGAGTAATCTTTTGATTCCATCCCGATGACTAGTACTTGGATTACTCGTATATCTACTCAACACACCAACAACGTGTGATATATCAGGTCTAGTACCGCAGACAAGTTGATGTCGTCAAGGTCTTCAGTGATTTCCTTAACCATGTTAGTCTCCTTTCTCTTAGGAAACCTGCAAACATTACATTTATGGTCAGTTTTACCATAGTTATAACATGCGCCAATAAATCCTTGTGGTTTGGATCCAGACTTCTTCGAGACTCCGCCCTTAGGACCTGGAATGAATCCTTTCTTCTTGTTATGTTTGCCTTTTACAACATTTCTGTTGTGCCCATGCTCCACCATATATGCCTTGACGGAGGTCATCGTGTTCATGGGGCCAATTAGAATTCCTCGTGCAATATTTATGTACTGCTCTTGTACGTTGATCCTTTCGAGCAGCTCGACCATGGTCATCTCCTTCCTGTTGTGCTTCAGGTAGTCCTTGAAGATATTCCACGTCGAGCGTAACTTCTCAATTATGACGGCTACTTGAAATGACTCCGTGAGTCCATATTTTCGGCATGGATACTCTAGATGAGGAGTTGTAGATATATCACCTGTTTCATACTTGGTTTATTATCTACCATCTTATAGTTAAACAGGCGACTAACTAGGAATTTGTTTTTCCCGACATCCTCGGACTTATACTTTTGTTCCAAGGCATGACACAATTCCCTAGCGGACTTTTTTTTATTATATACATCATAAAATGAATCAGACATTACATAATGTCTACATAAATAATTCGAGTGATTCCAAGCTTCTAGAGCTAAGTAGAACCCTTGATCATCATCTTCGCTTTGAGTTGGTAGTTCTTCAGTTAGGAATCGAGCCAAGCTCAGGGTGGTCAGATAGAACTTCATATTCTCCTACTGCCTCTTGATGTTTGAGCCGTCAAATTTCTCGAGCTTCTCAGCGCGCACAAGTCCAGACAGACGAGTCATGGTTATCCCTAGTCGGTGCAACGACGGGCACATTCGACGACGCATTAGGGACTTCAGTTTGAGCCATTGCTCCAACACTGATATCAACATCATTGTTGTTTGCAACCATTATTCTGAAACAGAAAATGTTAAATTACTTTACTGGAAATTATTATGTCATATTACACAAATTAATAAACTAAACCGGTTCTTTATCTCCTCAAATTACTAAAAGAAGAAAACTACCTTAAGATTGTTAGTCATATAGGATAATTAAATTTGTAATTTAATGATAATAATTTTGATTACAAATACATAAAATGGTTGAATAACATGCAAATTGACGAAATGACGAAATTGCCCCTAGAAAATGGATTTTGTTAAAAATACTAAGTACCGTATCAAAACGGTCTCCTTTGTAAGTATTCTGAGATTAAACTAGAATGAAGAACACAAGCAACGATTGGAGATGTAGAAGAAGGAGGAAGAAAGCTTAGAGAGCAAGCAATCGGTTGAAACAGAAACAACAAAATTGAACCTTTACTATGAAAACAGGTTAATGATTCAAGATACAAGGACTAACTTATATACTACTTAGAAATGACTAAGCCTCCATCTATTCTTGAGTATTCTAGAGAATTCTTGAATACTCTACATTAATCTACACACATCTAGACATATTCCCTGCTTCACAAGCTATCTTGTTCTTCGATGCTTCAATCCAAATCAGCTGTAACGGACATCTTCATGCTCTATACTTAGACATCCTAACATTCCTCAATGAAGTTTTTTTCTCAACATTCTCAGTGACTTTAATAACAATGATTCTGAGAACAAGCTGATTCAATATCCAGATAGCTGATGTAGACAAATTCACAATCTGTCATATTATATGAAAACATTCAAATAGAAACTCTACTCACATTACTTACCTGAATTTACCTTTATCTGTTTCCATAGAGAAATTATCTCAATATGTACGAAAAACTGAACCAACCTACATCATCATAACACCTCAATATACTTCAATCAATCAGAGAGAATACATACTGCATATACCAGCCAACTTCATGCCTTAGAACAGATCTTACTCATTTTGATTCTCTCTATTTTTTTATTCTTGAATACATCTTGAATTGCTTTGATTTTTTTTTACCTGACAGAGATGTTTTCATTTCCTTCATATTACCAATTAAGCTGGGAGATTTTCATGTTCCTCCATCTTACCAACCTCAAACATTCTACAGAGTATCTTGTCGTTCTCTCTGTAGATGTTATTTTTGGTACCTAAGTTTCAACCAATGCCAGTATATTGCTTTTGATTTTACAGAGAAATCACTAATGAGGATCCGTATGACATGAATTTGACTAAAGCATATGCAGTAGAATTCAACAATCATGATTGATAGTAGATTAAATAGCTATGACACTACAAGAAATTTTCTCTACAGCGATGGCAAATCATCGTTGTCGGAAGCACTGTTGGCGCTGCTAAAACCCCTTGTCGATGCTAAGAGTCGTGCCAATAGACCCTGTGGCTAAAGGTATACACGACGACAAAATGCCGACACTAAAGATTTGTCGTGGCTGGAATGAATAGTGGGTTTGATCATTAGCATCACTAATATGCCGACTCTGTTTACTCGTAATTACCGTCGATAGGTATTTGAGGGTAATACTGATTTTGGGTGTCTACATATGTCAGATGTAGAATGAAGGTATTAGTATCAGCGTATTGTTGTCCCTATTTGTTGTATATTGCATCAAATATCTTGAGGCAATATACGTTATTCAACTACAACATTTCCTTGAAAGTCATTACACGTACTTATCGACGGATGAATTTTGATGGAAAACAAGTTAGACCACATCATAAGTAACCTGTCGATGCACGTACAACAGTAAAAAATATTACCCTGTTCATCATAGTTGATGCTAATATGGAGTTTCAACTACTGTGAAAGTTGTTGCTATGGAAAGTGTTTTGTGGCAAGGGGTTGTCATGGTTAAATTGTATATGACGCATCAATGGTTTGTTTTGATGAAAATGATAATGTTTTACTCTTTTCGAATTATTAATCATGTGTATGCTCGTAGCCAAGCATACCCAAATAGAATACATAAACAGATAATACACAAACAACTACATATGTAGAACCGTTTCCAACACATCCGAATTTATATATAGCCAAGCATTTCAAACAAATGTATGGCGACAATTGGAAAATACAAACAGAGATGACATGTTCACATTTACATCATGTCCAAAATATTCATTTACAATCAGTTCCAAATGAAAATAAAAACTGAGAAGCCACGGCAGCTAGTGTACCACCATTCGACATAACTATTAAGCAGGAGTACTTAGCGCATCTCTCCATGGTTCATGCATTTGGATATGCAAACATAGAAAAAAAAAAAGCAATCATGGTAGCATCATATTATAGAATATACCCTACAATGACTAAATGGGTGTACACAATGCAATTAAATCATTACTACACGCACCGTTGGCAAACATTGCACTTTTTATGACAGCAATATCACGTTCAAATGCTTCAATGTTGGCCTGGAACTCCTTGAGTTGATCACGGAGTTGCTCACATTCGGCTGCGTTTCTAGCCACCTCCTCCATTGCTTGCTTTAACTGCTCACTTTCCATCATCCATGCAAGCTTTGACACATGAATTCGACGACGCTCAGGTTGGCAAACTTCCTCATACAAGACATCCTTGTCAACTGGAGCCTCCTCCTCCCTAGCCAACTGAGCAGCCCTTTCCTCCACTTGGTCCTACTTTGCAAACGGTGTGACAAGAACATAAGGGAGCAATCAGATACAATATACAGCACATGTGACTATATGGGTGGGCAGTACTACTTACCAGTATGGATCTGGTTTTATCATCCAGTGGTTGCCCTTTCTTGTCCACATGGTTCTTCTTGAACATATGATACTACCCGGGATGTTTCCCGTTGTTCTTCTCAATCTGCAAGAGTACCATATACTTGTTCAAGTGTAGCCAACTATTTATTAAACATAACAATTCAATGTTAGGATTACCTCTTCCTGCTCTCTCCTCGCAAAGGACGAAGTGCCAGCGGTGTGCCTCGTGACTTGGTGAGATTTGTTGGCTATGTTATGATCGTTCTTTAACTTCAAACAATAGGTTACAACCAGTAGGAATGTAAAAAAAATGCAGCACTCATTAACTGTACAAAAAAATACAGTTGTGATAGGGAGTAAGGCACAAACCTTAAACTCATCAGAGCTGAACCAGTTAACAAGCCATACCCAATCCTCTTTCACCACGCCAGGAGGAATGTTTTGTAACCTTTCTTCATTCGTAAGGTACTTGTCAAAGTACTTTCCCTTGAGATTCGCCCTGTAGTTTCTGTACTTCTCTTTAAGAGTACATATGATCAGCTGCTTCAGGTTTTCATCATCCGGTATCACAAACTTCTCCTGCGATATTGAACAATATGGAAATGCTAGGCTTAGATTTACAGCATTTACAAATAGACAGGTGCAATATGTAAGTCCTAGGTCGATTTGAACGATACTGTGTAGGGATTGTCAACAACTGAGACTTACCACAACCAGCATGAGCATCTTAGCCTCGTAGTCTATGGGAGACTTTGGAATCTCCTTCCAGTCTTTAACCATTAGAGGTGCATTTGTTCGTTTACGGACAAAGCAACCATACCAACTTGCAAACCCCAAAGCATTGTTACTGCATACTTTACCTCGAGAGTTAAACTTCAAAACCTCTTTTTCGTTGACGCCATTTCGAGACAATCTTATGCAACGAGTTCGCCCTCTACGTAGTCTGTCCAATGGTGGCCTTAACTCTTCCTCTTACGCAACTGACACGTAAAGGAGATATCGATTAGATAACCAAGTTGTATAAATGCAAGTTGTATAGTATGGGACAAATTAGAAATTACCTATTTGTATACCTGGTGGTTCCTCCACATAGGGGTCCTCCAGCTGGATTTCCTCTTCAGTAGACACCTCCAAAGAAGGTTCGACAAGCGGAGGGACTGTAGGGATGTTCTCCACAAGCGAAGGGACTGCAGGGATGTTCTCCACAGGCGTAACCCCTAAAACAATGCAAATACCTATCAAGACAACCTAAAACCAATTACAAGGCGTAGTAGTGAAAAAACAACTTACTTGTTTCAGCCCTGTTTATCTTCCTTGGGGATCTATGTGTCGGTAGCTTTGAAGCTACGGTACTTCGGGCGACCATTCTCCGAGTACCCACTATACTGAGAAGATATTGTTAAACACAGTAGCATAACGTGAAATTTGCTCAAGTTTGTGGTGTAAAGTTTCCATCTTTATGTGTTGCAACAATTATCCAAGTTTTATTCTTAACATAAGCACCCTTACTGAACATTCCGTGACATGTTTCGCATAAACGAATAACAAAGACATGCATGAAACTACGACTTCTTAGGGAGTTGTTAATCGGCCATGGATCATCGACAAAGGTGAGTCTTCGCTTGCAAGTTATGTTTTTTAAAACGAAAAATCGTGTATAAAATGGTCGCAAATAGACGATATCCAGGGGGAAAGGAGTTTAAACATGTAAGTGAGCACCATAGACGAACGAAGGCTTTGCTGAACCATACCTTGCTCAACCATACCTTGCGCCTCCGAGAACAAAATCATCCTACAGGAAGTTAGAACCATACCTTGCTGAGGGCAAACGCACACCGGTAGGGTTGTGTTTGTCGATGAGAGAAGATCGTCATGGAGCACTAGATGCAAGGGAAAATTAGGCGCGGGAAGAAGAAGAGAAGACCATTGTATGACAGGACTGAACCATCAAATCACAATATTAATGATGAAGCCTACTGCATCGTGTAGGTACCGAGGCGTCGTAGCTGTTTGAACCGAGGTAACGCTTCAGCTTCGTCCTCATCCGTAGCAGCTGTTCCTATGATTCCAGACAGATGAAATTGGCTCGGTAACACAAATTGGCCCAGTATTTGAATTGAAGGAAAGTGGCCCGTGTATTAAAGGCACGTTACAAATGTGTTCGTAAGATGTATAATTCTAACATAATTTGTATAAACTTTAGATTAATTTTTATAAAATTTTATATACTTATATTATAGTACAATATTTCCAAATAATGTTAAAAATTAAGACCTAATTATCCTTATGTATGCAATTTAAATCATAGTCATTTTATGTTTGAAATACAGCTTTCTTAAGTGTTATATCCATTGATGTGTCAAAGTGTCTTAGTGTATAACATTATAATATTATACTTTATACAAATGTATACAAATTTGTACAAATTTAATATCAACTTATACCAATTTTACTTACTTTGATGAAAAATATACTTATTCTTTATATTTAATAATGACATAATATGTATAATAACATAATTTGTATAAATTTCAGATGAATTTTTATAAATTTTTATATACTTATCTTATAGCAAAATATTTATAAATCATGTTTAAAATCAAGACATATGTATCCTTATGTATGCAATTTAAATCATATTCTTTTTATGTTTGAAATACAACTTTGTTATGTGTTATATTAATTGATGTGTCAAAGTGTCCTATTGTTATTCACTATAATATTATACTTTATACAAATGTATACAAATGTAATATCAACTTATACAAATTTTACTTACTTTGATGAAAAATATAACTTTCAAATGTGTTATATTCATTGATGTAATAAAGTGTTACCATGAGTCATGGTGTTATAACTATGTGTCAAGGTCTTACCACTATGTGTCAAGATGTTACCACTATGTGTCAAAGTGTTACTATGTGTCAAAGTGTTAACATGTGTCAAAATGTTACTACAATCATGTTTATCACACATAAAACAATGTGTCACACAATTCGGACAATATAAAACTCGACACGTAGCTCTGTGTCTTATTTTCAACCCGACCTCTACATACAACTCGACCTCTGTCTACTGCAGTTCTTAAGCAGGCCGAGTGCAGCTTCCAGTGTATCACAATAGTGCAGCTTCCATTTGCAGCTTCGTTCCAACTTCAGCTTTGTTTCATAATCAGGATGAATGAGGTTAGTCTTCGAATCCACTGCATGAAAAAACAGAACTGTTGCTTCTACTGCGTGATTGGTGTTAGCAGACCCTTTTGTGTCCATTGTTCAGTCAAAAGTGGCAAGCATACGTGCCTTTTGTGTGATCACTGCATTCAGGAAACTCTCTCCTTCGAAAACACAGCAATTCATCTTCTTCGAAAAGACACCAATTCATCTTCTCTAAAGACAGCAACCTCGTTGGAACTCAGAGAATCTGACAAAAGACGGCAATTCCTTTCTGTGATTTCAAATGCATATGGTAGAGTTCTATCAGTGGCCTGAAGAAGTGGCCGTGACAATTGTTGCAAACTGTATGTTTCTTGTACAGATGCAACACAGTTTCATGTAGAATATGCAGATTCTGAACTTTGGATTGCATCCCTTCACTGTCTTCACTGTATGAGATTATGTCACAAGAACCTTTCAATGAAGAATGAGCTGTAATGTTACTAGGGAAATTCTTTGACTTGGAGTAAAGTAAAGAAGACATCAATTTAGTTGAATTGCTCTCCTTCAAAAAGACAGCAATTCATGTTCTCTAAATACAGCAACCTCGTTGGAACTCAGAGAATCTGACAAAAGACAGCAATTCCTTTCTGTGATTTCGAATGCCTATGGTAGAGTTCTATCAGTGGCCTGAAGAAGTGGTCGTGACAATTTTTGCAAACTGTATGTTTCTTGTATAGATGCAACACAGTTTCATGTAGAATATGCATATTCTGAACTTTGGATTGCATCCCTTCACTGTCTTCACTGTATGAGATTATGTCACAAGAAACTTTCAATGAAGAATGAGTTGTAATGTTACTAGGGAAATTCTTTGACTTAAAGTGAAGTAAATAAGACATCAATTTTAAGCGTCTGATCACTCCCTGAAGATACACTACAGTTATGCCGTGCTTTGTACATTTCGACAGCACATGGAACTTCAAAATGAAAAACAACTGACTTACAATGTTCAGTTTTTTTCTTCCAACTGAATTTTATCTATAAAAAATAGAGAAACGGAGAGAAGCATGATAGGAGAAAGATATGGAATTGTGTTAGAATGACATAGATGAGGACGAATTGCAGTCGAGGTATGTTGATGATCTATTTGTTGAGGTTACTGTTGAGAGGGATATAGACAGTATTAATGTATGTTTTTATCAGAAAAGCATCACATTTGCTGAGGCCGAAAAACAGCTTAATGTGATGCACCATTTGTATCATCAGCTTGTGAAAAAAAAGCTTAATGTATGTTTTTTGCGTGAGAAGTGCAAAACTTGAAACACAATGTAGTTTTATCAAAAGTTGAAATACACCTTGCGACAGCTAATCCTTCGATTTATATGTAACTTATTTTCATTTTTGAAGTATATGTATGTCATATAGATTCCAAGTGCAGTTACTGCAATTTTGAAGCACTCCACAAATTCGTCACTTGATGAGCTGTAGCAGGAGCTGCATTTGACAACACTCCACAGTTTTGAAGCACTCCACTACACGTTTGGATGGGTCCAACATCGCACAACCACTTACACAGCAGCAAACACACACATGGTTCAAATAGCAGCACATCAACTTACACCACAGCAGCGACACATCAACTTACAGCACGTGAACAAACAAATTTCAATAAAACCATCTCAATTCGATATTCGAAACAAATTTCAATAAAACCATCTCAATTCGGACAAAGCATACGATTCTGTCAAAAAAACCAGCTCACTATTGAACAAATCAAACAATTCGGACAATGACAGAATGAAAATCCTCACTATTGAACAATGACAAAGTGAAATTCTTCACTATTGAACAGTCTTCTATTGAACAATTACCTTAAGAAACATACAAACACTCTTCTATTGAACATGAACTTACGATGCATCATCATCGTCATCCTCATCCTCATCCATTGCTCCCTCAAGCCCGTCCTCGTCATCGAACAAATCGTCCTCAATGTCATTTCTACACCAGTCAACCACATCATTAACATGAACTACATTTGGTACATCAACAACCAGTGTTGATGTTTCCTGATACGGCTCCACTGACTCCCCACTCATTTGACCCCCAAGCACAAATCGTTTTTTGGACTCTGCCTTCAACGCAGTGCTCTAATCAGGGTTAATGTTCTCAGGTAATTAGAAAACTTGTGTGGCATGAGATGCAAGTACGAATGACTCATCTGTCGATAAATATTTTTTGGTATTAACACATACAAATCCATACTCATCAATTTTCATCCCATTGAAGGATGAAAGTACGTTGTACCAATCGCATTTGAACAACACAACTGATAGGTGACCAAGGTACTGCAGCTCAACCGCCTCTCTCAATACTCCGTAATAATAAATTGCACCTTCAATGGGGTTGTTATAGGAGGTACTCGCATAGCACGTTGTGTTTGCTTTGCACAACACACCGCTGTTGTCAAAACTCCTCATTAGAGACCGCTCTTTGGTGTGGAAGATGAACCCATTTGCTTTATAACCATTATATGTCTTAGCTCCATATAACGGTCCTCGTGCCAAAGCCTTTAGTTGACGACCTCTGTCATCCTCAGTCGATCCAACTACTTGACCAACCTGAAAATCCACATTAAAAGGCATGGATATTCCTATCTGTGTTAGAAGGTCATACCCTGCCCTCCAACCATGGTATGAATATTCTGTTGTGCATGACATAGATGTTCTTCAGACTGATTAAGCACGTACAAGTGGCACTGCTCCCATTCCGTGTTTCTCAGTTCACGGACTATTGCATGACCCATTGGAGCTCCTACCGGCTGGAAGATCGATAACCCATCTGCCGCCCTTGGAGTTACCTCAGTTACTATAATTGAATCATGCCTTGTAAATTTGGTCTCAATGTCATGGAGATATCTGGAAAAAAATGACAAACACTCCATAGCAATATAACCCTCCGCTATTGACCCTTCCAGACGACTACGATTACTCACATACGACTTCATTATCCCCATTATCCTACGATAAGAACATGTTATTAGTGAGACACCTCTTCTGTCAAAGGTATACTTCATAAACGAGTGTTGAAACTTACCTTTCGATTGAATACATCCAACGATATTGCACTGGCCAGCTAGTTTTGCTTCCTCTGCTAGATGAGTGATAAGATGGACTGTAATATTGAAGAAACTTGGTGGAAAGATTCTCTCTAGATTGCACATAGTCATGGGTAATTGCGACTCCACCTTCAACAGATCTGACATGTGCAGCTCCTTAGAGCATAGAATCCTGAATGTGTTAGTCATGTCTATCACATCTTTGCATACATGTTTGGGGAGTAATCCTTTAATAGCCACAGATAGGATACGTTGCATGAGAACATGGTAGTCATGACTTTTCAACCCAATCAATTTTCTGTCTTTCACCTTAACGCAACGTGAAATGTTGGATGAATAACTGCTAGGAAGTCTCAAGTTCTTAAGGATCTCACAGAGTTTAATCTTCTGTTCCTTTGAAAGGGAAAAGAATGTTGGTGGTAATACTAGTTTTGTTCCTCTACAGACTGGATGCAAGCTCGTTCTTATGCCTAAGGCCTGTAAGTCTAGCCGAGCATTAAGGTTGTCATTGGTTTTACCGGCAACACCTAATAACATCCCAATGAGTTTATCACACACATTTTTCTCAATGTGCATCACATCCAAATTATGAGGGATTAAGAGGTGCTTCCAATAAGGTAATTGGTAGAATATGTTTTTATTTTTCCAATTTCCATTAGTTGAGTCTATTCCAACCTGAATGGGCGGTTGAGTCTTACCGAACATGAATGGATCAAGATTCTCTAGCACATGTAACACTTCATCCCCCGATAGTCTTTGTGGGGCCATCTGTATCTCTTGTTTCCCATCGAACGAACTTTTGTTTCTTCTCCATGGGTGATCGGTGGGGAGGAATCGTCTGTGTCCCAAAAACGAACATTTCCTCCCATTCTTCAATCGACAATAATGAGTGTCCATTTGACATATAGGACATGCCAAATTACCGTAAGTAGCCCAACCAGACAAGTTCGCATATCAGGAAGATCATTAATGGTCCAAAGTAGGGTTGCGCGCATTTGGAAGTTTTCTTTATTGTCTGCATCATATGTGAGCACACCATTCAACCATAACTCATTCAGCACTTCAGTCAATGGTTGCAGATACACGTCTATGTCATTTACTGGAGCCTTTAGTCTAGGAATCAACATTGATAGCACGTAGTTCGTATCTTTCAAACACACCTCGGAAGGCACATTGTATAGAATAAGAACAACTGGCCACATGCTATATGGGTGACTTTTATCACTGTACGGATCAAACCCATCCGTAGCTAATCCAAGCCTCACATTTCGTGTCTTCCCCAAATTCAGGTAGTACGCTGTCAAGTTTCTTCCAAGCGTATGTATCAGCAGGATGACATAGAATACCATCCTTTAATCGTCGTGTATGGTTCCAGGTCATAGAGGAAGCAGTTTTGGGGGACATGAATAATTTTGCAACCTTGAAGTTAGTGGAAAATATCAAAGTACTTTGACTGGTAGCTTCCCTACTTGTCGCTTGGATTGCTCTGGTATATCCAGTCCTCCAGTGTTGTGTCGAGGTTTAATCCATCTTGATTCCCCACACATTGGACACATATCCAAATTGGCGTACTCTTTTCTAAATAGTAAACAGTCATTTACACAAGCATGCATGTTTTGGTAGTCCAACCCTAACCCTCCTATAAATTTCTTTGCTTCGTAGTAGGACTTAGGGACTGTGTTCCCTGGTGGCAATACTGTACTTAGCATGCGAAGTATCTCATCAGCGAACTTGTCAGAAACCTTGTACAATGCCTTTAGATGCAACAGTTCAACTAAAAAAGACATCTTGGTGTAGAAGACACAACCTGGATATAAGCTATTTTCACAATCTTCTAATAGCTTATAAAATCTCCTAGCATCTGCATTTGGTTCCTCACCTTCGTCCACCCTCATACCACTGAACCCATCATGCACCATATCCTCTATTTCCCCACGAGAGGATGAATTCCTACCATTAGAGATCACATCTTCGAATTCCTCCCCATGATCCACCCATGTAGTGTAAGTTGGCAATATTCCCCATTTTTCAAGATGGAACTTAATAGTAGTTCTTCCCAGTAAGAAAGCACCAACACAGTTATTGCAAGGACAATAAATCTTACCATCCCAACTTGAACGAGAGTAGGCAAAGTCTAGACACGAAGTGACCCCTTCCTTAAATTCCCCACTTTGTCGAGGTTTGGTCATCCAACTCTTATCCATCACACTTCTATTTCTGCAAAGAAATATCAACCCAATAAAAAGTTGGCTTGGGATTAAAAAGGCAGCACAGCAGTTTAGTTAATCAAATAACTTCTGAAACATGGCAGTAGAGGAAGTTGCAAAATCAGTTATTGTCAGTTATCCCGACCATTTGTAACAGTTCATATATTCATTTTCGTTTATGTGTGGATGGAACCAAACGGAATCAAAGAGTTGGTCGTTGGAACCGTACGAGCTGCATCTAGATTAATTGCTAGATAATTGGTTGTTATACGCAAGAGTAGAACTCATTTGATCGAGTTGTCCAATTGGAACCGAACGAGCTGCAGCTAGCTTGTAGGAACACATTTGTTATTCTCAACAATACAACTCCTTCGGGTGAGTTGTCCGTTGGAACCGTTGGCTATATCACACAATTAAGCTCATGACAATTCAATTCGCAATTAGAAGAAGCCACATTCGACTGCTCATACCAGCGTACCTGAGGAGAGATGCTTGTCGCGGGATACTGCAGCAAATGGATGAACGATCGATCGACAGCTGGGACTCTCCTGGAATGTCTACGAGCAACATATTTGTGTCCTGGGAGTTGATCTGTAAGGGAATCCGTACTTGGATATGGTAGTTGATGGACCGACGAAGGCTCTGCTCTACACAGGGGAGATTCTGAACTATACTGGAAAAAACGGTTTGTTTTGTTATAATTGTGGGTATACCGTTTAGCAATGGCAACACATATATTACCAATGAAGTTATGTCGATATTGTTTACAGCTTTATTACATCAATTAATTTTGAAAGTAAACCTGCTTTTTTGCAATACCAAAATATTTCGTGACTGAATATCAATATTAACCTCGGTTGAGTTTTTGACACATGGATTTGGTCGACACAGACATATTGCGATGACAAAAGTCAATAATGAAAGATTGTTTGTGCTACCACAAATGTGTTGACACTGAAACTTGTCTACGGGGACGTATTAAACTGTCGACACTTATACACCGTTTTACCAACACACTCCTTGTGTCAACAAATTAATTTTGTGGCTGTTGATACATATTCTTGTAGTGTGACAAGCAAACAATTCAGTACTATCCTACACATGATAACATTTCCCTATAAACCAGAGAAGGAAAATAACAGAATAACATACATGAGTAGAGATCAAAACAATTTTATCTGACAGTTCGCAAACTGAACACCATAATATCATATAGAAGAATCAGATCTATCAGAGAAACACTGCATAAAGACACCAATCAATATGAGAAAAGAACAAACACCAGGCAAATATTAAGAGATGATCTAAATTAAGAGAAGAATCTGAACAAACACCCTGATCAAGAAACAACATTCAAAAACACAAGACAGATTGGAAGAAGAAAAACAGAAAACATCTACTCAGAATCATAGTCAGATTCACTTATATTTCTAACTTCAGAACCTAAACTATCAACCTGATTTTCATCAAATGTCATCACACAAAGTTTATCTCTAAACAGAGAAAACAATTTTTCCGTGATAGGTTTTGTTCAGATATCTGCAACCTGATCAGAAGCTGGGACGAAATTAACAACAACTTGACCACTTTGCACCTTTTCTCTAGCAAAACACAGATCCAACTCTACACGTTTCATTTTCGATTGATGAATAGGATTTTCTGTCAATGCAACTACAACTGTATTGTCACACCAAATAATAGGTATAGAAGACAGTTTAATACCTAGCTCAGATAACAATGAAACAACCCATAGGACTTCACACATTGCATTAGCTACTGATCTATATTCAGCCTCAGAACTTGACCTAGATATAATAGATTGCTTTTTCGAACTCCAAAATATAGTATTATTATTAAGCAAAAGGTAATGACCGGACACAGATTTCCTATCTTCAGTATCACTTCCCCAATCTGCATCAGCCTATGAAACTAAGGTTACCTCAGACGAAGATACTGAAGCAGCTCTAAAAAGAAGACCATGATTAATGGTTCCCTTTAGATATCTAAGAAATCTAAGGACAACCTTCCAGTGTCTAACCGTAGGCTGTTGCATATATTGGCTAAGTTTGTTGACAACAAAACTGATATATGGTCTCGTGATGCATACATGTTGCAGCAACCCTATGGTACTTCTATACAAAGTAGAATCAGCATGAGTTAAATGAAATTGAAAAACAGATTTGCTCAAAAAATTACTTGACATTGGTGTAGGTAAAGCAGAGGCAGTTGACAACCCAACCTTAAGTAACAAATCAGAAATATACTTCTTTTGAGCAAGCAGCAAGCAGTCCTCGCCTACCTGAACATCCATACCTAAAAGTTAATTGAGTAAACAAAGGTCTTTTAGCTTGAACTCTTGATTGATCTGTTGAATGATAAGTTCTGCAGACTTAGTATCACTACATGTAACCACTATGTTATCTACATACACCAAGAAATAGACATTACCTTTATCAGTATTCTTCAAGAAATAGACGTGTTAAATCCAATAGTATGAATCAAGAAACTTTTAAACCTTTTGAACCATGCTCGAGGAGCCTGTTTTAGACCAGGTAGGGCTTTGTTGAACCTGCATACCATCACTCTTCCTTGAGCATCATTTTGCTCGAATCCAGGTGGCTGAGTCATGTACACTTCTTTAGACAATTCCCCGTGAAGAAAAGCATTGTTAACATCCACTTGCCTAAGAGACCACTTGTGAGTCAATGCCAGAGTAAGAATGATACGAACTGTGGGAGGTTTAACAACTGGGCTAAATGTATCTTAGAAGTCAAATCCTGGTTTTTGCGAAAGCTCTTTTGCTATTAGCCTAGCCTTATATCTAGCAATTGTACCATCTGGATTTTTCTTAACTTTGAACAACCATTTGCAGCCCACATGGATTCTACCTCCAGGTAAGGTTGTGAGAGACCAAGTATTATTAACTTCCAGGGCATGTAAATCATCTTTTACTGCTTGAGCCCAGTGAGAAATTTGCATAGCAGTATATATATCTGGTGGAGGTGAATCTGAAAACTCATCAAGCTGATAAAGACTAGTTGTCAATGATGTAATATCTTTAGTTTTGGACCTGGTAATCATAGAATGAGTGTTAGTTATAGGACCAAGTAAACTTACATTTTTAGTTATTGACTGATTACCAGTATTTGATATTTGTTCTTGACAATCATTTAAAATAACTGGAACAAGGGATGAATCTTGTAAAGTATACCTGATGTTTGTAGACACTGATGAATCCTTATTCTGTGTTGATTGATTACTTATATCACCTGACTAAATAGTCAACTCAGATGGAACAAGCATAGACCCTTGAGGTCTGTATCTAATGAAATTATCAGGAAATGGTAAACTATGTTCATCAACAGTTTCAGGGACATTACCTGCTGACACTATGGAAGTTTCTTGAATATCAGATGAAGACTGTCTGTTAGTCATCTCAGTAGATTGATCAGTGATGCTTGTATGCTCTGAAACAGGAGATACAACATTCTGCACCGGAGTCTAAGCATCCACATCAGTTGTAGTACATGCATTAGAATTAAAAGGTAAGAAGAAAGGTACTGAAGTTTCAGTATTCTTAGGAGTAGAAGATTGCATAAACTGACCACTAGTGTCTCCAAATGGAAAGACAGTCTCATGAAATTTAACATGTCTGGAAACATAAACACGACCACCAGCATCCAAGCATTTGTAGCCATGTTGGTTCGCACAATATCCAATAAACACACAGGGAGCAGATCTAAAGTCAAGTTTGTGTTTATTGTAAGGACGTAGCAGATGAAAACATAAGCACCCAAATACTCTCAGGAAATCATAATCAGAAGCTTTCCAAAATATCTTTCCATGAGGAGAGACATTAAGAAGAACTTTGGAAGGCAGTCGGTTTATTAAAAAAACAGCAGTGAAGAATGCATCTGTCCGGTACTGCATAGGAAGAGATGCATTCTTCATGAGTGTCAAACCTGTCTCAACTATGTGCCTATGTTTTACGCTCTACGATCCCATTCTACTCTGATGTGTATGGGAAAGTAAGCCGATGAGATATTCCAAATTGAGACAAGTGTGAGTTGGGAGCCTTGAAATCCCCACCATTGTCAGTTTGAATGGATTTTAGCTGCACTCCAAGCTGTTTTTCAGCTGTTCTGTGAAACTGATGAAAAATTTGAGATACATCACTTTTCTTTTTCAAAAACTATATCCACGTAAATCTCGAGAATACATCAACTATACTTAGGTAGTAATGACATCCATTAGAGACTAAAGGAGCAGGACCCCATATATCCAATTCTATGAGTTCAAGCGGAGCATTGTAAATGGTTTTTGAATAAGAGAAAGGAAGTTTGATACATTTACCAACAGCACAAGCAGTACACAAGACATCATCAGGTATCACATATATGTTCTTATCTTTAAGAATCATGTTTAACGTATTCACAGAAGGATACCCAAGCCTCTGATAAAGAATCGAAGATTTCATTTTCACTTTGGTAGTCAAACAACTCATCTCATTTATATCAACACCAGTATTATTCAATTGACTAGTTTTATCATCAGAATCATACATGACTGCAACATTTAAACTTCCATTATTAACAAGAAAAGAAGAAGACAAACATTGAGCAGATTTATCAACCAATTGACTAACATCTAACTTGTACAACCCATTGCACTCAGCACCCCTCTATTGTCACATCATCTTTAACAAATCAGCATGTAGGATGAAACTCAAAGAACACCTTGTTGTCCTTGGTAAACTGAAAAACAGACACAAGGTTTTTCGTTATTTTAGGTGTGTATAGCAGATTCTTTAACAAAAGAGGTTTGGAAGAAGTTTGAATGACAGAAGTTCCTATCCTAATAACGTCAAGATAAGAGCCATTAGCAACCTGAACCTTACTTGTGCCTAGATACGGTTGAGTTCCTATACCTGGTGGTGGTCCTTGAGCAAAATGATTGGTTGCACCGAAATCCGGATAACAATCTTTGTCTGCATTTATCTGAGGTGCTGCTGCTATGACATTAACATGATTGTGTGCTTCAGATGATTGAGAGATGTGAGCCTGCTGAACAGGTGGATATGTAGGATAATATGGAGTAAAGGCTGGTCCATAAGGATTGTATGGTGATTGATATGGATTTATCATTGCAGGTTGATATGGGTTAAACACGTAAGGTATTGGAGCCTGTGGCTGAGACTGAGGCAGAGGAATAGAATTCTGATAAGGTTGTTGTTGATAGGACTGCATTTCATTGTCATTATTCCACTGTGTTGCAGTTTCCAGGTTTGCACTAATCTTTTGAGGTTGAGCTGTAACCCCTTGGAAATGCACATTGAAGCGCTGGAAGCACCTGTGCACCAAGTGGCCAAATTTACCACACAATTGGCACTGTGGTTTATTGCTACCAGCACCTCGAACTCTTCCTCTTCCTCTACCATATCTTGTATTGTTAACTTGATATTCAGGAGTCAATGAAGATTGTTGTCCTGAATCAGCTGCTACATTCGATCTGGAATCAGTACTGCTATGAGCAGGAACGACTGCTTGTTGATCTACAGAACGGACAGTCTTCACAACAGCATTAGCGGAAGGAAATGAAGTTTCAAAACTGATTTCCTTAAGTCTGGCTTCAGCATCTCACAGGACTGAGCTTATAGATGCAAGATCATAGGGGTTCCTACTTGCATGAATAACAGAAACAATATTGTCATATTGTCCTTTGACACCATTTAGGATGATGGAGATTTGCTGAATCTCTTCTATAGGATGACCACACCTAGCCAAGCTATCACACACCAACTGTATCTCAATGAGATACTCTCGCATAGACTTATTATAGTGCTTTCTAACCTTAAGTCTTTCATACAGGTTTATTATCCTAGTTGTGGACGATGAAGCGAAATTATGATGGAGTTTAGACCAGATTGAAGCAGTGTTCATACAGCCAATTAGACCTTTGCTTATGGATGATGCGATGGAAACTAATAACCATGATGCTAATGAGCTATCTTGCTGCGTATGCTTAGCATAGTCAGGATTAACTATTTTGTTACCTTCACCATCCGCGAAAAGAACAATTTCTTATGGAATCCGTAATCCGAATTCAATTTCCATTCCGTGAAAAGAACATGCCATTAATCTGCAAGGGACAACCGAGGACAATTCTGGGCTGCAATGCGTGGGTAAAGTGCTAAGTGATCGGGCTGTCAAGCCGGTGGCAGTCCAGGGCATCCTCAAAAGTGCTTGGCGCCGGTATGCGGGAGTAAGCATCACGGATATGGGAAATGCAATCACGATGTTCGAGTTCGACGATCCCAGGGACATGGAGGATGCACTTGACTTTAGGGTCACTGCGTGTCCATCAAACAATGGGAAGGCGGTATGAGGTTAGACGATGTTGCTTTTCATAATATTCAATTCTGGATTCAAATACATGGCTTAGAACTGGATAAGTTGAATGAATCGAATGTCATTATCATTGGGGAGAGTCTAGGCAAAACAATTCAGGTTGATAGCATTAAAGGGCCAAGGGGCTTAGATAGAAGCTATATAATAATGAAATTAGAGATTGATGGTAGTAAACCTTTAGTGCCTGGTTTCGGGTATTAAAGATTGAATGGAGAGAAACTTTGGGCATCAATTAAATATGAGATATTAGTTGAATTCTATTTTAGATGTGGATGCCTTGGACATACTGAAAGAGCATGCAACGAACCGATGGTCATGGCAGAAAAAAAATCCTGCCAAACCATGTTATGGCACCTGGACACAGGCGGAAAGACCTAGGCGCCGAGAGACAACATGGGTAGAGGTAGGCAAATGACATGGTGGATCATATTCAAGGGGGAACCGACAACATTGGAGAACCCCAGAAACAACACTAACTCAAGCGAAAGGAGAAATGCCTAGGTCAAATGAGAAGGGCCTAGAAACAAGGGAGGTGAGCATATATGGAGAAACAGAAGAGGAGGATCGGAGACTCATGGCACTTTCAACATACACTAATATGCAAAGGAAGTACCGCATGGTGATGAAAACGGGGTTGGACCACATGATTTAAATTAAATCACCCAAAAGGCAGCCGAGGCAGGCACAATGGAGCTGTTCTATGTTGGGAGAAGCCCTACAGGGCAGCATCCTATCTCGGATAGAGGGGAGAGCATGACAATGGAAGAAGGGAACCTAGTCACAATCCAAGTGGAGTACATGAATCCACCAAAAGCACTGAAAAAAGGCAGTCCAAGATCCCCGAACACAAGACGATACATCGTCCCTAGACGAATAATCAAGTCAAACTCCGACAAAAAGGAGTATTATGTGGAGTTCCTAGTAGAACACAGCTCCCCTAGTAGGGAATCTCCAATAGCCCCCCTACGGAACTGAGCCCTCTAGTCAGGAAGATGACACTGAAACGGAAGGAAGTGGAGTCTTAGGACACTGGAGAGGAGGACGGAGAGGAAAAAAAAAAAGGTGTCTCCGAATTGAATATGGGGAAAACGAAGCTAGTAAGGAAAGAATGGGGGCAGAACAAATCAAAAAGAAAAAAGGGGCACGGGCGGAGAGGGTGATCAAAACTCGGGTGATTAGGAAGACAAATATCAAGGATAAAAACCAATAGGGTTAATAGGTCCAATAGTACCATAAGTTTGGGCCATGTGATCGGATGGTACCATATGTTTTTTGATGTGGTCTAATGGTCCGTTATGTTTAGAGGATGTTGTCCTATGGTATTCTGTTAGTCAGTCGTTTCCTTTTATCGTTAAATTGACATGTGATGAGCACGTGAGTGGTCTGAACCGAATGAAGACTCAATTTCAGACGAAAATACCCTTGAATGCATTCCCTCCATATGAAACGACTGTTCGGCTCCAACAATTGCAAAGTTTCGATTCTTTGAAGAACACTCCTCCGCAAAGTAGCTGACTACACTCCTCCGCAAGCTTGAGTCCTTCGCAACTGTTTCGATTCTTTGTTTCCTCAAGATCTTCTTGCTTCTGTGGTTCTTTCGTCTGAGATTGCTTGTCGGCATCTTCAATTTCGTCAAGCAAGCCGTATCGTCTCCCCCATACAAGTGCAAAGTTTTGATCTTCCAAAAAGGTACGTTTTTTTTATCCTTGTAGACGAGTAATGTTGTTAATGCATGGGTGTTTTCGACTTCAGTGATTTAGTGGAAATCAGTTAGGGTAAGTTGTTTTGCCAATGCTTGTGTTGTTCTTCTGTGAAATTGGTCCAATTGCTTTCGTGATTCATTTCGGCTCGTTGTTACGCTTCATTTCGGTTCGTTGTTGCCTGATGTTTTAAGTTGAAACTCATTAAAACTGATCTTGCTTTGATCTTGTTAGGTTTTAGTTTGAATTTGACATTTACTAGGTTGGATCACAGGTAACTACGAAGAAAAAAAGAGTTAAGAGACAATTGCAAACGGAAGTTGATGAGTGGAATGTACATGATGATGTTCTTGCAGAGCCTGCTCCAACAACTTATCGTCGTCGTCCGAAGTATACTGTTCGAAAAAAAGTGGCACCACAAGTAGTACATGATATTCCAGTCCAAGGCCAAAGTATTCAAGAAACACTCAGACGTAGAATTAAAGTTCTGGTTAGAAGAACACCGAAATCCAAATCCAGCTCTGTTCCAGGTTCTGCCAAAACAGTAATTGATGTTGATGACATCGGTGAGGAACGGGTGTACCCATCAACTACACATGTGCTGTCTGAATCAAAAGAACTTGTGGTTGTTGATAAACATCTTAGAGTGGTCACACTGAAGAGAACAATGGCATATATGACATATCTAAAGACAACAGGAAAATATTTCAGTCGAAAATCCATGTCATACTTTTGTGTTTTATCAACAAACTTGTTGTATATGTGGTTGGAATATGCTGTCATCTGTTGTTTTGGATGGTGAACACTTTTTAAAGGCTAAGCTGAATGATTTACATGCTGAATGGGTTGTTCTGCTATATGTTTTTGGTTTCAGGGAGCTGTTTAATAGAGATACAATTATAGTCTTATCTTTGAAAATATGTTGTTATATGGTACATTATCTTTGAATATATGTTGTTATATGGTACATTATCTTTGAATATATGTTGTTATATGGTCCACTAACTTCACGGAAGGTTGTCGAATGGTACCGTAACTTCTGAAAACACAACATCATTAAAACAACAGAACCCTCTAACAACAGAATTCTTAACATCTTCTAACAACAGCAACTTAACAACAACATACAGAACCATACTCATTCTAAGCAGTCAATCTAACACAAAGAAAAACAGAGACAACGACTAGTGTAACAACAATCTTTTGTAGCACGTTCTTCGCAGCAGTCTCATTCACCAATTTAGCACACAATTCACTATGCATTACTTCAAATTTGTGCATTGCTCTTCTTCCATAAAGGCACATTGGGGGATCCTCCCAACAGAAGAAACCACATCCACGATTTCTACAAACCTAGACACAAAAAATTAGGGTTTCAACAATCAGAAATTCTTAAACATAAATTATGCTTACGAACCGAGAATTGTGAAATCCAAGCTATTAAAATGTACAGAAAAACAAGATTGAGAATGAGAACCTCAAATTGTGGACACCCATGAAACCTTCTTGAAAAATTCTTCAAATGAAGAGGTTTATGAATGAGAAGACATGTCAGTACGAAGGAGCTCACCGAAGAAGCAAACTAGTAGGGAGGAGCTGACGATGGAAAGAGGAAGGAGCTGCTTATGAGACATAATAGGAGGGAGGAGCTTCTTATAAAATAACATCCTAGGGCAAAAGAGACATTTTACTTCAAATATTACAACACGTGGACAATTCACGGCAAAAACTAACGACTGTTTGGAGAAGGGACCAAATAACAACATTGTGAAACATATGGTACCATAAAACAACATAGGGGTACCATCCGATCACATGGCCCAAACATATGGTACCATTGGACCTATTAACCCAAACCAATATAAGGATGAAGAAATGGGCTTCGGTGGCTGTCCCAATACAGCCATGGGTGCTCAATGAGTGCTCTGGTGTGAAATTGTTAGGGATTGAGATCGGACCTGACAGTTCCCCATCTAACCGATCTCAGAAGGAAGTATCAACCAGCAATTATATTCATGATGGAAACAAGGAATAAAGAAGGAGTATGTGAGAGAGTGAGGAAAAAATCAGGATGGAGAATTGGAGTATGTGGACCCCATAGGTCTATCAGGAGGACTCGCATTGTGGTAGAGGAAGCAGGTTAATGTGCAGATTCTACAAAAAAAAAAAAACATCATAGACACTATGGTTCGTTTCGAAGGTGACAGCGAAGATGTAAAAGTCACGTGGGTGTATGGACACCCGGTTTTGGAAGGAAAGGGTAAAAGTATGGAATGAAATCCAACAAATGGCATAAAACAGGAGAGAACCATGGATGCGCATTGGGAATTTAAACGAAATCAGTTACTTACACGAGAAGGAATGTGGAAGACCAAAAGATCAAAAGAAGATGGATACCTTCAACCTAATGATATCGGATCTAAGAATATTGGATGTAGGGTTTAAAGGTAACCCCTCCATGTGGTGCAATAATAGAGAGGGATCGGAGCGGATAAGAGAAAGTATGGACAGGGCGATAGCAAATGGTGAATGGCTAAGCAAATATCCAAATACCGTCATATTTTATCAACCGGACATAGGATCGGACCATAGTCCTTTGATACTTAGGATTGATCACCGGGACAGAAGGGGAAAGAAGTAGTTCAGATTCGAGGTTATGTGGACGACGGACGAAGGATGTGATCAAACAATCAAACGAGTGGGTGGTCCAACACAATACCCTCTCGAAGACCCGCTTTCCATGCGAAGATAGGCAAATGTCGAACCAAACTGGTTCAATGGAGCAAGAATCCCTCCACAATAACAAAGTGAAAATAGCAGAGTTACAGAGTCAAATTGAGAGGGTCCAGAGGGAAAGTAACTCGGCTTACACGAGTGAAAGGGAAAAACTCTTAATACGGATATTGTATTAATTCCAAAAGTGCAAAATCCTTTCAAAACAAATCAATTGAGACGAATTAGCCTGTGTAATTTTGTTTATAAAGTGATGTCCAAAACACTTGCTAATAGATTGCAATCTATATTACCAGTGTTAATCACCCCTTTCCAAGGGGTCTTTGTGGCAGGCAGACTAATACACGATAACATTATTGTCGCTCATGAAGCTTTCCATCATTTGAGGACAAATAAGCGAGCACATGACCGAGTGGAATGTGCAGTCAAGTTGATATGAATAAAGCATATGACCGAGTGGAATGGAGCTTCCAACTCAACACGATGAGACGAATGGGCTTTGACAAAACGTGGATTCGATGGATGGAAGGCTGCATTACCAAGGTCCGCTACAGGGTTATAATCAGTGGAAATAAGATGGAAAGCTTCTCACCCACACGAGGTATCAGACAGGGGGACCCCCTGTCCCCTTATTTATTTTAATTTGTGGTTGACGTTCTATCTAGACATATCATACAAGCGGAGGGCAGGGGACAGATCGAAGGAATCTGAATAAGGAGAACGTGCATGATTGTACACCACCTCCTATTTGCGGATGACTCGATCGTTTTCATCAAAGAGGATACACGGAATGCGCACGGGCTCAAATCAATACTCGAGGAGTGTAGCCAAACGGCATAGCAAAACGTCAACCTTCAGAATTCAAACATTCACTTCAGTTCCGGAACGTCACAAGGGAGCAGAGAAGTGGTAAGCCAAATACTGGGAATCGAGGAAGCTGAACATGCGGGGAAATACATGGGGATTCTAACGGTTTCGGGACGAACAAAGAAAGAGGCATTAGGGTATTTGAAAGACAGCATATGAAGTAAGATGCATGGATGGAAGAACCTATACCTAAGTAATGAGGGGAAGGAAACTTTGCTAAAGACGGTGATCACCGCCATCCCAACATACGCAATGGCCCTTTTCCGACTACCAAAAACATGGTGCGGGGAGATAATGGCAATTATTGAACATTTCTGGTGGAGTCAAAGCATGGGTAGAAGAACGATTCATTAGAGAACGTGGGAGCACATGACAAGGCCAAAGGAGAAGGGGAAATGGGCTTCAGAGAGACAACACTTTCAACGAATCCATGCTCACAAAAACTGATTGGCGACTCTACCGTAACCAGAAGGCATATTAGGCTAAGGTAATAAAAGGCATATATTTTCCTAATACTAACCTATTTCAGGCTAAGAAGGGAGGTCGGGCATCTTGGGCGTGGGCAAGTATACTGGAAGGTAGGAAGGTATTGCAAGAGGAGAGTATGTGGTGGGTCGTCAATGGCAAAAATATACTAGTTTTCCAGGATGCGTGGATCCCGGGAATCAGTGGACACTCGTTATTAGGTGGCGAACTAGAATCGGAGGAAACGCGAGTGGTGGAGATTATGTGGACCGAGCACATGGGTTAGGACACGAGGAGGGTCCGAAACCACATAACAAAGGAGGAAGAAAACACTATCAAGGCTATACAACTTCCACGCGACCGAACCCGGGATAGGCTAGTATTGCCTTCCTCAAGATTGGGGATCGCCCATCCAAAGCTAGTGTATCGGCGACTTATGGAGCGCAAAGAACAAGAGGAAACAATCCTTGCTTCCTCTTCCCGAGCTCTCGGACCGACAGCATGGAAACAGGTCTGGACAGGACCCACAATACTGAAGGTAAAACATTTTATATGGAAAGTTGCAATCGTGCTTTACAGATAATGGAGGAGTCGCACCAAAGGCTGATCAGTTCGACACTGAACTGTCCTTTCTGTGACCACATCGAGACGGTGGAACATGCGCTAAGGAATGAAACTGGGTACGGCCCATATGGTTCGGTAGAACATTGTTCCTTGTGTCTCCATGACACAAATAAATTTCCCTTAGTTAGTGAAATATGGTTTCCACGAAGAATATCATCGTTGAGCTTAACAAAGTTGTTAGACTTAATGATAATAACTACAAGATATGAAGTAAGCGTATACAGATGGTCCGGATTGAGCAAAGGTCGATTGACCACATCAAGAAGATCAAGAAAAGACCTAACACTAGATTAACAAATCAGCAGAAAGCCTTTTATGATGAGTCGGAAGCCAAGAATGTTGAGGTGCACGCTACATTGCTGATAATGGATGATGGTAATCTGTGTGAATTTGAGCAGGAAAACCCGGCTAAAGGGGTGTGGGGTGCTTTGGAGGATAGATTTGGTGTCTATACAACTTCGTAGCTGTCATCGCTCAACATCAACTTCGATTCTTGTAAAATGAATCCTCAGCACTCCATGAGACAGCATCTGAGGCACATAGCCAACATGATTGCAGAACTCAATGAAGTCGGCCAGCCCCTGACTGATGAGCAGTAAATCCAGGTTGTGATCTTCTCTTTGTCTGACTCCTGGAAACAGATGAAGATTCAAATGACCCACTCTGAAGGGCTTAACACCTTTGAACACGTTCAAAGGCACATTGAGCTGGAAGAGGAACGTCTCAAGGCTACAGGGCCTAAGACTGTGGTTCACATGGCGTCATTCTATGGACCTAAGAAGAATCGTCGTAAGCTAGGGAGTGGTGCACGGCGTGCAGTCGCAGGTGCACCAATGACAAAGACGATAATGATCAATGCTCTTCCGAAACCAGCGGCGCAATAACAACCGCGTAGAGACAAGAAGCCTGAATCCATGAATGCTTCAATTGTGGCCATAAGTGACAGATTGTGAGTGCATGTCCTGAACCAGCGCGACAGGTACATCTTGTTGGCAAATCTAGTGAACTTTGTGTTTCTAGTTTTGTTATGTTTGTTGAATCATATCCTATGTTGATTTTTGATTCAGGATCGATAGACTACATAGCAAGGGATTGTGACGCTTTCGTAGAGTACCGGAGAGTTTCATGGGAGACTAGGTGGATTTATATCGGCAACCATTCTCGTGTTGAAATCGAAGGGATTGGAACTTGTGAGTTGCGTCTGCGCGGTGGTCAAGTCCTGGTCTTACATGATGTCCTCTATGCTCCGCGGATTGTCGGGATGTTATTTCAGCCTTAGGATTAATGAAACTAGGTTTTAAATTGTCTTTCCATGAACTTTCCGTCCAATTATCTTTAGGATCAACTCTATTTTGTTTTGGGATAATTTCTGGTGGATTTATTGTTTTGGATTTGGATTCATGCAACAATAATAATTGTGGCACGCTAGATTAGGTCATATACGTCATCATAGAATGCAGCGACTCGCCCAACGGGGCTTGCTGCCCAACATTCCGCATGTGGAATTGTCTACGTGTGTTAATTGTCTAGCAGGAAAGACCACCCGAAAACCTTTTGGTAAGACCCCTAGAGTTGGATATCCTTTGCAATTAATTCATTCTGACATCTGTGACCCTCTTAGTGTTAGGGCTCGGCATGGAGCAAGATATTTCATCACATTTACAAATGATTTTACCCGTTATGGATTTTTCTACTTGATCTCCCATAAATGAGAGGCAATAGGTTGCTTCAAATCATTTTTAAATTTGGTAGAGAACCAGTTACATCGGAAGGTTAAGACCACCGGCACTGATCGGGGAAGAGAGTACCTTTCAGTGGAAGTCAACGATCTATGCACTGAAAAGGGGACCATTCATCAGTTGATGGTTCCCTACACCCCTCAGCAAAATGGTATTGCAGAGAGGCGCAATAGAACGCTCCTTGAAATGGTTCGGTCGATGATGGTGCAGACTCAATTATCAATTTCCTTTTGGGGAGACGCTTTGAAGACTGCTGCCTACATCTTGAATCGTGTGTCGAAGACGACGGTTGACTCCATTCCATACGAGTTTTGGACTGGAAGAAGTTTGGACCTTAGCCGTATGCGCCCATGGGGGTGCGCCGCTTACACCCACGATTCCTCGAACAAGTTTGGGAAGATTGGACCTAGAGGACAGAAGAGTATATTTGTTGGTTACTCTGAAACCTCCAAGGGATATATGTTTATAATCGAATCACGAGACGCGGTATTTTTAGAGAACGAATTTTCAAAGAAGGGAGAGATTGGTTTGGATCGATTTCTATATGAAATACAAGATAAAGTTGAGCAGATACCTGTTAATTCGATTGGGAGAGTTGAAGCTGCTGAGGATGAATCAGTTCGTTGTCTGTCGGATTCACCGCCTGCTGGAGCGAATGGAACAGATTCCACTCCTGATAATCTTGTTGACAGTAGGAGCATTGGGATCTCATTCCCAGTGGGAGTGATCATGGTCATACCCCTAGTAGTAGTAAGTTGTTAGGTCGTGGGCTAGCACATAAGTTTTCCTCCCAACGATATGAATCGGAAGGTGATGGAGAACTACACCCCATAATATCTGATGAGACGGCTATCATTCTAAAAAACGTTAGAGAAGTTCTCAATGACCCTTCTAAGAAGAATGGATGAAAGTAATGGAGGATGAGATGAAAAGTATGGATGAGATAAAATCTATAAGGATGAACGGTGTTTGGACACTGGTCGATCTTTGAGAGGACGCAGAGCAATAGAGCTAAATAGGTTCTTAAGACGAAACTCAAGGCTAATGAAAAGTTTAGCATTATAATGCTCAACTAGTTGTGAAAGGTTATAAATAGTAGGAGAGAATGGATTTTAAGAAGTCCTTCTCACCGACCGTTTGAATGACCACAATTCGTTTGATTCTAGCAATTGTAGTAAGTCTAGACCAAGAACTGCATTAGATGGACGTTAAGATCGTCTTCCTCACTGGTGAGTTAGAAGAAGAGATATATATGGAGAATTCTAAATGCTTTGTGCAGAAAGGTCATGAACACTTAGTGTGCAGGTTTCGTAAATTGATCTCTGGTCTGGAACAATCTAGTAGGCAGTTGTACCGCAGATTTCATGATTTGGTCGTGGAAAATAGATTTCTCCTGATGGATGAGAATCATTGTGTGTACACTAAACAGTTTGGACCGAACTTTGTGTTTATCACTCTATATGTAGATGACATACTCATAGTCGGAAATAGCTTGGAGTTCCTTACACTTGTAAATGCCTGATTGTCTTCTCTATTGGGATGAAGGACATGGGTGAGGTGGCGCACATCCTTGGGATTTAGATCTCAATAGATTGTCGTAGGAGGCAACTGTGGCTTTCACAGGAGAGCCACATGAACAAAGTGTTGGAGATGTTCAACATGAGCAACTGCAAACCAACTGAAACTCCAACTTACATTAGCCAACCTCTAACATGGACATGTTTTCGAAGACTACAAAATAAATGGACCAGATAAAACAAATTTCTTAGCTAAGTGCAATCGAAAGTTTGATGTACGCAATGGTGTGTACTCGACCTAATATTTATCACGCGGTCGGTATGGTATTTCGGTACCAAGCTGAACCTGGATTGAAGAACTGGCAGTCAGTAATAGGATCATATGATATCTTAAGGGCATAGTCATGCCTTGTGCTATCGAAGAGTCTTGCCAAAGGTTCGAGAATCTCTGAATGACTGGGTATAACGATGCGGACTATGGTGGTGACTCTAATGAGAGGAAAACCACCTCAGACTTTATGCTCTTCTCTCGCATGGCGCCATATCGTGGATGAGCAAGAAGCAGTCGTGCATTGTGCTGATCACCATGGATGCCGAATTTGTGGCTCTTTTGCGGGCTACTCAGTAGGTTGTGTGGATGAAGTGACTTCTGGATTGATTGTTGAGTCGTAGGAGTCGCAATCTCCGTGACAAAGAAACTCAAGTATCATAAGAAGTCATGACAAGTAGATATCAAGCAAAACTATGTTAGAGACATGGTTAGACACAAGGTGATGAGTTTGAAGTACTTGTCTACGGATGAAATGGTCGTGGACCGTCTCTCCATCCTTGAATATGGAGTCTTTAGTGAAGCAGGTGAAGTCTATAGGACTGTGTAGACTTAGTTGGTGTACTTCATTCATTTTATTTCCAATACAATATTGTTTAACTTGAATTATATTCAAGTATGCATGTTTTCGCAGTTTGAGTATTTTGTGTGTTCATTTCTGTGATTTTTTATTGAAATATGTAAAAGTGGATTGGATCACCCTCTCACACGGGTGATAGCTTTTGTGCCTTTGTGACTATGCGGGGTTGGTGATAGTTTCTAGCTCTGGAAGTCTATCGGGATGACCAAAAAGGACTTTGTGTCCGGAACTAGATTTCGCACTATGACAAAATATGGTTTGCCAATCCACTCAGGGGTTAGATGGGAGTCTTTGTGACTCTTAGTTTGGGTACTTTGTGTGCCTGATGGAAATTTGTACAACATTTAAACATATGCTCCATGGGATAGGAAATATGCTGTAGCGCGCGTTCCATACCGCAGCACACCCAAAAACGACCATGGGTTTGACCCGAGATGTAATCTTAAATCAGAGTCGTATGAGACCCAGAGCTCTTTGTGTGGGAGCCACGTATGTACCCTCATTACTCTGAATAGAGTTTTGATGTTCAATTCAGTGTTTGATATATTAGTCCATGCTAGATAGGTGTTCGACGTATTCCACCCGGGTCCCGGTTCTAGAGAAGTGAGTTGTATCGTGTTGATGGTTCTGTGGGATAGGGATGGTCATTATGGGATCTTCGATATTGTGTCCACTAGATGACCATCAACTGCAGCGTAAGCTGCGGTTGTGGGCACAATGCATATATAGGTCTGAAAGATCCTTTTGTGGTTAGACTTAGAGAAAGATTACATGACCAAGGGTGCATGGCACATTTCCACTGCTGGTGTGGGATTCGCGAGTCGCTACGTATTCTTAACCAGTGAGTAGCACTTTGCTCGTTGTGTCTGCTGGTCGCACGGCTGCCACCTCGTATGTGACTATATTGTATAAGAGGAATTCGTTGTCATGGTGATGCATTATGAATGAGCCCTCCCCCCCCCCCCCCCCCCCCCCACACACACACACACACTATATGTGAGTGGGAGATGTTGGTTTTAGGATAATGGGTCGCCCGTAAGTGGGAACTCATTTAAATAAACTCAGTTATATGTCTGGCCCTAAAACCTTTCCCTTTATATACCATTATATATAGGGGTGCTCAGGGTTGGAAAACCTGAATACAACCACAGTCATTCTACAGTTTAAACAGATGTCAGTAGTTATGGTATTATAGGTTATTGCCCGTCAAACCGTGGCGTGTCCTCCCGTCTAGCAGACCGTTATCCTAAACTCAGGCAAATCCACTTCCGCTTCTGCAAAAGGCAATCGCTTCAAGAGGTAATCTAAATATGTATATTTAGCTGATTGCATGTTGTTGTTCATGTAAATTCCAACAAGATCGACTACACCAATTCGGATGGAAGGCTTGTCCAATCCACTGCCATTTGGATTTCTTACAATCTGTGAAATAAAAAATCACAAAATCACCAATCTCCAAAATAAGCTCTTCAACTTCAATAACGGCCACCATAAACATCAATATCTGACATTCAATTCACCATAACCAAATAATCACGTTGATGTATCAGTTTAATGAAAAACATTGATAGAATGGCGATTAAGCTGCAACAGCCTTCTCCAATTCTAGTGATGCAACCATGTCTGAGTAGATCAGGTGAGGTACGTGACCTTCCTTGGGGATGATATGCACCTATTTCCTTCTGCTCAATTTGTGATACTCAAACTTAACATTGCCTTCTTTGAGTGCAACAAACGTGTGATCTTTCCCGGAATCACCCTTTGCAGATGAACAAAATGCAAAATTTTACCAGTTACAATGATCTAGTCCAAATCCATGAACCTACTACAAACAAGAGAAACATCACTGATTTGGATGAAATACAAAGGTGTTAGGGAGATTATAACCTCTCCACCAAATTTCTTGACTCCCAGATTCTTCGGTTTCGAGTCCCTTCCATTCTTTGTTGACCCGACTATCTTTTTCGTGGCCCAACGTCTAAACATTAAGCTTAGAGCCACCTGAATCATCTACTCAATCCGCAGGTGACCATGATCACAAACAGAGGTTAGGCTTAGCCAATCGAAGTCGGGTTGCATCGTTAATGGATGCAAAGATGTAAGACAATGATATTTGTTTACTCTTCGGTACAAGGATGCTGCGAAGTTCATCTTTCCTACATTAAGTGATACAGTGGCAGTGAGTAGCAAGCAGTTGATGTTGTCAAAACAAAGGGACAGGACATCAATTTATGAATTCGTGGTCTTGTCCTCAATTCATTTGAATGGGGTTAAGAATCGAAAAAAATTGCAGAGAAAAGGCCTTTGCAACATCACTTCATGAAAAACTTATAGCCTAATTTGGAGGTGATTCAATTGATCGATAAAAAAAGTACAAATTCACAATCCCTATCTTCAATTGGTCAATCACAAACCCTAATAAGCTCAGTTGTCGAATCTAAGGCGGAAGTAATTAAGAACTCCGATCATTAACTGCTCGCCTACCTTTTCAACTAAACCCTACTCTACTATCTTCAATGCAACTCCAACTCAGTCAAATTAACCCCCCTCCCCCCCCCCCAAAAAAAAAAAAAAAAAAAAACTATACTAGGAAGCATGCCACAAAGAGAGAACCTTATGTATCAAAGTCGAACGATGGAGGAAGACGGTAGCTCTCGACTAAAATGTGTTGTTGCATCTGGGTGAACCTTGTGTATCGGAGTCGAACGATGGTGTTACAATTAGCCACATAAATGATGTAGTTCTGTCAATAGGTAAAATACATGAGGGTAATTTCATCATTTTGCTTCCTATTCCGTATTCCGGAAGAGCTAGTAATACGAAATTCGAGCTTTTTGGACGAAAACCGTATTACCACTTCTCTAGGAATCCGTATTCCGAAATTTTTTAATTTCGCGAAACAAACTTCATACGGAATATGTATTCCCTATTCCATAAACCAAACACCCCATAAATAAATGGTAAAGAGTGCACCAATGTGATATAGCATTCTAAAGAGTAGGGTTGATCATTGGAATGATAATTATTAATCCTTCAACAATTTGCACGCATCATCACTGACAGTATACAATTCCTATGCAAGTAACTGGAGAGAGCACCATAATACTTTCAAGATAGCATAAGACTACATACACAATTATCAGCAAATCCCTTCAAGCATTCTCGAAGCCAAATATCCGGAAAACACCTGCAGAAGCAGCTCAGAACAGACATAAGTAACAAACAAAGTAGAGAGAAACTAAAAAGTTTGGGAAAAATGCAAGTGGAGAGTGTCTTGTCACCTTCATCAGCTTGGTATTTGTTCTTGTCATCCCCTGCATATGCGAGTAAATTGTACTTGGGATTCCACTCCACACTGTTCATAGCTGCTCGGCATGGAATTTGGTGAACAGTTCTTCCAGTGTCAACATTTGACTGTTTCAGAATCAGGCAGGCAGACAATATGATGCATTAGTAAATTTGCTTTCAACAAATCTTATATATATTCATCAATATCTTCTATACATTGACTATTGAATGATACTTACAGATACTACGTTTATCATATTTATTTGTTTAGAAAATAATTAGTAACAAGTCAAAAGTTTCACAGAGATCATACAATATCGATGAACAGATCTTCACTCGCGGAAGCAATGTAGTCTCCTGTGTGATTGAAGCTTATTGTCCTCACTGGCCACCTGCAATCTCTTCAATCTGATGAATCCTCATAATTTATTTTAGGGTAAATGGTCTCAGTGCATCCGGATATTTGCTCATGTTGTTATTTGCACCACCCATATTATTTTCACTCATATGTTTGAGGATATTATTTGCACAAAAATTTAATATCCACAATTGTCATGTTTAAGTTAAAAAACACTAAATTACACTTAGCAACATAAACGAAGAAGGGATGAAAAAGAGGGATGAAGCAGAAGACGATTGGATGAAAAAGATAATGAAGAAGGGATGAAGGAGAAGAAAAAAAACTGGAATGCAGAAGATGATGAGATGAAAATGAAGGTGAATAGACAAGTAAAAGAGTTAGCAGAAAAAATGGATGGAACAGTAAAGTTGGTGCATTTGATCAAAAAATATGTTGGTGCAAATAACCATAAGAAGTAACCATGTGAGTATACCCAAGTTATTTACTCTTTATTTAAAAATTAAAATATTGCAGCATCTGGAAGAACTTACTCCAGTTTTGTAAAGGTTCGAACACAAAGCATCTCAGAAATATCCCAGAGGCTGACCAAGGAATCTGCACTTCCCACCGCAAAATATCTTCAGGGAAACATAGAGATTTATCAATAGCAACACAGGTGTCATCTAATTTTGAGCTATTTAAGAAAAGAAAAAGGTTAGCATGCCATTAATAAGAACTGACCAGATCAATTAGAACAGAAGAAAGTTTCTTCTACAAGCAAAGAGGTTAGTCACATTTGGAAAAAACAGAAAGGACAGACAGTAATTTATAAATGTGATACTGATAGGATCAATTAATTATCAACATTTGGGTTCAACCATGTTTTCATCAAACAAAACATAAACAAGAAGCTTTTGCAATTTTCACCTCAGCATAATGTTAAAGGAAAAAAAAAAATAACACCATAATGTAGGATTCATGCTCACCTTCCCATTGGGTCAATGGCAATGCAGTAGCAGCCAGCTGTATGGGCCATAAGGGTGTCTATGAGTTGAAGAGATGGATATGCTAGCACTTCCACGGTTCCTGGTTAGCAATACATGTGGCCAACGTCATTTCTTCCCAAGAAAAGAATTGTGATTTTAATTTATGCTCAAAACTGAGACAAATCAATGAGAAGTGAAAATAATATGCTAACTGTTCCATTAGTTACTCACCGTTTCCAGTTGTCAAGAAAAACATCTCCCCTGTCATGTTCCACGCTATCTCATTTACCTGGAACAGAGGATTGATCAAATAGTTTCTTAGATATGGAGTAAAATATTATAATTCAGAGACACTTTCTCTTCCATCAATGAAGCTGCATTCTCTACAAATCTACATATAGGAAGTCCAATTACAAGAGTCAGTTGATCTTGATCTTTCTAGTGAATGAATTTAATCATCTTAAGAGGCCAATCCGCCAGTGAAGTAATACCACTAATTGGTCAAGTGCCCAAGATGAATTCACCATTATTTGGCAGTCTAGTAGAAATTCGAGAAAGGGTAAACCACCAGTGAAGCAATACTATTAGTTGGTTAAGTGCCATAAAATCTTTTAAACTTGATAGGAAATGGACTTCCATGACTTGCGAGTTCATCTCAGTAGTAATATTAAAATGAATTCACAGGAATTTCAGAGTGACTAGTTCCAAAATCACCCAATATAGAACGGGAAAAGGAGAATAAGCCCAAAAAGTACTGTACTACACACAAAAAGATCTTGTCATACCAAGATATTGCATCAGATATTACCTCATAGTTGAACTTCCGCTTATGAATTGGCTTAAATTTCCGAACATCCAAAATTGTAAGTTCATCATCCTGCAAAAAGTTTGCAACAGACAAGACATAGTCCTATTAGCTTCTCCAATTAAGGAAAGAAGATTCACTATCTTGTATCTGGAAAGGCAGCATCTGGATGATTCTGATAAGAAGAATGGAGCAATGCTGCAAATAGACATAACCAGTAGCTAATCTTCTAATCATCAACGGGAGAACAAATGATCGCTGCAGATAGCTTACAATAAATAATTTTTAAACAGTGTAACTAGAACATACCCTATTACCAACTGCAACGTGTGTTCCATCAGGCTTGTAGGTAATGTTGATATTTTCTCCACTTAGGTCTGCATGTTGTGTACATTTTCCACCTGCATGATTTAGGGTAGACACAGCTAAAAATCTCCAACTAAATGTAAAAACTAAAAAGAAACGGTCGATTAGCAACTTTCAAAATATTTGCCTGTGAACCCTAAATTATGTAAAGCTACTATCGCATTTTTAGCAATTAAATGGCAGCAAGTAGACTGTTTCCATGAGTTGTAACCATGCATTTAACTGTTTGAAAAATACGGAACAAGGGATAGCAAGAAGGCATAACAGATTGGACCCAAAGAAAAAAGAATTACTTACTGCGAGCGTCCCAAAGTCGAACTGTCTTGTCACCTGAAGCAGTCGCAATAAGATCCGCGTGCTTTGGATCCCAGCAGAGCTGATCCACACTGTCAGTGTGCCCCTTTAGTTCAATATCTTTGGCTTTACCCTACAGTCCCAGGAATCAGGATCATGAAATCTCCCTGGTAGATTGAAGTACTATATGTTCTAAACTCACAGAGGGACTGGACTGTAAGATAGCAACAATTAGTTTTTCTTATCCTTTAATGCGAAAAGTAACAACTCTTGTTTAGATTCAACAAACTTGTAAAAGTTTCCACCAATATTAGAAAAGGATCTGCATTGTAGTTACTTGAAGAGCACCGGCAATCTAATGTTCAGGACCTTATCACCAAACAGGAGCTCGAGGAATCCAATCAAAGTGCTAAACCTTCTAATTCCCCCGCAAAAATCAAGACTAAATCAGAAAATGAACCAAATGAAAAACTTATCTCAACCCTCCAAGTCAATGAAATCAGAACAAGAATCTCCGTCCTGATAACTTGAGGGGGGATTGAATCACATGCTATCACAAAACGACGACTGAAAGGATTAAAATTCCCTCATGGCAAAGCCAATGATATGGCTAAACCAGAAGCGGCTCTACTACACGGAAACGAAGCTTTAAAAGCTAGGTTTACAACGAAGCTGCCAAAAGAAGATAAATAAAAGATCATCAAGGCTAATTTGTGCAGTCTAATTTTGTCTGACCCATCAAGAAACGGTACAATCGAATGTAACCCTATGCAGATAGCGCGGATAGACAGAATCCTGTAACTCGCAGCACAGACAAGTAGAATGAACTTACATGACCATGAGGCTCGATGTGCCAGACCCGAGCAGTTTGATCGACCGAACCCGAAGCGAGCTTCGTCCCGATGCAGTTCCACGCCACCGAGTGTACCTTCCATTCATATGAACAGAACCATCAGTAACTCACAAACTCGAGCTACGGGAACAAATTGGTATCAAACTCTGGCGAGTTTCGTAAGGAATCAGTTAGTCAGAGTCGAGGCGAAGGATACCTTCTTCTTGTGACCTTGGTACTCTCTGCTATGGAGATTCTTGAACGTTATGGCCTGAGTCTCCTCCATTTGTTTGACTACGCTCCAATGGGAGGCCAAGGAACTACATGTAGTTGCAGACGATGACTACCGAGTAGTGAGCCAGTGTTGCTGTTAACTGGGCTGTGTGTTGGGCTCGTTGGATGGTAGAGTCAACCCACATAGAAATTTTTTGCTTTTGCCCAATAAAAATTATTGAAATGAAAATAAACATCAAATAAAAAGTTAACTTGGTACTTATGGCTAATCTATATCTATATCTATATCTATATTAATTTGGCTAGCATGTACATAATATTGACAAGTAAGCAAAATAAAATTTTCTAATCAATTCTACTATTCCACCTAGATTGTATGATACATTTGTCTATGTGACATCATATTTTTGAACATGTGGATACTTAAAAATTACTCCAAACCACCAAATTGAACCTTAAAAATCGGTTCAATTTATCACATTTACTACAAACCAATTAGTCAATTTTTTTTTCAAGCTTAGTTTTCTTCATTTTTTAATTAAAAAATCTATTAATAATTATGCATTTTTAATATATTTTATTCACAAATCTATATTTGTAGGTGTTAGGGTTGTAATTCAAAAATATTTCATTAGGGTTTTATTAATTTCAATATATTAAAATTTCTATTTAAAAATAATAAATTATACAAATTTATTTATGAGTATGTTTAAAATATAATTTTTATCATATGAACCAAAATTATCATTATTATTACTGATTTTTTTAAAGATATATCTTTTTGATATATTCATACTTGGTAGACAACATATGTAATAATTAGTATCAACGTAGAGTAGTTAGAGTTATTAAAATATGTATATTCAAGTTAATATTCGTTAAAAATTCACGATAATAATAATTATTTTTTTTTGGCCAATAAAATTCAAAATGCATTCAAGTACCCGAAGCCGGGTTTAAGTTCAAAATTACATCCGAAACAAGGGGGTTGGTGGTGTAGACACCCAATCTAAAGGACACAACCCCGCTAAAACATTCTTTGCTAACCAATCCGCACAAGAGTTGGCGGATCGTGGAACATATTCCCAAGCAATCTCCCTAAACAAAGTAGAGCGAAAAACAGCATTAGACAAAATTGGGTCAATCCTCCAAGCAAACTCCCTTCTACGAATATGGTTAATGATATTCATGGAGTCCGTCTCGATGATGACCCGAGTCCACCCCTTCTCGATGGCAAGTTTGACCCCTTGAGCGACCGCTTCGGCCTCTATTTCGTCAACCGACCCGGAAAGCCTAATGCCCGTAGATCCCCCACAAACCACTCCTGAGTTATCCCGGGCAATAACACCGAACCCTCCTTGCAAGGAGTGGCTAGACCAAGCACCGTCGCAATTGATCTTGATGACTCCGGGAGGTGGCCCAATCCACGCCCTAAAAACGTCGTCTATTCGGTTCGATGGCTTTGCCGGTCCCAACTCACCCAAGGAACGGATTATCTCCGAGTGGATCGAAGTCATGCACGGTTGGATGGCTTCGAACACAATTTTGCATCTCGTCTTCCATATCACCCACGCAACGATCATAACCTTCCTCCAACCCTTCGACCTCGACCTCCCCCTCGGACCCGCAAATGTTGTAACCGCGACTAACCAATCGCCGACCGATGTAACCCCGAGGTCGATGTCCGAACTGGCTGCAAAGAAAGACCAGACCTGCTTCGCCCACGGGCAACCAAAAAAAACGTGTTCCCTTGTTTCTTCAACAAGGCATAACGAGCATGACCCATCAATGTTAACTCCTCTTCGAGCTAGGGAAGCCCCAATCGGTAGTACATTGTTTGCGAGCTTCCACATAAAGGCTTTTATCTTGGGCCAAATGTTTGCCGACCAAACCGCTTTCCAAACCGAGGTAGGCATCTGTCGCTGTAGTTGGTTCGGTTCGGCTGTGCCTCGGCTTCGCTCCTGCTCCGCATGTAGGGCATGGTACGCGGATCTAACGGATATGACACCCGTCCTCGAGTGCGGCCATCTATGAGTATCCGATGTTTGAACAATAGGAATCGGAATCTGAAGTACCGCCTGAACATCCCCCGGGTTCACGGCCTGACGAATCGACTCCTCATCCCACACCCGATCGTGAGAGTGTATCCATGTGACCACCCTTTGTGCCGGCAAATGATCATCCTCCACAAGAGGTCTGATTCGATGGTTGGGCCGGTTTGGCACCCACGGGTCATCAAAAGGCCGAATAGACCTACCGTCCCCAAAGGTCCACACGTCCTGATTCAAGATAACGTCCCTCCCCTCCAAGAGGCTCGTCCAAGCCCAGGAGGCTCTTCCCCCTTTCGAGGCCTGCATGAAGGAGGAGTTCGGGAAATAGATTCCCTTAATAAAACGAACCCAAAGGGCCTCCGGTTCATGTATGACACGGGATGCCATATTTGCGAGAATCGCCCGGTTAAACTGGTTCATGTCCCTGAAACTGTACCTACCAACCGATTTAGCCGATGTCATCGAAGTCCAATTTTTCCAGTGAATCTTCTTTTGGCCCTCTCTAGATCCCCACCAGAATCGTGCCATGAGGCTATTGACCTCATTACACCACGTGGTCGGAATCCTGAAAATGTGCATGATATAAGTTGGGATGGCACTAAGAACGGACTTGATAAGTACCTCCTTGCCGGCATGATTGAGAAGTTTGTTTCGCCAACACTGGATTTTGTCCCGCACCCTATCCTTGAGGTAGTTAAGAGCCTCCCTCTTCGATCTGCCCCATATAGTCGAGAGGCCCAAATAGAATCCCGTGTCTGATGAATGTGCAACTCCGAACAGATCTGAAATGCTCCTCTTATAGTCCTCCTGAGCGCTCGAGTTGAAGAAAAGCGATGATTTGACGAAATTGATCTTCTGTCCCGAGGCTAAGCAATAGTCCCCCAAGGTGCTCTTAAAATTCGTCGCTTGTGTCAATGAGCCTTTGAGGAAGAAGATAGAGTCATCCGCGAAGAAGAGGTGTTGAATCTCCGGACATGATCTCTTTGGGCGGATGCCTCTAAAGACTCCCTTAGAAACCTGTTGATCGAGCAATCTAGAAAGGACATCAGCTACCAAAATGAAGAGGTAAGGTGAAAGAGGGTCACCCTGTCTGAGTCCTCTCGACGGTCGTATAATGTCCGTGCGATCCCCATTTACCAAGACCTTGTATGTAACCGATGAGATGCATGCCTTAATCCACGAGATCCATTTGTCGTTGAAGCCCCTTTGTTTCAAGCTTGCTAGGAGGAAGTCCCATTCAACCCGGTCATAGGCCTTTTGCATGTCTATCTTAAGCGCACATTCCGACCTCCCCGAGGTCGTTCTTGGCTTGCCTCTTGTCCTTAAATAATGGAACATCTCGTGAGCAATGATGATACTATCCTGAATGCGTCTCCCTGAAACAAACGCACTTTGGAACGGGGTGACCAGCTCTGGAAAATAGTTTTTTAGTCTATTTGCCAGAACTTTAGAAATAATTTTGTACCCGAAGTTGCAAAGGCTTATAGGCCTAAAATCGGATGCACAAACAGGGCTAGCAATTTTAGGAATCAGTGTAATATGGGTTTGGTTAAGAAATGAAGGCATGATACCTGTTGTGAGGAAGGCGTTAACCGAAGTGAGCAAGTCCGATCCGATCGTGGTCCAACTCTTTTGGTAAAACGTTCCCGAGAAGCCGTCCGGGCCCGGTGCCCTCAAGCCCCCCATCTGGAAACACGCCTTCTTAACCTCCTCCATAGATGCCAAAGCCGAGAGACTATTGTTCATCTCATTCGTAATACGGTTCGGAATACAGTCAAGGATGTAGCCGAATGAGCTCGGTTGTATTCCCCTCCCGCGGTTCGAAGTGAATAGTCCCGTGAAGAAACCATGCAATTCCGATTTGATCCTCTTATCCCCATCTAACCAAGCCCCACTTGCATCTTTGAGACGAACAATTTTATTACGTCTTCTTCTCGAAAGGGCAGTTTGATGAAAGAACTTTGTATTTCTATCACTGTTGCCCAACCACTTGATTCTCGACCTTTGCTTCCAGAATAACTCCTCTCGCTTCCAAAGAGCATGAAGCTTCGACTTAAGGACCCTTTCCATATCCATGTCCCCCCATATTGGTAGTATGTGTCGAAACAAGTCTTAGTTCGGCCTTCACCTTCGCAATCTCCACAAGGTTGTGCTTGAACTCTTTTGCACTCCACTCGGTCAAAGCACGCCTGCACCGATCAAGCTTTGTCTTAAGCTCAATACCGAGATTCATCGACCCCCCTCTCCGTCATGCCGAAGTAATGATATCAATGCACTCATCCTTCTCCAACCACATGTCCTCGAAGCGGAACTGTTTCCTTTGACGCTGCTCTTCTCGCCTTAGGAGAATACTAATTGGAGTATGATCGGACCCGATCATGAGTCCGTGAATACATTGAGCCGAGGGAAACAGAGTTAACCATTCCGGGTTTTCAATTGCCCTATCCAATCTTTCTCTAATCCTCTCATCACCTCTCCGATTGTTGCTCCAAGTATAGATAGACCCCTTGAAGCCCAAATCTTCGAGGTTCAGATCGTCCAAGAGATTGTTGAAGCCGTCTATTTTATTTTGGTCCTTTCGGCCCCCCTTCCTTCTCCCTATGATGGGAGATGTCGTTGAAATCGTCGATGCAAACCCATGGTTCACGCCTGTTCGCCCCCAAACGCTTCAAATCTGCCCAATTCTGGCATCGTCTAGCAAAAACCGAGTCACCATAGACCCAAGTGACCCGGGTCGAATCTGTGAACTCCTTACTTAACACCTTCGTATCAATGAAATTCTTGTCGCTTGAAATAACATGGAGGTCAACCTCTTTTGTCCACCAAAGAGCCAACCCCCCACTAGCACCAATCGGTTGGACGTACGAAGCAAAGTCCATACCAACCTCACGTCTCACCCTTTCGCAGTGGGCTTCATTCTTTTTTGTCTCCATGAGGAAGACAATAGTCGGATGAGAGCCCCTCACCAGGTCTTTTAGGTGACGAATTGTCAGGGGAGACCCTAACCCCTGACAATTCCAACTAATGAAAATCATTGGCAGCCAGTGGCTGTCGATTGACAGCCACCGGACCGTTTCGCCTTCTCCGATTGTCTAGTATTTCTCCCCACAGTTTTTCTTTCCACCTTGTGACCATGCACGAGGCCTGAGTCGACCCCTTGAGGCTCCGACCCGAAGCAGATCATACCCCCACTCCCCAACGATGAGTGACCACTTCGGGTCTTGCTTCTCTTTGCAACCCCTACGTTGTGATCGATCTGGCCCTTCTTCTTCTGATCAGCCTGAAAAGCGACAGCACTGGTCCAGTCCGAGCACCTACCCGACCCTTCCAGCCGATCCGAAATGTCCTTAGTAACACCATCTGTACCCCTCAGCTGTGTGGGCAGCGAGGCAACCAGACTGGCCCCTGTGTTAATCAGGATTGCATGTATCCCCTCTGTGCAACCGCCCTCTGCAGAATATGCAGCATGGTTGCCAAACGAGTGTATAGCAGCACCTTCCGATTCAATCCCCCCCACTTGAGATTGTGTTTTGTTATAATCCAGACCAGCTTCACCTTGGTCATCAGCAATCACTGCAACCTGCGATCCAGCCCTTCCGAGCATAACATCTTCCTGGTCCCCGAACAGCACTGCATTTCTGTCAAAAATGCTCGCCCCATGTGTATTTGATCCAATGGGTGAAAGAGGTGTAGCTGTTGCCAAAATTCTTTGGATTTCAGATTGGGGCATTTGTTCATCATCAGCCACCTCCCCCTCCTCAGCTTCCTTGTCCCCCAAGTCAACACGCTGAATCGGACCAGACTGCAGTTCCTTACTCTTCTCAGGCGAAGCCGATCTGTTAGCATTGTCAGCCCGATCTATTGGCTGTGTTCCCTCCCTAGGTTGGTTTCTCACAGGCGGTGCATTATTCGAGAATGAGCTCGACGCATAGCTTCTCTGTTCAGCCCAGGGCTTCCAGCTGCGTCTCCCCGATTGCTTCGAGCCAGTCTGTCTTCCCCTGCAAACCGACCCCTGCTGCTGTCTAGAACCATGCTGCTCCATCACTTGGCTCCAAGACTTCAACCGTGGATCTCTGGAGGTGGCCTGTCGTGCACCCCCCCCCCCCCCCCACAGACCCAGCGGTTGTTAGCCTTGGGGCGTTCGCAAGTAGACCATGGTCCATACAAGGGAGAGTCGTCCATAGGGTCAGTCACCACAGGTTCTGTGCAAGACTTTGATGAATGTCCTATTACCCCGCATCCATAGCATAGGTCCGAGAGTCGTTCATATCTAACTGTTGCCCATTTTTCATCCCCACTTGAATCCAACCACTTGAATCTCGGCATCAGAGGAGAACAAGTGTCCAAATCCACTTTAACTCTTAAGAAATTCCTTTGTTTGATGATCCTATCATCTTCCGAATTCAGCCACTTTCCGATACTATCACCAATACTTCTAGCATTCGTCTTATTAATCATCTCGAGGCTCAAACCGTGGATTTGAACCCAAGCCTGCAATCTTGAAAACTGAACATCTTCAACTGACTTATTCACCAGGCACGATCTAACGTTCAGACAGTGACCATGAATAGACCAAGGAGACAGGTCCAAAATCATCTCATTGACTTTCAAGGTCGCAAAATCAAAGCTTAACGTTGATTCATTCTCCTCAGCTATGGAAACCGATCCAAACCTAGCCCAGGCTTCACGCAGCACATTCATGACTACATTGTTCTTAACATGCTTATCCGAGATCAACATCCCTAGAGCTCTATTTTGTGGCCCACTGTCCGAACCTAAGTGACCCGAGGGAACCAAACTAAGCATCGACATACCCGGTGCAGCCTCACCAATCGAGTTGGACGTTGCCATTGGCACCACGAATCGGACGAGCACACAACGGAAGCAGCCACCTACACACAGTTAAGGAAGACACGATTGAAGGCAGGAAAAGGAAATTGGTTAGAGATTACACTGATTCGGCCGTGACAGGAATACTGCGATCGCCAATTGACACCCAGGGAGGTATGCAGCCTCTGTGATCGACAAATTTCCAGCCTCCGGTGGAAGACTGAAACAGGGCGAAGCGATCGAAGCAATTGCTGGGAATGGCGGAGCAGGAGGAGGTTCCTTGTCTTGGCGATTCAGGTGACAGTCCCCGAGCTCAGCAAGAGATAGATACGGAGCTTGGGAAACCAAACCTGAGCTGGGAGCTTTGGCGAAAACGAGCTGGAAGAGACAAATCTCCTGGCTGGGCTGCCTCGGAAACGGACGGAATCGTCGTTAGGTTTCAGGGCCGAGAGAAGCGCGTCCTCCTACGCGCGCTGGGTTTTTAATTACCAAATCATCACGATAATAATAATGAACATAAAGCTAAGTTGACGAGAATGAATTAATAACATATTAGTAAATGTTTATATAATTGTTAATATATATAATAAAAATACTTTAATTTAAACAATTAGAGAAAATTTCATAGATAAATGCATAATGGACACCTATATATGTTTTTGCCAGAAAAAGTACCAATATATTTATACAAAAATTTAATTAGATCACAAATTATGTTGAATTTAATTATAAAAATATAATAAACATTAATCATTTTTTTAGAAAAAAAAAACACTAAATAACATTTAAAACTTCAAACATAAAAGTAACATGTAAACATACAAAATTATTGCTACTTTGACAAAAATTATTTTAAATTAACACATAATATCATAATTAATAAATACAAATATTTAAAAAAAAAATATAATCCTTTATTAGTTAATATAATGTGATATACAATACTCAAATATTTATTATGTGTGTGTCTGTGAAATTTTAATTTCAAGTATCTCTGATTACCTTTAACATTAAACAAAAACATAAAAATATATATTTAATAGATATTTTAAAATATTTTTTCAATAATTTATCTCCATTAATAAATGGTTACATTAGTACTAAAACTTTCAAACTCAACACATTAATCAATAATCATGACTATTATAAATTTATATCTTTTTTATCTATATTTAACATTTCATAACTAATATATATATATATATATATATATATATATATAATTATTTTATGTATTTTATAAATTTACTATTTTTCTTATTATAAAATATAATTTAAATAAAATAAAAAATAATATAATATATTTACACAAAGTACGGACCAGATATCTATTTTCAGATATCTAGGTTAACATTAATTCTCTATTCATACGACGCCAAGTCAGAGTTCAATAAGAAGTATTAAAAACGTTTTTGTTCTTTTTGACTAAATATTAAAAACTATTTCGCTCATTGTATTCAGTACATATAATATAAATTATAACATGTATAAGTACATATCCATGGTGTATTATAAACTTAGGCAGTATTAATTAACAAAAATGTACTAATTAATAAGGCAGAATAAGTATTAATCAAATTTAATTTTCACACAGATTAATTACTACACAACTAATATCGTTTTTTTTTTTATTTTGGAAAATTATATTAGTAAAATATCGATTATTTTTTACAAAGTACTTTTGTCAAAATACTTCATTTGAAAACAAAATACCGAAATCTCATGACTGACAGCCACGGGTATGAATTTTTTCTCATATCCGCGTCTGTGAGTTACGGGTATGAATGAAATTAACTTCTACCCGTGGGTGAAACGACAGTTATAACTGTCGTTCACTAAACTAATTGAGTTCTAGGCGTAACTATCCATTACGTGTTAGGGTTTTACTGTTTTCTAAAAAATACATATAATTAAATACAAATATTTTATGAAACACTATTTGTTTATTTACACAATCTGTTTTTTCGATTTTTTGGAGACGGAAGAAAAAAAATCATTAATTTCAAAAATACTATTCGAGGTAGCTTAGAACATATAATTTAGAAATATCAATTTTTTGGATCATCTCCAAAAAGAATGAATAGATAAACAAATTAAAAGTATATATAAATCAATATCGTTAAGTTTCTAATTAAATTAAGTTTTCAAACAGTGATATTATTAAGTGAAAAACTAATGCAATATATAAAGTAAAGTAAATTGAATACATAATATTATTATTCAAATTGAGAGTTAATAACCAAAATCATACACTAACTTTTGGTACTTTAGAAATCACTACACAAATTTTACTTTTTCAAAAAGTGTTACGTGAACTTTAATACTAACGACAAATTGCTACCTCCATTAAGTTTTTCATTAAATAATGATGAAAAATGACGTGGTAATACATGATTAATCTATAATTTAAATAATAATATGATTTTGAAAAAAAAACTAGTAAATCTAAAAAAGTATAAAAAAATGGGAAAATAAGAGTTTTAAAAATAATATTTTTATTAAAAATATAATCCAAAATAAAAAATGTATTATTTGTTTATTTCATATTTTCAATAAAAGTATAATATTAAGAAATGGTTTTTTCCCTATTAATTTTCTCTGTTTTTATATTAAAAAAAATATATAGTTTTTAAAATTATGGATCAATCATATTGTCACATCATTCCATCCATATTTTAAGAGAAAACTTTAACTGAGGTAACAATTTGTCTCAATTCCGAAAGTGCAGGTAACAAAATTTAAAAAACAAAGTTTAGTTAGCAATTTGTAAAGTACCTAAAATTGGGGTAGCAATTTGGTTATTACCCCTAAAATTTAATATGAATACATTACTAGTCAAAGTCTCCAACCCCTATGACCTTTCTCTAGGCCCCCTTCTCTCATCATCTCGCGCCCCCGAATGTTTCCTATCTTCTTGGGTCTTGGTGCTTCAACTACCTCCTTTTCGGTTACGTCATATTGAATGTCGATTTCATCCTCCTCAGAACTCGACGTTATTGGCTGTGAATTGATTTGATGAAATGGATTAACTTCTTCAATGAGTTTAAGATTGTATCACTAAGTCTCGATCAGGTCTTCTGCATGTTTCTTCAAGCCAATTTGGTTGCATGATGCCACCCCCGCATCTGTAACCTCGAATGTAACCTCGAATGTTTCTTATCTTCTTGGGTTTCGACGCTTCAACTACGTCCTTTTCTTGAGTAGGTTGAGTTACTAGTGGTTGAAGATCGATTATGTCATATTGAATGTCGATTTCATCCTCCTCAAAACTCGACGTTATTGGTTGTGAATTGATTTGATGAAACGAATTAACCTCTTCAATGAGGTAAAGATTGTATCAATAAGTCTCGATCATATCCTCTGCATGTTTCTTCCAGCCAATTTGGTTGCATGATGCCATTCCCGCATCAGTAGAATGAAAATATATTGATTGTAAATACAAGAATATATCAGTTATGCATTTTAAACAACTAGAAGTGTAACTCACCATTATCATGGATTCGTTTCCATGTAGTTCAAACTACATTGGTGGTATGATTCGCCTTTCTTCTTCCGGGTCCACGGGGTCTGGTAGAGTCTCATAGATTATCGTCACTATCATACGATTGTACCAAGTCATGCAGTCATAGGTGGGTACTCTTACATGGTCTGTTATCACCATCATGACCATGTTCTCCCACATGTACACGTGTTGCATATGCTTAGTGATCCACGGTACACGCAACGTTTTATCCCACTGAAGTTTATACAACCTATCTGATTAATGATAGTCTTTAATTGGTTCTGGGATAGGTTGTTGGAAGTCGAATTGGCGATACACGCAATACACCATGTGTCACTCACATTACTGAAGTGGATAAGTGGCAAATAGTGCAAGCACAACCAATCTAATTTCATACAACCAGGTGGGAGGTTTTGAATACAATGAGGGTTGTAGGGATTTCAATCTATTTGAAAATATAAAATGTCTATGTATTATTTCTTAATAAGATAGACTAAACAAGAATATATCTATTCATATGAAATATAACGTACCCGGGAATTTACTAGTGATTTCAACTCATCTCGATAAAAGTGTCGATTGTGGGGTAATGGATTTTTCTTCCACGTCTTCTTTTGTGTCCTCCTATTTAGAATGTGAAAAGTCAAAAATTATACTCTACATAATTAATTTAAGGATGTATGTTTGGTTCGGCCGAACTGCTTTCAAAACCAAACCAGATTTTTAGACTTCAAGTAGACCAGTTCAAAGTAGTACAAAAAATTCAGTTCGAAACGGTTCGAATCGATTCGTTTTTTATACTGGTTTATACTTAAATTTAAATCAAACCACTTTAAACCTATATAATTTTAGATCCGGTTTGAAGCAAAATAAACCAAACTGGCCTGAAATTAAATCAAACCTAGAGATTTCTTCAATAAACCAAACATAAAGATGTAAATGTTGATGTTGGATAGGATTTAAGTTGATTGTGGAATAGATTTTCAGTCAGTTCAGTGTGTTTTTCAGTCGGGTCAATGTGTTTTTCAGCCAGTTCAGTGTTTTTTCAGTCGGTTCAGTGTGTTTTTCAGTTGGTTCTGTGTTTTTTCTTCCAGTTCAGTGTGTTGGCCAAGATTTTCAGTCGGTTCAGTTTCGGTTTGAACCGAATTATTTCCTAACCAAAATTGTTATTTAAAAAACTAGAATAGACCAGTTCGAACCAGTTCTGAATCAGTTCGAACCAGACCAGTTTTTTTTTACCTAAACCATACCAGTTTATTTAGAAATAGAAAAAGGTACTGGGTTTTTTACAAAACCAGACCAGTTCACTTCTGAACCAATTCGGGGTCGAATCGGTTCATGAACAATCCTATATGTTTGTGTTTCCTTACGACGTTCCCACCAGTTGGTGCATAAGAAGCGCAATTATATTGTAGATCATGGCTCTACCTATGGATAGATGATATCATGGCCATAACTACAACAAGGAATATTAATGTATAAAATTTGAATCATTAATTTAAAGTGTTACACATTAACATGTACATGCAGTAATACTCTGCATCATGTGTTATTTCTTCTCCTCGGGGTTGCACCTTTGCACAAAGCATCGTATAAAAGAACTCAATACATGGGAGCCTAACCATATTGATTTGTTTAGTGAAAATCATCCAAAAAAGGGAGGTACTCCAGTGCAACTTTATACCCGCTTGTGTTTGAGAGAAAACATGCACCGAGAATGTGTAAAATATACACAGGTTGGGAGGGGAAAGTATTCTGTTGTTTTAATTCACCCCAAACTCATGTCTGGGAGTCGCGGGTAAGATTTTTTTTGCCTTAACCACGACTCTTAATCACGGGTGTAAGTAAACGCTCCTACCCATGACTGACAGTCACAAAATGGATTTAAGTTAAATCCTACCCGCGATTGTCAGTCACGGTTAAGTATAATTTGGTAAATAGTTTTCAAAACTGGTTATTTTAATGGTTTTCAAATTTGGTATATTTAGAAGGAAAAAATTCTCCCTAATGGGTTTAAAAATAAGTAAAATTATTAAACAAAGAGTGTTATCTTAATAAACGAACTTTTGCACAGTGAATAAAACTTACCCAAACATTCTTTCCACTAAATCAGTTGCGAAGAAATCTTAATAAACATATTCCCAACAACTATATTGATTCAACCCATGCTTTCACCCTATTATATGATTCTCGTTGATTGTGAGATGAAAACCCTAGCAAGATGATGCAGACCGTTTCTGCTTCAGGAATGGATGGATGGTAAGAAGACGCCACAACCAAGGATGGAAAACTTGATTGATAAGTCGGAGTTGAACCAAGGAATCTGATAAGTTCGATAGTTCTCAAATAACCAAGAGAAGAAAATCCCTCACCAAGTATTTTTGTCGATCTCTCAAATTCGACCATCCCTTTGGGTGGATAATTAAAATATTCCAAACTAACCCTAATGACACTTATAATTAATTAAAAGATATCCTAATAGACTTATCTAACTATATTGGGTACTTTTCGGCCCAACTAAACCCTTACAAGACCAAAACAAACAAATTTAATTAAAAGACCTAACCCTAAATGCCCAAACATAATTCAATTTATTTATTATTGAAAATACACTTCAAAACTTGAAGACTTCATCTCCTTACCAAGAACAATGACTCAAAATAAATAGGACTTGAAGACTTCATCTCCTTATCAAGATTTGTTAAACATGCTTGCAAACACTTTCATCTTCGTGGCTTGAGTCTCTTGACATATAAGGTTGCTCACACTTAATGATGTGATTCTCGTCAATTCGAGATGAAACCCCTAGAAGTTTATGTCATCATACCGTTTCTAGTACAAGTTTGGAGATATGGTGAAGATGTCACAAACGAGGATGAAGATTCGTCTGATAAGTCGGTGGTTGAACGCCACAACAAAAGTCATGATAAGTTCAATAAAGGATGCCAAAAACGGGGATGGATACCCATATGATAAGTCAGTGATTGAATGCCAAACAGAAAATCTTGATAAGTTCGATAGAAGACGCCACAAAAGGTGATGGAGATCCGTTTGATAAGTCAGGGATAGAACGCCTCAATGAGGAAACCTAGATAAGTTCAAGAAGGAGACAAACATCCATTAAAATTTTATTTGAGACCAAACTCTATTTTATTCAATTACAAATTCTGAATATATAGAAAAATTATATCTATAGAAAATAATAAGAAATATATCTTACCTAAAACTAATCCTAAGAGATAAACTCTTACAGCCCGTTCTTCTCATGGATTGGCCATGGAATTGGGCTTACGGATTCCGTAAACCCATGTTCTTCTCATGGAATGGCCAATCCATGGAATATGTATTCCATGCGGTCCGGGCTTAGGGATTCTGGGTCCAAACCTCGGATTCCCTAAACCCGGACCGCATGGAATCCGGAATTGGACTCCAAATGACGATTCTGCCCTCGCCTGTAGTAAGAAATGTAGAGCGTGCCCCTCTGGAAGTCTTCTTCGACTGATGAACGAAGGAGGCTTCTCTGCGTCTGTCTCGTCCCAAATTGAATTCCTCAAAGACGATTCCTTGCCGTCTTCAATTTGTGCCTGCAATTTGAACAACCGTGTCTGCACTTTAACTCTCACGGTGAGAATCGACTGCACTACTCTCCTTCTTCATTCCAAGCTACTCTCATTCTCCTTGATTCCAAGGTGTAGATTTCCAGTAGAATTGCTTCACACCTCAGGTATGTTCATCCCGATTCTGGGTTTGAGTCGAACCCAGAATCGGTGTTCTGGGTTCGAATCGAACCCATAATCCTGGGTTGCTGGGTTTAGGATTGCTGTGTGAAATTAGGTTGCTGAAATTGATTCTTGAAATTCTTGAAATTGAAGCCTAGTTCTACATCTTGATCATACATGTTGAGTCTAGATTGTCTGTCATCTGCTGTGATTCTTGGTCATGGAAGTGTTTGATGAAAGTCCCACACGAAAATTGAACCTTCATGGTTAGACAATTGATAGTTCCACATAAACATTCGAATGTTTATTCTAGATTGTCTATCCACATCCTTTTTTCAGCTCAAATTTGATGGAATTAGTTCAAATGGACAAGCTTTTGCTGGGATAAGAAAGTGATATGGTTTGATATTGTTAATATCGATTTCTTTTATTGTTAATATCTGATAAATGAAGCACCAATCGTGATTTCTAGGTTACCTGCACTGCATGGCTAGATTCATTTCCTCACAAAGTGTTGTAAGCTGCTTCTCAGTAGTTTATGAATTTCCAGTAATTTAGTTTTGGTGATAAAATCTATCTTCAACATTGCAAAATGTTTTTACCATAGAATCTATTTTACTCGTGATATACTTGAAGAGAAGTGTTTCCAAATTGGGGAATTATAATGAGATATGTGCAGTTTTAGAGCTTATTGGTATAGATTATAGCTTTCTGTGCAGTTTCTGGAATTCCTATGCTGGTCTGCAGTTTTAGAGCTTATTGGTATAGATTAGCCAACTGTTATCTTCTCTGAACCACCTGCTTTTACATATGGCCTATGCTGGTCTGCACTTGTCCTATGAACCAAGAATACTCTTTGAACCAAGATGCTGCTACCACAAAAACGTGAGTAGTTTGTCTCCTTGCAGGATTTCATCTCTCTAGTATCTGTATTTGTCCATGTTGCACTTGTTTAAATGGTTATGCACGTTCCTCTTAGTGTTTTTGAGTTGTTCATTGGTTCTGCCACTAATTTTTATTTACATGTTACTGTACAACATGTTATGCGAAATCATGGATTGCGTTTGGTGTGTTTGGTGCGCATGAGTCTTACTGCATGCATTGTCTGAAAAAGGGAAAGTGCATTTTCCTCGCACATTTTCTTTAAAGAAAAATAATATAATTTTACTGCTTTTATCTTGTTATTTGTCTCTGTTCTTGTGCATGACATGTTCAAAATATTTATGTTCATATCCTGCAGTTCGTACGATGCTTTGTCAGGAAGCCCCTAAACCACAATTGGGTTCGAGATGATATTTTCCAGGGAACAGCCTGAGCTGTCTATGGATGCCGGTAGTGCCGCCGATTGTATGTAGTGTAGCGGCTTCATTGTCAGGAGGTGTTGATGATGATCTAACATCATCACCATCTTCAAACCCTCCATGAAAAACGAGGGATCGTCTCAAGAAATGCTTAGTTTAGGCATCTTTTTTAAAGAAAATGTTTTTGCAATTTAAAATTCCGAATTGAGAATGATAAAGTTGCGCTTTAAAATAATATAAATAAATATGTTTCCATAGGATGTCAACCCTTATAAAAATTTTATCGGCTCGAGTGGTTGCGGGCAATTAAGATGTAGATTTATCATAGTTTTATCGGATCGACATGTATGTATAATTTTGATTAAGGACAAACCCACGTTTCAAGCAAATGACGTAACACTTATTTAGAACTTCGATTTGTTGTACGTTCGTGAAACGTTATATTGCGAATATTATATTTATCGATATTTCTAATCATGTTAATGTGATGTAATCAATTGATTGATTCAGAATTTTTATTTGGCATGACAATTTACATTCTTTATTTTTTTTTTAAATATAATTAATAAATTGGTCTTTTTAAATTGGTCACAACAATTGGTCTTTTCAGAAATTGGTCTTTTTACGGCTAGTTGTCGTGGCCTTTGTGGCCACGGATCCAGACGCCTGAAGGTGGGTGAGGTTGGCCAGTGATGGCCGACCCACCCCCGTGGCCAGCCTTCGTGTCTGGCCACGTCCAGGGAGGGGGGTCGTGGTGGTCGGCCCCCACTCGTGGCCAACCATGGTAGCTGGCCACCTCCCTGGGGCTGGTGGCTGCTAGGGTTGAAAAACCCTAGCAGAACACGTTCATCTTCCCGTTTGGGAATATGAACAGTACCGGTCCGGTTCTTTGTGAACCAGATCGGCCTGACGTGAACCAGAATAGTTCGGTCCAGTCAGTTTGAGCTGACCAATTCGGTTCAGTCCGACCGGACTGATTCGGTTCAGACCGACTAGTTCGGCCGGTTCAGATGGTTTCGTGCTGTCTGGACCGGTCTGAACTAATTCGGAGGCCCTGGCCGCCAGAATTGGTTCGAAACAAATTTGGTGCCGATCCTGGATCCTCTGTGGGTCCTAGTGGTTTATTTCAGTCTGGTAAATGTGCCTAGACCCTTTCATAAATAGTTTTTGGGCTAATTTAATTAATTGTTAGACCAATTTGAATTACTGGAGAGCCTTATATTATTTTATGATGCATGACTGGATAGGTAGAGCACTGTGTGGGTTCCTTGAGATCCCTGGATTGCTTTGTGTTTTCTGGAGGGTAGATAGTTTTGCCTTACTTTATTTGATTGGCTCTTGACTCCATGATTGGTAGAATTGACTAGGTTGTGATTGTTGAGATCCCAGCATAAGTGTGTGAAATTGGTCTAACATGTTAATTACTTTTATTTGTTGTGACTTTAGTCCCTGAATTTTTATTTGTTGAGACTTTGTCTCCAAATTTTTATTCATGGTGGTTTTGATCCCCAAACTTTTTGTTAGGGTGACTTTAGTCCTCAAAGTTTTGAAAATTACAAATTAGCCCCAAATTAATTTATTTTTGAAAGATATCAATATATATGTGTGTGTGTTGAACTGTGTGTTTGTTACCTTACTTGCATATGATAGATTACCTTGGTAGGGAGATCTAGTTCTGGCATAGTCTAGGTAGCAAACTTTTAGGTTTGTCCTTAGTATCCTTTCAGAAGTTTGGATGAGTACGAACTACACCTAGGAAAATGTTCATGAGTGTGAACCGGTCGATTAGTCTGCGAGATTCTCCGAATTTCCACGAATTATTCTAGGACAATTGTTTTGTGTAAGAGTCGAACACTTTGGTTTAGTGCGATATGTTCGACTCCGGTCCTTTGAGGACTGTTGGTATAGACTATGTTTCGATTGATAGTAGTGACTTTAGGACATGCTTAGAGACGGGGGAGTGATTCTCGGCATAGCTAGAGTTGTCCTCCGGGTTTAAGTATGTTCTCAAGTCTGTCCTATCGGTTTGAGACTTGTCTTTTTACATGCAATAGAACATTGTTCCTTGTGTCTCCATGATCCTATTAGAATTTCCGTTAGTTAGAGAAATTAGTCTGCCATGTAGAACATCATCGCTTAGTTGGACAAAGGTCTTAGACTTAATGGTGAGCACTATAAAATTCGGAGAAAGCATATAAAAATGGTCCTAAGTAGAAATCCATCAACCCCATCAAGAAGATTATGAAAAGACCCGATTCTGGAATAACGAATGGGAGGTTAATGATGCTAAGACGTGCGCCATGATGCTGAGTACGGTGGATGAGTTTGAGCTTAACACGCGGCTAAAGGTCTATGGGATACTTTGCAGGCTAGAAACGGTTATATATGACTACTTAGTTGTGCTCACTCAACATTAAGTTTGATTCATACATGATGAATCCTCAGCACTCCGCGAGATAGTATCTGAGGCATATGGCCAACATGATTGTGAAACTCAAGGAGAACGGTCAGTCAGTGACCGATGAGAAGCAAATCCAGGTTGTAATCCTCTCTTTGCCTAACTCCTAGAAACATATGAAAATCTAAATAACTCATTCTAAGGCCCTCAATACCTTTGAACACGTTCGAAGACATATTGAGTTGTAGAGGACAGACCCAAGGTCGCTGGACCTAATGTTTAGGAGTGTGTGACACCATCCTCTAGACCTAAGAAGAGTCGTTGAAGGCGAAGGAGTAATGCACAGTGCGATGACGCAAATGCATTAAAGGCAAAGTAGACAAAGACTGAGGTGAACCCAAAGACTCCTTCGAAAACAACACCTCGAAAATGTTCGCGTAAGGCCGAGAAGCCTAAATACAGAAAATGCTCCAAGTGTGTCTAGTGGGTACACTTTGTGAATGCATGCCCTGAATCGATCTGACATGAATGTCTTAATGGCTAATCTAGTGAATTTTGTATTCCTAGTACAGATATGTTGACTGAGTCATGTCCTTTGTGGATTTTGGATTCAGGATCGACAAATCACATAGTCAGGGATCGTGACGTTTTCGTAGAGTACCATAGAGTCCCGCGAGAAATTAGGTGGATTTACATCGACAACAACTTTCGTGTTTAATTCGAAGGGATTAGAACTCGTGAGCTACGCTTGCACGGCGGTAGAGTTTTAGTCTGAAGTCATATCCTCTATGCTTTGCAGATTCGCCGATATGTTATTTCAGTCTTAGGATTAATGAAACTCAGTTTTAGATTATCTTTTCATGAATCTTCCGTCCAATTGTTTTTAGCTTCAACTTCGTTTGGCTTTAGTATTATTTCTGGTGGATTTATTGTTTCGGATTTGGATTCAGGCAACAATAATAATTTCATGTTTTTTCTTCTACTCGCGGACATGTTTGCGATATGAATGAAAGACAAACTAGACTTAACTACAGAGGTCAACATAGAATGCACTGACTAGCCCATTGGGGTTTGCTGTCCTACATTCCACAAGTGGAGTCGTCTACTTGTGTAAGTTATCTAGCAGAAAATTCCACCGGAATGCCTTATGGTTAGGCACCTAGAGACGAATTTCCATTTGCAATTAATCCATTCCGACGTCTATGACCCTCTTAGTGTTAGGGTTCGGCACAGAGCGCGAAATTTCATTACATTTACATATGATTACACCTGTTAGATAGGAGGGTAAATACCTTCCACCGTGATTGTGGAAGAAGAGTACCTTTCAGCGGAATTTAACGGTTTATGTAATGAAAATGGATCATTCATCAGTTGACGATCCCCTACACCCCTCAGCAAAATACTTTTGCAGAGAGGCATAATAAAACACTCCTTAAAATGGTTCGGTCGATATGGCGCATACTCAATTGTTGATTTCCTTATGGGGAAACGCTTTGGAGACTGCTGCCTACATCCTAAACCATGTTCCGACGAAGACAGTTAACTCCAATTCATATGAATTTTGGACAGGAATAAGTTCTGGACATTCACCACATGGGCCCATTAGGGTGAGCCGCTTACACCCATGATTTCTCAAATAAGTTTGGGAAATATTGGACCTAGAGGAAAGAAGAGTATTTTTGGTTACCTTGATACCTCCAAGGGTTATGTGTTTATAGCCGAGCAGGACAGTGGGAGTGTTACTGAGATCGAATCACGAGACGTAACGTTTGTAGAGAACGAATTTACTAAGAAGGGAGAGATTGTTTTGGATCGATCTCTATATGAGCAGACACCTGTTAATTCGAGTGGGACAGTTGAAACCGCATATGATGAATCAGTTCGTCGTCTGCCGATTCATCGCCTGCTGAAGCGAATGGAACAGATTCCGCTCCTCATGATCTTGTTGACAGTGGGAGCATTAGGGATCTCATTCTCAGTGGGAGTGATCAAGGTCATACCCTGGTAGTAGTGAGTTGTTAGGTCGTGGGCTAGAACATAAGTTTTCCTCCCGACGATATACATTCGAAGGTGATGGAGAACTAAACACCCTAATATATGACGATGTGGTTATTGTGCCGTAAAACGTTAGAGAAACTCTCAATGGAACCTTCTAAGAAAAATGGATGAAAGTAATGGAAGATGAGATGAACACTATGGACTAGATGGAATTTATAAGGAAGAATGGGTTCTTATGATTATGGCTATTGGAGTGAGTGTAGACTTGGAACTGCACTAGATAGACGCTAAGACCGTCTTCCTCAATGGTGAGTTAGATGAAGAGATCTATATGGAGTGGTCTGAATGCTTTGTGCAGAAAGACCATGAGCACTTATTGTGCAAACTTCACAAATTGATCTATGGTCTGAAACAGTTCGCTATGCACTGGTACCGCAGAGTTCATGATTTGGTCGTGGAAAATGGATTTCTCTTGATGGATGAGAATCATTGTGTGTACACCAAAAGGGTCTGGACCGAACTTCGTGTTTGACTCTATATGTAGATGACATACTCATACCTGTAAATAGCTTGGAGTTCCTTACACAGATAAAGGTCTGATTGTCTTCTCTGTTTGGGATGAAGGACATGGGTGAGGCGGCGCACATCCTTGGGATTTAGATCTCGAGTGATCGTCGTAGGAGGCAGTTGTGGCTTTCAGAGGAAAGCTACATAAACAAAGTGTTAGAAATGTTCAACATGAGTAACTGCGAACCAATTGAAACTCCAGTTTACATTGATCAACCTCTCAAAATAGATATATGGACCAGATAAATAAATTATGTAGCTAAGTGCAGTCGGAAGCCTAATGTGCGCAATAGTGTGTACTCGGTCTGATATTTTTCATGCAGTCGGCATGGTATGTAGGTACCAATTAGTTGAACCCGGATTGAAGAAATAGTTGGCAGTAAATAGGATCATGTGATATCTTAAGGGCATCGTCATGCTCTTTGCTAGAAACTTGCTAGAGATCCGAGAATCTCTGGATGACTGGGAATAACGATGCGGACTATGGTGCTGACTTTGATGAGAGAAAAGCCACCTCGGATATGCTCCGCTCTCCGATGGCGCCATATTGTGGATGAGTAAGAAGCAGTCACACATTGTGTTGATCGCCATTGATGCCAAATTTGTGGGTCTTGTGTGGAGCACTCAGTAGGTTGTATGGTTGAAGAGATTTCTGGATTGATTGCTGAGTCATTGGAATCGAAATCTCTGTGATATAGAAACCCAAGTATCATAACAAGTCATAGCAAGTAGATATCAAGCAAAACTATGTTGGAGACGTGGTTAAACACAAGGTGATGAGTTTGGAGTACTTGTTTATGGATGAGATGGTCGTGGACCGTCTCTCCAACCTTTAATAGGAGTCTTCAGTGAGGCATGTGTAGTCTCTAGGACTGTGTAGACTTAGTTATGTACTTCATTCATTTTATATCCCATACAATGTTCTTTAACTTAAATTATATTTGAGTATGCATGTTTTCACAGTTTGAGTGTTTTGTATGTTCTTACTGTGATTGTTTATTGAAATATGTCAAAGTGGATTATATCACCCTCTCACACGGGTGATAGCTTCTATGCCTTTGTGGCTAGGTGAGGCTGGTGATAGTTCCTAGTTCTGGAAATCTGTTGGGATGACTAGAAAGGGCTTTGTGTTGGGAACTATCTGATTTCGCACTACGACAGATTATGGTTTGTCAATCCACTCAGGGGTCGGATGGGAGTCTTTGTTGAAAGGATCTTGAGATGAAAGGAATTTACTGAATTGAGAAGATTGAAGAAGACGCTAATTTCATTGTTGAATCTGAAAAGTTCGGTACATCCTTCCTTATATAGGAAGTGTTGACAGTTGTAATTCTAGGTAATTACAAAACAGCCCACATACTTCTATCAATCTACACATCACATCCTAAACTATATTACAAATGTATATATCCTCTAACATTCACCAATGCTCTTCACTTTCTTTTATCCTTCCCATCTTCTGTTTGACTTAAAACTTTGATCTTTGCTTGATGATCCTTGACTTAAGAAATCCTGTTCACAAAATGTCGAAACAAAGAACACAACACTATATATATCACATAGAAGTTTAAGTATGAAACTCATATCAAGACCTTTTAAAACTTCAACCACATCTTATCAAACACAACAAGAATTCTTCTCAAATCCGTGAAGTGATATACTTGTACATGCCCTTGAACACTTTCAATTCACATATTATGGTAGATTGATCATCAATGATACAAAGTTGACTGGGTTTGTGCCCAACATCTTCTTTTGGCTTTTGTAGTCTCATATGTTTGTATGCATCAAAATGCTGCCCGAGTCATCAGACTTTCCATTTTTTTTTTCAATGACTGGCTGGGTTTGTGCCCAACCTCTTCTTTTGGCTTTTGTACAAACAATGAACTATAATTACCTATTGCCTAAATCACAGGATGATCACACATTTTCTCCTGTGACTGGCTGGGTTTGTGCCCAACATCTTCTTTTTGGCTTTTGTGAATCTAAATGCCTGAGCTTTGTATCTGATCAATCACCATATACTGAATATCAAACATGTTCAAACACATCATCTTAGCATAGCCCAACACAAATTAGTAAGAGTCCTTTTTGAATCCAACAAGACATATGAAGATCAAAATTTTTTGACTGAACTTCAACCTAAACACATGTGAACATATCATAGTGAGATCCCGTGTTCTCCATTCATGAACATTCATTCAATAGAGTCAGAGTAATCATCATTAGCAGTCAAACATTCATCATCATCATTAAGAAACAGATAATGGGAACCATCTGAAAGTGATAGAAGCTGAGAAAGGTTAGAGGATACTTGAGATACAACTTCATTTGAAGAAATGTGATGCGTTGATGTGAGATATGACATATGAGCTGAAACACTTGATCCTTCGGCCAAGGCTTCAGAAAGTGAACAAACTCCAAGTTTTCTTCGAAGAGGGATGAATGACTTCTCAGTTAGAGGTTTGGTGAGTGCATCCGCCAATTGCTCTGAGTCAGGAACATAATTGACTTGGACCAACCCCTGTGATACCTTTTCACGAACAAAGAAAAGATCCAGTTCTACATGTTTCATCTTAGCATGTTAAACTGGGTTAGCGGCAATAGAAATTGTGCTTGTATTATCACACCAAAGCACTGGAACTGATGATAATGATAACCCGAGATCAGTGAGTAAGGATTTTACCCAAATGATATCACACAATGCATTGGCCATACTGCGAAATTCTGCTTCAGCAGTTGATCTTGACACCACAGTTTGCTTCTTAGAACACCACACTATAGGATTTCCACCCAAGAACAAGCAATGACCACTTGTTGACCTCCTGTCATCTGTGTCAGCACCCCAGTCTGAATCTGTAAAACCTACAAGATCAAGAGAAGAAGAACATTTGAATAATAAGCCATGATCAATTGACCCTTTCAAATATCTCAAGACTCGTTTAACCGCTGCCCAATGAGCTTCTGTAGGCCTATGAAGAAACTAACTTAATCTGTTAACACTATAGCTTATGTCAGGTCGAGTGTAACAAACATGTTGTAAAGCTCCTACAGTGCTCCTATATAAAGATGGATCAGAAAGGGGCATACCTGAGCCAGAAGTGGATGTAAGAAGCGGAAAACCTACCAAAGGTGTGGGAGATGGTTTGCATTCGGCCATGTTAACACGAGACAACAAATCAGTGATGTATTTCCTTTGACTCAATACTTTGAAATCAGGGCCGGACTGAATCTCCATGCCAAGAAAGTAGTTGAGTTTACCCAAATCCTTCAATGAAAAATGCTCATTTAGACTGGTGATAGTAGACTCAATGAGATCATTACACGAACCTGTAACAACTATGTCATTAACATACACCAAAAGATAAACAAATTTATCAGATATTCTCTTAATGAACAAGCAATTGTCAGATTGAGAACTTGAGAAGGAAAGATTGGTAAGCAAACACTCCCGAAGTTTTTCAAACCAAGGTCTTGGAGCTTGTTTGAGGCCATACAGAGCCTTGGTGAGTTTGCAAACCATCATGTTTCCTAAAGCATCTGTAACTTCAAAACCTGGAGGCTGTGACATATACACTTCTTCATGTAAATTTCCATTTAAAAAGGCATTATTCACATCTATTTGTCTTAATGTCCAATGAAATGATAAGGCAAGGGAGAGGATAATTCTGACTGTGGCATGTTTTGCAACTGGACTGAACGTGTCCATGTAATCAAACCCCACCTTTTGAGAGAACCCTTTTGCCACAAGTCGAGCCTTATACCTTTCCACAGTGCCATCTGCTTTCCTTTTTATCTTAAAGATCCATTTGCAACCTACAGGATGTCTCCCAGGAGGTAGAGATGTGAGAGTCCAGGTGCCCTTTTCATGCAAGGCTTCGATCTCTTTCTGAATAGCTTCTCTCCATTCTGGAAATTGTAGAGCCACATAAACATTTGTTGGTTCACTCACATCTGCAGTGGAAGCCATCAATGCATTTGCAAAAGACTTAGACTTCGATCTGGTGACCATAGCATGATTTGAAGGTTGAGGACCATGTCTAGAACGTGTGCTAGTTGAATGTGAATTAGCCAAACCATTTGCAATTGAAGATGGAGCTTGTAGACCTGAGACAACCACAGTTTTATCATGAGAAGAATGAGGAATGTTTGAATCTAAAGCAGGAAAAACAGAATTATGAGAAAGCATATGATCTGAAACAGATGATTCAATAGCATTTGTAGGAGTAGAAATCAGATGATCTGAGCTGAGTCGATCTGATCTTTCAACCGATTCAGGTCTAGACTGATCTGGTGAAGATCTTTGAACACATGACGTCGAACGTGGTGAACTAACTGATTCAGGTTCAACACTCAACGGATCCATATCATGTGCCCGAACACTTGTAGGCCGAACACTTGCATTGTCCTGTAAAGTAATTCCACCTGAATCAGTATTTATAACAGGTATAGGTATCCCTGTTGAACCAGATGTAAACCAAGATAGACTATCTGTATGACTTGAAGAATTAAAAGAAAGACTTGAAATAGATTGACTATTAGCATGAGGAAAAACAGATTCATCAAACTGAACATGTCGAGATATATATACTCTTCCCATTCTATCAATACATTTATAACCCAAATGAGCAGACGAATATCCTAGAAAAATACATGGTCTAGATCTATAATCGAACTTATGTTTATTAAAGTCACGAACATGCGGAAAACAAAGACACCCAAACACACGAAGAAGAGAATAAGTAGGAAGTTTGTTAAACAGCTTTTCAAACGGAGATTTGTTGTCTAACACAGTAGTAGGCAACCTATTGATCAAATAGACAGCTGTGGCAAAAGCATCAGTCCAGTATTTGAAAGGTACAGATGAATGAGCAAGAAGTGTAAGACTAAGTTCCACTATGTGTCTATGTTTCCTCTCAACCATACCATTTTGCTGAGATGTGTACGGGCAAGTAAATCTGTGCAATATACCAGATGAGATCAAGTTAGAATGAAATGAACCTAAGAACTCACCTCCATTGTCAGTTTGGACAGCTTTAATTGAGCAATTCAGTTGTTTTTCAGCAAAACCTTGAAACGTTTTGAAAACCGAGGCTGCATCGCTCTTGTGAGCCAAGAAATACAACCATGTAAATCTCGAATATGCATCAACAAAACTAATGTAGCACCTGGATCCATTCGACATTAGAGGAGCAGGTCCCCAAACATCTACCTGAAGCAATTCAAGAGGAGCTGAGTACACACTCTCAGTCGGATTGAAAGGAAGCTTGTGACTTTTCCCTACTTTGCAAGCTATACACATGAGAGACTTGTCAATCTTATCACTACATGATAATCCATAATTGATAACCTGCTTCAAGACTTGGTTCGATGGATGTCCTAACCTCTGGTGCCACAGAAATGAAGAAACCGAAACATCAGTCACAAGCACATTAGCACCGAAACATTCAGCTTGTTGATGAACCTTTGAACTTGTATCAAGGTCACTTGGTGACTCATTGTGCATAGAAAGAGGAACATCATTATGGTGAATTATATTGTGTTCAACATCATTGCAAATAAAATCAGAAGATGGACTCTTTGTGGGACATGAGACACCAGAATTATTCACACACCTAACATCAGAATTTTCAGCTAAAACAGCATCATGTTTAGAAAGATCAGATTTCAGTTGACCTTTGGAACATAAAGTAGTAGTAGATACTAAGCCATTTTGCACATAAACATTCATTTTATTATTACTCAAATCTTTGATAATAGGACTACATGCAGTATTATGACCTAAAGACATTGAAACTTCAGCATTGGAACACATTGAACCAGAAAAATCAGACTTATCATAGGTGACACTACTCACTTTATTCTTGCTAACATTACTTGAGTGAGTCTCCATATGATCACACACAGACATATCTATAGAAGCACACACAGGAAATACTACAGACGAAGAGTTGGCATACGCAGAAGAAGACACAAGCAACTTGTAGAGGCCATCCGCTTCAGTTCCCTCCAGAAGCACTTGATGTGTGGTCAAGTCCTTCGCTACACAACCATGAGGAAAGAACACAAAATAAGCATGATTATCCTTTACAAATTGAGAAACTGATAACAAGTTCTTAGTAATATTAGGGGCAATAAGAATATTTCTTAGTATAACAGATCTATTATTGTAATGAAGACGAGATATACCTGTGTGATAAATTTCTATAGTATTTCCATTTCCAACACAAATTTTACCTTGACCATTATACGGGGCTGCATTAGACACGTTCATAGGGGAATTTGTGAGGTGATGAGATGCTCCCGAGTCTGGAAACCAAGCAGTATTGGCAGCTCCCACTTCAGAAGCCGAAGTAGACGCATTGTGAACATGAAATACATTTGTGTTTGATCCACTTCGATTATCTTGGTCAGGAGATCTGTTAGGAGGACCATACAGATGAGGATGAGTAGAAGGAGATGTATGCTGAAATGAGAGCTGTGGTGGAGCTTGAGAAGATTGAAATGAAAGCTGTTGAACAGGAGAGGGCTGCAGAACTTGAATCGGCTAAACTGAATACTGAGGTAGAGATTGAACCGAATTGAATTCAGGTGGCAAGTAAAATTCAGCAGCATTTGCTTGACCTCTCATGTTGTTTTGATACTGTGGCTGTGCTTGAGAAGTGACACCACTAAAGTTTTGATCAAACCTGTACCAACACCTTGCCACAAGATGTCCAAATTTACCACATAGTTGACATTGTGGCTTGTTGGTGTTGTTATTGCTTCCTCTACCTCTTCCTCGACCGTATGAGTTAGAAGGTGGATAACCTTGCTGAGCATACACATTTGTTGAAGGTGGAGCTTGGTAGGATGACGATTGATTCGGTATAACAGGAGTTGAAACCGAACCAGGAGCTGAAATTGAACTAGGAGCTGCTTGAGCATTGAATACAGCTGAATGTGAACCAATTTGCAGTTGGTTATCTTGTTGTCGAGCCTCCGCATCCAACAAGACACTTGATACTCCAGCTAAATCGTATGGTTGTCTACTTGCAGTGATAACAACCACTATATGTTCATAATCAGCAGTCATTCCAGCAAGTATGGTGCTGATTTGCATCGTCTCCGAGATTGGATGATCGGAACTTCTTAGGCTATCACACAGCAGTTGTATCCTTCCAAGATACTCACGCATCGATATGTCTCTTTTCCGTTGAGATTGCAATGAACACAACAACCGCATAACCCGAGTCATAGAAGCAACAGAAAAAATCTGATGAAGAGCTTGCCAAATCTCATGTGAAGACTTACATTGAACGAGATTAGGTAGCAGTGGTGATGAAATCGATGTCAACAACCAAGAATCTAGGGCACTATCCTGTTATTTGTAAGCTCTGTATGCATGATTAATCACCTTTGTTCCATCTGCATTCAGAACGAACTCTTCTACTCTAGCCGAACCATCAAGGTACTCTTCAAGTCGATGGCTAGAAATTGTGAAGCATATTTGTTGGTTCCATTGAAGATAGTTTGTTTCATCTAACTTGATGTGAATAACCTTGTTTGAGAACTGTTTTGGAGTGAAATCCATCGAAGTATTCTCTGAAAACCAGAATCAAACACACTAACAAACAATATCTAAAAGAATTGATCACAATGAGGAAATCAACACTAGAATGATTCAGCACTAGAATGATTCAGCACTAGAATGATTCACTTTATCACGACTTAATCTTCAAAAGAAGGTACGAAATATGTTTAAAAGATCAGAGTCAAACACATAACGAATTCAGATCAATCATGAACAGAACTGGACATCACTTGCATTAACAGAACAAAATCAGGATACCAGATGAACAAAACCAGAGTTGTGCATAAACCAGATGAACATAAAATCAGATCAGCACATATATCTTTTCAATTGAATAACAGATCTTCAATAACAAGATCTGATTTCGAATGAAATCAGAACTCAACCTCAGCAACAAAACGAATCACACAACCAGAACAGAAACATCAACGTGAATGTAAAACAGAGCAAGCGAAAATCAGCACTGTGATTAGAACGAGAGAAGAAACAGACCTGTGATGAAGATCCTATCAATTCTCGTCTAAAACAAGATCTGATTTCGATTGAAATCAGAACTCAACCTCAGCAACAAAACGAAACACACAACCAGAACAGAAACATCAACTTGAATGTAAAACAGAGCAAGCGAAAAACAGCACTGTGATTAGAACGGCAGAAGAAACAGAACTGTGATGAAGATCCTATCAATTCTCGGCTAAAACGACACCAATAGATGCTAGACTTGAACGAAAATTGAATTCTGATTGAAAACCTTACAAATTGATATCTGAACCACAGTTTATGTCACGGTTGAACCTGAATTTGGTGAAGACAGCTATGAAATGATGAAAGACTCTAAATCCTTGCTGAAATTGAACGAAAATCACACAGACTTCACACCCTGGAGCTCTGATACCATGAAAGGATCTTGAGATGAAAGGAATTTACTGAATTGAGAAGATTGAAGAAGACGCTAATTTCATTGTTGAATCTGAAAAGTTCGGTACATCCTTCCTTATATAGGAAGTGTTAACAGTTGTAATTCTAGGTAATTACAAAACAGCCCACATACTTCTATCAATCTACACATCACATCCTAAACTATATTACAAATGTATATATCCTCTAACATTTGTGACTTTTGGTTCGGGTACTTTGTGTGCCTGATGGACATATGTACAGCATTAGGACATATGCTCCGTGGGAGAGTAGATATGCTGTAGCACGCGATCCATACCGCGACGCACCCCAAAACGACCATGGGTATGACCCGAGATGTGATCTTAACTCGGAGTCGTGTGCGACCTAGAGCTCTTTGCGTAAGAGCCGCATACGTACCCTCATTACTCTGAATAGAGACTTGAGGTTCGGTTCAATGTTTGCTATCTTAGTCCGTGCTCGATGGGTGCGCTCACAAGTACCTTGAACCCGGTTCTAGAAAAGCGATTTGAATTGTGTTGATGGTTTTGTGGGAAGAGGATGGTCAGTATGGGATCTTCTCGATATTGTGTCCACTAGGTGGCTACCAACCGCGGCGTCGGCTGCGGTTGTGGACGCAATACATATATAGGTCTGAAAGATCCTTGTACGTTCAGACCTGGAGAAAGATTACATGACCAAGGGTGCAGGGCACAATTCCACTGCTGGTGTGAGATCCGCGAGTCACTGCAACTCCTAACAGATACACATCACCTTGCTTATTGTGCCTGCCGGTTGCACGACTGCTACCTCGTATGTGACTTTACTGTATAAGGGGAATTCGTTCTCCTGGTGCTGGCTTAATGAATGAGCACACCCCACTTTGTGCGAGTGGGAGATGTTGATTTTGGGGGATTGGGTCGCCCATTAGTGGGAGCCCATTCTAATAAGCCTAGTATTAGATACTGGCCTAAACTGTTCCCTTTATGTATAGGGATGCTCAGGGCTGGAAAACATAATGATGACAGTGATGCCTTGTCGCCCTACAGTTTAGACTGAGGTAAGTAGCTGTGGAAACCTAGGTCATTGCCCGTTAACCCGTGGCGTGACCTCCCGTCCAGCAGACCGTGATCCCAACCTCAGGCAGATCCGCTTCCGCTTCCGCTAATTCGATCGTTCAAGGAGGTAACTTAATTATGTTTAATGTTGTGCCCTAAACGATTGCATGTTTCGTACATATTCCAACAGAGGCAAAATTGGCAATGTCATGCCAATTCAACCTTGTTTATGTCAATATTTATGGATTCACGTAAAAATCATTGTGTGCACACATAAACAAAATAAAGTTTTAAATCTATGATTTCATGGAAAGTTAATAAAATCAGTGGTAATTGTTTTTTATAGAAACATAACTTATCCCAATTAAAAGATATCACGTGATTCAATAAGAATGATTTCAGGCACAAAAATTATCGTCCGCTAAACAACAGTGAGTGCTTGCAAGGTATCGGAGTTGACTCGAGATCGTAATCAACCTTGCAAGGTTGAAGATCTGTGCCAACGAGAGAATTACATAGTTGATCAGTTTACTCTTTTCGATTTTAATGATGAATTAGTTGTTGCAGTTCGATTATTACATGCAAAATGGACAATGTCATGCCGATTCCACCATGTTATGCCGATTTTTATGGATTCACGCATAAAAAATAAAGGGTTAAATCAACGATTTCATGGAAAGTTAATAAAATCATTGATATTTTTTTTTTATAGATACATAACTTATCTCAATTAAAAGATATCACCTGATTCAATGATAATGATTTTACGCGCAAAATTTATCGTCCGCTAAACAACGGTGAGTGCTTGCAAGGTATCAGAGTCGACTCGAGACCATGATCGGGCTTCCAAGGTTGAAGGACCGTGCCAACGGGAGAAAATCGTTGGTCAAACCCTAGAGGGTATCTGAAAAGTATAATCGAGTGACCTACTTGGGCAAAGATTCTGAACTGGGCCACGACGAGGATGTCACGCGCTTTAAAGAGTGTAGATTGTGATACCCTGTCTCACATAGGATAGAAAGAAGTGATTTGGAACACATATAAAGAGATATGAACTACTCAAGTCCAACAAGAATTCCTCCTTTTCAGGGATCAAGTGAGGACAACAGACTTAGTCAGGTTGGGTTAGGCTAGTGAGGACATTTGCTCGAGTTTGGGGTCTTACAGGCCGCGAGGAGAGTGGTTAGTGATAGAATGTAGGAACATGGTGATGATGGGGTTAGTGTTTGTGAGCTGCATATTGTATAGAGGAAAGCTGGACCAAATTGACGATACGAAGTTGGAGACTGGAGATTCTCCTTTCCTTTATCTTTTTTCTTCCATACACTGGTGAACAGAGAAAAATCATTTGAATGGTGGCATGGTCCAATCGGGTCCAACCGCTGACCCGATCCTATTCTGATAACACTAGGTAGAAACGTTATTGATAAAATATGAGTAACTAAGTACCACATGTTTGAATTAAATAGTCACATGCTGAAACATAAGTAATCATTTAATAACGTCAAAAATATAAATGATCAAAACGTCAAATTGTTAGCTGGGATGATCCTACTCGAAACTTGACATCACTGATTGTGCCATGAGTTGATCAAACTGATCAAGCTCACCAATGAATTCATGGATTACCGAGAATCCTGGATCAACTTATAAACATGTTTGTTCTATGAACCCGTTGTTTTCTTCAACGACTTCTTGCCCAGTTTGATCATCTAGCGGATAATACGTATCTGTAGAATAAAATGATAATAATAGTAAGTTCAGTGAATAATACAAATTACACACTTAATTTTCTAACTCACCAACATCATGGATTAGTTTTCATGTGGTTTAAATTACAGCAAGGGTAGAATCGCCAATTCTTCTTCTGAGTCCACAGGAGAGGGGGCTCTCGTGGATCATCGTCACCGTCATACGAAAGTACCACGTTAGGTAGTTAGTCAGAGGTGGGTATTCCTACAGGGTATGATATCACCATCTTGATCTTGTTCTCCCACATGTCCATGTATTGGCGGTGCTTGATGATCTATGGTACACATAGTGTCTTATCTATCCGAATTTTGAACACCCTATCCAATTATTGATGGTCTTATATTGGTTTCGGGATACACTGTTGGAAGTCGAATTGATGGTACATGTGATCTGTCATGTGCCACTCCACATTGTTGAAGTGGATCAGTGGCAACCGGTGCAAGAATAACAAATCCCATTCCATAACCGATTGGGAGGTTCTGTATATGGTGAGGTTTGTGGGGTTCCAACCTATCTGAAAATATAAAATGTATATGTCTTATTTCTTAATAAAATGGAATAAACAGATTCATTGTCTGTAGCACGACGGGACAGACGGTAGGACACTCGACTGGCACAGCGGGAGGCACTACACCATGAATGGTGGAGGCGCGACAACAGGCACGATAGTAGGCACGGTGGACGCACGACAGAAGGCACAGGCTGAAGTTGTTCAGCGGGGCTAAGGGGAGAAGGTTTTCTATTCAGTTTGACTCCCCTGCTCACTCGTGACTGAGAGTTGCGGGTAGAACTTAACTTAAATACTACCCCTGACTGTCAATCACAGTTTGGTATACTTTGTTAAATAGTTTTCAAAACTGGTGATTTGGGTATTTGATTTTCAAATAGGGTATATTTTGGATTAAAAAAAATCGATCATTTGGAGGAGGGTAAATATCTGATGCACATATCAATTACTCAAACAACATTATACTTTGAATACATGCACCACAATAACAATAAATTATTCGAGTATAAGTGTAAAACCATCATCTACATAACTAATTATCGACATGTTTGGTACGTGAAATATTAAATACGGAATAGAGAATAGGAACAATGAATTAGGATACGAGATTGTTTGGTTAATTGTTTAGAATAGAATAGTAATTTGGAATTTAATTTTATGTTAGTGGAATAATATACAAAAATGGAATGGAATAACGTTAAATGACATATTTACTATTTGTTTTAATATGTATAATTTATAAGGAAAATATAAAAATACACTAATTACATTTACTTACAAATAAAATTTATTATAATAAATAAATACAAAATAGAAAATACGTTAATGAAATTAAAATTATAATTTATTAGAAGAAATTAAATTAAATTATAACAAAATATAATAATTAAATTGAAAATATAATTTCATTTGAAAATTTTGAATAAATTATAAATTAAATAGATTAATAAAATAAAAACAAATATAATTATTAGAATAAATTAAATTTAAAAATAGATTAATTAAATTTAAAATATATAGATTTATGTTTTTTCATAATTAATTAGAAATAATAAGGGTAAATTGATCTTTTTTTAGTTATTTCTTATTCTGGGAGAATCGGAAATAGTTCATCCAAAGAGGACCCTAAGGAATGCATATTCCTATAAACCTAAAATTCTTAAATGTCATTATGATCCATTATTTTATCAACGAAAAACCTCATATAGATTTCGTACGTTGATGACCATTCCATGAATTCTTCCTCAACTTTGCTCACAGAGAGATGAATGTCGCACGTGACAATTATGTTGGACGCTCCATAAACTCCAAGTTCCTAACGCTAGTCTCTCTTGTAATTCACGTAACCTCTAAAACAATTGTCAATCCTTTGGTCAATTGATTGGGTATGTGAATTAACAAATAGGGTTAGTTAATCTTAAATTTCAAGTTCCTAATGAAACTAAAGTTTCATTGAATCTGGATTAGTTTTTACTGTTAACTTCCCATGTTAATTCTGGGAGGTAACTGCAAGTTTTATACTTTGAGTCTCAACAACTCTTCTTTCGATGGGTAAAAAAGAATGAAAAGTACTACTACTAATAAAAAAGTATATACTTTGTGATGATTATTGCAACTAGAGTTGTCAATTTCGAAACCGAACAGAACTTGACCCGGGCTCGGATCAGGAAAATAGAGTGGCGGATCATTTCCAGGTGGACCCGTCTGACCCGCCTCAAAACACAGGTCGCTTTCGGGTTGGGACATCTGACCCGAACCCGACCCGTAAAAAAAAATGAAAGACCCTAATTATACAAATTGAATAAGAGGAACATCACTCTGTCGTTCAGCAACCACAAGTCCACACTCCATAGCAAACACGTCTCCGCGGTCCACACTCCATACTCCAGCAAGCAACACAGGTCCACACTCCAGACTCCAGCAGCGGTCAAGCAGCGGGAATCCAGTTCTGTATTCAACAGTGCACGTTCGCGGTCCTCCGTCCTCATGCCTCGCAGTCCTCCGTCTTCCTCTTCGCGTCCTCGCCTGCCGGCGCTCGTTCGTTCATCCTCACCTGTACCAGTTGACGGTTTGAAGGTTCTCTGAATTTGCCTTGAGTCTTGAGTATACTTTTTGAATTTACTTTCCTCGAGCCTTGAGCGCTTGCTAATCTGAATTTGCTCTCGCTAATTTACCTTGAGTCTTGAGGTCTTGTTGAACTTACTGAACTTGCTAAACTTGATTGTTTGTTGAGGTCTTGCAGTCTTGCTAATTTGCTTGTTTGTTACAATCGTGTTGAACTTGCTCTCTTCTTGCTTATTTCAGTTATTCAGTACTAAGCTCGTTAACATGGAGGATGACGAACTTGTGAGGCTTGATTTTGACGACGATAGATTTAATGAACTTGATGTTGATGTTAACGAAGTTGAAGTACTTGAGACTGAATCAACAACTAACATAGACAAAGATAAAGGAAAGCGCAAGGAAGAAGAAAATGTTGAGAAGGTTAGTGCAAAATCAAACCTAGAAAGTTATGAAGGTGAAAGTCAAAAAATGAAAAATTTATTGAAGTCCAATGTATGAAATCATTTTGAAATTCTTCCATTAGAGAAAACAGACAGGATAGCTAAAAATAGTTGTTTAAAGTGTAGCGAACAATATCGTTGTGATGCTAATTATGGAACTGGAAATATGAAACGCCATTTAAAGAAATGTGGAAAAAGAGATTGTCAGGACATAGGTCAAATGTTCATTGCAGCTAACAAAAACACTGTTACTCTAGAAAGCAACCAGTTTGATCCTCTAAAATTTAGAGAGTTGCTTGCAAATCCTATTGTACAACATAATTTTCCCTTTCAGTTTGTTGAGTATGGTGGTATCAAAGTGGTTTTCAAATATCTACGAAAAAATGTGCAATTGGTTAGTAGAAACACAATTAAATATGATTTTATGAAGAAGTATAGTTCTTTGACAGAGAAGGTCAAGGTGTTGATAGGTTCTTCCCGTAGTAATATTTGTCTTACGTCAGACTTGTGGACCTCTCTTACAACTGATGGTTATATTTGTTTGACTGCACATTTTATCTATGTTGATTGGGTGTCACGTAAGGTCCTCTTGGGTTTTAGCTTTATGTCACCTCCACATACTGGTAGGTCTTTAGCTGAAAAAACTTATGACATGTTGGCGAATTGGAGAATTCTTGATAAAGTCTTCTCTTTGACTTTGGATAATGCCTCATCAAATTATGTTTGTGTTAAAGTGTTGAAGGATAAGTTGTCACTTAACAATCCACTTATTTTGGATGGTGAGTTTTTCCATATCCATTGTTGTGCTCATATTCTAAAGTTGATTGTTCAATAAGACTTAAAAGAAGTTGATGATGTTGTGAAAAATATCAGAGAAATTGTCAAGTACATTCGAGGCTCGTAGATTATAAAGACTGGATTTCTTAAAAATGTCAGTGCTTTGAAGTTGGATAGTCGATAAGGTTTGCGACAAGATGTACCAACTAGGTGGAAATCTACATTTCTCATGCTTAAAAGTGTTTTATACTATAAGAGTGCAATTCGTCACATGGACTTAGGAAATTCAGTGGTGTGTCCTAATCAGTCTGAATGGGCAAACTTAGAAGAAATTGCAGATTTTAGGTGCTTTCTATGATTTGACCATGCTTTTTTCGGGAACGAAGTATCCTACTGCAAATTTGTACTTCCCGTTGGTGTGTGTGATCAATTACACTTTGAAGAAAAGTTATGAAGATGAACGCTTGTTCATGAGAGGTCTAGTTGATTGTATGAGGTCCAAATTTGATAAGTATTGGACCAACTTCAATGTCATTTTAGCAATGGTTGTTATTTGGGACCCTCGGTGCAAGTTTGAGTTTATCGAGTTCGCTTATAAAAGGTTGCATGGTTAAGATTAAGGGGGTTGAACCTGAAATGATTCGGTCCAAGTTGTATGAGTTGTATAATGCGTATGTGGATAAGTTATTTGTTGTAGCATCTTCTTCTTTACAGAAGAAATCTCAGGTTGGTAAAAAGGCTCGTTCAACCTCTTACACTGATCAAGTGTTACATCACTCAACCACTGAAGGCAATATGCTCAATGTAAGTCTTCTTTAAATTATGTTTTTTTAATCCTTCAACTATTTTATATGTTGTTTTTATATATGTTTCAGAAATTTGATGGTTTAAGATCAAGCAGTCAATCAACTCAAAAGTCTCAACTTGATCGATATTTGGAAGAAAAACTACTTGATAGGAAGAATACTTTGGATGTTCTTGATTATTGGCATGGGGAATCAACTCGATTTCCTAATATTTTCGCTTTGGCATGTGATATTTTCTGCGTCCATATTACAACAGTTGCTTCTGAATCAACATTTAGTATTGGTGGTCGGTTCTCGATAAATACAGGAGTTTGCTCAAGCCTGAAACATTGAAAGCTATTATGTGCACTAGAGATTGAATTGAAGACAACACAAGTAATATCTTTGAATGAGTAAGAGTCACAAGGATTTATCTTGAAGAAATAGTTTGGTGGAAGCATGCAACTAATTGATTTTCTTATGGTTTTGGTAGAATGCATTTGTGAAATATGGATGTTGGAATGTTTTATCTTACATTAGTGATTTGATGAAATATGGATGTTGGAATTTGGATGTTAGTCCAGGATGGTGAAATGTTGGATGTTAGTGAAACATGGATGTTGAAATATTTTATGTTGCATTGTTGCTGTAATTTTGATTTTAAGAGGTAAATTCAATAGTTCATAATTTTTGTAATATGGTGGCTCAGGCGGGTCAGGGTTAAAAAACCTGACTCGTGCGATTCGGTGGGTCGGGTCCAGGTTGACCCGTGGGAAGTGGTGAGTCGGGTTAACCCGAATTGACATTAGTAACTGCAACATGTTTTTTTTTATCGTTTTTATTTCTATGATGAAACTGCTAGTTTTAGTTTATACTGTATATCTAGTTGTTGTTTGGTTTGTTTGTATATAAGGGATTAAATAACACACTAGTTGAGTAGCTTATGTAATTAATATGTCTTGGAGATAATATGATACTCGATAGAGTTGTTAATATCCACCGAGTTCGGTATGGGTTAACCCACTAAGTTCACGCGCGATCATCATGCATTTTTTTGGTCCACAATAGTGGACTCGAACCATTTGAGTAAATAGATGAAAACAACCATTCACTTCGGAGGATTCTAGGCATGAAAAGCTTCCATGACTTTGGCAATCTACAAGGTCAACCTAATTCTCATTCCTCAACTCGGAATTCGAGTCTTATAACATGTTTGGTTTGCATAATTGGTAGGGAATAGAAACTACGGAATCTGTATTTCGAGTTTTGTTTTGCAGAATTGAAATTGTGCATAATCGGAATTCCTAGAGAGCTAGGAATAAGTATTCCTTGGGAAAACCTCAGAATTGTTATTTCTAGAGAGCTAAGAATAAGGAATAGATGTCATATAGACAAAAATACCATTCACTGTTAAATATTTATTTATATTTTAATTAAATTTAAATAATTATTTATATTTTAATTTAATTATTTCTTATAATTTTAATTAATTAAATTATTAATTTATATTTTAATTAACTTTATTTTATTTTAATTAATTAATTACAATTTAATTTAATTAATTAATATAATTTTTAATTAATTATAGTTTTTTTATGAAATATATTTTTAATTTAATTAATCGTAATTTGTAAGCTTCCCAAATTAATTAATATAAATTTTTATAAGATAATTGTATTATATATTATACATATTGAAGCAAATGGCATATACTTCATTTTACTTGATTCCATTCCATTTTCATATATCATTCCACCAACCAAACACTGGAATTCCATATTCCATTTCATTTCAATCCATCAACGAAACAACATCATATTATTATCTCTTATTACTTATTCTCTATTCCCTATTCCCCGTTCCTCTTTTGTATTCCTTACTTCGTATCCCATCAACCAAATGCATCATTAGAATGCAAAATTTTGTAGAAAGTATTGTTGCTCATTAACTCAACTAATGAGATTCGATTCTTGGAATCACTAGAGAAGCCAAACAGATGTACCAACCAAGGGCTCTGGATCTTGATGAGGATCTCGTTGTCGTTACCGATTTCAGTGACCAGATCAAGAGAGGGTTCGCTTGACGTAACGACCCTTGAGGACGTCCTTGCAGATGTTGGTATGGATTCCCTTGCTAAGGAGCTTCTGGTTGGACAAACCATTTGGCAACCTCGAGGTCTATGGAGTCAAGAAGTTCAGTTTTCTTTTCAACCAATGAAAAAGTCTTAGTTTTCGGGAACTACACCCACGTCGCGAGAAGAATATGGTAGCTGAATAATCATTACATAAGAATGCTAGATGCTGACGTCTCATTCACAAGGGTTGGTATTAGGGCTTGTTAAGAAGAGAAGTTCACGCTGTGGCTGAAGCAGGGGTTGTTAGGTATGGTGGCGGTGGAGCTCAAGGAATAGTCGGTGCGGTCGAGGCTTATCACAAGGACAATTAAGTCATAAATTGAGGTTAATGTCTCAAGACTCTTATGGATGTTATCCGTGCAACCGACGCGTATGTATCGTTTTTTATGTTCGAACCCTTTAACTACTAATCTAGCATTTAAAGTTTGAATCGTTTCATCGGTATTAAATTTTCTTCGAAATACCGATTTACACCCGATAGGTATAGAGACGGGAGGCAAGTCAACAAGTACCCAAGTATTATTAGATAATATTGAGTTTATCTCATCATTAATTGCCTCTTTCCAAAAAGCGGAATCTCTTGAAGCCAAAGCTTCGTTGAAACTTATTGGATCGTCTTCAACATTAAGCACAAAAGGGTTTTTGTGTAGAATATTATTTTTATCTCCTTCTATTAAGAAAATAAGAGCTTGAGATGATATACAATCCGATCCAATACTCTTTTCCTTTCTAGTCATTTGACTCTTTCTAGACTCCTCATTTGATTCAACTTTGTGTTTTTGTTGAGGAGTTAATACATTCGAAGACACTTTTAAAAAGATGCAATATCATTATTTCTTAAACTTGTCTTCCAAGAATTTAACATCTCTAGACTCAAATATGATATTTGAGTCCAAGTCTAGCAATGTATATGCCTGAGAACTTTTAGCATATCCGACAAAGACACTTTTCAAGGCTCTCAGACCCAATTTTGTCTTATGTGGATCGGTGACTCTATAAAATGCTAAGCATCCCCAAACTCTAAGATAACTCAAGTTTAGTTTTCTACCATTCCATATTACATATGGGGAAGTATAAGACTTTCTTGAAGATATTCTATTATGCAAATGACATGTCGTCAATAATGCTTCATCCCAAAGATTTAATTGTAATTTTGCATTCAAAAGCATAGCATTCACCATATCTACCAGTGTTCTATTTTTTCGCTCAGCCAACCCATTTTGTTGTGGAGTATAAGGAGCACTGGTTTGATGAATTATACCATTTTTCTCACAAAAGAGAGAAAATTCGATGGGAAAATACTCCCACTTCTATTAGTTCGAAGGATTTTTATTTTCCTTCCCTTTCGGTTTTCAACAACGTTTTTAAAACGATTAAACATTTCAAAAGCCTTATCTTTTCTTTTCATTAAGAAAACATATGTGAATCTAGAACAATCATTGATAGAGGTAATAAAATATCTATTGCATCTCTCTTGTTAAAATACCATTTAATTCACATATGTCAGAATGAATAAGTTCTAAAATTTGAGTATTTATTTATGCTTTTGGAAAAGATTTCCTAGTTATCTTTGCTTGAATACAAGTCTCGCACTTTGAAATTTTATCAAACTTAGTAAAAATTAAACCATGTTTGACATGTGTTTTATTGAATTATAATTTAAATGTGCATTACGAGAATGCCATGGAAAAGATGAATACTGAACGGTATAAGAAGAATCAGAAATCATTTTATTGATACTTAACTTGAACATACCATTACAAACATAACATTTCCCCACATATATGACACCCTTGGTCAAAATGAGTTTGTCAGACTCTGTCACAATCTTCAATCCATTCTTACATAACAAGCTACCAGAGACAAGGTTCTTTCTAAGTTCTGGCACATAAAGTACATTCAGAAGAGTTAATTTCATTCCAGAAGTAAAGTGAAGTTCTACACTTTCTTGACCAAGAACCTTTGCAGCATTAGAGTTTCACATAAGCACCTTGATACGATCTTCCAGGAGTCGGCACTTTCGAGGGTAGGTGGTGATACGATTCTCCCAAGGCTCGTAATATTGCTGTCAGAATTCCGACTCTGTAAAGGGTTCCCTTTTCCGCGAATCTCTGCTCCGAATTGATCCTAGTTATGAATACGAAAGTCGCAGATAATTGAGTCCTCTTTCTGGAATGGGTGGGCTCGTCGAATTCCGATATGTATTCCGTCTTCTAGACCAATTTTGGTAAGGTCGGTCCTCCTGGATACGATTCTGCCGAGACCAGAATATACGAGGATAGATGATGGATGAATGATGGATCGATTGGATCACACAAAGGCAGCGACAAGCCCTTGATACCTCCACAATGGATTCTCCAAGATATGACGCACTCGAAGATTCCAAAGCTTGAACCTTGGATATGACGCACCAAGACTCAATTGCCGGATATGACACACCAACAATCAATTTCTCATTCAATGAACAAGAAGAACAATGTGGCTAGCACACAAGTTTGTAAAAAGGTTGATCATCTCTCATTTCGGCCACCCTAGCTACTTATCCTAAAAGAAGTAAAACCCTAAACTAATTTGGGCCTAAGGAAAGCTCTCCTATGGGCCGAATTTTATTCTCCTCCTCTTATTGGGCTTGGTTGTCTTGTGGACCGTTTGCCTCATTAAAACCCCCCTTTGTAAAACCCAGTGGGACAAAACCAAAGGTCGGGAAAAAGAGTACAAACGAGCCCCTCTTGACTTATTCCATTCGAGCAACCAAGAGGTTCTTAGGCTCCATGTCTCCGGACGGAATGATAGTTGGTCCTATGCGGTCCAGTAGTGTGGTGATTGTATGTCCAAGCTTCCTAGCCCTTGATCGTGTCATTGGTCCACTCGGCACGGTTATCTCACCCCTGTCTTCAAGTGTGGGCCGCATTTCTTCCATGATCACATCACACCTCGCCCCTCTGCAATATTTTCATAGTTTTTGATCATTTTTTTATCATTGCAGACATGAATTGTGGCGCCAAAATCTAACCACCAATTTGTGGGCATTGTTTTAGTAGCCATGTATAGCTCAATGATCATTCCGATTTGAACATCTAAAAACATTTTAGTGACCATAGCCACTAGCTCCTCCTCTCTATCTTACACCACATTATCGGTGTTAGATGCATTGGGATTTTTCTTTGGTGCTTGTTTGCGATGTTTGAAATCTCGAATGAGATGCCCCTTTTCCCCGCAATGGAAACAAAACTTGACAAATTTCCTTTTCTTGGTGGTGTCAATAGGGATGGTATCATCAAACTTTCTCTTATTTCCGCCTTGTTCCTTTTTGAACTTCGACTTCCTTTTCTCCACTAGATTCACTCTGTTATCCCCTTGAATACTTCGCTTTCCTAGAAGAAGGCGAGTTTCTTCCTCAATCCGCAAATACTTATGCAATTGATCCATACTGAAATTCTCAGATGAGTGGCTGATAATAGCTCTAACTTATAGGACGTTTAGCAATTATCACTCCAACCTAAAAAGACTCGGAGCTTAGGAGCTATCAACTTTTTATTCTTTTAACCTACTTACCATGATCTCCAACTAATACAATTGATCCATGACATATATTTTATCTATCATCTTGAACTCTAGGAACTTCATGGTAAGTAACTTATTCGTCCCTTGTTTTTCTACTAAATACTTGTTCTTCAATGCATTCCATATTTCACGAGGTGATTTAATTGATGTGAAGAGATCATATAATTTATCAGAGAGCGTGTTAAGAATATGACCTCGACATAACAATTCGTCTTCTTCGCGCTTTAGTCATTGTCTTTTGATTTCTTCACTTTCACACTACTGAAATTCCCGCCTTTACCGACAAAAAATTAATTTCGTCAGTAAAAGTTCGTCAGTAAATCTTAATTTGCCAACAAAATTTAATTTTCGTAGGTTAAATATTATTTCACCGACAATATCAAATTTCGTCAGCAAAATATATTTTTACCGACAAAATCTAAAAATTTGTCGGTGAAATCTCACGTATTTGCCGACGAAATGCAATTATCGTCGGTAATTAGGTCTTTATCGACGAAAATTAAATTTTGTCGGTAAATTAATATATTAGCTATGTAATTTACAGATGAAACTCAATTTTCGTCGGTAAATATATATCTTTACTGACGATGTATAATGTTCGGCGGTAAAGATATATATTTACCGACGAAATTGAGTTTCCTCGACAAAAATAATATTTAAAAATTGAATTAAACCTAGCCGCAGATGACAAAAACATTCCAATTGTGAAGGAGGAACAGAGCCAATAGGAGAGTAATAGTAACCGAGAGGCAACTTGAAGCCTAGGAGGAGACAACTTCCACGGCGGGAGGCAAGACGGATGGACGATCTATAGCGCTAAGAAGAGGCGACGGGATGTAGGAGCTTGCGGCGGCGGAAGAGTTTCGGGCAGAGGAGAAGGAACCGATACCACGGGAACACGGAGACGAGCAAGAGGTAAGCAGCGGAGTAGTAGACGAGGTCGAGGCGGACCGCGGATGGAGGCAGTGTCGGTCTTGTTCATCTTAAATTTGGCATATCGAGCATTGTCGGTCATGGATCAGAAAGGAAATCTCGTCTTTGTGAACCTCTCCATTCTTCATGAAGGAGAGAGACGAGAAGGTGCTGTAAATTCAAGGAGGGAATGGGATATGGAGGTTACTAGTACCACACAAATTCTTCAACTATATTACCATTACTGCACCTTACTTGCCCTTTTGAACAAGTTGATAAAAACTAATCTGAAGCAAAAGAGTGGAGTGTGAGACTGTTGATTTATGTTGATGTTACCATTTGCTGAACTGATATATGCTTACATTGGGAGCGTGTGATACACATGATGCCTCTTAATACTCATTTACTCTAATCTGTTTATGGCCTAGATGTTTCATAGCTACTAAATCTTGTTCTTACGTACCTTTTGAGTGATCTAATTACTTCTTTTGCCGATTTATTGTGTTTTTAAGTTTGTGATTGAGATGTTAACTTGTTCATTATCTATGTATAGGTGAATTCTTTTGTATTTGAATGAGGGTTTAGTCAGTTTCCAAAGGGAAAGTATAATGAATGAAAAAGAAGATTCTGACATAGACGAAACAATCAATGTAAATGGTGTTAAGAGCAGTTACAAAAGAGAGGTAGGAAATGAAAATTTACAAGAAAAAGTTTCGACAACTGAAGTTATGGCTGAAGAAGAACACTTTGAGAAGGTCTCTATAATACACCAACATAAAATTTTAATTCCTACCCATGAGAGCTCAGTAAACTCAAATTATTCCCCAGTTTCAGACAATGGGAAATATCAGTCTCAATCATCAGCAGAAGATTTTAGTTTTCCTTCTCGAGCTTAAATACATCATGGTCACTCTACTTCAAACCCCGAGCCAGAGACAGAAAATGACTTATTCATGCAGTAGTCACGATCAGCCGCTAGTTGGTGCTTTTAGCTCTGATCGGCTAAAGAAGTTCCATGAGAGATACTCCGGGTTTGAAGATCAATCTATTCCAAAATTTCATTACGGTTCCCATTACTCGAGTGCTGGAACAATAGTTTCTATCCAGCATCTTTTCCTACTAGATTCACCTTTTTAGTGCTTTTTTTCCAGCCAAGCATTCTCATTTCGTTCCAGCCAAGGGTATAGCCATTCACAACCTTGTCAATCCAACTGCAAGGTGGTAAATTTGATCATGGAGACAGAATGTTCTCAGATATTGCGGCTACCTGGAATGGAGTTCTTGAGGATATGAGTGATATAAAGGAATTGGTACGACATTTTGGCACCTGCATTGTTATTACCCAGTCACACATCTCATTTCTTAAAGGATGTGCTTTATTTGATAAACTTCAACTATGTCAGGTACCTGAGCTCTTTTACCTCCCAAAGCTCGGTATGTCGTATATGCAAAACTACGTACGTCATAGTCATTGTAGAAGACGATATGGAACTAAGTGATCCTGGGTTAGTTTAGTCATATCAAATTGATCATGCTTATCAGTCATATCGAGTTTAGAACCTTCATTGTTGCTGAAATTTAGAGCTTTGGCATACTTTTAGTTGTAATATTGCCTAAATTTGGAACTTTGACATACATTTATTTAGGCTTTTAGAACTATCATATTGGACTAGTACGGATTCAATCCACACAATTGTTTCTTAAAATGATTTTTGTATCCTTGTGCCATTGAACTATTTGTAAATTTATAAATTTTTTAAAAGAGTTCTTTTTTTACCGACGGAAATTTCCGTCGGCATAGCATGTATAACGACGAAATTAGTTTCGTAGGCAAAAACATCTTTACCGACAAACACTATTTTGTCGACAAAAACCTATTTATCGACGAAAATTTTTCGTCGGTAAATAGTGTTAGGGGTTATGATATAATTACATTGTTTGAAGTAGATGATTGCCGTGAGCTATAGGTATGTTTCATAGATCTTCTATTGTGTTTCTTGAGTATTCTAGAATCTGATTGTTATTCTCTCATCAGGATCAGTTCTAGGCTATAAATAGAGGTCATAGTCCTTTGTAAAGAACTTAACATGTTATTGAAGTAATTGCTCTGTTCTTGAGCTTTCAATTCTGTTATTTCGGTTATAACAGAATTAGTTGCTTCCTTGCTAAGCAATCTTCATCTTCATCTCTTTGATTCAATTTCTTTCTCAAGTCGTCTAAAATGGTATCAGAGCTATACGAATCTGCGGATTACATCCAGTAATCTCGTCGTTCACTTCATCATTCATCCATTTCTGTTGCTGCGATTAAAAGTTCGTCGGAAGCTGCTGTTCGAAGATCATCAATGGAGGATGCTCTTCCACCTGCATTTTCGAACAAGAAGATCTGTATATTGACTGGAGATGACAACTTTCAGTCATGGAAACAGCAGGTACTTCTTGCTGTTAGAGGATTTGATCTCGAATCTCATTTATACGGTGTTCAAACTGTGCCAACTCACATCACTAATGAAATTGGCGAAAATCTGCCCAATCCTGCCTATGCGAAATATAAACAGAGAGATAGTTCTTTAGCCTCTTGGTTGTTAGTGTCGATCTGTCCTCAGGTTAACAGATATCTGTTAGGATGCATGACTGTTAATGCTGTGTGGTCGAAACTACATCAGATGTTTTCCTCTTCGTCTACAACGAGAGTGATGAGTCTATATGGAAAACTTAAATCCAGGAAGCTAGTAACTCAGTCTGTTAGAGATTATCTTGCTGATATTCAATCTACTTGTGATAGCCTTGCTAGTTGTGGCCATCCAATAGATGAAATGCAGCAGATCTCCATAGTTCTGGATGGAGTGAAAGGCCAGTTTGACAATGTTGTTTCAGTGATTCACGCAAGCAGGAATCCATACGACTTAGCCTCAGTAAGTTCTGTACTTCTGGATGCTGAAACAAGAGCTCGTGATCAGCTCTTTGATCCAATGCTGATGCCTCAAGCAATGATTCACACTACGGATGAGTTTACAAAGAAGACTGCTACACAAAATTCTGACTCTGTGTACAAATCTGATGCAAACACTTCAAATCTTTCTAATCAGCAGAGTCAGCACAATCAATCAGGTCCTCCTATGTTTGACAGAGGAAGAGGAGCTGGTGGAAGAGGTCGAGGTGGAAGTAACAGGCCGCAGTGTCAGCTCTGCGGGAAGATTGGACATCTTGTCAATCGGTGCTATAAGAGATTTGATGTGAACTTCCATGGAGTTACCTCGTCAAGTAATCCGATGTCTGCCAACTTGTGTCAAACCTCTTGGAATGACTGGAATGATTCTGCTGATCAGAACTTTGTGAACTCGTCTTCGGTCTCTACTCCAACAAACACTACATCTCTAGCTTTCAATCCTGCGTATGCGACTTCTCATCCTGCATATATACAGAATGTTGCTCCATATGGACACTATCCATTTATGTTGCCATATCCTGTCACTCCTGGTTATAATGCAGGTCTGTCCTACTCAGGAGCACCTTCAGCACCATCACAAGAATCGATGTTCACTCCTCAAATCAACTTTGCCTCACTTCCTGTTCCTCAAATTGCTGGCAACAATCAGATATGGTATCCTGATTCTGGTGCAACAAACCACATTACAAATGGTCAGCCAGCTAAAGGAACAGAACCATATAAGGGAGCAGGTAAAGTTCAAGTCGGAAATGGTTCTCAATTAACCATTTCAAACATCGGTACATCTGTGATTAACACTCCTTCAAAATCTCTTTTTCTCAATAATATTCTTTATACACCTGAGATTACCAAGAACTTAGTGTCTGTCTCACAGTTTTCCAGGGATAATGGAGTATACTTTGAGTTTCATCCAACTCATTGTATGGTTCGTGACTTGGTGTCGAAAGAAGTGCTTTTGGAAGGAGAAGAAGCAGGAGGTCTTTACAAGTTAGATTTTCATAAATTTTCTAGATGTAATAAAGCTGCTAGACTTGGTAATAAGGATGATCAGTTTGCTTATAATAATGATCAGTTTGCCTATATTGTTGAATCGTCTAGTATATGGCATAAAAGACTCGGACATGCTTCTTCAAATGTCTTGGCATCTGTTTTTAAAAATTCTGGAATGAAATGGTCTTCATCATATGGTTTATGTTCCGCTTGTTCTGTTGGTAAGAGTATCAAGTTACCGTTTTCGAATTCAACTACCAAATACACACAACCTCTTCAACTTGTTGAGGTTGATCTATGGGGACCAGCTCCTGTTACATCTAATGGTAAGAAGTATTATATGAGCATTGTCGATGTGTATTCTCGATATACTTGGATTTATTTTCTAAACCAGAAAAGTGAAGCTGCAAATCTGTTTATTCAATTTCACACTCTTGCAGAAAAACAACTGAATTGTACTCTGAAATCAGTTCAAACTGATGGTGGAGGAGAGTTTAAGTCGTTAGCTTTGTACTTCTCTAATCATGGTATTGATCACAGGATTACATGCCCCTACACATCTGAGCAAAACGGGATTGTAGAGAGGAAACATCGACATATTGTGGAAATGGGGTTAACTCTCCTACAATCTCAAAACACTAATTGGTGCTACGACTGTGAGATCGGTTTACCATGCTCTCCAGGCCCGTCGTCCTCACGCTCCTGCTGCCCCGGTGCAGGGACCTTCGGGATAGAACCTGATCTGGCAAGCTAGGGTTCATCCCAAGGTTAAGTCGTTTTTGTGGAGGCTCCGTGCAAATGCTGTGGCTGTCCGATCGAACCTGGCTAGGAGGGGACTCCCATTAATGCTACCTGTCCAGCTTGTGCCGAAGTGGAGACCGCTCTGCATATGGTGTTGGGCTATTCTTGGACTCACCGTGTTTGGCAGCATGTTGTTGGTCTTGATGTTGCAGGCGTGGATCGACAGCTCATGGAGGATTGGCTGTTCTCCGGAACAGTTCCGTCTGCTAGGTTCTGTGCTGCGGTCCTTCAGGGGAAGTGGGAGCTCGCCATGCTAGCGTGCTGGTCGATTTGGAAGGCTCGGTGCAAACTCGCCTTCGAAAACAAGCCGCTGAACCCGGACTCGGTGGTTAGGGACATCAAGTTGGCGTTTGACGAGCTGGCTGTGTCGCGGCTGGGGTCTTCTCGTGATGCAGGTGCAGGTGCGATTCCGAGAGGTGGGATCCAGAGGGGCGGGGCTCGGTGGCGACCACCGGAGGGCGACGTCATTAAGATTAATTGCGACGCCTCTTGGTGCTCGTCGACGGGCCAAGGCGGGATAGGGGTCATTGCTAGAGACCAATCGGGTTCTATCCTCGGGGGGTGGCACGGGAATGAGTTGGGAGGATCGGTCGACGAAATTGATCCTTTATGCGGTCAAGTTAGCGGTTGCTAATCGATGGCGGAGAGTTTCTTTTGAGTCGGACTCGGAGAGGGTTATCAACCATATCCGCGGTTCGACATTTTTGTGGAGGTTGGAAACTCTTATAGATAATGTGTTATTCCTGGCTTCGTCCATGGATATTGTTCGCTGGGGGGCTATCCCTAGAGCCGCAAACAAATGTGCGGATTGGATAGCAAACCAGGCTAGGTTACGGGTGTGTCCTTCGGACTGGGTACTTGTACCCCCACCCGAGTTGTCTTCTCTTTTGTTTTCGGATTGTTTGTGTGTAAGCGAGCTTAGTCTCCATGGTTCTTGAATGAGCAATTTTTGTTGGCCAAAAAAAAAATGGGCTTCGGAAACAGTCTCCTGGCAGCTCGCGCCACCCACGTTTCCTCCTCGTTCTTCTTCAGACAATTCATCTCTTCCTTCCTTCACACGCTTCATCTTCTTCTTGCTTCCAGTACCAGAGTGATTGATTTTGATCCCTCACTGCTTCAGGAGTGTCTCAGTTCATCTTACTCTCCAGAATGATGGCGATTGTGTCGCGACTGGTCAGTTCAAGTTTGTCGATTTGCTCCGAGCCTAGTACGTTCTGATGCTCTATTCTATCCACGATTTCCTTCGGTTCTTGATTTTTCTTCACATTTGAGCATCATATCTTAATGGTTTAGGGTAATGCATGTGGTTGTACGTCTGTGGCCTTGTTAGATCGATTGTTGGAATTATGTGATTGCTTACTCTGCTTGAGTATGACAATTTTTCTTTGGCAGTCGTCTGGTCAGATTACCGTATAAAATTTCATCTGATAGTTGTTGCAGTTGTACGTCTGCTTATGTAGACCACAAGGGAAGAAGAATGTGATTCACTGAAGGATGCTCTTTGTTTGGGATTTGCTGGATCTTTGAACTACTCCAAGATTGATCATCTAAATTGAGCAATTTGTTAGCCGTTAAAATGTCTTTTATTGACATAACAGTTCGATTACAAGCTATGCATAAAATCTTCTTAAATGCTCAGAATTAAATGGACGGGGTAACCTCTCGCCTTCGGTGGTTTCCAAATAGTAGGATCCTGGTGCGGCGATCTCTACTACTTTGTACGGTCCTTCCCATTTGGCTGAAAGTTTGTTTTTACTGTCCAGCCTTGTGAATTCATTCCTTCTCATAACCATCTCCCCCACGAAAAATTGGTGAGCGCTGACTTTTCTGTTGAAATACCGAGCGGTCGCCAAGCGCATCTTTGCATGTGTCTTTTCCGAGAGCCATCTCTTTTCCTCTGCTAAGTCGAGGTCAGTTCTGCGCTCGATCTCATTTGCCTCTGCGTTAAAGTGTAAGACTCTGTGGGTAGGCACTGCTAATTTGGTTGGTGCTACTGCTTCTGATCCGTACACTAAACTGAAAGGCGTTTCTCCTGTGGTCGCCTTAGGCGTTGTTCTGATTGCCCATAATACGTTTTTCAGTTCATCTGCCCAGTTCCCTTATTGAGTCCTGCTAAGACAACCTTATTGGCTGCTTCAGCTTGCCCATTCGTTTGAGGATGATGTACTGAGCTGAAACGATGGTCCACATGATATTCTTCACAGAGCCATTTCAGCTCCTTTCCAACAAATTGCGGACCATTATCACTGATGAGTACCTTAGGAATGCCAAACCTGGAGAATATGTTGACCTGCAGGAACTTGATGACTTGGAATTCTGTCGTCGAAGCTAGAGCTTTCGCCTCTACCCACTTAGTGAAGTAGTCGATTGCCACTATAATGTGAGTACGCTGACCAGTGCTAATGGGAAAAGGACCCAATATATCGATTCCCCATCGAGCGAAAGGCCAGGCACCCGCCATTGGGGATAATAATGTCGATGGTCGACCCGATCGTGGTGCAAACTGCTGGCAAATTTCACACTTCTGTGTTAACTCGGCTGCGTCTTTTCCCAATGTCGGCCAGTAATATCCAAATCTGAATATTTTCCTGCTTAGTGATCGAGCACCTTCATGGCATGCTGCTGCCCCTTCGTGAGCTTCTCGAAGAACCTTTTCCGTTTCAGGATGAGCGACACACCTCAAGTAAGGTGTCGAGTAGCCTCTTCTGTAGAGTTCTCCATCGATGATTACATAGCTTGCTGCGAGCCTTCTAATCCTCGTGGATTCTCCTTCGTCCTCCGGGAGGATTCCTTCTTTTAAATAACTCTGGAACGGGGTCATCCATGTGACTTGTCCTTGGATGTTGAAGACCTCTGCTCTGCTTTCCAGGACTGAACATAGAGCTTTCTCCAGAAATTGTACATCCTGGACTATCGCCCCTCCGAAGGCTAGTTTACTCAAAGAATCTGCCATCTGGTTTTCTTGGCGAGGAATAAACTCAATCGCGAAATTTGGGATTTCCGCGACCAGCTTTTTGACAATGCCGAGATATTTCTTCATATTTTCTCCCTTTGCCTCGTAGGCGCCATTAACCTGATTGACAATAAGCTCTGAGTCACTTTTTACCTTAAGCGCGGTTATACCCATTCCTTTTGCTAGTCTGAGTCCTGTGATAAGAGCCTCATATTCTGCTTCATTTTTGGTCGCTGGAAATGTCAAGGCGATCGCGTACTTTAGAGGCTCGCCCTCAGGAGGAATAAGAATTAAACCTGCCCCCGAGCCTTCTTTTGATGAAGACCCATCCGTATAGAGTTCTCATATTTGATTGTCGTATGCTGACTGACTTGGCCTGTTCTCTGCTTCTGTTTGACCGTTACTCGTGCTTTCCACTATGAAATCAGCTAGTGCTTGACCTTTGATGGCCGTTTTTGGCGCAAATTTAATCTTGAACTCGCTTAGCTCGATCGCCCACTTGACCATTCTTCCTGAAGAATCTGGCTTCATCAGGAAGTTTTTGAGAGGTTGATTGGTGAGGACCGTGATGTCGTGCGCATGAAAGTAAGGTCTCAGCTTCCGAGCAGCAATAACTAAGGCATAGAGATACTTCTCAATCTGGACATATTTTATTTCTGCTGAGTTGAACATTTTGCTAATGAAATACACTGGACTCTGAACATTATTTTCCTCCCTTATTAAGACAGCACTGGCTGCCACATCGCTAATGCCTAAATAAAGGAAAAGCTGCTCGCCTGGAACGGGTTTTGCCAGAGCTGGGAGTGTTTGGATATGCCTTTTCAAGGACTGGAATGCTTCCTCGCAGTCTGGCGTCCACTCGAACTTGCGGTTGGCCCTCAAGGTTTTGAAGAACGGGAGGGACCTGTCGCTTGCTTTGGAGAGGAAGCGGTTAAGAGCAGCTAGTCGGCCGTTCAGGCATTGGACTTCCTTATGGCAGGTTGGCGACTTCATTTCTTCTATGGCCTTTAGCTTTTCCGGGTTTGCTTCAATGCCCCTTTCGCTGACCATAAAACCCAGGAACTTCCCGGACTTGACTCCAAAGGCGCATTTTGCCGGGTTCAGGCGAACGTTGTGTCTCCTCATGCATTCAAAAGCTTCACGGAGGTCGGTGGTATGAGGATTGCCTTTGATGGATTTGACGAGCATATCATCTACGTAGGCCTCCATGTTCCTTCCCAGCATGTCCTGGAACAGTCGGTTCACCATCCGCTGATAAGTTGCCCCGGCACTGATGAGACCAAAGGGCATCACCTTGTAGCATAGAATGTCCCCGTCAGCATAGAAAGCAGTGTGGGCCTCGTCTTCTGGATGCATTCTGATCTGGTTGTAGCCTGAATAGGCGTCCATGAAGCTCAGCATCTCATGACCCGAGGTAGCATCGACCAGCTGATCAATTCTCGGAAGGGGATATGAATCTTTGGGGAAAGCCTTGTTTAAGTCGCGGAAGTCGACGCACATCCTCCACTTGCCGTTAGATTTCCTGACCAAAACTGGGTTGGTGACCCAGCTCTGGAATCTTACTTCTCTGACGAAGTCAGCTTCAATCAACCTGCCGACTTCCTGCCTGATCGCCAAACGCTTATCAGTCCCGAATAATCTTTTCTTTTGGGCGATTGGCTTGATGGAGGAGTCTATCCTGAGCTCATGAGAGATAATATCTGTGCTGATTCCTGGCATGTCGCTCGGCTGCCAGGCGAAGAGCTCTTTGAATTCCTTGAGGAGGGCGGTCATGGCCTCCTTCTGATCCTCTTTCAAGGTGGTCCCAATGTGCACCTTTTTGTCTGGACCATCGATCTCGACCTCCTCCAATTCTTCCATGGGTGCTGGCCGAGCCAAGTCCTCGCGGGGATCGGCCTCTGTCTCGATGGCGAGAGCCTCCCTTTGGTTCTTCCTGCGCAGGCAGTTCACATAACATTGTCGCGACGACGGCTGATCTCCGAGCACTTCTCCAATCCCATTGGGAGTGGGGAACTTCATCTTCTGGTGGACAGTGGAGGCCACAATTTTATTTGGGTTGATCGTGGTCCTCCCTATGATGGCGTTGTAGGATGTAGGTGAATCGACCACCAGGAAAGTGACTGACACCTTAATGCTCTTCCACCCCTCGCCAAATATTACTGGCATGGTTATAGCCCCCAGTGGATAAGTTGATCTTCCCGCAAACCCGATCAGCGGAAAGTCGACCCTCTTCAGGTCGCGTTTGGATTTACCCATCTTTTCAAAGGCGTCCAGAAACAGGATGTCGTCGAGCTGCCTCCGTCGACCAGAATCCTTGCAACATCACAGCCGTCAATATCTGCCGTAATGACCAGAGCATCGTTGTGGGGCGTGGTGACGTGTGCCAAATCATCTTCAGAGAATGAGATGACAATGTTCTCTTCAGGTCGGGGCCGCTTCCCCAACTGAACTGCCGTAGAGATCTGAGTGGCGTAGACCTCTCTGGCGCTTGACCTCTCGCCGCCTGCGCCGAATCCTCCCGCAATCAGATTCACTCTCCTCTTGCTTCCAGAAGGCTCAGCTTGATCTGCAGGGGCTGGTGAACGATGCCTCCTGGGGGGCGTTCGACTTCGGTCTCGCCCTGCCACAAATTCCTTCAACATTCCCCCCTGAATCAGCCTCTCTATATCTCGCTTCAGAATCTTGCAATCGTCTGTCTTATGGCCCTTGCACTTATGGTATCTACAATAGCTCTCGACATCCTTGCCCATGGGTAACCCACCTCGACGAGGCATCGGTGGCCTCGCCAAGGATCTCCTCTCCATCTCGACTAGTACCGCTGAGATCTGCCTATTTAAAGGCGTGAAGTACTCAGGGACCTCTGGATGGCGAGGCGCAGGAAGAGACTCGACTCGGGGCTTACTTTCTTTTCCCTTCTTCTCCTTCTTTACCTCCTTCTTACCATCGCGTCGGGGTTCATGGGTTACCCTTAGCGAGGTCGTCAGGAGGTTAGCCTCGATGTTTGCGCGTTCAAGGTCTATGAAATCTTATGCTCTGGATGCCAACTCCTCCATCGTCTCAATCTCCTTCACGTGATAGCTGTTTCGCAGCTTTCTCGAGGCCTTGTTGGCCACATCCAGACCTCTGTAGAATGCTCGAATGATCTCCCCATCCGAGATTCGGCGATCTAATTCTGTGACGTTTTGATGAAAACGCCCGTAGAAGTTAGACAGCGACTCTCCAGGCTACTGTTTGACCGAGTCAAGGGCGACCACGCTCTTCAGCAACTGGCGCTCGCCCATATATCTTTCCAGGAACTTGCTTCTCAACTCTGCCCAAGTTCCGATTGATCCTGCAGGGAGGACGAAGAACCAGGACGAAGCCGAACCCGAAAGAGTAGATGGAAATAGCAAAGCCAAATGATTGGGATCGTTTGACTTACCCAGAAGGGAGGCCTCATGCTTTTTGACATGTACGGTGGGATATCCTCCACCGCTATACTCAGGTATGGCCCGAGCAACCACATCCTTCGGGATTTCGATAGCGACGAGCGCGTCGGTGAAAGGATGAGAGGACTGCTCCTTGAAGGGAGCTATGACTGTCAACTGTCTTTCCTGGAGCCTTTTGTTGAGGAGGTCATCCATCTGATCCACAGTGCAGTAAATGGGAGAGGCTCCGGGTGGAGGAGGACCGGAAGGATTGGCAGTATATGCGGCTGCTGGCTCCTTGGTGTGTGCTGGAGGTAGTGCCTGTTGACCTGATGTCATCTCCTGATCCTCCTGAGGCGTAGTGGGACCAGGATCTTCCGCTTCTGAAGGTGAAGGCCCTGTGGCAGCAGGGCGGTGGTTTTCCTTAGGAGCATAGGCTTGGCGGCGCGCCTGTCCTAGGATGGCATCCAGCAGGGAGACCATCTCGGGGGTTAAATTAATATCCTGCCCCGCAATGTGGACTGTCTGCGGTGCAGGGGCTCCGTTTTGATCAGCAGCTGGGGTCGGTCTTGAATCACCGACATGCTCTCGAGCTGTCCGCAGAGGAACAGCATTAACTCCTGCTCGGCTGGCAGGTTCCTGTTGAAGCGGTGAAGCGGCGGCGGAATCAGAGCTATCTGAGGATCGCTCCCTGGTCTGGTTTCGACGGTTGCTTTGGGATCGAGTTCTCATGGCTGAATTGCTCCTTCCCACAGACGGCGCCAAATGTTGGATCATGAAATCCTGAATGCTGATCTGGCAGTGAATTGAATGCCAGACAAGGTTGGGATGACGCTTCAGCTCCGACTCCGGTGAACCTGCAAGTAGGGGAGCGCAACAGAGGAGGTGCCTCTGGGTCCCTCTCCGATGCTTAAATGAGTATGTGTGTGTATAAAACTCAAAACGTAAAGAACGTATGTAAAGCAAGGGTATTTATAGGGTAAGAGAGATAGAACCGTATAAAGGCAACTGAATATCTTAATGTATATTGAGTTGCTGAAGATTCGGATCGTGGGATATGGCAGTTACTGCGAGATATTGCAGTTACCAAATCTAATCTTTAGTGAATATGTGACAGAGATATGCGGGATATCTTGGCCACTCTGTTATTAACGGTTTAGTGGGACCAGAGGAGAGAGGCAGGGCTCTCTTTGGGGCGAGCACTCTCATGGCGAGCAGTGAGAGGTCACGGCCTGGTAAAGAATGGCGAGCACTCATGGTGTCCTCAGAGGCTTTGGGCTCGGTTCTGGGCCATTCTATGGAGGCCGGTCCGGTTCGAATGTTATGGGTTTACCCCCTCTATAGTTATTGGGACTCCGAGGCCTTTTTCCCTACTGGGCTGTCACTATCGATATCCAACAGGTATTAGACCATTCTTTCCAAGGACTGGATCATTCATGCTGTTGATCTGTGATTTGCTCATACAATGCCTCTTCAACATTGCTGAATTAATTGTGGTGAAATCCCGATTTGGTATCGTGAAGATGTGTGATCAAATTGAGTTTGCACAACCAAGGTTTTTGATGATTTACAATGGATTCAATAGAAGATTGGAATGCTGGAACTCATATTTTAGATTAGTTTGTTGGCTTCTACGGCATGACCAAGACGAGATGACTGATATGGCACTGCGATGGAATGAACGGGATGGCCCTTCTTTATTTTACGGCATGACCACTACGAGATGAGCAAGATGGCACCGCGATGGCATGACCGAGTCTTTTTTTTTCCTTTTCATCTGGATTTTAGCTTGAAAAATTTGTATTCGGATGTGGAGTATCTCACCAGTGATGAAGATGTGCGAGCTAAATTCGATTGGCGATTTGATCGAGATTGGATTTGGGATCCGACACAAGCAAAGAAGCATTGAAAATTTGGGGACCAATTCAGCAAATTTTAAAATTTGAAGATCAAAATCAAGAAAAACAAAGAACGTGAGTGAATGTTAGAGTATTATATAGTCTATTCTTGATTAATCAAGTTTAGTTTATCTATATTAATTAGTTTATCCTTTTAGATTTAGTTTATTATATATATAGTTAGATAGATAGTATGAGTATCTTTATAGATAGAATCAATATATATAGATAGTTATCTCTATACTATATATATCTAGTTCTCTATGTACAAAATAACAAGTTTCTCAATAATGGAGTCAGATGTTTTTCTTATTCGTCTCCTTCACGTCTTCATGTTCTATTAAATCTAACAGTGATGAGGACGCATTTTGAGCTCTTGCCCTGGTAAATTCTTTCTCATCCTTGCTCCTTTATAACCTTCCCTTTTTCCTCTTTATTGCTTGCTCCAGGGTCTCTTTTAACTTGACCCCTTTTTCCTGTTATCAACTCGTCCGCGAGGAGATAGAGATAAGGCGGATTGTAGGGGAGCTCGTCAATAAGCATGTTGATCTGCTTATCAATCTAGAGCATTCCAGAGTTTGGGGTATACTCCTGAGGACATGGAGGAGCTGGAGAAGAAGGCTGAGACGTCTACTAAGCTGGTGGAGGAAACACGTCGGGAGTCTGCGGAGAGGGAGAAGGAACTACTTGCCTCGATCAAGATGAGGGACGATTAGATGGCGCTCGCCGAGGATGGCAGGCTTCAGGCTGAGCTTTGGACCGAGGAAACTAACAAGTACTCCGCTCAGTTGGGGACGGATGTCACTCGCCATCAGGGCAAGATGAGGGAGGCCCGAGCTTAGAGGGATGCGTTCAGGGCTGAAAATAAGCAGCTCGAGCTAAGACTTAAGGTTGTCCCATCCCCCCAGAGCGTGGTCGAAGACTTCAAGAAGTCCGAGGAGTTTGGCGACTGCGCCTTGGAGGTGATGAAAGCTGAGGTGGCTGCCTATCTCTAGGTCTTGGTCGATGAGATCCAGGGGATAGATCCCTAGTTTACTCTCTAGGAGGTGACGTCTCTTCAGGATTTCATTGAGAGCAACTACACCAAGGAAGCTCCTCATGCTGCTATTGGAGAGGAGGCTGCCCTAGGGGCCGAGAAGTAGACTTCAACCCTTGATGAGCTTAGGCCTTGATACTCCAGGCCCCCACCTGGCCGAGTTAATGCATAGTTTCAAGTCGAAGGAGCCTGTTGTGCTAAGAAGGATTACGACCTCGCAAAGTCACCTGACCTACTTATGCTTTTCTTCTTCCTCCTTTTGTATGTTGTCCCCCATTTATGAATGAGAGTTTGTTCCTTTTTCTTCTGTTTCAGGAATCTTGTAAATATTTTTTCCTTTGAATGTTAACTCATATATCTTTCTTGAAGATAATGAATCTCTTTACATTTCGTAATTCTTTGCTCTTGTTTGGCTTTGAATATGTTTGGTTATTTTCCGACGTCGATTTTGCTTGAGAGCTTTAGGAAGTTTTACCATTTTTGTTTTCAACTTCTCTTTAGCCTTTGTCAAATAGTCTCGCCTTTTGTTCAAAGGGTCCTGGACTCTTAGGAAGAAATGTTACCTTTTAGATGTTCTTTTCGCTCCTTTAGGCTTCTGAGGAAGGACTGTTGCCTTTTGTTAGCTCATCTGTTCCCTTCACCCATTTTTTTAAGGGAACTGTTACCCCAGGATTATGCCTTTAAGGGAACTTTTATCCTTAATGGATTTGTTCGCCTTTTAGGATTTTGGTCCTTGGATTAATTCACCCGTTTGTGAGGAACTGTCACCTAAGATTCGCTCGCCTTTTAGGAAGTTGTTACCTTAGATTCGTTCGCCCATTTGTAAGGAATTGTTACCTAAGAATCGCTCGCCTTTTAGGAAGTTGTTACCTTAGATTAATTCGCCCACTTTGCTTTTCAGAGGAACTGTTACCTTAGATTCGCTCTCCTTTGTGGGAGTTGTTACCTAAGATTCGTTCGCTCTCTTAAGCTTTTCTTTGGAGAGACGGTTACCTTGCCGGTTCGATAGCTCCATTGTGCCCAACTTAAGGGAACATTTACCCTTGAAATGGGTTCGTTCTCCTTTTGTGTCAGGTCTTTATTTTGCCTTCGTTGGAGAGACTATTACCTTCGTTTTCTTCAGCAAGATCGAGGTCTGTAGTTGCTCGATGTCATTATCTTCGGCATAAATATGTAGTATCCTATGGGTAGGCACAACTATTTCAGCGGGTGTCACTGCTTCGAATCCGTACACCAGACTAAATGGTGTTTCCCATGTTACTGTTTTAGGTGTCGTTTTGACAGCCCACAACACGTTGTCCATCTCATCTACCTAGTTTCATTTTAAGGCTTGAACTCTTTTCTTGAGTCCTGCTAGGACAACTTTGTTGGCTGCTTCGGGCTCTCCGTTGGTTTGGGGATGATGCACCGAGCTTAATCTGTGATCAATATGGTACTCTTCACAGAGCCATTTGAGTTCTTTCCCCATGAATTGCGGGCCATTATCTCTTATGAGTATATTGGGGACGCCAAATCATGAAATTATGTGGATCTTTAAAAATTTGATCACTTGGAATTCGGTTGTAGAAGTCAATGTTTTTGCCTCTATCCACCTGGATAAATAGTCGATTGCCACGATAATGTGGGTTCTTTGCCCAGTGCTTATGGGAAAGGGTCCCAAGATATCTATTCCCCATTGGACAATAGCCCAAGCGCCCGCCGTTGGAGATAGCAATGTTGGTGGTTGACCAGATCTTGGTGCGGACTGTTGACAAGTTGTGCACTTCTTTGTTAATTCTGTTGCGTCATTCCTCAAGGTTGGCCAGTAATAGCCTAGTCTGAAGATTTTGCGCGTTAATGAGCGTGCACCTTCATGGCATGCGACAACTCCTTCAAGAGCTTCACGCGAAACTCTTTCTGTCTCAGGTTTTGAAATGCATCTCAGATCGGGAGTTGAGTATCCTCGCCTATAGAGTTATCCATCTATGAGAAGATAGTTTGCGGCTAGGCGGCTTATCTTTGTAGCCTTCGTCTTCTGACAGGGTTCCTTCTTTCAGAAAGTTTTGGAACGGAGTCATCCAGTTATCCTGCTCTTGAATATTGAAGACTTCTGTTTGGTTTTCAAGGACCGAGTATAGTGCTTATTCCAGGAAATGTATTTCATGCATTCTTGTTCCTCCGAACACCAGCTTGCTTAGGGAGTCTGCTAGCTGGTTGTCTTGGCGAGGAATTGACTCGATTGCGAAAGTCGGAAATTCGACGATGAGTTTTTTGGCAATGTCGAGGTACTTTTTCATTTTTTCCCTCTTTGCTTCATAGTTGTCATTGATCTAATTGACAATTAGCTCTGAATCTCTATTTGCATTTAGTGACGTTATACTCATTTCCTTAGCGAGTCGCAGTCCAGTGATAAGTGTTTCATACTCGGCTTCATTGTTGGTCGCCTTGAATGTGAGGGTGATCACATATTTTAGGGGCTCGCCCTGAGGAGGGATGATGACTAATCATGCCCCCGAGCCTTCCTTTGAAGAGGATCCATCGGTAAAGATACTTCTCAATTTTGATATATTTTCTTTCGGCAGAATTGAATAACTTGCTTACAAAATGGACTGGACTTTGTTTACCCTCTTCATCTTTAACTAAGACTGAACTGGCTGCGACTTCGCTAACAGTTATATAAAGAAAAAGTGGCTAATTGGGAATGGGTTTCGCCAAGGTCGGGAGTGTCTGTTGGTGCTTCTTAAGTGATTAAAAAGTGGCATCTCACTCCGACGTCCACTCAAAATTGCGGTTTGCTCTGAGAGTTTGGAAGAACAGGATGGACCTGTCGCTTGCCTTTGAGAGGAAGTGATTAAGTGCGGCCAGGCGACTGTTCAAACTCTGGACTTCCTTGTGGAAAGTAGGGGACTTCAATTCTTCTATGGCCTTGATTTTCTCGGGGATTGCCTCGATGCCTCTTTCGCTGACAATTAAGCCCAAAAATTTGTCTGATTTCACTCCAAATGCACATTTTGTTGGGTTCACGCGAACACTGTGCCTTCACATGCATTCGAATGTTTCTCGAAGGTCTTTTCTGTAATGGCTCCCCTTGATGGACTTGACGAGCATGTCGTCCACATAAGCTTCCATATTTCGCCCCAGCATCTCTTTGAACAGTCGATTTACCATTCGCTGATAGGTTGCCCCCGTGTTGATTAAGCCAAAAATCATCACCTTATAGCAAAGGATATCGCCGTCAACGTAGAATGTTGTGTGGATTTCATCATCTGGGTGCATTCAGATCTGGTTGTATCCTGAATAGGCATCCATGAAGCTCAGCATCTCACGACTAGAGGTTGCATCCACTAGCTGGTCAATTCGCGGGCGGGGGTATGAGTCTTTTGGGCAGGCATTGTTTAAATCGTGGAAATCAACGCACATCCTCCATTTTCCGTTCGACTTCTTGAACAGTACTGGATTGACGACCCAACTTTGAAAGCGTACCTCCTTGAAGAATTTGGCTTCGAGCAATCTTTCTACCTCTTGCCTGATCGCCAAATACTTGTCTGGTCTGAATGACCTTATCTTTTGAGCAATAAGTTTGACTGAAGGGTCTATTCGTACCTCGTGGAAGATTATGTCAGTGTTGATGCCTTGCATGTCACTGGGCTTCCAACCGAACAATTGTTTGTATTCTTTTAATAGGGAGATCAAGGCGACCCTTTGGTATTCATTCAAGATGGCTTCAACGTGCACCTTCTTTTCTGGACCATTTATCTCGACTTCCTCCAGTTCTTCCATTAGGGTTGGTCGAGCTTTATCCTCATGAGGGTCAGCCTCTATCTCGATGGTGAGAGATTCCCTTTGGTTCTATCAAGAAATTAACTTCAACGTTTGCCCTCTCCTAGGTCTATGAAACCTTTGGCCCTTACTGACAGCTCTTCCAGTGTCTCTATTTTTTGAACATGGTAGTTATTGCGCAGTTTTCTTGAGGCTTTGTTTGCCACATCCAGCCTTCTATAAAAAGCTCGAACGATCTCTCCATCCGTGACTCGGCGATCAATCTTTGTGACGTTCTTATGAAAATGCCCATAGAAGTCGGCCAAGGTTTCTCCTAGTTGCTGCTTGACAACATCTAGGGCGACCACGCTCTTCATTAGTTGGCGTTCGCCGATATATCGCTCCAGGAACTTGTTCTTTAATTCAGATCATGTCCCTATTGATCTTGCAGGGAGATCGAAGAACCAAGACGATGCCGAACCCGAGAGGGTTGACTGAAATAATAGGGCTAAGTGGTTGTCATCGTCTGACTTACCCATAAAAAAGGCTTCATGCCTGTTGACGTGGATCACATGATCTCCTCCGCCACTGTATTCAGAGATGGGTCTTGCCACCATATCCTTTAGTATTATGACTGCTATGAGGGCGACGGTGAATGCATGGGAGAATCATTCTCTGAAGGGGGTTATGACGGCTCCACACTATTCTTTTATCTTTTTGTTTATGAGCTCCTCAACTTGGCCAAGAGTGAATTGAGGTTGATGTTCTCCGGTCGGTGAGGCACTCGATAGATTGACAGAGTGAGTGATTGTCGGCGCTACTGTAGAGGCCAGAGGCATGGACTGATGTCCATAGGTCATCTCTTAGTCTTCTTGAGGAGCGGCGACACGCGGATTTCCAATTTCTGCTTCTGGTGGTCCTACTAGATAGGGATCTTCATGAGGAGTAGGGGCTTGTCTGTGAGTCTGTCCTATGAGAGTTTCCAAATGGGATATCATCTTCGCGGTGACTTGTATGGTTTCCCCGGCCACTTGGACATTTTGCCGAACTGGAACCTCGGTGGGAGGAGAAACTGGAGCCGGTCTTGAATTGTCGATGTGTTTGTGTGTCGGTTTTGGGGGGACGACATTGGGAATCGCCTGGCTAGCAGTTTCTTGTTGATGGAGCGGTGAAGCGGCAGTGGGATTTGGAGCTATCCTAGGACTGCTCGTTCATGGTTTGCTTACAACGATTACGGTTAGAGCGAGTTTGCATGACTGTTTGCTTGTTTCCCACATACAGCGCCAAATGTTGGGTCTGGATTTCCCGGATGCTGATTCGGCAGTGCTTTGGATGCCGATTGGTTGATGACCGCAAGCTTTCGTCGGAGCTCCGATGAACCAGCAAGAAGGGGAGCGCAACAGATGGGGTTCCTCTGGGTCCCACTCCGATGCTTAAATGAGTATACTGTTTGTATGAACTCGAAATGTAATGTAACATATATATAGCAGGAGTATTTATAGGGATGAAAAGACCAAACCATTTTTGGTAACCGAATATATCTGTAAATATTGTGTCGTTGCATATAAGGATAGCAAATATTACGGTTATCACGTAATATTGCAGTTGCTTTATTTGATCTTTGTAGAATATGTGTCTGAGATATGTGGTACATCGTGGTTGTATATTTGGTGTCGGTTGTGGGACTAGAGTTGACCATAATACCCTCCATTATTAATTAATTATTTATATTTTATTAAATTCAATTAATTATTTACATTGTAATTAAATTCAATTAATTATTTACATTGTAATTAAATTCAATTAATTATTTACATTGTAATTAAATTTAATAAATTAATTATGTTATATTTTAATTAATTATAATTGAATTAATTAATTATAATTTGACTAATTAATTATAATTTAACTAATTATATTTTAATTTAATTAATTATACTTTAATTTAATTAATTATACTTTAATTTAATTAATTATATTATCATTAATTTGTTAATTATATTTTAATGTAACTAATTACTTACAAAAATAATTAATTATTATAATATTTAAATAATTAAATTATTTATGTATATTTTAATTAACTTTAATTTTCGATCATAAAAAATTAACTTTAATTTTCGATCATAAAACATTAACTTTAATTAATTACATTTAAATTAATTAATTAATTAAAACTATTTATTTATATTTTAATTAAAGTGAATTATTTTTTATAATTTAATTATATTAAATTAATTATTTACATTTACATTTAATAAATTATTTACATTTTAAAATAATTTAATTCAGTAATTAAAATTTAATTTCATTATTTTTATATTATATTTTAATTAATTAATATAATGTTTAATAAAATAAAGCTTTTTTTAAAATTGTTAATAAAATATATTTTTAATAGAATTAATCTTAATTTTTAAGCTTTTTAAATTAATTAATATAATTTTTATAAATATTATAATATATATTAATCATGTTGAAGCAAATGGTATATATGTCATTTTACATTATTCCATTCCATTTCCATATATCATTTCACCAACCATTGGAATTCTATATTCTATTCCATTTCATTCCATCAATCAAACAATATAATATTATTATATCTCATTTCTCATTTCTTATTTATTTCTTATATCATAACTATTGCCCACCAAACCTTCTCCTATAATATTCACGTAGTTCCAATACACGCGCGTCTCCCCTGCTGCAGAAGGAAACCCCCGTCATTCTAGGGTTCCCCTCGTGCGGAAGCTTCACATCAATCCAATTGTTGTCCTCGCCTTGGCATTTATTGTCAATCACAACAATCCAAAGAGTGAATACTGTTATTGAATTGACATTCCCATGCAGCTCTCCTTCAAACCAGACTCACCTCCCTCACAAGAAAATAGCTATGTTCGTGACCGAAATTTGTGCAATCTGGCGACCAAATCTGCGGGGACAAAGCCACGCTAGGTCGACCAGCATCGGAGTAGGTTGTCCAGACAAACTACAGTGGAGCCGAACCAAGGGACCACGAGCTGGGGGTTCAGAACGACCTGCACAGCAAGTCAAACTGCTGGGAAAGCAAGCTGAACTGCTGGGACAACAAGCAGACCTGCACAGCAAGCCGAACTGCGTTTTGATACTGAACCCCTGGCATAGGCCGAACTGCAGCAAAGCACAATATCCGTCCACAAAACCTGCTTCATACACTAATCACTCACCCTTTTCTTTTGTGTTTTTAAGGGAGCTGCCACCTGAGGTGAAGGTGCTGAACCCACGACGACTCGATGGACAAACCATTCGACTCTAGTTTCAGTTCTGGAGGGGCCAACAGACTCGAGGGAACCATGGTAGACCTAGACTCGAATCAGCAAGTTCATAATGACTCATGGTACGTTGGGAAGGTCCTATCCCAAAAACCGATCAAGCAAAGCATGATAACTGTGGTATAAAGGTTAGCTTGGGCCCGATACTGGAAGGTTGAGATATCAGAATTGGAGGAAGGGATATTGTTGTTTGATTTCGAACGACAAGAAGACGCCGATCAAATACTAGACCGATCACCGTGGTCAGTAAGTAGCCATATTCTGAATATCAAGAGATGGGACACGAGTATGGGAGTAAAGGAGATTGACTTCCAAAATGTACACTTCTGGACACAAGTGCATGACTTAGACCTGAATAAATTTAGTGATACAAATGCCTGGAAGATCGGTAACATGATAGGAAATTGCCTAGAAATAGAAAGGCTGGTAGGGATGATTAGTAGGAGCTATATGAGATTACAAGTGGAAATTGATGGGGATAAACCTTTGATGGTGGGTTTCTTGTGGAAGAATTCCCAAGGAGGGGATAGATGGGCATCCATTAAATATGTGTGATTATCTGATTTTTGTTATGAGTGTGGTATGCTGGGCACAGGACTCAAACATGCACAAAAGATGTATGTTTTGCATAACATGATCAGACTGTACCAATGTACGGATCGTGGCTTGTTGGGGTCCGACCCAAACAAGCCAAGACCAAGCAAACCGTGGGAGGATAAGAGGGTCAAGAGTCACAACAAAAACAGGAGGGGAGGAGGTCGTGGTTTGATATCATGGCCGAGGTGAGAGGCAGGACACAAGGGGAGGCACGAAAAAAGGGTCACGATAGGGAACCTTGGGCTAAGCCCACGACTGGGCAGCATCCCCAACCCACTGATGCCATGGATACCAAGTCCATGGAAACCGACACATATACATCACACCCCCCCCCCCCCGGGCAGGTCGAGCCAGATCATAACCACCCCGACTCGAGAGCCATAACCATCCATATCACCCAAACCTGACACTCCCAACCATCACTGACCGAACCAACTCACAAGCATCAACTAACCCCTACCCGACCGGAAGAGACGAACCACTACCTAACCACCACACCAAAAACCAAGAACCACACTGAACCAATCCACCCCATGAACATATGCCTACCCGAACCCAACATGCCCAAACCCAAACCTATCCATCCTAATATCACAACCCACACCTACATAATAGAGCATTTCCAATCACAACCCCCGGAAGACATCATACACCCCAACCCACCCATGATCACATACCTCCCCGACAACCCGACCCAACCATATATGACAAACACCACTACCACAATCGAACCATACACCGTAGAAGACCACCCCGATATACCACTCACATCCCCTCCCCCATGCTACCAAACCCCACATCCGACCTAAGCCCATACTTGGACAAGATGACACTTAAACGGATCGGGGATGAAATGGAAGACCAACTGGGGACGAAAAGAATAAGGATACATGAAGGGGTGACTGAATACAAGGAGGTTCGGGTTAGGCAAAGCCCGAGAAGAAAAGCAAACATGTCAAACCCGAACCGCAAGAACCGAGGTATAAGGACATCGAAGGGAGCAAGACAAGACAATGGAGAACACAAAGGGTTCCAGTGGCTGTTCCGAAACAGATACAGGTGCCCAATGAGTGCCATATCATGGAATTGTCAGGGTTTGGGATCTACCTTGACAATCCAACACTTGAAAGACCTCAACAAAAGGTATCGCCCAGACATCATATTCTTAATGGAAACAAAGAATGGGGATACCTACTGCGAGAAGATAAGAACACGGATGGGGATGGACAATATGCACTATGTTAACCTGAATGGTACATCCGGGGGGCTAGCATTGTGGTGGAAGGCGGATACTAAGATTTCGGTCCTATACACAGATCAGAATTGCATGGAATGTAAGGTCCACATGGATAGTAATGCCGAGCATATGTTTATGACATGAATATATGCGAGCACGGAGGCAAGGGAACGAACACAACTTTGGAATCTCCTAAGAATGATAGGGCGGGGCCGAAGAGGAGATTGGACTGTTCTTGGTGATTTCAATATCATATGCCACCCACATGAGAAACAAGAAGGAAGGAGTAAATCACAAAGTCAAATGGATGAGTTCAAGCAAGTGATCGAGGATTTAGGAATGGAGGATTTGGGAGCGAAGGGCAACTCGTTCACATGGTGTAATAACAGAAGTGATGCGGAGAGGATAATCGAACGCCTAGACCGTGTATTGATAAACACGGGATGGGCAACACAGTACCAAAAGGTGTGGTGCATTAACGAACTAGCAATTGAGTCGGACCACACTCTAATGGTGGTACAACTCAAACAACTGAGGAAGAGACACCAAAAACGCTTCAAATTTGAGGCGATGTGGCTTGAGAACCCCGAGTGTAAGGAGGTAATCAAACAAGCATGGGAAGGACCAACAACGGGAAGAGAAATCCAAAGGGTGTACAAAAAGCTCCACAAATGCTGAATGAAGCTTAAGGTGTGGAGCAAGGTAAATTTCGGCCATAACATGCATGAGATCACAAAAACAAAGGAGACACTAAGGACGAATGTAATAGGAGGTATGAACGATGATGCGTTACGGGAAGAGAAAATGTTGAAAAGACAACTCAAGCAGCTTTGGACGAGAGAGGATAAATATTGGCACCAACGGTCGAGGGTGAAGTGGCTAAATAATGGGGACCGTAACACAACCTTTTTCCACCAAACCACCATATCAAGAAGGAGACGAAACCAAATATGTAGATTAAGAGGTGAGAATGGGGAGTGGATCGATGAGGAAGGAAATATAGCCAACGAACTCCATAGATACTTTGGAGGAATGTTCACCTCCGAACAAACCGAACCGGGAGACGAGTTTATAAGATATGTACTGAACCAGATTACACCCGAGATGAATGCAGAATTGATAAGGGAGGTGACGGATGCAGAGATCAGGTCGGCAACCTTCCATTTGGGTGGGTCACGCGCGCCGGGTCCGGACGGTTTCCCGGGTCTGTTTTACCAAAGGAATTGGAACATATTGGGGGCAGACGTCATCACCTCGGTCAAGACTTTCTTCAGAACAGATACTCTTCTAAACCCCCTCAATAATACAGATATTGTGCTAATCCCGAAAATACCAAACCTGATGAGACCCGCTGATTTTAGGCCTATAAGTTGTTGGGAAACCGCTTGAAATGTTACCCATCAGAGCTTATCACCCCTTTCCAGAGTGCATTTGTATCAGGTCGGCACATACAGGATAACATAATGGTAGCCCACGAGGTTTTTCACCACTTGAACATGAGCTGACACGAGCATAAGGTGGAGTGTGCACTAAAGATTGACATGAACTATAATCGAGTGGAAATGGACTTCCTAATTAGCACACTAAGGAAACAGGGATTTGCAGAGAAGTGGTTGGGATGGATAAGAGAATGCATAGCATCGACGACATATCAAGTGGTGGTTAATGGGGAACGAACAGAATCCATACACCCAACACGGGGAATACGACAAGGTGACCCCTTATCCCCCTAGGTGTTCATACTACTTGCGTATGTGCTATCACGAAGAATGGAAGGAGCAGCTAGGGAATGAGTCATACAGGGGATCACTCTAGGGAGAACTTGCTTGGAACTACATCATTTGTTTTTTTTTTCAGATGACTCATTGTTCTTTATTAGAGGATCGCGCGACAATGCTAAAGGACTATGGAATATCCTCGAGTCCTACTCTCAAGTATTGGGCCAACGGATAAACAGAGACAAATCGACTCTATTCTTTAATAAAGGGGTTGGTCTGAACGAGAAGAAAAGGGTGGAGGATGCACTACATATTAAGAGCACGGGTGACCTAGGCGTATACTTAGGATTGTCATCGGTTTGGGGTCGTTCATAGAAGGAGGCCTTGGGATCTTTGAAAATGAAAATTCAGGACAAACTTGGAGGGTGGAGGCCGAAAACTTTGAACCAAGCGGGAAAGGAAGTGCTCATAAAGGCGATCATCACGGTGATCCCCACATACGTAATGAGTGTATTTCGTCTATCAAAAACATGGTGTGCGGATTTATGGGCACGTTCTTTTCATCTTTATACCCTCAATCCTTCCTGTCTCCACCGCTTGGCACATCTGCCTAGACAATACATCAGCAATTAAGATAAACAGATAAGGCGATAATGGGTCCCCTTACCTTAATCCTCTCGTCGGTTTGAACCGCATGGTCTTCTCGCCATTTACCACGACACTGTATTGTACCTTGGTAATACATTCCTCTATCCACCTACACCATACCTGTGAGAATCCTAGATTATTCAGAGTTTGTAGAACAAACTCCCACTCCACTCTATCATATGCTTTGTTCATGTCTAGCTTAACCGCACACTCCTCTCTTTTTGCTCTTGTATTTGTCCTCATGTAGTGGAAGACCTCGTGTGCGATAAGAATGTTATCGTGGATGAACCTGCCAAAGACAAATGTTCTTTGGAAAGGGGTTATAATATCAGGTAGCACACTCTTTAACCTGTTGGCTAGCACTTTGGATATGATGTTATAGCTGAAATTACACACACTAATAGGCCTAAACTGCATAGGGTTAATGGGGTTTGGCACTTTAGGAATCAAAACTATGTCAGTATAGCAATAACTAGGAAATAACGTATTAGTTTCAAGGAAAGAGTTTACCGCTTGGAACACATCATCCCCAAGCACGTCCCAGAAGCGATGATAGAAAAGCCCTGGATATCCATCTGGTCCCGGGGCTTTGTCCCCCCCCCCCCGAGTTGGAAGACCGCCCTTTTGACCTCTTCCATACTCACTCGCCTTGTTAACTTTTCATTTGCCCTTGCATCTATTATCCTTGGGATACTATCCAATTGCTCATTCATCCCCCTGCACCCTTCTATTTTAAAGATATCTGTGAAATACCTGAGGCACTCAACTCAGATCTGTCTTTCATCTTCGGTCCATGAACCATTGTTCATTTGTAGTCTTCTAATCTGGTTCCCTCGCCTTCTCTGGATTGTTTCTTGGTGGAAAAAGTGGGTATTCCGATCTCCCCCCCTTAACCATTGGACCCGAAATTTCTTCCTCCAATACTCTTCTTCCTCTTTCCATGCTTCTTCTAATAGCCCTTTAATTTGGACTTCTTCCCTTCGGTCCCCATCCCTCGGTCCCCTACCCTGGATCCCATCTAGTTGTGCATGCAGCTCAGTTATTCTCTGCATATAGTTCACCCCATTCGTCCTACTCCATTTCTGGAGTCGGACCGACATCTCCCCAATTTTCCATTTATATTCTCCTCAACTCCTCCTTCTCGCCTCATTCCCCATGTTTCCTTGACAATCTCCCTGCATTCCTTCTGCTATAACCATGCCCCTTCGAAACGGAATCTCCTCCTTCCACCCCTCCCTTCGGAGCCAGCTCTACTACCACAGGGCAGTGATCGGACCCTATTAGAAGTTTGTGAGTCACCCTTAGGGTCGGATACATCCCTATCAAATCCGAGTTACCTAGAGCTCTGTCTAGTCTTTCAAGAATTCTTTGATTCCCATCGCGATTGTTGCTCCACGTGAATGGATGCCTTTTGAACCCCAGATCCACCAGTTGAGTCTCTTGCATCATTTCGTTAAAGGCGTCCATCATTCTTTGTTGTTTCGGCCTACCACCTTCTTTTTCTATCCTTCTTGCTATCTCATTGTAGTCGCCCATGCACATCCATGGTCCACTTAGAGACCATGTTATTCTCTTCAACTCTTCCCATAATTGGAGTCGCTCCTCCCACTTAGTGCTCCCATACATGCATGTTAGGTGTATCGGTTCTCACCCATCCTTCAAGTCCATTGTTGTATCTATTAAGGATGCACTCCTTTGATGTATGCTTACTTCAACTTCATCGGTCCACCATAGGGCTAATCCCCCAGCTAATCCACTCGGCTCCACTTGTATACTGTGTTCCATTCACATCTTCCTTCTCACTCTCCCTCAAACTTCTTCATTGTTATTGGTTTCCATCAAGTAAATCATGGTCGGTTTGTGCCTCCTCTTCAGATCGGTTAGGTATGGAACTGTCAAGGTCGATCTTAGTCCCTGATAGTTCCACAACATAACATTCATTGAGCGGGGGGGGTGTTTGAGGACAGCCTCCCGAACCTGTCTGCTTCACCTGATTGATTTGGTTATCTATATGTCTTTTCACTCCCAGCTTCCTCCTCCCGCTCCCTTTCTTTCCATGTGACTTGGGTTTGTTCCCCACCTCGTTCTTCTCATACCTCTGTCATTTGGTTTGAGTGGTTTCCATTTCCTCTTCCTCCGATTCCGTGTCCTCATCGTGCTTTCGCTTTAGATTCACCTTCTGTAACAGCGGACTTAGGCCAGTCTGCATCATAATTATTCCTTATCCCTTTCCCGGGGAGTCCTCTGGAGACTCCACCATATAATAGTCTCGGCTTGAACTCCCCCCCAGCTTCTCTGGATCCTGCCCTGTCGTATCTCTTGTGCCTCCACAGGTCCTCTCCCTGTGTCACCTTCCAGATCTTGTATCTCTATTACCTACCACTTCCGTCCACCCACATCTCTCCCTTCTTCCTCCATCCTATCCCTCACTCGTACGCCTCCGAGATGTTCATAGTTGAGTGTTATGTGGCTTTGGTATTCCCTCTGCCTCCCATCATTACCAAACAGTGGGCTTCCCCTCATTGCTTGCCTCTTCTCCAACATCTTGCTTAGATTTGGGTGATGTGCCATCAGTTTCGGCATCATTGTCCCTCCTTGTTCTGCATTTTCTGTTTGTACCCTTAACCCTTTTCTCGCATTATCCGGTTTTGTGTTGCCCATTATGAGTGCCAATGCCGGAAGTCCTTTTGATGTTTCTCCTCTTGTGTCTGTTTTCCAGTTCTCCTGGACCCTCGGTCCCTCCCATATGTCTATTGTCATACATTGCTCTTCAATGCCCTGTTCGTTCATCACTACCAGTACTTCCTCCTTCTCCTCCTTTCTCTGATCCTGATTTTGCCCCTCTGTTGCCTACTTTGTATGGCCTACCTCACATTGTTCCCACTTACTTACCTTGGTCGGCCTCCCCTTATCTACTTCTTCTTCCACACACCTCATAGTCCTGTCCTCATTCGTTTTCTGTATCTGCCCCTGACCCCTTTTTCGGTTCTTCTCTCTTTTCTCTTTCTCCCTCATCAATTCTCTCCATGTTTTCCTTTTGTTCTCTTGGCCTGCTTCCTTCCCCGGATTGCCTATAATTATGCAGCTTTGCCCCCTTTTCCTTGGCCTCTCTGCTCTTATCCAGGGCCCATACATGGGTCATCCCTCTTCTATGTCCGCCATTACAATTGTTTCTTTGCATCCCCTATCTCCAAGGCCTATCTTCCCACATCCAAAACAGAAATCCTGCAATCTTTCATACTGTATATCTGCCCTTCCCCTCTCCCCATTCGATCTTGTATACCATATCCCAGCAAGAAGAGGCTTACGAGTGTCAACCTCAATCTTAACCCTCAGAAAATCCCGATCCAAATCCATCAGTCCCATGATCTCATCCACTTCAATTACATTCTCTACACATTCACCTATCTTTTCAGCATTTTGGTTACTAAAATTGTCTATCTCCAAGCCATGGATTTGTACCCAAAAGTTCACCATATGGAACCTAACCTCAGCAATTCTACTCCCCTTATTCCATTTCTTCAATGACAAGCAATTCCATTAGATAGCCCAAGGGCTCCAGTCTGACGCATCATTCATATCCAGCTCATTATTAAACTCAAATAATATTACCTCCCTCGACATATCCTGCACTCTTATCCCTCCATATCGGGTTCACGCATTCTGCAAGACGCTGTGGACTGCAATTGCTCTAATCGACTTTGAGCTGAGAATTTTGCCGCTACAAAGCATGTCCGTTTTGATTGTTGCGTTCCCCGTGATTTCGACGTACCTTCCCGGGCTTATTTTATCATCATCTATACTTGGGTCGATGTGAGTGTTCTATACCGGTCTCCTCCTACACAGGAAACACTACAATTACCCTAATTACCGCTATACTTACAGAGAATTGCCTGGTTGATTATGGCTTGATTCTTGGTGTCACATTTGGTCTTGGATTGATGGCGCAGCTTCCTTAGGCTAGGTTTCTGGTTCTCCCTCGATTGCTGCAAGGATTTGTGGAGGATTCGGGCTTCTAATTGGAAAGAAATTATGCCTAGTTTCTGGACACGATTAGGGTTGGGCTAGGGCTCGGCTAGGTTACGGATGGCTTTGCTTCCCTGCGCACTATCTCCGGTTGCTCTTTCCTGGATGGACTCCCCGGTAATGCCCTTATCGTCCGACGAAACCACCACACGGTCACTCCCTCACTTACGGTGGGCGGCGACTCACTCCCTTACTTACACTTTTTTCTTCTAGAGAGAAACTTTACCTTTTTTCATGATCTAATATTTCAATATACTCGACTTTAACTTCTTTTTTTATTAACCATCCACAAAAGTTTATCTCAAACAACGCTTCTCATAAACTGATGTTGGAATGAAGAAACTAAAGAGTTTTCAATTCAACACTAATTAATCAAACATATCATTATTGATCATCCAACAATACAACAATTACATCTAATCCAAAAATATGAAAAATAAAATGAATTTGTGAACCAATTGCGTATCATCTTAACATGAGTTAAGATCAAACTTACAGAAAAAACTAATATTTGTAAAAACCTTAACATTTATAATCAATTACTTCAGTGAAAAAAAACATTTCATTTTTATTTTTCCAGTAATAAAATCCGAAACAAATTCAAACTTCAGTTAAAGGTGGGGACCATAACATATAATACATTGTTAATAATATAGGAGAATTAATAATATTTTTCGGATTAAGATTGCATAAAATTGTAGAATAACATGCAAATTGACCAAATGGCAAAATTGCCCCTAGAAAATGAATTTTGCTAAAAATACTGAGTCTCGTACAAAAACGGTATTCTTAAGACAATTTTGTCTCCCTCACCATACTAGGTTTGTGTAAGAGGATAAAACGTGACGATTACCTCCTAGGATAAATAGTGTTGTTAAGACGAAACAAATACGGTGTTTCCCTTAACTGAACTAAACAATAACTGAACTCGGACTTAGACAAAAATTCGACCGCAAATAGGAACTCGGATATAACCTAACTTTGGAGCAATATTTTTTATGCCCATAACTTTTTCCTTTACAGTGAAAGAAGTTGGGAGGAAGTTGTTAATAATAGATTACCGAGATCACAAGGGAAACGAAAACCAAGATTTGCTTTATCTGGTATCAAACGAGAGCTATAAGCAAATAGAACATCTTTCAAGAGCATCAATACAATTACATAAATCGTAAATGCATGAATGTGATGTACCAAAAAATATGTGGTTCCTAAGGGAATCGGTAACAAAGCAACATTGTCCCCACTGCTACTAAATCACCGCCCCCAAGCCAAACTGGTGTTTGGTTGTTGCACCAGGGGTCATTGCACCGGGCGTTAATGTATGAGTGTTTTGTATCCATTGAGCAAAGACGGGTTGTAATTGTATAGCGGTATCAGAAAACATATCTTGATGGCGTCCTAAAGTGTTCATGGTATCGTTATGAATATACAACCACAATCAATAATATCATTACTCGAAATCACACATACAACCTTCTCAAACTCAACCTCACCAATAGCACATGGAATCAAGAAACTCTCTGAATGGTATTATTTTCGAATTTTGAGATTGTGTATAGAAATGAAGGAGGAAACCTCTATTTATAGGGGTTTTCACCCTTCAAGACTTAATTAGGGTACTTAATACCCTAATTAATGTTTTGAAAAAACTGAAGCAAATTAATAAAAAAAAATTGAAAAATACCAACAACCACATTACACCAGAAAAAAATTAATTTTCTAATGGTAAGAAAAAATCGGGTCGGGTCGGAATCATATTGAAATAAAAATTATGGGTTTTAGCCAAATTTGGCTCGTGCAAGACAGATTTTTTGGAGCGACAATCGTGTACGCATGATGCGGGCGCATACGTGGGTCAACCCGAATCGGGGAGTACAAGTCAGATCGATCTACACCTCCCTGGGCGAGCAAGAGAGCCTTTCTACTACCAAGTTATTATACTAGTATAAAACAAAACTCAATATATACCCACCTAAATACCAAGAAGTGTCCAACGTGGTACTAAAAATACAAGCAAAAATACTCTGTATCTCATTTGCCATTCAAAATACACTTTTGGGCTGATTTTGGGTTAAACCGACCCAGGCAAAAAAAAACGTCATGTCTCAAAGGGCCGCGACTAACATACCTATGACCTAAGATCAATTGCTATAAACGTAAATGTGGAAGAAATTTAAAAAATGTACCCCTCAATTTTGATCATTTCTAACAACATTGGCATCATTCTAGTTGTCAGAACCCTAGCAGGCAGAACTGGAGCCCTAGCAAAATCAATGAATGCTAATATTCAACATTTTTTTCGAATTCACGAGGAGAAAGGTTAGAGTAAAGAAATTTGCATATATTTTCGAGGCGAAGAGGAATTTAGTCTTAAACAAGTTCATGTAAAAGAATAAGATGAAATCGAGAAATAAATTTAGTAAAAGTAAAGATGATTCATTCACCTTTCAAAAATGCACTACAAGCAAGTAAAGCAAGAGCATTACATTTTTTTTCCGTTCAAATTTGATGACAATTTAGACGAATGTAACTTTTTTATTTAAATTTTAAAATACAGAAAATAAATTTCGAAAAAGTGAAGTTGAATTAGATTTTTTTTAATAGAGTTGTCAAATTAGAAGTATTTGTTTTTAAACTAACTCTTTATATTTTTATTTATGTTAAATAGTCTCAATATACCTACATATTTACTCATATTGGTATTTGCACCACGCATATTGATATTTTCACTCATGTGTTTGAACATGTTATTTGCACCATCGTTAATGGTTTGTCCATATTTTTTTCAACCCAGAATATCGACCTTTTTGAGTTTGAATTCAACCTCCAAACCACAATTATGGGTTCAAATTCAATCTAGTATAACATTTTTTTTAAAAAAAATTGAATCCACCCAAGAATAACATTTTGAGGTTTGATTTGTAATTTTAAGTTAAAAATGAATAAATGGACAAAATTATCATTTAAACAACAAACATTAATATATATTTAATGACAAAGTGAACGAAATAGTAAATAATAACATTTTTTTTGGGCCAAATTCGCATTTCATTCGATTGAATAAAATGTTGTGACATGTTGTCACGGTTGTTCAAAATTACAATTTGTCGCTAATAAACAAATAAAAAGGGGTGGGAGTCTTTCAACTCAGTCACTTAATCTTACTCCCATTCGGATTTGCTTTGCTATCCAGTGCGCACACTCGTTTGCTGTCCTTGGAACAACTCGTCATTTCACCTGCATTTGTTGTCTTGCTAGTGCTAAGATGTTTTGGACTATTGCAGATACTCTCCATTGCGTTGGACCCTCTCGTATTTGGTGTATTACGGTTTGTGCGTCCGATTCAATTACAATGTATGTCCATCCCTTTTGTATCGCCAACTGAAGCCCCTCCAAGAGTGTTATTGCTTCCATCATTTCCACGTTGTCGCCTTGCATTGTTCGGTTCAGGCCTCCCGTGATTTTCCCCTCGACATCCCTTGCCACCACACCAATGCCCGCTTGCGCCGAGCGTGTGCACATCGCTCCATCACATTTTATCTTAATAGTATTTCCCCCCGGCTTCTCCCATTTCTGGTTCAGTCGTGCTATTCCCGGGGCTGTTTCCTTCTGTGCATTTGCTGTGATTTCGTCGTATGCTCCACGGATGGCCGTGATCATCTCCCTTGGGTTCGGTGGTTTGGCTTCGAAAGTTGTCATGCATCGTGTCTTCCATATATGCAAGCATGTTATGATGCATTTCATCAATCTAGATTCTCGTGTTGGCCCTTGCACACCCGGTTTCGCACGCCTAGACTCCAACCACTTCGGTTCATCCGTCTGGTCTATTCTGTCCACCCGAATGCCTAGCACCTCGAACTAGACTGGTGCGGTCCACCTGCATTCAAAAATCATGTGTTCATGTGTTTTCGTTCCTCCACATACCGGACAACATGGTAATACTTGCATTCCGCGTCTTACTAGGTTCTGTTTTATCGCGATCGCATTCGACATTAGGCGCCACATGAAGTTCTTCACCTTCGGTGTTGTGCTAGTCGCCCATATGTCCTTCCATATTGGGTTATGTCGTTGATGGTTCTCCTCGGTTTGTTTCCCCTCCATTTCTCGAAGTCTATGATAAACGGACTGGGGTTGTGGTGATCCATCCTTCGTGTGTGACCATATGTAACGCTTTATTCCTCTTTCACATGGTATCGACATACTTAGGATATGGTCGGCATCCTATGGTGTTACCTTCTCCCGCACCGACCCTTCATTCCAGCTTCGATTCAGGTTTATTAGATCACTCACCATTGTGGTTCGGTCGGTGGGTTCACCCTGTGTTAGGATGTAAGAATAGATTGAGGATCATTGTGCAAATACGCTGAGGACTTAGTTGTAAATATCGAATTCTATCTCTGTATATAAACAGAGGAAGTGTACCGAACTAACTAACTTGAAATCAGAATCTGTTGAATCAGTTGGATAGCTTGATCTGTAAGTCTTTTCTGTTTTTCATTTCTCTGCTTAGTTCTATATTCCTAGCATGGTATCAGAGCTTCTGTGATTCTGCGATCTGCAATTCATCCTGCGCGAAGAATCCTCGGCTATCAAATGGAAGAAATTTCAGCTTCCTTCTTCAACAAGAAGGTGTCGCAATTGGAGGGAGAGGAAAACTTCCAATCGTGGCGGCAACAAATTCTGCTAGTTGTTCGTGGATACAACCTTGAATCACACCTCTACGGAAACAACACGATTCCACCTCGCATTCTAGGTACAGACGGAAATGAAGAACCTAATCCGGAATACAACAGATATGTTCAAAAGGATAGCTCGCTGGCGTCGTGGATGCTGGCCTCGGTGTCCTCTCAGGTGAGCCGTGGACTCACTGGATGCATGTCTGCAACTGCAATCTGGCAGAAACTCCACAGAGACTTCTCGTCATCCTCCACAACAAGAATTATGTACCTATACGACAAGTTGAAGGTAAGGAAGCTTCCTCATCAAACCATGCGAGACTATCTAACTGCTATACAATCAGCATGCGATAGCCTCTCTAGTTGTGGTCATCCTATAGAAGAGATACAATAGATATCGATTATACTCAATGGATTTAAAGGCCAATTCGATAATGTTGTAGCTGTAATACATGTGAGCAGAAATGCGTATGACATAGCCTCTGTTAGTTTAGTTCTTTTGGATGCGGAAGCTAGACAAATTGATATGTTGTTTGATGCTAATGCGAATGCTAATGTAGCTGTGAATGCTGTGAATGCTGTGAATGTTGGTTCTGTTAACAAGCCTAATGGTTTTGGAAATGGTAGTTCTGGAGATGGTGAATCTGCAGGTTCATCAATTACAGGGAATGTTGGCTCACAAGTGAGTATTGACAGTACATCTCAACATCCAGGATACTCAGATTCAGCAGGTCAGGTGAACAACAACTTCAATGGTACAAATAACTACTCTAATCAAGGCAGAGGCAGGGGACGTGGCCGAGGATTTGGAAACAATCGGCCACAATGCCAACTCTGCGGAAAATTCGGCCATCTTGTCCACAGGTGTTACCACAGATTCAACGTCAATTTTACAAAAGTTACTGATCCTGGAAATACTCAAGCACCGAGTGTGAATCTGTGCTCAACACAGTGGGATGATGCAGCAGACAGTTCAAGTAATCAGCATGTATTAGGAAGTGTTCACAATCTGCCTCAGCATCTTCAGCATGGTCAGCCTTCTTCAATGCCTTTTAGCTATCAAGCTCCCTCTCCTCAAACATTCTCTCCTCAAGTGTACAACTTGCCTCCGAGTTCATCTGTGAATTACAATTTGCCAACTGGTCTCCCAATGCAGTCTTACAATATTGCTCCTGTTTCTCATATCTCTCCATACAATTCAGCAGCTTTTCAATACTCTCATCCTCTAGTACCAAGTCATTACATTCAGCCTACATAAAATTCCATACCTGGTACACCATATACACCATATGTAGCAAGCTCAATGGCAGGAAACAATATGGATGCTCAATCGGTTGTCCACAATCCTCAGGCTCATACTGCGACAGCATCTCTTTACAATCATCAGGATGCAAATTGGTTTGCTGACTCAGGAGCCACAAATCATTTGACAAATGCATCTACTTCACAGTTCAATACCTGCATACCTTACAATGGCCAAGGTAAAGTCACTGTGGGTAATGGTTCAACCTTAAACATCTCGGCCATTGGCTCTACTATAGTTCCTTCTGTTAATACTTTTAATAATAATGGTTCTCGAAATTTATTACTTCACAATGTGCTTTATACTCCATCTGTTACTAAGAATCTTCTGTCTGTATCACAGTTCGCCAGGGATAATGCTGTGTACTTCGAATTTCATGCTGGATATTGTTCTGTTCGTGATGAAAAATCGCACACTGAATTACTGCGTGGTTATGAAAGCTCAGATCTGTATAGACTTGATCTGTCAAAGATTAAAAGATGTCAGTTTGTTAACTCTAGATCTAGATTTGTGTCTGAAGTGTCTGAAATGTCCAATAATTCAATTTGTAATAAGTTTGATATTGTCATTGCTCCAGCTGTTTCTGATAGTTAGAACTGCAGTATTACTCTTGAAAAATACTGTATTTCATATTCTGTTAATGAAATAAAGAACAATGATTTCATTTCTATTCAAGTTGACACTTTAAAGGAAAAGTCAGCAACTATAACATCTGATCCTATTGGAAACACAGATCTTGAGTGTTTTGTGTCTGCGTTAGAAATAGGAAAGGAGTCTCAATTATGGCATATGCATCTGGGCCATCCGTCTAACAAGATCCTGGTTAGTTTTCTAAGACTGAACAATCAGCCTACAAAGCATAGCATGTGCAATCGGCAAAAGTAAGAAGCTTCCCTATCATCTGTCAGATACAGTATATAATCAACTTTTAGAGCTAGTGCAGGTTGATCTCTGGGGACCAGCAGCATGTTCTTCAAATGGTCATAATTACTATCTCAGTATAGTAGATGCCTTTAGCAGATACAATTGGATTTATTTTTTAAAGAACAAGTCTGATGCAGCTCAATGTTTTGTAGAGTTTCATAAGCTTGCTGAAAAACAATTGGGTCATCCTCTCAAAACAGTACAATCGGATGGAGGAGGTGAGTTTCGTTTCTTGTCTACATACTTATCTCAGTTTGGCATAGCTCATAGAATTACATGTCCCTATTCATCAGAACAGAATGGAATAGTGGAGCGCAAACACAGACATATTGTAGAATTGGGATTGACATTGTTAGCTCAGTCGTCTGTCCCTTTACATTACTGGTCTGACGCATTCTTCACAGCTTCCTTCTTAATAAACATAATGCCTTCTTACAGCTTAGCAAAAATGTCACCACATCAGAAGTTATTTGGATCAGAACCTGACTATACTTTTCTTAAAGTGTTTGGTTGCTTATGTTTCCCGCATCTTCATCAATATAACAAACATAAACTTGCATTTAGATCAGAACCATGTGTGTTTCTGGGTTACTGTTCTAAATATCATGGCTACAAGTGCCTATCCTCCTCAGGTAGAGTCTGCACAACTAGAAATGTTGTGTTTCATGAACAAACATTTCCATTTGCAGACACAAAAGGTAGTTTTTTTACCTCATCTTCACCAACTCAGAACTACACCTCTAAACCTTTCTTTTTACCCTGTGATTCTGATTTTACTTTACCGGAGATTCAGATTGAAGATCATGGATTGGGACATGCTCATGTGCAGGATATTAAACCTCCATCTGTTATTCGTCAGACCTCATCATCATCCAATCGTCAGTATCCATTACCAACTGCTGCTAACTCTCACGCTTTACCCAGTGAACAGTCTTCTTCGCATAACTCTGTTCCAAATAACAGTTTGTTGCAATGTAATCAGGTTCCTTCTCCTTCTTCTTCACCTCATATAGTCTCTTATGGATTAAGTAATGATCAACTTATTCCTATAGAGTCTACTAATGTCAGTTCTAATCCTCCTGTTATGTCAACTGGTTCCAGAGATACTTTGTTATCCTCTCCAATTAAAAACTGTCATCCAATGCAAACCATAGCAAAGGCTAAAGCAAATCAGCATCATTCTATTCAATCTCTTCTTGCAACAGTAGATGATCAAGAGACTCTTCGCTTTGAAGAACCAAAATCCATCAAGCAAGCAATACAATGCCCTCATTGGAAAGCAGTTGTCGATGATGAGTATTCTGCTTTTCAAACTAACAAAACTTGGTCTGTTGTTGAGTTGCCTGCAGGACGAACTCCTATAGGTTGCAAGTGGATATTCAAGATAAAGAAAAGTGATGATGGATCTATAGCCAGGTACAAGGCAAGGTTAGTGGCAAAGGGCTTCTCACAGAAAGCTGGATTTGATTTCCAGGAGATGTTCAGCCCGGTGGTGAAATCTGCAACGGTACGTGTAGTGTTATCTCTTGCATTATCTCAGAAATGGAGTTTAAGGCAGATTGATATTAACAATGCCTTTCTTCATGGAGATTTATCTGAAGAAGTCTATATGATTCAGCCACCAGGCTTTGAACAAGCTTCGCAGTCAGATAAACCTCTTGTTTGTAAACTCTCCAAAGCTCTCTATGGGTTAAAACAAGCACCTCGTGCTTGGTTTGAAAAACTCAGATCATTTCTTATTACAATATTACAGTTTAAAGCTTCAATAGCGGATAGCTGCTTGTTCATAAAACAAACTGATCAAGGTTCTGTGTTTTTACTAGTATACGTTGATGATATCGTTGTAACAGGTCCATCATCTTCTGAAATCAGTGAGGTAATTCATATAATCAATAATGAGTTCAAGCTTAAAGATCTAGGGAACTTGAACTATTTTCTAGGAATGGAAGTGACATCTACTGATGAGTTCTTGCTGCTTAATCAGAAGAAGTATGTGCAGGAACTGATTACCAAACTCGGACTCAATGCTACAACAAGCTTTCCCACACCAATGACAGGCAACTGCTTATCAAAGACAGGTATCATTTCATGTGATGAACCATTTGAAGATATAACCTTGTATAGAAGCATAATTGGGGCATTGCAGCACATATGTGTTACTCGGCCAGACATTAACTTCTCTGTTAACAAACTGAGCCAATATATGCAAAATCCATCTGTAAGTCACTGGAAAGTTGTATTACACGTTGTAAGATATCCGATAGGTTCTATTGAGCATGGTCTGATGTTTAGAAACAACTCATTTCCTATTAAAGAGATATCATTAACATCCTACTGTGATGCAGATTGGGGAGGTGACTTTGCAGACAGAAAGTCCATATCCGGACATTATCTTCTCTTAAATGGAAATCCTATCATTTGGAGTTCTAAAAAGCAATCAGTAGTTGCTAGATCAAGTGCAGAGGCTGAGTTTCGAGCAATTGCCAATACTGTTTGTGAGATCATTTGGGTAAAAACACTCATTACAGAAATGGGTCTTCAGGTATCATCTGTTCCTAAGGTCTGGACGGATAGCACAAGTGCAGCTGCAATTTCAGAAAATCCTATTCAACACTCAAAAATGAAACATGTAGAAATTGATCTGTTCTTTGTAAGGGAGAAGGTTCAGTCTGGACAAGTATTGATTAACTATGTTCCATCGAGTGAACAAGTGGCTGATATTTTGACAAAACCACTAACAGAAAAGTTATTTCTTCCTTGCAGAAAAAAACTAGGAGTGTGCTCGATAACAGAAATGGATAGGAGTCTTATAGCTCAGGAAGAATAATTCAGATGTATTCATTATCTCTGCAATACTGCTTTGGGGTTAATCTTCAATTCTGCAATCAGTGAAGTCTTGCAAATGGTATGTCTTTAACAAGCTGGCCAAATCATACTGCAATATACAGGTGTGTTTTGTCATTTGTAATCTGCTACATTAGATTTTTTTAGTGCAATTATTCAAATTCTGGTTCATATTGTATAGATCAGAGTTGGCATATATATAGAAAACATGATAAAGCTGTTGGAAGTCATTTCTCATTTTTTTTAGACAGTGTGCCTTTGCTAGCGTATTTTTCATGTGTGTGGGTTATGTGTTAGATGTTCATCTGTTTATGAGTGATTCTGTAAACTTTACTATGATGATCAGAACAGCTAGTCAAGCTTAATGTTACTGAGTTCATATTGGCATAAGACATGGCTTGATTCCAAAAACAGAGTCTACGCCAAGGAAAACGTAAAAGACACTTTGGGGTAACTCTTGAGGAAGAAAAGATGAGGACTGAAATCCTCCAGTCATTGTCGGTAAGATAAGGGCTCAAACCCTTCTGTCAATACAATGAAAAGAAAATCAATCAAAAGAAAAAAAAGGGAGAAAGCAATAGACTCAGAGAAAAAAAAGAAGAAGAGAAAGCTGGAATTATAAGATGATCATCATAGCAGAGTTTTCATTTGATCTCGGGCAGATTTAACTCTACTATAAGACTCATCATGTGATGAGTATGTTAGTAAGGTAAGCTGATCTGATGAGAAATGAGATGTGATGTGAAAATAGCTTTAATTGTTTCATATATGCTGACAGTGATCTATAAGAATATGAGTTAGAAAGTGAAGATGTGCATTGGATAATGATACTGTCAGCAGATGAAGAATGATGAAATCAAATGTATATCAGCAGAATGAGAAAGTCAGCTTGTGGTAAGAATCAGATGCAAGACTTATGGTTGCAGTAGTGAATGATCAGTCTAAAGCATTTTGCAAGACGATGTTGATTTAATCATTGCTTGCGAAGGAAGAAATTAAAACTGCTGCGATCAAGAGGATCAAAAAGTTGAAGAAAGTAGATCTTGATTGGGGAATGTTAGGACGTAAGAATAGATTGAGGATCATTGTGCAAATATGTTGAGGACTTAGTTGTAAATATCGAATTCTATCTCTGTATATAAATAGAGGAAGTGTACCGAACTAACTAACTTGAAATCAGAATCTGTTGAATCAGTTGGATAGCTTGATCTGTAAGTCTTTTCTGTTTTTCATTTCTCTGCTTAGTTCTATAATCCTAGCACCCTGTTCGGCCGTCACCTTGAAACCGACCTTTGGGAACACTCACGGGTCCTTGAATACATTGATTGTTTCCCCCGTGCCGAGGGACCACAACCCCTCCCGTTTTAGGACATTCTCCACGTGTATTAGACTACTTCATCCCCACGATGTCTGACCTCCCTTTGTCGCCTCTAAGAAGCTATCGTGCGGGAAGTACAAACCCTTCGTAATTCTTGCACATAGTGTATTCAGTTCATTTAAAAATGGAAAAACAACATTGAGTAAATACATTTTTTTTTGGCCAAATTGAGTAAATACATGAGAGCATCAAATTAAATGGGAAAATATATTGATACCTTTTTATTTATTTCAAGGGCACGTAAATAAAGATGAAGCGACAGCAATGACAAATAAGCAAGATGCAGATGGAGCGCTGGAACCTTCATCAGTTTGGAAAGAGAAACGTACGGAAAAGATATCGGAGCGAGCACGAGCACGAGCACAGATCTTCTCTTCGTCTCTTCCTCATATTTTTCTCCAACATTCTTTCCAGCGGCTCCATTGTTGCCTTTCCTTTCCACGAGTGTCTACAACCTGTTGCAGCAGCTCCTCCTTGATTTTGCGCCGTGGATTTTCTTGACTTTCGAGAGATAGGAAATCTACACTTCTCCTATGCTACTCGCAAGCGGATCGTCGATTTGGCTGCCGTTGTTAGGATTCCGAAGAACGGTGTGTACCTCGAGTCTCTGTTCTATCCATCGGAATCTATTCGCTAGCACTTCATTATGGTTTCGTGCCTTTTGTAATGGAGTCAGTGAGATCCGTACGGTTTTCATCGGCATTGCTGAAATTTAACGCGGTTTTAGCTTTAAGAACAATGATTATATAACAAATACGAGAACTTGTTTCGCGCCGTATTTTATGGTTTGCCGTCCCTGATCTATTACCTGCTTCGTTTGTTCGAGCACAATCAAAGCTGTAAATTTTCTGGTGTTGGTTTAGGGTTTCCTGTGGAGCCGTGAAGGTACCTGATTTCATTTGAGGAGGTGAATTCGATCTTCGTTTTATTGTTTTGTACGATATAATAGTGACCCTAGCCTCTAGGTGACTATGGGATCTACATATCATAGTAAAGATACAGAGAGATAATATCCATTTATCTGGAATCTTCCCCTTAGTTTTAAAGAAGGAATCTATATATAAATATATATTTTGCTCAATAGAAGGAAACTATATGTATATAAATATATATGTATCGCCTGTGTCTTGTTCGCCCGATTATCAGCGTAGATCAGGATGTCTATTTATATGTATTTATTCGCACAAGTTCAATTTTCTTGCTAATGAAGCAGACAGTAACTTCATCTAAGAAGATTCTTGGAGTAGCTTACCTATCTAGATGACCATATTATCTCATAACTGTTTAACTTGTCTGTTCTGTTTTCTGCTGGATTAGCATTATTCTCCAGGGATAAGCCAAAGTAGTGGTCAATCAAGTTTTGTTATCAACCTTCAGATGTAACATTGTATCAAGCAATGTACTCTGTTATAGTTAACAATGACCTTTGTTTTTGACAGATTTAGCACCTTCTATATGGGCTGGTTTCTAGCAGGCTCGCTCTTCTCCTGTGAAGAGTTGGATTAAGCTGCTTCCTTTCAGTTCATCCTGAAATGTCAGGTACTTTTTAATATCCCTAGGAGCTGTATACGTATGTGAACGGATTGTTGAATTATTGGTTGCATTTTTGTTGAACTTGATCGGATTGCCTTTTCTTTATTCTCCTTTATTTCTAAAGGACTGGAAGGATTGGGTGCTAATGAAGAAATAGAAGGACATGATTTTGAGAACTTTGAAGATGATAGGCGCAGATCAAAAATTGAAGCTCTCAAGAAGAAGACACTAACTGCTTCAAATAAATTTACTCATTCTCTTAAAAAACGTGGAAAAAGGAAAATTGATTACAGAGTCCCTACAGTTTCAATAGAGGATATACGAGATGCAAAGGAAGAAGGTGTTGTTCTTGAATTTCGTAAGAAATTGCTTGACAAGGGCTTGCTACCATCTAGACATGATGACTATCATACATTGTTGAGGTTAGTTGATGTTGTATTTGTGTTAGAATTCAAGTGTAATGAATAATGGCTAGTTATTGAAAAGTATGAAGATTGAAATAGTTTTCTGATCAATTTTAGCTTTCTTTTTCTTTGGAAGCAGCATATATATTCATATGTTTACCTATTTTATGGTAGATTCTTAAGATCAAGGGATTTTAACATTGATGAAACTATTCTGATATGGGGTGAGATGCTTAATTGGAGAAGAGAATATGGAACAGACTCCATTTTGCAGGTAAGCAAAATGATAATTTTCTAGATGTTTCTGTATATAAGATAAGTTAATCACTCATCTTAAGAAACTATCATGTACATTTGATAAAAATCTTAACCTAACCTACTTGACGATTAATATGATAATGCTTTGTTAAGATACCAAACGTGTTAGAACAGAGAAGAATAGTTTACAAGTAGTACAATTTGTCTGAGAACTTCTCATTGTCTTAAGTTTACTATCCTCTTTCTGCAACTTATTGAAGACAGTTTAGCAAACAAATATGTAGGATTTTGAATTTGAAGAGTTGGAAGAAGTCTTGCAATATTATCCACAAGGATTCCACGGTGTGGACAAAGTCGGTAGACCGGTTTACATTGAACGACTTGGGAAAGCCAATCCAAATAAGTTTATGCGTGTCACTACTATAGATCGCTATGTGCGCTACCATGTCCAAGAATTTGAGAGGACTCTCCAAGAGAAGTTCCCTGCCTGTTCTATTGCAGCAAAGAGACAAATATGCTCAACAACTACCATATTAGATGTACAGGGCTTGGTATGCTAGTTTTCACATAATTTCTCTACATCTCTGTGTTGGATTTGTGCAATAAATCTTTTTACCCCACTTTTGATAGCTTAAGAATTTTTCTTGTTGCTCTGTTGCTACGGATGGTTACTTAATTGCTAATATGATATATGCTATCTTCATCGAAATGGTTGATTTATGCATACCTAGGAGGCTAGAAGCAATATATTTATTGCCAATCAATTTCCCGCTTTCTGGACTGTTTGCCTTCTAGTGATTCTGTCCTAAAAGGTTATTTACAACTAATGTGTACTTACCAGGGAATGAAGAACTTCACTCGAAGTGCTGCCAGTTTATTATCATCCATGGCTAAAATTGATAGCGCCTACTACCCAGAGGTAAGATACATGACTCTTTAGAAACATTTCTCCTTGCGGAGGAGTCTGTTGTTGAACTCTTCTATGATATTTTTGCAGACACTAAATCAGATGTACATTGTTAATGCTGGTGCTGGCTTCAGGAAGATGCTCTGGCCTGCTGCTCAAAAATTTCTAGACCCAAAGACAATTTCAAAGATACATGTATAGTACATTTTCTAAAGGCCTTTTTTCTTTTATGATCCCTAAATTTCCCCCCTATTAATAATCTCCCAAACTCCAACCTCTTACTAGGTTCTGGACTCTAAAGCTCTACCTCTATTGCTGGAAGTTATTAACTCAAGGTTTGTATCTTCTCAACTTACTCATTCTATGTTGTTTTTTCCTTCAAAGATTCATTTGACTTTGTCTTCCAGTGAGCTGCCAGACTTCTTGGGCGGTACCTGTTCATGCTCCTGTGATGGGGTGTGCCTTAGGTCCAACAAAGGTCCATGGAGTGATCCAAATATAGTGAAGGTAAGGAACCTCTATTCTGTTGGTTGTGATTTCTATTGGGTATGTATAGACAATGTTGATGCAATGTTTACATTGTGTAGCTCATTCATAATAATGAAGCAACATTTGTAAGGCAAGTTACCAGAATATCTGACAACGACAAGGAAACCGACTCTTACATTCAGATATGGCCATTGAAGGTGAGTGCAAAAATTCTTTTTATTGCTGCATCAATTTTCCTCGTTTATTGTTTTTCATTCACTTGAAAAGGTTTATAAAATAATTTCCTTTTTCAGGGAAGAGGTAGTGATGCATCAGCGGTTGAATCAGGATCGGATATTGATGATTCTTGTTCTCCGGTTGGTGAAAGAAGTTCTCATTTCCCTTGGATCCAAGGTCATGAAGAAGTGAGTGTTTGTGTGCTTCCAGATTAGATGATTGTTTGTCTTGCCTCACTCAAAACTAGTAGGTGTGGTTTCTATATGCTTTAGGTGTCAAGGGCAATGGATTGTGATACCTTCTACAGCTGTTATGATAACTTTGCTGCAATGGAAGACACTGATAGTGTCCAAGGTAACAGCAGTAGAGTGAATTCAACAACCAATGGTGAAAGAAGCTCAGAAGGTAGTAATATAATAAATGTTGCTCATCTTTAATCTCAATGTTATCTAATTTATTGGATAGGTGTTAATTAATGTGTTACTAATCTTTCTAATAGGGACTTGTATTATCCAGAACCTCCGCATCCCAGGAAGGATAGGAATGAAAACTTTGCACATATGGCTATTTTCTTTTGTGGGCAAACTATGGCTAATTGTTTGGCACCTGTGTAGTCCATTATGGAGAAAGCAAAGCACCATTTACCCAACTACATCTATTGTCGCAGCATCAGCGGAAAGCGTCTCTGACTTGTCACCGTCTGTAGAAGCTTTCCATGGGGATCATGTTCCATGCATAGAACGCCTCCAAAGGCTAGAGAAAGCAATTGATGACATAGACAAGAGGCCCGCTGAAATCCCATTAGAAAAGGAGAAGATGCTCATGAGTTCCTTGGAACGGATCAGGTTGATGGAATCTGACCTGGAGAAAACAAGAAGAGTGAGTGAATCAAATCTCTATAAGTCTGTGTTGGACACTTTTTTTTAAAGTAGATAAATTTCTCAAATCTTGATTTTAATTTTCGATCTCATATCACATGATCAGGTCCTGCACGCAACTGCAGTGAAGCAAATTGAGATTGCTGAGGTTATAGAGAAATGGAGTCAAGCGAAATGTCGTGTAAGTTGTTTGTATTCATTCAGTCCCTTCACTTTCGTCGTCATCAGTCATACATCATAAACGTGCTGTGCACTTACATAGGTTCCATGTTGTAGCAGCGCAGGTGGCTATGCTAAAATCTTGGGGATGGGACGACTTGTAGGATTGGTTATAACAACTTAGAGCCACAGAGATTGTTTCTTTTTTAACTTTGATGATGATGATGATATTAGCAAGCAGCCAAGCCCCACTCTGACAGGTAATAACAACTAATCACCTATGTCTATATATAATATAATAATATACATATAGAGAGGGAGAGTCTCAGAAGAATGTTATACCGTTGGATAGTATACAATACATATATAGTGAAAGGAAAACTGAAACCGCAGTTGTTTACCGCTACTCCAGTCTAGTGTCTACCTTAGTAGCAGTGGAATTTGTGTAAAGAAAACTTCTTGCCTCAACTTAACTCCAATGATGATAAAAGAAGAGAAGAAGCGTTTTCATCATTTGCTCCAGTTGGTTGCATCTGAGTTTGGCTTGGCTGATTCAACTATTTTGGATGATTGGGTACTATACCTTTTCTTCTTTCATTTTTAATAAAGATCATGTATTTATCTTTGTCCGTCGTTTCTCTGTTTATTACTGCGAATTTGATGATGATGATTTTGGAAGCAAAATTATTTACATTTTTTTCGATATATTTTTCTTTTAAAATATATCTTATTTGAAAACCAAATATTAAAATAATCCATTTTTAAAACTATTATCAATTTGTGAATAATATCATTTGTTAGGGGTGGGTATGAACCGGTTCAATCATGAACCGGTTCAAGAACAACACCTTACCTAAAATGTAGTAAGGTACGATTTGATTCATTCGTCCTGCTCCACTTTTTTTTGACAATTTATCATACCACTTGTGAATTGGTTTGAAAATCGATGCAGTCATACATTTTCTTTAAATAGAAAAATTCATATAAAATATTCTAAATCTATAAATTTTGTTACATAATTTGATAATACAAAAAATTTATAGAAAGATTAATAACTAAACTGGTTTAAAATAGGAAAAACACTTGTGAACAAAATGGTTCACTTAAAATGACAAAAAAAAAATAATAATACTTAATATGACAAACAAAAATAAGACATAATATATATATATATAAAGTGGTTCGTAAAACTGTATGGCTTACCACTTATGAAACAATTTTATATGGTTCGGTTGAACCAATTCAACAGTTTTCATGTGGTTTGGTTTGGTCGAATTATTTTTTTCCCAACCTTATCAGATGCTGAATTAACTAAACCCTACTTGCGAAGAGTTATTTTATTTTTAATTAAATACACTTTCCTTATTAAAAAATTATTTGTTTGTTTATCTATTAAACTTTAGAGTTATTTTTTTAAAAATTAAATACACTTTCTTTATTAAAAAATTATTTGTTTGTTTATCTATTCAACTTTTTTTATAAAATTTGTTTTGGAGATGGTGAAAAACTATTTAGTTTAAAAAATGCTAGTCAGAGAGTAATTTGGAAATATAAGCTTTTGGTACCATCTCTAAAAAATTAGATTGAATGGATAAATAAATAAAAAATCTATAAGAGTTAACGTTGTTAAGATAAAATTTAAATTATATTTTAAAACAATGATATTTATATAAAAAAAAAAAAAACAGAAACTAAAGTAAAGTAAATGTTTAATCAAATAGTATTATCCAACGATAATATGAATACATTTTACTTATACCTTTCAACTCGGACGGTTGTCCTCATCTCGCCCTTGAACATTCTTTATTTTCTTGAATTTTGGTACTTCAACTACTTGTTCATCTGCTTGAGTTCTCTAAATTTATAGAATGAAATTTTTATATTGTCAGTAATCTAAGTTTTGAATTTCACTGATATCTCATATTGTTTGGGAATGAAGAGATAGATGAGAGAAAACATTGTAGGAGGAAAGGAGTAAGTAGCAGAGTACTGACATGAAATTATAACTAAAAAAATCTATGACCGATTAGGAAGACGAGAGAAGATTTTGAAAAACAAGTGTAGAGAAATTAACAAAAGTGATTGTATACACAACGACTCCAATTTGTTTTGACATTTTTCAAATTAGAGGGTTTAACGTACCCAAATAGCATTTGTGATGTATAATTTAGGTATGTAAAAAATGTATAGCATTAACACTTTACGATACATTTGATAAGGTAAGTAAACATTTTTATGTTTTTTTTATATCATTGAAATAAATATTTTAGTTAATTTAATTTTAGCCAACTATTTTTTTTTCGACGTGCCTAGTATTAAACTTGGGTAATCTCATACCGACATCAGTCTTGACCACCTTAGCCAACTATATTTTTTCCGACATCCATAGAATTTGAACTTGTGCACTCTGATACCGACATCAGTCTTGACTGTGTTAGCTAGGGCTGAGCGGTTCCGGGTACCCTGTAAATTTAGGGGTTCCCGGAACCTACCCAATTAAAAACTGGGTATTAAATTTTGGAACCGGAACCTACCCGTTTAGTTTTGGAACCGGAACCTACCCAGAACATGTTTGTACAAACGGTTCCAGGTACCCTGTTAGGAACCTGTTCCTACGCATCCTCGGTTCGGTTCCGATTCAGTACTGGTTCAGTACAGGGTCCGGTTCGATTCCAGACGGTTCCGATTCCGGTTCAGCTTCAATTCAGGTTTAATACCAAATACACAATCCATTTCAGTTCTAAAACACATACAATTCTAAGTTAAAGTACAAACCAAATAGTTCCCAAACATACAATTCCAAATTACAGTCCAAACCACATTTCAGAATCACTACATTGATTCATAATAATGTAACAAAACACACAATTCCAAACACAAAACGTATTTCTTCATGTACCAATATTTTCCACGTCCATAATTCCACTAAGATCTATGAAAAAAACAAACGTTAATACTATATTACTATGTGATATATAACCAAAATGAAGTAAATAAGTCATGAATATAGAATATTGAATAATGAATACCTTGTTCATAATTTTCAGCATCTTCCATGTATTGCTCAATTGTAATAGGCAATGGGGATCTTCTAAGTCAATCTTGAGTACAAATTAAAGCTTCCACAAGATTCACACTCAGTGAACTACGAAATTGATCAAGCACACGCCCCGATGTGCTAAAGGTTGATTCAGATGCTACAGTTGTGATCAGAATTGCTAAAATGTCTCTTGTCATCATAGCAAGCACCTTATACACTGTTTTCTTTTCTTTCCACCAAGACAGTAAATCAAAATCTTTTTTTGTATCCTTTTCACATTTCTCTTCAAGATACCTCTCTAAATCATTTTGGGATGTCACGTCAACGTCCATATCATTCTGCTTATTAAACCATTCTCTTATCTTTGATGGATCCATACTATCAACAAGAGGGACACAACCATCACCGACTCCACCACCATCACTACCATCACATGGTTCATAAGTATCGACATCCTCCAAAAGATCATCCTGCATCTCTAAAGAGTTCATTTTTTTTCTCATAAAAAGCATAGAGACGGTCTAAAGCACTTTTAACTTGAGCAACCATGTTTGCAACTATCAAGGGATCACTGCAGATCAACCCGCAACAATATTCAACATAGTTCAACTTATGTCGAGGATCTAATATGGCAGCAATCAAAACCATGACATTTGTTTTCTCTATTTTTCCGTAATACTTGTCAAACTTCTCCCTCATTTTCCCAACCATTGACTTGAGATTGTAATTAGCATCATTTTCCCAACTATTCAAAGTTGTCAGTATGCTTACAATTTCATCAAAATAATTATCAGAAGTTACATACAAACTTCCTGAAATTCTCTTGGTAGCTGCATAAAAGTTCTTCAAGAACAATGTCAATATTCTCGCATTTTCCCAATCCTCAACACTAGGAACATTACCATCAAGTTCCTTCACAAAACCTACTTCATCATCATCTTCAAGCCTTAAGAATGCTTGTTTAAATTTAAGTGCAGCTTCAAGCATAAGATATGTAGAATTCCATCTAGTAGTGACATCTAGACAAACAGATCCTTTAAATGTGATTCCTTCCTTTTTGATGCATTCTTCAAATGTCTTAGCTCTAAGTGGAGAACTTCTAACATACTTAACCGCATTACGAATGCGATCAATTGATTCATTGATTTCTCTTAACCCATCTTTCACAATCAAGTTCAATATATGAGCTGCACATCTCACATAAAAAAATTCACCACCTAAGATAAGTACACTTTTCAGCTTATTTTTCAAATACCCAATTGATTCATTAGATGATGCATTGTCTACTGTAAGTGTGGATATATTATCTCTTATCCCCCAACCAAGAATGCATTGCTCAACCATCTTCCCAATATCTTTACCCTTATGACTAGGCATCACAACAAAGTTCAGAATGCGTTTATGCAACTTCCAGTCATCATCAATAAAATGCGCAGTGAGACACAAGTAACTTTGATTTTGAACGGAAGTCCATATGTCAGTTGTTAACGCAATTCTTGATTTCATCTTATTTAAGTGCCCCTTCAAAATAATCTTCTCACTAGCATACAGTTTTATGCAATCTCTAGCCACAGTGAACCGTGATACATGCTTGTATAAAGGTTGTAGTGTTGAAACAAAATCCTTAAAACCTTCTTTCTCAACAATTGAAAAAGGTTGCTCATCCACAATGACCATCCTAGCAAGCATATGTCTACACAATTCTTGATTAAATTTCCATGTTCCAAGTGTATTAGCAACAAAAACATCACCAGATTTCATTGGTTGGAAAGTCGATGACAGAAGCTGCTGTGTCTTATCAACATTATCAGGATATTTGGTACAATTTTTCAAGTGCTTCCACATAGCTGATGTACCATTAGTTACATGATATTTGATCCCATCATGACAGTAATTGCATATGCTTTCCTCAAACTTCTTCTCAGCATTATAAACCTTTTTATAATGAAACCATACCTGAGATCGACTTCTTTTGCTAGCTCCATGCTTATGTTTCATACTTGATGATGGTTCACTACTTGTTATCGATGCAAGTACGGGGGCAGTATTTGTTCCCGGTCCAGTTGCAGAATCAGATTCAATAGCATTGCAACTAATTGAATCGTTGTTATTCATTATCTGTCACAATTCACAAACAAATAAGATTCATAGATATATTATACAGCATCTATCTCAGATTCTATATATATATGAATATATCAACTTCATAATATAGAGTACCGCAACTCAAAAAAGAAAAAGAAACTCAAAAAAGAAAAAGAACACAGACAAAAATCTGATGAGACAAGTTGATCTGAATCACAAGTGGATCTGAATCACAAAAATCTGATGAGACAATTTGTATGTGTTTTGTATGAGACAATCTGATGAGAACACATACCATGGTCTGAGGCTAGACTCTGTTTCGACATTACTGAACACAGCAATAATGTGTCTGATGAGAACACAGACCAGCAACAATGTGTCTGAGCTTAGAATCAATGTGTCTGAACTTAATAAGCTTTACTTTTACATATCAAAACAATCAGAATTAACAGCACGTAGCAGCAAGCCAGCAACTAGATGATTGAAACAGATTCTGGAGAAACAGATGATTGAAGATGAACAGATGCTGGAGATCGACTGGAGAGCTGGAGATCGAGGGTGGAGGCTGGAGAACAGATTCCGGATCGCCGTTGCGTGCGTTAGGTTAGATAGTAACTAACAGAGAGGCACATAGTCTAACAGAGAGGCACAGAGACTATCTGAGTATTGAGTAAGTGTCGTGAGTATCTGATTGTTTTAGGGTTTTTGTGAAATAAATTATTTTATTTTAATATATATATATAGAGAGAACCGGTTCCGGTTCCTTTAGGGTACCCATATAGGAGAACCGGATCCGGAACCGAAAAAAGAGGTTCTTAATTTTTTTTCCCGGAACCTACCCGATTTTAAAAACGTCTACCCGGAACCTACCCGAAGTGCCGGTTCCGGTTCGTTTCCGGGTCCAAATGGGTACTTTGCTCACCCCTAGCGTTAGCCAACTACACTTTTTTCGACATCCACAAGATTTGAATATGCGCACTCTGATACCAACTTCAGTCATGCTAACAAATGTATATTAACAATTTACGGTTCATTTGCAACGATAAGTGAACATTTTTATGATTTCTTCGAGATCCCTGAAATAAATGTTTTGGTTCATTTAAATTGTCCACCAAAACATTTTGCATAAATGTGATTACGCATAAAATCTAAATATGCCAGTCTTGTGTTATTACAAAGTCAATCATTAGTCTCGAACCTTTGAAAAATAAATATTGGTGCATCATTTTTAATTGTTAGCCAACTCTTTTTTTTTCACGACGTCCCCGGGGTTTAAACTTGGGCACTCTTATACATACATGAGTCTTGACAGTCTTTAACCAACTATATTTTTTTGCGACATCCACAAAATTTGAACATGTGCACTCTGATACCAACCTCAGATGTGCCCACCTTATACAACGTTTTTTTTACATCATTAGGATTTCAATCTTGGCACTAAGATACTATATAAGATTCCAAACATACACATTAACCAAATATCTAATGAGTCTGAACTTGTTAGTGAATGCATTTGGTATACGCTTAAGTTATTTTAACACACTCATCACTATGTCTATGAAATGATAACTATTACAAATCTACCGTGGTAGCGTCAAATAAATTTCAACGATATTTTTAAAAATAAAATAAAATATTTGATTAGTTTATTCTTTTTTTTTTTTACTTTGATATTTTCAAAGTTATTGTGGGTTAAGTATTATTTAGATTTTAATTCATATATGTTTGGGATCTATACGATTTATTATATTTTTTGTGTATTGATGTGCACATTTAAGTAATGTGTATTGTAGAAATTTATTAACCTTCAAGTTTTAGGGTTAAGTAATAAAATATTCATATACTCTAAATTTGACCAACCCTAAAAAAACACAGTAAATTCTCAAAAGAAAATAAATAAAAAACTTTGAAAAAAATAGTTTACTTCACTCTTAAATACCCAGAACACACATACAAACTAATTAATACTGTAACCTATTTCTTTAATAAGTGTACAAATTAATTATTCATAATATTGGTGGAGTGAATTCGTTTTCGTTTTCGTGTATTGTATATTTATTTGAGAAGGAAAAATTATTAAATTTTTATTAAGTTTAATTTTATATCTCAATAAATATTTTTAATGTAGTATTTAGTTCTCTTACATAATCAAAATTAAATTGTTGAAAAACATATGGTATTTATTACTGTCAATAATAGGTATATGATCAATCTAACACATCGTCGAGGTTATTTTAAAGTAGTAGTCAAATAGTTTTTATTATTTATCGTCATTTCATACCTAATTTTTTGGATGATATTAGTTTTAAGTAATGACATTAATAAATGTGGAAAAAATTACCCAAAAAATAACAAAGATATTTAACTATTAAATTAAATAACTTTGTCAAAGTATTGAATTTATCATCTATGCATTAATATTAATAAAAAAATAAATCTATAATTGTTTTTGGAAGTTTATTTCTCTCATTATTTGAAAAATCATTATTACATGATTGATCACTTAACTTGTAGATGACTCATGTTGTCAACATTTATTTTTTTGGTAAACCTCATGTTGACAACATAATATATGATTATCATTATACAAAATTTTAAAATTACATAAATTAACATAACAATTGAGTAAAACTTTAATTAATTAAGGAAACTTTATAACATAAACATAGATAGTGGTGTGTTTTGTACATATCGTATTATACAGTTAGTCAATTAACGTATAGTTAGCGTCATTTAATTCATAATTAAATTATCTACGCACCGTATTTTTTTTTGATTTTTTTGGAGTAAGTACATAATTAAATTTATCACCTAATGCATTTAATTATTTCGGTCAAATTATAAAACGAACAATGTTAGGTTACAAAATCACTGTATTTTCAATAAAAAAAATTACCCTAGATAGATAATTGAATTACGACATAAATGACGTTAACCGTGTTGAGTTTGGACTTACATGGTCTGAGTTATGATTTTTTAAGTAAAATTTTCATATATCAACTTACGGCATGCCGTACAGTAAATCCGTAAATCCAAATTTAATATTTTTTGCATCATTTGAATCGCAATTAAAATATTTACTTACTATAATTTTTTTAATTTTTTTTAATAGATATATAATTTTATTTTTAATTAAACATCGAGTCGTCATTATCGAACAAAATTGTTTAAAAAACACAAAAGTAAACCAATAAGCGTCACTTCAAAGTGGCGCCTACTCAATAGGCGTCACCGGAGTGCGCGTATGTCCAATACGTGCGGTGCACATATACCTATTTTTTGAAATATTTTTTTTGTTACTTACAAAAATTCTAGAAATAAATATAAATTATATTATTAAAATAATAATCTCCATCCCTCATTGCCGTCTTCCCTCACCCATTAGAAGATTACCCTAATATCTCACCTCTTTAATCCTCCATTCCATTTATTACTGTACCAACTGAGTCTGAGAGCCATAACCCAAGATCCAGCGAGATCCTTTCCGAAGTTGCAATTTTTATCCCAAGGGAATCGTATTGATACACCTCTGTATCGTATTGTATAGTTATATATCAGAATATCGCTATCATCAATTTCCTTTTACAGTTTACTACTCATCCGACTAACCATGGCTATGGTTATACACCAGCCTCAACCTGGCACACCAACCTCGTATGAACAGTTTCCTGTCTCTGCCACCAGAATCTACCCTTCAGCTTCCGCGCAGTATGAAGAAGTTGTGCAAAGCTCCGCCCTTTTTCTTGAAATGCTCAGAGCCTTTCATGCCTCCTTCGGCACTAAGTTCATGTGAGTTGGTTTCTCGGACTTGCTCATTCAGATTGTCCGATGTTTTTATGGTTATTCTTCATGCTGTCTGGGTCAGGTCGCTAATTTTAGGTTATTGAGGTTCTGGGCTGTTCAATTGCTTCCGTCTGGTGGTCATTTTCGTAGGTGTTTAACTGGGCTTTGCATTCCCGACCTCTTGAACCCATAATGTGCTATCAATTGCTATTCTGCAGAATCGACCGCCGATTTATGTTGATTTTTCCTTGTTCCTCGTTATGCATTGCTTTCTGAAAAAAAGAGAAAAAGAATTAGGGTTAGAAAAGGTTTCTGTCCGGTGCAGTGGCACCAACCCCTTCGCATTGGACCTGGATTCAGCATTGAAGCTGTCCTTGATTTACCGCCTACAGAATGGCATCACCATGTAAAGCAGATGGATGTTAAAGCAAATTCATCTCATTCAATTGTATATTTATTTTTTTGGGTACAAGCAAGTAGTTAACTCTTAATACCATTACCACCCACACTAGAAGTCATCCCCTCCCAGTAAGAAGGCTACCTCTATTTGTATACTCTGGTGTGTTGCCAAATATGAGACAATGTTGTACCTATTTGAGTTTCAAGTAGTAGGAAACGTATGGAAAGCTTTTGGTTCTTTTTTCTATTCTTGCTTTTGACCATACTGTGATGCTTATAATCTTGAAGTATTCCAAGCTCAAATTCTTGCCAACACTCCCTGATAGAGACATTTGTTAAGCATAAACGGAGTTCTTCAAGGCTAACTTATGATAGTGGTGTGATGGTTCTATTCGCTCAACCAATTCATTTTTTGTTCTCTTATTAAGGAGTGTCTGATTGAAAATTTTCATGCAACAATGATTTAGTGAAGGGTTTGATAGTGATTGGTGATTCTATTTCAGGGTTCCTACAGTTGGCGGTAAAGCTCTTGACCTTCACTGCCTTTTTGTTGAAGTCACATCTCGTGGTGGTATTGAGAAGGTATACTACACGTCTGCCCTCCTTCAGGAATAAATGGGTATTAACTAGCTTTGGGTTTGCAGAATGTTCCAAGAACAATAATGTAGGTAAAGAAAATATAATATCTAAAATTGTCAAACAGCTTTTTAAGAATACAGGGCCAGGATGCAACTAAGGTGGTCAGCATCTCAGTAGCTTCACTTTCATCCCCAAGATCCACAGTAAAGGTTATTGTGTCTAAGATCACCTATGTTTGATATCCAAAAAAACTATTAGAGGATCATTATTTTTGTATGCTTGAGGGAGAACTCTACCTCATACATTAGATGTTCTATATTTTGTGTGCTTCTTCCTCTTGGAATATATAATAACAGGAAGAACTATGATAATCCTGATCCGAATGATCAACAGGTCATTAAAGATCGGAGATGGAAAGAAGTTGTCTTGGCTTTCAGCTTTCCGACAACAATGACAAGTGCTTCATTTGTCCTGCGCAAGTATTATATGGCATTAGTATATCACTTTGAGCAACTCTATTACTTCGGTAGACGAGTGCCTTCATATTCATTACCTGGTAAGGCATCACTTTTCTATGGGATATTCTTGTATGTAATGTTTTTTTTGATAGAGGGTTGATATATTTAATGCAGATTTGGGAACACGGAGTGTGGATGATGGATCGGTTTCCAGAGAAGAAGGTGCATCTATTACCCATTCATTAGGTAACGATGAGGAATAGTGTATTTTCATGTGATACGTTCATTGCATATATATATGTTTGCATAAAATTAAAATGAAGACCCTTTTTTTTTTTTTTCAATACTTAATGTAGAAGAGGTAGAAATCTTTCTCCATTCTGCTCAGAAAAACAATTCCATCTGTCCATTTGTTGGATGAACGCACAAATTCACCCAGAATGGCAGTGTGGCACTCATCATTTGTAGCATATTCTTGGTGTTGTATATACACTGAGCTATGTTTCGCAATGAAGATTTTCATAATTTTTTATATATAATTATAACTGCTCAAAAAGTAAGCAACAGTTTATTCACCAATATAACAATTTTGCTTTTGAATTATATGCATGTGTGTTTATTTTGCACTTTTCATCCAACTATGTTGTGACATTGATTGAGTATATTTTTGTTTATTAAGAGTGTCAGCTCTTAGTGCTGTATAGGTGATCTAATTCCTTTAGTAAAGCTTAGTTTTGTTTTCTTGTAAACTTCATTATGAAAAAATGTGTGAATCTTTCTTTCCCTGAATTTGAATTTGATTGCGTAAATATTTCCCTTACAGTTAATAATTATCATCAACTTTTGTTGGTGCAGAAAATTTGGACATGCAGGCAGGTTGTTCAGTGACCGGGAGGATTGATGGAAAATTTGATTGTGGATATCTTGTGACTATAAATATGGGCAGTCAAGATCTAAAGGGCGTTCTATACCATATTCCTCCGGTCGTACATATGTGTCAGCCCACCACAATGTATTCCTCAGACATGCCAACTCGTCGAAGTAGGAAGAGATCCCGTTTGGCATCCCGGGACCCATCTCAGCCCAAGTCCAACAGGAATGGCTACAATTTCTTCTTCTCTGAGCATTATGCTCGGTTGAAGCCTCACTATCATGGACAGGAGAAGACCATTGTTAAGAAGATTGGGTATCTGTGGAACAATCTCACTGATGCTGAGAAAGAGGTACCTTCTTCTTCTTCCTTTCAATCAATCTTCTACATCTTTCTGTATGCACATGCATTATTATTTGAGATTATTGCCAAACCCTCTTGCCTGCCTCTATGCTGGTTCTCTTGTACTGTTAATACTACTACCTCCATTCAATCAAGTTTTTCTTCTTCTCCTTCTTGACTTGTGATGAATGAAACGGTTCCTTGGTTATGGGGGTGTTGTTTGCGTAGGTGTATCAAGAGAAAGGAGCTAGAGATAAGGAAAGATACAAGAGCGAGATGCTCAAGTATAGATCCTCTCAACACGACCCCGAACGTCATGAATAGTAGTAGATCCATTTGATGACAACACTAACATCAGACAGACAAATCTTGTTCTTGTTTAATGCTGATTTAGAAGGAGGAGGAAGTGTCCGACCTGAAGATGTACATTAACTTAGCAGATGTTGAAGATATAGCAGTGCACAATTTTGATGTTGAGGTTTCTTGTTGATCCTACCGTATTTAGTTAGTACTTGAAATGCCAAATGTTACAACTGATTTCATGCACAGATGGAACAACAAATAGGTGATCTGTTCTAAGTTGACATTTGTGGTTCCATTAAAGTTAGAGGTTCTGATTTAGAAGGCTCTATGGATTACAAAATTGAGTATCAATCAGCTTCTATAGTCTGAGCTTCTATGTTATATATATATATATATTTACACTTGTGCTCTATTTTTACTGTTTAAATTAAATTTGTAACTTTTTGTTTCAAAATTAGTCTTGTTAACTGTCTAACAAAATAATATAAATGACCATTTAATCAAATGAGTCAAATATAAGTGATTGTTGAGGTGGTTTACCCTTAAATTATTATTATCCATTCCTTTTCCATATACAATTCCACAAAAAAAAATAGAATTCTTTATTCCATTTCACCAAAGAAACAACTTCATATTCTTATCTTCTATTTCTTATTCCCTATTCTTATTCCCTATTTCGTATTCATTATTCCGAATTCAGTGAAAGAAACGCCCCGTAAAGGTACAGTTCCCTTCGTATAAACTGCTCCATATTTTCGCCGATTTACCGTACCTGTTATGAATCGGTTCATCCAAACCTTTTTATATATAAAAAATTGCAAAAAATCCAATGAGTATTGGGAAGTGGGAGGAAAGCCGTCTGTTGCCGCTGCGTGTGCTGGTTTGCTAGTTCTGCTGTCTACTGCAGCGTGCTGCCGTCTGGTGGTGGTGCTGCCAGAGTCGGGACTCTCTCAAGAAGATCAGAGTGCCAGAAGATAATAAAGAACACAAGAGCAGAAGTTGTGTTGGGGTGCTGGTGTAGGTGTGCTGGTGCTGTGTGTGCTGTTGTGCTGGACTGCTGGTGTGCCACCGCTGCGTGTGCTGGTGCTGCCGAAGTCGAAGTGGGTGTGCTGGTGTCCGATTTCAAGCAGATTGGATTCCAAGCATCTCGATTTGTCGCCCGCTGCTTCACTGTCTGCTCTTGCGTGTTCATCGATCTCTCAGCTGATGAGAGCTTTGGAGGAGCATCGGGCCATGGAGATTACGTGGATGGGGGGTGGTGCAACCTTAGATTATCTGATGGAGTTTGCTTGGATGGGGTGGAGCATATGCAACCTCAGATTATCTGATTTAGGGATTTACTTTACTTATTTTTATTTATTAAATAATAGTATATTAAAATCGGTTCAAAAAGAGGTACGAATTACTATATGTAAACCGTTTTGTTGTTGTTCATCAAAAGCACTCCTTATTTTCACTGAAAAATTATTTGTTTTGTGAACATGTTTAAAAGTGTCACGGTTAGCAAAATGTACGGTTCGATTCGGTCAAACCAGTTTTTTTTCCCAGCCCTAAGTCTGCACTGATCTAAAGATCCTAAAGTTCAAATCCACGTGTCATTGTGACAACTTATTAATTACACTGTGAGAGTTGTCGTCTAGACAAAATTTGACTTCTTAGTTCTAGCTTTTGTGATTAGACATGTCTATTATAGATCCGACTAAAAAATGTTTCGAATCCGACCTGAGCTTTTGTGATTAGACATGTCCATTATAAGATTGATTCGTCTGACACACTCATAAAAACAGTTCAGATTCGAATTAATGAATTGGACTCAGATCCGACCCGTGTGACCCGCCATTTAAATCCTAATGAATCATTTTTGTTTGACCCCTCTCTCTCTCAGTCAAGAACATCAGCCCCTCCCTTTTACAAGCACACTCATGCAGATGGAGAGCTCTTAGAAGTCGAATGCAGTAACTGTTCCTTCATCCCTCTCTCACGACCTCAGATGCAATCATGCAGACGACAGATTCCCTCCCTTGAATCTTGACAGAACAACCCAAGTTCAGTGAAAATATCTTGGCAAACCCCCTCACTTGATTCTATCGTGGGTGGGGTTTGGTTTGGTTGATTATATGAACAGTGAAATGATGAATAGTGGTAATGAAGAGTAAAATGATGAACATGGTAATGGACAGTAAAATGATGAACAATGATTATCGTTTATGAACAGTAACTATCGTTTATGAATAGTAATTTGAAAATTTGTTGTTTTCCTTCAAATGAATAAAGCTGGATAAATTATACTAACAACATATATCTATCTCTACTTGTAATCAATGTTCGTATAACTCCTTATATGTATAATTTTGGTGAATTAGTTCTACATGACTATGAATTTAACTATATAGTACTTTTATTATTTAATTTGCTTGTATAATTCATCATTATTTCATTTATACATGCAATTTTAAGATAGATAATATTAGTACACTTGGAATTAAATTCGTAAAATATTTCTTAAAGTTTAATGTAATAATTAAGCCAAATGACTTAGATAATGTTTATGTGATCCATATAGTTTAAATTAATTAGGGAGTAGCCACAACATCCTTAATTAATTAAAACTGCATATTATAATTTATTTAGGATCACATTTAGAAAATAAAAATTAATTGTGATTAATCATACGTAATATAATAGAATTTTATCCCACATGATTTTTTTTATTATATTTGTATGATTAATTAGAATAAAATATCAAATTATATTTCTAATTTACCCACATGGATTAGAAAAAGGAACATAATTTGATAGTTTTATTTTAAAGTTAAAATGAATCTAATTGAATTATAACTTTAGCCCACATGTAAGTTTTATGTCACTAGATTCATAATTCTGCATAATTCTACATTGGTAGAATATGTCATATTTTTATAGCTTCAAATTCAGTAACATGAGCATGAATATTTAATTTATTGCAGCAATTCAACCTGTTAATTACTCTGATATAAGATGTGATGTTCCCTAGCTAGCTTAAAGGAGACAACTATAAGGTCTGGAAGGAAAGAATTCTCCTTCACTTGGGAAGAATGGACATAGACTATACCATTAGGAAAGAGGTGTTCCCTGTAGTAACTGAAACCAACTCTCTAGATGCAGTTGTTCTTTATGATAAGTGGGAGCGATCTAATCGTCTCTCCGTTATGTTCATATAGACAAAAATATCTGCTGGATCAGGGACTCCGTCGAGCATTATCACAAAATCCAAGACTTACTAAAGTCTATTGATGAACAATTTACCACTTCAGATAAAGCAATGGCGAGCACCCTCATCATACAATTTTCGTCCCTGAAGCTCACCAGCATTAGGGGTATGCGTGATTATATCATGCACATGAGGGATATATCAACCCAATTGAAAACATTGGAGGTTGAGATGTCATAAACCTTCTTGGTTCACTACATCCTTTGTAACTTACCTCAACAGTATGACCCATTTAAGATATCCTATAACACACATAAGGATAAATGGTCGATCAATGAGTTGTTAACCATGTGTGTTCAGGAAGAGGGCAAACTGCTTATGGAGGAAAATGAAAGGGAAAAGGAAAATGTGAAGGATCAAGCCAAGTACAAGGGAAAGGGAAAATCCATTTTCAGAAGGACATTAAGAAGGAGATTGTGTGCTTCTTCTGCAAGAAGAAGGGGCACGTTAAGAAGCATTGCTCTAAGTTCATGAATTGGCTTGATAAGAAAGGTACTCAACTTTCATTTGTTTGTTATGAATCCAATATGACTGATGTTAATCATAATACACGGTGGATTGATTATGGTTCTACAATCCATGTTACCAATTCATTGCAGGATATGCGAGATGTGCGGAAACCGATGGGAAATAAGCGTAACGTCTATTTAGGAAATAAGATGCCCTCACAAGTAAAGGCCATTGGAACATTCCTATTGGTTTTAAGTAGTGGTTTCATTTTAAATTATGAATTTTTTTTTATATTCCCAGTTTTTCTAGGAATTTAATTTCACTTTCCAGACTTGTATCACATGGTTACTCCTCTAACTTTTCAGACTCAAGAGTTAATTTGTTTTATAAATCTTATGTTATTGGATGTGGTCTTTTGTGTGATGATCTTTTTCTCCTTAATCTGCAAAATAATGATAACCATACTTCTATGCACGTTCATGAAAGTGTTGGTGCTAAACGATGTGTTATGAATGAATAGTCTTCTATACTGTGGCATCGGAGATTGGGACATATATCCATTGAGAGAGTTAAAAGGTTAGTGAATGATGGGGTACTTAGTACTCTGGATTTTACTGACTTTGAGACTTGTATAAGCTGTATTAAAGGTAAGCAGACCAACAAGTCTAAGAAAGGTGCCAAGAGGAGCTTTGAGTTATTGAAAATCATACATGCAGATATTTGTAATCCAGACATGGATGCATACCGTAATAAGTACTTCATATCCTTCATAGATGATTACTCACGATACATGTATCTCTACCTGCTCAACAATAAGAATGGAGCACTAGGCGCTTCTAACGTATTTAAAGCTGACGTAGAGAAACAATGTGGTAAGCAAAATAAGATCGTGAGATTCAATAGAGGCGAAGAGTACTATGGTAGATACACTGAAAGTAGACAAGTGAATGGTCCATTTGCAAAGTTTCTTCAAGGGAATGGGATTGTTGCCCAATACAGTTTGCCTGGCTCTCCGGACCAAAATTGAGTAGCCGAAAGAAGAAACAGAACATTATTGGACATGGTGCGAAGCATGCTTCCTAGCACCAGACTTCCTGAGTCCTTGTGGACAGAAGCTTTTAAGATGTCCGTGTACATTTTAAACCGAGTTCCAACCAAGGTTGTCCCAAAGACACCTTTTGAGTTATTCAAAGGTTGGAAACCAAGTTTGCGACATGTACGCATTTGGGGTTGTCCATATGAAGTAAGAGTCTAGAATCCACAAGAAAAGAAGTTGGACCCGAGGACCATAAGTGGGTATTTTGTTGGATATGCCGAAAGGTCTAAGGGATATAGATTTTATTGTCCATCTCATAGCACTAGGTTTGTGGAATCAAGAAATGCAAAATTTCTTGAGAATGACTTGATAAGTGGGAGCGATTGATCCCATGGCGTAGGTCCTGATAAAGACCATTCATATGGCCAGTGTGCCACTTCAAGTAATGGACTGATCATTGTTTTTAACAACGCGCCTTAAGTATAAACACGTGTTGAAGAACCAATCCTGGAAGTACCACAAGCTGTTGATCCTGATCCAGTATATATGTTCAACAGATGTCTGAAACTGTTGAACAACATGATCCTACACCTCAGGAGGGTGTTGATGTATCATTAATTAGATCTACTAGAGTAAGTAAATCGACGATTCCTAGTGACTATGTTGTGTATCTACAAGAGTGTGACTACAATGTTGGAGTCGAAAATGATCCTGAGACGTTTTCATAGGCCATGAGTTCTAAGGTTTCGAACTTATGGCACAATGCTATGAAATAAGAGATGGATTCTATGAAATTTAACTGAGTTTGGGATCTCATCAAGTTGCCTGATGGTGTAAAAGCCATTGAAAGTAAATGGGTCTTAAAGACAAAGAAAGACTCACAGGGCAACATTGCAAGACTCGTTGCGAAAGGATTCACTCAAAGGGATGGAATTGACTACACAAATACATTTTCTCCTGTATCTAAGAAAGATTCACTTCGTGTGATCATGGAATTAGTTGCCCATTTTGATTTAGATTTGCATCAAGTGGATGTGAAAACAACTTCCCTTGATGGTGACCTAGATGAAGAGGTTTATATGAAACAACCTGAATGATTCTCCTCTGTTAATGGTGAGCACTTGGTCTGTAAGATTAATCAATCTTTATATAGATTACAATAAGTTTCTCGACAATGGTATTTTAAATTCCATAATGTCATCACTTAATTTTGTTTTGAATAGAATGTCATAGATCAATGTATATACCAGAAGGTAAGTGGGAAAAAGACTTGTTTTTTGCTACTATATGTGGATGATATTTTGATTGCAACCAATGATAAGGGTTTGCTATATGAGGTGAAACAATTCCTCTTGAAGAACTTTTATATGAAGGATATGGGTGAGGCATATTATGTCATTGGCATTAAGATCCATAAGGAAAGATCTCGAGGCATTTTGGGTTTGTCTCAAGATACCTATATCAATAAAGATTTAGAGAGATTTTAGATGAATGATTGTTTGCCAAGTATAGCACCCGTTGTTAAGGGTGATAAATTTAGTATAATCCAATGTCCTAAAAATGAAATTGAGAGGGAACGTATGAAAAACATTCCACATGCTTCAGCTGTTGGAAGCCTAATGTATACTCAGGTCTGTACTAGACCTGACATTGCATTTGTTATTGGTATGCTTGGGAGATATCAGAGTAACCCAGGTGTTGACCACTGGAGAGCTGCAAAGAAGGTGATGAGATACCTTCATGGAATAAAGGATTACATGCTCATGTATAGACAAACCGATAATTTAGAAGTGATTGGCTACTACTCCGATGCAGACTTCGCTGGCTGTGTTGATTCACGTAAATCAACATCATGTTACATTTTCATGCTTGCCAGTGGAGCCGTGTGTTGGAGGAGTGCAAAGCAGACCTTGACTGCTGCTTCCACCATGGATGCCGAGTTCGTATCATGTTTTGAGGCTACATCACATGGTGTATGGTTAAAGAGTTTCACTTCCGGGCTTAGAGTAGTTGACTCTATTTCTAGGCCACTAAGATTGTATTGTGATAACTCAACTGCTGTGTTTATGGATAAGAATAATAAAAGAGGTAGTCTAAGTAAGCACATCGACATTAAATACTTGGCCATCAGAGAACGTGTTAAGGAAAAGAAAGTGGTCATTGAACACGTTAGCACCGAGTTGATGATTGTCGATCCTTTGACTACTACATGCATGCTACCAAAGAATTTCTAGGATCAAGTGGAAACAATAGGACTTGGTTCCATGATGTAAGTATTCATTATACATACATTTGATATTTTGCGATACTCTTATTCAGTCGATGTTTTCTCATTTGGTTTTGTGCACATATATATTTGTTAAGTTTGAGAAAATATTGCTAAAGTTTGGACCTCGAATGAACATAAGGTTTATTAATTAAGCTTTAAGGGCTATCATTAAGAAATTGATATATTGTAATACATTGAAGATAATAATAACTGTAAGGGAACATATCACCATGATTCATATATTTCATTTTTCTCATTAAGGTGAATGATGGAATATATATATGTGGACCAAGTGGGAGAATGTTGTTTAAAACGTGTAGCAGCCCACGTTGCACAGTTCAGCCACCCACATTTTGAATGTTTCACACATGCACTTGTTGAGGAGAAATTCAAGTTGGGTTTTTCTTCTCGTATAGTTAATCAACAACAGAAATTGGTCCACAATTTCAACAACATTTATCCACGTTTTTAGCCCTCCAATGCTTCTGTTATGCTCTTTGATGGATAGAGCATTAAAAATAACATTCTTGTTTTGGTCCCTAAATACCACTATTCTTCAATCCACTTTTTAATACACCATCTATCGTGAAGAGTAAGGGTTTAAAAGTTCCAAACAATTCACGAAACTCGATTTTGCAATGCCTGGAGGTAAGTTCACGAATTCGATTCAAGCTTTCGATGTTTGATTTAAATGTGTTTATTCATTTTCTAAGCATGTTTAAATCGATCATAAGATACATCAATCTAACATATTTTTCATCTCCTAATCTGTTGTATTGTATGAACCTGCAGAATGTCAAGCTTGTGGTACATAAGGGCGAGCTGTCATGGTTGTGGATACATCTTGCATTTTGCTATTCTCAATATATATATGATGAAAAGGAACAATATTGTTTATGTTGTAAAACTACTGAGTAATTGTACATAATCATGTCTTGACTAATTGTTTATGTAGAACTATTTTGTTGTTTTTATGATATTCTTAAGAACTTTTATTTTTCATAAAGAAAAGATTAACGACCCGGGTCAAACAGGTTGATCCGCCAACTGCCAGGTCAGTCTGTCACCCAAAGTGACATGTGAGGGTTCACGAGTTGGGTTCGAGCCAGTGTGTTGATCTGCGACTCGGGTCAACCCGACCCAGACCCGACGGGTTGACCGAAATTGATAGGTCTACTTGTGAATCCACTCCTTGAAATTTGGTCATTAGTATTGTAAGTGGGTTGTCGATGGTTAGGGTATAGTACATGCATGAAAAATACCATAACCATACCATATTTTTAAATCATATACCATAACCATAACCATTACGGGTACAATTTTCAATACCATAACCATTAAAATAACCGTCCACGGTTCTACCCGTATACCCATATCCATTCCACACATGTAATATAATAAAAGGCGGAAAATATTATTTAAAAAAATACATTAATCTATTTTATCTATAATAAAAATATATAACACTAACATCATTCACCATTAACATTCACACCACTTAACATTAAAATTCAACATTAACACCATTAGTATATTAATAATAACAACAACTTCAATTATATTTAATATATATTAGTTTAGTAATTATTAAGATTCTCAATCTAAAGAAATTGAAGAACAATAGACTTACTTAGAGAGGAAGTAAACGAGAGAAATCTGATTTTCATTTCTTCAAGGTAGTTAATTCTGTTACAAGCCTAACGTATATATAGTGTTCAAAACATGGAAATTGCAGATTGGTCCTCATACTAATTTTACAGTTTGACACCAATGTTATATGTAATTATACATATAACCTAACATTCCCCAATCAAGATCCAATTTCCACTTTCTAATACTCATTTTTTTTCATGATGCTGATCTGAATCAAGACTTGAAGTCTTCAAGCCATCCTCACAATTTCCAGACCTGTGTACTTCATGACGACGATGAAGAACAACTCTGTGATGAAGAACAACCATGTGTGCTGTCTTCTTAGAATCAATACACTCGTATAAACATCCATCAATCAAACGATCACTAAGAAAGACTACTGATCATATATCACCTGAATATTCATGATATCAGTATATGTTTCCATCAAGAGTTTTCCGCAGAACTTTGCAGTATCTACTGCATAGAACAACACACTCATACTCATACTTACCTAGATCCTTTTCATCATATGAATATCATGCTGTCTATCCTTGCAAACCGTATGCAATACCAGAGAAGACACCTTATACACAACCAGCACAGAGAGTATAATGGATCTTGGAACTGAACCAAAAATAAAACATAACATCATGTTGCTACTCAAACATCTCAGCTGAGCATCACATATCTGTCTATCTTCCCTTCTTCTTTCCTTTTCTGATTTTTTTTTCCAGATACATTCGATCTGCTTATGATCTAGTCTTTGACTGATACTCCTTTTTTTTTTCTAATTTATTGACAGGAGGGTTTTTGCCCTTATCTTACCAACAATGGTTGGAGGGTTTTTGCCCTCATCTTTTCTTCCTCAAGAGACAGCTCAAAGTATCTTTGACGTTTTCTTTGAGCTGAACTCTGTTTTTGGAATCAAACCATGTCCTATGCCAATTTAACCTTTTGATTGACAGCCAGATAGCTTGCTCAGCTGAACATATTGACAGCTATAATTCATTATGTATCATACAGATTCAATTACTAACCCACATATACTCACGGTGGTCACCTATATGATGAACTTCTGCAAGGAAAGCATACGCCTACAAGTCTAATCAAAACATGATCAGACATATGCCAAAACTGATCTACTAAGCATGAATATGACTATAAAGACTATACAACAAATATGCAGAATTAGCTGAATAAATTTGATGACAGCATACACCCATCAGAAAACCAGACAATGCTAGGATCATAATCAGCTTCAAGTGATCAAATGATTCAACAGATAGCTTACAACATAGTATACGATCCCAGAAAACAGATCACATAATCATTCATCAAAAGAAAGCAGAGCCATACCTCCACCTGATCCGGACTCAGCTAATTCCTGAATAGAGCATACACCCAGCTTTTTCCTACACGGAACAAACAACTTCTCAGTCAATGGTTTAGTGAGAATGTCAGCAATTTGCTCACTTGAAGGCACATAGTTAACCAAGACATGTCCAGAATTCACCTTTTCTCGGACAAAAAACATATCAATTTCTACATGTTTCATTTTCGTATGTTGAATGGGATTTTCAGTAATTGCTGCAGCACTTGAACTGTCAGTCCATACAGTAGGAACATCAGACAAATACAAACCCATTTCAGTAAGCAGAGATTTAACCCAAAGAATTTCACAAACCGCATTGGCAATTGCCCTGAATTCAGTTTCAGCACTAGATCGAGCAACAACAAATTGTTTCTTGGAGCTCCAAATGATCGGGTTCCCATTTAGAAGGAGATAATGACCAGAGATTGACTTCCTATCAGCAATGTCCCCTCCCCAATCTGCATCACAATAAGAGGTTAATGACACCTCTTTAACAGGAAAACAATTATTTCTGAATACCAAACCGTGATCCAGGGTTCCTTTCAGATATCTAACAATATGCAAAACATATTTCCAATGACTTACCGAAGGTGTTTGCATGTATTGGCTGGGTTTATTCACAGAAATATTAATGTCAGGTCTAGTTACACAGATGTGTTGCAGAGCCCCAATGGTACGCCTATACAGAGTAGCATTATCAAACAATTCATCACACGTAATCATACCTCTTTTTGATAAACAGTTACCTGTCATAGGTGTAGGAAAATCAGTCGATTTCGAAAGATCTAGCTTGCAGACCATCTCTTGAATATATTTCTTTTGATTGAGTATCAAAACATCATCAGAAGCAGTGACTTCCATCCCCAGGAAATAGCTCAAACTACCAAGATCCTTAAGCTGAAACTCCTCATTAATAATGGTGATGACCTCAGCTATTGCTGACGACGAAGGACCTGTAACTACAATGTCATCGACATACACTAACAAGAAAACAGAACCAAGATTAGAGTGTTTGATAAAGAGACAACTATCAACAACTGATGCTTGAAATTGTAACTTAGAAATGAGAAAGTTCTTGAGCTTTTCAAACCACGCACGTGGTGCCTGCTTAAGGCCATACAACGCTTTCCTCAGTTTGCAAACTAGTAAGGAATCTGAGGTAGTCACCTTCTCAAACCCCGGAGGTTGAATCATGTAGACTTCCTCAGATAGATCACCATGGAGAAATGCATTGTTAATATCAACTTGACGTAAAATCCATTTGTGAGATAACGCAAGGGACAGAACAACACGAACCTGGCTAAATGTTTCCTGAAAATCAAATCCTGGTTTTTGAGAGAAACCTTTAGCTACTAACCTGGCTTTACACCTTGCAATTGATCCATCTGCATTCTTTTTGATTTTAAAAAGCCATTTGCACCCAATTGGTATTCGGCCAGGAGGAAGCTCAACCACTGTCCCAGTCTTGTTCTGCAATAAGGCAGAATACTCAGCTTCCACAGCCTCCTTCCAATGAGGACAATGAAGAGCCTGAAAAACAGATTTTGGTTCATCATGAATCAATGCATCTGAAGGTTCAGAAGAAACAAGTAGAGCTTGAAGAGAATTATGAGGAGTAGCCCTGCTTTTCGACCGAGTCTGCATAGAATGAGTGTTATTAGGAATAGAAGAAGAATTAGACAGAGATGTATCATTAGAAGGCTGAACAGGGACCAGACATGAGTCCTGTAAACGATATGTAATGGTAGGAAGAGAAGAGTTATCTGGTTGCATTACCGGAACATTATGCAAGGCATTATCATTGGTACTAACATCTGGACAATGTGTAGTATCAGGAGAATGAGACTCAGAAGACAGTGATTGATTAGTAGTAGGCACAGGTAAAACATCATAAACCACATTTGAAGGAGAAGAAGTAGAGAAGTTAGGAATAACCGAAGGTGATATTAAATCAGGAGACGAAGCATGAGATGGTCTTGAATCCAATACCTGTTCAGAAGAAGAAGAAGAAAAATGAGTATCACATGGTAAGAAAAACGGCAATGATGTGTAGTTCTGAGTAGGAGACACCGAAGTGAAGAAGCTGCCTTTGCTATCTGCAAAGGAAAAGTGTTTTCATGAAACACCACGTTCCTTGTCGTATACACTCTTCCTGTAGCAGATAAACACTTATACCCACGATATTTTGAGCAATATCCTAAGAAAACACATGGTTCTGATCTATGAGCAAGCTTGTGTCGATTGTAAGGCCTTAAATGCGGGAAACACAGACAACCAAACACCCGTAAGAAAGAGTAGTCAGGAACTGATCCAAACAGCTTTTCATGAGGAGATTTCTTGGCTAAACTATAAGAAGGAAGCCTGTTTATGAGACATACAGCAGTAAAGAAGGCGTCTGACCAGAAATGTAAAGGTACCGAAGCCTGTGCAAGCAATGTGAGTCCAAGCTCCACGATGTGTCTATGCTTGCGCTCTACAATTCCATTTTGCTCAGACGAATACGGACAGGTGATCCTGTGAGAGATCCCAAACTGAGCTGAATATGCAGACAGGAACCGAAACTCTCCACCCCCATCAGATTGTACAGCTTTGAAAGAATGTCCAAGTTGTTTTTCCGCCATCCTGTGAAATTCCACAAAACATTGAGCAGCATCACTTTTCTTAGATAGGAAATAAATCCATGTAAACCTACTAAATGCATCTACAATGCTCAAATAATACAGATTTCCATTTGATGCACACGCAGCAGGTCCCCAAAGGTCAACCTGAACAAGCTCCAATGGATGAGTATAAACTGTATTTGAAGAATTGAAAGGTTGTTTCTTGCTCTTACCCACAGCACAAGCAACACATTGAATAGGAGAGTGCACCACTGGATGATTGTGTAATCGTAAGAAGTTAACAAGAATTTTGTTCGATGGATGCCCAAGACGCATGTGCCATACCTGAGATGACTCTTTGCTGTCTAAAGTAGCCACCAAACAATCAACATCCAGTTAGCAATAGACTCAGCTGTGATAACATCAGAATTCATGTCTTTAGAGTCAATACGAATAGATAACAGACTTTCCTTTTCATCAGACTTAGTCTCAGTCGAGTTCAGCATACTATCAACACCAGAACATATTTCAGAAAAGTGCTCATACGAAACAACAACCGGAGAAATCACAGTAATGTTCAATTTATTATCAAACTCAGCCTTACTTGAATCAGTTAATCCAGCATTCATCTTACAATTCTCATTGGTATAGTTTTCAACAACCACAGAATTACAGCTATTGCTAACAGAAACACTAGAATTGACAAATTGACAAGGAGACATTTTTGAGAAGTCGAGTTTGTATAAACCAGAGTTTTCCAATCCTCTAAGCAAGACATGGTGTGACTGAGCATCTCGTATAACACAATGATTGGCATGAAACTCGAAGTAAACCTTGTTATCCTTGGCGAACTGAGAGACAGACAACAAATTCTTAGTAACAGAAGGTGTATAAAGCATATTATGAAGAAACAGATTTTTATATTTTATATCAACAGAATTGGCAGGAACAGCAGCTGATCCTATAACAGCTATACTAAGCGAGGAGCCATTACCCACCGTAACCTTACCTTGGCCATTGTAAGGCATGCACCCATTGATGTATGAAGGAGTGGCATTCGTCAAGTGATTGGTTGCACCAGAATCTGGGAACCAGGTTGAGTCATGCTGCACACCAGAGGTTGACACTGCAGAATTGGCCTGAGCATTGCTGAAGACCGATTGAGTGTCCAAGGCTTGACCAATACCTTGAATAGAAGAAGAGGCATAGGGTGTTCTCGGAGCCACATGAGGTAAAGATAACAAAGGAGAATACATCATTGGTGCAGAAGGAACCGGGTAATCATTTGAATCAGCAATACCAGCATACGCAGCATTAGGAACAGAACAAGCATTGTTATAAAACGTAGGAGAATGTGTATGATTTGGCATCACATAAGGAGAAGGAAAGTTGTTAGAATGAGGATAGTAAGGAGCAGGTATAAAGGACATAGGAGAGTGTTGAACATGAGAAGAAGGAGCAGAAGGTACGTGAGAAGTTGCAGATGACAGATGCATCGATCCTGGCTTTTCAGTAGGAAATTGTTCAGCAGCATCATCCCACTGTGTAGAACAGAGATTGACTGAAGGCGATGCAACATTACCAGGATCTGTCACTCCCGTGAAGTTGACATTAAATCGATGATAGCATCTATGGACAAGATGTCCAAACTTTTCACACAATTGACACTGAGGACGATTGTTGCCAAATCCACGCCCACAGCCTCTGCCTCTTCCTGATCCAACTGAATTGTAGTTTTGATTGTGATGAGAGCAGGTGCAGCAGGTGGATTAGGCAAAATACCATTGTTGGGTATCGATAGTGACGGCCCAGTAAGAAAAGGCCTCGAAGGCCCAATAACTATAGAGGGGGTAAACCCATGACATCCGAACCGGATCGGCCCAAGTACAAGCCAAACTTGGCCCACCATCGAGTAATCCAGAATCGAGCCCAAAGTCTATAGAGACGCTAAAGGCTCTCAGACTGCTCGCCATTCTCTACCAAGTCGCGACCTTCCACTGCTCGACATGGGAGTGCTCGCCCCGAAGAGAGCCTTGCCTCTCTCCTCTGGTCCCACTAAACCGTTGATAACAGAGTGGCCAAGATATCCCGCATATCTCGGTCACATATTCACTAAAGATTAGATTTGGTAACTGCAATATCTCGCAGTAACTGCCATATCCCACGATCCGAATCTTCAGCAACTCAATATACATTAAGATATTCAGTTGCCTTTATACGGTTCTATCTCTCTTACCCTATAAATAGCCTTGCTTTACATACGTTCTTTACGTTTTGAGTTTTATACACACATATACTCATTTAAGCATCGGAGAGGGACCCAGAGGCACCCCCTCTGTTGCGCTCCCCTACTTGCAGGTTCACCGGAGTTGGAGCTGAAGCGTCATCCCAACCTTGTCTGGCATTCAATTCACTGCCAGATCAGCATTCAGGATTTCACGATCCCAACAACCATCAGAGGTAGATCCATTAGATGACGGATTGACATTCAGAGAAATGGTTGATTCAGCTCCTCCAGACTGATTGTTCTTCACACTTGGTGAGTAATTGACAGCAACATTAGCACTAACATTTGATTCAAACATCATATCAACCTGTCTAGCTTCAGCATCCAGAAGAACTGAGCTAATCGATGCCAAATCATATGGATTCCTGCTTGCATGAATCACGGACACCACACTGTCGAACTGACCTTTGACACCGTTCAAGATGATGGAGATTTGCTGCATCTCCTCTATAGGATGTCCGCAACTTGCAAGGCTGTCACATGCTGTCTGGATGGAGGTCAAGTAGTCTCTCATGCTCTGATGCGGAAGCTTCCTCACTTTTAGGCGATCATATAGGTGCATTATACGAGTCGTCGACGACGAAGAGAAATCCCGATGTAATTTCTGCCAGATCGCAGCCACAGTCATGCATCCAATGAGTCCTCTACTCACCTGAGAGGATACCGAAGCAAGCATCCATGATGCTAATGAACTGTCCTTCTGGACATACTTCTTGTAATCAGGATTCGGTTCTTCATCACCATCCTCTGTTAGAATGCGCGGAGGAATCGTCGGATTTCCAAGCAGGTGTCCTTCCAGATTGTATCCTCTTACAGCCAATAATACCTGCTGTCTCCAGGATTGGAAGTTTTCTTCACCTTCCAACCGACATACCTTCTTATTGAAGAAGGATTGAGCTATTTCCTCCATTGAATCAAACAGAAAACAGAACCAGACAGAAAAAATGCAGCAACAGTTCGCACCAGATTATGCAGCAGATAAGCAGAAATCGCAGCAGCAAATTCTCACAGAACGTAGCGCAATACAGCAATCACAAGATCGAAGAAGCTCTGATACCATATTAAGATTCTCAATCTAAATAAATTGAAGAACAATAGACTTACTTAGAGAGGAAGTAAACGAGAGAAATCTGATTTTCATTTCTTCAAGGTAGTTAATTCTGTTACAAGCCTAACGTATATATAGTGTTCAAAACATGGAAATTGCAGATTCGTCCTCATACTAATTTTACAGTTTGACACCAATGTTATATGTAATTATACATATAACCTAATAGTAATAATAAATAATTATTATGTTTATATAATAACCATGGTTATAACCATGACAATAACTCAAATACCATAACCATAGCCATTATGGGTAGAAAATTCATCACCATAAGCGCACCGTACCATAATGGTACGATTAACCATATTAAACAATAACACTTATAACCATGGTTCTGGGTTTTTCACCGCACCATTGCCGACCCTAGTAAGTGGTGTAAGTTAAAAGGCCAACTTGGACATAATAGAAGAACGTAAAATAGACCCAACGAATAGTCTCATTCATAACGAACACAAAGTATCTTGAAGTCGATCTTCATCTTGAGGGCCTTAAGCACTAACTATGTATGAATTATCTTATTTTACTGTTCCAAATCCCCATAGAAAGGCAATTAGAGCCCGGTGTAGATTTGGGATTAAGAAAGTACACAACTCGACTGCCTCGTGCCGCTAGATTTGCAATTTAGGATACCAACACCTTAAATTGGGCTGCATCCATAATGTTCACTTTGATGTTGACTAGTGCTAATTATGGAACATGAAGAAGGACCTAGTAGCGCGTAAAAGTCACACCTCATACATTGCGAATGGTAGTGTCGAAAGCCTTTATTGATTTATTGGACGACTATCGAGCCTTGAGCAACACTAGTCCTATAGGGCTACACTGGAGTCTTGCCTAGGTATTAATCAGTTCACACTAGGGCCGATCGACAATGGTACGGTGAATACCCGAAAACCATGGTTATAACCGTCATTTTATATATGACTAACCGTACCATTATGGCGTGGTGCAGTTATGGTGATGAATTTCCTACTCGTAATGGTTATGGTTATAGTATTTTAGCCATACCCATGGTTATTATATACATATAATTATTTAATATTAATATATTAGTATATACTAATTGTTGGATATCGATAGTGACAGCCCAGTAGGGAAAAAGGCTTCGAAGGCCCAATAACTATAGAGGGGGTAAACCCATAACATTCGAACCGGACAGGCCTCCATAGAATGGCCCAGAACCGAGCCCAAAGCCTCTGAGGACACCATGAGTGCTCGCCATTCTTTACCAGGCCGTGACCTCTCACTGCTCGCCATGAGAGTGCTCGCCCCGAAGAGAGCCCTGTATCTCTCCTCTGGTCCCACTGAACCGTTTATAATAGAGTGGCCAAGATATCCCGCATATCTCGGTCACATATTCACTAAAGATTAGATTTGGTAACTGCAATATCTCGCAGTAACTGCCATATCCCACGATCCGAATCTTCAGCAACTCAATATACATTAAGATATTCAGTTGCCTTTATACGGTTCTATCTCTCTTACCCTATAAATACCCTTGCTTTACATACGTTCTTTACGTTTTGAGTTTTATACACACACATACTCATTTAAGCATCGGAGAGGGACCCAGAGGCACCCCCTCTGTTGCGCTCCCCTACTTGCAGGTTCACCGGAGTTGGAGCTGAAGCGTCATCCCAACCTTGTCTGGCATTCAATTCACTGCCAGATCAGCATTCAGGATTTCACGATCCAACATTTGGCGCCGTCTGTGGGAAAGAGCAATTCAGCCATGAGAACTCGATCCCAAAGCAACCGTCGGAATCAGACTAGGGAGCGATCCTCAGATAGCTCTGATTCCGCCGCCGCTTCACCGCTTCAACAGGAACCTGCCAGCCGAGCAGGAGTTAATGCTGTTCCTCTGCGGACAGCCCGAGAACATGTTGGTGATTCAAGACCGACCCCAGCTGCTGATCAAAACGGAGCCCCTGCACCGCAGACAGTCCACATTGCGGGGCAGGATATTAATTTAACCCCCGAGATGGTCTCCTTGCTGGAAGCCATCCTAGGACAGGCGCGCCGCCAAGCCCCTGCTCCTTAGGAAAACAATCCCTCTGCTCCTAAGGAAAATCACCGCCCTGCTGCCACAGGGCCTTCACCTTCAGAAGCGGCCAATCCTAGTCCTGCTGCGCCTCAGGATGATCAGGAGATGACGTCAGGTCAGCAGTCCCTACCTCCAGCACACACCAAGGAGCCAGCAGCCGCATATACTGCCAATCCTTCCGGTCCGCCTCCACCCGAAGCCTCTCCCATGTACTGCACTGTGGATCAGATGGATGACCTCATCAACAAAAGGCTCCAGGAAAGACAATTGACAGTCATAGCTCCCTTCAAGGAGCAGTCCTCTCATCCTTTCACCGACGCGCTCGTCGCTATCAAAATCCCGAAGGATGTGGTTGCTCGGGCCATACCTGAGTATAGCGGTGGAGGAGATCCCACCGTACATGTCAACAAGCATAAGGCCTCCCTTCTGGGTAAGTCAAACGATCCCAATCATTTGGCTTTGCTATTTCCATCTACTCTTTCGGGTTCGGCTTCGTCCTGGTTCTTCGGTCTCCCTGCAGGATCAATCGGAACTTGGGCAGAGTTGAGAAGCAAGTTCCTGGAGAGGTATATGGGCGAGCGCTAGTTGCTGAAGAGCGTGGTCGCCCTTGACTCGGTCAAACATCAGCCTGGAGAGTCGCTGTCCAACTTCTACGGGTGTTTTCATCAAAACGTCACAGAATTAGATCGCCGAATCTCGGATGGGGAGATCATTCGAGCATTCTACAGAGGTCTGGATGTGGCCAACAAGGCCTCGCGAAAGCTGCGAAACAGCTACCATGTGAAGGAGATAGAGACATTGGAGGAGTTGGCGTCCAGGGCAAAAGGTTTCATAGACCTTGAACGCGCAAACATCGAGGCTAACCTCCTGACGACCTCGCTAAGGATAACCCATGAATCCCGACGCGATGGTAAGAAGGAGGTAAAGAAGGAAAAGAAGGGAAAAAAGAGTAAGCCCCGAGTCGAGTCTCTTCCAGCGCCTCGCCATCCAGAGGTCCCTGAGTACTTCACGCCTTTAAATAGGCAGATCTCAGCGGTACTAGTCGAGATGGAGAGGAGATCCTTGGCGAGGCCACCGATGCCTCGCCGAGGTGGGTTACCCATGGGCAAGGATGTCGAGAGCTATTGCAGATACCATAAGTGCAAGGGCCATAAGACAGACGATTGCAAGATTCTGAAGCGAGATATAGAGAGGCTGATTCAGGGGGGAATGTTGAAGGAATTTGTGGCAGGGCGAGACCGAAGTCGAACGCCCCCCAGGAGACATCGTTCACCAGCCCCTGCAGATCAAGCTGAGCCTTCTGGAAGCAAGAGGAGAGTGAATCTGATTGCGGGAGGATTCGGCGCAGGCGGCGAGAGGTCAAGCGCCAGAGAGGTCTACGCCACTCAGATCTCCACGGCAGTTCAGTTGGGGAAGCGGCCCCGACCTGAAGAAAACATTGTCATCTCATTCTCTGAAGATGATTTGGCACATGTCACCACGCCCCACAACGATGCTCTGGTCATTACGGCAGATATTGACGGCTGTGATGTTGCAAGGATTCTGGTCGACAGAGGCAGCTCGACAGACATCCTGTTTCTGGACGCCTTCGAAAAGATGGGCAAATCAAAACGTGACCTGAAGAGGGTCGACTTTCCGCTGATAGGGTTTGCGGGAAGAACAACTTATCCACTGGGGGCTATAACCGTGCCAGTGATTTTTGGCGAGGGGTGGAAAAGTATCAAGGTGTCGGTCACTTTCCTGGTGGTCGATTCACCTACATCCTACAACGCCATCATAGGGAGGACCACGATCAACCCAAATAAGATTGTGGCCTCCACTGTTCACCAGAAGATGAAGTTCCCCACTCCAAACGGGATTGGAGAAGTGCTAGGAGATCAGCCTTCCTCGCGGCAATGCTATGTGAACTGTTTATGCAGGAAGAACCAAAGGGAGGCGCTCGCCATCGAGACAGAGGCCGATCCCCGCGAGGACTTGGCTCGACCAGCACCCATGGAGGAATTGGAGGAGGTCGAGATCGATGGTCCAGACAAAAAGGTGCGCATTGGGACCACCTTGAAAGAGGATCAGAAGGAGGCCATGACCGCCCTCCTCAAGGAATTCAAAGAGCTCTTCGCCTGGCAGCCGAGCGACATGCCAGGAATCAGCACAGATATTATCTCTCATGAGCTCAGGATAGACCCCTCCATCAAGCCGATCGCCCAAAAGAGAAGATCATTCGGGACTGATAAGCGTTTGGCGATCAGGCAGGAAGTCGGCAGGTTGATTGAAGCTGACTTCGTCAGAGAAGTAAGATTCCAGAGCTGGGTCGCCAACCCAGTTTTGGTCAAGAAGTCAAACGGCAAGTGGAGGATGTGTGTCGACTTCCGCGACTTAAACAAGGCTTGCCCCAAAGATTCATATCCCCTTCCAAGAATTGATCAGCTAGTCGATGCTACCTCGGGTCATGAGATGCTGAGCTTCATGGACGCCTATTCAGGCTACAACCAGATCAGAATGCATCCAGACGACGAGGCCCACACTGCTTTCTATGCTGACGGCGACATTCTATGCTACAAGGTGATGCCCTTTGGTCTCATAAATGCCGGGGCAACTTATCAGCGGATGGTGAACCGACTGTTCCAGGACATGCTGGGAAGGAACATGGAGGCCTACGTGGATGATATGCTCGTTAAATCCATCAAAGGCAATCCTCATACCACCGACCTCCGTGAAGCTTTTGAATGCATGAGGAGACACAGCGTTCGCCTGAACCCAGCAAAGTGCGCCTTTGGAGTCAAGTCCGGGAAGTTCCTGGGTTTTATGGTCAGCGAAAGGGGCATTGAAGCAAACCCGGAAAAGCTAAAGGCCATAGAAGAAATGAAGTCGCCAACCTGCCATAAGGAAGTCCAATGCCTGAACGGCCGACTAGCTGCTCTTAACCGCTTCCTCTCCAACGCAAGCGACAAGTCCCTCCCGTTCTTCAAAACCTTGAGAGCCAACCGTAAGTTCGAGTGGACGCCAGACTGCGAGGAAGCATTCCAGTCCTTGAAAAGGCATATTCAAACACTCCCAGCTCTGGCAAAACCCGTTCCAGGCGAGCAACTTTTCCTCTATTTAGGCATTAGCGATGTGGCAGCCAGTGCTGTTTTAATAAGGGAGGAGAATAATGTTCAGAGTCCAGTGTATTTTATTAGCAAAATGTTCAACTCAGCAGAAATAAAATATGTCCAGATTGAGAAGTATCTCTATGCCTTAGTTATTGCTGCTCGGAAGCTGAGACCTTACTTTCATGCGCACGACATCACGGTCCTCACCAATCAACCTCTCAAAAACTTCATGATGAAGCCAGATTCTTCAGGAAGAATGGTCAAGTGGGCGATCGAGCTCAGCGAGTTCAGGATCAAATTTGCGCCAAAAACGGCCATCAAAGGTCAAGCACTAGCTGATTTCATAGTGGAAAGCACGAGTAACGGTCAAGCGGAGGCAGAAAACAGGCCAAGTCAGTCAGCAAACGACAATCAAATCTGGGAACTCTATACGGATGGGTCTTCATCAAAAGAAGGCTCGGGGGCAGGTTTAATTCTTATTCCTCCTGAGGGCGAGCCTCTGAAATACGCGATCGCCTTGACATTCCCGGCGACCAATAACGAAGCAGAATACGAGGCTCTTATCACTGGACTCAGACTAGCAAAAGGAATGGGTATAGCTGCGCTTAAAGTAAAAAGCGACTCAGAGCTCATTGTCAATCAGGTTAATGGCGCATACGAGGCAAAGGGAGAAAAGATGAAGAAATATCTCGGCATTGCCAAAAAGCTGGTCGCAGAAATCCCAAATTTCGCGATTGAATTCATTCCTCGCCAAGAAAACCAGATGGCAGATTCTCTAAGTAAGCTAGCCTTCGGAGGGGCGACAATCCAGGATGTGCAATTTCTGGAAAAGGCCCTATGTTCAGTCCTTGAAAACAGAGCGGAGGTCTTCAACATTCAAGAACAGGTCACCTGGATGACCCCGTTCCAGAATTATTTGAAAGAAGGCATCCTCCTAGAGGACGAAGGCGAATCCACTAGGATTAGAAGACTCGCAGCCAGTTATCTGATCATCGATGGAGAACTCTACAGAAGAGGTTATTCGACGCCTTACTTGAGATGTGTTGCTCTGCCCGAAACAGAAAAAGTTCTTCGAGAAGCTCATGAAGGGGCAGCAGCATGTCATGAAGGCGCTCGATCGCTAAGCAGGAAAATATTCAGATTGGGATATTACTGGCCGACCTTGGGAAAAGACGCAGCCGAATTAACGCAGAAGTGCGAGACTTGCCAACAGTTTGCCCCACGATCGGGTCGACCATCAACGCTATTATACCCAATGGCAGGTGCCTGGCCTTTCGCTCAATGGGGAATCGATATATTGGGTCCTTTCCCAATTAGCACTGGTCAGCGTACTCACATTATAGTGGCAATCGACTACTTCACCAAGTGGATCGAGGCGAAAGCTCTAGCTTCAACAACAGAATTCCAAGTCATCAAGTTCCTGCAGGTTAACATATTCTCCAGGTTTGGCATTCCCAAAATACTCATCAGCGATAATGGTCCGCAATTCGTTGGAAAAGAGCTTAAGTGGCTCTGTGAAGAATATCATGTCGACCATCGTTTCAGTTCAGTGCATCATCCTCAAACAAATGGGCAAGCTGAAGCAGCCAACAAGATTGTCTTAGCCGGACTTAAGAAAAGGGTTCGAGCATTCAAAGGGAATTGGGCAGAAGAGCTGGAAAACGTATTATGGGCCATCAGAACAACGCCTAAGGCGGCCACAGGAGAAACGCCTTTCAGTTTAGTGTACGGATCAGAAGCAGTAGCACCTGCCGAAATGGTAGTACCTACTCATAGAGTCCTGCATTTTGATACGGAGGCAAACGAGATCGAGCGCAGAACTGATCTCGATTTAGCAGAAGAAAAGAGATGGAGTTCGGAAAAGACACAGGCAAAGATGCGCTTGGCGACCGCTCGGTATTTCAACAGAAAAGTCAGCGCTCGCCAATTTTTCGTGGGGGAGATGGTTATGAGAAGGAATGAATTCACAAGGCTGGACAGTTAAAACAAACTTTCAGCCAAATGGGAAGGACCGTACAAAGTAGTAGAGATCGCCGCACCAGGATCCTACTATTTGGAAACCATCGAAGGCGAGAGGTTACCCCGTCCATTTAATTCTGAGCATTTAAGAAGATTTTATGCATAGCGTGTAATCGAACTGTTATGTCAATAAAAGAAAGCCATTCCTTCATAAAGCGTGTCTACTCGAAGCAAGCCGAAGCCAAAAGCCCTGACGCCAAAGTCAGGCCAAAAGCCCTAGCAACAAAGCTAGGCCAAAAAAGCCCTAGCAACAAAGCTAGGCCAAAAAGCCCTGACGCCAAAGTCAGGCCAAAAGCCCTGACGCCAAAGTCAGGCCAAAAGCCCTAGCAACAAAGCTAGGCCAAAAGCCCTAGTAACAAGGCTAGGCCAAAAGCCCTGACGCTAAAGTCAGGCCAAAAGACCTATCAATAAAGTTAGGCAAAACAAAAAGCCCTGACGCCAAAGTCAGGCCAAAAGCCCTAGCAACAAAGCTAGGCCAAAAGCCCTAGTAACAAGGCTAGGCCAAAAGCCCTGACGCTAAAGTCAGGCCAAAAGACCTATCAATAAAGTTAGGCAAAACAAAAAGCCCTGACGCCAAAGTCAGGCCAAAAGACCTAGCAAAACGTTAGGCAAAATAAAAGCCCTGACGCCAAAGTCAAGCCAAAGAAAATTTAGGCGATCACTATGGATGATAAAGCCTGAAAAATTACAAGTTCCCTGTTATTATGCCAAACACCTCAAAGGTTAAAACTTCAAAAAATGTAATATCTCTTTGAACTTAGAAGTTTATGCTTTTAAGTGTCAGAAGTATTATCTTTAGAAAGTTCGACTTATGCTTGGTCTAAGGTTTCAAGGGTCGACGACATTACAAAGCAAGAAAAAGTGGAAAGTAATTATGATTAAGACATTGGATGAATAGCCAAACATTTTCAAAAAGGCTCATGAATATAAAAGGCATTCAATACAAAAACCCAAGTCTTAAGAAATTAATTACAAACCAAAACGAAAATTACAAAGACATCTATCTAAAAAAGATAAAAATAAATACGGTCGCCAAAGAGTTGGAGGCTTCAAGCTTTGGGATCCTCAGGGGCAAGGGTGCTCTGCTCGCCTTCGGGGGTAGGAGTACTGGGCTCGCCTCCAGGAGCAGCCTCTTCAGCAACAGCGGGCCGAGAAGGGCGACCCCGCAAGAAGCTCTTCAAGGAGGCAACTTCCCCAAGGGGAAAGTTGGGGTCGACCGCCTGGACCTCCTCCACCAGGTCTTGAAGAAAATCGGCAATCGCCGACTTCATCACCTTCAAGGCCTGGTCCTCAAAGTCTTCGGAGGCCTTGAACTCCTCAATCACGGCTTGGGGTGAAGGAACCGCCTTCAGCTGATCAGCCAACCGGTTCTTTTCCTCCTCCAGGGCGATCCCCCTAGATTCAGCAGCATCCCTCTGGGCGTCAGCAACGGCCCTTTGCGCCTCAGCGGCGACCCGAAGAGCGTCCGACTCGGCCAGCTGAGCGCGAACCTCCTTCAACTCAGCCTCTAGGCGATCCCGGACCGCTTCTCCTTCATCAAGGCACCGATGAAGGGCTTCAAAATCCTGAAGGGCAGCCGCCACATCGGCCTCCCTCCGCTTGATATCAGCAAGGAGGCGCTGCTCCTTGCTGAAATACTCTGACCGGGCATTGTCTACCAAGGCGATCGCCGCGTCAGCAGTCGTCTTGATAGCCTCCAGCTGCCCAGGGGAGATCCCCGTGCTCCGGTATTGCTCCAGCTCGACAAGCAGGTCTGAATGCTTGTCGGCGAGCTCGCCGAAGACACAGCCGATCATCACCTCTTCCCGAACGAGCTGACAACAAAAGAAAAATGAGAATTGTCAGGACACAAACAAAAGGGAACGACTATGGAAAGAGGAAAAAGAAACGAGGCCTTACCAGAGCGACTCGTTCGTAGTGAGACCGAAGGAACCCCTCGATCTGAGGAAGCTCCGTGGGGACGGACGAACGGTCCTTGGGAGGAATTATCCCATCAAGGAGCCGCATACACAAGTCTGGGCTACCCCGGAGGCTCTTCTGGGCAGGGCACCCCTTCTTCGAAAGGTCCCCGCAAGGGAACCAAGCACCCCGAGAGTTCGCAGCCTTGAGCGTCTGGAACAAGCTCGCCATGGAGCAATACTCCTCCCCGGGAACCCTTGAGGAGCTGGGGGCATCGGAACCCTTCTTATGGGTCCCAGACTCCTTCGGGGGGACCGCGGACGCCGTAGGAGGTGGGGGCGCCAAAGATAAAACCTTCTACTGGCCAGCCGTAGGCCCCTGGGGGGAAGGAGGGATGACCGCCGAAGCAGGAGCCTTCCCTTTGCCAGTGGAAGGACCCTCAGGAGGAGGAGGATGCTGTCCAACAGCCGGTTGCTCCTCACTCCTGACCTTCTTGGCAGGTGGAGGAGAAGGGTCTCGAACCACGTCAACCGTGGACTCTTCTGCGAAACAAAAAGAAGAAAGTCGCGTCAAACAAACGCAGGGAATTTAGAAACAAGGTGGAATATGGAAATAATGCAATATGAAATAACATACCTCGCTGGCAAGGGCCAGCAGGGGCCGAAGGAAGGGCCTCCTCTGGTTTCCTCTTGGACGATCGCCTAGAGGGGGGAGGAGGAGAGCTCAGCAGCACCTGGTCGGGGGACAACCCCGCCGATTCCTGGTCATCAAAGAGACCTATCAGTTTTCGGCTCTTGCTTACGACCTTGCCTACAAGTGATAAGACAAGATAAGAGTTAGAGAATTACCCAATCATCAAAGATTGGCGTGGCTTGATGAATGCCCGCCATCTCAAGGGCATTCTCAGTAGTCTCTGCCACTGAACGGATAGACTTGAACTGGGATGATCGATGCAGCCGGTACAGGTCGTCGATGGCATTCCGGTCACTCCCTGACAATTCTTCAAAGGAAGGAGGAAAATCCTTGTCCGGAGCAAACAATTTCCAGGGTACACCCCCCTTGTACAAGAAGTAAAACTTCTTGTAGTTGGAGTTAGTGGCCCGGAAATCATCGACCATGCGAACATGGACGTTCCAAACCCATCCCTGAGGGCCTCCCCACTCTGAAAACTTCGGCTAGCGGGATTGGAAGTGGTGGAGGTGGTTTGCCCCTGCTGCCAGTCGGAAGAAACACCGGAACAAGGCCAGTGAATACACCCATTCTTGGCGTAAGCACAGGAACTTGAAACCGACCCACATCCTGAGGGCATTCGGAACAAGCTGCGTGGGGTGAATCCCGTAAAACTGACACAAGGTCTGTAAATCCTCACAGAGAGGAAAACGCAACCCAACATCGATCTGGGCCGCATAAATGTAAACCTCTCCGTCGTGAGGAAAATGCAGACCTAAGCCAGGATACCTAGGAGCATCCTCCACGCTGAAGCCACCGAGCGCCACCACGGTCTTAAAATAAGCCGGCTTCAATTCATTAGGCTTGACGTCTACTCGAACAAATTCAAATATTGCAATGATAAACATAAAAAGCAAAGAACAGCAGGGGATATCACCAAAACAGAGCGTCGAAAGAACGGGGATTTACCTTTCGGAGAAAAGATGGGCGTTTGAAGCACAGACCCATCTACCACCACTGGGGTGGCCGCAGACCTTCCCACGTCAGGCTGTTTCCCCGCCGAGGAGGGCACAGCTTCATCCCTAATGGTCAAGGGAACATTGACATTCTGAGGGGCGCTGGCTTTGTTAGCACCCTTGATGGCCATGTGTTTGACTCTCTGAGTTCTGGGGGCCATGGAAATGGTCGAAAGGAGAACTGAAGAGGATTGAAAGAGAAAGGAGAGGGATTCGCAAAGAGGCTCTGGAAATTTGGAAGAGTGAATAAGCGTAAAGAACAAAACAGAGAAATTGACGTTTCTTATATAAGCCCCAAAAGGAGTAACCGCCACGGACGAATCGAAGCGACACGGAGAATAATTGCGCCTTTTTGGAAAAAACCAAAGCAATGTCAGAATCCCAAGAGACACCTCGGGGAGACAAACGGTTGGTTGGTGCAGACAGCTGTCAGACTACCCTGGTTTACGGAAAAGTAAATGTCAGGCGTGCCTCAAGTGACCGTTCGATTTCTGGACAACTGTGCAGTTATTAAATGCTAACAAGTCCACTAAGGAGACAAGAGGGTCGCCAGCGCACTAATAAGCGCTATTAGAAGTACCTCAGGCAGGTAGTGATCGCCTAGCCAAGAAAGATAGACTTTCATAAACCTAGATTACCTCGAGTGATCGCTAAAGGGGAATAAAAGAAAGGATATTTTTTCAACTTTGAGCGAAGAAAAAAAACTGCTCGCCAAACAGGCTCAAAATGCCTCAAAGGTCATGAACCAGTACAAGAAACGAAGAAAACCGAATCTAAGACGTCACTATCTAAAATCCTACCAGGAAATAAAGCTCGACTGAAGAGACTTCAATCAAGCTTCGGGGGCAAATGTTGGATATCGATAGTGACAGCCCAGTAGGGAAAAAGGCTTCGAAGGCCCAATAACTATAGAGGGGGTAAACCCATAACATTCGAACCGGACAGGCCTCCATAGAATGGCCCAGAACCGAGCCCAAAGCCTCTGAGGACACCATGAGTGCTCGCCATTCTTTACCAGGCCGTGACCTCTCACTGCTCGCCATGAGAGTGCTCGCCCCGAAGAGAGCCCTGCATCTCTCCTCTGGTCCCACTGAACCGTTAATAACAGAGTGGCCAAGATATCCCGCATATCTCGGTCACATATTCACTAAAGATTAGATTTGGTAACTGCAATATCTCGCAGTAACTGCCATATCCCACGATCCGAATCTTCAGCAACTCAATATACATTAAGATATTCAGTTGCCTTTATACGGTTCTATCTCTCTTACCCTATAAATACCCTTGCTTTACATACGTTCTTTACGTTTTGAGTTTTATACACACACATACTCATTTAAGCATCGGAGAGGGACCCAGAGGCACCCCCTCTGTTGCGCTCCCCTACTTGCAGGTTCACCGGAGTTGGAGCTGAAGCGTCATCCCAACCTTGTCTGGCATTCAATTCACTGCCAGATCAGCATTCAGGATTTCACGATCCAACACTAATAATAGAAGTAGAATTTTTACTTTTTAAATTTTACGAATTTAGAATTCTAGAATGAACTCTAATTGAATAGTGTTATTGTTAATTTTGGTGTTATTGTTGAATATTTTTGTTGTTTGTAACATTTATGGTGTTGCATTACTTTCACATGTGGTAATGAAAATGGGTATACATGTAAAACTGTGGTTAATAACCACAATTATGGATACGGTTCTAGTATTGAAAATCGTACCCGTAATGGTTATGGTATGCCCAATGGTTATAGTATATTTGTCATACCCGTACCATACCCCTAGTTCATACCATTATAGAGTTTAAGGGAAAAGGAACGTGATCAATGAAGTTAAGACAAATGCTTTAACAAGGTAAAGATATAAAAATGTTAAAACACCGTTAAAGGATATATTCAGGGGTCTAGGGGTGAAGATTGAACATCACTCAATTCTAGTCAATGAGATCAATGGATTTCCAGCTTCAAAATGTCAGAGGTCAAAACAACATGTATATCAGACTTTGATTGTCACGTGTCAACCATAGAACTTGGAAGACCATTGGACAAAATGAGGCAAAATAAACCCTCAAAACTAGACCTGTCAATTCAGGTTGACTCGCCAGGTTCAGGTCAGGTCAACCCGATCCTCCAACCAATGCGGGTCAACCCGAACTCAACCCGTCAGTATGTACAAGTCAGAAATGGCGACCTGAACCCAACCTGACAAGTTGGTGGGCCAACATGTCTGACCTGCATGTTCAATTTAACAGTAAAAGTATCAACAAATCATTCTAATACCCATAACTCCAAATGAAATGAAGTATCTTATCTTAGGTTTTTAATATATAACAAGATATCCATAAAAATAGCTTTTAAGATAGAGTTTAAAAGAGAATCATTAGCTATATCTTCACACATTCGTCCATGGCTCCACGACTTCATCAAGCTAATTCTTCATGATAGAGACTTGTGACTCTTCCACATCTAGGATTGAAACTAAATTTTCAATCTCTTGCTTCAAGGATTTTACTTCTTATATGCAAACATATATTTTTAACTTAAATACTTATAAATAATAACATAAAAGTTAAAAGATTATAGATAAATATTTCGTCTTGAACCCAATCATTACTGCACATAATAGCTTCCATATTTTTAGGCTTAAGCGAGCTCCAATATTAATCAAGAACACGACCACTAATACTGAATGTCGATTCACAAGAAATTGACGTAATATGGATTCTACAAATATCACATGCCATAAGGGAAAAAGTAGAAAATCAAGTCGATTCCTCAGGCTAATAATCAAGAACATCCAAAATTGTTTTCCAATCAAGTAGCACTGCTTCCATACATCGGCCAAGTTGAGACCTTTGACATGATTAAGTGCTTGATCTTAAATTATCAAATTCTTAAAATACAGATATAAAAACAACATATAACATAGTTGAAAGATTATTGTTTTTGAAGAAGAAGACTTACATTGAGCACATTGCTGCCAACGGTCGTGCGATGCAACACTTGATCAATATAAGAGGTTGAACGAACCCTTTTACCAACATAAGACTTCTTCTGTAAAGAAGAAGATACCACAACGTATTATTTACCCACACGCGCATTACACAACTCATTTAACCTAGACCAAATCTTTTCAGCTTCAGTCCCCCCATAATCTTCACCATGCAACCTTTTATAAGCAAAATTTACAAACTAAAACTTGTACCAAGGGTAAAAAATAACAACAATTGCCAAAATGGCAATGATGTTGGACCAATAATTATGAAATTTGGACCTCATACGATCAATCATACCTCTCATGAACAAGCGTTGACCTTCATAACTTTTCTTCAAAGTGTAATTGATCACAAACACGAACAGGAAGTACAAATTTATAGTAGGATACTTCATTCCAGAAAAAGAACGGTCAAATCATAGAAATCACCTAAAAATCTACAATTGCTTCTAACTTTTCCCATTCAACCTGATTAGGACACACCACTGAATTTCATAAGTCCATGTGACGAATTACACTCTTATAGTATAAAACACTTTTAAGCATGAGAAATGTGGAATTCAACCTAGTTGGCACATCTTGTCGCAAACCTTTTCAACTATCCAACTTCAAATCACTAACATTTCCTTAGAAGTTCAATCTTTCTAATTTGCGAGCCTCAAATGTACTTATCAATTTCTCTAATATTTTCCACAGCATCATCTACTTTTTCAAGCCTTCTTGCACAATTAAGTTCAATATATGAGCACAACAACGGATGTGACAAACTCACCATCTAAGATAAGTGGATTGTTAAGTGACTCCTTCAACACAAACATCATTTGAAGAGGCAATATCCATAGATAAGTCTTTATCATGAATTATCCAATTCGCCAACATGTCATGAACATTTCAACTAAAGACCTACCATTATGTGGAGGTGGTATACATCTAAAACCCAGGAGGATCTTACGCAATACCCAATTATCATCAACAAAATGACGTTAGACTAATCTTACTACAGGAAGAACCTAGCAACACCTTGACTTTCTCCATAAAAAAACTATACTTCTTCATAACATCAGATCTATATGTGTTTCTACTTATCAACTGCACATTCTGTCATAGATATTAAAAAACCTCTTTAATAGCAGGATATTCAACAAACTGAAAAGGCAAATTATGTGTTACAATAGCATTTGTAAGGAACTCTCTAAACCTGACAATATAAAATTAGTTGATTTCCAGAGAAATAGTGTTTTTGTTAGGTGCAATTAACATCTGACCTATGTCCTCAAACTCTATTTTTTCACACTTTTGTAAATGATATTTTATTAACATTTCCATAACTAACATCACAACGATATTTTGCTACACTTTTAAAAAAATACTTTTAGTTATCCCTTCTGTTTTATCTAATGGAAGAATTTCAAAATGGTTCTATACATCGAATTCAATAGCTTTTTCATTTTTGGACATTCACCTTCATAAGTTTCTATGTATGAGTTTGCATTAACTTTCTCAACATTTTCTTCTAGTTTGTGTTTGCCTTTGTTCTTTGTTGATTCAGTTCTTCAACGTCCACATCAACTTCATTGAATCTATCGTCATGAAAATCAAGCCTCCAAATTTTGTCACCCCCCATCTAACAAAATTTAAACCACAAATCAACATAAGAATAACAATGTACGAAAAAATAAGCAATTGCCGATATACGAGAATTAATCAGCACGACTTCAGCCTATGGCTGACACCCACGACCGCGAACCGGCCTCAACCTGGCCCCCACAACCTCAACCTAACCCCCACGACTGCGAATACAACTCAGTTCCACATGCCATAATGACCTGACCCCTACCCCTACGAACAAAACTCACGTATGTTGTGCTGGATGCACGACCCTAGGTCCTTAGTCATACACCTCATGGCCACGAAAACATTCACACCATATGGCCACAAACACATACACACCATACAACTATAAACAGAGACACACAACACGACCACGAACACAGTCACACCACACGACCATGAACACAAACCACAACCTCAGCCTCACCTCAATGACCATGAACATAGCTGACAACCGTCCCAACCGCACCCACAGTCACAACTTAAGATAAAAGAAGAACATAATTGAGTTGGGTTTAGGCCAAATCCTAAACCCAAACTTGACCTATTTTTATGGATGGGTCAGACGGTTCAACCCAATTTTTACCTGTCACCCTATTATGCTGACCCAAATTCGAGTCGATTTTGGGTCATTTTTGAGTGGGGTTCATAAATTGATAAGTCTATTCAAAACTATCAAAATTTGAAAAGATAAATTAAAAGATTTCCCCAAAGAAACGTAATTGATTCCTTTTGAATCTCCTGTATAGATACCCACATGTTTGAATATGTGATAGCATCGTACATATCATAAGAACTCAAACATGGGTACAAAATTATCATAAGTCTAGGCAAGGAAAATGTTTAGCACTAGGTGATGCTTTGATGCCCCACATTAGACCTCAAAAATGAAACTTATGAAATGAACACGACTTGGTGTGCCCATAGGAAGTTTAACGCATGACTTGGGATTAAATGTCCCTTAAACTTAAGCAGACCTGAAGAAACAACCTTTAGGCGGGGATTTTTTAAAGTTTCAAGCAGATCTTGATCCTTTTGTTGGATTTCGATAAATTACAAGATGCATAATAAAGACGATAGCTATATAAAGTATGGTGACTAAACACGTCGAATATCAGTGTACTCACATCGTCTCTCCAAAAGACACTTATTATCATAGTTATCAGAATCATATCGGTCGTCGAACTAGTAAAGGGACTGGTCCACGGTTCAGTTGGTCCACAAAAAAAACGTGTCAGTTCTTTACACTTTAATCTGTTTCCTGAATAGTTCAACCTCTCCACTCTTTCAATTCAACCTCTGCACTCTTTCAATTCAGCACACCCATCTTCTCCCCCAACCACCCATTCCTACGATCACCTTCCATGTAGAGGTGGTAATTTTGAACCCGACCCAATAATGACCCGAAATCGACTCAGGTTCGGGTCAAGAAAAAAGTGTGACAATTCATTTTCGTGTTGAAATGTCTCACTCGTCACAAAACACGGATCGAGTCCGGGTTGGGTTGACTGACCCGAACCCAACTCGTTTCTTAATATAAAAAACTAATAACCTAAAGACCTAATTATAGGAGAAAGAGTGTCGACTGTATCACCAATTCCAAATCAACTGAATCGCTAAATCCACTCCACTCCTGCTGAGTGCCAAGTGTCGTGCTTCCGCTCCTGCGTCGCCGTCTGCTACTCATGCGTCGCCGTCCAGATCCAGTCGTCCCCGTTCATCTGTCCAATGTGGTCTTCACCGTACAATGTGGTCTTCCGTCTATGTACAAGTATGCTGCTTCTGTTCAGTTTTAAGTTTCAACCTCTTTGGCTCTTTTAATCTCCATTCATTATTCTGTAATCTGTGTGGAATCTGTGGATTATGATTGATGACCCAAAAATGAGCTCAATTGAACATGGAATCTGTGTGAAAATGGAATGCCTTGATCAATTGCTATACATCATTTCAGTGGGAAAATTTGAGGAACACCTCTAAGCGTGTGTTCTTGTTTGTTTACTGCGTGAAATTTAATACGTGTGAAATTTACTCATGAACACCTCTAAACTTTGAGAATTCTAGTGTGAAATTTACTGTGTGTGTTCTTATTTTTTTTAGTTACTCAGCACTAAGCTCGTTAACATGGAGGATGATGAAATTTGGAGGTTTAATTTTGACGACAATAGATTTAATGAAGTTGATATTGACGAAGTTGAGGTACTTGAGATCGAATTAACAACAACAACAACAACAACAACAACAACAACAACATTGCAGTCTACTATAGACATCCAGTTGCTCCTGTAACATTATTGCATCCGACTTCGGCATTTCTGCAACTAAACAATCCTTGTTTAGTTGTTTTAGAAGGGGGGTCGACCTGCCGATCTGCCAGGTCGGGTTTGGCTTGCGAAAGCTGATCTGCACAGTATGGCGTGCCGGGTTGACCCGAATTTCCACCTCTACTTCTAGCCTACCCCTCTCCCTCTCCAGCTGCCACCTCCCGCCCCCACCCAACCACCCATCTCTCCGCACATCTAGTCGTCCAACTGCAGCGGCCAGCTCCTATCCCCATCCCGCCCGCCCATCTCCTCCCCCATCTCCATCCGTCCAACTCCAGCCACCAATTTCCAGACCACCCTCTTCTAGCCCCCTACATCCACCCGCTTATGTCCAGCTTCCCACCTTCTCCATCCATTCCTGTTCAGCCTTCTACCTCCAATATGCCATCCTTATGGCCCATCTCCTGTTATCCTTCCGTTCCCATATGCTCCTTTATGATCTAACCTCCATCGTTCCATGACTCGAGCCCTCCCTTCTCCAACCTCCCATCCCCTCCAACCCGCACGCTTTCCACCCCACTACTTTTTGTATTTACTTTTTCTTGCATATATACTACTTGCTGATATGATATATATATATATATATATATATATATAAACCACTTTTGTTCTTGACAACATTTATGGAATACAACCGTTCTTCTCTATCTCTTATTTGTTTTTAAAATTAGACCAGAAAACCAATTGGTTCTCTAAAAAACGGCCGGTTCTCTAAAAACTGTATGATTTTCAACGGTTAAGATGAGTTCGCCTTGCACTTAGGTCTTTGAAATGAACTGGACAATCACTATGACCGATTCATGGTCTGACCGGGTTCGACCACCGATCCGGTCCGATTCTGATAACTATGCTTATTACATCTAAGATGTACTAGAATAGTGATTGGTGGCAAGCCATACGAAAAAATCCTTCCAACATAGGTACAAAAATAATAAGTTAAGGGTAGCTATATAACTACTCACATTGACCCTCAAGGCAACCTCTCCTCCTATATACCGTTTTCCAACTTAATTAGTTCATTCAATTATACTTGCACTAGATTTTACTTTCTTTAGCTCGAGAATTTTTTAGATTTAACCGTTTTTTAAAAATCAATTACCAAAAGAAACTTTTGGTTGTTAAATTTCCAAAAATGACTCAAAACGCTAACCAGACACGCGTTTACAGCAAAGATGCTGCAAAGACATACTTTGCTAGGTGTTTACATCATTTTGTTGTGAGAAGAACCTACAATACTTGTGTTTACAACATTAAGGAAATCTAAATGTTGTAAACTGATTCACATATATAGCCTATTTGTTCTAAAAAAGAATACAACATACTAAAAAATCAATTTTTTACTTAAATAAAGTACTACTTGAATAACTTTCATATACTTGGACCAAAAATATAAGTAGAAACAAATGTCAAAGTTTGTTATCATGGATATTCAACCCCTACTACTACCACGCTGACTAGTACTACTAGATGTTCCCCTAGCCCGACCACGAACATTTCTCATTGTCTTTGATCAGGAGATTTTATTTTACACCTCATCAATTTGGAATTGTTGAGTGGATGCATGTAGTGGATATGCATGATAGTGAAACATATGTTCGTCAATATCTTCTGTTTGATCTGTATTTTCTACTTGTTCATCCTCATTAGATGACACAACTTCCGCCATCATCTGATTGAATCCCGATAGTTCACCAGTTATGTCGTGGTAGGACCAACATGCATTCATAATCTCGTCCACATACTTCTTTGATCTCCCGATTGTTGTATTCAACAAATTCTTGAAATAACAAGTAACATGTTTCCAACCTCGCATATGTATCATTAAAAAACATAATAATATCATCAGTACACCAAATAATAACAGTTACAGTAGAATTTATATATACCAAAAACTTATTAGCATTGTTTGATTGGTTGGTGTTACCTCAACATCTGCACAAACAGGTACTGGTGGTCTTGAATTTCTGATTAATGTAACTGTCATCCTTGAGTTTCATGCCAAGTACTCAGAACGAGGTACATGTATCTTGGGTTCATGGACGAGATGCAGACAATAGTTGTTCCACAATTGAATGTATGCAACGTATCGTATGGTCCACGGATCACACTTATTCTTATCCCATCGTAGTTTGTGCAACCTATCTCAATCTTGTCGATTCTAAAATGCTTCTGGATAGGTTGACAGAGGTCGAACTGCTGCAGTACACGATCCACCATGTGTCACTTTATATTGTTAAAGTGTATGAGTGAGACCTTGGCTAAGCATAAATTCTCATCCTTCATACAGATCAGGCACATTCTCTAGTCAGTCATGGCTGTGTGGGTTCTAGTTTATATTCAATATATTAAAAAACAATATTATAATTAGATGTGCAAATTTATATCTTATATGATTGAATACTTGAATCTCTTGATGGGCAACCAACTCGTCTCGGTAGAAATGACAATCACTAGGTTTAGGATTTACTTTGTTTATCTTGGGTAGGGTCCAACACATCCCTAATGGAGCTTGACTGTGCAAGTTTACATTGAGCTTTATCATTGGACGACTCATAAATAAATGCACCCATGACCACAACTATCTGTAATACTTCAAATATATAATGGTTAATACAAACATATGAAAATTATTTGTACCTATAGAAGTACAACACATCCTACTGCGTTCATTCTCCCTTTCTCTATAGCTTTGCATAAGATGTTATATAAGTAACTCAAAGCTGAACCCCAACTCTATTAAGTCGTCTGATGTATAAATTTCAATAGTGGAAGATACTATAGGTTAACTTTGTTCCCAGTAATGCTAGGTTGCAAAAATGCACCTAACATGTGCAAAATATATGCACGTTCTCTCATAACAACATCTTGCTCTGTCAGAGGTATCCAGTCTTTTGCATATGATTTTCTCTCAAATAGTCTTCTCAATCAAGATAGTTGTACCTCATTGTTCGTTATCCGACCATCCTCACGGGTTGGTGTGCATTCCACTAATCGTGGGCAAAAATCAAGCAAATTAATAGAATCATCTCCAAGGTAATATGTGTTTGTGCCTAAGGTCCACTAACTCGTAACCCTAGTATAAGTTATACATCGTGTAACGTGACAGTCATTTCCCACTAATGTAGGTGAAATGTGTGAGTCTCTAGTCACACTTCTCAATAAGTGAGTGAAGAAACCCAACATCAACGATTATATGAGATATACATGATGCCCATCCAAAACCTTCAAGATCCACCCACTTACGAGTGCGTGGATCTAGGCCCCAACACTTATCCGCCTTTAATATCTATCATCCGTCCAATTTTACTAGCAGTAACCAATAATTAAAAATAATTATGTATTATTAAAAAATAACAATAATTTTTAGAACGTTAAAAAGAATATATTAAAATTACCGTATCATCCACGGCTAGCTGCGACATATGATGTTGTAGCGTACAATAATGAAGGATCCTCTAGCTCATGCGAGGATGTAAAAAGATCTCTCCTCAAGATCGTATGTTCTCAATTCATTATTTGATAATGAATGACAATATTGGTAATGATTATACAAATGGTACCACTAATGAATGCAGTTATAAAACCCAACACACTCACATTAGTTTTAACGAGAACTTTTATTGTGGCCATGTTGACCACAGTTACCGTACTATTTTTTAGATGCCTCTATATTATCCATTTCATTGTGGATCCTTTTTATCCCGTATCCATGTTTATATATCATAATTCGTGGATCATATCTAACAACAAGACCAATCCACCCATTCCATTTGTTTTCATCCATTAGAGGATGGAATTTAGAGTGATATGTCTGCATGTAAGCTTCAATTACAAATTACTAATCCACAATGGTTCCAGTTCATGTTTGCTACTCCTAGAGCAGTTATCATACGTGCACACGACCTATGAAATAATGTCCATTCTATGCAGATGCATGACTGTTCTACAAAATATATTGTACATCGTTTACCTCTACATGTTCGTACCCTATACTCTTCTCCGTACGAATATGTCTCCGCATCAAATCTATGAGACGTCTCCCCTATGGTTGCTAAAAAATCTTTTATTTTTGGCATCCAGACATGACCTAACGTTGATATGTGGCCATAATGCGCATAACGTTCAATAATGTAAATATTTAACCATGTGAATGTTATTTCAACAATGATTTTAACTGGTAAGGACCACACTCTTTTCAAAACTTTGTTAAAGAATGTAGATTGCATGTATACTTTCTGTACAAATGTGTAGCGTCGATGCTTATCAACGGTATATAGTGAGAAAAATCTTCAATTAACAGACCAAATGCCCAAAAGAACTTACTGAATACAACACCAGTTTCAGTAGGTACCACTTTACACTCAAATTCGAACACGATCCCTGATTTGATTGACATAATGAAACGTTTAATCTTTGGAAGACACTCTCATGTGACCCAAACATTTGCTTTACCACTTTCTGTTTTGAGTACCATACCTTACAATAAGAGACTAATTGTGCGAATTTATCTTTAAAAACTTGTTGTAAATCACAAACATTAATCCTCGTATTATAAAATACATAAGGATACACTAAATTTGCTATCATATTCACATCAAGTTGTCTATGCTTTTAGATAGCCCCATCATTTATACAAGAGTAAAAAAGACCTACTTTTTCTATCTCCCAACTGGCCAATTGCTTATGACAAGCTTGTAGCGACTACGAATAGACACCCCCATTTATGTTAATGTACTTAAAATGAACTAGTGATTTTGTAGATTTCACAGTTTTGTATTCACAATAATTTTTTATATGTTAAAGTTTCACTTCATGTTTAAGTACAAACTTATCTCAAAATGTTCGCCTCGCTGCAAACTTTCTAAAGCATGATATGTCTACCCTTGGGTTACCTCCCAGTCAGTACATTCTAACTCATGCATCCATTCTCCTAAGGTAAACTCATAGGGATATTGTTTAAATTTGTTGGGTTGTGCTGCAATAGAAGAACCAACACCACTTACTATACCATCAAGTTCATCCTCTTCCTCTGAAGATGATGAAAATGTATCATAATTAGAGATAAGATAATGATCCTCTCCTTTACTTTCGTCGTGTTCACTTTCTTCGTCTTGTTGAGTCTCCATTCGCTCATCGGGTTTGCTTTTGGATGGATCTAAGTGTACATGTAATGTTGGATAAAATGTACTAGTCACATAGATCTCCATACTTCTCTCACACATTTCAAAAATTTCTTTAACATAGTTTCGTTGTTTATTGGGAAAACAAAGTTATCCAATTTACAATAATGTTGAAAGACATTAAATGTACGTCAAAACCCACAAGTTACATTAACCAGATTCTTCAACTAAGGGATATTTGTTTTTGAGGTGTAGGACATGGCAGAACTACCTCCAACATAACTAGCATTGACTTCAATGTTGGTGATCTGACCACTTTATCGATAAATTATAGCCACCATTTCGATAGAATAATTATTAACACCTAGTTGAATAACAATTTTTTGAATTTCAATATATCAATATGTTTAAAATTCAACAGTTGCATCATAGTATGTATTCTAATTAATAATTTTATTTGTATGTATTCAATTAAACAATTTATCCCAAAACTAATAACAATACATGAATTTCACCATTTTAACTATTATAACTACTAATTATGCATTCTAACTACTAATTGGGCATTCTAACTACTAATGTTATCGAAATGTACATAATAAATCTAAATATACTAACGTGAGTTGCTCTCCTAGGGTTTATGAGAGAAAACTCCACTATTTCCATCACCGACACCTTTCTCTGGTGGTGTGAGCTTGCCGGATTTATAAAGCTTTCGTGTTAGAGATTGCAGCGGCGGGAACCATATAGATAGAGCTTAGGTCAGTGGCTTTCTGCAGACCTACGCCGTGAGGTTTTATTATTTCTGCTGCATGCAAAGATGGAACCGACGTAAAACCCTAAAGGAGATAGCTAAGGTCGCGCGTGTGTAGTCACGAGAGGAGAACTTTGAGTCGGTGTCGTCTTCCTGGGTGCACCGTGAGTATTGAAGTGCAGTGAGGGCTGAGCTTTTCGACTGGTGTGTGGTAGGTTTCGTTTGCGTCGGGATCCCTGCATGAACAGAATCGACGAGTGGCTGCGCGTAGACTGGTGCAGCTTCAACGATGTTCGTCACGTCGAATCCCTCGAAATGTAAGTGAGTTGTGTGAGATTGTGTTACCCTTTTTTATATTACCTGTGCTTGTAGGAGGATGCAATCACCGTGAGGACTTATGGGCAGCAAAGACATGCCGATTCTAGAAGAAATATGACAACTCGGAAAACCACTCTGGATCTGGACTCAAACCCAAGGGAGGATGAGATTGATCGATATGTGGGAGCGATCATAGATCAGAAGCATGTGAAAAACGTAGCAATCATCAATGTGCTACAAAATTCAAAAGGCTTGGGAAGGATTCAGTGCAGTGAATTTTACGGAGGCATCAGACAGAATTATGATGTTTGAGTTTGAGAACGAAGAGACCAGAAAACGTATATTTGATATGTCCCCGTGGTCCGTCCAGAGACACTGACTGATTATCAAAAATTGGGAACCGATAAGAGGACTAGCAAGAATTGAGTTCAGAATGGTTCAATTCTGGGTCCAGATTCATGACATAGGGTTGGAAATGTTCAATATTGAGAATGTAGAGAAGATAGGAAACAATATTGGAAAATTTGTTGAAACATAAAAGGATACTGAGAAGGTTGCCAATTGCTACTTTAGAATGAAGGTTGAGGTTGATGTAAATCAATCTTTGTTGGCTGGTTTTTGGTGGAAGAACTGTAAAGGGGAAGAAATCTGAGCCTCGATAAAATATGAAAGGTTGTTGGGCTTTTGCTATGGATGTGGAAAACTAGGACATATAACACAAGGCTGCAAGGAGGAGGTCTAAATGACGGAGGAGAAACCGAGACACTTTATGTACAGTCCCTGGTTGAATGGTAAAAGACTGAGAAAACTGGGACAAGATGGATCAAAGGAGGGGGGACAATCCTAGAAAAGCCCTACACGTAGAAAGTCTTGATATGTGATAATGAATGAGGCAAGATCTATGAGAAGAATTAAGGTGAATGATAGAGGAAATGCTGAAGGGAATGGAGATGAAGAATAAAGAATTCAACCAAACCGAATTGAACATGAGGAGAAGGACAGTATAGAATCACATGGTGCTAAGAGTAGGAGAATCGAAACTGAATCTATGCAGTTTGATGAAATAGACTCGGTGAGCCAGGACCGAATCGAATATATGGAGATCACTTTGTGCGAAAGGAGTCTGAGGTTGAAAGAAACCCTTCCCTTACCATTGACAACCACTGATGTTAACACGTTCATGATCCTATCAACCACCATACAATACACCCTCATCCAAACCCCTTTACCTCAAATAAGAAGCCAAAGCTGAACCCCATTTACCCTCCATCAAGAAATTCCCTCGCCTAACTGGACCGACCTTACACAAAGACAAATAACCATCCAGAATCTACCCACAAACAAGCCTTTAGAAACCATCATCCTTTCTGCTAGGAACATCCCAAACCATCGCATCCCTATTGAAGAATCGAAAAAACCACCAAGCCAAACCCCTAGTCCTGAGCCAACTCTCCAAATAATTGGCCTTAGCCAAATCCTTACCAGAGTGTCTCTGAAAAGAAGGTGTGAGGAGGAGGAGGAGGAGGGCCGAAGTACAAGAAAGAAAATGAGGCTGGATATGACAAAAGCAAAACAAAAACCCGAGAGGGGTTATGTACAAGTGAGCAGGCCGAGAGGAAGGCCTGAGAAGAAGAGGAGTAAATCTAAGATGGTGATGACCGAAAGAAGTGCAAAGAAGGAGGAAAACGAGAATAAGTAACTTGAATCACAAGTTGCTGAAACGGGTTTTGATGGTTGTCCTGAAAAAGCCACACGAGGGTCATGAATACAATCTATTGGAATTGTCAGAGTCTCGGGTCTTTCCTGAAAGTTCGACACCTAAAAGACCTCAACAGGGTGCATCAGCCAGAGATCATATGCTTGATGGAAACATAAAACAAGGATGCATTATGTGAAAGGGTTCGAGAGTAAGTGGGGATGGATTGTGCTTACTATGTTAATCTAAGAGGTATGTCAAGAAGAATGGCGTTGTGGTGGAGGGACGATGTTAGAGTGATTATTAAGTCGGCCACCCATAAAATTATTGTCTGCGAGGTGTAGTTGAGTGACCAGCCAAACCCTTGCCTCATGACATGGGTGTATGCGGATGCGGATTCACAAGGGAAAAAATATAATTGGGATGAGTTTGATGTGTTTGGGAGATTTTAATGCAATAAGCCATCATCATGAAAAGGAAGGTGACCAACGAAAAGCTCAAGACATATTGATGAATTCAATGATATGATAGAAAACATCAACATGGAAGATTTGGGTGCGAAAGGCTCCAGGTTCACGTGGTCCAACAACCGACGAGGGGAGGAAAGGGTATCATAAAGAATCGATCAGGTCCATATTACTGAATTGGGCTGCGAGATATATGGACATCCAATTGGATCAAATCACATGCCTTTTATCCTTAATCATGTTCAGGAGGGAAAAGAATGAGACACTACTTTCGGTTTGAAAAGATGTGACTAGAAAATGCCGAGTGCAAAAAAATTAATCAAAGAGGCATGGACTGAATGGGATGGTGGGGACATGCAAGAGGACATTGATGTGAGGCTGTAGATTTGCCGTAGAAGATTAACTCGGTGGAGAAAGAAGAAGTTCAGGAATAATCAAGTAGAACTGAGGAAAGCAGTCGATCTGCTCTGGCGTGTCACGAGTGGCTGGTAGATCCCGAATAGCCAAGACGACGAGGAAGCTCTAAAAAATAAAATTAAGGATATCTACCATCGAGAAGAGGTTTATTAGAGGCAACGGTCTAGAGTAAAATGGCTTACGAAAGGGGACTGAAATTCAACTTTCTTCTACCTTACAACAAATCCGAGGAAAAGAAGAAATCGAATAATCAAAGTTCAGAATGATATGGGAGAGTGGATCAGTTCGTCCAGGGGCGTGGAGAATGACATATGTGGGCACTTTCGATCGGTATTCAGGTCAGTAGGGGAGGACATGAATGTAGGAGAGATTCTGGAAGTCATTCCGACACAAATCACGGAGGAGATGAACACTGATTTGGAAAGGGATGTGTCTGATTTGGAAAGAGATTCTGGAGGTCATTTCGACACAAATCACGGAGGAGATGAACACTGATTTGGAAAGAGATGAACACTGATTTGGAAAGAGATGAACACTGATTTGGAAAGGGATGTGTCTGATGGAGAAATCAGGGTTGCGGTCTTTCAGTTGGGAGGGGAAAGAGCTCTAGGTCCATATGGCTTTATAAGTCTATTCTACGAAAGGAATTGACACACCGTTGGTCTAGATGTAATCACGGCAGTCAAATCATTTCTCAGGTCAGGTGTCTTTCTCTCTACTTTACATTATACAGATATTACCCTCATCCCTAAAATTCCAAGCCCAGTAAGAGCGAGTGATTTTAGAACCATAAGCCTTTGGAATTTCATATATAAAATTGTATGCAAGGTCTTGGTGAATAGGTTAAAAACCTATTTATCGTATGTTGTCACCCCCTATCAGAGTGCTTTTGTGGTAGATCGTGTAATCCAGGACAATATTCGTATTGCTCACGAGGTGGTCCGTCATTAGAAGAATCAAAGAGGAAGCGGTACAATTGAATGCACTCTGAAGTTGAATATGCAAAAGGTGTATGATCGGGTTGAGTATGGCTTTCTATTGAAAAGACTTGAGAAGAAAGGGTTCAATGCAAAATGGATCGAATGGATGTGTCAATGCATAATGAAGATATCATACCGAATCTTGATCAATGGAAGAAGAAAAAACACCATTCAACCCACTAGGGGGTTGCGACAAGGGGATCCCCTATCTCCGTATCTTTGCACCCTGTTGGTGTACGTGCTATCCAGACAAGTTGAGGAGGCCATCCAGATGGAGAGGATGCGTGGAATCACTCTGAAAAGGGTGTGTCTAGATCTGCAACACTTGTTTTTTTTTTTGCTGATGACTCACTCTTTCTCTTGAAATGTACGGTGGAGAATGTCCAGGTTCTGAAGGAGATATTGAGCAGGTACTGTAGGGCCTCTAGACAACGCATTAACGATGAGAAATCAAATCTAGTTTTCAATAAGAGAGCGAACAATGATAGTTGTAAGGCAATCGAAGAGGTGTTGCAAATTCAAGGTGTTTCGAATCCTGGAAAATATCTTGGAATCCCATCCATATGGGGTCGATCGAATAAGGAAGCTCTGGGTTATATAAAGAGCAGAATCCACGACAAGATCCAAGGATGGAGGTTAAAACCCTCAATCAGACAGGAAAGGAAGTTCTCAAAAAGGCAGTAATTACGACCATTACCTCGTATGTGATGAATGTCTTCAAACTTCCTAGGACGTGGTGCTCGGAAATCAATGCTATGGTTGCAAACTTCTTGGGGGGGGGGGGGGAGTCAAATGAAGGAAATAAAATTCATTGGAAGAGATGAGAGGTGCTTGCTAGATCCAAGTCGATGGGCAGTCTAGACTTCCATGAATTAAAGACCTTCAACGAGGCACTTCTTACTAAGATGGCAACGAGAATACTCAATGGACTTGGAGCACTTTGGGTCTGAACCTTCAAGGGATTATACTTCCCCAATACCAATTTCTGTTCGGCAAAGAAGGGTGGATGAGCCTCATGGGTATGGATGAGCTTGATTCATGGCAGGGATATTTTGTTTGCGGAGGGGATGTGGCAAATTGCAGAAGCCACAAATGTGAAAGACTTCAGGGATCCTTGGATGGTGACAAAGACAGGATTCAAAGTAAATTGGCCAAGAAATGGAGGACAACAACCAAGCACGAGAGTCCAGGATCACAAGAGACGAAGGACAACAACCAAGCCCTAGACAAATGATGGGTGAGTCATAGTGAAGCCGACCTATCATCGGTTAAAAGAGAAAGATAGAACCACTGTGCAAGAGTTAGGTCCTAATGATGATGTTTGGAGAATGATATGGAAGGTAAACACTCTACCACATGTTATGAATTTTATGTGTCGTATAGTTTCAAATGTGGTTGCGGTTAGACGAAATATTAGGTGAAGGGGGATGACAGTGGAAGTAGAGTGTCCTATTTGTGGGCTAGAGGAAACAAGAGAACACATGATCAGTGAGTGCGGATGAATTGAGGCAGCGTGGTTCGGTGTCCTGGGTATACGACAAGCTCAGGGACATGATGAGGCCCTTAACGTGTGCGACCAAATCTATGCATGTGGACTTGTTGGCACATATAGAAGTCCGATGCAAAACATCATTTGAGGGGAAGAGACCAAATCCAATGGAGGCAGTTGCCATAAAAGGAGCACATTCGGAGCTGTCAAAGACCGAACCTCAAGGAAGCACCGAAACAAGAGAGAGTCGAACATAAAGATTGACAAAACCGGGAACGGGTGTGATCTGAATCAATTGTGACGATTCATGGTGCAACCGAACGAAACGAGGGGGAATTGACGTGGTGGCAAGGGACGAGAATGGTCCTGTTGTGAGAGGACTGAACTGAAGAGCTTGGAGTGACAAAGTGGAAGGTTCAGAGGCTCAAGCGGTATTAGAAGGCATCAAGCTGGCAGTTGACAGAGGTTAGCAGAAGATTGAAGTATAAAAATATTCCTTGAGGGTCGTGGAGAACATTCAAGGGAAGAAAAGTTACTGGAGACTGGACATCCATGCGAGAATATCAAGATCACGACACAACAAATACAAATGTCAGTTGGAAGGCGATTCCGATTTAAGCTAATGAGAGCGCAAATTGGATAGCCAAGCAAGCCAGGTTGGGTGTGCATTTAGATAGTGGGTCCTAGAATCCCCATCCCAACTTAGTAGATTTTTAGAAGTTGATTGTAATAATGACCCTCCGTGATCGCTTTGATTGCGTGATTTCTCTTTTCAATAAGAAGTAGTGAAGTTGCTGGAAAAAAAACTACCATTTTTATCTAATTTCATTCATTTAAATAATTTACCCCAAATTACAAAATTAGGATTTTGCTCACCTTCACCTAACGCGTGGCGGTTGAAGTGGCAGCGACGGTGAGGCTCAGTTGGAGACTGGTGCGATGACGCAATTGGGAGATGGAGTCTGTGTTTGCATTTACAGTGCAATGGAGGACAGAATCGAACAAGAAGAAAACGAAATGGACGAAATGGACAAGAACCCTAGAACACATGAGAGAACATACGGGATAAGCATTCTGATTTCCAAACCAACTTACTATTCAGCGTTTACAGACTTAGTATTTAACAAAGGAGAAGAATTGAAAATTGCAAACAGACCCCATACGAATTACAAGCAGATTTTCGGCTAATTAAACAATAAGCCCTTAAGTTTGAACCAGAGACAGTTTGTACCCTAATGTTTACATACTTCAATATTCCCCCATGAAGTTCGGTTATCAGCATCTTGGTAGACTGCATGGTTGGACAGCTTGGTGCACTGAGGTGAGCTGCATTCCAGCAATTGCAACAGGCTGATAGTCCTGTAACAAACAGACCTAACAGGTTCTAACTCAACTGTACCAAAGTACATATGCTGAAACAAGTGCCAATTCGAGATAGAAAGCATAAGACACATGAAAAACTTTAGAAGTGATCTGAATGACAGAGAGGTTTGAGCCTCTTTCTTACCAGTGTGATTGGAAGGTTTTGCCTTCATCTTTTGATTCCTCAAGAGTAAACACTTGGAGTATCTTTCAGTTGTCTCCAATTGATAGTAAATACTCTATTTTTGGAAATAAATCACACCCTATGTCATTACCTGTGATTGGGAGGTTTGAGCCTCCATCTTAAAATCCTCAAGAGGGTGTAGACAACACCACTCTGTTTTTGGATTGACACCACAGGAATTTAAGTAGAAGATGGCATGCTAAACAGAGTAACCAGCTAAGGCACTTAGAACAGAATATGCATATCAGACAGGGGAGTCGAACCAAGAGAGATCTGAATGAATCGACCAGTTGTCGCAATGCTGAAACACAGGTTCAGCAGCAGCATCAGCATCGAACCGCAGACGTAACCAAGACCTATACCTAATCATGAAAGAAATAAAGCAGTAATAAAACAGGTAAGGCACTTAGTGTTGAAGGGTACTTAAGGAAGCATCAGTGGAGCCAGTAGTACCATCGGAGTAACTAAAGTCAGCTATGTAGGCAGCAACAGAACTGAGTTCTTGAACAGAAGTGACTCCTAGTTTTTTTCTAAATGGAATGAACATTTTAGCCGTAAGGGGCTTAGTTAAAATATCTGCAACTTGTTCAGTGGCAGGGACAAAGTTAATCAATACCTGTCCTGCAGCAACCTTTTCACGAACAAAGCATAGGTCAATTTCGACATGCTTCATTTTTGAGTGTTGAACAGGGTTTTCCGAGATTGCAACTGCACTACAATTATCAGTCCAGATAGTAGGGGTAGATGCAAGAGAGATGTTTAATTCAGATAAAAGGGAAGTTACCCAGAGGACTTCACAGACAGCATTGGTCACTACACGGTATTCAGCTTCTGCTGAAGAGCGAGCCACGACCTGCTGCTTCTTGGAGCTCCAAACCACGGGGTTTCCATTGAGCAGCAGGAGGTGACCCGAGATTGACCTACGATCCGAGGCATCACCACCCCAATCTGCATCAGAATAAGACGTCAAGGTAGCATCAGTACAAGAAACAGAGGGGTCAGCATTAAACATTAACCCATGATCAAGTGAACCTTTGAGGTAACGCAGAATACGAAGGACAACTTTCCAATGAGAAAGATGGGGTTTTTGCATAAACTGACTAAGCCTATTAACAGCAAAGTGAATATCTGGCCTAGTAATGCAAATATGTTGAAGTGCACCTAAAGTACTTCGAAAAAGGAAACCATCCGAGAAAGGTTCTTGGTCAAGAAGCATACCTGATTTAGACAGACACTTACCTGTCATTGGTGTGGGAAGTGGGTCAGCATCAGTAAGACCTGTCTTTGAGAGTAAGTCACAAATGTATTGTTTTTGACCAAGCAAAACAGAGTTAGATGTGCGATGGACTTCCATACCCAAAAAATGATGAAGGACCCCTAGGTCCTTAAGTTGAAATTCATTGTTGAGTTGAGAGATAACATCACAGATGACTTCATCCGAACTTCCTGTGATGACAATGTCATCAACATATACTAACAGTAGAACTGACCCAATGTTAGACATTTTGATAAAAAGGCAGTTGTCCGAATTAGAAACTGAAAATGACAAGGAGTTTAACAAAAAACATCTAAGACGTTCAAACCAGGCCCGAGGGGCCTGTCTAAGGCCATAGATTGCCTTATGGAGATGGCAGACCAGGGGTGTGCCGTGGGAATCACGAAGCTGAAAGCCTGGTGGTTGTGTCATATAGACATCTTCCAATAAATCACCGTGAAAGAAAGCATTATTTATGTCAATTTGCCTAATGGTCCAGTGATGAGTTAAAGCAATTGTGAGAATAATTCTCATGGTTTGGGGTTTGACTACAGGACTAAACGTGTCCTGAAAGTCAAACCCAGGTTTTTGTGAAAAACCCCGGGCAACAAGCCGAGCTTTAAGACGATCAACTGAACCATCAGGTTTTCTTTTAGTCTTAAATAACCACTTACAGCTTATAGGGAGGCGACCCGGTGGTAAAGGAACAAGGGACCACGTGTTGTTATTGGTGAGGGCATCCAGTTCAGCACGGACTGCAGTGGCCCAGCTGGAATGAGTCATGGCTTCATGAATGTTGGCAGGTTCGGAAGGGGCATCCGAAGGAATATCTGTAGCAAGCAAAGCCTCATGAGATCTAGTTTTGGACCTGGTTTGCATGGGATGAATAGAGGGCCGAATGTTAGGCTTAATAATAGGAACTAAAGTAGAGTCAAGGGAGCTCGAAGGTACATACTTGATGGAGGGAGGATCAGGGTCAGAAACAGGAAGAGGAGTTAAGGAAGTAGAGGTGGGGAGAGATACCTGAGTGTTATGTCCACCAAATGGAACAAGGACAGAACCAGAAGCTGAAGCCATTGTGGTGGTAGGGACATACCTGATAACCGTATCAGCTGATTGTGTAGGAGGTGAGCATGCAGATCCAAACAGGGGTTCTGAGGCAGTGGGTCGAGCAGCAGGCGCCTGTGAGGGAGCTGACACAGGGGATGGTGCCAGCGGATCTGAAAGTGATGGTGACAGAGGAATGGACCCAGATTGTTGTGCCGGACCAGAGACAAGTTGAGAGTCTGGAGAGTGGGGGGCAGTGATGTCCGGATCCTGTAGCATATCAGAGTTAAAAGGCAGAAAGAAAGGATGAGAAGTTACCGTGTTCTTGACGGATGCCGAGTTGAGGAAAAGACCTGTTTTATCTGCAAAAGGGAATTTGGATTCATGAAAGGAAACATGTCTAGAGATGTAAATTCTACCCGTGGCATCTAAAAAACGGTAACCATGATAGGATGAGCAATAACCAAGGAAAACACAAGGAACCGAACGGAAATCAAGTTTGTGAGGATTATAGGCACGCAAATGAGGAAAACAGAGACACCCAAACACCCTAAGAAACATAAGGTCAGGTTTTAATTTGAACTGACATTCATGAGGAGATATGTCACCTAACACACGCGTGGGAAGTCTATTAAACAAAAAAACCGCAGTAAAAAATGCATCACTCCAATAATGTAAAGGCATGGAGGCTTGAGCCATTAAGGTCAATCCTAATTCAACAATGTGCCTATGTTTTCGTTCCACAATGCCATTTTGTTCAGAGGTGTGCGGGCAAGTGAGGCGATGCTGAATGCCATACTGTTGAAGATAAGTGGAGAGAGGCTTAAATTCAGCCCCCCCATCAGTTTGAACAGCTTTGAGAACAAGCCCAAGCTGTTTTTCAGCATCTTTGTGAAACTGAATAAAGGACTGTGTGGCCTCACTCTTGGCCCGAAGAAAGTAAATCCAGGTATACCGACTATGAACATCAACGATGCTCATATAGTATCGGTTACCATTGGAAAGGTATGGAGATGGACCCCAAAGGTCCACCTCCACAAGTTGAAGAGGAAACATATAAGAGGATTTAGATGCATGGAAAGGAAGTTTCTTACTCTTACCAATTGAACAAGCAGTACAATCTTGAGGAGAAGAAGAAACATGAATTTTATTTGATCTTAATATTTGAGACAAAAGCTGAGAAGAGGGGTGGCCTAACCTCATATGCCAAACATTAACATCTGTGTTTTTATGAGCAGCAAAGCAACTAACACTTGAATCTACCCTAGGATCTAACCTAGCAGTAGAGCTTAAATGAGAACTAGACATAAAGCGATAGAATTGATCTAAATCTAAGCAGTAGAGACCATCACGTTCAGCACCAGAAAGCAGGACCTGATGAGTAGTAGAATCCCGAATCACACATTTTGAGGGGTGAAATTCGAAATACACATTATTGTCCCTGGTGAACTGCGAAACGGAAATCAAGTTTTTAGTAACATTAGGGGCAAACAAAACATTATTCAGCATAAGGGGCCTAGTTGAAGTATGCAAGGCAGAGTTACTAATACCAGAAATATCAAGGAATGAGCCATTACCTACTGTGATCTTACCTGAGCCATGAAATGGAGCCATGTCAGCTGCGGCTGTGTGAGTGAGATGATGTGTGGCCCCCGAGTCCGGATACCAAGCTGCTGTCTGAGCTGAAGCCACCGAGGGAATGTGAGACAGCTGAACCGAGGCTGGTAAGTTGGGCACAGATCCAGGAATAGGACCTATTGCAGGACCCGGTGTTGGAAGGCCAGGGTGAGGCACGGTCTGCTGAATGAACTGGGGCAATGCTGGTCCAGGATAGGTAAGGTAGGCTGATGCAGGTTGAGTGAAGGACTGAGGGGCTGCTTGAGGTACCACATGATAGGCTGGGAGCTGATAGTGTTGCGCTGAACCGGGGTAGGAAGGGGCTGCTCCATATGACTGTGGAAGAGGAGGGGCAACCGGGGTAGGCATAGGAGTTGCATGCTCGGGCCAGGTGGTAACACAAAGATTAGCACTCATGTTACAACCAGCAGGATTACCATTTGATGGATCGGTCACTCCCACAAAATTAGTGTTAAAACGTTGAAAGCATCTATGAAAAAGATGACCGAGCTTACCACACAGTTGGCATTGAGGTTTGTTGGCACTGGATCCCCTACCACGACCCCGACCACGTCCCATGTATGGTGGGGAGGGGGCCGAATGCTGATGGTGGTCAGATGGGGCTGAGTAGGTAGAGTGTGGGTTCGGTTCAGCGGACACAACCTTGGATGGTATGTCCAAGGGTTTGACCGAATCAGCACTCAAGGAGGCAGCTGCAGGAAGAGCAGGTCTAGACACAACATTAACAGCAGGAGGAATATCAAAGATCAGATCCCTTTGTCTAGTTTCCGCATCTAACAGGACCGAGCAAACAGACGTTATGTCATAGGGGTTTCTACTAGCATGAATTACAGCAGCAACATGATCAAATTGACCCTTAACACCATTCAAGATTATAGAGATTTGTTGAATTTCTTCTATAGGGTGGCCACAACTAGCTAGACTATCACATGTGGTTTGAATATCAGTAAGATAATCACGCATAGGTTGATGAGGGAGCTTACAGATTTTTAAACGATCATACAAACTCATGATGCGAGTAGTAGAAGAGGATGAGAATACCTGATGAAGCTTTTGCCAGATAGAGCATGCTGTCATGCATCCTAGAAGACACCTATTGACCGAAGGGGAAATTGAAGCAAGAAGCCAAGATGCTAATGAACTATCACGTTGAATGAATTTGGGATATTCCGGATTTTCAGCATTGTTACCAGCTGCATCCACAATGAATTGTGGGACAGCAATGGTACCAAATAAGTGAGCCTCAAGATTAAAACCCCTCACCGTGAGTAAGACTTGTTGCTTCCAAGATTGGAAGTTCTCGTCCCCAATGAGTAACGAGATTTTCTTACTCGAAAAAACAGGTGAGGAGTCATCCATAATGGCAGCACAATCAAAGAGATAACCGGTATAAAAACAGAACAAAGAAACAAACAGGTGCAGTACCGAATTGAAACTAAACTAAAGCAGAAAATAAGCTTAGGAAAAAACCGAAATGCAGCAGAACTTATAGTAAGAGATAAGCATGTGACAGCATAATAAGAACAACTTAAGAACAAAGAAACATAAAGGTGCAGTACCGAATTGAACAGAACTAAAGCAGGAAATGAACATAAGATAACATCATAAGAACAACATTAATGAATTGAAAACTGATAGATACACCGAAGGCACAACTGGGCATTTCATCAAACAGTTGAAGAACACCCAGCAGCTGCAGCTTATCACTTCGGGATGCAGGGATTATCAAGCCACAGCATCACCGAAGGGAGAAGACACCAGCATGAAGACCAGAAACGTGAATCAATAAGAAAAATGGATGAGAATCATGGATTGATTTCAACCAAGACACACCAAGGAAGAACAGCGGAAGCACAAAACGCAGCAAAGGAAACACAATCAATCAGTAACACGAGCCCAGCTTGCTAAGGAGAAAGAGCAGCTCTGATACCATGTTTGCATTTACAGTGCAATGGAGGACAGAATCGAACAAGAAGAAAACGAAATGGACGAAATGGACAAGAACCCTAGAACACATGAGAGAACATACGGGATAAGTATTCTGATTTCCAAACCAACTTACTATTCAGCGTTTACAGACTTAGTATTTAACAAAGGAGAAGAATTGAAAATTGCAAACAGACCCCATACGAATTACAAGCAGATTTTCGGCTAATTAAACAATAAGCCCTTAAGTTTGAATCAGAGACAGTTTGTACCCTAATGTTTACATACTTCAATAGTCTGGACTACGGGACAACGATGCGATAAGTATGACGTGTGGAATGTTGGATGACGACAAGGAGGACAAAAACGAGGCAGACGATGACGAGGATGAGGACGACAAAGAGGACGACGACGACGAGGCAAAGGATGATGACAATGACGACGACGATGAGGAGGACGTGGAAACTTTTGTATCCTCTAAATATGAATCTCTACACATGCCGTGGCAACTATTCGATGAACTACAACAATGTTTTAACTCTGACATTTTCATACATTACCATACCATAGAATATACCCTAATATACCGTTTGTGCAAAAGGACAATACCAGGATTAACAAGAAAAAATATATTAAATGTTGTAACCAACTGAATTATATACTTATACAACTTGTAATAAACACAATATTGATTACTTTATATAATTTAAAATTCATAATTAGTAATAAATATTATAATTTATACACATGCCTCTTTTTTTTGCGTGTTTTCATATCAGAGATCAATCAATGAACCAAAAAATTGATGGGTGAATGGCTTAGTGCTTCAATCATAATCTAATTGTTATTCAATTATTGATGTATATCATGATGTGACAACCCGAATATCGATCAGTGAATTCTTAACCAGTGACCCATCTGACATTCGGGGTTAACCAATTAATAAGTTAAAGTGACGACTCTCTTAGGTAGCTGATAAGAAGGCGACACTACCTAAGCATGCAAATGTCCTGAGGTAGGCAACAATAGATCTACTGACCTGTAAGATCTTGGTAAAAATGATCTTAACTCGATAAGAAGTAATTATAGTATATTGTGTAAATCTCATAAGGACTGACTATGATATGAATCTACATTGGAGTCAGGTTAAGTATTCTGTATAAATAAAACCTTATTACCTACCATTAAAAAGTAATCTCTTATTCACAAAAAATATATTTACTTCCTAAAACCCGAACTAACTTTGTCATTGAAGGGGAATTATTGGGTCAAACTCAAGCTTTCCTTCTAACAGGTTAAGGAGCACACATAGATTCATGACTCAAGTCACCAGAATCAAACATTGGTGTCGTCAGTAGGAATTGGCAATAAGTCATGGCTCCACCAAACGCCCATGCCCAAGAGACCAACAACCCGATCACGAAGACCAACCTTTGAGAATGATGTCGCTTGGGGGAACGAATCTCCCAGTATTTTTAGCAAGCTCACCCTGGCTCCAACCCAATGACTACACCCATGATGAATATCATGCACTGCTGCAAAAGGAATCAGAACTAGAGCTCAAGTATAAACATTACGCTCAGGGTTCGTTCCAGCAATGCAAGGAGGCACCACCACCCAAAATCGTGTTCAGTCCGACTATGCTAGTAGCCTTGAAAGAACTCTTTGATAGGAGGTAGCATCGCTCGACAGGTCACACCTATACCATCGGTCATGCAACCTACATCACTGCCCAAGTGATTCACACTAGAGATGAGGAATCCATCACCAGTACTGGAGAGCCCCAATGGGTGCTGCATGCTCCACCCTCGACCCCCATCAGGGCCACTGTTCACGACACGAACCTCACACTTAGACAACAACCTCCTCCACCATCGACGTTCACTATCAAACAAGTGTAGAAGATGATCAACAGAAATCTCAAAGAGCAAAAGGTAGGGTGATGTTGTTCTGCATGACAGGGCGTCGTACCCCTTTATTCTAGAAATGATTTCGATCTTTGTCTCTCGAGGTGGGATGACATGAGCCATTCCCGAAAATAAGGACGGGAGCTACCCCATCTTGCATAACCAAAACCACAAATTAACGATCCTGGGAAGAACAAGCGGTGGCAATTGTTTCATGCTCTTGTTCCCAACAATGCTGATGAGGAACACCTCTTACTGGTTCTTCAGACTCCTTAAGGCATCAGTCTCTTTTTGGCTTGACCTGAAGATAAAGTTCATGCAGCATAACATGCGTGAGTGTCAACTCCTCAAAAATGTTGGATCTCTGGATGACGTATGGCAGGGAAGCAAGGATACTTTGTCGATTTATTATAACCATTTCAACAAAAGCTTGACAAATATTAACCGGGTCATTTCACCAGGAGAATTTGTCCGAATTTATGAGCTCAACGGAGGAATCTAGTCGACTTTATGAGCTCAACGGATGCAATATTCCTCAATGCCTTATTGGTAATGGGGAAAGCAAAAAAGGATTTGAAGAAGGTGGACTTCTAGTTCTCGCTGATCAGATTGTTAGAAGGACCACTTATCCTCTTAGGGCGATCAACCTCCCAGTGGTATTAGGTTAGGGATAGAAAGTGTTAATAATGAACGTCATATTCATAGTAGTCGACACTCTCAACTCATACAATGACATCCTTGGGCGCACGACTATAACCCCCAACAAAATCATCGGCTGCACATGCCATCAAAAGATTAAAAATACTAACTTCCTAGGAGACTGGAGAGGTTAAGGGTGATCAACCCACATCGAGGTCATTCTGCATAAAATGCTTGAAGAGGAAAGGAAGATCTCAGGGAGACTCTTTCAATTTAAATAGATGAAGATCTCATGGAGGAAAGGAATCGCCCCACTCCCGTTGAGGAGTTGGTTGAGATCGATATCGATAGACCTGGTAGGGTCATAAAGATAACAGCGGTGCTCCACAAGAACAATCCAAAGCCTTGATTGGGTTTTTGTGAATATCTTGAAAGAGTTATTTTCATGGAGTCCTAGTGAAATGTCACACATCGCCACCTCAACTATGAGCCATGAGCTAAACATTGACCTACTGGTCAAACCCATCACACATAAAGAATCTCATGTGTGATGAGAATAAATTGGTCATCAGAGCCAAGGTTGGAAAGTTGGTTAACTCTGATTTTTTAAGGGAGATTAGGTTCCAAACATGGGTGGTGAATCTTGTCCTTTTAAGAAAGTCCACTAGAAAGTAGAGAATATGTGTATACTTCTGAGACCTGAATAAGGATTGCCCTAAGGACTCATACCCCTTGCCTCGCATTGATCAGCTGGTCGACACAGTTCTGGACATGAGCTCTTAAGTTTCATTGGACCTATTCAAGCTATAACGAAATGAAGATAGATCATAAGGATGCACCACATAGAACCTTTTATGACGATAATAATATCACTATACTTTAATGCATTTCCACTTATCAGAGAATGGTTAACAAGTTTTTCACCATCAAGATCGGGATACCATGGAAGTGTATGCCGATGAAATGTTGGTTATGTCCAAGGTCAATCCAAAAAACTCAACGCTATCGAATAAATGAGGTTGTCTACTTCACACAAGGATGTATAATGCCTAAATGGTCACCTTACCGCCCTCAGAAGATTTCTGTCCAAATTTGGAGAAAGGTCAACCCCTTTAATCCAATTGCGGCAAAAGAATAAAAATTTGAGTTGACGCTTGAATGTGTGGAGGTCTTCCAGTAGTAGAAGAATCACATGATGGCCCTGTCTCCACTTGCAGAGTTTGCATCAGGTGATGCCTTATACCTTTACTTAAGCATTAGGTGGTTAAGTCCAAGGTCCAAGTGGTTAAGTCCATGGAAGCGTATGCCAATGGCATACTAGTTAAGTCCAAGGTAAAACCAAAAAAACTTAACATCATTGAAGAAATGAGATCTCCTACTTGCCACAAAGAGGTGTAACACCTAAATGGTTGCCTCAACGACCTTGAAAGATTTCTGTCTAAATCAGGAGAAAATTCATTCCCTTTTTTCCAAGAGTCGCAAGTGAATAAAACAATCGAGTGGAAGCTTGAATGTGAGGAGGTCTTACAGTAGATGAAAAATCACCTGAAGACCCAACCCCCACTAGCAAAGTTGATATTAAGCAACACCCTGTACATTTACTTAAGCATGGGGCTCATGAGTGTAAAATCTATTTTAGTGAAGGAATAAGTTAAGGTCCAAGTGCCCAAATATTATGCAGTCTAGGTTTTAAAAAGGGATGAAGTGAATTATCAGAAAATTTAGAAGTATATTTATGCATTTGTAATCTCGTTCAGGAATCTTCCTACTTATTTTCATGCACTACAAGAAATTCGAGCTTCAATGTCGGTAAAAAATCGTTGCTAAATGCATATATACCTATGTTAATTTTTAACAACGGCGAGATCTTCGTGCGGTAGCCCCCGTCGTTAAAGGTTTATTGGTCGACAATTTTCCGTTTTCAAAGGCTTATCGTTGTTAACAAGAGCCTCCTCACTTCTCTTTTACAACGACATCAAGTTGTTGTTAAACATAGATGAAAGAAACGATATGTCGAAATGTTAGCTCACTCTTAGTGATGAAAATTTGGTCGTAAAAGTAGTGTTTCAGACACGACTTCCAGTTGTTGCCTTTGATAAGAAATAATTTCCATTAACTTTGTCGTTAAAAATGTAAATCCGTGATAGAATTACAATTGTGACGATACCTATGTTATTAACGTCCACGACATTTGTAATGAATCAAACTTATTTATTGTCACTCCCACATTAATTTTGTCAAAAATGTATATTTGCTATGTGCTAAAAACCGTGACAATACATATGTTATTAACCTCCACAAAAGGTATTTGTAAGCATTATAGTTAAAATAACCAGCATACATGATACTTGTAAAAATCTCATTTGTCAAATCTGGTCAAACAAGTGTTCTTCTAAAACCTTGTCGGACTTGAGGAAACGAGCGATACGACCCCATGAACTGGAAACCAGCCTTATTACTCTGAGAAGTGACCTTTTTGTTGTGTTAAGAACTGAATTTAAGAAACGCTATACAACAATAAGTATTTCAGTAATTGTTATTTTAAGAGAAACAACAAGCATTATATTGCGATCCCTTCAGAGAGTAAAAATCTATATGATCACTTGGTGCTTGATAATCAGAGGGAGACTCATAAAACCTTAGAATTACAAATATTTGTGAATACAAACATGGCATTTCCTAATCTTTGGGGGATATTATATGTGCATCAAAAACTAACCTGGGTTTTTCAATAACTAAATCTTTAGGGGACACACTATAGTACAACAACTCATCACCTTAGATAAATTTCTAATACCTGCCTACATGGAACACTACTGCCAAAATCCTTCTCTACACCATCTTCTCCAGGAATATATGCAAGAATAACAAAAGTGTCACCAAATGGAACAATTTCGGAAATGTAATAGTTTGTTTGACAATAAAAGATCACAATGAATTCCACCCCCTAAGAGAGAATCATAGAACATTAGTGTTCTAACACTTACAACACTACACAGTGCTATGACAATATACCGTGTAAAGCCAATCAGTGTCATTGCAAGGCTGGGACCTAATGGATAATCAAACAAAATTTGTGATTAGCTTCCGAGAAATACTTAGAGTGCCAACTTTTGAAATTGAGAGTAACTTACAAAATAAGAGTTACTTACTATCCGAGTTAAATTTGATTACTTTAGTTTTGGATTAGAAAAATACAAGAGTTAATTGTGAGTTGGGGGCTATTGAGAATTGAATCATACCACATAAAGAAAACAAAACCAGTAATAAGACAAGGGTATATTATACTTATACATAACATTTAAAAAAAATCCTTAACCATCTCCAAAGAGATTTGGTAAGATACCAAAACTGACAGAATCAACATCAAGCAACAGATAAACAAGGATGATCGTGATTATCTCGTTTGTCTTCTTCCATCAATTTAGCCGAACAACTAATAGAAGATGAGCAGAAATTAAAATTAACCAAATTAAATGCAAACTTTTAATTCTTTTTAGATACTACTTTTCCGACTAAGCCATAGTTACTGGAATTTATCATGAAGCAATAGAAATCAAACATGCAATCTTACCCATTTGACACTTCGATCTCGTGACCCTCGTCGGCAATTGCTGCTGCGGTTCACAATGGAGAATCGACATAACCTCGCTGCCTCAGCGGCTGCTCCCAGCGCACAACCCTCGAAGCCTTGCCGGAAAGTTCAGTTGACGCCCTTGTACTCTAGCTCTATTGGTGCGTACTCGAATTCTGGTTACTGAGACGAGAGGGTGAAGTGAAATTAAAATAACGTAAATTGAAGGGAAATAACGTGAGGGTGAGGGAAAGGAAAAGAAGAAGAGTGCAAAATGTTTTTATTTGTTTTCACGGTATCAACAATAGTCACCACTAAATAAACTATTTTACAAAAATAATTGAATTTATTACTGAATGACTATACTAATGTCGACAATATATTGACATGAAAACCCGTTCTTACATTTTCCTGATACTTATGTTTGAACGACGACAAAATTTATTAGTTACGACATACATTCATTGCTCTTATGGCTATATTTGCGACAAAACGTTTCGCATTTGAATATGTAGATTTGCAACGGAAAAGTCATGTGCTACTAAGGGAGTCATTAAGAATAAAGTGTTGGTCAACATAATATATTCCTCCATGTAAAAAATAAAGTGACGACAAAAATTAACACTAAAAGTAGATTATAATGGTGGAAAACATATATTGCCTAATAAGTAATAATGTTTACAACAAAAATTGTTGACACAATATATATATATATATATAATTAAAACTGTTAGCGTCAACGCGAAATACCCGTCGTTGTTGCCACCAATCAACCTCTGAAACATTTGCGACAAAAAACCGACCCTTCAAGTAGAATGATCACATGGGTGGTAGAGTTGAGTGAATTCTAGATCAATTTTGCTCCACGAACTGCCATCATACGACAAAGATTGACTGATTTCATTAAGGAATCAACATGAACAACACCTCAGAGGCGTTGCCCCTGGAAGTCTAAGATAAGGAGATATTGCCTAAGGAAACTTGGGAGCTCTATACCAATGGATCTTCATTCCCCGAAGGCTTGCGGGTAGGGCATGTTCTGATTCCCCGAAGGCTTGCGGGTATGGCTATATTTACGACAAAACGTTTCGCATTTGAATATGTAGATTTGTAACGGAAAAGTTATGTGCTACTGAGGGAGTCATTAAGAATAAAGTGTTGGTCAACATAATATATTCCTCCATGTAAAAAATAAAGTGACGACAAAAATTAACACTAAAAGTAGATTATAATGGTGGAAAACATATATTGCCTAATAAGTAATAATGTTTACAACAAAAAATGTTGACACAATATATATATATATATAACTAAAACTGTTAGCGTCAACGCGAAATACCCGTCGTTGTTGCCACCAATCAACCTCTGAAAGATTTGCAACAAAAAAACGACCCTTCAAGTAGAATGATCACATGGGTGGTAGAGTTGAGTGAATTCTAGATCAATTTTGCTCCACGAACTGCCATCATACGACAAAGATTGACTAATTTCATTACGGAATCAACATGAACAACACCTCAGAGGTGTTGCCCCTGGAAGTCTAAGATAAGGAGATATTGCCTAAGGAAACTTGGGAGCTCTATACCAATGGATCTTCATTCCCCGAAGGCTTGCGGGTAGGGCATGTTCTGATTCCACTAAATGGTGGTGAACCGTTAATATATGCCATCTGTATGATCTTCAAGGCCACAAACAACGAAAAAAAATATAAAGACCTCATCACCTGGCTTAAACAAGCTAGATTAGTGGGCATCCTCTTCTTGAGGGTTAAGTGTGACTGCCAACTGGTGGTTAAGTAGGTTAAGGGAGAATATCTAGCAAAAAGAAAAACAATGAAAAAGTACCTAGGCAAAGCCAAATCATTGATTAGAAATATCGATGACTTTGAATTGAATTCATCACCATAAGGGAAAACCAAGAGGTTGATGAACTCAGTAAGTATTCATTAGGAGCCTCGCTCCTCAAAGAAGTATACATCTTAGAAAAAGGCATTTGCTCGGTCACTGAAGAAGAGGCAACCTTAAATGAAACAGATACATGGAAGAAACCCATGTAACGATTCCTCAAAAAAGAAGAGACGCTTGCGGAAGAAAGAAAAGTCACAAAGCTTTGATGACTTTTCGTCAATTAGCTAATAATAAACGGGGTCTTATATAGAAAGGGTATTCAATACATTAAATAAAATGCATCACCCATCCGGATTAAGAACACATTCTTAGGTAACTATATGAAGGCTACGTTGGATGTGATGAACGATCCAAGTCAATAATAAGAGAAGCCTTTTAATAAGGCTATTACTTCTCAAGCATGACCACATAAGCATCGACACTTTTACAAGCATGTGAAGCCTGCCAAATATTCATCAAAGATTGGGCGACCACCCAAAGTGTTGGTCCAAAATTGAGTGTGTGGTCATTCACGCAATGGGGTATTAACTTGGTTGGACCCTTAACAAGATCAATAGTCCAACGAACTTATATTATCGTCGTCATAAACTATTTTTTGAGTGGATCAAGGCAAAAGCACTAGCGACGACAACATACTTTCAAGTGATGAAATTTCTAAAGTCGGGAATTATGTCAATATACGGGATCTCGAAGATCCTACTCAACGACAATGGTCCGCAGTTTGCACGACGAGAGATGAAATGGCTTCGCAAAGAACTCAACATCGACCATCGTTTCGCCTCATTTCTGTTTAAATAAGGATAAAATTTGTTCCCTTTTTTCCAAGTGTCGCATGTGAATAAGAAATTCAAGTGGAAGCTTGAATGTGAGAAGGTCTTACAGTGACTGAAAAATCACATGAAGACACAACCTCCACTAGCAAAATTTGTACCAAGCGACAACGTGTAACTTTACTTAAGCTAGGGGCTCAAGAGTGCAAAATCTATTTTAGTGAAGGAATAAGTTAAGATCTCATTGTCAAAATATTATGGAGTCAAGGTTTGCAGGGCGAAAGATGAAATGGTTTTGCAAAGAACTCAACATCGAGCATCATTTCGCCTCAATGAGGAACGCAAATACAAATGAACAGGTAGAGGTAGTAGACAAAGTAGTCATGGATGGCCAAAAGAATAGACTCCACGTATTAAGAGGAAATTGTGTCGACAAATTAGAAATGTCTTATGGGTCATTCATACAACTCCTAAAAAATCAAATGGGGAAAATATTCTTAATCCCGGTGTATGTCTCTGAGGTGGTGACCCCAATTGAGATAGTTGGGGCATCACACCTCGTAAAGTACTTCGACACATGAGTTAACAATAACGAGTGTCGCATTAAGCTGGAGTTAGAAGATTTTAAACTTCAAGCTTCATAAGAAATGTAAGGCAAAATGCACATCACCCCAATCCGTTCTTTTAATCGACAAGTCCTCGCTCACCGGTTTTGGGTGGGGAAAATGGTGTGTAGAAGAAACGAGTTTGCACATTAGGAAACAAATAACAAATCATCCCCTAAATGGAAAGGACCAAATAAGATCGTTACTATAACACATTCAAGGCAAGAAGCTTAAGAGTACGTTAAATGTCGAGCATCTAAAAATATTATGCCCCTAACAACGTGCACATTATTTGTAAACCCTTAATGGTTTAAATGTGTCATCTTAGGTAACTCCTAAAAACTTAAGGCATCATGCACTTCAAAGTTTAGATTATCATCAACGTTAGAAAAATTTACAAGTGTGGAGGCTTTAAGAGGTATTGACACAATTAATAAAAAAATCCAACTTCAATAATCAAAGGAGTTTTGGATTACAAGGGAGTGCAATCACAATTCAACGAAAACAAGTACAAAATCTACTGGCTACAAAATTTGTTAAATGTAAGACTTGGGCGGCGCCTAGTCTTACTGTTTTTCCCAACTACTATTGGAAAGAGAACCGCCACTAGACTCATCTTCATGTGTCACCTGTCACACTCCTGCCTCCTCCTCAACCTTAAAGGCTAAGTAATCCTTCAGAGAGGGGAGGTGCCCAAGAGGGAAGTCAACATTGACAACTTTTGACTCAGTGGACGGATCGCTGAATAGTTTGGTGATCATGTCTTTGGAGTAAAGAGTGACAACGACAACGAATTCAGGGTTGGCTTGAAAACCCTTTACATCATCCTTAAGCCTTGTAGGGAGTTCCCCCTGTTGAAAGCAGCCACCCAAGGACAAGAAGAGCAGCCCACGTTTTCTTCATTGTCAAGCCATCCACTTTCTCCACCAACCTTCTTCAAAAGTAGCAGCCCACTTTCTTCAAAGAGCAGCCCACGTTTTTGTATGAAGTTTGAAGTGAACTCCTCCTATAAGTAGGAGAGTTCTAATATGCAAGAATGCAAGAGGAGGAGTGCAAGGAGAGGTTGAGTGAATTTGTAGATTTTGGAAATCTTGTAACAAATTCTATTAAAGAGGCTCCAGTGGATGTAGGCAATTTTCCGAACCACTTTAAAATCGTTTTGTGTGATTTCCGGTGAGGTGAGTGAAGTATAACAAGTGGTATCAGAGCTTCGGTTCGAAGTTGTCCGAAATTTCAAGTTGCTCAATTTCAATTTTCGACAATACCAGGGTGTTCCTCTCGTCAATACGAATCCGTTTCCGCAAACGGAATCGAAATCGGACGTCGGAGTAGCCAACACTTGCTCCTGCAAGTTTCTGAAAAAGTTCACGCGCCCGACGCGCACCGGAGGTTGAAGACGACTGAATTTCACGCTCCCACGCGCCCCCACGCGCCCCACGCGTCTCAGAACTGTTTGGAAAGTGATTCCACGCGCACGCTCCTCCACGCGCCCTCACGCTCCCCCACGCGCCCGGCAAATCTGAACCGTCCATTTTCAAGATCTATTCTGGTCTTGATCGAAGCCATCCGGAGTCCGATTTCAACGATCAAATAGTGCTTTTCAACTATTTGGATCATTCCGGAGTCATCCGTACGGTTATTATTTTGAAATTTTGAGTATAAAATTTCTAAATTTCGAATGGAAAGATCAGGAAGAGATGAGAGCTCTGATAATGTCAATAGCTCCAGGCGACAGTCCAATGTTTCAAATGCCAAATTTCAAGTTGAGAAGTTCGATGGGACAAGCAACTTCGGCATGTGGCAATGTGAAGTCATGGACGTCTTGATCCAACAAGAATTGGATATTGCGTTGGGAGAAAAGCCAGATGATGTGACTGATCGGGATTGGAAGAAGTTCAACACTCAAGCGTGTAGTACAATCTGATTGTCCCTTACCAAAGAACAAAAGTATTTTGTCATGAGAGAAACAAATGCTAAGGTACTTTGGCAGAAGTTGGAGGATAAGTTCATGAAGAAGAGCATTGAGAGTCGTTTGCACTTGAAGTAGAAGCTCTTCAGATTCCAATTTCGTGAAGGTATTTCAATGTCCGAGCATATGAACAGTTACAACCAAATTCTTGCTGATCTGTTAAACTTAGATGTTGAAATAGATGATGAAGATAAGGCTTTACTTTTGTTAAATTCCTTGCCCGATACGTATGAGCATTTAATTACTACTCTACTGTACGGGAAGGAAAGTATTAAGTTCGATGCTGTATCTAGTTCTTTAATTAGTAATGAGTACCGGAAAAGGGATAAGCAGGTACAATAAGATACATCAAGTGAAGCTTTAACAGCAAGAGGGAGACCACAGTCAAGGCATCCCAGAAAGAAGAACGATTCAAAATCGAAGACCCAGACCACTTCACGTGGTCCATCAGTCGGTAGAAAACTCGCCAAAGACGAGTGTGCCTTTTGTCACAAAAAAGGACACTGTAAGAAGGAATGTCCAAACCGGAAAGGACAACCTCAGAATCAACCCACTACAGCCAATGTCGTGGACAAAGATGATGATTTCGATTTTTCCTTGATAAGTTCATTATCCATTTGTCATTCCGATGAATGGATTATGGATTCCGGATGTACCTATCATATGTGTCCCAATCGGGACTGGTTTACTGACTTCACAAAGATCGCAGGTGGAGCAGTTCTTATGGGCAATGACAGTGCCTGTAAGACACAAGGAATAGGTAGCATTCAGTTAAAACTGCACGATGGTAGCATCAAGACTCTAACAGAAGTTCGGTATGTTCCGGACTTGCGGAAGAATCTCATCTCACTGGGATCTCTGGATTCAAAGGGATTCAGAATCACCATTGAAGACGGAACTCTCAAAGTATTAACAGGAGTTCGGGTGGCTATGAAGGGTGTAAGGCGAGGTAACTTATACTTCTTGTAGGGAAGTACTGTCGATGGAAGAGCTTCCACAAGCTGTGAGAAGCTGGATGAGACTGATGTCGACACCACCAGTCTTTGGCATATGCGTATGGGACACGCAGGAGAAAAAGCTTTGCAAACACTGGTGAATCCAGGCTTACTCAAGGGTGCCAAAACTGGTAAATTATCTTTCTGTGAGCACTGTGTATTGGGGAAGCAGAGGCGGGTCAAGTTCGGAACCGCAGTACACAATACACAGGGAATTCTTGACTATGTGCACTCTGATGTTTGGGGGCCGACCCAAAATGCATCTTTGGGAGGTAAACGTTGGTTTGTAACTTTTGTTGATGATTATTCTCGTCGTGTGTGGGTGTATACGATGCAGAATAAAGATGAAGTGCTGAAAATTTTCATTGATTGGAAGAAAATGGTTGAGACTCAGACCGGCAGGAAGATCAAACGGCTCAGATCTGATAATGGAGGTGAGTACACGTCAGACCCCTTCATGGAATTATGTCGGAGAGAGGGAATTGTCAGACACTTCACAGTACGGGGCACACCACAGCAGAACGGTGTGGCAGAACGAATGAATCGTACTTTATTAGAGAAAGTGTGATGTATGATGCTGACTGCTGGACTCAGCAAAACAATTTGGGCTGAAGCTGTGACATATTCCTGCCACATCATCAACCGACTACCCTCTGCTGCCAATGATGGGAAGACACCCATTGAAATGTGGAGAGGTAAACATGCTACTGATTATGTATTTTTACACATTTTCGGATGTCCTTCTTACTATCATGTTAAAGAAAGTAAGCTTGATCCTAGAGCTAAGAAAGCAAAATTCTTAGGCTTTAGTACTGGTGTAAAAGGGTATAGACTCTGGTGTATAGAGTCCAAAAAGGTAATAATTAGTAGAGATGTTACATTCAATGAATCTGAGATGTTTAAGTCACATAAGCATAAAGATTCTGGTGAAGGCAGCATTGATGGTGAAACATCAGAAGATTTGCAGAAGGTGGAGTTTATTACTTCACAGAAATTGGAAAAGCATGGACAAGATGAATCAGTCACAGTACCTCCATGTCAACCCGAATCGATAGCAACCAACATACCGAGGCGAGAGACACGTGTACCAACACGTTATGCAGACTATGTGACATATGCATTACCAGTTGAAGGGAGTGAGATCCCAACCACTTACAAAGAAGCTGTACAGTCCAGTGAACAAGTTGAATGGACAAAGGCAATGAATGAAGAGATGCAGTCTCTTCACCAGAACCGAACTTGGGACCTTGTGCCGCTTCCAAAAGGAAAGAAGGTAATTGGCTGTAAGTGGATCTTCAATCAGAAAGATGATCAAGATGCTAAAAACGGAGTGCGATACAAAGCTAGGTTGGTAGCCAAGGGCTACGCTCAACCAGAGGGATTAGACTACAGTGAGGTATTCTCTCCTATTTTTAAGCATTCATCCATTCGAATATTACTATCTTTGGTTTCATAGTATGATCTTGACTTAGCACAGCTTGATGTAAAGACGGCTTCCTTACATGGTGATCTGGAAGAGGAGATTTATCTGTCTCAACCATAAGGATTTAAAGAAGCTGGCAAAAAAAATTGGGTATGCAGTCTGAAGAAGTCTCTCTATGGCTTGAAGCAGTCACCTCGGCAATGGTATAAGCAGTTTGACCGTTTTATGATGGGTCTGAAATATATTCGTTGCCAATACGATCATTGTGTATATGTCATAAAATTTGCAGATGGATCTTTCATTTATTTACTTTTATATGTAGATGATATGTTGATTGCATGTAAAAGTAAGGTGGAGATAGATCGTTTAAAAACTCAGTTAAGTAATGAGTTTGAAATGAAAGATCTAGGAGAAGCACGAAGAATATTGGGGATGGAGATCAGAAGAGATAGGGTGAAAGGAACAGTTCACCTTACTCAGAAGCAGTATCTGAAGAGAATATTGCAACGCTTCAACATCGACTCGAAGACGAAGTCGGTGAGTACTCCTATGACCTCATATTTCAAGATCAGTGCATTGTAGTCTCCTAAAACTGATGACGAGCGGGACTACATGAGGAATGTCCCATATGCAAGTGTTGTTGGAAGCTTAATGTATGTTATGGTGTGTACACGACCTGATATCTCCCAGGTTGTTAGCTTAGTTAGTCGCTATATGCATAATCCAGGAAAGGTCCATTGGCATGCGGCTAAGTGGATTCTACGGTATATTGCTGGGACCGTAGATGTTGGTTTAAAGTTCGATAAGAGTGTAGATAGTCTAGTAACTGGATATGTTGACTCAGACTATGCAGGTGATCTTGACAAACGTCGATCGACAACTGGTTATGTGTTCACTATGGCTGGAGGAGCAGTTAGTTGGCGATCAACTTTGCAGTCCACAATTGCACTATCATCAACTGAGGCTGAATACTTGGTTGTAACAGAAGTCGTGAAAGAAGCTATCTGGTTACAGGGATTGGTAACAGAATTGGGATTTGAGCAGCAAGAGGTTACCGTTTACTGTGACAGTCAAAGTGCAATCCATTTGGACAAGAATCAAGTTTATCACTCTCGAACAAAACATATAGATGTCCGATTTCATTTTGTACGTGAAATATTAGAAGAAGGTGACATCAAACTTCAGAAGATTGGCACTGAAGATAATCCAGCAGATATGTTGACGAAGGTCATCACAGGAATCAAGTTCCAACATTGTTTGGACTTTATCAGTATTGTACACTGTTTAGCACCGTGAGGTGCATTGGAGCATGTTCGATAGCAGAAATATCTCATGGCACACTTGGGTGGAAGGGGTGATTGTTGAAAGCAGCCACCCAAGGACAAGAAGAGCAGCCCACGTTTTCTTCATTGTCAAGCCATCCACTTTCTCCACCAACCTTCTTCAAAAGTAGCAGCCCACTTTCTTCAATGAGCAGCCCACGTTTTTGTATGAAGTTTGAAGTGAACTCCTCCTATAAGTAGGAGAGTTCTGATCTGCAAGAATGCAAGAGGAGGAGTGTAAGGAGAGGTTGAGTGAATTTGTAGATTTTGGAAATCTTGTAACAAATTCTATCAAAGAGGCTCCAGTGGACATAGGCAATTTGCCGAACCACTTTAAAATCGTTTTGTGTGATTTCCGGTGAGGTGAGTGAAGTATAACACCCCCTTCAGCAGATTTGCATGTTCCATAGCCTCTATGCACTGTTACTTAAGTTCCTCGACCTTCTCCATCACCACAACCATTTGAGCGGTGAATTTCACCTTTTCTAGGGAGCCTCCTTTGTTTGTGCCTCCTTTTCCGCCCTATCACGCTCAATGTAATACTCCACGCTTATCAACTCTGCCTCAAGGTGTTCATTTTCCCTTCACAACTTTAGCCTATAGGGCAACACAACTGTGGGTTAGTTGCACCATTGTACCCCCAACCTTCAGCTGAGTATGGATGATCTATAACAAAGAAGAAAAAGGAGTTAGTAAAAATTTGGAGAAATTGTGAGAAGAAAACAAAAATCGAAGAGCTTACATTGACAACGACATTGAATGGCATCACACCATTCCATCCAACGACATCGTATCTGAATGTACGGGGTCCGATCTGAAAGATGAAGTATCTCATCATTAAGTGGATGGAAAGGTTGTGTGTAGCCATGGAGTTGCCCTCTACTAACTTGAACTTCCTCACGCGATGTCATGGCTCGCAAGGCTAGCGTTGCCTTGAGATACCACTATCATCATGGAGATATTTGACGACGTAGAATTGATGACATGTATGCTTCTACACCATCTATTAGTCACCAGATATAAGGGGAATATTCAGTTAATTGTCTTGGTGCGAGATTTCCTTAACCTCTTCAGCTTTAGGGGCGGAGACTATCCTAACAGGCTCAACCCGTTCGCTTGCTCCTACATGGGCAAGGCAAGTCCTAGACAAAATGATTTCTCATACAAGGAGTGGACCTCACTTCTTAGTGTCATTAATATGAGAAATCCTAGATTTTAATTCAATGAGATATCTATGAAAAGGGACTGCACTTTTACAGACAACGATTGTCGCGTTAGTTTCATCATCAAAATGACGGGGGGACGTCGTGAGTGGGTCATGCAGCGGTTCTTTTGAAAGTTTCTCTGTCTTGTAGTTGTGCTTTCTTAGAAGGCTCTGACCTTTCTCCTGAAGCGACGCCTGCTCTTTTTTGTGTATGTACAACACCACGCTCATGGGCAAACTTCCTTACAAACAAATAGAAAAGATTTTGTGAGTTTTTTTTTATAGATAAGGTTCAACCCTTTCTATATCATCAAACAACTTCTTATTAAGAATGGGGGAATCCTAAACACTAGGCGACACCACCCTTAACTAAAAAAACAGGTTTTTTAGTTGAAGGTTGTTGATTTAAATCTCTTAATTAAAGGGTGTCAACGATCCCAAGACTACTCGTTAGTGTTGACGTTTTTGGCTAAATTGTTTCATCCCACACCGATGGGAATTGGTTTGGAGAGGAGGTTTAGGGGTTATAAATTAACTCATCCTCCTTCATTGTTTTTCATCCCAACAATTTGTATCTTCTCCAAATATTAGTAAGAGTGTGCTTTGTTATCAAAGTTTTGTGTGTGCATTCTTTTCTTATCTCTTTTATTCTGTTGTATTTATTGTTGTTATGATGTTTGTTTTTCTGTAGTAATTTAGTATTCAACATTATTTGTCGGGTATCTTTCTAATTGTTCTGTCTAGTTTATTTGTCTTAAACTGGTTCATTTCACTAGTTGTTGCCTTAGTGGGAAAATTGCCCGATTTTCCCATCAAGTGGTATCAGAGCCAAAGGTTCGTCCTTGGGTTGTCTGAAAATTGTTGTAATATTGAATACTATATTTTGAGTCTGTAATGGCAACCAAAAATCAAGAAAGAGAAGGTGTCGTCTCAAATATTCCATCTAGAGTGTCGGGCTCCTCATCATCATGGTCTCAAATAGTAGCAGACCTGTTGAATTTAGATGTAAAATTTGAGGATGAGGATCTGACTTTGATGTTTTTATCATTTATTCTCGATGAATTTGAACATTTGGAAATTACGTTACTTCACGAGAAGGAGAATGTATCGTTAGATGTTGTTTGTTATGCTTTGTATGGTCAAGAACTGAGAAAGCAGGATAAAATGAAAACTAAAGCAACGACATTAGAAGAAGCATTGGTGGCAAGAGGTAGTCAGCAAATCCAGTCAAAGGGGAAAAGAGAAAGGTCTAAATCCAAAGGCCGAGTTGTTGCCAAATATGAGTGTGCTTTCTGTCATGGGAAAGGGCACTGGAAGAAAGACCGTCCAAAGCTGAAAAAGAAAGGGAAGACTCCGCAAGATGCGAATGTTGCAGAATGCAAAACTGATGCGGAATCAGACATCTCTTTGATAGTCTCGTGTTCAGCATCACCACATTTAGATTAGTGGATATTGGATTCAGGTTGCCTATCATATGTGTCCCATTCGAGAATGGTTCTTTGAATTTCAGGAACTCGATGGTGGGATTGTTTACATGGGTAATGATATCCATGTAAATCAACCGGGATAGGTTCAATCAAGCTGCGGAATCATGATGGATCCACCTGAATTTTGCGGGATGTTCGGTATGTGCTAAAGCTGAAAAAGAATCGCATCTCATTGGGGACCTTAGAATCCCAAGGCATGGTGGTGACGATGCGAGATGGAGTTCTTAAAGCAACTTCAGGAGTACTAGTGATGATTAAAGGCACGAGGAAGAACAATATGTATTACTACACAGGTAATACAGGGGTGGGGGCAGGAGCGACAACAACTTCTAGCACAAAGGAGGATGTTGAGGCAACGAAGCTATGGCACATGGGGTTGGGACATACTGGAGAAAAGTCCTTGCAAATTCTTGCCAAGTAAGATTATTGAAAGGTACGAAGACTTGCAAACTTGCATTTTGTGAGCATTGTATTCTGGGAAAACAACGAAGAGTGAAGTTTGGCACTGCAATTCATAATACTAAGGGTATTCTGCATTATGTGCATTCAGATGTGTAGGGACATGCCAAGACTCTGTCCATCGTAGGTAGACATTATTTTATCACTTTTATTGATGATTTTTCTAGGAGAGTTTGGGTGTTTACAATGAAGAACAAGGATGATGTGCTTGAGATTTTCCTTAAGTGGAAAGCTCAAGTTGAATACCAGATAGGAAGGAAGATTAAGGTTCTTCGAACATACAATGGTGGAGAATACAAGAGTGATCCATTCCTGAAGTTATGTCAAGACCGTGGCATAATTCAGCACTTCACTGTTAGGAAAACACCGCAGCAGAATACGGTGTCATAGTGTAAATAAGACACTTGTGAAGAAAGCTCGTTCTATGTTGTCTAATGCTGGGTTAGGCAGAAAATTTTGGGTAGAGGTTGTGACGTACGCTCAACATCTCATTAATCATTTTCCATCATCTCCTATAGATGGCAAAACTACGTTAGAGGTATGATCCGGAAAACCTACGACTGATTATGATTCTTCGCATGTTTTTAGTTCTATTGCATATTATCATGTAATTGAATCAAAGTTGGATCCACGGGCAAAGAAGACTCTATCTATGGGCTTCAATCCTGGAGTGAAGGGATACCGTTTGGAGGCAAAGAAGACGATTATCAGTAGGGATGTTACCTTTGATGAATCTGCCATGTTGAACAAGGTAAATCAATGAGTTGATAGTCCTCCCCAGCTGGTGAAGTGTACTTCAAAGAAGGTGGAGTTTGAGCAGACAGTGGTGATCCCAACATAAACTACCACTAGTGACTCTCCTGTGGCAGAAGAAGAGTAAGATGAGGAAGAGGTTTGTACCCAAGAACCTCAACAACAATCAACGTCAATTACAGTTAGAAGGCAAAGATGGGAAATTCATAAGCCTGCTCGTTTTGCTGACATGGTAACTTATGCACTTGTAGTTGTTGATGACGTTCCGTCCACCTATCCAGAAACGGATCGAAGTTCAGAAATTAGAAGTTGGGCAGGTGCAATGGAAGAAGAGATACAATCTCTCAAGAAGAATAAGACCTGGAAGTTGACACAACTACCAAAAGGAAGGAAGGCAATTGGGTGCAAATGGGTATTTGCAAAGAAAGAAGGATTTCCACATAAAGAAGATGTTTGCTACAAGGTAAGTTTGGTGGCAAAAGGCTTTGTTCATAGGGAATGAATTGATTATAATGAGGTATTTTCTCCAATTGTTAAACATTCCTCCATTAGAATTTTGTTGGCCTTGGTAGCGCAGTTGAATTTGGAGCTAGCTCAACTTTATGTGAAGACCGTGTTCTTATACGGTGATTTGAAATAGGAAATCTACATGACTCAGTCAGAAGGATACAAGGTTGCTGGTAAAGAAGATTGGGTTTGTAAACTGAGTAAATCATTGTACGGACTACAGCAATCTACGAGACAGTGGTACAAATGATTTGATAAGTTTATGAAGGGTTAGAAGTACAACAGAAGGAAATACGATCATTGTGTGTATTTGTGAAGACTTCATGATGGTACCTACATCTACTTACTTATATATGTTGATGATATGCTGACTGCTGCAAAGAGCCAAGTTGATATTGACAGATTGAAGGCTCATATGAGTAAAGAGTTTGAGATGAAGGATATAGGGGGAAGCCAAGAAGATTCTTGACTTGGAGATATACAGGGACAAAGAGAAGGGCAAACTTTGGTTGTCACAAAAGAAGTATTTGTAAAAGGTACTACAATGTTTTGTTATGCATGAAGATAGAAAACCTGTAAGTACCCCACTTGCTCCTCATTTGAAATTGATTAGTCATTTATCTCCGACGACTGATGAAGAACGAGAATTCATGGCAAAAGTTCCATATGCAAACGCAGTTGGAATCTTGATGTATGCAATGGTATGTACGAGACCAGATATTTCACATGTTGTTAGTGTTGTTAGCAGGTACATGCATGATCCAGGTAAGGATCATTGGCAAGCTGTGAAATGGATTCTACGGTACCTCCAAAATACCGTAGATGTTGGATTGGCATTTGATAAAGATGAGTCACGTGGTCAAAGCATAGTTGGATATTGTGATTCTGATTATGCAGGTGATTTGGATAAGCGGAGGTCTACAACTGGTTGTTTGTTCACTTTAGAAAAAGTGTCAGTTAGTTGGAAGTCTACCTTGTAGTCAACGGTGACTCTGTCTACAATAGAGGCAGAGTATATGGCAATTACAGAGGCTGTAAAGGAAGCAATTTGGCTTCATGGTTGCTTAAAGATATGGGAGTTGGTCAGAAACAACTTGATGTATATTCTGAGAATCAGAGTGCTATTCATTTAGCAAAGAATCAAGTCTTTCATGCACGGACGAAGCACAATGATGTTTGCTATCATTTTGTGTGGGAAATTCTTGAAGAAGGGGAGATACTTCTCCAGAAGATTCATGCTACGGAGAATCCTGCAGATATGTTGACCAAGGTGGTTACAAGGGCCAAGTTTGAACACTGTTTAGACTTGGTCAATATCTTGCACATTTGAGTTGGTGTCTTACGACAAAAAATTTAGAAGCACTATGAATATTGTTTTTATTATTTTATTTGAGAAGATTTGTATTTTGTGGGACTAGAAATTAAGCCAAGGTGGAGATTTGTTGAATTTTTTGGCTAAATTGTTTCATCCCAACAATTTGTATCTTCTCCTTTATTATTAAATATTTAAATATATGATTTCAGTTAAAAATAGAAGTTTATTGTATAAATTAAATATATATTTAATATAATTGTATAAAATAAACTAATATTATTATCTATTAAGTAAATTTAATTAAAAATAATAATAAACTAAATCAACTATCTGTTAATTTAATTTTTGTTTAATTTAGATTCTTAATATCGCTATAACATACAATTATTTTTTCTTTTTATGTTATTTTATTCAATTTATAATGAAATTGAAGTACAAAGATTTTAAGAAGTGTAATTTGTTTTAATTAAATGGGACAAATTATTTTATTATAGTACCTAATTTGTGATTTGTTCATAACTTTTGTTTTAAAGAATATACTCCCAAAAATGTTTATCTTATTTCTAATACACTCTCATAATCTATATTTATACTTAATTAATTAATTTAATTTTTAATTGCAAATATTTATATGTTCATAAATATATTTAAGAAACATCATAAATATACATGTAAAAATAATGGGCTTAGATCCACTTAATGGGTCTCTTACTCTATTAAAAATAATGGGCTTAAAATTTAAGTCTTACCCAATTCATAGAAGTAACCGTGTACAAGTGAGACACGATTATACACGATCAAACACGACACGACTGGACACGACACGGTTAAACACGACACGAAATTGTCACCCCTATTTTCATGAGCTTCGAGGACAGTTGTTGGTGAAAGGTAGGGGTGAGCTTGGGCGAGCCGGGCCAGTCTTTTTGAAACATGTGAAGCATCCCTTGCTCATGGCAGCAAAGCTAAAACCTGTAACACAGATGAGTTGATATTATAAGCTATAAGAACCAAGAAAGATGAAACTGAATAATAAATGATTGCAAACTGAAAATGATTGCAGGAAATGATTGCAGGAAAGCTGAAACTGAACAATATCAGAGAGGCTTGGGGCATTGTAAGCTTCATTAGGTATTTATTGCTTTATTTATAATAAAAGTTGACCTTATAAGAAACTTTTGACCACTTATGCATACTAAATTGAAGTCAAAAGGGAGCACCTAGTCATCACAAATGATTCATAATCAAAAGGGAGATATGACTTACATGTTTTCCTAGTCATCATAATCAAGATTAGACAATGGAAACGTTTGTGCCAAGTCGTCTATCACCTCAGCAGATTCTGCAATTAAAAATAATAGTATAATACAATTGAGTAAGTAAATATCACCACTATTAAACTATACTTTAAAGAAAAGTACCTGACTCTTCTTCTGGGTCAATGTCAAGTGTTGAACTAACTGAAGATCTTATCCAATCATCTGTGCAAATGGGTGCTTTAACCATTCCTGTTGATAGTGAGCTCCGAAACTTATCTAACACGCGCCCTCCAGTACTAAACGCACTTTCAGATGCTACTGTGGATACTGGAATAGCTAAGACATCTCTTGCCATTGCTGATACAATTGGATATCATGCAGAATTCAACTTCCACCAATTTAAAATGTCAAAATTAGCTTTAAGAGTCTCTAGATCTTCCCTCAAATACTTCTCTAATTCTGATTTTTCATCAACATTTTCCTGCATCCCACTTTTACCCAAGAACTTCATATCCATGTAATCCACATTATCATTACTAACATCTGCATGTGAAGTAGTAACTTTGCTGACTGCATTTTAATATGAGATTTGAGCGTTTTCTTTCTCAAGATGCTTCTCATACTATTTATACAAAGAATCCAAATTCAAATTCAATTTGTCTTTCAACTGAGCAGAGAGTGTTATATCATAACACTAGTCAATCATCCATGATACATATATCAATTTACGCTGAGGATCAAGGACAACAGCTACAAACAATAACATATTAAGGCTCTTAACACTACCCCAATATTTGTCATGTTTTTTCTTCATCTTTTCAGCCATGCTAGCAAATCGTGAATCTTGCAGACGTTCTGTAATTTGCATTGATATCTTACAAACTTCACTCATGCTATTGTTGCTGGTAGCATAAGAAGAACCAAAAACAAGTAGAGTAGCATCATAGAAAATTATAAGAAATGGCAAAATTGACTCAGCAAATTCCCAATCTTTATCAGTAGGAACTCCTACACCACTACTAAGTTCATTGACATACTTAGAGTTAGTTTTCCCTTCCAGATATTCAAATGTCTTTCTATACTTGACAGCTGTCTCCAACATATTAAAAGTGGAATTCCATCTTGTTTCAACATCCAAACACAAATTTACTGTCTAAGCCAACTTTTCATGTTCAATGGCATCCTTAAACCTTTGTAACCTAGCTGGAGATCCTCTCCAAAATCTAATTGTTGTACGAATTCTGCTAATAGATACAGTGATATCGTTCAACCCATCCTTGATGGTAAGATTAAGAACGTGGGCAACACAGCTAACGTGAGAAAATTCACCTTTAAGTATGGTTGTGTTCCAGACTGGAAACCTTCTTTTAAGATAGTTAACAAGAACATCATTAGCACTTGCATTATCAACATTAATAATAAGCACTTTGTTAATACCCCAGATCACCAAACATCTTTCAATAACTACAGCCATCGACTCGCCTGTGTGGCTAGCAACTTGACAAAAGTTCAAAATTTTATTATTCAACCTCCAATCATAATCAATATAATGAGCAGTCAAAGACATAAAACACTTTTTTTTTATGGATGTCTATGTATCAGTAGTTAGACAAACTCTTTGTTTTGACACGGTAAAATATTGCTTCAGCTTAAACTTCTCTTCATTGTACAAACTAATACAATCACGTGCAATAGTATGACGTCCATGCAAAACAACTTTTGGGTTCAATGATCTCACAAACCTTTTGAAACCCTCATTCTCAACTAACTTAAATGGGTTTTCAATCTCAATTATCATCTTCACAAGTTCCTTACGAGCTACTTCATTATCAAACTTCCATGACGCTTCACTACTAGCAGCAGATGTAAATGAAAGAGTCTTTTGTTTTTTATCTTGAACTTTATGCGGAGTAAGTTTGCATCTTTCAAGATGATGATGCAAACCACTAGTTCCTTGAGCACTACTACAAACAATATCTTTTCCACAGTAATTGCAAGTAGCTCTACCAGTTGCAACGTTTCTCACAAAATGTTTCCAAACAGAGGACCAAGTTTTATTACCCTTAGTAGTTGCATCTCCAGTAGGTGGTACCCTTTCAATATCAGTGCTCGCCGGTGCATATCCTATTGGAGGGGGAGTTGGAGTTGACCCAGCATCACTTGGACTTGGAGTAAGCGATCTTGGAGTATCATATTCTAAATCTGTCACCAAAGTCATCTACAAATAAACATAAAATACATCAAATCTATCATAAATGACAAATCTAGACCAAATCTAGACAAATAAATCCACAATCACGGTGAGGATTGAAGAACAATTGAAGTAGACCCTAAACAATCCAGAGTCGACACAGTGAGGGCACTTACTGGAGGCAAGAGGCGACATGGCGCGAGGCGGAGGCGAGGGCAAAAATGCGACGACAAGATACAGAGGCGGAGCTGCGGAGGCGAGGGAGAGACAGGCGGGAGACTGAAGGGTAGGGGAGAGTCCAGAGGCGGGAGAGGAGGCGGGAGTTGGAATTGGCTGCTAACTTGCTGACCTAGTTAGAGACTTGGAGTTGAAGTTGTTGTATACTTGTATAGTATAGTATTATGTATTAGGTTTTTGGACAACTCCGGTCGGTCCGGTCTGAATCATGAATTTCGGGAAAACCCCGAGACCGAGAGCGACTTTAGAGGAAAAAACCTTCCCGCTCGGTCTCGGTCTTAGTCGGGACGGTCTTGGGACGGTTTTGTTCGGGATTTCGGTCCAGTCAGTCTTTTTTGCTCACCCCTAGTGAAAGGTGTTGATGAGGTAAAGAAGTATATTGGTAGCTACTGTGCTATTTGGAAAGACACTGGTTGTACCATCATGGTTGATGGATGGACAGATAAACGAAGAAGAACTTTAATCAATTTTCTTGTTTATTGTGCTTAACGTATTGTTTTTCTAAAAACAATTGATGCTTCAGATACTTCTAAAACAACAGAAGTTATATACAATTTGCTTAGAGAAGTAGTATGTCTTGTTGGTGCAGAAAATGTGGTTACTGATAATGCTGCTAATTATGTTGATGCGCGCAGGATATTGGAGCAAGAGTTTAAGTCATTATTTTGATCTCCATGTGTTGAACATTGAATCAACCTAATCTTAGGCAATTTTGGCAAATTGTATGAGGTTAATGATATTGTAGTGCATGCTTCGAAGATCACTAAGTATGTATACAATCATTATTGTGTCTTACATTTGATGAGGAAGTTCACTTGTCAAAGAGATATTATTCGCCCTGCATGTACCCGTTTTGCTACAAATTTTATTGCAGTACAAATCATTTTATATCAACATGATGCTTTAAGAGATAAGGTGACATCTACGGAGTTGACTAGTTGCGCATATGCAAAGGAAAGTGATGCAAGAAATTTTGTTGATCTTATACTTGCTTCACTTTTTGGAAGGAGTGTGTTGTGATAGTGAAAGTGTCTGAGCCTCTTGTGTGTGTTTTACACATTGTCGATAATGATTAAAGATTGGCTATGTTTTATTTGTATGAGGCAATGCATAAATCATGAAGTGAATTGTTGAAACGGTTTCAACGAAGAAGGAAGAGGATTGAGTCTTATAGTAAGATTCTTAAATCAAGATGGGATAAACAACTTCACAAGAATTTGCATGCGGCTGGTTATTAGCTAAATCCTCATTTTCAGTATAATCCTGAAGAAATAGGAAAACGATGTGGCACCGTATCAGGATTGATTGATGTCATATAATGATATGCTTATGAGATTAGTTGTTTGGAAGAGAGCATTCGAAATGAGATGATAATGTGTAACGATGCTAAGGGTGACTTTGGAAAGTTTTCTGTCATAGTTGATTGTGCAAGAATGGCTCGAGGTAATAAATATCTTCATCTAAAGTTTTTTTAAACTATGTAGTTAGTATTACTTAACTTATTTTGTCTTAGATCAATTATGGATGTTGCATGGTAGTTCAACACCAAATCTTCAAAAATTGGCAATTCGCATACTAAGTCAAACATGCAGTTCCTTAGTTGTGAGCGGAATTGGAGTATCTTTGAGCATATTTATTCTAAGAAGAGGAATCGACTTCAACATAAATGGTTGAATGATCTCGTTTATGTTCATTAAAACTTGAAGTTGCAACAACGGTAAAAGATAAAAAAATCTTATTTCTATATATAATCACATGCATTTGATTACATTATAAAGTTCAATTTTTTTAGTGTGCAATAACTTCTCAAAGGATAGATTTTATGATCCTCTCGACTTTGAGAAATTTGTTACTATGGCTTTTTGGATATCAGAGGATGAGCCTCCAATCTTATCAAATGAAGAGTAGAAGTTTTTCGTCATGAATTGGAGAGATGTTCCATTCATGAACCACATAATGATGGTATGATAATTATATTTCATTGTTACCATTTGTTTAAAATGATTAATGTTCTTTTATCTTTATTTAACAGAATACAAATTTATGCTCTGATGAGTTAAATCTTAATGATGGTGATGACAATGAAGAAGATGCAAACTTAACTATAAATGTTGTTGGGGTTGAAGAGAACTTACTCTATCACACTGAAGAAACTAGTGGTGATTATGCGTATTGGAGTGGAGGTGATCAAAGATATTTTTAGAAGTTAGGAAAGAGCATATTGTGTTGTAATTTGTATTTTTACATATATATTTTTATATATACTAAGTGCTATGAACCGTTCGGTCTGATCTACCGAACCGGAAACTGATCCATTTATGATAACTATGGACATAAATCATTCTTAGAGTGTTGGGTTTTAGATACCTAAGCAATGGAGATTTCAGGAATGAGCAACGCTCATTACCCGAGATGCCCCGTCCTCTTAGATTCAGAGTGTCAGATTTTGGAAACCTAGGAGGAGGAGGAAAGAAAACGTTGGCGTCACATGATCGAGGAACATTGCTACCAGACATTGTTTTGTCGCCCATTGTTGTAAGATAGGAGAAATGAGAATCAATGTGAAATTTTTGGAAAGCACGAAAATAAAGAAGTTTACTCTTCAAAGAGAGAGATCGAGAAAGATAAAGGAAGGGAAAGAAGTTCACTTTTCAAGAGAGAAAGTTTAAGTAAAAATATGAAAGGAGTGGTAAAATGTTTTTTTTAGAAGAGGGTAAAAAGCCCCCCTCCCCTCCAAAAATAATTTTGGGTGGTGGAAATAAAAAGCAGTTAATTTCAATCAATGGACACACCTAAACCCAAAGAATTCCGAAGTAAGAAGATGCTTAGAGTTTACGCTTGTTAATAGTCACAAGCGACGCCTTCATTTAAAAAGTGCATTATTAAACCTGAAAGGAGCAACACCCTTATTAGGCTCAAGGATGGATGATGAATATCAAGTGTTGACAACTTGAAGGTGAAATCTTAGACGTTCGAGGGCACCCAATTAATTGCTGAAATTTTCGATTTTGCCGACGATATTGTTTCGCCGAGAAAAGTAAAAATTTCGCCAAGAAAAAATAATTTTCATCGGGTAAATACAGAATTTTGTCGACAAACCTTTCGTCGGTGAATGCTCCGTCATTGAAAGTTTACTGAAGAAATATTTCATGAATATGTCGTCTGTAAAAACAATTTTTGGCCGACAAAGATAAGTTTTTCATCAACATCGTATGTTTTTGCCGACAAAATCGGTTTTGTCGGCAAACTTAATTTCGTCGACAATGAAATTTTTTCGGACGAAAAACATTTCGTCCGTAAATAGCTTTTGTCGACAAAATCACTTTGATTGTTACGCGTATTATGCCGACGAAACATTATATCAGTAAAAGAATAACACATTTTAAAAAACATTACAAATATAAAAAAAAAATATTGTAAATTTACAAACAGAGGAATTAATACTCGTCATAAAGAAGATAAGATTCAATGAAAAAGATTTACAGATTCAAGTGCTACATTTTACAAATTCAAAAATTTTCCTTCACCCTAGATCACACAATTGTCTTTGACCAGACAACTTGAAGCAAAACTACCTTATACTTGTTTGGGTATATGTATAATTACATAAAGTTTGATGTAAAATGTATAATTTGTGGAGGACTAATTTGTATTTTTTACATTCTTATACCCTATAAATAAGGATAGTTGTACCGAATTTACCCAACTTTTGAATCAATATCAGATTAGTTTCTTCAATTGCAAGTAAGATTTCTTTCTTTTTCTTCCCTTTGATTTGAGAATACTGACATGGTATCAGAGCCTCGTCGATTCTGTTAGTTGCGCTACGGTATTTGTGATTCATCGATTGCTTGCTTTTGCTGCGTCTGTGAGTCGCTTATCTGGTTTTCAATTCTGTTATCATCAATGGAAAAAATTTCAGCTTCGTTCTTCAATAAGAAAGTCTGTCAGTTGGAAGGTGAAGAAAACTTCCAATCATGGAGACAACAGGTGCTGTTAGCTGTGAGAGGATATAATCTTGAAGGTCATTTGTACGACAATTCGATGATTCATTCTCGCATTCAGACTGATGATGGAGAAGAAAGATAGCTCTTAAATTTGTGCAGAAAGATAGCTCTCTGGCCTCGTGGATTTTGGCTTCGGTCTCATATCAGGTAAGAAGAGGATTAATTGGTTGCATGACAATGGCATCAATCTGGCAAAAACTGTATCGAGACTTCTCGTCTTCATCCACCACTCGTATCATGCATCTTTATAAAGCTTACTCATCAAAACATGCGTGATTATTTGACTGCAATTCAGTCTGCATGTGATAGCTTAGCCAGCTGTGGTCATCTGATAGAAGAGATGCAGCAGATATCCATTATCTTGAACGGTGTCAAAGGAAATTTTGATAGTGTGGTTTATGTGATTCATGCGAGTTGGAATCCGTATGATTTGGCATCTATTAGTTGTGTTTTGCTAGATGCTGAAGCTCGACAGGTGGATTTACTGTTTCATTCTACTGTCACGGCAAATGTTGCTGTTAATCAAAGTGTTACTGGTAATCACAGTGTTGCTGAGAAGAATGTTGTCTCTGGAAATAACTCTGTGGTATCTTCAACTTTAGCAAATCCATCTTCATCAACTCAGGCAAGTTCTGATGAAGGTCATAATGCTCAGAATGGAACTGTTGGTTCTCATAATCAAGGCTATCAAGGATACAACTCTGGAAGAGGAAGAGGACGTGGTCGAGGATATGATGTAAATCGTCATCAGTGTCAGTTGTGTGGCAAGTTCGGCCATCTTGTTCACAAATGCTATCACCGTTTCAATGTTAATTTCACAGGAGTAACAGATCCAGGATGTACTCCAAATGTGAATCTGTCCTCGGTTCAATGGGAAGATGCAGTGGAAGCAATCAATCCAGCACATTCAACTCCTGCAGCACATTCAGCTTCTGCAGCTCCAACTGCTCCTATCTCATTTTCTCCTTCCTCATCTGTCTACTCTTCGTATGGTTCTCTACAGGCTCAAATACATCAATTCTTTCCTCCAATACCTCAAGGATATGATGTTTCACCAGTGCCTATGTATTCATTGCCTAATTCAACTATTCCTTATCATCAGAATTTTCATCCTACTGCAATGGCATATCAATTTTCTCCACCTATTCATTCTGTTCAACAATCAGCTGCTCCTAGTTCTTCATATGCTCTGTCATTGGATAGTCAGTTTATTATTGGTACTCCACAAGCTCACATGGCATCTATAGCTCTAGTTATTAAGCACGATGCTAGCTGGTTTCCGGATTCAGGAGCAACTAACCATCTGACAAATGCAACTCCTTCATCATATAACACATGTGTTCCATATAATGGACCAGGTAATGTCACAGTTGGTAATGGTTCTTCTCTTGGTATATCTGTTGTTGGTTCTGCATTTATTCCTACTGATAATCATTCAATTGGTAGTTCTTCTAGATAACTGATTCTTCATAATATGTTATACAGTCCCGCGGGGACCAAAACTCTGTCGTCTGTATCTCAGTTTGCCAAGGATAACAGGGTATACTTCAAGTTTCATGCTTCCTACTGTCTGATAAGAGATTGTCAATCACATCAAGTTCTGCTGAAGGGTCATGAATGTTCTAGTTTATACAAGCTTGATTTGTCTCAATTGAATAAATGTTAGTTAGTAGATTCTAGTGGTTCTAGTTATAATAAAAATGGTAAAGTGTTTGTTTCGGGAAAAACATGAAATTGAGCATTGTAATGAATCTGATATTGGAGTTCAAACTTGTTATAATGATTTTGCGAATAAGAATGTTTCATTCTGATAATAATTATGAATCTTCATGAGCTGATGCTTTTAATAGTTTCGCAGAAAATTCCATTTCTATTCGCATTGATCCATCTAATGATCATTCCAGTGTCATATCTTCAGATCCTATTGCTGAAAAGGATTTTGTGTGCTTTGTATCTACATTAGATAACAGAGATTCAGCTCAGCTGTGGCTTATGAGACTAGGACACCCTTCGAATAAAATTATGGTAAACTTTCTTCGCATTCGTAATCATCCTGTCAGCCATTCTGCATTACAGTATACAGCATGTGCTATAGGGAAAAGCAAAATGCAACCATATCATTCCTCAACCACTGTGTACACTCAACCTTTGGAGTTGGTTCAAGTAGATCTCTAGGGTCCAGCTGCGTGTGCTTCTAATGGGAATCACTATTTCTTGAATATTGTTGATGCTTTTAGTAGATTCACATGGATTTATTTTTTGAATAAGAAAAGTGATGCAGCACAAAGTTTCATTGACTTTCACAAACTTGCAGAGAAACAACTTGGATGTAAATTGAAATCGGTCCAATCAGATGGAGGAGGAGAGTTTCAATTTCTCTCCAAGTATTTGGCTCAGTATGGGGTGTCTCATAGAATTACTTACCCTTATTCCTCTCAACATAATGGAATTGTAGAGAGAAAGCATCGACATATAGTTGAACTAGGGCTGACTCTTTTGGCTCAAGCATCAGTACCTTTGCACTACTGGTCAAACGCATTTTTTACAGCTACATTCCTTACAAATAGGTTGCCTTCTTACAACTTATCAAAAATGTCTCCTCATGAAAAACGATTTGGATCAGCTCCTGATTATTCATTTCTTAGAGTTTTTGGATGTCTTTGCTTTCCTCATCTAAGACCATACAATAAAATGAAACTAGCTTTAAGACCTGAAGCGTGTGTTTTTCTTGGGTATTGTTCAAAGTATCATGGATACAAGTATCTGTCAGCTTCAGGTCGAGTGTATCCAACTAGAAATTTTGTATTTCATGAACAATCCTTTCCTTTTACAGATACTAAAGGTAGATTTTTCATATCATGATCTCCTACTCAGAACTATACAGCTAGGCCTTTCTTCTTACCATGTGATGTTCACTTCTTATCTTCTACATCGGAGGAATCAGCTCAAGAAACAGGTCATGCATCTCTTTCTGATTTTACTCCTCCTTCTGGTGTTAGAAATTCTTCTTCATTGTCTCCTGTACTATTTGTTCCTCAACCTCAGGTTCAGTCTCATCCAATACCTATATCATCACAACATCAGGATGTTATTCCTCCGCATGATTATCAAGAGCATCAGGCTTCTTCCTCTGCTTCAACTCCTCATATTAATTCTTATAGATTACAAATTTCCATTCTTGTTCCTGTTAATAATCATAATAATATTGATATGTCATAATACAAATACTGATATGTCATATGTTGTTAATGTGATCAACAGGAATGTTCATTCTATGCAAACGAGATCAAAAACTCAGTTTGGTCAACAACAATCTTTTCTTCAAGCTCTTCTAGTTTCATCAGAACCCTCAGTTGCATTACTATTTGAGGAAACCAAGTCAATTCATCAAGCTCTTCACAGCCCACATTAGAAAGCAGTTGTTGATGAAGAATTCTCTGCACTACAAAGCAAGAATACATGGTCTCTTGTTGATCTTCCTCCTGGGAGAATTCCAATTGGTTGCAAATGGCTGTTCAAAATAAAAAAGAATGCAGATGGGTCAATTGCTCGGTATAAAGCCAGGTTAGTTGCTAAAGGTTTCTCTCAAAAGCCAGGTTTTGATTTTCAAGAAACCTTTAGTCCAGTGGTTAAATCTGCAACTGTTCGCATTGTTCTATCTTTAGCTCGATCTCATAAGTGGTCCTTACGTCAAATTGATCTAAACAATGCATTTCTTCATGGTGATTTAACAAAAGAAGTTTATATGGTTCAGCCTTCAGGATTTGATCAAGTTGCAAATGCTGAAAATCATATTGTGTGCAAGTTAAAAAAAGCTTTATATGGGTTAAGACAAGCACCTCGTGCGTGGTTGGAAAAACTTAAGAGTTTTTTGATTAATCATCTTCAATTTATTGCTTCTGTGGCAGATAACTGTATGTTTATTAAAAACACAGATCAAGGTTATGTATTTCTTCTGGTATATGTTGACGATATAGTGGTGACTGGTCCCTCCTCATCTGCAATTTCTGGGGTAATTTTTTCAATCAATCAAGAGTTTAAGCTCAAGGATTTAGGAAGTCTTAGTTATTTTCTTGGAATAGAAGTTACAGCTACTACAAATTATTTGTTATTAAATCAGAAAAAGTACATTCATGATCTGATTCTTAAACTTGGTCTTGAAGAAGATGTGGTTTTCACTACGCCTATGACAGGAACATGCCTCTCAAAGACTGGTATTATTGCTTGTGATGAACCTTTTGATGATATTACGTTGTATAGGTGTACCATTGGAGCTTTGCAACATATTTGTGTCACTCAACCAGATATAAATTTTGCGGTAAACAAACTTAGTCAGTACATGCAAAATCCTTCTATCAGTCATTGGAAAGCTGTCATTCATATTGTGAGATATTTGAAAGGAACTCTTGAACATGGTCTGATGTTTAGTAACACTTCTTTTCCTGTTAAAGAGATTTCTTTAACGTCGTATTGTGATGCAGATTGGGGGGGGGGGAGACATAACTGCTAGAAAATCCATATCAGGGCATTATGTTTTGCTAAATGGTAATCCCATTATCTGGAGTTCAAAGAAACAATCCGTAGTGGCAAGATCGAGTGCTGAGGCTGAATTTCGAGCAATACCTAATGCAGTTTGTGAAATCATATGGGTGCAGTCACTTATCAAAGAAATGGGACTGCAGTTATCCTCAGTTCCTACGGTTTGGACTGATAGTACTAGTGCTGCTGCTATTACAGAAAATCCAATTCAACATTCGAAAATGAAACATGTAGAAAATGATGTGTTTTTTGTTAGAGAGAAGGTTAAATCTGGACAAGTGTTGGTTAATTTTGTTCCATCCAGTGAGCAAATAGCTGACATTCTCACTAAGCCATTAACTGAAAAATTGTTTGTTCCATGCAGAAAGAAGATAGGTGTGTGTTCTGTTCCTGAGCTGGATAAGGGTCGACTTCTTTCAGAAAATGATCAGTCTGACAGTAAAGAGTAAGTATGTGTTCTAATGTTAAGTTTCATATGCTGATTTAGTTGAACAATTATTGGCTATCAGTTATCAATTCTAGATAAGGGTGGTGATTCAAATCTTCTGATTACTCTGTTATATGTGTGTGAATCTGTGTCAATCTTTGCATACTGAATGAGTATTGCTCAATGTCGAGAGTGCACACTCTGATTCATGTTCTATAGATCAAGTTTTGCATATATATTAGTATGTTAAGTCTGTTATCATGATCATATGTTACTTAGATAGTATTCATTCTATGAGGTCTTTTGTTGTATGTGTGGGTACATATATGATCTTATACTATATTCAAATAGTGCAGCTGCTGGATGTCTCTGAAAAAAATCAAATCAAATCAATGAAAAAAAGAAGTTCAAAGCATGATTCTGATTAAACCATTGGCATAAGACATGGCTTGATTCCAAAAATAGAGGTCATTTCAAAGAAAACGTTGAAGCTACTTTGAAATGTCTCTTGAGGAAGAAAAGATAAGGGAAAAACCCTTCAGTCATGTTGGTAAGATAAGGGCCAAAACTCTTATGTCAATGAGAAAACAAATCAATCAAAGATCGATTGAATAAGAAAGATTGATCGAGAAGCAGAGAAATCTTAGCAGCTTACTTCTGTATATGTGTATAGTTCAGTGTTAAGTCTCCTCATATGGTAGATGTATTTCAGAAGGTGGATACGTATCTGGTGTAATATGTGTGTTATGATGATGGATTTCATATTGTATATATGATGAGGCTGATCTATATGGATATGAGATAGAAAGTGTTAGTCTTGTGCAATAAGTAATTGAAATTCAGAAGAATAAGATTGAAGAGGTTATGCATATATATATATATCAGGTAATCAGTATGGTTTGAATTTGATCATCAGTTCTAGAAATGTATCATGGTAGCTGATTCTGTTCTTCAATATCAGTATTTGAAAACTTCAATGTTAGAATCAGACTACTATGTGAAGATTTCGTATGTTAATGATTGGAAACAAGAAGGCTGCAAGAACAAGATAAGTGAAAGTTGGATCTTCAATGTGGAATGCTAGGGTATATGTATAATTACATAAAGTTTGATGTAAAATGTATAAATATGTGGAGGACTAGTTTGTAATTTTTACATTCTTATATCCTATAAATAAGAATAGTTATACCGAACTTACCCAACTTTTGAATCAATATCAGATTAGTTTCTTCAATTGCAAGTAAGATTTCTTTCTTTTTCTTCTATTTGATTTGAGAATCCTAACAATACTAAACCAAAATAAGTAAGTATGTATTCAGCAAAACTACTAGAACTAAGGCTTTTACCGACAAGAAAAAATTTCGCCGGTAAAATTCGCCCACAAAAATGTTTTACCGACGAATTAAAAACGTTAGTCGCTAAACGTTTTTTAGCGGACACATTGACAATTCGCCAGTAAATCCTTACAATTACTGGCGAAGTAAATAACCTCGTCGGTATAAGTATACTTTTATCGGTGAGGTTAATTACTTTGTCGGTAATTGTTTTTTTTATATATTCAATTTTTTATTTGGTCCTAAATTTAAATTACCGACAAAGTAAAAAATGCCGGCGAGATTATTTGCTTCGTCGGTAAAAGACTTTTACCGACGAGGTTATTAACTTTGCCGGTAAATGTATACTTTTATCGGCGAATTAAAATACGTCGTCGGTAAAAGTAATATACAAAATTCAATTACCGAGTCTCTTCTTCATTTTGGACAATTGTATGTTTTTTAAAAGGGAAAAGTAAGTAAATACACCCGGATGTTTGCACCCGTTTGTAATTGCACCCATGATGTTTGTTATTACACCCTTATGTTTACGTTTGTTGGTCATTCAGTCTTTCCGTCCAGTCTGACGTTTTCTGTTAAAATTTCTGTTTATACCTAAACTACCCTTAGCTATGTCTGTTTATTAAATCTTCTTGCTGGTCTGTTGTCTTTGCGTCGTCTTTGCGTCTGAAGGAGAGTCTTCTTGCTGCGTTTCTCCTATGAAGATGGGCCAAGGTAAGTACTTTGAATCTTCTTCCAATTCTTCTTCCCCTTTCGCATCTCATACCAGGTAATGCTGTCAATTCGTTGAGTTAATTTCGAAGATATAGTCGATTACTGTCTTTCGAACCAATTTGATTTTTTGGAAACCCTAATTTCGGTTTACCACTATGTGTGTGTATGGAAGGAGAGCCATGGCCAAATTTGTGTCAAAGGAATCCGAACTCAACAATCAAATTGCTGTGTTGCGTAGCAGAAATCAGCAGCAGATGTGTGTTATAGTGTTCTTAGTTTGCATTGTTGCTGGACTTATGTAGAAGATGTAGCTGTGTTTAAAACTTTTGTTGTATAGTGTGTACGTTATGTACGTTGTCATTCAGTTGTACTTGATGATTGTTTAATGAAGACATTGTGGACCCATAAGTTGTGTACGTTGTTATTCAGTTGTACCTTATGTCTTGGGTAGTGTTTGGTTTTCCACCCTTATGTTTGGCAAAAAATTGGTAAACGCACCCATATGTATTGACATACAGCACACAAACCAACCTGTTATCCAACAGAACACAAACCAACAGAACGCACAAACCAACAGAACACAAACAAACATGTTTTAACCTAATATCCAACAGAACACAAACCAACAGAACACACAAACGAACAGAACACAAACAAACATGTTTTAACACAAACGAAGGTTCCACAGACCTAATATCCAACAAGATAGTATCCAACACAAATGTTCAACAAACCTAATATCCAGCAAAATGAAGTCACCCAACCTAACAAACCAACTGTTTAACAAACAAAATATCCATGTCTTTCACTAATGGTGCTGACTTTGCTTTCACTGAGTTGATCTTCGCACAAAACGGGGTGAGCTGCGGGATTCCCACTTTTAAGTGGTTGAGGAGATAACACTAATGCACGACAACTGGACAACTCTGTGGCACTTGATCGCACCGACTGAAAATCATTGTCTGACTCTATGTTGATTGGGGCTGACTTTGGTGCCGACTTCGATGAAGACGGTCGATCAACCTACATAACTAGACATGACTTGAAGGGGTGTCCGATTGGTCCAACATGGATGTCATCACACCATCTGTAGAACACATCATCAGAGAAATTCAACCTCAACAATGGCAGAACTGGGCCTAAACTTATACAGAAAGTGAAACAATTTGATTTTTAGATAAAAGGAGTTTCATTTTCAACAGTTCCTGGAACGGACAGATATATTGCTTTCTCACTAAGTTTCCCTGTAAATTTTCACATTTGATTTGAACATTGTGTATCCATGTCCAATAAGATTGAATATCCAATAGAGTATAAAGTGATTTTAAGTAAACTGTGCTGCAATACAATGAGGTAGAAATCAATAATGCAGTTTTGATTCCAATCCAAGTCCAGATACCGAAGAACGGAGTTGAATTCTGGAAAATGAAATTTAAACAGAAATCTAATTTCAATTAATTGCCTAAACATCAGAAGGAACAACATTATTCAATCGAGACATCGACTGAACTGATAACCCGTACAGTAACATTGGTAGTCACAAGTACAAGAAATGAAACCGTAGGAAGAGGTTTTTAGGTTTTGGAGGGAGAAATGAAACCGTAGGAAGAAGAAGAAGGATCGGTCCGAGGGTGATAAATGTGTAAGGGGCAAAGTTGTCTTTTTACATTTATTTTTTTCAAAATAAACGTTGCACATGTTAATCACGTGACAATTAACGGTTAGAATTAACGATTGGTCCAATTACCAACAAATTGAAACATACGGGTGTCATAACATACGACAAAAAACATAAGGGTCCAGTTACAAAAAAATGCAAACATCCGGGTGTATTTACTTACTTTTCCCTTTTTAAAACCTAAGTTCTTCATTTCAACGAGACCTCCAGCCAGCAAAACCTCTAGTCGATTATAAGTTCTTCAAACCCTAAGTTTAGGTCTTCCGTTCAAACCGTAAGGTTCGTTTTCCTCTCTGTTCCGCTAGTGTTGCAGGCGTTGCCCGTTCATCATCCTCGGGATTCAGTTGAATTCTCAGTCTTAAAGAAGATAACGAGGTAATTGAGTGTCGAAATTGGTGTTTCCTTGCTTGAATTGAGTGATTGCTTGATCCAATTGGATGTGATCGTGCTTCAGGTGCATTTGATTAGACTCTCGTCTAGTGGGACGGAGTTGATATATGAAGGATTTCTCTCTCATCCTAATGAGATCTGGGACCTCAGGTCATGTCCATTTGATCAGCACATCTTTTCCAGCGTTTACTCTTCTAATAAATGAGTTGCGATCTGCTTTTCATTCTGAGTGGTTAGATTTTGTTTTTCTTACTGAGGCAGCGATATATTGTTTGAAGTCCAAATCTGAAGTAGATTTTTTAAGAAATTAGATTTTCGACCTATGTATGACTTCCTTTTTTCGTGACATTGCTTATCAAACGCAGACTTCCACTCGACATTTTATGTCTAGTATTGAATCATACTTAGCACCCTTGATTCGTGGAAATACTGAAAGTAGTAGACTTTAGGTTCCATTTAACACCATACTACACAAATGTAACTTATTGTTTAAGTCTTATATGTATTTATTTTCATATGCTTATATTGGCCATTTGTAGCGATTAAGAAGATCTGTGTTATTCATATGCTAGAGTTGAGATTTGTTAATTCATTGATAGATTTACTTGGTGGGGCCATGAGAATCACTATTTCTCTTTGTGTCATCCTTCTCGAGCTCACCAACAACCTTGCGATGCTTCTCCTAGTGATGCTAGTGCTCCTAATCTCCAAAACTGTGACACACAGCTTCAACAAAGGAGTGTACAACTAGATTGAGAAGATGAAGGACATGTCTTATATGGAGTCACGTGCAGAGCCTTACATGAGGAACTTACTTGCTAGTGATGTATTCCCATGTCCTCTAATCACATTCTTTGGTGTTGTAGGTAACAGAATGCATGCCTTGAAGTTGACAAACCATAATGGATTCCCTGTGATTGACGAGCCTCCATTCTCGGAAGCACCAGAGCTATGTGGGCTAGTGTTGAGATCACATCTGCTGCTGCTGCTCAAGGGGAAGAAGTTCACGAGAGACAGGGTGGTTACTGGATCCCAACTCATTAAGAGCGTCAAGGCTCGTGATTTTGCAAAAGCAGGGCTGGGGAAGAGGGTGAAGCTTGGGGATTTTGCACCTCATCGGTGTTCCCAAAAGTCCAGGAGTATGTATCATTAAATCTCTCTTTCTCTTTATATTCATTTCCCTCTTGTTTTGATCCATCTCTTTTGCTACAGAGACCACCGATCGTTGGCATGCTGATGAGATTGACGATGCAGATCACTAAGCTATATGGACAGTTGAATTCTCCTCAACTGAATTCTCTTAAGATATATGTATTAACAATACATTCTATCTTGATTATTGTTTAGTTTGTATATGTTATGATAGATTTTATACATGTTCTTGATTAATAAAAATAATATATTTTATGAGTTTTATTTTATTAGATGGGTTTTATTTTAAGTGTAGTTTTACTTTTAATTTGAGACTTAATAAATATTTAATTATAAAAACATTGATTGGTAAATGTCTACATTTACTGGCGAGAGAAGGTCTCCGGTAAAAGTCTACATTTACCGGCAAGAGAAGGTCGCTGGTAAAAGTCTTTAATTATCGGCGAAAATAAGTCACCGGTAAATATAGACATTTACCAGCGACTTATTTTTGTCGATAATTAAAGACTTTTACCGGCGAGATTAAATTGTCACTAATAGTAGATACATTTACCGGCAAAATAATTTGTCGATATAACTTCAGTTTTTTACCGGCGAGACCTCATTTCGCTGGTAAAGATTTTACCGGTCACGTTATACCGACGACTTTTACCAGCGAAAAACTTCCTCTACAAGACTTTTACAAGCGAAAAAAGTGTTTTACCGGCGACTAAGTTTTGTCGGTAAAATCAGTACTTCTAGTAGTGTAAGACAGTGATTACAAAAACTTAGCTGCAAAGGAAAGACATTGATTACAATCAAGAAACCAGTGACTGCAATACGTGTGAATATCTGACTCTGTGTCTTTTTCTAGTGTTCTTCCTCTGATTTTAGAGAGGACTACAATGGCTTCAGTCTGTTTCTTATGCTACAAGAGATGTAAACATAATGAAGTTTAACAAAAGCATATTAATGGAGATAAAGATTGATGTAAAAGGAACATAAGTGAGATCAAAGTTTAAACCTTCATAAAAAACCACCTTGGTGATTCTGGCATGCACAACATAAGGGAAAACTGAATAATAGCTGGAACACCAGATATATATAAACCACTTACACAAGATAATCTACATAGATAGCAGAGTCAATGAAAAAAGCACTGAAATAGATAACTATGAATTTATATAAGTAAAAACCAGATCAAGACACAATCCAGTTATAGTCTAATTGGTTAGTATGTTAGATTATGATTCAGGAGGTCAAGCCTCCAGAGTCCTCATTACACGATTTTTGTTTTTTGTATTATAGCGATAAAAATGGATTTTCATCGGAAATTTTTTTATATTTGCTGACGAAATATGTATTTTTGTTGGTAAAAATTATTTTTAGCATCCAAATACTTTTTTATTGGCAAAAATAAGTTTGATCATTTTTTTTCTTTATATTGTACGACAATTTTATTATATTAGCATTAATATTATAATTGTGGTCATTAATCACAATTTTGCATGTATACCCATATTCGAAATACCATATTTTATTCCAGTGTTTTTAAATCAAATTTTGAATATTTTAGTCATAAAAGATTAACTTAATTATTAAAATACAATCATTTTAATATAGTCGAGAATCATTTAAGTTTAACATACATATTTACAATTTATTCACATAATAATTTCTTAAATATATATACAATCATGATTATAATTACCGTAATTATAACCATTAATTTTAAAAAAATAGGATTAACAAATTTTGGTTGCACTTTTACCAACTTTTGATGCAAATTTGACGCTTTGACTGTTGTTGGGGCTTTTGTGTTGGTAAATAAGTAACGAAATAACTACAATCGTTAAAACAGCACATCCTGAACGACTCTATTTGTTGTTCGTCCTGCTCCATCAAACAAAAGAAATTTTAAAATATTTGGGGTGGATTCAAAATAGGGGTGAGCGGTTTAGGGTATCCTGTAAATTTAGGGGTTCCCAGAACCAGTATAATACAGGATATTTAAATTTGGAACTGGAACTTACTCGTTTGATTTTGGAACCGAAACCTGTTTGTTCAAACAGTTTAGGGTACCCTGTTAGGAACCTGTTTCTTTTTTTTATATATCCAAAAAGATTCTGGTTTCGTAACCATAGTAATGTAATTGTAATGTAATCACAGTAAAGACTTGAACCAATTCAGAGAATAGAAAAGATCAATCACTATACAAATCAATAGGTTGTTGATGAATTTGATGATACTGTCAATTATCAACCAAGATAAAGTGAAACAGAGAGAAATGATAAGAAACATACAGTTATGAACTTCTTCAATTCTCTTTCAGTCGTCGGAGAGGAGTTGCCGACGGAGAGGCTGCCATCGTAGGAAAGACCGAGAGGTGAAAAAGTTGCAACTGAGAATAAGAGGCGGACAAGTGATGCTCTCGTTCCTTTACGGTTTGCTTTATATATATATATATATATATATATAACCAGTTTCGCTTCCGATTAATTTAGGGTACCAGATAGGCGAACTGGAACCGAATAAGTAGGTTTTGGATTTTTTTTCCAGAACTACCCTATTTTTAAAATTTCTACTCGAAACTCGTCCTAAGTGTTCAGTTTCGACAGTTTCAATAGATTTTGGGTCCAAATGTGTAATTTGTTCACCAATAATTCACCGGGGAAGGATCTTTCCAAGCTAACTGCTTGTCAAAATACATGTATTTTAAACTTCTTGAAATTCAATAGCAGTTCTCTAGAGCCCAGAATAGCTTAAGTAGTTTAGGCTTTAAGCAATTTTCAATGGTTTTTTGAGCAATCCGGTCTAAGTATGTATCGAGGCATAAACTCTATGGTCATTCGTCAGCACCAAAGTTCACAGTTTGGAACTCCATAGGAGTTTGCTCGGCAAACATGGCACGAGGACGGCTGTTGGTCTCCAGTACATCGACGGCAATCATCTCTTCCTTCCCCAGGTTGCCTTTCTCAAAGATCAAAGAACAAATCATGTCCTACAAGTCGCCCTCTGCCTCTTTGTCCAAGTGCAGCTGCTCTAGCCTGAATGAGCACTCCACAGTAGACCTGTTATCCAGTTACAAGGAGGCTTTCTCCAAAAGAATGGACATGGCTGGGATCCGACCCCACCACCGCGTTGGTTAGTCACTTCCATTTCTCTACTGTTGCGAAGAATTTTGAACACCAGGAAACTCTGGGATGATTCCAAGTTTTGGTTGTGTTCTGTTACTCTTTCTGTTTGGCTCTGCCTATGATTAAAATTATTTTTTGCTTCTGCCAGGCAGAGAATTAGTGCGGAAATCTAAAAGTTTCAATTCTATAGATTGGATTGATGTTGAACTTACGAGATATGGTTGTTTATTCTTATTAATTATTGTTGCATATGTATTAGATTGATTTTTTAAAGTCGCTGTTTCATCTTGTTTATAGCTTTGGGCGTGTCTGGAGGCCCAGATAGTATGGCTCTCTGTGTACTTGCTGCTGCCTGGAAAACTGATAGTCTTGATGCTGCTGCTGCTATTGGGGAGAGCGATGGCTTCATCGACGGTCTGTTGGCAATTACTGTAGATCACGGGCTTCGTGCAGAGAGTACAGAGGAAGCTCACCTTGTGCGCCAGCGTGTTTCTAGCATGGGTATATTCAAATTTCATTCTAATTATCTAGTTCAAAAGTTTGATCTTTTCTGAGCAGAGTTGAAGTAAATGAGTATAACTTCAAGCCATGCTTGAGCAAGGATCCTAATAATCAGTTTTTTCTTATAATCGAGCTTTCAGTCTGAACTCTAAGGCTGATTGGAAAGTGAACTTGGGGATTGGCTTTGTGCAAGTAGATTCCCAGTTTAAGGAAATTCTGATTTGTTTAGCTAATGTAGAGCTTTTGTAGGAGTCAGATGTGAAATTGCCCACTGTGAGTGGAAAGATGGGAGGCCAACGCAAGGGCACTTGCAAGAGGAAGCTCGGGGTATGAGGTGTGTCCCCTCGAGCAACGATTTTCTGTTTGTGTCATATGTGCAGTATGAATTTCATTTGCATCTTTACATGAGTTTCTCTTCTTGAATTTCAGGTACGAACTATTTCAAAAAGTTTGTGTCCAGCACCAGTTTGGCGTCCTACTTATTGCACATCATGCAGATGATCAGGTCTAGTGCCATAATCTTTTGTTAGGTAGGGGAGTCTCCAGAGATGAGTCTTGACCCTTGATACTATAATTTCTTTGATTTGCAGGCTGAATTATTCATTATCAGGTTATCGCGTAACAGTACTGTTCTCGGACTAGCTGGAATGGCTTTCACTTCACAACTGTTCTCCAAATACACTCATTCTGTTCATGAAGACTTGAGTAATGGGCCTCGTGGCATTCTTTTAGTGCGGCCACTTCTAGATTTCACAAAACATGACTTGTATAAGGTAATATAATTTCCAAATGATATCTTAGAAATTCGAGTAAACTGGTGTGAAAATGATACTAGCTTGTGTTCACTTTGGTGCAGATATGCCAAGAGAGTGGAGAGAACTGGGTAGAAGATCCATCAAATCGCAAGCCAATATTTGTTCGTAACAGGATTCGAATGTCGTTGGAAAGCTCTTCCTCATGTAGGCTTTCCTTGTTATGTTTTGTGCATATCCAAATTAGATTAGATGCCCAAATCCGAACTAAATGGCAAAACCTTATCTTTCAGGTATATTTAAGTCCGAGATACAAAGCCTTATATCCATGTGTCGACAAACACGCTCATATGTTGACAAGATTTGCTCTGACTTGGTTACCAGAACTGTGACTGTCACTGATGTAAGCTAGTTATTGACTAATTTGTTTATTATCTGCTTTATTTTTTAACCTTATCTGATTGTGTAAGTGTGGAGGCTTGGTTGTTTCTCTGTAGCATGGGTATGCTATCATTGATTTGGTGGCCCTTAACCCATCATGCATCGATGATATCTTCCTCGCGAAATTTTTTGCAATAGTTCTACAGGTACTATGAGTCTTTCAGAATCTTATTTGTTATCATTTTGTTGATACAATAATAAAAATACAATTATTAGGAATGTTTCCTTTTAAATTGTGAATGACTTTTATGTTTATGTACATTCAGAAGGTGATCTGAAAATGAACTAACCTGCTTGTAACCTACTACTGAGTTGATCCAATTGGACGAAACGTTACCCATCTTGAGATTCCAAACAGCATTTAGATGTGATCAGAACGCACTGATTGATAAGTGTACTTTTTTTCCTTGCGGAAACTGCTATTTGATTATACCAGTTCATCTCGCAAAGGCACAGACCTGTTCGCGGAAGCACTTCGAAACTGGTGATGGATTACATACGGACATTTCCATGCAAGGTTAACACTAATTCTGAGCTAATTCTTTCCACTGAAAATATAAATCCCAAATGTTTTTTCAAGTAGATTGAATGAATAACTGTTGCTGCTGCTTCCATTGTTTGTCTGTTTGTTCAGACTTGTCTCACTGCTGCGGGCTGTTACCTTTGTCCAGCTCCGGGTTTCAAAGGAACGAAGCTCCTGATTTGCTGTTCTGTCCACTGTCCTCCGGCTTCTTCTTCTAAAATGGAGCTACTGATCCACTGTTCAGAGATGGAGAAGGAACCTAAAGATTTCATCCTCTCAAAGCAGTTGGATGAAATAATCATCAGACAAACTGAACTTTGTTATGCAGATCGATCATTTCCAGGTGTGCATTATTTCCTGGGTGTGGCATCAGGGTCTAAGATGATTCTAAGAGAAGCCCAAAAACTGAACATTCTCAGTGAATCCACCTACAAAAAGATTGTTTCACTGCAAGAGGAAGAACACCATCTGTTCATGACCACTCCTGCCCCTCTCAGGTCATCATCATCTTCATCAGATGTAGTTGAGCAGAAGAAGAAATCTGTCTCTCAGTCTCTCACTACATTTCAGAGTGAACCGCTTCTTCCGTCTGGTCAGATGGGGAACTTCATGAATAGATTCTTCATCACATGGAAAAAACAGAACAGCAGTGAGGATATGTTTGACCATGAAACCTGCAATTTTTGCCAAGTTGGCAGCAGCAACATGGCGCTCTCAGTTCGACACATGAAGATGTCTGATTGGCTCTATCTTGGTGAGCTGTCAAAATGTCAAAATCTAGAGGAGCAGGTTGATCAATGTGGTAGAAGAGATGCAGCACAAGTTTCAGCAGAGACAGCAACATCCTGTATTGGACATGCAAAGATATCTGCACAGACCGTTCTTGTTTCATTGAAATCAATTCCAGTGTCTGCTAGACAAAGTTTACCGGTACTCGTCAATAATGAGGGTGTTCTAGTAAGCATCCCGGTACGTCTCATTACTAACTAACTAAATTGTTACTGTCTAATTCACCATTTTCAGTATAGTTATCATCAACCCTCTGTGTGTTTGTCTGTCTGTGTTGTGTTTTATACCAGAGCTTGGGATTCCAGCATTGCCCGTGTTTGGAAGTGTATTGCAGATTCAAGCCCCGAGTACCGCTTGGCGGTGGACATACCTCATTTGTATAAGTGCTTCCTCAGTTTTTTTCTAGCTTTTAGAAAATATTTAAGTTTGAAGTCTATATTTATATATCATGATTCTTGTTCCACAACAGTATGCATATCTATTTTGTTTTCTTGTTTTTCGGTCCACTTGAAAATATAACACATACATACATACACTCGAACCCAACGCCTAAAAGAATAATGCTCATATACCAAATTGTTTGTTTAATGAGAGACACAGGTCAGTCTCAGTCCATCATCTATCAAATATAAGAAAAAATACAACAATTGTTAATTAATAGGTCTAATGTACCTTTTAATTTCATCCATTTAATTGGATGTTACCTATATGTTATACAATAAACTCTTATGTTACAATCATAATGTCAAACTAAAGTTTTAGTAAGGATAGTAATGTGGTGCGACCAATAAGAAGTGAAAATAAATTAAAAGAAAAAAAAATATTAAATAAAAACTGAGAAAAATAGAAATTTTCACTTCTAGGTGTGAAGCATTATTATTAGAGGCTTCAATTTCAGCACTTCTATGATACGAGATTTTAAAAAATAATTGATAGCAGTTTAACCAATTATTATTAATAAAACATCATACATAAATAATTTCAAATTGACACTTAACATAAAACTGATTTGCGCTTTGCGCAATATAATAATTATTTTAGTTTATAAATTAATAACATTTTTTAAATAAATATAAATATATATTTATAACATGATTATTTACATTTAATTAATAAAAATTCAATTACACAACATAAAATTTAATTATATTTATGAAAAATGTTAAACTTATTTTTTATAATATTATACAATATAATGATTATTTATATTTTATAAAAATATATGAAAATAAATGAGTAGGTAATAAAAACAAATGTCAACAATTATAAATATAATGTTAACTAATGATTTTAAAATTCATTTGATAGCATCTATTATTATTCATATATTTTTAAATAATTACAAACTATTATATATATATATATATATATTAGTTATAGTAATTATAACTTAATTTTAAAATTTGTAATATATGTTGATTATAGTAAAATATAACAAAGATATTAAAATTATTATTATTATTTTTCATACCCTAAATTTTATGTTGCATACATAATTATAAATATATCATAAAATTAACATGTGATTATTATTTTCATAAAATTGTTATAATATACATAATAATCCTTAATTTCATCTTAAATTATCTTGTAATAAAAATATTTAATATATGCATCTACTTGCTTTTCATAAGATATAAAATTTAGTAAATAAATAAACTTAAGGAAAAACATAAATGCACATGGAAAATAAGAAGATATTAATGAAATTTTGTAACTTATTGGAACAATGAATGATAGACTTTGGAATATTTTAAACTAAGTTACATGACATGCCACATATGAGTGAGAATGATATATTTGAGATTGACCAATTAGAAGTTATGAAATTGACATTAAGAATGAGAAAATGTCTTTAAAAACGTGTTTTTCCCTAAGGAAAATGTACTCATTTATTCGAAAGGGAAACAACTAATGGTTTGTTACATAAATCTACATAACTTAAACATATTGAACAGAAAAATGAACAGAGGTAGTTATTTGCACATTCTTCAAAGTTGAGGTAGCCCGTATTGAATTTTCAAAGTTCGGGGAGCTCGTTGCAAAACGTCCAAAGTTCAGGTAGCTCATTGGTATTTAACCCATTTATTAATTATGATATTATATGTTAATTTAAAATAATTTTGGGTTTAGTAGTAATAAATTTATATTTTTACATGTTACTTGTATGTTTCAAGTTTTAGATGTTATTTAGTGTTTTTTTCTAAAACAAATAATTAATATTTTATAATATTTTTATAGTTAAGTTCAACATAATTTGTGATCTAGTTAAATTTTTGTATAAATATATTAGTATTTTTTCTGGCAAAAACACATATATAGGTATTCATTATGCATTTACCAATGAAATGTGTTGGGTATGAAACTCTCAGGTGCTGACTTGGCAGTGAATTTAATGTCAAAGGATTGATGATCACGCGTTTTCGCCTGAGCTCCGGTGAACCTGCAAAAAGGGAATCGCAACAGAGAGAGTGTATATGGGTCCCTCTCCGATGCTTAAATGAGTATACTATGTGTATGAACTCAAAACGTAATGAACGTATTGAAAAGCAAGAGTATTTATAGAGTGAAGAGATCAAACTGTTATAGGCAACAAAATATCTTGGTGAATATTGTGCCGGTAAAGATTAGGATAGCAGATATTACAATTATGGCGTAATATTGCAGTTACCGTATGTAATCTTTAGAGAATATGTGACCGATATACGCGGGATATCATGGTCATATCTTTAGTGTCGGTTTGTGGGACCAGAGTTAAGAGGTTAGACTCTCTTGGCGAGTGATCTTATGGCAAGCAGTAGGAAGCTTTGACATTGGCCATTGGCGACCTGTGATGAAGCTTTGACGTCCACTTTGGTTTGGGTTTGATATTGGACTGCTTTATGAGGACCAAATTAACCTTACAGTGGGCCGACCCAGTTTGAATGATATGGGTTTTACCCCCTGCAAAGTTATTGGGCCTCTGAAGCCTTTCCCTTATTGGGTTGTCACTAACAATACCCAACATTTACTCCCGAAGCTTGAGTGAAGTTTCTTCGGTCAAGCTTGATTCTGTGATAGGGTTTGAGATAGTGACACTTGGACTGGATATTTTCTGTCATTATCTGCTATTTGTGCCTTTTTGATACTCCGTATCATTTGGCGAGCGTTTTTTGGGTCGCCCAGAGTTTATGGAATGTTCGATCATTTACCATTTTTGGCGAACGCTTTGGGTTGCTAGGGTTTATGAATGCTCATTCATTACTCTTTGGCGAGCACTACCGTCAAGAGGGTTTCAAGAGAGGCTTAGTGTAGCTTTTGGCGATCACCTTTTTTGTGTAAGGTCTTGAGCGTTTAATGACTGCACTGTTACCCAGGAGTTGAACGGTCAATTGAGGCATGTCTATCTTTTAGTCTTTCGTAACTAGAGGGTAGGTTGACAGTTTTCGTACCGTTCCAACCGTTTGTCTCCCCGAGGCATCTCTTGGAATTCTGACATCGTTTCGATTTTACCCCAAATGGTGTAATCATTCTCTAAGCCGTTTCAGACGTGCATGTTCGGTTACCTCCATTTTGGCTATAAAAAGCCGAACTTTGACATTTAGTCCTTTACACACTCATGCCATTTTCCTTCCAGATAGTTCATTGTTCCTTAGTGCTCTGCTTTCAACTTTCCCTTTCTCACTTCTTCGATTTCAAAAAGCTTCTACTGTTTCCTTGGCTTCCAAGAATCAATCCTTTGGAAAGGGTCATCCCACAAGCCTTCCTCCAACCAACCTTCTTCCGTCCAGAAGGTTTAAACTAGGGCTACCATTGATCATTAGAGATGGTTCTTCCCCGGCGAAGGGCCAAGCCGATTTCTGGGCAAGACGAATTCTAGGCAAGACGATTTCTAGGCAATCGGCCGCCACGCCGGTGGTGGTGGACGTGCCCGACAACAATGTCCCTGCCTTCTCCCCTACAGGTGAATTTCGATGTCTTTCTTTTTGCTTCTTTTTAGGCGATAAAGCTTCCTTCTTTTTATTATTTTTGTATTGTTCTTGCCATACCATGGTGTTCTCAGTAGATATCAAGTCCAATGAGATGAAGCTAGCTCAGTTCAAGGCAGTGGTCGCCTTGACTGGCTTGGGAGAAGCAGATGCCCCCGATAATCGGGCTTAGTTTTGCATTATCCTCCCGATGGAGAGGTTTACATTTATGCGGCCCGGATCGATGCGGTCCCGTAAGAGCTCTGTTGCTACAATGGGATAGGCCCGACGGAACTGGTACCCAACGCCATCAGGTTGTGGGTTGGGTTCAAGTTCATGTGCTTACGTCAAGGATGGACATATTCACTAGCCCTGTTCCGATGTTTTTACCGATTGACCGCTGGGGCGAACCATCTTCATCACTTCCAGACTCGGTAGCCCAAGTTCAAGGAATGGAGGGGCCAGGCTTGGAACTGGAATGTTCATTTTCGTCTGGTGGACGACTTCCGTGCTACCAACTCCAACTCCAAAAGGGATAAATGATCGAATATTCCATAAACTCTAGGCGACCAAAAAACCGCTCGCCAAAGGATATAGAGTATTTAAAAAGGCACAAATAGAAGAAAGGGACAGAAAAGATCCAGTCCAAGTGTCACTATCTCAAACCCTATCACAGAATCAAGCTTGACCGAAGAAACTTCACTCAAGCTTCGGGGGCAAATGTTGGGTATTTATAGTGACAACCCAATATGGAAAATGTCTCAGAGGCCCAATAACTTAACAGGGGGTAAAACCCATATCATTCAGACCTGGCTGACACACATTAAGGTTAATCTGACCCTTATAAGGCGGTCCAGTATCGAACTCAAGCCAAAGTGAACGCCAAAGCTCCATACATGTCGCCAATAACCAAAGGTCACAACCTCCTACTGCTCGTCATAGGAGTGCTTGCCAAAAGAGTCTAACCTCTCATCTCTGGTACCACCAACCGTCATTAAGGATATAGCCACGGTATCCCGCGTATATCGGGCACATATTCTCTGAAGATTACATACGATAACTGCAATATTACGCCATAACCGTAATATCAGTTATCCTAATCTTCACCAACACAATATTCACCAAGATATTTTGTTGTCTATAACGGTTTGGTCTCTTTACACTATAAATACCTCTGCTTTTAAATACGTTCATTACGTTTTTGAGTTCATACACACAGTATACTCATTTAAGCATCAGAGAGGGACCCAGAGACACCTCCTCTGTTGCGATCCCCTTCTTGCAGGTTCATCGGAGCTAAGGCGAGAGCAATCTTCATTCATCCTTTGGCATTTAATCAAATGCCAAGTCAGCACCTGGGAGATTCAAACCCAACAGTAAGTTTAGACATATTCATCGTAGACATAATTCCATTAGACAATTGCTATCGACAAGAATTATAACAATCGATTATGTTAAACCATAGGATAATATAGTGGATCTGTTAAACAAAAGGGTTAAATAAAGAGCAAGTTGACAAATCATCGAGAGGAATAGGGCTAAAGCTCGTACAATAAACACTTTTGAGAAGTAACCCCAACCTAGTTGACCGAAGATCCCAATACTTAGGTTCAAAGGGACAACCTAATCACAAGAGTGAGGTTGGATTAGTCTGGGGGATTTTAAACCCCGAGTCCATTTCTATGATGAGAAACAATGACGATAGTGGATGGGGTTAAACAAATGCTTTTAATGATTCAAAAATTAAGAAATTTTGATAAAGTATTGGAGTAACACTTGACATAAGGAATCACCTATATAAGTGAGAAAAGGGGCCGCTTCGAAAGGAATTATTGATGGCACAATTCTTACAAACACTTGCAGAACCAGGCAATGTCCATGGCCAGAACGGGCATGAATGTGTGAACTGAACAATACCAGAAAGATATCTGTGTGAGTTATGTCATCATTTACACCAACGAGAAATAGTTCAAAGACATCACGTCTACTGACTAGCTAGTATAGTCAATATCATTTCACGAGGAAAAGTTCAAAGAGTAACACCTACCTATCATATGCAGGTGTCGACTGTTGAACTCTCATTCTGAATCTAGAGTGTCTAGGAACTCTTACATTTCCCCATTCATGTGAGAGATTGATGGATTGTTGGCTGAAGGCATTGGGGCAATTTTTGTTTTCTCGACCCATGACCAATTATGCATGAATCCGACCCAATGAAGGTTTGAATGGGATATGTAAATTTATTTTGCCTTTGTCCTACACCGACCAAATCTTACAAATTTGGTTGGTATATTTGGTATATATATTGTATTATGCTTCATTCTAATGTAACAACTTGCTAGTAAAGAGTCTCTCTCGTGCACCTAAGGGGGCAGATCAATCTGAAAGGCACTCTCCGGTTTGTGTTAACCCACGTATGCGCCCGCAAAAATATGCCTTGTGCGATCCGAGTTTTCCTAAAGACCATATTTTTTTATTCGAACCGACTTTTCGTTTTTCCCTTACCGTTCAGATTTTATTTTTTTGACTCTTAGGAAATTAATATATGTGACTGTTAAAATATAATTGTTGGAATTAGGGTTGTCGATGGTTAGGATATGGTATGGGTATGACAAATACCATAACCGTACCATATTTTTAAACCACATATCATAACCATTACGGGTACAATTTTCAATACCATAACCATTAAAATAACTGTGGTTATTAACCACGGTTTTATCTGTATACTCATATCCATTCCACCCATGTAATATAATAAAAGACCCAAAATCTTATTTTAAAAAAATACATAAATCTATATTACCAACAATAAAAATATATAACACTAACATTATTCAACATTAACACTAACATCATTCAACATTAACATTCACGCCACTTAACATTAAAATTCAACATTAACACCATTAGTATATTAATAATAACAGCAACTTCAATTATATTTAGTATATATTAGTTTATTAATAATAAATAATTATTATATTTATATAATAACCATGGGTATAATTCAAATACCATAACCATAACCATTATGGGTAGAACATTCATCACCATAATCACACCACACCATAATGGTACGGTTAACCATATTAAACAGTAACGGTTATAACCATGGTTATGAGTTTTTCACTGCACCATTGTCGGCCCTAGTTGGAATTATTTTTGTATTTTAAAAATAATTTCTATCGATTTTATAAATTAATTAGGGTGAAATTAGTGCCCTAATTAATTGATTGTTGGTGAACAAACTCTATAAATAGGGTACGCTTCTTCACCATTTAGACACACACAAATTCGAAATATATAAGAAAAAGTTGTTGAGTTAGGTCATTTCGTGTATTCATTTGAATTTCAGTCAAAATTCGAGTTCAAAAATTCTTCAGTTCGGTTAAGGGAAATATCATGTTTGTTTCGCTTTAACGACACTGTTTTATCCTGGGAGGTAATCATCCTATTTTATCCTATTACACGATCTTGTTGCGGTGAGGGGGTGAAATTGCCTAAGGAGACCGCTTTTGCATGAGACTCAATATTTTTAACAAAAATATTTTCTAGGGGTAATTTCATCATTTTGTGTGCATGTAATTTTAATCCGAAAATATTATTTAAAGTAACAAGTACAAATACGTATATGAACAAGACGTCCATTTACCTTCTCCCTAGGCCTAACTCCCTCCTAAACCCTAAACCCACCCCCGAAACACAAAGGCAAATAAATGCAAAGGTGATTATCCTAAAAAGAATTTGAATAATTAAGAAACAGAGATAGACAATAATATAGAATATATATGCTTCTAAATTCCCTAGACACAGCACAACATTATTGACTACTGTTGTTGGTTGGCCTCGGTGCTGCTTGATTTAGAGTGACCAATTATAGAAGAAATTGCAGCGGCAAGGGCAGCGGTGAAGTTTGGATCCGCTGTGATTGCCGCTGTGGCGGCGGTGACAGTATCAGAGAGAGACACCTGCGGTGGTGTGTGTGACCGTGGTGGTGGTGTGAATGCTTGCTGATCTAACATGTATCGTTCCTGAGACATTTGTAGGCCAGAGAACAATGATTGGTTATGGAGTGGTTGTGGTAGAAATGGGGCTTGTAGTTGAGGTCTTTGGAGCTGCAAATTAGAGTTCTGAGAATTGGTGAGGTCTAATGTGACGGTGGGGAATGGTGCTGAGGCTGAGATCGTGGCCATGCTTGATGAGCAAGGAAGGATCGCCCTTGAAAGGAGATTAGGGTTCATTAGGGCTCCATCAGGACTTGACATAGAACCCGATGACACCATGTTGACAGCTGCGGATGTGGTTGAGGCCATCGCCATGGCTGCAGCTGGCAATGGGTGGTTGTGGCTCCCTTCGTATGTTGTTATCAGAACCGATTTGTCTTCAGCGCAGCGCTGAACCTATCCAATCCAAATTATAGTAATAATTATAACATAAGAATAATATAATTAAACATCTATAACTGTATAAGCCAATATCAGAAAATTGATATACCTGTTTACGAACCGGACAACCACCCATCATGGTGCAACGATAATAAGCTCGAGGACAAGGGTTTCCTTTGGCTGTCTTCTGCCCGTATTTTCTCCATTGACATCCGTCGCTGATCTGTATTCAGAATCCAAAAATGGCGCCCATAGATATAAATGAGATTAGCTGACTTGCAAAACAACTTTTATAATATAATAATCTATCTGGAGCCTTTACTTATTATTTAGATCGTATCAAAATTTTCTACGTATTAGTTAACACGATGAGACTCACCATGGGTGCTTCTGATCGGGCTCGGACCGAAACCCTAACTTTCCTCATTGTGGATTGTTGGACCGGTTCCGATATTCCTTCGAGTTTAGGTGCCTTGGTTGCTACCCGATTACCATGTGGGTCGGACTCCGGACTCTCCTGTCCTGACCGTGATCTTTTCATGGTGCTCGGACCCTCCCAAAGCTCTTTGAATCTTCGAACCGACCCGACTTCCATCTTAGGTATGGGCGATCCGGAACCTTCTCGATGTGTTCTTTCGTCGAACGATGATTTTGACGGCTCCTCGTTGTCTGCCGTTGTCGAGTAAGAGACCAAGTTGAAGAACTGTCGTAGAACTACTTCACGGTTTTGTTTCGTTTCTATCCCTTCTGCAACCTATAACAAGATTCTTCGTCAATTACCCGTAATTAAAGAGGAATCATTGATATTTTTAATACGACAAGCATCGAATTAAATTAACAAGTTACCTCGTTCGGTTGCAGCAACGAGGAAAGATGAATCTGCAGAGCTCTGTAATTATCTGTAATCTGGCTTAACATTTCTTTCAACCTTTGGTTCTCCGCAGTCATTATCTGCAGCTGCCCCAACTATAGTAATAAAAATATGTCATAAACTACATTTAGCAACAACAACAAAAATCTCAGAAATATATAAGATGATACAAACCTCATTCTTGTTTTGATTAAGTTCGACCTCCGCCGATAACCCATGATCGACCGTTGACTCCTCGCTTCTGGTGTTCGCCATCTGAAGCCTCAAACCAGTCTATATATTCACAATATAAAAAGAAAAATCAGTTCCAGTGTCTCCAAGAACTAACATGAAGATTATCACCATGTCTTGTACGGTCGGATTCTCGTGTGGTTCTTTCAAATCGTAAATATTCATCATAATCTGTTGTATAATAGTTTTCCCAATGGACATCTCTTACATTTACGTCGTCGGAATCTACAGTGAGAGAATCATCGGTATCCTTATTATTGTTGAAGTCCAGACTGTGTTCAGCGTTGTTGGGTCTGTTTTTCTCATTGTAAAAGAAATCAACCTCTCCCTTGTTCCCGCTGGTGTTGAATGAGTCCAGTCCATGTTGGATTTTTGTTGATGAGAAGTGCATCTCCCTTATCACGTCAGGGCGTTTGGTGTTGCGGATGCCGGAGGGAGAACTACTATTCTTGGTTGCTGCGAAGAAGTCTGGATCGAGAGTGAGTCCGCAGTCCATTTATCAATGAATGAAATCAGAGGTTTAGACAGACAGACAGAGAGAGAGAGACAAATGGAGTCGTCGAAGTCTTTCCCCGGAAGAAGAGGATCGCTATAAAAAAGGGTTGGAGCGAAGACCGGAAGAGAAAAAGCAGGGATTTTAGGATCTGTAATGTTACGTCAGGTGGTGCGTCATCTTCCCCTCTTCCTTTAACCTTGTTTCCTTCCAACTGTATTCTGTCTGTCTGGACAATGGATATGCAAGTCGTCTGAGATCCTATTTTGATGATTTATATTTGAATCTTCAAAATATACGTTAAATATTATTTATTTGTTTGTTTTCAAAATTCTAGAAAGAGAAGTTTTTTTCGTTCCTACAGAAGGTTGACTCCTTTGGCAGGACACCGCCTGCCCCGAAGAGTGCGGCGTCTGCGTGAGGAAATTCAAAGGATGGGGATTATAAGAAAAGAAGTTGGACAAAGGACATGGTCAACTATTGAGTTGAGAATGAGATAGACGGTTCTGTCCCAATGACAAAGGTAGCCAAGACAGACAGACAGACGACTCCCCCAATTCTCCACGTCACCTTTTCTTTAATGTTTCATTTCAACAAAGCAGTGAAGAAGCGTCGTCCAATTGTTGGACTTCTTTACGCATGGAGTCAGTTTCCCTGTCATGCACTTCCTTCCTATTCTGACCGATTGGAATTGGTATCGTTTTTTTTTTTAACTTTCAAAATATACCTATTTAAAAAGTAAATATCAAAATAATATTTTGCTAAAATTATTTACCAAATTATATCAATGTATTTGTCAATTGCTGCGTATTTTTAATCATATCACACCTGTAATTCGCGGGTGGAACGTTCGTTCACATTCACCCGCGACTATAAGTCGCGAGAGAAACGTCCGTTAACTTTCACCAACGATTGACAGTCTCGTGTGCATATGTAATGTTTTTTGTTCAACTTTTTTATATTTTAAACCGCATTTAAGTTAAAATTTATTGTCATAAGATATGTAATTGAATTTGTTTTTAATTTTTTTGAGTTTGTCCATAAATAATGATTTCAAAAACGTTATTCGGATACCTAACATACACTTATTGAGATATATAAATTTTTATGAACATATCAAAAACAAATTAGGTTAAATAACTAAACAAACTACAACCATATAACCAAGCAAGCGACATTACTTTTTGAGTTACACGACAATACAAATTAATTATAGTATCTCTAATATTTGAGTAATCTCTACATTACTATTTACAAAACTCTTGTTGTGGTCTATTTGACCACATTTAGTAAATTTCTTTTGTTGTGGTGCACTACTAGAATCCATCTCATTGTGAATTCTCACTTTCCTGCGCTCACATAGAAAGAGTAACATTTGCATATCACACTTTACTGTTGAACTGGTCCACTCTGACCACTAATATGATTTTGGTAGAGGGTGAAATTTAGGAAGGTATTTCTACATGTAGTAATCAATGTTGATCAACATATGGTTCCATATTCGTATTTGTGCATCGGATCACTGTCATGTCGTGTTTACATGATTGTCCAAACAACGTCCATTCACTGCAATCACATGATATTTGTGGCAGGTTTACATGATAGGGGTTACCAACACACATTTTTACTCCGTACTCTTCTCCGTACGAGTAATTATCTGTTTCAAAAGGCTTAGAAGCATCCTCAGTGTCAGCCGATAAATGTCTCACTTCCGTAAGAAAGTTGTTTCCCATCTCTACCTCCTTTACATAACGGGCCCTACAGTTGACAAAATACGTGTTACGTCTTTTAAATGTAGTATCTACCAATGCATTTACGGGTAAAGACCTAGCTTCTATCAAAACCTTGTTGAAGACCTTTGACTGATTTGTTGTCTTTACACTTCATCTATGTCCACCATCGTACACTTGAGACCATAGACTGAAATCCCCACAATTAACTAACCATTGGCGAAACTTGCCTGCGTTAGCACCGTTGAATAATTTCCACAACTTGTTAAACGTTTTCCTCGATGTTGTCCATACCATTTCAGAAATTTTCTTCTTCAAGTGACGTGTACAATATCCATGTGACCCTGAGGATTTTGGCAAAACAGTCACAACAATCCTTTTAATACCCCTATGATGATCAAATATTATACATACTTGACATTGATCCTTCGTCACATGTTGGCACAGACGCTCTAAAATACATGTCCAACTCTCCGTACTCTTAGACTCTGCAAAGGCAAATCACAACAGAAAAATTTAATTGTTAAGATTGTATGCGTCTGCCACTAAAATCTTTTTCGTGTACTTTTCGTAAAAATGTGTGGCATCAATATTGATTAATGGTCGACAATGTGGGAAACTTTCAATTGAGGGTTCGAAAGCCTAGAACCACTTTCCAAAAATAGCACCTCAATCCGTCGGTATATTTTTCCACTCATAATTATAAATAGTGTGAGGAAATGACATATCGTGACCATGAGTCATGGAAACTAATGAAATACACTCTCGTGTGTTCCAAACAATTTCTTGATCACCTTCTGTTTAGCATACCAGACATTGTGGTACGAGCGAATCTGCACATACTTATCTTTAACAACTTGTTGCATGTCGCAAACTCTAATACCTGAGTGTTTATACACATATGGATATATTAAATTAGTAATGAATTTGCAATTAAGTTGTCTATGTTGTTGGATAAAAGCAACATTTTTACATGAGTGTGTAGGGCCAATTTTGGTAATTTTCCAATTACCCATTTTCTTATGCACTCCTCCTAAAGACCAAGAACAATTCTCGTTAGCACAGTAAAATGCCAGTTTGGTAGGATTAAAATTTATCGTGACGCATTCACGAGAATATTGAATATGTCACATTTTAACGTGATGTTGAACTGAAATTTAATCCTCATATTGTGTTGTAATGTGGAAATCATCTTCATTGTGGGATGATTCCCCCTTACTTTACAATCCAATAAGTACATTCATGCCCATCTTGCCAATCGCCAGAGGTAAACTCAGAAGAGTATTGTAAGTAGGTGATCAGTTGGGCCGAATCCAAAATATCGTTACAGATTTCATCATATGTTGGGGCGTCCTCACGTTTGTTCAAAACTGTGGGATGTTTTGCTTCAGAGTCATCTGCCAAGGATGAATCTCCTCCTTCCTCTTCTCCACCAACTCCCTCTTCTCCATCGAGTTCCTATTCCTATTCACCAGCAACTTCCTTTTGATCTTCCCCATCGACTTCTAAATTTGGAATGACGAATACTTTCAATGCGTCTTCATCAATGATTGAAAATAGTTCATGACCATGTTCCAAATTAGGTGGAAGTTAGTTACCCGACTACTAAATCCGCAAACAGTGGTAACACGTTCTTTTAACTGTGTTAGGGTGATATATGCCTCTTTCAACCGTAGTTATCGATAATTCACCGTCGAAGTACTTAACAACCCATGAGTGTAAGTTAATGGTACCACCATAGCGGAATTTAATAGTAATCATTTCAAGAGTAATAACACCTAATTGATTTTAAAATACGAGTTACGCATTCTAAAATTATAAAAAATAAATAAATTTGGACCACATTTGTTGATGATGCAAACGTTTTCTACGATTATTACTTGACGGTTATGAGGCTACTCAAACGAAGGGTGGACAAATTGAAGGCTCAGTGTGGAAGGAAATGTGGTTGGTTGGCCTGACACATTTAAACACTTTTTGCCTGTGACTGCTAGTCACAGGTAGAATGTTAGTTACTACTAAGCTGTGACTGCTAGTCAACGGTAGATATTAGTTTCTACTCAACTGTGACTGACGGTCACGGGTGGATGAAACTAAGCTTTCAACCGTAACTAACATTCACAAATTTGTCGCAGCTAACCTTCCAACTGTAACTCTCAGTCATGGGTAGAAGGTGTATAATTGTGCAACACATATTTCTTTCCACCATTGTCTTTTCCTTTCCCACGAACCTCCACCCAAACAATCGTCCCGCTACACTTCTTCATAAGAAGAATTACTGACTATACGAAGGTACTATAATAGTATCTTTATGTTAGCACTTATGCACTCATCCATGTTAAGGTACAATAAACGTTGAAGACGGTTTTTTAGGTCATATGGAGATACAATAACAATTAAGAGCATCTCCTTTCTACTTATCAAAACCCAAAAGAATCACCATACCAATATACTTGATTTTTAATGTGTGTCACTTTGCATCATCACTAACATCTTTTTGTTACCCGTTGAAGATACTATAACGAATGAACGACGGATCTTGGAATCTTAATTATGTGAAGCATTACACTTCACCTCATTACACCATCCAAAAGAACCAATAGGTCTATCTCAAAAAATACTCACATGTTAAATAGAGATACTACAATTATTTTGTACAATTGTGTAAATGAGAATGTAATGTCATTTGCTTTGTAATCAATTTATTCTTTGAACCTATTTTTTGTTTTTTGAGATGTTCTGTAAAAATTATATATCTCAATAAAGGTGTTCTAGCTTTTAGGTACCCTAAATAACCTTTTTGAAATTATATTTTTGGGAAAAACTCAAAAGAATATGAAAACCAAAGATTCGGAAACTACATAGTAGCTTATAACAATAAGTTTTATAAGTTTAAGTACAATTTAAAAGATAAAATACTTGCACAAAAATTTATACGCACCCGCTATTGCCAAACCAAGGTAGAGAGAAAATCTTACCTGGGACTACCATTCGAGGGTGAAACGTAATGGACGTTTCACCCGCGACTCACAATCGTGGTAGGATTAAAAATACATCTTACTTGCGACTAGCAATCACAGGTTTACATAGCTAGGTAAATAGGTTTGGAAATTTATTATTTTGGTATTTGGTTTTCAAATGGAGTATATTTTGAGGAAAAAAATCATCGGAATCAAATCTACGTTTTGGTTCATACTAGAATATATTCAAGTATGAACCAAAATGTGTGTGTGTATACATATATATCTATATTATTAAGGCTCAACATGTTTATGTAACCGCCATCAGTTTAAATTACTATGATACCCTTTAATTGCATGAAACTGTTAGATACATACATTATTTAATAAACTATTTTAGTCATTTCACATTTTATTATTTTATTATTTATCCACCTCACTCTCTCTCCATATTATTTTATTATTTTTTTTCACCATCCATCTACATTTTTTACGATAAAATATCTCTCATTATCCATCTCTCTCTCATCTCTCCCACTATCCCACCAACCACCATCTCTCCAATCTCCAACATAATTTTTTATCCCACCATATCTCCAACTCCATTATCTGATTATCTCTTCAATTTTCAACTGAAAAGCATAGTTGTTTACAACAATCGTTTGCTCAAGAATAAAGAATCAACATCAAATTACGTAAGAATAACAATATTAAGTATCTTAATATTAAATATTAATAATATTGTTAATAATATTACGTAAAATACCCTTTATTATTGTTAAAATTACGTGAAAATAAAGAATCAACATCAATCGTTTGGATCCTTAAAATGTTAATATTATTGTTAATAATACGTATTATACATAATGTTTTTAATATACCATTAATAACAATTAACAATCATATACTAATAATTTTACCTTCAATTATTAATATCAACATAATGGTATATTATAGGTATACTTACAATAATTTTAATATTATAATACAAATATGTTACTAATATTATGCATAACATCTATATTATTAAGGCAGAATTGGTTTTTGTAACCGCCGTCTGTAAATTGACACAAATACCCTTTAATAATCTAATTAGTTTACATTTATCATGACTATTTTGGTCATTTAAAAGATTTAAATGTCTTTAGATTGAAGACATGATAGTGAGTTTATTAAGAGATCTTAAGAGTATATTAAATGTATTCACTGGCATGTTCGAACTTATGAGACAGTTGGTTAAGGTGTGCGTCTTAAATTATAGATACTGATAGCGCCCAGGTTCAAATCCCGGGGATATCGACAGTATAATAACCAAAGAAAGGTTGGATGTCGGGAGTATAATACTCAAAGAAAGATCAGATGTCGAAAAAAATTGGTTGTTGGGAGTATAATACTCAAACAAAGGTCGAATGTCGGGAGTATAATGCTCAAAGAAAGATCGGATGTCGGGAGTATAGAACTCAAAAAAATGTCGGATGTCGGGAGTATAATACTCAATAAAAGGTCAGATGTCAAAATTATAATACTCAAAGAAAGGTAGGATGTCGGGAGTAAAATACTCAAAGAAAGGTTGGTTGGATGCCGAAAGTAAAATACGTATTTTGTCCAAATATCGACATATATTTTTTTTTATCATATTATTAGAAACAAATATGATAAATATTTATCATGCTTGAGGTGTTCATATGAGAATTAAACATTTGATAAATATATCTGAAATTAAATTATAATTAAACTTAACTCTGAAAATATCAAAGTAATAAAACAAGAAATAAATTGATCAAATATATAATTTTATTTTTTTGTGCAAATTAGTGGGAATTTCTTGATGTTGTCATGGTAGATTATTAATTACTAAAACATCTCTTTCTTGATGTTGTATAGTAATTAATTACTAGTATATATATATAGAGAGAGAGTTAATTACTAAAACAGTCAATTTTTAAACTTTTTTATATGTTTTTCAAATGTGGAGAAAAAAATTATATTTGTTTATCTTTTTTGTTAAATTTGTATAGAAATTGATGCAACAACACGTAATTGGTCCACAATAGAAACAACTATATTATTTGTCAAAAAATATAAAAAATTTGAATGGAGAAATCTAAGCTGATAATATAACATTTGTATAAAAAATATAAAATATTATTTTTCATATTTTCTATAGAAATATTACAATAAAAGTGAAACTTTTCCTAAGTTCTAGATTGTTAAAATAATATAACTTGTTAAATTATCGACCAATCACGTGATATAACGTCAACTTCTATCCATATTTGAGAAAAAAAAACGTAGTTTTTTTGTTCCAATTCTGACATACAGAAAGTAAAATTTAAAAAACCAAAGTTCGATTATTTTTTATAAAATAGTTAAAAGTTCATATGGACATATATAAACCCCATGCCCCCTTCAATTTCACTTCTTCCAAAACTCTCTCTATAGAATCCTTCCTGTTCCTTTTCTATCTAGCCCCCATCCTTGCCTCCTTTTTCCAAAATTGCTCGTTCTCTTCCTCTTCCTGACTCACTAACTTGATGTCACCCATTACTCATGGCCAATGATGCTACATGTGAGAAACATCTCTTCCTGCCTCCGCCTCCTAGGGACCAAAACCAAACATTTTAACAACTAAAAAATTTATAAAAATATTTTGAGAAATAGAAACACTATTTCTATGAGATATCATGTTCCTCTTGATTTAGCACGCGACACTATTTTTCCTTGAGGGGGAGGAGAGAATATATTTTGTCCAAGTTGACACAGGTCTTTATTTCCTTATTGCTTAGACCTTGTCGCGTTATGCAAATAACCAGGGGTGACGTCAGCTCAATAGATCCTCAACGTTATGCGTATTGGGTAGGCATTAAGATGCAATGCACCTTCATGACTGACCTTATTCTTAAAAAAAAAAATGCTTTTACCATTTTCAATTCAACTCTTTCAACCTTAGGTTTTTCCAAACATGCTTTACCAATTTCAAAAACTGGGGTTGGAACCCTAAACGCCCCATGGTTAGGGGATTTAAATTTGTTAACTCGAACGGGAAGCACCAATATTTCTTCTTCTAAGGTGGCGTTGCCCGGTGTTTAGGAGCGTCGTTGAGGGATCCTGCCAACGAGTCCTCGAATGTATATCACGATATGCCCCCCACCCCCAATCTAGAACTTTTCGAAGTGCTCAACATTGAATGCGTTTGTAAGTTAACCCCCCCCTGCATGTCTTCATAAGCTCATGTATATGTAACCTTTCCTTTAATATAATCAGTTTTTATTAATCACTTTTTTGTAATGGGGTCACCTTGCATAATCTTAAATATAACGAAATTTCTTTAACTATTTGATATTTCCTTTTGTATGTCATCGCCTTATTAAAGGTGACGCATGAACATTCCCTTGAACCTTAGAAGTTGATAGCCATTCAAAATTATTTAGGTTGATGTCTAAGATATCCTTAGAGCAAATCCTGGTTTCTTTCGTTAACACTTCGTGTAACGGCGCCCATAAGTGTTTTGTAATATTTCGCTTCGCCCATTCCTTGTGATAAAGTCGACACTCTGAATCACTTAGTTTTTTTTTAGGAACATAGGAGGCGTTACTTAGCTAAAACAGAGAAAGTATTTATTGAGGGTAAAACATTGCATCCTTCAATTCCTTAAGTACACTACCAGAACCATTAAGGCTTACGTACATTTGAGGCATCACATGTTATACGTAGAACTTTTCGAAGTGCTCAACATTGAATGCGTTTGTAAGTTACCCCCCCCTGCATGTCTTCAAGAACATATGTGTTGGGGTGTGCTATGACGACGACCTTATAATGTCCCTCATTTTTAGGGGATAACTTGATGATTTTGTCTTGATGCAAAAATTTGTTTCTTCGTCATACCATCTCCCCCACAAAAAATTAGTGAGCAAGGACTGAACAGTTATAATATCGATTTGTGTCGATGTGCATTTTCCAGTGTTTCTTCTGATGTCCATCACTTTTTATTTGCCAAATCAAGCTTGAGGCATTTCTCATCATCGTTCTCACATTCCCTTAAATATATGACTTTGTGTGTTGCCACTGCTATCTCCACTGGGACCACAACCTCAAATCCTGAGGACGCCAGGAAAAAAAGAGTTGGGTAAGGCGTTCAAGACTGAGGTCGGTATCAAAATTGGGGAACGTCGAAAAAATAATTGGCTAAAGCGAGCAAGATTGAGACCGAGTGGGCAAGAGTGAGGTTGGTATCAAAGTGTGCAGGTGCACACATATTTGTTTCTGGACTTTGTAACGACACAAAACAAATATGCTTGAATTTTATGCGTATTCGATTTCATGCTTAAATCCTGCGGGCATCGAAAAAAATAGTTGGTTAAGTCAAGCAAGATTGAGATCGAGGTGGACAAGATTGAAGTAGTTATCAGGGTGCACAGGTGCACAAATATATATTTTCCAATTTTTTTAGCCTAATGATGGACTTTGTAATGACACAAGATTGAACTGTTTAGATTTTATGCAGAAGTTCTTGGTTGACTATTGAAATGAACTAAAATATTATTTCAAATATATCAAAGAAAGCATAAGAATGTTCACTTACATTTTCAAATGCCCCTTAAACTATTATCAGTATGTCTTACTGACGTAGTATTGCGATGGCTATAAACAAAACATAAAGTCAATTTTTTCAATTTTCGACTTTTTTGAACATATTTTTAGTCACGGTTAGTTATATGTTATTTTATTATATGACACCATGAAGTCAAAACCAAATGTTTTGGTTAAGAAAGGTGACTTCGAAGAAATTACAGGTATATATAAACGAAGTGTAGTCTACATTAATGTTTGTTACCTAGATCAGTGACTCTTAAATTGCTAAGTACGTAGTTGTGTATCTTAAGTTTTTGCAATTTTATTTTCTAATTTAAATTGATTTTTTCATTGACTGTTAATGTCATTTTGTATCACTATATATAATTATATTGTACTTTAAGATATTATTTAGACTCAATAAATAGTTATACTAAAACTTGAATCAACACCTATGTCATTTACAATAGTAAGTAAAGGGTTGTACCTTCATATCATGTAGATATATTTTACATACATACATAATTGAAAAAATAGTTTAAGTGATTTTTTTTAATCCTCTAAAGTGTATTTCCCTAATGGTTATACTAGACTATGACACACACTATGCGCATGTACGCTTAGTCGTTGGTCGCACGTGAGATGTTATAGAGACATGATCGTTCTAATCCTTGGATAATACAAGAATATTACGAAAATTATACATTTGATTAAAATATTATTAATGTAAAAGTAAACTTAATTTACACAAAATAATGAAAAAAAATTACAAACTCTAAATATTTTTAAGAAATTGTTCGAGCGACTGAGATTCACTTTAGTAGTGTAGTGTTTCTTGCCTCCGGTTGCTCAAACATTTTCTTTAAAATATTTAGAGTTCTTAACTTTTATTGTATTATATTATGCAAATTAAGTGTAGTTTTACATCAATAATATTTTAATAAAATTTTTAATTCTCCTACTATTCTTTTATTATCCTAGGAGTCAGAACGATCATTCATTCGTAACACAACACGTGATCAATGACGGCCCGTGCACACAAGTAGCGCATGTCGTAGTTCAATATATATGTAAATAGAAAAGAGTCAATCAAGCACTTCACACGTTACTCGAAAAAATAATACAGAACTACTTTAGTTTGAAATAAATTCACGGATAATTTTTAGCATTACTATATAACTATTATTAATTATTATTTTGTAGGCCCTCTAATTCCAAAATTATTATCTTAATATATATAGTATTTTAATCTAAGAGGAAAAAAATATTGTCAAACAAATTGTGGTACCATATAATTTTTACACTAATTTTGTAACTTGCCACCAAATATAAAATAAATATGGTTTGTATTGCATTGGGGTTAGGGCTGTCGATGATTAAGGTATGGTCAGGGTATGAAAAATACCATAACCATACCATATTTTTAAACCACATACCATAATTATAACCATAACCATTATGGGTATAATTTTCAATATCATAACCATTAAAATAACTGTGATTATTAACCATGGTTTTACCCGTATAACCATGGTTTTACCCGTACACACATGTAATATAATAAAATATCAAAAAATTTATTTTAAAAAATACATCCGTCTATATTACCATCGTTGGACTTTGGCGCCTTCAATCTTCAACAATTTCAAATTTTCAATTATATAATTTATATTTAGTATATTATATAAATTAGTTTATTAATAATAAATAAATATTATATTTATATAATAACCATGGTTATAACTCAAATACCATAACCATAACCATTATGGGTAGAAAATTCATCACCATAACCGCACAACACTATAATGGTACGGTTAACCATATTAAACAGTAACGGTTATAACCATGGTTATGGGTTTTTCACCGCACCATTGCCGGACCTAATTGAGTTAGTAAATGTGTCTAATATATAAATAAAGTCATAAGTTAGAATAATCTTTGTGCATACCATTTGCTAAAGTTTTTAAGATTTTAAGTTTCTTAAAATATTATAGTTTAATGAATCTTATAATTAATAAGTAGAAAACAAATCTGAAAATGGTCTAATCTGTTTGTGCAAAGTGAATTTTTTTAAACCCAAAATTATTTAAATGGTTGTTTGAAAACTATAGTGATTGATACTTTGGACAATATTCTATTAAACATTTACATCAAATTTTTTTAAAATTTATAAAATTAACCGAATATTTTTCAAATGTTATAACTAAAACGTACAAACTTACAATAATATTACCAACAACTTCGATTTGAGTCACATCAGAGGTTCCTTAGCCTGAGCCTGAACCCAAATCAGGTCATCCAAGGTCGGAGACCTGATCTAAGTTCAGACCCAGTCCGAAGATTCACAATTGGAACTCAGTTAGAGCCCCGATAATCCGTACTGAATCTGATCCAATTCTAATTAATCCCAACGAGGGGTCTCCTGACTTGGATAGGAGACCCCAATTTAAGTAATGTATATATTTATGGTGCTATTCAAGTAATATATATATATTTTACCGCATAATTGCTTAACCTACATTTTTTATGGAAGAATGTTAATTGATGTTTTTTTAAATATATTATATTTTAATAAGGTTCGTTTTTGGAGTGAATTAGTTTCTCTGCTTTTTATCATGTGGGATTTTATTTTTCCAAATCCAACCAAACATCCATCCCTTCCACGGTCCACCCAATCAGAGAAGTCTTGTCATCCCCACTCCATGATACAGACGGAGTTGAGGAACTTAGAAACAGATGGGAGGTGCTTTCCATATTATATGAAGACATTTCTTGTTGAAACTTACTTCTTTTATTAAGTAGATAGATAGATTATTATACAACGCCACAAAGACAATGAATATTTTTCTTCGTGAAAGAGACGTCATCTTTTTTTCTTCGTCCATCCACCCAATAAATATACTTTGAAAAGCAAAAACTTTAATGTACATGCAATATGCATGCAAATGGTCAATTTTCAGCAGCGTTTACAAATACCATTCTCTCTCTAATGTACCCCTACCCATGCATGCATGCATGAATATTATTATAAGATGTGCCTTTTTGGTCCAAGTTGGGGTTACCCTACAAACTTTCAAAACTAGGACTTAAATGAATGGATAAGCTTTGAACAACAAGCTCGCTACATTAATGAATTGTTGAAAAATCGTTATTCCAAAAAACAACAACACACCATATGTGAATCCAAATATAAATTATAACAAACGGTTTCAAAGGATGGCAACGACGACGATGTCGATTCAATATTAGGTTAGGTAGGTAGATGTGCAAATAATGGAAGATTTATTGAGTAATTATATTAGGTATAACAATTAATTAATTATATATCACAAGTAAGTATGCATTATCTGATACATGATATTAAACCATAATATGAATTATGTCATACAGGACATGCATTAAGCTAACCATCAATTATAGAATGCAGAACATTGAATTGACATCTTGTTATATGATACGATACATTGAGTCAACATCAAATTATATGATGCGTGACTTTTATAGCCAATATCATTATATCATATGAGACATTGTGCCAACATTGAATTATATGATACCAACCTTTGAGCCAATCTCGATTTGTAAGATACAGGACTTTAAGTCACCATCGAATTTGCTTGATTTTGAGACGTGTCATGTAGAAGATTTTCGAAAGATGATATTTTTCCCCACTTGTAAACGCGTTTTACTAAGAGGTTATCAAAAAAATCACCCCGAGGATATATACAACAAAATCACAAGGTCGGCCAGCTGCAAAACTCAGATACATTCCTTAGAACTTTTATCAGGACATATTTTTTATGGAACACCACGTGATCTATAGGAATCACACTTACTTGAGAGTAAGCGATTTGACTCTTGGAAGCATTGATTGTGGGGTATGTATCCGTATTTGTAGGCATCTAAGAGTCACTTCCAAAGGATCACATCCTTTCACTTGTATCATATCAAATAGTTGTATCACTTAAAAGTATATGCATCCTTTTTAGTATTTTTTTTAAACTTCCTAGACCTTTATTTGGTACTTTCTTCAATTGACAAATACATCATTATTTTTATTTCTCGTGATACATATAATTTTTCAATATTAGAATCTACCACAAAATTCCAACAATCCCCAACTTAGATTGTAATATACTCGTGTCCATTAAACTCCATAATTCATACATACTTGAAGATATCTTTTGATTTAAACCTTCTGTTAGTGTAAAATTTCAAAGCTCCAACAAAGTCAATGGTGGCCTAGGCTTAAACTAATACTTTTATGGCATGTTCTTTTCACAACATTCTTATGGAATAGGTCTTACGGATTCCGTAAGAAGTTGTTCTTTTCGTGGAATTGGAAAATTCCGGCTTACGGAATCCGACCCCTCTAGTGTTAGACATTCCGTGAAAAAATGTTGGATTTCCTAAGCCTTGCGGGCTAGGAATCCGGAATAGGTATAAACATGACTTTTTTACCCTCAATATATTTTGTTAATGGCGAATCTACCCTTAAGTTATCCCTAAGTTTATCTTCTTTACGAACCGAAGCCTGCTCCTTTAATCCAACTGAAGCTTCCTTCTCCAGTCTGCTCTCCTTCTCCTCGGGTATGCTCTCCTTCTCCTTCTCCTTCTCCGTTTTGCTCTGTTCACCACAAACCCTCCTCCTCAGTTCTTCTCTCGATTCTGGGTTCGTGATGAACCCGGAATCGTTTCTGGGTTCAGCACGAACCAATAAATCGGTTGAATTCCATTTGTTTGTTGTTTGAAATTGCTAGGTTCGGTTGTTTGTTGTTTGAATTGCTGTATTTTGCTTTATAAATGTTGTTTGAATTACTGCATTTTGCTGCAATTAATTGACATTGTGGTTTCTGTTTCTCTTGCACATCAATTGTTCGACAATTACCGGGTTCTCATTATTTCGCAGAATGGGTTTGTGTTTATATGGTTGCTTTGTGTTTGTGTTTGTGTTTGTGTTTGTGTTTGTGTTCGTGTTTGTGTTTGTGTTTATATGGCTGATTTTGTGTTTATATCGTTAATTTGTGTTTGTGTTTGTTTAGTTGATTTATGCTGTTTAGTTTGATTTTGTGTTTAGTTGATTTTGTTGTTTGATCTAAGTTGTTTGTAAGGAGTTGGTTGGTCTTGTCTGTTGAGGAATGAAACATAGTTGGTGAAACATTGATTTTGGAGGATATCAAAAACAAGGCATTATTTGGCAGACATTTTCAGTTTGAAGAAGGTAGGTTTGCATTGAATTCCAACTCTACATATATTTCTTATGTGTTGATCTTTAACTCAGGACATTGGTGGACTCCAACCAAATTTTTTGAACTCTAAGATGAATGTTGTTCTTAATATGGTATTATGTTGTTGATGACTAACATGGTCTTCTTGGGTCGAGAAAACCTGGGCTTCTTGGGTCGAGAAAAACATTGACTTGCACTTTTGAGTCTTTTCACTAGAGGTTCGTAAGCATGTTTATTGTTGTATATATGCTTGGATATACTGAAATCGTGTTTAGCATAGGTTTCTGTTGGATATACTGAAATTGTGTTTTGCTGGATATATGCTGGATATAAGCAAGTGTTGGGTTTGTTTGTAAGGATGGGGGCAGTGCCTCAGTTAGTGCAACTCTTGCCCTGTTTAGATCCTGATTGCTTGGAACTCGCTCTCTTTGTGTTGGAGACACTGTCGTGACTTCCTGAAGCACAGGTAGCACTCAAGGATTGCTCAAGCACAATCCCCAACATGGTGAGACTTCTAATGAGAGTATCAGAGAGTTGTACTCAGTATGCATTTTCTATACTGTGGGCCGTGTATAGCCTTGCCCCTCCGTAATTGTCTAATTGATGTTGTTATTGCTCATTGGAGGCTAACATTGACAATTTGACCAATTAATAATTTGGAGGCTAACATTGACAATCTTGAATTGCTGGTTCAGTTAACAATTTGATTAATAATTGTTCCCTGCATCTTTGTATTGTTCCTTGTAATGTTCTTGGAAATCGAACATACTTTGTATATGGATAATGTTTATAAGTGTGTATTGTCGTGTGGTAATGAAATGTTATGTTACGGATAGTGTGATTAATGATTTTACGGTTCGGATAAATATGGTCTCAACGAATCGAGTTTAAAAAATGAATTTACATTAATTACAATTTTTACTAAAAAACAATCAAGGAATTGTCATTTAAAATTAATTAAATAAATTATTTTTTTAAAAAAATAAATTAATAATTAATTATATTATATGCTTTTATTATTCTTAATTTTTAAAATTAATTCATACAAATTAAATGTATTATATATTATACATATATAATAAGGGGCAAATATGTCATTTTAACACATTCCATTCCATTTCCATATACAATTCTACCAAATAAACAACAGAATTTCTTATTCCATTTCATTCCATCAAAGAAACAACTTCATATTCTTATCTCTTATTCCTTATTCTCTATTCCTATTTCCTATTTCGTATAACGAATTCCGTGAAAGAAACGCCCCGTTAATATTAAAACTGGAAACATTACATATATGAGTTATTTAGTCCTAATGAGAAGTTCTTTTGTAATTAAGACTTTTATGACCACTTCTCCGATATGAATGGCGAGCACCTAAGAATTAGTTCCAATGCTACATCAAAATTCAAATTCAATCCAGAAGACAATTCAAATATACATTAGTCCAAGCTCTTCTTGGTTACAACTTTAGCAACCTCTTTAGCTGAAAATTTCAAACTACAAACACATATACTTTTCCCGAGTCATTCATAGTTCTTGTTTAACATTCTTCAATGAAAGAACAAGATCCAGATGTAATTGAAAAGGCTACCTGGGCAGATTTGTTGAGTTGAAGGAGGGAACAAAATCTAGGCATATGAACATATATATAATGAGAGATTCTATTGGCAGACCATCGACTACTTTATACAGATCACCTTTGTTGAAAAACTAAAATGCCCTAATAGTATTTTACATATTTATCCTTACCAATTTTAAGGAAATTAATTATTAAATCGACCTCATATTTTTGTAGTTACTAAATCGACCTCATATTATCAAAAATGGTGAAAAATTATGCTTCTAGCAAGTTTTGAACCATAGACCTCTTACATACTAACTAAATCTTTTACCACTATACTAGTAACTCCAATTGGTTTCTTATATACTTCAAATATAGTTATTGAAGGAACTCTCATATTATTGTATTAAACATCTTATGTTTATTTATTGATGTTATTTAATAATTAACATTTGTTAATCGTTGTTTGTTTAATTATAGTTTTAATTTAATTATGTATCTACTAATCAATTTTTTTTAAAAATGATTGAAAAATAAGTAATTTTCTAAATTTAATATTTATAGACTACAAGAATACTCATTTTGAAAATATTTTTTCAACCATCTCTAAAAAAACAAAAATAACTACAATATGTAGATAATTAAATTAGAACTCTAACACATATGATGCCAAGTTTCAATTTTCCCATCAACCATAAAATTTGCTTAAATTTATAAAAATTGTCAAAAATTACCAACACTACTTTGACCAAATTTTATAATCGATAAGAAAATTGAAATCTAACACCATATATGTCGTTAGAGTTCTAATTTAATTATCTAAATTCTATAATCTTCCTGATTGTTTTTAGATATGGTTGAAAAATATATTTTCAAAATGCATATTCCGGTAGTGTATAAATACTAAATTTAGAAAATTAGTTATTTTTCAACCATTTTAAAAATAATTAAGCAGTAGATACATAATTAAAACTATAATTAAACAAACAACGATGAACAAATGTTAATTACTAAAGAACATCAATAAATAAACATGTGATGTTTAATATAATAATATGAGAGTTGTTTCAATAACTATATTTGAAATATATAAGTAAGCAATTGGAATTACTAGTATAGTGGTAAAACTTTTAGTTAGTGTATAAGAGGTCCATGGTTCAAAACTTGCTAGAATCATAATTTTTCACCATTTTGATAATATGAGGTCGATTTAGTAACTACGAAAATATGAGGTCGATTTGATAATTAATTTCCTTAAAATTAGTAAGAACAAATATGTAAAAAGCTATTAGGGCATTTTAGTATTTCAATAAAAATAGTATGTATAAAGTAGTCGATGGTCTGCGAATAGAATCTCTCATATATAATTGTTGTTAATGGGCTGACTTAATTGAAGGGCCTCCCCCAATATTTTGATGTACTTCCCAATTTCTTTATGTGGAACATTTGCTGCAATAGAAATTTCCTGTACATTAACGGAGGTAACTGAATCAACTCAATGAATACGTGGGACTGGAATCACTGGATAATGGAGATTCTATAAAATCCCAGCTGGTGACCGGAATATAAACAACAAATATCTTTCTTGCACATATACAAAGTGAAAAGACCCAGTACTGCTAACAAAGAGCTATATCGACCCCATCATCTAATTCGCTCTATTGACAGTAACAGCTTCACACTCAAATGTCATTTCTTATTAAAGCACATTCTTCCTTATGATTTTTTATAACATAATCAGAAAATGAATCACGTAAGTTAAATACGGACAATACAGATCAATGTCATCAGAATAAGCCTGAAAGCTCAATACAATTCAATATTTGTTTTTAGACAAATGTTTGCCAGTGACCTTGTTCATAAACCCGACCAAACTGGGAATGGTCGCAAGCAATGCTATGGTCCTGGCCGTAATCGACAAATGTTGTTCTCAATTAACCTATTTTAACAGACAAACTGCTATGGTCCTGGCCGTAATCGACAAATGTTGTTCTCAATTAACCTATTTTAACAGACAAACTGAGAACCCAAATCAGACACGAGAACTCATGCTTCAGTTCTCAATTAACCTATTTTAACAGACAAATGCAGTTTTCAACTCCCAAACCTCTTCTTCGGCGGATGGGGTCAGCAAGGATGTTGTTGAGGATGCATGAAAGAAAAGCCTGGATGTTGATGAGGATGTCTCTTCTTTTTCAATTTGCGTGATAGAGAGATGTGGGGAGTCACTGTCTCTCCCGAAGCTAATCGTTCTTCTAATTAGGGCGGCTGACTCATCCAACAGCAACGACATTCCGACCACGGCGGCCTCTGATAGGGATTTATAGATGATAAGGGTATATTAGGAAGTTTAACTTTGAATAATGTCACGTCCACAGTACATGCGTAAATTTAACAGAGATAATTAACGGATGAAACCGTTCAGTCACATCTGTCAACATAAGTAACGGTTGAGCTCAAGTTTGAACCGTTCAGTCACATGTGCCAACATAAGTAACTGTTCAGGTAATTAACCATTGATTAATTAATGCATGTAATGTTAGTTTGATCATTTTATGTATCCAAATAGTGACTTAACGGACAAAATAAACGATAAATAGTAAAAATGACCAATTAATCACATGTTGAAACTTATATAACCATTCTGCACAAATTATAAACAATTAGTCACATGCGCAAATATACGTAACCATTGAAGTAATTAACCCTTTTAAAGATAACCGTAAACACTAACCTTGTTAGCGCTTTGATTTTTTTGGTCAAAAACGCGAAACTCGTTCGTGTGTACTAGAAACATAGTGAAAAATTTATGATTCTAGCTTGGACCTCCACCTTGACAGCTAAGTGCATTACCACTACACCACCAATCATAATTACATTTATATGAACTTCAAATATATTTATTCCATGAACTATAATTTAATAACTCACGTTTAAGAAAAGTTAATTTTTAAAGAGTGTTAATAAATAAATATGAGATTCTTAATATTAAAAATCTAAGAGTTTATGTAATAAAAGTTGGTGTAGTGGTTATGGGCTTAGCTATCAAGGTGGAGGTTAAATGTTCAAATTTTGCTAGAATCATAAATTTTCACTATTATTTTTGTATGCGCGAACGAGGTTTGCGTTTTTTATAAAACAAATCAAAGCACGAATCTTGTTCTCGTTTTTAAGAAATAAAAAAGTCAAAAGCGCGAACGAGGTTAGCGTTTACAATTATTTTTGAAAGTACGAAAATGTGAGGGTTAGTTTGGTAATTAATTTTTAAATATGAGTCAAAATTAGGAATTTCTCTATAATCTATTACACACTTTAGTTGTACAACTCCATTCATCTGATTCTGTTGTAACTCGTCTTTGCATGTTAGGTATTGTAGTCTGATTAATATGTAATGGTAGATTATGTATTAATGTACGCGTCTCGCAGCAGCACCCCGAACCCATAGGCTATACTGTACTGTACTGTATTTCTCCATGTATACGTATTTTGTAACAGTAACCGTCATTAATATATCTTTCTAAACCGTGTGGAGGTTACCCACTTGGGTGTTACCACAAGAAATCCGAGTTTGCTTCCCTTCCTTTCCTCTCTAGAAAGATTGTGCTTTTCCTTCTCAATCCTAAGTGTTTTCTTCATTAGATTGAGTGTTTGATCCTAACAAAGCAAGTAACATCTTTTCAAATATATTTCCAAGAAATATTCCTTAGGCAATCATGTTATTCGTGTCTCATCTTGAGCAAATATTGATTAATAGATTTCAACTAGTTGTCGAACTAGTCTCCTACTATGAGAAACTCTCATATTCTCATACTTAATATGTGAATATTCATTTCATATACAAGTCAATAAAACTTTTCAAGGTTGTATGTGTTATGCTATACATTCGCATACTTTGATTACTTCACATAGTGACCATTAATAGCATACACCCCACTATTCTCTAATTCGTTTTCTCAAAAACGTCAACCATACTTTGCATATGTATGCATATATATACATATTTTAAAATAGAATTTTGTTACATTCTGTCATTGTGAGAGACCATGTCATTACCACATTTGATTTAAATAGAGTCAATTATGTCGATACCGATCTTGCCTTTTATACGAATCTCATTGAGACATATTTGAGTAATCATTTATATCACAAAATCATCCAAGCCACATTTTCCCAATATAACTTCCATAAAATCATATATTCGACATACTCCGACTTAACTGACACAAATGTTTTTTAATCATAGCATCATTTATGTCCACATATTCCATCTTATCTGACATGAGTGATTTTCTATCATCAAGTCTTATATGCCCACAAATTCCTACTTATCTGACATGAAATATATTATTATATATACCCACAGATTTCGACTTGATTCATTTTCCATAGTAAAATCATTACTGTCCACATATTCTGACTAACCCGACAATAGAATTTCACCGACGTCTATCAAGTAAACTCAACTTTTTTCGTGGGTCCAAAGTATCATTAAAATGATTGTGATCAACTCTATTATATATAATATCATCTTTTAATTGTTAGGTATAATACTGGGATAAGAAAGTGAGCACTCAATCAATTATAAATCAAAAGCTAACTAACTATGCATTATCTTATACATGACATTTAGCCAATATATAAATTATGTCATAAGAGTCATTGAGTTAACCATCAATTATAAGATGCAAAACATTCAACTGATATCTTGTTAAACGATTTGAGGCATTGAGACAACATCGAATTTTATGATACAGAACTTTGAGCCAATATTGAATTGTATGATATGGGACATGATGACCTTGAACTTTCTTAAATTGATAAATATATCATTATTATTTTTTCTCGTGATACATACACTCTTCCAATATTGGAATCTATCATAAAATTCCAACAGAATATGGAATGATGGTTAGATACAGTTAGCGACAACTTACAAGAAAGTACAATTCATATATTTTTGAGAGAATATTCTTAATCATACCATGAAATTATCTCTATATATATATAAAGGGAAAGGATATGGGTCAGGAAATTGGGGCAGAACTGAGTTCCTTAAAACTAATATCACTGTCTTAGGCTTAGGCTATGATCTCCGACTATTAGGCGACCCGAGTATCACATAATCTAACATCTCTCACTCTCACTTGGTGTGGTTGCTTAATAGTCATCTCTAAGAAAATCATTCTCAAACATTCAATAGTAGATTCATACATGTAACAACTTTCTACGACCAACTTCAATAGAAAGTATCACACAAGAGTTATGTCGTATAACCAATCCATAGCAAAATAGTGTTTTTCTTAGAACAACTTCTTATTCCGAAAAAATAAGAATTTATCAAGATGTGACTATTCTTTTTCCGGTTAAATATTCCATTATGTTGGCTTACAGAAACTTATTCAAATGCATCCAAGAGGGTGTTAACCCTTAAAGTTTGATTGACTAGGGGTAAGGATACAACTATTTAATCCTCAAGCTTAAAAGATGCACAATTCTTCCTTAGGCATGTACCACATAAGTACAAGGTATTAGTTGATGAATATATACTTAAACAAATAGTATCATACAAGACTTACACCACATAACCAATCTAGAGCAAAGGTTTGGCCAAAAAAAAAATCTAGAGCAAAGTAATGGTCTTCTTAGAACAACTTATTATTTCAAATAAATAAGAATGATCAAGATATGACTATTCTTTTTTCCATTACATCTTCCCTTCTTCTGGATCACAAGAACTTGTTCAAACATGTCCATGAGGGTGTTAACACTTAAAGTTTGATTGATCAAGTTCATACAACTCTCTCACATATGAGTTATTCATTGATAGACAATCTTGCATAGAATTTACACAAATGTAAGGCTTACCTAACATTTAAATTGATCCAAAGGTTGAATATTTCAACCCAAAACTATCAATACAAAGGACACATAGTCTGCCAAGTAAATGAAATAAATTGTTAAAACCAACACAAGGCTCAAGATCAAACTCAAAATAAGCTTAAGACAAGGTCAAATCTGACCAAGCTTAACCACATAGGTCTGTCTGATTCAGTTGAGCTCAAACCGGTCCAATTGAGTTCAATCTGGTTCGCTCTTCACGCAGTAGACTGATTGTATGTGGAATTAAAAAAGGTTTGGCTCACACATTGGACTAGCAATGGTGCGAGTATGGTATGACTTGACACGAGTTGGGTCATATCCTTCACCCAACTGGGGGATGGCTAGAGTTTTTTCAACCCTAGCAGTCGTTGACAACAAATGGTGGGGGATTCCTTCAATTAAGGAGGTCGTGGAGCCATAATGAAGGATTATGTGTTATTGGCTAGCCCAAAAGTGGAACTTCATTACCTAAGAGTAGTTGTAATAACAAAATCATATACTTTATCTTTATATGAGAAAGAGTTCTCAGGTTCAACCTACGGTCGTTATTCACAATAGACACCAGAGAGAACATATAGCCACTTAGATAATAGTTGGGGGAGACATATGGATCATCTATTAACCCTTGACGTTCCCTTCGCATCCGTAGACCGACCGTGATTCCACCTTAAACAAATTTATTTTTTCTAAGATGATTTGGCAGATCAAGTAAACGTAAAACTATGTGTTTTATCTATGTTGAAATATATTGGCAATTAGAATATGATATGTGCAATTTATTCCAACATTTTTTGAGAGCTTCGTAAGTTAGATTTTGAATACCCTGAAAAGATAACCAACAATGGCCAAGCGTGGCCATGATTAACCCTCTCTCACACTAGCAATGTGGGTTGTTCACTATAATAAACTCGTGCATTAGCGTCGACATAAAATCGCTGTTAACCGCTTAAATGGCGCTGCTATCACTTAGCAGCAACGAAATCTTTGTCAGGGTAGCCTCCGTCGCTAATACGCTTACCTACGAAAATTGACTGTTGCGAAGTGGTCTGCCGCTGCTAAGATGACATCTCCCAAAATGACTTTACAACCAAAGTAGGTTGGTGTTAAACACAATAAAAAGGCGACAAACACATTTACGATGTTATAGATGGGTTTTAATGATGAAAATGTTTCATCGTTGAATTGCATTTTTAGCCGTGACTTTGAGGGGTTGTCTTTTATTGGAAACAACGTCCATTTACTTGTTGTAAATACATGTTTTTAGTGATAACAACCACTAATATCAGTTTATGTCGCTGCTAAATACGTACTTTTTGTGTCAACAACCACTAATCATTGTTAATGACAAATATTTGTGATGTGTTTTTATGAATTATCTAGTTATTGCTATATGATATGAACTACACAATACAGAGTAAAAAAATATAATATATTATTTATCCAAGTATATATATACATCTTAATAAATATCCAAACTACAAACTTACAATAATTTTGAATGTAAAAGAACAAGTCATAATTCATAATCCTTAAGATTAGGGGAGATCAAGCGACAAATTATAAAGGTAACATACTTCCGTAAGATGATTCTGCCATGATAACTCCATCATGTCCACGTGGGATACTATATCAGTAGTTTTAGGTGCCTTAACTGGGAGAGGATAAACAAGTGACTTGCTATCTCTCAAAAACCACACTGCATAGCCTTGAATGAGAACTGTAGTATTTGAGTCAGTCTGCAATATCAGAAAATGAAAGCTTAGTATAAAATTTAAACAATTAAGAAGACCAGTGGATTTTCATTTTTCTAGAATGAGATCAATTAGGCTAAAGTGGTGAAATAGGTACAAGAGTACTATGAATATCAATGTATATGAGCTGTAATGAAGGAACACCTTGAATTAAACAACAGTTAAGGAAAATCAGTATTTACCTTGAAATAATCAGAATAAAGCACTGGTCATAAATATGAAAAAGAAAGCCCTTATCTATGAGAAAAACGAGGAAGAAAAAACAAATCCCCACGACGAAAACCAGTTACCCTCAAGTAAAGGGTGATCTGTGTTCCACGAGAAAGAAGATTATCGGGATCTGTATCCTCTATGATCACGTAGGAACTACTGTCAGCTACTGATTCCCAAACATACTGTTTATCTGATCTTGGGCTATTCGTAGACACCACAACCTACATTACAAGGAATTATTTATAACCGTAAGTTTACCACATAAATTCACAAGGATGAACTAATACAACATTAATTGAAGCAGCGAGTTAGATATGATCTTCAAATATGTAGCTTGCTGTCTCTAACCTTCTCAGCAACCAGAAAGGTAGAATAGAACCCAACTCCAAATTCACCAATCAGACCATTCTCTGCACCCAGATCCTTATTTTCCTGAATTATTAATAATTTTTTGTTTCAATTACAAAAAGTTCTCAAAAAAATGTAAAGTCTGCACCATCTATCCAAATCCTTTGGAACGAGGGTAACACTGAGGAGTATTGTAATAAAATTGAGAGGCTATTCTCACTCATTAGTATATATATATATATAAGGGTTTTCGTAGGTACCACTCTGAGCAATAGTTCCAAGACAGTCAATAAGTTCCTCTTTTGTCATCCCAATACAAGTCCAATGCTGGAAACGGTGTCGCATTTCGACATCGGGGTGGAACACACGCGACTGTCAAAGTTAGACTGACATGGTTAACTCCGTCGTTCAACCTAGGGAAAATATTTACAGATTACATAAATGACTTTGACAACTCCGTTTTCTCTCGTGCGAGCTCCGTTTTGGGTGTTCTTGATGTTTATGAAAGACCATACAATCAAATCCAAGCTCAATGATTGCTTTTAGTGATATAACTTATAAACCTAGCTTTTACGACCTTTAAAGTCTCGGTTTGCAAAGTGTTCCAATTTTTACATACTTGATAATTAACAAACGACTCAACCAAATTCAATTTCGCCACTTGTGTAAGGTTGCTTAGAACCCCCTAGAATCTAACCATGTCCATAAACAAGAATAAAACTCACCATACCGAAATCCACAGTAATGACCTTTAAAACTTTCTCTGTCTAGAATTATGCATCATCCCTGGATGAAAATAAGATGAAAACTGCAATAATTACTTTAGTTCCAATGTCCTTATGCCTTTGATGATGATTCCAGATCAATCGTTGCATCTCTTGACTCGTTGCTTGATGGGGCATATGCGCTCCTATCTCCGTCCATGTTCGCTTGGCTGTCACCTTTGCTAACTTCAATTTATCTAGGGTTTTGGAAGTTTGAGAGCTTACGTTAGATGTAGCAGATGAAGATATGAAGACATCTAACATCTTCATCATTTGTGTCGATCACCTAAAACCTTACGGTGGAAACTTATTGATATTTAAAAAACAATTCTCCTTGAAACTTATTGGTATTTCAAAACAATTCTCCTTTAACCTCAAAATTCTTCTTTAGGTGACATTAGCTCTCCAAGTTCCTAATGTGCAAGTTTAGTCCTTCATTTTTATTGTGGGTGTTGCAAATTCACTATATATTTTCCCTTGAACAATGTTTTTTTTCTCCCACTTATATTTGAGAATGCATGATTCACAGTTTTAATATTTTGTAAGTTTCTTCTATGATTGTTTATCAATATATGTCAAGTGGATTATCGATTACACTCTCATAAGGGTAATGTTTTATTTTTCTTTTTGGTGTTAAGCCTATAATGGATTATGGTTTCTATGCACCACACGCTTAGATAAATTATGGTATGTCGATCCACTTAGGAGTTATTTGGTAGTCTGTGGACTTTGGATTCAGGGATTTTATGTGTCTATTGAGAACTCTACGACATTTGAACATATGATTTATGGGAAAAAGAGATATGTTGTAACCCGCATTCCATATCTCGTGGATCCAACTCGGCCATGGGTTAGGACCCGAGCAGTGATCTCGACTCAAAGTCGTATGAGACTAGGACTCTGAGTGTAGAGTACCGATCATACCCTTACTACTTTGAATAGAGAATTGAGATTCAATTTAATGTTTTCTCTTAGTCTATTCTCGAAGGGATACGTTAGATTAAGTACGGGCTTACAATTTTAGAAAACATGTTACATCAGGTTAATGGAATCGTGTGAGTAGGATGGTCATTACAAGATCTTCTCGAGATTGTGTTCACTAGGTGACCACCATCCGCAACATTGGCACAGTTGTAGATACAATATGATAAGTCTATGAGATCACTTTGGTGAGACTTGAAGAGGATTACATAGACAAGGGTGCAGAGCAAAAAATCACTATGGTGTAGAATCTGCGAGTCATTAAAACTCCTAACAGATGCATAACACTTTGCTCGTCATGCTTGTCGGTCGCACAACTATTTTTCCTTCATGATACTTTTAGTGTATAAGGATGATTTGTTCTCCTGGAGTTGACATATTGTATGAGAATCCCCCTTGTGAGGAGAAATGAAGGATTATGTGTTATGGCAGCCCATTACTTCAGACTAGTTGTAATAGCTAACCCATATCCTTTCTCTTTATATGAGAAGAAATGCTAAAGTATAACATGAGTTTGTTCATAATACTTTTAATCAAGTGTTAAGTTCTCATATTATTCTCACGTTATCATAATAGGTAGATTGATCAAACCTTTGTAACACTTCAACGCATGATAGACTACGACAACGCGCACGTGCATTAGAGTTTAGTATAACTATTAAGGAAATACACTTAACTGGATAAAAAGACTTCCATTTAAATTTGGTTTTCAATTGTATATAGGGCTTGTTTATGATTGTAAATGGCGTAAACTAATTTGATTATGATTTTTCTATAACTATTCATCGCGTGTAAAAACACTCTTAAAGGACAACATATTTACATAGGGTTAACAACCAACTCGCTACCTATACTTTGGTAGTTTACATATTGTTACTCAAAGTTTTTTTTTCTTCAAATTTTGCTACATGTAAGTTTGGAGTTGGGGCAAAGTGTTACACTCATCTATTTTTTCTATCAAATTGGGATGAAATTGACATGGCAACACGTGATTAGTCTATATTGTAAACGACTATATTATTTCTAAAAAAATGGGAAAAACATTCTAGAAATTTAGAGGAAAAATATGATTTTTTATATAATATTTGTATTGAAAATATAAAATAAAAAGAACTCTAATAAATTTTTATCTATTTATTTCTTTCATATATTCAATAAAAATATTATATTACAAAATTGTTGTTTTTTCCTATCAATTTCTCGTTTTTTCCTGGTATTCTTAAAAACGTATGTAATTTTTTAAATCATGGACCAATCATATTCTGTCACATCATTTGACTTTGAGATTTAACAGAAAAATAAAGAGAGGCACCATTTTCCACAACTCTGAAAGTATAGGTAACATAATTTGAAACAACAAAGTTCTGGTAGGCTTTTATAAAATAGTTAAAGTTCATAACGTGATTTGGTTATTAACCCAATTATATATAATTATATAATATAATATTAATAGTCAATAAAAGGAGTATACTCAACTTATCAATACAATTACTAAATTTTGAGATTACAGTTACACCCCTAATATTACAAAATTTATGAGTAAATTTATCAAGGTAACAAAACATTTTTGTAGACTACGCTTTGAATATGTATACCGGTAATTCTTTTGAAGTCTCTTTTCTTAACCAAAATGCTCCTAGATTTCCTTTGGTCAATCTAATACAAATCCTCTACGCACAATTGAATGTTATTTTCATGCTCCAATAAACCTTACTCTCACCAACATTTTGAAATGAATCATGCATGACAACATCATATGTTCAAAGATTTTCAAAATATATCGGTTCTCTGACATGATTAAGAATCAAACGAAGATGAAACTTTTTTTTATCATTAGGGGACACTGTGTAAATTCTTCTAATGACTTTAAGGCAATTAACTAATCTTTCCCAAGTAATACTCTTTCTTGACCATAAATAATGTTCAAAAACTTCTCAATATAAATAGATTAATGCTTATGCATCACACTACAAGAAACTCGAGCTTACACATCGGCAAAAATGCGTTGCTAAATGCATAAATACCATTGTTAACTTTTAACAAAGACAAGATCTTCGTGACGGTAGCCCCCGTCGTTAAAGGTTTATAGGTCGACAATTTGCCGTTGTAAAATGCTTTCCGCTGTTAACATGACACTCCCCACTTCTCCTTTACATCAGCATCAGGATGATGTTAAGCACAGATGAAAGGCGACAACACTTTACCGATGTTATAGATTACTCTTAGTGATGATAACTGTTTGTCGATTTTTTGGTCGATTTTTTTTTCTGCGATTGTTTTGGCCGATTATAAATTATTTGTGTTCATCCATGGCTTCTTCATCCATATATCGTCACTTCATCATCTATGGCTTCATCCATGACCGATTTTTTCACGACACTTCATCCATGGTGAAGGCATCGGAGAACCAGTACTTCTCTAGCTCCAGCTCGCCTTCTACAGGTCCAACTCGACTTCTCCAGCTCCAGCTCGACTTCTCCAGCTCCAAGTCGCCTTCTCCAGCTCCAGCAGACCTTCATCCATGGAACTTCGAGCAGCTCCAACACTTCATCCATGACAGGTCGGTCGAGCTTCAACTTGCCTTCAACTCAAGGTCCAGTTCTGTTGGTGCGAGATGAAGACTAAAGGGTGAAGACAGAGGGAGCCGAGAGGGTGAAAGGAAGGGAGGGTGAGCTTCAATCCAGCGGGAAAACGTTGAAAGAAGGAAGGTGAAGGGAAGGAAGGGAAGGCTAGAGGAAGACGTTGAATGAATCAGTAAATATGTTGTTGAATGAAAAATTTTTGAATTTTTAAATCAGAGCGGGATTTTTTTTTGAAAATTTGATTTTTTAACACCAACAATAGTCGTCACTAAATAAACTATTTTACAACAACAATTAAATCTGTTGTTGAATGACTATACTAATGTCGACAATATATTGACACGCAAACCTATTCTTACATTTTCGCGGTACTTATGTTTTAACGACGATAAAATTTATTAGTTACGGCATACATCCGTTGTTGTTATAGATATATTAACGATAAAAAGTTTCGCATTTAAATATGTACATTTACAACGGAAAATGTCATGTGCTACTGATGAAGTCAGTTAACATCATGTGTTGGTCGTCATTACACATGCATCCATGTAAAAAATAAAGTGACTGAAAAAATTAAAACTAAATGTATCTTATAACGGTGGAAAACATATTGTGCCTAATAAGTAATAATAACGACAATGCAAACTGTCGACACAATATACACACATTCAACATCAATTCTTAGCGTCAACACAAAATTATCGTCACTGTTGCACAAGTTTCTTGTAGTGTCAGTAATGATGCATATCAAAATTATGTAAGCATAGTCTTGGAGTTTCGAGAATTTACTTATGTAAGTGCACGTGTTGCATGTTAGGCAAATGCATTTGCAAACGATACACAATCGGATGCATTCTCCTCATAGGGAGTTTAAGAATTCTCCAAACTACTTCAGGTGCACAAACCCAACGCGCATTAATGTATTTATAAACACCTTGAACATCTTGAACATTGTATTTCATCATCATGTGATAACATCCCCACTTCTACTACAACTAGATTAATGCCATCGTGAATGTATTTATAAAAAAATACTTTACACTTTATACAGTTGAACAAATCTTCACATTGATGTGGCAATCATACTTTAATAGCAAACACAAATTATACGGAACAACTCAACTGTCTCCAGTTTTACTTCTGAACGATTAAGAAGTGGTATACATCCTTGATAACCAATATGAAGAATAAGAATCACTCATTTATTCCCTTGTGAACTGCAAAAATGATTTGGGAAATCTTTTCTTGCATTCTCCATTTCTTGGCAAGGTGTCGTACGTTGTTGGTCACATGGGTTATCATGGATCATATGCTTAAGAACGGTAACACAAATTGATGGTTCCTGACGAAGATCTTGAATTTCATCATGAACCAAAGAATCATAATCATCAGGAGTAGATGGTTTCGCCTCGTCATGTAGGATTATTAACATGCGTGCATGTGGGAGTCCTATTTTATGGAACTCAATATGTAGCTAGATGTACACGATCACTGTCCCCAAAAATTCTCAATTGAGTATATTGGTCTTAAACTCCTCAAATCGAGCATGAAATATGCGAGATAATAAATTCGAACGACCATGTGGAAACTAATAATAGATGCAACAAATATATTTTAAATAACTCACATAATAGCACATCATGAGAAAATTCAAATATACACATTGATGAGTGAAATGGTAACATGAAATTCTAGTAATTCATTAGTGAATTCTTTCCACGAAAAGTTGCATGTCCTTGTGGTGAATAAATTTGGTTGTCAAAATAATGTACCAAAGTCATTGATCTGAAAATCATTCAAACATGTCATAGTTGAATTCAATAAAGGATGACAGTAATATTATCATTTGTTCAATTGTTCCTTTGTTGCATCAAAAAGATAATACGTGTATTAATCTCATGTTAGTGTAAAACTCTCTATTCACGTAAAAATATATAAATTTGAATAGGCATTTGTGTCATGATTTTCTGCACTAAATGAGTCTCGAATGCCTTTGTAAGCATTAACTCTGATATCTTGATTATTATGAATCCAACAAAGTTTATGAGATTCATTTTAAAAAAGGTGATCAAAAGTATATTGTTGCATAAGGCTTCCTGTACAAAAAAATAAAGATTTTATATGATGTTCATTGATATGTAAATACAAGTTGAAATAGTAGGTATCTAATTATTATAATACATAAACTACATAAAATAGTAAGAAAAAATATTATACATGTAATCTAAAAGTATAATAGTCACGACAAGATACATTTCGCGTTGATTTGCATTTTTTGTCAAGCGTTCAATCATATGCTCCTTCAAGAAGTAGAATTGAATATTGTAAAGGACCGTACATTTATTAAATCACAAGATTGCTTTTGAATAATAAAATCTAGATTGTGAATCTAATTAACATCATCTCCTACAACTATAATTGCAGTTACTTGTGGAGCAGTGAGTATTGGGTATTGATGCATATGACGTAGTTGTTCTCTTATCAATACGTGACACTGATAAATATCTGATGTTGTAGATAACTGTCGAAACTGATGCACGAACGAATTTACATCATTTGAGAATCGATGTTATTCTCTACGATAGTATAACCTTTAATGTGCTATTGTTAGTTAACTGATTCCTGCTCTTTATCATATCTATATGTTTGTAGATATCTCCATGTTCATCAAATGGTAAAAGATAACCAATTTGATTATGGATTGATCTCTGAGCTCGGAAGGTATATATGAAGTTTTTTAAAAAGTATGCACTGTGCAAAACAATTTTGAAAAAGTAAGTATACTGAAAAAATATTTAGCAAAATGTATGTAATCGCTTAGGGTAGCGTTATTATGAATTTCGCTACTCCTAGTAGCGAAATTCTTTTTTTTTTTTTTACGTTTTTGACGATTTGATGTTTAATTTAAAACAAAATCAAACAGTTATTAAAAACATTTTAAAAAATGACGGTAAGTAGATATTTTAATTTCGATCCAAATGATTTGGACTTACGGATTGACTGTAGGCTCTGCCGTAAGTTGAGATATGAAAATTTGACTTAAAAAAATATAACTCATACCCTGTAAGTCCAAACTGACCACGGTGAAAGTCATTTATGTCGTAATTCAATTATCTACCTAGGGTAATTTTTTTGATTAGAAATACAATGATTTTGTAACCTAACATCGCTTGTCTTAAAATTTGACCGAAATAATCAAATGCATTAGGTGAGAAATTTAATTATGTACTTACTCAAAAACTATAAAAAAAATTAAAGTGAGTAGATAATTTAATTACAAATTAAATGACGCTAACTAGACGTTAATGTTTTGCTTTTAGACTGACGTATAATACGATATAATACGAAGTAAATTACGTATTGTATTATACGGTCAGTCTAAAAGCAAAAACTTAACGTCTAGTTAGCGTCATTTAATTTGTAATTAAATTATCAACTCACTTTAATTTTTTTGATTTTTTTTGAGTAAGTACATAATTAAATTTCTCACCTAATGCATTTGATTATTTCGGTCAAATTTTAAGACAAGCGATGTTAGGTTACAAAATCATTGTATTTCTAATAAAAAAAATTACCCTATGTAGATAATTGAATTACGACATAAATGACGTTCACCATGGTCAGTTTGGATTTACAGGGTATGAGTTATATTTTTTTAAGTCAAATTTTCATATCTCAACTTACGGCAGAGCCTACAGTCAATCCGTAAGTCCAAATTTAATATATTTTGCATCATTTGAATCGAAATTAAAATATCTACTTACTGTAAATTTTAATTTTTTTAAATAATTATTTGATTTGTTTTTAAATTAAACATCAAATCGTCAAAAACAGTCAAAACGTAAAAAAAAAAAAAGAATTTCGCTACTAGGGGTAGCGAAATTCATAAAAACGCTACCCTAAGCTGTGTTTTTTGAAAAACACTACCCCTAGTAGCGTTTTTTGAAAAACGCTAAAAAACGCTACTGGGAATAGCGTTTATATACGTTTTGCTAAATATTTTTTCAGTATACTTACTTTTTAAAAAATAAATTGCACAGTATTTATTTTTTAAAAAACTTCGGTATATATCCCTTGACTGTCAGACGAATTGAAGCAATTCCCTAAAATGGTTCGATATAATCTTTAAAAATTAATTTATCCGAACCAGTTTTAGACCAGTTCGTCCAAACCGTTTTTTTACCCAAGCTGGCAAGCTTAGCAGAATGTGATACTCGTATAAAAGTAAAGAAGAATGGGCTAGCGGCCCAAAGTAAAAGGATGGGCTGGAACCACTACATCGAAACGGGCCCACTCAAAAAATTCACATCCTAAATTCACCCGGTCTATACCTTACCCGCCAATTATTTTATCAGTTTCTCTTTCTCTTCCCTCCTCTCCTCTCCGGCTGAGAAATGGCCTGGGAACCGACGGCGACGGTGGATGGTTTCTTCAAGATTCATTCTCATGCAGAAGTTTTAATGCATTGTGTATTCTGAAAATTGAGAACTGCATGGATAAGAAGAAAGGACGCGAGAACAATGAACAAGTTCAAACCTTCCCGCTACAATGGCTTCAAACGACCACTGTCGTCCAGCACCGAGTCATTTCAAACGTACTTGAATTTTCTACCGTCACATGTTCGTCATCATTCGTTTCCAGTCACTCTCTCTACTATGCTAAAAAGCTACAGAATCCCATCGGACCCCAGCTCATATCCAAGTCTGCTCAAAGCATGCACTTCTCTAGCTGTATACCCACTTGGCCTTTCAATTCACCAATGTGCTATCGTTAATGGGTTTGCAGTAGATTCTTATATAGCCTCGTCTCTGATTACTTTTTACGCCAAAAGCGGGAATGTAGATAGTGCACGGAAAGTATTCGAGGGAATGACAGATAGAAACGTTGTACCTTGCACTGCAATTATAGGGTGCTATTCTCGGGCAGGTGACGTTGTTGAATCATTTTCTTTGTTTAGTAATATGCGGCGCCAGGGAACTGAGCCAAGTTCAGTGACACTTTTGGAGATAACACAAGGTAATTTGGAGCTTATACAAGTCAAGTTGTTACATTCCTGTGCGTTAATGTATGGTTTTGAAAGTGACAGAGTTTTAGTGAATTCTTTGGTGAATGCATACAGTAAGTGTGGGAATATTGAAGATGCAGAGGCACTTTTTGTGCTTATGGATCAAAGAGACATTGTTTCATGGAATATTTTAATATCTGCGTATGCTCAGAATGGCAAGGTGGATGTAATTCTACAGCTTCTGAAGAGGATGGGTGTTGAAGGGAATGAACCTGACCAGCAGACATTTGGGTCCCTGGTGTCTGCAACTGCTTTGTGGAGTAACCTTCGGTTGGCAAAGCTGGTGCATGGAAAAATTTTAAGAGCATCTATTTATATAGATGCACATCTTCAAACCTCGCTTACAGTTATGTACTTGAAATGCGGGAGTGTTAAGGATGCACTTGAGATATTTCAGCATGCTCCTGAAAGGGACGTAGTCCAGTGGACAGCGCTGATTTCAGGGCTAGTACAGAATGAATGTGCTGACAAGGCAATGATGGTCTTCCAGTCAATGTTGGAAGCAGGAGAATGCCCTTCAAGTGCAACTTTAGCAAGCGTTCTGGCAGCCTGTGCACAATTGGGTTCATATTGGCTTGGCACCTCAGTACACGGTTTTTTAGTAAGGCAAAGAGTACCTGTTGATATCGCTGTCCAAAACTCGCTAGTTAATATGTATGCAAAGTGTGGTCACGTAAACCAAAGCGAGGCTATATTTAATCACATCCAAGAAAAAGATGTTGTCTCATGGAATGCAATAATAGTCGGGTATGCTCAGAATGGGTACGTATCAAATGCTTTGTCCTATTTCCGTGCAATGAGAATTTCATGTCGAACACCTGATTCCATAACTGTTGTGTCTCTTCTCCAAGCTTGTGCATCAATAGGTGCATTACATCAAGGGAAATGGATGCATAGTTATATCATACGAAGTTGCCTCGGGTCATTCATAATGGTAAACACTGCATTAGTTGACATGTATTCTAAGTGTGGGAACATGGCTTATGCTCAAAATTGTTTTAATCATATGTCAGAGCATGATCTGTTTTCTTGGAGCACCATAATCACAGGATATGGAAGCCATGGAAAAGGGGAGATTGCTATAAGAATGTACTCTGAGTTCCTTAAGTGTGGATTCAGACCTAATGATGTTGTTTTTCTTTCCGTGCTATCTGCTTGTAGTCATAATGGGCTTGTGGATCAAGGCCTCTCTTTATATAGTTCAATGATAGAGGAGTACAAAATTGCCCCAAGACTTGAGCATCGAGCTTGCATTATTGATCTTCTATGTCGAGCAGGACAGGTAAACGAAGCATACAATTTTTATCGGGAAAATTCTACAGAACCTGAAGTTCATGCTCTGGGGATGCTTCTTGATGCATGCAGAACTCATGGTCATGAGGAACTCAGTGATAAAGTTGCCACGGAAATGGTAAAGTTGAGACCTGAAGATGCTGGGCACTATATACAACTGGCACACAGCTATGCAGCAACAAGTAGGTGGAACAATGTAGGTGAGGCTTTGATCACAATGAGGTCTCTTAGCCTAACAAAGCAACCAGGCTGGAGCTTTATAGAACTTTGTGGGAACATCACCATATTTTTCAGAGATCATAGTTCACATCCTCAATATGAGGAGATCCAAAGGGTATTGAAAATTATGAGATGGGAAATGGAGAGATTTGACATTGATGTAAATGCAATAAAATAATACTTATGAAAATTTCAAATTCCCAAAGTACTAAGCTTCAAGCAAAAGACTTTATGAACTTTTCTGAGCCATGGCCAGTTTTGCCTAGAGAGATGGGAAAATCCTTGAAGCTCCTATTCTGCTGCTTAGCATTGCACTGGGACAGAAGTGATGCTTGAAAATGAGTGAGTCTGAATTGGTGTTTAATTGGCATTAGGACACTATTTTATAAGTTAAAATGGTAGTCAATTGTATTGCACTGTACAAATACTGACTGTGCTCTTTAGATTGTCAACAGAAGAAAAACACATTTGATGTGTTACTTTTTGTATCTTCTCTTTTGGTTCTTAGATAGTGCGAAGTATATATATGTTTATGTCTGTGTGAGGAGTTACAGAAAACCTCCATTTGGACTTGCACGGTGGACTGTAGTAAAATTGCTGTACAAAATGAAGAGCACTACTAGCCCATGAGCTGGAAGTGAAGAAGGATCAGACTTTATGAACTACAGTGAAAGTATGTAGTATTGGGAACAAAAGTACACACATGTTTTATGAAGCATCAATTGTGCGAAAGCTTTGATTTTGTCAAAATGCGTTGGACTATATCTATATCAGGTGGAAGATTTGATCATGTTAATGAACTGATGGGTAATGGCCAGAATTTTGCACTAGTTAAGCTATGACCTCTCTTATATATGGGTTTGGATATTGTTTTCCTTTTTATGATATAGATAGGTAAAATTAGTGGAGGTTCAGTACTCATACAGAGTTTAACTGATTTCATCACTTTCATTTGCTTTTTAGCTTGCTTATTAGTTGTTTTTTACATCTTTATTGTGTTTGTCAAAGCGGTCATCTTAGCTGGAAGCTGAAATTTGAGAGACGATTTAGTGTGGTTCCTTGAATTCTATGTTGCCTGCATATTGCACAGCTGAATTTTGATTACATCTCCATTTGGCTGCCAGAAATTTCTATTCTGATCAGGAACCATCTCACTGGATTGAACCTTGGAACTGCAAAAATATATTCCAGGTAAATACTGTCTATCAATACCAACAGCGTAGTCAATTATCTGTATTGCATTTTACAAATGAAGCATTTGTCCTAGTTATTGTTTTGGGCCTTTTGGCAAGTCATCCATATGCAGACAGTAGACACCAGCCATAAATAGAATTGATGAGACGAGGAATTTAATTTATAAACAAAAGCAAGAATTTTTTAAATAATTTGTTTAGCTCAAAATAAATAACATGCCAAGAAACGATATCTTGATAAAGACACCATCTATGCTCATAATGACATTCATAACAAACCAAATTGCAATCAACCAACTCATCACTGGTATCATGTGTAGGAAGATATCATTTGCTGACTTCTTATTTTTCAACCCTATCAAGATTCACGAAATTTTAGTGCTCCAACCGACATTAGCTGACCCACTGTGTAATTATAGCTTTTATTACCAACCAACTTACTAACCATGTGTTAGAAGATCAACATTTCCACTACTACGTGCTTCAGGAATTAAAAACACACAAACAGAGACAACCTTTACCTTGTCAGACACCTCAGCCTTCTAAACTTTATTTTTAATAGCATTAGTTGGCTAGAGAATACAAGAAAAAGCTGCAGAAGTTGTGTTTCATGATTAATAACTGTTCAACTGAAACGAAATGTAACCAAGTATAGTTCCAGAGTTCTACATTTATGAGGCTATTATTTGGGTTAATTACTTAAATGGTTATGCATATTTGGTCATTGTGCTGAATGATTACACATATTTCAAAATGTGACTAATTAGTTTTGCTGTGTGATTAAATGTTTACAAATCTTTTTTCCAGTGTGATTAATTGGTTACTCCGTCATTAGCCGTTACTCTTTTCCGTTAATTAATTTTTTTAACATATATTTTTATTTATCAAATGACTATTATACCATTGATGAGTTGTTATCTTCATGATGTTCTTCATCTTCTCCTTCATCTTCATCATGTTCTTCATCTTTCTCCATGGATTTGAAGAAGTTCGGCAGAAGCTTCGGCCTCCCTTCAATAATTTCCAATTGAATTTCCTTCTCTTTGTTTGTGCAGAAGCTTTGCCTCCCATTTATGCATATCAGTACTCAAACGATCTTCTGACTCTCCAACCGATTCAGCAAGTGCTGGAGGAATTGAAGTGCTTATTGAAATGCAGCAGATTCTGATGCATTGCTTCGACCACATTACAGATTTTGGCTACGCAATCACATAATCGACAAAAAGAACATCATCTAAGTAATCTCCCACTTTGTCCTTGTGAGTGCTCAACAGTTCCTGCTCTGAATCCTCCGTTGCCAACTCACCCGCCGTCTTGAAAACAGCCAGGGAAGCGATGGAAAACCCTTTCGCTATTGCCGGTGAGAAGTTCTCTATGAGGTCTCTTAGCCTAACAAAGCAACCAGGCTGGAGCTTTATAGAACTTTGTGGGAACATCACCATATTTTTCAGAGATCATAGTTCACATCCTCAATATGAGGAGATCCAAAGGGTATTGAAAATTATGAGATGGGAAATGGAGAGATTTGACATTGATGTAAATGCAATAAAATAATACTTATGAAAATTTCAAATTCCCAAAGTACTAAGCTTCAAGCAAAAGACTTTATGAACTTTTCTGAGCCATGGCCAGTTTTGCCTAGAGAGATGGGAAAATCCTTGAAGCTCCTATTCTGCTGCTTAGCATTGCACTGGGACAGAAGTGATGCTTGAAAATGAGTGAGTCTGAATTGGTGTTTAATTGGCATTAGGACACTATTTTATAAGTTAAAATGGTAGTCAATTGTATTGCACTGTACAAATACTGACTGTGCTCTTTAGATTGTCAACAGAAGAAAAACACATTTGATGTGTTACTTTTTGTATCTTCTCTTTTGGTTCTTAGATAGTGCGAAGTATATATATGTTTATGTCTGTGTGAGGAGTTACAGAAAACCTCCATTTGGACTTGCACGGTGGACTGTAGTAAAATTGCTGTACAAAATGAAGAGCACTACTAGCCCATGAGCTGGAAGTGAAGAAGGATCAGACTTTATGAACTACAGTGAAAGTATGTAGTATTGGGAACAAAAGTACACACATGTTTTATGAAGCATCAATTGTGCGAAAGCTTTGATTTTGTCAAAATGCGTTGGACTATATCTATATCAGGTGGAAGATTTGATCATGTTAATGAACTGATGGGTAATGGCCAGAATTTTGCACTAGTTAAGCTATGACCTCTCTTATATATGGGTTTGGATATTGTTTTCCTTTTTATGATATAGATAGGTAAAATTAGTGGAGGTTCAGTACTCATACAGAGTTTAACTGATTTCATCACTTTCATTTGCTTTTTAGCTTGCTTATTAGTTGTTTTTTACATCTTTATTGTGTTTGTCAAAGCGGTCATCTTAGCTGGAAGCTGAAATTTGAGAGACGATTTAGTGTGGTTCCTTGAATTCTATGTTGCCTGCATATTGCACAGCTGAATTTTGATTACATCTCCATTTGGCTGCCAGAAATTTCTATTCTGATCAGGAACCATCTCACTGGATTGAACCTTGGAACTGCAAAAATATATTCCAGGTAAATACTGTCTATCAATACCAACAGCGTAGTCAATTATCTGTATTGCATTTTACAAATGAAGCATTTGTCCTAGTTATTGTTTTGGGCCTTTTGGCAAGTCATCCATATGCAGACAGTAGACACCAGCCATAAATAGAATTGATGAGACGAGGAATTTAATTTATAAACAAAAGCAAGAATTTTTTAAATAATTTGTTTAGCTCAAAATAAATAACATGCCAAGAAACGATATCTTGATAAAGACACCATCTATGCTCATAATGACATTCATAACAAACCAAATTGCAATCAACCAACTCATCACTGGTATCATGTGTAGGAAGATATCATTTGCTGACTTCTTATTTTTCAACCCTATCAAGATTCACGAAATTTTAGTGCTCCAACCGACATTAGCTGACCCACTGTGTAATTATAGCTTTTATTACCAACCAACTTACTAACCATGTGTTAGAAGATCAACATTTCCACTACTACGTGCTTCAGGAATTAAAAACACACAAACAGAGACAACCTTTACCTTGTCAGACACCTCAGCCTTCTAAACTTTATTTTTAATAGCATTAGTTGGCTAGAGAATACAAGAAAAAGCTGCAGAAGTTGTGTTTCATGATTAATAACTGTTCAACTGAAACGAAATGTAACCAAGTATAGTTCCAGAGTTCTACATTTATGAGGCTATTATTTGGGTTAATTACTTAAATGGTTATGCATATTTGGTCATTGTGCTGAATGATTACACATATTTCAAAATGTGACTAATTAGTTTTGCTGTGTGATTAAATGTTTACAAATCTTTTTTCCAGTGTGATTAATTGGTTACTCCGTCATTAGCCGTTACTCTTTTCCGTTAATTAATTTTTTTAACATATATTTTTATTTATCAAATGACTATTATACCATTGATGAGTTGTTATCTTCATGATGTTCTTCATCTTCTCCTTCATCTTCATCATGTTCTTCATCTTTCTCCATGGATTTGAAGAAGTTCGGCAGAAGCTTCGGCCTCCCTTCAATAATTTCCAATTGAATTTCCTTCTCTTTGTTTGTGCAGAAGCTTTGCCTCCCATTTATGCATATCAGTACTCAAACGATCTTCTGACTCTCCAACCGATTCAGCAAGTGCTGGAGGAATTGAAGTGCTTATTGAAATGCAGCAGATTCTGATGCATTGCTTCGACCACATTACAGATTTTGGCTACGCAATCACATAATCGACAAAAAGAACATCATCTAAGTAATCTCCCACTTTGTCCTTGTGAGTGCTCAACAGTTCCTGCTCTGAATCCTCCGTTGCCAACTCACCCGCCGTCTTGAAAACAGCCAGGGAAGCGATGGAAAACCCTTTCGCTATTGCCGGTGAGAAGTTCTCTTCATAAGTCACCTGCTCGATCGGACCGAAGCTTTCCTTCATCGCCTTAATAACCCGAACACTTCCTTTTTCACAGCCTCCCCTAATTCCTCTGTCAGCTTGAGGAATCTAACCTTGAGGGCAGACCCAGGGGACAGGGCAAAGGCAGAGCAAGTCGAATCGAGGCCTTCAACGACCCAATTGACGACCATGAGATCTTCGCAGATTGGGAGCACAAATTCCTTGACCACGCACATGTGTTCGGGGTTTAAAAGATATCGACAGTTTCATTTGAATCTGAATTTTGAAAATCGTGTAGTGGATTATGTTCCCCACTTCGTGGCCTGCTCCTGCTCCTGCTGCTTCATGCTCCACTCCTGCTATTGCACTTCAGGCAGCACTTCAACAAAGAAGAAGCTGATAGAGCAGATGCAATTCTTTATGCCCTAGCCCAGAAGAAGCTGATGGAGTAGATGTGCTGGAGATCCTCCTCCTCCTTCATCAATGGCGTGAACAGTAGGGATGGTTTAGGGTTAATAAGTTATGAAAAGAAGGGTAATATTGTCATAAATAGTGATTAACAGTGATATTTGATGATGAACCGTAGTAAAACCAATTAGTCACATTTTTGAAACATCTGTAACCATTCTGCACAATGATCAAACATGTGTAACCATTTAAGTAATTAACCCTTGTTATTTTGACTGCAGTCTTCTCTTGCACTGCACTAGCGAGGCAGAGCTATCGAGTGTACCAAACGGATGTGGCAGGTAGCGGTACTGTAATTTCTCTGATGGTCTTTGGGGGCAGAGTTTCACTTAACAAGAGAAGTTAAATTTCTATTATTTTTATATCAAAATCAGGATGATGACATTGCTGCGAAGTTGCAAGTTCGTGATCAATTATTAGCTTAGTTAAATTGTACTCACCCAATTTCTCATGTTAATATTGTTGGGTTTCGATGTGTTGAATTATATGATGCTAGATTTGTTTGGTCCATCATATACTGAAATTTGGTAAAAGTTTCGGATCTTAACTTTGATTGTTTTGTGTCTCCCTACCATTTGCGTAGTCAATTTTGTAATTTAATCATGTGTACTCTTTTATTTTTCTTAAGTTGATAATTGAGGTACTTAATATTGTTTAAGGTATTAGGTTAGAAATTCAAAAATCTAACTACTCAAATTTTGTTTAGAGTAGATAGATAACTGAATTATGATATTAACGTCGTAAATGATATTAAGTTTGAACGTTCAGACTAAACACACAAGTTAGTCAAAGATGAGATCTGAGGGTATTTTTGTTAGAACTTCAAATCTCAACTTTAACTGATTTGTGTAGTTATTTCAAAAGTCTATTAACATGTTTGGTTCGAAAAATTGACAAGGAATAGAGAATATGAATTCCGTATACCGATGTTTGATTTGCGGAAATTTGAATTCCACGGAATCGGAATTCCTAGAGAGATAGGAATCATTATTCTTTGGAAAAACTTCGGAATTGCTATTCCTAGAGAGCTATGAATAAGTAATTGACCAAAATACCCTCCACTGTTAATTAATTATTACATTTTAATTACATTTTAATTAAATTTAATTAACTATTTACATTTTAATTAAATTAAATTAATTATTTACATTTTAATTTAATTTAATTAATTATTTACATTTTAATTTAATTTAATTAATTATTTATATTTCAGTTAATTAATATAATTTTTAATTAATTATTTATATTTTAATTAACTTTAACTATTTAATTAACTTTAATTATTTTTACATTGTAATTAAATGTAATTATTTTTTATATTTTAATTAAATTTAGATATTTTAGATATTTTAATTTAACGTTTTTTGGTTAAATTAACGCATTACTTGAAGAAATAAAACGTTGTGACTTGTGGTCACGGAAGTTCGGACATACAATAATTTGCTAATAAACATAAAAATGGTAGTGGTGGTCGTTCGACCCAATCATTAAGACACACTCTCAATCTCGCTTGCTTTGCTATCCAATTCACACACTCGTTTGCCGTCATTGGAATAGCTCGCCATTGGACTTGCTCGATTTGCCTTGTTAGTGCTCGGATATTTGGTATGATGGTTGACAACCTACAATGTCTCGGCCCCTCCTCTATTTGTTGTTGAACCGACTGTGAATCCGTTTCGATGACAATGTTTTGCCAACCCGCTTCGATCGCTAGTCTTACTCCTTCTTATATGGCTAGACCTCCATTGTTTTTATGTCGTTGCTCAGATACATTCAGTTCACTCCTCCCACGATCTTCCTTTCCTTGTTTCTAGCCACCCCCTATGTCGACTCTTCTTGTTTGCTTACACCATGATGCGTCACTGTTTATCTTAATTGTGCTCCCCGTCGGTGTTTGCCATCTTTGGGTCGGTCGGTTCTCACTCGTGGGTTGTGCTGTTCGACCATTTCCTTTTTGTTCCTCATAGGTTTGTTTGATTTTCGTTATCGCAACCCGTGGGTTGGGTTGTTTTGCTTCAAAGGTTGTCTTGCACCTTGTCTTCCATATTTGCCAACATGTGAGGAGTGATAGTGTCCACCTTTTCTTACTTGTTGCTCCTTGTCTACTCGGTCCCTTCCTCCTCATCTCGAGCCATTTGACCATGTCGAGGTTGTTCGGTCAGTCTAACCTTATACCTAGTATGCCGAGCCACACCTGTTCGGTCCAGCCACATTCGAGGATCATGTGTTCCCGTGTCTTGACTCCTCCACATATTGGGCAACTTGGGTTTGCGTTCATACCCCGACGGGCCATGTTCGCCTTAATGGCTATGGCATTTGTTGCGAGTCACCATATAAAGTTTTTTTACCTTTGGTATTGTCTTTGTTGCCCAAATGTCCTTCCAAATAGTGCCTTGTCTAAGTTGTACGCCCTTGTTCGTTGATCGTCCGCTCCCTTATCTTGTGGTACACCGATCGGACCTTCGGTGCTCCGTCCTTGGTGTGTGGTCATATGTACTGATCCCTTCCCCCTTCATGCGGTATTGGTATATTGAGGATGTGTTCGACATCTTCTTGAGTTACAATGCTCCTCATGATGTCCTCGTTCCATTCTCCATCCGGTTGTATGAGGTCACTTGCCCGTAGGCCCCCTCCGTGCTCCACATTCACCCGCATGCTCTCCTTGGTGTATATCCATGGGTCCTAAAAAAATCGGATGTTCTCTCCCATTCCAATCATCCACATTCCTTATTGTTTCAAAACATCCCGGCCGTGTACTAGGCTACTACACTCCCACGACGCTCGACCTCCTTTCTTCGCCTCTAGGAAAGAGTTACGTGGAAAATACAACCCCTTTAGTACCCGTGCGCATAGTGTGGTGGGTTTAGACATAATTCAGTCCGCCATCTTCGTGAGGAGAGTCATGTTGAAATTTTGTAATTCCTGGAACCCTAGTCTGCCGACCTCTTTTGATTTGGTTAGGATCTCCCATCTTCGCCAGTGAGTTTTCTTTCCCTCCGTTGTTTGTCCCCACCAAAAGTCCGCTATGAGTGAGTCTATTTCCGAACACCATGTTGTTGATATACATTATCTAAACCATCCCAGCCATTGTTCCGCGAATCCTCTCGTCCTTAGTGTGGCTAGGAGAAAGTCCCACTCCACCCTGTCATACACATTCTCCTTTGTTCTCATTGCGATTCATGTGAAGGCAGTGGAAGATTTCATGTGCTACCATGATGTTATCCTGTATGTATCTACCTGATACAAATTTATTGTGGAAAGGAGTGATAAAGTCTGATAGATATATCTTTAAATCACCAACACTTTCGATTGGGTTTGACACTTTTGGAATCAGTACAATGTCGGTATTATTTAGAGGGTTTAGGATACTACTTATTCTGAAGAAAGTCTTGACCGCGGTGATGACGTCTGCCCCCACGATGTTCCAATTCATTTGATAAAACAGACTCGGGAACCTGTCCGGACCCAGCGTGCGTGACCCCCTAGTTAGTATGTGGTAGATCTGATTTCTATGTCTGTTACCTCCCTCGTTAAGTTTGCATTCATTTCGGGTCTGATGTGATTCAGTACATATCTTAGGAACTCTTCCTCTAGTTCGGGTTCTTCCGATGTGAACATATCTCCAAAGTATCTTTGTAACTCATCGTCTATCCTCCCTTAATTCACTATCCACTCTCCATTCATTCCCCTCAATCAACATATTTGGTTCCTTCTCCTCCTTGATATCGTTGTTTGGTGAAAGAAACTGGTGTTGCGGTCTCCGTCCCTAAACCATTTGACCCTCGACCTTTGTTTACAATACGTTTCCCCCCCGCCCATAACCCTTGGAGCTTTCCTTTTAATCTATTTTCCTCCCGGATTGCATCATTGTCCATCTCCCCTTGCATTTTTATCCTTAGTGCTTCCTTCGTTTTTTCGACCTCCTACATGTTGTTGCGGAAGTGAACTCTACTCCATGTTGTGAGCTTCCTTCGACATTTATGGAGTTTTGTGTAAACTCTTTGTATTTTTCTTCGAGATGTTGATATTTCCCATGATTCTTTTATTACCCCCTTGCATGTCGGATTTTCAAGCCACATTGCCTCGAACTTAAAGCGTCATCTTACCATTTTCTTCGGTTGTTTTAGTTGGACCAGCATTAGTGAATGGTCTGACCCGATGACTAGTTCATTTATGCACCTCCCTTGTTGGTGTCGTGCTGCCCATTCTGCATTGATCAACACACGGTCTAGTCGCTCGCTTATTCTCTCTGTCCCGCTTCGGTTATTGCACCATGTGTGTGGGTTTCCGTTGACCCCCCAAGTCCTCTATGCGCAGGTCCTCGATCAGTTTTGTGTTCGTTCTTGTGCCTCCGTGCTCGCATGTAACCAAGTCACATACATTAGGTCGACATGTTTGTTTAATTATTTACATTTTAATTCAATTAATTATTTACGCTTAAGATATCTTAATTCACTAGCATGTCTATGAAACAACAACTATTACAAATCTACTGTGATAACGTCAAAATTTTTTATTGATGCTTTTTAAAAATAAACTGAAATTAGATCTTTGACTAATTTATTGCTTTTTTTTACTTTGATATTTGCAATGTTACGGTGGGTTAAGTATTAATTTCATATATATTTTGAAACCATATGATGAATTATTTCTTTGAGTATTGATATGCATATTTCTGTAATGTGCATTAGGTTTATTAACCTTCAAGTTTTATGATTAAATAATGAAATACTCATACATTTTAAATTTCACTACCCTAAAGAATCATTAAATTCTGAAAATATAATAAATAAAAAAACTCTAAAAAATTAGTTTACTTCATTTCTTGTCTTGATACCCATGAAAAATGTACATGCAAACTAATTAATACTAAATCCTAAAAAACAAAAATCATAAGGTGACAAATTAATTAATCATAACATTTGGTTGAATTCATTTTTTTGTATTGTATATTTATTTGAGAAGGAAAACCTATTAGTTTTATTATGTAACGTAGTTTCAGTTTAGTTTTATATCTCAATGAATATTTTTAATCAATTATTTAATTCTCTTACACAATCAAACATGTATGATTTTTTCCATTACTTAGATAAATAAATTGTTAAAAAACTTATAGCATTGATTGTTAAATTTCAATAATAGGTAGATAATCAATTCAACACATTACCGAGGTTATTAGGAAACAACTGAAATTACACCCGAATATTTATTTTTCTTTGTCGTTGCACCAAAATGTTTTTTCTCACAATTAATTCCACTAAGTTTCATTTTGTTGGTAATTGCACCTTCCGTCCATGTTTGTTAGATTAGTCGGTCAAATAAGCACATGTAGAGGTGACAATTTTGAACTTGACCCGAAAATGATCAGGAATCGACCCGGGTTCAGATCAGAAAAATACAGCGGCAAGTCATTTTCGGGTTGACTCGCCTGACCCGCCTTAAAATACAGGTCGAGTCTGGGTTGACCTATCTGACCCGAACTCGACCCGTGTAAAAAAAAAAGTATCAACTGAAGAGTTCTGACTCTTGTGAGGTGAGAACTTCATCAGTTCATCTTCATCAGTTTATCAGCCGAAGAGTTCTGACTCTTGCAGCTCCAGCTCAGTTGTCATGCATCTGCGACTGCGTCTTTGTCTAGCTATGGCGTCCTACTTCTGCATCTCCACCGTGACTCCCGTGTTCCTCGTCCGCAGTTGGATCCTAGGTAGCTCTAGGCTTCTCATCTTGGCATCTATGCAGTTGGATCCTAGCTAATTCTACGCTTCATTCTTGATTATGGGAATATATCTTCGACTTGGTGGGCTTCTACGATGAGGAACAACATTAATTGTTTCCTGATCCGACAAGATTCTTTGCTTTGATTGATATAGTATTGTTGTCTTCTTTTGTCTAGAACGAAGTTACAGAGTAGACTTCTACTAATCTATTGTCACTTATTCCTTCCTAACTCGTTAAATTGTATTTTTAGTTTATGTGGTTTAATTCGTGAAAGCTGACCCGCACAGTACGACGGGTCGGGTATGGGTTGCCCCGCACAGTACGACGTGTGAGGTCGGGTTGACCCGAATTGTCACCTCTAAGCACATGTGAGGTACGTGGCGAGCTTGTTTTTGAAAAACTAAAATTAAAAAGACACTTATGCCTCCTCCTAGCTTAGGGACACGCTGTTAAGGAACAACTCTCTTTGTAGGCTTAGATGAGAATGGGTAACGAACTCCTTCGTTTGTAGTATATGTATCCGAAATAAATTTACTGTAATACCCCCCCCCCCCCCCCCCCCCAACATCAGTAGAGCTGACTGATGAGGATGTCACCATGTAGATTCAAAAAGTAGATATGAAGTAGACATTGTCATCTCTTGTAGAATTTACAAAATATGAGGACTAACTTATAATTATTAATAGTTAGTCTATCTATATCTATTAGAATTAGACTATATATATATATATATATAAACTATTTTCTGCTGTAAAAACGAAAAACAAAGTTCAATTCTTTTCAATACCATCAAGAATTCTGTTCGTCTTTCTTCTGGATTCTTCATGCTTTCTCTTCCACATCATTCAATATGGTATCAGAGCCAACTGAGCTCTCTGTAGCCAACTGAACAATTGATTCTGCCTACAAATCGGAGATGAAACCACTCACTATGGAGGATTTGTTGTATCTCCATCCAGCCGATACAATAGGTACTTCACTTATTCCTTTTGAGTTGCTAGGATATGAGAATTATCAGATTTGGAGCAGAGCTATTAAAGAAGGATTATTGGTGAATAACAAATTAGGCTTCATCGATGGCTCTTGTCCGAGAGAGTCAGCGCTGATTGAGCAGCGCACTCGTTGGAACCGCTGCAATACAATCGTAAAGGTCTGGTTGCGTAATGCAGTGAATAAAGAACTGATTAGTGGCTTTATATATAATCTAACTGCTCAATTGATTTGGGAGAACCGTCGAGATATGTTCAATAAGGTGGATGGAACGAGAATCTTCCAATTGCATCGAGATATCTATCATGTCACCCAAGGTACTCTGTCTGTCACTGCTTATTTTGCAAAATTGAAGATGTTATGGGATGAATTAGTCGAAATAGACAATTTAGTCCTGCTCTGTAAAGTTGACACTGCTCTATTAGATGTTAGCAAAGAGAGGCAGAAATTGATTCAATTCTTATTAGGCTTGAATGAAACCTTTGCCGCGGTACGAACAAATTTGCTGATGAGGCAGCCTTTACTGAGTCTACATGTTGCATATTCGGTTCTTCTGCAGGAAGAAAATCAACGATCTGTGTCTAGTTCGATCGTTACTTCCACTGACTTGTGTACTGCTAATAATCGTGGTGGTAATCGACAATCTAATGGATCTTTCAAAGGTTGAATTGAAAAATCTAGTTGGCTATGTACTCACTGTGGTAGGAAAGGGCACAGAGTTGATACCTTCTGGAAAAAGCATGGTATACCATTATCCTCATCGCAATCTTCACAGACTTCTCAACTCTCAAACGATCAGATTGTTCAATTACTACAACTATTACGCAAAGATAACAGGACACGAGAACCACAAACAAATATGACAGGTAATGTACCTTCTAAAGAGTCATTTACTATGCAATGGATTCTAGATTCAGGAGTCACTGATCATATTACTATCCAGGTTGATACTTATAAAATGTACTATTGATCCTTAATTTCAAATATAATCTTATTTCTAATTTAAAATTGCCTCATCAATTACAATGCAATGTGATATTCTCATCAAATTCAGTACTTGTGCAGGGCCATTCCGATGGGAAGATTCAGAGGATTGGTTCACTCATTAAAGGTCTCTACATCCTCAAACCTTTGGTGCTGCCAAATTCATCATTTGTAGCTGCTGTCAAGAAGAATGGAGATGATGTTGTTTTGTGGCATCGAAGACTTGGACACATATCTTCAGTTCAACTTTCTCATTTACAGTATTTGAATTTCAAAACTATGCTCACTGATTGTATTAAAATTTGCACTATATGTTCGTCATCAAACTCGACTTCAATTTCTAGATAGTGTTTCGCATGCACAATCACCATTTGAACTATTACATTTGTATTTATGGGGTCCATATAAGGTGCCTAGAATCAAATGATATCAATACTTTCTAACCGTGGTTGATAACATGGCTATTTCTAATGGAGCATAAAAGTGACACAGTTTTGTACATCAAAAACTTTCTATTGATGATCAAAAACCAGTTCTCATGTTCTGTAAAAAACCTTTCGTAGCGACAATAGGGGATAATTTGTTAATCAAATATGCATAACATTGTTTATTCAACTTGGCATACGGCACCAAACAAGTTGTTCATTTACTGTGCAACAAAACGGAAGGGCTGAACGTCGTCATCGTCATTTGTTGAATATAGCAAGAGCCATTCGGTTTCAAGCATCAATACCTGTCAAATTTTGGGGATATTGCGTCCTAACTGCCTGATACATCATGAAGTTGTTGTCATCCTCATCCCTTAACAATCAATCACCTATTGAAGTCCTTCAGGGTCGTCCTACAACTTTGAAACATTTGCAGATTTTCGGATGTTTATGCTTTGCCACAAAAATGAATAATCTTGATAAGTTCTCTACCAGATCGACACCGGTTGTTTTCATGGTGTATTCCATTACTCAAAAAGGATATCAGATAATGCCTCTTTTTTATTCAACTTTTCATATCAGTAGAGACGTTATATTCCATGAGCACATACTTCTCTTTAGTCTCTCCAAAACTGAATTGGTTAAGTTATTGCTTTCCTTCGATGTTACTCTTCATTCTATTGAAGTGACGACATATATGATCAATGACGAGGCTTTGGAAATACCGGTTCTTCAACCATCTTCTGCTGAAATATTTCCTCCAATAGAGTCACCATCAACACAAGTCGAGACACCTGAAGACATACTAGATATTCGAAGAAGTTCCAGACAAACTTGGCCTCCTTCTTGGCTTCGTGACTTTGATGTATCCACAAGAAGAACAAATGCAGCATTTGGACTGGAGAATTATGTCCAAAACATTGCTCAGCCTGGTCCAGAATTTGTGAACCCACCCCTTATTCGGATGTTGTTAACCATGTTCACTGGGTTTCCGCAATGAAAGATGAACTTCGAGCATTACAAGCCAATCACACTTGGAAATTGGTATCACTTCCTCTTGGTAAATCAACTGTCGACTGTAAGTGGGTTTACCGAATCAAGTACAATTCTGATGGTCCCTTGGAAAAATACAAAGATCATTTAGTCGCCAAACGATACACTCAAGTGGAGGGGACGGATTATGTTAACACCTTTTCTCCGGTGGCAAAAATGACGACTATCTGAACTCTTTTGGCTACTGTTGCTGCTCAATCTTGGGAACTTGTTCATATGGATGTCAATAACGCCTTTTTGCAAGGATATTTGTTTGAAGAGGTATATATGGATGTCCCTCCTGGTTTTGAAATGACAGCTTCATCCAATTCTAAATAGCATCCAGGGTAGCAAGTTTGCAGACTCTTGAAGTCTTTATATGACCTTAAACAGGCTTCTTGTCAGTGGAATATCAAGCTGACTGAGTCATTACAGAACAATGGTTACATTCAAAATCGACTTGATTACTCCTTGTTCACAAAATCGAAAGGATCAGACATAGTGTTCCTTTTGGTCTATGTTAATGACTTGTTAATTACAAGCTCCGACATTGCCATGATCAATGAATTGAAAGCAACTTTGCAGCGACATTTCAAGCTTAAGGAGCTCGGTTCTTTAAGATATTTCATAGGATTGGAAGTGGCTTGATCCAAATAAGGGTTAGTGATAAATCATAGGAAATATGCACTTGAATTGATAGCTGATGCTGGTTTGGGAGTTGCTCGTACTACTTATACTCCCATGGAGACAAATCTCAAACTTACTACCTCTGATTATGATGCCGTGTTTGGGTTAAATCCTGATGATTCTGCATTTAGTGATATTGATCTTTATCAGCATCTTATTGGGAAGCTTCTCTATTTGACAATAACTCATCCTGACATCACCTACTATGTTCAACACTGCCAGACCTAAAATCCGACTTAAATGCGATATTTGAATATAAAAAATTAGAGTCGCCACTAGTTAATTAAGGCTAACTAGAAACCTTTATTTCCTAGGAAAATAATTAAATTAAAAACCTAGGATTTCAAAACGGTCCATGTTCAGAGATTAGAGATTGGTGATTCTGTTATGGAATAAAAATATAGTTAAAATTCCGCCCTTTCAGTACTCTATTCGCTTAATTTATCATTCTTTAAAATATATTTATAGAAATAACAATATATTTATTATAAGAAATTTAAATTCTTTACGAGTTAGGATCAAACTATAAAACAAATACACAAGCATGAAATATGTATATATATAAAGGGTGAGAGTACACGAATTAATATTTTCATAATTTAATATCTTAATAATAACAATATCAATTAATTAAATGTTAAAGAAAATATAAGACAAAAAGTTAAAACAATGTAAATAAATAACTAAACATTGATATATATATATATAAACTTAACCTAACATGGAGATCGTTAATGAATTATAACAACATATATAGATATATATATTAAAAAAAATAGAGAGAGGGATATATTATGCATAAATAAACAAGAATCGTATACATGGGGAACTTCTTGGAGCAATAGTGTAATGGAATCGATTGAGAGAGCTTCTTTTTTATTTATTTATTTTATTTCTGTTCCTCCATTTACACAATGCATAACACTCCTATTTATACAAGTCCATAAGGTTTCTAAACTAGGAAGTGTATATGCAATAAAATATATTATACAATATAAAATATCCTCTAAATAATTCAAAATATACCTTATAAATTAATCTACTAAATTTGCACGAAGCCTGTTTTTGGAAAGTTCGTAACTCGCCATATTTGGAATCTTTATAATGGTGTGTCACGTGTCGTGATCCTACACGTTGCATCCAGGTCAAAATCGAGTGTACAGTTTGCCCCTCTTTGGATATGAACATGGAGAACATATTCGAGGAGTGATTGTCCAAAGACAAGGTGACATTAATTTTGGGCTAAAAAGTATCTAAATTAGTTGACGAGCTTATGATGTGACGAATAGCATATTTGGGATAGCGTTGTGCCAGTGAACATGGTTGAAGAATGAATATCTGGGACAGCGTTCCGTCTTCAACATGAGAGAGCCAAAGAGTAGCATATCAGGGACATCACAACTTTGGGAAAATGAAACGCCTGGGATGGCTTGGCGGCTAGCATATCAGGGACAAGATTTCGCCTTCTGTAGGGTGGTCAACGTAACAACCACTTCAGGGATAGTGCAGAGCTAATTGAAACCTATTAGAGCAAGCCAAAGATTAGCATATCTGGGATAACGTGACTTTGGAAGCAGGGTTGTGCCTGTGATGGCAAGACAACTAGCATATTTGGGACAACGTTACGTCTTCTGAAGATCGTAACTGGTAGCGAGCATATCAGGGACATCGTATAGCTACTTGAGATCAACTAGAGCAAGCCAAAGATTAGAATGTATGGGACAACGCGACTTTGGAAGCAGGACTATACCTGCGATGGCAAGAAGACAAGTATATATGGGACAGCGCTGCGTCTTCTGAAGATGGTAAATGATAGCGAGCATATCAGCGATAGCGCAGAGCTATAATTGACCGACTAGAGCGAGCCAAAGGCTAGCATATCTGGGACAGCGCAGCTTTGGACACGAGGATTACGCCTATGATGGCAGGACGACTAGCATATCTGGGACAGCGTTGCATAGTTTGTATGAAGATGTCTAGTAATAAGCATATCTGGGACAACGTTGAGCTACTGGAAACAATATGGAGTGACCAAAGTATAGCATAATTGGAATAGTGTGACTTTGAACGCAGGGGTCTAACACCTGGATGATGATATGAAATGTTTTCCCTAACTTTTGCCTAGGATGTGCATTGTGCTACAACCTAGTGAGATTTTTTTCTCTTTGTTATCTCCTTTTGCCACGGTAATCCTTGTGAGATTTTCTGACTGTGCCTATTAATTTACCTATTTTTGCATGGAATGCCCCTAAGGGTTTTCAGCCCATCGGGATTTTCCCTAACTTTTTGCCATTATTGTGATTTTCAAGTTTACAGTCATGCCTCTCTAAATTATTCTGGGTTGCCCTTTCGGGTTTTCAACCTAGAAAAACACTCATTATTTCGTAGTCAATTGTGGGTGGTTGTGACCCTTGTGTTTTTTTATTGTCGTGAGAAGACAGTATTTATTGGTAGGCAATTGGAGGTTGACTGTGACCCTTATGATTTTACAACTCCATGGAAACACTCTATATATTGGTAGTAACCCTCTTAATTCTCACCTCGCGGAGACTCTCTCTTGTATGTAGCCGATTTATGGGTGGATGTGATCCCTCTTAGTTCTCACCTCATAATGACACTTTCTCATGTAAGTAGCCGATTTACGGGTGGCTGTGACCCATACCAATTCTCACTTCATAATGACACTCTCATGTAAGTAGCCGATATATGGGCGATGCGACCCATCTCAATTCTCACCTCATAATGACACTCTCATGTAAGTTGTCGTTTTATGGGCGGCTGCGACCTCTCTCAATTTTCACTTCATAATGACACTCTCACGTAAGTAGCCAATTTACTGGCGACTGCGACCCCTCTCGATTCTCACTTCATAATGACACTCTCATTCAAGTAGTCGTTTTACGGGCGGCTGCGACCTCTCTCAATTTTCACTTCATAATGACACTCTCATGTAAGTAGTCAATTTACGAGCGACTAAGACCCCTCTCGATTCTCACTTCATAATGTTACTCTCATGCAAGTAGTCGATTTAAGGGTGGATGCGACCCCTCTCGATTCTCACCTCATAATGACACTCTCATGTAAGTAGTCGATTTATGGGTGCTTGTGACCCCTCTCAATTCTCACCTTATTGATCTCTCATTATATATATCCAATTGAGGGTGGCTGTGACCCATAGTATCTCACAAGAACACACAATCTATTTGTTTGTAGTCAATTGAAAGGGCGACTATGACCCATATCTAAAATTTTCCATTTTGTGAAAACACTCTCTCATATCTTGCCAATTGAGGGTGGCTGTGACCCATATAAATTTCCTATCTCAAAGGAACACTATTTTTATTTGTAGTCAATTTAAGGGTGGCTGTGACCCCTACAAATTTGTAATCTCTCTGCATTATCTTATATATAGATAATTGAAGGGTGGCTGCGACCCATACATTTTTTGAACTTCGTGAAAACAACTCTATTTACATGTAGCCAGTTAGAGGGTGGCTGAGGCCCATACATTTGTTTTTACAAAAAGAAAATAATGAATAAGGTAAAGGTATACAAAAGGACTCCCTCGATTGAAGTATGTTAGGGTAGCTCAAATATATTGTGAATTGTTTTATTACTGTTATCATGAATGTGAGCATGGGTGACACTATGCTCCTTTTTTTACTCCTCAGTTTCGTTTGGACAACCTCTAATAGTTTTTAGTCCAACAATGTTTTCACATATTGTCATGACTACCCCTGCAGGTTTTCAATCATGCCCCTCATTCCCTAATATTTTTGAGAAATTATGTTTTTCTCCATTTTTTTTCTTTACTCAATAAAATACATATATCAAATTAAGATAGTCTCTTCAAATTGACAATTGGACTTTTGAGACAAAATTATTCGAGTGCCCCAAATGGAGAATCCTATGGTGAGTAATCAATAACATCACTTAAGTCCTCTTCACATAATTCAAGGGTTTCTTCGCTAGCATTGCCGCATTGGAAACCTTTGTGGAGATATTCAACATTTCCCAATTTAATTCCATGTTCTACCATTTCTCTGACTTTGACTATATCAGCAAAGGTGGTAGAGACATGCCCCAACAATTGTGAGTAAAAAGTGTCTTTAAGAGTATTAATGAACATTGACGTTGCTTCAGTATCCTCCAGTGAAGGTCCGACTGTGGCGGATTTTAATCTCCATGATTTCATGTAGCTCCTGAATTATTGTCCTTATTCCATCTCCATACTCTCGAGATCTAGGCGAGTAGGAGTTGCATCAAGATTAAATTTGTAGTGTTGGATAAATGCAGTGACCATCTCTTCTCAAGTCTAAATATCACTCTCTTTCAGATTGACAAACCATACAACAACGACTCCTACTAAACTTTCTTGGAAACTATGGATTAAGAATTTTTCGTGGTGCTTGTACTGGGCCATCTTTGCTAGGTAGATACTGAGGTGGATGATGGGTTTTCCATTTCCATCATATTTTTCGAAAATCAGGAATCTTAAACTTTTCAGGTCTTGACATCTCAGAAATGAAGCGAAGGTTGGGGTAGTTAATGTATCCATATTGTTTTAAATCTTGAAATGATTGCACCTTTTTCTCGATATTCTTGAAAGGTCGTTCATACTAGATTTTTACAGGAGCTTGAATTAATATAAGTGCACATCGATTATCACTTACTAGATTAAACTCATCGTCAACATGAGGCCTTGATTGGTTTTGAAACACTTGTGTGGTGGACGAGAATGGTTTTGGGTTCACAGTTTGCACACCTAGTGTTGTGGTCGAGATGGTTGCGGGAGCCTTATAAAAACTAAAGAGACTCTCAACCTTTGAGGATAAGTTCATCACTACTTCACGCATATGGGCATTGGAAATATCGAGTTGAGTCAGTCTTTTATCATGTAGTTGGATCTACTGTGTATTCTCATTTTCGTGTTCCATGCAGTTGAAATATTAATTTTTTACAAGATCAAAATTTTGTCAAAGGTACCCTGAAATACCACATACGAAAATTAGTACGAAAAATATGTAATGGATGAATTGTTTTATATATATTTAAAAAAACTTGAATTCCATTCACTCCACTCTTAAAATTTAATTGTTTTTAAGGAACAAATGTCAAAATGTATGATCTAAGACATTTTCATTACCGTATCGATAGTCAAATTCATTAAATGTTTGTACTTGGCAAAACAAAGGCTAATATCAAATCTTGTTTTTTAAAATAAAAACTTGTTTTAGAGCCCACTTGGTTAGAAGTGTTATAATCACACTCAAAAATCAAATTATCTTTGTAAACTCATGTTTTGTTTTTGCCACATATTTGAAATGGGCGTGAAATATCTTGGAAAATGATGAAAGTTAATTTAAGTTTTTTTTTTAAGAAACGAAAAAAAATAATTCAGGTGATGTATGCATAAAAAAATATAATCATTGCGAAAGACATTTAGAGTTCCCTGACCACTTTTCACCACTACAATGAAATATACAAAATGCGCATATGATATGTAATAAACATATTTAAGGGACAAAAAAATGCAAAGACAATAGTGTGACTTTGTTTTAAGGGAGGGTTCCACTGATAGACTCCATATTAATGGTTTTCCACCCCATCATAGGGATCACAACACCTTCCAAACGAGTTGAGTTTTTTAGAGTCGTACCGGCTGCCCAGCAGCTCCGACCGTTTCCCCAACTAAATCTTCGGGATTCCTAGTTGCCTTGGATTTTAGGCATTTTGGACACTATTACTAATAGTGGTGTGTGCAAAATCATGCATTAAATAAATATAAAAATATTTACAGGAAAGAAACTCAACACCTATAGACACACAAAAAAAAGTTAGAATAATTAATAATAATAAAGTAATAACAAATAGAATGTAAGCGAGCATAATGAGCCCGAACCCTCTAAATGTCTCGAGCAGAGTCGCCAAATTGTCAGACCTAAAATTCGACTTAAATGCAATATTTGAATATAAAAAATTAGAGTCGCCACTAGCTAATTAATGCTAACTAGAAACCAAGCCCGGAATTTTTTTAACACCGATTCTAATCTATGTTTTTCCTTTTCATCTGTATCTGCAGGAGAGTGGCCAACCATGGTTAAGGCTCTGAAGCCACGACAAGGAGATGGCCAACTCCTCAAGCTCCGACGAGAAGAATATACCCGGACGACCTGTGATGGACCTTGACTCGAACCACCAGCTGCAGCAGAGGTCATGGTACGTGGGCAAGATACTAGCCCAGAAAATAGTGAAAATGAGTACAATTCACAGTGTACTCCGGACGACGTGGGCTCGATACGGCAAGGTTGCCATTTTGGAGGCGGAAGCGAAAATTGTCCTGCTCGAATTCGACAGAGAGGAAGATGCAGCCCAAGTCCTTGATTTGTCCCCATGGGCATATCTTGAACATTAAGAAATGGGAACCGAGCAAGGGTGTAAAGGAAGTTGAATTGAACAAGGTAACCTTCTGGACCCAAATACATGACTTAGGGTTGGAGAAGTTCAGTGATGGAAATGCCTGGAAGATAGGGAATATGATAAGTAGATGGTAGATGCCTGGATATAGAAAACATGGTTGGCAAATAAGTAGGAGCTATATGCGAATTCGAGTAGAAGTGGATGGGGACAAATCGTTGATGGCAGGGTTTTGGTGGAGAAATTCACAAGGGATAGATAGGTGGACATCAATAAAGTATGAGAGACTATCAGATTACTGCTATGGATGTGGCATGTTGGGTCACACGACCCAAGCATGCAAAGAGGCAATATAGATGGCTTAACATGATTCGAAAATACCTATATATGGCCCATGGCTTGTGGGGGTGAGAACAAGACAGACTACGGGTAGACAACATGTAGGGGGGCGAGGAAGGCCAAGGATCAAACACCACTATCTTGTGGTAGTACTTGTTTCGGGACAGCCACCATAACCCTTTCCTTGTTCAGTTGGTTCCATTTGTCTACAGTTCATCTCTCTACGCTTCTCAATTTTCCCCTTCCTCATAGGGTTTGTCTTTCCTCTTCCTGTCCTCGGACTCATTCTAGTCCTCGGTCGTTCTTCTCATCCCTCCCCTATCGGTTCCTCTTCATGTTGTTTCCTTATTTTCCCCATCGGTTGGTCCTCCATCTCCTCCCCGATTCGTTTTAGGGTCATCTTATCGAGGTACGGGCTTAGGCCGGATGCTAGGTCTGGTCGGTCTGGGGTGGGTGATGTGGGTGGGGTATCCGGTGGGTTTTCCACGATATAGGTTTGGATGGGTGTTGTGAAGTCGTTTATTAGTGGTTGGGTGGTGTGGTCGGGTAGATATGTGATCTTAGGTATGTTTAGGTTTTGGGGTTGTTCGGTTCGTCGTGGTTCGGCAGGGTTATGGTTCGGTTTGGGTAATAGACACTTCGGTAGTTTGGCCAGGATCGGTAGGGTTTGGGGCTAATTGGCTCGGCTTCTGGTTTGGATGGGTGGCTCGGTTCGGTCAGGTCCTTGGCTCATATGGCTCAGGTATGTTCGGCTTGGTTGGGCTCTTGGATGGGTGTGTTGGGTAGGTTTATGTATGGTTAGTGCCATCTCCTCGGTCGGTTCTATCATCAGTTCTGATCCGCTCCTCATTTGCTTGTGGTTATTGTTTTCGTTCGGGCCTTCCTCCCCTTGGCTACCGTGGGAAGCCACTTCCTCAGTGTCAACATTCATTGGTTCAGTCATGCCCCCTTTGGGGCTGTTCTCCTCATCCTCGTCACCCTTGTGTACCTCCTCCCTGTGTTTCCCCTTGTTTGCCTAGCTCTTGGCCGACTGACATGCCTCCGCCATTATGTTGAACCATGAACTCCTCGCGCCCTGCTTTGTGTTTGATCCTTGGCCTTCCTCGCCCCCCACATGTTGTCTACCCGTGGTCTGCCTTGTTCTCACCCCCACAAGCCATGAGCCATATATAGGTATTTTCGAATCATGTTCAGCCATCTATATTGCCTCTTTGCATACTTGGGTCGTGTGACCCAACATGCCACATCCATAGCAGTAATCTGATAGTCTCTCATACTTTATTGATGTCCACCTATCTATCCCTTGTGAATTTCTCCACCAAAACCCTGCCATCAACGATTTGTCCTCATCCACTTCTACTCGAATTCGCATATAGCTCCTACTTATTTCTCAACCATGTTTTCTATATCTAGGCATCTACCATCTACCTATCATATTCCCTATCTTCCAGGCATTTCCATCACTGAACTTCTCCAATCCTAAGTCATGTATTTGGGTCCAGAAGGTTACCTTGTTCAATTCAACTTCCTTTACACCCTTGCTCGGTTCCCATTTCTTAATGTTCAACATATGTCCATTGATCGCCCATGGGGACAAATCAAGGACTTGGGCTGCATCTTCCTCTCTGTCGAATTCGAGCAGGACAATTTTCGCTTCCGCCTCCGAAATGGCAACCTTGCCGTATCGAGCCCACGTCGTCCGGAGTACACTGTGAATTGTATTCATTTTCACTATTTTCTGGGCTAATATCTTACCCATGTACCATGACCTCTGCTGCAGCTGGTGGTTCAATTTGACAACTTTCTCGGTTTTGTTTGGCAAGAGGGGAGTGAGGAAAGAAAAATGTGGTAGAGGAGGAAAGAAATAAATATATGAGTCGCAATAGAAAATTATAAACAAAAAATTAATGACTTTTGAACGGGAAAAAATGTTCTATATAATTGTAGAGAAACTAAAAGTGACAGTATACACAAGACTCCTAAAAGTTGACATTTCTATATGTAAAATGCATTCAAGAAAATGATGTAGAGGGAAAGTGTAAATGACCAAAATAATCATGATAATTTTGGATTAATTATATTACTAAGGGGTAATTGTGCAATTTTGCAAGTGATAGTTATACAACTCACTTCGTGATTTATAAATTGTATAGATATTCATATAATTACCATATTGTAAAATTGTAATGTTACATAAATTAACATACCAATTGAAAAGAAACTATATCTATTGGCGTAGCTGGTTAATATTCTAATCACATGTACATAAGTTCATATGTTTGAGTCTTCATACAAATGGTTTGTAGAAGTTATTAAGTGTAGTACACTATGGAACTTTGGTACTAAAAATAGTTTGCATGACCTATGTAAAGATAAGTGAACATTTTTGTACTTTTTTTTCTATCCTTGAAATAAATTAGTTAGTTTATTTAAATTGTCCACCATGAACTTCCGCATAAAGTAGATTACGCATAAAATCCAAACATATCAATCTTGCATCGTTAATAATCATTAGTCTCAAAATTATGGAAAAAAACAACAAATATTGGTGCATCTTTCTTCAGTGTTAGATAATGAGTATACATTCCTTTGGGGGCAACAGAGTTTATGTACAAATGTTTATAAATCCTCAAATTTGTTATCAATAATCGTCAAAATATAATATATGTTAGATAATCATCTCCTAATTGTTTTTCATCGTTCCCGGGATTTGAACATGCGCACTGTGATACCGTTCACAATCCTGCCTGCCTAAGCCAACATATAAATATAAATCAATTTGATCGGTCTTAATTTAGTTTAAATTTTCTAAATTTAGTTTGAAACAACCTTAATATAAGTTTTCAATATCACGATTATCTCAGCTTTGTTTGGGAAGGAGGTGAGAGATGATAGAAAAATGTAGTAGATGAGGAAAGAAATAGATAAGAGAATAGCGACATGAAATAATAACTAAAAAAATAAATGACTAATTAGGTAAAAGATAGAAGGTTTTGAAAGTTTTTTTTCTATATAATTATAGATTTGTCTTTTTAAAAGTAACAGTATATACAACAACTCCAAAAAAATGAGATTTCTAAATTGGATGGTTTAAGCTACTCGAATAACATTTTTGAATTATAATTTGAGCACGTAAAAAATGTATGGTATTAACACTTTACGAGACATTTGAAAAGATAAGTAAACATTTTTTGTACTTTACTTGATATTTTTGAAATAAATCATCTAGTTAAATAGTTCAGTGAGGACGACTCAACGACCTCCAGATGTGGGTTTAGTCTCAAGATTTATGGAATTAAATCTTAGGAAATGTATATTTTCTACTCGGTTTCTTTAACGATTTACCTATATAAATAAACTTGGTCAAGAGCTGAAAGGTATTTGATGTGCACTTGCGTTCTTAATATGACAAATTCGGTTTATTCAATATGATTGTTGTTGCTTCATAGTGCTATATCCATGATTGTCTCATAAACCTGTATCTTTCAATGCAGGGGAGAATGAAATCATATATACATCAGATCAAGTAGTTGCGGCAGTATGTTCGCTTGGAGATGAAGTGTAGTTACAAAAACAATTTACCAACTATACAATGATACTTGTTGATCTAGTTTAATTTTCAATTATTTTTTCTGTTCGTGCTAAACAACTGTTCAAGTTGCATGAAGCATTCAGAGAGATCTCTAAACACTAGCAAATATAAATTATCACAAAATTCCTATTAGGAGTATTTAAATTGTATGATTAAAGCGAGCAAAGATTGGTTTTACTCTTAAAAAGAAGAGTATGTAGTTAACATTTAATATGCAATGATTTTTTTCAATGATTTAATAGTTGATATCATGACTACAGAGGTAGTGTCGATTGAGTCGTGGAAAATATGACGGTTCAAATTGAGTAGAGTCGTGGAAAATGACGGCTCAATTGCGACACTTATATTGAGCCACGAAAAACAATTTTATTTTTTATTCTAAGAGCCACCAAAAATTAAATTTTATTTTATGTTTCGTGTCTCCTTCAAACGAGCGGCGAAAATTAAATTATATTTTATATGTTGCGACTCTTTATATGAGCTGCCAAAACTTAAATTAAATGTTAATCGTGGCTTGTTTATTTTCACACGTGATAATTATTCTTTGAAAAAAACTAATTTACACCATAATTATAATCACACAACCTGAATAGTTTACATACCAAAATATGTATATTTGCATACAATACATTACATATCCATAAGTTTGCTTCATTCATTTAAAAATATAATATCTTATAGTTATTCATTCCAAAAACACTTCAGAGACTATCGCTAACATTATCAGCTAAGGCGAATCATTTGATTGATTATTATCTTGATTTCCACGTTCAACATATTGTTCACTACCAGAACCTGTAGATTAATGAGTTGTCTAACCATCCTATAAAACATTCAAAAATTAAAGTATAAGATATAATATGCAACATTTAGACATCAAACTAACTAAAAGTTTTGACAAAAAAAAAACTAACTTAAATTATCTTATTAATCTCCTGATAAAAACACAACAATTAAGCAAATTAACCTATTAAACTAAAGTAAACACCAATTCGCAGACAAGACTTAAGCAACAAAAACACTAAAAATACCATAATAATATATTCAAACTATTATCCATCAAATAGTAAATGTACAAAGTGGTATCATGGCTAAATGTAAACTTTATACTTACTTGATTTCCGGTTGGTAAAAGCGAGGAACCCAAACCAAGGTTGGTAAAAGACGTGAAATTAGTAGAAGCTCCTCTCATAAAGATTTCAAAATAATTAAATTCGTTCATACTATCTTGGATGACTTGTAATTGCATTTGGAATTGTTTATACATTTCCCCCATCTGTGCATGCATTCTCGCTTCTTATTGTCTCAATTTTTCATCATAATCTACCTTGAGACTTACTCGTACACATTTTCTACTACTTCTTCAGTTAGGCTAGGTTTTTTAGACCAACGTACCATGGTCGGTGTAACACCAAGCCCATCACCTTTGATTCACCCTAGTTTCTCTCCAGCTACAACCTCATGATACACCTCATATTCTCTTGTAAATGGATCCTCGTCCGGGTTACGAGAAGCACGCTCTTCCAACTTGGATTTTCCTTGTTCCTACATCATACATTTAAGGATGATGATGATATTTATTACTACATAATTCAACTCTGAAAATTTCTTATATTACCACTAATGACATTGTCACTTCATCAACAAATGCACCACTTTTTTATGGACATGGGCGTACTCATAAAATTCAAGACTCCCCATGGGTCTTCAACATTCTTGTTCTTATTAAATAAACACGATAAAATAGATTGCAAAGCAACACTAAAAATTATGTCAATTAATTTAAACGTGTGTTTAGGAGCATTCGTACCAATCTATATCTTGCACAAGCAAAACTCTCTGACCCAGTGGTGTGAAGCGAGGACTGTTGGGCATGTTTTCCAAGTTTGGATGATTTCTACACATAAAGAATACAAAAACTAAATACAGTGCAATGGGCATCAATATTATGAACTATAAGAAAAAGACACATTCTAATCTATCCTACATCAGAAAATAAATGATCTATGAGTATTTCCCATTGTCATTGTTCCACTCCATCAATGACATTTGCTTTGATTTATTCTTTTGTAGCACCCGACTTAAAAAAACTTCTTTGAAAGCATTTTTGTGATCCTTCCATTTTTTAGCGATTGATTTCAGTACAAGGATATCCAGTATCATTCGGACAAACGAATTTCTACTGCAAACATTTTTGCAAGATAATATATAATAAGTTAAACATAGAAAATGATTTAAAAAGATGACAACATATAGCATACTTTTGTCATGGTTAGTAAATTTTGTGTGAAGTTATCTCGCATATTCTTCCATCCTTTGAAATTCAAAGGGCATAGCTAGGATCTACGAGCAACTGATCTAAGCCAGTTTCCTAAAACCTTTGTTGCTTTACCATATGGTTGACCAAATTGGTTTCAGTAAATATTTATTCTAACCTCTTCGAATTGCGATACATCCGCTGCACGAAGATGACTTTATCTCGAATATCGACGACCAAAGTTATGTGTTAAACTAAATTCAAAGATTATAAGACAATAACTATTTAAATTCATTATAGATTAAAATATAAAATACATCACCTAAAATCTCCACATGAGTAATTAAAGATGCTACATCGTCTTGTCCCTCAAATGTTGAGTTAGATGGAGTAAGTGGTAGGACAACTAGCAGAATGCTCTCTACCATCACCATTATTGTAACTACGGAACCTGAATGTGTTCTTGGCATGTTTCTTCCTCTTAAAGACGATGTAAAAGACACTTATGATATAATGGCGAACATAAAGTTAAATAATACAAAATAACACAATATATTGGACATAAGGTAAATTGCAAATAATAATATATATTCAGCATACTGTATGAAGTACAAAATGTAAAGTAAAACTCATTATCCAACATCTTATCGAATCCAACGATGATGATTATTATTCATGAACATCTAAATTATGATAAGACATACACTACCTAGAATCGTCATCTTCATCACCATGCATCTTTATTTTTTCCCATATCAAATGTGTATCTTGGATTCATCTCCACTACCAAGTGCCAATCCACATTTTTAGGATCTTGCACATAAAATAATTGCTTAACTTGTGATGATAACTCAAATGGATCATAATGCAATCGTTCTCCTGTGTGTATCAATCTCAAAAAATTAACTAAGATTGTGTCCTTGAATCCTTCTTTAACCCTCCCGTAGATTTCACATTAACCAGATCACACTTAAATAATATGACTGAATATCTCCCATAATAATCTAATTTAACAATGTTTGATAGCCTTCCATAATACATTTGTCCATCTGGTTCAACCATTATACCACTATTCTGACATTTTCTATTTTCCTCACGGTCTTTTGTGTGGAATACAAATCCGTTGATAGAGAATCCACTTAATTTGGACCAGTTGCAAAAGCAATTTCTTATTGTGAACATTTATTAACAATCATGTCCAAGACCTAAATTTTTACAAATATTATAAGAATAGAAGTATTTAACAAGAAAACTATGTATATTCAAATAAGATCACAAAACAGTTCACATAAACCTGTCTATTAAGCAAATCTGTAATTTTTTCTATAAAACACTGACCCTCACTGCAAGAAGTTGAAACTGAAGGGTATTGTCCTCGTTGAACATCAATAAATCTCATGCATAGTTCTATTTGATTCAATTGTACCCTTGAAATATTGTGCAATAAAACTTAATTATGTGATCTAAAAAGAAAACTAACTGACGGTGTGGTTCGATTATATCACTATGAAGTAAGACATACTTGAGCTGGCAACATTCGATCAAGCACCGTTGTCTGAGCACTACCAATGAAATAAACACCTGATGAAAACAAATATTTTTCACCTACTGCATAGGATAACATCCTTTTGGGTCGATTAAAGATTGAGCCTAGTTCTCCCATAAACCTTTTTTCAAAAGGCATACATTCTTCAAAATTATATCCTTTTGCAAATGAGCCCTCTGGTTGAGCTTTATTCCGAACGTAATTTTTCAAGGTGACCAAAACCTTAAGAATTCATTAGAAACAAAAAAAAAGATTGTTACATTACAGTTAGACACATTGGATTAGGAGATTTAATTGAACTAACCTTTCAATAAGATACATCCACCAGTATTGTACAAGACCACCTAGTTTTACTTCCACTGGTAGATGTAGAATTAAATGCACCATCACAGTAAAGAATCCTGGAGGAAAAATCTTCTCTAGATGACACAGAATAAGTGTTGCATTCCTCAGAAGTTCATCCAAATCCTTGAGATGGAGAGTTTTAGAGCATAATTTCTTAAAGGGTAAAATACGACATTGCCCCCTGAAGTTTAAACCGAATTTAATATTCCCCCTTAAAGTTTAAAATTTGAAATTTTAGTCCTAATTTTAGCCCGAATGAAAAAAAAACTTGACATCACTTAACCGTTTATTTCGGACAGAATCTTTTACATGTGCGACTCACGTGCTAATTTGAAGGATGGAATTGTCGAAATTGCTCCTAATTTGAAGGATGGAATTCAAGTCGTCGTTCTCATCTACAATAAGGTTCTCCGGTTTGGGATCACGATGGAAGACGCTGCGAGCGTGGCAGAAGGCGACAACATATATGAGCTGGTGGAAGTACTTCTTCGCCACATCCTCTCTCAGCCGCCTCTTGGTGACCTTGTTAAAAACCTCTCTGCTGCGGACGTACTCCATGATAAAGTTGCTATCAATGAATTTCCATTTATTGCTTGACAGAAACCCATCGCTGCAAATTTGGATGGCAATTAAGAGGAACCACTTATCTATTTCACTTGAGCAAGAAGTACCTACGCAAGAACCCACTTCGCAAGAACCACAAAGGACCGAAATTAAGAGGTAATACTCTGGTTCGGCTGGGATTGAGGTTGTCGATGGGCGCTGCTGCGGAAGTATCCACCATAGATAGAGCTAAGTTCAAGAAGGAGAGATCATTAATCCAAACAGGGGCAATTTCCATCATTGTGGTGTTCTCAATTGTTCATGCTTGATGTTGCTCTTTTCAGACTACGTTAGTGATGTGCATATTTATCTGTGTTCATGGTATACTTTTTCATGTGCAGCCATGACAAGACAGAGTTGGTTTGAAGATTCCTCTTCGCTGAGAGCTTCCTTTTCCATACAGGGGCAATTTCGTCAACTCGGTCCTTCAAAATACCACGTGAGTCACACATGACAAAAATTTCGTCCGTAATAAACAACGAACACACGGTAAGCGTGAATTATTCATCGGGTCCAAACATTATGACTAAAATTTAAAATTTTAAACTTTAAGGGTGAAACTTAAAATCGGCGTAAACTTTAGGGGCAATGTTGTATTTTAATCTTTCTTAAAAATAACTGACAATTCATTGAGAGCTAGAACAACATGTTTTGTCAATACACCTCTCAATGCAAGTGGTAGATTGGAAAGCTTCCGCTCTTTCAGGTTTACTCACCTAGATATATTTGAAGCATATCCATTAGGAACTTTAAGATATTTCAACAATGTAAGAAACCTATCTTTCTCAGCCAATGTAAACGTGTAACAAGCATGAGACAAATAAGTCTTCCCATTAAGACGATCTATAGGATGAACTTCGGGTCTTATGCCCATAACCTTTTCAGTAGTGTCGAGCCTTCTCATTATCCTTTTTCTTCTCATCAATATTCAACAATGTACCAATCACGTTATCACAAACGTTTTTATCTATATGCATCACAACCAAATTATGTCGAAGAAGATTATATTTCCAATAAGGCAATTCAAAAAATATGCTATTCTTCTTCCACAAGACACTGTTTTGAGTAGATGTCGAGGCACCATGTTTAGAGGAATCATCTCTCTCAAAAATATCTTCATCCTCTTTTGTTGTATCAAATACTATGTTATTACCATCTTTTGACTGATTCTTACTGCATTTACCATAACTACTTGTTAACTTCCTCATTTTCTCAAAACCCTCCACACCAGAAAGAGTTGTTGGTGAAAGTCACATCTCAATTGTACCATCAAACTCAGTTTTTTTTACGATGGAATGGATGATCTATGCGTAACCAGCGACGATGACACATATAACAGTATTTGCCACCATTACCCAACCACAAATAATCAGTTGAATAAGCACATATAGGACATGCAACTCGACCTTTAGTACTCCAACCAAATAAATAAGCATATGCAGGAAAATCATTAACAATCCACATGAGTGGTGCTCGAAGAATAAAGTGCTCACCCTTTAACTCATCATATGCTTCACCACCATTCCAAAGTTGTTTTAACTCTTCGATTAGTGGTTTTACATAAATATCTATATCATTTCTGGAACCTTTTTCACCAGGGATGACCATTGACAATATAAGAGACGACTTCTTCATGCACAACCAAGGCTCCATATTGTAAGGGATTAATAAAACAAACCATTTACTATAAGTTGCACTCATCGTCCTAAATAGATTAAAAACATCACTGGTTAATCCTAATCTGACATTACGTGGGTCAAATGAAAAATTTGGGAAACGTTCATCGAATGACTTCCACGCCAATGCATCAGCAGGATGTCTCAAGACTTCATCCATTTTTCGACCCTCCTTATGCCATCACATCGAAGATGCAATATCCTTTGACATATATAGACATTTCAGTATTGGAATTAACGGAAAGTACCACAATACTTATGCAGGTTTCTTCCTTTTTCCAGAAGAAGTAGTCTCTTCTATATTATCTTCAACAATGTCTTTTTTATGATTTTCCCACTTCGAAAGACCACAAGTTGAACAACTGGAATGTTCAGCAGTTTTACCCCAATACAACGTGAATATTTTGGGGCATGCATGTATATTGTCATACCCAAGACCCAATTATGTAATCAATTTCTTAGCATCATAATAAGAACCTGGAAAAGTTGCTGAAGGAAATGCAATTCTTAAAACTTCAAACAACATATCAACTGATTTTCGACACCAACCACCAACTGTTTATGTATTCCATATGTGTAAGATGAATGATATCACTATGAATGATTCACAATTGGGATATAATGGTTTCTCACACTCACTCATTAACTTTTGAAGAGTGGAATTTTTTCAGGGCCTGCATCGTGTTGTTCTGATCCTGAAGAGCTAATATCACCACCAACTGACCTATTATCTTGCACAGTGTTTGATGAACCAGATCCCATGGCATCATGAACCAGATCCCTTGTCCATCCAAATTGGTGTTAATTTCATTGTTCGTATATATTTATACAAGAATTAGGACTATTCATTTCTTGATTCGTATTTGGCTGAATTTGTAAACAAGATTCACCATGAAAAAACATATTGTATAGCCAACCAAGAAACCATTCCAAATCAAGTGACTTTCTACTTCTTCTGTCACATGGTAGTATATATTTTTGCATTTACAACAAGGACATATCATTTTTACATTAACCAAACCGTTCATATTAAAAAATTCAATGAGGGTTTTGACACCGGGTTGTTACTCTCTGCTAATTGTTATTATCCAACTTCTATCCATGCCGAATTTTAAAATTCCTAACAAAAACATGTCAGTATAGTTAGGATACTCAAATCTTAAATAACACAAACCAACTACTCAATCTAGAAGTTAGTTCTTTCATCTGCAAGGAAAATAAGTAAATTAAGAAGTGTAAGTAAGAAATTAATGAATGACTTTGTATCCTGTTTCTTTCAAAGGTTATTTAACACTAACGTATGCAATCAATGGGCTAGTCAACGGATGCACAACCACTTAATCCCCGATCTCGACCTCTATGAATGGGATCCCAAAGAACTGCCACGCTTGTTCAGAACCCATTCACAATTTGTTCCTAATAAAAAAGAAATGCTTCTTTTTCTGTCGACTCAATAAAAGTGTCGAAACATCAAACGTTCTGATAAAAAGATCAGGCTCCTTTGCATCTAAGAAAATCCAAAGGTGCGTCCATCCATGTTAACCGTATACCATAACTCTAAATATATGTTGCCTTAAAAGTGAAAACACTATTTAAAGACAACCAAATTTCTAGCCTAGCAGATTGAAGACCCACACCAGACCCAAAGCATACTATACACCACCAATGAACAGAGTGCACAAATTAATGATTCAATTGAAGGGATACATGGAAATCGAAGATGTAGACCACTTGATTGAGAAATTAGGGCTTGCATAATGGATGGTTTCCGGAGTTTCTTCACCTAAATCGAACAAGTAGAAACATGTATAAGACTAAGAGAGATCAATTTGTTGAATAAATTGTAAAAAACAAAACTCACTGAAATTGAAGTGTGGCGATTTCAGGCGAGGGAGTTGAATGTTGTTGTTCTTCTTCACTACGTTTTGCAGAATGAAATACTGAAGGGCTCGCTATTATTATAAGTGAATCACGACTCGTTATTTCGAGTCCTAGAAATCATTTTCATTTATAAAATCAAGATTTTTCATGGCTGAAAGAAAAATGAGCATGCAAAAATATATAATTTTTAGTTAAATTAAATCATAGTTAAATAACTACATCTAAAAGAATTAATGAGACACTAAAAATATTTAAAATTACATAATAATGACGTCTGGAAAATATAAGGAGCCACGAAAAATAGAAATTTTGATTAAAATAATAATGACAACTGATTAAATAAGGAGACGCAAAAAGAATAAAATATTTAAATAAAATTTGTGGCCCAAAATGCAATGAGACGCAAAAAATATATAAAAATAAATTAATTATTCACAACACTTGAAATTGAGTCATGAAAAGTGAGAGGAATCTCACGACACACTCTAAATTAATTTTTCACGGCTCATATAGAGAATTGTCGTTACATTGAGCCTTTAACATAAGTCTTTCCTATGTCGTGCTAAACAATGATACTTGTTGATCTAGTTTAATTTTCAATTTTTTTTTCTCCTGCTCGTGCTAAACAACTTTTCAAGTTGCATGAGGCATTGAGAAAGATCTCTAAATACTAGCAAATAAAAATTACCACAAAATTCCTACTAGAAGTATTGGATAAATTGTATGATTGAAGTGATCAAAGATTCATTTTCATCTTAAATGTTAACATTCAATATGCAATGTTTTTTTTTCTTGTAAATTTAATAGTTATTATTTTGTATAAACTTTTTTCTCTTAAGATTAATCTATTGAGTCTTGTATGAACTCCTATTTGCTAGTCAGATACCCGGCACCTCAACTTGTACAAGAGCATTCAGATAGCTTCTCCATTGAAAACAAGCTTGGTCAGGGTGATTTTGGGGCAGTCTATATGGTAAAATTTCCAAACTGTTGTTACTCTTAGATCACTTAGTCTGCTTAAGGTCTTAACTGAAATACTTACAGGGTACAATGGAAAACTCACAAGAAGTTGTTGTTAGTCTTTCTAAAAATTCAGGCCAAGGGATAGATACACTTCCTGGTGAAACTCTTACTATTACCCTCTGTATCTTTTGTAAATGATGTAATACTTCTTGTAAGATTAAGATTATATTGGTAGTTTTATGATAACTTTTTTGATTATAATAGTATTGTTGTGATATTGTGAGCGTATGTGAATTAGTTTGTTTTTACATATTACCAATAAACGTCTGAAAAGTGAAAAATATTTCATTTATTTAAATAAGCATATTTTGTATGCTAAAAAAGTGAGTCGTTAAAATAAATAAAATTTTAATTTTTTTTTTGCGGCTCGTAAAAAGTGTCGTGAAAATAATTCTAGCGGCTCATTTAATTTCTAGCCGTCCAACATTTATGACGGTTCTTTTTCCTTTGAGTTGCGCTTTTTCCTCGACAATTCAATAAATGAGTCGTCATAATATTGTCGACACTTCATATGAAGGCTCATCTAGATGACCGTCAATATTAAGGGCTCAATTTTATGCCGTTCATAAATTATTTTCTAACCCTTAACATAACATTCTCCTGTAGTGTATAGTACCGACCTCCGTCTTACCCACCACAGCCAACTAATTTTTTCCGAGATACCAAGGATTTTAAACTTCGCACCTTTATACCAACCTGAATCTGCATGCTTGGAAAGTAATTTTTTCTGGAGTTAACAGTAATTGAACCTATGCACTCTGATACCATACAAGATTTCAGACGTACACCTTACTTAATTGTTTTGTTATTTAATACGTAATTTTTTAGATGATATTAGTTTTCATTAATAACATTAATAATTTTGGATAAAAGATTTACTAGAAAAACTAACAAATATATTTTAATATCAAAATAAAATAACTTTGTCAAAGTTTTGAATTGATCATCTATGCACTACAAGAATGTTGGTCTACAGTCACAGACCAAATTCGTTGTCATTAAATACTATCACTACATACAATATTATGTGTCGACATTTAATGTCGTGGTTATACAACTGATTTATTGTCAAATAATTTGTCATAGTTAAAAGTCATGTTTTGTGTGGATTTATTCCGTTGTAGAATAGTTCAGCTCGAAAAAAATCAAGTATCAAGACATTATCGACAGTAATACAAATAATGAGTAACAAATGTTTTACTATCAAACCATTTATTTAATATTGAATGTTGTTGATGTAAATTATATGGTTTCTAGTTGTCACCATTATCAATTTGTCGTCACTAACCTAAATTTGAAAGTTATTTACAGCACATTAGGACCATAACTTTTACAAAATCGCAATTTGTTGTAGCTCTCTTCTTGCGTGGAGAACCAGAATAATTTTACCAACAAGAAAAATGTATTTGATCCGGACAAAAGATATATAATTACCGGGAAAAAATATCGTCGGCAAATTTAAAGTGACACTCTTTACGAAATAATCCGTCTCACTCATAGTTACCATATTTGTGGTTCAATTCGGTACATGGAACGGGTACAGGATTGAAAATCGCTACTTATATAGGTTCGTGGTTCGAAGGGTACTTTGTTTGCGTTTACAAATCAATAGTCAAGAGAAATGAAGATTGATTTGTAAACTTAGGGCAAGAACAAGGAACAATGAAGGAGAAGAAAAGACTGCGTTTTCATTTCATCAAACCACACAATACCGAATACTGTTTCAGACATCCAACATATAAAGAAACAAGCAGAAAGCGAAATTACAAACAAGTCCTTAAACTGAAATTACAACGAGATCCCTGAACTAATGACACAACTGAATGTGCTCCCTTAACTTTGTCTTGATGCTAGATACACCAATATTCCCCCATGAAGTTTTGGTTTGCTGAGCCTCGATCTGCAACATTGAGAAGATAGCAAGACTGCAAATGTACTGACTGATTTCCAACCAAGCCGAGACAGCTAGTCCTAATATGCAAAAACATGAAATATCCAACTACAATTTTAAACGCCCCGGCATATATAAGTAGACAGCTGGTTAATGAAACAATTAAATTAGCAGAGGTAGAATTGAGCACAGGTGACAGAGAGGTTTGAGCCTCTGTCTTACTAGTGTGATTGGAAGGTTTGAGCCTTCATTTTTTTATTCTCAAAAGTGCACACAGGGAGTGACTTTAGAGTTATCTCCATAAAGGTGTAGCACTTTATTTTTGAATGTAAACCACACCCTATGTCACCTACTGTGATTGGATGGTTTTAGCCTTCTTCTTGAAGTCCTCAAGAGTGTACCAGAAAGTACTCTATTTTTGGACACAAATCACAGCAAAGACGAAACAGGCTAGAGAATACCACAGAATTTTGACCGAGAAAAAAACCCAGCTGAGCTACTTAAGGCAGATCATGGAGACCCAGGGCAGATAAAAGCTGATATACTGATAGTGCAAGTTTTTTTTTCTTTCATTTGATTTAAAATAAATAATTACTGACCCTCGAGATGATCTGGAAATCAGTCGATACAGATGTAGCTGACAGTTATCTCTATGATGAGTCCAAGGCCTGCATACACAAAAATTAGTAGAGGAATCTAAGAGACTATAAATTAAGACTCAGTTTTGAAAGCTTAGCTTAGGGTCGGTCGTGGTGCTGACAATCTCAGAATTGGTGTTGTCTTGAAGATAGGTATCGACAGCATTAAGTTCCTGAACAGATGTAACACCAAGTTTTTTCCTAAATGGGATGAATTGCTTCTCCGTAAGAGGTTTTGTTGGAATATTTGCAAGTTGATCAGCTGCTGGAACAAAGTTGATTAGAACTTGTCCAGCAGCAACTTTTTCCCGGACGAAGCACATGTCGATTTCAACATGCTTCCTTTTTGAGTGTTGCACTGGGTTTTCGGTGAGAGCTACTGCACTTCTATTATCTGTCCAGATTATAGGAGTAGTAGCAAGATTAATGTTAAGCTCAGATAGCAAGGATGTAACCCATAGTACCTCACAGACGGCATTTGCGATGGCGCGATATTCCGCTTCAGCAGACGATTTGGCTACCATTGGTTGTTTCTTCGAGCTCCAGACCACAGGATTCCCATTGAGGAGAAGGTAATGTCCGGAGATAGACCTGCGATCCGATGCATCACCACCCCAATATGCATCAGAGTAAGATACCAACACCGCATCATTACGCAAGTTAGAGTTATCAATTTTAAACATTAATCCATGATTTAGTGAACCCTTCAGATATCGAAGGATCCGAACTACTGCTTTCCAATGAGAAAATGAGGATTTTGCATATATTGACTGAGCCTATTTATAGCAAAGTGTATATCAGGACGAGTGATACAGATGTGCTGAAGTGCCCCAATTGTGCTTCTATAGAGAAGTCCATCAGAAAAATATTCTTGGTCGAGGATCATACCTGTTTTGGTCATACACTTACCTGTCATCGGAGTGGGGAGTGGATCGACATTAGTGAGACGAGTTTTGATGAGAAGATCCGTGATGTATTTCTTTTGTCCTAGGAGAAGCGAATCGGTGGTACGCTGAACTTCCTTTCCGAGGAAATGATTTAGGACCCCTAGGCCTTGAGCTGAAACTCTTTGTTAAGTTGCGCAATTACCTCACTTATGATTTCATCGGAGCTCCCAGTGATTACTATGTCATCTACATACACAAGGATAAGAACATAACCTAAGTTAGAAAACTTAATGAAAAGACAGTTGTCAAAATTTGAAACTGTAAATGAAAGAGAATGAAGTAGAAAAAACTTTAATCTTTCAAACCAGGCCCTGGGTGCCTGTTTGAGCCCGTAAATAGCCTTATGTAGTTGACACACAAGATCTGTACCATTAGAGTCAATAATTTGGAACCCCGGAGGTTGGGTCATATAGACATCCTCAAGCAATTCCCCATGAAGGAATGCATTGTTGATGTCTATTTGCCGAAGGGTCCAGTGTTAACGCTATAGTAAGGACAATACGCATGATTTGTGGCTTAACAACTGGGCTAAATGTGTCTTGAAAGTCGAAACCTGGTTTTTTAGAAAAACCACGAGCAACAAGTCTGGCCTTGAGATGGTCTACCGAGCCATCAGCTTTCTTTTTTACCTTAAAGAGCCACTTACAGCTGATTGGGTGTCGACCTGGAGGGAGAGGGACAAGGGACCACGTTTTGTTGGATCTAAGAGCATCCAACTCAGCTCTTACCGCAGATGCCCAGCTGGAGTGAGCCATTGCCTCATGTATGTTTGATGGTTCGAGGATAGGGTCCAGTGATGCAGAAAAAGAACATACTGTGAGGGCTTGGTTGTTCTTGGTTTTGGAACGCGTCTGCATGGGATAAGTATAAGAGGATGGGGAAGTTGGCTTACCCTGTGGTATTGGCATGGAATCATTGGTACTCAATGGAATGTACCTAATGGTAGAGGCCGGTTCTGCACAAGGTAAAACAGGTTGACTGAATTGAGCAGGAGAGGGGAGAGTGGTTACCTGATCGGTGGTGACATGGAGTGGAACCAAACTAGCCACCTGTCCTGATCCAGAAATAGGGCTCGGAACATACCTGATGACCGGAGCCACTGGCTGAACCAGAGGCACCCCTGACGATCCCGATATAGGAGCTAAGGGGGAAGAGACATCTCATAAGGGGGGTGAAGCTTGTACCGAGGGGAAGGCCCCAGCTGACGCTGAACCAGGAGAGGGAGCTGAAGAAATGACAGCATCATGAGGAGAAGACAGGGACAGCGAGTTCTGAGGTGGCCCCGAGTCACGTTGGGAATCCGGTGATGGGGGTGCTGCATTATCTGGATCATGCAGAAATGAGGAATCAAATGGTAAAAAGAAGGGTGTAGAAGTTATTGTGTTTTTAACCGCAGCAGAGTTAAGAAATGGACCAGATTTATCTGCAAATGGAAAAACAGATTCATGAAAAGTTACATGCCTAGAAATATAGACACGCCCAGATGCATCTAAGCATCGATACCGATGATAGGAAGAACAATATCCAAGGAAAACACATGGCAGAGATCGAAAATCAAGCTTGTGCGAGTTATAGGCCCGTAGATGGGGAAAGTAAAGACAACCGAACACACGTAAAAACCAATAATCAGGTGAAGCTTTAAAGAGGCATTCATGAGGTGAAATATTAGCTAAAACACGAGTAGGCAATCAATTTAACAAAAAAAAACGCAGTAAAGAATGCATCACTCCAATAGTGGAGTGGCATGGAGGCTTGAGACATTAAGGTAAAACCTAATTCTACAATGTGACGGTGTTTTCGTTCGATAATTCCATTTTGCTCAGAAGTGTGAGGACAAGTTATCCTATGTTGGATGCCGAGCTGCTGTAAGTATGATGAGAGGGGCTTAAATTCAGTCCCTCCATCTGTTTGAACAGCTTTGAGGGTACAACCAAGCTGTTTTTCAGCAGCTCTATGAAATTGAACGAACGAGTGTGTGACCTCACTCTTGGTCTTAAGGAAATATATCCATGTATATCGACTATGAACATCTACGATGCTCATGTAATAGTGATTAGCATTGGATATGAAGGGAGCTGGACCCCAAAGGTCCACCTCCACAAGTTCAAGAGGGGATGCATATGCAGATGTTGAATAATAAAACGGCAATTTTTTACTTTTTCCTATAGCACAAGCAACTCAATCATGATTTGAATTAGAAACATCAATTTTATTCATACGTAAGATATGCGACAAGAGTTGTGAGGATGGGTGACCTACCATCATGTGCCACACATTGGAATCTAACTTACGATGAGTTGTAAGACAGTAACTCTCGGGTCCTAAGCTAGAACTATTATTGACACTAGACACTGAAGGAAGAAGTCTTTCTAACTTGACAAGATCAATGCTGTAAAGATCATCACGTTCCTCTCCACACAGAAGCACCTGATGAGACGAGGCATCCCGAATAACACACTAAGAAGGGTGAAATTCGAAATATACCTGGTTATCCTTGGTGAACTGCGAAATGGAAACCAAATTCTTAGTAACCTTAGGAGCATAAAGAATATTGTTAAGTAATAGAGGTCTATTAGAAGTATGAATAGTAGAATTAGTAATACCCGATATATCAAGCGAAGAGCCATTACCAATAGTTAATTTACCTGATCCATGAAACGGGATTGTGTCGGATGCAGATGCTGTGTGCGTGAGATGATTCGTGGCACCCGACTCCGGGTACCACACCATTGACTGGACAGCCGCCTGAGAGGGGAGTAGAGCAGACTGAGCCGGGTTCTGAATCGAAGAGGAGGAGTTCCAGCAGCTGTATAGCCCGGATGGCCAACTGGATATGAAACAGTACCAGGTGGCAGCTGATGGTAGGCTGGCAAGGTCGAGCTGGTATAGGAATTGAGGGCAGCCATAGGAGGTGCAGCACCAGGAGGTGCAAAGTGTTGCACGACAGGGAGGGAGACCTGCAGTGGAGCAGCTGCATTGGTGTGGGCTGATGCAGGGTAAGGTAGAGTAGCAGGGAAGGGGTGCACATGAGTGACCGAAGCACCAGGAGCCATATTGTGTGACACTGCATTGCTTTGCTCAGGCCAATTGTTAGTACATATATTAGCACTCATATTCCCCGTACCTCCACCATTCGGATTAATCACTCCCACAAAGTTCATATTAAATCTTTGAAAGCAACGGTGAACAAGATGACCTATCTTACCGCACAATTGGCACTGCAGTTTATTGCCTCCAGAGGTATGACCACGGCCCCTACCCCGACCCATGTAAGGCGGAGAAGGGATGACATGTTGAGCAGAGCCAGACTGTCCAGCAGATGAACTTTGTGTCACAGAATCAGCAGGCTGAATTTTTAGAGTCGGGTTGAGGATGCCATCATGATCACGGGCTGAATCAGAGGTTGGGGCACCAGCTGTGTACATAACAGATCGAGTAACCAAGTTAGCAGCAGGCGGAATGTCAAAGAGGAGGTCCCTTTGTCTAGTTTCAGCATCCAATAACACCGAACAAACAGAAGTAATGTCATATGGATTTCTACTAGAATGTATGACAGCAGCAACATGATCAAATTGGCCCTTCACACCATTTAGAATAATAGAAATTTGTTGAATCTCATCAATGGGATGACCAAAGCTAGCGAGACTATCACACGTTGTTTGAATATCCGTGAGATAGTCACGCATGGGTTGGTGTGGCAGCTTGCGAATCTTGAGCCGGTCGTACAAGCTCATGATTCGGGTGGTTGATGATGAAGAAAAGACTTGATGAAGCTTTTGCCTTATAGCGCAAGCAGTCATACAACCAAGAAGACAACGATTTACCGAAGAAGATATTGAGGCTAAAAGCCAAGAAGCTAAAGAGTTATAACGTTGAATGAACTTAGGATATTCAGGATTTTACACATTGTTACCAGCTGCATCCACAATAAACTGTGGGACAGCAATGGTGCCAAAGAGATGAGCCTCAAGATTGAAGCCCCTTACCGTGAGTAAGACCTGCTGCTTCCAAGATTGTAAGTTCTCGTAACCAATGAGCAACGAGATTTTCTTACTCGAGAAAACAGGTGAGGAGTCATCCATCATAGCGAAAACAACGAAACAAATGGTGCAATACCAGAAGCAAAGAAACAACGATGCAATATCAGCAACAAAGGAATAATAGGTGCAATACCAAACAACTAAAGTAAAGCAGTTAAGCAACACATTAGAACAGCATAAGTGTAATAGAGAACGATAACATAATGAAGACACAACTGGGCATTACAGCAAACACTTGAAGAAAACCCAGCAGACGCAGCTTATCACTTCGTGATGCAGGGATTAGTGAACCACAGCATCAGTAAAGGGATAAGATACATAGCACGAAGTTACAAAGTTGAGAATCAAAGTAAAACGGATGAGAATCATCGACCGATTTCAACCGAGACACTGCAAGACCAAGACCAGCGGAAGATAAAGAACTAAGCGCAGCAAAGAAACGAAAGGAGAAGAGCAGAAACTAGCAATCAATCAAATGAACCCAGCTTGCTAAGGAGCAAGAGCAGCTCTGATACCATGTTTGCGTTTACAAATCAATAGTCAAGAGAAATGAAGATTGATTTGTAAACTAGGGAAAGAACAAGGAACAATGAAGGAGAAGGAAAGACTGCGTTTTCATTTCATCAAACCACACAATACCGAATACTGTTTCAGACATCCAACATATAAATAAACAAGCAGAAACCGAAATTACAAACAAGTCCTTAAACCGAAATTACAACGAGATCCCTGAACTAATGACACAACCGAATGTGCTCCCTTAACTTTGTCTTGATGCTAGATACACCAATATACTTTCATTAGGTTTGATAGTTTAGATCCTAATTCGATTATAGTTCGTATATATTTAATATATACATGTGTTATATAAAGTACATAATAGACAATATATTTATATAGTACAATAACATTATATACTTATACCTACTTTGTTTTAAATAATTAAATTACTAATTACTTTCACCTTTTTAAAACTCTGTCGTTTTAGTGTTAGTTTAAACTTTTCTCTCATTTAACCTACCTTTAAAGCAAGTGACGTTCTTCTCAACAAGCTTCCTGTTTGTCTTAACAAGCCTCACTATAGTAGTCTTCTAAGACCTAATAATAATAATTTTTGTAGGTTTGTCTTTCCGCGTCTCCAAAATTTAGTAAAATAAATTGTCAAATTGGTGCACTGGGCTGGGGAGGTTTCCAACTGGGATATTGTAGAGGAGAAGGAAGTTTCATGAAGACCAGTCTAGAAAACCAAGAGAGCATCGAAGAAAGCATTTGATAGGATCATTTCTGATATTCAATTAATAGGTATCAGATCCCCTATCAACCCTAATCTAAGGTAATAAATGGCCTGAGTTCATACAAACTGAAGAATGATGAAGGTGAAGTTTGACCCTGATAAAACTCATCCTCAAACGAACACCATCAGCACACAACTGAAATCACCAAGACTGTCAATCTGCAATATAGACGTTCTTCACTCCAAGCTGATCACGAATGACATAATGCTAATGTGTCCCAAGAGCCTTGGTGAAGAGGTCAGCCAATTGTCGAGACCTGCTCACATGTTGAGTTTTCGCACTCCCTTTTTTTATATTTTCCCTTATGTAGTGGCAGTCAATCTCTATGTGCTTCGTCCTCTCATGAATTATCGGATTAGACGTTATCACGGAAAATGGTAATAGGAGAAACATGCTATGTTCCTAGTTCCTCTAACAATCTGCGCAGCGAAATAATTTCAGATAAGGTTGTACCCATACTTCTATACTCAGCTTATGCTGAGGACCTGGAAACCGTAGATTGTTTCTTTACCTTCCAGGAAATCAATGAATGATCTAGTTTAATGCAGTAGCCAGTCACTGATTTTCTTCTTTCTATGCATCCTGCCCAATTCGAATTACTGTAGGTAAACATATCTAATCCACTAGTAGAGTCAATAAATATTCCCAAACCTGGTTCGTTTTTTATTTATTTGACCACCTGAATTGCAACATCCAGGTGAGACTTCTTGGGATCTTGCATATACTGGCTTAAGTGTTGGACTACAAAGGAAATGTCAGGACGTGTGATAGTAAGATAAAGCAATTTTGCTATCAATTGCATGTATGCATTCGAGTTCTCAAGTGGCAAGTCCTGTTCATTAATCCCTAAGTGCTCGTCATAAACTCTACTAGTTAGCTTTAGATTTAACTCCATAGGAGTCTTGATGGCTTTACAACCTGAAAGCCCTAAATCAGAAATCATTTCTAAAGCATACTTTCTCTGAGATAAGACAAGTCCCTTTGTCGATCTAGCAACTTCAATGCCCAAGAAAAACTTATGTTCCCTAAGACTATCATCCTAAAATTATTGGCCAAAGAATGCTTGAGCTCATCAATCAAATGCTGACATTTTCCTGAAATAAGAAAGTCATCAACATAAACGAGTAAAATAACAATCCTGTCATTTTATTTCTTTGTAAGCAAAGAGTAATCCAATTTCGACTTTTGATATCCATTTTCAATCAAAAATGAGTCAGTTTAAGGTTTCATTGTCTAGAAGCCTGTTTTAACCCATAAAGGGATTTTTGTAATATGCAAACAAGGTTTCTATTACTCTCCCCTGATTACGAAAACCAGGAGGGACATGCATATATGTTTTTTCGTCCAATTTCCTTGCAAAAAAGTGTTATGAACATCCATTTGAAATAAAGGCCAACGGTTAACATATGCACACGCCAAAATAGTCCTAACCGTGTTAATTTTTGCGACCGAGGATAAAGTTTCAAAATAATCTACCCCATAAGTTTGAGTGAATCGCTTAGCAACCAACCTAGCTTTATACATTTCTATACTACCATCATAATTAAGTTTTACCTTGTAAACCCATTGACATCTAATGGTTTGTTTTTACCTGCGGGCAGCTGGACAAGATTGTTGCAGGTAATCTCATCCTTGGTTTTTTACCTTGTAAACCAGATTGTTGCGGGGAGTTGTTCAAGGGCAGTAATCTCATCCTGCATGCCTTGGACCCAATTGCTGTCTTTCTGAGCTTCAACAAATGATGAAGGCTCTGTAATCTTGGAAACTGAGGTTAAAACACAATAAAATGGGACAGACAAGTTACTGTAACCAACACAATTCAATATAGAATGCACTGAATTGGAACGATCAACCTCATAATATTTATGACAAGCAGGAGGACGAGTTGCCCTTTCTGATCGTCGAGGGGCATATGTAGTGTCCTGAATAGAAGACACTTCTTCCTCATTATGGGTAAAATCATACTGCACAAACAGCCCAGAATCCTCCCTACCATTCCCCAAGACCCTCCCACTCAAGAGGTCCTACAGGATAACATTTTTGGCAAAAGAAAAAGGTTATATAACAACCTAATTCAAATGTAAGCCTAGACACAGAGATCAGATTATATCTAAAATTGGGAAGATACATAACATTTCTCTGAAACATATCAGAACTAAGCATATAATCACCTACACCTTCTACGGCAACATGCAAACCATTTGGCAATTAAACCCTAGCTCTAATCAATCTTTTATTCTCAAGCCAGTCGGATATATTAGACATATGATTTGTAGCACCTGTATCTACAATCCAATAATCATCATGTTGGTTTTGAGAATTAAAGTTGGTGATACCTATCATATTAACCTGGGCACCTGGGGCAGCACTAGTCTGCACTGATGAGGCGCCAGCACGGTTGATTGTCTGCAAGAACTTCCCAAACTTCTCAGATGTGAAGCTCACTCCTCCTTGCATATTTGAGTGGTTAGTAGACAAAGGAGCAGAAAGAGAATCGACTAACCTAGCACTGGTATAAGAAACAATATTAACATGTGGGTTCATACCTTTCCCTTTTTTAAGATCTGTAAGTTTGAAACAGTTATCTTTAACATGGCCTTTTTTCTGACAGAACTCACAACCTTTAGTATAGCATATGTCCTTAGTGTGCCCTATCTTATGACAGAAGTCACATATCAAATTCATATTGATCTTACACTTCTTATCAGCTGAAGAGACAACATTAACTAACATTATACAAGTAACTCCTCTATGACTTTCCTCCTGAATAACCATACTACCTGTTTTAAGGTGGGTAAGGGGTTCCAAAGAAAAAGGCTACTTCTCACAACTGAATAGGTCTCATTCAAACCTATTAGAAATTGACAAAGCTCCTAATTACCATAATGATCAATATGTTTCTTGAAATTTTCACAGCCCCAAGAATTAAGATTAGCAGCAGCATCATATTCATCCCAAAGAAATTTAAGTTTGATAAAAAAAAGGTCGAAACAAAATCCAAACCCGATTGAGAAAGAACAATTTTCGTATGCAACTGGTAAATCCTAGGGCCATTAACCTTATCATATCTTTCCTCAATGTACTTCCAGACTAGGTAAGAGTCATCAAAGTACATGATGTAATTAGATAGATCTCCAGAAAGTGAATTCATAATCCATCCAAATACATCAGCATTACATCTATCCCGCAATGCATGCAAATTGTTTTCAAACAAATCTTTGCCATATTTCCCATCAATAAATCCAATTTTATCTTTTCCTCGAAGAGTCACCAACATAGCTGTACTCCACATGACATAGTTTTCATAACCAGTAAACTTGATGGATTGGGACTCATACCTGGATTATCGGACGGATGGAGATATAAGGGATGGTTAGAATGGACCTGATCGGCAAAATCTGGCCATGCAAGAATCACCTCCGCATCTGCGATTTCTTGACCATCCCCCACGTTTGCAATCACATCGGCCATGAAGATATCGCTTGAAAAGACCTTCTAAAAGTCGATTGTGACCAACAAATAGAACAAGAAGGTTCACTGAGATGAATCGTCAAGACAAAAACTTAACAATCCACAATCAACACTAAAAGGTCGGAGAAGATGAAGTGCTCAATAAGATGAACCGACAAACCCAGATCTAGAACATTCGATCATGATAGAATACTCGATCGTGACCAAGTGCTCAAGAAGACGAACCAACAGACCAAGATCTAGAATCCGCAGACCCATAATAAAAATAGACTTTAGAAGAAATTGTATGGTCTACAATAAAAGGTAAGAATCTCAAAGAAACTGTTGAGAAAAACACTGATCTAGTACCAAGATCCGGAACATTCAAGGAACCGTATCACAAAGAAAGGCTCAAGAACAATGATAACCCTAAGAATCCTTGGGTAAAATACAGAGATAACCTCACGATAAAGAACTCAGAAGAAGCGGAGGATTTGATGTAGCTCAGATACCATGTCAAGTTGAAGCTTCGCAAAGGAGATGAAGGAAGCTTCATGAAGACCAGTTTAGAAAACCGAGAAAGCATCAAATAAAGTATTTTATAGGACCATTTCTGATATTCAATTAATGGGTATTAGATCCCCTGTCAAACCTAGTCTAAGACAATAAATAGCATGAGTTCATACAAACCGAAGATAAAGGTCTGGAAATAAGCAAAATGAAATAACAAAAAAACACCCTAACCAATCAATATAAGAACAGACCACAAGAATGATGAAGGTGAAGTTTGACCCTGATAAAAGATATCACGGTAGCAGTGATCCAGAGCTACTAAGCTGCAGAAGGGCAGACGACAAGAATGGCGGTGCTCAAAGAACACAATGTCGAACTAGAAATAAAGTGAGCGAAACATAATAAAGAACGTTCAAGAAAGAACGTGGAAGCTCAATCAGCCCATCCCTTCTCCGAGGTCACCACCATTAATATTAATAACAAAATAAATCTATAAGTTTTTTTTTCACATTGCTCTCGTTATTTGAAAATTCTCTATTACTTGATCGATCACTTAACTCGTAGATAACTTACGTTGACAACATAATATATAATTAGCATTATATAAAATTGTAAACTTGAATAAATTAGCATAGCAATTGAAGAAAATTTAATTAATTAAGAAAATTTCATAACTTGAACAACAAATCAAAATTCTTTTTCCACACCAATTTTACTTTTGAAACTTGATATTTTTGTATGGATTAATTATTTATCACTTTAGACAATAGATTGTGTATATTCAACATATAAATATACGCCAATAGATTATGTATAAATAAAATGAGTTTTTTTTATAACAACGGTGATTTAAGTTTTCACTTTCACGATTATCTCATCTTTGTTTGGGAAGGGGGAAGAGAAATGACAAAAATGTAATAGATGAGAAAGGAACTAGGTAGGAGAGTAAAGACGTGAAATGGTAACCAAACAAAATTTGTGTCTAATTAGAAAGAGGAGGGGATGTTTTAAAAACAAACAAAAAAATCTATATAATTGTAGATAAATTAAATAAGTGGCAGTATTGTTATAACATGCTCACAAATTTAAATTTTGACTAGAATAATATATTACTGAATATGTTGTGCAATGAACATAATTTAAGTGTATTAAAAAATCTTTGAGTATTATTAATATAGTGGAAAAATGTATTATTGTTGTAGTGAAAGGTTCTAAGTTCGAAACTTTGTTGAAACATTTTTTTATTATAAGGGGATTCCTATCCGTAAATTTTATTTAAAAAATGGTGGAGAGAGAAAATGTAAATGAAAAAAATAGCCATGATAAATTTAAATTAGTTAGATAATTAAGGGGTAATTATGTAATCTTGTAGATGATGATTACAAAAACCATTTCACGTTTTACAAATAGTATAGATATAATGAAAAATAATATATAATTTAAAATAATATTAAAATATGACAGTTATAGAAACATGTTTTCTTTTAATAATATAAATAAAAATAGGGTTAATTACTTAATTGGTTACACATGTTTCACCATTGTGCAGAATGGTTACACATGTTTCAAAATGTGATTAATTGGTTTTGATATGTGACTAATTGGTTACACATGTTTTTCCCAATGTGATTAATTGGTTATTCCGTTAGTAAACCGTTAATTTTACCGTTAATCAATTTTTTTAACATATTATTGAACTGTGAAATGACTATTATGCCCTTAGTGATATTGAAGAACCCAAAATTAAATTGAAGAACACTGAATCGAATCGAATTGAATTGAAGAACCCATAATTGAATTTCTGGGTTCTGTTCAAACCCGAATCGTAGTTTCTGTGTTCGAACAGAACCCAGAATCGCAATTTCTGGGTTCTGTTCGAACCCAGAAATCCCTGAAATTCGATTTTGGTTGATGAAGAACAGCTTACCTGATGAAGAACAGCTTGGTTGATGAAGAACACAGCTTGATTGATGAAAAGGGTAATTACGTCATTTTACGTATCTAAATAGTGACTTAGCTGTGATTTCTAACGGTGAACAGTAAAAAAACCAATTAGTCACATATCAAAACCAATTAATCACATTTTGAAACATGTGTAACCATTCTGCATAATGATGAAACATGTGTAACCAATTAAGTAATTAACCCATAAAAATATTATATAATTTAAAATAATCTTAAAATATGGCAGTTACAGAGATATATAATAGCCTTTATCACATATACAAATAGATGAATCATTTGAAAAAGAAAAATAAAGCATTTTTTCGTTTACGATTCATTAAATAATGGGTAAACTACAAGTTTCCCCGTAAAGTTGGAGCCGAATTTAAGATTCCCACTTAATGTTTGAAATCTGAAATTTTAGTCCTAATGTTTGGACAAAATTAAAATTTACCCCTTACTGTCATTTCTCTGTTAATTTCAGACGAATTCGTTGACATGTATGGGTAACGTGGTATTTTCAAGATGGAAAATGACGAAATTGCCCTCTATGACATCCTCTTCGTCTTCCTCCTCCTTCAACCCCAACAACGCGTCCATAGGACGACGAATTAGGCCTCCAGACAATAAGCTCGAAGACAACAAGCTCTCCGCTCCACTTCCCGCATCCGTCATAAATTTGAAGCATCTGTTCTCAGTAAGCGTCACTGACGGGGCTGACGAAGCTAGGGCACGTCCACGTCCCTGTTGGAGTTGACGGAGTTGTCGGGGAAGCTCAAGTTTCTGCGTGGTTGTGAGGTAGAACACCTGAAAAGGATAAGCCCGTTTCTAACCTCTCCCACCCTATTACAAGGCCTCCCGCCCTAGTACTACATTTCATTTCACCTTTCATTTTTTCTGGTAAAACATATGATACTAGGCCTTCATTCATAGGAGTTTGGTTTCACCGCATTTGGTTAAACCACAGGCACCTGCTGAGAACAAGGTAAGAATAGTTGCATGCTTCAGACTATGTTGTTAATGAAATACATCTTGTTTCTTTCAATCCTCTGAAACTGAAAATATCAATTTTACTCACTGGTTGACAGAAACCCATCACTCCTGATTTGAATGGCAAAGTTCCTGCTAAAGTGCATGCCGATGTCATTGATATAAGATGAGTACCAGGAAGCAAGGTAAATTAGGAGGAAAAGAAGGGACTTTAAGGAAGAAGCCTCTCACTGCGGTTCTCTTTACAAGAAGCAAGGTAGGTTAGGAGGAAACTTTGCAGCAATGCATATTATTTTTCCTAATAGTGAGTTGTTTCTTATCTATTTTATGAGGACTACCTGGAACTCTTACTACCCCTTAGTCTGCTTGTTACTGAAGCAGTACAATTTGAGACCGAAGCATACAGTGGAAACGAATAGAGGAAAGGAGAGCATCGTGTGGCATAATTTCTGGGTTCCATAAGAACAGTACTTGAAGATGAAGCACCATTTCCAGAAATCTCAACCTTTCTGCAGATGATGCTTTCAGAAGAAGAAGAAGAGGAAGAAGGGCAATTTTGTCACTTACATTTGTTAAAAAAAAAACATGTGTCGCGCACATGAGGAGCATTCCGTTACAAATAAACGGTCAACTGGCGGAAAGGGGGAAGAAGAAGGGCAATTTTGTCACTTACATTTGTTAAAAAACCACGTGCCACGGACATGAGGAGCATTCCGTTACAAATAAACGGTCAACTGGCGGAAAGGGAGAAATTTTAATCGTGTCCAAAAATTAGGACTAAAATTTTAAATTTCAAACATTAAGGGGGAATTTTAAATTCGGCTTAAACTTTAGGGGGGTCGTATTTTACCCTTTAATAATAGTTAAACTGTAAGGTTTAAATCTATCCAAGGACAAAACTATTTTGGGCAGGGGCAATTCCCTCTTAACCTTTGACGTTATGTGAATTTAGGCATACAAATTATAATTATTTTCAATTTAACACTTTTAAGTCATACATTTGCCCACACTAAATTATATATTTTGACTCCATATGTATTTCTAAGAGTAAAAGAATAATTTTTATGGGTTCATTATTTATGATCTTTTAGGGTTGATTAAATTTAAAGTGTATGCGCATATATCATTACTTAACTCTAAAACTTGAAAGTTAATAAATTCATATAATACACATTTATACATCTCAATAGTCAAATAAATAATAAACTTCAAGTTCCAAATATAACTAAAGTTAAAATCTAAAAATAATACTTAGCCCAATGTAATTCATGACTCTAAAAATATCAAAGAAAAAAATAAAATAAATTTATTAACCCATATATTTTTTTTTATAACAAATTGATTAGATATCTTATTTTATTTTTGAAATTCCACTAGAAATTTTTTGAAATTGTGAGGATAGATTTATAATAGTTTTTGTTGTTTCCTAGACATAGTAGTGAATAGTCGGTTGATGTGCATGCAAATAAGAGTCCACACAAATCTTATTCTGAACTTTCCCATCACAATCTGACGGATAGTCCTTAATTTCCTATCACGTTAAGCTCGCATTTACTGATATATAAGTTTAGTTTTAATGAAGTGATAGATAAGTCATCTATGTATTAGCGAAATATAAAATTAGTTGTATAAGTATTTTTTTTAATCTGATCCTAGTATTTTAAAATCAGTTGTACATGTTTGATGATCTTATATAATTGTGGCAGGTTATGATAATATATTAGGAAAGCGAAAAATCAATTAATGCTTGATCCATTAATTAATGTTATCCTTTTGGATTTACAAAATGTGTATGATTACGTTAGTGTACGAGGATTGAGCTATATTGGTGTCAAATATTAATGACGTTGATTAGTTAAATGATAATATTATACGATTTTTTTAGGATCTAACAAATATTTTATTCTTACATCACTATTGTTTATAAATCTATATGTTTATATCAAGGTTGTTACCTAAACTTCAAAGCCCCCAAACAAATGCATCACATAGTCTAACACTTCAAAAAGGTTCTCCAATAATGATTTTTAGAATCTCAAGCCTAATGTTATACCGACACAAAACTGATATGTTTGAAATTTATGCGAAAGTTTTTGGTAGATAGTTTAAATGAACTATAATATTTATTTCAACGATATCAAAGAAGTCGATGAAAATGTTTGTTTACCTTTTAAGATCCTCATAAACAGTTCCCAATACATATTAGTCTTGCAGTGACTATAAACAAGACACAAGGTTAAACTTTGTCAAATATTAACATATATTTGTTTGAATATGTTTCTAGTCACAATTAATTATATGTTACTATATCACGTAATATTTCACAGTCCCCAATAAACGTTTTGGTAAAAGAGGGGAGATCAAATAAATTACGGGTATACATACATACTAAAAATGTAGTTTACAAAAATAATTTATTAGTTTGATCATTTAACTGTTCAATTTTATCATAGTAAGGAGGTAGTGCTGCATTAAAAGTTTCTTTAATAGTATTTAATAATTTGAGTAGGGTTGGTCATGAATCGGTTCAGGGCCGAACCGGTTCAGAACCGTACCTTTATCACATTTTAGGTAAGGTATGGTTCGAACCCTTCAAGAGAACCTCTCCAGTTATTTGCCAATTTACCGAACCGTATATGAACTGATTCAGCCAAACCACTTTAAAAAAATTGCATGTTCCTTCTGAACTCCTGAGACGTGAGGGAGGGAATTATCACGACTCACGCAACACAGGACCTCCTGAGCTTGTGAACTCCTCACGCGGCAGCAGAGCTGTCGAAGCCCAAACTGTACCACACGTTGCTAAAAGAAAATTTTTGGAAGTTTCATCACATCCTCATCCTGGTTCAAGGTAGCCATGGAATCTTTTATGGTTTGTATCAACCCGTCTGCGATGACTTCCTTGAGCACCTCGAGCTTTGCCTCAATCTTATGTTTGACTTCAGAAGGGACTTTGCCTTCTATCTCCTTAAGTTGCTTCTCTGTCTACTAAACAACCGAATCAAAATTTTGGGCTTTGTGAAAATTTCTCCACAAACTTTTGGAATGTGTGGTAAATTTTAGGGTTCACATCTATTGGAAATTTTGGGATCCTGATGAACTGATGAGCCACACGTTGGACAATTGGAGATGACCAGATGGGATGAAGAGAATGATGAAAGCTTGCCTTGTGGAGGAGAGAAGATGATCTGATGATTGATGAAGCTCACAAAGATGAAGAGCTAAGAGGGGACTACCGTCAAGAAGATGGAGAAGTCTGATTATTTAGGGTTGAACTCAATTAAAACTGGGTTCAAAAAGTGGTTCGGTTTATTAGATATGAACCGGTTTTTTGTGGTTCATCAGAACTGGTCCATATTTTCACTAAAAAAACGTTTATTTCGTGAACCGATTCGATTCACAAAAGGTACTGTTCAGTTCGACCGAACCGTTTTATTTTTTCCCATACCTAAATTTGAGTATATTGTTTTCATTTACTATGAATAATATGACACATGTTTATATTGTCTTCTAAGAGTCCAATGAATGAATGATAGAAAACATTATATCTATCATATACAATTATAATATAAGACTATATTATTAAATCATAGATGTCATATAAAACTAAAAATTAAATGAAAGCTATTGAATTCACAAGTGTATTTTTTCAATGGTTATACCAAACTCTAGTGCATATACATGTGTGCGCATTTTTGCGTTTAACTTATGAGGTGTTACGAACACATGATCTATCTATCTCATACGATAATACCAAAATAGTGCGATAATTAAATACCTGATTAAAAATTATTGATGTAAAACTAAACTTAAATTGCGGAACATACTCGATTGATTGGAAATAATAAACACTACTAGGGGTGAGCTCGGGCGGGACGTGCCAGTCTTTTTGGCAAAACCGAGCCCAAAATTTCGGTCCTCACTTCTGGAGGACCGAGACCAATTCCGGGCAAAAAAAACACCTAAGTCGGTCTTGCATCACTGGGGTCGGTCTCGATCTTGGACCGCGGTTTGCGATCCTTTGGATTCTCCTCCAACAAACATTTCTAATTGAGCGTGCCATATGTAGGGTATTATGGATAGTAGTCTTGATACACCAAGACTTTTGTACCCCGATGATGTGGTCTATCATGATAGATGAATCCGACTCTATCTCTACCGAATTCCAAACTTTCATTGAGGCTAGTTTAACCCCTTCGCTCACCGCTCTTGCGTCTAGACATTCCACCTTATCCGACCATTCTGAGTTATTGTACCTGCCCACTACCTGTCCTTCATGGTTTCTGGCAATTGCTCCTACGCCACACCTCCCCGAAACTCTGCACCAGGCTGCATCGCAGTTAATCTTGACGACTCCTTGGTTCAGTCTTTTCCACTCTTCACTGGCGCTTGTGTCTTGTGCTGAGGAGGTTGCTGTCAGCTGGTCCCTCCAAAGCTGGTGATGCTAAAGTCGCGCCTGCTGTGTGGAAAAGAGTTCATGATTCAGTTGTCTAACATTCATGGTTACTCCTCTCGGGTCTGGTTGTGTCCCTCTAAAGATGAAGCAGCATCTCGCCTTCCAGCTCATCCAACATATAATTAACGTGACTCTCCATATGGTGTTGGCTTGAGCTCGTGAGCCTCCTCCTCCTGCATTTCTCTTCGCCAACCACTCATTCATCGTATTGCATCTGTATCCTGCGTCATGGAGTCCCAGCAGTTCCCCTCAGACCTGTTTCACCCATCTGCATCCCCATATGAGATGCTCTGTTGTCTCTGTGTGTTCGCACATCAGACAAGTCGACTGAACCGGGACTCCTCTCCTTGCCAAGTTTGCCCTAACCGATAGGGAATTTGCTGTCATCTTCCATGCAAATACTTGGATCTTTAGTAGAGTTTTCGTATTCCATATCGCCACCCACAGGTTCTGACCTGTTCTAGTCTGTGTTGTCTCGTCCCTACCGTCCCATCTGTCCTGGCTCGCTTGAATGCAGCGGTAGGCAGATCGTGTCGTTAACTTACCCTCGTTCATATGGCCATATCAGTTTATCTTCTGTCAGTTCCAGTGGTATAGGGACAGTCCTCACTCTCTCGGCTTCCTCCTCCGCCAACACATGTTGCAGTGCATCTTCATTCCACGTTTTTGTGTTGGTGGCTATCCAGACACTAGCTTTTGTGTTCGCCTGGTCTTCGGTGATGTGGTGTTCTCCAAGCCTGCCATGGAAGTAACCTGGTACTCAAGCATCTGTGAAGGCTACGATATCTCTCTCATTCCCGACCGACCATAGACCTGCCTTCTTTACTAGGTCTCGCCCTTCCAGCAAACTTGCCTACGTCCAGGAGGCCCCACTCCGTTTCACAACGTGTAGGAATTGTACTTGAGGAAAATATAGTCCTTTGAGAACTTTCACCCCTAGCGAGTCGGGCTCCTTGAGTATTCGTGAAACCATTTTTCCTAATATCGCGGTGTTGAAAGATTCTAGCTCGCGAAAGCTGAAGCCTCCTTCCTTCTTTGCTCTCGTCATTCGTTCCCACCTGGTCTAGTGTATCTTTCTATCTTCATTCGACGCCCCCACCAGAACCTCGTTATCAAACCATTGATTTTGTTTTACCATGTTTTGGGGAGCTTAAAAACACTCATAGCAAAGGTAAGTATTGATGTGATAATCGTTTTTATCAACACTGCTTCACCTGCACTGTTGAGGAGCTTCGTCCTCCATCCTTGATTTTTGTTTATTATTCTTGTTTCCAGGAAGTTGAGAGTTTCACATTTGGATCTTCCCTACAAAGAAGGTAACCCCAAGTATTTTCCCGGGTCTCTCACTAGAGTCATTCCAAACACATCTGCCACCTGTCTTGAGATTCTGTTGTTCGTTTCTATCCCACAAAAAATAGATGACTTGGAAAAATTTACCTTTTGTCCCGACATCTTGAAATAGTCATCAAGGATGTACTTAAGTTCTCGTGCGTTGTCCACCGATCCAGTTAGGAAGAATAGTGAATCATCGGTGAAAATTTAATGATGAATTTCCGGGCAATCTCTCATTGGTTTAATACCTGCAATCTTCATTTCCCAGAATCTCTGCTCCACCCTCCTTGATAGCACATATGCCACCAATATGAATAGATATGGAGATAGTGGGTCTCCCTGCTTGAGTTCTCTTGAAGGATTAATGATAGTTGTTCTCTTTCCGTTTACTAGGACTCGATATGAAACCGTTGAGATGCACGCTCTGATCCAGTGAACCCACCTCCAATCGAATCCCCTTTTGACCAACACTTCAATGAAGAAATCTCACTCCACCCTGTCATATGCCTTTTGCATATCTAGTTTCAGAGCACAATCTACAGTTCTTTTGTTCCCCCCTCTTGTTTGCTTTAGCTTGAGGTGGTGGAACATCTCGTGTGCTATTATGATGTTGTCTTGAATCTGTCTACATACCACGAAAGTGCTCTTTTGAGAGGAAGGCTTGTTGGACCAACGACCTTCCAGCTGCGTTGGAAGAAGGATCCTGAAAAGTCATTCGGTCTCGGTGCCCTTGACCCAAGCTGATGAACTGCTCGTCGAATTTCCCCCTTAGATGCCTCCCTCGTTAGGCCCTCGTTTATATCATCTGTTATGTCTCTTGGGATGCATTCAAATATCTCCTCACCCTCTAGAGGTTCGTGAGAGGTCCCTTTGTTGTTGGTGGTTTTGGTTTTCCCTTCCTAGCTGCTGCCATGCATTATATTTCCTTGGTCATGATCCGATCAGCCACGACCAGTACATGGCGGCTCGTTTGTTTACCTCTGATGGAACTATTTCCTCATTACAGTTTTGAGACGAATGTCCCAATCTGCCGCACCTGTAACAGAAATCTGATACCCTTTCGTACATGTTTGAGACCCACTTTTCTTCCCCTTTCACGTTTGTCCACCAGAATCCGGTCAGCAAGGGGTCTTCCACTCCACCTCACACTTAATTATGATATAACCACGTTTTTGAATATCGGTTTCCTTCTCCACCTCTAGGCACTTTCCTATGGAACTTGCAATTTGGCTTGCATTTTCATGGTTCAGCATGTCCAGACTTAGTCCGTGGAGTTGTACCCAAATTTGCATTGTTTAAAATGAACATTTTGACACTGTTGGATTATGTAATATACATGCAATCTATATGGTAAAACATAATCACATATAATTAAGTTACCTCTGGATTGATTGCCTAAGCGGATCTGTCTGAGGTTGGGATCACGGTCTGCCGGACGGGAGGACACGCCACGGGTTAACGGGCAGTGACCTAGGTTTCCACAGCTGCTGACCTCTGTCTAAACTGTAGGTGGCTATCAGGTTCTGATCTCTCTTCTTTCTAAGGAGAGCACCCCATATATATATAGATATATAGAGGGATAGGGTTTAGGGCCAGTATCACATACCGGGCTTACCTGAATGGGCTCCCACTTATGGGCGACCCATTAACCTAAATCCAACATCTCCCACTCGCACAAAGTGGGGGGCGCTCATTCATCAAGCCAACACCAAAGAGAACGAATTCTCCTTATACAGTTAAATCACATACGAGGAGTCAACCTTGCGACCGGCAGGCACTACGAGCAAGGTACTGCGCATCTGTTAGGAGTTGCAGTGACTCCGGATCTCACACCATCAGTGGATTTGTGCCCTGCACCCTTGGCCATGTAATCTTTCTCAAGGTTTGACCACACAATGATCTTTCAAACCTATACATCTGCATTGTGCCCACAACCGCAGCCTATACCGCGATTGACGGCCGTCTAGTGGACACAACATCGAGAAGATCCCATAATGACCATCCCCTTCCCACGAAACTATCGGCACAATTCAACTCGCTTTTCTAGAACCGGGTCCAAGGTACTTGTGAGCGCACCCATCGATAACGGACTAAGATAGCAAACACTGAACTGAACCTCAAGTCTCTGTTCAGAGTACTGAGGGTACGCACGTGGCTCTTACGCGAAGAGCTCTGGGTCTCACACAACTCCGAGTTAAGATCACATCTCGGGTCATACCCATGGTCGATTTTGGGTGCGCCGCGGTATGGAACGCGCGCTACAGCATATCTCCTCTCCCATGGAGCATATGTCCATATGTTGTACAGATGTCCATCAAGCACACAAAGTACCCGAACCAAAAGTCACAAAGACTTCTATCCGACCCCTGAGTGGATTGACAGACCATAATCTATCGTAGTGCGAAAACAGATAGCTCCGGACAAAAAGTCCTTTCTGGTTATCCCGACAGACTTCCAAAAACTAGAAGCTATCACCAGCCTCACCCAGCCACAAAGGCATAGAAGCTATCACCCGTGTGAGAGGGTGACCAAATCCACTTTGACATATATTAACAAATAATCACAGAAATGAACACACAAAATACTCAAACTGCGAAAACATGCATACTCAAATATAATTCAAGTCAAAGAACATTGTCTGGGAAATATAATAAATGAAGTATATCAACTAAGTCTACACAGTCCTAGAGACTTCACATGCCTCACAAATGACTCCCTCTTCAAGTGTTTGGTGAAAGGGTCCTTAACCATTTCTTCTGTAGACAAATACTCCAAACGTATCATCTTGTGTCTCACCATGTCTCTAGCATAGTTGTACTTGATATCAATGTGCTTTGACCTATTGTGGTACTTTGGATCCTTTGTCGCGGAGATTGCGGCCTGATTGTCGGAGTAAACCAGGATCGGCTCAACTGGACTCCTACGGCTCAACAATCGATCCAGGAGCCTGCTCAGCCACACAGCCTCTTGAGTGGTCGTCGCAACACCCACAAATTCGGCTTCCATAGTAGACAATGCGGTACAGGACTGCTTCTTGCTCATCCATGATACTGCTCCATTGGAAAGCAAAAATACAAAACCCGAAGTGGATTTTCTCTCATCCAAGTCACCACTGTGGTCTGCGTCGCTGTACCCAATTATCCGAAGATCCTCTGACCTCCGTAAGTCTCCTCCAAAGCACATGGCATAGTTGACAGTGCCCTTAAGATATCGCATGATCCTCTTTACTACCTGCCAGTGTTTTAATCCGGGGTCATCTTGGTACCGACATACCATGCCGACTGCGTGACAGATGTCCGACCGAGTACACACCATTGCGTACATCAAGCTCCCGACTGCGCTTAGATACGGAATCTGTTTCATCTTGTCCATTTCTTCCTTAGTCTTCGGACGCATATCCATGTTGAGAGGTTCGCCAATGGAAGCTGGAGTATCAATTGATTTGCAGTTACTCATGTTGAACTTTTCCAACACTTTCTTTATGTAGCTCTCCTGTGAAAGCCACAACTGCTTCTTTCGGCGATTTCTCGAGATCTGTATCCCAAGAATATATGCCGCCTCACCCATGTCCTTCATCTCGAATAGAGAGGACAACCAGACCTTAATCTGTGTGAGGAACTCCAAACTATTTCCGGCTATGAGTATGTCATCCACATATAGAGTCATAAACACAAAGTCCGGTCCAGATCTTTTGGTGTACACACAATGGTCCTCATCCAACATGAGAAAGCCATTTTCCACGACCAAATCATGAAATCTGTGATACCACTGCCTAGAAGACTGTTTCAGACCATAAATAGATTTGTGGAGTTTGCACACTAAGTGCTCATGACCTTTTTGCACAAAGCATTCAGGTTGCTCCATATAAATCTCTTCTTCTAACTCACCATTGAGGAAGGCGGTCTTAACGTCCATCTGATGCAGTTCAAGATCTAGACTCGCTGTAATAACCAGAATCAAGCGAATCGTGGTCATTCGCACTGTCGGTGAGAAGGTCTCCTTAAAGTCCACTCCCTCCTGTTGTGTATAACATTTCGCAACAAGTTGAGCTTTGAGACGCTCAACAGTTCCATCGTCCTTTAACTTTGTTTTGAGAACCCATTTGGCTCCTATTGCACTGCGTCCTCTCGGAAGGTCGACCAGTGTCCAAACACCGTTCTTCCCCATAGATTTTATCTCGTCCTCCATTGCTTTCATCCATTCTTCTTGAAAGGGTCTATTGAGAGCTTCTCTAACGGTTTTCGGCTCGAAAGCTGTCTCGTCAGATATTAGGGTGTTCAGTTCTCCATCACCTTCGAACATATATCGTCGGGAGGGAAACTTCTATCTTAGCCCACGGCCTAACAACTCACTACTACCAGGGGCACGACCATGATCGCTCCCACTAGGAATTAGATCCCTAATGCTCCCACTGTCAACAAGATCATCAGGAGCAGAATCTGTTTCATTCGCCACAGGAAAAGGTGAATCTGACAGATGACGAACTGATTCATCCTCTGCAACTTCATCTCTCCCACTCGAATTAACAGGTATCTGGTCAACTTGATCTTGCATCTCATATAGAGATCGATCCAAACCAATCTCTCCCTTCTTCGGAAATTCGTTCTCTAAAAACGTCGCGTCTCGTGATTCGAACTCGGAAACACTCCCACTGTCCAGCTCATCTATAAACACATATCCCTTGGAGGTTTCAGAGTAACCAACAAAGATACTCTTCTTTCCTCTAGGTCCAATCTTCCCAAACTTGTTCGAGGAATCATGGGTGTAAGCGGCGCACCCCCATGGGCGCATACAGCTAAGGTCCAGACTTCTTCCAGTCCAAAGCTCGTATGGAGTGGAGTTAACCGTTTTCGTCGGCACACGGTTAAGGATGTAGGCAGCAGTTTTCAAAGCATCTCCCCAAAAGGAAATTGGCAATTGAGCCTGCGCCATAATCGACCGAACCATGTCAAGGAGCGTCCTATTGCGCCTCTCTGCAACACCATTTTGCTGAGGGGTGTAGGGAACCGTCAACTGATGAATGATCTCCTTTTGTGTGCATAGGTCGTTGAATTCCACTGAAAGGTACTCTCTTCCACGATCAGTGCGGAGGGTCTTAACCTTCAGATCTAACTGATTCTCAACCAAATTCAAAAATGATCTGAAGTAACCTATTGCCTCAGATATATGGGAGATCAAGTAGACGAATCCATAACGAGTATAATCATCCGTAAATGTGATGAAATATCTTGCTCCATGCCGAGCCCTAACACTGAGAGGGCCACAGACGTCAGAATGAACTAATTGCAGTGGATATTCAACTCTTGGGGCCTTACCAAAAGGCTTTCGGGTGGTCTTTCCTGCTAGACAATTAACACACGTAGACAGCTCCACATACGGAATGTTGGGCAGCAAGCCCCTTTGGGCCAGCCGCTGCATTCTATGTTGGCCAATATGACCTAATCTAGCGTGTCAATCATTCACATCGCAAACATTTCCACGAGTAGAAGAAAGAATGAAATTATTGTTGCATGAATCCAAATCCAAAACAATAAATCCACCAGAAACTATCCCAAAACCAAATAGAGTTTGACCTAAGTATAATTGGACTGAAAGTTCATGAAAAGACAATGTGAAACCAAGTTTCATTAATCCTAAAACTGAAATAACATTCCGGTGAATCTGCGGAGCATAGAGGACATGATGTAAGACTAGGACTTGTCTACCGCGGAGACGCAACTCACAAGTTCCAATCCCTTCGACTTCAACACGAGAGTTGTTGCCGACATAAATCCACCTAGTCTCCCGCGGAACTCTCCGGTACTCAACGAAAGCGTCTCGATCCCTGTCTATGTGGTCTGTCGATCCTGAATCCAAAATCCACATAGGACATGATTCAACCAACATAACAGTACTAGAAACACAAAGTTCACTAGAATTGCCAAAGAGATATACCTGTCGCGCAGGTTCAGGACATGCACTCGCAATGTGTCCCTTATGGCCACAGTTGAAGCATTTCCTAGACTCATGCTTCCTGGCTTTGCGCGGACGCTTCTGCGCTTCTGCTTTCGGAGCATCAGTCTTTATCTTCTTTGCCATTGGTGCACCTGCGACAGCTCGCCGTGCACCACTCCCTCGCTTACGACGGTTCTTCCTAGGTCCAGAGAATGATGCCATATGAACTTCAGCCTTAGGCCCTGTAGCCTTGAGACGTTCCTCTTCCAGCTCAATGTGCCTTCGAACGTGTTCAAATGTGTTGAGTCCTTCAGAGTGAGTCATTTGAATCTTCATCTGTTCCCAAGAGTTAGGCAAAGAACGGATCACGGCCTGGATTTGCTGCTCATCGGTCAGGGGCTGACCGGCCTCCTTGAGTTCTGCGATCATGTTAGCCATGTGCCTCAGATGCTGTCTCATGGAGTGCTGAGGATTCATCTTGTAAGAATCAAATTTGATGTTGAGCGAACGCAGCTGAGCAGTCGTATAAACACCAAATCTATCCTGCAAAGCATCCCACAGCCCTTTAGCCGTGTCTTCCAGCTCAAATTCACACAGAATATCATCATCCATTGTACTCAGCAATGTACCGCGCGCCTCAGCGTCCTTGGCCTCCCACTCATCATAGAAGGCCTTCTGCTGATTCGTTAATCCAGTCTCAGGTCTTTTCTTGATCTTCTTGATGTGGTCAATCGACCTTTGCTCAATCAGGATCATCTGTATACGCTTACTCCAGATTTTGTAGTTATCACCGTTAAGTCTCAGACCTTTGTTAAGCTCAGCAATGATGTTCTTCGTGGCGGTCATTTCACTAACTAAAGGAAATTTGATTAGGATCATGGAGACACAAGGAACAATGTTCTAATGCATGTAAAAAGACAAGTCTCAAATTAATAGGACAAACTCTAAAACATACTTAAATTCGGAGGACAACCCAAGCTATGCCGAGAAGCACTCCCCGTTTCTAAGCATGTCTTAAAGTCACTACTATCAATCGAAACACAGTCTAAACAGTCCTCAAAGGACCGGAGTCGAACAAATCGCACTAAGCATTCAACTCTAACATAAGACAATTGTCCAAGTATTTTTCAAGGAAATTCAGAGAACCTCGCAGACTAACCGACCGGTTCACACTTAAGAACATATCCCCAAGTGTAGTTCGAACTTATCCAAACTTCTGAAAGGCTACTAAAACAATCCTAAAGGTTTGCTACCTAGACTATGCCAAAGCTAGATCTTCCTACCAAGGTAATCTATCCTATGCAAGTAAGGTAACAAACCACACAATTCAATACACACACATATATATTGAAATCTTTCAAAAATAAATTAATTTGGAGCTAATTTATAATTTTCAAAACTTTGAGGATCAAAGTCACTCTAACAAAAATTAATTAACATGTTAGACCAATTTTCACACAGTATGTTGGGATCTCAACAAGTCATAATCTAGTCAATTCTACCAGTCATGGAGTCAAGAGCCAACAATATAAAGTAAGGCAAGACTATCTACCCTGCAGAAAACACAAAGTAAACCAGGGAACTCAGGGAACTCAAGGAACCCACACAGCGTTCTACCTATCCAGTCATGCATCATTAAACAATATAATGCTCTCTCAGCAATTAAATTGATCTAACAGTTAATATAATTAGCCCAAAATAATTATTAATGAAATGGTCCAGGCACAAATACCGGATATTACAAATCACTAAGACCCACTAAGGATCCAAGATCGGAACCAAATTCGTTTCAGACCAATTCAGGTAGCCCAAAAGCCTCTGAATAAGCACAGACCGGCTTAAAAAGCTCTAAGCCATCTAAATCGACCTGAACCGGACCGAACCGGACCGGTCAGCCTCTGTCAACCGGTCCTGGACGAACCGGACGGTCAACCGCAGTCAACCGGTCCGGTCTGAGCCGGCCGGTCCAACATTTCAAACCGAACCGGGGTAAAACCGGTCTGGTCCAACTTATTGAACCAGACCAGTCTGGACCGGTTCACTCAGACCGATCCAGAACAGTGCCTTCTTCTTCCTTGCCATGCTAGGGTTTTGAAACCCTAGCACAGCAGTAGCCGCAGCCGCCAGTTGGCCAGCCACGAAGGCTGGCCACGGGGGGGAGGTCGGTCGACCACCACTGGCTGACCGATCCCCAGGCCTTCGGCGACTGGTGTCGCGGCCACAGCCACGAAGGCTGTGGCCCTTGCCTGGGGTGGCCGCAGCCACGGAGGCTACAACCCATCCTTTGGCCGCAGCCATGGAGGCTGCGACCCTTCCTTGGCCATGCCGCAGCCACGAAGGCTGCGGCTAGTCGGGGCCGAGGCTGCGGTCAGCCTCGGCGTGGCGGCATCCACGGTGGCTGCTGTGAGTAAACTGAACTCAAGGTAGAAATGAAAAGAAAAGACTTGAAATGAAGAACTGAATGTGTAACTGAAATAACAGAATTTAAGAACTTTGAACTTTACTTCAGATTCAAGTTACCTTTGAAGCTTACATCTATCCCTATTTATACTAATCTTACAATCAACAATCTATACAAAACTAGAACACTCTACTATCTTCTAGCATACTCTAGTACATTCTTGAACCAATTGGCCTAATGCCTAACTCTTGAAGCAATCGGCCATGCCTTACACTTGAAGTAATCGTTCTATACATGTATCCTAACATTCCATTAAGAAGTTTTGATCTTCATCTCTAAATTTCGGCTTTGATATTTTCATATCTCTCAACATCCAGGTTGTTGAACTTCTGTTGTCAATATTACTTTATCATATCAACCAGTTTTGCTTCCATCTATATCCACCGAATACCTGTATACACTAACACTCTAGCACAGCATTAATCATTCTTATAGAGTGTTCATAACATCCATTCCTCATTCTTGATGATCATTCTCTTTTCCAAGACAAAGACATTAAAACAATCAATATGACCGCAATACAACTTTCAGAGAATCATCCATAAATCTATTCATCCATGTCAAAGATACACACATCACATAGATTAGAATAGAACGTAGCTTTCACCTGATGATTTTCCTTTTCATTGGATCATTTCTGAATCAATTGAATATTTTTTCTTTTATTTCTTTTTTTTCCTTCTATTTTTTTTACTGACAGAGAGGTTTTCATTTGCCTCTATCTTACCAGTGAAGTTGGGAGGTTTTCATTTTCCTCCATCTTTACATCCTCAAACAACTTCTCGAAGTATCTTAACGTTTTCTCCAAGAAGTGTTATTTTTGGATTCAAACTTCACCCTATGCCAGTGAACAAACCAGGTGACAACACAGTCTATTCATCACCAGTGATCAGTATCAATAGACACGAAGAACAATATGAGATTGATTCAAAGAAAGACAAGTAGCAGCACATAATGATAGCCAAGACTTCAAATTCGAAAAAGGAAGCATAATCAAGAAGAGGAACATCAGAGTGAAAACATATAAGAACAAGAAATACCAACCAGAGCAACTAGATGTATACCGAATTCAAGAACATATAGAGCAAACTAAACCAGAAGATAAGAATAAAGCAACACTAAACAAGAAGAAGAAAGCAATCCAAACGATGAGGAAGAAAATCACATAAAAAACAATGAAGATGAGAACAAACCTTCTTAACAGAAAATAGAATTCATGATAGAAACATACAGACCCCCCCCCCCCCCCCAAAAAAAAAAAAAAAAAAAAATTACTCATCATCAGATCCATTCTCCATATCAGCATCATCCATGATATCTGCATAGCCAAACTCGGATAAACAGGTTAACTCTTTGAAAGACATCACCCCAAGTTTCCTTCTAAAAGGAACAAAACATTTTGCTGTGATAGGTTTCGTTAATATATCAGCAAGCTGATCAGTAGCAGGAAATTCACAACTACTTAGCCATTCTGAACTTTTTCACGAACAAAACATAAGTCTATCTCAACATGTTTCATTTTAGAGTGATGAATAGGATTCTCAGTTATCGCAACTGCACCCGTATTATCACTCCATATAATAGGCACAGATGTTAACTTTACCTCCAACTCTGATAGCAAAGAAGTAACCCACATTACCTCATATACTGCATTAGCAATGGCTCTGTATTCTGCTTCAGTAGAGGATCTGGAAATTACCGGTTGTTTCTTTGAGCTCCATACAATAGAATTACCATTAAGTAACAAGTAATGACCAGACACTGATTTTCGATCTACCAGATCACTGGCCCAATCAGCATCAGCATATGAAACAAGAGTAACATCTGATGAAGCAACACAATTAGATCTAAACAAGAGACCATGATCAATAGTACCTTTAAGGTAGCGTAGTACGCGAAGAACAACCTTCCAATGACACACCTTCGGTTGTTGCATGTACTGACTATGTTTATTCACGGCAAAATGTATGTCAGGTCTTGTTATGCAAACATGTTGAAGAACACCAACTATACTGCGATATAGATGTTCATCTGCAGATGGCGATTGTTCATGTAGCTCGGCAACTTTTGACAAAAAATTCCCTGACATAGAAGTAGATAAAGGTACAGAGTTAGACAACCCAGTTTTATGAAGAAGCTCACAAACATATTTTCTTTGACTAAGGATCAAGCTATCATCATGAATCTGAACATCCATACCTAGAAAGTAGTTTAACGACCCAAGATCTTTCAATTTAAAATGATCATTCAAATCTCTAATAACAGTCTCTATACCACAAGCATCACTACCGGTAATGACAATGTCATCTACATATACAAGTAAGAAAACAGTACCTGAGCTTATCTTCTTAATAAACAAACAACTGTCTGCAAGAGAAACAGTAAAGAACAAAGAAGTTAGAAGAAACCATTTTAACTTTTCAAACCAAGCTCTCGGAGCTTGCTTGAGCCCATACAAAGCTTTGGTTAACTTGCAAACCAGAACATTGCCATTAGAATCAGTTCTTTCAAATCTGGGCGGTTGTACCATATACACATCTTCTGCCAACTCCGCATGCAGAAAGGCATTATTAACATCGACTTGCCTCAACTGCCATTTGTGTGTCAAAGCGAGTGTTAGAATAATTCGAACTGTAGGAGCTTTGACCACATGACTGAATGTATCTTGGAAATCAAAACCCGGTTTTTGTGAAAACCCCTTTGCAACTAGTCTAGCCTTGTAACGAGCAATAGACCCATCTGAGTTTTTCTTAATTTTAAAAAGCCACTTACAGCCAATGGGTATCCTTCCACCAGGTAACGGAACTAACTTCCAAGTATTGTTCTGAACAAGAGCTTGCAACTCCTCTCGCACAGCAGCAAACCACAGAGGACACATCATAGCAGAATGAATATCAGAAGGTTCACTTAGAGATAACTCTGATGTACCAACAACAGATGAAGTTAAAGCTGCTAAAGTTTTTGCTTTAGATCGCGTCTGCATATGATGAGTGTTAGGTCGAACGGGAGAAGTAGCAGATCAATTTGATGACACACAGATAGGAGGCTCAGTAGATTGGTGCGTTGATTCAGAAACAACATTGTCAGAACATAAAGGCACAAGAGCAGAGTCTTGAATGACATGCCTGACAGGAAGCTGAGACTGAGCAGGTGTAGTAGTAGGAAGCTGGGTCTGAACAGGTGTAGTGGACTGATTCTGAGCCAGTGGAGATGCTGAATTATCAATTGGGACAGACATTGGCTCTCTATGAGCAGCATCTGGCACCAATGGACTTCTAGGATAAGAAGAGACAGGATGAACTAAAGGCTCATTATTAATAGCCACCATGGGTTCCTGAGCTGATACTGCTGGACACACCGAAGTAACCGGTGAGCTGGTATCTGCAACAACAGAATTATGAGTAAACTCATATATATCAACAGGGGTGCATAATGAGGAATTAAATGGCAAGAAGAATGGTAAGGAAGTAGCTGTGTTCTTGATGGCTCCTGACTGCATGAATGATCCATACTTTTCAGCAAATGGAAAGATAGTTTCATTGAATCTAACATGTCGTGAAACATAAACTTTGCCTGATTCATCAAGACACTTATATCCATGTTGATTTGCACAGTATCCAATGAATACACACGCTGTAGACCTGAAATCTAACTTGTGTTTGTTAAATGGACGAATGTAAGGAAAACAAAGGCATCCAAACACCCTTAAGAAGTCATAATCAGGAACTTTAGAAAACAGTTTTTCATGAGGCGAGATATTGTTCAAAACTGATGATGGTAAGCGATTGATTAAAAACACCGCAGTAAAAAATGCATCACTCCAATACTGCATGGGTAAAGATGCTTGTTTTAATAATGTCAAACCCATCTCGACAATATGTCTGTGTTTCCGCTCAACTATACCATTTTGTTCAGATGTATAGGGACAGGTGTACCTATGATTAATCCCATGTTGCAGTAGATACAGTGCTAAGGCTTTGAACTCCCCTCCACCATCAGTTTGCACGACCTTGATAGTAAACCCGAGTTGATTCTCTACTGCTTTTCGAAACTGTGGAAAAATGATTGAAACATCACTTTTATTTTTTAAGAAATAAATTCATGTATAACGTGTAAACACATCTACAATACTAAAGTAATATGCATTGCCATTAGAAACTAAGGGAGCAGGCCCCCATAGATCCATTTCAATCAATTCCAAAGGAAATTGGTAAACCGTGACAGATTCGGAAAAAGGTAGCTTGCAGCTCTTCCCGATAGAACAGGCCGAACACATAGGGATTTGAGCTGACAAATTCCAATTTTTCTGTTTGATGATAAAGGACAGAGTCTGCTTAGAAGGATGTCCTAGACGTTGATGCAAAACTGTAGGAGAGACTTTTATTTGAGCTGCACTACAAACAGCAAACTGAGTGTCATTAACCGAGGGTTTACAATCAATAGACAAACAACTATCAAACTTATTAACCGATTGCATAACATGCTTATTCGAAAAACAGCTAAAGTCTAGTTTATATAGTCCTCCTGATTGCGATCCACGTAGTAAAACCTGATGACTGCTCAAATCTTTAACCACGCAATATGTTGGATGGAATTCAAAGTACACATGGTTATCCTTGGTAAACTGCGAGACAGAAACCAAGTTTTTAGTTATCTGAGGTATACAAAGTAAATTCTGTAACACAAGAGGTTTAACTGAAGTATTAATAAAAGATGTACCTATACCACTAATATCAAGAAAAGTACCATCTGCAATTTGGACCTTACCAGAACCAGAATATGAATGAGCACCTGGAGGCATGTTGGAGGAGAAATGATTTGTTGCACCTGAATCTGGATACCAGGCTTTGTCCGGAATGTTGGATCCAGATGGCATTGCAGATGATAGATTGGCCTGAACAGCATTGTCATTCAGACTAGTATTCGAACCAGCTTGAGATGGGGCTGAAGGAATCGTGGACTGAAACTGAGACATATAAGCTCCAGGATGACCAGTTTGGAGTGGTGTAAACTGATAAGGAGTAGCTGCAGCTGATGGTGGGATGTATTAATTGACAAGCGGATGGGAGTAAGTTTGTACAGGCATATACATTGGTGTGGCTGGGGAAAAACTGTGAGAAGGATTAACGGGGACAAACTGCATTCCGGTAGGCAAGGATGTCATTGTAGCATTATTTGGCAAGTAGTTGGAGGAATAGCCTTTTGAGGGACCAGAAGTGGAGTATGACATAGCATCGTCATCAGACCAATGAGCTGTGGCAATATTCGCACTGATCTGATCCCCAGATTGAGCTGTAACTCCCTGAAAATGAACATCAAAACGTCGATAACACTTATGAACCAAGTGTCCAAACTTACCACAAAGTTGGCACTGTGGTTTATTTCCTCTTCCCCTGCCCCTTCCCCGTCCATAGGCAGGTTGGTAATCAGGTGTTTGCATTTGAGCAACAACTGGACCAGTGTCGAATTAAAGCTTGGACTGTCCTGTACTTCCCGAAAGTGTGTTCTCTTGATCAGCTCCTTTGACCACCACATTTGCAGCAGTGATAGAACCATCAAATAAAGAGTCTCTTTGCCGAACTTCCGCATCAAGTAAAACAGACGAGATTGATGCTAGATCATATGGATTTCGGCTGGCGTGAATGACTGCAACACTATCGTATTGGCCTTTTACCCCATTCAATATGATCGAGATTTGTTGCATTTCCTCGATCGGATGTCCGCAACTCGCTAGACTATCACAGGTAAGCTGAATTTCCGTTAGATAATCGCGCATTGATTGATTGAGAAGTTTCCTTACCTTCAATCTATCGTACAAGCTCATTATTCGCGTGGTTGACGATGAAGAAAAGTTTTGATGAAGTATATTCCAAATGGAAGCTGAAGTCATGCAACCGACCAGGCCCTTGTTGATCGGAGATGCAATGGAAGCGAGTAACCACGAAGCAAGAGACGAGTCTTGTTGATAGAACTTAGCAAACTCAGGATTGAGTATCTTATTGCCTTCTTTATCATCAATGAACTTATGAACTTGCACTGTTCCAAACAAGTATCCTTCCAGATTTAGACCCCTAACTGCAAGCAACACTTGTTGTTTCCACGTTTGGAAATTATCATCGCCTGTCAACTGACAGACTCTTTTGTTGAAGAACGCAGGTATAACCTCATCCATGACTGATTTAGCCAATGTAGAGATCAGATCAAAACACAGCTCACAAATGGATCAGCTAACAGATCAGCTAAAAGAGTAGATCAGTTAACCGATCAGATAACACAAGGATCAGCTAATCAGATCAGCATACAAGGCAGGTGGCAATTCAGACGCAAATCAGATAACAGACCATCTAATCAGATCAGGTAGCAACAAACCAGATAGCAGCTAACAGTTTAATCAGCTAGCAGTTCAATCAATGAAGCATATTGATCATGAACAGATCAACTAACTAACAGATGAATCAGCAGACCAGATTGATCAGAAATGGATAAACTAACAGTTCAATCAGCAAACCAGATTGATTAGGAACGAATCAGCTAACAGTTCAGTCAGCAAACCAGTTTGATCACGAACAAATCAGCTAACTAACAGATGAATCAGAAAACCAGATTGATTACTCAAATTGAACAGATCAGCTAACTAACGGATCAGATAGCAACAGACTGATCATGAACAGATCATATAGCAAAACAGATATCGATCATGAACAGATTCATGAACGGATCAGCATACATATCATGACAGATCAGATAGCAAACCAGATCAGGTAGCAAATCAGTTAACGGATTACTCAGCAAACCAGATTGATCAGGAATGGATCAGCTAACAGATTGATCAACAAGACAGATTGAATTGTAAACAAAACAGAAAGTAAACAAAACAGTAAGTAAACAAACAGATTTAACCGTAAACAAAACAAAACAGAATAGAAAGTAAACAACTTGACTCGTAAAAAGAACAGAACATCGATTGAATCGAAAACAAAATTGTAAACAGTAATTGAAAAGTAAACAGAACAGATTGAATCGTAAGAAACAGAAGGAGTAAACAACGATTGAATTTCAACACAGAACCAGAGATTCAATCGTACGTAATAGAAACAGGAAATAGAGACTTGAATCGTAAGTAATAGCAACACTGAACAGAAACAGCTTGAACATCAGATCAACTGACTGATTGTCTAACAGAAATAGAATCAGCTTGAATAACAGTTTTTCAGAAACAAGAAACAAGAAACAGCATGTAAGAAACAAGAAACAAGAAACAAGAAACAAGAAACAAATTGATTGCAAGAAGAAGAAACAAGAAACATAGCAGTAAGAGTTCCTGTAAGAATTAACGAAACAGATTTGAAAATGAATTAACGAAACAGCATGTAATCAACGAAACAGAATCAACAGAATCGAATGAACTTGAATGACATTAACAGAACTGAAATTGAATTAACAGAACAGATTTGAAAATGAATTAACAGAACTGAAAAAAGAATTAACAGAACTGAAAAAAGAATTAACAGAACTGAATCAGCAGTATGTAGATTGAATCAAACTGAACTGAATCAAATTGAACTGAATCAAACTGAACTGAATCAAATTGAAAACGATAAGAATTGAAATGAGACCATTTAGCAATCAAACAATCAAACATAACAGAACAGAATTGAAGATAAGAGAATTGACAAACCGATGAAGTCCAGAACAGAGCTGGTTCAGCACTCAACATCACTTGAAGATTTGCAGCAGGAGGAGGAGGCGCAGCAAGGATGGAGACTCAGCCAAGATGGAATGAAGCAAGGTAAAGGATCAGATCAGCTCTGATACCATGTGAGTAAACTGAACTCAAGGTAGAAATGAAAAGAAAAGACTTGAAATGAAGAACTGAATGTGTAACTGAAATAACAGAATTTAAGAACTTTGAACTTTACTTCAGATTCAAGTTACCTTTGAAGCTTACATCTATCCCTATTTATACTAATCTTACAATCAACAATCTATACAAAACTAGAACACTCTACTATCTTCTAGCATACTCTAGTACATTCTTGAACCAATTGGCCTAATGCCTAACTCTTGAAGCAATCAGCCATGCCTTACACTTGAAGTAATCGTTCTATACATGTATCCTAACAGCTGCGACCACCAGGGGCTGAGCCGCGGCCACGAAGGCCCCGGCAGCCCCTCTGACGGCCTCGGAGTGGCTGAATCTGTGGCGGCGGGCTCGTCGCGATCACAACTAACCGCGATGGAGATTTTCCTGAAATTCGACAATTCGGAAACCAACCTAACACGGCTCTGATACCAATGTTGAATTATGTAATATACATGCAATCTATATGGTAAAACATAATCACATATAATTAAGTTACCTCTGGATTGATTGCCTAAGCGGAAGCGGATCTGCCTGAGGTTGGGATCACGGTCTGCCGGACGGGAGGACACGCCACGGGTTAACGGGCAGTGACCTAGGTTTCCACAGCTGCTGACCTCTGTCTAAACTGTGGGTGGCTATCAGGTTCTGATCTCTCTTCTTTCTAAGGAGAGCACCCCATATATATATAGATATATAGAGGGATAGGGTTTAGGGCCAGTATCACATACTGGGCTTACCTGAATGGGCTCCCACTTATGGGCGACCCATTAACCTAAATCCAACCGACACATTGGTTCATCTCTCAAACTTTGAGGTTAATACAATGCCCTTATGTTGAATAATATTTTTAATGCAATGTTTAATGCTCACGACTCACGATCATTTTCATAATATTTGATACGGCACAATAAACAAAGACACACACACACGATAAACCTTGACAAACGCGACCGTGGAGTCTACTTTCTTTAACCGCACTTATTATTTTATATTCCCGTTTTTTTTTTGTTTTTGGCCAATTATATTCCCGTTTAGAGTAAGCATGTTTGCAAGCTTCATTGTTCTTGGCGACGGAACAAGACAGAGCAGGTTGTATCAATGGCGGACTGGACGATGGCACCCATTTATATAATGATGATTCATGGCGTTTTATTTCTGCGCCTTCGTTCTTCCAGGAATTACTCCGTCTTCTGGATCACCACGCCATCTTCATGGGTTCTCCCAAAGCAATTGCACGACCTCCTCTGCTCAAGGTCAACATTTCATTTTCAATGCTTCGTGTGCTCTTACGCGTTCATGGTTTCCTCTTCAGTCTCTCAGTATTATACTTACACTTCAACTTGAAGGACTTGGGATGCTTGTTTTCTGTCAATACTAACATGCTTTTTCAAGAATCACTGTTTTTTTTATTGGCACGGCAATCCCTCAAATTAGATTAAGCATTTTTTATTAACCACAAGGTACTCAAATGAGTGGTAGATTAGTTTAGGTTAGGGTTACTATCTTGAAAACTGTAAAATCACCTTGTCACCCTCAATAAAATGTATTTGTTTCACTTCAATTAATACCTGTCTTTACTATGTCATTTGGGAGCTTGATCATATTCATGACTGAGTTAGCTCTTATATGTAATCCATGCTTTTCCGTAGTGTCGTTTTGCAGTTTATTAGTTCTTCATAAGTGTTGTTAAATGTCAAGTAATTGAGAATGATCTTGTATCTGTAAATTGGTTAAAGTAGATAATCGATGCAGATTGGAATAATTGTGTGTAGCCTATATAATTTGGTACTGCATTGCTAATCCTGAAAATTAAATAATTAATTCGTTGACATATATATTCCTTGGACTTAGTTGAACTAGTTATGATTTCTCTATGTTTGCAGGAGTCATATGCACGTTCGAGGGAGAACCCATATTTCAAAGGTCTTCTAAGAGATGATACTAAAAGGAGTTCTAACCAGGAGTTTATTGGTCGGAGCACAATAACTAGGTCAACCTCTGATCTTGGAGACATACGAGAAACAAGAAAGACTGTGGATTCACCATTACAAGATTCTGATGTGGTTTTGAAGTCACTTAGGCAGTCATCATCAAAATTGGCCAAGCAAGCTTCATTTTCATTTCTGCCTGTTCAGATAGACCTAGGGTTTAGCTCGGATGATCTAACTGATTCGACAGACTCTAGCCCTGGATTTGATGAAGAAAATGGAAATATTCCAATAAAGGATGGCGGTTCAGTGAGGTCTGTATTTAAGAAATCATTCTCTCTGCGCAAAGGAGAGGATACCATCTATAAGATTCCTCTTCCTCAGTCTGCAGCATCCTTTTTCAGTGGATATATGCCGATCATGGAGGTTGTGGAATCATGTGAAAGCATTAACTTGCTTAATTCGTACTTGAAGATGAGAAGAGATGATGTTAATGCTGGTGCTCCCGGAAAGTTCCTGCATGCTGTCTTGGCACAAGATGTCTCTGGTAACGCTCTTTGTACCAATCTACTATGCCAGTTAAAATTTATTCTCATGAATTATCTCCTTCACCTATTAAGTTGTTGCCCCCTCTCCCCACCACACCCACCCAATTTCTTGGTCTATTTGTGGAAGAACTTTATGTCTGGTTAGTGGTTCAGAATTTTATTATTGCTACTTTAAGGTTGATATATATATATATATATGTATTAAATTTAGAAACCTTTAAGTTTGATTTGAAATTTGGAACATGATTTATGCACATCTGTAATTATATGTTGCTGCGCTTGGTGTTTGTTAATAGTAGTCTGTCCTTAGAGTCTAATATCATCTACAAGCTTTACTATAACACAATGTAGAGGGTGACATTTTAGCCCATAAACTCGTACAGATGCTGGGTCCTTTGCTTCAACCATCATGTATGCCTTCTACTTGAATGAAACCTTCAGCAGTAATCAGATGTGCACTGTGCCCATTATCAATATGAGTAGAGCGGACTTGAATTCTCATGCTGAACTCAAATGGATACTCTCTTCATGTCAAATTGATGAGTCTTCCTTGGTGTTCATTGATGAGGTAGGTCATAATCATTGATGCTTGCAAATTGATGAAACTGCGCTTGAAAATACGTGGTTTCACACTTTATGTGATAGTTTGTGTTTATACTATTGATATATAATTGTATTTTGGTTATTTTCTACTAATAAGTTTTGCTATCTGTCTGGTCAGATCGATCTCTTTTACTATGATCTCTTTGGTAGCCTCAAGCTAGTGCTGCTCAATAGCCATAAGTTGCCCAACAGGATAGAGGTATGGCGTATAAAAGATTATAAAAAGCCTCAACACTTACATACACTCGTATCCTACGAATTCATAAAGTAATGTGGTTGATTTCATCATTTAGGCATTGAAGGAGTCTGTTGTTGAAATCTTCAACTGTAAGAAGGTGCTTATAAATCTTAATCTCGTTTTTTTTTATTTTTGCGCATTCTGAATTCTATTCCTTTCTACACGTATTATTGTTTTCTTTTATTATTATAACCGTGAGTGTTACTTTTTGCAGGATGATCCTGTCTACCCATGGGTAAAGAATGTGACTATAGGACAGGTATAGGTTTTGTGAATATCAAATCAAGCAAGACGGTTGTGAATTCTCTCGTATGGTTAATCGAGACTCATCACGCTGCAATTTTTTCTCGCAGGATTCTTCCTCTTGCACACTTCTTGCTGAGAAGTTTGCAATGACTTCCCCTGAAGTTTTGTCTGGGCAAGGATTCAGTAGACTTTTGGTAATTCCAATTCTTGAAATCTGAAATTTTCAGTTTTGGGGACTCCATATAGTTAGTTCCTTTGAAAGAGACAATTCATTCAAAGAAAACCTTACAATGACGGATTTTTTCCTACTAAATATGCAGTTGTCGGGGATTCTACTGTCTACCAGTAACCTAACACATCCAAACTGTACCTCCAAAGACAAGTACATGGCAACACTATTAATACATGGTGCAGGTCGCTTTGGATGTGATGGTCTTTATCAGATACGTAAGGTTCTCATCTCCTGATTGCTAAACATGGTAGTCTATTTTCAGTAATCTTGACATTTATTTGCAGTGAGGTACAAGACATACGATACTTCGGATCTTAGAGTTGCTGATGTCCTTCGGAAAGAGTTCAAGAAATGGTCTAGAGTAGGTCAAGACTTGTAACCTTTTCCCATTCTTCTTCTACTCTTTTTACATGATGAAATGCCACCTGTCTGGGTTAAGTAAATATTGAAATTAATTACATTTTTTGCCATTTCAAAATAATAATCTAAATTTACACTTAGATTTGGGCTAAGATCTTGGTGTCTCACATGTAGGGATGAGTTCCATCGGTCTTGCAATAAGCCAACTTCTTTGTCGTGAAGATAGCTCCTCAACTCAAGAAATCAAAGTTTTCCAGCGTAAGTAAACACCACACAACCTTATTGCATTGTGATTGTAAAATTTGTGGATCTGTGTTGTCTGGGTTGATCTGATGCTCGGTGTAATGTATTTTGAATTTTTCAGAGATGGAGAAAGTTTGTCTTTTATTGATTGTATCAGGGTATTATGATAGTAAGAAGAATTTCAAGGTTTGTTATTTCAATATAGATAGATAGATAGATCGGTTGTGTTTTTCTTATAATGATGGTGACTTATTGAATCATTTAATTTGTTGATGTTGTTGATGTTGTGTATGTAGAGAGAAATCATGATCTCTGCAGAATCTCTTGAAGTCCTTCAGAATGTTCTTCGTTTTTTGGACTTGAATTCCTCCCAACTTCCAATGAAAGTACTCCATGTAGATGGTAAGTTTTTGATTATCTAATCTGGACATTATCCATTGTATTGGTAAGGGAGGAGTGTGATCTCATTTGTTAGATAAATATTCATGCTATTTTGTATGTATGAGTAGGTCTGAGGGATGAGATGAGAGCATTTGAGATTGACAAGTTCACCTCTCGAAAATCAGTTGAGCGTTTACTAGAAGAGTTCAGCAGCACATTCAAAGGTTGATGATAATATATTATCCTACAAGTTTCTCTCTCTCTCTCTCTCGTATTGTAGTGTAACATTCATTGAAGCAAGCTTTATTTATTGATGAGACCAATAAAGAGTCTGGATTTTATACTCTGTTTCTATCTCTATCTCGATAGATAGCAGCATTATACTAATATTACCTTCATCTCCGGTAGGACCGATAATGGTGCGGTGAAAACCCAAAAATCGTGGTTATAACCGTCATTTTTTATATGGTTAACCGTACCATTATGGTGTGGTGCGGTTATGGTGATGAATTTCTTACCCATAATAGTTGATACTCATAGTTATGACTATGGTTATTATATAAATATAATAATTATTTAATAATAATATATTAGTATTTACTAATAACATAAATATAATTTTCACTTTTAGATTTTACAAATTCATAATTCCAAGGGGTGCTAAGCTTAAATGTTGTTGATGTTAAATATTATTTTTGTTTGACATAGTTTATATATTATTAAGATAACATTCATGGTGTTCCATTACACATGAGTAATAAATATGGATATATGGTTAAAACTGTGATTAATAATCACGGTTATGAATATGGTTATGGTATTGAAAATTATACTCGTAATGATTATGATTATGATATGCGATATAAAAATATGGTATGTTATAGTATTTGTCATACCCACACCATATTCTAACTATTATTAACCCTATTTCCACGTAGTTAGTATATATATATATATATATATTGTATGTAGAAAACAAGGATCTTCCCTTGTTCTTGAGAAGGAAGGAAGAGAATGATGTCTCCTCAAGTGATTGAGCCGTAAATACTTATTATTTAGGCGGTGGTTGTGAGAAGCGAATAGAATTCTCAACAATACAATTCTCAGAGTCAATGGGTCTCATATATAGTCAATGGTCACGATTAATTTCTGTTGACGGTACTTTTAATACTCCATGACTTGTGTCACGATGATCTGTATATATTAATTTGGTTAGATTATGTAGAATTGTGATAATTACATTTTTTAAGGCATTTTCTTATTCATAATGTCACTTTCATAACTTCTAATTGATCCATGTCAAACATATAATTCTTAATCATATGTGACATGTAATGTAACGTAATTTAAAATATTTTAAATTCTCTAATCCATTCTCCCAATAAGTCAAAAAATTTCATTAATCACTTCTTATTTTTCATTTGCATTTATGATTTATCTTAAGTTTATTTTATTTTCTAAATTTTATATATTTTGAAAAGTAAGTAGATGCATATATTAAATCATTTTATTACAAGATAATTTAAGATGAAATTAAGGACAATTATGCATATTATATATCAATTTTATGAAAATAATAATCAAATGTTAATTTTATGTAGATATTTATAATTATGTGTGCAACATAAAATTTAGGGTTAAATACCAATGAACTACCTGAACTTTGGACGTTTTGCAACGAGGTACCCGAACTTTAAAAATTCAAAGCGGGCTACCTCAACTTGGACGAATGTGCAAATAACTACCTCCGTCCAATTTACCGTCAACTGTTGACAGAAATTCGTTAAAAATTTGACAAAAATTTGTTAGAAATTGGACTGAGGTAGCTATTTGCATCTTCGTCTAAGTTGAGGTAGCCCATTTGGAATTTTCACAAGTTCGGGTAGCTGGTTACAAAACGTCCAAAGTTCATGTAGCTCCTTGGTATTTAACCCTAAAATTTATGGTATGAAAAATAATAATAATAATTTTAATATAATCTCTTCATACTTTTGTTAGAACTATTTTTATAAAATATCATTGTTATATTATACTAGAATCAACATATATTACAATTTTATTAAAAAATTATATAAGTTAAAATTACTATAACTAATATATATATTCTAATAGTTTGTATTTATTTAAAAATATATGAAAATAATAGATGTCATAAAATGAATTTTAAAATCATTAATTAACATCATACTTATAATTGTTGACATATGTTTTTATTATCTACTGATTTATTTTCAAATATTTTTATAAAATATAAATAATCGTTATATTACATAATATTATAAAAAATTAAAATAAGCTTAAATTTTTTTATAAATATAATTAATTTTTATGTTGTGTAGTTGAATTAATATTAATTAATATACTTTAATAAACTGTAAATAATTATGTTTTAAATATATATTTATATTTATTTAAAAAATATTATTAATTTATAAACTAAAATAATTATTGTGTTGCGCAAAACCCGAATTAATTTTATATATTATAATAATACCTCTCAGGAAAACAAATAGTGTAGGGTTGTGTGCCCTTCACCGGAGGAAAGAAACCTCAACCAGAGGCCTCAACTGCATTCTCTCTTTGGACAAAACAAAAAAACTCCAAACTCTTAATTTTTAGGCAGTTTTTAAAATCAAATAACAAAATAAGTATCATATTTCCAGAAATATAAATCTACTCGTACCCGCTAGCCTTTTTGGCGGATGCAAACCATATTTTATTTGTTCAACCTATTGACCAACTTTTATAGATAATACAGAAATTGAAAATGAATGACAAATTTTATAAACAATACATAAATTGAAATGTGATTTGATTAGTAAAAGTCATAATCTCATCCCCTGGCATAATAAAACTATTAATTTACAATAATTTTGATCTTAATCTAAAACATATATAAATATTGACTTATATAATCATATTAATGAAATGCGCAAAAGATTGAAAACAAATATTCTAATGCCATAAAGATTACGTGAATAAGAAAGTTGGGTCATGATGTGAACGAGCCTTTGTGGATTAGGTGCTTGAGAAGACAAGATGGTAACTGAAGGAGCAGACCCAACCAGGGGAGTGAAAGAAGTTTCTCTAGTGTGAGAAGTCATTGATGATCAAAGAAAGTCACATATGAAGAACGCAGAGTTTTTGAAAAACCTTGAACACAGGAAACTTAGAGGGTTTGAAACAAATGAAAGCGCAAAAGGTTTGTAGATCCACGTAAAGAGTATTTATACCCCGGACGACTAAATAAAGCCCAAATTAAAATAATTGGAGAAAATGTGCTGACGTGAGGACACGTGCGAACAAGTAATTATCCATTCTTGGGATTGGGAAGTATACAACCGTCATTGAAACAAAAACACTTAATGTTATTGAAACAAAAACACTTACTGTAATTAACGAAAAGCATACAACATGACAGCTATTAAATGACGAGAGAGAAGAAGAAAGGTTTAGAGAAATTTGTTAAAAAGTAAACTATGCAAAAAATATTTAAAAAAATAAGTATACTTTAAAAATATTTAGCAAAATGTATATAAACGTTACTGAGAGTAACGTTTTTCAAAAAACGCTGCTCGGGGTAGTGTTTTTATGAATTTCACTACCCCTAGTGGCGAAATTATTATTATTATTTTTTTTACGTTTTTGATTTTTTTTACGATTTGATATTTAATTTAAAAATAAATTAAAAAATTATTAAAAAAAATTACAGTAAGTAGATATTTTAATTTAGATTCAAATAATGCAAAAAAATATTAAATTTGGACTTACGGATTGACTGTAGGCTCTGCCGTAAGTTGAGATATGAAAATTTGACTTAAAAACATATAACTCATATCCTGTAAGTCCAAACTGAGCACGGTGAACGTCATTTATGTCGTAATTCAATTATCTACCTAGGGTAAATTTTTTTATTAGAAATACAATGATTTTGCAACCTAACATTGCTTGTCTTAAAATTTGACCGAAATAATCAAATGCATTAGGTGAGAAATTTAATTATGTACTTACTCAAAAAAAATTAAAAAAATTAAAGTGAGTAGATAATTTAATTAAAAATTAAATGACGCTAACTAGACGTTAAATTTTTGGTTTTAGACTCACCGTATAATACGATATAATACGAAGTAAATTACGTATTGTATTATACGGTCAGTCTAAAAGCAAAACGTTAACGTCTAATTAGCGTCATTTAATTTGTAATTAAATTATCTACTCACTTTAATTTTTTTATTTTTTTTGAGTAAGTACATAATTAAATTTCTCACCTAATGCATTTGATTATTTCGGTCAAATTTTAAAACACGCGATGTTAGGTTACAAAATCACTGTATTTCTAATAAAAAATATTACCCTAGGTAGATAATTGAATTACGAAATAAATGACGTTCACCGTGGTCACTTTGGACTTACAGGGTATGAGTTATATTGTTTTAAGTCAAATTTTCATATCTCAACTTACGGCAGAGCTTACAGTCAATCCGTAAGTCCAAATTTAATATTTTTTTGCATCATTTGCATCATAATTAAAATATCTACTTACCGTAATTTTTTAAAAAGTTTTTAATAATTTTTTAAATTAAAGATCAAATCGTCAAAAAAAGTCAACGTAAAAAAAGAAAAAGAATTTCGCCACTAAGGGTAGCGAAATGAATAAAAACGCTACCCCAAGCTGCGTTTTTTGAAAAACGCTACCCCAAGCAGCGTTTTTGAAAAACGCTACTCAAAGTAGCGCACGTTGTAAAAAATGCTACCCCCAGTAGCGCTTATATACATTTTGCTAAATATTTTTTCAGTATAGATAATTTTTTAAATTCTTTTGGCACAGTACCTACTTTTTAAAAAATTTCAGGTGTAGGGGCATACAACTGTCATATAGACAAACCTTTGCAATAGTGGAACAAAAAAAAGACAAACCCTTGCAACCATTTATCAACATTCCAACATCTACATTCCTTAATCAATGGAGAAAACCTGCCAATGAAGAGATGTATGTGAATGATTATCTTGAACGGAATACAATGTGTCCCAAAGAACAAAAGTGACCAAGTTAAACGAAGAACACCCCTGTCCTCCAATTTATAAGACGGCCTGAACACAAACAATTGCAACAAGTTCCTTACTTTCAACTCATACAAATTAGAAGGAGGAAAGGGGTAACCATGAATGTTGCCTGGATTGAGACTCTTCTTAATCATAACCCTAATAAGGTTGATTTCATAAAGTGATCCATGACTAGGCTTCATTCCTTGCGATGCTTAACACCAACAAAGCCTGGTCAGGGGATTTGCCAATTGCAGTGCCATATGAGTAACAAAACATTTATGAGTAACAAAACATGCTTGCCAAAAGTTAATACATAAGTGGTGGGACGATATAATATAAATCCTAAAAGGGACAAAAGCGACCAAGAGATGATCAGAAGTCTCTCCTAAGAGAAACTAGGAAAACATTTAAAGAGCTCGTCTAAAAAGAACTCACTGGAAGAAACCTAATCAAATGTTTCTCCAAGTTAAAGCCTGCCACCAAAACTCATTCAACCTAATAACCTCGTCAAACTGAAGAGTACACCAATCAAGGTCACATATAACCCTTAGATAAAAATTGACCAAAATATTCTTTAACTCGAGATTTAGGGGTAAATGTTGAATCTTGGTCAACCATCTCGTATTACAACACTTGTCCTCAGGAATATTGGCCACCACGATAGGTAATAACATCCTGCTCTCATCTATCTTATAGTTGTAGTGCTAAAAGAACTCAGATCCATTCCTACATTATGATGCACAAATCTCGCCTTCAGAGTAATGACTCCCCGCATAATCCACTTATTAAGGGCGAGATCATGACTCATAAAGACATACATTATTATGAAGGGATAAAATTTGGAGTAACACTCAAATACAAGATAAGATATATGAAAAGTACAAGAACACTAAGTGCTAAGCGGTGGACACCCCAACTAGGGTTTTATCTATACAAATACGCTTCATTTTCGGTTTTTATTCATTCAATATTATCTCCATATACACCTACTCATTCAGGCATCAAAGAGGGATCCAGATGGACACTTTCACTCGTCACCCTTTGCAAGTGTTGTGATCAACTAATGACGTCTAGGTTCAATCTTCAGAAATCAAAAACATCTCCCAACGAGTTGCACGACTGGTCACAGTACCTTGTACCAACAAACATAATGTATTTTTGTTAAAAGTTTAATTTACTTACTATTTTTTTTATTTATTTCTTAGAGATAGTAAAAAAAAACAGTATTCTCAAAATGAGTATTTTAGTTAGGGGTGTCAATTCGTGTCAGTGGGTGTAAACACCTGATTTTGGACAAAGGTCAAAATACCGTACGCGAGAATCCGAGCCGAGAAAATCCAAAAATTTAGAATATTATTAATAGGAAAATAAAAAAATATTATTATGTTCATTAAAAACCTTAAAATTATGTTTTAAAAATAAAAAATTACTAAGTTATACATATATATGTATATATAGTATTATAGAAACAAAAAAAAAAACTATAGTGGTGTTTTATTATAATTATAGTGGAGTTTTATTATAATATAATTATAGTGGTGTTTATATATTACTTATTTATAATAAAGAAATATAAAACAAACTACTATAAATAGAAGAAGAGCTTCGTGAAAATGGGGGGAAGGAAGAAGAGGGAAAATATTGAATGATAGTGAAAAACAAATTGAAGAGAGATGAGTAAAACAATATAGGTGATTATCGGTCTCGGTTTCTCGTACTGTATTTTAAACTCCGAATGATCTAGGTATATCTCTCTCATATTTAAAATTGTATTTTCTAATATGAATGAAATTGAGGTTTTATATACATATATTAAATATCTATGTAATACTTTCTCTCTCTCTATATATAAATATATACATATATATATATATATGTATGTATGTAAATGTATAATATATATGTGATATTATATCTATATGTATAATATATATGTATTATGTATATATGATACTATATATATATGTATATGTATATATATTATGTATATATATTATGTATATGTAATACTGTATATATATATGCATTACATGAGAAAAAGCAAATAAATGCTAAATCTAACGGCTCAATGTATATTGATTTCTAAACTTTTCTGGACATTCCATGACTTCTCAAAGTGTTACAACTAAAACTTTACCAAGTATTACAAATAAGTCCAGAATAGTTTAGGGCTAATTCTGTCATTTTAAAAAAAAATATTTTTCCAATTTAGCTCAAATTTTAAATAATTGAATTTTGGTCAGCATATTTTTTTTTGGACATCACATGACTTCTCAAAGTGTTACAAATTGGTCCAACGTGCGTAATATCTTAAAAACCATTCGTGTATGTTTGACACGTTTAAAATGGTCCCAAAGTTAAACCACATTGTTTCGAGCACGATTAACTTTATTCTCTCTTGTGTATTTATTTGAAATTTTAAAAAAAATGTTTGTACATGGTTTGTTAAATTTAAAGAAAATGCATGTAATCTTTTTCACCAAGCATGATCAAAACGGGTAATTTGGGTAAATCGGTGAAAACAAATTTAAAAGCAAACTAAAGTACCGAAAATGCGTATTATGGGCCCGCGAGCCCTTAAGACGTAATCAGACCCCCAAACTCAATTATCTGGACACAGACCTTTCCAATCCCTAGGATGTTAACACCATGTACCGTAGGCAAATTTTAGGACTCCGATTAACCTCTAATTAATCGGTGGTGAATCTTTCACTTTTTCGGTCCGGTTGATGACCCCGCTCGACTGGTCGCTCGCCAAGATTCGACAATTTCGAGCGAAAACTAAAACTAAAAATATTATTCAAAAGGGTCGGGGAAATTCGGATTCAACGTCCGACAATTTGGCAATTTTGTTGGGATGTCTTTTAGAGGGTTTAAGCTTTGTCATGTTTGCTTTGCCATATTATATTTTTCCCTATCTGTTTTGATTGTTTGCTCATGCTTTCATCTCTGATTTTTTTCTTTCTAAAGAGCGATGTAATTGTAATAATTCGAAATGATTTAAATTCTCGTTTTGCACACACCACGCTGGTTATCATTACCGGCTCGGACTTGGAGCACATTAAGAGCTTAGGGAGTTTAGTTGGGGAATGCGCCCGGAGCGTTTTGGACCGCCGACACGCACCCAAACAACTCAACTCGATGATCAAAATGGGTCTGTGATCCTCTTTAGGGGTGAGGATCTGCTGGTTTAGAGGACCTAGAAATTCCATCCATTTAGAACAAAAGCTTCACACTGTGTTTAACCTCTACTAGTTTGTGTGTATTTCCATTTTTAGGCCCAACTGATGTAAATGAGAATTCAGACCAAGTATTTGGATGCGATATTGGCGCGCAATTCATGAAGAATATTCAGCCCAACTATGAATTAGAAGTTAACCCAACAAATGTAGATGGACGTTCGTCTATTTATGTAAATGTGTTTTGTTTTGGTCCTAGATCATGACATGTATATGATTGAGTCTTTTGTATTATATATTCCAGACCGCTGTAAATGTAATATGAACCTTAGTAATGAAATTTACATTCTCGCACTTGCATTGCATTTTTCAAAAAACAATTTAAGTTCCATTCATTCTATCTTGTATCCTTAAGACGTTTCATGCACCATTTTTGGTAAGGATGAAGCAAACAAATCATTGCCCCCACATTCAGGCCATACAATCCCCTACGATCGAAATTTCCCGAATATGGAAACCCATGGCAAAAGAGAATCAGAAATACGTGAACAAGAAGATTGGCGAGGTCCACAAGCTCGCAAGCTACAAAGTCAACTCGGCTTTCCTTTATACCTTGTCTGATTTCTGGAATGTGGAAAACGTCGTCTGCAATGGAATACGTTCACAAGTTCTATTCGGCACCAGCAAGCCCGAGCAACCACTGTCATATCCCGAGGAAATCTATGCAATCAAGAAAACTAAGGTGAAAATTCAAAGTATTTCTTAGAATGATCCAGCGCTTCCGCAACAAGTTATGGTGTATGCGAAATGAAATGACGGGTCAGGATTGCACCTTAGAGAGATGTGGGGGCAACTTATTTGAGTTGAATCGCACCCTTGAGCAATTTAGACAAAGGACGTGGCGAATAAAAAGATTTTCAAAATGCATCCCCTTGACCTTTCTGCGAACCAAAGAACAAGTAACAAATGCATTCAACGAGATGAGCCATCGTGTGAAACGTGTTAAGGACTAGACTTCGATTGGCCAAATCCTTTTAAAGTATTTTTGAAAATAACCTTTTTCCAATCATGCAATAAAAGTCTACGAATGGAATGAACGGAACATACAAAATTTGCAAAAACAATCATGCATGATCAATTGTGTATTCATCCTTCTTACTATGACATTTTGAATTTAGGTTTACGAGAACCCATGCAACATTCGACAACTCCAGCACCTCAAGAACACGGGGAGAGAGTAATCCAAAACAGACCATGCACGTTGGGAATTTCCGCACAGTGCAGTCAATCGTAGGGATAACCCCCAGGTCGAACAAATTTTGATGCTCAAGAGGGCTTGCCAGACTTATTTTCAATTGGAATCACCATTAGACCTCAACTCAATGAAGCTCTCTCAAGCCTTTTTGTCCGTCTACTAGCTTGTGGGAAAGCCTTGCTGGATTCGACTCTATACAAATGATCATTTGATGATACCCATTTGAGATGCATTAATGTTGAGCATCTAATGGAAGAAATTCATAAAGGTTGTTGCGATCCACACATGAGCGTGCGGTACTTGGATACGTTTGGTCCACCATAATGACCGACTCTCTAAAACACGTCCAACATTGTCACCTCCGTCAAATGTACGCGGATCCAATTAACAAGCCACTGCACGAGCTCTATCCCATGACTTCCCCATGGACTTTCTCAATGTGGGGTATCAATGTAATCAACATGATTTCTCCAAAGGCACCCAATGGTCATCAATTCATATTGGTGGTGATCAATTACTTTACCAAGTGGGTAGAGGTTATCACTCTGGCGTCAATAATGGCAAAGACCATCGAATGTTTCATTAGATAGGGCATCATCATGTGTCATGGGGTGCCAAAGTCAATCATCATCGGCTATGCCAGAAATCTAAATAACAAATTGGTCGATGGGTTGTACGACTAATTTAAGATCAAGCATATAAACTCATCTCCATATCGCCCACAAATGAGTGGCGCAGTGGAAGCAACAAATAAAGGTCTGACACGATAAGCTGTTGTAGGCACTCATGACATGCAGGACTTCAATACAGACTTTAGCAGATGCAACCTCATTATACTTTGTTTATTGAACCGAAGCCGTGTTGCCAATTGAAGTAGAAATCCCGCCAGCTAGGATCCTCGCTGAGGCAGAGATGGACGAGTCAGAATGGGTGAGATACAAATACAAGAAATTGAACCTCATGGATGAAAGACGACTCATTGCACTATGCCACAGACAATTGTACCAGCAACGCATAGCTCATGCATTTAACACGAAAGTGAGCCCAAGAGAATTGCATGCTGGCAACCTAATTCTCAGAAAAAATCATTTGAGTCAATCCAGACTCTTGGAGCAAGTTTGTGCCTATAATATGAAGGGCCTTACGTCACCAAAGAGACTTTCACCAGAGGAGCCATGATCATCACCGACATGGATGACCAAGAACTCCACAGTCCAATCAATATGGATTCAGTAAAAAAATCCGTAAAGAGCCCATAACGAGAAAGCGATCCTTCAAAAATGAGACAAAATTCCCGCAAAATCCAAAACCCGAAAGGAGATTTAGGCAAAAGTTAGGGAAGAGGGGCATGATTAATAATCCCTAGAAATGGTGCTCATGACAAATGAAGAGGAATCAAATCCCTGTTGGGTAGAAAACACGAAAGGGCAACCTAGGCAAATATTAAAGGAACCGAGAGGTGCGGTGAAACAAATACCGTAGCAAAATGATATAAGATTTAGAGGCAAGAAAAACAATCATTTAAGTCAATCCAGACTCTCGAGGCAAGTTTGTGCTAAATATGAAGGGCTTTATGTCGTCAAAGAGATTTTCAGCGGAGGAGTCATGATCATCACCGACATGGACGACAAAGAACTCCCCAATCCAATCAATATGGACACAGTTAAAAAACAAAAATCCTTAAAAGAGCTCGTAACCAGAAAGAGAGCCTCCAAAAGTGAGAGAAAATTCTCGCTAAATCGAAAACCTGAAAGGGCGGTTTAGGCAAAAATTAGGGAAGAGAAGCATGATTAAAAATCCCTAAAAATGGCGATCATGGCAAAGAGAAATCAAATCCCTGCTAGGTTGAAAACCCTAAAGGGAAACCTAGGCAGAAATTAAGGGAATCGAGAGGTGCGGTAAAAAAATACCGTAGGAAAAAGATAGAAAATTAAGAGACAAAAAAAATCCTTAAAGTCCATTCAGATTTTCGAGGCAAGTTTGTGATTAAATATGAAGGGTCTTATGCCGTCAAAGAGATTTTCAGTGGAGGATCCATGATCATCACTGACATGGACGGCAAAGAACTCCCAGTCTAATCAATATGGGCATGGTAAATAAAATCCTTAAAATAGCTCATAACCAGAAAGCGAGCCTCCAAAAGTGAGAGAAAATTCCCGCTAAATTTAAAACCTGAAAGGGTGGTTTAGGCAAATTTTAGGAAAGATGGACATGATTAAAAATCCCTAAAAATGGAGACTTAGGCAAAAAAAAAGGGAACCAAGAGGTGCGGTAAAATAAATAAATACTGTAGCAAAATGAAAGAAAATCGAGAGATAAAAAAAAGTCAAAAGAAAGTTCTCAAAAGTGGACGATAGTGTTTCCCACAGTAGCAATAAAACGAAGCCGTGATCGACATTAATTTGAGTTGCCTCGACAACTTGCATGGATACACATTATAAACATACCATGAATGACTTTAGGGAACTCCATCAAGAAGTACTCCAAAGTTGATTAATGAGAAAATAGTCTGAGAAGTCCACACAAGCATTCAGACATCTTGAGAAAGGGTTTTACCTCCAAAGTGAATTACAAGTTGATGAGCGGACTCTTTAGGTGTTCAACCTCCGCAAGTCATCCTCGACAACCAGGACATGTAGATGTCCAATTTCTGGTAATTACAAGCCAACGAGCGTATTGTTTAGGTGTTCAATCTCCGCATGTCATCATCCACAACCGCGACTTGTAGATGCCCAACTTTCGAGAGTTACAAATCGACGAACGGGACATTGAAGTGCTCAACTCCCGCAAGTCATCCTCAACAATGCTTCTGGCCATAAAAAAACGTCAACCTCCAGCTCGTTGATGAAGAAAAAAAAATTCGACGGCCAGGATCTCTAGGTGTCCAAATTTTGGGAGTCACAAGACGATGAGCAGAGCCTTTAGGTGCTCAACCTCCGCAAGTCATCCTCAACAACCAGGACCTGTAGATGTCCAGTTTCTGGTAATTACAAGCCAACGAGCGGAGCCTTTAGGTGTTCAACCTCCGCAGGTCATCCTCGACGACATGACCTGTAGGTGTCCAACTTTTGGGAGTCACTTTCCAACGAACGATGCCTTGAGGTGCTCAACCCCCATAAGTCATCCTCAATAACGTTTCTAGCAGAAAACAAATCCTCAATCTCCACCTAGTTGATGGTAAAAAAAAACTCGACGTCCAGGACCCGTCGGTGTCCAGCTTCTGGGAGTCACATGTCGACGAACGGGTCCTTGAGGTGCTCAACCCCCGCAAGTCATCCTCGACGATCAGGACCTGTATGTGTCCATCATTTGGGAGTCACATGTTGACGAACGGGGCCTTGAGGTTTTCAACCCCCGTAAGTCATCCTCAACAATGCTTCAGGCCAAAAAAAACAATCCTCCACCTCCACGTCGTTGATTGCCAAAAGAAAACTCGACGACCAGGACCTGTAGATGTCCAACTTCTGAGAGTCACAAGCTGGTGAGTGGAGCCTTTAGGTGTTCAACCTCCGTGAGTCATCCCCAACGACCAGGACCTCTAGTTGTTCAGCTTATGGGAGACACAAAATGACAAGCGGAGCTTTTAGGTATTCAACCTCTGTAATTCATGCCCAACAAATCACAAAGCCGACGAGCGGAGCCTTTAGGTGTTCAGCCTCCACATGCCATCCCCAACGAGTCACAAGCCGACGAGCGGAGCCTTTATGTGTTTAGATTCCGCAAGTCATCTCGACGACCAGGACCTGTAGGTGTCCATTTTCTGGGAGTCACAAGTTGATAATTCTTTAGATGCTTAGTCTCCGCAAATCATCATTAATAATCAGAACTTGTATATGTCCAACTTCCGAAAGTTGCACGATAATGTCTGCCTACTATATAAATAACGAATCGAGATGAGCCAAGATCAGTTGTATTTCTTTGAACACACACTCATGAGATCACTTCCATGAGCGCGTGTTCAAAGAGGAGCAACTGTAAATACCTCATTTTGGAGAGAGGTCAAAATACCGTACACGAGAATCTGAGTCGATAAAAATCCAAAAATTTAGAATATTATTAATAGGAAAATAAAAATAAGGGAAAAGTATGAAAAAGATGTAACATGTTTGCCCAAAGTGGTAATTGATGTAACTTGTTTTGGGCCGCATGTTTTTGATGTACGATGTTGCATTCTGTTGGTTTTTGAAGAAACGTTAGTTTTTCCGTCTATTTATCCGTTAAAATTTGACACGTGCAGATCACGTGCTAGATTATTTAAACATTAAAATAAGAAAAAATAAAAATGTCAAAAGTACCTTCTAGTTGTTGCTTCCTCCTTCCATGTCAGCACCTACTTCGATCGCATCCAAGACGCATTGTTCGATCAGTTCGTCATCAAAAACCTCACTGACCTCCCATTAATCCCCGACGACCACGTGATCATTGAAAATATTATACTGGTTGAGATTGAGAAATTGCAGAAAAATGCAGTGCCGACGCCTGGGCTCACCACCCCCGCTAGCCCTTCGAAGAAGAGCATTATTTCCAATTCAAGAATGATGAGGAGGGTAAGGATAGAGAAGAGCCCAAGAGCAACAACATACAAGGGGGAAAAGACACGATAACCATTGATCATTTATCATTTATCTAGGCTCACGCCTAGGAATGTGTCTGCATGGAACATGAAGAGGCTGATGCATTTGGTTCGCCACGAAAAGCTCGTGACATTGGACGAGCAGCTTTCTAATCAGAGTGATGAATCGGGAAGCCATATCAATAGCGAGAGAGAGGCTTGGGAAGCTGCAAGAAAGATCTTTGGCAATGTGTCACAATCATGTTCTAAGTAAGTTGTTATCCCACTAATTCGTTAGGCATGATTGAACATTATTTGTCTGACGGCCTAGAGTACACACTTGGATAGAGATTCGAACAGATTCGATGTAAGTTGAGATGAGTTCTAGATTGATTAATTAGGCCAGTTAATTAACACTATTGCATACTGAGCTTTGGTAGTTTTGCATGGTTTAACTTCAACTAATGCGTAAATGAAGAGCAAAAAAGTTGCAATATATAATTGATGTTCGATATGTTAAACTAAAAAAAGTGATTGAGTGCACAAATAGATTTCTTTCTAAGTAATACTGTGTTTGGTAGGTTCATATACATGGACGAATTGATGCGGTAAGTATAAAGTTATTGATCTTCAAGTTTGTTTGGATTGTTTTTTTATCCACGCAGATGATCGTGGAAAAGATGAACATCTTAACGACAGTTTTCTTGAGATACGATAATCTGAAGATCACTGTTCCAAACGGTGTTCTTGCCTCGAAAGCTATCAGCAACTACTGCCGTAGTCCGGACATGGGAGAAAGAATCGATTTCCGTGTTCATATAGCTACTCCAACCGAGAAGATTAACGCCGTGAAGCAAAGAATAACCAGGTCTGCATGCATGCATACTTATTATTATCCGTACGATCGATGTATGTTTGGTTTGTCACCAAGACATGGTTGCTGTTGGAGAAGACTGAAGACTTCGGGAATCGACGGGCGAACACCTTGGAGAAGACTGTTGGAGAAGAAACTGAATGCTTCAATGGGGGAGAAGGACGGCATATAATAGGTGAAGAAGGCAGAGACATCTTTGTCTTTTCACAGACACAAAAAGTCACGTGACCAGCATGGATGCTGTTAACAGAATTTTTTAACTCACTCAAACGGAATTCATCAAAAACCTACACCATCAAACATACTACATCAAAAACAAACAATGAGCCGCATTTACCACTTTGGGCAAACATATTACATCTTTTTCATACTTTTCCCTAAAAAGAATAGTTTTTCTTATGTTCATTAAAAAGGGAAAAAAGTTCTTTTAAAATAAAAAATAAATAAATAATTATATATATATATAAACAAAAAAAAGTATAGTGGTGTTTTATTATAAATATTGAATGATAGTGAAACATTTTTTTGAAGAGAGATGAGTGAAAAAATATAGGTGATTATCGGTCTCGGTTTATCGTATGGTATTTTAAACTCCGAATGATTTAGGTATATCTCCCTCATATTCAATATTGTATTTGTATTTTCTAATATGAATGAAATTGAGATTTTAAATACATATATTATATGTCTATGTAGTACTATATATATATATATATATGTATACGTATAGTATATATGTGATATTATATCTATATGTATAATATATATGTATGACTCCGCTCGATCGGACCCGTCGCTTGCTAACATCCGACAATTTCGAGCGAAAAATAAAAAATAAAAAATTATTCAAAAGGGTCGGGGAAAGTCGGATTCGACGTCCGACAATTTTGGCACGCCCAGTGGACGTCGAATCCGAGTAGGCGTGCCAAAATTATCGGACGTCGAATCCGACTTTCCAGGACCCTTTTGCAGAATATTTTATTTTTTACTTTTCGCTCAAAATTGTCGGATCTTGGCGAGCGACGGGTCCGGTCGAGCGGAGTCATCAACCGGACCGAAAAAAATGAGGGATCTTGGCGAAGAGTCGCCACCGATTAACTAGAGGCTAATTGGAATCCTAAAATTTGCTTAGGGTGTACCCTTTTCCACCGATTAACATCCTAGGGCTTGGAAAAGTGTACGTCTAGAGAATTGAGTTCAGGAGTTTGATTACGTGTTAAGGGCTCGCAATCCCATAATCTGCCCTTTCGGTACTTTAGTTTGCTTTTGAATTTGTTTTCACCGATTTACCTGAATTACCAGTTTTGATCATGCTTAGTCAAAAAGATTACATGTATTTTCTTTAAATTAAACAAACCACGTACAAACATTTTTCTTTTTTAATTTCAAATAAATAGACAAGAGAGAATAAAGTTAATCGTGCTCGAAAAAATGTGGTTGAACTTTGAGACCATTTTAAACGTGTCAAACATACACTAATGATTTTTAAGATATTAAGCACGTTTGACCAATTTTTACCACTTTGAGAAGTCATGTAATGTCTAAAACAATATGGTGAACAAAATGCAATTATTTAAAATTCGAACTTAATTGGACATATATTTTTTAAAATGACAGAATTGACCCTAACCTGTCTACATTTATTTGTAACACTTGGTAAAATTCCAAAATAACCCAAAATTATTCTGGACTTATTTGTAACACTTTGAGAAGTCATGGAATGTCCAGAAAAGTTTAGGAATCAAAATGTAATTTTCGAAAAATTTCTAATTGAACCGTAAATAGTTTTTAAACAAATTACAGAATTGACCCTAAACCATTCTGGATTTATTTGTAACACTTGGTAAAGTTCCAAAATAACCCGAAAATTGTTCAAGACTTATTTGTAACATTTTGAGAAGTCATGCAATGTCCAGAAAAGTTTAGGAATCAAAATGTAATTTTTTAAAAATTCGAGCTGAATTAAAAAATATTTCAAAATTTGTACAAATGACCCAAAAAGTTTCTGGTTTGGTTTATAACACTCGATAAAGTCCCAGAATGACCTGAGAATCCAATGACCAAGTTGTAACCTTCAAAGTTAAGGGATGACCTAAGTGAGTTTTGAAAATATTTTGTTTCATATATATATATATAGTATCACATATACATCACATATATAATATACATATATAATATACACATATATATATATATATAGTATTACATATACATAATATATATATATTATACATATACATATATACATATATATATAATATTACATAGACATATAATATATGTATATATAAAACCTCAATTTCATTCATATTAGAAAATAGAAATACAATATTGAATATGAGATAGATATACCCAAATCATTCGGAGTTTAAAATACCGTACGAGAAATCGAGACCGATAATCACCTACATTTTTTTTTCACTCATCTCTCTTCAAAAACAATTTCACTATCATTCAATATTTTCCCTCTTCTTTCTTTTCTTCTTCCTTCCCCCCATTCTCACGAAACTCTTCTTCTATTTATAGTATTTTTTTTTCTATTTTTTATTATAAATAAATAATATATAAACACCACTATAATGATATTATAATAAAACTCCATTATAATTATAATAAAACACCACTATAGTTTATATATATATAATACTACATATATATATATATATATATATATATATATATATATATATGCATAACTTAGTAATTGTTTATTTATTTTTTCTTGTAAACAAAATTTTCCCTTTTTTAATGAACATAAGAAAAATTGTTTTTTATTTTCCTATTAATAATATTCTAAATTTTTGGATTTTTAACGACTCGGATTCCCGCGTACGGTATTTTGCCTTTGTCTAACATCAGGTGTTTACGGTGGGTCAATTGTAGCTCGTGTTGAGGACGGGTCGTGTCAAAATATGCTTAACCCAAAATGACCCATGGTTATGTATGAATCAATTTTTAAGATTCAAACACGATCTGCAGGTGCACGAGTCAAACTGCATGACCCGTGAACTCGTGCCCAATTTCATTTTTGTGGTTTGAAATTTATGGGTCACCCATTGACCCGTGGGAACTTTCGGGAAACATTAACTTATATTAATGTTAAAATTGAATCCCGGCTTCACTGGGACCCCAACAAGGGGTCCCTGTTGGGGATCCAAACTAGTGTCCCTCGATTGAGTCTGAGTTCAGAGCCTGAATTGATTTGGCTTTAATCTGAGACTCAATCATGAGGATCCAAATTTTACCTTGATCAAGGTTACTTGTATGAATCCCACGTAGACCAGAAACCTCTTTGTTGGGTTCCTATCGAGACCCGATTGTGTCGGGACTCAGTTGTGCATTAGTATAAGTTCTTAAAACTTAATTGTAATATTTTCAAAAGTATTCAATTAATTTTTTAATTTTGAAAAGTATTTAACAACCACTTTGGAGAAATGATTGATGAAAGATGTATGTACCATCATTTTGAAACAAGTTAGACTAATTAAAATATTGAGTTAATTACCTATTACATCACTTATGTTTCTACCATGTTACTTGTTGGTTACTTATCATTTTTTGTGTGTCAAATGGTTATTTATGTTTCAAAATATGACTAATTGGTCACTTCACCAATTGGTCGTCCATTTTTCTGTTCTCTAATCTCTGTTGCGTAGCCTTAAAAGGCAAGGACTTTGATTTAGAAGAGTACATTCTTGACACTTCAACTCATATGCAAGAAACATGCTGAACTAACGGAGAAAACTATCAAACTATCGATCGTTTTTAAATATAAGTGATTAAATGATACAAGTATGAAAAAAATATATCATTGCAAAATGTATGTGATTAAATAAGTAATTTACCCTAAACTATTTAAACTTTAAAAACCATTTGTCAAATATATTTGACCATTTTCACATTTTTTCACAAATTAACCAAATCTAAAAAAGAATTGCTCAGTATTTGTTTTTTTTATTAATAAGTTGGACTCAAAAGCTAATACATACTCATATATTAAAGGGTTAATAACCAAATTTGCTACCCAAACTTTGAGCACTTTATAAATTTCGACTTGACCTTTCATTTTTTACATTTTGCTACGTGTACTTTCGGAGTTGGGGTAAACTGCTACCTGAGATAAGTTTTCCGTTAAATATGGATGAAAAATGACGTGCCAACACATGGTTTGTCCATAATTTGTAAAACTAAATGATTTTATAAAAATACCAAACAAATAAGAAAAACTTAAAAATAATAGGGAAAATAAGAGTTTTTAATATAATATTTTATTTAAAAATTAAAACAAAATAAAATAAAAGAATTATTTTTTTATTTCATATTTTTAATAAAAATATTATATTAAAAACTCTTAGTTTCTCTACTAATGTTTAGTTGTTTTTGTTAGTATGTCTTAAAAGCAATATAGTTTTTTAAATTATGAACCAATCATGTGCTGCCACGTCATTTTCCATCCATATTTAACGGAAAACTTAACTAAGGTAGCAATTTGTGTCAAGTGTCAAAGTTTAGGTAGCAGTTTTTGAAAAAATAAAGTTCAAGTAGCAATTTGTATAGTGCCAAAAATTGGAGTAACAATTTGGTTATTAACCCTATATTTTTATTTTGTCAACAAATTCAATACTTCTTATTCAAAGAGAAATCATGCAATCAAAACGATCGCGGATGTTCATTATTACAATCAACTTCTAAAACTCTACTAAGTTGGGGTGAGGGTTCAAGGACCCAATTCTCTAAACGCACACCCAATCTGGCTTGCCTAGCTATCCAATTTGCGCTCTCATTGGTTGAACACGGGATTGCCTTCCACTTTACATCTTGAACTTGCTGCGCCATGTTCTTGACATTCTCGCATATGATGTCGAATCTCCAATAGCTCATCTTCCGTTTAATTTTCTCCATATCCCTCAAGGAATCCGTTTCTACTTCAATCTTCTGCCAACCTCTTTCAACTGCCAGCTTGACACCTTCTAATACCGCTTAAGCCTCTAAACATTCCACTTTGTCACTCCATGCTCTTCGGTTCAGTCCACCCACCAACTGACCAATCTCGCCCCTTGCCACCACGCCAATGCCCCCTCATTTCGTTTGGTTGCACTACAACACATCACAATTGATTCGAATCACACCCACATCCAGTTTTGTCCACATTTTGGTTCAGCTATCTCTTGCTTCGGTACTTCTCTGAGGTTCAGACCTTGACAACTCCGAATATGCTAATTTTATGGAAAGAATCTTCTTCATCAAATTTGGCATCTTCCCCTCAAAGGTTACCTTACACCGGGCTTTCCATATGTGCCAACAAGTCCACATACATAGAATTTGTCGTTCTTCTCTTCCTCTGCCTATCACGACCCCTTATGTTATTATTTCCTTGATCCACACATTAAGGGCCTCATCCTATCCCTGAGCGTGCCAAATTCTAGGACACAGCACCACACTGCCTCTCTCCACCCGCACCCACTGATCATATGATCTCTAGTTTCCTCTAGCCCACATATAAGACACTCCACTTCCACGACAATGCCCTTTCTTCTGAGAATTCGTCTAACTGCAACCGCATTTGAAAGTAAATGCCACATAAAGTTGTTAACCTTGGGTAGAGTGTTTATCTTCCATATCAGTTTTTAGAGATCATCATCAGGACCCAACTCTTGCGTCGTAGCTCTGTCTTTTTCTTTTAACCGATGATAGGTCGACTTCATCGTGACTCTCCCAGCGTTTGTATAGGGCCATATCATTCAGTCGGGGCACGATTCTGTTCTAAGTGACATTCTTAGAATGAGTGTGCATCCGTGTCATTGAAGCTGCCCTAGAGAACTTCTTCATCCCATGTACGGTTCGACCCAATCAATTCGTGGACTCACGTGTCACTACAGTAGAGTATGTGGTTAACGACTGAAAGCAGAATAGTTAACGACTCATTATTTGAGCTATAATATTAAGTGTCGTCAAATTTATGATGGCTCAATGAGGACAGAGCCAGAAAAAGAACGACTCAAAATAATGAGCCATTAAAAGCACGACTCAAGAAGAAAGTGTCGGCGAAAAGACTTTTATTTGTTAATTGTTTTTTTGGCGGCTCAATATAATATCCTTGGAAGAAGATCTCATCGGCCACCAACCTTTTTATTATTCCTTCCTCCGGCGATCTTGGATACCTTTGGCCTGGTTGCGCAGTTGCGACGGTGAGGTGGGAGTTGCGAAGCTTGTAGGAGCTTCATCGGACAACTCCTAACAGACGACTACAACTCCGGTTCTGAAGGTGCGATGGTGAGGGCTCTGTTAGGATGAATGCATAGAGCAATGGAAAATCAATCAGTCTCAGCTTGGACATTCAGCATATCATCATTCATATCAGCAACCAAAGAAGAATACATTCGAAACCTATTCTAGAGTGTTCAAGCATGTTCAAGATGTATGTAGAATGTTCAAGATTATTCTTGTAATATCTAGAGAGTTCAAGATAGATTTAGAATAAGGCATTGTTTTGTTTTATATATAAATACAAGTAGGATGTATGAAGCAACTTAACTCTTGATCATTAATAAAAGGGAAAAGTATGAAAATTGTGCAACATGTTTCACCAAAATGGTTTTCCAACCCATCTGATGGTTTTAGGTACAACATGTTTAGTCAAAATGGTTTTTGGTACTTCCGTCTGACTTCTGTTGAATAGGTACGTTAAGTTAGCACGTGGTCTGTCACGTGACTCTGCCTTTAGAAAATAAATTTTGAAATACCATTTATGCCCTTATCAACCTATATAGTATTCCGCCCAAATGTTTCGGAAACTATCTTCCGAGCAAACATCATCTGCGTAAACTTTCATCCTGATGACCCGACACCAATCTCAATTCTCAACCTCGAGATGTTTTGATCTGTGACGCATTGTGGATGATGCAGCAATTTCAGGCTTCCTTTCTTGTTATCCTGCCATTCGGAGTAAAACATGTATCAGACATGCAGTAACGAATATATATATATATGATGGAAATAATTCAATATCTGCTGATCTGAATCATTGAGATGGTTTCTAGAATAACCTGTGAATCCACAATAACCGAGAACAACCCAGAATTCATCGACATGAATCATACCACAAGAAAACCGAATGCAAGTCCAGTTCCCGCAATAACTAAATGTGGGCAGTTTCCCGTAACGTCAGATGGAGACAAATAATCCCTGCAAGTAAATTCTTTTATAAGGATTAGGCGGAATTATAAGGAAAGAAGACAACTTGGAGCATGTGTCGCATACCATGCAAGTACGCACACCATTAGGGCAAACCCAAAGCCTAGTCAACAATATGATGAAAAGAGGATCTAAAACTTGGGTGTCTGGTGGCAAGGGAGTTGTTACACCTTTTTAATTTTTTTAGTTAGTCAATACAATTTTGAGATAAATAAAAATAATTGGTGCAGTAAAAACTGGTTTGACCTATGATATTAGCAGTGATTATAAAAAAGAACTTACTGTTCCCATGTTGCAGAATAGAATGGCACTGCTGAAAGCACCCAGAACCAGAAAGTATCTCTCCCGCACATAGTAGTGCTTCCGAAAGCCATTGTTTCAAACTGAGGAATCACCAACTGTCGAACTGTCGTTAGAGAAATCACCAACTTACTTGATCTAACAACTTCGTTAGAGAAATCACCAACTGTCGAACGGATAGAAGAAGGTGGATGAACAGCACGCTTTGTTAGAGAAGACCACTTCAGAACGAAGCAAAGCAGAGAATGTGGGACGAAATCGAAGGAAGGAGAGTGACCTAAAACAGGAGGAAGGAGACGAAACAGCACGCTTTGTTAGAGAAGACAACTTCAGAATGTATGAAGAACCCAAGAACAATCGGATCAAGAAGACAGGACCAAAGAAGGAGAGGGCATATATGTCTTTTCAAAACTGATTTCCAAACGAAAATACGGTTTATAAAGTCACGTGACAAAAAAGTGACAACTTAACGACATAATTAAACGTTTTGTAGACGGGAGGTTCATTTACCATCGTTTACAAACGTATTTCACCATTAACCATCGTCAAAAAACAAATAGCACCAAAAACCATTTTGGTGAAACATGTTGCACCATTTTCATACTTTTCCCTTAATAAAATTTCAGAGTTCCGTTTCTCCATGCTTTCGGTTATTCTATTATAGTTCTCTTCAATACCTTGCTACGCAAGCTATCTTCTTCATCATCATATTTTGCGGTGATTCGCAATATGGTTTAATATCAGATTGTTCACATGGTATCAGAGCTAATCTCACGACTTTTGGTTATCAAACTCTGAAGTATTTCTCATCTATATTCTATTCATCGCCTCTTCATCAAATCATTATGCTGGAAATCTGAAGAATTCATTCTCATCAAGTAGATATTCAAGATCTCTCCAAGATTTCTTCATCCTCGTCAAGTCTGTCTATCATCAAATCTTTCGGTGAGTTTCATCTCTGTTCTAATCGTTCTGATCATGGAGGATACATTTCTTTCATTCTTCAACAAAAGAGTCTGCCAACTTACTGTAGAAGATCACTTCCAGTCCTGGAAGCAACAAGTAATCTTAGTTGTGCGTTGCCTCAATCTGGAAGAATATTTGTTCAGAACTATACATGTTCCGCAAATGATATATGATGGTAAAGGAAACAAGATTATAAATCCAGAGTACTCCAAATTCTCCCAGCAAGATAGTTCGTTAGCTTCATGGCTCTAAGCTTCCATACCCACTCCAATCAGCAATGGCTTGGTTGGATGTATGACATCCTCTTCCATTTGGTTGAAGCGTCATCAACATTTTTCTTCATCCTCTACAACCCGTATCATGAATCTATATGATAGATTGAAGGTGAGGAAACATTTTAATCAATCGATGAGAGAATATCTCACAGATATTCAGTTGGTGTGTGATAGCCTTGCTGGATGTGGACATCCAATTGAGGAAATGAAACAAATCTCTATCACATTGAATGGAGTCAAAGGACAATATGATAATGTGGTGTCTGTCATTCATGCTAGTAGGAATCCCTACGATTTAACCTCAATTAGTTCTGTCTTTCTTGATGCTGAAGCAAGGCAGAAAGAAATCATGTTTGATAATACTCTATATGTAGACAATGTGGTTGTAAAACAAGCTTCAGATCAGTCTTCAAGAAGTGAACATCAAGAGAATCTTGTTTCAGGACACTCCAGAACTACAGACACATGTCAACAACCACAACTCACTCCAAATTATCAAGCAAACAACATAGGTTTTGGACGTGGAAGGGAAAGAGGAATAGGATACTCAAACAACAACAAACCACAATGTCAGTTATGTGGTAAATTTGGACACCTTGTACAAAGATGCTTTCAAAGGTTTAATGTACATTTTCAGGGTGTTACAGCTCAGACTCTTGATATGATTGTGAATCTAGCTACATCCACACATTGGAATGATGAAGGAGAAACACATCCAATAGGATATACATCAACATATTGAGTCAAAACATGTTGAGTCCTTTCTCTACAGCCTCTTGTATGTTTCCACCTTCACAAATGTACAATTCATATATGACCACTCCATATCCATATTTTGTTCCACCCTATCTCCCTATTCAAGCATCAGTACCTGTTGTGCACACATCAGTGACTCCTACTCAAGAATCTTTGGTTCAAGCCAACACAAACAATAGTTCGGTTCAGCATGCTGCAATCAACAATTGAGCTCAAGTTACTGCTAAGGCTTGGTATCCTGATTCTGGGGCAATAAATCACTTTGCTCAAGGCCCTCCTACAGGTAATAGAACTCAACCATATTGCAGACCAGGTAAAGTACACGTTGCAAATGGTACTTATCTAGACATAAATAGCATAGGAACTTCAGTGATTAACACGTCATATAAACCATTAGTTTTGCACAATCTGTTATATACTCCGCAAATAACCAAAAATATGGTTTCTATTTCTCAGTTTACCTAGGATAACCAGGTCATATTTGAGTTCCATCCAATGTGTTGCTTGGTCAAAGATGCTCTTACTCATAAAATTCTTCTAAGTGGTCATGAGTGTGGTGGTCTTTACAAACTGAATTTCAGTAAGATTGTAGATAGGATAAAAAATAGGAATAAACAATGTAAGTCATCTGAAAATAAATGTAGCAGAACTGACGGTTCTATGCTATTAATACATAATTGAGTACTGAAATGATGTGTTTCTTTGCTCAGTCGAAAATTTAATCATGTATTTTACATCAACGTCTAGGACATCCATCTGCGCAGATTCTTTCTATGATAATCAGATATAAAAACATGTTGGTGAATTTTGATCATGATAAATGTGTTCCTTGTGCCATAGGTAAAAGTTGTAAATTGTCTTTTACAGACTCTAGTACGGTATATAACAGTCCTTTAGACCTCGTTGAGATGGATCTTTGGTGTCCAACTCCAGTAACTTCTAATGGCTGGCTATATTACCTAAGCATTATAGATGTTTGTACAAGATTTATTTGGATTTACTTCTTAAATATGAAAGTGATGTTTTGAGAATCTTTCCTCAATTTCATAAATAAGTTGAAAATCATAAGCTAGAATAAAGTACATGTGTTATCCTCTATTAAGGCCCTATAACAAGCATAAGCTAGAATTTCAATATGCTCCTGGTGTATTCTTAGGTTATTGCTCTAATCAACATGGGTATAAGTGTTTAGATTCATATGGCTGAGTTTATATTTCACGGCATGTCAAATTTCATGAAAATATGTTTTCTTTTGCAAACACGCAGGGTTCCTTTATGCAGTCCTCAACCAGGAAGAACACATAAACAGTTACATCTTTCTTTTTACCATTCAATTATGTTGTATGCTCTTAGTTTGATGACACTTCAGTATATCCTTCTGTCATTGATAGGCAACCAGATGGTTACATTAGTAGTAAGCCATATGTGTCTTTAGACTCAGATGTGCCATCCAGTACTTCCATATCTCCTGTCCAGTCTTTGGATATCTTTCAAACTAACTCCTCTTCTGACAACAGGTTTTCTATGCCTCATTTGTTAGGATCAGATGATGTTGTTCATTATGTTACTCAAGGATCTTCTTTAGTACATGTCATGCCTATTACTCCTCCCAATAGAGACTCTGTCAATGCAGGTAATATCATTACTAGAGATCCTGCAAATGAAGGTAATATCCAATCTAGTACAAAATCTCACTACAAGAAAGTAGGACTATAGCCGCGACGTAAAATCGCTGCTAAGTTGGGTTTTGCCGTTCCTAAGATGACATGGTGATGCTAAGTGTCGTGCCTGAAAGCCCCGATGCTAAAGGTATCCGCATAGACAAAATGCCACGACTAAATGTCTGCCGCTGCTGGAATGAACAGTTGGCTATACCTTTAGCATCAAGATATTGTCAATGGTGTTCATGCGTAATTACCGTCAGGCTTAAGTGGATGCTATATAGTTTGTTCAGATACAAGGTCAATTCATGGTAAAATGAAGCTATCTGTTACAACATATGTGTGTTTCTGTTCTAACATATGTGGATACAGTACGGTTGTATTAACATCAACAAGTATTTAGAAACTAATTATACATAAATAGTGTCACATAACGTTTAATGCAAGACGATGTTAATACCGACTAAGTTTGTGGTCGATGCAAGTCACACGTGTGACCTAAATTTCACTGCTTGCTTGGTGTTAAGGTTATTGTCTACATTTAGCCGCGGTAATTGTAGTTGTCTATCGTTCGAAGTTTGTTGCAGTTAAAGAGTAACTGCATCAGTTTTGTTCTGAATGTATTTGCCGTATGTATTGGTAATCAATGTTTCGATGCTAATACAGTTGTACCAGTTTCAAAATAATTTTTTCAGATTTTCACCAGCTAGACATTACATAATGCATACCACCTACAACCAATCATTCATACATTTCCCTACAAAGTGTCCTGAACAAACATGTCAATGTTTGTCCATACCAGCAAGACCAAAACTCAAGATAAAAACAACACATTACCAGCACACAGGAAATTCAGCATATACATGTGGTCCAAAAGGACCAAAACACAGAACAAACACATACAAAATACCTTTTAGATGTTCCAGCATTACAAAATGGCACAGTCGCCGTTTCAAGATAAATACTATACTATGCCTAACCCAAGTGGACATCAAGAAAGTACAAATGATTACCTCAAAACGAGCTGCATCATATGTCATTCATTTCGATCTACAAACACACCAATAGATTGAATTAGAACAACCTCACATTAACATGCCTCAACAACAAAGTACCATCACTCAAACAAAGACTTGTTTACTGTACCTTATGGATCTGAATAATCGAGCAATGCACCATTAGCTTGCAGTACCCTTCTCATGAAGGCCATATCTCTTTGGACCGCCATCATGTTTTCCTGGAACTTCATTAGAGTTGTTGTCGCTTCCTCTACCTTCCTTGAACTCTCATCCACCATCCTTGAACTCTCCTCCGCTAACTTCTTCAGTTTTGCAGTTTCAGCTCTACCTAGCGCCACTTCTTCCCTCGCTTTCTTTAACTGATCACTCTCCATCATCCGTGAAATTTTGGATACACGAGATCAGCGACGCTCAGGCTTACAAATTTCGTCATAAAGTTCATCCTTGTCAATGGGAACGTCCTCTTAAGCTTGCAGTTCAACAACCCTTTCTTCAACTTGTTCCTACAACTAGTACAATCCAATCTAATGTGTTAGGTCTGAAACATTTAAAAAATTAAGAAGGAAGAGGAGGTCTTATCGCTTACCAGGATTGCTTGACTTTTCGGATCTAGAGGAACCCCCCTTCTTGTCCACATGGGTCTTCCGAAACATGTGGTATTCACCCAGATGCACCCCATTATTGATCATAATCTGCATTTTTAAAAACAAGCACGGTAACTGAGTGGTTACTAGATTATGAAGACGGTGGGTGTATGGGTTCATTACCTCTTCCTGTTCCCTCTTGGCAAAGCTGCATGTCCCCACAGTGTGCCTGATCACTTGGTGAGCTTTGTTTGCTTTGTTACGCTCGCTCCTCACCTTCAATTCAAGTATGAGGACACAAACAGTCATATGGTTAATAAGATATAAAAACTTGCTATAGGTCGGAGTAAAGCATAAACGAACAAGATTTCTTCAGTTTAACCACCTTAAACTCCTCTGAGCTTAAACAATTCACTAGCCACACTCAATCTTCTTTCACCACGTCCGGTGGATGTTCTGTATCCTTTCTTCATCGGTAAGGTATCTGTCATAATACCTTCTTTTCAGGTTGGCCCAGTAATTACTGCACTTCTCTCGGAGTGTGCATACGATCAGTTGCTTCAAGTTATCATCTTCAGGGATAACAAACTTTTCCTGCGAAGCAACAATAGTTGATTCACGTTTAAAATCGTAATGTTGGCAAAGATACACATTCTGTCTTATTGAACAACTAAATACACATGTAGTGCGCAACATACGACTGGTAAGAAAGAGCATGTAAGTGTACTTACTCCAACGAGCATTAGCATTTTGGCCTCGTAATCAATGGGTTCCTTTGGTATCTCTTTCCAGTCTTTCACCATCAATGGTGCATTCGTTCGTTTCCGTACCAAAGTGTCACCAACTGATAACCTGAAAGTATAAAGTTAAACAACGAAGTAAACCTATATGGGTACAGGATACAACTCTCCCATGTCCTGTAAGCCACAAAAGTTTGGAGGAAGGAAACCTACATGGTGCTGCGCGGGACAGTTTCCGAGGTGACTTCCGAGTTGGGATTGGCTTAACGTTAGTACTATTGTTCTTCATTCTTCTAGTTCCCACCATCGTCACGACTGTGTTCAACACTGCTACGGAAGTCCTTCCAAACGGTGAGTATGTGGAAGAACATATATGAATATGTAAGGACCATAAAGTTGCTAACATATTATTGTGACAACCGATCGAAGAAACCCTAACAAGACATGCATCTCGAAACTGTGGCTAATCATGATTTCCAAAGGTTTGACATATTAAAGTTTCAATTTTTAACGGACTTTCGTGGAGTAAAATGTAAGAACAACACATCATTTGCAAAACTAACCTAAGTCCGACCTGAGTTGCTGTTGTGAAACAAAAAACCATTACTTAGAAAAGGACGATTCATGGATGTCCGACTCCTAACACTGTTGTTCAAGTTCTTCAAATACAAGTAGGCAGATGAAATATCAAGAAGATGAACCGTACCTTTGGTGCTAGATCTGCAGAACTTCTTGAAGTTGAACCGTACCTTTGAATCGTCGGAGGAGAGGAAGAGAGGAACTTTCAGTGAGAAATGGAGAGTCCAACCCAAGAACGCGGGTAGAAGGAGTGATTGCGCGGTAAATTACTGGAGAATTGCAAAAGCTGTAGAAATGGTGGGACCGTGTTATCATGTCATCTTAATTTCAACTGGCATTTGCTTCAAAGAGGGGGTAATGTGCCGATGCATAAGGTGTTGCATGCTTGGACAGTGGGTGGGCTTCAACCGAATAGAATAGGGCTTCGGTCCGATAATGTAGAACAAAATGGAATAGGCTTCAGACCGATAATAGGGTTCCACCACATTATTAATGCCAAGTTTGTCCCTGCAATAATTTGTCAATAATTTATTTTATCGAAATTATTTACGAATCAAGTATGGGTGGCAAAACCTGACCCAACTCGTGGGTGACCCGCCCACAGGTCGTGTTTGAGTTAGAGTTTTTGACCCATGGATCATTTGGGTCGTAGGTTGGGCCCAAAGCTTAATGGACCAACTAATCAACCTGGTTCAGTATACAGCTGTGAGTATCGTTTTTTTTCATTTCTTTATATAATTCAAGTACCTGAGTCTGTCAAAGCACCTCACTAGCACCCAGTAACTTCATTTTTCTTAGTTTTCCAAACATTTAATCAAGTCTTCTGCTGAGAATCTTATGTATGTCGTTGGAGGAACCTGAACACTAGATACTGTACATTAGAATGTAATTTAAGTTATGTACTTGCAGGAGTTGTAGCATGAGTTGAATGCATTGGACAGATTTGAGCAAGATTATGAACGCAAGCTTATCAAGGATGATAATTCCAATCCTAACCTATAGTTCCATAATCCATATGCCATAGGTCCATAATACATAATCTATTATATTAGTGTAGATTGTAAATCATCACCGAACCAACTAATTTGGTGTAATGGTTTAGAGTAGATATTTTAATAATTAAATAGAATATTATATTAAAATTGGTACAAGAAGTGGTACGATCCCAAAGGTTTTTAATATAATATACAAGTACAACATATAATATAATAGGGGCATGCAAACTTGTATATATTGTATATAATACAAACTTGTACATATAATACAAACTAATACAAACTTATAATATAATATAAACTTGTAATGTTGTATATACAAACTTGCATGTATATGTATATATTGTATATACAAACATATAATACAAACTTGTACATATAATACAGTATTATATATAGTAATGTTGTTTTTTCTAATACAGTATTATATACAGTCATATTTCCCACTAAATTAGCTTATTTAGTAATAACGTTAAGTTACAACCACTAAACCGTCAGAACCACTTCTAAACCACTATTAACTAGATATCTGGTCTGCGCAAAATCGCAATAGCCATAAGTAGTATATTTTGTTTTTATATATATATTCATTATATTAAGTGTATAAAATGCATATAATTAGTTAAAATGCATGAGTCAATAATAAAAATTAATATTAACAATATAATTGATAATCTATTTAAAATCCCTAACCCATAGACCTTCGTTCTTTCCTTCATTTGCAAAGGCTCTCTCCTTCATTTGGAATTTCCCGCGATTTGCAAAGGCCCTCCTCTTCATTTAAAATTTCCATTTTCCCGCTTTCTGCATTTATCTAGTTTTCACTTCCGCGAGAGTTTGGGTATGGGTTCATTGTGCAAGAGGCCATAACGACAATGTGCCTTAGTCAGGGTTCATTCTGCGACCCTAGCGACACTGAGCAAGGGTCTGGGTCTCAAGCAATCGATTAACCGCCGCCCTATCCCATCCGTATAATTGTTCATCTTTTGCAGCTGCTATATTATGCAATTTCCTACTTCTGCTTGCAGATTCAACTTCTTTGACCTTCGGACAGTGCCTCAACCGCCGGGTATCGATAGTCGGAAACAATCTGACTATGCTAGACTCCATGACGTTTGGTACTATGTCATTTGAAGAGTTGTTATGGCACTGCAGTTGTTAGTTGTTGTTTCACTGGTTGTGCTTATGTTTGTGTAGGATTTTAAAATACAAAACATAGTTGGCTCATGTGATGTTTAAAATATTGTTCCCTGTCTTGACTTATCGAATGAAAGGTAGAATTCTACATATTGGGTTTGCTTATTATGTTATGTTATGTTTAAAATCAACTGTTCTGTTATGCATATGTCTTAAGTGCTCCATTTTTTCTTGAAAACATGATTGGATACTCAAAAAAGAGAATAAGCATATGAAGGAGGTATGTCGATTCCCATTATATATACTCTGTTGAATGAAATGAAACTAAAGATACTGGAAACTGTCTGTTTGCCTGCCTGCCTTTCATGCTGAAGATACTCTGTTGCCTTTCATGATGAAATGAAACTGAAGATACTCCATTGCATCATGTTACAGTATAGAGAAACTTTCTATCTACCTGCCTGCCTTCCTGTCTGGTTTGTGTTTATGTTGTTTATCTAGGATTATTGGCCAATTGATGATCAAACGCAGATTATCATTTTCATAGTTTTGCAACATATCTCATCTCTTATGAATTCGAGATACATAAATAGCTCTCGAGAATGACAAGAAATCTGTTGGAAAAACATAATCTTAGAAACAATAACATTGAAACATGTATACATACAACTCAAACATGTTGTTGTCTCTTTTGTGAACACAAGAACACAAACTGTTTGTACAACAGCAACTCTTCTATGAGATGATACAACTAATTTGAATTATAGTCATTTGCTTTTCGTTGTGTAGTTTCCACAATGATTGCAGGATATTTGACATGGTTGCTGCAAATCAAGGAGACAATCTGGATTAAGTTTATTTCTTGTAAATGTTCTTCATTTTCCAAGGTCATATGATATCCAAACCTTTTGATATATTTGTAGCATCTGTATCCATAGAACGAAAACTCTATAATAAGTGAAGTTTGAGTTTTTGGCTGAGATAATCAACAGTTTTCTAAAACATTAGTTCCTTTACCAGGCATGTAAGAAGCTGAACCAAATCGAGCTCTCAGACTGTGAGATATACGCCTCTTGCGAGCCTTGTCCCATGTGTTGCGGGGCCATCCATCTTTCAAGAGCCAAGGTTCTTACTGCTAAAAGCTATTTCCTCTATACATTAGACAGTGATTGCAACGCAGCAGGGATGAGCAGCAGCCGAAATCATTAGTTTTATATTATCAGCATGGACATTATCAGTTTTACAGCAATTTTACAGCACATTGGTCAACTTACAGCAGTTCTATCAGTTAGGCATTGGTCAACTTACAGCAATTTACAACATTTGCATCTGTAGAAATTCTATTGTATATACATTGAAACATCAATTTACAGCAATGTACAACATTTTGCATTTACAGCAGAATAAATTACAAACAGAATTGTAGAAGAATGTAAACATAATTTACCAAACTGATTTGCAGAACAATTACAGCAAATTACAGAAACAGGACAAAGATAATTGCAGCAAATTGTACAAACAGAATTGCAGATCAATATAAGCAGAATACAAACAGAACTGCAGTCTCAAACAGGCTTAATACAAACAGACTTTAAACAGAATTGTCCACAATTGCTACACAATAGTCTACAATACTAAAGTAGTCTACAATACAAACGTTGCATTTAACCAAATTGCTACTCTTATTTAACGAACAGAACAAATGCTAAGAACAGAACAATTTGTTTGTGGATAACCTATAGTCTACATAACACAACTGTAGAACACAAACAGAACACAATATAACCCTCAACATATAATACAAACTGAACATACAATAACAACAGATGTAGGTAATTAACCTAAAGTCTTTGTCAGTCAACTCTTGGGTAATCATTGAATGAAGACCAGGAGTCTTGCTCGGAGTCGTACAAGTCTTCCTCTAATTCTGAGTCGGTCCCATCAGATGAAGAATAGTCGCTATCTTCCACGCCAACAGTTGTTGCGTCCTATTCTTCAAGAATGTATGGTCCATCATGAATGTCATTGTTTTGCATGACATCACTAATGAGATCAGTTTCTACCTCTACTGCATCAATGTCGTTCCTACACCAATCGAGCTCTCGTCGACCTGATCGACATGTGGGACATTAGAAACCACTGCAACAGAGGTTTCCTGGTACGACTCAACAGATTCTCCAGACATTTGTCTGAAAAGGACGAACAGCCTTTTGGCATCTGCAGTCAACACAGTGCTCCAATCTTTATTATTATTGTTAGTCAAGTAGAAAACCTGTGTTGCTTGGGATGCCAGCACATATGGTTCATCCATGGACAAATAGTTTGTTGTGTTAACACAAACAAAACCGTACTCATCCACTTTCATACCATTGAATGATGACAGTACGTTGTACTAGTCACATTTGAACAGAACAATGCCGAGATCTCCAAGATATTGAAGCTCCACTACTTCCCTTAACACTCCGTAATAATCAATCTTCCTTTCAAGGGAGTATTGTCGGAGGAGGTAGCATAGCACGTAGTATCAGCTTTGCATAAGACACCACTGTTCTCAAAGTTCCTCATCTTTGACCGCTCCTTCGTGTGGAAAATGAACCCATTAGATTTATATCCAGTATATGTATTCACGCCATATAAAGGACCCCGACACAATACCTTAAGTTGATGAAAATTTTCATCCTCATGTGGTCCAGACATTCAATTAACCTAATGCAATAAACCATTCAATGTATACATCAATACCGTATCATGATTAAAAAATGGGGTTAAGGATTTCATACCTTTCCTTCTAACCACTGGATGAATGTTCTATTGTGTAACACATGGAAGTCGCGTATGTTAATCCTAGCTCCAATGAGCTGCCGCTTGTGTTCACTTATTAACAAAACGACCAAATGGAACGAGTTAGACATAATTGACTTACACTAGTTTGTTCTTAATGAAATAATACATTGAAACACTTACTCAATGAAGGGCTTGACCTCTTCATATTGATTGACACTGTAGCGTTGACACTGTCCCCATTCTTTGTTGGTCAGTTCGCGAAGCACTGCACAACCTATGGGTGCTCCAGTCGGACGAAAGATGCCTAACCCACTTGTCGTCAACCTAACAACCTGATCTTGAGGAAAAACGGAATTGTGTCGGCTAAATTTAGTCTCAATGTCATGTAAATATCTGGAATAGAATGTTAGACATTCTAGCACAATATAACCTTCATCTATTGACCCCTCCGGGCGACTTCTGTTGCGAACGAATGACATCATTATCCCCATTATCCTATCACAGTTGCATGTCATAATCTTATAAACCCATATTAAAACTCATCAAACTTGGTAGAGTAGTACTGACCTTTCAATTGAATACATCCATCGCCATTGAACTGACACTGCTACTCTTGCCTCCTCTGCAATGTGAATTATCAAATGTACGGTGATGTTGAAGAATGATGGTGGAAATATTCTCTCTAGGTTGCACATTGTGATTGGTAACTGAGTCTCCATTTTCATTAGATCTGCCATGTGCAACTCCTTGGAGGATTGCACTCTGAAAATGTTGCTCATGTCTATCAGTGCCTTGCATACATTCTTGGGCAGTAATCCCTTAATTGCAACACTCAGTATGCATTGCATTAGAGCATGGTAGTCATGACTTTTCAGACCGATCAATTTCCTGTGTTTCAACTTTAGACAACGAGATATGTTTGACGAATAACCACTTGGCAATCAATTTTTTTTTAGGAACTCACACAGCTTCATCTTCTGTTGTTTCCATAGGGTGTAGCAGGCCGACGGTAACACCAACTTCGGTCCCCTATGGACGGGATGCAACGATGTTTTTATACCTAACACATGCAAGTCCAGTCTGGCATTGTGATTGTCATTTGTTTTTCCAGAAACACCTAGTAACATCCCAATGAGGTTATCACACACGTTGTTTTTCAATGTGCATAACATCCAAGTTATGAGGCACCAAAAGTTCAGCCCAGTAAGGTAAGCGGAAGAATATGCTTTTCTTTTTCCAATTTTCAGTGACTGAGTCTACTTCAACTTTTGTGGGGGGCTGCGTTTTACCAATGGTAATTGGTTGAAGGCATTCTAAATGTTTCAACACCTCATCCCCAAAATGTCTTTGTAGGGTACTCCTTACCTCTACAGTTCCATCAAACGCGCTTTTGTTTCTCCTCCATGGGTGATCGGCCGGTAGGAATCGTCTATAGCCCATAAATGAATATTTACTCCCATGCTTTAATCTGCAGTAATGTGTGTCCATTTGACATACTGGACATGCCAGGTTACCATAAGTAGCCCAACCGGACAAGTTTGCATAAGCAAGGAGATCATTTATTGTCCAAAGTACAACAACGTGCATTTGGAAGTTCGCTTTACAGTGTGCATCATATGTTAATGCACCATTCAGCCATAACTCGTTGAGCTCATCTGTCAATGGCTGTAGATACACGTCAATATCATTTATTTGTGGCTTTTGGACCAGGAATCAACATTGAAAATATGTAATTGATATCTTGCAGGCAGGTCTCCGGTGACACGTTGTAGGGTATCAACACAACCGGCCACATGCTATATGGATGACTCTTGTCACTGTAAGGATCAAACCCATTTGTAGCTAATCCAAGACGTACGTTGCGTGGCTCTGTCCCAAAGGCAGAATTCACGTTGTCAAGTTTTCTCCATGCCTCTGTATCCGTAGGATATCGTAGTACTCCATCTTTTATTCGGTCTGTAGAGTGCCAGGTCATAGATCCTGCTGTTTTAGGAGACATGAATAGTCTTTTCAGCCTAGAAGTTAGTGGAAAATATCAGAGTACTTTAATGGGAAGTTTTCCACCCCTTTGCTTAGATTTCTCCGGACTATTCATTCGTTCTGCACTTTCATAACCTTGAAACCATCGTGACTCACCACATATTGGACACGCATCGAGATTGACGTATTCATTTCTAAATAGAATACAGTCATTTACACAGGCATGTATCTTCTGATAGTCCAATCTTAATCCGGATATAAATTTTTATGCCTCATAGCACGACTTAGGTACTGTATTCTCAGGTGGTAGTACTTTACTCAGCATACGAAGCAACTCATCTGCGAACTTGTTAGAAACCTTGTACAGGGTCTTTAGATGCAGCAGTTCTACTAAGAAAGACATCTTGTTGTAGGATACACACCCTGGGTATAAGCCTTTCTCACAATCTTCTAAAAGCTTATAAAATCATAGCCTCTGCATTGGGTTCCTCACCTTCATCACGAATCATACCATCCAATCCATCAGTTATCATATCTTCCATTTCTTCACGAGACGTGGCAGTCCTCCTGTTAGTAATGTTTTCTTCGAATTCTTCTCCATGGTCCACCCATGTAGTGTAACTTTGTAGTATTCCATATCTTTCCAGATGCAACTTCACCGTACTTCTCCCCAACAAAGACATACCAACACAATTATTGCATGGATAGTAGATTCTCCCATCCCATGACGCACGCGAATAGGCAAAGTCCAAGAAAGAGGTAACACCAGCCGTATATTCCTCACTTTGTTGATGTTTGTTCATCCAACTTTTATCCATCCTTAATGAGCCTCTGTTTAGAAATGAGAGAAGATTAAAACCAATATCACAACGTATTATGTAAGTAGACACTACAGTTTTCCATCCACCCAATGTTTTACAACTGCTTTGTCTAGAAAAGGAAATTAACAATTCTATTACAAAACCGAGATCCTATGCATAGTCTTTGTTTAAAAGCAGTTGTTAACAGCGAGATCCTATGCAAAACCGAGATCCTATGCAAAGCAGCTTCGATCGATTTGTCCCGGTGTAATTACGATGAGATTGTTTATGGAATCTCTTCAAAGTGAAGGTGTCGGGGTGATTCAGAAGTCTCGGCTGAGGAAACGGCTACGTAGGTCATCTACTTCAATTGTTGGTCAAATCCATATTGTTATGTTAATTTGACAGGTTGGTATCCGAATTAGTAACGACTAACTAAGATGTACATACGCACTTACTGCGACGCTGTTAACAGTTATATTACATCAACAAATGTTGACAGTAAAACAATGAATCAGAAATAGCATTCATCAATGATGTTGTTGACATATATTACCATCAGATACGTGTTTGTCAAGTATTTTTTTGGGACTACACAACTAGTTACAGAAAAAGTACAGACTTAAGAGGTTTTTCAGCTACGACAAAACTTCCGACTCAAAACCAACTTTATTCCCTCGAACAATAGTGTTAAACACAGAAAATGCTTATTAACAACGACTACCTAGCGACAACACAATATTTTCGTGGTTGTTGAGGCAGATTCTTGTAGTGTTTGTTTTACCTCAAAACAGTGTGAGATATACCATTTAAAATTCGAGCTTACTTCCTCACTCAAGCAACAATACGTCATGTATTTTGTTAATGACCAGGTTCCTGATACTTCTAACATTTTTCAAAATGTTCACTCAATGCAGACTCGGTCCAAGACAAGATCAATGAATGCTCTAAGTTCTGTCTTACAGCTTCAAGAAGATTTAATCCATACTGAACCAACTGATATCTACTCTGCTATGGAGACTTCTCACTAGGTCAATGCATTAAAGGAAGAATTAAATGCTCTTTCTTTGAATAACACATGGTGTTTGACAACATTACCCGATGGAATAGTCCCAGTTGGATGCAAATGGATGTTTAAAATTAAGAAGAACTTTGATTGCAGCATAGCTCGGTACAAAGCCAGATTGGTTGCAAAAGGCTTTTTATCAAAAGTCGGTTTTTTTTTTTCAAGACACGTTTATTCCTGTAATTAAAGCCCATACCGTTCGAATTATACTCACTCTTGCTCTTACTCACAAATGGCTACTTTGACAGATTGATTTCACTAACGCATTCCTCCATGGTGAGCTCACTGAAGATGTGTACAAGACTCAGTCCCCAGGGTTCGAACAATGTGATAAACAAGGAAGACTGCTTGTTTGCAGATTAAACAAAGGATTATATGACTTAAAACAAGCTCGTAGAGCCTGGTTTGAAATATTTAAACACTTTATTTTTAATTCACTTCAGTTTACTACTTATATTGTAGATAGTTCTTTGTTCATTAAGAAAACTGAGTCAAGTTGAGTGCACTTACTTGTATATGTTTATGATATTGTAGTTACAGGTAGTGATGTTGCTATTGTGCTATTATGGAATCAGTTATTTTGCAAATCAATCAAGAGTTCAAGCTGAACGATTTGGGTCATCTCAATAACTTTTTGGGGATGTATGTTCAAGTAGGAGATGATTGTTTGCTTCTAAGTCAGAAAAAGTACATTACTGAGCTACTCCTGAAAGTTGGGTTAGTGAATGTTTCTTCTTTGCCTACTCCCATGTCTGGAATTGTTGTAAGTAAACTTGGTTCTTCTGAGAGTGATTTTACATCTGCTACGGTACGCTTTACAGAAGCACTATCGGTGCTTTACAACATGTATGTATTACACGACCTGATATACCTTTTGCAGTCAATAAGCTCAGCCAGTTTATGAAGCATCCCTATCAAAGTCACTAGAAAGCTGTCCTTCGCGTGCTGCGATATTTGAAAGGGACCTTTCAACAGGGATTGGTGCTTAGGTCTACTCCAGTTGTTTCATCTATGGCCAAAAAACAAAAGTTGTTTCATCTAAGGTAACATTAATTTCCTATGCTGGTGCTGATTGGGGAAGTGATGCTATGGACTGAATATCAGTCTCAGGACATTACTTGTTGTTAAAAAATAACCCTATAGTGTGGACTTTGAAAAAACAACATGTTATATCTCAGTCTAGTTCAGAAGCTGAGTACAGAGCAGTTGCCAATGTTGTGTATGAAGTACTTTGGGTAGTGTTTCTTCTATCTGAATTGGGTATACCTTTGTCTTCCATTCCTATTGTTTGGTGTGATATCACAGGAGCTATAGCCTTAACAAAAAATCTTATTCATAATTCCAAAATGAAACATGTAAAACTTGATTTATGCTTTGTGCGAGAAAAGTTTCAAAATGGTCAGGTTGTAGTTAATTTTGTTCCTGCATCGCATCAAGTAGCAAATATATTGACTAAGCCTCTTGTAGAAAATGTATTTTTTACAATTTCGAACAAAATGAGGGGTTATGACCTTCGAAGATGTTCATTCTCCAGATATCTCTCTTGAGACACAAAATCATGAGTCACTGAGTTCATGTGACTCAGATTTTGAGTAGTTTTGATGCTTGAGTGACTGATGTGTTCATGTTCAGTTGAGTATGTTTTGTTTTCATTATCTATTGTTCATGCTTATCCTTGTTTTTTTTTTCTTTTCATGCTTTCAATAGCATTTGTTGTGTTTATATTTGTACAGCTTTCTCTATCATGTTGTGGTTTTAAGTTATGTTTTGTGAAATTTAGTTGGTTACCTAGATGTGCAATATTGTATTCATCTGATGTAATGCATATTATGTGTCCTATGGTTCTCATTTGGTTTCAGGTATGATGTTTGATGCTATAACTCAGTATTGAATAGTATAATCTGCTTCATCAACTTGCTCATTATGAATTCTGAGGATTGCTTATCGTGCACATGTTTATTCTGTTTTGGTTAACACTAATATTTTACCTAGAACTACTCAGCTTGATGGTATCAATTGCTGGCATAGGGTGCATGCTTAAGATCCAAAAACAACCTTTTTCAAAGAAAACGTCAAGCTACTTTTAAGGTTTGAAGACGGTAAGATGGAGACTGAAATCTCCCATCTGCACCGGTAAAATACAGGAAAAGGAAAACCTCTTTGTCAGAAAAAAAGAAAAAACGAAGAAGTGAAAAAAAAATGAAAATGAAAAGTATCAGATTCAACAAAGAAAGATTCGAACTTAAAAGTGGTGAAATAAGAAGTGTGTTTGAGGATTGGGTATCAACTGTGTTTTGAAAGTGCTATCTAATAATTCATAATGTGTTGATTTATTAGGATGATTAGATTTGAACAGTATGAGTTACAGTGATTACTCATGCTTTGAAATTGTGAATGTGATGCTAAAAGACGAATGATATGATAAGTAAGGGTGTGCCCTTGTGTTGAAATTTGGTTAACTGGGTAAATTTCACAGAATGAATTTGATCCCACCTCTGGTATAGAATCTGTATAGGTTCATGGACACAAAAAGGGCTAAAGAAGTTGAAACAAAAAAAAGAACTTCACAAAGGATGAATGAATATAGCAATGGAAAATCAACCAATCTTAGCTTGGACATTCTGCATATCAACGTTCATATCAGCAACCAAAGAATAATACATTCGAAATATGTTCTAGAGTGTTGAAGCATGTTCAAGATGTATGTAGAATGTTCAAGATTATTCTTGTAATCTCTAGAGAGTTCAAGATAGATTTAGAATGAGGGATTGTTCTGTTTTACATATAAATACAAGTAGGATGTATGAAGCAACTTAACTCTTGATCATCACTACAAGAAACTCGAGCATAAACATCGGCAAAAATGCGTTGCTAAATGCATAAATACCGTTGTTAAGTCTGGACAACGACAAAATCTCCGCCGCGGTAGACCCCGTCGTTAAATCACTTCTACATCGACAATTTTCCGTTGTAAAATTTGCCGCTGTTACATGTACAACTTTACAGCGGAATCAGGTTGTTGTTAAACACAGATGAACGGCGACAACACTTTTCCGATGTTAGAGCGGACTCAGGTTGTTGTTGGGGCGATTTTTTTCTGCGATTTTGTTTTCCGATTTTAAATTATTTGTGTTCATCCATGGGTTCTTCCTCCTTCTTCATCCATGGCTTCTTCCTCCTTCTTCATCCATGGCTTCTTCATCCATATATCGTCACTTCATCATCTATGGCTTCATCCATGGCCGATTATTTCAAGACACTTCATCAATGGAGGTCCAGCTCGACTTCTCTACCTCCAACTCGACTTCTCCAGCTCCAAGTCGCCTTCTCCAGCTCCAGCTCCAGCATGCCTTCATCCATGGAACTTTGAGCAGTTCCATGACACTTCATCCTAATTTGGAAAACGTTTTGAAAGTGGGGAAGATGAAGGGAAGGAAGGGAAGATGAAGGGAAGGTGAAGGGAAGGAAGGGAAGAGTTAAGTCTGTAAAACGTGTAAAAATAAGTTGTTGAATGAAAAAAATTTGAATTTTTAAATCTGAGCGGGAAAAAAATTTGAAATTTTGATTTTTTAACAACAACAATAGTCGTCACTAAATAAACGATTTGACAACAACAATTAAATCTGTTGTTGAATGACTATACAATATATTGACACGCAAATCTATTCTTACATTTTCTCGGTACTTATGTTTTAACGACAACAAAAATTGATTAGTTACGGCAAACAACCGTTTGAATATGTACATTTGCAATGAAAAATTCACCTGCTACTGATGGAGTTATTTAACATCAAGTGTTGGTCGACATTACACATTCATCCATGTAAAATATAAAGGTGACGGCAAAATGTAACACTAAATGTACCTTATAACAACGGTAAACATGTTGTGCCTAATAAGTAAAAATAACGACAACAAAAACTGCCGACACAATATACATATATTTAACTACAACTGTTAGCGTCAACACGGAAGTTTCGTTGCTGTTGCAACAGATTCTTGTAGTGCATTAGTAAAATTTCAGAGTTATGTTTCTCTTCGCTTTCGGTTATTCGGTTATTCTGTTCTAGTTATCTTCAATGCCTTGCTAAGGAAGCTATCTTATTCTTTTCATCTTTCGTGGTGATTCTCAATCTGGTTTAATCTTAGATTGTTCACAGTCTCCAGCTCCGAAGGTGCTGCGGTTCGACAAGTGAAACATACGTGAGAAGGATTATGTACAGAAGGATGGAACATACCTGAGAAGAAAGGATGTTGTACAGCAGGATGAGTGAAACATGGACGATTGAAGAAACATACCTGAGAAGGAGGGGCGTCTAGCGGTGAGAGCTTCGATGTGGGAAAGTTAAAATCTTGAGAGTGGTGAAAGATTGTTGAGGGCTCCCGTGCGAGAAACTGAAACATACCTGGGAGGGAAAGTGAAATTTTTGAGTGAAGGTGAAGATGCGTGAAAAGTGAGTGAATGTGAAAAATAATTTATTTTAAAGGATGTCTCAATAGTATTCAAGCCGTTAAAAATAATTTAAATTAAAAAACATTATTTTGAAGGACGACTCCATCGTATTCGAGTTGTCAAAAATAATTTTAATTAAAAACATTATTTTGAAGAACGACTCAATAGTATTCGAGCCATCAAAAATAATTTTAATTACAAAAAAGTATTTTGGAGGACGGATCAATAATATTCGAGTTGTCAAAAATAATTTTAATTAAAAAACTTATTTTGAATTACGGCTCAACGGTATTCGAGCCGTCAAAAATAATTTGAATTTAAAAAAATAGTTTTTGCGGCTTAGTATAAAGATGAGTCGTAAAAAAGAATAAAAGAAAAATAATTATTTATATTTTGAAGGACGACTCAATAGTATTCGAGCCGTAATAAATAATTTTGATTGAAAACAAAATAGTTTTTGTGGCTTAACGAAGATGAGCTGTAAAAAAGTAATATTGAGCTGGTAATTCAATAATAGATGTCTCAACACCCATTGAGCTGTTAATAATTGTTAAAGTGTTTATTTCACGGCTCAACTATGTTTGAGATGTTCCCTTGAGCCCTTAACATTTCTCTGTCTCATAGTGTGTCTATTGGCTATCCTTCTTCACTTGGCCAGTCTACTCTGAAACCGGATTTTGTCGCCACCTAAGGATCCTCGAAGTTTTTGACGTATGTGCCATCTCCAATTTGCCACATCCCCATGGATCAAACTCGTCTAGCCCTAAGAAGCTCGACCACCCTTCTTTGTTGATTGGAATTCGGTGTTGGGGAAATATAATCCCTTGAGGGTTCAGACCAAAGAGTTCCTGGTTCATTGAGTATTCACGCAACCATCTTTGTAAGAAGTGTCTCGTTAAAGGTCTCCAATTCATGGAAACCTAGAGCCCCTATCGGTTTAGATCTCACAAGCACCTTCCATATTTTCCAATGAATTATCTTTTCTTCATTCGACAACCCCCACCAGAAGTCCACAATCATGGCATTGATCTCTGAGCACCACGTTATAGGAAGTTTAAAGACATTCATCACATAAGAGGGAATCACCGTGATGACTGTTTTTATGAGAACTTTCTCTGTTGTCTGATTAAGGGTTTATTTATGTTTTTTAAGCATGGGCAAAAGTATTTAAATACACTCGTTCTAATACTGAACCACGACATTTAATTCTTCATAGCCATTAAGAGTACTTAGGCTATGCTACAAGTATAATAAATATTATAATCATACCAAATTTTTAAGCTACACTATAACCATTACATATACAATTTTCAATACCATAGTCGTGTGGTTTTTAACCACAATTTTATCCGTATACTCATACTCATTACCACATGTGAAAGTAATATAACAACATGAATGTTATTTTTATATGTACATAAATTTATGTTACAAACAACAAAAATATTCAACACACTAATACTATTCAATATTATAACATCATTCAAAATTAACACAATTTAAAATTAACATTAACATCATTCAATTAGAGTTCTTTCTAAAATCTTGAATTAGTTAAATTTGGTTAAATTTGAAAAGTGAAATTTTTACTTTTATTATTAGTATATACTAATATATTAATATTAAATAATGATTATATTTATGATGATTCAAACTAAAGATGTTGCAAGGTAGTGAATACTGTATTAAAGATGTAGGTCACGACTCAAAATAAAATTTATGATACCATCAACCAAACACAATTAGCAAGGTAGTTTGGGAATCCGATCGTACCCAAACAGAACCCTTCAATTATCCTGTCCCCATAAATAAATAAAACAAAGAAACAGAATCTAAAAAACAAGTGGCGCAGGATAAGACAACTTTAGTACGTACGACGGTACGAGGCAGAGGAAGGGCTGAGCTGGCAACGATGGGACTTCAACATGGCGCCAGGTGTTTTCTGCTTCATTACCCCATAATCCCATATATTTATATACAGTTATTTTCATTTCAATCGCCACGTCCACCACCTCGATTATCGATTTCTAGGCCACTTCTTCCTTCTTCGTGAGTCTCCTGCTCCGTTTATCCGAAACTACCATTCCCGCTTCTTGGATTTCACTTTCCGTTAGTCTTGATTGATGCTGTTAAGCTTTCCGGTGCCAGGTGCTGGGTTTTGATGATCATAGTACTAGCTGCATGTACAATTTGTGATGATCCGTCTGTTTTTGTGCATCGATGGATTGCATGTAGAATTTATGTCTTGTTAATTCTCTGGATTTTAGTCAGTACTTTCTGGCAGCGATTGACATAGATTTCGATTAAAGAGTTAATTACATGTGGTTAATTTCAAGGAAAAAACTATCTAAATTTAGCATGCAGTTGTCAGCGGGAGTCAGTTTCTATGGAAGTTGGGTCATAGTGGATAAGAAAGCGTTCATGGATCCTGGAATTGCTCTATTTAGTGCATCCCTGTCACTGTGAATCGGTTATATAGTAATTACCAGAAAGTGAAGAAGTTCAATGTTTATAATAAGCACTATAATTTGATATGCAAATATTGGTTATCGTTTTCTTGTGGGGCAGGTAGGGATATGATGTTTAAGTTGTGGCTGAATAATTCCCCATGCAACATAGAACAGGATCTATGCTGTACATGGAATTTAACGAAAGCATTGATCTACATATCGTTTATGTCCGTACATATGTGTCACGTATTTTTATCTTTTTCTTGAAATGAATGTCTGCTTTCGAAAATATATGGTTGTGTGATTTATCGGATGGTTGGTCATCCTTATACTTCCATTGGTATCTGCGAAACTTGAACACGAGGTTTCACATTCTCATGCAGATCAAGAATGGGTACCGTTCTCAATGCAACCGTGCTGCTCCTTGCATTCTCATGTCTTATGTTGTCTGTGGTCCAGTCTGCACCAAACAATGGTTTATTGAGGGTCTCACTGAAAAAGTTTAAGGTGGATCCAAACAATAAGCTTGCTAGATTGCTTGAATCTAAAGATGGAGAGTCTCTTAGGGTGTCCATTAGAAAGTACCATCTCAATGGCATTCTGGGAGATTCAGATACCGATGTAGTAGCTCTGAAGAATTACTTGGATGCTCAGTACTACGGAGAGATTGGTATTGGGTCTCCTCCACAGGAGTTCACCGTTATTTTCGATACCGGAAGCTCTAATTTGTGGGTGCCTTCATCAAAGTGTTATTTGTCGGTGAGGATCTTTAGCAAATTGAATTGACTTTAGTTACCTCTATGTTAAGTTGTTAATATTTTCCGAATTGCTTTTATTGCAGGTTGCTTGCTACTTTCATTCTAAGTATAAGGCCAGTCAATCCAGCAGCTACACGAAAAATGGTCTGTATTCAGTTTCCATCCCAAAACAGTACTGCAATATCAGTGTGTTTGACCAAAAAATAAGAACTGTTGTTGATAGTTGATTTTAAGGTGAAATTTGTTCGCACTTGTTTTTCAATGTCTTAGCTTATCTCCTGGTATATATGAATATTAATGTACCTCAGATACTTGCTACATCTCTGGCTTTATTTCGTAGATGAAAATACTTGTTTCCGTACCAAGTTTAGTCTTTCCAATGTTACAATAAATATGCAGGAACCTCAGCTGCTATTAAATATGGGACTGGGGCCGTTTCTGGTTACTTTAGCAAAGATGATGTCAAAGTGGGTGATCTAGTTGTTAAAGATCAGGTGAGTTCATTTATTTTGATTCTTACACTGTTTATATGCCGCTACTAGTTCCAACTGTCTTTATTTGGAGAACTCTGAACTATGCAGGAATTTATTGAGGCAACTAGAGAACCAAGTGTTACATTTATGGTGGCTAAGTTCGATGGGATAATGGGACTTGGATTCCAAGAGATTTCAGTCGGACACTCTGTCCCAGTCTGGTATTCACAATACAGTAGTGTTATTTAGTCTCATCATGTTTTTATTTCATAACTACGGCGCTGCACTGTCGCATATAGGTATAACATGATGAAACAAGGGCTTATTAAGGAGCCAGTGTTTTCGTTCTGGTTGAATCGTAATGTAGAAGAGGAGGAAGGGGGTGAAATTGTGTTTGGTGGGGTCGATCCCAGACACTTCAAGGGCGAGCATCTTTATGTACCAGTGACTCAGAAAGGCTACTGGCAGGTTGCTTTCTTGCACAAAGTCTCTACAGGGCACTTGAAACCTGTGTGTATATATATATATATAATGTGATTGCTAGTTACTGCTGTTTTCTGTAGTTTGACATGGGTGATGTACTCATCGGTGATGAAGCAACTGGTATGTCTTCTTGTGAAATGTCATATGTTAAGATCCTACTTATTCATATTGTACTTGTTTCCTAACCATCTGCCAATTAGAAGATAACTGAATTAGGTATTGTTTATATTCTGCAGAATATTGTGCTAGTGGCTGTGCTGCAATTGCGGATTCTGGAACTTCCTTGTTGGCTGGGCCAACGGTATGTAACATTATGAACAGTTTTGCCATATCTCTTATGCTCTTGTTTACAAGAAAACCACTTGCCCCCCTCCCCCTCGACACACACACACACACACACCACAAAAAAAGTGACCAAGAAGAAAAAGTGCTGCTGCTTAGCCTTTTCTAACTGCTTCATTTTGGCGTACTAATTTACGCCATGTTCTTCTGTTGTCTCTGTTTTTCAAAACAAAGGCTGTGATTACGATGATAAATCAGGCCATAGGGGCAACTGGAGTTGCTAGTCAGGAGTGCAAGGCAGTTGTCGCACAGTATGGACAAACGATTCTGGACTTGCTCCAAAAGGAGGTAGAATGATTTGTCTCCTGTTTTTCTCAATAGAACCTATACTTGGTCATGAAATGCAATTTCGTTTTTGGTTGAATATATATAGGGTCAACCAAAGAAGATATGCTCTCAAATGGGACTCTGCACCTTTGATGGGAGCCAGGGAGTCAGGTCCGATTCCAAATAATTGCACTCCACGTACTTAAGTTTTGTCCATAGTGTTGTTTATTCCCTACGGATTCATCATTTTGATGTATCGTGACTGATTTTTAGTGGGGGTATCAAGAGCATGGTGGATGAAAGCATCAGCCATGGGGGGGCATTGGGTGATGGTGGTATGTGCACTGCATGTGAAATGGCGGTTGTTTGGATGAAGAGTCAACTTAAACGGAACGGCACAGTTGAACGAATATTGAGCTCTGTGAACGAGGTGAGTTTTGAATACATATCTATATTTGTTTTTGTTGAATAGGTAGTTGTGATGTATTCCTGTAGCTTTGTAACCGTGTGCCAAGTCCCATGGGACAATCTGCTGTTGACTGTGGAAATCTGGCATCGATGCCCACTGTATCCTTCACTATTGGGGACAGAGTGTTTGAACTCAGCCCAGAGGAGGTATCCATCCCCCATTTTGGTTGTTGGTCATTCTATTGATATCACCCTATCTAGTAATATAAGTTTTAGTTTTTCTGGTGGATTGAACAGTATGTCCTGAAAGTGGGAGAAGGAGCAGCAGCGCAGTGCATCAGTGGATTCACCGCTTTGGACGTTCCCCCTCCTCGCGGACCTCTCTGGTACGATCTTCCTTCATTCACCTTAGTAGCTGTGTTGTATGATTGTTTGACTTGTGTGTGTTTTGTAGGATTCTGGGAGATATCTTCATGGGACGCTACCATACAGTCTTCGACTATGGAAATCTCAGGGTCGGGTTTGCTGAAGCAGCTTAGGGTGGGAGGATACACCGTCCTCCTTCCCGTACAGCTTGCTTTCTTGCTTGCTTGCTTGCATGCCATGAATTTATAATAATATATATAAATAAATTAAGAGCTGGGAATGGTTACGAAGACACTTTTTTAAGTAGCTACGTGAAACTTCATCAGTCCGCACTCTTTTAAAAGAAATAAACTTAGTTTATAAATTATAATTTTTATGTTTAAATTAAACTTTAATAGGTGATGTAAAATTTATTATATTATTTATTGAATGAATGATATTATAAAAAGATGGTAAGGAATAAACTTAATTTCCAATTTTTTTTTTTTTATATATGCTTAAAGTATTTACTCAAATCATTGTTTATAAAAGATCATTTGTTTATAATAAATTATTATGAGTTGTTACCAAAAAAGAGTTATTATTCATATTATGACATAATTATGAGTACACACGTAAGTAAAATATAAAATAATCTATATAACACATTTTATTAAAATGTGTTTAAGTTCATGAAAATTATTTCATTAAAATTTAATTTACAAATAAAATTTATCAGAAATATAATACTGAATATATGTATTAAAGTAAAAATATTAAAATACTTATAAATTTTCTTATAAATAGTATTATATTAATAAATTAATTAAAATAATATAAAAGGTTAATTAACTAAAACGTTACACATGTTTGCGGAAGTGACTAATATGATATAACTTGTGCAGGATAGTTACACATGTTTCAGCAAGTGACTGAAATGTCATTTTTACTGTTCAATGTTAAATATCACCGTTAGTATGTCCATGTGCCGTGCACGTGAGTTACTTCCAACCTTAACTTCCCCAAATGCCATTGATGTTGTATATTAGAAGACATTTGTATACTTCAAGCAGCAGAGCGTTCCTTCGAAGAGGAAGAAGGAACCATGGACTGGGTTCGGCCCCTCCCCTCAGCGAGAGCCCTCGGCGTCTGTGCGTTCCCACTCTAGCATCCAAGATTCGTCCCGTTTAGTGTCAACGCCCCGATTATGTTTCTGCGGTGAGATTTCGTCGGTCAAATGTGCGGGCACTTGGAAGAATTTCGGTCGTAGGTTTCATGGGTGTTCACATTTTGAGGTAATTGCACGTTTTTGGTACCATGTTGCCCCTATTAGTTTGTTATGTTAGAAACCCTAATTTATTTAAGAACCCTAATTTTAACACCTTGTTCCATTTTTGTATTGTCTAGTCTGTACAAAATCCTGGATGCGGATTTTTCCAATGGGAAGATCCACTGATGTGTCAATATGGAAGAAACGCAGCGTTTAAGTTTCAAGGTGAAGAGGGACAACTTCGATTAGAACTTGCAACTGCACATGCTGCAGCGAAACAAAAACACTTGAAGTTGTATGCTGCAATTTTCGTTTTGTGTTGTTTACTTTTGATCAATGTACTAAACAAGTAGGTGTATTTGAATTAGTTGATCAGCATTGTGGAAATGGATTTTAGTTTTGTATGCTGCAATTGAAACACTGGAAGTTGTAGGGTGCAATTGCAGTTCTGTATATGTTATGTATTGCAGTTGTTTTGCATCTGTGTTTCAGTTGTTGAGAATCTCATTTTCTACATATGTTATCATCAAATGTGATTAAATGGTCATACATGTTTATCTATAATGTGATTAAATGAATACTGTTGTTTGAAATTAGAGGTGTCAATTCGGGTCAACCCGGCGGGTTTGACCCGATCCGACCCGACCCGACCCATCGCACTGTGCGGGTCAACCCGGACCCGACCCGTCACACTGCGCGGGTCAGATTTCGTAACCCGAACCCGACCTGGCAGGTTGGCGGGTTGACCCGCCTGACCCGCCTGACCCGCCCATGGAAAAACAAGCTCCATCGGATAAGGATTGATGAAGTAACGTAACGATTAACGACCACATCTGTAACTGCAATTTTTGACATATTGCAATTTTTGATACATACAGATAAGGCTCTATATACATACAGATAACATATTGCAATTTTTGATATATACAATTATACATACAGTTAACAGATTGCAATTTTGATATATACATACAGATAACATATTGCAATTTTTAATATATACATACAAATAACAGATTGCAATTTTTGATATATACATACATATAACAGATTGATTTCAATTTCTGATATATACATACAGATAAGTGATAACAGATTGCAATTTTTTAGAACCAATTTTTGAGATAAACAGACAGATTGCATTCATCGTAGCAAGTCCTGAATTGCACATCTTACACAGATAGATAGTAGACTGTAGATAGATACCCAACACTATTGAATGCCACACAAACACAAAAACTAATTTAAACAGTGGCATAATGTAGGGATCTTTCAAATAATCTTCTCTATCAAACAGTGGCATAATGTAAAAACTGATCTCCTTCGTTATTCCTTAATGCTCTAATATAGGTTGGAGATCGACATCTGAAGTTATTGCTTCAAGATCGGTGTTCAGATTTCCACTGGGGGCCAACCAAAATATGGAGTCATTTTCGACAAGGTCACAATACACCTTAGCTAGTCCGGTAAGTGATAGATAGTTCAACTTATCATAAGGCACTTTGAGTGACTCCAGTTCACCTACGTATGTTCAGGTACCTCCATTATCAACCCACTTTCCACCATGATGAAAAATAGCTTCATCAATGTGATCCTTCTTCCCCATTGAACCACAATTTGCAATTCCTGAAAACAACCAAATCAGACAACATTTAAACCAACAAAACGAACCAAGGAGGAAGCCACAACAAACGAACTCCGACTATTTAACCACAATCAGTAAAACTTAACACCAAAACGTACATAAATGACAAAACTTGAACATCAAAACTTTTAATTTGGCCGAAAAATTCAAACTTTATGCACTAAAACACATAACTATGCGATTTCATACTTCTTCAACAACAAGTTTCGGTAAAATACCCATTTTCACACGCCAAATTTCGCAAACTACCAATAAACCCTAAATGGAGTCGTACCTTTGCTCGATCAACAGAGGAGACGGAATTCGGTCGCAGCAAATCAACAGCACGGAGACACTTTCTGCGAAATTACTTCCGCAAGGAGACATCACGGGAACAAACGACATCAATCGGAGAAGAAGAAAAACACGGGTAGAAACGACAACAGAACGGAATATAAGTTCGTGATTTCGGAAGTTGAAGCCTAGAAGAAGAAGAACATTACCTCGGAAATGCAGGGCAGGCGGACGCGCGACGGATTCTTTAGAGGTCTTCGACAGCAAGGAGAATACGGGTCAGCCGAAATGGGGGGAAACAAAGGGTTGATGAAATGAAACTGAATATAGGGGACGTAAGGGGCTTCAAGGTCATTTTTTATTTCCGAAAATAAACTACCTCCTATCACGTGACCTACACATGAGCATTAGATAGAAAATTTTAACGTTTCAGTGACAGAGTAACCAATCAGTCACATGCTGGAACATGTCTAACGTTTCAGTCACGCGAAAAAACATGTGTGACCAATTAATCACATTAACATGTGTAACGTTTCAGTTAATTAACCCTAATACAAATAAATGAGAAGATGAGATAAATTATGTAACGAGTTTCTCGAGGTACACGTGACAAGTCCATATCACCGAGAATTATAAAATAAATTCAATAAACTAATGAAATTATTTATGCGTCAAAATCTGACGTGTCTAGAATTTCTAAATAGATAGATTATTATATTTTTGATATCCATATACAATACATACATATATACATGTCTGTGTGTGTGTTCCCTGCAGTTTGTTTCCTTTTTCTGTATCAGAATCATAGAAAGTGCATGTTGGGAGTGGTTGAGCTAGTACTGATTTTGGAGACTGCGAAACTCCCGTCTCTCTCTATCCTACAGACGAAGTGGAGGAAGTAAGGATTTCTGTTACGCGAAGAAGAACAAGAAGATAGAGAGAACAAGATTCATTCGATGCTCACTACAATATACATGCCTTCCTTTTATAATTGAACAGTTATAACAGTTCAACTACCAATTATTACAAAGGACATCTTTAACATTGTTGAAATAACCCCCAAAACCCTTCAAACTATTATGCACATGACAGATACCAAATACCACTTATTACAAAGGTCTTCTCGTGTATGATTTTAGAGATTAAAGAATTTTTCGGTTCATTCCTTATGTTTTACAACATCCCTCTCTAATGATTGTTCATAAAATCAACTTATGTTGGTGTTGTGATTTTACTTATATATATATGTTGATGATAAGTTATTTCGGGCAGTGACTCTTTTGAAGTTAAATATGTTATTCAAGTAGTGAATACCAAGTTAAACTTACACACTTTGGGACATTGAACTACTTGTTGGGAATGGATGTGCAAATGAAAGATAATAACATTTTACCTAGTCAGCATAGGTAAGTGAAGGGCCTGCTAAAGAGTGTCAGGTTCAAAGTTTATTCATCTACTCTTCCTACATCAATGGCAAGTAACTTCTTCCCAAGGTTGGGTTAGATAATACTCCTCCGGTTGATGATATGTTATAAACCTAACATACACTTTGGTGTGAACAAACTTAGTCAATATATGTATTCTCTCAATGTATGACACTAAAAAGGTGTTGTAACAGTGCTTAGATATGATCAAGACATTCTTGGTTATGAATTTAAATAGGAGTTGTAAGAGTGCTTATATATATTAAAGACACACTTGATTATGAATTAATATTTAAATCTACTCCTGTTATTTTACAGGAGGTGAGTTTTGTGCGTTTGTACTTAAAGTTAATTACTTAATTGGTTACACAAGTTTGACCATTGTTTGGAATGGTTACACATGTTTCAAAATGTGATTAATTGATTTTACTGAGTGACTTAATGGTTACACATATTTTTTACAATGTGATTAAATGGTTAATCCATTATTGAACCGTCAATTTTTCCGTCAATTTCGCATGCGCGTAATACGTGACCCATGTTTAACTAATTTATATATTTGAAAAGACTCTTCTGCCCTTAAACATGAGTCTCTCACATGTTTCCCCCTATTTGCATATTAACTCTCCGAACTTAGAATTTCCACAATCGCAGCAGAATTTCTCTTGGTCCAAAGCTTCGCAATCTGATTTAGTTAGACAATAGATGAGAGGTATCATGTTACAGAGTATCTGGGTTATGCAGCGTTCATCAAGGCTAGACAAGCTCATGATCTGCAAACGGGCATGGATGTATGTGTAAAGATATTAAAGAACAAGAAGGATTTATTCGATAAGAGCCTTGATGAAATCAAACTACTCAAGTATGTCAACAAGCACGATCTTGATGATAAGTATCACTTACTCTGATTATACGACTAATTTTACTATCGAGTAAGTAAGGCTCTGTAAAGACAATATATTTCCTTGAGGGGAACATGTGATAGTGAGTACTGCCAAGTGTCAGGGTAGTAGGTACTTTGCTAAATTTTTAATTTTTGATATAATTAGAATTTTTACTGCAGTATTATTAATGATGTTTGCACTACTATCTTCTTCAGAAGGCATCCGTTGATATTCATCCATGGAAAAACGTAAACAGCAGCTCTGCCAAAAAGTAAACAACAATTTCTCATCTTCATTCTCCAGGTTTGTTCATCTGATGCAAAATTATACTTTCTGTTCAATCGTTTTATTGATGCCGGTAGCTCAGTTATACAAAACCTTGAACCTTGTATTTTGGTCCACCTCATGCTTTTTTAACTCCACCTCATGCTACCGTTGCGAGTCAATATTCAATAACCACTATAAGTTCGTCCATGTATTATGTGAATGAATGATATTAAAAAAAATCTTAATGTTCTTTCATTAAGGAAATTTTTTTGGCTTAGTTTCTGCAACCTTTTCTTAATTATATCAGTATCTTATTTCATAGGTTGAAACTACTTGGGCAGTTACAGTTGTTTTGTATTTGGCGAAATTGGTGTTCGGAACAATAGGGTAAGTGCTACATCTAATCATCCCACACATTTATTTGTACTTGTCACGTTGCTGTTCTTATTCAAATCAGTTTCATTTTTTTTTTAAATGGGTAGTGACAACTTGCTGCTTGTGTTGCTCCATGCTTGTTCAGGTTAATCGTTTTAGTGTCTTGGATTGCACACATTGTCATATATCTACTGATCAACCCACCTCTTTCGCCTTTCCTAAACAAGGTTTTCATCAAATTTAACTGACACAAATTTAGTTCCGCTTGATTTGTGTTCTTGTTAGGTGGGATAAGGAATTGGTGATTTGTTTGTTGTATACAGGATTTGCAGTTCCAAACTTGCTTTGATTGATTGTTGCCTCGAAGATTAATCAATAAGTAAAAGGTTTTAAAAGATTCAATTTAAATAAAAATTACTACAAAGCTTTGGGTTCAACACCTTATCAAAAGCAGGTAAGGGAAGAAAGTTGAAAACTTCTCCAAAGCCGACATATGTGGATGTCGAAGACGATGTCGTATCTTCAGCACCAAACCTTGATGTTCTGGATGTTTTGTTGTATGTGAACCTTAGAATGAAATGGGTTTGTTCATACTGTTAGGGCACTTTAGACATTTAATCACATTTATATGAAAAATGCTTAACCATTTAATCACATACTACGCTTACAAGTTCACCTATCAATCACATTTTAAGAAAACATACGTAACCATTTAATCACATTAGAAGTAAACATATATAACCATTTAATCACATTACATTCATACATATGTAACCATTTAATCAAAATTCAATTTAGAATGAACACATTAATTAAGTTACTATTCAATGAAACCCAGGATCTGAACAACTGAAACCCAGGTTCTGAAGAACATTAATACAAAATACATATTCTTGCTTCCATTCCAACAAAATATTCAACAACAAATGAAAATACAACTACTTCATGAGTGAATTGATCAATAGTAAAGAACACACAACAATTAATGCAGCACGAAACTTCCAAAGGCTTCAATTTGCAGCAGCTGCAACACCTCTTGCACAAAACATTAACCATAATTGTGTCAATTAGGGTTCTTACCAAAATTAGGGTTGATAACAAAAGAAAGTCAAATTGGGATAGTATACTCAATATACTAGAGTGAGACAATATACTAGAGTGAGAACGAACATACCCAGACAGATCTCGGTGATTTCCTTCTTCATGGGCATCTTCGAAGTAGGCGGAACTCCATCTGTCTATATGGGTTCAACTGCTATTCAATTATAATAAAGGAGTCAATGGTATTTTCGTAACTTCATATGGGTTTAGGGTCACATGCTAGGCACATGACTGAGTTAACGGTGATTTGTGACGATGAAGAGTAGAAAAACCAATTAGGTAGATAACAAAACCAATTAATCACATTTTGAAACATGTGTAACCATTCTGAACAATGGTTAAACATGTGTAACCAATTAAGTAATTAACCCGTATACTTATGCTTAGAGGGTAGTGACTTGTTTTATAGAAAACTAGTGCTTGGTTAATATCTTCTTTTTTAAATAGTAGTCCAATTGTTTGGAGCTTAAGGTCAACAACATAGTCTGGGTATGGAGATATAACTAATGCTATTTGTGAAATACTATGGGTTGTGTTGTACTTTTGGAATTGAGTCAATCTTGCTATTATCTATTGCTTGGATTGATAATACTATGCAGTTGGTTTAATTGAGAACTTTATATAACTCTCTAATAACATGACATTTGAAGAAATAAATTTGTGATTGTTCATGAAAAAATCAAAATAGTCATCTACTGCTTTGTATTTGCACAGTGAATTGATATCTTGACCAAACACCTTAATGAAAAAAGTCATATTTCTACCTTGTAGGAAAATTATCAGTTTCAGGTTTAAACACCTATGGTCAATATCTTCCCTCCGATTTGGGTGTATTATGTTAATGTACTCGTGAATCACAACAATGCATATAATTGTTCATTCTTAGATAGATTTTTTTTTTTTTGTGTGTGTGTTTTCTACAATATTAAGAAAAATCTGAAAATAATTCAAATATATTTGCACAAAACTTTATTTGCATCAACATATTTTTTGCAATAGTGAAAGGTCCAACATGTTTGAAAACGATGGTAATTGGTTCTTCCATCAGTTCTCCATTAAAACTTTCTATTAATACTTTTCATATTTATAAAATTAATTAAATGATCTTCCAAACATTACAATTACATCCTAAAAACTTATATTAATGTTACAATTAAATCCCTACTCCAATTAAGTCCCAATCGAGGACCTGGTCTAGGTTCGTACCCAGACCATAGGACTCCCAATGGGGCTCAATTGGAGTCCTAATCAGCTAGCTAGACCAAGTTGGGATCGAGCCTAGTCCAATCGATTGGGTCTCCAATTGAGCTCCAATCAGGGGTCCTATGATTTGAGTACGAACCTAGAGCAGGTCCCTGATCTTGGACGACCTGTTTGGCTCCAAACTCAAGTTGTACGACCCTCAACTGGGGTTAATTGGACTAGGGATTTAATTGTAACATTAATATAAGTTTGTTGGGTATAATTGTAATATTTGAATTATTTGGTTAACTTTATAAATTTGAAAAGTATTTAACAGAAAGACATATTATCATCATTTTTAAACATGTTGGACTATTTAAAACATGTTGAGTTGAAAAATCATTTTGTACAAACATGTTGAATTATTTTCGTACGTTTGTTGTTGTATTATTGTTTGTGCAGTTGTGGTTAGTTGCTCGTGTGTTATTAGGTATTGTTGGATCACGTGTTATGGTAGAACTCTATTCTGAGCGTTCCGAGTCAGTCTCCTTGTTCCTTCGATAACTTGCACAGAAGGAAACCCCGGAAATTCACGTTGTTTCCCCTCCAACGATTAAGTCAGTCGGAGGTTCGTTTGGGTGATAGGAACAAAATGTATAATCACTAGTTGTAATAGAATGTTTTTCTTATCAGTCCCCTTAAAAAAGTTGTTTGAGGGATATTTATAACAAATGTGTACCTAAACCATGGTATGGTCAAATCCTACCATTGTAATCTCAGTTGTGACTGAGGCGAGCGAACCATGGTTACTAAGAATAATGTAGGACAACTACTTTGGTGTAGACTACCCTTTTGGTTAGTTTAATCATAGGACAGCTAAAAGCGGTCAGGATAAACCATAGGAGTGCAGACGTTTAGATTAGGGTAGTCAGTAGGTGTCCTGTCATACACTTAATCTGGATACTTTTTATATTCTAGCACATCCTTCCGAAGAGCATATGGGCGACATCCTTATCGAGGTTGTATATGAGCGACAGTTTCAACATCATATTAGCGACACCCATAATATCACTGGGGCTATATGTCCATATTTGAATGGCCTTGGGCCAAATGTAAATATAAGCAAACCCAAAGTTCATAACCCATCATCGGACCCTGAATCATATGTTTTTCCCTAAGACCTTTCTTGATCTTAAACCCATTACTCTTTCTTTAACCATTTTTGAAAAAGCGGTGGTTGAGGAGCGGTGGTTGAGGCAGGGATGAGCGACACTCATGCCCCCAGGTTTCCTATCCCTGATGATGTGGCTCCTGAAAATCCTCACCCCATGGGTCAACCCAAAGAGGGCGAGAAAATCATATTCCCACTTCAAATTGATGAGGGGCTAAGATTTCTCTATTGCGCTCCCTTAGCCAAGTTGTGTTTCCATTATGACATTTCTCCCTCCCAACTTTCACCAAACGCCCTCCGTACCTTGGTGGGTTTCAGAGTCTTGTGCTTCCGTCGCGGAAGGACATATTTTTTAAATAATTTTCGTTGTTTTTATCACATGGATGCGAATCGTCTGGGGGTGCGCCTTTTTACCATTCGAGTAGCTCGACCTTTCAAAGACTTGTGTTGGGATTTCGCTCGTCCCTTGGTCACGGGTTTCCGAAAAAGAAATTCGAATTGGAAGAGCGCCTACTTCTTTTTACAAGGAGGTGTCCCCTGGTGTCTAGGATCTTCAAAGGCAAGCAAGGATTCCTGGTCCGGCGTCGAGGAGTTATCCTCGACAGACATGGATGTCTTGGCGGCCATATATTTGGACCATAAAGCAAGGTGCACCTAGATAATCTCCAAAGAGACTAGTGAGCCTAATTTAGAGCAAGCTGGTGTGTCCCTCGTAGAGCGTCGCCTTCTGCCATTAACTACGGTAAATGACTCATTCTTCTACTTTTTGTAGAAAGGAATTTTGCCATAATATCTCACGACTTAGATGCTCCATAGAAAAAGGCGCCCAAGGAGAAAAAGAAGTGGAAGGAGAATAAGGGTAATGCTCATGAGGGCTCAAGAAAACGCCAAAGCCACCATTCCTCCAAGGGACACAAGAAGGCGAAGCCTATGGAGGATTCACTTGACCCCCTCGAGGCCCCAACCGAACTGTTTAGTGACCATAAATGAGGTCGCTATTGCCTTTAAAGGTGTGATTCTTAAATCCTATTGGATTAATAACAACGCTATTTGTAAAAGGAATAATGTTCTATTTACTAAAAAGTGGGATCCCCCTATCTTGGCCTGTGGCGACATCATGTGGACCTAGACCGAATATAACAATGGTGTCCTAAAAAAGGGAGCATTTGATCCTGCCTTTGATCCGACAAGGGCGACGCATGCAGAAGCATCAAGGTCCAAGACGCAGAGTCCTGCTACAGGGTCCTAGGAGGTGATCTTGCTATACAGTCTTCAAGATATCAATGAGCTACCCCCTCCCCACTTAGAGTGGCAAGTACCCCTCTTCAAGTCCTGGCCCGCACCGGAAATGAAGGCCCTCCCCTTACATGGGGCCTTACTTCGATGTGAGGCGAACTTTCAACAACCTTGTGTGTCTTGCGCCAAATTGAGGAAGGTTTCCTTGGTAGCTAGGAATTCCTGTCCAGACCCCAACATGGGTCTTCATTTACCATCTGGCGCGTGGCCCCCAACCGACAGGGGGCCTTTGAGTTTATAGGGCGACGCTCTAGAGGGTTTAGTTCGCCAGTCCCTCTCCTTGATGATGAGCCAGGTATACACCTTTTAAAGTTCTTATTCTTTCTTCTCTTGGGAATTTGTTAGAATTATATTTTTTCTAACATTTTGAAGATGGGTGCCACCATCATGGGATTGGCGAAGAAGAGGGATTGCAACATCTCTACGATCCGCCAAGCAGAGGCTACAAAGTTCGAGCTGGAGCGAACTCGCCGTCGTCTCACCATTTCGGAGGCGGCGCAGAAAGAGTTGGAGGTTGAGGTTGTCGAACAGGAACAACTTGCCACCAACATAAGGGAGACACAAAATAGGGAAACCGCCCTAGCCATGGCGTTGGAAAAACTCCAAAGGTAGAATGTCCAACTAAAAGGGGATGCGACAACTTCCCAACAAGTTGCTACAAAGGCCAAGAAGGAGGCGGCACAAGCGCTGAGGGAGGCTGAGCTCCTAAAAATTGAACTTCCCAAAAGGTTGGAAGAAAGCGCCACAGAGTCTATAGAGACATTCGCGCCAGCGAGGAGTTTGGACTGACTGTTGAGGAGTGGAATCGCAGGGGACTGATATCCATCTTCAAGAAGGCGTCCAAGGACATTCAAAAGGTCAACGCCAACTTTCCTCTGGACTATCTAGACTTCCTAAAGAGATACCTTGCTCTTAAGGTTAGGGAAGAAGATGAGGCGACGAAAGAAGATAAAGAGGAAGAGTATGAGAATGAGAGTGTTTCCTCTGAGGGCTCCACCCCCGCCCAAGAGACACCTCTCGATCCAAAAGCTCCAGCGCCTGCTCCTGAAACATCCTCAACAACCAACACCCCTTCAAACGATGTACCACTGCTGCCTTCTTCTCCTAAGGATCCGCCACGACCATATTCTTGAAGTTTTTTATCATTCTCTTTTATTTTGCTTCCATCGACTTAATCTTTTTCAGATACTTTTTGTAAAGACTTGATATATTGCGGTGCCTTTCGCAATTATATTTTGGTTACTTAATTATGTTTTACTAATTTTTCTATCCGCTATTTAGCATGCTATGATTCGACGCTTCGCCTTTGACACGTCGCCTTTGGAAATTATTTGAACTTCTCCTACTTAGCCTTATTTTGACTAAGTGTGGATATTATTCTAATCACACTGCTTGATCATAATCATAAACGAAACGAGTCGCCATATATATTTAGATGAACTCCTCACCTAAAAAGAAAAACTTTAACTGGGCTGTTTAATTAATCAAACTTAAGCATTCACCAATAAGTATTGATTTGCAATGCTTTCAACATCAATTACAACACCTTCAATATCACAATATTACAATACATATGCATGTACCATCTTTCAAGCATAAAACTTCTTTAAATGCTTTGCATTAAAAGCATTCTTCAATACTTTCCATTCTTGATCTTCTAGGACATACACGTTTGGGTGAGGAATGACGACAACCTTGTTAGGTCCTTCCCATTTTGGAGACAATTTATTCATTCAATCATGATGTGTAAATTCATGTCTAAGAACATCCGACCTTGGAGACAATTTTGGAGACACTCACCTATTGTAGTATCTTGTTGTGGCTAAGCTCATCCGACCTTGGTTTTTTTCAGAAGCCCATCTCTTTTCATCAACCATATCCAATTCCAGTCGGCTTTGGTCATGATTGTTCAAGGCGTCAAAATGCTTCACCCTATCGGATGCTACTGCTATCTTTGTTGGATCCACAACCTCAAAACCATACACTAATCCAAAAGGCGTTTCCCCAGTCGCCTTCTTGGGGGTGGTTCGCAACACCCATAATACATTTTCCTATTCTTCTGTGCAATGTCCTCCCAAAGCGTCAGGTTTCTTCTTTAAACCATTCCAAACCATTTTATTTGCCGCTTCGACTTATCCATTGACCAGTATGTGTTTAACTGAAGAATGCTAATGCTCAATTTTTAACTCTTCGCAAAACCATTTCAATTCCTTTCTGGCGAATTGCGGACCATTGCCATTGATTAGAACACTTGGCATTCTATATCGGGAAACAATCCTCAACTTAAGAAATTTAATGACTTGAAATTTTGTAGTAGACGCCAACGCCTTTCCTTTAATCCATTTTGAGAAATAGTCAATCACCATTAGAAAATGACTGCGCTACTTGGACCATGGTAAGGGACCTACCAAGTCGATGCCCCATTGGGTAAACAACCACACAACACCTATACTGGTAAGCTTAGCTGGGGGACACACTATTTTCGGGCTATACTTTTGGCATGATTCACATTTCATTACCAAAGTCGCCGCCTCATGATTCATTGCAGGCCAATAATACCCTTGATTCAAAACTTTTCTCACAATTGATCTAGCTCCTTCATGAAAAGCTGCATATCCTTAATGTATTTAACTCATGATAGTAGTCGTCTCTGGATGAGCGACGTGCCTGAGGTAAGGCGTAGAAAATCCCCGTTTATAAAGTGCCCCATCAATTATTCTAAAACTTGGAACTAGGTGAGCGATATTCTTGGCTTCAACATCGTCTTGAGAAAACTCTCCAGATTCTAAATAAGTGTGTATAAGTGTCGCACAATCTACTGCCCTGTTAATATTGACACATAACAATTTCATCTCCCCATGAATAATTTCTATGAAATGCACCTGTGTAGACATTGTCTTCCACACATATTTGCTTAAGCCTTCCTGATTCTTTTCTCGTGGGAGGACCTCTATATGAAACCTTTTGAATCCTTTTACTAATGCCTTAGCATGTTTCCAATATAACTTCAGCCTTTCACCTTTCGCTATATATTCACCTTTAATTTGGTTTACCACCAATTGGGAATCATAATACACATGAAGAGAAGGCACGCCTAAACCTTTAGCCAATTGTAAACCAGTAAGAAGCGCTTCATACTCTGCCTCATTATTAGTTGCCGTAAAGGTGAGCACCAGAGCGTATCGTAATAGGGTGCCCCCATCAGGTGGGGTCAAGATTAATCCTGCTCCCGAGCCTTCCACTGATGAAGAACATTTGTATGAAGTATCCAAGGTTTCTCCTCTTCTTATTTTTCGATAGGCGTCACTGGCTGATGACATGTTGATTCTACAATAAAATCTGCCCAAGCTTGTCCCTTAATCACAGTTCTAGGGGCAAACTTAATCTGAAACTCACTTAATTCGATAGCCTATTTAATCATTCTTCCCAAGGTGTCTGGCTTTAGTTAGAAGTCCATTAGCGTTTGGTTTGTTAAAACGGTAATTTCATGTTCATGAAAATATGGTTGTAGCTTCGTAGCCGATATTACCTACGCATAAAGGTATTACCAACACATGGCCCTTGCCTACTTCTTTAACCAAAATCGAGCTTACAACAACAGGAGTGATACTTAAATATAAACGCAAGGCGTTGCCGTGAGAGGGTTTCGCCAATGGTGGGAGCCTCTTGAGATGCTGCTTCAGGTCTTGAAAAGCCTTCTCACATTCAGACGTCCACTCAAACGTTTTGTTAGCCCTCAGCAACTGGAAAAATGGTAGCGATTTGTCCCCTGCATTTGCTAAGAAACGAATTAGCGCCGCTAGCCTTCCATTCAAACTATGCATTTCTTTATGGCAAGTGGGTCTCTTCATTGCTTCAATAGCTTCCAATTTATTAGGATTGACTTCTATCACTCATTGGCTAACCATATATCCCAAAAACTTGCTTGACTGAACGCCCAAAACACACTTTGCTGGATTTAGACACACTTGATAAAGGCGTATCCTCTTAAAGGCTTTCCTAAATCATTTAGCATGATCAACGCTTTCTATTGATTTCACTAACATGTCATACACATACGCTTCCATGGTGACGCCTATCATTCCAAAAAAAAAGTTTTTTAACCATCCTTTGATAAGTGGCACTTGCATTTATTAGTCCAAAAGGCATCACATTATAGTGATAAATATCACTGTCAACATAAAAGGTTGTATGTTGAGCATCACCATCATTCATTTGTATCTGGTTATAACCAGAATAAGTATCCATGAAACTGAGAAGTTCATGGTCCGAGGTGGCATCGACCAATTGATCAATCCTTGGTAAAAGATATGAATCTTTTGGACACGCCTTATTCAAATCATGAAAGTCGATACACATTCTCTACTTTCCATTGTTCTTTTTCACAAGTATAGGATTCGCTACCCAAGTTTGGAAACTGATTTCCTTTACAATTTTTGCTTCCACCAATTTTCAGATTTCCTGTCTGATAGCAATCACCTTTTCTTCATCTACCGGGCGTCTCTTTTGAGTGATTGGTGTGATGTTCGGGTCAAGGTTGAGTTCATGGGAAATCACCTCCTTACTAATCTATGGCATGTCGCTTGGTTTCCATGCGAATAGTTCTTTGAACTCCACCAAAAGTATTGACAAAGCTTTAGCTTCTTCTTCTTGGAGCAACGCTCCAATTTTCACTTCTTTTCCCTAACCATACACTTACACCATCTTTAATCCTTCTACTGGTTGAGTTCGACTCTTTTCTTCTCGAGGGTCCTCCTCCGTTTGAATCGCCAAAGTTTTTTTTCCCAGGTGTGTTATGCGAAAAATATGCAGGTGGCTGATAAATTTGCTACTAGAGCTATTCCATCCATTTTGGTGGGATACTCGGAGTCTCACAAGGGATATAGACTGTATGATCTGACTGAAAAAAATATTTCATTAATAGGGATGTTCAATCCAATGAAAAAGTTTTTCCCTTTGAGAATAGTAAATCAGATCAGTTGCCCATATTTTTCTATTATCATGCTGAGTCGGACTCCTATGATGTAAGCATCCATCATGATGTGAGAACTGAGGAGAATAATGTTGGTGTCAGTGCTGATAATCCAAATGATGATGTCATTCATGACACTGATGGAGACACGCTACATGATGAGTGATATAATGACCCTGATAGCAATATTATCCCTATTACACATGATTCTTGTATGCCTGTTTTCAGCAGGTCAGTTAGAGCTATAAAGCCTCCCATATGGATGAAAGATTATCAGGTTTTGAATGTATCTTGTCCGCTATCTATAAGAAAGTTTATATGCTATGATGGTTTGTCTAATAGTTATCAGGTATATCTGAGCTCAATTTCCAGAATTGTTGAGCCCAAAAGTTTCTCTGAAGCGGTCAAAGATGAATCCTCGATTCGAGCAATGGAGGATGAAATAGATGCTCTTGAGCAAAATCAGACTTGCGACTTGGTCACTCTTCCTCAAGGTAAAAAGGTGATTGGATGTAAGTGGGTATATAAATTGAAGTTTAATTCTGATGGTTCTTTGAATAGGCATAAAGCGAGATTGGTGGCTAAGGTATATAGCCAAAAGCATGGTATAGCCTATTTTGGCACTTTTTCTCCTGTTGTTAAAATGAGTACTGTTAGAACTGTGATAGCCCTTGCCTCTGTTTATAACTGACCTCTTTATCAAATGGATGTGTATAATGCTTTTTTACAAGGAGATTTAGATGAGGGAGTGTATATGCATGTTCCTGAAGGAGTTGTTGGTAAAAATAGTACTCATCTTGTCTGCAAATTACGAAAATCATTATATAGTTTAAAACAGGCAAGTAGACAATGGAATATTAAGTTGACCAATTCTCTTGTTGATACTGGATATAATCAGTCAAGGTTTGATTATTCTTTGTTTACAAACCAGATTGGAAATGAATTGGTTATTCTTTTGATATATGTGGATGATCTGCTCATTTGTGGTAATAGTGATGGTCTGATATCTGATTTAAAGCATGTTTTAGAATCATGTTTCAAAATAAAAGATTTGGGTGAATGAGATATATCCTTGGTATTGAGATAGCTCAGTCTAATGAAGGATTGGTACTCTGCCGAAGGAAATATGCATTAGAGCTTATTTCCGATGTTGTTCTTTCGGGTGCTAAAACTATTAGAACACCTATGGAGCAAAATGTGAAGTTTACTAGTGTAGATTATGATAAGCATCTAAATGTCAATGTTGATGATGAACCCCTAAATGATGTCACCATTTATACGAGACTGATAGGGAAGCTTTTGTACCTAACCATTACTCGCCCAGATATTTCATTTGCAGTACAGAATCTCAGTCAATTCATGCAAAATCCGAAAAATTCACATCTGGAAGTTGCGATGCGAATAATCAGGGATATAAAAAGGGAACCAGGGATATAAAAAGGGAACCAGGTAAAGGTATCCTTTTGTCCTCTGAATCTTTGACAAAGATTATTGCCTATTGTGACTCTGATTGGACCAGTTGCATTGAATCTAGAAAATCCGTTACTGGTTTTTGTATCATGATAAGGAAGTCTTTGGTTAGTTGGAAAGTTAAGAAACAAACCACTGTTTCTAGATCTTCTGCTGAATCTTAATATAGAAGCATGGTTACATCATTATCTAAAATTATATGGCTTAGAGGATTAATATATGAATTGGGATTTAAGCAAAATATTCCATATGTTCTATACTGTGATAGTAAAGCTGCAATTCAGATTGCCAACAATCCTGTTTTTTATGAGCGAACCAAACATATTGAGATAGATTGTCATTATATTAGAGAAAAATTGATTGACAAAGTTGTCCAGCTTGAGCATGTTACAACAGGTGATCAATTGGCTGATATATTCAACAAACCTCTTGGAACACAACAACATCAGTTGTTGATTGAATGACTTGGAATGAAGAGTATATTTACTGGACAGTAGGAGATCATTTCACCACTTCTAGATTGAGGGGGAGTATTGAAATTTGATGCTTGCTTGGGCTTATCTTCAATCTGGAAGGCTTATTTTCTGGGCTTCTTCTATTTGGATATTGCTGGCCCGTTTGGCTTGTTTTTTGGCCCGTGTCGCTTGAGCTTATCTGGTCTTGGCCCGTCTCTAATAATGAACCGTTGTTTTCTCTTTTTCCGTTTTATCATTTATTGGACAATTATTGTAATAGTTATTAGGGGTTATTTTATTTAAGGGGGAGAGACTTCCAAATGAAGGAACCAGTGTCGATGAACCCCAATTGCTTCTTCTGAACACCTCTGTTCTAGGGTTTCAGTTGTTCTTCAAATCCGCCTCTCTTTTTCGATTTCATCATAAATAACAGATAAGCCTCATAATCTCTACATGCTTGGAGTCTTGGTTCCATGCAGTTGTGTTATTACTACCTTAAAACACATGGTCTTTTCATTAAGTAATGTTAGTATGAAGTCATTAAGAGATCGACATCAAACACCTCAGAAGCATATTAATATCTTAGTACAAATTTTGACACAACCAGTGTGCATAAATACATGCATTTAGGAATAACTTATAGGCAGATAAAAGAACTGGGTCTAAATCAGCTGATGATGACCATCACCAGCTGATTTAGACCCAGTTCTGTTAATATGTACATATTCTATCCATTGATTAGTTAATTTGTCATGTTTGTGGAAGGATCAAGCTATTGTTGCCATATAATTTTGAAGGAGAAACACGTGGATAATGATGTATGCATGGGAGAGTCTTAGTTTAGTTATCAACAACACAAGCTACTTAGGAAATTAACATGTTGACGGAGGATCGTTGTTTGGTAGAAAATTGACGGAATATTGAAGAGATTATATTGTCAATAATATAGTTTACCTTGATTTTAGGCTAAGAGGTAGTGAGCTAAAAATATCTAACCTCATCAAATCAGTTTATTAGGATTTTTTGTATATTAATTAATGGTGTTATTGAGTTTTGTTTTTAATCATTTAATAGCCACCTTAATAAACACATTGTAAGGATTTTTCTTCTTTTAGTTTTTAGAGAATGATCGAATTTATCAGTTTTATGTAGCTAAGGTCTTTTTTTTTGCAAAGATAACGCTTATACGTTTTATTGAATAGCTAAAATGTCTGAAATTATTGATACATCATTCGCAATTATAGAAAAAAGAGAGGGTGGGGTTGTGAAACCCAATTATCTAGTTGCACCCCTAATCTAGCTTTCGTTACTATCCAATTTGCGCATTCGTTAGCTGATCGGGAAATAGCTTCCCAAATACGCCTGGGCGCCACTAGGTAGATTATGTTTCATAGCATAGTGTTTGTTCTCCAATTATATGATGTCCCTTTTAGTTGGTCTATGACGTTCTGAGAGTCCGTTTCAACGATAATTTCTTCCTAGTTGTTCTCCATTGCAAGTATGATTCCTTCGACCACCGCTCGTACCTCCTTGCTTTCCACATCTAGCTCCCGGGTTTTTCGGTTCAGGCCTCCCATTATTTTTCCAATGTCGTTTCTAGCTACTACACCGATGTCACCCATCTTCGTCGTACTACTCCAGAAAGCATCACAATTGATTTTAATTACCCCTAACAGAGTTTTTTTCCATTAGCGGCTTCACCTAAGGCCATTCAACCTGGTTTGGGGAGGGGGGGGGGGGGGGTACACGAGTTGATCAATTATGTGATGAATTTTACCACACTTGTCGTGACTTCTGTTGGGTTAGAGGTTTATTCTCGAAATTTGCCTTACAACTTTCCTTCCAAATCATCAAGCACGTGAAAGGCACATCGGCTATATACTTCCAAGAACCGTCCTGTTGTTTCCGACTTGTTCCTTCTCTATTTTATCCATTCTTCAACCGAGCTCGCTTTTGACATGTCAACTATGACTCTGAGAGCTCCGAACCAGACCCTTTGCACTTATTCACACTGAAAAATCATATGTTCCCCTTGCTTCTATTGATCAGGTTATCCTTCGCTATCAAGGAGTTCGTCACCAATGTCAACATGAATCTTTTGATCTTCGTTAGCACTTTGTTCTCCCATATCTCCCTCCAAAGAGCCCACCTATTCGGATCATGAGCAGGTGTGTCAAGGGCGTGGTTGAGTCTAATTCGATGGTATGATGTCCTTACCATCACAATTCCATTTTTGTTGTGGGGCCAAACGAACCTCTCCAACTGTAGTATAATGGGAATAGGGACCTACAAAATGTCATTTGTTTCGTTTTCTGTGGTGATGCTTCTTATTTCATGCATCTCCCATGTTTTATCAACGGGGTGGATAAACTTCACTACCTTGATACTAATATGTTGGCCTTCCGGTGGTGTGGATGACACTCGGTTGCTGTCTCTGTTCGGGATCCATGCGCCTCTGAAGAAACTGGTTGTCTTGCCATCCCCAATAACCCAGAATCTGTCTCGGTTTAATATTCCTTTTCCATCTACAAGGCTCGACCATATCCATGATACTCTTGAGCCCTTGGTTGCCTGGAGAAAGTTTCCATCTCAGAAGTATATGCCACGAAGAACACGTACCCATAAAGCTTGCGACTCCGATATTATTCTTGCCGACATTTTGGATAAGAGAGCCATATTGAAACTTTGTAACTCTTTGAATCCTAGTCGTCCATCGCTCTTAGACTGCGTAACAGTTTCCCATTTTCTCCAGTGAATTTTCCTTCCGGTTTGGGAATATCCCCACGAAAGTTTGCGATGAGGGCATTTATCACTGAACACCACGTGTTTGGTAATCTGAATACACGCATAGCATATGTGGGGATTGTCATTATTACTGCCTTAATCAAGACTTCCTTCCCAACATTGTTTAGGAATTTTGATCTCCAGCTTTGTAACTTGTCTTGCATGCATGTCTTCAGGAAGTTCAGTGCCTACCTCTTCGATCTACCCCAAATTGATGGCAAGCCAAGGTATTATTCAGGGTTGTGGACGCTCCGGATACCTATTGTCGCTCCGATCGTTTGTTTGTGGTGTTCGGGCTTACATAGAGGCTTGATAAAAGTTCACTCCTTGTCCGAACACTACATAATAAGTATAAGTTTTAGTACGAAGTTTTTTAGCATTTTGCGATGTACCTTTGTTGAAAAAGAGGGAGTCATCCGCAAAAAATAAATAATGGAATGTGGGGTATTGTCTTTTTATTCGGATCCCCTCAAAGTTGTTCTGTATGACACCAGTATGAATAAATAGGGGGATAGTGGGTCCCTTTGACGCAACCCTCCGGTCGGGTGAATCGTCTTTGATCTATTTCCGTTTTTCAACACAGAGTAGGATACCGTTGAAATACATTCCCTAATCCAGCCGATCCAGGTAGTACTAAATCCTTTTTGCGCTACCACTTCGAGAAGGAAATCCCATTCCACCTGGTCATAAACCTTCTACATATCAAGCTTGATGGTGCATTCCACCTTCATTCATTGTCTCTGATTGCGTAGCTATTGGAAGACCCCATGATCTATCAAGATGTTATCCTGGATCATTCGACCTGAGACAAACACACTTTGGAATGGGGTAATAGGATCTGATAGGTAAGGTTTGAGTCTATTTGCTAATACTTTTGAAATAATATTGTAGCTAAAATTGTAAAGGCTAATTGGGCAGTATTCACTAGGAAGATTTGGGTTAACGATTTTGAGGATTAAACTGATATTTGTATAGCTGACGGCCTTAGGGAGCTTACCTATGTTCAGGAAGGATTTGACTGCAATGAGCACACTTAGGCAAACCACCTCCCAGATTCGATGCTAGAACAGACCTAGAAACCCATCTGACCATGGAGCGTGAGGTCCCCCCATTTGGAACACACCAATTCGTACTTCTCTCTCTGATAGTTCTCTCGCTAGCTCAATATTCATGTCGCTAGAGGTTCAATTCAGTATGCAATTCACCACCGAACTCCAGTCCGATCTCCTCTCCACTGTGAAGAATTTAGAATAGAAATCGTGAATGAGCGATTGGATTTCCCCTTCCGATTTCACCCATCCCCCATCAGAATTCTTGAGTTGGACAATCTGGTCATGTCTGCGTCGGTTCAGAGTCATTAAGTGAAGGAACTTTGAGTTTCTATACCCGTGCCTACGCTATTTGATTCTCGTTATTTGGTGTCAGTAAATCTCCTCCTCTTACCATAACTCGTCTAGGTGTAATTAATGAATTAATTACTGTTTGTATTAATTATCGTAATTAATCACAATTGCATTTATGCCAAACATCAGAATTAAGCCTATAAAATCCCTCACAATTCTGTCATTTAGACACACCAAATCCTCTCCACATTCAACATTTCTGAAGTTGTTCATCGTGTTCATCCTCCTCTCCTTTGCTCTTCATGTTGACGATTTGTATAGTTCTTTCAGGTCGTCGTGTTCGATCTTTCTAGTATTTTATTTGTTCAAGTCGTCGTGTTCGGTATTGAAAGTCGTTGTGTTCGACAGATTTCCAAAGGAAATCGAACTTGGTTCAGTTCAGCCGGTTACTACTTCATGCTAAGTAAAAACCGGTGTCGTCATTGAATCCTAGGAGGTAATAGGCCTAAGATATACCCTTGTATAAACCTTTCACGGTTGGGGAGGACTAAATTACCTTAAGGAAACCGCGCTTAACACGGGCCTCAACTCGTTGAACTGTTTGCCATAGGTGTAATTATTTTCCACACAATTCACACAACTATCTTTTTATCATGGTTCAGTTCAAACTTTCCGTGTTCGTTCTAGCCATGGATCACAATGCCTGGTTCTGCAACTTTTGCTAAGAACCGTGCCCCCATAGTTCCCCTTAAAGAGACCCCTTTTCTCACTTTCATAGGTGATTTCATTAGTAACATCATTACTCATTCGGACTTCTGAAATCTAAAAATCATTAAAAGCTTAAGCTTATCCTTAATTTCTCCATCACTGTTTCTCATCATAGGAATGGTTTTTAGGGTATTATTGTTTTCCCTACAGTGATTTCTATCACTATTATGATTAGGTTGTCCCTTTGAACCTTTATCTTGGGATCTCCATTCAACTAGGATGGGTTTATCTTTCACAATAGTTTTTCATTCCATGGGCTTTAATCCCATTCCTCTTGATGATTTTACAACTTGCTCTTTTGTCAACCCCTTGGTCAGTGGATCTGCTATATTATCATTCGACCTTACATAGTCGACAGTAATAATGCCAGTTCTGAGCAATTGTCTTATGGTATCATGTCTTCGACGTATATGTCTAGACTTACCATTATACATTTCACTTTGAGCCCTACCAATCGCAGATTGGATGTCACAATGGATACTTATAGCAGGTACAGGCTTTGGCCAGCTAGGAATATACTCTAAATATTGTCGTAGCCATTCAGCCTCTTCGCCACATTTGTCTAGAGCTATGAACTCAGACTCCATGGTTGATCTGGCTATAATGGTTTGTTTAGAGGATTTCCAAGAGATAGCGGCACTACCCAAAGTGAAGACAAATCCACTCGTGGATTTTGAGTCTCTTGGTTCGGTTATTCAATTCGCATATGAGTATCCTTCTATTACAAAATGAAATCTCATGTCCATAGTTACGGGTATATCTCAAATACTTTAGCAACCTGGTAATTCCTCTCCAATGGTCTACACTTGGATTACTCGTGAATCTACTCAATACCCCCACAGTGTAGGCTATATCTAGTCGTGCACATCTCATGAAGTACATTACACTTCCAATAATCATGGAAGATGCCAATTGAGAAACACTATCCCAGTGTTTTTAGAAAATGGTTTGCCCTCTATAGGAGTACCAACCATTTTCACATCATCTTTATTGAACTTTTCTATTATCTTATCGATATAATGAGTTGAATGTAATGGTTATAAAACCAAAGATGAATATAGAAAGTTCTTCTGCTTAGATGCTTGAGTCTTCCGATGTGTGGCATGGTAGACTTGGTCACGCCAATTACGATACAATGCGTAGATTAATTGCGTTATATCACATTCCCAAAATTTAATAAATCCCAAACACAAGTGTATCACTTGTGTTGAAGTTAAATTAACAAATACATCGTTTTATTCAGTTGAAAGGAAAACTGAACCCCTTGATTTAATACATCGTGATGTATGTGATTTAAAAATTGTGCAAACAATGGGTGGCAATAAGTATTTTATTACTTTTGTCGATGACAGCACAAGATACTACTATGTATACTTGATGAAAAACAAAGATGAAGCTATAGAGAAATTTATTCTTTATAAGCAAGAAGTTGAAAATCAACTCAACACATGGAGTTGCAGAAAGGAAAAACCAAACATTGAAAGAGATGAAGAATTCAATGTTATTAAGTTCTGGGTTACCCCGGAATATGTGGGGAGAAGCTATATTAAGTAGCAACTACCTTTTAAATAAGGTACTCCGGAAAAAGGAAAATAAAAATCCTTATGAATTATGGAAAGGTAGAACACCTTCATATCAACATCTTTGAGTATGGGGATGCCTTGCTAAGGTGGCAGTACCTCCACCTAAAAGAGTAAGGATTGGGCCAAAATACGTTGATTGTATATTCATAGGATATGCCAAGAATAGTAATGCATATCGCTTTCTGGTATATGATTCCAAGATTCCAGATATTCATAAGAATACTATAATTGAATCTAGGAATGCATCTTTCTTTGAATATGTATTCTTGCAAAGCTCAGAAGGTTGGTGCCTCCTCAACAACGAGTCGTTCATCCATAAATTTTTACAGCAAAAACGGTTCAAAGACATCAACTTTTATTTTGGCGAAAACACTCGTTTAATTTGATTAAAATAAAACGGCGTGACATAAGAGTCACGAATGTTCTTGGTTACAATCATTCGATAATAAACACAACAAAGGGGGTGGGCGTCGGGAGACCCAATCATTAAGTCGCACTCCCATATGCGCTTGCACACTCGTTCGTTCCTCTTGGAATTGCTTTCCATCGCACTTCCTCTAGTTTGGATGCTAGAGATCGTATGTTCCCTATCAAGGTCCTTAAACGCCATTCGGTCGCCTCTCCGTTGATTTGCTTGATAACCACTTGAAGGTCGGACTCGATGGTGATGTTCTTCCATTCTCTTTCTCGTGCTAGGTGGAGGCCTTCTTGGATTGCCATTACTTCTAGTATCGTTATGTTATCTCCTCGTATGCGTCTATTCATTCCTCCTATCACTTGTCCTTGTGAATCTCTTGATATCACCCTGTCCCGCCTTGTTTGGTCCTCGCACACCACGACGCATCGCAGTTGATTTTTGTCTCGCCACGCGTCTGTTTCGTCCAGTGTTGGTTCTGGTTCATGTGGGTTCGGTTCGGCTGGTCTTGTGCTGGCTGCCTTTGTTCCATCATCACCTTGCCTATATCGGTCTTGATTTGGGTAGGGTTCAGCTGGATCTGCTCGAACTCTGCCTTGCATCGCGTCTTCCAAATGAACCATGTTGTGAGCAAGCACCTCTCCCATGCCTTCGTCTGGTGTCGACTCGGTCCAGTAGTGTCGAGTCTTCTTTGGTTTAGCCAGCTGGATGTATCCCACCTTGGTGCTTCTGTTGGTCTCTCCCCGAGCAAGTCGTTTAACAATGGCTCCGTCCACTTGTAGTCATAGAGCATGTGTGCTGTCGTTTCCGCCTATCCGCAGATTACACACCCCGGATCGACTTGCAACCCTCTTTTACTGATGTTTACCTTCACAGCCAAGGCGTTCGAGACCAGTCTCCATGCGAAGTTCCTCACCTTAGGGATTACATGTCACCCCCATATTGCTTTCCATAGGTCGGGGTTTCGGTCGGAGCTCGATGTTGGTTCTACCGCTTGGTCTCGGGTCTCTCTTAGGCGGTGATACACCGACTTTGCCCCGGGTTTGCCATCCTTCGAGTGCGGCCAAATGTATTCATCGGCCATAGTTGTCCTTGGTAGGGGAAGGTGCATGATGATCTCGGCATCATCAATCCCAACCGCGTCCTGAACTACTCGGTGGTTCCATGTTCCTCCCGGCCCGATCAGTTTGCTCACTCAAAAAAAAGACATCAACTAGCTAGAGTTTTTTTTATCACTTCAAGAGAAAAAATATGATTATATATGTGTTGTATATTATCTCTTAACTCTCTAGTTTTTAGGATAGAATATTATATTAGTACACATTTTCTAATATGGTGCTCAATATTACATTTTCTAATTAATCATCATTCATTTATACTTACGAATCATTATACTGTGAAGGTTTAAAATCGTTTGTGGCGTTAGTTGGCAAAATAATAGAATTTTCTACAGTACTTTAATTTACTTTTTTTATAAAACAAAAAATTCGTGTGAAAGTACAATATTTTTCAAAGTATATATATATATATAACTTTTACAAAACTAGATAAACCCACGAATCCCATTTGTGGGTGAAAGCTATTAGGTTATACCCGTGAAAGATATTCACGAGAATAATTCTCGTTAAATTCAACACGTGAATCCCATTAGCGGGTGTATTATTATTACTGTTATTATTTCTAAACATTGATTAAGTTAAAATTCACGTCGGTTACTTAGTTCTAGGGTAAAATACGACATTGTTTTCTAATGTTTGGTTACATTTCGAGTTTCCCCCTTAAAGTTTTAATCGTAAAATTTAATTCGCTCAAATTTGATTGAAGTGCAAGTTTGCGCCCCCCCTCCGTTAACTTTTTCATCCAAATTTACCATAATAAGTTTTTAAAATTGCAAAAATAACAGAACAATTTCAAAAATGTCGCAATTGAATAATCCCAGACTTGTTCAAATGTTATAATTGAGTCACTATTTGATTGGGACTTGATTGAACCCTAATCGAGGGAGTTCAGATCTAGGTCTTGTCCCAGACCGACCCCCAATGGGTGGGCGACCAGGTATGGGTCAAGACAGAGACCCGAGCTCATCAATTGACACATACCTGGTCCCCTACCCATAAGGGGTCAAACTGGTGAACACCCAGACCCGAGCCCCCTCGTTAGGGCTCAGTCGAGTCCCAATCGATTCATGACACAATGGTAACATTTAAAAGGTTTAAGAGAGTTAAATTATGACATTTTTAAAAGTTTTTAATATTTTTGCAATTTTTAAAACTTATTCTGCTAAATTTAGCTGGAAAGGTTGACAGTTGGGGGAAACATGAGGGAAAGAAGTTTTACGATTTAAACTTTAGGGGAAAAACTCAAAATCTGCTCAAACATTAGGGGGCAATATGATATTTTACCATTTTGTTCTATTTATAATTTTTTTATCTACTAAACATACTTTTTTTTTACAGATGGGCTCCAAAAATAATGTTTCTAAATCATATGGGTTTAAGGCACCCAATATTTTTTAAAGTAAAGTTTTTTTTACCATCTCTTAGAAAAATAAAAAAAATGTTTTTCAATAGAAAAAAAAATATAAGGGACGTTGAATTTCGAATAACGCAATGATATAAAATTTCGTAAAAATTGGTCCAAAAATTCGTAAACTCTTAACTTTGATCTGCTAGTCAAATCATTGTCGCGGTTTATGCAGTTTATCCCAATCTTGAGAGTCCTCAAAAGAGTTTGGGATGGTCTGACCAAAATTTATAACAATTTCCATAGATTTGTGAATAAGACGCAAGGTCAAATTTTGACATAGATTTGTGAGACCATGTCATTAGTTAGAACATATTATAGGTTGTTTTATTACACATTTTTGCACAATCAACAATGAGCTTAGTTAAAAAATGATATTTCAACAACAATGCCTTCCTTCATGGTGATCTTGATAAGGAGGTTTATATGATTAAGCATCCAGGTTTAGAACAAGTTCCTTTAACTGATGTTGATCATCCTCTTGTTTGTAAGTTGCACCGAGCTTTGTATGGGCTTAAACAAACATGTCGTGCTTGGTTTGAAAAACTGAAATTTGGTTGTAATCAATTTGTTGCAGTTTCAAGATTCTATAGGTGATAGTTGTTTGTTTATCCAACAATCTAATGGATGTTCTGTATTTCTATTGGTTTATGTGGACGGTAATGTTGTTACTAGCTCCTATTCTTATGCTATTTTAGATGTTATTCATTCTATTAATAATGAGACTAAGCTAAAAGATTTAGGTGGTTTGAATTACTTTCTTGATATAGAAGTTACAACCACTGACAATTACTTGTTGTTGAATCAAAAGAAGTACATTCAGGAAATTATTGAGAAGCTTGGTCTCACTGAAGCCTCAAGCTTTCCCACTCCAATGACCGATCCGTTCTTAACAAAAATAGGTATGAGTACTTGTACTGAACCATTTGAAGATGAAAACTTGTTTAGGAGTACCATTAGCATTGGGGCTTTGCAGCATGTCTGCATTACTATGCCTGATATCCATTTTTGGTCAACAAACTCAGTTAGTATATGCAGAAACCAAGCTCTAGTCACTGGCAAGTTGTTTTGCATTTTGTTCGATACTTGAAGGAAACTATTGATCATGACCTTATGTCCAGATCTAATTCATTTCCTATTCAAGAAATATCCTTAGTTTCCTACTCTAATGTTGATTGGGGTGGTGATATTGCAAAGAGAAAGTCCATTTCTAGACATTACCTTCTTCTCAATGCTTATCCTATCATTTGGAGTTCAAAGAAGTAACCAGTCATAACACAGTCTAGTGTTGAGGCAAATTCAAGGCAATTGTGAAAGCGGTTTATGTGATTATGTGGGTTAAATCCTTACTTACTTAAATGAGATTTTGATTATGCTAAGTTCCAATTGTTTGGACTAATAGTACAAGTGTTTTTTCCATGTTTGAAAATCCTATTCAACATTCCAAAATGATACATGTTGAGATTGATTTGTTTTTTGTCAGGGAAAAGGTGAACTGTGAGCATGTCTTAGTGAAATTCGTTCCATCAGTGATCAGGTAACATATGTTTTGACCTAACCGTTAACTGAAAAGTTATTTATTTTTTGCAGGAAGAAACTTGACATTTTATCAGTTTCGGAGTTGGATGATGTAAATAGTTTGAGCATATAGGAGTCTCCTTCGTTTGAGGAGTAAATTTGAGCTTCACTTGTTCATCCACTAAGACTGAATGGTAGTGTTGCAGTTAATAGCTTTAGTCTGAGGTTGACCTTCACATAGTTTTATATGGTTATCTCTTTTGGTATTAATATATCATCTTGACTGGAGTAGGTTTGTAGTCTCCCGAGTGTTAAATGCTTTTCCTATCTTGCTTTGAACTTTTGTCTCATGTCGTGCAGATCATCTTCTGGCATTCATAGAATTAGAGTTTGGTTTTGTAGTATTATCTACTTGACTGAAGGATTCTTACTCTGTGATATTTCAACTCTCTTCATGTGTGGTGCAGTGACTATTAGTAGATGTCATACAAGTATGTCTGATGATGACATATCTAAAGGAAAAACATTAAGAAATATAGGACAATGAACATGTGTTATTCTGATTTTTATTTTACATAAAATAGAAAGCTTAAAGTCTGTATATTGATCCCTTCGCATAAAACATAGCTTGATTCGAAAAATAGAGTTCATTTTTGAAAAAAAACATCAAGATACTTTGAAATGACTCTTGAGGAAGATGACATAAAGACAAAAACTCTTTAGCTATTGTTGGTAAGATAGGGGCAAACCCCCTACTATGAATTGTTGGATCAGAAAGGAAAAAAAAAAAAAAGGAAAGGAAAAAAAATAAGTAAACGAAAGAAGAAAAAAATAGAGTTGGCATCAGTTCAATTACAGTTCGGTATGTGGATACTCTTAGCTGAAATGCCCTTCATAAGTAAGGTGAATTTCACAGTTGTCTAGGATTACTTAAGTATTGGTTTACTAGTTGTTCAAAATTATACTATTTGAAAATTGCATGTTGTGGGTGATCTGTGTGTGTCTAGGTCCTAGTACTCTTACGAAAGCACAGATTTTTTCGCCTATCGTGATGACTTCATCATTCCTGACCATCTCTTTACTGAACCTGGTGTAGAATTCGCCCAAGCTCTCATCGTTTCTTTTATTTATTGTGGTCCAGCGTGCTCATGCTTTTTAGGATATGTCACCCTCCTATGTATTGGATGATGAATTTATGCTTCAGATCTTCCCTGAACCTGACTGAGACCTTAGGCATCCCTAAGAACAAGTAAGAGGCGGTGCCTCATAGTTTGTTTTGGTCAAGAGCCTACTAGGGTGGCAGGGAAGTCAAACGCAATGTGGTTGTCATCGTTGATTCAACCCAAAATGGACGCTTCGTGCCTTAGAATGTGCTTGATCAAATCGCATTTGCCTCTGTAATAGTCGATCTGGGGTGTTAGAACGTATTGCGGCACTGTGACTGCCAATATCTCTAAGGCGAATGGGTGCGACGCCTTATCACGTAGGTAAGGCATCACCCTTCCATTATGATCCTTCACGGTCTGGGCGACAAGGTCTTGGATTTCCTCCCCGGTCATCACACTAGGGGGAAGAGCCATTGTCGTGTATTGAGGCATTTAGGTGGTTTCTTCCACCCTAAGTGTATCTATTTGGTGGGCTGCTCGGGCAGACGATCTTCGCACCCTTCTATCAAGGAACTCGTCCAACGCTACCACGAAGGCGGACGTTATAATTATTTATGGGGTCACCTCCACCCGGGGTGACGCTTGTTCTAAGGAAACTATGTGAGAGTTCATTGGTCGATGGGCCTTAGGATCGGGCCTAAGAATCCGCTCAACAGGCACGGCAGGCTGAGGCCCGAGGGTGTGCCCTGGGGAGCGGACACACATGGAGTTTTCCCGGTGAGCTGTACATTCTGGGCAACACAAAGAACGAGAGTCACAAATGTTGTTTGAGGTTGTGGAGCGAGTTGTCTTCGGTAGCCTGACAGTGGTTTGTCGTCGCTTCAGTGTTGGAGGGACTCATGACTAGTTTTTGGCTCAAATTTCCCACATTCGGCACCAGATGTTGGATCACGGGTTACGGGTAGTCCTCGGTTTTGTATGACTAAGGTGTTCTACAAGATGCTCGGTGAACTGGACAAAAGAAAAACCCAAGGTGTTCCTGTTGTTTCCCATCCAACGATCAAGTCAGTTGAACTTTCGTTTGTGTGAGGAGAGTAAATTTAAACAATAGTATTGAATGCTCAATTGAATTCTAGTATAAGGCACGTAAAGGGGTTGAGTTGGCATTAATGAGTCGAATTACAGGGTACTTTTGGTTAGATCATCTCCTTTTTATCAGACATGTCTTCTGTCAAGACATAAATGGTTGTAATAGGTCGTGGGAAGCGTCGTGTTGTAGGCGCTGGTACTTATTTGTTCTATGAAATCCTTTGTACCTAGTACTTTCTTGTCCTCTGTACGATACACAGGTGAAGGGATTTGAGCGAGTTGTCGATGGTGTGTCAATTAATGGCAAGTCGACCCAATGAGAGTCGATCGAAGGTGATGGGCGTTTGTCTTGGTCACCGAAGTGGGAACTTTGACGGGTCCAACCTCCACAGCGTCGCTCTCCGGATCAGGTTGGCCTGCCCCTGGGTCCATATAAAAATATCCAGGTCCTGAGGCCTAGTACCCAACAATATCCAACTGTTATAGAAGGATACAGTAATGCTAATTGGATATCAGCATCAATAGATTTGAACTCCACATGTGAATTCGTTTTTAGCCTAGAGGTGCAGCCATATCATGGAAATTCTCAAAGCAAACAGTCATAGGCAGATCCACTATTGAAACTGAGTTTATAGCACTCGATAAAAGTACTGAAGAAGCTGAATGGCTATGCCATTTTCTTGAGGATATTCTTAGGCAGGCAAGACCAGTGTATGCAATCAACATACATTGAGATAGTCAATGTGCAATTGGCAGGACACAAAGTCATATGTCGTATAATGATTTATAAGTCTAGACATATTCGTCGTAGACATAATTTCATTAGAGAGTTGTCCTCAACTGGAATTATCACAATCGATTATGTAATATCAAAGGATGATATAACAAACACGTTTATCAAATGATTAAATAAAGAGCAAGTTAGCCTATCATCGAGAGGAATTGGGTTGAAGCTTGTGCAGCAAGTGCTTTAGAGAAGGAAAACCCAACCTAGTTGACTGACGATCCCATGATCTAGGTTCATAGGGACAACCTAATCACAATAGTGAGGTTAGATCACTGTGGAGGATTTTAAACCCCGGGTCCATTCTTATGATGAGAATCAGTGACGATACTGGATTAGGTTAAGCAAATGCTTTTAAATGATTCAGAAATATAGATATCTCGGTAAAATGTTGGAATAGAAATTGAGATAAGGAATGACTTATGCAAGTGAGAAGAAGGGTCGCTTCGAAAGGGAAGTTGAGTGCACAAATCGTATAAATGCTTGCATGGCCAAAACGGGTATGAATGCATGAACTGAACAATACTAGGAAAATACTTGTATGGGTTATGTCATCATTTACACCAACGACAGACAGTTCAAGGACAGTGCGTCTACTGATTAGCCTTTAAAGTCTATGTAATTTCACAAGGGAAAACTCATAGGGTAACACCTACCTATCCAATGCAGATGTCAACTGTTGAACTCTTAATCTGAGTCTAGAGCGTCTAGGAACTCTTTTATTTCTCCATTCAAGTGAGAGATTGTTGGCCTTTTGGCCCAAAGATATGACCTAGCTCAAATTTCGGACCAAGCCCATTGAGAAATGGCAAATGAGAAAAGAAGCATTTTTGCTTGTTTTCTTAGTCCCACACCGACCATTTGATGAAGATTTGATCAATATATATTAATTTTCACTTCATAGAAGTGTAACAATTTGCTAGAATAAATGCTCTCGCGCGCCTAGGGGGTGCAAATCAATCTGATTGGCACTCGCCGGTTCGAATCGATCCACGTATGCAAAAGTCTTCCTTGCGCGAGTTGGGGTTTGCTAAAACCAACAAAAAATATTGAACTGATTTTTTTCTGTTAGAGAAATAATTTGATGACTATTGGAATTTGATTGTTAGAGTGATATAGTTGTTGTTATTTCGATTTTTTATAATTAATTTATATTCAATTTTGTAAATTAATTTTTAGGGTTACAAAGTCATTAAGGGATGACCTTAATGACAATGAGTATCATTAACCCTATAAAGAGGGTTGATTCTTCTCATTTTAAAATCACACTGTAAAAAAAATATTGCTCCAAAGTTAGCTCATATGTGAGCTCCAATTTTGTGTCTAAATTTTTGTACTGTTCAGTTTGGTAAAAGGAAATACAGTGTTTATTTCGCATTAACAACAATATTTTATCATGGTTGATAATTGTCCTTATTTATCTTCTTACACAAACCTGTTATGGTGAATAGAACATAATTATCTTAAGGAGACAGTTTTTGCATGGGAAGTAGGACTTTGCATGGGAAGTAGGACTTTTACAAAAATTGTTTTCTAGAGACAATTTAATCATTTTGTCCAGTCCTATTTTGTTCTACATTTTTTTATTATTTTAATCCATAAATATTATTAAATTAGCTCGGTTTTTCATTGATCCGACTTGTGTGGGTTGATATATCTTTTTATACAGGCAGACCAAAATGGCAAGATACAAGAATTGAAAATGTGAAATAGTCAAGTCAAAAGTGGTTGAGAGAGTTGATGAAGACTGAGCCACTCAATTGTTTCCCAGTAATACCGAACCAATTAGTTGACCTTTTCCATTCTATTTCAATCGGCAGACTTCGAATTTATCGAAACATTCAAACGTTTTGGCTTCTATATATCAACAAGGGATAAAAGATTTTCAAATATTTTTAAAAAAAATATTTGAACAAATAAACACTTGATAAATATTTTTTTCAAATAAAACCATTTTGGATTGATTTTCAATCTTTCAGCTATATATGTATATATAGCGGATGTAATCTATGTGCACACAAGTTGATAATTTATTAGAACAGCTATCCAATCTAAACTTGTATAAACTATTATAAAATCTTCATAAATAGAACTATATGAAGTATGAACTATTGGTGACTGATTTTTTTAACAATATTTACATATAATCTTATATATCATTCAGAAGTTATATTTTCTTTTCTACTTTTATATAAAAATTACTGTTTGTACCTTTTGAGTACTTTGTAGAAACAATTGTTTATTAAAAATACTACAGTTTTGCAATATATTTTTAAACATACCACAAAATTTGAAGCGTGCAATCTATATACTACTAATTTTAAGTCGAAAAATATTTCTTCCGATTTTATAAAATACTATAAGTAATTAATTTTATACCAATGACATTATCAGGCAAAAATAACTTTTCAAATGAGTCATGTCAAAATGGATGTGTTGTTTCACATGAATAATACTCTATAGTTTTTCATGTATCATCTTAATATATCAGTCGAATAAGCAATTCAATATAAAAATAGTTAAAGCATAAAATGGACATTTCTCACTGAAGTTGTGAAAATAAAAAATGGTTAAGAAAGATAAGAAAGATATTATTAATACAAAATGAATAATAAACAAAATAAATAGATTTATGTGAAGATGAACATTAGTTAATATTCCTTATACCAGAAAGTTGCGATTTCAAAGTTTGAGTCGCTCTCAATTTTTAACTTCCACACATGAACTTTATTGATTTCTCAAAATGCATTTTTTTTATCGAATTATCGCTTTACTTTAATAAATATTACTTCGTGACTTTTGGTCACGGGAGTTCGTACATCATATCATTAGCTACTAAACACACAAAGGGTAGTGGTTGCTTTCGACTCAATCATTAAGACACACTCCCAATCTCGCTTGTTTTGCTATCCAATTCGCGCATTCATAGCTCGTCCTTGGAATAGCTCGCCATTGCACTTGCTCAATTTGCATCGCTCCTTTGTCGTCGGTTCATCCCGCCCACTATCTTCCCGTTCTTGTCTCGTGCCACCCCCTATTCTGGCTCGTCTCGTTTCCTTGCACCATGAAGCATCGCAATTTATCTTGATCGTATTTCCTGTAGGTGGTTGTCATTGTTGGGTCGGTCTATCTTCTTGTGTGTGGGATGGTTGGTTTGTTCAGTTGGACCCCTATTGTTCCTCATAGGCTTGCTTGATTTCCCTTACCACGACCCTCAGATTAGGTTGCTTTGCGCTGTGCATCTTGTTTTCCATATGTGCCAACACGTGAGTAGGGTTTGAGCCCACCTCTTTTCGGTCACTATGCCTCCACCATGCAGCTCACCCTTCTTTCTCTCAATCCATTGCATCATGTCGATCTCATTTGGTCGGTCCATTTGTATCCCTAGGGTGCCGAGCGAAACCTATTCCGTCCATCCACACTCCAAGATCATGTGCTCCTATGTCTCGACTTTACCGCATATAGGGCAGTTCGCTTTGACAGCTATGGTCATGTACATTCACCCCCCTACGTACCTTGTTCGCTTTGACAGCTATGGCATTTGTTGCTAGACGCCAAGCAAAGTTCCTTACCTTTGGTATCACCTTTGCTCTCCAAATTTCGTACCAAAATGTGTCGAGATGCGTTGGGTTCAGCCTTGGTCGTTGCTCGGTTCTTTCCCGTACTTTGTGGTAGACCGAACAGACTTGTGGGTTTCCATCCTTTGTGTATGGCCATATGTACCGGTCTTTGCCCCATCGCTCGGTAGTGGTATATTGATGATATGGCCTGCGTCTTCTTTATCTACTATGCCCCTCACAAGGGTCTCATTCCATGTGCCATTCGGTTGAATGAGGTTGTTTACTCGTAGATTCCCCCCGTGTTCCACCGTTATATCCCTATTCACCTTTTTACTCTCCTTGGTGTATATCCATGGATCCTAAAAGACTCGTATGTGTTCTCTCGTGCCGATCATCCACATGCCTTCATTCTTCATTACATCTCGTCCATGTATGATACTACTCCATCCCCATGTATGATACTACTCCATCCTCAAGTAAAGAACACTGTGGGAAATACAAACCCTTAAGTACTTGTGCACATATTGTGTTCGGTTCGGTCATGATTCGGCCTGCCATCTTTGTTAGGAGTGTCGTGTTGAAGCTTTGGAGTTCCCGTAAACTTAGTCATGATTCGGCCCAACCTCTTTTGACTTTGTTAGAACCTCCCATCTCCAACAGTGTGTTCTCTTTCCCCCCGGTATTTGCCCCGACCAAAAGTCCACTATGAGAGCATCAATTTTCGAGCACCATGTATTTGGTAGGCGGAAAGCACTCATTACATATGTGGGGATCGCGGTGATGATCGACTTAATTAATACTTCCTTCCCCGCTTATTTCAAAGTTTTCGGCCTCCATCCTCCCAACTTGTCCCTGATTTTTTACTTCAATAATCCCAGTGCCTCCTTCTTTGACCTTCCCCAGACCGATGGTAAGCCTAGGTATTTCCCCGGGTCACCCGTGCTCTTTATGTGTAGTGCATCCTCCACCTCTTTCTTTTCATTCGGTCCAGCCCCTTTGTTGAAATATAGGGTCGATTTGTCTCTGTTTATCTGTTGGCCCGATACCTGACAATAAGAATCCAGGATGCTCCAAAGTTTGCTAGCATTTTCTGCTGATCCTTTTATGAAGAACAGGGAGTCATATGCAAAAAACAAATGATGGATCTCTAGGCATTGTCTCCTTAGGGTGATCCCCTGTATGATTCTCTCCCTGTCTTCCCCTTCCACTCTTCGTGATAGGATTTCCGCTAATAGAATGAAAAGGTATGGTGAAAGGGGTCACCTTGTCAAATACCTCGCGTAGGGGATATGACATGTGTTCGTTCCCCATTGACCACAACTTGGTATGTGGTTGTTGATATGCATTCCCTTATCCATCCCAACCATTGTTCCGCAAAGCCTCGCTTCCTTAGTGTGGTGATTAGGAAGTCCCACTCCACTCTATCATATGCATTTTACATGTCAATCTTCTGAGCGCATTCCACCTTGTTTTCACTGCGGTTCATGTTCAGGTGGTGAAATACTTCGTGGGCTACCATGATGTTATCCTTTATGCGTCTACCTGATATAAATGCACTCTGGAAAGGAGTGATAAGCTCTGATAGACAGATCTTTAAACGGTTTACCAACACTTTTGATATAATTGTATACAGAAAGTTGCAACAACTTATTGGCCTAAAATCAGTGGGTCTCATCGGGTTTGGTATTTTTGGGATTAGCACTATATCAGTATTGTTCATAGGATTTAGAAGGGTACCTGTTCTGAAGAAAGCCTTGACCGCGGTGATGAAGTCTGCCTCCACGATGTTTCAGTTCCTTTGGTAAAACAGGCCAGGGAACCCGTGCGGACCCGGCGCACGTGACCCGCCTAGTTGGTATGTGGCCGACCTTATCTCTATATATGTTACCTCTCGTGTCAAGTTTGCATTCATCTCGGGTGTAATCTGATTTGGGATATGCCTAAGGAACTCATCTCCCGGTTCGGTTTGCTCTGTGGTGAACATGTCTCCAAAATATCGGTGGAGCTCATCAGCTATGCTCCCTTCATCGTCTATCCACTCCCCATTTGTGCCCCTTAGTCTACATATTTGGTTGTGTCTCCTCCTTGCACTGTGGTATGGTGGAAGAAGGTAGTGTTGCGGTCTCCGTCCCTAAGCCATTTGACCCTCGACCGTGGTATCCAATAAGTCTCCTCCCTCGTACACAACCTTTGGAGTGTGCCTTTCAACCGTTTATCTTCTTAGATCGCAGCATCATCCATTCCCTCTGCATGTTTCTCCTTAGTGTTTCCTTCGTTTGTACGATCTCGTGCATATTGTGGCTGAAACACCCCTTGCTCCATTTTGTGAGTTTCAATCGACACTTGTGTAGTTTTGTATACGCTCCTTGGATTTCTCTCCCCATTGTTGGTCTAACCCATGCTTCTTTGATTAACTCCTTGCATTACGGGTTTTCGAACCACATTGCGTTAAATTTGAACCGTCTCTTTGCCCTTTTCCTTAGTTGCTTGAGTTGGACCACCATTGGTGCATGGTTCGACCCAATGGCTAGTTCGTTTATGCATCTCCCTTGTTGGTGCCGTGTTGCCCAATCTGTTTTTATTAATACACGATCTAGGCGTTCGCTTATCCTCTTCGCTCCACTTCGGTTATTACACCATGTGAAGGTGTTCCCATTTTCTCCCAAATCCTCCATTCCTAGGTCCTCGATCAATGATTTGAATTCATCCATTTGTTGTTGGGACTTCCCCCTTCCACGTTGTTTTTCATGAGGATGACATATTGTATTGATGAACCCTAATATCATCCATCCTCCTCGATTTCACACTTTAAAATATGAAAATGTATTATTATATGTGCCTTATTCAAGTAACTACATAATATCTTAATGCATCGAATAAGGTGTCATATGAGAACCATATATTTTGTATAATATATGAGTGTCAAATTCAACATGTGAAAGCTCTATGTTGGTTAGATTTTCTTCTCATAGACCAAATGTTGCATACCAAATGTTGTAATATCTTGATCGACTATCACATCAGTTTCCAAATGCTCTCAAACATCACACACTCCCTTACTACAGTTGAGACTACAGAACTTTTGAATAGCAAGACTAAGCTCAAGGAAGATCAAGTGCAATCTGTGCAAGTTATGGAAGAGGAGGTTCCGCTGATCGCAACAAATTCCATCTCATACAAGGAAAAACTCACTGGGACCGTTCCGGGAGCGTACAAAAACGCGTTCTACCAAGAATGTGTCAAGTTGGCTAAAGCTTCTCCCTCAAAAGGACTTGATGAAGTGGAACCAGCGAGCAAACTAAAATTCACCATATCCTCATATGATAAAGCAAGGATACAAAAAAGGTATGAACAATCTATCATCATTAAATTCATAGGAAGAAGCGTACCTTATCACCACATGGTGCAGAGAATTCGAACTCTTTGGAAACTCTGAGGAAATGTCCTATATTTTGCTCGGGGAAGGTTTTTACCTAATCAAATTCACATGCATGGGAGACATGTATAGGGTTTTCAGGGATGGACCTTGGTTTATAAATGGTCAATTCTTATCCATACGAATTTGGGAACCCAAGTTCAATCCAGAAAAAAACAATACATCAAAAGTTGTTGTTTGGATCAGATTGCCTAATCTACCGATGGAACTCTTTGACCCTATAGTGCTACATGGAATTGGTAACACTATAGGGTCCTTGTTGAGAAATTGATAGTTATACCTTAAATGTTGAAAGAGGGAAGTTTGCTCGTCTTTGTATCCAAATGGATTTAAGCAAACCTCTTCCCCCTTCAATCGACATTGATGGCTATGGCCAAAAAATATCCTATGAGGGGATTCAAGCTATTTATTTCGTGTGTGGTATGGCGGGTCATAGGAAGGAGCAATGTCATGTGGCATCTACAGTAATTCAAAGCTCGGAAGATCAAGCCCCAACTACGAACAATGGTACGGTCATGGCTAAACATACAGAGCCTACCACCGATACCCCGACTGAGGATAGGGGACCTTGGATGTTGGTTACTCGCCGGAAAATACCATCGGAGACGTCTAGAAATTGGAGGGAGAGTCAGGAAAAACCGATAATCGACCCAAAATCGCAAAAACAAATGGAAATCCTACTACCTCACAATAGAACGGGCATCTAGAAAAAACACGAAGATAGCACCGGAAACATAGCGACACAAACCGCCGGGAAACCTCACACAGTCAAGGACACCAATGAGCCAACCACCACGATGAACACCTCGACCGAATCGGAGTGGGGAGAGGCTGTGGTCGGAACTGAAAATGAGTGGATAACCAACGGATATGTCGGGACAACGAACAGGGAAGGTGGCGAAGGGAAGGCTGTCGAGGTCAGTGGAGGGATGTTGTCGGGCTTGGGGGCAGTTGGAAGTGGCGATGAAACAGTAACGAATGAGGGAAGACACCGTTCGAGAGTGGAAGATGTGGGACAACTTCGACAAAGCATCGCACGAGGGGCACAGCTCGAGGTTGTCGCCCACCTTGTCGAACAAAGCAACGAAGGCATGGAAGAACTGTCGAGAGGCATGGCTCGAGGTGGAGTCTAGACGAAAGGCATGGCTCGAGGGAAGAAAGAAGGTGAAGGGAATCAAACAAAGGAACAAGGCATGCAGAAGGAGGGGACATCGCATGCAGGGAAGGGCAAAAAGCAACATAACAAGACTTTGTATAATGGAGGTGGAGGGGATACAACACTTAGTGCTGAGGAAGGTGATGATTGCAAGTGTCGGCCACACGAGACAGCTCTTCTGGAATCACGCAGTGGGAAGGGGACTGTCGGCTGCGCTGGAGGTGGAGTTGTCGGCCACGCTGGAAGTGGAGCTGTCGGCCAGGTTGGTGGAAGGACTGAAGAACATGGAATGCTGTCAACTATGAGGTCGGTGCAAGGAATCCTATCGAGTGGAGCTGGCTAGACAAGCAAGGCTGGTATGCTGATGGCCACGGGACCAGCTGGGAATAATTTGATGTATCCTGAAGAAGGTGGATGGGACGAAGTGGGCTTGTCTCAAGGGAATAATCAAACGGGCCCAAGTGGTAATCAAATCGATGGGTTGTCTTCACCTCAAGTGAAGTTGGGCCGAAATGGTGGGCCACCTCGGGTTGACGGGCCTAACCTTATTGAAGGGCTGGACAAGAATGCTGAGGCGAGGAATTGGCCCATAAAGCTTAAGACTATCTCAGAAGATCTAAACTCAACTTATAATACTTTGAAATTTAATTTTATTACTCCTGATTATTGTCAAAATGAAAAAAAACAATTTAACTACTTATGTGAGTTTTTCTAAGCCCAGGGACACAGAGAAATTGGGAAGTCGTAAGGACGCTTCTTTAAAGAGCCAGGGTCTCAAGAAAGATGGGAAGTCGCGAATAGTCACCGCAAAGGCACCTACTTAGCAAGGGAGTAAGAATGTTCATACTCCGGGAGGTAAGGGACAAGGTGAGGTATCTAGCATGAGTTTAGATATTAGTAGTTCTATGTAATTGGTTTGGTAGTTTTTTTTATATCAAATTATTTATGAATCAAGTACATCTTTCTAGTAATATTGTTCCAGAAAAAGCCCACATGAGAGCCATAATGTGGAATGTTAGAGGATTTGGTAATCCGACAGCTGTCAAGGCATTTAAGAAGCTCATCCAAACTCATAAACCTACAGTTTTGATTATTATTGATACTAGACTTAGTGGTCAAAAGATGAAGGAGCAAGCGGGAAAGCTCCCGTTCAACAAATTTCTTGGGGTGGAAGCAAGAGGGTTTAAGGGAGGAATCCTTGTGCTCTGGAATGATTTCGAGACAAATATTACGGAGTGGGCTTCTACAGAGCAGGAATTACACTTCAAGATTCAGTTTATCCCTTCTAATCTATTTTGGTTCATGTCTGCGATTTACGCTAGCCCCAATTTAAATGAAAGATTATTGTTGTGGGATAATCTCAAATTGGTTGCCTCTACTGTAACTAGTCCTTGGTTAGTAGTAGGTGATTTTAATGATGTCACAAATAGTGCTGAAAAAATGGGGGGTAATAGAGTATGCATGAATAGGGTGTCTCTCTTTAATGATATGATTAGTGCTTGTAGTTTGATTGACCTAGGCTTTAGGGGCCCAAAATTTACTTGGGTCAATATGTGGAGCTCAGATAGATTAATCCAGCAGAGACTAGATAGGATGTTGGCTAATATGGATAGGAAATTCAGCTTTCCTAATGCTTCTGTTACCCATCTTTTGAGAACCCACTCTGACCATTGGCCGCTGCTTATAAATTCTGGTGGGGATGGTGGCAACAGGGTAATTAGACCTTTTAGGATGGAACCTATGTGGCTTGATCATCCAAGCTTTGAACTTTTGGTGAAGAATAATTGGAATGAATTTAGCAATAGGATCACGCCTGCCATTAATCATTCCCTGACAAAGCTAGAGCTTGGAATAAAGAAATTTTTGGAAATATTTTTCAGAGGAAATAAAAAATTCTTCGGAGGATCGCAGGAGCACAAAAGTATATTGCAAATTCCCCAAATGACTTCATTGTCACTCTGGAAAAGAATCTCCAGTTGGAGCTGTCTGAGATTCTTGACCAAGAAGAAAAACTTGGGGCTGCAAAGTCGCGCACTAAGTGGATCAGAGACGGGGATAGAAACACCAAATTCTATCACATTTCTACTCTTATTAAAAGAAGAAGGAATAAGATCTTGGCAATTAAAGACTTGGTTGGAAATTGGATTTTTGATGAGGATCTCATTCAGGAGGAATTTCAAAATTTCTTTTCTAATTTCTTCACAACTTCAAAGGGTTCCTCACCTTTGGTGGTTGATCAACCCGATTCTTGGAGAACGGCCTTATCTAAAAATCATATCCGCCGCCTAAATAGCTTCATCACCTTGGAAGAAATTAGGAAAGCCACTTCGGATCTTAAAACGTTTAAAGCTCCGGGGCCGGATGGCCTCTATCCGTCTTTCTTCCAAAAGTTGTGGAACTGTACGGGTAGCTCTCTAACTGACGCTATCAGTGAGGTGTTTAAAAGGGGATCTGTCCCTACAAGTTGGAATGAGACGTTTATCTGTTTAATTCCAAAATGCAGCCAGCCTAATTAGGTCTACCAATTTAGACCTATCAGTCTTTGCAACTCTATCTACAAGGTCGTATCCAAAATTCTAGTGAATAGAATCAAGCCAGCTCTGAACAATATCATCTCTCCGTTTCAAACTAGTTTTGTCCCTGGTAGAAGGGGTTCAGACAATGTCATTCTGCTGAGAGAAGTGTTGCATTTTTCAAAGCACAAACAGGGTAAAACAGAGTGCATCATCATTAAAATAGACCTGGAAAAAGCTTATGATAGAATTGAGTGGGACATCATCAGAAGAACGCTCATTTTCTATAAATTCCCTGATAAAGTCATTAAGTTGATTATGAGTTGTATCTCCACGTCTTCAATTGAAATCTTGTTTAATGGGGGGGAAACTAGAAAAATTCTACCCCTCCAGAGGCATTAGACAATGAGATCCTCTTTCTCCATACATCTTTATTCTATGCATGGAATATCTGGCGTTCCTCATCGATGAAAAAGTGATGCAAGGTCAATGGAAAGGAATAATAGTGGGAAGAGGTAGCTTGACTTTATCCCATCTTTTCTTCACTGACGACCTCGTTCTAATGGGAGAGGCCACCCCTGAAAATTGAAACTGCATCAACTCGGTCTTAGAAGAGTTTTGTGCCATCTCGGGTCAAAAGGTGAATCAGGGGAAGTCGATCATGATTTTCTCAAAAAATGTTCCATCTTCCAAAAGAACACAGATCTCAGCGAGTATACAGTTTAGAACATTTTAAAACATTGGATCTTACCTTGGCTTTCCGTTGGACTTGTCAAATTCGAAAGTTAGCTCTTTTAACTTTGTTCTGGATAAAGTTAGAAATAAACTTTTGGGATGGAGGGCAAAGCTGTTATCAATGGCAGGTAGAGTCACGTTGGTCAAATCGGTCTTGTCCACAATCCCCTCCTACTACATGCAATGTACTATGTTTCCTAATTCAGTGTGTAAAGAACTGGACAGGATTAATAGAAACTTTGTTTGGGGATCTACAGACCAGAAAAGGAAAATCCACTTGATCAATTGGGAGCAAATAACAAAGCCGAAAAAACTTGGGGGACTTGGTCTGCAGTCGGCGTTGTATCGTAACAAAGCTATCCTGGGTAGTTTGGCATTGAGATTGAAGAAGGAAACGACACCTTGGGCTGTGGTAATTAGAAACAGAACGTTTAAGCATGATGGAAATTCCCTCACTACTACGAATAAAACGCCCTGTAATTGGAAAGCAATTAACGAAGGTATGAACACCCTTAAATTAGGATCAGGGTGGGTGGTGGCGAATGGTAGGGACATTAGATTCTGGCATGATAATTGGGTGGGTAATCAACCGCTGAGAGCTGCAATTTATGGTCCACTGAACTTTGAAGAAGACAGATTGATGGTAGGAGATGTCTTCCAGAATGACGAGTGGAATATAGATAGTATCTCCTTTGAGTTCCCCAAAAATCTTTTGGACATGTTTCGAGGTATTCCAGGGGACAAGACCAATGCCTCCTCGGACAATCAAATTTGGAATGTCACTCACTTGGGGAACTACACTACAGCATCGGCATACTCTCTTTTAGCAGGTCATGACACAAACAGTCAGGTAAGTAATCAATGGGATTGGGTTTGGAAGATTCAGACTATCCCAAAAATTCAGTACTTTATCTGGTTGTGCCTTAAAGATAGACTTGCCACCTGCAAACTATTGAACCATAGGGGATGTAATTTGAGCCATCTGTGCCAAATTTGTTACTCTGGGTGGAGGACATTGATCACACATTGCGTGGGTGTGAGCATGCCAAAGAGATGTGGAACTCAGTTACTGTGGCGCCAAATCTGGGGCATTCTTTTGACTACCCTTTGAATGAGTGGATCAAGAAGGGTTGTCAGGAATCGGGAGCTAATATTCAGGGAGTAGAGTGGAAGTACTTTTTCCTTATCACTCCGACGGTAAAACGCCGTCACTAAAAGGTCTGCCGCCACTAAAGCCTTACCGCCACTGAAGGTCGACCACATTCAGTGACAATAATTGTCGCCACTATATACACTTCATTAACAACGGTGAAATTTGTCACTATATAGTTCTATTAGCATCATAATATGTTGTTACTAAATACGTGTATCAGGTAATATTCCTGCTAAACACATGTCTTTAGTGATAACAAGTCCACACTTGAACATATCAGTTTATGTCGCTACTAAACATAAGTTTTTGCATCAACAACGGTTAATCATTGGTAAAAACTATTTTTTGTAGTGTGTTTTTATTAATTATCTAGTTATTGCTATATGATATGAACTACACAATGCATTTTTTTTAAAAAAACATAATATATTATTTATCAAAGTATATATATACATCTGAATAAACATCTGAACTACAAACTTACAATAAATTTGAATGTAAATACATAATTTTCTAAATCAAATAAAGACCTAAAACTAATATGCTTTTATACTTGAGATTGTTGTGAATTCGGAATGCCAGAACTACGAACTTCATCTCCATCTCTAGTTCACGATCCCCTACATATAACAATAAATACAATAACAAAATCATGTAACACAATAATCTCAAACACACTAGTGTGTGAAACAAAGAGTCACTACTGAAAATTCAGTGGTAAACAAAGAGTCACCTTGAACATTTGCATCAAATCAGCAGGTTTCTTAAATATGCCAGTCTCATTGGACCTTAATCTTTCCATCACCTGAAATGAAAGATCATATATAAATCCGTTGATAAAATAATGGTATAACCCAAATCCCTCAGTTTTTCAATTATGAAAATAGTAGGTAGGTAATCCTGCAAAGCGGATTAACTGAAGAGTTACTCAGTACTTGCCTTGTAAGGGGAAAGGAACAACACTTGCAGTCACCCTAAAAAGTACAATTTTCTTACAAAAACAAGCACAAACCTGAGCTCTTCCAAGGGCAAAGGTTGGAATGAGAACCTTTCCTCCACTATCGATACACTTATGCACCTGTATCGATTTTATCAAAGTGAACAACTACTAACATGAAAAGCAAAGTACTACAAGAATCTGCTAGATCATTGTTCACTAAACTGGTGAGTTTCATTTCATTATGGCTTAAATTGAAAAACATTCTATTGAAACAACCACAGGGACATACAATCTTCATAAAGAGACCAGATAAAATAGTATGACAAGGAGAAAGAACGCAAACTGCAATTTTCTCATTTTACTTGTTAGACGTACAGCCAGAAGAAAATCCCGCTCTCTGACATAATTTTCTCATTAATTTCTTCATTGTATATCTCCATGTAAGAAACTCGAATGAGAAACTCACGTTCTGATTTCTGAAATGACATGTATGGAGGAGTAGCAAGAGGTTAAAAAGCAGTTGTATTGAAATAATCATTTCGTAACAACAAAAACATTCCTAGAACTCTTCAGATTGGAAAGGCGACATAGAATTTACCCTTTGAAACACAACAGTTCAAACACACTACATAACACTAGTTCATAATGATTACTAATTACATGGACAAGTTTCAATCAACTACAATATATAGCAAACTGCGATCATAGTAATTACGTTATCTAGGAGCACTTTTAATAACAACATGCCTTTTCTGCTTAAAGAATAGGACACTATGCGAAAGGTTACAGAATCAACCAGCTCAGCATAAAAGGTCACTGCAAAACACCACCAATGTAACTGTAAGTATCAAACACACATTGTGCGACGTTGGAAGGTTGTTTTGGTGCTTTGGAGAAGACAATTATGACGTACCATAACTTTATACTTCACATGGGCTTCTGTTTATATGAGTTGTACCACCAGAGCAGATGCACCACCTCCACAATTGCACACACCACCGACTCCATATTTCCCCTTCTTCTGCTTCAGTACCTACCAAAACATGCACTCTTTTTTACTTTGAAAAACGGAATCATATATGCATCAAACAGGTGCAACAAGGGATACAAAAATGTACCCCGACAAGTGTGACCAAAATAAGAGCCCCGACCCCAACATACAGAATGGATTCCAAGAATCTTCTGGTTTGCGAGAGCCACGACCTACAGAGTAGAGTTGTCATCAAAGAAAGGCATAAGAAATCCAGATTTCCTAGGGGGAAAATGAATTTTACAATCTTTTTATTAAGAGTTGGGTGGTGAGGAAGAGGAGCTTACTGCAAAAGCTTCATTAATTTCGTAGAAATCAATTTGTGAGGCTTCCAGCACAGCATTTGATATAGCCTTTGGAACTGCTAGAGCTGGAGCAGTTGTAAACAGCTTTGGTGCCTGAACGTTGAAAAAACAATCTCAAAATGAATTGATCTATAAGTAGATTGTGGCAAGTGTAAAACTTGAATTCCTACATCACTAAATATAACTGAATTACCTGAGCAGCATCAGCATAACCACTGATCTTTGCAATTACTTGCAATCCAAGCTGAAGTGCCTTTTCTCCACTTACTAGGACCAACATGCTTGAAAGTGCTCGCAATATATAGCAACATGCCTTTTCTATCCCCTTTCGAATATAAAAAAATTACGTTATCTAGGAGCACTTTTAATCTTGTAATTTGCAGAAAATACAAGATTCTATTTCATATATACCAAAGTATCAAGTTCCGAAAATACATACTCAGTTCAAACATACTCGATTCATGTATAAAGTATTTCAAACATACTCAGTTCTACTTCCAGATGCTATTCCGAAAACAAAACACCAAAAATTGTCTCGACATCAAGTTCTATGTTCATCTAAACATTCTTCATATTTAACATATACAAAAACTTTGTATACAATACATCGACAATAGAAGAGTAGAACATCACCTACCCAATTTAATTTTCAGCAGAATGAAGGGTAAACGCCCCTACTCAAAATTTTCAGCCAGTAGTCCAGTTCAGTGATTTCACCCAAATCTGTTCTACCAAGAAGATCAAACAGTGAATCATACAAGAAATGAATATACAGAAGCAGACATAAATCTTACCGAGGCGAGGGACGAGGCGGCGAGCTCACACGAGGGACGACACGACTACGAGTAGCACAGCGAGGACGAAGCATAGAGCTTACGCGAGGGACGATGCGATAAAGATGACCACGACGAGGATGAGGCAGAGAGATGACGTGAGGTACGACACGGCTACGAGAACCACAACGAGGACGAGGCAGAGAGCTTACGCGACGCGGTAAAAAGGACTACGGCAAGGACGCGGTAGAGAGCTGATGCGAGGGATGACCTAAACGCATAAAAGAGGATGGGGACGGCGTGAAGATCAGAGATCAGAGAGCTGACGCGAGGACAAGGAAGAGAGAAGAGAGCTTTCTTCAATTGGAGCTTTTCAATTTCAGTGGAGAGCGTTTCAATTTTAGTATACAAATGACAAAACCTAAAAGCTAATATTATATCAGTTATTATATTTTAAGAGATATCCTTTAAAAAATAAAATAATGTTTGTTAACAAAATACAAATCCCTTATAAAATAAGCAAGATACAAATTCCTTACAAGGAAATCATCACAAGATATCTTTATCATTTCAAATATTATTTTTGTAAATCTTTTTCTTATTATTGTACTCAAGGAATTAAGCATTGTAAGAATTGTTTCTATGAGTTTTTCTCCTCACTTAACCCTAAGAAAACTCTTACAAATAGTTCTAAATTCTAAGCAATTAGTGACGACAAAGTAACTTTCAAATTTACGTTAGTGACAACAAATTGATAACGGTGACGGATAGAATCTGATGTTGATTATACATAATTTACAACAACTACATTAGACACTAAACAGACTTTTTTACAGTCAAACTTTCATCTGTTACTGATTCCCAGTATTAATGTCGATGTTGTCTTGACACTGAATTTTTTTCAAGTTAAACTATTCTACAATGGAAAAAGTCCACACAAAACATGATCTTTAGCTGCGACAAATTTTTTGAAACTAAATTAGTTGTATAACTACGATACTAAATGTCGACACATAATACTTTATCTAACGATAGTATTTAGTGACAAGAAATTTAGTCTGCAGCTGTAGACCAACATTCTTGTAGTGTATGCTCTATGGAACATTTGGAAAAATGGGAATTCTCTTATTTTTAATGATAAGCCTGCTTTTTCTTCTGTTGTTTCTTTATCTTTATCTGAAGCTAAATTTCACAAAAATGTATATCTTGAGACTGATAGTGCTAATGAGTTCATTTCCATTGATATTAGTTGGGTTCCTCCAAAAAAGGATTGGTTTAAAATTAACACAGATGGCGCTGCTAAGGGAAATCAAGGAGTTCTATGAGCCGGTGGGGTCATCCAAGACTACAGGGGTCAATGGGTTGCAGGTTTCTCAAGGAATTTGGGCTGCTCAAATAGTCTCACTGCGGAGTGTTGGGCCATCCGAGATGGATTGCTTTTGGAAAAGTCACTCGGACTAAAATCTATTCACCTTGAGACGGACGCTCTCTCAGCCCATAAGGTAATCTCTGATGAAAATATGCAAAATCAAAAACTAGCCGATCATTGCGGATTGCAGGAACCTATTGATGTAGTTCGAGAGAATGAAGTCCAGACATATCTTTCGAGAAGGGAATGCGGTAGCGGATATCATGGCGGGTTTGGCGCTCAACCAGCGGCAAGTGTTGGAAATCCATAGTTCACCTCCGAAGGAAACTATTAATGCTCTTCGAATAAAAGACGATGTTGACTCTTTTGTTTCGCGAATTGTTAAAGTTAGCTAATTTTTGTTGTGTAATTGAACTTGGGTGATTAGTTGTCACATTTAGAGGTTTTTTAATCCATAATTATAAATAAAAAAAATGTTGTAATAAATAATGTTGCCAGCAAATGAATAGTGATAAAACTTTTCCGGCAAGTCTCCAACATTAGTTATAAAGAGATCATTTTTTATTGTTTTTTTGTAGTAGAGACAAAGTTGTGTGACAAATGAAATGTTTGTTTTTCATTTTTTCATTTTATATGTTGCTTATATTTCATTCTTACATGTAGATTATTAAATATTTGTTTTTCTTTATAAGGAATGCATTATATGATGAGATAATAAAGTTCAAAAACCTTTACAAAAAATTATAAACGTTATAGTGTCACTTACGTCGTTTATATATATATTCAACTAAACTAAATGTAGACAAATGAATTGCAGTAAAAAGTGGTTCTTGTAGTGTTTGAACTTTGAATTTATCAAAACACTCGTACTAATAAGCCCCCTATCACTGAAACAAAGTAACACTCATGAATTAAGTTTTCATTTCATCGTAAAGTTTTTTGGTTGTCATTGATGTACAATTCTAAACAAATCTATTTGTCTCGAGATTGACTAGAAATAAAAAATTCATTAAGAGAAATTCTGAAAACACATTCACCTTTAACTCTCCCATCACAAATTAGTTACAATCAAATACTGATTTCATACATCACTATTACAATAAAAAATAATACATATACAACAGCAATAACACCAAAATTAAAGTAATATAAAAGTAATATGACTCATTTGAAAGTTTATAATAATAACGATAATAGGAAAAATTACCTATTCTCTACGACCATAGTGCTCACTATTGGATGCAGGACATGTCAAACTACACTCTTGACTTACTATGAAGGAGAAATACATATGCATGTGTGAAATTGCATGATAATATGAGGTTAATGGAGATGAATGAAAGATATACCAAAAGGTAAGGTTCGACGAAGGATAATGTAAGTTTAAAAGACAAAAAAATATTGCTACGTGGAATTAAAAATAATTGAAAGATATTATGGTGTTGTGGAAGTAACGACCAAACTGAAAGTGAATAAATTTAACGAAAAACAAAATACAAATGACATAATAAAGAGGAGTAGGAAATGATAATTCATAAATGTTGTCAATTGAATATTGAATTGTATTTAAGCAAAAGTTACCTTGAATTGTTTTACATGTGTTCTATTTATACAATTGAATCTAATAGCTCTCTAACAGCTATATTACTGTACCTAACGTCTATTTTAATGTTTATAACATCTATATTTAACACTCCCCCTCAAGTTAAACAGTGGGATATCTGATGTTTAACTTGCTGAGTATAGTATTGAAAATTCTCTCGTTTACTGCTTTAGTTAATATCTCTGCTAGCTGGTCTTCGGATCGTACATATGGTAATTCCACAATTCTCACTTCTAGTTTTTTTTTATGAAATGCATGTCGACTTCTACGTGCTTGGTGTGGTCATGTTGTACCGGGTTGTGTGCGATGCTGATTGCGGCTTGATTATCACACATAATTTTGCTAGACTATAATAGAGGAAATCCAATCTCATTTAGCAATGTTTGTAACCATAGAACTTCTGTCAATCCTCGGGCCACTCCTCGGAATTCCGCTTCTGCACCTGATAGTGCCACAACTTTCTGTTTTTTTGCTTTTCCATGTAACCAAGTTTCCTCCGGCAAAGGTGAAATATCATGATGTCGATCTTCGGTCTGTTGGATTTCCTGCCCAACCCGCATCGGTGTATCCTTGTATCTTCAAGTGTCTGTTTGGCTTGAAGAGTATCCCGTGACCTGATGTCCCATTCAAGTATTTTATAATTCTCCATACCGCATTCATATGCTCTTTTTGAGGTCGATGCATGAACTGACTTACCACTCCTACAGCATATGCGGTATCTGGACGTGTGTGTGAGAGATATATAAATTTTCCCACCATTCGTTGATATTTCTCTTTCTCTGCCAGTTGTGCTATTTCTACTATTCGAAGCCCATGGTTTGTTACCATTGGTGTATCCGCCGGTTTGCTATCTATCATTCATGTTTCAGCTAGTAGATCGAAAATATATTTTCTTTTAAATATAAAAATATCTTGTTTAGATCTTAGTACTTCTATTCCCAAGAAATACTTGAGTCTTCCCAAGTCCTTCATCTCGAATTCAGTGAATAAGTTTTCCCTTAGTACTGACACCTCTTCTTTATCATTTCCTGTAATGATCATATCATCAACATATATAATTAAGCATGTTATTAAATTACCTTTTTGTTTGATGAACAGAGTGTGGTCTGAATTTCTCTATTTGTATTCATATCGCTTCATTGTAAAGGTAAACCTGCCAAACCAAGATCGAGGTGATTGTTTAAGCCCATAAAGCGTCTTCTTCAGTCGACATACTTCTCTTGATTGAAACCCATCTGTGAATAAAAGGTGGTTCTTCCATGTATACTTCTTCTTCTAACACTCCATGTAGGAAAGCATTCTTTACATCAAACTAGTGGAGCGTCCAGTCTTCATTCACAGTTATTGAGAACAACACTCTGATTGTATCAATTTTGGCGACTAGAGAGAATGTCTTGGAGTAGTCAATTCCATATGTTTCAGTATATCCATTTGCTACCAATCGAGCTTTGTATCTTTCTATGGTTCCGTCTGGTTTGTATTTGATCGTAAATACCCATCGACATCCAACTATGTTTTTCCCATCGGTAGGATACATTTCTCCCACGTGTGATTCTTCTTTAATGCTTCGATTTCTATATTCATTGCTTTTGTCCATTTCTTTGATTCCAAGGCTTGTTGAACTGAGTTGGTAATTTGTTCTAAATATAACGTTGTAGCAAACACCCTGGCTTCTTTGGACACACTCCCCCTGACCATGTTCCCTATTGGATACTTAGATCCTTGAGCTTCCTTTTTAGGGGAGTACCGTTTGGGTGGAACTCCCCTATTACTTCTTGGTGGTAGTGTATATCTCGTTATTTCCTCGTGTATTGCTTAAACATGCTCTACTTCTATCTCATAATCACTATGGTTAGAGGAAACATATGGATTTTCAGAATTTTCAACATTACTTACCTCAAACACCAAGTTGGGTATGTTTTCTTCAGTGACACTTGATTTTTCCATGGATTGTATGGAAGTCTCAAGAAGTGACTCATCTTCAGGGTGGTTTTTAGGGTTATGATTATTTAGGATAATTTCTTCCGAGAATGGAAGCCAACTTAGTGTCTCTATATATTCTCTCTCCTTCTGACCACTAGGTTGGGTTTGATAGGTAGTATTCGGTCTCAGGAAAATCACGGTTCATGGTGGTGAAGGTGTGATGACTCTTTGGGTTATAACATCGATAGCCCTTTTGGTTAACACCATAACCCACAAAGACACATTTTTTCAGCACAAGGGTCAAATTTACTACGGTCGATTTTGGGAATATGAACAAAGACCGAGCACCCAAAAATCCTTGGGTGAAGAGTAAGGGAGATGGTATTTTAGTAAATTCTTATAGGGCTTGGATAGGAGTTTTTAAGTTCAGAATTTTTGTTGGAAGACGGTTTAGGAGATAAGTGGTCGTGGCAAATGCATCAGGCCAAAAAGACTTAGGAACCCGAGATTCAATTAGTAAAGCTCGGGTCATTTCTAGAAGGATCCTATTTTTCGTTTCAGCTACTCTATTTTGTTCTAGAGTATGGGGCAAGTAGTTTGATGAACTAATCCTTTAGTGTGAAAAAATTGTCTCATGTTTGTGTTAATGAATTCTCCTCCATTGTGAAAGCGCAAAATTTGAATATTTTTCTGAAATTGGGTTTGAATCATAGCATAAAAATGAGTAAATATTTCAAAGACCTCAGTTTTTTTGTTTTAGAAAGTATATCTATGTCATGCGAGTGCAGTCATCTATAAATATAAGGAAAAAACGATAACCTTGACCTCCTATTACTGGAGCTGGGCCCCATATTTGAGTTTTGGACCATATTTACAGTCCCTAGCTATTCTGGGATTATTTCGCTATTCTCTAAATATTCCTTGAATCTATTTGCAAGTATATAGTTTTTACGGATCTGATTTGAGTAATTAAAACTCAGATAGGGTGAATTTTGTATCAATATTGAATCTTTAGGGAACAAATTACTAGGGTAAATAGTAGAAGGGTTTGGAAATAAAATTCCAAACCCTTTACCTCCATTAGACGCAGCAGCCGTTTCCCAACAGCCACACCATCCATCTTAATTCATCTCCTTTGATCTCCACAACCGATCAGCTCCTTGCATCGCAGCCAGTGGCGGTTGTTATTCGTTCGTCTGAGATCGAGGGTTGTTGGTGGTGGTTCTTCTTCCGCCTCCGGTTCGGACTCCCTCGTCGGTCCACCCCTCGGAGAAGTCGTCTCCTTCGTTTGGGTGGGGTCTGCGAGGGCTGCTAGTGGCGATTCTTCTTCCGCCTGCGGTTCGGCCTCCCTCGTCGGTCCGCCACTCGGGGAAGTCAGCTCCTTCAGTGATTTCTTCTCTTGTCCCGTAGCACCCGTTCGTCAGTTGATTTAACCCAACAACTTCTTGCGATCCATGTATCTTGGTGGAGACTTTGTGCTTGCTGCTAGCGACGGTGGTGACGTTGCCCACGACCACTCCTCCGAATGCATCTCGACTTCTTCGTTTGTGGCCTTCATTCCACCACTCGGGATATCCAACTAGTTTGTTTGGCCGGGATGATGACTTGTAGGGTTCTGACTGGTGTCGTTCCTTTGAGCTTAGAAATCCGACTAACCTGTCTAGTCGGGATGATGACCTGTAGGGTTCTGACCGGTGTCATCCCTTCGAGCCTAGTGCTAACGCTTCCGACTCGCCTAGCTGGGTGAGGCTCGGTGCTGTCCCTGCAATCTTGTTGTATGCTGAGATATTGGTTGTGCATGTCATGGGATTTGGATCCCTGCGGTTGATTTGCAAATTGTCGGATAAACTTTGCTTAGGGGTTTGATTCTGATAATTGAAATTTTGATTGATCGGGCTACCGTCATTTGACATGGTCGCTGATCTTGATTCGGGAAATGATTATTGGTAAGTTGAAGGTGAGTGATGAGCTATGACAGATTTGGTCTTTAGAACCATTGAACCTACTCTGATATCATGTTGTCAATTGAAATTGGATTGTATTTCAGCAAAAGTTACCTTGAATTGTTTTACATGTGTTCTATTTATACAATTGAATCTAACAGCTTTCTAACAGCTATATTACTGTACGTAACATCTATTTTACTGTTCATAACAGCTATATATAACAATAAATTGAAAGATATACTTAACAATGGCAAAGAAGAGGGGATTGGTAGAATTATCAATACATAAATTGACGAGAACTTATTAAAGAGACATGAGAGGTAAAAAGATAGTTTATAAATTGGAGAGTCTACACTCTTACTTTTAATATTTAGGAAGTTATTTACAAATGACATAAAAGAGGGAATAGATATATAATGTTAGGTTATGAATTGATGATATCTATTCGCAAATAGCAAAAGAAGAATAAGAGATAGAATATACAATTTATAAATTAAAAGGATATTATTAAAGAGAAAGCATGAGTAAAATTATGTACTCACGAATTAGAAAGATAAAATCTTACTTTTATTAATGAAGAAAGAGGATGATTTATATCGTCTATGTATATATATATTAATTTGGTTAAATCACAAACAATGTTGACAAATAAACTTTTTATTGTATTTTGGGTAAATTGTGAGTTTACCCCCTAAAGTTTGAGTCGATTTTGAGTTTCCCCCATAAAGTTTAAAATTTTAATTTTAGTCCTAATGTTTGGCCAAAATGAAATTTTCCCCCATACCGTCAGTTCTCCATTTATTTTGGACGGAAACTTAGTCACGTGCCAAGCACGTGAGTTTAATTAATTTTGTTTGGACAAAATTGTTCTTCAAGATAATCTTCTTCCCAAACGCAACTCCATTGCCCTGCACCTCCACCTCCACTTGGATCGGCAACTTGTTCCTGATGGGAGCCGCCAAGGGGGACGGGGTTGGAAGCCTGGACGAAATTCTCTTCTCCATGGATATCGCCTTGCGACGGATCAAATCCCCTAGCCATCATCATCTGTTGCTGCAGCACCATCACCTTAGCGACGGAGGGACCACCAGAGTCAGAGTTAGAGCTTATCTGGTGTTGTCTCAGCTTGGAGGCAAGGAACGAGGACTCGTCAAAGTGGTTGAAGGCGGGTCCACCATTGGTTTCAGTGGTCGGGGAGAGCTCGGTGGGGTTAAGGTCCGTCCATGAGCAGGTAGTCGGAGATATGGAAGAGAACATCTGATCTAGGAAATCGTGGTCGCTCTAGGCAGCATAGAAGGGGTCGAAGTTATTAGAAGGTTGGAGGTCTTGAAGAGAGATATGCGATGGAATCGACCGAGATTGAAATTTACAGAAGAGTTCCGATGCAGAAACTGAATCCACAATCTCTGATTCATCAGGATCATATGAGCTTGAGTACTCCCCGCCCCTCTTCTCATCCTCTGAACTCGAACCAACCGACCCTGATGATAGAGCTTTATTAAACCTACCACCCTCTGAGCCCCAACCCGTACCCAAAAAGTCCCATTCGGACGAATATTTTACCACGTGGCATAGAATTATCTTCCTGGATGTTGTTCGTGCAAATGATGAGTGGATCATTTGTTCTCCTTCCCAAGTCAATATCACGCAGATGAAGGCCCGACATCTGGCACAGAGGGTGGGATTAAAGGATTTCGACCACCTGGATGTGTGTCGAGTCTTCCATGCAGCTCTTCTAGTTGCGATCCTTGAAGCTTACGCGGTCTACGATCCTGAGATTGGGTACTGCCAGGGGATGAGCGATCTGTTGTCCCCAATCGTGCCAGTGATTGCTGATGATGACATGGCTTTCTGGTGCTTTGTTGGGTTTATGAAGAAGGCACGTCATAATTTCAGGTTGGACGAGGTCAAAGATCATCAAGTGTAAAGATTCACATCTTTATAGCCACCTTTAGCATCTCCAAGCGGAGGATTGCTTCTTCGTGTATAGGATGGTGGTGGTGTTATTCAGGAGGGAGCTCGACTTTGACCAGACTTTGTGCATTTGGGAGGTGATCTAGGCGGAACAGGTTGCTATCAGGGCATGTATTGTCAGGTCAGCATGGCGGAGGCCGGAGGATGAGGGTTCGTGCCCCACATACGGACGATCTGCTACTGTTTGCCATTGGAACATGCGTTCTGCAGAGGAGGAAATTGATTTTAGAGAAGTACAGCAGCGTGGAGGAGATCATGAGGGACTGTAATTCCATGGCGGGTTAGTTGGATGTATGGAAGCTTCAAGATGATGCTCATGACTTGGTCATAACTCTTCATGACAAAGTTTTTTAAGTAACACGTTTGGAGTAGAAACGGAGTAGCGCTGGGGAAGAAGATTGTCAGGAAGGACAATTTTGTCCAAACAAAATTAATAAAACTCACGTGCTTGTCACGTGACTAAGTTTCCGTCCAAAATAAACGGATAACTGACGGTAAGGGGAAAATTTCATTTAGGCCAAATATTAGGCCAAAAATTTAAAATTTTAAACTTTAAGGGGGAAACTCAAAATCGTCTCAAACTTTAGGGGGGAAACTCATAATTTACCCTTGTATTTTCTTACTCCTAATGTTAAATTAATCTCTTCAAATTGATCCATGTCAATTCTTAATTTCCCATCCCTAGGTGTCATGTCATGTAAATCATTTTAAAATCATTCAAAGTCTCTAATTTATTCTCAAGATACGTTACAAAACACATATCATTTATTTTTATTTTACATTAGTATTTATGATTTTTCATTAAATATATTTTATGAAGTGAAATTTATATAATAATAAAATACATAATATTATATTTTATAAATATCAAGTATGCACATATTAAAATTTACTTTTACAAATTAAAATATAGATTAATTAAGGATCATTTCATTTATTACATAATACTCTTATTAAAATAAGACATATAAACATTACCTACTTCATTACAATAAATCATAATAAATTTTAACAATGTAAAACAATTAAGTATTATATATTTATAAATTAAATTAATTTACAGTTAGTAAATAGATCAAATATAATATGTATACTAAAACATTAGAAATTGTTACTATTTCTAAAGCCTAAAAGAATACTAAAACTTTTATATGTATAGTGATAGAATTAATAAACCATAAAAACTACTTCAGGAGTATTATATGGACATGAACATATTTGTTACGGTTTTGTGAATTTGTTTTTTTATATATTTATAAGTTTATAACTCAACCTATTTTTGAATTATTAAAGTATTATTTATACAATAAAAAATATTAGTATTACTAAAATAAATAAATAAAATTACCAATTATTTTAACAGTCTTTTGTAAAGATGTGTACATAATTAAGTCATAAAAATATTTAGCTTAATTGTTAATATTAATTTTAATTATTGCCTCATGCATTTTTAACTAATTTTATGAACAAATGCACTGAATATTAGGGCTGGGCAAAAATAAACGGTTCGTTCGAACCGTACCGAACCGTACCTGAACCGTACTGGTTCACAAAACAAACGGGTTTTTTGAAAAAATATGGAGCCGTTCAGAATAGGTATAGAAAATTGGTTCAAAACCGGTTAACCGGACCATTTTTTGTACCGGTTTTAAACTTAAAATACTACTAAATATTAAACCAGACCACATTCAAATCAGACCAGACAAAACTGGTTTTTCCTCTGCAACTACACTACTGACCGAATTATAAGCAGTCCCTAATAGGTAATAAACGTAAAAGGACAGAATAGCAAAAAACAAACAAGATAATTACACTTTACACTATAGAACAAATACTTTGCTGCAATAAAGAAGCTTGGTCCAAGATCTTTCATGTGAAGGTTGACCTTCAATAAAGAAGAAGATGACTTTGCTGCAACAAACAGGAGACATCCAGAACCTTCCCCTCCTTGTTAGTGCTCTGTACTGCGAAGAAGAGGTCTTCGGTGGAGATTTCGCCGACGACAGAGACGATTTCAGGGAGGAGAGCACAAATGGTGATTTGTCTGCCTCACAGTACTCACAATTTTCGCATCTGCTAGAACACGACCTGTTCTGGGAAGACAGTGAGGTAGAGACTCTGATCGCGAAGGAGAATGAGACCCGTTTATGTTTTACGAGCCTTATAATCTCTGAGGGATCGTTAATGGAGTCGAGGAAGGAAGCTATTGACTGGATTTTGAGAAGCTAGACGTTGCCTGCACCAGCTCCTACATAATATGAGAAGAGGCTTCAGTGTCTTCTTCGTCCAAGAAGAATGTTAAAATCAAGACACGAATTTGAGAATTGATGAGAGAAAAAATGGAACGGCGGAAACTCTAGCAGACAGCTTGAAATGGAGCGTTCCTCTGCAAGCAACTACACGGATTACGAGCTTTATTTTTTTTGGTATAAACAGGTTCGGCCGAACCGGTTCAGAACAGGTATGGTAAATTAGTCAAAAACTGGAGCGGCCAAAAACTGGAGCGGTAAACCGTACCGATTTTAAAATATGGTAAAGGTTCGGTTCTGAACCGGTTCGGAGCCGAACCGGTTCATGCCCAGCCCTACTTAATATAATATATATTTTTTGTATTTCATAACATAATTTATAATGACTTATCTTATCTATATAATTAATTATTTCATGAATTTTTAATTTTTAATATTTTTATTGTAAGCAATTCAAACTTACAACAATGAACTTTTTGAACAATTATTAAGTGTATATTCACGAGAAAAAATAACTTTTTAAACTTTATAACAATAAACTTATTATTTTATTTTTTAAAATTGTTTGACACTATATTCATTTAAAACTAATTAAAATATATTAGACTATGTACCATAAAAAAAATAACACATATTAAATATAAAAATAAAAATATTAAAAAGTTATTAGATGACATTAAATATATAGTTGTTGAGGTTTGTAATTCCCTCGAGGGCCGATGATTTCATGGAGACACAAGTGATTTTATATTTCTATGAAATAATTTTGATTTCTTAGTTTGAATAAATAATGGGATTATTTTGCAACTTGGTTGGTGATCTTTAAGGGTTTGCCGAATTTGTTAGTTATAGTGTTTTTTTGAATAAAATTATAGTATACTATTTCTATATAATTTAATGATAAATTGGAGTTTTTTAAAAAGTAGGCATTTTATTTTAGAAAAGTAAGTATACAAAAAAAATAATTCAAAAACAAAATATTTAAAAACAAAACTATACCTGTGGTGAATAGGCGTCACCCTAGGGTGCGCGTATACCTATTTTTCGAATTTCTTTTTGTATTCTTAATTTTTAAAAAACAAATAACTACTTTTTCAAAAAATTATTTATAAATTATGACTTTAATTTTTACATTATTTATTGTATTGCTCTATTTTTTTACAACTTATTAATTTAATATTTGAGAAATTTACAGTTTGTTAATTAAACTTTGCAAATACATTTTATTTTGAACCTAAGCTTTTTAAAATTTTGTTAATTACTAGACAGGTTTAACCCAATATGTCATGAGGGACCCAAGTCAATTGTTCGAAAAGCTTTGAATCAAGAATATTATTGGCCCACGGTAGCGAAGGAAGTAGTTGAAATGGTGAAAAAGTGTGAGTCGTGCCAAAATTACACTCCAAGAATAGGGCGCCCACCATCTAAATTGATACCCATGCGCGTCGCCTGGCCGTTTGTGCAATGGGGAATTGATTTGGTAGGTCCATTTACTAAGTCCAAGCAGAAGTGTTATATCATCGCTGCAATAGACTACTTATCCAAGTGGGTAGAGGCAAAAGCTTTGGCGTCGACTACAAAATTCCAAGTGGTTAAATTCCTCAAGTGTGGGATTATATCCAGATATGGATTTCTGAGTGTTCTAATAAGTGATAATGGCCCTCAGTTTGCAGGAGGAGAGTTAATATACTTTTGTGAAGAATTGCATATTGGGCACCGCCATACTTCAGTAAGGCATGCGCAGACAAATGGACAAGTAGAGGCGGCAAACAAAATCGTTCTCAGTGGATTGAAAAAACGGATCGATTCCTTGAAAGGAAAATGGACTAAAGAATTGGATAATGTCTTGTGGTCTATCAAGACAACGTCTAAAATAGCCAGGGGAGAAACACTCTTTCGATTGGTATATGGCTCAGAAGTTGTTGCCCCTACTGAAATAGCAGTAGCCTCAAATCGGATAAACATTTTGAGGCGGCGCCCAACGATGAACAAAGGCGCGTTTACCTCAATCTTGTAGAAGCCAAAAGATGGATATCAGACGAAATCCAAGGAAAAATGAGGTTGACGACCGCTAGATATTATAATCGGTAAGTGTCCTCTCGCCAATTTTTCCAGGGGGGGATGGTATGGAGAAGATATGAATTTTCACACTCGGGCAGGCTTAATAAGTTATCTCCAAAGTGGGAAAGGACTTTTAAGGTCGTCGCTATCCCTCACCCCAACGCCTATGTCTTGGAGGATGAGGAAGGAAATAAGTTGAAAAATACTTTCAATGCGGAGCATTTGAAAAAGTTCTATGCATAAGTTGTAAGGAATGATGCCATTGTAAATATATCAGGTACGATCTTTTACTAATCAGCGTCACAAGTTCTCAAAGGCGTCAATTTTATAAGTGAATGAGTTGTTAAAGAAAATAGAGTTGCAAAATTACTTGCATATCAAAAGAGTTCCCGCCTTGACTTCATTATCCAAAATGATTTACAAGATAAAATGTCTTCAAGCATTCAGAGAAAAACTAAAAGGCCTAGAAAAGAAAAAACAGTAAAATATTCTTCAAGTGCCTTTTGAAGGAGTGTTGCTGGGCTCTAGTGTCGATCATTTATGCCCAGCCTTAGCCTGAGAAGCTGAAGCCTCAGCATCCTTTTTCTGCTGCTGCATCCGTAAGAAGGCCTGAAAACCCCTTACCTGTTCCACAGGGAAATCAGCTTGAACACCACGAATCTAGGAGACTAGGTCGCCATACATCCTGATGATCTTTAACACCAAGTGCCTCTCAGCAGCCTCCTTAAAGGCAGTGGTCTTCTTGAAAGACTCCACCGCCTCGACCTTGGTAGTCTCAAGTTGGAGAAGCGCCACCTCTTTCTCCTTCTGGTCAGTCTCAACCTGAAGAAATGCCGCCTCTTTCTCATTAGTTAAGGAAGAAATAATTTTCTCGGCCCGACGAGCATTCTCCCTATTCTCGTTGGATACCTGCTCACATTCAGCAAGTTGCACAACAAATTTGGTGGCCATCTCAATAGGAAATTGCGCTTTCTCGATTACTCTATCCTTGAGGCGACGCTCCTCATAAAGGTACTCTTGGAGAATGGCGTTCTCCTTCTCAAGATTAGCCTTCACCTTCAAGCATTCAACCTTCTCCTTCTCAAGATGATCAGCCTTGGCAACCCTCAATGCATAGCTCTCCATAGAGGCGCATTATAGGGCAAGGTGCACTGCCAAGGCGCTGACCTCAGTCTCAGAGGCTAAAAGCTATCTACTAAGAGTTAATTATAAATAATGAGAAGAATAGCCAAGTACAAGAAAGAAGAAAACTTACGGAGGCCACTGAGGTGAGATGATTCCTAACAGCCACTTCGACCCATTGAGGATCGAAGTGGAGCTGGCGACGATCCCCAAGAAGTACAACGCCGCTCAACAAATGTAAGGCCAAGTCTGAATGAAGAGGAGTTCCTTCTGGAAATCTGGCATTGAGGGATGTTCCCTCTGTAATATTGGTACCCTGCAAGCGACGCTAGGGCTTCCAGTTCATCATACGATTCTCGTAGACAGGTGTCTCGTAGAGGTGCCGCCTTAAATTGAAACTAGGGCAATCAGAAGGACCCAAAGGAGAATCGATTGGTGCGGCATGTGAAGGGGGCATTTGAGGCATTGCTTGCCTAATGGGTGAAGGATCGATCGTGGAGGTAAAATATCATGGACCTTCCAGCGATGCCTTATGGCCTAAAAGCCAGCAATCAAAGGTCTAAGTTAGCAAAAATTTCAGAAAATAGGATAACATTCTTTATAAAAAGGAATACCTATTTGCGTCGCCGCCTCTTCAGTACTCTCATCCAGCACAATAGTCTCAGATGGATCAGCAGGGTGGGTCTTGTCCCTCTTTGAGCGCCGCTTCCTTTCCGGGGCTATGGATTTCACCTTGTGCTTCTTTTTATATGGATCTTCTTCCTCCCTAACAGGTGGAAGAACACCAGGCATTGCCTGGACATAGGGCCCAGAAGGTTGAAATAAGTAATCAAAAGAATAATCATCATCTGCAAAGAAAAAGAAAGGATTAGAAAAATACACAGTTAATCTCTAGACGAAGGTGTGACGACTTTAATGTCGCACTAGCAGGCGTCGCCTCCTATGTATCCTTTGATATATACGAAAGTTGCCCCTTGGAGTGTTCTAGGTATATAAGGTTAAGGGTGTCGAGATCCTCTTTGGAATATTCGGTGAAAGAGGGCAAAGAATCCGTACGGGAATTTCTTAAAGGCCATGCGACGCCTCCATGGAAGAAAAAGTATTTACTTTTCCAATTTGAGTTAGTGGACTTAAACCCACTAACCAAGAGCTTTTTCGGATTCCAGAACCAATGGTTCCATCCGAGGCGTCCAACATTCCAACCCTTTGACTCGGAAAAATGAGCTTGAAAGAGAAACAGGTCAAATGTGTTGAATAGAAGGCGATAGAAGGATCTAAATAAAGAAAGAGAGTAGGGTCAACCTTTACCGAAGAAAAGAATACTAAAACCTACTCACATACGTATGGCGTTTGGGGTAAGTTGAGTATCAGCGATGCCATAATAACGACACATCTCTATAAGGGTTTCGCAAGAAGGGAAGCAAAGCCCCACCTCTATTTGACCCAAATAGATCGTGGCTTCATCTTCCCTTGGAAAGGAAACAAGATCATCACACATAGACTCATGACAAGGGAAGCAGGGTCGATCGACGTCGCTCATACCCGAGAGTTCTACCCCCTACACAAAATTCTCTCGGGTAATGAGGTTTTGTTTCAGATCAATGGAAGGAAGGGGAAAGTTAAAAGTCTTACTAGGGGCGTCGCTTGAAGATGCCATAACTTTCTTCAGCAATCAAACTTCTGACAGCGTTACTTGGCAACGGGCAATGATGCAACACTTTTACCAAGAGGCGATTACTAAACAGACAGGTTTTCTAGAGAGAGAATATAGAGAGAAGGCAAAGCTAAATTGGCTAAAAGTGTTCAAAATGAATGGGCCACCCATTTTTATAGTGGACCATTGCAGAAACGGTAATCATTGCAATCGAAGTCGAAAGGTCGTGCATGATGGATCGTTGGATTGCATTGGAAGTTCAAATGTCGTGAACGGTGGACCGTTAGATCTGAACGGTCACACGAATTGCTGACGTCACGAAACTGTTCCATTCAAAATCAAAGAAAACCAAAACGTCGGACAATGTGGACCGTTGGATCTCTAATGGTCACACGGATTCCTGACGTCATGGGGGGTAGATGAACCGATTCATCCATTCGAATTCAAATTTGAATTTTCTCGCCTTTGAGTTTATAAATTCCCGCTTTTAAAAGATTCCAATCGTTGCCTTAAAAAGGCTGTAAATGCTGATTGACGCCTATTAAAATCAGAACCCAGTTGAGACAAATTAAGGCTTATATATAAAGTCGAAGCTCATGTTTGGCTCGGGGGGGCAGATGATGGGGTTTATAAGGGACGCCTTATGTAATAATCCTTTATCACTCACCTTTTAAACAAAATCACAAGATGCTATCCACCATATGGGCGATGCCCATAGTGTTAGAGAGTTGTTACCATATTAACAGGCACCACCTCCAGATGTCAGAATAAGACTAGAGGTGTCAATTTTCAACCCGACCCGAAAATGACCCGGAATCGACCCGGGCTCGGGTCGGGTTCGGGTCATAAAAAAGGTGTCACAGGTCATTTTCGGGTCGACCCGTCTGACCCGTCATAAAACACAGGTTGGGTTCGGGTTGACCTGTTTGACCCGAACCCGACCCGTATTAAAAAATATAAATAACGCAGCTGAAGCCACCCACCTCTTGTACAATCTCTGCAAGGCTAATAAGTTGAAGAAAGCTATCAGAGTCGTGGAAATGATGACAATTTCGGGCATCATCCCTGATGTAGCTTCTTTTATACACACTTGGTGAATCTATTGTGTCTAAAAGGATGTGTTTCTCAAGCAATCAAGCTCTCAAGCCAAGGAACTTGACCCCAACACCGTCACCTATAACATCTTGCCCAGGAACTTGTGCTACGACAGTCGGTAGGCTGAGGCCAAGATGCTTTTGTCAGAGATGGATGGTAAGGATAGATCCCCATCTAAGATTCTAACCGTACTAATTTCATATTGATCCATAAGTTGTCTCTCCACGGGAGGGTCGAACACACCCTCAAGGTGCTTGACGAAATGAGCAATAGAACCTACAGGCTACAACCCCATCATAATTCATAAAGAGCTTCCCAAATGTAAGAAAGGGAAGCTGGACTAAGTGGTGCAATGTTTCAATGAGATGATATTCCGACACCGGTGCTACCCAAATGAAGGAACATATAACGCCATTGTTGTGCTCTGCATGGAAGGTAAACTGGTAAAGCATGCGAGGCCTTCTCGATAATCTAAAGCTTGGGATCGGTGGAGCTGTGCGTCGTGGAGAGTTAAAAGCAAAGAAAAAGGTGGTATGTGCTTGAAACAGGCGGGTCAGGCGGGTCGACCCGCCGATCTGCCAGGTCGGGTCGGGTCCGGGTCATGAAAACCGACCCGCACAGCATGACGGGTCGGGGTCGGGTTGACCTGTACAGTACGACGGGTCGGGTCGACCCGAACCCGACGGGTTGACCCGTATTGCCACCTTTAGATAAGACCGCATTAAATGGGGATTAGATTGCATTAAATGGGGATTAGACATCTCTGATATTTATGGATAAGACCATTGTCCCATCCGAATGACACAGTTTAACTCCAGTTAAAGGTTAACCACGGTAAAAAGGTAACAATATTCATCAAGTTAAAGTAAGACTATAAATACAGAAATTCATTGTCATTTATTACATTCAAATTTTTTACCACACACATAAACGCTCTCCAAAAGCTTGGATTGACTTAAGATTCAGAGTGGAGAAACACGGGTCAAACTGAGGTTGTTCATCTGTGCAGGTCTGACCGCTAAGGAGAGTGACGCCTGAATAGGGCAAGGATTCTAAAGATCCAACAATCATCACGCACGTGTTAAATATAAGTTCTATGTATATATAGTCTATCCCCAAAAGTTTGGAATCTATGTGTGTATCTCACTACTTCATAATTCAATTTAAGATAGCATCCAATTGTTTAGTAGTGTAATTTTAATCCTATCATTTAATAGAATTTATTCTACCGCGCGTCTAAACTCATCTAAATTATCATTTCTATATTTTAATTATTACAAAATTAGTAAAATTATAATCCTGCATATATAAAACTTACTTGCTTCTCAGTTATATTAATTTATCACGTAATACTTCTCTTATTTGTGTGATCCATTCACTTCCCTAAGCAATGGTCAAACTTACTGGGTGTGGGCTTATAACATACAGCGATGCCGAAACCTTTCATTTTTCAGTCTAATTTCTTTCTTTTGTTTTGACAATGGAACAAGTCAACGAAGTTGTCTAGGCCAACGTTCCTCCTTCAAAACAAACTAAACTATTCAACACCCCTGCTTATGTTGACCTTGACCGTTTCAGTTTTTGAATGTTATAGGCGGCGTGTTTATAAATATACAGACGATTGAGAAAATGCAGAAGCCATCCATCAACAAGCTATTATTGTATAGCAAATAAGCACAAACCCTAGCTCACTCGTTCGTTCAAAGTTGATACAACATTCACTCATCATGAATTCCCTACGAATTTATTCGTCTCTCCCATTGCCCTCTAAAGTAACAAATTCAGCAGTTATGACTCATCTGCCAAAGTTCATGAGTTCCCCAGATTCCAATGACTTGAAGATCAAAACTAAATCTCTCCGATTGATGAAGATCTGCAGCAGAAATTACAAGAATGGCGGTTACATGGCTTCCGATCCTCACCTAATTATGGGACAGCTCATTGCTGGAGGCATGATAATGGGTGAAGATACAACCATGGTTCATCCTTCAGAAGATACAACATACGAGATGCGGTTGATCCTGGAGGAGGTGGCAGACAGAATAGAGATGCACCACAACATTGGTAACCAGAGGGATAACTGGAACATGCTATTGCTAAACTCTATCAATGCAATGACCCTTACCGCCACCACCATGGCCGGACTAGCTTGCGTTACAGACGGAGGAGATACGATGAAATTGTCGTCCACTCTATTGTTCGGTGCAGCCACTGCATTGCTGCTTGTGATGAACAAAATCCAGCCTTCGCAGTTGGCCGAGGAGCAAAGGAATGCCACTAGATTGTTCAAGCAGATGAAGCGTGAAATTCAGTCCATGTTGGTTCTTGGAACACCCACTGTGTCTGACGTGGAGGAAACTATGGAGAGAGTCCTGGCAGTCGACCGAGCTTATCCGCTTCCTCTACTTGGGAAAATGCTTGAAAAGTTCCCAAAGAAGTTCGACTCAGCAAAATGGTGGCCTAATCAAAGTCGGAGTACGTTCAAGAAATTAGGTGATCATGATCATCCTATGAATGGATGGAGTCATGATTTGGAGAAGGAGATGAGAGCCATTGTGGATGTTCTCAAGAGGAAAGATGAAGAGGATTATCTCAGACTCGGTAGCATTGCATTGAAGGTTAATAAGGTATTGGCCATCGCTGGTCCAGCATTAACCGGACTGGCTGCTGTCGCATCCGCCTTTGCAGCTGGAACCTCATCCTCAACTGGAGTGGAAACGACTGCCGGGGCATTGACGGTAACTGCCGGTGCTCTTGCAGCAGTAGTTAACACGTTTGAGCACGGTGGGCAAGTTGGGATGGTGTTGGAGATGTACAGAAATTGTGCAGGGTTCTTCAAGCTGTTGTCGGAGTCGATAGAGTCCACCCTAGAGGAGAAAGATTGGGAAAGAAGAGAGAATGGAGAGGTGTTCACGAGGAAAGTGGCACTCAAGTTAGGGAGGAGCTTGTCGGAGCTTAAAAATTTGGCAGAGACATCCTCCTTGTTTTCGGAAGAATTCGGAAGCAAGCTCTTCTGAATTTCCTGACAACCTAAACAGATACATACATACGTTAGGGCATTGACCAGATAATTTACTTGCACAGAACTAAACAACAATGTATTACCTCACATTCTTTGATTACATTTTTTGGATTTCTCAAATCATTTATGTAGAACGTGCTTTACATATATATATCACTTATCTTGATAACTGTTAATATTATAGTTCAAATGCGTATGATTTAATCAATTCAGCGCTTAATTTTTGGTTTAATTCACTAAATATGGTTACACTTGGTCAGTTAGTACTTCCACCATAGGAGAGGGCTCAAATACCGGCTCAATCTATATACTCAATTACTATTGAGATGTGAAAACTTAATTTAAATAAAATATCACGGCTTAATTACTATTGAGGCGTTATTTTTTTTACGACTCCGTTATTTGAGCTGTGAGGTTTTTCTCACTTTCCACTGCTCAACTTCAAGTGCCGTGAATAATTCAATTATTTTTTTCGCGTCTCGTTTTACTTTCAGCCGTGACAAATATTATTTTTATAACATAAAATAGTTTTTCACGGCTCCTTTTACTTTCAGCCGTGAAAAGTTAATAATAAATAATTTCACTACTCAATGCGGAGACCCCACTGGTGCTCGGTCATGCCCAACTTTTCATAAAGAAGACAAGAGACAACATTGGATTCTAAAGTTAATAATAAAATAATAAACTATTTTCACTGCTCAATGTCATTTTCCTAGTGCTCCAACTTTTCATAAAGAGGACAACATTAGAACTGGAGCTCCAATAGAATACAACATTGAAGACAACATTCCTACAATAAACATTTCACTGGTCACACCATTCTTCACTCCATCTTCCTTCTTCTTCCGTTGGAGCTGAAGCTCCAAAGGATGGAGCGGCGAGTCGTGGAGGTGGGAGCGGCGAGTCATGGAGGTAGGAGCGGCGGCGCGTGGGCTCCAATAAAGAAGCAGCCGGAAGATGCCAAGAGGTCCGTACCATCTTTTTCAACGTCTAGACCGAAGGTGCTCGAGGGTCGAAGATGCCAACCTCTTCATGTCGAGCGCCGCCGAGGATCCAACATCTCCAGTTCGGTGGAGGCTGGGATGGGGTCGCAGGAGGTGGAGTATGAAGTGGGTGGGGATTGTAGTCGCCGTGATAATTATTTTTTTAAAATTCATATTATTCGCGGCTCATATGAAACAAGTCGCGAATAATATGGATTAAAAAAACAATTATGGCGGCTCAACTCAAAAGTGCTGCCATAATTATTTTGGCGGCACTTTTGAGTTTGGGCCGGGAATTATCACGACTCATTTTAAATTGAGCCGTGATAGTTGTCCCGACGCTTAATGTCGCGGTTCAAATGAATTTGAGCCGTAATAAATTAACGGCTGGATTTTCCAGCCGTTAAAAATACATTTTTTAGTCGGTATTTGACATTCCTCCCGTAGTGTTCCATGCGTTTGCATATGATGTTTTGATGAGCCAAACTACCCCCTTTCGTTGTATAGTAGAATAAGTCACTACCCCCTTTCATTGTATAGTACAATAGGTCATTAAAGCCACCAGGACAACTGCTCTGCCAGTTACCACCACCAATGGCAGCTCCAACCCAATATCTTCATCACGGGAAAAAAATAAAATGTTGCACAGTTATTAACATTCATCTCCTTAACTCACTAACCATATATTCTCTGCTTGCCCTTGTTCGCCTTCAATGCACCCACCTGCAATTCAATGTGGCCAAGGATTTAAAGTTTCGTTTGGACCAATTAGCACTTTCCCTTTTTCACATACAATTCCTTATGCCAATGGACTTCGAGAACCTGGCTGCTGAAATGATCTACGTGTTCGACAAACGACCGACTATGAATAACAGTGTTATCAAGGCATACAACCATGCATAAATCGTTTAAGAAATATTTGCAATACATTATTTATAAAGTTATAAAATGGAAATGGAAAATTGGTTAACCTGAACAACATTAACGAGAATTCGTACATGACATTACCCGTAACACAAGCTCTCTTTATGTCATCTTCCTTGACAATACGAACTTGATAGTAGCGTGAACCCAAATCTAATTCTGTGAACCCTCACGTCCTTTTAACTGATCGAAAAAGTATGTAATGAGTGAGATGAGATAATTATTCTTCATATACAACTTATTCAAGAATAACATTGTTTCACCATAATGCTTATTCTAGAATAACATTATTGCACCATGTAAGGTGGATGGTTGAACCTATATATTTGCAACCTTATGCATATAATGTAACTACCTTCTCAACTTGTCCAACTCTGGAGGTGCCATGCGGTATGACGTCATTATAGGACAATGACCATCTAGCACTATCTCGATCGATCTAACGGTTCATCTCTCCCTATGACGAAACACTTATGGGAAGTCGGCCAGGCATGGTAGAAGTATATGCTTAATGGGACACTACATCACCTTGTGATTTCCATCACATAGAAAACATTTTAGGGGACCAAGTTGAGGCTTTGATCTACTAAGTTTATCGGTTTGAAAAACCTTTCCTATCAAAATATTTTAGTCACACAAAATTAAAAAGCTAACGAACACTACAAGAATATGTGGCAACAACGACGATTCTTTTGTGTTGATGGTAACAATTGTTGTTAAATATGTGTATAATGTGTCGACAGTTTTTGTTGTAATTATTATTACTTATTAACCATAATATGTTTTCCATCATTATAAGCTACTGTTAGTGTTAATTTTTGCCGTCATTTTATTTTTTACATGGATGAATATATAATGTCAACCTACTACTTTATACTACTTTAGATTAAATTACTCCATGAATAGCAACTAATGTTTCTGTGATAAATGTGAATATTCAACCGCGGAACACTTTGTCGTTAATATAACGATAACAACGACTGTTTGCTGTAACTACTGACGTAGCTAAAGCTCATGTTTGACGTAGCTAAAGCTCATTTAGTGTCACATAATTTGACGTAGCTAAAGCTCATGTTTTCTGTGAATATTTCTTTTGTCGAATAGTTTACCTTGAAAAAATTATAGTGTCAAGACAACGTCAACACAAATACATGCAATCGATAACAGACGAAAGTGTTATTGTAAAAACGTCTATTTAGTGTTCAATGTAGTTGTTGTAAATTATATATAAACAACTTCGAATTCTAAATACTGTTTTACTAAATATTATCATGCTTTAAAAAAAATCGTGAGTCATGGGGTTCGAATCCCACCCCGTTACCCAAATAAATATCTCCCTATCATTCAACTACATTAAACACGATAAGACATGTTAAAATCAACACATAATCAACAGTCAACTCAACACATTCAACATTCAACACAAATCCAACCGAATCAACACAAATCAGTCAATCAATTCTCCAGACAGTAATAATCAACACATAATATTCTTGTAGTTAGCCACCTCGCATAACTTACATTTTCAAACTCTCGTAACATCAACACCATGGCCATGTTCTTGTAGTTGATTAACTTTGACATTCAATTCAGGGTTCATGTTATGTTAGGACCCTCAAAATCCTCAAAGCAGCATCAGTGACTGACTTCTTCTTTCAGTAATGAAGTAATCCGGTTGCTTAATTCGAATTAGGTCATCAAATAAAACTATCGCGACCACAAAAGCAAATCAGATCACAAAATAAGTTTCACCTCAAATCATCACAAAATCTCTGATTAATAATATAGTATGATAATCAACATTTTTTGCTCAAAAGATGCCAGAGCTCAATCAAACACGAAATCAGATCAAATTCAACGATAATCAACAACGGGAAGTGATATCAGAGAAGAATCACATTGATCTAAAGACTATAGTAGCTTAAAGGAAATTGATCGAACCTGGGGGAAACTGGAGTTTTTAGCCCACACACTATCGTCCTGACCTATTATAGCGGCGAAGGTAAGGTGGTGGCCCTCGATATCGCACATCAGGTGCTCATCAACGTAAGTTTGCCACGAAATTGTTCAATTCCGTCTATGAATTTATCCTCTTCTCTCCCTCCGTATGTTGTTGTCAACTCAACTAGATGGAAGGAGGGAGGGAGGCAGGCACGGAAGGAGGGAGGCGGGCACAGAAGGAGAGAGGCCGTAGATAGGAATGAGGGAGATGACAACGTGAAATTGCGGAAGGAGGGAGGCGGGCGACGGAAGTAGGGAAACGACGACACGAAACTGCGAAATGAGGGAGGCAGGCGCGGAATTGACGACGCTGATGGAGGGTGGAGGCGGGATTCACGCGGTCACACGGAAGGAGGTCGGAGACTCGGACGTCTTGCTCCAGATGGCGGGCAGACGGCGGACGGGCGGAGAACTGGGGATAACGGTGTCATACTCGAACGGGCGAAGACTCGGACATGTTGCACGGTGGCTTCAGAAGAAGTGTAGGCTGTAGAAGGAGGCAATGAAAATGGATTGGGATTTTTTTTTTTTTTGTCCTTTAAATGGATTGGGATGACTTGAACCACCTGATGACCAAATGAAAATGAAAAACTGATTAGGGTTACTGCCTTAGGTGGGTGTGGGTTACTGAAAATTATACACGATACGATTAGACACGGTTAAATACGACACGATTAGACACAGTTAGAGACGGTTAGACACGTCATTATTTGACATGTTTAGACACAATTAATTAATCATTTTTAAACGTATGTTTGTCGTGTTGTAGCAGGTTAAATGTGTTTAGACACGATTATTAATCGTGTCTAAACGTATAAGAGTTGGTTAGACACGCTTAGTAATCGTATCATGTTATTATCGTGTAATATGCAGGTTGTTAGAGGTCGTTTAATCGTGTCGTGTAAGAAATTGTCACCCCTATATAATAGTAGCACAAGTGAGTACCGATTTTTGGTTTTTGCTAAGTACAAATGCAAATAACTTGAATTTACAAGATATAAATATCTATGTATTAGGTTTTTCTGGCTAATATTGGGTATGCAAAGGCAGTAATATCAAAGTCATCTACAATGGATAGAGATAGTCATATGAATGTTATTTCTTTGACAAGGGAACACAAACCTATCTATCCACAAGAACGTGCTCGAATCCAAAAGGTAATGAATAAATTCATACTTGAAACTTACCTAATCAAATTTTATTGTTCTGTGTAGTTCTCATATGTTCTATTTAATGAGGTAACTAGACTATTTAGCTATATATTGTTAGATAAACAATCTTTTAATAAAATATCAATCAAAGGATGAAAGTGAAACACCTAGTGCAGTATTCCAATTTGGGGAGTCATATTACAAGTTTACATGAGTTTTTTTAGGCATATTTCTTTTTTAACGGAACCTTTATGCATTTCTAAGGTATAACATAGACATCCCAGCTTTGGTGTCTAGAATACTTATTAAGGCAATGACATTAGTTTCGCACTAATAGTGGACCAAAAATACAAGGATTTATATACAATTGATTCATCAGTGTTTTTCTAATATTCGCTTCTTCATTGTTTTTAATAAACATCCATTTCGATATTAGGATGGTGAGACTATAAGTTTGAATGGATGAGTGCAGGGTATGGTTTGTATGGTGTCTTCTTTGTTCTCGAATGCGATAAGTATGTTGACTCTACCTCTTGTACCTGTGTTGTTGTGAAGTTTTGATTTTTAAGCATTGTATGTATAATTGTACAACATTGTAAGAACAAGATTGTTTATGCTGTCAAATTACTGAGTAATTGTATATAATCATATCTTGACTAATTGTTTATGTGGATATTATGGGTAATGGATATTTTGGATATCTTTATACTTTGTTGTATTTTACAAAATTCTGAAATATTAATTTACAACAGGAATGTGTGAGTAAAAATAAATAAACTGGATTCATTACAAAAATCGTGGAGGTTAATAACATAGGAATTGTCACAGGTGACATCCTATAGCAGATCTACATTTTTGACAACTCTGTTAATGAAAATTGTTTCTTATCAAAGACAGCAAAGCAAACTCGTGTCTAAAACACTATTTTAACGACATAAAATTTTCATCACTATGAGTGAACTGTCGTATCGACAACGTGTTGTAGCCTTTGAAATGTGTTTAACAACAACCAAGTTACGTTGTAAAATAAAAGTGGGGAGTGTCATTCTAGCAGTGTCAAACCTTTGACAACGGACAATTACTGTATCTATAATCTTTAACAACGGGCGCTACCGAGACAAACATTACGTTGTCACTAAAAGTTAACAACGATATTTATGCCTTCTGCAACGATTTTTTACTAACGCTAAAGATCGAGTTGTTTTGGAGTGCAACAATGTATTATACCTCGAATATGTTTTACACACACACAAACACACACACACACACACACACATATATATAGTTAATTACTTGTTTTATCACTTATCTTAACAACTGTTAATTTTCTAGGTCAAATTTGTGTGATTTAGTTAATTAGATTTTTACTTTTTGGTTTAATTCACTAATTATCGTTACACTTTCTAAGTTAGTACTCATAGGTGTGTTTCATATGATATTTTGATGAGCAAAACTACCCAAAATGCCCCCTTCCATTGTATCGCAAAATAAGTCATTACAACCCAACATCATCAGCATGATAGAATAACTCTCGTGGATCCAGTTACCACCACCGATATTGAAGTCCCAACCCAATATCATCAACACGATTGAAATAATGTTTTAGAGTTATAAATAAGTGTCTACTTAACTCACTGAGCATCATTTTTGCTTGCCATAATTCTCCCACATTCAATTCCATCTCCTCGGCCTTCTAGTATAACGCTATTAACTCGTCATTCACACAACTCTTCACCTTTTTCCCATTTCTCCCACTGCAAAGATTCACTATTGATTATAGTTATCATAACCATATCGGTCGTCAAATCGGTGAGGGAGACAGTTACTAGTTCAGTCTGTCCGACCGCGGTTCACTAATAAAATTGATACATTATTGCTATACGAAAATAAATTGTGTATTTCTTTCTGCAGTAAGACCCCAGCGGTCAGCCTCCGTTCTACGCTAAAATTTGTAAGAAACGGGGTGGAACTTAGAGACCCCAGCGGGCCAAGGAGGCCCGACAAACGGGGTGGAACTTAGAGACTGAGATGAGATCGGAGAATTGTTCAAGGTTGAGACCGATATCGACTAACTTTGTGTTATACGAAGGTGAAAATACAGATATTTACAGAGTATCACCACATCGGAACATCCTCTTTTCACACTTAACCAATTTTCCTTTTCTTCTTTGTCTTTGTGCGTGTTCTTGTTTTCATTCTATCGCTGCTCCAAATTTATTGAAGACACGCTCACCTTCTCCTTCCAATGCAAGTGTCTTTCCTACGTTATGTTGTGTGAAGTAAGAACTTGTGTGTGTCAAAGTTAATTGTTGGTTGTGAAAAGAGAAACCAATGAGGAAGGAAAGTCAACAAATTAGATTTACGGTTTGTGTTTGTCGAGTCAAAAACAAATTGAATGATACAGAGATATTCAAAAACCATAGATTATATTTAGGGTTTAGAGTAAAAAACAAATTGAACTAGAGAACAGGTCGGTTATTCAAAAACCGACCAATTCTCTAAATTGGTTGATTTTCGCTCATAAGACCCTGATCACTTTACATTTCGATCTTTTGAGGCTACCGGACCGTCTGTGTGACTGGTTCACGGTCCAACAGGGTTCTACCGACACTCTAGTCCCGTTTCGTATAACTATGCTTTTGGTAATAGATCCAAAATCTCAACCTTTTCTTTGAAATTTGCAATCTCTTAAATTTGTCCTTCTTTCTCCTTCAATTCAATTGTTACCCTAATCTTCTCACTATTCACTTCCCTTTAAGGCAGGGGTGACCTCGGCGGGACGGACCAGTCTTTTTGGCACGACCAAGCCCGAGTCCAAAATTTCGGTCCTCACCTGTGGAGACTGATTTTGGTCTAAAAAGCCCGCCCGAGTTGGTCCTGCTTGATTCGGGCCGGTCTAGGTGTTGGACCAAAATATTCATTCCCCCCCCCCCCCCCCCCAATTTTTTTTTAGCGAATTACTACCAACAAAAAACAGCAATGCACCATGATGTGAATTACTACCAACAAGAAGAACAAGTTTAATCACGACGAAACGACGGAACAATCGTGACCTAAATCAGAACAATTGTGACCTAAATCAAGAACAATCAGAATTAATTTACCTGAGACGGAAGGAGGCGGAGTGGCCAAGAGTCACGGAAGCTGGCAAAGGTCTGGTGAAGGTTTTGTGGCCAAGAGTCATGACAGGAGATTAGGAAAACTAGGGATGAGCTTGGGCGGTCCGGTCCAGTCTTTTTGGCAAGACCGAGCCCAAGCCTGAAATTTCGGTCCTCGCCTGTGAAGGACCGAGCCCGAGACTGATTTCGGTCTAAAAAGCCTGCCCGAGTCGTTCTTGCTTGACTTGGGTCAGTCTCGGTCTTGGACCGAAATTTTCAGTAAAAACAAATTGTTCGACATTTGAAATAAAAATAATTGCCCGAACTAATCACGTTAGTCAATCGGAATTAATCAGAACTAATCTCAAGTAATTGTGATTCGTGATAGAACAATCAGAACCTAAATCGTGACCTAAATTTGAACAATCGCGAATTCGTGAAGACAAATTTCCGTGACCTAATTATGAACAATCAGAACCTAAATCGTGACCTAAATTGGACTAATTACAATCGTCACATAAATCGGAACAATCGTGATTAAATGATTAAATGTTAGATTTTAAGAAAATTCGGTCTGGGCCAGTCCTAATAGGGCTTTACGGGAAAAAAACGAGACTGGACCGAGATCGGCCATAGAGGAAAAAACCCGCCCGCCCGCTCGGTCTCGATCTTAGTCGGGTCAACTCGGTCCAGTTTTGTCGAGATTTCAGTCCTACCAATCTTTTCTGCTCACCCCTAAGGAAAACTGGAAAAGGTCTGGTGAAGAGTGAAAACTGGTCACAACAGGAGATGAGAACTAGAAAGATAACATAATGCTAATTGCTAGGGTTTTAATTTACCTGAGACGGATGAAGGTGGAGTTACCGAGAGTCACGAAAACTGGAGAAGGTCGGTTTGAAGGTCTACTGATATTGTTTGAATATAGGGCAATGAGTTGTTCAAAAGGCTACCTTATCTGATCTAAAAGGAGAATAGGCTTAAAAGGAGGAGATGGGTTGAGGAAGGAGAAAATTTGAAATGGTCTTAATAGTCAGTCGGTCTGGTCCTAATTGAAATTTTGGTGAAAACGACTGAGCCCGAGTCCAAGCCCGACCTCGAGAAAAAAACATGTCCGTTCGATCTCAGTCCTACTCGGTCCAGTCTCGGGCCGATCTTGTCGGGAATTCGGTCCACTCAGACATTTTTGTTGACCCTTACTTTAAGGTTGATGTTCTTAATCTTGGTTTCGTAAGGGAGATTGAACAGTTTTGGAGTTGAAGAGAAACATGATTAGTCTCAAATATGAAACAATTTTGATCTTGCAATATTTTAAATTTGTCTTTCATTCTTTTCCTCAATTCGATAGTTACCCTAATTTTCTCACTATTCAATTCCCTTTAAGATTGATGTTCTCGATCTTGGTCTTGTAAGGGAGATTAAACAGTCCTTCAACGACGTTGAAGACACGGTTTTGGAGTTGAAGAGAAACATTGTTAGTCTCAAATATGAACCAATTATGATCTCAGAGGTGCTACTTGATTTTTTTTTGTTCGTTCAGGTCCAAGAATCTATCCCGGGGTTCAATATTTATTCATAATATTATACGACGACAATCAATTCATTTTATTTTTACAAAGTTCAAGAAATATAAATGGTGAAAAGAAAAGAGTCATATTCTTAAGGAGGAATTGTCAAGGCTGCAAGTATATAGTTGCAGAGAGGTTGGAAGTAAGGGGCATCGACTGAATTAGGTTGTAGGTAAGAGTAAAATCATTGTTTTGTAAATCATTACTTGAATAAGAAGACTACTTGTGCTACTCGTATCGTATTGACAAATAATGGATTATCAATTCACGAAGTAGCCAAGTGGACATATTTTGAAACACGAGTAACCATTTAAAAACGCGAACAAAGAAGTACTCAGAGGGTAATATGAGTCAAACATAAGTGACCAAATAGATAATTAACCATATCTATATAGTGTCTACTCAAACTACATTTATTTCATGTACGTATGAACTAATGTATATACATCACCTTAATATAATTATGGAAATGATTGCATTCAACAACTAAAGAAATTGTTACAACTTATATGTATTTGTCATAGGTTTGAAGAAAAACTAATGCTATTTTTTACATGTGCGGCTCCAAATTTTTCATAAACAGTCTTTTACTCAACTGATACAAAACTCTCAATATTTGAGAGCATTATAACTTTTATATTACTCTATGAATTTTTTGATGAACTCAAATGAGAGAGGATACCTCTTTATTTGCAAGTGGTGGTAGATCTTTATGAAAACTCTACGTTTCATGACACATAATAAATTAGGGCCACGTATGGTAACCAATATAATGAATCTATTATTGTCAATATATTCACATAACCTTTTAGATCTTCCCAAATGTACGATCGTCATGTGTAACAACGTGAACCATCCATGAAGCCTATTTCATATGCTTATGTCATTCTCCCCCACCAATCTCGGATGACACACTCAGTGTGTGTTGGGTGTGATACTTCTTGATTTAACTCTAAAGCTTACAAAAGGCTTCTTCGAGTTACCATTTGACTTCACTTTTGCCTTTTCTCTCCCTCTCTCAAGGCAGGGTTGAATACATGCTCTTTATGGTCCGGCAAAGGGCTACTTTCGTAGAGGGCTCTTTATGGTCGGAAGTTGTATCTGACTATTTAACATGTGTACAAGTCGTGGTAAACCAACTTATTCGTAATGGTGAAGCGATAACCGATACGAGTTGTGGAGAAGATTTTAAGATGTTTAACCGATAATTTTGAGAATGTTGTGTGTGCGATGGAAGAGTCAAAGGATCTTGCGATGCTTACTGTCGACGAGCTTGCTGGTTCTCTCGAGGCATATGAACAACGTAATAAGAAAAAGAAGGAGGAGACACTAGAGCAAGCACTCTAAACCAAGGCGACAATTGAAGACGAAAAAGTACTTTATTCTCAAAATTTCCGAGGTAGAGGGCATGGCTGTGGAAGCTCTGGAAGAGGTCGCAGCAGTTATGAAGGTTACTATTAGGAGAATGAACAGTCAAGTCAGCCAAACTGTCGTGGAAGAGAATGCAGTAGAGGGAGAGGCGAACGGTCGAACTATTCCAATATCGAGTGCTACAAGTGTCACAAGTATGGTTACTATGCGAAGGATTGCTACTTTGACAAATGCTATAGTTGCGGTAAAGTAAGGCATCTTGCAAAGTATTGTCGAGCCGATAAATAGGTGGAAGAAACAATTAACTTGGCCTTGGAAGATGAAGAGAATGACGGTTTTCTCTTGATGGATCAAAATGAGGACAACATCAGCAATGACACTCTATGGTATCTCAACTCGGGGGCAAGCAACCATATGTGTGGTCACGAGAACTTAATCACAAAGATGCAAAAGATTGAAGATGGTCATGTGTCAAGGTATGGTTTGTTACGTACAAAAGGATGGGTTGATAAGGTCAATCCAAGATGTACTGTTGGGTATCGATAGTGACAGCCCAGTAAGAAAAGGCCTCGAAGGCCCAATAACTATAGAGGGGGTAAACCCATGACATCCGAACCGGATCGGCCCAAGTACAAGCCAAACTTGGCCCACCATCGAGTAATCCAGAATCGAGCCCAAAGTCTATAGGGACGCCAAAGGCTCTCGAACTTCTCGCCATTCTCTACCAGGTCGCGACCTTCCACTGCTCGACATGGGAGTGCTCGCCCCGATGAGAGCCTTGCCTCTCTCCTCTGGTCCTACCAAACCGTTAATAAGGAAGTGGCCACGATATCCCGCATATCTCGGTCACATATTCACTAAGGATTAGATTTGGTAACTGCAATATCTCGCAGTAACTGACGATCCGAATCTTCGGCAATACAATATACACTAAGATATTCAGCTGCCATATACGGTTCTATCTCTCTTACCCTATAAATACCCTTGCTTTACATACGTTCTTTACGTTTTGATTTTTATACACACACATACTCATTTAAGCATCGGAGAGGGACCCAGAGGCACCCCTTCTGTTGCGCTCCCCTACTTGCAGGTTCACCGGAGTCGGAGCTGAAGCGTCATCCCAACCTTGTCTGGCATTCAATTCACTGCCAGATCAGCATTCAGGATTTCACGATCCAACATGTACCAGATCTCAAGACTAATATTTTGAGTTTGGGGCAACTCACGGAGAAAGGTTACTCGATACTCATAAAAGATCGGGTACTACACTTGAAGGATACGCATGGGCGTACGGTTGCTCTAGTCGAGATGGGAAGAAATTGGATCTACAAACTAAATTTGAGACGCGTGCTAGAAATATGTTTATAAGTCAACGTAGAAGACAAGGCATCTCTACCTACATCATGAAGGTCTAAATAAATTAGCAAAGAAGAACATGGTGCACGGGTTGCCGTACATGGACTATGAGGGCAGATTTGTGAAGAATGTGTGCTTGGCAAGCAAGCAAGAACCTCGTTCCAAAAGAAGGCAAATTATTAAACAAAACATATTCTCGAATTGATTCATACCGACATATGTGGACTAATCAACCCCGAACCTTTCAGCGGTAAAAGGTATTTCATTACATTTATCGATGATTTCTCACGAAAAATGTGGGTTTATTTTTTGAAAGAAAACTCTGAGACATTCGAGGTGTTCAAGAAGTTCAAACTGATGGTGGAGAAGACAACTCATAAACACATCAAAGTCATACGATCTGATAGAGGTGGCGAATATACTTACGTTTTTCATGGTGTATTGCAAGGAGCAAGGCATAAGGAGATTTCTAACCGCACCATACTCTCCTCACTAAAACGGTGTGGCTGAGAGAAAGAATCAAACTATTCTCAACATGGTTCGATCAATGCTCAAGAGCAAGAAGTTTCCAAACGAATTTTGGGTGGAAGTCGTTCAATGTGCTGTCTATGTACAAAATCGATGTCCGCATTTGAAGTTAGAAGACCAGACACCACAAGAGGTGTGGAGTGGACAAAAGCCGACAGTTTCGCATCTCAAAGTGTTCGATAGTGTGGCTTATGCACACATACCAGATCAACGAAGAACAAAGCTTGAAGACAAAAGCAAAATGTACATTTTTATTGGGTATGATGAGAAGGCAAAAGAGTTCAAGCTATTCAACCCGATAAATAAGAAGGTGATGGTGAGTCGTGATGTGCGAGTACACGAAGCGAGTGAATGGTCTGGATCAATTTGACCGAAATTGACATCAAAGTTGAAGAATCATCCGTCGTTACATCAACAAGCAAACAACTATATTTTGAAACTACCGATGATGAAGATGAACCGCTACAACCCAAGAATCGAAGTTTGCAAGATTTGTATGATTCAACTAATGAGTCACACCTTGTATGTCTTTTTATAGATGCTGAAAATATTATTTTTGAAGAGGCGGTGCGAGACAAGAAGTGGCACACTGCCATGAACGAGGAAATTGAGGCAATTGACTGCAACAACACATGGTAGCTAGCTGAATTGCCGGAAGGAAGTCAACCTATTGGTGTGAAGTGGATGTTCAAGAAAAATATGAATCCTCAAGGCGAGATCGAGCGGTACAAGGCGTGGCTTATTGTGGAAGGATACAAGCAAAATGAGGTATTTGCTCTTGTTGCAAGGATGGAGACAATTTGATTACTCATTTCACAAGCTGCTCAATTCAAGTGGCCAATATTTCAAATGGATGTCAAATCGGTATTCTTGAATGGTGTACTTAAAGAAGATGTCTACATCAAACAACTGCTCGGGTACATAAAGTTCGGAGAAGAGAATAAGGTGCTAAAATTTAAGAAGGCACTTTACGGGTTGAAGCAAGCACCATGGGCATGGAATACACGTATCGATTCATATTTCAAGGAGAATGGGTTCAAGCAGTGTTCCTATGAGCATGCTCTTTATGTAAATAAGATTAGGAGGTAACGTGAGATTAGGAGGTAACGTGTTGTTTGTTGCTCTTTATGTTGATGATCTGATTTTTATGGGCAATAATGGTGAGATGGTAGAAGAGTTTAAAGGCACAATGACACAGGAATTTGAGATGACATATTTGGGCTATATGAAATTTTTTCTTGTTTTGGAGGTTAGACAAGTAGAAACGGGTATTTGTGTATTACAAGAGACATATGCAAACGACATGTTGAAGAAGTACAAGATAGAGAATTGCAATCCCCTTTCAACACAAATGGAACCCAGAGCAAAATTCTCGAAGTTCGATGGAGGATAACGTGTCGATGCGAGTAAATATCGGAGTTTGATAGGAAGCATTCACTATCTCACATGCACAAGGCCGGATCTTTCGTTAAAGCAGATCTTTCACATGCACAAGGCCGGAAGGTTTAGAGCTTTGGTTAGACATAATATATGATGATGTGAAGTAATCAAACATCTTAATGGCTTGTGGTGATCACCTAATACCCTATGGTGCAAGTTTATTTATATTTCAAATCAATTGCCTTTTGCACTCAAACGTTTTCTTGAAGTTTCATTAGCTTCATAAGTTATTTATGTGGATATTTAGTCCATTTTATTACAAGTGTTACATTTGCTGAATAAAGTTTTAAATTGTTGTTGTATAGCAGACTGTGATGACAATATCACCAACATACAGAGGGAGAAAACAATAACCAACTCACACAAAACTTAAATGATTGCATTCACAAGGCTTTCACTTGTTCAAACCAAACTCGAGGAGCCTTTTTAAGGCCATAAAGTGCTTTCTACAACTTAGACACAAGTATATTACTTGTGGAACCTTTCACTTCAAAGCTATATACACTTTTTCAATTAATTCTCTATAAAGGAATACATTTTTTTGCATCAACCTACCTTAAACACCACTTTTGAGTTAAAGAAGATTCATAATTATTCTAAAAGTGGTTGGTTTATATATAAGGCTAATTGTTTCTTAAAAGTCAAAGTCACGCTTTTGAGAGAAATGATTGGCTATAAAACGAGCCTTATACCTTGAATTAGAGCCATAAACATTTTCCATTTTCCAGGAAAAAAAACACTTGAACCCAATGGGGATACAATCAAAAAGTAGTTGAAGAAAATACCAAGTATTCTTAGCTTGAAGAAGTTCCTTGTTAGCCAGAAGGGATTGATGATGACTTTATGAATATTCAAAGGTTCATTAGTACTCATGTAGGAAGTTAAGTATGAAAGAGAGACTGGAGGGAATGTTCCTTAGAGCATGTCATCAGAGTTCTTAGGAGAACAAGAGAAAGAGATTGTGGATATAGAGTCGTACTAGAGTAAGAGGCAAAATATATGATAGTCAAGAGGGCTTGAAGGGAGAAGAAACTGATATAGAGAAGAGAAATCATCAAAATGAACAAATAGAACAAGTGTAGAAAGAGGAACATAACATATAACATCAGATACAACAGGAGATAAAAGAGGTGAGAAGTTGGTCCATTAAGAATTTTAGAAGTATGAATGGTATAAAAGATAGGAACACGAACAAATAAATGAGTATAAGGTTCAACAACACTGGTAGAGATAGAATCAGTAGAAAAAAAATAGCAGGGAAGGAACATCAATCACCTATTGAAGATGCATCCCAGGAGGAGACTGTTGATTTAACTATTTTTCTTATTGATAACATTCTGTGATTACATACTATATAAATCTTGTTATGGTTGACCTATGGTAAGTACATAAAGACATATTACAAATATTGAAGGTATGCTAAAATTAAGGATCTATTTCCCTAGCCTAGAACCGATGTTATGTTGATCTAGGAATATTTTTTCTTGTTTATTTTGACACTTAGTAGGGTCTGTGATACTCCACTTGTCCAGAATGTCACAGAAGGATCTTCCATTAACTGTTTTTCTACGTATGTTGGTTAACTAGTTCCAGAGTGTATAATTGAAAATTTGATATTTCCTGTATCTAGCTTCTCTTTAATGAACTGACGGTATACTTCCACGTGCTTAGTCCGATCATGTTGGACTAGATTGTCTGAGATGTTAATGGTTGCCTAATTTTCGCAAAATAGCTCATATGTTTCAGATGGTGGAAACCCAATCTCTGTCATTAAATTTATAATCCATAGTATTTCTAATAATCCTTGTGCTATTATGTGAAACTTTGCCTCTGCACTAAACAATGCCAGTACTTTCTGTTTGTTACTTTTCAAGGTTACCAAATTGCTCTCAACAAGAGTGAAGTAGATCTTCGATCAATTGGATTACTTTCCCAATATGCGTCCCTAATGCCTTGTATTTCTAAGTTACCATTTCGTCTGAATAAACACCCTCTCCATGAGATTCCTTTTAAGTATCTCAAAATTATGAGGACAACTTCCATGTGATCACTGTGAGGTTGATGCATGAATTGACTCACCACAACTACTGCATAGGCTATATTCAGTCGGGTATATGACAAGTATATATGTTTGCCCATCAACTTATGGTATCGTTCTTTGCCTGTTAGTATTGCTCCGCCAGTCATTCACATACCATGGTTCACTACTATTAGAGTCTCAGCAGGTTTACACTCCAACATTTCTGTTTCCTCTAAGAAATCCAAAACATACTTCTTCTGAGATATAATGATTCCTTCTACCAGCCTTAACACTTTGATTCTGAGGAAGTATTTTAGATTCCCCAGGTCATTCATCTCAAATTCTTCAAATAAGTTCCTCCTTAGATTACTCATTTCTTCTGTATCATTCCCAATAATAATCATGTCATCCACATATGTGATCAAACAAGTTATATTTTCGCCTATTTTCTTGCAGAACAATGTATTGTATAAGTTGATTTGTTTGTACCCATACTTATTCATTGCAACAGTAAACCTGCCAAACCATGCTCGAGGTGACTGTTTTAGCCCATACAGCGACTTCTTTAGTCAACACCCCCTTCCTTCTGGAATTCCATTTTTGTAACCTGGTGGAACTTCCCTATACACTCCTTCCTTCAGATCTCCATGAAGAATTGTATTTTTCACATCAAACTGGTGAAGTGACTTATCGTTATTTGCAATAACTAACAAGAGTACTCGAATTGTGTCCATTTTTGCCACGGGCGAGAACTTATCAGAGTAATCAATTACACACGTTTAAGTATATTCTTTTTCTACTAATATTGCTTTGTACCTCTCAAATGATCTATCTGGCTTATACTTAATGGTATACACCCACCCGCATCCCACTAGGTTTTTTCCAGTAAGTAATGCGCAAAGTTCCCATGTTTTATTTTGAGTAAGTGCTTCCATTTTGATATTCATAGCATGTCGCCAAGCCTTGAATTGTTGGGCTTCTTCCACAGTGTTTGAAATGTTTTTGGAATAGACAGACATAATAAATGATTTCACTTGCTTACTCAGTCTCCCCTTACTACGTTAGACACGAGATATCTTCCTCTTCTTATCTTTTTCTATGGTGTATATCTTTTAGGTAGTCGACGTTGATTCTCTCTCGGAGGTAGTTTGTACCCTTTAGTCACTGCCTCCTCTTGTTCTCTTGATTCTTCAAAATTAACATCTTCAACTATATTAACATTTTGAGGTTCAGACATGTTTACCTTGGATTTCTCAAACAAGGGAGTATTGGTTGTGACCCCTAGTTCGCTGGTACTGACGTGTCAGATATTGTCCCGGTGGTTCGGCTAACCTACTATGTTGGACCATCATCAGAGAGAATTGGACAACATACCCAATTCAGTGGATCTACTGTAGTAGTACTCCCCCCCTGAACACTGAATTGGTGATGATATTATTCTGTTTCAAGGAAGTCACAATTCATAGTAGTCAACATGTAATGAGTCTTAGGATCATAACATCGATACCCTTTTTGATTGACTCCATACCCTACAACGACACACTTGACCGCACATGTATTGAATTGGGTGCGGTCAGATTTTGGTATGTGAACAAACACTGAGCATCCAAAGATGTGAGGGGGTAGGCTAAGTGTCGGGTGCATTTTGTTGATTTAAGATAGGGTTTGCATAGGTGCTTTGAGTTTTAGGATTTTTATAGGGAGACGGTTTAGAAGACATGTGGTTATGGAAACTATTTCAGGTTAAAACAATTTGGGTACTTTAGATTCAATAAGAGGTGATATGGTCATTTCAAGGAGTATGAGATTTTTTTTTCTCCCACACCATTTTGTTCTTGAGTATGTGGACATGAAATTTGATGAATAATTCTTTAATTTGTTCATATGTTGATTGATGAACTCCCCTCTATTATCAGACCGTAGGATAGGGATGTTTTTCTGAAATTAATTTGGGATCATGTGGAAGAAGTGAATGAATTTGTCAAGCACTTCAGATTTATTTTTTTAAAAAATACACCCAAGTGCAGTCATCACCAAATAGTACGAAATATCTAAACCCATGACCCCACACATCAGAATGTACTAAGGAAAGTATAGAATCCATACGAGTATTATTTGGTCTAAATATTTGTCTATGAATTTTTGTGAGAATACATGTCTCGCAAAACAGAGTCCTGTCTTTTGCAAAACATGAGGATGGATGGCTCAATCTCCTATGTCATAGTCAAATCTTTCTTTCTGTACTTCAGTGAGCAAGCAACACTGAACCTTGTTAGGCCACCTCATCCATGTAGTATATACCATCACATTTAGTGCCACACCCAATAATCATCCCCGTCCGGATATCCTGCAATATGAATAAACTTGGGTTCATTATCATTTTTCAATTCATCTCCTTATTAATATGGGATACATATAATAGTTTATTTGATAACGTCGTAATTAGGAGACAATTTCAGATTTTCAGAGTTGGAGAAATATCTACTGCACCCATACCTATCACTAGAGTCTTTCCCCCCGTCTACAGTATTAATACATTTAATCGGGGACTTCACAATGTTTATAAGGTCACTTGCATCATAAGTCATAGTATTTGTCGCCTCGCAATAAAAAATCCATTGTTCATTTTTCTATTCACCCTTCTGATGGGTTTAATAGGCATTTGTCAAATAATCAAGGGCTAAATTGAAATAACAGGTCCTGACTTGTCACATTCCAGAACAATTGGTCTATATAGGCTAGGGTTTAAAGTAGAAGGGTTTGGATGTAATTTTCCAAAACTTTTATGTGTGAAGGAGTCACTCCCAAACGTGAAGCAATTGTTCTCGTCTCTAGTATTCACCACTGCGAACAAACACTTCTCCCCCTGCTTTTTGATGTTTCCACCACTGGTGTTGGTGCATTTTGGGTTAGCCACCACGATAGCGACACTGGTCCCAGTTCCTCAAGTCTCATTCTCCTTGTGGTGATCCTCCCGCCACTCCGGATATCTCACCAATCGAAAGAAGGAATCCTTCGTATATCTAATCATTCTACACTGAGTACACATTGATTTGTTTTTGTCAATCAGGGATGATGATCCGTCGGTTTACCCGGTCGTTTTTGACAGACACTGCCCCGTCCAAAATCCCTTGGTGACAATGGTTGTTGCTTCCGTCTATATTCGTTCGACCTTCATTAATATTCCGTCCCCAATGCTCGATGATGCTCCGTCGCCGCTGGTTATCGCTCCCAGTATGTGAAGTTGCGTCCTCCTTCCTTACTGAAGTGTAGGCGGCTTCAACTGAGGGCAACGAGTCTTCATGTAGGATATCCCGTTCGATTCCATCAAATTTGGGAACTGGTAAAGTTTGGTCTCATTCCAGACTTGGTTGATAGTTGTGATTTCTGCACTACATACCATGGTGTTTGGTCTCCGATCTTCAATCTCTCCCCTAAAGATCTTGCATTGTGAGCCAAACTCTTCCATAGTAACTTCTCCATATATAATTTTCACAGATTTGTTGTGGAGGTCAAACACTTGGAACGAATCCTTGCCACTGCTATAAATTGCAGGTAATGCTTTCCTTAAATCATGTGATGTAGGATAATGGGTAACAACATTTGTTAACCTTGACTATACGTTCTATATAATCCATGAACAAAATATCAGATTACATTTTGTCTCCATTTTTGATAGTCTGGTTATGTTCTGGTTGGGGGTTCTGCTTCACACGTCAGATGTTGTAAACATCATTTTCCTCCAATTGCAATGTGCACAAGTCTCACCCAGAGATGATAGTTTTGGCCATTAAGCTTCGAACTAATCGTGATGATTTTGAGTAAATCTTTGCGTTGTGTGTGGCTGATATTTAGATCATTTATGATCAGTTTTGCTATTTAGATGCTTAGGTCATCCTCACTGATGCCTGAACCAGTTTGATATCTGGTAGTGTTGATATCGTTGTTGGACATATTCGATTGTCTTCGATCCGGTAAGTGATGAGCAGTAGTAGGTTAATCCTAATTGATTGTCAACCATAACTCTGATACCATGTTGATTTAACTGTTTTTCTTATTGATAACATTATCTGATTACAAACCATATAAATCTGATTATAGTTTATATATGGTAAGTACATAAATACATATTATAAATATGGAAGGTATGCTAAAATTAAAGATATATTTCCTTATCCTAGAAATGACGTTTGTCGGACGTCGGATCCGACTTTCCTGACCCTTTTTAAAAAGTATTTTTATTTTGTTCGCTCGAAAAAATGTTGGCTCTTAGCGAGAGATGAGTCCAGTCGAGCGGGGTCATCAACGGGAACGAAAAATGAAAGAGTCGCCATGGATTAATTAAAGGTTAATCGAAATCCTAAAAATTGCATAGGGTACATGGAGTTAACATACTAGAGCTTGGAAAGGTCTACGTTCAGAGAATTGAGTTCGGGTGTTTGATTACAGCTTAAGAGCTCGCGAGCGCATAATTTGCCCTTTCCCCGACCCTTTTTAAAAAGTATTTTTATTTTGTTCTCTCGGAAATGTTGGGCCTTAGCAAGCGATACGTCCGGTCGAGCGGGGTCATCAACCAGGCCTAAAAATTAAAGAGTCATCACTGATTAATTAAAGGTTAATCGAAATACTAGGGTACATGGAGGACGCAAAGCTAGGATAATTAAAGGTTAATCGAAATTGCATAGGGTACATGGAGTTATCATACTAGGGCTTGGAAATGTCTACGTTCAGAAAATTGAGTTCGGGGGTTTGATTACGACTTAAGAGCTAGCGAGCGCATAATTTGCCCTTTCAGTACTTTAGTTTGCTTTTGAATTTCTTTTCACCAAATTACCCATTTTGATTATGCTTGGTCAAAACAATTGTCGGACGTCGAATCTGACTTTCCCCGATCCCCTTTGAAAATTATTTTATTTTTATTTTTGCTCGAAAATGTCGGGTCTTGGTGAGCAACGAGTTCAATTGAGCGGGGTCATCAACCAGACTAAAAATATTAAAGAGTCGTCACCGATTAATTAAAGGCTAATCGGAATCCTAAAATTTGTCTAGAGTACATTGAGTTAACATTCTAGGGCTTGGGAAGGTGTACGTCCAGAGAATTGAGTTTGAAGGTTTGATTACGTCTTAAGGGCTCGTGATCCCAGTATCCGCCCTTTCGGTACTTTAGTTTGCTTTTGAATTTATTTTTTTAATTTACCTGAATTGTCCGTTTTGATCATGCTTGGCCAAATAGAGAGTTTTTCAAAAAAATAACTAAACCATATACAATCATTTTTTATTTACAAGCTAATTTAAAATAAATAAACAAGAGATAAAAATTTTAATCGTGCTCGAGAAATGGGTGGTTTAACTTTGGGGTCATTCTAAGCGTGTCAAACATGCACGAATGATTTTGAAGATATTAAGCATGTTGTACCAATTTGTAACACTTTGACAAGTCATGAGATATACAGAAACGTTTAGGAACCGAAACATAATTATTTAAAATTCTAGCTGAATTGGATTTTTTTTTAAATGACAGAATTGACCCTAAACTATTCTGGACTTATTTGTCACACTTGATAAAGTTCCAAAATTACCCAAAATTTATTCTGGTCCTCCTTCAAAGGTGTGGTCCCCTTCTCAAGATATGCTTCAGATACACTTATTTTGGAGAGGTTAAGAGTTCATTATACCATGAAGTTGAGCGCCCCTGTGGTGACTCCCACTGCTATTACCATAACTTACACTAAGTTTTTCACTAGTACAACAACTAATAAGGCGACTAAATCTACGCCTTTTCTCAATGGGGGTGTCACACTTGGCATCTTCTAAGCGAAATGCGTGGACCCCAACCCAAGAGTCTACCCATCCTCCGATCGAGATGTCATCCTCTCCGGACGCTTTCCCCTGGAGAAACAACCATCACGGTCTTACTCTCCTCTTCAAGTGGCTCATGATTTTGGACCCAAGGCGTGCTTTGCCCTGTTTGTCAGGCCATACTTTGACCTCCAGCAAGACCATCGTGTGGACGGTGGCAACAATCCTACCGATGATCCATGGGAGCCTTGCCAGTGTCTCAAGGGCGTTCCCTTGGTAAGGGGGAACTTTGTCATGGACCCCAACTTGGGGCTCCTCCAGTCCACTGGACGCTTCTAGATCTAGGGGAAAGCGCCCTTGAGGGACTCGTGTGCCAAGGTCTTTCCCTTTTCTCCCAGGTATTTCTCACCTCCTTATTTTCCTTTTTCAACCTTTAAGTATTTTTCTAACACTTCTTTTTTAGATGTTTCCCCTCTAACTCTAAATGGGTGTCACCATTATGGGTTTATCGGAAGAGAAAGCGGTGACCACTACTTAGCTGAAGAAAGTGCAGGCGCTCGAACACGAGCTAGAGCAGGATGCGCCGCCTCGCCGTGGAGAGGGCCGCTCGGGATGAGCTGGAAACTAAGGCGGCTCAAAATCAGCAACAGTTGCAGGTATCGTGGCTTCCTTATCTACAAAGGTTGATGACCTTCGTAAGTAGTTGGACTTGCTGAAAGGGCAGTCAACTGCCTTTGTAAAGCAGACCATCAAGGCAAAAGGAGGAGGTGTCACTCCTTAAAGAAAGTTTCCCAAATAAGCCTGATGAGAGCGCTACTGAAGTGGTGGAGAATTTTAGTATGAGCGAGGCTTTTAAACTTGCACCGACGCTTTGGAATCGCTCCACTCTTATCAACATCTTCAAAGGAATGTCCAAGGACATTCGCAAGGTTGATGTCAATTTCCATCTGAAGCGAGAGTGATTCCGTAGAGGTGTCACCTTCCTCATCTCCTAAGGATGCGCCACCTATTCTTACCTCTCCACCGAAAGATGCACCTTCTCACCAACACTATCCTCTCTAGGACGACGCTCCTTCTCGCTTAGAGTAATCTTCCCTTTGCAATTTTTCCTTGTTGTTGTTTCTATGTGTTTATCCCTTAAACAGGATCTATGTAATTTGCAGCATATTTAATATATGAGGAAACATTTTCACATTTGTTGCTCCCATTTACTTATATTTTTATCATTTTGTAATGGGGACCCAGTTAATGGGGTAAAGTTTCTATCTTAAGATGTAAGTCATTTCAAGTTTTGATTGCCTTTTTAAGAGTAGCTCACTTTTACATAAATCCAAACTTAAGCATTTCACTATTAAGTGGTAACGGATCAAAACGCCTATGACATGTAATGTATATTCTTTGATAAAATTTCTATGTATTGTACAAAGAATTGAATTGTGTGACCCCTTTAAGCGTGGAATTTTTTCAAGTGTTCTACATTGTGCGTATTCTTCAACTTTTTCCCTTCTTCATCTTCTAGGACATAAGTGTTAGGATGGGAATAACGACGACTGTATAAGGCCTTTTTAATTTTATAGATAACTTGTTCATCTTGTCTTGATGATCAAATTTATTTCTTCTCCGTACTCTCTCCCCCACGAAAAATTGGGGAGATGATACTCGTTTGGTGTAATGTCGAGTTGTGGCGATGCACATTCTTCCTCGCGTTTGCTCAAACATACATCTTTTTTCATCTACCAGCTCTAATTTGAGTTGCATTTTCTCGTCTTTAGTCGCTGCCTCAAAATGTTTGACCATGTGAGACACAATCGCTATTTATGATGGGGCGACCGCTATTTGCTCACCAGTATGAAAGGACGTTTTCCAATTCATTTGTCCATTCTCCTTGCAGGGTGTCCAATCTCTTCTTCAAACCATTCAAGATAGTTTTATTCGACGCCTTCACTTGTCCGTTGGATTGTGCATGTTTAATCTATGTGTGCCTATCTTCAACTTTAATTCTTCGCAAAACCATTTTAAATGCTTTCCCGAAAACTGAGGGTCATTGTTACTTATCAGGATGCTCGAGATTCTGTATCTAGAAATGATCTTAGACTTAAGGAATTTTATAACTTGAAATTATATGTTGGACGCCAAGACCTTTGCTTCGATCCATTTTGAGAAATAGACAATCACCACTATGATGTAGGTGCATTGCTTAGATCATGGTGATGGACCAACAAGGTCAATTCCCCATTGTGCGAAATGTCAGGCATCGCATTTTAAAATGCTTATCAATTCTTTTGGCGGGCGCCCAATCTTTATACTATATTTTTGGTAGGACTCGCATTTTAGCACCATGTCTGTCGCCTCTTAGGTCACTATAGGCAAATAGTACCCTTGATTAAGGATTTTCCGAACAATGGACCTCGCCCCTTCATGAATAGTAATTTATCGTTCATGGACTTCTCTTAGGATGGTGATTGTTTCGGGCTTGGCGCCGCACCTAAAAAAAGGCATTGAGAACCCCTTCTTGTAGAGCATTCCATTAATTATTCTGTAATTTGGAGTCAATCGCGTAATCCTTTTGGCATTGACCTCATCCTCTGGCAATTCTCCTGATTCCAGATAAGTGCTTATATGTGTCACCCAGTCAACAACCTTGTCAATACTAGCGCAATCTTGGCCAACCTTTTCGTGAACATTCTCGATAAAATGCACCTGTGGAGGCGGTGTCACCCAATCATATTTGCTTAAAGCGTCTGCTTCTTGGTTTGATTCTCGCGGAATAGCTTCTATTTGAAAATCTTCAAATCCTTGCACTAGCTCCTTCGCCTCCTTAAGGTAAAATTTCATCTTTTCTCCTTTCGCCGCATTCTCGCCTTTGACCTGGTTACTACCAATTTCAACTCATAATAGAACTTAAGGGAGGCGGCGCTTTTGTCGTTTGCTAGTCTAAGACAGGTGATCATCGCCTCATATTGCACCTCATTGTTTGTTTCCTTGAAGGTTAACACTAAGTCATACCTCAATGGCTCGCCACCGTTCAGGGGTGTTAACACTAGTCCTGCCCCCGAGCCACCTATAGAAGACTATCCATCTACGTGAAGCGTCCATGACTTTCGAGCTTCTTCCTTGAGTTTGGGTGGCGCGTCAGGTACACGAGTTGACTCAACAATGAAGTTAGCCAACGCCTTCCCTTTTATTGACGTTATGGGTTTATCTGAAATTCATTTAATTCAATCACCCATTTGATTATCCTTCTTGAGCCATTGGGATTTTGTAGGAAATGTTTTAATGATTGATTCGTTAAGATTGTGATTTCTTGTTCGTGAAAATAAAGGTTCCTAGGTGAAATCACCAACGCACAAATGTACTTCTTAACTTTTAGATAGTTCATTTAAGCGTTGGCAAGAACCTTCAATTCATAATACATGGGTACTTGGACCTTGGCTATTGCATTTACTAAAACATAGCTTATAACTACAGGATTATACTCAAGTAAAGAGAAAATGTTTCACCTTTGGAGGTCTTGGGCAATGAGGGGGAGCATTCTGAGGTGCTGTTTCAGTTCCTAGAACGCCTTTTCGCACTCAGGAGTCCACTCGAATTTTTTGTTGGCTCTCAAGACTTGGAAGAAAGGGAGAGACTTATCCCCGAATTTGGCCAGGAAACAGTTGAGCACCACTATCAGTATAAAAGGTTATATGTTGGGTCTCGCCCTACGCCATCGTGATCTGGTTGTTGCCTGAATAGAAGGCCAAGAAGCTTAGCAACTCGTGGCCTTAGGTGGCGTTGACCACCTGGTAAACTCTAGGTAGGGGGTATGAATCCTTTGGCCATGCCTTGTTCAAGTCCCTAAAATCCACACACATCCTCCATTTCCCATTGCTTTTCTTGACCAGTACTGGCTTAGTCACCCATATCTGAAACCTGATTTCTTTGACGAAATTGGCGTCAAAGAGCTTTCCCACTTCTTGTCTGATGGCTATGCCTTTCTCCTTCCACACAGGGCGTCACATTTGAGCGATCATCCTGATGCCCAAATCGATAACTGAGCTCGTGGGCGATCACCTCCTTGTTTATTCTTGGCTTATCACTTAGCCTCCAGACGAAAAGTCCTTGAACTCAATCAGGAGCAGTGATAAAGCCTTTGTCTGCTCTTGTGGGAGGGTCGCTCCTATTTGTACTACCTTCTTCAGACCATCCACATTTACCTTCTTCAGCTCCTCCACTGGTTGAGGGCAACTCATTTCCTCCCTTGGTCTTCCTCCATTTGAATTGCGAGGGATTCCTTTTTCTTCAATACGTGGTGATATACTGAATGCACATTGTAGTTGCGTGCCACAGGCTGATCGTCTCTTACCACCCCTATCCCACGAGGAATTGGGAATTTCATTATCTGGTGGTAGGTGAGTGGACTATTCGATGGGATTTCAAAGTAGAGCACCCCAGAATGGCATTGTAGGAGGCGGGGACGTCAACCACGATAAAGGTGATATTGATAATCAACGCACCCAAATATACTAGTAGAGTGATGGCTTCCACAGGGTAAATTGCGCTAGAGGCAAATCCCATCAACGAAGAGTTCACATTCTTCAAGTTCTTCTCCAACTTTTCCATCTTCTTCAAGGCGTCCAGGAAAAGTATATCAGTAGAGCTGCTAGAGTCCATCAATGCTCACTTGACATTGTATCCATCAAACTCAGTTGTGATTATAAAGGCGTCTTCATGTAAGTATGTGACGTGCTCCATATCTGCCTCTGAGAAGGGGATATTCATTTATCCTTCTACCCTAGGGCGTTTCCCTTCCAAGGCGGTTCCCGAGATTTGCGAGGCGTAGGCCTCTGGAGCATCGCTGGTTTCTCCACCGGAGGCGAAGCCTCCGCTTATAACATTGAGGGTCATTTTCTTCACCCTCGTTGTCTCTTGCCCTCTATGGGGCGATGTGTCTCTATCCCCATAGCGGGGGTTCATCTTGCATCTCGGCGTGCCACAATGTTCTTTAAGAACCCCTTCTGAATCAAGTTCTCAATGTCCCTCATGTAAAACTTGCAGTCATCTGTGTTGTGGCCCTTAGTGACAATACTGGTTTAGATCACTCACCATGGGCACGCCATTCTTCTGTAGTTCTAGGGGTGTCGACAGATCCTTCCTCTCCATCTCAACCAGGACTATCGAGACCCTCGCAACCATTTCCTCGACGGTGTTAACCGGGATGATGCTCATGCTGTCATACCGGGCGGAGCCCTAGGTGGTAGCTCTCATACGAAGGTGCAGATTGTCTTACCTGCCGTGATAACTTGATCAATCTCGACCATATCTTTACTGAACCTTGTGTAGAAGTCGCCCAAACTCTCATCATTTTTTTGTTTAATGTGGTCCAGCATGCCCAGGAATTTTAGGAAGATGAATTTATGCTTTAGGTCTTCCGAGGACCTGACTGAGATCTTAGGCAGCCTTAAGAACAAGTAAGAGACCCCGCCTCATAGTTTTTTTTTGTCAAAAGACACCTCCTAGGGTGGCAGGGAACTGAATCACAAAATGGTTGTCATCGTTTATTCAACCCAAAAGGGAGACTTCGTGCCTCATAATGTGCTCGATTTGATCGCCTTTGCCTTTGTAGTAGTCGATCTGGGGCATTTTAACGTGTGGCGGCACTGTGACCGCCAATATCTACGGGGCGAAAGGGTGCGACGCCTTAACACGTAGGTAATGCATGACCCTTCCCTTCTACTCTTTCACGGTCTGGGCGACAAGTTCCTTGATTTCCTCCCTGGTCATCGTGCCAGGGGGAAGAGCCATTGTAGTCCCAATGCTTAACGTAGTGGCGTTCATTGTGAGCGGGCCTGTTTGTGACATTAGGGGAAACACTTGTTGGTATTGGGGCAAGTAGGTGGCTTCTTCCACCCTAAATGTGTCTATTGGGTGGACTGATCGGGCAGTCAATCTTCACTCCCTTCTATCAAGGAACTCGTCCAACGCCACCATGAAGGAGGGTGTTAGGACTATTTTTAGGGTCACCTCCAACCGGAGGCCTAAGGGTGTGTCCTGGGGAGTAGACACACATGGAGTTTTCCCGGTGAGCTGTACGTTATGGGGCAACACAAAGGTCGAGAGCCACAATTGCTGTCGGAGGTTGTGGAGTGAGTTGTCTTCGATAGCCTAACGGTGGTTTGTCGCCGCTCTAGTGTTAGAGGGAGCCATGACTACTTCTTTGCTCAAGGTTCTCACATACGTCACCAAATGTTGGATAACGGGTTACAGGTAGTCCTCGGTTCTGTATGACTAAGGCGTTCCGCAAGATGCTCGGTGATCTGCACAAAAGAAAAACCCAGGGTGTTCCCGTTGTTTCCCATCCAACGATCAGTCAATTGTACGTTCTTTTGAATGCTCAATTGAATTCTGGTATAAGGTAGGTAAAAGGTATTTACAGACTCTGTACCTCAGACCTGGGTTAGGTTAGACTCTTACCCTAATTAGGTGTGGTTGTCTCAGGTGAGCCAATCGAGGTTGAGCTGGTATTAATGGGCCGAATTATAGGGTACTTTTGGTTAGAGCCTCTCCTTTTTATCAGACATGTCTCCTGTCAAGACATAAATGGTTGTAATAGGTCGTAGGAAGGACCGTATTGTCGGCGCGGGTACGCATTTGTCCTCTGAAATACTTTGTACCTAGTACTTTCTTGTCGTTTGTACGATACACAGGTGAAAGGAGTTAAGCGAGCTCTCGAAGGTGTGTCAATTAAGGGCAAGTCGACCCAAGGCAAGTTGATCCAAGGCGATGGACGTTCGTCCTGATCACCCAAGTGGCAATTTCGTTGAGTCCAACCTCCATAGCGTCGCTCTCCGAATCGGGTTGGCTTGCCCTCAGGTCAATAACAGAATATCTGGGTCCTGAGGCCCAGTACCCAACAATATCCAACTCTTATAGAAGGGTACAGTAATGCTAATTGGATATCATCATCAATAGACTCGAACTCCACAAGTGAATTCGTTTTTAGCTTAGAGGTGCAACCATATCATGGAAATCCTCAAAGCAAACAGTCATAGTCAGATCCACCATTGAAACTGAGTTTATAACAATGGATAAAAGTGCTGAAGAAGCTGAATGGCTATGCCATTTTCTTGAGGATATTCTTAGGTGGCCAAGACTAGTGTATTGAATCAACATACATTGTGATACTCAATGTGCGATTGGCAGGACACAAAATCATATATCGTATAATGATTTATAAGTCTATACATATTCGTCGTAGACATAATTTTATTGGACAGTTGTTCTCAACTGGAATTATCATAATCGATTATGTAAAGTTGAAGGATGATATAACAAACACGTTAGCCAAATGATTAAATAAAGAGCAAGTTAGCTTATCATCAAGAGGAATTGGGTTGATGCTTATCATCGAGTGCATCAAGTGCTTTTGAGAAGGAAACCCCAACCTAGTTAACTGGTGATCCCATGATTTAGGTTCAAAGGAACAACCTAATCACAATAGTGAGGTTAGATCACTATGGGGGATTTTAAACCCCGAGTCCATTCCTATGATGAGAATTAGTGACGATAGTGGATGAGGTTAAGGAAATGCTTTTAAATGATTCAGAAATGTAGATATCTCGGTACAATGTTGGAATAGCAATTGAGATAAAGAATCACCTAGGCAAGTGAAAAGAAGGGTCGTTTCGAAAGGGAAGTTGAGGGCACAATTCTTATAAATACTTCCATGGCCCAAAGGGTATGAATGCATGAGCTGAACAATACTAGGAAAATACATGTGTGGGTTATGTCATCTTTTGCACCAACGACAGACAGTTCAAGGACAATGCGTCTACTGATTAGCCATTAAAGTCGATGTAATTTCACAAGGGAAGGTTCAAAGGGTAACACCTACCTATCCAACGTAGGTTTTGACCGTTGAACTCATGTACTGAGTCTAGAGCGTCCAGGAACTCTCTTATTTCTCCATTCATGTGAGAGATTGTTACCATTTTGGCCCAAAAATATGACCACACTCAAATTTTGGACCAAGCCCATTGAGAAATGGCAAATGAGAAAATAAGTATTTTTGCTAGCTTTTTTTAGTCCCATTCCGACCATTTGATGAAGATTTTATCAATATATAATAATTTTCACTTCATACAAGTGTAAGAACTTGCTAGAAGAAAGACTCTCGCGCGCCTAGGGGTGCAGATCAATCTGATTGGCAATCCCCGGTTTGAATTGATCCACGTATGCAAAAGCCTTCCTTGCGCGAGTTGGGGTTTGCTATCAATGACGCATGCAATTTTAACTAATTTTATTGACACATGCATTTTTAACTAATTGTATGAACAAATACACTTAATATAATATATAATTTTTTTATTTCATAATATAATTTATAATAACTTATCTATATAATTAATTATTTCATGCATTTTTAAGTTTTAATATTTTTATTTTAAGCCTTTGAAACTTACAACAATAAACATTTTGAAAACTTATTATTTTGAAAACATATTAAGTGTATATTCGTTGGAAAAAATAACTTTTTAAACTTTATAACAGTAAACTTATTATTTTATTTTTTAAAATTCTTTGACACTATATTCATTTAAAAATAATTTAAATATATTATACTATGTACCATAAAAAAATAACATATATCAAATATCAAAAATAAAAATATTAAAAAGTTATTAGATGACATTAAATATATAGTTGTTGAAGTTTGGAATTCCCTCGAGGGCCGATGATTGCATGGAGACACAAGTGATTTTATATTTGTATGAAATAATTTTGATTTCTTAGTTTGAATAAAGAATGGGATTATTTTGCAACTTGGTTGGTGATCTTTAAGGGTTTGCCGAATTTGTTTGTTATAGTCTTTTTTTGGAATAAAGTTATAGTATACTATTTCTATCTAATTTACTGATAAATTGTGTGACTTTAATTTTTAAATTATTTATTGTATTGCTCTATTTTTTACAACTTACTAATTTAATATTTGAGAAATTTACAGTTTGTTAATTAAACATTGCAAATACATTTTATTTTGTACCTAAGCTTTTTAAAATTTTGTAATTTACTAGACAAGTTTAACCTAATTCGGTCTTCTAACTATACAATAGTTTGATCTAGACCTTATAACTCTATAAATTTGAATTAAATTTTCAATTTGATCATCACGCATCTGTTAAATATAAGATCTATGTATATGTATCTCACTACTTCATAATTCAATTTAAGATAGCATCCAATTGTTTAGTAGTGTAATTTTAATCCTATCATTTAATAGAATTTATTCTACCGCGCGTCTAAACTCATCTAAATTATCATTTCTATATTTTAATTATTACAAAATTAGTAAAATTATAATCCTGCATATATAAAACTTACTTGCTTCTCAGTTATATTAATTTATCACGTAATACTTCTCTTATTTGTGTGATCCATTCACTTCCCTAAGCAATGGTCAAACTTACTGGGTGTGGGCTTATAACATACAGCGATGCCGAAACCTTTCATTTTTCAGTCTAATTTCTTTCTTTTGTTTTGACAATGGAACAAGTCAACGAAGTTGTCTAGGCCAACGTTCCTCCTTCAAAACAAACTAAACTATTCAACACCCCTGCTTATGTTGACCTTGACCGTTTCAGTTTTTGAATGTTATAGGCGGCGTGTTTATAAATATACAGACGATTGAGAAAATGCAGAAGCCATCCATCAACAAGCTATTATTGTATAGCAAATAAGCACAAACCCTAGCTCACTCGTTCGTTCAAAGTTGATACAACATTCACTCATCATGAATTCCCTACGAATTTATTCGTCTCTCCCATTGCCCTCTAAAGTAACAAATTCAGCAGTTATGACTCATCTGCCAAAGTTCATGAGTTCCCCAGATTCCAATGACTTGAAGATCAAAACTAAATCTCTCCGATTGATGAAGATCTGCAGCAGAAATTACAAGAATGGCGGTTACATGGCTTCCGATCCTCACCTAATTATGGGACAGCTCATTGCTGGAGGCATGATAATGGGTGAAGATACAACCATGGTTCATCCTCCAGAAGATACAACATACGAGATGCGGTTGATCCTGGAGGAGGTGGCAGACAGAATAGAGATGCACCACAACATTGGTAACCAGAGGGATAACTGGAACATGCTATTGCTAAACTCTATCAATGCAATGACCCTTACCGCCACCACCATGGCCGGACTAGCTTGCGTTACAGACGGAGGAGATACGATGAAATTGTCGTCCACTCTATTGTTCGGTGCAGCCACTGCATTGCTGCTTGTGATGAACAAAATCCAGCCTTCGCAGTTGGCCGAGGAGCAAAGGAATGCCACTAGATTGTTCAAGCAGATGAAGCGTGAAATTCAGTCCATGTTGGTTCTTGGAACACCCACTGTGTCTGACGTGGAGGAAACTATGGAGAGAGTCCTGGCAGTCGACCGAGCTTATCCGCTTCCTCTACTTGGGAAAATGCTTGAAAAGTTCCCAAAGAAGTTCGACTCAGCAAAATGGTGGCCTAATCAAAGTCGGAGTACGTTCAAGAAATTAGGTGATCATGATCATCCTATGAATGGATGGAGTCATGATTTGGAGAAGGAGATGAGAGCCATTGTGGATGTTCTCAAGAGGAAAGATGAAGAGGATTATCTCAGACTCGGTAGCATTGCATTGAAGGTTAATAAGGTATTGGCCATCGCTGGTCCAGCATTAACCGGACTGGCTGCTGTCGCATCCGCCTTTGCAGCTGGAACCTCATCCTCAACTGGAGTGGAAACGACTGCCGGGGCATTGACGGTAACTGCCGGTGCTCTTGCAGCAGTAGTTAACACGTTTGAGCACGGTGGGCAAGTTGGGATGGTGTTGGAGATGTACAGAAATTGTGCAGGGTTCTTCAAGCTGTTGTCGGAGTCGATAGAGTCCACCCTAGAGGAGAAAGATTGGGAAAGAAGAGAGAATGGAAAGGTGTTCACGAGGAAAGTGGCACTCAAGTTAGGGAGGAGCTTGTCGGAGCTTAAAAATTTGGCAGAGACATCCTCCTTGTTTTCGGAAGAATTCGGAAGCAAGCTCTTCTGAATTTCCTGACAACCTAAACAGATACATACATACGTTAGGGCATTGACCAGATAATTTACTTGCACAGAACTAAACAACAATGTATTACCTCACATTCTTTGATTACATTTTTTGGATTTCTCAAATCATTTATGTAGAACGTGCTTTACATATATATATCACTAATCTTGATAACTGTTAATATTATAGTTCAAATGCGTATGATTTAAACAATTCAGCGCTTAATTTTTGGTTTAATTCACTAAATATGGTTACACTTGGTCAGTTAGTACTTAGTACTTCCATGTGTTTGCATATGATGTTTTGATGAGCCAAACTACCCTCTTTCATTATAGGGTTAAATACCAAGTAGGTACCTGAACTTTGGACGTTTTGCAACGAACTACCCGAACTTTGAAAATTCAAAATGGGCTACCTCAACTTTGAAGAAGGGGCAAATAGCTACCTCCGTCCAATTTTCCGCCTATTGTCGTTGGAAAGTCGTTGGAAAATCGTCTGAAAATTGGACGGAGGTAGCTATTTGCCTCTTCTTCAAAGTTGAGGTAGTCCGTTTTGAATTTTTAAAGTTCGGGTAGCTCGTTGCAAAATGCCCAAAGTTCAGGTACCTGCTTGGTATTTAACCTTCGTTGTATAGTAGAATAGGTCATTAAAGCCACCAGGACAACTGCTCTGCCAGTTACCACCACCAAGAGCAGCTCCAACCCAACATCTTCATCACGAAAAAAAATAAAATGTTACACACTTATTAACAATCATCGCCTTAACTCACTAACCATATTCTTTGCTTGCCGTTATTCGCCTTCACTGCACACACCTGCAATTCAATGTGGCCAAGGAATTAAAGTTTCTTTTGGACCAATGAGCACTTTCCCTTTTCCATATGCCAATGGAGTTCCAGAAATGATCTACGTGTTGGACAAACGACCGACTATGAGTAACAATGTTATCAAGGTATACAACCATAAATCATTTAAGAAATATTTGCAATACTTTATTTATCAACTTATAAAATCTAAATGGAAAATTGCTTAACCTGAACAAAATTAACGAGAATTCGTACATGACATTGCACGTAACACAAGCTCTCTTTAGGTTATCTTCCTTGACAATACGAACTTGATAGTAGCATGAACCCAAATCTAATTCTGTGAACCCTCATCTCCTTTTAACTTATCGAACAAGTATGTAATGAGTGAGATGGGATAATTATTCTTCAGAGACAACTTATTCAAGAATAACATTGTTTCACCATAATGCTTATTCTAGAATAACATTGTTGCACCAGACAAGGTGGATGGTTGAACATATATATTTGCAACCTTATGCGAATAATGTAACTACCTTCTCAACTTGTCCAACTTTGGAGGTGCCATGCGGTATGACGTCATTACACAGGCCAATGACCATCTAGCACCATCTCGATCGATCTAATGGTTCATCTCTCCCTATGACGAAAAACTTATAGGCAGTCGGTCGGGCATGGTATCAACAAATGTGTCATGTACCTTGATTGTTACCTTGAGCACATCCCCTTCTTGCAAACTTTTTGACTGAGCTCAACAATCTTGATTACTCTAAGTCTCAACTCCTCCGCTCTCTTCTCTTCCTCTCTTGAGTTGTGCTAGAAGTATATTCTTAATGGGACATTAGATCACCTTGTGATTTCCATCACATAGAAAACATTTAAGGGCACCAAGTTGAGGCTTTGTTCTGCTAAGTTTTTCGGTTTGAATAACGTTTCCCATCAAAATATTTTAGTCACACAAAATTAAAAAGCTAACCAACACTACAATAATCTGTGGCAACAACGATGATTTTTTTCGTGTTGACGCTAACAATTGTTGTTGAATATGTGTATATTGTATCGACAGTTTTTGTTGTAATTATTATTACTTATTAGGTATAATATGTTTTCCATCATTATAAGTTACTGTTAGTGTTAATTTTTGCCATCACTTTATTTTTTACATGGATAAATATATAATGTTAACAACTTTACAAGTTTACAAGATTTTATGGTATCAACAAATGTGTCATGTACCTTGATTGTTACCTTGAGCACCTTTTTAACGGAACCTTTCTGCAATTCTAAGGTAGAACATAGACATCCCAGCTTTGGTGTCTAGAATACTTATTTTTTTTGGTCAAATTCTAGAATACTTATTAAGGCAACCACATTGGTTTCGCACTAATATTGGACAAAATATACAAGGATTTATATACAATTGATTCGTCAATGCTTTTTGTAATATTCACTTTGTTTTTTTGAATAGATCTCCATTTCGGTATTAGGATGGTGAGACTATAAGTTCGAATGGACGAGTGCAGGGGTTTGGTTTGTATGGTGTCTTCCTTGTTCTCTAATGCGGTAAGTGTGTTGACTCTGCCTCTTTACCTGTGTTGCTGTGAAGTTTTGATTTTTATGCATTATATGTACAATTGTACAACATTGTATGAACAAGATTGTTTATGCTATCAAATTACTGAGTAATTGTATATAATCATATCTTGACTAGTTGTTTATGTGGATATTCTGCGTACTGGATATTTTGGATATCTTTACACTTTGTTGTGTTTTACAATATAATGAAATATTAATTTACGACAGGAATGTCTGAGTGAAAATAAATATACTAGATTCATTACAAAAGTCGTGGAGGTTAATAACATATGAATTGTCAGAGGTGACATCCTATAACAGATCTACATTTTTGACTACTCTGTTAATGGAAATTGTTTCTTATGAAAGACAGGAAAGCAAACTCGTGTCTAAAACACTATGTCAATGACATAAAGTTTTCATATAATCTTTTACGACGTGGGCTACCGGGACAATCATTTCATTATCAGTAAAAGTTAACAACGATATTTATGCCTTCAGCAACGATTTTTTATTGACACTAAAGATCGAGTTTTTTTGGAGTGCAACAATGTATTATACCTCACATTCTTTGCGTCCATTCTTTTTATTTCTCATATCCTTAATGTAGAATGCGTTATACACACACACACACACACACACACACACATATATATATAGTTAATTACTTGTTTTATCACTTATCTTAACAACTGTTAATTTTCTAGGTCAAATTTGTGTGATTTAATTAATTAGATTTTCAATTTTTGGTTGAATTCACTAATTATCGTTACACTTGCTCAGTTAGTACTCACATGTGTGTATCATATGATATTTTGATGAGCAAAACTACTCAAAATGTCCCCTTCCATTGTATCACAAAATAAGTCATTACAACTCAACATCATCAGCACGATAGAATAACTCTGGTGGATCCATTTACCAACACCAATATTGAAGTCCAATCGAATATCATCAGCACAATTGAAATAATGTTACAGAGTTATTAATAAGTGTCTACTTAACACACTGAGCATAATCTTTGCTTGCCCTAATTTACCCACATTCAATTCCATTTCCTCTACCTTCTACTATAACGCCATTAATTATTCATCACACAACTGTTCACCTTTTTTCCAATTCTCCCACTCCAAATATTCACTATTGACTATAGTTATCCAAACCAGATTGATCGTCAAATTGGTAAGGGAGTCAGTTACTGGTTCAGCCGGTCCGACCGCGGTTCATTAATTAAATTGACACATTATTGCTATACAAAAATAAATTGTCTTTCTTTCTGCAGTAAGACTCCAGTGGCCAGCCTCCGTTATACGCTAAAATTTGTAAGAAAACTATTCATTCTCTCTTCTTCTTCCTCCACCTCTATCCTCCTCTCCTTCCCCACCTCTTTTTCATCCTCCACCCCCCACCCCCCCACCCCACCCCCCCACCCCCATCACTCCAACCACGAAAAGGAACTTGATGGAAATTTGGGCAACGAGAAGGATATACCCTCTAAGAGATTAACCAACGAGGCCCAATTAATGAGGAGGGATATACCCTCTAAAAGAATTGTTTAAAGCTAAGACCGATATCGACTAACTTTGCGTTATTCGAAGATGAGAATACAGAGATTTAGAAAGTATCACCACATCGACACATCCTCTTTTCACACATGAGCCATTTTCCTTTTCTTTTTTGTATTTATGCGTGTTCTTGTTTTCATGCTATAGCTGCTCCAAATTTATTGAAGACACACTCACCTTCTCCTTCCCATGCGAGTGTCTTTCCTACGCTAGGTTGCGTGAAATAAGAACTAGTGAGGGAACTTGTGTGTGTCAAAGTTAATTGTTAACTAGAAGAATGTTGATCTTTAACAACGACTTAATTTAGTTGCGAAAGGGGTATTTGCCGTCACTGACCTTTAGTAGCGGGCTAAGTCTCGTCAAGGTAGGTCCCGTGGCTAAGGGTCACTCCGATGGTAAAGTGCTGCCACTAAAAGTGTTGCCGTCACTAATAAGAGTTGAGGCCAGACCTTTCGTGACAACATAAAACCGACACCATCTAGGCTTAATTTGCGTCAACATGATATTGTCATGGTATATGTTATTCAGTCTCGCTTTTTAGTGGTGACTAGATCTTAACAACCGTGATGGTTTTATTCCTATGCCGAATATCCTTTTCTGCAATAGAGATACGTAGATGTCATTTAGTAGTATGAATGACAACAATTGTGTGACATTATTTATATATCAACTGTGACAAAATGTTACGTTACTGAAAGTATCCTATACTTTCTATCATTAAGCCGTTATGTGTTACCGTATGTAATCGAGATTTAATTCCCGTCAGTTATTTGCCGCTGGTAACCATAGTTTACTTCCTCAATCTAACGTGTTGTTAGTGATACACTATGTTGTTCTTTAGTTAGTTTTTTGTAGATATGAAGGTATCATTACTACATTGTTTATTGCTATCATAACAGTCACTTAACATATTGATATTCATTTCCCTCCTAATGTAGTGTATTCAGCATAGTTCTGCCGTTCCAGCTAATACTACCCTTCTGTGACAACTTTAATAAACAACAACCATACCACAAATACTATTAATTAGCCACATCAATTCCCAACTAACCATTCACAGCAGGTACCAGGTCTAAATTGTCTGCATATGTTAACAAAAAATGCCATGTTCACCACATCAATTCCTAACTAACAATTCACAGCAGGTACCCGATCTAAACCATCTCCATATGTTCACAAAAAAAGGCCATATTCACAGACAAAAGTTTCGTATCCAAAATCATGTCTAACAGTCATTCATGATGGAACAAGCATGGATCAACAACCAACCTAAAACCTAATTACACAAAACAAAACTAGTCTTCTGCCACCAATAACAACATGTTGATAAAGTCAACTACCATTTGGATTTGCAGTAACAAAAAACACATAGTTAAATATCCAAATGGATCAATCATTTTTTCAATTCACTAACATTACCTTGTGTCTCTGAATCAATGGACATCTACCCATTTGCATGCATCGCCTTTCTCATAAAGGCCATGTCCCTTTGAAATGCAATCATATTTTCTTGAAACTCAGCTAGTTGATTAACGACCTCTTCCTCCTTGCGCATACTCTCCTCAGCCAAACGACGCAGTAAAACAGTTTCCTCTCTAACTCTAGCCACTTATTCTCTTGCATTTTTCACTTGCTCACTCTCCAACATTCGTGAAAGTTTGGAGACCCGAACCCTATGCTTCTCAGGCTGCCGCACTTTCTCATATAAGTCATTCTTGTCAACTGGTCCCTGTTCTTCAGCTTCAACTTGAAAACCTTCTCCTCTACTTGTTCCTACAAACAACAAAATCATAAATGAATTTATATACCAATTGTTAACTGGAAAACAGTTTACCGTTATGGATTTGGACTTTTGATCAATGGGTTTCCCATATTTGTCCAAGTGGTTTTTAAGGAACATGTGGTATTCCCCTCGATGCTTTCCATTGTTCTTCTCAATCAATTGAAAAGTAGCTTAATTAATTATCTATATGAAAAAGTATGTGAACTATTTCAATAAATGATTCAGCAAGTATTCATAATTAGTACATACCTATTCGTGTTCACGCTTGGCAAAGCTAGAACTCCCAGCTGTGTGTCGCATAACTTGTTGAGACCTTTTTTTTTTAAATTTCGATCTCTAATAAGCTTTAACATGCACACAAAATCAAGAACTGTTAAGCACTAACATAACAAATATGATACGTAATGTTCAAAATCCAAAGTATATATATACCTTAAACTCATCTGAACTAAACCAGTTGACCAACCATACCCAATCCTCTTTCACAACATCTGGAGGAATATACATCAACATTTCCTCATTGGTTGAGTACTTATCAAAATACAAACGCTTAAGGCTGGCCCTGTAATTTCGGTACTTCTCTCTGAGATAGCATATAATAAGTTGCTTCAAGTTGTCATCCTCCGGAACAATGAGCTTTTCCTAAAATAAAGCATGAACACAGATGCAATAAACATGATGACTAATCAAAATATAAATAATAAAAAGGCAGCACACATCCCTCAAAGTTGTACTAGTTTAAAAAAACAACTTACAGAAACAAGCTGCAACATCTTCTGTTTGTAATCTATCGGTTCTTTTTGGATGCCCTTCCAATCCTTCACCATCAACGGAGAATTTATCCTTTTTCGCACAATACACCCACACCATATTGCAAAAGTTGACACATTTTTGCTACATACCTGACCTTGTGCATTGAATTTCAGCTCCTCTTTTTCATTGACTCCATTGCGTGACAGCCTTATACACCTAGTTCTGCCACGCCGTAGCTTCTCAGGTTGTGAAAAGACTAACTAATGAGGAAGGATAGTCAACAGATTAGATTTAGGGTTTGTGTTTGTCCTGTCCAAACGAATTGAACTAGAGAACAGGTCGGTTATTCAAAAACCGGTCAATTCTCTGCATTGGTTGATTTTAGCTCATCAGACCCTGTTCACTTTAAGGCGACGGGACCATCCGTGTGACTGGTTCACGGTCCAACAGGGTTCGACCGACACTCAAGTTCGTTTTTAATAACTATGTTTTTGGTAATAGGTCCAAACTCTCAACCTTTTCTTTGAAATTTGCAATCTCTTAAATTTGTTCTTCTTTCTCCTTGAATTCAATTGTTACCCTAGTCTTCCTTCTATTCACTTCCCTTTAAGGTTGATGTTCTTAATATTGGTTTCGTAAGGGAGATTAAACAGTTCTTCAACAACGCTAAAGAAACAGTTTTGGAGTTGAATAGAAAAATTATTAGCCTCAAATATGAAACAATTATGATCTTGCAATCTTTAAAACTTGTCTTTCACTCTTTTCCTTAATTCAATTGTTACCCTAATTTTCTCACTATTCAATTCCCTTTAAGAATGATGTTCTCGATCTTGGTCTTGTAAGGGAGATTAAACAGTTCTTCGACGACGCTGAAGACACGGTTTAGGAGTTGAAGAGAAACACTATTAGTATCAAATATGAACCAATTATGATCTTAGAGGTCCTACTTGATTTGTTTGTTGGCTAAGGTCCAAGAATCAATCCAGGTTTCAATATTTATTAAGAACATTATACGACAGGGATCTTAGAAACAATTTCATTTTACTTTTACAAAGTTCAAGAAATATAAATGGTGAAAAGAAAAAAGTTATATGCTTAAGGAGGAATTGTCAAGGCTGCAAGTAGATAAAGAGGTTGAAGGTAAGTGTTGGGAAACTAGATGTTGTTAATTACCGCCTTGCAGGACATTGGGATTCAGTGGCTCAAGATAAATGTACATGAGGATTTAAGTCGTTTATCAATTTGACTACGTTCACGGCTCACACCCATTTCACTTTACACAAATAGTGTATCACTCAAAAATATACTATGTATCACTCGCACTCTAAAATTCTCTCTCCTTATTTTTGACTCACATACACAACACTATTTTTATCCACAAACTCAACACTCCAACAATCATTTCTTACTTTTCTCTCTTTCTTGTGCTTGTTATTTCCTTCGACATTGTTGGCTTCTTATAGACCAAAAAGGTTGACAATCTTCAGTGGATTGGCCACTTTGCTGAGTGCCTTGCCCACTTTGGTTAGTGGCTTGCCCACTTTCGTGAGTGTCTTGCCCACTTTGGTTAGTGGCTTGCCCACTTTCGTGAGTGTCTTGCCCACTTTGGTGAGTGGCTTGTCCACTTCAGTGAGTGGCTTGCCTACTTTAGTTGCGTTTGTGGTGGTGGCCCGAAAGACTCCATTGTCTAACAATCTCCCACTTGTAGGCTTAAAAAAACTCTACCAATGTATCCATTAGGGAACTCGGTGTTAGGCTTTATTTTCTTCTATCCTTGAAGACCCGCTAAAGCTGAGCAGAACTTCAGTTTCTTGGTAGAGACTGTCTTGGTTAATATGTCAGCTGGGTTCTTGCTGCCTTGGATTTTCTCAAGTGTTAAAACTTCATCCTCTAGTAGAGATCTGACGCAGTGATAACGAAGTTCGATATGCTTGGTCCTTGAATGAAATGCTGAATTGTTTGCCAGATGTATAGCACTCTGACTGTCATTGTGCAAAACATTCTTCCTCTGCCTTAGACCCAATTCTGCGAACTATCCCAGTAACCAGATCATCTCTTTGCTTCCCCCAGTAACTGCTACGTATTCCACCTCTGTGGTGGATAACGCTACTATCTTCTATATTTGTGAAATCCAACTGACTGCAGTAGTCCCTACTATGAATACATAACGGGTAGTACTCTTCCTGTTTTCTACCTTACGAGAAAAATTTAAGTCTACAAAGCCTTGTACTCTTAACTCGTTTATGCTAAAACATAGGCATCTATTTGTGGTGCCTCTCAGATACAGTATCCACTTGACTGCTTCCTAGTGTTTCTTTCCAGGATTAGTCATGAATCTGCTCACAACTCCCACTACATGAGCAATATCTGGTCCTGTGCAAACCATGGCATACATGAGACTTCCAATGGCTGAGGCATATGGAACCTTAGCCATGAAGTTCCTTTCATCTTCCATCTTCGGTGAACTTTACTTGGATAGTTGAAAGTGACAAGCCAATGGTGTGTTAACTGCTTTAGCATCACTCATGTCGAACATTTTGAGAACACACCCAGTAAACTCCGCTTGAGATATATCCAAACTAGCCTCTTACTTGTCTCTATTGATTCTTATCCCAAGAATATGCTTTGATGCGCCCAAATCCTTCATGTTGAACTCCTCGACAGTTCCTTCTTTACTTGCTTGATTTCACCCATATCTGAACCTGCCACTAACATGTCATTGACATGAAGTAGCAAAATAATGTAGTTGGACTCAAACCTTTTGAAGTAGCAACAATGGTCATCATTGCATCTGAAATAACCGTTCATCTGCATAAACCCATCAAACGTTTTGTACTACTGCCTTGGAGCGTGTTTCAGTCCATACAAGCTCTTCTCCAATTTACGCACGAGTTTCTTCTTGCCACATTCTGAGAAACCCTCCGACTGTTGCATGTATATCTCCTCCTAAAGTTCACCATGAAGGAAAGCAGTTTTTACATCTAACTGCTCAAGTTGAAACTCTTCTATGGCAACAATACTTAAAATTAACCGAATGATAGTCAGTTTTACAACCGGTGAAAATATGTCGGTGTAGTCAATACCTTCCTTCTGCTGAAAGCCCTTGCCTACAAGTCTTTCCTTGTACCCTTTGGAACCGTCATGTTCCTCCTTGACTCAATACACCCATTTGTTGTGTAAGACCTTATTTCCCACGAGTAACTCAACTATCTCACATGTCTTGTTAGAGATATGGGACTCCGTCCTTTCTTTCATTGCAAGCTCCCATTTGCTAGAATCTTCCACTTAACATGTTTCATCATAGCATTCAGGTTCTACTGCATCAGTAAGGAACAAATAATTCATGTATCTTCTATTTGGTATAGGAGGCCATGAAGATCTATTTAGTACAGGAGGTGAAGATGGAAAGTATGGTGGATCAGTCTGTTAAGTGTTGCTTTGCGATGTCTGTTCCTCTGACTGAGGACTCTCAGCTATTTGTTGCACTATGATTCTATCTGAGACATCATCTGGATCAATGTACATAGGATTGCCATGTGTTGCACTACTTGTCTGTAGTGTATTTCGGTCCTTGTACATCACTTTTTCATTGAATGTCACATCTCGACTTCTAATCACCTTCTTGGTATGGTTATCCCATAACTTGTATCCAAGCTCATCTATAGCATATCTGATGAAGGTGCATTTTAGTGATTTGGGGTGAAGTTTTCTTCTATCCCGATCACTAATATGCACATATGATACACAACCGAAAACTTTTAGGTGAGAAAGTTTTTCATCTTTTCCGCTCCACACCTGTTCTGGTATTCCGTACTCTAGCTGTATTGATGGTCCTCAGTTCATCAAGTAAGCTGATGTATTGAGTGTCTCTATCCAGAACTGCTTGGGCAATCCTGCATGTATACGCATTCTTCTAGCTCTCTCATTCAATGTTAAGTTCATCCGTTCTGCTCTAGAACAGTCCTCGATAGTCTTATGTCATTTTCATAAAAGAACTTCTTGAACTCCATGTCATCATACTCGCCACCATTACCGGATCTCAATTTCTTGATCTTTAGATCTGTCTCATTTTCTACCATGGATTTCCACATCTTGAACATTTCAAACACTTTTGATTTGTGTCTCAAGAAATAAACCCATACCTTCCTGGAATGGTCGTCAATAAAAGTCACGAAATATGACTTCCCACCAATGGATGAGACAGTAGTTGGGCCGCAAACATCCGTCTGAACTAGCTCAAGCTTTTCTTGCTTTTATAATGTGCCATTCTTTATGAAGCTAACTTGTTCCTGCTTCCCAAAGATGAAGCTTTCACACAAGTCAGTGTCAACTGACTGTAGGTTTGGTATTTTTCTCTTGGAATGCATGATATTGAGACCCTTGTCACTCATGTGACCAAGTCTCTAGTGCCATAGATTTGGATCATCTTTGCTATCTGCAACTGTAATTGACCCACAAATGTTCATCGTCGAATATAGTGTACCACTCTTCTGGCCACGAGCGACTTTCATTGTACCTTTGGAAACCTTTCAAGTGTTGCCATTGAAGGTTGTGATGTAACCTTCAGTTGCTAGCTGGCCCACCGAGATCAAATTCATCCTCAAGTCAGCAATGTGTCTCACATCCATTAACTTCCACGCAGATCCATTCGACTTGATCTGTACATCACCCTTGGCAACCACATCGCAGGGTTGATCATCACCATAATATATCTTACCAAGGTTGCCTAATGAATAACTCACTAAGAGTTCTTTGTTTGAGGTCGCATGGAATGAAGCTCTAGAGTCTAGCACCCATGACTCCGACTTGTTCTCCAAAAATTATATCAATACATCACCTTCTTCTTCTGCTGCAATGTTTGCTTATGTCTTTAATTCTTTTTAATTCTTCGGGGATCTACACTGATTTTTGTAGTGCCCGATTTTGCCGCAGTTCCAACATTCGATCATCTTCTAGTTCTAATTATGATTGTTGGAATTTTTGGGATTTCGAGATTGTGACCTTCCATTTTTGGATTTGGACTTATTGCGCCTCCACCCTTGTTTGAATCTCTGCCTCTACTTTCTACATTCAAAGCTGACGCTGAGCTAGAAGTACCATTTGACCGATTTCAAATTTCTTCAGTCATAATGGTGCTTACCACATCATCAAACTTCAGTTTTCTCTTTTATATGGATCCAGTGATTGTAGTGACTGTGCCTTTCCAACTATTAGGCAAGTGCCCAAGAATCAAACAGACACGTATCTCTTAAGTGAAAGACATATCAGTTCTTCTAGCTCGTCTGTCACTTCTTTGAACTCGCTGAGATGCTTTCTGAATCGTGCTCCTTCTAGCATCGTCATGGTTAAAAACTTCTTTATCATATGAATTTAATTTGCTGCAGAATACTGTTTGTAAAAACTGGAGAGAGACGCCATGAGGGACGCAATTGTCTTTTAATTTTTTATGTTGTAGGCTACTCATTCTGACAGTGATAGCCTTATCGTTTCGAGAGCTTTCTGGTCCAACAACTCGCACTCTGAATCTTTCACTTCCTCTTGTTTATCACCCAAAGGTAATAAAGATCCTTATGGTACAAACTGTCTTCTATTTTCATTTTCCAGAATCCAAAATTTGTGCCATCAAAATGAGAAATTTTGAAATATTTCTCTGACGCCATTGCTCCCACTTGAACAAAATAGGATAAATACAAAAATTATTTCGTAGAATAATTTTCGTAAACGTCTGTCGTGCCTTCGATTCACCAACCAAAAGCTCTGATACCAATTGTTGGGAAATTAGATGTTGTTAATTTCCGCCTCACGGGACCTTGGGATTTAGAGGCTCAAGAGAAATGCACATGAGATAAGGATTTACGTGCTTCACCAATTTGGCTACGTTCACGGCTCACACTCACTTCACTATAGACAAATAGTGTTACAAATAGTGTATCACTGAAACATACACCATGTATCGCTTACAGTATAAAATACTCACTCCGTATTTTTATCTCACATACTCACTCCGTATTTTTTGGTTCTTTCATTCGACATTGTTGGCCTCTTATAGACCAAAAAAAATGACAATCTTCAGTGGCTTGACTACTTTGCTGAGTGTCTTGCCCACTTTGGTCAGTGGATTGCCCAGTTTCGTGAGTGGCTTGACCACTTTGGTGAGTGGTTTGTCCACTTCAATGAGTGGCTTGCCCATTTCAATTGAGTTTGTGGTGGTGGCTCGAAAGTCTCCATTGTTTAACTGTAAGGGGCATCGACTGAATTAGGTTGTAGGTAAGAATAAAATCGTCATTTTGTAAATCATTAATTGAATTTTGTAAATCATTAATTGAATTAGAAGACTACTTGTGCTACTCGTATGGTATTGACAACAAATGGATAGTCAATTGACGAAGTAACCATTTAGACACGCGAATAAAAAAGTACGTAGAGGGTAATATGAGTCAAATATAAGTGACCAAATAGATAAATAACCATATCTATATATACATATCGTGTCTACTCAAACAACATTTATTTCATGTACTTATGAACTACTGTATATACATCACCTTAATATAAGGGAAAAGTATGAAAAAGATGTAAGATGTTTGCCCAAATTGGTAATCTATGTAACTTGTTTGGGTCGCGGGTTTTTGATGTACGATGATGCATTTTGTTGGTTTTTGAAGAAACATTAGTTTTCCGTCTATTAATCCGTTAAAATTTGACACGTGCAGTTCACGTGGTAGATCATTTGAACATTAAAATAAGAAAAAATTAAAATGCCAAAAGTACCCTCTAGTTGTTTTCCACCCAATACCAACATCCGAACTGGTTCCCTCCATTAAACCGAACTGGTTCCCACATCCAAATCGTGTCTGCAAGAAAAAAAATTCAATCATCAACTTTTGCGTGTTTAATTCCATAATTCTTGGGGATCTGAAAACTTAACTGGAACACAAAGTCGGGAATCGTTAACTGCTCACAAGGAACGTATCTGAAGAACTGCAGAAGTTGGTCCACATATACCACTTTCTTCCACACCTAGATAGATGGATAGAGACCAACAAAAATTGTACCATGATCTTGCTTTTGAGGATTTCATCAAGTAAAAAAACTGCTCATTGAGGGAGTTGAAAGCTAGACAGACGGTGAGGACTCATAAGACTCTGAAATGGGAAATTTGGCTGACAATTTATCATTCCGACCATTTACTTGAAATTATACCACAGAAATAGTGTATAATCTCTGCGTATCATGTCAAAGTTCATCGAGACTTAGATCTGTAATGAGGCAGTTGAGTGAAAGTAAACAATACTGTAAGGTTTTTTTATAACGTGTTCAAATTCCTGCATTTAAACTGCATATTAAAATATCACCCACTATCACTATTACAGGTCGACCCTCTCTGTCTCCTCCACCTCGATAACTGCATTAAAGTATCTAACTTTCAGTTAAAGTTTGAATTATTTTTAATAAAAGAAAATTAGTAGTGTCAAAATAGATACTTACACAATTTTCATCTCTACAATTTCGGAGAGCTTAAGTGTATTTTCCTTGGCAAGGTATCTAGAGTGAAGTGTGTACTCTTCAGCAAGAGATAACGGAGGTCCTCCAAGGTCACCAAATCCAAGAAGTTTAGCACAGTTGAATCCACTTTGAACTTGAGCACTCTTTGCCCATTGCTCCTGATGTCTCTGGTCTGGATATTTAATTAATGACATGAAAGCAGGATCCAAGTATGAATCTAGATACGTTGAGTTCCTGAAAAACAACATTAGAAAATTACCTCACTGGGTAGCACGTGGTAAATAATTCCATTATTTTAAGATGTAAGAAACAAATTAAGCAGAGGGTAAACATTTCATTGTACTGACCTTCTTAACAAGCCAACATCACTGATATGAGGATTACCAGGAGTTTGAGGAAGTTTAGGAATAATCTTTTTTGGCAGAGGCATTATTCTGATTTTACGCTCATCAATAACTGTCTCGCCATTTTCATCGCCTACATCTGCAGGGAGCTTTGAAATGGCAACCTCCTCTTCATGTTTATCACGAGGGAAGTAAAGGGGAAGCAATCTAAAAGTGATTGCACATAAATTAAGTTATGGATGCATAGTAGTGTGAAATGAACAAATTGTGATTTCAAGCCATAGAAAAGTATTTTTCATGGAGCAGACCTTTTGTATATCTCTGTATCATTTGCAGTGGTTGTACAATGGAATGACAGTTAACTATGGAAATAGTTGGTTCTGTGGAGGTTGCGTGGATTGTGTCTGTGCTGTGGGACAAGTGTTTAATTGCAGGTGGAATGTCGTTGGGATTTAGTCAATGAATTTTTGTCCAGTAAGTCAAAACATAGTACATCTATTCGCAACTAGTGGACAAATGTGTTTCATCAAATACCAACAATTACAAAATATATGTCATCTGGGATTAAGACAACACAAACATACTTAACTAAAAACACTCTATACCACAAACATAAGTAGTTAAAACACAAATCCTAAAACTCGTTCACCCAATCACCAATTTTAGGATTACAGCAGACAGTAGTACCATAAGAACACCAACAACAGTAATCAACATATTTTCCCTCCTTCGTACAAGAAGCACTTCGCTTTCAATTTTTCTATACATATCTCGAAATTTTTTTACGGCCCTCCTTCCGTATATGCACATTTGCGGGTCACACCACTCAAAATAATTACAACCGTGGTTCTGTAACCGAAAAACACAAAATTAGGGCTTCGAAGATTGGACAGTGATTTTCAAGACTATGGCTTCAAAATTAACCTTCAAAACCAAACAAATCGGCAAACAAACCTTATAATTGGGACAATGATGGGCCAAAGACTTCGGGAATCGACGGACGAACACCTTGGAGAACACCCTTGGAGAAGAAACTGTATGCTTCAATGGATGAGAAATACTGCATATAATAGGTGAAGATGTCAGGGGCATCTTTGGAATTTCACACACACAAAAAGTCACGTGCAAGGCATGAATGCTGTTAACGTAATTTTTAACAGACACGAACGGAATTCATCAAAAACCTACACCACCAAACATTCTACATAAAAAACAAACATTGGGCCGCATTTACCACCGAGGGTAAACATGTTACTTTTTTTTCAGACTTTTCCCTTAATATAATTATGGAAATGATTGCATTCAACAACTAAATAACTTTACAATTTATATGTATTTATCACAGGATTGAAGAAACACTAATGCTATCTGTTACATGTGCGATTCCAAATTTGTCATAAACAGACTTTTACTCAACTAATACACAAATCTCAAGATATGAGAGCAGTCAGAACACTGTGATTCTTATATTACACTATGAATTTTCTGATGAACTCAAATGAGAGAGGATACCTCTATATATGCAAGTGGTGGGAGATCTTTATGAAAACTCTATATTTTATGACACACAATAAATTAGGGACACATATGGTAAGCAATATATTCTCAAGTACAATAAATCTAGACTTGTATTTCGAATTTGGAAATCTCAATTTCGTTGTCAATATGTTCACATAACCTTTTAGATCTTCCCAAATGTATGATCGTCATGTGTAACAACGTGAACAAACCTTGAAGTGCTCGTGCCATTCTCCCCTACTGAACTCGGATGACACACTCAGTTTGCCTTCAGTGTGATACTTCTTGATTTAGCTCTAAAGCTGACAAAAGGCTTATTCGGGTTACCAATTGACTTCAATTTCTCCTTTTCTCTCTCTATCTCTCTCTCTCTCTCAAGGCAGGTTTAATACATCCTCTTTATGGTCCGGCAAAGGGGCTACTTTCGTAGAGGAAGTTCAAACTTGGTCTGACTAAGATTCCTTACTTGAATCGGTTCCAGAATTCACCCTTGAAAGGAGTGCTCGAAGGACTCAATTGGAAGGGGTTGCATCCACGAACTTTGGATACTCCCATGGTGTCCTTTATGGAAGGGTAAATACGACAACGATTTTGATCGGATCATCCTGGTATTCCTTCTTTGGAAGTGTAAGGCTATCTATTTATAGTAATTCTAAACATAATATCCACTTCCCCTTGTGGACTGAAGGGGTATGATAAAATTACAAAAAATGAACCATATGATCTCGTGTTACCGTACCCCAACACCAGGAACTCAAGTTAATGCAGTCTAAGTCGGTAGGAAGCTACTCCTTCTCTGATTCTTTGAGAGGGACCGCGTACGCATGTGCATATAAAAAAGAAAGCCATTGAGAGTAAGGAACGCTAAGGTGACATGGAAAATTTCGCTTACCCTTTCTTCAGTTAACTGAGGTAGACTGCCCCATTGGCACTTGTAAAATAACACATCATCAAATACGAAGTGTCTTGTCAATAGTGAGCACTAAAATGAAATATGTGTGCCCGAAATATGTATGTCTTTTTTTTATTCAATTTCTTAGCTAAAGCTTATTGATTGGACCCTCTACAGGCACATCAACAGGCGTCATCTCTAGTTCTAGTGGCAAATTATAATTCTATGTATGACTCCATCTCAATTCGATTGTTACCCTAATCTTCTAACTACTCCCTACCCTGTAAGTTGATTTTCTCGATCTTGGACTTGTAAAGGAGATTGAATTGTTCCTCGATGACACGCAATACACGATTGTGGAGTTGAAGAGAAACATTATTATTCTCAAATATGAAATATTATGATCTTACAAGTTTTGCTTGATTTTTCTACTGGTTTAGTTCTAAGAATTTGTCTCTGGTTCAATATTTCCTCAGAATATTCTACGACAGGGATCTTAGCAACCATTTAATTTGATTTTTACAAAGTTCAAGTGAAATGTGAATGCAAAAAGAAGAGGGTTATATGCTTGAGGAGGAATTCTCAAGGGCGCAGGGTGATAGTTGCAGAGAAGTTGAACGTTAGATGAAAGACGTGGAGGTAGAGGGTTAAAGGTAATGGAAAATTCATCCTTGTTTGATTCATGAATAAAATAAGAAGACTATATGTGCTACTCACATGATCAATTGACATAAAAATCGTCGTTCAATGAATGGACTAACCGGCTAGTCACATTATGAATCGTAACTAACCATTTGACAGTGAAAAAAAAATAAGGGACCAAAAGGTACCATGTATGAAACATAAGTGACCAGACATGTAATTAATCCTTTCTATATATACCCAGTGTCTACTCAACCAACATTTATTTTATGTATTTATGAATTATAGTATATTCATTACATGAGTATAATTATGGAAATAACTGGATTCACAAGCTACATAAATAGTGATGACTTACATGTATATGTCACTAGCTTGGAGAAAGACTATCACTATCAACCTACACGTACAACCTTAGGTTGTCCGTAAACAACAATTGACCTTATGTTGATTTTTCTCGTACATTCTTATACTTATGTCGATTGGTTGCTTAAATTTTGTTGAACAGAGGATGATGAACTTTGGAGGCTTGAAAAGACTTTTTAAGGACATAGGTGAAATGTTCATAAACACTATTTCTTTGTAAAAAAAAAATTTGACCCACTCAGGTTTAGAAATGTTTTCATGTGCTATTGTAGGATGTAGCTAAATGCTTTTCTTTTCAACTTTATCTTACATATTGTTTTTACAGATAATTTGTTATACTTTATGTCAAAATAGTGAGTGGACAATCCAGGTTTGTAATCAACCTTCAAACTTAACATCATATTAAGTAATTTACTCTTTTAGAGTTAACAATGACCAACTTGGCATGGTTCTATATGGGATGGTTTAGTAGGCTCGTTCTATATGGGTTGCTTCCTTATGTTTCCATTCACAATAAATGAACAAACGAAGTGTCTAAAGGTTCATGCGGATTGAACCACAAACCTGCCAGGTCCAGTTTGGGTCATTATACCTTCCTTATGCTAACCGATGGTTCAGGTTCAGGTTCACCCGTGCAGCCCAACAGGTCGTGTTAACCCAAACTCGGGGGATCAACCAGATAGACAAGTCTAGCTCTATATGAAAATATTCATTTAATGTCGAAAAATTAATGAGTGTCGAATACAGTCATAAGTACATTCTATAAGATAATGTAGACATGTTAATTATGGTGCCGAGGCAAAAATGACCTAGACCCAGCCAACGTTCGAGTCAGTAAATTAGGATGGCTAAGTAAAATAGGGATGACGCGGGTATAAAAACATTTCGGGTTTTGGAATTGGACTCGAACTAACGTGACTAACCATCCAGATCAAAACCCCAATTTTATAATTGAAAATGAAATGTCGCTAAAGCATGTTTCAAACATCTCCAAATCTCTACTTCTTAGTCCTCAAAGTGATAACAACCAGATCCAAACCAGATTCCTCTTTCTTCAGTTCCTCAGTTGCTGCGGACCAACCACCATCAAGGTGTAAGCGGGAAATAAGTGTAGTATCTCGGGTGTTGCGTAACTGATGGAGAAGTTTTAGAAACCTGTTGGAGGTGAAGTTCGGTTTGTAGGCTACAAGCGCATGGGGAATTGCAGGGACAACCGTAAGTATGTTATGGTTGCGACTGAGACAAGGTTTGAGATAGGAGATGATGTCTCGGTACGGGATCGCTGATCATATTCTCAGCTTCCTCCATCTTGCTCAAAGTTGCTTGATGATCCAATTGTGAAGTTTCCTCTTCTTTTTAGTCAACACAATTATCATTCTATTCGACTCAGCAACTTCCAAATTTACTGTTTCTACTTACTTCTATTAAAATTGCAGATCTTTTATTTGAGAATGCATCAGAAGAAGGAGAAGATGTATTTGAATAATTATTCACTTTATTATCACATAGAATTGCATCTACAATCTACTCTATTTATTATCACATAGAATTGCATCTACAATCTACTTTTATCAAAATTGCAGATCTTTTCTTCGAGAATTAATGGAATCAGGAAGAAACGATCAAACAAAAAAGAGAAGGAAACCCTAGAAAATGCATAGAATGTTCAAGACGCAATTGGGCTTCATCAAGTCTTATTCCCTCATCCGAAAGAATTTCGCCTTTAATTAAAATCTATTAAAACTATTGTCATATTACACTGGGCCAAAATAAAAAAACTGAAATAAAACTATGCGGGCCACGAAATAGAAAAGGGAAGGCCAAAGAGAAGAGCCCAATATGAAGACTAAACTTCAGATAACATATTGCACGAAAAATTTCCAGATTGCATAAATGCACACATCCAATTTCCAATACTCCCTATAAATCTGGAAGTGATCATGTAATCTTCCCCTGTCCAACAAAGATATTCTTCATTCCAAGTCTTCACTCAACATATAATACTCCTGTGTTCCGAGCGGGTAGGTGAATAAATCATCTAATTGATCACATGTTCTAACATGCTCAAGCTGCACAACCTTGTCAATCATTTGTTCCCTAATATTATGGCAATCTATCTCTATATGCTTGGTTCGCTCATGAAAAACAGGTCATTAGCAATTTGGAAGGCAGCATTGCTATCACAATATAAAATAGATGGAATACTTTTTTTTAAACTTAGTTCTTCCATTAATCCCCTAAGCCATATAATCTCGAACAAGGATGCACTCATGCTCCTATATTTAGATTTTGCAGATGATCTGGACACAGTGGTTTGTTTCTTAACCTTACAACTAACCAAAGACTTTCCTATCATGATGCAAAAACCTGTAACATATTACCTATACTCGATGCAACTAGCCCAATTAGAGTCCCAATATGCTATAATGTTCGGCAATTTCTTCTTTATATACCTGATTATTTGCAAGGCAGCTTCAAGATGTGAATTTTTTGAATTTTGCATAAATTGATTCAGGTTCTGAACAACAAAGGAAATATCCATCCAATCACTTTTTTTCCTGGGGGAAGAGGGACTAAGTCCCAAGTCTGATTTTGTTTAAGGGTCTGTATTTCATCCTCATTGCACATATCCAAGACTCATCTTTGACTGCCTCAGAAAAAAGTAATAGGTTCGACAAGCGTGTAAATTGAACTAAAATATACTTGGTAATCATGAGATCCATCATAACATATAAACTTGGAGATAGAGTGAGGGTAAAATACATTCAAAACCTGATAGTCTTTCATCCATATGGGAGGCTTAATAACCCTGCCTGACCTGATGAAAATAGGTTCAGAAGGTTCATGTGTAGTAGGGACATCGTTACTATTAGGGTTATCATGTGACTCATCATCTAGCGTGGTTCTATCAGTGCCACGAGGGGCTCCATCATCTGGAATATCTGCACTAATATTAGTTCCATTCTCCTCAGTATTTGCATCTTGGGAGATGCTTACATCATAGGAGTCAGACTCGGTATAATAATTGAAAAATATGGATGGGATTGCTCTAGAAGCAAATTTTTCAGCCACCTGCATATTTTTCGCATAGCACAAATATCCTAACACCCGAAGGTGTTATTACTCAATAGCTTAATGGGTGACTCTCTTTCTAGCAACTTAGATGGCATCAAGTTAATCAAGTAAAAAGATATGAGAGCACAATCCCCCAATAAATCACTTGGAAGTGAAGCTTGCAACTTGACACTATAAGAATGTTCAACTACACCTACAAACGAAATTTGTTGTCATTAAAAGAGGTGACTAAATAGGATCATTTGTAATGGTAGTTATTATCGTTGTTATAAGTGTTATTAAGTGTCAACTAATATTCCGTATCTAAAACCTGTTTTCTATGGTGACATTTGCCGTCGCCAAAAAGTTATGCACATAATATTTTAGTGTCGAACAATTGTTGACGTTGATAAGTTTAATTAACGACAGTATAAATCGGTGATGTTAAAACAATGTTTTAATGTTAATGCGTGTTGTAGTTAAATGATTATATACGGCAACGGTATATAACCACCTCTGTTCTTGATTTGCCGCCAGGAATGTATCTTGGACAGAATATTACAGAACGGATGGACTGATTGCAAAACAGTACTACGGAAGACCCAAATCGAAGAGTACTACTGAAGACCCAAACCGCAGAGTTTAAAGTCACTGTTTTCTGTGAGAATAACAAATATTCCAAGAGGGGAAGATCTTCTTACATGGTAATGTACTCTCCGATCATCTTTTTTCTTCATGATCAATTTGGTGTAGTACATGCTGTAATTATAGCAAATTTGCTGCTCAAAGAACGATAAATCCTGCAGCACGATTTCATCAATCTGATCGACTTGCCAACATTTATTCGTTCGAAATGATTCCAGTTATTGCAAACACTTCAATTGGGGTTGATGTATGTCTTTACTCTGTTTTTGTGCTGCAGAATTACCACAGGATTCACGTGCTAAGAAATTCTGCAGCAATTGCACTTTGGTTCACTTTGTTGTTAACAACCGAATCTTAACCAAATGGATAAGAGTTGGATGACCAAACATCGTCAGACGGCAGAGTATAAGGATGGTGTTAATTCGTTTCTCGATTTTGCATTTGAACGATCATCTTGGGAAGAGAGGATTTACTGCCCTTGTTTAAATTGCAATGGCTGTCTGTTAATGTCAAGAACAACTGTGAAGTTACATTTGGAGAGATATGGAATAATTCCCATGTATACTACTTGGGTTGATCACGACGAGGAGTACGAAAATGTCAGGTCTTCATTGGTAGTACTGATCATGATATGGAGAACCTGGTAAATGACGGATTGGGTGGAAGCAGTTATGAAAATATTGAGGAACCAAATGCCGAAGCCAAGAAATTTTATCGTCTGCTAAAAGATTGTGAGACTAGCTTATACCCAGGTTGTACTTCGTATACGAAGATGTCTTTTCTCGTCGAATTGTTGCATTTGAAGGCGCTTTATAAGGTTTCTAACAAGTTTGTGGATGAGTTACTTCACATGCTACATAAGGTACTTCCTGAAGACAATAACGTACCAAGGTCTTACTATGATGCTAAGAAATTCATTTCTGATTTGGGCTTAAACTATCAGAAGATCCATGCATGTACGAACGACTGTGTCTTATTTAGGAAGAAGTATAAGAATGTTGATGTTTGCCCAAAATGTGGGCAATCCCGTTGGATGTTGCCTAGATATCCTTTGGATACAGTTGATCCTTTGACGGAACCTCCAAGAAAGGCCAAAAAGATTCCTGTCAAAGTTGTTCGTTATTTCCCTCTAACTTCAAGGCTTCAACGATACTTCATGTCACCTAAGACTGCATCCACTATGTGTTGGCATGACGAAAGTCGAATCAAAGACGGATGCCGTTAGACCTTCGTTTGGAGAAGAACCAAGAAATGTTAGACTTGGTTTAGCTACTGATGGTTTTGACCCTTTCAGCGATAAAAGTCACCCATACAGTATGTGGCCGGTAGTCCTTATTCCATATAACGTTTCACCGAAGACATGTTTGAAAGATACCAATTATTTGTTTTCCATGTTAATCCCTGGACCCAAAGCTCCAACCAATGATGTTGATGTGTACTTGCAACCCTTAATTGACGAGCTCAAGGATTTGTGGGAGAACGGTGCTAGGACATATGATGCATCGAAAAAGGAGAACTTCCAAATGTATGCAGCTATCATTTGGACAATAAACGATTTGCCTGCTTATGCAAACTTATCCGGTTGGGCGACGTATGGGAAGTTGGCTTGTCCGGTTTGTCAAATGGACACCCACTATTGGCGACTTAAAAACGGGAGAAAGTGTTCTTTTATGGGTCACAGGAGATTTCTATCGTGCGATCATCCTTGGAGGAGAAACAAAACTGCTTTTGACGGTCAACAAGAACTACGACCTCATCCAACAAGAATGACAGGTGAAGAAGTGTTGCACCAACTGGAATCTTTAGAAGACATACCATTCGGCAAGACCCAACCAAACCTTACGGTAGGGATTGAATGTGTTACGGGGAATTGGAAGAAAAGAAGTGTGTTTTTCCAACTACCATATTGGAAATATTTGTTACTCCCCCATAATTTGGATGTTATGCACATCGAAAAAAATGTCGGTGATAACTTGATTGGAATATTACTAGGGGTTGTGGGAAAAAATAACGAAAATCTCAAAGCTCGACTTGATATGAAAGCGATGGGAATTAGATCGTCACTCCATCCGGTGGAGAGAGGAAGTAAGATGTTGTTGCCACCTGCATGTTACTCACTCTCAAAGGAACAGAAAACTATGTTGTGCAGTTTTCTTAAAGATTTACGACTCCCAAGTGGTTATTCATCTAATATTTCACGGTGTGTTAAGGTGCAAGATAAAAAACTTGTTGGTTTGAAAAGCCATGACTACCATGTGTTAATGCAACGTCTACTCTCTGTGGCGATTAAAGGCTTATTGCCAAAGTATGTGAGCTCTGTGCTTATTGAATTGTCAAATACTTTCCGAGTGTTATGCTCGAAGGAATTGAACTTGATTGATTTGGGGAAGATTGAAAATCAATTGCCTATTACTATGTGTAATCTAGAAAGAATTTTTCCACCGTCCTTCTTCAATATTACAGTCCATCTTATTGTTCATCTGGCTGAAGAAGCAAGAATTGCAGGTCCTGTTCAGTATCGTTGGATGTATTCCATTGAACAGTAGGCAGTGAAATCAAAAATACAAAAGCAACTATTCTCTTCAATTATATTAGTTGAGACAGGAAATTGAGTTACTTTTGGCTTTTTTTAATATTAGCATTATGGGGATAATGAAATCATTTGTGCGGAATAGAAGTCGCCCGGAAGGTTCTATAGCTGAAGGCTATATTACTTTAGAATGCCTCATGTTTTGTTCGAGATATCTCCACGACGTGGAAACAAAGTTGTCTCGACAAATGAGCTCCGTTATGCAGGAAACTCCCATTGATTCGACTGATGGCTTGGCCATATTTGGCTATCAAGGAAAACCATTAGGTGGTGCCTTGATGCGTGAATTGACGGATCCTGAATGGCGGCAATGTCATCGATATGTGTTGAACCAATGTGATGAAGTTAAACCATTCATAGAGTTCGTCTAACACCATAAAAATTGAACATGTATATATTTGGATGTATGGAGTTGTTTAGGGGTGCTAATTCGAATGGATATTATTTGCAGAGAACATAAACGACAAATACTTTGTGAAAGGGTCTCCAGGAGAAACGTGGATTTGATCCACAACCGACGATTTTTAGATTGGTTTGAAGGTCGGGTAAGTTTCAGACTTTATGAATTGCATGTGCTATATATATATATATATGCAAAATACTCAACAAAGAAGGCACGTGTTTTGTTTATATGTAATTGTCCTGTGTGTGAATTTAGGTAGGTAGAATTACAACCACAATACCTTCCAGAAAGATGCGACAGTTGAAGGCATTGTCTCAAGGTCCATTGTATGGTGTGAAGAGTTATTCAGGATTTACTTGTTCAGGTGTCACTTACCACAGTAAGGATAGGTCTATGAGGAGGAGTTTTGAAAATAGTGGTATATTATGCAAAGCAGACACAACTTGCTATAGCAGTCGCCTTGATAACAATCCTATCTCGGGTGAAATTGATTATTATGGGGTACTGAGAGAAGTTATTGAGCTGAGCTATATGGATGATCTTCGAGTGTTCTTATTTAATTGTTCTTGGTATAATGTTTTGGCACAAGGGACTGGTATAAAAATTGATGAATATGGGTTTACTTGTGTTAAAAGATCAAACTTTTTGGACACGGATGAGCCCTACATTCTCGCGAATCAAGCAAGACAAGTGTTTTACGTTAGAGACAATACTGACCCTGCATGGAGTATTGTACTTGCTGCAGAGCTCAGTAAACCTTTCAGCATGAGTGGTCAAATGACCGGGGCAACAGTTGAGCCATACCAAGAAACATGTTTGAACTTCCCCAACAATTACGGTCCAACTGATGTGGACCCTGTGCTTGACTGGTGTAGAGCAGATATTGAGGCAGAATTAGTGGATACTGGGGCAGCTGTTGTGAATTCTGTAGTAGCTGAAATGGTGAGAGCTGCAAATGAAACCGGTCAAGCAGCAACTGAGAACAGAATTGATGTCGTTGTAGATGAGGAACATAACATGGACATGGAAGATGATGATTTCTGCTCAGAAACATTGGATCCGAGCAGGAATCTGTTGATGAAAGTGATTCCGACTTTGAATAAATGTCCTGCAATTGAATTGTATTTTGTTGATGATCACTTGCAACTCTGTGTTTATTTTGTACACACGTTGTGAAACCAACAAAATGCAATTCAATTGTATTTTGTGTTTACCACTTCATGATCCACTTTGAAAATGTGGTTTTGTTATGTAATTAGTTTTGTGACATGTTGTTCTATTCTGTATGGAGTTTTGTGAACAGCTGTTCTGTTCTGTAATTAATTTTGTGAACAGCTGTTCTATTCTGTAATTAGTGTTGTGGAATGCCTGTGCTATTCTGTTCTGCAATGGTGTAGTGTTAAATGCCTGTGTGTGCTGTTCTCTGTTAAAATGACTGTTCTGTATGCGTTTTGAAATAAATTTAAGTTTCAGGCTTTTTTGCAGATGGAAAAATGATGTTGTCGGTTTATGGTGTTGTAATGGACAAGTGGACGAATAAAAAAAGGTAACCTCCATTTTTGGTTAAGTTATTTTTATTTATTGTGTGTCAGTGTATATTTGTGGGGACCAAGGCCTCTATTCCCGTATACTCTCCTCTCCCAATCTTCACTCCTCTCCCAATCTTCACTCCTCAGTTCCTCCGACGAATTCTCCTCAGCTCGCCCCATCTTCAGCTCCGTCACGCATCTGCATTGGCTAGGACAGGTAAGTTCTCACGGATTAGGGTTTGATTCCGTCTTCAGTCGTCTGTCAGGTAAGTTCTCACGCATCTGTAAACGTATACTCTGTTTGTTGAAGAATAAGAATTAGGGTTTGGGATTAACTTGGTATTTCGACCGCTGTGATAAAGTCTGAAGACAAGTGTGCGACTGCTTGTTGTTCTCCCCTGTTTGATGTTCCTTAAATCTAAGTATTTGCTTTTGATTCGACGGTTTGCCATCTTTGTGCTTCGGTTTGCTTTGATGCTTTGTTCCCTTAGATGGTTTGATTCGACAGGCAAAGGAACTGCCTTTTCTTCATCTCCCCTTTGGTAAAGGAACTGTTTTTGGTACAGCTATTATGGGTCCGAATAGGAGAATCGGTGGTAGGCGTTACGTGGAGAGACCAGTGGAAACACGAAAATCACCAAGAAAAAATCCTCCTCAACAATCAGCCCCGTCACAACCATTAGGTTTGTATTACTGTGTATATGCGTTATATATCACTGCATTATATCACTGCATATATATCACTGCATTATATCACTGTAATTTGTCATTCATCTAACTACAAATCACTGCATTACAGCAAACCTGGACTCATCAGTGGCAACACGAAAATCACCAAGAAAAAAACCTCCTCAACAATCAGCCTTTTCACAACCATTAGGTTTGTATTACTATGTATATGCGTTACATATCACTGCATTATATCACTGCATTACAGCCATTAGCCTTTTCACAACCATTACGCCTACTGTAATTTGTCATTCATCTAACTACATATCACTGCATTACAGCAAACCTGGATTTATCAGATGGTGAGACTATATGTGAGAACACTCCAACCAGGGTTGCTCTTGTGGAACAGGAAATCAATCTTTCAGATACCCATGAACAGACACCAGCACCAGGTAAAACAACGAACTTGCATGTATTCAACAAGATGGTTATTAACAGAATTCATTTTCCTGTAATAGAGGTGAATGAAACTCCACAACCTGAGAAGCTGCGGCGTGGCAGAACTAGGTGTATAAGTGATGTGATCATGGAAGAAATGCGGCCCACACTTGAAGACAGGGGTGAGATAACCGTGCCAAGTGGACCAATGACACGATCAAGGGCTAGGAAGCTTGGACATACAATCACCACACTACTGGACCGCATAGGACCAACTATCATTCCGTCCGGAGACATGGAGCCTAAGAACCTCTTGGTTGCTCGAATGGACTAAGTCAAGAGGGGCTCGTTTGTACTCTTTTTCCCGACCTTTGGTTTTGTCCCACTGGGTTTTACAAAGGGGGGTTTTAATGAGGCAGACGGTCCACAAGACAACCAAGCCCAATAAGGGGAGGAGAATAAAATTCGGCCCATAGGAGAGCTTTCCTTAGGCCCAAATTAGTTTAGGGTTTTACTTCTTTTAGGATAAGTAGCTAGGGTGGCCGAAATTAGAGACAATCAACCTTTTTACAAACTTGTGTGCTAGCCACATTGTTCTTCTTGTTCATTGAATGAGAAATTGATTGTTGGTGTGTCATATCCGGCAATTGAATCTTGGTGCGTCATATCCAAGGTTCAAGCTTTGGAATCTTCGAGTGCGTCATATCTTGGAGAATCCATTGTGGAGGTATCAAGGGCTTGTCGCTGCCTTTGTGTGATCCAATCGATCCATCATTCATCCATCATCTATCCTCGTATATTCTGGTCTCGGCAGAATCGTATCCAGGAGGACCGACCTTACCAAAATTGGTCTAGAAGACGGAATACATATCGGAATTCGACGAGCCCACCCATTCCAGAAAGAGGACTCAATTATCTGAGACCTTCGTATTCATCACTAGGATCAATTCGGAGCAGAGATTCGCGGAAAAGGGAACCCTTTACAGAGTCGGAATTCTGACAGCAATATTACGAGCCTTGGGAGAATCGTATCACCACCTACCCTCGAAAGTGCCGACTCCTAGAAGATCGTATCAATAAGGCTATCACGCAATAGAGTCAACGAAAAAGAGGAGCTGAAATTCAATGCACAAGGTCGGATATGTAGCAAGAATGCATCAACCTTTGCAAGCTGGTGTGGGTGTATTGTACGGAAAAGGACAAATGCTCCGTTGATGGTGAAGGATTGGAAGGACATCCCAAAAGAACCGATAGATTACGAATAGAAGGCTTGTTTCTGTAAGTTTTTTTGTTTTAACTAGTACAACTTTGATGGATGTGTGCTGCCTTGTTATTATTTATATTTTGCTTAGTCCTCATGTTTATTGCATCTGTGTTCATGCTTTATTTTAGGAAAAGTTCATTGTTCCAGAGGATGACAACTTGAAACAACTTATTATATGCTATCTGAGAGAGAAGTACCGAAATTACAGGTCCAACTTTTTTTTTTGGCCAATACTATTTATAAGCAGCTGCTTTACTGAATATAGTTCTCCTCGCTCAACCAACTGAATCTCATGTTAATTACAGGTCCAACCTTAAGCGTTTGTATTTTGATAAGTACTCAACCAATGAGGAAAGGTTGATGCATATTCCGCTAGATGTTGTGAAAGAGGATTGGGTATGGCTCGTCAACTGGTTTAGTTCGGATGAGTTTAAGGTATATATATACTTTGGATTTTGCCCATTACATATCATATTTGGTATGTTAGTGCTTAACATTGATTGATTTTGTGTTCATGTGAAAGCTTATTAGCGATCGAAATAAAAAAAAATAGGTCTCAACAAGTTATGCGACACACAGATGGGAGTTCTAGCTTTGCCAAGCGTGAACACGAGGAGGTATGTACTAATTATGAATACTTGCTGAATCATTTATTTAAATAGTCCACATACCTTTCAACATAGATAATTAATTAAACTAGTTTTCAATAGATTGAGAAGAACAATGGAAAGCATCAAGGGGAGTACCACATGTTCCTTAAAAACCACTTGGACAAATATGGGAAACCCATTGATCAAAAGTCCAAATCCATAATGGTAAACTGTTTTCCCGTTAACAATTGGTTACGATTGGTATAGAAATTCATTTCTGATTTTGTTGTTTGTAGGACCAAGTGGAGGAGAAGGCTGCTGAACTTGAAGTTGAAGAATAGGGTTCGGGACCAATTGACAAGAATGCCCTCTATGAGAAAGTGCGGCAGCCTGAGAAGCGTAGGGTTCGGGTCTCCAAAATTTCACGAATGTTAGAGAGTGAGCAATTGAAAAATGCAAGAGAAGAAGTGGCTAGAGTTAGAGAGGAAACTGTTTTACTGCGTCGTATGGCTGAGGAGAGTGTGCGCAAGGCGGAAGAGGCCGTTAATCAACTAGCTGAGTTTCAAGAAAATATGATTGCATTTCAAAGGGACATGGCCTTTATGAGAAGGGCGATGCATGCAAATGGGCAGATGCCCATTGATTCAGATTCCCAAGGTAATGTCAGTGAATTGACAAAATGATTGACCCGTTTGGATGTTTAACTCTGTGTTTTTTGTCACTGCAGGTCCAAATGGTAGCTGACTTTCTCAACATGCTTTTCTTGGTGGCAGAAGACAGGTTTTATTTTGTGTAGTTAGGTTTTAGGTTGGTTGTTGATCCATGCTTGTTCGGCCATGAATGACTGTTAGACATGATTTTGGATAGGAAACTTTTGTCTGTGAATATGGCCTTTTTGTGAACATATGCAGATGGTTTAGATCGGGTACCTGCTGTGAATGGTTAGTTGGGAATTGATGTGGTGAATATGGCCTTTTTTTGTGAACATATGCAGACAGTTTAACCTGGTAATATATGCAGACAGTTTAGACCTGGTACCTACTGTGAATGGTTAGTTGGGATTGTTGTGACTAATTAATAGTATTTGTGGTATGGTTGTTTATTAAAGTTGTCACAGAAGGGCAGTATTTGCTGCAACAGGTCACCTATGTTGAATACACAACATTAGCAGTGACTGAATATCAACCTGTTAAATGTTTGTTATGACAGCAATAAACAATGTAGTAATGATAGTTTCAAATCTACAAAAAACTCACAAAAGAACAATTGAGGCAGTAAACTATGTTTACCAGCGGCAAATAACTGACGTGGTGTAACACATAATGGCTTAATGATAGAAAGTATAGGATACTTTCAGTAACGTAACATTTTGTCATAGTTGATATATAAATAATGTCACACAATTGTTGTCATTCATACAACTAAATGACATCTACGTATCTCTATTGCAGAGAATCATATTCGGCATAGGAATAAAACCATCATGGTTATTAAGATCTAGTCACCACTAAAAAGAGAGACTGAATAACATATACCGTGACAATATCATGTTGACGCAAATTAGGCCTAAATGATGTCGGTTTTATGTTGTCACGAAAGGTCTGGCCTCAACTCTTATTAGTGACGGCAACACTTTTAGTGGCGGCACTTTACCGTCGGAGTGTCCTTTAGCCACGGGACCTACCATGACGAGATTTAGCCCGCTGCTAAAGGTTAGTGACGGCAAATACCACTTTCGCAGCTAAATTAAGCCGACGTTAAAGATAAACATTCTTCTAGTGTGAGTGATCTAGCCACTTCCAGGAGGTGTCAATGGTTCCGTTCGACCCTTCCATTCTATTGGAGAGAGGGGGTATAGAGGCAGTTGCTTTGATGAGAAATGCCATTTTTCTTGAAAATGGTTTTTAATATGCTTGTTAAAGAATTCCTTACCATTGTCGGTTTTGAAGCCTTTGATTTTCTTACTGAACTACGTTTCAACCGTAATAATGAACTACCTCAAAAGAACAACAACATCGGATTTAAATTGCATCATTTGAATCCAGGTAACTCTATAGAAATCATCCACCAATATCAGAAAAAAAACCTTTTATTATCATAGGTGGGGGTATGAAAAAGCCCCCCCACATCAGCATGAATAAGATCGAACATAGCATCTGCTCTTGAAATAGAAACAGGAAAAGCTTTTCTAACAATTTTCCCTTTGGGACATATAGAACATTCGACTATATCAGACAGTTTATTCTTAGGTAAATCAAGAGAGTTCAAATGTTCTAAAGCCTTTAATGAAATATGTCCAAGACGTTAGTGCCACAACATAGCATTTGAAACAACAGGAAAAATAGTAGTACATGGGGCATTATTAGAACATATCCTAAGGAAGTGTATACCTGATTTATGCTCACCAGTACCCAAGACCCTTCCATTTGAGAGGTCTTGCACGACAACAAACTTAGGGTAAAAAATCACAGAATAATTTAATTCTTTAGTAACTGTATTTAAAATTAGGAAAATACAGGACATTCATCAGTTTCTTGTCATTATTAAAGAAGAAATCACCAATTTTATTAACAAATGAATAACCCCCATTCAGCAATGGAACCCTAATCCTTGGAGTCAACTTATTTTTACACAACCAATCATTTATGTTGGTCATATGACCAGTTGCTCCAGTGTGTTCAAAATCCAATAGTCATTATCACATGCAACAATGGAATTAAGAGAAATACATGTTGTATTGACACAGCGATCTTTGACAGGGGTAGCACCTGTTGCTTTTGCAGTGATGCTAGCCTGTCCAACTATCTGTAAAAGCCTCTCAAACTGACCACGTGAGGGTAATCTTACTCTGTACATATGAACTCAAAGAAGGATCATTAGCAAACAACTTTAAAATGTCAGAATTAGCATCACTAGTCTCAGAAGAGGCAATATTAGCCTTCGAGTTGTTGGCTTTCCCTTTCATAAACTCTTATATTTGAAACAATTGTCCTTAGCATGTGCTTTCCTTTTACAAAAGTTACAGGCTCGGGAAAAACACTGCTTAAAAGTTACCCCTTGTTTCGATAGTGAGTACAATCTAAATTCTAATTGCCTTTAGGTCCTTCCAAACTTAGAGAAACATTAACAGATCCAAAACTCACACTATTCCTATTGGACAAGCAGGTTATATGCCTGATTCACAAATGGGAGAGTGTTCCAAAGGAGCAAATCACTCCTAACCCATGAATAAGTCTCATTCAACCACGTTAAAAATTGAAAAAGACGTTGATTATCCTTATGCTCAATATGATTTTTAAAATCCTCACCCTCAATATGAGGTAGCGCACAAGCAGCAACATATTCAGCCCAGAGGAGTCTCAGTTTAGTGAAAAAAGTGGAAATCGAGTCAAGACCTTGAGAAGTCATGACTATTTCCAAATGTATTTGATAGGTCCTTGGTCTACTTACCTTATCGAATCCTTCCTTAAGGTATTTCCACAGAAGAAAAACATTTTTAGTGTACATCAAAACCACTAGCAAGTTCCTTACAGATCGAATTCATAATCCATCCTACAACGACAACATTGCATCTATCCCATATATGATGAAAACCAGGATCATGTGTTTCTCGCATGCAAGTCCAAGTAATAAAACCTAATTTGTTCCTTCCTAACAGGGTAAAGGGAATGGCACGACTCTACATAGCGTAATTTTACGGGCTAGTTAAGGTAATAGAAATCATGTTTAAGATAGGGTTATCACTCACATGTAAAAATAGTGGGTGATGAGACCCTACTGTAGCCATGGCATCATTGTCAACATCATCAGTGGCATATCTAGCTGCCTCATTAACAAGCTTTTCATCAGCCATGAAAAAATAACAGAAGGACAAATGATAACCTTACGACCAAAAGATCAAAGTAAGATAAACCGTCAATCGGAACGTCGGGGCAGAAACCAGGGCAAGACTGCAACTCAACCTCCACCAAGGATGGAATTCGACAAAGAGAAGTTTGTAGATCGAGTAAAACTGTCCCAAAGCCGTTACGACCAATGATCAGAAGAAGATGAATCGTCACTGAACCACCGTGACACAAAATAACCACCACACAGCCACAGTCAAGAAACAATCATGTAGTCCTTATGAAGGATGGCTAACAAATTCACGATCAACAAATCGTGAACAAGATGAACCGTCGCGGCGAAGAAGAAGGTAGTCAAAAAGCTAACTACCATGAGGGACAAAATCTAGTAGAAAGAAGATCACAAATGAGGCGGAATCGCCTCAGGCTCTAATACCATAATGGAATCAGAAAGAAACTGCGAAACATAGAAGAGAAGGATACACTAGAAAACGCAGAGAATGTTCAAGAGGCAATTGGGGTTCATCGAGTCTTATTCCTTCATCTAGAAGACTCTCCCTTTTAAATAAAACCTATTAAAACTATTGTAATATTACATTGGGGTGAAATAGAAAAACTGAAATAAAACTATACGCGCCACGAAATAGAAAAAGCAAGGCCAAAGAGAAGATCCCAATATGATTACTAAACTTTAGATAACAGATTGCACGAAAATTGTCTAGATTACATAAATGCACACATCCAATATCCAATAAGAATGCATCAGAAGAAGGACAAAATGTTTTCGCACAATTCTTCACTTTATTATCATATGGAATTACACCTACAATCTACCCTATTTATACATATTAAGCTAAAGTAAAAGATACAGTTAAATCTGTTACAAGTTTCTAATAATAGCAAAAGTAACCTAAAGTTCCTATAGTGAACAAATGAGTCCCTAAACTATCATAACACTGCAGTTGATCATTAAGGTGACACTTGATCCTCGAATTGCTCTTCAACACTCCCCTTCAATCCAAGAGTGGGTGCATATATGTCTACTACACTAAGCTTCTAAAGCAGATATTTGTGCTGAGCCTTTCCCAAATCTCTGGTGAAGATGTTTTCGTTTGTTTTTGGTACCTACATGCTTTAAGACAACTAAACCTTCCTGTACTTTCTTACGAATGAAGTGGTAATCAATTTTGATGTGTTTAATTCACTCATGGTACATTGGGTTAGCAGAAATCTATAGAGCATCTTTGTTATCACAGTGTTGAATGACCAGTTATAAGTTTTCTATGTTCAATTCTTTTAACAAATCTTTAAATCATACAATTTCGGAGACGGGCGTACCTATGCTCCTATATGCGGATTCTGCAGAGGATTTAAACATTGTAGGTTGCTTCTTTAATTTCCATCATATTAATGATTTTCCGAGGTTGATCCCATACCCTGTGATTGATCTTCTGGTTTGAGGACAACCGGTCAAAACCGAATCATAGAAACCATTGATTTGCAGTTCACTTGTTTTTTAGAAGAATAATCCAAGACATGGTCAACTCTTTATGTATTTCACAATGCGTAGAGCAACAACCCAATGTGATTGCTTAGATTCTTGTAAAATCTGGTTGAAGTGTTGAACACTGTATGATATGCCAGGCCTTGTAACAGTTAAGTATAATAGTTTTCCAATGAGTCTTCTGTATGATGTTGGATCCTTCAGTAAAGAATCATCCTGATTAATCTTAAGCACATTGACATATTCAATGAAGGTTAGTTTAGAATAGCATTCCATAGGGGTGCTAATTGATTTGGTTCCAATTAAACTAAGATCTGAGATTAGATCCAATGCATATTTAAATTGGTTTAAAACTATGCCCTGTTCGTTTCTTGCAATTTCAATGCCCGGAAAATACTTGATTTGCCCGAGATCCTTCATCATGAATCTCCCCTTCAACATGTGCTTGAGATCTTCTATCATGCTTTGATTGTTTCTTGTGTTTAACAAATCATCTACATATTTTAGCATAATGACTATATTAGATCTATTTCTTTTGATAAATATGGAATAATCAAATTTGGTCTGAATATACCCCGCATAGATGGTCTGAAGTAAATTTTTATATTGTAAGGCATGGGAATTCACTCTTATAAAAAACTGCATCTCTGCATACATAAATAACATGTGAATGCACATTGAAGAATTTATATCCCTTTTGTGTACGTGAATATGCTATAAAAACACCAGGGAATGATCTTGCAGAGAATTTATTTTGAACATTCAAGTTCTTAGGAAAACACAAACAATCAAATGTATGTAGATGACTAAGAGTAGGTCATTTTCCATATAGTTTTTCATACGACAACGTGAATTTCAACACAGAAAATGGAATTAAATTGATAAATGTCAAGCTGTCAAGATGCACTCACCCCAATATTTGTATGGCGCTTCACTTTGAAATTTAAGAGCTACTTTCAACAAGTTCCCGTGTTTCCTTTCGTCCACACCATTTTGTTAGGGTGTGTAAACACATGTAGTTTGGTGGATTATTCCTTTTAACATATTTCAGCATATTTAGTTTAAATTTTATTTGCCATTGTCAGTACGAATAATTTTGATTTTTTCCAAAAATTGTTTTTCGAATAAAACAATAAAATCTTTCAAAATGAATGGATAATCAAATTTGAACTGCATAAGAGAAGTCCAAGTGCATCTAGAGAATTCATCTACTAAGGCCATAATGTATTTTTTTTACAGTTGTGTGTTTTAACATGAAACGGTCCCCATATGTCGACGTGAATAAGTTCAAGAAAAAAGTTGCTAACAGAATTACTAGTAGGAAATTGTATGCTACTTTCCTTAGCTAGTAGACAGATATGGCAATTCGGACTTTGATTAAGATACAAATTCAGAAATGTGTTTAAGTCTTTGATGCCATACATCACTAGAAACATACACATTCAAGGCTTTGTTGTAGTTATTTTTAACTATGGAAACACAAGTATACATACCATTTGTTTCTTTAGCAATCTGCATCACCCCCATTGGAGAGGTCCCGAAATGTCACAAACTTGGGGTAAATATTAATAGTGCAGTTTGAATCTCGAGATAACTTTGAAATCAACAACAGATTGCATTGAAAAGATAGCAAGTATAGAATGTTTTTAAGCATTAAACCATCACTTAAAAGGTGATCTACCATGTGTGTGGTGTTTATTGTGCTTCCATTAGGTAGATGACTTTTTGAAACAGAAATTGGTCTTAAATTTTGAAGCCAATCCTTTTCATGTGTCATGTGATGTGTAACTCCTTTGTCAACCATCCACATATTTGGATCAATAGTATTACATGTCATGTTGAGTCTGATATCTATGGATGTGGAAGTGGAAGTGCGGCCTCTTTCAGGAGTATAAATCATGCAAATGATTCGTTCGTACTGCTCATGGGCGAAGCTTTATGAGTTATTGGTTGAGATCTATATAGAACGATAAGTGGATTCATTCTCCGAGGAGTCTGTAATAGGATTGTAGGACTGTGTTGCATTAGAAGAACGACTGAAGTTTCCATTTGGTCCTCTTGTATTCTTCAACTGAGGATGAAGCATCCAACAGTAGTCCATGAGGTGTCCTCGCTTGTGGTAATGTTGGAATTCTGGAACACGCCTTGGTCTCGTGTTATTTCTCCTTTGATTGGTGAGATTGGCTTGATTATTGAGAGTCATATTGACGGTGCTATTTGTTAGAGAAATGATGGTGAATATCTGTCATTAGCTTTGTTCATGGATGAGGATAAAATAGGCCTCATTGAAAGCAGGTAAAGGCAATATCATGAGAAGGTTAGATCTTAAATTTTCATTTGTTACAACTGCATATCGGAAGATCACATATGATAGTGAATTCATCCCAAAGAAGCTTCAGTTTCCCGAATATGTTTGGATGGAATCCAGACCATGCTGTGTGACTGAAATTTCTCGATGTAGTTGATAGATTCTTGATTTGTTTACCTTGTCAAATATTTCTTACAGATCCTTCCACACTAGGAACACACTCGTGGAGTATATGATGTTGCTCAATAGATCCTTTGAAACGACATTCATAATCCATGCGAACACAAATGCATTACATCGATCCCATTACATCGATCCCATACATTTATGAATCTGAGTTTGTTCTTGGCGAGTGAAGCTATGAGAATTCCTCTGCTCTATATCGAACAGTTTTTGGATCCGGTTAGATGAACATAAATTAGGATTAAGCCTGGAGTATCAGAAGGGTGTAGATTTAAGGGATGGGTGGCATCAATCTAGTGTTCTTGATGACTACTACCATGATCAAGAAAAAGAAGAATTCCTGGTGTGCACTGAAGAAGTAATAACGATCTGAAATTGCGAACAAAGAAGCGGTATTGATGATAAAAAACTACTGCAGACAAAGAATCCAAAAACGACGAGAAGCAGAGGTCTTCTCTGCTCTGATACCGTAATAAAATTGCAGATCTCTTCTTCGAGAATACATTAGGAGAAGAAGAAGATGTATTTGAACAATTCTTCACTTTATTCTCATACAATATTGTATCTACAGTCTACTCTATTCATACACCTAAAGCTGAAGTAAAATGGACAGTTAAATTTGTTACAAGTTTCTTATAATAGCAAAAGTAACCTAAAATTCCTATAGGGAACAAATGAGTCTTTGAAGTATGATAACACTGCAATTGAACATTAAGGTGACACTTGATCCTCTTATTCATCTTCAACACCTTCCCCTAACTCCTCTAGGAATCTGACTAAATCATCCCATAATAGAGTATATTACATCTCAAAAACATAATACCTTCTATTCTTGTAAGAATCCAGGTTTGTATTCAACCACACTAGTCGTGTTTATAACCTCATTTTTATGTCTGAGTTATTGATTGTCTAGCATTTTCGGATGCTTGATTTGAATCTTCCAGTAAATCTTGATGCACTTTAAGTTCTAGACTGAACCACAGACTCCACATCCATGATAGTCCTATGAGTGTAACTTCTTCTCTAGAGCCCTTGAAGCCTCTTTAATCGCCTCTTCAAAAGATTAATTGATAGGGGTTATGCTACATTTTATACTATCTTACATTATTCATATGATAAAATAGAAATAAGATCAAATAAGGAACAAATGGATCAAATGGGTTGATCCGCCAACCTGCTAGGTCACCATTCCTAGCACATAGGATTTGACGGGCCAGTTCAACCCAGTCGGATCGCGATGGGCAACATGAATTGAGAAGTATAATATAATGAACATACAATTTAAATCGAATATGGACATCACTCTATTGTTGCCACATCTGTACGAAGTCGTTAAATATTTCCAAATCTAGATTCATCATGTATCGCAAGGTAAACACTCCTTTAAGACTATTTTGTGCACAAGTTAATATCATTATCCTGCACAAAACTCGAACGATGCCCTCGTCGTGATACTTTTTGATTTAACTGTGGAACTGCCACACGAATTACTCAAGTTCTCCATTAGTTTAGCTTTCGGCTAGTCCCTTTAACTTACTTTTATAAGTGTATAGAGTATTAACATAGTAAAACGTTAAGTATGTTTTTATTTCGTAATAGAACCCATGAATAATAATATTTGTACATAGAGAGTTAATTAAAATTCTAGGTACATAGTTCTTTATCCTGGCCAACCATTATGTACAAAATCATAATCTAAGATGGCCCTTCTGTGAAAAGAATCATGACCACCCCAATTTGCATCAAAATAAGACACAAATACACCTTATTGGAGCAGGAGCGGGGGTAAAGTATTAGTTTGACACTAAAGACCATGACACAATGTGCCATGAAATAGTGCGGTATACGTATCACTGCTTTCCAATGACTGAGCAATGATCTTTACATACATTGACTTAGTTTATTCATTATTAAAAAATATATATATATTAGGTCCTGTCAATGTTGTCATGCTCCAATTGTTTTATTGTATACAATATGATCTGGAAACAATTGAAACCACAGTAACAAGAAATTTTAGGCTATGTACGAAGCTCTCACGAAGTTGGTAAAGGTGTGTTAATAATTAGACTATTTTTAAACAAGGGAAAAGTATGAAAAATATGTAACATGTTTGCCCAAAGTGGTGAATGCGGCCCATTGTTTGTTTTTGATGTAATATGTTTGTTGGTGTAGGTTTTTGATGAATTCCGTTTGTGTCTGTCAAAAAAGTCCGTTATTTGCCTCCATGCCTTGCACGTGAGTTTCGGTGTGTGTGAAAAGACAAAGATGCCCCTTGGTTCTTCACCTATTGTAACAGTCTCCTCCTTCGTTGAATCAATCTGTTTTTTCTCCAACATTCTCCTCCAAGGTGGCGGCCGTAGCAGCTTGGGTTCCCGAAGTCTTCGGCCCTTCATTGGTGGATCTCCAAGCTGGTCGCCGAGGAAGAATGGGACCGCAGTACTCATGCAGCAGTACACCCAGCTCGAACTCAAAGTCGGACGTAGAGTACCTGAGTTGGACTTGCTACTGTGGGTTCATGACACATGCTAAACCCGCATCGACATGGAAGAATTTCAGTCGCATGTTCTATGGGTGTCCCAATTACAAGGTTTGTTTGCCGATTCGTTTTATTTGGAAGCTTAATTTTGAATCCCTAATCTTGAAAATCAGTCATTTTCGAAGCCCTAATTTGGTGTATTTCTGTTGAAGAACCACGGTTGTAGCTATTTTGAGTGGTGTGATCCGCAAATGTGCATATACGGAAGGAGGTCCGTGAACAAATTTCGAGATATGCATGTCAAGATTGAAAGCGAAGTGGTTCTTGTACGAAGGAGGGAGAAGATGTTGATTACTGCTGTTGGTGTTCTTGCGGTACTGCTGTTTGCTGTCATCCTAAAACTGGTCATTGAGTGAGCGTGTTTTAGTAGTTGTATTTTAAGACTTATGTTTGTGGGTCGCGTTGTTTTAAGTTAACTATGTTTATGTTGTCTTAATACCAGATGATCTATGTTTTGTAATTGTTGGTATTTGAAGAAACAAGTTTGTCCACTAGTTGAGAATAGATGTACTATGTTTTGAGTAACAGGACAAAAAGTGATCGACTAAATCCAAACGACATTCCACCTGCAATTAAACACTTGTACCACGACACATACACATTCCAGACAACTTCAACAGAACCAAGTCCTTCAAGTATGCAGACAACGTACATAATCCAGACAACTAAGTACATCAACAAAACAAACCTAAACAATACCAAGTTCATCCTAAACATAAAACGAAACCTAATAATGTTCACAAAACAAAAGTTAACACCTCAAATTGACAGCATAACCAACAGTATGCGTCATTCCAAAATGGCATCCAAAATAAGTCATACTATGTTAGGTCTTGAAATCACGGAATATCTTCATTGAGTCGGATATTTTGTGTACTTGCTTGACTTGAAAAGAGGGGAACTCCTCGGCGGCATTGTCAACTTCTTAGGAATATTCTTCTTCTTCGGTGTGATAGTCTGCAACGGCATATCAACTGGCACGAGAGCTCGACAATCAGAAAGTTGTGGTGCACTTGAAATGTGATAAGTCGGTATTTTCAGCCTACGACAGTACAAAAGTTAGTTTTCCAAACCTGTAAATGTGATAAGTCGGCATTTAGATTTACAAACCGGTGTTTTTCTTCTAATCGGCAGTTTTGCCCTTCGGCTTTTAGGAGTCCTCTTGGTTGGTTGTTTCGGTACCTTGGGTTCTTCTTCGGCTTCCATTGGTACTTCTTGAGGTATGTTGGGAACTTCTTCACGTACTTCGTCCTGCAAACAAGTATAATATTAGTGAACAATTAAACAATGTTTTAACACGTCTTCAAGAAATATGATTTATTACCATCTGAGGTTGTGAATATGGAACTGACTCAGGAATAAAGGTGTCCGACTCTTCACCCACATCATTTCTCTCTTCCTAAATCGGGCATGTCTTTTTCTTCGATTTAACTCTACTCGGTCCTTCTTGTGAAACTCTAGGCCGTCTGACCCTTTTGGTGGGTGGCTGTGGTGCGTCAATTCCAGGCTGAGACTGTGGTTTCCTTCTAAGTCGCTACGACCGCTGCGACTGCTGTGTAGGCTGTGACTGCTGTGTAGGTCGCGACTGCTGGGTCGGCTATGTTGGCTGGGTAGACTGGGTAGGCTGGGTCGGCTGTGATGGTGCACTGCTCTGAGATTGTGCGGGTGTCTGGCCTCTCTTGTTACAAGCCCTCTTATTATGACCACTTAGTCGACAGAGGGAGCAAAACTGTGGGAGACCATGCTTCGTCAATTTAGTTCCTGTTTTGTTTACCATCTCGGTTGGAGCTCTCGTTCGTTTCTTCTTGGGCCTGCCTCCTTGTTTACGGACCACTGGAGGATCAATGGGTAACGAATCTAGCCTCATCAAATCGTCAACCCCCGGAATTTGATGTATGACTGGACCATAGATTCGTTGCATAGTCTCTTTGTGGTACACCGTGTCCACAAAACTCTGCACCTCCATTCTAATTTTCAATAAAAATGTTGTTGCATGAGCACAAGGGATCCCGGTCAGACTCTATTTCAGACAGCTGCATACTCTGGTGTTGATATCTACGCTGTACTGGGGTTGTGTACCCACAAGCACTTCGTACTCACCCTGACCCACGTATAGTACACCCATCCCTCTTGAAGCATCGTTCTTTTTCTTGATCTTTTCGAGAACATTGCTAGACAGCAACCCTTCGTGCTTGCTAGCCTCTTCCCTCCTTGTAGTGAAACTATCCACGAAGATCCTTCGCAAGGATTCCATAAGGGTTATTGGAGGCTTATTTTGAGCATCCTTAATTTTCACATTCTAACTCTCTACGACATTATTGACGACTAAATCTGTTTTTGAATCTGGATGAAACTCGTACCTGCACCATGTCTTCGTGTCTATCTTGTCCAAGTTAGGGCTGGCAATGGTGCGGTGAAAAACCCATAACCACGGTTATAACCGTTACTGTTTAATATGGTTAACCGTACCATTATGGTGCGGTGCGGTTATGGTGATGAAATCTCTACCCATAATGGTTATGGTTATGGTTATGGTATTTGAGTTATACCCATGGTTATAACCATGGTTATTTTATAAATATAATAATTATTTATTATTAATAAACTAATATATATATATTATACTAAATTTAAATTACAGCATAAAAGTGAAATCAATTGATGATATTGAGGAAGATGATGATTGATAGAAATAAATACGACAAGTGTGAAATGGTTATGGGTGTTGAATCATTACTCGTTATGGGTGTTTGTTGAATTTTAATGTTAATTCAGTGGTGTTAATGTTGAATCATATGAATGTTGAATGATGTTAGTGTTAATGTTGAATGATGTTAGTGCTATATATTTTTATTGTTGGTAATATAGATAGATGTAGTTTTTAAAATTAAATTTTCGGTCTTTTATTATATTACATGTGGAATAAATATGGTTATACGGTTAAAACCATGGTTAATAACCACGGTTATTTTGATGGTTATGGTATTGAAAATTATACCCATAATGGTTATGGTTATGGTTATGGTATGTGGTTTAAAAATATGGTATGGTTATGGTATTTGGCATACCCTGACCATACCCTAACCATTGCCAGCCCTAGTCCAAGTACTCCCATGCACCCGGATAGTGCTGTTTTAGGTAGTCCATGTGCGCCTTTTGCCTATGTAAATTGTACGAACAAGCCGCTGCCCAAAAACGTGACTTCACTCCAGCGTCGTTGTGTTTGGCAGCCAACATGTTTTGATGAATGTGTCGCACACAGAAAAGATGCTCCGATGCAGGTAGGATCTCCTCTACTGCAGTTATTAAACCCTAGCAAACATGTTTCATCAAAACTTTAGAATTTCAAACATGTTACAGCAACTGTTTAAAAACTTCAAACAAAACACATAATATTTTTGAATTATAACAACGTAATACATAAAATATTTAAAAAGTGCAGACGTAATATACCTTCTGTCGATCTGACATGACGATCCAAGGACCCCCATCACCATGGTCGGTCTTAAAGATGTCCAGGAACCACGTCCACGACTCTCTTGTTTCAGCTTCTACCCACGCATAACATAGAGGGAAGACTCTATTGTCAGCATCCCGAGAAACAGCGCTTAGAAGTTGTCCCCCATCCAGGCCTTTTAAGTGACACCCATCCAACCCAATGAAGGGTCGACAAACAGCTCTAAACCCTTCCATACATCCCTTTAAAAAGACGTACATACGTTCAAATTTTGGTCATCAAGGATTCGGCACCGGATCAACCTGTATGTAACCCGAGATTCCTGGGTTATGCATCATCACTGTCCCGGCGTAGTCTCTTAGGCGTTCAAATTTCCATAATCTATCGCCACGTAGCTTCTCTCTCGCTAATCTGATACCTTCACATATATTCCATCGCTTCACATCGAAGTTGAATCTTTTTTGAATTTCATCAGCTATGGTCGCACTTCGTACCTTCGGTTCGTTCCTAATCAACTTCATGAAGTTCTCGCATATGCACTTACCACCAATATTCTTGGTGTGGAATGCTTGACCGCATGAATGCTCCTCCACCAACTTGCGTAAATGAAAAGTCGCTTGTTGAGGAACACAGACCGCACAACACTTGAAGCCACAATTGGACTGTTTGCGCCGGAATTCTACTCGTTTGGGACCATTTGATCCCTTCGACTCCATCTCATACCCCTCTTGGATGCTATGTCCAATCATGTAATCCCTAAACGCCTTCGCATATACGAACTTCATACCAAGTTTCAGCTCGTATGTTTTGGTGTGTTGACCCAACTCCGCATTCACCTCTTCATCAATAACTCTTGTCCTATGTCCGCTTGTCACGTCGTCTTCCATGTCTGAATCTGGGGGAGTCCTCAAGGTGTCGATCGGACAGTCATGCTCAAGATTTAGCATTTCAACATCTATGTTCACCCCAATACCTGTCGCAGTATCGCCCCACTCACCTTCCATCGCACCAACTAAGTCGGGTATATCACCTTCGGCGGCTTTACGTGTTCTTTGTCGCTTCCCATCTGTTTGCGCTCGGTTTGGTGACCTTTCATCATTCTCCTCATCATCTGTGTCATCCTCCCCTTCACCCTTTTTGGCTTTCCAATTTGGGTCGGAAATGCCCTCGGAGTCGGAAGACATCTCTTCCGAAGCACTACTATCGACCATGGGTGCTTTTCCTTTCGCTTTCTCGCTCAAACGTTGCTTGTTCAGTTCGGCTATTCTTGCGGATGCCATCCTTCTTCGATTTGCAATTTGCTTCAATAATGTGTTGTTGCGGAGTTCTTCCAACCACGGATCTTTAAGACATGCTTCCTCATCAAATGGTGGAAGCACATACAAGTTCACCTCTCGCACACCTTATTGTTTCTCCTTGATTAGTGCAATATCTTCATCGCTACATAACACTTCAATGTCCTTTTTCGGATCTCCATTCGGTGGCACGTACGTTATCACACCATCACTCTTCAAACCGTAATACTCAAGTAGAACCGCCACATTGAAGTACCAAAAGCAATGGTCCATCAAGTCCGTCAAGCATACCTTGCCCTTGTAAACCCCGTCAACCCAATTACCATCATAGTGGATTTGAAGAAACCACTTACCCTCACTTGAAGTAGACATTCTGCAAACAAATAATCACACACATAAACAAACATCAACATTCGGTCATTAAAAAAACAAATCACATTAATATTCGGTAATGTCACAAACAACACACACATAAACAGCATTGTAATTAAACATGTCAGATTTATATACAATGCTAACGTAACTAATTGACCTTTCAACAACATTCGTTTTCGTTTTCGTCAACTTTTCCAATGTTCAAAATTTTCATGCAGGAAACAAATTGGAGGGTGACTTTCGGCTTTTATACACTTGAAACTGAACATGGGGTAGTTACCTGTGAAGATTAGCTTCGATTCGTGGAGGGTGACTTCCGCCTTCTTCAAATTGAACAAATTGCAGCAACTCCCGCAGCAACTCCTTCACTTGCTGTCTTCAGGCGACCTTCAAAAACGCAGCAGCAGCTCCGATTAAATGTCTTCAACGCAACAACTCCGATTTTAGGGTTTGGGGATTTCTTTGGTCTTCGGTTCTTGAAACTGATGGGATAGGGAGTTCCTCGGTTTTTTAAACTGAAAGGGTGCTATAGAGGTGATATGTTTTTGGGGAGAGGGACCGGTTCGGTCTTAGGGAGGGAAACGGTTCGGTTCGCAAACAATAAAGGAGGGAATACATAGAGGGTAGTTTGGGTATTTTCATTTTTGGTTATTTCAACTTTCAAATTATATGTCACGTGAGAAGCACGTGTTAACTTTTAACGGATAAATTAACAGAAAAACTAACGTTTTTTCAAAAGCCTACAGAAGTAAACGTTTTACATCAAATACCCGCGGCCCAAAACAAATTTCATCGATTACCATTTTGGGCAAACATGTTACTCCTTTTTCATACTTTTCCCTTTAAACAATAATTCGTTAATATACTCTTTTAAGAAGTAGATGGCCATCAATATTGATGAGAAGTGACTTACTAAGTAGCGTTAACTTATTCCTATTAGATTAAGTTCCATGAAAACTCATTTCATAATCAACATAAACAAGAGTCGTAATACACAATAAGACAATGCAAGTTTCACAAAACAAAACTTATCAGAAAAAATATGAACTAAATGATTTCAAACTTATCCAAATTAAGAGGTAATTCAATGTCAAAGGTTAAACATAATAAAATGTTTTAAACTTATCAAAATGTGAAACTGAACAAAAACTAAGGTTCAAACGAATATCATAAAGATATGTTTCTCTATTCATTTTACCACGATTGTTGTGTCGCAAGAATACTCGAATGGATCATGATCTTCGTATCGATATGCCAAATGACACTCGTAAAGGTTTGAAATTGTTGTTAGACTTACAAGCACATAATCATAAACAAATTTTGAACTTCCAAAAACATATTTCAATAAACAATTTTACACAGAAATATTACATCAAATCATCTCACGATAATAAATTTACAAAATGGAACAACAAATCAAATGGATACTTCATTAAGAAACTTCAAGCACTTGATCAAAGTTATATATATATAAAATCATGCTCGTAAGTAAGTTGTAACTTATCTTTACAATTTTATGGAATGTAGAAAAATATTTGATTTCATGAACATAGAAATAAGCTTAAGCTACTTACCTAAACTGAACCCCAAATAGAATCTTGATAGTCACGTCAGTTCGAACTCCCTAAAATCAACTCGAACTAGAGTAAACATTTTTTCATACTATTATCCCCTAGGGCCAATTCAGGTTCAAAGTTACTTTTCTGATCATGGAATGCAAAACGACGCAAAACTCAATATCCCATGTTTTGCTAATTTTTGACCATCTTGGAACGAATCCCACGAACTATAGTAGGTAACCAATTAATTATGGGTTTGATGATCTAAACGACATTGTATTTTGACATTGGGGTGGCTCACATGCGTCAATCAAAATTTTTTGGGCGTGGTCAACTTCGCCATGCACATAGGGACATATTTCACAAATTATTGAGTCAACATTAATAGCTTCGCTCTCTCTCTCGTGCGAACTTTGTTGAGTGTGTTCTTTTTGTAAACGAAAAACCCTTACAATAAATTATACTATCACTGAATTCTTTTTGCAAAATAATGAATAAATTTTTAATTTGTAGGGCTCAAAATCTCGATTCAAAGTTATTACTGAATATTCAAAGATTAATATCTTATAAACGACTCAATCAAATTTGATTCTGTCACTTGGGTTAGGTTACATAGAACCCCATCAAGTTTTGCAATGTCTAGAAACAATAATAAATTATTTCATACTGAAATCCACTATTAATGACTTTTGAAGCTTTCTATCTCCACAATTATGCACCCATGGACTAATATAAGATGAAGGCCTCAGGAATTATCTTATTTCTAATGTCTTTGTGACTTTGATGATGACTGTAGATTAGTCACGGCGTCTTTTGACTCGTGGCTTGGTCAGACATAATTTGTGCGCTTCTACCTCCATCTAGACTCAGTTGGGTGACTCCTACACTAACTTCAATATCTCTAGGGTTTTGGAAGGTTTACAGCTTAGGTTAGATATAACAGATTTTGATGTGAAGTAATCAAACATCTTAATGGATTGTGTCGATCACCTAATGCCCTATGGTGAAAGTTTATTTATATTTCAAATCAATTGTCTTTTGCACTCAAACTTTTTCATGAGGTTTCATTAGCTTCATATGTTCTTTATGTGGATATTTAGTCCATTTAATCACAAGCGTTACAATTGCTGAATAAAGTTTTAAATAGTTGTTGTATAGCAGATTGTGATGACAATATCACAAACATACAGAAGAAGAAAACAACAACCAACTTAAATGATTGCATTCACAAGGCTTTCAGTTGTTCAAACCAAACTCGATGAGCCTTTTTAAGGCGATAAAGTGCTTTCTGTAACTTAGAGACAAGTATATTGCTTATGGAACCTTTCACTTCAAAGCTATATACACTTTTTCAATTAATTCTATATAAAGGAAGACATTTTTTGGATCAACCTACCTTAAACACCACCACTTTTGAGTTAAATAAGAAACATAATTATTCTAAAAGTGGTTGGTTTAACTATAAGGCTAATTGTTTCTTAAAAGTCAAAATCACGCTTTAGAGAGAAACACTTTGATATAAAACGAGCCTTATACCTTGAATTAGACCCATAAACACGGTGGATCCAACTTGAAGCTAATGGGGTCCCCACTTGATTTATATATATATTTTTTAAATTATAGGTCTATTTTACGTAGTATTTATTAGGACCCCGGTAAAATTTTGGTATCGACACCATTTGACAGTTCAAGCTCAACTTCTTAAGCCTTGACTTTTTAAGTGTGATCTAATGTTCAATTCCTAGTGAAGTTAAAGTGAAGTAATCTTTCTTTCTTGTTGTGTCATTTAGAATTATCAACTTTAAAAAATGTTTTATTTGTTTTTTTGAATATAATTACTATTTCAATTTCGTTTGATGTTTATTTTAAAAAAATATATATTTTGTCTAAGAACAATAATAATATTTTTTAGTTTTAGTTTAAAGTATGCATAAATCATAAAATCGAATAACAATTTCTTTATTTAGAATTTAAGTTATATACTAAATAATGTATATGGTTTAATGATTGCTTTTTGAGTTGCAAATCAGACTCTTTATAACACGTTAGACAAAGTCATGAAAATGATAATGTGTTTGTTTAAATTAACAAGAATTATTGTATATAGTTTAGCTGATATGAATTACTAATACTTATAGGAAAAGAAATGAATTATTGTATCATTTTATTTTAAACTATTGTATATATATAGTTAGAAAAACAAATTATTTCAATCTAATTCGATACCAATTTTTTTAATGACTTCGTAAAGAAAATCGTAATAGGACCCCACTTACGTGGGTTCCTAGATCTGCCGCTGCCCATAAACATTTTATATTTTCCAGGAAACAAAACACTTGAACCCAATGGGGATACAAGCATGAGGTAGTTGAAGAAAAGACCACGTATTATTAGCTTGAAGAAGTTCACGTGGGAGTGCACAATCCTATAACGGATTGATGGTGACTTTATGAATATTCAAAGGTTCAGTAGTACTCACGTAGGAAGTTAAGTATGAAAGAGAGACAGGAGGGAATGTGCCTTAGAATTCGTCATCAGAGTTCTTAAGAGGAGAACATGAGAAATAGATTGTGGATATAGAGTCGTACTAGAGGAAGAGGTAAAATATATGATAATCAAAGGGGCGTTGAGGGGAGAAGGGGGGGGGGTAAAATATATGATAGTGAAAGGGGGGGGGGGGGGTTAAAACTTAAAACATATGATAGTCAAATCGAATCTCTGTCATTAACTTTCTAAGCCATTGTATTCTGATAATTCTCGTGCTATTCTATGAAACTCTGCCTCTGCACTAGACAATGTCTATTTATAAGTTACCATTTCGTCTGAACAAACACCCTCGCCATTAGATTACTTTTAAGTACCTCAAAATTCCCAGGACAACTTCTATGTGATCACTCTCAGATTGATACATGAATTGACTCACCAACCATATTGCATAGGCTATATTCGGTCGAGTATATGATAGGTGTATGAGTTTGCCCACAACCTTCTTGTATCGTTCTTTGTATGTTAGTCTTGCTCCGCCAGTCATTCACGGACCATGGTTCACTACTATTGGAGTCTCAGCAGGTTTACACTCCAACATTACTGTTTTCGCTAAGAAATCCAATATATACATCTTCTGAGATATAAAGATTCCTTCTACCAACCTTAACACTTTCATTCTGAGGAAATATTTTAGATACACAGGTCCTTCATCTCAAATTCTTCAAACAAGTTCCTCCTTAGATGACTCATTTCGTCTGTACCATTGACAATAATAATCATGACATCAACATATATGATCAAACAAGTTATATGTGCGCCTATTTTATTGAAGAACAATATCTGGTCTAAGTTGCTTTGTTTGTACTCATACTTATTCATTGCAATAGTAAACCCGTCGAACCATGCTCGTGGTGACTATTTTAGCCCATACAATCACTTCTTCAGTCAACACACCCTTACTTCTTGAATTCCATTTTTGTAACCTGGTGGAACTTCTGTATACACTCCTTCCTTCAGATCTCCAGGAAGAATTGCATTTTTCACATCAAACTAGTGAAGTGACAAGAGTACTTGAATTGTGTCTATTTTTTCCATGGGCGAGAACTTACCAAAGTAATGAATTCCATACATTTGAGTATATTCTTTTGCTACTATTCTTGCTTTGCACCTATCAAATGACCCATCTGACTTATACTTAATGGTATACACCCACCTGCACCCAACAAGGTTTTTTCTAGTAAGTAATGCACCAAGTTCCCATGTTTTATTTTGAGTAAATGCTTCCACTTTGATATTCATAGCATGTCACCAAGCCTTGGATTGTTGGGCTTATTCCACCATGTCTGTAATTGTTTTGGAATAGACCTACATAATAAACGCTTTCGCTTCCTTGCTCAGTCCCCCTCTTACTACGTTAGACATGAGATATCTTCCTATTCTTATCTCCTTCTATGGTATTTATATCTTAGGTGGTCGACCTTGATTCTATCTCAGAGGTAGTTTATACCCTTCAATCACTTCCTTCTCTTGTTCTCCTTATTCTTCAAAATTAACATCTTCAACTATATCAACATTTTGAGGTTCATACGGGTTTACCTTGGATATCTCAAACGAGGGTGTATTGGTTGAGACCCCTAGTTCGTTGGTTGGTACTGACATACCAGATATTGGCCCAGTGGTTCGACTAACCTGCTATATTGGACCATCATCAGAGAGACATGGACAACAGACACAACTCAGTGGATTTAATGTAGTAGGACCCCCCCCCCCCCCCCCATGAACACTGGAGTATGTGGATATGACATTTGATGAATAATTTCTTAATGTGGATATGAAATTTGATGAATAATTCCTTAATGTTTTCATATGTTGATTGATAAATTCCCTTCCATTATCAGACCGTAGGATTGGGATGTTTTTCTGAAATTGATTTTGGATCATGTGGAAGAAGTGAATGAATTTGTCAAATACTTCATATTTAATTTTAAAAAAAATACACGCACGTCATGCGAGTGCAGTCATCAACAAATAGTATGAAATATATTAACCGATGACCACGTCATCCGAGTGCAGTCAGCAGTGGCTTTGTTTTGAAGGATATTTTGTCTGGTAAAGCTTTGTGTTGTGTTGTATACAACTAGAACATTTTGCTAAAACAGGCTGGTTTGTGTGTTTTGTTGGATAATGTGTGTTCTGTTGGGTTTTCATGTGGATACATATGGGTGCTTTCACCAATTTCGTCCAAACATAAGGGTGGAAACACACACTATACAACAAAAATCAAGTACAACTGAATAACAACATACATAACTTTGGGGTCCACAAAGTATTCATTAAACAAACATCAAGTACAACTGAATGACAACGCACATAACTTACACACTATACAACAAACGTTTTAAACGTAGCTACATCTTCAACATAAGTCCAACACTATAACACATAGCTGTTGCTGATTTCTGCTACGCAACACATAAATTTGATTGTTGAGTTCGAATTCCTTTGACACAAACTTGGTCATGGCTCTCCTTCCGTACACACATAGGTGGATCTGCCCAAGCAAAGAAATCACAAACCCTCTTCAGAAAACTTGATGGCTTCATAGTAATAACAAAAAATTAGGGATTCAGAAATCCCTAATTTGTTCAGCGTAGACCAATCAGCCATATCATCGCAATTAACACGGGAAATTGGCTTCATTTTGGAGCAATCGGCTTCGTCGACTTCACTGGGGACATGGAGCAAACATGGAATTAGGAAGATGCAACTGAAATTGGGAATACATACATGAAGACTTTATTAAAAGAGGTTGGGGTATTATAGGTATATCAGGTTAGGTTTAGCGCACATGGACAGCACGTGACGGTTATTTAACGGACAACCAACGAAAATGGACGGAAAGGTCCAATTACCAACAAACATAGACATCCGGGTGTGATAACAAATATCATGGGTGCCATTACCAATTGTTGCAAACATCCAGGTGCAATTTCATACTTTTCCCGGAGAATTACCACCCAACCCCCATGAATCTCAGTATTTATATTTCTCACACTTAAATTCACATTTCAGTATTTATAATGCAAAACATCGGAGTATTTGGTTGCATAATACTGACTTGGCATAGAATAGGAAGACGGGTGTATCATTTTTTGGGAAATCAACTTATAGCCCTCAAGCATTTGTAGCACGCATGTCCTAATCGGATAAACATAACCGTTGTCTATTTCATTATGGTGCTACTGGCACTATGACATATTATGAAAACAATTTTATTAGACATTTGGTTGGAAATAAGGAGATGATAGAAAATGCAAATGGATAAATTTCACAAGTTCATGGAACGGGAACAGTTGCCCCATTTACAACATTAAACCCGCAGAACTGACAATATGTGCCCAATTTATCTTGAAAGTTACTCTCTATTAGCCATGTGACAAAAGAGTTGAAATGTATGGTAATAATTTATCCGAGTTTATGTATTTTATAGGATATTCAGACGGGGAGAATAATTGGACGTGGTGCTGAGCATCAGAGACTATAATATGTGGATAAAGTGGATCAACATGGAACTGCAGTGCTTGCTCACAGAACAGTTGATAAGAACAATGCTGTGGCATCGAAGGTTGGGACATACATCCATAGGGGTATCTCCATACAATATTTCCTAAATTATTTCCGTCAAATAATAGCATTTCCTGTGAAACATGTATTCTCGCTAACAGTCATAAATAGTCATATTCAGAGTCTATCTGTAGAGGTAAGAGTGTGTTTTCTCCTATTCATTCAGACGTATGGGGTCCTGCTCCAAGTAATGGTGTATGCATGTTAGTTTTTCTTGATATTTTGTGCTCTTTATGGATGATTTTTCTAGAATGAGCACAAAATATACACAAGGCATTCTAGAAACGTTGATCTATACGACATAAATCAGAATAAGTTTGTAGAGTTTCATAAGCTAGTAAAGACTCAATTCTATACCCAGATTTAGGTACTCCCTTCTGATAACGAAGGTGAGTTTGTAAATTCACCACTTAAATAGATTTTACAAGATAAAGGTATTATTCATCAGACCTTTTGCCCACATACTCCACAACAAAATGGAGTAGCGGGAAGAAAAAATTGTCACGTCCTTTAAATGACAAAAGCAATCATGCTCGAGTCACATGTCCCTACTTTGTTTTTGCCTGAAGCGATTGCAACCTAAGTGTACCTCCTTAATAGGTTACCTACTAAGGTGTTAAATCTTCAAACACCCCTTCAAGCTTTGTCCAACCATATGAGTGTTCCTATTACCTTGATACTTCAACCTCATATTTTTGGATGTTCTATTTTTTTTCACATTCCTAAAACAGAATGCTCCAAGTTTGATCCTTGCTCTATTAAAGGTGTCTTTGTAGGGTATGGATCCACCACAAAGGCTATCGTTGTTATAATCCTCGCAATGATCATATTTACACCACAATTGATTGTAATTTCCTCAAAACTGAGTTCTATTATTCAACCCAATCTACTGTCCAGGGGAAGAGTCTTAGTAGTCCATTAGATTGGTTGATTAGTCCAATGTGGCGTGAAACTATCCTAAAAGAGTAAGTATGTGGAACCAATGAGATATTGACTCCCATAGTACCAGCTTTAGAGACTTGAACACATCGTTGGCCCTAGATAATATTCATGAGGTTAGTGCTTCTACTTCTAGTTGTTATAGCTCTGCAAATAATTATGATGGTCCTAGTCCAGAAGGTGAAGCAGTACAAGAGACAGTTAATCCAACTTAAGAGAAGTGCATTTTGGCACTGAGATGAACCAGGGGCATTCCTCCAGTCAGGTATGAACCAGAGTATATGCTGAAACAAGACGACATCTAGTAGCGAACATAGCCACATAAAGCTTGTCACCAATGGCCGAAGCATTTGCTACGACCATATATGCTCCAGAAGTTCCTAGAATAGTAGAGAAAGCACTTGAGAATTCAAAGTGGTGTCAAGCTATGAAAGTAGAGATGGAAGCATTAGAGAAGAATGAAACTAAGGAAAAGTGTGTTTTACCACATGGGAAAAGATCTATTGGGTTGTGTTGGATCGTGAAATCCTAAATGTTGATCTGGCAGTGAATTGAATGCCAGACAAGGTTGGGATGACGCTTCAGCTCCAACTCCGGTGAACCTGCAAGTAGGGGAGCGCAACAGAGGGGGTGCCTCTGGGTCCCTCTCTGATGCTTAAATGAGTATGTGTGTGTATAAAACTCAAAACGTAAAGAACGTATGTAAAGCAAGGGTATTTATATAGTAAGAGAGATAGAACCGTATATGGCAGCTGAATATCTTAGTGTATGTTGTATTGCCGAAGATTCGGATCGTCAGTTACTGCGAGATATTGCAGTTACCAAATCTAATCCTTAGTGAATATGTGACCGAGATATGCGGGATATCGTGGCCACTTCCTTATTAACGGTTTTGTGGGACCAGAGGAGAGAGGCAAGGCTCTCTTCGGGGCGAGCACTCCCATGTCGAGCAGTGGAAGGTCGCGACCTGGTAGAGAATGGCGAGCAGTCTGGGAGCCTTTGGCGTCCCTATAGACCTTGGGCTCGATTCTGGATTACTCGATGGTGGGCCAAGTTTGGCTTGTACTTGGGCCGATCCGGTTCGGATGTCATGGGTTTACCCCCTCTATAGTTATTGGGACTTCGAGGCCTTTTCTTACTGGGTTGTCACTATCGATACCCAACATTTGCCCCCGAAGCTTGATTGAAGTTCCTTCAGTCGAGCTTGATTTCTTGGTAGGGTTTATAGATAGTGACGTCTCTTGTAGTGGTTCAGGACCTTTGAGACACTTCGAGCTCATTTGGCGAGCAGTTTCTTCTCTGTTCAAAGCTGAAAGAATATCCTTCCTTTTATTCCCTTTTGGTGATCACTTAAGGTGACCTAGGCTTATGGAAGTCTATCTTTCTTAGTTAGGCGATCATTACTGTTGGATCGTGAAATCCTGAATGCTGATCTGGCAGTGAATTGAATGCCAGACAAGGTTGAGATGACGCTTCAGCTCCAACTCCTGGTGAACCTGCAGGTAGGGGAACGCAACAGAGGGGGTGCCTCTGGGTCCCTCTCCGATGCTTAAATGAGTATATGTGTGTATAAAACTCAAAACGTAAAGAACGTATGTAAAGCAAGGGTATTTATAGGGTAAGAGAGATAGAACCGTATAAAGGCAACTGAATATCTTAATGTATATTGAGTTGCTGAAGATTCGGATCGTGGGATATGGCAGTTACTGCGAGATATTGCAGTTACCAAATCTAATCTTTAGTGAATATGTGACCGAGATATGCGGGATATCTTGGCCACTCTGTTATTAACGGTTTAGTGGGACCAGAGGAGAGAGGCAAGGCTCTCTTCGGGGCGAGCACTCCCATGTCGAGCAGTGGAAGGTCGCGACTTGGTAGAGAATGGAGAGCAGTCTGAGAGCCTTTGGCGTCTCTATAGACTTTGGGCTCGATTCTGGATTACTCGATGGTGGGCCAAGTTTGGCTTGTACTTGGGCCGATCCGGTTCGGATGTCATGGGTTTACCCCCTCTATAGTTATTGGGCCTTCGAGGCCTTTTCTTACTGGGCCGTCACTATCGATACCCAACATTTGCCCCCGAAGCTTGATTGAAGTTCCTTCAGTCGAGCTTGATTTCCTGGTAGGGTTTTAGATAGTGACGTCTTTGGTAATGGTTCAGTGCCTTTGAGGCATTTTGAGCCTGTTTGGCGAGCAGTTTTTTCTTCGCTCAAAGTTGAAAAAATATCCTTTCTTTTATTCCCCTTTGGCGATCACTCGAGGTAATCTAGGTTTATGAAAGTCTATCTTTCTTGGCTAGGCGATCACTACCTGCCCGAGGTACTTCTAATAGCGCTTATTAGTGCGCTGGCGACCCTCTTGTCTCCTTAGTGGACTTGTTAGCATTTAATAACTGCGCAGTTGTCCAGAAATCGAACGGTCACTTGAGGCACGCCTGACATTTACTTTTCCGTAAACCTAGGGTAGTCTGACAGCTGTCTGCACCAACCAACCGTTTGTCTCCCCGAGGTGTCTCTTGGAATTCTGACATTGCTTTGGTTTTTTCCAAAAAGGCGCAATTATTCTCTGTGTCGCTTCGATTCGTCCGTGGCGGTTACTCCTTTTTGGGCTCATATAAGAAACGTCAATTTCTCTGTTTTGTTCTTTACGCTTATTCACTCTTCCAAATTTCCAGAGCCTCTTTGCGAATCCCTCTCCTTTCTCTTTCAATCCTCTTCAGTTCTCCTTTCGACCATTTCCATGGCCCCCAGAACTCAGAGAGTCAAACACATGGCCATCAAGGGTGCTAACAAAGCCAGCGCCCCTCAGAATGTCGGTGTTCCCTTGACCATTAGGGATGAAGTTGTGCCCTCCTCGGCGGGTAAACAACCTGACGTGGGAAGGTCTGCGGCCACCCCAGTGGTGGTAGATGGTCCTGAGCTGAACACGCCTATTTTTTCCCCAAAAGGTAAACTTTCGCCCTTTTATTGCTCTATTTTGGCAATATCCTCTGTTTTCCTTTGTTTTTATACTTGCTGTGCCATACTTGAATCATTCTGAGTAGATATCAAGCCTAACGAACTGAAGCCGGCTTACTTTAAGACCATGGTGGCGCTTGGTGGCTTCAGTGCGGAGGATGCTCCTAGGTATCCTGGCCTAGGTCTGCATTTTCCTCACGATGGAGAGGTTTACATTTATGCGGCCCAGATCGATGCTGGGTTGCGTTTTCCTCTCTGTGAGGATTTACAGACCTTGTGTCAGTTTTACGGGATTCACCCCACACAGCTTGTCCCGAATGCCCTCAGGATGTGGGTCGGCTTCAAGTTCCTATGCTTACGCCAGGAATGGGTATATTCACTGGCCCTGTTCCGGTGCTTCTTCCGACTGGCAGCAGGGGCAATCCACCTCCACCACTTCCAATCCCGCTGGCCGAAGTTTTCGGAGTGGGGAGGCCCTCAAGGATGGGCTTGGAATGTCCATGTCCGCCTGATCGATGATTTCCGGGCCACTAACTCCAATTACAAGAAGTTTTACTTCTTGTATAAGGGGGGCGTACCTTGGAAATTGTTTGCTCCGGACAAGGATTTTCCTCCCTCCTTCGAAGAATTGTCCGGGAGTGATCGGAATGCCATCGACGATTTATATCGGCTGCATCGGTCATCTCAGTTCAAGTCCATCCGCTCAGTGGCGGAGATTACCGAGAATGCCCTTGAGATGGCGGGCATTCATCAAGCCACGCCAATCTTTGATGATTGGGTAATTTTCTAACTCTTCCCTTGTTTTATTACTTGTAGGGAAGGTTGTAAGCAAGAGCAAAAAACTGATAGGTCTCTTTGATGACCAGGGATCGGCGGGATTGTCCTCCGACCAAGTGCTGCTGAGCTCTCCTCCTCCCCCCTCTAGGCGATCGTCCAAGAGGAAACCAGAGGAGGCCCTTCCTTCGGCCCCTGCTGGCCCTTGCCAGCGAGGTATGTTATTTCATATTGCATTATTTCCATATTCCACCTTGTTTCTAAATTCCCTGCGTTTGTTTGACGCGACTTTCTTCTTTTTGTTTCGCAGAAGAGTCCACGGTTGACGTGGTTCGAGACCCTTCCCCTCCACCTGCCAAGAAGGTCAGGAGTGAGGAGCAACCGGCTGTTGGACAGCATCCTCCTCCTCCTGAGGGTCCTTCCACTGGCAAAGGGAAGGCTCCTGCTTCGGCGATCATCCCTCCTTCCCCCCAGGGGCCTACGGCTGGCCAGGAGAAGGTTTTATCTTTGGCGGCCCCACCTCCTACGGCGTCCGCGGTCCCCCCGAAGGAGTCTGGGACCCATAAGAAGGGTTCCGATGCCCCCAGCTCCTCAAGGGTTCCCGGGGAGGAGTATTGCTCCATGGCGAGCTTGTTCCAGCCGCTCAAGGCTGCGAACTCTCGGGGTGCTTGGTTCCCTTGCGGGGACCTTTCGAAGAAGGGGTGCCCTGCCCAGAAGAGCCTCCGGGGTAGCCCAGACTTGTGTATGCGGCTCCTTGATGGGATAATTCCTCCCAAGGACCGTTCGTCCGTCCCCACGGAGCTTCCTCAGATCGAGGGGTTCCTTCGGTCTCACTACGAACGAGTCGTTCTAGTAAGGCCTCGTTTCTTTTTCCTCTTTCCATAGTCGTTCCCTTTTGTTCGTGTCCTGACAATTCTCATTTTTCTTTTGTTGTCAGCTCGTTCGGGAAGAGGTGATGATCGGCCGTGTCTTCGGCGAGCTCGCCGGCAAGCATTCAGACCTGCTTGTCGAACTGGAGCAATACCGGAGCACGGGGATCTCCCTTGGGCAGCTGGAGGCTATCAAGACGACTGCTGACGCGGCGATCGCCTTGGTAGACAATGCCCGGTCAGAGTATTTCAGCAAGGAGCAGCGCCTCCTTGCTGATATCAAGCGGAGGGAGGCCGATGTGGCGGCTGCCCTTCAGGATTTTGAAGCCCTTCATCGGTGCCTTGATGAAGGAGAAGCGGTCCGGGCTCGCCTAGAGGCTGAGTTGAAGGAGGTTCGCGCTCAGCTGGCCGAGTCGGACGCTCTTCGGGTCGCCGCTGAGGCGCAAAGGGCCGCTGCTGACGCCCAGAGGGATGCTGCTGAAGCCAGGGGGATCGCCCTGGAGGAGGAAAAGAACCGGCTGGCTGATCAGCTGAAGGCGGTTCCTTCACCCCAAGCCGTGATTAAGGAGTTCAAGGCCTCCGAAGACTTTGAGGACCAGGCCTTGAAGGTGATGAAGTCGGCGATTGCCGAATTTCTTCAAGACCTGGTGGAGGAGGTCCAAGCGGTCGATCCCCACTTTCCTCTTGGGGAAGTTGCCTCCTTGAAGACCTTCCTGCGGAGTCAGCCTTCGCAGCCCTCTGTTGCTGGGGAAGCTGCTCCTGAAGGCGAGCCCGGTACTTCTGCCCCCGAAGGCGAGCAGAGCGTCTTTGCCCCCGAGAACCCCAAAGATTGAAGTCCCCAACTCCTTGGCGGCCGTATTTATCTTTTTTAGATAGCTATTTTTGTATTTTCTGTTTTTGGTTTGTAATTATTTATCGAAGACTTGGATTTTTCTATTGAATGCTTTTATATTCTTGAGCCTTTAATCGACTTCGAACATATTTAGCTATCCAATATCTTACTCATAATTACTTTCCCCTTTTTTCTTGCTTTGTAATGTCGTCGACCCTTAAAGCCGTAGACCAATCATAAGTTAAACTTTCTAAGGATAATACTTTTGACACTTAAAAGCGTAAACTTCTAAGTTCAAAGAGATATTACCTTCTTTGAAGTTTAAACCTTTGAGGTGTTGGCCTAATAACAGGGGATTTGTAATTTGTCAGGCTTTATCATCGATAGTGATCGCCTAAACTTTCTTTGGCCTGACTTTGGCGTCAGGGCTTTCATTTTGCCTAACATTTTGCTAGGTCTTTTGGCCTGACTTTGGCGTCAGGGCTTTGCCTGACTCTTGGCGTCAGGTTTTTTGAGGCCTAACTTTGTTGTTAGGGCTTTTGTGGCCTAGTTTTGTTACTAGGGCTTTTTTGGCCTAGCTTTGTTGCTAGGGCTTTTTGGCCTAGTTTTGTTACTAGGGCTTTTTGGCCTGACTTTGGCGTCAGGGCTTTTGGCCTAGCTTTGTTGCTAGGGCTTTTGGCCTAGCTTTGTTGCTAGGGCTTTTGTGGCCTAGTTTTGTTACTAGGGCTTTTTTGGCCTAACTTTGTTGTTAGGGCTTTTGGCCTAGCTTTGTTGCTAGGGCTTTTTGGCCTGACTTTGGCGTCAGGGCTTTTGTGGCCTAGTTTTGTTACTAGGGCTTTTTGGCCTAACTTTGTTGTTAGGGCTTTTGGCCTAGCTTTGTTGCTAGGGCTTTTTGGCCTGACTTTGGCGTCAGGGCTTTTGTGGCCTAGTTTTGTTACTAGGGCTTTTTGGCCTAGCTTTGTTGCTAGGGCTTTTGAGGCCTGACTTTGGCGTCAGGGCTTTTTGGCTTCAGCTTGCTTCGAGTGGACACGCTTTGTGAAGGAATGGCTTTCTTTTATTGACATAATCAGTTTGATTACAAGCTAAAATTATTTGTTAGAAGATCCCTTTGTTTGGTTTTGGCGTCTGCTTTTCATCTTGCCTAACTTTATTGCTAGGTCTTTTGGCCTGACTTTGGCGTCAGGGCTTTTTTTGTTTTGCCTAGCTTTATTGCTAGGTCTTTTGGCCTGACTTTTGGCGTCAGGGCTTTTTGTGCCTGATTCGGTTATCAGGTTTTTGCCTGACTCTTGGCGTCAGGTCTTTTGAGGCCTAACTTTGTTGTTAGGGCTTTTGTGGCCTAGTTTTGTTACTAGGGCTTTTTTGGCCTAACTTTGTTGTTAGGGCTTTTGGCCTAGCTTTGTTGCTAGGGCTTTTTGGCCTGACTTTGGCGTCAGGGCTTTTGTGGCCTAGTTTTGTTACTAGGGCTTTTTGGCCTAACTTTGTTGTTAGGGCTTTTGGCCTAGCTTTGTTGCTAGGGCTTTTTGGCCTGACTTTGGCGTCAGGGCTTTTGTGGCCTAGTTTTGTTACTAGGGCTTTTTGGCCTAGCTTTGTTGCTAGGGCTTTTGAGGCCTGACTTTGGCGTCAGGGCTTTTTGGCTTCAGCTTGCTTCGAGTGGACACGCTTTGTGAAGGAATGGCTTTCTTTTATTGACATAATCAGTTTGATTACAAGCTATGCATAAAATCTTCTTAAATGCTCTGAATTAAATGGACGGGGTAACCTCTCGCCTTCGGTGGTTTCCAAATAGTAGGATCCTGGTGCGGCGATCTCTACTACTTTGTATGGTCCTTCCCATTTGGCTGAAAGTTTGTTTTTACTGTCCAGCCTTGTGAATTCATTCCTTCTCATAACCATCTCCCCACGAAAAATTGGCGAGCGCTAACTTTTCTGTTGAAATACCGAGCGGTCGCCAAGCGCATCTTTGCCTGTGTTTTTTCCGAGAGCCATCTCTTTTCCTCTGCTAAGTCGAGGTCAGTTCTGCGCTCGATCTCATTTGCCTCCGTGTTAAAGTGTAGGACACTGTGGGTAGGCACTGCTAATTCAGCTGGTGCTACTGCTTCTGATCCGTACACTAAACTGAAAGGCGTTTCTCCTGTGGCCGCCTTAGGCGTTGTTCTGATTGCCCATAATACGTTTTCCAGTTCGTCTGCCCAGTTCCCTTTGAATGCTCGAACCCTTTTCTTGAGTCCTGCTAAGACAACCTTGTTGGCTGCTTCAGCTTGCCCATTCGTTTGAGGGTGATGTACTGAACTGAAACGATGGTCGATATGATACTCTTCACAGAGCCATTTTAACTCCTTTCCAACGAATTGTGGACCATTATCGCTGATGAGTATTTTGGGAATACCAAACCTGGAGAATATGTTGACTTGCAGGAACTTGATAACTTGGAATTCCGTTGTCGAAGCTAGAGCTTTCGCCTCTACCCACTTAGTGAAGTAGTCGATTGCCACTATAATGTGAGTACGCTGACCAGTGCTAATGGGAAAAGGACCCAATATATCGATTCCCCATTGAGCGAAGGGCCAGGCACCCGCCATTGGGGATAATAATGTCGATGGTCGACCCGATCGTGGTGCAAACTCCTGGCAAATTTCACACTTCTGTGTTAATTCGGCCGCGTCTTTTCCCAAGGTCGGCCAGTAATATCCCAATCTGAATATTTTTATGCTTAGCGATCGAGCGCCTTCATGACATGCTGCTGCCCCTTCATGAGCTTCTCGAAGAACTTTTTCTGTTTCGGGCAGAGCAACACATCTCAAGTAAGGCGTCGAATAACCTCTTCTGTAGAGTTCTCCATCGATGATTAGATAACTGGCTGCGAGTCTTCTAATCCTAGTGGATTCGCCTTCGTCCTCTGGGAGGATGCCTTCTTTCAAATAATTCTGGAACGGGGTCATCCAGGTGACCTGTTCTTGAATGTTGAAGATCTCCGCTCTGTTTTCAAGGACTGAACATAGGGCCCTTTCCAGAAATTGCACATCCTGGATTGTCGCCCCTCCGAAGGCTAGCTTACTCAAAGAATCTGCCATCTGATTTTCTTGGCGAGGAATGAATTCAATCGCGAAATTTGGGATTTCTGCGACCAGCTTTTTGGCAATGCCGAGATATTTATTCATCTTTTCTCCCTTTGCCTCGTATGCTCCATTAACCTGATTAACAATGAGCTCTGAGTCGCTTTTTACTCTAAGCGCAGCTATACCCATTCCTTTTGCTAGTCTAAGTCCAGTGATAAGAGCCTCGTATTCTGCTTCGTTATTGGTCGCCGGGAATGTCAAGGCGATCGCGTATTTCAGAGGCTCGCCCTCAGGAGGAATAAGAATTAAACCTGCCCCCGAGCCTTCTTTTGATGAAGACCCATCCGTATAGAGTTCCCAGATTTGATTGTCGTTTGCTGACTGACTTGGCCTGTTTTCCGCATCCGCTTGACCGTTACAAGTGCTTTCCACTATGAAATCAGCTAGTGCTTGACCTTTGATGGCCGTTTTTGGCGCAAATTTGATCCTGAACTCGCTGAGCTCGATCGCCCACTTGACCATTCTTCCTGAAGAATCTGGCTTCATCAGGAAGTTTTTGAGAGGTTGATTGGTGAGGACCGTGATGTCGTGCGCATGAAAGTAAGGTCTCAGCTTCCGAGCAGCAATAACTAAGGCATAGAGATACTTCTCAATCTGGACATATTTTATTTCTGCTGAGTTGAACATTTTGCTAATAAAATACACTGGACTCTGAACATTATTCTCCTCCCTTATTAAGACAGCACTGGCTGCCACATCGCTAATGCCTAAATAGAGGAAAAGCTGCTCGCCTGGAACGGGTTTTGCCAGAGCTGGGAGTGTTTGAATATGCCTTTTCAAGGACTGGAATGCTTCCTCGCAGTCTGGCGTCCACTCGAACTTGCGGTTGGCCCTCAAGGTTTTGAAGAACGGGAGGGACCTGTCGCTTGCTTTGGAGAGGAAGCGGTTAAGAGCAGCTAGTCGGCCGTTCAGGCACTGGACTTCCTTATGGCAGGTTGGCGACTTCATTTCTTCTATGGCCTTTAGCTTTTCCGGGTTTGCTTCAATGCCCCTTTCGCTGACCATAAAACCCAGGAACTTCCCGGACTTGACTCCAAAGGCGCACTTTGCTGGGTTCAGGCGAACGCTGTGTCTCCTCATGCATTCAAAAGCTTCACGGAGGTCGGTGGTATGAGGATTGCCTTTGATGGATTTAACGAGCATATCATCCACGTAGGCCTCCATGTTCCTTCCCAGCATGTCCTGGAACAGTCGGTTTACCATCCGCTGATAAGTTGCCCCGGCATTGATGAGACCAAAGGGCATCACCTTGTAGCATAGAATGTCGCCGTCAGCATAGAAAGCAGTGTGGGCCTCGTCGTCTGGATGCATTCTGATCTGGTTGTAGCCTGAATAGGCGTCCATGAAGCTTAGCATCTCATGACCCGAGGTAGCATCGACTAGTTGATCAATTCTTGGAAGGGGATATGAATCTTTGGGGCAAGCCTTGTTTAAGTCGCGGAAGTCGACGCACATCCTCCACTTGCCGTTAGATTTCCTGACCAAAACTGGGTTGGCGACCCAGCTCTGGAATCTTACCTCTCTGACGAAGTCAGCTTCAATCAACCTGCCGACTTCCTGCCTGATCACCAAACGTTTATCAGTCCCGAACGACTTTCTCTTTTGGGCGATCGGCTTGATGGAGGGGTGTATCCTGAGCTCATGAGAGATAATATCTGTGCTGATTCCTGGCATGTCGCTCGGCTGCCAGGCAAAGAGCTCTTTGAATTCCTTGAGGAGGGCGGTCATGGCCTCCTTCTGATCCTCTTTCAAGGTGGTCCCAATGCGCACCTTTTTGTCCGGACCATCGATCTCGACCTCCTCCAATTCCTCCATGGGTGCTGGTCGAGCCAAGTCCTCGCGGGGATCGGCCTCTGTCTCGATGGCGAGCGCCTCCCTTTGGTTCTTCCTGCGTAAACAGTTCACATAGCATTGCCGCGAGGAAGGCTGATCTCCTAGCACTTCTCCAATCCCGTTCGGAGTGGGGAACTTCATCTTCTGGTGGACAGTGGAGGCCACAATCTTATTGGGGTTGATCGTGGTCCTCCCTATGATGGCGTTGTAGGATGTAGGTGAATTGACCACCAGGAAAGTGACCGACACCTTGATACTTTTCCACCCCTCGCCAAAAATCACTGGCATGGTTATAGCCCCCAGTGGATAAGTTGTTCTTCCCGCAAACCCTATCAGCGGAAAGTCGACCCTCTTTAGGTCACGTTTTGATTTGCCCATCTTTTCGAAGGCGTCCAGAAACAGGATGTCTGTCGAGCTGCCTCCGTCGACCAGAATCCTTGCAACATCACAGCCGTCAATATCTGCCGTAATGACCAGAGCATCGTTGTGGGGCGTGGTGACATGTGCCAAATCATCTTCAGAGAATGAGATGACAATGTTTTCTTCAGGTCGGGGCCGCTTCCCCAAATGAACTGTCGTGGAGATCTGAGTGGCGTAGACCTCTCTGGCGCTTGACCTCTCGCCGCCTGCGCCGAATCCTCCCGCAATTAGATTCACTCTCCTCTTGCTTCCAGAAGGCTCAGCTTGATCTGCAGGGGCTGGTGAACGATGTCTCCTGGGGGGCGTTCGACTTCGGTCTCGCCCTGCCACAAATTCCTTCAACATTCCCCCCTGAATCAGCCTCTCTATATCTCGCTTCAGAATCTTGCAATCGTCTGCCTTATGGCCCTTGCACTTATGGTATCTGCAATAGCTCTCGACATCCTTGCCCATGGGTAACCCACCTCGGCGAGGCATCGGTGGCCTCGCCAAGGATCTCCTCTCCATCTCGACTAGTACCGCTGAGATCTGCCTATTTAAAGGCGTGAAGTACTCAGGGACCTCTGGGGCTTACTTTCTTTTCCCTTCTTCTCCTTCTTTATCTCCTTCTTACCATCGCGTCGGGGTTCATGGGTTACCCTTAGCGAGGTCGTCAGGAGATTAGCCTCGATGTTTGCGCGTTCAAGGTCTATGAAACCTTTTGCTCTGGACGCCAACTCCTCCAATGTCTCTATCTCCTTCACGTGATAGCTGTTTCGCAGCTTTCTCGAGGCCTTGTTGGACACATCCAGACCTCTGTAGAATGCTCGAATGATTTCCCCATCCGAGATTCGGCGATCTAATTCTGTGACGTTTTGATGAAAACGCCCGTAGAAGTTGGACAGCGACTCTCCAGGCTGCTGTTTGACCGATTCAAGGGCGACCACGCTCTTCAGCAATTGGCGCTCGCCCATATATCTCTCCAGGAACTTGCTTCTTAACTCTGCCCAAGTTCCGATTGATCCTGCAGGGAGGCCGAAGAACCAGGACGAAGCCGAGCCCGAAAGAGTAGATGGAAATAGCAAAGCCAAATGATTGGGATCGTTTGACTTACCCAGAAGGGAGGCCTCATGCTTGTTGACATGTACAGTGGGATCTCCTCCACCGCTATACTCAGGTATGGCCCGAGCAACCACATCCTTCGGAATTTTGATAGCGACGAGCGTGTCGGTGAAAGGATGAGAGGAATGCTCCTTGAAGGGAGTTATGACTGTCAACTGTCTTTCCTGGAGCCTTTTGTTGAGGAGGTCATCCATCTGATCCACAGTGCAGTACATGGGAGAGGCTCCGGGTGGAGGCGGACCGGAAGGATTGGCAGTATATGCAGCTGCTGGCTCCTTGGTGTGTGCTGGAGGTAGGGACTGCTGACCTGACGTCATCTCCTGATCCTCCTGAGGCGTAGCAGGACTAGGATTGGCCGCTTCTGAAGGTGAAGGCCCTGTGGCAGCAGGGCGGTGATTTTCCTTAGGAGCAGAGGGATTGTTTTCCTGAGGAGCAGGGGCTTGGCGGCGCGCCTGTCCTAGGATGGCTTCCAGCAAGGAGACCATCTCGCGGGTTAAATTAATATCCTGCCCTGCAATGTGGACTGTCTGCGGTGCAGGGGCTCCGTTTTGATCAGCAGCTGGGGTCGGTCTTGAATCACCGACATGTTCTCGGGCTGTCCGCAGAGGAACAGCATTAACTCCTGCTCGGATGGCAGGTTCCTGTTGAAGCGGTGAAGCGGCGGCGGAATCAGAGCTATCTGAGGATCGCTCCCTAGTCTGATTCCGACGGTTGCTTTGGGATCGAGTTCTCATGGCTGAATTGCTCGTTCTCACAGACGGCGCCAAATGTTGGATCGTGAAATCCTGAATGCTGATCTGGCAGTGAATTGAATGCCAGACAAGGTTGAGATGACGCTTCAGCTCCAACTCCTGGTGAACCTGCAGGTAGGGGAACGCAACAGAGGGGGTGCCTCTGGGTCCCTCTCCGATGCTTAAATGAGTATATGTGTGTATAAAACTCAAAACGTAAAGAACGTATGTAAAGCAAGGGTATTTATAGGGTAAGAGAGATAGAACCGTATAAAGGCAACTGAATATCTTAATGTATATTGAGTTGCTGAAGATTCGGATCGTGGGATATGGCAGTTACTGCGAGATATTGCAGTTACCAAATCTAATCTTTAGTGAATATGTGACCGAGATATGCGGGATATCTTGGCCACTCTGTTATTAACGGTTTAGTGGGACCAGAGGAGAGAGGCAAGGCTCTCTTCGGGGCGAGCACTCCCATGTCGAGCAGTGGAAGGTCGCGACTTGGTAGAGAATGGCGAGCAGTCTGAGAGCCTTTGGCGTCTCTATAGACTTTGGGCTCGATTCTGGATTACTCGATGGTGGGCCAAGTTTGGCTTGTACTTGGGTCGATCCGGTTCGGATGTCATGGGTTTACCCCCTCTATAGTTATTGGGCCTTCGAGGCCTTTTCTTACTGGGCCGTCACTATCGATACCCAACAATTACCTACCCGAGGTATTTCTGCTAAAGCCTTATTAGTGCGTAGGCGACCATCTTGTCTCCTTAGTGGACTTTTAGCATTTAATAACTGCTCAGTTGTCCAGAAATCGAACGGTCACCTTAGGCACGCCTGTCCTTTACTTTTCCATAAACCTAGGGTAGTCTGACAGCTGTCTATACCAGCCAACCGTTTGTCTCTTGGAATTCTGACATTGCTTCGGTTTTCTCCAAAAGGGTGCAATTATTCCTCTGCGTCGCTTCGATTTGCTCGTGGCGGTTACTGCCCTTTTGGTCTATATAAGAAACGTCAGTTTCTGTATTCTGTCTTTTACGGTTATCCACTCTCTTAGATTTTCAGAGCTTCATTGCGAACCTCTCCATTTCCTTTCCCAACCTTCTTCAGCCTTCTTCCAATATTTCCATGGCTCCCCGCAGTCAGAGAGTCAAGCACATGGCTCCCAAGGGCGCCAACAAAGCCAACGCTCCCAGAAATGCTGATGTCCCCTTGACCATCAGAGATGAGGTTGTGCCCCCCTCAGTGGAGGAACAGACTTATTTGGGCAGGACTGCAACCACTCCTGTGGTGGTGGACGGGCCTGAGCTGAATACGCCCATCTTCTCTCCGAAAGGTAAACCTTCGCCCCTTTACTGCTCTGCTTTGGCAATATCCTCTGTTTCCTTTGTTTTTTATACCTGCTGTGCTATACTTGAACTATTCTGAGTAGATATCAAGCCTAACGAATTGAAGCCAGCGTATTTTAAGACCATGGTGGCGCTTAGTGGCTTTAATGCAGAGGATGCTCCTAGGTATCCTGGCTTAGGTCTGCATTTTCCTCACGACGGAGAGGTTTACGTTTATGCGGCCCAGGTCGATGCTGGGTTGCGGTTTCCTCTCTGTGAGGATTTGCAGACATTGTGCCAGTTTCACGGGATTCATCCCACGCAGCTCGTTCCGAATGCCCTCAGGATGTGGGTCGGTTTCAAGTTCCTGTGCATACGCCAAGAGTGGGAGTATTCACTGGCCTTGTTCCGATGTTTCTTCCGATTGGCAGCAGGGGCGAACCACCTCCACCATTTCCAACCACGCTGGCCGAAGTTTTCCGAATGGGGAGACCCTCAAGCATGGAGTTGGAATGTTCATGTCCGTCTGGTTGACGATTTTCGGACCACCAACTCCAATTATAAGAAGTGTTACTTCTTTTATAAGGGGGGGGGGGTGCCCTGGAAATTGTTGATCCCGGACAAGGATTTCCCTCCTTCCTTCGAGGAGCTATCAGAGAGTGATCGGAACGCCATCGATGACCTATACCGGTCGCATCAGTCGTCCCAATTCAAGTCCATTCGCTCAGTGGTTGAGACTACTGAAAACATGCTTGAGATGGCAGGCATTCATCAAGCCACACCAATCTTTGATGATTGGGTAACTTTCTAACCTTTTTCCTTGTTTTATCATTTGTAGGCAAGGTCGTAGGCAAGAGCCAAAAACTGATAGGTCTCTTTGATGACCATGGATCGGCGGGACTGTCCTCCGACCAGGCATTGCTGAACTCTCCTCCTCCCCCCTCTAGGCGTTCGTCCAAGAGGAAGTCTGAGGAGGTGCTTCCCTCGGCCATTGCTGACCCTCGCCAACCAGGTATGTTGCTTTGTTATTCGTAGATTTAATGTCTTCATACTTTGCTGTTTTTTGTTTTTGACATTTTGTCTTGTTGTTTTACAGGGAAGTCCTCAGCTGATGCGACCCTGGACCCTCCTCCTCCTCCTCCTAAGAAGGTCAGGAGCGAGGAGCATCCTGAGGTCGACCAGCGTCCTCCTTCTCCCCCTCTTAAGGGTCCTTCTGCCAACAAGGGGAAGGGTACGGATGCGGTGCCCCCTTCTCCTTCTCCTGAGGGTCCTTCTGCTACTAAGGAGAAGGTTCTGACTTTAGCGTCTCCCGCTCCCACTGTGCCCGCGGTTCCTCCCCAGGAGTCGGGGACCCAGAAGAAGGGGCCTGCTACCTCCAGCTCCTCGAGGGCTCCTGCGGAGGAGTACTGCTCGATGGCGAGCCTGTTCCAGCCTTTTAAGGCTGTGGACTCTAGGAGGCCTTGGGTCCCTTGCGGGGACCTTGCCAAGAAGGGGTACCCCGTTCAGAAGAGCCTCCGGGGTAGCTCGGATATGTGCATGCGGCTCCTTGACGGGATAATTCCCCCCAAGGACCGTACGATTGTCCCCACGTAGCTTCCTCAGATCGAGGGGTTCCTAAGGACCCACTTCGAACGAGTTGCCCTGGTATGATCTAGCCTTTCTTCCGTTCTTTCTTTCTTGTCATTCCTTTTTTTTTTGATGACCTGACATTTTTCTTCATGTTCTTGTTGTCAACTCGTTCGGTAAGAAGTGATCCTTGGTCGCGTCTTTGGTGAGCTCGCCGATAAGCACTCTGATCTGCTTGTCGATCTAGAGCAGTACCGAAGCATGGGGGTCACTCCCGGGCAGATGGGGGCCATCAAGACGACTGCCGATGCGGCTATCACCTTGGTGGATGGCGCGCGAGAGGAGTACTTTAGGAAGGAGCAGCGTCTCCTTGCCGATGGGAGGCTAACGCCGCCGCCTTCCTTCAAAAAGCTGAGGCCGTCCATCAGTGCTTGGATGAAGGGGAAGCGGTCCGAGCTCGCCTCGAGGCCGAGCTGAAGGATGCCCAGGCTCAGGTGGCCGAGTCGGACGCTCTGCGGGTTGCTGCTGAGGCTCAAAGAGCTGCTGCTGATGCTCAGAGGAAGGCTGTGGAGGAGGAGAGGGATCGGCTAGCTGAACAGTTGAGAGTTGTCCCTTCGCCCCAAAGCACAGTCGAGGCTTTCAAGTCCTCTGAAGATTTTGAGGACTGTGCTCTGAAGGTGATGAGGTCGGTGATAGCCGATTTTCTCCAAGTTCTGGTGGACGATGTCCACGCAGTCGACCTCAACTTTCCCATTTGGGAAGTTGGGTCCTTGAGGAGCTTCCTCCGGAGTCGTACCTCTCAGTCTACCCCTGTTGCTGAAGAGGTTGCCCCCGAGGGCGAGCCAAGCAATATTGCCCCCAAAGGCGAGCAAAGCGTCCCTGCTCCTGAAGGCGAGCAAAGTGCTTCTGCCTCCGAGGATCCTAAAGCTTGAAATCTTCCCCTCCTTTATCGACCATATTTGCCTTTTAGATAGCTATTTTTCTTTGTAATTTTTTGTTTTCCTTGTAATTATTTATTTGATTTAAGACTGGGTTTCTTTTATTGACTGCCTTTATATTCATAAGCCTTTTATTCGACTTTGAACATACTTGGCTATTTATCCAACGTCTTAATCATAATTACTCTTCGACTTCCTCTTGACTTGTAATGTCTTTGACTCTTGAAGTCTTAGGCCAAGCATAATTCGAACTTTCTAAGGATAATACTTCTGATACTTAAAAGCGTAAACTTCTAAGTTCAAAGAGATATTACCTTCTTTGAAGTTTAGACCTTCGAGGTCATCCTAAGGCTTTGTCATCCATAGTGACCGCCTAAAATTATTTGTTAGCAGATCCCTTTGTTTGGTTTTGGCGTCTGCTTTTCATCTTGCCTAACTTTATTGCTAGGTCTTTTGGCCTGACTTTGGCGTCAGGGCTTTTTTTGTTTTGCCTAGCTTTATTGCTAGGTCTTTTGGCCTGACTTTTGGCGTCAGGGCTTTTTGTGTCTGATTCGGTTATCAGGTTTTTGCCTGACTCTTGGCGTCAGGTCTTTTGAGGCCTAACTTTGTTGTTAGGGCTTTTGTGGCCTAGTTTTGTTACTAGGGCTTTTTTGGCCTAGCTTTGTTGCTAGGGCATTTTGGCCTAACTTTGTTGTTAGGGCTTTTGGCCTGTCTTTGGCGACAGGGCTTTTTGGCCTAGCTTTGTTGCTAGGGCTTTTGGCCTGTCTTTGGCGACAGGGCTTTTTGGCCTAGCTTTGTTGCTAGGGCTTTTGGCCTAACTTGGTTGTTAGGGCTTTTGGCCTAACTTTGTTGTTAGGGCTTTTGGCCTAGCTTTGTTGCTAGGGCTTTTTGTGGCCTAGTTTTGTTACTAGGGTTTTTTGTGGCCTAGTTTTGTTACTAGGGCTTTTTTGGCCTAGCTTTGTAGCTAGGGCTTTTTTGGCCTTGCTTTGTTGCTAGGGCTTTTTGGCCTAACTTTGTTGTTAGGGCTTTTGGCCTGTCTTTGGCGACATGGCTTTTTGGCCTAGCTTTGTTGCTAGGGCTTTTGGCCTGTCTTTGGCGATAGGGCTTTTTGGCCTAGCTTTGTTGCTAGGGCTTTTGGCCTAACTTTGTTGTTAGGGCTTTTTGGCCTGACTTTGGCGTTAGGGCTTTTGGCCTAGCTTTGTTGCTAGGGCTTTTTGGCTTCGGCTTGCTTCGAGTGGACACGCTCTATGAAGGAATGGCTTTCTTTTATTGACATAATCATTTTGATTACAAGCTATGCATAAAATCTTCTTAAATGCTCAGAATTAAATGGACGGGGTAACCTCTCGCCTTCGGTGGTTTCCAAATAGTAGGATCCTAGTGCGGCGATCTCTACTACTTTGTATGGTCCTTCCCATTTGGCTGAAAGTTTGTTTTTACTGTCCAGCCTTGTAAATTCATTCCTTCTCATAACCATCTCCCCCACGAAAAATTGGCGAGCGCTAACTTTTCTGTTGAAATACCGAGCGGTCGCCAAGCGCATCTTTGCCTGTGTTTTTTCCGAGAGCCATCTCTTTTCCTCTGCTAAGTCGAGGTCAGTTCTGCGCTCGATCTCATTTGCCTCCGCGTTAAAGTGTAGGACTCTGTGGGTAGGCACTGCTAATTCAGCTGGTGCTACTGCTTCTGATCCGTACACTAAATTGAAAGGCGTTTCTCCTGTGGCCGCCTTAGGCGTTGTTCTGATTGCCCATAATACGTTTTCCAGTTCGTCTGCCCAGTTCCCCTTGAATGCTTGAACCCTTTTCTTGAGTCCTGCTAAGACAACCTTGTTGGCTGCTTCAGCTTGCCCATTCGTTTGAGGGTGATGTACTGAACTGAAGCGATGGTCGATATGATATTCTTCACAGAGCCATTTCAACTCCCTTCCAACGAATTGCGGACCATTATTGCTGATGAGTATTTTGGGAATACCAAACCTGGAGAATATGTTGACTTGCAGGAACTTGATAACTTGGAATTCCGTTGTCGAAGCTAGAGCTTTCGCCTCTACCCACTTAGTGAAGTAGTCGATTGCCACTATAATGTGAGTACGCTGACCAGTGCTAATGGGAAAAGGACCCAATATATTGATTCCCCATTGAGCGAAGGGCCAGGCACCCGCCATTGGGGATAATAATGTCGATGGTCGACCCGATCGTAGTGCAAACTGCTGGCAAATTTCACACTTCTGTGTTAATTCGGCTGCGCCTTTTCCCAAGGTCGGCCAGTAATATCCCAATCTGAATATTTTCCTGCTTAGCGATCGAGCGCCTTCATGACATGCTGCTGCCCCTTCATGAGCTTCTTGAAGAACCTTTTCTGTTTCTGGCAGAGCAACACATCTCAAGTAAGGTGTCGAATAACCTCTTCTGTAGAGTTCTCCATCGATGATTAGATAACTGGCTGCGAGTCTTCTAATCCTAGTGGATTCGCCTTCGTCCTCTGGGAGGATGCCTTCTTTCAAATAATTCTGGAACGAGGTCATCCAGGTGACCTGTTCTTGAATGTTGAAGATCTCCGCTCTTTTTACTTTAAGCGCAGCTATACCCATTCCTTTTGCTAGTCTGAGTCCAGTGATAAGAGCCTCATATTCTGCTTCGTTATTGGTCACCGGGAATGTCAAGGCGATCGCGTATTTCAGAGGCTCGCCCTCAGGAGGAATAAGAATTAAACCTGCCCCCGAGCCTTCTTTTGATGAAGACCCATCCGTATAGAGTTCCCAGATTTGATTGTCGTTTGCTGACTAACTTGGCCTGTTTTCTGCCTCCGCTTGACCGTTACTCGTGCTTTCCACTATGAAATCAGCTAGTGATTGACCTTTGATGGCCGTTTTTGGCGCAAATTTGATCCTGAACTCGCTGAGCTCGATCGCCCACTTGACCATTCTTCCTGAAGAATCTGGCTTCATCAGGAAGTTTTTGAGAGGTTGATTGGTGAGGACCGTGATGTCGTGCGCATGAAAGTAAGGTCTCAGCTTCCGAGCAGCAATAACTAAGGCATAGAGATACTTCTCAATCTGGACATATTTTATTTCTGCTGAGTTGAACATTTTGCTAATAAAATACACTGGACTCTGAACATTATTCTCCTCCCTTATTAAGACAGCACTGGTTGCCACATCGCTAATGCCTAAATAAAAGAAAAGCTGCTCGCCTGGAACGGGTTTTGCCAGAGCTGGGAGTGTTTGAATATGCCTTTCAAGGACTGGAATGCTTCCTCGCAGTCTGGCGTCCACTCGAACTTGCGGTTGGCCCTAAAGGTTTTGAAGAACGGGAGGGACCTGTCGCTCGCTTTGGAGAGGAAGCGGTTAAGAGCAGCTAGTCGGCCGTTCAGGCACTGAACTTCCTTATGGCAGGTTGGCGACTTCATTTCTTCTATGGCCTTTAGCTTTTCCGGGTTTGCTTCAATGCCCCTTTCGCTGACCATAAAACCCAGGAACTTCCCGGACTTGACTCCAAAGGCGCACTTTGCTGGGTTCAGGCGAACGATGTGTCTCCTCATGCATTCAAAAGCTTCACGGAGGTCGGTGGTATGAGGATTGCCTTTGATGGATTTGACGAGCATATCATCTATGTAGGCCTCCATGTTCCTTCCCAGCATGTCCTGGAACAGTCGGTTCACCATCCGCTGATAAGTTGCCCCGGCATTTATGAGACCAAAGGGCATCACCTTGTAGCATAGAATGTCCCCGTCATCATAGAAAGCAGTGTGGACCTCGTCATCTGGATGCATTCTGATTTGGTTGTAGCCTGAATAGGCGTCCATGAAGCTCAGCATCTCATGACCCGAGGTAGCATCGACCAGCTAATCAATTCTCAGAAGGGGATATGAATCTTTGGGGCAAGCCTTGTTTAAGTCGCGGAAGTCGACGCACATCCTTCACTTGCCGTTAGATTTCCTGAACAAAACTGGGTTGGCGACCCAGCTCTGGAATCTTACTTCTCTGACGAAGTCAGCTTCAATCAACCTGCCGACTTCCTGCCTGATCGCCAAACGCTTATCAGTCCCGAATGATCTTCTCTTTTGGGCGATCGTCTTGATGGAGGGGTCTATCCTGAGATCATGAGAGATAATATCTGTGCTGATTCCTGGCATGTCGCTCGGCTTCCAAGCGAAGAGCTCTTTGAATTCCTTGAGAAGGGCGGTCATGGCCTCCTTCTGATCCTCTTTCAAGGTGGTCCCAATGCGCACCTTTTTGTCTGGACCATCGATCTCGACCTCCTCCAATTCCTCCATGGGTGTTGGCCGAGCCAAGTCCTCGCGGGGATCAGCCTCTGTCTCGATGGCGAGAGCCTCCCTTTGGTTCTTCCTGCGCAGGCAGTTCACATAACATTGTCGCGAGGAAGGCTGATCTCCGAGCACTTCTCCAATCCCATTGGGAGTGGGGAACTTCATCTTCTGGTGGACAGTGGAGGCCACAATCTTATTTGGGTTGATTGTGGTCCTCCCTATGATGGCGTTGTAGGATGTAGGTGAATCGACCACCAGGAAAGTGACCGACACCTTAATGGTCTTCCACCCCTCTCCAAATATTACTGGCATGGTTATAGCCCCCAGTGGATAAGTTGTTCTTCCCGCAAACCCGATCAGCGGAAAGTCGACCCTCTTCAGGTCGCGTTTGGACTTGCCCATCTTTTCAAAGGCGTCCAGAAACAGGATGTCGGTTGAGCTGCCTCCGTCGACCAGAATCCTTGCAACATCACAGCCGTCAATATCTGCCGTAATGACCAGAGCATCGTTGTGGGGCGTGGTGACGTGTGCCAAATCATCTTCAAAGAATGATATGACAATGTTCTCTTCAGGTCGGGGCCGCTTCCCCAACTGAACTGTCGTTGAGATCTGAGTGGCGTAGACCTCTCTGGCGCTTGACCTCTCACCGCCTGCGCCGAATCCTCCCGCAATCAGATTCACTCTCCTCTTGCTTCCAGAAGGCTCAGCTTGATCTGCAGGGGCTGGTGAACGATGCCTCCTGGGGGGCGTTCGACTTCGGTCTCGCCCTGCCACAAATTCCTTCAACATTCCCCCCTGAATCAGCCTCTCTATATCTCGCTTCAGAATCTTGCAATCGTCTGTCTTATGGCCCTTGAACTTATGTTATCTGCAATAGCTCTCGACATCCTTGCCCATGGGTAGCCCGCCTCGACGAGGCATCGGTGGCCTCGCCAAGGATCTCCTCTCCATCTCGACTAGTACCGCTGAGATCTGCCTATTTAAAGGCGTGAAGTACTCAGGGACCTCTGGATGGCGAGGCGCTGGAAGAGACTCGACTCGGGGCTTACTTTCTTTTCCCCTCTTCTCCTTCTTTACCTCCTTCTTACCATCGCGTCGGGGTTCATGGGTTACCCTTAGCGAGGTCGTCAGGAGGTTAGCCTCGATGTTTGCGCGTTCAAGGTCTATGAAACCTTTTGCCCTGGACGCCAACTCCTCCAATGTCTCTATCTCCTTCACGTGGTAGCTGTTTCGCAGCTTCCTCGAGGCCTTGTTGGCCACATCCATACCTCTGTAGAATGCTCGAATGATCTCCCCATCCGAGATTCGGCGATCTAATTCTGTGACGTTTTGATGAAAACGCCCGTAGAAGTTGGACATCGACTCTCCAGGCTGCTGTTTGACCGAGTCAAGGGCTACCACGCTCTTCAGCAACTGGCGCTCGCCCATGTATCTCTCCAGGAACTTGCTTCTCAACTCTGCCCAAGTTCCGATTGATCCTACAGGGTGGGCGAAGAACCAGGACGAAGCCGAACCCGAAAGAGTAGATGGAAATAGCAAAGCCAAATGATTGGGATCGTTTGACTTACCTAGAAGGGAGGCATCATGCTGGTTGACATGTACGGTGGGATCTCTTCCACCGCTATACTCAGGTATGGCCCGAGCAACCACATCCTTCGGGATTTTGATAGCGACGAGCGCGTCGGTAAAAGGATGAGAGGACTGCTCCTTGAAGGGAGCCACGACTGTCAAATGTCTTTCCTGCAGCCTTTTGTTGAGGAGGTCATCCATCTGATCCACAGTGCAGTACATGGGAGAGGCTCCGGGTGGAGGAGGACCGGAGGGATTGGCAGTATATGCGGCTGCTGGCTCCTTAGTGTGTGCTGGAGGTAGGGACTGTTGACCTGACGTCATCTCGTGATCCTCCTGAGGCGTAGTGGGACCAGGATCTGCCGCTTCTGAAGATGAAGGCCCTGTGGCAGCAGGGCGGTGGTTTTCCTTAGGAGCAGAGGGATTGTTTTCCTGAGGAGCAGGGGCTTGGTGGTGCGCCTGTCCTATGATGGCTTCCAGCAGGGAGACCATCTCGGGGGTTAAATTAATATCCTGCCCCGCAATGTGGACTGTCTGCGGTGCAGGGGCTCCGTTTTGATCAGCAGCTGGGGTCGGTCTTGAATCACCGACATGTTCTCGAGCTGTCCGTAGAGGAACATCATTAACTCCTGCTCGGCTGGCAGGTTCTTGTTGAAGCGGTGAAGCGGCGGCAGAATCAAAGCTATCTGAGGATCGCTCCCTAGTCTGATTCTGACGGTTGCTTTGGGATCTAGTTCTCATGGCTGAATTGCTCGTTCCCACAGACGGCGCCAAATGTTGGATCGTGAAATCCTAAATGTTGATCTGGCAGTGAATTGAATGCCAGACAAGGTTGGGATGACGCTTCAGCTCCAACTCCGGTGAACCTGCAAGTAGGGGAGCGCAACAGAGGGGGTGCCTCTGGGTCCCTCTCCGATGCTTAAATGAGTATGTGTGTGTATAAAACTCAAAACGTAAAGAACATATGTAAAGCAAGGGTATTTATAGGGTAAGAGAGATAGAACCGTTTATGGCAGCTGAATATCTTAGTGTATATTGTATTGCCGAAGATTCGGATCGACAGTTACTGCGAGATATTGCAGTTACCAAATCTAATCCTTAGTGAATATGTGACCGAGATATGCGGGATATCGTGGCCACTTCCTTATTAACGGTTTTGTGGGACCAGAGGAGAGAGGCAAGGCTCTCTTCGGGGCGAGCACTCCCATGTCGAGCAGTGGAAGGTCGCGACCTGGTAGAGAATAGTGAGCAGTCTGGGAGCCTTTGGCATCCCTATAGACCTTGGGCTCGATTCTGGATTACTCGATGGTGGGCCAAGTTTGGCTTGTACTTGGGCCGATCCGGTTCGGATGTCATGGGTTTACCCCCTCTATAGTTATTGGGCCTTCGAGGCCTTTTCTTACTGGGCTGTCACTATCGATACCCAACAGGTTGTCTATGGGTGTTCTTTGTGAAGCACAAAACGGATGAATTAGTAGAACTACAAGGAAAGACTAGTAGACAAATTTACACCCAGACATATAGTATTGAATACTCATTGATGTTTTCTCCAGTTGCTAAAATTGACATTATAAGAGTTTTGTTTTCAATCGTAGAAAATCATGATTGACCACTCCTTTAGTAAAACGTAAAAAATGCTTCTTGCATGCTGACTTAAGAGAGGAAGTTTATTTGGAGCCCCCTCTGGACTTTAAGTCAGGATTTCGGGATTCACAAGTGTGTAAATTGAAGAAGGCCTTTTATGGTTTGAAACGCACCTAATGCATGGTATGGGAGGTTTACAGTAGCAATAAAGAAGTGTGGGTATAGGAAAAGCAACTTCGACCATACCTTGTTCCTCACGAGAAGAAAAGGGCATGTGACATGTTTGATTATATATGTTGATGACATGATTATTACAGGAGAAGACTCTAAGGAAATATCCCAGCTTAGACAAATTCTGTTCCAAGAATTTGAAATGAGGGACTTGGGGTAGATCAAGTATTTTATGGAAATAGAGGTACTACGTTAAAAAACAAGTATCTTCATTTCTCAAAGAAACTATGTCTTGGAAGTTAGTGCGATGAATCATGGGATCAAGTTAGTGAAAGGCGTAGAACTGAGAGATCGTGCGTGGTATAAACATCTGGTAGGGAAGTTGATCTACCTATCTCACACAATACATGATATTCCATACGCGATAGGTATATTAAGTCAACTTATGCATAAGCCACAAGTTGATCAAATGGAGTCTGCCTTAAGAGTTCTTCGATATGTTAACAGATATCCATGTAGTGGGGTTTCATTAAGGAAGAATGGTCACTTACAAGTAGAGGCATACACAAATGTGAACTGGGCAGGAAATTCGGTGGACAGAAGGTCAACTTCAGGTTACTTCACCCTAGTTGGAAAGAACCTAGTCACCTAGAAGAGTACAAAACAGAAGGTTTTGTCACTCTCAAGTGCTTATATAAAATTTAGATGGATAGTTAGAGGTCTAGTAGAAATATTGTGGGTACGAAAAGTGCTAACTGAGATTGGATTCGAAGTAATAGGGGCGTTCAGGTTGATATCTGACGATCGTGCAACCATTAGTATCTCTCAAAACCCGGTACAACATGATCACACAAAGCTTGTTGAGGTCGATCGTCACTTTATCAAATACAAATCGGAGAATGAAATCATCATTCTTCCTTTGATATATTTTTAAGATCAATTAGTAGATATCCTCACTAGGGTAGTATATGGGAGGGTTTTCAAAAATGTATTATGCAAGTAAAATATTGGGGATCCCACTATTCAACTTAAGAGGAATTGGTTGAAATACAAACATGGAAAGTTTAGTATTAGGAAATAAAATCCCATACAATATGTAAATTATGTTTAAACCTAATTCTTATTCTAGATACAAATGCATTATAAAGTTTATTGTAACTATGTGAAATACATTAAAGAGAAAATTCTCCAAAGTTGTTCCAAATCTCTTTGTTATTTTTGAACAAGAAGTTGCAACTCTAGAACCAACAAGAAAACAAACACACTTAAATGGAGAACATGTTTTTTATTTAACATAGAACACACAAACATATTATCAAAACAGTTTGAGTGATTAACATTATCAAAAACAAATTACCTTGCACAACCAACAAAAAAAGATAACTGCACATTATTAATTTCAACAATATTACTATGAAGATGCCAACTACAAATATATGTTAGGATCCATCCTATAGAGTCATGGATCTTTAAATCCTTGAAGTAAAACCTGATGACTAATTGAGTCTTTGATCCCATAATTGAGTAGGATAAACCTCAAAATAGATTTCATTATCCTTAGTGAACTTTAAGACAGAGACAAGACATATAAAGCAGATTGTTCAACAGAGATTTAACAAAAGAATAGAGTACAAATTAAAAATATAGTTTGATCAGATGTGGTCTATTACTAGGAATAAATATACTTGAATCTATCTAGGGGTAGATGTAGTAGGTGGAGTGTTGTGAGTACTATGGTTTGTATCTCGTTAATCACGATATCAGACTGTGTCAAAAAGAACCATAGGTTAGATACATTATAAATTGGCTCTCTCGATGTCCTTGACATAATCAAAAGGGGAGCATGGGACATGTATACATCTATTAGTAAGAACTCCATACAACAGTATTAAGGCACAATATGTTGTATAGTTGCAGGTGATCCTGGTGATACATATTGCATATGATGTGGCACATAAGAGGCAAGAAATAGTGTCTAGGGGACACCATATATTGATTCATATGTTTCATTAAAGACTGTGAGGGGTGGGGATAAGTAGGGGCAAGAACAAGTTTAGGAAGACATGGTACAAAAGACATAGTGGATGTCTGTGAGACCTCATTCCATTAGGCTAAATATTACCACTAGGTCTACCAACGGATACATATGATGTACAAGCGAGAGTTGTCATTCTAAGACAATTAACATTAAACCGTGCTAACTCATATGTACAAGATGATCAAATTTTTCACAGAGCTGATAGTGAGGTTGATTTGAGCTATATCCATCACCTCGATGTCTGCCATGTTCGTAAGATTGTTGTTGTGGGTATGTAGCTTGTTGAATTTGATGTTGTTGTTGCTACTATGGTGGTTGATGAATTAGTAGCGTGGATTCGTTAGAACCAAAAAGGAATTTATGAAATGTTGTCTCAATTGATGTAGCGTGGATCCATTACGCAAACCAGGTTTCAATCCAAAGTGCTAAACAAAAACATTTAACAGTTACAAGATTATCAAACACTTAATCATTTGTCTAGCCTTAACATGAAGTACTAAAAATTTGACTTATGCTATATCATAACAATTTTTGATAGCATAAATAATAGCAACAACATTGTTAAATACTCTTTAAATCCATTAAGAACGGTAGATATTGGTTTCATCTCTTTAATGGGATTACTTGAGCTAGCAACCAAGTTGTCATTGATAATTTGTATATTAGTAAGGTAGTCTCACATTGATTGGTGAGGCAATTTACGAATATGTAGTCTATCATGTAGAATCATAATGTGTGTTGTAGAGGATGAAAAAAAACTGAAGGAGTTGTCCAACTGTAGGAAATTGTGTTATGATCTTCAGATTATAGAAAAAGAGAATATTGAAGATGAATTCAATAAATCAGACTACTATCAGTTGGTTAAAACTGTTACAGCCGTAGTCTATTTATAGTAACTAGCTGTAGGATGAAATCTACTTAATACAACTTTGGTCCTTCAATTATAGCATAATTGCACACATACCCTAACAATCTGCATGCTTGATCGGATCGTGTAAAACCTTTATTGCTATTTGAACTTGTTGAAACTTGAACTTGTTGAAGAATTTGATTTGAAGAACTTGAACTTAGCCTTGAAACACCTTTTTACTTCACTTATAATCATGTTATACTTTTCAGGTAATCCATTGTAGCTCCTCTAACCAACCAATCTATATCATTCAAGCCAAGCACATGCTTTTCTCCACACACAGTTCAATCCCATACCAGAAGAGTTTGAAGCATGATGACACTGTCATTGTCATTCCATTAGGACAAACTCAAATGATGTTACACACCAAATGTGCCACATAATGTTACTTAACATACTTGATCCCTTCTGAATTCTACAGCTCAACATCGCACTAACATATTTCCTTACTTCTCTCATTTTATGACATTGGTTTTTCAGTGATTTGTTTGACACACTCACACTTTTCTTCATTTTGTTTCTCATTCACTGTTTTTCAATCTTGATCTAAGAGTTTTAGCTCTTATCAAACCAACACAATTGGACAATTTCATCCGTCATCTTTCCTTCATCAATAGTATTTTCCCAAGTATCTTGACCTTTTCTTGGGAAGATGACTCTATTTTACCAAGACAGTGATATCTGGTCTATTTTGTATTTCTGATGAGTGCAGGCTCATTGCATCTTGCCAGTACAAGTGATGAGATGCACCTCAGAAGATGACTAGTTATATACCAGTACACAGACATGGAAGATTCAATGTAACCCAAATGTGCATAAAAGGCATTAAGCATTAGAAAAACGGATAGATAAAACAGACGTAGCACACAGTGAGGTAACATCATAAGAGAATGTCCTTTTGATAGAAATAAGGTATGGCATATATCCATTTGAATATACCGCAACAGAACATCTAATGGAATATAGCAAAGTGCTTTAAAACTTAAGATGATAACAGACCAGAAGGCTATATCAAAAAAGGCTTAATAGAGCTACCTGAAGATATGCATGACTACAAGCTAAAGAAGAATATGTCATCTCCTGAAGTTCATGACATAGAACACACCAAGCTTCTTCCTACAAGGAACAAACATTTTCTATGTTAATGGTTTTGCTAACACATCAGCCACCTCCTCATTTGGAGGGACAAAATAACTATGATCTCCTCATACTGCACTTTCTCACAAATGAAGAATAAGTCAATTTATACATGCTTCATTTTAGAATGATGAATGGGGTTCTTTTATAGTACCACAACACTGGTATTATCACTCCACACCATCGGAGGAGAGAGTAGTTTCAAGCCCATTTCCTGAAAAAGATTCTTCACCCACATGATTTCATAAACATAATTGGCAATGGATTGAAACTTGGCTTTGACATTGGATCGAGAAACAACTAATTGTTTCTTTGAACTCTACACTATTGGATTTCTATTGAGGACAAGATAAGGACCATAGATGGACTTCCTGTTAAGAACATCTCCTCCACAATCAGCATCTGGAAAAAAACACCAACGAAATTTCATTAGTAGGACTAGGAGTTGTACGAAACAACAAACCATCATCCAATGTGCCCTTCAGGTATCTTATAATATGTAGTACAAATGTTCAGTGACTGGAGCATGGTGATTGCATATGCATACTCAATTTATTGACAGTGAAGTGAGTATCGGGCTTTGACAGTGCAAGGCACCGATGGTATAATGATAAATAGACTCATCATAGAACAATTCAGTATATGTATCCATAACCTGTGTGTTTAATACAAGTACCTGTGATGGGAGTAGGAAATGGATTGTCATTGGACATGTCAACCTTAACTATCAGCTCTTGCACATACGTTTTCTTATTAAGAAGCAGGTAATCATCACCCGTTAAGAATTCCATGCCAAGGAAGTAGTTAAGGCTATCCAGGTTGTTCGGCTTGAACTTTTCATTGATCGAAGCTATAACCTATCCAACCATTGCAGTTGATGACCTGGTGATAACAATGTCATCTAAATAGACCAATAACAATAAAAAAAAAATGAATTATTACAAGCCTTGATGAACAAATAACTGTCAGCAATTGATACATTGAATGAAAAAGAATGAAGAATAAAGGATTTTAGATTCTCAAACCAGGCACGAGGAGCCTGCTTTAAACCATACAAGGCTTTCTGAAGTTTGCATATAGGAATAGTTGATTCAGAGTATGACTGTTGCTCAAATTCTGGAGGTTGAACCATGTAAACCTCCTCAATTAATTCACGATGAAGAAATGCATTATTGATGTCTACCTGTGTTAGGCACCAATTGTACTTTAAAGCAACGGACAAAAAAATTCGAACAGATGCAGATTTTATAACAGGGATGAATGTCTCCTAGAAATCAAATCCTGCTTTTTGAGAGAACCCTTTTGCAACCGAACGTGCCTTGTACCTTTCTATGGTTCCATTCATATGCCTTTTAATCTTGAATATGCACTTACAACCTATTCGAATTTGACCAGCAGGTAAAGGCACAATAGTCCAAGTTTTATTGTACAACAAGGTATTTAGTTCTTCATTAACAACACTAGTTCAATTTGGTGAGAGAAGAGCTCCATGAATAGAGATTGCTTCTCTGTTTAACAGATCATTAGTAGAAGAACAAGATGTAGTGAGGGCCTTAAGAGAGGTCTAAGAGGGAGTAATCATAGGATGAGTACATAGGGCTCAGATCTAAAAGAAAATTTATGAGTTTTGTAAGGTTCAAGATGAGAGAAACACAAACATCCAAACACCCTAAGGAAAGAGTAATCAAGTTTGGATTTAAAGAGGAGTTCATGAGGGAGAAAGATTACGTATAGAAGCATAGAGTAATCAATTAATGAGGAAAGCCGCTGTGAAGAATGCATCATTCCAAGAATGTATGAGGGACTAAATACTTTACAAGCAAAGTTAGGCCAAGCTCCATAATATGATGATGCTTGTATTCCACAATGCCATTCTGCTGACTCGTGTAGGTGCATGTGACACGATGAACGATGCCATGCTGAGAAAGGTAGGTGGAAAGAAACTTAAACTCACCTTCTGCATCAGACTCAACTGTTAGGAACTTCAAATCAAACTGAAAATAGAAGAAGAAGATTTACTTGCACATGAAGAAATCAATCAGTTCTTCATTTCAGGATGGTTAAGTTCGTTACAGACTTATCTATTTATAGGACATTAGAAATCTGATTTTACAAACTAGTCCTCCGAATCTATATGAAGTCATACATATATCCTAACATTCCCATATCAATATCCAATTTCTTCTTGCAGAATTTACTGAATTTTAAAACTACTTCGTGTTGATTCCTTCGATGAGTACTTCTCTGAATTCTATTTCATACATAATGAGATGAAGGAAATCTCTTAGCAACTAGTAATTATCTTCGATTGATGCACATACACAACTCATCTGATTACCGTTTCTATATACACTATAATCTCAACATATCTCTACATATCTACACTGTCTAAATCATACACAAATAGATCAATCTCAACACATATGAGACACACATACTTCCTTTCTCCGCACATATGTTAGTACTAATAAAGAAGCACCCATATGAAATATCACACCAACCACACAATGAGTCTTCAAACTAGAGTAAAAACAGATACAAAATATATTTGTTGTTACGAAACTCTGCCCTATTTTTTCATTTGATCTTTATTTGTTTTTTTTTTCTTCATTGACATGAGGGTTTGAGCCTTTATCTTACCAACAATGATTGATGGGTTTGAGACCTTATCTTTTCTTCCTCAAGAGACATTCCAAAGTAGCTTTGATGTTTTCTTTGAAATGACCCCTGTTTTTGGAATCAAGCCATGTTTTATGCCAATGAATATATATTTTATCACAGTTTTCTTTTCTGTTTACACAACAGAGTTCACAACATATATCACTCTTGTATAATGCACACAGCTAGTAATTGACCCACGCATGTGACTGAAGTGAATCACATAGAATAAACCTTCAAAGAAGAAAATATGACTTTGAAATTAGACTTAATATGTCACACTATGTGCCAAGACAGATATAGATAATATGAAAAGAATATGCACATAAGACACTGAAATATGCTTATTCAGTAGACTACATACTCTAGAGATTACACATATATATCAAAGTAATTAGAATGAGCTGAAATGAACATACTAATCGTTAAACAATCACATATTTGCAGAATGATTTATCAACAATCTCAGCTTATGAACATACAAGTTAGGACTAAGGATTACTCAGCAGAAGGAAATTGATCAAACGAAGACATAAGACTACCCTTGTCTACCTCAGGAACTGAAAATACTTCTAGCTTTCTCCTGCAAGGAACAAACAGTTTTTCAGTTAATGGTTTAGTAAGAATATCATCAATTTGCTCACTTGATGGAACAAAGTTCACCAAAATCTGGCCAGAATTCACTTTTTCACTCACAAAAAACATATCAATTTCTACATTTTGAATAGGATTTTCATTAATAGAAGCAGCACTAGTGCTGTCAGTCCAGATAGTTGGAACCGAGGACAGCTGAAGTCCTATTTTTGTGATGAGAGACTTCACCCAAATAATCTCACAAACATTGTCAATTGCTCTAAATTCAGCCTCGACACTTGATCTTACCACAACATATTGTGTTTTTGAACTCGAAATGATTGGATTACCATTTAATAGAAGGTAGTGTCTAGATATTGATTTCCTATCTGCAATGTCACCACCCAGTCTGCATCATAGTACGAGGTTAGAGAAATCTCTTTGATAATAAAATAATTATTAGGAAACACAAGATCATGATCAATGGTGCCCTTTAGATGTCTCACAATGTGCAAGACAACTTTCCAGTGACTGAGGGAACGTGTTTGCATATACCGACTGAGCTTCTTCACAGAGTAGTTGATGTCTGACTGAGTGACACAAATGTGTTGCAAGGCTCCAATGTTACTTTGATACAAAAAGTTCATCACAAGTCACAATACATGTTTTGGAGAGATATGTACCTATCATGGGAGTGGGAAACACAGAAGATGTAGCAAGCCCCAACTTGTTGATAACATATTGAGCATACTTCCTCTAATTCAATAATCGAAAGTCATTAGTAGTTGTAACGTTCATTCCCAAAAAATAGCTCAAACTACTTAATAGCATGAATGACTTCAGCAATAGCAGAAGAGGCTGGACCAGTTACTACCATATCATCTACATATACTAAAATAAAAAAAGAACACATATTTGTTTGGAGTGTATAAGACAGCTACCGCCACTGACGCTCTAAATTGTAAGGAGTGTATAAGAAAATTCTTGAGTTGTTCAAAATCAGGAGGTTGTATCCTGTACACATCCTCAGTTAGATCATACTGGAGAAAAGCATTTTTATATCAATTTGACGCAAATTACATTAATGAGAGAGGGCAATAGATAATACCACGCAAACAGTAGCAGATTTAACAACCGGACTTAATGTTTACAGAAACTCGAAGCCAGGTTTTTAGAGAGACCATTAGCAACTAACCTTGCTTTATATCCACCAATGGAGCCATCCACATTCTTTTTTATTTTGAAAATCCATTTGCATCCAATAGGAATCCGTCCAGGAGAAATTTCATCAACAGACCAGGTGTTATTGATTCGGAAGGTAGCATATTCTTCTTCAACGGTAGCTTTCCAATCGGCGATGTGAAGAGCTTGATAAATGGATTTTGTTTTTTCATTGATCAAAGCATCCTGAGCATCTACCGAAGTAAGGAGGGCTTAAAGAAATAGATTTTGGTTAGCATGGGTTTGTCTCTAGTTTGCATAGGATGAAAATTCTGAGTTGAAGCAGGTAAAACAGAAACTGTGGATGTGGGTGCTAAAGAGCTATGAATAGGAACTATGGGAACAAGATTTGAATTTTCCAATCTATGAGAGGAGATATGAATATCCTCCAAAGAGTGATCATTTGGTGCAAAATATGAAAATTGTTCTTGACTAGAGTTCTGAGAACTAGAAAGAGAATTGGGAGACACAAGTATATTGACAAGATTAGGGAATACTTGAGGATGATTTATGGATACTTTAGGATGTTATAATATAGGAAATGAAGAATATGTGTGTCTAATAACAGAAGGAGGTGTCATGTCCTGAAATGAAGCATGTCCAAACCGATAATTCAAAGCCTGATCATTAGAAGAATAAAAGTGACAATCACAAAGTAAAAAGAATGACATGGATGTATAATTTTGAGTGGTTGAGGATGAAGTGAAGAAGCTACCTTTAGTTTCTAACGTAGATAAAAAAACATTCCAGGTCATTGTTACCAACAGGATCAGATGATATAATACTAGAATTTTTATCAATAGAGTCAATCTGAATGGAAATGTTATTACACTAATCAGTACAATCATCATTGGAACTCAAAGGATCATAAGAAGCAACAGGAGAAACAATAGTGACATTTTGTTTATTATCTAACCCATAGGCTATAGAACTAACAAATGTATCAAACTTCTTACAATTACCATAACCAGAATTTTTATAAACAAATGCTTTATTCATGCTACTTCTAATAGGTAAGCTAGGATTGACGAACTGACATCGATTGAGTTTTGACAGATCAAGTCTATATAGGCAGAACTTTCAGAACTACAAAGAAGAACATTGTGTTACTTTGAGTCTCAAATCACACAATGAGAAGCGTTAAACTCTAAGTAGACTTTTTCATCCCTGGCGAACTGAGTAACAAACAACATATTTTTAGTTACAGAACGAGTGTATAACATATTTTGAAGAAACAATTGTCGAGATCCAACACTAGTACTATGAGAATCAATAGGTATAATAGCAAATCCATTAGCAGGGATGTTAAGAATACAGCCATTACCAACTGTGACCTTACCTTGGACATTATAAGGAATACAAGCATTGAAGGATGATGTCGAGGAAATTGTCAAATAATTTGTTGCACCTGAATCAGGGAACCAACACGAGTCATGCTGAGTACTAGGAGCAACATAACCTCTGTTTGCTTGAGGATTGCTAATGACCGATTGCGTGTCCATGTTATGACTTTTTCCATGAAAGGAACTGACTATAGAATGAGCATATGGTGATCCATGTATATGAGAGAATGAGCAAGCATATAGGTAAGGAGCAATGGTAATTGATAAACACGAGGATAAGAGAAATGTATGGGATGATAAGAAGTCATTGGAGGAAGATGAGGTACAAATGCCTGACAGACATTCGAAGGTTAGAAGGCATAGGGAGTAGATAACATCGATTGAGATTGGCCAGGGTTATGGACTGAATGAGACACTTGAAACGAGCAAGTTTCACCTGCATCTTCCTATTGAGTAGAGCATAGGTTGACATTTGGAGAAGTTGAACTTCCAGGATCAGTCACTCTAGTGAAGTTGACGTTGAACCGATGGTAGCACCTGTGGACAAGATGTCCAAACTTCCCATAGAGCTGGCATTGTGGTTTATTATTCCCATAGCCACGACCACGTCTCCTGCCTCTTCCTGAACTATAGTAATTGTTGTCCAAATTGTTGTCTAAAGTCTAAGAAATATCAGATGAGACTGGAGTTGGAAGATGGCCATCAGATCTGACCTGTGAAGCTGAAGTTGCAGCAATTGATGAATCTGGCAAATCTGTACTTTCATAAACATTGTTTTTTTCCAGCAGAATTGAAATTAACAGCCACATTGTCTGTGACATTTGTATCAAACAATATATCTACTTGTCTGGTTTCTGCATCAAGCAATACTGAGCTAACTGAAGCCATATCATATGGATTTCTGCTAGCGTGAATGACTGAGACAACATTATCAAACTGGCATTTTACTCCATTAAGAACAATTAAAATCTGTTGCATCTCCTAAATTGGATGACCACAACTGGCAAGACTATCACAGGAAGACTGAATTGCAGTTAAGTCATCACGTATAATTTGATGAGGTAGTTTTTTAACCTTTAGATTATCATATAGATGCATGACCCGAGTTGTGAATGAAGAAGAGAAGTCCCTATGAAGTTTCTGCCATATGTCAGCTACTGACATACAACCAATGAGCCATCTGCTTACTTAAGAGGAGACTGATGCCATCATCCAAGAAGCAAGCGCACTGTCCTTCTGAACAAACTTGTGATAATCAGGATTCAGTTCGTCATTTCCATTAGCACCTTGAATGTGAGGAGGAGAATACATATGTGACTAAAGATTGTAGCCTTGAACTTCATGAAGAACTTGTTGACGTCAAGACTGAAATTTTTCTTCACCTTCAGTTGAGACACTTTCTTATTGAAGAAGCAGGTTGAGATTTCTTCCATCGACTTTCAGAACAAAGGCACATATTGCAGCGAATAGAACCAACCGCACCGAGCAGAATTGCATAATCGTAGTAGCTCTGATACTATGTTAAGAACTTCAAGTCAAACAGAAAAGAGAAGAATAAGACTTACTTGCATAGCAACAAATCAATCAATTCTTCATTTCAAGATGGTTAAGTTTGTTACAGGCTTATCTATTTATAGGACATTAGAAATCTAATTTTACAAATTAGTCATCCTTATATTTACATATATGTCCTCAATCTATATGACGTCAAACATATATCCTAACATGAACTACCTTCAAAGTATGGCCAAGTTATTTTTTAGTAAGTGGAATTCATGAAACACATGAGCTGCATTACTTTACCTGACCAAAAATTATATCCAGGTATAGTCATTCTAGGCATCAACTACAATAAGATAATAATTGGTGTTACTTGATGAGTAAGGAGAGGGTACACAAATATCGATTTGCACAAATTTAAGGGGAGAAGTATACTTTGTCTCAGAGGACTGATGAGGTTGCTTCTTACTTTTGCCGATGGTACATGCAGAACATTCAGACGAAACATATTTGACAAGAAGATCATGAAGTCTAAGAAATTTGGTCAAGATTGAATTAGATTGATGGCCAAGTCGCATGTGCCATAAGTAATAAGAATCCTGGGAACTAAACGACGAGCCAAAACATCTATCACACAACATATCATCAAGAGTATTCAACATGAACTTAGGATTATCAACAGATTTAATACATAGAAGATCACATTTATTAACTTCCTTCATATTATCAACTGCATCTGTAACTATAACATCATCTAATGTAGAAGAATTCAAGTTTGCAGACAACTCAACATTATGATCAAATGAACTACTAGTGTGATTTATAGAATTCAAAGACATGAAAGCTGACAAATCAAGCTTATAAAGACCATTGCACTCAAAGTATACTTGGTTTTCCTTGACAAACTGAGACACATAAATCAGATTATTAGTCACACAAGGAGTATAAAGCATATTATTAAATATTAGTTGTTTGGAATCCGTGGGAATAAAAAAAGAATCAATCGCAATAATACGAAGAGTAAAACCATTTCCTACCAAGACTTTACCTGGTCCTATATAGGTTGTTGTCAAATGAGGAATGGGAGAGGCATTAGTGAGATGGTTGATCACACCAGATTCAAGATATCAGTTAGAATCAGTTTGAACAATTGCAGTAACACAAGCAATGTTAGCTTGTCGAGGAATGGAATCGTAAATAGTTGTGTGACCATTCGGTGGAGCATCTTGAAACATAGGTAGAAGAACATATGAACCAGCAACAGGGGAAGATATAGTGGGAGAATAAGGGTAAACAAGAGGAGTTAATGAATGATATAGGTAAGTATAAACTGCAGGAATGTGAAGTTAAACACTAGATGATGGTTGATGTGAAGGGCAGTGAATGTGAAATTCATTAGGAGAGGCTTGATATTAACAAGAATCAGTTTCAGCATAATCATCCCACTAAGTCGAGGACAAATTAACAGAGGGATCATTAGGCGAATTATGAGCTAGATCAGTGACTCTAGTGAAGTGGAAAGTAAATGGATGATAGCATTGGTGAACATGATGCTCAAATTTTCAACATAATTGACATTGTGGTTTGTTACTCCCATAACCACGGACACAACCACGACCGCTGCCAGAATTCCATTGCTGAAACTGAGTTGGACTGGACTGTTGCTGAAATTGAGGATAACTTGTTGGTGTAGGAAAAAAACCATCACCACTAGAAGTTGCAACGTGAAAACTTATTAACCAGGGCAAGTTGAACTAGGAGGCTTATTAACTGCAACATTTTTTCAGTAACAACTGGATCAAACCGCAAGTCTAATTGCCTAGCTTCAGCATCCAAAAGCACAGAGCTCACAAAAGCTATATCATACGGATTTCTACTAGCCTGGATCACAACAATCATGTTATCAAACTGGTCTTTAATACCATTGAGTATAATCGAAATTTGTTGCATCTCCTCAATAGGATGGCCACAATTGGCCAAGCATCAATTGATGGGAGTTCCTTCCTAGCTTTCAAGCGATCATATAAATGCATAATTGCAGTTGTTGAAGAATAAGAGAAATCCCTTCGCATTTTATGCCAAATTGAAGGCGTGGTCATGCAGCCTATCAGACCACGACTAACCTGAGCTAAAACGGAAACAAACATCCAGGATGCAACGAGCTCTCCAATTGAACGAACTTTGCATAAATGAACTGCAGAATCGCATTTGTTCCAAGCATATGAACTTCTAGATTGTATCCACGAACCGGGAGGAGGACCTGTTGCTTCTAGAATTGAAAATTCTCCTCACCGATCAATTGAACGACCTTCATGTTTGCAAATGATAGTGAAGTTTCTTCCATCGATCTCGACGACTTGCAGAAAAATCACAGAATTAGCCTTGGTCGGATACCATATTATGTTCTTCAGATTATAAAAGAAAACAAGATTGAAGAAGAATTCAAGAAATAAGATTACTCTTAGTTGGTTACAACTGTTATAGCCTTAGTCTATTTATAGTAACTAGCTGTAGGATAATTTCTACATAATGCAACTTTGGTCCTTCAATTATACCATAATTGAACTTATACTAATTGAACCATAATTTATACTAACAAATTAGCAGCCATATGGGGTGATAAGTGCAAGCCGTAAAAAATCGGGGCCGAAAGTGTAAAGTTATAAAGTAATGTACCTTCCCCAAGGCCTATGAATAGACACCTTATGGCTGCACATAAAAAAGAACAAGTGACATAAATACAATCTCAAAAAACGGAATAGTTGCTTTCCGATCTTTGGGTCTTCCTCCGTGGAAACCTAACGTGCACTCCGATCACGTGACGGATCCTTCCGACCGGCATGCCCTCGCCGTGACTTTGAACCGTCGTTGATCTCGTATGATTCCACCATCACACGTCGAACGATGTAAGTTTAATTTCATATAACGATGTTTGTCATACTAACGTGCTATTTCTCGTTCATGTATCTTGAAATACAATATTGGTATTAGAGCCATAGGTTCGGTCTTCGGCTCTAGAATCTTATTTGTGACGGTTGTTATTCTCTGCATCGATAGGTGGTGGTCATTTGAAGCGATGAGGGTTTACGGTTACGCGGAGCACAAAATCCATGCCTTGTTTCGGTCGGCTGTATGGTGGCAACATGGCTCAACTGAAAGATGCTCAGTGCCACTCTCGTCTGTGGTCTTCCATGTGCCACTCAGGTTTGTGCAAGACCTCCATTTCTGCACATAAATAGACAAAAATAAGGGAGGCCAGATTCCTTTTCTTTATATATATGTCTCTACCATGCTTCGTTGACACACTGCATGTAATGTTTGGACATCATGTTGGTGGGCTTCCTCCCGTCCTCATCAAACAAGTGACCATTCAGTGGGTCAATGCCAACACCCTCACCTTCGGTGCCCTTCCTTGCAACTTTATTCCATTCCAATATAGAAGGTGAGAGTTGCCATGAATGATGTGCGTGGAATGCCATTTTGAGAACTATTGTGACAAAAAAATAACTCATTAAAAGAAGTGTTCTCGGCATATTTTGAGAAACGTCCAGCGTGTCGATGGCCACGACCACAAAAAATGAAAATGGCCATCCCTCAGAAAGAGTGTCGAGCGTGAAATTGGCCATCCCACAAAGAATAAAAGTGGTTGCATCGAGCGTGTCGGTGGTCGACTCGCCGAAGATGAGTTTCTAACGATGGTCACCATTAAAGATCACCAGTGGTGGTTGCGAGACAGAAAGCTGGTAGGTTTCTCAGAAATGAGCTTCCGTTAAAGTCACTGGTTTCCTTCGAAGTTGCCAGAGATAATTTCTTCGACAGTTATTCGGGAATTGAAGACGGTTACCGAGTGGAAAATGGTTTGACAAAACAAGGAGAAGGTTGATGAAGTTTGGCCATGGGGGAAGTAGAAATCATAGGGGGAGGTTTGAAGAAGATGACATGGAGAGAAAGAAACATTCTTTCAAGATTTCAATATTTAAAAAAAAAAAATGTTTTTTTTTTCTTAAATCGGTTTGAGAACTGGCCCAACAAGAATACACAGAGGCCCATCAGTTGACCCGTGACCTTTTTAACAGTTGTGTTATAGCCCAGCTGCATTGAGGCCTCTGCCTAATCTGTAGTTGGGTTGAGTCCCAGACGACTAGGTCCTTACCAAGTTATCCTCTAGGTTGTGGCCCAGCAGTGGATTGTGGTCTAGACGGAGTCGGTTGTGACCCGATCCGTGAATAAAATATTTTTTGGGAACCCTTAATTTTTAAAAATGATCAAGTAAGTCCTCAATCTTTATTTAGGGATAAAATATATTTGAAATGGTCCCTAATTCCTTTTTAAAGCAATGAATTGCTACTTGTATTTATTAGTATCATGCCTAGGAGACTATAATATATAATATTTTTTATATATTTCATGATGACCCTTATAGTTTAATTTGTTTGAACCATGTGCGAATTTGTTTCGTCAAATCTTAATGGATTCAATTGTATTATTCTTAAGTTTAAATTTAGTAAAAATTATGTCTAGAAAGACCAAGGTTGAAGTGGAAACTTAAGACTGTGCCCTTCCTCCCTGACCTAGGAATATACGGGAGATATCTAAGAAAGGGGAGAGTTTGGGCCCGTCATGCGAACCTTTCGGTCTACCTGAGAATTTTTTCTATAAACGTTACTTTTGAGTATATTACATTTTGGTCCCTTTAGTCTTCAAAAGTAGAATTTTGTGGAGTTAGTCTTGTCAAAATTCGAAAAAGGTACTTGATGTTTGTTGTATACAAATCATGTCACATGATGTTTTGTTATTTATCAAACATGATACATTTTTATTACACATTGTACATGTTGATTTGATTTAGTATCTAGTATCCATGTATAGGGCGCATGATAAAATATGCAAGTATCATTGTACAAGTTATTCATGCATAGTATGTAAATCAGGTAATGACACATGTTTGTTCTGCATTCATGTGTAAATTAAATCATGATAGTATGTTGTTTTGGTTGATGTGAATGAAATGCTTGACTTAATTATTAAAAAAAATAATTTTTTTTAAGCATATACTATGGACGATGATTGGGAACATAGTGTATGTATGTATATTGAACAATAAATCTTGCATGACTTGTTTATATATGTTGATCCCGGCATGATGATCCTTTTTATGTATGAATGATGACATCAATCCTCCAGAAAATTGTTGTTGAAGTCAACTGTGTGTTGAAGTTGATAGTGATAATTGTGAAATTTGGCATGAGAAAGGTAAGTACTTACACCAAAAGCTAGTAATTCTGGAAGCCATATCTAATGACATGGAAGAGCCTAAAGTCAGGAATATGACCCATCAAAGATGATAAATGAAATCCTATGAAACCTGGAATGCTAAGTGTAAGAGATGATGATTTGTTTAGGTAATTTCAAGATTATCTAAACGCAAAGACGATTTGGGAGGTTCTGAGAAAGAAATTTGTTTTCTGTTCCATAAAATGGAAATAGTTCATGACTATGACATAAGCCTCCTACGATAGACACCCTAAACACTCACTGAAGTTATATATTTGGTTCATGGTCAATATAATAGATGGACTCAGGTGTGTGACCATGTTTTCACTCAAAACAACACCTCTAACTAGTGATTGGCTCACTACGCGATTTGTGGATTAATTTTAAAATACTGAATATCCCACTATGATTGGTCTGTGATTTTAGAAGAAACCTAAGGGTTAGGTTGAGTTGCATGTGGCAACTTTTTCCAAGACCCAATAGAGACCTAAAAGGAGGGATGATAGTAAGAAAGATGAGCATGCTAAGTGCAGTAAAAAATAAAGAACCAATGAAATTGGCGAGTTGATACGTCCACATCGTGCCTAGATGGTTAAAATGAAGTGCAATAGTTGTAACCGGAAGGGTGAAAACTCACAAGATTGAACTGCACCGAAGTGAAGGGATTCAGCGATAGACACGAACAATTATCATTGAACTTTGAAATTCAGTCTAAGCATGAAGAGGTGGAAAACTTGAGATCTGTCACCGAAGGAGTCGGTGTCAACAAGCTATGTCTATGTGAGAACCAAGTTATTAATGCCTAATTTATTAGTAAAAGAGTTTATTTTCAATTTGTGTTTCTATTGGGCCCAAGTGTATTTCATTTACAGTATTCATGCCCTTGAGTTTGTAATATATGGTCAATTTTAGAGCATTTATTGAATATCAAACTTGTGTCATTTGTTCTTGCCATGATATCAATATATTTGTACATTTCATTTGCATTATTTCATGCGATGTGACCGGAAGCGTTCACATAGGTAACCATAAGTAATTCACTTAGACATGTACTTCTCCATATTTTTTATGGAAACGTATATTTATACTTCATATCAGTTATATTTATTTTATTTTCTACAATGGTTATGCGAGTCTTGTGGATAAATTCAATAAATAATTAATTACAGTTTATAGATATGTTGAGACGTTGATCAGTTCATGGACTCGACTTAGTGAGATACGTGATAAAGAGGATAGCTCATTTGGTGACTATATTTTATGCATCATACAACTTAGTGTTGTTGTTAGAAGTTGTGAGAAAGACTTCTACAAATAATTAAGTAATAACATTGTCCAATTGCACATTGTCCACGATAATGTGTGTGTATTCCATTAACAGCGCCCACTATGTTCAGGATGAATATTTATCAACTTAATGGAGTGCCTAGTGATAGAACAACTGAAATTTGAACAACTCAAGAAAAGAATTTCGGTAATATCTTCTGTTTTTATTTCCGAATTACAAATGTTACACTTATAATGTAGATTGTATCTAGGAAATGAAATGTTTACATTAGGTAACGTATATTGTATGGGATTTTTTTCTTAAATAGAAAATCTTCATATGTTGTATTATTTCTATTTTTAACACTCCCCCTCAAGTAGGATACTCGGATCATCAATATTCAACTTGCATAGAACATATCTGAAGAGCCTTCCAATTACAGTTTTGGTGAGAATATCTCCCTATTGATCTTTAGAGCGTACAAACGGTAGAGATACGATTTTGTTGTCCCACTTCTCCTTGATAAAGTGTCGGTCAACTTCAACTTGTTTTGTCCGTTGTGTTGTAATGGATTTTCACACATCAGCTTGCATTCCCCTTTCATAGGAAATCCAATTTCGGCTAGTAAGTTTCATAACCACAATACCTCTACCAATCCTCAAGCTATCACTCTAAATTCGGCTCCTGCACTTGAAAGATACATGTCCTTCTCCTTTTTACTCTTCTAAGTATCTAGATTCCGTCCAACCAAAGTGAAGTATCCTAATGTGGAACTTCTGTCTACCAGATTGCCTGCCCAGTCAGCATTTGTATATGCTTTTCTATCTAGGTGACCATTCTTCTTGAATAAGACTCCACTTCCTAGGGACCTCTTCAAATATCAGAGAACTCTCAAAGCAGCTTCCATGTGAGACCTTGCGGTTTATGCATGAGTTAACTCACTACACCTACCGCATATGCAATGTTAGGTCGTGTGTGAGAGAGGTAGATCAATTTCCTTACCAAGTGTTGATAATGGGTTTGATCTGTCAGTTATGCTCCCTCTACTCTCTTCAAAACATGATTCAATATAATGGGCGTGTTTGTTGGCTTACAATCAATCAAGCCTTTCTCTGCTAGTAAATCTAAGATGTATTTTCTTTGTCATATGAAAATACCTATTTTAAATTGCAACACCTCGATCCCGAGGAAATACTGAAACTCCTTCAAATCCTTCATCTCAAATTCTTGAAACAAAATTTGCCTGAGTTGAGATATGTTTGGGGTATCATATCCTGTAATAATCATATCATCAACATAGATAACCAAGTATGTCACCCGACCTTCTCTTGTTGAAGAACAAGGTATGGTCTGAGTTGCTTTGTGTGTAGCCATATTTCTTCATGGCAATAAAATATCTTCCAAACCATGATATGGGTCACTGTTTCAATCCATATAATACATTCTTTAATTTGCATACATCTAAGCTATGAAAACCTGACTTGAAACCTGAAGGTGATTCCATATATACCTCTTCCTTCAAATCATCGTGTAGTAATGCACTCTTGACATCAAAATGGTGGAATAGCCAGTTCTGATTCACCACTATGGAAAATAGAACTATGATGGTATCAACTTTAGCTACAGAAGAAAACGTTTATGTGCAAACGATATCATATGTCTGAGTGTACCTTTTGGCAACTAACCTTACCCTATATTATTCAATTGATCTTTCTACACGATGTTTTATGGTGAAGACACATCGATACCCTACCGCCTTATTTTCGTGTGGCAGGACACACTTTTCCCAACTCCTAGTTTTCTCTTACACCTCAATTTCTATCTTCATATATGGATACCATTCTAGATTCTTCATGGTATCTTCTGAGCGTAGACAAAAAAAATAAATACACGTGCTACCAGTGAGATACTCCCCCTGACTAAGTTGGTAACTAGGTATCATCTTGTGTTAGGATTATACTACGGTTGATACCGTACAGGAGGGATTCCTATGTTCTTCCTAACTCGTAACACATACTTATCCTGAGGTGGTTCACATGCTTCCTGTGTCACTCCAACTTCTGGACTAACATTATCAGTGTTGGAATTTTGAGTATAAAAAATATGATTCACCTCAACGTGAGTATTCTTATTAACCTCAGGAATATTCGTTGGGGTTGACGTGTCCAAGTCCTCACGAGATTGTATTATGGAATTCAACGTGTCAGTGGTTTCACCTACTTGCTCTTTTGGGACTACTTAAGTTGCCCCCGTGAACATTACATTGAGTGGTCCTTAATACCCCTGAGTAGTAAAATTATGTTTCAAGAAAATCACAATCCATCGTGATATATATACGATGATTGCGAGGATTATAGGAGCGCTAGCCTTTTTTGTGTATCTCATACCCCATAAAGGCGCACTTAACAAAGCAAATATCAAATTTAGAATGTCTTGTTTTAGGAATATGAACAAAAGCAGAATATCCAAAAAATACGTGGTTCGAGTGTCAAGGTTGTTGGAACACTCATGTGACTAGATAAGATATGGAGAGCGGTTTGAAAGCTTAGTATTTTACTAGGTAAACAATTAAAACGATATACGGAAGTTCCAACTGTTTCGGGCCAAAACGATGTAGGAACCGGAGACTAAAGCATAATAACTCTGGTCATTTGTAGAATATGACAATTTTTCTTTCAGCTACCCCATTTTGTTGTGGGGTGTGTGGACAGGAACTCTCGTGAATAACACTTTTTTCTGTAATTGTTTTTTGTGTAGACTTGACGATTTCTCCTCCGTTATCAGAGTTGAGTAATTGAATCTTGGTATGAAACTGAGTTTTGACTAAGTTGTGGAATTCTACAAACTTAGATGGGACTTCTGACTTGTGTTTATTATATACTTCATAAATATAAAAAGTGAAACATATAATTATGTAATGCCTAAAAATAAGATTATCAATAGAAAACTAATAAAAATTTAAGTTATTAATAAAATATTATTTAGGACATTAATATATTTTTTTTGGCCAAATAAACGCTTTACTTGATGAAATAAAACGCTGTGACATGAAAGTCACGGATGTTCGGGATTACAATCATACTCAATTAAAGATAACAATAGTAGTAGGGGTCTTTCGAACCAATCTTCAAGACTCACTCCCAATCTCATCTGCTTCGCTATCCAATTTGCGCACTCGTTTGCCGTCCTTGCAATAGCTCGCCATTGCACTCGCTCCATGTTCATAGCTAGTGCCCGTGTTTTTGTTACGATGTTGGAAATTATCCAATGTGTCGGCCCCTGTTCGAATTGCTTGTGTACCACTTGTGAGGCCATTTCGGCATCCCGCTCGGTAAGCTAGATGGACTCCTTCTTGAATCGCAATGGCCTCCATGGTCTCTATGTCCTCGCCTCGGTACCGTCGGTTTACACCTACCACCACCTTGCCGTCCTTGTCCCGTGCCACGACCCTAATGCCCGCTCTTCGTGTGTCCTTGCACCATGATGCGTCACAATTGATTTTTATTGTGCTCCCTTCCAGTGGTTTCCATCGATGTCTTGGTCGCGGTCCGTGGGTTGTACCTTCTGTTGGGCTGCATACCTTGCTCTCCTCATATGTTTGTTTGTTCTCCATCATCGTCCGCATCGGGTTAGGTGGTATGCCCTCAAATGCGGCTTTTCATCTCGTCTTCCATATGTGCCAACACGTGATTAGTGTAAGCCTCCATCTCACCTCCCCACTTTGCCCATGCATGTTCGATTCGGTGCTCCTCTCCTTCAACCATTGGACCATGTTGACAATGTTCCTTTGGTCGGGTCTTCTCCGTAGCATCCCAAACCATACAGGTAAGGTTCATCGACACTTTAACATCATGCGTTAGCTTGTGTCATCTTCTCAATATATTGGGCAATTAGGAGTTACGGGCATACCTCGTCTTACCATATTTGCTTTGACAGCTAGGGCATTCGTGGCCAATCTCTATATTAAGTTTTTTACCTTAGGGATGGTGTTGTTCGCCCATATGTTCCTCCATAGCATATCTCGGTTCGGTTGGGTCTCCCCTTCTCTTTGTGCATTCTTCTCCCTCAACCTATGGTATACCGATCGGGCTTGGGGTGCTCCGTCCCTCGTGTGTGGCCATATGAACCGATCCTTACCTTCATCTTGTGGTATAGCTAGGCATTGTATGTGTTCAGCATCTTCTTGATTTACGATACCTCTCACAATCTCTTCATTCCACCTCCTGTCGGTTTGTATCAAGTCATTCACCCTTAGTTCTCCCCCATGCTCCACTTGTGTCTCGGCATTGACCCTCCTACTTAGCTTTGGTGTGAATTCATGGATCCTCAAAAACTCTTATTTCTTTCCCCGATCCTATCATTCGTACTTCTTCTTGCTTCATGACATCTCTCCCATGGATACTCCACCCCCATGATCCTCGGACTCCTCGTCTCGCATCAAGGAAAGAGTTATGAGTAAAATATAGGATCTTTAATACCCGCGCAAATAAGGACTCTGGTTCGGCCACTATCATCCCCGCCATCTTGGTGTGTACTGCCGTGTTGAAACTTCGGAGCTCTCGGAACCCTAAACCTCCTGTGTTCTTGGATTTTATGAGTATGTCTCATCTCCTCCAATGCATCCTCTTGCCATCCTGAGTTTGTCCCCACAATAAATCAGCTATTAGTGAATCAATCTCCGTGCACCACGTTTTTGGTAAGTGGAACACGCTCATTACGTATGTTGGGATCGCCGTGATGACCGCTTTGATTAGTACCTCTTTCCCTACTTGGTTCAAAGTCTTTGGCCTCCAACCAGCCAACGTGTCCTTTATCCTCGTTTTCAAGGACCCCTAAGCCTCCTTCTTCGATCTCCCCATATTAATGGAAAACATGCATATATTCGATTATGGTCCTTTATCTCCCCAATAAAAATATTTTATGATTCGAACTGACACTGATTTTGCTTATTCTTGTTTGTTTGTCTTGGATCATACACTAATACCAAACACCATACCATGACCCTACTATATGAGCCGGTTCCGACAAGGTTTTGAATCCAAATAGGATTTTGCTCATCTCTATTGGTGATTGTCCCAAGGGATGTAATGAACAGAACGATCCCTAGTTATAAAGGGAAAGATGGACTGAGCCAACGCATTCAAATGCATATAGCTTAGGAAGGAAGTGATGATAATCATTTCACACTCCTGTTTTCAACAATGCTTGTGGGCAACACCTCTTACTAATTCTTCCACCTTCCCAAGGTCTTAGTTTCTTCCTAAACATACGTGAAGAATAGATTCATCTAGAGTTATATGGGAGATAGGTAACTCCTCAAAAAATGATTCGTTGGATTATATCAAATAAAGAAGCTATAAGAGCTCGGCAAACTACTACAATCTTTTCAATAAGAACTTAGCTAACATATACTAAGTCATTTTATGAGGATATGTGCTTTGTACATTTATCAAAGTCCTCTGCTCCCAGGGATACACCTTATACGATACCCTTAATGTAATCTTGGTTTATAATCCAAAGGAGTTAGTGGAATGAGTGAAAGTTATATAGGCCTTGAACATTCTAAGGTTCGATGGATGCCTCTAAAGAGACAGTGTAAGAATATCGATTGAAACAAAGAAGTAGCAACCGCACCCAATAAAAAACCCAAGGGGATAATACACGGCGATGCCCCGGAAGGGACATTTAAAAGGTGCACTCCCCTTACCCAAAAAAAACTTAGTGATTTTGAAGAAGATGTAAAGGACCAAGCTAGCACCACCACCTCTGCATTGGAACAATGGGGCATCGATGGGTACGTACCAAGACAAGCACTATGTACTATTGCTTAAGGGATATCATACATATGACTGCAAAATTCTCAATATGGGCATAAAAGCATAGGTAGAGAGAGATCTCCTCCAATATATATTGTTTTTAAGAGGGAAAAGACTCAAAGTCCCACTGAAAGGAAAGGACAACCCACTCAACCCTTAAGAAAACAAGACATTTAAATGAGGAAGTGCGTATAAAGAAAAAAGGAATTGCCAATAGTATCAAATGAGTCTCCCTATCGGGTGAAAGAATTAACATAATGAAGCTATCTACATATCCAAATTATTGAGCATTGCATCTTTAGGGTAGCGCCCTTGACCTCATGGGATATTTTCATATGCTTCTCTAAAGCGAAGATGAAGCATGTCACGATTTCTAAAGATGATGCATTGGTGATCACAATAAAAAGATATAACTACGACGTGAACATTTTTAGTGGATTGTGCTTGTTCGACAAATATTTACTTTGTCGACACCATATAAACTTTGCGCAATACAAAGGGTGACTTTGAGAAGGTGGACTTTTATCATATTTGTGGGAATACTTGCCCACTTGGGTAAATCAACCTAGCTATGGCATTATACGGAAGGTGGAAAACCCTCAAAACTAATTTGGTATTGGTTGTGGTTGATGGCTCAACTTCGTATAACACGAATCTGTGAAGGGCGACTCCAAACCTGGACAAAATCCACTAGAAAACAAACATTCTGTGAGGGACAAATTAAATTAGGAATATTGAAAATCCCTTGGAAATATGACTAAGGAATTTTCTAAGGAATCTATCCTTAACCAAATCGCTAGCCAGGAAAATAACATATTAAAATAAAAATATCTTGCACATTTTATTAGCAGTTTTTCCTTGCAAAATTGATAGAAAATCTTGAAAAATCAATTCCCTAACAAATTTATTTAGCAATTTTTTGAGTATTTTGCGAAGGAAATTAGAAAGGATTTTTATAAAAAATTATGTTTCAATTGTTTTAGGAAAATATTTAGGATTTTAGTAATTAGTAAATTTACAAAGGGATTGTTTTTAAGGAGTTATATTCCAAAAGCTTGTGAGGGATTATTGTGACAATATAATGATTTTTCAAGAAAAATCACTAACAAACTAATTTTAAGCATATATATTAAGTTAAAATTATATATATATATATATATATATATTCACTAATATGTAATGGAGCACACCTATATATAATATGAAAAAATATTCATTGTTTAAATATTTATAATAATTTCATATAAAGAGGTAATTAATTTTCTTCAACTACTGGAATTTTTGCTTTTACAGATGAAATCAGGATTTTCGTCCAATACGCGATTTAGGTTTTCACAAGTTTCTCGAAATCATAATTTGGAAGGAGAGTTTCTCCAATTTAGGGTTTTCCTGATGGACACTGGTGAGGCATAACAAAGAAGCGGCGAGGCTGAGCTTCCGAGAGACAAAATCGAGCCACCGACAGAGTTGAGAAGTGAGAGCAAATTTCTCCATCGAACGAGAGAATTAAGAAGTGAAGACTTGCCGACATTCGATCGCCCTACATGGGCATACTCCGGGAGTTCGTCGGTCAGGCAACCCTGTGTGTGAACCACCTGCGCATTTCTCGCGTACTTGCTCAGGACCCTGGCGGTCAGGGTAACGCCGTCATGCGGGACTTTGGTCTTCCGTAGGACAAAGAGATTCTCTAGTGGAACTTCGATGTGGTGTTCATCGCAAGCTTCAAGACTTTCTCCAGTGGTGGAGGGAAGTGATGGTTACGACAATAAAGATATTTACATTAATACAAGAACAAATTCAACAAAGCTATACATATTTCCTCGTCGAAGACATAGACATAAAATATTTGGATAACTCTATGCAGGAATTCATTTTACCAACTGCACAACATTCAAGGAAAAATCAAGAATGAAGCATGCCCTTATAATGAATTATGATATACATAATGGGCTAAGGAGAAGAAGGGTTGCTCGACTCTAGTAGAAGGGTTAAACAAAAAGTTGAAACAGATGAATTTGGGAAGGACGTGAAGATAGGGTGGTGCTCCTTAAAGAGCATGTTAATGCTCTCACAATCCTAATGCGCAGGTTATGAGTCCTCAAAAAGCATCTCAAGACATTGTCACCCATTGCCTAGCCTTTTAAACGCAACACCTTGTACCTTTATTTAATAATTACTCATGTACTTGTAATCTCTATGTTAGTGAACGAAGAAGTCACCTCCCAACTTATTATGTAACCAAATTCTCACCAAATTAGAAATTAATTGCTGTGAAGTTGTGAAGTACCTTTATCTGTTATTGTCTCTACAAGGAAACTTCACCCCTACTTTCATGCCCATGCTCACAGTCCTAATTAACTCGTTAAATTTTGAAACACTTCCTATAAAAACTCGATGCCTCGAGGAGTGTTAAAGATTTGCTTAGTTGTCCTGCTATATCTTCTATTATTTTCTTTCTGTTATTTAAAGATTTAGTTAGATTCGGAAGTTGTTAATTTAGTTTATATATAGTTAGATAGATAGTTTGAGCATATTTATAGATAGAATCAATATATATATAGATAGTTCTCTCTATATTATATATATGTAGTTCTCTATGTACAAAAGAACAAGTTCCTATATCAAATTTTCAGCTTTGTTCTGTTTTTTACAACAGTTGGTATCAGAGCGAATTTCTTAAGGGACCTGTGAGCGTAAGTTCTCTATCAATTTACCCACCAAATCATTCGTTATGGAGGAAGGATCAAACGCGTTCTCATCCATGACATCATCAATATTCGATGGAGTTGATTACCAAGGATGGGCCATAAGGATGGAGGCATATCTAGAGGGCCATGATTTGTGGGAAAGCAGTGGAGGAAGACTATGATATCCCTGCTCTTCCAAACAACCCAACATTGGCACAGATCAAGGTCCAAAAGGAGAAGGAGACAAGGAAAGCTAAGGCGAAGTCATGTCTGTTTTCTACAGTCTCTCTGACTATCTTCAACCGAATCATGACCCTCAAGTCAGCAAAAGACATATGGGATTTTCTCAAAGCCAAATACAAAGGCGATGAGAGGATCAGAGGGATGCAGGTGATGATTTTATCCGCGAGGTCGAACGACATCAAATGTTGGAGTCAGAGACCATCAAGGAATACTCTGACAGACTAGTGGGGATTGCAAACAAAGCAAAAATACTTGGCACTGATCTTCCTGACAGTAGATTGGTACAAACAATCCTCGTTTCATTACCTGAAAGATTCGAGGCAACCATAGAAGCTTTGGAGAACACGAAGGATCTGTCTACATTAAAATTGGAAGAACTTCTAAGCTCTTTACAAGCTTAGGAACAAGGGAGAATGATGAGACTACAGCCCTCTGTGGAAAATGCATTGACTGCAAAATTCCAAGATTCATGGAAGTCTAAGAAGGAGCAGAACAACAAGAAGCAGTCACAAAACCAGCAGAGCTCGAGTAGCAGTCAAGGATCGAGCAAGGGAAGACTCAAAAGAAGGACTTTCCACCTAGTCAACATTGTGGCAAGAAGGGCCATCCACCATTCAGATGGTGGAGGAGACCATAAGCCAAATGCAACAAGTGCAACAAGTTGGGGCACGAGGTAGTGATTTGCAAATCACAGACGCAAATGGAAGAGGCTCGAGTTGCTAATGTTGATGAGGAAGAAGATTAGATTTTTATGGCTCAATGCTACTCCATTAGCAATACCTTAGAAACCTGGTTGATTGACAGTGGTTGTACAAAGCACATGACCTTCGACAAAACTCTTTTCAGAGAGTTAACTCCTAGAGAACCCAAAGTCCGAATTGGTGATGGAAGTTATCTTACTGCGAAGGGCAAAGGAACAGTGACTCTTTCGACAAAATCAGAAACTAAGGTAATCTCATATGTACTTTACGTTCCTGATATTGATCAAAATCTTCTGAGTGTGGGACAGCTGATGGAGAAGAAATACAAGCTCTCCTTTGAAGATGATCATTGCACCATCTATGACCCTGGACGAAGAAAGGTTATAAGGGTCAAGATGAGAGGCAAAAGCTTCCTATTTGATCCAAGCGAAGAAGATTATGCAGGTTATATGTCTCGGACAAATGAGACTGAAGTTTGGCACAAGAGGTTAGGTCATTGGAGCCTCCAAAGGATGCTTGAGTTGAAAAAGAAGAACTTGTCGAAAGATTTGCCTGAACTGGCTGTGCATATACCAGATTGCATAGCTTGTCAATACGGGAAGACATTCCCAAACTCAACATGGAAAGCCTCCAAGAAGCTACATTTGGTTCACTCGGACCTAGCAGGACCTCAAGGAACACCTTCCTTACATGGTAGCCTCTATTACATTCTCTTTATAGATGACTACTTTAGAATGTGTTCGATTTATTTCATGAAGTTCAAGTCAGAAGTTTTTTGTGTGTTTCACAAATTCAAAAGCCTTGTAGAAAATCAAAGTGGTGAAAAAATTCAGATATTGAGGACCGACAATGGCACAGAATATGCATCCTCTGAATTCAGTCCTTTATGTGTCGAAGCTGGGATCGAACACCAACTCACCGCCTCATACTCTCCACAACAAAATGGGGTTAGTGAACGAAAAAACAAGGCAATTATGGAGACGGTGAGATGCATGCTGCACGAGATGGATCTTCCTAAGGATCTGGGCAGAAGCTGCAAACACTGCAGTATTCCTTCAAAATAGGCTTCCTACCAGAGCTCTAAAGAACAATACACCGTTTGAATCATGGTATGGCTCAAAAACTTCCTTGCATTTCTTAAGAGTGGTTGGGAGTCCATGTTATGTTCATATCTGCAGCAAAAGAGGGACAAGCTAGACAAGGATGTGGCTGGAATCTTGGTTGGATACAGCTCAGTGTCAAAAGCTTACAAAATTTATCACCCTCAAACCAAAAAGATGACTGTCTCAAGATATGTCCACTTTACTGAACAACAAAAGTGGGATTGGGATAGCTCAAAGACTCTAAAAGCTTCTCAAGATGTTGATTCTGGCACTCAAAGTGAGAACATTGATGATATTCCAACTAGAGGAACCAGGTTGCTTTCTGATATCTATCAGAGATGTAATATGGTTGTATGTGAACACGGAGGAGCAATTGAAGCCTTGTAGAATAAAAAGTGGAAAAAGGCCATGGAGGAGGAGTTGAGCATGATCAAGAAGAATGACACTTGGGTACTAGTTGATAGACCAACTGAGAAGAATGTTATCGGAGTGAGATGGGTCTTCAGAACCAACCTCAATGCAGATGTGTCTCTCAACAAGCACAAGGCCATATTGGTGGTGAAATGATATGCTAAAATCTTTGGTGTGGACTACTCAGATACGTTCGCACATGTGGTTCGACTTGATACAAACACGATTCTACTTGCAGTTTCAGCACACAAAAGCTGGAAAAATTTCAGTTAGATGTAAAATCAGCATTTCTTAATGGAATTTTGCAGGAAGAAATTTATGTAGAGCAGCCCTATGGTTTTGAAGTTCAGGGTGAAGAAGACCAGGTCTATCTCCTCAAGAAGGCACTCTATGGATTAAAGCAAGCACCCCGGGCGTGGTACTGCAGAATCGATGAACACCTGGTGAATCTGGGGTTCAAACGAAGTCCATCTGAAGCAGCACTCTATGTTAAGAAATCCAAACTTAACAACATTATTGTATCTTTGTACGTTGATGATCTTTTAGTGACAGGGAAAAATGCAAATCTTATCGAAAACTCCAAGAAGGAAATGAGGCAAGTCTTTGAAATGACTGATCTCAGAATCATGTCATACTTTCTGGGGATGGAGATCAAACAGAATGAGAATGAAATCTTCATCAACCAGGAGAAATATGCCAAGGAGATCTTGAAGAAGTTCATAATGGAGCAGTGCAAGTCAATGGAGACACCAATGTATGTGAAAGAGTAGTTATGCAAGGATGATGGAGCTGAAAAGGTTGAAGAAAAGGCATTCAGAAGTCTTGTTGGCTGTCTCATGTACCACTCTACCACTAGACCATACATTCAGTACTCTGTAAGTGTATTATCACGTTTCATGCATTGTCCTAGTGAAATACACCTAGTTGCTGCGAAGAGAGTGCTAAGGTACATTAGAGGAACAATTGATTTCAGAATCAAACTGAAAAATGGTCAAAGCTTCAAGTTTGAAGGTTTCTCTGATAATGACTGGGGTGGTTCTGCTGATGACTTCAAGAGTACATCAGGCTACTGCTTCAAAATTGTGATGGGATCTTCTCCTTGAACTTGAAAAAGCAGAAGACATTGGCTCAGTCAACTGCAAAAGCTGAATTTGTGGCTGTAGCTGCTGCAGTAAATCAAGCACTCTGGTTGAGGAAAATACTCAATGACTTGGATTTAAAGCAAGTAGCATCAACCGAAGTGTTCGTGGACAACCAAGCTGCAATTGCAATTTCAAAAAATTCAGTTTTGCACGCAAAACAAGACACTTCAATATTAAGTTATTCTCCTTTAGAGATGTGCAGCAGGATGGAAAATTTTCCTTAGTCTATTGCAAATCAGAAGACCAACTAGCGGACATCTTCACAAAGCCGCTTCCAGCTTAGAAGTTCAAGGCACTAAGAGAAAAACTTGGTGTTTGCAGTTCAACAAGTAAGGAGGAGTGTTAAATTTGTTACTTAGTTGTCCTGCTATATCTTCTATTATTTGCTTTCTGTTATTTAAAGATTTAGTTAGATTCGGAAGTTGTTAATTTAGTTTATATATAGTTAGATAGATAGTATGAGTATCTTTATAGATAGAATCAATATATATAGATAGTTCTCTCTATACTATATATATGTAGTTCTCTATGCACAAAAGAACAAGTTCCTACATCAAATTTTCAGCTTTGTTATGTTTTTTACAACAAATAGATTAATCAAATGGACTGTCGAATTATGTGAGTTTCGGTTCATCTTTGCTCCAACAATACCAATTAAAGGCCATACATTGACTGATTTCATAGTTGATTCATTTATCCTCGCAATCCAGGAGGTGATGCCAGACAAATTTGGGGAAATCAACTTGAATCACCAACAAAAATTTGTGAATTTATTATTAATGGCTCTTTGTTCGTTGATGTCTTCAGAGAAAGGTTAGTATTGAGCTATCCTAATAAACACGGGCAATTCAGGAATGTACTTGCCTTGTGAACTTTCATAGTCACGAACAATGAGCAAAATGCGTTTCCTTGATCACTGACCTTAGACTGGACAAGTACTTGTCAACTTGAATCACCAACAAAAATTTGTGAATTTATTATTAATGGCTCTTTGTTCGTTGATGTCTTCAGAGAAAGGTTAGTATTGAGCTATCCTAATAAACACGGGCAATTCAGGAATGTACTTGCCTTAACTTTCATAGTCACGAACAATAAGCAAAATTCAAGTCCTTGATCACTGACCTTAGACCTTGATCCTTGTGAACTTCTAAGTGACAATGGTCATGGGTTCATGGGGAGGGAGATAAAAGGGTTTTGTTAAGAATTTAAATAGAGAATTGTTTCACCTAGTATTACACACACAAAATAATGTACAAATTGAGCTTGCTAATAAGATTGTAATGGAACCCTCAAAAGGAGAGCACACTTTACGCAACGACAAGGCGGGCATGCTTTAGGCAACGACAAGGCGAGCACGCTTTAGGCAATGACAAGGCGAGCACGCGATAGGAGACAACAAGGCGAGTACTATTTAGGATTCACTACAAGAATGTATAGCTACAACTACAGTAAAAAGTCGCTACCAAATGGCCATTTGACATCACTAACCTTTAGCAGCTGGCTAAGTTTGGTCCAGATAGGGCATGTGGTTAAAGGTCACTCTGACAGTAAATATTCGCCACTGAAAGGTATGTCGCCACTAATAGGTCGACGACATTCAGTGACAATAAATGTAGTCACTATATACACTATATTAACATCAGTCAGTATTGTCACTGTTTAATGGTATCTACAACATAATATGTTGTCACTTGTGATTAGTGACAACATGTTCTCTATTAAAAACACTTGATAATGTCAGTTAATTTTGTTGCTAAACATATGTGTTTGGTGACAACAATTCCACCATTAAAAATACTTGTTAATGTTATTTAATACCACTGCTAAACATAAACTTCATGTGACAACAACTAATATTCAATGTTAAATATGAGCTTTTATTGGTTATTTTTATTAATTGTCATTTTAGTGTTATAAGATATGAACTACATAATACTTTTCAAAAAAATATAATGTATTATTTATACAATTATCTATATACAGCTTAATATACATCCAAATCAGAAACTTACAACATATTATAAAAGTAAATACATATAATTCGGCAAATGAAGAACAATTCTTGAGTGTTATGCTTCAAATATTGCCCAACCTGCCAAAAATCCAAACCATCCTCTTTAGTTGACTCATCTTTACCACTAACATTTTGATCCCAATCATCCCAGAATCTCAACCAATTATAAGATTTGATATGGAATTATCAATTGAAGAAGATAGTGCGGTATTTTTCTGCTTGGTCTCATTCTGTTGCCTTCCATCGTTTGCATATTCTTCAACTTTCTAGGTAGCTAATGCCATGACCCTTTTCATGATTCCCCATGTCCTTTGGCCAATTTTAGTTTTTTTGGTAGCCACAAATTAACGGTTTCATTCACCTTATAATCGTAGTCGCCTTCTCTAACCTAAAGAAATATCGATTCATTCATAGAAAACAAACTATGGAGAATCTGGTCTTCTGATCAATCACAATTCAATGGAAAGTGAGCACGATTTAATTTCAGTCAAGAACTCTGAATATAATAGCATATAGACTTTTTCTATCTTGTAAAGCGAAAATGTAAGCAAATTTGCAAACAGTTTAAAGTAACGAAACTACTCTTGTTTTCAAACACTAAAGAGAAGAACAAAATATGAAAATACCATGGGTTGAAGAATGAAGAATCGAAGATAATCTTATTTTTCTTTTGTTTTCTATATAAGGACATTTATATCATTTTCAACAAAATTTATCAAATTTTACATAAAAATTGATGAAACATGCATGCGGTACTTTTCAAAAACTAGCTAACATTAAGTTTGCTATTTAAAAAATAAAAATCATTATATTTTTTGACACAAGAAGGCATAGCCACTGACAAAGAATATAGGTTCCCTTACATTTGTCCAACAAGCATAATGTAACGCAAACAGCCCATGTCACTGAATTCGCAAAATAACACCTATGTTGTCGACCAAAAATTAGAACTTTTTAAGTGATGCGTACAAAAATAAAACAAGTTTGTCAAGAAGTAGAAAAAGTGGAGAAGAATAGGAATTGTATTAAGCGGAAGCCTTAAGCCAAAGTAGCTGAGGAATTTCTACAGAGAGATACACAATACTCTGTTACAGCATTAATAACAACTGACTTCTTATTTACATCTGTAGCATAATGTAGATAGTTATAACTAACTAACTAACCTACTAGACACTTCTAGCTATCTATGGTACATTCTAGCTGTCACTTAAACCTTTATATGCTTATTGTTGTTGTCTTGATGCTGAACACTCATTTTCAATTCCAAGATATCTTTCACACCTAATTTACTAAGAAGCTCAAAGTGTTGCTGACCTCCCAAAGCATTAGTGAAAATGTCTGCAAGCTGATTAGTAGTCCCGACATGCTCAGTTTCGACTGCCCCTTTTGCAATGTGGTGTCAAATAAAATTACAATCAACATCAATATGCTTGGCCCGTTTGTGATACATCGGATTTGCTGCGATTAGAAGAGCAGCCCTGTTATCGCAATATTATCTTGCTGGTTTCACCTGCCTTTGTCCAAGCTCTTCAAGTAAGCCTCAAATCCAAATTGTCTCGACAACAGTAGTCCCCATGACCCTGTAATCTTCTTCGGCAGACGATCTGGACACGGTATTCTGCCCTTTAATTTTTCATGAAACAAGAGCATCCCCAATTAATCGTACATAAAAGCCACTAATCGACTTGCGAGTCATCAAACGTGAAGCCCAATCAGAATCACAATAAACTGAAAGTTTTAATTCATTCCTTGCTGGTAATAAAATCCCTTGACTTGGTTTATTCTTCACATACAGAACTACTCGTAATGATGTAGCATAATGTTATTTCTTCGGACAATGCATGAATTGGCTAAGATGTTGCATGACAAAGCTAATATCTGGACGGTTCATTGTAAGATACAACAGTCGACCAACCAGCCTTCGGTAAAGCTCTTGATCTTCAAAAAAGTTGTCTTCCTCAAAAGATGGAAATAAGGCATCGTATTCTGCAGAAGTTAACTTCAGATTCTTCTAAAGAGGTGTTAAAGCAGGATTTGCTGCACTTAGACCCGAATCTGAAACCCATTCCATTGCATATTTGTGTTGGTTCATAACAATTACTTCGGAAGAATGAGCTATTTCAATCCACAAGAAGTAACGCAACTTTTCCAAGTCTTTGATCTTGAATTTTCCTGATGAAACCTTCTTCAATTCACCCAATAAATCAGCGTTAGACCCGGTGAGCGAGATATCATCCATGTAAAGCAGCATTATCACCATTTTCCCTTCTCGTTCCTTGGTAAACGAGGAATGATCATACTCACTTTGGTTATATTCATTAGTGATCAATGCATCTGTGAGCTTATTGTTCCACTGTTGGGATGCCTGGTTGAGACCATATAACGACTTACGCAATCTGCATACCTTGTGTCAAGAATAAGTGGTCGAATCAGACCGAAATCTTGTGAAATCCTTGCGGAATCTCCACGAGTCAATCTTTCAACCGCTCTATAGTTCCATCGGTATTATAATTGATCTTGTAAACTCATTTGCTCCCCACAACTCTCTTTCCATACGGAAGATCAACTATATCCTAAATTCTATTAGTTTCAAAGGCTTGCATTTCGGTTTTCATTACCTCTACCCATCGAACATCAGTACTTGCTTCTTTATAACTTAGAGGTTATTTGAGCTTTGAAACAACTCCAATAAATGCCTCATAAGTAGAAGAAATGTGATTTGCATATACAAAGTTGGTGATAGAGTAAGGAATACGTTCCTCATTTACTTAGTCACGCAACCAAACTGGAGGATGATGCGAGCGAGAAAAACGCTGAGGCTGTTGAGAAGGTTGATGTGGTTGTGGATGTAAAGAAATATGCTATGGTGAAGAAACAACATGTTGTGGTAGAGAAACAATAGTATCTGTATGAGCACCCGTTTGAACAGCTGGTGGAACAGGTGTTTCATCAAATGATTCATATGTTGAAACGGTAGGAAGCACATTATCTTTTCCAGCCCATAACCAACTAGGTTGAGGGAAAGGAAATACGCGTTCATGAAAGATCACATCTCTACTAGTGAAGAGCTTTTGTGTGTGAAAATCAAGAACATTATAGCCCTTGTGTGTGGTTCAATAACCAAGAAAAAAACATGGAGTCGACCTTGTTACAAATTTATCCTGAATTCCCAAGATAGTAGCGTACGCAAGACAACCAAATATCCGAAGATGAGAGTAATTCGGTGATACCTTGTGCAAAACCTCGAAAAATGATTTTCCATTAAGAACATAGTGCCCTATAATGAGATACGTCGTTGTAAGAACATACTGCCCCATAATTGTAAAGGTAATGAAACTTGAAATCGTAGAGCACATGCCACATTCAAAAGATGTCGATGATTCCGTTCAACCACACCATTTTGTTGTGGAGTACGAACAAAGATGCTCTTGTGAATTATTCCTCTGTCTTTGAATAATAGATGACATCTCGAATCGAAAAACTCTGTTCCATTGTCGGATCAAATTGCCTTTATAACCGAACCAAAATGAGTTTCGACAAGAACCAGAAAATCTTTTACACGGGCGAATGTATCATTCTTAAGCCGCAACTAGTACAGCCATTTAGCTTTGCTGAAATCATCCACAATCGTCAGGAAATACCAAAAATATTCTGGTGTAGATACATGATATGGTCCCCATAAGTCCATATGAACAAGATCAAAACAAGCTTTCGACATTGTAGTAGAACGCGGGAAAACAAATCGAGACTATTTTGCAAGACATTTTTCACAATTCATAGACTATATTTTGCAAGACATATGTTGCAAGACATATTTTGCAATCGAGATTATTGTTTAACCATAATACAGTCAATCTTTAACAATCTTAGCCTATCAACAGGTAAATGCCCCAAACGTAAATGCCAAACATGTGAATCAGTCTTAACATAGGCTTTATTGGTTAATTTCGGTAATAAAGTTGAACGAAAAACATGAGAATTGGTTGAATCAGCTTCCTTAAGTAGAATCCATTATGCTCTGTTCCGATCCTCGTCGAAGTCCTAGACGAGAAGTCATGTAGATCAGTTCTATTAGAAAAGAATACTGTAGTGCATGATAAATCTTAACATAACTTGGAGACTGAGACAATATTGAATTTGAATTCAGGAATGTAGAGTACATCTATTAGAATATGTCCTATACCCAACACAAAATCTCCAATATGTCTTACGTAAGCAGAACTTCCACTACTCAATTTCACACCAGATATACCATATTTTTTCTTTCTCACATTGACAAGACAATTCAGATTAAAAGTCATATGATCTAATGCTCCAGAGTCAATAATCCAACTAGCGTTATTACTAAATCCAGAAAAATGGGTTGCATACATACCTGCATATGTGTTCTGTATTCACCCGAAATTAGAGAGTCTTCCACATATACAACACGAAACAACTTTTCTACTTGATTTGGAGTGGTTGCTCATCCAACCGAGGAAGAATCAGACGATAAGGACGATAATCCACCAAGTGTACAACCGTTGTGTGAGTTCTGGACTTTTCAAACTCCTTGCGCAATTCTGGATATTTTTTAAAGCATGTGTCTTCTTTGTTTCCTCTCTTTTTACAATGACTAAAGAAAATTGAGCCCCAATCGTAGCGAGAAGCCACCGAAATTGAGGAGTATAGACCAGTAGATTGATATATTTCAACTTGGGAAACTTCAATCGAATTCGGCATGAATCCAGTTACAATGCGCTGATTCTCTTCTTGAGCAATAATGTTGTATGCTTGATTGATAGTTGGCAAAGGTTTGGACATCAATAAATTGTTACGTACTCCATGGTAAAATTCGTTCAATCCAAGGAGATACTGAAACAGCTTCATGTTTTCCTGGATAATGATAAATTCAGCTAGACCTCCACAATCACAATTAGGTATCCTAAGTATAGCAGAGAATTCATTCCATAGTGTACGGAGACGAGTGAAATACTGCAAAATGCTGGAATTACCTTATTGTATGGTGCAAATCTCACTATGTATCGAAACGCTCACGAAGATCGTTCCAGATTTGATATGTTGTTGGGATGTTCAAAACTTCACTCACCAATTATGGTGATACCAAATTCATTAGCCATGTACGAAAAAACGCATTGCAATGATCCCAACGATGTTGTTGATCTGGAGGAACTGACTCTCGTGACATAGTCCCGTCGATAAATCTAATCTTGTTCTTTCCCAAGATATTCGCCAAATCTCCACGACTCCATAGTTGGTAGTTCTCTGGTCCTAGAAGTTTGAATGAGACCAGAGAAACACCAAAATAATCGCTTGGATGAAGATATAAAGGATCTTCAATTGAAACTGGTGGCATTAGAGGAGTAGGTGCGGCTTCTTCTTCCATCTCAACCGAGGATTGATGAACAATCAACAAATAAACACAGATCAATGTCCAAGCTCTTATACCATGTCAATAAGTAGAGAAATATGGAGAAGAATAGGAATTGTATTAAGTAGAAGTCTCAAGCCAAAACAGCTGAGAAATTTCTACAGAGAGCTACACAATACTCTGTTACAGCATTTCTAACAACTGACTTCCTATTTATATACGTAGCAGAATGAAGTAGTTAGTTATAACTAACTAACTAACCCACTAGACCTTTCTAGCTATCTATGGTACATTCTAGTTGTCACTTGAACCTCTATATTCTAACAAAGTTACCTTAGATGTAATCTATTCTGTACGACCAACTCCACCCTTGATTTAAAAAAATTCTCTTCCAATGGTGTATTGATAGAATCTTGGAGATACTTACCAAGAGATGCCCCGCGCTCCAAGACAATTGGTCCTGCCGAGGCATCAAGCATTCCAATTCATAATTTCAGGAAAGTGTGTTTGAAAAATGAAAATGTCACACGTTTGTTTGAATAAGGTAAAAAAAACTAGAAAATAATAAATCTAGCCATGATGGTAGTAGCAGTGGAGTTTAAAATCCATTCACATGCACATTTGGGATATATTAAGTATGGGTGATGCAATAACATCTACACAGATGTTTCATAGACGTGCAGTACAGAACGGTAATCTTGTATCTATTTGAGAAAAGGCAATCATAGTTATCAAAATCGAACCGTTTCACGGCGGGACCTGGTCCGACCGTGAAACGGCTGAATGTACAGTCTGGTTCGCCCAAAAGATCAAAATTCATACTGAACCCAGACGGATTGTGAAGAATCGGTCGGTTTAAACGGTTCCGGTTCTTTTTTTGTTGGCTTTTGATTATTTTTTTTAAGAACCCATAAACACGCCATAACCTAAAACGCACACGTACAATATGTGTGTATAAATCTTAATCAATCAAACAATCACAAAAGTAAATGAAGTTTAAAGAGATGGATCAAGATACAACAAGATACTTCTTGGAATCTCTTCTGGCAGCTATCTCCCTCCAAACAACAATTCCTCGGTTCATTTCAAATCTCAAAGCAGAGGGTAGTTCGATGGCACCTTTCTCAAGAACTCGTAAATATGGAATTTGTTGTGGGGACCTGGCGAATTAATCAAGATTTATATCAAAACGGCTTCAATGTTGTAATAACTGTAATATAAATGAGCAAAACCTAAAAGTTAAGACTTGTGGAGAAAGGTGGAGACATTAGACTACATAACGAGTGGGGGGCGGGCGGACGAGGGGAGTTGGAGGGGTAGGTTGTAGGTGAGGGAATTCATGGGAAGGTTGCTCCACAGCGAGAGAAAATGGGCAAGTATATTATTTTTCAACATATATATATGAATCGGCTGGTCCGACCGTTGAACCGGAGGTCCGACCATCCAAACAGGGAACTGGCTCCCTCACCGATTCAAGGGTCGGGCCAGTTCTGATAACTATGAATACAATAATTGCCTCGGTTCCATGAAGATGACAAGTGGTATAAGGGCCATGACCTTTAGGTCCAACGAAACTGGTACTTCGAGCAATGTGTAACTCATTCCCGAAAGTTCTATACCCAAAATAAATTAATATGAGACATAAGATTTGGCTTTGGGACAATAGGTGGATAGGGAAGGTACATGGGTTTACCACCATGATGAGAGACGCGACTCAAAGTTATTGCATGTAAGGTTGAGCCCAAAAAACTGGTTCGACCGAACCAAACCGTACCTCTTCTGAACCGATTCGCCCAAACTAGTTCACAAAACAAACATTTTTTAGTGAAAATATGGAGTGATTCTGATGGTCTACAAAAAACCGGTTCACATATGGTAAACCGTGCCTCTTGAAGAGTCGGTTTTAATATATTATTATTTAATAAAATATCTAGTAAAAACACTACTTTCATTCAGCATTTGCACTTCCTACTGGCCACTTTTGTTTCTGTAGTTGTCCTTGTGAGCTCTAACATATGTTCTTTGTTATCGAGTGGAAGAGCACTACAGCAGTGTCCTGAGCGGTGAGCGATGAGCAGTAGAGCAACACACGACAGATTTTTGTAGAGTCTCGAGCAGCGAGCGACTTTGATTCTTGAGCAGTGGAGTAGCATGTGAGCCAAGGTAGCAGCACAAGCGGCTTTGATTCCTAAACATTCAGTTGTTTGCCATTTTCTTTGTTTTGAATAGTAGTGGATTCCTGAACAGCAACTGCAATAACAACAGTGGATAGAATTATTTATGTATTATTGGATTAAAGTTTGCCATCTTTTTTAAAACAAAGAAAATAGGTACGGTAAATTTGGTTGAACCAGCTCTAAACCGTTTTTTGAGTTTATTCAAAACAGGTACGGTAAATCAACGAAAATATGGAGTGGTTCGGACGAAAGGGTCGAACTGTACCTTTACCATATTTTAGGTAAGGTACGATTTTGAATCGGTTCGGTCCCGAACTGGTTCATGTCCAGCTCTAATTACATGTGCGCCACTTTTTATATTTTCAACATTTTTTGAAGTAAAAAGACTACGATTTATCATGGTAGTATATACAGTTATAAGGGTGATACTCAAGAATATTTAGAGAGAAATAAATAAAATTCTATAAAGCAGATAGAGCCAACATAAAGGAAAGTAAAAAAACAAGAAGAGGAAAATACGTATTTATAGGGATATTAACTGGTAATCTCTCATCGACACTTCATCTCAACTGTTGATCACAATGATAAATAAGTGATGGCATTAGACCCCAAATACAAAACGACAAGCTAAGAATCTTTTCAAAATGAGGTTCAAATTCAAGTATCGCCAAAATGAATGTTAAAAATTGAAAATTCTAGCAAAACATAGGTATGAAATCAAATATTCTTACCACAAAGACGGAGACAATGGATCCTAGGCAAAGAAGACCTCGTATGCACTTTTCCAAAACCAACCACGAGCAACTCAATTTGACATAGAGGCAGATAATAGATCCTAGGCAACGCATCTGTTGCCGTAAACTAAGGGTAACACCCCATTTAACAGTAGAGGTTTCACCCCGGCACGAAGGGGCGGACTATGGATAAAGGATGACCCCTTTCAAAATACAACAAACCAAATACTACTGACTCTCACCAACATCAGGTCATTCGAAATCACTCCAATGACGTCTAAACCAGCCTAGGTGTCGCGTCTTCTCCAATAACACTAGTCTGGTAGGTAACATTCTCTACAAGCCTTGCATATAATGGGAGACCTCTTAGGGGACACCATTCGTGTTAGGCACTCCTACAGGATGAGACCCATAAGGGTTCTCCTGCCAAATCGAGTGCACTGTCACGTATCACGTTACCACTTGACCAACAAAAGTGACATTGAGTTATCTCAAAGAGATAGAAAGTAAGTGTGGTTAATGGCCTATTTGGTTTGTGAAATAGAGTTGGAATAACGATTACGGATTTCGTATGAAGTTGTTTGTTTCGCGAAATTGGAAATTCATGGAATCTATATTCCTCGAGAAGTGGGAATATGCTTTTCGTTCGAAAAGCTCAGATTGTGTATTCCTAGGTCTCCCGAAATACAGAATAAGTACATAAAAGGAAAACATTACCCTCCCCTGATTTTAATATTGACTGAATTTTCCTTGTCGATTAGGGTTACCTCAATTCTTCTCCTTCACTTTCGTCCTACAGTCCTTCTTCCGTTCGGCATTCTTCTTCCATCATGTGTATGCATCCTTCTTTCGTTCGCCCACCGCTTCGCCAGTCACACTTCCGTTCGGCAACCTTCTTCTATTCAACCACGTTTTTGTCCTCTTCGGCAACCTTCTTCTGTAGGGTACGCTTCACATGTTTGATTGAGTATTTGTTATTCGATTGTTTGAGCTGTTGGTTGCTCGATTTTTCTTCATTTTTGGGTTCGATTGTTTAGTGTTGATTTTGGTTGTTGTTGTACGGTGTTGATTTTGTTTGCAGTTGATTGGTGCTTTTTTGTAAGAAAATGATTTCCTCTTAAATTGATAACTTTTATCTTAGAGAAGAGCCCTAAATTCCTTATACACTCGAGTCGCAACCTAACCATGACTAGCATCCGGATAATTGCACATTCTTTTAATCATCTCTCATCACACTGTGTTCTATTTTCAGACAACTTCATAATTTGTCGTGTTGAGGATCATAATTTGCATTGCGTTTGACGATGCTATTTTTCCGTGGTTATGAAGATTATGAGACATGAAGTTCTGGTTCTATTCGATTCAATTTTGCATAGATTTATTGAAAAATTGTAGATACACCAATTCTACTTGATCATAGTTTTTAACTGATCTAACTCATTTCCAATTGCCTCGTTTAAACATTTTTGAATGTTGCTGAATAAATTGGATTGTTGGAAATTTAAGCAGTGTGTCACTACAAATTTTCAAGTCATGGGAAATAGAAGGACAAATGCAACTTTAGTATGTGCTCCTGTAATGGTTGATTCGGTAGACCAATTCACCAAATGTTGAGCCAAGTACAGAGTGTTTAAGTGTTGGATCATGGTTTTTGGGTTTGCCTCAGTTCGGTGCTTCTTAGGCATTTCACTGGGTGCTCTGATGACCTGCACGAAAAGAAAAACTGGGGTATTCCCGTTATTTCCCCTCCGATGATTAAGTGAGTCAGAAGTTAGTTGGTGTGGGAGGACAAATGTAAGTGAGTGTATTGAATGCAAGTATTGAATGTAAGTATTGAATGCAAATGAAAAGGTTGGTGGGTATTTATAATGTTTACCTCTGAACCTGAGGAAGGTTAGGTTCTTACCTGGGTTTCCCCCTTATTTTTGGCAATCCAACCATGGTCAGCATGGTATTAATGGTTGAATGACGGGTACCTTAGATCAGCGCCTCCCCAAGGGTCAGGCATGTCCTTGTCAAACCATAAATGGTCGTAATACGCTATAGGGAGCGCCATATAGGGCATAGTACTCATTGGTACTCTGACATCTTCTATACCTAGTGTTATATTGTCCCTTTGTAGGGTACGTAGGTGAAGGTCTCTGGACGAGTTGTCAAAGGCGATTTATTTCTAGGCGAGCTGTCAAAGGCAAATGCCTCAACCAAAAGCGAGGGATTAGGACTCTCCTGGAGGTGGCGCTACTTAGAAAACCTTCGTGGTGTCGCCTCTGTTCAATTCCAGTTCGGATAGGCTTACCATTTGGGCCTCATCTGGAGGAACCGAGGCCCAAAAGGCGTGAACCCATCATCTGCCCTTGAAGACCAGGATCAGCGATGCTCATTCTGGGTTTCATGGTGCCCGAAGTTGTACTTATTTAGCGTCGCCCTTGCCTCAAGTATTTGATAAAAGCATTTCGTTGGCTTTGCCTTTGTACAAACGCTTATTGCCAGAACGACACTCTCTAAATGGCGTGCCAGCATTAATGAAAAGTGTGAGTTTTTTCAAATTAAAATATTTTGAATTTCAAAATGTTGGCAGGATCTTCTAGTAGCTCCCTGGGTGTGAGAGAAACCCTTGGACTTCCCTGGGGGCATTTTGGATAATTTTGCCCCTAGAGATAGCCTAGGTGTCTATTCATATACCCTATGGGCCCCTCTATAAATACGCATCATCTCTACACTTTTTCATTTATGCCCTTTCTACCCACCTTAGTGTTTTATCTCTCCGGATCTGGTCGAAGTATGTCGCCACTACACCATTTCCCCACCCAACTTTCTCGAAATGCTATTCGCACCTAGGTGGGATTCTGCACTTTGTGTCACAAACGTGGTTGGTGTATTCACTAGTATTTTTTTTCATCATTTTTATTGTCTTGAGTCAAATCTCTCTGGCGTTTTCAGTTTTGTTATTCGATCCCCAAATTTTAAAAATTGTTCATGGGTTTCATCTCGCCCTTTAGTTACAAGATTTTGGACTAGGAATTCAAATCGGAAAAAATCATATTTTTTCTTCAAGAGAGACGTCTCCTAGTGTCTGACCTTCAGAGTGTCGTGTGAATCTCTTCTAACCAAGGAAGAGCGAAGATATATCGCCATCCGACATGGAGACGCTCACCTTAATGTTCTTTGTACACCAAGCCGGCCTCGCCACCTACATCTCAAAGGACACAACCGAGTTGGATTTGCAATCGGATGGTATCTCTGTGATCGAGCGTCGCCCTTCTTCATCTGGGGTAATAATTCTAATCCTCCTTTTTTTCATAGAGAAATTTAGCGTGTTTTGCTTACATATTTCCAATTTTGGATACACAAAAAAAGGATAAGAGCCCGTGCGAGGGTTCTGAAGGATCAAAGATGAGGAAGAAGGCCCACTCTTCTGGGCGAAGGGAGAAGAAGGTGGCGTGCCTTGAGGACATGATTGATCCTCTTAAAAGGTGTGGTCAAAGGTGTGGTCCCCTTTTCTAGATATGCCTCTAATACACTTCTTTTGCGGAGGCTAAGCATACTTACTAGAAAGAAATAGGTGCGCCAAAGGTGACTCCCACGACTATATCCTGACTTATAGTGAGTTTTCTGATGGTTCAATAGCTAAAAGGGTAAAAAATTCATGCCCACTCTCCATGCGAAGGCCAAACACCGCTCCTTCCAAGCGAAAGGCGAAGACTCCAGCCCGAGAGTCCAGTCATCCCCTTATAGGGACGTCATCCTCGCTTGGCGTTCTTCTCCTCGAAGAGCAGTCGGCAACGCATTCACCTCCCCTAGTGACCCTAGATGATGAGCCAGGGGGCATTTCACCCATATATGGGTCTGTCATTCAACCTCTGTCGTGCCCTTCGTGTTAAGGAAGGTGACATCCCTCCCAATCTGTGACGGAGGCCTTGTGAGAGACCCAAAGATGTTTCCTTGGTGAGGGGAAACTTAGTCTTGGACCCTAACTTGGGTCTCCACCTCATCACAGGTGCATGTCCTCCAACTAATAGGACGCCTGTAAATTTGAGTGAGGGTGCCCTTGATGACCTGGTGCGCCATGGACTCATCCTTTTCTCCCCAGGTACTTCCGTTTATTTTCTTTGTCTTGTTAATTTTTTCTAAGTATTTTGACTAATACTTTGGTTTCAGATGTTTCCCCTTCAACTCCAAATGGGCGCCGCCATTGTGCGTTTGTTGGAGAAGAGGGAAGCGACCGCCACTTATTTAAAGTGAGTGTAGGACTTGGAGAACCAACTGGAGCGTACTGACCATCACCTTACTGTGTAAAGGGGGCGAGATATGAGCTAGAGGTGGAGGAGTTGCAAAAAAAGACAAAACCTACAATAGTCTCAAGCAAAGATAACAGAACTGTGTTCCCAAGTAGAGAATCTTTGCAAATAGTTAGGCCTGCTGATAAGTCAATCCACCAAGCTTTAGGAGTGAGATGTGAAAGTTGAATATGAGGTGTCTCTTCTTAAGCAAGAGCTTCCCAAGCGTCTCGGGGAGAGCGCCAACTAAGCGGTGGGAAACTTCCAGCAAAGTAAGGCATTTGAGATGCAAGCGGCGCTTTGAATTTGCTCGACCCTGGTTGCATTTTTCAAAGAAATGTCTAACGACATTTTTAAAATTGATGCCAACTTTCCTTTGGACCATCTCTCGTCCATGAAAAATTTCTTGGTGCACTAGGCCGGAGAAGAGAAACTGAACAAAGCAGATGAGAAGGACTTATGGAGTGATAGCGAGTTCTCAAAGGTACCAATTGAGGATGATCCATCCGTGTAGAACGCCTAAGGATTTTAAGTTTTTTCCTCTTCTTCTGGTGACAATGAAGTCAGCCAATGCCTGCCCTTTTATTGTTGTACTAGGTACAAACTTGATTTGGAAATCGCTCAATTCAACTGCCATTTGATCATCCTTCCCGAGGCGTCTGGTTTTTGCAGAAAGTGATTTATTTTAGAGGATATAGTTTAGATTGAAGTTAAGTGGTCAACATTTAGTTTACTTCAAGTAAAATGACCGTTTTGTAATAAGTTGAAAATATCTACACTAGGGTTTTATATCTATATCCATAGTAGATTTTTATATCTGCAGTAGGGTTTTACTATATATATACCATTGTACCTATTCTTCAAGATAGAATAAGAATACAAGTAACTTTTCTCTATATTAAATTCTCTTAGATTTAAGAAACCTTTCATGGTATGAGAGCTTTCGAAATTAGGTTTTTCGTATAACTCACACAAGTCAGTCACCGCCACCACCACATAGCCCCACGGATGCAAACCCTAGTCGCACCACCAACCCAAAACCCTAGAACACGGCTGCAAACCCTAGCCAAACTGCCCACCCGAAAATCGTAGCCATACTATCCTAGTTGTACCACCCTAGCCCTTGGTGTTGTGTGTTTCTCTGAGAATTTGATCATGGATTCCAATCCTAAGCACTTTACTAACAAGACAATTCACATGAAACTGCATGAGACCAACCACTTACAGTGGAAATAACAAATCAACTTTACAATAGCCACCCATAGGCTAGAAGGATTCCTTAATGGCTCAGCCCGTGTAGATAGGTTCATAACAAACGCAGAGGGAACTAAGATTGTTAAAATGAAAATGGAAAAAACTCAAGAAAGTGAAGAGAATTGGTGAATGTTAGAGGATATATTTTAGATTGAAGTTAAGTGGTCAACATTTAGTTTACTTCAAGTAAAATGACCATTTTGTAATAAGTAGAAAATATCGAGAGTAGGGTTTTATATCTATATTTACAGTAGAGTTTTATGTCTACAGTAGGGTGGTACTATATATATACCATTGTACCTATTGTTCAAGATAGAATAAGAATATTTTCTTTATACTAAATTCTCTTAGATTTAAGAAACCTTTCATGGTATCACAGTTTTCGAAATTAGGTTTATCGTATACTCACACAAGTCAGTCACCGCCATTACGGTAAGTCAAGGCACCACCGTCCGCTACTCATCCCCACGGCTGCAAACCCCAGTCACACCATCGTACCGCCTCAACCATCTCCACGACTGCAAACCCTAGTCGCACCACCCATCCAAAACCCTAGACCACGACTGTAAACCTTAGCCAAACCACCCACCTGAAAACCCTAGCCACACTATCCTAGCTGCACCACCCTAGCCCTCGGTGTTGTGTGATTTTCTGAGAATTTGATCATGGAATCAATCCTAAGCAGTTCACAGACAATACTATTCACCTGAAACTGGATGAGACCAACTACTTACACTGGAAACAACAAATCGACTTTACATTAGCCAGCCATAGGCTGGAATGATACCTTAATGGCTCAGCCCATGTAGATGCATTCATGACAAATGCTGAGGGAACCAAGATTGTTAATCCAACTTACAATACATTCAAAGAACAGGATAGTGCTCTAGCTTGATGGCTTCTTACATCAGTATCATAATCTTTACTTCCTAATCTTGTGTTGCATCAGTTATTTTTAGTTGTTTCTACTACTTGTGTGATGCAACTTTTGTGTTAACTTCAATCACAAAGAAAAAGTGATATATCTATGAGGGAATAACTTGGTAGAATTCAGCTCCTCTGTGACACCCTTAGAAGTTTGGATCATCCCATATATGAAACAATGCAAATCAATACAATTTTACCTAGCCTTACATCTAAATTTGAGCATGTTGTTGTCGTAATCACAACGATTTGCAAGAGTGTCCAGTGTACTTCTTGATGCTGAGGCACGCCAATAGGACAACATTATGCATCTCACCAATCACTCGACAGCATTCAATGCTCAAACCACCTATGGACCGACTCCAAGATAGTCAGCTTCATCCGGGCCTCATTCTACATATCCATCTCGTCAAGGAGCTCCATATTAGCCCTCAAACTTAGCACACGTGTACAATCATCAGAATAACACTCCTGGACCATATGGAAGAGGAAGAGGATGCGAAAATACCTTCAACAGCAATCGACCACAATGTCAGTTGTGCGGGAGGATTGGGCACCTTGTGGCGTGATGCTGGTACAAATTTTATCAGTCCTTCTCAGGAATCCCGTCAAAAATTAAACTCCTGGTACAAACAGATGAGAAGCTCATGCAACAGAGTTCTTTATGCCTCCAGAAATACAACAAAACATTATTGGTTATGTATCATCTTTTCATCAACAAGCTCAGCATCTATCTTCTCTTTCGCAGGCCTCACCTCATGTGTTCTATAAAAACACTTCCACAGCAACTTATCCTCATCTCTATCTCCCTTCCACTAGCTACGTGGAAAATATAATATTCAATCGACATGGTGCAGCTAACACAGCTCTCAATGCAAACTTCAGCACCTCCTCTGACATCAGAGGGACGAATCTGGCATGGTTTCCTGATTCTGGAGCATCAAATCACCTTTTGAAAAATTGTTCAACAAACTCCCTGCATATAATCTACTACATGTGTTTGGATGTCTATGTTTTCCTCATGATCGTGATTTTAATAAACATAAGTTCGATTTATAGATCTAGATCATGTGTGTTTCTTGGATATTCTTCAACACATTTAGGCGCCAAGTGCATTAATCGAATTGGAAGAAATTACATGTCTAGACATGTTCATTTCGAAGAGACTGTGTTTTCTCACTGCATTAAACAATTTGTTTCTTCTATCACTTTTGGTGCTCATGACTCCTGCCCAGTTCATTCATCTTACACATATTCATGGCTCAACTCAGGATTGACAGGAATTCCCATGCTTACTTCAATTACTCCAAGAAATTATGTTAATTCAGTATCACAAGCACAAGCGTATATAAGAGAATTTCCTTCTCCACAATCTCAAATCAGGAACTCAGATTCTCCAGTTGTATGTTATCACAGGACCACTCTGGATCCTAACATAATCTCCTCGACTGAAAGACCAACTGATGTCAATAGTCCACAAACTCAAACTTCGAATGATAATAGAATGTCCACTGTTTTAACTGATAGACCAAGTTTTTTATCTAATGCATCCTCACCTATCTTAGATATGAGCTTACCCCTATCTAAAATACATCAATCTACTAATGAGAATACTGTGATTTTTTCAGGACTTAGATCTCCTCCTCCACCATCACCCATGCACAATGATTCACCACATTCAAGACCTGCGTCGCAACCATCTACACACAGCATGATCACCAAGTTTAAATCCAAGTCTTATGAAAATGATTTGTTAGAAACAACAGCTGATGTGAGTATGCCTTCGAATGTCTACATAGCACTTCAATATCCATAATTGAGAGAATCCATACAGAGAGAGATTGAAGCACTCCATGAGAAACGCACTAGGACTCTTACTTCCTTAACCCATGGTAGAACTCCTGTGGGCTACAAATGGATATTCAATATTAAAAGAAAAGCATATGGTATTGTGAAAAGGTACAAGGCTAGACTAGTGGCCAAAGGATTCTCCTAGAGGGTGGGGTTCGACTATCTGGATACCTTCAGTACCGTTGCAAAGAATGCCACGGTCAGAATCATTCTATCCCTAGCATTATCTTTTAATCATACATTGCGACAAATAGATGGGAATAATGCTTTTATAAATGGAAATTTGCTTGAAGAAGTATACCTGTCTTAGCCTCCAGGTTTAGAATTCACAAATGCCCTACGCAACCTGCTTGTTTGCAAACTCGCTAAGGCATTATATGGCCTCAAACAAGATCCAAGAGCTTGGTTTGAGAAACTCCGAGAATGTTTGCTTACACATCTCTCCTTTTCAAGTTCTCAGTCTGATAACTGTTTCTTCCTTAAGAAAGTGTCCGACAAATTTGTTTATCTCCCGGTTTATGTGGATGACATAGTTGTGGCAGGATCATGTGATGATATCATCGAATCAACCATATCTAGATTGAGCACACACTTTTCCTGCAAGTATTTGGGGAAACTCAACTACTTCATTGGAATGGAAATTCAGTCTGGAGATGATTTTAAGGTGAAGCCAAAGAAAGTACATCTGTTAACGATTGTCGCGTGGCAACATGTGAAATTGTAAACCTTGTCCTACCCCCACTAGTTGGCTTTCCTCTCCTTACATCCACATTTGGATCAGGTATGCCTCTATCAGATCCTTCTTTATATAGAAACACGGTTGGAGCCTTACAACATGTTTATTGTACTCGTCCAGCTATCAGTTATAGTATCAATAGGGTTAGTCAGTTTCTTCATAGGTCTGTAGAGGCTCACTGGGTTGCTGTTAAAATGGTTTTAAGATACTTAAAAGGGTCTCTTGATCATGGCTTAATATTCAGACCATCTCCATCCCTTGATCTTGTTAATTTCACAGATTGAGTTTGGGGAGTTGACATTGATGACAGAAGATCTACTAGTGGACATTGATTGTTCATGGGAGGAAATCCAATGGTCTGGTGTTCAAAAAAATCAAGTTGTGGTATCTAGATCAACGGACGAGGTAGAGTTTCGTGGATTAGATGATGTTATGTGTGATGTCATTTGGGTAACCTCTTTACTAACTAAGCTTGGTTTATCATTATCATCTGCTCCTGTGCTTTAGTGTGACAATACTAGTACTATCACTATTGCGGCTAACCCAATTCAACATGCTAAGATGAAGCATGTAGAATTGGATATTTTCTTTGTGCGTGAGAAAGTTTCACATGGGATGGTCCATGTCAACCATGTTCCTGGTACACAACAACTTGTTGATGCACTTACTAAACGTTTAACTCGGAAGACTTGCATTACTCTTCACCGAAAGTTGGGTGTTTATTCCTTATCTGAATCTCTATCTGATGAATCAAGTGTGACATCTCACTTGTCTTACCTTACTTCTACTCATCAGTTGACCTCTGAAAATGTTGTATCAAAAGTATCCTCTAATCTCTCCCAATTAATCTCACTTTCTAATGGTTCTCATGATCTTGTTTTGAATGATGACGATGTTGGTGAGTTGTTTAACGATGATAAGTACTTTGAGAATGAGGATTGACTGTTCTCAATGTGTTAGAATTCAGATACTCATGATGCTATATTGTTATATGTTTATCATGATGATAATATTTTCAAATATCAAAGCTTCTATATCTTGCTTTACAAAGTACATATATTTCACATTTGTGGTTTGTTATACTCAGATGATAGAATGAGTTTGATTATTGTTCATCTTGTGCCAAGTGATTATACACAAAGCTCATGCATTCATATAACAAAAACTAAAAGAAGATGTTGGGCACAAACCCAACCAATCACAGGTTACACTGGATTGAAAATTCTATCCAAATATTACGAAGGAGAATGGATAAGTAACCTCTTATTCAGGCATATATCACTTATCCTGTGTTTTGTAACAAAAGTAAAAAGAAGATGTTGGACACAAACCCATCCAGTCATCAAGGAGGAAAAACAATTGAATGATGACTCGGGCAACACAATTGTGCAATACAAACACATGGATACGAAAAGCCTAAAGAAGAAATTGGGCACAAACCCTGTCAACTTTGTGTAGATTGGCACTTGACTTGAACAAGTAAAGATTCATGTGTGTACAAGTATAACTTATTCACTGAATGCTAAAATATTTGTGGTTGTATGACGAGATGTGGTTGAAGTTAGAAAATCTTTAACTTGATCTCTCACTGTATAAATTCTATATGGTATACATGGTGTTATCTCTGTTTTCTTATCACTTTGATGATCAGGATGTGTAAGCTCAAGTGGCAAATCATCAAGCAAAGCAAAGATGAATTTTTACTCAAAATGAGAATGGAAAAAACTCAAGAAAGTGAAGAGCATTGGTGAATGTTAGAGGATATATTTTAGATTGAAGTTAAGTGGTCAACATTTAGTTTACTTCAAGTAAAATGGCCATTTTGTAATAAGTAGAAATATCGAGAGTAGGGTTTTATATCTATATCTATAGTAGAGTTTTATGTCTACACTAGGGTGGTTCTATATATATACCATTGTACCTATTCTTCAAGATAGAATAAGAAAATTTTCTTTATACTAAATTCTCTTATATTTAAGAAACCTTTCATGGTATCACGACTTTCGAAATTAGGTTTATCGTATAGTCACACAAGTCAGTCACCGCCACCACGGTAAGTCAAGGCACCACCGTCCGCTACTCATCCCCATGGCTGCAAACCCTAGTCACACCATCGTACCACCTCAACCACCGCCACACAACCCCACGACTGCAAACCCTAGTCGCACCACCCACCCAAAACCCTATATTGCGACTGCAAACCCAAGCCAAACCACCACCCTGAAAACCCTAGCCACACTATCCTAGTTGCACAACCCTAGCCCTCGGTGTTGTGTGATTCTCTGAGAATCTGATCATGGAATCAATCGTAAGCACTTCACAGACAAAACTATTCACCTGAAACTGGATGAGACCAACTACTTACAGTGGAAATAACAAAATCGACTTTACAATAGCCAGCCATAGGCTAGAATGATACCTTAATGGCTCAGCACGTGTAGAGGGTTCATAACAAACGCAGAGGGAACTAAGATTGTTAATCCATCTTACAGTATGTTCAAAGAAAAGGATAGTGCTTTGGCTTCTTACATTGGTATCGTCATCTTTACTTTCTAATCTTGTGAAATATCGATCATCCTTTGAAATCTGGAATGTGTTGCATTAGTTATTTTTGGTTACTTATACTACTCATGTGATGTGACTTTGTGTTCTCTTCAATCACAAAGAAAAAGTGATATATCTATTAGTGAATACCTTGGTAGAATTCAACTCCTCTTTGACACCCTCAGAAGTTCGAATCATCTCATATCTGAAACAATGCAAATCAGTACAATTTTATCTAGTCTTACACCTGAATTTGAGCATGTTTTTAATGTAATTACAGCGATCTTGCAAGAGTGTCCAATGTACTTCTTGATGCTAAGGCACGCCAACAGGACAACATTATGCAGCTCACCAATCACTCGACAACATTCAATGCTCAAACCACCTATGGACCGACTCCAAGACAGTCAGCTTCATCCGGGCCTAATTCTACATATCCATCTCATCAAGGAGCTCCATATAAGCCCTCAAACTCAGCACACATGTACAATCATCATAATAACACTCCTGGACCATATGGAAGAGGAGAGGACATGGAAATATCTTCAATAGCAACCGACCACAATGTCAGTTGTGGCGGAGGATTGGGCACCTTGGGGCTCGATGCTGGTACAGATTTGATCAGTCCTTCTCAGGAATCCCATCAAAACATCAACCTCCTACTAGAAACAGAGGACAAGCTCATGCAATCGAGTTCTTTATGCCTCTAGAAATACAGTAAAACAACACTCGTTTGGTATCAACTTTTCATCAACAAGCTCAAAATCTATATTTTCCTTCGCATGGCTTGCCTCAAGTGTTCTATCAAAACACTTCACCAGAAACTCACCCTTATCTCAGCATCTATCCTCATCTCAAGTGTTCTCATCTCTATCCTGCTAGAAACAGATGCTCAAGTAAAGGGAGAGTGTGTCGCCTTTAGTGGCTTGGTCAGTGGGTAGAGCTTCCTGAGGTGTTTCATTAAGTCCTAGAATGCATTTTCTCACTCAAGAGTCCATTCAAAGATTTTTATTTTTATTTTGCCCTCGAAACTTGGAAGGATGGAAGGGACTTGTCTCCAGCTTTTGCTAATAAGCGACTAAGTGTTGCTAATCTTCCATTTAAACTTCAAACTTCTCTGTGGCACGATGGGATCTTTATCCCTTCGATCGCTTCCAACTTCTAAGGGTTAACCACAATTACTCTTTGTATAATGATGTAACCTAAGAATTTGTCGGATTGAACGACAAAGGCGAATTTAGCGGGGTTGAAGCACACCTAGTGGAGACGCATGCGCTTAAACATTTTTCTCAAGTCCTCCACATAGTCGATACCCTTGACGAACTTGACCAATATAGAATATAGATAGGCCTCCATAGTTTTGCATGGTATCCCAGCAAATAGCTTGTTAACCATCCTCTGATAGGTCGCTCCTGCGTTGATCAGACCAAAAGGCATCACTGTAGAATGATAAATATTGCTATCAGCGTAAAACGTCGTATGTTATACATTTCTCTCCGCCATTTGGATATGGTTATACCCTGAATATGCATCCATGAAGTTGAGTAGCTCGTGACCTGAGGTGACGTTGACCAACTGGTCAATTCGGGGCAGCAGGTAGGAGTCTTTTGGGCATATTTTGTTCAAATCCCTAAAATGTACGTACATCCTCCATTTCCCATTGCTCTTATTCACTAACACCAGGTTGGCCACCCATGTCTGGAACCTAATTTGTTTCATGAAATTACCATCGACAAGTTTACCCATTTCTTGCATGATCTCAATGGCCTTTTCCTCCCTCACGGAGCATCGCTTTTGAGCGCTAGACCTAATACTAGAATCGATATTAAGCTCATGGGCTATCATTTCCGTGCTTATCACTGGCATGATTTTAGGCTTCAAAGCGAACAACTCCTTAAACTTTGCAAAGAGCATTGATAAACCTTTGCCTCACCGTCTGGAAGTGCCGCTCCAATTTGTAATGTCTTCTCCGCGCCATCAACCTCAACCTTCTTCAATCCCTCTACCGGCTGAGGGTAGCTCCTTTCCTCCCTGGGATCTTCTCCGGTTTGAATTATGAGGGTCTCCTTCTTCTTTAACACATGGTGATACACTCAATGTACATACCAAGTGCACGTTGTTGGATCGTGAAATCCTGGATGCTGATCTGACAGTGAATTGAATGCCAGACAGGGTTGGGATGACGCTTCAGCTCCAACCCCAGTGAACCTGCAAGTAGGGGAGCGCAACAGAGGGGGTGTCTCTGGGTCCCTCTCCGATGCTTAAATGAGTATATGTGTGTATAAAACTCAAAACGTAAATAACGTATAAAGCAAGGGTATTTATAGGGTAAGAGAGATAGAACCGTATAAAGGCAACTGAATATCTTAGTGTATATTGAGTTGCTGAAGATTCGGATCGTGGGATATGGCAGTTACTGCGAGATATTGCAGTTACCAAATCTAATCTTTAGTGAATATGTGACCGAGATACGCGGGATATCTTGGCCACTCTGTTATTAACGGTTTAGTGGGACCAGAGGAGAGAGGCAGGGCTCTCTTCGGGGCGAGCACTCTCATGGCGAGCAGTGAGAGGTCACGGCCTGGTAAAGAATGGCGAGCACTCATGGTGTCCTCAGAGGCTTTGGGCTCGGTTCTGGGCCATTCTATGGAGGCCGGTCCGGTTCGAATGTTATGGGTTTACCCCCTCTATAGTTATTGGGCCTTCGAGGCCTTTTTCCCTACTGGGCTGTCACTATCGATATCCAACATTTGCCCCCGAAGCTTGATTGAAGTCTCTTCAGTCGAGCTTTATTTCCTGGTAGGATTTTAGATAGTGACGTCTTAGATTCGGTTTTCTTCGTTTCTTGTACTGGTTCATGACCTTTGAGGCATTTTGAGCCTGTTTGGCGAGCAGTTTTTTCTTCGCTCAAAGCTGAAAAAATGTCCTTTCTTTTATTCCCCTTTGGCGATCACTCGAGGTAATCTAGGTTTATGAATGTCTATCTTTCTTGGCTAGGCGATCACTACCTGCCCGAGGTACTTCTGATAGCGCTTATTAGTGCGCTGGCGACCCTCTTGTCTCCTTAATAGACTTGTTAGCATTTAATAACTGCACAGTTGTCCAGAAATCGAACGGTCACTTGAGGCACGCCTGACATTTACTTTTCCGTAAACCTAGGGTAGTCTGACAGCTGTCTGCACCAGCCAACCGTTTGTCTCCCCGAGGTGTCTCTTGGAATTCTGACATTGCTTCGGTTTTTTCCAAAAAGGTGCATTTATTCTCTGTGTCGCTTCGATTCGTCCGTGGTGGTTACTCCTTTTTGGGCTTATATAAGAAACGTCAGTTTCTCTGTTTTGTTCTTTATGCTTATTCACTCTTCCAAATTTCCAGAGCCTCTTTGCGAATCCCTCTCCTTTCTCTTTCAATCCTCTTCAGTTCTCCTTTCGACCATTTCCATGGCCCCCAGAAGTCAGAGAGTCAAACACATGGCCATCAAGGGTGCTAACAAAGCCAGCGCCCCTCAGAATGTCAGTGTTCCCTTGACCATTAGGGATGAAGTTGTGCCCTCCTCAGCGGGGAAACAGCCGGACGTGGGGAGGTCCGCGGCCACCCCAGTGGTGGTAGATGGGCCTGTGCTTCAAACACCCATCTTTTCTCCGAAAGGTAAATCCCTGTTCTTTCGACGCTCTGTTTTGGTGATATCCCCTGCTGTTCTTTGATTTTTATGTTTATCATTGCAATATTTGAATTTGTTCGAGTAGACGTCAAGCCTAATGAATTGAAGCCGGCTTATTTTAAGACTGTGGTGGCACTCGGTGGCTTCAGCGTGGAGGATGCTCCTAGGTATCCTGGCTTAGGTCTGCATTTTCCTCACGACGGAGAGGTTTACATTTATGCGGCCCAGATCGATGCTGGGTTGCGTTTTCCTCTCTGTGAGGATTTACAGACCTTATGTCAGTTTTACGGGATTCACCCCATGCAGCTTGTTCCGAATGCCCTCAGGATGTGGGTCGGTTTCAAGTTCCTGTGCTTACGCCAGGAATGGGTGTATTCACTGGCCTTGTTCCGGTGTTTCTTCCGACTGGCAGTAGGAGCAAACCACCTCCACCACTTCCAATCCCGCTGGCCGAAGTTTTCAGAGTGGGGAGGCCCTCAGGGATGGGTTTGGAACGTCCATGTCCGCCTGGTCGATGATTTTCGGGCCACTAACTCCAACTACAAGAAGTTTACTTCTTGTACAAGAGGGGTGTACCCTGGAAATTGTTTGCTCCGGACAAGGATTTTCCTCCCTCCTTTGAAGAATTGTCAGGGAGTGACCGGAATGCCATTGACGACCTGTACCGGCTGCATCGGTCATCCCAGTTCAAGTCCATCCGCTCAGTGGTGGAGACTACTGAGAATGCCCTTGAGATGGCGGGCATTCATCAAGCCACGCCAATCTTTGATGATTGGGTAATTCTCTAACTCTTATCTTGTCTTATCACTTGTAGGCAAGGTCGTAAGCAAGAGCCGAAAACTGATAGGTCTCTTTGATGACCAGGAATCGGCGGGGTTGTCCCCCGACCAGGTGCTGCTGAGCTCTCCTCCTCCCCCCTCTAGGCGATCGTCCAAGAGGAAACCAGAGGAGGCCCTTCCTTCGGCCCCTGCTGGCCCTTTCCAGCGAGGTATGTTATTTCACATTGCATTATTTCCATATTCCACCTTGTTTCTAAATTCCCTGCGTTTGTTTGACGCGACTTTCTTCTTTTTGTTTCGCAGAAGAGTCCACGGTTGATGTGGCCCTTCTCCTCCACCTGCCAAGAAGGTCAGGAGTGAGGAGCAGCCGGCTGTTTAACAGCATCCTCCTCCTCCTGAGGGTCCTTCCACTAGCAAAGGGAAGGCTCCTGCTTCGGCGGTCATCCCTCCTTCCCCAAGGGGCCTACGGCTGGCCAGGGGAAGGTTTTATCTTTGGCGCCCCCACCTCCTACGGCGTCCGCGGTCCCCCCGAAGGAGTCTGGGACCCATAAGAAGGGTTCTGATGCCCCCAGCTCCTCAAGGGTTCCTGGGGAGGAGTATTGCTCCATGGCGAGCTTGTTCCATCCGCTCAAGGCTGCGAACTCTCGGGGTGCTTGGTTCCCTTGTGGGGATCTTTCGAAGAAGGGGTGCCCTGCCCAGAAGAGCCTCCGGGGTAGCCCAGACTTGTGCATGCGGCTCCTTGATGGGATAATTCCTCCCAAGGACCGTTCGTCCGTCCCCACGGATCTTCCTCAGATCGAGGGGTTCCTTCGGTCTCACTACGAACGAGTCGCTCTGGTAAGGCCTTGTTTCTTTTTCCTCTTTCCATAGTCATTCCCTTTTGTTCGTGTCCTGACAATTCTCATTTTTCTTTTGTTGTCAGCTCGTTCGGGAAGAGGTGATGATCGGCCGTGTGTTCGGCGAGCTCGCCGGCAAGCATTCAGACCTGCTTGTCGAGCTGGAGCACGGGGATCTCCCCTGGGCAGCTGGAGGCTATCAAGACGACTGCTAACGCGGCGATCACCTTGGTAGACAATGCCCGGTCAGAATATTTCAGCAAGGAGCAGCGCCTCCTTGCTGATATCAAGCGGAGGGAGGCCGATGTGGCGGCTGCCCTTCAGGATTTTGAAGCCCTTCATCGGTGCCTTGATGAAGGAGAAGCGGTCCGGGCTCGCCTAGAGGCTGAGTTGAAGGAGGTTCACGCTCAGCTGGCCGAGTCGGATGCTCTTCGGGTCGCCGCTGAGGCGCAAAGGGCCGCTGCTGACGCCCAGAGGGATGGTGCTGAAGCCAGGGGGATCGCCCTGGAGGAGGAGAAGAACCGGCTGGCTGATCAGCTGAAGGCGGTTCCTTCACCCCAAGCCGTGGTTGAGGAGTTCAAGGCCTCCGAAGACTTTCAGGACCAGGCCTTTAAGGTGATGAAGTCGACGATTGCCGATTTTCTTCAAGACCTGGTGGAGGAGGTCCAGGCGGTCGACCCCAACTTTCCCCTTGGGGAAGTTGAATCCTTGAAGAGCTTCTTGCGGGGTCGCCCTTCTCGGCCCGCTGTTGCTGAAGAGGCTGCTCCTGGAGGCCAGCCCAGTACTCCTGCCCCCGAAGGCGAGCAGAGCACCCTTGCCTCCAAGGATCCCAAATCTTGAAGCCTCCAACTCTTTGGCGACCGTATTTATTTTAATCTTTTTTAAATAGATGTCTTTGTAATTTTCGTTTTGGTTTGTAATTACTTTCTTAAGACTTGGGTTTTTGTATTGAATGCCTTTTATATTCATGAGCCTTTTTGAACATGTTTGGCTATTCATCCAATGTCTTAATCATAATTACTCCCCACTTTTTCTTGCTTTGTAATGTCGTCGACCCTTAAAGCCTTAGACCAAGCATAAGTCGAACTTTCTAAGGATAATACTTCTGACACCTAAAAGCATAAACTTCTAAGTTCAAAGGGATATTACATTTTTTGGAGTTTTAACCTTTGAGGTGTTGGCATAATAACAGGGAATTTGTAATTTTTTAGGCTTTATCATCCATAGTGATCGCCTAAAATTTCTTTGGCCTGACTTTGGCGTCAGGGCTTTTATTTTGCCTAACGTTTTGCTAGGTCTTTTGGCCTGACTTTGGCGTCAGGGCTTTTTGTTTTGCCTAACTTTATTGCTAGGTCTTTTGGCCTGACTTTGGCGTCAGGGCTTTTTTGTTTTGCCTAACTTTATTGATAGGTCTTTTGGCCTGACTTTAGCGTCATGGCTTTTGGCATAGCCTTGTTACTAGGGCTTTTGGCCTAGCTTTGTTGCTAGGGCTTTTGGCCTGACTTTGGCGTCAGGGCATTTTGGCCTAGTCTTTGTTGCTAGGGCTTTTTTGGCCTAGCTTTGTTGCTAGGGCTTTTTTGGCCTAACTTTGTTGTTAGGGCTTTTTGGCCTAGCTTTGTTGCTAGGGCTTTTGGCCTGACTTTGGCGTCAGGGCTTTTGGCTTCGGCTTGCTTCGAGTGGACACGCTTTATGAAGGAATGGCTTTCTTTTATTGACATAACAGTTCGATTACAAGCTATGCATAAAATCTTCTTAAATGCTCAGAATTAAATGGACGGGGTAACCTCTCGCCTTCGGTGGTTTCCAAAGAGTAGGATCCTGGTGCGGCGATCTCTACTACTTTGTACGGTCCTTCCCATTTGGCTGAAAGTTTGTTTTTACTGTCCAGCCTTGTGAATTCATTCCTTCTCATAACCATCCCCCCACGAAAAATTGGCGAGCGCTGACTTTTCTGTTGAAATACCGAGCGGTCGCCAAGCGCATCTTTGCCTGTGTCTTTTCCGAGAGCCATCTCTTTTCCTCTGCTAAGTCGAGGTCAGTTCTGCGCTCGATCTCATTTGCCTCTGCGTTAAAGTGTAAGACTCTGTGGGTAGGCACTGCTAATTCGGCTGGTGCTACTGCTTCTGATCCGTACACTAAACTGAAAGGCGTTTCTCCTGTGGCCGCCTTAGGCGTTGTTCTGATTTCCCATAATACGTTTTCCAGTTCATCTGCCCAGTTCCCTTTGAATGCCCGAACCCTTTTCTTGAGTCCTGCTAAGACAACCTTATTGGCTGCTTCAGCTTGCCCATTCGTTTGAGGATGATGTACTGAGCTGAAACGATGGTCCACATGATATTCTTCACAGAGCCATTTCAAATCCTTTCCAAATTGCGGACCATTATCACTGATGAGTACCTTAGGAATGCCAAACCTGGAGAATATGTTGACCTGCAGGAACTTGATGACTTGGAATTCTGTTGTCGAAGCTAGAGCTTTCGCCTCTACCCACTTAGTGAAGTAGTCGATTGCCACTATAATGTGAGTATGCTGACCAGTGCTAATGGGAAAAGAACCCAATATATCGATTCTCCATTGAGCGAAAGGCCAGGCACCCGCCATTGGGGATAATAATGTCGATGTTCGACCCGATCGTGGTGCAAACTGCTGGCAAATTTCACACTTCTGTGTTAACTCGGCTGCGTCTTTTCCCAAGGTCGGCCAGTAATATCCCAATCTGAATATTTTCCTGCTTAGTGATCGAGCACCTTCATGGCATGCTGCTGCCCCTTCGTGAGCTTCTCGAAGAACCTTTTCCGTTTCAGGATGAGCAATACACCTCAAGTAAGGTGTCGAGTAGCCTCTTCTGTAGAGTTCTCCATCGATGATTAGATAGCTTGCTGTGAGTCTTCTAATCCTCGTGGATTCTCCTTCGTCCTTCGGGAGGATTCCTTCTTTTAAATAACTCTGGAACGGGGTCATCCATGTGACTTGTCCTTGGATGTTGAAGACCTCTGCTCTGCTTTCCAGGACTGAACATAGAGCTTTCTCCAAAAATTGTACATCCTGGACTGTTGCCCCTCCGAAGGCTAGTTTACTCAAAGAATCTGTCATCTGGTTTTCTTGGCGAGGAATAAACTCAATCGCGAAATTTGGGATTTCCGCGACCAGCTTTTTGGCAATGCTGAGATATTTCTTCATCTTTTCTCCCCTTGCCTCGTAGGCGCCATTAACCTGATTGACAATAAGCTCTGAGTCACTTTTTACCTTAAGCGAAGTTATACCCATTCCTTTTGCTAGTCTGAGTCCTGTGATAAGAGCCTCATATTCTGCTTCATTATTGGTCGCTGGAAATGTCAAGGCGATCGCGTACTTCAGAGGCTCGCCCTCAGGAGGAATAAGAATTAAACCTGCCCCCGAGCCTTCTTTTGATGAAGACCCATCCGTATACAGTTCCCAGATTTGATTGTCGTCTGCTGACTGACTTGGCCTGTTCTATGCTTCTGTTTGACCGTTACTCGTGCTTTCCACTATGAAATCAGCTAGTGCTTGACCTTTGATGGCCGTTTTTGGCGCAAATTTGATCTTGAACTCGCTGAGCTAGATCGCCCACTTGACCATTCTTCCTGAAGAATCTGGCTTCACCAGGAAGTTTTTGAGAGGTTGATTGGTGAGGACCGTGATGTCGTGCGCATGATAGTAAGGTCTCAGCTTCCGAGCAGCAATAACTAAGTCATAGATATACTTCTCAATCTGGACATATTTTATTTCTGCTGAGTTGAACATTTTGCTAATGAAATACACTGGACTCTGAACATTATTTTCCTCCCTTATTAAGACAGCAATAGCTGCCACATCGCTAATGCCTAGATAAAGGAAAATCTGCTCGCCTGGAACGGGTTTTGCCAGAGCTAGGAGTGTTTGAATATGCCTCTTCAAGGACTGGAATGCTTCCTCGCAGTCTAGCATCCACTCGAACTTGCGGTTGGCCCTCAAAGTTTTGAAGAACGGGAGGGACCTGTCGCTTGCTTTGGAGAGGAAGCGGTTAAGAGCAGCTAGTCGGCCGTTCAGGCACTGGACTTCCTTGTGGCAGGTTGGCGACTTCATTTCCTCTATGGCCTTTAGCTTTTCTGGATTTGCTTCGATTCCTCTTTCACTGACCATAAAACCCAGAAATTTACCGGACTTGACCCCGAAGGCGCATTTGGCAGGATTCAGGCGAACACTGTGTCTTCTCATGCATTCGAAAGCTTCGCGGAGGTCCGCCGTGTGAGGATTGCCCTTGATGGTTTTGACGAGCATATCATCCACGTAGGCTTCCATGTTCCTTCCCAGCATGTCCTGGAATAGCCGGTTCACCATCCGTTGATACGTTGCTCCAGCATTGATAAGGCCAAAGGGCATCACCTTGTAGCACAGAATATCCCCATCAACATAGAAAGCGGTGTGAGCCTCATCGTAGGGATGCATTCTGATCTGGTTGTAGCCTGAGTAGGCGTCCATGAAGCTCAGCATCTCATGACCCGAGGTAGCATCGACCAGCTGATCAATCCTTAGAAGGGGATATGAATCTTTGGGGCAAGCCTTGTTCAAGTCGCGGAAGTCGACGCACATCCTCCACATGCCGTTTGATTTCCTGACCAATACTGGGTTGGCGACCCAGCTCTGGAATCTTACTTCTCTGACAAAGTCAGCTTCAATCAATCTGCCGACTTCCTGCCTGATCGCCAAACGCTTATCCGTCCCGAATGATCTTCTCTTTTGGGCGATCGGCTTGATGGAGGGGTCTATCCTGAGCTCATGGGAGATAATATCTGTGTTGATTCCTGGCATGACGCTCGGCTGCCAGGCAAAGAGCTCTTTGAATTCCTTGAGGAGGGCGGTCAAGGCCTCCTTCTGATCCTCCTTCAAGGTGGTCCCAATGCGCACCTTTTTGTCTGGACCATCGATCTCGACCTCCTCCAATTCCTCCATGGGTGCTGGCCGAGCCAAGTCCTCGCGGGGGTCGGCCTCTGTTTCGATGGCGAGCGCCTCCCTTTGGTTCTTCCTGCGTAAACAGTTCACATAGCATTGCCGCGAGGAAGGCTGATCTCCTAGCACTTCTCCAATCCCGTTCGGAGTAGGGAACTTCATCTTCTGGTGGACAGTGGAGGCCACAATCTTATTTGGGTTGATCGTGGTCCTCCCTATGATGGCGTTGTAGGATGTAGGTGAATCGACCACCAGGAAAGTGACAGACACCTTGATGCTTTTCCACCCCTCGCCAAAAATCACTGGCATGGTTATAGCCCCCAGTGGATAAGTTGTTCTTCCCGCAAACCCGATCAGCGGAAAGTCGACCCTCTTTAGGTCGCGCTTGGACTTGCCCATCTTCTCAAAGGCGTCCAGAAATAGGATGTCTGTCGAGCTGCCTCCGTCGACCAGAATCCTTGCAACATCACAGCCGTCAATATCTGTCGTAATGACCAGAGCATCGTTGTGGGGTGGGGTGACATGTGCCAAATCATCTTCAGAGAATGAGATGACAATGTTCTCTTCCGGTCGGGGCCATTTCCCCAACTGAACCGCCGTAGAGATCTGAGTGGCGTAGACCTCTCTAGCACTTGACCTCTCGCCGCCTGCACCGAATCCTCCCGCAATCAGATTCACTCTCCTCTTGCTTCCAGAAGGCTCAGCTTGATCCGTAGGGGCTGACAAACGATGTCTCCTGGGGGGCGTTCGACTTCGGTCTCGCCCTGCTATAAATTCTTTCAACATTCCCCCCTGAATCAGCCTCACTATGTCCCGCTTCAAAATCTTGCAATCGTCTGTCTTATGGCCCTTGCACTTATGGTATCTGCAGTAGCTCTCGACATCCTTGCCCATGGGCAGCCCACCTCGACGAGGCATCGGTGGTCTCGCCAAGGATCTCCTCTCCATCTCGACTAGTACCGCTGAGATCTGCCTATTTAAAGGCGTGAAGTACTCAGGGACCTCTGGATGGCGAGGCGCTGGAAGAGACTCGACTCGAGGCTTGCTTTCCTTTCCCTTCTTCTCCTTCTTTACCTCCTTATTACCATCGCGTCGGGGTTCATGGGTTACCCTTAGCGAGGTCGTCAGGAGGTTAGCCTCGATGTTTGCGCGTTCAAGGTCTATGAAACCTTTTGCTCTGGATGCCAGCTCCTCCAACGTCTCAATCTCCTTCACGTGATAGCTGTTTCGCAGCTTTCTCGAGGCCTTGTTGGCCACATCCAGACCTCTGTAGAAGGCTCGAATGATCTCCCCATCCGAGATTCGGCGATCTAATTCTGTGACGTTCTCATGAAAACGCCCGTAGAAATTGGACAGCGACTCTCCCGGCTGCTGTTTGACTGAGTCAAGGGCGACCACGCTTTTCAACAACTGGCGCTCGCCCATATATCTCTCCAGGAACTTGCTTCTTAACTCTGCCCAAGTTCCGATTGATCCTGCAGGGAGGCCGAAGAACCAGGACGAAGCTGAACCCGAAAGAGTAGATGGAAATAGCAAAGCCAAATGATTGGGATCGTTTGACTTACCCAGAAGGGAGGCCTCATGTTTGTTGACATGTACAGTGGGATCTCCTCCACCGCTATACTCAGGTATGGCCCGAGCAACCACATCCTTCGGGATTTTGATAGCGACGAGCCCGTCGGTGAAAGGATGAGAGGACTGCTCCTTGAAGGGAGCTATGACTGTCAACTGTCTTTCTTGGAGCCTTTTGTTGAGGAGGTCATCCATCTGATCCACAGTGCAGTACATGGGAGAGGTTCTGGGTGGAGGAGGACCGGAAGGATTGGCCGTATATGCGGCTGCTGGCTCCTTGGTGTGTGCCGGAGGTAGGGACTGCTGACCTGACGTCATCAGGGCGCAGCGGGACCAGGATTTGCCGCTTCCGAAGGTGAGGGCCCTGTGGCAACAGGGCGGTGGTTTTCCTTAGGAGCAGAGGGATTGTTTTCTTGAGGAGCAGGGGCTTGGCGGCGCGCCTGCCCTAGGATGGCTTCCAGCAGGGAGACCATCTCGGGGGTTAAATTAATGTCCTGCCCTGCAATGTGGACTGTCTGCGGTGCCGGGGCTCCATTTTGATCAGCAGCGGGGGTCGGTCTTGAATCACCGACATGTTCTCGAGGTGTCCGCAGAGGAACAGCATTAACTCCTGCTCGGCTGGCAGGTTCCTGTTGAAGCGGTGAAGCGGCGGCGGAATCAGAGTTATCTGAGGATCGCTCCCTGGTCTGGTTCCGACGGTTGCTTTGGGATCGAGTTATCATGGCTGAATTGCTCGGTTCCCACAGACGGCGCCAAATGTTGGATCGTGAAATCCTGGATGCTGATCTGGCAGTGAATTGAATGCCAGACAAGGTTGGGATGACGCTTCAGCTCCAACCCCGGTGAACCTGCAAGTAGGGGAGCGCAACAAAGGGGGTGTCTCTGGGTCCCTCTCCGATGCTTAAATGAGTATATGTGTATATAAAACTCAAAACGTAAAGAACGTATGTAAAGCAAGGGTATTTATAGGGTAAGAGAGATAGAACCGTATAAAGGCAACTGAATATCTTAGTGTATATTGAGTTGTTGAAGATTCGGATCGTGGGATATGGCAGTTACTGCGAGATATTGCAGTTACCAAATCTAATCTTTAGTGAATATGTGACCGAGATACGCGGGATATCTTGGCCACTCTGTTATTAACGGTTTAGTGGGACCAGGGGAGAGAGGCAGGGCTCTCTTCGGGGCGAGCACTCTCATGGCGAGCAGTGAGAGGTCACGGCCTGGTAAAGAATGGCGAGCACTCATGGTGTCCTCAGAGGCTTTGGGCTCGGTTCTGGGCCATTCTATGGAGGCCGGTCCGGTTCGAATGTTATGGGTTTACCCCCTCTATAGTTATTGGGCCTTCGAGGCCTTTTTCCCTATTGGGTTGTCACTATCGATATCCAACACACGTCACCGGCTGATCGCCTCTAACTACCCCTATACCATGGGGTGTTGGAAACTTCATCATCTAGTGGTATGTGGAGTGCACCATCTGATGTGGATTCAAGGTGGAGCTCGCCAATATGGCATTGTATGAGGTTGAGGCATCGGCCACGATAAAAATGACATTGATAGTCAGTGTTTTCCATCCCTCGCCCAAATATAACGGTAGTGTGAAGGCTCCTACCGGATAAGTCATGTTTGAGGCGAACCCCATCAATGAGAAATTCACCTTCTTCAGGTCCTTTTTAGACCTTACCATCTTCTTTAAGGCGTCCAAGAAAAGCATATCGGTTGAGTTGCCCATCAATATCAATACCCAAGGGCGTGATATCGGGTGTGATAACAAGGGCGTCTTCATGTGGGTATGTGACATGCTCCATTTCCGATTTGGAGAAGGATATAACCCCCTCCCTTTATTCCCTATGGCACTTTCCTGCTATGGCGATTCCTGAAATTTGTGAGGCGTACATTTCTCGAGCATCGCTAGTACTCCGCTGGAGGCAAAGCCTCCACTTATAACACTGAAGGTTCTTTTCTTAGTCCTCATCTGTTATTGTCCCCTTCGTGGCAACGTGTTTATGTCTCCCCGATGAGGGTTCCTGCTTCTTTCTCTACGTGCCACAAAGTTCTTTAGGAACTCACTATGAATCAAGCTCTCAATATCCATTTTCAAGATCTTGGCCACGGGATTATAGGGCGATACTTATGGTCGTCATGTCCCACCTTTGGGGGACGTTGGTAGGGTCCCTTTCCTTCATGAACCTCTTTATTTGTCTCTTTGTGCGTTGTTTTTCTTCCTTCTTTGGCAATTTCAAGATCAATAGAAGATTTGACCCTGGCCACCATTTCCTCAACAGTATTGATTGGTATGGCACTCAGACTATCAAATAGAGTGAAGCCTCTAGATCCAAGCACTCTTACAATAGTGTGGATTGTCTCGCCCCAATGATAACTTGATTAATCCATGCTATCTCTTTGTTGAACCTGGTGTATAAGTCGCCCAAGCTTTCATCATTTCTTTGTTTAATATGGTCTTAGGTACCAACGCTATTAAGGAGTTGTCGCCCTCCCATGAATTGGACAATGAACTTGTCCTTCAGGACTCCACAAGACCTGACTAAAGCCTTATGAAACCCAAAGAACTAGTGGGAGGCGAGGCCTCCAATAGAGAAGGGGAAAAGGAAGGCGAAGTGATTGTCATCGTTGGTTCACCCTATGAGAGAGGTTTCATGCCTCTGAATATGCTCGACGGGATCGCCCTCGCCTCTGTAGTAGTCAATCTTTTGCAATTGTACGTAGGGTGGTACCATGACCGCCAGTATTTAGGGGGCGAAGGATGTGACGCCCTATAGCGAAGGAAAGGCATGATCCTACCCTTCTGCTCTTTCATTTTCTTGGCAACAAGCTCCTCGGTTTGCTCCTTGGTCATCGTGTTAGGGGGAAGAGCCATTATCGTCCCAGTGCCAAGGGTGGCAATGCTCCTGAGGAGTGTACCTGGTTGCGATGCAGGAGGCGGCACTTGATGATACTGTTGTATGGAGATAGCCTCCTCCATCGTGAATGGGTCTATCGGGCGAGATGCTCGGGAAGTTGCTCTCTGCTCCCTTCGTTCAAGGAGTTTTCCAAGCGTCGCCATGAAGGTGGGCGTTAGGATGATTTCCAGGGTTATCTCCACCTAGGGTGACGCTCTCTCTGAAGATGTTATACGAGAGTGCGTTGGTTGATGGATTTTAGGCTCAGGCCCATGCATTTCCTCCACATATACGGTTGGTTGAGGCCTGAGTGGTATGCTCTGGGTGGGTAGAGCACACGCTGTTGAATGGCAGGTGGGGGCAAGAATGCTGAGAGCCCCAGATGATGTTGAACGTTATGGAGGGAGTCATTCTCAGTAGCCTCGCATGTCTTTGCTCGTGTGTTGGGGGGTCATGGTTATCTTTTGCTCAATGTTCCCACAGACGGTGCCAAATGTTAGATCACAGTTTTCGGGTTTTCCTCGGTTCGGTGCTTCCAAGGCATTTCACTGGGTGCTATGATGACTTGCACGAAAGCGAAGGTCGGGGTGTTCCAGTTGTTTCCCCTACGATGATTAAGTCAATCGGAAGTGTATTGAATGCAAGTATGGGATGCAAATGAAGAGGTTGGTGGGTATTTATAATGTTTACCTCTGAACCTAAGCAATGTCAATTTCTTACCAGGGTTACCCCTTATTTCCGGTGAGTAAACCATGGCCAGCTAGGGGTGTCAAAATCTGACCCCACTAGCCCACCGGTCGTGTTAGGGTCAGGGTTTTTGACCCATGGGTCATTTTGACACGACCCATGGATGACACGTGAAAACACAGGTTAGATTTGGGTCAGAAACCTTGACCCACGGGTCAACCCTTGACTTGTCCTATTTATATATTTCAGTCCGTTTTTGGTTTTTATTGAAATGGTGGGTTGAACGGGTCAGACTGACCCGTGGGTCATGAAGATCGAACGAGTCAGTCTGATCCAACCCTTACCACTCCTGACGGGTCATTCTGACCCGCGGGTTGACCCACCAACCCGCGGGTCAGATTTGGGTTTCAAAAACTGAATCATAATATTACACGGGTCAGTTTTGGGTCAGAGTGTCATATATGGTAGAGTACGCATTGGTACTCTAACATATTTTGTACCTAATGCTATCTTGTCCCTATGTAGGGTATGCAGGTGAAGGTCTCTAGGCGAGTTGCCAAGGGCAACTCATTTCTGGGCAAGTTGTTAAAGGCAAGGGCCTCAACCAAAAGCGAGGGCTTAGGTCTCTCTTAGAGGCTACACTCTTTGGAATGCCTTCGTGGCGTCGTGTTTATTCGGTTCCAGTTCGGATAAGCTTATCATTTGGGCCTAATCCGGAGGAACCGAGGCCCAAAAGGCCTGAACCCATCACTAAGGAAAAATGTGTTGATCTTATGCGGCTAAGCTTCAAGATATATTTGATTATGATTCAATTTTGAAGGAAACATTCAGCAAGCAATGTTATTGATTTGGCATATACAAGTAGAAGTTTGGCTCATTGTCAGAAATATGACCCACATTGTGTATCAGAAGTTTGGCTCATTGTCATTTATGCTAATAGTAAAGCAAATGACATTCACTATTTTGTTGACATATGGTTCTTGTCATTTGTAATGAATGTGATATTTTGGGTATTGTAATTTATGTTAATAGTAATGATATTAAGGTTAGGGTAAATATAGAGTTTATGGTTATTGGTAAATATGTTGTATTTAATATGTTTTTGTTTACACTAATTCAGGTATTATATTTAAATTAATTCATGTGACTTTTCATTATTAATAATAAATTTATTAATTTAATATTTTAAAAGTAAGTTTTATTAATCTTAATTTTCGAAATTAATTAATACAAGTTAATTGTATTATCTATTATACATATTAAAGTAAAGGGAATATATGTCATTTTACCTTATTCCATATATCATTTCACCAAACAAACATTGGAATTCCATATTTCATTCCATTTCAATATGTCAACCAAACAACATCATATTATTATCTCTTATTCGCTATTCGTATTTAGGGGTGAGCAAATTACCCATTTGGACCAGGAACTTATTCGAAACCAACACTTTGGGTAGGTTCTAGTAGAAGTTTTAAAAATAGGGTAGGTTTCAGCAAACAAAATCAAGAACCTATTTATTCGGTTCCGATTCCTGTTTTCCTAACAGGGTACCCTAATCGGAATCGGTTATATATATATTTATATATTTAAAAAAAACAAGATCTAAAATAAGGAAGAGATCAGTCTCTCTTCAGTCATAGATCAGCATCGGTCTTTCGTCTTCAACCTCTCTGCCTCTCTCGGTCTCTTGCGTCTCTCGGTTGCTCACCCCTACTCAGCAACCTCACAGCAGCCTCTCATCCTCTCCGGTGAGCATGCTCTCTCAATCTCTTATGACGGCAGCCTGTCCGACGACAGCCTCCTCATTGGCCACTCATCTCCGTTGGTTTGAAAGGTTTGAGATTGGTTTTCACTTATTTTTTGTTGTTACAGATCTCTCTGTCCTGTGTTCAAGTAGAATGAAGAATGAGATTGGTAATCCCTGTTTAGGATTGTAGATCCATGTATGTGATTTGTTTGTATCCTGCATTTTAATAACATTGGACAGATAATGTTCAAACTGTGTTCACTGAGCGTTCGATCTGTATGTGATTTCTTTGTGTTTGTAGTTGAAGAAACTTATGGACTTGTGTGTTTGGTGTTTGGATGATTCGATCTGTGTGTTTGGATGTAAAAGAATTCAAAACAAACTGTTGTTTGGGCTTTGTGTTTGGAACTGTAAAAGATTATTCAATTTGTGTGTTTGGTGTTATGGACTTGGTGTTTGGAACTGTTAATAAGGTTGTTGCTTCGGAATCGAACCGGAACCATAATGTTTTTGAAAAAACAAAAGGAAATAGGTTCCTAACATGGTACCCAGAACCGTTTGTACAAATAAGTTTCGGGTAGGTTCCGGTTCCAAAATTAAACGAGTAGGTTCCAGTTCCAAAATTGAATACACTGTTATGTACTGGGTAAGTTCCGGGAACCCCTAAATTTACAGGGTACCCGGAACCGCTCGCCCCTATTCGTATTCCTTATTCTGTATTCCACCAACTAAACGCACCGTAAGAGTTACCACTCTCATTCTAAGTAACCACGATAAAAACTTAATCCAAACGATGGGTTAAGTACTCCTACAGATAGAATTTGGCTAACTTCCATTACTAACTATTGTCCTTATAAAAGTAATTTTATTATGGCCCTAACTTATTTTATGTTCAATGCCTAGAAAAAAAAAATATTTCATTAAGCTTTTCAAATGAAAAATAGCTCAATGATTTAGATTAATCTTCCTAATTTTATAAAGAAAGAAAGAAGTCTTAATTTGAAAAGTATAATTTGAAAAAAAAAAGTATATTCACATTAAACTTCAAAAATATCTGAATTTCACATTTTAACAAGTTACGATTTTTCATATATTTTATTTTTCTTAAGAGTAAGATTATTGTTTAGTCTTGTATCTGCGAGCAAAAAAACACCGGTGGACCGAAAAAATGAAAACATTGTTTCGAATTCGTCTTGAAAAAATTATTTCATTAATCATTTCAAATGAAAAATAGTTCAATAATTTAGATGTAATCTTCCTAATTTTATAAAGAAATAAAGAAGTCTTAATTTTAAAAGTATATTCACATTAAAATTAAAAGAAAATTTGAATTTCACATTTTAACAAGTCACGATTTTTCATATATTTTATTTTCTTAAGAGTAAGATTATTGTTCAGTCTTGTATCTACGAGCAAAAAACACTGATGGACCGAAAAACTGGAAAAAACTATTCTGAATTCGTCTTGAATTTTAGACCGAATCAAAACGGATAAGTTTTTATTTCAAACTCGAGTTCGGGTTCGGGTTTTTTTACCCAATAGACCGAATATATCGGTCCGGCCCGAGTATAGGTTAGAATCAGTATTTATTGTGCGTTTTTTAATTAATTTATTATGTGTTTAGGGTTGTACTATCTTTATACATCTTAACAAGATAATATTTGCTTTATTTATTTTCGTATTCTTCCCATGCATGTTTGATAGTTTTACTATATTTAAAGTTATTTAATTTTCTTATATATATTTATAAAATGTAAGAGGTCTAAATTGTGACTTAGATTAATATTTGAACTAGATTTAAATATAAAATAAGCTGTGTAGAAAAAACATTTCAATTAAAAAATTAACAGAAATTTGAAGGGAAATAATGTTTTGCACTTTCAAAGTAGCAAAATTTGAAATACAATTATGTAACTTTTTATAAAGTAATTAATGCTAAAATAATAATTTAACATTTAAAGTTTTTTTTTAGAGTTTAAGTGGGTACTGTACTTATTGTGACTCTAATAATGAGGTCAGAACAAGTTGAAGGACACAAGTGGGGCTTAACTTCTTTTGTTTTATCTTCTTTTTCTAAACTAAGATAAGATGAGGGTATTGTTCTCTAAGTTACCCTAAATTATTATAGGAAACAGCGGTAACGCTTTTTTTGGCCAACAGAAAACAGCGGTAACTAGGGGTGAGCAAATTACCCATTTGGACTCGGAACCGACACTTCGAGTAGGTTCCGGGTAGACGTTTTTAAAATTGGGTAGGTTCCGGGAAAAAAAATTAAGAACCTCTTTGTTCGGTTCCGGTTCCAGTTCTCCATTATGGGTACCCTAATGGAACCAGAACCGGTTCTCTCTCTATATATATATTAAAACAAAATAATTTATTTAATAAAAACCCTAATAGCAATCACTAATCAGAGAGTCTAAGTTAGAGTATGACGGTCTAACGCAGGACTCCAACTTACGCAGCCTCCACCCTCCAGTATTCTCCTTTCTCCATTAACGCAGGACTCCGACTTACGCAGCCTCCACCCTCGATCTCCAGCTCTCTAGTCGATCTCCAGCATCTGGTAAGCGATCTCTAGTCCAGTCCGTCGTCTCCAGTTGTTGTTCATCTTCAATCATCTATTTCTCCAGAATCTGTTTCAATCATCTAGTTGCTACTGCGTGCTGTTAATTAAGATTGTTTTGATCTGTTTCAATCTCTGTTGCTGCGTGCTGTTTCAATACTTGCTGTTGCTGACACAATTTAGTTGAATCTGAGATAGAATTAGAATCATACTTGCTGAGATAGAATCTAAGATAGAATACGGCGAAAATACGTATCATGGTAAAGATACGTATCACCATACTTTCTTTGAGATGCTTGGGAACTGGTCATTTGGAGACTACTTCAAGAAGGAAGCAATCGGATGGGCTTGGGAACTCTTAACAAAGGCAAGTAATACAGGAGTCACATGAAATAAGTTAATCTAGTTTGGATAAGTTCTGCTTGTATTCAGATTGACACGTAATATGTAGGAATGTAATTGCCCTTTACCATGTCAAATGAAAATGTACAAGTCTTAATTTAGCTGTCGGATTTCTGCAAGTAGATCAAACTAGGTTTCTGACTATCCTTCTCATTCACACATATAAGCTGTTCAAGAGTGAAATATGGATTCTATGCTTCTTACGAATTTCTTTGTTTCAGTTAATAGCTATACTGTTTCTTTATGTTAGTTTTATGGGCATTATTGTTCTTGCAGTTCACTCTTAAAGCATGTTTTTCAGTGCGATGGTTTATTATTCAATACTTGTTGTTGCCTTACATGGAATAGTTTTGTGTTTTATGATGCCATCAGATGAAGATTGAGAAGGTTACTCGTAGAGCGCAAGAGCAATTTCAGATGGTATTGGAAGAACAAAGCAGGTTCGTCACTTCTGCTGTGGTTGAATGCATAGTTTGCTGTACAACTTGGACCTATAAGGCCACGTGAATCTTCTAAATGTGAAGGCCATTTGATTTTTGATTTTGGTAATTTTACTCTGTTCACAAAGGTATGTCCCATCACATGCATCTATTCTAGAATTGTCGATGTTATTTTCTCTAAGAGGTTTAACTCTTGTTGATCATTTCTAGATAGTAACTTAGACACCTGAGGTTTGTGGTCACAGGGAATTGCCAAGTCCATGGCTAACTGGCAGCCTTGTTTTCTTGTATTATCTGGTTGCTATCTTTATATACTAGAGTCTGAAAAATCAAACAGCTACCAACGATGCTTAAGGTGTGTTTTTTTAAAATTCATTTTCATAAGAATTTCTCCACTCCTTCATGAATCATGGCTACCTATCACAGTATCACTAATAATCACTCTCTTTGTTTCTTCTCCTGATTCCTTTCTCAGGTAATTTCTAGCTAAAATTTGTCAAGAGGAGGTGAGAACAACGTTTAACCGTGGCATTGTTATGTATGCAGCATGGCTGATAGGCAACTCCATGAAGTACCTCCTGTAAATATTGGTGGTTCACAATTTTGTCTTGCTGTCACATCCAGGGGCGTGGACATTCATAAGGTAATTTCGTTTATTAACTTAATATTGAAAAGAGTTCTTCTGGCCTTGTAAATAACTACCTTAAGTAAAAGGCAGAACTCCTAATGGATTGACAAAAAAGGTCCATGACAATTTCTCAACCTATAGAAAGTTTACAATATTATATGACTTGTTGTTTGGTCGCCCTTTGTAGTACAAAGCAATGATAATCATGTCATCGTGACAAGTACTACCACTGCAATGATAATCATGGCATTGCTGGTGCACTGTTAGGTGTTGGGATTGGTGGTGAGGTTTGGAATTGTGTGTTTTGTTACATTATTATGAGTCAATGTAGTGATTTGGAAATGTGGTTTGGACTGTAATTTGGAATTGCATATTTGGGAACTATTTGGTTTGTACTTTAATTTAGAAGTGTATGTGTTTTAGAACTGAAATGGATTGTGGAATTGGTACTAAATTGGAACCGAACCGGAACTGAATCGGAACCGAATCAGACCATGTACCGAACCAGTACCGAATCGGAACCGAATTGGAACCGAATCAACACCGAACCAGAACCTAATCAACACAGAACCGGAACCGAATCAACACAGAACCGGAACCGAACCGAGGATGTGAAGCAACCGGTTCCTAACAGGGTACCCGGAACCGTTTGTACAAACAGGTTTCGGGTAGGTTCCGGTTCCAAAATTAAACGGGTAAGTTCCGGTTCCAAAATTTAATACCCAGTTTTAAATTGGGTAGGTTCCGGGAACCCCTAAATTTACAGGGTACCCGGAACCGCTCACCCCTAGCGGTAACTACCTCTTCAGTTTTTTTAATATCAGTTTTAATGTATAGTTTTCTTCATGTTAATTTGGACTAACACTTTTTAACCAAATTTACTACTACTACTCTATGAAAAAGTCTTGATATTTTTAGCAATAGTTTAACCAACCAATATTAAATTATGAGTATCATCCTCAACTTACTATGGGTTTGTTTCACGGAATAAGAAATATGAATAGTGAACAAGGATTAAGAGATAAAAATATAAAGTTGTTTCTTTGTGAAATGGAATGGAATAAGGAATTATGCTGTTTATTTGGTGGAATTGTATATGAAATGTAATGTGTTGGGTATTGATAGTGACAGCCCAATAGGGAAAGGCCTCGAAGGCCCAATAACCATGGAAGGGGTAAACTCAGGTTATTCGAACTGGACCGGCCTATGCTAAAGTCAATATGGCCCACCATAGAGTTGCCCAAGATCGAGCCCAAGTTGGTATGGACGCCAAAGGTTTCATAGCTGGTCGTTGTTCTTCATCAAGTCGCGACCTCCCACTGCTCGCCATAGGAGTGCTCGCCCCGAAGAGAGACTTGCTTTTCTCCTCTGGTCCCACCAACCGTTAATAAGGATATGGCCACGATATCCCGCATATATCGGGCACATATTCACTAAAGATTAGATATGGTAACCGCAATATCTCGCTGTAACCACAATATCTACTATCCAAATCTTCAACAGCACAATATTCACGAAGACATATAGTTACCTTCTACGGTTTGGTCTCTCCTACTCTATAAATACCTTTGCTTTACAGACATTCATTACGTTTTGAGCTATACACACACATATACTCATTTAAGCATCGGAGAGGGACCCAGAGACACCCCCTATGTTGCGATCCCCTACCTGCAGGTTTACTCGAGCTAAGGCGAGAAGATCATTCATCCGTCATCTGGCATTTAATTCATTACCAGATCAGCAATCCGGAGTTTACGATCCAACATTTGGCGCCGTCTGTGGGAATCGAGTAATACAGCCATGCGAACTCGATAGCAAAACAATCGCCAGAACCAGACCCACGAGCAGCCCTCGGACAGCTCTGATTCCGCCGCCGCTTCACCGCTCCACCAAGAACCTGCCAGCCAGGCAGCACCTTATGTCGCCCCCCCCAAGGGTGGCCCGAGAACATGTCGGTAATTCCAGATCGACTCCTGCTCCCAACCATACCGAGACTCCAGCACCATAAACCATCCACATCGCTAGGGAAAACATCCAGTTAACTCCGGAGATGATATCATTGATGGAGGTCATCCTAGGACAGGCTCGCCGACAAGCCCCTGCTCCTCAAGGAAACACTCGCGCTCGCTGCCACGGGTCCCTTACCGACTGAAACTATGAATTCTGGCGCCGCAGCCCCACAGGAGGATCAGGAGATGACATCGGGACACGAGTCCCTACCCCCGGCATCCACCGAACCGCCGGCGGCTACTTATTCCACCAATCCATCTGGTCCCATGCTGAATGAGACTTCGCCAAAACAATGCACCTTGGACCAGGTGGACGACCTCATCAGCAGGAGGCTCCAGGAAAGGCGACTGACAGTCGCAGCTCCCTTCAAGGAGCGATCTGATCATCCCTTCTCTAACGATCTCGTCGCCATCAAAATCCTGAAAGACGTCGTCGTCCGGTCTATACCTGAATACAGTGGTGGAGGAGACCCCACTATACATGTCAACAAGCATGAGGCCTCACTTTTGGGTAAGTCAAATGATCTGAATCACTTGGCTTTATTATTTCCGTCGACCCTATCGGGTTTGGCGTCGTCCTGGTTCTTCGGCCTCCCTGCAGGATCTATACGGACTTGGGCAGAGTTGAGAAGCAAAGTCCTGGAGAGGTATATGGGCGAGCGCCAACTGATGAAAAGCGTGGTCGCCCTGGATGCGGTTAGGCAGCAGCCTGGAGAGTCACTGGCTGACTTCTATGGACATTTCCATCAAAACGTCACGGAGATAGACCGTCAAGTCTCAAATGGGGAGATCATCTGAGCCTTCTATCGAGGGCTGGACGTGGCCAACAAGGCCTCGAGAAGCTGAGCAACAATTATCATGTGGAGGAAATTGAGATGTTGGATGAACTGGCGGTCAAGGCGAAAGGTTTCATAGACCTTGAGAGGACGAATACCGAGGCTAACTTCCTGACGACCTCGCTAAGGGTGGTTCCTGAGTCCCGACGCGATGGTAATAAGGAAGTTAAGAAGGAGAAGAAGGGACGAGACAACAGGCCCCGAACGGAACTGAACCCAGGGCCCAGAAATCCAGAGGACATTGTCATCTCGTTCTCCGAAGATGAATTGGCACATGTCACCACTCCCCACAATGATGCTCTGGTATCACGGCTAATATCGACGACTGTGACGTGATGAGGATTCTGATCGACGGAGGGAGCTCGACAGATATTTTGTTTCTAGATGCCTTTGAGAAGATGGGCAAATCCAAGCGTGACCTGAAGAGGGTCGATTTTCCATTGATCGGGTTTGCTGGGAGAACGACTTATCCACTGGGGGCAATAACCATGCCGGTGATTTTGGGCGAAGGATGGAAGAGCATCAAAGTATCGGTCACCTTCCTGGTGGTCGACTCACCTACATCGTACAACGCCATCCTGGGGAGGACCACAATCAACCCCAACAATATTGTGGCCTCCACAGTCCATCAGAAAATGAAGTTCCCCACACCCAACGGGATTGGAGAAGTACTTGGCGACCAGCCTTCCTCGCGACAATGTTATGTGAACTGCCTGCGCAGGAAGAACCAAAGGGAAACCCTCGCCATCGAGACAGAGGCTGACCCTCGTGAGGATTCGGCTCAACCAGCGCCTATGGAAGAGTTGGAAGAAGTCGAGGTCGATGGCCCGGATAAGAAGGTGCGTATTAGGACCACCTTGAAGGATGATCAGAAGCAGGCCATGACTGCCCTCCTCAAGGAATTCAAGGAGCTCTTTGCCTGGAAGCCGAGCGACATGCCAGGTATCAGTCAGACATCATCTCTCATGAGCTCAGGATAGACCTTTCTATCAAGCCGATCGCTCAGAAAAGAATATCGTTCGGGACAGACAAGCGCCTGGCGATCAGACAGGAAGTTGGCAAGCTGATTGAAGCTGAATTTGTCAGAGAGGTGAGATTCCAGAGCTAGGTCGCCAACCCAGATTTGGTCAAGAAATCAAATGGCAAGTGGAGGATGTGCGTCGACTACCGCGACCTGAACAGAGCTTGCCCTAGGGATTCCTATCCTCTTCCCAGGATTGATCAGTTGGTCGATGCAACCTCTGTCACGAGATGCTGAGCTTCATGGACGCCTATTCAGGCTACAACCAGATCCGGATGCACCCGGATGATGAGGCTCATACCGCTTTCTATGCAGACGGGGACATTCTTTGTTACAAAGTGATGCCCTTTGGTGTAATCAATGTCGGGGCGACTTATCAGCGGATGGTGAACCGCCTGTTCCAAGACATGCTGGGGAGAAACATGGAGGCTTATGTGGACGACATGCTCGTCAAAACCATCAAGGTCAATCCTCACACAACAGACCTTCGTGAAGCTTTCGAGTGCATGAGGAGGCACAGCGTTCGCCTGAACCCTGCAAAGTGCGCCTTTGGGGTCAAATCTGGTAAATTCCTGGGATTCATGGTCAGCGAGCGAGGTATTGAGGCAAACCCGGAAAATCTCAAGGCTATAGAGGAGATGAAATCGCCGACATTCCACAAGGAGGTTCAATGCCTGAATGGTCACCTAACTGCTCTCAATCGCTTCCTCTCCAGGGCGAGCAACAGGTCCCTCCCGTTCTTCAAAACCCTGAGGGCCAACCGCAAGTTCGAGTGGATGCCAGACTGCGAGGAGGCGTTCCAATCCTTGAAGCAGCACATCCAAACACTCCCAGCTCTGGAAAAACCCATTCCAGGCGAGCAGCTCTTCCTTTACCTGAGCATCAGTGATATGGCAGCCAGTACCATTTTAATAAGGGAAGAAAATAATGTCCAGAGTCTAGTGTATTTTGTTAGCAATATGTTTAATTATGCAGAAATAAAATATGTCCAGATTGAGAAGTATCTATATGCCTTAGTTATTGATGCTCGAAAGCTGAGACCTTATTTTCACGTGCACGATATCACGGTCCTCACCAATCAACCTCTCAAAAACTTCCTAATGAAACCAGATTCTTCAGGAAGAATGGTCAAGTGGGCGATCGAGCTCAGCGAGTTCAAGATCAAATTTGCGCCAAAAACGACCATCAAAGGTCAAGCACTAGCTGATTTCATAGTAGAAAGCACAAGTAATGGTCTAACAGAAGCATATAACAAGCCAATTTCATCAGCAGACAACAATCAAATCTGGGAGCTTTATACAGATGGATCTTCATCAAGAGAAGGCTCGGGGGCAGGTTTAATTCTCATTCCTCCTGAGGGCGAGCCTTTGAAGTATGCGATCGCCCTAACATTTCAGGCGACCAATAACAAAACAGAATATGAGACTCTTAATACTGGACTCAGACTGGCAAAAGGAATGGGCATATCAGCGCTTAAGGTAAAAAGCGACTCAGAACTTATTGTCAATCAGGTCAATGGCACTTACGAGGCAAGGGGGAAAAGATGAAGAAGTACTTCGGCATCGCCAAGAAACTCATCGCAGAAATTCCAAGTTTTGCGATTGAGTCTATTCCTCGCCAAGAGAACCAGATGGCAGACTCTTTAAGTAAGCTGGCGTTTGGAGGGACCACAACTCAAGACGTACAATTCCTGGAAAAAGCCTTGTGTTCAGTTCTTGACAACATAGCAGAAGTCTTCAACATTCAAGGACAAGTCACATGGATGACTCCGTTCCAGAATTTCTTAAAAGAGGGAATTCTCCCAGAAGACGAAGGTGAATCTACGAATATAAGATGACTTTCAACCAGTTACTTGATTATAGATGGAGAAATCTACAGGCGAGGCTACTCGACTCCTTACCTAAGGTGTGTTGCTCATCCAGAAACAGAAAGAGTTCTTCGAGAAGCTCATGAAGGGGTGGCAGCATGCCACGAAGGTGCGTGATCATTGACAAGAAAGATCTTCAGGTTGGGATACTACTGGCCAACCTTGGGAAAAGATGCGGCTGAATTAACGCAGAGGTGCGACACTTGCCAGCAATTTGCACCACGATCAGGTCGACCGCCAACATTGTTGTCCCTAATGGCAGGTGCCTGGCCTTTTGCTCAATGGGGGATGGATATATTGGGTCCTTTTCCTATTAGTACTGGTTAGCGCACTCACATCATAGTGGCGATCGATTACTTCACCAAGTGGATAGAGGCGAAAGCTTTGGCTTCTACAACGGAATTTCAAGTCATTAAGTTTCTGAAGATCAACATATTTTCCAGGTTTGGCATTCCTAAAATACTTATCAGTGATAATGGTCCACAATTCATAGGAAAAGAACTCAAATGGCTCTGCGAAGAATACCATGTCGGTCATCGTTTTAGCTCAGTGCATCATCCTCAAACGAATGGGCAGGCTGAAGCAGACAACAAGGTTGTTTTAGCAAGACTTAAGAAAAGGGTTCGAGAATTCAAAGGAAATTGGGCAAAGGATCTGGAAAACGTATTATGGGCTATCTGAACAACGCCTAAGGCAACCACTGGAGAAACACCTTTCAGTTTAGTGTACGAATCAGAAGCAGTGGCACCCGCCGAAATAGCGGTGCCTACCCACAGAATCCTACATTTTAACACTGAGGCAAACGAAGTCGGGCGCAGGACTGACCTCGACTTGGCAGAGGAAAAGAGGTGGCAATCAGAAAAAACACAAGCCAAGATGCGCCTAGCGACCGCTCGATACTTCAACAGAAAAATCAGCGCTCGCCAATTTTTCGTGGGGTAGATGGTTATGAGAAGGAATGAATTTACAAGACTGGACAGTCAGAATAAACTTTCAGCTAAGTGGGAAGGACCATACAAGGTAGTAGAGATCGTCGCCCCAGGATCTTACTACTTGGAAACCACTGAAGGTGAAAGGTTACCCCGTCCATTCAATTTTGAACATCTAAGGAGATTTCATACATAGCTTGTAATCAAAATGTTATGTCAATAAAAGCAAGTCATTCTTTCATAAAGCATGACCACTCGAATCAAATCGAAGAAAAAGACCTGACGCCAAGAGTCAGGCGAAGACCTGATGACCGAATCAGGCATTGAACACAAAAGACCTGATATCAAAATTGGGCGAAAGCCCTGAAGCCAAAGTCAGGCCAAAAGACGTAGCAACAAGGTTAGGCAAAACAAAAGCCCTGACGCCAAAGTCAGGCCAAAGACCTAGCCACAAGGTTAGGCAAAACAAAAGCCCTGACGCCAAAGTTAGGCCAAAGACCTAGCTACAAGGATAGGCAAAATAAAAGCCCTGATGCCAACGTCAGGCCAAAGACCTAGCCACAAGGTTAGGCAAAACAAAAGCCCTGACGCCAAAGTCAGGCCAAAAGACCTAGCAACAAGGTTAGGCAAAATAAAAGCTCTGACGCCAAAGTCAGGCCAAAAGACCTAGCAACAAGGTTAGGCAAAACAAAAGCCCTGACGCCAAAAGACCTAGCAACAAGGTTAGGCAAAAAGAAAGCCCTGACGCTAAAGTCAGGCCAAAAGACCTAGCAACAAGGTTAGGCAAATCAAAAGACCAGTTACCAAAATCAGGCAAGAGTCCTAATAACGAAGATAATTAATCCATCAAGGAAGCTATCCTCTTATAAGTTGGACAAATTTTGGAGAAGTTATCTACTAAGGATGACAATTCCCTTATAAAGTGAGTTATAGAAGATGGGTAAGGAATCTTAGGTGATCACTATGGATGATTAAGCCTTAATTAACAGGTTCCTTGCTATTAGGCGAACACCCCCAAAGATTTAAACTCCGAAGAGGTAATATATGTTTAAGCTTAGAAGTTTATACTTTTAATTCTTAAGACGTTTTCCTTAAGAAGTTTATACTAGACAAGGGAAATAGATAAGTTTAAAACTTATCCTTTCGAGCCTAAAAGGAAGGTCAAAGACCTTAAGAGTCAAGACCATTATCAAGCAAAGCGGAGGGTAATTATGATTCAGACATCGGAGAAATAGCCAACACATTCAAAGTCAAGTAAATATAAAGGCTTGTGAATATAAAGGCATTCAATATAAAATTACCGAGCCTTCAATCGAAAAGTAATTACAAATTAAACCTAAAATGCAAAGGAAGATAAGAAAATCTAGAATCTAAAAAAGATGGTCGCCAGAGTAGGGGAAACTTCAGGCCTTCGAGTCTTCGGGAGCGGGAACACTCTGCTCACCTTCGGGGGCAACTTCCTCAACAGGAGCAGCAGGGTCGACTTCCTCAGCAGCGGCCTGGTCTACCTCTTCAGCAGCAGTGGGGGTCTCCTGAGGAAGGGAACTCCGGAGGAAAGGCTTAAGGGCCTCTACTTCCCGAAGAGGGAAGTTGGGGTCGATAGCCTGGATATCCTCAACCAGACTTGGAGATAATCTGCGATTTCTGACTTCATCACCTCCAAAGCACAATCGACGAACTCCTCAGTTTTCTTGAAGTCGTCGACCACGCTTTGGGGGGATGGAATAGATTTTAGCTGTACAGCCAACTGTTCCTTCTCCTCTTCCAGGGCGTTCTCCCTGGCTTCAGCAGCAACCCTTAGGGACTCAGCCGCAACCCGTTGAGCTTCGGTATCCGCCTATTGAGCATCTGCCTCTGCCCTTTGGGTCTGGGCCTCCTTAAGCTCAGCCTCCAGGCGATCCCTAGCAGCCTCCATCTCGGCTAAGTGCTGGTGAAGAGCCTCAGACTCCTGAAGGGCGACCGTTGCATCAGCCTTCATCTTCTTGACGTCGGCGAGGAGCCTCTACTCCTTCCTGAAGTACTCCTCTCGAGCACTTTCCACTAAGTAAACTGCCGAGTCGACAGTCGATTTCATGGCCTCCATCTTCCCAGGAGAGAACCTCAGGCTCCGATATTGCTCCATCTCAATAAGCAGGTCAGTCTGCTTATTAGCGAGCTCTCCGACGACCCGACCGATCGCCACCTCTTCTCGAACGAGCTGGCAACAAAGGGAACAAGGTGCAATGATATATTTAGTCTATGAAAAAATACAAGGCATACAAAATCACAACAAAGGTTTAAAGTCTTACCAGGGCGACTCGTTCGAAATGCGTCCTCATCATCCTCTCGACGACGGACAGCTCTGAGGGAACCTCAGAATGATCCCTGGGAGGAATTATTCCCTCCAGGAGTCGCATGCATAAATCAGGGTTCCCCCATCTTCGAGAAGTCTCCGTTGGGGATCCAGACGCCCCGTGAATTGGCGGCCTTGGGCGCCTGGAACAAGCCCACCAAGGGGGAGTCTTCCAAGACCCGGGGGCATCGGGCTCCTTCTTCTAGGCCTCGGATTCCTTAGGAGGAATGGAGGCTGAAGGCTCAGGAGGAGTAGGGGTCGCCGGGATCACGGCCAAAGCCTTCTCCTTAGGGGGAGCAGGACCCTTAGGAGCCAAAGGACTCCTGGGAAGAGCAGGGCGCTCCTCGCCTGAACCCCTGACCTTCTTGGCAGGGGGAGGAGGGGGTCCCGGGTCGCGTCAGCAGCAGGCTTCTTTGCAAACAGTAGGCAAATACATCAAAATCCAAAAACATTTGGCGTAGAAATAAAGAAGATATTCTTAGTAGTCTTCTTTACTGAGTGGATGGGGTGAAAACTGGAGGACCTATGCAATCGGAACAGGTCGTCGAAGGCGTTCTGGTTGCTCCCTGACAGCTCGCCAAAGGCAGGGGAATATCCTTATCCGGCGTAGACAACTCCCAGGACACGCCCCCTCCCCTTATAGAAGAAGTAGAACTTCTTGTAGTTGGAGATGGTGGAACGAAAGTCGTCGACCAACCAGACATGGACATTCCAACTCCACGACTGGTCTCTCCATTCTGCAAACTTTGGCCAGCGAGACTGGAAGTGGTGGAGGTGATTCGCTCCGGCGGCCAATCGAAAGAAGCATCGGAACAAGGCCAGTGAATACGCCCATTCTTGACGTATACACAGGAACTTGAATCCGACCCATATTTTTTGAATATTTGTATTTATTAATTATGATATTATGTGTTAATTTAAAATAAGTGTTGGCATAGTAGTAATAAATTTGTATTTTTACATATTACTTTTATGTTTAAAGATTTAGATGTTATTTAGTGTTTTTTTCTAGAAAAATAATTAATGTTTTAATATGTTTTTATAGTTAAGTTCAATATAATTTGTGATCTAGTTAACGTTTTGTATATATATATTGATATTTATTTCTGGCAAAAACATATATAGGTATTCATTATGCATTTATCTATGAAATGTTCTGTAACTGTTTAAATTTAAAGTATTTTTATTATATATATTAAAAATTGTTTAAACATTTACTAATATGTTAATGCATTCTTTTCAACATAGTTTTTATGTTCTTTACTATTATCGTGTATATATAATGAATATTAAATTGAATATACGTATTTTAATAATTATAACTACTCTACCTTGATAGTAATTGTTACATATGTTGTCTACCAAGTATGAACATATAAAAAAATATATCTCTAAAAAATCAGTAATGATAATTATAATTTTGGTTCATATGATAAAATTTATATTTTAAACATACTCATAAATAAATTTGTGTAATTTAATATTTTTAATAAGAATTCTAATATATTAAAATTAATAAAACCCTAATCAATTAGTTTTGAATTACAACACTAAAATCTACAAATATAGATTTGTGAATAAAATTTATTAAAAATCCATAATTATTTAATAATTGGTTTGTTAAAAATACAAAGAAAACTAAACTTGAAAAAAAATGAAAATATTGAATAATTGGTTTGTAATAAATGTGATAAATTGAAACGATTTTTAAGGTTCAATGTGGTGCTTTGGAGCAATTTTAAAGTATCCACATGTATAAAAATATGATGTCACATCAGTATTTGTAACATACGATCTAGGTGGATCAATAGAATTGATTAGAAAATTTCATTTTGCTTACTTGTCAACATTATATACACCATAGCCAAATTAATATATATATATATATATATACTAGAAATCTGTCTCACGCGCAAGCGTGATATGTGATTTTTTTAATATAATTACTTTAAGTAATATATATATATATATATGTGTGTGTGTGTGTGTGTGTGTGTATATATATATATGTGTGTGTGTGTGTGTGTGTATATAATAATAATAAATGATGATTGTATATCATTTATTTAATATATTATAGATTCTTATTAAATAAAATGTATTAATCCATAAATTAAGTTAAATCTACAACAGTTAAATATAAAATTCCATAAAATTTAAGTATTAAAAAATATATTAGCATTTTTTTGTTAATGTGTTAAATTTTAGATTGCATACATATTTATAATTAGGTTTTATTTTAAACATGATTTTAGAAGTATTGTGCTATAAGATATCACCCTTAATTAATCTAAAATTTAAATTGCAATAACTTGACTTGTATTTCAATTATACAAATTATGTTATTATTAAATATAAAGAATAAGTATATAATTCATAAAAGTGAGTAAAATTTGTATAAGTTGATAATAAAGATAAATATTATAATTATTGACATGTTGCTAATTAATACTTTTAATTTATTTTTTTTCACATAGTTATAATGTTGAAATTATTAGTGAAATATATTTATTTTACTAATAGTAATTGTCACTTTTGTTCAATATTTATCAATTTCATAAAATAAGTCGTGTATAGAAATATATCAAAAATTAATGAAGCTCTACAAAACTAAAAAGAATATTAATACACTATAATGATAATATTAGTATTTGTTTGTTCATGTGTTAATTTTATATTGTCTTGCATAATTATAATAAAGTACATAATATTAGATATGGAACTATTAATTTATAAACAATATATATATAATACAAAAAATAATTATGATTTATTATTAGCAAGAAAGTTTAATAAAAAATGTTCATATGTGCACTACATTTATTTTTATAAAGTATAATAATATAAAGTTAAGTATTTTAATAAATAATAAATTCACATGTGAATTAAGGTGATATCATGTCTGGAAAAAAGCTCTACATGACTATATGTATATATATGTTTTTTAAGAAATACTTATTATATTAATATTTTTTATATATGTGTTAAAATTTATATTGCATGCATTATTATAACTGGGTACATAATATTAGGCATGCAACTATTACTTTTTAAAAAATATATGTAATACATAAAATTAATTATAATTTAGTCTTAGAAATAAAATTTAAGAACAAAATTTAATATGTCAAGTTACTTCGATTTTATAAAGTGTAATATTATAAAATTTAGTATTTGAATAAATTATTAATAAAATAATAAATGCACATGTGAAAGAGATATATTATTGAATTTTTGTAACTTATATGGAGAATGAATGAGAATGCTTGGAGAATTTTAAAGTGAGTTACATAGCATGCCACATAGGAATGAGAATTGTATGTTTGACTTGCACCACTAAGAATTGATTAATTTTACATTAGGAGTAAGAAAATACATCAAAAAACTTAGTTGCATACGATCTAGTTAAATTAGTATAGATATAGATAGATAAATGAGTAGATAATAAAAACAAATGTAACAAATTATGAATATGATGCTAATTAATAATTTTAAAATTCATTTTATGACACCTATTATTTTCATATATTTTTAAATAAATACAAACTATTAGAATATATATATATATATATATACGTGTGAGTGTGTGTGTGTGTGTGTGTGTATATATATGTATATGCATAATAGTTATAGTAGTTATAAATTATATTTAAAATTTTTAATATAAGTTGATTCTAATAGAATATAACAATGATATTTTATAAAAATAGTTCTAAGAAAAGTATGAAACATTATATTAAAAATATTATTCTAATTTTTTCATACCCTAAATTTTATATCATAATTATAAATATCTACATAAAATTAACATGTGATATTATTTTCATAAAATTGATATATAATATACATAATAATCCTTAATTTCATCTTAAATTATCTTGTAATAAAAAAAAAAATATACATCTTCTTGCTTTTCATAAAATATAAAATTTAATAAATAAAATAAACTTAAGAAAAATCATAAATGCAATTAGAAAATAAGAAGATATTAATGAAATTTTGTAACTTATTAGGAGAATGAATTAGAGAGTTTGGAAGAGTTTACACTATGTTACATGACATAGCACATATGAGTGAGAATTATATGTTTGACATGGGTCAATTAAAAGTTATGAAATTGACATTAGGAATGAGAAAATGTCTTACAAAGTTTACTTAACACAATTCCACATAACTTAGTCAAATTAATATATATATAGATATTTTGATTTTTTTTATAAGAAAGTATATTAAAAAAAATATTTAAAAAAGTAACTGAAAAATATATATTTAAAAAGTAGGTATAAGTACAACTTAGTGACGTGTTCGCTAAGTTAGTTTTTTTTTTTTCAAATGATATTTGGTTTAAAATTAAATTATATATTTATTAAAAAATAAAAAAGATTATAGTGAGTACATATTTGAATTGTGATTGAAACGTTGCAAATGCTATTGAATTTAAACTTACGGATTGATCAGACGTTCTCTCCTAAGTTGAGATCTAAAATGTTGACTTAAAAATAAAACAATTTAGACTTTGTAAATCGAAACTCAATACTGTTTAGGCTTGTCCAAAATAAATGGTTTGACCGACCTGAATCAGTTATGGTTTGGTTTGAACCAGTTTGACCAAACTAGTTTCAAAACCACACTAATTTTTTAGGTTCAATTAAGCTAGTTAAAAACAGTAATTTCAATTCAGTTCGAATCGACTCATTTTTTTATACTGGTTTATACTTAAATTCAAATCAAACCACTTTAGACCTATATAATTTTAGAACCGGACCAAAATAAAATAAACCAAACCGGTCTGAAAATAAGTAAAACACTAAATAAACACTAGAGATGTATATGTCTTATCGCAGCCTTAGCTCAGTAGTAAGTCCTCACCTCAATTCTTTCTTCTTCAGTTCTTCAGTCGAACTCCTTCCCTCGCGACTCCGGACGCCTTCATTCTGTCCTTCCGTGGTGATGCCTTCACATTTTGTAATAGACGAAACTTTCATTCGGTCCTTCCTTCGAAAGTTATGTATGCTTCTCGCCGTTGTGTCTCCTTCATCCGGTGTTGACGCGTCTTGCCATTCGTTCTATGATCCGTCCATCACCATGAGTCAAAAAATTAAAGTAAGTCACAAACCCTAATTTCGATTGAGCCACAAACCCTAATTTCGATTGACCTAATTTTTTGCTACTATTGCTCTGAACTAATTATGCTACTGCTATGATTTGTGCTCTGTTGCTATGAACTAATTATCTGTTACTAGTACCCTTCACTGTTAATCAACTCAAAAATATTTTTTGCTGGGATCGGTTTTATGTTGTCTGCTTTTCACGCTGTACTCCTATTTTGCTGTCTGTTTTTCAGGTTTGACTCCCATTTTGTTGTGTGTTTTCATGTTGAACCAGATTGATTCTAGTTTGAACTGAACCAGAACTAGACCAAAATTGTTTAAAAAAATAAAAACAAACCAGAAACAGTTTGAACCGGTTCTGAATCGGTTCGAACTAGACAAGTTTTTTCCCGGTGAAACAGATTAGTTCTTTTAGCGAGAAACAAATACTGGTTTTATTAAAACTAGTTCAGAACTGGTTCGAGGTCGAACCGGTTCAGGAAGAAGCCTATTACTGTTAGCAACATTTATGACGAAATTCAATTATCTATCTACTATATTAGTTTTTACTTAGGTATATAATTAAATTTTTAACATAAAATCGTTTATTCTATAATTTGACTGAAATGACATAATTATTTAGGTGAGAAATTTAATTATTTCTATAGTACATAGATAATTGAGTTACGAGATAAATAACGGTAAAGATGTTGAGTACTTTCGAACTAATTGTACGATACGATAGATCAAATGTTATATATATATATTATCTATCATACACTATATTCATCCCGAAAGTTAAACTCAACGTCGTTAGTGACATTTATGTTGTAATTTTATTATTTACGCAATGTAACCTTTTTTGACTAAGTATACAATCAAAATTTTCATTTTATCATTTTGTCTTTCTAGTTAAATTATTGGATAAACAATGTTATATTAAAACTTTAATTATATACCTAATTTAAAAAAATAAAAAATATTACAACAGGTAAATGATAGAATTTCTCTATAAATGTCACTAGTCGTGTTAAGTGTCGACTTAAACAATTTGAGTTGATTTTATTAAGTTAATTTTTTAGATCTCAGCTTAGTAGAGAACGTAAGATCAATTCGTAAGTCCAAATTCAATATCGTCTGCATTATTCAGATTACAATTCAAATATCTACCCACTCTAATTTTTCCTTATTTTTTTGATAAATACATAATTTGTTTTTCTAACCAAATATCGTTCGTCGAAAAAAAAAAACTTAACTAAGACGGGACCTAGGGTAACAAACTGTGCCAAAAATGACACAACTCGCTACTCTAGGATGAGTGGTGTATATTTTTTACACAAACCGTAGTTTTTTTTCTTCCAAAAATATACCTCAAATAAAAACCAAATACCAAAATATTTACTTCTAACAACAATTACAAATCTATAACTACCAGAATTCGTGGGTAGAAGTTCAGTTTAGTAGTACTCGTAAATGAGTTTCGCGTGTGGAACTTCCATTAGTAATTGATGTTCCACTCGCAAATGTCATTCGTGGGTAAGCTTACCTAACCATGAATGGCATTCATGACTACATTTTGTATAAATACCGCTCATTTCGACCATTTTCCATGCGTCCTTTCACTTCATCAATGCCTCAAACCCAACCGACACTACGCTCCATCAACCACGTTTAGCCTCCCAGTGCCATGCCTATTTAGCATCAACCTCAGCATTGTTAAGGACTGAGGTGGATAATAATTGATTACTTAAATATAATTAGATACATCTTTATCTTTCTTCTAAAAAATTCATCTTGAACCAAGATAGGATACATCGTTCTTAATGACTTCATCCTCCACACGAGAAGAGACTACTCCCAGTAGTTGTGGGCATAAATCTATCATGTTGATCATTTCTTTTTGACACAACCGGTATTGATCGGAAACGGATGGATCGTTGACTCGTAGACCCAACAAAATTTGTACGCCCCTAAACGTTACAGTTAGTTCACCCCAACGGAGGTGAAATGTATGCGTCTCTAGTCGCCACCTCTGAGTAAGAGCATGCAGTAACCCCACCTCAACCTTGATACAAGATATATCTACAAACCACGCAAACCCAACTATATCTACCTAATGTCGTGTCATCAGATATACAACCCAAGACTTATCATCTCTACAATGAGTACTAGCTTTAACCTATAATTTTGGAGGCAGTTAAATTTCTAAATTGAAATAAAAATGTAAAAAAAACTGTTAATCAAAAGTAATTTTAGTGTTACTGTATCTTGAGTGTTGTGTTTTGACATATGTTACTATTGACCACAGTAGTGAAGGGTTCATCGTTTCTTTCTAGGAAGAGAAGGACGCCCGTGAGGAAGTGTTCTGACGACGATGCATTATCTATTTATAAAAATTGAAAAATTAGGGTTTTACAGATATTCAAAAAATACATTACAAATCAACCAAAAGACATAACAATTCATCAATTACAATGAATTAGTCATATTTGATAGGAATTACAATCCAATTACAATTTTCTCCTAAAATTGAAAAATTAGGGTTTTATAATTATTCAAAGAATACATTACAAATCAACCAGAAGACATAACAATTCATTAATTGCAAACAATTAGGCATTTTAGATAATAATTACAATCCAATTAACAACTATATCCAAAAATTGAAAAATTAGGGTTTTACAATTATTAAAAAAATATGTTACACGTCAACCAAAACACATAACAATTCATCAATTACAAACAATTAGACATTCTAGATAGAATTACAACTAATTACAATTCAATTAACAATTTTCCCCGAAAAAATGAAAAAATAGAGTTTTAAAATTATTCAAATAATACATTACAAAATCAATAGAAACACATAGCAATTCATAAATTACGGACAATTAAAAATTCTAGATAACAATTAAAACTAATTACAATAAAAAATAAAGAAAACAGACCAAACCCTATGCCTGGAATGTGGAGGAAAAGAAGGGAGGCTCGCGAGAGGCAGAGCAGCGTAAAACGGGAGGCATGACAACAACACTGTCGTGCGGATGAAATTCAATAGAGGCAACACAGGCTGACTGACTACATTTTTAAGCCGTACGAATGAATAATATTCGTGGATAGGTATAAATTTTTAAAATTTTAAAAAAAAATTATTTTGATATTTAATTTTTATTTGGAGTATATTTAAAAAAAATAAATCAAACCGCATTCCTTTAAATGCACATATACCTATTTTGTTATATATATTTGCTTATACTTACTTTTTTTTAAAAGTATTTTTTTAATTATACTTGCTCTAAAAAAATCTTATATTTGAGTACGCTGAGCTGAAGGGTCAAAGACTCAAAGCTTTAAATGAGACGAGACTGCTCTCTTCTATTTGGAACAGCGCGCTGTCCCCATTTCCGCTCCCCTTCACCCGTTCTTTGTTTATTTATTTATTTTGGGTAAAAGTTCTTTGTTTATTTGCTAATTCATCAACCACTTCATTATTTAAACACTGCAGTGGAGAAGAGCAAAGCACACACAACACAGAGGAGACCCACTCTACTATCTCTGTTACTGTAAGTGAAGGATAAAAATGGGTTCCTCCAAAGTACTCTTCTTCTTCTTGTTCACTCTGGCTGCAGTGGTTTCAGCAGATCAAGAAAATGAGGAAGATCCAGGCTTGCTGGTGGACTTCTACAAGAACACGTGTCCTCAGGCCGAGGAGGTCATCAGGGATGAAGTGAGACTTCTCTACAAACGCCACAAAAACACCGCTTTCTCCTGGCTCAGGAACATTTTCCACGACTGCGCCGTCCAGGTAATGACCGCTCACCGTCTCCTGAAATTCCGGAAAACTCCAGATTCACTTACTGATGTACGGTGTTGTTGTTTAATGTATGTTTCAACAGTCATGCGACGCGTCCCTGCTGCTGGACTCAACAAGGAGGGAGCTGTCAGAGAAAGAGACAGATCGAAGCTTCGGCATGAGAAACTTCAGGTAGGGTGACGGATACAAACCGCCGCCACGCTTCGGTCAGTGAAAATATATAACATGAGGACTGTGCATGCAGGTACATCGAAACCATTAAAGAAGCGGTGGAGAGGGAGTGCCCAGGAGTCGTTTCCTGTGCTGACATCCTTGTATTGTCCGCTAGAGACGCTGTCGTTTCGGTACGTTATCCTGCTCCATGTGTTGCTTTCAGTTATAAAATCTGCCAGATTTCATCCATGCAAAACTGTAATGCTAACCCAGTCAGTATAGTATACACACACACACATATATATGTACATATTCATAAAATCTTTAAATTTGACGAAAGAAATTTGAGATTTCAACTCATGAATTTTAAACTTTTAATTAATTATGAAGATATATCTACCATTATCTAAAGTAAACTTAGTATTTGTGCTCTCAATGTACACTGAAAACCATCAATATTATTATGGTTAAATTTTAATTAAAAATGGAAGCCTTTATGCAAATACCATGGATTGATGCACCCTACTGTAGATAGAGACATTACCAGACCTGGACTATTTAACTTTTTTTTTTTCCTTTTAATCAAAGTTCTACTTAATTAGGATCGCCAAGTTGATGGGATCATGGTCTAAGAGAATATCATATTGGATAAGATCTAAATCTGAAATACTATCTTCAGTAGATGAATGAACCCTAATCAATCATTATAGACTTAATGTTGACTTTCAATTTGGCAGCTTGGAGGACCCTACATTCCTCTAAAAACAGGAAGAAGAGATGGAAGAAAGAGCAGAGCCGAGATTCTGGAGCAGTACCTACCCGACCACAACGAGAGCTTGTCTGTTGTATTGGAGAGGTTTTCTGGCATGGGTATTGACACCCCTGGTGTGGTTGCTTTGCTTGGGGCTCACAGTGTAGGGCGCACCCACTGTGTGAAGCTAGTCCACAGGCTCTACCCAGAGGTAGACTCCAACCTGAATCCAGACCACGTCGAGCACATGCTCCACAAGTGCCCTGATGCGATCCCTGACCCCAAGGCTGTTCAGTACGTGAGGAACGACAGAGGTACACCCATGATTTTCGACAACAATTACTACAGAAACCTACTCGACAACAAGGGTCTGTTGCTTGTGGACCACAACCTGGTCACGGACAAGAGGACCAAACCTTATGTGAAAAAAATGGCAAAGAGTAACGATTACTTCTTTGAGGAGTTCTCTAGGGCTTTTGCCATTCTCTCCGAGAACAACCCTCTCACCGGTAATTACTCACTGAACGCTTTCAGTATTTACATATATATACATACATATATATATTGGAGTTATTGAATGAGTTTTTAACGTACGTACAGGCAACAATGGTGAGATCAGGAAGCAATGCAACATGGCCAATAAGCACCACTAGACATGCGATGGAGTCCCTTCAGTGTTCAAGTCGAGTGTGGGAAGAATAAATGAAATCTATGTATGGTTGTGGATGGCTTTGTTTTATGTAAATGCGAAGAAAGGGTCCATTAGCTAGATCTTATCATCATCGTTACTAGTGCATGGAGGGATGCATCTACGTGGAACTTTGTCGTTTTATTCATCCCTTTGTAGTTTGTTAATGAAGCTTTGCTCCTTGTTTAATTTCTGTATCCTTTTGTGGAATCTGTCGGCAAGTAGGGTTGGGAGTGGGCTGACTGTATTATTGTCTGATGCAAGCAATCATGACTCGCATAGCTCTTACCTAACACACTCAATTAACTTCACGCTAATAGATAGATTCCATTATCATTATCATGAAAATTAAGTTGCAATGGGCGTCATAACTCTAAGTATCTTAAGTACCGCATTAATTCATCCTAAGTTCTTAAGCAGCAAGCGTACTAACTCAAAATAACACGTAGGCCACATCCTCGAAAAATAAAACGTCTATTAAAATATTATAAGTTGGCCAAAAAAAAGTAAAGTATGTGCTAACTACGTCCAAACAACCGTACACAATTAAAGATTAAAACTTACTAGAAAAGTTCATATTGACATAGAAGTAGTAAATAACAAATGATACAAGATACAACTTATCTGACTACAAACTATCGACCAAAAAAAGAATAGCCTACTTGGGGAGGTATCACTAGGGGATTGCACATGGGTTCATATTTGGACCAGCTCGTTATTACTTTTTATTTGATTTAGTAGATATATTTTTTTTTTTTTGTCATAAGTAGATATATTATTGACTTTATAATCTAACGTCGATTATTGTTTTATACAAAGAAAACATATCGAAGCGCAAATATTGAGATTCAATTATCTACCTACACACAAATAAACACAGGGAGAAGTAGTGATTAACGGCTAATAATGTCTGTTACTTAATTGAGATGTGAATAATTAATTTTGCGAGTTTTTCACGGCTCAATAATAATTGAGCCGTTACTTTATTTTTACGGCTCAACTTAGTGTGCCGTGAGCTTTCTCTCATTGTTCACTGCTCAATTTCAAGTGCCGTGAATAATGTACTTATTTTTTCACGACTCATTCTTGGATGGACAGCCAATATATTTTAAAAAATAAAAATAAATATTTTTCGCGGCTAAAATGTCAGAGCCGCTAATTTTTTAAAATATATATGTTTTTTACAAAAATTTCAAAAGAATTTCACTCAGACTTCACTTTCACCTGTTTGATGAGTTGTAGAATGTGGCATATAATTATATATTTTTATTATAAAAATGATTTATTTGAAGAAAAAACTCTCGAGCAGCGTGTGCTTTCTGCACTTGGCTCAAAGGCATTATTGCTGCAAAAACCCTTATTGCAAGTTGCAGTTTGAAAACATTGTTGTAGCAGCAAATGTACAAACCTTAAATACAACATGACAAAGACAGCAACAACCTTGTCGCACGCCTCATGCTGAAAGTTTCACCCACTGTACTTTCACATTCACGTTCTTCACCTCACCTCTATGATTCATCTACCTATGGCTCATGACTGTCTAGTTTCCCGAGCTGGAGCCCCTTCAAATTGGAGCTCTCACTGTCGCACCTTCGAAGCTGCACCTCACTGCCCCACCTTCGGAACTGGAGATGCAGTCCTCTGTTAGGAGTTGTCCGACGAAGCTCCTACAAGCTTTGGAGTTCTTACAAATTCCTCTCCTACAAGCTTTGGAGTTCCTACCGATTCCTCTCCTACAGGAAGAAGCACCCAACACCTACACGATGGTCAGGACAGGCGAGGCGACGAAGAAGCAGAACCGGAGGAAGGAAGAAGAAGAAGCACAAGCGAGGCGACGAAGAAGCAGCACAAGCGAGGCCAGGAAGAAGAAGAAGAAAAAGCACAAGTGAGGCGAGAAGAACACGGACAGTCGAGAGAAAGAAGAAGAAGACAGCAAAATATAAGAAATATATATTTTTTAAATAAAAAATAAAAATATTTTTCGCGGCTCATTATATGCAACCCAATTTGCGCTTTCATTCGCGGATCGACATATCTTCTTCCATATGATCCCTTCGAACTCTCGCGCTAAGTCCTTGATGTTTTCACAAATCGTTTCGATTCTCCAATGGTCTGCCTTATCGTGCAAATGGTTGATCACCACTTCCGAGTTTGATTCGATCATAACTTGGTGCCATCCTTTCTCTATTGCCATCCTTCTCCCGAGCATGATGGCCTGAGCCTCCAATGTAGTTGCGCCCGAGCCCTGCATCATTCTATTTGCCCCTCCTTTAACTCGACCTACCTCATCACTTGCGATTACCCCGATCTCTCCCATCTTTGTTCGTGGACACCATGAGGCATCAAAATTTATCTTGATTTCTCCTTGTTTTGGTGCCCCCACCTTTCGAACACTCTCGGGTTTGGTTCATTCCGCATAGTATTCAGTTCGGCTCCAAACTCCTCCCGAGTTCGCCTTACTTCCTCGATGGTGGTTCCCGGGTTCAACATTTTTCCTTCGAACGCCGCTCTACATCTTGCTTCCATATTGTCCAACATATCACCGTACATGATCTCCACCTTGTTTCTTGGGTGTGCCTTTTCATCCCTTCTTTCTTTTGTCTTACCCGTGCCCATTCTTCAAAGCGGTAGTTCTCGTGGTGGTTCAGTCTGAGCCCTAGTAGTTCAGCCCATACCCCTTCCGTCTACCTGCATTTATACACCATATGCTCCCTATCCTCATCTAACCCACATATTGGGCAACTTACCGGAACGTTCATCCCCCTCCTTTGAAGGTTTGCCATAAGTGGTAGTGAGTTCGAGCGGAGCCGCCACATGAAATTCTTGACTTTTGGGATCATGTTGCACTTCCATATGGCTCGCCACCCATCTTCATTGCTATCTCTGGAGGTGGTGGTGGAATTATGTTGAGTCTCAGTTCGGTCCTTCAAGAGATGGTACGCCGATCGGACCGTCACGGTCCCGTCTTGCGTGTGTGGCCAAATCAGTCGGTCTTCCCCTTCCAGTCGCGGTACCTGGACCCGCATCACCTGCATAGCCACCCTTTGTTCGGTGATGGCTCAGATGAGCTCGACGTTCCATGTTCAGTCTTGCAAGAGCAGGTCGACCATGATGTCTCAGTTTACCCCGCAATCTGGTCAGATATTTATCTTGTAGCCTTCGATCGTATCAAACCATGGATCCCCAAACACTCGGAAGGTTTTCCCGTCTCCTATCCTCCATAGTCCTTCGCTCAAGAGCCAGTGCCGTCCACCCAACAAACTTGTCCATCCCCACGATGCTCTCCTTCCCTTTCGGGTCGTGATTATGTCCCTCCCCGAATAATATATCCATCGCATTACCCGGACCCATAACGCATTTGATTCGGCAATCATCCTCCCCGCCATCTTCAAAAGGAGGGCCATGTTAAAAGTTTCCAGTTCTCTGAATCCCAAACCGCCCTTCAAATTATTCTTAGTAAGGGCATCCCATCTTCTCCAATGGATCTTCCTACCCTCATTAGTTTGCCCCCACCAAAATTCTGATATCATCTAGTTAACTTCTGCACACCAAGTTTTTGGTAATTTAAACATGCTCATCACATATGCTGGAATCGCCGTTATAACTGATTTGATGAGAATATTCTCACCCGCTTGGTTGAGTGTTTTTACTCTCCATCTGTTTATCTTGTTTCTGATTATTTCCTTTAGGTACCCCAAAGTCGCATTTTTTTATCTTCCCCAGACTCCCGGAAGGCCTAGGTACTTCTATGGATCGCTCGTGCTTGATATGTGTAGGGCCTCCTCTATTTCCCCACATATGTTTATGTTCGCACCCCTATTGAACGCGAGGGTGAATTTGGACTCATTTATTCACTGGCCCGACACCCTGCATCACTTCATTATAAGCTCCTTTAGACGCCTTGCATTTGCTACTGTGCCTTGGATAAAGAATAATAAGTCGTCTGCAAAGAACAAGTGGTGTAGTTTTGGATAGCCCCTCCCCAGGGTTATCCCCTTCAACGTCTTATCTTGTATGTCCTTCTCAATCATCCTGGATAATACATCCGCCAACAATATAACTAGATAAGGTGATAGCGGATCTCCCTGTCTTATGCCTCTGGTTGGTTGGATGGGTGTAGTACGATTCCCATTCACTAGAACCCTGTAGGTCGATGTAGTTATGCACGCTTTCATTCACCCGATCCATTTGAGGCAAAAACCTCTTTTCTCCAGACTCTTCAACAAGAAGTCCCACTCCACTCGGTCATAGGCTTTCTGCATGTCCAACTTTAGAGCGCACTCCACCCTGTTTGGTTTCCCCTACTCTCCAGATAGTGAAACACTTCATGAGCCACCATAATGTTATCCTGTATAAGCCGACCTGCTACAAAAGCGCTCTGGAAATAGGTGATAAGATCGGATATATATACTTTCAACCTATTCACCAACACTTTTGATATAACCTTATACACAAAATTACATAAGATTATGGGCCTAAACTCAAATGCATGTGTCGGATTTGGCACTTTTGGGATAAGGGTAATATTAGATTGGTTAAGGATGTATGAAAGATACCTGTTTCGAGGAAGGCTCTGGCTGCGATGATGACATCTAGGCCCACAATGTTCCAGTTCCTTTGATATAATAGCCCCGGGAAGCCGTCTGGCCTTGGCGCCTTTGAACCCCGTCAATCGGAACACCGCTTCTCGCACCTCTTCCCCCGTTACTTCCCTTGTTAAATCTACGTTCATTTCCTCGTTTATCTGGGTTGGTATGCTATCCAGTGTGCCACAGTCCGGCTTCGGGTTCTCTGTTGTGAATTCCTTTTCATAATGTTCCCTGACTTCCTCCATTATATATCGTCCCTTTGTTATCCACTCGCCCCCTCCCCTCTTATGCGAGTTAGCTTATTCCTTCGTTTCCGAGCATTTGTGGTCAGGTGGAAGAATGTTGTATTTCGGTCCCCTTTCGTGATCCACTTAACCCTCAATCTTTGTTTCCAATACAACTCCTCCCGCTTCCACAGATCGCTGATTTTTTGTTTTAAGATGATTTCCTCCTCCTGTGTCTCTGTGTTTGGTTGTCTTCGACCAATCTCTTGGAACCTCTCCTTACTCCATTCAATGAGATTCCTCCGGCATTTCCATAGTCTCGACCAAAGTGTGGGTCGGGTCGACTAGTTTTCATTCGACTCCATCCAAGCCGATCGAATCACATCCTTGCATTCCGGGTTCTTGAGCCACATTTCTTCAAATCGGAAACCCCGTTTTCCTCTATACGAATCCCTCCATTTAGTTATGATCATTGGCATGTAGTCCGATCCCATCGCCACTTCATTTACGCATTCGACATTCGGGTATTGTCTTGCCCACTTTGAGTTTATGAACACCATATTCAATCTCTCGTACACCCTTTATGTCCCTCTTCAGCTGTTACACCAAGTATACCGCTGCCCTTTTGCCCCAATGTCCTCCATCCGTATATCCTCGATAAATCTAGTAAAGGCATCAATCTTCCTTTGTGCTTTCATGCGTCCTCCTTCCTTTTCGTGATGATACATAATCTCATTGAAATCCCCTTGGCAACACCATGGTCCATTACGTTCGGTACCCAAATGTATTATCTCATCCCATGATCGATATCTCGCACCTTCCTCTATATCCACATGGATCCAAGTTATGTAGGATGAGTGTCCCGTTTGATCCGTCACTCTCGTGTCTATCAAGTTTGGATTAGATCTCAATATCTGCATGTTAACATTTTCTCCCCACTATAGCGCTAAACCTCTCCTATACGTCGTGGTGCAACGTAATACACCTTATCTAAACCAATTTGCTCCTGTATCCGTTCATATAAAGCATCACCATTCTTTGTCTCCATAAGAAAAATTATCTTCGGGTGATACTTTCCATTGAAGTCTTTCAAGTGTCGAACTGTCAGGGAAGACCCCAAACCCTGACAGTTCCAAACAATTATGCTCATTGATCCCGTGTCGCTGTTGTGGAACAACCACCAAAGCCCATACTTCCACTTGTCGTGTCATGGTTGACTCAGATTGGTACATCAATTATTACACCTTCATTTGGAGCTTTCGGTCTACCCTTCCTCTCCAAAGCTTGTTTCGCAGTGGTTCTCATTTTACCCCGATCCTTGTTTGTTCCCCTCCTCTCTTCTTGTTTGTTTGCCCTATCTCCTGACCGTTTTGATCTCTTCGACCCGACCTCTTCATCATCCCCTTTTCTACTTCGCTTGAGGTTAATTTTGTGCATAAACGGACTTAGGCATGTCTCATTATCTCTTTGATTTTGGTCGCTCCAAGATCGTGGTGACTCGGGCGGAGTCTCCTCAAGGTACATGTGTGGTTCGTCCATATCCATGCATTCGGTCTGGTTTGTGTCGTTGTCGGGCATTTGGATAGTGAGAGGCTGTGTGCAAGGCTGCATTGGGGTGCTGTCTCGGTTCATCATTATATCGGTTGCTGCTTCCTTGCCCTGGCGTGGAGGTATCAGTCTATTTTGCCATTGAGCGAGGCGATATGGTATGGTCTGGTTCGGAATAGGCAAGGCCCACTCCTCTGATTGCATTAGGTGGTTCAGGTTTTGTATCGGTTCGCCTCGTTGTCTCGGTTGGTGTCGATTTTGTGGTGTGAGATTTTCATGGTTATCTTCGTATGCTATGTCTCGGGTCTGTGTGATATAGGTGGTGTGGGTTTCATATGGTTTTGGTGGTTGGGATGCTTGATACGTCTGGTTCGATTTGGGGTGGTGTTGCTTGGTCATGGGTTGTGTTTGTGGGTATTGTAGCTGGTGTTCAATGGGATGGAGCCTTAGTGTTTCAGTGTTGATCCTGCCTTCCCATCCTTGATACAGTATCATGGAGGAAGTGTCACCTGGTGGGTGCACCTCCTTGGTCGGTTCATCACTCTCATTTGTGCTCCCATCATGCTCCATTGGGTCATCCGTCTGCACATTATGGAGGAAGTGTCACCCGGTGTTGCTTTCTCTTTTTCGCGGTCCTTGAAGTAGTCCATTATATCAAACCATGACCTATGGGTACCACTTTGTCCCCCAACTAATCCACTCCTCGGTCCCCCTCCCATTCTGCTCTCCCTACTCATTTTTGGCCTTTGTCCCGCCAGCCATGACCCATACATCAGTTGCCCTTTTGCACATCTGAGTAGCGTGACCCAAATATTCCCACACCCATAGCAGACATCAGACAACCTCTCATACTTGATGGATGCCCACTGTTCCTCCCCTTTTGAATTGTTCCACCAGAATCCCGCCATTAGTGGTTCGTCCACATTCATTCTACTTTCATCCGCATAAATGCATTTTGTGCACTCTCCGTTTCCTCCTCCACTTCTATGACATTTCCTATTTTTTCACCTATCAACTTGGCATTCTCGACACTATACTTCTGTAGCCCTAGGTCATGAACTTGTACCCATAATTGCAATTTCTTAAAATCTACTAGCACTAAACCAACCGTTGGGCTCCATTTTTTCATACTCATGCAGTGTCCTTGAACCGACCATGGCGACATATCAAATATTTGTTTCCCTATCCTCCTCATTCTCAAATTCAAAGATGACAACCCTATCCGACACATTCGATATGATAACTGATCCGTACCTCTCCCATGCCAGTTTCAGAACATTGTGAATTGCTCATGCTTTGAACGTTTTCTGGGATATGATCATTCCTACACATCGTTCACTCCTTTCCAACCGGGGATTCGACGGTAGGTCCAGTGCGTTCTTCCTCGTGTATATTCCATCGTTCAGCCTGCCACATTGATCACTCATTGTGGCAAAACACCGGTCCAGCTGCCTTCACCGTGATCGCACCTATCCTGCAGGAAACTGAAAAATGAAATGGGTTAGGTTCGAAAGAGATTGGTGCCAAGGCGAGCTCGCTCGTGCCCAATCGTCCTGCCCAACCGTGTTCAGTTGTGGGTTGGTTCTCTTCGGCTCCCCTTGTTTATCTACCCAGTTGGTCTGGTCATTGAACAAAGCCAGCATGCTGGTAAACCATCTTCCCCGTCCACACGCGAGCTCCAAACCAGTCGGGGCGAGCCGTTTTCAGCGAGCTAGGTTAAGGTTTCTGCGTTTTCGTTTTCCTCCAGACGCTGCTGCTTTGCATGGGACTGTAGTTGGACGTCTTCAACATTATTTGAAGTCTCTCTCCTGTGTTAATTGCACTGCACGATGCTTGAGTCGTTCGATTGGATTATTTTGGCAGTTTCTCCTCTTCTTCGATTGATTTCACCAGGAAGGCACCGACAAATGCGGAGAATATTCTCTCACTAACTTAGGAGAGAGAAGTTGGATGAAACACTGTTCTCCTTGGTATAAAAGCAGGATTGTTAAAGAATTAAGTAGTGAGATGTTCTATAAAATATTAGTTAGTATCTTATTTAAACTAGTGTTATGGTACTACCTAGGCTTGTTCATTTAAACCGATTCAGCCGAACTGGTCTGGTCTGGTTTGAACCGGTTCGACCGAACTGGTTTCAAAACCAAACCAGTTTTTTACACTTCAAGTAGACCAGTTCAAAGTAGTACTAAAAATTCACTTCGAATTGACTCGTTTTTTGATACTGGTTTATACTTAAATTTAAATCAAACCACTTTAAACTTATATAATTTTAGAACCGGTTTGAAGCAAAATAAACCAAACCTTCCTGAAATTAAACCAAACTTAGAGATGTTTTCAATAAACCAAACCTAGAGATGTATATATTGATGTTGGACAAAATTTCAGTTGGTTGTGGAACAGATTTTCAGTCGGTTCAATTTATTTTTCATTCAGTTCAGTGTGTTTTTCAGCTGGTTCAGTGTTTTTTCAGTCGGTTCAGTGTGTTTTTCAGTTGGTTCAGTGTTTTTGGTTGCGGTTCTGTGTGTTGGACAAGATTTCCAGTCAGTTCAGTTTCGGTTTGAACCAAATTATTTCATAACCAAAATTGTTATTTAAGACACCAAATCAGACCAGTTTGAACCGGTTCTGAATCGGTTCGAACCATACCAGTTTTTTTTACCTAAAACAGATTAGTTTTTTTAGAAACAAAGAAAAATACTAATTTTTTACAGACCAGATCAATTCAGTTCTGAACCGGTTCGGGGTCGAACCGGTTCATGAATAAACCTAGTATTACCCCGTGATGTAGCAATCCTCTACTTATTTACCTATTAACAAAATATATTGTATAGTTTTTCTAAAAAAACAAATACCCTGCCCTGCTTTCCCAGTGGAACGTCAATAAAGATCAATTGATTAGGATATTGTAACTGGTCCCCTTGCCAATATAATATTGGTAATTTGGTATAGTTAAATAAAGTGGATCCAATGTGCTAATAAATGTTAGAACAAAAAACAAACGATGCCTGAATTAAGAAAAAAAAAACAAATTTATATAAGAAATGAGACACAAAAATACATTCACATAATAATATTATTTTTTTGGGTAAATAATATAAGAATACTTTAAACGTACGCAACACATATATATAGGGAGGATCGGGCCAAAAAAATATATATATAGGGAGGACAATTCAGATAAGTTATCAAGATGTCAGTATTGGCCAAAATAAAATAAAAAACATCAAGGTGTCAGAGAAATATCTTATTCATTGTCCCCCATTCATAGAATATAGGAGAAATTGCATTCTAATCCATTGACTCTTAGCTTATAGCATATTACACACTAAACTTGTATGGTTAGCTATATTTAGATGTACTCTCACTTCTTAACAGTTACTCCCGTAATTACTATTATTTTTGAAACACTTTGTTTCTATTTGTACGAATTCAAAGGGGAGAGTTGGAACCCTATTGGCTAAAGTACAAATCTCTTGAAGACCTGAATACCAGGGGTTAGGGTCTAACCCAGGTTCGCATCTAGCCATGGGTTAGGTTCTGATTCCCAAACCCTAATTTAAATCCCTCTATTATAATTGATTAGGTTTTGGATAAATAAATACAATTAAACTGTATACAGAAATAAAGTAGAGTGCATTGCTGTAAGATTTTAAAAGGAAAGTTGCAGTGCTACAACTTTATAGACTAAAGAGGAAAGTTGTGTAAATTTAAATACCTTATCTCTATTACAAAGCAGCTGAGCCGTCCATTCTTGGTCCCACTCGAGCGATGGCGTCCATGTGTTTTCCGGCAAATAACTATACATTATGAATTAAAGTCTTCACCTTGTAATTTGCAATCGTCTTGGCCAAACTGATGAAGTGTTTGGTAACAGGATTAGCTACGACGTTCTTAAATATTTGTTTGGTTTAGAAAATTGGTGATACCAACGTGCATGTATTCCAAATGTACAGTACTATGTATGTATTAACTAATAATACGGTTTACAATATCCACACTTGTGAGTACGTGAAGGACACGATTCTAATACCCAATCGTACCAGTTACCTCTTCTTTGGCGAATAATGGAACTGCTGAACCCTGAAACATGGAACTTTTTTTTTTGCCAAAAGATCATACTTGATTAATGCGAAATCAAAGAAGAGTTCGAGTACAATATATTATCCGTAACAATTATCAATGAATTGAACTAGAACTAGAGACGTTGAAATGAAGAAGAGAATACCTTGGTAAAGAAGAAATGGATAACAGAATTAACATAACTTTACTTTCAAGCTTTCATTCAAGTTAATTTCTAATTAGTCATACATTCTTTATTTATACAAGAACTAGAAGCTAATCACGGTAATCAACAACAGAAATAACAGAATTATGAACCTTCTCTAATCTTCTAAACTCTTCTAGACAACACTTAAGACTTACGACACACTAACTTGCATAGCAAGTAAACACCTAACACATACATCCTAACATTCCCTTAAGAAGATTGATTTTCTTCTTTCTCAATTTTGATTTCATTGAATCAATCAGCTGAAAACTTCTGCACTAAAATCTGCAATCATATGTTCTGATTATTTCACAATCTTCATCTCTAATCATCATACACCAGTATACACTCAAAATTCTCAAAACAATGATTAGCACACTTACATAGATTCAATCAAAACTGATTCACACACATGATAAACATTTTTTTCATCAGATGAGTGTGAATTAGATCAACATATCAACCATAAGCATATCAATATTAACCTCCACAATACAGCTTCACAAAAGATCTATCCACTTGATGAGTTATTTCATCAACTCAATCTTCCATAGATCATATAACTATGAATTTTTTTCTTATTTATGCTGACATTTATTTTCAGCTCTTCACAATTCTGTGATGAATTCATCATTTTATTCATTGCTTATCTTCGAATTTTTTTACTGACAGAGAGGTTTCCATTTGCCTCTATCTTACCAATGAAGTTGGGAGGTTTTCATTTGCCTCCATCTTTTCATCCTCAAACAACTTCTCAAAGTTGCTTGAATGTTTTCTTTGAGAAGTGTTATTTTTGGATTCAAACTTCACCCTATGTCAGTTTATGATCACAGAAGGAAGATGAGCTGATAAAAATACCACAACAAATGGAAGAACTCAGCACAGCATAATATCATAGATGTTAAACATCAATAAGCAACTGGATATGAATATGATGACTGAACAACTCAATCTGAAAAAGAAAGCATCATGATAGGAAACAGAATCAACTGAACCATGCAATGGAAAATCACCATCAGAGAATCTAAGTGTAGACTTATGTATGACAGATCAAAGAGCAAATAGAAACAACTAGAACACACTCAAACAGATTGACAAAGAACAAAAGAAACACAAGATTATTCATATTCATCAAAGAGAGAAAGATCAGTCAATCAATCAACTTAAACAGAATGAAACACCAACTAAACTATAACATGAACACAAAAGATACTATCCTTAGTTTGCCTGATTATGACCTTCATCCAGCTTAGCTGCAATACTAAGAGAATCCATTAGTTATTGAAATGATAAAACTCCAAGTTTCCTTCTAAATGGAACAAATTGCTTCTCAGTAATGGGTTTCGTAAGTATATCTGCCAATTGTTCTGAAGCTGGAACAAAATTTACCAAAACTTGACCATTTTGCACTTTTTCTCTCACGAAACACAAATCAATCTCAACATGCTTCATCTTCGAGTGATGAATCAGATTTTCAGTTAAAGCAACTGCCCCTGTATTATCACTCCACACTATAGGAACAGATGTAAGTTTAATATTAAGTTCAGATAACAGAGAAGTAACCCACATTACCTCACACACTGCATTGGCTATGGCTCTATACTCTACTTCAGCTGACGATCGAGATATGACAGGCTGTTTCTTGGAACTCCATACAATAGGATTCCCATTCAGTAAGAGGTAATGCCCATATACTGACTTACGATCAACTAAATCACTCCCCCAGTCAGCATCAGCATATGAGACTAGAGTAACATCAGAGGAAGCAACATAACTAGCTCTAAACACAAGACCATGATCTATGGTACCTTTGAGATACCTGAGCACACGCAAAACAGCTTTCCAATGACAAACAACAGACTGTTGCATATACTGACTTAGCTTATTCACTGCAAAGTGAATATCTGGTTTGGTAACACAGACATGCTGCAAAGCACCTACAATGCTCCTATACAGATGCTCATCAACATAGGAAGTTTCATCAATGATCTCTGCAACCTTAGTTAAAAAATTTCCAAACATCGGTGTGGGAGCCATGTCTTATTAATCAGCTCCATAATGTATTTCCTCTGTCCGAACAACAAGCAATCTTCAGTAACCTGAACATCCATACCCAAAAAGTAGTTTAATGTACATAGATCTTTCAATTTAAATTCTTTGTTGATATCAGTCACAACAGAATCTATACTAGCCATATCACTACCTGTTATTACAATATCATCTACATATACCAAAAGAAACACAGTACCTGAGTCACTTTTCTTCACAAACAAACAACTATCTGCAAGAGAAACAGAAAACTAAAGAGAAGAGAGTAAAAAAAATTTAAGTCTTTTAAACGAAGCACGTGGTGCTTGTTTTAAACCATAGAGTGCCTTGTTAAGCTTGCACACCAAAGCATTACCCTGAGCATCCGTTTTTTCAAACCCGGGAGGCTGTATCATATAAACATCTTCAGCTTATTCCCCATGTAAGAATGCGTTATTAACATCAACCTATCTCAATTTCCATTTGTGTGTTAATGCTAAGGTAAGAATAATCCTAACTGTTGGAGCTTTAACCACAGGACTAAACGTATCTTGGAAATCGAAACCAGGTTTTTGAGAAAAACCCTTAGCTACTAACCTGGCCTTATATCTTGCAATCGAACCATCCAAATTTCTCTTTATCTTGAAGAGCCATTTACACCTGATAGGTAGCCTTCCACCTGGTAAGTGAACTAGACTCCACGTATTGTTGTTCACCAAAGCTTGAAGTTCCTCCTGTACTGCAGATGCCCACACAGAACACTTCATAGCAACATGTATATCAGATGGTTCAGTTTGATTATATTTTGACAAATCAATCACAGAAGTAGTCAAAGCAGCTAAATTTCTTGTCTTCGATCTGGTTTGCATAGAGTGTTTATTATTCTGAGAAACACCACTATTCCCATTATCATTCACAATCTGGGAAGATCTTACTAGATTAGATGGATCAGTGAAATCAGAATCAGACGAAACAAGGACCATAACCGAGTCCCTTAAGACATACCTGATTGTGGCAGGACTTACCACAGGAGAGGATGACCTCAGAACTGGTTGATTTACCACAGGTTCCTCATGAGAAGAAACAACATTCACAGGTAAAGAATCCTCAGAAGACAGCATATCTGGACCTGTTAAATGTGAAGGAACATACACCAAGGGAGTAGAATTTGACTTGTCCGAAACATCTCTACAAACATCTGCAAGATGCACATCTTCAGGACTACATAAAGAAGAGTTAAATGGTAAAAAGAATGGTGATGTAGTTGCAGTGTTCTTCACAGCTCCAGATTGTATAAAAGACCCTTATCGATCTGCAAAGGGAAACACACCTTCATTAAACCGAACATGTCTAGACACATATACACTACCTGAATCATCAAGACATCTATAACCATGCTGATTTGCACAATATCCAATGAAGACACATGGGGCTGACCTGAAATCCATCTTGTGTCTATTAAACGGTATAATATAAGGAAAGCACAAGCAGCCAAAAACTCTCAAGAAACCATAATCAGGAGCTTTAGAAAATAATTTTTCATGTGGAGACAAGTTATCAATTACCTTAGACGGAAGCCTGTTTATCAAGAACACTGCAATAAAAAACGAGTCAGTCCAGTACTGCATTGGCATAGATGCATGTTTCATCAATGTTAATCCTGTTTCAACAATATTACGATGTTTTCTCTCAACAATCCCATTCTGTTCAGAAGTATATGAACATGTAAATCTGTGTTTTATTCCGTATTGACTTAAGCATGAAGATAAAGCACGAAATTCTCCACCCCCATCAGTTTGCACAGCCTTAATCAAAAAACCAAGCTGATTCTCCACAGCTTTATGAAATTGTGGAAAAATAGATGACACATCACTTTTCTTTTTCATAAAATAAATCCAAGTGTACCTTGTAAACACATCTACAATACTTAGGTAATAGAGATTACCATTTGATGGAATAGGTGCAGGCCCCCATAGATCCATTTCAAGCAACTCTAACGGTGTATGATACTCAGTGTTGGACTCTGCAAAAGGAAGCTTACAACTCTTACCTATAGCACAAGCAGTACACATAGATGTGTTAGGACTGATTTTCAAATTTGATTGTTTTAAAACCATAGACAGTGTATGTTGGGACGGATGACCAAGTCTTTTATGAAGAATATCATAATTCAACTTTATTTGAACCAAATTGCAACAGTTTGATTGATCAGAACTACAAGTAGACAGATTACAAACCATAGATCTACTAGTAGTATCCTTAGTACCAGTCAAAGAAAAATCATTATTGTTTTTAACAAAACTACTGAAATCAAGCTTGTACAATCCTCCGCTCTCAGATCCCCTAAGTAACACTTAATGACTACTTGAATCTCGCACCAGACAGTGATTGGAATGAAATTCAAAATACACTCTATTGTCCCTGGTAAACTGCGAGACAGAAACCAAATTTTTAGTGATTTGAGGAGTACAAAGCATATTATGTAACACCAATGATTTAGAAGCAGTATTGATAACTGCTGTACCTATGCTGTTAATATCAATGAGATTACCATTAGCTACATGTATCTTACCTGAGCCTGAGTATGATTGAGCACCAGGAGGATTCATCTGAGAAAAATGATTCGTGGCGCCAGAATCAGGATACCAAGCTTTGTCCGATATGTTTTGGCCAGAGGTTGAAGCAGCAGTAGTCAGGTGAGCTTGCGAGTGTGTATCCAGAATTGTTGAATGCAAAGATGAATTTGGAGGAGCTGAGGGTTGAACATCTTGATATGATGGCATGACCGATTGGAACTGAGGAACATGAGGCAGTGTAGGCTGCATATTCATCACAGAAGGCATAACAGTGTATGGCTGAAATTGAAAACCATGAGGAGGCACAAAAACAGGTACAAACTGACTATAGTTTAACGATGGATAAGGATTCATGTAAGCAGAACCAGATGACAGCACATTCTGAGGTTGAGCAGAATTTCCAAAGTTTGATGATCCTGTCATAAACTGATGAGGTACTGCATTTTTATTCTGACTTTTGGTCGATCCAGCACTCGAAAATGACATCGCATCTTCATCATTCCACTGAACAGAGGTGAGATTAGCATTCATACCTTCATTTGGTTGAGCAGTGACACCTTGAAAGTGAACATTGAATCAGTGATAGCACCGATGCACGAGATGTCCGAACTTCCCACAAAGCTGACACTGTGGTTTGTTGTTTCCAAATCCTCTTCCCCTGCCTCTTCCTCTACCATAGGTAGGTTGATTTGGTTGATAATCTGGTGTATGAACAACAGAAGATGACTGACTTTGATTCTGTCCTGAATCAATGTGAGTGACTTGTCCAGAATCCATACGTTTCGCAGCTACATCAGAACTTTTAACCACATTAGTTAGATTTAACGAAGTATCACACATCATGTCTTTTTGCCGAGCCTCTGCATCAAGAAGAACTGATGAAATAGAAGTAAGATCATATGGATTGCGACTTGCGTGAATCACAGCCACAATATTGTCGTATTGACCTTTCACACCATTCAAGATTATAGAGATTTGCTGCATTTCATCAATGGCATGTTCACAGCTTGACAGACTATCACATGTTAATTGAATATCAGTTAGATATTCACGCATAGACTGTGTGAGAAGTTTTCTGACCTTTAATCGATCGTATAGACTCATTATCCGAGTTGTCGAAGATGAGGAGAAGTTCTGATGCAATCTGTTTCAGATTGAAGCAGAGGTCATGTAGCCAACCAGACCTTTACTGATTGGAGAGGAGATGTAGGCCAGAACCCACGATGCCATAGACGAATCCTGTTGAGCATACTTCGTGAATTCTAGATTCAACACTTTATTCCCTTCATGATCATCAATGTATCTTGGAATGTCTATTGATCCAAACAAGTAACCTTCCAAGTTTAGACCACGCACAACCAGTAACACCTGCTGTTTCCAGGATTGGAAATTGTCGTCGCTTGTTAGCTGTAAGATTTTAAAAAGGAAAGTTACAGTGCTACAACTTTATAGACTAAAAAGGAAAGTTGTGTAAATTTAAATACCTTATCTCTATTACAAAGCAGCTGAGCCGTCCATTCTTGGTCCCACTCGAGCGATGGCGTCCATGTATTTTCCGGCAAATAACTATTCATTCACCTTATAATTTGCAATCGTTTTGGCCAAACTGATGAGGTGTTTGGTAACAGGATTAGCTACGACGTTCTTAAATATTTGTTTGGTTTAGAAAATTGGTGATACCAATGTGCATGTTTTCCAAATGTATAGTACTATGTATGTATTAACTAATAATACGGTTTACAATATCCACACTTGCGAGTATGTGAAGGACACAGTTCTAATACCCAATCATACCAGTTACCTCTTCTTTGGTGAATAATGGAACTGCTGGACCCTGAAACATGGATTATTATTTTTTTTTTGCCAAAAGATCATACTTGATTAATGCAAAATCAAAGAAGAGTTCGAGTACAATATATTATCCGTAACAATTATCAATGAATTGAACTAGAACTAGAGACGTTGAAATGAAGAAGACGATACCTTGGTAAAGAAGAAATGGATAACAAAATTAACAGAACTTTACTTTCAAGCTTTCATTCAAGTTAATTTCTAATCAGTCATACATCCTCAATTTATACAAGAACTAGAAGCTAATCACGATAATCAACAACAGAAATAACAGAATTATGAACCTTCTCTAATCTTCTAAACTCTTCTAGACAACACTTAAGACTTACGACACACTAACTTGCATAGCAAGTAAACACCTAACACATACATCCTAACAAAAATTAACCTAAGAAGCGAGGTCGCAGGTGAGAACATCTAGGCCGAAGGACACGACCTCGATAACGCATATTAAGCAACCTAGTCCGCACATGAGTTCGCGGACCGGGGGATATGCACCCACGCGATTAGCTCTATCGTCAAAGATAAAGTAAGCACGTTCGACAAAATTGGCGCTATCCTCCAAACAAATTCTTTCCGAAGAAGGTGATTGACGACGCATAACGCGTCGGACTCGATGATGACTCTAGGCCACCCACTATCTATCGCGAGCTAGACCGATGCTAGGATGGATTCGACCTCCAACTCCTCGACTGATGCCGCTGTCTTTGTCGCACTCGTACCTCCCCGTATCTCGCCCGAGAAGTTTCTCGCGATGACACCGATACCTCCCCGCTGTGTGCGCCCACACCAGGAGACATCACAGTTAATCTTGATCACATCTTCCGGTGGACGACTCCATGCCGTGATCAATGGCTGCTGCCTGGTCTTCCGCCTGGGCGGAATCATCTCTTGGCACAACTTATTGATTTTCTGCAATATAGACTCAACCAAGGGACATCAACCTTCGAACACAAGTTTGCATCTCGATTTCTAAATAACCCAACAGACAATCATCATCCGAGGCCACGAGTTCGCAGCCTCCCTTCTCCGAGATTGGTTTTCGGTCGCAGCCCAATTCAACTAGTCTTCTATGGAGCTCCGACCCATATCAAGCCCAGCCGCGGGCATGTGTCTCTGCCAGACCTGCTGCACCCATGGGCACCCGAACAGAACATGCTCTGTCGACTCCTCGACATGACAGCTAGGACACATGGTCGATATTTGAACACTCTTTCGAGAAAGTGTTTCCCGTGTCGGCAATGAGTTGGTGGCCACTTTCCACATGAAGACTTTGATCTTAGGCCAAACCTCGGCCTTTCAAATCGCCGGCCACACCTCCGGAAGGTCCAGTTGTGGCTGCCGATTGAGATTTACCTCAAGGCGCGACTGTCTGTTGTGAATGCAGTGGTATGCCGACCTGACCGAAATCACACCACTCCGTGTATGGGGCCACCTCAGTACGTCTTTCTCTTGCACTATCGGGATAGTGATGTCTAGAACTGAATCCACATCCTCTGAATGAACAACATCTAATACCTCTTGTTCTCTCCACGAACGATCATCCGGGTTCACCCACTGCGCCACCCGAAGGTGAACATGCTCTGCTGACTCCACTCTCGGCCGAACTCCGAAGTTCGCTCGATGGTATACCCACGGATCATGGAATGGCCTTATTGAGTGACCATCCCTTGGGCCCAGACCCCCTACTCTTGGATTACCGATCGCCCCTCCAACAAGCTAGCCCACGCCCAAGACGGTGTGCTCCCCATCGACGCCTGCAAGAATGAGCTATTAGGAAATACACACTTTTAATAACACGAACCCATAGAGCATTCAACTTCGACAAGATCCGCGATGCCATATTTGCAAGGATGGCCCTATTGAATGCTTGCATCTCCCAGAATCCATAACCTCCGATCGCCTTCGCGTTAGTCATTGCCCCAGTTTTTCCAATGAATCCTCTGAGCGCCCTCACGCGAACACCACGAAAACCGGGATATGAGGCCATTGATCTCTTTGCACCATGTCGTCGGCAGTTGGAAAATGTGCATCACATAGGTTGGAATCGCGTTGAGAACGACTTTGATCAGTACCTCTTTGCCCGCTTGGTTGAGCATGCGATTCCGCTAACTCTGAATCTTGTCTCGGACTCTTTCTTTAAGATAGTTCAAAGCATCCTTCCACGACGTGCCCCAAATCGTAGGAAGTCCCAGGAAGAACCCTGGGTCTACTGTTTGCTCCACCCTGAAGAGCGCCGAAATATTCGATTAGAACTCAATCTGCAGCCGAGTTGAAGAATAAACAAGACTTGGAGTAGTTGATCTTCTGACCCCGAGTTGGAACAATATTGGTCTAGAGTACTCTTGAGATTTTCAGCATCAGCAGTCGGTCCCTTGAGGAAGAAGATCGAATCGTCCGCAAAGAAGAGGTGCTGAATCTCGGGGCACCCCCTCTTCGGTCGGATTCCCCGTATGTGGCCCTTGGACACCTGATCATCTAGCATCCTTGACAAAACATCAGCTACCAATATAAATAAGTACGGGGATAGAGGGTCACACTGTCTTAGGCCCCGCGATGGCTTGATGTGGTCCGTGTGCTTCCAATTGACATTAATCTGATACGTGACCGTGGAGATGCATGCTTCAATCCATTGGACCCATTTGTTTGCGAATCCCCTATTCCTCAACATCTCAAGAAGGAAGTCCTACTCTATTCGATCGTACACCTTCTGCATGTCGATCTTTAGAGCGCACTCCGTCCGCCCCTTGGGTCCTCTCGGCTTTCCCCTCATTTTTAGGAAGTGGAACATCTCGTGAGCTATAATGATGCTGTCCTGGATCCTTCTTCCTGAAACGAAGGCAGTTTGAAATGGGGTGACCAGTTCCGACAAATAAGTTTTAAGTCTATTTGCCAGAACCTTAGAGATTATCTTATAACCGAAGTTACACAGGCTAATAGGCCGGAAGTCAGATGCACTCAAGGGGTTAGCTAATTTGGGAATTAAGGTAATATAAGTAGAATTAAGGAAAGGGGGCTTGATACCTGTCTTGAGGAATGCGTTGACAGAAGTGATCAAGTCTGGACCGATAGTGCCCCAACTCCTTTGGAAGAAAGAACCTAAGAACCCATCCGGTCCTGGAGCCCTTGACCCCCGCATCTGAAAGCAAGCCCTACGGATATCATCCCCCGTCTCCGTACGAGTCAGATCCTCATTCATCTCCCCCGATACTTGCCTATTCAAACACTCGAGGCCCTGGTCAAAAGTTCCCCTATCCACTCCGCTTGGTCTGCTCGAAGAGAAGAGGTTCGAGTAGAAAGCGTGTAGTTCATTTTGGATCTGTCGGTCCCCCTCCAACCACGCCCCGTCATCACCCCGTAGCCGAATAATTTTGTTTCTCCGTCTATGGGATAAAGTCGTTTGGTAGAAGAACTTCGTATTTTTGTTCCCCGAGGTTAACCATCGAACCCGAGACCTTTGCGCCCAGTAGATCTCCTCCCTTTTCCATAGTGCATGCAGCCGTGACTTAAGGTCTCTCTCCTCGTCTTGAACCTCTTGTTGACCATGGCAAATCGGCAAACGCTTAATCTGTTTCGTGACTTTCCAGATTTCCAACATGTTGTGTTTAAACACCTTAGAGCTCCATTCAGTCAAAGACTTATTGCATCTCTCAAGTTTTGGCTGAAGGTCCTCGGTTTGAGCAACCGAGCCTCCAACTTTCCACGCTCCCTTGATTATGTCATGGCACTCGCCCTTCTCGAACCACATCTCCTTGAAGCGGCCTTTTCTTTCTGAATGGGCAAGATGTAAGCTGATCGGGGCATGGTCCGACCCTATTATCAACTCATGAATGCATTGCGCCGTGGGGAATGTAGTGCACCATGCTTGGTTAGCAAGTGTTAGGTACCTCAGATTAAACCAGAAAAGAAAGAAATCGAAGCTTACTTGAGTGAAGGTAAGAATCTGTTCTTCATTCAAAAGTTAGTTTAGTCTGTTACACCGATTACTATTTATAACCTATAACTATCCTATAATTGCAACCAGGTCCTTCTCGTTTATTTACAAACAGATCCTTGAACATATGTAATTATACATATGTCCTAACATTCCCTATTGAAGATCTGATTTCAAATTTTTGTTGACACCTTCGTTCTTTTCCTTTTCATTCTTGAAAACCAGAATTTGAAATTGATCTAATTCAGCTAGCAGCATGTGAGCATGAACTGTTGGCTTCCCAGGCATTCGCTTCACAGGTAAGTACATTACGACTTCATCTGAAAACCTTGAATTCTGTAATCTCCTGTGAAAGCACTTCATACCATACTATCAATATATCCAAGTGAATACGATTGATCAATCTCAAGTATTCATCAACTGATTCCTCAACTGTTCAATGACATGGAACAATGCCTCATTCATAATGAACATGCTCGACTCAGTGCACCACTATAACACACTCTGATTCATATTGCAGAAATCAATTTCAGCATATGTACTTCACCATTCTGTTTTGTCAAACTCTAAGAAACTCACACTCCTGATACAAAACCAGTACACATATATTCACTAGATGGGCATGAAACTAGAGTTTGATCCAGCAATCTCACAACACATCTTATTTCATTCACGACAACTGCACTGACACTGTTTTTCTTCCTTTCCTCTGTATTTTTTTTCTCAGACTTTCCATTTTTGAATCTGAATTGCTCCTTGACAGAAGGGTTTGAGCCCTTATCTTATCAACATTGGTTGAGGGTTTGAGCCCTTATCTTTACTTCCTCAAGAACCAATCTGAAGTATCATATCGTTTTCTTGAGATTGAGTTCTATTTTTGGAATCAAGCCAATGTTTTATGTCAAGGAGATATGCTGCAATCTTTTCATTGTTCTTTTTTTTTTCTTGGAACAACAGATGTTAATGCAGTCATCGATAACAAAACAGATCAGTCATGATATTAACTAAGGACCACACTCTAGCCATTGCACCACACAAACATAATATAAGCAAGCTCAGGTAATGTACCTATTGTATGATAATCCAGAGAATCAACACAACAGTCAATGAAATATACATGCCAAAACTGATTTATCCAACATGAAAAGGAATGTACCACAGGAGTACACATTGACAAACATGAAACACCAGAATGACAACAGTCAAAGCACGAACAGATAAAAGAATCAGGACAACAACTTGAAACTGAACAAAACAACACTCACTAGAATATATCAACAGCACGGATATAAGTACTAACACACAAGAAAACATAAATTCAAAGATTACTCAGAATCAGCATCTTTACCAGACACATGACTATCAATCCCATTATGATCCATCAACTCTTCCACAGAAAATATCCCTAGTTTCTTCCTGCAAGGTACAAACATTTTTTCAGTCAATGGTTTAGTTAGAATGCCTGCCACTTGTTCATTAGATGGAACGAAATTAACAATAACATGACCAGAGTTAACTTTTTCTCTAACAAAAAACAAATCGATTTCAACGTGCTTCATCTTCGAATGTTGAATCAGATTTTCAGACAATCGGATTTTCAGACAAGGCTGCAGCACTGGTACTGTCTGTCCATACCACAGGCACAGAAGATAACATCAGGCCCATCTCAGTAAGCAAGGATTTAACCCAGAAAATCTCACACACAACATTAGCTACTGCACGGAACTCAGCCTCAGCACTCGACCGAGCTACCACTGACTGCTTCTTTGAGCTCCAAATTATTGGATTACCATTCAATAGAAGATAGTGTCCTGAAATTGACTTCCTATCAGAAATGTCACCACCCCAATCTGCATCAGAGTAGGAAGTTAAAGAAATCTCTTTAACAGGAAACAAGTTAGTACGAAACATGAGACAATGATCAATCGTACCTTTCAAATAACGAACAATATGTAACACAGCTTTCCAGTGACTAATACTAGGAGTTTGCATGAATTGACTAAGCTTATTGACTGAGAAATTGATATCAGGACGAGTAACACATATGTGTTGAAGAGCACCAATAGTGCTACGGTATAAGGTAACATCATCGAAGCTTTCTGAGCAAGTAATCATACCTGTTTTGGACAAGCATGTACCAGTCATTGGAGTGGGACAGGCAGACACTGAATTGAGACCAAGTTTGTCAACCAGATCTTGCACATACTTCTTTTGATTCAACAACAAAAAATCATCAGTAGCTAAAACCTCCATGCCCAGAAAATAGCTGAGATTTCCCAAATCTTTAAGCTGAAACTCCTCATTAATAGCCTTAATAACATCAGAAATCAAACTAGCCGAAGGGCCTGTAACAACAATATCATCAACATATACCAAAAGAAAAACAGAACCAACCTCACTGTGTTTGATGAACAAACAACTGTCCGCAACAGAGGCTTTGAACTGCAATTGTTGTAGAAGAAAGCACTTGAGCTTCTCGAACCACGCCCTTGGTGCCTGTCTTAAACCATATAGAGTCTTGTGCAGCTTACAAACTAACAGAGCATTGGTGTTGGATGTATGTTCAAAACCCGGTGGTTGAACCATGAACACCTCCTCAGATAGCTCCCCATGGAGAAACGCATTATTGATATCAATCTGTCTCAACGACCACTTGTGAGAAAGAGCTAAAGAAAGGACAATTCTAACCGTAGCTGATTTTACCACTGGACTAAACATTTCCTGGAAATCGAATCCAGGCTTTTGAGAGAAGCCCTTTGCCACCAGTCGAGCTTTATACCGAGCAATGGATCCATCAGAGTTCTTCTTGATCTTAAAGATCCATTTACAACCAATGGGAATTCTTCCTGATGGTAGCTGAACAATTGACCATGTTTTGTTGTTTTGAAGAGCTGAGAATTCTTCTTCAACAGCCGCTCGCCAATGAGAACTGTGTAAGGCTTGATGAATGGACTTAGGCTCTGTTGTAAGTAAAGCATCAGAAGACTCAACATTTGTTAGTAATGCCTGAAGAGACGATTGATTATGAGAATGAGCTTTGGACCTAGTAACCATTGGATGAATACTCGAAGGATTACCAGATGTATTTGAACTAACAACAAAAGTAACAACATGTATAGGAGAAGAAGCAGAGCTAGGAACTAAATTGGAACCACAAAGCCTATATGAAACAACAGGTAAAGAAACAGAAGAAGATACAGGATGCACCACAGGAGAAGGCACATCATTAACAGTCGGTATCACAGGAGAAACAACAGCATTATCAGAAACATCAACATTATCATGAGTATTAAAACAAGGAAAGCATGAACTTGTAGCATTGTGATGAGCAGAATCAGGAGATGGAGAGGGTGGTGATTGAGCTGGTAAAGTGACAGAGTCAGCAAGTAGAACAAAACCATTTGATCCAACAGAAGTAAACTGAGCATCACACGAAATAAAGAAAGGAGGCGATGTGTAATTCTGAGTAGGACCATTAGATGTAAAGAAATTACTCTTAGTATCAGCAAATGGAAACACAGATTCATGAAACACAACATTTCGTGATGTATACACACGGCCAGACGAAGACAAACATTTATAACCATGATACTTTGCACAATAACCCAAGAACATGCATGGTTCAGAACGAGGAGCAAGCTTAGTTTTATGAAATGGCCTAAGATGTGGGAAACACAAGCAGCCAAACACCCTCAAGAATGAATAGTTAGGAGCAGATGAAAACAGTTTTTCATGGGGAGACAAATGCTGCAAACTTACTGAAGGTAACCTGTTAATGAGGAATGTAGCTGTATAAAACGCGTCTGACCAGTAATGGAGTGGAACCGAGGCTTGAGCTAACAGAGTTAGACCCAGCTCAACAATGTGCCTGTGTTTGCGTTCCACAATCCCGTTTTGCTCCGAGGAGTATGGACATGTGATTCGATGAGCTATTCCAAATTGAGGGAGATATGATGATAAGAACTGGAACTCTCCTCCACCATCTGATTGGACTGCTTTAACCGAAAACCCAAGCTGCTTCTCTGTAAGTTTATGAAACTCTGCAAAACATTGAGCAACATCATTCTTCCTTTTGAGAAAATAAATCCAAGTGTATCAACTATAAGCATCCACTATACTAAGATAATAGTTATGACCATTCGAAGAACACGATGCAGGACCCCAAAGATCAATTTGAACAAGTTCTAAAGGAGATGTGTAAACAGACAAGGAAAAATGGTATGGTTGTTTCTTGCTTTTACCAATAGCACACGCAGAACATTGTGAAGAAGAATGAACAATTGGATGATTATGCAATCTCAGAAAGTTAACAAGTATCTTGTTGGATGGGTGTCCCAGCCTCATATGCCATAAAGACGATGAATCATTTTTATTTAATGTAGATACAAAGCATTTAAACTCAGATTTCTCAAGAACACCAGAGGTGATAAATGACGATGAGCAAGGTTTTGATGAATCTATACGAATAGACAAAGTATCAGAACCAGAATCATAACTCTCGATTGAATCAGATGACAAAGCATTAATCGAAACATCATTATTCTTATTTATAGAAGAACCAACTGAATACAACAACTGAATACCATCATCATCTATTGCAGCTGAATTCACATTCACAATCTTATTCAATCTAGCATGATTACTAAACAGACCCCTATTATTAGAAAAACAAAAAAACTTGGACAGATCCAGCTTATATAACCCAGCATTCTCATGTCCATGAAGCAGCACTTGATTTGTTTTAGAATCTTTGATCAAACAGTGAGTAGAATGGAATTCGAAATAGACTTGATTATCCTTTGCGAACTGTGAAGCAGAGAGTAAATTCTTAGTCACACAAGGAGTATAAAGCATATTGTGAAGATGTAAAGACCGAGTGTTAGAAGGAATAACTGCAGAACCTATAGCAGAAATATTAAGAGAAGATCCGTTACCAACGACAACTTTACCTTGACCGGAATAAGGAACACATGAGGTACTCTGATGAGGCAAGGCATTGGTAAGATGATTAGTTGCGCCAGAGTCTGGAAACCAGTTGAGATCATGCTGTACAACCGGAGCAATGGACGCCATGTGAGCTTGCGGATTACTTATCATCGATTGAGCATCCAAGTGAAAGACTGAGGCTCCTGAAACTGATCCAGGTACAGATGGAGCAGTAGGTGTACCAGGCATAGATGGATGTACAGGATAAGAAGCCGTAGGAGAATGATAAACAGGTTGAGGATTAACAGCTTGATAGACATGAGGATTGTAAAATGTTGATGGATTAAATGAGGTAGGAGCTGAATAACTGTTCGGATAAGGAGTAAGATATGAAGGAGGTTGGAGGTAGGACTGATGTTGAACTGATGGATAGACAGCTTGCGGATTGTAAGGAGGTTGAGGAACCGAGTACATATGAGGAGAAGAATTGGCTGATTGAGTTGAAACAGGGGAAGACATATCAGCATCCTCCCATGAGACGAACACAGGTTTACATTTGGTGTTGATGATGCTCCTGGATCTGTAACACCAGTGAAATTCACATTAAACCTGTGATAGCACCTATGAACTAGGTGACCAAATTTTCCGCAAAGCTGACATTGAGGTCTATTGGATCCATATCCTCGACCTCTGCCTCTGCCTGAATTAACCTGCTGAGAAGAGCTGTAACTCTGATTCTGATTTGCATTAGTAACTGTAGGAGACTGAAACTGATTCTCAAGAGAAGATTGATTAACAGCATTCGAATTGGATGAAACTGAATTAACATTTGAACCTGACACTTCATTCTTCATGGACGATGCCTGATTAACCACAACATTTGCTGATATGTTTCCATCGAAAAGAAGACCAACCTGTCTTGTCTCTGCATCTAGCAATACAGAACTAACCGATGCCATATCGTATGGATTCCTGCTAGCATGTATTACTGAGACGACATTATCGAATTGTCCCTTAACACCGTTAAGTACAATCGATATCTGCTGCATCTCCTCGATCGGGTGGCCACAGCTTGCTAAGCTGTCACAAGCAGACTGAACAACGATCAGGTAATCGCGCATGGATTGATGTGGCAGTTTTCTTACCTTAAGGCGATCATACAGGTGCATGATTCTGGTCGTCGAAGCTGAAGAGAAGTCTCGGTGGAGCTTTTGCCATATTGCCGATGCTGTCATACGTCCAATTAATCCACGCCTGACTTGCGATGAAACAGATGCTAACATCCACGAAGCTAGAGAACTGTCCTTCTGCACATATTTTGTATATTCAGGATTCAGTTCTTCTCCTCCATCAGGTCCAGGTATTGACATCGGAATCGTGACATTTCCATATAGGTGAGCTTCAAGATTGTGTCCGCGATTTGCTAATAGAACTTGTTGTCTCCATGATTGAAAGTTCTCTTCGCCTTCAAGCTGAGATACTTTCTTATTGACAAACGATGCAGTGATATCTTCCATTTCAATCAACAAACAGAAAACAATCGCACACAGCACAGAACAGCGAAATCACCGTAATCGATCAGATAACCAAGTAATCAGCGGAAGAGAAAGCGATTAATGGAGTCGCAGGATTGAAAGCGGCTCTGATACCATGTTAGGTACCTCAAATTAAACCAGAAAAGAAAGAAATCGAAGCTTACTTGAAAGTGAAGGTAAAATTATGTTCTTCGTTCAAAAGTTAGTTTAGTCTGTTACACCGATTACTATTTATAACCTATAACTATCCTATAATTGCAACCAGGTCCTTCTTATTTAATTACAAACAGATCCTTGAACATATGTAATTATACATACGTCCTAACAGCAAGTACCCTATCCAATCTCTCGCGGATACGTTCTCCCCCCTTCTATTGTTTGTCCATGTGAACTAGGAGTGAGCAAATTACCCATTTGGACCCGAAACCTACCCGGAACCGACACTTCGGGTAGGTTCCGGGTAGTCGTTTTAAAAATCGGCTAGGTTCTGGGAAAAAAATTTAAGAACCTATTTATTCAGTTCCGGTTCCGGTTCTCCTATATGGGTACCCTAAAGGAACCGGAACCGGTTCTATATATATATATATATATATAAGAAGAAACCCTAGTATATAAGTCTAACTATGATTCTAACCGGACGCAGCCTCCAATTCCTATTTCGTACATTCCCTAGAATCCTCATAACCCTAGAATCCTAATAGTAATTGTCGAAGACTCCTGGCTTCTCTTCTGAAGATTCTTCTCTTCATCTGGTATTTTGCATAGCTGAGTAAATCCTTCATTTCTGTACGTGGGTTCATGCCAGTTTTACTTCCACGCGAAGCTGTACTACTTGTATTTGTGAAGGAAGAAAATGGGTTCGGAGGGTTCGCCGAGGAACGAGAATGTGTACGTGATAGGGAAGAGAATGTTGTATGTATATCAACTACCTGTTGAGTTTTCTGGATTCTGTAAATCGTTTACCGAATTCATTGGATTATACAAGCTATCGGCTAAGTCTGAGTGGCTGGAAATTGTCCTCCTCTTTCCCTCCTAGTGTACTACATTTTGGTAAGCCAATCATGTCCCTATCTAAAAACTATCAAATGATGCAACAATGGTAAGCCAATTCTATACTGCTCATTGCAGCTGTCGTGTATTAGATGTGACCTTGAAGAAATGGATATAATCACGTCCTTAACAAGGGATAGTGATCTGAATGAGCAGCTTCTTCATTCAATGCCAGCATTCTCCCTTTTTGAGACAAGGTAATGTATATACCTTCTGCCTCAAGCAATCTTAGAGATTGTATTAGTACTTTGTTTTTGTCTTTGTCTTTTACCTTGTCCCTCTGAATTTGCAGATCTGGTGTGAGGCATGCTAACTTCTTGTTGTGGAAGGAGAACTTCAAGTTTGCAATTCTCTGCTTTTTTTACAACGTCTTTAGTCTAAGATGACACTTTAAATGCCAAAAAAATGGGTACTTATTCTAGAAACCCGATTGAAACACGCTTGATGACAACATTTTATCGCATTTAGATATTCGATTTCTAACATATCCTGCTTTATCTTTTGCTACTTTCTTTGACATAGTTTGTGAATTTAACAGCTTTTGCTACTCGCACTTTCGTTTTGCAGTTTCCAATTTGCAAGTTTATGCTCACTTGGACTACTAGCATACAGAGGGTTACTAATGGATCAATAAACATCCTTTCGTTCAAATACAGAGGGTATTCTCGGCGAGACTCTGAGTAAATTCAGCATATGGGGTCTCTACATTACGTTCGTGCTAGCCGTTTGGGGTTTCTAGAAGGAGCTTGTTTGTCATTGCTAGAGACCAATTGGAGAAGCAAATTGCAAGTTCAGACCACACAATAAGAGAGTTAAAGAAGGAGATAGATGAGTCAATGTACTATTTGGAACTGTGGCTATTTTGGGACAACCACCGGAACCCGTGTTTTGAGCTGGTTTTGGTTTGTCGATAGAGATTGCATTCCCTTCGCCCTGGATAGTTCTAGCCTCCTTTTGGGTGGCTATCGGCTTAGCCAACCCACTTCTCCGTAAGGTGAGCTGCAGCATATTTATCTTCCTTCTCTTTTCTTGTCCGATATCCAAGCCCATATCTCCTCTTCTTTTTGTGATCTTCGCACTATGCGATTGTGATACTGTGCCTATCCCCATCACCTCCTCCACATTGATGACTTCCTCATGAGGCACGGCCGACATCTAAGCAGCAGGACAAGAAGCATGGGACTGCCCCACTGGGCTGGTTTCATTCCCTCAGTGGGCTGATTCCTCACGCATCGTAACTGCATTATCCCCTTGGCTTTTCGGAGGGATCCCGGTCGGGCAGATAGGGTGGCTCAGTTCCAGTGTAGCAGGGGTTGAGAGCTTGAGGGAAAGGTCACACATGTCTTTAGCGAGCCCCTGCTCTACCGGTTCCTCCTCCGGCATAGAATTCAGGTCAAAAAGGATCGTGGTCGGGTTAGAGGCATTGGAGGTTTCCATCGGTTCGGTTTGAGCCAATCCATTATTACGAAAGGATTCTTCTGGGGTCGAGCTGCCCCTATCTTGGGACATCTCCCTTATCAAAGAGCCCGAACCAGTAGAATCAGTGTCCTGAGCTGCCTTATCCCCCGAACCAGGCTTAGGCATTGGGTATGAGAAGTTGCTCGCAACCTGACTTCGGGTGAGATCATTGCTAGTGTCGACCTTGAGTGCATTTGCCCTGGTTGATTCAAAACCGGAGACTCCTTCATCATGTCCCTCCATGTTTTCTTTCCTAGGACTCATGTGCTATTTTGCCGGGAGCTCCCCCTATGTTAACCCACCGTGTGTTCATCCTAGGGCGCGATCCCGTGATCCATGGGCCATAAGTAGGGACCCCATGGACCTCATCCATACAGGTTTGTTCTGTGCAGGCGGTATAATTGTGGCCAATTCGCCCACAGCCATAGCATTAATCTGTCAACCTTTCGTACTTGACAGATGCCCATTTTTCCTGCCCACGAGAATCCATCCACTTAAAACCCGGCAGCAAAGAATCCGCCAGATCAATCTCAACCTGCAGACGGAGATAAGTGCGCTGATGCATAATTTGGTTTTCTTCCACCCGTATGCACCTGCCTATGCTGTCCCCTATACTGTTGGCATTTTCCTGGTTAAACATCTCTAGACTCAAACCATGGACCTGAACCCACAACTGAACCCTACTGAAATCAATCTCCTGTACGGACACATGGGCTGGGCACAATTTCAAATTCAAGCAGTGGCCATAAACTGACCATGGCGACAAATCAAGCACCTGATCCCTATCCTTCTTGCTTTCAAAATTGAACATTAAGGTAGTCTCATTTACCTCGGTGATCCTAACCGGACCGTAACGAGCCCACGCCTCATTCAACACATTCTGCACGACATATATATATCTAAATCTATATCTAGAACAAGTTTTATATAATCAATTTTTTTTTAAATACAAAAATAAAAAATTCAATTGAAATAACAACACTATTTGGTCATTTCACACATATATATAACTTTCACGTCTTCTTTGTATTATTATACACATTGCATGAGAGCTTCTTGGAATTTTTTCAAAATGTAATTATAATAAAAAAAATATTTAGAAAAATAAATATATATAAAAAAAATATTTTAAAATATAGGTATACATGTTACCCCAAATGGCATGTTGCCCATTAATATTTTTTTTTATGTATATATACAAATAGATGTTGGGGTGGACGAGAGTGTTGCCCATAAATGACGTGAGCCCATTTATGTTGCTAGTTACCACGTGGCGTGTTGCACAACACCGTGATATATATATTGAGCTGAGATTTTGGTCAATTATTTACCTCATTTATGTTTTTCTTTTACGACAATTCGATATTTAATTAAAAATTAAATTATGTATCTATTTAAAAATTATTTACGTGCTGTAATTGTTTTTTTAATTTTTTCAAAGTGAGTATATAATTAAAATTTTCACCTAATTCATTTTATCATTCCGGTCAAATTCTATGATAAACGATGTTAGGTTAAAAAAATTAAATATATATCTAATAAAAAAAAGCCAAAAATATTTGAGTATGTAGATAATTGATTTTCGCCATTAATGTCTTTAACCGTGTTGAGTCTGGACTTACAGGGTTTGAGTTATATGTTTTAAGTCAAATTGTTATATCTCAACTTAGATCATAACGTATAGTCAATTAAAATATCTACTTACCCTATTTTTTTAACAGATATATAATTTAATTTTTAATTAATTATAGAGTCATCCTAAAAAAACATAAATGTGAAACATAAACGAGTTAAACAATTGGTCTAAACCAGTTCAATTCAATATATATATATATTGGTGTGTTGTGCAACACACCAAGTGGCAACATAAATGGTCTCCACACCATTTATGGGCAACCCAACCAGTCCACTCCAACATGCCATTTATATATACTAAAAAACAAATAATGGGGAACACACCACTTGGGGTAGCATGTTGTGCCAAAATGGCACAGCACGCTACCTTGGGGCGCGACTTGTAATTAATTAAGTCGCACCCTCGGGTAATACGTATGCTTATATTTCGATTATTTTTTGTATACTTATTTTTCTAAATATTTTTTTTATTATAATTACTCTTTGAAAATATTCGAGTTTGTTATTAAAAGTTGAAAAATAATTTGTTAATAATTCAAAAATTAAGCCCTTACAAATTGAAGGCTCATATCAAGATAAAGCACCATTTGAAGTGCTAAATTTTTTATCACGACTAAAATAATACACAATCACAAAAAAACGTAGCTCGAAGTAAAAGGAGACGTCATAATTATTAGCAATGTAGGAGAATTAAATTTGTAATTTAATAATATTATCGAATTAAAAATTATAAAATTAGCTACAACTTGATGAAATAACCCCTAGAAAATATTTTTTGTAAAAAATACTAAATCCATGCAAAGACGGTCTCCTTAAGATAATTTCGCCCCCTCAGCGTAATAAGTTCAGGTAAGTGGATAAATCAGGGTGATTACCTCCCATGATAAAACAGTGTCGTTAAGGTGAAAAAACACAGTGTTTTCCTTAACTGAACTGAACAATACATGAAGTCAGATTTCGACGGAAATTCGGACACAAAATAGGAACTCGTATATGATCTAATTCTAGAGCAATATTTATGATGCAATATTTGGATTTTTGGAGGGATATTAGAGTGAAGGACGAATATCATATTTATAGGGGGTTTCACCCTTAAAGCCTTAATTAGGGGTACTTAATATCCTATATTTTTTTGAAAAATTAAAGCAAATTGATAATAAAAATAGAAAATTACAACAACCATATTACACCAACAGTCACATTACAATAGAAAAAAATTTCTATGAATAAATAAATATTCGAATTGAGTTGGTATCAAGTCGAAAAAATACGGGTTTTAGCAAACCTTGCTCGCGCAAGACAAACTTTTCAGAGCGACAATAGTGTCACCATGATGTAGGGCACACGTGGATTTCCCATAACCGCGGGAAATGCTAATCAGATTGCTTTCCCCCTCCCCTTGGGTGCGAGATAGAGTCTTTCTTCTTGCAAGTTGTTATAGTTATATAAAGTGAAAAATATTATATATTGGCCAAAAAACCAAGAAATGGACGGTGTGGTACTCTTGTAAGGTAAGGGGATTTCCAATTCTCATTCACAACACACTTAGGCCAGATTAACACAAAATTTGGTTGGGCCGAATTAATAAAAAAATAACCAAATTGCCACAGCCAACAATCCCCCAACATGAATGGAGAAATGTGATAGTTCCTAAACTTTGTAGACTCTAAATGAGAGTTCAACGGTTGACACATGCGTAGTATAACTAGGTGTATTGCCCTTTGAACCTTTGCTTGTGAAATTACATCGATTTTACTAGGTAGTCAGTAGACACCATGTCTTTGAACTGTCTGTCGTTGGTGTAAATGATGACATAACCTACACATATATCTTCCTTGTATTGTTCAATTCATGTGTTCAAGAATGTTCTGGCCATGGAAATTGCATGGTTCTGTAAGTGTTTCTAAGAATTGTGCCCTCAATAATTCCTTTCGAAGCGGACCCTCTTCTCACTTGCATAAGTGATTCGTTATCTCAAGTATTACTCCAACACATTAACGAGATATCTTAATTTTCAAATATTAAAGGCATTAGCTGAACCTCATCCACTATCATTATTGTTTCTCATCATAGGAATGAACTTAGGGTTTAAAATCATCCACAATAATCTAACTCCACCTTTGTGATTATGTTGTCCCCTTGAACCTTGATCCTGGGATCTCCACTCAACTAAGTTGAGTTTTCCTTCTCAAAAGTCTTTAGTGCACGAGATTTAGCCCCATTCCTCTCAATGATTGGACAACTTGCTCTTTATTTAATGCTTTAGTTAACGGTTTTACTATATTATACTTTGATTTTACACAATCGATCGTGATAATTCCAGTCAAGAGCAATTGTCTAATGAAATTATCTCTACGATAGATATGTATTGACTTACTATTGCATATGATGAAATTATCTTTTTCCCGACATCCTCTGACTCATATTTTTTTTCAAGGCATGCCACAGCTCCTTAGCGGACTTTGTTTTGCTATATGCATCATACAATGAATCAGACAAAATGTTCATTACATAATGTATCCACAAATAATCTGAGTGATTCCATGCTTCTAGAGTTAAGAAGAACCCCTGATCATCATCTTTGCATTAAGTTGATGGTTCTTTCGTTCGGAATCGTGCCAAGCTTAGAGTGGTCAGATAGAACTTCATCTTCACCTGCCACCTCTTGAAATTAAAGTCATCGAATTTCTCGAGCTTCTTAACTTAAACAAGTCCATCCAAACGAGTTATGTTATCCCTGCAGTCGACGCCACGACTGGTGCGTCTCAGTCTAAGCAAATGCTCCAACACTGATATCAACATCATTGTTGTTTGCACCCATTTGGTGACACAGAAAATGCTTAATTATTTTACCTGAAAATAATTATTTCACATTACACAAATTTATGAACTGAACTGATTCTTTAATCTCCTATATCACTGGAAAAATATTACTTTAAGATTGTTAACAATATACAAGAATTAAAATTTTAATTTAGTAATATTATCCAATGAAAAACAAAATGACAAAATTGCCCCTAGCAAATATTTTTTGTTAAAAATACCGAGTCCCGTGCAAAAACGGTATGCTTAAGGCAATTTCGCCCTCCTTACCGTAATAGGTTTGTGTAAGAGGATAAACCAGGACAATTACCTCTCAGGATAAAACAGTGTCGTTAAGGCAAAACAAACATGGTGTTTTCCTTAACTGAACTGAACAATACTTGAGCTCGGACTTCAACGGAAATTCAGACAAAAAATAAGAATTCAAATATGACCTAACTCAAGAGCAATATTGCTAATGTAATATTTCTTTTTTTTTAATGATCTTAGAGTGAAGGGAAAATATCATATTTCTAGTTTTTTTCACCTTTCAAGCTTTAATTAGGGCGCATACGTGAATCAACCTGAATCGTGGAGAGTGTCAAACAGATTTTTTCCCTCCGGGCGCGCACAATAACCTTTCTTCTTGCATGTAGTTACACTTGTATAAAGTAAAATACAATAGATATTAGCCAAAAAATAAATAAATGGCTGGTGTGGTACTCTTGTAGAACAAGAGTATTTACGTTTTCCATTCACACCACACTTTGGCCAAATTGACACAAAATTGGGCTCAGGGCCCAATAAATAAAAAAAATGGTCCATAGGCTACAACTAACAATAATTGCTAGTCAGTTGAGAATAAATGGAGTCGATATAATTATTTTCACGACACCTTTTTTGAACAACAAAATAATAACTTATTATTAATTTTCACAACACTTTATTGGGCCGCCAAAAATAGTTTGATAACTTTTATTGAGACGTTATTTAAAAATATTAAATATTTTTCACGAAATGTTTTTCCAACCTTTGTTATTAGTAATTTGAATAAAGAAAGTTCTAATTCTTTATGTACTAAAACTACCTAAAAGAGTAAGAATGGTGACTATACATGTAATGTAAAAGTATAATATAGTGACGACATGATATATTACGTTATGATATGCGTTCTTTATCAAACGTCCAACCATAAAGTCCTTCAGGAAGTGAGATTGGATATTGAAGGAGATCATACTAGTCGCTTGTATCATGTACATTTATTAGATCACCAAATTGTCTTTGAACAATAAAATCACAAATGCAAATCTCATTCATATCATCTCGCCGAACAATATTTCCAGCTAGTTGAGGAGCAGTGGGTATTGCGTACTAATTCATATGACTTTATTGTTCTCTTATTATTAAACGACACTGATGAATATTTAACCTTGTAGATACTTGTTGAAACTGATGCACGAACAAATTTACATAATTGAGTATTGTTGTTATTCTCTGGAATACTGTAACCTTTGAGGGGATATTTTTAGTTAATCGATTCTCTAATTCATGCTCGGTATCATAGATATATGTTTGTAGATATCTTAGTAGGTCTTTTTCAGATGATAGAAGAGAACCAATTTGATGATATATTGATCCCTTAAGTCGAAATGTATATATCCATTGACTATCGACCACAAAGCTTTCATCAACATTCAAGCTTATTGAGATAAAAGAGAACACGTGATTATAAGCATGAATATTCTGTCTAAAGTGATTTCCGTCAATAGTTTGATCTTCAAATAATTCTAACATAGCAGGGGAGAAGAGTGCACCGCTTGGTTGAACATTTTGTTACAAAATGTAGGATTCCTAACAATGTATTTTAGAGACACCCTCTTGAAAATTTTGAGCAATACCATGATATCATCTTCTTTCTGTTGTTGCAAGTAAAACCGTAGAAAAATTAAATGGTTTAATAGAATATTGTTTATAGATAATGTTTTACATCAATTAAGTTGCATGTAGTTTAATTTAAATTAATTGGGTACCATGTTAGTTTGACTGGCAATTTATATCATGTTCTATGGAAGTAAAAACTGTCGAAGTGTTGATCAATGGATTATCTTGTATTGATATGCATATATAAAAGATAAATTATGTTTATTTTTTTTCTGTAGAAATATTATAATAAGGTATGAACATTTCATATACCATGAAAGTTGCTTGAACGATGTACACTAGTTTTCATTGAATTACCAACTAGTTGCTTGTAAAAGAACCAACTCCTGAATATCTTGTATTAGTACAGGCATGCAGGCAAGTGTTAGAATAGCAGTAAATTGAGATGACCATAAGAGTATTGATCGAGAAAATACATTTTGGTGAATTATAATGAATAAAAAAGAATATATGTGTATATATGCCAATATAACAGGACACATACGGTAAGGACGTGTCTGTTCTGTTGAAAGATTTATATTGAACGACCGAATGCATTTCTATATAGAAGTATAAAAAAATTATTTTATTGAAAAAATATATCATAGTTGAAATTATACATGTAAATGTAGGTACGAAATGGTGTCAATCATTTCATTTTTTTTTGGTAAGAAATATGATTTTAGATTAATGATATTAGGTCATTCTTGTACATTCAGCTTGCATAAATTGAGTTAAATTATTTTATGTAGGATAAGTTCTTCGATTCCTTATAGAAGGACTCAATGCCTTATAGAAAGAGAAAGGAAGTTACACAGGTTGCTTTCCCTAAGTGACCAAAATTTCTATTTTACTTTATCAAAATGCAACTGAGGAAACAACAAATAAAAAGTCAACTTTATATAAATAGACCTTATTGGATGCATATGAAACTTTACACGATTGCAATTCTCAATCATGCCATAATTGAGTAACTGTGCTTGAATTAATCACGACTCTCAAGTCAAGTCTCAAACCTAAAACCTCAAAAACTATCTAAACATCAGGAAAATCAGAAAATTAATATTTACACCTGTTTAGCCTTTAATAAGCAAAAGAGAATTACTTATTACTAATATTAGAAAGAATATAGTTGCATAAATTCTTTCTAATGTCCCTTTAATAAGCTAGCTTAAATGGACAATTATTAAAGAAAATAATAAAGTTGTTAAAAAGAAGAGTATATCTTTTGTTGTGGATTGCAGTAACTTAAGGCAATAAAGATAAGAAAGATTAAGTATACTGATATTAAACTAAGAGTCCCGATAACAAGAAATTGGTAAGATGCTGACACTGACACCTTAGACTATTTTCATTGTTGATTTGAATAAATCCAGAGTATAGGAGATTATAGCAACGCGTCGCCGGTAAGCATTGCTCTATCCCATAGCATATGCAAAGCAAGTTTTAATGGAAATTAACGGATGAAATATCCAATGAGTCAGACGTTGGAGGGGTAAATGAGGTAAAACTACCGTCCAGTAAGAGAATAACATAATTACATATTGGAACCAAAACTCTTCAAGTATGAGTTAAAAGACCAAGGCTAAGATTTTTTCAACATGGAAGCATATTGTGGATGAGATGAATCAATCCAACAACTTTTTATATATTCGACCACACAATTTTGATCGGATCAAAGATAAAGACAATTTGCAGTAACATAGTAAAAATTATCACATTGACATGATGCAAGGGTAACAAACCATGCAGCCAAAGAGAAGTTTTTATATAACAAGTCAACTATATAGATTAAAAAAATTCACACAATTGAGTCAAATAAAGTATAGATGTTTGCGGAAACAAAAAAACACTCTTGACTAGCTAGTACCTTACGAGGAAATCTTTACCGAAAAGTGTTTTTTCATGCCTACATCACTTGATGGTGTTGACTTGTACAAAAAATTAGTTCACCTTTCACTATGAATTTAGATTCAAAATCATTGAGTGCCACTTCAAATATTGAGTGTCGATTCATTGTTTGCAGTTTCAACTCTCCCACTCGAATTAACAGGTATCCGCTCAACTTGATCTTTAATCTCTTATCAATCCAAACCAATCTCACCATTCTTATAAAATTCGTTCTCTAAAAAACATCGCGTCTCGTGATTTGAACTTGGTAACACTCACACAGTCCTGCTCTGCTATAAACACATGTCCCTTGGAGGTATCATAGTAACCAACAAAGATACTCCTATTTTATCTGGGTCCAATTTTCCTAAACTTATTTGAAAAATCATGGGTGTAAGCGGCGTACCCCTATGGGTGCATATGATTAAGGTCCAGAACTTCTTCAAGTCCAAAACTCATATGGAGTGGAGTTAACCGTCTTCATCGGCACACAGTTCAGGATGTAGGCAACAGTTTTCAAAGCGTCTCCCCAAAAGGAAATCTACAATTAAGTCTGCGCTATCATCGACCGAACCATTTCAAGGAGCCTTTTATTACGCCTCTCTTCAACACTATTTTGTTGAGGGGTGTAGGGGATCGTCAACTGATGAATTATTCCATTTTCATTACATAAACCGTTAAATTCCGCTGAAAGAACTCTTCTTACACAATTAGGGTGGAGTATCTTTACCCTCTTGGTTAATAACAAGTGTAATCATATGTAAATGTAATGAAATTTCGTGCTCCATGCCAAACCCTAGCACTAAGATGGTCATTTATGTCGGAATGGACTAATTGCAAGGGATATTTGTCTCTAGGTGCCTAACTAAAAGGCTTTCCGGTGGTATTTTCTGCTAGACAACTTACACAAGTAGACGACTCCACCTGTGGAATGTCGGGTAGAAAGCCTCGTTGGGCTACCTGCTGCATTCTATGTTGACCTTTATAACCTAAGCTAGTTTGTCTTTCATTCACATCGCAGAAATATGCACGAGTAGAAGAAAACATGAAATTATTATTGTTGCTTGAATCCAAATCCAAAACAAGAAATCCACCGGAAACAGTACTTAAGCCAAACAAAGTTGACTCTAAAGACAATTGGACGGAAGATTCATTATAAGATTAAAAAAACGAGTTTCATTAATTCTAATGTAAATCCATTAATTTCGCACGAGACTCTACGGTACTCTACAAAAACATCACGATCCTTGGTTACGTGTTATGTCAATCATGAATCCAAAATCCGCAAAGGACAAGACCCAGTCAACATAGCTGTACTAGGAACACACTACAAGAATCTGTTTCAACAGCCACAAAAATATTGTGTTGTCGTAAGGTAGTCATTGTTAATAAGCATTTTCTGTTTTAACACTATTGTTCGATGGAATAGACGTTTTTTTGAGTCGGAAGTTTTTTCGTAGCAGAAACACCTCTTTAGTTTGTACTTTTGCCGCAACTAGTTGTTACAGTCCCAAACAATACTTGACAAATATGTATTCGAGGGTAATATACATCAACAACATCACTGATGAATGATATTTCTCATTCATTGCTTTACTGTCAACATTTGTTGATGTAATATAATTTTTAACAGTGTCTAAGTAAGTTCGTATGTAAAACTCAGTTAGTCGTACTAATTCGGATATCAACCTGTTAAATTAACAAAACAAACCAGATTTGACCAACTGCTGAAATACATGACCTACATAGCCGTTTCCTCAGCCGAGACTTCTGAATCACGCCGACACCTTCACTTCGAAGCGATCCCATAAACAATATCACCGTAACACCGGGACAAATTGAAGCTGCTTTGCAGAGCTTATTTACGACAACTTTCACTTCGCTTCACAACCGATCTACTCAACCTTCACAACCTTCACCACGAGAAAACCTTCACTTCACTTCCTTGCATCTTCATCATTTTTCCTGCATCATTGCGGTTAATATTTACGAAAAGGTACGGTTTCCTTCTCAAATTTTGAATGGACGTCTAATTTCATGAGCTACTGACTGTGAAATTCACTCGTGTTGTCAATGTCTTTCATTCTGTGTACATTAAGTAAGGAGCAACTTATTTTTTCGGTTAACGAATTGAGTTTTTGTGTGTGTGTGTCCCAAGCAACTGATTCGCACGAAAGTCATGCCGAATGTAAAAATAACAAAATGTGTTCATTTCTACCAATTTCTGTTGCGTTTCTGAACAAATTGTCTATTTGATTGTTTGGTTAAGTCTATACACACCGTACGATTGCCGCTTTATTACAATAACTGAATTTGTCGTTGAAGAAAGTGGGTTAATTATCATGGGTTCAGTTAAAGCTTCTATCAACGTAATAATACAACAGTTAACAACTTCTTTTAAACAAAGACTATGCATAGGATCTAAGTTTTGTAACACAATTGTTAATTCCCTTTTCTGGACAAAGCAGTTGTAAAACATCTTGGTGGGTGGAAAACTGTTGTGTCTACTTACATGATACGTTGTGATATTGGTTTTAATCGTCTCTCATTTCTAAACAGGGGCTCATTAAGGATGGATAAAAGTTGGATGACCAAACATCAGCAAAGTGAGGAATATAAGGCAGGTGTTACCTCTTTCTTGGACTTTGCCTATTCGCGTGCGTCATGAGATGGGAGAATCTACTGTCCATGCAATAGTTGTGTTGGTATGTCTTTGTTGGGGAAAAGTACGGTGAAGTTGCATCTGGAAAGATATGGAATAATACAAAGTTACACTACATGGGTGGACCATGGGGAAGAATTCAAAGAAAGCATTACTAATAGGAGGACTGCCACGTCTCGTGAAGAAATGGAAGATATGATAACTGATAGATTGGGTGGTATGAGTCGTGATGATGGTGAGGAACCTAATGCAGAGTCTAGGACATTTTATAAGCTTTAGATGATTGTGAGAAAGGCTTATACCCAGGGTGTGTATCCTACAACAAGATGTCTTTCTTAGTATAACTTCTGCATCTAAAGGCCCTGTACAAGGTTTCTAACAAGTTTGCAGATGAGTTGCTTCGTATGCTAAGTAAAGTACTGCCACCTGAGAATACAATACCTAAGTCGTACTATGAGGCAAAGAAATTTATATCCGGATTAGGATTGGACTATCAAAAAATACATGCATGTGTAAATGACTGTATTCTATTTAGAAATGAATACGTCGATCTCGATGCGTGTCCAATATATGGTGAGTCATGATGGTTTCAAGGTCATGAAAGTGCTGGAGGAATGAATAGTCAGGAGAAATCTAAGCAAAATGGTAGAAAACTTCCCATTAAAGTACTCCATACTTTCCACTAACTTCATGCAAAGACTATTCATGTCTCCTAAAGCAATAGGATCTATGACCTGACACTCTACAGACTAAATAAAAGATGGAGTACTACGACATCCTGCAGATACAGATGCATGGAGAAAACTTGACAACGTGAATCCTGCATTTGGGGAATAGTCACGCAATGTACGTCTTGGATTAGTTGCAGATGTGTTCGATCCTTACACTGACAAGAGTCACCCATATAACATGTAGGCGGTTGTGTTGGTTCCCTACAACGTGTCACCAGAGAACTGCCTATAAGATACCAATTACATATTGTCAATGCTGATTCCTTGTCCAAAAGCCCCAACAAATGATATTGATGTGTATCTGCAGCCATTGATAGATGAGTTGAACGAGTTATGGTTGAATGGTACATTAACATATGATGCACACTGTAAAGCGAACTTCCAAATGCACAATGTTGTAGTTTTGACAATAAATGATCTCCCTGCTTAAGCAAACTTGTCCGGTTGGGCTACTTATGGTAACCTCGCATGTCCAGTATGTCAAATGGGCACACATTAATGTCGATTAAAGCATGGGAGGAAATGTTCCTTTATGGGGCATATACGATTCCTACCATCCGATCACCCATGGAGGAGAAACAAAAACGCGTTTGATGGAACTGTGGAAGTAAGGAGTGCCCCACAAAGACGTTCCGGGGATGAGGTGTTGAAACAGTTAGAGTGCCTTCAACTAATTACCTTTGGTAAAACGCAACCCCCACAAAAGTTGGAGTAGACTCAATCACTGGAAATTGGAAAAAGAATAGCATATTCTTCCGCTTACCTAACTAGGCAGAACTTTTGGTTCCTCATAACTTGGATGTTATGTACATTGAAAGAAATGTGTGTGATAACCTCATTGGGATGTTACTAGGTGTTTCTGGAAAAACAAATGACAATCTCAATGCCAGACTGGACTTGCAGGTGTTAGGCATAAGAACATCGTTGCATCCCGTCAGTAGCGGATCAAAGTTGGTGTTACCGCTGGCCTGCTACACCCTATCGAAACAGAAAAAGATGAAGCTATGTGAGTTCCCAAATTTGTTTTGATTACCAAGTGGTTATTCGTCAAACATATCTCGCTGTGTAAAGTTGAAAGACAGGAAATTGATCGGTCTGAAAAGTCATGACAACCATGTTCTAATGCAACGCATACTGAGTGTTGCAATTAAGGTATTACTGCCCAAGAATGTATGCAAGACACTGATAGACATGAGCAACACCTTCAGATTGTTATCCTCCAAAGAGTTGCACATGGCAGATCTAATGAAAATGGAGACGCAGTTGCCAACCACAATGTGCAACCTAGAGAGAATCTTTCCACCATCATTCTTCAACATCACCATACATTTGATAACTCACCTTGTAGAGGAGGCAAGAGTAGCAGGCCCGGTTCAATATCGATGGATGTATTCAATTGAAATGTCAGTACTACTCTACCAAGTTTGATGAGTTTTAATGTGGGTTTATAAGTTTATGACATTCTACTGTGATAAGATAATGGGGGATAATGAAGTCATTCGTTCGCAACAGAAGTCGTCTGGAAGGATCAATAGCCGAGGGTTATATTGCGCTAGAGTGTGACGTTCTGTTCCAGATATTTACATGACACTGAGACTAAATTTAGCCGACACAATGCCATTTTTCCTCAAGAGGTTGTTAGGTTGACGACAATTGGGTTAAGAATTTTTTGTCCGGCTGGAGCACCCATAGGTCGTTCAGTGGTTCGCGAACTCACCAACGAAGAATGGGGATAGTGTCAACGCTACGTGTTTTCAATCAATGTGAAGAGGTCAAGCCCTTCATTGAGTAATGTTTCAGTGTATTATTTCTTTAAGAACGAACTAGCGTAAGTCAATTCTGTATAACTCGTTCCATTTGGACGTTTTTTTAATAAGTGAACACAAGCGGCAGCTCATCGGAGGTAGGGTTAACATACGGGACATCGATGTGTTGCACAACAGAACATTCATCCAGTGGTTAGAAGGAAGGGTATGAAATCCTTAAACCTGGTTTTTAATCATGATACAATATTGATGTATACATTGAATTGTTTATTGCATTAGGTTGATCGAATGTCTGGACCACATGAAGATGAACAAATTCGTCAACTTAAGGCATTGTGTCGGGGTCCTTTATATGGCTTGAAGACATAAACTGGATATAAAGCTGATGAGTTCATTTTCCACGCGAATGAGCGGTCAAAGATGAGGAACTTTGAGAACAGTGGTGTCTTATGCAAAGATGATACAACGTGCTATGCTAGCTCCTCCAACAACAACCCCGTTGAAGGGGCGATTGATTATGATGGAGTGTTAAGGGAAGTAGGGGAGCTTCAATATCTTGGAGATCTCAACATTGTTCTGTTCAAATGTGAGGAACGACATTGATGCAGTAGAGGTAGAGACCGGTCTCGTTAGTGATGTCATGCGAAACAATGACATTCACGAAGGACCATACATTCTTCAAGAAGAGGCCGCTACATATGTGGGCGTGGAAGATAGCGACTATTCTTCATCTGATGGGACCGACTCAAAATTAGAGAAAGACTTGTACGACTCTAAGCAAGACTCCGGGTCTTCATCCAATGATGACCGGGAAGATGACTGACAAAGATTGTAGGTTATGCACCTACAACTGTTGCAATTTGGTGAAATCTCTTGATTGTTTGGTTTGTACTGTAGACTACTTATATTGTGTTCTACAATTCTGTTCTGTTTGTTATCTAGACTTTAGGTTATGCACCTACAATTGTGTTTTGTTCTGCAATTTGTTCTGTTTGTTAAATAAGAATGCAGCAATTTGGTGAAAACTCTTGTAGACTCCTTATATTGTGTAGAAATTGTGGTAAATTCTGTTTGTATTGTAGTCTACTTTAGTTTAATACATCTGGTTTCTCGATTATATGTGTTTACTTAGTTGGAGTGTATGTGTATCCGCTTTGAGATTGCATGTGTATTCAGTGTTTCAGTGTTGTACTTTCAGTGTTTCAGTGCTATACTTTCAGTGTTCAATGTAAATTGTTGTACCCTGTGTCCATTACTGTAAATGTAAATTGCCGTAAATGTAAATTGTTGTTTCAATGTAAATTGATGTTTCAATGTATATACAATAGAATTTCTTTAAATTGTTGTAAGTTGACCAATGTATACATATTAATAAGGTAGTAAAACTGATAATGATTTCTGCTGCATTCTGTTGTTGCATGGTCGGGTATGTCCCAGCAAGCCTCTATTCTGCTGGTTCTGCTCTTGCATTCTGCTGTGGTAAATCATATACTAGTCCCATCAAGCCTCTACTGTCATTTTCAGTCCAGGCTCAGCAATCATTTCCCAGGTCAAAGTAAATTTATGTAGTAAAAAATTGACAACACATATAAGAAGATCATACATTGTTGAACTCTGCTTATAATTGTCAAAGTAAATTATCGAATATTGACCAATTGTTGGACCTTCCTGAACTCTGCTTACCATTTTTTGCTCATCTCGCACCTTGATAATCGAATAATGCTTCCAGAGATAAGAAAACAAAGGATATGACTAAATTGAGACATGTCAAATAATCACCTTTGCTCAAGTGAGAACAATTTTCCAGACACAAAGGTGAGCAAGACAATCTGTGGTTGTTTCATTCGATAAATCAGGACAGGGAACAGTTCTGGTTCATACTATAAATATCAAATTCCAATTGTGTAAGCACATGAAATGAATCTAAAATATTGACCATCTAAGTGCAATCAATGTTGTCCAAATCTTCAAAATTGTCATTTTTTCATATCCGCCTGAGTTAACTACCTCAGACATATAGGGTAACTAAATGGGTGATCTCACATAATTAACGTACACTGGAGAAAGCGCCATAGGAATATGCAAGACCTTCACACCCTATGGGAAATTTAACATCACATAAGCCAATTATGTTATGTATTTTAAAATCCTGCACAAACAGTGAAACATCAACTAACAACTGCAGTGCCCTAACAACTCTTCAAATAACATAGTCCCAAACGACATGGAGTCTAGCATAGTCAGATTGTTTCTGAATGTTCACACCCGACGGTTGAGGCACTGTCGGAAGGTCGAAGAAGCTAAATCTGCAAGCAGAAGTAGGAAATTGCGTAATCTAGCCGCTACAAAAGATGAATAATTATACGGATGGGAGAATCGTCTGATTTAAGTTATAGAAGTGACTGGAGAAGGATCGTACTGAGGGGGATAGGGTGGCAATCAATCGATTGCTTGAGCCCCAGACCCTTGCTATGGCCGCAGAATGAATCCCGACCCTTGCTCAGTGTCGCTATGACCTCCTGCATTTTCGTTTCTCTCGCGGAAGTGAAGACAAGATAAATGCAGAAAACGGGAAAATGGAAATTCCAAATGAAGGGGAGAGGCTTTGCAAATCACGGGTCTGTACTAAATTGAGAAGATTTATAAGCGTTAGATTGTTATGCAAATGAAGGAAAAAACAAAAGGATAAAGTGTTAGGGATTTTAAATAGATTATTAATTATATTGTTAATATTAATTTTTATTATTGACTCATGCATTTTTACTAATTATATGCATTCTAACTAATTATATGAACAAATACACTTAATATAATGGATATATATAAAAAAATAAAATATACTAGTTATGGCTACTGCGCTTTTGCGGAGGCCAGATATCTAGTTAATAGAGGTTTAGAAGCGGTTCAGACGGTTTAGTGGTTGTAACTTAACTTTATTACTAAATAAGGTGATTTAGTGGGGAATATGACTATTAGAAAAATAACATTATTATATATAATATTGTATTAATAAATTGTACTCAACATTATACATTTTTATTTAACTGTATATACTAAACAAGGTAAACTTTGTGATAGAATATATACAAGTATGTACACTCCTATTATATTATATGTTGCACTTGTATATTATACTAAGAACTTTTGAGGTCGTGCCACTTCTTGTACCAATTTTAATATAATATTCTATTTAATTATTAAAATATCCACTCTTAACCATTACACCAAATTAGTAGGTTCGGTGATGATTTACAATCTACACTAGTACAACGGATTATGTATTATGGACCTACGGCATATGGATTATGGACCTATGGGTTAGTATTGGAATTATCATCCTCGTGAAGCGTGCATTGATAATCTTGCTCAAATTTGTCCAATGCATTCAACTCATGGTACAACTCCTGCAAGTACAGTACTTACATTACATTCTAATTTACACTATCTAGTGTTCAGGTTCCTCCAACGACATTTCTAGGATTCTCAGCAGAAAACTTGACTAAATGTTTGGAAAACTAAGAAAATTGAAGTTACTATTTCGCGCGGCCAAATTTATTTATTAAAAAAGTAATAATTAATAATAGATATGTTGAGTACTAGTGAGGTGCTTTGACAGACTCAAGTACCTGTATTATATAAAGAAAAAGAAAAAAAGAGATACACAGAGTTGTATACTGAACCAGGTTCATTAGTTGGTCCATTACGCTTTCATATTCTTCTTTTAATTGTTTATGTGGTCTAAATTCATAGCCCAACCTACGACCCAAATGACCCAGGTATCACAGGCCATCTACGGGTTGAGTCAAAATGACCCATGGGTCGAAAACCCTAACCCAAACACGACACGTGGACGGGTCACCCACTGGTTGGGTCAGGTTTTGCCACCCCTACTAGATTCGTAAATAATTCGATAAAATAAATTATTGCAAATCATAAAAACAAGGGCCTATTTAAAATTTTGTTGCAGGGCCGAACTTGACAGCTTAATGTTGTGGTGGAGAAAAAGATGTTCGCTACATTATCGGACCGAAGCCCTATTTTATTCAGCTGAAGCCCACATTTGTCAAATATCTATGATTTACCGTTGTCCAAGCATGCAACACCTTCTGCATCGGCACATTACCCCTTTTTGAAGCAAATGTCATGCGAAATTAAGATGATATGACAACACGGTCCCACCATTTCTGCAGCTTTTGCAATTCCCCTGTAATTGACCACGCAATCACTCCCTTGTCCCGCGTCCTTGGGTTTGGACTCTCCATTTCTCACCGAAAGTTCCTCTTTTCCTCTCCTCCGACGATTCAAAGGTACAACTCATCTTCAAGAAGTCCTGCAGCTCTAGCACCAAAGGTACGGTTCATCTTTTTGCTATTCCATATGTGCACTTGTCTTTAAAGAAACTTGAACAGCAATGTTAGGAGTCAGACATCCATGAATCGTCCTTTTCTAACTAATGGATTTTTGTTTCACCACAGAGTTGTGGTCGGACTTATGTTAGTTTTGAAAATTATGTGGCGTTGTTACATTTTACTCCACGACAGTCCGTTAAAAATTGAAACTTTAATATGTCAAACCTTTGGAAATCATGATTAGCCACAGTTTGGAAGATGTGTGTCTTGTTAGGGTTTCTTTGATCGGTTGTCACCATAATATGTCAGCAACCTTATGGTCGTTACTTATTCATCTATGTTCTTCCACATACTTACTGTTTGAAAGGACTTCCACAGCAGTGTTGAACACAGTTGTGACGATGGTGGGACCTAGAAGAATGAATAACAATAGTACCAACGTTAAGCCAATCCCAACTCGGAAGTCACCCCGGAAACTGTCCCGCGTAGCACCAAGTATGTTTACTTCCTCCAAACATTTGTGGCTTACAGGACATGTGAGAGTTGTATCATGTACCCATATAGGTTTACTTCCTTGTTTAACTTTATACTTTCAGATTCTGACACTTTGGTGGAGAACACTACAACACCAAACACATTGGACACGCCAGTTGAAGAAATTCTAGCAGAGGAAATAGAACATGAAGATCCATTGGTCGAAGAGCATGCGACCGAACATGGTAAGTCTATGTGTAAACCAAACCAGCCAACAACTATTGGAAGTTATTGAATCCTTATGCCTATGGTTGTGGGTTTGATATTAACTACAGATGAAGGTTTAAGGATGTAAGATGAAGGTTTAAGGCTTGCAGCTGAGCAGCTACGGAGAGGTCAGACTAGGTGTATTAAGCTCTCAAGAAATGCCAAAATGCACCATTGATGGGGAAAGGTTGGAAAGAGAAACCAAATGAACCCATTGATTACGAAGGAAAATGCTAATGCTCGTTGGAGTAAGTACACTTACATGCTCTTTCTTAACGGTCGTACGTTGCGCACTACATGTGTATTTAGTTGTTCAATAAGACAGAATGTGTAACTTTGCCACCATTACGATTTTAAACGTGAATCAACTATTGTTGCTTCGCAGGAAAAGTATGTTATCCCTGAAGATGATAACTTGAAGCAACTGATCGTATGTACACTTAGACAGAAATACATGAATTACCTGGCGAACCTAAAAAGAAGGTATTATGACAGATATCTTACCGATGAAGAAAGGATACAGAACATCCCGCCGAACGTGGTGAAAGAAGATTGGGTATGGCTAGTGAATTGGTTCAGCTCAGAGGAGTTTAAGGTGGTTCAACTGACCAAATCTTGTTCTTTTATGCTTTACTGTGACCTATAACAAGTTTTTATATCTTATTAACCATATGACTATTTGTGTCCTCATACTTGAATTGAAGGTGAGGAGCGAGCGTAACAAAGCTCACCAAGTGATCAGGCACACTGCGGGGACATGCATCTTTGCCAAGAGGGAACAGAAAGAGGTAATGAACCCATACACCCACCCTCTTCAGAATGTAGTAACCATTCAGTAACCGTGTTTGTTTTTAAAAATGCAGATTATGAACAATAATGGGGTGCATCCGGCTGAATACCACATGCTTCGGACGATCCATGTGGACAAGAAGAGGGTTCCTCTAGATCTGAAAAGTTAATCAATCATGGTAAGCAATAAGACCTCCTCTTCCTTCTTAATTGTTAAATGTGTCAGACTTAACACATGAGATTGGACTGTACTGGTTGTAGGAACAAGTTGAACAAAAGGATGTTGAACTGCAAGCTGAATAGGATGTTCTCGTCGACAAGGATGCACTTTATGACGAAATTCGTAATCCGGAGCGCTGTCGATCTCGTGTATCCAAGATTGAACGGATGATGGAGAATGAGCAGTTAAAGAAAGCGAGGGAAGAATTGGCGCTAGCTAGAGCTGAAACTGTAGAACTCAAGAAGTTAGCGGAGGAGAGTTCAAAGAAGGCGGAGGAGTGTTCAAGGAAGGCGGAGGAAACGACAACAACTCTAATGAAGTTCCACAAAAACATGATGGCAGTCCAAAGAGATATGGCCTTCATGAGAAAGGCACTGCAAGCCAATGGTACATTGCTCGATGATTCAGATCCATAAGGTACAGTAAACATGTCTTTGTTTGAGTGATGGTACTTTGTTGTTGAGGCATGTTAATGTGAGGCTGTTCTAAGTTATTCTATTGGTGTGTTTGTAGATCGAAATGAATGACATATGACACAACTCGTTTTTAGGTAACCTTCAACACTTGCTTGATGTTCACTTGGGTTAGGCCTAGTATAGTATCTGTCTTTAAACAACGTCTGTGCCATTTTGTAATGCTGGAACATCTAAACGGTATTTTGTCTGTGTTTATTATGTGTTTTGATCCTTTTGGACCACATGTATATGCTGAATTTTGTGTGTTTCTGGTAATGTGCTGTGTTTGTGGTGTGTTTATGCTGAATTTTGGTATGTCTGGTTTGGATAAACATTGACATGTTTGTTCAGGACAGTTTGTAGGGAAATGTATGAATGGTTGGTTGTAGGTGGTATGCATTATGTAATGTCTAGCTGGTGAAAATCCGAAAAATTTATTATGAAACTAGTACAGCTATATTAGCATCGAAAAATTGATTACCAATACATACAGCAAATACATTCATAAAACTCAATGCAGTTACTCTTTAACTGCAACAAACTTCATACGATAGACAACGACAATTACTGCGGCTAAAAGTAGACAATAACCTCGACACCAAGCAAACAGTGCAATTTAGGTCTCACGTGTGAATTGCATCTGCCACAAACTTAGACGGTATTAACATCTTCTTGCATTAAACATAATGTGACACTATTTATGTATAATTAATTTCTAAATACTTGTTGACGTTAATACGACCTACTGTATCCACAACTGTTAGACACAAAACACATGAAACAGCAACACACATATGCTGTAACTGATAGATTCATTTTACCATGAATTCACCTTGTATCTGAACAAACTATATAGCATCCACTTCTTCCCGACAGTAATTACACATGAACACCATTGACAATATGTTGATGCTAAAGGTATAGACAATTGTTCATTCCAGCAGCGGCAGACCTTTAGTCGCGGCATTTTGTCTGTGTGTATACCTTTAGCATCAAGGCATTCACGCACGACACTTAGCAGCGGCATGTCATCTTAGCAGTGGCATGTCATCTTAGCAGCAGTAAAACCCAACTTAGCAACGATTTTACGCCGTTGCTATAATCCTACTTTCTTGTAGTGACACAAAGTTTACTAGATTATACATTAAGACATTCATGTCGGATTGATTCAGGGCATGCATTCACAAAGTGTACCCACTGGACACAGTTGGACCCTTTCATGTACTGAGGCTTATCGGTCTTATGTGAACATTTTCGCGCTATTGTTTTCGGAGGAGTCATTGAGTTTGCCACATTCGTTTTCTTCTTCGCCTTCAGTGCATCTGCGCCATCGCGCCATGCATTACTCCATCACCTTCAACAACTCTTATTTGGTCCAGAGGATGGCGCCATACGCACCTCACCCTTAGGCCCATTGTCCTTGGGTCTGTCCTCTATAGCTCAACGTACATTTGAACGTGTTCAAAGGTGTTGAGGCCCTCATAAGAGGTTATTTGAATATATATTTTTTCCCTAGGAGTTAGGTAAAGAGTGAATTACGACATGAATTTGCTACTCATCGATCACTTACTAACCATTCTCCTTACGGTTCGGGGTCATATTGGTCACATGCCTCAGATGCTATCTCATGGAGTGCTAGGGATTCGTCTTGTAAGAATCAAACTTGATGTTGAGTGAGCGCAACTGAGCAGTTGTATAGATTCAAGTCCAACCTACAAAGCATACAACAATCCTTTAGCCGTAAGTTGAGCTCTAACTCATAAAAGATAAGTTTCAGATCGATAGGAAAAACTTGAGAACATACTTAAACCCGGAGGACAATCCTAGGTATGTCGAGAAGCATTCCCCGTTTGTAAGCATGCTCTAAAGCCACTACTATCAATCGAAACACAGTCTTTAACGGATTGGAGTCGAACAGATCGCACTAAACGAAAGTGTTCAACTCTTACACAAAACAATTGTCCAAGGATTATTCAAGGAAATTCGGAAAACTTTACAGACTAACGGACCAGTTCACACTCTGGAACATTGCCCTAGGTGTAGTTCATACTTATCCAAACTTCTGTAAGCCTACTAATGATAATCGTAAAGGTTTACTATCTATGCTAAGCGAAAACTAGATATCCTATCTAGTTAATCTAATACACGCAAGCAAAGAAATAAATCCATACATGTCAATACACACACACACACACATATATATATTGATACCTTTAAAAAATAAATTAATTTTGAGCTAATTTGTAAATTTTCAAAACTTTGAGGACTAAAGTTACCCTAACCAAAATACTATGGATTAAAATCATCATGAATAAAGTTTGGGGAATAAAATAACCATGAATTAAAAATTTGGGGACCAAAGTCTCTACAAACAAAATTCTGGGATTTCAATAAGTTATAATCTAGTCAATTCTACCAGTCATGGAGTTAAGAGACAATCATGTACATTAAGGTAATACAATACCCTGCTACCAATATGATCTGCGTCTGCGACTGGACTAGGTAGGGGAGGTCGCAGCCACAGAGGTTGCGACCTAGCTATCTCTCCTGTGGATCTGGTGTGGGCCAAGTCACAACTACCAAGGCTGCGACCATACCAGTCTGAGGCCGCGACCACGATGGCTGCCACCACGCCAGGGTTGCGGTCACCATACCAGGGTCAACGGCCACCACGTCAGGACCAGCGACCACCATGGCTGCGACCTTAGTTCTCAGATGTCAGATTCGTCGCGGTGGGAATTTTAACGGGTTCGACAATTTGGAAACCAACCTACTATGGTTGTAATAACAATGTTGGAATATAGTAAACCTCCAATCGTTTAGGCACAACATAAAAACATATTTGAGTTACCTCCTTGAACGATTGCTTGAGCGAAAGCGTAAAATGATCTGCCTAAGGTTGTGATCACGGTCTACCAGACAGGAGGACACTCCACGGGTTAACGGGCAGTGACGTAGGTTTTCACAACTACTTACCTCAGTCTAAACTGTAAGGCGACAGAGTTTCTCTCCTCTAGGCGAGAGGGAGAATAACATCAGATTTTTCAACCTTAAGCACCCCTATAGATAGAAGGAATGTTTTGGGGTCAGTATCCAATACTGAGCTTATTAGAATGAACTCCCAACAATCGAAGAATCAATCCCCCAAAACCAACAGTTGTCAACTAGGAGGATGGAAACATGATCAAATAGAGAACAGGCGTATCAGGTTGGTTGACCCGTGCAAGCTAGGGTTGGGCATAAAAACCTGGTTCGGTCAATCAAACCTGGTTCGGTCAATCAAACCTTACCTTTTGTGAACCGTACCGGTTCCACCAAACAAGTTCACAAACCAATTTATCTTTGCAAATATATGAAGCGGTTCAGAAGATATACAAAAAGCCGGTTGTCAAACGGTAAACCAAACTACTTCTTGTACCATTTTTAATATAATATTTTACTAAACCAAACTGACAGACTAGACCGGACCAGGCGACTTTGATCCCTACCCAAAAGCAACTTGATCTCCCAACAATGCCTCACGGGCACACCGCAAGGGAGAGAAGCAGTGGAAGGAATGCGTCATCATCGAGGAGGAAGGACTCCTGGACTCCTGAACCAGAACCTTCTTCGGCGTTCATGTCACCTACTCCCAACTCATGATTGGGTCTGGAGCTGTAACTTCTAAGCAATCGAAACCCTAATTCCTTACAATTAGTAGTTTATATACAATTACTGTTGTAAGTAGTAGTTTCTATACAAATAATGATGTGATCTATGGGATTCAGGTAATTGCGTGTCCAGTAGGGGGTCTCTGGATTCTTGATATGGGCGAGCTTGGGTAGGCCGGACTGATCTATTTGGCAAGACCGACCCCGAAATTTCAGTCCTCACCTGCGGAGGACCGAGACCGACTTCGGTATAAAAAACTCGGCCGAGTCGGTATTGCTTGACTCGGGTCGGGTCGGTCTCGACCCATTACTGAAATTTTCATTAGAATTAAAACAAAATTTACTGTAAAAAAAAATGTCCCAAAACAAAATTTGCGCATCGACGACCGTCGTAGTTTAAATGATTTTTTTGTTTTTACCCAGAAAGATTATATGTGGCCTTGCCCATTGCTAAGCGTCCTTTCTCACTCCTTGTGGGCATATGGGTCCAGATATGTCTAACAGGCTGTCATTGGGCCACTTTCAACTCTAAAAGTTCGACACAGTAATATTCTACGTAATAACCCAGAGAAGTGATTGGTTAATAGTCGGGTCGGGCTGATCCTAGTCGGGATTTTGGTAAAAAAAAACGAGTCTGAGCCCGACCTTGAGGAAAAAATCTCGCCCGTTCGGTCTTGTTAGCTTGGATAGATGAATCACGGTGAAAGGAATGAAGATGAGGTGAAAATGATGAAGACAATGCTTTCAAAAGGGAGAACATCTTTGATAATCGGTTAAATCTTCAATACAAGGTAAAGGCTCTTTATATAGAGCAACTAGAATAAAACCCTAGACAAGAGACTACTTAGACTAATAATGATTAAACTAGAAAACATTAAGCTAATCTACGTGGTGTTCTCACATACACCCTAGTTCTTCGTTTTCTTGATGTTGTATGATCTGACATTCATCCACGGTCTTTATTTTTCTTGAGTTACTGAATTATCGACCCCAAACTTCCAATGCTCTTTGCTCGTGACGAATCTCAAGTTTAATCCCGATCAAACCTCTAACCCAATTGAGCTTGCATACCTTCATCTTCAATGATATACTCCACATTCAAACACAAGATCTTCAAGTTGATATCTAGACGAGAAGAGGGAGGAATCGGTCATGCCATCGCGGTGCCATCTCGGTCATCTCGTCGAGGTCATGCCGTTAAAGAAGAATCTAATACTAAAATCTGAATTCAACACTTCAAACTTGTATCAAATCTATTGTAGTCATCAAAACTTGGTTGTCCAAACTCAACGGGATTACACATCTTCACGTTACTAATTCAGCAATTCGAAAACAAGTAATTCAGCATTGGTTGCAGGGGTTTTAATCAACAAATTTCAGTATGGAACCGGGGTAAACTTCAGCATTTCAGCATCAGCAACAACAATCAGCATATTTCAGCTCAACATTGGTACACAGCTCAGCATATTTTTCGGATACTGTTCATATCAGCATCAGCACATTTCAGCATATCAGCACATTATTCAGTAAATTTCAGCATCAGCATCAACACCAGCACCAGCACAATTCAGCACATTTCAGCATCAGCACATTTCAGCATATCAGTAAATTTCAGCATCAGCATATATTAGCATATTAGCACATATCAGCACATTGCACATAAACCTGTAACCATGACTCTGTAAGTAGTAGCATTCTTGTCATGCATTTCGTCGAACACCTTCTGTGCATTCTCCAAATCAGTATCAGCAGAGCCTGTAAAATATCCTCATCCTGTTTGACCTCAACAACCGTCCTACTTGTTCTTATCATCAGCAGCATTGTATAGTAAGTAGGAAGGAGGTGGAGTTCATTTGATTTTAGAAGTTCATGGTTGTGGATGTTGCTGAAACAAGTAATTCGCCACTCAGGCACATCAAAATCTGCCCTTTTCACAATACGCATAGATGCCTAACACCCACATCGGGATGATTTTCGGTTTCTTTGCAGCTTTCCATCATCAAAAGGCTTGAGCTGTGGGAAACCTCCACGGTGGAAGGTGAAGTCCCTTCTTGTAACTCCTCTTCCCACACCATCTTTTCCTCTGGTTCAATGGCGTCTGATTGAGAACCCACATTGTTTTGCAAAGCTGCAGTAGAATTCATATGCAGCATCCTGTGAAACAAATCTCTGGGCAGTAAAGGGTACAAGGTTGATGGAGGTTTGGCGAGACAATATTGTGTCCTCGGGCATTTCTTCAACAGTGCCATTGTCGTGTGGAGATGAACCAAGGTTGGTTTCAGAAGTCTCTTTCACTAAATCTGTAAGCTCAGGCATGATTTCCACCATCATTACTTCAAGAAAAACACCTGCTGCTGATACGAGGAGTCCAGAGCACAGAAATGGAGAGGAGAAGATAGCGGATATTAGGGAATCTCCACTGGAGCTGTGCTTGAAATGCTTGTACCAAATGGGAGCAGATCCTTTGAGAACTCGTGTTGATCCAAGCTTGGTTGAAGATTCAGAAGGTTGAGAAGATCCAGCTTTTGATTTCGCTGAAGGTCCTGAAGCAGTAGTATTCATGACGGACGCTAGTCAGAACCACGATCTGAGCTGAGACGATTGTGAGAATAAAATGAAGATTGAAGACCCGTGAGACCAAGATTTGCAGCGGAGAAACACAATAGAAGCCCTAATCGACAATCTCTGATACCATGTTAGCTTGGATAGATGAATCACGGAGAAAGGAATGAAGATGAGGTGAAAATGATGAAGACAATGCTTTCAAAAGGGAGGACATCTTTGATAATCGGTTAAATCTTCAATACAAGGTAAAGGCTCTTTATATAGAGCAACTAGAATAAAACCCTAGACAAGAGACTACTTAGACTAATAATGATTAAACTAGAAAACATTAAGCTAATCTATGTGGTGTTCTCACATACACCCTAGTTCTTCGTTTTCTTGATGTTGTATGCTCTGACAGGTCTTGGTCCTAGTCGATCTCGATCCTAGTCGGACCGGTCTTGGGCCAGTTTTGTTGGGATTTTGGTCCAGACAGTCTTTTTTGCATTCCCCTAATTCTTGATTGGAGTTGAGTTATTGTTTAATTTGAAATCATCAAACTATTTGTAATTCCTGACTTGATTATTAATACTACGACTAACTCACATGATGTTGGATTTACTGAATTGTCTTAAGATTTATTGGATTTTGTATTACTGGTTTACTTTTTTTTTTTAATATATATAAAGTGATTCGGCCGAAGCGGTTCTGAACTGGTTCCAAACAAGTTTGGTAATTCAGCCAAAATCTGGAGTGACCAAAAACTAGAGAGGTAAACCGTACCTCTTTAAAATGTGGTAAATGTACGGTTTTAAACCGATTCGGTCCTGAACCGGTTCATGCCCAACTCTAGTGCAAGCCAACATGTCGTCTCAATACGAATTAAAGTGCCAGCACTATAGGGTATTTTTCTTATAGCGTCCTAAGCCTTCCTGAAAGACTTAATTAACTTTCAATTGATAATATCCACCTCAAATATAACCCTCATAAACCTATCTTAATAGGTATGCAAAGTCTCGTTGCTCGTTTGAATGATTAAATTTTGAAAATTTTCATCAACCACGTTTGTAATCTAACCATTAATTTTTGGGTTAATAACCAAATTGTTATCCCAACTTTAGACACTTTACAAATTACTACCTAAACTTTAATTTTTCAAAAACTGCTACCTAAACTTTGACATTTGGGGCAAGTTGCTACCTCAGTTAAGTTTTCCGATAAATATGGACGGAAAATGACGTGGTAGCACATGATTGGTCCATAATTTTAAAAACTATATTAGTTTTTAACAATATTTGAAAAATTATAAAATAAAAAATTGAAAAATTAATAAGGATTTATGTAATATTTTTATTAAAAATATGAAATAAAAATAATTGATTATGTTTTTTTTTTTCATATTTTCAATAACAATATTATATTACAAAGTCTTATTTCTCCTATTAATTTTCTAGATTATTTTTAGAAAATTTTTATTTTTGGGGGTATTTTTAAAAAATTCTTTACTTTTCTAAATTATGGACCTATTTAACGGAAAACTTAACGGAGGTTGCCATTTGCCCCAAGTGTGAAAGTGTAGGTAGCAAAATTTGAAAAAAAAAAGTTGAGATATCATTTTATAATGTGACCAAAGTTGAGGTAAGGGTTTGATCATTAACCCCAATTTTTGGTAAAGTCAACCTCGAGTTTGAAAAAACAAGCCTTTCTTAGCTCTAAGAAGGTTGTTGGGAACTCAAAGGCATGCGCGTAATCATCCTTCTGTCACCCAACCATGATCATCTAAAAGTCTTTTAACCTCTCATACTTCACTATTGGCTAATAAACATCTTCATACTTTTCGAATGGTTAGATGTTGTGCTCCGAACGATGGAAACAACATTAAATTTGCACTTATGGATTGACTATATGTTTTGTCCTAATTGAGATCTAATAATTTCATTTTAAAAATAAAACAACTCAAACCAAGTAAGTCAAAATTCAGTACTGTCACTACAAGAATCTGTTGCAACAGCAACGAAACTTTCGTGTTGACGCTAGCAGTTGTAGTTGAATATATGTATATTGTGGCGGCAGTTTTTGTTGTCGTTATTATTACTTATTAGGCATAATATATTGTCCATCGTTATAAGATACATTTAGTGTTAATTTTTGTCGTCACTTTATTTTTTACATTGATGAATGTGTAATGTCGACCAATAGTTGATGTTAAATGACTTCATCAATAGCAGATGACTTTTCCATTGTAAATGTACATATTTAAAAACGTAAAGTTTTATCGTAAATATAACTATTACAGCAACAAATGTCTGCGTAACTAATAAATATTGTCGTCGTTAAAACATAAGTACGGGGAAAATGTAAAAATTGGTTTACGTGCGTATAGTCATTCAGCAACAAATTCAATTATTGTTGTAAAATAGTTTATATAGTGACGACTATTGTTCATGTCGTGCGAAAAAAAAATTAAATTTTCAAAAACTTTTCTCGATCTCTTACCTTCCCTCACCCTCACTTCACGTTATGTTCATTCAGTTTACCCTCACTCTCACCCTTACCCTCTCCCTTTCCCTTTTTCATTTCACTTCACCATCTCTCTCTCGTCTCTCATCTCGTCTTGGATCCGAGCTGGAACAGTAAGCATAGAAGAGGCGAAGCTGGTCTCGTCTGGAATCGAAGCTCGGTTGGTCTCCTATGGAACCAACCCCAACCGTACACACCAATCGAAGACGAAGACGCCATGGATGAAGACGAAATTGAATTAAGACATAAATGACGGTTCAAATTTCGGATTGACCGTATTGTACGATAGACCGAATGTTAGAAGAAAATGAGAAGTTTGTACTCATAGTTGGTTTTGAATCTTTTTTTTCTTACTTTTGATATTATTTTTTTTTTGAAAAACATGATAATTAGTCTTGTCGAAAAAACTGTTCAATCGAACTGAACCAGTTCTGGACTGGTCTGGTACTGATTTGAACCGGTTCGACGAAACTATTATCAAAATCATACAAGTTTTTTAGGCTTCAAGTAAGCCAATTCAAAATAGTAGTTTCAATTCATTTTGAATCAACTCATATTTTTATACTGAGTTATACTTAAATTCAAATCAAATCACTTTAAACATATATAATCAAACCACTCTAAACCACTATCAATAAACCAAACCGGTCTGAAAGACTTCTTCAATAATTATGTTGTTCTGTTCTCACTTCTCATGACTCAACTCACACTCAGTTCAAACAGATTGCATCTCGTTGAGAAACCATCTCCATCTCGGAGTGGCGGTGAGGAAAATGAGGATTTCTTTAAAAATATTTTTGGATTCTTGGACCAATTCATGTCCGGAAGTAAAGTTCTTGCTTTTTTCCGAATTTCACTCTAAGAATTGAATTGGATTCTCTAGTTTTGATTCTTTTTTCTTATGGGATTTTGGAAATAAGATAATCGATGGAGGTTCCACGACGTAGGAAGAAGAGAGAGTTTCCTCGTGGTTGTATACTTTGGCACAAACGGACAAGAATATGGTCTTCGAATATGTTGAATCCACATAAAGGTCTTCCTTGTTCACCAATTGTTCCTTGTCCACGGCTCACACCCACTTTCACTATAGATAAATAGTTTTACAAATTGTGTATCACTCAAACACACACTGTGTATCGCTCGCACTCTAAATACTCACTCCGTATTCTTGACTCATATGCACATCAATATTTTTCTCTCACAAAGTCAACACTCCAGCAACCATTTCTTACTCTTCTCTGTTTCTTGTAATTTATTTCCTTCAAACATAGTTGGCTTCTTATATATGTCAAAAGGATGACAATCTTCAGTAGCTTGGCCACTTTGGTTAGTGCCTTGCCCACTTTGGTGAATGACTTGACCACCTTGGTGAGTGCCTTGCCCACTATGGTGGGTAGCTTGCCCACTTGTTGAGTGGTGGTGGTGGACCAAAAGTCTCCATTGTTTAACAAACTCTCACTTGGAGACTTTAAAACTCCACCAATGTATCCATGAGTAAACTGGGTGTGAGGCTCTCCTGTCTTCTATTATTGAAGACCCACTGAAGCTGAGCACCACTTCAGTTTCTCTATGGTGACTGTGTTGGTTAACATGTCAGTTGGGTTCTTGCTGCCCTGGATCTTCTCAAGTGTTAATACTCCATCCTCTAGTAGAGATCTAACGAAGTGATAACGAAGACCGATCTACTTGGTCCTTCAATGAAATGTTGAATTCTTTGCCAGATGTATAGCACTCTGACTGTCACTATGCAAAACATTCTTTGTCTGCCTTAGACCCAATTCTGCTAACAATCTGTGTAACCAGATCATTTCTTTGCTGGCTTCACTAACTGCTACGTATTCCGCCTATGTGGTGGATAACGCTACTATCTTCTGTATCTGTGAAATCCAACTGAATGCAGTAGTCTCTACTGTGAATACATAACCGGTAGTACTTCTCCTGTTGTCTACCTCACCAGCAAAATCTGTGTCAACTTGTTTATGTTAAAACACATGTATCTATCGGTGGTGCCTCTTTGATACCTTAGTATCCACTTGACTGCTTCCCAGTGTTACTTTCCAGGATTAGTCATGAATATGCTCACAACTCCTACTGCAAGAGCAATATCTGGTCTTGTACAGACCATAGCATACATGAGAATTCCAATGGCAGAGGCATATGGAACTTTAGCCATGAAGTTCCTTTCATCTTCAGTCTTGGGTGACTATTCCTTGGATAGTCGAAAGTGACTAGTCAATGGTGTGTTAACTGCTTTAGTATCACTTATGCCGAACCTTTTCAGAAAACGCCCAATGTACTCCGCCTGAGATAGCTGCAAAGTACCCTTTGACTTATCTCTATTGATTCTCATCCCAAGAACCTGCTTTGCTGTGCCCAAGTCCTTCATGTTGAACTCACTCGATAGTTGCTTCTTTAATCTCTTGATTTCACCCATATCTGAACCTGCCACTAACATGTCATCGACATAAAGTAGCAAAACAATGTAGTTGGACTCGAACCTTTTGAAGTAGCAATCTTAAATAATCGTTCGTCTGCATAAACCCGTCAAACATTTTGTACCACTGCCTTAGAGCCTTTTTAGTCAATACTAGTTTTTCTGCAATTTACACACGAGTTTTTCGTTGCCACGATCTGAGAAACCCTCCGGATGCTGCATGTATATCTCCTCCTCAAGGTCACCATAGAGGAAAGCAGGTTTTACATCTAACTGCTTAAGGTCCAAGTTTTCTGCTGCAACAATATTTAAAACTGATTGAATGCTATTCAGTTTCACAACTAGTGAAAATATGTCGGTGTAGTCGATTGCTTCCTTATGCTAAAAACCTTTGGCTACAAGTCTTGCCTTGTACCTTTTGGAACCGTCATGTTCCTCCTTGACTCGATACACCCATTTGTTGTGTAAGACATTCTTTCCCATGGGTAACTCAGCTAGGTGAAAATATGTCGGTGTAGTCGATTACTTCCTTATGCTAAAAACCTTTGGCTACAAGTCTTGCCCTGTACCTTTTGGAACCGTCATGTTCCTCCTTGACTCGATACACCCATTTGTTGTATAAGACCTTCTTTCCCACGGGTAACTCAGCTAGCTCCCATGCCTTGTTTAAGATAAGGGACTTCATCTCTTCTTTCATTGCAAGCTCCCACTTGCTAGAATCTTCCACTTGACATGCTTCATCATAGCATTCTGGTTCTCCAACATCAGTGAGCAGCAAATAATTCATGTACTTTCTATTTGGAATAAGAGGTCGTGAAGATCTCCTTAGTATAGGAGATGGAGATGCGGACTGTGGTGGATCAGTCTGTTGTGTACTGCTCTACGATGTCTGTTCCTCTTAATGAGGAATCTCATTTGTTTTATGCACTATACTTCTATCCGGGACATCCTCTGGATCAATGTACGTAGGATCGCCCTGTTTTGCACTACTAGGTTGTAGTGTATTTCTCTCATTGTACATCACCTTTTCATTAAATATCACATCTCGACTTCTTATCACTTTCTTGGTCTGTTCATTCCAGAACTTGTATCCAAACTCATCTCCACCATATGTGATGAAGGTGCATTTTAGTGACTTGGTGTAAAGCTTTCCCCTAGCCTGATCACGAATATGCACATCTGATACACAACCGAAAACTTTCAAATGGGAAAGTTTTACCTCTTTTCCGCTCTATACCTCTTCTGGTATTCTGTACTGTAGCGGTAATGATGGTCCTCGGTTGATCAAGTAAGTTGTTGTATTGACTACCTCTGCCAAGAACTCCTCGGGCAGTCATGCATATATACGCATACTTCTGTCTCTCTCAGTCATTGTTCGGTTCATCGGTCTTGCTACGCCATTCTATTGTGGATTCCCTAACACGGTCCTTGCTAGTCTGATGCCATTTTCATAACATAACTTCTTGAACTCTATGTAATCATACTCGCCACCATTGTCGGATCTGAATTTTAGGTATGTCTCATTTTTCACCATGGATTTCCACATCTTGAACACTTCAAAAACTTCTGATTTGTGTCTCAAGAAATAAACTCAGACCTTCCTGGAATGATTGTCAATGAAAGTCACAAAATATGACTTCCCGCCAATGGATGAGATAGTAGTTGGGCCCCAAACATCCGTGTGAACTAACTCAAGCTTTTCTGATAATCTGCCACTCTTTATGAAGCTAACTCTCTTCTGCTTCCAAAAAATGCAGCTTTCACATAAGTCAGTGTCAAATGACTGTAGGTCTGGTATTTTTCCCTTAGAATACATGATCTTGAGACCCTTGTCACTCATGTGACCAAGTCTCTCGTGCCATAGATTTGGGTCATCTTTTCTGTCTACAACTGTAATTGACCCATAAGTGTTCGTCGCCATATAGAGTGTACCACTCTTCTTGCCACGAGTGACTGTCATTGCACCTTTGTAAACCTTCCAAGTATCGCCATTGAAGGTTGTGACATAACCTTCAGCTACTAGCTGACCCACTGAGTTCAAATTCTTCCTTAAGTCAGGAATGTGTCTCACATCCGTTAACTTCCACACAAATCCATTCAACTTGATCTGTACATCACCATTGCCAACCCTTGATTTGTACATCATCCCCAAGATATACGTTACCAAGGTTGCCTGATGAATAACTCACTAAGAGTTCTTTGTTGGAGGTTGCATGAAAGGAAGCTCTAGAGTCTAGCACCCATGACTACAACTTGATCTCCAAAGAGCATATCAATGCATCGCCTACCTCTATTGCTGCGATGTTTGCTTCTGTCTTTCCTTTTTTTTTTTCTTTTCTTTCGTAGGGGATCTACACTGATTTTTGTAGTGCCCGATTTTGCCGCAGTTCCAATATTCGATCACCTTCTAGTTCTAATTTTGATTGTTGGAATATTTGGGATTTCGAGATTGTGAAATGCCATTTTTGGATTTGGACTTATTGCGCCCTCCACTCCTATTTGAATCTCTACCCCTACTTTCTACATTCAAAGCTGGCGCTGAGCTAGAAGTACCATTTGACCGATTTCGAATTTCTTCAGTCATAATGGTGTTGACTACATCATCAAACTTCAGGTTTCTCTTTCAAGCAGATCCGGTGATTGTAGTGACTGTGCATTTCCAACTATTAGGAAACTGTTCAAGAATTAGACAGACATGTATCTCATTGAATTTTGCCTTTCCAACTATTAGGCAACTGTCCAAGAATTAGGCAGACACGTATCTCATTGAAGTGTCCAAGAAAGACTATCTACTGCTTCTCGCTAGCCCATCAGTTCTTTGAACTCGCTGAGATGCTCTTTGAATTGTGCTCCTTCTAGTATCGTCATGGTGAACAGTTTCTTTATCAAATGAATTTTCTTTGCTACGGAAGGCTGTTCGTACAAACTGGAGAGGGTCGCCATGAGAGACGCGATTGTCTTTTCATTTTTGATGTTGTAGGTTACTGATTTTAACTTTGATAGCCATGTGGTTCTGAGAGCTTTCCGGTCCAGTAGCTCCCACTCCGATTCTTTCATTTCCTCTGGTTTGTCACCCAAAGGTAAATAAAGATCCTTTTGGTACAAGCTGTCTTCTATTTGCATTTTGTCGTGCCTTCGATTCCCTAACCAAAAGCTCAGATACCAATTGTTGGAAAATTAGATGCTGCTAATTTCCGCCTCGAATGACCTTGGGATTCAGTGTTTCAAGATAAATGCACACGAGACAATGATTTGCGTGGTTCACCAATTTGGCTACGTCCACGGTTCACATCTACTTTCACTATAGATAAATACTGTATCACTCAAACACACACTATGTATCGCTCACACTCTAAAATACTCACTCTATATGTTTGAGTCACATACACATCACTATTTTTCTCTCACAAACTCAACACTCCAACAAATGTTTCTTACTCTTTTCTCTTTCTTGTTCTTTCTTTCCTTGGACATTGTTGACTTCTTATGGTTGTAAACAGGATGACAATCTTCAGTGGCTTGACCACTTTGGTGAGTGTTTTGCCCACTTTGGTGAGTGGCTTGACCACCTTAGTGAGTGTCTTGCCCACTTTGGTGAATGGCTTGACCACTTGTTGAGTGGTGGTGGTGGCCAAAAGTCTCCATGATTTAACAGTGATGTATATGCGTCTACGAGGATGTTGAATTGGTTGCTGGATTTCTTAGTATGTATAATGAGATTGCCAAAAAAAGACCTCTTTGATGAAATGTAAATATGAATATAGATTCTTATTCTTAAATGACTTGTCCAGCTGTTGAGCATTCTGCTGTCTTTCTTGGAACAAGAATTGGAAAGTTTATGCCAAAGTGTAGCCTTTATTTATATTGGTTTTGCTTTCGATAAGCCCGTCAAACACTAGTAGAATGTTAGTCTATTGTCACAGATCAAATTCGTTGTCACTAAATATTATCACTATAAAATATATTTTGTGTCAACATTTAATGTCGTAGTTATACAACATATTTAGTGTCAAATAATTTGTCACAGCTAAAACTCATGTTTTGTGTGGATTTTCTCCGTCGTAGAATAGTTTAACTCGAATTTTTTTTTAATGTCAAACCACTATCGACAGTAATTCAGATAATTAGTAACAGACCTTAGTATTACTGTAAAAACATATGTTTAGTGTCCAATGTACTGGTTGTAAATTGTATATAAACAACATCGATTTCTAGCCGTCACAATTATCAATTTGTCGTCACTAAAATACATTATTTAGTAAAAATGCAGTATTGTCGTCGTTAAATCTATTGAATCGCTAATAAACTGGTTGAACCACAATAAATTAAAAAGAAAAATGTTCAAAAACTAAACAAAATCCACAAAAACCTAACGTAGCCCTCTCACTTCATCTTGACGGCACACTCCACCCACAAACCCATAGCTTAGAATCTGCTCACCCACCACTCAAGAGCTCCCTCAAACTCCCTCCACCGGAAGACCCGCCTAGCGAAGACATCAACTCCGTCGGAGAAACGAGGCAGCATACCAGACACTCCTCTGTTTAAGTGGAAGATCAAAGAGAGAAAGAAGAATATCGTGTCCGTGGAGGATAGGGTCGAATTCTTGGAGCTTCGTCGGAGGGGTCGACAACGAAAAAAACTTGTATCCACTAGAAGCAGGAGGGCAGCGGCCTGGAGGAATTCCGAGGGGTTTGTTTGGGGAGGATATATTTCTGTTGTTCAGAGGCGGAGGAGGAGGGGAGACCTCTGTGTATGCTGCCCCCGCAAGGCTCTACCAATAGAGCGGACGTTGCCGTGTAGCTTGGAGGATTTGTATAAAGGCACAAGCAAGAAGATGAAAATATCTAGGGACCTCATTGATACTTATGGGTAAGCAAGCAGCTCTAACTCTTTCTTGGATTTGGATTTCTATGTCAGTTCGAGCATTAATGGTCTCACTTAGCTTCTCTTCAAGGAAAGAATGGCATATTGAAACAAATATGTCATTTTTAGCTCAATTTGTCTTCATTTCCTTTGGATTCGATGTTGCGCTTGGCAAAGAAAGAAAGAACCTTTGAAATGGAAATGAATCAGATTGCCCCGATTTGTCGACTCATTTGTTTCTCCTTTCTTTTATCAAAATTAGAATTGAAGGATTTTTAGTATCCAAAGCATGACAGCTTCCTTCCCCGCCTCCAAAAAGCATTAATGGCCTTGTCTTGCAGCATTCGTGAGTGATCTTTTCACATTTTCTATCTCGAAATTCTTGTTCAAAACATGGTTTGATTGATTCTTCTAACTCAGTGGTGTTTCTCAGGTTCTGGTGGTCGTCAGATTATCTCAGCTGCCACCACCAGTGCTTGCGGAACAAGAATCAGAACACCTTCTTCTTCATGGGCTGCTCAAAGAGAATCACCACAACTAGAAGGATGGAAGAGATTCAATATGGAAAAGGAGATCGAAATAGATGCTTGCGATGAAAAAAACTTGTTCATACAGATGAAGCAGAGGTTCCTGAGATTCAAAAGAAACAAATTTCTGTAAGGAACAGAAATAGATTAAGGATACTTCGATATTAAGGTTGTCTTCTCTTTGATTGTCCATGATTAGGTACTCACAGCTGCCATTTTTGAACAGGAAAGAAGCTGATCATTATCAAGCTCTTGCTACACTTCAGTCCCCAAAGGTAAACTTAAAAAAAAAAAATACATTTTTTCAAATAAATCTTGAAAAAGTTCATTGTCGATAAATTTTGCTCGAGTAGTTCTTGGTGATCGCATGCTCAGATTCTCGAGTTTGCCCTTCAAATGTACTTGGATTCCAACCTGGTGAAGCCTTCACAGTACGGAACGTTGCAAATCTTGTTCCTTCCAGCAAGGTGTAATTTGTATATTCAATTCACTGAACATTTAGATATTGATTTCCCTTAACGGGTCGAGTTGATTTGGGTGTGAAATTATGTATATGACAGTTGGGAACATCAGAAACCGGTGCAGCCCTTGAATTTTCAGTGAAGTTCCTTCAAGTGAGCAACTACCTCATCGAATTTGTTTTCGTTTTAAATTCCTCAGCATTGAAAAAACTTTTTTTTTTTTACTGCTGTTTTGTCTTTCTGTAGGTTGAGAATATACTAGTCATAGGACATAGCTGCTGTGCAGGAAGTTGTTGACATCGTGTTAATGGAACAGGTTCTGTCTCTACCAACATCTTGAGTTGAATTTTCGAAATGTGGTTGGTTCATGCATTTTGTGGGAGCAGTCTCTACCAATAATTTCGTTTTTTCCCTTTAACTTTGTGAATTTAATGTTTGCAGTTATGACATCATGACTTTACTCTATTTCTACCTAGAGCTGATTTGAACTGATTGAGATGGTAGATTATTTTCTACATTATCATTATTGATTTGTGAGTTGTAAACTTATGTTCAAGTGATAGGATGGTCCCATGAGAATATATCTAAGAGAGATGCATTAAGTTTTTCTAGTGCGGTAAGTCTTATTTGTTGTATATAAGAGATGAAGTTTAGCATACTTTGTCCAGGAAAAAATGTTTTTAATGCATGGATGTCTATTAATGCATGACGTTGCAGACAGTCAATTCTTGTAAAGGGTATTTTACCTGCTGAAGATAGTACAATGGTTACTAAACCCAGTTATACTACATATCTATCTTAAGACTGCATGATTTGATCAATTCATATATATATATGTTGTGTTTGAACTATTATGTTGAGATGTCTTGTGCTATGCCGTGTTTGTTATGTACTATATTTGAAATTATTGTGTTAAATGATTTTGTTATTACATTTATTGTGTTTCCTTTATATATGATTACATGATATTATTGGAGCTTGTAGGGGATCGTGAATTGGAGACGGAGATCAAGTTCGTAGTTCCGGCATTCCGGATTCATAATCATCTCAAGTATAAAAGCATATTTGTTTTAGGTCTTCATTTGATTTAGAAAACTATGTGTTTACATTCAAATTTATTGTAAGTTTGTGGATGTTTATTAAGATGTATATATATACTTTGATAAATAATATATTCTGTTTTTTAAAATGTATTGTGTAGTTCATATCATATAGGAATAACTAGATGATTAATAAAAACACACTACAAAAATTTGTATTTAGCAATGATTATTAGTGGTTGCCACGAAAAGCATGTCTTTAGCAACGGCATAAACTAATATTATCAAGTGTGGACTTGTTATCACTAAAAACATGGATTTAGCAACAACATTAGTTGATAGTTTCAAGCGCTTTTAATGGTGGGTCTGTAGTCACTAAATATATGTATTTAGTAACAACATATTATGATGTTGATAGCATTATATAGTGACAAATGTTGTCGTAGTTAATATAGTGTATATAGTGGCGACAATTTTTGTCACTGAATGTCATCGACCTTTTAGTGGCGGCAAGGTTTTAGTGTCGGCATACCTTTTAGTGGCGGCACTTTACCGTCGAAGTGACCTTTAGCCACGGGACCTACCCTGACGAGACTTAGCCCGCTGCTAAAGGTTAGTGACGGCAAATACACATTTAGCAACTATTTAACGCCGATGTTATAGAGCAACATTCTTCTAGTGAAATTATAAATTAGGTGGTCTCTATTGGGTTTTCCAGGCTTGAGTTTTGCAGAAGCTGAGAGGGGACTGAAAGAGAACGATCTAAATGCACCACTTGAATATGCTTTCCGGAGCTGGTGGCAACTTCTCTGGATTGCTTTCTTTCATCCATTCAACATGATCCTAATTGTCTTATCTGTACTTTCATACATCACTGGTAATAACCCTAATGGATGCAGAGTGCTTGTCTTGGTCTTCATAACGCTAACGTGATAATGAAACATTTATAAATAGTGTCATGATAGTTTTCGATCTACTATATCCCTTTTTTATTAATTCTCGTTAGTCAATATGATTAAATAATAAGATTTTAAAATATATTTTCTCCAAAATTATTATTATCGACCAAAAATTACAATTGACAAACATAATAGTATGCAATGGCAATTAACCCTTATTTTAAAGTTTTTTAGGGTTTTTTCAAAGCCTAGTAGGGTTCCAATTCCAACAATTGACTATCAATCAGTCCACCCGTGTTCCCAGTTGAGTGGATCGGTTGCCGGCAACAGTCTATAGAGTATAGAATAAGGGGGAAGATGCAGCTGTGTATCCTCTGAAAACACGCCATAAATTAAGGATTTCGATGAACTAAAACATACTGTTCTTTTTCACACAACGTTTTTGGGGTGGTGCTTCTTTTCACAATATTAACAGCTTTGACTTTGTTTGTTCGATTTCAAGCTGGTATGATGTTTCCACAAGGCCATACAATGGCTTCGAGATTCCTTATCTGCTTCATGATGTGCCTATAAAGACATCCTTTAGCCCTCTTCATCAACAACACCACCCTCTTCCTCGACTTCTTCATTCCAACCTTGACTCGAACAGGACATATCCTGGAAGATCTCTTTCGTGTCTGAGCATCTGCTTTCTTCAGGACCTTGTAGATCAAGAACTGAGTTCTGCGGTGTTTCATCTCCTCACAATCTTCAGTATCCATTCTTTCATATCGGGATGACCTCCAAACTTGGAGACTCATTCTCCTGTCCCTGCAAGTGCAAGATGATCGATATATATGGATGAAGCTTGTAGGATGATAGGGAGTATGAGGTTGGGTCATTATATTTATAGAGAAGAGAGAGAGAGACAGGAAACGATCAGTTGGTGGCATAATTGCTCACGTGATCAGTTGGTAACAACCAAAATGTACTGATTGAAAGTTAAGAAGCGATAGGTTGGAAGTCTTCATTCACAATATGATCTCTACCAATTTAATAAATATATACCAAAATATTTTCGGTTGAAAGATAAATACAAAAATATACATACCCGCGACTCTCATTCGCAGGTAGATTTTCCACCCGCGATGTGAAATATTAGATCTCTGCCCATAATTGAATAAAAAAATGAGAAAAGTATATGCATAAGTAATTGGTCATTCTTCTACAAAATAATAAAAAGGCTAGTAGACACTCACATATATCGTATCAGGTTTCTGTTGTTAAGATAAAACATTGATTTTTATGAAATAAAATAAAGTTTACTGAATCAAAAATTAACAAGATTGAGATAAGAGTTCAATTGGTTAAAAAATTAAAGTTAAAATGAATTATGTCTAATAATAACATCTCAACAAAATTTAAAAAGGAACAAAATAATAATATTGTTTCCAAATTGTGTATATATATATTGTATTCTATATAGTTGTATCTAATTTGTTTCTTAATTGTACATGACTTTTGTATCCATGTATTTGAGACAATTAATATAGTCAATAACATCATCTCAAAGTCGAATCAACTTGTTATTCACACAGATGGATATGTTTTGTAGAATAATGCATACCTATAATAAAAGTCATTTAAAAGAGTAAACTTGTGGGAGTGAGTTGTAGTGAGCACTGCAAGTTTATTACAATAAGGCCTTTGTGAAACTGACTTTGGGAGAAAGAAGACATTTTGTATTGCTAAAACTTAAATGAAACAAAAAAGAAGAATGGATACACGAGTGGAATGACATATGAAGAAACACTTATTAGAAGGTATCGAAAAATGATGATCTTTCAAACTTTTTCCTTATCACGAGTAGACTGTATAGGAGTAAAAAAATGTACGTACAAGCATATTAACGTGAGTATTATTAAGTTCATTGTTTTATATTTATTATACACACGGAAAAAATAGTATATTCACAACAACAAACACAACAAGTAATATTTCGTATGGGTTTAAGTTGTGTTATCATGTTATATTAAGTTAGTTAATTATACGTATACAATGCGAGATTTGTAAAAATAAATATATGTGAAAATAATAAAATATTCATAGTAAAAACTGTGAATTCAAATATCAAATTTAATAAGTTTTATATTATTTCGTGTCTTGTCATGTGACCAGACATGTGTCATGTATATATTATTTATAAAGTTTATTGTGTTATTGTGTGTTCTTTGTGTTTTATTTATTTATTATGTGTATTTTGAGTTTGAAGAAACGTTTAAAACATATATTTTTACCCACAATATGACTAATAACACGCGACACCGGTAGACACATTATTGACATATAATAATAACGATTGTTATAATTTAGTTTAGGGGTTCAGTACGACACTATGAGAGAGGGAGTATAAATGAGCTGTCCACTTTAGATGACGTCGATTGGAGGTTGTTTAATCGAATCCTCAAGAAACAGCAGCATGCACGCGAGCAGTATCATGCAGTCTGACTACTTAGTTGGAAGAAAAATGTCGATGAGGCTAAAGTTGTCATCACCGTTGACAATCTCTCTATATAATTATAACCATGATTTAAAGATTGTTTATTGATTTTACCAAATGAAATGATATATATATATATAATATAATAAACTCATATTCATACTACGAGTAGGTATTACCTCTTCCAAATAAAAATTTCTCTAAAATATCCCCTTCAAAAACAAATTAAAATATGGACGTTAGTTATGCTTTGTGCACTCCTTAATTATATTTAGTAATCTTATCCGTTTATTTACAATAATAATTATACAAAAAAAAAAAAGAGGAGTGCACTGCTTACGTAACTATGTTAAAGAAGACAAATACAAAAACATCAAAATATGTTGGGGACCACATGCAGTAGTGCTCTAGTGATTGAGAGCGATGACCACCACGTGGTTTGACTCCGAGATTACGAGTTCAAATTCTCATAAGTGCAAGAAGAAGCTCTAACTTGGAGAAATGATTACGACTTGGGCACGGGCCGACCTCTTAATCCTAGGTTATTGGTGGGGATACGTTGACGGGGCAATGCAAATCGTTGGTTGTCGGGAAGTCCGTAGATCGAGACACAAAAAAAACTGAACATTACCTAGCTGAATGGGTCTACAGTCACCACTACTAGCACATTCTTTTTTGTTGAAAAAAATATATGTTTGGTGACGGAACTACTTCTTAAATTAGTTTTTTTTTCTTGTAAAGTAGATTTCTCTATCATATATGATATACAAATAATATTAACAATAATATTTTAATCTTTATTTTTCTACTTTTCACCTAAAGTTTATATTATGTAGTAAAGTTTAGAAATGTACCGATTTTTCAAACTATCATCAAACAGTTCAAAATAATAGAGTACATAGAAAAATAAATTAGACTCATAACACGACAAACGTCACTGAATTTCAAATTTCGCATCAACCACAAAATTCAGCCGAAATTGGTTTCCCCGTATTTTGAACAGTGTTAACCAACCTTGAACAAAATTTATGGTTGACACAGAGATTTAAACTTAACGTTGTTTGCCGTGTTTGAGTTCTAAGTTAAGTATCTAGTTATTTTTGTTTTAATAGTTAAATAAATCTTTTAGAATAACAAAGTTTAAAAAATTATTTACAACGATTATAATTAAATATGAATACTTTGAATGTGAGTGTACATGTAAAATGACTGTTATGGATAAAATTATGATATAAAAAAATATGTATGCAATATTATGATTGTGGTTACGGTATGTAATTAAACAAATATGGTGTGTTCGTGGTAGTTTTTATACATGCACCATTGCCACCCATACCACTGCAGGAGAAGTAGTAATTAATGGCTCATAACGACGAGTGTTACCTAATTGAGTCGTGAATAATTAATTTGGTGAGTTTTTCACCTATTTTTTTCAATTTTTTTTTTACGACGAGTTTTTCACCGTTAGACTATTTTTTTTAACGGCTTAACATAGTGTGCCATGATCTTTCTCTCAATTTTCATGGCTCCACTACGGGGGAGATGGTCATTACCGGCCGAAAATGCATTTTCTAACGGCTGGAATATTCAGCCGTAAAAATGTCACGGCTCAAATGAATTTGAGTCGTAACATTAAGCGTCGGCAGCATTATCACGGCTCAATTCTAGTTGAGCCGTGATAATTTCCGGCCCAAGTTAAAACGAGCCGCGTAATTAATTATCGTGGTGCTTTTACGTTGAGCCGCGATAATTATTTTCGTTTTTTTTAAGCCTTATTATTCACGGCTCATTTGGATTTGAGCCGTGAAAATATGAATTTTTAAAAAAAAAATTAATTCGGTCGTATTCGACATCTCCGATGATGACGAAGGTAACGATGAACATTTCTCAACCATTCCCATTCTCCGCCTCACACTCCCAACCGCTCTCTTCCGTACCGGCGCCACCATCCATCTCCGTATCACTCCCGCTGCGCAGCGTCCCGGCAGCTACGTCTGGCCGTTGCTGGGTCCCATCTCGGACCGCCTCGACTACTTCTGGTTCCGCAGGAGAGGAGTTCATGCCCACTGGTAGGGCTGGAGGAGAGCCTTGGGCGTTGAAGTCGGTGTAGTCTTCTTCGAGGTTCCCATCTGACTGGGTTTAGGCGAGGCAGGCTTACGAGGCGAGGCGGGCGAGTGAAGATATGCAGATGAAGTCGAGGCGGGCGAGGGGAGTCGAGGCGGGCGAGTGACAATATGAAGATATACATAAGGACCAGAAGAAAACCAGAAGGCGGGGAGTCTACTTGAGCTTGCATGGCAGGAGGCGGGGAGTCTGCTTGAATATACAAGAGGCGAGGAGTCTACTTGAAGCTTGAGTTTGCTTTAAAGAAAGCTGAATTTTTTTATAAAAGTGAAAGAAGACAAAAAGAAAGCTGAATTGTTTTATTAAATAAGCGGGGAAATGGCTCAAGAAGCGGGGGAATGGCTCAAGAAGCGGGGGAATGGTTCGAAGCGGGAAGATTAATTTTTTGAAATTTTGAATTTATCACGGCTCAACCCCAATTTGAGCCGTGATAAAGGTAGCGGCTTAGTGTATTGAGCCGTAAAAATAACTTAATAACGGCTCAATGTCATTTGAGCCGTGATATTGAATTTAATTTCATTTATCACGGCTCAATAAACATTGAGCCGTGATGTTTAGCCGCTATTTGCATCATCTCCCGTAGTGCTCAATTTCAAGTGTCGTGAATAATGTACTTATTTTTTCACAACTCAATCTTGGATATACCGCCATTGTATTTTTTTAAAAATAAATTACTTTTCGCGGCTCAAATGTGAGAGCCGCGTATTAAAGTAAAATAAAATTATTTTTCATGACTCATTTTCGTAGCCGTGAATTGTTTTTTCTCACCTTCCCGTTCACCTCACCTCACCTGAGTTCAGCTCAACTCACTTTCACTCTCCTTCAACCGGAGTTGGAGTTGCATCATGCACCAACTGAGTCTCTGTCATGTACTTTCCTACAGCCAAAGCTGGAGCTGGAGCCTCGACACCGTCACCACCACACTCTTGCGTCACCGTCAACCGGAGCCTCGTCACACCGTTGCACCTTCGGAACCAGAGTTGCAGGCTTCTGTTAGGAGATGTCCGACGAGCTGCTACCGATCAAGCTCCTAAAAGCTTTGGAGGTCCTAACTCACAGACGGTTGAGGAAGCCGACCCTGGAGGTGTTCAACCCTCGAAGAAGCTTCAAGATCCCGAAGAAACTTAAAGCTTCCCAAAGAAGCTTCAAACTTCATCCATTAATCCTCGAAGAAGCTTCAAGCTCCTGAAGCCCAACCAAAATACGACGGAGGTGGCCGGGGAAGAGGCCCAACGGAGGTGGCCCAATGAAAGTGGATGAGGAAAACTGTTGACATTCCCTAAAACTAAAAGTGTGTAAAAAAAAAAGAATTTAATAAATAAAAGCCTTTTCCGCGACCCATTATAAATGTCGTCATAATTATTTTGACGACACTTTTTATTTATGCCGTTAATTTTCAAGACTCTACCAAATTCGAGCTGTGATAATTCCGACGACACTTCCCTATAACATCTCAATTTCTGTTGAGCCGTGAAAATTTAATGACTCAATTTATGAGCCGTTCAAAGTGATTTTTCTAGCCATTAATTAAGAGGTCTCCTATAGTGTACCCTACCTCCAATTTAGAAATGTACTGATTTTCCACCTAAAAAAAAGAAAAAGATGAAAAAGATGTAATATGTTGAATCAAATCATTATTGAATGCAACTTGTTTTGGACCCCTCGTTTTATATAAATAATGTTTCATTATGTTGATTTTAGATGAAACGTTAATTTTCTATCCAACTATTCTGTTAACTTTGATGACTGTACAAACTTTGTACACGTGGCGACATATGATTGAACCACGCTGTAAAAATAACAATATATTATATAAAACGTGAATAAATACATAAAAAACATATTTATTTATAAAAAAAACGAAAAATATCAATTTTTTTTTTTTTTTTTATATTTGCGTCTTTTTTAAAAACAAATTAGTTTTATCATAAAATAAAGTAAATAATGCGAAGAAAAATACATAAACTTGATTTGTATATTATTAATACAAATGAATTCAAATTAGTCTAAAAATTTGGATTTTGTTTTAGATCTTATATTTTATTAACAATTTAAATAGAAAATACAATTAATTGTATTTAAAAGTATAATTTTATTTCTTTTATATTTTTATAATATATGTTGTAAATACAAATAAGTTTTTAAATAAAAAAATATTTAAATGAACTAAACAGATTTACTAATTTTTTTTTCCTATATTTAGATTTTATATTTTATTAAAAATATGAAGTATATTTTCCAAACAAAAATAGTTTTTGAATTTTAAGTGTACTTAAATTTATTTCATACTTTTTATTATTTATGAAGTAAATAAATTTTTCATTTACATTTTTTAAAAGTATTTTACTATTTTCTATTTATAATAATGTATTTTATATTTATATAATTATTTTTAAAAATATTTTTATTTTATAAAATATTTAGAAATTTTCTTCATTGTAGGTATTTGTTTTAATTTCATATTATTGTTTTCGTAAAAGTAAATTATTTATTAGCAGAATCATTATTTCACCTTCCATATCATCATTTCATGTGTCACGTCATTAGTTGTTAGTTCTATTTAAAGGAAGTAACCTAAAACCAACAAAACGAAACGTATTATATCTAAAACAAATAAGGTCTAAGCTCTTGCCACTTTGGTTAAACATATTACATCTTTTTCAAACTATTCCAAAAAGGAAAATTAAAAGTTATAGTGGGTCGATAATTAAGTTAGAACTTTAAGATCATAAACCAATTTTAGTTTTGACATTCGTCCAAATGATTGGCCAATTTTGACGGAAGTTTGTGGTGGACACGGAGGTCAAAACTAAACGACGTGTGTGGCGTTCATGTTGTAATTACATACTTAATCTTTTTGGAGCTAGTAAAAAATTAGTTTGGCAAAAAAGGAGTAAAAAATTGGTACATTTTTAAATTTGGGGCTTGGGGGTCAGACCCCTAATTTATGAACTATTTGTTTTGTGTGTAAAACTCCCCAAAAAATCCAAGTAGATAATTTAATTAAATTCTCAATGTTAAAAACGGCATTGAGTTTCAAGCTTTATGTTGGCCACAAACTTCAACCAAAGTTGGATTTTGAATGTTTTACCAGTGCAAATAACCTTTGAAATAAGTGTGTGGTCAACAAGGAAATGGAAAATTTACTCTGTTGAGGGGATATTGTGTGACTACGACTTTTAGCAAAAATAATTTAGGTCCATTATGAACTGCACAACAATTGGGTCAAATTCATTAGTTTCGTATGTTTGAGAACCTTTATCTTCCATTAAGCCCCATTTCCTTACAGCCACCGCAAGTCCTTCATCCTTGTTTGCTCTCAGTGTGTCGCCCCTACAGTCGTTGGTGGTAACCAAGTTGCCTGCAACAGTGGTCGACTTTCCTTGGATTGAGCCATTCTTGTGTTTGTCTTCCCACTAATCTGGGTACCCTACGAGCTTGAAACACGTATCTTTCGTAAGGAGGCTCATTCCACAATGGGAATTGAATGAAGCTTTTTCATTTCCTCCGATTGTTTTGCCCTATGTTCTTAGGATGGTTTCCTTTAACAGCCTGAAGATGCCTCTGAACCTGTGCATAAGCTCGTTAAATCGAGTACAGTGATTCTCCCTTCAGTATATCTCGACGAATTGTTTCATATCTGACATTCGACAAACCAAAAATTGAAAAAGTTGAGTCTCTTGTCTTTCTTGATTGTATATTGTTATATCTGATTCACACTTTATCAGATTCGTATGTTGCTTGTCTATTGCTTGCCATATTCTTTGCAGAGTACTCACATAATGCTCCAGAGACATACCTCCTTGCCTCAGTTCACTTACTTTAACATCCAGGCCATACGTGTACAAGGCATCGCCTTTAGCACCGTAAGTTACGTCCTATGCGTTCCACAGTGCCTTCGCACTAGGAATAAGTAGTGAAAACAAAGATCGAGTGGTCCAAAAATCCGAACCGAAAATCATATCCGAAAATGTATGGTTCGGTTTATGGCCGAATATTTTTTGTTTGAAACGGTTTTTTAGAACGTTCGGTCTACGAATCTAAAAGACCGTAGAGTTCGATCCGACCGTTACTACATATATAATTTTATATAACATATTAATTATTATTAATTAATATAGTTAATCAATTAATACAAACAAATAATAATTTTGTATTTAATAGTTATTTTAGTTGTTTAATAAGTTTAGTAGAAAATTATGTAAACATTGTTAAATCGAGTTATTTTTTTGTTTGATTTGATTTTGAATACTTATATGGTTTTGAATGTGCATTTTTTTTGTTTAAACCGAAAATCCAAAAGGTCGGTTTATTTTTTCTGGGTAAAATACGAGTTTCCCCCTAATGTTTGAGCCGATTTTGAGTTTCCCCCTTAAAGTTTAAAATTTTAAATTTTAGACCTAATGTTTGGACCAAATGAAAAATACCCCCATTCTGTCCAAAAACCGTTTATTCCAGATGAAATGCTCGTCATGTGTGTGGCATGTGATATTTTAAAGGACGGAAGTAACGAAATTACCCTCCAAATTACTTTCAAATCACTTCTTCCTTCGTGGCCTTCACCTTCACCTACTTCCTCTGTTTGGGCCTTCAGTTTTCAAATCACCTTCTTTCCTCCGTGGTAACGATCAATTCATCTTCTTCTTCTTCTCTTAACACAACAAGAGTACTGCCCAAAATTTCGAGAAATGCAGCTGCCGTACTCGCTGGAGCCGAGTTGGATTTGTGGAAATGAAGATGGCAGAAATTGCTGAAGAGGTATCAATACCATATGTAATTTCCTTGCTTAGAGGCAATTCCTTGATGGAACGGCCACAAGATCGGGATCTGATGAACAAGCCAGAGAGGACACCGAGAGACTACCTTGAGACGAAGGGAACCACACCAAATGTGTGGTCCCATATGCAGCTTGAGCCCCAACCGACAGAAGAATCTCCTTGGCTAGACCCAATCAAGAATTGCCTTGGCTAGACCGGCACAGAAGACACCTCCAAAGGTTTGGCGGATCCAGAGGGTCCACTGTCTATCCCTCATACCGAAGCGTCGGGCAGCCCAATCGGAGGCAAGCCCACCAAAACAGGGGCAAAAATGATTCCGGCTGTGTGAAGCTTTAGGTCAAACCTATCATAGAAATATTCTGGAATCATAGAAGTATGCGGCAATGATTCTGACCGGTGCACATTCAATCCAATCGATGGTGTTCTTTGCCATAACGAATCAAAGTGACCGTCCAGCTGTAATCAGAAATAATAATGGATTTCTTGTTTCAGACCTGCAGATTTTCACTGATAATGGATTGGAGGAAAAATTCATTGGGATTACTGTAGCTGATATTGAGAATTGGGTTGTTTGAGGACTAGTGATTTTTTTTACTCAGCGAAGACCCTGGTTTTGTAGACCGAGATTTCTCAATCCCTGTTGATATTCTGTGGTAGGTAGTTGGTAGGTTTTCCTCCCAACCTGTATGGAAGTTTTCCTCGTCGGAAGTTGTAGAACCTTAAATGGATGTTCATTTAATGTGGGAAGTTTTGTCCATTTAAAAAAAAAAACTCACATGCCAAGCACATGACTAAGCTTTCGTCTGGAATAAGCGGTTTTTGGACAGAATGAGGGTATTTTTCATTCAGTCCAAACATTAGGACTAAAATTTAAACTCTTAAACTTTAAGGGGGAAACTCAAAATCGACTCAAATTTTAGGGGGAAACTCGTATTTTACCCTTTTTTCTTATACCGTCTTTTGGTTGGATTTTTTATTGGAAATAAAATCCGGTCCGAAAATATAGGTACCCGGCCGAAATAGTAAAAAAATGGTATGGCTGGTCCGATTTCACCCCTACTAGGATATGTAGCTACACTGTCTATTAAATCAGGTTTAATATTTTGAATAATCTAAGAAAATACACATGAGTCTCGTTCTTCCCATTCTAGATATATTGGTTCTTTTGGGGATGAAGGTGACGACACCCCTATAATGTGATTTAGTCGTTGTCGCCCTCCAATTGTTGTTACCTTCATGTGATTGCCCAATCGAGGATAGTTTGATTCATTCAATTTGACTGATGTCGACAATGTTTCTGATGTATTTTGTTTTGACTGACTGGTGTTTCCTGTGCCTGAATTTCACATACCACTTTTGAGGAGATTGAGTAGTGTTGTGGCAAGATCATTCAAAACCTTTGTGGTCCCGAACTGGCATGTGTCTAGTGTAATTGACATGATAAACGAATAACTGTTTCGATGATGAATTTTTTTTTTCCTGAGAATTCCAGGGCGAGAGAGGTAGAAATAAATTTTGGCTTTCTATGATATGAATAAAGGGTTATGATGAATTCAGTAAACGGTTAATCAGTACCGCCACTACTCAGATACCATATTGCTAGAGTAACAAAAAGGGTATATAGGAAACTGTTTTTCTTCGTTAGAGAAGTATTTTGATTTGTTAAAAATATTGTGGTTTATAGGCATCTTACAATTCTAAGTATGGTAAGGAAATATTACATGATACAATGTTTTTCCAAATTTCCCTTATTTTCTTGATTTATTGGCTTGATTACCTCCTGATTATTCCCACATACCCGATCATTGATATTCAGTCTTTCACCACGGTCTAGCCCTAAGTTAACATCTCCTCATACTGCCTTATTCCCCATCTATATGTGCTCAACAGGTTTTCCCATGTTAGGGCTCATGAAATCACTCTTCTGAAGAAGAACTCGTTGAAGTTCTGCACAACTCCTTTGTTGTAATGTTTGACTCTTCGACCGTATCTGTATTTGAAATTCTCGTAACGTTTCTGCAAAAAACACCAAGAGAAAGTTTCTTTATCATTAAGGTTGTCAAAAAAATAGCAATAATAACTGCGTATATACTCAAACCCTTGCCTTCAATGAGATAAAATAACTCGTTAAAGGGTAAATATATCATCAATAAAGCACCAAAAGATGGTTACATCATTCATAAAACTAGGGGAGAGATTAAAACAAAACATTCATAAACAAACAAACAAAAATGACTCAACTTTTATTAAAAAATAATAATTAAACTCTAGAGTAGTTGACTACCAATTATAACCTTGAGTTGTACTAGGCAGTGTTATCAGAACCGGTCCGGTCCTCGAACCGGTGAGGGAGGCGATTCTTGGTTCAGCCGATCCAACCCGACCAGATCCGGTTCAACGTGCGGTTCACTGTTCACAAGCAAAAAAATAATGAAAATACAATTACAAACTACATAGTCTCAAACACACATAATTACCTCAAACTAGATAGTCTCAAATACACACAAACTACGTAGTCTAAAACATACACATTATTCTCAAATCCAATATAACACAACGTAACTCTGATGGCTCTATTACTTAGTATAAAGCTCGGCTGGTAGGTATAGGCTATTCTCAAAATCCTAGGTTTATTTTTTCAGGATACGTTTACTCTTGCTTTAACGCACAAATGGTTTCTCAGACAGGTTGATGTTAATAATGTCTTTCTTTATGGAGTTCTTGCTAAAGATGTGTTCATGGTTCAACCCTTGATTTTGAACAATGTGTTTACTCTAGTAGAATCATGGTCTGCAATCCTCATAAGGTTATATATGAACTCAAGCATGCACATATAGCTTCGTTTAAGAGGCTTAAACATTTTCTTCTCCACACTCTCTACTTTACCGTGTCATTAGCTGAAAGTTGTTTGTTCATTAAGAAATCTACTTCGGGTACTATTTTCCTGATTGTCTATGTTTATGATATTGTTATTAATGGGAGTGATGGATGTGCCATTGAATCTATCATTTCTCAAATTAACACTTAATTTAAATTGAAAGATTTAGGTTCTCTTAACTACTTTTTGGGTATAGATGTATAGATAGGAGATGATTGTCTGCTCCTAGGACAAAGGAAGTACATTATTGCTCTTCTACTGAAAGTTGGATTGTCCAAAGAATCCTACGCTCCTACACCTATTTTAGGTAATTTTCTTGCCAAAATTGTTGCATCTCAAGGTGTGTCTCCTCCTGCTAATGACACTTTTACATGAGTGTTGTTGGTGTCTTACAATATGTCTGTCTTGCTAGGCCTGATATTCATTTTGCAGTTAATAAGCTTAGTAAATATATGCAACACCCTTCTCTGTGTCATTGGAACCTCATTCTTCGTGTGTTAAGGTAACTTAAGGGTTCTCTTGATCATGGTCTTTTAGTTTGTGCAAGTCTTGTGGCTTCCTCTGAGGTTGTACTGGAGCCCTTTGCTGAAGTTGATTGGGGAAGTGATTTGATGATTTCAAATCTGTATCTGATCATTAACTTTTGCTTAATAATAATCTTACTATTTGGAGTTTGAAAAAATAGATTTTTATTTCTAGTTCAACTGCTGAAGCTGAGTACATGGCTATTTCAAATGTTTTATGTGAAGTGCTTTAGGTAGTGTCTCTTCTTACTGAGCTTGATATTAAGTTGTTTGATGTACTTGTTGTCTGGAGTAACAATACAGGTGTTCTAGCCTTGATTGATAATCTAATTCAATACTCTAAGATGAAGCATATTGAGCTTGGTCAGTTGGTTCCTGCATGCTTCTTTGCATCAGCTACTACCTATGTTACTCTTGGCTATACCTGAGTCTTCGCAAATCACATGTTATTTGAACTTGTCTTGTTTTAGTAGTATAATTGTTTTTAAGTGTTTGAGTTTGTGTCAGGACACTCATCTTGCTCAACATGTTTGTGTTCACTCTATGAGGCCTATTATTCATGTTGTGATTGTTTTTCAACAAACTCTTCGACTGATACCTATTACTAAATACATATAGTATTCCCTACTTGTATAGGGTGAAGTTTAGAATCCAAAAATAACTTACATCAGAGACAACGTTAAAGATACTCTGACGGTCAATTTGAGGATGACAAGATGGAGACTGATATCTCCCAACTTCACTAGAAAGACAGAGGCACATGAAAACCTCTCTGTTTTTTGTTTTTAAGAAAGAACAAAAAGGGAAGAACAAAGTTCAGAAAAATCAAAGCCAAAACAAGGAAAGACAATATTTGTCTCTTATAGTCTCAGTAGTAGTATGGGTATCATGTTGCAAGACTTTATTCCGGATTAACAATCATCTTGATATCTTGGTTCTCTATGTTGGTATACTCACGTGTTGGTTTGCTGATTTGATTAGACTTACTCTCTATTCCAGTTAGATAATCGTCTGCCTGAAATTGTGATTGCTTCTCTTAATAGTGGTTCTACAAGTCCTTACAGTTGTTCAACAGTTTTCGTGTGTAGGGTATTTGCAGAAGAAGAAATTATAGACTGCCTGATCAAGTTGGTAGTACAGGGCATTTTACCGAAGTTGTGATGAGATCACAAATTCATAAACTAAAGAAAACAACTTCTCAAAGGAATGTTATGCTATATGAATATCAAGATGTAGAATGATCAAGATGCCATAGATAGATCATTCAAGATATTGTAAGTGAACATTAGAAGTTGTGACATTCAACTATAAATAGGGTTGTAAGGTCTTCTTCATGTTAAGTTGAACAATTAGGTCAATATCAGAAATATAATTCTTGAAATTGTTAATTTTGTTATCTTCTTTGTTTTAATCTTCTTCATTTTTGTTTTCATTTGAATACGTATTAATCAATTCTCATCTCCTGCAATCTAGTTTGAACTCAAATTGTCAAAATTTATATAGGGGATAGGAAAAGGGGGAATTGATATGGGTCGTGAATGCAAAGGGTTGTCGATCCTTAGTCATTAAATCTCAACGGTAAAACTTCAAGAATAACTCCCGCCCAAAGTCTTTTCGTTTTCGCCAAGATTCAGATTCAATCAAAGTTTTGAAATTTGAAATTCATGGGTAGTCGCCTCAGGGGTAGTTACCCAAGCAACGACCAAGGGAAACAATCGGCTCATTGGATCTCCAGCAAATGAAGGTGACGCTACCAGGAGAAAAGGAACTTTCAAGCCTAAGGAGAGCATCACTCTCATTAGGCTCGGGGGCAGATGATGGATCTGGAGCATTGTTTCTGTAACCTTAGAATCCTTTTGGGATGTCGCCCCGTGGCAATGGGAACGACATGAGCATCGCTTGGAGTTGTTAATCTGGCCAGAAGTACGGAAGTGCATTTAATGTAAGCAATCAGTATACCTAGTACCTTTACAGTCTCAGACGGCTCTAACAACGGACATTAAATACCTTTTGTTACAAAAGTAACCCCAGTTCGGTCCTTAGTCACTTAGTAAGGTCAACTACAGTAAAACCTAACTAGATGAACAAGGTAATGACTCTGCCTATAAATAAGTCCCACCTACCCACATTACTAAGGTAATCAATACTCTGATAGTACATTTACTCTTCAAACAACTTTCTACTGACTTTATCATCAGATGAAAAACAACGAACAAAACTTGGGTTTTCCTTCCTACACGTGTACGAGTGACGAGGAGAAGGAAGTGCAACAGATCCAACAACCATTGATCCATTTGAAAGCTCAAAGGAGAAATATTAATTGCATTATTAGAACAAAGTAGCAAACATGGAGCTCTAGAGAAAACAATGGTAGAAACGTTATTTGTTAATTCATTATTAAAATTACGTGATCAACTAACAAAAAACATTAATTGTTGAAGTGACCAAATAGTTGTATTATAAAATATACGTACTTATTTAAAACATAAAAAATAAATAGTAAAAAGATAATATTATTCGTAACGAAAAATCATAGTTATCAGAATCGGACTGGACCGCCGGTCCGACCCGACAACAAACCGACACCCTGAACGGTTTTTTCACTCAAAAGATCGAAATGCAAGTGAAGCTGATTGAACCGATGTGAACCGACCTATTTTTAAAGAACCGGTCAGTCTTTGATGAACCGACTGGCTCCGGTTCTTTTTTTGCTTTTGCTTTTTTCGGAACGTTACTTCATAATTTAGGTCTCTTCAAGTTCACTGCTTCAGTTCTTCAATTTCACTTTCATGCATGTCTTCTACGACTTCTTCTACACAACCGTCGTCCTCGTCCTCAACGAAGTGGAGAAGTTCTGGATCTTCAGGGAAGACTTTCTTCGTCTCTCCCTTTCCTTGAATGGTATGTCAGTGGTTCTTCTGTTGGTCAAATCTTTAGGGTTGGGCCCATCCCCTTTGACAATTGGGCTTACTTGGTAAAGCGTCTGGGAAGGCGTGCCATGTGAAGGTCAGGTGACGATGCGAAGGCCATGACCGCATCAAATCCTGCGCTGAAGGCCAAGGGAGGTTCTGTTCGAGCACCAAGGATTTTTGACCATGCAGAGGAGTTCCTGCCGGATAGGTTTGTCAATGAGGATGTAAAGAGGCTTTTGAAGCACGTTCTTTGATTGAATGGTCATGGGAACAGCTCCACGCCTGGGAACATCTGCTAGCCTCAATTTGACATCATCTCCTATCCTCGGTTCGACAATTTACTTACGTATGTCATAATCAATGAAAGGCTTGGAGTCTTCAATTTCCTCAGGAGGCAATTTCCTAGCCTAGGGTTTTCAATTCATCGTCCTTTGCAGAAGCAAAAAAGATCAGCTTTGTTCACCCTTTGCAGAAGCATCATATCAGTTTGGACTTTGGAGAACTTCATCAGTTTGGTCAAGTCTTGAATCATGTAGGTGGAACAGCTGCTGAAGGTGTCTCTGGACAACATCCTACCTGGACACTCGATTGTTCGGGTTGGAATAAGAGCTACCAGGTAAGAAGGGTGTGCGTTTCATCATAAACTTAAATAACATGTGAAAAATGCCACATATCAACACTACAGCTGCTAGAATCACTATAATGAAAAGCACTGCTAGATTAATTTTGCTTGTTGGCGATGACTGCAGTGGAGTTTTCGGAATCGATTGTTTCTCAAATCCAACATTGGATGGTGGTTGGGTACTGAAAACACCAACTCCCCCCTTGAGTATGACCATATCTAGACATGGGGTACTCACAAAATCACAAGTACCTCAACTCTTTGTGGAATCAAGAACACTTCTTTGGATCTGACAACAATGCAAAAATCTATCATTTGAAGAAAACTAGGATTGGTCAAAAAAGAAAAGAAAACCAGGATTTATTGTAAATTCCTCGGATTTGTTTTTAGCATAGTTATCAGAACCGGCCCCGCCCTCGAACTGTCAAGAGAGCTGGTTCCCAGTTCTCCCGGTCGGACCCGGTTCAGTGTGCAGTTTGCTATTCATAATTAAAAATAAATAAAAATTGCCCAAGCCCAGCCCATCCCTCTACCTCAGCCCATCCCTCTACCTCAACCCAACCCTTTCATTTGTAAAAAGCCCAACATTTTTATTCATCACAAAACTTTCGGCCTTTCCTATACACTTTCCTATTCATCACAATACTTTTCAGCCCTAGAATCTGAACCGTCGCATTCTTCCGCAATCGAATGATCAATAACCGTTAAAGTAGATCTCATCGAATCAGACTCCTTCATACCTTCTTGTTCTTTAGAGACAACCTCGTCTCTGTCTGTTGGGTGAATCTTCGTCCATCTTCTTCGATTCCGAAAGAAATTTCAGAAACGAAGCATCTTTCGGATGGTTTTGGTCAGTGAGGGTGGTGAGGGTGGTGACGTCACAGTTCCATGATTCGACCTTGTTGAACGAAAACTGAACCGGCGACGATGACAGAACGTGAAGGGGGATGAGAGGAGGTGGGTGTGGAGAGGTAGGGGAGGTGGGGTGGGATGTGACTCAACTGAGGTTCTTTAAGTAGGGTTATCTAAGAAGGGAGTAGTTGAGGCTGAAGAAGATAAGAGAGATACTGACTTGCTGGGGGTTTTAACTTAGAGGCTTAACAAAAAAACATGTCATGTCTCTAAAAATCTCCAATACATCCATCCATTCATTCATACTTCGTGGCCCAAAAAAAAAGCTGAAAAAAACCAAATGGTCGGTTTATAAAAAAAAATCCCCCAAAATGTGAACCGGAAACCGGTCGGTTTTTTTAAAAAAAAAAGAGTGATTTTATAAAAATTGTTCGGTTCAACCCGGTTCAAATACTGTTCATTTGCAAAACGGTCTTTTATCTGAACCAAATCGGAGAGGGGTCCGGTTCTAGGTCGGACCGCCGGTCCGGTCCGGTTCTGATAACTATGGTTTTTACTTTTTAGCCGGAGCATCTCGGTCTGTCTTGTCTGTCTGTCCCTTCAACTTTAAAGACAAGTCGATCCAATATCTTCCCAATCAGTCGTTTTTTCAATCCTTCAAGACCAGAGATTAACATTGAGATCTCCCAAAGTTTATCATTCACCTTAAAGGATGGCCCAAGCAGTTGAAGAATGGTACAAGCAGATGCCAATCATCACTCGCTCGTATCTCACTGCCGCTATTGTTACCAATATCGGTTGCTCCCTCGAGGTATGTATGATTCAAATTCGAAAATTTCAAATTCGCACCTTCTTTTATTAATCTGTTATATCATTATATCCAATCATACTCTAGTCTATGATGAATGTAGGATTCTGTGTCCTCTACATTTTCTGGATTTTTCTTTCAAAAGGATTGGATCAAATAGGGTCCGGAATCATGATTATTTGTTGGTTTGTGGTTTGGCTATATTTTTTACAGTAGAATGATCAAATCTATGTGTGTTAATTTTCATTCATTTCAATGGCTAAAAATTAGGGTTTATGAGTCATTAAATTTTTTTAATCGTGAGCAGCGTATGTATGAATCTAATGGATCGGCATCCTATCATTTGCAGATAATATCTCCTTATAAACTCTACTTAAATCCCGGACTCGTGTTTAAGCAATATCAGTTCTGGCGACTCGTTACCAATTTCTTGTATTTCCGGAAGATGGGTAAGCTAATTGGCTTTCAACACTTCCATCTCATTTTTTTTCAATGGCATTAGAAGACCACTACTAATAATATGTCAGGGCAAGACATCCTGATTTGCTGTATGCGTATCCTGTAACTTTGTTTTCTGAGACTGTGCTTGTTCATATATAAAGTGTATTAAAGTTTAGATACCAATGACGAGAGAGAATGAGGTGCAAACTGCAAAGTAGAAATGACTCATTGCTCGAGGAAACCTATCTCCGTAGTTGGGTACTTGATGGTGTATAGCCAGCCTCTCTTCGGACTCTTCCTCCATTTTCTTAAAGATTTAGCGATTCATTTGCTCAAACTAGCCCTATATCATGTGTAGTTTGAGCACCTTTTTAGCAGTAAATGGCGATATTTGTAACTGCTGATAACCTTGACGCACATTTATTAACCTTGAGTTTCTATGACAAAGCTGTAAATGTATGGTTCATAAGAAATTTATAAATTTTCATGTACATCAATTCTTGAGTTTTTGTATTCTACTCAGGTCTTAGTTTCTCAAGTTGAGATAAATATTGATTTTCTCTCTTTCTCACAATGCAGACTTGGACTTTCTGTTTCACATGTTCTTCCTTGCTCGATACTGCAAGCTTCTCGAAGAGAACTCCTTCAGGGGACGGACGGCTGATTTCTTTTACATGCTCTTGTTTGGTGCCACTGCTTTGACTGGAATTGTTCTTATTGGTGGGATGATACCTTATGTATCGGCATCTTTTGCAAAAATTATATTCCTCAGCAACTCATTGACATTCATGATGGTTGGTTCATGTCATTTTGCATATTTCTTATCTTCCAAATTTATTGGGAAATATCTTTGAAGCTTGGACTATCTTCTTCTCTCCTTATATACTACAGGTCTATGTTTGGAGCAAGCAAAACCCTTTCATCCACATGAGTTTCCTGGGCCTCTTCACTTTCACAGCAGCATATCTACCTTGGGTCAGTAATCCATTATCATCTTTAACACATTTTGATGATGATTCTGTTGGTCAGTTGGTCCGAATGGGGCTTGATATAGAACAAAAACAATCAATGGTCGTGTTTTGTGTCTGTTAGTAATGAACTTTCGTAGTTATATTGCAGGTTCTTCTGGGATTTTCAGTCCTTGTAGGGGCAAATGCTTGGATGGATCTATTGGTATGTCTTTCTTTACTGCCGCCTTGATGTGTTTTTGACCCCACAATCATTCATCCATATATTTAGGTGCATTTAACTAGTTCTCTTGTATTACTTGATAAAATATTGTATCTACTTTGCTGTTGCAATATAAATTTTATTAATTAAATCACATAGTGAAGTTTTGGGCTTTTAACAGATTCTTCTTAGGATTCCATCATTTTGCAAGAATTTCTTGTTGTTGATGATAATGTTATCAGAAGGGTATGTTAGCTTTGATAGTGCCTACAATAATAGAATCTGCAGTTGGTGTATGGTATATTAATCATGTGTTGTTGTCTTAAATTTGTTTTTGATTCGACATTTACTAGCAAATTGTGTCGCGCTCATTTCTAAATCTTTTGTCCATTTTTGCGTTTGTTGAGAAATGACTGGATCTTTTCCTGTTTAACTACTCTTATATCGTGCTATTTATTCTGTCATTCTGAATCCATTTTATTTTTGTTTTCTTGTTTTATTCACTACAATGTTATCTTGTATTGAAGTATTTTATTATTATTATTGCATGAGGATGGAAATGATGTTATGTTCATTGTCAGGGAATGTTAGCAGGTCATGCCTATTATTTCCTCGAAGAAGTGTACCCGAAAATGACAGACCGTCGACCACTAAAGACACCTTGGTTCCTGAAAGCATTATTTGCCGATGACCCTGTTGTTGTCGCCCAAGTTGCAGATGTTCGATTCGCTGCTCCACCAGTCAATGACTGACTAGATAGAAGACGTGGATGATGGACACACACTCTATTCCTGACAAGCAACAAAACAAGAGGGAGGGAGGGAGAGAGGAGGTTCTGTTTGTTTTGTTACTTCCCAAAATAGATGATGTAAACATGAGTAAGGATCAAATGTATGTACATACATTTTAGATTTGGTGAGCAGTTTGGGCAAATATAAAATTGATGTTTCAAGACAGGTGAAAAGCATTTTCACAACAATTATTTTGATTTTCCATTTATGATGGGGCGATGGGTTAAGTACTAATGCTCAAACATCCCATATTGTTCTCTCCTAGTTAGCAACTTGGTGTTACCAGACGTAGAAGAGGACAAGGTAAGGAACGGAATCGTAGGAAAACTCAGAATAATATCATTTTCAAAAATTGAGCTACGGTGTAGTCTGACATCTGATTTTATACTTGGCATGCATAACAACCTTATTCTAGAAGATGTTATTATTACTCATGACAAGACTACGTGGCATATAATGCTTATTCTTCACTTCCATGCAGCAAATCCATCTTCATGCGGCAGGTCCATTTGGAGAGGCCTCCTCAGGTGGATCCATAGTGGAGTTTCCTTGGGTTGGTGGCTTAGGGTCGCAACAATCTCCCCCCTCTTGAGCGCCTTGTCCTCAAGGCGAAATTGTGGAAACTAGTTGGTGAAGTCGATGACCAATTCCCAGGTAGCATTTACTGGAGAGAATCCTTCCCAATGGACGAGCACCTGTGGAATGCGGTAACTGTGGGACTTGAAGGTGCGCCTATCCAAGATAGCCGTCGGTGTAGCTGTGGGTGTGTCTGCAAAATCCTGTGGTAGAGGAATGAACTGTGGGTTAGTCCATGAGCCTGCTTGAGCAATGAAACGTGGAAGACTGGTGAATGCGGGAATGTGGTGGAAGATCTACCAAATAGGCCACCGAACCCCCACATTGCAAAATGGAGAAGGACCCGAAATAACTAGGTAGAAGCTTATGCGCCTCGTGGGACTTCAAGGATGCGCGCTTGTAAGGATGTAGTTTAAGATAAACCTGATCCCCTACTGCAAAAATACGCCCTGTTCGAGTTTTATCAGCATGTTGCTACATTCGGTTACGAGTACGAACCAGGAGGAATTTCACTGCTTGAATGGTCGAGTCTGTTTCAGAGCTAAAGGTCCTCTGCCGCCACATGGGAATCGCGTGGAATGTAGGGAATATGCAGGGGAGTTGAATACCCGTAGAAGGCTTCAAATGGTGTTGCTTTGATAGTCGAGTGTGGTGTAGTGTTGTATCGCCACTCGGCTAAGGGCATCCAATATGTTAGGATTTAATAAAATATGAAAGCGTAAATAGGTGAATAAGAAAAACATATGACTCCATTATTGTGAAACTTGTTATTTTGTACACACAAAACTAGATATATATAGTATAGAGATAACTATCTATCTATATTGATTCAATCTATAAAGATACTCATACTATCTAACTAACTATATATATAATAAACTAAATATAGATGACTAAACTAATTAATATAGATAAACTAAAGATAAAAACTAATAGAAGGATAATCTATATTAGACTACATAATATTCTAACATTCACCCACGTTCTTTGCTTTTCTTGATTTATATTACTCTAACATTCACCCATGTTCTTTGCGATTCTTGATTTTGAACCTCAAACTTTGAAATTTGCTGAATTGATCCCCAAACTTCTAATGCTTCTTTGCTTGTGCTGGATCCCAAATCCAATCTCGATCAAATCCCCAATCGATTTGAGCTCGCACATCTTCATCATCGGTGAGATACTCTACATTCGAATACAAGTTTTTCAAGCTAAAATCTGGATAAAAAAGAAAAAGACTCGGTCATGCCATCGCGGTGCCATCTTGGTCATCTTGTCGTGGTCATGCTATAAAAGAAAGAAGGGTCGTCATCCCGGTCATGCCATCGTGATGTCATCTCGTCGTAGTCATGCCATATTGGCTAACAAACTAATCTAAAATCTGAATTCCAGCATTCCAATCTTATATTGAATCCATTGTAAATCATAAAAAAATTTGGTTGTTAAAACTCAATGTGATCACACATCTTCACAATACCAAACCGACATTTTAGCACAATTAATTCAGCATTGTTTGTATAGGTATTGGTTTAGCAAATCAATGATTACATCCAGCATATATTGAGCAAAGAATCCAGCACAAAATCCAGCAAAGAACCACTGAACCAACACAGAATTGCAGCAATGATTCAACACAGAATCGCAGTAATCAGGAGGCAATTATCCAAGAGTTATTAGATGGAGCTGTAGCTGATAATGAATCTCAGCAAGGAGGAGGCAATTAAGCAAGAGCTATTAGATGGAGTTGTTGAATGGATAGTTGATGATGAATCACAATAAAGAGCTGGAACTGATCTCAGACTGCACAAGTAATGTTGATGTTAAATTGGAGCTGCAATTTGAATTGACAAATTGATGGTTGAATTGTAGAATCGATTGAGTTGTTTGATGCTGAATTGGAGCTGCAACTGGAACATAGTTGGCCCTAGGATATTTGGCCCTAGGATAGACTAAGCTCTGATACCATGTGATGATTTAATAAAACATGAAAGCGTAAAGGAGGTGAATAAGAAAAACATCTGACTCCATTATTGTGAAACTTGTTATTTTGTACATAGAGAAGTAGATATATATAGTATAGAGATAACTATCTATATATATATTGATTCTATCTATAAAGATACTCCTACTATCTATCTAACTACATATATACAATAAACTAAATATAAAGGGATAAACTAATTAATATAGATAAACTAAAGATAAAGACTAATAGAAGGATAATCTAGATTAGACTACATAATATTCTAGCACAATACACCCACTTAGTCGGTTCCTCACCAGTCATGCACGAGAGATAAGTTTCAAGGCAACCGTTGACAACCTCAGTTTGACCATCCGTTTGTGGGTGGTAGCCGGAGGACAACTTCAGTTCAACACCTTGATATGAAAATAAATAACGTAAAAAGGTTCTGATAAAAGTTGGATCGCGGTCACTCACAGTTGATTGAGGAAGGCCATGGAGACGGTATATATTGTCCAAGAATGCTTAAGCCACAGATGCAGCAGTGTAAGGATGGCAGAGGCTGACAAAGTGGGCATACTTTGTCAAATGGTCGACGACAACCATGATAACTTCTTTGCCTTTAGATTTAGGAAGACCAGTACTAATATTCATAGGCAAATGGGTAAATATGTCTGCAGTAGTAAGAAGAGTTTGGAGAAGTCTTGGACTTGATAAATTCTCATATTTATTTTCTTAGCAAACATGGCAAACTGACGAATATCTTTCTTTGCACCCTTCCAATAGAGCATGAAGAGGACCCGAGTGGTCGCATGGATTCCCGAATGACCCCCGAAGATCGAGGCATGTAATAACTCCAACAACTCAGTGCGGAGCTCCTTATTTGGACCTATGACCAACCTGCCTTTCGTCCACAGCAACCCATCCTTCCAAGCAAAAGAACAACCCTCCTAAGCTTGTTTGAGGAGTTGTGAATGTGTCGAATCTAATATCCAGTTGGCTTTAATGAGATCAAGGAGAGTGGGTGGCATAAATGAAACAGTGATGGCGTGTACTTTAGGAATCCGAGATAACACATCTGCCACGACATTCTCCTTCCCGGCCATATAAGCAATTTCATAGTCGAAGCTGAGGAGATTAGTGAGGCACGTGTGTTGTAGCAGTGTTGTTATACATAGCTCAAGCAAATACTTTAGACTTTCTTAACTGCGAATAGTATAACAAGCAATTCTTTATCATATGCTGAAATACCGTGGTGTCAGGGTGCGAGAATTTAGCTTATATAAGCAATAAGATTTCCTTGTTGCGTGAGAATTGCTCTAATGTCCACAGTCGAAGCATCTGTTTCAATCTCAAATGTTTTGGCGAAGTCAAGAAGTGTTAAAACTGGTATAGACTACAGAGCCAGCTTGAGTTGGTCGAAAGCTTCCTCGGACTAGGGAGTCCAGCGAAAATTATCCCGCTTAAGCATTGATGTAAGAGGTTTACTAATTGCGCCATAATTTTGAATAAATCATCGATAATAACCTGCAAGTCCCAAGAAGCCGCGCAACTGCTTAAGATTCGTCGGTTTTGGCCATGAGACGATCGCTTTGATTTTTGACTGGTCGGTGGAGACACCCTGCCCGGTGATTAAATGGTCGAGGTATTACTCCTTGGAACCGGCGAAAGAGCACTTTAATTGCTTGGCAAAAAATTGAAGATCACGCATGAGTTGAAGGGTGAGACGCAGGTGCTCGAGGTGGTGAGCCAAGCTCGGGCTATAAACCAAAATGTCATAAAGAAATACCAGAATAAACCAGCATAGGAAGAGCTTGAAGATAACATTCATCAAGCTTTGAAAAGACGCTGGTGCATTCGTCAAGCCGAAGGGCATAATAAGAAATTCATATAGACCTTCATGAGTGCGTAAGGCGGTCTTGTGAAGGTCGGATTCTCGCATACTTATTTGCTGATATCCCGATCGCAAATCGAGTTTAGAAAAAATAGACGCCCTATGGAGTTCATCCAGCAACTCATCGACCAAAGGAATGGGGAATTTGTTCTTAATCGTGACCACATTTAGTTTACTGTATTCCACGCATATACGCCATGAGCCGTCTTTTTACTTGACCAAGACGACCAACAAGGAGAAGGCACTCTTGCTAGGCTGAATAATTCCGTCTTGAAGCAACTCAGTAACCAGCGTTTTAAGCACTGATTTTTACACACTAGGATATCTATATGGCCGAGAGAAAACATGACTCGAACCATGCAAAAAATTTATCGCGTGGTCGCAAGAGCGCTTAGGAGGCAAAGAAGTTGGTGGAACGAATATATCACTGAATTCAACAAAAAGTGTTGTCACTCCTTCATCTTTGATTATCCCAAATGTGAAGTGGTGGAGAGGATGGAACTGCATCTACAACCATGCTACAGAGATGGATGGAGGCAATGTCATGTCGTTTATTGAGTAGTTTGTTTAGTTGAGCCGAATCGAATACATCAACTGAGTCGACCCCTTTCCCTTTGGTCATACACAAGTCATCTCCATTGTAAAATTTCATATACAACTTCTTGAAGTTCATAACGACGTCACTGAACTGAGCCAACGAATGAGAGCCAAGAATGAGGTAGTAATGACCCAAGGGAAGAAGTAAGACATATGTCGAGTAGTGTTTTCCCTAAATCAACCAAGCAAAGTTCTGGCAAGGTGACTGACAGCGCATCACATGACCATTTTCAATAGTGATATTGAGTGAATCAAGTTTAACGCAAGAGCACCCTAGTCGAGCAGCCATGGTAGAGTTCAAAAAATTACGAGTACTACGTGAATCCACGAGAATATGCAGTTGGCGATGACCTACATAACCATCAACCTTGAGAGTGGAATTGCCGAGTGATCCCGAGATGGCGTGCAACGAAATCAACGGTTGGTCATCCAGGTTAAGAGGTTCGTCAGGATGCTGTTCTGTTGTTGTCTCTGCATCTTAAACCTCAAGAAGGAAAATGTGGTGCTTTTTGCAAGTGTAACAAGGGACGTACTTCTCATCGCAACCGAAACAAATGCCCTTGGCGCGCTTCTCTTCAATTTATTTTGGTGAGCGAACCCTACTGGTGTGTGGGTTATGACCCTTCCATGGTGGTGGTTTGGTCGGGACAGTTGGAGTTTGCAGTCGTGGGTGAAAGGGTGGATGGTGATTTTCAGTACACACCTGAAAAGTCGACTCCCGCATCTTCACCAATGAAAATGCATCATTTAACACCTTTGGTTGAATCATACGAACAGAACCATGTAGCTCCCGTTTCAGTCCTCCAACGAAGAAGCTTAGAACCTATCGTTCGGTCATGGGGTCTGCAAGCTATACCCGGTGAAAAACATAGGTAAAATCACTATAGTAAGAAGTAACAAAACCTTGTTGCTTCAAGTTCTTGAGTTCAAGGATGGGGTCGTCAAAGGTTCCATCACCAAACCTAGACCGAATGGTAGTACGGTAATCCCGCCACGAAATATTTAGTGCCTTGAAGCTCCTGCATCTTCATGTAACATTGGTGCCATAACAAGGCCTCCCCCTCCACATGAATCGTCACGAGATCGAGCTTGACATTCTCTAGGACCGCATCAACCTTGAAAAAATGATTGCAGCGATATATCCATCCCACATCATCGTCACCGTTGATTTTAGGGAAGTCGATTCTACCTATACGAAAGGAACGACCACTCGACGACCCACTACGCTCTCCTGTAAGAAGGGGACGGTCGATGGACGATTTCTCGACCTCATATGAATCTGTTAACACGCCATTCTGCCGAATAGAATCGAAGTGTTTGAGGATGTCATGCATTGTATCTTTGATTTCCTCCATGGTAGCTGAATGTTCATCCACAGTTTGTCGGAGTTCCGTTAATACCCTATAATTCATCTGCCATCTTCTTTCAGTCAGGATGAAGAAGATGGATAGAACATTAACGTATAATTTTTTTTAAAGAGAGAAACAGGCGGAAGGGAAGGGTAGTGTGGGGTGGCTCTGATACAAAATTGTTACCGAACGTAGAAGAGGACAAGGTAAGTAACAGAATTGTAGGAAAACTCATATAATAATATCATTCTAAAAAAATGAGCTACGACACAGTCTGACAGCTGATTTATCTCAACATGCATAACAACCTTATTCTACAAGATGCTACTGTTACTCATGACAAGACTACGTGGCATATAATGATTATTCTTTCCTTCCATGGAGCAAATCCATCTTCATGTCACAGGTCCATTTGGAGAAGCCTCCTCAGGTGGATCAATAGTGGAGTTTCTTTGGGTTGGTGGCTTAGGGCCTGCAACACTTACTAAATTTTAGAATTTTGGATAACTTGCTGATTAATTTATATATATATATTTTTTTACAAATGGTTAGTAAGTTGCAACGGTTTAAAGCATTTATTAGATAATTTTTTTAACGAATTATTGACTGAGCTTCTATAAAATTATAATACTTTAATTTAGTCTAATTTATTGTCAAATGGTGATTGAATTTGTGTTTTGTTTATGATATTAGTTCTTTGTGCAAATTGCTAATTATTCCAAGTTAATCTTTAGAAAAGTTGCAATTTGTTAATCCAAGCGAAATGATTCGGGCATGTGTATGTTTCCATCACCATTTAAAAACAAGGGTTAATTGTTAATTTCCCCCTAAAGTTTGGACCGAATTTAAGATTCTCCCTTAATGTTTAAAATTGTAAATTTTAGTCCTAATGTTTGGACAAAATGAAAAATCCATCCTTTCCGTCCAATTTCCGTTTAGTTCAGACGGAAACTCATCATGTGCTTGGTGTCGGACGTCGGATCCGACTTTTCCCGACTCGTTTTGGAAAATATTTTCTAATTTCGTTTTTGAAAATGTCGGGTCTTGGCGAGCGACGGTTCCGGTCGAGCGGGGTCATCCTAGGGTACATGAAATTAACATCCTAGGGCTTAGAAAGGTCTACGTCCAGAGAATCGAGTTCGGGGGTTTGATTACGTCTTAAAAGCTCGCAAGCTCATAATCCGCCATTTCGGTACTTTAGTTTGCTTTTTAAAAAAAAATCATTTACCCGAATTGCCCGTTTTGATCATGCTTGGCCAAAAAGACTATATGCATTTTCCTTAAACCATGTATAAACATTTTTTTTATGAGTTAATTTTAAATAAACAAAAGAGAACTAAAGTTAATCGTGCTCGAAAAAAATGGTTTAACTCTCGAGCCATTTTAAACGTGTTAAAACATTCACGAATGATTTTTTTTGAAGATATTAAGCTCGTTGGACTAATTTGTCCCATTTTGACAAGTTATAGGATGTCCAAAAAAATATGGGGACAAAAATGCAATTTATTAAAATTTGAGCTGAATTTGACAAATATTTCTAAAATTGCAGAAATGACCCAAAACTATTCTGGACTTATTTGTAACAGGTAAAGTTCTAAAATAACCCGAAAATTATTCTAGACTTATTTGTAACATTTTTAAAAGTCATGGAATGTCCAGAAAAATTTAGGAATCAAAAATGTAATTTATGAAAATATTATAATTAAACTGAAAATATTTTTTTAAAATTACAGAATTGACCCTAAACTATTCTAAATTTATTTGTAACACTTGATAAAATTCCAAAAATAACCCCAAAATTATTGTAGACTTATTTGTAACATTTTGGGAAATCATGGAATGTCTAGAAAAAATTAGAAATCAAAATGTAATTTTTTTTTTAAAAACGAGTTGAATTAAAAAAATCAAAAATTGCACAAACGGCCCAAAACTTTTCGGTTTGGTTTATAACACTCGATAACGTCCCTGAAATGACCCGAGAGTCCAAGGACTGAGTTGTAACCTTCATCAAAGTTTGGGAATGACCTAAGTCATTTTGGAATTTTTTTTTCACATATACATATATTATACATATACATAATATATATATATATATATATATTGTTCATATAGATAGATAGATAACATAGACATAATATAAATATATATTATACATATAGATATATATAGTATTACATCAACATAATATAAATATATATTATACATATAGATATATATATATAGTAATACATAAACATAATATAAATATATATTATACGTATATATATATATATATAGTAATACATAAACATAATATAAATAGATATTATACGAATAGATATATATATAGTATTACATAAACATAATATAAATATATAATATACACATAATATAAATATATAAACATAATATAAATATATAATATATACATAAATAGATAATATATGTATATAAACTCCCAATTTTATTTCACATTTAGAAAATACAAAATATGATATTGAAGATGAGAGAAATATACCTAACTCATGGGAGGCTAAAATACCGTACGAGAAACCGAGACTGATAATCACCGATATTTTTCACTTTTTTTTTTCTTCTATTTTTTTTTCTCTCATTCTCTCATTCAAATGAAATCCTTCACCGTAGCATTTCATTGAAGTCTCCCATTCATGGAAGCATTCATCTCCAATTTATAGAAGAAATGAATACTTATTTAATTAATAATTTTTTTTAATAATAAAAAAATAAAATCGGTGGAAAAGAGGCAATTTTCCACCGTTGGAATTTTTTATTATTTTTAAAAAAAGATTATTTAAAAAAAAAACATTTTTTTTTAGTTTCCAAATATATATATATGTATACATATATATATATATATATATATATATATACTATATATATTTTTTCAATCTCGATTCCTCGCATACGGTATTTTGATCCCGAGCCAAAATAAGGTGTTTACACTTGGCATGTGAATTTTTAAAAATTTGAAATTACAAATTTACCCTCCATTAGAAGGGTTCGGAGGCTAACAAGGTTCTCTGCCTTGCTCAAGAAAGAGAGTCCTCAGGCGGGTCATGTTGTTGAAACCGTCGGGTACGGCGCTTCTGAGATTGTTAGAGGCAAGGTTCAGCCGTGGAGGGTGAACATAGAGGGAGGACCTCCATTAGGGGTGCAGTGTGAGTTCGGCCGTGTCACGGCGCTTCGTCTTCCCGGTGCGTCGCTCTTCGGCGTAATTCCTGGCGGCGCGTTCGACCTCACGAGCCTCCGAACTCTCTCTCTTCTCACATCAATACCTGGTTCGACAACCCGTAATGGTTCGATATCTCATGTCTCTCTTCTCACATCTCTCTTCTCCGAACTCTCTCTCTTCTCACATCTCACGGTTGTCGAATTTTGCCCAGTCATTCTCACAATTCACATAATTTAAAGAGCCCCCCACCAATACTTGGTTTATAGTGTGCAGCTTCTGGGAGACCCGTAACCAGACTGCATAATAAATGACATTGGTAGGATATTAGAGACCAGAAAAGAATATGTGCTTCAATAGAAATGGAAATGAAGAAGTAGAAGCATATAAAATGCTAGTCATTTATGAAATGAAACACAAGAGTGGAGATTGATTTACTTGATAAAATTGTAAACACGATCATGACGGAGATGGACTCTGCGTGTGAAGATGGCATCCCGGGATCCGATCGCAATGTCGCAACATGCCTTTCTTGATTTAGTATTATCTTCAATACAATATATAGGATTACATTGATGACAGATCCCATGGATGCCCATTGATTTAGTATAATCTTCAATACAATCCTCCATCGTGCCTCCCAAGAATGACCACAACGAAAAGTACAACCACCACCCACTTGCTCGCAAGCTTCAACTTCTAACATTGGAGCTGACATCTTCGGTAGCAATTTGAGAAGAGCAAGCCGCTCACATGCACGAACGCGAGAGAGAGCGGGGTTTAGGGTGATTTGTGAACTAGGTGATTTGTGAAGATGGAGATGGACAAGATGGTAGTCTGTGAAGTTGAATGGGTTTTGATGTTTTGAGGTGGACCAGGAAAGTAGATTTGTAATTTCAAATTTTTTAAAAATCACATGTCCAGCACATGATGTGTTTCCGTTTGAACTAAACGGAAATTGGACGGAAAGGGGGGGATTTTTCATTTTGTCCAAACATTAGGACTAAAATTTAAAATTTTAAACATTAAGGGGGAATCTTAAATTCGGTCCAAACATTAGGGGGAAATTGACAATTAACCCTAAAAACAATTTGGTCTCTCAAAAAGTTTAATTTACAAATTATACCAACTCTTAAACTTTAGTTAGTAAATAGGTAATTAACATGTTTTCAATATGTTAGGTAAAGTTAGAGTAGAGTGTAACAATCTAGCACATATTGGAGACCTAATTAGGGTCGACCGATAGTGGTGCGGTGAAAACCTAAAAACTATGGTTATAACCATCATTTTTTATATGGTTAACCGTACCATTGTGGTGTGGTGTGGTGCGGTTATGGCGATGAATTTTCTACCTGTAATGGTTATGTTTATGGTATTTTAGTCATACTCATGGTTATTCTATAAATAGAATAATAATTTAATAATAATATATTAGTAAATACTAATAACATAAGTATGATTTTCACTTTTAGGTTTTACGAATCCATAATTTCAATGTGATTGAATTATGTTAATGTTAAATGGTAAAAGTGTTAATTTTGAATGATTCTAATGTTCAATGATATTAGTGTTGAATATTTTTATTGTTTGTAATATAACTTTATGTATTAAGTAAGTTAAGATTCATGATATTCTATTACATTTCACATGTAGTAATTACATTTCACATGTAGTAATAAATATGGGTATACAGTTAAAACCATAGTTAATAACCACGGTTATGAATATGATTATGGAATTGGAAATTGTACATGTAATGGTTATGATTATGATATGCATTTTTAAAATATGACATGGTTATGGCACTACGCGAGAGTTGGAAAATAACGTCAGGAAAAAAAGAGAGTATTTTTAACGGTTAATTTATTGAGCCGTTAATTTATCACGGCTCAATAGATGTTTAGTCGTTATATGAAGTGACGGGGGAATTATCATGGCTCGAATTTGGTAAAGTCGTGAAAATTAATGGCTCAAATAAATGAGTTGTGAAAAATATTTTTATTTTTTTTATTTCTTATTTTTCACAACTCATTTTATAATGAGTCGTCAAAAATATGTGTTTGTTTTTAAAAAAACTTATACATTAGTCGGGGAACCTTTGACCGGTTGTCGGTGCTCCACCTTCGACCAGTTGCCGGTGCTCCACCTTCGACCTCCTTCTGCCCCAGCTCCACTAGTTGAGTCTTCTTCAAGACTGGTCGTTGGAGGTTCTTCAGCCCGAGCCCCAGCTCCAGCAAGTTCACTGAGCTCCATCTCCAGCGAGTCCAGCGAGCTTCGTGAAGCTTCTCCATCGGCTACCTTCGTGAAACTTGGAAGGTGCGGTGGTGAATCTTCGAAGGTGCGGGAAGGAAAGTGAAGAGCGAAGCAGCGGGAGAAGGAACTTCACGGGGAGTCGTAGTCGGAGGAACAAGCTTCACGGGGAGAAGAAGTTGCATGTTGGAGGAGGAGCACTTCTTGTTGTAGGATGAGCTTCACGTTGGAGGAGTCTTCTAGTTTGGAGTTCTTCTAGTTTGAAAAGTGCTTCACTCGAGAAAAGAGAGCGGGAAATCAACAGTTTTGATTTTTTTAACGTCTGAATAGTGATTAAACCGTGAAAAATAGCGAAAAAAACAATTCTTTTTAAAAAAAAAGGACAACTAAAAAGAAAGAGTCGTAATTTTTTGTTTATTTCGCGACTGACACATTTTAGTCGCGAGAAATAATGTTTTTAACGACTTAATAGTGATTGAGCCATGAAAATAGAGAAAGAAAAAAAATAATTCTTTTAAAAAAAGGACTACTAAAAAAAGAGCCGTACAAAATAATTTACTTTTTTTTTTTTAATTTTGCAGTTATAACAATTGAGCCGCGAAAAATATTGTTTTTTAAATAAAATGACGCCTCATTCAAGATTGAGCCGACAATAATCAGATAAATAAATTATTCACGACTCAATAGCATTTGATTCGACCGATTGAGTCGTTATCTCGCCCTTCTCCCGTAATGTGTTATTTGTCATACTCATACCATACTCTAGTCATTGTCGACCCTAGACCTAACTCATTAGCCATGTTAATTTTGCTACCGCCTAGCCTAAGAACAACAATCTCTTCCACGTCTAATTTAGATGGAAAGTAAATGCATAATTATCCCAAGGGTCAATTGTTTAGGCTTCTTCAATTTAACCGGTTCAGATGAACTGGTTTGGTTCGAACCGGTTCAGTCGAACTAGTTCCAAAACCAAATAAGTTTTTTAGGCTTCAAATAGACAAGTTCAAAATAGTACCAAAATTCAAGTTCTAATCGGTTCGAATTGACTCGTTTTTTTATACTCGTTTATACTTAAATTTAAATCAAACCAATTTAAACCTATATAATTTTAGAACCGGTTATCAACTAAACCGGTCTGAAATTAAACCAAACCTAAAGATGTCTTCAATAAACCAAACCTAGAGATATATTGGACTCTCGTATGTTGATGTTGGACAGGATTTCAGTCAGTTGTGGAACAAATTTTCAATCGGTTCAGTGTGTTTTTCAGTCGACTCAATGTATTTTTCAGTTGGTTCAGTGTTTTTTCAGTTGGTTCAGTGTGTTTTTCAGTTGGTTCAGTGTTTTTTCAGTCGGTTCAGCATGTTTTTCAGTTGGTTTAGTATTTTTTCAGTCGGTTCAGTGTGTTGGACATGATTTTTAGCCGGTTTAGTTTCGGTTTGAACCAAATTATTTCTGAACCAAAATTGTTATTAAAAAAAACAGACCAAAACAGTTAGAACTTGGTCTGAATCGGTTCGAACCAGACCAATTCCTTTTTCCATAAACCAGACAAGTTTTTTTAAAAACATAAAAAAGTACTAGTTTTTTACAAACCAGACTAATTTAGTTCTGAACCGGCTCGACCCCGAACCGGTTCATGAACAACCCTACAATTGTTTCCTTAAATATTTTAAGTTGTACAATTTTATTCTTAAAATATGTATTTGTTTTCGGTTTTATTATTTAAAATTTTCTATTTTTTTAATCTATTTAACCTTATCAAATTCTTGACTATGTCCTATGCCCAAGCCTAATATAGAAGACTAGGTATCTACTTTTATAACCTTTGAAATTAGAAAAAAAATAGGGTTCGTAGTGCACGTTAACAAAGTGAGGTATTTAATTGAATTGATAGGGTATGTTCATTATGATTGATTTTGGACAAAATAACCAATGTCTCTCCTATAGTGAGGGACGTCACCTCCTGCGCGGTCATAAATTACCTGCTCTTGGTCGACTGTCATTCTCGGTCGGTTGTCTCTTCTTCTCCAGCACATCCGTTCGTGGTTGTTTCAGCATCGCTTCTCCCCTGTGCTGACTTGTGTCTGCTTCGCCATGGCGTTCTTGAGCTATTCCAGCACTGCATCTCCATTGTGTGGAATCACTTCCTTTCCGTCGACGTTCATAATTTATCGTTAGTTTACCGATATATTATTTTTTTTCTTTTTCTTGCTCACTTCCTATCTATATATGTACAGGGGACGCAACCTTAGTTATACCCGCTGAGCTCGCTCGCCGTCATAGGTTCTCGCAACAATACCGGACGAGCGACGTATGTCATGTTGAGAATGAAGACTTTCAGCTCACCACCACCACTCATCAGAGTGGACAAGCCACTCAACAAGTTGAGAAGTCACTCATCAGTGAACAAGACACTAAACAGAGCGGGCAAGGCACTCAGCAAAGTGGTCAATCAAGCCACTCAATGTTGTCATTTTTTTGACAACTATAAGAAGCCAACAATGTCTTAAGGAAAATAACCACAAGAGACGAATTGAGAAGAGTAAGAATCAGTTGTTGGTGTTTTGAGTGTGTGGGAGAAAATAGTGTTATATTGTGAGCCAAAAATACGGAGTGAGTATTTTAGAGTGTGAGCGATACATATTGTGTGATACATAATTTATAACATTAGTTGTCTATAATGAAAGTGTGGGTGTGAGCCGTGGACGTAGACAAATTGGTGAACCACGTAAATTCTTGTGTCGTGTGCATGTCTCTTAATCCATCGAGTCTCAAGGTCCTGCAAGGTGGAAATTAGCAGCGGCTAATATCCCAACGATTGGTATCAGAGCCTTCGGTTGGCGAATCAAAGGCACAGAAGATGTTTACGAAAATTAGGTCAATTGATCCTAAACGTATTCAGGGACCCGTGGATCCCGAACTTACCCAACGAACGCATCTTCGGTCATTCACCCGACGGGATGAACCTGAAAGTGTATTCCATTCTAAGAAACAATGGTAGCAGTTGAAATGTGGAGACAGTTTGGGGTCGGACATATTTCATGGTTAGAAGAAGCAAGAATACTGAGGATCCCAACGAGAATGGAAAAAAGGAAATATGAGCTTGTTCGGCCAGAACCCCGTTCTGAAGCAATAATGAAGAAGGACATGGAAGGTGGATAGTCAATCGATGATACAATCATTTATGTAGAGGTTTCTCTCAAAATTTTTGGCTTTACGCGTTAATCTTCACAATTAGGGCATGCAAATCAATAGCACATACTCCTTTTGCGAGCATCACGAGACAACAACACATATGGATTTCGAATACCCATGGACTCGGCTAGTTTAGTTAATTGTTTTAGGGGTATGAACATAGATATTGGGTGCATGCTCAATCACGGGTTAGCTGGAAATGGTAGGCTTGACTAACACGTCCTCTCGGTCGGTCAAGAAGCACAGATGGACGAAATGTGGCGTGACGTGTTGGTGGATTTGGAAAGAGATATGTTGAACAATGTACAGTTGAATGCAACCGCACGTTGAATGAGGGTGTTCGCTGGGTTGAAAAAATGTGAATGGGGGGAAGCAACCCGATTAGAACCGAAGGCGACATTGTTTGGGAACGTCCACCGGAGGGGTAGTGAAGATCAATTGTGACGCGTCATGTGTTGCGACCTAATAGTAGTGAATATCAATTGTAACGTCCATCGGTGTAGGGTTTAGGATGGCGGAAGAGTACCCACATAGTCGTAGATTGTAGGATAGCACTAATCATCAACAAGATTCGTGTAGCCGCTCAAGGTCTCGATTAGGTGTCATGGAGGCATATTAGGCGCAAAGTAAATGTGTGCACTAACTGAATTGACCGACAATCTAAAATGGAAATGTGTATTGATTTTAAGAGGTCAGAACCCTTAACTTCTCTTTATCGCTTACTTTTTCGGGATCTTCAGTTAGAATTACCATGACATACTTTATTTGAGATTTCTATAAGAAACTCTCCCCCCACCCCACCCTAAAATAATAATAATAATAAGTATCCAAAAATACACCCTTTTAAAGAATCTTGATGCCAAAACTCACACCACTTGTAAGTTGATTTCAAGTTTCAACTATATTCCACCTTTATCTCAACAAGAAACGATACAATGACAACCCATATGTTACGCTCCAAGATAGAAGAACTAGGCTTGTTCATGAACCGGTTCGAGGTCGAACCGGTTCAGAACTGAACTGGTCTGGTTTGTAAAAAATCAGTACTGTTTTATGTTTCTAAAAAAACTGGTCTGATTTAGGTTAAAAAAACTTGTCTGGTTCGAACCGATTCAAAACCGGTTCAAACTAGTGTGGTCTGGTTTTTTAAATAACAATTTTTCTTAGGAAATAATATGGTTCAAACTGAAAATGAACCGACTGAAAATCTTATCCAACACACTGAACCGGAAGAAATAATATTGAACCAACTGAAAAACATACTGAACTGACTGAAAAAGCACTGAACCGGCTGAAAAATACACTGAACCGATTAAAAAACACACTGAACCAACTGAAATCCTGTCCAACATCAACATATACATTCCAAGGATTGGTTTATTGAAGATATCTCTAGATTTGGTTTAATTTCAGGCCGGTTTGGTTTATTTTGCTTTAAACTGCTTCTAAAATTATATAGGTTTAAAGTGGTTTGATTTAAATTTAAGTATAAACTAGTATAAAAAAACGAGTCGATTCGAACTGAATTTTTGGTACTACTTTGAACTAGTCTACTTGAAGTCTAAAAAACTAGTTTGGTTTTGAAACCAGTTCGGCCGAATCGGTTCAAACCAAACTAGAACCAAACCAGACGAGCTCGCCTGAACCGTTTTAAATGAACAAGCCTAAGAAGAACGTAAGAGTAGACCCTTGTAATAGAAATGCAAGAAGGAAGGGATGGATGAGGGAGAATATTAAGGATAGACAAAGAGAAGAGAGAGTAGAAGTATAGGCAGAGTAGAAGACAATATTTTCATTCATATATTTTTCTCACAGTATTTACCCTCTCTATATAGCAGTAGCATCCTACCATAACATATTAAGATAAAAACATAATTTGACTATAATACCAATTTAAGCCCTATACTACTTGGCTCGTAACATTATACCCTATCCAAAATATGCTTTTGTAGCACACATCTTCAAGACTGATAGCATAGAAAACAACATTTTTAGGAATTAATATATTATTTCCACAGCTAATGGGCAGGGCACCACCATAGCCACCTACCCCTATAACAGTTGAGACAATGGGGACCTTTAAGCCAAACATAGTCCTCAGGTTATGAGCGATGGCTACACCTTTCTCAGATTTGAGATCTGCAAAAGCTCCAAGTGTATAAATACATGTGAAAATGGGGAAACCATGGTGATATGTAAAGTACATCATGCGTAGAGCTTTCCTATAGACATGGGTAGTAGGCATCCTAAGGTTGCGCTTAATATTCTCTTTTGTGAATGTACCATTTTGATGACCCATGAACATGTAGCTTTCTCTGTCAGTTGTTCCTATTACAGTAACAATAGCTGCATTATATTTCGCTCCTTTGATTACTTGCTTCCTACTTGGTTTTGCTGACCATCCAAATTCCCAAACGGTGAATCAAATGTTCTTATATTCAACAGCAGAGTCTAGCCCTACCATCAGAATGTGCATCTCCTTCTTGACCAGTTCTTTGACATCCTCTATGGTGTAAATGGTTCTCTCAAAGTCTTCTTCCGTGAATTAGCATAACTAGGGACCAACCCAGGAAGACATGACCCTAGGCCTAGACCAATATTTGAATTGGTTTCACCACTACCTTTCCTGGCGGGGGATGATTAGATGAATCAGATTCCTTCAACTTCTTCTTTCTCAGTGGAAGTGAATGCTTGTCCCGTCCATGAGACTAGGTTTGGTTCAGGTATTTCGTCGAACACATTTTGAGCAGCATCCAATTTGTTGGTTCGACCCTTGCTGTTCTGGTTCTCCATGGTTGGCGCAAGCGAGAAAGAACGAGGAGGTGCGGTGGCTAGCTATGAAGGAGGGTTGGAATTCACATTCTTATAGAACATTTCATCGAACACCTTGTGGGCATCCTTATCAGTCATTTCATCAAACACCCTGAGGGCACTTTTCGAACTTTCACAAGATATTATATCAAAGGTTGCAGGAAGTTGCAACTAAGTGCGGTAGGGGGTTGCGACCAAGTGTGGCAGGGTGCTGCGACCAAAGGTCACCGAACAAGTCCATCGATCGTCGTCGGTTTGGAATCAGTCTGGATATCAGCATGTTGGTTTCGCATGAACGATTCTTGGCGGCGGCGCACGTCGACAAGCTTCAACCGTTCGATGGAAAGCCAACATATTTCGATGTTAGTGTTGATCTCATCCCAGATTTAAGTGGATGGCACGTGGATTTCTTTTGGCGGTAGTCATTGGTTGTGGATGGATGACTCTGATACCAATGTTACGTTCCAAAGAACATAGAACTGGAAGAAGGAAGGTACATATGGGAGGAGGGAAAATAAAAAGGGTAGACAGAGAGAAGGGAGAGTAGAAGTATAGTCCGAGTATAAGACAGTATTTCCATTCATTCATAACTTTTTCTCACTGTAGTTACTCTCTCTGGCTCTCTATATAGAAATAGCATCGTACCATATTTTTTACATATCAAGATAATACCATAACTTGACTATAATACTAATAATTTAAACTGTATACTATTGGGCTCTGTTGAAGATCAATCAATCAACTCTTCAGGGTCAAATTAAAGAAGTTTGAAGTGATGAAGTGTTATCATCTTTTATTATTGTTTGAGGTTTATTATGTTATTATGTATTTTTAGTTCTGTTATTCTTTGAGGACTTATGTTGTAAATATTGTTTATCAGTTTTATATATAATACGGTGATGGGGTGCTATAAGCACAGAACCCAAATGATCCTTTACAAAACCCTAGCAGACTCTTCAGTTTTTCACATTCTCTGATATGGTATCAGAGCCCTAGACGCTCTGATTGTGTCCCTTTGTTTTTCGATTCATGCTTCCGTCTGTTGCATTCCCTTCGTCTGATTGCGTCTCTATCCTGCCTTCTCTTCTTGATACGTTCTTCCAGGAGTCGGCACTTTCGAGGGTAGGTGGTGATACGATTCTCCCACGGCTCGTAATATTGCTGTCAGAATTCAGACTCTGTAAAGGGTTCTCTTTTCCGCGAATCTCTGCTCCGAATTGATCCGAGTGATGAATACGAAAGTAGCAGATAATTGAGTCCTATTTCTGGAATGGGTGGGCTCGTCGAATTCCGATATGTATTCCGTCTTCTAGACCGATTTTGGTAAGGTCGGTCCTCCTGGATACGATTCTGCCGAGACCAGAATATACGAGGGTAGATGATGGATGAATGATGGATCGATTGGATCACACAAAGGCAGCGACAAGCCCTTGATACCTCCACAATGGATTCTCCAAGATATGACGCACTCGAATATTCCAAAGCTTGAACCTTGGATATGACGCACCAAGATTCAATTGCCGGATATGACACACCGACAATCAATTTCTCATTCAATGAACAAGAAGAACAATGTGGCTAGCACACAAGTTTGTAAAAGAAAGGTCTATCCTCTCATTTCGGCCACCCTAGCTACTTATCCTAAAAGAAGTAAAACCCTAAACTAATTTGGGCCTAAGAAAAGCTCTCCTATGGGCCGAATTTTATTCTCCTCCTCTTATTGGGTTTGGTTGTCTTGTGGACCGTTTGCCTCATTAAAACCCCCCTTTGTAAAACCCAGTGGGACAAAACCAAAGGTCGGGAAAAAGAGTACAAACGAGCCCCTCTTGACTTAGTCCATTCGAGCAACCAAGAGGTTCTTAGGCTCCATGTCCCCGGACGGAATGATAGTTGGTCCTATGCGGTCCAGTAGTGTGGTGATTGTATGTCCAAGTTTCCTAGCCCTTGATCGTGTCATTGGTCCACTTGGCACGGTTATCTCACCCCTGTCTTCAAGTGTGGGCCGCATTTCTTCCATGATCACATCATCCCCTCCCTCTTCAAAAGGATTTGTCCTCAAATCCGGATCATCTGCAACAAAAGGAAGCAAATCAGTAATGTTAAAACTTGAACTAACATTATACTTCCCTTCGAGGTCTAGTTGATAAGCATTGTCGTTGATCTTCTTTAGGAATCGGAATGGGCCATCCACTCTAGGCATCAACTTGGATTTCCTCTCGACTGGAAACCTATCCTTCCTCAAGTGCACCCACACGAGGTCTCCTTCCTCAAAGGTCACCTTACGTCGGCCCTTGTTGGCTTGCTTTGCATACGACTTCGTCCTTTCCTCGATGTTGCGCTTGGCCTTTTCATGGATCTGTTTGACAATTTCAGCTTTCTTCTTTCCATCTAAGTTAGTCCTTTCACTCATAGGCAAAGCGGTTAGATCCAAAGGAGACAAAGGGTTAAATCCATAAACGATTTCAAACGGTGAAAACTTGGTAGCGGAATGTGTAGCTCGGTTATACGCAAATTCAACATGTGGCAAGCATTCTTCCCAAGTTTTCAAATTCTTCTTAATCAAGGTGCGTAGCAAAGTAGACAAGGTCCTATTCACTACTTCGGTTTGTCCATCAGTTTGAGGGTGGCAAGTAGTTGAGAATAGCAGTTTAGTCCCTAGCTTGGACCACAGTGTTTTCCAAAAGTAGCTCAAGAATTTAGCATCTCTATCACTAACAATGGTCCTAGGCATTCCATGCAAGCGAACAATTTCTTTGAAGAATAAATCAGCTATATGAGACGCATCATCAGTTTTATGGCATGCAAGGAAATGAGCCATTTTTGAAAACCTATCCACAATCACAAAGATGGAATCCTTTCCAGTCCTAGTCCTAGGCAATCCAAGCACAAAATCCATAGATATATCGACCCACGGTTGTTCAGGAATCGGTAAGGGCATATACAAACCTTGGGACTGTACCTTTGCTTTGGCTTGTTTGCAAGTGACACATCTTCCACATATCCGCTCGACATCCCTTTTCATTTGCGGCCAATAGAAGTGTTCTTGCATCACCTTCAAGGTCTTAGTGATTCCAAAATGTCCCATCAATCCTCCGCCATGGGCTTCCCTAACTAACAATTCTCGCATCGAACAGTTAGGTACGCATAATCTATTTTCAAACAAAAGAAACCCGTCGTGCCTTACATACTTTCCATGAGCGAATTTAGCACATGCTTTAAAGATATCTTGGAAATCCGAGTCAGTTTCATAGAGCTCCTTTATGTATTCAAAGCCTAAAAGCTTAGCATCCACAGTAGAGATCAAGGCATACCTTCTTGATAGAGCATCGGCAACAATATTTTCATTACCTTGTTTATACTTGATCACATAAGGAAAGGTTTCGATGAACTCCATCCATCTAGCATGTCGTTTGTGGAGCTTTTGTTGACCCTTCAAATGCTTCAAGGATTCATGGTCGGTGTGAATGACGAACTCCTTGGGCCATAGATAGTGTTGCCATGTTTGCAAGGCTCGAACTAGCGCATACAACTCCTTGTCATAGGTCGGGTAGTTTAGGGCAGCTCCTCCAAGCTTCTCACTAAAGAAGGCTATGGGCCTCTTCTCTTGTGTCAAAACAGCTCCAATACCTACACCCGAAGCATCACACTCAATTTCAAAGGTTTTAAGAAAGTTCGGTAAAGATAAAAGGGGTGCATTGGTGAGTTTGTCCTTCAAAGCCTGGAATGCTTTTTCTTGTGCGTCCTCCCACTTAAACCCAACACTCTTCTTGATCACTTCGGTGAGAGGTGCGGCTATGGTACTAAAATCCCTCACGAATCTCCGATAGAAACCCGCAAGTCCATGAAAGCTCCGCACTTCGCCTATGGTAGTTGGCGTCGGCCAATCGCGGATGGCCTTAACCTTCTCTTCGTCCACCTTAATACCATCTGCACTTATAACAAAACCCAAAAACACAAGGTGATCCGTACAAAAAGTGTACTTCTTAAGGTTAGCATAAAGCTTCTCCTTTCGAAGAACCATCAAAACAGATTTTAAGTGCCCAACATGCTCTTCTAAGCTTCGACTATAGACTAAAATGTCATCGAAGTAAACAACCACAAAAATTCCAATGTAGTTACGCAGGACATGATTCATCAATCTCATGAAAGTGCTAGGTGCATTAGTTAATCCAAAGGGCATGACTAACCACTCATATAAGCCATGTTTAGTTTTAAAAGCTGTTTTCCATTCATCACCTTCTTTCATCCTAATTTGATGATAACCACTCTTAAGATCTATTTTAGAAAATATCGTGGATCCATGCAGCTCATCTAACATGTCATCTAATCGAGGAATAGGATGGCGATACTTTACAGTGATATTGTTGATGGCTCGGCAATCGACGCACATCCTCCAAGTCCCATCCTTCTTAGGGACGAGTAGGACCGGTACCGCGCATGGGCTCATGCTTTCGCGGATGTATCCTTTGTCCATCAAGTCGTTCACCTGTCGTTGAAGCTCCTTGGTCTCCATAGGATTAGTTCGGTATGCAGGTCGGTTAGGTAGTGAAGCTCCCGGTACAAAATCGATTTGGTGTTCGATACCCCGAAGGGGCGGTAATGCGTGGGGAGTTTCATCCGACAAGACGTCTTCAAAATCCTGCAAAAGGGAAACGATGTTGCTCGGCAAATCCGGCACGGGATTAGTGATACTCAACAACGTTTCTTTGTACATAAGTAGTATAACGGGTTGCTTAGAGGACAAAGCCCTCTTTACAACGCTAGACCTCACCACAAAATTGGACTGCCTCACGGGTTCACTCACGGGTGTAAACTCACATCTCTCGGCTTTGGCTTTCCTCAAATTCTCACTCTCATTTTGGGTAAGGGTACTTGTGTGTTCACTCACATTAGTTCCTTCGTGTTGTCGAAGTTGAAGTTGATCTAGGTGTATCTCCTGCGGCGGCATGGGAGCAAGTGTGGTCTTTCGGCCCTTAAACTCGAAAGAATAACGGTTGGTGAACCCATCATGTATGACTCTCCTATCAAATTGCCACGGTCTACCGAGTAAGATATGGTCGGCCTCCATAGGTAACACATCACATAAGATCTCATCCTCATACTTGCCTATGGCTAAAGGCACCAACACTTGGCGACTCACAATCAATTCGCCGGCACCATTAAGCCATTGTAGCTTAAATGGTTTCGGATGCTCCCTAGTTTTCAATCCTAGTTTCTTAACCATCAATTCACTAGCAACATTAGTGCAGCTCCCACCATCAATAATAAGGAGGCAAACTTTACCTCGAACCAAACATCGCGTGTGAAACAAGTTCTCCCGTTGTTCTTTAGCCGCATCCTTGACTTGAATGCTTAAAGAACGTCGCGTCACCAATAACTCGCCGGCAGTGGGAAACTCGATGTCATCCGGTTCGGTATCATCCTCAAGCGGTTCATCCTCAGTTTCAATCTCCCCGTTGTCCAAAAGAATCATCACCCGCTTGTTGATGCATTCATTAGCATAGTGTCCGAGGCCTTGGCATTTAAAGCACTTGACATCCCGGTTTCGAGACGAGCTTGCCACGGCTTTGCCCTTCGCATCTTGAGGCGTAGTGGCTGGTTTTGGTTCAGGTCTCGGTTTGATTTGAGGTTTATCCTCTCGGTTGAAATGGGTCCGAAAAGAGCCCCTCCGCTTGAGTTGTTGCTCGACCAACATGGCTTTGTGAAGCAGCTCTTCAATATTGCCATAGGTTTGGAGTTCCAACCTATCTTGAAGGTCACGATTTAACCCACTCAAGAACCTAGCCATGGTAGCTTCGTTATCCTCAATCACATCGGCCTTGAGCATAAGTGACTCCATCTCGTGAAAGTAATCCTCAACACTCTTACTTCCTTGAGACAATCGTCTAAGCTTTTGATGTAGTTCCCTATGGTAATGGTTAGGAACAAACCTCTTCCTCAAAAGATTTTTCAGTTCATCCCAAGTATCTACGGGTGGATCACGATTACGTCGTCTACTCGTCACGATTTGATCCCACCAATTGATAGCATAATCACAAAATTCAGTTGCGGCTACTTGTACCTTTCTAAGCTCCGAAAGATTTTGACAATCGAACACAAGTTCGATCTTCTTTTCCCACTCCAAATAAGCATCCGGATCATTCTTCCCGTGGAAAGGTGGGATTTTTAACTTGAGACCACCAAGTTGATCTTCAAGCCGACCTCTTTCCCGCTGTGGTCTCCTTTGGTCCCGATTGGAGTGGCGGCTGCCCCTACTATAATAGTTCGACGATTGAACTTCTTCATCGTCTGCTTGAGGTTGAGCTCTTCTTGGAAGATTCCCCATAGGTGGCGGCATGGCTCGATTAATGGACTCTTGTATGATAGGTCCTAATTCCTGCTGCATCATTCGCCGAATCTCATTGCGAAGAATTCGCAAATCCGGGGGTTCGTTCCTTGCCCCTTGAGCTTGATTGGTGCTCTCCTCTCCATTACTTGCGTGGTTTGACATTATAATGCGCAAGGACCTGATTATCACACAACACAAATCAGCAAAATTAAGTCTCGAAAGTGTGCTCTGATACCACTTGATACGATCTTCCAGGAGTCGGCACTTTCGAGGGTAGGTGGTGATACGATTCTCCCAAGGCTCGTAATATTGCTGTCAGAATTCCGACTCTGTAAAGGGTTCCCTTTTCCGCGATGCTATGCTCCTAATTGATCCGAGTGATGAATACGAAAGTCTCATATAATTGAGTCCTCTTTCTGGAATGGGTGGGCTCGTCGAATTAAGATATGTATTCCGTCTTCTAGACCAATTTTGGTAAGGTCGGTCCTCCTGGATACGATTCTGCCGAGACCAGAATATACGAGGATAGATGATGGATGAATGATGGATCGATTGGATCACTCAAAGGCAGCGACAAGCCCTTGATACCTCCACAATGGATTCTCCAAGATATGACGCACTCGAAGATTCCAAAGCTTGAACCTTGGATATGACGCACCAAGATTCAATTGCCGGATATGACACACCAACAATCAATTTCTCATTCAATGAACAAGAAGAACAATGTGGCTAGCACACAAGTTTGTAAAACAAAGGTCTATTCCCTCTAATTTCGGCCACCCTAGCTACTTATCCTAAAAGAAGTAAAACCCTAAACTAATTTGGGCCTAAGGAAAGCTCTCCTATGGGCCGAATTTTATTCTCCTCCTCTTATTGGGTTTGGTTGTCTTGTGGACCGTTTGCCTCATTAAAACCCCCCTTTGTAAAACCCAGTGGGACAAAACCAAAGGTCGGGAAAAAGAGTACAAACGAGCCCCTCTTGACTTAGTCCATTCGAGCAACCAAGAGGTTCTTAGGCTCCATGTCTCCGGACGGAATGATAGTTGGTCCTATGCGGTCCAGTAGTGTGGTGATTGTATGGCCAAGCTTCCTAGCCCTTGATCGGGTCATTGGTCCACTCGGCACGGTTATCTCACCCCTGTCTTCAAGTGTGGGCCGCATTTCTTCCATGATCACATCACTTCTGATGGATTGCACAAACCCTAAAGAAGAAAAGGTCAGGGATCCTGGCCAAGACTCCAATCCTGCAACCACGGTAACTGTTGATGTGAATCATCCTTTATTTCTTCACGCTTCGGACACCAAAGGTGCTTCCTTGATTTCTTTTCAACTTGTTGGCCCCGAAAACTATGGATTTTGGAGTCGGGCCATGTATATTTCCCTTGTTGTCAAGAACAAACAGGGTTTTATAGATGGATCCTTGACAAAGGAATCTTTCGATCCTTCTATGCATCATCTGTGGGAAAGGATATTATGAGTACAGTTCTATATTCGACAAGTGATTTTCTTGTGTGGGCTGATCTTAGGGAAATATTAAACAAAGTGAACGGATCTAGAATCTTTTAATTGCATAGGGAAATCTGTCTAGTTCAACAAGGCGTTGATACAATCTCTATTTACTTTACTAGACTTCGTATGATGTAGGAAGAATTTGCTGCGATTACCTGTCTTCCTTGCTGTGGTTGTGAGCTTTTTAAGAAGCATATTGAGCATGCTGATAACCTGAAACTGTTTCAGTTTTTGAATGGATTAAATGAGTCATATTCTACTGTTAGAGCAAATCTTGTTATGCAGGAACCTCGTCCTTCTATAAATCAGGCTTATGCTGTTTTAATTCAAGAGGAAAATCATAGGGGTATTACCAAAAGTTCTTCAGTTTCATCTGTCGATGGCTTGGCTGCTTTCTCTAGTTCAGATTCAAGTAAGCCGCCAAACAGGAGAAACTGGAACTTGATTTGCACCTACTGCAAGGGTAAAGGTCACGATTATGAACGATGCTTTAAAAGAAAAGGATACCCTCCTGGTTGGAAGTTTAGAAATAAGTCTGATCAAGCTAACTCTGCTATTAAGACCCCCATGTCTTCAGGTTCATCTACGCCTTCTCATGTCCCGTCAAATTGCTCAACCCCTGATGAGCAAAATAAGCCTATGATGTTAACCAAAGAGAACCTGGAGCACATTGTGGAAATGCTCTCAAAGGATTCTAAAACTGAGGCAAAGGCAAACACAGCAGCCGCAGGTATAAATAATATTTCTTCCTTTAATAATTCTTGGATTATTGATAATGGTGCTAGTAATCACATGAGGTCTAGAATAGATTGGCTGTCGAATGTTAAACGTTCTATGTCTAAAATACATTTTCCAAATGGAAATCTGTCAAATGCTGAAGCTATTGGTGATTTTATGATTGGAAAGAATAAGAAATTGTCTGATGTGCTATATATGCCTAATTTCATATATAACTTGATATCTGTGAGTAGATTGATAAAGGATTTATCTTGTTCTGTCACTTTTTATTCGGACCATGTGGTTATGCAGGACCTCTCTAGTGGAGTGGTTCTGGGGACTAGTAAGGCAGCAGCTGGATTGTTTTTCTTTGATTATTCTGTACATAGTTGTAATTCTTTTGTTCCTCTGTTGTGACATAAACGGTTTGGGCATGTTCCCTTGCAAGTATTGTGTAAAGTTCCTTTGTTAAAACTTGATGATGTTTCAAATAGAAAGATTTCTGATTGCATGATTTGTCCTATGTCTAAGCAGTCTAGACTTTCTTTTCCTAGAAGTGTTAGTTCTACTTCTAGGCCATTTGATTTGATTCATATGGATGTATGGGGTCCTTATAATGTTTGTACTTATGATAACAAAAAAAAAATTACAATTGTGGATGATTACTCTAGGAATACTTGGACCTATTTGCTATCTTTGAAATCTAATGTGATTGTGATTATCAAGCATTTTCTGATATTAGTGAAAAATCAGCATGATCTTTCTGTAAAAAGAGTTAGATCTGATAATGGTAGAGAATTTCTGAATGAGAATTGTTCAAATTTATTTAAAGAAAATGGGATTGTTCATGAAACGAGTTGTCCGTATACTCCTCAACAAAATGGAATTGTTGAAAGAAAGCATCGCCATCTTTTAGAAATTGCTCGTGCTTTGAAACATAAAAGTGGTGTGCCTTCTCAATATTGGGGGTAATGTATTTTAACTGCATGCTATCTGATAAATCTGTTACCTACCGTTGTCTTGAATAATATGTCTCCTTATGAGAAATTAAATGGAAAATCTCCTGTCATTGATCATTTGAAAGTTTTTGGATGTCTTTATTTTGCAAAAGTGCTTAACAGTTATGATAAGTTTCAGTCTCAATTTGTTCCATCTGTGTTTATGGGTTATTGCCTTACTCAGAAAGGATATAAACTCTTGAATCTTGAGACTAAAACTTTTTTTGTTAGTCGTGATATTCAATTTAAAGAGGATGTATTTCCCTTTAAATTGAAAGATAATGTTGACCCACCTGTATTCGGTGATAGATATGTTGATGTGTTAGATGATGATCCTTTAATTGTTCAATTGAGTTCTGATAACACATCTGAAGTTGAGCCTTCAGGAGTTGAAGCTTCGCTACCTGATAGTCCTATGAGAAATGATGTTTCTGAAGTTACTGATCTCAGACGATCATCAAGGATAAGTAGAGCTCCTTCTTGGCATCAAGATTATATTGTTTCTTCAAATTCAGTAAGACAGGTATCCTCTTTATATCCAATTAATAATTTTGTATCATACAAAAATCTTTCAGATGTATACAAAATTTTTGTTGGAAAGATTGTTGAACCTCTTCATTTTAAAGATGCTGAAAAGGATAGCAGGTGGATAGAGGCAATGAAAGATGAAAATAAAGCTCTAGAAGAAAATAAGAGATGGACTATCATTTCATTACCTGAAAATAAAAACATTGTTGGTTGTAAATGGGTGTATAAAGTCAAGTACAGGTCGGATGGTTCTTTTGAAAGATACAAGGCAAGGTTGGTTGCTAAAGGGTATAGTCAACAGGAATGAGTAGATTTTGCTGACACCTTCTCTCCTGTTGCTAAGATGGTTACGGTAAGAACTATTTTAGTTGTTGCTTCTATAAGAAACTGGCCTATTTTTCAGGTGGATGTATATAATGCTTTTCTTCAAGGAGATTTAAAAGAAGAAATTTATATGGCTATTCCTCAAGGTTTTTGTAATCAGGGGAGAATAAAGTATGTAGATTACAAAAATCCTTGTATGGTTTAAAGCAAGCCCCTAGACAATGGAATATTAAATTGAATGATGATTTAGTTTCTCATGGTTTTCAGCAGAGCAAGCATGATTACTCATGTTTTCCAAACAAAAGGGTGCTGACATTGTTGTTATGTTAGTATATGTAGATGATTTATTGATTACAGGTAACAGCAGTATGTTAATTGTTGAACTGAAGGATGATCTTTAGATTCACTTCAAAATGAAGGATTTGGGAGATCTAAGGTATTTCTTGGGTTTGGAAATAGCTAGATCTCGAGAAGGTATTGTTCTCAATCAACATAAGTATGCTCTTGAGTTAATTTCAGAGGTTGGCTTGCTAGGTTCTAAACCTAGTAAAACCCCTATGGAATTAAACTTATCTCTAGCCTCAGTTGCATATGATGAGTCAAAAAATGACATTTCCAATGATACTACTTTATCTGATGCAACATTTTATAGGAAGGTTATAAGTAAGCTGTTATATTTGTCTGTAACAAGACGTGATATCTGTTTTGCTGTTAAGAAATTAAGTCAGTTTATGCATACTCCTAAACAATCTCATTTGGATGCTTCTTTTAGAATTGTTCGTTACATTAAAACTCAACATGGACTAGGCTTATTCTTATCTGCTTCTAGTTCACTTAATTTGAGTGCCTTCAGTGACTCAGACTGGGCTGCATGTCTAGAAACTAGAAGATCTGTTTCTGGTTATTATATAAAATTAGGAGATTCTTTGGTATCTTGGAAGGTAAAGAAGCAGAATACTATATCCAGATCTTCAGCTGAGGCTGAATATAGAAGTATGGGAGTCACTGTTGCTGAAATTGTGTGGTTAAAAGGGTTGATATCTGAACTTGGTATTGTTCATTCAGATCCTGGTTTGCGGTTTTGTGATAATAAGGCTGCAATTCAGATTTCATCTAAACCTATTTTTCATGAAATGACAAAACATATAGAAATAGACTGTCACTTTGTCAGAGAAAAAATTAGTGCAGGTATTATCAAGACTAGGGGTGAGCTTGGGCGGTCCGGGCCGGGTTTTTTGGCAAGACCGAGCTCGAGCCCGAAATTTCGGTCTTCACCTTTGGAGGACCGAAACCGAGACCGACTTTGGTATAAAAAGTCCGCCCGAGTCGGTCTTGCTTGACTCGGGCCGGTCTCGGTCCATTACCGAAATTTTCAGTCAAAAAAAAAAATACACTTTTTTGTCCGAATTTTCACCAAATTTAGAACATACAAACACAATAAATCAAGTATCAAACATACAATCCAAATACACATTATAAATATAGAACATACAATCCAAACACACATGGAGACTTTGTGAGTTGATGTATACTACTATACTTGTATAGTATATATAGTATTATGTATTAGGTTTTTAGGCAACTCGGGCCGGGCCGGTCATAATCGGGAATTTCGGAAAAAATTCCGAACCCGAGCCCAAGCCCGACTTTAGAGGAAAAAAACCGTCCGCTCGGTCTCGGTCCTAGTCGGTCTCGGTCTTAATCGGGCCGGTCTCGGTCCAACCAGTATTTTTTGCTCACCCCTAATCAAGACTCACCATGTTCGGACTGGAGAACAAGTAGCATATCTCTTTATAAAGGCTTTGGGTGGAAATCAACATGGATATTTGATAAAAGAAGCTTGGTCTTAAAGACATATATATGGAGTTGATAGATTGAGGAGGAGTGTTGAAGATCAATCAATCAACTCTTCAGGGTCAAATTAAAGAAGTTTGAAATGATAAAGTGTTATCATCTTTTATTATTGTTTGAGGTTTATTATGTTATTATGTATTTTTAGTTCTGTTATTCTTTAAGGACTTATGTTGTAAATATTGTTTATCAGTTTTATATATAATACAATGATGGGGTGCTATAACCACAAAACTCAAATGATCCTTTACAAAACCCTAGCAGACTCTTCAGTTTTTCACATTCTCTGATAGGCTCGTAATACCATCTAACTACCGATTGAACAAAAAAATAATGTCGTTAAGAACCCTATAAGTTTACACAAACAGACAAAGTGTTACGTAAAGAAATCAAGAAATAGAAGGAAGAAGAAAGCAGAGAAGAAGACTCCAAGGAAGAAGAAGACGATGTATTCATTCGTTTTGTCGCTTTCCAGCCAAACACTATTTTTATAGTAACTAATCCAACTAATACTAATAACACCCCTAACTTGTAGACAACATCAATAAGATCCTCCCACTTATTCTGTTACATGACACAAAGTAACCCAACAAGGAAATGACGAACGCGACCTACACCATATAAGTCTGCAAAGGATGAATGAATCTGGGGATAAACTAGAGAAGAACCCAATGTTTCGGTTCGAGACAATGAATGAATCAATCACACAAACCTCCTCCTCCTCATGAAAAACTACAAGATATCAAATTATTTACAACATCGAAAAGAAAAATCAATCAACAAAAGAAAAGAAAAAGGCCCAAGTAAGAATGAGAAACCTTCCTTGTCTGCACGCCGTCCTCGCTTGTCTCCAAAACAAACTCTCAATAATGTCTAAAGAATGGATGCTCTCAATTTATTCCACATATAAGAATCCCATCACCTGGCTTGACTTCTATTTATCTGATGGGATGGTACTGAGCAGATACTCTCTTCGGAGGAAGCTTACGTAGAATAAAGAGCACGAAAGCTGAAGGCAGGATCTCCACAAGCTGTGGGTAGATTTGCACCAAATTAGCAACATGTTTCATTTCTAAAGTCATGCTTGAAAAGGGCGCACTCAATAGAGTCCATATGTTGGTAAAAAAAAAAATAGTTTCGATATATAAACTTACCATGTAATAGATCAAATTCAAAATGGGATGATCCAAAACATCCAGTGATGCATCTGAATCGAATGCAGATAGAAGAACCTGCATTTTTTTTTTTTTTAAAAAGTAAAAAATTACCATATATTATGGAATTGCATAATCTATTAATTTAATTTGTTATACGATTACTCAGTGTATGTGAATGATGTATCTGCAAAGCAGATCTTACCACAAAACATCGGATGAGAAAGCAGGTGAAACATATAGCTGTGACGGATCCAACCTGCCAGACAGACAGCAAATCTTCCTTTCAATACAGCAATAAAAACTTTGTTTTGGTTGAAGAGTACCTATAATTGTCCTCTATTTCATTTCCGTCTCTTTGCAAGCATAAATGAAGGGATGTTTCGAAGAAAGAAAAATAACATTAATAATAAATAAATTGAGATTCTATTTTCTACCATGGGTTCACACCAGATCCAATTAAGTTATAACGAATACTGCATGTCTCCTCCCCATAGAGTGATTTCAGAACATCGAGCATTTGTCCCGGACTTATTTTCTACTCTTATAATTAGATACTCGTACTCACAGATTCTCTCAAACAATGATGAGACAGATTAGACTGCGTTCAATATCATGAAAAAGGTATTTTACAAAGAAAAATGAAGATTACCTCGTGAAGCTTCTTTCTTCTTCCTTTAGATTCAATGGGAAAACGTCTCAGCATGAAAAACAATCTGGAAAATTGAGACCATAAAATTTCACATATATTAATTAGGAAGAAGCCAGAGTTGTCTGGAAAAAATCATAACCAAGTATGTTGATTACTCACCTTCCTCCATACAACAAGAAACCTAGTGCAGCCAACAGTGAAATTACTGGAACGACAACTTTAATAGTGTTAATACATACATACATATATATATGTATATACATATATATATATACACACCACATTGCCAACTAATATATAATGTGAATTACAGCTGAAGATATAAATCATAACCTGCAATAAGTATTTGCCCAGTGAACTCAGATACACTGTTATAAGAAATCCACAAGTATATCCATATGCAAGCCTGAAACCGAAATCATTATGCTGAGATTCATTTAATACAATGTAATCTGGGACACAGCAACGTAATGTGTAAGACAAAAGTTAGTGGAACACGAAGTTCGATTCTAGGTCATGGACTAACACATGTATATGCTGCATAAAATGGAAAATGCAATGTTTCCAAGTTTTTTGGTATTTCGTTTGAAAACTTTACTAATCAGTTCCATCTTTGACAAGCTTAAGCAACAAGGTAGCAAGAATATTGATAGACTCCCACTTCTGATGAATGAACTTTAGATATTAACAAGTAGAAAAGAAAAGTTTAGCAGAAGGTTGTTAATTTTTAATGAAGACTTAATGAGTCAGGTGTATTCTACCCCCAAAGCTTATGCTGATAGGTGAGTGGAAATGTCACACTAATCACTTCTCTGATCAATGTGGAACTTCAGCAAAAGTAATAGCAATCTTAAAAAAAAGGAGCTCAGGTAACGAATTCAGAGAGCTAACAGAACGAGTTGACGGGACAGTGGACTATATTGCAATCTGTTTAGCTTAGTAGTATTAAAAGAAATTTCAGACAGTGAAATACCTGTATAAAGTACACTCCAGCGTTTATTGAGATATAAATTGTCCTAAGCTTATCTGTGGGTAAACTTCTTGCCTGCTCATAATATTAATACCAATTAAATGGTGATAATGTTAAGTCAGTCACATTATATACCTACCAGGGAGGAAGAATGATCCATATATAACATTGTTTTGATAAAGCAACAGCCATATGCTCAAGGAATAAATATATCCACTCCTATTTGTTCTTTACTGGAAGAAAAGCAAGTTCTCACCTGATGATATATCTCAGCCCAAAACAAAACAAGCAGTGTGTATGTAGAGAAAAATAATAGACCAGGTAAGTCCAATAGAACCCACATCAGCACCTGATTCAAGAGAAAGCTACAGTGAGTACTAAAATGGTACACTTATACCGAGGGAAACTTGGAGCATTTCACAGCACTGAAAACTCTTGAACTATTTTAATGAGAGAGAATTCGTGATTTCCTAAACTCTGGCAAAAGAGTCTAAGAACAAGTGGGGAGCCCAGGACTGCCATGGCCTTATATATGTGCAAAGCATCCAAGTACTACGGTCAGACCGGAGGTACTAGAAAAAGTACCTTCAAACCACCTGAAATGATATTTGGGTATGGTTCAAGGAGAATCATGAATAACATTTTGCGAAAAATGGGAAGCACCAGCATAAGGCAGCCAGTTCCTCCTATATTTGATTTTTTTGCTATCCTCCTTTGAGTTCGAAACTTAGGAGAGTTGGACCATTTCATTACTTATACAGAAAACTCACTGCCATAATGGATAAATTGTAAGGAGAAATTAAGCTTGCCAGTCTGACCATAACACTTTCTTCATTAAGCTCAGCAACATAAGTATGGTAATTCTATTTTCACAAATAAGAAAATTGAAAATGCTAGGTCAATGCATATAAATCTTGATGTAGTTGTTAGTAAGTACAAATGATTTAATCTATCTAGCCAGCATGAAGAAGGATAATTGCAAATCCACTGCTATGAACCTCAACCAACTATAGATCAATTAGGCAGTTCCAAAATTTAAGCCCCAATCAAATCTAATGACCAGGTTCATATATTAGGTCATTAGAGAGTCTAAAGACTGAATATTAAAAGCGATTGCCTAAATTGGTCTGACCTTAGGATGCAAAGAAAACACTTGTCCATGAAATCCAAACACCACAGCCCGTACTGCAACAAAAAATGCATAATTTGGCATGATTTCATTACACAGACTCTGGAAATTCAGCATCTATGAAGATAAGAAGCTCACCTCCATTGACAATGAAGTTCATGAGATGAAAAACTTTCTGCGTAGTCCAACCATATTCTGGCACTCTCAGTTCAATCCTTATCAATTGTATCTGTGTACGATGTCCGTATAAAACCCATATGTCATATACTACTCATTCTACGAGATAAAATTACAATATCCTGGAAAATAAGGTGGACAAGGACTATTCAACACCCTAGTAAACTGCGACATTCTTAATCTTTATAAACTCAGAAAACTGAAACATTTTTATAGCCGAGAGCAGCAGCACGGAAATAGGTAGGGGTGTAACCGAACCGAGCTGAACACCATCGTGGTCAAGCTCTACTGGGCTAAAATTATGTGAGCTCGATGTTGAGAGTATAGCAAGCAAAATCATATGAAGCACAATTAGCGATAACTAAAGTCCATTCAGAGATTGAACTTCTTGTTACCTGATTAGAATCTAAGCTACATTCAAATGCACATATCATCCCTACCAACGAATCCTTGCAATCTCAAACTAAGCTAATCTACTCACATTAGTCCACTCAATAACTAGGAAATCGATTTTCCCTGGTATTTGAAGTTTGAATTAAGTTCATATCTTCAATCATCATCCATAATGTAAACCATTGAGTAAAGAAGCGTAGATATTAGGACAAAGGTGGAGAGAGACCAGAGCAACTAATGCGACTAGAGCGTAAGAGGCGGAGAGTGAGTAGAAGATCTCGTCCTGCCACTGTGTTGACTCATTGATCTCGTCCCACCAATCGGAAACTATAAGTTTCATCGTGGTTTCCATCAAGTTCAACGTCAATGGATTCTCTATCTCCTGCCTCCTCTTCCCCTAAAGGAAACAACGTGGAATACTGGACTTGAAGAAGGAAGGATTTGCCTAATCAATGAGGAAGAGAGATTTTGGCCAAAAAAAAAAAAGGAGGAAGAGAGAGTAAGGTCAGATGCCGACTGGAGTAGAATAAAGAAGAGGAGCAGAAACCATAGTTATCATAACCGAGAACCGGACCGGATCTACGGTCCGCCCTCGAACCGTCTGCATAAACGGTCTGGTTCACTCTAAAGAGAAAAGAGCAAAATGTATAGTGAACCAGGTTCAATTAGTGTGAACCGACCAGTTTTTAAAGAACCGATCGATTCCGGTTCATGATTTTTTTGGCATTTTCCTCCAATCAATTTACCGGAACCTACTCTAAGTACTGGTTTCGGTTCATATTTTTTTACCTTTATTTAAAAATTAATTGTCAAATTGATCTTATTATTTTTGTATTTCTAAAAATAATCGTACATACGAACTTGGAATCTCATTCGTGAAAACAGCTAAGGATTCGAAAAATTTACTTATGCAGAGATTTAAACCTCACCTTCTACCACAATACCACTAAACCACTAATACACATTAAATTTTAACTTGCTTAAATTATACTTATTATATCAACTTTATATTATTTCATGAAACATCTTGTATTTATTTATTTTTTTACATTAATAATTAATTTTAATTTGTGTCGTTTTTCGAATTAAAGTTCTAATTTAATTATTCAAATATTAAATTTATCACTTACCAGGCAAAAACATGGGCAAGAGACCTAGTGTCTATTAATTATGTTGGGTGGGGTGTTTTAAAGGGAACGTTGATTTGTTAATTAATATTGAAGCCCTTTTTGTGTTTCGCAATGTCCATTTTTTCAGTTCAGGCTAATGAAAATGGATGACTCCGTTGATGGCAACACAAGAAATGAAGAAATCATGGTTGGAACGGTTGAAAAACTAAGAACTACTTGTAAAACAAATACAAAACATGACCAAAACTGTAAATCCCAATATCCCATGGTTATTGATTAATATATGTAATTAAAAATATAATACAAATATAACATTTATCATATTCACATATTATTATCTCTAGTCTTCCGTGGCGTTTGAGCTCACGCGCCCCCTTCCAAGGTGATTCCTTAGGTCGTCCTGTGCAATGAATCCAGTGCCCTCGTCTTCTTCGATTTGTCCGATTGCGACAGCATTTATTGTCAAGAATCAGCCAACCAATCAAGACGAGGGAAGTGATTCTACTACTGCAACTGATTTGGACTTTGCCATGCAAAGGAGACGAAGCCAAACAACGTGAAAACCAGACGAAACAACGTGAGAGCATCGCACCTTCGCTGCACCGCCTAAGACGGGTCCAGCTACCCACGTCGACAGCCATACCGGCACGGCGAGGGCCTGTAGGACTCCTGTGCTGACCGACTGGACTCCGACGAGCTAGGCGAAGCTCAGCCAGATTGTTACAGAACCAAACCAAAGAACCCTGCTGTTCGACGAACCGTGTTAGCCAAACCCGAACAATACACCTAACCATTTCTTGTTTTTCCACTGTTTTGTAGGAGCTCAACCGAGGTGACTGCTCGGCCCCCCACAAAATGCATTCCAATTCTGTTGGCTCAAGCAGAATTGGTCAACTGGTGGTCAACCTGGACTCGAATGAACAAGTTCAAAGCGAGAGTTGGTATGTCACCAGGATGGTTGCTCAGAAACCGAGCAAGATGAATGTGATTATGGGGGTGCTCAGGTCAGCTTGGGCTAGATATGGCGAAGTCACAATATCAGAATTGGAGACCGAAATCTTGTTGTTCGATTTTGACAAGCAAGAAGTAGCCGAACAGATTTTGGACCGCTCGCCATGGGCGGTCAATGGGCACATCCTAAACATAAAGAGATGGGACCCGAGTATGGGAGTTCATGCAATTGAATTCCACAAGGTAACTTTCTGGATACAAGTGCATGACCTAGGGTCTGAGAAGTTTAGCTATGCCAATGCTCATAAGATAGGCAATATGATAGGCTAATGCATAGAAATTGAGAAGCATGATGGGAAGATAAATAGAAGCTATATGACGATCAGAGTAGAAGTAGATGGGGAGGTGCCTTTGATGTCAGGATTTTGGTGGAAAATCTCACAAGGGGCGGAGAGATGGGCATCGATTAAATATGAATGTTTGTCAGATTATTGTTATGGGTGTGGTGTCCTAGGCCACACGACTCTATCATGCAGGAAGGATGTTCAAATGGCGGAGAATGATCACAGTATCCCTATGTATGGGTCGTGGCTCGTGCGTGCGCGCCCAAAACACAACACGGTCCAGCAACATATAGGAGGGGAAGAGGAACAGGTACTGAATCAGAATCAGGATACGAGGAGATCTTGGTTCGATATCATGGCCGATGTGAGATCGAGGGAGTCAACCAAGGCCCAAAACAGGGGGCAAAATGTCACTAAGGAAGGGACCAAAGAGAGGAAGGATGACATGGACCAGGATCAAGAGGCAATAGAAACCGATGCTAGTCCAGAAGGGGGCGAACCACTAAGCCAATCAACCCAACCACAAAAAACCAAGACAAACACTACACCAATGACCACTGCCCTAACCATCCACATACCTCCCAGCCGAACCACCATATACCCAAACTCGAACCCTATGACCCTACCACAGAACCGAACCAAACAAATATACCTAGACCGACAACAAATACCAAGTCGAACCGACGTTGTCAAACCTGACCCGAACCGAACCACCCATGCCCTAATACCCAACCCACCAATGATCACGTACCTGCCCGATAACCTAACACCCATGGACCTGAATGAAACTCCTATGACTCTCCAAACATACATAGTTGAAAACCCACCTGACTCGCCACCCGACACACCACCATCAACCACCCACTCACCGAACCATAATCCACCTTCCGGACTAAGCCCTTACATGAACAAGATGACACTAAAGCGTAATGGGGACAAGATGGAAGAACAACCGAACACCAAAAGAATCAAGAGGCAGGAGGGGGAGACCGAAGAAACAAAGGATAAGATAAGGAAGGGCCCGAAGAGGAAAACAAGCAAGGGATATACACTAAAACACAAAAGGGTCGAGATGAAGAAGCTCACAATAAGCTCAAAGGAGGAAGCGGGTGACATAAACAAGGGTTCTGGTGGCTGTCCCAAAACAGCCACGGGTACCCAATGAATGTACTATCATGGAATTGTCAGGATTTGGGGTTTGCCCTGACAGTTCAACGTCTACAAGACCTCAACAAAAGGTATCGCCCGAGCATCATCTTCTTAATGGAAACAAAGAATGGGGATACCTACTGTGAAATGATACGGAGTAGAATGGGGGATGGAGAACACATACTATGTTACCCCAAATGGGGTGGCCGGGGGACTAGCTCTATGGTGGACATTAGAGACGACGGTGGTGATCACATATGCCGATGCAAACATGATAGATTGTGAGGTGAAGTTTGCTAAAGAAACCAAGATCATGCATGTGACATGGGTGCATGCAAGTACAGAACCGCATGAGCGTACTCAAAACTGGAACCTACTACGAACCATAAGAGTGGGCCGAATGGGAAAGTGGTTGGTTCTTGGAGATTTCAACATAATATGCCACCAAAGTGAGAAACAAGGGGGAAGAGGAAATCACCAAGGCAAGTGGGAGAGTTTAATCAACTAATTGAGCATATCAATATGGAGGACATGGGGGCGCATGGGAGCCCGTATACATGGAGTAACAATAGAAGTGGACCACACCGAATAAGGGAACGCCTCGATAGAGCCCTCACGAATGCGGCATGGATCATGAGCCACCAATAAGGGAGATGCATCAATGAGTTAGCCATTGGATAAGAGCACTCACCATTGGTGGTCCAACTCGAACAACCGCCCAAAAGGGCAAAGAGAAGATTCAAGTTCGAGGCAATGTGGCTAGAAAATCCGATGTGATAAAAAATGCATGGGTGGGGCCGAAGACAAGAGGTGAGCCGAAAGGGATACGAGTCAAACTAAACAAATGCCGAAAGCAGCTTACGGTATGGAGCAAGAAGCATTTCAGTCATAACCTGGCCGAGGTAGAGAACATCAAGGCTGCACTAAGGAGAGTCACCCAAGGGACCATGGACGAGGTGGCGACACGAGAGGAGACTAGACTCAAAGGAAAGCTGGCATCGCTATGGTTAAGGGAGGAAACCTATTGGAGACAAAAATTGAGGATCAAAGGGCTCAAAGAGGGGGATCGTAGTACCACCTTCTTCCACCAAACAACCATTGCGAGGCGGAGGCTAAACAATATATGCCGAATGAGAGGGGCAACGGGGGCATGGATCGAAAATGATGGGGCAATTGCCGATGAGCTATATAGGTACTATGGGAACATGTTCAAAGCCGAGAGGACCGAACCGGGTGAGGACCTGCTCCGATATATCCCGAACCAAGTGACGGCCGAAATGAATGGGCAATTGACAAGGGAGGTGACAGACATAGAAATCAGGGCGGTAACGTACCAAATGGGAGGATCATGAGCTCCGGGTCCGGACGGTTTTCCGGGTCTGTTTTACCAACATAATTGGAATATCGTAGGGACGGATGTCATCACCACGGTAAGGAATTTCTTCGAAACGGGTATCATCCCAAACACTCTCAATAATACTGATATTGTTCTCATACCAAAAATCCAAAACCCGACCACCCCTAGTGACTTTCGGCCAATAAGTTGTTGTAACTTCATGTACAAGATTATTTCAAAAGTGTTGGTGAATCGTTTGAAAGTATATCTATCGGATCTCATCACGCCTTTCCAGAGTGCATTTGTATCAGGTAGAAGTATCCAAGATAATATCTTGGTGGCACATGAAGTCATGCACCATTTACATTTGGACCGAACCAGGGAAAAACAGAATGTGCACTTAAGATCGACATGCAAAAGGCCTACGATAGAGTCGAGTGGGATTTTTTGCTTGATACGCTTCGGCGTAGGGATTTGAGGAAAGATGGGTGGAGTGAATGAAGGCGTGAATATCAATGACCACCTACTAAGTGGTCGTCAATGGGAGCCGAACAAACACAATCTGACCAACACGAGGTATACGTCAAAGGGACCCCTTTTCACCTTATATGTTTATATTACTTGCGGATGTACTCTCCAGGCGGATGTTGGGTGCGGCTAGGGATGGGGAGATCGAAAGAATCACACTAAGGAGACAATGCCCAGAACTCCATCACCTGTTCTTTGCAGATGACTCCCTATTCTTCATAAGGGGATCGACCGACAATGCCAAACATTTGAGAAGGATTCTGGACAACTACTGTGAAATGTCGGGGCAAAGGATCAATAGGGAGAAATCAACCCTTTTCTTTAACAAGGGTAAAATGAGACAGACTACAAGTGGAAGCGGAGCTAGGCATAAAAGGCACGAGTGACCCAGGGAAGTACTTGGGTCTACCCTCGATATGGGGTCGATCGAAGAAGGAGGTCTTGGATTTCCTCAAAACCAAGGTCAAGGACAAGCTCAATGGATATAGACCGAAAACCCTAAACCAAGCCGGAAAGGAAGTACTCATTAAGTCGATCATCACCGCCATACCAACATATGTGATGAGTGTATTCCGACTACCAAAAACATGGTGCTCGGAAATAAATGCGCTCATTGCGGACTTTTGGTGGGGACAAACTGTGGATGGAAAGAAGACACATTGGAGAAGATGGGAGGTCTTAACAAGGGCAAAGAAGGCGGAGGGCCTAGGTTTCCGGGAATTACAAGTGTTCAACACGGCCTTACTCACGAAGATGGACCACCGACTTATAACCGAACCGGACAACCTATGTGCACAAGTCCTAAAGGGACTATATTTCCCGAGGGGCACGTTCTTAGAGGCGAAAAGAGGAGGCCGAGCTTCATGGGGGTGCAGTAGACTACTCCACGGTCGAGAAGCATTACTAGGCGAGGGGATATGGATGGTCGGGTCGGGAGAAAGTATACGAGTGTTCCAGGACCCATGGATCTACACAAAGGAAACCAAGTGGGTTAATGCCGACACGAGGGTGGAGAATGGAGGAAACCTCCTTGTTTGGGAACTAATCAAGCCGAATGGGGAATGGGATACTGAGCTCATCTGAGGCATTGTGGACCATGATGACACCGAGCACATTTTACGCATACCAATACCGCAGGATGGAGGGAAGGATTGGTACATATGGCCCCACACGAGAGATGGAACACCCATGGTACGATCGGTGTACCACAAGATACGGGAGACAACTGACCGACACATAGGGCCGAACCCAAACGGCAATGGTGAAGCGTGGAAGGGCATGTGGGCTACCAAGGTAATACCTAAGGTCAAAAACTTCACGTGGCGTCTAGCCACGAATGCATTAGCGGTCAAGGCAAACATGGTTAGACGGGGAATGAATGTGAGCTATGGATGCCCAATATGCGGAGAAGTAGAAACAAGGGAGCACATGATACTAGGGTGCGAATGGACCGAGAGGGTATGTCATGATATATTGGGGCTGCGAGTGAGTCGACCAAACAACATGAGCATGGTCTATTGGCTTGAAGAAAGGAGAACGGAACCTAGGGGTCAAGGTGTGGCAAGCGACAAACGATGGAAACTCACGATGATTACATGTTGGCAAATATGGGAGACACGATGCAAAGCGGCATTTGAGGCAAAGCAACCGTGCCAAATGACCGTCATCGAGGAGATCAAGTACGAGGAGCAAGGCCAATGTGACCGAGCTAGGATGGCCGCAAGCACCGAGGAGCCGAATGGAGGTGACCGGCCAAAGCAAGAATGGAGACCACCGCCAGAGAGTGTCATAAAAATAAATTGTGACGCATCATGGTGCCAACGGACAAATCGAGCCGGGATAGGGGTGGTGGCGCGGGACAAGCACGGCAAGGTGGTTGGAGGAGTAAACCGAAGACAACGTAGTGATGACATCGAGACAATGGAGGTCATGGCAATACACGAGGGAGTAAGACTAGCATTACAAGCAGGATGACCAAACATAATCATCGAGACGGACTCCCAAGTAATCCACCAACAAATGTGGGGGGGAAATCATGAACAAACACAAAAAAAATGATATATTATCCCCTTTGACTTATAACCGCTTCAATCCACTTCGACTCTTCTCTTCCGATCTTTGTAATTTCATCCTTAAAATGTTACTCTCATGTATAAAATTTCAAAGTCTTCACTTTCCCAAGTGACTCTGTGTGCTTGATTTCTGATTGAAGAGAAAAAATAGAGTATTGCGTTGGTTTTACAAACATGTGGAACGTATGATTTTATAAAGAGAAAACTACCAAACTGATACCCGAACTTGTGGATGATTAGCAAGTAGGTATCTAAACTTTTTTATTTGTAGCAAATAAGTTGCTTAACTTTCTTAAATAAGCAAATAGGTACTACCGTTAATTTTCGTTAAGAATAACCGGAAAATATCACGTGAGTAACAAACAGGTACCTGAACTTACACGAATGAGCAAGTAGGTACCTGAATCGATTCGGTCAAACCAATTTATTTTTTTAATAAAAAATTAGGGTTTATATACCAAACACATGCATGACTCAACTCTTAACGCTCTCGGTTCATCAAGAAACACTCTGAGAACGTCTGGAGTTGAGTCATGCATGTGTTTGGTATATAAACCCTACTTTAAAAATAAAAATAAAAAAGTGGTTCGACCGAACCAGTTCAGGTACCTACTTGCTCATTCGTGTAAGTTTAGGTATCTGTTTGCTTCTCACGTGATATTTTCTGTTTATTCTTAACATAAATTAACAGTAGGTACATATTTGTTAATTTTCATAAGTTCGGCTACTTAGTTGCTACAAAAATAAGTTTAGGTACCTACTTGCTAATCACCCACAAGTTCGGGTACCAGTTTGGTAGTTTTCCCTTTTATAAAAATAACATGATTTTACAAATCAATTTTGGGAACAACAAGATTTTAAAACACACATGTGAAACAATACTTAACAAAATATGAAGATAAAACAGTTAAATATCCACTTCTAAGTGTTTTTTTTCTAATGACACATGCACATAAAGAGTAAAAAAGAATACAACAAATTATATATGTTTGTTTAATATTATTTTTGATATATATTTTTTTAATATCAAATAGAAAAGTAAGTATTAAAATATTATTGAGTAAATTATTCATTAATTTTTTAAAATATTGACTTTATGTCATATCTTATCGTCGAAATGAACTTAGAAATTATTTCTTAATTCGAATGGCACTCAACAATTGTTATTGAATTTGACTTAGTGATTCATTTTTTTTGTAAAATAAAGCATATATGAAAGAATTAATGATGGAAATTTATAAATAGTATTACATCATTTTATTTTTCATTTAATATATTGTTTTTGTTAATTTTTATTAGATAATCCGAGTAAATAATAATTTTAAAATATTTTATTTTAAAATTGACAAAGTTTGTTAAAAATTAAAAACTAACATGATAAACTATTCTTATATAAGGTTAATAGTCTAAGGGTAATTTAAGTAAATTTTTACTCTATATTAAAAAAAAAACCATGGTTATATAATGTATTAGTTAATACACAATTTTCACTATAATTGTGTATTGGCTAATACATAAATATCAGTTAAGACATACTATTATTTCTAATCAAGCATTATATTAATTAATGCATGTATAAGTTAATATTAGTACATGGTTAATACCCCAATCAAACACCTCATTATTGTTAAATTATGTGAAATTCAAAATCATAATTAGATAAACTTATATCAATTACTACCGCACACCAAAAAAACTAACCAAAAAAGTTGTCTACGCGATCAGTGGGGACACATTCGAAGATTTTTCGTGATGCAGAAAGTTCCAACACCTGCAAGTAGGGCTGTCGATGGTTAGGGTATGGTACGGGTATGACAAATACCATAACCATATCATATTTTTAAACCACATACCATAACCATAACCATTACGGGTACAATTTTCAATACCATAACCATGAAAATAACTGTTGTTATTAACCATGGTTTTACCCGTATACTCATATTTATTCCACATATGTAATATAATAAAAGACCAAAAATTTTATCTTAAAAAAATACATAAATCTATATTGCCAACAATAAAAATATATAAAATAAACATCATGGTTATTTATTACATGTATGTAGCGTAACTTCCATTATTTAGTATATATTAGTTTATTAATAATAAATAGTTTTTATATTTATATAATAACCATGGGCATTACTCAAATACCATAACCATAGCCATAACCATTATGGGTAGAAAATTCATCACCATAACCGTACCGCACCATAATGGTACGGTTAACCATATTAAACAGTAACGGTTATAACCATGGTTATGGTTTTTTCACCGTATCATTGTCGGCCCTATCTGCAAGAAGTGATGGTGGAGGTGACCTTTATATTACTTTTTGAAACTTAAAGTTAGTTTCGTATTGGAATATATATTGGATATGAGAGAATGCCTCTTTTACTTAGTGTTATCAAAATCGGACTGGACCGACGATCCGACTGGAAACCGGACCCCTGTTCGGTTTGGTTCAATTAAAAGACCGAAATACATATGAACAGTATTTGAACCGGGTTAGACCGGTCAGTTTCCGGTTATAGCTTTTTTGGGGGTGGTTTAAATATTTTGGGTGGTTCTCTTTGGTTTAAACCGACTTTTTCGGTTTAAACCGACTTCTTCGATTCGACCGAGCAACTTCTTCGGTTTAGAAGTTATGTTTAAAGTTTAGACCTATTGTGTTTGATTTTGAGACTATTGTGTTATGTATGTTCAAAATTTGAGGTAATTATGTTGTGTTATATTGTATTTGAGAGTAATGTGAATATTTGAGACTATTTAGTTTGTGTGTGTTTGACGTGATTATGTGTGTGTTTGAGACTATGTAGATTGTAGTTTTAAATTGTATTTTCATGTTTTTTTTTGCTTATGAATAGTGAATTGCACGTTGAACCGAAAACCGACCCCCTCGCCGGTTCGAGGGCCGATTCTGATCACAATGCTTTTACTTGTGAGAAGTGTATAAATATACCTAGAAAGTTGTAAACCGGGTTGCCTACTCTCATGTAGAGCCTTAGAGGTTCTTTATCTGGATTCATCTACCAGAATAACATATTCTGACCCACAAAGATGAGGTACTAAAGTGTACTGTAGTAATATAAGGTCTCATCTATGTATAAATAAAAATAAAAGGGATGACGAAGGAAAATAAAGGTTCACCAAAATGTTTATATTGAGACAGAGACTACTAATGAGTTTATTTCCATTGATATTAGTTGGGTTCCTCCAAAAAAGGATTGGTTTAAAATCAATACAGATGGAAATGCTAAGGGGAATTAAGGTGTTGCAGGAGCGGGTGGGGTAATCCGAGATTACAGGGGTCAATGGGTAGCAGGATTCTCAAGGAATTTGGGTTGCTCAAACAGTCTCGCTGCGGAATGTTGGGCCATTCGAGACGGGCTACTACTGGCAAAGACACTCGGATTAAAATCCATTCACCTCGAAACAGACGCCCTCTCAGCCCATAAGGTAATCTCTGATGAAAATATGTCAAATCTAAAACTAATGCTCATCATTGCGGATTGCAGAAAGCTCTTGATGCAGTTCGAAAGAATGAAGTTCATACATATTTTTTCGAGAGGCAAATGTTGTAGCGGATATCATGGCGGTTATGGTTATCAACCAATGACATGTTTTTGAACTCCATACCTCACCTCCGAAGGAAACAACTAACGCGCTCTGAAATGACGATGTTGGCTTTCTGTTTCGAGAATTGTTAAAGTTAGCTAGTTTTTGGTGTGTAGTTTTGAACTTGGGTGAAACGTTTGTCACTTATAGCGGTTTTTTAATCCATAATTATAAAAAAACGAAGGAAAATAAAGAAAAGTCATGTCGATGTAACTTCGACTGCCTTAATAACGAATTCGGCGGACCAGGGTGATAAATCCTCATTTCGGTCGTTGCCCAAGGTTAACACAGCTAGCCCTTTGATTACGTGCACTCACAAAGAAGAACTAACTCTATTTATAGGTATAAAATTATATCACAACAGATTTTCTATAGTTGAATATATGAGGAATATTTGATAAGGACCAAATATGCACACTAGTATATTTATGGATATAATATGTTAGATATAAATATATTTAATAAGGGATTAAATATGGATATATATATATTTTATGTATATAATTTGTTAGAGATAAATATACATAAATATATATAGTAGGATTTTGATCATAAATATAATTATTAAGATTTTGACCATAGATATATTTTGACTATAGACTGGGTTGTCTCAAAAAATAAGTTTTAAGAAAGACCACAACCCACAACCCTGCAAACTAATAGGAGTCCTTATCCAACAATCCCCCACTAATGACGACATAAGACACGAAAGGGAAACATGAACGAAAGGAGAACATGTACTTAAGTGCTAATATCTTTCGATTTGAATTAATACATAGTGATGTGAGTGAACGAATCTTGAAAAACTTATCAAATTATAATTTTATTGAGACCCCCACAACACATTCTCTCCTTAAAATCAAAGTATAAATTATGTGAAAATAGTTTGCACTAATAATGGTTGTGAATTTTTCAACAATCACTTTAATGCCCTGTTTGCTAGTAAAGGTGTCTTGCACCAAAACATTTGTCCTTACACCCCACAATAGAATGGAGTGATAGAGAGAAAGCACAGTCACTTGCTTGAAATTGCGAGAGCATTAAAAATTCAGAGTTTTATGCATGATAAATATGGGGGTAAATGTGTGTTAACCTCATGTTATCTTATGAACTTGTTGTCTTCTTTTGTGTTGAACTTCATATCTACTCATGAGAAATTGTATGGTACTGCTCCATCCCTGTCTCATCTTTTTGCATTTGGTTGTTTGTGTTTTGGAAAAAATATGAATCCTCAGAACAAATTAGATTCCCGATCAACTCGCAGTGTATTTTTGGGTTATTCTTTAACTCAAAAGAGGTATAGGTTGCTTGATTTTGAAAGGAAACACATACATGTAAGAAGAGATCTTACGTTTTTTTATATAGTTTTTCCTTTACCTTGAATGGTGAATCTGGTCCATTATTGTTTCCTGAACATATACCTATTTTGGCTGAAGATATAATCCATGAAAATGAGACTAATGATCATAATTCAAATGATGATCGTGATGTTAATATTTGAAGAACAACTATAAATCCTTTGTGTCTATTGTTTCTAATACTTCAGAACCTCAAACCTTTTCTCAAGCAACTAAAGACCCTAAGTGGATCTCTGCCATGAAGACTGAAGTCATATCTCTTGAAGAAAATAAAACTTGGAATATTGTACCCCTGCCTAAGAACAAGACCCCTATAGGATGTCAATGAATTTTTAAAATAAAATATAAATTAGATGGAAGTATAGACTGATATAATACATGATTAGTTGCAAAAGTTATAATAAAAAACATGGAATTGATTATGAAGACACCTTTAGTCTTGTGGCTAAGATGGTCACAATTCAAATTGTGTTAGCTATAGCCTCTGTGTTTTCCTGGCCTTTATTTCAGTTAGATGTAATGACACCATTTATACAAGGAGATCTTCATGAAGAGGTGTACATGGATATTCTCAAAGATTTGGTAATCATAAGAGGAATACAGTATGTCGATTACTCAAATCCTTATATGGTTTAAAACATGTCTCTCGTCAATGGAACATTAAACTTACGAATGCGCTTATTTCACATGGATATATACAAGCAATTTTGATTATTGTTTACAAACAAACATGGAGTTGACATTATTGTACTATTAGTGTATGTAAATGATCTATTAATCACGGGGAGTTCTATTCAAATGATTGAACAACTAAAGAATTTTCTGAAAAATACCTTCAAGATGAAGGATCTTGGAAGTTTACAATACTTCTTAGGAATAGTCATTGCTATAATAGTGAAGGGATTACTCTTAATCAACAAAGATATGCATTAGAATTGATATCAGAAACATGTCTTACTGGATCAAAACCTATCAAAACACCTATGAATGCAAATGTTAAACTGACTTCAGCAAATTTCGATCAATAGTTTGGACAAAATCGAGATGATGAAATCCTTGAAGACATCACGTCTTACAAATGTCTAATTGGTAAATTACTTTACCTAATAGTAACTTAGTCTGATATATCGTATTCAGTTCAGCAATTGAGCCAATATGCACAAACCAAAACAGATTCACATGAATGTTGCTATGAGAATTGTTAAATACATTAAGAATTAGTATGTTTTTTGTTTATCATTTCCAACACAATCTAACTTACAATTTGTAGCTTATTGAGATTCATATTGGGTAAGTTGTCCAGAATCAATTTTTATTTTTTTTTGCCATTCAAAATAAAAAGATCAATAATAGCTTTTGTATTAAACTAGGTGGTTCTTTGATTTCATGGAAGGTTAAAAAATAAAATACAACTTCTACATATGGATGACTCTTTCCGAGATAATTTGGATTAAAGGACTGTTACGGGAACTTAATGTGAAACATGAGAAACCTATAATTGTTTAATATGATAATAAAGTTGCATTGCAGATTTTTTCTAACCTATGTATCATGATAGGACAAATTATATAGAAATAGATTCTCATTTCGTAATAGAAAAGTTGCAAACATGATTGATATTGAAATTAAAGAGCAGATAACAAATGTTTTCACCAATGCTTTGAATAAACAACAACATTATTATTTAGTTCAGAAGCTTGGAGTTGGAGATTTGTTTCAACAAAGGGAACAGAGATGAAAAAGGTAGGCATGGGAAAAAGTGATAGACCTCAACCCTGCTACATCCATTGACTTTGAGAGAGTTTGACCGATACTTTTAATATTCTTGACTTAAATCAGCATCAAGTTTCAAAACAATAATATCAATGAGTAACTAAATAAAATAAAAATAATTTAAAATAAACAATACAACTTTTCAAATAAATTTTATACAATTTACAACGTAATGAATTTAAAGAGAGAAAATTATATGTACTCTACTAATCAGAATATTCAAGGTTACAGTTATTAAAACTTACGGAATTTCAATGTCTAAGCTAATTTTTACTTACAACCCCACTAATTAAAGTGAGAATATAAGTCGATGTGGATTTAAAAAATGATTTTGTGCAATTTTGTCTTTTCAGTATTTTATTTATGGCCGTTCAGAGTTTTAGATGGAGGACAAAACTAATGAAATGATCACATCACGTGCGTGGGAAGATTCTCATTCTTTCGACCGACTTGTCCTATTTTTTTCCTAATATTATTATATAAATAGTGGTCAACGTAGGTGCCAGCAAAACATTATTCGGAATAGGTAGCTCCGCGTCACAAGACGGTCACCAAACAATCCTCAATCACAGAGCAAAAGCAGCATGGCTGACGTTGCAAGGGCGGCATTGTCCGGCTGGACCGAAAGATGAATATAAAGCTCGACTCACAACAAGCAAACACGTGGACTTTTAGTAAAGGACTCCATAAATAATTTCGTGTGTATTTCCATTTCTATCCCAATGTTGGCTCTTCATTCAATCCGGTTGCAGATCTCACGGGCATAGTTATCACAACCGGACCAGACCGGACTGCCGGTCGACCGGCTCCGATCGCGAACCAACATCTTGAATGGTTGGTTTAATCAAAAGACCGAAATGCATGGTGGACTCGGTTGAACATGTGTGAACCGAACGATTTTTGAAGAATAAGACGGTTTTCATTTTTTAGTGGATTTTATTTTTTCCCCCAAACCGACCGATTTTTTTGGTTTAATCTTGAGTGAAGACTTTTTCGGTTCAATTTAACCACATTCACAACCATCTCAATTTCATTTCAATTAGGTTTCCACTTCAAAGCTAACTCTTGGTTATGTGAAGGCAAAGGGACAAATTCTTGTTGTTGGGCTAGTTACTGTTGATGGGGCAGAATCAAAGCTAACTGTTGGTTCGACCCTTTGGGTTGAATCTCGGTCTTTCTGGAATCGGATGCATAACGTAAAGATTTGTCCTTACTAGCTTGTGAACCGCGTGAAGAAGTCTCTTAATGAGCAAGTTGAAATGTTTCTAGTTCTTTCTGGGTATGAACAAGTTCTTGCTTATCTCTGAGAATCTGTACCGATCGATGAACCTTAACCAAACATAAGATATGATAACAAATAAGTTGAAAACATCAAATTTAATGTAGAATAGAACATATTTTCGCAAATCTGGCTTAAGTTCAAATCCAGCTAAGAAATTTTGGTTTCAAACTAAACCCAATTTGGGTTCGAAATCAAATTTCGGTCTCGAATCGAAATGGAAGAACTTGAAGATGAAGAACATAAAAAGGATCAAGATAAAGGAAATGGTATTTTAGTAATTTGTTTTGCATATTTTATTTTTTGTAACCGTTCAATCACAGTTTGAAATATAAGTACCTGTTCATCACAAGTTTCAACTGTTTAATCACATGTGTCAATATAAGTGACTATTGAGGTAAGTTACCTTAAAAGGAATATAAACTCATTCCCTTATCTATAAACTGAAGCAAAGGTCAATAAAATTTGGTAGCAACCATCAATAGTTTGTCATCGTCGTCATGTATAGACGTCATCCCACCAATTGTCCTTCCAAATGTCACACTCAATTGCCGCGTCCTCCATACAGACGTGTCGTGTTAAGGCTTATGGTTTAAATAGTTTCGGTTTAGTCCATAAGTCAATCCGTAACTACACATATAAATAGAATACCACATTTCATGCAACCTTCAAGTTTAGTGAATGCAAAAATGAATTTCTCTTTAGTCACTGCACTATGCTCAACATTCTCTCCATACTCCTTCATATAGACTAATATGGCATTAGAGCTAGACAATCCTATGGCTTTCATTCAATTTGATTTCGATTTTCTTCATAAAAAATACGTTTCCAGTTTGATGGTAGCTCCAGTGTTACTCCAATGCTCGCTTAGTGCCTATTCCAGTCCTCACATAGTGCCTGCAATGTCGAATTTGTTGGTGCTACTTGCTGATTTGTTGTTGTTCATCATAAAAATCAATATGAGAGCTACTAATTAGAGATTTAAACTGGTGCTGCTGATGCTAATAACGAGTTGTTGTGCTTTTGACAGACCGAATCTATAATTTCCTGCTCTTGCTGATGCTAATATATTGTTCTATTTTGTTGTTGGTATGGTTGCTTCTGCTTGTTGCAGCTGATTTGAATTTGATTGATCAACATTTTAGATTATCACGAGTTGGTGTTGATTTGAAATTGCTCTGTGACCCAAATATTATTCAGTTACTACTCATGCTCTGTACCATTCTGAGTTGTTGTTGCTTTGTTATCTGAATCTTCTTCAGTTGCTGCTTGTGCTCAAAGTTGTTGCTTTTCATGAAAATCCATTCGCGAGTTGTTGATTGTTTAATCATCTTAGATTCTTGAATCTACTAATGATCGACAATCTATTTTCTTCAAATGTATCTATTACTGCTAATCGATTTGATGATGATCGGATCTGACCTGGGCTCTATCTCTACTTTATTACGTTGTATTGAACTAAACTTAACTATCCACTTTCATTGATATGGGATGAACTGGACTCATTTACTTGATGAAATTCCTAGCTAAATATAGATTGGTGGTGTTGCTTGACTGTATTATGGTACCGAATTCGATCTATACATGAGCAAAATTGTGCCCACTTTACTCGACGATGAGCAGGCTTGTGTTCATCTTAGTCTTGCTTGATGATTTCGTGTGTATTGAGTTGCACTTTTCTTGTATGTGAGTGTTTATAAGACACGAGGCTTGAGATCTCGCAAAAATGAGCAATCGATAAAGTCTTGGTCATGCGTAGCTTCAAAATTGACTACACCGCAGTCTGTTCACCTAATTTTACTCTGCTTTACATATTTGATTAGCTGAATTTTCAGCTCTGTTTTACAGATTTGATGAGTTAAACTGTGTATTCTCCGCAATGTTGCTGATATTAAATACATTGTGTGTTTCTGCTTTGATGGATTTCTGAATTTGATGAGTTGAACCGAGTCTGAATTGCTTCGCTTCCCTTTTGTTTTATGTTTGTTGTTCAACTCAAGCTAAGATGGAAAGTTGAGTTTGACTCTTTAGTAGCCTAATGAAGAAAGGGTGAGTGTATTTTGTTTTGTTTGGAAACCAACAAGCAATGGTGAAGGTTAAAGTCAAACATCTTCAACTTTTCAACAACTACTGAAAAAACACCACTCGTTCGTGATAATGATGATGATAATGCATGACAAGTACAATATTAGTGTCGTGTATAATGCCCCGATGCAGTAAATTCACAGTGCCTCAGGCAATACAGTATTAGTGTCTGTCACAGTCCAGTAGTAATGCATACCATAGTTCATTCATAGTGTAGCTCAAGTGTCTTACCAAGTGCCTGCCATTGCTCAGACACAATGCCAGACCCAGTGTAGGTCCAATGCCCGACATAGTTAGGGATACCAATGGTTAGGGTATAGTACAAGTATGATAAATACCATAACCATGGAATATATTTTAATTGCATATCATAACCATAACAATTAGGTGTACAAATTCTAATACCATAACCTATATTTATTTCCGCATGTGAAATTTAACGCAACACCATGAATGTTATATTAATAAATACATAAAGTTGTGTGACAAGCAACAAAAATATTCAACATTAACACTATTCAAAATTAACATTAACATCATTCAATTATAGTTCTCCCTGAAATTATGAATTTGTAAAATCTTACTTTTATTATTAGTATTTACTAGTATATTAATATTAAACAATTATTATATTTATATAGGGTAAAATATCACATTGTGCCATAATGTTTGACTAGATTTCGAGTTTCCCCTTAAAATTTAAATTGTAAAATTTATTTCCCTCATGTGTTGGCCAAAGTGTAAGTTTGCCTTCTCCGTCAACTTTTCTATCCACATTTAACAGAATTAGTTTTGAAAATTGAAAAAATAACAAAAAAAAACTTTCAAAAATGTCATAATTTAACCATTACAAACTTTTTCAAATGTTACAATTGAGTCCCGATTCAATCGGGGCTCAATTAAGCCCCAATCGAATGGGGATCAAACCAACACTCAATTCGGTTGTGGTTCGATTGGGCTCCAATCGAGGGGGCTCAGGTATGAGTCTTGACCCAGACCGACCCCCATGGGTGGGCAACTTGGTCTTGATCAAGACCTAGACCTGAGCCCCCTGATTGGGGTTGGTTCGACCCTAATTCGATGCCCAATATGAGGGAGGGGGATTCATGTCAGGATTTTGACCTAAACCTAGTCCCTCACCCATGAGGGGTTAGTCTGGTCAAGACCGAGACCTAAACCCTCTCAATTGGGGATCAATCGAGTCCCAATCGAGTTGGGACTCAATTGTAACATTTGAAAATTTTAGACTGGTTATATTGTGCCATTTTCAGTTTTTTTTTTGTTATTTTTGAAATTTTCAAAACATATTCTTTTAAATTTGGATGGAAAAGTTGACGGAGGGGGCAAACTTGCACTTTGGCCAAACATGAGAGAAGAAAATTTTACGATTTAAACATTAGGGGGCAAACTGAAAATCTAGCCAACCATTAGGGGGCAATGTCGTATTTTACCCTATTTATATATTAACCATGGTTATAAACATGAGTATGGCTAAAATACCATAATCATAAGCATAACTGTTACGAGTAGAAAATCCATCACCATAATCACACTTCACTGTAATGGTACGGTTAAAAGTCGCCCCAAAAAACATGATTGTAACCGTAATTTTTCTACATGATTAGGGTTTAGGGTTAGGAATATGGACTAGATTGTTCTAGATTAGTTTTATCACAAAGTTGCTGGTTATCTATCTCTATTCAGATTTGGTTTCCTTTTCCTGTGCTGCTACCGCATCCATCTCAAGCTGATTCACTGAGCAATTCAACTGCCATGTTGTTGATCTTTACTCTTCTAGCCAGGATGCTGGAATCTGAGCTTTTATGCTCCTTCATTTCATCAACATCATTTGTTTATTGTTAGATAAACATCTTTACGCTTATTCAATTATTTGTTGTGTCACCTCATGTTTCCTTTGTCACAACAATCCAGCTTCCTCAGGGTCATACAATTATTGTTATTTTATGAACTACTGAAAGTCCTTTGTTTTTGCATTTGTTTATGGTTGTTGTAAGTATTGGTTGCAAAACATATTTCGTTGTTGTGTTGGTTCGTTACTACGTATTATGTGACTATTACTATATAACACTGTTGAACTGCATTTTGTGAATTCTGAGCTGATGGTGAATAAGAGTTCTTGTGATTTTTGCTGCTGAATGCTGGATTATACTGAACATGTACACACATTGTTGAATTGTTCTGCTGATTTGTTGAAAAATGATCCTCTCAACATTGTCGTTGTTCACAATGTTGTTCCGAGTATATTCTGTTGAATTTTTCAGCTTGTATTATTGAAGTTCAGTTGATTTTGTTGAGCTTCCGTTATTGTTTTTCTGATTTGTTAATCAACTCGAGCTAAGGTGAAAAATTAAGTTTAATTCTCCTCAAGCCTAGTGAATAAAGTCTGAGTGTATTTGTTTTTTCTATTTGGAATCAACCATGAGAGATGTTATTTACTAAAGCCTAGTTTATTCAATCATTTATCACTCAGGATTGGATAGTCAGTAGTGCGAGAGTACGTTGTTGAACAAAGTTTTTCTCGTGATTATTCGAGAGTGGGCAGACCTATGCTCATAGGTGATTTGGGTTTCATTATTCTAGGTTATGAGGGGCTACGAGACATGAGGCATGTGATCTCGAAAAAATGAGCAATCGATAGTGTCCTCAGACTTGCGTAGTTTTCAAATTGACTACACCGTAACTCGATTACCATTACCGAGTAGACTTGTGCTCATTGTCTTCGAGCAGACCTGTGATCATTATTAGAGTAGACTTCCTCGAGGTGCATCACGATCATCATCAACCCAACTCATGGACCAGAAGATATTAAAGTGGAACGACAACTCACACCACCATCTTTGATTGTTTGAGGACCTTGTTGAATGCTTTAAGAAGCTTGAGAAGGTGATATAGCAAGAGGAATGTTAGAAGTATGTACTAGGTAGGTGATATAGTATGGAAATGTTAAGAGTATGGTTTGGATTGTTCTAGATTACTTTCATATGTTTTGTACATTTACACTCTAGTCCATAGTTTCTTCTATAAATAGTTTCTCCTTAATCATTTCTTTGAACTCACAATTCTCTCCGGATTCTCTCTAGTTTGCTTACATGTTGAAGGGTGAATCCCAGTAGTTGGCCAACCGAAGTCCAACTCTCACTGTCCTGTCATTACCCTTCAGTCTCCACTATTGAGCATCCATTCCTTTGCAATCACCAACTTTGTCACCACATAGGTGTCAGAATAAACAGAATGGAAAATGAGTCATAAAGTCTAGAGCATTAAACAGCAAATGCAAATGTGAGTCAAAAGCAAGATCTGGAATATTGAAAAGCAGAAAAGTAAAGTGGACATACCTGGACTGCACTCATTATTAGCTGAATTGTCAACAAAGTGATTAGCAACAAGTGTATAAGTAATAGAACAAAGTTGTACTAATTTCTAAGTATCAATAATCAATGAAAGTGAGTTCAGTTTTATACGTAGTGTTTTTTACCTTAGCCAACATGGTATCAGAGCAGGAATACAATACATTCTAGGACTGTGTTCTTTGTTTTCTGGTGCTCATCATATACCAGAAAACCAAACCGAACCAAGCCAACATGTCCGACAGTGAGAGCCATTCCCAAACCCAAACTGGGTCAGGTCTAAGTGATGAAGGTCTAACCCTCAAAATAGCAAACCTCCTTAAACAGTCCAAGGACTTACCCGAAACAATCACGGTGAGTATGAAACTCAATGGCCAGAATTATCACCTATGGGCTAGATTGATGCAGATAGCCATTGGAGGAAGGGGGCGGATGCAACATCTTACCGGAGACCCGGACCCCCCCAACCGAACCGAACCAGGCCACGAAAGGTGGAAACAAGACGATCTGGTCGTCTTTTCGTGGCTGATCCAAAACATTGACCCACGACTAGCACACAACGTTGCCCACTACCTTACGTCCCGGGCTCTATGGAAGGCTTTGCAAACGACCTACGGTAGTGGTAAAGACTCTTTACAGATTTTTGACCTACATAATAAGGCTGCAAAAATGATGCAGGGGGCAATGCCGCTTGAGGAATTCTGGCTTACGATGCAATCCATATGGGGAGAGATCGAAGCCAGAAGACCTAATCCAATGATATGTAATCACGATATCACATCTTTCAACCAACTATGGACCGAAACTAAGGTTTATCAATTTTTGGGCGGAATTGATTCCAAATACGATGGAATCAAACGGGAGATCCTACAACAGGATCGGACACCCTCAGTAGAGGAAGAATACGCTTCCGTCCGAAAGGAGGCCACCCGTCTCAAAATTCTCGGAGCGGCAACCACCGATGGACCATCATCGGGATCTGACTACGGACTACACACAAGGGCCGAACATACACCAGCAGCAAACGCATCAAAATCAGGTCGACCGCAACAAAATCGGTCGGACACAACCGGCAAAACCGGTGGATCGTCATCCCGAATCGATAAAAGCAAGCTTAAATGCACTCATTGTGGGAAGAATCGTCATACCAAGGATGGGTGTTTCCAGTTGGTCGGGTACCCGGAGTGGTGGGACGAGAGCCGCGCGGTGAAAGACCGAAGCCGTGCCGCCGTCGCAACGAGCAACCTCACGTCGGCCACCAGCGTCGGAGGCGGCAACGACCACGGAAACGGGCAGATCGAAGCTTCGATCGGAGGGGTAGCCGAAGCTGGAAGTAGCTTCGATCGGGGGTCCTCCAACCGCTGGCCTCCATCGTGGCCACCACCCCTCGACGGCAACCCTGCCTTCGCCGGAATCGCTGGGTTCGGGCCAATCCCGAGCTGTTCAAAAAGGAGCAATCGTGACATGGTTCCGACTGAGAAGCAACCGAGTAGGGAAGGGAGATACTTACCGGACAACGGAGGAGAATCGTTCGGCCGATCGGAAGCTCGGAACCCTAGCGGACCAAGGAGAGGAGGCAGCCAATCTGTTTGGAGAAGCAAAGGAAATGACGAGGCTGAGGCTGCGTTTCAATCGGATGAAGAAGGTAAAGGGATTTGGAAATTGCATCCAAGTCCTTCTACTTCTAACCCTAGCATTTTTTGCCCAAATGTTATAAAATCTGACAGAATAACTCCTGATTATTACAAATTGGGCCCTCAACACTTGACACGGGCGTATTCAGTCCAAAACAAAACCGGACCTAAAAATCATTAGTGGATTTTTGACTGCGGTGCAACAGATACTATGACATATGATTCAAGTGATCTTTTTAATATCATGAGATCCCGGATTGAATATATTAAAACAGCGGACGGGGGGAAGGCCCCAGTTGCGGGAATGGGCACCGTAGAAATTTCACCAACTTTGAAGATATCAAATTGTCTCCTAGTTCCGACACTCTCGAATAAATTGTTATCAGTGTCTCATGTCACTAAGGAGATGAATTGTACTATGGTGATGAATCCGGATTTTTGTGTGTTGCAGGATATCCAAACAGGGGTGATTATTGGGCGTGGCACTGAACGCGCGGGTCTGTACTACGTTGATGATATGGCTCAACCAGGTTCGGTGTTGCTAGCTCATGGAACTACAGAACGAGAGGCTTGGCTATGGCATAGGAGATTGGGTCATCCATCCTCGGGTTATCTAAAACTCATATTTCCCCAGTTGTTTTTGAATAAGAGTAGTAATCTTTTTTGTGAGACTTGTATTCTTGCAAAAAGTCATAGACAAACTTTTAAGCCAAATAATACTCGCATGGACTCTATTTTTTCCTTAGTACATTCTGATGTGTGGGGTCCAGCACCTATATCTGGGGGTCAAGGTCTTAGATATTTTGTGTTATTTGTAGATGATTGCACTCGTATGACATGGGTATATTTTTTAAAACAAAAATCTGAAGTGTGTGACAAATTCACCCACTTCTTCAAAATGATCCAAACTCAGTTTCAGAAAATATTCAAGTCCTTCGGTCTGATATTGGAGGGGAATTTGTCAATCAACATATGAAAAATTTATTTTCAGAAAAAGGAATTATTCATCAAACTTCCTGTCCACACACTCCAGAACAGAATGGTGTGGCAGAAAGAAAAAATCGCATAATTCTTGAAATGACAAGATCCCTCCTTATTGAGTCAAAAGTACCAAAAATTTTCTGGCCTGACGCTGTTGCAACAGCCACGTATCTTCTAAATCGTCTCCCTACAAAAATCCTACATCTCCAAACACCGATACATGTTATGTCCAAAATTACCAAAATACCCCCATATCTCAGCCTAACTCCTCGTGTCTTTGGCTGCTCTGTCTTTGTCCATATACCAAAAGCTGACCGCACCAAATTTGATCATTGTGCGGTCAAGTGTGTGTTTGTGTGATATGGGGTTCATCAAAAAGGGTATCGGTGTTATGACCCTAAAAATTATCACACGTTCACCACTATGAACTGTGATTTCCTTGAAACAGAATTTTTCTACCAATCTAGTGTTCAGGGGGGGAATCATACAGTCGATCCACTAGATTGGGTAAGTAGTCCAAATCTAGCCTATGATAGTCATAGTCCCTCCTATGATGATCCAATTGAGTTGGCTCGCCGAACCAGTGAGCCATCGTCTAACGCGCCAGTAACGACAAGTGAACTAAGGGTCACAACTGATAATCCCTCATTTGAGGTATCCGAGATAAGCCCGGTGAGTCCGTCTGAACCTCGAAATATTGATATAATTGAAGATATTGATATTGAAGAACAAGAGGAACCAAGGACGGAAGGTTACAAATTACCGCCAAGAGAAAATCAAGGAAGACCACCACGAAGATACACACCAGATAGGGAGCCAAACAAATCAAGATATCCGGTGGCAAATGGAGTAAGGGGGAGGTTAAGTGAGGAAGCAAAGGCATTCTCCATGTCTATCCTCTCGGAAGAAATTCCAAGTTCAATCAAAGAGGCCCAACAATCAAAGAATTGGCAACAGGCTATGGACATCGAGATGGAGGCATTGAAAAAAAACAAGACATGGGAGATGTGCAAGTTGCCAATCGAAAAACGACCAGTAGGCTGCAGGTGGGTGTATACTATCAAATATAAGCAGAGTAACTCAGACCAGACTTTATTCTTTAAAAGGATGGGAGAACGAATAACATGTTTGATAATTTATGTCGATGATATGATTATCACAGGGAATGATCCAGAAGAAATGAACAGGCTGAAGAAAAATCTGTTTGAGGAATTTGAAATGAAGGATCTAGGAAATCTAAAATATTTTCTTGGGATTGAGGTACTAAGGTCAAGAGAAGGGATCTTTATATCTCAGAAGAAGTATATTTTGGATTTTCTAACACAGACAGGAATGTTAGAGTGCAAACCGTCTGATACTCCAATGGTGGTCAATCATGGTCTACGCATAACAGAAGGGGCGAAACTAGCAGATAAAGAACGATATCAAAGGCTAGTTGGCAAACTTATATATTTGTCACATACTAGACCAGACATTGCCTATGCAGTTGGAGTAGTAAGCCAGTTCATGCATCAACCTCAAGATGATCACATGGAAGCAGTCATCAGGATAATGAGGTATTTGAAGAACACTCCAGGACATGGAGTTCTATTCCGAAGAAATGGTCATCTAGAAATACAAGGGTACACAGATGCAGACTGGGCTGGAAATCCGGTTGATCGGAGATCCACATCTGGGTACTTTACCCTGATTGGAGATAATCTTGTAACCTGGAGAAGCAAGAAGCAAAAGGTGGTGGCTCTATCAAGTGCAGAGGCAGAGTTCCGAGGAATAGCAAGAGGACTCAAAGAGTTGCTATGGATAAGAAATCTAATGACAGAGATAGGTTTTTCCCCAACTAGATCCTGTGAACTGCTATGTGACAACAAAGCAGCCATTAGTATTTCAGAGAATCCGGTTCAACATGATCGAACCAAGCATATTGAAGTGGACAGACACTTCATCAAAGAAAACCTCGAAGCTGGGAATATCAAATTACCATTTGTTCGCTCCGAGGACCAATTGGCGGATATACTTACTAAAGCAGTAAACTCTAAAACATTCAGAGAAGTACTGAGCAAGTTGAGCATCGGAGATCCGACCACTCAACTTGAGGGGGAGTGTCAGAATAAACAGAATGGAAAATGAGTCATAAAGGCTAGAGCATTAAACAGCAAATGCAAATCTGAGTCAAAACCAAGATCTGGAATATTGAAAAGCAGAAAAGTAAAGTGGACATACCTGGACTGCACTCATTATTAGCTGAATTGTCAACAAAGTGATTAGCAACAAGTGTATAAGTAATAGAACAAAGCTGTACTAATTTCTAAGTATCAATAATCAATGAAAGTGAGTTCAGTTTTATACGTAGTGTTTTTTACCTTAGACAACAATAGGAACGAGTCCTAGGTAATCTGAAAACCTAAATTTGATTTTAGGGTAAATTTTTTAATTGAATAAAATTACATAGTTGCAAAGAAGGTAGTGGGTGCATGATGTACGGAGGTCGACGATTATGAAAATTGGACAAATGGACAGGTGGAGTCGTTGGCCAATATCGGAGCTGACGAGTGTAGCATGATCTGTGAAGGAACCGCTCCGGGGACGGTTCCTTGTACAAGAAAGGGATAAGAAGTAAGCGTGAAGTAAGCCTTAAGTTGAGTTAGAAGGCTCATCTATGGTCTGCTTGCTCTTTTTGATTGTTCTACGAGTGTGTAGGGATTTTAGTCTGTGATATTCTAACAGATTGGGCCAAAATGTTGGGATACGATTAGAGGCCAGCCATCAAATTCGTCGAGAGTGCTATAACACCTATAAAAACAGACAATGGAGATTATTTTTGTATTACTCTCCAAATCTTAAGTTAGTTTGTGTTGGAGGAGATGAAGATATGTATGCTTGTATCAACTTACCTTCCTAGGTGGAAGAAGTGGAATATATATATATACCTGATTTTACCTTTGGCATGTCGGTCTCAATGACTCACATGTCTTTCAGATTGGACAACTGAACCTTTGGCCTGACTTGCACATCTGTGTCGATCCATTTCTGTATCACCTGACACTGTCTGAGTCCTGTTTAGCCATTATCAAAGGGTTGATAGGTATGGGGAGGGAAAAAGGTTAAGGGACTCGACTTGGTTAAGCGTGGTGGTGACATCGTCTATTTTTAGAGTGCAAGTCATCGAATCACAAGGAGGTCTAATCTATTCAATAGCTCGACGTCAGGTATCTAAACAAAAACAACTATACAAAATGCAATTTAATAAAATAATTGTATTTTCAGATAGGATGATACTTGTATAGTATCGTTTCCTTTGAGAAGATAAGGGCATACACATCTTGTTCTACACATTTTCATGAAAGAGAAGTCCCTTGTGAGCTCTCAAGCATGAGGCCTCGAGCTTTTTAAAAGTTTTATTTATAATATCTATTAGGCTTCGACACACATGTATGCGTTGTCGTTGTTTGTCCCATGTGATATGTTACTAAAATATGATCTGTTTGACCGCTAGTATAATACAAGAATAGTACGAGAATTAAACATTTGATTAATATCGTTAATTTAAAACTAACTTAGATTGCTAAAGATAACGAAATAAAAATCTAAATATTTTAAGAAAATGTTCGAGCGGTCGAGAGAAAAAACATTATAATTTCTTAAAATATTTAGAATTTAGATTGTTTTTTTAAATTTCATTATCATATGTAATTTGATTTTGATTTTACGTCAATAATAGTTAAATTGTCGTATGATTCTTGTATTATCTTAGGAGTTAGACAAATCATATCTTAATAATACATCACACGCGACAAACGACGATAACAAACACGTGTGAGAGTCTTGTATAATTACTAGGGAAATACACTTAAGTGGATTCAACAAATTCAATTTTAATTATATTTTTGATTGAATATGACATATAAATGATTTAACCATTAAGACTTTTATATGCAATTATATATGACATATATATGTTGTTACTCAATTTTGTCTATCACTGTTAATTGGATGGAAACAGACTCTTAGATAATAACATAGATATATAAGTCATATCATTTGTACTAAATGGAAAAAGTATACTCAAATTACTACATATAATTTTACAAAATAATATGTACATCTACGTCATTATTATTACAAAGTTGAACAGTTATTTGATGACGCAAAAATAAAACTTTTTCATAGATTACGTTTCGATTATGTATACTAGTAATTCTTTCGAAATTCCAGTTCTTATGCCAAAATTTTGTTGGTGATTACGTGATGAATTAACATATAATTATTCGTGACTAAAAAAATGGTCAAACAAATGTGTATCCACATTTGACAAAGTTTGACTTTGCATTTTGTTTATAGTAACTGCAAAACTCAAATGTATTGTAAACTCTTTACAGGGCATCTGAATAGGTAAGTGAACATCTTCGTCGCCTTCTTTGATATCCTGAAATAAATGCTTTAGTTCATATAGGTTGTTTACCAAGAACTTTCACATAAATGAAATCACGCATAAAATCCAAAGATATCCTTTTTTTGTCATTACAAAGTCTAGCATTAGGCTCGAGATTCTGGAAGCATTATTGTTGCACCTTTTTTAGGTGTTGGACAATTTGGATACATTTCTTTGGGGAAATGGAGTACACGTACTCACGTTATATAACATCATATTATCTTATCATTTAACTGATTAATACACTCAACCGATTATTCATTCTCTTAATGGGTTTTATATTCGAAGAGCGCTCTTATTTTCACGCGTGAGATTTAAGACTTACGTCTTAGCCATTTGTCTCAAAATTCCAAACTATCATAACGTTCTCCCATAAACTCATGTTTACTAACACTAGTCTATATTGGAGATTAGTGCCCAACCTCGACTTTTATGAGATTATTTTTTTGACGTCCACAAGATTTTAACCAGGGCACACTTTGAGACCATGTGAGATTTAAGGTCGGGTCTTAGTGACGACCTCAACATTTATTAGAGTGTTTTTGCAAATGTCCCTAGGATTTGAACCTAAGCCTTAAGCATAGTGATACCATGTCAAATTTAAGATATATATCTAGCTAATTGTCCTATCTTAAACTGATGTTGTAAGTGCCCAACCTCGGGCTTTATGGGAGTCATTTTTTCGGCGTCACCCAAATTTGAACATGGGCATTATGATACCATGTTAGATTTAAGACATACACTTCACTTATCTGTCTTGTTGAGTCCAAAATTGTGAGTGGTGAAGTAGCGGGAATATGTTTCATATTAATTTAAATGTAAACTAGTTTTTCAAAATTTAATATCGTTTCAATAAATAAGCAAGTATCTTATATGTCATGTGTTATAATTAGTTTGATGAGTTAATACTTTATTATATTAGTTGGTGTAATACTTGTTAAGTATGAGTTGAATATTTTGTTTAGGATTAATTGCCTTTTGGTTACTTATGTTTACCCAATGTTACATTTTGGTCATTTATGTTTTTTGACATTGTTAAATAGTTAATTACTTTTTATGATGTAAATATTTGGTTCAAATTTGTGCTATTTAGTTGCTTATGTTTGACAATCACTACAAGAAACTCGAGCATAAACATCGGCAAAAATGCGTTGCTAAATGCATAAATACCGTTGTTAAGTCTGGACAGCGACAAAATCTCCGTCGCGGTAGACCTCATCGTTAAATCACTTCTACATCGACAATTTGCCGTTGTAAAATTTGCCGCTGTTACATGTACAACTTTACAGCAGAATCATGTTGTTGTTAAACACAGATGAACGGCGACAACACTTTTCCGATGTTAGAGCGGACTCAGGTTGTTGTTGGGGCGATTTTTTTCTGCGATTTTGTTTTCCGATTTTAAATTATTTGTGTTCATCCATGGGTTCTTCATCCTTCTTCCTCCTTCTTCATCCATGGTTTCTTCCTCCTTCTTCATCCATGGCTTCTTCCTCCTTCTTCATCCATGGCTTCTTCATCCATATATCGTCACTTCATCATCTATGGCTTCATCCATGGCCGATTATTTCAAGACACTTCATCAATGGAGGTCCAGCTCGACTTCTCTACCTCCAACTCGACTTCTCCAGCTCCAAGTCGCCTTCTCCAGTTCCAGCTCCAGCATGCCTTCATCCATGGAACTTTGAGCAGCTCCATGACACTTCATCCTAATTTGGAAAACGTTTTGAAAGGGGGGAAGATGAAGGGAAGGAAGGGAAGATGAAGGGAAGGTGAAGGGAAGGAAGGGAAGAGTTAAGTCTGTAAAACGTGTAAAAATAAGTTGTTGAATGAAAAAAATTTGAATTTTTAAATCTGAGCGGGAAAAAAATTTGAAATTTTGATTTTTTAACAACAACAATAGTCGTCACTAAATAAACGATTTGACAACAACAATTAAATCTGTTGTTGAATGACTATACAATATATTGACACGCAAATCTATTCTTACATTATCCCGGTACTTATGTTTTAACGACAACAAAAATTGATTAGTTACGGCAAACAACCGTTTGAATATGTACATTTGCAATGAAAAATTCACCTGCTACTGATGGAGTTATTTAACATCAAGTGTTGGTCGACATTACACATTCATCCATGTAAAATATAAGGTGGCGGCAAAATGTAACACTAAATGTAACTTATAACAACGGTAAACATGTTGTGCCTAATAAGTAAAAATAACGACAACAAAAACTGCCGACACAATATACATATATTTAACTACAACTGTTAGCGTCAACATGGAAGTTTCGTTGCTGTTGCAACAGATTCTTGTAGTGAATGTTACTTTTTTGTTTAAATCACTAACTTATGTTACATGATAATACTATGACTTGATGTACCGAAATTCCCTTCCATTTGTTCTTCTCTTCTTCACGATTGTTCTTCCTTTTCCCAAAGTCTCATAATCACTTTGGGAAGAGGAATGAGACGGAAAAAAACATGAAAAAGAATATAACAAGGGAATTTTCGGTACATCAAGTCTTATTATTGGCATGTAAGACACTAATACTGAAATTTAACGGAAGTTAGTGATTTAAATTAAAAAGCAACATTGTCAAACATTCATGACTAAATATAACAAGTTTGAACAAAAAAGTAAAATCGTCAAACTTAACTGACCAAATAAGTAATTTTGTTTAAATTGGATGATGACTCCTATAGTTTAATTTTTTTAAAGGGTAAAATACATCATTGCCCCCCTAATATTTGACTGGATTTTTAGTTTCCCCCCTAAAGTTTAAATCATAAAGTTTTTGTCCCTCATGTTTGGCCAAAGTGCGAGTTTGCTCGCTCTGTCAACTTTTTCATCAAAATTTAATAGACTAATTTTTGAAAATTGCAAAAATAACAGAAAACTTTCAGAAATGTCACAATTTAACCATTCCAAGCATTTTCAATTGTTACAATTGAGTCCCGATTTGATCGGGACTTGATGGAACCCCAATCGAGGGTTCTTGAGTCTGGGCTTTGACATAGACTGACCCCCTATGGGGCTTGCTCGAACCAGCCCCATGGGAGGAGGTCCCAATTGGGTCGAACCAACCCTCAATTCAATTGGGGTTTGGTCTGGGTCTTGACCCAGATCTTGTCCCCTAACCATGGGTGGGGGATGGGGGGGGGGGGGGGGGTCAGTTTGGGTCAAGATCGACACTCGAGACCCCTCGATTGGGGTTCAATTGAGTCCCAATCGAATGGGGACTCAATTGTAACATTTGAAAAAGTTTGGGATGATGCAATTATGACATTTTTGAAAGTTTAATGTTATTTTTGCAAATTTCAAAACTTATTATGTTAAATTTGGATGGAAAAGTTGACGGAGGGGGAAAACTTGCAATTTAGCCAAACATGATGGACATATATTTTACGATTTAAACTTTAGGGGGGAAACTAAAAATTCGATCAAATATTAGGGGGCAATGTGATATTTTACCATTGTTTAAATTATGTGTGAATTATTTTGAAGTCTTAAAACAATTACTTGGAATATTCTTGAGGTTAAATTTAGTAAAAATTATGTTTAGAAAGATTGAGTTTGAAGTGGAAACTTGACATCGCGCTCTCTCCTCCTTGGCATGGGAACCTATGAGTTTTATTGTAGAAAAAATATAATTGGGTCTGTCTAGAGAAACCTTTGGTCCACCAAAGAATCTGTTTCTCTACGTACACTTAATATTTGAGAATATTATATTTTGGTTACTATAGTCTTCAGAAAAAGAATTTACTGCGAGTTAGTTTTATCAAATTTGAAAAGGGCATCCTTGATGTTTGTTGTTTATCAGGCATAATAAATACTAATATGTATCGTTTCCATGTATAAATACACATTTTAATCAAGTTCACTTGCTTGATATCTTATTTTTCAAACATAATATATGTTTATTTGTTTAGTACCCATGTATAGAAATGCGTAATAAGCATGCAAGCATGATATGTGTTATATTTATGATTTTATTAAGGGTTAATTACGAAAGAGCTACCTCAACTTTGTACGTTTTACAATGAACTACCCGAACTTTAAAAATTCAAAACGGGCTACTTTAACGAATGTCCGACGAATTTCCCACAAAATTCTGTTAACAGTTGACGGTAAATTGGACAGAGGTAGCTATTTGCACTTTCGTCCAAGTTGAGGTAGTCTGTTTTGATTTTTTAAAGTTCGGTTAGCTCGTTGCAAACGTCCAAAGTTCAGGTATCTCCTTGGTATTTAACCCTTTTATCAATTTCCAATTCATTTATGTCAACATGTGTAAATAAACTATAACAACATGATTACTTAGTTTATAATTTGTATTTGCTTGGTGATTATTTTTAAATCGATCATGAAAACATGTTTGCTTGTGTAATACTTATTATATCTTAAGTATAGTACTTGTTTTATTAGGCATTTAAGTTAAATCATGATTGCATGTAACGTTTGTTGATATGGATAGAGTGCTTGACTTAATTATTAAGTAATTTAATTTTTGTTAAGCATATAATTTGGATGATGATTGAGAATATGCTTGCGTTAATTACTTTGGTAGATAAGAAAGTTGAGTAAAGCATGTGTATGTATGTTGAGGATAGAATCGTTCATGTCTTTTTTTATTTGTTCATCCTAACATGATGCTCCTTTTCGTGTGTGAAAGATCACATCAGTCCTCCAGAATGGTGTTACTGAACTCAACTATGTGTTTAAGTTGAATGGTGATAACTATGAAGTCTGACATGAGAAAGTTATGTACTTACTCCCAAAGTTAGGAATTCTGGAGACTATATCCAATGACATTCAAGATCCAGTAACCGGGAATATGACCCCGCAAATGCGAGACATGAAAGCGTATGAAACCTGAAAATAATAGTAGAATAACATTGCTTGCATAATTTTGCTAAGTGCAATGGATGATGATGTGTTTGGAAATTTCAAGGTTATCAAAGTAATAAGACACACTGAACACTAAAAGGATACAATGTTTGGCTATGATATTAACGTTCTACAAGAGGCATTCTAGACACTCCCTAAAGTTACATATTTGGCACATATAGTTGATATGATAGTTGAACTCAAGCACATTGGTTATGTTATAACTCAACAATAACAAATCAATGTAGTGATTTGTTCTTTACACGATTCGTCAAAGAATGTTCAAATAATATTGCGCCGCTGTGATTGGGTTGACACTCTAGAATAACTCCAGAGTCTACTAAAATTTGAAAATGAAAATCATAAGAGTAAACAGAATATGGATGAGTTAATTGTGGTAACTTCCTCGAAGATACAAAAGAGACCTAAAAGGACGGATCATGTTAAGAAAGATGAGCTTGTTGAATCTATCCATAAACATAAATACTAGTGAAATTTGTGGCTAGAAACGTCTGTGTCATGTTCAGATGGCTAAAGAAACGTGCTATAGTTGTAACTGGAAGGTCGGGAAAAGTATGAAACACCACCTGGATGTTTGATTTGTTTAGTAGTTGCACCCAGATGTTTTTGGTCGCAATTAATAACACCTGTATGTTTCATTTTGTTGGTATCACCATCATTGCCAATTTGACCCATTAATTGTCATGTGTCTTGCACGTGACACCGTTTTATTTGAACTGAAGCTTGTAAAAAGATTTTTTTACCCCTAACATCCCATCACCTTTTGACTCTCTATCTTCCTCGATTCTTTCTTTCTTACCCTCAAAACCGTACCCAACAGAAGCTCCCCTCACCAAACCCACTCACCCGAAATCCCCTGCTTTCTCAATCGAAGTTTCTTTGTTTTCTTGCGAAACCCTAACTGGTCTTTCCCGTCACGACTGGTGTTGGTCGTCCAGACTAGTGTTGCTTGTCATGACAGAAGACTCCATCTCATCCTTCATGCTCGCCCCGACTGGTGATTTTTGTTGCACTTCAGTCTTGATTATCGCGCCAGAGTCTCACCTTGTAGTGGAAACACTCAGAATTTCACCCGATTTCAAGGTTAGTCTAAACTTCCTCCTTTGTGTGGTTCCTCTCTTCGTTGTTGTTGTGTGGTTTCTGTCTTCGATGCGTTGGTCCGAATTTTTGAAACACATTTTAGGGTTAACTCCATTTTGCTGTTGTCCTACCCCACCTTGCTATGTACGTGCAAGTGTTGAAGTCCCACCCCGAAACCCTAATGTACAAGTACCGTGTTTACCATTTTGCGATTCACTACATGCATGTTTTGTTGATGAAAATTGGGTTGGACAGAAAGAAGTCACCGATTTAACTAAGGATGTAATCAACTATGACACACTGGAGGTGTTTTTGGAGTACTACAACTTAGTAACAGGTGAATGTATTTGCTATGTCCCCGCTGGTTGTGAATAAAAAACGGAAGTGCAAGTGTTGAAATCAGATGTCAATGTTAGGGAGGTGTTGAAGAAGCAGCATGGTTGTTTGGACGTTACCGTGTATGTGATACCCCCATTTGATCCAGATGTATGTGGTAAGGATCCATTCATGGAAGGGTTACGTATCAAATCAATTAAATGAATAGAAAAGGAGTTACAAATACAAGTGTCTGTTGACAAATGTAAAACACCAATGTATTCAACCCCCCTCCTAGAGGGTCCTATGCAGCTAGATTTGGAGGAGTGTAGATTATCTTCATCAGATGAGACAGATTCATGGTCGGATGCTATATCTGATCCAAATTGGAAGTTAGCAAAGATGACGTTGATGAAGATGAAGAAGAGACAGAAGTTAAGTCACAATTCAAAAGAAAAAAAAGGCGAAAAAGGCCATATTTGAGGCTGCCGCATGTTCAAGTGGACCACATACTGGATTGAATGAAGGTGTCGAAGATTTACTATACGGTGCAGACATTGAAAATGGTACGACAAGGCAAGTGCACGTTGTTGAACATATGGAAGTTGATCAAGTAGAATGTCGAAGTGATACATTAACAACTCTAGTTGCCTATGATGTTGAAGGTGGCATTACAAGCATCCGTACATATAAAATATTCGATGAAGACGTGAACAAGGAAAATGGCGGCAATCAAAGATCAAAACATGAACTTAAACTAGGGATGATGTTTGTAGACGGTCCAACCTTGAGGAATTATGTGATTGAACACAACATTGAGGAGGGGTACGAACCATATTTTAGCCAAAAAAACAACTCCGACCGTGTAGAGGTTGTTTACAAGCAAGCTTGTGGGTTCGAAACTAAACCGTGAAAAGATGTTTCAAATTCAAAAGGTAGTTGCAGAATATGCATGTGGAAGAGCTTATCACACAAAGAAGATTGGTGGAAAATGTCTTGCGGAGACTTTCATGGAACTCATCCGGAACGAACCAAGTATTCGTTCTAAGACTATTGCTGAGGAGAAACAAAAATGATACAACTTCGATGTTAAGAGGTGGAATGTCTGTGGGGGTATAAAGTTGGCTCGGAACGCACTTGAAGGAGGCCGAATTTGGCAATTTGAGAGGTTGCGTGATTATGTTGGAACTGTTTTGCTGCATAACCCACGCAGCACAATCGTGATCCAAGTGGACCCTCTCCCCTTTCCTCTTCAGCTCAAGTTTGCAAGAATGTATGTATGCCTAAAAGTATGCGTCGATGGTTTCAAAGATGGATGCATGCCATTTATAGGATTGGATGTATGTCATTTAAAGGGATCTGATGGTGGTCAACTGGTATCTACCGTATCAAGGGACGCAGATAACATGGTCTTCCCACTTGCTTACGCATAGGTTGAAGCTGAGACTAGGAACTCATGAACGTGGTTACTAGAGCCGTTGAATCAAGATATTGGTAAGGATAGAAGCTGGGTTATTATGTTAGACAAACAAAAGGTTAGTACATGCAAATTCATGCAACTCTTAATAATTACAATTTGAAATTATAACTGCTATATGTTTGGGTATTTGTTTTTTTCCACCTGAATAGTCACGAAGGAATAATAATAACTGCTATATGTTTGTTTGTGTGTTTGTTTGGTTTTAGGGCTTAATAACAGCAGTAGAAGAAACTATGCCAGGAAGTGATTACAGGTTCTGTGCGAGACATATCCATCAGAACAGGTTGGGCAAGCAATTGAACGGTGCAAGTAAAGAATTCAGATTATGGGCTACAACATCCGTGTACAATTATCACAGGCACAAGATGCATATGGAGTGGCTAAAACTACATTTCGTCAAAGCCTGGGAATACCTAAAGCAGATTGACCCAAAGACATGGTGTAAGTATGAGTTTCATCCGGAATCAAATACCGATCTAGTAGTTAACAACTGTTCTGAAAGTTGGAACAACAAGATTATAATAACCCGTGATAAACCCATCATAATACTCATGGAGAGTCTGCGAACAATGCTAATGACTGATTTCCAAATGAGGAGGAAAGGGACGAATAGTCACGAAGGTGTGTTGATGTCTAACATACTTGAAAAAGTTTAGAAGTAAATGGATTTAGCGCGCGGAATGCAAGTGTTATATGCTGGTGAACGGGAGTATGAGGTTCGAATTGGAATGGTTTACCAGCAAAAGGAGGATATGAATGCCAAAAGGTTAAGCTGTTTAGAATGGGATTTATCGGGTATTCCATGCCATCTTGCGGCTGCATGTCTGATGAGTGCACGTATATTCGACTTTGCCGACTATGTTCACCCATGTTATCACGTATCGACTATGAGGAAGATTTATGCACCAATAATTCACCCACTACCAGGTGTCGATGATTGGGTTCATGTTGATTAATTACCTATTGATCCACCAGATGATAGGAGGAGAGGTGGAACACCGAACAAGAAACGAACTAGGGTAACTCATGAAAACACCAACAAAAGCACGATTAAGGTGACCAATTAAGCATGGGTTAAAACAATTTTGCTCAATTTGCAAGTCGACAGGTCACAACAAGAGAGGATGTCTTAGGTCCAACAGTGGTGGATCAATACACAAGCTAGGAGTGAAACTGTTGGAGGCTCCAGAGGCAGAAAAAGAACCAGTCAGGCAACAGAAGATGTTGCGATTCAACAATCTCAGGCTATTAGGACGCAACGAAAGGTAACACGTTTATGTAGGTTTTAAATTATATTATCAATTGCAAGCACGATGTCAACTGTAAAAAAGAGATGTTTTTTTGGGTATCAAATGCGAGAAAGAGAGCTCTTCGGAGGAAGTTGAACCCCGAGACTGAACCAACTGAGGGGTCAATGGATGAAGTACCAATGGAAGAGGCCCCAATTGTGATAATGGATGAAACACCAATACAAGAGGCTCCAATGGATGAGGCTCCAAAAAGAACACGAAGAGTCAAGTTAAGTGTGAGAAGATCCAAACTAGAGGTATGGATATAGGCTACGTACACGTTAATAGTTAATCTTACTGAGTGTGGGTTATGTAGGTGGGTCGACCAAGTACATCGAAATCAACTCCCATACCGTTGGAGTAGGACGAAAAAGTGGATAGAGTTAGGTCAAGTGCCCCAGAGTTATCAACTTGTCGGGCTATAGTGTTATCTCCCCAACCACTGAAGACTAGAAAAACAAAGAAGAAGCAAACGAAACAGTGGACTCACACTTCACCGCGTTTTGGAAGAAGATATACTCAGTGAACTACTTCAAGTTATGTTGTTTTGTTTTGGAAGGTTAACATTTTGTTGAATGTTATAAAGGCTGGAACTTGTTGTGTTGGATGTTTTGAACCGAAAAACATAACTGTTGGATATTTTGGAAGTGTTAAACTTTTTAGTTGAAGTAGTACACCTATTCGATGTTTTGTTGGATGCTTGGTTGGATTGTTGCGAAACAGGTCAGTTTTTGGTTCGTTAACAACACATGTCAGGTTGCCCATGTATTTTGACAAACATAATGTTGGAAATACACATACATATATATAGGTCAAATAAATTCCAAAGTACACAACTTAAACCTTCAAACAATGTAACACCTACTATGTAACACATCAATTTCATTGTTCAGTTCAGATTCCTTTGATACAAACATTGTCGTTATTCTCCTTCCGTATACACACATCGGTGGATCTGCCCAAGCAAATAAATCACAACCACTCTTCAAAGAATTTGATGGTTGCACCAGATTAACAAGAAATTACGGTTTCAAAAAAACCTAAATTTTAAAAACGGCACACAATCGACCGTACCTTCAAAATTAAATCAAAGAATTGACTTCATTACCTGGTATCTAGGACATGCATAAAACATACAGCCATAATTTTTCATGGTCCAAGCTGTTCTCGCACGGGATTAAATACCGTAAAAACATAGTGGATTCTCGGAGTGAAGGTTTGGGTTAGATGAAGAACAAGAAGAACATTCAAAATACTTACCAGTCATACTGTTAGACGAGTTGAAAACTTGGCTGACTTCACTAAGGGAGGAGTGGGAGGAGCCGTGCTGAGAAGTGGAGTCAAAATGGTTGGAACGTTCTCAACTTCTCAAATAAAGGTTAAACAATACATGCTAGGGGTATTTTAGGTATATATCATTATTCTTACATCACGTGCGCAACAAGTGATTTATAATTAACGAGAAATGAACGACCGTGATGGAAAAGTGGAGTTATCAACAAATGGAAACATATGTGTGTGAAGACAAACTATATGGGTGCAATGACTAAAATTGGCAAACATCCGGGTGACTTTTCATATTTTCCCCCTAGAAGGTCACTACTCAATAGTCTGCATTGTGCCAAAGCATTATAAATGAGAAACATAATATTGTTCCTAGAAGTTGTGTTCCATGAAGGGTTGAGGAAGCGACAACATTGTCTAATTGCACATTCCCTATAGTAATGGTGGATCACTCCATTGACAACACCTACTGTGTATAGCGATAAACGTCTATCAACTTAACTAAGTGCCTAGAATAATATTTACCTACCACTTCATATGAGTTATGAACCAGAAAAGTCTCAATGTGGATGTAAGATTCTGGCTTAAATGAAAGATGTCAATGTGAGATAATTTTTTATAAGGGTTAAAAGTGGGTTAAGATCCATTTTCGAATTCTTGAGCTAAAGTGCTCCAAGATAACTTCGATTGAGTGAGAGGATTTATGTGGATGTTGAAGTAATTTCTTGTCATATGTTGAATTAGATTTTCATTACGCTAACTGTCTTCATCATCAATTGCGAATGAAAATGATCTTGGTTAAAACGTAAGTTGAAGTGAGAGCAATATCTTCGTGTTATTAGTCTATCAAAGTAATCGAAAATATATCGTTCTACTTGGAGTGTGTACAATGTATGTTCTTAATCCCATTAAAATCCTATTATGGCTTTTTATACTTCACTCTTTTGGGGCAAAATTAAAGATAAGATGAAATATATTAAGGGATTAATTGGATCATTAAGGTCGTAACTCATCTTGAGATATGTGTCTCGAATGATTAGGAATACCGCATTTGCATAAATCGAGAAAGGCGGATCTTAAATATAAATGCTTCCATAGAAATCTCGAAGTAGAAATTCTAAGTGCTTCATTGTATTGGACCATGAGAATGCAACTTTTAAACTTTCATGATCCATTAAGACTATGTTTTCTTTCAAAGAAATATTATAGCTGTTAAATATGATTAATTCATGTTTGATGGCTTAGTCACTGTGGACTAAGTTTGTTAGTGAAATATTCACAAGATCTTCCAACATAAAAATATTTGTCACATAGTATGTGCTAGGAAGTTACAAAGTTCACAAACAATGGGTGAAACCTAAGTAGTATTTGGAGAATAAATAATAATATATTATTGGAATTAAAATTTCGAGAGAGTTTGCTTGAGAAATTAAGCTTTGAGTGATTGATTACATTGTTACCTAGTTAAAACTCGTGTCTAAAACTCGTGACGTAACGAGGATCCTATTAATGGCAGAATATTCAAATGATCAATATTAATATGCATAAGGAGCGACGACATGCATGATGGTGAGGGTGAATTGATAATCACTCATATATGGATGCATTCGTCCACTATTTTGTCTCAATGAAGCAAATGGTATTAACCGTTGCATAAACCAATGAGTTTGATCATTTTTTTATCAATGAGTTTGGTTTACACACATGTTTATTATGATTGTTGAATACATTTACAACATAAGGTAAAATCTATCACACAAGTAACAACCTCCGCATCTTAGTGACATCGTGTCTATGCGACGAATGAAGATGAAACAGGGTTTTCAGAATAAAACCGTCAAGTGGATGATTTGAGAGCTAATAACTTTATTTCATTAGCCGCTCGTTGACATGAGGTTAACGGTAATTTAATTGAATTTATTTCCAAGTAGCTTTCATTTTGAGTAGGATGGAAGTCAGTGGCCTCAAGTGTAGATGCATATTTTGACAAATATCATTCCATAAGAAATGAAGAAGGATGTTGTGAAACATGTTTCATAATGTGTTATTAATTGACCATGAGTTTGTACAAGCACTCTCACAGCTGCTTGTAGTGTGAGACCCTAGTATCCTCAACAAGTTCAAAATTGTGTGTTCCTCATGACTCTGATCAGAGACTTAAGACCTGACATGATGTTTGCTAACTTAACATGTTACCAAATAACCATGTATATAAATTCAGTCCGAGGGGACATATGTATAGAAAAGCGAGTCAAATCGGTATTGAAATATAGTGAAAAGAGGAAGATTATCACCGAACTCTATTTTATAATTGTGTTCATTTGAGGCACCAATGATGATTTAGTATAATGATTGTAGACAATAGGTATAACTAATGACGTCTTCATAGAAGCCTGAATGAGGTTCGTCAATTTAAGGTATATCATACTTTTCGTATTGCATGTTGTTCTCGATGAAAGTTGTAAACTCATAATAAATAAACAACATTTAAATCTTTCAAAGTATGTCGATCGCTTTGTGTTGAGGTCCTGAATGAATGGCATAGAAGGTGTTAGGCGTATATCTATCTCTTCACCGATCACTCTCATTATGTGTGATCGAGAGATGTATAAAATTGCATCGAGCAAGGGTACTAGTGTAAGCCATGATAATATCGGTTAATTATTATATATTAAAAGTAATGTCGTCTCTACACATTATGTGTTTCCACCGAGAAACCATTTTTATTAACTGCACCATGTAGGTGATTCGATATGCCAACGAAATATGACGGAATTTTATTTGGCCAAGCCAACCTCTTTGTGTTCCTAAATACTAGGAAGCATATATATCCCTATCTATCCCTCACTATACATGCTTTAATTTGCTTGGTGTCTTCGGAGTGTAGCCCATAACACGCCTGCACCCTTCACACTCGGAACCGGGTAGCACCCTCTGAACACCCTACTACCACTTCCTGATTTGATCTTCCTTGGAGACCACGCAGACAATGAAGAAGATGGTGAGGCATGGTGGTAAAGAGATCTTCTTATGTTGAGCTTGGAGAAAAGAGCAGCGATGGACTTCTTCTTTACAGTGGATTTGTGTTTGGGAGTGATTGAACGGCAAGGTGGAGGAGCGAGAGGAAGGGGGTCTTGTCTTCCGGCATGTGCATGATGCTTTGGGGTTCCAGGTTGAGACTCCCATTGAAATGGTACTGCACCTGGATTGCGTCCATAGTAAAAGATTCTGGAGGATGAATTGGCGCTGTCTTTTGTGAGGAGTTTGGAGAAGAGTTTGTCTTCTTCTTCCATTGTGAATGAAATTGGTAACATACACTTGGTAAGTCGTAAGGTGAAGTAAGATAAGGTAGGGTTTTAGAAAGGAAAAAGGGACAGATCGATTCTATTCAAGATCCGATGTTGTTGGGACAGAAACGACCTAATATCCAATCAACTTTCACTAATCAATATGGACTTTTTCTTAAGTTAATAAAAATGATGATGAAGATGGGATGTTTCGTTGGTAGGGAGAGACAGCGAAGCGGATAGGGCCATTAATTTGAAGGATATGGACATGTGTTATGCTCCAAATGAATTTATAGACATATACAGAGAGAGGTAGATAAACAAGGACATGATGAATCAATTGATTTTTTTTTTTGGCCAACAAGGAATCAATTGATTGAGTCGTTGCCTTTTACGGTCGAGAATTAATCTCGGAAACGAATAATAAATAAGGATGACACAGCACGTAACATAAAACACTAATAACAATTTTTTAAAAAATATAACAATATCATTTACTAGGTAGCTAAACGAACAAGGTTATATAATATTACATGGTAAATAGTAAACTTAATTTACATATTTTAAATTATTCTTGATAGAACATATTATAAAATACATTTAAATAGATTTTTAAATGAATATAGACTACAATAATATTTTAACCATTATAACGTTTAAATTGTTTATAATAATGAAAAAAATATTACAATTGAAAAATGCAATATATATATATTAGTCATATAGTTATCAGAACCGAACCTAACTGCCGGTCGGATCGGGTCCGACAGAATGGACGGTCTGGTTCGCACAAAAGGCCGAAATGCATAGTGAACTCGATTCAATCGGTGTAAACCAACTAGCTTTTGAAGAATCGGTTTATTTCCGTTTTGTTTTTTTTTGAAAAAACGTGACTTATTGTGATCAAAGAGATTCTTAGAAGTTAACACAAAGCATATTGTGTTGTGTATGTTTAAGAATTAAGACTATTGTGTTTGAATTTTAGACTATTGTGTTATATATGTTTAAGACTATTGAGTTATGTAGTGTTTGAGAATTGAGAGTATTATGTTAAGATAATTTTATTATTACATTGAATCTATGTAGTAGGTATTCTTACAATTTGTTTTTGTATTAAGTGATATCAACCTGTCAATCCACCAGTGAACTGAGATCGGTCTCCTTCCAAATATTGATAATTAATTTAGCATGCGATTAAAGAATATATTTTTATCCTAGTCATGATTGAGTTGTTGAATTTGAAGCTTCTAACACTTATTTGTTATTATTGTTCGTGTTTAATTGTGGAAATATAAAACTTAGTATATGATATTTGATTAAAATATTACTAATTAATATTATGATTCAATAGTTATTTAACTAAAATGAACTAAAAATTTGGAGTGTATAAAATAGAAGAAAATATCATCATATGTATAATGTATTATGTTTTGTATTAAATAGTAATTGTTACTCTAAGTACTTAATAGAATGAGAATCAATACATGTTCTAACAAAATTGTATACAGAAATAAAACATAATAAATAGAATCTGGACAATATGTGTTGTATATTCTCTAATATAGATTGCATTGCCTACAATGAATGAGGGTCACATATGGTAACAAGTATATTTATTGTATATGCTCTAATACAATAAACGTAGACTCACTTACAAATATCAAAGTCGTTCCACAACTCCTCTCTTTATTGTCATGTTTTGTTGGTACACTGCCCTGCATGTTGAATTTGTCTGGTTAACTCGAGATAACAGTTTTCACATCAACTGCCACACAACCAATTAATTACTCGGTCAATAACATTGGTCTTCACTCCTCTTTGTAGTATCTTAATCATTGGTTCAAAGGTTCTTACTCGTTTAGTCAAAGATGCAGTCTAACAATTTTGATCCTTACTTTTTTTAACAAGATTGTTTCCGAACCACTGTTTAGCCAATGCTCACTATAAATTCTACCACTAAAAATTCAAACGGACACTTATCCTTCTTTATTTAAGGAGCACAAAACCACAGTCCAAAAACTTATTGAACCCAAACACCATGTTCCACCCATTTGTCGTGAATTGCACCGCATCCCTGTAGTCTTCTTGACATTCCTGTTGGCAGTTGTACACACTCGTCATTTTCCTAGTCTGGAGTCCACATACAAGTATGGTTCGTTGAAATTGTACACTTCAACTGGACGTTCACGTCATTCACTCTGTTGTAATCCACATACGCAATATTTTTATTCATCACGTTTCACTTGAAACGACGCTTTGACATTGGAGGGTACCTGAGACGGTTCCATATTCATTCATTTTTTTTTTGCTTTACTTAGCCCACTCAACTTCTTTTGGACTCTTTGTAAGTATCCTTTATTAGATCTCTACTTTCAAGAATGAGCTCACACTCGTCGCCAACACTGTCATCCTCGAAGGCAGTCCACTTGGTAAAACATACACAATCATTTCACTCACTTCCTCCACTACTCTATTAGAGCACAACTATGAGAGGACTTCACCTTTTAACCCACACATCAACTACATGGTTGAACCAAACTTACTCGACCTCACTTAACGGTGACAATTCCCGTGTGTCGTGTCATTAATCGTGTCGTGTATAAACGAATGTCGTGTGTAAACAGATAAATCTTAAATGTGTATAAACATGTGTCGTGTTTAAACAGATCACACGCAGAACACACATTAAGACACGATTAACGTTTTGAACAAAGAAAAAATTCATATATACACAATACAAATCGTTTCACATGACACGAAAAAAATAATATAATCTAAAATTAACAATTTATATAATTTAATTTCAAAATCAAGATTTAAAATCCATAAGTGATTAAAAATTAAGTACAAAGATAAATCTAAATCTAAATAAATATACTTAATCGTGTTTAATCATATATTTGCAGGTTAGATGTTTTTAGACACGGTTACTAATCGTTTATAAATGGATAAGAGTTGTTTAGACACAAGATGTGTTTAATGCAGATCATTATCATGTAAAAGGAAGATCGTTACAAATCGTTTAATCGTGTCGTTTCAGAAATTGTCACCCCTAACCCCACTATCTACAGAACTTCATAGATTATTTTTAATCGAAATAAGGATTTGTTGTTGTCTTAGTTTCCATCATTGCTCCTATCACTTCCATTAGTGAAATTTTGATTGCCATAACGTCGCTTGCATCCGATGTTTCAGTGCTTCTACTTACAAATTCTGTTTTTCCATCGTAGAACACTCGCGAGACTTGTGAAGGTCATTACATATGAAGTACTCGAGATGATTCCACATTTTTTTCGTTCAACTCTCCCTTGTCTTTTATTACCCTCTGTCAATCTTGCTTGGTTTGGTAATTCACATTGTCACATGGCTAGGATAGAATCGGGTTCTCACCTTCACTATTTTTATTCCCATTTTCACTATGTTGCAATGACTGAAATCCAATCAATTTGCATGCTGTAATGATTGCACTCTTCAATTTCTTTACTCCATGACGCTACGATTCTTCTTGAACTTAGTCCATTCATGAAGTAAAAGTGATTTTCTTCCTTCTCCATGTTCAGAATATCCTTCATGATTGCAGTAAACTGCCAGGTGTAGTCACGTACCACTCCCATCTACCTTAGGTCATGGAGTTTCTCTCGTGTCGTCCACAAACGTTTTTAAACATGTAAGGAATTCTCAATTCGTGCCCACGTTGATAAATGTTTTGCCTTAGTGACTTCGCATGCTGCCTTATAACTCTGTCACCATCCTATAATGTCACCTTTGAAGTACATCGTTGCCACAAAGAATCTTTAGCCCTCGATGATATCAACTGCATCAAAATACTTCTGCAACCTTATAAGGTACTGCAAAAGGGCCTTTGAATCACACACGCCTATGAATGGTTTTTTTTCGCGGATTTTCATCGATGAGGCATCACATGATTTGTTATTCAAGGTATTTTTGATTATGTGCAAGTCTTCACGGGTATACTTAAGAAATATCTTCACACATTGGATATGACTATCATGCATGATCTATAGCTCGTGCCTTTTCATCCATGGACAGAAGACTTCAAACATCGTTTAGTGAAACAATAACACGATCGTAGGAGGTGCCTCAATCCATGGATACAATAATGAAGATATTTATATACATTACTGTGTCTAGTTAAGTATCTTTAATCCTTGTTTTTCGTGTGCATATACATTTAGAAGGCTTAGGATATACATGATACATATTACATAGTTCTATAAGACTCATTTTACATGTAAATAATCTAAATTGGTTGATGAGTTGTGATCAAGTATAAAAATTCATCTCCATATCACCCACAAATGAATAGCGCAGTGGAAGCAACAATTAAAGGACTGGCATGATAAGCTGTCTTGGGCACTCATGGCATACATGACCTCAATATAGGGACCAACAGGGGCAACCCCATTCTCTATTGTTTACGAGACCGAAGTTGTGTTACCAATTGAAGTAGAAATCCCGTCAGGTAAGATCCTCGTCGACGTAGAGATGGACGAGTCAGAGGGGGCAAGACGCAGATACAATCAATTGAACCTCATGACGAAAGGCGGCTCGTCACGCTGTGCCACGAGAAATTGTACCAGCAACACATGACTCGTGCATTTAATAGGAAGATGCCCCCGAGAGAATTGCAAGCGGGTAATCTAGTCCTCGAAAAATATTCTCCGAGTCAATCCAGACTCTCAAGGTAAATTTGTGCCTAAACATGAAAGGTCTTATGTCGTCGAAGAGATTTTTAGCGGAGGAGCCATGATCATCACGAGAGAAAAAAAAAGTGCTCAAAAGTGGACGACAATGTTTCCTACTATAGCAATAAAGAGAAGTTGTGATTGACATTAATTTGAGTTGCCTCGACATCTTCCATGGACACACCTTGTGAACATATCATGAATGGATTTAGGGAACTCCATCAAGAAGGACTCCAAACTGGATTAATGAGAAAATAGTTTGAGAAGACCGCACAAGAACTCAGACTTTGAGAAGGGGTTTTGCCTCCAAAGTGAATTACAACCTGATGAGCGGAGTCTATAGATGTTCAACCTCCGCAAGTCATCCTCAAAAACTAGGACCTGTAGTTATCTAGATTATGGGAGTCATAAGCCGATGAGCGGAGTCTTTAGATGTCCAGCCTCCGCAAGTCATCCTCGACGACTAGGACCTGTAGTTACCCAGCCTGTAGGAATAGAAAAAATGACGAGCGGAGCCTTTAGGTGTTGAGCCTTCGCAAGTCATCCTCAACGACCAGAACCTGTAGTTATCCAGCTTTATGGGAATAAAACAAATGACCAGCGAAGCGTTTAGGTGTTCAGCCTTCGCAAGTCATCCTCAACGACTTGGACCTGTAGTTATCCCGCTTCTAGGAATAAAACAAATTCAACAAGTGGAGCCTTTACGTGTTCAACATTCGCAAGTCACCCTCGATGACGAAGACCTGTAGGTATCCAGATTCTGGGAAAAAAACAAAAAACAAAAAAAATACAAAAAAAACCCGACCAGCATAGCCTTTAGGAGTTCAGCCTCCGCAAGTCATCCCCAACAAGTCACAAGACAACGAGCGGAGCCATTAGGTGTTCAGCTTCCGCAAGTCGTCATCGATGACCAGGACTTGCAGTTATCCAAACTCCAAACCCTAAACCTTAATCTTAAACCCCAAACCCTAAAATCCCACACCTCAAATGCTAAACCTTAAACCTTAAAGCCCAAACCCTAAACCCCAAACCCTAAACCCCAAACCATAAACCCCTAAACCTATGACACCCATTTTTGGCCAAACACCCACCATGGCATCCATTTTCGTCCAAATTCCCACCATGCCACAAATCATTCCCAATTGGCACCAATAGTCTCTTAATTGCCATCACCATTTGTCCACTTGATCACCTTTGATCATCCTTGGCCAAATTCAAATTCTCTCCAATTACCACCAAATTGCCATCATCATTTGGCCATTTGATCACCTTTGCTTATCCTTGGCCAACTTTTCACCTAATTACCACCACTTGCCTACATGATCATCTTGTAATATTGTTTGGAAAACTCTATAAAGAGGGACGAAGGCTACGAAAATAAAGGAAGAAGAATTGCTGTAAGCTACGACAATTGAAGAAAGGAGTGGAGAAAAGAAAAGAAAAGAAAAGAAAAAGAGAATAAAATAAAGGGAGAAGAGATATAAACAACATCGAAGTGAGGTATCGACTGAAAAATTGAGTGGAAAAAAAATCGATGATCATCGGTCTCGATTCCTCGTATGGTATATAAACTTTAAATAACTTAGGTGTATCTCTCTCGTATTCAATATTGTATTTATATTTGTTGATGTGAATGCAATTTATCTTATTGATATTAAGCGTTAATAGTTATATTTCATATAAGAATCGTACTCGGTTTTAAGTTCGTTATAGCTTGGGGTCATTTTAGGCATTTGTGAAAGTTATGAGTGTGAGGAAAGTCGACCTAATCTAGAGAGAATCGAGAGAACAGAAATGAAAACGAAACCAAAGAAGGGTAAATACTGAAATTCATTCCATTGCTTTACCAAATCAGCTTATCTTCAACAGTAGCCGCATGTGTGATTAAATAGAAAACAACATTTAACAAATTGCAACAGACTCCCTAAATAATAATAGCTAGTAAGTCCTTGGACAAGAGCAATATTGGAACACGATCCTCATTCTTCTACTTGAGTCATTTATGCTAATATTCCCTTATGAAGATGTGATCTGCAGAAACAGCCAAGTTACTGCAATAGGACTTCATTCAATCAGACATCCAACTACAGCATGAAACAAAATCGAGGAGCTGAGCGAGAACAAACACAGGTACATCATTTAACAACATGGGCAAGATTCAACCAAAGATCAAATAACACGAGATCATCCCGAACAATGTATCTGATAAATAAAAACACGATAGTTGATAGAGAGGTTTGAAGCCTCTATCTTACCATAGTTATTGGAAGGGTTGTGACTTCATCTTGAAATCCTCAAGAGAGTGATCACGAAGTCATATAAATAACTTGACGCAAGTGCGTTATTTAAAGATCAACAGCTCTATTTTTGGACTAAACCACTCCCTATGCCAACTGAAGTGGTTGGAAGGTTTGAGCCTTCATCTTAAAGGTCTCAAGAGTATGACAAAGCTGCTTAGCACATATGGCTCAGGAGAGACACTGCTGCTTCCTAGCAGAAAAAAAAGTATTATTGAACAACCAAGGGAGTACTAAGCAGGACTCAAGGAAGAATGCTTATCTGTTTAGGCGTTCCCTTCGTTAGGAGAGTCAGAATCCAGCAAGTTCAAGTAAGCCTCTTCTTAAGCAAGTTCAGTAAGACTTGTGACCCCAAGCTTCTTGCGAAATGGAACAAATAGTTTTTCCGTGAGGGGCTTGGTTAAAATATCAGCAAGCTGCTCAGTGGCTGGAACAAAATTGACCTCAATCTGTCCAGCCATTACTTTCTCTCTTACGAAACAGAGATCTATTTCTACATGTTTCATCTTGGCATGCTGCACTGGGTTTTCTGACATCGCAACAACACTATTGTTGTCAGTCCAGATAATCGGAGTACCCGAGAGATGAATGTGAAGTTCAGGTAACCCAGAGAGCTTCACACGTTGCATTTGCCAGGGCACGAAATTCAGCTTCCGTAGACGACCTGGCAACCACCGACTGCTTCTTGGAACTCCAGACAACTGGATTTCCATTAAGCAGTAGGTAGTGACCAGAAATGGATCTGCGATCCGTGGTGTCAGCACCCCAATCAGCATATGAATATGATACTAAGGTGGCATTGATAGATACTGAAGAGGAATTAAGCTGAAACATAAGACCATGGTCAAGTGTTCCTTTAAGATAACGAAGAATGCGAGTCATAGCTTTCCAGTAGGAGAGCTGAGGGGCTTGCATAAACTGACTAAGCCTATTAACTGAAAAATGAATGTCAGGACGAGTGGTGCAGATGTGCTGTAGAGCCCCTATGGTGCTTCTATAGAGAAGACCATCGGAAAATGGCTCTAAGGGTGCAGACCGACCGGACTTAGATAGACACTTACCGGTCATGGGCGTGGGAAGAGATTCAGCCTTAGACAGACCTGTTTTGTCGAGGAGATCTCTGATGTAGTTCTGTTGACCGAGGAGAAGGTAGTTGCCACCTCTGCTGACCTCCATGCCCAAGAAATGATTAAGAGTGCCAAGATCTTTGAGCTGAAACTCCTTGTTGATTTGGCCGATCACTTCATCAATGATAGACGGTGAGCTACCTGTGATGACGATGTCATCAACATACACCAGTAATAGCACAAAACCAACATTAGTAAACTTAACAAATAGACAATTATCAGAGACTGAAACAGAAAAAGATAAAGTTTTGAGAAGATAAAATTTTAAACGTTCAAACCAAGCTCTGGGTGCTTGTTTGAGCTCGTAGATGGCCTTATTCAACCGACACACAAGGGCAACACCATTGTTGTCAGTTTGCTGAAAACCGGGAGGTTGCGACATGTAAACCTCTTCAAGAAGATCACCATGAAGAAAGGCGTTGTTGACATCAATCAGTCTAAGAACCCAATGATTAGACAAGGCAATGGTTAGTATGATACGCATGGTTTGGAGTTTCACAACCGGGCTGAATGTGTCTTGGAAGTCAAAGCCCGGTTTTTGAGAAAAACCCCTAGCAACAAGCCGTGCTTTACATCGATCAACTGACCCATCAGGTTTGTTTTTAAGTTTAAATAACCATGTGCAGATAATAGGTATCCTACCACGAGGGAGAGGTACTAGGGACCAGGTGTTATTGTGTGTCAAGGTATCAAGTTCAGCTCTAACAGCTGTAGCCCAGCAAGCCTGTTCCATGGCTTCATGAATGTTTGAAGGCTCAACAAGTGAAGACTGTGCAGGGTCATGTAGGTATGAAAGCAGTAAGTGTTGAGATTTAGACTTGGAACGAGTTTGCATAGGATGGGAGGAAGGACGAGAGCTGGTGGAACTGGGTAGGGGAACTAGTGTGGAGTCAGTAGAATTCCCATGGACATACCGAATAGAAGAAGTCGGAAAGGTAAGATCAGATGAGGGAAGTTGTGAGTAGCTGGGAGTGGGATCTGAAGCTGTCTCAGCCAATCCAACATTAGGCAAAGACGAAGGAATCAGTATACAAGGTAAATCTGAGGCATTAGAACTAGAAAGGACATAACTGACCGAGGAGTCTGGAGGGGGAGCTGACAAACCTCAATGGGATGGATGAATAGAAGATTCCAGATTGACCGTCAGCTCCGCAGCATGCGGAACAACACAGGGAGAAGCCACCTGATCTGAGGGTGAGGATGAGGGGCAAGGGTCATGTAGTTGACACGAAATAGATGAGGGGATAGGGACAGAACCTGATAGCTGCTGTGTATCTGGATTTTGTGAGTCAGCTGAACCTGCATTGACTAGAAGAAAGGCATCAAAAGGCATAAAGAAAGGAAGCGAAGTATAAGTGTTCTTGACTGCAGCATATTTCATAAAAGGACCAGCATGATCAGCGAAAGGAAAAATCGATTCATGGAACAAAACATGCCTAGAGATATAAACTCTACCTGAAGCATCTAAACACGTATATCCATGATGAGTGGAACAGTAGCCAAGGAATACACATGGGGTATACCGAAAATCAAACTTATGAGAATTATATGGCCGAATGTGAGGAAAACAGAGACAACCAAATACCCTAAGAAACAAGTAATCAAGTTGTTTTTTAAATAACATTTGATGAGGTGAAATATTATTCAACGCAGTCGAGGGGAGTCTATTAACAAGAAACACAGCTGTAAAGAAAGCATCACTCCAATAGTGAAATGGCAAGGAGGCTTGTGCCATAAGTGTAAGACCAAGTTCGACAATATGCCTGTGTTTTCTTTCCACAATCCTGTTTTGTTCAGACGTGTGCGGACAAGTAATTCGGTGACTAATCCCAAGCTGTTTCAAATAGACGGAGAGGGGTTTAAACTCACCACCTCCATCTGTTTGAACAACTTTAAGGATGGAACCGAGTTGCTTTTCTGCAGCACGGTGAAATCCAATAAAGTGTTTGATTGCCCCACTCTTATTTTTCAAAAAATAGATCCAAGTATATCTACTGTAAACATCCACAATAGTCATATAGTAAATGTTGGATCGTAAAATCCTGGATGCTGATCTGACAGTGAATTAAATGCCAGATAAGGACGGAAAGACGCTTCTGCTCCAACTCCGGTGAACCTGCAGGTAGGGGAGCGCAACAGATGGTGTGTCTCTGGGTCCCTCTCCGATGCTTAAATGAGTATATGTGTGTATAAAACTCAAAATGTAAGGAACGTATGTAAAGCAAGGGTATTTATAGGGTAGGAGAGATCAAACCGTATAAGGCAGCTGAATATCTTAGTGTATATTGTGTTGCTGAAGATTCGGATCGTGGGATATGGCAGTTACTGCGAGATATTGCAGTTACCAAATCTAATCTTTAGTGAATATGTGACCGATATACGCGGGATATCATGGCCACTTCCTTATTAACGGTTTAGTGGGACCAGAGGAGAGAGGCGAGGCTCTCTTCGGGGCGAGCACTCTCATGGCGAGCAACGAGAGGTTGCGGCCTTAGTGAAGAATGGCGAGCACTCAGGGCGTCCTCCTAGATTTTGGGCTCGGTTCTGGGCCATTCTATGGAGGACCAAGTTTAACTCGTACTTAGGCCGATCTGGTTCGAATGTCATGGGTTTACCCCCTCTATGGTTATTGGGCTTTCGAGGCCTTTTCCTTACTGGGCTGTCACTATCGATACCCAACAGTAAACATTGCCATTTGACATGTATGGTGCACGACCCCAAAGATAAACTTCAACAAGTTCAAGTGGACAATCATATATAGAAGTGGAAGATTAAAAAGGAACCTTCTTACTTTTCCCTACAGTACACGCAACACAAGGATTACTTGATTTCAAAACATAAATTTTATTAATATTGAGAATTCGAGACAATAACTGAGAGGAGGGATGGCCAACCCTCATATGCCAGATATTAGAAGGTAACAAAGTACGAGCAGCTAACAAACACCATCAGACACACACACAGAATTATTGGACTGACTTAACCTAGAACTAACACTAGAGGTCGAACTAGACGAGAGACTGGTGTCAAGTTTGGAGAGATCTAGACAATATAATCCAGCACTTTCTACTCCATGTAGCAGAACATGATGATACAGAGAATCATGAACCACACAATATGTCGGGTGAAATTCGAAGTAAACATTATTATCCTTGGAGAACTAAGGAACATAAATAAGATTTTTTGTCACATGAGGGGCATGCAATAAGTTATTCAGCATAAGTGTTCTAGTAGAAGTAGGAATAACAGAATTGCTGATATTTGAAATATGGAGAGAAGTACCATTACCCACAATAACTTTACCTAGGAGTCAGCATTCGGAGCCCTGTTGGTTAGGTGATTGGTGGTCCCAGAATCAGGATACCAGGCAACTGAGGATAGAGTAGGATGAGCCATATGTGCTAAGTGAGCTTGTGGGGCTGAGGGTACCGAGGCAGAAGATCCAAAAGGCACCATACCAGAGGTGGCTGATTGTTGCACAAGATAAGGCGATATGTGAGGGACTGATAGTGAGGGGGATCCTGGGGCAGGTGAATAAGTTAGGTACTGGGGTAAGGGTGGACGGGGGACTGGAGAGGCATATTGCAGGGACGGGTGGGAAGGGTTTGGAACAGAGAACCCAGGGATTAGCATTTGTGGATAAGGTGTTAGGGAGGCCAGGGGAGCCATGTGGGACGGAGCTGTGGGATAGGGAGGTGCAGCAGGTGAGATTGGCATATGTGCAACAACATCACCGGGGTCAGACCAGTTTGACACATTTGCTGTCATAGGACCTCCAGATGGAGGTGTAACACCCGAGTAGTTGATGTTGAACCTTTGATAGCATCAGTGCACAAGATGGCCGATCTTGCCACACAGCTGACATTGTGGCTTGTTTGCTGGATTTCCTCTACCCCTTCTCGACCACGACCAGTATACTGAGGTGTAGAGGACTGAAACTGAGGCTGAGGATTGGTAGACTGTCGAGGATCTGGTACCCCACCCGATTGAGGTAGTGCAGCCTAAAGAGAAGGATTCTGGTTGAGCTTAATAGTGTTATCAGTAAAAGCATCAGAAGCAGATTGATTAGTCATAACATTAGCCAAGGGAGGGATGTCAAAAAGCAGGTCCCTTTGACGGGTTTCAGCATCAAGTAAAACCGAACAAACAGAAGCAATATCATACAGGTTGCGACTAGCATGAATAACAGCAGCAACATTATCAAACTGACCCTTAACCCCATTGAGAATAATAGAAATCTGTTGAATCTCCTCAATGGGTTGACCACAGCTTGCAAGGCTATCACAAGTGGACTGGATTTTAGTAAGATACTCACGCATAGGTTGATGAATAAGTTTACGAACCTTAAGCCGATCATAAAGACTCATTATTCTAGTAGTGGAGGAAGATGAAAAAACCTGGTGCAGGTTTTGCCAGATTGAGCAAGCTGTCATACAACCAAGGAGACACCGATTCACGGAGGGAGAAATGGATGCAAGAAGCCAGGAGGCAAGGGAGCTGTCATGCTAAATAAACTTGTTATATTCAGGATTAGGGGTGTTATTACCAGCAGCATCAACAAGATACTGAGGCACATCTAGAGTACCGAATAGATGTGGTTCAAGGTTGAAACCCCTCACGGTAAGTAAAACCTGTTGTTTCCAGGATTGAAAGTTCTCATCTCCTGTAAGGAGTTAGATTTTTTTACTTGCAAACACAGGAGAGGTATCATCCATAATGAACAAATGAAAAAAAATGGAAGAAACAAGGAGCTTCAATAGCAATAATCTGCAAGGAACCAGAAAAAAAATCTAACTTAATCAGACATCATAAGTAGATATAAGAGTGAGCTGAACCGAAATCATGATATTGCAGCACACAAGTGCAGAATACCACCAAAGCAGACACTGCGAAGAACAGAAACCTATATGAAGTCTGTCTTAGCAAAGTGCCAAAGGTGTAGCCAGCAAAGAACAGCATAGGAACAGCATAGGAACAGCAAAGAAGCAGCAGATAAGAAACACATTTTCGAAGACAAGAACTGACAGAATAGAAAAGCATATGAAACCGAATAACAGCAAGCGAAACGAGAAGCAGCCGTAGCTAAGGAAGACAGCATAGGAGAAGCTGCTACTTAGCCAAGGAATTGCTCAAGAACACAAAGGCAACAAGAACGCATACCAGGATCGAAGCAAGAGCTCTGATACCATGTGAGGAAGGTCGACCTAATCTAGAGAGAATCGAGAGAACATAAATGAAAACGAAACCAAAGAAGAGTAAATACTGAAATTCATTCCATTGCTTTACCAAATCAGCTTATCTTCAACAGTAGTCGCATGTGTGATTAAATAGAAAACGACATTTAACAAATTGCAACAGACTCCCTAAATAATAATAGCTAGTAAGTCCTTGGACAAGAGCAATATTGGAACACGATCCTCATTCTTCTACTTGAGTCATTTATGCTAATAATGAGAGTTTATTTCGGTCTAAAAAAGTATTTTCAAAACTGACATTGGTCATTCCTGGACTTTGATTAAGGTTATAACTCGGTCCTTGGACTATCAGGTCATTCTAGAACTTTACCGAGTGTTAAAAACCAAATCAGAAATGTTTTGGGGCATTTGTGTAATTTTTCAAATATTTTTTTATTTAGCTCGAATTTTTTAAAAATTACAATATGTTCCCTTTACCTTTCGGGACATCCCATCACTTCTCAAAATGTTACAAATATGTCTAGAATACTTTTCGGGTTATTTTGAAACTTTACCAAGTGTTACAAATAAGTCCAAAATAGTTTAGGGTCAATTCTGTATTTTTTTGTAAAAAATATTTTTAGTTCAGATATAATTTTAAATAATTGCATTTTGGTCCCTAAAATTTTCTAGACATCCCATGACTTGTCAAAGTGTTACAAATTGATCCAACATTCTTAATATCTTTAAAAGCATTCGTACATTTTTGGCAAGTTTAAAATTACCCCAAAGTTAAGCCACCATTTTCTCGAACATGATTAACTTTATTATCTCTTGTTTATTTATTTGAAACTAACTCGTAAATAAAAAATGCTTGTATATGGTTAAGTTAGTTTTTGTTTTAAAACGCATGTTATATTTTTGGCCAAGCATCATCAAAACGGGCAATTCGGGTAAATTGAAAAACATTCAAAAGCAAATAAAGTACCAAAAGGGCGGATTATGGGCTCGCGAGCCCCTAAGTCGTAATCAAACCCATGAACTTGATTCTCTAAAGGTAGACCTTTCCAGGCCCTAGTGTGTTAATACCATGTACCCTAAGCAAATTTTAGGATTCCGATTAGCCTTTAATTAATCGGTGGCAACTCGTTCATTTTTGGTCCGGTTGATGACCTCATTTGACCGGACCCGACATTTTCAAGCGAAACAAAAAAAAGAATATTTTCAAAAGGGCCGGGGAAAGTCGGATCCGACGTTCGACAATGGCTTCCCATGTTTTTCACACAAGCTGTCATAATTCCTTCGGCAAATTAGTTGAATCTTTTGGATGACGCAATTACATTGTACGGTCGAAGGAACACTCTATTGTTTAAAGATAAGTTTAGCCGAGAGTTTGATTTACTAATTATAACATGTTTAGTGTTTCATGAAATGGCTGCATATGGCTTTCCGACTCTTGTTTGTGAATCATCTCTGATACAAAAATCTTACATTTATGAGGTATCTGTTATCACAGCTGATTAAATAACAATTGTTATATTGCGATTGTAGTGTGATGCTTCTGTTCCCTTTCATTATGGAGGTTGGTTAACTGATACAATGATACTGTTGTTAGCTGATTTTCAATACAAAAATACAGGTTTTAGGAACAAACAAGTCAACCTGGTAACTTTATTGTGTGTTTACTTCGGTCTATCACAAATGGGTTTTACTTTCTGTACATATTTTGGTTTATGATAATGGTGACATGGGAAGATATTATGGTTCAACCTCAGTTACGTAGAGGTTTTACTAGATCTATTAGGTTATCAAGAAATGAGATCAATGAAAAAGAACACCTCAAATTTAATTCCCAAGGTAAGGTATGCAACCCTAATGCATCAGGTTTTGCTTTTTGGTGTGGGTGAATCGTCTGGAAAAGAATGAATGCACCCCTAATGGTGAAAGATTGGAAAGATATTCCAAAGGAGCCCATATATTACGAGGCATAGATGCTCATGGTGGTTGGAGTAAGTGTATCAACACTCATTGTCCTTCAGTAGTCAACTTCTATCAGGTGTTATACATTGTTGCTAACACCCATATATTGGAGAAAAGGTTTGTGTTGTTGGAGGATGACAACGTGAAGCAGCTGATCATTTCTACTCTTAGGGAAAGGTAAAAAAATTTTACGGCAAATCTAAAGCGAATGTACTTTGACAAGTATATTACTAACATAGAAAGGCTAGCAAACATCCCTCCGGACGTAGTGCAAGAAGATTGGGTGTAGCTTGTGAAATGGTTCAGCTCTGACAAGTTTAAGGTTGGTGCCTTAGGCACAAATTGTAAAATTTTCAACAATTAATTAGTGCTACCATTGAACTTGTTGTAACCTAATGTTTGAAGCTAAACATCGAGCAAAACAAAGCCAACAAAGCTCATCAAGTCATGAGGCACACTGCTAGCACTTCCTCATTTGCGAAGAGAAAGTATGAAGAGGTAATCCTTACATTTACTTATGCATTTTATTAAAGAGTTGTCTACACTTGAGCAAGTATCTGCTACCCGTTACAATTTGAGAATAAGAATGATTGGGTACATCCCGGGTAGTATGCTATATTTCGAAAGGAACAAGTGGACAAGAAAAGTGTGACACTTGATGATAAAGCCATATCAATTATGGTAAGTACTAATGCCTTTTAGGTATTCACAACTGAAGTAGATGTAATCTATTTGGCTTTCCATAATTGCCCTATCACACTGTGTGCAAGATAGGAACAAGTCGAGGAGAGAGTTACTCAGTTGGCGGTGGAAGCGGATGCTCCTGTTGACAAGGATCGATTGTATGAGGAAGTTTGCAATCCTGAGCGCTGTCAAAGCCGTGTATCAAAAATTTCACAGATATTGGAAAACGAGCAATTAAGGCAAGCAAGGAAGGACGTGGCTAGGGGAAAATTTGAAAAACTGGAACTCCGTGAAAAACCTTTGTAGTTCCAAGCAAACATTGAGGCATTTCAACGCGAGGTGGCGACGATGAGAAGTGCAATGCAAGCTAGCGGTTCTTTACCCGATGATTGAGAAACTCAAGGTATAGTAATGAAGTTGTAGAATTTGTACATCCATTAAGTCATTTTGTGTTTTATTTTATAATATGATGTTAACTTGAATGGTGTGATTTCTATGTTCGCAGATCCAAATGCATGAACTGTGGAGACAAGTTGTAAGTACTCCTTCTTAGTAGTTATGTCTAATGGTTATAGGTTGTAGATGCTTAGACTCTAAAAAATGTAACTTTATTTTGTGGATGATCGTAGACCATGTGTTGTGGATGTGAGTGTTTTCTATTTTGGAATTGATGGTAGACAGTTGTGTTTTGGAACAGATGTCAGTGTTCGCTTGTCCTTCTATTTTGTGATATAGAAATGCTGGCATTCATTTGTTTGAGATGCTTGGCTATAAATATGAATGTTTGGAAATGTCTCTTCTAAGTAGATGTTGTATATATGTATTCTCGGTTTGGGTATTTATTGTGTGCATAAGAGGATGGACATCAAAAATGTCTCGGAAAATTAAGAACTAGTCGAACTAATGCATTTGCATCGAAACGAAGGATTGACGAAGAATGTACTAGTATCTGTAAACAATGTTGCACATACAATTTAACCACAACAACTGGGAAGTCACACATGACAAGCTATAACAAGAACTTGTTACGTAGCTAAAAGCGATATTATTATAGTATTACGAGGAATAGGGTGTAGTGAATTTTTACGTGCATCGACAAATTACTTTTGATGGGATCTACCTTTTTGTCCATCTTACACAATTCGATGTGAATAAAGTATAATTAGTTTCACTTAAATGTTGTAGTTCAATAATGTATATTGCTTCAACTAAATGTGATGCAATATACGATGAAGTAGTTACCATAGTACGTTGACACTAATGCATCTAATTTAACATCTAAGTAATGTCGAAACAAAACACATTCTTTAACATCAAATAAACTTCGACGGTAATTACACGTAAATGACATCGGCAGTTTGGCGATGCTAATACGCATACCAACTGTTCATTCTAGTAGCGGCAGACCTTTAGTGTCAACATATTGTCGTCGTGGATACCTTTAGCCACACGGGCTGTTGGCACGACCCTTAGCATTGACTTAGGGAATTAACAGCGACAATAGTACTCCGATCAACGAATATTGGCCGTCGTTGGTGAGCAACATTCTTGCAGTGAGAATTCAACTCAAGTACTTTTATAGTGCCAACAAAAGTGTCTGATCAATGTAAGTCAGAATGTAACCATTGTGTTGTCCGAGTGATGTCATAGTGCAGTTACAGTGCACTCATAATGCATGTGAGTGAGTAATTTCAGTACAACCTAAAATCAGCAATCTTAATAAATCAACACCTTGAGGACTTTATTTGCTTAGTTAGAAAGTTTAGAGGGTAAAAACTAGTAGAGGAAATGATATGATTTATAATTTCCTTATATTATGATTTATTAGTTATTTCCATTATGGCGTTAACTTCGAATCTCCTCAGGCGGTGACCGGAGTGGTCTATGTTGAGGATGAATCCCTTAGCAAGTAGAGGGAAAGGAAACGCGGACGCCCAAAGAAAGAAAAGTCGCAGCCTTTGGACCCATTGACGTCGTCGCCCTTTCTGCTGGATGACGAGACCAACGCCGTCGTTGCGGCATACAATGGTGCGATCCCTTATTTGCTTTACATGAATAATGAGGTTTATTGACGAATCTCTTCCATTTTGGCGACGAATTGGTACGAGCCTCCCATTTTGCATGAGAACCGGCGCTATTATTATTGTAAGAAGACCTATACTTATGGTCCATGGTCTCTAGGTCCTAAGAAGGCGACGCCTAAAGAGATGACACCCTACAGAGTGTCTTTCGCCATTGAAGACTATGTTGTCCCAATAAAACAGTCATCGCCCCAGAGCTCTTCAATTCCCTCATCGTTGCCATCCAGCATATCCTTTTCTTTGGGTCTTTGTGAGGGTCCCCGCTTTAATATGTCGGAACACCTTCATGAGGCACCTGTCAAAGAAGAAATAATGGAGCCTTGGGTGCACTGTCCTCGCCTCAAGGGGGAATACTTGGTGAAGGGTCTAAGGGGTACCCACTTCAATAGAACCCTTGGTAGGTCTAAGGGGCAGTGAGCTGCCACCTGACGACTTTGGCCAAGGTGAGTCCCTTTCCCATTTTTTGTTGAAATGTTTTCAAAGTGTAGATTTTGCAACGACCTTAATATTTATTCATTTTTGCATTTTTTTTCGCTTCAGAGACCGAGGCTGGGGACTTAGCCGTCATCCTGGCCCACAAGTGCATAACCCTTAAAGAGGAGGTCTCCAAAGCGAGCAAGGTTGCGGACCTTGAGAAGAAAAACAATCTTTTCAAGGAATACTTAGAACATGAGTGTCGCCTTAAAGACAGGGCCATACAGAAGTATAAGTTCACCATTGAGAAGGCGTCTGAATTGACAAGGGAGGTAGACGCGTCTCAGGAGGCTACAAAGGTGTTCCGAGAGGATGCTCGTGCTGCTGAGAAGCTAGCGGCGACCCTTTCCAAGGAGAATAAGGTGGCACTGCAGAGGTTGAATGAGCTGGAGAATGAATTGGTGGCTGCCAAACCAGAGGCGTCGACCGCTGTAGAGTCTTACAAGAAAACTCTGGAGTGTTCCCGGACAGCCGAAGAGCATTGCTTGGCCAAAAAAATCAACATATATGGTGATTTGGTCAAGCAAATACAGGGCATTTAACCGAATTTCTCGATTGAACAGGGGAAAGGGCTTCAAGACGTCCTGAAGTGGCAAAAACACGACAGAGAGGTGAATGCCAAACAAGAGAAAGGGAAACCGGCGATGCGTAGGACTGGTGTGGTTGAACCTGCAAAATCCAAGTCATCTCAAGATAGGAGTGGCTCCAACGACTCTTTTGAAAATGATGATGCAGAGGCGACGCCATGAATCAAGTCTCCCATTCCTTTTTTCTTTAGAATGCATTTGTAAAGGCTTAGTTGTAGTTTTTTTAGAGGCGTCCATAATTCCCTACTTGGGATATTTTGTAAGAACCCTTTTGTAATGGAACCTCTTTGTAATTCAAATTTCCAGACTTAGAAAATTTTCCTTTCGTATGAATATTTCCTCTTTAGTCGACACTCTGACCATATAAACTTTTTAAATTTCCATAGAAATTTTTCCTTTCATATGGATGTCTGATTCGTAGAGCCGTTGCTTATATAGTAGCCTTAAGAATGCTTTGGGTACTAATTGGTGTCTCCTATAACTACTTCATCCAATACAAGCTTAAGTCCCAAGGATTTAGGTAAGGCAGCTCACCGATAGTATCATAATAAACGTATTCAAGCTTCAAACTTGGCGGTGTCCTTGAAGTATTTCATGATCTAGATTTTTAGGTGTTATTTCGAATTACTAAAATTTCAGTGGAAATTATGACCCTTCATCATCAAGTGGCGATGCCCTTCGGTAGTCTGGCATCTTGTAGGTATCGCCATGGTTCTCAGTTCCTACTTAGGTTCTCCCGAACTGGAGGCTCGTATAGGTGTTGCCTTAAGTTGAAACTAGAGCCTTTGTAAGGACCCTAAGGAGAATCAACTTGGGTGGCAGGTGAGGAGGACCTTTGGGACATCACTTTCCTAATTGGCAAAGGATCGGTCGTGGAGGTGGAGAATCTTTGACCCTCACGCGACGCCTCAGAACCAATAGGTCAATGACCAAACTGATAAGTTGCCAAAAATTCCGAAAATATGGCAATAAAATTATATTTTATATAGAAAGGATAATACCTCTAAATGTCGCCACTGCCTCATTGACCACCTCGTCCAACACAGTGGGTGTCGATGGACCTAAGTGGTGGGACTTCTTCTTTGCGCGTCCCTTCTTCTTCGGGGCTTGGGATTTCCCCTTGTGTTTCTTCTTGGTTGGCTCTTCTTTCTCAACGACAGGTGGAAGGACACCAGTCAACGCCTGGACATATGGCTCATCATGTTCAAAAATATAATCAAAGGGAACCTCTGCAAAGAAAAAGAAAGGATTAGAAAAGTACCCAGTCAACCTCTAAACGAGGTTCCGACGACTTTAATGCTGGACTAGCAAGCGTCGCCTTTGTTGTATTCTTGGATATAGCCGAGATACGGCCCTTGGAGTGTTTTAGGTATATAAGGTTTAGGGTATGGAGCTCCTCTTCCAAATACTCAGTAAAAGAAGGTAAAAGGCATGTACAGAGAGTTCTTAAAGGCCAGTCGATGCCTCCATTAAAGAAAAAATATTTACTTTTCCAGTTTGAGTTAGTGGACTTAAATGCACTAACCAAGGGATTTTTCGGATTCCAGAACCAGGGGTCCCATCTGAGGCGTCGAACATTCCAACCCTTTGAGTCTGCGAAATGAGTTTGAAAGAGAAAAACGCTGAACGCATTGAATTGAAGACGGTAAAAGGACCTAAATAAAGAAAGAGAATATGGCCAACCTCTACCAAAACAAAGAACACTAAAGCCTACCCACATTTGAGTAGGGGCGACGCCATAGTAGCGACACATCTTTACGAGTGATTTGTTGTAAGAGAAACGAAACCCCATCTCTATTTGACACAAATAGATCGTAGTTTCGTCTTCCCTGGGTTAGCAAATACGATCGTCGCCCACAAACTCGAAAAAAGGGAAGCGTGGGCGTTCGGCGTTGCTCATACCCAAGAGTTCTACCCCACACACAAAATTCTCTCAGGTAATCAAATTAGGTTTAAGATCATTGGAAGGAAGGGGAAAATTGAGAGCCTTACTAGGGGCATCGCTTGAAGATGTCATGGCTTTCTTTAACTGCCTGACCTCTAATAACGTTATTTGGCAACGGGCAAGGATGTCGACGCTCTTAGAAGGCGACGAATTCTAAGATCAAAAAAAGGAATTTTAGAGAGAGAATCTAGAGAGAGGGCAGAGCTCAATCAGCCAAAAGTTCCGAAAATGAATAGGTCAACCCTATTTATAGTGGTCCCTTGAAAGCGCGGTAATCATAACTTTAAAAACTGAAACGTCGTGCAATGTGGACTGTCGGATCTAAACGGTCACACAGATCGATGCCATCACGGGGGGCAGATGTGATGTTTTCTTTTGTTCAAATTTGAATTTAAATTTTTCTGTCTTCAAAATTCGAACTTCCCGCCTTCAGAAGATTCCAGATTTTGCCTTAAAAAAGATTAACACTCGTCGACGCCCAGTGAAATTGGAACCCCACTGGGATGAACTGAAACTTATGAATAAACTCGACGCTCACTAAGGATTCTACCCAATCAGGACCAAAGCTTCTGTTTGGCTCGGGGCAGATGATGGGTATTAGAGGTGACGCCTTTAATAATAATCACTTGTCACTGACATTTCTGTCTAACATGTGCATAGAGTCGATGACCAGCATATGTAACTCCCAAGTCATCTACATTGGAGTGTTGATCGAACTAAGAATGGGCATCGGTCCCTGGTATTACAGGGGACGCTTGTATCTACCCAATGAGGTGACACACCCTCTAAAGGTGTCGCCTAGTGTCTCCCGACCCTCGTGTTAAATGGGGATTGGACAACTCTGAATATTTATAGATTAGACCCCGTCTCATTTGCATGAGATAAAGCAACTCCGATTAGTGATTAACCATGGTAAAAATGTCAACTAGTCATCAGGTTAAACCACTGGTATAAATACTAGCATTTATTCTCATTTATTACATTCGAAACTTTTACCACACCAAATAGCTCCCGAAAAATCGAACTGGATTATGGTTCATAATGGAATAAATGTGTCAACCTGAGGCTTTCCTTTGTGCGGGTCAAAAGGTCTAAGGAGAGTGACGCGTGAGTGAGGTTCAAAATTTTGAAGATCCAACACATACCTAATGGGCTTCCCAATTTATCCTCCGTGTCTGAGGCTTGTCATTAGCTCCAATGCATGTTCCGCCATCTATTCCTTACTTTTACTCTTCCCCGTGGGTTGATTCTGGTATGTCTGCTTTCCTATGGACAAGTGTTGATGTAGTTCAGAAACCTCATACACGTTGGCCTCTTTCTTACCCACAGCCTTTCCAAGTGTCATCTGCACCTTTTCCTTTCCAAGTGTTATTGCTCTTGAGCCCGAGTAGTCCAACTTACCCAACCTGGTATAGGCCTATCCATATCAGTTGTGCCTTCCTCGTGTAAAACGCTTGTTGCAGTCTTGTCCATTGTTATTTTTCCCTCTAGTAATGATATGGTAGTGTCAGGTTGTTCTTCTCTGTCAGAACCTCTAATAGCCATCAACCTCACCTGATTTACTTTTTCGTGTTCTTTAGTGACCGTTGTATTCTGCCCGTTAGAGGGGGATCGCCCGTGATTGAGATTTCCCAGCGTGACTCTGGACGACGATGTTCTACTTGATTTCGTCGGTGTCTTTTTTCGGTCTTGCACCACCATCCAAGGGTGGTACCCCCAATGTTGGATTTCTTCTTCAACAAGCGTCTCCCTATTGAACTGTGTCTTCCTACTTAGGTTAGTGTTTTTATTTTCTTCCTCCACAATAGTGTTGTTATCCTTTCCCGGTTTGATTTCTGGTGGTTCCATGGGCATGCATTTAGTAGCTCGATTGAATCTGCAAGTCTGTTCCTTGTGACCCACTATACCACATTTGATGCATAAGGAATTTAGTCCCTCATAGATCAGATCTAAGTGAAGGTTATCAATCTTAAGGAACAAAGTAGCGGCCTCATCAGATTGACTTGAATGCATAATCTTGCAAATTTTTCCCTTTCCCCATTCACTGTAGCCATATAAAATTTGAGGACGTGTCAAACTTTGTTACCAAATTTTTCCAAGGACATAAGCTCGTAGTATTCAGAAAATAATAATGGGATCCTAATCCAAATCGCAACAACTGAAAACGTAGCTTTGGTCGCCTTAAATTTTGGTTCCCAGAATTTCATTGTTAAGAAAGTAGAACCTATGAACCAAGAACCATCTCCAAGGACCCTATCCAAATATCCCCTATTTTGAAATGCTCCAAGGACCCTATCAAAATCTCCCTTGTTTTGGAATGAAACTTTGAAAAAAATATTTCCCAAGTCAATCATATCAAACCCTTCTATGGTTTTCCACATAATCGATAATTTATGAATAAGAAAATTGTATTCAATTGATTTTCTGAATAGCTTAAGGATAATATCAAGAGCATTATTTTTGTGCATAGCCATTTTTTCTTCTCGTGAGAAGAATATCTTGATGCAATTCACATTTGAGAATGCATTGATTTCCTCCTCTACATCATTGAACAATAATAATTCAAAGTAAAACACTTTTTCGAAAGTTCCTGAGATCACCCCGGTAAGTTTTGTTTTGTACGAAAGTTTTTGGCTGAATCAAATCCCTTTAAGATATCATTCTGGCTGCAACGGATCGTCGTTTCCGGAGGTAAGAATTTGAGTTGACTGGTTGATGATGACTTTGGTTCTCTTCCAGTTCCCTTGTAGAAGGTTTCTAGTGATCATTAGATGTGGTTTCTAGTGATGCAGTAAACTTGATTCATCTTTGTTATTCAGATGTGTGATTTCTCGTTTTTTCAGTTTTTGTTGCAATACCAACTCTTCTTTCTCTATACGCTTGGCTACTCTCTTTTAGTATTGATATGTTTTGTGTACTTCAATACAACTGAAGCTCTTTTCTTTATGTTTTATCTTCGATTTCATTTCTTTGATGTATGCTCATCATGGATGATAGCTCCACTATTTTTGTGAGTAAGAAAATCTCACTACTTATTGGTGATGAGTATTTTCAATCTTGGAAACAGCAAGTCTTACTCACTGTGAGGGGCTTCAATCTTGAGTCTCATCTATTCAGCACCATTGCAATACCACCGTTTGTTGTGGATGTTGCTGGAAATAACGTCGAAAATCCTGAGGAGGCCAAGTTTATTCAACGTGACAGTTCTCTTGTATCTTGGCTCCTTGCTTCTATACCTTCTTCTGTGAATCGTTGTCTTCTTGGTTGTATGACAACCTACTCGATTTGGCAAAATCTTCATCAAGTCTTTTCCTCGTCTTCTACTACTCGTATCATGAGCCTTTATGATCGTCTCTAAACTCATAAGCTTCTTCATCAACCTATGCGTGATTATGTCACTGAAATTCAAACTACATGTGACAGCATTGCTAGTTGTGGTCACTCTATTGAAGAAATTCAACAAATTTTGATGATTTTGAATGGTGTAAAAGAACAATTTTATGATGTTGTTGATGTAATTCATGCCATCCGAAATCCCTATGATATTGCCTTTGTTTGCTCAGTACTCCTTGATGCTGAAACACGACAACGAGATCTTCTGTTTGACATCCCCCCCCCCCCCCCTTCGGTTAATTTGGTGACTAACACTATCAAGAGTTCTGTTGGAACATCTGTTACTGCCCATGATAGCTCTAATCCTGCTCCAAAACATTATGATTTGGTGAATCAGTCATATGATCAAGTTGAACCTCATCAAATTCAAGCTCAGCCTATCCCAACTCACAATCAGTCTTCTTGTCCTCAATACAATGGTCGTGGACGTGGACGTGGTCGAAACACTGGTGGCATTAAACCACAGTGCCAACTATGTGGTAAGATTGGGTACCTTATTCATCGTTTTTATCATCGGTTCAATATTAACTTTGTTGGTCTTACTGATCCTAACTCTAGCAACAACAATGGAGGCTCTATGAGTGCAAACATTTGCACAACCAATTGGTCTGATCATAGTGAATCAGACTCTTCACCATCATCTTCTGCTCCCCTGCCTACCACGCAGGTTGTTCGTCATATGCACATGTTAATACCTATATGACACATCCTCAGATTTTTAAAGGAGAACATTTGTTGCTCCCTCATCAATCACCCAACCCATATGTGCATCGATTACCTACACCAGCTCTGCCCTAATACATTCCATTTCCATCCATTCCATGTCAGCATGTGTATTCGTCCCCTAGAGTGTTACTATATGTTGTCAATCATGCTGGAAGGCACCCGCATTAGCTCCTTCTGCTTGTATGTCTCTTCAAGTTCATGTTGCCCAAACGCCTCTAGGGTTGCAGACAGCAGCCTGGTACTCAGACTCAGGTGCCACTAATCATCTTACCCATACAACATCTCCAGCAAACACGATTCCCTACAATGGTTTAGGTAAGGTGACAGTGGGTAATGGTTCTTACCTTGATATTTCTTGAATCAGCAATTCTACAATTAATATTTCAAATAAACCTCTTATGTTGAACAACCTTCTTTATGAACCTAATTTTATTAAAAATCTTGTTTTTGTGTCGCGGTTCTCCAAGGATAACCACGTATACTTCGAATTTTATCCATCATATTGTGTGCTCCCTGACTCACTCTCCCATAATGTTCTGCTACGAGGAGTTGAAAGTGATGTTTTATATTGCATTGGCCATTCCAAAATTGACTGTGTTCAAATTAGATACATGTGTTGTGTCTAATAAAGCTACTTTAGATCTTATTCACACACGGATTGGGGTGATGATATCACTGATTGTCGATCCATTTCTGGTCACTACGTTTTGCTAAATGGAAATTTGATGGCTTGGAGCTCCACGAAACAATATGTTGTACCTAGATCATCAACTGAAGCTAAATAATGTTTCATTGCCAATGCTATATGTGAAGTCCTCTAGGTTACTTTATTGCTCACAGAGTTAAACATTAATCATTCAACTACACCTACGATTTAAACTGACAACAATAGTGCAGTGACACTATCTGAAAATACAGTACAACATTCCAAGATGAAACATGTTGAAATCGGCATGTGTTTTGTTCGTGAGAAAGTGGTTGCTGGATAGGTCATCATCAACTTTGTTCCAGCCTTTCAAAACAACTTAAATACATCTTAACAAAATCGCTTACGGAAAATCAATTTGTTCTGTTCCGTAAGAAGCTTAGAGTAACTTCCCTTCAAGAGTTAGACACATTGGATGACTATCTTGATGATCATCAGGCATCTGACTATATCTCCAATTCACTCAGTGGAAAGATAAGTTCCCAAATCTAAGTCTTCATCTATATTCCTTATTTTTTTTCCTTCCTGTTTGATAGGTAGGTCTTGGTCTCTCATGTTAATCAATCATTCTTACAGTTGTAGCTAATTGATTAAAACAAACAATTACTTATGGTCAATACTTTTGTGTTGTACATAAATATATTCAGATTTGTCTTGACAACATGTGCATTTTTTTTGTTGTATAAGTGATATTGATCGCCACTCTGCACCTACACTGATTGTGTGATCCTTTTTCTCATGTGTAACTAAGTTGCAACATATCGTGGTTTGTGTTCAAAAACAGAGTTCCTGTTAAATCACATTCTTGAGGACTAAAGATGAAGGCAAAAAAAAACTTCCAACCATAGTAGATGGCATACAGTGTGGCTTGAGTCCAAAAACAGGGTACTTGATCATTAAAGGAGACAACGTCGAAGTCACTCCATGATCACACTCTTGAGGACAAAAAGATGAAAGCAAAAACCTTTCAACCACACTGGTAAAAAAGATGCTCAAACCTCCCTGTTCTATTATCTTAGTCAAGATCACTTCAGTTGCATGCCATCCTCTTTTTTTTTTTTTTTAAAGAAGAATTTATTCGGATATCTCACATTTAGTTTGGTACTTTGATGATCGTTTCATTTACAGTTTCTGAATAAAATGCTTATGTTGTTGGCCATCGAATTATATTTTTCATACATACTTATATGCTGATCTATGTCTGTCAATCGATAAGCTACACTGCAGGATGGTTTTTTTTCGCATGTTGCAGATCCAGATCCTCCAAACCAACTTGATGGGGGAATATTAGGATATAAGGTCAAGAAAAATAATTGAGACTCGGTTGATCCTTCTCAATAGGGTCTTATGTGTAAATAAGAGTAAAAGAACCTTGTATATATTCAGACTTACTTCTGTGTAATGTTTACGGTGATTTGATGAAATAATGAGAATGAAGTTCTTCATAATGATACTTCATTGTGTTTTGATTTCTCCCTATGATTAGATTATAAATATCAACAAAGACTGTGATTGTTATTTGGATATAAAAAAAAGAAGGAATTTTCTATTCGATTTGAATAGTACAATTCTTACTAATATAGGTCCTAAATCATTTATTCATTTGGGATGTATGACTAGGTAATACAATCTACCATCCTTAAAACACATGAGGCCCTCGTCGCACCCCTAGTCCAAATCATTATCCCGATAGGTGTATTGAGTTTGCAAGTTCTATACTTTTGAGATTCCTTTAAGGTTTGAACAACTATTTGTTCCCACCGGCACAAACTAACCTCACAAGCCCGATTACAGTTCCGAATTGGTTCTGATACCATTTGTAACGCTCCAAGCACGATCGAATGTTCGCTCTAGGACTAATCTAGTCTGATTGAATCCATGTCCTAACTTAACGAGACCAAACAAGTAAGATTTTTTTGTTAGACTTGAGTAGTACAACTCTTGGTTATATGAATTCTAAATCACATGGTATCACAATTAAGGTCAAGCGAGCCCCATTTCTATTTGAGGCTCCGGTCCACCATGCAAATGCCATTTATTTTGTGTACCAAAACAAGAGAGTTTACCACAGAAATCAGCTACAAATTTTCGTGCGTGCTCATGTTGTGTTATCATAAATTAGTCAGATTTAACTTCACATGCGAGAGTTATAAGGCTATATCAAAATAACAAATGGTTCATAGTAAGAATTAACAATTCAAACATTATATTTTACGAATCTTTAATATAAAATTGACAAATTTTACCTAAATATAAACACGACACGAAAATAATTTTGTATTATCATGTTCGTACTATCATTCTGTCATATACTCCCACGAACACTTTTTTTTTACTGTGTCATGTTACTGTATTTCGTAGGAAATTGTCAGCCCTACTAAAGATGGATCCAAATTTTGATTTCTAATCAAATCTAAACTTACTGGACAAACACTACAAATACATGAAGTTATCCACCTCATCCCACCCCACAGCATATACATACCCCAACAGAGATTACATAGCCCCCAACAAATAGAAAGAAACAAATTTAAACGAATTATGTCATCAACAGGGTTAACGGCCCATCTATAAACAAATCCAACTGAAGGAGGAGACAGAGAAAGATCATGTTAACTTGCTCCGATCATCATCAAAACGTGGTGCTGCTCTCACTTGCAGAGATTGAGGGCCCTTCAGATTTCAAGAGATGTGAGGTTCTGTTGTTGATATCAAGACCCTGCAAGCGGCCAAGAGAGTCCTGCTGAAGCATCTCTGAAAAGGAGCGTGATTGATCAGGGTGAACAGCCATGCGGAAAGGCCCCAGCTGCTGAATCTGCATATTTGGATGTTGACGCTGCTGCTGCTGGTGGTGGAAGAAAGAAGGCTGTGTGTATGAAATGTGGTGGTGCATTCCAAGGTTATATGTATCGGTCCCACTTATCATTTCACCCGTTGCCACCTTTAGCCTCTCAACTTCTTTCTTCAGAGCTTCATTTAAGGCTACAGAAAAAGATTCATTAGAGAAGATTAGAGGAGTATCAACAAAATGAGCATTACATCATTAATGGATCGATGGATTCTCGATATAGGAACTTAAAGCGTGGATAACACATAGTCTCTCCTCAACGAATGTGCAGAATGAATCGGGGGTTGGTGGATTTGAACTCAAGACTTCACATTCGTATTTGCTCATATCATGTACAATGAACTTAAAACTTTGCACTGGTGTGTGAGGTCCCAGTTTTTTATGCTTCATGCTTGTACAAGGATTTGCATAAGAGGTAGTATCAAAGGATTTGCATAAGAGGGAGTCTTGACCTAGCAACTAATTAAAGCTTTTAGAATAGCTGGTTGTCTAAAGCATCTTATTGAGCATAAAGAACAAGAGTTAAAGACAAGAACGAGTCATAAGCAGTTGGTTGAGATATATATAATGTGATCATGACTCACTGGTGCTAAGTATGAAAACACATGAACAAGAGAAAGCATGAGATTCGTACCATCACGTATCTGGGCTTGTTGTTCCATTGCTTGTAACCGAAGCTTAAGATCTGTTTTTTCAGAACTTAACCCAGTTGTATCTCTCTGCAACCAAGAATAATAAAACTATAAAGACGCACTGACACGTAAAATCTGATCTAAATAGATCAAGATCCTTTTTATATTTGTTATAGACTCTAAACTCTATCGACATGAAAAACTCTCAAGTACAACACTAATCGCACTTGTTAACCACACCCCTCAAATAGAAAGAATAAAACTTAACCCAGAGGCTCTCTCCAGATTCCTATAAGACATATCTAAATAAAGCCAATTGAAGGGCTCGTGTTGGAGAAATGTACAAGAACAATCATATTTGCCACTAACTTATGAAAATCAAGCCTCTAAATCTGAGAATTAAAATTACTTACTGTATGGCTATAGTTTCTTTCTGGCCTAGAACAAAAGACTATACTTGGAACATCCTTTCTTCCCCCCATAAAATGTGAACAATATTCGGTTTACAGTACATGCCTGAAAAAGTGTGAGTTGTGCAGATAGAGTTGTTGCTTCTGTTTGAAGGGTCTGCACTTTCCTCTCAAGCTCTGTGATATACCGGGCCTTTCTTTCTTTTGAACGAGCAGCAGACTGCCGATTTGCAATAATCCTGAAAAGGAAAAGTGCAAAAAGAGGATTCTAAGTGATCAGCCTCGAAACTTTATAACCAACTTAACAATCAATACCAGCAAACAAAACATTTGCAGTTCGTGGCGAGGTTCTCTCTAAATTGTACAACAGAAGCCTCTTTAATTATTAGTGCAGGTAGAAAATGAATAGTTACAGTGAAGAGTAAACTCAACATAACCATGAAATCATACGAAGGAATTCCTACGGTTAGAAAGACGGTAGTCTACTGTCCAAAACAAATAATAGAAAATAATAAATTATGAGTAAGGGAGAGGGATACACAGTAATAATCTAATCTTACCCCACGTTTTGAAACGTATGATAAAGGACCAACAATTAAAGACAATAAGAAATTGGTATTAGTCACATCAATGGTAAAGAACATTACCTAAAGACAACAAAAACATTCATAAGCTAAACGCAACTTTTCTATTTGTCATTCATGTTATAGGGACAGAGTCCAAACACGTTTACACCATGCGGGTTCCATCCCTAAACTGGCCCGACATCGCTTTATGACAATAATGCAAAACCATCGATCTAACCTTAAACCCCCTAAACTTTTGGTCAAATAATGTGGTCCAGCAACTTGACATATACAAATTGCATGTTATGGGGGTGATATTTGACTTTTCAGTTGCTTTACAATTTGACACCATCAATTATGAGCCCATGAAACTTGGAAAGCTATTTTCTACCATAAATAATTATATAGGATAATAGTACACGATATATATATTTCTCTTAAAACAACTTGATCTTCACAGTTCACACAGAAGGAACTTCTACTGACACACACGATAGGACAGCAATGCTCACAGAACCTTGTAAATAGTCAGAACGTCCTTACTCGACAAAAACTGAAGTTGAAAAATTTGTATCTAAACTGAGACACAGAAGAAAATCTCAAATTCATACATTTTTCTTTATGTGCTAACGGAAGATTTAGTTTGTAGCACTGTAACTAATTTCAGATCTTTCAAATTTTCAACCCACTTACAAATTAGAAATTTCATCTGCAATACATCAGAAGTGATATATGTCTTCATTTATACGATGTAAAGCAGATAAATTTCTCAGTGAGGGCATTAGGGATGCTTAAATTGGAGCATAATATAAGCAGAAGAAGACAACTTCTACTTGAAAAGCATAAAAATAAATAATTCTGCTTATGCAAGATCAATACAATTATCTTAAGAAACAGATATGAAGTATGAAATGAACCAACCTCTTGGCTCTCCTGGGGTCGAGATTCCACAGCTCGGCAAGCTTCTCAGGGGCCATGGCCTTCTTGGCATCTACACTCTCCAGCATTGAGGAAGACGACCCATCTAAGGAGTTACTGTACCGGTGCCTGCCACCACATTCAGCCGCCGCATTGTCGGGTCTGTAATCTGACGGCCGGTCTTCGTCGAGCTTGGATCCGAACTTCTCAATGTCCATGTAGGTGCTGAGTAGATCATCCTCGGATCCAAAATCCTCAAAGCTTCCGGAGAGACCGTTATCGCACGGATCTGAGCCTAGATCGAGATCGTCCGGGATCCGGAAGCTAACCTCGGAATGGGCTCGGCGGTGGTGCGGCCCACGCACGGTGGCCAAGAACTGAGTCGGGAGCGGCATTGGAGGGTTTTGGGTGTCCCGCGTGTTGAGATACGGATTTGGTTTGGGTGGATCTTGCATAGTTTAGGACAGTCGATGTTCTTCGCTTTCCTGTTACAGCTGCTGCTATCGCAATGTCGGAAAGTGTACATATTCTTCCACCACCTCCGCAATATCTTCGTCGTCCCCTCTTCCTCGCTTTTTCCACATGATACGTTGAATTTTCAGTTTTCTGTTTTTCTTTATTACGTGAGGATCAAGAAGAATATAATTATTTCCATTTATTAAAGGAAAAAGTATGAAAAATATGTAACATGTTTGGCCAATGTTGTCAAAGCGACATATTTGTAGTTTTTGATGCAACATGTTTGTTGTTGTAGGTATTTGATGCAGTCGTTATGTTTCCGTCCAAAATATCCGTTAAGTGTGCACATACCCTGCACGTGACGTATTTGTATAGTGAAATTCCTGAAATGTATCTGTCTTCTTCATATATAAGTTATACCACATTCATTTGGTGTAACACTGAGTCTCTTACGCTCATCCCCTTATAGAAGAATGTTAAGCGCGAATAGATGTTGCTTCAATCACTGATACACTAGTCTTCTTCTGCAGCCGAGTTATGAACGGCTTTGCTGCTTGAGGTGCATCCAACCTAGGGACCACAACTTTGCCACCACCTGTGTGTGTAGAGTACCAAAGCACTTGAGGGAGGAGAAGGTCATCGAGTGTGTTCACTGTGGTTGCAGGGGTTGTGCCAGTGGAGATTGATTTCTATGCTTCAGTTCTCTCCATTTACTAGACTTCCTTCCAATTTGTAATTGTATGCATCCAGAATTGACTGATGTTACATCTAACTGGGTTAGGTTGTAGTTTGGAGGTTCAGTAACTGAACTGCTGCTTAGCTACCCTTTGGCAGTTAGCCATGTTCCTCTTCTCCTCTCTCTCTCTCCGGTTCTTCCCCTTCTTCCTCCATATCCGCTCCGTCTAGATCTGTTCATCGTCCTTCGCTCAGTTTGTAACTAATATTTTACTATTTTCTTCCTTCTCTACAACCCCACTGCTGTCTCTCTTTGCTCATCAGCTACCCAAGAATCCTACTCTCCCATATTCACTGATTAACGAAATATCCCTTACATTGCTTGGAGTCGTCCAGAGACACAGAGTGAGTTTAGCTCAGAGAGGATGAACATGGTGTATACCGTCTCGGGGATCCAGGTCCCCTGCGTGCCCTCTGCCTACCGTTCATCTCCTTCTAACTTCCATGCCGATCATAGGACCACCACTTTGTCGCTCTTACTGAAGGACTCTCTCTCACGTAACTCCTCTCTCTCTCTCTCTCTCTGCAGCTTCTGCTTTATCAGTTCGCTGACTGTTCCAGTGACAGATGTAGAAATGGTAGGCTGATCAATCAGTGATGATCTTAGTATCTCGGTAGTGGATTTTGATATTCCGAAGAATTTTCCGCCATTGTGTGGGAATTAGGGGATTAAGTGTCGATCAATTGCCGCAGGATGTGTAATCAAGATATTAGGGGTGTTTCGTAAGAAAAAAGTATCCTAAAAGAAAGTGGAATTAATAATTTGATTCCAAAGCAGAGACCTGGTTCAATCAACTATGCATACCAGCAGATGAAGAAGGTCCTTCATTGGCCTCGCCCCAAATCCGACAAAAGCACACCCAAGAAACTGGAAGAATCTCCTGTCATCCCACTGAGGGAGAGATTCTCAAAGGTTCCTAGTCATAAGAGAACGCTCTCTGTCCGAAGCAACATTTCTAGCCCATCGAATCGGAAGAAGCTTGCTACTGGACTCACTCAAGGATTGATGGAGTTGATGCCTCATTTGAATCTTCTTCCTCGTAGAAGGACATCGTCGAGCTCGTTTTCACGTACATCGATTTCGTCATCTTGTTCAGTATTTCTGCTTTGGAGGTTCGAGTCTTTCAGTGAAGAAGACAGTCGTGAGGTGCCCTGTCGTTAATTCGATATCTTGACGGAGTGGTTTTATATTCTTAGTATTTCAAGAAGGATTATGGAGGGAAATAGGTGTAGGGGTATCTTGGGCATTTACAAAAAAAATTCATTAAAATCTGACAAACATGTCACGTGTCTGGCACATGCTGGTTTTTAACGAGCAAACAAAAGGAATAACAAACGTTTTCATCTAAAACCTACAACATGAAACGTGTTACATCAATTACCTACACTCCAAAAATAATTCCATCAACCACCACTTTTGGCAAACATATTACATTTTTTCATACTTTTCCCTTTATTAAACATTATAATTTACAAATGTTGTTGAGGAATCGTCTTAGGCAGTGTTATCAGAGCCGACCGGTGGTCCGACCGGGTCCGAAATGGGAACCGGACCACTCGTCGGTTTAAGGGCCGGTTCGGTTTTGATAACATTGGTTTTAGGTAGGTAAAATAAACAAAACTGATTGGACTGAATTCCCGACAAGATCGGTCTGAGACTGTCCCGAGTAGGACCGAGACCGATTAGGCCCGAGACCGAGCGAACGGTTTTTTCTTCAAGGTCGGTCTCGCATATCAGACTTTTTCCCCCCAAAGCCCGACTAGGACCGGACTGACCCGACTTCTGTTGAAAAGAGGGAACCTACTTGTTATTTCGTCGACCGCTTTCCACTCTACTTCTGGGCTGTCCACTCCAGCACTATGATTTCTTCCTTTCCATCTTCTTCTTCATGATTTCTTCCTTCCACTACCAATAGACCATCTCTCTAAATCCAGATCCACTCAAGATTTCTCGTCATTTCCCAGCAACAACAGGTAGGGACTGAAGCCGACAATTTCTCTGTTCATGCCCTAAACATTCCCTCGTCAATTTCCCCAGCAACAGTAGGTAGGGACTAAAGCCAACAACAGGTAGGTTTCTCGTCAATTTCCCAGTTCATGCGCTCCAACATTCCTTTTCCTTCGGATGTTCCTCTTCTTGCTTATTCGGTTCTTCCCCAATTCCTGCAGATGCAGAGACCAAAATTTATTGCTTCTTCCAGGTGCAGATGCAGAAAACCTGCTTGCTCGTCCAATTCCAAATGCAGAAACCCTGCAAAACCACCTAATTCAAAATTTCAGTCCAAGACTGAGACCGAACCGAATCAAGCAAGACCGACTCGATCGTTTTTTTTGCCGAAGTCGAACTCGGTTTCGGTCTTCCAAAAGTCAAGACCGAAACTTCAGTCTCGGTCCTGCCTCCAAGACTGGTCTGACCCGTCCATGATCATCCCTAGTTTTAAGTTCATTAAACAATTACACTCATTATAAACCTTTTTTTTCTAATAAATACTATAATATGTAGTAGGTTTCAAAGTTCACTATTTAAGGGCAATCGCACAAATCATCCGAGAAAAATGGCAAAAACAATTTGCTTTGGTAAATATTGTCTTTTAATAAAAACAATGGGAAAAATATTAAAAATCGTGAATAAAATTATAGAAAGATATAGGATTTAGGTGTTTAACCCAATTTTCACTTTCGAGTTGACCACCAACTTAGTCGAAAATTAGGATTCGAATGTAGTGTTTTTTAGATGATCCAAAATTACTAAATATCAATTTTTGGATGTACGAAGTCGGAAAATTATAAAACATACTATTTATTTATGATCTAACATCACAATAATATAGTAGTTAAATAATCAACTTATGACTCTTACTAACAAATTTAAAATTTGAATTTCGGATTCACCACCTACGCTAGTTAGCAAGGATTCAAATATTTGACAAAAAAAACTCAAATTTGATCTACACATGTGGACAATTTGAAAATCAAATTTCAGTGATGTTTGTATTCGTAATTCATTTATATAATTACTTTACTTTTTGAAAAAGTCAGTATATTTCTAGTTTTAGAATTTCATACAACCTAGAAACATTAAACTAGAATCTTGATGATAGGAAACATATGTTTTTATTTTAAAAAAAATGCAAATACTTTAACTCAATTTGTTATAACCATAGACACAATTATACAAACTACATTGGTATTTCATATACTAATTGTAGCAATCACATGAACAGGACATATGAAAAATCAACCAAACAAAACATTCTCAAGATACCCATCTCCATCCATTATCTTGTCTTCCACACCTGTGTCCTCCATCCCAACCCAACCCCTTAGATTCCCCATCTTGTCGGTGTGAAAGTTTGAGGTTGATCCTCAATGAGTTGAAACTCCAAAAGTGAAGTATCTTGATGGTTTTGATCATACTGATCAATGCTTGTATGCCACTCCACGATCTCATCTGATTCATTGAAATAATAATATTTCTAACCATAGGAACTATATACGCATACACAGACATGTTGTATTTTTTTTCCAATAGTGACCAATGACATTATTTGGTTCCATGATACTCTAATTGCATGGTTGGTTGCACCTCAGAGCCTTGAGCCACTTCATGTGTCCGCTTGTTTTTTTTAAAAGGATAAAAATCCTTTTGGAATGCTAAGTCAAATACTCACATCGAGCAATAAAAATCCCAAGTTCATGTACAAGATAGCGGCTTTGAATCTTTGATCATTCTATAAGTCAGTATACTGAACATGTTTGATATCTCATGCCTCTATGATTTCATTTCATCTCTGTTGGATCTTCATAATCTTCGCCATACTTAGGTGTCACTGTCCTTGAATGAAAGAAATGGTTCATCTGCCCCCCGTGACGTCAACGGTCCGTGTGACCGTTGAGATCCAACGGTCCACCATGCCTAACGTTTCATTTTTCATTGCAATGATGACCGTTTCTTCAAGGGTTCACTATAAAAAGGGATGGCCCATTCATTTTCAACACTTTTGGTCGATTGAGCTCTGCCTTCTCTCTAGATTATCTTTCTAGAAAACCCTTCTATTGCGAAGTCACCTCCTCGTAAAAGCGCTGACATCATTGCATGTTGCCAAGTGAAACTGTTAGAGGTCAGACTGCTCAAGAAAGTCATGGCATCTTCAAGCGACGCCCCTAGTAAGGCTCTTAATTTTCCCCTTCCTTCCATTGATCCTAAACAAAACATGATTGCCATAGAGAATTTTGTGGGGGTGGGGTGGGTAGAAACTCTTAGGTACGAGCGACGCCAACCGACCCCGCTTCCCCTATCCTGAATCTATGGGTGACGATCGTGTCTGCTTTCCAAGGGAAGATGAAAGCACGATCTATTTGGGTCAAATAGAGGCGAGTCTTCGCTTCCCTTTTAGCGAATCCCTTGTAGAGATGTGTCACTATTATGGTGTCGCCCCTACTCAACTCACCCCAAACACCCTTCGTATGTGGGTAGGTTTTAGCACTTTTTTCTTTAATAAGGGTTGGCCATACTCTCTTTCCTTAGTTAGATCCTTCTATCGTCTTCAATTCAACGCCTTTGGCGTTTTTCTCTTTCAAACTTGTTTTCCCGAGTCAATGGGTTGGAATGTTCGACATCTCTGATGTGATCCTTGGTTCTGGAATCCGAAAAGACCTATGTTAGTGGGTTTAAGTCCACTAACTCCGTGGAGGCGTCGACTAACCTTGAATAACTCCCCGGACATACCCTTTGCCCTCTTTCACTGAGTATTCCGAAGAAGATATCCATACCATAAACCTTATATACCTAGCACACTCCAAGGGACAACTCTCGTATATATCCAAGGATACAACGAAGGCGACGCTTGCTAGTGCGACATTAAAGTCGTCGGACCCTCGTCTAGAGATTGATTGTGTATTTTTCTAATCCTTTCTTTTTCTTTGCATGTGATCCTTTTGATTATCGATTTGAACCTGATGAGCCTTATATCCAGGCGTCGACTGGTGTCCTTCTACCTATCGAGGAGGAGGAAGAGCCCTCTAAGAAGAAACAAAAGGCACACCCAGAGAAGAAGCGGCGCTCCAAGAGGGACAAGGCCCACCCTACTGATCCATCATCAACCATTGTGCTGGATGAGAGCACTAAAGAGGCGGCGACTCATAGAGGTATTCCTTGTTATAAAGAACGTTTCCATATTTCTTGAATTTTCTAATAAGTTATCCCTTTGATCGCTGGCCTTTAGGTCATGAGGTCTCGCCTGAGGGCCCAAGGTTCTCGACCACCACGATCAACCCTTCACTCATTAGGCAAGCGATGCCTCAAAGGTACACTTCACCTACCGCCCAAGTCGATTCTCCCTTGGGTCCTTATGAAGGCCCTAGTTTGATTTAAGGTGGCACCTCTACGAGCCACCAGTTCAATATAATTGAATGATGAACTGGGAGCCCTGGCGTCTCTTACAGGGTACCTAACTTCCGGAAGGAACCCCCTTCATTCGGACTTGGCCATGCATTTGCTGAGTGGCGTAGGCCTCCGTAATTTTTCTTCATCTTTGTACTTGGTCATTTGTCCAATTATTCTTTCGTCTATTGCTTTTAGCCACAGAGACTGAAGTCGGTGCCTTGGCAGTGCACTTGCCTACAAATGCGCCTCTATGGAGGGATATGTAGTGAAGGCTGCCAAGGCTAATAATCTTGAGAAGGAGAGGGCTGAACTCCTAAAGGTGAATGCTAATCTCAAGAAGGATAACGCACTTCTCCAAGAATATTTTTCTGAGGAGTGCCGCCTCAAGGACTAAGGCTAAGGCAGGCGAGAAACGGGCAACACCAGAAACCAGCAGCACTCCTTCCAAAGGCACTTGAAGAATATATTGTTATTATTTTTTATTTTCTAGGCCTTTTAGTTTTTTCTCTGAATAATTTGATGACGTTTTTTCCTTGTAAATCTTTTTGGATAATGAAGGCAAAGCGGCGTCTCTTTTGATACTTGCTTATAGTAATTTTGCTTAGGAATTTGATTCCTAATGCTTCATACTTCTTTCTTTAACAACTCGTTCAATTATAGAATCGACGCTGAATATAAATTGTGACGCTCAATATTAAAAGGACATACTTGATATATTTACATTGGCATCGCTCCTTAAACTTATGCGTAGAATTGGTTCAAATGCTCCGCATTGAAAGTATTCTTCAACTTATTTCATTCCTCATCCTCCAAGACATAGGTGTTGGGATGAGGGATGACAACGACCTTAAAAGGCGCTTCCCACTTTGGAGATAACTTATTAAGCCTATCTAAACGTGAAAATTCATTTATTGACCACACCATCTCCCCCATGAAAAATTGGCGAGAGGATAGTCGCTAATTATAATATCTGGCGGTGGCCAACCTCATTTTTCCTTGGATTTCATCTGATATCCATATTTTGGCTTCTACAAGATCGAGGTCAATGCGCCTCTGTTCATCATTTGGCGCCGCCTCAATATGTGTTATCCGATGCGAGGCGACAGCTATTTCAGTAGGGGCGACGAATTCTGAGCCATATACTAATCCAAAGGGTGTTTCACCCTTGACCTTTTTGGGTGTTGTCCTTATAGCCCACAGACGACGCCATATGTTGGATCTTCAGAATCTTCGCCCTATTAGGCGTCGCTCTCCTTGATCTGTCGGACCTGCACAGATAAACAATCTCGGGTTGACCCGTTTTTCTCCACTCCGAAGCTTAAGCCAGTCCAGATTTTTAGAGAGCTTTTGTGTATGGTAAAAATTCCGAATGTAATAAATGACAATGAATGCTTGTATTTATAGCCTTGGTTTAAATTGAAGAATAGTGTTACCTTTTTACCATGGTAACCTTTAACCGGAGTTACTTTATGTCATTCAGACGGGACAGGATCTTATTTATAAATATTCAGAGATGTCCAATCCCCATTTAATGCGGGTGTTGGTGCACACTAGGTGACGCCTTTAGCGGAGTAACACCTTCTTGGGCAACTCAGGGCATTGCCCATATATACAATGGACTGATGCCCATTCTTAGCTTATAGTTGTCGCCTTTATACATATGGTGGACATCATCTTGTGATTTTATTTAAAAGGTCAGTGATAAGTGGTTATAACATAGGGCGTCCCTTATAAACCCCATCAATTTCCATCTTTCTCTCTAATTTCCTAAAAGAGTGCCACTCTTAATCCCCTAAATCATTAATTGCATTGTGCTTTGGATATGACGATTTATTAAAGATATATATGGGACATAAACAAAGCTCAAGTACCAGCGACACCTCTAACGGAGAGGGTAACACTTATGGTTTTCTTCTTCCTTCTACCCAGGATCCCAAGCCTAAGACCATGTCCCCAATAATTTTTATAAAATGAGTAGAGATATCAGGAATGACCTATGGTCATCGGTTGAGTAACCTATTCCCTTCGATTTGGAGCACATCACTCATTTCCTTATTTGTTATCCTTACGATGGTGAGTCAATTATAATTTTGGCACAAATAGATGTGGGGGCTTTGTTTTTCCTATAGTTCGGACCTTTGTGAGTTGTGCCAATACTACGGTGTGATGCTCACCCAACTTACCCCTTACTCGTTTTTAGTGTTTTTATAATCTTCAAAATAATTGCTTTAGGATTTTTCCTTTTTAAATATGTTTTTAGATTTCAAAGACTGCGAGGTATTGTGTCTGGGATGGGACTAGAGATCATGGGGTTTTCGACGCCCCCTGATTAGTGGATTTAAATCCAGCAATACCAACTAGAAGACCCAACCAATTGTTTTTAATCAATGATGCATTGCTTGGTGTCTAGAAACACAACATATGGATTAAATCTTGCTTACACCTTTGAGGAGTTGTCTAGCGAAAAAAGAAAGGCCATAGGCCATACCTATAAGGAACACTCCCAAAACCATAGTTGTTAGAACTTGATCGACCCTCAAACCGGTGAGGGGACCAGTTATCAGTTTGGACGGTCAGACCATCAATTTAATGGTTGGACCAGTCGATTCATATATATCTATTACAAAACAACATACATGCCCATATTCTCTATCTCTGTGGAGCAGCCTACCCTTCTTCTCTCTCTCTAGAGCAAAACAACATACATTATATATATGTTGCAACCTCAATTCCCTCACCTGCAACCTACCCCCTCCAGCCCTCACCACTCCCTAATTCCCTCACCTACAACCTACCCCCATCAGTTCGCCCACCCCTTCTCCCTCCCCCTCCTGCCGCCCTCCCTCCTACCCTCTCCTTCCTACCAAATATCTCCTCCCTGCCTCCTCCCACCACCCTTCTTCCTCCCATATCCCACCCGTCAAGCCCCCTCTCTTCACACACCCCTCCTCCAATAATTTCTTCGACGATTCTTCCTCTTCGACGACTACTTCGACGACCACTCTCACGAGTTTGAGGTCGGCTACTCCGAATTTGCCTCCAAACCATAATTATCAACCGTGGTCAAGCTCAAGATGAGGTTATTCAAAAAAAATCAAAAGGCAACAAAAAAAAATCAAGAACAGAAACCGTTCTGTTCTACAAAAATTGATCGGTTTACATTGGTTGAACCGAATTCAGTATGCATTTCAGTCTCTTGTGCGAATCATACCGTCTATTCACCCGGTTCACGATCGGACCAGGTCCAACCAACGGCCCAGTCCGGTTCTGATTAATATGCGCAAAACTCCCTCTGTATTATTGTAATCCAATGATAGAATTGTCCCTACAAGCAGTCGTGATAAAACCGTCAATGTCAGTTTCTATAGTCAACTGGGTAAAATTTAATTCCATTCGCCTTTTCATTTTTTGTAGTTTTTTTTCAATTGCTTATTCACTTCTGCACCTTAGGTAAAGGGAAAAGTATAAAAAAAGATGTAATATGTTTGCCCCTTTGTTACATTTATAAGCAGCGGACTTCAGGTGAGCAAAATACCTATCAACCCCCATTTTCTTTACAATCTGAGCTCTTAGCTCCACAAGGTTTATTCTTCGATGCATCATTATTACCTCAATAGTAAATATACACTCATATCCACCATATTAACCAAATCTACACAAGAAAAACAAGAAAAAAAAATAAATACAATTTTGGGGACTTGTTGATGGATTGATGTGTTCGACTGCTTCTACAAAGGAGTCTTGTCAGGTGATGCCCTGCTCATGCATGATAAGTGGCATGAATAGAGAGGGATAAAGCAGATAAACATTTTTCTATTGTGACTTGGTGCAACTGGGATTGTCGTGTGATGCTGGAATCTGAGTGCTACTTCAAGAAGATCAGGAAACCTTCCCACTTCAACAGGTAAAGAAATATTCAAAGATATGAAGTCTAAATCAAGTAGATTTAATTATTGAACTAAAACGTGGCACGAAGCGGTCGAATTGCAGATCGAACGTAGATTAGAACTCAGATATGCCGAAGAATGTTTGTAATCAATCATAAAATGGACAAAGGCAGACAAGATGTCTACCCGACAAAATATGAACTAAAACCTGGTAAGAAGTGGTTGAATTGCAGACCTAGATCGAACGTCGATCAGAACTTAGATATGCTGACGAATGTTTGTAATCAAACATAAAATGGACAAAGGCAGACAAGAGGTCTACCTGCCAAAATCTGATAACTTTTTCAACCAGTCTTCTTGTTGATCTCGGGAGTACAATACTCAAAGAAAGGTCGACTGTTAGAATTATAATACTCAAATAAATGTTAGATGTCGAGAGTATAATACTCAAAGAAACGTCGGTCTAATGTCGAAAGTAAAATACTCAAAGAAAGGGTAACTATAAACAAGGTGCAATGTCAATTTATTCCAAATATCGACATATATTTTTTTATCATATTCTTAGAAACAAATATGATAAATATTTATCGTGCGTGAGGTGTTAAGATATCTTAAGTGTATATTCAATGCATTCATTGTAAAATTCTGACTTATGAGCGTACGTTTTATATTGAATGCATTCATATACAATTTAAAATTAAATTAAAATGGAAGTTTTGATTGTGCGTGAGGTGTTAAGATATCTTAAGTGTATATTGAATGCATTCATTGTAAAATTCCTACTTATGAGCGTACGTCTTATATTGAATGCATTCATATACAATTTAAAATAAAATTAAAATGGAAGTTCTATAATGTATTTTCTTAATGGTTATACTAGACTCTGGCACGCGCGTCGCGCGTGCACGTTATCGTCGTTTGTCTTGCGTGAGGTGTTCGGAAGACATGATCGGCGTGATTCCTAGGATAGTACAATAATTAAACATATTTGATTAAAAATATTAGTGTAATTGTAAGACTAAACTTAAATTACCGAATATACTGAAATAAAATTAATTTTATTTTAAATATATTTAAGAAATTGCTTGAGCATCCGAGAACCTCTTTAGTAGTGGTTCTTGCTCTCAGATGCTCAAGCAATTTCTTAAAGTATTTTAAAAACTAATAATTTTATTTCATTATATTAGGTCATTTAAGTTTAGTCTTACAATTCCACTAATATTTATAATAAAATGTTTAATTATTTGTACTATCCTAGGAATCGCGTCGATCATGTCCTCTTAACACCTCACGCAAGACAAACAACAACAACATACACGCGCGTAACACGTGCTGGAGTCTAGTATTTGTTAATATTTTTAAATATATTAGAATTTACAATTAATATTATAATACTAAAGACCTTATATTTTATGAAATAATGAAGGCATGTTAAGTTTCTTATATTAACGTGTGGAATTATAAAAATACGTTGGTTATGGGTGAAATGGGATCGGTCGAACCAGTTTTTTACTATTTCGGTCGGGTACCTATATTTTTGAATCAGATTTTCTTAGAAATATATTTTTTACCAAAATACCGTATAAGGGAAAAATAAATCGTCCATTCGAATTTTCTGACCGAATTTTCGGTTTAAACCCAAAAACAAAACACATTAAAACCAAAATAAGTATTTAAAATCAAATTAAACAACAAAATAACTCGATTTAACAATGTTTACATAACTATCTACTAAACCGATTAAACAACTAAAATAACTATTTAATAAAAAAAATTATTATTTGTTTGTATTCACTCATTAATTATATTAGTTAACATAATATATAAAATTAGATACGTATAAACGGTCGGACCGGACTCCACGGTCTTTTAGATTTGTAGACCGAACGATCTAAAAAACCATTTCAAATCAAAAAAATCCAACTATAAACTGAATCGTACATTTTCTGACCGATTTTTTCGATTCGGACCGGTTCGATTTTCACCAAACTTTTGGACCATCCGATTTTTACTACCCCTAACGTCGATGATACATTTTTAAATATTATATATAATTTCCAAAAACAAATCTACTTAGTCTCAAAATAAGTAATAACTACTATTACAAAGTAGTTATACCAATGATAAAAATATGTATATTCAATAAAATGTTCATAATAATTGATAAATATAAGATACAAAAATAATTTAAAAAACATGCATTAATATTATATCAGTAAATATTTATATTATTTTTATTACTGAGGTGTGTTATTATTCATTAACTCTCTCTCTATATATCTTTCTATATATATATATATATTATATTAAACTCTAGAATTAAAATATAAAAAAAAACTGTTTTTATGACATTTTTCATTTGTAATATTTATTGATTTACTTTACACTTTTAAGTATTTTGATATTATTATTTTACTCATAATTATGATATAATGTAAATATTTTGTTATTTTCATAACAACTAATAGTTATTTATTATAGATAATTTAATCTTTATAATAGTAAAAACAATCTATATTCAATTAATAAGTAATTTAATATTATTCCAACCATTTACTATTAAGAATAAAATAAAAAATAATACTTTTTTTCCCTATTATATTATTATAGTATATTTAAAAAAAAAGAAAAAGTATATCGTATTTATTAACTCTGTGCATACGGAGAAGTAATCTCTCCAAATCTTTATCCAACCAAAAATCTATTAATTCTCAGCATGGAGACTTAGAGTCGGGTCGGGTCTGCCCGGTCAATCAAGTTGGTGCTGTACTTTTTTTTTTTGGCCAAGAAAAATTCCGTATATTAATGAGAAAATTGGGCATTTTGGAAACCCCGATACAATTCGTAATCTAACCGCAAAATTTCCAAAAGCGGGGGTGGTGGTAGGTTAAACCAGTCACAATGACCCAACTCGGACAATCTTGTTTCGCTAACCAGTCCGCACATCGATTCGCGGATCTTGGTATTCTACTCTATATCACGTTCTTGATGGAACCCACCATGATGAGACTATTTTGAATAATAGTCTCAATTTGCCAAAAACATTTATAACCTAAGATGTGGTTTATGACCACTTCCGAATCCGACTGAAACTCCACCGAGTCCCAACCGTTTGTAATTGCCAACTTGACACCTTCAAATAGAGCCCGAGCCTCCAATAGCTCGATCGAGGACGCCTTCTCCGAGCTCAGAAGACCTCCAACGATCCCGCCTCCGCTGTCCAAGCAATGATGCCCAGTCCTCCTTCTCTGGTTGCCCTGATCCAAGCTCCATCACAGTTCACGGTTATGAAGCCTTGAGTTGCTCCCTTCCACGTTTGAGATGGTTGCGAAGACATCGACTCCAAAGAGGTCTGATGTCTTTGAAGTCTCTGCTTCTGGAGCATGGAAGAGTGCAGATTATGAAGCTCGGCCTTGGAATAAGAGACGACACCTGGACTTCCAAATCACCCAGCATCCGATGAGAGTTGAGTTCCAGTGGGTGCTACGTGCTGCAGAAGACTGGCCCTGGCCTGCGATCCTTTTTATCATCCATTCTTACATGCTGCTGCACCCGTCGATGGCGTCCCGAAGGCCCAAGAGGTCCTTCCAGAGCTGCTGCACCCAATGACATCCCCAGATAAGGTGCTCAGAGGACTCACCTTGATCACACATTGGGTAGTTCCCCGGAATCTTTAATCCTCGACGTTGAAGTTCCAGGCGAACAGGAAGAGCACTTGAAGCCAGTTTCCAGGCGAAGACTTTGATATTGGGAAGAGTCTTCGCCTTCCAAATTGACTCCCAGAGTGAAAGTCTAATCGCCCCCCTGTACCTGTGCTCTGATGCATGGTCTGAACCTGTAGCTGTTGATCTTGAATATACTGGTACGCCGATCATGCTGTGATCTGGCCCTGCCTCTCGAACGGCCACCTGAGCTGGTCAGGTTTCAGGAGCAGAGGAATTGGTACTGAGATCACCCATTGAGCTTCCTCTGTTGATACTGCATTCGTGACACTGTCCTCGCGCCATGATCGAGAGGAAGGATCGATCCATTCCACCAGTCGCGTGCTCGCCTGAGCCTCCGTAACCGGTTGCTACCCTAGACGTGAATCAAATCTGCTCGGGATCCATGAGTCCTTAAGTGGTCTAATTGTCCTCCCATCCCCAACAGCCCACACAACCCCTGTTTTGACAGCATCCCTTCCCGACATCAAGCTTGTCCATGCCCACGATGGCCGGCTTCCTTTAACCGCATGGAGGAAATCCGATGATGGGAAATAGAGCCCTTTGATCACACTCACCCAAATAGAGTTCGGTTCCGAGATAAGTCTTGAGTCCGTCTTCCCCAACAAGGCTAGATTGAAATATTCAAGTTCCCTAAAATCGAAGCCACCTTCCGATTTAGACCTTGTCATTGTGTCCCATTTCTTCCAATGAATTTTCCGACTCCCATTCGGTGCTCCCCCCCCCCCCCCCCCCTAAAAAAAAAATGTGCAATTAAACCGTTAATTCTATTACACCATGTCTTCGGGAATTGGAAAACACTCATGGCATAGGTTGGTATAGCTGAGATCACCGCTTTTATCAACACTTCTTTCCCAGCATTGTTTAGAAGTTTTGATTTCCAACCATTCATCTTATTAGATATCTTCGATGTCAAGAAACCTAGGGCGTCACACTTTGATCTTCCCCATAACGAGGGAAGACCCAAATATTTCCCTGGGTCTCTTACAAGAGACATACCAAACACCTAAGCCATCTCAACATCAAGCGGGTTTCACTGATCAGAGCCAACATAAATGGAGGATTTAGAGAAGTTTTCCATTTTCCCCGAGGCGATATAGTACTCATCGAGAGTGGCCTTTAGAGATTGAGCATTCTCCAAAGTCCCCTGTAGGAAAAAAAGCGAGTCATCTGCAAATAAAAGGTGGTCCACGCCTGAGCATGTCCTCCTCATTTTGATCCCTACAATGGTGTTATCTCTGACCTTCTGCTCCATGCGTTTGGATAATACATCTGCCACCAATATGAAGAGGTATGGAGATATGGGATCTCCCTGTCTGAGCCCTCTTGAAGGAGTGATCATACCTGTCTTCTTTCCGTTTACGAGTACCTAGTAGGATACTGTTGAGATGCATGCCTCTATCCATTGAATCCATTTCGGGTGGAAACCTCTTTTTGACAGGATCCGTAGGAGGAAATCCCATTCGACCCTGTCATATGCCTTTTGCATATCAATTTTCAGCGCGCAGTCTGGTTTCCTCCTCGAGTCCCCTGAGTTCCTCTTAAGCTTCAAGTAGTGGAACATCTAGTGTGCAATTAGGATGTTGTCCTGTATTTGCCTGCCATCTACAAAACCACTCTGAAAGGGGGTGACAAGTTCTGGTAAACAGGTTTTAAGCATGTTCGCCAGAACATTTGATACAATTTTATAACCAAAGTTACAAAGGCTGATAGGGCGAAAATCAGAAGCAAAAGTAGGGTTTGGAATTTTAGGGATTAAAGTGATATCAGTATGATTGATAGAATATGGGAGAATACCTGAAGCGAGGAAGGCCTTAACCATGGTGATGATGTCTGGACCTACAATCTTCCAAGACCTTTGAAAGAAAGATCCCGGAAAGCCATCTGGTCCCGGTGCCCTTGACCCCTTAAGTTGGTGAGCTGCTATTCTGGTGGTGTACTTCTTACTGAGTACTTCTTAGTTCTTCCCACGTTTTTGCTGGAAGTAGCGATGACATGGTGTATCACACGGCATGTGGGTGTTTGCCAAAATGGGGTGTTTGCCATGTATTAGTATTTATTAATACATGTATTAATTAGCATTTATTAATACATGTATTAATTAATACAATATTTGATTAGAAATAATTGTACGTATTAATTAATATATATGTATTAGCTAATACACAATTATAGTGTTAGTTGAGTATTAACTTGTACATAATCTAACCATGGTATTATTTAAGGGTTAATTACCAACCAGCTACCCGAACTTTGGGTGTTTTGCAACGAGCTACCCGAACTTTGAATTTTCAAAACGAGCTACCCGAACTTTGGACGGAGGAGCAACGAGCTACCTCCGTTAAATTTTATGTTAAATATGGACGGAAAATGACATGGCAACACATGATTGGTCAATAATTTTAAAAACTATATTATTTTTTTACAACACTAAAAAAATCTTTAAAAAACTTGAAAATTAATAGAAAAAATAAGAGTTTGTAAGATAATTTTTGTAATGAAAAATATGAAACAAAATTTTAAAAAACTAATCATTTATTTTTATTTCATAATTTTAATAAAAAAATATATTTAAAATTCTTATTTTTTTTCTATTAATTTTCAAGTTTTTTAAAGAATTTTTCTAATTTTTTTAGTATTTTTAAAAAATAATATAGTTTTTAAAATTATTGACCAATCATGTGTTGCCACGTCATTTTCCGTCCATATTTAACGGAAAATTTAACGGAGGTAGCTCGTTGCTCCTCCGTCCAAAGTTCGGGTAGCTCGTTGCAAAACACCCAAAGTTCGGGTAGCTGGTTGGTTATTAACCCATTATTTAATACGTAGTAAAAATTTACTTAACTACCCTAAGTCTATTAATTCTAGCTAAGAATACTTTATCATGTTAGTTTTTAATTTTTATCAAACTTTGTGAATTTTAAAATATAATATTTTAAAATTATTATTTACTCAGATTATATAATTGTAATTAATAAAAAAAAGGTAATATATTAAATGAAAAATAAAATGATGTAATACTATTTATAAATTTTCATTATTAATTATTCCATATATATTTTATTTTAAAATAATAAATCACTAAGTCAAACACAATAATAGTTATTGGGTACCATTCGAATTCAGAAATAATTTATGAATTTATGTCGATGATGATATATGAAATATAATTAGTATTTTAAAAGAATAGTTAAAAAGTTAATGAAATATCTACTCAATAATATTTTAATACTTGCTCGTCTATTTGATATTTTTTTAACAAATATATTAAAAATAACATTAAATAAAAATATAGTATTTACTCTATTTTTTGACTGTTTATGTGCATGTGTCATGAGGAAAAAAAAATTAGAAGTGATCGTTTAATTGTTTCATTTTTATATTTTGCTAAGTGTGGTTTCACATGTCATGTTGTTCTCAAAATGGATTTGTAAAATCATGTTAATTTAATAAAATCATGTTGTTTGTAAAATCACGCAGTTTCTCATGTTTGTAAAATTAATGAAATGAACTATTTTTTATTTTCAATCAAAAATCAATCACACAGAGTCGCTTGAGAATATGAAAGTTTTGAAACTTTATGCATGGGAGTAACATTTTAAGATTAAAATTGCAATGAGTAGAAAAAAAGAATGGAAGTGGATTGAACCAGTCATGACTAAAAGGGTATACTATTTTTTTCTTCTTTTGTTCGTGCTTTTTTTTCAATTTTTATGAATATGAATATATTTTATTTTTAAAAAAATAAATAAATTTATGTGTACAATTTATTAAATTGCAAAATAAATTTATGGATGTTTATGTCTTTTTGTCACTTTACGTATAATTTTATACTGAATCAAACAGTGTAATAAATTATACATGTATAAGTATTTCTTAATATAGGTGTCATCCAAACATAATATTAAATAATATAGTAATACATATATTACCTAATACATCTGTTAATTATTACATCCAATCAAACTCATACTAATTAGTACGACCCAAGTCCTCGTTATGCGTTGTTGGCAAAAAAGAAAAAATCTTTCTGAGTTAGAAAAGCACGCGACATTTGCATGTCGCCGCGTGGTCTTGAGCCGTCACCAATATCGGTGTGCCACGTCTTCTATTCTGTTGTCCGTCACGAATGGAGGCGTCTGGACTTATATAAGTTTCTTTTGATTAAGCATCACGTTTTTAATCAGACGGATGAAAGTGGTGAAACACTAGATTAGTAGTTAAGATCTACGGTTTAAATTTGATTTGTGACAATAAGGGCAAGATCATGAGGATGGCGCGTTCAACCTCGTGGAAAGCGTGCAAGTACACGTTCCACCTCGTGGTACTCGTTTCCTGGGGAAGCTAGAATCAGGTACAGCGGAGTTTGATACAGACGCAGTATCGGCCAATAAGATTTATTGGTGGAAATGTATAATACACATTAAAACTCTTTCCAGCTTTAGCTATAATAATGTACAGAAGCATTGAATAACCTTTATCTTTATAGATATTAGTTATAATAATTTTATATATCTCCAACAGAAACAATTCATTCAATTTTCTTGTATAAAGTGAAAGAAATTATGAAGTTATTAATTGAGTTTAAATCTTGCCTAACTTATACCAAAAATTAATTTTAGCATTATCTTTATAAAATGTATGTTGTACTATTTAATTTCATGAGATTCTGTATATATACATAAGGTGTATCACATATTCGATAACATAATAAATAATGAGACATTAGTCTAATTATCTTTTGGGTGCCCTACTATCCCTCACATACAAGTAAGTACTCAGTTTAACAAATGCTTCTTGCCTAAAACTGCATTAAAAGAAAAATGGATTGAAATACTTACGTAAGAAATTGACAGTTTTTATAGTTATTATTGTGATGTGGTCTAGTTTAATAGTATCAGGCCGTTACATAAATCTTATATAATATCATTTAACATTGTATATTTTATTTTATATAGAGTGATATAAATAAAAAATAAGAAAGCTGAGCGTCTGCAAGAACTACAGTACACCCTACTGCAGGCTAGCCTAGCTCAGGGAACATATCCTCTTTTAACTTTCGTGGCTATCAAACGCAGAGCTGAACCAAACGACTTCCGAAGAATTCCTCTCTCTTGGAACTCGGAACCTAAGAAGCAGTTCATTCCTGTAACTTCTTCTTCTTCGCAAAGATTCTCAGAAATCTTGCCATCCCTCATCCTAAATCCTTGATAACAAATTTCAATCCAGTTCATCTAGTCAACGGCTGCAGATTTTCGTTACAGGTTCTCTTTTTCGCTATCTGACGGACACGAATGACGTCGCTCGGGGCTAGTCGCAGCGGCACCTGTTCCGTGCGACGCCACTCCGCGGTGTTTATCTCGAAGAGTGCAGCGGCCAGACCTTGTTCCTTGTCGATCGCTCACCCCCGCGCGAAATATCAGCCCGTTAAAGCTGCGATTACGATCTCAAGAAGCGGAAGCAGCGAGTCGCGGTCGGTGTCCAATGAGAAGCTTGACGAGTGGATGCGCGATTCGGTGGTGGAGATCGTGAAGAACCTCCGGAAGGCGCCGCTGTTGGTGCACGTGTACCCGGATAGTCGTGGCGCGCAGGTGGAATTAAGCACGCAGAGGGCCGTTGCAGAGGCGGACTGGAAAGCCGCGAGGGCAAGCTGGGAAAAAGGAGAGTCTCCGTTGCCAGAAGGTGTGATTTTCGTGGAGGAACTGCAGGATGACGATGTGGACCAGGAGGAGAGTAGTGCGAACGGTGGTGATAGGGCATGGGGAATTGTTGTGCAGGGAAGACGGTCTGAATGCGGCGGCGGCCCTGCGTGCTACCTCCTTAAGACGAGTCATGTGGGTTCAGGGTTCGGTTTTTGCAGCACCCACTTCTGTCTGACTCGGGTGAAGAGCTTCAGGGAGAAGGCGAAGACTCAGTTTAAGAATTGCTGGTTGTTGCAGGCCATCCAATGAATTTGAAGCCACTGCAAACCATATTTGTAAATCTAACGAAGAAGCTTCATTAATTGAGGCCATTCATGATTCTTAGTACAAAGTCTATTACGTAAACATTGATTCATGATCAAGTAGACCCAGCGAAAAAAAAATAAAAAAATCATGCTTCTTCAATCCAATATTTGTATTAATTATTGCAATTCAATATTAAAAAAAATATAAGGTCAATTAACTAATTGAACAAACTTTTTTTTTTTAATACAATACTAGATTTAGTCGTTTATAGTGTGTGATGTTTTACGAGGATATGATCTACCGGCTTCTATAATAATGAGGTACCCGACTTCTATAATAATATGAGGTATTATGAAGATATGATCGATCCAACTTCTAGAGTAAAATAAAAATAGTATAAGAATTAAACATTTGATTACAAATATTTTGTTAATTGTAAAACTAAGCGCAGAATATGGGTAGGGTTACGTTTAAGATTCCTTACACTCTTCGTGAGTGGGAGTTTTCGTTGAACCTCTTCCGTTGGTTCTTCCGTCTCTGGTACTACAAGCAACATGTTATTTCGTTGGATCTTCCGTCTTTGGTATAGTCTCTGGTATGGGCAACGTGCCATTCATTATTTTCAGGCGAGGTTGACTCGGGAGTCCTGTATTGAGATAGCAATGTTCAATTGATTGATAACTTCCAACTACGAACAACATTATTTTTTTTTCAGGGGGAGTGCCTTGGGTTCTCTGTGTCCCCCTGGTAGAGACGTTCCGTAATTTTGACGAGCTACTAGAAATTAATTCATTAACGTTATATATGAAATTTACAAGTTGTCGACTGTAAAGCTTTTTCACTTGGTTGATGATGCCAACGAGCTCACCCTTGAGTTGGATGAAATCCAAACTCCTTTCTAATTTCATCATCCTTCCCTTTGTCCTTGTAGGTACTAGGAGACCTCTAATATGTTTGGCTCTTTCTTTCGTTGGTCCAAGCAGGTATGTTCGTTGATGAGGCTTCTCTTTGCCCTCTTCCCCCCTTCTCCTGCTAGGCGGCCTAAGAGGATCAATATTGTGATTGGTATCCCACCCAAGGACTCTAATGTCGAGGCCACACTATGAGATAGAAATTTTGAACTCACAGGGATTCTATCTGAGCTTGAGTAAGTCGAGGTGTTGTTGACTGAAGTATACGGTGCCACCGAGATCGTTTCGAAGTTTAGGTCTATCTACTTATTTGCGGTGGTCCAAATGGTACACTTATAGGTCTTGATATCCTACTACAGGTAATGCCAACGAGTCAAGGAGATTTGCCCCTAGGAGGTCGCCCAAGGAAAAAAGAGAGAAGACCCCTACTTACAAGGGTAAGGGAAAGGCTTTAGGTGTTTTTTGCTTTTGCAAATCTTTGTTTGTCCCTTTTTTTTTTTACAACTTAAGGTGTAATGAATTACTATCCTTGTTTTCCCTTCTTTTACTCTCATCGTGTTTGCGATCTCAATCCAGGTATGTGCGATCTCAATTCAGGTATGTCGTTCGAGAGTTATTTGCGAGGGATTGATTGCATCGAGTGTTTAGCCCATTTATATATCAGTTAAGGGGAAGAGAATTCCTGAGTCTTGGATAATGTTTGTATGGGTGGGGGATGGTTACTCAAAGTCTACCATGTGCCTCGCATCCTTTTGTCAAGTCTTGAATATTGTGCTTGTATGGGTTGGGGATGGTCATTTTATCATTTATAAATAATCCAACTTCCTTTGTTTTTCATGCACCTAGTTGTTTTGTGAAGGATCTAGTCACACATCAGGTACTCTTGGCGGGCACTGAATCTTGTGTATTGTACGTACCTGCTTCGAATCCTTTCTCTTGTTAGTGGAAATGTTACACTTTATGTTACATGTTTTTTCTGTACCTAGTAGTAGTTTCTCTACTTAAGTCAACACTACTAAGTTGTCACCTAGTAGATGGCCAAAAAAAAACTTGTCACCTAATACTAATAAATTGTGTGTTACTCCTATGACTTAAACATCTGGTGTTGTGTTTTCTAATACTCAATTTGACTTAAATTGATCTGAGCTTTATACTATCAGTTCAGTTTGTATTCTAAATGTTGTGTGTAATTCAATTGATATTTTTTAAATTGTTGTCGACTATTTCATTACATATGTTCATGTGTCATATTTAACTTGGCATAGGAGGTTGGGTCATCATGCTAATGTTATTCTTAAAAAGTTGTTTCAACTTTGAAATACTGGCTCGGAGTTTGATAGTGATGGTGAGTTTCATGGAGCCTTGACTCACTGTCTTGCCTCGATTAGTATTCATCATACAGTTATTTGTCCTCATACTTCTCAGCAAAATGACATTGTTGAATGCAAATATGGACATATTGTTGAACTTGGGTTAACTCTTCTTGCTCAGGCTTCTCCTCATTTCAAATATTTGAGTGATCCTTTTTCTTCTAATGTGTTCTTAATCAATCGTTTTACCTATTGGTGTCTTGGGTCAGGTGTCTCCTCATGAAAAACGTTTCCCATTATTTTTTTCAAGTGTGTGCCTCATTATCAGTTTCTCGGGATGTTTGGTAGTTTCCTCATATTTGAGATTTTAATAAACACAAATTTGATTATAGGTCTCGTTCTAGTGTATATTTAGGGTACTCTTCTTATCATCTTGGTTACAAGTGTGTGGATAAGCATGGTCGTGTATTTTTATTTAGACATGTTCAAATTGATGAATATGTCTTTCCATTTTCTCTATCTGAGTCAGTCTCTCATATCTTTTATTGCATCTAAGAACATATCCTATCTTTCATAAGTTTCCACATATGAAGATCCCCACTCAACACATATTTAACTCCACTAAATCAGCATATTCTCATATTCAAGGCTCCCCATATCAGTTTATGCCTCTTTCTAGCTCCCAAGTGTTCAACATTTTCTCATCTTATGACTACTCAAAGTCAATCTGAACATCAATACATTAGTGCTTCTACTAATGATCCTCATTTTACATCTCCAGCTCACTTCTATAAAAACAAAAGATCCTCTTATTAAAGTTCCTCCTCCTATATATTTCTCTACATCTTTAATTATTGAAACACAACATCTTTCATCATCCCATACTCTAGTTGCTACCACTATTCATACTTTATTTCTTCTCATTGATACGATATATTGTGACCTACTGCCACCTAGTTCTAGTACAGGTACACAACTTGATATCCTTGCACCACAAGGCGCTTTTGAGAGAAAACTTGTACCGCAAGGTACATTCGAGATTGTTTCCTAACTAGATATTTCAACTACACAAGATGCAACCAAGAGAAATGTCTATGTTGATTCCTCTAAAGTCCCTATTGTTCAACCTCTATGAGCGCTTACTATTGTTCAATCGATGGAATCTGATTTGACTTCAGAAAGTATGTCACATCCCGAGTCACATTCTATTCACAACATCATAACTCGTTCCTAGGCCAAATCTTATGTTGGAACACTTCTATCCACTTATAATGAGGACAAGTCTTCTCACATTCGTGAAGCCATGCTAATACCAACTTGGAAGGAATTGTTCTTAAAGAAATGATGCTCTACGCAATAACTATACTTGGACTCTTACATATCTTCAATGGAAGAAAAATATTGTCGGATGCAAATGGTTCTTCAAAAGATAACACAAATTGACGGATCAGTTGAAATATGCAAAGAGTGTCTTGTGGCTAAAGGGTTCTCACAAAAAGCGGGGTTTGATTATCAAGAAACATTTAGCCTTGTTGCCAAACACCAAACAATCATGGTTATTTATATCTTACTTTAATGTTTGATTGGCCCTGAGGTAGGTGGATGTTAACCATGTGTTTTTGAATGAAGATCTTCAAGAGGATGTTTACGTGATTCAGCATCCGAGGTAGGTGGATGTTTGTTGAACTGAGAAGATGCAGGTTGCAAGTCTTCTAGGCTGGTTGGAATCACTTTGGGTCATTTTTTGGTCTGGGCTATCTTGTTTTTGACCCGTGTAATTTTTTAATGTTGTTGATATATTTTATTCGTTTTGGGTCTTTTTTGTTTTGTCTGTGACTTTGGGGTGTATTTGGCATTATTTTCGCTAAGTTTTTGAATTTAAGGGTGAATAATTGCTAAATGAAGGAACCACTTTTGATGATCCACAAGTTTTTCTTCGTCAGTTTTAGGGTTTCTGTCATTTTGTTTCTCTCTTTGTTTAGCCCCAATCTTAACATGGTATCAGAGAATATGGGCAAATCTCACTACAAGAATCTGTGGCAACAGCGACAGAGATTTCGTGTTGACGCTAAGAATTGATGTGAAATGTATGTATATTGTGTCAGCAATTTTTGTTGTCGTTATTATTACTTATTAGACACAATATGTTTTCCACCGTTATAAGATACATTTAGTGTTAATTTTTGTCGTCACTTTATTTTTTACATTGATGAATGTGTAATGTCGACCAACACTTGATGTTAAATGACTCCATCAGTAGCAGATGACTTTTCCGTTGTAAATGTACACATTTAAATGCGAAAAGTTTTGTTGTAAATATAGCTATAACAACAACGGATGTATGCCGTAACTAATAAATTTTTTCTTTGTTAAAACATAAGTACCGGGAAAAATGTAAGAATATGTTTGCGTGTCAATATATTGTCGACATTATTATAGTCATTCAATGACAGATTCAATTACTTTGGTAAAATAGTTTATTTAGTGACGACTATTGTTGATGTCAATAATGCACAAACAACTATGGCATATTGTCGACTAACATTAGTCGTTATCGTCACTAAATGTTAAAAAAAATCACTAAACCAATAGAACCATCACTAAACCGAATTGAACCACCATTTAATTTTAAAAAATAAAAAAATCTTAACCTAATTCGAAGCTCACGCCTCTCCCGTTCCCTATTCATTTCCTTAAGTCCTCCCGCTCGGCCGCTCCTAACTCGAAGCTTCTCCTCCCCTGGCGAGTGGAGACTCCGTGGTTCTCCGACTCCGACGCTGGCCAACATACGCCACAGGTAAACAGCTCCCGTTCAGATTCGTCCTCACTTCGTTCTTCTTCATTGGCGCTGTTTGCGTTTATTGATTGAAGATCAAACGAAACATGAGAGAAATCAGACAAAACCTAGGTCAAGAGGAGAAGAGGAACAAGGAGAACTGATATCATCATAAACCACGGTGCCTTACACTGTTTGAGATACATAGAATATAAAGAGAAAACATGATATCCGAAATAGCTAATTAGTCCCTAAACATAAATTGCAACTGAGTCCTTGATCTAACACAATGACCGAATGTTATCCTTCAGTTTTGCCTTGATGAACAAGATACACTAATATTCCCCCATGAAGTTTGGATTTGAAGAGCCTTGATCTGTAGAATTGAGGAGGTGGCCAGCCTGCAAATGTGGCGACTCATTTCCAACCAAACCGAAGCAGCTATACCTATCACAGAAAGTAATATCTGTCTACCAGTTTATAACTGCCCCAACATGAAGCTAGATCTGAAGAACAGCTGGGACTTTTTAATTTAAAAAAAATCAGAGAAACCGAGCACACAAGAACAAAGGTGACAGAGAGGTTTGAGCCTCTGTCTTACCAGTGTGATTGGAAGGTTTTGGCCTTCTTCTTTTTTAATCTCAAAAGTGCACACAGGGAGTTACTTGAATGTTGTCTCCAAAACTGTGCAACACTTTATTATTGACATTAAACCACACCCTATGTCACCTACTGTGATTGGAAGGTTTTGGCCTTCATCTTAAAGTCCTCAAGAGTGAACCAAAGAAGGTACTCTGTTTTTGAACACAAATCACAGGTAACCCCGATTTTTTGTTTTAGTTGGGAAAACATGATCAGGCACATGCAAAGCAACCAGCTGAGCTACTTACGTCATAAAAGGAGAACCTAGGGCAAATATAACCAGCTAGAACAGATATACACATTAATGGAGAGGCTAACTGACCATCGGTATGAGAATGAAATCAGTCGCTGCATAAGAGGCTGGCGAGTTACTCAATGCTAAGTCCAAGGCCTGCAATAAAAAAAACAGAGGAATATAAGCGATAAGGAAATGGGAAACAGGTATGGAAGCTTAGCTATGAAACGGACGTAGTGGTGAGATACTCAGATTTTGAGTTGTCATGAAGGTACGAGTCAACATTAGTGAGTTCCTGAATGGTTGTGACACCCAATTTTTTCCTGAATGGGACGAATTGCTTCTCCGTAAGTAGTTTAGTTAGGATGTCCGCAAGTTGTTCAGCTGCTGGAACAAAGTTAATTAACACTTGTCCAGCAGCAACTTTCTCACGAATGAAGCACATGTCGATTTCGACATGCTTCATTTTTGAGTGTTGTACTGGGTTTTCAGTGAGAGCAACTGCACTGCTGTTGTCAGTCCAGATTATAGGGGTAGTAGCAATATTAATCTTAAGCTCAGAAAGTAGGGAAGTGACCCACAGTACCTCACAGATGGCATTTGCAATGGCGCGATATTCTGCTTCAGCCGACGACCTGGCTACCACAGGTTGTTTCTTCGAGCTCCAGACCACGGGGTTCCCATTGAGGAGTAGATAATGACCAGAGATGGACCTGCGATCGGATGCATCACCACCCCAGTCTGCATCCGAATAAGACATTAAGACAGCATCGTTACATGAAACATCATTGTTAACTTTAAACATTAAGCCATGATTAAGAGAACCCTTCAGGTAACGAAGGATCCGAATTACAGCTTTCCAATGAGATAAGTGCGGGTTTTGCATAAACTGACTAAGTCTATTTACATCAAAGTGAATATCGGGACGAATAATGCAGATGTGCTGCAGTGCCCCAATAGTGCTTCTATAAAGAAGACCATCAGAAAAGAGTTCTTGTTCGAGAATCATACCTGTTTTGGTCATGCACTTACCTGTCATCGGAGTTGGAAGAGGGTCAGTATTGACTAAACCAGTTTTGCCGAGAAGATCTGTAATGTATTTTTTTTTACTGAGGAGAAGGGAGTCTTTGGTGCGTTGCACCTCCATTCCAAGAAAGTGGTTTAAGACGCCTAAGTCCTTGAGCTGAAACTCATTATTGAGTTGCTCTATTACCTCAGCAATGATTGCATCTGAACTACCTGTGACTACTATGTCATCTACATATACAAGAAGAAGAACAGAGCCAGCATTAGTGAACTTAATGAAAAGGCAATTGTCAGAATTTGATACAGAAAAAGACAGAGAATGAATTAAGAAGAACTTTAAACGTTCAAACCAGGCCCTTGGTGCCTGTTTGAGGCCGTAAATGGCCTTATGAAGTTGACACACAAGAGCCGTACCATTAGTACCTGTGATTTGAAAACCCGGAGGTTGGGTCATATAGACATCCTCAAGCAATTCCCCATGAAGGAATGCACTGTTAATGTCTATTTGCCTAAGGGTCCAGTGATGTGTTAAGGCAATGGTGAGGACAATGCGCATGGTTTGTGGTTTGACAACCGGGCTAAATGTGTCTTGAAAGTCGAAGCCCGGTTTTTGAGAAAAACCACGAGCCACAAGTCTAGCTTTTAGACGGTCTACCGAGCCGTCAACCTTCTTTTTAATCTTAAAAAGCCACTTACAACTGATTGGGTGTCTACCAGGGGGTAAGGGGACTAGGGACCAGGTATTGTTGGAGGTAAGGGCATCTAGTTCAGACCTTACCGCAGTTGCCCAGCTGGAGTGGGCCATGGCCTCGTGAATGTTTGAGGGTTCGACGGTGGGGTCAGGAGGGGTTGAGGAGGAGCAGACTGTAAGGGCTTGGGTGTTCTTGGCTTTGGACCGAGTCTGCATGGGGTGGGTTGAGGTGGATGGAGCCACTGGATTATGTAGGGGAATAAGGGTAGGGTCAGTGGAACTGGATGGAATGTACCTAACAGTGGAGGGAGGATTGGCACAGGTTAAAACAGGCTGACTTAACTGAGGTAGAGGAGAGGGAGGAAGGGATGATACCTGATCAGTGTCAACACGGAGGGGAACCAAGACAGTTGCTTGATCCGACTCCGAGCAGGAACCTGGGACATATCTGATAGCAGGAGCTGAAGGAGACATACCTGGTCTAGATGACGATGGCTGAACCAGAGGTACACCAGATGACCCTGATCTGGGAGCCATAGGAGACGAGCCAGCAGCCCTGGTGTTTGGAGCAGCTTGTACAGAGGGAAAGCCCCCAGCTGATGCTGAACCAGGCGAGGTGGTTGAGGGGATGTGATCATCCAGTGGTAAGGACAGGGACAGGGAATTCTGAGCTGGTCCCGACTCATGTTGGGAGACCTGAGTTGCGGCTGCTGCATCTCCTGGATCATGCAAAAGAGAGGAATCAAACGGAAGGAAAAAAGGTGTAGATGTTACCGTGTTTTTTACCGCAGCTGAGTTGAGGAATGAACCAGCCTTATCTGCAAACGGGAAAACAGATTCATGGAAGGTGACATGCCTAGAAATATAAACACGTCCTGTCGCATCTAAACACCTATACCCGTGATAGGACGAGCAGTATCCAAGAAACACACAAGGAACTGATCTAAAATCAAGCTTATGCGAGTTATAGGCACGAAGATGAGGAAAGCAGAGGCAACCAAATACACGCAGAAACCAATAATCAGGTGACGATTTAAAAAGACATTCATGAGGTGAGATATTATCTAACACACGAGTAGGCAATCTGTTTAACAGAAAAACAGCAGTAAAGAAAGCGTCACTCCAATAGTAGAGGGGCATGGAAGCTTGAGACATTAGGGTGAGTCCAAGTTCCACAATATGCCGGTGTTTTCTTTCGACAATTCCATTTTGCTCGGAGGTATGAGGACAAGTAATCCTGTGAAGGATGCCGAGCTGCTGAAGGTATGATGAGAGGGGCTTAAATTCAGCCCCTCCATCCGTTTGAACAGCTTTAAGGGTGCAGCCGAGCTGTTTTTCCGCAGCTCTATGGAACTGAATAAACGAGTGAGTGGCCTCACTCTTGGTTTTAAGGAAGTAGATCCATGTGTAACGACTATGAACATCAACAATGCTCATGTAATAGCGATTACCATTGGAAATGTAGGGAGCTGGACCCCAAAGGTCCACCTCCACTAGTTCAAGAGGCAAAGCATAAACAGAATTCGAAGAATGAAAAGGCAATTTTTTACTCTTTCCTATTGCACATGCAACACAATCATGATTGGAATTAGAAACTGCAATTTTATTGATTCGTAAAATATGCGACAAAAGTTGTGAGGACGGGTGACCCAACCTCATATGCCACACATTGGATTCTAACTTACGTTGAGAAGTAAGACAATGACTCTCAGAACCTATCCTAGGACAATTATTGACACTAGATACTGAAGGAAGAAGTCTTTCTAACTTGGCTAAATCAATGCTGTAGAGGCCATCACGTTCATCTCCATATAGAAGCACCTGATGAGTCGTGGCATCCCGAATAACACACCGAGATGGGTGAAATTCGAAGTATACCTGATTATCCTTGGTGAACTGCGAGACGGAAACCAGATTTTTAGTAACCTTAGGCGCATATAAAACATTGTTAAGCAGCAAGGATCTATTGGAAGTATGAATAGCTGAATTTGTAATACCAGAAATTGAAAGGGAAGAACCATTACCAACAGTTATCATACCTGGACCGTGGTACGGGATAGTGTCCGATGCGGAGGCTGTGTGAGTAAGGTGGTTTGTAGCACCCGAGTCCGGGTACCAGGTCAATGGCTGGACAGCCGCCTGTGGGGGTAATGGCTGGACAGATGGATTCATGGTCTGAATCGGAGGAGGGGCTGGGCCAGCTGCAGGGAAACTCGGGTGACCAGCTGGTGTAGGCACAGCACCAAGGGGTAAATGGTGGTACGGCTGCACGGGCGTGTTGGAATAGGCAGTGAGGGCAGCCATATGAGGTGCAGCACCGAGGGGTGCAAGGTGCTGTGGTAAAGGAGCTGTATATGTGTAGGCTGCTGCAGGGTAAGGGGCGGTGACATGGAGAGGGTGCATATGTGTAACTGGGGCAATAGGGGTCACAGTGGGTGGAACTGCATTACTAAGCTCAGACCAATTGTTAGCACACATATTAGCATTAAAACCCCCCGAGCCCCCACCATTCGGATCAGTCACCCCCACAAAGTTCATATTAAAACGTTGAAAGCAACGGTGGACAAGGTGACCGATCTTACCGCATAGTTGACACTGAGGTTTGTTACCTCCAGAGTTGCGACCGCGGCCCCTACCCCGACCCATGTACGGTGGAGAGGGAGGGAACTGATGAGGAGAGCCAGATTGACCAGGTCTTGCAGCTGAACTTTGTGGACCCGGGTCTGCAGGCTGAGGCATCATGCTTGGGATGACAGAGTCATCACGGTCCCTAGTCGGGTCAGGGGTAGGGGTAGCAGCTGTGGGAGTCATAGAGCGAGCAACAAGATTAGCAGCAGGGGGTATATAAAAAAGAAGGTCTCTTTGTCTAGTTTCAGCATCCAAAAGCACCGAGCACACCGAGGTAATGTCATAGGGGTTTCTACTTGTATGTATAACAGCAGCAACATGGTCAAATTGGCCCTTCACCCCATTTAAAATGATGGAGATTTGCTGGATCTCCTCAATGGGATGACCACAGCTAGCGAGACTATCACACGTAGTTTGAATATCCGTGAGATAGTCACGCATGGGCTGATGTGGTAGTTTGCGTATCTTGAGCCGATCATACAAGCTCATGATACGTGTGGTTGATGATGAAGAAAAGACTTGATGCAGCTTTTGCCATATGGCACAAGCCGTCATACAACCTAGAAGACAACGATTAACAGATGGGGATATTGAAGCTAAAAGCCAGGAAGCTAAAGAACTATCACGTTGAATGAACTTAGGGTATTCCGGATTCTCTATATTGTTACCAGCTGCATCCACAATGAACTGTGGGACAACAATGGTGCCAAAGAGATGAGCTTCAAGATTGAAGCCCCTCACCGTGAGTAAAACTTGTTGTTTCCAAGATTGGAAATTCTCGTCACCTATAAGTAACGAGATTTTCTTGCTTGAAAAAACAGGTGAGGAGTCCTCCATCTTAACAGCAGAAACGAAGAAACAGAATGGTGCAATACCAGAATTAACGAGCAAGCTAAAGCAGAGATAACAGAATTAACAATCAGCCGAAGCAGAAGCAAGAACAAAGGAACAGCAGGTGCAGTACCAATAGCTTAAAATGATGTAGATAAGCAGCATATCAGAATAACATAAGTAGCATAAGTGAAGATGAACATAATGATGAAACAGCTAGGAATATAATCAAACACAAAGGAGGCACACATAGCAGCCGTAGCTTCTTGCTTCATGATGGAGGGAATGAAGAACCGCAACATCAGTGAAGTGAGAAGAATCATAGCATAGAGCAACATAAACATGAATCAAGGATGAAGACATAGCTGAAAAATCATTGATTGATTTTCGGCCGAGACAACACAGAACAGAAAAACAGCGGAAGAACAAGTAATGGAACGATTAATCACACAAGCCCAGCTTGCTAAGGAGCAAGAGCAGCTCTGATACCATGTTTGCGTTTATTGATTGAAGATCAAACGAAACATGAGAGAAATCAGACAAAACCTAGGTCAAGAGGAGAAGAGGAACAAGGAGAACTGATATCATCATAAACCACGGTGCCTTACACTGTTTGAGATACATAGAATATAAAGAGAAAACATGATATCCGAAATAGCTAATTAGTCCCTAAACATAAATTGCAACCGAGTCCTTGATCTAACACAATGACCGAATGTTATCCTTCAGTTTTGCCTTGATGAACAAGATACACTAATAGGCGCCACACAATCAGGTTAGGTTTGGTCTTTGCCTCTTCAGTCTTCGCTGTCAGGTTAGGTTTTCGTCTTTCCTATCTTGTCTTCTGAACCTAGCCTCAGCCTCATCCTTGATTTTGTGGTCGGACTGAACCCAAAATTAAGGAATTGGGTTCAATTTGATCGAGCAACAACGCACACCGAGTTTGTTTGTGGGAGCTGACGCTTCTTGCTTCACATGTACACCCATCAGTTGCTACCATGGCTAGGACTGTTGTATCGGACCAACATTGTCTACAATGGGAACCCAAAAAACGATCTCACTCTTACTGCGTTTTTGGAGAAGTTGATGGAAAAGAAACTGAAGCAAGCCATGTGGCACGGTGCTTCTCAAGATGAAGCACCGTGCCACATGGCTTGCTTCAGTTTCTTTTCCATCAACTTCTCCAAAAACGAGATAGAAAAGAAACAAGATGAAAATAGTAAAGAGACATGAAAAGTAGAAGAACGTGAGGAAATGATGGAAGTTTGAAGGAATTTATGTCGGTCAGTTAGAAAGCTAGAGCCTATTGAATAATAAACTATAAATGTTGCTTTTAGTGAGTATTAAAGTTAGAAGTTAATAGAGGAAACTAAATGGCCAAGAGTTTTTGTGTAGATGAATTAGGTCAAGAGTCATAGTTAGTAGATGAAATGTTAAGAGTCTCCATTAATAGTTTTTATTGTTCTTGTTTGTATAATGGCTATATAAAGGCATTGTTATTTTTGATTTAGAGTATGACTCAAAGTAAGAAAAGTTAAACATTCTTGTGAGTTCAATTTGAGTTATCTAAGGCCAACGTACAATTACAGAAAGTTCAAACTGCTTTAAGTAGAAATTATGTACTCAACTCTTAAATGATCATTCAAAATATTTATTTACCTCCATTTTCTCTTGTTGCTTGGTGAATGAAATCAAAGAAGCACATGTAGTATAGAATGTGCATTATATAACATCTCTTTTACTTTATATACCCATTTATAACTGATGACATGCTTTCATGCAAGAGGAACCAAGATCCATGTTTTATTGTTCTCTAATGCTTTTATCTCATCTTTCAAGGCATATATCCAATTTTCGTTCTTAGAAGCATCATAATAAGACTTACGGGGCGTTTCTTTCATGGAATTCGGAATAAGGAATACGGAATAGGGAATAAGAATAAGGAATAAGGAATAGGAGATAACAATATGAAGTTGTTTATTTGGTGGAATGGAATGGAATGGAATGGAATGGAATAAGGAATTCTGTTATTTTTTTGGTGAATGAAATATGGAAATGGAATAAAATATGGTAAAATGACATATATGCGCTTACTTTCATATGTATAGTATATAATACAAATAACTTGTATATATGAATTATAAAAAACAAAAATAATAAAACTTATGATATATTTAATTAATAATTATAAAAAACTTTTAAAATAATTAAGTTAATTAATTAATACGATTTATTAATTAAGATAAAATAGTTGAATTAATGTAAATTTTAATATAAATCAATTCTTTTTATCAATACCCGACTTTATATTTATCCGAACCATAATATCAGTAATTACACTATCATTACAACATGGCAATACACCGACCTTAAACCTATAATTCAACATATATGACAATATTTCATTACAACATGACATAAATTTGAGATCATTGTCATCATCAATAAACCTATAATTCAACAGATACAGCAGCAGCAGCATCATGATGAACAGCTTCATGAAGATACAGCATCATCAACAACAATAAACCTATGAAGGGCACACAACATCAAGAAGAACAACCGAACCCGGGTTAACAGCAAGTCCTACCAATACCCACCTGATTAACTTCAACAGGTATACCAAGTCGACATTGTGCATTTTCTAGATGAAGAACCACATTCTCACGCTGGTACCTTACGTTATCTTTCTGCAAGGTAAAGTAACTACGATTCAGTTAACATATCAAATCAAAAATAGAAGGGATGAAATAAGTCTTCTGCTCCTGCAGCATTTATAACCTACTACCCAAACAATGAAAGGAAGATCATAGAACAAATGAAAATAGATTGTGGTAGGTCTACAGAAAATCCACTAGTGATGCATCTGAAATCCAAATGCTGTAGTTAAGACTGAAGAGCTCCAGAACGCTGAACTGTCACATATTCGAATAAATATAATTAACCGCAAAGCATCTTAATTCTTTGACGGGCTCCTTCAATACATAAGCCGCATATGGGCGTCATCCAACATTTTTAAAGCAACGGATAAATTAATCAAGACAGACCAGACATGAATAAGAAAAAAGACATTGATCAGACATGCTTGCTAACAACATATTGCTAGAGCAAATACAAATCATTCACTAGAAGTCTAACATAACAAAGGCCACAGGAAAAAAATCAATCAAAGGAGAAAAAATTCAAACTGACCTGAAAACCAAACACATATTCTAGAAGATCAAATATATCAGCATCACGTTCTCCAGAGATCTCAAAATCAGAAGGAAGTCTAGGAAAGTGTTCTGCATATCTAATGGAAGATATGGCACTTCTAACATGGATAAACATCAAATGAAGGCACAGAGTTAAATAATATATACTAGAATAAACATATATCTTCATCAACAACATATTAACATATAACCACAAATAACATAATCAAACCAAATCAATCTGAATCAACCATTCAATTCACAACAGAATCAGGTTGAAGAACCGAACAGATACAATCTGAATCAACCATTCAATTCAATCTGAACCTTCAATTTTGACAGAACCGAACAGATACATTGAAGAACAAAACCCAGAATCAGGTGACCGATTCTGGGTTCTGTTCGAACCCAGAACCCCGAATCACCGATTCTGGGTTCGAATCCAGAATCATTGGAGTTTCGAACATACCTGAGGAAAGGGACAGAGGCTTCTTCGAACGGAGAGCATCGAACGGAGGCTTCTTCGGTTGGTCATAAGAGCAGGAGGGTAGTTTGGCCCTTATAAAAAATGAATGAGGGCAAAAGAGTCATTTGGTCACCTATTCCGGATTCCTTGCCCGGTCTCCTTACGAATTCTTTGCTTTTCACAAGGAATGTCTAACACTAGAGGGTCCGGATTCCGTAAGCCGGATTTTTGCAATTCCGCGAAAAGAAAAACTTCTTACGGAATCCGTAAGCTGAATTCCTTACACATTCCGTGAAAAGAACATGCCATTAGGCTCAGCAATCGAATCTAAAGTGTCTAGACAACCTTTGTGATTTGTACTGATATGATCATAACAAACATGATTTTCAAGAGGATACCTAGTAGAGTAAACATTCAACATGTTATAGTCTTTTTGCCACACAGGTGCCTTTAATGTACGAGAGGACCTACGTGGTTGATCACTAGGCATCGGGGAGACATCACATTACCTGGTAGGGTTTCATGATTTTCTGAGTTAACTATGTATTTAAAGGACTCTACAAGTTGCATAAAATTAAGATTAGTATCTACAATATTGATAGGTTGATGCATGAATATGTTATCATCATCTTTTGAAGTGGCCTTAAAAGGAAACATAGGCTCAACAAATTTTACGTGTATGTTAAAGAAAAAGGTTTTCGTTTGCAAATTTAGCAATCTATATCCTTTTTGGGTTAGCGAGTATCCCATCATAACACATGAACCGATCTTGAGGCAAATTTGTCAATGCTAGTTATAATCCTTGCGTAACACAATGACCCAAATACTCACAAATAACTTCTTTCAAAGCATTTTTTTCATGTAGAGAGAGACTCTTTAAAACAGGAGTAGACATCAAGTTAATAAGATAGAAAGACGTTAAAATGCAATCACCCAAAAATCTAAGAAGACTATTAGCTTATATTCTTAACTCTCTAGTAACTTCAAGTAAATATTTATGCTTTCTCTCTACAACCCCTCTTTGGAAACGGCAATCTGTATTGTTTTGCCATAAGACAAATTTCACAATCGACAACTGTTTTATTTTGAAAACAAAATACTTGAGAGAATTTATCTTACTAAGGATTTGTGTGGAAAAGATACAGCCCATCAGGCCTAAATGTCTATGCTATAAAATAGATTGAGGATTTGGTCAAGAGGAAGCTTATAGGACTAATGGTTGAGTAAGAGGCGTATTGGAAATATAGAGTCCACCAACTTCTCTACCAATCTCCAACACCATTCCATTGGAGAGTCCTCATTAATACAAACTTTGGGGAAAACGTAATGGAGCAAGATAACTATTTTTCAGTTTTCCTATTGGCAACAGACTATGCTTCAAATTAGGCAACTACAACACAATATTCAATTTCTTTGACAAATTAAAAATGAAGTTTCCTATTCCAGATATGTTCGAGTGGGAACCATTAAGTAATTAAACTTTTGAGTCATTATTTCTTAAGTCAATTAGCCAGTTTTACATACAACTCATATGATTAGTGGCTCCGTTATCTAAAATCCAGGCATCATGATTATAAGTAACAACATTGAGACAAGTTATACATGTTGTGTTAGCCTTAATGAATGAACTCTCTTTATTATTCTGATGCCTGCTCAGAACACAAGCAAGTTGTTCGAGTTAATCGTGGTTGATCATATCAGGAGGGGCATGGTTTGAATCAAGAGGATTCATGCAACCAAAATCAATTTGTTTTGGTGTAGAGCTTATGGAAGAAGCAACAGTGTTATACTCAAAATCAACAACATTGTTTGCTTGAGAAGACCTTTTTTGAGCATCCTGGTTGTTTTTCTTCCAACCGGGAGGGTACTCGTACTTCTTGAAGCAGCAGTTGATCTCGTACCCTTTGTTCTTAAATAAATCCCAAAAGAGAATTTTCCTAGGAGGCGAAACTGATTAACAATGTTGGCCATGGACGTGCCCGCCATTCCGCTTTCTCTTGGATTGAAACAAAATAAGCTTGATTAAAGTTGGGAAAACTATACTTCCTCTAGATAGTCCTTTACTCCACAATAGAGCACATAAAGATAATGAATGTTGATACCTCTCCAAGTATGACATCCATTTACGAGCATCTAGAAAAAATGAAGTAGTAGAAAATGAAGATGAGGCAATACAATTTTGACACCGTGAAGACAATTCTCTCATCATGGATAAAGCTTTGTACAGGATTGAGTACTTAACCCCTTTGTATAATAATGTGTGTCACCACCCGAAGACATAGCGAATGCTCAGAGAACTGCACAAACGTTTTGTTACCTGTTACAAAGAAGTTATGTCCTTTCACCAACAATTCTTGTTCCAATAATACTACAGACAAACCATGAATAAAGAGGTGTTGACACTAGTACAAGTTAACGAGTCCTACGAGAAGTACATGCCAGGAGTCGACCGCCTCCAGTAGAGTTAACGCTTAGCCCTTCGTTCAGTGGTGGATCGACTTGTCTGGCAAATACCAAAATCCAAAAAACAACAAACGTTCATCAACGCCATTCATTACTTATCAAACTAGGTCGAAGTGAAAGCATTTTATGACAACCACCAAAATTCAAGTGATCCAATTTATCAATTCACGAATCGTATCCATGTAAAAAGTTGCCAATATTCTCAATTCTCATTAGTGACAATGACCCACAATTTGTTGACTAAAAACTCAAAACGTTTTAAGAGGAACAAAGTATTCAGCATCACTTCACCTAAAAGCATGACTAGTCGGACAAAGAAGCGGAATTGAAAAATAAAATAATTCTACTCAACCTTAAAAAATGGTCTATGTTTTAAAAATTTGTGATGAAAAATTATCAAATGTGTTTCCGAATAATGTCAAAAAAGACAATTGTGGAGACACCCTTTAGGTTAGTTTATGACTATAGGGTGGCCTCTTCAATTGAAATAGTTGTTACCTAGCATTTTGAGGCGACAACCAATGAAAGGGAGAGAGACCTCATACTTACTTTAGCTAACGAGAAGTGTTGCTCTTCGGAAAAGATACAAGCCCACGATTTCAGTATGAGGTAATTGTTAGGGGACTATAAAATGTTCAATTTAGAAGTTAATATCTTACTTGTTTTTCCTTTTGTTTATTTACTATGTATCATAGTCCTTAAATACTCTTATATAAGGAGTAGTCTTCTTGTACCTCTAATCATCGAAAGCACTACATTGTTTTTGATAAATAGAGCGTTATCTTTTTTATTCTACCGACACTTACATCTATGAAATCTATTGGAGATGGTCAACTAATTTTTACACTAAAAAAAATTAATAATATGTCTTCAAATGGAAAAGATCCTTATAAAGTTATCACCACCTTATAAAGTCTCCAAAAATTTGGTCAAACCAATCAAATGAGATTCGAGAGTGCTCTGCTTCTTTTTTTTTTTGAGTGCTCAGTGTGTATCCAACAAATTATTATAGGTATCATTCTCAAGTTTTTATGGAACCTAGGCGTCACCTAGTTGTCTCCAAAACGTCGGTGGATGAACCTGTATCATCGCCTGTATCTTCGTACCATCTGACAATCTTGAAGGACAACAAGCATTTAATGAAAAGCAATGAGTATACCTAGTACTCATTAGGTTTAGAAGCGGCTCGGATAACGAATAAACATTACATTTACATTGACTTTGCCTATAAATACTTCTCACCTACCCACTTCTTCACCAGGTAATTTAATACTTCACCAGGTAATTTAATACTCTGATATTCAAATTTATTCTCCAACAACCTCTTACTTAATCATTGGAGGAAAAATAATTAGTAAATCATGAGATTTTCTTTTTGCAGTCATTGGAGGAAAAATAATTAGTAAATTATGAGATTTTCATTTTGCAGGTCATCCGAATTAGCAAGACTAGCGAAGAGTCCTTCGACCATTGACTTGGACACCAACAAAAGTATACGAAGATCCAACATTGGCATCGTCAACCAGAAACGTGACAACAAAGTCATGACCCTACCAAACATCAGAGCTAACGACGGAAAGCAAGTGTACACGGAAACAAATTCAGGCGATTCTACCTAAGTTCAGTCACTTAACCTAACCCCGCGTGGAATGGGCATCCGATGTTCCTTGTGGGATCTTCTATATTCCAGGTGGGAGACCACAACAATGAGGAGTAGCACCCGCAGGCTTCGCCTTCTAGAGAACCCAGACAAGGACAAAAGTGTGAAAAGGGCCTCATGAATCATATCAGTCGCCGAGAGAGGCTCCTCCTAGGAGACCATCCTTACGCCGACCTTGATCGCCGCCTTAGAGGAATTTCTTAGGCGCGGTAGATTCTCGACAGATCCAACAGCAGTTCCACCGATGCATACAAACTCCCCTAGGGAAGAGAAGGTCACCTATAGCCCTCAAGTAGGCAGCTCGCAGAGATCACAAAGATACACTTCCCACAACATACACGACGTCGCATTTTAATGCACAACTCCCACCAGCTAGCACGATCCCTGGTCGACCGAGCTATATTTACGTACAATCCCTTCCTCTACAAGCGACACTCACCATGAGCTAAATGGAGTAGCTCATAAATAGAAATCTCAAAGAGCAAAAAGGTCCGATAATGCATACTCGCCATGATAGGGCATCACATCCCTTCACGACAAAAGTAATGTCGATTATCATCCCTCGCGATATAACAACCCACTAAATTCTGGATTACACGGGCGAAGGGTTCAGTGCAACATATACAGAAATACAAGTCGTCACACGTAGGTCGAACAAATGATGACAATCACTTTACCCTACTCTTCCTGGCTACGCTCTCCGGTGCTGCCTCATACTGGTTTTTGGATTTCCTAAGGCGTAGGTCTGTTCTTTGGATGACTTAAAAATCAAGTTTATCACACAATACGTAGGGGGAACAAAACTTCCTCAACTATGTAGGATGCCTGGATGATGTGCAGCAACAGAAGGACGAATATTTTGCGAGCTAATATAGTCGCTTCAACCAAAACCTGGCCAACATTGACCAAATTATCACTGATTGTGAGGTGGCCTGAACCTTCATAAGCGACTTAGGACCTAGAGGAAGCGCAGTGGGGAACACATTTAGAGTAGCACCAGTCTACACGCCCGGGGATTTGGCTGAGAGGGTTAAAGCCTACATAGAGCTAGAGTGAGCAGTAGAGCGCTTGAGCGACACATATGTAAGGCGTAGGCAGAGAGAGGTGTCACCTCGTGAGAGCTCATCGAGGTCATTGCCCTCTCCAAAGAAGGACGCTTAGAGAAGCGATACACGACTCTATAAGAACGAAGATGCCAGGCGTCACGCTCAAGTTATGGAAGCTTCAACCTTTACTCACCTAACGAGAAAACTGTCGACAGTGTTAAAGGAGATGGAACGCAATAACCTAGAAATGCCACCGGCTCCTCGAAAAGCCAGAGGTCACATGGGCAGGGATCTGCACCTCCCCTACAATTATTATAGGGCAAACGACCAAGACAGTGACGATTGTTTCATGTTGAGACGCGATATAGATGAAAACCCCATGGAAGAAAGTCGTTTCCTTACACTGGTGGAAGTTGAAATCGATGGTCTAAGAAAGGTAGTGAGAATCGGAGCGGCGCTCCAAAAAACATAGACTGAGCGATTGACCGAGCTCTTGGTAAAATTCAAAGAACGATTTGCCTGGCATCCCAATGACATGACATGCATCGCTAATGACATCATCACCCAAGGCCCATGACGCAAAGAAGGAGGACGATGGGCGATGAAAAATGATTGAAAATCAGAGTGAAGTGGGGAAATTGATCGATACCAGCTCTGTGATGGAAGTGAGGTTCCAAACTTGAGTGGCTAACCAGTGTTGGTAAAAACGTCAACGAGTAAATGGAAGATGTGCGTCGACTTTAGAGACCTCAAAAAAGTGTGCCCTAAATGTTGTTACCCTCTCTCCTGCATCGACCAACTCGTGAATACCACCTCGGGACATAAGTTGATCAACATTATGGATTCATACTCTATCTACAACCAGATAAGGATATCATAGAGGGATGTGCCACACACAACATTCTATGTGGACAACGACATATCGGTGATGCCGTTTGGACTCATCAACGCCAGATCCACATACTAAAGGATAGTGAACATGTTATTCGCAGATATGTTGAGTGATACTATGGAGGCCTATTTCGACGACATTATGGCGAAGTCCAGGAAAGGTGTCGACCACCAACAGAACCTGAAACTAGCTTTTGCTTAGCGAAGTTACCGAATGTCTGCCTGAACCCTTCCAAATGCACTTTTGGTGTTAACTGAGGAAGGTTTCTAGGATTCATGGTGAGACAAAGTGGGATTGAGGTGAATCCAAAACGCTCAGCGCCATTGAATAAATGTGGTAATCAACATGTCACTAGGAGCTGCAGTACCTAAATGGACGTCTGGCGGCCCTAAGGAGATTCCTGTCGAAGTCTGAAGAGAATTCATTGCCTTTCTTTCAGTTTCTCCGCGCAAACAAGAAGTTTGATTAGACACAAGAATGTTAGGAGACTTTTCAGTGCTTAAAGCACCACCTGAAAACGCTACCACATCTGGCCAAGCCCATAGCAGACGACGCACGCTATCCATATTTGAGTGTCAGTCTAATCGTTGTAAACTTGGTTCTGGATAAGGAAGATGATAGTGCACAGGTCCTGGTCTATTTTGTAAGAAAAGTGTTCACTAAGGCTGGCAATTTCTGACACGACACGATTAAACGATACGACACGATCTGCTTTAAAGCGTATATGGGTTTGACCTTAATGGATCCCGTGTCTAAACAACTCTTATACGTTTAAACGCGATTATTAATCGTGTCTAAACAACTCAGATCTGCGAATATCTGTATAAACACGATTAACTATTTGTATCTAATCGTGTTGTGTATACATGTGACATGTTTAGACACATTTAAGTATAATAATAATAATAAAATATTAAAATACTCACTTACTTTTTAATATTGAACTATGAAGACCTTACTTTGTATATTTAGATTTGTGTATATATCTGCTTTAAAGCGTATATGAGTTTGACATTAACGTATATCGTGTCTAAACAACTCTATACGTTTAGACACGATTAACGACTTATACGTCTAGACACGAAACATGTTTAAACACGTTTAAGATTTATCCATTTAGACACGAGACATGTTTAGACACGACACGATTAATTGCAACCCCTAGTGTTCACCCAAGTTAACATAAAATATCTTGAGATTGAGAAGTACCTTTATACGTTGATTATCTCAGCTAGATAGCTACATCCATACATCCATGCGCATGACGTTACTGCTCTAACCAATCAACCACTGAAACACTTTTTACCGAATTTGAGAAGAATGGTGAAAAGATGCAAATAGTTAGGTGAATTCAAAATAAATTTTGTCCTACAAACATCCATAAAAGGGTAAGCCCTCGCTGACTTTATTGTAGAATCAACACGGCCTTTCGTAAAGAAACTGTAAATAACGAGGAAGTCTAGGAGCTACGCACGGATGGGTCATCGAGCCTCGGCCTGTGGAGAACATCCCTGCAGTCCCTCCGCCTGTCGAACCTCCTTTGGAGGTGTCTACTGAAGAGGAAATTCAGCTGGATGACCCCTATGTGGAGGAACCACCAGGTATACAAATAGTTAATAACTTCTAATTTGTCCCATACTATTAAGCATGCATTTGTACAACTTGGTTATCTAATCGATACCTGATTTACGTGTCAGCTGCGGAAGAGGAAGGAGTAATTATTCAATTGGAAAGACTATGTAGAGGGAGAACTAGATGCATAAGGTTGTCTAGAAATGGCGTCAACGAAAAAGAGGTTCTAAAATTTAAATCTCGAGGTAAAGTCTGCAGTAACAATGCTTCGATGTTTGCAAGTTGGTGTGGCTGCATTGTTAGGAAACGAACGAATGCACCTCTCATGGTGAAAGACTGGAAGGAGATTCCTAAGTCTCCAATAGACTACGAAGCGAAGATGCTCTTGCTGGTGGCGGTAAGTCTCAGTTGTAAATGGAACTAGGACATACATATTGCACCTGTCTATTTGTAAATGCTGTAAGAACTGGTTCTAACATTTCCGTATTGTTCAAACTTGCAGGAGAAGTTTGTGATACCGGATGATGACAACCTGAAGCAGTTGATCATCTGTACTCTTAAAGAGAAGTACAAAAACTACAGGGCGAATCTAAAGAAAATGTACTTTGACAAGTACCTTACGAATGAAGAAAGGTTACAAAATATTCCTCCTGACGTGGTGAAAGAGGATTGGGTGTGGCTTGTTAACTGGTTCAGCTCAGACGAGTTCAAGGTTTGTGCCTTCCTCCCTATTGCAACTGTATTTTTTTGTACCGTTAATGACTGCTGCACTTTTTTAACGTAAACTGGTTGTAACCTCAAATTGTTTGAAGTTAAAGAGCGATCGCAACAAAGCCAACAAAGCTCACCAAGTCATGAGGCACACCGCTGGCACTTCGTCGTTTGCGAGGAGAGAACAGGAAGAGGTAATCCTAACATTGAATTGTTATGTTTAAGAAATAGTTAGCTACCCTTGAACAAGTATATGGTACTCTTGCAGATTGAGAAGAACAATGGGAAACATCCGGGGGAGTATCATATGTTCAAGAAGAACCATGTGGACAAGAAAGGACAGCTGCAGGATGATAAAACCAGATCAATACTGGTAAGTAGTACTGCCGACCCATATAGTCACATGTGCTGTACATTTGTATTTGATTGCTCGTTTACGTTCTTGGCACACCGTTTGCAAAATAGGAACAAGTGGAGGAAAGGGCTGCCCACTTGGCAACTGGGGAGGAGGAGTCTGCTGTTGACAAGGATGTCTTGTATGAGGAAGTTTGCCAACCTGAGCGTCGTCGAAGTCGGGTGACAAAGGTAGCACGGATGATGGAAAGTGAGCAGTTAAAGCAGGCAAGGGAGGAGGTAGCTAGAAATGCAGCCGAATGTGAGTCACTCCGTGATCAACTCAAGGAGTTCCAGGCCAGCATGGAACAATTTCAACGTGATATTGCTGTCATGAAAAGTATAATGTTTGGCAACGGTGCGTATAGTATTGATTTAATTGCATTGTGTACACCCATTTAGTCATTGTAGGGTATATTCTATAGTATGATGCTACCATGATTGCTGTTATTTCTATGTTTGCAGATCCAAATGCATGAACCGTGGAAACATGTTGTAAGTACTCCTGCTTAGTAGTTATAGTGACTAGTGGTACACTAGGTGTTGACTGATTGTAAATGGATATTTTGGACATGATGTAAATGTGAACATGTCATCTATGTTTGTGTTTTGGTTGCCATACATTTGTTTGAAATGCTTGGCTATGTATAATTTCGGATGTGTTGGAAATGGTTCTACATAAGTAGCTGTTTGTGTATTACCTGTTTGTGTATTGTCTGTTTATGTATTCTGTTTGGGTATGCTTGGCTACGAGCATTAGCATGGCCAACAAATCGAAAAGAGAAACATTAGCATTTGCATCAAAACAAACCATTGCCGACGGACTGTAATTGTATCCGTAATTGATGCTTAATATAACATTTAACCATGACAACACGCAGACACAAAACATTGTCTATAGCAACAACTTTCACAGTAGTTGAAACTCGATTTTAGCATCAACTATTATTAACAGGGTAATATTTAATACTGTTGGACGAGCATCGACATGTTGGATGCATCCGTCGCTAAGTATGCGTAATTACTTTCAACGAAATGTTGTGGTTGAATAAGCTATATTGCATCACATAAGTTGGATACAATATCATACAAATAGGGACAAAAATACGCGGATACTAATGCTTCCAATCTACATCTCACATATGTAGACACTGTAAATCAGTATTACCCTCAAATACCTGTCGACGGTAATTATGCGTAAACAGAGTCGGCATATTTGCGATGCTAATGATCAAACACACTATTCATTCACTATTCATTCCAGCAACGGCAAACCTTTAGTGGCGGCATAATGTCGTCGTCGATACCTTTAGCCACGGGGTCTATTGGCACGACTCTTAGCATCGACAATGGGTTTTAGCAGCGCCAACAGTGCTTCCGGCAACGATAATTTACCCTCGTTGTAGAGCAAATTTCTTGTAGTGGACTATCGGGCAGGATTATTATATTACTGGAGAGTTAAGGCATTGAAGAGCATTTTGATTAGTTGGAGTGATCGTTATGTTTCAAGCATGTGGCGCATATGTTCGAACATAAGTCGGGTAAAATAAGAACAATAAGGGACATAAAAATTTGTTAATATTCACAATCATTCATAGGTACAAAGGGTTGATTACAGACACAAGGAAATAAAAAAGAGAACTAATCGTAGGGAGTTGTGTTCTCAAAAAGAGGCATGTAAGGATCTGCTTCTTCGGAACCCTCGCTCGCCTCAGACTCGGCCTCCTTCGCCGACGGTAGTGACGGTGGAGTGGGGTGGGGGGAGGGTGGGGGAGGGGCTTAGCAACTTGCCTCTTCTTCCACCTCAGGAAGTTGGAAAAGGCCTCCAGGCGATCTAGGAGAAATTGTGCGTCGACCGCCTAGATCTGGGTTGTCAGGCCCTTGAAGAGGTTGAGGATTTTGGCGGAAAGAAGTTTCTCACCGGCGACGCTGAAATTGCAGCTCGCCTTGAATTCGTCGATAGACTTACACAGTAGCATTTCCTCAATGAGCGTCGGCTTCTCTTTGGCCACTTGAGCTTGACGCTCGGCTTCCTCGAGCACAACCATCACCTGGTTGCTAGAGTCCTCCAGCTCACATCTTCATCATGCACGACGAAGTCATGCTTCTTCACCTCCAACTGTTTGTAGGAATCCTCTAATTACTTGAAGTATTGTTCAACCTCCATCTTGCTCTACGTCTCTTGCTTGAGCTTTCGTCAGAAAAAGCGTTAGTAAAGGAGCGTACAAAAGTGTTAGAGGATATGTGTTTGGGTTAATAACCAAATCGCTACCCCAACTTTGAGCACTTTACAAATTGTTATTTGAACTTTTCTTTTTCAAATTTTGCTACTTGTACTTTCAGAGTTGGGGCAAATTGCTAGCTTAGTTAACTTTTCCGTTAAATATGGACGGCAAATAACGTGGCGGCATATGATTGGTCATTTATTTAAAAAAACTAAATGATTTTTAAAATTATCAAACAAATATAAACATATCTAAAACAAATAGAGAAAATTAATAGAGAAAATAATAGTTTTTAATATAATATGAATTATTAAAAATATGAAATACAGTAAAGTAAAGTGTAGCAATTTGTAAAGTGCCCAAAATTGGTGTAGCAATTTGGTTATTAACCTTATATTTTTCCATTCTATGCATTTAATGTTTAAGTGTCATTCTATCATTACTATAAAGTTGGGGGATTTGTTTTATAATTACGTAGAAGTTATCACTACAAGAATCTGCATCAACAGACACGAAACAAATGTGTTGTCACAAGTATCTCGTTGGTAAAAATCTTCTTTTGTTTCAACAATATATTACAAAAGAATAGATCGTTTTTAGAGTCAACGATTTTGCCATGGTTGAAACGTTGTTTTAGTGTGTACTTTTTCCGCAACAATTTGTTTAAGTCCTAAAAAAATATGTGTCAACTAAATATCTGATGGTAATATACATAATCAGTAATAGAAATGGAGGATATTGCAGGTGCATTGTTTTACTATAAAAATGTATTGATGTTATATATATGTAAACAGTATCGACGTAAAATTGCAGTTAATTCTAAATTTTCCGTTACTAAATCGGATACCCATGTCCAAAACTAACAGAACCGATCGGATTTCACAAGAAGCTGGAACATAGGAACAAACAACTAAAAAAAAAGTTGCCAATTTTTGGATTAAAAAAAATGCTCCATTTTTTCGTTTGTCAAAAAAACAAAAGAGAACCGCAGAAGCGGCAAAATATTTCCTTCAAACATTTTTAAAAAAAAATGAATATCCCACGGAATACCTCCCTACCTCTACGCCTCCCACATATTTCCTTCAAACATTTCAAATAATCGCAGAAGTGTTTCTCGTCACCAACCCTAATTTCCTCCACGCCCCAACCTGGGCCCATGCCCCAGCCTTGGCCTCGCCCCTGTTAGTATTTGCTCGCTTCTTCCCACGCGCCCCTGCCTTGGTTTACCAATTTACGGTTTTCAGGTTAAATCATCTTGTGCGATAAGAAGTTCAATTCAATCGATTCTAGAGCCAGCGAGCGGCCTAGCAAGCGAGCCCGAGTTGACCCCTTAGAGGGTGCGACATATGGGATGACGGAAGAGGAGATTGAGTTCCTTACGTAGTCTTTAAGATTGGAAATGCGCGCGAAAATCGACCATGTTGGTCTCCTCCTTTACTAGCACTAACTGTTCATCTTCGATCTCTTCGAAGAACCTCTTCACGGTCAGTTTTGGCTAGTTCCGGTCAATCATGACCTTGTTTAAGAGCATGCTTGATAATTTGGTCATTTTTCGTTTTGATTTTCCATCAATCCGTTGTTTCTGCAGAAAGAGGTCTAGGGGTTGGTTACTTCTAGGAGTATCAATGCTAAGACCAATAGTGGCAGTGTTGTGAGCGCATAAATATTTGGGTAGCTAAGTAGCGACCTTAGATCAGCTTGGACCAAGCTCAGAGACAAACATTCAGTTTCGTTATTCCTTTTATTCTTCTCTCATTTTTGGTTAATGTGTCGTGAATTGCAGCATGATCAAGATTTAAGTTGAGATTATATTAGCACTAGTAAGAAGAATATAATGTAATGTTATGACATTTTGTTGGGTATGATTATGATTTAAAGATTTTGACGAAAGAAAACATTATTCTTGATCTTGTACAAGATGTAAGTGACAAAGGCGTTGGTGTTGGACTTATTCGTGGTGTCAAACCCGATCAGCAAATGGTCAAGGTACACTATTTTGCTTTCTTAGCAACAAATTGGAGTGATTTGAATTTTGATACAATATTGTCATTGAATTTCAGATTCATTAATTCTAGTTGACTTCGATCAAACCCACCCAAGCTCTATCAACTTCGATTCCGACGTGGAGACTGAAGAATCTCCGAAGAAGTTTATCGTTCGGTGTTGTCACATGAACACTCATGTATTGTCTGAATACATCATCAGTTTCAGAATTCCAATTTTGACAACAACATTTTTGGTTGCTAAAGAAACACAAACAGTGCATTTTTGGTCGCACGTGCGCCATGCATCAATCGTTATCTTTGGCTGGTAATAAAGTGATTTAGCATTAAAAAAGGTCGACAGTAATTACACATGAACACCATTGGTAATATGTTGATGCTAAAGGCTAAGAAAACTATTCATTCCAGCAACGGCAGACCTTAGTGTCAGCATATTTTTTATGCTTAGACTTTTAGCATTGAGGCCTACAGGCACGACTCTTAGCATCGACTTTATAACTTCGCAGCGGCATATGTCCACTTAGCAACGATTTTACTCTGTTACTATAGAACAACTTTCTTGTATAACAGATTTCTATTGCTATATAAAGCAATGTACCGAACATTCAAGATGTATGAATGAAAAATTTCCCACTTTAATTTCTTCAATCAATTTCTATTTTCTCTTTAAATGGATTTAATCTAAGGATCCTCTCATGGTATCACAGTCAGTTTCTTACAAAATCAACGCTTCTGAATACAAAAGAATCTCTTTGAGATCAAGAGAAATTATTCGTAAGTAGCACATTGTGCTGACTTTTATCTTCCTCCTGAAGTGCGACAGAGTTACAATGAGTTGTGTTATCATGTTTTTCCGTCTAAACAGCTATCTCAGCAACCTCAACAAGTATATCATCAACACACCCTAGTTGCAACTCATCCTCATCTATGTCATTCCAACACAATTCCAAATCATCATCCTCTGGTGAATCACAGTCATTCAACTGGTGTTGTTAATAACACAGGTATACAACTAAGTGTATCACCATCTTCAGCATCTGAAAACAATCATTTTAGCACTGTGAATATGGCATAGTTCCTGACTAAGGAGCTTCCAATCATCTAACCAAATAAACCACAAATGTGTCTCAAGCCACTCCATATTCTGGACAATGTAAATTTTATGTTGGAAATGGTAATGCAATCATCTATTATTTTGTGTAGCATACTCATAGCTCCTCAAATTACTAAGAATCTTCGCTCTGTTTCTCAGTTTGCCAAATATAACAATGCTTATTTCATGTTTTATCTTGATGGTTGTGTTGCGAAGGATCTGAGACCGCATCAGGAGCTTCTAGAAGGATGTTAAATAGAAGGCATGTACAAATTGATAATTTCTCCTACTACATATGTTAAGTTTGAGTAATTAGTGTTTCCTTTATGTTCAACATATTCATACAATAGTAATAATGCTAATACAATGTGTGTCAACAATGGTCACCATGATAAGCTTGATAATAGTCTCAATAAAGTGTGGAACAACACAGCTGAACATACTAAGTCTGCTGGTTTTCAGTTTCAAAACTCATGTGATGTTAAACTGTTAACCAGTTAGGATAGCAGTGATGTACCTTCAAGGAGTGATCATATGAATAAAAGTGATATGTCTTCTTCGCTGCATTCTAAGTCAAAGCATTTCCTTAATAACACTACTTCTGAAAATACAAAACACATAAATGTTGTATGTATGCCAACTGATGCGTCAGTTTTATCTCTAGTGTAGCATTGTAGACTTGGACACCCCTCATCTCAAATTTTACAACAAGTACTACACACTGGAATCAAATGTAGTGACAAATTATCAAAATATCAAATGTGTACTGCATGTAAAATGGGTAAAAATCACAAACTTCCTTTTAGTTCTTCTGATACTATATACTCTGCTCCTCTTCAACTTGTTGAGATTGGTATCTAGGGACCTGCTCCAATCAAGTCAAACAGATCAAGGTACTTCATATGCTTTGTTGATGCTTATACGAGGTTTACATGGATATATTTTCTAGACAACAAAAGTGATGCAACCTCTGTTTTAACATATTTTTGATTGTTTGCTGAAAAACAACTCAGTTGCACAATAAAGTTGTTCAAACTGACAATGGAGGTGAAATTCGTGGATCATTTCATACATGTTTGGTCTCCTCTGGAATCTTTCATTGTTTTACTTGTCCACACAGATCACAACATAATGGAATTGTTGAAATAAAACACAGACATCTAGTTGAACTTGGTCTTACTCTTCTTGCTTAAAGTTATTTACCTTTTAATTTTTGGACAGATGTTTTTGCAACTGCAATGTATTTAAACAATAGATTACCGACACTTGTGTTAGACAGTCAAACTTCATTCGGAAAACTATTGCTCAAACCTCCCTTCTATACACTTCTAAGAGTATTTGGGTGTTTATGCTTCCAACATGTTCGTGATACAATTTAGTTCATTGATTCGTGACAATCAACTTGATTACAAATTTGGACCTTGTTTATTCATTGGTTACACTTTAGTTCACCTAGGTTATAAATGCATTGATAAGATGGGTCTAGCATACATTTCAAGACATGTTCAATTTGAAGAATCTATACTCCCTTTCTATAATAACAAATCTGCTTCTAATATCTCATTTAGCTCTTGTAACTCTTTCACTGATACTGAAGAATCATCTACTAATGACTGGACTCAGTCTAGTGTTCCTTTGTTTATCCCTCTGCCTGTGCCTACTGAGTTCTATATTCAAGAACAACATATTCAACCTACAGATGTTCAAGAACAACATATTCAACCTATTTTCATTTCTTCCTCATCTGAGGGTCCGAATCAGATAGTTATCCAAGGTCAAAGCCATGATCATTCTATTCCTGCTCCACCTGCTTCTAGCTCAGACAAGATAATCATTGTAGAAGGACTTAAAGCACCAACTGCAACACCTACAACTTTTGCAACACCTGCAACTACTCAAACTCCTTCTATATCAGCTACACATGTTTCTCAATCTATTTCTATGGCCACACATGGTATGGTTACTCATTCCAAGTCACGTTCATACGAAAATGTATTGTTGGCCTCAACTGCAGATGTTGCTGAAGCAACATGCATCCACATTGCTCTGCAATTTTTAGAATGGAGAGAAGGCATTCAAAAATAAATTGAAGCTCAAGGGAACGCAAAGTACATGGTACAGTGGAAAGGTATAAGGCCTGATTCGTGGCAAAAGGTTTCTCTCAAAAGGTGGGATTCGATTATCTTGATACATTTAATCCAATGGCAAAACATGCAACTGTGAGAATCATATTGTGTCTAACATTATCTTTTAATTGGACTTTATGACAAGTTGATGTTATTAATGCAATTTTGAATAGAAATATAAAGGAAGAAGTATACATGTCACAACCTCCAGGTTTTGAAGTCACAGATATTTATGGAAGGCCATTTGTTTGCAAACTAACCAAGGCTCTATATGGACTCAAACAAGCATCTAGAGCATGGTATGAAAAATTCAGAGATTACTTTCTTAATGATCTTGAATTTTCAAGTTCTCAAACTGATAGTTGTCTTTTTTATTAAAATAATTAGTAGTAAATTTGCATATCTTCTTGTGTATGTTGATGATATAGTAATAATTGGATCTTGCAATGAGTTGGTTGAGTATGTTACTAGCAAACTAAACAAATTATTTTCTTAGGAGGATCTAGGAGCATTGAATTACTTCCTTGGCATGGAGATACAGGTAGGCACTAGCTTTAAATTACCGAATCAACAAAAATACATTGTTGATTTATTATGTCGTACCAATATGAGCGATTACAATCCTTGTCCTACTCTACTGATTGGTTTTCCACTTTTAAACTCATCCTCTCACTCAAATTCAGTTCTATCATATCATTCACTATATATAAGTACATTAGGAGCACTGCAACATGTGTGCTACACTCTTCCAGATACTCACTGTTACAATGCTAATAAACTTAGTCAGTTTCTTCATAGACCAATTGAAGCTCACTGGTCCGCTGTTAAATGTGTTCTAAGGTACTTAAAAGGGTTTATTGATCATGGTCTAATTGTCATATCTTCATTTTCTCTTAAGTTTACAGGTGTTACAGATTCTGACTTGGGCACAGACACTGATGACAGTCGTTCAACTAGTGGTCACTATATATTTTTAGGAGGCAATCCAATCATAATATGCCCAAAGAAACAAATTGTGGTGTCTCAGTCCACTGTTGAAGCTGAATTCCGAGGATTGTCTAATGTTATGTGTGATGTTGTTTGGGTAAGTTCTCTCCTTACTGAACTTGGACTTTTCTTATCAAGTATTCTAGTGATTTGGTGTGATAATACTAGTACCATTTCAATTGCTCCTAACCTAGTTCAACATGCAAAAATGAAACATGTAGAATTAGATCTGCTTTTTGTTCGTGAAAATGTGGCTCAGGGCGTTGTTCAATTTAATCATGTACACAACTCAGATCAGATTGCAGATGTCTTCACTAAGCCACTAACTGAAAAAACCTTTGTCCCTATTCGAAGAAAACTAGGAGTACGCTCATTGTCTGAAGCCTTAAGTGAAGGATCATGTTCTACAACTCATCTCTCCTATGTTGATTCAACTCATTGTTTCTCTCAAAATGATGTGTCTACTCAAGTGTCCTCACAACTTTCTTATCTTATATCATTTTTCAATGACACGAACTACGTATCCACTAATGATGATTCTTTTGAATGGATTGATGATTGACAGTTCACATTTATGTATCTCGGTACTTCGTTATGATAACATATGTTTTTCGAGCATGATCAATCCACTACAAGAATGTTCAACTACACCTACAAACGAAATTTGTTGTCATTAAAAGAGGTGACTAAATAGGATCATTTGTAATGGTAGTTATTATCGTTGTTATAAGTGTTATTAAGTGTCGACTAATATTCCGTATCTAAAACCTGTTTTCTATGGTGACATTTGCCATCGCCAAAAAGTTATGCACAGAATATTTTAGTGTCGAACAATTGTTGACGTTGATAAGTTTAATTAACGACAGTATAAATCGGTGATGTTAAAACAATGTTTTAATGTTAATGCGTGTTGTAGCTAAATGATTATATACGGCAACGGTATATAACCGCCTCTGTTCTTGATTTGCCGCCAGGAATGTATCTTGGACAGAATATTACAGAACGGATGGACTGATTGCAAAACAGTACTACGGAAGACCCAAATCGAAGAGTACTACTGAAGACCCAAACCGCAGAGTTTAAAGTCACCGTTTTCTATGAGAATAACAAATATTTCAAGAGGGGAAGATCTTCTTACATGGTAATGTACTCTCCGATCATCTCTTTTCTTCATGATCAATTTGGTGTAGTACATGCATGCTGTAATTACAGCAAATTTGCTACTCAAAGAACGACAAATCCTGCAGCACGATTTCATCAATCTGATCGACTTTCCAACATTTATTCGTTCGGAATGATTCCAGTTATTGCAAACACTCCAATTGGGGTTGATGTATGTCTTTACTCTGTTTTTGTGCTGCAGAATTACCACAGGATTCACGTGCTAAGAAATTCTGCAGCAATTGCACTTTGGTTCACTTTGTTTTTAACAACCGAATCTTAACCAAATGGATAAGAGTTGGATGACCAAAAATCGTCAGACGGCAGAGTATAAGGATGGTGTTAATTCGTTTCTCGATTTTGCATTTGAACAATCATCTTGGGAAGAGAGGATTTACTGCCCTTGTTTAAATTGTAATGGTTGTCTGTTAATGTCAAGAACAACTGTGAAGTTACATTTGGAGAGATATGGAATAATTCCCACGTATACTACTTGGGTTGATCACGGCGAGGAGTACGAAAATGTCAGGTCTTCATTGGGTAGTACTGATCATGATATGGAGAACCTGGTAAATGACGGATTGGGTGGAAGCAGTTATGAAAATATTGAGGAACCGAATGCCGAAGCCAAGAAATTTTATCGTCTGCTAAAAGATTGTGAGACTAGCTTATACCCAGGTTGTACTTCGTATACGAAGATGTCTTTTCTCGTTGAATTGTTGCATTTGAAGGCGCTTTATAAGGTTTCTAACAAGTTTGTGGATGAGTTACTTCACATGCTACATAAGGTACTTCCTGAAGACAATAACGTACCAAGGTCTTACTATGATGCTAAGAAATTCATTTCTGATTTGGGCTTAAACTATCAGAAGATCCATGCATGTACGAACGACTGATATCAGTCGGGTAAGAACTTCACATTTTACTTTACACAAACTCCTTTTGCTTATTTGTGATATGTTGTGCTTCAACATGAAATGAGATAGTGCATCATTTCTCTATTTCATTTGATCACACATCACCTCAGGTATTTATTTTCATACAAAAGTCAAATGAATATATTGGGCACATACCCAGTTAGTCACTAGTTTGTCCTATCCTGACCAAAGAAACACCAAGAACATATCGAAAGTGATCGAAAGGATGAGAACTTTGATTCATGCATTAGATTACAATTTGTTTAAGATACACATAAAAGATGTTGGGAAAACCTAACCATTTCATTGTACATAAGCAATACAGGTTTGACTCAGCCAACATTTCGGTGTACAAACATAGGGCGCATAATAAAAGTCAAATAATGATATTGGGCACAAACCTAATTAGTTGTGTGTTCACAAGTTCATTTGAAATAAAATGTGTATATGAACATTTCATGTTCATTTGAGCACAACATTTCACCTTAATTCAAAAGAAGAGCCTAGTATTAATGAGATATTTGTAGGTTGTTCATGTTTTTCTTGATTTTTCTGTATGAAAATCTATGTTCTTTGTAGTGTTATTTTTGTATATCATATCTTGTTAGACATGCTATCATAAAAACTCTCAAACATGAAACAAAGAGTGGTTGGTAGCAAAAGGAATGTGAAGAACATTAGTGAATGCTAGAGGATATATGTTTCCATTCTATGGATTTGCAGTTTAAGAGTCATTATGTCCTTAGTATAAAGTTGAGGGATTGTTTTGTAAGTATGTAGAAGTTGTAATATATTTCTATTTCTATATACAGCAATGTATCGAACACTATAGAGTTATGAATGAAAAAATTCCCACTTCAATTTCTTCAAAAAAAAAGAGGAAATTTTCCATTCATACCTCTTGAATGTTCGGTACATTTCTATGTATAAGAATGGAAATTTGTTACAACTTCTATGTAATTACAAAACAATCCCTCAACTTTATAGTATTGACAGAATGACTCTTAAACTTTAAATTCAGAATGGAAACATATATCCTTTAACATTGACCAATGCTCTTCACTTTCCTTCCACTGTTTGTTTGATGTTTGAGAGGTTTGATGATAGCATGTCCAACAAGATATGATATACAAAAACAACACTACAAAGAACACACAGTTTCATAGAGAAGAATCAGGACAAGCATGAACAACCTACAAACATTTCATCAATACATAAACTCCTCTTTCAAATCCATGTGAAATGTTGTGCTCAAATGAATATGAAATGTTCATATACACATTTTATGTCAAATGAACTTGTGAACACATAGTTGATTGAGCTTGTGCCTAATATCTTTATTTGGCTATTGGTATGCACCCTATGTTTGTATACCGAAGTGTTGCCTGAGTCAAACCTGTATTGCTTTTGTACAGTTGGGTTTGTCCAACATCTTTTATTTCTCTTTTAAAGAAACTATAATCAAAGTCCTAAATCACAGTTCTCGATCATTTTCAATTTGTTCTTTGTGTTTTTTTGGTCACGATAGGAGAAACTAGTGACTAACTGAATTTGTGTCCAATATCTTTATTTGGCTTTTATTTGAAAATAAATGCATGAGTTAATATGTGATCAAATGAAACAAAGAGATGATGAACTATACCATTTCAACCTGAAGCACGCAGATAAGTAAAAGGAGTTTGTGTAAAGTAAGATGTGAGGTTCTTACCGGGTTTATTGATCCTGCTCGAAAAATTGGTGTTATCACTCCCGCCGCTAAGAGTGATGCATATGTGACCGTCTTAGACCAGTATAGAGGGCATTTCCTTTTATACTCTACATTGACCAGTTTAATCATCTGAAGGTCCTCCTCATATAGTTCCTCAAGGGTTGGTGTGGGATCAGCTTCGTCATGTGACGCTCTTAGGGACAGGGAGGCGTCGCCTTTGAAGAAAAAGTACTAGGCTTTCTAGTTTGAATTGTTAGTTTTGAAATCATCCACCAAAAGGTGTTTCCCGGTCTAGTGCAAACTTTTAAAAAAAGGGACGCGGGTCTAGAAGTGAAAAACCCTAAAGAGGGTTACACTGAAGGCGATAAAAGCAGCGAAGCAAGTAAAAGGAGTATGTCCAACCATATTAGAAGCACAGGATTTTAAAGTCGGCCTAGCAGGGAAGGGCAATTGGAGAAATTATATGTGTTGAGGTTATCCGAAACTGTCGGCACTGTTCAACGAGGGTGGCGCTATAAGGGTAGTGCAACCCCGTGTTGTCTTGATAAGAAAGAATGGTCTTCTTTTTCTCGCAGGATTTTTGTACAAAGGAATCGGTGCTCCCATCAAGATTGGGCATTACTGAATAATGGGGGCAATGGGCGTAGCTCATGCCCGAGATTTCCACCGCTTCTTGGAAAAGATGAGTAGATAAGATGTTGTGTTTAGGAAAACGAAACTAAACGGGAAAAAAATACGTTTTTTCTCACCTAGGTTGTTGTTGGCCATGATACGACAAATTGAAGAAGTCTAACCACAGAGAAATGCAACGACTCAGCGATAACTCTAGACAGAGAAAGGAATAGGAGTGTAGGAGAGAGAAATGAATAGAAGTGTTGGAGAGAGAAAGGAATAGCAGTGTAAAAATGAGAGGATAAAGTGAAAAAAAAAAGTAGGGAAGAAGGGGTTTATATAGGGGTTAGAAAATGGTCAATCAATCTGGATCGTGAATGCAAAGGTTTGCAGATCGTCAGTTGTTGGATCTCAATGGTAAAAATTCAAAATAAATCCTGTCAAAATCTTTCTCGCTCAAATTCGAATTCAAAACTATCGACGTCTAGGTTTTGAGCCTAAGTGGAGCAGCGCCCCACTCAAGCTCGGGGGCAGATGATGGAACCTAGGCGCCGCCCATTTGTCACCAAGGCGTTGTTGCACGTGTCGTTGGACATTCCTATAAGGCGTCGCCTGTATCTTCGTACCCGCTAACAGACTGACAAAAAGGACAAGAAGTATTTAATTAAAAGCAATGAGTATACCTAGTAATCATTACGACTAGAAACGACTCTAACAACGAGCATTTAAGATCCTCTTACCAAAAGCAGCTTCAGTTAGATTCTCAGTCAACAGACAAGCTCAACCAAGGTAAAACCCTAACCGGATAAATAATATGGTGTCTTTGCCTATAAATACTTTCTACCTACCTACTTCACCAGATAATTTAATATTATGATATCCACATTTACTCTCCACCAATCTCTTACTGACTTAATCACTAGAGATGAAACAACGGGTAAAATTTGGACTTTCCTTCCTTCAGGTCATAAGAAGCAAGACGAGCGACAGGTCCTGCGTTCATTGGCGTGGATATCGACGAAAATATACGTAGATCCACCAATTTTGAAAGATGTTTTATTTATATATAACATACTTTCGTTAAGATGAAGACATTTCAATTTTTGGATCGCCATCCCTAATTACTTACGTTAATCTACTAATTCAAAAGTTACTACACCATCTCATATTGGACCATTTACCCAACCCAAAAAAATCTCATATTGGACCCCTCCATCTATCTCTACACCCGATGTGGGGTCTGTGCTATAAATTAGAAATACTTTTATTTCTATGAAAGCAGTGGACCCCTCTATGGTCTATCTAAGACTTCATTTTACAGCATTTTCTCCATCATATCTGTCTATAGATTTGGAGTAAAATCACCCTCATCATCACCACCAAAGAAGAAATGCCCGGCTTGGAAATTACCATGATCAAATTGGCTGGTCACATCGTCCAATGCACCGAAGCAGTTATACATCTGTGAAACAGATTTCGACAGCTCAAGATCCATAATATCTAGGCGGGGAAAAGAGTTGATGCTGTCAGTGAGGTCGCTCTTGGTGTCTTGTTCCTTGTGCTCTTCTTCCTTTACGGCGACGGCCTCTTCATCGGAACTCAGAGAGAAATCGGCCAGACGATGACGACTGACGACGTTATCGTATTGGTTTGGAGGGTCTGTTTCTGACAAGGCAAACAACGTTGGACCTTTAAGAGTATCTCTGCAAGTGTGGAAACCAATGTAAGTGGTTTGATACAGTAGGGGATTGTCTTCCTTCATTTGAACTTGCTTCGTCGCCTTGCAACCCTGATCATACTTGTGGGTGCACCGAAAGTAGCTCCTGAATTAAAAATTAAATAACAGGATCAAGAATATTGCGATATTGATAAAAATGAAATATACAGAGAGAGAACAAAGAATGTTATGTTTAGAAAGTGAAACAAATGAATTTATATGATCTTACATGGATGGAAAATAAATTCTATCGCCCAATTTATAATTTAGTAGTTACATATAATTTTAACTTTATTTTGAGGAAAAGTGACATATATCCGTAATATAATTTTACTCTTATTTTTATTATCATTTTGATAATGATGAGGCATGAGGGTGTCTGACCTTGGAAATTTGGAATTGAGTATGACTTTTTGTCCGTACTTTCTCCATGCCTGACCATCTTCCAGTGTTGGGGAAACCTTTGTCTGTGCTTCTGAGGATATCCTGCAAATCCCAAACCAGAGCTATCTCAGATCTGAACCACATATCATTAACACATCTCTCCTCTCCTCAAGGAAGAAGAACAGATCAAGATCATCAATTCATGCCCATATATATATATATTATACCTTCTATTATAGCACCCCCTCTTGTCTTGCGTCAAATTAGTACTGGATCTCTTTTTGCATTTGCTGGAGATCTCCCCCATGCCGCCATCCCCGCAAGAATATGGCTGATGATCGTAGGTCCTCTTCCTGCTGTACCTGTTCTGGTCAGTCGTCTGATCATTGATTCGATCGATGCTTTCAGAAAAAGATGTCAATATTTTCTCCACGAAACCGTCTACTCCGGCGATTCCGTCTTCCTGGACGACAGGCTTGTCCAGCAGGATCTGTAACTGTTTTGCATATTTCTGACCCTGAAGCAGCACTTGGATGAGTGCCATTCTCTTTTTGGTTTCAGAGGAGGAAACCTCAGAAGTAGCCATTCCCAGTCAAGTACAAACGAGAGGATAAGTTTTCCTTGTTTGGTGGGTGAGGAAAGGAAGGCAGAGGAAGGAGGGGGTTTTATAAAGCCTGGAGAGGAAAGTTGGAAGCAAACCACAGGAAGTTGGGAGGAAATATACAAGAAAATGAAAGATTGGAATTTATTTGTGACGTCATATAAGAACCTATATATGACGTCATTATAAAATTGGTTTGAAATTTATGGTTCGGCCTTAGGGCCGGCAATGGTGCGGTGAAAAACTCATAATTATGATTATAACCGTTGCTGTTTAATATGGTTAACCGTACCATCATGGTACGGTACGGTTATGGTGATGAATTTTCTACTCATAATGGTTATGATTGTGGTTATGGTATTTGAGTTATACATATGATTATAACCATGGTTATTATATAAATATAATAATTATTTATTATTAATAAACTAATATATATTAAATCATGGAAGTTACTATACATATAGATAATAAATAACTATGATGTTAGTTTTATATATTTTTATTGTTGACAATATAGATTTATGCACTTTTTTAAAATAAAATTTTCGGTCTTTTCTATATTACATGTGTGTAATAAATATGGGTATATGGGTAAAACCATGGTTAATAATCACGGTTATTTTAATGGTTATAGTATTGAAAATTGTACCCGTAATGGTTATGTTTATGATTATGGTATGTGTTTTAAAAATACGGTATGGTTACTGTATTTGTCATATCCGTACCCATACTTTAACCCTTGACAGCCGGCACAACAAATAATAATATATGTTAACATTCTTTCTTTTGTTCGTGTACAAAAATATCCCAACCTTTTGTGAAATTATTATTGCAACGTAGAGAACAAATTATTATAAAAAGAAAAGCAGTGACATGTTGGGTTGTAATTTAGTGCAAGTGCATAAAACAGACAGATCACCTTCAGAAAGGTTATCTAAAATTCAATTGAATACGTGAAATTTATTAGATATTTTTTAATATTAAAGCAATACTATGTTATGCTTAATCAAAGAATTATTGGTTTTTTAATTAAATAGATGCCAAAAGTTTGAATAATATATAATATCAAATATATTAATAAATATTACCTGCAAAAATGATAATCAAGAATTGGAGTAATATACTTTTAGCAGAATTAATTACAAAAACAAATAAAATTGGAGTGTTCCACAATATATTTTTTCTTCTTAAATGTTATATAAGAAATAACTAATTTTAAAAAATAAACACTACTAAATGAAGTATTTGTTATAACTAAAATACTAAATAACTCTAAGTCCCCCCCCCCCCCCCCCCACATGGGGTTTGGTCTAGGTCAAGATCGAGATCCAAGTCCTAATCGAATTGAGGTCGAACAACCTCTAGATTGGGGCTCAGGTCTGGGTCTTGACCTAGGTCAACACCCTATGAGTGGACGACTTGGCCTGGGTTAAGACCAGGACCTGAGACCCCCCAACCCCGTGCGATTGGGGCGCTAGTTCGACCCAAATCGAATTGGGGGCTGGTTCGATCCCAATCGGGGTGGCTTGGGGCTTGACCAAGACCTGATCCCCACATATGTGGAGGTCCGTCTGGGTCAAGATCGAGCCCCTCGATTGGGATTCAATTGAGTCTCAGTCGAATCATGATTCAATTGTAACATTTGAAAAAGTTTGGGATGGTTAAATGGTGACATTTGTAAAGGTTCTTTTTTGTTATGTTTGCAATTTTCAAAATTTATTTTGTTAAATGTGGATGAAAAAATTGACGGAGCGACAAAGTTATACTTTGACCAAACAAGTGGAAAAAAAATTACGAATAAAACTTAAGTGGAGAAATTGAAAATTTGACCAAGTGGTAATGTTACTCTATTTTTGTAGTTATACACATAACATTTCCTGACATATCAGTTGTCTAATATATATATATAATAGGCCTTAACCAAAAATTTGTATAAAAATATTTTTAAAATTAATTATTTTTAAGAGCTTCCAGAACAAGGAGATGTCTTGACGAATACACGTGTCCGCTTTACTTTACTTTGTTGTCATTCTATCAATCTTCTAGATGAATTTATTTCCATGACCAATGGAAAATTGTAAGTGTGCCGTAAAGGTGTTAATTATTAACTATAAATTAGTATATTAATTATATATAAATTCTATAATATTATATATTTATGAACTATGAATATTATTGGCCAAAAAAAACAAAAAAAACTATGAATATTCAACTGAGATGATGCAAAGATTCTCCCCGTCCCACTATTCTTTAGACAGATCATCTCAATTATGATAGTTTGACATTGTCAACCTAACAGTTTATATGAACATATTAATTTAATTAAATACTCTAAAAAGTTGTTGTTCTAGTATTGCAATTATTGATTAACGAATTTTCTGAATAACTGATAATAACGTGGATTCGACATTTATATCTTCAGAATGTTTTTGTAGCTTCTCATCTAATCGCACCATACACTTATATGTTTTCTCACATTTTCATTTATTATTTAGTTTTTAATCAATATATTACTAACTGATGTTTATTAAAAATATTTTCTACTTTTAGAAAATATCATTATAATTAGAACAAAACTTATTTATATTTGATTTACAATTTACAATAGTATAATAAACAAATTTATACTTTATGAGATAATGATTTTGTTACATGTTAAATTTTATGTATATATATATATAAACCATATTAACTAACCATACCTTACCTTTTATTAGAAGGGTATTTAACCTTACCTTTTATTAGGAGGGTGCGCTTAATTATCGTTAGACTTCAAATAGTTATGAAAAATAAAAATAATAGAATCATAATTTGATTTTATCATTAGATATACCTAATTACGATTATCTTAAAAACACTACGGGGGAGAAGGTCATCACCGGCCAAAAAAAACATTTTCTAACGGCTGGATATTCCAGCCATTACAATGTCACGGCTCAAATGATTTTGAGTCGTAACATTAAGCGTCAGTAGCATTATCACGGCTCAATTTCAGTTGAGCCGTGACATTTGCCGGCTCATGTTACACTACAGGAGAGCATGGATTTAACGGCCAAACATCACAGCTCAATGTATATTGAGCCGTGATGTTTGAAAATAAATTCAATATCACGGCTCAATATCATTTGAGCCGTGATGTCGTTCTTTTAACGGCTCAATCTACTGAGCCGTTACAGTTATCACGGCTCAAATTGGGGTTGAGCCGTGATAATACGTATTTGTTTCTCCATCCAGCCCATTTATCACGGCTCAAATTGGGCTTGAGCCGTGATAAATAAAGAAAAATTTATACTCAATATATTTTTTTTGCTATTTTTCACAATTGAGCCGTAAAAAAAAAATTCAAAATTTTCACTTTCACTTTCCCGCCTCCTGTTTGTTGTTATTCATTTGGTTTTATATATCCAAGTCTTGTGCGTGTGAAGTCTGCATCTTCTTCATTTTGTCTTCTCATCTCTCCTTCCCTAACTCTCCTCAACCGCGTCTTCTCTGTTACGTCGCCCGTCGCCCAACAAGAAGACCCCACACCGCCGTTTCCGATTTAGAAGCAGGTCTCGCTCCCTCATCTCCCTAGCTCTCCTTGTCATCCTGGGCTTCTCCGTTCCGTCGCCCAACAAGAAGACCCCCCGCCGTTTCCGATCTGGAAGCAGGTCTCGGTCGCTCCCTCGTCTCCCTAGCTCTCCTCGTCATGCGCAAGATCGTGGAGAGCGTGTCGGTTCAGATCTCCAAGATTCTGATCGCCACCGTTGGGCAACGACCGTGTCAGTGATGAAACGCATCTCCGACATAGAAGATGGTGCAGATTTGAAATTTCCTGCCTTAGCTAGGGTTTCTGTAGATTTCTCGGCCGCCTCGCATGGGATTAATGCAGATGTGAAGGTGAGGAATTTATTTATTCATTTATTATTATTCGGTGGATGTTTTGAGGAATATTTAATATACTGCTTTTTTTTTGCCATCATTTTAATATACTGCTCGGTGGATGCTTTTGAAGGAAAGAGCAATATTGAGAGAGAGAGAGAGGTCTGCACCTTTTCTTCATCCGAAAATTAATGAATTAATTTTTTTTTTTAAATAAATAATTATCACGGTTCAACTGAAAAGAACCGCGATAATTAATTCCGCGGCTCGTTTGAGTCTGAGCCGGCAATTGTCACGGCTCAACTGGATTTGAGCCGTGATAATGCTGCCGACACTTTCTGTAACGGCTCAAATCTATTTGAGCTGTGACATTATAACGGCTGGATATTCCAGCCGTTAGAAATGGTATTTCTGGCCGGTGATGGTCATCTCCCCCGTAGTGTTAAAACGAGCCGCGGAAATAATTATCGCGGCTCATGTTAAATAAAAAAAATTATCATGCCAAAATTAGTAATATCATAAATCATTTTTAATAAAACATGTTCCCTTACGTTCATAGTTATGGAGTCAACATACAAAATAACTACTATATATTAAAACAGTTACAAATATTAAAATTTGAATATTCAATTTAAAGTTCATGATAATTATACGATAATAATAAAAATTAAAATCTAAGTTTAAGAATATACGGTACCATCATATTAATAATGTATATATTATTTTATTTTAAACAGCAAAAAATATTTAAATGAAAAAATAAATTATCATCATAAGTAAATAACCTCTATTTTGAAATTTAAAAACTAATACATAATTAATTAATTAATTAATTATGCATCCTTAAAAAATATTATTTGGATATATAATGGAGGTGTTAGATAAGACCTCATCTCCTATGAATCAAACGTCAGCAGCAAGTAATAATTAGCACTAGACAAGTCAACTCAACTCAACTTCTTAGACAAGTATGCCAACTTCACATCTATTTATCTATTATGTACATCTTTTTCAGAATTAAACTCGTCACATAAACAAAATAGTAAAACAAGTGTGACGTTTCCAAATTTAGAAAATAAGTACACTTTCAAAATTCATTTATCAGTACATTTTTTTTTTAAAAATAGCATTAATCCAGGAAAAACATGATATTGAAAATTTCTAAACAAAGATTTTAAGTAATTATTTCAAAATTTTGATCTAATTATTTGACCTAATTTCAACTTCATAATGAACACACATTCTCGACAAACCTAAGAGCTGAGTGTTTGACCTATAGTTGCCCAACTTTGACTGACGTGTGTGATAATCTTAAAAATTGAAACTTAACATTATTTGTAACGTTAAAAATATAATTAAATTATATATGTAGTTTATTTTTTTAAAATTTAATTAAAGATTGCCAAAAATTCAATACATTTCTAAATTTGGAGTTTTCTGAATTTAGAAACATCCCCAAATTGACTGATACACAATTTTTTACAATTATGATAGTTTGACTTTGTCTACTTAACAATTTATATGTACATATTAATTGAATTAGAACCTATACAATGCAAATGGTGTCGAGTTTCGACATCTATGATGACCACATCGATAAAGTTGAGACTCAAATGTTGGACTAAACTTTGACTGGCGTGTGTTATCATCCCAAAGTGGCGTGTGTTATCATCCCAAAGGTTGAAACTCAATATTGTTAGAGACGTTTGTTGTAATTCAATTATCCATTTACCCTTAAAAATTTAAAGGTTTTGGGATTGTCGAAATATTCGTACATTTATGATTTTTTTAATTTTGTGACTCCTTAAAACACACAATTTAGAAATGTCTCGATTTTTTAACAATTTTCAAACAAATTTAAAAGCTATGGAGGGTGGATAATTAAATTAAAAAAAAAACTAGTTAAAATTGAAATGTTAGACCTATAATTGTCTAACTTTGATCGACATGTGTCTATATTACATCGTTTACAGTGTAATTTGATTATCTATCCATTCTATTTTTTAAGAGATTATAAATTTTTTGGAACATTCTTAATTATATTTTCTTATCTGAAAAAAAATATAAACAACTGAACTCTGTGTTGATCAATCCATAAAAATAGTTAAACAATAATAGTGGAATCTTATATTAAAATTATAGTATCATATTTCATTCATATATCAGTGAAATTATGATTACTTTTTTTTTTATATATATAAAATAAGAACAAAGGTTAAACATAGTTAAGGTAGCCAACCCCATAAACCACCTTTTCTCTTACCTCTTTGTCCTTCGCCCTTAACTCCTATTGATGGAACTTGGGTGTCACCCCTGGTCTTACAAGGCATCGCCTGTTGTTCTATAAGGCATCACATGTACTTTCCGTACCATCTAACATCTTGATTGAAAATAAGCAGACATTTAATGAAAAGCAATTAGTACACCTAGTATTCATCATGGCTAGTGTAGGCTCTAACAACGACCATTTAAGACCCTCTGACTCGAAAATATCTCTGGTTGAATTCTTAGTCAGCCGACAAAGATAACCAAGGTAAAACCCTAACCGGATGAACAGTGCGCGAATTTTTCGCTATAAATACTGCCCACCTACTAGAAATGGCAATTCGGGTCAACCTGTAGGGGTTGGGTCGACCTAGCCTGTTGTACTGTGCGGGTCAACCCAGATTCGACCCATTGTACTATGCGGGTCATCTTTCACGACCCGACCTGGCAGGTTGGTTGGTCGACCCGCTTGTTCCTAAACAAGGCAGAAACCCTAGAAATCTAGGTTGCCTTCAGTAACAGTAATGTTGGACGTCCACAATCGTGAACCCTTTTTCGATGGAGAGAAATGACAATCTTTATCGCGCCAAAGGCCGAGAAGAAGCCCGCAGAGGAGAAGAAGTCGGTGGCGGTAGAGAAGAGTCCTGTAGAGAAGAAACCCAAGGCGAGAGTGATTGGCGAGATGGCGAGCACTATAGGCTGAGAAGGAGGTGAGACAACGATTGGGAGAAGAATTTGGTGGCGGTAGAGAAGGGTCTCGTAGTCGGTGACCAACGTCGAGGAGTCGAGACGGTGGAACACCGAGTGGCAAACACTCCAGGCTAGGGCTGGAGCTAGTTTCTCTTCAATGGGACTCAGGAGCAGTGGAACTGTCTGGAAGAAGCCGAAATGAAGATTTATGTTAACAGTTAACAAACTTAGTTTTTGTTTATCACGGGTCGGGTCAGATGAGTCAACCCGGACCTGACATGTGTTTTACGGCGGGTCAGACGGGTCAAACCGAAAATTACACGCCGCTCTTTTTTATGACCCGAACTCGATCCGAACCCGTGTCATTTTCAGGTCGGGTTGAAAATTCACACCTCTACCACCTACCCGATTTTCAGCCGATTTTATCCGAGAAGACCATTTTTACCCCAAACTTGATTTGTCGCCGTAGCACAATTCATCAGGCGCAAATGACGCTCAACTGGTCCAATAACAGTTCTATCAGTCCACACGATCTCCCCCAGGGAAGTTGAGGCACCTCATCCCTAGGCGGGCGGCTCGCAGAGAGCACATACTTTTCCCAGACCCCAGTGTCCCCTCAGCAGACAACGTTGCAGATTAACGCACAACTACTACCGACTAGCATGGTCCGAACGAAACGAGCTATATGTACGTACAAGACCTTACTCCACAGGCAACACTCACCATGAGCCAACTAGAGGAGCTATAAACAGGAAGCTCAAAGAGCAAAAATGCCCGATAATGCATACTCTTCGCGATAGGGCATCACATCTCTTCACGTCAGAGCTAATGTCAATAATTGTCCCTCGGGATGTGACAACTCGACATATTTCAAACTATACAGGCGAAGGGGATCCAGTGTAGCACATACAACAGCATGAATCATTGCTGCTATGCCGAAAAAGTGATGACAATCATTTCACCTTACGTTTTTCGACAACGCTCTCAGGAGTTGCCTCATACTGGTTGTTTGGCCTCCCTAAGGCGTCGGTCTCTTCCTTGGATGACTTGAAAATCAAATGCATCACACAATATGTGGGGGAATGACAAGTCCTCAAAGACATAGGATGCTTGGACGATGTTCAACAACAGGGGGATGAATCACTGGCGAGTTATTATAACAGTTTCAATAAAAATATGTCTAACTTGATCAGGTCATCATCGATGGTGAGGTGGTCTGAGCCTTCATAAGGGCCTTAGGGCCTAGAGGAATAGCATTGGGGAACACCATCAAAGTGGCTAAAGTCTACAAGCCTAGGGAGCTAGTTGAGAGAGTTAAGGCCTACAAAGACCTTGAGAGAGTAAAAGAGCGTGTGAGCGACGCGCATGCCAGTTCGAGGTGGCAGATGGAGGCGTCCCCTCGTGAGAGGCAATCAAGGTCATCTCCTCCTCCAAAGAAGGACGCCTGGAGGAATGATCCACGCCCATGAAGAAGTTTTTAGTGAAAAAAAAGAGGTCACGGGGCCCGGCTAGAAGCGAGCATTACCCACTCCGCCACCACTACCCCTGAGGGATGCCCCGTACGAGAAGAGGGGGACGATCACTGTCATTAGTGGAGGCTTCGCCTCAGGAGGTGAGACGAGCGGCGTCAGATAGGTTTACGCTACGAATATATTAGGAGGAGCAATGCTTGGAAAGAGGCCTCGATTGCTATAAATCTATGTCATATCCTTCTCGGACGAAGATCTGGAATAAATGGACAGACCCCACTAGGATGCCCTGGTCATCACAGATGAAATCAACGGGTTTGATGTAAAATGAATCTTCGTCGACTCTGAAAGTTCTACTATAATATTATTCGTAGAGGCATTTTTGGGTATGGGAAGATCAAAGAAGGACATGAAGAAGGTGCACTTCCCTTTCATCGGATTTGCGGGAAGAACCACCTATCCTTTGGGGGAAATCAGTCTCCATGGGATTGGTGAAGTAATGAGTGGTCATCATACATCGAGGAGATGTTACGTGAATGCGTTGAGGCGGCGCAATCAGAAAGAATCTTTACCTATTCATACAGACGAAGACCGTAGGGATGAGAGTCATCGCCCCACTCCAGTGGATAAGATGGTAAAGGTTGAGGTCGATGGTCTAGGGATGTGTGAGAATTAGAGCGACGCTACCAAAGGAACATGCCAACCAGTTGAATGAGCTCTTGATAAAATTTACAGATCTTTTCACCTAAAATCCAAACGACATGCCAGGAATCGCCACACGTGTCATTACCCATGAGATCAATATCGACCCCTTGGTAAAACCCATGGCGCAGAGAAAAAGGGAAATGGGTGACAAAAAATTGTTGGTCATCCGAGTGGAACTAGGGAAGTTAGTTAACGTTGGATTTGTGTTAGAAGTAAGGTTCCAAACCTAGGTGGCTAACCCATTGTTGGTTAAAAAGTCGATGGGTAAGTAGAGAACGTGTATCAACTTTATATACCTTAACAAGGCATGCTCAAAGGATTGTTATCCATTTCCTCGTATTGCCACCTACGGACATGAGTTGTTGATCTTCATGGATAACTACTCTTGCTATAACCAGTTAAAGATGTCAGAGAAGATATTCATGGATGCGCCCCATACAACGTTCTATGCATACAACGACATATCTCATTACGTAGTGATGTTTCTTGGGCTTCTCATTACCAGAGAATGGTAAACAGGTTTTGTGCTGACATGTTGGGCGACACCATAGAATCTTACGTCGACGACATGTTGATCAATTCCCGGAAAGCCATCGACCATCAACAAGACCTAGAGCGGGCCTTTGACTGAATGAAGCTACATAATGTTCACCTCAAATACGCAAAATGCGCTTTTGGTTTAAATTCAGCAAAAATCCTGGGGTTCATGGTGGGCCAACGGGGGATTGAGGTCAACCTAGAGAAGCTCAGCGCCACAAGGAGATGTGATCATCGATGTGTCATAGGAAGGTGCAATGTTTAAATGGAAGCTTAGTGGCCCTAGGTAGATTTATGTCGAAGTCAAGAGAAACGTCGCCCCCCTCTTATTTAGGTCCTGCATGCCAACAAAAAGTTCAATTTAACACTAGAATAAGTTTTGCCCCACGAACGACCGTCAACAGACAAGGCCTCGTCGAATTTATCGTGGAATCAACAGGACCACCTATGGAAGAAGCGTCACCTATTAAGAAAATAGTAAAGGAAGAGGAAACCTGGGAACTACAAACAGACGAGTCATCTTCTAAGGAGGGCTCGGGGGCAGGCCTGGTTCTAACACCACCGAATGGGGGTGAACCAATGCAATATGCCCTGATTTTTAAAGCCATGAACAATGAGGCAGAATATGAGGCCCTTATTAAATGTCTACAGCAGGCTCGAGGTACATGCGTCGCGTCCTTAAGGGTAAAATGTGACTCCCAGTTGGCAGTAAACTAGATTATGGGAGAGTAATAGACTAAAGGCGAAATAATAAATAAGTATTTGAGGGAAGCAAAGATGTTAATTGAGGGAATCAAGGACTTCGAGATAGAGAGCCATCCCGAGGGAAGAAAATCATAAGGCGGACACCTTGAGCAAATATGCTTTTAGGGCGTCGCTATGACAATAGGTGCACTGTGTCGCAATGACAATAGGTGCACTGTGTCGAGACGGGCATCCGCTCGACTATCGAAGGTGATGATCCTACGGACGAGGAAATAAAGACCTGGATGATGCTTATTAAGTGATTCTACAAGGTCGGGGAGGTGCCTGATGGAAATGTCTAGCCTACGAGGATCAGACGTTTTGCCCCAACTATCTGATTATTAATTGGATGCTCTACAAAATGGATACTCTACGCCCTACCTCAAATGTGTCACCAACCCCGACACTGACTGAATATTAAGAGAGTTGCAAGAGGGGTATGCAGCGTACCATGAGGGAGCTAAGTCGATGGTCAAGAAGGTGTTGAGGCAAGGGTATTTTTCTGTCGACCATGCTGAAACATGCGATGGTATTAGTATAGGCTTGCGAATATTGACAAAAATACTCCCTCTGAATTGGACGACCATCGACGGAGTTAGTGTCAATCCCAGGTGAATGGCCTTTCCCGGACTGGGGAATCAACCTGGTAGGGGCCCTACCACGTTTGACAGGACAACGAAAGTGGATCATTATGGTCATTGACTACTTCTAAAAGTGGGTTGAGGTAAAGGATTTGGCGTGGACGACGGAGCTTCAGGTGATAAAATTCTTAAAGTCGTGGGTCATATCAAGATATGTGGTCCCCCATGTGCCGGTGATTGATAATGACCCATAATTCGTGGGAAAGACGTTAAGTGGTTCTTAGATGAACTCCACATAGACCATCGCTTTGCATCTGTGAGGCACGCACAAACAAATGGGCAGGTCGAGGTAACCAATAAATTCATACTGGATGGGTTAAAGAAAAGGGTCGACGCTTTGGAAAGTAGCTGGGCAAACGAGTTGGAAACGTCTTGTGGGCAATTCGAACCACACCTAAGAAATTGATGGGAGAACCACCTTTCTTCCTTGACTATAGATCAGAAGTGGTCGCCCCTGTAGAAATAGCGGTGTCAACACACATGCTAAGGTATTTCAACAACAAGACAAGCGACGACTATGCCTCGAGTTAGACATGGAAGATGAAAGGCGTTGGGCATATGAGGAAACTCAAGGAGGAATGAGGATAACAACAATGCGACATTACAATCGTCGAGTCCTCGCTCGCCAATTTGTTTGTGGGGGAAACAGTGTTAAGATGGAAACAAATTTGCACATCAGGATACGATAAACAAATTATCGCCCAAATGGGAAGGACCTTACAAGGTCATCATCATAAATTACCCCAATTCTTATGTACTCGAGAATATGCAGGGGAAAAGGTTAATGAACACATTTAATGCTAAACACTTGAAAAAATTTTACATGTAAAGAGGCGATGACTATCTTGTCTCACACATCATCAAGCAACGTATTTGTAACGAAAACGTTTATGGGAGGGGCGTTGTAAAGGCGTCGATAAGCATTTTATAAAGGACAGGTTGCATGAGTGTAACTAAAAAAAACATTTTGATAGAACTAGGTAAAAGGCATTGACCTTGAAAAACAAGATTGTTATATTACTAGAAGACCAAGCCAACATCAATTATTTTCATTATTTGGTATAATCTTTATATTTCAAGGGGATAAGACATATTACAATCGATAAATAAATCACTATATAAGTGAGTGACATCTTAAGCTTCACGATGGAGTAGTAGAAGTTATAGCAAAACATTCAGTATACGGGGAAGGCAAAATAAAAACAACGACTATAAAATGTCATTAATATTCACAAATGTTTACAAGCATAAAAGGTTAATTACAATTAAAAGAAAATACAAAGAGAAATAGTCCTACGACGTCGCGTTTTCGAGAGGGTGCATGGTAGGATGCACCTCTTCAGAATCTTTGCTCGACCCAGACTCATCCACCTTCGCAGGCGGGGGTGCCTTGGCAGCTGACTTTACTTCCACCTAAGGAAGTCAGACATGGTCTCTTGGCGGTCCAATGGAAATTGTGCATCGAACACCTTGATCTGGGTCGATAAATCTTAAAACAATTTGATGATTTTATCGGACAGGAGCCTCTTGGCGGTGATGCTGAAGTCGCGGCTCGCCTTGAACTCTTTCACAAATTGGAGGGGCAGTATTTCTTCGAGAAGCGCCGCCTTCTTCTCGGCCATCTGGGCCCTGTGTTCTGCCTCCTCGCGGGTCGCCCCTACACGGTGATAGGCCTCCTCTAACTCCTTGTGAGCGACACTCATGTGTTTAGCCTTTACGGCAAAGTCCTGCTTCTTCACCTCCAACCGTCTTGAGAATCCTCAGTTGCTTGAGGGATTACTCAATCTTCACTTTGCTTCGCGTCTCTTACTTGAGCTTTCGAGCAAAGTAGACAGTCTTCATGGACGAGTGCAGCGTCACGTGGGCCTGCTCAAGCTGGGATGGGATACACTGAAAAGAAAAAGGCATTAGTATAAAATTATATCTAAACGATGACTTGGTAGATAATAGAGGAGAGACTTTCATAGATGACGCATCGTAGGTGCTTCTGTATGGACGCCTCAACTTCTTTAGGATCTATGGGGATGGGGCGTCGATCACCTGGGAGGACCATTCTTGTCAGCAGGTGAAGACCTAGGTATTCATCGAAGAGGGAGTGCCCCTCCAAGAGCTTAACCTTACTCAGATGATGCCACGGATCCCAAGAGCTATGCGAGGGTGACCCAGCTACATCTATGCTTTTCACCAATTCGAACTTCGGGCCCATATACTCCTCCCAAGGCAATTTGGCCTACGGAATGGTCGACGAGGTGTAACGTTAACTCGGGAAAGGGATATTCCCTTGTCAGACCCGGGTGTCTCCATGTAATCCATTGTCCTCGGGGTCGGGACCATTTCTTGAGCGGAGCCTGGGAGGATCTGGACGTCGAAATCATCGCGCAACCCCTCTTCCTCCTTAACCCCCGCTGCTAGGGAAGAAATAGGGTGTTTTTCCTTTTTAGAACGGTCGAATGTGTCCCGCTTATTGGAGACCTCGTCACCTCTAGGAGCAACACCCGTGCTTTCCCGCGAGAGATCATCCTTGAACAACTCAAATCCTACAAGAGCAAAAACAAAAGGAGGAAAAAGTCATAAATATACCCAGCGGATTGGAGAATGAGACGATGACTCTATCACCCCGACCGCTAATAGTGACACATTTGTGGTCGTCTTCAGCCAATAGGGAGGACACTTCTTATTGTTATACGCATTGCCCACTTTATCATTTGGAGGTATTCCTTAGACAACTCCTCTAGGGGAGGGGAGGGGAGGGGTCGACTTCCTCGTGCGATGGTCCTAAACACCAAGGGACTCCACCTTTTGAAGAATAAATAATGGGTTTTCTAGTTCGAGTTGTTGGTCTTGAAGCCATCCACCAACAAGTTCTTTCCAGCTCTATGCCAACTTTAAAATAAGGGTTGTAGGTCTGGAAGTGAAACCCCTCAAAGAGGTTGCATTGCAGGCGGTAGATGCACCGACATAGGGAAAATGAGTAAGTCTAACCGCGTTGGAAACAAAGGATTTTAAACCCTGCCTAGGAGCCAAAGGTGTTGGGGGAATGTTGCGTCAGATTTATTTGTAAGTGCCAACACAACTCGACGTAGGAGGCGCTATAAGGAAAGAGCAACCCTGCGTCGATATGGACAGGGAATATGGCTTCTTCCTACGTGCAAGATTTTTGGACATAAGGAGTGTTGCTCCCATTCAGGTTGGGCATCACCAGGTAACATGGGCAATGCAAAATGCTGATGCCCGACATTGCGATAACTTATTGGAAAAGATGAGAAGTCCGAGTGTTGGGTTTAGGGCTGCAAAATGGAGTAGAAAAATACATTTTCCTCACCTAGGTTGTGGTTGTTGGCTATGGTGCTGCAAGTTGAGGGATTCTGAGCACAAAGAGATGCAAGGACTTGAGCGAGAGTTGTGGAGAGAGAAAGGAACATGCTTGGGTAAAAATGAGAACACAAATTAGAAAGGAAGGGTTTATATAGGGGCTAAAAATGGTTAATCAATATGGACCGTGAATGCAAAGGGTTATAGATTCTCAACCGTTGGATTTCAGCGGTAAAAATTCAAAATTAACTATCGCCAAAAACCTTTCCGCTTCATTTCAAATTTAGGAGATGCGACGCCTTAATTTATTTTGAGCCTTAGCAGGGAGTCACCTCACTCAGGGTCGGGGGCATATGATGGAACTTGGGCATCACCCCTGGTCTTAATAAGGCGTCGCCTGGATGTTCTATAAGGCGTCGCATGTACCTTCCGTACCTTCTAACATCCTAAACAAAAGGACATGAGGCATTCCGTGAAAGGAAATAAGTACACCTAGTACTCGGCCTGGCTAGAGACATCTCAGACAACAATCATTTTAGACCCGCTAACCCGAAATTAACTCTGGTTGGAATCCCAGTCACCAGACAGGGCTAACCAAGATAAATCCCTAACCGGATGAACAATGCGATGACTTTAAATATAAATACTACCCATCTACCAGGTAATCAATATTCTGATTTCTACATTTACTCTTGAACAACCCCTTACTGACTTAGTCAATGGAGGAGAAACAACGGGAAACACCTGGATTTTTTTCATCCTCATGCAGTCCATACATTAGATTAACCTAATGCAATAAACATTTCAATGTATACATCAATACATTATCATGATGACAAAACGGGGTTAAGGATTTCATACCCTGACTTTTAACCACAGGATGAATGTTGACCGCCTGTTAACCCTGTCTCCAATGAGCTGCCGCTTGTGTTCACTTATTAAAAAAAATTCCAAATGGAACGGGTTAGACATAATTGAGTTACACTTGTTCGTTCTTACAAAAATAATACATTGAAACACTTACTCAATGAATGGATTGACCTATTCACATTGTTTGAGAACGTAGCGTTGACACTGTCCCCATTCATCGTTGGTGAGTTCGCGATCCACTGCACGACCTATAGGTGTTCCTGTCGGACGAAAGATTCTTAATCCACCTGTTGTCACCCTAACAACCTATTGAAGAAAAGCGGGCAATTGTTGTGTAAATTTAGTCTCAATGTCACGTAAATATCTAGAATAGAATGCCAGACACTCTAGCGCAATATAACACATCAACTATTGACCCCTCAATAGTAGCATGTTGTGAGATAATGCTTTCATTATCCCCATTATCATATCACAGTAGCATGTCATAAGATTATAAACCCATATCAAAACTCATCAAGCTTGGGAGAGTAAAACTGACCTTTCAATTGAATACATCCATCGATATTGTACTCGCCTTGCTACTCATCAAATTGAATAATAATGGTGGAAAAATTATCTCTAGGTTGCACATTGTGGTTGGTAATCGCGTGTCCATTTTATTAGATCCACCATGTGCAACTCCTTGAAGGATGGCACTATGAAGGTGTTGCCCATTTCTATCAGTGCCTTGCATACATTTTTCGGTAGTAATCCCTTAATTGCAACATACAGAGTTATGGCTTTTCAGACCGATCAATTTTCTGTCTTTCAACTTCACACATCGAGATATGTATGACGAATAACCACTAGGCAATCACAAGTTTTTTAGGAACTCAAATAGCTTTATCTTTTGCTGTTTCGATAAGCAGTAGCAAGTCGACGGTAACACCAACTTCGATCCCATACATACGAGATGCAACGATGTTCTTATGCCTAACACCTGCAAGTCTAGTCTGGCATGGATATTGTCATCTGGTTTCCCATAAACATCTAGTATCATGCCAATTAGGTTATTGCACACGTTTTTCTCAATGTGCATAACATCCAAGTTATGAGGAACTAAAAGGTGTGCCTAATAAGGTAAGTTGAAAAATATGCTCTTCTTTTTCCAATGCCCATTGACCGTGTCTAGTCCAACCTTTGTAGGGGCTAGGTCACTGGTTTAAGGCACTCTAACTGTTTCAACGCCTCATCCCCAGAACGTCTTTGTGGGGGCACTCCTTACCTCAACTGTTTCATCAAACACGCTATTGTTTCTTCTTCATGGGTGATCGGCCGGTAGGAATCGTTTATGCCCTATAAATGAACATTTGCTCCCATGCTTTAATCGACGGTAATGTGTGTCCATTTGACATACTGTAAATGCCATGTTATTCTAAGTAACCTAACCAGACAAGTTTGCATAGGCAGAGAGATCATTTATTGTCCAAAGTACAACAGTGTGCATTTGGAAGTTCTATTTACGCTGTGCATTATATGTTAACACATCATTCAACCATAACTCGTTTAGCTCATGTATCAACGACTGCAGATACACGTCAATATCATTTGTCAGGGCTTTTGGAGCAGGAATCGACATTGACAATATGTAATTGGTATCTTGTAGACAGATCTTCGGTGCCACGTTGTAGGTAATCAACACAACATGCCACATGCTATATGGGTGACTCTTCTCACTGTACATATCCAACCCATCTGTAGCTAATCCAAGACGTACATTGTTTGGCTCTACCTCAAACGCAGGGTTCACGCTATCAAGTTTTCTCCATGCCTTTGTATCCGCAGGATGTCGTAGTACACCATCTTTTATTCGGTTTGTATAGTGCCATGTCATAGATCTTGTTGTTTTAGGAGACATGAATAGTCTTTTCAACCTAGAATTTAGTGGAAAGTATCGTAGTAATTTAACCGAAAGTTTTCCACCCTTTTGCTTAGATTTCTCCGGACTATTCAGTCCTCCTGCACTTTCATGACCTTGAAAACATCGTGACTCACCACATATTAGACACGAATCGAGATTAGCGTATTCATTTCTAAATAGAATACAATCATTTAAATAAGCATATCTTCTGATAGTCCAATCCTAATCCGGATATAAATTTCTTTGTCTCATAGTACGACTTAGATATTGTATTCTCGGGTGGCAGTACTTTACTTAGCATACAAAGCAACTCATCTGCGAACTTGTTAGAAACTTTGTACAGGGCCTTTAGATGTAGCAGTTCTACTATGAAAGACATCTTTTTGTAGGATACACACCATGGATATAAGTCTTTCTCACAATCTTCTAATAGCTTATAAAATGCCATAGCATATGCATTGGGTTCCTCACCATAATCAAGACTCATACCACCCAATCCATAGATTACCATATCTTCCATTTCTTCATGAGACGTGGCAGTCCTCCTGTTAGTAATGTTATCTTCGAATTCTTCCCCATGGTCCACCCATGTAGTGTAACTTTGTAATATTCCATATCTTTCAAGATGCAACTTCACCGTACTTCTCCCAATGAACAACATACCAACACAGTTATTGCATGGATAGTATATTCTCCCATCCCAAGACGCACAAGAATATGCAAAGTCCAAGAAAGAGGTAACACCTGCTTTATATTCCCGACTTTGTCGATGTTTGGTCATCCAACTTTTATCCATCCTTAATGAACCTCTGTTTAGAAATTAGAGAATATTAAAACCAATATAACAATGTATAGTGTAAGTGGCCATTACAGTTCGTCCCCCCCCCCCCCCCCAAGATGTTTTACAATTGCTTTGTCCATAAAAGGGAATTAACAATTATGTTACAAAACAGAGATCCTATGCATAACGTCTTTGTTTAAAACCAGTTGTTAAGTGTTGTATTATTACGTTGATAGAAGCGTTAATCGAACCAAACATGCATTTAACTAACCAACTGCATTCAATGACGAATTCAGTTAATTTAGTTTCTTACAATTGTACAGTATATACACACAGTCGTACTGAGGTGTATAGACATAACTAAATAATCAAAGAAACGATTGTTCAGAAACGCAACGGAAATTGGGGGAAACAAACACATTTTGTTATATCTACTGTTGGTGACAATGAATACATGCATGATTTTCGTACAAATCAGTTGCTTGGCACACACACACAGAAACTCAATTCGTTAACGGAAAAAAGAAGTTTCTCCTTACTTAATGTATACATAATGAAAGACATTGACATCACATGTGAATTTCACGGTCACCAGCTCAAGAAATCATACTCTGAATAAAAAATTGAGGAGGAAACATTACCCTTTTCGCAAGTAGTGTCCACAAGTCTGCAGAAAAAAGGATGGAGATGCGGGGAAGTTAAGGGTGCCTCGGGGGTGAAGGGTGTGAAGGTTGGGTAGATCGGTTGTGAAGTGAAAGCTATCGTAAATAAGCTCTGCAAAGTGTCTTCGATTTGTCATGTTTACGGTGAGATCGTGTATGGAATCGCTTCGAAGTGAAGGTCTCGGGGTTATTTGGAAGTCTCGGCTGAGGAATGGTCTACCTTAGTCATCTGCTTTAGTTGTTGGTCAAATCCGACATGTTCTGTTAATTTGACAGGTTGGTATCTGAATTAGTAACGGTTAACTAAGTTTTACATACGATATGACTTCGACACTGTTTACAGTTATATTACATCAACAAATGTTGACAGTAAAACAATGAATCAGGAATATCCTTCATGACTGATGCTGTTGATGTATATTACCGTCGCATACGTAGTTGACAAGTATTTTTTTGGGGCTTACATAAATAGTTGCGGCAAAAGTACACACTAAATCAGTTTCTCAGCTATGGGAAAAAATCCGAAAAAAAAACACTCCATTTCATCGTAAAATAGTGTTAAAACAGAAAATGTTTATTAACAACAACTACCTTGTGACAACACAATATTTTCGTGGTTGTTGAAACATATTCTTGTAGTGTAGCGCCTACTCCGCCAAAGTTAAAAAAATGAAGAATTACATGCATGAGGCCTAATGACTAATGGCAAACTTTAAGCAATTCTCTATCGAAACTAACTTCTGAGAAAACAACCACAAAAGGAAACTCCCTGAGTAATCTTACTCCCTAGGGCACAATAGACGAGAAATCCATTTCATAGAAAGCTCTCTATACTCAGGGGGCGACTTTTAGGGGAAAAGTTCTAAACCTAAGGCGGCAACACTATCATGATTGACACCCATATATCAATTACCTATAGTTAGGAGAAATTCTAGAAAAGAAGGTCCTACTCAACAGAAGATGAAGGTTTCCGGTAAATTATTTAATCATTAACATGATTGTGTATTCAAAGAGGCTTCCCTACAACATATTTGTAGTGCATTACTCACTAAGAGATAGAGACAATTTTGAAGAGTCTTGGATCAAGAATAAACATGTTTAAAGAACGTTGAGCTGATTCACCTTTAAGTGACTAAGCATTGAAAATGGGTTAACAAGGTGAGAATTGTCAGCCTAATTCGAGTCATGGTTAAGTCATTATATTGCGGTGGTAGATGAAATACTTTTAATGGAGTAAACTATGGGTATTCATAAGCATCTTTAGTTCGAGATGCAAATCAATAAAATCTTACCATGATTATCCTTATCTTGTCCTTTCCTACTATGGTAGAGGTAAACATGACTTGTGCTTGGATTGGTTGTGCTAGACCATTCTGGTATGTTACCAACAATAGGGACAACTATTTTGTGGAGGACTGATTAAGCATTTAACGCGTCGTCCTGATTTGTTAGCGTCTTATGTAGCATTGTTGGACTTTTTTTTTTCTTTCCAGAGGGTCGATTTAAGTTATGACAATGCCATCTACTAAAGTTGTTGGAGTGGCATATTCTGCATTACCTTGCCTACGAGATGGGTCGTCGCCATGCTGGAGGGTTTGGACCCTTGATCCAAGCCGTTGTCCCCAAATGATGAATAGGGTTTACTAGTGACATGATCTGGTCCAGATGAAGTTAAGTGGTACTATCATTCCTCCAAGACCTAATTAATATTCTGCCATTTAACCTTTTAAAGTCTGACACTAGGTCTGTTCATGGGCGGTCTGGTCCTAAAAGCAAGACCGAGACCAAAATTTCTGTCTTGCCTTCTAGAGGACCGAGACAGACATCATCCAAAAATGCCCGCCCGAATCGGTCTTTCTTGACTCGGCCCGGTCTCGGTGCTGGACCAAATTTGCACCAAAAATAAACTATGGGCTCACTGTATTTTTTAGTAAAAGGAGAAAGAATAGTTCGCTATGAGCTCACCGCATGACTGCGTGGTTTTTAAATTAACATATTCTAATTGATTCATGTCAATCATAAATTTCTAATTCCTAGGTGGCATGCCATGTAAATCACTTTAAAATTCTTCAAAGTCTCTCATTCATTCTCAAGATAAGTTACTAACTCATATCATTTCTCTTTATATTACATTAGTAATTATGATTTTTCATCAAATATATTTTATGAAGTGAAATTTATATAATACTAAAATACATAATATTATATTTTATGAATATCAAGTATGCACATATTAAAATTTACTTTTACAAATTAAAATATAGATTAATTAAGGATCATTTCATTTATTACATAATACTCTTATTAAAATAAGACATAGGTCACATATAAACATCACCTACTTCATTACAATAATTTCATAATAAATTTTAACAATGTCAAAAACTTAAGTATTATATATTTATAGACTAAATATAATTTACAGTTAACAAATAGATAAAATATAATATGTATACTAAAACATTAAAGATTGTTACTCTTACTAGAAAAATACTAATATTTGTATAAGTACATTTACAGAAGTAATAAACCCAACCTATTTGGAATTATTAAAATACTATTTATATAATAAAAATAGAATATATTATTATTATTACTAAAATATATAAATAATTACTAATGATTTTAATAGTCTTTTGTAAACATATGCACAAAATTAAGTCAATAAAATTATTTATTATAATCTTATTATTATTTTTTAATATTAATTTTAATTATTGATTCATGCATTTTTAACTAATTTTATGAACAAATGCACTACATATAATATATAATTTTTGTATTTCATAATATAATTTATAATAACGTATTTATATAATTAATTATTTCATGCATTTTTAAGTTTTAATATTTGTATTGTAAACAATTCAAACTTACAATAATGAATTTTTAAAAATTATTTTACCTTATATTAATTTAAAAATAATTTAAATACGTTATACTATGTCTCATATAAAAATAAATTAATTTAAATATAAAAAATAAAAATATTGATAAATAAAATATACTACTAATTACGCAAAATAGGAGATCTAGTGTATATGTATAACTCTTCACCTAACACTATTTCTCTAAATATATATATAGTATATTTCTCTATTGTACAACAGCAGTTCAACTCCAAAATCCATCCAGCCATCGTTAACAGCATCTCTCCCATTACTCTCCAGCCTTCAGCCTCCATCGCCAGCTTTCCGCTGCCGCCGCCAGCCACCAACCGCCTCCGCCTCCTTCAGCCGCCAGCCTCGACCCGCTGCCTCCTCCCGCCGCAGCCGCCAGCCTCATTCGCTTTGCATTTCGTTTTTTATAAAGAACCGGACCGTCACTATGACCGGTGCGTATTTCGACCGGGTCCGACCTCCGGTCCAGTTCGGATAACATTGCATTTTGTACACTTTGTGAGTTTTTCGGAATTCGTGTTTAAGTGCGGTAAACATTTAAGAAGTAATATTTTGTTATATCACGTCATCGCTTATTAGTCATTGGATTAACCCATCAATCTAAATCAAATCTTTCTACCATAAAAAAATAAATCCAAATCAAATCAAAAGTATTTCTACTCATAAAGGGGTGTTTGATTGTGGCGATCTGATGGTTGAGATGAGGAGGTTATTCAAATTCAACGGTTTGGATCTTACTTCTTAGTAATGCTTGCAAACGCTTTTTCCTAACTTATATAAATAGTCTGCCCTTTCTTCAATTTTATTATTTTACCTTCCACTTTTGTTAAAGTAGGAATATCTGGACATTTGGAATTTTTCGAAAAGTGAATATAATTAAAGAAATTATTTATAAAAATATATATTGAAAAAAAACATTTCAAAAAGTAGACATACACGCTATTTTGGGGTGCGAGTTAAATCACAACTCGCATCCCGGGATAGAGTATTTGGGGAGAGCTCATAATTCTTTTTGCTATCGACGATAAAATGTTTAATTAAAAACTATATTACATATCTATTACAAAAAATTAGAGTAAGTATATATTTTAATTATGATTCAAATAATGCAAAAATATTAAATTTGCACTTACGAATTGACCATATGATATGTCCTAAGTTGAGATATGAAAATTTGACTTAAAAAAATATAACTCAGACATTATAAGTCTAAACTCAACTTAGTTAATGACATTTATAAAATTCAATTATCTATCTACTCTATTGTTTTTTGATTTTTTTTGATTAAATATACATTTAATTTTTTAACCTAATATTATTTGCCCTATAATTTGATATAAAATGAATTAGGTAAAAAATTAATTTCATACTTATTCAAAAAGAAATTACAATGCGTAGGTAACTTAATTACGACTTAAATGATACTAACTAGATATCGAGTTTTGACTATTACACTAAACGTATGATAAGACAGATAAAACATTATATATATATATATATATATATATATATAATAGGCCTTTTTAGAATCACTTAAGTCCTAATTAATTTATCTACATACTATATTTTTTTGAGTAAGTATGTAATTAATTAATTTTTTATCTAATTCATTTTATCATTCTGATCAAATTATAAGACAAACGATGTTAGGTTAAAAAACTAAGTATATATCTAATAAAACAAATCCAAAAAAAATAGAGTAGGTAGATAATTTAATTTTACCATAAATGTCGTTAACCGTGTTGAGTTTGAACTTACAAGGCATGAATTATATTGTTTTAAGTGATATTTTCATATCTCAACTCATGACACATCATATGGTCAATTCGTAAGTCCAAATTTAATGTTTGTTTTTGCACAATTTGAATCGTAATTAAAATATATAGTTACTCTAATTTTTTTTAATAAATGCATAATTTAATTTTTAATTAAACATCGTATCATCGAGAAAAAAAAAATTAAGAGCTCTCCCCTAACACACTACTACTTCGTGGTGTGTTGTGTCATTTTGGCAGAACACGTCACTTGGGGGAGCGTGTTGTGCGAAAATGGCACACCACACTACCCTTGTGTGCGAGTTGTGATTTAACTCGCACCCCGAGGTAGTGTGTATGCCTACTTTTCAAAATAGGTTTTTTAATATATACTTTTTAATTATATTCACTATTTCAAACAAATTCCATCTTTTGCCCCACTAAATTCATCAATGTCAATTGACGGTCATCACCGTCTAGAGGTGGGTAAGTTTTAGTCTCCTAAGTTAGACCCGATCTTGGGAATAAAATTTTAAGCTCTTCAAGTATTTTTCTTGCATATAGATCAACTCTCAATGTGTCTACTTGGTCAATACAAGTTGTCCCAAGATAAGTAAGAGTGGATGTCGGAATCCCCTCATTACAAACTTTAAGTAAGACAATGCCTTTTGCAAGACCAAGTATTAATTTTTAGGGTTGGTGTGGATTCACCCATTAGGACATCAATGAAGGTGATTAATCCACTTATCATTGTATACATATTTACCTTGAAATAATCCGCGTCGAATTTTTGGCGTGAGGTATTGATGACAATGTGCTGTTAGATAGAGGTGTCTAGGGGTGAGCGGTTTCGGGTACCCTGTAAATTTAGGGGTTCCCAGAACCTACCCAATATGTAACAGGGTATTTACATTTGGAGTCGGAACCTACCTGTTTAATTTTGGAACAGTAACCTACCCAGAACCTATTTGTACAAACGGTTCTGGGTACTGTGTTAGGAACCTGTTTCTTTTTTATTTTTCAAAAAAACAAAATTGGTTGTGGTTCGGTTCCTGTTATTGAGGATGATACATTCTTCAATACTGTCATTTCATTCGCATTTACACAAATCTCATCAGAGATCTCATCAACACCTGCGCATGAAGGCTTTTCAAGGTGCTCTCGTTCTATTTCTTTAGATTTTTTTTTTATTTTAATAATATATAACCAATTTCGGTTAGTTTAGGGTACCCAGGTAAGAGAATCGGAACCAGAACCGAATAAATCGGTTCTTGATTTTTTTTTTTCCGGAACCTACTCTATTTTTAAAACTAATACCTGGAACCTACCCAAAGTGTCGGTTCCAGATAGGTTCTGGGTTAAATGGGTAATTTGCTCACCCATAGAGGTGTCTAGACCCTACTCCAGAAGTCTGTTTTTGATTCAATAGTTTTATAACCCTTTGTTTAATTTTTAATTTGTAGAGTGGCCATTCCTTAAGTAAATATATACTCGTGTTCTTTGTTAGTACACGATACCTAGATTTGCCAACTAACTCGTCAGGAGTTGAATTCGATTGTCGGAGATTGATCCTAGTTGTTGTCAGTCGATTCCAAAACCTGTAAAAAGGGACGAGTAGAGGCGTTTCTTTGGGTAATTCTCCGATGCTTAAAGAATGGGTATATGGAGATAATATTGAATTATTAAAAGAGTATAGATGTAGCATATTTATACTAGCAAAATCCTTAATGTGTTGTGTAGTGTTGGCCATGTACTATTCTAGTACTTTCCATATGTCTCACCATGAAAGAGTATTAGGCGGGATTTTATCCCTTGATAATATAAAGTATCTTTATGAACCCCAATACCGTATTTAATGAGTGGATCATGTGAAGAATCATTACTCTCAAGGTGAGATTCGTGCATCGTAGTGGAATGAGGGATCTAAGTTGTTTTAGTGCTAAGGGTGGTCATTAAATATCTAAGTATTTGTTAATATTCATGAGGTCAAACACTTTTACTTACCAGGCAATTGCCTAGTATCCATCTTTTCCCCCGTAACTCGAGTGAAATATTTTTCGGTCAAGTTTCACCTTAGTGGCTTTAGGCGGCCGTTGTTGGTGCATCCTTTCGTTTGGCTAGGTTATTGTGTTGAATGGGTTTCAATTATGAGGTTTAGATTGGCAAACCCTTTGGTTAGGTTGCTCTCATGGGTTCCTTTAGAGTGAGCTCTTTGGATGATTTTGAAGCTACCCTTAGGCAATCCTTCTGATTGCCTCTTGGTCGTTTTTGTCCCTTAGGATTTTTCCAATTTCTTCTTGCCACTTATGTTCTATCTTTCGCAGAGTCTTTTTTACTGATCCAGGAATTCCTAGGGTGAGTCTCCTATATGTCTTAAGCTTCCTTTTGGCAAGTCATTTAGTGTTGGGAAGTTCTCAAGTCCTAGTTTTCACCCCTTCCCTGAATGGTGCTTTTCTTGGGTGGGTGTTAAGTGTTGCAAGGAATGAGGCTTGGTCCGTGATCACTATGTGGATCCAACATTGCGATAGTTATGATTAGGATGTGTCTCGATCGAAACAACATTTCAGGGAACCTTTATCTACCATTTACTCTCCAAACTTGTTATTGTTCTTGCTTGGGCCTCTTTATATATATTGATGGATAGATGTGGTCTTTGCTTACCTTGGCCACTCTTATTCTGAACGAGTCTTTGTAATCAGTTTGAGATAGTTTATGTGCATAAATTTTCAAGTGTCAATTTTCTTCCGATCCCTTGATTAAGAATGTGCCAAAGATATTAGCCAAATGTATATGTGAAAAGACAAAATTCTCTCAGCAGGAAGCCCCAATTTCTAGGGTTTGCCTGTGAGAGCTTAATTAAGCCGATTTGGCTTTATCTCTTTGGAATTAATTGCCAATTTGTGTCTTCACCAATCACAGGAAAGCAATAGGAGAGTACTGCACACTGATGGGACATCTTCATGCAAGGTGATTCTGCAGCTCACGTTGCCAACGAAGGATTCTCCAGCAGCTCGCCCAACGAAACCACAACTCGGTTTCAACCCGAACCTTCAACGAATCTCTAGGACAGCAGCTAGACACATGATGAACTCCCAAGCCACGACCACGAACCAACCTAAATTGTGAGTGAGCGCCACCATTATATTGCTTTCTTTTCTGGTGCAGGTTATCGTTCTTGCAGGGAGCGGAGTGACGGTGATGACATCTGGGACTGGAGCGATGATGAATGCCAATTCCACTGATACAAGCAGAACCCGTGAATGAATTATCGACCTAAGTTCTAACCCTCAGATGGAGCAAGGAGACTGGTACGTGGGGACGGTGTTGGGACCGAAACAGATGAAACTGAACACAGTTACAAGAGTACTCGATCAAGCTTGGGCACGGTATGGCAGGGTCGGCATTACAGAGGTTGAGCCAGACATTTTCCTATTTGATTTCGACCGAGAAGATGACATACAAAGAATCCTCGACCGATCGCCATGGGCAGTCAATGGCCAAATCATCAACATAAAACGTCGGGCCCCTGGTCGAATTCCATAAGGTAAATTACTGGGTCCAAATACATGATTTCGGACTAGATAAATTTAGTGTCGAGAATGCTTGGAAAATTGGACATATGCTTGGGAATCGCCTAGAGGTCGAATCGAATATGGGAAGAGTGGGTAGAAGCTATATGAGAATGGGATTTTAAATAGATGGGAATGAACCATTAATGGCAGGGTTTTGGTGGACGAACTCCCAAGGAAGTAAAAAATGGGCATCCGCTAAATATGAAAGATTATCTGACTATTGTTATGTGTATGGGATGTTGGGGCACACAATCCAAACGTGGAATGACGAGCTGAAGGTGTCGAATCAGGATGAGAAAGTTCCGGCCTATGGACCTTGGTTGGTTGGAGTGAAGAAACAAAGAATGGGAATACCTACTGCACGAAAATCAGAAAACAAATAGGGATGAACGGAACGAAGTATATATGGACGAGAGGGAGAGCGGGGGGATTATCATTGTGGTGGAAGGATGATACACAAGTCTGAATCCTATACCATGATACAAACTTAATGGATTGTGAAGTGAAGATTGGCCAAGGAGGCGCATGGATGTACAATTGTACATCACGTGGGTTTATGCGAATACGGATGCCCAAACACGAGCCCAAATTTGGGAGGTACTTCGCAGCCTAGGGAGTGTATGGAGAGGGAGATGGGCGGTCCTCATAGATTTCAACACCATATGTTACCCGCACGGAGGGGGCCGAAGAAAGTCACAAAGACAAATAGACGAGTTCAATAAATTGATCAAGGATTTACACTTGGAGGACATGGGAGCAAAGGTCCCACCACACACATGGTGTAATAATAGGAGAGGGGAGGAACTGATAAGTGAACGATTGGATCAGATGTTGATTAATGGGGAGTGGGCCGCTGGTTACCCGAATATCTGATGCATCAACGAGCTAGCTATTTGTTCGAACCACACCCCTATGATCCTACAAATAGAAAGGCCGCATCAGAGGATAAGTCAGAGGTTCAAATTCGAGGCTATGTGGATGGAAACACCAAGGTGCAAGGACATAATCGAACTAACGTGGATACAAGCTTAACTGGCCAAAGCCCTAAATGGGGTGTGTGCAAAATTGAAGAAGTGTCGAATGCAACTTACAACATGGAGCAAAGCACACTTCGGGAATAATATGAAGGAGATTTCCAAGACAAGGGAGGCACTCCCAAACCACATGAGGGGACGAATGGACCATATTGCGATTCAGGAGGAGAAACGTCTAAAAGGGAAGATCCGTGCCCTTTGGACGATGATATCTATTGGAGACAAAGATCGCAGGTGAAATGGTTAAAGGAAGGGGATAGGAACACAAAAAATTTCCACCAAACAATGACGCAGTGGAGAAGGAGAAATAACATATGCCAACTGCAACCTTAGGGGAGTTTGGTTAACGAATGAGAAGGAAATAGCATGGGAGCTACAGGAATACTATAGGGAGATGTTTAGATCAGAGAATACTGACGCGGGGGAGGAGATAATTGCATCCCTACCACACCAAATAACAACCGATATGAATGAACAACTAACACGGGAGGTATTCGACCTAGAGATCAAATCAGCCACTTTCCAGTTAGGATCGTCTAGGGCTCCAGGTCCCGATGGTTTTCCAGGTCTGTTTTGTCAACAGAATTGGCATACCGTGGAACCAGATGTCATTGCCGCAAAAAAAAGCTTTCTTCAGAACAGGTAGCCTCCCATATTGTCTTAACGAAACTGATATTGTGTTGATCCCAAAGGTTCCAAATCCGACCCAGGCCACTTAGTTTAGACCTATTTGCTGTTGCAATTTCTTGTATAAGATAATCTATAAGTTTTTTGTGAACAGATTAAAGGTTTATCTTCCAGATCTCATCACACCTTTCCAGAGTGCCTTTGTAGCAGGTAGGTCTATACAGGATAACATATTGGTCGCTCATGACGCTTTCCACTACCAAAAGACCCAACGGAGGGGGGAGTAAAACATAATGCGCTTTAAGGATAGACATGCAAAAGACATATGACAAGGTGGAATGGGATTTCTTACTAAAATGCTTGCAGGGAAGGGGATTTGATGAGAAGAGGATAGGGTGGGTCAGAGCTTACATATCCACCACGTCATACAAGGTGGTGGTAAATGGGGAACAATCCACGATGATTAGACCGACGAGGGGCATCCGCTAAGGAGACCCCTTATCACCATACTTGTTTATACTACTTGAGGATGTACTATCAAGGACCATTGAAAAGGAAGTACGTGAGAAGGCACTAAGAGGAATAGTGATGAAGTGGAACTACCCCGAGATCCACCACCTATTCTTTGCCGATGACTCCATCCTATTCATACAAGGATCGACGGACAATGCAAGGCACTTAAAGAGCATTTTGGACAGATATTGTGAGGCATCTGGACAGGACATTAATACAGCAAAGTCAACTTTGTTCTTCAACAAAGGAGTGAGACCTAATGAGAGAAGGATAGTGGAGGAGGTGTTGGATGTAAGGAGCACAAGTGACCCGGGAAAATATATAGGGTTACCATCCACATGGGGAAGATCAAAGAAAGACGCAATAGGTTTCCTAAGGAATAACGTTAAGGACGAATTAGCCGGGTGGAGACCAAAGACACTAAACCAAGCACGGAAGGAGGTATTTATAAAGGCGGTCATCACGGCTATCCTGACATACATCATGAGCGTTTCATAACTCCCCAAAACCTGGTGCTCATACATAAATTCAATGATTGCAGACTTTTGGTGGGGAGTATCGGCAGAGGGAAAGAAGACACACTGGCGAAGATGGGAGATCCTAACCAAGTCCAAACACACGAGATGACTAGGGTTTAAGGAACTCCAAACTTTCAACACAGCTTTGCTCACTAAAATGGTGGGGCGATTCCTAAACGAATCAAACACACTATGTGCGAGGATCATGAAAGGTTTGTACTTCCCGCATGGAGATTTTCTAGAGGCCACAATAAGAGGTCGGGACTCGTGGGGATGGAGTAGCCTACTACATGGGAGGGATGTACTCAAACGATAATGGTTATGGTCCATCGGCACGGGGGAATCGATAAATGTCTTCACGGATCCATGGGTGGTGTCAAAGGACGGTTTCAGGGTGACGGACGAACAGGATGAACCAACGACCAAATCACCATGGTGAGTGAACTAATAAACCCGAACCGGACCTGGAATGAGGAGATAGTGCGGGCAAGGGTTACAACACAGGATACATACGACATCCTACGCATCTCGATCCCGTGTGAAAGAGGGAGGGATCAGTACATATGGACACACACTAAGGACGGATCACCACAACCTCGGTCCGTCTACCATAGGCTCAGAGAGATGGAGGGGCAACCGCAGGACGGGAACCACCATCGGTAACGCCCAATATGGTGGGACATATGGGAGACTAGTATAACACCCAAAGTTAAGAACTTCATGTGGTGTCTCGTTTCAAAAGTGATTGTCGTAAAACATAACCTGACACGACGTAGAATGCAGGTAACACCAAGCTGCCCGGTATGTGGAGGAACGGAAACACGGGAGCACATGATGTTTGAATGTACGTGAACCGAACCATTCTGGTTCGAGGTGCTGGGCCTTCGAGTGGACGGAACGGATCAGACGTACGTACCAAAGTGGTTGGAGGCAAGGCGAGCGGAACCAGGGGTGCAAGGACCAGCAAGGGAATCTAGATGGATGAAATGCATACTCACATGCTGGTAAATATGGAAGACACAATGCATGACACCGTTCAAAGGAAAACCATTGAACCCAACAGAGGCAATCATGGCTATCCGTGGCGCATACGACCAACTCATAGCAAGTGGACGGAAGGAGACAACCCTCAGATCGACACGACCGAAGTAGATATGGGAGAATCCATGAGGTAATATCATCAAGATCAACTGTGATGCAGCAGTATGCACAAGCGTGGCGCAATCGGGCATTGACGTGGTGGCAAGGGATGCCGAAGGAAGGATCATGGGAGGACTTAACCGAGAAATGCGTGTGACAATGTGGAGATGATGGAAGCAGTTGCTATTTTGGAGGGGCTTCGGTTGGCTATACGGAATGGATGGACGAATATTGTAATAGAATCGAACGCACAAACCGTAATACACCAAATACGGGAAGGGCCAACCCAATGGAGATTATCGGCAATAGTCCAAAACATCCGAGCACTAGCGATACAACAAATGCAGGTGCAATGGCGAGCCATTCCAAGGACGACAAATGAATGTGCAAACTGGATAGCAAAGCAAACCCGAATGGGAGTCAGTTTGAGTGATTGGGTTGAAAAACCCCCACCCCCTTTAATGTTTTATTAGTAAATGTTTGTAATTTTGAACAACCGTGACAACATGTCACGACGTTTTATTCCATAGAATGAAATGCAAATTGGCCAAAATAGAAATAAGAATGTGCCCATTAGTGAAGGGGACGGGAGAATTGACTTAAGAAGTTAGTGAGAAAGTCCGAAAGAAGGAACATCGATGCTTAAAAACGTCTCATTAAATGAGGTGTGGTCTCAGAGGCTAACTCGCCACGCATTCCTATATCAATTAATCTACCCATGCTTCTCCTTCATCCTTGAGAACTCCTAGGTTCGCAAGTTGAAGGTTGGCTTGTTAGGTTTGTTCATGAACCGGTTCGACTCTAAACCGGTTCAGAACTGAACTGGTTTAGTTTGTAAAAAAACAGTATTTTTTTTTCTATTTCTAAGAAAACTAGTCTGGTTTAGGTAAAAAAAACTGGTCTTGTTCGAACAAATTCAGAACCGGTTTGAATTGGCATGGTCTGTTTTTTTAATAATAATTTTGGCTAGGAAATAATCTGGTTCAAACCGAAACTAAACCGACTGAAAATCATGTCCAACACACTGAACCAGCTGAAACTATACTGAACCAACTAAAAAACACACTGATTTGACTGAAAAACACTGAATCAAATGAAAGATACACTGAACTAACTGAAAATCTGTTGCACAACCAACTAAAATCCTGTCCAAAATCAGCATACGAGAGTCCAAATCATCTCTAGGTTTGGTTTATTGAAGACATCTGTAGGTTTGGTTTAGTCGATTTTGATTCAAACCAGTTCTAAAATTATATAGGTTTAAAGTGGTTTGATTTAAATTTAAGTATAAACCAGTATAAAAAATCGATTCGATTCGAACCAGGCCAGAACCGGACGAGTTCAACCGAAGTGGTTTAAATGAATAAGCCTATGGCGTCTGATGCCAACTTCTTCTCAAACAGTACAGTAGTCGACCATTGAGGTATATTTTATATTGAAGACAAATGATGATGGGAAGGAATTAGACATCGAGCATAATCTCTCAGATGAGGAATTATGACACTAAATGATGTTCATGGAATCAATGAGTTTGTAGACACGAGTGAGAGAAACACTAGGACGAATTGGAGAAGAAGGGCCACCCAAGAAGGTCTCAACGCATCATGTAATTTCATTACTTTTATCACACACATTTGTTTTCAAGCCTTTAATATTATTTTGTAAAGCCTCAACTTCATATATGATTACCTTTTCCTCATCCTACTTTCTTTTTCGTGCTGAATTTTGATCACTTTTCCGGGGGGGGGGGGGGGGGGGGGTTCTTCTAAAGGTAAGAACATATAAAAAATATTTTACAAAACATAAGTATAAAAAATATTTAGAGAAGTAGGTATATCATCACACAATGAGTAGCGAGTTGTATGGGAAACTCACTCGCACTCCAAGGTAGTGAGTTGAGCTATTTTAGTAAACTTACTGCGAAAGAGTGATTTTATTGTTATGAAATGATATTTGGTTTGAAATTGTATTATGAATCTATTAATTTTTAAAAATAGAGTGAGTGAATATTTGAATTGCGATCCAAAAAATGTAGACAATATTCAGTTTTGACTTACAGATTGATCATACACTCTATTCTAAATTGAGATCTAAATTGGACTTAAAAAAACTTCACTCAAACCCTCTAATTTAAAGACATTTTCATCTAAAATTATTATTGTATTACAAAATAATTATCCTGTATTATTAAGAATCTTAAGGCAGCTTTTATTGTCGTGGTAATTCAAGAGACCCAAAAAAAATTTTGGTTCATCAATTTGTTGAATCTGTAATAATTATTTCGGAAAAATATTTCAGCATTTTCTGTATCAGAAAAATGGTTGCAAACAGTGATGATGTTGATATCAATGTTGGAGCATTGACTCAAGCTGAGGTCTCTATTGCGTCGGTGAACACACTCGTCGTGGCGTCGACTGGGGGGTTAACCATGACTCGTCCAACTCAACTTGGGTATGCAGAGAAGCCCGAAAAATGCTACAGCTCCAACTTCAAGAGCTGGCAGCAGAAGATGAAATTCTATCTGACCACTTTGAGTTTTGGCCCAATTCCTGATGGAAGAACCACTAACTTAAGGCGAGGATGATGATCAAGGGTTCTTCTTGGCTCTAGAATCATGGAATCACTCAGACTATTTATGTTGTCATTATGTAATGAATTGTTTGTTTGATTCGTTGTATGATGTATACAGTAAAATTAACTCTGCTAGGGAATTATGGCACGCCTTGAAATAAAAATATGAGTCCATGGATGACGGGACAAAGAATTCGTAGTTAGTCGTCTATTTGACTTTAAGTTAGTAGATAACAAATCATGTATGAAACAAGTGATAGATCTCCAACTTCTCCACAAGAGTATCCATGCATGCCGAGAATATGGAACTCACAGACTCAACTAAGTTAGCAACATTTATGGTGAAATGCAATTATCTATCTATTGTAATTTTTATTAGGTATATAATTAATTTTTTAATCTAACATCATTTGTCCTATAATTTGATATAAATGACAAAGTGTTTTTGTCAAATGTTTGATTGTATACTTACTAAAAAACTAAAAACAGTATATAAACAACTGAATTAAGACATAAATGCCACTTTGAGTTTCGAGTACGATACGATAGAGCACAAGGTAATATATTGAATAATGTATAGAATCTATAATATATATAACACTTTTGCTCTATTGAACCATACGATCAATCCATAAGTTTAAAATAATTGTCGTTTATGTCGGAATTAAATCATCTACGTACTATATGTTCTTTGAGTAAGTACACCATTAAATTACTAACCTAAACCATTTTTTCATTCTAGTTAAGTTATAAGACAAATGATGTTAGGTTGAAATTTTAATTCTATACGCAATAAATCAATATTGTAGGTAGATAATTGAATTTCTGCCATATATGCTTTTAACGGTGTTGCGTTTCAACTTGGATAGTTTGAGTTTGGTTTTTTAATGTTAAAGTCTTAGATATCAACTTAGGACATAGTGTATGATCAATATATAAGTCAAAATTTAATATTATTTGCATTATTTGGACCGCAATTCAAATATCTACTCACTTTTTTTTTCAATAAATATATAATTTAACATCGCTTTGTTAGGAAAAAATAACAACACACCACCCTTTAGTAGAGTGTTGATCTATTTCAACTAAACACACTACCATGGGGTGTCATTTGTCTCATTTTCGGTACAACTTACTACTTTTTCGGTGCGTCTATACCTGTTTTTCATTTTTCTTTTTTATTATTACTTTTCAAAAAATTATTTTATTTATACTACTTTTGAAGAAAAAAAATGTTTTCTTCCAATTTTGTTGTTAATTAGTAGTTATTTTTGCTAAGTTATTCATCTATTCCTTTTTATTTTTACTTTACGGGTTCAATTTTTGAATTTTGGTCGACAAAAATCGTCGTCTAGGTCGTTGACTCGTCCGATGAATTTCAGAGTCATTTTGTTATTATAAAAGTTATATGATTAATTTTGACAAAGTTCTGATACCTCGAGTTGTCAACTAACTTCAGGACTTCATCCGTTATTGGATAGACTATCTTCGTTTCTTCTTTTTAGAGCGGCGACTATGAGTTATTCTTCGGTTGAAATTTTTTGAACTAGTCACCAACTCTTAGACGAATTTTTTTTTTTTTTTGGTCTGAAAGATAGGTTGCTTCATTCGATATCATCGTTTTGAGCTACATTGTTACATTCGCTACTTAAAATAGATAACAATTGGGTGGGGTTGTGATACCGAGTCGTTTAGACATACTCCCATTCTTGACTGTTTTGCAATCTAGTTAGCTGTTTAATCCGCCTTACGGTGAATTGACTTCTTCAATTGAAACAAACTCGCTTGTCAGGTCGTTGGTGTTTGAGCATATGGTTTCAATTCGCTAGTGAGCTCGTCTTCCCCTTAGATGGTTGATGCCCACTTCAGAGTCCGACTCAATGACTACTCGGTTCCATCCTTGTTCCTTTTTTAGCATGACATCCAATTTAATAGCTCTCGCTTCCAGCTCATCGATCGCTTCTCCAGTCAGTCTTTTGTTTGCCCATCCCATGTGGTTGTCGAGATGATCCCAGGTCACTGCACCGATGCATCCTGTTTTTGTTTGTTGGCACCATGATGCATCACAATTTGCCTTGATTGATCCTTGGTTCGGTCCAGTCCATGTTTTGGTTTCCCTTATCGTTTGGTCCGCGTTTCTTTGTCGTGGTCTCATCCTGTATTCTTCCTCCGTTTTCGTGATTTCCTCAATGATCTGAGTAGGGTTTGACATATTTATTCGAACATGGCTTTGCATCTTGCCTTTTGTATATGCCAACATGTCAACATGCATCGAATCCATCATCTTTCCCTTGTGCCTCTTCTTGAATTTGGCTCATGTCGTCGGTCATCTATCCATTCCATGATGTTCGGTCGTGAGGTATGTGTGCTCACCAGGCCCAGACTGCCTAGACATACTGCCTCCATCCACCTGCATTTGTAAACCATGTGTTCTCTCTCCTCCTCCATACCACAGATTAGACAACTCGTTGTCACATTCATCCCGCATCGTTTAAGGTTCTCCGTGACCGCAATCGAGTTTGTGAGCAACTTCCACATAAAGGTCTTTTCGGATTTCGAGACTGCACTCCAGACCGACATGGACCTACTCCCATGGTTGTACATGTTAGCTCCCCGTCCGTCATAGGCTTCCCTCAAGCAGTGGTAAGCTGTTTTCACTGTCATCGCCCTGTCACCTGCATGTGGCCGTATGAGCCTATCATTTGGCATCTGTAGGGGAATATGGATCTGCATTACCTGGTTTACTGCACTTGGCTCAACTATCTGCCTGATGAGCCTCTCGTTCCATGTTCCATCATCACCCATGAGGTCACACACTCGAATATCCGGGTCGGCTTGTTGTGTCGGGTCTGGAGCCAGGCGGAAACCCTCACGCATGTATACCCACAGGCCGAGGAAGGATCCGTTGTTTCTCCCGTCTCCCACTCTCCAGAGTCCCTCCCTCTTCAGTATGTCTTATTCACTTAAGATGCTAGACCATTCCTACGATGCTCGTCTTCCTTTTGTGGTAGAGAGGAAGTCCCCCCTTGGGTAGTATAGTCCTTTGATGACCCGGGCCCAGAGAGCATTTGCTTCCTTCATTACCCTGTCTGCCATCTTCGTGAGGAGTGCTAGGTTGAAAGTCTCGAGTTCTCTAAACCAAAGTCCCCCTTCATCTTTTGTTTTCGCTAAGACTTCCCATCGTCTCCAATGTATCTTCTTCCCCTCATCTGAATGTCCCCACCAAAAGTCGGATATAATTTTGTTTATTTTCGCACACCATGTTTTTGGTAGTTTGAAATTGCTCATTGCATATGACGGTATCGTCGTGATTACTGATTTGATTAGCACTTCCTTTCCCACTTGATTGAGGGTCTTTTCTCTCCAACCCCCTAGCTTTTCCCGAATACTTGCCTTTAGGTAGCTTTTCCCTGGCTCGCTTGTGCTTATGATATGGAGTTCCTCATCGACACCCTTGCATATGTTTTGGTCGGCTCAGGTGTTAAAGTAGATACTTGATTTGGCTTTATTGACTCGTTGTCCAGATGTTTGACAGTACCTCGCTATCATTTCCTTCAAGTGTCGTGCATTCTCCACCGTCCCTTGAAAGAAGAATAATGAGTCATCCGCAAATAATAGATGGTGCAGCTCCGGGCATCCTTTCCTGAGTATGATTCCCTACAAACGCTTCTCATTAGTCTCTTTCTCAACCTGTCTGGATAGGACATCCGCCATTAGGATGAATAAGTAGAGTGATAATGGATTCCCTTTTCATATTCCTCTTGTCGGTCGGATGGTCTTTGTTTGGATACCATTTACAAGGACGCAATATGTTGGTGTCTCGATGCAAGCTCTCATCCAAGCTACCCACTTTACACAAAAGCCTATTCTCTCTAGGCTTTTAATCAAAAAGGCACATTCCACCCAATCGTAGGCCTTTTGCATGTTGAGATTTTGTGCACACTCAACCTTGTTCGATCTTTTCCTGGACTTTAAATGATGAAAGACCTCATGTGCCACCATAGTTTTGTCCTATATAAGTCAACCTACCACAAATGAACTTTGGAAAGGGGTGATAAGGTCGGATAAATAGACATTCAGTCTATTCACCAAAACCTTTGATATTACTTTATAAACAAAGTTGCATAAGCTTATAGGTCTAAACTCATATGGGTGGGTGGGATTTTGTACTTTTGGGATGAGGGTTATGGCAATATGGTTTAGGTCCGGAGGGAAAATATATGTTTCGAGGAAGGCTCTAACCGCGGCGAAAATGTTTGGACCTACGAAATTCCAATTCCGTTGATAGAATAACTCCGGAAAACCGTCTGTCCCTGGCGCTTTTGTCCCACCTAAGTGAAAGACTGCATCCCGTACCTCTTCTTTAGTAACCCTTCTGGTGAGGTTTTCGTTCATGTGTTCATCAATCTGTCTAGGTATCCCATCCAACATTCCATCCTCAATTACTAGGTTATCTCACTCAAAAGCCCTCCCATAGTACTCCCATAGCTCCTTTTGAATCGCACTATCCTTTGTGAGCCAAACCCCGTCTGGACCTCTTATTCTGGTTATCCGATTCCTCCTTCCTCTTGATGTTGTCGTCAAGGGAAAGAAAGCGGAGTTACGATCCCCTTTTGTGAGCCATTTGATTATTGACCTTTGTTTCCAAAACAGTTCCTCTCTTCGTCACAACTCACGGATCCTGTTCTGCATGTGTATCTCCTCATCTTGGGTACTTTGGTTCGGTATTGATATCCCTAGCTCATTTAGGTGGCCTTTTTCTTTCTTCATCTCAATCATATTGCTTCCAAACTTCTCTCTACTCCAACTTATAAGTTCCCTACGACACCTCCCTAATTTGGGCCACAAAGCTTGCCCATTGCCTTGGTAGTCAGTATCATCCTAACTACTTTGGACCACTTCCTTGTACTCCGCACTTTCGAGCCACATTTCTTCAAAACGAAAACCTTTCTTCTTTTTCTGGTGCTCATGATCCGCAATTAGGATGATCGGGGAGTGGTCGTATCCAATTTCTACTTCGTTTATGCAGTGACTATTTTGGTGGTTTGTCGTCCATTCAAAATTGGTTAACACCCTATCCAGTCTCTCGTATACACGATTTCCCCCCCCCCCCTGCGGTTGTTGCACCAAGTAAACCTCTGGCCTTTTGAGCTTAGGTCTTCCATCCCAATATCGTATATAACTTGGTTGAACACATCCATTTGTCTTTGGGACTTTCTTCGACCACCTTCTTTCTCATGGTAGTGCATTATTGCATTGAAATCTCCTAGGCATACCAATCTTCCCCTTGGGACCCTCCCTATTTGTCTGAGCTCTTCCCAATTTTGACCTTTCCTAAGCTCATCTGTGTCTTCATGGACCCAAGTCATGTATGTTGGTTTTATTTCTCCCTTAAAACGTACTAACGTATCAATGATATTGGCATTCACGCTTTTCACTTGAACCTCTGTGTCGTCCTTCCACCATAAGGCTAGACCGTCTGCAATTCCCCTCGGTGCTACATAGAAGGCATTCTCCATTCCAAGTTGATCTCTAATACGTTCACAGTAGGCATCACCATTCTTTGTCTCCATTAAGAAAATAATCACGGGGTGATACCTCCCATTGAGGTCTTTCAGGTGTCGAATTGTTAGGGAAGACCCCAAACCCTGACAATTCCAACAGGTTGTGCTCATTGACTCCGTGTGGCTGTTTGGGGAAAGCCACCAGAGCCCGTGTTTTCTGTTTGGTGTCCAGCATTTGTAAGGGATGCTGCTTTTAGCTTCTCCATTCTCACCTTCAATTTTTCGGATTTCTTTGTATCTTGCTTCGTCCGTGCCCTTATCTTCTTCTTTCTCATGCCCATCGTGCTTAGGAGTTCTTCTTCGTTTCTTTACTCTACTCCTTCCATGTTTTTTGCTTTCTTGGTCACAATTTGGTTATCACTTTCATCCCTATGTCGCTTCAAGTTCATCTTATTCATGTAGGGGATGAGTCCAGTAGCTAGATTTGTCGTCTCCGGGGCTTTCTTTGGGGATGTTGTTCCTGGAGGGGTCTCAACTGAGTATATTTGGCCTTTCCCATTGGGATTTGTTTCGCATGGTATTGTGTGGTTGTCGAGTAGGGGTGATGTTCGGGTAGGAGGTAATGGTTGGGATGGTTGGGTGGCTATGGCTTGTGGGGTAGGCTTGGTGGGGTGGTAAGTAGTGCAGGGAAATGGGGTTCTTCTTGCCTACTGGGGTGGCGTATGAGGGTAAGGGTGGGTTAGCACATTGTAAGAAGGTTGGCCTATTGGTGGGTTGGTGGTTGCATATGGGGTATGGTATTATGGTTGAGTCGGCTTGTATTGTTACAGGTTCAAGACTTTAGGTTGGGTTTACATGAGATTGGGGGTTATCTTCTATCATGTCCATGCTATGATCTGTGTCGTCATAGCTATATCGTTCGGCTCCAACATGGTAATGGACATGGGTGTGGGATGGTGGTTTCATTTCGGCCATTGACATCTTCTTCACACTGTGGTCTCCTATCTCCCTTGTTTCACCTTTCTCCACCTCCACCTCGTTCACCTTACTCATAATATCAAACGACGATCTTCTGTTTGCATTGTCCGGCGAGCCTGCATGGTGTTTTCACCCCACCCCCTATGCGGCTTGCTCGGCCTGGCCGCGATCTCATTGCTTTAATCCATCGTCCGAACATTGGGTGTCCGGGTGTCGCTTCCGACATCGTCACCTCCTCATGACAAGCTTGGGTTGTGTGGCCAAGCCTACCACACCCATAACAGAAGTCAGATAGCCGTTCATATTTTATGGTTGCCCACTATTCCTCCCCTTTTGAGTTTGTCCACCAAAAAACCGATCATCAACGGGTTTTCAGTGTTTACCTCGAATTCCAAACGGATGTATGTATTTTGTTTGCTCTCTACACCCTCATCCATTTCAATGAAAGTTCCTATCTGATCACATATAATCTAAGCAGTCTCCCGACTAAATTTCTCTAGTCCTAATTCATGAACTTGTACCCAAAATTGAAGTCTCGCAAACACTACTTTCGATAGTCCAATGGTTGGATCCCATTTTTGCATGATCAAACAATTCCCTTGTACCGACCATAGTGACATATCCAATATTTGCTTTCTATCATCCACATTTTCAAATTCAAACATGACAACTCTATCTGATACATCGAATATGATAACTGAAGCATACCTCGCCCAAGCTGTCTTTAGCACATTGTATATTGCAACGGATTTGATGACCTTCTTGGAGATGACCGTGTTGACATAACCATCGTTTTTTGCAAGCAAGTGATTGGACGGAAGGTGTATAGCAAGTTTCCGGGGTTGGTTTTGTCACCGGAGCTGTCGCCGATGTTTGTCATCGCAGCCGTGGTCCAGAGGTCGTGGTCTCGACACCTACACGAAAGAATAGAACAAATGGTGTATTGTGGATAGGTGTTAGTTTTAAGAGGTCTTACATTTTAAGACGTACGTGGTCCCTTGCATGCTCCTGTAGTTGTTCTGCATTTCAACTGGTTCGTTGCTTGACGTATGGAAGCTTCAGTTTCGTTTGTGCGATGAAGTCAGGTCCTGTACTTGGATTGATTGGTGAAGGCTGGTTTGGCAGATTGCTTCGACCTGATTGTAGAAGACAAACGTTTCTGTCTGTTGTAGTTTGTCTGTTTGCTGATTTGGAGTGACGCCGAATTGTAACTGGTTGGTGGAGCTGAAGGAAGCTGCCAATGCCCGCAGTTCAGTCAATTAGTCTTCATTAATTGCACCTTAGATGCACTCATTACATACACTAAATTAATTTTATATAAATTGATGTAATTAATTATTAACACTAAAGGTTTACAACAGTAAAATTCCAAAAGTCATTTTATTAAATATATTACAACAAACTAAAATTAATTAGTTTAATAGAGAGGAAAAAAAGCGAGTCGGGTCATAAAATAATAGTGAGTGGTAGCAAAACCCGGCTCGTGCAAGATAGGTTTTTTCGGAGAGACAATTGTGTTCACATGATGTAGGTCATACATGGGTCGACCCGAACCGAGGAGTGCTTTTCAGATTGATATGCACCTTCCTGGGCCAGAGAGATAACATAGCAAGTTGTTACACTAGAATGAAGCAAAATAAAATATATACCCACCAAAACCTCAAGCTTTGGTCGGTGTGGTGCTAGGTATACAAGGCAAAATGCTTCTTATCTCATTTGCCAGTCAAAATTAAACTTGTGCTGATTTTGGGTTAAACCGATCCATACCGTTAAAGAAGTAGCCCAAAAATTGAGCCACGGTCAATAATAAATAGAAAAATAAGTCGAGCTACAAGAAAAATACTTGATGACTGGTTCTGTAAGGACCATTTTGTGTAATTGTAGGTTGGTCTAATTTATTGCTTTTTACTTGTGCCTATTTCACTTTAGGGGGTTGGCTTCCTTCTAGCCGACCATCTGGAAATCCAAGGTACCCCTGAAACTCAAAGCTTTTATGTGGAAGTTGGTGTCCGATTCAATTGAACAAAAAATAACCTGCAAAAATACGAAACTCATATCGAGCCCGCCAATACGTTCTGTAGGGAGCAAAAAACACGTTCACACTTTGATTTTTCGTTGCAATTGGACGAGACTTCTTTGGTTCGGGCTTCTCAACATCCAGACTGAGCTAGTAGGAGCAAACATAGTTGAAGATTGGTTGCAAAGCAGATATACTGAACCAAACACTAGTAAGAAGGTCAAGGAGTCGAGTTGGGTCATGTGTGTGTTGATATTTTGGTATATTTGCAAATCAAAGTGTACACTCGTGTTTGAAGAAAAGAATTTAAATCCTACTAAACTAACTGTGTATATTAGTTGAAAGGTAAAGGAAACTAATTGTGTTTGAAGAGAAGACGGTAAATCTTACTAAACTAATTGTGTATTAGTTAAATCCTGCAAGGAGAGTCGAACCTTCATCTTGGAAGAAATTGGAGGTGGGTGCTATCAAACTAAAATTGTGTTGCATCATGGTGTTCGCGTACGCTAACAATGTGATTGATCATATACGAGGCCAAATAACTTAATTGCAGAAATATAACCATGCCGAGGAACATATTTAACGCGTCTAAAAATTTCATAAGCGTCATTTGGAGGTTCATCCAGACGAAGGCAAAACAATGTGTGAATTGGGTAGCAAAAATGCGAGACTGAAGTTGTGTCCAGAGGATTGGGTCTTTCGACCCCTAACTTCTCTTTTAGTTATCTTCACTAATGACATGTGTTAAGACTGTTTGAACCTATCCTTTGAATAACAAAGATTAAATTTCTCTTACTGAAAAAATAGTATACCTATGGATCAACCAGTTTCTATTTGGACTGCACCGTTTTCTAAAATTGTAATATTTTAATGCATTAACCTTGTGAAGTTTCCAGCAATTATTTCTACTATGAAGTTAGTTAATCATTTCCTCTAGTCTCTTATTGAACAATAATTTTTTTTTATTTTTAGGTAGTCTTATGATCCTTCAATAATAATGATTTCCATATTTAAAAAAAATGAACGAAAAAACTATTAATAATAATAACGGATTGCATAGATAATTATTCATGCCTTTTAATTTAGAGACGCGGAGATGTATGGAATATATGACAAAGGTAGAGTGTTGAATAGAATAAAATTGAACATTCAATTATTTCAATGAGATTTGCGAGTCGATGTAACATTGATTGAGAAGTATGGGATAAGTTTCTATTGTATAGAAAAGGTTGTTGCACAAAATGTACTTTTATTTTCCATAGTTATCATAATCGGACTGGACCGCCAATCGAATCGTGGACCGGTAGGATGGACTGTCTTGTTTTTACAAAAGTTCGAAATGCATAGTGAACTTGGTTCAATAGGTTTAAACTGACAGGTTTTTGAAAACCCGATTGATTCTGGTTCTTCAATCAATCTTTAGTCCAATCTTCCTCACCGACGACCTGTTAGTATCCTTATCTCTCTATCTGAAGGAACGAATCAGATCAGATGATTAGCGAGTTGTACGTACTGCTAGGGTTTTGACTTCTCATAAAAAAGACAGTGGTGTTGTTGTCATTCATCCATAGTTAGAGCTCAACGTTACATTTTTCTCTGTCAAAGCTAGACATTATTCTCTGTGTTTCTGTCTAACACTAGACTATGCTACATGCAATGGTGGGAAGGGAAGGACGTCCGCTACAAATGAAACTGATGTAGTAGTGTTGTAGAGGAGTAGTAATGTTTTGCTACTACTGATAGAGCAGCTGCGTTTAACTATTGCTTTTTCATTTTTCAGAGATTGAGGGACGGCCCTGTTGGGTTTAGCGTGAACTTTTTATTGAAGGGTCTCTCTCATCTTCATCCTTTTATCAAATGATACCAAATAAAAAGTTATAAGTTTTTCGTCGTGAATTGGAGAGATGTTTCATTCATGAATCAAATAATGATGGTATAGTAATTATATTTCATTATTAGCACCTGTTTAAAATAATTAATGGTCTTTATCGTTATTTAACAAGATATAACTTTATGCTTAAATATGTTAAATCTTGATGATGATGACAATGAATATAAAATATGCAAACTTAACTGATGATGAAGACAACTTTATCACAATGAAGAAACTAGTGGTGGTTATGCATATTGAAGTGGAGGTGATCAATACGATTTTTAGAAGTTAAAACAAAAGGATAATGTTTTGTGTATTGTGTTTGAATTTGAGAGTATTGTGTTATGTATTATGGTTAGGGTTAATAGGTCCAATGGTACCATATGTTTGGGTCATGTGATAGGATAGTGCCCCTATGTTGTTTTATGGTACCATATGTATCGCAATGTTGTTATTTGGTCCCTTCTCCTAACTGTCGTTAGTTTTTTCCGTGAATTGTCCACGTGATGCTCACGTGCTGTAATATATGAAGTGAAATGTCTCATTTGCCCTAGGATATTATTTTATAAAGAAACTCCTCCCTCCTTCCATCGTCAGCTCCTTCCTACTGGTTTGCTTCTTCGGTGAGCTCCTTCGTACTCGTATGTCTTCTCATTCATCAACCTCTTCCAAAGAAATTCCTGAGTTGAAGTCGCGACAATGCCACTGTGGTTTAGGCTGCATTGTCAAACCGGCCGGAACCTGGAAGAAGTTTTCAAGAAGGTTTCATGGGTGTCCACAATTTGAGGTTCCCATTCTCAATCTGTTTTTTTTATGTACTTTTTAATAGCTTGGATTTCGCAATTCTAGGTCCGTAAGCATAATTTATCTTTAAGATTTTCTGATTGTTGAAACCCTAATTTTGATGAAACTAAAAATTCCTGAGAAAACCTAATTTTAGATCGAAGTTTTTTCTTCTTTGTTGCTTTTTTTTTTGTGTCTAGGTTGGTGGAAATCGTGGATGTGGTTTCTTCTGCTGGGAGGATCCCCCAATGTGCCCTTATGGAAGAAGGGCAGTGTACAAATTTGAAGTAATGCAAAGTGAATTGTGTGCTAAATTGTTGAATGAGTCTGCTGCGAATAACGTGCTACAGAAGATTGTTGTTACACTAGTCGTTGTCTCTGTTTTTCTTTGTGTTAGATTGACTGCTTATAATGGGTATGGTTCTGTTTGTTTTTGTTAGTATATGTTGTTAAGAATGCTTTTGTTAGAGGGTTTTGTTAATGTTGTTAAACAATGATGTTGTGTTTTCAGAAGTTACGGTACCATTCAACAACCTTCCGTGAAGTAAGTGGACCACATAAACATATATCAAAGATAATGATCCATATAAAAACATATATTCAAAGATAATGTACCATATACCAACATATATTCAAAGATAAGATTGTAACTGTATGTTCATTAAACAACAACTCCCTGAAACCAAAAACATACAGCAGAACAACCCATTCAGCATGTAAAACATTCAGCATAGCCTTTAAAAAGTGTTCACCATCCAAAACAAAAGATGACAGCATATTCCCCAAAACACAAAAAATAGAAAGATGTCACTGACTGACTAAACCCCCCCAAAACACAAAAAATAGAAAGACGTCACTAACTGAAACGTATTCCCGTTGTCTTTAGATGTGTCATATATGACCTTGTTGTTCTCTTCGGTGTGACCACTTTAATAGGTTCATCAACAACCACTAGTTCTCTTTATTTGGATAGCACATGTGCAGTTGATGGGTACACCCGTTCCTCACCGATGTAATCAACATCAATTATTGTTTTCTTTGAACCTCCGACATAACTCGATTTGGATTTTGGTGTTCTTCTAACTGGAACTTTAATTCTGCGTCTGGGTGTTGCTTGACTACTTTGGCCTTCGACTAGAATATATCATGTACTACTTCTGGTGCCACCTTTCTTCGAACGGTATATTTCGGGCGACGACGTGAAGTTGTTGGAGCATATTGTGCAGGAATATCAACATGTACATTCGACTCATCAACTTATGTTTGCAATTGTCTCTTAACTCTTTTTTTTCTTCGTAGTTGCCTGTGATCCAACCTAGTATATGTCAAATTCAAACTAAAACCTAACATTTGTGCCTTTGATACATTGTTACGTACCTGAGGTTCGGAGGCTTCGGGTACATTCGACCCAACAGTTTGACCTGCTCCGCCACTGCATCCTCTTTTGTTGTGTCCCTCTAACCCACATTGAGAGGAGTACTATCGCAGACCTCGCCTTCCTAACACACCTGTTTGGCTTGGTTGGTCCTCGAACTGGGACCTCACCCTCTTCTTCCTTGGTTTACTAGAACGCTGTCTGAAAACAGGTGGATCTATTGGGGTACTATTATTTTTAACCCAGTCATCTCGACCTGGTAATGAATGTATGACACCCGCATATGTTCTTGTGTATGCTTCCTTATGGTAGAATAGATCACAGTAGGGGGATAGGTCATAAACCCTCTCATGAGCCAGATATGAGACAACATGATAGCATGGGAGACCACTCAACTGCCATGCTCCACAGCTGCAATAGTTGTCAGATAGTTTAACTTTGTAACTGTTCATTGGCCCACAATCGACCTCAAACTCACCCTCAGTAGCATAAAGTACCTGGTAACTCCCAATTTTGGAAGTAACCTTGCGAAAATTTCGAAGAATGTTCTTACCCAACATTCAATCTCGTTTGTCAATGCTTTTTTTCCTCACCTCGAAATCTCTCATAAGTTGCCTCCTCATAGTTTCCATTAGGGACACAACAGGTTTACCCCTTGTAAGAAGTACCTTGCTGTTGAAACTCTTGGAGATGTTTTTTTACCACTAGGACGGTTTTCGATGCATGACGAAATTGGTATCGACACCATGTGTTTGTATCAATGGTGGTCAAATATTCCCATGCCTTTGGGTTCCTTGCCTTCAGAAGGTCCATATGCCATTTGTGCCTTTGATAAGTGTACGCACATGCCGCAGACCACAACCTCGTCCTAGCCTCTGCATCAGCTATACTTTCGCTTGCATGTTCTGATGGATGTGTCTGACGCAGAACCTGTGTTTAGTTCCTGGAATAATATCATGTACGACTTGTATTAATCCCTACATATGGGACCATTTAACAACAAAACGTTAAATAAATGAGACTAACATAAAACATTACGTAAACATAAAGCTATGTTTAACCTCATAAACCTTTTGCATGTCTGACATGATTGACAACCTACTATCATCTCCTACATCAGTTGCTAAGAGGTCGATAAACCATATCCACGACGTAGCATTTTCAGCCTCCACCCACGCATATGCAATGGTAAGAAGAGCATCATCTGCATCCCTCGTCACAGCGCAGAGTAAATGACCCCCATCAGGACCCTTTAGAAAGCAACCATCCAAGTCGATGAATGGCCTACAACTTGTTCTAAATCCTTTCACACATGCCTCCACGCACACGTACATTCGTTCAAACCTTAGTCGTAGAGAGTTTGGAACATAATCAACATGCACAATGACTATGCTTCCCGGATTATGCAACAATACAGTCTCTGTGTTGTCTTGTGCCCTTGTAAATTCCTCTCCCCGCTGTCCATTGATGATCTCCTTCGCCAATTTCATGCCATTCAGTACAACCCAACGAGAAACATTGAATCCAAACCTCATCTTACTCTCAACATGAATGAACCCATTCCGTAAGTTCGGTTGTTGACGAATCATCTCAAGAAAGTTCTCACATATCCAGTGTCTTCCAATACTTTGAGAGTAGTGAGCTCTTGGACAGTTATGTTCCTTCCTGAGTTTTCTAATATGGAATGTGTTCTCCTTATTTAACTTTGAAGCAACCACCTTAAATCCACAGTCATTTTGGCATAACACGTGAATCGATTGGTTGTTGTTCTTACCCATCTTAATTGCGTAGCCTTGTTCGATTGCATGTTGTTTAATGGCCTTGCGAAACGCTTTACTACTCTCAAAGATCATTCCAAGCTCCAATTCGAACTGAGCACCAACATCATATTTATACTGCTTAAAGTGTTTTCCGCTAGTTCAAAGCATTTGAAGCTATTTGAAGACTATAAACGATATCCACATCGGGCACCATCCCTAGTTCAAAGCAACATCAGAACATCAACATCACAACAACTGCATAAACTATAAACAAAATGACTCACAGAAGCAATTGAACCAATTTCGCACAACAACAAGACAAACATCGGCAGAACAATTTACCCTAACTGATTTCCACTAAATCACGAATTTTGAAGTCGAAAACACCCATGCATTAACACCATTACTCATCTACAAGGATAAAAAAACGTACCTTTTTGGAAGATCAGAACTTGCACTCGTATTGGGGAGACGATACGGCCTTCACGAAATTGAAGGTGTCGATAAGTGGTTTCAGACGAAGGAACCACTTAGTGAAAAAGATCTTGAGGAAACGGAGAATCCAATCGGTGGCGAAAGACTCAAGCTTACGAAGGAGTATGGTCAGAAACTTGTAGAGGGAGGATTGTTCTTCAAAGAGTGGAAACTTTGCAATTCTTGGAGTCGAACAGTCGTTTCATATGGAGGGAATGCATCCAAGGGTATTTTTGTCCGAAATTGGGTCTTCATTCGGTTCAGACCAGGCACGTGCTCATCATATGTTAATTTAACGATAAAAGGAAACGACTGACTAACATAATACTGTATGACAACATCCTCTAAACATAACGGATCATTAGACCACATCAAAAAAAATATGGTACCATCCGATCACATTGCCCAAACTTATGGTACTATTGGACCTATTAACCCTTATGTTTATGACTATTGTGTTATGTAGTGTTTAAAAAATAAAATTATTGAGTTATGTAGTGTTTGTGAGTATTATGTTTATGTGATTTTATTATTATATTGAATTTAAGTAGCAACTATTTTTACAGTTTTTTAGTTAGTAAATCATATGAACCGGTCAGTCTGACAGACAGGTGAACTAGCAGTCGAACCGCCTGAATTGAGATCGGTCCACTCACCAGTTAGAGGGCCGGTCCGGTTCAAAGTAATCGAACTATGACTCTGAATGCTCTTTGAAATGCAAACCGATTCCATTCCACTATGAAAACGACATTGGAAAATAGCGCTGCAAGAATGCCCCCAAAGAGAGAAGAAACGAGAATTGCAACTGTTGTCTGTTGTGCCACCACACTCATTGGTTTCGTATTCTTGGCTCTGCGCATCTCTCTGTCAATTTAATGAATCTAAATTACTAGCTTTAGGTTTTTGGCCGAGTCTCCGACTTTCCATCCTTCTTCAGGTTCACGTCCTAGTCGAAGTTAACACGGTCAGTGGTCATCTTATGCTTGTGCGTCTTGCAGATTTTGTCGTTCTCTCGAGAGTTCCAAATGCATCCTGTTTTCGTTTTGAATTCTCGGAAAATGGTGATTTTGACCTAACTGCTGATTCAAAAACTGAAGAATATTTACTCTGTAACTTCTCTCTGGGAATTCCTTCTAATAATTTGCTAAATCTAGTTAGTCCGGTTGACGATTTATTGTATTTAATTGTATCGCAGGGTCGTTTATTCGAAGTTGTACCTTTTTTCTCGAGAGAAGACTGCTTTGGCTTACTCTCTTTTCTTACAAGCTCAAAGTTGCTACGCTTATGAAATTAGGTTTTGCGATTTGTTTCTGTAGAGATTAGCGGGGTTCGAGGAGTTAGTGTTTGATTTGAATTTTGGTAGTTGAAGAAGTTAGTCAATGCAGGGAGTTTCAGGAGCAAACTCTGTTCATCCTTCAGCTGATAAGTCTAGGGTTCTTGATGTGAAGCCTCTCCGCGTCCTAAAACCGATATTCCCAGCAGAAGGCCAATCACCGAGCTTTGTGAATGCCCCTTCCAGAAGCTCGTTTCCTCACGGGTATTCACCTGTTTTCCCTTTCGTTGCCCCACAAGCATCTGAGGCCCCAGCTGCTCCAACCCCTCTAAGATCTTTTAGAACGCCCGAATCGTCAACTCCGATACCCAATGGTAACATACTAGTTTCTTCAGCGTCTGAGACTCGTAAACGCGCTGTCCGCACTACTAAATCTGCCCAGAAGAAGCCAAAAGAGTCTGATTCACCGATCCCTGTCTCCCAAAGCTTCATTTCTCAAATCAGTTCATTGGAACGGGAAGATGGTAACAGAGAAGTTGTTGATCTGGTGAGCATGTCATTTGATGGGCTCAGGAGGAGGTTGAGCCAAATAGAAGACGTCAGGCGAGCCAGTGGATCGGCCAAGCGGGCAGACTTGAAAGCAGGCAATATTCTCCTGACTAAGGGGTTTAGAACAAACACGAGGAAAAGGATTGGAGCTGTCCCTGGAGTTGAGGTTGGAGACATTTTCTTTTTCAGGATGGAGTTATGTGTGGTGGGTCTCCACGCCCCGTCTATGGCTGGAATTGACTACATGACTGTCAAAGGCAATGGTGAAGAAGAACCAGCAGCTGTAAGCATCGTGTCTTCTGGGTATTATGATGATGATGATGGGGATAATGATGTCTTGATCTATAGTGGTCAAGGTGGAGGGCACACCCATTTAGACAAGGAAGCTTCGGATCAAAAGCTTGAACGTGGGAATTTAGCTCTTGAGAGAAGCTTACGTCGCGGAAATGAGGTCAGAGTCACGCGTGGATTGAAAGATGGTACAACTGTAAGCTCCAAAATCTATGTTTATGATGGACTTTACACAGTTCAAGAGTCATGGGTGGAGAAGGCGAAACATGGAGGAAACATCTTCAAGTATAAGTTAGTGAGGGTTCCAGGGCAGCCTGCTGCTTTTGCTGTATGGAACTCAATTGTGAAATGGAAGGAAGGAGTGTCCACTCGTGGAGGTCTTATACTTTCTGACTTGACTTCTGGGGTGGAGAGCACTCCTGTTACACTAGTGAACGATGTTGATGTTGAGAAGGGTCCTGCATATTTTACATACTTCCCTTCTGTTAGGTTCTCAAAAATGTACAATGTACAGTCCTCTCAATGCTGCAAGTGCTCTAGTTTGTGCAGCCCTGGTGACCTTAATTGCTCCTGTACTGAAGTTAATGGAGATTTTCCTTACACTGCGAATGGAATTCTTGTGGGTAGGAAACCATTGCTTTATGAATGTGGTCCATCTTGTAAATGCCCTTCAAGCTGTAAAAATCGAATCTCCCAAAGTGGTTTAAAGATTCGTTTGGAGGTTTACAAGACCAACAACAAAGGGTGGGCTCTGAGGTCATGGTATCCTATTCGAGCTGGAACCTTTATTTGTATCTATGCAGGGGAGGTCATTGACAAAGCTGTACTGAAGCAGAAAATACAAGAAGGTGATATTGATGAATACGTCTTTGATACGAGCCGAGTTTATAATTCGTTCAAGTGGAACGAACCTGGGTTGCTTGACCTTGATGGGCCTGCTGATCCATCAGAGGTTTTCAACCTTCCAACTCCCTTAGTAATCAGTGCCAAGACATTTGGAAATGTAGCGCGGTTTATGAACCACAGCTGTCATCCCAATGTCTTATGGCAGCCAGTGGTTTATAAAGATAACAATCAATCTGTTGTTCATATTGCATTTTATGCGATGAGGCATGTTCCTCCGATGACTGAGTTGACTTATGATTATGGGGTTGTACCCGATGAGGGAGGTATTAGTAGTAATTTCAGGAAGAAGAAATGCATGTGTGGGTATGCAAAGTGCCGAGGTTATTTTGGCTTGTAGTTAACCATGAAGGATTGCGGAAAAGCGTGGAGCGGGATAATCCTGGTATCTCTTTTGAGGTTTGGATTCTATCGCTAAGTCTTACTTGTTCATCATAAAATTATTCATGTAGCATTATTAGTTGCATCTCGCTGTTTATATTAACATTTGTAAGTAAATATGATAAGAAATATGAATGTCTTTAAATTATTTCCTAAAAATTCCAGTTACTTACATTGTGGCATTCTCAACTTCTACACCTTTTATTTTTTTGCAGACTATACTTATCTTGATACTTCTTGAGTTTTTTATGCCTTCATTTAATTTTGGTATCCATCCAAAACTAAAGTTTAGCTACAAATTAACTCTCATATATTTATTTTTTAAAAGGGAATAATCTTAGGACTAAACATCCAATATGCAATAATGATGGATTAAATGGTGTTTGGTTTTTCCAAACTAAACTCAGTATGCAATAACAGTGTAAGTAATACTTCCTAGAATTTTGAATTCCCCTTTAAGGTTAGGGTGGTTATGTGGTGATAAGAGATGTTATAAAGTTAAAACTTAAATCCGTAGTTTTAACTTTTCTAGTTGGCCTCCCAGGTTCATTTTCTTTCACTTTTTATGTTTGGTACATTTGGTCGTTTGGAACTTATATAGTTATATTGAGAGAAGAAATCATTTGAGAGTAATCTGGACTTCCTTGCTGTCCTCATCTCATCCATGTGAAATCCAAAGACAAACTTTGGTACCATATTAATAACATAGCCCTTTCAACGGGAGAGAAGCCTAGATTGAATCGGTTTAGTAAAGGTTAAGCTGATATGTGATGAAACTAAAATTATTTTTGATTACATTTTTTAAAACCTACTTTGTTTTATCGGCATACTGCTAATGCTTATTAAGATCCTGGAGATTTTGGTAGCCATGAACATGAATAGTCCTACAAATCAATACTATTACATTTGAAGTATTTAGTTGTGCATAGGCAGGCTTAATCTATGTAATCACCTCTCTTGTAGTCATCTTGTACATTTTGTTTGTTTCCCACTCTCTAGTCCTTTATTTAAAACTATCCAACTGAGATCACGATTCGTTTAGGAGGTTGTGTGTGAAAAAAACAGGAGTAGGATGTGATCATGAAAAGTAAAAGGGAGAAGTAAAGAACTTGAAGATTAGAGCTTCTTCTATCCTAAAGGTTTTCTGAATGTTATGTTGAATATCTATACTGATAGGGCTGATAGGTCTTGTACTGATAGCATATAACTATTTCATTCGATCTGTATTCTCAGCTTCTGTTTTGCTGTTATATGATGAGTTTCATTTTAATTCATGTACCACTAACTTTGTATTTGTATCATCATGTAGGAGGCATTCAACTGGTCGATGGAAGACTTTTTGTGATTTAGATGTTGACTTCAGTTGGTAGGTTTGTTTTTGTGTATTTGGGTTAGTATCTGTAAATGGAGCACTCTGGCATCTATCCTGATCAGTAACTCTAGGGAGAGAGGAGGGATGGGGAGTGGGTTATGTGATTAATGTTTGTGTACCTACTTACTTTGTTGTAGGAAGAATCTTTCTCCTTTTCTTCTTCTCCTCTAGGGTTGCTGCTGCACACCCGTTACTCATGTAGCATTTTGTCGGAATCTCTGGGACCGCACTTTCGGAACCAACGTCATGTTGCTGCTTCTTTTTTCTAAAATAACTTCTTCAATGATGATGGATCCTTTTTAATGCAAGTCTACATTAATTTTGTTGAATTGGAGATCTTGGTATATAGCTGATAAAAGATGGGTGGCAATTCGCGTGTCTAATCATATTGTTGTATCATTGTGTCGTGTATAAATAGATGATGTGTAAACAAATAAATCTTAAACATGTATAAATGTATGTTGTGTTTAAACATATAGGTTTTAACTAGATCGCATGAACGTGAAATTCAGTTTAACTTTATGAAGAAAGAAAAAATTTATATATACACCACCAATTGTCACATGATAGAAAATGAAACGAAAGAAATAATATAATATAAAATTCACAAATTCTATAATTTAATTTCACAATTAAGTTTAAAATTCATAAGTGAATAAAAAATAAGTACAAAAATATATTTAAATGTTAAATAATTATACTTAATCATATTATAGTTGTATTTAATCGTGTATCTACAGGTTACATGTGTTTAGACATGATTATTAATTGTGTCTAAACGAATAAGAGTTGTTTAGATACAGTATGCGTTTAATGTAGATTATTATCGTGTAAAATGCAAATTGTTACAGATCGTTTCGTATCAAAAGTTATCTCCCCTAGATCTATACGATAAAAAGGTTGTGTCAAAGTTGAGAAAAAAAATTGGCAAAAAAAGAAGAAAAAAAGGTGAGAAAATTGAGGGGTATTATGGGTCAACAACATTGTGAACCTCTTTATCATTATTTTTTTGGGAAATTCTATTTGCATATATGTGATTACTTCATACATACCACTTTTATCAAAAGACTAAAATGTGCTAATAGTTTTTTTTACATATTTACCCTTACTAATTTTAAAAATGAAATAAAATTGCTAAACAAAGATCACTTAATTTTTCACTCACCCATTTTATTTTCATATACAAAATTACTCCACAAAATTATCTTAATATTTACCCACTCTTGCACTCTCCACAGCTAACTCTCAACAAAATTATCTTAATATCTTCATGTAATTCGAATGATTCATTATGTACGAATAAAAATAGGGACTCTGTAATAAACAATTTAAAATTAAGGAAAAGTAACGACATGTGGACAAAAGGTGTGTTAGAAAAAGGGATGTTGCTCTTCACAATCGACGTTGGACCAAGATTACGTCACAAAATCGGTAAGTTTGTGTCAATATTTTACTATTTAATCAATCCAAGTTTGTCGATACTTTACTACAAGTTTTTGCCGATTATTTGGATAAAAATCGATTGAACCAGACCGATTAACTGAGAAAAAGCGAAAATATCGTGTCGTTTCGTATTAGTGTTGATTTGTAATGAATACTTACATACACAATTAACTTTTAAATCCACCAATGATGGCCCGACCATGTGGATAGAGACAATTGAGCATTGGTGGCGGCGACACAGATAGCAACGACAGGCAACAGAGGCGGCGACAGAAATAACGATCACAGTGGTTATTTTGGAGTGTGTGGTAAGAATAAAGATAATAATTTTTCACCAAAATAGACCCCAATTAAAACTAAACACTAAAATATCCTCAGTTTATAAATAAATTTTTCGCGGGTGAATACTTTTATTTTAACTATATTGTTAGTTAGACATGCTACTCCCATTCGCATGGGTAAAACAGAAATCCAGTGGCTTATTTTTTACACCATTACTTCGATTTTATTGTGGGTCCCACCAACTTTGGATGATGATTCACGTGTTTGAACGGTCAATCCAACCAAAATACCAAAATGATGGGTGTTCGGTCCGTGCTTTGGTTGTAACATTGGATCATGTCTCTTTTCCTTTCCTAATTATGCAATCTCCTTTTAATTTACAACCATGGAGAAAATTATATTTACAGCCCGTTGGTTATACTTAAAATTGAAGTGAGTCAGAATAAATAAAAGTCGAAACACTAAATTTATTTAGTATATTATTATCAAAATAGTAGATAATAAGATTAATTAATTTAATCCTTCAAATGTTAGTTTATTTTATTAAAAAAACATATAGTAATTTACCAATTAAGGCCCTCCAATTCCCATTTTTGTTGGAAGTTTTTTTTTTCTTCTGCAGATCTCATTTTATTGATCATCTGAAACCATTCCAAGAGATTTATTAGCTTTCATACTAATTTACCTTTTAAAAAATGAAATTGGCGGGGTCGGTAGGCTCAGTAGTACTCTGGAATCTCCTCTCCTTCTGCAGACGTTTAGAAAAAAGGTTAATTTCAAGATAAAAAGTTGGTGGGCCGTTCAAACACGTGAATCATCATTCAAAGTTGGTGGGACCCACAATAAAATCGAAGTAATGGTGTAAAAAATAAGTATGAATTTCTGTTTTGGAGCAAACCTACCATACTCCCTGTTGCGTGTGGAAATAACGGTACAGTTGCACTCGTGAATGAAAGTCGGGAGTTGTTTTTCCACCCGTGTATGCACTCGTATACACGGGTGCACTCGTGTATGCTCTCGCGATCCCATTTGCGGATTGTTTTTCCTCCCGCGACTGTGAGATATAGATTTGTAAACCGCATATTAGTATTTAGTTATTAATTGGAGTATATTTTGTTGAAAAAGAATTTAAGATAAAATGGGTGAAACTAAAAATAATTAGGATTTTAATTAAATTTATTATAAGAGGTCTTTATTTATCAATTTTGTTTTATTTTTAAAATCAGTAAGGACAAATATAAAAAAAAAAACTATTAGGGTATTTTAGTCTTTTGATAATATAATTTGAATAAAGTAGTAGTTGATCTGCAAATAGAATTGTTTTAAAAAAAATGCTATATATCTAAGATGTCCAAAATAGGTGGGTGTGGGTTAGCCTTACCTTATGAACTCCTGTTGAATAACCCTGCCAGATCTAGATCAGTTTGACTAGTATCAGATTTGTGTTTCTGTATGGCGCAGGTTCTTAACTCTTTTGCCAATGTGAACAGTTTATATAAAAAATAAGTATTCTAAAAAATTATTTGTGCAAGTAGACCCCAAAATATTTTTGAACATATATTTTTGAATCGGTGGCGCGCATGCAGTCCACGCCTCCCTCTCTATCTGGTGCAACGAAACCCCAAAATCGCCTAGGTTTCCCTCCCGTGACTGAAGAATCCCGTTCCCAATTAGTGAATCCCATTTCATCATTAATTGCAAGAAGACAAAGGAATCGAATGTTCAGCTGAAATCAACACACTGTAGCTCGGATTGGACACTCCCATGAAGCAACGACGAAGGAAACTTGAAGGCTACCTGGAGTGAAACTCGGTCGATTTTGTTGCGGATTTCCACAGCAGCAAGCTCAAACAGAGGCGGCCAAAGGCTTGGCCACTAGTGGCCAAGCTAGCAGCGAGGACGTTAGACGCAACTGGAAGCTTTCCATCAGATTTTTGTCGTGCTAGTACAAAATCACTACCGAGAGAGTGTCGGCCGAACCCGTAGCTACCTACACCAGCTCCGGGGAAGGCACAAGTCAGCCCTAGCTCGCAGGAAGCTGCGAGGCAAACCCAGGACTAGCTGCAAACCCTTCGGCAGGGCTACTCCAAGAAACCAGACCAACCCAATTTTTGTTTTATTACCCGACTAACCTATGCCTTTGTGTGTCTCATCTGTTCTTGCAGGGAAGCTGCCAGCTACGGTGACGGCTCGACCCCTCCGACGACAGAATGCAGGTCGCTTTTGGTTCTTGCGGAAAAAACAGACCCGCCGGAACTCCGGTCGACCTCGACTCGAACCAACAAGTACAGAATGAGACGTGGTACGTGGGCAAGGTACCATGACAAAAACCGATCAAACCAAACATGATCAATGGGGTACTCCGTTCGGCTTGGGTGAGATACGGCAAAGTCACTATATCGTAAGTGGAGACAGGCATAATGTTATTCGATTTTGAACAACAAAATGATGCAAACCATATTCTAGACCGATCACCATGGGCAGTAAACGGGCACATCCTAAACATAAAGAGGTGGGATCTGAGGTGGATTTCCAAAAGGTAAACTTTTGGATTCAAGTACATGATCTAGGGTTGGAGAAATTTGGTGATGCCAATGCTTGGAAAATAGGAAAATGCTTAGATATTGAAAAACATGTTTGGAAAATAAGTAGGAGCTACATGAGAATACGGGTGGAAGTGAATGGGGAGAAACCACTAATGGCGGGATTTTGGTGGAGGAACTCCCAAGGGGCGGATAAATGGGTATCGATAAAATATGAACGTCTGTCGGGTTACTATTATGGGTGTGGCATGTTGGGCCACACGACCCAAACATGAAAGAAGGAGGTACAAATGGCAGAACTCGACCAAAGCATACCCATGTACGGTCTGTGGCTAGTAGGGGTTTAGCTAAAGCTAGTCGTACCAAGGCAACACGTGGGAGGGGATGTAGGTCAGAGATCAAACCAACAACAGGGTGGGAGAAGATCATGGTTTGACATTATGGCCGAGGTCAGGGGAAGGAAATCAGATCCGACAAAAAACCAAGGAAATACCGAGGGACCGCATGAACAAGAAGTGGAAGGAGACGAGACCCCCACGGACTCAGTTCCAATGGAGACTGAAATAACCCAGGATAAAGGAGACCAAACTACCATCACAAACGGGCCAGATACCAAAGAACCCGACGAACCACCAAACACCCAAGCCATAACGATCCACCAAACCCCACATATGGCTGAACCAGCCCAAGCACATCAGCCAAACCAAACCCTACTACCCCAATGGTTCAAGGCCGAGCCAAGCCGAAGATATCCACACCCTATGCATCTTGACATTCCCATAAACCTAACCCAACCAATGATCACCTACCTACCCGATATTCCGTCCCAAGCTAACCCGAGTGAAACTACCACCATTATCCAAACATACCTTGTTAAGAACCCACCCGATACACCACCCACCTCACCCCAACAACTGAATCATAACCCTCCATCCAGCCTAAGCCCCTACCTGAAGAAGATGCCCTTAAAGCAAACCGGGGATGAGATGGAGGAACAACCGGGAAATAAACTAATGAAGATTTATGAGGAACCAACCGAGAGCTCGGGAGTAGGGATAAGGAAGAGCACGGTGAGAAAAGTAACAAAGATGAACCCAAATAGAAAGAAAAGAACCGAGAGGAAGAAGTTAGTACAAGGCGAGTAGGAGAAACTGAATGAGCTGAGCAAGGGTTGTGGTGGCTGTCCCGGAACAGCCACGGGTGACCAATGAGTGCCATCTCATGGAACTGTCAGGGTTTGGGGTCTGCCCTGACAGTCCAACATCTGCAAGAACTCAACAAAAGGTTTCACCCAAACATCATATTCATAATGGAAACAAAGAATGGGGATACCTACTGTGAAAGGATAAGGAGACGACTAGGTATGGAGAACAAGTTCTATGTACGGCTGAACGGAACATCGGGCGGGCTAGCTTTGTGGTGGAAATTGGAGACGAATGTATCCATTCGATATGCCGATCAACATGTCATTGATTACAAGCTCTAGTTTGATAGGCATGCAGAACCAACACAAGTCACATGAGTACATGCAAGCACGGTGGCTCAAGAACGAACACAAAACTGGGATACCCTGCGATCAATAGGTACGGGCCGAGTGGGAAGTTGGATGGTTCTAGGTGATTTTAATTGCATATGTCACCAACATGAAAACCGAGGAGGGAGGAGAAAGTCTCAACAACAACTTGATGAATTCAACAGTTTGATCGAGGACCTCAACATAAAGGACATGGGTGTTCATGGCACTCCGTTTACATGGTGCAATAACAGGAGAGGGTTGGAGAGGATAAGCGAAAGACTCGATCAGGTCCTTACGAATGCGGAACCAACAAGGGAGGTACATCAATGAGTTATCCATAGGGTCGGACCATGCACCAATGGTGGTCCAACTCAAGCAACCAAGGAAACGACAAAGAAGACGCTTCAAATTTGAGGCGATGTGGCTAGAAAACCCAACTTGTAAGGAGGTAATTTGCGATGCATAGAAGAGGGGAAGCCCAAGCTGAAGGGAAGCTCACGGTTTCCACATGAAACTCCAAAAATGTCGACAAAAACTCATGGCCTGGAGCAAGGTTCATTTCAGAAACAACATGAAGGCGGTAACAAGCATAAAGCCAGACCTACGATGTAACAACCAAGTGGTAATGGACCAAGAGGCAATGAGGGAGGAAAAAAGGTTAAAAGGGGAACTCCAAGCCGTGTGGACTAGGGAGGAGTCATATTGGAGGCAAAGATCGATGACAAATGGCTAAGGGAGGGGGATAGGAATGCAACCTATTTCCACCAAACAACAATAGCAAGGAGAAGGCAAAACCCCATATGTCGCCTCATGGGAAGCAACGGTGAATGAATGGAAACCGAGGAGAGGATAGCCAATGAGCTAAATAGTTACTACGGGGACATGTTCACATCCGAGCAAACCGAACCGGGGGAGTAATTCCTCGGGTACATACCGAACCATGTAATACACAAGAGAGGTAACAGACATGGAGGTTCAGACTGCGGCTTACCAACTTGGAGGATCACGAGCTCTGGTTCCGGACGGGTTCCCGGATCTGTTTTACCAAAAGAAATGGAGCATCGTGGGGGCGGATGTCATCACCGTGGTCAAGGATTTCTTCAGAACAAGTACCATTCTAAACACCCTAAACAGTACCGATATAGTACTCATTCCAAAAATACAAAATCTGACAAAACCGACTGATTTTTGGCCCATAAGTTGTTGCAATTTCATGTATAAGATTATTTCAAAAGTGTTGGTGAATCGATTGAAAACATATCTATCAGATCCTATCACTCCTTTCCAGAGTGCATTTGTATCAGGTAGACATATCCAAGACAACATCATGGTAGCTCATGAAGTCTTCCACCACTTGCATATGAGCTGAAATGAACAAAGATTCGAGTGTGCCCTAAAGATCGACATGCTGAAGGCGTATGACAGAGTGGAGTGGGACTTCCTAATCGCCACCCTACGGAAGAGAGGTTTCGCGGAACAATGGTTGATATGGATAAGGGCATGCATAAAAACCAGCACGTACCAAGTTGTGGTCAACGGGGCACGAACCGAAACCATTCACCCAACATGAGGTATCTGCCAAGGTGATCCCCTATCGCCATATCTCTTCATCTTGCTTGCGGATGTACTATCAAAGAGAATGATTGGGGCAGCAAGGGAGGGGAAAATGGAGGGGATAGCCCTAAGAAGTCAATGCCCGGAACTACATCACCTTTTTTTTGCAGATGATTCGCTCTTCTTTATTAGGGGAACCTCCACAAATGCCGAGAACTTGAGGACAATACTTGACAAATATTGTCAGGTATCCGGACAACGAATCAATAGAGACAAGTCGACTCTCTACTTCAATAGAGGGGCAAGCCAAACCGATCGGCAGGGGGTTGATGAAGCACTACATATTCGAAGAACGAGTAATCCGAGCAAGTACTTAGGCCTACCTTCGATATGAGGACGATCAAAGAAGGAGGCATTGGGTTTTCTCATAACGAAAGTCAAGGATAAACTCCAAGGATGGAGACTGAAGACGTTGACCCAAGCCTGAAAGGAGGTACTCATTAAGGCAATCATAACCGCGATACCCACATATGTAATGAGTGTGTTCCGGTTACGAAAAACATGGTTCTCGGAAATCAATATTCTCATCGCGGACTTTTGGGAAGGACAAACAAACGAAGGGAAGAAAACCCATTGGCGGAGGTGGGAGGTTCTAACAAGGGCAAAGGAAGCGGGAGGTCTAGGTTTACGAGAATTACAAAGTTTCAATACGGCCTTACTCACGAAGATGGCGAGGCGGCTTGTGACCGAACAGAACGCTCTATGCGCACAGGTCTTAAAGGGGTTATATTTCCCGAGGTGCTTGTTCCTAGAGGCGAAAAAAGGGGGACGAACGTCGTGGGGATGGAGTAGTATGATTCATGGCCGAGAGTTGATGAGAAAAGAGGGAATGTGGATGGTTGGCATGGGGGAAAATCTCTGTGTGTTTGAGGACCCATGGATATACACAAAGGAGAGTAAGAGGGTGAATGTCGAACATGGACTGCTAGGATTATAAGAACATGAAGACGTGAAGGAGATGAATAAGAAAAACATTTGACTCCATTATTGAGAAACTTGTTATTTAGTACATAGAGAACTAGATATATATAGTATAGAGATAACTATCTATATATATTTATTCTATCTATAAAGATACTCATACTATCTATCTAACTATATATATAATAAAGTAAATCTAAAAGGATAAACTAACTAATATAGATAAACTAAAGATAAAGACTAATCTAACTACATACTACTCTAACATGGAGTAGAGAATGGAGGCGAGCTTCGGGTGCGAGCACTCATCAAGCTGAACGGGACGTGGGATGAGGGTTTGGTTAGGCACATTGTCAATCATGAAGATGCCGAGCACATCCTCAACATCCCATTACCACAGGAGAGGGCATGGACCGTTACATATGGCCTCACACAAGAGACGAACCACGAATGGTTCAATCGGTTTACCACAAGGTACGGGAACTAGCCGACCAACAAACACGACCGAACCCTCCAAGCCAAGGTACGTTTTGGAAGCGACTTTGGGCAACAAAGACGATACCAAAGGTGAAGAATTTCGTATGACGACTTGCAACCAACGCCTTAGCCGTCAAAGCAAACATGTCTAGAAGGGGTATGAATGTAAGTCCAGGATGCTCAATATGTGGAGGAGTCGAAACAAGGGAGCACATGATCCTCGAGTGCGGGTGGACCGAACGGGTGTGGAGCGGTGTCCTAGGGCTACGAATGGACCCAACTAGAAACTTAGACATGGCTCAATGGCTTGAAGAGAGACGAACCAAACCAAGAGGGCAAGGAGCGTGCAACGATAGGAGGTGGATTCTCACATTGCTAACATGTTGGCACATTTGGAAGATGAGGTGCAAAGTGGCTTTCGAAGCCAAACAACCAAACCCACGCGGTGTGATCGAGGAGATAAACTAGCATATATGAACACCAAGATAACCACCGAACCACCGTAACTAGGCCAATGGACCGAGCACAAAGTGAGGACAGAGTGGACCAACAATGGCAACCACCGAGTGAAACCACGATCAAGGTGAATTGTGATGCCTCATGGTGCAAACAATCTCGACAAGCCGACATAGAAGTGGTAGCACGAGATAAGGAAGGTAAAGTGGTTGGCGTCATAAATCGGAGATACCGTAGCAATGACATAGAGACAATGGAGGTCATAGCTATACAAGAGGGGGTAATACTTGCAATTGCATCGGGATGGCCAAGGATAATAATAGAGAGAGATTCACAAGATGTATACCAACAAATTATGGAAGGGCTGAAACATTGGAGGGTGGCAAACATCATAATGAACATCCAAACCCTAGGAAGGCAAGTCGAGCAAGTGCAATGGCGAGTGATTCCAAGGACGGCGAATGAATGCGCGAATTGGATAGCCAAACAAGATAGATTGGGAGTGAATCTAAACGATTGGGTTGAAAGACCACCACTTCCGTTTGTATGTTTAGTTGCAAATGATTGTATGTATGAACAACCGTGATCGAGTATCACGGCGTTTTATTTCCATCAAGTAAAGCGTTAATTTGACAAAAAAAAAAGAATAGACATACGTTTTTGTAGAAAATAACAATATATGTTCTTTTGGTATGCAACGTACACCCTAGTGCAACGAGTCCATATATATATTAATTTGACTAAGAGACATAATATGATGACAAGTAAGCAAATTGAAAATTTTCATTTAATTTGATTGGTCCAACACTGCTATATGTAACAAGTAGGCTTGTTCAATATAACCGGTTCAGATGAACTGGTCTGGTTCTGGTTTGGTTCGAACCGGCTCAGCCGAACTAGTTTCAAAACAAAACCAGTTTTTAGTCTTCAAATAGACCAGTTCAAAATGGTACCAAATATCCAGTTCAAATCGGTTTGAATCGATGCATTTTTTTATACTGGTTTATACTTAATTTTACATCAAACCACTTTAAACCTATATAATTTGAGAACCGGTTTGAAGCAAAATCAACTAAACCGATCTGAAATTAAACCAAACCTAGAGATGTCATCAATAAAGCAAACATGGAGATATATTGGACTCTCGTATGTTGATGTTGCACAGGATTTCAGTCGGTTGTGGAACAGATTTTCAATCAGTTCAGTGTATTTTTCAGTCGGTTCAGTGTTTTTCCAGTTGGTTTAGTGTGTTTATCAGTTGGTTCAGTATTTTTTAAGTCGATTCAGTGTGTTGGACATAATTTTCAACTGGTTTAGTTTCAGTTTGAACCAGATTATTTCTGAAGTAAAATTGTTATTAAAAAAAACATACCAAAACAGTTCGAACTGATTCTGACCGGTTTTTTTAGAAACAGAAAAAAAATATGTTTTTTTACAAACAGACCAGTTCAGTTCTGAATCGGTTCGACCTTGAACTGGTTCATGAACAAGCCTAGTTACAAGTAGATGTGTGACATCACATTTTTGCTTAGGTGGACATGTTCAAATTATTTCAAAACTCCTTATTCAATCTTGAAAACCATTTTATTTTAGCTTAGTTTATATCTTATTTCTTTTCCAAAAAAATAATTGTTAACATGTTTTTTTCTTCACAAACTTATTTCTCTATTTTTTTAATTGTATATTTGTTAAATAAAACGTTATTAATAAGTTTGATATTTGGAGAAAATTTTATTAAATTTTTTGTTATATAAATTATCTCATAATCATTAAAAATAAAATAAAAATATTATAAATTAAATGTGTTTTTAATATAGTTATATGTTTGACAAAAACCTATATTATAAGTTATATGTGGTTTAATAAATTATATGTGTTTTAATAATATAAATTATTTTAAAAATTAATATTAAGAAATTTCAAATATATTATTTATTCATATTTTTCCTTTTGTCAATTATTAAAATACAGTATACATTTTAAGTAATCTAAAAATTCTTACTTTGAACAACACAAAAATATATATTAAAAATACTAATAATTGGTATATACATGTATATATATATATATATAAAATCACAACATTATTAAGGTATCACTATATAATAATAATAGTAATTAATATTTAGTATTATTATTGTTTTTCTATACATGTGTAATTGATTGTAATATTAATGTATAAATACTTTCATTATGTATAATTTTATTATGATATTTGGCTATTAAATTATTTGTTAACCAATTATTCAATAATCATTTCTTTTTATATAAATACCTAATTTATGTTGAACAATTCACTTTATAATTATTAATTTTTACATACATCCATCATCTACTTTTAATTATTTTTTCTCTTAAATATATTCCATGTCATAATTATTTTGTGAAACGACAAATAGTAAAGTGGTATAATATTAATATATATTAAATTGAGATTGTAATAACTATGATAGTAATAACGATACTTTAGATTAAAAACAGTTTGATTATATTTTTTATAACTAATTCAGTTATAATTTATATTTATTAATTTTATTATAATTACAATTGTGACAAATAAGTTTTTGATGTATTTTCTCGCTGCTACTGTTAAATTAATCTATCTTAATAGATCAATGTCAAGTATATAATTCTCATTGACATGTCACATAAGTCACTTTAAAAACCTCTAAATATACTCATTCATTTTAAAGATAAGTTACCAAACTTTAATCATTTTTATTTATTCACATGTATGTTTATGATATTTACTTATTATAAACAATTTAAAGACTAGAATAGTAAAAACAAAAATTGTAATTTATATTTATTTAAAGATTAAATAATTTTATAATATTTATTATAAAGAGTAAATTAAATTTCCTTCTACTGCACAAAGCGCGGGTCAGTTACCTAGTTATGTAATTATTTAGCAAGTGATGTGCGAAGAAAGTGAAAAACTTAAAGCGCTATTTATGAAAAACATTATATAAGCTTTGATTGATAAATTACAAAGAGGTGTACTTCCTTACATAAGATTTACTAGGATTAAGTACTAATTATACGGGGTGAGCTCAGGAGGAGTTTTTCTACAAAAAAGTCTGAATTAGAAATTTTGAGATTCGTGCTTAGAGGACCGAACCCGAATTCATCTTAAAAATTCTGTCCGAGTCAGTCTTGCTTGATTCAAGTCAGTCTCAATCCTAAATCGACGTTTTCTCTGAAAAAGTAAATAAAAAACTTTTAAATACAAAAGACAGTGGAAATAATATACCAAGCATCCAATACAAACACTAAATACTAATATCCTACCAAATATCCAATATAAAAAAGTTGAAATTCCAAATACAACCCTAAACACATAATAAACTATAATAATAAAAATGTTGATGCCAACCTATACTTTGACCGAACCAATTTATTCGGTATTTTCGATAAAAAAAAAAGAAAAGAAAACAACCCCAACCCCGAGTTTGAGATAAAAAAACGTCTGTTTTGATTCGGTCTTAAAATCAGGACGATATCATAACGTTTTTTTTTTCCGGTCCACCAGTCGTTTTTGTTCACCCCTAAATAATTACTAACATATGAATTTAACAACTAAGATCATTACTTGAAAACTATAATACTCTTGTTCTATTGAGTTTTATTGAAACTTCATTTAATTCCTCAAACTTTTTGAATTTATCAATAACTTTCTCAAATTACTCAAAACGTTTTAGTCTAGTTGTCGTTGAATTTGACTCCATTTCCAACTAAGTTTGTGTTAAATTTTAGCACATTGGTGTAGTTTGTGTTGCTGCTACTTTTGTGTTGTTATGAACTTCAACAATATTCAACAAAGGTGAATGTGTATGTCTTGTTGAACTAAATTTTGTTGTGATCTCTTACTGTTGTTGAATTTAACATCTACACATATATTGAGTTTCTACTGAATTTTATGGTGTTCAAACATCTACGATCAAATGAACAATTAACCTTAATTTATAAGCAATAATTTGCACACGACAGGTAACCAACTTACATTTCATCCTGGCTAATACACATGATTAGAGTTGAAATCGAAGATGAATTGAAAGTTCGATGGAACTGCAATGAATGAACTGAAATGGTATTGAAATGTCAGGTGTTGTCTCTTGGGTCGGAAGTTCTCAGTGTCTAGTGGCAGAACGTGCTCCACGATTGACGAATCAAGGTTTGTCATGTCAGCATATGACCAGGCAAAATCTCCTGGGACTCTTTTAGTAAATAAAACATCTTGAGACTTTGGTTAGAACTCAGACTTTCGTGGTTCCTCGGAAGTGTCGATGTGTATGGCCTCAGTGACTTTTGTTGTTAGGAGCTTGTCTCTCTCGTACTTGTCCCAACTTTCTTAAATTTCTTTTGTGATACCCTCCTCACACGGATCCTTCCACGTAATGTATAGAGTAGGATTCAGCAAGGGTGTCTCTGTACGAGGTTGAACCATGGTTCCCCTTGTGTTCTCTAGAGGTATTTTTCTCATTATTATTAAGATAAAGCACATAAGGAGGTAATGTCATCCAGTTTGTGATATTCTCCCCATTAGCGAGTGGGCGTACGAAAAGGCCTGAGGGAGCTTCATCGAGCAGAGCTCCAATGGCGACACCGGTTGAAAACAAGCATGATAAGACTTCGTGAGCAGCAACATTGTTGGGTTGGATCACTTGTGGTGGGCCAGGAAATGAAACAGCGAAGGGAGGAAACAAGAATGCCCCTGAATTTTCGGTTAATCGTTTCCTTCTAGCAAATTCGTAATCTTTGAAATTAGGATGGAAACCCAGACCGAAAGTGCCTTTGTTCTTCCTCGGAGCTACTGGGTGTATGATGCCCTTACTGTGGATTCCCAGAACGTTTCCTAAGATGAAGTTGTTGCCCAACATGATCGTCCCCACAATTATCTCGGTTTTGTGTGGTGCTGGCTCTCCCCACTCCCTAATCACATAAATGAGATCGAAGGCATGGAAAGACAATGCATTTTTAGTCTCGATTCCGTTGAAAGATACGAAAGTATCCTTATAAATGTTATAGTATTCTTACCCATCAGTCACAACCAGGCGATCCTCAAAGATAAATTTCACTTTCTGATGCAGGGTAGAAGGCACTGCTCCTGCGACGTGTGGCCAAGATCTTCCAAAAAGTAGACTCTATACCCCTAGAATGTCCAAGACTTTGAAACATACGATAAACACGCATGGAACAACCTCCAATGGTAATTCAATTTCTCCTTCGACCTCCCTTATATTGCCATCAAAGGCTCGAACAACGCTTTTCGTTGGACGGATGAGTGAAGAATCTATCTTCATCTGATGGAGGGTGGACATCGGACATACATTTAAAGCGGATCCGTTGTCAATCATTACCCTTGAGAGCACGTATCCCTTGATCTTGCACACGATGTGGAGGGCCTTGACATGTTGTTGTCGTTCAGAACCCAACTCTGCATCCCCAAAGGTGATTTGGCTAACAAAGTCCGAACCGATAAGATTCTCCACTTGGCGGGTTGAAATTTCCTTCGCTACCAGGGATTCCTTCAAATCATTCATTAATGCATCTCAGTGTTAGTGGTATGCCTAGGTGCTCCCAGATGGAACTCACATTTTAAATTTGGTTCATTAGCTAGAATTTCCGTTTCGGGGCTCAAAACCTCAAGACTTATGAGCCCTTGAGCCAAATCTTCTTGTACAATTCAACCAACGGTATTGGAAGCGGGTGAATTGTCGGGGCTCTCGAAATCTCCTTTGGTTCCCGCCCCGAGTAACCGAATCTTGCAACTTGGGTAGGGAGGTTGTTCCTTGTAAGGGGCCTCAGGTGTCGGGACCACCGGTGATGGCTGGTATTGTTGATACGGAGCAGAGTAAGGGGCCTGATAACGGTTCGGATAGAGCACGCCTATGGTCGGGGTAGGCTTCTTTGTGTCAATGTTTTTAGGATCCGCTGCACTTTTGTACGGGTATTAAATCTTTCCGGACTAAAGCCCTCGCTCGATCAATTCGTCCGTCATGATAAGATTTGAAAATTCTGTTGTGGATTGACTCATCATTTGGGTATAATATATTATACCTTTAAGAGTACTGATGAAAATCGAGACCACCTCGTTCTGCTCGAGAGGCGGGTTCATGCAATTGGCATTTCCCCTCCACTTAGTCACATAATCCTTGAAAGATTGCCCCTCTTTCATCTCCATAGCCTAAAGATCAAGACGAGTAGGAACGTTATCCAGATTGTGGTTATAATGGCAGTGGAAAAGCTTGGCAGACTCCTCCATATTAGACACTTGATCCGTTCTTAACCCTGCGAACCTGACCAGTGCCTCTCTTTTCAAACTTTTTTGGAAGGTCTGAACCATAAAATTGGTATACTGTTGATAAAAAAAAGTTATTTTCGCCATGTATATCTTGATATGAACAATAGGATGCCATGTTCAATCGAACCTTTCAAAGTTCGATACCTTGAATTTATCGGGCATCGAGATTTCTCGAAATAAATCCAGATCAGAGAAGTCCAGGTCGCCCAATCGATCTACTCCTTGAATAAACCTCATTTTTTTTCTTCAATATGCTTTAATTGCCTGTCTTATTCGGTCGCGATCGAGATGGTTGTAACAAAGTGAAAGGGGGTGTGATTAGTGAGTCCAAACACGGGTCCTGCGACCTAGTTGGGGTAAACGGGCACCGGAGGTGCAACCTGATCATGTTGAATAGGGAAATCTTGCACATTAGGATGGTCATATGTAGGAGGTAGAGCTTGGTTGTGTTCTTCATCTGTGGGAGGTGGAACTTGGTTGGGATGTCCATATGTGGGAGGCAGAGCTTAGCCATGATGGTCATGTGTGCGAGGTGGAGCTTGGACATGATGGTCATATGTGGGAGGTGAAGATTGGATAGGATAGCCATATGTTGGAGGTAGATCTTCGACAGGATGGCCATATGTGGGAGGAGGAGCTTGGTCGGGTAAGACCAAAGTACTCAACATGGATTGATGGGGTGCTACGTGCTAGAGTGTTGCTCGGGAAGATGTAGTCAGGGATACTGTGGTAGCCATGGCTGCCTGGGCACTTAGAATAGTACAAATCCGCTCGAACTGGGAGATCATATCAGCCATTGATTGCTCTGTACGAGAATTCATGGCATGTATGGTCTATTCTAGCTGGATGATTCTCTCTTCGTGTTCTTGAGGTGCTGGATGTCGCATGGGTTCCGGGAAAACTATTGGAGGACTTTGATTTTGTTGCTCCATTCGCTCCCGTTGAACGACACCGCGAGTGTGTATCAGATTAGTTCTTGCCAGATTTACTCTTTTTTGGATCTAGAGTGTTCATCAGCCCAAGCAATACTTTGAATTTCCACCCTAACTTTCATGATCGCATAGATGTCCTTGTGAGATGATGGTGGTTGCTCGGGCCTATCCCTGATTATCTCCTTCGGGTCAAAAGGAAGACTTACGAGTGCTGAGTAGAACTTGTGAACGTACTCTGTTGTCGATGGTAATCGTTTTCCTTTGTTGTGGAGCCTTCCGTTAGATTTATGAATAGTAGGACTCAGTTTCCCCAATCATTATTCACTTGTCGAATTGAGTGTCGTAGTGAGTTTCTAACGTCTGCTTGGTTGTGCCACTTATACGCTCTTGATGGTCCATGAATGTGCATCGGTATTTCATGGAATCCACCAAATTATCGAATAACTAGGGAGGGGTAGGTGGTCATGGATCCTCGATGTCTGGGAAGCGGAACTCCTTCAAAAGGTTTGCACATAAGGATCGTGGGACGGTGGATGGGTAACCATCTAGCCGTCCATAAAATGTCCTTATGCGTTACTTTTGAAATATATATTTTCCAATCGAGACCTTTCCTTTTCTGAGCTTCGAACAATAATCGAGCTAACAATCTCGAGATGACCCTTTTTTCACCTAAAAAGTTTGCCAGGGGAAAATTCGTGCCAAATTCTTTATATGGATTAAGAACCAAATTTGAAGTAAGGCCGAGCTTTCTTTTAGTTCTCCTTTCCCTTTTGTTTTTAAAATGTTTAGATATGTAAATGTTTCGGCTAGGGGTGATCAAAACAGATTGTAGGACCGAATTCCCGACAAGACCGGCCCGAGACTGACCCGACTAGGACCGAGACCGAGCAAGCGTTTTTTTTTCTTCAAGGTCGGTCTCGGTCTCAGACTTTTTTCCCGAAAGCCCGTTTAGGACCGTCCTGGACCGAATGTATGTGGATTTGGGATTTTCTAAAGAATATAGTGAGTTCATAGTGTTTTTTTAGAGGTGAACTATTCCTTCGCCTTTTACTAAAGAATACAGTGAACTCATAGTTTTTTTTTTGGTGTAGTTTCGGTCCAGGACCGAGACCGGACCGAGTCAAGAAAGACTGACTCGTGTGTTAGGATACATGTATGGGTTAATTACCTCAACCGTTACCTATGTTTGGCCCATGTGATTAAAAGGTTACTCATCTTTTTTTGTGTAGCTGAAACGTTACTTAAGTTTGAAGATGTGACTGAAAGGTTACTCCGTGAACTTTCCGTCCAATCTGACCGTCAAAGTGGCACGTGCACAGCACATGACCTAATTAAAACGATTTGAAGACATTTGAAAGGACAATAATGCCCTCCTGTCACCTTTGCAACGTTTCCCCCTCGATTTAAACACATTCCCACATTCAACTTCCCATCAACTCATTTCAAGAACACCGAAAGTTCCTGAAGCGATTTTCCTGGCGATTTTCCTCTGCGACGGAACTCTACTCTGCGACATTGATCTTCCGAAGTGAGACTCCAAGTAAGTTCGTGTTTTGGATTCGATTGCTGGAGGAAAAACGTCAGAGCAAGAGCCACCACCAAAGAAGAAGAGAACAGTGCGTCGCCAATTGGACGATGACGTTATCCCGACGCAGTCGAGTCAAACCACAATTCGTTCAAGGTGCAAAGAAGCTGAAAGAGAGAACGAACCAAGCCCTGCAGCTCAAACCCCAGTTCCTAAGGTGAAAAAGCAGGTTCGACAGAAGCTCCCAACCTGCAAAAGCGCCCCAGCCATACCTGCTGAACCAGCTCCTGCAGAACCAGCCATACCTGCCGAACCAGCTGCTACAGAACCAGCAGTGACACCGAGGAAACGTGTTAAAACGCTAGCAAAAAGGGTGAGTACATCTGTCTTTCACATGTTCGTGTCATCTTCACATATTAACGTTGCGGGTATGATATGTGTAGGCCCACTCTAGCAGTCCGGCGAAACTAAATAAAAGAAGAGAACAACCAACTGTTATAGAGATTGATGATACTACAGATAATGAACCCTTCCTTTTAGAGTCAAGAGAGTTAATGGTTCTTGATCAGCCGCTCAAGACGGTCCTACCCAAGAGAACGAGGCAATTCTGGCGATCTACACAGTAGAGTAGAGTCGTGGTCATTTTGGTCTTCCATATTTTGTTATATATGAAGGTCTGTTTTAACGGAACCTATTTTGGGATTATAGGATGGATCATGTTTTGGGATGTATTCTGAATTCTGGATTTTGATGGATTATTATGGATTCTGTGTTTTCGGATGTATTCTATTTTTAGTAACGGTTGGGTAACAAAATGTCCAAACTTAAGTAACCTTTTAGTCACAGTACGTCGAACATAAGTCACCTTTTAATCACAATTCACAAACTTAAGTCACCTTTTAATCACAGTTCAGAAAAGATAACACTTCATTTAACAACATGTCCACAAAGATAAGTCACCACCTTCGCAAAATAAACATTGTTCTTCTTCATCCATCAGTTTCAGTTACAGACACAGATCAGTTACAGACACAGCTACTACTAACTTCTGCTAATTGTGCGCAATTTAACTTAGAACAAAAACAACAACAACAACAACAATGACAAAGATTACAACTAACTTTCGATTGGGTTGACTTTCAACAGCTCGGTTTTTCGCAACCTCCAATTGTTCTTTCAAATGGTTATCTCTTTGTTGAAATTACATCACTGCAATCCGACCATAAGGACACGGCTGGATCTTCCCAGTAAAAAAAATCACATCCGGGGTTCTGTACAGACTACGAAAGAAGAAACAACAAACAATTACATCAGATTTGACGATTTAAGGTTCGATAATAAGGATTTACGGTTCAAATTACTGCAGCAAAACGAATTAGGGTTGCAAATTAGGGTTACCCACTGTCAAATTACCTCAAAATTGGGGCAACCATGGAATCGGCGCGAGAAATTTTGCCACGTACCAGCTGATTTCACGGAGCACACAAGCCCACAGTAGCACATTCGCAGACACGAAGCTCCGTGGTGGGCATTCGCAAACGCAGAAGAGATGGACCGAGATCTAACCTTTCTACGATTCTCAGAACCCATAGGACAACATTCATCAGAGTTTATGGTGGGAGATCTTCGGTTCTTCACTTCTTCGATTCTGGAGGTTCTTCGCGCGCAAACTTCGACTCTGGTTCTGGACAGCATTGTAAGAATCAGTTGTTAAGTAGACAGTATGTTTGGGGTAGTTTGGGAACTTCAACTTACAGGTTAATCACGTGACAAGCACAAGGTGGTACTTAACGGGAAGAAATAACGGCAGTTAGGTCATAGTAACGTTTCAGTAACATGTGTCAACTTAAGTAACGGTTGAGCTCACGTTTGAACGGTTCAGTCACATTGTCAAACATAGGTAACGGTTGAGGTAATTAATCCTACATGTATAGTGTGGTTACTTGGTTTGTAAGGAAATATGCCGTGTGTCTCAAGAATATGTGAGAATATGCTAGAAGATTAGAGAGTGTTAGTTGTTAAGCATAGAATTCTGGTTGTAGATGTAGTATAAATAGGATTGATTGGTGATCTTAGAAGTAACTTGAATGAAAAGAAAAGCGCTTCAAGTTGTTATTTCTGTTATTCTGTTTTTCTCTCCTTTCTTCATCTCCAAGCTTTCTTCATAATCCTCCATTGAGCTCAGATTCTTGACATGGTATCAGAGCCAATCTGATTCCTAGCGTGCTGATTCATCTCTGCTGCAACTCTAGTTGATCCGATCTGAAGAAATCGTCAATTTGCCAATCAGGTTTCTTCGGTTCTGTTACTCTATTCTTTCGGCATAACTGAATCTGTCTATCTGCTGTCTATCTGTCTATCTGCTGTCTATCTGTCTATCTGCTGTCTATCTGTGTGGATCAAGTCATGAATGAGATCATTTCAGCTACCTGATTCATAGCTTGCTGATTCATCTCTGCTGCAACTCTAATTGATCTGATATGAAGATATAGAAGAATTGCAAATCAGGTTTCATCTGTTCTGTTGTTCTGTTCTTTCGACTGATCTGAACTTGTCTTTCTGCTGTATATCTGTGCGGATCAAAGTCATGGATGAAATCATTCCTGCTTTCTTCAACAAGAGAGTCTGCCAGTTGACAGGAGAAGACAATTTTCAAGCATGGAAGCAACAGGTCCTGCTAGCGGTTCGAGGACTCAATCTGGAAAGTTATCTGTTCGGCACACTTCAGGTTCATCAATACATTGAAGATGACGATGGAAATAAGATGCCTAATCCGGAGTTTTCGAAGTTCTATTAGCAAGATTCCTCACTTGCTTCGTGGCTGCTGGCATCCATTTATTCTCTTATCAACAAAGGCTTAGTAGGATGCATTACAGCTGCGACTATCTGGAATAAGCTTCATCAGAACTTCTCGTCTTCGTCGACAACAAGAATAATGAGTCTGTATGACAGACTAAAGGTTAAGAAACTTATCAACCAATCTATGAGAGATTACCTTACAGAAATTCAACTTACATGTGATAGCCTAGCAAGTTACGGACATCCGATAGAGGAAATGCAACAAATCTCAATTATTTTGAACGGTGTAAAAGGATAATTTGACAGTGTTGTGGCTGTAATCCATACGACCTTGCATCGATCTCTTCTGTACTTTTGGATGCTGAGGTTCGTCGACGAGACATGCTGTTTCATAGCTCAATAGCCGCTGCGAATGTGGCGATAAAAGGAGCTGATCAAGAAGATAAATCCTCAGGACACACAGCAGCTCAGTCCAAAATGCAATTTGACACTGGACAATCCGTGCCTCCTAACAATGCTCTGGAGTATCAGCCTGCCTATGGACGTGGTAGAGACAAAGGTCGAGGGAACAACAGACCGCAGTGTCAACTTTGCGGAAAGTTTGGACACTTTGTAAATAGGTGTTGCCATTGGTTTAACGTTCACTACCAAGGAGTTACTGAACAATCTGGAGAACACATCTCTGCAAATCTTGCGACGACTCAGTGGAATGAAGATGATGCCATGTCCTTCACAACATCAGGTTCAACCAATAACTACTCTTTGAGATACTCGCCAACTAATGCAATGGTTCCTCTGTCATCAGGCTACTCACCAACTGCGGCTATGGTTTCTTCAATTCCATCTGGAATGCAGCTGATTCCACTGAATACAATGCAGCTGATTCCACCGAATGGAATGGCTCAAAATCTTCTAATGTACATGGCTCCCTATCAGCATCAACTGATCAATCCGTGCTTTCCTTCACCATCAAATGCTGCAGCTTATTCTGTTCAACATGGTTTTACTGGTACATCGTCAACAGCTTCATATATACCACAGTTTCAGTCGACAATTCCTTCAGCTCCCTCCCAATCTGGTTCCTTAACCAGTCCACCAGACACTTCCATTCAAGCCAACCTGTCTGCTGCGAGTAATCCTGGAGTCCACCATGCTGACAAAGCTTGGTACCCCGATTCAGGCGCAACCAATCACTTTACATCCAGCATGCCTTCAGGTGCACAATCGTATACAGGTTCTGGTAAGGTTCAAGTCGCTAATGGTAACTATCTTGACATTAGCACTATAGGGACTTCGGTTATTAACACTTCGGTTAAGCCACTTGTGTTACATAATCTGCTATGCATTCTTCATATAAATAAAAACTCGGTGTCTGTTTCGCAGTTTACCAAGGTAATCACGTATATTTTGAATTCCATCCATCATATTGTGTGGTTAAGTACTCAAGCAATCATCAGGTTTTGCTTCATGGAATACAAAGTGAAGGATTGTATAAACTAGATTTTAGTCGGTTTTCGAATAAGCATGTGTTGTCATCTGGTAACAATTTCAATAAATGTTTCCTTGTTGATAGTAACATGTCTGATTCTGGTACGCAGATTGCTGTTTGCAATACAGTTCAAATAAAGATTTTTCCTATTGTGTTACATCAAAGACTTGGTCACCCGTCCAAGCAAACTCTTGCATCTATTATAAAACAAAACAATTGGAACTTATCTGCTCAAATTCCTATGTGTACTGTGTGTTCTATTGGCAATAGTTGTAAGCTGCCTTTTAAAGAATCCAACTATGTTTATCAGTTTCCTTTAGAACTGATTGAAATGGACCTATGGGGTCCTGCTCTTTTGGTATCTAATGGTAACTTGTATTACTTGAGCATTGTTGATGTGTTTACTCGGTATACATGGATTTACTTTCTGAAAAATAAAAGTGATGTTTCAGTCATATTTCCTCAGTTTCACAAAGCAATAGAAAATCAACTTGGCTACACCATTAAGGTTGTTCAGACGGATGGTGGTGGGGAGTTCAAAGCCTTATCACCATATCTACTTCAACATGGCATCAATCACAGGTACACCTGTCCATACACATCAGAACAAAACGGTATAGTTGAGCGAAAACACATGCATATAGTGGAAATGGGCTTACCATTGCTGAAACAAGCATCTTTACCTATGCAATATTGGAGTGACTCATTCTTCACTGCTGTATTTTTAATAAATCGTTTACCATCAAATGTTCTGGATAATGTCTCACCACATGAAAAGCGTTTTTCGAAACCTCCTGACTATGATTTTCTGAGGGTTTTTGGTTGTCTTTGCTTCCCGTATATTCATCCCTTTAACAAACACAAGTTGGATTTCAGGTCTACATCCCGTGTCTTTATTGGTTACTGTGCTAATCAACATGGCTACAGTTGCATTGATGAATCGGGCAAAGTGTATGTCTCAAGGCATGTTCGATTCAATGAAAATGTTTTTCCATTTGCTGAAAAATCTGGTCCATTTATGCAGTCTGGAGCAGTCAAGAACACAGTCACGTCTTTACCATTCTTTCTACCTTTCAACTCTTCTTTGTGTAATCCAGTTGATATTAATGCAGATACTAGAGGCTGTATTCCTACTGATATTAGATCGTCTATTATTCCATTGTGTCCTGCAGATCAGCAGACAGGACCTTCTTCTGTTCGTGAGCTCATTCCATCAGTAAATGAGCCTTCGGTGTGCCCGGATTCATCTCCTACTCGAAGTTCCCCTGTGACAGAACAAGTGCATCCACAGGTCAGTCCAGAGGTGAATGTGCCTTCCTCAGGTACATCTATTCCAACAAATCCGATTCCTGTCAGGTATGTCATACAAGATTCAACCCTTGTGCCCTTAGTATCAGGAACTGAGGCATCTCAAGCTGTTAATATGAATTCTGATTCAACTACAAATGTGACTGACAATCTTTCTGGTTCATCTCCTATTAGAACAAATACTCATCATATGCATACTAGATCAAAGGTAAGAACACTAGCTACATTGACATCATCCGTCATTGAGATATCTGAGTTGGAAAAATCTGAACCTCCTGACGTTCATACTGCCATGCGTTGTCCTTTATGGTCAGCTGCTGTTCGTGAGGAACTTCATGCTCTTATTCAGAATAATACTTGGAAGCTTGTTACTTTACCTAGTGGGAGAATTCCTATAGGATGCAAATGGTTATTCAAAATCAAGAAAAATTCGGATGGGTCTATTGCTCGGTATAAGGCGAGATTAGTGGCAAAAGGGTTTTCTCAAAAACCGGGTTTTTATTTTCAAGACACTTTCGGTCCTGTGGTTAAGGCACCAATAGTCAGGATAATTCTCACTCTTCTTTGACACATAAATGGCATTTAAGGCAAGTAGACGTGAACAATGCATTTTTACATGGGGAGCTATCAGAAGATGTGTATATGACACAGCCACCTGGGTTTGAAAAGACTGATTCTAATGGGAATGTTTTTGTTTGCAAGCTAAATAAAGCATTGTATGGTCTTAAGCGAGCTCCAAGAGCTTGGTTTGAAAAATTAAAATGTCTTTTACTTACATCTCTGTCGTTTACAGTCTCTCTTGCAGATAGTTGTCTGTTTGTTAAGAAGACTAGTTCAGATAATGTTTTCCTTCTTGTATATGTTGATGATATCGTCATTACAGGTAGTGATAGCTCTACTATAGAATCTGTTATTAGAGATATTAATGATGCATTCAAGTTGAAAGATCTTGGTTCGTTAAACTACTTTCTAGGTATGGATGTTCAGGTTAATGATGATAGTTTGATTCTTAGTCAAAGAAAATATGTTTATGATCTCCTTCACAAAACAGGTTTAACTGATGTTGTGGCTTTATCTACTCCTATGTCAGGAAATATTTTGGCAAAGGTTGCTAAACTTCATGAGCATTCTCCACCTGCAGATGAACATCAATACAGGAGGAGTATAGTTCCTCCCTGTCAGAAAAAAATAGATGTTCATAAAAAAAAAAGAGGATGTCATGAATCAAAAAAAAAAAAAAAAAGGAATCCAATAAGAAAAGTGTTGAATACAGGGTGAAAGCTGTGTTTCTATTTTTGCTAGGAGTGATCATTATCTCAGATATGGATGAATGCATATAAGACTGGTAGATTGGATGGTGTGATAGCAGATGTATTGATTGTTAAAAAAAAGGCTCGTCTTGTAAAGATAATTGTGCTATCATGCATGAGAAATAAGAGGTGATAAAATCTGTTTAAGGATAATAACTGATGTTGGAGTATTCTTATGTATACAGGTGTTCGAGGGAACATTGATGGATGTTAAACAGAATGAAATGTTAAAGATCTGCAAGCAACTGGTGTTCAGAAATCCGAATGTAGATAGATAGAAAAAGTCACTTGGTAATTTTTTTTGGTTTCAGAGAAGAAAAACAAACTTCTTAAGGGAATGTTAGGATACATGTATAGTGTGGTTACTTGGTTTGTAAGGAAATATGCCGTGTGTCTCAAGAATATGTGAGAATATGCTAGAAGATTAGAGAGTGTTAGTTGTTAAGCATAGAATTCTGGTTGTAGATGTAGTATAAATAGGATTGATTGGTGATCTTAGAAGTAACTTGAATGAAAATAAAAGAGCTTCAAGTTGTTATTTCTGTTATTCTGTTTTTCTCTCCTTTCTCATCTCCAAGCTTTCTTCATAATCCTCAATTGAGCTCAGATTCTTGACATCGGGCGGGCTTTTTTGGCCGAGGCCGGTCTCGGTCTTCGAGAAGGCAAGACCGAAATTTCGGTCTCGGTCTTGGTCTTGCTTTCAGGACCGGTCCGGATCACCCATGATCAGCCCTAGTTTCGGCGAGCAACACCGTCACGAAACCCGTGCCTTCTATTACTTGGATGACGACTTTGGCCATAGCTGAGTCGAAGATACCATTAGAAAAGGGGAATACGACCGTCCCCAAAACAATTAAAATAAAACATGACATCTCCCCAGATCATTATATACCAAAAGTTCAATAGATAATACATGACCCACATTCAATCTGAGATCGGTGGACATTTTGTTCGTTGTGACTTTGAGTTGTTTGCCCAAGGTACTATCTTCACCTCTTTGTTGGAGTTTGGATTGAAAAATACCACGATCCTAATCTACCGCTTGAACGAGTTGACGATATTCTTCGAACGACGTTTTCCATATCCCATAAGTCAAACAAGGTATCGAGGAGAGCCCAGTTGACTTTCGTCATGGATTTTATTATTCAGGCAATTTCGACTGTGGGGGGCTGGATGGCCTTGGTCCGAGGACAGTGGTTTGTAATGCTTCATCCTTACCAAATATGATGTGTGAAAGGTCTTAAGGATACAAAACATAATGATTGCAACATACAGTTTTTTTAGAAAAATGCAATGCGAGTGCGAGAAATTAAATGCCACTACTAAGTTATTTCATTTACAAAGGTTTATGGAATATAAAAGGCCCAAATCTATACATGTCATGATCTAGGGCCAAAATAAAATATGAGAAATTGAACAAACACGAAACTGATAGAAGGTTAAGCGCGGTATGGAGCTTTTGTTCTAACAAGATGAAATTTCAAGATCCTATGTGTTGGATCGTGATTTCCTGAATGCTGATTTGGCAATGAATTGAATGCCAAGGAGATGGTGATCGCGCGCTTTCGCCTGAGCTCCGATGAACCTGCAAGAAGGGGATCGCAACAGAGGGGGTGCCTCTGGGTCCCTCTCCGATGCTTAAATGAGTATATGTGTGTATATAGCTCAAAACCTATTGAATGTATGTAAAGCAAAGGTATTTATAGAGTAGGAGATACCAAACCGTATAAGGTAACTGTATATCTTCGTGAATATTGTGTTGTTGAAGATTTAGATAGTAGATATTGCGGTTACGGCGAGATATTGCAGTTACCGTATCTTAATCTTTAGTGAATATATGCCCGAGATATGTGGGATATCGTGGCTATATCCTTATTAACGGTTGGTGGGACCAGAGGAGAGAGGCAAGGCTCTCTTCAAGGCGAGCACTCCTATGGCGAGCACTCCTGTGGCTGCGACCTTGATTGTTGGCGAGCACTCCCTGGGCACTCCCTTGGCGAGCACTCCCATGGCGAGCAGTGGGAGGCTTTGGCCTTGGCCAATGGAGACCTGAAGTGGCACTTTGGCGTCCACTTTAGTTTGGATTCGATACTGGACCACTTTATGAGGGCCAGAGTAACCTTACTGTGGGTTGGCCTTGTTTAAATGGTATGGGTTTCACCCCCTGCAAATTTATTGGGCCTTCGAGGCCTTTCCCATATTGGGTCGTCACTATCAATACCCAACATTTGCCCCCGAAGCTTGAGTGAAGTTTCTTCGGTCGAGCTTGATTCTGTGATAGGGTTTAAGATAGTGACTTTTGGACTGGATCTTTTGCTTTCCTTATCTGCTATTTGTGCCTTTTGATGCTCTGTATCCTTTGGCGAACGATTTTGGTTGTGTAGAGTTTTTCGGAATGTGTGATACCTTACCCCATTAGGCGAACGCTTTGGGTTTCCAGGGTTTATGGATGCTCATTCTTCACTCTTTGGGCGAACACTATCGTTGCGAGGGTGTTAGGAGAGGACTGGTATAGCTTTTGGCGATCACCTTTTTTGTGTAAGATTTCGAACATTTTAATGAATGGACAGTTAGCGAAAGTCGAGAGGACTTTTGAGGCATGTCTGTCTCTTTGTCTTCCGTAACCAGTGGGCAGACTCATAGGTTATTCGTGTCGTTCCAACCTTTTGTCTCCCCGATGTAACCCTTGGAATTCTGACATTACTTCGGTTTTACCCAAAATGGTGTAATCATTATCTGAGCCGTTTCTTACATGCCCGTTCGGTTTCCTTCGTTTTGGCTAAAAAGGCTGAACTTTAGCATTTAGTCTTTTAGGCACTCAATTCATTTGCATTCCTGAGTTCATATCTTCTTTCAGCCCTCTGTTTCAATTTTTCCTTTCTCTCTTTTTATCCTCGAAAAAGCTTTCTCAGCCAGAACGGGATACTCCTTCGAGCTTTGGAGAGCTGTCGGGGAGTGATCGGAACATCATTGATGACTTCTTCCGACATCATAGGCAACGAAACTTATGTTCAATCCGCTCAGGGGCGGAAACTTCAGAGTCGATGCTTGGGCTAGCGGGAATTCATCAGTTCGTACAACTGTCGCTCAAGGTCGGGGTTCATCATTCCGCGCCAGTCTTTATTGATTGGATAAATTTCTGACCCATCAGTCTGGGACCTAAATTCATTGACCGCACTTGAGGACCTAAATTCATCAGTCTATTTTCCACGCGGGTTAAGACGAGGTTGTTAGCTGCCTAGGCATCTATGAGTTTCGGATCAAGGATGTCGACCAGTACTCTGTTTGGCTAGAGGCAGAGAATGGTGACCTCAGGGCTCAACTGAAAGAGTCCTGGGTGCAGAGGGATGCCTCGATGGCTGAGCAGGAGCATCTTTCCTTAAATCTTAAGGCTGTCCCATCCCCCCTTAGCGTGGTCGAGGACTTTAAGAAGTCCGAGGAGTTCTCTGACGCGCCTTGGAGGTGATAAAGGCCGAGGCTGCTGCCTACCTCCAGATCTTGGTCGACGAGATTCAAGGGATTGATCCCAAGTTTCCTCTCTGGTAGGTGAAGTCTCTTCAGGACTTCATTGAGAGCGGCTATACCAAGGAAGCTCCTTGGTGATGAGGCTGCCCCCGGGGCCGAGAAGGAGACTGCATCCCCTGATGAACCCCAGACCTTGAGGTCTCAGGCCCTCAGGCGACCGAGTCGATGCAGAGTTTCAGGTCAAGGGAGCCTGTTCATCCTCCTGTTTTTTGCTCATCCTTCTTTTTATCGATAATCACTTTTACTTCCCTTTGTTTTTGGGATAGTTGTAATTATTCTTTCGATTTCAGACTCGGATATTATTATAATGAACGCCTTTAATTTCGTAAGCCTTTACTCTTTTTCGACTTCGAATGTGTTTGGTCGTTCTTCCGATATATTTTCGTTCGAACGCTTTAGGAAGTTTTACCATATTTGTTTTCAACTTCTCTTTAGCTTATGTAGGGGAGTCTCGCCATATAGGATCTTGGACCATCCATTCCCTTCACCAAAGTTTCTTAAGGGAACTGTTACTCGAAGATCATACCTTTAAGGAAACTATCATCTTTTGTAGATGTGTTCGCTTTGTTAAGGTTTTAGACCTTTGGAGTGTTCGTCTAATCACGGGGAACTGTTACCCGAGGCTCATTCATCTTTTAGTAAGTGGTCGCCCTAGGTTCATTCGCCCACTTTCTTGTGTTTGTTTCGCAAAGGAACTGTTACCTTTGATATGGATTCATTCGCTTTGGATGTTACTTCTCAATTTTTGCCCAACTTATAAGGGAACGGACTCCTTGACGGATTGCTCGCCTTTTGCGCTAGGACTTCTGTCTGATTTTTATATTTAGGCCTTATTTGCCTAACTTTTTCCTTAGGTATTTTCGCCTGATTTTGATAACAGGTCTTGTGCCTGACTTTGGCATCAGGTCTTTCGCCTAACTTTAATGTTAGGTCTTTAACCTGATTCAACCATCAGGTCTTTCGGGTCTTTTGGTTTGCCTAACTTTGGCGTTAGGTCTTTTTGCCTACCTTTGGCGTTAGGTCTTTCGCCCAATTTTGATATCGGGTCTTTTTGTTTCGTAAGCCTTGGTTTTTGTTTGACTTCGAGTATACTTGGTTGTTCCTCTGATGTCTATCTTGCTTGAAAGCTTTAGGAAGTTTTACCATACTTGTTTTCAACTTCGCTTCAGCTTTTGTAGAATAGTCTCGCCTTTTTGTTTTCATTCAAAGGGTCTTGGACCTTTCTTTGGAGGATACGTTACCCTTTAGAGGTTCTTTTCGCTCCTTTAGGTTTCGGGGGAAGGACTGTGGCCTCTTATCGGCTCGTCCGTTCCTTTCGCCATGTTTCTTAAGGAAACTGTTACCCAAGGATTATGCCTTTAAGGAAACTGTCATCCTTTATGGATTCGTTCGCCTTTTAGGATTTTGGTCCTTAGATTCGTTCGCCTAGTCGTAGGAAACTGTTATCTAAGATTTTCTCGCCTTTTAGGAAGCTGTTACCTCGGATTCGTTTGCCCTTTTTGGGGAACTGTTACCCAAGATTCGCTCGCCTTTTTAGGAAGCTGGAAAGCTTTAGGAAGTTTTACCATACTTGTTTTCAACTTCGCTTTTCAAAGGAACAGTTACCTTTAGATTCGTTCGCTCTCTTAAGCTTTTCTTTGGAGAGACTGTTACCTTATTGGTTCGTCTGCTCCATTGTGCCCAATTTGTAAGGGAACTGTTACTATTGATGTGGGTTTGTTCGCCTTTTAGTGTAGGTCTTTGTTCTTCCCAGTTGGACAGCTGTAGAGATTTGGGTAGCATAGACTTCTTTTGCATTGGACCCCTCGCCTCCGACACCAAACCTTACAGAAATCAGGTTTATCACCCTCCTGCTCTGGGATGGGCCAAATTGCTCGGGCGGAGCTGGAGAGTGGTTTCTACGTGGGGGCGTTCGACTTCTGGTGACAGGGCTTTTTGACCTTGGCGTCAGGGCTTTTGTCCTAACTTTGGCGTTAGGGCTTTTTGGCCTGACTTTGGCGTCAGGGCTTTTGGCCTGTCTTTGACGACATGACTTTTTGGCCTAACTTTGGTGTCAGGGCTTTTGGCCTGTCTTTGCCTAATTCTATTGTTAGGACTTTTGGCCTGACTTTGGCGTCAGGGCTTTTATTTTGCCTAACTTTATTGCTAGGTCTTTTGGCCTGACTTTGGCGTCAGGGCTTTTGGCCTGTCTTTGACGACATGGCTTTTTGGCCTAACTTTGGTGTCAGAGTTTTTGGCCTGTCTTTGCCTAATTCTATTGTTAGGACTTTTGACCTGACTTTGGCGTTAGGGCTTTTGTGGCCTATCTTTGCCTAATTCTATTGTTAGGACTTTTGGCCTGACTTTGGCGTCAGGGCTTTTGTGGCCTATCTTTGGTGATAGGGCTTTTTGGCCTAACTTTGTTGCTAGGGCTTTTGTGGCCTATCTTTGGTGATAGGGCTTTTGTGGCCTAACTTTGTTGTTAGGGCTTTTGGCCTGACTTTTGCGTCAAGGTTTTTGTGGCCTAACTTTGTTGTTAGAGCTTTTCTGTGGCCTATCTTTGGTGATAGGGCTTTTGGCCTGACTTTGGCGTCAGGGATTTTGTGGCCTAACTTTGTTGTTAGGGCTTTTTGGCCTGACTTTGGCGTCAGGGCTTTTGGCCTAACTTTGTTGTTAGGGCTTTTTGGCCTGACTTTGTTGTTAGGGCTTTTGTGGCCTAACTTTGTTGTTAGGGCTTTTTTGTGGCCTATCTTTGGTGATAGGGCTTTTTGGCCTAACTTTGTTGCTAGGGCTTTTTTGTTCGATTTGCTTTGAGTGAACATGTTTATGAAGGAATCACTTGCTTGTATTGTCCTTCCCACTTAGCCGAAAGTTTATTCTAACTGTCTAGCCATGTGAATTCATTCCTTCAACATTCCTCTATTTATCAGCTTTTCGATGTCGCGCTTGTGATATCTGCAATAGCTCTCGGTGTTATTCCCCATGGGCTGACCACTCTTGCGGGGTCTCGGTAGCCTTGCCAGAGACCTTTCCATCTCGACTAGTACCGCCGAGATCTGCCTGTTTAAAGGCGTGAAATACTCGGGGACCTCTGGATGTCTTGGTCCTGGGTTTTCCGATCTAGGCTTTTCTCGACCCTTCTTACCCTTCTTGATCCTGCAAGGACACCAAAGAACCAAGACGACGCCGAACCCAAAAGGGTCGACAGAAATAACAGGGCTAAGTGATTCGGATCAGTCGACTTACCCAACAGAGAGGCTTCATGCTTATTAACATGTATAATGGGGGCGCCTCCACCACTATATTCGGGGATGGCCCTGGCGACGACATCCTTTGAGGTCTTGATGACGACTAGGTCAGTGGTGAAGAGATGAGCTGATCGTTCCTTAAAGGGAGTCATGACGGTTTCGCGTTGTTCTTTGAGTCTCTTAGTGATAAGCTCCTCAACTTGGTTAAGAGTGAATTGGGGTTGCTGTCCTCCAGTCGGTGCAGAACTTGATGGATTGACAGAGTGAGTGACCGTCGGCATCTTAGTGGAGGCCGAAGGTAAGGATTGGTGTCCAAAGGTCATCTCTTGATCTTCTTGAGGGGCTGTGGTGCCAGGATTTCCAGTTTCTGATTCTGGTGGCCCCGTAGGACGAGGATCTTCATGAGGAGCAGGGGTTTTCTGCGGGCCTGTCCTATGATGGTTTCCAAGAGGGATATCATCTCTGCGGTTACCTGAATGGTTTCCCAAGCCACTTGGATGGTTTGTCGATCTGGAATCCCTGCGACGTTTGGAACAGGGGTCGTTCTCAAATTGCCAATGTGTTCACGTGCCGGTCTCGGAGGGACGGCATCACAGACTGCTGGGCTTGCAGGTTCTTGGTGGAGTGGCGAAGCGGCAGCGGAATTAGAGCTATCCGAGGATTGTTCGTTAGATTTTTTCCGATGATTGCGGTTAGAGCGAGTATATATGACTGTTTTGCTCGTTTTCCCACAGACGGCGCCAAATGTTGGATCGTGATTTCCTGAATGCTGATTTGGCAATGAATTGAATGCCAAGGAGATGGTGATCGCGCGCTTTCGCCTGAGCTCCGATGAACCTGCAAGAAGGGGATCGCAACAGAGGGGGTGCCTCTGGGTCCCTCTCCGATGCTTAAATGAGTATATGTGTGTATATAGCTCAAAACCTATTGAATGTATGTAAAGCAAAGGTATTTATAGAGTAGGAGATACCAAACCGTATAAGGTAACTGTATATCTTCGTGAATATTGTGTTGTTGAAGATTTAGATAGTAGATATTGCGGTTACGGCGAGATATTGCAGTTACCGTATCTTAATCTTTAGTGAATATATGCCCGAGATATGTGGGATATCGTGGCTATATCCTTATTAACGGTTGGTGGGACCAGAGGAGAGAGGCAAGGCTCTCTTCAAGGCGAGCACTCCTATGGCGAGCACTCCTATGGCGAGCACTCCTGTGGCTGCGACCTTGATTGTTGGCGAGCACTCCCTGGGCACTCCCTTGGCGAGCACTCCCATGGCGAGCAGTGGGAGGCTTTGGCCTTGGCCAATGGAGACCTGAAGTGGCACTTTGGCGTCCACTTTAGTTTGGATTCGATACTGGACCACTTTATGAGGGCCAGAGTAACCTTACTGTGGGTTGGCCTTGTTTAAATGGTATGGGTTTCACCCCCTGCAAATTTATTGGGCCTTCGGGGCCTTTCCCATATTGGGTCGTCACTATCAATACCCAACACTATGAACCGACGAAACTTCACCCCCTGTAAAGGATCACATGCCCATTCCGATCACCGAGTTGATTTTTTTGGGTGAGTGTCGGCGGTCCAAACCACTCCTGGCGCATTCCCCTACTAAACTCCCTAAGCTCCGAGCGGGTAATCGTAGCTAGTGTTGTGTGTGTAAAACGAGAATATAAATCATTTTGTATTATTACATTTACATCAGTTGTGAGACAAAATTTAAAACTATAAGCATGAGCAACCGGTCAAAAGAAATAGGTAAAAATATAACATGGGAAAACAAACATGACAAAGCATAAACCCTGTAAAAGAGATATCCAGCATCGTCGCCAAATTGTTAGAAGTCGGATCCAACTTTCCCTGACCCTTTTAAAAAGTATTTTTATTTTTGTTTCGCTCAAAATATTTGGGGTCTTGGCGAGCAACAGGTCCGGTCGAGCGGGGTCATCAACCGGATCAAAAAATGAAGAGTCGCCACCGATTAATTAGAGGCTAATCGAAATCCTAAAAATTGCATAGGGTACATGGTATTAAAATTCTAGGGCTTGGAAATGTCTACATCCAGAGAATTGAGTTCGGGGTTTGATTACGTCTTAACGGCCCGCGAGCCCATAATCTGCACATTTGGTACATTAGTTTGCTTTTGAATTTATATTTTTCCAACTTGCCTGATTTGCTCGTTTTGATCATAGTTGGCCAAACAGATTACATGCATTTTTTTAAAATTAAATAAACCATATACAAACATTTTTTTATGAGTTAATTTAAAATAAATAAACAAGAGATAATAAATTTAAATGTGCATGATAATAAAAGATGGCTTAACTTTGGAGTCAGTCTAAACCTGTCAAATATACATATATGAATTTGAAGATATTAAGCACGTTGAACCAATTTGTAAAACTTTGAGAAATCATGAGATGTCCAGAACAATTTACGGACCAAAACACAATTATTTGAAAATTTAGGCTGTATTGAAAAGATTTTTAAACAATTGCAGAAATGGCCGAATTTTTTTCTCATTTGGTTTATAACACTCGATAAAGTGCCAGAATGACATGAGAGTCCAAGAATCGAGTTGTAACCATCATAAAATTTCAGGAATGACCAAAGTTAGTTTTGAAAATATTTTTTATTTCATATACATAATATATATATTATACATATACATATAGTATCACATATATATTATACATATATATATGTAGTATCACATATATTAAACATAGCTTACACATATTTTTCCAACTTGCCCGCTTTGTTCGTTTTGATCATGCTTAACCAAAACAATTACACGCATTTTTTTTAAAATTACATAAACCATGTACAAACATTTTTTTATGAGTTATTTTCAAATAAATAAACAAGAGAGAATAAAGATAATTGTGCATGAAAAAAAAATGGTTTAACTTTATAGCCAATCTAAACGTGTCAAACATGCACGACTGATTTTGAAGATATTAAGCATGTTGGACCAATTTGTAACACTTTGAGAAATCATTAGATGTCCAGAAAAGTTTAGGGACACAAAATGAAATTATTTGAAAATTCGAGCTGTATTGAAAAGGTTTTTAAAAAATTGCAGAAATGGCCCAAAACTTTCCTCATTTGGTTTAGAACACTCGATAACGTCTCATAGACCTGAGAGTCCAAGGATCGAGTTGTAACCTTCATCAAAGTTCAGGAATGACCAAAGTGAGTTTTGAAAATATTTTTTTATTTCATATATATATATAGTATCACATATAAATAATATATATTATACATATATATATATAGTATCACATTTATTATACATAGAATACACACACATATATATATAACCCTTTTGTTTTGTTTTTCTGAACAAACCCCCATGATTTTCACAAAATGCCTAAAATGACCCCAAAGTTATACTGAACTTCAAATCGAGCACGATTCTTATACAAAATATAACTATTAACACATAATATCAATAAAAAAAACGTCATTCACATTAGGAAATACAAATACAATATTGAATATAAATTAGATATACCTAAGTTACTTGGAGGTTAGATACATCGATATTTCTTTCAATTTCTATGAAAAAACTTCAATTAATTACTTAATCACTCAATAATTCCTTAGTTCGTTCGACTATTCTCTATGTTTTTATCCTCCTTTCATCAACTGTAGTTTATCCTCATGTATAGGGGTTTTCTTCATGCTGTTTTTTGTGCAAGTAGATGATAAAGCATGGACAAACCATAGTGGATGGTAAAGGTGATAACAATTGGGCAAAGGTGATTGACAATTTGGGAGGAATTTTGGTGTCATTGGGGAGGATTTCGTAAAAAGATGATGGTGGGTGAGCAAAAGTGATCAAATGGGCAAAGGTGATGGCAATTGGGAGGACTTTTGATGTCATTGGTGGGGCTTGGTCGAAAATGGATGGTATGGTAGGTTTTGTGGGTGTGGTTTAGGGGTTTAGGATTTAGGGTTTAGGGATTTATGGTTCAGGGTTTAGGGTTTATGGTTTGGGGTGTAAGGTTTTGGGTTTTTATGGTTTTGGGTTTAAGATTTTAGGTTTAAGGTTTAGGGTTTAGGGTTTGGGGTTTAATGTTTTGGTTTAGGGTTTAAGGTTTGGGTTTTAGTTTTTTTTTCCTTTGTCTCGATTCTTCTCAGCTCGGATCCTCATGTATGGTATTTTGACCCCGAGCCAAAATCAGGTGTTTACAGTATACTTAAATAATATATCAGGATTTAAGATTTAGTCACCTTCTTTATTAATAATTCAATGGCCACCAATTCGTTGATGCTCACGTATAAGAATAGTGGCTCGCCTAGTAGCAAATTTTTAACGGCATCAACGTGTGTATGTGCTAATTGAGATCCTGAAAGGCCTTTTAACATTATGCAACCCAGTTGAACTGCTTAGTTGCTCCTAATACCCTGACGAATGGAAGCGCTCAGTTGCCTGCTCTGGTTAAGAATCGATTTAGTTTTGCTAGCCATCCATTTAAGCATTGTACTTTTTTCTGGCACGTCAGTTATTTCATTACCCCAATGGATTTTAACATTAGTGTATTGAGCTCGATTCCACGATCGTTTACCATAAACCCCTGGAATTTTCTTGTTGATTAAACGCACACGCAAATTGTTAAGGCAGGCGTTGTGTTAACACATGCAGTGAAAATCATCTCGGAGGTCGTTTGTGTGCACCCTAGTTTTTACGTATTTGACTAAAATTTCATCTACATATGCTTCCATATTTCAGTTTATTTCCAAGAGTTTATTGATGACCAGTCTGAATGGTGTGCCTTATAACGGAGTATGTTGTTTTTGGCATAGAAATCTGTGTGGTATTTATTATTCAAATACATTGTGTTCATCGACTAATAACAACCTTGGTTTTTTTCCTCTGGGTCTACCTTGGTTTGGATGGCGACAATTTGTCTTATATTTCTCATATTTAGACACTTTATGTAACACCTCCCCACATTCCTTAATAACCCTCACTTCTCCTTTTCCGTATGGGGTAGAAAACGTCATCTTTTATTGTGCTGCAGAGGGGATAATTTCGTGAAGGTGGATAGAAGGCCGCCCAAGAATAGCGTTCAAGGACGTTGAAGCATCCATACCACAAAAAGAACGTGTATCTCTAGGTTTTTCCATACTTTGCCCAATATTAGGAGAATGTTAGTTACCTGCACAAGTGGATCGTATCTTACAGCGTTTTCCATCCTTCCCATAGACGACTCCAAATGTTAGTACGCGAAACCTCAATTTGCTTTCTTACTCTCCAGGAGTTGATTACGACTGTCGTAAATTGATCATAGACTTCGCAGTTGATCCGAGCACCTGCAAATAGGAACATGTGGAGGTAGTCGTCCGAGTCCTACTCCGATACCTAAATGAGTATGTATTTGTTTAGGTAATAATGAATATTTATTTTGAAAAGGTTATTGTAGGTGATAAAGGTACATAGTATTTATACTTGTCGAACCCTAGTAACTTGGCGGAGATGGAGTCATATTACCTTACAGAGCTTGGAAATGTTTCGTATCCTATATCGGGGTTCAAGACAGACCTAGATCCTTAGTGATAAACCGTATCTTTAGTAGATATCATATGTACTTTCATCCCTAAGATCATGTAGGCGTGTCTGCCCTAGGGATAACATTCTTGCATCGTGACGGAGGGTGGGACCCTTATAGTCTTAGCTTAGGAGTCCAAGTTAGTTGACTATCTAGGATGGTTTCTTTATGCGCTCGCCTAGTGTCTTTGTGATTGTCTGGGGTCTGAATTCTTACCCATAGTTTGAGTGCTTGTTTGTGACATGGATATTCATCGTATAAGCTTAAGGAGTCGTGTACGTCATTGCTGGGTACTCGACGTTAGCCCCAGATACTCGGGTCAAATTTATTTTTGGCATAGTACCTATCTTCATTGATTTTAGGTGACCCTCACTTGGCGTGATCCTGTGTTTGGCGGGTTTAATCATGTATTTCAATTTGTATTTTTACAGTTTTTTGTGGGCGAGTCACTGAGAGACGTTGCGGTTTTGTCAATGTGGGCGCTATGTAAGGCGAGCCTTCCTAACTACTCTTAGATTCCTTTTGGAAAGCATTTCATGTCATTTCAAGGTCTAAACAGTCCCTTAGGATTTCGTTTGAAATCGTCCCGCTACTTATAGATTTCCCTTTTGGTTGATCTTTTCTCATTCGTTTTCTGGATGCTTCCAAGGCAAAACTCGTTCATTTTAAGGTGCCTCTAATGTACCTATTGTGTCAGAGAAAATCTTTGAGACTTTTGTTTTTTAGTCCTTTTAGTGATAGGTTTCCTTTAGATGCTAGGTGTTACAAGGAATGCATCTTGGAACGAGATCACCTTCTAGGCCAAAACGTTTAAGGCGAAGGATGGAGTGATATCATTCCAGGCAACAATCCTGGGAATCCTTGTTAAAAAATTTGTTCCTGCAATTCGTATGGGTTGTGAGTAAGTTAATCATGATGATCATTGTGGTTGTTAGGTCCCCTTTATATAATGGGTAACCTTGTTTATTTTATTCCCGTCGTCCCTATTTTTTGGGGAATCTGCATTATCTGTTACACATGTAGTTCATCAAGTATTAGATGTATTCTCTGGGAAAGGGATATACTTTTTGTCGGTCTATCAAGTGACAGTCGCGGTCTATTCAAGATTTAATTATGTATCCCTAAGTCGCTTATTGTCTATTTCCTCCTTTAATTATTGTCAATGTTATTTACTTTTGGCTTCATCTCCCAATACAGTTTTATCATTGGGGACTGTTATTTTTATTGATTGTTGTATTTTCTCTATTACTTATCGTTACCATTTGACGTGTGGCTTCATGTCTTCTCTCATTTTTCTAAGTTGTTTTTTTCAGTTAGAGCACTTGTCAATTTGCTAGTGTAAAATGCATTTCTTCCTGTCGTTGAATTTTTCCTGCTTCTTTATTTTTCAAGACCTCTTAAGCCATTTTCTATCTTGTGATTTATCTGAAACTCTTGTTCTTCTAAGATTCCTTTCTGCTTACCAATGGCTTTGCATACTAGAGAATCCTCTTATGTTCTTATCTCTTACTATGGGTGTAACCTCTGTTGTGGTCCCTTCCCCGTGGTTCGTCCGCATCTTACCACTCCACTTCCCTCTCTCAAGTAGCTTTTTCCTTCTTTCACAACTTTCTGTTTTGCTAGTTTTTGGTATTGTAGCTAGGTTTTCTCCTTTTCTTTGTTATATGTGAAACCGAATGAGTTAAAATCAGCGCGGTTTAAGGTTTCGGTGACTCTAGGGAGCTATGTAATGTAGAACTCCCTAGGTACTTTGGGTTAGGTCCGCAGTATCCCCGGAAAGTGACACGTACATCTACTCCACCTAACTCGACGTTGGCACGAGGTTTCCCTTCTGTCCTGATTTGAAGGCGATGTGCTAGTTTTACCACCTTATCCCATGCAACTGCCCCCATGCCTAGCGTTTATGGATAGGGTAAAGGGTGCTATGTGTTCTTCTTTCATCATTTAATAATTATCAGTACCTTATACATTTAATTTCCCCAAAAGAGCTTAATCATTCCGGAACTGTCGTATTTGATGGTAGTTGTGTTTTCTCTGTAGTCGGCCTTTACTGTTTGGCACATTTTGATTATACATATTTTACGATTATTTCGTTTGGATTCCTTCTAATTTTTTGTTTATAAAAGGCCCTTATTCTGTTTTTGAGTTTTTTACTGCTTGAGTCTCTTGAGTCTTTGTGATTTTCTCTAAGCCATTTCTTCTTGAAAGAATCCTTCCTATTCACCAATAGCTTCACATATTGGTGAATTATATTCTATACCCGTCCTTTCGCTTACGGGGGTGCGACTTCTGCTTCAGCCTCCTCTTGGAGTTTTGTTCACAGTGTGAACCCATTTCCCTACTCGGTCGAATTTACGGGTGAATGGGGATTCTTTGGGGGATTCATCTGTGTAGCAGAAGTTGTGGTTCACAGGTGTGTTATCATTTTACGATCGTGGTGGAGGAGGTTTGTGTCTAGGTTCCACTTTCTTGGCGGTATGAACCTTTTTTCTTTTTTCAACGTTTTTATGTATTTCTGTAAATTTTCGAGTCTCGATATTCTCTTTTCTTGTTTAATTTCAAAGGGATGTCCGTGCGTTGCCATGATGTTTGTAATACCGATTGTGGGGGTAATGATGTTTTTTACTTTATTGGTAAGAGACGTTCGTTTTGCTCCCTTTACATTTAATGGGTACGCGGTACTTCTTTGATTGGCTAGTTTACCTTGTGTGGTATGCAGATCTCATTTTTTTTTACTTGCTTAGATAGGATGGTGGTGTGATAGTTGATCAATCTTCTCCCTTTATTTTTGTTGCTTAGATGGGAGGATGGTGATGTGGTAATCGACCATTCCTTTTAGACTATTTTGCATGAGTCTTTCGGAGATGGTGTCGGTGTAGTCGAACAATCTTTTTAGACCCATTGTGTAAGTCTTTCGGTGCCTAGATGAGGGTGATGGTGACGTGGTAGTAGACAAATTCTTTTTGACCTTTGCCTAACTATTTCAAATCTTAGATGGTATGATGGTGACATAGTAGTCGAATGTGATGTGATCATGGAAGAAATGCGGCCCACACTTGAAGACAGGGGTGAGATAACCGTGCCGAGTGGACCAATGACACGATCAAGGGCTAGGAAGCGTGGACATACAATCACCACACTACTGGACCGCATAGGACCAACTATCATTCCGTCCGGAGACATGGAGCCTAAGAACCTCTTGGTTGCTCGAATGGACTAAGTCAAGAGGGGCTCGTTTGTACTCTTTTTCCCGACCTTTGGTTTTATCCCACTGGGTTTTACAAAGGGGGGTTTTAATGAGGCAAACGGTCCACAAGACAACCAAACCCAATAAGAGGAGGAGAATAAAATTCGGCCCATAGGAGAGCTTTCCTTAGGCCCAAATTAGTTTAGGGTTTTACTTCTTTTAGGATAAATAGCTAGGGTGGCCGAAATTAGAGACAATCAACCTTTTTACAAACTTGTGTGCTAGCCACATTGTTCTTCTTGTTCATTGAATGAGAAATTGATTGTTGGTGTGTCATATCCGGCAATTGAATCTTGGTGCGTCATATCCAAGGTTCAAGCTTTGGAATCTTCGAGTGCGTCATATCTTGGAGAATCCATTGTGGAGGTATCAAGGGCTTATCGCTGCCTTTGTGTGATCCAATCGATCCATCATTCATCCATCATCTATCCTCGTATATTCTGGTCTCGGCAGAATCGTATCCAGGAGGACCGACCTTACCAAAATTGGTCTAGAAGACGGAATACATATCGGAATTCGACGAGCCCACCCATTACAGAAAGAGGACTCAATTATCTGAGACTTTCGTATTCATCACTCGGATCAATTCGGAGCAGAGCTTCGCGGAAAAGGGAACCCTTTACAGAGTCGGAATTCTGACAGCAATATTACGAGCCTTGGGAGAATCGTATCACCACCTACCCTCGAAAGTGCCGACTCCTGGAAGATCGTATCAAGTGGTATCAGAGAACACTTTCGAGACTTAATTTTGCTGATTTGTGTTGTGTGATAATCAGGTCCTTGCGCATTATAATGTCAAACCACGCAAGTAATGGAGAGGAGAGCACCAATCAAGCTCAAGGGGCAAGGAACGAACCCCCGGATTTGCGAATTCTTCGCAATGAGATTCGGCGAATGATGCAGCAAGAATTAGGACCTATCATACAAGAGTCCATTAATCGAGCCGTGCCGCCACCTATGGGGAATCTTCCCAGAAGAGCTCAACCTCAAGCAGACGATGAAGAGGTTCAATCGTCCAACTATTATAGTCGGGGCAGCCGCCACTCCAATCGGGACCAAAGGAGACCACGGCGGGAAAGAGGTCGACTTGAAGATCAACTTGGTGGTCTCAAGTTAAAAATCCCACCTTTCCACGGGAAGAATGATCCGGATGCTTATTTGGAGTGGGAAAAGAAGATCGAACTTGTGTTCGATTGTCAAAATCTTTCGGAGCTTAGAAAGGTACAAGTAGCCGCCACTGAATTTTGTGATTATGCTATCAATTGGTGGGATCAAATCGTGACGAGTAGACGACGTAATCGTGATCCACCCGTAGATACTTGGGATGAACTGAAAAATCTTTTGAGGAAGAGGTTTGTTCCTAACCATTACCATAGGGAACTACATCAAAAGCTTAGACGATTGTCTCAAGGAAGTCGAAAGACCACACTTGCTCCCATGCCGCCGCATGAGATACACCTAGATCAACTTCGACTTCGACAACATGAAGGAACTAATGTGAGTGAACACACAAGTACCCTTACCCAAAATGAGTGTGAGAGTTTGAGGAAAGCCAAAGCCGAGAGATGTGAGTTTACACCCGTGAGTGAACCCGTGAGGCAGTCCAATTTTGTGGTGAGGTCTAGCGTTGTAAAGAGGGCTTTGTCCTCTAAGCAACCCGTTATACTACTTATGTACAAAGAAACGTTGTTGAGTATCACTAATCCCGTGCCGGATTTGCCGAGCAACATCGTTTCCCTTTTGCAGGATTTTGAAGACGTCTTGCCGGATGAAACTCCCCACGCATTACCGCCCCTTCGGGGTATCGAACACCAAATCGATTTTGTACCGGGAGCTTCACTACCTAACCGACCTGCATACCGAACTAATCCTATGGAGACCAAGGAGCTTCAACGACAAGTGAACAACTTGATGGACAAAGGATACATCCGCAAAAGCATGAGCCCATGCGCGGTACCGGTCCTACTCGTCCCTAAGAAGGATGGGACTTGGAGGATGTGCGTCGATTGCCGAGCCATCAACAATATCACTGTAAAGTATCGCCATCCTATTCCTCGATTAGATGACATGTTAGATGAACTGCATGGATCCACGATATTTTCTAAAATAGATCTTAAGAGTGGTTATCATCAAATTAGGATGAAAGAAGGTGATGAATGGAAAACAGCTTTTAAAACTAAACATGGCTTATATGAGTGGTTAGTCATGCTCTTTGGATTGACTAATGCACCTAGCACTTTCATGAGATTGATGAATCATGTCCTGCGTAACTACATTGGAATTTTTGTGGTTGTTTACTTCGATGACATTTTAGTCTATAGTCGAAGCTTAGAAGAGCATGTTGGGCACTTAAAATCGGTTTTGATGGTTCTTCGAAAGGAGAAGCTTTATGCTAACCTTAAGAAGTGCACTTTTTGTACGGATCACCTTGTGTTTTTGGGTTTTGTTATAAGTGCAGATGGTATTAAGGTGGACGAAGAGAAGGTTAAGGCCATCCGTGATTGGCCGACGCCAACTACCATAGGCGAAGTGCGGAGCTTTCATGGACTTGCGGGTTTCTATCGGAGATTCGTGAGGGATTTTAGTACCATAGCCGCACCTCTCACCGAAGTGATCAAGAAGAGTGTTGGGTTTAAGTGGGAGGACGCACAAGAAAAAGCATTCCAAGCTTTGAAGGACAAACTCACCAATGCACCCCTTTTATCTTTACCGAACTTTCTTAAAACCTTTGAAATTGAGTGTGATGCTTCGGGTGTAGGTATTGGAGCTGTTTTGACACAAGAGAAGAGGCCCATAGCTTTCTTTAGTGAGAAGCTTGGAGGAGCTGCCCTAAACTACCCGACCTATGACAAGGAGTTGTATGCGCTAGTGCGAGCCTTGCAAACATGGCAACACTATCTATGGCCCAAGGAGTTCGTCATTCACACCGACCATGAATCCTTGAAGCATTTGAAGGGTCAACAAAAGCTCCACAAACGACATGCTAGGTGGATGGAGTTCATCGAAACCTTCCCTTATGTGATCAAGTATAAGCAAGGTAATGAAAATATTGTTGCCGATGCTCTATCAAGAAGGTATGCCTTGATCTCTACTTTGGATGCTAAGCTTTTAGGCTTTGAATACATAAAGGAGCTCTATGAAACTGACTCAGATTTCCAAGATATCTTTAAAGCATGTGCTAAATTCACTCATGGAAAGTATGTAAGGCACGACGGGTTTCTTTTGTTTGAAAATAGATTATGCGTACCTAACTGTTCGATGCGAGAATTGTTAGTTAGGGAAGCCCATGGCGGAGGATTGATGGGACATTTTGGGATCACTAAGACCTTGAAGGTGATGCAAGAACACTTCTATTGGCCGCAAATGAAAAGGGATGTCGAGCGGATATGTGGGAGATGTGTCACTTGCAAACAAGCCAAAGCAAAGGTACAGTCCCAAGGTTTGTATATGCCCTTACCGATTCCTGAACAACCGTGGGTCGATATAACTATGGATTTTGTGCTTGGATTGCCTAGGACTAGGAATGGAAAGGATTCCATCTTTGGGATTGTTGATAGGTTTTCAAAAATGGCTCATTTCCTTGCATGCCATAAAACTGATGATGCGTCTCATATAGCTGATTTATTCTTCAAAGAAATTGTTCGCTTGCATGGAATGCCTAGGACCATTGTTAGTGATAGAGATGCTAAATTCTTGAGCTACTTTTGGAAAACACTGTGGTCTAAGCTAGGGACTAAACTGCTATTTTCAACTACTTGCCACCCTCAAACTGATGGACAAACCGAAGTAGTGAATAGGACCTTGTCTACTTTGCTACGCACCTTGATTAAGAAGAATTTGAAAACTTGGGAAGAATGCTTGCCACATGTTGAATTTGCGTATACCCGAGCTACACATTCCGCTACCAAGTTTTCACCGTTTGAAATCGTTTATGGATTTAACCCTTTGTCTCCTTTGGATCTAACCGCTTTGCCTATGAGTGAAAGGACTAACTTAGATGGAAAGAAGAAAGCTGAAATTGTCAAACAGATCCATGAAAAGGCCAAGCGCAACATCGAGGAAAGGACGAAGTCGTATGCAAAGCAAGCCAACAAGGGCCGACGTAAGGTGACCTTTGAGGAAGGAGACCTCGTGTGGGTGCACTTGAGGAAGGATAGGTTTCCAGTCGAGAGGAAATCCAAGTTGATGCCTAGAGTGGATGGCCCATTCCGAGTCCTAAAGAAGATCAACGACAATGCTTATCAACTAGACCTCGAAGGGAAGTATAATGTTAGTTCAAGTTTTAACATTACTGATTTGCTTCCTTTTGTTGCAGATGATCCGGATTTGAGGACAAATCCTTTTGAAGAGGGAGGGGATGATGTGATCATGGAAGAAATGCGGCCCACACTTGAAGACAGGGGTGAGATAACCGTGCCGAGTGGACCAATGACACGATCAAGGGCTAGGAAGCGTGGACATACAATCACCACACTACTGGACCGCATAGGACCAACTATCATTCCGTCCGGAGACATGGAGCCTAAGAACCTCTTGGTTGCTCGAATGGACTAAGTCAAGAGGGGCTCGTTTGTACTCTTTTTCCCGACCTTTGGTTTTATCCCACTGGGTTTTACAAAGGGGGGTTTTAATGAGGCAAACGGTCCACAAGACAACCAAACCCAATAAGAGGAGGAGAATAAAATTCGGCCCATAGGAGAGCTTTCCTTAGGCCCAAATTAGTTTAGGGTTTTACTTATTTTAGGATAAATAGCTAGGGTGGCCGAAATTAGAGACAATCAACCTTTGTACAAACTTGTGTGCTAGCCACATTGTTCTTGTTCATTGAATGAGAAATTGATTGTTGGTGTGTCATATCCGGCAATTGAATCTTGGTGCGTCATATCCAAGGTTCAAGCTTTGGAATCTTCGAGTGCGTCATATCTTGGAGAATACATTGTGGAGGTATCAAGGGATTGTCGCTGCCTTTGTGTGATCCAATCGATCCATCATTCATCCATCATCTATCCTCGTATATTCTGGTCTCGGCAGAATCGTATCCAGGAGGACCGACCTTACCAAAATTGGTCTAGAAGACGTAATACATATCGGAATTCGACGAGACCACCCATTCCAGAAAGAGGACTCAATTATCTGAGACTTTCGTATTAATCACTCGGATCAATTCGGAGCAGAGCTTCGCGGAAAAGGGAACCCTTTACAGAGTCGGAATTCTGACAGCAATATTACGAGCCTTGGGAGAATCGTATCACCACCTACCCTCGAAAGTGCCGACTCCTGGAAGATCGTATCAGAATGATCCTTTAAGACCATTTGCGTAATACTTTCAGTGATTATATGGGGGGATGGTGGCCTTATAGTCGACCAATCCTTTTAGACCCTTCGCCTAAGTCTTTCGGTGCTTAGATGGGAGGATGGTGACGTTGTAGTCGACTGATCCGTTTAGACCCTATTCCTAAGACTTTGGGTGCTTAGATGAGATGATGGTGATGTGGTAGTCGACTTATCCTTTTAGATCCTTTGACTAGTTAGAGTAATGTAAATCATGAAAAGCAAAGAACATGGGTGAATGTTAGAATATTATGTAGTCTAGTCTAGATTATCCTTCTACTAGACTTTATTATTTAGTCTATCTATATTAACTAGGTTATCCCTTTACATTTAGTTTATTCTTTACAAATATATATATAGTTAGATAGATAGTATCGATATATATATAGTTAATTCTCTATATACTATATATACGTAGTTTTCTATGCGCAAAATAACAAGTTTTTCAATTCAATGGATCATTGTTGCTGCGATTATATGCTGGATCATTGTTGTGATTCTGTGTTGGATCAGTTCTACAATTATGTGTTGGTTCTTTGCTGCGATTCTTTGCTCAACATAGGCTGAATTTAATCACTGATTTGCTGATCCAATACTTCTACAAACAATGTTGAATTAATTGTGTTGAATTAATGTTCTACAAACATACGCTAACGTGAAGATGTGTGATCACATTAAGTTTGCACTATCAATTTTTTTGATGATTTACAATGGATTCAATAAATAATTGGAATGCTGGAATTCAAATTTTAGATGAGTTTGTTAGCTTTTACGGCATGACCACATTTCTTTTTCATATGGATTTTAGCTTGAAAATTTTGTATTAAAATGTGGAGTATCTCACCAATGACTAAGATGTGCGAGCTCAATTCGATCAGGGATTTGATCGAGATTGGATTTGGGATCCAACATAAGCAAAGAAGCATTGGAAATTTGGGGACCAATTCAGCAAATTTCAAAGTTTGAGGATCAAAATCAAGAAGAGCAAAGAATACGGGTGAACGTTAGATTAATATAAATCAAGAAAAGCAAAGAACATGGGTGAATGTTAGAATATTATGTAGTCTAGTCTAGATTATCCTTCTACTAGACTTTATCATTTAGTCTATCTATATTAACTAGGTTATCCCTTTACATTTAGTTTATTCTTTACAAATATATATATAGTTAGATAGATAGTATCGATATATATATAGTTAATTCTCTATATACTATATATACGTAGTTTTCTATGCGCAAAATAACAAGTTTTTCAATTCAATGGAATCATATGTTTTTCTTGTCCATCTTCTTCACGTCTTCATGTTTTATTAATTATAACATGCCTAAGTCTTTTTGCTTTAGATCGAGTGTGACGTGATCAACGTTTAATTCTCTTTTTATACCTGGGTGTTAGTACGTCCAAAGAATGGATGCAATAATAGATAAGAGATTAAACAAATTTTATTGATGCACTCTTTGAATAATTGCATTTATGTATTAAATTTCTTTGGGTGCTCCACATTGAAAGGGCATGGCAATTTCAAGCCTTTTTGGTTTTCTAAATAATATGATTCCTGTTGGGTATCGATAGTGACAGCCTAGTAAGAAAAGGCCTCGAAGGCCCAATAACTATAGAGGGGGTAAACCCATGACATCCGAACCGGATCGGCCCAAGTACAAGCCAAACTTGGCCCATCATCGAGTAATCCAGAACCGAGCCCAAAGTCTATAGGGACGCCAAAAGCTCTCAGACTGCTCACCATTCTCTACCAGGTCGCGACCTTCCACTGCTCGACATGGGAGTGCTCGCCCCGAAGAGAGCCTTGCCTCTCTCCTCTGGTCCCACAAAACCGTTAATAAGGAAGTGGCCACGATATCCCGCATATCTCGGTCACATATTCACTAAGGATTAGATTTGGTAACTGCAATATCTCGCAGTAACTGACGATCCGAATCTTCGGCAATACAATATACACTAAGATATTTAGCTGCCATATACGGTTCTATCTCTCTTACCCTATAAATACCCTTGCTTTACATACGTTCTTTACGTTTTGAGTTTTATACACACACATACTCATTTAAGCATCGGAGAGGGACCCAGAGGAACCCCCTCTGTTGCGCTCCCCTACTTGCAGGTTCACCGGAGTTGGAGCTGAAGCGTCATCCCAACCTTGTCTGGCATTCAATTCACTGCCAGATCAACATTCAGGATTTCACGATCCAACATTTGGCGCCGTCTGTGGGAACGAGCAATTCAGCCATGAGAACTCGATCCCAAAGCAACCGTCGGAATCGGACTAGGGAGCGATCCTCAGATAGCTCTGATTCCGCCGCCGCTTCACCGCTTCAACAAGAACCTACCAGCCGAGCAGGAGTTAAAGCTGTTCCTCTGCGGACAGCTCGAGAACATGTCGGTGATTCAAGACCGACCCCAGCTGCTGATCAAAACGGAGCCCCTGCACCGCAGACAGTTCACATTGCGGGGCAGGATATTAATTTAACCCCCGAGATGGTCTCCCTGCTGGAAGCCATCCTAGGACAGGCGCGCCGCCAAGCCCCTGCTCCTCAGGAAAACAATCCATCTGCTCCTAAGGAAAACCACCGCCCTGCTGCCACAGGGCCTTCACCTTCAGAAGCGGCAGATCCTGGTCCCACTACGCCTCAGGAGGATCAGGAGATGACGTCAGGTCAACAGTCCCTACCTCCAGCACACACCAAGGAGCCAGCAGCCGCATATACTGCCAATCCTTCCGGTCCTCCTCCACCCGGAGCCTCTCCCATGTACTGCACTGTGGATCAGATGGATGACCTCCTCAACAAAAGGCTCCAGGAAAGACAGTTGACAGTCGTGGCGCCCTTCAAGGAGCAGTCCTCTCATCCTTTTACCGACGCGCTCGTCGCTATCAAAATCCTGAAGGATGTGATTGCTCGGGCCATACCTGAGTATAGCGGTGGAGGAGATCCCACCGTACATGTCAACAAGCATGAGGCCTCCCTTCTGGGTAAGTCAAACGATACCAATCATTTGGCTTTGCTATTTCCATCTACTCTTTCGGGTTCGGCTTCGTCCTGGTTCTTCGGCCTCCCTACAGGATCAATCGGAACTTGGGCAGAGTTGAGAAGCAAGTTCCTGGAGAGATATATGGGCGAGCGCCAGTTGCTGAAGAGCGTGGTCGCCCTTGACTCGGTCAAACAGCAGCCTGGAGAGTCGATGTCCAACTTCTACGGGCGTTTTCATCAAAACGTCACAGAATTAGATCGCCGGATCTCGGATGGGGAGATCATTCGGGCATTCTACAGAGGTCTGGATGTGGCCAACTAGGCCTCGAGAAAGCTGCGAAACAGCTACCATGTGAAGGAGATAGAGACATTGGAGGAGTTGGCGTCCAGGGCAAAAGGTTTCATAGACCTTGAACGCGCAAACATCGAGGCTAACCTCCTGACGACCTCGCTAAGGGTAACTCATGAACCCCGACGCGATGATAAGAAGGAGGTAAAGAAGGAGAAGAAGGGAAAAGAAAGTAAGCCCCGAGTCGAGTCTCTTCCAGCGCCTCGCCATCCAGAGGTCCTTGAGTACTTCACGCCTCGTCGAGATGGAGAGGAGATCCTTGGCGATCTCAGCGGTACTAGTCGAGATGGAGAGGAGATCCTTGGCGAGGCCACCGATGCCTCGTCGAGGTGGGCTACCCATGGGCAAGTCCAAGCGCGACCTGATCGGGTTTGCGGGAAGAACAACTTATCCACTGGGGGCTATAACCATGCCAGTAATATTTGGCGAGGGGTGGAAAAGCATTAAGGTGTCGGTCACTTTCCTGGTGGTTGATTCACCTACATCCTACAACGCCATCATAGGGAGGACCACGATCAACCCAAATAAGATTGTGGCCTCCACTGTCCACCAGAAGATGAAGTTCCCCACTCCCAATGGGATTGGAGAAGTGCTCGGAGATCAGCCTTCCTCGCGACAATGTTATGTGAACTGCCTGCGCAGGAAGAACCAAAGGGAGGCTCTCGCCATCGAGACAGAGGTCGATCCCCGCGAGGACTTGGCTCGGCCAGCACCCATGGAGGAATTGGAGGAGGTCGAGATCGATGGCCCAGACAAAAAGGTGCGCATTGGGACCACCTTGAAAGAGGATCAGAAGGAGGCCATGAACGCCCTCCTCAAGGAATTCAAAGAGCTCTTCGCCTGGCAACCGAGCGACATGCCAGGAATCAGCACATATATTATCTCTCATGAGCTCAGGATAGACCCCTCCATCAAGCCGATCGCCCAAAAGAGAAGATCATTCGGGACTGATAAGCGTTTGGCGATCAGGCAGGAAGTCGGCAGGTTGATTGAAGCTGACTTCGTTAGAGAAGTAAGATTCCAGAGCTGGGTCGCCAACCCAGTTTTGGTCAGGAAATCAAACGGCAAGTGGAGGATGTGCGTCGACTTCCACGACTTAAACAAGGCTTGCCCCAAAGATTCATATCCCCTTCCGAGAATTGATCAGCTGGTCGATGCTACCTCGGGTCATGAGATGCTGAGCTTCATGGACGCCTATTCAGGCTACAACCAAATTAGAATGCATCCAGATGACGAGGCCCACACTGTTTTCTATGCTGACGGGGACATTCTATGCTACAAGGTGATGCCCTTTGGTCTCATCAATGCCGGGGCAACTTATCAGCGGATGGTCAACCGACTGTTCCAGGACATGCTGGGAAGGAACATGGAGGCCTATGTAGATGATATGCTCGTCAAATCCATCAAAGGCAATCCTCATACCACCGACCTCCGTGAAGCTTTTGAATGCATGAGGAGACACAACGTTCGCCTGAACCCAGCAAAGTGCGCCTTTGGAGTCAAGTCCGGGAAGTTCCTGGGTTTTATGGTCAGCGAAAGGGGCATTGAAGCAAACCCGGAAAAGCTAAAGGCCATAGAAGAAATGAAGTCGCCAACCTGCCATAAGGAAGTCCGGTGCCTGAACGGCCGACTAGCTGCTCTTAACCGCTTCCTCTCCAAAGCAAGCGACAGGTCCCTCCCGTTCTTCAAAACCTTGAGGGCCAACCACAAGTTCGAGTGGACGCCAGACTGCGAGGAAGCATTCCAGTCCTTGAAAAGGCATATTCAAACACTCCCAGCTCTGGCAAAACCCGTTCCAGGCGAGCAGCTTTTCCTTTATTTAGGCATTAGCGATGTGGCAGGCAGTGCTGTCTTAATAAGGGAGGAGAATAATGTTCAGAGTCCAGTATATTTTATTAGCAAAATGTTCAACTCAGCAGAAATAAAATATGTTCAGATTGAGAAGTATCTCTATGCCTTAGTTATTGCTTCTCTGAAGCTGAGACCTTACTTTCATGCGCACGACATCACGGTCCTCACCAATCAACCTCTCAAAAACTTCCTGATGAAGCCAGATTCTTCAGGAAGAATGGTCAAGTGGGCGATCGGGCTCAGCGAGTTCAGGATCAAATTTGCGCCAAAAACGGACATCAAAGGTCAAGCACTAGCTGATTTCATAGTGGAAAGCACGAGTAACGGTCAAGCGGAGGCAGAAAACAGGCCAAGTCAGTCAGCAAACGACAATCAAATCTGGGAACTCTATACGGATGGGTCTTCATCAAAAGAAGGCTCGGGGCAGGTTTAATTCTTATTCCTCCTGAGGGCGAGCCTCTAAAATACGCGATCGCCTTGACATTCCCGGCGACCAATAACGAAGCAGAATATGAGGCTCTTATCACTGGACTCAGACTAGCAAAAGGAATGGGTATAGCTGCGCTTAAAGTAAAAAGCGACTCAGAGCTCATTGTCAATCAGGTTAATGGCGCATACGAGGAAAAGGGAGAAAAGATGAAGAAATATCTCGGCATTGCCAAAAAGCTGGGCGCAGAAATCCCAAATTTCGCGATTGAATTCATTCCTCGCCAAGAAAACCAAATGGCAGATTCTTTAAGTAAGCTAGCCTTCGGAGGGGCGACAATCCAGGATGTGCAATTTCTGGAAAAGTCCCTATGTTCAGTCCTTGAAAACAGAGCGGAGGTCTTCAACATTCAAGAACAGGTCACCTGGATGACCCCGTTCCAGAATTATTTGAAAGAACGCATCCTCCCAGAGGACGAAGGCGAATCCACTAGGATTAGAAGACTCGCAGCCAGTTACCTAATCATCGATGGAGAACTCTACAGAAGAGGTTATTCGACGCCTTACTTGAGATGTGTTGCTCTGCCCGAAACAGAAAAGGTTCTTCGAGAAGCTCATGAAGGGGCAGCAGCATGTCATGAAGGCGCTCGATCGCTAAGCAGGAAAATATTCAGATTGGGATATTACTGGCCGACCTTGGGAAAAGACGCAGCCGAATTAACACAGAAGTGTGAAATTTGCCAGCAGTTTGCACCACGATCAGGTCGACCATCGACATTATTATCCCCAATGGCGGGTGCCTGGCCCTTCGCTCAATGGGGAATCGATATATTGGGTCCTTTTCCCATTAGCACTGGTCAGCGTACTCACATTATAGTGGCAATCGACTACTTCACTAAGTGGGTAGAGGCGAAAGCTCTAGCTTCGACAACGGAATTCCAAGTTATCAATTTCCTGCAGGTCAACATATTCTCCAGGTTTGGTATTCCCAAAATACTCATCAGCGATAACGGTCCGCAATTCGTTGGAAAGGAGTTGAAATGGCTCTGTGAAGAGTATCATATCGACCATCGCTTCAGTTCAGTACATCACCCTCAAACGAATGGGCAAGCTGAAGCAGCCAACAAGGTTGTCTTAGCAGGACTCAAGAAAAGGGTTCGAGCATTCAAGGGGAACTGGGCAGACGAACTGGAAAACCTATTATGGGCAATCAGAACAACGCCTAAGACAGCCACAGGAGAAACGCCTTTTAGTTTAGTGTACGGATCAGAAGCAGTAGCACCAGCTGAATTAGCAGTGCCTACCCACAGAGTCCTACACTTTAACGCAGAGGCAAATGAGATCGAGCGCAGAACTGACCTCGACTTAGCAGAGGAAAAAAGATGGCTCTCGGAAAAGACACAGGCAAAGATGCGTTTGGCGACCGCTCGGTATTTCAACAGAAAAGTTAGCGCTCGCCAATTTTTCATGGGGGAGATGGTTATGAGAAGGAATGAATTCTCAAGGCTGGACAGTAAAAACAAACTTTCAGCCAAACGGGAAGGACCATACAAAGTAGTAGAGATCGCCGCACCAGGATCCTACTATTTGGAAACCACCGAAGGCGAGAGGTTACCCCGTCCATTTAATTCTGAGCATTTAAGAAGATTTTATGCATAGCTTGTAATCAAACTGATTATGTCAATAAAAGAAAGTCATTCCTTCATAAAGCGTGTCCACTCGAAGCAAGCCGAAGCCAAAAAGCCCTTACGCCAAAGTCAGGCCTCAAAAGCCCTGACGCCAAAGTCAGGCCAAAAAGCCCTAACAACAAAGTTAGGCCAAAAGCCCTAACAACAAAGTTAGGCCAAAAGCCCTAGCAACAAAGCTAGGCCAAAAGCCCTGTCGCCAAAGTCAGGCCAAAAGCCCTAACAACAAAGTTAGGCCAAAAGCCCTAGCAACAAAGCTATGCCAAAAAGCCCTGTCGCCAAAGACAGGCCAAAAGCCCTAGCAACAAAGCTAGGCCAAAAAGCCCTGTCGCCAAAGACAGGCCAAAAGCCCTAGCAACAAAGCTAGGCCAAAAAGCCCTGTCGCCAAAGACAGGCCAAAAGCCCTAGCAACAAAGCTAGGCCAAAAAGCCCTGTCGCCAAAGACAGGCCAAAAGCCCTAGCAACAAAACTAGGCCACAAAAGCCCTAACAACAAAGTTAGGCCTCAAAAGACCTGACGCCAAGAGTCAGGCAAAAACCTGATAAACGAATCAGGCACAAAAATCTCTGACGCCAAAAGTCAGGCCAAAAGACCTAGCAATAAAGCTAGGCAAAACAAAAAGCCATGACGCCAAAGTCAGGCCAAAAGACCTAGCAATAAAGTTAGGCAAGATGAGAAGCAGACGCCAAAACCAAACAAAGGGATCTGCTAACAAAGAATTTTAGGCGATCACTATGGATGACAAAGCCTTAGGATGACCTCGAAGGTCTAAACTTCAAAGAAGGTAATATCTCTTTGAACTTAGAAGTTTATGCTTTTAAGTATCAGAAGTATTATCCTTAGAAGGATCGGCTTATGCTTGGTCTAAGACTTCAAGAGTCGAAGACATTACAAGTCAAAAGGAAGTCGAAGAGTAATTATGATTAAGACGTTAGATAAATAGCCAAGCATGTTCAAAGTCGAATAAAAGGCTTATGAATATAAAGGCATTCAATAAAATAAGCCAAGTCTTAAATAAAATAAATAATTACAAGGAAAACAAAAAATTACAAAGAAAAACAGCTATCCAAAAGGCAAATATTGTCAATAAAAGAGATGGAGACCTTAGGCTTGGAGATCCTCGGGGTCAGAGGCACTTGGCTCGCCTTCAGGGGCAGGGACGATTTGCTCGCCTTCGGGGGCAGGAAGGCTTGGTCCGCCTTCGGGAACAACCTCTTCAGCCATAGCTGGAACAACCCCTTCAGCAACAAGGGTAGACTGAGAGTTACGACTCCGGAGGAAGCTCCTCAAGGACCCAACTTCCTCAAGGGGAAAATTGGGATCGACCGCCCGGACATCATCACCAGGACTTGGAGAAAATCGGCGATCGCCGACTTCATCACCTTCAGAGCGCAGTCTTCAAAATCCTCAGAGGCTTTGAATGCCTCGACTACGCTCTGGGGCGAAGGGACGACTTTCAATTGTGCATCTAGCCGATCCCTCTCCTCCTCCAGGGAAATCCCCCGGGCTTCTGCAGCTTCCCTCCGAGCCTCCGCAGCTTCCATCTGGGCCACCGCAGCTTCCCTCTATGCATCAGCAACGACCCTTTGCGCCTCGACAGCGATCCTGCGAGCCTCCGATTCTGCCCCTTGCGCTTGAGCTTCCTTAAGTGCAGCATCTAGGCGAACTCGGACGATCTCTCCCTGATCTAAACACAGGTGAAGAGCGTCAAAGTCCTGAAGAGCGGCAGCGGCTTCAGCCTCCCTCTTTTGGATATCAGCAAGGAGGCGCTGCTCCTTCCTGAGATATTCCTCCCGCGTATCATTTGCCAAGGCGATTGCTGCATCCGCAGTCGTCTTGATAGTCCCCAATTGCTCAGGAGTGACCCCCGTGCTTCGGTACTGCTCCAGCTCGACGAGCACACTGGAATACTTGTCGGCGAGCTCCCCGAAGACACGGCCAAGAATCACTTCTTCCCGAACGAACTGGCAACAAATATAGAATAAAAGCTGGCAGGACAACAAACAATAAGGGAACGACAAAGAAAGGACTCTACGAAATAAAAATATGAGATCTTACCAAAGCCACTCGTTCAAAGTGGGACCGAAGGAACCCCTCAATCTGATGAAGTTCTGTGGGAACAATCGAGCGGTCCGTAGGTGGAATTATCCCGTCCAGAAGCCGCATACACATATCCGGGCTACCCCGGAGGCTCTTCTGGGGAGGGCACCCCTTCTTCGTAAGGTCCCCACAAGGGACCCAAGTCTCCTGAGAATTCGCTGATTCAAGCGGTTGAAACAAGCTGGCCAGGGAGCAATGCTCCTCCACAGGAGCCCTCGATGAGCTGGAAGCAGTATGCCCCTTCTTCTTGGTCCCAGACTCCTTAGGAGGAACCGTGGGCACAGTATGAACAGGAGGTGCTAAGGTCAAAACCTTCCCCTTGGTGGCAGAAGGACCCTGGGGAGAGGGAGAAGGGGGCACCACGTCCAGACTCTTCCCTTTACTAGCGGAAGGGCCCCCAGGAGGGGGAGGAGGAGGATGCTGGTCGACTTCCGGGCATTCCTCACTCCTGACCTTCTTGGAGGGAGGAAGAGGATCCCGGGCCATGTCGGTCGAGGACTCCTCTGCAAAACAACAAGACAAAATGTCAAAAGCAAAAAACCGCAAAGTATGAAGACGTTTAATCTACGAATAACAAAGCAACATACCTGGTTGGCGAGGGTCAGCAGTGGCCGAGGGAAGCACCTCATCAGACTTCCTCTTGGACGAACGCCTAGAGGGGGGAGGAGGAGAGTTCAGCAATGCCTGGTCGGAGGACAGTCCCCCCGATTCCTGGTCATCAAAGAGACCTATCAGTTTTTGGCTCTTGCCAACGACCTTGCCTACAAACGATAAAATAAGGAAAAAGGTTAGAAAGTTACCCAATCATCAAAGATTGGCGTGGCTCGATGAATGCCTGCCATCTCAAGCATGTTTTCAGTAGTTTCAACCACTGAGCGAATGGACTTGAATTGGGACGACCGATGCGACCGGTATAGGTCATCGATGGCGTTCCGTTCACTCTCTGATAGCTCCTCGAAGGAAGGAGGGAAATCCTTGTCCGGGATCAACAATATTCAGGGCACCCCCCCCTTATAAAAGAAGAAACACCTCTTATAATTGGAGTTGGTGGTCCGAAAATCGTCAACCAGACGGACATGAACATTCCAACTCCATGCTTGAGGGCCTCCCCATTCGGAAAACTTCGGCCAGCGTGGTTGGAAATGGTGGAGGTGGTTCGCCCCTGCTGCCAGTCAGAAGAAACATCGAAACAAGGCCAGTGAATACTCCCACTCTTGGCGTATGCACAGGAACTTGAAACCGACCCACATCCTGAGGGCATTCAGAACGAGCTGCGTGGGATGAATCCCGTGAAACTGGCATAATGTCTGCAAATCCTCACAGAAAGGAAAACGCAACCCAGCATCGACCTGGGCCGCATAAACGTAAACCTCTCCGTCGTGAGGAAAATGCAGACCTAAGCCAGGATACCTAGGAGCATCCTCTGCATTAAAGCCACCAAGCGCCACCATGGTCTTAAAATACGCTGGCTTCAATTCGTTAGGCTTGACATCTACTCAGAACAGTTCAAGTATAGCACAGCAGGTATAAAAAACAAAGAAAACAGAGGATATGGACAAAGCAGGGCAGTAAAAGGGCTAAGGTTTACCTTTCGGAGAGAGGATGGGCGTGTTCGGCTCAGACCCGTCCACCACCACAGGAGTGGTTGCAGTCCTGCCCAAATCAGTCTGTTCCTCCACTGAGGGGGCACGACCTCATCCCTGATGGTCAAGGGGACATCAGCATTTCTGGGAGTGTTAGCTTTGTTGGCTCCCTTGGGAGCCATGTGCTTGACTCTCTGACTGCGGGGAGCCATGGAAATATTGGAAGAAGGCTGAATAAGGTTGGGAAAGAAAATGGAAAGGTTCGCAATGAAGCTCTGAAAATATAAGAGAGTGGATAAGCGTAAAAGACAGAATACCGAAACTGACGTTTCTTATATAGACCAAAAGGGGAGTAACCGCCACAAGCAAATCGAAGCGACGCAGAGGAATAATTGCACCCTTTTGGGAGAAAACCGAAGCAATGTCAGAATTCCAAGAGACAAACGGTTGGCTGGTACAGACAGCTGTCAGACTACCCTAGGTTTACGGAAAAGTAAAGGACAGGCGTGCCTAAGGTGACCGTTCGATTTATGGACAACTGAGAATTTATTAAATGCTAAAAGTCCACTAAGGAGACGAGATGGTCGCCTACGCACTAATAAGGCTTTAGTAGAAATACCTCGGGTAGGTAATGATCGCCTAACTAAGAAAGATAGACTTCCATACGCCTAGGTCACCTCGAGTGATCGCCAAAAGGGAATAAAAGGAAGGATATTCTTTCAGCTTTGAACAGAGAAGAAACTGCTCGCCAATTGAGCTCGAAGTGTCTCAAAGGTCCTGAACCATTACAAGAGACGTCACTATATAAAACCCTACCAGGAAATCAAGCTCGACTGAAGCAACTTCAATCAAGCTTCGGGGGCAAATGTTGGGTATCGATAGTGACAGCCCAGTAAGAAAAGGCCTCGAAGGCCCAATAACTATAGAGGGGGTAAACCCATGACATCCGAACCGGATCGGCCCAAGTACAAGCCAAACTTGGCCCACCATCGAGTAATCCAGAATCGAGCCCAAAGTCTATAGGGACGCCAAAGGCTCTCAGACTGCTCGCCATTCTCTACCAGGTCGCGACCTTCCACTGCTCGACATGGGAGTGCTCGCCCCGAAGAGAGCCTTGCCTCTCTCCTCTGGTCCCACAAAACCATTAATAAGGAAGTGGCCACGATATCCCGCATATCTCGGTCACGTATTCACTAAGGATTAGATTTGGTAACTGCAATATCTCGCAGTAACTGACGATCCGAATCTTCGGCAATACAATATACACTAAGATATTCAGCTGCCATATACGGTTCTATCTCTCTTACCCTATAAATACCCTTGCTTTACATACGTTCTTTACGTTTTGAGTTTTATACACACACATACTCATTTAAGCATCGGAGAGGGACCCAGAGGCACCCCCTCTGTTGCGCTCCCCTACTTGCAGGTTCACCGGAGTTGGAGCTGAAGCGTCATCCCAACCTTGTCTGGCATTCAATTCACTGCCAGATCAGCATTCAGGATTTCACGATCCAACAATTCCTGTGCGACGATTTCTCTAATATTTTACGACCCTTCACTTTTTGTTGAGAGCTTGTTCCTAGTGGATAGGTTTGTAAACTCATCTTGTCTTAGTACCATTTCCCCAACGGTGAATTTGCGAGGTTTTACTCGATGCTTGAAATAGTGTGGTGTCCTGTACGATGCAACCTTGCATTTTCTACGATACCCACCATTTCTCATTTGCTAGGTCCAGGTGTATTCTTCATTTCGCCTCGTTCGGTATTTACTCAATGTATTTGGTCCTGTATGAAGCAATAGTAACTTCTATCGGTGCTATCGATTTTGATCAGTAAACGAGGTTGATATTTATTTCACTGGTGGTATGTTTTGGAGTTGTTCATAGTACGTATAGGACATTGTTGAGCCAATCTTCCCAAGTTTTGTCGAGGGTGTTGATACGTCTGTTTAGTATGTTTAGAATTATATTTTTTGTTGTTGTTGCTTGTCCACTGGTCTGGGGATGATGTACTAATCCAAATCGATGATCGATATGAAGCTCTTTATAAAGCCATTCGAGTTCTTTTCCACTGAATTGGTTCTCATTGTCGCTTACTAGGTATCTTGGGAGGTCGTATATGGAAAAGATGTTACCCCATAAGAATTGGATTACTTGAAATTCTATGGCGGACTCTATGATCATGGTTTGTTGTCTTGTGCTTGTTGGAAAATGTCCCAACAGTCGATCCCCCACTGAGCTAATGGCCAAGAGCTAGCAATTGGGTTTAGTTCACTGGGTGATTGTGTTTGAATTTGGGAGAAAATCTTTGGTAGGTCTCATATTTTTTTCTAACTTTGTGGCCTCCTTTATTCATTGATGGCTAGTAGTAACCTAATCTTAGTTTTTTTTGTACTAACGTTCGGGCGACTTGATGGCATGTGGCTACTTATTTGTCAAACTCCTTTGGCTTCATTTCTATCTGTGGTTGTCCAGGTATTTGAGGTAGGGTGAAAGTACCCTCATTTGTGTTATTCCCCATTGATAACGAGGTAGCTGGAGCGGTACTTCGAAGTTTCATTCCCTATTGATAACGAGGTTTTGGTGCGGACTTCGTGTTTATAACTGTATATGTAAATGCCATACTCAATGTCGTAAACAATTTAGAGTTCCTCACCCATGTAAAGGCATGGTTGTCCTCTCTATTTGAGATGAAGGAAATGCGTGAGGCGGCGTACATCCTCGGGATTCATATCCTAAAATATCACCATCAGAAGCGGTTATGTCTTTCACATGAGAGCTACATAAACAAAGTGTTAGCAAACCAATGGATATGTGTCTTAATATTTTCGAAAAAAGGGATCGGATAAAGCATATTATGTATATGAGGGAAGCTGGAAGCATGATGTACGCAATGGTGTATACTCGGTAAGACATCTATCACGCAGTCGACATGATATGTCGATACCAAGTTGAACCCGGATTGAAGCATTATTAGGCAATGAAGTGGATCATGTATCTTAAACACACAGTTAAATATGCCTTGTGCTATCGAGAAGACTTACGGAGATCCAAGGATCTCTGGATGAGTGGGTACAGTGATGAAAACTACATCGGTGATTTTGATGTGAAAAAAATCCACCTCAAGTTTGTGCTCCTACTCTGCGATGGCACCATATCGTGGATGAGTATGAAATAGTCGTGCATCGCGCTGACCACCATAGAGGCCTAATTTGTCTCTCTGTGCTTGAAGAGGCTCTTGGATCGAATGTAGATTCATAGCAGCCACAATCTACACGACAAATGACCCCAAGTATCATAAAAAGTAAAGCATATAAATATTAAGTACAACTATGTTAGAGACATGGTTAGATACAAGATGATGAGATTGGAGTACTTATCTACGGATGAGATGGTTATGAACCATTTCAACAACCCTGAAGAAAAAGTATTTCGTGAACCATGTGAAGTCTCTAGGACTATGTAGACTTATTTGATGTACTATATTGATTGTAATTCACCTACAATGTTCATTAACTTGAATTGAATTTGAGTATGCATGCTTTCATAGTTGAGTATTTTTTGTGTTATTGCTATGATTTTTTTGTTGAAATATGACAATGTGAATTTGATCACTCTCTCACACAAATGGTGGATTATATGCCTTTGTGTATGTTTGAGCCCAATGAAGGTTTACGTTCTGGAAGCGTTAAAAGATTAGTGGTAAGGATAAGTGTCCGAAACTATCTACTTTTGCACTACGATAGATTATGGTATGTTGATCCGCTTAGGGGTCGGGTGAGAGTTCATGGACTCTCGGGTAATTTGTGCGCATGGTGGACATTTGGACATATGCTCTATGTGAAAAGAAATATGATGTAACACGCGTTTTACATCGCGTGTACCCAATTCGACCATGGGTATGAAACGAGATGTGATTCCCGCATCAGCAAATCCCTTACCAGGTGAAGCAATTTTTCTATATATCAGTGTCAGATTCATGACAGTCATTGTAGTATTGGTCAGAAAGGAGAACAACTCCCAGTTGTCAGTGTACTGCATAAGTAAATTACTATCCATCGTTGAAACGAAATATATGGAAATTAAAAGGGAAAAGTATGAAAAAGATATGTTTGCCAAAATTGGTAACTAATGTAACTTGTTTTGACCCACGAGTTTTTGATGTATTACGTTTTATTTTGTTGGTTTTTGAATAAATATTTGGTTTTCCGTTTAAATTGTACGCATGCATCTCACTTGACTAATTTTTTGAACGTTAAAATAAACAAATTTGAAACTACAGAAACTAACCTCATCATATTTCCCCTCCAATTTACTGAACTGAAGTGTCCCTCTACACATTCATCCTCATTATAGAACCAAATTTTCCTCTATATTAAAGTGAGATAGAGAGAACCCTCTAGCCTGCAACTGCATCATATTGTATATCAACATATGTCAAATTAACAACATCAGCATAAGGGCAAATGCAAGTTGGAGTTGAATTTGAACCTAAACTTCTTCTTTAGCTCAGCAGATGCAGTTGGAGCAAGAAACCGAGGTACATGAATATAAAACATAAATACCACTTACAAGGGAGTTGTTACTCTTAGGACCATAAGGACTTTCATTAGTGAAATTACTTTGCTGCAGCATTTAGTTATTAAAATCTCAAATTTCTGAATGCTTGAATCTCTTGTTCCATAGGATTTGTGATAGATTCAAGCCCATATGATCAAAGTAAGTGCGTGCGAACAAGTGGTGACTCTACACAAGCAAGTTATCCTAGCCCATCTCATTTTCATCCTCTACCTCCTATATGGGGACCACATGGGTATGTCAAGTTTTAGTCGCATGCATTTACCATTTCTAGAGGTTTGCGTTGCATTGGTTTATGAAATTCCAAACATGTTTGTGATTTCCATTTTAATGTAAGTCCTTTGGGAACATTGTTGTTTTTCCAGGAATATGATGTCGCATCCACCTCCTCCATATGACCCTTATGGTGGTTATCATGTTCCTCCAGTGCCTATGCCTCCCGCTCATGTACCATAACCTGGTAGCTACATGCATGTACAGGTAAGACTAATGTAAACTGAGTTATAAGCATCCCTATCTTCTATTGAATATTTATAGTATGTTCCAGTCAACCATTTTGTATGGAATATTTCATGCTGTAGGCTGCATAGGACATTTAGTTTAATAGACTTTATATTCAATATTGTCAATATGTATATGCGTACGTATGATATTATTGCATCTAGTTGTGGTTGGACAAGCACCTATATAGATATTCAGCTAGCACAGTACATTCTGCTAGAGATTTCTGTCAAACGTAGATAGTTCTCCCATCTTTTTTAATTCTTGTTGTGAACTTGAAGCACCTGATATGTCGTAACGGTGTTGTCATCTATCCAAACCTCACTACTATGTGAATTCTAACATTTTGTTTTCAACTTAAAAAGATTAAATGCCTTACTCTTCCCTGTTATCATGTTTTTCTGTTTCATAAAACTTGTCATTTGCTCATAGTTGTTGGAAAATCTTCCCATTATCCATTAGAAGGATGTATGTCCATAACGTTGGCTTGTAATTATAATATTTCTTTGCATAATATAAAGAACAACCCTCCTTGCAACACACTATTTATTGGCAACCTAGGAGAAAACATTAATGAGGAAGAATTGAGAGGCCTTTTTAGTTCGTAAGCTTATCCCTCCAGTCTTTATTCCTTCTCAATTCAAGTGGGGTGGTTTGGATTCTTGATTTGCATAACCTCAAATGTTGAACGTTCTACCTATTCCAGACAACCTGGTTTTAAGCAAATGAAGGTTTTGAGACAAGAGAGGCATACTGTTTGCTTCATTGAATTTGAAGTAAGTTATTTTTCAATGGTCCAATATTAATATGATGTTACTTCGTGGGTTCTTCATTTTGAGTACTAATACCACTGACTCAAATGTGTTGTCAATCAGGATGTGAACAGTGCCTCCAACGTACATCGTAATCTGTAGGGTGCAATTATTCCTGATCAACAAGATGTAGAATTGCCTGAAGAGTTGCAGCTTGGCGACGTTTCTAGCGGCTTTTCCATCGGTCTTGGAGGGCTCTTTAAGGGATCAGATGGACCAGATAGTGGGGAAGATGATGGCGCAGTAGCAAATGATGTCCACAAATATGAAGAGTTGGTTCCATGTGACCCAGTCTTTGATGAAGGGACCTGTCTCGCCAATAACAATGTAGGAGACAATGGCGAGGACCTGGAGAGGGATGACGATCATCAAGACCTTCTTCTCCTTCTCTTGCAGGAAATGTTTCAGGAAGGACCAACCAATTCCGATCAAGACAATGACGATGAAAAGCAGAACGACGCGGATGGTCTGTAGAAGAGAACGTCCCAGCCATGAGGCGTTCTGGTGACTTTAATATAGTGCTTGTCCTCAGATCCGAAGATCATATTCAACACCTTCATGAGGATGAGTGTTTCCATTAGGAGGTGGATGCGGTGTACAGATCTCCTGTTGAGGTAACAAATGTGGACCCATTATCCAAGGAAGACAAAGAAGGCGATCGAGAATAGGAATAACAGAGTGGGAAGATTGGTACGGCCTGCGGAGTGAAGACATGGACATTTAAGAAATTTCAAACCAAACAGAGGTCACATGCAAGACATGTGCGGTATTAACAGAATTTTTTAACGGACACAAACAGACTTCATCAAAAACCAACAACACCAAACATGTTGCATAAAAAACAAATAGTTTGTTGCTTTTACCACTTTGGGCAAACATATTACATCTTTTTCATACTTTTTCCAAATTAAAAAGAACATTTATACCTTAATTGTTGCCGCTTGTAAATTGTAACACTACTTTCACACTTATACAATTATGGTGTTGACCAATGAATCAAACACTTCTTCAAAAAACTCATTGGGAATGACGGTAAAGTGGGCAATTGAGCTCAGTGAAATCCAAATCCAATTTGAACCAAAAGTGACAATAAAGGGACAAACATTAGTTGACTCCATAATAGATGACGCGTGTAACAATTGCTGATAAAATGAAAGCGCATGCGGAGGCCATGACTAAGCATATATCGCCACTCTAGTAACTTTACACCTACATGACCTAATCTAAAGTGGGATTGGGGGTACGCCTTGTCCTAATACCTAGAGGGTGATCACCTACAATAAGCTATTGTCCTCACCTTTCAAGCGACCAAAAATGAGGTTGAGTATGAAGCCTTAGTCACGGAACTGCGTTGGCCAGAGGTATTGAAATGCAACTCCAAGTCTATTGTCAACCGAGTCAAAGGTGAATATGCGACCAAAGGCGAGAAAATGAAGGATTACCAGTAAATCGTTATAACACTCATTAAAGAAATCGATCACTTCTTAATAGAAGTGATCCCAAAATAAGAGAACCAACTATCAGACTCCCTGAGTGACTCTCCTTAGGATCCAGAAAGAAAAAACGTCCACGCTTTGTGGAGCGCTCTCCTTACTTGGTGACAATCCACAAAGCAATAACAGTATGCAACATCGATGTACTAGATATCTGGATGAATCCTCTGCACGCGTACCTGACCTTCGTCATTATTACGCCCCATGACATGAGACTGATTGTTCGCCCAATGTGTATTTAAAAATTGAGGCAATTCATGGTTAGCACTAGAAAAAGGAAGTACATAATCATAGTGGTTGACTACTTCTCCAAACAAATCGAACCAAAAGCACCAGCCTTCATCAACGAGTTCCAGGTAATTAAATTCTTCATAACTAACATCTTCTCATGGTACGGGGTATCCCGAACACTCATCAGTGACAATGGGCCACAATTTATGGGGACATAACTCAAATGGTTGTCTGAGAAATTGAAAATTCACCACTAATCAGACTATGTGCACCACCCGTAGACCAACAGATAAGTAGATACCGCCAACAAGGCCATTTGGGTCTAATTTAAAAAGAGGGTCAAGACCTAAAAATTCAAGTGGGTGGACAAACTCGACAACATACTTTGGGCTATCAAAACAACACCTAAAATTGGAACGAGCGAAACACCATTTGGGTTTGTCTACAACACTGAAGTGGTCGCATCCCAGAGAGTATATTAGTTCTATCCAAAAGCCAACAACATCGAGACAAAGACATACCTCAATCTAATGATGAAAAGTGATGGAAACCAGAGGAATAAAGCCAAAAATGAGACTCGCCAAACCAGGTACTTCGTGGGGAGATGGTTCAGAGGCGGAATGAGTTGGCTAACCAGGACCATCGCAACAAACACTCAATGAAAAGGGAAGAACCCTACAAAATCATCAAAATTGTTGCACTAGGCTTAGACTACCTAGAAGATATATAAGGTATAAAATTACCTCACCTTTTTAATGTCGAGAACTTAAAAACATTGCTTCTATAATTCGTATTTACAATTTAGATAAAGAAGCACTCTTTGATTATGAAATGAGACTCTATAAGGAATATGAGTCTTGAATCCTCGTTACGACGACCGATTAAATTCATATCATAATCGAGCGTATAATTATATTCCTCATTATGGTGATCGATTAAAGTCATTTCATAACCATGTGTATAATTAAAAGACTCGTTATTGCGATTAATTAAAACCATCCATAACCTAGCATATAATTAAGCCTCTTTATGGCGATCCATTAAAGTCATCTCATAACCAAGAATATATTTAAACCTCATTATGGCGATATAGTAAAGTCATTTAATAACCGAGTGTATAATTAAGCCTCGTTATGGTGATCAATTAAATTCATCTTATAACCTAGCATATAATTAAAACCCTTGTTATGGGAATCAATTAAAGTCATCTCATAGTAGAGTGTTTAATTAAAAGCCTCCTTATGGTGATTGATTAATGTTATCTCATAACCGAACGTATAATTAAAAGCATCGTTATGTGGATCGATTAAATTCATCTCATAACTAAGCGTACAATTAAAAGTCTCCTTATATGGATCGATTAAATTCATCTCATAACTGAGGGTACAATTAAAAGTCTCGTTATGGTGGGTGATTGAAGGTATCTTATAACTGACCATATAGTTAAAGGCCTCGTTATGGCGATTTATTAACTCATCGTAAGATTTAAATCCACCATATGCCAATCAACTCGAGATCAGATCATAACTAAGTGTATAAGCAAAAGTATTTTTGTAACGTCTACTGATGTCACCCCACAATCAAGCAACCTAGTGGTGGTAACAGACACTGAGCAACAACCTAAGTGTCCCGACAACATACACGATTAAAGGAGAATCAAAGAAAGAATACTTGAAGAAAAAAAATTCATTCATTACAAATGTTTATAAAAGAAGGATTACAAGAGTACAAAAATACAAAATTCTAAGGAGCGGGAGGTGCAGAAACATCCTTGGAGTCCTCGCCTTACTCAGTCAGGACCTTGCCTCTAGCTTTCTCGGTAGGCATAGGAACACACACCAAAGCCACGCCCTGAGCTTCTTTGACAGGTGCAGGAATATTCTTCGAGTCATCGGCTGCTCTATTAGGAAACGCGCCTTCGCCAGTAGGAGCCTCAACCTAAGCCTCCTTAGTTGCCCCAAGCAGGACTTGCGTAACCGTTCTCCATAAAATCTTAAAGAGACCGCACCTCGCCCAATGTCACCCAAAGAACCTCAATCCTCCTCAAACGCGGGAGCCTTCGATTTTCCCATAGATATCCTGAGGACGCTCACGAACTGTCCTAGAACACCTGGCAAGATATGAGGGTCTCCATGAAAATTACTAAACCAGGTACAGAAGAGGCTCATACTCGAATAAGTGGCTATCTTCAGAGAACCCAAAAGCATTGTCCAACCCAATAAGGTGTTTTGGGTACTAATTCAGTCGAATAATTACCTTGAATAAACCTCGACCACTGACATGGGTAGATGTTCCCTACGAGCCCGCACCTCCATGGAAAGACTCAGGGGCCGGAGTATCCCCATCCTTACTCTTTTGATACTGTAGAAAATAAAGAAACAGATATGAAGAGAAGACATATTGGAAACTTCTCTGTTGATTTCCTTTGCTCCACTACGTTCTTCAGTCTTGATACGGAACAACCCTGCAAACCGTTTACGCCATCCCCGTTGATTCTCTACGATGATGGAGGTCTTTAGGCTCGGTTTTCAAGCCCATGCACAGACCTAGATGTGTCCCTCGAGGGTGAACTTAACCGCATTGCTGAGTAAGTTAGATAGGATTTGCCTTAGCTTTAGCTTATCACCTTACACCATCGAGTTCCTAATGATCGAGCCATCACATGGGTCCAATATTAAATCCACGTGTTTCTTTGTAGAAACAGCGCGGTAGGAGTCGACTACGTCTTCCGGAAGTTGGGACAAGTTGAACTCTTCTTCTTCGAGAACCATCTTGCCGACTTCGATTTTGCTGGTGTCCAGGACAGAGTTGAGTAACTCTGAAACATTAATCATATTTAAAACAACTTCTCTTCATACTTGCATACCATTGAATCCAACATCATGTTTATGAGAAATCAAACCTGAAACCAAAGATTAAGCTCTGTTTGACTCCTCTTTGCTGTTAACAAATCCAGTACAAACTTCCCTTTGTTTTCAGTTTTTACCATTGTGAACAGTGAACCGTACACTGAACCGAGTTGGCCCGGGTTGGACTGGCTGAACTGTGAACCGTCCACTTTGCCGGTTCGATGGCCGGTCCGGTTCTGATAACTATGTTATTAACTAAGGGAGAGCACTGATCTCAACAATAAATGTTGTAGAAGTGTAAATCGAAACGTGGTTGAAATTTATGCTTGGGAATGGAGTTTCCCTACTAGAGAAAGACTCGAACCCGAACATATCAAAAGTCTGTACCTCTCATTAGAGTGTCCGAGTCAACGTAATTTGCCTACGAAGATAATGTTAATAATCATTGTGTATTGTATTTCAAGTAAACCTTGAGCTGTCATTTGTATGTATATACAAAGAGAAAAAAGATATGGGATAAGATATAAAATAATTAAACTACATTACTTATGTGAGCTTTGGTCATATCACCTCAATGTAAAACACTATACATTTGTAAAACCAACTTTTATCTTAACCAAACTGAATAAGAGTCTGATTCCCTGTTGGATCTGGTCGGACCGCCGATTCGGTCCGGTTCTGATAATACTACTTGCAAGTTTCATATAAGAGGTACTTGAATACTTATGTCATCATACATGTTTTCCAGAATAATTCATTTCCGTAATTCTTTTTTTGATCACTAGCATTTCCGTAATTCACCAACCACTTTTAAATGCAGAAAGAGAGTGACGGACTCAACTGAAAGCTCCCACTTCGTCTCTCTCATAATTTTCAAGCATGGCATAGAAAAATGAATGCCAGCATTCCTTTTCTCAGAAGTTTATGGATGTGGGGACAGGCGGACAGCTCCTCCGTATATTCTTGTCACCACCCGCACTGCCTGCCATCATTCTTCCCACTCAAACATAAACTTTACCTTCAAAATGAAACCTGACGTCGCTGCCGCCATTTACTCATGGAGACGAAGCTCCTGCTCCTCTTCGTCATCTTGTACGCAGCAAACGTCTGCTGCAAATCGGATGTCCCTGTCGGTTACAGAGTCTCCCTTGCCGTCCCGAGCGAGTATAGCGCTGGCTTCATTGGCAGGGCTTATTTGATGGAGACCGACCGAAACCAAGACCGCACGGCCGCGCCTTGTTTTAGAGTGTCGTTGAGCGTTAAATCCGGTGACGGCATATATTTTTGCTCGCTGGAATTGTTCTTAGGGGACGTGAAGGTTTGGAACTCTGGACATTATTCGAGATTCGTGGTGTCTGAGGAATGCGTCCTGGAGCTTACCGTGGATGGCGATTTACATCTCAAAGATCATAACAACCAAATTGGGTGGAGAACCGGAACCGCTGCCCAGAGTGTTCAGGTAACCAATTTCATAATCCTCATTTTTACATGCTCTAATCAGCAAGATCTCCTACTCCTTAAAGTATTCTTCCACGCATAGTCTATAGTTTATGGTACAATTCTCAGTAGTAATAGTTTCAAACAAATTATTTTCTAATCAACGATTTCATCTCCTTCCAAGTCTCAATCGAATCGAGTGTTCCTTATTTTGTTGACAACTTATTGATTCCACCAGCTAATAGGATAGTCATAAAATTTAATGGTATTTAGCCCTACCTTCTTTATTGGGCGGTTCATACATTTACCATATTTTTAAAAGGTACGGTTTATCGTTTCAATTTTTAATTAATTTGAAAATAACCTCCTCATCTTTCAAAGAGGTACGCTCATGCATCTCCTTAATTTGAGTTGTAATTAACCTCCTCATCTTACTAAATAATGAACTTATTTTCTGATATTTCCATTCCCTTCTTAGTTATTTTCTTATACTTGGACATAATTCTTCCCAACCAAAATGTTAGGAAAAACAATTATGGACCCCACCTTTCCCTCACGCGTCACTCGAAATGGGTCACTCAAACACTCGTGCTTCAAACAAAATTTCTAATGGTTTGTTTTTTTACACTTTTATGAACTCACATCTCTTACATTTTTCCATTCGTATTTTCTTTCCTCAAAGTTATTATCAAACTAACCGAACTTCAACCAAATTAATTAGTAAGGAACACAATCTAAACAAACCGATGAATGTAAATAGGATCCCTAAGTAAAACTGAATCGTTGGGAGAAAGTTATTGAAATTGGAGAACTACAAGTAGAATCTCTCTAACAAAATCGTCCAACCAATGATTATAAGCCCTTGGAATGTTGTTATCGGGTCTCTCAATACACAATAAAAGTTGAAGAACTAACCAGTAGGCGAATATTAATTAAGTTTGGGGTAGCCTAAGTTTCAATTTGAAAAAGTTGGACAACAAATCAATCTCTCTCTATCGAATTAGCTTGTTAAACTTTCAAAATTTTGCCCCATTTTTTTAAAATAAAATCACCTAATAAAAAATAGAATTATTAAACAATACCAACTAGGTAAACTCGAAGATAAAAGTTGACGTATTGACACGATTGATAACAAAACCAATGAATAATTAGTTAATTGGTTTTTAAAATATAACTTTTAAATGAGAAATAATTTGAGTTTGACCCTTCTCAATAGGGTTTAAACCCCTAGTCCAGGCGGTTCACTAATTTGAGCTGAAACTCGATTGGATCGCCGGAGTATGTAGACCTAGTCTTCGTATGTACCAGAATTGGAGACCCCTGTCAACGGGTTCGAGGTTCGAACGCTATCGAGCGGTTAATATTTATTCATCCCTTTTTTAATCATTTTTATTAGTATTACATATTATATATTGTATTGTGATTTATACTAATTTTTATTGGCCAAAAACAATTATACTAAGTTTTCATTTATTTCATTTCCAATGTATATGTTTTATTGTATTTTTAGAAGACTATTTTTAAGCATTTGAAAAATCATTTTTCTATGTTTTAATATTTTCAAATATACATGTATATTATGCTATTATATATATATTATCATTTTTTTCCTTCTAAAACTATATATATTTTTTATAAATTTTATAGCTTATATTTACAAATTGTTAATCGAATTTGTTGTTTTCACCACTGGTGTGTGACTTTATTTGTGGTTCATTTTTCTATTTGACTATCTATATTTTTGTCTGCGCTTGGACCAAAAGTCGCAAATGTTTTAAACGACATTGTCAGGATTCAAACATGTAATTTTGTAGTATAAAAGATACACTATGAACTCTATTCTTTTGCCCTTATAAATTTGTCATTAAAAAGAAGAATAAAATATTCCTAAGTTCTATATATGGTATATTATTGTTTCTTTCTGTGATGCAGAGGTTGCAGCTACGGATGAATGGAAATCTGGTTCTGGTTGATGCCTTGAATATCATCAAATGGCAGAGCTTCCATTTTCCAACAGACGTCATGTTATCGGGACAGAGACTTGACGTAGCGACTCGACTAACATCATTTCCTCCCAACACCAACACCAACACCAACACCTCCATTCCCCATGCATTCCATTATTCCTTGGAAATCCAACCAGACAAGGTCGCACTCTACCTTAACTCCGACAACTCCAAATACTCCTACTGGGAGTTTACACCGTCCAATAACCGAAGCATCAACTTCATGCAGTTGGGCTCTAAAGGGCTTGAACTCTACAACGACCACTACCGAAAGATTGCACAGATCTCCTCCTCCTCTCAGAGTCTCAACCAACCACCACGGTTCCTGGCTCTCAACAACCGCACCGGAAACATGGGACTCTTTCACTACTTCCCTGAGGAGGACAAGTTCGAAGCAACTTTTCAAGCAGTGAACGCAACTTGTGATCTCCCCCTTGCATGCAAGCCATATGGGGTCTGCACTTTCTCAAATTCCTGCTCCTGTATCCACCTTGTCTCTAAGCAACAAGACATGATAAGGCTCAGCCGGTCTGATCTTGGTTGTGTTGGGTCGGGGATTTCTGGGGATTTTTGTGGGATTGGTACTGCCATGGTTAAGATGGTTGAGCTTGAAGGTGTTGGCAGTGTGTTGAGGGATGGAGCAAAGCGAGCAAATGTGAGCAGAGTTGAATGCACACATATTTGCCTAGACAATTGCAAATGCGTGTCCGCAGCATTCTACCCTTCCACTGTGAATGGCAGTCAGTATGATTCACAATGCTTCATTTATGAATTTATGGTGGGGATTAAACAGATGGGTGAAGGGGTGTCTCTCATGGTGAAGGTACTGCCGAAGGGGTCTCCAACCAAATCAAACTCTAAAAAATTATTACTAGTAATGGTCGGGGTTGTGGATGTTTTGATTATCCTACTGGTTTTGTGTGGTTCGATTTATTATTTGATTTGGAAGAGGAAGAGATCATCGAATACAAACAACAGATAGTATGCATGCAAATATATTTGTACAAAACGATATTGCAGGATTTACTAATGACGACGTGTTTGAGAATGGAGACTTTCAGGATGTAATGGACAGCAACCCTAGACTACATATATATATATATATTGATGAATCAAGAAGACTAGGGTTTCATTCATAGTGATATTTTTTTAAGTATTACACAATATAAAGACACAAAACAAGGTTAATATAAGAAAACTAACTACACAAGGTAACCTACACCCATAAAGAATAGATAAACTTAAAAAGTAAAACATAGTATAACTCTACAAAGGTAGAATATTCAGGGTAATATTGAGGTGTAATATCTTGCCTTGAATGTCTTTAACATCCCCTCATCCTAATAAAGTGCAATGATGGAAAGATTGTCCAACATGAGTTTGTGACTATAACTCGAAACGCCTTTCGTGAACATATCCACAATTTGATCCTCGGTTGAAAAATAATGAACATGAAGGCGTCCAGAGGCAATTCTTCTCTCCTACAAAATGAATATCCAACTTGATTTGCTTAGTTTGACCATGAAAGATCACGTTTAACGTAAGACATGTGGCTGAAGCACTATCACATTATACCGTGGGAGAGATCGTTAGGAGGGACTAATCTCTCCGACTAGTTGCTGCCGGCATCACTACAAAAGTGCAGTGGTGCAGACGCGACAAAAAGTTGTCACTAAATGCGTTTTTGTCGTCACTTATATTTAGTGGCATATTTATTCGTACATATAGGTACTGTCGTTAAATGTTTGTGACCACTATAGACAATATTCAATGACTAATTTATGTCCAGGCATATTTATTCGTACATATAGGTACTGTCGTTAAATGTTTGTGACCACTATAGACAATATTCAATGACTAATTTATGTCAAGTATACTGTCACTATAGATAGTATATTAGTAACAACAAACATTGTCACTGTAATACTAATATTGTAATACCAACATTTAGTGTCAAAATTTAACAATCCATAATAAAAAATACATAATACTTACAGTTAATAACGTTGTTAAATACGTGCATTTTATGGCAGTAAGTGTTAGTCATTGTTAAATACATTTTTTTTGGTTATTCTTTACTAATTGTCATGTTACTATCAATAAGATCTGGGCTTCTCAATACATTTTAATAAAAACCATAATAATATATTATTGTTAACAAATGTAAACTAGATATGTGGATTTTACTAAGGTAATTCTATATATCAAAACTGATTGTTACAATACTATTTATACAAATCATTTCTCTCTAACTAACGATGACACTAGTGTGAAATGTGGACATTAGGGTATACATTGTTGAAAATGTAACTGTCAGCAATCCTATTCACTCCTTTTGACAAATGTATTACTCACAAATGTATTACTCACAAATGTACTACTCTTTTGTTGACTTCTTGTTCTAGCACTTCCCCTCAAGTTGAATAGTGGAATCTCCAATATTTAACTTGCACAATACATCTTTGAAGGTTCTTCCATTCACGACCTTTGTTAGAATATCTGTCAGTTGATCTTCAGAGCGTACAAAGGGAAAAGTGATGATCCCATTCTCCAAGTTCTCTTTGATAAAGTGACGATCCACCTCAACGAGCTTTGTTCGGTTGTGTTGCAGTGGATTCTCATAAATACTAATGGCTGCACGATTATCGCCCATCAGTTGACACACTTCTTGCACTATGACCCCAATTTTTGTTAGCAGGTTCCGTAACCATAACACTTCTATCAAGCCTCGAGCTATTCCTCTGAACTTCGCTTCAGCACTTGAAAGAGCTACAACCTTCTGTTTTTTACTTTTCCATGCAACTAAGTTCCCTCCAACTAGAGCAAAGTATCCTGAAGTTGATCTCCTATCCATTGGACTGCTTGCCCAGTCTGCATCTGTGTATGCTTCTATTCATAGGTGTCCATTCTTCTGAAACAATACCCCACTGTCGGACGACTTCTTTAAATATCAAAGAACTCTCAGGGCAGCATCCATGTGATCTACTTGTGGTTTATGCATAATCTGACTTAAAACTCCCACTGCATATAAAATCTCTGGTCGCGTGTGAGAGAGACAAATCAATTTTCCCACCAGATGCTAGTAACGCGTATAGTCTGCTGGCTTAGCTCCCTCTACTATCTTCAACCCATGATTCATCATGATGGGTGTATCTGAAGGTTTATAATCAAGTAGCCCTGTCTCTATTAACAAATCTAGGACGTACTTTCTCTAAGAAATAAAGATACTTGTCTTGGAGCGCAATACCTCTATCCCAAGAAAGTATTTAAGTTCACCTAGATCCTTCATTTCAAATTCTTAAAATAAACTTCTCCTGTGATGGGCCATTTCTTCATGATCATCTCCTTTAATAATAATATCGTCTACATAGATGATTAAACATGTTACCTTCCCTACTTGTTTCTTGAGAAACAAGGTATGTTCTGAATTACTCTGCTTGTAACCATGTTTTTCATAGCCACTGTAAATGTCCCAAACCAGGCAATGGATGACTGTTTCAAACCGTATAATGCCTTTCTTAGTTTGAATACCTCTGCGCCTTGAAATCTCATCCTGAAACCCGGAGGTGGTTCCATATACACTTCTTCCTCCAAATCACCATGTAAGAATGCATTTTTGATGTCGAACTGATGATGTGGCTGCTACTGAGAACAAGACTCTAATAGTATTAGTTTTAGCAACCGGAGAGAAGGTTTGTAAATAATCAATACCGTATGTCTGTGTGTAGCCTTTAGCTACCAATCTCGCCTTGTATCTTTCGATTGATCCGTCAGCTCGATGCTTTATAGTGAACACCCAACGACATCCCACTGCTCTTTTTCCGGGAGGCAACATACATTTTTCCCATGTTGCATTTTTTTTCCAATACATCCATTTCTACCTCGATAGCATTGCACCATTCCGGATCTACAAGAGTTGTTTCTATTGATCTGCGAATTTCTTGATTACATATGGCTGCAGTGAAAGCATTTTCAGTCGGTGTTAGGATCCCCCTGGCTAGGTTGACTACAGGATACCGACTTCCTTTAGAATTGTACTCTAGTTCATACCGGATTAGTGGAACGCCTCTGTTCTTCCTTAATGGCAACACATACTTCTCTTGGGTTGGTTCCACTATCTCCTGTATTTCTTCATTTTCTGGTATTGGACTACCAGAATTATATGTGGAGGAATGAATATCAGAATGAACCATTGTAGGAGTACTAACCTCAAGGATATTCATCGGGAGTGACGTGGTTGAATCACCAGAAACATGTACTGTGGGAGTCGACGTCTCTGTGGTTCCGCCTACTTACTTTTTTAGAATTGTTTCAGAGTTAAGTGGTGTGAACCCTGCTGGACTATTTAACCCATCTAGGGGTGGGCTATTCAGAATCTCCCTTGGACACCAAATTGGGTTGAGTAGTAAAACTCAGTTTCAAGGAAATAGCAGTCCATTGTAGTGTACATACGATGATTGCGAGGATTATAGCAGCGGTACCTTTTTTATGAATCCAATAACCCAGAAATACATACTTAATAGAACACAGATCAAATTTTGAGCGTTCTCTTTTAAGAATATGAACAAAAATAGAACACCCAAACATACGAGGTTGTTGGGACACTCATATTTTTTGACACAACTTGAAGAGGTGTTTGAAGATTTAACACCTTGGTTGGAATGCGATTCTGGAGATATGCTGAGTTTGCAATTGCATCAGGCCAAAAAGAGGTAGGAACATGCGACTCAAGCATAATAGCTCTTGTCATTTTAAGAATAAGACGATTTGTCCTTTTCGCTACTCCGTTCTGTTGTGGAGTATGCAGGCATGATGTCTGATGAATGATACATTTTTCTTGAAAGACGTTTTTAAGAGTTGAGTTAACAAACTCTCCTCCGTTATCGAAGCGGAGGGCCTAGATCTTGGTATGGAACTGAATTTGAACTAAGTTGTGAAACTCTACAAAACTTAGGCGAAACTTCTGATTTATGCTTAAGAAAATATACCCAAGTCATTCGAGAAAAAACATCAATAAAGAGTACAAAATATTTGAGCCCATTGTTTAACATGCAAACACCATTATTTGGGGCAGGACCCCATACATCAGAATGAATGATTGAAAACGCAGTCTTAGCTCTAGAAAAGACTGGGAATACGATTGTTTATGACTTTTGGCGAGTATACGAGTTTCACTTGGGACATTGTTATTTGATAAAAAGAACTCGGGAAATAAAGTATGAAGATACCCTGCGGATGGGTATCCCAACCTTCGATGTCACAACCACTGTTGCTGATCAACTGTCCTGTGAGCAAGCGATGCAGTTCTGTGTAAAGCCACTTCATCCACATAGTACAATCCCTAATGCTCAACACCACGTCCAATGACTCCCCCGACTGAATACCCTGAAGTAGACAAAAGGATGGGTATATTAGCACCATGCAGTCTAACGTTTTTGTAACATGACTAATAGAGAGCAGTTTGCATGAGAGGCTGGGCACATAAAGACAATTTTGCAATTTCACAGTCGGAGATACTGCAACGGTTCCTCCTCCATTGAAGTGTGAGAGACCTCCATTCACATTCCGTATCATTTTCTTAGTTGGGACGGAATGGGTTATAAAGTCACGTTTATCAAATGTCATAGTATCTGTTACACCGCAGTCAAATATCCACCGATCATCTTTAACACAGTCAGGATTTTTTAATAAATTAAGTGAGGCACTAATTTCACTATTTCCTGAATGTTTGGCCTTGTATTTCTGAATATTTCTAACTTTAGGGTCAGAAATATCAAAGTCAATTTTTTGGCAGAAGTTGCAACCATATACCTCCAGCCGAATCAAACACAGCAGTCGCATCACCTATCTCGCCTCCTTCTCCAATGATACCTGCAGCTGGTCCTTCTTCTGTCTGCCCTTCGTCGGAGCTGCTAAACGCCACGACTCTGTTGCCGGCTCCTACGCTGCGTCTCTCCTTTGGCTCTTCCATCCTTTTGGAAACTCGACCTATTGGCAGCACTCCGATTTGCTGTGTCGTGGCTTCCCACAGTGGCTACATCATATGTTTTTCCAATCGATGTTGCGTTTGTGAGATGATGTCCAACCCCCCGGTTGCTGATGACAGATTGGTTGGAGTTCGGGGTACGGTTGGACCGAGAGGAGAGCTGGTGGTGTCTTGGTCGAAGGTTGGACTGGGGTTGGTGTGGCCGAAGGCTGGTCTAGTGGCGGCGGTGGCGTGGCCAGGAGCCTTCGCAGCAAACCCGGGGCGGGTCTTCGCAGCAAGTCCGTAGCCGATTCCGAGTTTTGTTGCTTCGACTTCTTTGGCAGCCCCTCCCATCACCTGTCGTCGGTTCAAGATGAAGAAGAAACCAGTGAGTTCATCCCCCAATCGCCTAGAGCAGTTTGGAGGTTTCAAGGTTGCTCCAATTTTGAGGTAATTGCAAGCATTTTGAGTATTTCGTCCCAATGTTTCCTTTGATTGTGAAAAACCCTAATTTTGGTAAGAATCCTACTTGGAGTGAATGCAGGAATAAGATAGATCTCAAAATTAAAAAGCAGACTGAGGTGGGAGTGGAAGAGAGGCACTGAGTCGATGATTTCGATGATAAGAAGATGTATTCTATACTAAACAAGTAGTTTTTTGAATTTGTTGCTGCATCTTTTGTTGAAATGGAAGCAAGAATATGTATTATTTACTTATGTTCTTCAGAACCTGGGTTTCATGTGTGCCCCCATATTTTGATCAATGTACTAAATAAGTAGTTGTATTTGAATTTGTATTTGAATATTTTGTTGAAATGGGTTTCATCTATGTACTAATGTTCTTCAGAACCTGAGTTTCAGTTCATCAAATCCTGAGTTTCATTGAATATATTCTAAATTAAATAGCTCATTCTAACTTGAAATTTGATTAAATGGTCACATATATTATCCTAAAATGTAGTTAAATGGTTACATATGTTCCTTGTAATGTGATTAAATGGTTACGTATATTTTCTTAAAATGTGATTAATATATTGAAATTGAGCATTATTACTCGGGGTTAGACTTATATCCCTTTAATATTAGTCTTTGTTTGGAGAAACAGAAACCGATCGATCATGTCTTTGTTAATTGTAGTTTTGTTCTCAGATTTCTGCAGAAATTCGAATGCAAGAGGTGTTGCAGATGCCGCAAATTGAAGCCTTTGGAGGTTGTATGTTGCATTAATCGTTGTGTGTTCTTTACTTTTGATCAATCTACTGATGAAGTAGTTGTAAATGTAAGCAAGAAGATGCATTATGTACTGATGTTCTTCAGAACCTGGGTTTCAGTTGTTCAGATCCTAGGTTTCATTAAATAGTAACTTAATTAAAGTGTTCATTCTAAATTGAAATTTGATTAGATGGTTACATATGTATGCATAGAATGTGATTAAATGGTTATATATGTTTCCTCGTAATGTGATTAAATAGTTATGTATGAACAATCCCATTTCATTCTAAGGGTCACAGAAACATCCATTTACAACAAAACATCCAGAACAACAAAGTTCACAGAAACAGCCATTAACAACAGAAATTAAGATGCTAAATACAACATAAACTTAACCACTTGTTTTCTTTACAATTAAGATGCTAGATAGAGAACATGTGCCCAGTTTTGTTTGCTTAATGGTTATCCCAGTATTTAGTTATAGTTGCTTTCTGTAAGATATCTACAGTATATGGATAATGGTTGAATGCTGCACTTTCTTCAAATTTCATCAACATCATATCTTTGATCCACCATGTGCCGCCAACTATCTCCAAGTATCCACATAGATGGAGTTGTTTCTAGTGCATTGGCTAGTGCTTTTCTGATAATGTAAAAATAACGCAGGATCAAGATTCAATCAATGCACTCGAAACATGAAAAAAGAAGTGTTATTTGATAAGTAAATGGAAGATCAGGATCTAATTCAAAGAAGACAGAAAAGCAAACCAAAAAATGATTGTAGAATAAATCAAACATCACCATGCAAAATAGAGCTGCAATAACCCAAAGAAATTAAAACTAAGATGCCAATGAAGTGCCCACAACCCAAACATTCTGCACATTAGTCAAACATGTATACCCATTTAAGTAATTAACCCTTAATTATATTTGAGTTTTTATTCTTCTATTATTTTTAAAATTAATTAATACAAATTAAATGTATTCTATATTAAACATATACAATGAGGGGCAAATATGTCATTTTACCACATTCTACTCCATTTCCATATCCAATTCGATCAAATAAACAACAGAATTCCTTATTCCATTCTTTTCCAATCCAGCAAAGAAACAATTTCATGTTATTATATCCTATTCCTTATTCCTATTCCCTATTTCTTATTCTGAATTCCGTAAAAGAAACGCCTTGTTAGTGTTGAATCTATTCGATGTTAGAGTATTATGAAGTCTAGTATAGATTAATCAAGATTAGTCTTTATCTTTAGTTTATCTATATTAATTAGTTTATCCTTTTATACTTAGTTTATTATATATATAGTTAGATAGATAGTATGAGTATCTTTATAGATAGAATCAATATAGTGTAAAATACGAGTTTCCCCCCTAAAGTTTGAGCCTATTTTGGGTTTCCCCCTTAATGTTTGAAATTTAAAATTTTAGTCCTAAAGTTTGGACCGAATAAAAAATACGCTCATTCCGTCCAAAAACCGTTTATTTATAACGGAAGCTTAGTCACGTGTTTTACACGTGAGTTTCGACATTTTGAATGGACAAAATTGTCCTCGGCTTCTTTCACGATTCCAAGGCGTCCACGGTGGTGGTGTCCTCAAGCTTTGTTGCTTCCTTAATATATTCGTCATCTTCGTCGTCTCTGTCGACAACACAGGAACCTTCATTGCCTTTCAACAATATAATGGCGTCTAATGGCGTGATACGTCTGAATATTGCCCTGAAAGCCTGCTCTTTATTCCTGAAAGCCACAACCAATATCTGCAAATTGGATTTTTTTGGGTAGATCTTTCTGAAGAGAAAGGGAAGAAATTGGGGTAGTGAAGGGATAGATCAAATTCATTAGGGGAGAGCGGAACAAGGAAATTAGAGTCGCTCAAGGGATTGATGTGAGCTAGTGCTCGGTAGATCGTTTTCTGGGCAGACCAATATATTTATTGAGAATTGTTTTTGTGTCTTTGTCTAACATGTCTAATGTCTTGTTCCTCTGCAACACTTAAATTGTCGAAAAATTAGAGTTTTTAACTGGATTTCTTTTTTATGGTGAAAACATTAGAATCTGATGTTTAAAATACTGCATCAATCAGTATAAGAACAAGAATGTCAATATTGAAACTTGAATGTTCAATTTTAAAGCTGAGTTCAAACAAGTAAATAGCATAACTACAAAAGCATATTGAATGCCTAAAATTGACAGCATTAACACCCATGTGCAAGGAAAGTCCAAATCTAGTTACTGTATTTGTAGTCCAAATATAACCCCTTTCCTTAGTAACACACATAAGAAAAAGTGTATGAACCAGAACAATCACCCAGGTTAGTTGCCTGCAAAGTATTAACTTTATCAGTGGACTGATTGGTATAAATCGGAATTGTCTAGTTTGTTCCTACCATTTCGTGATTCGACTGATGAAACAAGTGGTGGGATTAAATGGAAGCTGAGATTTGGGATTGGTGGATTACCGGTGGAATATCTAGTGGAGGAGATGAATTACTAGTGAAGAAGACTAAGGGCAAGAAAGGCAAGAAGGGCAAGGAGAAGAGAAATTGGTCTAGCAAGGAAGACACTTTGGTCATTCAAAATATTAAAAAGTCACGTGCTTAGCACGTGATTACATTTATGTCTGGAATAATCATTTTTTGGGCGGAATGGGGGTATTTTTTATTCGGTCCAAATATTAGGACTAAAATTTTAAATTTCAAACATTAAGGGGGAAACTCAAAATCGGCTCAAACTTTAGGGGGGTAATTTACCCATCAATATATATAGATAGTTATCTCTATATTATATATATCTAGTTCTCTATGTACAAAATAAGAAGTTTTCTCCATAATGGAGTCATATATTTTTCTTATTCATCTCCTTCACGTCTTCATGTTCTATTAAATCTAACATTCGTGACTAATAATTTTCTTCATCAACAACATTTTTCGCGGCTACATAACATATTTTGCGGTGGAATAAGTCTTTATCACCATAAAAGTTGTTTAGAGATAATATATTATTATCACTAACTTATATTATTTTTTAGGACAAAAAAACTAACACTAAAAAGATCTTTAAATGACTGTATATTTGATTATATCTATATACGTGTAACACTAGCAATTATATTTTTTGTTGTAAAAAACTCATATTTAGTAACAACTTTAGTGATAAAAAAAAGAAGTTAGGTTGATGTAGAGGTACATTATGGTAGTGCATGTTAGCTCCGCTACTAAGTGATACTCAATCTCCGTACTAGACTGTGGCTGCTTGCCTTTTAGCACACCAGGAACAAATATTTAGTCCAAGAAAGAGACAGAAGCCTGAGTGGATCGTTTGTGTCGTACCATCCCACCCAATCAACATTAGCATAAGAAGCATGTCGATGAAATTGTATCTGATTTCACAAAAACAACTCGTACAAGATAGTGCCAGAAAGGTACCAAACAATCCCTTCATCATTTGTTCTATTACCTCCCGTATATTTGGTCTCTTATTTTCTAATGTCATTTTGCACATTTCCTTCCAAATATTCCAGCACTTAAAGAGGCACAACCACCTTCTTTTTTGTTTCGTCTCACGGTCCTTGTTCGGTTCGTCGCGTCTCACCCGGATCCACTCTCCCATCGCCATTGACTCTTGAATTGTGATGTCCGGTCCTAATATCCCCATCCATACTGATCTCTCCCATCCACACTTGAATGTCAAGTGTTCAACATCCTCCCTTTTTCCACATACCGGACAGCTCGGATCCACGTTCATCCCCCGTCTCCTAAGATTATCCATTTCGGGCAACGAGTTGGTAAGTAGCTTCCAAATGAAGGTATTTACCTTTGGCATTATGTTTGTCCTCCACACATCCCGCCATATGGTCATGGGTCTGTAGCCATCATGCCCCTAACCTATTACCCTCCCCGATGCGAGCTCCCTGAGACGATGGTATACTATTTTGACCGACAATTTTCTGTCATCCGTATATGGCCATATTACATGGTTTGGTTTGTTTAGGTAGGTGTATCTCCAGTATGTGGCCTGCATCCTGCGGTGTTCCTATCTCACGAATTAGCTCCTCATTCTACCTTCCCGTATCACGATCGAACAGGGCATCCACCCTCAAATCTGAGTTGTCCCTTTATCCTATAGTCGGATCAGGTCAGAATCCAGGTTTTGTTTGGATCCATGGGTCTCGCCCGGCATTATTCTTTGCACCACGTCCTATCATCCACAGTCCTTCCCTTATCAATGTATCCCGCACTTGCAACATGCTTGCCCATCTCCATGAAGCTCTTCTACCTTTCCCGGCATACCTAAACGTTCCTCTTGGGAAGTAGATCCCTTTGAGAACATTAACCCATAACGCATTGGGTTCCCTGCTTACTCTCTCTACCATCTTGGTCAACAGGTCTTTGTTAAAAGTCTCCAATTCCCGAAAACCTAGGCCCACTTCTTCTTTTGTTTTAGTCAATTCTTCCCATTTCTTCCAATGTATCTTTCTCTTCCCAGCCACTCTCCCCCACCAAAATCCTGCTATTAACGTGTTTACCTCATTGCACCATGTCTTCGGAAGTTTGAATATACTCATCACATGTGTTGGTATGGCTTTGATCACTGATTTGATCAGCACTTCTTTCCCCGGCTGATTTAGTGTCTTTGTTCGCCATCCGTCTAGTTTGTCACGGATACTTGTCTTGAGGTACCCTAAGGCTTCTCGTTTTGATCTCCCCCCATACTTCCCGTAATCCCAAATGTTTCCCTGGGTCACTCTTACTTGGTATCCCAAGCGTGTCTTCAATTGCTTTACAAGTGGCACCATCAATTCCCTGATTAAACGTGGGGCTTGATTTTTCCTCATTTAGTTTCTAGCCCGAGCTCCTACAATATTTTGTAATTACCTCCTTCAATTTTGTCATATTCTCCACAATTCCCCTTATGAAGGACAGGGAATCATCCGCAAAAAAAGGTGGTGAAGTTCTGTACACCCTCTTTTAAGGGTTATTCCCTGTATCCGCTTTCCCATTACCTCGTTCTCCACATGTCTCGATAAAACATCCGCCATTAGGATAAACAGGTAAGGAGAAAGGGGATCTCCTTGCCTTAGTCCCCTTGTAGGTGTTATGTAGTCTGTTCTCTCCCCGTTCACGAGAACCCGGTAAATTGGCGTTGTTATACATGCTCGCATCCATTCGAACCATTTCTCCCCAAAACCTCTCTTCTCTATGCTCCTTAGCAAAAAGTTCCATTCCACCCAATCGTACGCTTTTTGCATGTCTAATTTCAGCACACACTCTACCTTGGTTGCCAACTTTCGAACTCTCAGATGATGGAACACCTCGTGCGTCACCATGATGTTATCCTGTATTAGTCTACCAGCCACAAAAGCACTTTGAAATGGGGTTATCAAGTCGGTTAGATACTCTTTAACCCTATTCACTAGCACTTTCGAAATCACCTTATACGAGAAATTACATAGGCTAATAGGTCTATAATCAGACGTACAGTTCGGGTTATATCTGTTTGGGTAAGGTAGTTTGGGAACGTACCTGTTTCAAGGAAGGATTTGACCGCAATGAAGACGTCTACACCCATGCGCCCCTAGTTCCTTTGATAGAATACCCCCGGAAAACCCTCTGGCCCCTGCGCCCTCTGGAACACCGTTGTTTTGACCTCTTCCATCGTTACCCCCTATACAGGTCCGCGCTCATCTCATCTGTTATCTGTTTTGGCACACAATGCAAGATCTCCTCGTCTATGACTGTGTTTTCCGTCTCAAACACCCTGTTGAAATTTCCCCAAATTTCCCGATTGATTTGTTGCTCTTCTCTTATCCATATCCCATTCTTATTCTGTATTCGAGAGATCTGGTTTCGCTGTCTTCTTGAGTTCGTTTTCAAGTGAAAAAATGTATTGTTTGATCAACCATATTGAGTCATTTGATCGTTGACTTTTGCTTCAAGTATATCGCCTCTTTTCTCCACATCTCTGTGATTTTCGCTTTTAATATGGTTTCCTCCACTTTGCTCGCCTCTGTGGGGGTGGTTTTCCCTATATCTCTCAGTCGGTCCTTCGCCTTCCTCATTTCGACCATGTTTTTACCAAATCTATCTTTTCTCCATGTCATTAGGTTACGCCTGCATTGTCCCAGATTTGGCCATAGGTTGCTCCCCCATCTCCTCTATGTCCCCCAGGCCGATTGGATTACCCATTTACACTCGGGGTTTTCCATCCACATCTCCTCAAATCGGAAGCCCTATCTTCGTTTCCTAATTCTCTCCTTATACAATAATATTAGTGGAGCATGATTCAATCCCACCGCTACTTCATTAAGGCATTGAGCACGACGGAATTTCTCCGCCCATTTGACATTCACTAGCATTCGATCAAGCCTCTCATACACCCTTTCCAACCCCCGCCTGTTATTAGATCAAGTAAATCTTTCGATTTTCGATCTTATATCCTCCATCCCAACGTCATCTATGAACTGTTTGAAACTATCCATTTGTCTTTGTGATTTCCTCTGCCTTTCTTCCTTTTCGTGATGGTGTGTTATAACATTGAAATCCCACAGACATATCCATGCATCGTTCTGTCCCCGGTTTATCCCTCTTATTGTGCCCCAGTTTTGGTTTCTCCTTCCCTCATTTGTATATGCGTGGATCCATGTCATGTATATCTGATCATGCGTACCTCTAATTTTTACCCTAGTATCCAATATGTTTGAACCCCCACTTAGTACTTGTACCTTGTTTCCTTTCTTCCACCATAAAGATATTCCCCCTGATATGCCTCTTGGTTCAACATAATATGCATGATCCATTCCAAGTTGCACTCTTATCCGCTCACAGAAGGCATTTCCCCCTAATTGTAACTCCCCGTAGGTCTTTCAAGTGTCGAACTGTCAAGGTAGACCCCTTACCCTGGAAGTTCCAAACGATTGTACTCATTGGGCGCCTGTGGCTGTGTTGGGACAGACACCAGAACCCTTTTCTTTGCTAATGTCACCTCCACCCATCATTCCTTCCCCATCCTCGTTCTCTAACAAGTTCTTCCCCATTCATTTTTCCTCTTATTCCCACGTGTATTTCCTTCTCATTATTCTTCATTCGTTTTTTATTCCCTTCCTCATCCTCCTCCTTCCTCGTTTGCTTGAGCGTCATCTTAATAAGATAGGGACTTAACCCCGTTTCTTGCCCTCTATTCCCATCGCTTAACCCAAGCGTTGGGGAGTTTGGCGAAGTCTCCACCACATAGGCTTTTTTGTCTCCACCTTCATCTTCAAGGTGGACTATCAATGGATGGATGAGGGTTAGGTTGGTTTTGCTCCTTTCCCCCCCAGCATTCCCGTTCTGTCACCCTGGCCTCCCTCTCCTCTCGATCGGCATGAATGAGCATTATGCTCCCGGTGTCCCAGCTCCCATGTTGTGGTTGTCCCCTTTTGTCCGTCCACTTCCAATGATTCATATGCACAATCAGTTTATGCATCTCTGATTTCCCTGCAACCACTCAACTTGGGTCATCTGTTGCGCCTCTCGTCCTCTACCTTTCCTCAGTTGCATGATTGTCACCCTTGCTTGATCCCCTCGTCATCATGCAGTCTCCATCTGGTTCCATCTCGTCAGTTTCCATGCGCTCTGCCCGAGCTTGCGGGGGTGGTCCTTCTAGGTGGCCACACCTTCCTTACTTGGCTTCCGATCGGTCACCTCCATTGTTTCGTCGACTTGGTTCATTATGTTGAACCAAGTCCTTCTCGAACCAGCCTTGTGACTGGTGTCACCCTCCTTCTTGCCCCCCTCCAATTTTCCTGACCTGATGGGGTCTAGGTCTCGCCACCGCTAACCCCAGACCATACATCGGTTGTTTGGGGGTTTACCTCGGACATTGTAACCTTCCCCCTGCATGCATTTGTCATATGTCACAATCGCCCACACCCATAGCAATAGTCCGACAAACGCTCATATTTTAACTCTGCCCATCTTTCGTCCCTGTGTCAGTTACTCCACCAAAAACCCGCCATCAACAAATTTTCTACATTTACCTCCACTTTCACTCACATATAAGTTTTGTATCTAAACTCCATATCCTCCTCTAATTCGATGAAATTTCCCACTTGTTCACCTATCATTCTTGCACTATCTAAACTGAATTTTTCCAACCCCAATTCATAGACTTGGATCCATATTTGAACCCATTCAAACTTCACTTGCGTAATCCTACATCTAGGGGTCCATTTCTGCAGACTTAGACAGTACCCTTGCACCGACCATGGTGATAAATCGAAGATTTGCTTCCTATCTTCCTCGTTTTGGAATTCCAACATCACAATTCGATCTAACACATCTGATATCAACACCGATTCGCACTTTGCCCACACTAGCTTTAGAACACTATGAATTGCAGATGCTTTAACTGGTTTTTGTGTAATAATCGTTCTGACATACCTATCGGTGTTCTGCAGCTCCGGATTCCACGGAAGCTTGATCTTCGGTTTCCGAGGGTAGGTAGTGTCGCCGGAACCGGGGTCGTGTCGCCGGAACAAGTGCAGGAGTGTTAGGATGTATGAATATGTATGTGTTGTAGATAGCTTAGTGATCAAGGTAAGGTGTCATAATGTGTAAGGAAGTGTGAAGTGTGTTGGAAGGTTGTGGAAGGTTTTAGAATATTCAAGAATTAGGTAGTTGTTATCATAGGTCTTGTGTAAAAATAGAGTCCTTAGATCTTAGTTTAAGGTAACTTTTGATGATGTATGAAGATTACTTGTGAAAGAAGAAAAGTTGTTAGTTCTGTTATTCCTCTTCTTCATCCTGTTTTTCATTCTTCTCTCTCAAACTCATCTAGATTAGGGTGAGATTGTTGAAATGGTATCAGAGTCATTCTAAATCCTCATCTCCGCTGAAGTTTTTGTCATCAGAGTTGTCATTTTTGTTGTTGTGAAGATCTTTAGTTCGATTGAAGGCATTCTGCTCAGCCATTCTCTGCTAGGCCATCCTCTGCTTATCTGTTCGTTGAAGACTTCATCGTCAAGTTTACTGCTGTTGCACATCAATCTGTTCTCCGAGCCATGGATAAATTGATACCTACTTTCTTCAACAAAAGAATCTGCCAATTAACAGGTGAGAATAATTTCCAGTCCTGGAAACAGCAGGTATTGTTAGCTGTTAGAGGACTGAATCTTGAAGGATACCTGTTTGGCACTTTGGTAGTTCCTCGACTGATTGAAAATGAAGAAAGCAATAGGATTCTGAATCCAGATTTCACCAAGTTTTCTCAACAAGATAGTTATCTGGCTTCATGGCTCCTTGTTTCGATTTCATCTCCAATCAACAAAGGATTAGTGAGATGTATGTCAGCAGCATTAATCTGGAATAGGCTGCACCAAAATATCTCCTCCTCATCCACTACTCGGATTATGAGCTTGTATGATCGTTTAAAGGTTCGCAAACTCCTAAATCAATCTATGAGAGATTACTTAACTGAAATTCAATTGACAGGCGATAGCGTGGCAAGCTGTGGGAATCCAATGGAAGAAATGCAGCAGATATCTATCATATTTAATGGTGTGAAGGGACAATATGATAGTGTTATTGATGTAATTCATGCAAGTCGTAATCCATATGATCTTGCCTCTATATCACCTGTTTTTCTTGATGTCGAAGCTAGGCAAAGAGATACTCTGTTCGAAACATCCTTGTCATCTGCTAATGTGGTTGTGAAGAATGTTGTTGAGAAGCCTCCTCCGATGGACACTGGACAAGCGAATTTCCTTGACTCTGGTCAGTCACAGGCTCAAACTAATCCAGTCCACAACACTCCTGATTATCAGCCAAACAATTCATCCTATGGACGTGGAAGAGGCAGAGGGCGTGGTTTTGCAAATAACAAACCGCAATGCCAGCTTTGCGGAAAATTCGGACATCTCGTTCACCGGTGTTTTCATAGATTTAATGTTCATTTTCAGGGAATCACTGCTCAATCAAATGATCGTATGAGTGCAAATCTAATCTAATCACTAATCAATGGAATGATGCAGATGAGATCTCCTACTCCAACTCTGGTACTACAAAGAACCAATACTGCAGTAGCCCTCCTCAAAGAATTTAAAGAGCTCTTCGCCTGGCAGCCGAGCGACATGCAGCCGAGCGACATGCCAGGAATCAGCACATATATCATCTCCCACGAGCTCAGAATAGACCCTTCCATCAAGCCAATCGCCCAAAAAAGAATATCATTCGGGACAGACAAGCGTTTGGCGATCAGGCAGGAAGTCGGCAGGTTGATTGATGCTGACTTCGTCAGAGAGGTGAGATTGCAGAGCTGGGTCGCCAACCCAGTTTTGGTTAAGAAATCAAACGGCAAGTGGAGGATATGCGTAGACTTCCGCGACTTGAACAAGGCTTGCCCCAAGGATTCATATCCCCTTCCGAGGATTGATCAGCTGGTCGATGCTACCTCGGGTCATGAAATGCTGAGCTTCATGGACGCCTACTCAGGCTACAAGTAGATCAGAATGCATCCAGACGATGAGGCTCACACCGCTTTTTATGCTGATGGGGACATTCTGTGCTACAAGGTGATGCCCTTTGGCCTCATCAACGCTGGGGCAACTTATCAGCGGATGGTGAACCGACTGTTCCAGGACATGCTGGGGAGGAATATGGAGGCCTACGTGGATGATATGCTCGTCAAAACCATCAAGGGCAATCCTCACACAACGGACCTCCGCGAAGCTTTTGAATGCATGAGGAGACACAGTGTTCGCCTAAACCCTGCCAATTGCGCCTTTGGGGTCAACTCCGGTAAATTTCTGGGTTTCATAGTCAGCGAAAGGGGAATCGAAGTAAACCCGGAAAAGCTAAAGGCCATAGAAGAGATGAAGTCGTCAACCTGCCACAAGGAAGTCCAATGCCTGAATGGACGCTTAGCTGCTCTCAACCGCTTCCTCTCCAAGGCGAGCGACAAGTCCCTCCCATTTTTCAAAACTCTGAGGGTCAACCGCAAGTTCGAGTGGACGCCAAACTGCGAGGAAGCATTCCAATCCTTGAAGAGGCATATCCAAACACTCCTAGCTCTGGGAAAGCCCGTTCCAGGCGAGCAGCTTTTCCTTTATATAGGCATTAGCGATGTGGTTGCCAGTGCTGTCTTAATAAGGGAGGAAAATAATGTTCAGAGTCCAGTGTATTTCATTAGCAAAATGTTCAACTCAGCTGAAATAAAATATGTCCAGATTGAGAAGTACCTCTATGCCTTAGTTATTGCTGCTCGGAAGCTGAGACCTTACTTTCATGCGCACGACATCACGGTCCTCACCAATCAACCTCTCAAAAACTTCCTGATGAAACCAGATTCTTCAGGAAGAATGGCCAAGTGGGCGATCGAGCTCAGCGAGTTCAAGATCAAATTTGAGCCAAAAACGGCCATCAAAGGTCAAGCACTAGCTGATTTTATAGTGGAAAGCACGAGTAACGGTCAAACAGAAGCAGAAAACAGGCCAAGTCAGTCAGCAGACAACAAACAAATCTGGGAACTCTATACGGACGGGTCTTCATCAAAAGAAGGCTCGGGGTAGGTTTAATTCTTATACCTCCTGAGGGCGAGCCTCTGAAGTACGCGATCGCCTTGACATTCCCGGCGACCAATAATGAAGCAGATTATGAGGCTCTTATCACTAGACTCAGGCTGGCAAAAGGAATGGGTATAACTGCGCTTAAGGTAAAGAGTGACTCAGAGCTTATTGTCAATCAGGTTAATGGCGCCTACGAGGCAAGGGGAGAAAAGATGAAGAAATATCTCAGCATTGCCAAGAAGCTGGTCGCGGAAATCCCAAATTTCGCGATTGAGTCTATTCCTCGCCAAGAAAACCAGATGGCAGATTCTTTGAGTAAACTGGCATTCAGGGGGACGACAATCCAGGATGTGCAATTTATGGAAAAAGCCCTATGTTCAGTCCTGGAAAGCAGAGTAGAGGTCTTCAACATTCAAGGACAGGTCACATGGATGACCCCGTTCCATAATTATTTAAAAGAAGGGATCCTCCCAGAGGACGAAGGCGAATCCACGAGGATTAGAAGACTCGCAGCCAGTTATCTAATCATCGATGGGGAACTCTACAGAAGAGGCTACTCGACTCCTTACTTGAGGTGTGTTGCTCATCCTGAAACAGAAAAGGTTCTTCGAGAAGCTCACGAAGGGGCGGCAGCATGTCATGAAGGTGCTCGATCATTGACCAGGAAAATCTTCAGATTGGGATATTACTGGCCAACCTTGGGAAAAGATGCAGCCGAATTAACACAGAAGTGTGAGACTTGCCAGCAGTTTGCACCACGATCGGGTCGACCATCAACACTATTATCCCCAATGGCGGGTGCCTGGCCTTTCGCTCAATGGGGAATCGATATATTGGATCCTTTTCCTATTAGCACAGGTCAGCGTTCTCACATTATAGTGGCAATCGAATACTTCACTAAGTGGATAGAGGCGAAAGCTCTAGCTTCGACAACAGAATTCCAGGTCATCAAGTTCCTACAGGTCAACATATTCTCCAGGTTTGGCATTCCTAAAATACTTATCAGTGATAATGGTCCGCAATTTGTTGGGAAGGAGCTGAAATGGCTCTGTGAAGAATATCATGTCGACCATCGTTTCAGCTCAGTGCATCATCCTCAAACGAATGGGCAAGCTAAAGCAGCCAACAAGGTTGTCTTAGCAGGACTCAAGAAAAGGGTCTGAGCATTCAAAGGGAATTGGGCAGATGAACTAGAAAACGTATTATGGGCCATCATAACAACACCTAAGGCGGCCACAGGAGAAACGCCTTTCAGTTTAGTGTACGGATCAAAAGCAGTAGCATCAGCCGAAATAGCAGTGCCTACCCACAGAGTCCTACACTTTAACGCGGAGGCAAATGAGATCGAGCGCAAAACTGACCTCGACTTAGCAGAGGAAAAGAGATGACTCTCGGAAAAGACACAAGCAAAGATGCGCTTGGCGACCGCTCGGTACTTCAACAGAAAAGTCAGCGCTCGCCAATTTTTCGTGGGGGAGATGGTTATGAGAAGGAATGAATTCACAAGGCTTGACAGTAAAAATAAACTTTCAGCCAAATGGGAAGGACCGTACAAGGTAGTAGAGATCGTCGCACCAGAATCCTACTATTTGGAAACAACCGAAGGCGAGAGGTTACCCCGTCCATTCAAGAGGTTACCCCGTCCATTCAATTCTGAGCATTTAAGAAGATTTTATACATAGTTTGTAATCAAACTGTTATGTCAATAAAAGAAAGTCATTCCTTCATAAAGCGTGTCCACTCGAAGCAAGTCTAAGAAAAAAGACCTGACGCCAAAAGTCAGGCAAAGACCTGATAACTAAATCGGGCACAAAAGCCCTGACGCCAAAGTCAGGCCAAAAGCCCTAGTAACAAGGCTAGGCCAAAATCCCTAACAACAAAGTTAGGCCAAAAGACCTGACGCCAAAGTTAGGCCAAAAGCCCTAGTAACAAGGCTAGGCCAAAAGCCCTATCGCCAAAGATAGGCCAAAAGCCCTAGTAACAAGGCTAGGCCAAAAGCCCTAACAACAAAGCTAGGCCAAAAGCCCTAGCAACAAAACTAGGCCAAAAGCCCTAGCAACAAAGTTAGGCCAAAAGTTCTGACGCCAAAGTCAGGCTAAAAGTCCTAGCAATAAAGTTAGGCAAAACAAAAAGCCCTAGTAACAGGGCTAGGCCAAAAGCCCTGACGCCAAAGTCAGGCCAAAAGACCTAGCAAAAAGTTAGGCAAGATAAAAGCCCTGACGCCAAAGTCAGGCCAAAAAGTCCTAACAATAGAATTAGGCAAAAACGGGAAAGTAGACGCCAAAGACAGACAAAGAGATCTTCTATCAACCCATTAAACAGCGGATAAGGAATTTTAGGCGATCACTATGGATGACGAAGCCTTAAAATCCAAAAATTCCCTGTTATTATGCAAATACCTCGAAGGTTTAAACTTCAAGGAAGGTGATATCTCTTTGAACTTAGAAGTTTATGCTTTTAAGTGTCAGAGTATTGTCCTGAGAAAATTTCGTATAGACTTATGCTCGGTCTGAGACTTTAAGAGTCGAAGCCATTATACAGCAAGAAAAGTCGAGAGTAATTATGATTAAGATATTGGATAGCCAAATATGTTCGAAGTCAATAAAAGGCTCATGAATATAAAGGCATATAAAGAAACCAAGTCTTAAATAAATAATTACAAACCGAAACAAAAAATTACAAAAACAGCTATCTAAAAAAGATAAAGAAATACGGTCGCCAAGGAGTTGGAGGCTTCAAGCTTTGGGATCCTCGGGGGCAAGGGTGCTCTGCTCGCCTTCGGGGGAAGGAGTACTGGGCTTGCCTTCAGGGGCAGTCTCTTCAGCAACAGCGGGCCGAGGAAGGCGACTTCGCAAGAAGCTCTTCAGGGATTCAACTTCCCCAAGGGGAAAGTTGGGGTCGACCGCCTGGACCTCCTCCAACAGGTCTTGGAGAAAATCGGCAATCGTCGACTTCATCACCTTCAAGGCCTGGTCCTCAAAGTCCTCGGAGGCCTTGAACTCCTCGACCACGGCTTGGGGTGAAGGAACCGCCTTCAGCTGATCAGCCAGAGGGTTCTTCTCCTCCTCCAGGGCGATCCCCCTGGCTTCAGCAGCATCCCTCTGGGCCTCCGCGGCGACCCTAAGAGTGTCCGACTCGGCCACCTGATCACGAGCCTCCTTCAACTCGGCCTCTAGGCGAGCTCGGACCGCTTCCCCTTCATCAAGGCACCGATGAAGGGCCTCAGCTTCTTGAAGGAAGGCTGCAGCATCAGCCTCCCTCTTCTTGACATCAGCAAGGAGGCGCTGCTCCTTCCTGAAGTACTCCTCCCGGGCGCCGTCCACCAGGGTGATCGCCACGTCAGCGGTCTTCTTGATGGCCTCCAACTGCCCGGGGGTGACCCCCGTGCTTTGATATTGCTCCAGCTCGACAAGCAGATCAGAGTGCTTGTCGGCGAGCTCGCCGAAGACGCGGCCAAGGATCACCTCTTCCCGAACGAGCTGACAACAAAAACACAAGGAAAAATGTCAGGTCATCAAAATAAAAAGGAATGACAAGGAAGAAAGAAGGCGAGATCATACCAGGGCAACTCGTTCGAAGTGGGTCCGCAAGAACCCCTCGATCTGAGGAAGCTCCGTGAGGACAATCGAGCGGTCCTTGGGGGGGAATTATCCCATCAAGGAGACGCATGCACATATCCGGGCTACCCCGGAGGCTCTTCTGGGCGGGGTACCCCTTCTTGGCAAGGTCCCCACAAGGGACCCAAGGCCCCCGAGAGTCCACAGCGTTAAAAGGTTGGAACAAGCTCCCCATGGAAGAGCTGGAAGCAGCAGGCCCCTTCTTCTGGGTCCCAGACTCCTTAGGAGGAACCGTGGGCACCGAAGGAGCGGGAGGCGCCAAGGACAAGGCCTTCTCCTTAGTGGCGGAATGGCCATGAGGAGAGGGAGAAGGGGGCGCCGCGTCCAGACCCTTCCCCTTGCTGGCAGAAGGGCCCTTAGGAGGGGGAGGAGGAGGATGCTGGTCGACCTCAGGGTGCTCCTCACTCCTGACCTTCTTAGAAGGAGGAGGAGGAGGGTCCCGGGCCGCGTCAGCCGAGGACTTCTCTGCAAAATAGCAAGACAAGATATCAGAAACCAAAAAACTGCAGAGTGTGAAAACATTAAATCCACAAAAGGCGAGGTGATATACCTGGTTGGCGAGGGCCAGTAGTGGCTGAAGGAAGCACCTCCTCGGAATTCCTCTTGGACGAACGCCTAGAGGGGGGAGGAGGAGAGCTCAGCAGCGCCTGGTCGGAGGACAATCCCGCCGATCCCTGGTCATCAAAGAGACCTATCAGTTTTCGGCTCTTGCTTACGACCTTGCCTACAAATGATAAAACAAGATAAGGGTTAGAAAATTACCCAATCATCAAAGATTGGCGTGGCTTGATGAATGCCCGCCATCTCAAGCGCATTCTCAGTAGTCTCCGCCACTGAGCGAATGAACTTGAACTGGGACGACCGATGCAGCCGATACAGGTCGTCGATGGCGTTCCGGTCACCCCCTGACAATTCTTCGAAGGAAGGAGGAAAATCCTTGTCCGGAGTAAACAATTTCCAGGGTACACCCCCCTTGTACAAGAAGTAAAACTTCTTGTAGTTGGAGTTAGTGGCCCGGAAATCATCAACCAGACAAACATGGACGTTCCAAACCCATCCTTGAGGGCCTCCCCACTCTGAAAATTTCGGCCAGCGTGGTTGGAAGTGGTGGAGGTGGTTCGCCCCTGCTGCTAGTCGGAAGAAACACCGGAACAAGGCCAGTGAATACGCCCATTCCTGGCGTATGCACAAGAACTTGAAACCGACCCACATCCTGAGGGCATTAGGAACGAGCTGCGTGGGGTGAATCCCGTAAAACTGGCACAATGCCTGCAAATCCTCACAGAGAGGAAAACGCAACCCAGCATCGATATGGGCCGAATAAATGTAAACCTCTCCGTGGTGAGGAAAGTGCAGACCTAAGCCAGGATACCTAGGAGCATCCTCTACACTGAAGCCACCAAGCGCCACCATGGTCTTAAAGTAAGCCGGCTTCAATTCATTAGGCTTGACGTCTACTCAAATAAATTCAGATATAGCAATGACAAACATAAAAAACAAGGAACAGTAGGGGATATTACCAAAACAGAACACTGAAAGGACAGAGGTTTACCTTTCGGAGAAAAGATGGGCGTCTGAAGCTCAGGCCCATCCACCACCATTGGGGTGGCCGCGGATCTCCCCACGTCAGGCTGTTCCCCCGCTGAGGGGGGCATGACACAATCCCTAATGGTTAGGGGGCATTGGTACTCTTGGGGGAGTTGGCATTCTTAGACCCCTTGACGGATGTGTGCTTGACTCTTTGACCTCGGGTAGCCATGGAAGCAGTGGAGAGAAAAGGCTGAAGAAGATCGAAGAAGATTGAAAAGGAAAGGAGAAGGTTCGCAAAGAAGCTCTGGAAATCTGAAAGAGTGAATAAGCGTAAAAAACAGAACAGAGAAACTGACGTCTCTTATATAGGCCTAAAAAGGAGTAACCGCCACGGGCGAATCAAAGCGACATAGGAGAATAATTGCACCTTTTTGGAAAAAACCGAAGCAATGTCAGAATTCCAAGAGACACCTCGGGGAGACAAACGGTTGGCTGGTACAGACAGCTGTCAGACTACCCTGGGTTTACGGAAAAGTAAATGACAGGCGTGCCTCAAGTGACCGTTCGATTTCTGGACAACTGTGTAGTTATTAAATGCTAAAAGTCCGCTAAGGAGACAAGGTGGTCGCCAGCGCACTAATAGGCTTTATCAGAAATACCTCGGGCAGGTAGTGATCGCCTAACCAAGAAAGATAGACTTTCATAAACCTAGGTCACCTCGAGTGATCGCCAAAGGGGAATAAAAGGAAGGATATTTTTCAGCTTTCGACGAAGAAAAAACTGCTCGCCAAACGAGCTCAAAATGCCTCAAAGGTCATCAACCATTACAAGAAACGAAGAAAATCGAATATGAGACGTCACTATCTAAAACCCTACCAGGAAATAAAGCTCGACTGAAGAAACTTCAATCAAGCTTCGGGGGAAACTGTTGGGTATCGATAGTGACAGCCCAGTAAGGAAAAGGCCTCGAAGGCCCAATAACTATAGAGGGGGTAAGCCCATGACATTCGAACCGGACCGGCCTCCATAGAATGGCCCATAGCCGAGCCCAAAGAGTCTGAGGACGCCATGAGTGCTCGCCATTCTTCACCAGGCTGCGACCTCTCACTGCTCGCCATGAGAGTGCTCGCCCCGAAGAGAGCCCTGCCTCTCTCCTCTGGTCCCACTAAACCGTTAATAAGAGAGTGGCCATGATATCCCGCGTATCTCGGTCACATATTCACTAAAGATTAGATTTGGTAACTGCAATATCTCGCAGTAACTGCCATATCCCACGATCCGAATCTTCAGCAACACAATATACACTAAGATATTCAGTTGCCTTATACGTTTGATCTCTCCTACCCTATAAATACCCTTGCTTTACATACGTTCCTTACGTTTTGAGTTTTATACACACATATACTCATTTAAGCATCGGAGAGGGAACCAGAGACACCCCCTCTGTTGCGCTCCCCTATCTGCAGGTTCACTGGAGTTGGAGCAGAAGTGTCTTTCCATCCTTGTCTGGCATTTAATTCACTGCCAGATCAGCATCCAGGATTTTTCGATCCAATATTGAGCAGAAGCGTCTTTCCATCCTTGTCTGGCATTTAATTCACTGCTAGATCAGCATCCAGGATTTTACGATCCAACAACTGTCATTTGTCGTCACTAAGTTTTAGCATTGACATTCAGTGACAATAAATGTAATCATTGTATATACTATGATAAAAAAAAGGACAATAATGGCAACAAAACTTGGGCAATTACGAAGAGAGAAATCATTTAGTACTTTCCCATGACATAATGGCATGAAGCATCATGGTAAAATAAACAACTATCCACCAACCGATGTTGAAGCAACACAGGAGGGGTCCTATAATTATATCAAAGTTTAGTTCTTGAGATCATGCACTACACCCCCAAAGATAGAGAACAAACATGAAACCCCAAAGGTAAGTGGTCAGGTAAGGACTTTCATTCTGCATCAATTAGATCATATGAACAATAATAATCTAAAAGGACATATGAGGAAAATGAGGCAGGCGGTCATATGAACTACGAAGGCCATATAGCTCTTTATTAAGAATCATTTACACATAGCACAATACTATCACAAGCCAAGAGCACCATATCGTAGATTTGTTTTACCTTGTTTAAGAAATAAATGATCTAGAGTCAAAATAAACATCCATATTGTTTCCTGGAAAATCATATGTGGCATGTGAGGTTTATAATCCACCATCCAAATAACTTCATTATCTCCTATTTCCTACTCTCTATTCCTATTCTGTATTTATTATTCCAAAAACCATCAAAGAAACGCATCATAAGGGTTTACAAGTTACTCAAGAGACTCCACTTTGTCTAATGACAGTGATCTGTAAATCTCATCAACATCAACAAATTCGTCAGTCATCCAACAAAAAAATTTAAAAAAAATGTACAGCAAAAAATAGAGTAATTAACTTAGGTGTATGTCTAAATTAGGTTTATTTTTAATGGTGGTTCGATCGCCTTAGTTACGGTCTTCTGTATTACTGGTGGTAAAACCACGTTGTTACTACATAATGTACTTTATGGGCGAACACAACCTCCAAACCAACTTTTGAGCAACAACTATTCTTTTACTGCTAACACATATATCTTGTAGACACAATATTATTTATCACTCAAAAATATCACTACTGAAAATACATGTTTTAGCGAGGGACATTTAATTTCGTCGGCAAATATTCGTCGGTAAAAATAATAATTACCGACGAAAATACAATTGTGTCGGTAAAAAAAAAATACCGATGAAATATTATTTGGACGACAAAAATTTGTTTTACCGACAAAAACAAATATTTCATCGGTAAATGTAATAAAATTGCCTAAGAAAATGAATTTTCATCGGTTCATACAAAGAAAAAAAAAGTCTGAAAATAGTCCATCATGTTTGCACAAAATGGTCTTCAATGCAACTTGTTTTTAGTGATGGTTAATGGTTCAATACGTTTGAAAATGATGGTAATTGGTACATCTGTTACTTTTCTGTTAAAAAATTCCATTAAATAGTTTTCATATCTACAAAATTAGCCAAATATATTTCTCAATGTTACAATTACACCCTACAAATTTACACTAATGTTTCAAACAAGTCCAGACTCGATTCGAACTACACGGGATCCCCTAGCCAGGGTCCGAACCCCGACCAAGTCACCCAACCCTAGGGACCTGGTCTGGGCTCGCACCCAAACCACAGGACCCCCGATTGGGGCTCAATTGGAGCCCCAATAAGTTTGGACTGAACATGGCTAGGTTCGGGTCAAACGATTGGGGCTCCAATTGAGCCCGAATTGGGGATCATATGGTTTGGGTCTGAACCCAGACCAGGTCACCCAACCATGGGTACATGGTCTGTGTTTAGACCCAGTCCATAGGACCCCCGATTGGGGCTCAATTGGAGCCCCAATCGGTTTGGACCGAACCTTGTTGGGTTCGATTCAAACGATTGGCGATCCAATTGAGCCCCAATCGGGGGTCCTATGGTCTCGGCCCGAACCCATACCAGGTCGCCCAACCATGGGTACATGGTCTAGCTGCGAACCCAGACCAGGTCGCCCAACCATGGGCACATTCTGGGTTCAGACCAGGTCTCCCAACCATGGGGACATGATATGAGTTCAGACTGAGACCATAGGAGCCCCAATTGGGTCTCAATTGGAGCCCCAATCGGTTTGGGTTGAACCTGGGTGGATTCGGTTCAAATGATTGGGGCTCCAATTGAGACCCAATTGGGGGTCCTATGGTCTGGGTCTGAACCTAGACCAGGTCTCCCAACCATGGGGACATAATATGGGTTAGGACCTAGACCATAGGACCTCCGATTGGGGTTCCAAATTTAACCCCAATCGGTTTGGACCGAACTTGATTCAAATTGGTTCAAAGATTGGGGCTCCAATTGAGCCCCAATCGGGGCTCAAATGGTCTTGGTCCGAACCCAGATTAGGTCCTCATGGTTGGGCGACCTAGTCTGGGTTCGGGCTCTGACTAAGGGACCCGCTGTGTGGCTCGAATCGAGTCGGGACTTGTTTGAAACATTAGTTTAAGTTTGTAGGGTTTAATTGTAACATTTAGAAAAATATTTGGTTAATGTTGTAAATATAAAAAATATTTAACGGAATTTTTTAACAGGAAAGTAATGGAGGTACCAATTACCATCATTTTCAAACATGTTGGACCAAAAATAATCGTTTGGATTGGAAAACCATTTTCGTCACTACGGGAGAGGAGGCCAACACCGGCCGAAAAAACAATTTATAACGACTGGGATTTGCAGCCGTTAGTAATTCACGGCTCAACTGTATTTGAGCCGTTACAAGAAGAGTCGGCATCATTTTCACGGCTCAAATACAGTTGAGACGTGACATTCCACGGCTCGGACTCAAACGATTCGTGGAATTAATTATCGCGGCTCGTTTAAGTCGAGCCGCGATAATTATTTCCGTTTAATTTTGAAGGCAGTATTATTCACGACTCAATTCTATTTGAGCCGTGAATAAGGGTGCTGAAAAGACTGCAGGGCTCTAATTCGAATGAGTCGTGCTATATACAATATTTATCATAAAAAACAGAATAATTTATATTATAATCCTAATCATAAAACAATAACCATAACTTGAATATCTTACATACCAAAACCATAATTTTTGCAAACAGTACATTACATATCCAACATACATTACATATCCAGCAGTTCGCTTCATTAATTCAAAAACATACATAATATCTTATAATAAGTCTTCATTCATAACACTGCCTTGACTAAACCGATTCATCTTCTTCATCGTTTTCTTGACTTCCACTAGCAGATTGTTCACTATTAGATGCTGCTGATTGATGAGTTGCTTGATCATTCTATACAAACATCCAAAAATCATAACATTAACTAGATGCAAACTAAACCCAAATTCTCACGCAAAACTAAACTATCCAAAACAGTAAAAACATCGTGAAAAGTAATACTTACTTGATTTGCAACTGGTAAATGTGAAGAACTCAACATAAGGTTGGTAAAAGGAGTGTACGGGCTAGAATGATCCTATATAAACAATAACACATTAAAGTATAAGATGCAACATCTAAAGATTACGGGCAACAACAATGATTTATATGGTCATCCATCAAACAGTAATGCATAAAATGATATCATTGCAAAATGTAAATTATATACTTACTTGATTTCCAGGTGGTAAATGAGAGGACCCCAAACCCAAATTGTCAAAAGGGGCCGTGACATCAGTTGATCCTCCTGTCATGAATTTTTGAAGAGAATTATACCCTTGCATATTATTGTGGATGACCTGAAATTGCATCTGGAATTGTTTATACATCTCTCCCATTTTAGCCTCCATTCTAGCCTCCATTTGAGCATCATGTTCTTTCAATTTCTCTTCATAATCTGCCGTGAGACGAGCTCGTACACGTTTCTCTACGTCTGCTTCATTCAAGCTATATTTTTTTGATCCAAGTATCATGGTTGGTGTAACTCCAAGCCCATAACCTCTGACTCGCCCCGGTTTTTGTCCACTTACAACCTCACGATATACATTCTCCTCTCTTATAAGTGGATCATCTTCCGGGTTATGAGAAACACACTCTTGCAATTTAGCTTTTCCTTTTTCCTACAACACACATTTAAGAATGAAGATGATGTTAATACAACATATTCTATAAATATAACTGGTACTCATAATTAAACTGAAAATTTCTTATATTACCACTAATGACAGCATATCAACTGATTTCCGAGACCAGCCACCAACTGTTTTTATATTCCAAATGTGCAAGATAAATGATATCACTGTGAATGATTCACAATGGGGATACAATGGTTTCTCACACTCACTCATTAACTTTTTAAGAGGTGAAATTTTTTCAGGGCCTGCATCATGTTGTTGTGATCCGGAAGTGTCATTATCACCAACAACTGGACTAATATCTTGCACAATATTTGACGGAGCAGATCCCATGGCAGCAGTAAATAAATCTTGTAATTCATCTTGTCCATCCAAATGATTGTTTATTTCACTGGGTGTTATAGGAGTATTCCTTTCATGATTCATATTTGGTTGAGTTTGGACACACAATTCACCATGAAAAAAACATATTGTATATCCAAACAAGAAACCATTCCAAACCAAGTGACTCTCTACTTCGTCCGCCACATGATATTTTCTATTCTTACATTTACGGCAAGGACATAGCATCTTTCCATTAACCAATCCATTTCTATTAGCAAATTCAATGAAGTCTTTGACACCGGATTGATACTCTCTGCTAATTCTTGGTTTTGTTATCCAACTTCTATCCATGTCAAATTATAAAATTCCTAACCATAAAAATAATATTGAGGCAACTTAAATTCATCATTGAGGAAACTGAAAATCATCATTGAGGCAACTTAAATATAAAGTTCCTAACCATCTAAAAAAATTTGTCATCCATTCAATTTATACTAGGCAACTTAAATTCGTCATGAGGATGTATAATATATGTCTAATTGCTGCTATACATGTCTTATAAACAATAAATTCGAAATAAATCAAGGGTTACCTAGCTTGGAGAAATTAGGGTTCAAAAATTCGGTTTTATACAATTCTAACACTAAATCTAACAAGTAGAACACATATAAGGCTTGGGAAGATCAATTCAATGGACAAATTGAAGATAAATTCGAAAACTTCATAGATTCGGATATATGTGGAGAAATTAGGGTTTGAGCCGATTGTTCAAAAATTCGAATTTATACAATTCTAACACTAAATCTAACAAGTAGAACACATATAAGGCTTGGGAAGATCAATTCAATGAACAAATTGAAGAAAAATTCGAAAACTACATACCTAAAATCGGAGTGGCGATTTCGACGGAGAAGCCCGATTTAGTGGATTATACTGCAAAATCGAACATGGACTACACATATAAGAGTTCGACCGAACATTTCCTTCGATTAATTGAAGAGAGGAGAAGAATTTACCTGGTGGAGAGGAAGCTCGGCGCCGCACTGAGAGGAAGAACTGGAAGAGGGGTGTCTGCTGCAGAATGAAGTCTGGCTTCTGTAACCCGACTTATTCTTCTGTCACGGCTCAATGCAATTTGAGCCGTCGAAAATATTGGTTTTTTTTTTAAATCCACTAGTCATCACGGCTCAATGTAAATGAGCCGTGATAACCAGCTACCAGAGCGACTGAACGACTTTAGCACGGCTCAAGAGCCGTGATAAGTGGGCCGGGTGAACAAACAAATACGTTTTACCACGGCTCAAGACCAATTTGAGCCGTGATAATCGGACCGGCTCATTAAATCGAGCCGTCAAATAAGCCCAGCCACGGCTCAACACACATTGAGCCGTGACTATTGGCCGTTATATGGCATCTCTCCCGTAGTGCGTCAAACATGTTGTACCATTTTCAGGCTTTTCCCGAAAAAAATGGTAAAACTTTGTTTTGCCAATGAAAAAGTATTTGGACGCTAAAGGTACATTTTACCGACGAAAACAAATATTTCGTCGGCGAATATAATAAACTTGTCGATAGAAACCCTTTCTGTCGGTACAATACAAAAAAAAATAAAAATGGGTGACAAGGACTTCGAACGCAGACCCTCATGATGCATAGTCTGACATATTAACCAAACAAATTACAGCTAGATTGTGCTCTAATCTAATATTTAATTATATAGATCCACAGTTACCAGACTAAAATATGGAACCCTAATTAAGATAACTCCTCAGTGCTCAAGGTTGAGCAGCAGCAGTCAAAAAACAACAGAGAGAGTTGTTCCTCTCCTTTGTGCTCAACGTTGACGAATCACTCGTTTCCTTCTAGCGACGAAGGTTAGTGACGAAAGAACAACAGAGAAAGAGCTTGAGAGCTGTCTACTGCTCTCCTCTTCGTATCCTCTCGGTCGGTGGCGAATCTCGACCATGATATTGTGCTCATCACCATCAGGTCTAACCCTTTCCTCTTAGCAAAATACCTGGTGACAAGTGCATCTACTAGCTCGACATGGGTACTTCCGTCGAGCCAACACAGAGCCAGGAGTTGGAGGCGTCGAATTCGACTTCGGCACCACTGGAAGCCACTGATTTACTCAATGGTGTACCTCATGTAGAAGGTTAACAACTCTGACTAAGGTATTAAGAAATTAGGGTTTTAGGGTTAAGTTGTATGTTCAACTCCGTATGTGATTTGTTACAATTTTATTCACCAATTTACTAAAGAAGCTGAAAACTATAACAAGGCTTGAGGAAGATGAAAAGGAGACGAGATTTTGGTCATGTCACATGGCCTAAAAATCTAAGAAAGATATAAATTTGATAGCGGGAGCTATGAAGATACACCTCTAATATTATTTATTAATAATTACATGAGACTTTGGTTTGATTTCAATAAGTAGATGACTAGACATATTTTCTCGTCAATAGATTATACTTTGGTTTGTACAGGAGCCCTCGAATAGATCAGTCATCCAAAATCATTGGATGGTTAACCACTTTATTTGTATTTCATCAAAGATGATCTATACCATAGTGTATGTAATTTGTGCACATGCCTACAACAATTGAGGAGTTGGAGGCTGAAATTCAAGAATTCTGTCGCTCAAGCCATCCATCATGTTTCTAAACCCGAACATATTAGCGGAATACGAAGATCGTTGGACTAAGGCAAGTCTCATTCTCAGTATGATCACATGTTATCAAAAGCTCTCAGCAATTTTGGCTAAATTGCAGTCATGTGGGAGATAAACACCATCAGCCCGTGAAATAATGTTTAGTTGATGCATCATTAACTTAACTGTCTCTTCTTCCTTCAGTACCATTAATGCTTCCAATTTTAGTTATTGACTAACTTCATTATAGCATTATTTTCAGGAAAAATGGCCAGTACAGTGAGAAAGATGCAGCAGTAGTTGTAAGGCTCCCGCTCAAGGTAGCTGCGGAATGTCATCTGCATGGACTGGTTCACCGAGATATAAAGCCAGAGGTATGTTTTCTACATTTATTTAGTTGTGAACTTTAATGGATGGACAATAATGATTTATTTTTTTTCTCCCAGGATTCTTGACAATTCTAGAGTGAAGGCCACTGATTTTGGTTTCCCATAATTTATAAAACCTGGTGGGTGAACATTATTAATATATAAACCCTAAACTTCCAAAACAAAATCAGCATATTATGCTAGTAGGGAGTGCATACTATGTTGCTCCTCAAGGTTTGTAAATTGAGAATATTGTTTTTTATTTTATATTTGTAAATTTGTTTTTGAAAAAAGTTCAGCTTTTACCGATGAAATTTTTCGTCGGCATAACATAGGTAACGACGAAATGAATTCAGACTTTACCGACAGAATGTTCCGTAGGAAAATAGGTATTTACCGATGAAAAACATTTCATCGGCAAATAGGTTTATACCGACGAAATTGTTTTCGTCGGTAAATAGATATTTGCCGACGAATTTTACTTTGGCGACGAAATAGATTTTGTCAGAAAAAAAAAAAAATTACAAAAAATTATATTTGCCGACAAAAAATCTATCGGTAAATAAATTGCTTTTACCGACGACATATTTGTGTCATATTTCGTCGGTAAACTTTTGCCGACGGGGCATTCGCCGACGAAAATATCATTTTACCGACGGAATTTATTTTTACCGACCGAATTTACACATGTTACCAACAGAATAATTTCATCGGTAAAGGCCGGATTTTCAGTAGTGTATTTCAGAGATAATATATTCTTATTGCTAAACTATTTTATTTTGGTAGCGAAAATAAAAGTCACTAAAGAGATATTTGAATATCGGTATAATTATTGCATCTATGTATATCTATCAGTGACAAACATATTTGTTTTGGCAAAAAAAACGTTGGTCAGTGCAGAGGTACATTCTTGTAGTTCGAAGCTGTGGAAAAGTAGCAGACTGTGAAGAGAACGAGGCAAAAGATGAGAAGGTGACTCATAAGACCAAGACTTCATAGAAAATGAATCTTAGACGAACCAAACAAAGATGAACACTTATGGATAAGAAGCGAGGAGAATCTACAACTAAGCGAGATATCACGAACTTGGGAGGCAAATGGGGAGATGTATTGGACTCATTTGATCGAGACAAAAGAGTTGCTTGGTTATGCATTAGGTGAATTGGCGAACGCTTGGGAAACAAGACCACACTGGTAGAAGGTTCGAGAAGTGACGTGGGTGCATTAAGATGCTGAACTTGAAAAGGAAAGTCGTCATCCACAAACCCAATATGAAGTCGTGTTAACCGGATATGTTTGACGATATAAGAATAGATAACCTTTCATACTAGTGGCATAACCCATAAAGACACACTACAACGCCTTGAACCAAGTTTGTGATAAACAATTGATAACAATGCGTGACAAAGACAACTAAACACCCGCATGAGCGAATATTTTGGAAATAGTACCAAAAAGACACTAAAAAGAAGACCTAAATGATAGAGTGGATGTTAGATATTTTAGTGTAATTGGATTGACTAGTTGGCCAATATGATCATATTATTTCATTAAACAAGTGGGGAGGGGGCGGAGAGCATGCTTGTTTAAGTATATTATGATTCACTATGTCGAAAATTCATCAGTTGCTTAGGGATGAGCAATGGGGGGCAAAGGGGGAACTCCCCCTTTGTAGAGGTCCGGAGGTAGAGCCCCTGGAATTATTTTGATAAAGTTACTATTCTAAAAATTCATTATAAATTCAAATTTTTGAAATTAATGACTTAACATTTTAACTCAAAATTACCGGTTTTTGGACACTTGCTTTGGAGCCAAAATGGTGCAATGACTTCGGCACCAAGTTATCTTCCCAAGGGGTCCTTTGCTTTGGAGCCAAAATCAAATGAATAGGCAAAAGTTTAGGTCGGCTGGTTTCTATGGGTTCCAAAGGGTGTGGTGTCTCTTCCAAAGGGTATGGTGTCTCTTCCAAAGGGTGTGGCAAACACAATAAATTGGTCATACAGGAGGTCCGAAATTTTCATCTCAAACATTCAAATTCCTTCTCAAGTTCTAATTCAGACAGATTCTAATTTTATCCGATTGAAAGTTTGGGTGCCACCAAATTGTTTCAATCTGAAAGTGTTGTCATGACTTCAGATCAATCCAAGAAACCCCATCGAAAATTCTACAGTGGACAACAAACCTCAATCTGTAATATATGTGATCGTGATAAACGCATCTACCCAAAACGGAGATGGCATGGATGTATACATAAGAAAAGTTCATGGAATTCAACTAAATGGTGTATTTTATGATCTGCTAAACCAATTTGGTGTATTGTATGAGAACACGAAATGGATAAGAAATACCATGAGAATTACCTAGTTGTTGAAACGTTTACTCATGTACTCCCCTCCCCCAACAGATTGTAAGCACGGAATGGGAACGTTGCATAATTTTTCAATAGACATTCTTAAATTATGAAAATGAATTGGCAACTTGGTCTTGTATTTCATTGGAAACACCCAAGTGTCCCGACAAAAATGATGAACAAATAGAAAGAAATACCTGTAACAAGAATTTAATTAAACAACACTCGTCCAAACATTAGTATGCAAAAAAACTAGCAGAAACATAGCTCGATAATGACTAGGTTCAAAAGAAAGCCCATGGGACTTTCCTAGATTACAAGACATGCAATGATTGAATCTGGAGGTTGAAACTTGTACTCACTTACCAAGACATGTAAGAACATGATAATGTAGATGACCAAGATGATGATGCCCGTGATCAATAATTAGACAGACGCGGCCAAGGAATCATATCAAGCGGCCCAATGGAACCAGTAATCGGGTACAACGAGGAGGGAAATTTAAACCGAAAGAGAACCTTCTATGTCCTCTTGTCCTTCACAACAAAAGAGGTATCAACAAAATCTGATCAGATAATTATCTTTAGAAAGTTGTTTCACTAACAAACAGGTACATGATATATAGAATTAGAAAACCGTAAAAAAAAACATTCAGTGTGTGCATGAAAGATGAATCAATTGCACTAATGGGTTAGTATATCTTAATACACGTATCCATTGGATGTATATAGACATATATTAGTATATCTTAGGTAATACATCAAAACAATCACCCCAAACCCAAAGTTATGAACACTCATACCAAAATCCTCTAATGATTGTCCTCTTAACCATCTTCTTCGTCGATAACACTCCACTAACTATTTTCAAATGAAGAAAACACTCGTATTTTATCTATTTTGTTGAAGGATAATTTATGAAGTTCAAATCACATGCAGACACCAACCGAACTAACAAAATTTGTAGTTTGAACCCAAAAAAATAATATGTTTACATATGAACTTCATTCAATCGTATTCTACTAAAAAAGTGTTCTAACAAAATAAAATAAAAATAGGTAGAAATATACTAACAGCATGTTTGGTTGAAGGAATAGAAAATGCGGATTCCGTATGAAATTGATCGTTTCGCGGAATTCAATAATTCGGAATACGGATTCCTAGAGAAGTTGTAATACGATTTCCGTCCAAAAAAACTCAGATTTTGTATGTAGGGCTCTCTTGGAATACAGAATAGAAGGCAAAATAACTAAACTACCCTTATGTACTTTTCGCATTGACAAAATTGCCCTGCTGGTTCTTTGTTCCGTCCCTTTCCCGAACGAAGAGAGGATTTCCACAGCTTCTTCGTGATCCTTCATCAGGTATGTTCCACAGCTTCCTTTTCCTTCATCTTTGTTCGAATATTTCAACAGCTTCCCGAACTGAGAAACGCGATTCTGGGTTCTGCAGTATTTGCATTTGATGTAATTGATGAATCGGAGCTGCATTTGCAGATTTTGTTTTTAATGAATTGTTGAATTGATGAATTCTGGATTATTTGATGTGTGTAGACTTCATTTGATGTTCTTGCTCTTTGTTGATGATTCATACTTACCATAGTTAGAGTTATTATTGAAAATCAAACCCTAAGCACGTCGTTGTTTGCTGCTGAGATTCTTTGTTTGCCTTCTCTCATATTTCTGGTTTTAAGGATCGGATTATAGATGACTTGGAGACAAAAATGGATAACACATGCAATCGTCTTGACTTTGTCCAGGTAAGATTCATTTCGCTCATTCATAATCATAGACCCATAATCATCTTCATTTTCACGGGTGAGTTTTGATATAAAAAAAAACTTGCAGAAGAAGGTGGATGTGATAATGAAGAAGGTTGGTGTCAAAGGCCAGATTTTTTTGTCAATATGATGATCTTTTTCTTGTTACTTCTGTACATTAGGGATAAAAGTGAGTTTCTTTCTTCAGCTACTTGTAGTGAGTATAGTTATTGAATGTTAGTCCAATATGTTAAATGCCAGATTCTACTAATTTATGATTTTGTATTTTTGTTCTTATGGTACAGTAAATACATTACTAAATAAACAAATATGTAACTCTAATGGATAGCTATGACTATATAACTCTGGTCTAATTAATGATATTATGGTTAAGGTAAATATATCATCGATGGGTATTAGTAAAAATAATGGATTTATATTAAAATTGACATTAATTCAACTATTTTATCTTAATTAATTAATGAAATTTTTCTTTAATATTAGTTAATTAAATTAATTATTTTTTAAAAAAATCAATTATTAATTAAATATATTATAAGTTCTATTATTCTTAATTTTTAAAATTAATTCATTTAAATTATATACTATACAAATGAAAGTAAATGCATGTCATTTTATCACATTTCATTCCATTTCACAATTCCACCTAGAATTTCTTATTTCATTTCATTCCAATCAACCAATCAATCATATTATTATCTCTTATTCCGTATTCCAAATTTCACCAACCAAACGCACCGTAAATACAACCAAACGGTCGTAAATACAAACGCACCGTAAATAACACAAAGTTAGATTAAAATGTAACAAACATAAATGACTATATAAGAAATCATCCGAATAATTAACCTAAGAATATGACCTTATGAAGCAATAAGATTCTCGAGTGAGGCTAGACAGACTACATTACATTACAATGATACATCCCCAAAGTACAACTTCAATGAGATCTTCCGCTACAGTATTAAGAATGGTACCAGAATGTAAAAGTAAACTTATAACCGCAGTACATTTTACAATGCAATGCCGCTTCAGTTTGACCAAACATGAAGGAAGCCATGGCGGTTTCCCGTGTAGATCTCGTTCCTGTCTTCATCGTAGAAGAGTGCAGTTATATCCTCCAGAGCTTCGGCCACTGTGCTTCTTAGGACACCTCTATTCTTCTTGGATACCTTCGACTGCCTCAAACTCCTGCAGGCTTCATCTCTGGAGCAGTTGTCACCACTACAACTGCAGTCTCTGTCCTCTTCTAAAGAAGATCCATTGCTGCTGCTGCTACCATTTGCTTTGATTTTGGCAAGGCACTTACCCGTCAAGATGTTACTTACGTTGATTGATCCGGCTGCACAAGTCAAGATGATCGTAACTCAATCAAACAAATTCTCAAAAGTTTAAAGCAGAAAAAATTACCACTTCCTTCCGAGAGAGGATCATCAGAATCAGCCTTGCAGTAGGAGATTATCAGGTCCTGATCACTGGTGATATATATGTTGTTGGTGTTGCAATCAGGGTGCCACAGAAGATGATCTTCAAACGAAGTCACAAGCTCTCCTCTGAAGTTCCAAACAGCAACCGTCCGATTCCTGAATGTCAGGAATAACTGATTCTCATACAGAAATATAAACGCAGATGGTGTCATGAACTCCGTCCTGCTAACCTCTGTCAACTCAAAATTGCAAACCTGCAGATACATTCATGACAAGGTCAGTAACACAACTACTCCTGCTTATTATGGTACACTGGATCACCTGCCTTCTTCTTCACACTCAAATGAATACTTACATCAAGAATTTGAAGATTCTCATTTTCCTGCTTGACCAGAAGTTTTTCATTGAACTGCTCAATAAAGTCAACCTTTTTATTCCTATGGAGGAGGTGATTGAATGACTTGAGCACATCGCCATCCTCTATATTGACAACTTTCAGAGGAACATGGCTGCTAGACTTATTAAAGATCAGCAACATGATTCCTGGACTGTCAAGTTAATGCAAGGTTAATCACAAGAAAGAAAATGAGACAGCTGAACATAAAACCGGCAAAAGAGAATAACCTAATCTTGATCTCTTGAACATTCTTATCAGATATTGAGTACAACATTGTGTAGTTCTTGAGGTCAAACACCTTGTATATACTGCACAAAGAAAGTTCCGGAAGAGGCAACAAAAGAAAATAGAAATTAGATTTGAAAAAAATAAAGCCATTGTTTGAATGAAATAATACCTGTCCTGTGCAGAATAAGTCAACACTTTCCCGTTGACATCATCAAACTCCACAAAACCCGGCCATTTCAGTGATTCCGATTCAAAAAGGGGGAATCCAGCATCAGGTTTCCCTCTTCTTATGTACCTAACAAAATGAAATCAGCAAGAGACCTAAGTACAAGAGCATAGGATACAGAGGATCATGTTCTTTTTTTTCCTTTGTAAGATTCACTTACTCTATTCTAGTTGTCCTGCATTTTAAAGAGCTGAAATTATCTGATGCATAGACTGAAACTGTTATTAGTGAGTCATTGTTCTTGTTATAAAATAAGCTCCTAATGACTTCATCCGGACTGCTGTTGAGGAAGCAGATCCTTTCATTAGTCTCTGTACCCAGAAAAACAAGATCTCTTAGAATGAAGCAAAACATAGCAGGTGAGCAAACTAAAACAACGACAAGTTTATCGACTTCTGATTGCTACCTCGGCTAAATGCTGCACAAATTCCAGACTGTGCAAGTGCAAAAACTATGTCACGAGCTGCAACGATCTCAATAATCTTTGATCTCTTCCTCAGAAAAGCCAGGATTACGGGGGAGTGACCTTTTGGATCATAAGTATCGTACTCCTCCTACATAAATAAAAAGAATACAAAATTGAGCATCACAGATGGCAATATTACACAAAATTGACATATATGAAAGTTAAGATACACTGTTCAAATAAAAGAGGAGAATCTGTGCCCATCTATTGACCTCTATTTCTTTCAAGTCTCCACAAATAATAGTTGATCTAGTAAACCAAAGTCATAGCTCAAAGACAAGAGTCTATACCTCAAATTAGACCACCTAATTCCGTTTTCCAGCATGTATATATGGCATACAAAGTGTGGTGTTGAAGGATAGTATTTTGTGGACTTGTAACAGTCAAAGGATAACATTTTGTACTTTTCAGGGGAAACCAAATAAAAATAGTCAAAGACTGAGGCGCTTAAGACCTGTACAGGATTCTACATTACGCTAAAAACACTGAATGCAAACAATTTTGATCTCTTTGCTTTGTTAAAACTTAATTAGGAGTTAAAAGGACAAAATGAATGGTGGAATAGAGAATGCACACAATTTGAATGAAAAATTGAAGGAAGGATAATACATTTTAATTTGTAAGGTCATACCAACTTCCAGATTAAGAAATTCTTTACTCACTCCTAGAAAAAATACTCCCTCACTCTTACAACAATGACACGAATTTTGAAACCTTATATTTTAGTTATCATTTTACCAACTCATTCATAATGGTTCTCTATTAAAATACAACACACGATAACTTCAAAAACCAGAGAATGGCATGACATCAGACACATACCCCATCCATATATCATCTTTGCCATCCAAATAAACTAGATCCATGTCTTCATCATCACCATCCAAATTAACTAAACCAGGTATTGAGTGATATCCGTAGTATGAGACACCCACTTGCACTTGACAAAAATGTTGTTAAAGCGCTAGGCGCACTTCAAAGGCAAAATACCGCCTCAAAAAGGTGCTAGCCTCATTGGATAATGTTTCATTTGTTTTAGTTATTTTTACTTTTTTCATAATTTTATAATAATTCAATTTGAAACTATAGAACATATTGCTTCTTTTTAAATACAATTCATACATTATAGTGCTTCTGCATTACTTTCAAATGCATCTTTTGGGTTGATTGCACCTTGCATATTCTCCTAACATAATAATTCATCTTCGTACTGAGCAACCGCCAAGATGATAATGAACTACCGAAGACTTTTATGGCTAGTTATTTATTTGACTTAGATAATTAGATGTTTGCCCTTTAAATTAGTGAGTCTACTAATAGAAACTATTTTTCTAATAGGTTGCTTAGTGAATAATTGTGAGTCTAACTCTATTTAAATAGAATAATAGCCTATTATTACACAGGTTTGCTAAATTTCTCTTTTCTATATGATTACAATTTACATTAGAGTATTATACATAGTATTTGCAGTAGATACTATTATTATCTTTAATAGTATAATATGTGTTATCAATTGGGTGCGCCTTTGCCATTTTGTGAACCTCAATTTTAAGGTAAAATTTCACATTTGTGCTACAATGCACTTAATGTTTTAACAAGAAACATTGATTTGCAACGGACTTTATCATTATCTTAACTACGACGATAAGGTAAATTAATCAGCTGTGCCTTATTCGATGACCATTTGTTTAGGTCATGTTTAGTCTTTGCACATCAGTGTTAGCCATAAGTGTGCCTAAAGCTTTTAATAAATCTTCTTGGAAGCAGGTAACCTAGTTAATCCTCTACTATTAGCTGTCCATTACCAAGAAAAGAATACATAAAGCAAATGCAGCAATTAATCAGCATTAAGGATCAATTTCAATCCCTTTAACATGATAAGTGAAATCAATGTTTAACCTTGAAAACGCCAAAGTACACAAATTAACTCATTTGCAATTATATCTAGTTGAGCTAAGAAAAATCTTTACAGGAAGATGGACATCGAGAAAAGGAAGAAAAAAAAATATGGACCCCTATAACTAGAGAAAACCAAAACCCTAATTTGGGTAACCAAAATGGCATAAGTTTCAAGCACAATATGCAACACAAGAGAAAGCGCCACTCTAAAGCAGAGTGGATCTTGTTCCAAAATCAAAATACTAAGTTTACTTATTCCGAAGGAAAAGTAAAATCTGGAATTGAGAGGAACTTGGCAAAGATCGAGCATGACTACAAGAAGAAGGCAAGCACACCTGTAAGCGGATGTTGCGAAAGCGCTCCTGAGCATCGGACATAGAGAATGCGCGGCCGCGTTGAGAACTGATCTCTCGTCTCTGCAGCTTCTTGACGCTATTAACGCAGCTGTCAGCAGCATCACCACTTCCCCACAATCTCCTCCTCTTCTTCGAAGCAAGAACCCTTTTGCCACTGAAAGGCCTAGGACTGACCGCTCCTCTCCTCTTCCCGTCCATTGCTCGGAAGCGTTGCTCTTTTTCTTGCCCTCGCTAAATTTCAGGCAATCATCGAAGCAAGCCCTACCCTCCTCCCTCAACTCCACTAGAGCAGAGGGGAAAATTCAGGGCCTGACCCTGATGCAGTACCAGTACCTTTTTTTTTCAAAATGGAGAGAGAGCGGGTATGGAAACTGGAGAAAGGTACGGCTTTAAGTAGCTGTGAATTTGTGTCGGTCGGGACGAAGGAGGAGGTTGCTATCCAGAAATCTCCGTTCTCTCTGAGTCTGACACGAAATTTTAAATGGAAGCGGAGGAAAGCTATAACATCTGCATCGTCAGATACCCTATATGATGATGATGAGTAGATGTACATATTTCGATAGAAGATTAGAACATTAGATTTCCTGATCGGAAGAACCTTGATGGGCTTTTTGACAAAATATATTGAAATTGCAAATTGCAGGCTGATTATTGTTCATTTGCCTTATTCAATGTGGAATCAATATATGCCCATTGTTGTTGGTTCAGGCCCTTTTATTTTATATATATATGGTCGGCCGGCCTGCTCCTCTGTTTGCCTCGGCCTATACCGTCTGTCCGATATGCTGAAGCTTCTAGAATCTATCTCTTAAGTTCCTTTCATTTGTGTCGTTTGATATTGTATCTTAGTGGTTTCATCTTCTGTTGTTTCATTTATTCTGAATTGAACATTTAGTCTTTAGGGTTTTGTATTTAAGAGGGAGGGTCACCAATTGAAGAAACTGACCCGATGAACCCCAAGTCTGGTTCTTCTGATTCTAGGGTTTATGTTCTTGCTTGATTCGTGTCCGATTTTATCATGGTATCAGAGAGCTAAGGTGTTTATCACCTTCTTCGTTGTGATTTATGTGTGTTGCTGAGTCTTCGATTTGAAGACGAGAGGATTATCATTGCGGTTTTTCAGATTACGAATCGTTTTTGATTTCTTGTTGTTCATTCTTTACGATTCTTGTGTTGTTGTAGCCTTCTGCATCTTGTGCTGAGACGAAACTGTGGCTTGTGATTGTTGAATCGTGAACAGGTTCGTCTTCTTGGTTGAGAGGTATATTTCTTCCTCTGTATATCATGTTGTTCTTCGTTCTGGTATATAGTCATGGATGAGAAAAAGCCAGTAGAGGAAACAGAAAAATTCGACTATGAGGTAAATCATGAGGCCATGGCTAAGGTAGATTTTCATCACCCCTTATTTCTTCATGCAAGTGATAATCCTGGTGTGAATATGATTTCGATGACATTGACTGGTCCTGAGAACTATGTGATGTGGAGTCGGTCAATTAGATTTTTGCTGCTTGGTAGAAATAAACTAGGTTTTATAACCGGTTATTGCATGCGCAAAACATTTGATCCAGCATTTCATCACATTTGGGATAGATGCAATGTTGTGGTCCTTGGTTGGCTTACTCATTCTATTTCAAAGGAATTGGTCAGTGGGATGATGTAGACTGAAAGTGCATTTCTAGTTTGGAAAGATTTAAAAGAACGGTTTGATAAAGTAAGTGGACCAAGGACTTATCAACTTCATATGGAAATTATGATGTCTAGGCAAGGGCTTGATTCTATATCTACATTTTTTTCGAGATTGAAAGTGTTATGGGCTGAGTATGATGCTTCTTGTTCCCTTCCTCATATTGAGGGGGAAGATTTTAAAAAGCATGTTGAGCATAAAGAAAATCAAAGGCTTTTTCAGTTCCTTATGGGTTTGAATGAAAATATTTCTAATGTGAGAAGTAGTTTGCTTTTATGGACTCCATTACCCTCGGTCAATCAGGCCTATAACTTGTTAATGCAAGAGGAAAGTCAAAGGGGAATTTCTTTTGTGATGAATGCCTCTGTTTATGCGAATTTCGGGAACAGTTCTTTAGTTCTGAATAAACCGAAAGGAAATCAGAATTTAGAATGTTCTTTTTGTCGAAAGAAATGTCATACTGTTGAGAGATGTTATTCCAAGGGGTGTGACTTCTGTAAAAATAAAGGGACATTCCAAGGATAACTGTTTTAAATACAAAGAATAGTTGAGGGTTAAAGGAAGTTCAAAGGCAAATGTTATTTCTTCTGGTAATGGTGATATTGATCCTCTTAATATGCAAAACCCTTCTAATAATCCTTCTTCGAGTTGTGTTATGCAAGGTGGGATCACCTTTACGAAGGATCAATTTGAGAAATTCTTGTAAACCATGGGAGCTGCTGGTAACACTGCCTCAGGAGCAGGTGCTACCGCACCCACGGATCATCATGTGAATAAGGTTGGTATATATCTCAATTCTACCTCTTTAATTCGAAGTGATCAATGGATTTTGGATACATGAGCAACCAGAAATGATTGGTTGTGTGATGAGAGGTTTACCCCTGGAACCAAAGTTCAATTGTCGAATGGTGGACATTCTGATGTGTGTGGTATTGGAAATATTGTGATTGATTCGGATAAGAAATTGAACAATGTTCTTTATGTGCCTGATTTCAAGTATAACTTGCTATCTGTGTCTAAGCTTGCCAGAGATTTAAACTGTAGTGTTTTCTTCTATCCTAACCTTGCAATCCTGTAGGACCTCTCAAATGGGAAGGTCTTGGGGACTGGTAAGGAAGAGTCTGGATTATACTTCATAAGATTGGTTTGGAAATGCACTGGATTGTCTGTTTTTAATTCTTCTTTGTATGACAATAGCATGTTGTGGCATTTGCGTTTTGGGCATGCCTCTGTGAAGGCTCTTGAACATGTAGATTCTATTAATCTGTCTAAGAATAAATGTTTGGAAATTGTTAATTGCCTTGTTTGTCCCAAAGCAAAGATTGTGAGAGATCCTTTTCCAAATTCATACTCTAGAGCAGATGCCACATTTGATCTGGTGCATGCTGATGTTTGGGGTCCTTACAGTAGTCAGACTTATGATAACAAGCGATATTTTTGAACATTTGTTGATGATTTTTCTAGAGTAACTTGGGTTCATTTGATGCAGTTTAAGTCTGATGTTGTTATAGTTCTGAAACAGTTTGTTGTTATGATTGAAACCCAGTTTCATAAAAGAATCAAATGTTTTAGAACTGACAATGGTGGAGAATTTTTTAATGACCATGTTAAAAAAAATTCCTGAAAAAGGAATTCTCCACCAAAGCAGTTGCCCTTATACTCCGCAGCAAAACGGAAGGGTTGAAAGAAAGCATAGGCACTTGTTAGAAATAGCAAGGGCCTTGAAGTTGCAAGGATCAATCCCAAATGCCTTTCGGGGGGATTGTATCCTTACAACTTGTTATTTGATAAATTTGATGCCCTCTAAATTGTTAAATGGAAAAAGTTTGATTGAAATGTTGAATGGAAAAAACCTGAGTATTAGCCATTTAAAGGTATTTGGTTGCTTGTGTTATGCAAAAAATATTATGGGGACTCACAAGTTAGCATCTAGGGTTATTTCATCAATTATGATTGGATATTCTAAAACTCGGAAAGGGTATAGACTCTATGATATGACTGAAAATAGATTTTTTGTGAGTAGAGATGTTCGATTTAATGAGAATGTTTTCCCTTTTGAGAAATGCAAACCTGATCAGATGCCCGTATTTTTTTATCCTATTGTTGAGATGGACTCGTATGATGTCAATATAAATATTTTGACTGAGTAGAATGACACTCATGTAGATGTTAGTATTCCTCATGATGAGTTTGAATCAAACTCTGAAGGAATCATACCACATGATAAGTCTGCAATTGACTCTGATGGTTCTGTACAGATTGATCCCATTTATGTTATTGACTCTAACATACCCACAATGAGTAGGTCTGGAAGAGTTATTTAGCCCCCCATTTAGATGAAAGATTATGAGGTCCCGAATGCATCGAATGCTTATTCTATTAACAAGTTTATTTCTTATGATAAACTGTCTGACAGTCATCAGAATTATTTGGCTTCAAGTTCTAGGTTGGTCGAACCTGAGAATTTCTGTGATGCTGCGAAAGATAAAGTCTAGGTTCAGACTATGCAAGAGAAGATAATGACCCTTGAGGAAAATAAAACATGGGATCTTGTGCCTCTTCTTCAAGGTAAGTCAATTATTGGATGCAAATGGGTTTATAAATTGAAATATAATTCTAATGGTAGCTTGAGTAGGCACAAGGCTAGACTTTTTGCGAAAGGTTATAATCAGAAGCATGACATATATTATTTTAAAACCTTTTCGCATGTGGTCAAGATGAATACTGTGAGATCTGTGCTTGTTTTAGCTTCTATTTTCAATTGGCCCCTTTTTCAAATGGATGTCCAGAATGCTTTTCTTCAAGGGGATTTAGATGAGGATGTTTTTATGCATATCCCTGAAGGTTTTATTGAGAAGAATGATAAAAATATGGTTTGCAAATTTTAAAAAAAATCCCTTTATGGTTTGAAACAAGCTAGTAGACAATGGAATATGAAATTGTGTGATGCATTGATTAAAGCTGGTTATTCTCAGTCAAAGCTTGATTATTCCTTGTTTACTAAGCATGATGGGAATCAGTTAGTGGTATTGCTTGTTTATGTGGATGATCTGCTCATTTCGGAAAATAGTGAACGATTGATTGATGAATTGAAGCATGTTTTGAGGACGAATTTTAAAATGAAGGATCTAGGAGAATAAAAACATTTCCTAGGAATTGAGATTGCTAGATCCAAAGCTGGAATCCTCTTGAATCAAATGAAATATGCGCTGGAATTAATATCATCTGATGGTTTATCTGCTGGTAAGATTGCAAAAACACCCATGGAGTTGAATTTGAAATTGACTAGTGTCAAATATGATGAGCATCTAGGTATAAATAAAGATGACCAGCCCCTAAATGATGTTAGCTTTTATAGGCGTCTGATAGGAAAATTATTATACCTGACCATTACGAGGCCAGATATTTCCTTCTCTGTGCAACACTTGAGTCAGTTCATGCAGGATTCGAAAATATCTCATCTCGAGGCTTCCATACGCAATATTCGGTATGTTAAAAAGGAACCATGTAAGGGTATCATTTTATCATCAGATTCGAGTCCAAAATTGATTGGATATTGTGATTCAGATTGGGCCGGTTGTATAGAAACCAGAAAATCTGTTACAGGTTTATGTATCTTTCTGGGAAAATCTCTAATTTCCTGGAAGGTAAATAAACAATCCACAGTTTCTCGGTGCTCTGCTGAATCAGAATATAGGAGTATGGGATCAGCCCTATCCGAAATTATTTGGTTGAGAAATCTCTTTAAGGAACTTGGTTTTTATAAAAAAGAACCAGTTGTTCTATATTGTGACAATAAGGCTGCCATACAAATTGCAAATAATCCTGTTTTCATGAACAGGCTAAACATATTGAGATTGACTGGCATTATATTAGAGAAAAATTGCTTGAAAACATTTTGCAGCTTGATTATGTGAGAACAGGTGACCAACTAGCAGACTTGTTTACAAAAGCATTGGGAAGTGATCAACATGGAAAATTATGTGCAAGACTTGAAATGATTAATGTGTTTGCAAGACAGGGGTAGCCTACATGAAGTATAAGAAGATTCAGCCTCAGGGGGAGTATTGAAATTGCAAATTGCAGGCTGATTATTGTTCATTTGCCTTATTCGATGTGGAATCAATACAGACCCATTGTTGTTGGTTCAGACCCATGTTTATTTTGATATATGGACGACATGCTTCTCTGTTTACCTCGTCCTGTTCCGTCTGGTTCGATATGTTAAACCTTTTGGAATCTATCTCTTCAGTTCCTTTCATTTGTGTCGTTTGATATTGTAACTTAGTCGTTTCATCTTCTGTTGTTTCATTTATTCTTAATTGAACATTTAGTCTTTAGGGTTTTGTATTTAAGGGGGAGGGTCACCAGTTGAAGGAACTGACCTGATAAACCCCAAGTCTGCTTGTTCTGATTCTAGGGTTTCTGTTCTTGCTTGATTCGTGTCTGATTTTATCAAAATAGGCTTGATTGAGCACACGATTATTAACTTGTCGTCCTCTTCCAACCTTGAAGAATCGAACCAGTTATTCTGCTCAAATTGTATGAATTTTGTTTGTCTGGTTCGACGTCGAGTCACTGTAATAGATGGTGCGTTTGAATTTGGGGAAAAATATAAATTGATTCATCAAATTATTATGAATGTAACTAGCTTTTGTTATTTAATTATGATAAATTATATTTTATTTTATTATCTTTAGATAAAATCGTTAACTAATTGTCCAATAATTCCGTTCACTTTGATAATTGTTCAAATTTTACATACATGTGAGCATATAATTAAACCATAGTATAAAAAAAATAATATATTATTTACAGTAAAAATAAATACATAAAACATATTACGGAAAAAAATATTTTTATATAAAATATTTTATTAAAAAAAATATTTTAAAAAATATTTTCTTCAAATAAGAAATAAAAAAAAAACTAAAATTCAATAAACTATGCAAATAAAAAAAACATAATTATAGAATATATTATTAAGATGAATAAATTAAAATTATTCTAAACAATTATGAAAATATATTTTATTAAAACTATGAAATATAATATACAAAAAAAACATTATATGTATATATATATATATGTATATATATTAATTTTAAATATACTTTAATGTATTTCATATTTTTATAATATATTATATAAATAAAAAAAAATATTTTTTTTTTAATTTTTTAAGCATTTTTATTTCATATTTGAAATGTTTTTATATTTGCATAATATTTTTTAAAAAATGTTCCTTAAACTCACCCGATAAATATGCATTTTCAAGATCGCTACAAAAATCTAATCCTAACGGTTATTGCACTTGCTTAAATTCAATCAAGGGAGAATATGCTTCGGAAAATGAAATATTACCACTTTTTCAAAAATTTACAAAGAAAAAAGATGTAGATGCCTGCAGTTAAATTCTAGATGCTTGTAGAGTTAAATTCTACCCCTTGTTTCCTTATACTATAGTGCACAATTATTTTTTCTAGTGAAGAAAACGATTTATTGGTCACTATAACCTGAAAACAATACAACATGCAACAAATATTAAAATTCATTCACAAACATATGTGTAATTGAGTATAAGTTACCACACAACATTGAAGGTGTAACTGTGTACCTCGCGGGACTCATATAGAAATAGCTAACATACAATTAACGAACATATTTCACAGATTATTTCACCAAACACCTAAAATAGACTGATCATTTTAAATCGGGTTGTTTCACCCTAAACTAGGGTATTTTACCCTATTTACCGAGGCTGGTCATTTTAAAGATATTCCTTAAATCCCTAATTTTGAGGTTGATGTTTTTAGTATACTCGACAAACTCCACCCAAGCATTGAGTTTCTATAAAAGTATGAAAAAGATGTAATATGTTTGCCGAAATTGGTGACTGATGAAACTTGTTTTGGGCTGTAGGTATTTGATGTAACATGTATCATTTTGTAGGTTTTAGATGAAAACGTTTGTTTTTCCGTTTGTTGTCCCGTTAAAAACCCTCATGTGCCACACACGTGACATATTTTTTAAACGTTTAAATAAAATATTTTAGAAATGCCGAAGTTACCCCTACCTGTAAGCCTCACTGTAAGCTGCTCAATGTGGAGGAGGGGATGTAAATTTTCTAATTTAGTGTGATTTACGTTTGAGAAGTTGTTGTGAAGTCTGAATCAATTGTTTTGGGAGGGAAAATCCCAAAATCTCAAGCTCTACCGTCGACTGATCCCTTCTGAGCTTCATCGCTCTCCGCTGAGGACTGAGGTTCTTCCCTTTCTATTGTTGTCTCAATATCAAAGGCGCAAACACGAACTTCAGCTCGCTGCAACATAGAGGTTCTTTTTTCAAGTGAAACACCAGAACTAGACATGCTGACATCATACCATTAGCCACATCGCAGATCTGGTAAAGAATTATTGGGATCAGTGAGAATAATTCTATAGCTATAAGTAATTCTACGGTGCAGAAACTTCAAATTTACCTTTGTCAATAGCAAACCGTACATGGTATGGAACATCATACTCTCGAAAGTCAATAATATAATCAAGAAAATCTTCTGCAGCATCCATCTTTGCCTTGTTTCTTTGGGCAACATGTATGAGGTCATTCTTCACATTCATCAGTTGTTGTACAGAATCAAATGATATCCTTAGATAAGGTTTCCGCAAGCTAGACAAATGATTTTTCTGTCAATATCAGCTAAAGTTTATGAGGGTTTCTTTCATGTAAATGTGTTACTTTTGCTTGCTGAATAACAAAAGCTAAAATGTAGCAAGATATGAACAACAGACTTGCTCTAGCACATACAAAATAACAAAATTATAGAAATCAAGTGGTTAAGGTTAATCTATACTGGGGATAGCTAGCCTCAGATGAACTACATTTTATAAGAACTGGAAACTGGAAAGCTAAATTAAAATTTGTGTTGATTGGGCGAATAGAATAATTCTTCCTTCTTGATGTTACAGCGAGTATAAGAGATAGAAGTAAAGAATCTTAAATTCCAAATACAAACACTTAATTTTGGATAACAAAGCTGGCCTAATTACGTTAAAGAAACAATAACTAACCAGGTCGAGGTCCTCATTTTCAACAATTTCAATATCAGCAATCTGGTTCTCATATTTTCTTTTCAAATAAGACTCAACATCCATTTTCATTTTCTCCTGCAAAAAAAATCACAATCAGCTAATGGATCATCGCACAAGTCATGGTTGGAGGGGAAGACAGAGAGAAGTAAACCACCTTCGTGGCTGCATAAAAGTAAGGACAAAACTTGTACTTAGACTTGAAACTCTTACCATCCTGCGATACAACACCAACCAAAGAACAATTCATGATCACATGGAATAAGAGAACACGAAGACATACCAACACTTTAAGGTGATCATCACAAAACTCACCTGTGCTACGAAATAGAGGTCTACGCAGCTGTAGACTTTCGAGGTTTCTGGATCCTCCCACGAAGACTGCCATGGCAAAAGAAATCAAATTCATGTTCGGCTTTCAACCACTTTTATGGAACCAAGCCAAAGCATTAACTGGTGTAGAAATTAGGGGGAATTGAGGATAATTTGGATTGAATTGAATTACATTCTATCTCCTTCTGCATCACTCGATAAATACCCGTTACTTTCAAATGGACGCAAAAGAATCAATTAACGTCAGATTGAGTGAAATGGAACCAACCGAGCCTAGTCTCTCCCTCGGAGAATAGATCAAAGCCTAACTTGGACTCAAGCTCCTCCTCGGAGCTGCGGAGCTGCTGCTTCTTCCTCGTGAATGAAGAACAAACAGCCCTGCATATAACAGCATGAATAAGACAGGGGCATTTGAGGAATTTCACACTACACGGAGGTCACGTGCAAGGCATGTGGGCACTTAACGGCTGTTTTGGACGGAAACTTAACGACTGCATCAAAAACCAACAACAACAAACATGTTGCATCAAAAATAACAAATGTGTCGCTTTCACCACATTGGGCAAACATACTACATCTTTTTCATACTTTTCTCTTTCTATAACAGTTGCTTGTTAATAAAACCCGATTTCTTAAGTAAGACGAATTGCTCTATGAAGAAGTATAAACCTTCGTCTTCGTAGGCGAGTACGAACAACACGAGTCGTGGTTAAAGTCGAAGTTTGAAGCTCGCAGCGAGTTCATGCCTAGCCAATACACACACGTTTGAGAGCAAAGTTAATATTGGTTTGAGAATTTGAGCATTACGCTGGATCTTCAAGCAACTGAAACCGTCCTGAGACGTGTCTGCTCGGAGGTTACCGTCCCACTTCCAAATCTTACAAGTGTCTGATGGAGCAATTCTTCCTACAAAGGAAATAACAGAGCTCTCGAAGTGGAACAAAATGTCCATTTAAAATTCACACATGCGACAGAGGACGACCATTATTCTTGGAAGGCGGCGACGCCACTTGTTCCACATTGAACGAGAACTGGAGAGGAGTAGAACTGATGAAGACAAAATACTGAGGTAATACTGTCAAGGTCTCTGACCCTAGATATTGTTGTCTCTGGATCCGGCAGTGCTACTGTCTAATTCTCTGGCTCCGAAGGTGTGACTGAGGACATTGCAGTAGAAAGTAAAACGTTGCACTTAAATGAAGAGAGAAGACAACTTAGAATTTAGGGTTTGCCTTTTTCCGTCCAAATATCAAAGAACCAGTGACATATATGCAAATATGTATTTAAAGTAACTTTTAAATTTAGGTTAGTGACGACAAATTGATAACGATGGCGGTTAAAAACTGAAGTTGTTTATATATAATTTACAATGGTGAAGTCTATAGGTTGTTCATATATAACAGTGACGACTATAATTGAGAGATTATACAAATCTAAAAAAATAAATTTTATTTTATCAACTTACTTAATTTAAATTTAATTATGCATTTTTTTAATCTAACTATATAATTAAAGGATAACTTTTTCTTGAAACTTCCAATTTTTGAGTTACAATCATATAGATAAAAACAATTTCAAAACATACTCTTTCTATTTTCTTTTCCAAACTATCACAATTTCATTTGGTTATCTCATTCATAGTTATCAGAATTGGACCGGTTCTTGAACCAATGAGGGGGTTGATCCTTGAACTGGACCGCTGGTTCATCGGTTGACCGGCCGGTTCATAAGAACGTCCACATTTTCAAAACTTTCAACCTACCCATCTTCTCGCTGTGGAGCAAAACCTGCAACCTACCCATCTTCCCTCCCCTCCCCCAACCCCTCTTTCTTCCCCCTTTAGTCCGCCCTGTTGGGAAATTAGATGTTGTTAATATCTGCCTTGCAGGATCTTGGGATTCAATGACTCAATAGAAATGCACACGAGACTAGGATTTACGTGGTTCACCAATTTGGGTACGTCCACGGCTCACACCCACTTCACTATAGACAAATAGTGTATTACTCAAACATACACTATGTATCGTTCGCACTCTAAAATACTCACTCTGTATTTTTGGCTCACATACACAACATTATTTTTCTGAGTGGCTTGACCACTTTGCTGAGTGTCTTGCCCACTTTGGTCAGTGTCTTGCCCACTTTCGTGAGTGGCTTGTCCACTTCAGTGAGTGGCTTGCCCACTTTAGTTGAGTTGTAGTGGTGACCCGAAAGTATCTATTGTCTAAAAATCTTCCACTTGGAGGCTTTAACTTCACCTGTATCCATGAGTGAACGGGGTGTGAGGCTCTCCTGTCTTCCATCCTTGAAGACCCACTAAAGTTGAGCACAACTTCAATTTCTCTGTAGCGACTGTCTTGGTTAAAATGTCAGTTGAGTTCTCGCTGCCCTGGATCTTCTCAAGTGTTAAAACTCCATCCTCTAGTAGAGATCTGACGAAGTGATAACGAAGTCTGATATGCTTGGTCATTGAATGAAATGCTGAATTCTTTTCCAGATGTATAGCACTTTGACTGTCATTGTGCAAAACATTTTTCGTCTGCCTTAGACCCAATTCTGCTAACGATCCCTATAACCATATCATCTCTTTGCTTGCCTAAGTAACTGCTGCGTATTCCTCCTCTGTGGTGAATAACACTACTATCTTCTCTATCTGTGAAATCCAACTGACTGGAGTAGTCCCCAGTGTGAATACATAACTGGTAGTACTCCTCCTGTTGTCTATCTCACCAGCAAAATATGAGTCTACAAATCCTTGTAGTCTCAATTCGTTTATTCTAAAACACAGGAATCTATCTGTGGTGTCTCTCAGATACCTTTGTATCCACTTGACTGCTTCCCAGTGTTGCTTTCCAAGATTTGTCATGAATATGCTCACAGTTCCCACTGTATGAGCAATATCTTGTCTTGTGCAAACCTTGGCATACATGAGACTTCCAATGGCTGAGGCATATGGAACATTATCCATGAAGTTCCTTTCATCTTCCATCTTGGATGACTGTTCCTTGGATAGTCGAAAATGACTAGCCAATAGTGTGTTAACTACTTTAGCATCACTCATGCTGAACTTTTTGAGAACACGCCCGATGTACTTCGCATGAGATAGATTCAAAGTACCCTTTGACTTGTCTCTATTGATTCTCATCCCAATAATCTACTTTGCTGCGCCCAAGTTCTTCATGTTGAACTCACTCGAGAGTTGCTTCTTTAACTGCTTGATTTCACCCATATCTGAACCTGCCACTAACATGTCATCGACATAAAGTAGCAAAATAATATAGTTGGACTCAAACCTTTTGAAGTAGCAACAATGGTCAACATTTCATCTGAAATAGTTGTTCGTCTGCATAAACCCGTCAAACTTTTGGTACCACTGCCTTGGAGCCTGTTTCAACCCATACAAGCTCTTCTACAATTTACACACAAGTTTCTCCCTGCCACGTTCTGAGGAGCCATCTGTCTGCTCCATGTATATCTCCTCCTCAAGGTCACCATGGAGGAAAGTAGTTTCAACAACTAAGTGCTCAAGTTGCAAGTCTTCTGCTACAACAAAACTTAAAACTGACCGAATGGTAGTCAGTTTCACAACAGGTGAAAATATGTTGGTGTAGTTGATACCTTACTTCTACTTGAATCCTTTGGCTACAAGTCTTGCCTTGTACCTTTTGGAACCGTAATGTTCCTCCTTGACTCGATACACCAATTTGTTGTGTAAGACCTTCTTTCCCACAGGTAACTCAGCTAGCTCCCATGTCTTGTTAGAGATATGGGACTCCATCTCTTCTTTCATTGCAAGCTCCCACTTGCTAGAAACTTCCACTTAACATGCTTCATCATAGCATTCAGGTTCTCCTGCATCAGTAAGCAGCAAATAATTCATGTACCTTCTATTTGGTATAGGAGGTCGTGAAGATCTCCTTAATACAGGAGATGGAGAGGGAGACTGTGGTGGATCAGTCTGTTGTGTGCTGCTCTGCGATGTCTGTTCCTCTGAATGGGGACTCTCAACTGTTTACTGCACTATACTTCTATCCAGGACATCATCTGGATCAACGTACATAGGATCGCCATGTGTTGCACTACTAGGTTGTAGTGTATTTCTGTTCTTGTACATCACCTTTTCATTGAATATTACATCTCGACTTTTGATCATCTTCTTAGTTTGACCATCCCAGAACTTGTATCTAAGCTCATCTCTACCATGTCCGATGAAGGTGCATTTTAGTGACATGGGGTCAAGCTTTCCCCTAGCCTGATCACTAATATGCACATATGATACATAACCACAAACTTTCAAATGAGACAGTTTTACCATTTTTTCGCTCCATACCTCTTCTGGTATTCCGTACTCTAGCGGGACTGATGATCCTCGGTTGATCAAGTAAGTTTGTATTGACAGCCTCTGCCAGAACTGCTTGGGTAGTCCTGCATATATACGCATGTTTCTGACTCTCTCAGTTAATGTTCAGTTCATCTGTTCTGCTACGCCATTCTATTGTGGTGTCCTTGATAGCTTGATGTCATTTTCATAACAGAACGTCTTGAACTCCATGTCATCATACTCGCCACTATTGTCGCATCTCAATTTCTTGATCTTTAGACATGTCTCATTTTCTACCATGGATTTTCACATGTTGAACATTTCAAATACTTCTGATTTGTGTCTCAAGAAATAAACTCATACCTTTCTTGAATGGTCGTCAATGAAAGTCACGAAATATGACTTCCCACCAATGGATGAGATAGTAGTTGGACCTCAGACATCCGTGTGAACTAGCGCAATCTTTTCTTGCTTTGATGATCTGCCACTCTGTATGAAACTAACTCTCTTCTGCTTCCCAGATATGCATCTTTCACATAAGTCAGTGTCAACTAACTGTAGGTCTGGTATTTTTCCCTTGGAATGCATGATCCTGAGACCCTTGTGACTCATGTGACCAATTCTCTGGTGCCATAGATTTGGATCATTTTTCATGTCTGCAACTGTAATTGACTGTAGGTCTGGTATTTTTCCCTTGGAATGCATGATCCTGAGACCCTTGTGACTCATGTGACCAAGTCTCTGGTGCCATAGATTTGGATCATTTTTCATGTCTGCAACTGTAATTGACCCACAAGTGTTCGTCGTCGTATATAGTGTACGACTCTTCTGGCCACAAGCAACTATCATTGCACCTTTGGAAACCTTCCAAGTATCGCCATTGAAGGTTATGACGTAACCTTCAGTTGCTAGCTGGCCCACCGAGATCAAATTCTTCATCAAGTCACGAATGTGTCTCACATCCCTTAACTTCCACACAGATCCATTCAACTTGATATGTACATCACCCTTGTCAACCACGTCGCAGGGTTGATCATCACCAAGATATACCTTACCAAGGTTGCCTGATGAATAACTCACTAAGAGTTATTTGTTGGAGGTTGCATGGAAGAAAGCTCTGGATTCTAGAACCCATGACTCTGACTTGCTCTCCAAAGAGCAATTAAATACATTGTCTGCCTTTTCTACTACGATGTTTTATTCTGTCTTTCCTTCTTTTTCTTTCTTAGGGAATCTACACTGATTTGTGTAGTGCCATATTTTGCCGCAGTTCCAACATTCGATCACCTTCTGGCTCTGATTTTGATTGTTGGAATTTTGGGGATTTCATGATTATGACCTGCCATTTTTGGATTTAGGCTTATTGCGCCCTCCACTTTTGTTTGAATCTCTACATCTCCTTTCTACATTCAAAGGTGAACTGAGATAGAAGTACCATTTGACCGATTTCGAATTTCCTCAGTCATAATGGTGTTGACCACATCATCACACTTCAGTTTTCTCTTTCCTGCAGATCCGGTGATTGCAGTGACTGTGCCTTTCCAACTATTAGGCAACTTCCCAAGAATTAGACAGGCATGTATCTCTTCAATGAAAGACATATCCACTGCTTCTAGTTGGTCCGCCACTTCTTTGAACTCGTTGAGATGCTCTTTGAATTGTGCTTCTTCTAACATCGTAATGGTGAGGGCCGCCATGAGAGACGCAGTTGTCTTTTAATGTTTGATGTTGTAGGCTACTGATTTTGACAGTGATAGCCTTATGGTTCCTAGAGCTTTATGGTCCAGCAACTCCCACTCTGAAATTTTCATTTCCTCTAGTTTGTTACCCAAAGGTAAATAAAGATCTTTCTCGTACAAGTTGTCTTCTATTTGCATTTTCCAGAACTCAAAATTTGTGTCATCAAAATGAGAAATTTTGGACTCTTTCTCTGGCGCTATTGCTCTCACTCGAACAAATAGGCTAAATACAAAAATTATTCCGCGGAATAATTTTCGTAAATGTCTGTCGTGCCTTCGATTCGCCAAACAAAAGCTTTGATACCAATTGTTGGTATATTAGATGTTGCTAATTTCCGCCTTGAAGGACTTTGGGATTCAATGGCTCAAGAGAAATGCACACGAGACAAAGATTTAGGTAGTTCACCAATTTGGCTACGTCCACGGCTCATACCCAATTCACTATAGACAAATAGTGTATCACTCAAACATACATTATGTATCGCTCGCACTCTAAAATACTCACTCCGTATTTTTGGCTCACATACACAAAACTATTTTTCTCCTACACGTTCAACACTCCAACAACCGTTTCTTACTCTTCTCTATTTCTTCTTGTACTTGCTATTTCCTTCGACATTGTTGACTTCTTATAGACCAAAAAAGATGACAATGTTCAGTGGTTTGGTCACTTTGATGAGTGGATTTTCCACTTTGGTCAGTGGCTTGCCCACTTTGGTCAGTGGCTTGTCCACTTCAGTGAGTGGATTACCCACTTCAGTTGAATGGTGGTGGTGATCTGAAAGTCTTCATTGTCATCCCCGCCCCTCCTACCGTAGGAACTTCCTTTGTTGAACAAACCAACCATCAACAAATCCAGAACGAAACGTAATGTGGACATTCCTCAACAATTCGATTCAACTCACCCACTTCAAAACCAACCCAACTATACAACTTCTACTCCCTTCTTGAAAAACGTAGCATTCAATTCGTTTTTGCTTCTCCTCTCCTATAAGTTTCTTATTTGCTTGAACATAAATTTCATTTTTTTTATCGTTGTTCTGTGATTCTGTCAAGCTCTACACTCGTGGGTGGAGTTTGAATCTGTGATTTCATTTAGATTTGGTTAAATTTTTGGTGCTTGGAGTAATTTTACAACTCGAGGGTTTCGATCTAGTCTGTTATTGAATTTGTGTGAATTATCCATGTGGATTTGATTGATAGTTGGTGAACTGGGTAGTTTTAATCGAATTAATTACTCAGGCAAAACATCAATCTCCATGAATACGGAACTGAAGAGAACTGAGGAACGCCGATACTGAGGATAACTGAGGCACGAATGATATGAAACTTAATTCAGCTGGAAGGCACGACTGGAACACTAAATAGTAAAATAAAGAAGAACCGGTCGGTTGATTTAAAAATAGTAATCAAAAGCAACCCAAAGAAGGGGGAAAATCAGAAACTGAAATCGGCCAGTTTACGCTGGTTGAACCAGATTCACTATGTATTTCAGTATTTTTAGTAAATCAGACCGTTCAAACAAACGGTTTGCGATTGGATCGGCGGTCTGATTCAGTTTTGATAACTATGATCTCATTCACTTTACTCTCACCTAGTACCTTTTTCACCTCTCTCCTCTTTCCAACCCATCACTATTTGTTATATATTGGTAACAAATAAAACTAAAATTTCAAATTATCGGATAAGAAAATTGTAGTGAAATTAAACACTTTGATCACCAAGGCAATAAATATCATCATTCCATCTATAAATTCAGAGGATTTAAATTGAATTAAGATAGACCAAAATTGATTTATATTTATGTGTTTAATATACATAACCTATTATATTAAGAGATAAATAATTAATACGTACAAAATAATCATGTTTAACAAATAAAATTGGATTGGTAGAAAGAATTTCATTTATTTTTTATGTTATGAAATTTTTTAATTAATTTAAATTTCATTACGATTGTTATTATGTGACTTTACTATAATTATTAAAAGAAAACTCATTTTTGCGAAAATTTAATTTAACTTACAAATATATACATCAACTGTTTTTTTAAATAAAACTACACTCTTTCCTTTTTTTCCCCAAAAGCTCGATATTTTTTTAGTTGTCTCTTTCATTCGACACTTGGCTACTATCTCTCCCGTTTCCCACATAGTCACCTTTTGTATGTCTCGGTACCAAATAAAATTAGATATTCACTTTATCGAATGCTAAAATAGCAATGAAATTAATGACTTAGATCACCAATGTTATAAAAATCACTTCATCTATAAATTAAGATGATTTAAAAAGATCAATATGATTTTAGGTATATTTATATGTTGAATATGCACACATTGTTGTTTGAAGCGATAAATAATTAATACATACAAAATAATCAAGTTTGGAAATTGAAATTGGAATAAAATAAGGAATTTGTATTTTTAAATGTTATGGAACTTTTTATTAATTTTAATTTAATTTATCGTTGTTATTATGTTAATTATAGTACCTTTACACTTATATATATATATTATTAAATCACAACATATTTTGAACCGTCTTTTAAAAATTACGGAAAAAAACTCTTAATAATTTTTTTTTTTACCAACTAATAATTTAGACTTAACATGATCATTTTCGTCATTTACGTTACTTTTTTTCTCCCTCAATCTGTTCTTCATCCCTCTTTCTCCCACTTTTCTCCAACATACACACGTTTGATTGTCTAAAAAAACTAAACACTTGAATAAAAATATTTATTGAGGTATAAAATCAACGTTAAATTACGTTAGATAATAAAATTGATAATTTTTCCTTTTCTAATAAATATACAATACATGAAAACGAATTCACCCAAATATTATTATTAATTAATTTGTAGCCTTATTAATTTATTTTTTAGGATTTAATATTAATTAATTTGCATGTACATTGTTTCATGGGTATCTAAGAGTGAACTAAACTAATTTTTTAGAGTTTTTATTTATTATATTTTTAGAGTTTAATGATTTTTTAGGGTTTGACAAATTTAGAGTGTATGAATATTTCATTTAACCTTAAAACTCAAAGGTGGATAAGTCTCTAAAATACACATTAGTGGAATATGCACATCAATACTCAAACAAATCATATAGATTTTAAATATATCTAATATTAAAATATAAATAATACTTAACCTTCCGTAACTTTGAAAATGGCAAAGTAAAAAAATGAGGAAGAAGTTAATCAAATATCTTATTTTATTTTTAAAATTTTCTTGAATTTTCTTGACGCTGCCATGTTAGAATTGTAATAATTGTCGTTTCATAGACATGGTAGTGAGTAGGGCTGGGCAAAAATAACCGATTCGGCCGAACCGTACATGAATCGTACCGGTTTTGAACCGGTTCGGCTGAACCGGTTCACAAAACAAACGTTTTTTTTAAAAAAAATATGGAGCGGTTCAGAAGAGGTACAGAAAACCAGTTCAAAACCGGTTAACCGAACCACTTTTTGTACCGGTTTTAACCTTAAATATACTACTAAACCAGACCACATTCACAGACCAGACCAGCCATTTCAGACCTAATTCTGATTTCAGACCAGCCATTCACGCCTCCCTCAGTCCCTCTATCACGATTTCACGCCTCCCTCAGTCTCTCTATCACGATTTCACGCCTCCCTCAGTCCCTCACCCTCAGACCTCAGTGCAGAGTGCTCCAGTCTGCGCGGCTCCGCCTCCCGTCTGCGCGGCTCCGCCTCCACGCCTCGAAAGGTGCTGTTATTTCTATCACAGCCGGAGCAGGTGGTACTGATGCACATGTAATATTATTGTCTCTGTGTTGATTGGTGTTACCTATGAGTTGGTACTGATGCACAGGTACTGATTGGTGTTGATTGGTGTAGAACAAAAGTAGTTGAGAAATCTCTTGGAGAGGAAGCTGGGATCAAATCAGCCACTCTTGAACTAGAAGGTCGCAGGGCTGTTGCGTATATTCCATTGACTGTCTTGTTTGTTCCAGCTTCTGTACTTACTGTAAGTATCTATTTAATTTCTGGACAGTAAACATGAAGAGTCTCCATTCGAGCTAGAACTTCTATTTGCACTATCTTGCATAGGAAATTTGACATGATAAAAGGAGAGCAACTTTGTAGATCAATAGAGCTCTTCCCAATAATCCAAGAGATAGTAGTGGCAACCATAATAAGCACCTATTATTTTCGGATGGCCTACGATGATCTCTATTTCCTTAACGTTCTTGAACGACTACTTAAAATTCAACTGCTCAAATGTTCCTATGATATTTCAGCTAGGTGGTGGTTATCTATTTGGTTTACCTATTGGCTTTGTTGCTGATTCAATTGGTGCCACTGTTGGTGCTGGTGCAGCATTTATTCTCGGAAGAACTGTATGTATTTTCTATCTCTTTATTGCAGATTATAACTCATACAAATGCATACATAATAGTGATACATTTGTCACGATATCCCATGCCTTACAAATTGATGTTGCCAAATACTTTTTAACAGATTGCAAAATCATTTGTGGTGTCCAAATTGAAGGATTACCCGCGATCTTTATATACATTTATTATATGATCTTTATGATCTTTATGATTCATTTATTATATGTGCAGATTGTTTTGCTACTCCGGCTTGTTCCATTACTGCCTTTTAACATGCTGAATTACATCCTCTCTGTGACTCCTGTACCGATTGGAGAGTACATGCTGGCATCGTGGTTGGGAATGATGGTAGCTGCTTATACAACATAACCTACTCTCTTCAGTTTTTTATTTTAAAATTTTTAAAATTACTTCCCTCATTGTATAAAACTAGATAATGCCATCTTGTGTTTGATTGTATAAAATTACTTCAGCAGGGGAATGATGGTACCAATGGATTGATTGTGTTTGATTGTTTGTAATGGATTTTTGTTTCTATTGTAATCTCAATTGGATGCTTGCTGAATTGGAACCTCAATTTTTTTATTTATTTTTTTGTATAAACAGGTTCGGGATTTTTTGTTGTTGGTATAAACAGGTTCGGCCGAACCGGTTATGAACCGGTTTTTGAACCGGTTCAGAACAGGTATGGTAAATCAGCCAAAATCTGGAGCGGCCAAAAACTGGAGCGGTAAACCGTACCGGTTTTAAAATATGGTAAAGGTTCGGTTCTGAACCGGTTCGGGGCCGAACCGGTTCATGCCCAGCCAGCCCTAATAGTGAGTGTGTTAAGATATCTTAAGCATATACTGAATGCATTCACTCACAAGTTTGAACTCATGAGACAGTTGATTAAGGCGTATATATTATATGGATTTTCTTGAAGTTTCCCCTGAGGTCGGTATAAGAGTGCGAAGATAGCGTTGTTGTATATATGATGCCTGGTTTTTTAGGGGGTATTTGATTGGGGTATTTACCATGTATTAGTATTAACTAATACATATATTAATTAATACAATGTTTGATTATAAATAATTGTGTGTATTAGCTAATATACAATTATAGTGTTAATTCAGTATTAACTAATACATAATCTAACCATGGTATTATTTAATACATAGTAAAAAATTATTTAACTACCCTAAGTCTATTAATCCTAGCTAAGAATAATTTATCATGTTAGTTTTTAGTTTTTTATCAAACTTAGTGAATTTTAATATAAAATATTTTAAAATTATTATTTACTAAGATTACATAATAATAAAAAAAGTAATATATTAAATGTAAAATAAAATGATGTAATACTATTTATAATTTTTCATTATTAATTATTCCATGTATATTTTATTTTAAAAAAACTGAATCACTAAGTCAAACACAATAACACTTGCTAGGTACCATTCCAATTCAGAAACAATTTATGAGTTTATTTCGATAATGATATATGAAATAAAATTAATATTTTAAAAGAATAGTTAAAAAGTTAATGAAATATTTACTCAATAATATTTTAATAGTTTCTCGTCTATTTGATATATTTTTTGACTGTTTATGTGCATGTGTCATGAGGAAACAAACTTAGAAGTGGTTATTTAGCTGTTCCGTCTTTATATTTTGCTAAGTGTGGTTTCAGATGTCATGTTGTTATCAAAATTGATTTGTAAAATGATGTTATTTTTATAAAATCATGTTGTTTGTAAAATCATGCAGTTTCACGTTTGTAAAACAAATACAATGATATATTTTTCTCTTCAATCAAAAGTCAATCACACAGGGTTTCTTGAGAACATGAAAGTTTTGAACCTTTATGCATGGGAGTAACATTTTAAGGATGAAATTGCAAAGAGTAGAAGAAAATAATCAAAGTGGATTGAACTAATCATGACTCAAAGGGGATAGTACATCTTCTTCTTTTTTTGTTCATGATTTTTTTTCCAATGTTTATGAATATGAATATATTTTATTTTTTAAAAAATAAATAAATTCATGTGTACAATTTATTTACATTGCAAAATAAATTTAAGGGTGTTTAAGTCTTTTTGTCACTTTACATATAATTTTATATTGAATCAAACATTGACTTAGGTTATACATGTATACGTATATATGTTAATATATGTCACATCCAAACATAGTATTAACTAATACATTCAATCCAACGCCCCTTAGTAACCGACGGTGTGGGATTAATATCACAGTGGACTTTAACATTCCCCCGCACTGTGATAAATTGATTAAAGCACGACATTGCCACATTTTTAATCCTAGACGGGTTGAGACTCAACAAATCCCCTCTCACGTCCAGGCCTGACTCAGACTATGGTACATAGAGGAAATGGAATACAACAAATCCACATCGGGTATCCAAATTGGGTAACCACAATGGGAAATAATAAACCAATACCGTCATTGAAACCAGACTTATTGGAAAAATATAGTTGGCTAAGGTGCGCAAAACTGAGGTTGGTACTATAGTGCGTATGTTCAAATTATATGGACGCCAGAAAAAAAATGGTTGGGTAAGGTAGGAAGACTGAGGTTGGTATCAGAGTGCGCATGTTGAAATCCTAGGGACGTCAGGAAAAAAATAGTTGGCTAAGGTGGACAATACTGAGGTTAGTACTAGAGTATGCATGTTCAAATCCTCGGGTCATCGGAAAAAATTAGGATATGATTATCTTCATTGCCCTCTAAGGAATGTATACTCATTGTCTACCGCTTAAAAAAATGTGAACTAATATATATACATATTTTTAGAATTTTGAGCCAAATGATGGGACTCTATAACAACACAATACTAATTTGTTTGGATTGTATGCACACAAGTTCAAATCCTGGGTACGTTGGGGAAAAACATTGACTAGGGCGGGCAAGACTAATGTCGGTATCAGTGTGCACATGTTAAAATCCTCGGGGCGTCGGAAAAAATTAGGAGATGATTATTTCCATTGCCCCAAAGAAATGTATACTCATTGTCTAACACTTAAAAAATGTGCGCCAATATTTTATTTTTTCAAAATTTAGGACCTAATAATTTACTTTGTAACATCACAAGATTGATATGTTTGAATTTTATGTGTAATCGTATTTACGCGGAAGTTCCTGGTGGACAATTTAAATGAAGACATTTATTTGAAGGTTATCAAATAAACCACAAAAATGTTCACTTACCCTTTCAACTGTTTCGTAAATGATTAATAAAATATATTTTTTATGTACCAAAATTATATTTCAAAAATATTACTCGGGTATCCTAAATCAACTAATTTAGAAATGTCTTTTTTTTGTCAGTGTGTCTACTGACACTTTTTTTTTATTTCTGTAAATTACGTTAGATAATAAAATGCATTAAAAATTATAAACATCTTTTAAAAATTGCTCGGGAGACCGGGAGCAAGAAACAATACTGAAGAGTCTCTCGGTCTCTCAGGTAATTTCTTAAAAATCTTTCTAATTTTTAAAAAATATGTTTTATTATCTAACATAGTTTAAGTTTACATGTACCTCTCAATAAATATATTTAATCAATTATTTAGTTATGTTTAGATTCTTGTATTATTCTAAGGTCAGATCGATAATACCTTTGTTGGCTCACGCATGATCAACGACGATAACGTACACACGTGTAGCGCATGTCGATGTCTAGTATACATCAATATTAAGGAACAATCCATTTTTTAAACTACCAGATTTTAATTTAACTACTCTCTCCCCTTTTCCAAAACGTTACCAATTTGTTTTGATTGTCTATTTCAGACGGACCTCATCTTCTACCTTTTCATCTTTATTAACTTTCCCACGCAGTCGCCTTTCCCACACAGTCACCTTTTTTTCTTCATATCTTCATAATAAATAACATTATTATTTTTTATAGTTTGGTCTCGAGCTCAAACTAGAAGACCCCTGATTTAGGTTCAATTGGAGCTTCGATCGATCCCCAATCGGGATTCTCTAGTTTGAGTCTAAACCCAGACCAGGTCGCATAACCTTGGGGACCTAGTCAGGGCTCGGACCCAGCCCAAACCAGGAAACGTCCGATTGGGGTTCAATTAGAGCCCCAATTGGTTTGGACCAAACCTGGTTTAGACCGATTAGGGTTCCAATTGAAGCCTCGATCAGGTTTCCTTGGTCTCGGTACGAACATAGACCAGGTCGCCCAACGTGGGGACCTAGTGTGGGCTCGAATCCATGAAGATTGATGAGTCTTTAACATATAATAACTCCAATTATCTTTAACATAAAAATATATTTATTTAATAGATATTTTCCCAATATTTTGACTTCATTAATAAATTAATCAGTTAGTGCTAAAACTTTCAAATTCAACACATTAATCAAGACGAGTATAAACTTATATCTTTATTATTAAGAAAAACCATACATAATAAATATATATCTGATATTTCATAACAAATATATATAGGTATGATTATTTTGTTCATTTTATAAATTTAATATTTTCCTTATTATACAATATAATTTAAACTAAATAATTTAAATCATTTTTCATTAATTAAATAAATACTAAATATATTTAAAGTATTTAATTCTCATTAATTTGTCAATTAAGTATGTATAATTATAATAAAAATATTAAAATAGTTGGCAAATATTTTATAGATAAATACCTATAAATACTCATAGATAGAACTAGCTAATAAAAATATACCATAAATAATAAATGTTTTAAAATTTAAAAAGTAAGTTGAATAATATTAAATAAAATTATATTAAAAATAAAAAACACTTTCATTTTAAAATTTTAGTTAATATTATCAATATAATATTATAATAATATGATTAAAAGTAATTGATTTATTTTTGCTTATTCATATAATAATTTAAACTTTATATTAAACTAATATAACGACGGCTTAAATAATTTTTACAGTCTACGCAAATCGCGGGTTGTTAGGGTTTAGGATTGATGTGGAGAGAATGAACAACTCAAAGCTTTTACTAATGAAAACATTGTATTGCTTTGAGATGATTTGAATACAAACACTAGAAGTCCTTATTTAGTAAGTACTAAGTAACTAACAAGTAATCATCTAGATTAATCTAGACTAATATTGATTATTCTAGACTACACTACATATTATACTAACATTCACCCGTGTTCTTTGCTTTTCTTGATTTATATTACTCTAACATTCACCCATGTTCTTTGTTTTTCTTGATTTTGATCCTCAAACTTTGAAATTTGTTGAATTAGTCCCCAAACTTCCCATGCTTCTTTACTTGTGCCGGATCCCAAATCCAATCTCGATCAAATCCCCAATCGAATTGAGCTCTCACACCTTCATCATCGGTGAGATACTCCAAATTCAAATACGAGTTTTTCAAGCTAAAATCTAGATGAAAAAAGAAAAATACTTGGTCATCTAGTCGTGGTCATGTCGTAAAAGAAAGAAGGTTCATTCTGGTCGTCCCAATGCGGTGCCATCTCGCCGTGGTCATGCCATCGCGGCTAAAAACTAATCTAAAATCTGAATTCGAACACTCCAATCTTGCATTGAATCCAATGTAAATCATCAAAAACTTGGTTGTGCAAACACAATGTGATCACACATCTTCACAATATCAAACCGACATTTCAGCAACAAGTAATTCATAATTGTTGTAGAGGCATTAGATCAGCATATCAACAAAGAATCACAACAATCCTTAGCACTCACACATAGTAGAATAGCAGCAATCGCATATAGCAGAGTAGCAATTATATGTAGCAGATCCTCATCAACATCATGGCAATTTCAGAAATAGAGTCGCATAATTCCAGAAACAGACTCGGCAAGAACAGACAGAACACTTACATCAAATATGAAGATCACAGCAAATCTGTAATGATAAACAACTGATCGGATCAAGCGATGCTGAATTGGAGTAATCAGATTCAACGGAGCTGCTGGATTCGGTCGAGCTGATGATGAATCGCAGCAAAACAGAGATGACAGCTGGAACTGAAGTCTTGGTGGAGTAATCATATTCGGCGGAGCTATTGAATTGCTACTGATTTCGGTGGAGATGGATCGCTGATGATGAATCGCACCAAAGCAGGAGATGGTAATGAAGCATAGCTGATGCAGATGCAAGAGCTGGCAATGATGATGTCGCTGATGCAGGAGGTGGCAATGAATCACACAAAAGTTTATGAAGGAGGTGGCAATGATGCTAATGTTGATGCTGATGGAGGAGGTGGTAATGAATCACACCAAAGCAACTGACGGTTGGAACTGGACTCTCAGTCTTAGGAAGTGATGTTCATGCTGAAAGCAACGAAACAGTAACATTATACATCATAAGTGACTAAACAATACAAGTTTGAACAAAAAAAGTAACATCAATTAATAAAAGTAATATCAATAAATAGGTAATTAAGGTTATTGTCGTTTGAATAAATGCCTACTTTAAAAAATATATACATATGTAAAAACACCACCTTATAGTGCATTGTGGCACAACTTGTAGACCATGAAATACTAATTACCTTCTAATCGCCTTCATGCGATAAATAATTGTCACTATATGAGATATGTATAAAATTATTCACGGTTCATCATTTGTGGAATCGTCTTTATGTTGTTTTAAGGTTGCATAAAATGTGTCATGAATATGTTATTTTTTGTGACATTCTTGCAAGTCAATGTTAAATGGGTTGTAATTTTAATTTTAAAAATAACTATTTTGTATTTTATAGGGGTTAACTTTATCAGACGTTGATCTAATAAAAACATATCAAATTTACTTTCTTTCCCTAGACGAATTTATTGGAAGATTTCCATATAATCTTTGCAATATTAATCAATTCCTTCTACGATATGCACCACCGCAACCATGAAACTTGTCGGTACGTGATACCTCGATTTCAACATAACCATCATATTCGCTTAGGGAGTCGCGTTAGTACGTGGCATAACTTGTCAGTACGTGGCACATCTTGTCTTGGATATTCATCATGATGATTATTACCTGCCTTTTCGTGAGAAGTCTTAGTCATTTCGGGGTCGCCTTCATCCCCTTAGGATTTCGTTCAAAATTTTCCCGTTATTTATGGTTTTCACTTTTGGATGAGACTTTTGCGATCGTTTTTGCGACGCTATCGTGGAGAGCCTCGCAGGTCCTTTTAAGCTGCTTCTGGTGTACCTTCGGTGGTGGGAAATATTCTTCACGACTTATTTTTCTGCCCCTCGTGTGAGAGACTTCCTTTAGGTGCTAGGTGTTCCGAGGAATGAAGCCTAATCTGGGGTCAGAATCCGTGTTAAACTGTTTGTAGCGAGGGTTGGGAGTTACCTCATTTAAGGTAGTGTTCCTATGAACTTTTATCAACATTTTACTTCTGTAACTCGTATGAGTAGATCAAGGGAATAGTAATGATCATTTCGGTAGATGGGTACTCTTTATATAATGGGTAACCTAGTTTGTTGTATTCATGTCGTCCTTATTTTTTGGACTCTTTATTATGCACCTTGTGTGAAGATCTTCAAGTGTCATTTCTTTTCTCTTGGTCAGGGACATGCTCGTTGTCGGTCTGGCAAGTGGAAATTGTGGTTTATCAAATGTCGATTGCATGACCCTAAGTCGTTGATTCTCTCTTTCATCATGTAATTACTGTAATTATTTTTTACATTTCGTATCATCTCCCAGATAGTTTCATCATTAGAGTATTGTCATATTTTAGAGATAAAATTCATTTAGGTACACCATAGGTCACATTTTAAAGAATAATTACTCCACGAGAATTTGTTACTTTTGGGTACCTTAGAAGTCATAAATGTATCTACTTTATTTTGACAACCATTTTGGATGGAAAATGTCACGTGTACCAGTCACGTGCGCAATTTAGATCAAAATTCAAAAAAATTGTGATGACTGAAATACCTTTTAGTCTATCTACCTAAATTCACAATACTTCTCTCTCATTTTTCTTCATTATTTCAACAAGAATTAGGGTTTCAATGACTATCTCCCCTATGAATTCTGTAATTCATCTGTTGTCCTATCATTCGTCAATGGGTATCTTCATATAGTGACTCGAGCTCGCAGAAAATACGAAGATGTTGTAGTGGAGAAATTTTTGTGGTGAAAATTTCGAACACTTGGGAGAACTTTTAACATAGGTTCTATAGTTGTCCTCTTTGTGGATTGTATGCCATATTCTCCTTTAATTACTTGATATATTGTTAAATTTATCTAATTGCTTACCTAATTTTTCTGCAATAGGCGGTTACTAACCAAGTAGGGTGTGGCTATTATGATTAATAAGATGTTAATGTTTGTCCTCATTCAAAGAGGATCTCTGCAAAGGAATGTTTCTACAAAACAACTAGGGAGGACAAGTCTCGACTGAAGGGAATCCAAGTGTTCTAAGACAGAATGTTGGTTCCAGGGGAGCAGTATAAACAATATTCATGTAAGAAGACATGCACCTACATAAGAAAAACCAACAACTACACCATAAGGACCAATACCTGCACTAGAAAGACCAACATTTGCAACAGAAACAAGACTGACAAGACTATACCATGCATCACAAGTAAAAAAACTAAAAACTCAAGCCAGCGACATATTTTATGGTTTAGTGTTGGTTTGAAACTGGAAAATTTTGTATGTTACGTACGAACTGAATCAAGGTGCCACAAAGGAGACAAGTGCAGCTCAACCTTGTACTCAAGCTTCCAAGTTACAGTATACACAAATACCCCTAGGAAGGTCAAGTACAAGATGCTTGCAAAGAAATCCCCAAAAATAAAATGTAGGATGGAAGTATTTGTTTTTTGGTATAACATGTTGTAGACATTAAAACTCAAACATGGTTTTATGTTTATATTAGGTTGTTGTGGAAGAGACAGCAATATCCCCATTTTGATATGTCCTAAAACGGGCTATAGGTTTATGTTTACATTAGTGTTGTGGGTTATGTAAGAGAAAATAATATATCATTGTGATTTGTGCGCTGAAGTAATGCACTTTTGGAAATATACATAGATGCTTATATATTTGAGGGGGATAAAAGTCATTTAGGTACCTTTGAAGTCACGTTTTTACAAATAGGTACCTCAAAATGTTTTTGTTAATTTTGGGTATTTCATAAATCATAAATGTATCTATTTTAATATTTCAGTCATGTGCTTATCACTTGTGAAATATTTTGTTCCACTAAGCTAACTCTACTTTATTTTCCTATTGCTTTAAGATGTATATCTAAGTTGTTTTATTGTTGCAATCATATATATTTACTTTGTCTTTATTGATGCTTTCAAGTGCCGACTTAAAGTAGATACATTTATAACTTCTGAGGTACCCGAAAGTAGCAATTTTTTTCTGAGGTAGCTATTTGTAAAAGCGTGATTTTTGAGATACCTAAATGACTTTTATCCATATTTGAGGTTGTTCTATCTAGATTCAGTTTACTTATACACGTTATATATATTCTATTATTATATTAAAACAAGTAAAGATAGCTAATTGCAACAATAAAACACTTAGAGGTACCTGAAAACAACATTACAATAAGCCTTAGATACCTTTAACATTAACATAAGAAGAGTTATTTCATTAATATAAAAATCTAGGTTCCTACACCCATACCAAATAAACACAATAATTCAGATAATAAGCATTCTAACATCCATTTGGTTTGCATTTATTAGTATAAACAATAAAAATCAGAAATCAAGAGCATTCCAACTAATACGACAATGACAATTTTATACATTCTTTCCCTATGGCGATGTTTCTCAAGCTTTTTTTTATGCATCGTTCATCATCATCTTTAGCTTTGCATAAACTCTCTTTGAATGATGACAAATGCTAACATCATACCAATCACAATAGTCACACCCTCATCGCTTAGTAATTGACTATTGTAGAAAAAGTAGGTAAGCAATTATACACAATTACAAGATATAAAGTAATTAAACGATAATATGGCATACATTCCACAAGGTTTAGCTATACAACCTCCATTAGCAGCATCTTTGTAGTCACTATATGAAGACACTGATTGAAAATTGAGAGGACACTGGAGGAACTACGGGATTCAAAGCGAAGATAGTAGTTAAAATCCTAATTCTTGCTGAAATAGGGGGAAGTGAAAGAATGAAGAAAAATGAGGGAGAAGTGTTATGAATTTAGGTAGATAAGGGTATTTCAGTCTATCACAATTGTTTTTTTGAATTTGTCTAAGTCATGCACGTGACTAACAAATGTGACGTTTTACATCCAAAAGGGATATCAAAATAAAGTCGATATATTTATGATTTCTGAGGTACCCGAGAGTAACAATTTTTTTTATGGGATACTGATTCTTAAAAACATGACCTTTGGGGTACCTAATGACTTTTATCCTCATATTTTATGATGGTAGTCTTTTCTTCGTAATTTACCCCTTACCGTTTGTCGCATTTTCTTATGTCTTCTCTAATTTTTCAATTATTTCGGTTGGAGTCCTTATCAATTTTTCAATATAAAAGGCCATTCATCTGGTTTTTGAACTTTTCTTGCTACCATAGTTTTCCAGACCTCTTGAGTCCTTGTGATTTTACTCTGAGTCTTTCCTTCTTTGAAAAAATCCTTCATGCTTTCCAATGGATTTACAAACTAAAGAAACCTTTTTTCCTCCTGTCTTTGGTTCTTCCCCTCCAATTATCAGTGCAACTTATGTTGTGGTCCCTTTTTCAGGGCTCGTTCAGAGTATTCTCCCATTCTCTCAATCAAGTAGTTTTTCCCTTCTTTTACAACTTTTGTTCGCTAGTTTTCAATTTCTGTTGTAGCTAAGTTTTCTTCTTTTCTTTGTTAGTTATAAGGCTAGATGAGTTGAAATCATAAGATTTTAAGGCTACAGTTAAACTAGAAGGATTATGTGATGTAGAGTGCCATGGGCACCCTGGGTTAGGTTTGTAGTATCCCCAGGAACACGAGGTGTACATTTAACCTGACCAACTTGGAGTTGGTATGAGGTTTCCCTTTTGTCATTATATGAAGGAGCTGTGTAACTTTACAATCTTAGACTTGTGCAGCTATCCCCCACCATCATGGGAGTCTTTTGACTGGTACATGACAATCAATTTGATTGACAGTATTCGGTCAACCAATGCAAATTAAAAAAATATAGTACTTTTTCTTTCAAGGAGGAGTATCGTGGGTTGTGTGCCCTCTTAGTAGGGATGTTCCTTCGAGCTTCGATGATCTTTATGGTCGTGATCAGAAGTTCATCGACGTTATGTATAATATCCATAAGTTGTCTTGTTTCAAGTCATTTCACTCAGTGAATATGGCCTTCACATAATGAATCTGAAGAGGAGGCCCCTAAGGACGATAGGGTTCTTGCATGCTGGAGCCTTCTCTTCTCTAATTATATATACATTAACTCTTTTACTTATTTACTTTTGTATCCCCTTTTATGCTTTTTTTGCAAGAACTCTTTCGTATGATAAGTGCTCATTTTATCATCTTGATTGCAATTTCGACTTGCACGTCATTTGATAGTAGCACTTTTAGTGGTACATCAATTATGTTAGCAGAATGATGGCCCATTTGTCAACATGTCATTATTGTGTGGCATTCACCTTTCTCATTTAACCGAAGGGATGGATGTTGATCCATATCCGATTTTTCTCCTTTTGCTTAGATGGGAGGATGGTGACAACGATCCTTTTAAACCCTTTGTTTAAGTCTGTTAGTACTTAGATGCGAGGATGATGATGTGGTAGACTAGTGATCCTTTTAGACTATTTGCCTAATTCGTTTGGCTGTTTATATGGGAGGATGGTGATGTGGTAGTTGACCGATCCTTTTAGACCATTTCCTTAAGTCTTTTGGTTGCTTAAATAGGAGGTTGGTGACATGCTAGTTGGTCGATCCTTTTAGACCCTTTGCTTAAGTCTTTTGGCTACTTAGATTGGACTATAGTGTCGTGATAGTCCACTGTCCTTTAAGACCCATTGCCTAAGATTTTTTATTTCTTAGATGGAAAGATGGTGACATGTTAGTCGACTGGTCCTTTTAGACTCGGTGCCTAAGTATTTTGGTTTCTTAGATGAGAGGATGATAATGTGGTAGTCAATCGTTCTTCTTAAACCCTTTGCTTAATTCTTTTGTCTGCTTAGATGGGAGGATGGTGATGTGGTAGTCAACCGATCCCTTTAGACCATTTTCCTTAAGTATTTTGGTATGGATCGTGCACGACATGATCGTCGTTTTTATTATCGTTTTACTTGGGTGTTAGTATTTTTCAAGAATGTATGCAAAAAATTGTAAAAACTAACTTTTATTAGCGCATAAGGTTTTCATTTAGAGTCTACATTGATAAGGTTGGGTAGATCTAATAAGTTTCTAAAACTTTCTAAGTAACTTGGACTTGGTTTGGTGGTGTTTCTAGTTTTACAGTTTAGACGTAGTTATTACTTCCATATGGTCATGGTTCATCCTCGCTAGTTTGTTCTCTCCCTCGTAAGGGGTCGAGACTTGTGCACTCTAAGGTTAAAGTGGCTTATCTGGAAATTTTTTGTTTTTCTTCCTCAAACAGTTTATGCAACATTTTCTTCAGGCCGTTTATTTGTATGAGACTTCTCCAACCCCATAGGGTGTAGGGAATTTCATAATTGTTTATGCACAGTTGAGGGTACAATCCCATTGGAGTTGATAGTGGTCCGCTCATGAATGGTGTAATAGGAGGTGGGAGTGCCTACTATTATGAATATAACATAGATTGTCAAGTACTTCCAGCTTTCACCTATGTTGACTGACAATCTGATGTCTCTTAACGGATAAATTGCGCTCCCCGCGAATCTGATCAAGGGGAAGTCAATGCCTTTGAGATCGTTCGTGTTGCGTGTCATGTTTTTGAAAGCGTCTAATAAGAGGATGTCAAGAGAGCTTCCACCGTCTATCAAGATCCTCTTGGTTTCGAACCCATCTATTGTGGTAGTGATAACAAGGGCGTCATCTAAAGGGGTTGTGATGCGGGCCATATGTTCCTTTGAGAAGGATATGACCTAATTTCTAGTCGCTCTATGTTTATTTTACTAGTTATAGATATGTGGAAAACCGTGTGACATTTATTTCGCGCCCTTGCTTTTCTCGCCTCTTGCTGCAGAATTGTTACATATCGTGTTGATATTTCCTTTCTTTTGTTGTGAGGAACTCGAGTGAGCCTGGTCCATTCTTGGCGGGGTGAGCGTCTGCACTCCTTCTTGTCAACCATGTTCTTTAGATGTCCTCGCTAGATTAAGTCCTCATTATCCTTGTTCAGCACCTTGTAGTTGTCAATTTTATGGCCCTTCCCTCGATGGTCTGAACAAAAAATATTCAAATCACGACACACGAGAGCATCGTTCTTGTGAGGATTTATTCAGGTTGTCGATGAACTTAAAGTGAAAAATGTTTTTCAGCTTCCTAGAGGCTTTATTCACGTGGTCGAGTCTGGCATGAAACTCATTACAAATTTCACCTATCTCAATTTATCGGTCCAACTCGTCGGTTCGTATGGAACCTTTCATTCAACCAAAGTCTAGCCTTGGTTTTGTTTTATGTTGTTTAGGGCTACTACACTCTTCGAAAGTTGTTGCCCTCCCATGTGTTATTCTATTTATTTCATTTTGAGGTCTTCCAAAGAAATTATAGATATTGGAGATAGGCCGAAGAACCACGAGGATGTTGTGTCGGATAGTGTCGAAGGGGGGAAGATAACGTGATATGATCATCGTTGGAGGTTCTTCCTGTAAGAGAAGTTGTGTTCTTGTTAATGTGTCGAATAGGGTCCCATACTCCGCTATGTTAGAGGATTACATTTGTTATGACGTCCCTGGGGATTTTCTCACGGGCTAAGGAGGGTATAAATGGGTAAGATGTTTTGTCTCTCAAAGTGGTCATTATTGCGCCCTTATGTTACCTGACTCTCTTGTTAATCAAGTTTTTGACTTGTCTGAGGTTTATAATATGTTAGTTAGTGGGCTTAGTCGAACATGTTAAGTGCTCATCAAATACAAGGCAAGACGTTCCCTTGTGGTGCCATCATGTTTAAGAGAATGGAATGATCATTGAATGTTAACTGCTGCTCTAGATTTTGGTCTCACGGAGGTACACTTCCTACGGAGGTCTTGAGGCGTCTTTTCATGAAGCTACCTGACGCTTGGAATGTTCGAGGAGATCCTCAAAGGTCCCAAGAATGAGCGATCGTAGACCTTAAAGTTGAAGGGAAGTAGCCATTGGTTGCTGTAAAGGTGGTTGTAGAAGGCATGTGCCCGCCTCAGCTACTGGCTCCCTACGGAAGGAGGGATGGGCTCTATGGTTGGTGTCAGGATCGATCCTTGGCGGAGAGCTGCAGACGGCCTTGCCAAAGCTATGGTTATCCTGGGAACAGGTTTGAAGGTTTTTCGAGGGGGCTCCTCTCTAACGTGTTTTCTCTTATATTATCACACAAGTTTGCATGCCATTTGTTTGTCTTTCCACATACGATGCCTCAATTTGCCTACTAACTTATCAGTATTTTAATATGGTTGTTGATGTTGATATGAGAACCTGCAAGAAGGGACAAAAGGAAGTAGTAATTCAGGTCCCTCTTCAATGCCTAAATGAAGCTACAAGAATGTTGGTCTACAACTACAAATCAAATATCTTGTCACTAAATACTATCCTTACATAAAATATCTTGTGTCAACATTTAATATCACGGTTCTAAAACTGATTTAGTGTCAAATAACTTTCCGCATATATAACCCATGTTTAGTGTGGAGCTTTTTCCGTTTTAGAATAGTTCAACTAGACAAAAATTCAGTATCAAGACAACATTGTCATTAATACGAATAATAAGTAACAGACTAAAATTCTTCTATGACAACATTTATGTAGTATCCAATGTAGTTATTGTAAATTATTATATATAAACAACTTCGATTTCTAGTTGTCACCGTTATCAATCTGCTGCAACCATTAATATAATATGTTCAAAATTTGAGCCTTACTAATAAAGTTTTTTTGAACAAATACAAAATGATCAATTAAAAAACTAAGTTTGTGAGAAGAAAGACATGTAAATAATAATTTTATTGGAAGATAGATAAATGATAAATAAGATAAAAGCAAAATGGTTTTCAAATGTAAATAAAAATTGTAAGCTTAGTAATTTGAATGAATGATTTCATTAATCATAATCTAACGTAGTAACCAAACGGACTACAACAGAATTGTATCTTGACAGTACAAGAAATTTGCAATTTGCTCAGGGTCAAAATTGTAAGGGAATATAAAAAATCCCTTAGAATTATCACTTTGTAAGCTATAATTTTGTAAGGGATCTACCCTTAACAAATAAACTCGCGATAAAAATAGCACTTTAAAAGGGAAATCCCTTGCAAAACTTTTGAACAAATTTTTCTTATAAAATTCCTAGCAAACTTTTAAAAATCAATTCTCTCACAAACTTACTTAGGGAATTCTGTGAGGATTTTCCTCAAGTAAATTATAAAGGACTTTTATAAGGCTTTATGTTTCAAGAATTTTGAGGGAAATAGTTAGGGTTTTTATTAGGGCTGATCATGGGCGGGACTGGCCGGTCCTGAGGGCAAAACCGAGACCGATACCGAAATTTCGATCTTGCCTTCTGGAGGACCGAGACCGACCTCAGCCAAAAAAGTCCGCCCGAGTCAGACTTTCTTGACTCGGGCCGGTCTCGGTCCTGGACCGAATCTGAGCCAAAATAAACTGAATTTGTCCAAATACAAGCATCATTGGAATCAAAGTAACAAAATTACAAAGTACAAATCAAAGTAACAAATCAACCAAGTAACAAACATACAAAGTTCTAAACAACGTTCATTTTCTCCCATTGTTCCAAACATACATCATTGGTTTTTAGGGCTTGTATAGTAAATTCAGTTTGGGTCGGTCCTAATCTGGCTTTCGGGAAAAACAATTGAGACCGAGACCGACCTTGAAGGAAAAAAACCGCCCGCTCGGTCTCGGTCCTAGGCGGGTCTTGTCGGGAATTCGGTCCAACGGTCTTTTTTGATCACCCCTAGTTTTTATTTAGTAAATTTACAAATGGATTATTAAGGAGTATATTTAGTTATATTTGTGAGAAATTTTATGCACTAACCTTTTCAAGGGAAATCAGTATAAATAATTTTAAGAATATATATTAATATCACCAACATGTAATAGAATACACATATATATTATTATAAAACAAGTTCATAGTTTAAACATTCAAAGTGTAAATTTACAAAGGGATTATTAAGGAGTATATTTAGTTAAATTTGTGAGAAATTTTGTGCACTACCCTTTTCAAGGGAAATCACTATAAATAATTTTAAGAATATGTATATATATATCACCAACACATAATAGAATAATCATATATATTATTATAAAACAAGTTGGATGTAAAAATAAAATTGCACAATTTGAATTGGGATGTGGTTACTCTTCCAAAAGAGAAATGAGGGTTGGGTATCCCTATCTCAAGGGAAAAAAACCAAGTGATGTTAGCTAATTTTTCATGGAGATTGGAGCAGTCAAAAGATCCTTGGCCATGATATTGAAATACAATTATTTGTACCCATCTAGGTTGAACACTAAGAGGGGATCCACAACACCAAAAGCCATAAATATGGGATTCAAAATTCTTAGGGAGGAAGAGGGTTGGATCATTGGAGAGGGATCCAAGATAAATTTTTGGTTTGACAAGTGGTTGTACATTTTTAAACTGCGATCCCTTATCCAGGGGCCGCTTTGCTTGGAGGAGGATCTTCTAAAAGTAAGGGACATTATTCGGGATAATGGAGATTGGGAAACATCTAAAATCTCTTTCCAAATTCATAAGTCAATTATAAACCTCATTACAGCTTCTCCTAGAAGTATTTGGGTTGATCAGGATGATATCCCCAAAAGGTATTCCCAATGTTGCTCTGGTCCATAGTTAAGGAGAAACGACATAATCATATCGCGTCAAAATCTGGAAATTGGAATTGGATCTAGAAAGGAGATTGCATACTTCAGGTTCAATTCATCCTGTGGCAGTGTAACCATGATCGTATCCCCACTACTTTGTCACTTCACAAAAAGGGCATGGACATTAGCCCAATATGTAAAATAGTGGTGTTGCAGAGGAAAACACGGTTCATGTTCTAAGAGAATGTGTGATTGCTAGAAAAATCTGGTTTGATATAGGTACCCCTGTTGGAATTAACTTCCATGGGGTACCGATCTCAAATTGGTTGAAATCTAATTGTGAAAATAAAATTGTTCACACTAATGGAGCTCAGTGGCGTATTGTGTTTCCTACTGCGATCCGGCTTATTTGGAAAAATAGAAATTCTATTGTATTTAATAATAGACTTTTGCATACAAATGTAGGGGAACTAATCTTTTTACACGCTAAAGAAGTGGCTTCCACCCTAATAAGAAGCTCAACCAAACCAAACCGAATTCTGGTAGAAGTCAGGTGGAAAGCACCGAAAGTGGGGTGGGCAAAATTAAATATTGATGGGTCAACAACTGCAAATTCAGGATCGACAGGATGTGCAGGTGTCATACGAAATCACCTGGGTGGATGGCTTAAGGGGTTCCAAAGAAAGTTGGGAACTTCAAATAGTCTGGTGACAGAACTGTGGGAAATTAGAGATGGCTTAGCTTTGGCCAAAAGCATGGGCATCAACGACATCCACGTGGAATCGGATGTCAAAGAGGCAATAGGTATGATAGTAGAAGAAGTGGACAATGATAGACCTTTAATGCCGCTAATTTTCGATTGCAGGAAACTGTTGTTAGAGTTTAAAAGATTCAAAATCAGACACATTTATCGGGAAGCAAACAGTGTAGCAGACCATCTTGCCAAGGCAGCGGTCAACCTTGAAGAATATTTTGTGATCTTAAATGATCCTCCGTAAGGAGTATTACCGATTATTAAATCAGACATATTTGACTTGGCCAAAACAAGACTTGTATATCCTATCTAAGTGGTTTTTTGTTTTGTAATATTAATATATTTTCTACCAAAAAAACACAAGTTCATAGTTTAAACATTCAAAGTCTACTCTATAAAGAGGTAACAACAATATCTAATTAATACATACTTAGTCAAAAATATCTAAATAGAAATAATGCAACAACTTCAGTAGTGGAACCATTATCTCGTTGATAGGGATTAAACTCCTCACTTGTTTTGCAAATTGTTCCATTATGCTTTGCACTAAGGCTTGCATTTGGTCGATCTGAGATTGTTGAGCTGAAATTTGTGCTTGTTGGTAGTGCCACCACATCCTGCAGCTTTGTTTACTTTTCGTTGGTGTGAGTATTTCGAATCTTTGAACTTGTACTCTTGTACCATGTATCTGACAATGAAAAACTTTTGGATCCTAATAGGATCTTTGGTTCCACCTTGGGCCCGAAACCATACAACTTTCCTTTCTTAGGAAATCCAGCTGCATTAATCCATGAATTTTTATCGAACTTAACCTAGGATGCACCATCATGACCATACTTTTTCACAACATTTGTATCATATTCCTCCTAAAAAGATAAAAATACAATTTACACATACAAATATTTATCAACAAGAATAACACTATAAATCTTATCATCATCTATATAATATTAGAAGAACAAAGGAATATATAATAAAGTATAGCTTACAATGACTCCTTTTGATTTCTTATTAATGAATTGACCATCACTTCCCTTCAAACGATGGAGCCTCCAGAAAAATTCTCCTTGAGTTGGTTCTCGATCTAGTTGTCTAGTCTACAATAATAACAAAACAAATTTATGAGAAAAATTATATATATATATATATATTAAATGTTACCATATTGAATACCATTCTTTGGATATGCTTATCAAAAGAGATTGATCATCCATTGTGTTTAGTGATTGATCCATCTTTCTCTGTCATTCGATTTTTTTCGTGCAACTTCTGATTATGCTCTTCATTCAGTTTTTTTCCATTTTTCAACCAACGAATTCCCTATATCCTTCTTAATCCATCCAGGGTTATGATCCTTAAGCTCAGCAACTGTCATTTTTCTTAATAGCTTTTAAAATCTGAGTCCTCGCACCATTCAACATACTAGTGTAACGCGATGCAGTTATTCTCTCAAATGCTTCCAGAAGCTCATACTTATCCTCATCAAATCACATTCTCTCCTAACCCGGACACGCAACAAAAAATAGAAATTAGTATCTTAATTACATTCGAGTCTGTTCATGTTATTTGAGATTGTAAAAAACAACTAGTTTTTATTGTTATATATGTAAATAAATTTGAGATTTTTAATCACATTGCTTGGCAAATTTATTCAATTTGCATAGTCATCAGTTAAGACTTCATCAGAGCACACAAAAATGACATGACATAATTATAAAATACATGCGGTAGGAATATGTGAAACGGGTCGTTGTATCCTTTAGTTTAGGAACTAAAGTCCTGTGATATTTAAGTCTGATTTAAGCTTTTCAATACATCTTTACCATGTATACTATATTAAAGTAGAAAATAGAAATTAGCACCTTAAAGGGGAATTTGTTTTGATGTATTAGTTAATACATGTATTAACTCCGTATTAAAATATACTGTATTATTTAATACAGTAGGTTAAATTTAGCATTAGATAATACTTAATAAACCACCTAATTAGGTATTAGTTAATACACAAGTATTAATTAGTACAATTTAAAATTTAAATCAAACATAAGTATTAATTTATACATGTATTAGCTAATATTAATACATGGTTAATGCTTCAAGCAAACACCCCCTAAATGTTTTTCAGTAGAATTCACGAACATAGATGAGAACATCCTTCCATTTCTCGTACGAACTCACAAAAAATTCCTCCATGACACGAGTGAGAGCACGAACAACAATATGATGCGAGAAGCTGTAGAAAAATTGTTACCAAAAATTGGTAAGTTCACCTCTCGGACATTTGGTTCTTCTAGTTGCTCTTGTTCTTCATGTTCAACATTGACTTCAATGTTGTTTCCATTATCTTCATTGTTAACCTCATGAATTGATTCTTCAAAGACGTTAAGATGTTATCAGATGGAGCGGCCTTGTGTGGTTCGATGATGTCTCCCCATCAATTGATGCACTAGAAAAAAATTCTTCTACCCCCTCCTCGAAGCATAGCTTTAGCAGGACCTCATAACATATTCCTACTCAACATACAAACAAAACTAGTTATGCCTCATATAGCAAAAATAAATCCAAATAACTTAGATAAATTAATTTCAAAGATACCACAAAGATGTATAATGCTTAATTAGAGTAGGTAAATAATTGAATTTCGCCATAAATGTTGTTGACTATGTTGAGTTTGGACTTACATGACCCGAGTTAATTTTTTTAAAGTCAAATTTTCATATCTCAACTTAGGGCAGAACGTATGGTCATTCAGTCTAATTTTAATATATTTTACATCAATTGAATCACAGTTAAATTATTTACTTACTCTAATTTTTTTTAATAGATAGATAATTTAGTTCTTAATTAATCATTGTGTTGTAAAAAAAACAGATTGCCATCAACACGCTACCTTGGGGTGGGGTGCGAATTGTGATTCAACTCGCACTTAGGGTAGCGTGTATGCCCATATTTTAAAATATTTTGTTTGTATATTTATTTTTCTAATTTTTTTATTATACTTACTTTAAAAAAAACTCATATTAATTTGGTATGTTTATTCAAATTACCATCCTCAATTTTTAAGAACGGCTATATAATAATATATCATAACCTATTTTAGAAAACAATAAGTTTAAAGAGTATATATATTATTTAATCTCATTTTATTCAATTTTTAATATGCCATTTCACTAATTAAATGTATATTTTTTATTTTCCATTTTTACTCATTCTATATAAGAGTCATGCTTCATTTATTACTTTCCCGGAAGCCGACAGCTTGTTCATTTAAACAGTTTCGGTCGAACTGGTCTGGTTTGAACCAGTTTGGTCAAACTAGTTTCAAAATCAGACCATTTTTTTAGGCTTTAAGTAGAGCAGTTCAAAATAGTAGTTTCAATTCAGTTCGAATCTGAAAACTTGGAGAAGAAGCTGCATCTGCATATTGACAGAGAATGTTTTTGTTTGTATTCATTCTGTTGTATGAGAAATGTACAGCGTATTGCTATTTATAGCCAGGAGAGAGAGAGAGCTAATTAATCATCTAACTAATCTCTACTAATATATTTTACATTCTCCTATTTCTATCTGTTTCTTGTTCTTTCCGGAAAACGTTTTTGACTCCATATTGTTGAAGAAGAAACTCATGTTGTTGACGGGTGAGAGATTTGGTTAGTAAGTCTGCCATTTGATCCTTGGAGGTGACATAGTACGGATGAATTGTGCCGTCGACGAACCGCTCTCGAATAAAATGACAATCTAGCTCAATGTGTTTTGTCCGTTCATGGAACATCGGGTTCTTTGCTATTTGTATTGCTGCTCTGCTATCACAGAAGATCTTGGTTGGTTCTGAGATATTGAAATCAAGTTCCTGCAATAAGCGTCGTATCCATATCGCTTCTGCAACTGCCATTGCCATACTCCGATATTCCGCCTTCGCACTCGATCTTGAAATCGTGCCCTGTTTCTTGACTTTCCATGAAATGACAGCATCTCCCATTTTAACGCAAAAAGCACTCACCGATCGTCGAGTAAAAACACAAGACGCCCAATCCGAATCACAATATATGGATAGATCCAATGAGTTGTTTGAGGGGAAAAATAATCCTTGACCAGGACTGCCTTTTATGTATCGTATGACACGGATGGCTGCATCAAAATGGGATCTTTTCGGATTGTGAACGAACTGACTGAGGTGCTGGACGACGAAAGCAATGTCTGGTCTCGTCATCGTCAAATAAAGTAAGCGTCCTATTAACCGACGATAACGACTTTCATCTTCGAACAACGGATCATCTCCATTGAGACCACACGTTTTATCATATTCAGGTGTGGTCAATTTTAGGTTCAACTCCATCGGTGTCGGCACAGGTCGAGCAACAGTCAATCCAGCATCCCCAATGAGTTCTAAAGCATATTTTCGTTGGTTAACCACAATCCCATATTTCGAGCGCGTGATCTCTAGCCCGAGGAAATATCGAAGATCGCCCAAGTCTTTTATTTTGAAATGTGTCAGCAGAACCCGTTTTATATCTTCAAGCATCTCTTGATCGGATCCAGTAATAAGGAGATCGTCTACATAAACGAGTAAGCAAACAATCCTTTTTCCTTTTGTTCGTGTGAATAGAGATGGATCCGATTTGCTTTGAGTGTATCCAGCATTGATCAAAACAGTAGTCAATTTGATGTTCCATTGACGTGAAGCTTGTTTCAAGCCATAAAGCGACTTCAAAAGTTTGCATACCTTTGGCTTTGTTGATCGACTGGACTGGGTTGGACCATGGGAGAATCCTTGTGGGATCTCCATATAAACTTCCTCCGATAGATCCCCTTGTAAGAACGCATTATTGACGTCCATATGACAGATGTGCCAAGACCGAGCTGCAGCTATTGCTAGTAGAATGCGAACACTTGTCATTTTAGCGACCGGTGAAAATGTCTCAGTGAAATCTGTCCCTTCGACTTGAGTGTAGCCTTTTGCAACTAGTCGGGCTTTATAGCGCTCGAGAGTACCGTCTGAATTATATTTTACCTTGTAGACCCATTTGCACCCAATCGGCTTCTTTCCAGGAGGCAAATCAACAAGGATCCAAGTATTATTCTTTTGCAAAGCTGCAATCTCTTCTTGCATGGCAGCAATCCAGTTCGGATCACCAATAGCCTCCTTATAGGATTGAGGCTCAGTGACTTTGGAAACATTGCTCAAAAAGGACTGAAAACATGGGCTCAAATGTGTATACTGCAGATAATTATGCAGTCCAAAAACAGCATTGGTTTGTTTTCGGCTTGTGATGAAGTCATCAAGCCAGGATGGAGGTTTGCTGATGCGTGAAGATCGACGAGGGGTCTGCAGGGTCTGCAATTGTTGTTCGGAAGGTAATGATCGTGATATAGAATCATCATCAGTATTTTCTTCCTCAGGAGCAGCATATGTGTCTCTAGCATCTACTTCTTCAGGAATGGGCGAAGCATCAACAGCATCTTCATGGATATCTGAACTTTGAAAAGGCGGAGCAATATATTCAGATGTGGGTGAATGATTTGAAGACTCTGTACTTAAGTCATCGAGAAGGTCTGATTTCGACATGCTAAAGGGAAATACTTGCTCACGGAAGGTGACATCCCTAGTCACTTGGAAGACGGAATCGGCGAGGCGCATGATTAGATAACCCTTTTGTGTGCTAGAGTATCCCAGAAAAACAGCAGGTTCAGCACGAGCTGAAAATTTATCATTGTGGCTCAAGATAGAAGCAAAACAGAGGCATCCGAACACTCTTAGATGCCCTAAGTTCGGTTGTTTCCCATATAACAGTTCAGAAGGAGATTTTCCGTCTAGTATCCGTGTCGGAAGAACGTTGATTAAGTAACAAGAAGTCAAGATGCAATGTCCCCATAGATGAATGGGAATGGAGGCTTGGAATCGAAGAGCGCGTGCCATGTCGAGCAAATGTCGATGTTTTCTCTCAACTCGACCATTTTGTTGCGGAGTGAAAGGACAACTCCGTTGATGTAGAATGCCCAAGCGTTGGAATAGATCACGACAGTTGGAGTTAACAAATTCCCCACCATTGTCACTGCGGAAAGCTTTAACACCTCTGCCGAACTGATTTCTCACCATTGATAAGAATATTTTGATGTGCAAAACTGTATCATTCTTGCACCGAAGCAAATAAATCCAAGTACTCCTTGTGTGATCATCAACAACCGTAAGAAAATACTTATAACCATTAATTGTGGAGGTTTTATATGGACCCCAAATGTCAAGATGGACCAAATCAAATGGTTGCAAAGAACGAGAACCACTTTGTTCAAAAGGTATGCGATGTTGTTTAGCAACTGGACAAACTGAGCAAGATTGAAACATAGTAGCATCTCTATCAATGAAAGGAAAATGGGACAACTTAGAATAAGAAGCATGTCCAAGCCTTTGATGCCATGTAAACGAATCCACGACTTTGTTTTTGCTTCGAACAGGTGCAGCAAGAGTTGGAGTAGCAAGAGCTGGAGTGATCTGGTTCGGCCCCATTGCAGGCTCCAAGAGATAAAGACCACGAACGTTAGTTCCACTCCCCAGAATCCTCCCATCGGAGAGGGCCTGTATAACCAGTAAATTAGCAGAGGAAAGCACACAACAATTCGAATCACGAGTGAGCTTTGACACGGCAATCAAATTGTATCTAAAATCTGGCACGAGAAGCACATCTTTCAAAATAAGGCCAGGGGCGATGAAACAGGATCCCGTGTGAGTAACACGACATCGTTGTCCATTTGGTAAAAGAACAGAACGATTAGCATCGTTATTAATCTTGACATTAGAGAGCCATGAACTGCAATATGTCATGTGGTCAGTAGCTCCGGAATCGACAATCCACTGCATTTGCGTATTAGTGATAGAGACAGTACCTGCCATATTTGCATGAGCATCCTGTGATATAGGTGAGGTGTTCTGTTGAGCAAGCTTCAGGAGGTGTCCAACTTGTGTGGAGGTGAGCTGCAATAAAGGATTTATAGTTGTATTCTGGTGTTCATCATGTATATTTGTTGCTGGATGCTGCAAGGGATCGGTGAATTCAGCTTCTGCAGAATTTGAAACAGCAATGTGGGCTTTCATGGGCACATTCCATTTTTGCTTGAGATTATCCGTAAGACCATGCTTTTTCCAACAGGTATCAACTCGATGTCCTTTCTTACCACAGAAGCTGCATAACCACCCCGATTTGTCAATCCTCTTCCGACTCGGGTTTCCTCCATTATCCCCGTATCGAACCACTGAATTTAATGCAGCTGTGTTGGGGTCAACTGGATCATCGACAAGCAGGTTGGACACAGAACGTTGGTTCTCTTCCTGTAAGAAAACGGAGTAGGCCACAGAAAGACTTGGTAATGGCTGTCGCATCAAAAGAGCCGACCGAACAGAGGCAAATGTTTCATTTAACCCAATGAGGAACTGTATCAATTTCTGTTTCTCCTTATTAGCATTCAACAGAACAATATCATCTTCGCAAACTAGAACAAGATCATCAATCGCAGCAAGTTCGTCCCACAACATCTTAAGTTTTACAAAATAAGCCGTTATTGACAGCGTACCTTGAGTGACGTGGTAGATGTCTCTATGAAGCTGGAATATGCGAGTGCCATCTACTTTGTTAAACATTTCACATAAATCCTCCCAAATGGATTGAGCGGTTGGATTGTAGATGAGGCCACTGACAAGATCTTTCGCAACTGCATTTCTGAGCCATGCTTTAACAATCGCATTGCAGCGATCCCACTGCGAACGTTGATTAACTGGAACTGATTCCCTCGGACAGGTGCCATCGATGAAGCACACTTTGTTCTTCACCAGCAAGCCCTCCATGATGGCTCTACTCCAGATCTGGTAGTTGTCAGTTCCCATTAACTGAAAGGGTATAAGTGTAGTCCCTGTTGTGTCCGAAGGATGGAGGAAAAGGCGATCATCTATAGCCATTCCAACATTACGTTCAACTGCACCACCAGGTAAGTCCATATCCATTTCTGTAATAGTCTAAGCTTATCGACAAAGTCGGAGCAAACAGCAACTTAAAACAGAATATCCAACAACAACTCAGTAAATCTGAATCTGAGAAACAGGGAAACAGGGCAAAGTGACCAACAGCACAGAGAAACAGGGCAGCGGACAGCAACTCGGAACAGAATATCCAACAGGTGCACAAAGTAACCAGCAGCACAGGTGCACAAAGTAACCAACAGCACAGAGAAACAAGCGACAGAAAAGTTTCGATAAACGTCGAAAGATATCGACCAAAGAACTCACACAGCATACGCAGAGGAAAAATAACAGCTTTGATGATTGTTGAAAAGAATATCAACAAATACTTACGAAGCAGCAAACCTCATGAAGAAATTGTTGCAGAATCATCCAGAATGAGAAAATTCTCTGATACCATGAAAACTTGGAGAAGAAGCTGCATCTGCATATTGACAGAGAATGTTTTTGTTTGTATTCATTCTGTTGTTTGAGAAATGTACAGCGTATTGCTATTTATAGCCAGGAGAGAGAGAGAGCTAATTAATCATCTAACTAATCTCTACTAATATATTTTACAGAATCGACTCATTTTTTATACTGGTTTATACTTAAATTTTAATCAAACCACTTTAAACATATAAAATTTTAGAACCGGTTTGAAGCAAAATAAATCAAACCGATCTAAAATTAAATCAAACCTAGAAATGTCTTCAATAAACCAAACCTAGAGATATATTAAACTCTCGTATGTTGATGTTGGACAATATTTTAGTTGATTGTGGAACAAATTTTCATTATGTTCAATGTGTTTTTCAGTTGTGCAGTGTTTTTTTTCAGTTGACTCAGTGTGTTTTTCAGTTGGTTCAATGCTTTTTTCAGTCGGTTCAGTGTGTTGAACAGTATTTTCAGTCAGTTCAGTTTCGATTTGAACCTGATTATTTCCTACCCAAAATTGTTACTAAAAAAACATATCAGACCTGTTTGAACCGGTTTTGAATATGTTCGAACTAGACCAATTTTTTTTGCCTACAGCAGACCAATTTTTTTCAAAATAGAAAAAGTACTGTTATTTTACAAATCAGACAAGTTCATTTCAGAACTGGTTCAGGTTCGAACCGGTTCATAAACAAATCGTTGTAGCATTACTCTATCAATAAAAGAAAATTATCAACAAAATTCCAACTCCACGGTAAATCGCAATCAGGCAAAGATTCCCAAGCAGCCTAGAGAGAGAGTTCTCTTCTCTTCTCCTTAGTCCTTCCCCAATCTCCTCCCTTTCTAAGGAAAATGGTTATAAGTATAGGGTAAGAGGCAAGTAAGAGCAGACCAAGTTCCAAATACACATCTTTCTTCATTTGTCTTATCAATCCATCAAAAACCAGTCAGTATTCAGGAACCCACCTGTGTCCTCTCTCCTTTACCTTTGGTTGAGTTGGATGAGTGGATCAACTGTTGAGTGGTGGAGGTAAGTAAACAGATGGCTCAGCTCAAATACAGAAATACTGTTTTCCTCTCTCTACAGTGTTAGAGATTTGCTGAGATCTTGAGTCGCTTTCCTCGTGACGACATAGACCTATCACTGCCACCATTAATAAAACAATCCATCCACCTTATTCTCTGCAACTCTCCTTTTCATCTACTTCTGTTTTTCTGTATTTTTTTTCTTCCTTCTTTTTTATATTTATTTTAGTTTTTTATCTGTGTAGGCTTTTGCCAAACTGTATACTCCCAGTTGTTAGGTTAAAAGATGGCAAAAAAAAGTTGTTAGGTTAAACTGAATTGTATATTTTGACTTCATGCAGCTAGTATGTATGAGTGAAACTTAGCAAATGTGGTTACTTAAATTTGAGATTGAGAGTCAAAGTCTCTTCCATACTTATTTTTACTACTCCAGGTAAGAAATTTTGGAGTTAGTTCTCCTCCCATTGAATAAATTAAGAAAAAAGATGGGGATTAGGTTAAGAAATCTGGGTTCAGATTCATTCATGTATTTCTGATTTTATTATAAAACTAAGCTTTTGTTCACAAAACAACCTGTTTTCTGCAATAAAAAAAAGAAACTAGTGATCATCGAGACACCTCCCCCGCTGCAGTACTATTGCTCCATTTTGTGTGTTAGAAACTTGACCTTCTTCGGAGGCATAATTACAACCCTAATGTTCTTTCTGTAGTTTACTACTATTTTTTAACACAAATTATATTTACTAAGTAGACCCGACTAGTCTTGCTTTATATATAGAAGAAGGTTTCAGTGTATGGCATAATCATTTGCTTTTATTGTAAATTAGGTCAATTAATTGCTGATGTATTCTACTTTTTTCTTAATTTCGCGTGTATACGGGACATGGTTGAGTTCGAAAACTATACCCCTCCATGAGGGAGAGACATTATTGTCCTTTTAAGTTTTAACTCTCTTTTAACTTTGTATATATTTCTTTTCACTTTGTTCAAGTTGTCAATTATCTCGACAAAGATCTTTGCCAGGATTCTTCTTCTGATTATGTCCGATTCCCTCCACTACTTTAGTTTCAACGAAAACTATACTCAGATAGTGACTTGAATGCTTTCTAAACAATCATTCAACCTCATCTCTCTCTCTCTCTCTCTACTTCTGCAAGCTAGGGTTTCGTATTTATCTAATAACCTTCTTCTGTATGAACACTCATTGCCTGATTCACTTTCCCTGACTAAGTAAGGTTGTGACTAGGATATATATTCTTGCTTTTAACTTGCAAATGACCTGAAGTTCTTTTCTGAGTTATGGAGGTGAAGGAAAGCAGATCTTCTTCGTCTTGATCCGATAAAAAGATCATTAGATTATTGTTTTTATTGTTTCTGTATCCTTTTTGAGTTCACATCTTGTTCATTCAGCACATGATATATTTGTTATAGATGAACTAAATTGATTTCTGATGTTGGTGCAGTGCACTAGCTAATTCTCAAACATATTGAGGGAAGGATTAAACTTGTTCACGGTCCTCCTCCTCTGCTACATCATTCATATATCTAGAGAGTGCGAGAGTGCGAGAGAGAGAGAGACGCATGCATGGTAAGATCCGAAGGTTAAATCTTTCCTTTGTCTGATTGCTGTCTGCGGTAGTATGTTGTATGTAAATCCCCCTCCGTCGGCATACCAACATTTTGTTGTACCCAACAAACTTTGAGCAGAAGAAGTCCCTCTCTGTGATGAAATTATTTAGGGAGGATGAGAGAGCTTCCTTCAGTTCACACATGGATTGTGATTGGTGTTGAATTATCTGCCGACTCATTCATTCAATCACTTCGTACAAACCCATGGGATGTTTATTTGTACCAGTGACTGTATGAATGATGCGGGAGATTATGTACTCCTCTCTTCTCCATGCTTGGACTGAAGGGAGCTCCTTCTTTCTCTTTTAATTCCTTATTTACATACATTTTTTTATTGCTTAATTAAATGTCATGAAATGTTTAATCTTGCCTTTCAAGTGCCCTTTAATATTTTATTTCATGACATGGGTGTCCATACTTTAGGCCCGATCATTTCCAGGATCTGGCACTGGCATAGCATCCTCCACTCAACCTAGGTATCACTCCACTCCGTCCATGTCTTGTCAGGAGATTCTGCACCTTACTCATCCCATCCATGCATGCAGAGGGAGGGGCTTTTATTCTGATCATAAACTAAGCTTTTGGAACAATGTCTGCTTTCACCCAAATGCTACTGTCGGACAAAATTGCTTTCACAATTAGGGTTTCTTCAGATTCACGAAAAACAAGACATTGTAACATCAGATTGCTTGTTTCTGCTACATTGAGGACATTATTATTATAATCCGAGATCATCGTTATACTTGAGGGGGTGAAAACCCTTATCCCCATAACTAAATTCTTTGTTGTTTTGTCATTGAAGTAGGTAGAAGAAGGATACTGATCTTGTGGGTTATGGATGATGAGAAAGAAGAAAGCTGTAGCTTGGAAGAGTAAAGCATAGGGCATGTCAATGGTGCGGTGCAGTGCAGAGCAGCTCTTACCTTCTACCAAGCTAAGTTTCTACAAAAATTACACTGAGGGGCACGCACCGGACATTAGATTCCTATACATGGGGAAAATGGGTGCACCGGAACACAGTTTTTAAAAATATTGCAGAAACCCAAACTACATAATTGAACTTTAAATCAAACATTAAAAATTCCAGTTTTTTTATATTCATTTTACATACTTAAGGTGAAATAATCTTTGTATTTTATATATACAGATATATAAATTATGCTGGGTGTGCATCGCATGTCTCACATTTGTGTTATTTTGGTAAAGTTAATTGATTGCAAATCTATATCCAGCTAGATTGGGTTAAAATTTAACCCGTTAGACCAAATGATAGACCCACAGCCTCTTGCCTCTCGAGGGTTTGACGATTCCAAATGGATAACTTACTTGGGAAGGCCAGTCAATTGGTGAAAGCAACAAGAAACTCTTTCAATCAATAATAACGTAACATTAGAGGCGTATTTTCATTTGATTAAGAGGTGTATTTTCATTTGTTCCTTCATATCAAGTTATAGTTTTTTGAGTATTTGATTCCATATGACTCGACTATCAGGCTCTTCCAAATGTGTAATTGCCTTTGGAATCTTCCAACTCATCCTCCCAAAATCATTCCTTAGTATACCTGAGTTTCCAATAGCAGACCTATCCATATTTAGTTTAGACCACCCATACTCTGGAGGAGAGTGAGTGTATCAAGGTACAACTTTCCTACACTTTTATCCTATCTGATTGGTGTACTGAGGAATAACTTTTCCCTACACTTACGAGAGAGCGTGAAAACGTTAGTAGTATCCTTCACTTAAGAAAGCAACTATAATATTTTGACACATCATTTTTTTTAATGACACGTTTCTAAAGGAAGCTTATTGCTCCTACACAACCCGTTTCAGAAAATCACTTATTCAGCTGATAAAAGTGATTTTCTGAAATGGGTTGTAGGGTTTAGGGTTTATTGATGTCTACTGAATAAGACTGACAGTAGCATGTATAACTATCGGTATAATCTTGCTAACTTAATAATATTATGATTCATATAGTGCAAATCATTCTTATTTAATAAAAATTTAATTGTTAACTAAAAACTAGAATTTTATGAACAAAAAATACTTATTAGGTAAGCACTAAAAAAGAAAATTAATTAATAATATTCAGTATCGCGTTACAAACCTAATTTGCTTAGACATACATTCTGTTATTATTATTATTATTATTCGTTTAAGATCATCAAAAAGATTCAAATAAATGTTTAATTTGGATTCTTGGTGAAGCCTTATTATTCTATTATACGATTGGAGGTTATCAAGCGAACTTTATGTAATATTAATAAATATGTAAGATATTATTTTTGATGATTTTATTTTCTAATTTCGTTTGACTGCTAATTTGATTTTTGTGAGTGTCTTTTATGAAATTATTTTAATGAATTTAAAAAAATTGACTTCAATTATTAGTACGTAGTTCAAATGCTGAGTATGTAACATTTACAATTTTATGTTTTTTATTTTAATAAAACATTAACAAATGGTTATCTAAATACTATAAATTTATCAATTTACCATGTAAGTTAATCCTAGGTCTAATTGGAATTTCAGTTCCTGGATTTTGGACAGTTCTGCGTTTGTCGCAAAACATGTTGAACCCGGGGATTTGCAACTGGGTACTGCTGTAGTGGAGCAGAGCAGTAGAGAAGAGGGTAGAAATGGAAGTCCTGAAATGTCGAAGAAGAATTCTGGCGATGAAATCCTGCTGCAGAGTGACTCTAAGAAGAATTCAACTGGGAAATGGACTTCATCGAATTGTCTCCATTTCCCAGTTGAATTCTTCTTCGACAGTCTTGAATTCTTCAGAAATTGTCTCCTACTTGAATTCTTCTTCACGCACTCAACGGTCTAATTTGAATCTTGGTCGCCCAATCGAGTCTAAAGCTGTGAAGAATTTCCGATTTCTGATCGCCCAAACCGATTGAGTAGAAATCAGCAAGTAACCAGACAATCGACGACACAAATTTCCAGCAACTTAACCCCTATACCTTCGACTCTCTTTTTCTTCTTCAGTCTTGAGGCAATGAGGAAGCACTGATTTTTTTTGGCCTCAATAACTTGTATATTACTCACAAAAATGGGAACAATCTTGTTCCCGATACAACATCGAATCCATCGACAACAAAAAAGAGAGGGGGGTTGGGGGTTGGCTAACCCAATTACACATCCCCCCTATAGCAAACTTTGTTACCCAGTTCCACATTGGTTTGCGGCCCTGGGAATCCTATTCCAAACTAAATTACAAACTGATTCGGCCAAAAATAAACTATTATGTATAATAGTTTCTATTTCCCAAAAATGAGCTATCCCAAAAATGTGGTTGATAACCACTTCCGAGTCCGACTCAATAATGACCGACTCCCACCTATAATCGATTGCTACTTTCACACCTAACAAAACCGCATTTGCTTCCAAGACGTCTGTGGAACCCGACGTCTCGGCCGCTAGGGCACCAGCAATGACACGGCCCGTATGATCTCGGGCGACCACACCTACACCTCCTTTACCTTCCGCACGAGACCAAGTCGCGTCGACGTTGATCTTGATCCACCCGACCCGCGGACATGTCCATGACTGATCGGCCAGGGAGCTCGATGATGCCCCTGAGGTCCCTCCACTGCCAGCAGCTTGTTGATGGCGAAGGCTGTCACGAGTCAGCCCCTGCGCTTGCTGCACCATCATCCGGGTCTGTCCCCACGCCGATCCTTGCTGCTGCACCTGCAAAGACGTGGAGAAAGTCGGCTGCGACTGAAGCTGCTGCGAACATAGGGATCTCTGTTCGATCACCGACCTCCTAACCCCGATCACCACCTTTGCTGGTTCCGGTGTCCTACCTTCATACACCATGGCGCACCTACTTTTCCAAATCATCCAGCACCCCGTAAGGACAGCCATCCATATCGACTCATCACCCACTTTTGACCTCGTACGGTCTGCCATCCTCTTTCCCAGCCACTGCCAGATAGTGGTGCAGCCGTCTCTCGGGGAGGTGATCCCCATGAGGAAGCACTGATGGCAACGTCCTTACCATCCTCTCCACGTGAATTTCGGGAGAACTTACTGCAAAGGTCTATTACAGAAGGCATAAAATTAGCGAAAGTTTCATATTACAGAAGGCTCCTAGTTGTATTTTTATTATTTATTATTTGTATTTTTGCATGGTGAATCGCCTGGTCGGGACCGATCGAACCGGTTCTGATAACACTGGTTTAAAGATTAACAAAGAAATACATAACTTGAAAGAAAAGTGAAAATAATTATTTTAAGAAGAAAGTGAGATGAAAAATACTTTCGATTTAGAATGATGAGGTTAGGTGGTGGCAATCGTGTCGTGTCTAAACATGTCTCGTCTCTAAACAGATAAGTTTTAAACGTGTTTCAAAACTTCAAACACAAACACTACAAGATTATTAATCGTTTTTAATCGTATAAGAGTTGTTTAGACACGAGATCCGTTAAGGTCAAACTCATTTACACTTTAAAATAGATATATACACAAATCTATATATATAACGTAAGATCTTCAAAGTTCAATATTAAAAAGTAAGTGAATATTTTAATATTTTATTTTTATTATTATACTTAAATGTGTCTAAACGTTTCAGATGTATACACGACACGACACGATTAGTTAATCATGTTTATATAGATATGTACAGATCTAAGGTGTTTAGACACAATTATTAATCGTGTTTAAACGTATAAGAGTTGTTTAGACACAGAATCCGTTAAGGTCAAACTCATTACGCTTTAAACCAGATTGTGTTGTGCCATTTAAGTGTGTCGTGTCAGAAATTATTAGCTCTAGATGAGCAATATTAATGATTGAAAAGTTCTATTGCCAACTAGTAATTACTTTTTGCTGATCACTTCAAAAAAAATCTTCACAAATTCCTACTCTTGCACTCCATTTAGGGCTGGCGATGGTTAGGGTATGGTACAGGCATGACAAATACCATAACCATAATCATTATGGGTACAATTTTCAATACCATAACCATTAAAATAACCGTGGTTATTAACCATGGTTTTACCTGTATACCCATATTTATTCCACACATGTAATATAATAAAAGATCGAAAATTTTATTTTAAAAAATACATAAATCTATATTACCAACAATAAAAATATATAAAACTAATTTCATGGTTATTTATTACATGTATGTCCAGTAACTTCCATTATTTAGTATATATTAGTTTATTAATAATAAGAAATTATTATATTTATATAATAATTATGGTTATAACCATGGTCATGACTTAAATACCATAACCATAACTATAACCATTATGAGTAGAAAATTCATTACCATAACCGTACCGTACCTTAATGGTACAGTTAACCATATTAAACAGTAACAGTTAGAAACATGGTTATGAATTTTTTACCGCATCATTGTCGGCCTAACTCCATTGTCCTCCATTCCCATGTGTCCTTCCTTTATACGGTGTTCATATATCATTATACTTAGTTTGTTATAATATTTTAGTAAATCAAGTATTTTACGACTTTTTTGATAAGGGAAAATGAAAGATAAGGGAAGAGTAACACTTATGTAAAAAACATGTTTTTTACATATTTTATTTAAAAGTAATGTAAATAGATTTTTTTTCGTTTCTTTAGGAAGTAAATTTTGTTCACAAAATTTCTTTTGGGTTAATAAATATATTTTATTATTTTTCTATTGGATAGGAATGATTTGCAGTTTGCACTATGATAGTCCTAGTAAAATATAGATTGCAAAATTATATTGGTAGTTATGATGTAGGTGATTCTCAACTAGGTGAATATTAAATATTTTGGAGTAGATAAAAAGAATGGTTAACGGATGATATTTAGTTACCTATGATTGATAATTAATGTTTATTTTTTGTGTGTAAATCACTAACTTTTGTTATTTTTCATCGTTAGTATTATACATACTAATATTAAAATTTAATGTATCAAAAATATTATTCCTCTCTTTTTATTTATGCTCTTTTTCTGTATTTTTTCTCTTTCTAAATAGATTGATGTAATTGTAAAGAAGAGAGAAATAAAGATATTTTTGGTATTTAATATTAGTGTGTGACCGAATTTAGTAATTTAAATTTAAAAGTAATATTGTCAACATAAGTTACTTGATTAAATAATATAGTTCTAAACCAAATAATCACATTAAAAAACATAATTAATCAGTTAACAATACTAAAATATCAATAACTAAAACATAACATTTCTTTTTGGCCAATCACTAAAACATAACATTAATGAATATAAATAGCGAAAGAAATAGTTAATCCTAAAGATAATATAAACTTAAGAAAATGAGCTGTTTGTGCCCCGCTTATCCGCCAATTACTTAAATGAATTATATTAAATAAAAAGTCATGAAATAGAAGTGATTTAAAATAGTTCAATCTTGAAAGTTGAATCTTCCATGCGAACTCATCTCCCTTGTTTTTTGTTTTTTGTTTTCTGTAACTAAAGGCATTGGAACTTGGGGCTACAGTATAATATATAGTGAGTCTATTATTTTTCTGTCTCCTCAGTTTATCCTTTTTCATTTATTGGGACAGTGAAATCCTTCCCAGGTGTTGGATGGTGATTCAGTGTAACATTGATGACAGGACAAAGGGATACACAGTCACAGACCACTACACTACACAGCACTGCACTGCACTGCACACTGAGGTTCTTTCAAGGAAAGACAAACCAAAAGATTCTTTTATATATATCAGATCAGCCAGTAAAAGATGGTTTTAATGGTTCGATGATCAATAAATACAGTACAATGACGACTTGTGCTTTGATTATTGAGACGACAGGTTGAGTACAAACCCTAAACCTAGGAGATGAAGTACAAATGAAGTTGATTATCTATTCTACTAATTTATCTGGAACTGTGCCTTTTCCTGACCATATATTCTCTCTCCGCCTTTTCTGTTTGTATTTGTACACCATGTGTTGTGGTCAGCCTTATTTTAGAAGTGGGGTTCCTTACAAACAGAATTGTTATGGTTTCAATTCGTTTACTTTATTTAGGGTTTTATTCTGTGCGTGCTACAATGTATGTTTTTACGGATTGAGATGGAACAGATTTGGAAATGAATTTGATCTTCTATCTGCGTTGGTTACAGCAAACCGTGGATCTTGTAAACCGTGTATCTCCGTTGGATATACGTAATCTTCCGATCGAGAATTGGGGTTTAATTAACATATTCACCATTTTTGACTTTAGTATGATTTTTTTTTAAAAACAAATAGTGCTGTTTGAAAAATAAAAGATATAATAAAGGGAAGAAGAAGACGAAAATGAGACTAAGAAGAAATTTTTTTCAAAAAGTATATAGGTTAGAATTTTTTTTTGAAAAAGTAGATACTATCGAAAACATTTTAGGAAAATGTGAATAGACGCGTGTCAGGGATGCGCCTAATCACGTAGGCACTTCCCTAGGACGCGCCTATGTACCAATTATTTGCGATTTCGGCCAATAATGTAAGAATTTCGAACAGTAATTTTCAATTATTTTGTTACTTCGTTAAATATGTGTACCGAGGAGGCATTCTGCTGGTATTCCTCTCCTTCAAGCAATCTCTTCCAGCAAGCAGCCTTCACTCTCTCCTCTCCAAATACTTGAAGGTATGTTATATTTACATAAATATTAAGTTAAATACAAAATAAAAATATCTGATAGGAATTTTTATAATACTAATTTTTTAAGATCAAGAATGACAGAAATTGGTATAATTTGCTTATATGGCGGCGAAATAGTTTGTGAGAATGGCAGTGAGGTTTATGTGGGTGATACATCCAGTATTACTACAACTACCTTGGATATCTCTCTTTGTAGACTAAAGGAAATTATATGTATGGAGTGCGGTTTGCCGGATGTTGAAGCCATCTCTATAAGCATTTCATATAAATTTACAGATACTGATGGACTTTGCAAATTTGTGCGTATCCGATCGGATTCAACATTGTCTTTTGCTTTACAATTAAGTTCTGCTAGTCGATTTATTGTGTTTAGCGTGATTAGAGAACTCAATGTGATTCCAAACATTACTGATAGTGGTGATGAGACAGTGAATATTTTGCATGGTCCCAACAATGATCTCTCAGATGACAATGTCGACGTTGATGCACTCTCAGATGACCATGTGGTTAATGAAGAAGATCCATATAGTCAGCATTTTACAAGGCACATTGATGAAGACAACGAAGAGGTGTTTGAAGTTGGCGAGAATTCTGAAGATGTACACGGAGGTGTCCATGGTGGAAGTAGCTCACACGACGTGCAAATGATGCAACCCACTGCTGAAAATTGGGTTGATAGTAACTGGATCGACAACTTTCAATCAAGGGATGAGTGGTATATGGCTGTTGATGACACGTCGAGTGAAAGTTTTCTGAATACAAACATGAAGTTTAGTAGTAAGGACGAGTTAACTGCCGCTGTGAGGAAATGGCACATAGCAAATTCTAAGATGTGTATTGTCGAGTCATCCACTCCAAAATCAATTGTTTTAAGTGTAAAGTTGATCAAACAAATTGTTCTTGGTCATTGAGAGGAAGTCTTTTTAAGCATACTGGATTGTGGAGAATTTCCAAACTGCATTCTCCATATACATGTGCTAATGAAGTCCTCATTGAACGACACCAAAACATCGATTGCAAGTTGATAGCGTCTTTGATAAGAAATTCAGTTTTAGCTGACACGGGTCTGAAAATTTCAGTAATTTAGTCCATGGTTGAGCATGAGTTTGGTTCGAAAATTTCATATCCAAAGGCATGGTACTCCAAACAAGTGGTGTTGGAGTCGTTATATGGAACACACGAAGATGCCTTTGTAAACCTCCCTAGGCTACTTTCAGTTATGGCCGTATATATCCCCGGGACAGCTTATGATTTCATGCCCAAAAGGGTAAATGCTGAAACTGGAGTAGCAACCTTTGGAATGATGTTTTGGTCATTTGGTCCAGCCATTGAAGGATTTGTCCATTATCGGCCTCTTATAAGTATAGATGCGACACATTTGTATGGGAAATACAATGGAAAAGTGCTTGTAGCCGTATCGTACGATTCTAACAATGGCATATATCCTTTGGCATTTGGTATTGCAGACGAAGAAACAAACGAGAGTTGGAACTGGTTTTAACAGCATTTGAGGGATAACGTAACCAAGGATCGATATGTATGTCTAATGTCTGATCGGCACAGGGCAATAATTAACGCGGTGGATGCTGTATATTGTCAATACGGTATTGGAACACATCGCTTTTGTGCATGTCACATAGCAAGTAATTTCAATCACGCCTTCAAAAGTGTTATCCTGAAAAAACAGGTGTACATAATGGCAAGTACAGCTGATAAACGTAAGTTTGTTGTTTGGTATGCTAATCTATTGGCGATCCATGATCGAAAGTACAAGGATTGGATATCCAACATACCCCTTGAGAGATGGGCATTAGCGTACGATGGAGGAGCTCGGTATGGAAATATGACCACGAACTTGGTTGTAGTGTTTAACCACGTTTTGAAAGGCGTAAGGGCATTGCCATTGACTGAGTTAGTCAAACTAACTTATTGGATATCCAATACGTACTTCTTCAAGCGTCGACACGAAGAAATGGTTGCCATTGAGGAGTCGAAGGTATGGTCGGACGTTGTCAAAAATACCATTTCTCGGGCACAGAAACAACTTGGTAGGATGCAAGTGGCCCAGTTCAGTCAACAACACAGTGTTTTCCAAGTGCGTGATATTGGTAGATTTGTACAAAGTGTCAATTGGACCACTCCCGGGAAATATACGGTTAACGTGGTTGAGCAAAAATGTGAGTGAGGATCAATTGGGCTCCTCATGTTGATCCTCTATATTCGAATCATGCACGTCTAGCAGCATACTCACCATGTTTTCAACCAATACCAGATGATTATTGTTGGCCACAGTTTGATCTTCCAAAGTACACTCATGATCCGGATAGGTGGAGGACAAAGCGCGGTAGAAGAAAATCAAGTCGTATTCAGAACGAGATGGACACTAGGGAAGGTTTGCCCAGGAGAAAAAACTGCTCAAAATGCGGTGGAAGTGGACATAACTGAAAGACATGTAAAGATCCATGTTAGGATTCATAAGAAAAATGTTGTAATTTGAAGATGTTGTAATATGGAGTATATCGTACTTAGAGCATGTTGTAATTTTTAAGAAAAATGTGAATGTCGAAATTTCATGTAACTAGTGGCATTACTCTTTTTATGTTAGTAGTTATGTCCACTAAAATTTTGGGAAAAAATAAAAAAGTGAAACAATTAGCATCTTCTATTTCATATCGTTTTAGGGGGGTTAAATGGGTCGATTGTAAGAAATGTCAAATTTTGAAGATTGTCAAAAAAATCTAAAACAATTAGGACAACTAACTAAATATCATAGAAGATGAATGCAATAGTTCTTACACGCCGTTAATAACAAGACGGTCCAATATTATTTAATGACACACTAAATTACTCAGAATACTCATCTTCGGTGTCTTCACTTGAAGAGGGTTGTCGGGTACGACGTTCAACAACCCTAAATTTACGTGACGGTCCTAATGGCCCTCGACTTAAGGAGGGTTCCCCGATGATCCCACGTCCACGCCCTGGTGCTCCCGGAGCACGTCCTCCAAAACTGCTTGGATCAGAATACCATGAGTCGCGTAGTCCCCTCAGCTCACGATCAGTTACTTCATCCGACTGTTTGATGTGTTCTTCGTACACCGGTAATTGACCGATAGCGTCATAAGACGACCGAAAATTTCTAAGTAAGCCTCGCCAAGTAATTTGAAATTCTGTTTTGTGAATTTCAGGGTATCTCTTGCAGCTTTCCGTGCTAGGTGAATTCCTCTAGACATATACCCCATCTGCAATTTTAACAACAATGAATTGTCAAATATTAACAACAATGAATTGATCAAATGTACATAAGTAATGTCTACATAGTTACTTACCACTGTCTCTACTTGGCCCCCGTGAGGGACAAACGAAGCTCTTGGTTGATTAGCCCGTAAGGTCATACCAGTCTCTGGAAAAGGGCTCGTGATGAATCGTCGGGTTATTTGCCGATACCACGCCATATATTGCGCGACGTTCATCAACGGTTGGTCTTCCGGCTGGACAAAAGGAACACGGTTGTTCCACAGTGCGATCATATCTTGGTGCATTCTTGTCCAACGACGCTCCCCCTGCGCACCTTTCCGTGATATCTTATGCAACCTCACATGATCCTGAACTTCAGCATGAGTTATCTCTGGAATGTGACGCTGCATTCCAAATTGTCGCATGACTCTATCTGGATGGTGCCACTCGACCACATTAAAATGGATAAGTGGCACCCTCGCTCGGAATAACTCGGGTCGATCACGACAGATAAGGGGTGCAGCGGCCAACCTAAAGGGACTGTACGACATCCATGTCACCTAATATTGAAAGTTTTTCGCAAATATAAGGTACAGTTAATAATCTTCGCAACATAGATAAGAAATATGGATTCCAATATGGTACCTGATCAGCTGACTGAGACTCCAAGTCATCCCTATAGTACACCAAATTAGAAGTTCTAATTTGGTGACTAAACGATCGTTTTAGAAATGCCCACCTATTAAGAATAATATTCACAATTACGATTTCATCAATATTACATAAACAATTTGTTGTCAAACAAAAAATAAAATCAACATGTATCCTATGGGATGCAACTCTCCACCAGGCACTTCACCTTGGAGCACAGGACGACCAACATGAAGGTGCTCTCACGACCATAACTGTAGTGTACAAAAATTAATAAAATTGTACAATCAATTCTAAATATTCATACAAAACTATCATATGGAATACCTGTACTAATATGGCACAGCCTGAGAATGTGGCAGCGTTAAGCTCAGATACTTCACTCAATCCCCGATATGTAGCAGCCAAAACAGCTAATCCCCAACTATAATGAGTCGCTCTTTCTAAATCCCTCAGCAGTGATAAGTAGATTAACGACATCTTATCTTTCTTTGTCGTTGTAAACAGCACACCACCGAGTAAAATGAGCATAAATGTCCTCGCTTGTTGTTCGGCGGTAAGATGAGGATGATAAAGATGTTGTCGTAACGTAGTCAACTTAACAAAATTTTTACGACCTTGTAAGTTCAGACCTAATAATTTAAGACCTGCAGCATCCAAATCTTCCTCAGCTGCATAATCATCTATTACTGGATCTCAGTGTATACGAAGTCCAAGAATCACGGCTACGTCCTCAAGCGTGATCGTCATCTCCCCATGTCTGAGATGAAATGTGCGTGTCTCCGGCCGCCATCGCTCGGACAATGATGTCAGTAATTTTGGATCGAGTTTGGGACGACGACAGGATGGCACGGGACGACGACGGGATGGCACGAGGCATGACACGGCCGCACGACTGTATTGGAGGCTGGGTGGAGGAATCAGAGCACGGGCTGGTTGGAGGAAAATCAGGCGGCGGGCTGGAGCTGAGCGCTGAGACGGAGGCGGCGGCGGCTGGAGCTGAACGAAGGAGTGGAGGGAGCTGCGTGCGGAGGTCTGTCTGCAGAGAGGAGTGGAGAGAGCGGCGGGTTCCTGAGACGTAAGGTTAGCTGCGTTTTATAAGCGCCTATGCATAGGCGCACCTGTAAAGTCACGCCTATGCATAGTAACAGTGGAGAGAGCGGCGGGTTCCTAATTTTTTTTTTTACCATATATATTTTTTCAATTTTTTTTAATAGTAACAGTTTTTGAAAAAATTCCCAAGAAGAGGAAATGGAAGAAAAAGAAGAAGATGCGAAGGAAAAAGGAAAGTAGAAGGAAAAGAAAAATGAAAGAAAAACAAAGAAGAAAGGCAGTAGAAAAAGAAAATGAGATCAAGAAGAAAGACAATAGAAGAAGAGCAAAGGATGAAGAAGTGGAGAGAGCGGCGGGTTCCTAATTTTTTTTTTACCATATATATTTTTTCAATTTTTTTTAATAGTAACAGTTTAAGAAAAAATTCCCAAGAAGAGGAAATGGAAGAAAAAGAAGAAGATGCGAAGGAAAAAGGAAAGTAGAAGGAAAAGAAAAATGAAAGAAAAACAAAGAAGAAAGGCAGTAGAAAAAGAAAATGAGATCAAGAAGAAAGACAATAGAAGAAGAGCAAAGGATGAAGAAGTAAAAAAATAGGATCAATATGAAAAACATAGAATGAAGATGAAGGGTAAAATTATCAATGTGATAAAAATATAAATAGGGTTAATTGTCAATTTGCCCCCTAATGTTTGGACTGAATTTAAGAATCCCCTTAATGTTTAAAATTTTAAATTTAAGTCCTAATGTTTGGACGAAATAAAAAATCCCCCCTTTCTGTCATAAGACCGTTTATTTGAAACGGTAAACCCAACACGTCCCTGCACATGCCTTTTCTTAAGAAGAAAAGACACAAATGCCCTTAGGTGCGAATCAATACCAGACGCTCTATTCAGTTCCTGAATCCTCCTCTTTGTCATCCAAATCCATGTATACCAATAGTACAAACCAAGAAGGCAGCACATAACCAATAAAGCAACTATTGCCCCAATCAATCCAACCACGATATGTGAATGGTGATTACTATTCGAATTAGGTTGAGTCTTCATCAGACATGTTCTATTCCTAATGCTTTCATAGGAACCACAATGATTCCTGTCGCTAATGCCAATTCTAGATCTCCATGAACTATGGAAGATAAGAAGTTGCTCTTGTAGGTCACATGAAGAACGGTCGAATCCCCGGGATTAAGCGTAAATTGACTGCAATTATGAACTGCAAATCCATCTAATCCACAATCAGTTCCGGAAACTTTGATTTTTTTTTAACCTCAAGAGGCAAGTCACCAGTGTTCTTCATATATAGTTCTTTCTTCAATGGAACAGAGCATGCCCGATTAACATTACCCCCACCCGGAGTTGAAGAATTTAGGGAATCACGCAGTTCAATCTTAAACTCTAGATTTTGAACGGGTTCGGTTTTTTCGAGCAGTATTTCTAGAGCATAAGACCCGCCTCATCCCTGCATAGAAGACCACTCCGCACTAGACATATTATTCCTTGCCAAACCCGAGCTTCTCCACTGGCATATATTTGATGGATGAAATACAATCAGGCCTAAATATGCCGTGCCATTAGGATGAACAAATGCCTCGGTTCGAGCATTTACTGATAGAGAGAACCTGCATTTACTAGTCATTGCAGCTTCGCGATAAACCAAGGTTGCAGCATTGCATCTATAGATTATTTCTTCGGAATTCAAAATCAGCTGCATTACTATGGGGTTTGGGATCGGATTTCGCAACATGATCCACTTTCAGAAATGGTTTCCAACCACAATAATGCGGAAGATGACTTCACTGTGTTTGAGAATAGATATGTCGTCACTGTTGGTACCTTGAGATTTACAATTCTGTGACACCACAATAATGGGGATTCAAGTAGATTTCGGTACGTAGCTGAGGTCCATCGAACATGCTGCTGCTGATGATGTTAAGTTCAAAGAATCGAGCTTCGTCTGAAAGTCGTGGAGGCAAGTGGTGGAGGTGTTGAGGTCTGGGAGCTGGAACAGAGAGGTCTCATCCTTTTCTTAAGGGCATTTGTGTCTTTTCTTCTTAAGAAAAGGCACGTGCAGAGCACGTGTTGGGTTTACCGTTTCAAATAAACGGTCTTATGACAGAAAGGGGGGATTTTTGATTTCGTTCAAACATTAGGACTAAAATTTAAATTTTTAAACATGAAGAAGGATTCTTAAATTCGGTACAAACATTAGGGGGCAAATTGACAATTAACCCAATATAAATATTTAACCCAAAAAAGTATATGGAATAGTAACCAAGAGTACATTCACCACATTCACCAAACATGTAAGTGCTTTAAGCTAAATAAATATGTGAAAAACATATGAATATGATTAATATATATATATATATATATATTACCATAAGTTTTTTTTGCTTGTGTTGATTGAATAATCAGTTAGTAACATTGTGATACTTAAATGCCCTATAAACGTCCAAAAAGATATTGCATTAAAACCTAACATTGGAACAAATATTAGTAGTGATCAAATATAGTAAGAAACGAAAATGGTCTACTTAGTACTTCAACTATAGGGTTATAAGATGAAACAACCCGAAGTGAAGCTTTTCTTCCACCCTTCCCTCGCGCGTACAAGTCATGCGTTGCTCCACCCTCTCTCTAGGGTTTCCTTGTGAGAAGTCTGCCGTATCCAACGGGATGCTGTTCTTGCCCCACAGAGGCATAGACCTGTCCAATCAATGCACCAAATTAACCAATCTACCCAATCTGATAGTGACCCTCGCTCAAACTCCATTGGCCATCCAATTAATTTCCATGCAGACAAGCCACACTCCACGTAAAGCCATACATCCCTACCAGCAAAGCCGAAATCCTCAAGAACAGCACCAAGCGAAACCCTAGAATTTTTACCCTGCTATTTTCTATTTTTTTTTTCTTACTGTTGTGCAGGTTGGCAACGACAGGTGTGAACGTGGTTGGACAGCAGCCATCAATGGTGGGCTGAACCAGTTCTGCGGCTGAAAGTGTACCCAGGAAAAGCACAATGAAGCTGACCGCCGATCCAAACAGGGGGCAGGGTGTTCGGGTCCTGGGCAGAATAACATCGGACAAGAAGATACGGAACTCGGTGGTTCAAAACGTGCTAAAAATCGCTTGGGAAAGGTATGGTCTAGTCCGAATCTCTGAGGCTGATGAATGCACGCTGAATTTTGAATTTCAGAATGACAACGATAGGGATCAGATTTTGGATTTATAACATTGGTCCGTTCAGGAACACTGCCTGAATTTAAAGCTATGCCAAGCAGATATGTGTGTTGAGGATGTTGATTTTAGAACGGTGCAGATGTGGGTACAAGTGTATGGGCTTAGCTTAGATATGATGACTGAACAGAATGCCAAACATATAGGGAGCAGTATGGGATGCTGTAAAGCAACAGATCCGGCAAAAATCATGAACCAGGGGAGCTTCCTTCGATTTCAAGTCGAAATCTCAGCAGGTGAACCTCTCAAGGTGAGGTTTTGGTGGTATGATGCAAAGGGAAACGACAAATGAGCCTCAATCAAATATGAACATTTGTCGGATTTCTGCTACAGGTGTGGGAAGCTTAGACATACATCAAACAATTGTATGGACGACGTAGTCCCATCGAAGACGAAACTGGGATTCCCTTTATACGAGCTATGGCTATCCGGAACGAGACCAAGGATGAATAACAGATGCTTCCAGGTAGGAGGGGCAACCGACCGCATCACATTCCACGTGATGCAAACAAAACAATATGGAGGGATATTATGAATGGGGCACATGAGGTGGAGAGAGTTAAGTCGTCACGTGGAAAGAACCAGAACACTTCGCACGGCCAAAGCCAGAGTACGAACCCAGTTCCATGCAGAGGGCGAGAGGAGTATAGCACCGGGGGAGACATTGGGTTTGACTTCCTGGGCACTGGGCAGAGATCAAATACAATGCCTACAGGAGGTCATACCTACCCAAGGGACCCCAAGACAACAGAGTCCAACGCCATTTCTATTCGACCTCAATGCAACACCCGAGGGGGAAGAACTATGCCCAGGACTCACACTATCGGTGTACAACATGGAACTGTCAGACAAGACCGTAACAAACACAGAGTCGGGGGAATCTGCAGCTCAGCTCGAGGAACCTCCACAAACATCCTTGGGCATGAGACAGAAGACAATCCTGATTCCTTAAGAGGACCGAACCGAGGAGCTGAGTCACAGCAACACACGTCTAGGGGAAATGCCGAATGGGGGAATGTAGCAAAACCCTAATGCAAATGTCTCTATTACTGCTAAGCAGAAGAAACAGTATAGAAGATGGAGGCAACTTGAAACCGTTAAGGGGGGGGGGGTATGAAGAGGCAAAGAGGGACAAGACCACTAAACACAGAAAACAGTGTGAGGGGGGGTGGACTGAGGGGAAGGGAAGAGAGCAAATCACAAAGATCGATAGGTAACAATAGCAAAAAGATCGATAGGTAACAAATCATAAGGTATACGAAGAGAGTCGACTCAAAAGAAAGGGTTCTGGTGGTTGTCCCCAAAAAGCCACACGACCTCAATGAGCATGATCAACTGGAACTGTCAGGGGTTAGAGTCTCCCCACACAGTTCTCCACCTAAAAGACCTAATAAAGGACTTTCGACCCATAGTTGTTTTCTTAATGAAGACAAAGCAGTCAGAGGCCTACTGTGAAAGGATCAGAAGGGAAGTAGGTTTTGACCGAGCGGAATACATGAATCCAATCGGTGCTAGTTGGGGACTTGCATTATGGTGGTCAAAGGAAGTCAACATCAACATAAGCATGAATGATAAGAACGTTATGGATACAACAATTTCAAGTGCATGGTTAGGGAGGGATGTCTTAGTAACATGGATTTATGGAGACCCTAACCAAGCGAGAAGAACAATCAACTGGGAAGCTCTCAGAATATTAAGAGCAAATAGGAGAGACCAGTGGATTTGTGTAGGGGACTTCAACGAGATCTCCCATCATGACGAGAAGATAGGGGGACGACGAAAAGATCAACGGATGTTAGATGCTTTCAACAGCCTTATGGGGGATCTGCAAGTCGATGACCTAGGGTTCCAGGGGCAAAGGTGGACATGGACAAATAACAGAAGTGGAGCCGAAAGAATTTGTGAAAGACTCGACCGGATTCTAGCAAACCGATCGTGGTGCAATCAATTCCCAAAGGCACAATGCTTAAATGAGTTAGCTATTGGCTCCGACCACTCGTCCTAACTTTAGAGTTTAACGACTTTAAAGGAAAGAAAAGATTTCGGTTTGAAGATATGTGGCTCGAGAAGGAGGTGTGCTATGATATAATCTAAAATGCTTGGCAATGAGGACATCCGCTGCACGGGGTGGCCGACCTAAAACCCAAATTGGATCGGTGCAGATCCTTCCTTACCGAATGGAGCAAAGTAGCATTCAAAAAAACCTCATCAAGATTAGGAAGGTCAAGCAAAGACTAAGGGAGTTGGGGGACCTAACCATGCATCTGAACCCTGATCTTGATGAAGAGAGAGCGCTCAAATGCCGACTTCATGCTCTATGGAAGCAGGAGGATATATATTGGAAACAAAGATCAAGAGTCAAATGGTTGATGAATGGAGACAAGAACACAAAATATTTCCACCAAACGACATTAGCTTGAATGAGAAGGAATAAGATCGTCCGGTTAAGAGGAGTAGAGGGTGAATGGATTGAAGAAGAAAGAGAGATCATGTTGGAACTTCATTCTTTCTACTCAAAACTGTTTACAACGGCAAGTATTATCATAGCACATGAGATGTTTGACTTCCTAAAGACACGGGGTAGGGCAACGAGGCCGAATGGAAGATCAGAGTGCGCGATAAAAATGGACATGCAAAAAGCATACGACCGGGTGGAGTGGGATTTCCTATTGCAGGTCATAAGAAGACGAAGCTTTTGTGAGAAATGGATAAACTGGATCGAAGCATGTGTCTCCGACAGTCACATACCAAGTGATGATAAACGACAAGAGAACAAGAACAATCCGACCATCATGAGACCTTAGACAGGGTGACCCCCTCTCACCTTACTTATTCATACGTGTGACTTCAAGCTAGATGAAGAGCTGTCTAAGTACTGTGGTGCCATTGTTCTTGGACGACCAGGAGATCCGACAACGATGGTCCGAACACTTCGGGATTCCTACAGGGCGGAACTCTTGGAGAAGAAGACAGATGTATGCTTCGAACAACAGTGGAGGGAAGACTGCATATACTAGCAGTGAAGAAGTGAGGGGCATTTGAGGAATTTCACACCGAAAAAAGTCACGTGTAAGGCATTTGCGGTGTTAACTTTAGTGTCTCAGTATATTAACTATTGTAAGTGTAGGAAATGCACCCATAAAGGTTGCTAGTGTGAGTAGTGAAAAGAACGAGGACAAAAGTGTTGAGTTATGAAAGGTCATACTACCATATGTTTTTAAATAGAAAGGTTAATATGTCCAATGGTACCATATGTTTGGGTCATGTGATCAGATGATACCATATGTTTTTTGATGTGGTCTAATGGTTCGTTATGTTTAGAGGATGTTGTCCTACAGTATTCTGTTAGTCAAATGTTTCCTTTTATCGTTAAATTGACATGTGATGATCACGTGAGTGGTCTGAACCGAATGAAGACCAAATTTCGGATGAAAATACCCTTGGATGCATTCCCTCCATATGAAATGACTATTCGACTCCAACCATTGCAAACTTTCGATTCTTTGAAGAACACTCCTCCGCATGTTTCAGACTTCCATCTCCGCAAGCTTGAGTCCCTCGTTACCGTTTCGATTATTTGTTTCCTCAAGATCTTCTTGCCTCCGTGGTTCCTTCGTCCGAGATTGCTTTTCGGCAGCTTCAATTATGTTAAGCAAGTCGCATCGTCTCCCCCATAAGAGTGCAAAGTTATGATCTTCCAAAAAGGTACGTATTTTTAATTTTTGTAGACGAGTAATGTTGTTAATGCATGGTCATTTTCGACGTCAAAATACGTGATTTAGTGGAAATCAGTTAGAGTAACTTGTTCTGCCGATGCTTGTGATGTTCTTCTGCGAAATTGGTTCAATTACTTCCGTGATGACTTTCAGTTCGTTGTTGCGCTTCATTATGATGCATCGTCAATGGATTTTTTGGCTGTTTTTTTGCTTTGTCACTATGCTATAAAATAGAGTTTACTTAGGTTCTATCAGTTCAAAACAGAGTCTGAAAGGAACTGTTGTTGTGATTTGTTGGTATGTTAACTGTTTCCTTATGTTTTAAGTTGAAACCCATCCAAACTAATATTGCTTTGTACTAGGGATGGTGCCAGATGTGGATATCTTTTATAGTCTTCAAATAAGTTATAATGGTAAGTGGGTGGATTGTGATAACGTTAAAGTGTTTGAAGGGGAAGTCGAAAACATGGAGATGACTGCGTATGGTCTATATTAGGATTGTCTAGAATCGTTGTTGATGCACTATTGTGAACTTAGGCATGAAGGGACCATATGGTATCTCCCACCAAATGGTATTCCAGAGAACGACCTTGTAGTGATCCGCAATGATGCCGATGTAGTTGCCATGTTTGGTAATCATCTAACGATACATGTTGTTAAACTATTTGTGCCGCCTCTATTTGATGCTCTGATTCGGTATAAGTCACCATTTATGGAGAAATTGCGTTTGGGGGTTGTTGCTCCACAATTCATTTCTAAGAAGAAGGAGCAAATGATTGTAATTGGAAAACAGAAGATTGACGTGAAAAATAAGATGGAAGACGCTGTCAGTAAGGGAAAGGAAAAGATGGATGAAAGTCCGTCTGATTCATCTTCGGATGCAGCGTGGGAACCTTCAGACAGGGGTTCAACCGTGGAGAGCGATTGGGAAGACTTAGTTGTTGAAAACCAGACATCCCACTCTCGGTCGTCTGGAAAGAAAAAGGTTAGAGGGTCATCAACTGAGGGTGGCGCTGTTGTCGATAGGCCAGATGGTGATGAAACTGCTGCAGAGCACGCAAATGCTCCATTGGATGAAAATAAAGGTGACCGACCAGCAGGAAGGAGATAGCGAGTCGAACATTTTAGAGAGCAAGATGGTTTTGGTGAAGACACTGAAAATGTGTTTGGAGGTCTTAGTCAGTCAGACTTATCACTCAAAAAACCAGGTCATGCTGGTTGTATATGTGGTTGGAATATGCTGTCATCTTTTGTTTTGGATGGTGAACACTTTTTAAAGGCTATGCTGAATGATTTACATGTTGAATGGGTTGTTCTTCTGTACGATTATAGTCTTATCTTTGAAATTATGTTGTTATATGATACATTATCTTTGAATATAGGTTGTTATATGGTACATTATCTTTAAATATATGTTGTTATATGGTCCACTAGCTTCATGAAAGGTTGTCGAATGGTACCGTAACTTCTGAAAACACAACATCATTGTTTAACAACATTAAAACAACAGAACCCTCTAACAACATCATTCTTAAAAACACCTTCTAGCAATAGCAGGCTAACAACAACATACAAAACCATACCCATTCTAAGCAGCCAATCTAACACAAAGAAAAATAGAGACAACGACTAGTGTAACAACAATCATCTGTAGCACGTTCTTCGCAGCAGTCTCATTTACCAATTTAGCACACAATCCACTGTGCATTACTTCAAATTTGTGCACTGCTCTTCTTCCATAAGGGCACATTGAGGGATCCTCCCAGCAGAATAAACCACATCCACGATTTCCATCAACCTAGCCACAAAAAAAGCAATAAAAAAGAACAAACTTCGATCAAAAATTAGGTTTTCACAGAAATATTTAGTTTCATCAAAATTAGGGTTTCAACGACAAGAGAAACTTAAACAGAAATTGTGGTTACAGATTGAGAATTGCAAAATCCAAGCTGTTAAAAAGTACATAAAAAACACGATTGAGAATGGGAACCTCAAATTGTGGACACCCATGAAACCTTCTTGAAAAATTATTCCAGGTTCCGGCTAGTTTGAGAATGCAGCGTAAACCACAGTGGCATCGTCGCGACTTCAACTCAGGAATTGCTTTGGAAGATGCTAAAAAATGAGAAGACATACCAGAACGAAGGAGCTCACCGAAGAAGCAAACCAGTATGAAGGAGCTGACAATGGAAGGAGAGAGAATCTGCTTTATAAAATAACATCCTACGGCAAAAGAGACATTTCAGTTCAAATATTAGAATACGTGAGCATCACGTGGACAACTCACGGCAAAAAATAATGACAATTAGGATAAGAGACCAAATAACAACATTGTGAAACATACGGCACCATAAAACAACATAGGGGTACCATCCAATCACATGACCCAAACATATGGTACCATTAGACCTATTAACCCTAAATAAAAACCATGGGTGTTGCCCATAATACACACATATACTTCCATAGTCTCCACATAGTTGTCTTAGGACTTTCCAGAGTGGAAACTAAATCACACTCCATTTGAGTGATGCACCGTCCCTGTGACTTTGAAACGCCGATGATCGCAATCTGTTGCCATTGCATACCACCTTCAACTCACACTTAAGTTTCTTACATTGGGAGGACCATACTTCTTTGGTAAAGTAATATAAAAAATTCTAGCGTTTAAAGTCGTAGAATATCCATGAGGAGGGATTATACACCTTATATAGATGACTATGGTGGGAATGAACATAGGCCATAACACCAACGCAAGGTATCAGACAAGGTGATCCCCTTTCACCATACCTCTTCATCCTACTAGTGGATGTCTTATCACGAAGAATGGAAGGGGCAGCGAGGGAGGGAACCATTCAGGGGATCATCCTAAGGAGACAGTGCCCAGAGCTACACCATTTTTTCTTTGCAGACGACTCCCTGTTTTTCATAAAAGGTACACCGGATAATGCTAGAGGTCTTTGGAGCATCCTGGACGCGTACTGCTAGGTATCAGGTCAACGGATAAACAGAGACAAATTGACCCTATATTTCAACAAGGGGGCCAAATCGCATGGAAAGCAACAGGTGGAAGATGCCTTACACATAAAGAGCACGGGTGACCCGGGGAAGTATCTAGGCTTACCATCAGTCGGGGGAAGGTATAAAAGGGAGGCACTGGGATCTCTAAAGTCGAGAATCCGGCACAAGTTGGGAGGATGGAGGTCGAAAACGTTAAACCAAACCGGGAAGGAGGTACTCATTAAGTCGATTATTACAGCGATACCCACCTATGTAATGAGTGTCTTCCGCCTACCTAAGACATGGTGCTCGGAAATTGATGCTCTAATAGCGGACTTTTGGTGGGGGCAAACACCAGAGGGGAAGAGAACATACTAGAGAAGATGGGATTGTATTTGCGCAGGTTCTAAAGGGGTTGTATTTACCACGGTGTTCATTTCTTGAGGCGAAAAAGGAAGTTCGAGCTTCATGGGGATGAAGTAGCATAATACATGGTCGAGACGTAATGAAGGACGAAGGCATGTGGATGATAGGCACGGGAGAGCACATCTGAGTCTTTGAGGATCCATGGATATACACAAAGGCGAGCAAACGGGTGAATAGGGAGATAATGGTGGAGCACCATGGGGGACCTAAGAGTGAAAGACCTAATCTACCCAAACGGCACATGGAATGAGACCCTCGTGAGGAACATAGTCGACCAAGATGACACAACCCACATACTTAACATACCAATACCGAAAGTTGGGGGGCATGGATCGATACATATGGACACATACGAAGGATGGAAACCCACAAGTCCGTTCAGTCTACCACAAAGTACGGGAAAGGAATGAGCAAAGACCAAGGCCAAACCCTACATACCAAGGTACATTTTGGAAAGACATTTGGTGCGCAAAGGTGATACCGAAGGTCAAGAATTTCGTTTGGTGACTAGCAACAAATGCCATAACCGTCAAAGCGAATATGATACGGAGGGGAATGAACGTGACATTGAACTGCCCCATATGCGGTGAGGTAGAGACACGGGAACACATGATCTTGAAATGTGGATGGACGGAACAGGTTTGGCTAGGCACTTTGGGGATAAAAATGGATCGACCAAATCAGCTTGACATGGTGGAGTGGCTTGCAAAACGAAAGGAGGAGCTGCATTGACGAGGTGTAGTGTCCGACAAGAGGTGGGCCCAAACGCTACTCACGTGTTGGCATATATGGAAGGTGAGATGCGTGGCGGTCTTTGAAGCAAAGCAACAAAATCGAGGGTCGTGGTAAAGGAGATCAAGCAAGCCTACGAGGAGCACCAAGGGGCAAGCCGAACACACCAACCACCCCAAGCGCAAGATGCAAGACCGAACCAACAATGGGAACCACCAACGAGCGATACGATCAAGATACATTGTGATGCCTCATGGTGCAAGGAAACGCGAAGAGTCGGAATAGGGGTGGTGGCACGGGACAAGAACGGGAAGATAGTGGGCGGGATGAACCGTAGACAAAGGAGCGACGACATAGAATCGATGGAGGCAATGGCCCTACATGAAGGAGTACGACTTGCGATTCAAGCGGGATGTCAAAACATCATCATGGAGACAAACTCACAAACAGTTCACCAACAAATCATGGAGGGTCCGAAACATTGGAGAGTGTCAACCATAATACTGAACATCCAAGCACTTGCGAGACAAGTCGAACAAGTACAATGGCGAGCGATTCCAAAGACGAGCAATGAATGTGCGAATTGGATGGCGATGCAAGCGAGAATGGGAGTGTGTCTTAATGATTGGGTCGAAAGACCACCACTACACTTTGTATGTTTAGTAGCTAATGATATGATGTACTAACACCCATGACCAAAAGTCAAGACGTTTTATTTCTTAAAGTAAAGCGATGAGTTGATAAAAAAATATATATAGATGACTATGGTCTCTTTGGCCTTCTCATCAAAATCATGAGACCTAGCATTTAGCGGGTCAACTTCTTAGGACTTCTCCATTTTTTGGAGCTATGCTATCTCTTCAGTTTCTTAGAAGGCCCTGCATCTTCTTTGACAACGATGTTAGCTATTTCCTGTAGTGGATATAAGTAGAGATAAAAAGGAATAAGAGGTTAAAATCACATATAAGAAAAGGTTAAGGATATCATATTTACACACTTAATTAGTGAAGATAACATTGACACTTTGACTCCGGCAACAAACAATGACATCTCTATTGTTGACTTTGAAGAATGAAGGAAATGGTAAATATATGAGAAGGGTCCGTCTTTGGCGTCTTCTCGAGAATAGGTGCAGGGTTTATATTTTGCGTCCCTAGACACCAAGAGACACTTTCCCTAAAAAAGATACTGGGATTTCCAGTTGGTGTAGGTGGATGTAAAACTACTAATTAAGGGGCGTTGTGAATCCCAGGACCATTCCCATCACAAATGCATTTCCTCCTGATTATTGAAACAGAAAATTCCTGAAGGATTTATTTTTAAGATGATAAAAATAATAAAAGTATGAAATGAGTAACGCCAGCTATGGACATAATACTAATGCACCTTGAAACTTATCCGCGCATGCATGACAGTGAGAGAAAGTTGTGTGGATGCCACCCGTAGTACTGATTGGGGCTGACGATGATTAAGGTATGCTACGGGTATGACAAATACCATAACTATACTATATTTTTAAACAACATACCATAATCATAACCATAACCATTACATGTACAATTTTCAATATCATAACCATTAAAATAACCGTGGTTATTAACCATGGTTTTACTCGTATACCCATATTTATTCCACACATATAATATAATAAAAGATCGAAAAATTTATTTAAAAAAAATACATAAATCTATATTGCCAACAATAAAAATATATAAAACTAACATCATGGTTATTTATTACTTGTATATACAGTAATTTTCATTATTTAATATATATTAGTTTATTAATAATAAATAATAATTATATTTATATAATAACGATGGTTATAACCGTGGGTATAACTTAAATACCATAACCATAACTATAACCATTATGAGTAGAAAATTCATCACCATAACCGTACTGCACCATAATGGTACAGTTAACCATATTAAACAGTGATGGTTATAACCATGGTTATGGGTTTTTCACCGCACCATTGTACTGACACAAATCAACTAAGCCAAGGTAGCGAAAACGGAGTTCTACATTTATTTATGTAAAAAATATTATCTCCTCTCCATTCAGAAGAATGCAAACAGGAAAGAAGCGTTACACTATAAATCCAAGGGAATGGGATATATCGGACAATAAGCGTTGCTCATTCCATGAGATCCCACCCACTTGATAAAGTTCTTGTGGTGAACTGTTGAGCTTGGGATCCCGTGGAAGAGGGGGATGTTGGAAAATTTCGAATGGATGGTGGTAATTGTATGCTTGGATTATTCTGAAGTCGTGACGACACTTTCAGATTGAAACTATTTGGAGGCACCCAAACTTTCAATCGGATAAAATCAGAATACTGAACTAGAACTTGAGAGAAGGATTGTGAATGTTTTGGATGATGATTTAGGACCCCCCTATGACCAATTTATAGTGTTTGTCACACCCTTAGGAGAAGACACCATGCCCTTTGGAAGAGGCAAAGTGTCATTTCGGCCATAACACCCCTTTTGATTCAAATTTTGGCTCCAAAATCAAAAGGACACCTTAGGATGACACATAAGCAATGGTTCGGCCAACACATGGTTTGGTTCAATAATGGTTCGGCCAAGAATTGGTTTGGTCCAATATTTGGTCCAATATTTGGTTCTAAAGCAAGTGTCCAATAACCGGGAATTTTGAAGTTAAAATGTTAAGTCATTAATTCCAAAAATTCAAATTTACAATGAATTTTTAGAATAGTGACTTTATGTATAATAAAAGGGGGGCGCTGCCCCTGGACCCGGCAAAGGGGGCGTTGCCCCCTTTGACCCCCATTGCCTCATCTCAAATCAACCGATGAATCTCCAATACAATGAATCATAATATACTTAAACAAGCGTGCACTCCGCACCCTCCTAACTTGTTTAATGAGATAATATGATCCCATTGGTCAACTAGTCAATCCAATTACACTAAAATATATAACAATCCTCCCCCATTTTAGTGTAATCCTTGATTAACTAAACATAAGATCACAATCAAACAACACAACAAACTTATGCATAAATGAAATATCATGACGATTGAATTTCATCTTAGTATATTATACTTTTCAAATATTCGAATATCAAGGTGTCACTATGGATTGAACCTTTGCTATTCATTGTGAATACATGAAGATAACATACACATAAGTTAACATTCTCAAATGTCCTTTCTTGACACTATCTTTTACTAGCCTTGTGTCCTAATCCTTCATAAACATATCAAAGCCAAGTCCTAGCTTCTTGAAGCGGCTAAACTTCATGTTTACATAGGTAGCTCTTTTACTCTTGCACCTGCATATGCAATTTTTCAAAAGAACTATTAAGAAGTTAAACTTCAACCTCCTTTACTTACAGGTCTGAACACATACCTTGGGATAATATAACCAATGTGTTCCAATCTCCAGATGTCAAGCTTTCCACATTGAATTCAACACCTAATGTCATATTAGGTGGGAATTGGGTATCTCAACATGAGAGATTTCAAATGGACTTTAATCCTATCCCCACAGCCGATTTGTGCACAAGATCCCTTCTTAACCCTTTGGTTAAATGATCGGCTAAATTATGTTGAGTTTTTATAAACTCCACTGATATAACACCATGCATGATGAGTTCACGAATCATGCTGTGTCTAACACCTAAGTGTCTAGACTTGCCTTTGTATACTTGCCTATATGCATTAGCCAAGGCAGATTCACTATCACATCTGATAGATATAGAAGATATCGGTTTAGGCCACAATGGAATTTCATAAATCAGATTTCTTAGCCACTCAGCTTCTTTACCAGCCGATGCTAATGCAACAAACTCAGACTCCATTGTTGAGTGAGTAATGCAACTTTGTTTCTTAGAGGCCCAAGAGATGGCACCTCCCCCAAGAAGGAATACCCATCCACTTGTAGAAGAATGATCTTCTACATTGGAAATCCAACTTGCATCTGAATATCCTTCAAGAACAGAAGGAAATCCAGTATAAGTCAAACCATAATCCATGGTTCCTTTCAAGTACTTGAATACTCGATTTAATGCTTGCCAATGATGTGAACTTGGATTGCTAGTATATCTACTAAGCTTTCCAACAGCATAAGCAATATTAGGCCTAGTGCTAATCATGGCATACATAAGACAACCAATAGCCCTTGAGTATTCAAGTTGAGATACCGCCACACCTTTATTAGGTAGAAGCTTAAGACAAGGATCTATGGGAGTGCTAACTGGAGAACAATCTTTAAAATTAAATTTATTCAGAATCTTCTCAATATAATGAGATTGAGAGATTGAAATACCATTGTTCTTTCGTATGATCTTTATACCAAGAATCACCTCAGCCTCCCCCAAATCCTTCATGTCAAAATTAGAAGACAGAAATTTCTTGGTTTTATCAACTTGATTTTGGTCTGTACCAAAAATCAACATGTCATCTACATATAGACAAATAATAACTCCTTTACCAGAAGTATCAAATTTGCTATATACACACTTGTCTGCTTAGTTAAGAAGAAAACCATTAGACAATACTACATCATCAAATTTTTGATGCCATTGTTTTGGTGCTTGTTTAAGACCATACAATGATTTCTTCAACTTGCACACCTTATTTTCATTTCCAGGCATAACAAACCCTTCCGGTTGTTTCATATATATCTCCTCATCCAAATCACCATTCAAGAATGCAGTTTTCACATCCATTTGATGAATTACAAGATTATGAATAGCTGCAAGTGCTATTAATAACCTAATAGTGGAGGTCCTAGCAACAGGAGCATAAGTATCAAAATAATCTATCCCTTCCTTCTGTCTGAAGCCTTGGATAACCAATCTTGCTTTATACTTATCTATGCTACCATCCACTTTGATTTTCCTTTTGAAAATCCATCTGTTTCCCAAAGCTTTACAACCAGGAGGTAGATCAGTCAATTCCCATGTATTATTATTCATGATTGAATCCATTTCATCCTGGATAGCTTCTTTCCAGAGTGCAACATCTCTTGAAGTCATAGCTTCACTAAATGTTCTTGGATCTTCTTCAATCATGAAGCAGTATTGATACTGATACTCAACATCATCCCTTGACCCTTCAATTAAATAAAGTTGAAAATCAGATCCAAAAGATTTGGCTTTTCTAGTTCTAGTACTTCTCCTTGGTTCAGTCGGTCCAGGTACAGAAACAGTACCACCAGAAGTATCTGAACTTAAAGAATTCCTAATCATGTCTTTTGGTCTAGGTATAGATGTAAACCTATCTTCATCAAAGGTAGCATCTCTTGATTCTATGACTGTGTTAACAGACACATAGTCATTAGATTCTAATACATAGAATCTATATGCATATGAATGCTCAGCATACCCAATGAAGATACAATCTATACCTCTTTCTCCCAAGTTTCTTCTTTTGGGTTCAGTGAGCCTTACCACTGCTCTACATCCCCAAACTCTCAGAAAACTTAATTTTGGTGGCTTTTTATACCACAATTCATATGGGGTAATCTTATTCCTTTTATTAGGAATTCTATTCAATAAATAACAGGCTGTTAACATAGCCTCACCCCAAAAACCTTCACTTAGACCTGAATAGGATAACATGGAATTAACCATCTCTTTCAAAGTCCTATTCTTCCTTTCAGACACACCATTTTGTTGTGGTGTATAAGGAGCTGTAGTTTGATGTATTATACCAGTAGATTGAAAATATACTGGATCATAATACTCACCTCCTCTATCAGTCCGTAAATTTTTAATCAATTTACTTTGATGAAGCTCAACTTCCTTTTTATAAATTTTAAATTTATCAAGAGCTTCATCCTTAGCATGCAACAAGTAAACATAGCAATATCTAGAAGTATCATCAATGAAAGTAATAACATACTTTTTATTTCCTAATGAAGGAGTAGCATGAAAATCACATAAATCGCTATGTATTAGTTCCAATACATTGGAAACTCTATTTACATCCTTGAAAGGTTTTCTAGTTATCTTAGTTAACATGCAAGTTTTACATTTCTCATTGATTATATCAATAGCAGGTATAAGACTCATTTTAGACATATCTTTCATTCTTTTATAATGAACATGTCCTAGTCTAGCATGCCATAAATCTGATTTATTATTACTAGTACTAAAAGAAGTCAAGCAAGCAGATTCATTAACAAATGAAACCTTAACATTTAACATAAACATACCATTACTTAAATATCCAAATCCTACAAAAGAACCATGTTTTGACAAAATATATTTGTCACTTTCATACACTTGTTTATAACCACAATTGTTCAAAACAACACCCGATAAAAGATTCTTTCGAATCCCGGGAACATACAATACATTATTTAAAGACAGACAATTTCCTGAAGTAAAAACAAGCTTGACATTTCCTAGTCCCTTGATTGGTTCAGTTGCAACATTTCCCATCTTTAAGACAGATCCATCTTCAATTGGTTGAAAGTCTTTGAACCAACGAAGATCTTTGCACACATGAGTTGTTGCTCCTGAATCAATCCACCATGCAACATGATCATCCTGCACATAAAATGCCTCAGATATTACAGATACATAATTCTGACCCGAATTATTATTTTGTATTAAAATCTGACCTTGTTGCTTTTCAGGATCCTTAGATCCTCTTGGACCAGCATTATGCTTGCCTTTTCCAACCCGACAATCCTTCTTGAAGTGACCGGGTTTGCCACACTTCCAACATGCCACCTTTGGCTTTTTGTTGAAAGACTTGTTGTCATCCCCTTTAAACTTGCGTTTGTTCCCCTTGTTCGAGTTTGGAAATCGACCCTCTTCAACCATGTTTACAGAAGAGTGACCAACTTGGTTCTTACCCTTAGGGTTATTGTCCACTTCTTGAGCCCTTAAAGACTCTTCAATCCTGAAGTGACTTCCAAGTTGAACAAGAGACATCTCTTCCTTATTGTGCTTTAGGGTATGTTTGAAATCTTTCCATGATGGTGGCAGTTTGTCAATAACACTAGAAACCGAGATGGATTCATCCATCTTCATGTTATGTTGAGCAAACTGTCCCAGAATCCTTAACAGTTCATTATACTGTTCCATGACCGGTCTAGTATCAACCATCTTGTAATTATTAAAATTACTAACAAGAAACTTCTTACTTGAAGCATCTTCGGCCATGTACTTGGATTCAAGGGAATCCCACAATTCTTTTGCAGACTCGACATTCTGATATATATCAAATAGGGAATCAGACATACCATTGAGGATGTGACCACGACAAATGTAGTCATCATTCTCCCATTTGCAGCGGCGCCTGGTTTGTTCCACGGTTTCATTGTCGAGTAGTTCAGGCATGGGAGTACTTAGCACATACACCACCTTTAGGGTCGTCAAAAGGAAGTGCATCTTCTTTTGCCATCGTCGAAAGTCACTACCTTCGAACTTGTCTAACTTAGCAAATTTGCTAGTCATGTCTCTAGCAGATTCTCCGTTCGTCATCTTCAGAGAAATTAGTTTCAATCTTTGTTGGAAAATTTCGAATGGATGGTGGTAATTGTATGCTTGGATTATTCTGAAGTCGTGACGACACTTTCAGATTGAAACTATTTGGAGGCACCCAAACTTTCAATCGGATAAAATCAGAATACTGAACTAGAACTTGAGAGAAGGATTGTGAATGTTTTGGATGATGATTTAGGACCCCCCTATGACCAATTTATAGTGTTTGTCACACCCTTAGGAGAAGACACCATGCCCTTTGGAAGAGGCAAAGTGTCATTTCGGCCATAACACCCCTTTTGATTCAAATTTTGGCTCCAAAATCAAAAGGACACCTTAGGATGACACATAAGCAATGGTTCGGCCAACACATGGTTTGGTTCAATAATGGTTCGGCCAAGAATTGGTTTGGTCCAATATTTGGTTCTAAAGCAAGTGTCCAAAAACCGGGAATTTTGAAGTTAAAATGTTAAGTCATTAATTCCAAAAATTCAAATTTACAATGAATTTTTAGAATAGTGACTTTATGTATAATAAAAGGGGGGCACTGCCCCTGGACCCGGCAAAGGGGGCGTTGCCCCCTTTGACCCCCATTGCCTCATCTCAAATCAACCGATGAATCTCCAATACAATGAATCATAATATACTTAAACAAGCGTGCAATCCGCACCCTCCTAACTTGTTTAATGAGATACTATGATCCCATTGGTCAACTAGTCAATCCAATTACACTAAAATATATAACAGGGGACTAGAGGCATTTTCGTCACCTGAAAGGATGAAGGTGTCATCGTTATTGTCGGGGCTCGTTTTCTGCTCCATGTAATTTCATAATAGGAAATGGGAAGGGAAACAACACGCAATTTTGGAAATTTGAAGAATTAAGAACGACGTGTTTTAAATATGAGGGGAGAAGTGTAGAGAGAGGAAAGGTCGCAAGGAATTCTGAAGAGAAGAAGCTTCAAAAACAAATGAGTGAAGGAAGGGTAAATGGATTTATCTAGGGGTAAAAATGGTTCAAAGATCTGGACCATGGAAACGAAAAGTCACTTAATCCCCACTGTTAGACTGTAACGGTAAAATTGTGTAATGTTCAATTCTGTCAAACTTCAAAAAGACATGCCAAGATTCAAATTTGAATTTCATGTCAAAAGATGTCAAAGTCGGACACCATTTTTAAAGCAAAGCCTTGGAAAGTAGACTTAGAAGGAATCACTAGTCATCCCCCATTATAAGGGTGAAGGCAACCCCATCCAACACATCCAAAAGCATGAAGAAATCCAAAGGCTAATGACATTAATGGTAAAGTTTAAGGATAAAACAAGCTTTTTGTATGGGAATGCATATAGTTGACGTGGTTGAGATTTGGGTAACGGAAAAATCATCAAAGATCACGGAAGAGGAGATATTTTGTTTATGGCTGGAACTTAGGTCAAATTGTCAATGGGCACTATTATGTTGAAGCGTTGCTTCAATTTTGGTAAAGGTCCCACTAGGTCAATTCCCTATTGCGCGAATGGCCATGCGACTCTAATGCTTGTAAGTTCTGCAGGGTGGCACGCCAATTTTGGTCCATACCTTTGTCATGACTCGCATTTTAACACTATATTGGCTGCCTCTTTGTTCATGGTAGGCCAATAGTGGCCTTGGTTGAAGACTTTCCGAACAATAGATCTCGCGCCCTCATGGCAGGCGGTGTATCCTTCGTGCACCTCCCTTAAGATGGTGGTGGTATCAGGCTGAGTGACACATCTGAGAGAGGGTGCTGAAAAGCCCTTTTTGTAGAGCGTCCCATCAATTATTTTGTAATTTGGTGCTATCTTTACAATTCATCTTGTCTGAACTTCATCGTATGGTAACTCTCCTCACTCCAGGTAGGTACGGATGGGGGTTCCCCAATCGATTGCTTTGTCAATATTCGCACATTCCCAGCCTGTCATTTCCTTGATAATTTCCACAAAGTGTACCTCCAGGGGCGGCGCTTGCCATGCAAACTTACTTAAAGCGTCCGCTTCTTGGTTTAATTCTCGCGGTATTGCCTCAATTTTAAAACCGTCGAACCATTCCACCAGGGCTTTTGCCTCTCTTAGGTACATCTTCATCTTCTCTCCTTTTGGTACGTACTCTCCCCTAATCTGGTTTACCACCAGTTGAGTAGCAGTAAACATTTAAGTAGTCCGCGTCTACTCTTTATGCAAGTCTTAAGCCGGTGATTAACGCTTCGTATTCGACTTCATTATTGGTAGCTTTGAAGGTCAACACTAATGCATAGCGAATAGGGGTGGCGCCATCTGGTGGGATTAACACTAGTCCCGCCCCGAGCTATCAATTAATGAAGATCCATCGGTGTGTAACTTCCATGGTTTTTCCAATTCATTCGTTTCGGGCGACGCCTTAGACGTGCATGTTCATTCAACGATGAAGTTAGCCAAGGCCTGACCCTTTATTGTCGTTCTTGAAGCGAAATTTATTCGGAATTCATTGAGCTCGATTGCCCATTTTATCATTCGTCCTGACGCGTTCAGTTTTTGTAGGAAGTGTTTTAAAGGTTGGTTTTTTAAGACAATGATCTTGTGCTCATGAAAGTAAGGACGAAGTTTCGTAGCCGAAATTGTTAACGCATAGAGATACTTCTTAACTTTGATGCAATTCATTTCATACTTGGTGAAGACTTTGGATACATAGTAGACTGGGACTTGGCCTTTCACTAACTCCTTTACTAAGACTGAGTTGACAGCTACAAGGTTGATACTTAAGTAAAGGTAAAGGGAGTCGCCCTTTGATGGCTTTGCCAGAGGTGGGAGCGTCCTGAGGTGTTGCTTAAGGTCTTAAAATGCCTCTTCACACTCAGGCGTCCACTCAAACTTCTTATTGGTGCGTAGGACCTGGAAAAAGAGGAGTGATTTTTCACTAGACTTAGCCATAAACGGTTGAGCACCGCTAATCTTCCAAGTAGGCATTGCACTTCCCTGTGGCATGTCGGGATCTTCATCATCTTGATTGCCTCCAACTTTTACGGGTTTCCCTCGATCCCCCTTTGGTTGACCATGTAGCCCATAAACTTACCCGAGTGGACTCCAAAGGCGCACCTGATGTAGGCGCATGCGTTCGAAAGTTTTCCTCAGATCTTCCACGTGGTCAGCGCTTCTGACCGACTTAACCAGCATGTCGTCGACATAGGCCTCCATGAGAGTATGTCACGTGTCGCATGTCACACTCCGAGAAATAGATGGTGACTTCGTCTTATTCTCTAGAGTGTTTTCCTTCATTCGTCGTTCCCGAGCGTTGGGCCGCATAGACTTCACGGGCGGCTCCCGTCTCTCCACCTTCCACGTAACCCCACTAATAACGTTGAGAGTGCCTTACATTCCTTTTGGAGACTTAGCCCCTCTTCTAGGCGATGCCCGCCTCTTCCTACGGGGGCTCCGACTCCTCTTCCGGAGTTCCACAAGGCCTTTCAAGTGGCCTTGCTGGATTAACCTTTCTATGCCCCTCTTCAAGATATAGCACTCATCCGTCTTGTAGCCTTCACATCTGTGGTAGCGGCAAAACTTGTTTAAGTTGATGTCCATAGTCGCGCAACCCTTCTTCGGAGGAGGAGGCGTCCCTATTCAAGGGAGTGAATGATGTCTCGTAGACATCTCGGGTAGGGCGCGCCTGTTGGGATGTATGAATAAACTGAATGTCGAATCATAAAGAGATCAAGAAGTTGAGTTGTTTTGAGGATCATTCAGCATGTGGTAAGTCATTGTGTTCATCTTCAAGTGTATTCTAGAATATTCAAGTTGTTTCTAGGATGTTCAAGTAGAAAGGAGATCAATTGCTGTCTAAATCCTTTATATAGGATTAGTTCTCTTTGTGTAAAATAAATTGAATAATCAGTTACAATTTTGTTGAATAGATTGCTCTATTTTCTGTTTTCTCTTATTATATTGTTGTGCATGTTTTCTCATTCTTCATCTTCATCTTTCTTGTTCATCAAAGATCTGGATTGTTCTCTGTCCGTTCACATGGTATCAGAGCCTTGATCTCATATTTCCGCTGCAATTTCGTGAAGAATTCTGTCAATATCAGTAACTCATTCTTCACTCCTGTCAAGGTCTTCGTTTCTTACTATTCTTCGCCATGGATGATGCTAATCCCTCATTCTTCAACAAAATAATTTGTCAACTCACCAGTGAAGATAATTTCCATTCGTATAAGCAGCGAGTGCTACTTTTAGTTTGTGGATTCAATCTTGAAGGCTATCTATTCGGCACGCTTCATGTTCCTCTAATGGTTGATGATGGAGACGGCGAGAAGGTTGTTAATCCTGAATATGCAAAGTTCTCTCAGCAAGACAGCTCCCTGGCATCCTGGTTGCTTACCTCGATTTCTTCCTCTATCAGCAAGGGACTGGTTGGCTGCATGACAACTTGTTCAATCTGGACAAAACTTCCTCAACACTTCTCATCCTCATCAACAACAACGATCATGAGCCTATATGATCGGTTGAAGGTTAGAAAACAATTCAATCATCCTATACGTGAGTATCCGACTGAGATTCAGTTGATATGTGATAGTCTAGCTGGATGTGGACATCCTATAGAAGAGATGCATCAAATCTCTATCATTCTCAATGGAGTCAAGGGACAGTATGACAATGTGGTTTCTGTCATACATGCTAGCAGCAATCCCTATGATCTTGCCTCTATTAGGTCGTTTCTCTTAGATGCAGAGGCACATCAGACGGATCTAATGTTTGATAGTACGATATCTATTGTGAGTGTTGCGATGAAGCCAGCCACTGAAGGACAAGTCAGTACAACCTCAAGCATGAAAGATTCAGGTCATTCTAGACCTCCGGAAACTGGACAAAGTAAGCAGAGTCAACAACAAATCATACAAGAATTTCAAGCCACTTCGACTTGATATGGCAGAGGACGAGGTAGGGGCAGAGGTTTCGAAAACAGCAAACCACAGTGTCAACTGTGTGGCAAATTTGGTCACTTAGTGAATAGATTTAATGTGCACTTTCAAGGTGTGACTAATCAATCTGCTGAGATAAGTGCTAATCTCGCAGCTGTGAATTGGAATGATGAAGGAGGAGAAGTTCCACCTCTGCAGTTGTTTCAAGCAAGTTCAACTCATGTTCAGATGTTGCAGCATAATCCTGATCATGTGCCATCCTCTGTTCATACTCCTACCTTTTCACCTATGATTAATCCATATCTCTCCACTCCTATGCAGTACTATCTTTCTCCATTTCCAACATATTCTCATTCTCAAATCAGTTTGACAACAACACCTTTTAGTCAGTCCTCAGGTGAATTACCTACTTAAGCAAGCCTGATAGCCTCGTATGTTCAGCAATATGTCAAGGCATGGTATCCAGATTCCGGGGCAACCAATCATTTCACGCATGGCTCACCAACAAGTAATCATGCTCAACCATACATGGGCTCAGGTAAAGTACAAGTGACAAATGGATATTTCTTGGATATAAACTCTATATGCACGTCTGTTATTAATATAACTTCTAAGCCTCTGGTGCTTAATAATCTGTTATACACTCCTAATATTACTAAGAATCTTGTATCAGTTTCTCAGTTCACCAAGGATAATGGAGTCTTCTTTGAGTTTCATCCCAATTGCTGCTTAGTTCGTGATGCTGAATCAAAAGAGGTGTTGATGTCCGGTGTTGAAAGTGGAGGCATGTACAAAATTGATCTAAGTCAAATGAGTGATAGAAGTGGTACTAGATTACTGTCATGTAATAAAACTGATAGCTTAGATAGTTCTGCAAATAAATCGTGTTTTGTTGGACAAGTGAAGTTGACTTCTTTTATGTTACATCAGAGATTGGGTCATCCCTCTGATCAGATTTTAAATTCCGTTATACGCAATAACAAGTTGTCTCTATTGACTGAGAACTCTCCATGCAATGCCTGTGCAATTGGTAAAAGTTGCAAGTTACCTTTTCATCCCACTGATTCGGTATATCATATACCCTTAGAACTTGTGGAGATGGACCTCTGGGTCCTGCTCCTTCAACCTCTAATGGTTGTGTTTACTTTCTGAGTATTGTTGATATTTGTACTCGTTATACTTGGATATATTTTCTGCAAAGGAAAAGCGATGTGAAAATCTTTCCACAGTTTCATAAACAGGTAGATAAACAGATTGGATGTTCACTGAAAGCAATTCAGAAAGATGGTGGGGGACAATTCAAGACACTTGCTTCTTATCTTGATCAATTTGGTATTGTTCATAGGCTAACATGTCCTTACACCTGAGAGCAAAATGACATTGTCGAAAGGAAGCACCGTCACATCGTGGAAATGGGACTTACCTTGATGAAGCAAGCATATCTTCCTCATCAATATTGTAGTTATGCCTTCTTCACTGCGGTATTATTAATTAACTGACTTCCTACCAACGTCTTAGACTATGTTTCTCCACATGAAAAGATGTTTAAAACTCCTTTTGACTATAGTTTTCTTAGAGTCTTTGGTTGCTTGTGTTATCCTCATCTTAGACCTTACAACAAACATAAAATGGATTTTAGATCTTCTCATTGTGTGTTTATCGGATATTGTTCAAATCAACATGGTTACAAGTGTCTTGATGCTTTATGTAGAATATATGTGTCTAGACATGTGAAATTTCAGGAAACATCATTTCCCTTTGCTGAGTCCAAAGGAAGTTTTATGCAGTGCTCTGCGGTTAAGAATACTCATACTTGTGAACCATTTTTTCTTGGGAAAAGTATGAAAAATATGTAACATGTTTGCCCAAAATGGTAATCGATGAAATTTGTTTTGGGCCGCGGCTATTTGATGTAAAACGTTTACTTCTGTAGGTTTTTGAAGAAACGTTAGGTTTTCTGTTAATTTATCCGTTACAAGTTAGCACGTGCTTGTCACGTGACAAATAAATTGAACGTTGAAATAAACAAAAACGATAATACCCGAACTACCCTTGATGAAATTCCCTCCTTTAATCTCTGCGAACCGAACCGTTTCCCTCCCTAAGACCGAACCGGTCCCTCTACCCAAAAACATATCACCTCTCTAGCAACTCTTCAATTTCAAAAATCGAAGAACTGCCCATCCCATCAGTTTCAAGAACCGAAGAGAGAAATCCCTAAACCCTAAAATCGGAGCTGCTGCGTTCAATCGTTGTAATCGGAGCTGCTGCTGCATTTTTCACGCTCGCCTGAAGACAGCAAGTGAAGGCGTTGCTGCGGGAGGTGCTGCAATTTCTTCGATTTGAAGAATCGGCTGTTCTTGAAGAATCGGCGCGACTGCTCTGTTTGTGTTGATCCCGTCGCGAATCGAAGCTACTCTTCAGAGGTAATTATCCCATGTTCAGTTTCAAGTGTATAAAAGCCGAAAGTCACCCTCTAATTTGTGTCCTGCATGAAAATTTCTAACATTGGCAAAGTTGACGAATTGAAGGAAAACGATTAAACGATTGATGTTGAAAGGTTAATTAGTTACGTTAGCATTGTATATAAATATGATATGTTTAATTAGGTCGCTGTTTATGTGTGTGTTGTTTGTGACATTACCGAATGTTACTGTGTTTTGTTTGTGTAATGACCGAATGTTGATGTTTGTTTGCAGAATGTCTACTTCAAGTGAGGGTAAGTGGTTTCTTCAAATCCACTATGATGGTAACTGGGTTGACGGTGTTTACAAGGGCAAGGTATGCTTGACGGACTTGATGGACCATTGCTTTTGGTACTTAAATGTGGCCGTTCTACTTGAGTATTACGGTTTGAAGAGTGATGGTGTGATAACGTACGTGCCACCGAATGGAGATCCGAAAAAGGACATTGAAGTGTTATGTAGCGATGACGATATTGCACTAATCAAGGAGAAACAACAAGGTGTGCGGGAGGTAAATTTGTATGTGCTTCCACCATTTGATGAGGAAGCATGTCTTAAAGATCCGTGGTTGGAAGAACTCCGCAACAACACATTGTTGAAGCAAATTGCAAACCGAAGAAGGATGGCATCCGCAATAATAGCCGAACTGAAGAAGCAACGTTTGAGCGAGAAAGTGAAAGGGAAGGCACCCATGGTCGAGAGTAGTGCTTCGGAAGAGATGTCTTCCGACTCCGAGGGAATATCCGACCCAAATTGGAAAGCCAAAAAGGGTGAAGAGGAGGATGACACCGATGATGATGAGGATGATGAAACGTCACCAAACCGAGCGCAAACACATGGGCAGCGACCAAGAACACGTAAAGCCGCTGAAGGTGATATACCCGACGTAGTTGGTGCGATAGAAGGTGAGTGGGGCGATACCGCGGCAGGTATTGGGGTGAACATAGATGTGGACATGTTAAATCTGGAGCATGACTATCCGAGCGACACCTTGAGGACTCTCCCATTTTCAGACATGGAATACGACGTGACAAGCGGACATAGGACAAGAGTTATTGATGAAGAGGTGAATGCGGAGTTGGGTCAACCCACCAAAAAATACGAGCTGAAACTTGGTATGAAGTTCGTAGATGCGAAGGCGTTTAGGGATTACATGATTGGACATAGCATCCAAGAGGGGTATGAGATGGATTCGAAGGGATCAAATGGTCCCAAACGAGTAGAATTCCGGTGCAAACAGGCCAACTGTGGCTTCAAGTGTTGTGCGGTCCGTGTTCCTCAACAAGCGACTTTTCAGTTACGCAAGTTGGTGGACGAGCATTCATGCGGTCGATCATTCCACACCAAGAAGATTGGTGGTAAGTGGATATGCGAGAACTTCATTGAGTTGATTAGGAACGAACCGAAGGTATGAAGTGCGACCATAGCTGATGAAATTCAAAAAAGATTCAACTTCGATGTGAAGCGATGGAATATCTGTGAAGGTATAAGATTAGCGAGAGAGAAGTTACGTGGCGATAGATTATGGCAGTTTGAACGCCTAAGAGACTACGCCGGGACGGTGTTGATTCATAACCCAGGAAGCTCGGTATACATACAGGTTGATCCGGTGCCGAACCCTTTGAGACCTAGATTTGAACGTATGTACGTCTGTTTAAAGGGATGTATGGAAGGGGTTAGAGCTGGTTGTCGACCTTTCATTGGGTTGGATGGGTGTCACTTGAAAGGCCTGGATGGGGGGCAACTGCTAAGTGCCGTTTCTCGGGATGCTGACAATAGAGTCTTCCCTCTATGTTATGCGTGGGTCGAAGCTGAAACGAGAGAGTCGTGGATGTGGTTCCTGGACATCTTCAAGACAGATTGGTCGACGAAATCGGGAAGCTAAGCTGCTACGGACGCCACCTTGGAGGAGAATGTTGGAGAAGAAACAGATCGGTTCAACGAAGGAGAAGGTTGTTAGAATAGGTGCATTTTGGTCTTTTCAAACGGACAGAAACTCACGTGCCATGCATGGAGGCAACTAACGGACTTTTTTGACGGACACAAACATAATTTTACGGAATTCATCAAAAACCTACACCAACAAACATATTCCATCAAAAACAAACATTGGGCCGCATTCACCATTTTGGGCAAACATGTTACATCTTTTTCATACTTTTCCCTTTTTTATTCCATTCAACTCTACTCTTTACATTCCTATTGATGTTGTTCCAGCATCAAATTCTGCTCATCCTGATACTATCAATGCATATTGTACATCTCATCCTGTAGGTGAGCATATTCCAACAGATTAGTCATCTCTAAGGTATACTCTTAGTAATTCTCATCTTGTTCCTATAACAAGGCTTCCTTCCTCTAGTAATACATCACCTGGTTCTGCTTTCCCTTTTGTTCTTCCTGTTTGTACATCATCACGTAAGTCTCCATCTTCATCTAATGTGCATCATCGATCAAAGTCTCACTCTTCTGGAGTATCTTCCTTGATTCAATTCAGTTGAAAGCTCTGCCCTTGTCTACTCATCCAATGCAGTCTAGACTGAAGACAATATCTGCTATGGAAGCTCTCACGAAAGTAGCCATGCCATCTAGTGATCTTCTAGAGACTGAGCCTGAAGATATTTACAGAGCAATGTAGTGTCCTCATTCGACAAGTGTAGTTCATGATGAGCTAACAACTCTGGCTATCAACAATACCTGGTATCATACATCTCTTCCAGGTGGAAGGATTCTGGTTGGGTGTAAATGGTTATTCAAAGTTAAAAGGAACCCTGATGGATCCGTTTCAAGATATAAAGTTCGTCTTGTGGCTAAAGAATTTTCGCAAAAGCCTGGATTTGATTTTCAGGAAACGTTTAGTCATGTTGTCAAAGCACCAACAGTTCAAATTATTCTTACTTTGTCATTAACTAATAAATGGCTCCTTCGACAGGTGGATGTGAATAATGCTTTCTTACATTGGGAGCTCAATGAAGATGTATATATAACACAACCACCACGTTTCCAGCAACATGATCATGATGGGAAAATGCTGGTCTGCAAACTCAACAAGGCACTTTATGGGCTTAAACAAGCTCCTCGGTCTTGGTTTGAGAGGTTTAAACATTTCTTACTTAATAATCTTTAGTTCAGTGTTTCATTAGTTGATTCCTGTTTGTTTTTGAAGAAGACTGACTGATCAGGGAAGCGTGTTTCTTCTTGTCTATGTGGATGACATCGTTGTTACAGGAAGTGACTCTACCGAAATTGAACATATAATCGTACATATCAATTCTGAATTTAAGCTCAAAGATTTGGGATTATTGAACTATTTTCTTGGTATGGATGTGCACGTCGGTGATGATTGTCTTTTACTGGGGCAAAAGAAATATATATCTGATTTGATTACGAAGACTGGTTTGATTAATTCCAAACCTCTACCTACTCCCATGTCTGGCATTTTCTCAGTAAGGGACGTACTTATATGAACAACACTCTCTTTGATTATGTGAATCTATATAGGAGTACAATTGGAGCCTTCCAACATGTGTGTATCACAAGGCCTGACATTCATTTTGTTGTTAATAAACTAAGCCAATTTATGCAGCAACCACTTTAGTTTCATTGGAAAGATGTGGTTCGATTTCTTAGGTATCTCAAAGGTACAATTGATTATGACTTACTTTTCAGGTCTTCTAGTGCTCCTTCATCTGAGCTAACTCTTGTATTGTTTGCTGATGCTGATTGGAGGAGTGATGTTGTTGACAGGAAGTCTGTGTCAGGTCATTATCTTCTGTTGAACAACAATCCAATAGTGTGGAGTTCGAAAAAGCAGTCTCTGATCTCTCGGTCCTCCTCTGAGGCTGAATACAAAGCCGTGGTAAATGTTTTATCTGAAATCATTTGGATTGTATCATTATTGACTGAACTTGGTGTGAAACCCTCAAATGTTCCCATTGTTTGGTGTGACAACACTGGCGTTGTTGCTTTAACAGAAAATCCTCTACAACATTTGAAAATGAAACATGTTGAACTTGATCTTTGTTTTGTTCAGGAAAAGGTTAAAAATGGGCAAGTAATTGTTAATTTTGTTTCTGCTTCTGAACAGTTAGGTGACATTCTCACTAAACCTCTTATTGAGAAATCTAACCTCTTATTGAGAAATCTTTTATTTGTTTCAGGAATAAGCTGGGAGTTCTGTCGTTTCAAGACAATAGGATCTATCATGGTCATGGGTTTTACAATACTTCAATTTTATCTATATGTGAGGATGATTTGATATCTGATAATGAAGACTAAAGATGCTAATTTGATGTTTTATGTTAGTAGATGATAGTAGTTTGTTTTGAGGTTATGTGTCTAGTATGTTCTTTGCTAGTTTGTTTTGAGGTTCTTTATCTAGTTTGTTCTGTCCATAGTTGTAGGTTGTCTATGTGCTGATAATGCTGATAATGGCTCAATCTATTGTAATATTTTTATCTTGCTTTTTTTCCTCTCTCATTGCTTTAGTGAAGATAGCTCTCGTTTTTTGTTCTCTTCTCATCAGATGTCTCTTTGGTCTTGCTTTGGTTCTGTCGGTACTGGTTGAATGTGCTATTATTTTCTCTACATGAAATGATCTTCCATCTGCAATTTGTTTTTATGTCTCTCTTTATCTGTGATTTAATCTGTGTTCTGCATTGTTTCTCATTTAGATATGTTGGTTATTGTTCAGTTATTGCATTTGTTTGACCAGTTGGTTCGACTTGTCTATACTTGGTGATTGTGAACTTGATTCTTCGTGTTCAGGTGACTTAGTTTGTTTCACACTACTTTCTCACCAGAGTATTCCTTTGCTCATCTGATCTTCTTGTTGCTGTGATGGCATAAGGTGAAGCTTAGTTTCCAAAAATAGTTTATGTAGAGACAACATGGATGGTAAGATGGAGACTAAAATCTCCCAGCTTCACTGGTAAGAAAGAGGCTAAAACCTCTCTGTCAGCAAGTAAAAAAAAACAGAAGAAGCAAATGTAAGTTGAAGATAAGTTCAGTGAAAAAAATGAAAATGATGAATCAATCAAAAGGAAAGAAGAAGAAACAAGAAAAGATCAGTAGTGGTGGATCTCAGGAATGAGATTAAAGTAATGTGATTCAATCAAAGTTAATAAGAATGAGTTGGGTTCTTGAGCAACAATATATGATGAGTATGTCAACTGATCTTACAGTGTGCAATCTATTTGATGATTTGTATTCTGCATGAGAAATGTGTTGTTTCACTCTTGGTTAAATCAAGGTAGGCATGACAGTTATGTATTCTATAAAATTGGTAAGATCAGTTCATCAAGAGCTAATAATCAGATTATGCGAGTGCTCCTCAACCATCGTCAATCACAGGGATGACTTGATGTGTTTGAAAAGATAAAACAGAATCTTCACCGAGGAATGTTGGGATGTATGAATATAGTGAATGTCGAATCATGAAGAGATCAAGAAGTTGAGTTCTTTTGAGCATTATTCAGCATGTGCTAAGTCATTGTGGTCATCTTCAAGTGTATTCTAGAATATTTACGTTGTATCTAGGATGTTCAAGTAGAAAGGAGATCAGCTGTTGTCTAAATCTTATATATAGGATTAGTTCTCTTTGTATAAACTAACTTGAATAATCAGTTACAATTATGTTGAATAGATTGCTCTATTTTCTGTTTTCTGTTATTACCTTGATGTGCAACTTTTCTCATTCTTCATCTTCATCTTTCTTGTTCATCAAAGATCTGGATTGTTCTATGTTCGTTCAGAGTGCCAAGAAAGGGTGACGTTGTTCATGCAACGTCCTCATGGGACGGTATTCGGGCCTCTTACCTTCTTGGATTTCCTTCTTCAGTTCTTTGGGCAACTTCCTCCCCGCCTTTGTTATTTCTAAATCGGCGTATGATTTTACACGCGTCGCTAAATCTTCCACAGTGTTGACCGAGATGATACTAAAGCTGTCATAAATAGCTGATCCTCGCGGACAGAGCACCTTGACAAATGCACGTATACTCTCACCTCCCGTGATGACTTGGTCGATTATTGCAAACTCCTTGTTGAATCTGGTGTAGAAGTCCCTCAGACTCTCCTCGTTTCCTTGTTTAAGGTGGTCCTTCACCCATGTACTTCAGAATGAACTTTTCTTTAATGTCACCACAAGCCCGAATGGAGGCATTGGGTAGCCCAAAGAACCAGTGGGAAGCGACACCTCCCAGGGTGGCCGGGAAAAGTAAGGGAAAGTGGTTGTCAATGCTTGTTCTTCCTAGGAGTGAAACCTCTTGCCTTTGGATGTGTTCAACCGAGTCGCCTTCCCCTCGGAAACAGTCGATCCGTGGATTATGCATGTGCCTAGGCACGGTGACTACCAGTATCTCGGGAGAAAACAGGTGTGATGCTCTACCGCGAAAGCGAGGCATGACTCCGCTCTTCTGGTCTTTAACCTTTTGGGTGACAAGCTCTTCAATTTCCTCCCTGATCATTGAACCAGGGGGATGAACAATTGTCGCCCCTATAGATGGCATGGCCATGTTCAAGGGATGCTAAGCTGTCTGGGCGGCGCCCGATGAGGATGATGGCGAGACGTCGCCTCATCCACTCGAGCGGTGTCGGCCTGCGAGGATGCTCGGAGCCTACGTTTGATGAGTTCGTCCAACGCTGCCATGTAGGCAGGCGTTAGGAGCGCCTCCGGGACTACCTACACCAGGGGCAGGGCCTTACCTGAGGATGCTATGGCTGACTCGGCTGGTTTGTGCATTTCTTGCTCGGCTGTCGCCGCTGGTTGACGTGCAGGCTGCGCCTGGTAGGTTGGCAGCTGGGAAGTTTGTTCCTCCTGTTGTTGGGTCGGTGGTGGTAAGTACGCCGATGTCCCCAGGTGTTGCTAGAGGTGGTGGAGGGTATCATTTTCCATAACTTCGACTTGGTTACTCTTCGGTCTAGTGTTGCGAGGAGCCATGGCTAATTTTTCTTAAGGTTCCCACATACGGCGCCAGATGTTGAATCACGTTTTCCGGTAGGACTCTCTCTGCTGCACTCCGGGTCGGCAGGAATGAATAGTGAATGAATAGTCCGTTTGGTCATTAACATCGCAAATATGCCGACTCTGTTTACACATAATTACCGTCGACAGGTATTTGAGGGTAATACTGATTTACAGTGTCTACATATGTGAGATGTAGATTGGAGGCATTAGTATCCGCGTATTGTTGTCCCTATTTGTATGATATTGTATCCTCCTTATGTGAGGCAATATAGCTTATTCAACCACAACATTTCGTTGAAAGTAATTACGCATACTTAGCGACGGATGCATCCAACCTGTCGATGCTCGTAAACAGTATTAAATATTACCCTGTTAATAATAGTTGATGCTAAAATCGAGTTTCAACTACCGTGAAAGTTGTTGTTATAGACAATGTTTTGTGTCTGCGTGTTGTCATGGTTAAATATTATATTAAGCATCAATTACGGATACAATTACAGTCCGTCGGCAATGGTTTGCGTTGATGCAAATGCTAATGTTTCTCTTTTCGAATTGTTGGCCATGCTAATGCTCGTATCCAAGCATACCCAAACAGAATACATAAACAGACAATACACAAACAGGTAATACACAAACAGCTACTTATGTAGAACCATTTCCAAGAGATCCGAATTTATACATAGCCAAGCATTTCAAACAAATGTATGGCAACCAAAACACAAACATAGATGACATGTTCACATTTACATCATGTCCAAAATATCCATTTACAATCAGTCAACACCTAGTGTACCACCAATCACTATAACTACTAAGCAGGAGTACTTACAACACGTTTCCACGGTTCATGCATTTGGATCTGCAGACATAGAAATAACAGCAATCATGGTAGCATCACACTATAGAATATACCATACAATGACTAAATGGGTGTACACAATGCAATTAAATCAATACTATACGCACCGTTGCCAAACATTGTACTTTCATGACAGCAATATCACGTTGAAATTGTTCCATGCTGGCCTGGAACTCCTTGAGTTGATCACGGAGTGACTCACATTCGGCTGCATTTCTAGATACCTCCTCCCTTGCCTGCTTTAACTGCTCACTTTCCATCATCCGTGCTGCCTTTGACACCCGACTTCGACGACGCTCAGGTTGGCGAACTTCCTCATACAAGACATCCTTGTCAACAGTAGACTCCTCCTCCCCAGTTGCCAACTGGGCAGCCCTTTCCTCCACTTGTTCCTATTTTGCAAACAGTGTGCCAAGAACATAAACGAGCAATCAGTTACGAATGTACAGCACATGTGACTATATGGGTCGGCAGTACTACTTACCAATATTGATCTGGTTTTATCATCCAGTGGCTGTCCTTTCTTGTCCACATGGTTCTTCTTGAACATATGATACTCCCCCGGATGTTTCCCGTTGTTCTTCTCAATCTGCAAGAGTACCATATACTTGTTCAAGGGTATCTAACTATTTCTTAAACATAACAATTCAATGTTAGGATTACCTCTTCCTGTTTTCTCCTCGCAAATGACGAAGTGCCAGCGGTGTGCCTCATGACTTGGTGAGCTTTGTTGGCTTTGTTACGATCACTTTTTAACTTCAAACAATTTGAAGTTACAACCAGTTTACGTTAAAAAATTGCAGAAGTCATTAACGTTACAAAAAAATACAGTTGCAATAGGGAGGAAGGCACAAACCTTGAACTCGTCTGAGCTGAACCAGTTAACAAACCACACCCAATCCTCTTTCACCACGTCAGGAAGAATATTTTGTAACCTTTCTTCATTCGTAAGGTACTTGTCAAAGTACCTTCTCTTTAGATTCGCCCTGTAGTTTCTGTACTTCTCTTTAAGAGTACGGATGATCAGCTGCTTCAGGTTTTCATCATCCGGTATCACAAACTTCTCCTGCGAGTTTGAACAATACCGAAATGTTAGAACCAGTTCTTACAGCATTTACAAATAGACAGGTGCAATATATATGTCCTAGTTCCATTTACAACTGAGACTTACCGCCACCAGCAAGAGCATCTTCGCTTCATAGTCTATTGGAGACCTAGGAATCTCCTTTCACTCTTTCACCATGAGAGGTGCATTCGTTCGTTTCCTAACAATGCAGCCACACCAACTTGCAAACATCGAAGCATTGTTACTGCAGACTTTACCTCGAGAGTTAAATTTTAGAACATCATTTTCGTTGATGCCATTTCTAGACAACCTTATGAATCTAGTTCTCCCTCTACGTAGTCTTTCCAATTGAATAATTACTTCTTCCTCTTCCGCAGCTGACACGTAAATCAGGTATCGATTGGATAACCAAGTTGTATAAATGCATGCTTAATAGTATGGGACAAATTAGAAGTTATTACCTATTTGGCTACCTGGTGGTTCCTCCACATAGGGGTCCTCCGGCTGGATTTCCTCTTCAGTAGACACCTCCAAAGGAGGTTCGACAGGCGGAGGGACTGCATGGATGTTCTCCACAGGCCGAGGGACTGCAGGGATGTTCTCCACATGCGGAGGGACTGCATGGCTGTTCTCCACAGGCGTAACCCCTATAGCAATGTGTAGTGTGTTAGTTACCGAGCACCTAAAACAGAGGAAATACCTAAGTACAAGACGTAGTAGTGAAAAAAACAACTTACTTGGGGTAGCCCTGTTTATCTTCCTTGGGGATCTACGGATGGGTAGCTTTGAAGCTACGGTTTTTCCGGCGACCATTCTCCGAGTACCCACCATACTGAGAATACATTGTTAAACACAGTACCATAACTTGAAATTTGCGCAAGTTTCTGGTGTAAAGTTTCCATCTTTAACAGCACAAGTTTTATTCTCAGCATAACCACCCTTACTGAGCATTCCGTGACATGGTGCACATAAAAGAATAACAACGACATGCATGAAACTACGACTACTTAGGGACTTGTTAATCAGCCATGGATCATCGACAGAGGTGAATCTTCGCTTCCAAGTAATGTTTTTTAAAACGAAAAAACGTGTATAAAATGGTCACAAATAGACGAAATCCAGGGGGAAAGGACAGTAAACATGTAAGAGTCGTGCGACATAGACGAACAAAGGGTTTGCTGAACCATACCTTGCTCAACCATACCTTGCGCGCCACACAACAGAATCATCCAACAGGAAATTAGAACCATACCTTGCTGAGAGAAAGTTAGAAGATCGTCCTGCACAGATGGAAGCGAAGCCTGGAGCAGTGGATGGAGGGAAACTCGCAGAGTGTTCTAGCAGACCCAAATGCAGTGAAAATTAGGTGCGGGAAGAAGAAGAGAAGTCCACGGAAACATGAAAGGACTGAGGCGTCAAATCCGTCTGTATGTGATGATGAAACCTACTGCCTCATGTAGGAACCGAGGCGTCGTAGCTGTTTGAACCGAGGAGACGCTTCAGCTTCGTCCTCATCCGTAGCAGCTGTTCATCTGAGGCCAGACTCTGCGCAATTGGGCCGTCTCATTGGATTGGCCTGGTCGAAAATGTGATGGATAGGGCCGTGTTTGACATGGATTGGCCCGTGTATGCAAGGCTCGTTCCAGTGTGCATCTTATGTATGCATCTAACATAACTTGTTTGAATTTTAGATTAATTTTTATAAATTTCTATATACTTATATTATAGCACAATATGTCTAAATCATGTTTAAAATGAAGACCTAATTATCCTTATGTATGCAATTTAAATCATACTCATGTTATGTTTGAAATACAACTTTCTTATGTGTTATATCCATTGATGTGTCAAAGTGTCTTAGTGTATAACATTATAATACTATACTTTATACAAATTTATACAAATTTTACGTATTTAATGAAAAATATACTTATTATTTATATTTCCTAATGACATCATATGCATAATAACATCATTTGTATAACAACTCCTCTTAATTATTATAAATTATTATATACTTATCTTATAGCACAATATTTCTACATCATTTTATAAAATCAAGACATATGTATCCTTATGTATTAGTTGATGTATCCTTATTCATTTTATGTTTCAAATACAACTTTGTTATGTGATAGTCTAGTTGATGTGTCAAAGTGTACTATTGTTTTACTTTATACAAATGTATACAAATTTATACAAGTGGCTACAAATTTAATATCAACTTATACAAATTTTACTTACTTTGTTGAAAAATATAACTTTCAAAAGTGTATGGTGTTATTAATTGATGAAATAAATTTCTACCATGTGTCATGGTGTTATCACTATGTGTCAAGGTGTTACCACTATGTGTCAAAGTGTTAATCACTATGTGTCAAAGTGTTAACATGTGTCTACATGTTACATCTCATGTATATGACAGATAAATAATGTGGACACACAATTCGGTCCATAGTAGACTCGACACATTGCTCCCTGTCATCTTTCAACCCGACCTCTACATACAAATCCACCTCTGTCTACTGCAGTTCTTAAGCAGGCTGAGTGGAACTTCAAGGAGACATCAAGTAGTGCAGCTTCCATTTGCAGCAGGAGTTCCAACTTCTGCAGGACAGCCATTCAGCTTCATACGGTAGAGTTCTGCCAGTGGCCTGCAGAAGTCATCATGAAAAGTACAGCAAAGGAGTGTGTTGTGTGTTCTTGTTCAGATGCAACACATTTTAATGGCAAGAACGTGCAGATCGTGAGATTTGGGTTGCATCTCTTCACTGTTTGACAATGTATTCTGTCCAGATCGTGAGTTTCAATGTATTCTGTTTGCATCCCTTCATTTTGTCAGCATATGCTATATATTTGCTGAGGATGAATTGGATTACATTTTGACAGCACATGAATTGAATTGGTATCTATTTTGACAGCACGTGGATTGGATTGGATTAGAATGACATAGATAGGATTAGAATGACATAGATTGGATTGGAAACGGTTTGTACAGAGTGTAACACCACCTACAGTCGACAGCATGTTGTGTATGGCAGTGTTGGTCCAAAACAGAATGTATGACAGTATTTTGAAAGTATTAATATATGTCTGTGTGTGAAAAACAAATGAATTTATGTTTTATTGAAGCTTAATGTATGGGAAGAGTTTTATGCTGTCAAGCTTACATTCGGAGGAGTTCTCCATTGATATATATAGCTGCAATATTCATCTGTACAAGGAAAGATTGGATACATAAGGTAAGGGTATTATACATTGGAATGTAAGGAATGTGGAGATCTCAAATGAATGAGTTTCCTATTGTGTAGATGCTGTGAAGATGCTGTGAAGATTGGAGTGATGATGGAGATCTTCGTATTGCTGTTATCTTAACTAATATGTTTTGTGAAAAACACCAGGGCACATAACAGTTATTTTCGTTTGACAGCATTTGAGCTGCAATTTCGAGCTGCAGCAGGCACACCTTTTGGCAGCATTTGGATAGAACGAGAACCAGTTTACAGGGCACAAGTGATGAGCTACAATTGACTGCATTTTCGCCTGCTGTTTTGCCATCTTCCAAGTACAGATTCCAGCTTCCAAATGCAGTTTCGACTTACAACAACAGCATGGCCAACACTTACAGCACACACGTACAGCACACACGTACAACACAACCAGATGAGCTACACAACACTTATAGGAAGTACTGATATTTCAACACAACAACTAGTGAACCAAACAATCTCAATACTGAACAATCTCAGCATGCAGCACTCAATTCGGACAGAACATACAAATCTGTAAGAAGTACAACTCAGTATTGAACAATCTCAGTCGAACCATTTCATTTCAGACAGAACATACACATTTGGACAGAAGAACAACTCAATATTGAACAATCTCAGTAAAACCATCTCATTTCGGACAGAACATACACATTTGGACAGAATAACAGCTCAATATTGAACAATCTCAGTAAAACCATCTCATTTCGGACAGAACATACACATTTGGACAGAATAACAGCTCAGTATTGAACAATCTCAGTAAAACCATCTCAATTCGGACGATCCATACAAATCTGGACATAATCTGGACAGAACATACAAATCAGTAAAACCATATCAAATCTGGACAGAACATACACATTTTAACAAATTAAACAATTCTCACATTGACAGAATCTACGATCCTCACTATTGAACAATGACAGAATTAAATTCCTAACTATTGAACAATTACCTTAAGAAACATACAAACACTCTTCTATTGCACACGAAGTTACGATGCATCATCATCATCATCGTCATCCTCATCCATTTCACCCTCAAGGCTGTCCTCGTCATCGAACAAATCGTCCTCAAATTCTGTATCTGTGTCACTGTCTGTTCCATCATCAGTAATGTCCTCCTCATCTGGCTCAAGAACATCTATGTCGTCAAGGCCTTCAGTTGCTTCTGTCAAGGCTTCTGTGGTCATCTCCGGGGTGGCATCCTCAACAAATATTTCGAGAGTGTCAATGTCATTTCTACACCAATCAACCACTTCATCGACAAGAACTACATTCGGTACATCAACAACCTGGGCTGATGTTTCCTGATATGGCTCCACTGACTCCCCACTCATTTGACCTCCAATCACAAATCGTTTTTTGGACTCTGCCCTCAGCGCAGTGCTCCAATCAGGGTTAATGTTCTCCTGTAAGTAGAAAACTTGGGATGCTTGAGCTGCAAGTACGAATGGCTCATCGGTTGATAAATTTTTTTTGGTATTGACACACACAAATCCGTACTCATCAATTTTCATCCCATTGAAGGATGAAAGTACGCTGTACCAATCGCATTTGAACAACACAACCGATAGGTTACCAAGGTACTGCAGCTCAACCACCTCCCTCAACACTCCGTAATAATCAATTGCACCTTCAATGGGGTTGTTATCGGATGTACTCGCGTAGCACGTTGTGTCAGCTTTGCACAACACACCGCTGTTGTCAAAACTCCTCATTACAGACCGCTCTTTGGTGTGGAAGATGAACCCATTTGCTTTATAACCAGTATATGTCTTAGCTCCATATAACGGTCCTCGTGCCAAAGCCTTTAGTTGGTGACCTCTCTCATCCTCAGCCGATCCAACTATTCGACCAACCTGAGAATGCAAATACTCCAAACGTCAATAACGTTGACATTAAAAGGAATACCCATTCCTATCCGTGTCATAGTGTCATACCCTGCCCTCCAACCATGGTATGAATGTTCTATTGTTCATGACATCGATGTTCCGCCTACTCACCCGTGCGCCTAGTAGTTGCCTCTTGTGTTCACTACGTACATGGACAAGACAACCAATCCGATTGTAAGATGTAATGCTGTTAAAAGTTTGAGAATAAACATAACAGTAAAGGTGAATGCAATACTCGATGAATGACTTCACTTCTTCAGACTGATTAAGGACGTACAAGTGGCACTGCTCCCATTCCATGTTTGACAGTTCATGGACAATTGCACGACCTATTGGAGCTCCTACCGGCTGGAAGATCGATAACCCATATGCCGCCCTTGGAGTTACCTCAGTTACTATAACTGACTCATGACTTGTAAATTTGGTCTCAATGTCATAGAGATATCTAGAACAAAATGTCAAACACTCCAGAGAAATATAACCCTCCGATATTGACCCTTCCGGACGACTACGATTACACACAAACGACTTCATTATCCCCATTATCCTACAATAAGAACATGTTATTAGTGAGACACCTCTTCTGTCAAAGGCATACTTCATAAAAGAGTGAAAAAACTTACCTTTCCGATTGAATACTGTTGGGTATCGATAGTGACAACCCAGTAAGGAAAAGGCCTCGAAGGCCCAATAACTATAGAGGGGGTAAACCCATGACATTCGAACCGGACCGGCCTCCATAGAATGGCCCAGAACCGAGCCCAAAGTCTCTGAGGACGCCCTGAGTGCTCGCCATTCTTCACCAGGCCGCGACCCGAAAAGAGCCCTGCCTCTCTCCTCTGGTCCCACTAAACCGTTAATAAGAGAGTGGCCATGATATCCCGCGTATCTCGGTCACATATTCACTAAAGATTAGATTTGGTAACTGCAATATCTCGCAGTAACTGCCATATCCCACGATCCGAATCTTCAGCAACACAATATACACTAAGATATTCAGTTGCCTTATACGGTTTGATCTCTCCTACCCTATAAAGACCCTTGCTTTACATACGTTCCTTACGTTTCGAGTTTTATACACACATATACTGATTTAAGCATCGGAGAGGGACCCAGAGACACCCCCTCTGTTGCGCTCCCCTACCTGCAGGTTCACCGGAGTTGGAGCAGAAGCGTCTTTCCATCCTTGTCTGGCATTTAATTCACTGCCAGATCAGCATCCAGGATTTCACGATCCAACAAATACATCCAACGATATTGCACTGGCCCAGCTATTTTTGCTTCCTCTACTAGATGGATGATAAGATGGACTGTAATATTGAAGAAACTTGGTAGGAATATTCTCTCTAGATTGCACATTGTCATGTGTAATTGCGACTCCACCTTTAACAGATCCGACGGGTGCAACTCCTTAGAGCATAAAATCCTGAATGTTTTAGTCATGTCTAGCATAGCTTTGCATACATGTTTGGGGAATAATCCTTTAATAGCCACAGATAGGATACGTTGCATGAGAACATGGTAGTCATGACTTTTCAACCCAATCAATTTTCTGTCTTTCACCTTAACGCAACGTAAAATGTTTGATGAATAACCGCTAGGAAGTCTCAAGTTCTTAAGAACTCACACAGTTTAATATTCTGTTCCTTTGATAGGAAAAAGCAAGCTGGTGGTAAGACCAATTTTGTTCCTCTACGGACTGGATGCAAGCTCGTTCTTATGCCTAAGACCTGTAAGTCGAGACGAGCATTAAGGTTGTCATTCGTTTTACCGGCAACACCCAATAACATCCCAATGAGATTATCACACACGTTTTTCTCAATGTGCATCACATCCAAATTGTGAGGGATTAAGAGGTGCTGCCAATAAGGTAGTTGGTAGAATATGTTTTTTTTTTTTCACTTTCCAGTAGTTGAGTCTATTCCAACCTGAATGGGCGGTTGAGTCTTACCGAACATGTAACACTTCCTCCCCCGATAGTCTTTGTGGGGCCATCCATAACTCTCGTTTCCCATCGAATGAACTTTTGTTTCTTCTTCATGGGTGATCGGCGGGGAGGAATCGTCTGTGTCCCATAAAAGAACATTTTCTCCCATTCTTCAATCGACAATAATGGGTGTCCATTTGACAGATAGGACATGCCAAATTACCGTAAGTAGCCCAACCGGATAAGTTCGCATAGGCAGGAAGATCATTAATGGCCCAAAGTAGAGCTGCGCGCATCTGGAAGTTTTCTTTCTTGTCTGCATCATATGTGAGCACACCATTCGACCATAACTCATTCAGCTCTTCGATCAACGGTTGCAGATATACGTCTATGTCATTTACTGGAGCCTTTGGTCCGGGAATCAACATTGATAGCACGTAGTTTGTATCTTTCAAACACACCTCGGGAGGCACATTGTATGGAATAAGAACAACTGGCCACATTCTATATGGGTGACTTTTATCACTGTACGGATCAAACCCATCCGTAGCTAATCCAAGCCTCACATTCCGTGGGTCTTCCCCAAATGCAGGTAGTACGCTGTCAAGTTTCTTCCAAGCGTCTGTATCAGCAAGATGACGTAGAATACCATCCATTAATCGTCGTGTATGGTGCCAGGTCATAGAGGAAGCATTTTTGGGGGACATGAATAATCTTTGCAACCTTGAAGTTAGTGGAAAATATCGAAGTACTTTGACTGGTAGCCTCCCTCTTTGTCGCTTCGATAGCTCTGGTATATCCAGTCCTCCAGTGTTGTGTCGAGGTTTATTCCATCTTGACTCCCCACACGTTGGACACACATCCAAATTGGCGTACTCTTTTCTAAATAGTATACAGTCATTTACACAAGCATGCATCTTTTGGTAGTCCAGCCCTAACCCTCCTATAAATTTCTTGGCTTCGTAGTAGGACTTAGGGACTGTGTTCCCTGGTGGCAATACTTTACTTAGCATGCGAAGTAGCTCATCAGCGAACTTGTTTGAAACCTTGTACAGTGCCTTAAGATGCAACAATTCAACTAAAAAGGACATCTTCGTGTAGGAGACACAACTGAGATATAAGCTCTTTTCACAATCTTCTAATAAATTATCAAATGTCCTAGCATCAGCGTTTGGTTCCTCACCTTCGTCCACCCCCATACCACCGAACCCATCATGCACCATATCCTCCATTTCCCCACGAGAGGATGAATTCCTAACATTACAGATCACATCTTCGAATTCCTCCCCATGATCCACCCATGTAGTATAAGTTGGCAATATTCCCCATTTTTCAAGATGGAGCTTAACAGTAGTTCTCCCCATTAAGAAAGCACCAACACAGTTATTGCAAGGACAGCAAATCTTACCATCCCAACTGGAATGAGAGTAGGCAAAGTCGAGAAACGAAGCGACCCCTTCCTTATATTCCCCACTTTGCCGAGGTTTGGTCATCCAACTCTTATCCATCGCACTTATATTTCTGCAAAGAAATATCAATCCAACTCTTTGGGATTAAAAAGACAGCACAACAGTTTAGAAACATGCAGTACAGGAAGTAGCATCATCAGTTGTTGACAGTTATCCATCCCATTTGTAAAAGTTCAAATATGCATTTTTGTTTATGTGTGGATCGAACCAAACGGAACCAGAGAGCTGTCCGTTGGAACCGTACGAGCTGCAGCTAGCTTAATTGCTAGTTAATTAGTTGTTATACGCAAGAGTAGAACTCCTTCGATCGACTTGTCCAATTTTATCAGCACAGTTGTTACTTGTCTGTAGCAGCACGTTTTTTGGGGCTAAACAGTACAACTCATGACAATTCAATTCGCACAATTAAGCTCATGACCGTTGGCTATATATAACACACAATTAAGCTCATGAAAATTCAATTCGCAATTACAAGAAGCCACATTCGACTATTCATACCAGCCTACCTGAGGAGAAATGCTTGTCGCGGGATACTGCAGCAAACGACTTCATGATTGATCGGCACCAGCTAGGTTGCTTCCTGGAATGTCTGTGCGCAACCTACGTGCGTCCTGGGAGTCGATCTGAAAGGAAATCCGTTCTTGGCAACGGTCGTTGATGGACTGACGAAGGCTCTGGTCTGCACAGGGGAGTTTTGAACCGTACTGGAAAAAACGGTCTGTTCTGTTATAATTGCGGGTATAGAGTTTAGCAACGACAATACATATATTACCAATGAAGTTATGACGATACTGTTTACCCATTTATTACATCAATTAATTTTGAAAGTAAACATACTGTTTTGCAATACCAACATATTCCGTTACTGAATATCACTATTAACCTCGGCTGAGTTTTTGACACATGGATTTGATTGGCACAGACATATTGCGACGACAAACGTCAATACTAAAGGATTGTTTGTGCTACGACAAATGTGTTGACACTAAAACATGACTACTGGGACGTATTAAAATGACGTCACTTATACACCGTTTTACCAACCCACTCCTTGTGTCAACAAATTAATTTCGTGGCTGTTGATACAGATTCTTGTAGTGACAGGTTAAGTCACCCCGAGTGTGGTCTATATGACCTACCATGAGTGCAAAGACTGCCTCTTCATGAACGAGCTGCATAAAAGGGAAAATAAGGTCAGAAGAGTATCACGATGAAAATTATATTTGCAAAGGCAAAACTTACAAAGGTGGGGCACCTGAAGGATTTTAGTGCATACACACACAAGTTAGTCTTATCCTCGATACTTATCATAAATGGAATTTTAGTGCGCTTCAGAGAGGCGTCCAAATCACTTGTAGGCCCTATGCTTTGTGAGGTTTTTTAAAGACAGTAGACCAAAGTAATGTTGTTTGCCATTGCGTTTTAGCATACTGTTCTTGAACTCCTTGTCTTTCGGCATGCTATTCACCCTTGCGTTGGCCTCAACCTTATGTTGGGGAGGAATGTTATTTGGACGAATAAGGGTCAAAGAATCACTTGAGGGGCTCGGGCCTTCTATTAGGCCTAGACGTCAACTTTACCTCAAACAAAAACAAGACTCGCAAATGGCACCAAGATGACCAACCTCGAGAAAAACCTAAAAAATACGTGACTCACACATGTTAAGGCAGAAATAACCCTAAACTCCAATGTTAACATCTCAAGGTCGCCCTAATCCGGTAGAAAAGGCGAGGCCCATAAAGGTCAGCATCTCCATCTAATTAGGCGCGTACCGTATTCTCACCCTCAATAAGGAAAAAAGCGTGTGTGATTGATAAAGGTTGACCTGACTTTCCAAGACAAAGGGAGCACCCAATGTTCACCCTCACCAAATGAAGACAGAACAAAATCTAAGTATCGTAGACCCTCCTCCATAATGATGATGCTTGCCTACACTCGATCTTGAGACCAATTCTGGAAGTTACATTGAATTTTTCCTTATAACACAGCCTTGCTTGTTGAACCCTCTGAATTGCGCGAACGCAGGACACTCAAAATTCAGGGGTTCGCAGATAAAGATATTAGAACCTATCCACGATCCTCGACAAGATCAGACACACAAAATCTTAAACATCAAGTAATGAATAGTAAAATATCACTTTAGATATAAATCCAGGGCTCTCTTTACAGGAAGACTAAATTCTGAATTAGATACATTCGAGCTATATACTCTCTTAAGCATCGAAAAGGGATCTGAAGGAACAATCTCCATTGTCCCTTTTTGCACATCAAGAATATCCCAATATAGTCATCCAACGAGTCTACTCATGTGAGTTTGGCACCCTTTTGGACACTCTCGATTAATTTGAAGGACCAGAACAAACCTCGTTGTAACACCTTCCTTCGCCAAAGTTTGCTTCCTTTCCTTGGATATCCATGAAGCCAACTTCTTTAGGATACCTGCTAAAGTAGGACGAAAACCATGAAAGATTTTAAGCCAACTTAAGAAGGGCCTCACACCTGAAATATATATATTATCTCTGGACAACCTAAAAGTATGTTCATCTCTATATTGCTCATCCAGCTATAAGGTGTTTGAGAAAGAAGTTCAAGAAGATAATTACGTCGAAGAAGTTGTTCAACCTTGAATTGTTGTCATGGTGAGACCTTCCACGTTAATCCTAATAACATTGGAAGGGCCAACTTGGGGTCTTGGGAATCTCTAACCTTCTCTTTTGGGTGAGGCAACTCTTGGGTAGAAGAGTCTTTGTCCTTCATCCTCTTAGATCGACGAGTAGGGAGAGGGGGTGCATTGAGCAACGCTTATACAGAAGATATAACTACCTTAGCTTGCTTGGAAAAAAATTTGAGTATTTGATGGTCTCGAGCACCTACAGAAGAACAGGAAAGGAAAGGTTAGAAGTTAACCCCATTGACAGAAAAAGCAAAAAGTGGCTAGATACCAGCTAATTAGAGATTTGCCTCCAAAGTCTCATTAACTGATTGAAACGATATATACGCAAGCTTTAGGTTGCAACATAGAGCTCATTGATGACATTTCTATCATACCCATAAAGCTTGCCAATACCGGGGGTGGCATCTTTAAGAAGGTGAATGAATGTCCAAGGCATTCCACCCTTTTATAAGAAGTATGACTAATTATAGTTATTATTGGTCGAGCAAAAATTATCCAAGATTTTGAAGTTGACGTTCCAATCCCATATCTTGTAGTGTCATCACTTAAATTAGGGTCAACTTATTTGAAAGTAGTGATAATAATTGGTTCCTACGACGAGCCTATGTAACACCAGAAGAGTGCAAGTGAATAATACATCTAGCCTTGATGCACACAATATTCAGAAACCAGCCCACATTCGGAGGGCATTCAACATCAGTTGAGTTAGAACAGTATGATAGTATCTACACAACTCCTCTAGGTCTTCACAAATTGGAAATCACAATCTTGCATGTGTTGGATCTTGATTTCCTGAATGCTGACTTGACAATGAATTGAATGCCAATGGAAGGATCAAGATTGCTCTCGCCTTAGCTCCGTGAACCTGCAGGAAGGGGATCGCAACAGAGGGGGTGTCTCTGATTCCCTCTCCGATGCTTAAATGAGTATATGTGTGTAAAACTCAAAACGTAACTGAATGTATGTAAAGCAAAGGTATTTATAGAGTAAGGAGACCAAACCGTGAAAGGCAACAACATATCTTAATGAATATTATGTTGGTGAAGATTAGGATAGAAGATATTACGGTTATGGCGTAATATTGCAGTTACCATATGTAATCTTTAGAGAATATGTGCCCGAGATATGCGGGATATCGTGGCCATATCTTCAGTGACGGTTGGTGGGACCAGAGAAGAGAGGTAGGGCTCTCTTTGGGGTGACCACTCCTATGGCGAGCAGTACGAGTCCGTGACTTGGTGTTAATGGAGACTAGTGATGGAGCCTTTGGCGTCCACTTTAGCTTGGGCTCCATACTGGGCCACTTTATGAGGGCCAGATCGACCTTAACATGGATCAGTCCGGTTCGAATGACCTGGGTTTCACCTCCTTCATAATTATTGGGCCTCTGGGACCTTTTCCTTATTGGGTTGTCACTATCAATACCCAACATTTGCCCCCAAAGCTTGAGTGAAGTTTCTTTGGTCGAGCTTGATTCTTTGATAGGGTTTGAGATAGTGACACTTGAATTGGATTTCTTTGTCCTTTTCTGCTATTTGTACCCTTCTAAACACTTTATGCTTCTTTGACGATCAATCGTTTGGTTGCCTAGAGTTTATGGATTATTTGATCCTTTATTCATTTTTGGCGAGCACTCGAAGCTACCTAGGTTTATGGATGTTTATCCTTCACTATTTGGCGATCACTATCTTTGAAAGGGTTTTCCAGAAGGCTTAGTAACGCGTTGACGATCACTTTATTGGTATAGTAGACTTTAGCATTTAATGACTGCACAGTCATCCAGAAGTCGAACGGACATTTGAGGCACGCCTGTCGTTTATTCTTCCATAACCCAAGGGTAGTCTGACAGTGTCTGTACTGGCCGACCGTTTGTCTCCCCGATGTGTCTCTTAGAATTCTGACATTGCTTCAATTTTTACCCAAAAGGTGCAATCATTCTCTGGTTCGTTTTGATTCTGTCTGTGGCGGTTACTCCTATTTTGTCTATATAAGGAACATAACCTCTACTCCTTTGTCTTTTACGTGTTCCAGTCATCCAAATTCTAGAGAGTTTTGTGCTTCCTTGCTCTTCCTAGCACTCTGTTTTTCAAAACTCCTTCTTTCCCTCTTTCAATTTCCGAAACTTCAAACATGCATCAATGGCTTCCAGGAATCAGTCCACAGGCAAGACCAAGGCAACAACCAACAGGTCCTCTGCTTCAAACCCAAACGTGCCCGCGAATGCTGCTAATGCTCCCCTAAAAATCAAGGACGGTTCCTCTCCAGCTTCTAGCCAAAGGAACCCTGCTTCTGAGCAGATTCCTAGTCGATCGGCGGTAACACCTGTGGTGGTGGACGGACCAGACACCAACGTGACCCTCTTATCCCCAAAAGGTAAACACCAAGGTTTTCTGTTCGTTTGTTTTTCTGATAATGGCTCCTGTTTTTTCTTGTTTTCATATTGTTCTTGTTGTATCCTGATTTTGTAAGTAGATATCAAGCCCAACGAGTTGAAGCTGGATCAATTCAAGATGGTGGTCGCCATAGGTGGCCTAAGTGAAACTGATGCCCCCAGGTATCCAGGCTTAGGGTTGCACTATCCTCGCGGCAGAAGGGTTTACGTCTATGCGGCCCAGAAAGATGCTGGGTTGCGTTTTCCTCTGCCAGGATTTGCAGGAACTATGCTGCTATTACGGGATAGGTCCCACGCAGCTAGTACCCAACGCCATTAGGATGTGTGTCGGATTCAAGTTCATGTGTTTACGTTAAGAATGGACGTATTCACTGGCCTTGTTCCGATACTTTTTCCGACTGTCCGACGGAGCGAACCACCTTCATCATTTCCAGACCCGATGACCTAAATTTAAAGAATGGTGAAGCCAGACGTGGAACTGGAACGTCCATTTTCGGTTGGTGGATGACTTCCGTGTCACCAACTCTAACTATAAGAAGTTTTACTTCTTTTGTAAGGGGAACGTGACCTGGGAGTTGTCTCAACCGGAAAGGGATACTCTCCCCGTCTTTGGCGAATTGTCTGGGAGCGATCGGAACGTCATCGGCGACTTATTCCGATTGCATAAACAATTGAATTTCTGCCCAATCCGCTCAGTGGCTAAAACCACCGAGTTGATGCTCGAGATGGCGGGCATCCACCGGGCCTCGCCAATTTCTATTGACTGGGTAATCTTCTAACCTTTTCTTCTTTTGATTGTAGGCGCTCGGAGCCACAAACTCATTGATCTCTTTAATGATCAGGGTAAGGCGGGGCTGTCTTCAGACCAGGCATCGCTGAGCCTTCCACCTCCTCCTGATAGGCGTTCCTCCAAACGAAAGTCAGAGTAGGATCGCCCCTCAGTCACACCTGGCTCTCGCCAGCCAAGTATATAACTGTCTTGTTTATTTATTTTTCCTCTGCCTTTATTTTTTATCTCTAATGCCTTTGCTAATCATTTGCAGAGAAGACCACTGCTGATGTGGTTCCCAACCCCACTCTTGCCAAGAACTCTAGGAGTTCGGGTGAGGATCGACCCATTCCTCTTAAGGGTCCTGATGCCCCCAAAGAGAAGGCGATGACGGTGGTCGCGGCGACCCCTCATCCTTCCGATCGTCCTGCCCTCATTCCTCCTAGAGAGACTGGGGCTCGGAAGAAGGGGTCAGCCACCCAAGGCCCCTCGAAGGCTCCATCTGGGGCCCCTAGTGGGCTTGTTCCAGCCGCCCAAGGCTGCAAACTCTAGGGGCGTCTCGGTCCCTTCTGGAAATCTCCAAAATGTGGGGGTTTCCGACCAGAACACTCTCCGGGGCAACCCGGACTTATGCATGCATCTCCTCAAGGGGATTGTTCCTCCCAAGGACCGAGCCTTGGTTCCCTTGGATTGCCCGCCATCGAGGGGATGATGAGGTCGCATTTCGAACGGATCGCCTTGGTAATATTTCTCATCTTTGTTTATCATCATATCATATGTTTAATTTTCCTTAGACTAACAGTACTTTGCCTATTTTTCCCTATTATCAGCTTGTTCGAGAGGAGCTGGAGATCAGTCGGGTCGTAGGGGAGCTCGCTGATAAGTAGACTGACCTGCTTATCGAGCTGGAGCAGTACAGAAGTCTGGGGTTCTCCCCCGACCAGATGGAAGGCTTGAAGGATACGGCCAACTCGGCTGTTTTCTTGGTGGAACATGCACGAGAGGAGTATTTTTGGAAGGAGGAGAGGCTCCTCACCTTGTTTAAGAGGAAGAAGGAAGAGGCGGCTCTTGCCATTAATAAGCAGGCGAGCACTGAGCTTCAGCTCAAGGCGGCTGACAAGTACTCTACCGAGGTGGAGGCTGCCAATGCTCGCTTGAAGGTGGAGCAAAAGGAGGCTGAAGCCCAGAGAGCTGCTGCAGAGGCCAGGGGAACGCCCTGGAGATGGAGAAGGAACAACTTGCCATGCAGCTGAAGTCTGTTCCATCCCCCCAAAGTGTAGTCGAGGACTTTAAAAGGTCCGAGGAATTTACAGACTGCACTTTGGAGGTGATGAAGGCTGAGGTGGCCTCCTATCTCCAACTCCTGGTCGATGACATCTAGGTGGTCGACCCGAACTTTCCTCTTCGGGAAGGTGAGTCCCTGAAGCCTTTCCTCCAGAGCACCCTTCCTAAGGAGACTCATGCTGCTGCTGCTGAGGAAGTTGCCCCCCGCAAGCGAGCCAAGTGCTTCCACTCCTGAAGAGTCCAAGTCCCGAAGTCTCCAACTTCCCTTGCGATCATATTTCTTTTTTATTTTAGATAATAGTTTATATCTTCCCTTGTGTTTCGGGAATGTTTGTAATTATTTTTTTTATTTCAGACTTAGTTATTTTAATAATATTGAATGCCTTTATCTTCATAAGCCTTTATTTTTATTTGACTTTGAATGTGTTGGCGATTCTTCCAATGTCTTTATCATAATTACCTTTGACTTTCTCTTCATTTTATAAGGGTCTCGACCCTTAGGGTCTTGGACCTTTCTTTAGGCTGGAAAGGATAAGGCTTTATAGACTTATTTATTCCCTTCGCCAAGTATAAACTATCATCTTTTGAAGATGTGTTACCTTTTTAAAGTTTAAACCTTTTGGAGTGTTCGTATAATCACCAGGAACTTGTTACTTAAAGCTTCATCATCTATAGTAATCGCTTAAGGCTCTTTCCCAATCTTCTAGAATTTGTTTCACAAAGGAACTGTTATCCTTAGTATGGATTGTTCGCTTTGGATATAACTTCTTCAAAAATTTGCCTAACTTATAAGAGAATGGCTTCCTTGATGGATTGTTTGTCTTTGGTGTTAGGACTTCTGCCTGATTTTGATAACATGTCTTATGCCTGACTTTGGCATCAGGTCTTTTGCCTGACTTTGGCGTTAGGTTTTTTGCCTGACCTTGGCGTCAGGTCTTTTGCCTGACCTTGGCGTCAGGTCTTTCGTTTTGCCTAACTTTGTTGCTAGGTCTTTTGCCTGACTTTGGCGTCAGGTCTTTCGTTTTGCCTAACTTTGTTGCTAGGTCTTTTGCCTGACTTTGGCATCAGGTCTTTCGCCCAATTTTGATATCGGGTCTTTTATTTTGCCTAACTTTAGCGTTAGGTCTTTCGCCTGATTCGGTCATCAGGTATTTCGCCTGATTCGGTCATCAGGTCTTTCGCCTGACTTTTGGTGTCATGTCTTTCGCCTAATTTTGATATCAGTTCTTTTGTTTTGTCTAACTTTAGCGTTAGGTCTTTCGCCTGATTCGGTCATCATGTCTTTCGTCTGACTTTTGGCGTTAGGTCTTTCGCCTAATTTTGATATCAGGTATTTTGTTTTGTCTAACTTTGTCGTTAGGTCTTTCGCCTGATTCGGTCATCAAGTCTTTCGCCTGATTCGGTCATCAAGTCTTTCGCCTGACTTTTGGCGTCGGGTCTTTTTTCTTCAATGCCTAATTCGGTCATCAGGTCTGTTGCCCAATTTTGTTATCGGGTCTTTTTTCTTCGATTTGATTCGAGTAGTCATGCTTTATGAAGGAATGACTTGCTATGTTGACATAACATTTTGATTACAAGCTATGTATAAAACCTCCTTAAATGTTCAGAGTTGAATGGACGGGGTAACCTTTCGCCTTCTGTGGTTTCCAAATAGTCAGATCTTGGGGCGGCGATATCTACTACCTTGTATGGTCCTTTCCACTTAGCTGAAAGTTTGTTATGACTGTCCAGTCTTGTAAATTCATTCATTCTCATAACCATCTCCCCTACGAAAAATTGGCGAGCGTTGACTTTCCTGTTGAAGTATCGAGCGGTCGCCAGTTGCATTTTAGCTTGTGTTTTTTTGGATTGCCACCTCTTTTCTTCTGCCAAGTCGAGGTCTGTCCTGCACTCAATTTTGTTTGCCTCAGTGTTAAAATGTAGGATTCTGTGGGTTGGCAACAACAACACAGATCTGTCGTCTGCACCTATGGTGGATGTCACTCGACCGATCACTCGATAGCGCTTCCATGTCCTTCCCCGTTGCAGGCGTTGGTAAATCCAAACCCTAGCATTCGTTTTTTTCGTTGGGGAGAGTCGGCGCACCGAGCTTTAGATTGTCAAAAATCTGCTAGCCAAAAGGGTAAGAATTTGATGATTGGTGAAACAGGGGTAGAGGAAGCCACAGAGAATGGTAAGGCCACATATGATGAAGATGATAGTAATGATGTGTTGCATGGTGATAGTCATGAAACATTGGTTATTCGCAAAAGTCTCCTGACACCCAAAGCATGATTGGTTGCGAAACAACATTTTTCACACCACTTGCACAATTTCAGATAAAGTATGTCGGTTGATCATTGACAGCGGCAGCTGTGAGAATGCCGTGTCTAAGGAGGTCGTCCAAAAACTGCAATTAAAGACGGATCAACATCTGAATCTCTACAAGTTGTCGTGGCGAACCAAAAGTAGCGAAGTTGTAGTCAAAGGGTGATGTCTTGTATCGTTTTCGATAGGTCGAAACTATTTTGATAACACTTGGTGTGATGTAGTTTCTATGGACGCGTGCCATTTGTTATTGAGTCAACCATGGCAGTAAGATCATAGTGTCATTCATGATGGGCGAAAAAATGGTGAACTCATTACAATGCACTTTCAAGAATAAAATGAAGCGCATACATATTTGAGGCTCCTTCAAGCTTTTCTATCAGTAAATGGACAGAAGTAATGAATTATAAAATGGTGTCAATGAGGGCCAACAAATTTTGGAAACTTGTTGACGTTCTTCAATGGTGCAAAATTATTGGGGCCAAGTGGGTCCTTAAGATTAATTTCAACGCCCTTGGCATGATCAAGCGATATCATTTAGCAGCTAAAGGTTATACACAACGACATGGATTAAATTACGTTGATATATTTTCTTATGTTGTGCGTTTATCCTCTATTTGATTATCCTTTCTATAGTAGCTAACCTAGCCATCACATTACGTCAAATGCATGTCAAAACTGTATTTCTCAATGAAGAGTTAGATGAAGAAATCTACACGGAGCAATCATATTGTTTCGTGATAAAGAGTCACGAACATAAGGTTTGTAGAATCTAGAAATCTATTCATGGACTAAATAAATTTTCAGGTAGTGGTATACGATTTCATGAGATGAATGATAGATTTCATAATGATGGTTGATGACCATTGCATTTGAATCAAAAGGTCTGAGAGTAAGTTCATGCATATGGCATTGTATATTGATGACTTACTTATAACTGAGAATGACAAGAAGTATGTTAATAAGGTTAAGCCATGGTTATCATCTCAATTTGAGATGAAATACATGGGGGAGGCTACTTGCATTCTTTGAATAAAGATATTGAGAAATCGTTCACGGACGTTATTGTATCTTTAACAAGGGAATTACATAAACAATTGAGTACCAAATGTGTCCAAATACTCCTGAAAATGAATTGAGTACCATACAATAATGAAATTGTAACTCTAATACATGCAATGGTGTGCAGTAGGTCAAATATCTACTCGGCTAGGGGAGTGGTTAGTCGACATACATCTGATTCAGGTCAATCACGTTGGTAAGTTGTAAAGAGGGTCACGAGATATCTAAAAGGGACACTTTGCTATAGAGATGGTGAAAGTATATGTCTAGAAGGATACAATGGTGTCGACTATAAAGTAGACCACGAAGAACAAAATTGCACCTCATATTATGCATTTTGATGTGCAACAGTGTTATTGCTTGGAGTAACAGAAAATAATCTTGTGTATCACTCTCCACCTTGGATGCTAAGTGTATGTCCCTCACATCAGCAACCCAAAAGTCTACTTGGTTGATAATATTCCTTGATAATGTGATTGATATTGCGGAAAAGGTTGAGCTACTCTTGACCTACTATGACAGACAAACACCAATTCCTTCCACAAAGGATCCTAATTTCCATAAGAAACCCAAACACATTGATATTAAAGTTCACTCTGCGAGAGATATGGTTGCATAAAAATGGTAAATGTGAAGTATTTGCTCACAGAGGAAATGGTATCTGATCCATAAAAAAAACTTTAATAAGAACACATTTGTTAGTCATGTGAAATTTATAGGGTTGCATTGAGTTTGAAATACTTCATGTATAGTTATTCTCCAATGTACCGAACAATGATCAATTTAGTAAATGAGTTTATTTAGTACACATTGTTTTTATCCAGATTTCATAGTGTATTCATGATTTATATTTAACGTATGTCGATTAAACTTATCGTTAGATCTCTCACACGAGTATCTGCTTGTGCATTTTAGTGACAAAATGAGATGAGCCAATTTTTTAAGTCAAAATGCATCAAGTGGATTTGTTTAGAGCTAATTGCTCGAATTATCAATTTGTTCATTGACATGAAGACATCGATAACTTTAGTAAATTTATTTCACATAGTTTACCTTTGAACGGGATGGAAATTAAATTCCTCGTGTTTTGATGCATTGGTATTTGGAAAAATATACTCATATCAAAGTCTTTAAGATAAATGTCACATTCTATAGAAAAATACTCATATTTTGACACGCATTTCATACTACATGTGCTATTAATTGATCACTTGTTTACACAAGCTCGATCTCAACTTGTTATAGTGTGAGACCCAATAATCCTTAGCAGGTTCCACTAACTCTGATCAGAGACTTGAGACTTAACATGATGTTCTCTAGCTTAGCTTGTTAACCAAATGACCATGCATACAGATCCAACCCAGTAGGACATGTCTAAAAAACGAGTTGGATCATTGCTGACAGAATCATGAGGAGAGGAAATTTGTCAATGGATTTTTTTAAAAGATTTGTATTCACTGGTGCACCAAACATGATTTAGTATCCTGATTTTGAATAGAAGATATGACTGATGAGGTCTTCACAAATGCCTATATGAGATTCAACAATCTAGGGTACAAGCATACTTTCTTATTGCATGTTGGTCCCAATGAGAGGTTATATACTCATGACAAATATATAATTACTAGTTCTCCCCAAATATGTTAGTTGCACGATTGAGGTCCTATATGAAAAACAAACAAGGTATTAGGATTATGTCTCTTTGCACACTGAACATTCTCATCCAGTGTGAGATGTAGGAAAATGCACTCATAAGAGAAGTTATTATGAACCACGAGAATAATGAGACTCAAGTGTCGAGGCATAAAAGATCCTAATTACCCTCGTTCTATAAATACACCTTGGGTGCTCTCATAATATAGTCATATACATCCATACTTGTAGACACTTGATATGCAGCGCGCCATTATGAATATTCCAAATATGGCGGGTTGCGGAGTTTCCAAGAACAAGTTTCGTGCAGGTTTAGTAGATTAATATATAGAGTATATTGTGAAATATTTAGAGAATATTTCATGAGTGTTTTATATTGTATAAATAGGAGTGTTATGCATTGTGTAAAGGGGAGACAAAAAGAAATGAGAAAACACATTGCGTAAAAACAAATAGTAGTATAACATCATTTACATTGTCCAATCTCAAGGTTTGTTTTATACAATAGATTTATTTTGCTTCCATCTATTTGTTAGGAGTTATGATAAAGAAGTATGTTTATTGTATAGAACACTCCTAGGATAGTTCGGTTCATTCTCTATTGAGGTGTTCTTGAGTGTTCTTGGATGTTCTTGAGTCTTCTAGTGTCTTCTTGTATAGTCTAGTCTATAGCTTAGTATCTTGTTATTCTTTTTTGTTTCCTCATTAGATTAGACTATAAATAGGTGGTGAATCTGATTGTAAACTTAACTTGAATGAATTGAAGAAATACTACTCTGTTTTCTGGTAATTCTGTTGTAACAGAATTCTGATTCCTTCTTCTCCAAGTTACTCAATCTTCTTTCATTTCTTCTCTCAATCTCATCTGAGATTGACTAATATGGTATCAGAGCTGCAAGAATCTGGTGACTGCAACGCCTGATTCGTCTCCAAGCAGTGATTTCAGCCGCGATTTCCAGTTGCTCTGTTCTTCGTCCGTCGCCTGCTCTGTTCTGCTCGAAGCTGTGCTGCAATGGAGGATCTGCTTCTACCTGCATTCTCGAACAAGCGTGTCCGTCTTCTCACAGGAGATAACAACTTCCAGCTATGGAAACAGCAGGTATTACTTGCTGTTCGTGGATTTAATCTCGAATCGCATCTATACGGTGTTAGGGACATTCCTATGCAGATTGTTAATGAAAATGGTGAAAATGTGCCAAATCCTGTCTATTCTTCATACCTGCAACGTGATAGTGCATTAGCCTCATGGCTGCTTGTGTCAATTTGTCCTCAAGTCAATAGATACCTGCTAGGATGCATGACAGTAAGTGCTATCTGGTCCAAGTTGCATCAAATGTTCTCATCTTCATCAACCACTCGAGTTATGAGTCTCTATGGAAGATTGAAGGCAAGGAAACTCATAACTCAGTCGGTTCGAGATTACTTAGCTGACATTCAATCCACTTGCGATAGTTTGGCAAGCTGCGATCATCCTATTGATGAAATGCAGCAGATATCAATTGTTCTAGATGGAGTTCAAGGACAATTTGACAATGTAGTTGCTGTTATACACGCAAGCAGAAATCCGTATGATCTTGCCTCTGTCAGCTCGGTTCTCTTGGATGCTGAAACCAGAAGCCGTGATCAGCTGTTTGATCCCTTAGTCCTGCCTCAAGCCATGGTTCATAGCAATGAAGAAGGCTCGAAGAATCAGCTACCTGCTGCAACTCCTGCTTTCAGACAGAATAGGAGTGTTTCTGGTGGACAGAATCAGAATTCTGGTCCTCAAAACCAGAATCAGTTTCAGTACACAAATCAGAACAATGGCGGAAGAGGTTCTGGTCGAGGAAGATGAGGAAATAGACCTCAATGCCAATTGTGTGGCAAAGTAGGACACCTTGTCAACAGGTGCTACAAGAGGTTCGATGTTAATTTTCAAGGCATCAATTCAGCTGGACAGATATCTGCCAATATCTGTCAATCTTCATGGAATGCCTGGAATGAGTCTAATGATCAGCATCATTCTTCTTCAAGTGGTCAATCTGTGTCTCAACCTCTGCCTCAACATCATACTTTCGGTGCTTCTCAGCCTCTGTTCCAGCATCATCAATTCGGTTCTTCAAATCCTGCTGTCAATCCAGCTATGTATCTGCCTTCAGCTCCTGCTATCAATCCTGCAATGTATCTGCCTACAGCTCCTTCGGTTGGACAATATCCCTACATGCTTCCTTATGGGCGAGGTCCCTGATGGAGGAGGACCGGAAGGGTTGGCAATGTACGCAGCTGTGGGCTCCTGGGTGCATGTCGGAGGTATGGACTGTTGTCTTGATGTCATCTCTTGATCCTCCTGAGGTGCGGTGGTGCCAGGATTTTCGGCTTCAGAAGGCAAGGGCCCTGTGGCAGCAGGGCGGTTGTTTTCTTGGGGAGCAGGGGATTGACGGCGCGCCTGCCCTAGGATGGCCTCCAGTAGTGAAATCATCTCTGGGGTTAACTGGATGTTTTCCCCGGCGATGTGGACGGTTTGCGGAGCTGGAGTCTCGACGTGGTTGGTAGCTGGGGTCGGTCTGGAATTACCGACATGCTCTCTGGCCGTTCGCAGGGGGGATGGCATTGGCTCCTGCATGGCTAGCAGGTTCTTGTTGAAGCGGGAAAGCAGCGGCGGAATCAGAGCTGTCTGAGGATCGCTCGCGAGTCTGGTTCCGACGGTTGTTTTGGGATCGAGTTCTCATGGCTGAATTGCTCGTTCCCACAGACGGCGCCAAATGTTGGATCGTGAAATCCTGGATGCTGATCTGGCAGGGAATTAAATGTCAGACAAGGACGGAAAGACGCTTCTGCTCTAACTCCGGTGAACCTGCAGGTAGGGGAGCGCAACAGAGGGGGTGTTTCTGGGTCCCTCTCCGATGCTTAAATGAGTATATGTGTGTATAAAACTCAAAAACGTAAGGATCTGAATCCCCAAGTGAACTTCACTTCCTTGCCTCAGCCACAACAGCTTCGCACCGATCAGATCTGGTATCCAGATTCCGGAGCTTCGAACCACATATCCAATGTTCAACTTGTTGGAGCTGAACCATACAAAGGTGCAGGTACAATTCAAGTAGGAAATGGTGCTCAATTGTCAATCTCTCATATAGGAACATCTGTGATAAATACATGTTCTAAATCATTGTTTCTTAACAATTTGCTTTATTCTCCTGAAATCACTAAAAACTTAGTTTCTGTCTCTCAGTTTTCCAGGGATAATGCTGTGTTTTTTGAGTTTAATCATGCGTATTGTCTCATTCGTGACTCTGCAACTAAGAAGGTCTTACTACAAGGAGAAGAGTCTGGAGGATTATACAAGTTAGATTTTAGTAGTTTTTCTTCTAGATTGTCTAATAAGAACTCTGGTTTTGAAAGTAATTGTCATAGTACTAGTATTATCGATTCTGCTATGGTTTGGCATCAAAGATTTGGACATGCATCATCCAAGGTCTTGAGTTCTGTATTCGCACAGTTTGATAAAAAATGTTCATCTTCTTATGGTTTATGCTCGGCTTGGTCTGTAGGTAAAAGCATACGTCTCCCGTTTTCTAACTCTTCAACTCAATACACTAAGCCTCTTCAGTTGATTGAGGTTGATCTATGTGGACCTGCCCCGGTGACGTCTAATGGAAAAATATTGTATATGAGTATAGTTGATGTTTTCTCACGATATACTTGGATCTATTTTTTAGAATAGAAAAGTGATGCCGCTAATGTGTTCATACAGTTTCATACCCTGGCTGAACGACAACTGTCATGTTCTCTACAAGCTGTTCAAACCGATGGAGGAGGAGAATTTAAAACTCTCTCGCCTTACTTTACTAGCAAAGGTATTGCTCATAGAATTACTTGTCCATATACTTCTGAGCAAAACGGGATAGTTGAAAGAAAACATAGGCATATTGTAGAAATGGGACTAACACTATGTATCAAGCAAGCTTGCTGTTGGATCGTGAAATCCTGGATGGTGATCTGGCAGGGAATTAAATGCCAGACAAGGACGGAAAGACGCTTCTGCTCCAACTTCGGTGAACCTGCAGGTAGGGAAGCGCAACAGAGGGGGTGTCTCTAGGTCCCTCTCCGATGCTTAAATGAGTATATGTGTGTATAAAACTCAAAAACGTAAGGAACGTATGTAAAGCAAGGGTATTTATAAGGTAGGAGAGATCAAACCGTATAAGGCAGTTGAATATCTTAGTGTATATTGTGTTGCTGAAGATTCGGATCATGGGATATGGCAGTTACTGCGAGATATTGCAGTTACCATATCTGATCTTTAGTGAATATGTGACCGAGATACGAGGGATATCGTGGCCACTTCCTTATTGGCGGTTTAGTGGGACCAGAGGAGAGAGCCAAGGCTCTCTTCGGGGCGAGCACTCTCATGGCGGGCAGTGAGAGGTCGCGGCCTGGTGAAGAATGGCGAGCAGTCTGGGAGCCTTTGGTGTCCCTGGAGACTTTGGGCTCGGTTCTGGGCCACTCGATGATGGGCCAAGTTTGATTCGTACTTAGGCCGATCTGCTTCGAATATCAAGGGTTTACCCCCTCTATGGTTATTGGGCCTTCGAGGCCTTTTCTTTACTGGGCTGTCACTATCGATACCCAACATTTGCCCCCGAAGCTTGATTGAAGTTTCTTCGGTCGAGCTTGATTTCTTGGTAGGGTTTTGGATAGTGACGTCTTAAATTCGGTTTTCCTTGTCCTTTATAATGGTTCATGACCTTTGAGGCACTTCAGGCTCGTTTGGCGAGCAGTTCTTCCACTGTTCAAAGCTGAAGGAGTATTCTTCCTTTGAGTATTCCACTTGAGGTAGCCTTGGTCTGAGGAATTTTATCTTTCTTTGCTAGGCGATCATTACCTACCAAAAGTGTTTCTGATAGAGCCTATTAATGCGCTGGCGACCACTTTGTCTGCTCAGTGGACTTTAGCATTTAATGACTACACAGTTATCTGGAAATCGAACGGTCGCTTGGGGTACGCCTGTCATTTATTATACCGTAAACCAAGGGCAGTCTGACAACTGTCTGTACTGGCCGACCGTTTGTCTCCCCGAGGTGTCTCTTGGAATTCTGACATTTCTTCGGTTTTTTCCAAAAATGTGCAATTATTCTCATGCGTCGCTTCGATTCGCCCGTGGCGGTTACTTATTTTTGGGCCTATATAAGAGACGTCAGTTTCTCTGTTTACTTTTTACGCTACTTCCCTCCTTCAGATTTCCAGAGCTTTTTGTGCGAATCCTTCTTCTTTCTTCTTCAGTCTTCTTCAAACTTTTTTCCCAACTGTTTTAATGGCTACCCGAGGTCAGAGAGTCAAGCACACAGACACCAAGGGGCCCAAGAATGCCCATGCCCCCAAGAATACCAATGCCCCCTGACCATTAGGGATGGCGTCGTGCCCCCCTCAGCTGGGGAACAGACTAACGTAGGGAGGTCCGCAGCCACCCCGGTGGTGGTGGATGGGCCTGAGCTTCAGACGCCTATTTTTTCTCCCAAAGGTAAACCTTCGTCCTTTTACTGCTCTGTTTTGGGGAATATCCTCTGTTTTTCTTTGTTTTTTATACTTGCTGTGTTATATTTGAACCGTTCTGAGTAGATGTCAAGCCCAACGAGTTGAAGCCAGCGTATTTCAAGACGATGGTGGTACTTGGTGGTCTTGGTGCGGGGGATGTCCCTAGATATCCGGGCGCAGGTATGCATTACCCTTGTCAAGGAGAGGTTACTTATATGCGGCCCAGATTGATGCTGGGTTGCGTTTTCCTCTCTGCGAGGATTTGCAGGACTTGTGTCGGTTCTACATGATACATCCCACGCAGCTCGTTCCCAACGCCATTAGTATCTTGGATGGATTCAAGTTCCTGTGCGTACGTCAAGAATGGACGTATTCATTGGCCTTGTTCCGGTGCTTTTTCCGGTTGGCGGTTGGGACGAATCATCTCCACCATTTCCAGTCCCGATGGCCAAAGTTTGCTGAATGGAAGGGCCTTCAAGCATGGGTTTGGAATGTCCATGTCCATCTGGTTGATGACTTTCGGGCCACCAACTCCAACTATAAGAAGTTCTACTTCTTTTACAAGGGGGGGTGCCTTGGAAGTTATCTACCCCTGATAGGGACCTTCTGTTAGCATGAATAAAGATTACGCAGTGGATTGAAGAAGAAGACGCGGTGGATTGAATGAAGATGAGGTGAAAATGATGAAGATAGAGCTTTGATTAAGGAGAACATCTTTGATTTCGGGTTACTGTAGCATTACAAGTAATGCTCTTTATATAGAGCAACTAGGAATAAAACCCTAGACAAGAGACTAATAAAGATTAAACTAGAAAACATTAAGCTAATCTATGTGGTGTTCTCACATACACCCTAGTTCTTCGTTTTCTTCATGATGTATGCTCTGACATTCATCCACGGTCTTTGTTTTTCTCTTGATTTGCTGAATTTTCGACCCCAAACTTCCAATGCTCTTTGCTCGTGACGAATCCCAAGTTTAATCCCGATCAAACCTCTAACCTAATTGAGCTTGCACACCTTCATCTTCAATGAGATACTCCACATTCAAACACAAGATCTTCAAGTTGATATCTAGACTAGAAGAGGGAGGAATCGGTCATGCCATCGCGGTGTCATCTTGGTCATCTCGTCGTGGTCATGTCGTTAAAGAAGAAACTACTACTAAAATCTGACTTCAACACTTCAAACTTGTATCAAATCTATTGTAGTCATCAAAACTTGGTTGTCCAAACTCAACGGGATTACACATCTTTACGTTACTAATCCAGCAATTCGAGAACAAGTAATTCAGCATTGGTTGCAGGGGTTTTAATCCACAAATCTCAGCAAATTTCAGAATGAACCGGGGTAAACTTTAGCATTTCAGCATCAGCAACAACAATCAGCATATTTCAGCATATCAGCTTTCCAATTCAGCACAATTCAGCATTTCAGTAATAATTCAGCATATTTCAGCATTTCAGCATCAACAATCAGCATATTAATCAGTACACTTCAGCCCATTTCAGCATATTTCAACTCAGCATATCAGTATATTTCAGTAAATTTCAGATGCATCTGTAAGGCATTTCGTCGAACACCTTCTGTGCAATCTCCAAATCAGTATTGAATAAAACAGTGCAATCTCCAAATCTCCAAGCAAGTAGGAGCATTCTTTTCAGTCAAATGAAACAGCACAAGATAAATCTGAAAGGAAGGTCTTAAGCCATAACTACACAGAGGTCTACCTGTTCTTCTCTAAAGAGTTGCCAAAGAAATCTGTACCGTGAGAGACTTCTGAGACTCTGCAGCTGGTTTTGTGAGACCGAAGTTCCATTCTAATGGCGACCGATCCCAAATCTGCTACTGAGGACGCCAAGTTTGATATGTTTGAAGATGACGATGTCTTTGAGGAGTTTGAAATCAACGCAGACATACCTTTGTGGGAAAACGAAAGAAGCTAATAATCTCATCTTATTTGGACCTCCTGGAACTGTCTTTCTTTCTTTGCTGAGCTGAGCGTGGATTTGTTGATGCTGAGCGTGGATTTGCAGCGTGGAAAGCGTGGGTTTGCAGCGTGGAAAGCGTGGGTTTGCAGCGTGGAAACTCAGTGTTTATTGCAAAAACGAGGCAGCTTTGGACCGATTGAAACTCAGTGTTTATTGCAGCTTGAAATCCAAACCGAAGCAGCTACTAGCCCTAATCGACAAGATCTGATACCATGTTAGCATGAATAAAGATTACACAGTGGATTGAAGAAGTAGACGCGGTGGATTGAATGAATATGAGGTGAAAATGATGAAGATAGAGCTTTGATTAAGGAGAGCATCTTTGATTTCGGGTTACTGTAAAAATACAAGTAATGCTCTTTATATAGAGCAACTAGGAATAAAACCCTAGATAAGAGACTAATAAAGATTAAACTAGAAAACATTAAGCTAATCTATGTGGTGTTCTCACACCTTCCTCCCGAGTTTGATGAGCTATCCGAGGGCGACCGGAACGCCATCGATGATCTGTTCCGGATACATCGATCAAATTCATTTCGCTCCATCCACTCTGTGGCAGAGACCACAGAGAACATGCTCGAGATGGCGGGCATCCATCAGGCCACGCCAATCTTTAATGATTGGGTAACCCCTTCTAACTCTTTCTTGTTTTATCATTTGTAGGCAAGGCCGTAGGCAAGAGACGAAAACTGATAGGTCTCTATGATGACTAGGGATCGGCGGGGCTGTCTTCCGACCAGACATTGCTGAACTCTCCTCCTCCCCCCTCTAGGCATTTGTCCAAGAGGAAGTCTGAGGAGGTGCTCCCCTCGGCCACTGCTGGCCCTCGCCAACCGGGTATGTTGCCTCGCCATTTGTAGATTTGATGTTTTCATGCTTTACAGTTTTTTGGGTGTCTGATATCTTGCCTTGTTGTTTTGCAGAGAAGTCATCGGTCGGCGCGGCCCGGTACCCTACTCCTCCTCCCTCCAAGAAGGTCAGGAGTGAGTAGCACCCAGAAGTCGGCCAGCATCCTCCTCCTCCCCCTCCTAATGGACCTTCTGCCAGCAAGGGGAAGGGTCTGGTCGTGGCGCCTCCTTCTCCATCTCCCCAGGGCCCTTCTGCCACCAAGGAGAAGGTTTTGGCCTTGGCGCCCCCCGCTCCTACTGTGCCCACGGTTCCTCCTAAGGTGTCTAAGACCCAGAAGAAGGGGCCCGAGGCTTCCAGCTCTTCAAGGGCTCCTGTAGAGGAGTACTGCTCCATGGCGAGCTTGTTCCAGACACTTAAGGCTGCGAACTCTCGGGGGCTTTGGGTCCCTTGTGGGGACCTTGCGAAGAAGGGGTACCCTGCCCAGAAGAGCCTCCGGGGTAGCCCGGACATGTGCATGCGGCTTCTTGATGGGATAATTCCCCCCAAGGACCGCTCGATTGTTCCCACAGAGCTACCTCAGATCGAGGGGTTCCTGCGGACCCACTTCAAACGAGTCGTCCTGGTATGATCTCGCCTCCTTTCCGTTCTTTTTTCCTTGTCGTTCCCTTTTTGTTTGATGTCCTGACAATTTTCCTTATGTTTTTGTTGTCAGCTCGTTCGGGAAGAGGTGATTCTTGGTCGCGTCTTCGGCGAGCTCGCCGACAAGCATTCTGACCTGCTTGTCGAGCTGGAGCAGTACCGAAGTACGGGGGTCACCCCCGGGCAATTGGAGGCCATCAAGAAGACCGCTGATGTGGCGATCGCCTTGGTGGACGGTGCTCGGGAGGAGTACTTCAGGAAGGAGCAGCGTCTCCTTGCTGATGTCAAGAAAAGGGAGGATGACGCTGCGGCCGCCCTTCAGGATTCTGAAGCCCTTCATCGGTGCTTAGATGAAGGGGAGGCTGTCAGGGCTCGCCTGGAGGCGGAGCTGAGGAGGCACGAGCCCAAGGGGCGGAGTCAGAAGCTCAACGGGTCGCCGCGGAAGCGCAACGGGATGCTGCTGAAGCCAGGGGGGTCGCCCTGGAGAAGGAGAAGGAACAGCTGGCTGAACAGCTGAAAGCTGTCCCTTCGCCCCAAAGCGTAGTCGAGGCATTCAAGGCCTCTGAGGATTTTGAGGACTGCGCTTTGAAGGTGATGAAGTCGGCGATTGCCGATTTTCTCCAAGTCCTGGTGGATGATGTCCAGGCGGTCGACCCCAACTTTCCCATTGGGGAAGTTGAGTCCTTGAAGAGCTTCCTCCAAAGTCACACCCTTCAGCCTACTAATGCTGCTGAAGAGGTTGACCCAGCTGCGGCTGAAGAGGTTGACCCCGAAGGCGAGCAGAGCCTTCCTGCCCCCGAAGGTGAGCAAAGCACCCCTGCCCCCGAGGATCCAAAAGCTTGAAGTCTCCACCTCCGTTATCGACCATATTTTCTTTGTCTTTTTAGATAGCGGTTTTTCCTTTGTAATTTTTGTTTACTTTGTAATTATTTATTTGACTTAAGACTTGGTTTCCTTATATTGAATGCATTTATATTCATGAGCCTTTACTTGACTTCGAACATGTTTGGTTATTCATCCAATGTCTTAATCATAATTACTCTCGACTTTTTTTGCTTTGTAATGGCTTCGACTCTTAAAGTCTTAGGCCAAGCATAAGTTTATACGAACTTTCTAAGGACAATACTCTAACACTTAAAAGCATAAACTTCTAAGTTCAAAGAGATATTACCTTTTTGAAGTTTAAACATTTGAGGTGTTTGCATAATAACAGGGAATTTGTTAACTTCAGGCTTTATCATCCGTAATGATCGCCTAAATTCTTCATCCGCTGTTTTAATTTGATAGCAGATCTCTTTGTCCGACTTTGGCGTCTGCTCTTTCGTTTTTGCCTAATTCCATTGTTAGGACTTTTTGGCCTGACTTTGGCGTCAGGGCTTTTATTTTGCCTAACCTTTTTGCTAGGTCTTTTGGCCTGACTTTGGCGTCAGGGCTTTTTGGCCTATCGTTGGCGATAGGGCTTTTGGCCTAGCTTTGTTGCTAGGGCTTTTGGCCTAGCCTTGTTGCTAGGGCTTTTTGGCCTAACTTTGTTGTTAGGGCTTTTGGCCTAGCTTTGTTGCTAGGGCTTTTGGCCTATCTTTGGTGATAGGGCTTTTGGCCTAGCTTTGTTGCTAGGGCTTTTGGCCTATCTTTGGCGATAGGGCTTTTGACCTGACTTTGGCGTCAGGGCTTTTTGGCCTAACTTTGTTGTTAGGGCTTTTGGCCTGACTTTGGCGTCATGACCTTTTGTGCCCGATTCGGTTATCAGGTCTTTGCCTGACTTTTGGCGTCAGGTCTTTTTTTCTTCGACTTGTTTCGAGTGGACACGCTTTATGAAGGAATGGCTTCCTTTTATTAACATAACAGTTTGATTACAAGCTATGTATGAAATCTCCTTAGATGCCCAGAATTGAATGGACGGGGTAACCTTTCGCCTTCAGCGGTTTCCAAATAGTAGGATCCTGGTGCGGCGATCTCTATTACCTTGTACGGTCCTTCCCATTTGGCTGAAAGTTTATTTTTACTGTCCAGCCTTGTGAATTCATTCCTTCTCATAACCATCTCCCCCACGAAAAATTGGCGAGCGCTGACTTTTCTGTTGAAATATCGAGCGGTCGCCAGGCGCATCTTTGGTTGTGCTTTTTCTGATAACCATATCTTTTCTTCTGCCAAGTCGAGGTCAGTTCTGCGCTCGACCTCGTTTGCCTCAGCGTTAAAATGTAGGATTCTATGGGTATGCACTTCTATTTCGGCGGGTGCTACTGCTTCTGATCCATACACTAAGTTGAAAGGTGTTTCTCCTGTGGTTGATTTAGGCGTTGTTCTGACGGCCCATAATACGTTTTCCAGCTCTTCTGCCCAATTACCTTTGAATGCTCGAACCCTTTTCTTGAGTCCTGCTAAAACAACTTTGTTGGCTGCTTCAGCTTCGTTTGAGGATGATGCACCGAGCTGAAACGATGGTCGACATGATATTCTTCACAGAGTCATTTTAGCTCCTTTCCAATGAATTGCGGACCATTATCACTGATGAGTATTTTGGGAATTCCAAACCTGGAGAATATGTTGATCTTTAGGAATTTGATGACCTGAAATTCTGTTGTAGAAGCTAGAGCTTTCGCCTCTATCCACTTAGTGAAGTAGTCGATCACCACTATAATGTGAGTGCGTTGACCAGTGCTAATAGGGAAAGGACCTAATATATCAATCCCCCATTGAGCGAAAGGCCAAGCACCCGCCATTGGGGATAATAGTGTTGATGGTCGACCTAATCGTGGTGCAAACTGCTGGCAAGTCTCACACTTTCGCGTTAATTCAGCCGCATCTTCCCAAGGTTGGCCAATAGTATCCCAACCTGAAGATTTTTCTTGTCAACGATCGAGCACCTTCGTGACATGCTGCCGCCCCTTCATGAGCTTCTCGAAGAACCTTTTCTGTTTCTAGATGAGCAACACATCTTAAGTAAGGAGTCGAGTAACCTCTTCTGTAGAGTTCTCCATCTATAATCAGATAATTGGCTGCAAGTCGTCTTATCCTCGTGGATTCGCCTTCATCATCCGGGAGGATCCCTTCTTTCAAGTAATTCTGAAACGGAGTCATCCATGTGACCTGTCCTTGAATATTGAAGACCTCGGCTCTACTTTCAAGGACGGAACATAGGGCCTTTTCCAGAAAATTGCACATCCTGGATTGTTGTTCCTCCGAATGCTAGTTTGCTCAAGGAATCTGCCATCTAGTTTTTTTGGCGAGGAATAGACTCAATCGCGAAATTTGGGATTTCCGCAAAGAGCTTCTTGGCGATGCTGGGGTATTTTTTCATCCTTTCTCCCCTTGCCTCGTAGGTGCCATTAACCTGATTGACAATAAGTTCTGAGTCACTTTTTACCTTAAGCGTAGTTATACCCATTCCTTTTGCTAGTCTGAGTCCAGTGATAAGAGCCTCATATTCTGCTTCATTATTGGTTGCCGGGAATGTTAAGGCGATCGCGTATTTCAAAGGCTCGCCCTCAGGAGGAATAAGAATTAAACATGCCCCCGAGCCTTCTTTTGATGAAGACCCGTCTGTATAGAGTTCCCAGATTTGATTGCTGTCTGCTGACTGACTTGGCCTGTTTTCTGCTTCTGTTTGACCGTTACTCATGCTTTCCACAATGAAATCAACTAATGCTTGACCTTTGATGGCCGTTTTTGGCGCAAATTTGATCCTGAACTCGCTGAGCTCGATCGCCCACTTGACCATTCTTCCTGAAGAGTCTGGCTTGATCAGGAAGTTTTTGAGTGGTTGATTAGTGAGAACCGTGATGTCGTGCGCATGAAAGTAAGGTCTCAGCTTCCGAGCAGCAATAACTAAGGCATAGAGATACTTCTAAATCTGGACATATTTTATTTCAGCTGAGTTGAACATTTTGCTAATGAAATACACTGGCTGCCACCTCGCTAATGCCTAAATAAAGGAAGAGCTGCTCGCTTGGAACGGGCATTGCCAGAGCTGGGAGTGTTTGGATATGCCTCTTCAAGGATTGGAATGCTTCCTCGCAGTCTGGTGTCCACTCGAACTTGCGGTTGGCCCTCAGCGTTTTGAAAAATAGGAGGGACCTGTCGCTCGCTTTGGAGAGGAAGCGGTTGAGAGCAGCCAGGCGTCCATTTAGGCATTAGACCTCCTTGTGGCATGTTGGCGACTTCATTTCTTCTATTGCCTTTAGCTTTTCTAGGTTTGCTTCGATTCCCCTTTCGCTGACCATGAAACCCAGAAATTTTCCGGACTTGACTCCGAAGGCGCACTTGGCAGGGTTCAGGCGAACGCTGTGTCTTCTCATGCATTCGAAAGCCTCGCGGAGGTCTGTTGTGTTCGGATTGCCCTTGATGGTTTTGACGAGCATATCATCCACATAAGCCTCCATGTTTCTCCCCAGCATGTCCTGGAATAGGCGGTTCACCATCCGCTGATAAGTTGCCCCGGCATTGATGAGGCCAAAGGGCATCACCTTGTAGCACAGAATGTCCCCATCAGCATAAAAAGCAGTGTGAGCCTCATCGTCTGGATGCATTCTGATCTGGTTGTAGCCTGAGTAGGCGTCCATGAAGCTCAGCATCTCATGACCCGAGGTAGCATCGACCAGCTGATCAATTCTAGGAAGGGTGTATGAATCCTTAGGGCAAGCCTTGTTCAAGTCGTGGAAGTCGACGCACATCCTCCACTTGCCGTTTGATTTTCTGACCAGAACTAGGTTGGCGACCTAGCTCTGGAATCTCACCTCTTTGACGAAGTCAGCCTCAATCAGCCTGTCGACCTCCTGCCTGATCGCCAAACGCTTGTCCGTCCAGAATGGCCTTCTTTTTTGGGCGATCGTCTTGATGGAAGGGTCTATTCTGAGCTCGTGGGAGATGATATTTGTGCTGATTCCTGGCATGTCGCTCGGCTGCCAGGTGAAGAGATCTTTAAATTCTTTAAGGAGGGCGGTCATGGCCTCCTTTTGATCCTATTTCAAGGTGGTTCCAATGCGCACCTTCTTGTCCGGACCATCGATTTCGACCTCTTCCAATTCTTCCATGGGTGCTGGCCGAGCCAAGTCCTCGCGAGGGTCGGCCTCTGTTTCAATGGCGAGGGCCTCCCTTTGGTTCTTCCTGCGCAGACAGTTCACGTAGCATTGCCGCGAGGAAGGCTGGTCGCCGAGCACTTCTCCGATCCCGTTGGGAGTGAGGAACTTCATCTTCTGGTGGACTGTGGAGGTCACAATATTGTTTGGATTGATCGTGGTCCTCTTATGATGGCGTTGTAGGATGTAGGTGAATCGACCACCAGGAAAGTGACCGATACCTTGATGCTCTTCCATCCTTCGCCAAAAATCACTGGCATGGTTATAGCCCCCAGTGGATAAGTTGTCCTCCCCGCAAACCCAATCAACGGAAAGTCGACCCTCTTCAGGTCACGCTTGGACTTGCCCATCTTCTCGATAGCGTCCAGAAATAGGATGTCTGTCGAGCTGCCTCCATCGACCAGAATCCTAGCAACGTCACAGCCGTCAATATCTGCCGTGATAACCAAAGCATCGTTGTGGGGGGGTGACATGTGCCAAATCATCTTCAGAGAATGAGATGACAATGTTCTCCTCAGGTCGGGGTCGCTTTCCCAACTGAACTGCTGTGGAGATCTGAGTGGCGTAGACCTCCCTGGCGTGCGACCCCTCACCGCCTGCACCGAATCCTCCTACAATCAGATTTACTCTCCTCTTGCTTCCCGACGGATCAGTTTGCTCAGCAGGGGCTGGCAAACGATGTCTCCTTGTCTCACCCTGCCACGAATTCCTTCAGCATTCCCCCTGGATCAACTTCCCTATGTCCCGCTTCAGAATGCGGCAGTCATCTGTCTTGTGGCCCTTGCACTTGTGGTATCTGTAATAGCTCTCGACATCCTTTCCCATGGGCTGACCACCTCAATGAGGCATCGGTGGCCTCGCCAAGGATCTCCTCTCCATCTCGACTAGTACCGCTGAGATCTGCCTATTTAAAGGCGTGAAGTACTCAGGGACATCTGGATGGCGAGGCGCTGGATTAGACTCGACCCGGGGCCTGCTATCTTTTCCCTTCTTCTCCTTCTTCACCTCCTTCTTACCATCGCGTCGGGGTTCATGAACCACCCTTAGCGAGGTTGTCAGGAAGTCCGCCTCTGTGTTCGCCCTTTCAAGGTCTATGAAATCTTTTGCTCTGGATGCCAACTCCTCCAGCGTTTCGATCTCATTCACATGGTAGCTGTTTCGCAGCTTCCTCGAGGCCTTGTTGGCCACATCCAGACCCCTGTAAAATGCTCAAATGATCTCCCCATCCGAGATTCGGCGATCTATCTCTGTGACGTTCTGATGGAAACGTCCATAAAAGTTGGCCAGCAACTCTCCAGGCTGCTGTTTGACCGCATCCAGGGCGACCACGCTCTTTAGCAATTGGCGTTCGCCCATATACCTCTCCAGGAACTTGCTCCTTAATTCTGTCCAAGTTCCGATAGATCCTGCAGGGAGGCCGAAAAACCAGGACGAAGCCGAACCCGAAAGAGTGGATGGAAATAACAAAGCCAAGTGATTGTGATCATTCGACTTACCCAGGAGAGAAGCCTCGTGCTTGTTGACGTGTACGGTGGGGTCTCCTCCGCCACTGTACTCCGGTATGGCCCGAGCAACCACGTCTTTGGGGATCTTGATGGAGACGAGCTCGTCGGAGAAGGGGTGAGCAGATTGCTCCTTGAAGGGAGCTACGACTGTCAGTCGCCTTTCTTGGAGGCGTTTATTGAGGAGATCATCCATCTAGTCCACAGTGCAGTACCTGGGTGAGATCCCTGATGGAGGAGGACCGGAAGGGTTGGCAGTGTACGCAGCTGTGGGCTCCTGGGTGCATGCCGGAGGTATGGACTGTTGTCCTGATGTCATCTCCTGATCCTCCTGAGGTGCGGTGGTGCCAGGATTTGCGACTTCAGAAGGAAAGGGCCCTGTGGCAGCAGTGCGGTTGTTTTCTTGGAGAGTAGGGGCTTGACGGCGCACCTGCCTTAGGATGGCCTCCAGCAGTGAAATCATCTCCGGGGTTAACTGGATGTTTTCCCCGGCGATGTGGACGGTTTGCGGAGCTGGAGTCTCAACGTTGTTGGTAGCTGGGGTCGGTCTGGAATTACCGACATGCTCTCTGCCGTTCGCAGGGGGATGGCATTGGCTCCTGCCTGGCTGGCAGGTTCTTGTTGAAGCGGGAAAGCGGCGGCGGAATCAGAGCTGTCTGAGGATCGCTCGCGAGTCTGGTTCCGACGGTTGTTTTGGGATCGAGTTCTCATGGCTGAATTGCTCGTTCCCACAGACGGCGCCAAGTGTTGGATCGTGAAATTCTGGATGCTGATCTGGCAGGGAATTAAATGCCAGACAAGGACGGAAATACGTTTCTGCTCCAACTCCGGTGAACCTGCAGGTAGGGGAGCGCAACAGAGGGGGTGTCTCTGGGTCCCTCTCCGATGCTTAAATGAGTATATGTGTGTATAAAACTCAAAAACGTAAGGATCTGAATCCCCAAGAGCTGAATCCCCAAGTGAACTTCACTTCCTTGCCTCAGCCACAACAGCTTCGCACCGATCAGATCTGGTATCCAGATTCCAGAGCTTCGAACCACATATCCAATGTTCAACCTGTTGGAGTTGAACCATACAAAGGTGCAGGTACAATTCAAGTAGGAAATGGTGCTCAATTATCAATCTCTCATATAGGAACATCTGTGATAAATACATGTTCTAAATCGTTGTTTCTTAACAATTTGCTTTATTCTCCTGAAATCACTAAAAACTTAGTTTCTGTCTCTCAGTTTTCCAGGGATAATGCTGTGTTTTCTGAGTTTCATCCTGCGTATTGTCTCATTCGTGACTCTGCAACTAAGAAGGTCTTACTACAAGGAGAAGAGTCTGGAGGATTATACAAGTTAGATTTTAGTAGTGTTTGTTCAAGATTGTCTAATAAGAACTCTGGTTTTGAAAGTAATTGTCATAGTACTAGTATTGTCGATTCTGCTATGGTTTGGCATCAAAGACTTGGACATGCATCATCCAAGGTCTTGAGTTCTGGATTCGCACAGTTTGATAAAAAAATGTTCATCTTCTTGTGGTTTATGCTCGGCTTGCTCTGTAGGTAAAAGCATACGTCTCCCGTTTTCTAACTCTTCAACTCAATACACTAAGCATCTCCAGTTGATTGAGGTTGATCTATGTGGACCTGCCCCGGTGACGTCTAATGGAAAAAGATTTTATATGAGTATAGTTGATGTTTTCTCACGATATACTTGGATCTATTTTTTAGAAAAGAAAAGTGTTGCTGCTAATGTGTTCATACAGTTTCATACCTTGGCCGAGCGATAACTGTCATGTTCTCTACAAGCTGATCAAACCGATGGAGGATGAGAATTTAAAACTCTCTCGCCTTACTTTACTAGCAAAGGTATTGCTCATAGAATTACTTGTCCATATACTTCTGAGCAAAACGGGATAGTTGAAAGAAAAGATAGGCATATTGTAGAAATGGGACTAACACTTATGTATCAAGCAAGCTTGCTGTTGGATCGTGAAATCCTGGATGGTGATCTGGCAGGGAATTAAATGTCAGACAAGGACGGAAAGACGCTTCTGCTCCAACTCCGGTGAACCTGCAGGTAGGGGAGCGCAACAGAGGGGGTGTCTCTGGGTCCCTCTCCGATGCTTAAATGAGTATATGTGTGTATAAAACTCAAAAACATAAGGAACGTATGTAAATCAAGGGTATTTATAGGGTAGGAGAGATCAAACCGTATAAGGCAGTTGAATATCTTAGTGTATATTGTGTTGCTGAAGATTCGGATCATGGGATATGGCAGTTACTGCGAGATATTGCAGTTACCATATCTGATCGTTAGTGAATATGTGACCGAGATACGCGGGATATCGTGGCCACTTCCTTATTGATAGTTTAGTGGGACCAGAGGAGAGAGGCAAGGCTCTCTTCGGGGCGAGCACTCTCATGGCGAGCAGTGAGAGGTCGCGGCCTGGTGAAGAATGGCGAGCAGTCTGGGAGCCTTTGGTGTCCCTGGAGACTTTGGGCTCGGTTCTGGGCCACTCGATGATGGGCCAAGTTTGATTCGTACTTAGGCCGATCTGCTTCGAATATCATGGGTTTACCCCCTCTATGGTTATTGGGCCTTCGAGGCCTTTTCTTTACTGGGCTGTCACTATCGATACCCAACACTTGCCTATGCAGTATTGGAGTGATTCGTTTTTCACAGTTGTATTTCTAATCAATAAGCTCCCTACTCGGGTACTTACTAACCTTTCTCCTCATGAAAAATTGTTTGGAAAGGTACCTGACTATTCTATATTACGAGTCTTTGGTTGTTTGTGTTTTCCGTTTACTCGTCCATTTAACAAACACAAACTTGATTTTCGATCTACTCCTTGTGTTTTTCTGGGATATTGTTCACAACAGCATGGCTACAAGTGTTTGGATTCAAATGGTAAACTCTATATTTCAAGGCATGTTCGGTTTCATGAAAATGAGTTTCCATTTGCTGAGAAAAAAGGCAAGTTCATGTTATCCTCTGCCCCGAAAAACTCTTACACGAGTGATCCATTCTTTCTTCCATTTGGCTTTGTTGATATATCTGCTAATCAAACCAATACATATCCTGCTTGTCCTGGAATTTCATCTCCTACTACTTCTCTTCCAACTAATGATTTGTCGAATTCTGGTGTGGAGGTACCAGGTGTTCAGTCTGTTTCTGATGTGGAGGCACCTGGAGCTGGTTCTTTAGATGAGACTTCAAGAGAGCATGGTGTTGTAATCAGGTATGTTCCTTCTTCCAACAATGAATTAGTGGAATCTTCGGGGTTGGTGACAAATGGTGCTAATGATCTTTCTATAGTGTCAGCAAATTCTGATGTCAATAGGTCTTCTGGTCGTAGACCAAATATTCACCCCATGATGACAAGATCAAAAACCAATTCTCAGTTTGCTGCATTAACTGAAGTTAAAGATGATTTAAAGGATTTAGTTGATTCAGAACCGTCATCCATTCATGCAGCTCTTCGGACTCCACAATGGACTCAAGCTGTTCATGATGAGCTACAAGCCTTACCGACCAATAACACCTGGTCTCTTGTTACTCTACCTGAAGGTCGTATTCCAGTAGGGTGTAAATGGATCTTTAAGGTTAAATGTAACTCTGATGGTTCGGTAAACAAGTACAAAGCACGGTTAGTTGCTAAAGGTTTTTCTCAAAAACCTGGTTTTGATTTTTACGAAACCTTTAGTCCTGTTGTTGAATCACCTGTTGTTCGTATTGTGTTGTCTTTAGCCTTAACTAATAAGTGGCAACTCAGGCAAATTGATGTGAACAATGCTTTTCTTCATGGTGACCTTACAGAAGAAGTGTTTATGACTCAGCCTCCTGGTTTTGAGCAGCGAGACTCCTCGGGGAATGTTCTGGTATGCAAGCTTCATAAGGCTTTGTATGGGTTAAAACAGGCACCAAGAGCTTGGTTTGAAAAGCTCAAGCATTTTCTTTTAGGTCGATTAATGTTTCAAGTTTCTAAATCTGATAATTGTTTGTTCATCAAAAAGTCTTCTACTGGTTATGTTTTTCTTTTAGTGTATGTAGATGATATAGTTGTGACTGGTCATGATCAGTATGATATTGAGGAAGTAATTTCTCAGATCAATACTGAGTTCAAGCTCAAGGACTTAGGATCTCTTAACTATTTTTTGGGTATGGATGTGCAGGTAAAAGACGATTGTCTACTTCTCAGCCAGCACAAGTATATCTCGGAACTTCTGAGTAAAACAGGTTTGAGTGATTCATCTCCTATGCCTACACCTATGACAGGTAATTTCTTATCAAAAATCTTGTCTGATAAAGACAGTGTTCCATGTCCTAATGATGAACTGTATAGAAGTACTGTGGGTGCTCTTCAACATATTTGTGCTACTCGTCCTGATATTGCGTTTGTTGTGAACAAACTAAGTCAGTTTGTTCAAGCACCATCATTAGTTCATTGGAATGCTTTGGTTCATGTGTTGAAGTATCTCAAAGGTACTTTGTCTCATGATGTTTTATTTCAAGCTCCTCCTTTACCTACTAATGAAGTATCTCTTGTTTCTTATGCAGATGCGGATTGGGGTACTGACCCAACTGATAGGAAGTCTATATCTAGACATTTTCTTCTTCTCGATTGTGTGGAGTTCCAAAAAGCAATTTGTTATTTCTAGATCATCTGCTGAAGCCGAATACCGAGCAATTGCAAATGCGATATGTGAGATTATGTGGGTGACTTCCTTACTTCAGGAGCTTCAGGTTTCTTTATCATCTATTCCAGTTGTTTGGTCTGATAATACAAGTGCGGTTGGTTTGACTGAAAATCCCATACATCATTCGAAAATGAAGCATGTTGAGATGGATCTTAGTTTTGTTAGGGAAAAGGTAACTAATGGTCAAGTGATTGTTAACTTTGTTCCTTCTTATGATCAGTTTGCAGATATCCTTACAAAACCACTTACTGAAAAGAGTTTTGTTCCTCTTCGTAAAAAGCTTGGTGTGTATTCCTTGGAAGAAGTTGAGGTGTTGTCCAAATGTCTTACTGAAGGCATTGAGTCGTCTGATGCTCCTTGATTAATGCTTCTTGATTGCTTGTATTGTCTGTTGATTCTCTTTTCTGATTGTCTGAATATGATGCTCAGTGGTGTTTTATATCAGTCATGTGTCATACTCGGTGTTCTAATCTGTCTTGATTGTTTTCTAAGAGTGTTGTTCTATTTCTTTTCTTGTACTATCATCTCTTATTTGAATTAGGAGATTACTATGTTCTTGCTTTTCTTGATTGAGATATTCATCATAAAATGGTTTTCAACCCGGGTGTATTGATTTCGTACTCTGTGATGTGTCTTCATCTCTTCATCATTGGTCATGCTCTACTTGTTTTCCTTGTGATCGTATATTGGTGATCTCTGCCTTCTCTTGTTTTTCATGATCTCATCTTGATTGAGGCTATTCCTAGAGATTTTTTTGTGATGATAGCTCATGGGGTTTAGTTCAAAAATAATCATTGAAGAAGACAATGTCAAAGATACTTCTTCTTTGATTTGAGAATGAAAAGATGAAGGCTCAAACCTTCCAACCCCAATGAAAAGATGAAGGCTCAAACCTTCCTATAAAAAAAAAAAATTAGAATGAAGATGAAAGGAAAAGAAAAATCAAGGAAAAGTGCATATGAAAGAGGATATTGAATCTCTATAAGGATGCCTATATCAAGGTTGGTGTATATCATGAGTCTTTAGAAGGGATTTCTCTTATATATCTCATAAGGTTGAAACGAGTATTGAGTATGATTGATTTAGATGAGAAGTTGTGCAGTATACTAAGTTGTGATCAATACTAACTGGTTGAATCTGGTTTATGATGTGAATATCTTGAAAATAAATTGCAAAGAACTATGTGATCTTTCTAATTCTTACTTTGAGATGATATGATGAAGAAAAGGAAGTTGAACTGCAGCTTAGATTGTGATCAAGCTTGATAAGAGCTGCAAGTAGATGTTCATGACTGGATTTCAAAAACACTGAGCTAAGTATGCAGAAGGATGGAAGAGTATTTCAGACAAAAACAACAATTAAGCAAGCTTGTTCAAAAAGGATCTTGGATAGGGAATGTTAGGAGTTATGATAAAGAAGTATGTTTATTGTATAGAACACTCCTAGGATAGTTCGGTTCATTCTCTATTGAGGTGTTCTTGAGTGTTCTTGAGTCTTCTAGTGTCTTCTTGTATAGTCTAGTCTATAGCTTAGTATCTTGTTATTCTTTTCTGTTTCCTCATTAGATTAGACTATAAATAGGTGGTGAATCTGATATTAAATTTAACTTGAAGAAATTGAAGAAATACTATTCTGTTTTCTTGTAATTCTGTTGTAACAGAATTCCGATTCCTTCTTCTCCAAGTTACTCAATCTTCTTTCATTTCTTCTCTCAATCTCATCTGAGATTGACTAATACTATTAAGCTAAGTTGTCATGCCTACTGTCTCCACAAAAATACGCAACAAAGGAATGCAAGGTTCTCTCTATTATTTCATGTTTATATTAGAATTTTAATTATTTATTATATTATCCCATTGTTTCTTACATTGATTGAAAAATTTACTATCAACATATAAATTTGTGAAAATACTGCATTTTATTCTCTTTCTGTATATTTGTTCAAATTTGTGTATTTATTTTAATTAGTTTAATTCCAATTAATAAGAAGATTTAATTTTTAAATGAATATAATATAATTTATTTGTCAATATCCTGTAAAAAAAAATAAAAAATTAAGCGAATAAAGTATTAGTTAAACGTTATTTCGTAATAGAACTCTCAAACCTTAATCTCTGAACGTAGACCGTTTTGAAATCCTAGGTTTTAATCTAATTATTTTCCTAGGTAATCAAGATTTCTATTTAGCCTTAATTAACTAGTGACGACTCTAATTTTTTATATTCAAATATTGTATTTAAGTCAGATTTTAGGTTTGACAATTTAGCGACATTGCTCAGGACATTTAGAGGGTTCGGGCTCATTTTATTCGCTTACATTCTATTAGTTATTATTTTATTATTATTAATTATTTTACCTTTGTTTTTCAATTAACAAGATTTTATTTTGAAAAATCAAGATTTGACATTAGCCTTTGTTTTGCCAAGTAAAAACACTTAATGAATTTGACGATCCATATGGCAATGAAAATGTCTTAGATCATATATTTTGACATTTCTTCCTTAAAAACAATTAAAATTTAAGTGTGGAGTGAATGACATTCAAGTTTTTTATATATATATAAAAACAATAATTCATTCATTACATATTTTCATACTAATTTTTGTATGTGGTATTGTAGGGTACCTTTGACGAAATTTTGGTTTTGTAAAATAAAATCAACTACACGGGGCACGAAAATGAGAATACACAGCATATCCAACTGCATGACAAAACACTGACTCAACTCGAGATTTCCAATGCCCATATGCGTAAAGTTGTGATCAACTTGTCCTCAAAGGTTGAGAGTCTCCTTACTCTTTTTAAGGCTCCCGCAACCATCTGGACAACAACACCAAGTGTGCAAACTGTGAACCGATAACCATTCTCGTTCAGCACACGGGTGTTTCAAAACCAATCAAGGCCTCATGTTGACGATGAATTTAATCTAGTAAGTGATAATGGATCTGCACCTATATTAATTCAAGCTCCTGTGAAAATCGAGTATGAACAACATTTGAAGAATATCGAGAAAAAGATTAAATCATTTAGAGATTTAGAGAAATATGAAGACATTAACTACCCCAACCTTCGCTTCATTCCTGAGATGTCAAGCCCTGAAAAGATTAAGATTCATGATTTCGAAAAATATGATGGAGATGGAAACCCCATCATCCACCTTGGAAATGGAAATGGATCTACCTAGCAAAGATGGCTCAGTACAAGAACCACGAAAAATTCTTAATCCATACTTTCCAAGAAAGTTTAGTGGGAGTCGCTCTTGTATGATTTGTCAATCTGAAGGAAAGTGATATTTTGTCTTTGGAAGAGATGACCAATGCATTTGTCCTGCACTACAAATTTAATCTTGATGCAACTCCTACTCGCCTAGACCTCCAAAGTATGGAGATGGAAGAACAATCATTTAGGAGCTACATGAAATCATGGAGAATAAAAGTCGCCACAGTCAGGCCATCATTGCAGGATACTGAAGCAATGTCAATGTTCATTAATACTCTTAAAGGAACTTTTTAGTCACAGTTGTTGGGGCATGTCTCTGCCAGCTTTGCTAATATAGTCAAAGTTAGAGAAATGGTAGAACATAGAATTTAATTGGGAAACATTGAAGATCTCCACAAAGGTTTCCAAAGCGAAGATGTCACTGAAGCAACCCTTGAGCTATGTGAAAAGGACCTAAGCGATATTATTTATTACTCACCATAGGATTCTTCATTTGGGGCACTCAAATAATTTTGTCGCAAACGTCCAATTGTCAATTTAAAGAGACTATCTTAATTTGATATTTGTATTTTACTAAATAAAGTAAAAAACAAAGATAGAGAAAATAATATTTTGTCGAAAATATTAGGGAATAAGAGGCATGTTTGAAAAGCCTGAGTGGCAGGTCATGACAATATGTGAAAAAAAACAATTCTTGGACTGAAAACTGTTAGAGGTTGTCCAAGCGAAACTTAGGAGTAAAAACGGAAGTAAAGTGTCACTCATTCTCACATCCATAGTAATAGTGATTAAAAAAAATTCACAATATGTTGAGTTACCTAAAAATACTTTAATTGAGGGAGTCCTTTTGTATACCTTTATCTTATTTATTATTTCTTTTTTGTAAATAAAATGTATGAGCCTCAACCAACCTCTAACTGGCTACGTGTTAATAGTGTTATTTCCATGAAGCGCGGAATTTATATGGGTCGCAACCACCCTTCAATTGGTTATATATGAGATACTGTATAGAGAGAATAAATTTGTATGGGTCACTACACCTTTTAATTTACTATATATATAAAGTTCCACGAATGGGTCGTAGCCACCCTCAAATTGGCTACAAGTAAAGAGAGTGTTCTTTTGAGATAGAAAATTTGTGTGGGTCACAGTCACCCTCAATTGGCTAGATATGAGAGAGTGTTTCCACAATATCAAACTTTTTAGAGATGGACCATAGTTATCCTTTCAATTGACTACATACAAATAGAGTGTATGTTCTAGTGATGTAGTAGGGTCACAACTACCCGTAAATAGGCTACCTACAAAAGAACGTCTCTGTGAGATGAGAATCGAGAGGGGTCACAACCACCCGTAAATGGGCTACTTACAAGAGAGTGTCATGATGAGGTAAGAATTGATAGGGGTCATAGTCACCCACAAATTAACTACATACAAGAGAGAGTCTCCGCGAGGTGAGAATTAAGAGGGTTACCACCAATAAATAGAATGTTTCCATGAATATGAATAATTATAATGGACACGGTCACCCTCAAATTGACTACCAATAAATAGAGTCTTCTCACGATGGAAAAATCACAAGGGCCACAACCACTCACAATTGACTACGAAATAATGAGTGTTTTTCTAGGTTGAAAACCCGAAAGGGTGACCTGAGAAAAATTTAGAGAGGCATGATTGTAAAATTGAAAATCACAATCATGGTAAAAAGGTGAGAAAAACTTCTGATGGGCTGAAAACCTTTAGAGATGGTCCATGCAAAAACAGGGAAATTAAGAGGCATGGTTAGAAAAATCTCGCAAGAATTACTGTGGCAAAAGGAGAGAACAAAGAGAATGGAAAAAATCCCGCTAGGTTGTAGCACAGTGCACATCCTAGGCAAAAGTTAGGGAAAACATTTCATATCATCATTCAGGTGTTAACCCTGCATCCAAAGTCATACTATCCCAGATATGCTATACTTTGGTTGATCCAAGTTCGTATCCAGTAGCTCGGCACTATCCCATATATGCTTATTACTGAATATCCTCACACAAACGATGCAACACTGTCCTAAATATGGTAGTCATCTTTCAATCACAGGCAAAATCCTCGTGTCCAAAGATGAGTTGTCCCAGATACGCTAGCCTTTGGCTCGCTTTTGTCTATCAACTGTACACCTTCGTGTTGTCCTCGATATTCTCGCTACTAGTTATCGTCTTCAGAACATGCAGCGCTGTCCCAGATATGTTAATCGTCTTGCCATCACAAGCGCAACCCCACTTCCAAAGTCGCGTTGTTCCTGGTATATGTTAATCTTTGGATTAATCCAATTGGTCTTGAGTAGCTCCGCACTATCCCAGATGTGCTTGATACCAATTACTACTCTCCAGAAGGCACAATGTTCTCCCATATATGTTGGCCGCCAAGCCGTTCCAGACATTTCATTTTCCCAAAGTTGTGGTATCCTTAATTTGCTAGTCTCTGGCTCGTTCATGTTGAAGAACGAACGATGTCCTAAATACGCAGTCGTCAACCATGTTCATCGGCACAATGCTATCCCAGATATTCCAGTTGTCACATCATAAGCACATGAACTTATTTAGAAACTTTCTAGCCCAAAATTGATGTCACTTTATTTTTGGACAAACACTCCTCAAATATGTTCTGCAGGTGCATGTCCAAAGAGGGGCAAACTATAGACACTCGATTTTGACCTAGATGCGACACGTTCAAGATCGCAGCACGTGGCTCACCATTATGAAGATTTCAGATATGGCGGGTTGCGGAGTTTCTAAGAATAGGCTTTATGCAGATTTTGTAGATTAATATATAGAGTATGTTGTGAAATATTTAGAGAATATTTTATATTGTATAATATATTTTATTGCATATACACTTCCTAGTTTAGAAACCCGAGGAACTTGTATAAATATGAGTATTATGAATTGTGCAAAGGGGAGGCAAAAAGAGATTAAAAAACACGTTGAGTAAAAAACTTTCTAGTATATCATCATCTACATTGTCCACTCTCAAGGTTTGTTTTATACAATATATTTAGTTTGCTTCAATCTAATGAGCTAAGTTGTCACCTCCACATTAATACGCAACAAAGGTATACAAAGTTCTCTATCTATTATTTCATGTTTATATTAGAATTTTAATTTTTTATTTATATTATCTAATTGTTTCTTACATTGATTGATAATTTTACTATCAATATATAAATTTGTAAAAGCACTTTATTTTTTCTCTTTGTGTATATTTGTTCATATTTATGTATTTATTTTAATTAGTTTAATTCTAATTCATAATAAGATTTAATTTTTTAATGAATATATTATCATTTATTTGTAAATATTCTGTAAAACATATAACAAATTAAGTGAATAAAGTACTAAAAGGGCGGGATATTAATTAAACGTTATTTAGTAATAGAACTCCCTAACTTTAATATATGAACGTAGACCGTTTTGAAATCTTAGGTTTTAATGTAATTATTTTCCTAGGTAATCAAGGTTTCTAGTTAGTCTTAATTAACTAGTGACGACTCTAATTTTTTATATTCAAATATAGTCTTTAAGTCAAATTTTAGGTCTGACAAAACTCTTGGATCCTAATTACATAGTTGTTCTCTAGTTACCTCAGAGTCTTCCGTCGTGGAAACCGAGTTGCACTCCATTCAAGTGAGACAACTATCTTACCTCCATCCCGACCAGAAATTGAACGGCATTGGTCTAGTTAGAATTCTAATTTATTTATCCATTGAATATTTTTAAAAAAAAATATATGTGGAGATGTTTCTAAATTAATTGGTTTAAGTACGTCAAACAACATTTTTGAAGTATAATTTAAGTACATAAAGGAATTATCTGGTATTAGTGCGGTCTCCTGGTAAAACACAGTGTTATCAAAGCATGGTCACTAGGGTTGGGGGAAAATCGGTTTGGCCAAACTGAGTTGTACATGTTGTGAAACGTACCGGTTCACAAAAAAATGGTTTTTAGTAAACATATGGAGTGGTTCTGATGAATCACAAAAAAACAGTTCACATTTGGTAAATCGAACTAGTTTTTGGACCGATTTTAATATAATAAAATATCTAAGTAACTGAGTTCAACCCTAAATGGCTAAATTAGACTTCTTTAGTTCTTCCCAATCTCAATCGTTCATTTCGTTCGACAAGGCAAGTAGGCAACCGTACCTTCCCAGTCAGCACAGCAATCATACTTCAACTTCCGCACGGCTGACGGGTGATGACTCTAGTTCGTCGTCCTACTTCCTCAAGTAGTGTTGTTCTTCGTCTTCATTTGACTTCCTTCGGCAGTGCTATCCTTTCGTGTTTCTTCATCGGGACTGCTAAAGTGAGTTCTTTGAACCCTAAATCTCTAATCTCCGTTGTGATTGTACCTATTGCTTAGTATTACCAAAGAAAATTGTGGCACTGGTTTAAGGTTAGACTTATCTCTGTTGGGACTGATTCTAGGATTTAAGGTTGGGACTTATCTCTGGGACCTATTGAATATCTCAATTTGTTCAACCCCAATTTGTCTCAATTTTGAATATCTCAAAATAGTTTGTGCTAGGTTCTAAACTGTCTTATACGGAAATGTCACACTATTTATTTTAATAGGTTTTGTTCTTTTTTGTAGTGGACAAAGTCTTACTTCAGACTCCTGAGGAAGACATTGATTATCAGAAGCTTCACATGAGGGATCTCATATTGCTTGGTGAACACAAAGAGAAGTTAGTCGTGTGTGTTGATTCTTGTTCACTAAATCACCTATTTTTGTAGCCTGGATTATGAGAATCACTCAGTACATTCCCTGATTCTCTCTCCTAAATTCTAGTGCAGAAAAAGGCAAAATAATGTTAGATTGTTGATGTATTATCAGATTTATTTGTTTATGTATTATTGATTTTTTTTCCATTTGTTTTAATAAACTGGTTCGGATGAACAAGTTCTGAACCGGTTTTTGAAACAGTTCATATAAGGTTCGGTAAATTGACCAAAATCTAGAATGGTTCTTTTGAAGGGGACGACCGGTACCATTCCTAAAATGTGGTAAACGTACGGTTCTGAATTGATTCGACCCCGAACTGGTTCATGCTCAGCCCTAATGGTCACAAATTCGATTCTTGGGTAGAACAAATTTTATTCATATGGAGAATTTGTGTAATAAATATAATTTAAAAATATAAAACCTCAACAAGTACTAGTTGCTTAGTGTTATCAGACTCGGACTGAACCGCCGGTTGGATAGGGTATGACCGCGAACTGTCTGAATGGATGGTTTGGTTCACACAAAAGACCAAAATGAATAGTGAATCCAGATCAACCAGTGTAAATCAACCGTTTTTTAAAGAACCGATCAGCTTTTGAAGAACAACCCGATTTCGGTTCTTGATTTTTTTTTTTTTTGCCTTTTGATTTTTTTTTAACATGACTTTTCTGATTTAGCTTTCCTTTGTGCTTCACTTATTCTGATTTAGTTTTTGAACCTTTGTTTCTCTTGTCTCCCATCGTCTGCTAGATCGGGTCATCGTAAGTTGCTCGGCCTTGGTTTTCCTTCAATGTCGTCCACAACCGCAAGTCGCTCGACCTTGGTTCGCGTTCGGCCTCTTCGGTGTTGGAATATCAAAACCGAAAATTGGAGTTTGTTACTTAATAGATTTCTTGTATATTTCAGTTATGAATCTGCAGGTATGTATATAGACTATTACAAGCTATGAAAGGTAATAAACTAATTAGGCTATTTTACATTACTTCCTAATCTAGTCTATGTTAAATATACTTTCCTTGTTCAGATTGTGTACATATGGAAACTAATATATTGCTATTGCTGACACTCCTCCTCAAGTTGAGTAATAGGGTCGCTGATACTCAACTTGAAAAGAGTTTCTCGGAATACCCTTCCATTAACTGCCTTGGTGAGGATATCCGCAAGTTGATCTTCTGAACGGACAAATGGCAATGAGATGACTTCTCCTTCTAGCTTATCCTTTATAAAATGTATGTCCACTTCCACGTGTTTGGTTCTGTCATGTTGAACTGGGTTCTCGGAGATGCTGATTGCTGCTTTATTATCACACATAAGGTCACGTGCTTCAGTTGGAGGGAAACCGATTTATGTTAGTAGATTTGTCAGCCAAAGTATCTCGGTAACCCCTCTTGCTATCCCTCTAAATTCTGCATCGGCACTGGAGAGAGCAACAACCTTCTGTTTCTTACTTCGCCATGTAACAAGATTATCTCCTACAAAAGTGAAATATCCTGCTGTGGACTTTCGATCATTTGGATTCCCTGCTCAGTCTGCGTATGTATACCCATTGATCTTCATATGTCCATTGTTTCTAAATAGCACTTCATGCCCTAAGCTTCCATGTGATCATGTTGCGGTTGGTGCATAAACTGACTAACCACTCCCACTACATATGCAATATCAGGACGAGTGTGAGATATGTATATAAGTTTACCTACTAGCCGTTGGTATTCTTCCTTGTCTACAAGTACTCCATCTTCTCTTATTTGCAGACCATGGTTTACCACCATAGGTGTTTCCGCAGGTTTACATCCTAACATCCCTGTACCTGCTAGCAAGTCTAGTATGTATTTCCGCTGTGATATGAAGACTCCTCGTTTAGATCTTAGCACTTCAATGCCAAGAAAGTACTTCAAGTCTCCCAAGTCTTTCATTTCAAATTCCCTAAACAAGCTTCCTCTTAACTGTCTCATCTTCATCGTCTCCAGTAATGACCATGTCATCCACGTATATAATTAAGCATGTCACGCCTTTATTTGTCTTCTTTAGAAACAGAGTATGGTCTGAGTTACTCTGTGTGTATCCATATTTGCGCATAGCCACCGTGAATCGTCTGAGCCAAGCTCTTGGTGATTGTTTTAGTCAATATAACGCCTTCTTTAACCTGCAGACGTTTCCCTGTTTTGACTCATTCTCATACCCCGATGGGATTTCCATATATACCTCCTCCTGCAAATCTCCATGAAAGAACGCATTTTTGACATCGAATTGTCGAAGCGTCCAACCTTTAGTTGCAACTATAGATAACAGAACTCAGATCGTGTTGATTTTGGAAACTGGGGAGAACGTCTCCGAGTAGTCTATTCCGTACGTCTGTGTGTATCCTTTTGCTACTAATCTTGCCTTGTGTCGCTCGATTGTACCATCAGGCTTGTACTTGATGGTGTATACCCACCTGCACCCTACTGCATTTTTTCCCGCAGTCAGCTGACATAACTCTCAAGTCTCATTCTTCATAAGAGCCTCCATTTCTGTATCCATAGCCTGCTTCCATTGCTTGGATTGTTGTGCCTTCTTCACAGAGTTAGGAACACTCCCTGTGTATACTGCCATGATGAACGCCTTAGCTTGACTTCTTATTCTTCCATTCATGACATTTGCCACTAGATACACATCTTCCCTGGTGTGTATCTCTTTGGCGGTTTTCCCTGATTGGGTCTCGGAGGTAGTACATATCTCCCCCTAAATTATGTTAAGTTGAATTTATTATTACATTGAATCTAAGTAACAAGTATTTTCATAATTTATTTAGGTACTAAGTAATGTGAACAAGTTGGACGGACCCGTGAACCGACAGTCAGATTGATGAACCAGCGATCTGATCGGTCAGACCGGCCGAATCAGAAAACAACCCTCTGACCGTTTTGATGATCGGTCCGATTTTGATAACTATGATTGCATGTGTTGTGATATGAGATTCTAAGTTTGAATCTTAGCAACCGAAATTTTTCATTCAAAAAAATCAATTTTTATTTGTTAATTTGGTATTTGATTTTCCAAACAGACAAATATTTCTTCAAGTAATGATAAAAGTGGTCATTATCCTCGATTAAGTAATTATTATAATTCTACCAATTTTTATTTTTTTAAAGAAGTAATTATTATAAGGATCAGTAAAGTATTCTGAATTAATTTTCTAAACGGCGAGACAGACGTAAAATCAATAAGTAGTTTAAGACTTTTAAATAATAATATATATATAAAAAAATGAACAGTTTAAAATTTAGAAATCACTTGTTATGCTAAATTCTAAATAAATAGAAATTTAGTCCCAAAAAATTGATAACTAATTTTAACCATTTGAAATTATTGGTTTTAACACGTCACATTATGGTCCGTTGCATTTCTTTTAGTTTTTTTTTCCCAATCATTTTATTTTGAGTATTTCAAATATTTATTCTTAATTTTTCGAATAAATTTATTTTTTTGTTTTTTATAATAAAATAAAATCAATAACTGTTGTAGTGTTGTAGATTATGATTTGTAACAAGTAATCATGACAGATTTGCGAATATAACGTTTCATTTATTTTCCAGTTAAGAGACCCACTAACTAACGATGGTGCTGCTAATTAGCCGGAAAACAAACTATGGCTCTGGTATGAGCGGCCTTCCTACTTGTTCGGTCTATTGGGCCAAGACAATTCTTACGTTTGCAATGAGCTCAGCTCATTAAGGCGGTGATAGGGATATCCAAGTCCGTATTTGCATGCGGAAACTCCATTTCTTCCCTCTCTCCTCCAGCATCGTATATAATAAGAACAGACGGCTCTAGGGTTTTCTAGCTTCTCAATTATCGATCCTCTGTTCGTACCGTCATTTCGTCGGATCTCGCCATGGGAAGAAGTAAGTTCGTCCTCTCTGTTTCTCGATAATACTCTGTTTCGGTGCGTAGATCCAGTATCAGTTTGGTTTCATTTATTGACGGTAGTTTGCGTAAGATATGTATGACGCTAATCTCTAAATCAAAGGGTCGATATTAGAAGATGAGATGACAAATAGATTTGACATCTGTTAAGGCGGTTGTTAGAAGTAGCCATCGGAGTGTTATGCCTGTTTTGCTGGATTTATTATGTTTCAATATAGTCTAGTCGTGGATGAAACAACTTTACTCTTCTTTGCATTAATGTGTATACACGACATCAGGCTTTGTTTTTCCTAGAGGCCAGTGAAATGGAGGAGTGTTTGAGAGCCCTGCGCCAGCAATTGTGTTAGATTTCCTACTATAAAGAACATCTCATTATATGATTTAATGTATATTTTTGAAACAAAACATGCCTAAGAAAGAGCACTTCTCTTTGTATGTGGTATATGCTAGAGAATTGTAAAGTTGTTTGCACTTCAAAGGCTCAAACGCATGTTATTTATCAGTCACTGTAGTAATGAGGATGATTGTATCTTTGATACAGGACCTGCAAGGTGCTATCGCCAAATCAAGAACAAGCCATACCCGAAGTCAAGGTACTGCCGTGGTGTTCCTGATCCCAAGATCAGAATCTATGATGTTGGAATGAAGAAGAAGGGAGTGGATGAGTTCCCCTTCTGTGTTCACTTGGTAAGTTGGGAGAAGGAAAATGTGTCAAGTGAGGCATTGGAAGCTGCTCGCATTGCTTGCAATAAGTACATGGCCAAATTTGCTGGAAAGGATGCCTTCCATTTGAGGGTGAGGGTACACCCATTCCATGTCCTCAGGATCAACAAGATGCTTTCATGTGCTGGAGCTGATAGGCTCCAGACTGGTATGAGGGGTGCCTTTGGTAAGCCTCAGGGTGTTTGTGCTCGAGTGGCTATCGGTCAGGTCCTACTTTCTGTTCGCTGCAAGGACAGCAACAGCCACCATGCTCAGGAGGCTCTTCGTCGCGCCAAGTTTAAATTCCCTGGTCGCCAAAAGATTATTGTTAGCAGGAAGTGGTATGAGTTTGTTTCTTGACTTTTTTATTTTTTTGGTAGAAAAGTCTAAATTCCTATGGCTTCCTATGATGATGATGATGATGATGATGGTTTTTCTGGTAAACTTTCAGGGGATTTACTAAATACAGCCGTGCTGACTACTTGAAGTGGAAATCAGAGAACAGAATTATGCCTGACGGTGTGAATGCTAAGGTAATACTTAAAAAGTCCATTTATATATATGCGCGTGTTTTGATACTATATCTTTATGCATCACCAGTTATTTATATTAAATGTTATTTTCTCTGTGTGTATTGCACAGCTCCTTGGATGTCATGGACCTCTGGCGAGGCGTCAGCCAGGAAGAGCTTTCCTAACATGCGTTTAAGAGTTAGATACAATAGTAATTTGGTGAAATCTTGTAGGAGGCCTGCTGCCATGTTTTCATCTTTTAACATTGAGAGCTTGTTTGAGTTTAAATTAAATCGGGAGTTGAACTTCGTTGGATTCTCTTGAATTTGCATTTTTATGGAATGGAAAACTTGTTTTTCTCTTACAAGAGTGATAGATAAGCATTTCGTTGGTGGCTTGTACATATTTGCATGCACTCTGCTGAGCAAATTGATGGGAGGAGACCTTGCAGAAATGGACATTCGATGGTCAAGAGCAAGCCAAGGCGTAAAAGTGGGTACTTGGAAATAATTTACGTCTTCATTACCATTATATAAGAAATTGGACTTAACTAGTAAACTGTTTAAACTAACTTAAATTTATATTTGACATATAAAATTCAAAAGAGATTGCAAATTGAGTTAATCTTCCGAAAATTCTATGAAATCAATGAATACCATGGTGTTCCGAGATAAATGCGATGATAGCTCGTTTCTGATGGGGGTCAACGAATGGGGATAGGAAGATCCATTGGAAAAAATGGGAAGGCATGACAATCTCCAAAAGGGATGGAGGATTTGGATTCAGGGAGTTGCAAGACTTCAATTTGGCACTGTTGGCGAATATGGCAGTCCGATCTTAAACGAACCGGACGCTCTATGGGTTAAAGTGCTCAAAGGTATACACTATCCTTCTTCGAACGTCATGCAGACGACCAAAGGGAGTCGTGCATCTTGGGGATGGGTGAGCCTCCTTCCTGGGAGGGACACTCTCCAAGCGGACGGGGTATGGACAATCGGGGATGGCCAGTCCATCAATCCCTACCACGACAGGTGGGTTCAGTCGAGGCCCGACTTCAGGATTCAGGTTGCAGTCGTCTACGTTGGGGAATCTCGGGTGCTGGCGAACTGGTTCGACAAACATGGGAGATGCTGGAAGGAAGGAGTGGTTCGGGCCGAGGTGGAACCACAGTACGTGGAGGAGGTGATGAATGTTTCGATCCACAGGACCATGCAACATGACGTCTGGAGGTGGCCATACACGAAGGACGGGCGAGCGACAGTTAAATATGTCTACCACAGGTTGAGAGAAAGGGAAAGGGCGACAAGTCAAGAACCAAGCAACCAAGCAAGGTGGCAACGGATTTGGACTTCTAAAGCTTGGCCAAAGGTGAAATCGTTCTTCTGAAAATTGACAGCAAATAATATGTTACCGTCTGTGCCAACTTGTGTAGGTGGGATCCTGATCTCTGCGGTCTGCCCTGGGTGTGAAGAAGAAGAAACAGTGGACACATATGCTTGTGGGATGTCACTGGACGGGGATCCTCGGGGGACAGTGGACGGAGGCACGAGCACAAGAGGTTAAGAGCTGGATCTTCCAAGGTCCGACTACTGCTTCCAGCAGCAGCATTACGTCGGTTCAAGAAGATAGCAGCAGAGCAAGAGGTCCAATGGCACTAGGGGCGTCGGTTGGGGAATGGGAGGCATGCATGGTAACGTGCTGGATGATTTGGAAGGCACGGTGCAAGCTTGCCTTCGATAACCAGACACTGACTGCATGGACAACCTTGGAAGCGATCAGGCAGGTGCTGCAGGAGATGAAGACGCAACTGGCACCAGCTCGGGCAGTAGAGACCGGTGGCGCAGGCAACCCGAAACACAACCAGCAGCAGGGAAGGAGGGCGCCGAAGACGTGGCAAAACCGCCTCAAACTGTGATGGCGCCTGGGTTGCCTCGTCTTGGTCTGCAGGGGTTGGTGTCGTTGCCCGGGATCACGCAGGAACCCTCCTAGGTGGTCGACAAAAACACATACGTTGTGGTTCGGCTGAGGAGGCTGAAGCAGTGGCTATAGTCGAAGGAGTCGCCCTTGTGGACATTCGAGTAGAGTCTGACTCGTAAATTGTTATCAACCACCTCAATGGTACGTCCTTTGCTTGGAGTCGATGCAATCCTTTCACACGCAAGGGTTATGGAGTCTTTTCTTACGTCAGTCCATTGGGTAGCAATCCCGAGATTCGCAAATTCATGTGCGGATTTTGTAGCTATGTTAGCTCAACGTCAGGTGTGTCCTACAGATTGGGTCTCTAGACCCCCACCGGACCTTTATTGTTTTATTGAATTAGACTTATCGATGTTATCGTTGTAACGAGACATGTTTCATTTAATGGAATATTTACTTGTTGAGGGAAAAAAAATGAATACGTTTGCTCATTTAATATTTGTTATAACTGTTGCTCTTTATTTATTTTACTTTTAAATTATTTGTATATATGATTTGGCATAAAGGTATTATAATAAACATAAATATTAGTATAGTATTTTAAAATATTTAAGGTCCACTATATAATCTAGCAGTTCTTGAAATATGAGATATACTTTATTAGGATATTATAACTTTTGTGATATTATGATAACCAATCATAATATACATGTTGGATATTTTATTTATTTATTTATTTGGCCATTACATGTTGGGATATTAACCCTTAAGATATTTAGATAGCAGTCTATTTAACTTGCAAAGAGGCAAGTTCATACAATGTTAAAACATATCACCCGACTTAGTTTTCCAAGATAGCAACCTTTAGAATGTTGAGATTACACCAATCTAATTTGATAAGACAATAATCTTTAGAATGTTGAGATAAAACTGGAGCAATTTTGTTTGGGTAACAACACTTAGAATATTAAGATAACACCTTGTAGAAATTTAGATATGGGAGAATGAGTGTTTGGAGATTGATGATAGTGGTTGGTTATGTGACCTAATTACATAATGGGGAAAATTACATAAGGAAGCGGACATGTTGCTCTCTAAAGAGATATTTCATGGCAAATGAAAATTAATAGAATTTTTTATCGAAATATACCTCAATATAAAAGTAAATATCGAAATATCATAAGTTTTGAAAAACATCAAAAGTATACCTACCTGTGAATGTCATTCGCGGGTCGATATACTGAAAAAACATACTTGTGAATGACATTCGTGAGTGCCCTAAAAAGCATCACCCGTAAATGCCATTAGCGGGTGGAAGTTGTGCTGAAGAAAAAAAAACTTGCTGACAAACTGGTCATTTTTCTGACATTTCTTTCTCTTGCTTGACTCATTTGTTGGTCATTTGCATATTTCTCTCTTCTGCATAATCAAGTCATCGAGATCAGTCAATGGGAGCAACTGTGTGAGAACAAAAAAAATATTTCTAACCAACGAATGTTATTCCCTTGTGATCTTTTTTATATCCATCCGCGAATGTCATTCGTGGGTAGGTATACTTTGATTTTTCTTAAAACTAATAATATTTCGGTGTTTACTTATATACTGAGGTATATTTCAGTATAAAAAATCGAATTAATACATTGACGATATATTCTTCCTTAAAAGAAAAAAAAAATGTGGTACAATAAAAGTGTATGGGCAACTACTAATGTCTCAACAACGATGGTTATTGCAAGATGGTTTAAAGATGTTCTTGCAATCCTCAAAATTTACAGGCATGCTTTACACAAATAAAAGAAAGAGTTAATGTTTAAATGAACTACATGTTTAACCTATCTTATCAATTAGTATCTATATTGTTTCATAATATTTTATGTTTTAGACTGTTGATTTTGGTTCAAATTTCTATTGACCGTCAACTTTAACAAACAAAATAGTGCGTCAATGTCCCACTGATGTGGTCAATGAAAAGTAAAAATAAATAAGACAAAAACTAAAAAATTATTTTAACAAAATATATGTATATATATATGAAAAAATTTATTAAACATTAAGAAAATTAAAATATAAAACTTATTGTTTATAAATTTATTGTTAAAGAAAAAACTAAGCAAGTACCCCTTGGGTCCATTGATCCAACCAAGGTTAATCCCTGGTCTGGATCCGATCAAGGTTAGACGATATAGTTTGGGTTGGACTCAACCCATGGTAACCCTTGCTAGGCCAATTGGACTAAAGGGGTCATTTCATTGCCTAGACCTTATAAGTTTTTTACCATTTTAAAATATTTTATATTTTCATTTTCTGTTTTTTAAGTAAAATAATAATTTTCATTTACATATTTTTCAACTTAATTTTCATTATATTATTTATTTATTTTTCGTTTTTTTATTTACATATTTTTATTACATAAATTATATTTTAATTAAAAATTATATATATATGTGATGACATGGAGCTTAGGTTATGCTGATTTGACACAGTATTTGCAAGTCATGTGACTAGTTAAGCAAAAAATGTAATTGAAAACTAATGGATAGAGTAAAGGATAATGTTCTTAAACATATGCTACCATATGATAACACAAAATTCTTCTGGTATCATTCCATCACATGAGTTAACACATAGGTGCTATTAAAATTATTAACTCTAAAATAAATTAAGGTTATGTTTATGTATGTTGTCTGATTATTAAGATTTTTTTATGGATATCAAGCGCCAATATATTTAAGACTACTAAAATTCTTGGAACCACCGAAACTTAAGGGCACGTGCTCCATCAACATGAAACTCTTAGTAGGCGACACCTTGTACCATCTTAAGGATGCCCCCAACCAGCTTTAAGGCAGTGCCTCTGATGTGAAAGATGACCAAGGGAGAAAAAGGAGATATCCTATTAATTGTACAAATTGTATAATTGTACCAATTCAACTGCGGGCAGTTGTGTGTCTGACAGCTATATTAGGCTAATAAGCTATCATGGTTCACTATATCGAAAAAATAGGGGCTAATCATAGTACCAAACTAACCAAACACCCATTTTAAGTACTTGGCTAGATATACCTCATTAATACCTACCATTCAAAGATAATCAAGCATTCAATACTATATATTTACTCTTTAACAACGCCCGACGAATTTTATTGTCAAAGGAGAAACCGTGAAAAAACTCTAAGATTTCCTTCGTGCAAGTTGTGAAGCAACAATGGATTCAAGACCCGAATCACCAGAATTCAACATTGGCATCATATGTGAGAATACTGACAACAAGTCATGACTCCACCAAGTAAAGTGCAAACACGGGGAAACAACCTTTCCCAAAGACCAACTCTAGTGACTCAATTTAGATGCACCTTATTGTTATGAGCGTGAGGCCACCTAAGGGAGTTAATGCATTCTCTTTTCCAGCAGGGTCATTTCAGCTCCGACCCTACTACGATGTCCCATAGGACTAACCACCACAAGCACCATACCAAAGGGCAGTTAGCTATGAGCAAGATTATGAGTGTTACCCCTAAGGTTCATTTCAACAGTCGCGCGAGGCTCCCCCACCAGAGGTTGTGTTCACTCTAGCCATGCTCGCCACCCTAGAAGAGTCACTTATCTAGAGGGAGCAACGCTCTGTCAGTTGAGCCTACAATGTTGCCCAATCAACCCCTACCAAGAAGGATGAGTCCACCTCTAGTCCCAGAGAGACCCAAAGAGCACCACAGTGTACAACGTCGCAGTACACTGCGCCACTAAGACTTGCTAGTGTCACCCCTTACAGGACAAGTTTAACCTTCAAGCAACCCTCACCTGCACCAACAACGCTCACTATGAATCAAATGGAAGAGTTGATCAGCACAGGCAGGAATCACCACTCTTGGTAAGGACAAGCATAGAAAACCATTTCACGCTTATGCTCCCAACGATGCTCACGGAGAACACCTCCTATTGGTTCTTTGGTCTGCCAAGGGCGTCGTCATTTCCTGGCCAAACCTGAAGATTTAATTCATCTAGCACTACATGGTTAAATGTTAGATCCTTAAAAATGTGGTCTCCCTATATGATGTATGACAGCAAAGGAAGGAATCGATGACGACTTGTTAGAGTTGCTTCAACGGAAATTTGACGGACACTAACCAAGTCATTTCAAAGGGAGAAGTGGACAGGGTCTTCATCAGAGGGTTAGGTCTGGAAGGTATTGCCATGAAGTATAATAACTAGGTTATCCATATCTATAACCCTGAAGAGATGTCGGAAATGGTGAAAGTCTATATCGACCTGAAACGATCAAAGGAGCAGGAGTTGACACTCAGGCAGGTCTCGACTAAGGATGTGCTGCCACCTTGAAGGCTAGAAGTTCCCCCTAGATGAGAGAAATCTTAGTTGTATTCATGGAAATGAAGTGTAGTCGCTTGGAAGGATGGCACCTCTTTGGTGAAGGACCTGGGCCATTATTGCTTATACCACCGGGCCAGAGGTCATCACATTGAGAACTGCCATATCCTGGAAATTATATTGAAGTTTTGATTCAGAGAGGCCACCTGAATAATTTCGTGGCATTCAAAAGAGAAAGTACCCGCAACCTTGACAGAAAGAGAAAGAATGCATTTTCCCCCACCCTAAAACCTAAGAGATACCCCTTATACCAATGTGAGTAGTTGAGGCTTATCACCTCAAGAGGAGAATCCAACAACGCCCAAAGAGGTGTATGCTAAAAATATTTCAACAGACATGCCGCTCTGGAAGAGGCCACGACCAACAGAGAGCATCACCATATCCCTCACTAATCAATACATGGAACATGTCACCAGTCATCATGATGAAGATTTGGTCATCATCGTTGAGATTAACAATTTTGACATGAAAAGGATCTTGGTCGATTCAGGAAGCTCAACATATGTTCTATTCCTCGACGCCTTGTTTTCTATGCGGAAGATTAAAAAGAATTTCAACAAGGTGGACTTACCATTCATCGGATTTGCAGGTAGAACAACCTATGCCATTGGGGTGATCAACGTCCCAATGGTTTTAGGCGAGGATTGGAAGACACGAAGGATCGAGGTCTTCTTCCTAGTTGTCAACGCTCCAAAATTCTACAACGTCATCTTAGGGTACACCACTCTAAAGCCCAACAAAATCGTTGCCTCGATGTGTCACAAAAAGATGAAATTCTCACCACCCCTACGAATTTGAGAAATCAAGGGAGATCAACCCACATCGACGCAATGTTATGTAAATGCTTTGAGGCATCGTAATCACAAGGAAAACTGTTTATTCAGAAAGATGTAGAAGCGAAGGAAGAAAGAAGTCACCCCACCCTTATGGAAAAATTAGTTGAGGTCGAGATTGATGGGTTGAGAGGGTGTTAAGGATTGGGTCGGATTTCCCACTGGTCCAACCCAAAGCCCTAACTGAACTGTTGAGAAACTTTAAGAAATTGTTTGCCCGAAGCCCTAGCAGCATGTCTTGCATCACCACCTCAGTCATTACCCATGATCTTAACATTGGCAACATGGTAAAGCCCATCACTCAGAGAAAAAAGATCATGGGTGATGAAAAGAAGTTGATCATCAAGGTTGAGCTGGGAAAACTAGTCGATGCCAACTTCGTGAAGGAAATCAGGTTCTAGACCTGGGTCGCCAACCCTGCCATAGTGAAGAATCCAACTGAAAAATAGAGAACATGTGTCGAAATTAAAAACTTGACTCAATCCTCAAGTGAGCATTTGGCGTAACCTCAGGGAAGTTATTGGTCTTCATGGTGAACCACAAAGGTATTGAGATAAACTCAGAAAAGCTCAGCGCCTTAGATGAAATCGTCAAATTGCCATAAATAAGTACAATGCATGGATGGATACCTTTCCACCCTTGGAAGGTTTTAGTCTAAATCAGGAGAAATATCGTTCTTTTCTTTCAAGTGTTGCAAGCCAATAAGAAATTTGAATGGATGGTTGAATGTGAAAAGACCTTTCAACAACTGAAAAATCACCTAAGAGCCTTGCCTCCTTTCACCTTGCTAGTGCCACACAACATCGTGTACTTTTATTTAAGCACCAGTTAATCGTTGTAAGCTCTGTTTTAGTAAAGGAAAAGGCTAAGGGTTAAGTCTCAATTTACTAGGTAAGCTAGGTTGTTTTAGAAGGTTGAAATGAATTCTCTCGAGATTGAGAAATATCTTTAGGAAGCTTCACTCATATTTTCATGCACGTGATATTATGGTCTTCACCAATTATCAGACTTTAAAATATTTCTTACAAACATTTGATGCCCCGGGTGGGATGATAAAAAAGGCATTTGAGTGCCCCCACCCTCGCACAACCATAAAAGGTAAATCGCTTGTCGATTTTATTGCGAAATCGATAGGACCAACCGTTCCAGAGGCGACATCCCCGTCGTCTGAAAAGAAGGATGGATTTGGTAAGAAGACTTGTGAACTTTACACGGATGGATTTTCATTGATGGAAGACTCAGGGGCAGGATTGGTATTTCCTCCACCAAATGGCGGCGAACAACAACTATATATGCCCTCCCCTTGGCTTTCAAGGCCGCGAATAATGAAACTTAGTATGAGGCTCTTATCATAGGATTTCACATGTCCCGAGGAATAGGTGCCGCTAAATGTGATTTTCAACTGGTCGTAAACCAAATTAAGGAGGAATATGTGGAAAAATGAGAAAAAATAAAGAAATATTTAAGCGAATCCAGGGTGTTGATTTGCAAAATCAACGATTTTGAAATACAAACCATGTCGTGATAAGATAATCGGGAAGTTGACACCTCAACAAATATGCTATAGGGGAGTTGCCTTTGAAGGAAGTGCATTGCATAGAAATACAACATCTACCATCGAGGCAGAGGCGATGTCTACTAGTTAAACAAATACATGGATGAATCCTATATATCGATTTCTGGAGAAATGGGAGACAACTGGTGATGAAATCGAAACAACAAAAATTCAACACGTCACCACCAACTACTTATAATAGGGTACTCAATACCTTATCTAAGATATGTCATCGATCTAAAATTCTGATGCTCTCTCCCACATTAGATAGAAATAAATGATTTGAAACTCATATAAGCAGAGATGTACTACTCAAGTTCAACAAGAATTCCACATTTTCTGGGCCTAGGTGAGGACAATGTGCTTGGTCAGGCTAGGTTGAGCTAGCACTACTGAAATTCTCCTCTTTATCGTTGAAAAATTAATTTCGTCGGTAAATCTTAAATTACCGACGGAAATTAAATTTCGTCGGTAAAAACTTGTTTCATTGACAATATCAAATTTTGTCGGTAGAAAGTTCTTTTACCGACAAAATTCTGTAATGTCGTCGGTAAAATTTCCTATCTCTGCCGACGATTTCCAATTATCGTCGGTAATTAAGTCTTTACCGACCACATTAATATATCGTCGATAAATAAATATATTAGCTATAAATTTTACCGACAAAACTCAATTTTCGTTGGTAAAATATATCTTTGCCGACGAAATGTAATTTTTGTCGGCAATAATAATGTTTGAATTTTTAAAAAACTTAAACACAATGAACAATCTTGATCTCAGTCTTGGTCTCTTCATTTTTTTTTCTCTCTGGTCGATTCTTTCTTTTGCAGATGTGAAGAATCCTCTTAGTTGCCCAATCGAGAAACGCGCCGTCGCCGACTACCTCACCTCTCTTGGTACCATCGTATCTGGCTTCTCTCTTTTCAGATTCCCTTCATCATCCACTGGTCACTCCTTCTTCCTCATCAGGTCACTCGTCCTTTTGATGGATGTAAATCGAGACCTGCGCTTGGATACGTCCAATCGATGTGTCGCTCCACAATGCCGAGCACTTTTACAGGGCACTATCTGCTGCACCTCTCTGGACCTGTAGTATTTCAAATTGCAATGAAAATGAGGTAATTTTATTCAAATTTTATTTCAAAATTGTTCCTTTAGTGATCTAGCTTGTCGTCTTGCTCGATGGGATGCCAGGTAGAAGAACAGTTCGGTCTTTAAGAACAACCTTTGATGTTAGAATAGTGAATCTGGAGGATCTGAATCAGGAGCTTCAGGAATCTAGGTGGGACGAGTTGAGGAAAGAGTCCGGGAAGATTGAGGGTGATATCGACGTGAAACTTTCGTCTTATGCCAAGCTCGGTGCTCGATTCTCGCAAGGAGGTTTGTTTTCGTGACGTAACCGTTGAATATGCTTCTGGAATCACCATATTCTTTGCATTTGTATTATGTATTCTTGTTGAGCTACGGTATACTCGATGCGTTGTAGTTTAGTTCATTGTTCTCTCTGGATTTCAACACTTGGATGGAACTGACACAATAGTTTTAAATTTTAGTCACCTTTCTTGGCATAACTGCTAAGAGCATGGTGCATGGAAAAAATGACCTTGGATCAATCAACATTTTTGTTTAAATCAACAATATTAGCCTCATCCTAGCTTAATCTACGAATTTATGACTTATCATGCATGGAATTTTCTTGAGTGACACTACCTTCGACTTTTGATCCAATGGTGAAATCATTCATGATTTTAGTTCCAGTTTTGGTTTTCTCATCTCTAATTTTGAAAGGTTAGTTGTTCATCTCAATTCAAATGTGATTAATTGTATCATTGTAAGTTATTACTTGAATATATTGAAGTGTATTAGTGTGATCTTTAAGTATGGGCACATCATCTGGGTGGTTAGGGGAAGCTTTCAGTGATGTTTTTCATTGCATGCAAAACTTATCTAAATTGTCAGGTTCAATGAAATCATAAATTTGACACACAAAGCATTTTAACCAGAAGTATTAAAAGGTTCTCTTGGCAAATGGGATCTTGTACTTTAGGATTTCAAAATGATTTATGCTACATGTTCACATATGTTTCGGGCTATATAGATAATGTCTCGCCAAAGGTAGGATCAACTAGGTCATGGAAGTCAATGGAGATGGAGATCCAATCATTATTAGAGTGTCTTACATTATTAAAGTAGACATCATTTTCATAAAGTTCAGTTTGGATTCTCCCGTGATTATTAAAGAGTGGTGCTTTTGTAATAACAGGGTTAGAATAAGGTGATATTATGTCACGTCTATTCATTTTGCCCCTTAGAGTTGTATGCTTTGCTAATATTGTAGAATATACTTCAACATCAAATTTTAGCATATATGAAGTTGAAGTATATTTCAGGAGCATATTTAGGGTTCCATAATATTGTAAATTCCTCTATTTGCAAATTTACAATATTGTTTTTCTATTTGTAAATTTGTATCTTTTTTTAAAAAGAGTTTTTCTTTTACCGACGGAATTTTCCGTTGGCATAGCTTGTGTAACGACGAAAGCGGTTTCGTCGGTAAAAGGTAGTTAGTGACGAACAATTTTCATCGGTAAATAGATATTTGCCGACGAAATTGACATTGTTCACCAAACCGATTTGGTTGGCAAAAACATAACTTGTTGACGAAAAACTTATCTTTGCCGACAAAAATTCCATCGACAAATAAATAGTTTTCACCAACGAAATATTTGTGACATATTTTGTCGGTAAACTTTCGCCGACGAAACTTTTACCGACGAAATTCTATATTTACCAATGAAATTTATCTTTTCTGACTAAATTTTTACTTTTACCGACGAATAAATATCGTCTGTAAAAGCGAAATTTCCAGCAGTGTAGTGAAGACAGTTGCTCGGGCTTGAGCCGTTACAAAAATCAGAATGAATCCTAAGGAAGTTGCATGAGGGTTACACTGCATGTCATGGAGGCGTCAAATCCCTAACAAGATAGGCCTTGCCACAAGGATATTAATGGTCAACCATGGACAAAAAGACTTATGTTTTAGTTAAAACTTGCGAAGCCTGTCGAAAGTATTTGCCAAGAATTGGGCGCTCACCAACGGAATTGATCCCAATTCTAAGCGCCTGACCATTCGCATAATGGGGCATCGACTTAGCCGGACCCCTACCATGATCGACAAGTCAAAATACTTATATAATCGTCATCATCGATTACTTCTCAAAATGAGTCGATGTAAAAGCACTAACGTCAACAACAATTTCAAGTCATAAAATTTCTCAAGTCCAGAATCATATTAAGATATAGTACCTCAAGCATAGCATTTTGGTTAGCGATAACAACTCACAATTTGCAAAGCAATAAACATGGATAGTCTTTACACATTGGTCAATGTTATATATGTTCTCCTTTGATCAAATTTTGTTGAGTAATTAGTTTAATTTTGCGAATTCAGACTTGAATTGTATATACTGTATGTATTCCACGAGATTGTGTATTTCTGTTTTTTTCCTCAACGATTTCTTAAAATCAACAATTTTCCTCAATTTTTGGTTAAAATTTGTTATACCGTTGCTGCTTTTCTGTTGTTATATTCTTTATATAGAGTCTTGGATACCGAAGTTTTACTATACTTATCAATTGTAGATCATTAGTAATTTAAAGTCTTGAGAAATTTACTCTTTAAAATGGGAAGATTGTTGAAGATTTTAAAAACATAACATAGATAGACAAAATCCAATAATTGTTTAAAGAGAGAAGTCTCCATCCATCCAATATGACAAGAAGTGGAGAGATTTTAATCCTATGGATTTGTTGCATCAGCCTACTTATGCAAATGAGCTTGTCGGATGATTCCATTAAATCCAGCACTCTTACTCCACTCTTTGTCTTTGGAGACTCACATTTTGATCCTGGAAATAATAATTACATAAACACCGATTTGAAGGCAAATTACAAGCCATACGGCATGAGTTATATCGGGAAAAAACCAACTGGGAGATTCTCAGATGGTCGTACTATGGTAGATTTTATAGGTAAGAAAACATCTATTATTTTGTGTATTGTTTTCAATATAATATTGAGTTTAATTGATCAATGTGTAATTTTTATCAATTGAATAGCTGAATTCGCAAATCTCAAGCTTCTTCCTCCATATCTTAAGCCTGGAAAACATAATTTTTTAGAGGGGGCAAATTTTGCATCTTCTGGAGCAGGTGCACAAGATATAATCTTCCAAGGATCGGTATGTGACATTCCATCTGCTTTGTATAATATATAAAATTTCAAAATAATCAAGTGTATTCATTATTATTTGCAGGTTATTCCATTGAATCAACAGATACAGAGCTTTAAGAATGTTAAAGTAGAGCTAACCAAAGAATTAGGACATGATGTTGCAGGGAATGTAATCTCCAAGTCTGTCTACTTATTCAGCATTGGAGGCAATGATATCCTTGCACCGTACCTTATCCCTTTTCAAAAATACCTTGTTCAAAACTATACATTGGAGCAGTATGCAGGTTTCATCATTGGAAACGTTTCTACTAATGTTAAAGTAAGTGAAATTGTTACATCTATCTATACAATTTTACAACTTAATCCATTTTTATCTGTTTTGTTGTTTTAGGAGTTGTATTCTGACGGTGGAAGAAAGTTTGCGTTTCTGGGATTGGACTCATTGGGATGTGCACCTGGAATGAGATTTGAAAATATAGTACAAAAATTAGGTGAAGGCTGCCATGAAAATTCAACAAAGTTAGCTAACTTGTTTAACACAATGTTAATTCAGCTACTCCATAAGTTTGCAAAAGAGCAAAAAGGATTCAAGTTTGCATACTTAGACTCATACACTCTCATGAAGTCCATTGTGTCCAACCCTTCAAAATATGGTACAAAATCCATTCTTTTTCCTCCCACACTACTACGTACAAACAACAACAATCTTATTTTCATGATGTCTAATCCCGTATCCCTCCTATATATATATATATATGATGAATTGATGATCATTAATTTAGGTCTAAAGGAAGCTATAACGGCATGCTGTGGATCGAGAGAATATCGAGGAAATCCAAGCTGTGGAGGAAGGAGGAAAAGATTTGGAAAATATTTTCAAGTCTGCCAAAATCCACATGAATATGTCTTCTTTGATGGTGGACATTTTAGTGAAGAGACACATAAAATACATGCAAAGGCATTTTGGAATGGAACTACTACTATTACAGGATCTTACACTGTTGAAAAACTCTTTAAATCTTAAAAGGTAATCAGCAATAAAATTAGTAGTGGATTATTATACAATTGTGTAGACGAATACATTTGGTGTTTATTTACCAATATATATATAGCTTTCTAGCTAGGGTTACATGTGAGGTAGTGGGTGGGTAGGTGGGAGCCTGGAGGGTTCTAGTCATTGTTATCAGAACCGGATCGGCCCTCGAACCGGTGAGGAGGCCGGTTTTCAGTTTGACATGTCCAACCCGGTTGGATCCGGTTCGATGTGCGGTTCACTGTTCATAAGTAACAAAAAATTGAAAATACAATTATAAACTATATAGTCTCAAACACACACAAAGTACATAGTCTAAAACATAGACATTACTATCAAACACAATATAACACAACATAATTACCTCAAATTTTGAACATACATAACACAATAGTCTCAAAATCAAACACAATAGATCTAAACTTTAAACATAACTTCTAAACCGAAGAAGTTGCTCGGTCGAACCGAAGAGAACCACCCAAAAAATTTAAACCACCCCACAAAAAACTAGAACCGGAAATCGGTCGGTTTTAGCAAACACTGTTCATATGCATTTTGATATTTTAGCTGAACCAAACCGGACAAGAGTCCGATTTCCGGTCGACCGCCAGAACACTGATTCTAGTATCGAGAACATTAGATTTAGCATCCAAAAGTTATAGCAAAAATGTTTTTTTTTTTAATTTTAAATATTTCATCTTATATATACTCCTCCCTTGTTAGTGCCTAGTGGTGTGAAAGAAGTTATGGATTGCAAGGAAAGGGACGATTAGGTAGAGGGGGGATGCCGTAATGACAAAAAGGTGTACGACAGTTAGAGCCCACATAAATAATTTTATTACTTTAATTAGGAAATGAAAAATGTCAATGGAAGATGAAAGATCGAAATGTTAAATATAAAGTAGTTACCTGAACTTTTAATGTTTTGCAACGAGCTACCTAAACTTTGAAAATTCAAAACGGGCTACCTCAACTTTGAAGAGGTGCATATAGCTATCTCTGTCCAATTTCTGACGACTTTCCAACGACTTTCCGACAACTTTCCAACGACTTTCCAACGACAATTGATGGAAAATTGGACAGAGGTAGCTATTTGCACCTTCTTCAAAGTTGAGGTAGCCCATTTTGAATTTTCAAAGTTCGGGCAGCTCGTTGCAAAACGTCCAAAGTTCTGGTAGCTACTTGGTATTTAACCCTAGATCAAATTGAGATACTTGTCTGATCTTTACTTTCGTCTTATGAAAGAAGTTATAATTTGGCGTCAAGAATAATATATTAAGTAAAGAAAATTGAATATAAAATTAATATATGACAGTATGTCAGTAGGGCTGACAATAGTTAGGGTATGGTACGAGTATGACAAATACCATAACCATACCATATTTTTAAACCACATACCATAACCATAACCATTACGGATACAATTTTCAATACCATAACCATTAAAATAACTGTGGTTATTAACCATAGGTTTACCCGTATACCCATATTTATTCCACACATGTAATATAATAAAATACCGAAAATTTTAGTTAAAAAAATACATAAATCTATATTGTCAACAATAAAAATATATAAAACTAACATCATAGTTATTTATTACATGTATGTACATTAACTTTCATTATTTAGTATATATTAGTTTATTAATAATAATTAATTATTATATTTATATAATAACCATGGTTATAACCATGGGTATAGCTCAAATACCATAATCATAACCATTATGGGTAGAAAATTCATCACCATAACCGCACCACACCATAATGGTACGGTTAACCATTTTAAACAGTAACGATAATAACCATGGTTATGGATTTTTAACTGCACCATTGCCGGCCCTATATGTCAGATCAACATGCTTAATACTTAATAGTCTTCTTGTTGGGGTTTAGGTGTTCTGAAGAAAAAAATGATGTTAATGAATTGAAAAAGACACGACACAAAATTGAAGTGATTCGACACATTGCTTATGTTCACGGGAGTTGCAGAGAATTTTATTATGAGAAGTATTATAATATAACTATGGATTAACAGTATGGTCATATAATATAAAACTTCATATGTAGAAAATCCTAAAACTCCATAACTATGAAAGTTAGGGGCGATGGTCGTTGTTGTCAAATAATATACCGATAAGTATCTAGACTCAAAAATTCTTTATTGAAACATAATTTGAAACTATCAAACAATTTCTTATTTCATGTTTCTATTGTGCACTTTGATACCTTTTAAAATCGAGCATCCTCAAATAATAAACATCCCTGCGGAGTTGAATGGGGTAAGTTGCTGGGGAGCAACGTAGTAACTAGTCTTAACTTATCCTTACAAGATCAATCAATTAGAAAATATAATTTGCAACCAATATAAACCTAAGGCTTTCCATAAACATTTAGACCATGCAAAGTTCAAAAGATTCAATGAAACGGAGTTTATTAAAATGACATGATGCAATACTTACTAAAGTTAATAAATAATTCAGAATTAGAGGTTGATCAAAATGTAGGTTTCAAACTTATAAAAATTCATGACTGAACGGAAGCAGAGTTTCAAACTTCTCGAATTTCAGAACTGAACAAAAATAAAGGTTGCTCTAGTCTTTTTACCACGCCTACTATACTGCAGGAAGACTCCAATGTTTAACCCCCATTGGTAGGATGCAGAGCCCGAATATATCCGTTTGGGCGGTCAGAGTGATCATGATCTTTTCGTATCGATATGCTAGTGGTCCCTCGCAAGAGTTTCAGACCGTAGTAGACTTACAAGAACAAGATCAGACAGAGAGGTCAAACTTTCAAAAATGGATTTCACTAAACTCTTTTTCACTAAAATCGTATACCAAACTATCACACAAAAATATACTAACAAAGTCATACAATAAATCAAAAGCACACTTTATAAAACAACTTCAATAACTTGATCCGAATTTTATAAACAAAACTCATATTCATGCTCTAAAATAATCTTATCTTATCTTTAAATTTTCATGCAATGAAAAAAAAAATTTTCTCTAGTAAAAGTAGAAATAAGTTGAAACTACTTCCTTAATTGAATCCCAATTTTAGTACCAATAACTACGTCAATTCGAATTCCCTAAAATCAACGCGAACGAGAGTATAAGTTTTACATTAGAACCATGATATCCAATAAAATCTCAGTCATGTATTCATTAATAGCATCCCCTTAGTTTCCAAATTAGGATCCAGATTTACAGTTCTGTTTGTGGCATGGAAAACAAGGGAAAACTCGATATCCCATTATTCACTGATTTTTCGACCATTTCATAAAAAATCCCAAAACCTACTGTAGGTATAGGGTTGGGTTACGAGTCTAAAGCTGCAAACGGAATTGTGTTTAGTCAGTGGGGTGACCCATACGCGTCGGTTAAAGTTTCCCGTACGTGGTCAACTCCTTCTTCAACCAATGGACATATTCTGCAGATTACAGACTCATCTTTGAGAGCTTCGTTCTCTCTCGTCCGAGCTCTGTTTTTGGTGTTTGTGGAAAGCCCTTACTACAAGATAGATGATTCAATTATGTGAAATAACCAATAGAAAACGTAACTTTTGGAGCCTCAAAGTATTTGTTTACAATGTGTTCCGAATTTTCCAGACTTTATATTTAATAAACGACTTAACCAAATTTGATTCCGTCACTTGAGTTAGGTTAATTATAACCATTAGAACCTAACCATGGTCAGAAGCAAGAATTAAAACCACCATGTTGAAATCCACCATTAATGATCTTTGAAACTTTCTATCTCTAAAATTATTCATTAATTCATCGAGTAGGAAACCTAAGCATAGATATGAACTCTACTTTAGTCTTGACATGTGCATCTGTTGGTAGCTTGTGGATGCTCAGTTTTGTCCGTTTCCATGGTCGTTTGGTCAGACAACGAATGTTTGCCGATTTTCTCTGTAGACTTCTTTTGTTCTTTTCTAGCTCTTTAGGATTTGCTAGGTCTACGAAATTAGTATGTCATCAACCCTAAAATGCAGCAACATAACATAAATCTCCTCCTGTGATATTTAGTGATATACCATTGCTAAAAATTTACCACATGAAAATCTAGTTTTATCCTTATACTTTAGTATTACTTGTCATGAACCTTTGTATTTCTTTGCTTGTAAAGTTTAGTGCTTTAAACTATAGAGGGTGCTACAATATCTGTGTGGGTCCGACTCCATAGTACCCAACAAGTCTCTCACTTAGAGACTCGTACACTCGTTATATCACCATCTCCATCAAGCATGATATTCTCTACCTTTCCAATTCACCGCCCCCTAGGATACCAGCTGAAGTTGTGTACAACTTCAATTTTTCAAGTGTTCAGCAGGGCTCTTGATTCGACAAATCTTCTCAAGTAACAATCATATGTCATGTAACAATGATCATACAAAGTGATATCTTGTCTGAATATGCTTGGTCCGGGAATGAAATTTTGGATTTTTGGCAAGGAATATGGCAGTCTAACTATCACTGTAGAGAGTTCCTTTCTGATTCTTACCCAAATCCTTCAAAAAGCCATGTAGTCATACCATCTCCTTTGAAGCCTCTAACACGACAATATACTTAGCTTCTATTGCAGAACAATAAATTTTTTTATGTAAATTAGAACTTCATGACACTACAATGTCGCCAAGTGTATAAATAAAGCTCATGGTACTCTTTTTGCCATTAATATCTTCAACTAAATCAACATCAACATAGACATACACCTCCAAGCTCTCTCCAAAGAATCACAAATAGGTTTTCGAGGACCCTTTTAAGTACCTCAAAGTCCACTTCACTATCTCTCAATGTTGCTTTCCTAAGTTGCTCATATGCATCTTCTCACAACTGCCATAGGAATGGGAAATATCCGATTTTGTGCAAACCATAGCATACATAAGTGAATCAATAGATGAAGCATAAGGAACTTCACTCATGTAATCTTGTTTCTCCTCTGACTTTGTTGAATGATTCTTTTTGAGTCTGAAGTGACTCTCAAGGTTTTGCCAACTGGTTTGGCCTTGTCCATGCATATTGAATTTGTTGAGTACCTTATCCATATACTCGACTTGTGAGAGTCTTAACATACCTCTAATTCTGTCTTTGACAATTCCCATGCCAAGGATTTGTTTTGCATCTCTCAAATCCTTCATTGGAAACTGCCCTACCATCTACTTATTTATGTTGGGTATCGATAGTGACAGCCCAGTAAGGAAAAGGCCTCGAAGGCCCAATAACCCTAGAGGGCGTAAACCCAAGATTTTCAAACTGGATCGGCTTAAGTACAAGTCAACTTGGCCCACCATTGAGTGGCCAAGAATTGAGCCCAAAGTCTCTAGGGACGCCAAATGCTCCCAGACTGCTCGCCATTCTTCACCAGGTCGCGACCTCTCACTGCTCGCCATGGGAGTGCTCGCCCCAAAGAGAGCCTTGCCTCTCTCCTCTGGTCCCACTAAACCGTTAATAAGGAAGTTGCCACGATATCCCGCGTATCTCAGTCACATATTCACTAAAGATTAGATATGGTAACTGCAATATATCGCAGTAACTACCATATCTTATGATCCGAATCTTCAGCAACACAATATACACTAAGATATTCAGCTGCCTTATACGGTTTGATCTCTCCTACCCTATAAATACCTTTGCTTTACATACGTTCCTTACGTTTTGAGACACACATATACTCATTTAAGCATAGGAGAGGGACCCAGAGACGCCCCATCTGTTGCGCTCCCCTACCTGCAGGTTCACCGGAGTTGGAGCAGAAGCATCTTTCCACCCTCGTCTGGCATTCAATTCCCTGCCAGATCAGCATCCAGGATTTCACGATCCAACATTTGGCGCCGTCTGTGGGAAACGAGCGATTCAGCCATGAGAACTCGATCCCAAAACAACCGTCGGAACCAGACTCACGAGCGATCCTCAGATAGCTATGATTCCGCCGTCGCTTCACCGTTTCAACAAGAGCCTGCCAGCCAGGCAGCTCCCAATGCCATTCCTCTGAGGACGGTCCGAGAGCACATCGGGAATTCCAGACCGTCCCCAGCGTCCAACCACAACGGAGCCCCAGCACCACAGTCTGTCCACATCGCTGGGGAAGACATCCAGTTAACCCCAGAGATGATTTCACTGCTGGAGGCCATCCTAGGACAGGCTCGTCGTTAAGCCCCTGCTCCTCAAGGAAACAATCACCCTGCGCCCCAAGGAAACGATTGCCCTGCTGCCACAGGGCCCCCACCGTCTGAAACAGCAAATCCTGGCACAACCGCGCCTCCGGAGGATCAGGAGATGACATCAGGACAACAGTCCACACCTCCGGCATACACCAAGGAGCCGGCGGCTACGTACACTGTCAACCCTTCCGGTCCTCCTCCATCAGGGACCTCGCCCAGGTACTGCACTGTGGACCAGATGGACGATCTCCTCAACAAAAGGCTCCAAGAAAGACGACTGACAGTCGTAGCTCCCTTCAAGGAGCAATCTGCTCATCTCTTTTCCGACGAGCTTGTCGCCATCAAGATCCCTAAAGACGTAGTTGATCGGGCCATACCTGAGTACAGTGGTGGAGGAGATCCCACCATACACGTCAACAAGCACGAGGCTTCTCTCCTGGGTAAGTCAAATGATCCCAATCACTTGTCTTTACTATTTCCATCCACTCTTTCGGGTTCGGCTTCGTCCTGGTTCTTCGGCCTCCCTGCAGGGTGTATAGGAACTTGGGCAGAATTAAGAAGTAAGTTCCTGGAGAGATAAATGGGCGAGCACCAGCTGATGAAGAGCGTGATCGCCCTGGATGCGGTCAAGCAACAGCCTGGAGAGTCGCTGACCAATTTTTACGGGTGTTTCCATCAAAACGTCACGGAGATAGATCGCCGAATCTCGGATGGGGAAGTCATTCGAGCATTTTACAGAGGTTTGGATGTGACCAACAAGGCCTCGAGGAACCTGCGAAACAGCTACCACGTGAAGGAGATCGAAACATTGGAGGAGTTGGCGTCTAGAGCAAAAGGTTTCATAGACCTTGAAAGGGCGAATACAAAAGCTAACTTCCTGACGACCTCACTAAGGGTAGTTCATGAGCCCCAATGCGAGGGTAAGAAGGAGGTAAATAAGGAGAAGAAAGGGAGAGAAGGCAGGCCCCGACTTGAGCCTAATCCAGCGCCTCGCCATCCAGAGGTCCCTGAGTATTTTACGCCTTTAAATAGGCAGATCTCAGCGATACTAATCGAGATGGAGAGGAGATCCTTGGTGAGGTCACCGATGCCTCGTCGGGGTGGTCAGCCCATGGGAAAGGACGTCGAGAGCTGTTACAGATACCACAAGTGCAAGGGCCACAAGACGGATGACTGCCGCATCTTGAAGCGGGACATAGAGAAGCTAATTCAGGTGGAATGCTGAAAGAATTCGTGGCAGGGCGAGACAGGAGTCGAACGCCCCCTAGGAGACATCGTTCGCCAGCCCCTACTGAACAAACTGATCTGTCTGCCAGCAAGAGAAGAGTAAATTTGATTGCAGGAGGATTCGGTGCAGGCGGCGAGGGGTCGCACGCCAGGGAGGTATATGCCACTCAGATCTCCACAGCAGTTCAGTTGGGAAAGCGACCCCGACCTGAGGAGAACAATGCCATCTCATTCTCTGAAGATGATTTGACACATGTCACAACCCCCCACAACGATGCTTTGGTTATCACAACAGATATTGACGGCTGTGATGTGGCAAAGATTCTGGTCGACGGAGGCAGCTCAACAGACATCCTATTTCTGGACTCTTTTGAGAAGATGGGCAAGTCCAAGCGTGACCTGAAGAGGGTCGACTTTCCGCTGATTGGGTTTGCGGGAAGGACAACTTATCCACTGGGGGCCATAGCCATGCCAGTGAGTTTTGGCGAGGGATGGAAGAGCATGAAGGTATCGGTCACTTTCCTAGTGGTCGATTCACCTACATCCTAAAACGCCATCCTAGGGAGGACCACGATCAATGCAAACAAGATTGTGGCCTCCACGGTCCATCAGAATATGAAGTTCCCCACTCCCAACGGGATCGGAGAAGTGCTCGGTGACCAGCCTTCTTCGCGGCAATGCTATGTGAACTGTCTGCGTAGGAAAAACCAAAGGGAGGCCCTCGCCATTGAAACAGAGGCCGACCCTCGCGAGGATTTGGCTCGGCCAGCACCCATGGAGGAATTGGAAGAGGTCGAGGTCGATGGTCCAGACAAGAAGGTGCGCATTGGGACCACCTTAAAAGAGGATCAGAAAGAGGCCATGACCGCCCACCTCAAGGAATTTAAGGAGCTCTTCGCCTGACAGCCGAGCGACATGCCGGGAATCAGCACAGATATCATCTCCCACGAGCTCAGGATAGACCCTTCCATCAAGCCGATCGCCCAAAAAAGAAGATCGTTCGGGACGGACAAGCGTTTGGCGATCAGGCAGGAGGTCGGCAGGCTGATTGAGGCTGACTTCGTCAGAGAGGTGAGATTCCAGAGCTGGGTCGCCAACCCAGTTTTGGTCAAGAAATCAAACGGCAAGTGGAGGATGTGCGTCGACTTCCGCGATTTGAACAAGACTTGCTCTAAGGACTCATATCCCCTGCCCAGGATTGATCAGCCGGTCGATTCTACCTCTGGTCACGAGATGCTGAGCTTCATGGACGCCTATTCAAGCTACAACCAGATCAGAATGCATCCAGACGATAAGGCTCACACAGCTTTCTATGCAGGCGGGGACATTCTGTGCTACAAGGTGATGCCCTTTGGCCTCATCAATGCCGGGGCAACTTATCAGCGGATGGTGAACCGCCTGTTCCAGGACATGTTAGGGAGAAACATGGAGGCTTATGTGGATGATATGCTTTTCAAAACCATCAAGGGCAATCCGCACACAATAGACCTCCGCGAAGCTTTCGAATGCATGAGGAGACACATCGTTCGCCTGAACCCTGCAAATTGCGCCTTTGGAGTCAAGTCTGGCAAATTTCTGGGTTTCATGGTCAGCGAAAGAGGCATCGAAGAAAACCCAAAAAAGCTGAAGGCCATAGAAGAGATGAAGTCGCCAACCTGCCACAAGGAAGTCCAATGCCTGAATGGACGCCTAGCTGCTCTCAACCGCTTCCTCTCCAAAGCGAGCGACAGGTCCCTCCCATTTTTCAAAACTCTGAGGGCCAACTGCAAATTCGAGTGGACGCCAGACTGCGAGGAAGCATTCCAATCCTTGAAGAGGCATATCCAAACACTCCCAGCTCTGGCCAAGCCCGTTCCAGGCGAGCAGCTCTTCCTTTATTTAGGCATTAGCGAGGTGGCAGCCAGTGCTGTTTTAATAAGGGAGGAGAATAATATTCAGAGTCCAGTGTATTTCATTAGCAAAATGTTCGACTCAGTTGAAATAAAATATGTCCAGATTGAGAAGTATCTCTATGCCTCAGTTATTGCTGCTCGGAAGCTGAGACCTTACTTTCATGCACACGACATCACGGTCATCACCAATCAACCACTCAAAAACTTCCTGATCAAGCCGGACTCTTCGGGAAGAATGGTCAAGTGGGCGATCGAGCTTAGCGAATTCAAGATCAAATTTGCGCCAAAAACGGCCATCAAAGGTCAATCACTAGCTGATTTCATTGTGGAAAGCACGAGTAACGGTCAAACAGAAGCAGAAAACAGGCCAAGTCAGTCAACAAACAATAATCAAATCTGGGAGCTCTATACAGACGGGTCTTCGTCACAAGAAGGCTCGGGGGCAGGTTTAATTCTTATCCCTCCTGAAGGCAAGCCTTTGAAGTACGCGATCGCCCTAACATTCCCGGCGACCAATAATGAAGCAGAGTATGAGGCTCTTATCACTGGACTCAGACTAGCAAAAGGAATGGGTATAGCTGCGCTTAAGGTAAAGAGTGACTCGGAGCTTATTGTCAATCAGGTTAATGGCACCTACGAGGCAAGAAGGGAAAAGATGAAAAAATACCTCAGCATCGCCAAGAAGCTCGTCGCGGAAATCCCAAATTTTGCGATTGAGTCTATTCCTCGCCAGGAAAACCAGATGGCAGACTCCTTGAGTAAACTGGCATTTGGAGGGACAACAATCCAGGATGTGCAATTTCTGGAAAATGCCCTATGTTCATTCCTTGAAAGCAGAGCAGAAATCTTCAACATTCAAGGACAGGTCACATGGATGACTCCGTTTCAGAGTTATTTGAAAGAGGGGATCCTCCCGGATGATGAAGGCGAATCCACAAGGATAAGACGACTCGCGACCAGTTATCTAATCATAGATGGAGAACTCTACAGAAGAGGTTACTCGACTCCTTACTTAAGGTGTGTTGCTCATCCAGAAACAGAAAGGGTTCTTCGAGAAGCTCATGAAGGGGTGGCAGCATGTCACGAAGGTGCTCGATCGTTAACAAGGAAAATCTTCAGGTTGGGATACTATTGGCCAACCTTGGGAAAAGATGCGGCTGAATTAACGCAGAAGTGTGAGACTTGCCAGCAATTTGCACCACGATCAGGTCGACCACCCACATTATTATCTCCAATGGCGGGTGCCTGGCCTTTCGCTCAATGGGGGATCGATATATTAGGTCCGTTCCCTATTAGCACTGGTCAACGCACTCACATTATAGTGGCAATCGACTACTTCACCAAGTGGATAGAGGCGAAAGCTCTAGCTTCTACGACAGAATTTCAAGTCATCAAGTTCCTGAAGATCAACATATTCTCCAGGTTTGGCATTCCTAGAGTACTCATCAGTGATAATGGTCAGCAATTCATCGGGAAAGAGCTAAAATGGCTCTGTAAAGAATATCATGTCGACCATCGTTTCAGCTCAGTGCATCATACTCAAACGAATGGGCAAGCTGAAGCAGCCAACAAGGTTGTTTTAGCAGGACTCAAGAAAAGGGTTAGAGCATTCAAAGGGAATTGGGCAGAAGAGCTGGAAAGTATTATGGGCCATCAGAACAACGCCTAAGGCGGCCACAGGAGAAACACCTTTCGGCTTAGTGTAAGGATCAGAAGCAGTAGCACCCGCCGAAATAGCAGTGCCTACCCATATAATTCTACATTTTAACGCTGAGGCAAACGAGGTCGAGCGCAGAACTGACCTCGACTTGGCAGAAGAAAAGAGATGGCTATCGGAAAAATCACAAGCAAAGATGCGCATGGCGACCGCTCGATATTTCAACAGAAAAGTCAGCGCTCGCCAATTTTTCGTGGGGGAGATGGTTATGAGAAGGAATGAATTCACAAGGCTGGACAGTCAGAATAAACTTTCAGCCAAATGGGAAGGACCGTACAAGGTAATAGAGATCGCCGCGCCAGGATCCTACTATTTGGAGTTGAGACCACCGAAGGCGAAAGGTTACCTCGTCCATTCAATTCTGAGCATCTAAGAAGATTTCATACATAGCTTGTAATCAAACTGTTATGTTAATAAAAGAAATCCATTCCTTCATAAAGTATGTCCACTCGAAACAAATCGAAGAAAAAAGACCTGACGTCAAGAGTCAGGCGAAGACCTGATGACCGAATCAGGCATAAAAAGCCCTGATGCCAAAGTTAGGCCAAAAGCCCTAGCAACAAAGCTAGGACAAAAGCCCTGACGCCAAAGTCAGGCCAAAAGCCCTAGCAACAAAGCTAGGCCAAAAGCCCTGACGCCAAAGTCAGGCCAAAAGCCCTAGCAACAAAGCTAGGCCAAAAAGCCCTGATGCCTAAGTCAGGCCAAAAGCCCTAGCAACAAAGCTAGGCCAAAATCCCTGACGCCAAAGTCAGGCCAAAAGCCCTAGCAACAAAGCTAGGGAAAAAGCCCTGACACCAAAGTCAGGCCAAAAGCTCTAGAAACAAAGCTAGGCAAAAAGCCCTGAAGCGCTGACGCCAAAGTCAGGCCAAAAGACCTAGCAATAGAGTTAGGCAAAATAAAAGACATGACGCCAAAGTCAGGCAGCAGACCTGTTATCAAAATCAGGCCGGAGTCCTAACGACAAGGATAAATCAACCCATCAAAGGAGTTATCCTCTTATACGACGAACAGATTTCACAAGAATTATCTGCTAAGGATGACAACTCCTTTACGAAACAAGTCATCAAGAACGGATAGGGAATTTTAGGCGATCACTATGGATGATGAAGCCTTAAGATAACAAATTCCTGGTTATTAGATGAAACACATCAAAGGTTTAAACTTCAAAAAGGTAATATCTCTTTGAACTTAAAAGTCTATACTTTTAAGTAATTAGAGTATTGTTCTTAGAAAGTTCATATAGACTTATGCTTGGTCCAAGGCTTTAAGAGTCGAGGCCATTACAAAGCGAGGAAAAGTCAAGAGTAATTATGATTAAGATATCGGATAAATAGCCAACACATTCAAAGTCGAGTAAAGGCTCATGAGTATAAAGGCATTCAATATGAAAGAACCGAGTCTAGAATCAAATAAATAATTACAAAGTGAACGAAAAATTACAAAGAAAAAACAACTATCTAAAAAGCAAAGGAAATATGGTCGACAGAGAGGTGGAGACTTCAAGCTTTCGGGTCCTTGGTGGCAGAAGCGTATGGCTCGCCTTCGGGGGCAGGAAGGCTCGGCTCACCTTCGGGGGCAACCTCTTCAGCCGCAGCTGGGTCAACCTCTTCAGCAGCAGTAATAGGTCGCGGAAGGGTTCGACTTCGGAGGAAACCCTTCAAGGACTCAACTTCCCCAATGGGAAAGTTGGGATCGACCGCCTGGACATCATCAACCAGGACTTGGAGAAAATCAGCAATCGCCGACTTCATCACCTTCAAAACGCAGTCCTCGAAATCCTCAGAGGCCTTGAATGCCTCGACCACGCTTTGGGGCGAAGGGACAGCCTTTAGCTGTTCAGCTAGCCGTTCCCTCTCCTCCTCCAGGGCGATCCCCCTGGCTTCGGCAGCAGCACTTTGGGCCTCCGCAGCTTCCTTCTTGGCGTCAGCAGCAGCCCTTTGCGCCTCGGCGGCGACCCATTGAGCTTCCGACTCTGCCCCTTGGGCTCGATCCTCCTTCAACTCAGCCTCTAGGCGAGCTCTAACAACCTCCCCTTCATCTAAGCACAGATGTCCGGGCTACCCCGAAGGCTCTTCTGGGCAGAGACCCCCTTCTTCGCAAGGTCTCCGCAAGGGAACCAGGCCCCCCGAGGGTTCGCAGCCTTGAGTAGATGGAACAGGCTCGCCATGGAGCAATACTCCTCCTCAGGAACCTTCGAGGAGCTAGGGGCGTCGGGCCCCTTCTTTTGGGTCCCAAACTCCTTAGGCGGGACCGAGGGCACAGTAGGAGGAGGGGGCGCCAAGGCTAAAGCCTTCCCCTGGTCGGCCGTAGGGCCTTGAGGAGAAGGAGGATTGGGCGCCAAGGCCGGAGCCTTCCCCTTACCGGCGGAAGGACCCTTAGGGGGAGGAGGAGGAGGATGTTGTTCAACAGCCGGATGCTCCTCACTCTTGACCTTCTTGGCAGGCGGAGGAGGAGGATCTCGGGCCACGTCAGCCGTGGACTTTTTTGCAAAACAAAAAGGAAAATGTATGTTAAACAAGTTCAGAAAACTTGGAAATAAGGCAGAGTATGGAAACGATACGGGGCGAAACAACATACCTTGTTGACAAGGGCCAACAGTGGCCAAAGGGAGGGCCTCTTCCGGTTTACTCTTGGATGAACGCCTAGAGGGGGGGAGGAGGATAATTCAGCAGAGCCTGGTCGGCGGACAGCCCCGCCGTTCCCTGGTCATCAAAGAGACCTATCAGTTTTCGACTCTTGCCTACGGCCTTGCCTACAAACGATAAAACAAGAAAGGGTTAGAAAGGGTTACCCAATCATCAAAGATTGGCGTGGCCTGATGAATGCCCTCCATCTCGAGCATGTTCTCTGTGGTATCTGCCACGGAGTGGATGGAGTGGAATGAAGATGATCGATGTATCCAGAATAGGTCATCGATAGCGTTCTGGTCGCTCCCGGATAGCTCGTCAAACTCAGGAGGGAAGTCCCTATCAGGGGTGGACAACTTCCAAGGCACCCCCCCTTGTAAAAGAAGTAGAACTTCTTATAGTTGGAGTTGGTGGCTCGGAAGTCATCGACCAACTGGACGTGGACATTCCAATTCCATGCTTGAAGGCCTCTCCACTCAGCAAACTTCGTCCATCGGGATTGGAAATGGTGGAGATGGTTCGTCCCAGTCGCCAATCGGAAAAAGCACCGGAACAAGGCCAATGAATACGTCCATTCTTGACGTATGCATAGGAACTTGAATCCAGCCCAGATTCTATTGGCGTTGGGAACGAGCTGCATGGGATGTATCATGTAGAACCGGCACAGTGCCTGCAAATCCTCGCAGAGAGGAAAACGCAACCCAGCATCGATCTGGGCCGCATATAAGTAAACCTCTACGCTGCAAGGATAATGCAGACCTGTGCCCGGGTATCTAGGGACATCCCCCGTACTAAGACCGCCAAGCACCACCATCATCTTGAAATACGCTGGCTTCAACTCGTTGGGCTTAACATCTACTCAAAACGGTTCAAATATAGCACAACAAGCATAAAAAACAAGGAAAAACAAGGGATATTCCTAAAACAGAGCAATGAAGTAACGAAGGTTTACCTTTCGGAGAGAAGATAGGCGTCTGAAGCTCAGGCCCATCTACCACCACAGGAGTGGCTGCGGACCTCCCCAGGTCAATCTGTCCCCCCGTGGAGGAGGGCACGACACTATCCCTAATGGTTAAGAGGGCATTGGTGTTCTTGGGCACCTTGGAGGAAGAAGAAGGAGCCTTAATGGTTGTATGCTTGATCTTCTGGCTGCGGGTAGCCATGGGAACAGTTGGAAGAAAAGTTGAAGAAGATTGAAAGAGAAGAAGGGTTCGCAAAGGAAGCTCTGAAAGTTTGAAGAAGTGAATATGCGTAAAAACACAAAACAAAGAAGCTGATGTCTCTTATATAGGCCAAAAAGGAGTAACCGCCACGGACGAATCGAAACAACGCAGGAGAATAATTGCACCTTTTTGGAAAAAACCGAAGCAATGTCAGAATTCCAAGACACCTCGGTGAGACAAACGGTCGGCCAGTACAGACAGCTGTCAGACTGCCCTTGGTTTACGGAATAATAAATGACAGGCGTGCCCCAAGCGACCGTTCGATTTCCGGATGACTGTGCAGTCATTAAATGTTAAAGTCCACTGAGCAGACAAAGTGATCGCCAGCGCACTGATAGGCTTTATCAGAAATACCTTTGGTAGGTAATGACCGCCTAGCAAAGAAAGATAAACTTTCTCAGGCCTAGGTTACCTCGAGTGATCGCCAAGAGGGAATAAAAGGAAGAATATTCCTTCAGCTTTGAACAATGGGGTGACTGCTCGCCAAACGAAACTGAAGTGCCCCAAAAGTCATGAACCATTAAAAGAGACGAAGAAAACCGAATTTAAGGCGTCACTATCTAAAACCCTACCAAGAAATCAAGCTCGACTGAATAAACTTCAATCAAGCTTCGGGGGCAAATGTTGGGTATCGATAGTGACAGACCAGTAAGGAAAAGACCTCGAAAGCCCAATAACCCTAGAGGAGGTAAACCCAAGATATTCAAACTGGATCGTCTTAAGTACAAGTCAACTTGGCCCACCATCGAGTGGCCCAGAATCGAGCCCAAAGTCTCTAGGGACGCCAAAGGCTCCCAGACTGCTCGCCATTCTTCACCAGGCCGCGACCTCTCACTGCTCGCCATGGGAGTGCTCGCCCCGAAGAGAGCCTTGCCTCTCTCCTCTGGTCCCACTAGACCGTTAATAAGGAAGTTTCCACGATATCCCGCGTATCTCGGTCACATATTCACTAAAGATTAGATACGGTAACTGCAATATCTCGCAGTAACTGCCATATATTATTATCCGAATCTTCAGCAACACATTATACAATAAGATATTCAGCTGCCTTATACGGTTTGATCTCTCCTACCCTATAAATACCTTTGCTTTACATACGTTCCTTACATTTTGAGACACACATATACTCATTTAAGCATCGGAGAGGGACCCAGAGACACCCCCTCTGTTGCGCTCCCCTACCTGCAGGTTCACCGGAGTTGGAGCAGAAGCATCTTTCCACCCTTGTCTGGCATTCAATTCGCTGCCACATCAGCATCCGGGATTTAACGATCCAACAATTTAGATTATTGATCTCATTTATACTAGCGCATGCAATCAACATGTCATCCACATACAACAACAGAATAATCTAAGAATCATCAAAATGCATGATATAACAACAATGATATGCTTGGCATCTAGTGTACCATGCGTTGTGCATAAAGTTGTCAAATTTATTCTACCATTTTCTAGGAGATTGTTTGAGGTCATACAAACTCTTTTCCAATTTGAAAATTGAACCTTTTGTTCCCTATACCATAAACCCCTCAGGTTGGTGCATGTAAATGTCTTCTTTAAGGTCTCCATGAAGAAAAATTGTACTCACATCTAACTGCTCAAGAAATAGATATTTAATATCAACAATAGACAATACCATCTTGATGGTTGTGATCATCAACATGCCAATCAACATGTCATCCACATACAACAACACAATAATGTAAGAATTGTCAAAATGCATGATATAACAACAATGATTTGCTTGACATCTAGTGTACCCTACATTGTGCATAAAGTTGTCAAATTTCTTCTACTACTTTCTAGGAGCTTGTTTTAGGTCATACGAGCTCTTTTTCAATTTGAAAATTGAACCTTCGTTTCCCTATACCCTAAACCCCTCAGGTTGGTGCATGTAAATGTCTTCTTTAAGGTCTCCATGAAGAAAAGTTGCATTCACATCTAACTGCTCAAGAAATAGATATTCAATATCAACCATAGCCAATACCATCTTGATGGTTTTGATCTTCACCACGGGATAAAAGAGCCCAAAGTAATCAATGCCTTACTTCTATTGAAAGCCTTCTATGAAAAGTCTAGCCTTGTACCTCTTACTGACATAATGCTCACTTTTCACTCGGTACACCCACTTGTTGTGTAATGCCTTCTTTCGTGATGGAAGTTCTGTTGACTCCCGTGTTTGATTTATTAACAAGGAATCCATCTCTTCCATCATTGTAGGTGCAAGGTTTCTCCGTAACTTTGTGGTTCTCCACCATCCGTCAATAGAATATAATTCGAAGTAGGTGAGAAACGTTATGGAGGTGGTATAGTCCTCCTAAATTACCTACAAACTGCAACTATAGGAGTGGGCAATTTTGAACCCACACTCCTCGTCACTCAAATCTCTACACTACACAGCGGTGTGTGGTAAGTCGTATAGTCTTACGAACTCGGACTCCTGAGGAACTACTGCAGGAGTTGTACTAAACTTATCCTTGTACATCATTTTCTCATTTCCTGATTCTTATGATCTTCTGACCTTGATCATCCTAGAAACGATGATCAAATGCCTTATCTCCATAACCAATGAAATAACATTTCTTTTATTAAGCAACAAGCTTATTACGAGCATGAGAATCAATTAGCACATAAGAAAGACAATCAAAGGTTTTAAGGTAAGAAATTTTAATATTTTTTCCCACTCCAAACCTTCTCATACAATTCACAATCCAGTGGAACTAATGGCTCTCTATTTATCAAGTATACGACAGTGTTGACTGCGTCTACACAGAAAGTTGGTGGTAGTTCAACGTGCAACATCATGCTTTTAGCTAGAAATTTAATAGCAGTTGTTAAGATTATTGCAGTCCTTAAAACTTATTAATTAACCCTAGATGGAATGGGTGAACTGGATTATAACTATAGTTATTGGATTTAACTTTACATATTTTAGTCCCATTAATTCATCCTAACATGCTAAGAGAGAATTTGATCGTGGATCTTTTGCATCTCCTTCTAGAATTTTATATATTCAAGTGTGTTAGGTTAAAAAGAGATAATTGCATGTTAGAGATTGATAAAAATTACTCTTATTAATTGAATTGTATTTTCCTACAACTTACAAAACTTAAATTTTGCAATTATTTTCCATAACTCAATTTCAATCATTAAAGCACCATCAAACATAGCAAGTGGTAGGGCTAGGCAAAAATAACCGGTTCGGCCTAACCGGTCCGAACCGTACCTGAACCGAACCGGTTCACAAAACAAACGTTTTTTTTCAAAAAAATTGGAGCAGTTCAGAATATGTACAGAAAACCGGTTCAAAATCGGTTAACCGAACCTTTTTTTGTATCGGTTTTAATCTTAAAATACTATTAAATACTAAACCAGACCACTTCAGACTAGACAAAACCGGTTTTTCTTCACTTTAGACCAGACCTAATTGAGTCTTCAATAACCTCACTCAAATCTCAATTCACTGATTCAGTCTTCAAGTTCACACGCCGCTCGTCTTCAAACTTCAGTACGTTCTCACGCCTCTCATCTTCACGCCTCTCGTCTTCGCCGGCCGGCGTCACGCCTCTCGTCTTCACCAGGTTCATCTGTCGTCGTCACGCCTCAGCCGTCTTCACGCCTCTCGTCTTCGCCTCGGCCGTTTTCACGCCTCTCATCTGTCGTTGGATTTGCAGGTTGTAGTGTTTACTTTGCTTCTAGTACACTTGATATAAAATCTAACAATTTTAAGGTAAAAATCAAATTATTTAGTAAATGTAATGGCTAAAATCTATCTCTCTTATATATATAAATTTGGTTATGATGTATAGAATCTTGACAAGTCACCAAAATGAATTGGTTTACTAAATTTAATTGGTCCACCTAATCATACGTTACATTTCCTTATGTGATATCATGTTTTTGTATATGTAAGCCCTTTAAGATTCTTCCTAAAAACCACATTCAATCTTGAAAACTGTTATGTTTTATCATATTTGCTTATTTATCTATTTACTCACAAACCAATTTATTTATCTAATTTTATTTTTTCCGACATGCTTAATTTTGTATTTAGTAAACAATTATGTTAATATTTTTCATTTGATAATATTTTTTCAATAAATGTACGTTTTTATATGTAGATCAAGAATTTTTCATATTTTTAAAAATAAAATATAAACATATTATGGATTGAACATATACTTTTAATGTAATTATCTATTTGACAAAGTTTTAAATAAATTTATTTATTCATGTTTTTCTATTGAAGTAAATTATTTATCATCTTAATATTTTATACAACTATTTTAGACAATTTATGAAACCACTTTTGTTTTTGCATTTTTTTTGTCCATTAATAAAATATTTTCTTTTTATCGTACATATATCATCTCTCTCTTTCTCTGTGTATATATATATATATATATTCTTCCTAAGCACAACATTCTGTGTTTTGTTTTTCTTTTTTTTTTGCCAAAGAAAATTGTAATCATTTATTCAATAGATGAAAAAATGTATGGTTCATTACATAAATCTACAACCATAAAGAAAGTATCTAAAGAAACGTTACAAAAATTTGCATTAAGAAAAACTAAAACAGGGGTTGGTGGTCGCGAGACTCAATCATCGAGACGCAACTTTCTTCTTGCTTTTGCAGCTATCCAATTATCGTATTCATTCGTCTTTCTTGGTATTGCTTTCCACTCTATGCTACGGATGTTCCTGGTAGCATTCTTGGTTTCTCAAACGGTTGATATATGTTGTTAATTCATTTTTTTCTCCTTGTATCTGTCTGATTACCTTTAATGCATCTGATTTGATCTCCACCTTCTCCCATTGTTATTCATTGACTAATCAAACACCTTCTCTGATCTCTTTGAACTCCAATTCTTACGCATTTTCTCCTCAGACTTGTCTGTTGAGGCCACTTACAATCCTTACTTGGTGGTTCCTTGCTATAATAGCAATACCTCCCATCTTGGACGTCAGGCACCTTGAAGCATCACAGTGTAGCTTGATTATACCTCGTCCAGGGGGCAGCCATAGCTGGTTTGATGCAGTCTCCTCATGATGGATTCCTTGGTGCGAATCTCCTCGGCTCAATTCATCAAGTCCTTTGGCAATTTCCATTATGATCATTCACACTATTTCTATGGGATTGGGTGTTGAGACCTCGAACACGTACTGACATCTAGTTTTCCATAAGTGCCAACATACGAGCGCAGTGATAGTCCATCTGCTTTCCTTGATCCCCTTATTCCCGCAGGGTTCGTTCCACATTTCCAAGAGCCACTCCTAAATCGTTCGGGCAAGGTCTTCTTCCAGTCTTATACTGAGACATTCAAACCATATTAGTCTCGTCCAATTACATCGAAAAATTAAGTGCTCTCTTGTCTCCGATTCTCCACAGAAAGGGCATCCTTGTTCTATGTTCATTGCTTTTAACACGAGATTGTGTCGGACTCCTATGGAATCTAATGTAAGTTTCCACATGAACATTCTGGTTTTCGGCATGATCTTCGCCCCTCCATATTGTCGGCCAAAGCTTCTCTTGCATATCATTCGTTTCTGTTAGGGGGCATTCTTACATCGAACTTAATTGTCGAACGTGATGGTATATTGATTTTGTCGTCGGTTTTCCCTCCTTGTTATGTGACCATATGAGGATGTCTTCGCATGGATCGGTCAGAATGGGAACCTGCATTATGCCATCCGCTGTTAATGAGTTCACTATCTGTCGGATGTACGACTCGTCCCACCGTCTTTCTGTTAAAATGAGGGATGCGGCAGAGGCTTCTCCAACTACCAGGACGATTAGTTGTTGCTCAATTTTCTGGTTTGCTCCTTTATATATCCATGTGTCCCTAACCACGTTAATTTTGTTTCTGTTCCCCGTAATCCAAAATCCTTCATCCTGCAGTAGGTCCCTCCTTTCTAGTAGACTTGTCCATCCCCACGAAGATCGTGAACCTTTGTTGCCCTCATGAAGTCACCTCTTGCGAAATTCAATCCTTTTAAAACTTGTACCCAAAGTGCATTCGGTTCATTTACTATCCTTGTCGCCATCTTTGTCAATAAGTTGAGGTTGAAAATGGTGAATTCCTTGAATCCCATACCTTATTTGTGTTTGGATTTCGTCATTGTATCCCACCATTTCCAATGAATTGTTCGTTCCATAGATGTGTTTCCCACCAAAATTTTTCTATCATAGCATTCACTTCGTCACACCAAGTTTTTGGAAATTTGAAAAGACTCAAGGCGGAAGTAGGGATGGTGGTTATCACCGCCTTGATTAATGTCTATTTTCCTACGTCGTTCAGAATTGTCGATTTCCACCCGTGGAGCTTCTCTTGAATTTTGACTTTAAGATAATTTAGCGCATACTTTTTTGATCTTCCCCATTTAGTCGGCAATCCCAAGTATTTCCCTAGGTTCCTTTCATTTTGGAGATTGTTAGTTGTCGTGACTCTCCTCCTTATTTTGGTCGTGACATTCAACCCAAAATAGATATTGGATTTCGCTACATTCGCCCATTGTCCTGAAGCGCTTCCATAGTTATTTATGATTGTGACCAAACTCCTTATGCTTGTTTCCGAGGCTCAGACGAAAAAGAAAGAGTCATCTGCGAAGAGCATGTGATGTAACTCCGGGCATCTTCTTTTCATCACCATTTCTTCAATCCTCTTTTCGACCACCGCTTTATCGATATTCCTTGAGAGCACATCCGCCACAATAATGAATAGGTGCGGTGACAATGGGTCAGCTTGGCACAACCCCTTTGTAGGTCTTATAACGGGTGATTTCTTTCCGTTCATAAGAATCTTGTACGAGACAATTGAAATGCACTCCTTTAGCCAACTTCTCCATACTTCATAGAATCCCATATTCTCCATTATTTCTAGAAGGAAATATCACTCCACTCGATCGTAGGCTTTCTGCATGTCAAGCTTTGGAACACATTCCTCTCTTTATGAAGTTTGTCGCGTGTGGAGGTAATGGAAAATCTCGTCTGCAATAATCACATTGTCCTGAATAAGCATGCCAGACACAAAAGCACTCTGATGTGGTGTGATAAGACCTGGCAAACAAATTGTTAGTCTGTTTACCAGTACTTTTGAGATAATCGTACAAACGAAATTGCAAAGGCTAATTGGTCGAAATTCATTTGGTTTGGTCGGGTTAGCTATTTTCATAATAAGGGTGATATCTCTTTGGTTAATGGTTGAAGGGAACTTACCTGTTCGCATCAAGGAGTTGACCATGGCGAGCAAATCTCGATCCATGATGTCTCAAGATTATTGGTAGAAGGTCTTGGGGAAGCCGTCTGGTCTTGGTGCTCGTGACCCACCCGCTATTTGGAATATGACCTTTCTCACTTCCCTTTTCCTTGATTCTCTTGTTAGATCTCGGTTCATATCTTCATTAACCAACCTCGAGACCGGATTGAGCATTCTTTCTTTGAGTTGGGTACCCTCGGACGAATACACACCCTTAAAGAAATCGTGCATTACTGTCATTATTTCGATTTCTGTAAAGGCCCATTCATTATCTCCATTTATGATTCGAAGGATTTTGTTATGTCTCATGTGCTTTATTGTTGACAGGTGAAAGAATTTTGAGTTTCTATCCCCGTACTTTAACCATTTGATCATCGAGCGTTGGTGCTAGTAAATTTCTTCCCTCTTCCACAACTCTTGCAGTGGTTCTTTTATCTTGCTTTCCTCATCCCGGTCTCGCGTGTTATTTGTGTTCGCGATTGTCTTCAATTTTTTTTAGAGCATGTTAATCTTTGTTTTTTTGTTGTTGAAGGAATTTCTACTCCATTTTCTGTAAAGGCTTTTCGGCACCTTCCCAACTTCCATGGTACTTCGGCTTCTATAGGGCCTGGAGATTGCTTCCCCCACACTCTTTTTATCACTTCTCCATACTCCGCATGTTCGTGCCACATTTCCTCAAACCAAAATCGTTTCCTCCCCCTGTAGTTTTGTGGTTTGGTCGCTATGATGACCGGTGAGTGGTCTGATCCTATAGTTGGTTCGACTATTACCTGCGTTCTGGAAAAAGTTATTGTCCATTGTGTGTTCGATAGCGCCTGGTCCAACCATTCACGAATATTATTGTCTCCCCTTCTATTGTTGCTCCATGTGTACTTCAGGCCTTTGAATCCAAGGTCTGTGAGGTTCAGATCGTATATCATTGAGTTGAATTCATTTATGTGTCTTTGAGCTTTCGGTCTTCCACCTGCCTTCTCATAGGGTGAGCTTATGTCAGTGAAATCACCTGCACATATCCAAGGTCCCCTTCAGCCTATGCCCACTCTTCTCAAATTTCCCAGTTTTTTTATCTGATTGTTGAAGTTCGGGGTTCCATACACCGAGGTAATGTTCATATTTTGTCCTTCATCTTCGACATATACCTTGTAATCAACTATGTTTTTGTCGTGATACAAAATCTACACTTGAACGTCTGCTTTCCACCATGCTGCAGTGCTGCCTCCAATTCCTATCGGTGGCACATAGAAAGCATCTGTCATTCCTATATTCCTCCTCGTTCTCTCGCACACTCCAATCGAGTTCTTCGTCTCCATTAGGAATATTATGGAGGGGTTTACCCATTTGGACTGTCAGGGAGGACCTCGGCCCCTGGCAATTCCAACAGAGTAGATTCAGTGGTCTCGTGTAGCTGTTTTGGGACAACTACCAGAACCCTTTTCAACATTGGTTGGTGTTGTTCTTCTTCTTCTATTTGTATTTCCACGTCCCTTCTTAAGTTTTGAAATGGTTGTCTTCCCACCTTCTCTTCTCATCACTCTAGGTCTTTCTCTCAGAGTTGAAGTGGCTTCTTTCGTACTTTCCTCCTTCGGCACCTTCTTCTGTTTTTTATTGGATGGACCTTCTTCTTCTACTTCTTCCGAGTGTGCCCTCTTTATAACCATTCTCTCCATGTACGAGCTGATTCCAAATTGGGAAGGTGTGGGTTGATCGGTCTTGGGGGGTGAGGTCTAATGGAGGGTGCTTGGTTGAGGGGGGGGGGGGGGGGTGTTACAGGCCCTAAGCACCACATTCAATGCTGAAAATTATTATGTTTTATCATATTTTCTTACTTATATCTTTACTCACAACCCAATTTATTTACCTTTTTTTTTTACAAGCTTAATTCTTATTTAGTAAAGAAACTATATTAATATTTGTCATTTGGTAATATTTTTTTCAATAAATGTACTTTTCTACATGCAAATCAATAATTTCTCATATTTTTAAACAATAAAATATAAATATATTATGGATTGAACGTATACTTTTAATGTAATTATCTATTTGACAAAGTTTTAAATAAATTTATTTATTCAGGTTTTTGTATTGAAGTATCTTATTTATCATCTTAATGTTTTATGCCACGTTTTTAGACAATTTATGAGACTACTTTTTTTATCATAGATATTAGTTTGGTCACGTTATATAAAATAATAATAATTAAGTTTTTATACTATTTCCTCAATCCTAATAGAAAAATGTTGGAATTATATGAACAACAACATGCAATCGTTTAAATACACATATTTAGATTACCTCTTGGAGCGATTTCTCTTTGCGGAAGCGGATCTGTCTGAAATTGGAATCATAGTCTGTCGGACGGGAAGACACTTAACGGTTTGACGGAAAATGACCTATAATACCGCAACTACTGATTTCTGTCTAAACTGTAGGGCGAGATAGAATCTAGTATACTATCGTCAGGTTTTCTAACCATAGGCACCTCTATATATAATGATATATAGAGGGCAAAGTCTTAAAATCAGACACACAACTAAGTTTATGTGAATGGGTTCCCACTTATGAGTGACTCATTATCCTAAAACCAACACAAAATTATACATTTTAATTGGTTCATGTTCAACATAGGCGTTTCATGCATATGTGACATGTCGGGTAACTCATTCTAAGTCTTATAGTATCTCTCATTCATTCGTCACATGAAGTAGAAAAGTTCACCTATCTTAAATTATTTAACACGTATAATTACGATTCTTTTATTAAATCAGTTTTCTTTAAATACTAAATATCATGGTATTAAATTATATGAAAATTATGTGTGCGCGCATATAAAAAAAATAGTAGCATGTCTAACATCATATACCTATTATAATTAGTCTTGAAATATAAAATTTAACATGTGAACAAAAAATTATTAAAATATTATAGTTTCTTAATATTGTATTTTTACAAAATGTATTTGGAACATTTTATATTTTTGTACTCAATAGATTATACAAATTAAAAACAAAATCATTTGTATAATCAAGCATAAGTGACAATCATTGTTAATAAAAAGAAAATATAAACTCAACATTATGAAAATATAATTTGTATATTTCAACATAAGTGATAATTACTCTTAGTAAAATAAATATATTGTTACTAATGCTTTCAACATCTTCCTAGCTATATGACAATAATAAATTTTATACGAAAAAAAAAAAAGCTTAGTTTAAAACCATTAATTAATATTATCCATAATTATTATAATTTAATTCACGGCCTATGTACTTTTAATTATTTTTTATGAAAAACTATACTTAATGTTATATTTTATATATTATTCGTATAATTGAAATAAAAGTGTTGCTACAATAAAACAAAATTAATATGATGAATTTTTTTTTCTATATAATAAAAGTGGAACTAGATTAAATAATAAATATTTTTATAACTATATATATATATATATATATATTTATATATATATATTACTTAATAATTACTATATAAAATGAATTATTTATTGCAGATAGCGGGAGTGTTATATAACCTTACACTAGGGCTGGGCATGAACCGGTTCGACCCCAAACCGGTTCAGAACCGAACTTTACCACATTTTAAAACCGGTACGGTTTACCGCTCCAATTTTTGGTCGCTCCAGATTTTGGCCGATTTACCGTACCGGTTCGGTTGAACCTGTTCCTACCACAAACAAGGCTATACAGCACTGGTTACTACTACTGTCTATCAATCTCACTAGCACTAACACTCGAAAATTTGTTGTTCAGCATAACACTCGAAATTTCCAGCTTCAATACTTTGAGCTGTATTGTTGTTTTCAGTGATCCTAGAAAAATCTTGATTTTGAAGATTGACGGACCCCGAATGTGGAGAAATCAAGGGCATGTCCATATATCTGCATAAAAAACATTCCAACTTCAATAATTAAACTGAAGCATCATCAAGATTCAGTCAGGAACTACTTAATAATCAACAATCATAATATGAGAAAGGATGATTATGAACTCACCTTGAAAAGGCTGAAGAATCTGAATGCTTTAGACTATGCTTTTCTTCATGTTTCTGGTAGTAATACAACTTGGATCAGATTGTCTTAGAGAAAGACCCACATCAGGTTGCAAATCTGATTTCAAAGAAGAATCGATGTAGATTCTTTGAGGGCTATTATCAAATGCTCTAATTAAGTTGATTGTCAAATCAATTGTGGCAACTTTTTCATCTATCTTCATAAACTCATTTATATTATAATCTTGTTTCTGCTCAATTCCTGCAAAATCTGCATCTGGTTTTGTACAAGAACTCTGCAGTAATTAAACAGTAAAAAAGGTCACTCTTTTGTAGAAATTCAAGGAAAGATGCATGGTTTTTTCTCTGAACTTTAAACTAACCTGAACATCACTTCCTTTCCCAAGCAATTCGTTATCTCCTTTACCCAATTGATTACATGCTGCATCATTTTCTACAATAGCTTCAACGTTTTGTGGAGCTTCACTTTCATCAATTTCATAGAAACAATCACAAACAAGACAGACACCTGAAAGGGATTCAAGAAATAGATGAACCCCGCTCACTATATATTCTCTTCGATTGCTCCCAATTACTATCCGCCCAACCGAATAATGCTAGAGCTTACCAGTCTTCAGGAGATGATCAAGGAACCGGGACCCGATGGCGTCATACACCTTGCGGAGGGAAGCAAGGTCGTCGCCTTTGCAAAACTTGGTGACCAGAAGAAGACCAGCTAACCGCTGCTCGTCCCTCTCTCCTCTGAGCAACTTCAAGCAGTCCTCAAGTGACGGCGATTCCTGCGCATTCGGTTCCTGACAAGAACACGCAGAGGTACTGAATTAGGTCTGGTCTAAAGTGAAGAAAAAACAGTTTTGTCTGGTCTGAAAGTGGTCTGGTCTGGTTTAGTATTTAGTAGTATTTTAAGGTTAAAACCGGTACAAAAAAAGGTTCGGTTAACCAGTTTTGAACTGATTTTCTGTACCTATTCTGAATCGCTCCATATTTTTTGGAAAAAAAAAAACATTTGTTTTGTGAACCGGTTCGGCCAAAACGGTACGGTTCAGGTACGGTTCGGCCGAACCGGATATTTTTGCCCAGCCCTACCTTACACCTATAAGATAAATGATATTTTCTTGAACACATTCCTTCCTGAACAGAAAATTATGTTATATATATATATATATATAACACATTCCTTGTATGATGTCTAAGTATACAATCAATCGAGATAGATGGGAGGGAGGGGGCAAGGAAGGGAACAAAAGCAAACATGTGAATTAAGCTAGATCCAACTCAATTAGTTTCACAACAATGGGTTCTGTCTGGTTTCACTCAAACTTAATAAACGTATTGCATAAAAATAAATTAAGAGTTCATAATCCAAATTCGCTACACGTACTTTAGTGATTTTACGAATTATACCAACATTTTAATTTTTAAAATTTTGTTATATGTACTTTTGGAGATAGGGAAAAATACCACCTTCGTCTATTTGACGTTGCAATGCATGATTAGTCCATATTGTAAAAAAAAAAATTTACTTTAAAAAATAGGGAAAATCTAGAGAAAAAATTGATTTTTTTAATATATTGTTTTTATTAAAAATATGAAATTAATAAAAAATAACAATTTTTATTGAAAATATGAAATAAAATCTCATTTTTTTCTATAATTTTTCAGATTTTTAAAAATAATATAGTTTTTTAAAATTACAAACCATTCATGTTTTGCTATGCCAATTTCCATTTAGGTTTAACAGACAAATAAATAGAGGTAACATCTAGTACCAAACTCTAAAATTATAGGTAACAAAATTTAAAAAATTAAAATTTGAATAGAAAGTATAGGTAGTATTTGGTTATTAACTCATAAATTAATTTAATTTTATAAAACAATTTCTTAAAAAAATAGTTCAGAAAAATTGTACTGCGTATTAAATTGATAGTTATAGGGTGAAAAAAAAAAGTTTTTTACTTTATATTATTTTTTCAAAAAAACAAACTTTACTGTCGCTTGATCAGGAGGTGATCTTCGCTTAGTTCGTTTGTTGGATTGTAGAAGATGATAAAAGAGTAGCTAATCCCTTTTGGATAGAAACATTGTAACCCAAACAAACAAAATAAGAGGTATCTAAGACACCTAGGAAGGCCGTGTCCCGCGCTCATGGACGACATTGATTGTCTCTGGTAACCATTGCATTGATACTGCTAATTTAGTCATTTGCGTAAAATCATCAATATGTCTGTCAGTTGACAAGTTCTTCGATGACAAACCAATCGACGTAAAATGACGCATGCCCCAGACAAACTAAAAGGCTAAAACCTTGATGTGTGCGAATATGAAAAATCAAAGCAAGCATTTGTTGAAACAAAAGCAGCTCTGCTATGGAGCAATCTGCTGTTGTATTATTCGTCTTAAACAAAACCACTGTTCATTCAGAAGTTGTAAGGCGCGAACAAGTAAATCAACATTCCACCAGGATAGATACCTGCTTCCCTCGTCTTGTCCTCTTAATTTAGTTTAGTTTCCCTCAGGCTCTGGCTTCTCAAAGAATGTTTTCTTCAACCAATCAAATGGCTGCAAGAACAAATCACATTTTCAGTTTTAACAGAATATCATCCTACCCAATCAAACTTATTCTCAAATGCCATATGTCTAAAAACATAACACCGTGTTAGTACTTAGATGGAAGTGACATTGATGATTTCTAACGACTGCTCAAACTAACAAACCCAAGTTTATATCACTAACTGATTCGACTTAGAGTTTCGGAAAGGAATGAAAATCTTGAGGGATGATATCACCGTCTGGCTGCTGCTGACAAGAACTTGAAACAGAAAGTGACCCAGTATGTCCTTATCAGCAATTGATTCTTTCATAAACTGGTAATTTCTTTGTCCCAGTCAATGATACAAATTAACTTTATCCTTTAAAAAAACAGTTTCAGCAACATAAAGAGATTAACAACGAAATGCTTCTGATTCAGCATGAAATTGAAAAAAAAAACTATGAATTGTACGATCTGGCTAATAGATGGAGTGGAGACCACCATAAATGGAAGACAACAAGGACTGAGGGTACTGACTTCTTTCAAGACATAAAATTTCAAACCAGGGTTAGGTGAAATTTCTAACCCCAAGACGCAGCTCATTAGTATACAGGTTCAACAATTACCAACTAAATGATCCAGCACAGCTAAGGGACACATAACAGGAAGTTTGATGATGAAATCACAGAAGTGGTTCTCCTCCACTGTAGGAGGAGAAGCTCGGCTTTCCATGGAGGTTCTCCTCCGTGGACCTGATCCTGAGATTTGGGAGCTCCGGAAGTTTGGGAACTCATGCAGCGGATCTAAAATCGGAGAGAAGTGCAGCGGCGAGGTCTCTGACGAGATTCAGTTACAGGAAGAATACATGGAATGGAGGGCAATTTGATCATTTAAGAATATTAAAAAATAACATATTTGGCACATGATCACGTTTACGTCACAAATAAACAGCAATTGAACGGAAAGGGGGTAACTTTTATTCAGTCCCATGAAGTTGATGCTTCTTTGGCTTATTCACCCCATGGATGTTTCACCATACCCGGAAAGATTGGAGGATAATAGGTCTTCAAGAGAAACTTCAGTGACATCGAATGAGTCTTTTAGCATTGATCAAAATCTTAGCTCAAATGATTCAAAGCAGACTGTTTCAAATGATGCAATTGATCAAGTCCTTGATGTTGCAGCACGAAGAATGGAGAGAAATAGTGATGATGAAATCACAGAAGTGGTTCTCCTCTGCTGTAGGAGGAGAAGCTCGGCTTTCCATGGAGGTTCTCCTCCGTGGACCTGATCCTGAGATTTGGGAGCTCCGAAAGTTTGGGAACTCATGCAGCAACCCATTTAGGGATCTAAAATCGGAGACAAGTGCAGCGGCGGGGTCTCCGGCGAGATTCAGTGACAAGGGAAGAATACATGGAATGGAGGGCAATTTGGTCATTTAAGAATATTAAAAAATCACGTGTTTGGCACATTACCACATTTCCGTCACAAATAAATTGCAATTGGATGGAAAGGGGTCCAAACATGAGGACTAAAATTTTAAATTTTACGGGGGAATCTAAAAACGGAGCAAACTTTAGGGGGCAATGTCGTATTTTACACTTAAAAATATATTTTTATAAAAGTTAATAATTTTCATGCTAAATCAATCAAAAAATTAAATTGAAAATTTGAACTACCGCTCAAAACTCAAATCAGTTAATCATTTTTAATTATGGTTATCTTCGAGGATGGAGAAGTATATAACAAACTCTAAACAGAGACATTTTCTCTTGCTACAAACCGATGCCTCAATAAAGACTGTTAAAAACCAATATACTCTCAGTGGAGAGACTACTCTACCAAAGATAATGATGCATACAAGGGGCAGATCCTAAGACAGACCAGTATGTTTTTATTTCCTAAATTTCATTCTATGATTTCAACAAAACAAGATTGGGTTTGGAGATTACTGGGTTGGGCGTACACGTACTCTTTCTTAGAAGAATCACGTTCTGAATTACTAGAACCAATTCACGGTTCATGACATAGGGCAGCAAACCGGGCAACACTGAACTTCATCACTTAGTATACCAAAGGTTTCAGCTTTTGCACCAACTACCCATTCAAAAGGTAACCTGACAGCAACAGAGTACTACATGATGTATTTATTTTCTACCAATTTACAAATCCAGTTTAGGTTGTATTTATAATATAATAGTAATACCTATACCTTACCACCTAACCATCATCAAATGAGTCACTAAGCCTCCATTTAAATCAATCAAGGCAGCATGCTTTAGAAAAACAAGAGAAAGAAGCCAATGAATAACCTGAACACAGCGTACAGGCATTAACGAAGCAGAACACTAAAATATTCATCCGCACATGATGGATAGTTGATGCATGCACTTCCTCTGAATAATCAACTACTACAAACCGCATCTTTTCAAATTTAAGAATCGCTTAAATAAATTTGGTGTGCCAGAAATGAAAAAATACTGCGGATCCAGAGATTGCCAATAGATCTAAGATACTTAAGATTGAGAGTATGACAGACCTGGACGAGATAAATTGCAGCAGAGCCTGCGGCAACGCCCCACATAGCGGCGGCCTGAATATCCGTCGATTGAGGAAGCTTCCTCGGCTTCAGGAACTTGAAGAGACCCGATCCAACATTTGGTCCTACAGATGCCATCGATGGTTATCAAAGATCTTCACCGGAGTTTAGCGCGAGCGAAGTGAAACCCTAGGCGATGCAATCTCTACTGTTCCCAAATTGAAATTATAAGAGCGAATCTTTGTTCCCTTCTCTCGCAATGCTTTTCGGAGTCAATGAATTGATGCCTAATTGGTTGCCTCCAGTCTGTACCACGTGGCTTTTGTTGACTTGAGTTATTCTAACCATAGTTATCAGAATCGGACCGGACCGTTGGCCGACCGGGTTCGACCGCGAACCGTTGGAAAGGACAGTTTGGCTTATACAAAAAAACAAAATGCACAATGAACCCGATCCAACTGGTGTAAATCGGCTGATTTTCAAAGAACCAAACGGTGTTTGAAGAATTGGCAGTTTACTGTTTCACCAAATTAATTTTTTTTTTAAACATTCACAGTCGTCGCCGCTGGAGTTTGTGATCGTAGGAGGAGGAACTCGTGGTTGGCGGAGGAGGAGCTTGTGGTCGTCATGGAGGAGACCGTGGTCGGAGGTCGTGGGGTTCGGAAGAGGAGATCGTGGTCGGAGGAGGAGGAGGTTGTGGTTGTCGAAGGAGGAACTCGTAGTCGTCGTGGGGGAACTCGTGATCATCGAAGGAGGAGCTTGTGGTCGTCGAAGGAGGAGATCGTGGTCGTCGTGGAGGAGATCGTGGTCGTCGGAGGAGGAGATCGTAGTCGTCGAAGGAGGATCTCGTGGTCATCGTGGAGGAGCTATTGAAATCAGAGAGAAGAAGAAGCCATAAGAATATACTGGAAGAAAACGTTTGTATTCAATTAACGCAGAACAGAGTACATACTGTAACTAATTCAACAGATTGAGTTAATCTGTTATTTACAATAGACCATACACTTTATTATTTAATCAAAATAGTACTTATACTTTTACAGTGTCCCGTATCTTTTTCTCTTCTTCGTTCTCCTCATCACTTGCAAACAGATTACATATCTCAAATTCTTCAATTAAGATGTGATGCTGCTCTTTGCCAATAGCCTTAGTAAAAAAATAAGCAATTTGTTTCCTTGAACTCACATAACTCGGTACAATAGTTCCATCTCGAATTTTCTCCCTCACGAAGTGACAATCAATCTCGTTATGCTTCGTTCGTTCATGGAACATCGGGTTTTTGACTATCTAAATAGTTGTTTTGCTGTCACAATAGAGTAGTGCCAAAATTTTCATTTGCACACATAGGTCCTGCAATAATCCTCGAACCCAAATGATTTCTGACACCGTCATTCCCATACTTCGATACTCGGCTTTAGAACTAGACTTGGAAATGGTTGCTTGTTTCTTAACTTTCCAAGACAAAACACTGCTGCCCAATTTGATGCAATATCTGGTAACACATCGACGGATAATCGCACATGATGCTCAGTCTATCACAATAAACCAACATAGATTGTCGATTATTTTCAACTGAGAAAAACAGACCTTGACTTGCATTACCTTCTATATACTGAACCACACGCATAACAACTTCTAAATGTGACTTCTTTGGATTATGAACAAATTGACTGAGTGTCTGCACCGAATAAGCAATGTCCGACCTCGTCATTGTGAGATAGAGCAATCGTCCCACATTTCTTCTATATTTCTTAACATCATCAATCAACAGATCGTTTGAATTGAAACAAAACTCCAGATCATATGCAGCATCCATAAATTTCACATTATGTTCCATTGGTGTCAATGCTTCCTTAGCATTATTCAATCCTGCTTCAGCTACTAATTCAAGAGCGTATTTATGCTAATTTTTAACTATTCCTTTCACCGAACAAGCCACCTCTAGACCAAGGAAATATCGAAGAGTTCCAAGATCTTTGAGCTTGAAATGAAATTTCAATACACATTTTAAGTCATCAATCATTATCAACTCCACCTACTCATCGATAGATCATCAAGATATGCAAGTAAATGTACTTGATGGTCATTTTCTGATTTACTGAATAGGGAATAGTCAAACTTGCTTTGAACTTATCCATGATGACAAAGTGAATGAGTGAGCTTCAAGTTCCATTTCCTTGAAGCTTGATTGAGTCCATACAATGACTTAAGCAACCTACATACCTTCTTTCTTTTAAGAGTAACTAGCCAAGCGGCATAACCAACACCATTGTCGACTGGAACTGCAGAACCATCAGAAAGTGTGATCATCGAATCCTTGAGGGATATCCATATATACTCCATTTTCCAAATTTCCTTGTAAAAAAGCATTATTCACATTTAGTTGGTAAATTGGCCATGATCTAGCAGCTGCAATCGTCAATAGAGCTCGTACAGTGACCATTTTAACCACTGGTGAAAATGTCTCAGTGAAATCGGTTCTTTTACGTTGTGTATAATCCTTTGCCACCAACCTTGCCTTATAGCGTTCTAGTGTACCATCCCCATTATATTTGACAAGATAAACTCATTTACAACTGATTGCTTGTTTTGTTTCTAGCAAAACAACTATTGTCCATGTGTTATTATCCTGCAAAGCTTGGATTTCCTATTTCATGGCCAGCATCGGCAAATGTAAGAGGCTCATGAATTTTTGAGATAGCACTAAAAAACACATGTAATATGATGAAACACCAGCATATGAGATCCAAGAACAAGACATGACATAATCACTACTCCATTTAGGTGATTTGGATACCCGAGCAGACTTTTGTGTAGTATGGGGAGTGGAAACAACCAGATCAGGAATGTTGTCAGCTGAAATTTCAACATCATCTTCTTGGATTGGAGAAGATTGTTCTAGTTTTGCTATAATAATGAAGACAAGATCACAAAGGTCGGATGTAGGGTATGATGCTAATAACTCTTTGAATTTGTCCCTAGGCAAAGTAAAAGGGAAAATATGCTCCTTGAAAGAGACATATCTGCTAACAAATATTTCCATCGCAGCAATATAAAGCAACTTGTATCCCTTTTGGAAGAATTAATACCCCAAAAATATTGAAGGAAGTGATCGAGCAGTGCGTTTATCTCCTTTAGCAGGACCAATTTTTGTTGCAAAACATAGAGACCCGAACACTCGAAGATGCGATATATCAAACTTCCGACCAGAAAGAGCTTCGAATGGTGATTTTCCTTTTAGAACAGTAGAAGGCATACCATTCGAAGTTTCCTTTTAGAACAGCTTCGAAAGAGTTTCTGTGTGCTTTGAGCCACCTCCAACAAGTGACGATGTTTGCATTCAACGACCCCATTTTGGTGAGGAGTATACACACAACTTGTTTGATTAATAATCCCAAGGTTTATAAATAGATTCTTCACTTAGGAATTCACAAACTCAGTACCATTGTCATACCGGAAGACTTTAACAATACACCCAAATTGAGTTCCCACCATTTGAATGATCTGTTTGAGGTGTAGAAAAGTTTCATCTTTGCATTGCATGAGGAAAATCCATGTAGTTTTAATAAAATCATCAACCAAAGTAAGAAAATAACAAAACCATCAATAGATTGTAATCGATATGGACCCCAAACATCCATGTGCCTCAAATCAAAAGGATGATCGACATGAGAAATACTATTAGGAAAAACACATCGAGTTTGTCTAGTTAAAGGGCATATTATACAATCCTTTATTGTAGCCTCATTTTAATAACACCAACAATCTTTTCCAATTGAGTCAATGGAAAATGTCTGAAATGCTTTTGCCAAAGAAAAAGTGTATCATTATTCAAACAACTCCTTGAGAGTGTCGCCCTTGTCTTGTTGCATATTTGTCAGAATGCTCAAGCAAATAAAGTCCTCATTAGTGCTTACCAATCCTCATTGTCTTCCCATTGGAGAGGGCCTGAAAAATCATTGAATCATATCGGAAAGAAACAATACATGATAATTATTGGCAAGACTGTGATACTGAGATCAGGTTGTATCGAAATTGTGGAACAAACAAGACGTTTCGCAATAATAAACGACCATCCAACAAGCAGTTTCCAACATGAGTTACTACTGCATTATGTCCCGTAGGCAATGTGACTGATTTGATTCCATCCACATTTGAATAAAGATCGAATAATCAGTCCATTTGTCAAGTCATATGATTACTAACACCACTATCTATTATCCAAGTTGATGCAGTAGAGAAACAATATAATGCAGCAGATGATATACCTGTCATTGCATTGGTCGTGGTTTCTGCAAGATTTGTTGTTCTATGGTGAGAATCTTTCGAAATTAGTTGAAGTAGCTGATCGCCCTGCTGCTTGGCGAAGAATATATCACGATTAGACTATCCTGTTTGAAATTGACTACCAACATAAATATTATCAGTATGCAGATGCGAAGACAAATCAACATTTGAACTAGTTGTTGTATTAACTGAACTAACAGCAATCACAGCATTTGTTGTATTGTTCCATCGTTTACGCACATCATTAGGAACTCCATGTTTCTTCCAACATTTATCCACCTTATGGCCCTTTTTACCGCAATAGGGACATGGTCCCCAATCCCTTTTTGCTTTCGGATATGATCGACCAACAGAACCAACATTAGAATTGTTGTTACTTGATGAATACATAGCATGTATATCTCCAATTCCAGAATCAATAGAGCTGACCACCATGCGTTGATTCTCCTCTTGAATTAATATGGAATAATTATAATTCAAGGAAGGCAATGGTTTCATCATCAATAAATTCAATCGAATAGCACCAAATGTTTCATTAAGTCCAATTAAAAACTAAATGAGTTTCTACTTTTCAAGTCTGGCCACAGTCTTTGAGGAAATCAAGCAGTCATTACACAACCAATCATCATCAACAACCGCAAGGTAATCCCAAAGTACTTTTAATTTTCCAAAATAACTTGAAATGGAAAGAATACCTCGCTTGATATGATAAACCTCACGAGTCAAATTAAAAACTCGTGTATCATCAACTTTACTATACCTCTCGCGCAAATCTTCCCATATCGAACGAGCGGTTTTTATTATAGTGCATCGCATGCATCAACTCCTTCACAACTGAGTTTATTATCCAAGCCTTCATCACAACATTACAATGATCCCATCGCAATTGAAATGGTTCGGTAATAGCTTCTTCAGGATAAGTTCCATCAATGAATCACAGTTTATTCTTCACCAAAAGTGCATCAAATATGGCTTGGTACCAAGTTTGATAATTTTCAGATCCAATGAGTTGGAATGATATCAACGAAATGTCAGTCGTCGGAAGGAATTTCTATAGTTGCCACACCAAGTCTTGGCCATGTTGATGGAGCTGGAACTGGATTCACCATATCAGATAGAAATGTGAACGAATTTGCAGAAGAATTCACCACAGAATTAAAGAAAACTCTGATACCATGTTGAAATCAGAGAGAATACAAAACCACAAGAATATATTAGAAGAAATCATTTTTATTCAATTAACGCAGAACATAGTACATACTCTGCTATTTATAGCAGTACTGTAACTAACTCAACAAATTGTGTTAATATGCTATTTACAATAGACCCTACACTTTATTATTTAATCAAAATAGTACATGCTCTGTTATTTATAGCAGTACTGTAACTAACTCAACATATTGCATTAATATGCTATTTACAATAGACCCTACACTTTATTATTTAATCAAAATAGTACATATAATTCTACATGATCTCGTGATCGTCGGAGAAGGAGATCGTTGTCGTCGGAGGAGGAGCTCGCGGTCATCGTGGTCGTCGGAGGAGGAGGTTGTGGTCGTTGGAGGAGGATCTCGTGGTCGTGGACGATGATTTGTTGTATGGAGATGTTAGAGCCTTGTAATGTTAATTGTTGCTGCACAGGAATAGTATTTTAGGTATGGTTCATAATTTTTAGTGAGAAGAATAAAGGGAAAGCGTATAATAGGTGTTTTGGTGGAGAATAAGGGCAGAGTAATGAACCCACCAGTTCAAATTGTGGACTGCGGTTGGACTGCGAACCGGTCTCCGAATCGGTTCGACGGTCGGTCCGGTTCTGATAACTATGATTCTAACAAATCAAATGCTAACATTTCATGGAGAGTAACAACATCGAGTCATGTGTTTTTGGTATGACTAACATGTTTAGTAAGTTGTAATAAAAAATAGGGGTGAGCAGAAAAGATTGTTGGATCGAATTCCCAAAAAAACGGCCCGAGACTGTCCCGAATAGGTCGTCCTGAGTTTAAGACCAAGTCAATACAAGCGGGGTTTTCCATATTATTTGGGCTCAGGCTCAATTTTTAAGGCTAAATTCCCAACTGGCCCGACCCAATCTGAGTATTCAAGTAAAAGCCTAAAACGCAGCAGCACTAAAGTAAAAGCATCAACAACACAACGGTAGAATCAGCAGAGCCAATTCTCAGCACTCCCATTTCTCAAGTCTCAACCCTAATTCTCGCAAAATCCAATTACAGTTAATTCTCACAACAACCGTAAAATGCAACAGTCAATTGTCGCAGCAGCAGCAACCAATTTCTTCCATCGCGCTCACGCAAATGTAGATGAGATGGGGTAGTTCGTGTACGATTTGGGGGTAGTTCGTGTACAATTTGGGGGTAGTTCGTGTATGGATTTCGGGGTAGATCATGTTGTATGATTTGATGGTATGTTGTTATGAGTAGTATGATTTGTTGTTAGTCACAGCTCACACCCACCCACGACCCCGTCCCTCTCTGGCGATGGTGTTCCATTGTTCCTTTTATAAACAGTATGAGAAACAAAAAATTCCTTCCATGGATCATAATGCAGTCATCAAAATTACTACTTCACATGTACAGGTTATTAGTGTTAATGTGGTATATGGATATGAAGTTCTTGAGTAAAAGTGGAATGCATGAAAAATAGTGATGAAAAATCGGAATTAGAGAAGTATTTAAGGGAAGATATCGCGACTCTTCAAGTTGATTTTGATATTTTAAATTGGTGGAAGTTAAATTATGCACGATATCCGATTCTATCAGCAATGGCAACATATGTATTAGCAATTACAGTCTCGACAGTAGCATCTGAAAGTGCTTTTAGTACTGGAGCATGTTAGATAAGTTTCGTAGCTCTTTATCTGCACAGGTGATTGACTAAAATCTTCAACTAGTTCAACACTTGACATTGACCCTGAAGAAGAGTGAGGTACTTAGCTGAAAATTATAGTATAATTTGAGTTTATATTTAACTAGTCAATTGTATTATACTATTCTCTATAATTGCAGAATTTTCTTAGGTGACACACGAGTTGACACAAACTTTTCCATTGTCTAATCTGGATTACAATGGCTAGGGAAACATGTAAGTCTTAACTATCTTTTTCTCAATCAAGTGACTATTAAAATTATGAATAATTTTTCTATTCAGTCAAATTTCAAAATGCACAATCGACAGGTTATTCTATACTTTTCGAGATATAAATACAATCGACAGTCTTTAAGTGTTTTGGTATGCATCCAACTTCTAGTGATGTGGAGATTGAAATTAGTTTATGTTCGGTATTTATGTTGTGTCTTTGGATTGTATGTTTGATACTTGGTTTATTGTGTTTTGTGATTGTATGCTCTGAATTAGTAAAAATTCGGTTTGTATCCAATTTTTGTAATTTTATTTTTTTAGCAAAAATTCTGTCCAGGACTGAGATCGGCCTGAGTCAAGTAAAACTGATTCAGGCGTCTTTTTAGATGAATTCAGTCTCGGTCTTGGTCTCGGTCCTTCATGTATAAGTCCAAAAATTTCGGGCTCATTTTTTTCTTTCAAAAAGTCTGTCTCGCCCGTCCCGAGTTCACCTCTAATAAAAATTAAGGAATAGAAAAAAAAATCATAAGAATTTGAGGTTTATCAATCGTTCAAAAGGAAATGTAATTTGAAATTCAATGTTTAATTGATAGAATAATATATCAAAATGGATTGGAATACAGTTAAATAATTTATATAATATTTACTTTAATATGTATATACCTAAGGAAAATTAAATTAAAAAATATTAATACAATTGATTAGAAACTGTAGAATAAATTAAATTTTCAAAAAGAGATTAACTAAATTAAAAAGTGTATATACTAAAACTTTTAAATTAAATTATAAACACCAAATTAATTAATTGTAGTTACAAAAATAATTTATAATTGGCCAAAAAAAAACAAATGTAATTTATCCAAAAATTTACAATAAAGTAAATCATAAAAATACATTAATTATTTTAAATTACAAATATTATTCAACAAATTATAATAAATTAAATTAAGCAATAATTAAGTTAAAAATATAAACTATTATATACTTCAAAATAAAAGAAAATAATAGATTAATTAAGTTAAAAAAAACTTAAATATTCAATACTTTAGAATAAAATTAAAAGAAATAGATTAATTAAATTAAAAATGTATAATTTATTACAAACTTTAGAATGAATTAAATTATAAAAAATCAAACTAATTTATTAGAAATTTTAATAATGAAGGCAATTTGGTCTTCTTTTTTGTTTTTATGTGTTTGTTATTCCGAGAGAATTCAGCATAACTTACATGAGTGGACCTAAGGAATGCATAATTCTAGTAAACTCGTAAATCTGAATTCCTATTCTAAGCCATTTTGGTAACTAAATAACTTCATGTGAATTCTTTATTTCACTTACCAAATATGTAGTAGGTTATGGCTAAATGAATAGGTTTTTACCGTGTTCTAAAATTAGTAACACGAGACACAATACGAATAAAACACGTGATACATGAAACACAACACAATACAGATACACATATAATTTTACTAACTAATTATTATTGTCCCAAAACTTGTATAAAAAGTACAAAATGTTGAAGACCTACCAAATTTGATGAACAAGGTAAACAATTCACCTTTATAAATAATAAATCCACAAAAAAGATGTACAATATCAGTTTAAAATTTGTTGTATGATCTTTGATTCATCTATGGAAAGTCTATCCATAGAATTAACCATGGTTAATAACTATTATATTTATGGTTATAACTATAGGTATAACCATAAGTATGACTAAAATATCATAACTATAGTAATTACGGGTATGAAATCCATCATCATAATAATGGTATGGTTAACCATACAAAATCAAATAACGGTTATAACCACAATATTTCGGTTTTCAATGCACCATTGTCGGTTCTAGATACAACCCTATAAAAATTTGGCATCATGGCACAACCCTAGATACAACTCGAAATACTTTCATTGGTTGAATAGTATTTTTTGTAATCGATAATGACATGGACTCCCCAGCGTACCTCTAGAAGCTCTAGAATTCTTTCGAAATTTCTCATCGCTTCTCATGGTACGTTTCACATTTTATATCATCTACACATTTATGGTCTTATTTTTATATTAATTTTTTATCAATATATTACTATTTATTTTTATAAGGAATCTTTTAAATCTTTTTGTTCTATTTTTAAAAATTTCTATTATAGTTAGAGAATTTTTTGAATGAAAATTTATATTTTTGAATTTATAATATTTTATTATAATACAGCATTTAGAAGAACTGAACTTATGGAGGCAAGATCATACAAATTCCGACTGGAATGAATGATAGAAACTAACATAGTCATAGTGGCATTTGACACCATTTAAAATGATAGAAATATGTCGCATCTCTTCAATAGGGTGACCACAACCAGCAAAGCTATCACAAATCAGTTAGATCTCTGTAAGGTACTCTCTCATAGACTGAGTAAAGAGTTTTATATCCTTTAGACGATCATAAAGATTAATTATACGAGTAGTTGATAATGTTGATGCAACTTTGTCCATATAGATGCAGATGTAATGCATACTACCAATCCTTTACTGATTAGAGAGGAGATTGAAACTGGAAGCCATGACGCAAGGGAACTATCCCATTGAGAGAACTTTGCATATTCAGGATTGATAATCGTGTTGCCATCACCATCACCAATCATGTGTGGAACATGACGTGTGCCAAATAAGTATCCTTCCAGGTTGAAACCATGAACTGCAAGAAGTACTTGTTGCTTACATGACTGGAAGTTATCCTCTCAAGTGAGTTGACAGATTCGTTTGTTGAAGAATGCAGGAATTAGTTCCTCCATTGTCTGAAACAGATGAACAAATTTGTTGTAATCGAGTAATCTGAGGGAGGAGATGAACTTTACCAATTGATAGATTCGATTTCTTCATAATCATGCAGCACCAAGACGTGTAGATGGCTCTGATACCATATTAGCAATCTAAGATCAGATTGATTGACAACAGAGAAGAATGAATAAGCCAAAGAAAACTTGGATTGCAAGTAACAAGATGAACATGAACTAGAAAAACATAATAACTTAAATAACCAATCTATTGAACTTTCAATCGTCCACATTTATCTAATACAATTTGTTTGGTAGCCCTTATATAGGCTTGCATAAGAATCAATACTTAAACATGAATTATCTTGAACATTCTAGCTAGTTACATGAACACTCTATAACATCTTGAACATTCTATACTTTTCTTGAACATCTTATGTAGTTGTGTGTATTGCTCTTGAATATGTGTCAATCTCTTGCATTCTTCTTCATCACATTCATTCATCCTAACACCTTAATCGAACCTGAACTCGGACTTCAACGAAAATTTGAACATAAACACGAAAGCGACAAATTTATTAATGGACTTTAGAGCAACCTAGATAGTATTTTTATATTTTTCAAGTGTGTCAAATGTGAAGAACCAACCCTCTATTTATAGAGTTTTCCACCCTAGGTGCACTAATGACACAAAAGTAATTTTTATAAAAACTGAAGAAATAAATTAATAAAACCGAAAGAGGGATATGTCTCTTTCTAGGAAGGGCCGAAAGAGGGATAGGTCTCCAGAAAATGGTAGTGGTGATGGTGATGCCATGGATGTTGATACATACGCTTCTAACAAGAAACAAAGGTTGAGGTCGAGGTCCATGTCTTTTGCGAGGTCAAGGTCAAGGTCGAGGCCACTGAGTGAAGTTATTCCAGGGGAAGGTTTTAAGGCCTCTGCCGATAAGATCAAAGTAATTAAAATGGGCAAGAAATCAGTCAAGAAGAGGAATAAGGATGCTAGGAAGAGATAGGCAGACATGGTTATTCCCAACCTCAAATCCAAGCACTTGTTTTCTGGGAAGCGTTCATCTGGGAAAACAGGTAGACGGTGAAAATTTTAAGGTATGAAGACTTCAAATTATTTCCACATATCGAATTATTCATAGTGTTGTCCATGTTTAGGTTGATTGCCATTTCATATGTCGCGTTAGTAGTAACACGTCTATCTATCTACGAGATCATCAAGTTTTACTTTGTATTTTTACGTTGTAGGATGTAGCAAGTGATGATGTTGGATGGCGAATGATCTCTTCACTCTTTCAAGAAGCTTTTATCAATAGACTAGAGCTACCATTGCTGCTTCTGAACGAGGTGAAGGTGTCTCTGCCAAAAGGAGACTCATGATGTTTCTAGACAGTTTTTGATTTAAATTTTGCCTTTCGTTTATAGTTTTATTACTTGTGATGGAGAAATAAATCATGGAATCAAGACAGGAAGATCCCCAGTTTCATTGGAAATGGATGTGTTCTTTTCATTAGATGATCCCCATTTTCAATAGAAGATCCCCATTGCCTTAACAATTGAGAAATACATGGAAGATGTTGAAAAATATGAATAAGGTATTCAATATTCATGACTTAAAGTAACTGAATCGGGGACGAAAAGAAACAGGTTCCTAACAGGGTACCCAAAACCGTTTGTGCAAACAAGTTCTGGTTCCAAAATTAAACTGGTAGGTTTCGGTTCCAAAATTAAATACCCTGTATTAAACTGGGTAAGTTCCGGGAACCCCTAAATTTACAGGGTACCCAGAAGCGCTCACCCCTAATATTGAGGTACCTAAATACGTTTTATCCCTATTTATAAAGTATGAACTTTTCAATACCTTCATCTTTACTTTTCAACAAGTATACATAGCAATATTTTGTACTATCATCCACAAAAGTGATAAAGTACTTATTTCCGCCTCTTGTTTGGAAAATTTTTAAGTCACAAACGACGTTATGTATCAAATCAAAAGGTTATTTATTCCTTTCAACTGAATGAAAGTATGACCTGGTTAATTTAACCTCAACACATATTTCACACTTATGTTTGAGATCGATTTGAAATGTACAGATGTGATTCATGTTACTTAACATTCACAAGGTATCATAATTAACATGTCCTAATCTAACATACTAAAGATTAGGAGACTTAATCAAGTAAAAAGGAGAAATATTTTTATTCTTGTTCATGTTAGGCTGTCATTACATTGAGTTTGACCATCCCCTCACATTCATAGCCCTTGCCCACATACATTCAATTCTTAGTGAGTACAAATTTATCTGATTCAAATACAACACATGCTTGTTGAGAAGCGAACCTGACTCCATATTTATGCGAATATATGACACACACAACACATTCTTCAAGGTCATCTCTTTCCCGAAAGTCATCTTCAGAACAACACTTCTTTTGCCCTTGACCTCAGACGAGGCGGAGTTGCCCATGTACAAACTCCCCATGTACACTTCCTTTCAAAATTGAAGAATATTTCTTTGTACAAACAGACATGCTTGGTGGCACTTGTGTCAACCCACCACTCTCGGGGTTTTGAATTGACCATGTTCTCCTTAGACACCACCACTGACAAATTGATCTCGTTAAGGTCTCAGTGATTCCCTGCACTATGGTGGTTTTCTTTTTCTTAGGAAATCTGTAAGCATTACATTTATGGCCAATTTTACCACAATTATAAGATGAGTCGATCAATCCTTGTGGTTTGGATCCAAAAGTCTTCGAGACTCCACCCTTAGGACCCGCAATAAATCCTTTTTGCCTGTTCTGATTGCCTTTGGCAATATATATGTTTGATCTCAGCCCTTGCTCCACCACATTTGCCTTGGCAAAGGCCATCATGTTCATAGGGTTGATTGGAATTCCCCCATTCAACATCATGTATTGCTCTTGTACATTGATCCTTTCTATCAGCTCGACCATGGTCATTTCATTCCATTTGTGCTTCAGGTAGCACTTGAAGATATTCCACGTCATGGGTAGCTTCTCAATTATGCAGGCTACCTGGAACGCCTCAGTGAGTTTCATATTCTCGGCATGGATACTCTAGAGGAAAAGATGGAGATCTATCAATTGTTTCATACATGGTTTGGTATCTACCATCTTAAAGTCAAACAGGCAACTAACTAGTACTTTTGTTCCAAGGCATGCCATATCTCCCTAGCGGACTTAGTTTTACTATATACACCATACAATGAATCAGACAAACAATTCATTATGTAATGTCTACACAAATAGTCTGTGTAATTTCATGCTTCTAAAGCGAAAAAGAACCCTTGATCATCATCTTCCCCCTTGAGTTGGTAGTTTTTCCATCAGGAATCGGGACATGATCAGAGTAGTCAGATAGAATTTCATTTTCTCCTGCCACCTTTTGTAGATGGAGCCGTCGAATTTTTCGGGCTTCTCTGCATGTACAAGTACGAGTCATGGTTATCCCCCCCGGTCGACGCCACGACAGGTGTGTTCAACGACGCAATAAGTTCGTCAGTCTGAGTGAATGCTCCAACACTGATATCAACATCATTGTTGTTTGCAACCATTTTTCTGAAACAAAAAATTCTGAATTATTTTTCCAAAAATAATTATTATAGATTCAAAAAATTAATGAACCGAAACGGTTTTTTGGTCTCTTGAATTACTATAACAAAAAAATTGCCTTAAGATTGTTAGTAATATAGGAAAATTATTTTGTAATATAATAATATTTCCAAATTAAAATTGCATAAACCCTAGAATTACATGTAACTTGATAGAATAACCAAATTACCCCTAGATAATGATTTTTTTTAAAATATTGAGTCCCGCGAAAAACACGTTATCCTTAAGGCAATTTCGCCCCCTCACTGTAATTGGTTTGTGTAAGAGGAAAATTAAGACGATTACCTTCCAGGATAAACGCGGCATTTCCCTTAACTATATTGAACAATACCTAACGAATTTATTTTTACCGAAATTTAAAGAAACCTAGAGAGTATATCTAAATTACTGATACAAGTCTTCTTACCACATTGTAACCCCTGCTACTCAAGCGGAGGCACCACCACCACAAAATACTAGACTCAACCCTTACATGAATCGAATGACCTTGAAAAGACCAATGGATATGGACGAGGAAGTGTCCTATGTAAGAGTACGACTCAAGATATAAAATCGGGAGAGGGATAACCTGGTGCTTGGTGTACTTGGTAAAAAGTCAAAACTAAGTGAACTAACGAAGAAAAGTCAGGTGAGGAGACATGATATAAAGAGCTGAAAGACAAACACAGAGGCATGAAATGGTGGAACTCACTGTGAGAACACAATAAATGACAAAATAACTTGAAAGGGTTCTGATGGTTGTCCCGAAACAGACACATGAGATCAATGAAGGCGCTACGTTGGAATTGTCAGGGTCTATGGTCTTCCTTGACAATTCACTACCTCGAAGACCTACTTAGAAGGTATCAATCGAGGATAATTTCTTTAATTGAAAGAAAGAATATTGATGCCTTCTGTGAAAATATGTGTTGCCAAATTGGAATGGAAAAAGCAAAGTATGTAACACCTAGGGGAAATGCAGGATGATTGACACTATGGTAGCAGAAGGAGATTGATATGCAAATTCTCTACAAGGGTAACAATTTTATAGACAGATAAACATATATTAAATAGTATGGGGAACATATCTTCCTAACCTTATGGAGACTCAAACTTCGAACGTTGAACCACCCATTGGGATTGGCTCCGACAGATCAAAAGAAATCACAGTGAGGTGTGGGCATGCCTAGGTGACGTTAATGACATAAGTCACCACCATAAGAAGGAGGGAGGACGGAGAAAGGATCAATGAAAGTTCGATGCATTAAAGAAGGTATTAAATGATGTGCATGTAGAAGATTTTGGATCTAAAGGAGTGAATTACACTTGGTGCAACAACAAAATGGGAGGTGACTATGTTAGTGATTGATTGAACCAGGTAACCTCAAACGCAACATGGAACTCTATATATTCGAGTTCACAATTATCAACACGCTCATCCTAGGATCCGACCACACGTCCCAAGTACCTCTTACCTGCCATGAGGACAATTAAGGGAAGAAATGTTTTTTTTTTGAGGAGATATGGCTATAAAATCTGAAATGTAAGAATGTTATACAGGATTCCTGATGCACGCCGAACTCCACCCCGGTCGGCAATATGGTACGGAAAAACTGGACACTTGCTGATGAAACTTGAGTTGTTGGAGTAAGGATCACTTAGGAATTAATAAAGTTAAACTCATAAACACAAAAGAACATCTAAGGAAGTTGTAGAACCAAGGGCAGCGAACAATTGATCTCGATGTAGAAGGGAGAATCAAAGCACAAATAAACGATATATGGAAGATAGAAGAGAACTATTCGAAGCAACGCTTGCGAGTAAAATGGATGACCCTTATAGATAAAAAAAACACTGACTACTTTCTTAGTGTAGGCAAAACAAGATCCTTAGTATCAAAATGGAAAGGGGGAATTAGATCTCATATAAGCACATAATTATAAGAAAGTTGGGGAACTGTTATAAAAATTAGTTCACGTAAAAAACTCGGCAGTGAGATCTGAATATTCTCATTTGCGTCCCATGCCACATTTCAAAAGAGGATGACATGGACCTAACTCGGTTGGTTACGGAGGAAAATGTACGTCAGTCAATTTTTCTGATAGGAAAGGTCAGAGCTCTAGGTCTAGATGGGTTTTCAGGCATGTTCTGCAAAGGAAGTGGCATACTGTGGTACCAAATATTTTCACCGCAGTCAAATGCTTCATCGAAGTAGGTATACTCCTACCCTTTTGAAACGATACTGATATCACACTTATACCTAAAAATGTATGTCCCACTTTTGCATAAGATTTTTGGTCGATTAGTCTTTGCAAAGACCTATATGAAATCATCTCGAAAGTCCTAGTGAATAGATTTAAACCCTATTTATCAGACCTTATAACCCCTGTTTTGAGTGGTTTTGTGGTAGCACGCATGATACAGGATAACATACTGGTGGCACATGAAGTATTCCACCACCTCTAATCCTGTCGCAACACGAAGAGGGTGGACTACGCCATATAGTAAGATATGAAAAACGTTTATGATCGTGTCGAATGGGACTTCCTCATGAAAGTCTTGGAATGATATTAATTTGATGATAAATTCATCAGGTGGATTCACGCTTGTATTTCATCAGTCTAATAAATAGTTTGCGTGAATGGGAAGAAAACAAACATGATTAAACCATCAAGGGGGCTGTATCAAGGGGATCCCATATCCCCATACATGTTCATCCTCATGGAAAATGTTTTCTCATGCATGTAGATTAGGCAAACTGAGACCGTCGGTTGAAAGGACTATGACTGAGGCGGTGGTCTCTGGACTTACACCACTTGCTCTTTTGGACGACCCACTCTTCTTTATATGAGGGACGGTCGCGAATGTGACTCGTCTCAAAGGCATAATGACTGCATACTGCCATGTATTGGGATAACACATAAACACACATAAATCATGTGTTGTATTTAGCGTCAATGTCGATGAAAACGCTAGGCATACAATAGAGGATGCATTTCAAATCACTCGCACATACGATCTTGGCAAGTACTTGGGTCTACCATCAATCTGGGAGAGGTAAAACAAAAAAGGAAACGTTGAGATATCTAAAAGAGCGAATATGGGATAAGTTGTTCCGATGGAGGTCGAAGGACCTCAACTAGGATGTAGGTGCTCATTTAATCCTTCATCACAGACATCCCCATGTATGCAGTGAACGTATTTTCACATCCTAAAACGTGATCCTTAGAGATTAATGTGGTGATTGTGGACCTTCGATGGGGTGTCTCAAACTATGGTAAAAAGATACACTGGGAGAAATGAGATGCTCTAACAAAGACCAAAACAGTAGGTGGACTTGGATTCTGGGAATCACAAACTTTCAATGTGACTCTATTAACAAATATGGCCACTTGTTTCTTACTGGAACCCTATTCCCAATGGGTATGGATCCTTAAAGGTTTGTACTTTTCAAATGAAAATTTCCTAATAGTAATGAGAGGGATCTTTGCTTCTTGGGCAGTGACGTAATCAAACAGGAAGGACTTTAGCGGATTGGGGACGAGTCTTTTATCCTTGTGTTCGAGGACCTCTGGATCCACATGATCCGATATTTCAAAGCACAACCTAATTCGGGGTTTGAAGAACCAAATAACATGATGGTCACATATCTGATTGAGGCCAATAACCGTACATTAAAGGAAACATATGTGAGACGTCGGTGACCCCCTCAGCTACAAAGGCAATCTGTGACATTCTAACACTGACACCTTCCTCTAGCCCCACACAAACCAAGGTTGTGTCTATGTACGCTTATCCTATCACCGTCTTCGCGAGGTTGAACATAATGTAAATTCACCACCCCAAATGGTCTTAACGACCATCATGACCTTATGGAAATCGATATGGCATGCAACCATTCTCCCAAAGATAAAAGGTTTCATGTGGAAATTACTCTCTAATGCCATTACGACCAAAGGGAATCTAAGCCGACGTGGAATGAACACCCCCTAGATGCCCAATATGTGTGACATGACTAGATACGTGAACATTTGATTATTGGATGTGCTTGGACCAAACCGGTGTAGTTCAGAGTCTTGGACATTCAAACAGACTCGATGGGTGGATCGGTTCTCGAAGAATGGCTCAAGTCGCAAAGGGTTAAACCGACCCTAAATAAATCCAACACGAGGAAATCTGGGCCCTAATCATGCTAACATGTTGATTTATTTGGAAGACACGATGCAAATGTGTTTTCGAGGAACAAATACCAAATATACTAGAGATATCCAATCGACCTGCGAGAAATATCGAAGTAGACCGAGACAAGCCTCGACAGGTATGAGGGAGCCCATATCGAAAAAGGTGGAAGATACCTCCTATGGGAACATGTGGATCAATTGCAACGCTTCTTGGCGTGCTACGTCAAAAAAGGGGGAATCGACATGGTAGCTCGCGATCACAACATGAATGTACTCAAAGGTCTGAATCGACGAATGCATAGTGAGGACATTGAATCACTCGAGGCGTTGGCAATCCATGAAAGTACTCGACTTGCGTTAAAAAAAAATGAAACGACGTCGAAATCGAATCAGACTCATCCATAGCCATCAACAATATCGTAGGCGAATTTCACAATTTGAAAGGTCGCCACTGTTGCGACGAACACTCTTTCAATGCTTGGACAATTTTGACATATTGAATGGAAAAGTATCCCAAAATAGCAATTGAGTACACTAATTGAATCGCAAAACAAGCTAGATTGAAAATGTGTTTTAATTAGGGATGATAAAAAAAGACTGTCTGGACCGAATTCCCGACAAGACCGGCCTGACTAGGACCGAGCATACAATTTTTTCCCTTCAAGATCGGTCTCGATCTTTTTCCCAAAAATCCGACTAGGACCGAACCGACCTTGAAGAAAACCCTAAAATTCATGGCATAACCTTGAAAACACTAGTAGTTCATGACCTTGAAGCATTGAACAACCCTTGGATCGGTTCCATAATGGAAGTACGACGGAAGATGAGAAACGAGTGGGTTCAAGACAAAAACTTCGGGTATTTTTTTTTTGGCAAATCCGGTTGATTTTTTCTTTTACAGTATTTCCGGACTAAGACCGACACCGACCCGAGTCAAGCAAGACCAACTCGGGCAGATTTTTTTGGCCAAAGTCGGTCTCGGTCCTCTAGATGTCAAGACTGAAATTTCGGTCTCGGTCCTGCCTCCAAGACCGGCCCAGCCCACCCATTATCAACGCTAGTTTGAATGATTGAGTTTCAAAACTCCACTTCCATTTTCACGTTTAATTTATGTTGATTGTGTTTTTGAACTTCCGGGATTTGTGCCACCATGATTTATAGAGTTTTTTTTTAAAAAAAGTAGGTATTGTAAAAAATAAATTAGAAAAGCAAGTATGGAGGGAAAATATTTCGAAATCTGGATATACGCGCTACCGTGGGTAGCACATTTTTTCAATAGGCGCTACTTAAGGCAGCGCCTATTCCAAATCACTTTTTTTAAAAAAAACAAAATTTGATGTTTTGATGTTTAATTAAAAATAAAATTATGTATCTATTGAAAAAAATTATAGTACGTAGATATTTTAATTGTAATTCAAATTATGAAAAAGAATATTAAATTTGGACTTACATATTGACTGTACGCTCTGCCGTAAGTTGAGATATGAAAATTCCACTTAAAATATATAACTCAAGTCCAAAATCATCACGGTGAACGTCATTTATGTCGTAATTCAATTATCTACCTAGGACAATTTTTTTATTAGAAATACAGTGATTTTTTAACCTAATATCGCTTGTCTTATAATTTGACTAAAATAATTAAATGCATTAGGTGAGAAATTTAATTATGTACTTACTCAAAATAATTAATAAAATTACAGTGCGTAGATAATTTAATTATGAATTAAATGACGCTAACTAGACATTAATTTTTTTACTTTTAGACTGACTGTATAATACGACACGTAAAAAACTCTACATACGATACAAAAAATTCAAATAGTGATTTAAACAGTAAAATCACTGATTAAACAGTAAAATCACTGTTTAAACAGTAATATCATTGGTTAAACAGTAAAATCATTATTTGAATTTTTTTGTATCGTTTGTAGAGTTTTTTACGTGTCGTATTATACATCCAGTCTAGTTTGAATGATTGAGTTTGAAAACTCCACTTCCATTTTCACGTTTAATTTATGTTGATTGTGTTTTTGAACTTCCGGGATTTGTGCCAGCATGATTTATAGAGGTTTTTTAAAAAGTAGGTATTGTAAATTTTTTTTAGAAAAGTAAGTATGGAGGGAAAATATTTCGAAATATGGGTATATGCGCTACCGTGGGTAGCACATTTTTTCAATAGGCGTTACTTAAGGCAGCGCCTATTCCAAATCATTTAAAAAAAAAAAAAATTTGATGTTTAATTAAAAATAAAATTATGTATCTATTGAAAAACATTATAGTATATAGATATTTTAATTGTAATTCAAATAATGAAAAATAATATTAAATTTGGACTTACGGATTGACTTTACGCTCTGCCGTAAGTTGAGATATGAAAATTCCACTTAAAAATATATAACTCACACTATGTAAGTCCAAAATCATCACGGTGAACGCCATTTATGTCGTAATTCTATTATCTACCTAGGATAATATTTTTAATTAGAAATACAGTGATTTTTTAACCTAACATCGATTGTCTTATAATTTGACCGAAATAATTAAATGCATTAGGTGAGAAATTTAATTATGTACTTACTCAAAATAATTAACAAAATTACAGTGCGTAGATAATTTAATTACGAATTAAATGACGCTAACTAGACATTAATTTTTTTACTTTTAGACTGGCCGTATAATACGACACGTAAAAAACTCTACACACGATACAAAAAATTCAAATAGTGATTTAAAAAGTAAAATCACTGATTAAACAGTAAAATCACTGTTTAAACAGTAATATCACTGGTTAAATAGTAAAATCATTATTTGAATTTTTTTGTATCGTATGTAGAGTTTTTTACGTGTCGTATTATACATCCAGTCTAGTTTGAATGATTGAGTTTGAAAACTCCACTTCCATTTTCACGTTTAATTTATGTTGATTGTGTTTTTGAACTTCCAGGATTTGTGCCAGCATGATTTATAGAGGTTTTTTAAAAAGTAGGTATTGTAAAAAAAAATTAGAAAAGTAAGTATGGAGGGAAAATATTTCGAAATCTGGGTATATGCGCTACCGTGGGTAGCACATTTTTTCAATAGACGCTACTTAAGGCAGCGCCTATTCCAAATCACTTTTTTTTTTAAAAAATAATTTTGAAGTTTAATTAAAAATAAAATTATGTATCTATTGAAAAAAATTATAGTACGTAGATATTTTAATTGTAATTCAAATGATGAAAAAAAATATTAAATTTGGACTTACGGATTGACTGTACGCTCTACCGTAAGTTGAGATATGAAAATTCCACTTAAAAATATATAACTCACACTATGTAAGTCCAAAATCATCACGGTGAACGTCATGTATGTCGTAATTCAATTATCTACCTAGGATAATTTTTTTATTAGAAATACACTGATTTTTTAACCTAACATCGATTGTCTTATAATTTGACCGAAATAATTAAATGCATTAGGTGAGAAATTTAATTATGTACTCACTCAAAATAATTAACAAAATTACAGTGCGTAGATAATTTAATTACGAATTAAATGACGCTAACTAGACATTAATTTTTTTACTTTTAGACTGGCCGTATAATACGACACGTAAAAAACTCTACACACGATACAAAAAATTCAAATAGTGATTTAAAAAGTAAAATTACTGTTTAAACAGTAAAATTACTGTTTAAACAGTAATATCACTGTTTAAACAGTAATATCACTGTTTAAACAGTAAAATCATTATTTGAATTTTTTTGTATCGTATGTAGAGGTTTTTACGTGTCGTATTATACATCCAGTCTAAAAGTAAAAAATAAACGCCTAGTTAGCATCATTTAATTCGTAATTTAATTATCTCCGCACTGTCATTTTTTTTATTTTTTTTTGAGTAAGTATATAACTCAACTAATGCATTTAATTATTTCGGTCAAATTATAAGACAAGCGATGTATTTCTAATAAAAAAAAAAATACCCTACATAGATAATTGAATTACGACATAAATGACGTTCACCATGCTGAGTTTGGACTTACAGGGTGTGAGTTATATATTTTTAAGTGAAATGTTCATATCTCAACTTACGGCAGAGCGTACAGTCAATCCGTAAGTTCAAATTTAATATTTTTTGCATCATTTGAATCACAATTAAAATATCTACGTACTATAATTTTTTTTAATTATTTTTCAATAGATACATAATTTTAGTTTTAATTAAGCATCGAAACATCAAAATTATATAAAAAAAAGTGATTTGGAATACGCGTTACCCTGGGTAGGGCTTATTGAAAAAACGCGTTACCCACGGTAGCGCTTATAACCAGATTTCGAAATATTTTTCCTTGATACTTACTTTTCTATTTATTTTTTTTTAACAATACCTACTTTTAAAAAAAAAAATCTGATTTATAATATCTGTCATTTAGAAAGAAAAAATATTACCAACAAATTATTAGTATCCTATCCTCAAATTCAAAATTATAACTTGGACTTACCCCTTGGGGGGATGAGGGGCAATCCAATACCGCCATGGTTCTCCTCCACCACTTCATCTCGCACATATCCACTGTCCGATTCTTCCCTCCCCGTCGCTCCACCTCTCCTATCCGCCGTCGCTTTCTTCAGCTGAAGTCCGTCAGCTCCAGTGTTCTTCCATCTTCAATTGAAAAGTCGGAGTACCACAGAGAGCTTGAAGTCGCCATCGATGCCGTCCAGAGAGCTTGCCATCTCTGTGTCGACGTAAATACCTACTTATCTCACTTGCATTTTTATATGCTCAATTTATAATGTGGCGCTCCTCTGCTGCAATTCATGTTGGTTTGCATTTCAGGTCAAAAAGACCCTTTTCTCTAGCGGCGATGATCCTATTCTGAAGGATGACAAAACTCCCGTGACTGTTGCAGATTTTGGGGTACAAGCTCTAGTCAGTTTGGGTACTTTATTATATGAACTCAGACTCGGTCTTTTTTTATGCAATCTCTCAAATAATTGCGCAGTTGCAACCCCTCGATGTCCACTACTAATCTTGTGTAGTGAGTTATCACGTCATATATAACTTTAGCAGGGTAAGAAGTTCGTGTGATGAGTACGTGGAATCTTTGAACTGAATAGATCTTTGATATCTACCAAGTATATCTTGGTTGCAGTGGTAGCTTCATCTAGCGCATGTTTTGTAATTATAGCAGAATTTGAGAAATGTAAGTTTTTTACTGCAACTTAGAAAGGAAAACATAAATACCTAATGATATTCGTTGATTGCCATTTGCAGAGCTTAGTAAACTGTTCCCCTCTATACCCCTGGTGGCTGAAGAGGATTCTGCAGCAATACGGTCAAGTTATCTGTCAGAATTAGTATTGGAGGCTGTGTCTAGTAAGGCAAGTTCAGAAGGAAAGGAATTTACCAATGTTGACATATTCAATGCCATCGACAGAGGGGGGAAGAATGAGGTTTCTTTTGGAACTCAACCAGCCACATATTGGGTATGTCTTAGAATATATATATATATATGTGTGTGTGTGTGTGTTTCAATTACTTTTCTATCTTGCGAAAAGTTTCTGTTTAGTTAACTTTTAGCAACATGGAAAACACCCATGGCTAGTGCTCACTGCTCACTTTTCTGGAAGGTACAAAAATGGTTGGAGTATTAGGTAGTCAAAAGACAAGCGTAGTTAGTCAATGTGCTTATGGAACCCCTTGTACTTCATTTATAAACACTTCTGTTTGTTTCCAGTATTGAGTTCGTCAAAATAACATGGTTGGTTTTTATCCCCATGTTTATTACCTTCATCATTGTAGGTTTTGGACCCACTAGATGGGACTCGAGGATTTCAAAAACAAGAAGAGTCTCTATATGTGGTATGCTACCCTTCTTTGCGAATTACATGGTCAAATTTCCCCTATACACTTGAATGTAGTGGATACTTTGCACTGTGTGATGGTTGTAGTGGTAGGTGGTTTCAGTTTGTTAGTAGATGTATTAACCCATATAAGAATGTTAATTAAACTAATTACTTTTGAAAAAAGTCCTAAATTTTTTACTTGTCTTATGATGCTTTGTATCTGATGGCATATCAAAGTCCAATAATGCAAATTTAGAATCCTTGTAGAACTCTTCCACTTGGATTTCAGTGTTTCTAAAAGTCGTCATGTGCTTTGACCTCCACCGTTTTCTCATATACCATTTTGGGGTATCCCAAATGTCTCAGGTGGGGTTGGCTCTAATTGTGAAAGGAAAAACTGTATTAGGTGTCATGGGCTGCCCAACTTGGCAGGAAGATCCATCCACTGTAGGAGGTCCTGACTATCAGAGCAACGTAAATAAATATGGGATTGTTATGATTTCTCATATTGGCCTTGGAACATGGACAAAGAGACTTTCGTATTCTCTTGACCTTACAAATACAATATCTGACTCTTGGGTGAGATGCTGTGTTGATTCGTCTCACAGTGTATATGAGGCAACCTTTTGCATTCCCAATAGCCACAAATGGGAGTCTTTGCCACTTTCTGCTAATTCACTCAAACCAAATGGTGAAGTTGATACTCTTAAAGAAGATGAAATTGTACTCTTGAAGACATGTTGTGGGAGGTGATTCCAAATTATTTTGGTCATACATTTTGAGATCCTTGCAGATCATACATCTTTATGGTAGACATATTATACAATGAATATGTGATCATTCTAATAGTATATTCAAAGAGATTTGTCGGTAGAAAAAACGTGGAGCGAAACAGTAAAATAGTAGTAATCACAGAACTTTACTTGACTGCCAGCTAAATCTACTTCTTCGAGTCCTCTTTGGTGGGGTCACTAGTGTTTATGAATTATTCTGCTGCTACCTCCTCCTCATGATCATGTGAGTTTGCTGCCTCTACCTGAACTTTATTTGGTCTGCTTTTCTTTTTGTGGGAATGCAGTCTATGCAAATATATGATGGTGGCTTCCGGAAAAGCTTCACTTTTTATTCTTGAAACCAAGAAAGCCCAAAAGGTATTGAAAAATCAACAGGTTCACTTGCATTAGATTAGCCCCTTAAGAATAATGTTTCATAATCTGTGTGTAATCAACATAATATAGGCTTGGGATCATGCTGTGGGGATGATTTGTGTGCATGAAGCTGGAGGAAAGGTATAAGCAGACTATGATTCCTTTTAATTATGGTTCCATATGATTTTGTATAGTGAAAATAATGGTGTTCAGGTGAGTGATTGGAAAGGCAATGAAATTGATCTTGCTGCTGATGTATCGGAAAGGAGAATGCTATTCCCATCTGGTGGTATCCTTGCAACTAACACACTCCTGCATGGCACGATATTGGATATGATCGCTTCCGCTTCCGCAATCAACTAAAGAAGCAGAGGTAGACTCGCTAGTTGAAGTTTTTCTTGGAAGTAAATTACCAGCTTAACTTTATTTAGTGTTGTCTTCCTTTAATTTTATGTTAAACTACACAAAAAAAAATAGTTTCAAAAACATGCTAACATTTTAACAATGAAAATGATCTAACATTTTAAATAACATATAATAAATTTTTCAAAGTAATACATGCTATAAAAAAACATAACCCAAAACTAATAAACCTGAAACTGTAATTTTTGTTTTTGTAAAATATCATTTTAAATTAAATCTTTGGAAAAAAATAATCTTATACAAATCTAAAAACTAAATTAAGATTCAATTAGTGAATTTTAAGAATTTTTATATAAAAATTGAGTAAAGTATTTTCTATCAAGTTTAATAGAAAATTTAAGCAGTTTTTTATACAATACTTGCTAAAAATAATTTGCTAAAAATAAAATCAATTAAAATCAATTAACATTGTAAACATGTAAAGTTGAGTTGGTAATTTGGTATTTAAATCTATAATTTAACTTGTTAATTTACCATGCTTCTTACATTTCGTATGATGTATTAATGATTTGTATGCTTTCCGGTATGCAGAAAGACCAAACATTGAAGAAAGCGAAGAGATACGAGCAAGAAGATGGAGGAACTTGATAGAGTGCATTGAAATTATAAATATATAGAGAACTTTGTGCAGAATATAAAAAATATTTGAATTATTGTTATATAAATATAGTTTAATATAAAATTTAAATTATTATATTATTTAACAAAAATAAATTAAAATACTTTTTAATTATATTATTATATCGATATGATCAACTCAACTTATAATTTATTTTTTTATTTTTGTTATTAATATAATATTATTCAATTATTTTTTATAACGTTTATTATTTATAGTATATTCATTACATATATTATGTTAAATTCATTTAGTAATAGCACTATGAAAGAGTTATTTATAAACATTTCATTTAGTAATAGTTAATTGTTTCTTATTCATTTATTTTCTTAGTTAAAATTATTTCAAAATTATATACACAAACATAACGTAATAATTTATATATGTATATACAATATTTAGAATACTATTAGTTTTATTTTTTAAGTATATAAAAATTTACTTCTAATATAATAATAATTTCTAAATAGCAATATTAAATAATTATTTTATAAACTTTTATGAAAAGTATCATTTTAATTTAATTTTCTAATTTAAACACAATGAAAATTTATCATGTGTATTTTATATACTTAATTTTAATTTTTTTAATATTATTGTATTATATAGTTTTCTTTTCAAAAAGAATTTCACAACAAACATGATTGTGTACACATTTATAACTTTTGTTTAAAATTTAATTTCTTTTTACCTTTTTTTTAAAAAAAATTTAGAAATCAAATAAATAGTTATATTATTTAGTTCTTGGCGGATAAGAAAATATAATTTTACTGTCTATTTAGTTCAGTTTGTAATTAATTTAGTTAATATTGTTTATCATTTTTTATATTATAAATATTATGTACTTTCAACACTTAATTCATTTTATAAGTTAATTAAGCTAAACTATAATTATAAATTGAGCTTAAATATATATTAAATATAATTTATATATCATAAGTATTGTTTATCATTTATGTATTTCAAATTATTTTGCAATTATTTTTAAAAAATATGTTGGGTTTTCATTCTTATTTATTTATTTCATTCTTAATTTTTATGTAATTTTCCAAAGTAAATTGTTAGGTGCAAAACTTACAATTTACTATTGTTTGAAGACAAAATTTAATTTGACTTACTTATAAATATAACATTTTCTGAAATTGAATGTGAAGTTTTTGATTAATTTTAGAGTGTCCATGTGGATGTGAGAGAATGATGACATAGACCAATCAGATTAAATTATTATGACACTATGATAGAGAAAATTGTGTTAGAAACTTACTTGTCAAAATTATAGGATACTTCGTCAAATGAATATATATATATATATATATATATATAGATATAGATTGTCAATATAATTTTTTTATATCTATTTTCACCTAAAATATATTGTATGTAACAATACTGTAAAATTAGAATTTTTTCTTCATATTTAACCCTAATTTAATAAATAAATACCAAAATAACCGGTCCATTTTATAAATTCCAAAACTAACCCTAAATGCGAATGCGGTTCACGTTTAAATCGAAGCATTTTTTTAGCTACGAAAACACTTTTAAATACCTACTATTTAGCCCATATTTATTTTTAAAAAAAAATACAACACAGTTAAAAACAATTGAGTAAGTGAATAATTTTAATATATTTAGAGGGAAAAGTATAAAAATACATCCAAATGTTTGTCTCGATTGATAATTGCACCCATGTTGTTTGTTTTAACACCCGTATGTTTCAATCTATTTGTAATAACATTTTTCCGTTCATTGTCGTTTGTTGTCCGTTAAATACAAATCGTGTGTCGTTCATGTGATGTAATAGTAAATTGATATTCCGATAATACTCCTAGTCTGTTAGAATCTTCACTAACCGCATGAGGACATCAGGATGCTTCACCTTTGGAGCAAGATCTGAGCTTACAAAGTTTCAGCAATAATCAATGTTCTTGTATAATCTGATTGTCTATTTCAATTTTCAACCAACAACTTTGTTTTCTTTAAAGTTCAACACGTGAGGCCAAAGTTGCCTTCTGCGAAGGCAACTCAGCAATGAAAAGCAGAGTCTGAGCCCAGCCAGCATATTTCCCATACTTGGTAACAAATGCCTCAGACACACGCATACACACTCGTGAAAATCAAATCCACCCACAGAGCACAAACAGTTACCTGAGCTCGAAATGAAACCAACTATCTTGGAGATCGTGCCAATGTTGTTATTCTAAGAACATAGGAACTGAATGAATGAGACATTCCAGAGAGTCTTGGCGGAGCAATCTAGCACCGGCAAGTTGGCACGCCAGTTGAGCAAATCGCTCGTCAGCGATAGTGAACACTGACCATACTTCCCCTAGGGGTAGAAACGTCTTTCTCCGTCAAATTAACTGTTGCGCATGATTTTCACGTGACACTTAACGGAACGTGAAATTACAAACAAAATGAAACATTTTAGTGGACTTATTTGCAGCAAAAAACATTCGGGTGCAGTTACCAAAAAAACATTCAGATGTAATTTCATATTTCCCCCATATTTAGATCAAATATTATCATAAAAACATAGGTCAATGTTTATACTACTACATGCAAAATCGTTTATATTAAACATAGAGTACACTTACATTTTTTTACAAAATCGTTTGTTGTGGTCAGTCTGACCACATTTACCACATTTTTTCTTTTTAGATAATTCTCACCTAACCAGTTTGTTATGAATCCTTATTTTTCTTTGACCACATTTTGATTTCTTCATTCGTGGATAACATATGACAATAGGACCAACCCACGCATTCCACTCGTCTACATCCATTAACGGGTGAAACCTAGGAAGGTACGTTCGTCTATATGCTGAAACGCTAAATATGGATCAACATACTAATTCGAACTTATATTGACTACACTGAATTCGTCATCGCGTGTGCACATGACCTATGAAATAAAGTCCACTCAACGCAGGTGCATGATCGTGCAACTAAGTTAATTGTGCACCGTTTACCTCCTCATGTTCGTACTCTGTACTCCTCTCCATATGAATATATCTCCGCATCAAATCAATGAGACGTTTATTCGATGGTCGCTAACAAAGTGTTTATTTTCGACATCCACATTTCGCCCATCGAAGATGCTTGTTCGATGGGCAAGCAATGGAACGACGTCGCTTTTCCGATGGTGGGAGGAAGACTGGAAGTGGCGGGCGAGACGACCAGAAATCATCGCACGTAGGGAGGCGGGCTGGAACTGCAATCTGAAGAACAGAAGCTGGGGCGGAAGAGATTAAGCCTCGTATTATTTCCCCCTAAACACGAATGTTGTTAGCGTTTTTGACTTTTCAAAGTTAAAAACGTGAATGACATTCACGTTTAGGGTTAGTTTTGAAATTTTTAAAATGGGATGATTATTTTGGTATTTGTTTATTAAATTAGGGTTAAATATGAAAAAACAAATAGTCTAAAATTAGCTGTCGACTTTTTCAACTGTTGGGCTAAGTGATCGGATGACTTGTCCAACGTTTTAGAATGCGATGTTGTCCATTTCGTCTGTTAAGCTTTCAAAAGTCAATGCTAAACTTTTTTCCCTCTTCTTTTCTCTTATATACAACTCCACTTCTTCCCTCTTCTTTCCTCTCAGTTGCAGTTCTACTTCTTTCCTCTCATTTCCTAGTTGTTTTTCTACTTCCCACATGACATAATTTTTAGCAAGTCATAAATTTCAAAGGATGACAATTGACCAAGCCTAACCAAAAATATCACAATATAGTTTCAATCATTGTAATTAAAATCGAATCGGTCATCAAAGAGGTCAGTTTCTAGTTCACTTGATCCACCGCCGTTCAACCAATCCAACTGTCGGTATTTCACTATCTTCTCATTATCTCTTTATTTTCTCTCTCCCTTTTTTCCTACATCCCACCTCCCAACTATACATATTCTCTCTTTACCAATTTCCCATTCTCCCCCCTCTTTCTTTTTCCTCTCCTTCCTCTCTATCCATTCTTCCTGACTTCCACCATTTTTTACTAACCTTTCATATCTCTCTCATACTCCTCCCCCTCCTCCTTCAAATATGTCGCCATCGCCTCCTCCTTGAGGTCGAACATAACACTTATTTTCCCGGAAATCATGTTATGAGAGAGGTCGACGACAACTAGTTTCGTCAGACTAGACAATTGAGAAAAAATCTCGTCGGAGCGACATTTAAAGTTGAGGTTGAACAAGATTGTGATTGACGGAATACCCGAGCTCCTTCGGGATGTGATTGGAGAATGAATTTCCCCCAAGATCGAGCATTTGAAGTTTGTTACAAGAAGCTATTTCTACCGGAATAGCGTCGAAACGTCGGTTTCTTCCAAGATTGAGTTTTGTAAGTTCCTTTAACTACCCAATACTCTTGGCCAATGGACCACTGAGATCATTTTCGGAGAAATCAATGAACTGCAGGCTCCGAAGCAGATTCTGCGGGACTCGACACGTCAACATATTTGAATTGAGGTCTATGAACTCACTTTATTGTGAAGTAAAAGTGGATTGAGATTAGTTATATATATATATATATATAGTTAACCTGACAAACCGGTGAACACCCTGATTTTTTGAAAACCATTTGGTTTTTACTCTCCGAACCCGTCTCGATATGCATTTCGACCTTTTAAAGGAATCCGACCACTTCTATTACCGTCTCACGATCTGACCGGCAACCCGATCCGTTTCTAATAACTATGTTCCAAATCAAGTTTTGAGTTGCAAAACACACCTTTTCAGTTTGAAACTCAATCCAACGACTATATACAACTAAAACATCTTCAATCCAAGTAACCTCTTACTTTATGAGACAAAGTTGGGTCAAGTGTGTCTCACATGTAAAAATGACAAAAGTTTGTTAATAATGCATCCAACCACACTAAAATTCTTATTTATAATACTATTCCATTAAATGGATCAAATTTAATGGTGCATCATACCTATTAACCATACTTAAAATTATAAAAATATTATAATAAAATAAAGGTAAGCAGTATCTAAAGAAATAAGATTCTATTGATTAAGTTAAATAATATGTGGCAAAATTGTATTTTCTCCATATATTATTTGTTGGGTATAATATCACATTGACCCTAATGTATGACCAGATTTTAAGTTTTTCTCATAAAGTTTAAATCGTAAAATTTATTTCTCTCATGTTTGACCAAAGTGCAAGTTTGCCCCGTCCATCAACTATTCCATACAAATTTAACAGAATTAGTTTTGAAAATTGCAAATATAATAGAAAACTTTCAAAAATGGCTCAATTTAAACCTTTCAAAAAATTTCAAATGTTACAATTGAGTTCCAATTTGATTAGGGCTCGGGTCTGGGTCTTGACCTGGACTGACCCCCCATGGGTAGGTAGTCTGGTTAAAAAAACGGTTCGACCGAACTGAACCGGATCTGATTTGGTTCTGGACTGGTTTGAACTGATTCAGTCGAACTAATTCCAAAACCAAACCAGTTTTTTATGGTTAAATTAAGTCAGTTCAAAAAGTGGATTCAATTCGGTTTGGAACGGTTCGAACCAATTCGTTTTTGGTACTAGTTTATACTAAAAATTCAAATTAGACTGGACTAAACCTATACAATTTGTTAACCGGTAAAAAAACCAAACTGGTCTAAACTAATTGATTAAATATTACATAGAAGTATGCTGTTTGTGTATTTTGCGTAGTACAATGTTCAAGGGTATATTTGACTAGTTCTATTGTTAGACCGAATCAGTTCTGTTTTTTACTTAACCTAAATCGAGTCTTGTGTTTTTGAAAAAACAGGACCAACCAATTTGAACCGAGTTTGAACCGGTTCTAACAAGACCAATTTTTTTTATGTGTTAAATATACCAGTTCTTTTAGTGAGCCAAAAAAATACGGGTTTACTTTAAACAATTCTAGTTTAGTTTTGAATTGGTTCGGTGTCGAACCGGTTCATGAACACGCATATAGGTAGGCGACCAAGTCTGGGTCAAGACCCAAACAAGAGCCCTCTCGATTGGGGTTCAATCGAGTCTCTATCGAACTGGGATTCAATTGTAATATTTGAAAAAGTTTGGAATGGTTAAATTGTGACTTTTTTGAAAGTTTTCTGTTATTATTGCATTTTTCAAGACTAATTATGTAAATTTGGATGGAAAAGTTGGTGGAGGAGGTAAATTTGCACTTTGACCACATATGAGGGACACAAATTTTACGATTTAAACTTTAGGATGGAACTGAAAATCTAGTCAAACATTAGGAGACTGTCGTATTTTACGCTTATTTGTTTGAACGAAATACCAATGTTTTGGGGCGACTGTATGATGCATACTCAGTTGTAGACTAACATATGTAAGTATCACATATTCTTATTTCCACACTAATAAAGTACCAGAAAACAAACCAAATTATGAAATTTCCAACACTCTAGGTACACTTAAATACAATTTACACCTACTAACAGGCATTTAGGATCCAACTCAAGCATTGGTATGCAATATTTTTTCACATAAGATATGTTTTATGATTTTTTAAAAATAATATGTCGGTTCAAGTAATAACCTTATATAAATTAAAAACATGCTTTGAAACGGTTTCAAAATAATTTTTTTTTTATTTGTGTCCAATTCACTAGGGTTTGTGATTTAGGGTACAAATCTTGGTGGGGTTAAGTATGTAGTCATGCAATCTAGGTTCACATTAAAGCATAGGTTAGGATGATTTTTGTGTTACTTAGAGGGTAGCATCAAGGTTCAGGTATGAGCTTTAGATGTTTGTGAGATTAATTAGTTTTGTAAATTCATAGAGGTGCATACGAGAGTCGAAATTACCTCATATTAAAATCTAGATTCTACATGAGTTCAGTATAACTGAGCTCATAGATAGAATATAGACTCAAACATGAGTTTATTCAATTGGGTAGGAAGGGCTCAAAGGTTGGATATGCTGGATTATGTTTAAATTTAGTAACTTTGGGGCAAAATCAACAAAAACCTTAAAATTCTAAATCAATTCCAATTATTGTGAATGGCAAATGGTAAGTTTGGTTTCTTTTCTTATCCCACACCTACCAAGAAAAACATTTTTGGCTTGTATATAAGTTGTTCTGAATTACTAAATGATCATGATTCCTTTTTCATTTCTTCTTCTAAATGACCATTGTACCTCATCTTGTTATTCTTCTTCCTCCTTTTCCTTTCTTCTTCTTTCCCTTTCGCTTTCTCTTCTCTTCTTTTTCTTCTAACCACTCTATCATCAATTTCAGTTAATACCCTCCTCCTCTCCCCCTTAGGCTAATCTCCTTCAACCCTACCTTATTGTAAAATATGGACGGAAAATAATGCCATAACACCAACTTTAGTCACTTTATAAATTGTTACCTGGATTTCTTTTTTTAAATCTTTTGCTACCTATACTTTCAGACTTGTGACAAATTGCTACATTCGTTAAATTGTTTTTTATAAAATATGGACAAAAAATAATGTGAACACATAATTGGTCCATAATTTAAAAACTAAATATATTTTTTAAATAAATAGGAAAAATAAGAGTTTTTAATATAATAATTTTAGTGAAAAATATGAAACAAAATTTAAAAAAACTAATAATTTATTATTATTATTTCCTTTTTAATAAAAATATTATATTAAAAATACTTATTTTTGCTACTAATGTTTTTAGTTTTTTTAGAGAATTTTTCGAGTATTTTTAAAAAATAATATAATTTTTAAAATTATGGATCAATTATGTGTTGCAACACCATTTTTCATCTATATTTAAAAGAAAACATAACTGAGGTAGCAATTTGCTCCAAGTGTCAAAGTTTAGGTAGCACTTTAAAAAAAAATGAAAGTTTGAGTAGTAATTTATAAAGTGTCCAAAATTGGGGTAGCAATTGGGTATTAACCCTTAAATAATTGGCTAGCTAACTTGTTTTGTACATCATATAGCTTAGAATGTCATGTTTTTGTTTTGTCCCTATTTATTAATCAATATCAGCAATTGCATCTACTTCCAATCTTCCATCGTCCCTATTTATCATGTAAATATTAAAAAAACATTATTATAAATATGAAATAGAAAAATAAAAAATTACTTTTATTTATAGAATATAAAAACTTACACATATATTAGAGTACTTCAAATTTGAAAAAACATAATATATATATAAAAAACAATCATGTACTGTCATATATATATATATGTAAAGCTGTATAATTATCCAAATTAACATAACTAATTTTATCTAAAATTAACAACATAATTTATCACAAACATATAATTTATCACAAATATAAAGACTGAGAACAAATTATATCGAAATAATTCTTACATATTTGTTTTCTGAAAATATATAGTCTATCCTTATTGAAACACCCCTTCTGTAGGTATCTTTTCTTGGCTAACTCCCATATGAATATCATCTGCAAATGGCAACTGCTGATCGATCATACGCACTGGAAAATAAATATGCACACCAATCCTGCGTGTGTGATCCGATATTACCAAATAAAAACTTAATTTTCATGCAGCAGTGACGCAACTCTCCCATGTCCCGTACTTGGAGCTGAAGCTGCCCCCGCCATTCTTCTCTGCACACTCTAAGATAGCGGCACGGCAGCAGTCGTCCCATGTTCTAGCTATGTCCTTCACCGACATGGGCTGTGATATGCTTCGTAAACATATACTAAACCTCGTCTTTGCCTTTGCAGAAAGATCTTCGGAATCTCTACTGCAATCAAAAGTAAATCATCCAATCCAATCCAATCAAAAACAGCACAACACAGAAACCCAACAACAATCCATGGATCTCTTACACCTAAAATCACAACAAAGTATTCTCACCTGACTTCAACTGGAAATTTGTCCAGGAGAACAGGAGAGCAGTTTGGGTAATTGGATGGTACGAGCAACCGCAGTGGCTGAATTGGAGACTGAATTCAAGACCCAACATAAGAAACTCAAGACCAACTTATCCATATCTATCTATATATTAAAAGCTCAAAGTTTCTTACTAGTTGCGCAGAAGCATATTGGGACTTCAGCTCCGGGCTAAGAGCTACAGCATTAAATGAGCACTTCACAATAACTCCATCACCACACTCTGTCACACCAGTTGCGACACTAGTATCAACCTCTTCATTGCAAATGTCAACAACTGTGTCCATTAGTTTTTGATTTATCTCCCTTATCTGCTCCAACAACGCATGGTTACCCTACAAAAGTCAAATAACTCACATATCTCGTGGAACAAAGAATAATAACCATCATCTGCCTAATTTACAATATATATATATTGCATTAGCATGACATAAACATTACAAAAACACAACAATCGGAAGAGCACTATGCCAACAGAATGGTTATTTTAAACAGTTAAACTCAGGAAAATCTAATGGAGAATCAAAGTACCTGAAGCCTTGGCCTCTTGATATTAGATGTTGCAGTTGACTCGAGATCAGCTGCCTCTGCTGCACCCATCGATCGCTTGAAACTATCCTTTACACTTCCAGCAGAAGACGCAGCATTTAAAGGCATTGCACTTGTATACCGTCTCATCTTCCTACTTCCAGTTGGCCCATCCTGCAGCATAAAGTTTCTTGCTTGCAAACGACATTTGGTCATAGCAACTAAATCCTCTCCAACCGCAGCCCTAGATCCATTGCCAGGGGCTGCACCAGCAATTCTGTCGACCATGCTAACCACCGAACTGATGTCTGTGACAGCCTCCTTCAACGATTGTGATGGTAATGATTTCACCTGAAATAAACAAGATAAAATTATGTTCAGCAAATTCAGTTATTTAACTCAATTTTCGCAATGTTATGGAGATCGTAAGGCTTAACTAACCACTCTCATTAACCGTTCAATAGGCAGCTCTGTCACAGTAGATTTGTTAGACACAGCAGCTGATGGATGACCATGAGCGCCACCATCAGGACCACTGAACTCTGCAAGCAATGGTGATGCTGATATACCAGGGGTTCCAATGGCAGGAGAAGGAGCTGTTACTGCTTGTGCAGAATTGATATGATGGTATCCCATGTTTCCAGCATTGGAGTGTGGCTGCATTCCAGAAATTGATTTTTCAGGATCCCCAGGCATCGGGGATGGAGCCAACGGAGTTGAAGGAGAAGGGGCAACAAAAGGAGAGTTTGCTGATTGTAAAGGAGTCCCAGTTTTGGTGATGGATGTTAGCATATTCTGCTGATCTATCTGTGAGGATGAATGCTGTGAGAGTTGAGGGGAGTGTGCCTGCAGAAGCTGTGGTGAAGAGATGGGAAATGAGGAAGCTGGTTTCATCTGTGCATATGGTGGGCGAGGGCCTGATGTCTGATGTTGAAAGACTCCCTTCACCCCCATATTCGTCCTTAATTTTACATCCCCTACATCATTCATCTGATGAATTTGAGACATCTGATGTGTCTGCAACTGTGTAGGAAGCTGCTGCTTTGCTTGCTGGTGTAGCTGCTGCTGTTGCATAAGCTGGTTCTTCTGAAGCATGATCTGACGATGCTGCATCTGTTTAAACTGCTGCTGCTGCTGCTGAGTTTGTAGCATATGCTGCTCCTGGTGTGGCTTCAGATTCTGATGCTGAAGCATGTTCATATTTGTTTGGAGGTTGTTAACATTAGACTGCAACATATTTAGCCCAGATTGTGCTGACATATTCATTTGCTGTGCCGAGCTCACAGAATTCTGCTGCTGCTGCATGGACCCTGCACCAACCTGCTGCTGCTGCTGCTGCTGCATTGAACCTATGGCATTTCCTTGTCCAGTCTCCATACTAGGATTGTGCTGAAGCGAGTTCATCATAGTCTGCTGAGGATTCGAAACAGAAGAAACGGAGCTAGGCTGTACTTGATTTTGTAGACTCATCGATGTTTGCATCTGAGGGTTCATTTGATTTTCATGCGATGACACTTGACTCATTTGAGATTGTGATTGCGGTGGCTGCATTGATGACATATGATGTGGATGAATCTGGTTTTGCTGCATCAACCCAGGTTTCCTAGGCTTATTCATGTTTATGAGGTTTACAATCTGCTTCTCATATTGATCCAGCTTATCCCTAAGACCAGAATTTAGCTCGGTTTTCGGACACTGCATGATAGACAGAAGTCTCTCCAACATTGTCTTGTAGACCCTTAGCTTGTCAATTTGATCAGACTTTGGTTGTTGAGAAAGCGCATCATGCTAGCAGAAGATTAGGAAAAAAGACCACACAGGATATTATTAGCAAATTAAAAAGTACAACTTCATCCATCCCGCAAAAAACTTGGACTTGAATTAAGATTCTATAGTTAACTATATAAAAAGTAGTTACAACGCACCTGTTGCAATTTTACAGCAATTCTTTGATACATTGCATTTAACTCAGGAAAATATGAATCCTTCATTGCTTTTATCTGCAGTAAACAGCCTACTCAATCAATAAAAAATAAGGTATAACATAGAGAACTTGGAAATATTTGAAGAGATTTACGAAGCATTTCACCTTCTGGTGAAGCTCTTCTTGCCAATCACCTCCATTTGCATGAACTGGCTGGCTAGTGGCAGAATCCACTACAAAACTCAAATGAATTTCAATTAATCAATATCTTAGTCTAAACCTATCAAATCCATACCTGAAAGGGTTAGAATCATGCACGTAACAACTACATACTTGATGTCTCCGGGAGGGCTCTCTGTGATTGGAACATCTGCTTTTGCTGATCAATCACATTCTGCTGTTGAAGCAGCGAACCTGATGGTTGCACTCTTTGCTGCATTGAGGTTTGTTGTTGCTGCGGCAAACCCACCTGCTGCTGCTGCTGCTGCTGCAACTGCCCAGGTTGTGATTGCATCTGGGACATCAGCTGTTGTTGCATTGTCTGCAATTGTGGCTGTTGTCCTTGACTTTGTAACATATTAGAAGAGCCAGTCTGCATCTGTTGCTGTACAGATTTTGATGACTGCAGCATATGCACTGGATGTTGCCCACCAGATTGAGACCCCATTAAAGGTTGCTGCTGATGCAACCCAGACACATTAGTTTGAGGAGCCAATTGTTGTGCATGTAGATTTGCAAGGTTGTTCTGTTGAGACATCAACTGCTGCTGCTGCTGTTGAAGGTTTTGATGATTATTCTGCTGGCTCATCATTTTAGGCTGCTGCTGCATCTCACCCATGTTGTTTTGTTGACTTGAAAATTGAGTTGGCTGCATTGTTTGCTGTTGACCAGTGAGTTGCTGCTGCTGCTGTTGGTGAATAGCTTGTTGCGACTGCTGCTGGTGCCTGAGCACTGGCTGCTGATGGTGCTGAAGCATTGGTTGGGTCGACTGTTGAACAGAAGACTGTTGATTTTGTTGCATCCCAGAGAGAGGACCTTGTTGCATTGCAGTTGGCTGCATGACTGATTGCTGGTGTTGCAACTGACCAGCTTGTAACATATTTTGCTGTTGTGTCTGCTGCTGAGGCTGCTGTTGCTGGATCTGATTTGTCATTATTTGATGGGACAAATTCCCCTGTTGCATCTTCTGCTTCATAAGCATCTGCTGCTGTTGGTAAAGGTACTGCTGCTGCTGGGGATTCTGAGATTGTTGTTGTTGCTGCTGCTGCTGTTGCTGTTGAGGAACCACTTGTTGCCTTCCAGGCATTTGCCTCTGACCGACAAACATACTTGAATTCAAGCCTTGTGCCATTGTATTTGCAATTGAATTCTGCGTAACATTTTGCATATTTGCATTCTGCATGGAAGAAGTTTGACCTCCTAAGCTAGACCCTTGGGACAGTGTAGTTGATAAACTGCCAGAGCCCGGGACTGTTGCAGATGGAAGGTTATTCTGTATATTCTGCAAAAGCATATGCTGATGCGCTTGAGACTGATTAGTCAATGAATTTGGAATTTGCGGCACCTGATTTTGAATTTGGGGCATCCCTAAAGTAAAACCAAAACAAGGCAACTTTTTTACTTCATCATCAAACAAAATCTCTTAATCAACATTGATGGAATGAAGTATGCAAATAGAAGAGAATGTCATTCATACAAAGAGAGGCGCAGGAATACGGATGGCACTGTTAGAAGTATCTAGGGTTAGAATATCTAGAACTATGTAAGTTATTAAATAGATCTAAGAGAGTGTGTCTATAACTAGGTGAATTATTATAGACCTAGGTGAATCTAGAAGCTACCACTCTTCTATATATATATTCTTCTCTTCTTTTTCAAATAGAATGATTTAGTCTCTCAAATATCAAGATGGTATCAGTCTCAATAATCTAGTTATATCCCGTTTGTCATCTAATCAAACAAGCAGGACTGAAATCTTCCATTCTTTTTCAATAGCAAGTCCTACTTTTTACAAAATTATCGTCACCATCTATCTCAGATGTTGTCAGCTTGTTCCGTTTGACTGTAATTCCATCAAGGTTGTTACCATGTGAAACCGTTTCTCGTCAAGTACTCTGTTAACATCATGTCTTCCAATGGTTCAACGACTTCCATTCACAACAATGAACGCGCAACTGCTTATTCTTGATATTCTTATTGCAGGTGAATGACTCGTATTGTCGAAAAATGTTATTCTTTTCATGGATTTACAGAGAGACATCCTTCTAATGTTAATCATACTAAGTAGACAAAAGTCATTACTTCAATTGGATCTCACAATCTCTGCAACTAAATATCGTGAGTTTCTAAAGATCCAGAGACACCAAGAAGTCCAAAGTCCAATCATCTGCAACAACTAGTTCCACAACATGCATCTCTCAGCCTAGCAATAATTAGAATCCATGGATTATTGGTAACGCCTCACCGTTTTTATCATTGTCCTTAGAGTATGTTCTATACATTCATGATAGTGGCTTAATCTTCGTCAACAAGTTGGTACGTTCCTTTAATTGAACAATGACTTTTTAGTAAAGGCCCATGTTATATATAATCATGGTACAGGACAGACGATTGATGTGCGATATGAATCAAGACTACTATCTCAAATTACCTCGATTATTTGTACTGCAAAATCTTTAAATCTTTTTCATAAGCATCTTGATCATCCTAGTTTATCCAAAGTGCAGTAAATAGTTCCCACTTTACTCAAGTTCAAAACACTGCATTTTGAGTCTTGGTCAACTCAAAAACATGTTTGATCTACCTTCCTAAGCCATGCTGATAGTAGGGTCAATTTTCCCTTATTTGACATACACTTGAAATTTAGTGTCCTAGTCGAGTATCTACCTCTGGTTATTACCAAAATTTCATCATTTTTATTGACGAATTCTCTTGGTGCCCTCTGATGTTGATAGATTACTTGACGAGAAACGGTTTCACTTTTATTCCCTATTTTTAAATCTTTTGCGCTGAAGTCCAGACTCAATTTCGTTAAAAGATAAAAAAAAAAATTAAAGTAATAATCTACAACAATATTTCTCAATAAAATTTTCATCATTTCAGAGTAAAACGACATTTTACGTTAGTCCTCATGTCCTCGTACACCCCAGCAAAATGATATTGTTGAACGGAAGGACAAACATTTTACCGATACTTGTACACACTTTGTTACTTCATTCAAATGTGTCAGTTCGTTATTGGGGTGATGGTTTTTTAACAGTTTGTCATTTGATAAATAGGATGGCTTTTTCTTCTCAACAATTAAGTTTCGTACTCTATCTTGTTTCCTAAGAAACTATTGTTTCATGCGCCCCTGGTTTCTTTAGTTGTACATATTTTGTTCATGATCTTACTCCATGAGTCGACAAATTTTCTATGTAAGCGCCATCAAGTACATCTTCCTTGGATACTCTAAATTGCAGAAAGGATACCGATATTATTCTCGCATCAGGAATTGATACTATGTGTCTGCGAATGTCACTTCTTTGAAGACATCATTTTTCTCTCCATCATACATTGAGTCCAACACTACACATAAAGTGTTATCACTTCCAACTCTTAGTTCACCACCAATTCTAATCCAAACTCCACCACCACTTCCAACTTCTCCGGATGATGTGTTAAAGGTTCTGTCAACACATGAAATGTTCCATCACCACCTTTTTTATAAATACACAACGATGACAAAAACAATGTAGTCCAGTAATGGTAGAGCCCTCAAAAGATTTTGTTGGTTCGCATTCCACTCAATCTTTTGAATCAACTACGAACCAATCTGAACCATTAGATGATTTGCCCATTGTCATCCAGAAGAGTTCTAGATCGACCCGTTACACTTATATTATCTATAATTTCTTGAGTTTTCATCAAATTTCTCCATCCTACTATGCATTTATTACATACTTATCTTCTTTTACTATTCCCAAAATTGTTTGTGAAGCACTTGCTCATCCTAGATGGAAGTAAGTCATGATTGGTGAGATGCGGGCTTAGGAGCAAAGTGTTTGATTTGTTCCGTCTCCATTTGTAAAGAAATTTGTCAGTTACAGTTGTGTTTACTCTCAAGGATGGCATTGATGGCCAGATTGATCATCTCAAATCATTTCTTCTTGCCAAGGGCTACACTCAAGATTATGGCCCGAATTATGTTGATATTTTTTCTCCAATAGCTCAAACTCCCTATGTGTCTATTTCTCGTTATTGCAACTATCAAGTACTGGTTCTTATATCCGTTAGATATAAAAAGAACGTTTTTCTTCATGGAGAGTTGGAAGAGAAGATTTATATGGAGCAACTTCCTAAGTTTGTTGCTCATGGAAAGTCGGGACGTGTTTATAAATTGTCGCTTCCATATGGTGGTCTCAATCAATCATCATGGGTCTTTTTGAAAGTTCATCTCAGCTAAGGATTTTGAGATGGTTCATAGCAGAGATGCCATTCTGTCTTTTACTCACATTCTTCATTGCGTATATCTGATAATTTATGTTGATGATATCATTATCATTGAGAGCGCTCATGAGAAGATTATTCAACTGAAGAGACCCATTTAGTCACTTCAAGACCAAAGACTTAGACAATCTCAAATATTTTCTTGAGGTGAAATGCTCAATCAACGACCAATATCTATATTTCTCAAAAGAAATATGTAGTAGATATTTGAAAAGAAACGACATGCTAGACCGTATGCTTGTTGATAGTCTAATTGATCGAAACACTAAATTTTTGTTAGATCAAGGGGAGATCTATGATGATCCAGAAAGATAGAAGATTAATGGGAAAACTGAACTATCTCAACATCACTAGACTTAACATCTTGTTTGTGTTTATGTGTAATCAGACAACTTATGCATACTCAGTGCATTGAACACTGGGAATTCTTTCATGCAAATACTCTGGCACATCAAGAAGGCATTCGAGACAAGGGTTGGTGTACAAAATAGAGAAAACACAGAGGTGATGGCACATTATATTTTTGTTAAGAGAAATTCTAGTCTCATGGAAAACCAATGAAGTTGTATTATGATAACCAAGCAACTCTGCATATAGCATCAAATCCAGTTTTTTATGAGAACAAAACATATCAATGTCGATTGTCACTTCATCAGATAGAAGATCACATCTAAAGAAATTGTAACAAATTCTTCTAGTTTTAGTAATCAACTAGCAAGTACTTTCACAAAAGCACTTAGTAGCTCTTGGGAACAATACATTTGTACTAAGCTTGGTGCATAAGAATTTTAGAAGAATCCAGAAGTATGGAGAAGTATCTATAACTGTGAGGTATTTAATAGACCTAGGAGAGTGTGACTAGAACTAAATGAATTGTTATAGACCTAGGAGAGTGTCTTATAATTTGGAAGCTACCACTTTTGTATATATATACTCTTCTTTCTCAAATAGTATAAAAATAAATTTAGTCTCTTAAATATCAAGAAACACCATCAAAGTTATAAAGCACCTAAATGCTCACAAAAGATCAGAAAAAATATCCTATCTCGCTAATTATCAAAAGCCTATTCATTGGGTTTATCAGGCATATAAGACACACTTGGATTCGCCAGCCACATCCATCAATATTAAGGCTAATTCAGACTTGTAAGAAAAGATCTAAGATTAGGAAATGCTAATTCAGACGTGCATAATAGTGGATAGAGCTTTAACGACATAAACGGTTTAGAAATCAATATCTTCATATTCAGTCTGCAACTAGTACCTGCATCAGGAGGCCGGCTTCCATTCCCACCAGAGTTGGTTGGCATGACATTTGCATGAGACTTTGTTTCCATGGTTAACATCTTCACTGATATTTTTCTCAAGTAATCAGGCTGCAAAATAACATGAAAACTAATAAGAAGACTGATACTAGTCATAATTTGAACCGTCTTTGCATTTATGACATGAAATAATCAGGATTCTATATTGCACACACACACAAAAAAAAAAAAAGACGCCTTCCGTTTTGGTTTGTGAAATAAATGGTTGTGCTCGGGAAAATAAGAGATGATAATCCCACAGTAAGAGTATCTCAAATTGCAAGCAATGTTTTATCTGATGATAATTGTACACTCAAAATGACTAATAATGCATTCTCCTAATCCATGCAGCTCAACTTTATCATCTTTCTCCTAAAACTTAAACATAACTCCTTTGAACCTATTTATACTTCTGTAGAGAATCACCAAAGTTATTTAACTTCATAACTAGTTTATCGTTTATAAGTAACGATTTTCACTAATAGAGTCGACAAAAACAAGAAAATAAAAGGGTCATACACTAATAAAATATCAAACTACCTGGCTTGTCGCACCAGTATAAATTTTTTCCTCAAACCGCGATGCAATTTTCTTAAGTTCATTCACTCCTTCAGGCCCAGAATATGGGAGGTGTCTCTTCAAGGTTTCCATTCTGCAGTTTAGAGCATGACCAACGGTAAGAAGCGAAATCAACAGATTTTAATTACTCTTGATGGAGAGCAACCTTTAACAACACACTAATAAATATAAAGTTAAATCAGTATGATAAAGCCACTAATGCACTATCAAAAAAAAAGTAGGAACCAAATATAACAATACTGATATCATAATCAAACTAAACAAGCATGAATCAAGACGATAGTTGGACCTCAGCAAAGAAACCATCCGACAAGAAATTATGCAATATCAAAAGAATCATACCCTGTTAGAATATGATTTTTGAGCTTCAGGATTACTGATGTGAAAAAAACAGCAAATCTACCCTTAAGAGCTTATATTGGCTAAATAACTAATTAGTACGGGTAAAGTCATAACACTGATACCCAACAGTAAAACGTTCCTATCATTTGTCTATTTTGGTAACTGTGTATTTCAGGTGCACTACTACTTAGATACACTTATATCATACTCAAAAACACCAATGCATTAAATATGTTACAACTCAAGAGACTTCCTAAGAAATGACTTCCTAGGAAACATAACGAGAAACCGAAAAGGCAGTTACAATCATAACAATCAGATAGTGCCTCTCATCCGATCAGTTAGATTTAGTACTAAAAAAATGCATACACTCGAGCCTTTAAGATGAAAAAGGAAGCTTTATGTAAACATCAAGTAATACATAGTGCACCATCACTCTAACCTAGATAAATTGCATGTCATAGATAAATTACAAAATCACAACTAATAAATTTCATGAGGATGGCTTTTGGTGAGGAACCAGTTTGTATTGTGCAGGAGTTGCACAATACAAAATTCGACTTCCAGAGCTAACTAGGTGTAAACAATTTTAGGTTGGGCCACCTAACAAGCATAAGAATCCTCATAAGTCTGACTTAACGGTAAAGGAGTGGCATTTCCTTAGTTTTCCCAAATGCTAGAACATTTCTTATGAGATTTTGTTCCCTCAAAATCTTCTGATGGGAAGATACTACATATATTCTATATTTTTAAAATTTTACAAAAATTTGGTAGAACCTCATGATCAGACCCAAAACCAAATCCTTTTCAAGAAGACACTTAAGTATCTATATAGGAAGCTGCTCCTATATTGCAATGGTGCGTCATACTACTAACTTAACACGCACCAGGACTTCTTAGTTTATATATACACAAAGAGAAAATTAGGAACTTGTGAGAGAAGGTTAGATATGCAGTAAAAACTAGAATAGTCATCCAATAAAGAATGTTTTCTATATACAAAACATTTAATCCATCATTTGAATAATGGATATATTGCTCTTTAATTTTTGTAATTGATTGATATCATACAGAAGTACAACCATATTATAGAACTACTTGCGACCAAGTCATAAATATCTAGCCTGAAATAGACATTATCTACAAACTAGTTAAGTATATAGCAACTTGGAGTATAGGAGGCACCACGTTAATGAAACTTGCTTTGTTCCACAATCTCACAATGCTAACAGAAGACTAGCAAACGTACACGCCACAGAAATCAAGTACACTCACATCTTGTTGACAATCCGCGACCTTGACTCAGGCAATAGTTGTGTCCTCCAGTCTACTCCATCAGGCACTCCTTCACTGCCTGGAGTCGGAGGTCTCCAGTTACCGGTGTCCATCTGAATTGCTAGTTAATCAAATCTATACATACCATATAAAACATAACTGAGTTTCATTGATGAATAAAAAGATGTGGTAATTATCATCTGCTAGAGCAAGTATATAGTTAACTTAATGAAGTTTGAAAACGAAAAAAAATAAAAAATACCTACAGTGAGGATAGTATACAAGCGACAAACCACAAATAATCAGGAGAAGACACGTACACAAACAATAAAAGTAGTCTGCCGCATACTCATAACTTGAATACAGTGAAAAAATGAAGAGAGAGCATGCATAATAAAAGACTAAAAACTGTGGAAGCAATCATTACATGATCCACCAACCAAGCATGAAAATTAAAGATTTGAACATGTCTTTTTTTGAGCGAGAACAAAATAATGGTTAGCTAAAGCCGCATATGTGTAAGTGATACAGTACAGCAACCCAACATTGCCAATACATGATCCAGAATGGCTGTAGACTGAAACTACTTAGTGATACAACAACCCATTTTAATTTGATATGGCATTGCTTGATTATTAGCGAATCATCTCGTTGCACACCTTTGAGAATATTATAACCAATCAACTCTGAAGGTCTTTTAACACTTGAACTTGGCGTGATTAGCAAAAAAGAATCCCTAAATATCAAACCCAATCTAGATAAAATGCCATGAAGAATGTGGGGGAGAAAATCTAGCTAAGTAATTATTTCGAGAATATGGACAAAAAAAATTAATAAAGATGCTTAGAAAGATCAGACCTAATTTCAATAGAAGGATCAGTATATGTTTATCTGGACTCAAAAAATTCCAACCAAAAAAGTCACTTATTCCACAGCATAAGATCGAAACAAATATGAAGAAACAGAAGATAATACCGACGATCAGATTAATAAGTCATTAGAAACAATCAGCAAACCTTCCAATTTCGCTACTTTTTTTTATATATATAATGATAATGGCTATAATTCCATTAATAGGCACCCAAAAACTGAAGGAAATCTTCTAATTTCTCTACTTGATTAAATTTACTATTAGGTTATAAATTTGCCATTTTTCAACCAACATCTCTTGAAATCATATTCATGGAGACTAGAAACAGGAATCAAGCTAACTGAAATTACCAGCAGGAATAGGCGCTTGAATACAGGAGCTGCTAAGTTCCGCGGAGTCTTTTGAACGCAGAAGAGAGACGAATCAAGCTAGGGTATTCTGCAATTAGAAGGATCTTGACATTCGCCGAACACCAGGGGCGGAGGAGGTGACGGTCAGAGTCAATACCTGGCCTTTGTGGGTGCGTAAGGAAGTCGGTAAGCAAAAGCTACGGGAGACTCGGCGCGATGTAAAGAGGCGGACGAAGCCACAAATTCACGCGCGAGAGTGAGCGTGAGGTACGACTTTTTTAACTTACGAATTCAACCAGAAACTGCTAGATATGCTAAGGTATTAGAGAACCTATATCCATATATTAATCTAGGTAAGATATACTAGATGATACTTTTTTTATAATTAAAGAAATAACCATATACTGTTGATGCAAATATTATACCAAGTTCAAACTACAATTTGAATTAGGTAACTTTTACAATATGTTTAGTTGCGGGATTTATGGAGGAATAGGGGATATATATGATCGTCGAAATTTCACAGAATGCAGAATTAATTGAGAACTAAAAATAAGGATTCTTGATTGAGGATTCAGATTTGTCATTCTAGGTAAACCGTTCTGAATTGTCATTCGAAATTGTTACGGGTCGTTAATAAACCAGACCGAGTCAATCTGCGTTAGTGCTGAGTTACTAGTTTTGGACTGGGTTGAATTATGAGTTGGGCTTAGTCAAGTGTATAGGGAGCCCACCTTGCATAGATTTCTCCTTCCACGTAATTAACCCTTATATGGGTGTGGGTAGGCTGAGGAATGGTTATGTAGAAAATAACAAATCTTATCCTCTCTCTTTGTCTCCGTTTTATTCTTGTACCTCCCTTCTCGGTTTCTACAAATTTTGTTGGCCTCCTTACCGTTGGTCGTACCATTGGTATCAGAGCCAGCCACCGCCACCAATATGTCGTCCATTGAAGGAGGACCTACCTAGTAGGGAAGCTTTCGGTCGGCGCTGCATTCAGGCATGGACGCAGCCAAGGAATCACGCGCCTAGAAGGACGCACGAGTCGACGCCACGCTGCAGGAGCTCGCAGAGCAGACGACAGCAACAAATCTCCCCAACCAGTCTATGTTCGATGATCTCAGGGCAATGATGACATACATGTCAGCTCAACTCTTTGCTCAGATTTCCGACTTGAAACGAGACTCTGCATTCTTGGACTGGGAGGGGGAGCTCTTAGAGACACCACTTTGTCATCCTCGAGCACCACACTTCCACCTCAGGCGCAACAATACCAACAAACGGAGACTCGCGAGCCACACTACTCATATCGTTTCGTCTTAATTGACTTTCCCCGTTTCGGAGGAAGCAACACAACACGTTGGTTGTATCAGGTGGAATACTATTTTGAAATCGACCGAACCCCAAACGACGAAAAGCTCAAGATTTCCATCATCCATCTTAAAGGTGAAGCGCTGCAATGGCATCATGGGTATATGAAGATTCAAGCGAAACATGGTTGAACCTTGTCTTGGAAAGAGTACGTAGCAACACTTCAAGCTAGATTTAGGGAGGAGCTATTCAGAGACCTCATACTCGAGATAAAGAATCTCCATCAGGACGGGCCGTTTGCTGAGTACCAAAGTAGATTCAAGGGAAAAGTAAGTAAATGCACCCTGGATGTTTGCACCCGTTTGTAATTGCACCCATGATGTTTGTTATTACACCCCGGATGTTTACGTTTGTTGGTCATTGAGCATTTCCGTCCAGTCTGAACGTTTTCTGTTAAATTGTTGGTCACGTGGTTGTCATGTGCCTTACTCCTAAATGATAATACCTAAACTACCCTTAGCCATTTCTGTTTATTAAGTTTGTCTTGCTTCCATTTGTCTGTTGTCTTTGCGTCTGAAAGCTTGCTGCGTTTCTCCTAGCAAGATGGGTCAAGGTAAGTACTTTGAATCTTCTTCCAATTCGTCTTCCCCTTTCGCATCTCATATGGACAACGAGGAACCACTTTGCTATTGCGGTCTACAAACCCGTGCAAGAACAGCTTGGACCATGAAAAATTTCGGTCGTATGTTCTTTTCATGTCCGAGATACCAGGCAATGCTGTCAATTCGTTGAGTTAATTTCGAAGATATAGTCGATTAGTGTATTTCGAACCAATTTGATTTTTTGGAAACCCTAATTTCTGTTAACCACTATGCAGCCATTGAAAAGGGGTTGTGATTTCTTTGCTTGGAAAGATCCACCGATGTGTGTGTATGGAAGGAGAGCCATGACCAAATTTGTGTCAAAGGAATCCGAACTCAACAATCAAATTTCTGTTATGCGTAGCAGAAATCAGCAACAGCTGTGTGTTATAGTGTTCTTAGTTTGCATTGTTGCTGGACTTTTGTTGAAGATGTAGCTGTGTTTAAAACTTTTGTTGTATAGTGTGTACGTTATGTGCGTTGTCATTCAGTTGTACTTGATGATGGTTTAATGAATACATTGTGGACCCATAGGTTATGTACGTTGTTATTCAGTTGTACCTTATGTTTGGTGTAGTGTTTGGTTTTCCACCCTTATGTTTGGCAAAAAATTGGTAAACGCACCCATATGTTTTGACATACAGCACACAAACCAACCTGTTATCCAACATAACACAAACCAACAGGACACACAAACCAACAGAACACAAACAAACCTGTTTAAAGAAAAATCAACAGAACACACAAACCAACAGAACAATCAACACAAACCATGAGACCAAGCTGTTTAGATAGTATCCAACACAAAGGTTCCACAAACCTAATATCCAACAAGATAGTATCCAACACAAATGTTCAACCAACCTAATATCCCACAAAATAAAGTCACCCAACCTAACAGCAAGGGCGAGACCAGCTCTTACAGCCCGTTCTTCTCATGGATTGGCCATGGAATTGGGCTTACGGATTCTGTAAGCCCATGTTCTTCTCATGGAATGGCCAATCCATGTCAAATTTATTCCATGCGGTCCGGGCTTAGGGATTCTGGGTCCAAACCTCAGATTCCCTAAGCCCGGACAGCATGGAATCCGGATTTCAGCAGCAAATGACGATTCTGCTCTCGCCTGTTTGAAGAAATGCCGAGCATGCCCCTCTGGAAGTCTTCTTCGATTGATGACCGAAGCTCTGCCAAAAAACCTGCGTTGTCTTCAATTCAACTCCTCCCAAATTGAATTGCTCACCTGCCAGAATCAATTCCAGCGACCACGTTGTCCCATCCAAGCGGCCATTTAAGCGAGTTGAAGTCGTCCCCTGGGTGTTCTTCAGCATCTTCTTCAGCTTCAGTCGGGTGTTCTTCAGCATCTTCTGGAGAGAAGAGAGAAGATGCATCTATGGCCTTCAGCGACGCTAAGGGATTCGTTCAAGTTTGAATACCTGAAGAAGGTGGAATGGAACATACGGAGGATGAACAGAGACAAGCAGCAATCTTCAGTCAACCAGTACCTGCTAGAAAAAGAAGTCGTCGACGGCGATGCCAAGAGCTCCTCTTCTGGCTTTTCTGTGTTCGTCAACGATTCCCTGATGATCCTCTCTTGATGCTGTTGTTGTCTCTGCTATGGAGGTGATATATGCTTCCCTTCCCTTCATCTCCTATCTGCGAACCCTTTTGCCTTTTTATCTTGTTGTTCATCCAAAAATTATTTCGATTTTTAAGCTTACTAATCAATTGGAGAATCGTCAGAAATCACGATTCTTATTGTTAATTATTCCATGCATAAATGAAGTACATGAATGGTCATAGCAAATTTACATGTAACTAAAAATTGAATGTCACCTATAGAAATTAGTTGAGATTTCTGAAATTGAAATTTGCAAAACTCGTCAATTTCCTTACTTGTATAATGAACAACTCGTCCAGAAGCCTTTCTCATCGCCTCTTCCACAACTAGCTTTGAGACAGGAACAAGATATAGCTTTCCCTTTTTACAGTTTGATTATGTGGTAGATTAAGGCTAAAGAGCTTGCGATATAGAATTTTCAAGGGATATAAACATGAGATAGGATTATGAACTGATTATATATGGTTAATCCTTTTCAGAAAGTAGAAAGGGAAATTGCAGATGCCACCGATCTATGCACATTGAAATTCAGTCTTTGTCATACACACTGTTCTTCTAGATGCTAAGACATGGTTGTTTGTTTCCTTTGGGCCATCTGGGCACTGTTTATCATCATTTTCTATACAGCAAGAGCTTGAAATGTTGAAATTCTACTAGGGATTTTCTAGTAAGGCTGAAAAGTATTAAAATTCATAATCTGCAATTGTTGGCCTCATCAACTGTGGCAGTTAAAGCTCCATTCCATGGTCTCCTTAGAACCAGTTTTTAGCTTGCCAACTTAAAACAATCTAGCTTCTCTTCATTCATATGCAATTGATAAATGAATTGATTCTGTAAGCTGAAGCAAACACAATCATTGTCAACCATACTATTTTCTTTCCCATCTTTTTCATTAATTCACACTTGCTAGAAGTTCTTGTGTAATCATTTAGAGAGTTTTGGTTAATGTCATTCAGTGCCTTCATGTTCATGGTTAGCTCTTTCTGGAAGGAACTGCACTAAATGGTTATACAACTTCTCTTTGCAGATCAAACTCATCTTATAGAAGATAATTATGATGGGTCTTACATCTATCGAATGCATCATAACCAAATAATTGATGCTTAATGAGTAGTTAATGTTCATGAGTCCATTTTACTACTTCAGCTATGCCTTTTTCTTTACCATAAGTACAACTATCTACTGATAAATTAGAAACCCTTCTATTCATTTACCATCTAACAGAACATAGTTTCTTCTTTTCAGTTCCCATTGAGGAAGAGGCATAGTGACTGAGTTGGCATCTGGAAGAGTTGCTCTCCAGAGATGGGGTGTAATTTTCAGTATCTTGATCACCTGAAGTTGTACATAACATCACTTGCATGTCTTTCATATCCTCAATATGTACTATTTAGTAGCTGATGGATCAAGTTTGAAAACACGTATATTTAAGGGAAAATATTGAAAATGGTCCAACATGTTTGTATAAAACTTTCATTGTATCAATTTGTTTTCTTCTTTTCTTTTTAATGGTGAATGATGCACCATTATAGTTCAAAACAATGGTAAATGAATGCAGCTTCCGTCAATCATCTGTATAAAATAATTATTAAGTACTTTTTAATTTTACAAAAATAACTGAATGTTTTTTCAAATGACATATTTAAACTCTACTAACATATATTAATATTACAATAAGTTATTTTATTTTTTTTAATTATTAATTAATTATATTATAAGTTTTTATTATTCTTAATTTTAAAATTAATTAATACAAAATATATATATTATATACTATACATATACAAGGAGGGGCAAACATGTCATTTTACCACATTCCATTCCCTTTCCATATACAATTCCACCAAAGAAACAACAGAATTCCTTATTCCATTCCATTTCATTCCACCAAAGAAACAACTTCATATTCTTATCTCCTATTCCTTATTCCCTATTCCGTATTCCTTATTCCGAATTCCATGAAAGAAACGCCCCGTTAGTATCAGAATGACCTGCAAAATATGAATCTGAGCAATTACATTTATAAAATTTCACAAAAATTTGAATATCTGATAACTACATATTTACTTACCACAATTGGTTCCCTTGGATCGATAAACTCTACAGAAGCAACACCCATTGGCGACTGGATCTCACCAGTTATAGTGGGCTGGAAGCACAAAGAATTAACTTGAAGTTGCTAACACACTGAATCTAATGAAAATAACAGTTTCTCTCAACCAAAGAGTACCACAGAAATTGTTCAAATCATCAAGTATCAAGTGATCGGGCTTGTAGTTTGTAAAATTTTTAAGAAAAAGATGTTAAAAAATGGAGCACAAAGATTTATATATATAAAAAAAATAAGTAGTAGCTCACCAACCAATCCCTAGAAGCTTCATAGATAAGTAGTCTTCCCAGTTCAGCCATTGCATTTTCTGCACTTATTTTGCCAACAGATGAAGTGATTAAATGCAATTCAAGAACTACCACCTCAAATTGAGTCCAAAGTATCCAAAGGCCAAGCATTTATAAATTAGTACATCAGAAGAAAAATAGAATTATCAAATGTATGGGCTTGATCAATGGATGCGGTGGGACATAGACCTGAAGTAGAGTCCAACAAATAAAACAATTGCATCATAGCTAAAGGCCTAAAGAGAGGAAAGCAGAAAATTAACCAGCATTTTGTCTTCGAAGATAGATTTTGGTGGCTCGGCGGCCATAGAGTTGACGGCGAGATACATTCTGCGGCGAGCACTGGAGAACAAGATCTGCCAATGAAACAGGCGCAAGAATTAGTAAGCAGCTTCTCAGTGGACCGGTTAATCCGATTATAGAGAGAAAGACAGTACCTTGGGAGAAGATGAGATAGAAGTGAGGGAGAGGGTAACGGGGTTTTGGTGACGAAGAAGGGGGATGCAGCAACGTGGAGGAGAAAGGGAGTAGGAGAAGAAGGAGCGGACATTGGAGGTATATAAGCTGCTGCTCGAATCCATCATTGCGTCCACTCCAATCTTCCAAGATCAGTTCTAGTGGAGAGGGAAGGTGATGAAATGGGTAAAGGGTAAACTTGTCTTTTTACATTTATTTTTTTCAAAATAAACGTCGCACATGGTAGGCACGTGACAGTTAACGGGTATAATTAACGATTGATCCAATTACCAACAAATTGAAACATACGGGTGTCATAACATACGCCAAAAAACATATAGGTCCAGTTACAAAAAAAAAAGCAAACATCCGGATGCATTTACTTACTTTTCCCTAGATTCAACGCTCTTCTTCATCGAGTCCAACTCCTGGAAGAAGTGAGTGAACAAGCAGTAGTTAGCCAATTCATCGAATGGCTTGAGCTGCAACTACAGGGAGCAGTTAGAATGCAATACCCACATAACATCCACAAAGCCTACGCAATGGCGAAATTACATGATCAAATAAAAATCGAACAATTTTTTTCGTCGGTAAAAGTCTTATTTTTACTGACGAAAATTCCGCCGGTAAATCCACGATTTTTGTTGACTGATTTTGTTGACTTTTTCGAATATCATCGGTAAAAGTCAGTTTTCGCCGACTGTCGGACGTCAGATCCAACTTTCCCCAACCCTTTTGGAAAATATTCTTTTTTGCTCGAAAAATGTCGGGTCTTGGCGAGCGACGGGTCCGGTCGAGCGGGGTCCTCAACAAGACCGAAAGCTGAAAGAGTCGCCACTGATTAATTAAAGGCTAATGTGAATCCTAAAATTTGCCTAGAGTACATGATGTTAACATCCTAGGGCTGGGAAGGGTCTACGTCTAGAGAATTGAGTTCATGGGTTTGATTACGTCTTAAGAGCTCGCGAGCCCATAATCCGCTCTTTCGGTACTTTAGTTTGTTTTTGAATTTGTTTTCACTGATTTACCTGAATTACCCGTTTTGATCATGCTTGGCCAAAAAGGTTACATGCATTTTCTTTAAATTAAACAAACCATGTACACACATTTTTTTATGAGTTAATTTCAAATAAATAAACAAGAGAGAATAAAGTTAATCGTGCTCGAAAAAAAGTGGTTTAACTTTGGAGTCATTCTAAACGTGTCAAAACATGCACGAATGATTTTGAAAATATTAAAGACGTTGGACCAATTTATAAGACTTTGAGAAGTCATGAGATGTCCAGAAAAGTCTAGGGACCAAAATGCAATTATTTAAAACTTGAGCTGAATTGGAAATATATTTTTTAAAAATGACAGAATTGACCCTAAACTATTCTGGACTTATTTGTAACACTTGGTAAAGTTCCACTTATTTTGAACATTATTCTGGACTTATTTGTCACACTTTGAGAAGTCCTGGAATGTTTAGAAAGGTTCAGGGAACAAAATGTAAATTTTAAAAAATTCGAGCTAAATTTAAATAATATTTGAAAAATTGCACAAATGACCCCAAACCTTTCTGGTTTGCTTTATAACACTCGTTAAAGTCCCATAATGACCCGAGAGTCCAAGGACCGAGTTGTAACCTTCATCAAAGTTCAGGGATGACCTAAGTCAGTTTTGAAAATATTTTTTTTATCACATATACATAATATATATATATACATCTCTTTTCAAGTGTAATTAATTGATTACTCTATTAGTCTCTGTTACTCCATTAATATTTTTAACATATTTTTGAATTATTAAATGACTATTATGCCCTTATACTTTATACTATTCCTGAACTAACTCACACAGTTCTTCATCCTGGAGAAAGCTAGAGGGTGTCGATCAATCGGTCCACCCGTATAGATTTTCAACTGATTTTGAATCTATATGTCCCTCGTCGGATCCACACGCCAGGAACCCTCCACTCTTCCTCTGGCAGCTGCAACTCCTACCGAAGAAGCGAGTGCCTCACAGCCACGGTTCTGTCTCCCACAATCTCTTTTGAAGAAGAAGAACAAGTCACACATCCTAGAGCACAAGCAGATGAGGAGAGAATAAGGAGGACAACAACATGGACGATTTGTGGACAGCAGGAACAACACCTCCCAACATCATGATTTGTTTGTTGGGTTGGATTTTGGATGGTTGAATGAAGGAGCAGACCAAGACAGCAACACTTACTGCTTCTTGGACCGGTTTCCTGCCAGCTTTGGCCTTTCTTGAAAGGCTTATCTTCTGTGGTGATGATGTGTGAAGCAATTGAAGAGAAATTCATCGGCCAGACAACAATTGAAGAGCTTCTCTTGGAGAGCAATTCACCGGAATTCGTCGGTACGACAACAATTGAAGAGCTTCTCTTGGAGAGCAATTCACCGGAATTCATCGGTAAGACAACAATTGAAGAGCTTCTCTTGGAACGTAGGCGGTGATCTGATAGCTTCTATTCCATTCGTCATTACTGTTGATAACTCTCCTCTGCTGAGAGTTTCGTACTTCTCTCCATTGCTGCACATTCAGTAAGTAATCTACCATTCCTTGATAGCTTTCTTCCTATTACATCTCTCCAACTTTGATTGACGATAGTTCGCTGGAATTTGGAGAGAATTTCCTCGATTTATTGATTATGTCTTCTTACTTCTTTGCTAGTTTTTCCTTTCTTTATGGGTAATTCGTAATGTGGGCAACAATTGCTTTTCCAGATAGCAATTGAAGAGCAATTCGTTGGAATTGAAGAGCAATTCGTTGGAATTGAAGAGCAATTTGTTGGAATTAAAGAGCAATTGAACATCAAGCATGTGGTGCTAAGCTTTTAATTAAAGAGGGTAATTTTATCATTTCATATGATATGAAGTGACTTAACGGTAAATTTTGACGATGAACAGTAGAAAAACCAATTAGCCACATAGCAAAACTAGTTAATCACATTTTGAAACATGTGTAACCATTCTGAACAATGGTTAAACATGTGTAACCAAGTAAGTAATTAACCATATACATATATATATATATATATATATATATATATTATACATATACATATACATATACATATACATATACATATACATATACATATACATATACATATACATATACATATACATATACATATATAGTATTACATAGATATATAATATATGTATATAAAACCTAAATTTCATTCACATTAGAAAATACAAATACAATATTGAATATGAGGGAGATATACCTAAATCATTCGGAGTTTAAATACCGTACAAAAAATCGAGATCGATAATTTCACTCAATCTCACTCTTTTTTCGCTATTTTTTTTTTCTTCTCTTCCTAAGGCCGAAACCTTCAGCTCCTCATCCTTCCTCACCGTGTCTCTCCTATTTGTGTTGTCTTTGTTTATCTATTTATAGAGTTTGCATAATATTTCTTTATTACAATTGGGAAATAAAATAACAGGGATGACATGGTGGGCAATTATCAATGTTGACAAAGGGTGGCATGGTGGCCAAGTGGTTGGTCAAGTGGATGGCCTGGTGAGAAATGATCAATGGTGACAAAGTGTGACATGGTGGCCAAGTGGGTGGTCAAGTGGATGGCATGGTGATGGATTTGTGGCCGAGAGTTTTAGGGGTTTAAGGATTTAGGGTTTTAGGGTTTGGGGTTTGGAGTTTGACGTTTAAGGTTTATTCTTTTTCATTTTTCTTCGTCTCGATTTTTCTCGGCTCGGATCCTCGCATACAGTATTTTGACCCCGAGCTAAAATCAGGTGTTTACAGTTGTCCCTCTTTGAATACACACTCATGAAAGTGATCTATTGAGTGAGTGTTCAAAGACGAACAAGTGATTTTGGCTCCTCTTTATTCATTATTTACCTAGTAGACATACATCATCACGCAACTTTCGGAAGCTAGACACTTATAGGTCCTGATTGTCCATGATGGTTTACGGAGGCTGCGCGCCGAAACGCTCATCATCTTGTGACTCCCAGAAGATGGACGTATACATGTCCTGGTCGTCGAGTTTTTTTTTCCCATCAATGAGCATCGTTGAGGATAACTTGCGGGGCTTGAGCACATCGAGGCCCCGTTCGTCGGCTTATGATTTCCAGAAGCTGCATAACTACAGGTCCTGATCGTCAAAGATGACTTGCGGAGGCTAAACACCTAAAGGATCTGCTTGTCGGCTTGTGACTCGATAGGGATGACTTTCAGAGGCTTATGACTTCCAGAAACTGGATAACTACGTGTCCTGGTCGTCGAGGATGACTTACGGGGGTTGAACACCTCAAGGCCCCGTTCGTCAGCTTATGACTCGTTCGGGATGACTTGCGGAAACTTGTGACTCCCAAAAGCTAAATAACTACAGGTCTTGGTCGTCGAGGATGACTTGCGGAGGTTGAGCACCTCAAGACCCCGCCCGTCGGCTTGTGACTCGTTGGGGATGATTTGCGGAGGCTGAACACCTAAAATATCCGCTCGTCGGTTTGTGATTCCAAGAAGTTGGATAACTACAGGTCCTGGTCGTCCAAGTTTTTTTTCCATCAACTAGCTGGTGGTTGAAGATTATTTTTGGCAAGAAGCATCGTTGAGGATGACTTGCGGAGGTTAAGCACCTAAAGACTCCGCTCGGTAGCTTGTAACTTCCAGAAGCTGGACAACTACGGGTTTTGGTCGTTGGGGATGACTTGCGGAGGTTTTGCACCTAAACGCTCCATTCGTCAATTTGTAAATCTCGGAAGTTGGACTTCTACAAGTCCTGATTATTGAGTATGACTCGTGGAGGTTGAGCACCTAAACGTTCCGTTCGTCGGCTTATAATTACCAAAAACTGGATATCTACAGGTCCTGGTTGTTGAGGATGACTTGTGGAAGCTGAGCACCTAAAGACTCCGCCTGTGAGCTTGTGCCTCCTGGAAACTAGACACCTACAAGTTCTGGTTGTCGAGGATGACTTGCGGAGGCTGAAAACCTAAAGGCTCTGCTCATTGACTTGTGACTCCCAGAAGCTGGATTAGTACAGGTCCTGGTCGTCGAGTTTTTTTTTTCCATCAACAAGCTGGTGGTTGAGGATTCTTTTGGCCAGAAGCATCGTTGAGGATGACTTGTGGAGGTTGAGCACCTAAAGACTCCTCTCGGTAGCTTGTAACTTCCAGAAGCTGGACAACTATGGGTCCTGGTCGTTGGGGATGACTTGCGAATGTTGAGCACCTAAACGCTCCATTCGTCAGTTTGTAACTCTCGGAAGTTAGACATCTACAAGTCTCGATTGTTGATGATGAATTGCGGAGGTTGAGCACCTAATGTTCCGTTCGTCGACTTGTAATTCACTTTGAAGCGCAAAAAACTCTGTTGATATGTCTCACTGCTTGTGCGAACTTCTCGACCTATTTTCTCATTAATCGACTTCGGAGTCCTTCTTGATGGAGTTCCCTAAAGCCATTCATGATACGTCCACAAGGTGTTTCCATGCAAGTTGTGGAGGTAACTCAAATTAATGTCGATCAAATCTTCTTTTTATTACTACTATGGGAAACACTCTCGTCCACTTTTGAGCATTTTTTTTAATCTCTAGATTTTCTTTCCCTTTGCTATGGTATATTTTTTTTTACCGTATCTCTCAATTCCCTTAATTTTTGCCTAGGTTACCCTTTTGGGTTTTTAACCTAACAGAGATTTGATTCATTTCCTTTTGCCATGATCACCCTTTTTAGGGATTTTTAATCATGTCACTGTTCCCTAAATTTAGCATAAACCACCCTTTCGGGATTTCGATTTAGCGAGAATTTTCTCTCATTTTTGGAGGCTCTCTTTCTAGTTACGATCTCTCTAATTTTTTAATTGTTTTTACTGCGTCCATGTTGATTGGACTGTGGAGTTCTTTGTTTTCCATGTTAGTGATGATCATGTCTCTTCCGTTGAAAATCTCTTTGACGACATCAAGCTTTCATATTTAGGCATAAACTTTCCCTGAGGGTCTGGATTGACTTGAAAGATTGTTTTTTATCTCTCGTTTTTTTATACTTTTCCTACAGTATTTTTTTAACGCAACTCTCGGTTCCCTTAATTTTTGTCTAGGTCGCGTTTTTAGGTTTTCAACCTAGCAGAGATTTGATTCCTATTCTTTTCTCATGATCACCCTTTCTAGGAATTTTTAATCATGCCCTTTTCCCATGATTTTTTTTAAATTGCCCTTTCTGGTTTTCGATTTAGCAAAAAAATTCTCACTTTTGAAGGCTCACTTTCTGGTTATGAGCTATTTAAGTAATTTTGTTTTTGCGTCCATACTGATTGGACTATCGAGTTCTTGGTCGTCCATGTCGGTGATGATCATGGCTCCTTGGCGACATAAGACTCTTCCTATTTTAGGCAGAAACTTGCCCCGAGAGTTAGGATTGACTCAAATGAGTTTTTGAGTATTAGATCGCCCGCTTGTATTTCTCTCGGGCGCATCTTTTTTTTTAAAAGCATGAGCCATGCGTTGTTGGTACAATTGCCCGTGGCACAGTGTGATGGCACACCTTTTGTCTATGACATTCAATTGCTCGTATTTCCATCTCGCCCACTCTGACTTCTCCATTTCTGCCTCAGCGAGGATCCTGAGTGACATGAGTTTTACTTCAATTAGCAACACGACTTCGGTCCCGTAAATAAGAGAGAATGGGATTGCCCCCTGTTGACATCCACATTGAGGTTCTGTATGTCATGAGTGCCTAAAGCAGCTTTTCGTGCCAGTCCTTTATTTGTTGTTTTCATTGCGCCATTCATTTGTGGGAGATATAAAGATGAAATTTTTATGCTTGATCACAACACATCGACCAATTTATATTTCTGGCATTGCCGGTGATGATTGGGTTTGGTACCCGATGACACATGATGATGTCTTGCCTAATAAAACATTCGATGGCCTTTGCCATTATTAACGTCAGGGTGATAACCTCTACCAACTTGGTGAAGTAATTGATCACTTCCAATATGAACTGATGACCCTTGGGTGCCTTTGGAGATATCATGTTGATTACAGTGATGCCCCACATTGAGAAATGCCATGGGGACGTCATGGGATAGAGCTTGTGTAGTGACGCGTTAATTAGCTCCGTGTACATTTCACGGAGGTGACAATGTTGGATGTTCTTTAAACAGTCGGTCGTCATGTGGGTCGCAACAACCGTCTTGAATTTCTTCCATTAGACGCTGAGCTTTTTCAACATTCACGCATCTCAAATGGGTATCATCAAATGATCATTTGTATATAGTAGAATCCGGCAAGGGTCTCCTACTAGCGGTGGACGGACAAAAAGGCCTAAGGGAGCTTCATTGAGCAGAGCTCTAATGGTGATACCGATTGAAAACAAACCTGACAACCCCTCACGAGCATCGACGTCATCGGGTTGGATCACTTGTGGTGGGCCTGGGATTGAAACGGCAAGGGAAAGAAACAACACAGGGCGAATTGGATTACCGGTGCCGAATGGAACTTGAGAACGTGTTCCGTTGCTCTTAATCATGCAGACGTGTTTTCCATATTCCAGAATTCAGACAAGGAATCAAGGAGAATCGGTTGACTTTTTACAGAACTCTGCACACAATTTCAACTGTAGGGTCTGTATGACCTTAATGTGATGGCAATGATTTTTTTGCTTCATCCTTACCAAAGATGGTGCGTTAAACGTACTAAGGATACAAGATAAAAGGAATGAAACTTACTTTTTTAGAAAAATGCAATGCAAGTACGAGAATGTAAATTTCATTTATAAGGTTCATATTACATTTACAGTAGTCTGAAATATAAAACAAAAGGCCCAGTCCTATACATGTCATGATCTAGGGCCAAAACGAAACACATCAACTGTTGGGATGACTTCTTATTCACAACAGTTGGGGCAAATCTTTTACATGAATTGTAGGCCAATCTCACATCCAAATAGTTAGGCTAAACTGCCATTATTAGTTGCGCCCAAAATGTAACAAACACAAAACTGGTAGAGGTTAAACGCAGTTTGAAGCTTTTGTTCTAAAGAGATGGAATTTCTAGGTCCTCTGAATCGGCGGAACCTCACCCCTATAGAGGATTGAGTTGAGTTATTTAAGGTGCCTGTCGACGATCCAAACCGCTCCGGGCGTATTCCCTGCTAAACTCCCTAAGCTCTTAATGTGCTCCAGGTCCGAGCGGGTATTGGTAACCAGCGTGGTGTGTGCAAAATGGGAATTTAAATATTTTTTATTACATTTGTATCACCTTTCGGACAAAAATTAAAACTGGAAGCATGAACAAATGGTCAAAATAGATAGGGTAAAATATAATATGGCAAAGCAAGCATGACAAAGCCTAAACCCTCTAAACAGATAAATCCCCAGCAGAGTCGCCATATTGTCGGACGTCGGATCCGACTTTTCTCAACCCTTTTGGAAAAAAAATTCTCTCGAAAAATGCCGGGTCTTAGCGAGTGACGGGTCCGGTCGAGCGGGGTCATCAACCGGACCGAAAAACTCAAAGAGTCGCCACTGATTAATTAAAAACTAGTCGGAATCCTAAAATTTGCACAGAGTACATGGTGTTAACATCCTAGGGCTTAGAAAGGTCTACGTCCAGAGAATTAAGCTCGGAGAGTTTGATTACGTCTTAAGGGCTCGCGAGCCCATAATCCGTCCTTTCGGTACATTAGTTTGCTTTTGAATTTCTTTTTACCGATTTACCTGAATTACCCGTTTTGATCACGCTTGACCAAAAAGATTACATACATTTTCATTAAATTAAACAAAACTTTTTTATGGGTTAATTTCAAATGAATAAACAAGAGAGAATAAAGTTAACCGTGCTCGAAACATGCATGAATGATTTTGAAGATATTAAGCACGTTTGCCCAATTGATAACACTTTGAGAAGTCATGAGATGTCAAGAAAAATCTAGGGGCCAAAATGCAATTATTTAAAATTCGAGCTGAATTGGAAATATATTTTAAAAATGACAGAATTGACCCTAAACTATTCTAGATTTATTTGTTGTTAGGATGTATGAATAGCTTGCAATCCAAGTATCTCTAGATCATGTGCCGAAGTCATCAAGGAAGATCAAGAAGATGTTAGAAGCTTATAGAAGCTTGTAGATGCTTCAAGATTGTTGCAATTATAGGTAGCTTTAGATCTGTTTGATTGGTATAAATAGGACTCATTTGTAATGGTTTAAGCAACTCAATTCAATAGTAAGATTTCAGTTTTAGAATTCTGTTATTTCGGTTGCTTAGAACCTATGCTTCCTTCAATTCTTCTTCATATCTTCATCATCAACATCCTGCTTAGATTTAGATTACTAAAATGGTATCAGAGCTCTCTCGATTCTGCTTCACCTGCTGATCTTCTGCAAGCTGCGATTCTGTTCATCTGCGATTATGTTCATTTGCGACTCTGTTCATCTGCAAGCTGTGATTCTGTTCGCCTGCTGATCTGATTCTGTTCATCTGCAAACTGCAAGAAGTCCTTCCTGCAAGAGCTGATCGTAAGTCTCTGTTTCATCTTATCGCAAGTCTGTTTCATCTGCAAGACCTGTGTTCTATTGCAGCATTCTGTGTTCGCTGCAAGAAGTCCTTCGTTGCAAGCATTCTATTGCAAGCATTCGTTGCAAGCATTCGTTTCATCGCAAGCATTCTGTTTCATTGCAAGCATTCGTTGCAAGCATTCGGTTGCTGCATTCTACGAGACCTGTGTTCTGTTGCAGCATTCTGTTGCAGCATTCTGTGTTCGGTGCAAGAAGTCCTTCATGCAAGTGCAAATCTGGTGACCGAATCATCATAGCTGATCGCAGCATTCTGGTGAGTTCATCGCAGTATTCTGTTTAGTTTTTTCTTCAACTCTCGACAACCATGGATGAAGATATTCCAGCCTTCTTCAACAAGAGGATTTGCCGATTAACTGGAGAAGACAACTTCCAAGCGTGGAAGCATCAAGTCCTGCTAGCAATTCGAGGACTTAATCTAGAAGGCTACTTGTTCGGCTCTCTACAAGTTCCGAGACTGATTGAAGATGATGAAGGCAATCAGGTACCAAATCCTAATTTTCCTAAGTACTACCAACAAGATCCATCTCTTGCATCTTGGTTGCTTGCTTCAATTGCTTTGCCTATTAGCAAAGGACTTGTAGGATGTATGACTGCAGCCTCTATATGGAACAAACTTTATCAGAACTTTTCATCATCATCAACTACACGCATCATGAGTCTTTATGATAGGTTGAAGGTTCGAAAATTGTTGAATCAATCAATGAGAGAGTACTTAATCGAGATACAACTCATCTGTGATAGCTTGGCAAGTTGTGGCCACCCTATCGAAAAAATGCAGCAGATCTCGATTATATTAAACGGTGTCAAAGGACAGTTTGATAGTGTGATTGCTGTGATTCACGCCAGTAGGAATCCTTACGATTTATCTTCTATATCTTCTGTATTACTAGATGCTGAGGCTCGACAGAGGGAGCTGCTGTTTGATACCTCCCTAGTCACTGCAAATGTTGCTGTTCAAAGCACAGATCAGAATACCAAGCCTGCAGATGGTCCTCCACAGATCAGTTCGGTCGATACTGGCCAGTCTGTTCAGAAGACGAACACCTATGAGTATCAATCAAACACAACTGCATATGGTCGAGGACGAGGAAGAGGTAGAGGCTATGGTAACAACAAGCCTCAATGTCAACTTTGTGGGAAGTTCGGTCACTTGGTACACCGATGCTATCAACGGTTCAACACGAGATTTCAAGGAGTCACTGCTCAACCGAATGAGAATTTCAGTGCAAATCTCTCCTCAGTTCACTGGCAGGATGATGACTCCATGTCATATGCACCTTCAGCTGCATCTTCTGTGTCCAAACCAACTTACAAGCAAGCCATCCCTACGTCCTTTACCTCAACACCTTCAACCGCCATACATGGTCCTGCAGTATCATCTGTTAATCCATTCCAGCCATATGGATCTGCATATCCTACCAATCTTATCAATCAATATATTCCTCCTTCACCTATCTTTTACCCTTATCTACATCCACCTTATTCAGTTATGTCTCCCTACAACTTACCAAACAATATCATTCAGCAGCTACCTACACCGAATAGCACCTTCTCATGTCCTGTTGTGCCTTTCAGTTCAAACCTTCCCTCAGCACCAATGCAGCCTTCACAGTCATCTACAATGGAATTCACATAAGCTCAATCTCACCACGACATCCGTAGGAGGCTCCAACACCATGGACAAAACCTGGTATCCAGACTCAGGCGCCACAAATCACTTCTCACATGGAGCTCCTACGGGTGCTCAATCCTACTCTAGCTCTGGTAAGGTTCAGGTTGCGAGTGGTAACTTCTTAGATATTACTAGCATTGGTACATCTGTTATAAATACAGCTTCCAAACCGCTAATTTTACATAATCTGTTACATATTCCTCATATCACTAAGAACTTGGTTTCTGTGTCACAGGTTACCAAGGATAACAAAGTATATTTTGAGTTTCATGATACTACTCATTGTGTGGTGAAGGATTCTCGGAGTCATCAGGTGCTGCTACGGGGACCTGAAAGTGCGGGTCTATACAAACTAGACTTCAGTAATCTTGATAGGTCTATGTTGAATGTCAGTCAAAATAAAAACAATGTTTGTTTTGCTAGTTCTTGTATGGATAATAATGCTTTTAGTATTAATAAAGAAGCTATATGCAATGTTGTTCAGCTGAAACTTTCTCCCATGACTCTTCATCAACGTCTGGGTCATCCATCTCAAAATATTTTGTCCATTGTTATTAGACAATCCAACTTGCATCTATCTTCTCAGATTCCTATGTGCAATGCTTGTGCTATTGGAAAAAGCTGCAAAATGCCGTTCAATGCTTCTAAGACAGAATATACATTTCCTCTTGAGCTACTTGAGATGGACTTGTGGGGACCTGCCCCAGTGTTCTCCAATGGAAACAAGTACTATCTTAGTATTGTTGATGTGTTTTCGAGATATACCTGGATTTATTTTTTGAAAAACAAAAATGATGTGTCCGTGATATTTCCTCAATTTAAAATAGCTATTGAAACACAACTGGGATTCACAATCAAGTCTGTACAGACTAATGGTGGTGGTGAGTTCAAAGCCCTGTCTTCCTTGTTTATTCAGTATGGCATTAATCATCGTTTAACCTGTCCTTACACGTCGAAACAGAATGGCATAGTTGAACGTAAACACAGACACATTGTAGGGATGGGTCTTACATTGCTTAATCAGTCATCTTTACCTATGCAATATTGGATTGATGCGTTTTTCACTTATCTGTTTTTGATTAACAGATTGCCTTCTAAGGTGCTGGGTAGTATATCTCCTCATGAGAAACTCTTTTGTAAACCTCCTGATTATGCTTTCTTACGTGTTTTTGGATGTCTGTGCGACCCTTTTATCAGACCCTTTAACAAACATACACTAGATTACATATCCACACAGTGTGTGTTTCTAGGGTACTGTGCGAATCAGCATGGCTACAGGTGTATGGATGCATCAGGTAAAGTATGTATTTCGAGACATGTCAAGTTTAATGAAGCTGTGTCTCCTTTTTCAGTGAAAACAGGTTCATTCATGTAGTCAGGAGCAGTTACAAATACAGCTACTTCAATGCCTTTCTTTCTTCCATTTAACTCATCAATCTGTGATCCTATTGATGCTGATATTGAAAATTTTCATGATGCAGATCAAGTTCATCCGTTGATACAACCATCCATCATTCACACCAGATATGACACTACTTCTCCTAATGAATCTCATCCAGTTAACACTGAATCTTCTCAAGAAGATCAGGTTCATGTTACATCTGTTCCTGCTGATAATGTTGTTACTTCGGCTGTGGACAATAGACAGAATGTTATTAGGTATGGTTTGTCTGATTCTCTGCTTGTTTCGATAATGGATGATCAACATGCATCTATGTTACCTACAGATCCAACTATGACAGATATTTCTCATGATGTTGGGGCAACTTCATCTGGTGTTCATACTTCTCGTGATAAATCCAGATTTAATACTCATTCTATGCAAACTAGGTCGAAATCAAAAAGTTTAAATGCTTTAAGAACTTCGATGGTGTCTTCTACAGATTTAACCAACACTACTCCAGGTGATGTGCATACTGCAATGCAACATCCTGAATGGGCTTCTGCCATTAAGGATGAGCTTCATGCCTTGGATATGAACAATACATGGTCTCTTGTCAAGTTACCTGCTAGGAGAATTCCAATAGGCTGCAAATGGATTTTTAAAATCAAAAGAAATGTAGATTGATCAATTGCGCGGTACAAGGTTCGTCTAGTTGCCAAGGGATTTTCACAAAAAGCAGGGTTCGACTTTTAGGATACGTTTAGTCCAGTAGTCAAAGTCCTACGGTATGAATCATTTTAACTCTTGCTTTAAGTCACAAATGTCAGCTTAGACAAGTTGATGTAAACAATGCGTTTTTACATGGTGAGTTACTTGAGAATGTTTACATGAATCAACCACCTGGCTTTGAGAAGACTGATGAGCATGGTAATGTACTTGTGTGCAAGTTAAATAAAGCTCTATATGGTCTCAAGCGGTTTATGGTTCAAACTCTGCTTTTCTCGGTGTCTTTAGCTGATAATTGTCTCTTTATCAAGAAGACTGCTGCAGGTATGGTATTTCTTTTAGTATATGTTGATGATATAGTTATTACATGTAGTGATGTTGATTCTATTGAATTTGTCATTTCAGCTATTAACAATGAATTCAAACTGAAAGATCTTGGTTCGCTTAACTATTTTTTGGGAATGGATGTGCAGGTTACAGAGGATAGTTTAATTATGGGACAAAGGAAGTATATTACTGATCTTTTGCATAAAACTGGCTTGATGGATGCGTCACCATTACCTACTCCAATGTCCGGTAACTTTCTTACAAATATAAGTGAAATTCAAGGTGAGTCTCCCCCTGCCGATGAACACTTATATAGAAGTATCATAGGTGCTTTACAGCATGTTTGTGTCACCAGACCATACATACATTTTGCTGTTAATAAGATGAGCCAATATATGCAACATCCATCTGTTTGTCACTGGAAGGCTGTGGTTCGTATTCTGAGATATCTTAAGGGAACTTTAGATCATGGCCTGCTCTTTCGTTCTAATCCTACAGTTACATCTGATGTGGTGTTAGTTTCATATGCTGATGCGGATTGGGGAAGTGATCTAGCTGATCGCAAGTCAGTTTCTGGTCACTATCTACTTCTAAATGGAAATCCAATTGTATGGAGTTCTAAGAAGCAATCAACCATTTCTAGATCGTCAGCAGAAGCAGAATACAGAGCTATTGCAAATGCTGTTTGTGAGGTTATATGGGTTCGATCTCTTCTTTCTGAGCTTGATATTAAACTTACCTCAATACCTGTTATACAAGTGCGGTGGCGTTGTCGGAAAACCCCATTCATCACTCGAAAATGAAACATATGGAGCTTGACTTGTGCTTTGTCAGAGAAATGGTTCAAACAGGACAAGTCATAGTGAATTTTGTGCCTGCAACTGATCAGATTGCAGACATTTTAAGAAAACCCATTACAACGAAACAATTCCTTCCATTCAGAAAGAATTTGGGAGTAATGTCTTTTGAAGAACTAACCTCTTCATCATGTGACTTTATTGAGAATGAAAGTGGAAAAGACTTGGATTCAGATGTTGAGTAAGTTTGATACTCTTAATATTGTCTTGAGATGTGTTTCTAAGTTTCTTTGTTCATTTGATTTTTTTGGTTTCATCATGAGTTCTTGCCTATCTACGATGCTTATGTGCTTTGACTTATTTTTTCTTTTTCTTCTATATATACTCTGTGTATAAGTAATCACTTGATATTACTTGTATTCAGATATCTGCTGATGTTGAGTCATATGTTGTGTATTCTATCCTGATTGATTTTTTTTTTCTCAGATGTTAATCTCATTTGTCACTATGAATCTGATGATTCTGATCAAGTCTTCTCTATAGTTTCTATATGGTTCTCTGTGTTGGTGATCTCAATTACTTGTTGATTTCTATCGGATATAAAAAAAAGGAGAATAGAAGAATAAAGAAGAAGCAAGAATGAAAAAAAATAGAGCTTCTGATATGCTGATGAATATACTGACATAGGGTGGATCTTGAGTCCAAAAATAACTCTTCTTAAAGAAAATGTTGAAGATACTTTAAGGAGAGTTTGATGATGAAAAGATGGAGGAAAATGAAAACCCCCCAACTCCACTGGTAAGATAGAGGCAAGTGAAAACCTCTCCGTCAGTATCTTAATAAAAAAGAGCAATAAGGAAAAAATCATGTTGAAGAGACAATGATCTTGTTTTGATGATTGCTGAGTGCAGAGCTCTGTATAGAAGTACAAGAAGCTTGTCTGCTATTAGCTAGATATATAGTGACATATGAGATTTGTCTTGAGGAAAGGTTAATCATGTGTGAATATCATATATATGAATTGATAAAAGTGCGAGTCTGCTATATGAGTATTTCAAGCGATTGTAGGTACACAGTTTATATAGATGGATTAAAAGAATGATTGAGACAACTATTCAACATTCAGAAGGAAGGAGTCTGATTGAGTATCATATTTTCAAATTGAATTTGAAAAGGAAACTTCTCAAGGGAATGTTAGGATGTATGAATAGCTTGCAATCCAAGTATCTCTAGATCATGTGCCGAAGTCATCAAGGAAGATCAAGAAGATGTTAGAAGCTTATAGAAGCTTGTAGATGCTTCAAGATTGTTGTAATTATAGGTAGCTTTAGATCTGTTTGATTAGTATAAATAGGACTCATTTGTAATGGTTTAAGCAACTCAATTCAATAGTAAGATTTCAGTTTTAGAATTCTGTTATTTCGGTTGCTTAGAACCTAATCTTCCTTCAATTCTTCTTCATATCTTCATCATCAACATCCTGCTTAGATTCAGATTACTAAAATTTGTAACACTTGGTAAAGTTCCAAAATAACCCGAAAATTATTTTGGACTTATTTGCAACACATTGAGAAATCATGGAATGTCCATAAATGTTTAGGTAACAAAATTCAAATTTTTAAAAAAAATTAACTGAATTAAAAAAATATTTCAAAAATTGCACAAAACTTTTATGGTTTGGTTTATAACACTCGATAAAGTCCCAGAATGATCCGGGAGTCCAAAGACCGAGTTGTAACCTTCATCAAAGTTCAGGGATGACCTAAGTCAGTTTATCAATTTATTTTTTATCACATATACATAATATATATATATATAGTATCACACAGACATAGTATATATATATATTATACATATAGATATAATATCACATATATAATATACATATATATATAGTATTACATAGGTATATAATATATGTATATAAGACCTCAATTTCATTCACATTAGAAAATACAAATACAATATTGAATATGAGGGAGATATACCTATATCATTCGAAGTTTAAATACCGTACGAAAAATCGAGACCGATAATTTCACTGAATCTCACTCTTTTTTTTCTCTCTATTTTTCTCTCTTTTCTTATGTTTTTTTTTCTCTCTTCCTAAGGCCGAAACTTTCGGCTCCTCATCCTTCCTCACCGTGGCTCCCCCCTTTGTGTTGTCTTTGTTACTCTATTTATAGAGTTTGTATAATATTTCTTTATTTAAATTGGGAAATAAAATAAGAGGGATGACATGGTGGGCAATGATCAATGTTGACAAAGGGTGGTATGGTGGCCAAGTGGGTGGTCAAGTGGATGGCATGGTGGGCAATGATCAATGATGACAAAGGGTGACATGGTGGCCAAGTGGGTGGTCAAGTGGATGGCATGGTGATAGATTTGTGTCTGAGAGTTTTAGGGGTGTAGGGATTTAGGGTTTGGGGTTTGCGATTTAGGGTTTAGGGTTTGGGACTTTAGAGTTTAGGGCTTGGGGTTTGGGGGTTTAGAGTTTAGGGTTTATTTTATTTGTTTGCTTTTTTCTTTGTCTCGATTTTTCTTGGTTTGGATCCTCGTGTACGGTATTTTAACCCAGAGCCAAAATCAAGTGTTTACACCGACGATATATTTGGTTGGTAACAATTATTACCGACAAAATATGTTATTGTTGGTAATCTAAGTTATCGACCAAATTATTTTGTAGGTAAATATATTTCTCATCGCTGGTTTTGGTAAAGTAATTTATCGACAAAAATGAAATGGTCGGAAAACTTTTTTGGCGACCAAAGATGTTTAGTCGGCAAATGTCTTTTGCTATAAAATATTTTTGGTTGGCATTTTAATTCGTCGACGATAGTTATTCCGTCGACAATTATTTTCACCGACGAAATGCTTCATTCTTGTTGTTGGGGAGCCGGTAATGTAAGGTGGAGCTACAATACAGGTATAGTCAAATTAGTAAACAAAATCTGAAAGTCAGAAATAACACGATAAAGTGGCAAGATATTACCAAGTAAACAAATTTTGTACACTAAATGAGGAAAGCGTCAAGATATGAGCAAGTAAACAAATTATGTATAACACTAAATCTGTTAAAAAAATTAGTAAACACAAATTTAAACAACATCTGTGACCGGCAACATAGGAATTGCTTCATTGAGATTAACAGTTAAGAACACCATTTATACTTAACGTTAAAAACAACAATTAACACCATTTACAAAACTGAGTGCGTTCAACCAACAATGAAGTAAACAACACCAGTACGAAATTTACTGAATACAACCGAACGAACGATTGAACCCTAACCATAACTGACCCTCCAGTAAATGATTCCTTTACAACTGTAAACAAATTCCTGTCTCGATTCGTTCCCACAGTTGCGAACCCTGTTTATACTTCCAATTCTCGCATCAAAACCCATTTAAACTAATCAAGCAACCAAAACTAGCAAACGATAATGCAGTGGTACGAGCTTGTAGATACCTTCGTCAAATCAAAATTCATACAAGGTAATTCACTTGAGCAATGCGACAATCCGCGATAAGTTGAATTTAGGGTTTGGGACCCCTTTCATTGGAGTGTCTTCGGTGTCGAGTTGAAGCACCAATAATTTCCCATTAATTAAAGCTCTTCGCCTCAGTCACTTTGTTTTTATCTATACAAGTCAGTTGCTTTTATAATTGATATATCAAATAAACTTGTGCAAATGTTAAGAGAAGATCTAACAGTCGAGTGGAATGAACACAACCACTTGACACCCATGCCAATTGTTTGAGCCATGGAAATTGTAAATCAAAGAATATTTTTTTTAAAGAACAAACTGAAGCTTGTGTCAACATGCTGAATATATGAGGACTAAAAACCATACCAGTTTCCTAGTAAACAACACCAAATATGATGTTTTGGACAAAACTTCCTCCCATTCAGGGCTTGTATGTGTAGCAGGATTCTCATACTTCTTCTTCCCGTTCAGGTCTTCTTGATGTCTTCTCGTCTGTGTCTTCTCAATTCGTCTGGTGTTCTTCTGTGCTCCATGTACGTCTCTGTTCTTGTTGTTAGTGTCTCCCCTCCTCTAATTTTGTTCTTGATGGTATTCCTTCGTTCTGACTTTGTTCAACTAATTTGCGCGCCAATTTTTATTTAGTAAAATTAAATTTGAAACATGTGAAGAATCTGGTCGAATACCTTGCTAATATCATGACCACCTTGCGTACCCGATAACCCCGAGTTCGAATCACATCATTGATGACTTTGTCATTTTCGTTGTACTTCAAGATATGTTTTTATCGACGATAGAAGTTTTGGGTAGAGGCTTTACAGACGAATTAAAAGTGTTTGTCGGTAAAAGTAATTTTTGGCTATAAAAAAAATCATCGGTGATTAGAATGGATCACCGACAAAAAAAAATGGTCAGTAAAAAAAAGTTACTCCCGATGAACCGGAAATTTCGTAGGCAAATTCAATTTTACCAACGAAAATTATTTCTGTCGGTAAACATGGAATTTTCAGTAGTGAACCAATATACGGACCGTGGATCATAGCCACGAGATCGAGACCACTAGGAACCAAGTCAAAGACTGTAAGTCGGAATTCATGTAATGTAAAAGAATCAAGTGCGCACTGAGGGAAGAGTTAGAGGGACATGATGTCCGTGAGAGAATCCCTAAGTAGAAGAGACACCTATGAAACCATCACCCTTTGTTACAGTGGGTGTGTGGACAGAGTAAATAAGCAACCATCAACCATATAGATAGGCAGAGGGACAGATCTCTCATTTACTTGACATAGAGCTCAGAGAAGGGTCTCCCTTTAGTTCATAACATTATGAGCAAAATAATTCACCAACTAAATAAATTTCCCTCTAAACTTGCACAAACTTCCTGGCCTGAATATCAACATAATACAACCTCAGATACCATACCCATCAATAAATAACAGACCATCAAAAGTTTGAAAAATTTATACCACCCACATTAAGAAGTAGGGGATTTAGGCTTGCTCTCGGCTATTCCCCTGTTCTAGGGAATTGACATCAAATGCAAGTAATTAGATGGTCGCCTCAAATGATGGAGTTGAATGAGTACTCTTTGAAATAGAACAGAGAATACGGTCGGGCTTCCACCCAAGGACTCCGCACCATGTACTAAATGTGATAAAAGGAGAAACACGTGTGTAGGCCCATACTGCGATTGAAGGAATCTTAAAAAATATATGGAGAAATGCAATTATGATAAACGAAAGGGAGAATAAAATTCGTGGAGGCCTAGATGAATGCACAACCTAGAACAAGAATAACTAATGGGGAGGGCTCAAGCAGAGGCATGAGCAGAAGGATTCGAAGTAGGAAAATGAATTCACCTAGAAGCGCTTCTGCAAAGAAACTCTCGAGTGAAGATCCGTGTAACAAAAGGGTTCTGGTGTCTGTATCAAAACAACCATAAGGAACCATTTAGGCTACTAAGTTGGAAATGTTAGGGTCTCTAGATGCAACCTCACAATTTCAAACTTAAAGGATCTTGTGAGAAACGATTGTATTTCTCATGGAAATTAAGAATAAAATAGAAATGTGTGATCGGGCAAGAAAAAAAGTAGGCTTGGAATTTGAAACGTATGTGGAATCGAGGAATTGCTGGAGGTTTCACATTGTGGTAGACGAAGGAGATGGAAGTGATCGTCTGTTACAAGAAAAACACTTCATTGATACTAACTAGCATTGGAGTCACTAGTAGTAGTGAAAACATTGATATAGCGTGGGAGTATGGAGATGTGGATTTTGAGTTTGTGAAAAAAGAATTAGAAGTCTGGATAGGGGAAGAGTTAAACCATGGTTGTCCATAAGAGATTTCAAAGATAACATATGTCAAACAGAGAAAATTAGAAGGGGTCTAAAAGCACACCGAAAGATGGTAGCATTTAACAAACTTTATGAGGTTGCTCAACCTTGGATTTAAGGGACAGACACACATGTGGGCAATAATTAGAGAAAGACATATCAACTTATGGAAAGACTCAATAGAAGGATGATGAACTCACAATGATGCTACAATATCTAAAAACCCAAGTGTTTCATGAACCCACGATTGGTTCCGACCACAACCACCTAATATGGATAACCACCGGTCAACGAAAACCATTTTGTGTTTGAGGATTGTGGATTTAATACTGAGTGAGGAGGTGGTTATAAAGGGATAGAGGATGACATCTATTGAAGAAGATAAGGGAGAGATTTGGGTTCGAAAGTTGATTAAGTGTCGAAACATATTATTGAAATGGAGCTCGAAACAATTCAGGAATAACATTAACCATATCGTGGAAGTATGACCAAATTAAGGAAAAGGATTTGAAGCTTCAACCAATAATGCTTCATAAGAGAGAGGAAATGGAGTGGCATCAACACTCAAGACTGAAGTGGTTAATCATTGGGGATAAGAGCACAAAATGTTTCCACTTAACAACAATTAATAGGAGATGGCGTAATAGTATTCACCACATTCAATATTTCAATCAACAGAGGAAGAGTGGCTCTTACAAATAAAGAGGACATTATATGCAAGTGCAACACTTTCTTCGTGAGTGTATTCAAATCAAGCAAAAAAAACAGTTGAGAAAATATTTTGGACTACATTCCTACAATGATCTTGTCAGAATCAAATATGAATATGGGAAATCACACTCGCATTTGCATACCATCCTTGATCACGACCACAATTTTCACCACTATACAAGTCAAGAGGAATCCTAAATACCTGCATAATAGTGAATAGAACTCTAACAACATATAAGCGGATTATAAATCAATACCTTTATAATCAGTCTGCAACTAGTACCTACATCAGGAGGCCGACTTCTATTCCCCACCAGCGTTGGTTGGCATGCCATCTGCATAAGACTTTGTTTCAATGGTTAACATCTTCACTGATATTTTCCTCAAATAATCGTAAAGTATAAACAATATCAGGTTGGGCCACCTAACAAGCTAAAGAATCCTCGTAAGTCTGACTTAACGGTAAAGGAGTGACATTTCCTTAGTTTTCCAAAATGCTAGAACATTTCTGATGAGATTTTGTTCCCTCAAAGTCTTCTGATTTTCTTTGGTCGAATAAACGCTTTACTTGATGAAGTAAAACGTCGTGATCCGAGATCACGGTTGTTCGTACATACAATCAGTCACAACTAAACAGATAAATTGAAGTGGAGGTATTTCGACTGAATCATTCAGACTCACTCCCTGTCTCGCTTGGTTCGCTATCCAATTCGCACATTCATTTGCCGTTCTTGGAATCGCTCGCCATTGCACTTGTTCGAGTTACCCCGCTAGTGCTCGTGTGTTGGTGATGATGTTCGCCACCCTCTAGTATGTCGACCCTTGTTCAAGTTGTTGGTGTACCGTTTGTGAATCCGTCTCTATGATGATGCTTGGCCATCCTGATTGTATTGCTAGCCTTACACCTTCATGTATAGCCAAGGCTTCCATTGATTTGACATATTCATTTCGGTATCTCCGGTTTAGACCTCCCACGACCTTTCTATGCTTATCTCGTGCGAGCACCCCTATGCCCGCTCGTTTCGAATGTTGGCACCACGATGTATCACAATTGATCTTAATGATACTCAATGTCGGCGGTCTCCATTCCTTCTCCCCTAGTCTCGTATGGGCGATCCCGCGGCTGCCGAAGTGTGCTCCAGTCAGTTTTGTTGCTTCTGTTCCTCGTAGGCTCGCTTGATCTCCTCGATAAATCCTCTTGGGCATGGTTGTTTTGCTTTGAACGCCGCCTTGCACCTCGTCTTCCATATTTTCCAACACGTGATCATCGTTATGACCCATCTCCTATCATGTGTCCCTCCTTGGCCCCTTGGCCCCTTTCGTCTTTCGTCGAGCCAATCAACCATGTTTACATTGTTTGGTCGGCTCACTCGCAGCCCTAGAACCTCGTACATAATGCGTTCAGTCCATTCACATCCTAGGATCATGTGTTCCCTTTTTTCCACTTCTCCGCATATGGGGCATCCGAGGTTCACGTTCATACCCCTCTTGACCATGTTTACCTTGACGGCTAAAGAGTTCGTGGTTAGTCGCCATATAATTATTTTTTTTACTTTTGGCATTACCTTTGTTGCCCACATGCCCTTCCACATGTCGTCGTCTCTTGTGTTTCTCGGTCGTTCGGTTTGGTCGGATATCTCGCGGATTCTGTGATAAACAGAACCGAACCATAGGAGCTCCGTTCCTAGTGTGTGGCCAAATATACCAGTCCGTCCCTCAATCGCGTGGTAGTGGTATGGTAAGGATGTGCTCGGAATATTCTTGGTTGACAATGCTTTTGACTATGTCCACATTCCAAGTTCCGTTCGGTAGTATTAGGTCACGTACTAGCAAGTCTCCTCCATTTTCCACACTTGTTTCGGCACATACCCTCTTGGATTCCTTGGTATAGATCCATGGGTTCTCGAAAACTCCGACACTTTATCCCGCTCCTATCACCCATACTACTTCTCGCTTCAATACTTCTTGGCTGTGAAGAAGACTACTCCATCCCCATGAGGCTCGGCCTTCTCTTTTCGCTTCTAGAAACGTACATCTCAGAAAATATAGTCCCTTTAAGACCTGTGCGCATAGGTTATTTGGTTCGGTCATCAACCTACTATCCATCTTTGTGAGTAGCGTCATGTTGAAGGTTTGTAGTTCTCGGAACTCGAGACCCCTGCCTCCTTTGCCAATGTTAGTACCTCCCATCACCTCGAATGTGTCCTTTTGCCTTCAATGAGGGCGTTTATTTCCAAGCACCATGTTTTTGGTAACCGGAACACGCTCATAATCGCCGTTATAATCGCCGTTATAATCTCCGTTATAATCGCCTTGATGAGGACCTCCCTGCCCGCTTGGTTCAATGATTTTGGCCTATACCCGTTCAATTTGTCCTTTGACTTTGTTTCTTAGGAAACCTAAAGCCTCTTTCTTCGAGCCACCCCATAGTGATGGTAATCCCAAATACTTTCCTGGCGTGCCGTGTATGTTAAGTGCCCCTTCAATCCGTTAACGTTCGGATGCACCTGCTCCCTTGCTAAAGTATAGAGCCAATTTTGCCCTATTGATTCTTTGTCCCGAGACTTCGCAGTATTTGTCGAATATCTTCCTCATATTCTCGGCCTGTGTTGTTGTTCCTCCCATAAAGAAAAGCGAGTCATCGACAAAAAACAAGTGGTGTAATTTTGGGCATTGTCGCCTTAGTGTAATCCCTCTAATTTCCTCTTCCCTTGCCACACCTATCATCCTCCTCGAGAGCACATCCGCAAGTAGGATAAATAAGTAAGGTGCAAGTGGATCACCTTGGCATATACCTCGTGATGGTCGTATGATATCCGTGCGAGTTCCATTAACCACGCCTTGGTATGTGGTTGTTGATATGCATGCCCCCATCCATTCCACCCACTTCTCTGTAAATCCTCGGCTTCTCAACGTTTCCAAGAGGAAACCCCATTCGAATCTATCATACGCCTTTTTCATATCAATCTTTAGGGCGCATTCAACCTTGTTCTCATTTCGACCCGCTTGAAGGTGATGGAATACTTCATGAGCTACCATGATGTTGTCTTCTATGTTTCGCCCTGATACAAATGCACTCTTGAACGGGGTGATAAGATCTGATATATACATTTTCAAGTGGTTCACCAACACTTTTGAAATTATTTTGTTAATAAAATTGCAGCACCTTATGGGCCGAAACTCACTAGGTTGTGTCGGGTTTTGTATTTTCGGTATGAGCACAATATCTGTGTTATTTAGGATGTTTTGGAGGATACCCGCGTTGAAGAAAGCCTTGATCGTGGTGATTATATCCGCCCCCATGACATCCCAATTCCGTTGATAGAATAAACCCGGAAACCCATCCGGACCCGGTGCTCGTGATCCTCCTAGTTGGTACGTCGCCGCCCGGATTTCTGAATCTGTTACATCCTTTATCAACTTGTCATTCATCTCGGTTGTCACTTGTCTTGGTATGTACCGAAAGAATTCTTCCCCCGGTTCGGTCCTCTCCGAAGTGAACATGTGCCCATAGTACCGATAAAGCTCATCGACAATCCTTCCCTCGTTATCTATCCACACCCCGTTCTCATCTTTTATTCGGCATATATGATTACGTCTCCTTCTTGCTATTGTGGTTTGGTGAAAATAGGTAGTATTTCGGTCCCCTTCCGTTAGCCATTTTACCCTCGACGTTTGTTTCCAATATGTCTCCTCTATTGTCCATATGGCCTTTATTTTCCCTTTCAACCTATTCTCCTCCCGGATCGCCTCTTCATCCATATTTCCTTGTGCATTTCTCCTTAGGTCTGCTTTGATGTTATCTGTTTCTTGCATGTTATTCCCAAAGTGGTGCTTGCTCCATGAGGTGAGGAACTTTCAGCATTTTTTTAGCTTGACATACACCCCTTGTGTTTCCCTCCTCGAGGTTGGGGGGTTTCATGCATCTTTGATGACCTCCTTGCATGTTGGGTTCTCTAATGACATAGCCTCAAACTGGAACCGCCTCTTTGTCCTCTTTGTCGGTCTCTTTAGTTGGACCACCATTGGTGAGTGGTCTGAGCCGATCGTCATCTCCTTGATACATCTCCCATGTTGGTGTCTCATTATCCACTCCGCATCGGTGAAAACCCGATCTAGGCGCTCACTTATCCTTCCGAATTTCTAATTAATCAAATCTATAAATACCATATAAAACATAACTGAGTTTCATTGACGAATAAAAAGATGTGGTACTTATCATATGGTAGAGCAAGTATATAGTTAACTTAATGAAGTTTGAAAAGGAAAACAAATACCCACAGTAACTATAGTATACAAGCGACATACAACAAATAATCAGGAGAAGACACGTACACAAACAATAAAAGTAGGTTTCCAAATACTCATACCTTGAATACAGTGAAAAAATGAAGAGAGAGAATGCATAATGAAAGACTAAAAATGGCGGAAGCCATCATTACATGATCCACTAACCAAGCATGCAAATCAAAGATTTGAACAAGTCTTTTTTCGAGCGAGAGCAAAATAATGGTTAGCTAAAGTCGTATATGTGTAAGAGATACAGTACAACAATCCAACATTGCCAATACATGATCCATAATGGCTGCAGGCTAAAATTACTTAACGATACAACATCCCATGATTAGTTGATATCAGCTTGATGATTAGCAAATCATCTCAGTTGCACATCTTCGAGAATATTATAACCAATCAATTTCTTTTAACACTTGCGCCATGTTCTTTTTACGGAATATGAATGCAATACGTGATACATGTTCTGTTTAAAGTTGTGCTTTTCGCGGAATTGGAAAATTTCGGAATACGGATTCCTAAAGGGGTGGTGTTACCGGCTATAAACCAAAGATTGTCTAAGCCTTGCGGGATTGCAATACATAATAGGGACGCAAAAGATGGTTTTACCCTCAATTCATTTAAGTAATTCCGAAGCTACCCTCACTTATTTCTCACCAACCACCCTACCGAACTTCCACTGGAACAATTACTCGTCATTATAATTTCACTCTTCTTTCATTACTCCTCACTTCCTAGCATATTTCCTTCACTTCCTTCGTACCGAAGTGTTCCTCCATCTCCCTGTTTATCCTTGGAAATCTGTCCTCCTTCAATCGGAGAAGAATAACAGGTAAACTCTCGTTGATTCTGTCGTTGATTTCTCCATATTCGTGGATGTTTGAGTGGATTAAGGTTTGGTTGATTGTGTACGATTTCCGATTTGTTTGTTTAGCATGTCTAGGAAAATGCATAATCGCGGATTCTGAGTTCAGTGGAACCTAGACAGAACCTAGAATCGTTGATTTCAAGTTCAGACAGAACCCAGAATCAGAGTTCTGGGTTCCAGTAGAACCCAAAATCACCATAGAATCGAGACTCTGTGTTTCTGGGTTTTGGGAACCTAGAATCTGTGTTCTGGGTTCCACATGAATCCAGAATATGCATTTCTGGGTTCTAGTGGAATCCAGAATATGCATTTCTGGTTCCAGTGGAATCCAGAATCTGCATTTTTGGGTTCTAACTGAAACGTGTACAACAGTTGTGTGTATTCAGTTATGTGTGTAGTCACATATATAGAAAATGTAGTTGGTTCAATGTTGAACTAGTTGTGTGTATTTTCAGTTATGCCTCACGAGAGCATATTACAACATGTACAAATGTGAATAAGGTTGGTTGTGATGTTCCTCCATCTTTTGGTTGTGACAGTCGAGAATATTTGGTTGACGCACCATCTGTTTCCGAATAAAAAACACTAGTTATTTTTTTGGGATGGACCCCTCATTCCGACTCTAGTGGCTTTCTACTTTGGTGGTCTAGATGTATGATACTATCAACCTTCGACATGTATGTAAAATTTTGATTTAGGACAACACAATGTTTTGTACGATGTATGTGTGGTCACTAACGATGTTTTGTATGATGTATGTGTGATCATTTATGCTAAGTTTATAGCAAATGACTAACACTTTGTCAGACCTTGTATTGTCGTGTACTAATGAAATATTATATTGCAGATAGTGTAATTAAGGATATTTCGGATAAATATGCAATCAAATAATTTAGATTAATTAAAATATTTTTTTAAAAAAGTCAATGGATTGACCTTTAAAACTTATTTAAAAAATTAATTTTTTAATTATTAATTAATTATATCAAAAAATTTATTATTCTTAATTTTAAATTAATTAATACAAAGTAATTGTATAATACACTATAGATACAAAGTAATTGTATTACCACATTCCATTTCCATATACCATTCCACCAAAAAAACAATACAATTCCTTATTCCATTCCATTCCAATCCAGCAAATAAACAACTTCATATTCTTATCTCCTATTCCTTATTCCATATTCCTTATTCTGTGAAAGAAACGCACCATTGGATTTGGCGTGATTAGCAAAAACGAACCCTTAAATATCAAACCCAATCTAGATAAAATTTCAAGAAGAATGTGGGAAAGAAAATCTAGCTAAGTAATTATTTAGAAAATAGGGAAGAAAAAAAATACTTAGAAAGATCAGACCTAATTTAAATACAAGGATCAATATACGTCTATCTGAAATCAAAATATTCCAAGCATTAAAAGCCACTTAATCCACATAACATAAGATTGAAACAAAAGATAATAACGACAATAAGATTAATAAGTCATTAGAAACAATCTAGCAAACCTTCCAATGTCGCTAGTTTTGTTTTTTAAATGATAATGGTAATAATTCCATTAATAGGCATGCATAAGCTGGAGGAAATCTTCTAATATTTCTACTTGATCAAACTTAATAAGGTTAAATATTAAGGAGCTACCCGAACTTTGAAAATTCAAAACGGACTACCTCAACTTTGAGGAAGGTACCTCAAACGGACTACCCGATTTAACATCATCCGTTGACAGAATTTCATCGGAAATTTGTCAGAAATTGGACGGAGGTAGATATTTGCACTTTCGTCCAAGTTGAGGTAGTCTGTTTTGAATTTTTAAAGTCCGGGTAGCTCGTTGCAAAATGTCCAAAGTTCAGGTAGCTCATTGGTATTTAACGCAATTTACTATTAGGTTATAAATTTTGTACGGTTGGTAGAGAAAATCGTACATAAATATGTCGGGAGGAAGAAGAAGAAGAAGAATAGTAGAGAGAGAAGGAAATGTTTGTTGTTTTTTGATCTCTAGATTACCGAGCAGTGCCATGCAACATATACAAGTGTTAATGGGCTGACTAATTAAATTATTTAAACCGACCCAAGTCCTAATGAAATGGTTCCCATAGACAGGGACAGAGCCAGGAAAATTATTTAGTAAGGGCAAATATTAGAATAATAAAAAATAGTTTAACTAAACAAAATTCAGTGGGGGCAAAATATATGATTTAAAAGGGCTAAATTGAAAATTATTTCATTTTTAGGGTCAAATTTACACATAATTAATAGTTGAGGGGCAATTGCCCCTAGACCTAACATGGCTCCATCTCTGTCTGTAGCCCCCCGATAACTGACTTGTAACATTACCCCCTCAAACACGGACCTTTTTCTCAAGGTTGAAGTTCGAGAACCTCCGAGTTGTCCCTTCCCTTAAATCTTGATTTGTGTAGTCACCTTGTTACCACGATGCCTCATTTCCAAGCAAGGATGAAAACGAGCATTAAAGCTTTCTCATACTCGCTTGCAGCGATTATTAGACCGATCCAACAACTTCTTCACGAGGGCCTAAAATCATGATGTTCGTGAACCAATTAACAAATTAATCAATCATTTTAGTTCCCAACTTCTCCTTAGCAACCAGGTAAGATCCATCATGCATGTTGCTAATGCCATGTGTTGATCGAAGGTAACCCAAGGTCATCCTCTCCTCAGCCATGTTCATATCCATGTCCTCATACACAACAATTGATATTCTCCCACCAAGTCCCCATGTCACAGGCTTAAACTTTCAGTGGGTCATGTCCATGGTAATGTCACGTTCTTCCTCGACCTTAAGCTTGTCGAGAAAACGAACACACTTGTGCTTGCTCACCTCCGCAACTCTTCTCTCATGTTTCTCGATCCCGCACTTGTCAATGTCTTTAATGGTAACATTGTCATATCTATCAAGCTCAAGATTCATTCCTTCATGAAGGTCCCCTATACCAATAACCTGCATGTCACAATGGTGCATGCCAAATTTCTGTTTCGTACCCTTACGTATCGACAAGCTACATTGCTGAACCAAGGTTATATCATCCTCCCTTTCGATTAACTTGCTCAATATATTGGCGCGACTCATGTGTAAGGAACTTGACCCATTCCCTTGTAGTTCGAATTTCTTATTCTCACGTACAAACTTCATTGTAAAGTTGCTAAAATTCCATAATATATCATTCAATGTAGACAACCAACCTGCTCATAAGACCAAGTGATAGTTTTTCTGGGGTACCAAGAAAACCTTAGTCGTGAATTGATGCCCTTGCATATTCCATGTGAATTCCTTGCACATTCGGTTACACACCATGTTGCTTCCATTAGCGACCAAAACCTATAATGGCGGTATCGGTTCCGTGTCACACCCTAGCTCCTCGGCTATAGCGACGTCGAGGAAGTTGTGGGTACTTATCGAATCGATTAGAAATTGAAGTTTCTTGTTATTGACTCTACCCTTGACCTTCATTGTTGAGAAACCACGTGTTCCCGATATAGTAGCTTCGACCTTACTCTCTTGCTTTGTTCCGTCTACTCTGGCCCTATAGTAGTCATCCTCACCAATTTATATCATAAAAACTTGTTTTCTCTTACATCTATGAATACTTCTCGGGACACCAATAGCATAATCCTTTAACCTTACGAGTCTCCATCTCTTTGTTAGTGGTCATCCTAGCATTTCAACTATCAGCAAAATCCTTACTACTAACAACCTCATTTCTGGCAGATTCATATTACTAAAAATAACATTCCTTGACTGGTTCATATTGTTAACCGAGTGTAAAACAGAGAAGGATGGATTTCTTACGAAGGAAGGCGGTGGATAAGTTGGTGGTGGCAACTGCGATGTGAGGATCGAGTCATGAAGCTTGACCACTGCATAGGCCTCATGGATTGTTTACACACGCTGCAAGTTGAACCTGACCTTGCAAGCGGAGTTCCATCCCTCCGATAATCTAACATATTGTGGCCATTTCCAATACCCTCTCGATTAGTTGCACGCTGTGGAGAAACCCGTCAAGGTTCCGTTGGTAATCTGCAAAGGAGCCTTCTTGTGTAGATTCTTCAATTCCAATATAGCATCGCCAAACAGCTCATCCCCGAAACGAGCCTTTAGTACCTCGACATACCCGGACCACTCACTGTCTTTCCTGCTATTGCTTGTACCTTGATATAACCTTGATGCCATTGGAGAGTTTCACCCTCTAAGTGGATGACTGTCACCTTGAATCGAGCATTCTCTGGTCTGTCGTCAATGTCAAAGTAGTGCTTGAACCAGAACAACCAGTTGGCGATGTCGGTTCCAAAGAAGCGCATTTTGTTGATGCAGTAAATATGCTTGTCACGACCTTCCATTATAAGTTCTCGTTCCTTCGCCAGGATCATACCGTATGTGCCGAAGGTGACAGGAGAAAGCGTGAAGGGTGGTGCTTGCGTGTGGAGTGCCCTAGTGGTGGTGGAACTTCCTGACCTAAGTATACCCGACACACTCCAGGTTGCGCCCGATTGTTGAGCTTCTTCATCTACGATCAAGTAACGGATATCATCGAGCGAAACACTGAAATTTTTCTTTATGTTCTCGACCGAGGCCTTGTTGCACTCCACCGATGCGATGGCCCAGTCTTCTAGTCCGACCATTTTCCCTATTAGTTCGTGGAGAACCCGATTGTGTTCATTAATCGAAGTCTCCAGTCGTGCATCTTTTTGAGCTCGTGTCTCGGTAGGTGGGTTGGTAAATTGTGCGACCATGGTAGTGGAACTTCGACGGGAAAGGGTGGAGACAGGACGGCGGTTGGGGACAGGGTAACAACCGCTGCTCTGATACTAGATGGTACGGTTGGTAGAGAACACTGTACAAATATTTGTCGGGAGGAAGAAGAACAACAATATAGAGAGAAGAAAATGTTTTTTTTTTCATATCCATAATACCGAACAATGACATGCAACATGAGTATTTATTTTTAGAGATTGTTGAAAGCAAATATTTTCAAAATGAGTATTTCGGTAAACAATAAATACTAAATTTAGAATAGGACTTATTTTTCAATTATCTCAAAAAAATAATAGAGTAGATACATAATTAAATTAAAACTATAATTAAACATTTGACGTTGAACATGTGTTAATTAATAAAGAGCCTAAGAAAATAAACATGAGATATTTAATACAATAATATGAGAGTTGTTTCAATAATTATATTTGATGCATATAAAAATAACAATTGGAATTAGTAGTGTAGTAGTCAAACTTTTAGCTAGCATGTAAGAGGTCTAGGTTTAAAACTTGTTAGAAGCATGAATTTTTCACAATTGTGGACTGTAGTTTGATATCTACGAAAATATGGGATCGATTTGATAATTAGTTTCCTTAAAATTAGTAAGGGCAAATATGTAAAAAGCTATTGGGAAATGATAGTCCATTTGCTATTTCCCAACCAAGATCTCTTGATGGAGACTAGAAACAACAATCAAGCTAACTAAAATTACCAGAATGAATAGGCGTTTCAATACAGGAGTTGCTAAGTTCCGCCGTCGGAGCGCAGTAGAGAGACGACTCAAGCTAGTGTATTCTGAGATTAGAATTATCTTGACATTCATCGAAAACTTGGGGGCGGAGGGGTGATGGTTAGAGTCAAGAACTGGGCTTTGTGGGTGCGTAAGGAGGCTGGTAAGCATCGAAACTGATTTAACTTCTGAATTCAACGAGAGGAACTGATAGATGTGCTTATAGGTTTCTAGAGGAGGATTGGTATCACAGATAGCCTTGTGGCTGAACTGTGGGCCATAATGTATGATTTAACCATGGCGATCAACATGGGAATGCAAACTCATCCTGTGGAATTCGATGCACAAGAAGCAATTAACTGGATAATAAATAATAAATATTTGTTTAGACGTCTAATGCCTTTAATTCTAGATTGTAGGAAATTTGTTCAAGAAGTTCAAGATCAGACACATATTCAGATAAGCAAATGGAGTTGCAGATGCGTTGGCCAAGGAGGTGGTCGAGCTAGAGGAAAACTTACTTATTCTAAGAGACCCTCCTCAAAATATTTTGAAAATTATCGACTTCGATGGGACTGGAAAATGTGCTTCTAGATTAGTTAGAGACTTTGTTTAAATAATTGAATGTAAATTTACTGACTATTTACCCCCAAAAAACACTGATAGATGTGCTAAGGTAGAAGATAACATATATCCATATATTAATCTATATAATATATTACTTGTTTAACAAAACAAAATCTATATAATATATACTAGATGACATTTTTTTATATAATAATTAAAGAAATAGTTATAGATGGGTGACGAAAATTTCGCAATCAAGTCCAAATTATAAATAGAACTAGCAAATTTTATAGGTATCGGGTGAATACATTCAGTAGTGTTTTTTCAAAGGGAAAAGTATGAAAAATATTAAATATGTTTGCCAAAATTAGTAACTGATGTAACTTGTTTTGGGTCGCGGGTTTTTGATGTATTATGTTTCATTTTGTTGGTTTTTGAAGAAACGTTTGTTCTCCTGTCATTTTGTCCGTTTAAATTAGACACGTGCAACTCACGTGCTTGTTTCTTTAACGCATAAAAAAATAATAAATAAAAATACTGAAACTACCCTTGCCATATTTTCCTTCCAATATCCTAACTGATGTCCATCAATCTCCTCCTCGACCTCTCCATCACTCCAATTACAGAACCGACTCTCTTCCCCCAAAATCCTGAATTGTTGCAATCTTCCCCAATCCTCCCTTCTTTCGAAACCCTAAGCATCCCCACTGGTGCAACTCCTGGAGCTCCGCGAAGACCTCCCGCTGGTGCGACAAATGAAGCGTGATGAATAATTTCACATTGCGAAGGATTGTGATGAATAATTTCACTTTGCTTGTTAATTTGCTCTATGGACCATCTTTAACTACTTCAGCAGATGAACTTGCTGTGCTGAAAAACCGCTTAAGCAATTTGAACTTGCAAAGAAAGAAGATCCTCAATGATTACTTAGACTTGAGAGGTAAATTAAATCCTTCGTTGATTATAATTTTAAGTAGGTTAAAGCAGAAACATGAATCCTATGATGTATCCTTAAATTCAAACATCTTTCTTGTTAGTCATAGGATATTGTCAATGCAGGAAATATACAGGTATTTTGCCATATAAGGCCAATAAACACAGGTGAAAATTCAAAATCAGTTGGGGTAATGGATTCAAGCAAGGTTGTTCTGGAAGTTTCTAGCTCTAGCAGGAGTAGAAGTTATATTTTTTATAGCGTTTTCCACCCAAGCTCAACTCAAGGTGCTCAAAGTTCATGAAAAACTCCATGTATAATTTTGTTATAGATAACCATGCACGGACTCGTGTTCTTATTGAAAGTTTGATAACTAAAATATGTAGATGATGTGTTTAAGGAGCTTGAACATATTATCAAAATAGCATTGGAACTGTATTAGTAACACAATATCATGAAGAACGAGCAGTCCAATCAAGGCCTCACTCAATATGGTCTCAGAAATCTTCGTGGAAAGAACTTGTTGGTAATGGGATAAATGATACATTCACCATGTCAAATATACTAAAGGATGCAGGCACTACAAGAAACTCGAGCATAAACATCGGCTAAAATGCGTTGCTAACTTAATAAATACCGTTGCTAAGTCGTAACAGCGACTAAATCGTCGTCGCGGTAGTCCCCATCGTTAAATGTCTATACGTCGACAATTTGTCGTTGTTAAATGATTGCCGCTGTTAGGATGTGGCTCCCCGCGTTAACTTTACAGCGGGATCAGTTTGTTGTTAAACACAGATGAACGACGACAACTATATATCGACATTATAGATTAGTATTAGTGATGATAATGTTCTGTCGTACAAGTATTGTTTTAGACACGACTAATAGTTGCTGCCTTTCAAAGGAAACAATTTCCAATTTCATTGTCGTTAAAAATTTAAATCTACGATTGGATTTTTGTTGTAACAAAACCTCTGTTTTTAACGTCAATGATATTTGTAATGAATCAAGCTTATTTATGTTCACTCACACATTGTTATCGTCAATGTATGTATCTTAATGGTCGTATTGTTGTCCAAAAGTTGGCTTTGTTACATGTTTGTATCTGTGTCAACATAAAGTCGATGCAAGTTGTTATAATTTGTTACAATCCTAATTTATTTGTGCTGTCAATTGTGTATGTATAACAACAGTAATTTTTGCCGTTATACATGTTCTTTTCATATATATGTAAATCCATTCACTGCTGCTATAAGTGCATTCGGTCAACCACCTTTCCGTTGACATTAATCTACCAAGACAGTAACCATAATTGGTTGAAGTTCAGAAGCTGAATACACATCATGCATAACAACCCCAAAACCATGAAACTTTGTACATAGAACACGTCATAAGTCCAATGCATATCATGCATACTAACCAGAAAACCAACTAGGCATCCCCACAGACAGGTTGTTCCCCCAAAACATACACATCAACTAAACCATGACCTATCTAACAGTCCTTACACCCACTATCAGCATGATGGATTTAAAAAGCTTAACAGTTAAAATTAGTCAGTACTACTGCTCCCAGTTCAAGCAGTTGGATCTGCACATCAAACCACCCAAGTGTTAGTCGAAATTGAATAATATCTTCGTACGTATTAATAGCTGAAATACTCATCAACATGTTTGTATGTCAGTTTACCTTGTGTGTCGTAATCATCTTGGAGATGGCCATTTGCTAGCATAGCCCATCTCATGATATCCATATCCCTCTGAATAGCAGCCATACTAGCCTGAAATTCAGCCAGTTGCCGAGTGGCTTCTTCAGCCTTGCGAGCACTTTCTTCGGCAATTGTCCTAAACTCCTTTGTTTCTTCCCTTGCTTGTCTCAGCTGCACACTCTCCATGGCCCTTGCAACCTTGGAGATACGGCTTCTACGCTTCTCCGACATTCGAACTTCCTCGTATAAGGAATCCTTGTTCAAATGCAGATCATCCTCAACTTCTACTTGAGCAACCATCTCTTCAACTTGGTCCTACAAGCAATTATTTACACAGTATGTTGGATTGACCAAATCCACATTGAATAAAAATACTTTAGAGTGTATACATACCATGATGGACTTTGACTTTGCATCAATTGGGATCCCCTTTTTGTCGAGATGATTTTTCAAGAACATGTGATACTCCCCAGGATGGACACCGTTATTCTTCTCAATCTGTTCCACAACACATAATATATGTGTAATTTTTAATTAACAGTAAAACCTACAGGTTAAAGCAGTATAAGAGCTACACGGTTACCTCCTGCATTTCACGTTTTGCAAAGCTGCATGCTCCAGATGTGTGGCGCATAACCTGGTTAGACCTATTTTTTTTGTTTCGTTCACTTATGATCTAACCGGAGAAGTAGAAAAATAATTAGCTTGAGATAAACTTACTAACTGATCCTAATGTATGTGATAAATAACAAGATTTGAGTAGAGATAGATTTAAGACCTTGAATTCATCAGAACTGAACCAATTCACTAAATATACTCAATCTTCTTTTACCACATCTGGAGGACAATGTTGGAGACGCTCTTCATTTGTAGGATACCTATCGTAGTGGAAACGCTTCAAATTTGCACGGTAGTTTCTGTACTTGTCTCTTAGGACCATGACAATTAGCTTTTTCAGGTTATCATCATCAGGCACCACGAACATTTCCTAAACATAGACAAACCCTATTCAATCGCCAACCATTCTGTTGCAGTAAAAAAGGTGATCAATGAAAGAGTGTTTGCGTATATACTTACTGATACCACCTCAAGCATCTTAGCTTCATAGTCTATTGGTTCCTTGGGAATATCACCCTAATCTTTCACTTGCAAAGGTGCATTTGTCCGTTTACGGACAATACAGCCGCACCATGATGCAAAAGTTGAGGTGTTTTGAGAACACACCCGACCTTGTTCATTAAACTTGAGCTCCTCTTTTTCGTTTATACCGTTTCTTGACAGCCTAATACAACGGGTTCTCCCACGACGTAACTTCAGGACACTTGGTGGAAGGATCTCATCAGGTGCAGGGACAGGATCTGCATGCCCAAGCGTCAGGTGCATGAATAAACAACAATAGGCTAAATACGATCACATATATTTCAGTAATGCTAGCTAGACATTTCAGTAACACATCTATATATACAACGGTATGTTAGAATAACCTGCTACTGATTCTTCCACAGGTGTTGGAGCAACTGGTTCTTCCACAGGTGTTGGAGCAACTGGTTCCCCCTCGGCATTTGAACATAGGTGTTGGGACAGATTGTTTCACAATCTGATGTCTCCAAGCTTCTCTCTGCAGCATGGAAATTAACAAAGAAACAAATTAGCCATTCAACTCGGACAACAGTTTTTGCGTGACCACCCAAGCATAAGTCCATAAGAATGAACTTACGTTTGGTGTTTCGTCCAGATTTCCATGGAGATCTACGCAGTGGCACTTGCTGTGCAGCTTGTTTCCTAGAGTCACCTCTCTTCGAACCGGCCATGCTTGCTTGAAACACTTTAAGAAAACATAAATATACATGGGACTAAGACAACCGAACTTATCTTTTTGGCCACCCACTGTATAGGTTAGAGATAAAGGACGAAACTTTTACAAGAAAGATCACCCAGTCGGAACATACTCTATGGTTGAAATAAAGAACAGGAAGAAAAGACGGTGAAGAACAAGAAACGGATAACAAAAGAGCAAGCTTGATCGATGAACACAGATGGAACCTAAACACAAGAAAGCATGCCTAACATAGATACCTAAACACAGATCAACCTAAAAACAAGAAACTCATAGAGGAAATTCTTTTTTGCAGTATATCAAAGCATAGCCTACGGATAGTGGCATGTTCACATGCAGTACAACATCAAACAGATGAAGGGAACCCACGCTGGCTGTAGGACTGAACTTACCGCTGAGCTGCAGAGAGAACGAATTACCTGCGGAGCTTCGTCTTCGTCAAGCTTTCAGAAGCAGAACCTTCAGCTCTGAAAAATGCCAAGTAAGATGTATGTTATGGAGGGAAAGAAAAGGTTTCGTGGGATATATAATCTTCCTCGGGATATAGTGCTGACCAATACGACTGTCTCCGTTACTCCCCTTCAGCTTCCATAATTAATTCCCCCTGCAACAAGACAAATCACACATGGCTTGTCTTGTACCGAATTCACCCATTTGGCATCCACTACGTTCCATTTGGCATCCACTACGTTCCATTTGGCATCCACTAAATTTAGAAGGCTGTGTTTTGGGCTACTGCAACTTCTGGTATGGCCCAAACTCTTAGCAAGTTCTGGTATGGCCCAAACAAGAAGGCTGAGTTAACATCCTGCAGGTTGCCCAAACAAGAAGGCTGGGTTCTGGTCAATTTCCAGCAGCAACGTTTCACAGCAATTGTTGTACACATAAGAGATTTGTCAATCTTATCATTACAGGATAATCCAGAATTGATAACATATTTTAACACTTGGTTTGAAGGATAATCCAGATTATGTTCAACACCATCGCAGATAAAGTCAGAAGATACTCTCTTTCTGGCACATAACTCTCTTTGTGGCACATAGACCACCAAATTTTTCAGCACACAGAACATCAGATTATCTGGCTATAACAGCACCATCACAGGAATCATCATGTTTTAGTTGTTGCTTTGAGCATATATCAAGTATAGTTGTTGAGTTATTGTGCATAGAGAGAGGCATTGAATCATTTTTCAGTTTATGTAAAGAAGTATTACACACAAAACCATGAGAGACACTCATCAAATCAGTCATCAAACGAGAATGTTCAGTCACAACAGCACCATCTTTAGAAAACTCAGATTTCGGTTGTTCTTTTGAACATGTAGCAAGGATAGGAGCTGAACCATTTTGCACAGAAACACTCATCTTATTATTACTCAAACCATGGACAGTAGGATTACATACGGACTTAGGACCTAAACACTTTGAAATTTTAGCATTAGCACTCATCTTATTAGAACCTGATTTTTTTGAAACAAAACCAGTAGCTGCTATACACAGATCCTGTTTCACTATGTCCATTCGTTTTTTTCAAAGAACATGTTAACACAGAACCTGTTTCACAGAACCTGGATTTTTTGCAGCTCAAAACGAATTACCTGTTCCACAGAACCTGTTACACTCAAAACACAGTATCTGTTTTAACAATTTCCAGCAGCAAACAATTTCCAACAGGGTTAACATCCTATTTTAACAGAGTTCCAGCAGCAGAACCTGAATTTTTTGAAACAAAACCAGTACCTGCTATACACAGATCCTGTTTCACAATGTCCATTCGTTTTTTTCAAAGAACATGTTAACACAGAACCTGTTTCATAGAACCTAGATTTTTTGCAGCTCAAAACGAATTACCTGTTCCACAGAACCTGTTACACTCAAAACACAGTACCTGTTTTAACAATTTCCAGCAGCAAACAATTTCCAACAGGGTTAACATCCTGTTTTAACAATTTCCAGCAGCAGAACCTGTATTTTTTTCACAGAACCTGTTTCACTCAACACAGAACCTGTTTCACTATGTCCATTCGTTTTTTTCACAGAACCTGTGAACACAGAACCTGCAGTTTCACAGAACCTGAATGTTTGGCAGCTCAAAACGAAGTAGTGCTTCCATAGAACCTGTTTGCAAAGAAAACACAGAATCTGTTTCACTGGAAATATTGGAGTTGAACATTATTTAAACCTACACAAAGTATTTGTTACAAACTGTTTAGACAAATACAACAAGCAAATAACAGAAACAAGAAACTGTCATAGTACACATCCTAATGCAAACTGTCATAGTACACATCCTAATGCAAACTGTCTTAGTACACATCCTAATGCTGCATAAATTGTCAAGTTAGGAATACTGTCATCATTCTTCTAACTTGCATTAGAGAGTTCTGCTTCATCCAACCCACCATCGTCGTTATCCTCCGAATCATTGCTGCTCGAGTCAGTGCTAACATGGTCATTCTCCTCAGACTCATAGCTGCCTTCATCAGTGTGAACATCATCTTCATCCTCCAGATCATTGCTGGACGAAAACTCCTCCTGATCCGAATCTCCCCACCGTTCTCCTGTGTTTTGTTCAGTTATTGCAGCAACATTAACGTCAACCATCTCACCCTCTTCATCATCTCTACCCCACTGAACTATTTCGTGTTGATCACCAACTATCGTAGGACGTTGACCACTGGTGCTCCCTTCTTGGTATGCCTCAACTTCATCACCCGATGTTCGTCCAGCAAGAACCACCTGACGTTTGATGGCTGCTGTCAGCACAACGCTCCAACCACGGTCTGTGTGATCCATAAAATAAAACACCTGCGTAGCTTGAGATGCAAGAATGTACGGCTCGTCAGTGTGCAGAAAATTGGTGTGGTTAACACAAGTGAAGCCGTAATCGTCAATCTTGAATCTGTTTGCCTCTAACAGAACATTAAACCATTACATTTAAATAACATCTTCCAGCACACCATAGTAGTCTATGTCTCCAGAGATTGGATTGTTATCTCGAGTGCTGCTATAACACGCTGTATCCGCTTTGACTTGAACTCCACTATTGTCAAAGGACCGCATGGCGGATATGTTTTTGCAATGGAAGACAACGCCTTCTATTTTATAGCCCGGGTACCTCTTAACACTATATAAAGGACCTTTGGATAGTTCTCTCAACTGTTTGACTGATTCGGTATCTGCTGAGGCAACCAGTCGGCTTATCTATGCATATAATAGTGTGTTAACATGGTACAAACTCACAACTTGTAATATGTAAGGCTGCATACTCACCCTTCCTTCGAACCAGTTTGCAAAGGTCTTCTGGTGCACAACGTCAATTCCTCTCCTTGAGACTCTAGCCCCATAAGCATCCTCTTATGCTCCCTGTCAAACAACACGTCCACATTAGACATACGCCTGCAGGTTTAGTCAACAACATATGCCTGAAATAAACAAGAATACATACTGTATGTATGGCATAGCCTCTTCACATTGATTTAGTATATATCGATGAGCTTGTTCCCATTCGACATTTGTTAATTCTCTTGAATGTGCACCTCCCAGCGGTGCTCCGCTTGGTCGAAAAATAGAAAGGTAAATTGGTCTGCACACATTTTCGGCCTCTCCTTCAGAATTTGGTACCCTTTGAAACTTCGTATGAGTATCAACTAAATATCTCGAACAAAAGGTCAGACACTCTATCGCAATATAGCCTTCGGCAATTGACCCTTCTAGACGACTTCTATTGCGAACAAAACTTTTCATAATCCCCATTATCCTGTTCCACAATAAATAATTTTGTTGACATCAGTACAAGTATAATCACATTTTGCATTTCAATTATGTTAACACACCATGACATGTATTTACTAAGCGTTACCTCTCAATGCTGTACATCCAACGGTATTGAACTGGACCACCCAACTTTGCTTCTTCTACTAGATGGACAAGTAGATGGGCAGTTATATTAAAGAAGGCAGGTGGGAATATCCGCTCCAGATTACACATCATCAAAGGTAATTGTTTCTCCAACCAATCCAAATCACGTACGTCCAATTCTTTCGACCAGAGTACACGAAATGTATTAGACATGTCTACGATTGAACTACACACTGGTTTGGGTAGTAGTCCTCTTATTGAAACTGCCAGAATACGCTGCATTAGTATGTGGTAGTCATGGCTTTTTAGTCCTACAAGTTTCCGGTCATGCACGTGCACACAACGAGAGATGTTAGAGGAATAACCGCTTGGTAACCTCAAATCTTTTAGAAACTGACAGAATGTTGTTTTCTTGGCCTTCGACAGGGTATAACTTGCGGGTGGTAGGATCATTTTGTTTCCTCTCTGCACAGGATGTAGAGGATATCTTATGCCCATGGCTTTCAAATCCAGGCGTGCTTTCAAATTGTCGTTGCTTTTCCCCGGCAAGCCTAACAGTATCCCAACGACATTAGCACAAACATTCTTTTCAATGTGCATCACATCCAAGTTGTGTGGGTGTAACAAATCTTTCCAGTAGGGTAGTTGAAAAAAAATACTCTTCTTCTTCCAATTACCGGTCACCGAATCAACACCAACCTTGCGACTTGGTTGTGTCTTTCCAAAGGGGATCTCCTCAAGATTTTGCAACTGTTGCAAAACTTGCATTCCTGATAATCTCGTTGGAGGTCCTCTGAAATCTTGTTTCCCATCGAAGGACGATTTATTCCTCCGCCAAGAATGATGTTCGGGTAAAAAACGACGGTGACCCAAAAAGGCACACTTCCTCCCATTCTTTAGCCGACAGTAATGAGTATCCATTTTACACACAGGATATGCAAGATTACCCTACGTAGCCCACCCTGATAAGTTGGCATAAGCTGGTAAGTCATTAATTGTCCAAAGAACACAAGCATGCATCTTGAAGTTCTCCTTCTTCGATGCATCGTATGTCTCAGCACCATTCTCCCACAGATTGTGCAGTTCATCTATTAATGGTTGTAAGTAAACATCAATATCATTGGTCGGAGCTTTTGGTCCGGGAATAAAAAGAGAAAGTAAGTAGTTTGTATCTTTCAAACACACATCTGGTGGGACGTTATAAGGGATGACGAAAACAGGCCACATACTGTATGGATGACTTTTGTCACTGAAAGGATCGAATCCATCTGTTGCTAGACCCAATCTGACATTCCGTGCTTTTGCACCAAAAAGTGGGTGCATCTCATCAAGTTTTTTCCACGAAGAACTATCAGCTGGACGCCATCGTTGATGCGACCTTCCTTATGCCAGCTCATTGTTGATGCAGTCTTAGGGGACATAAACAAGCGTTGAAGTCGGGTTGTTAGTGGGAAGTAGCGTAACACTTTCACAGGCACTTTATGGGTCTTTCTACCAGGGTTTAGTGAAGCATCATTCCCACTCACATGTTGTGTTTGTTCTTTCCACCTGGACTGTCCACATTTAGGGCACATATCAGCACATTGGTACTCCTTTCGAAATAAGATGCAATCGTTCCTACAAGCATGAATCTTTTGGTAGTCTAACCCCAAATCCGCTATAAATTTTTTGGCTTCATAATAAGAGTGAGGCACGGTATTGTCTTTTGGGAGTACCTTGTGCAACAGCTGAAGCAACTGACCTGCAAACTTGTTCGATACCTTGAAAAGTGCCTTTAAGTGAAGCAATTCAATGGTAAAAGATATTTTTGAATACGACGAACAACCTGGGTATAACCTCTGTTCACAACCTTTAAGTAGTTTCCATATTACCACCCCTAAACACGTCGTTCACCATGTTGAACATTTCATGCCTGCTATTACTGTGTCGTCGATTGGTTACTACATGTTCGTACTCTTCTCCATGATCGACCCATGTAGTGTATGTTTGGAGTATCCCATACCTCTCTAAATGCATCTTGACATTGCTTCTTGACATTAAAAAACAACCATTGCAGCTCTGGCACGGACAGTATATTGTTCCTCCCCAAGATGAATTAGTAAAGGCAAAGTTCAAAAATGATTCAACCCCATCCTAATATTCACTGCTCTGTCGGGGTTTCTTCATCCAACTCTTGTCCATTGCTAGCTATGTAAGAAGAAACAGATAAATAGTGTTATTTTAGTTTATACATGTATATATATCAAACTACCCTCACGGCAATAAAGAAAGGACAGCAATGTATGTTTAACTTGTTTTACAACAACATAATAACCTCATTGTAACAGTGATTGTACAATTACAGCTAACCAGACCAAACAACACAATGTGAAGAACTCAATTACAGATCTGCACTGTAGCATGTTGCAGCAAATCCATACACATAAACACTACATGATACACTTTTAGCGGGCAATATGTTTAACCAGCTGCAGAAATGAACGACCCAGACCCTGTTTTGGTTCGGAGGGGGAACTTACATTCCAGTCAAGCTGCAGATTGAAGACGCAGCAGATGCCCAAGCGTGTGAACTACTTATATCACTGATATATGAAAACGCAGCATATTGACAAAGACACGGCAGATCTAGGAGCTGGTATATGATCCTTGATATCACTTGTCACTCAACAGAAAGGAGCTGCTTTCAATCGGAGAATGGGTGGAATGAAATGGTGTTTCTTCAGCTCAATTAATGTGTATGTTACTTGCAAGGGCGTCCCTCATTTAATGTCTCTGTTACTCTGCCCATCATTCATGTTTTAGTGACAACAAAACACCATAGCAACACCTTAGTTCCGTTGTTGTTTCAGTACAAGAGAGACAACAAATTCCATTTTTGAATACTTATATTGTCTTCAGACAAAATGATCGCAACTAATGAACTTTTTTAACATCAATCATTTACTGTTGCGACACTTTCATCCATGTTAACAATTTAGTGACGGCAAATACTCACACTAAATGTAACCTATAGTGATGGAAAATACATTGTGCCTAATACAAAATAATAACAACCAAAATAACTTCCGACACAATAGACATATATTTAACAACAAATCTTAGCGTCAACAAGAAAGAACCGTTGTTGTTGCAATAGATTCTTGTAGTGAGGTTTGAAAGAAGAGCAACTCCAATTAGGTAATGAATATGCAGGTGAAGCCAACTCCTCTGACAGGGAGAATAGTGATGATTTAGTTGAAGAGGAAACTGAGGAAGATGATGAAGAAGACACTAAGTCTTCTAAAAGTGATGATTTAGGTGAAGAAGAAACTGAACAAGAAGAAAAGGAAGGAGATGATACCGACCGTTCTATAAGTGATGATTTAGTTGAAGAGGAAACTGAAGAAGAAGATGGAACCGGTGAGACTTATAAACCAAGAGAGTTATAGATAGGGCAAGAAGAGTTAGGGCTCGTACAGAGATTGTAGTTGAAGAATACATGGACATTTGATGAATTTCACAACAAACGGAGGTCACGTGCAAGACATGTGAGGGGTTAAGGGAAATTTTTAACGGACACAAACAGAGTTCATCAAAAACCAACAACACCAAACACGTTGCATCTTTTTCATACTTTTCCCTTTTTCAAAACGCGTTACTAATTTTCCTAGGTAGAATTTCATGAACTTCGAAAATTTCATTTTGGTCAATCGTCATTCTCGCTATAGTATTTATGACCACATTTGCTTCTCGGAAGATATATCAAAACTTCATTCTCTCAAACTGCAACATGAGTTTCCTGCAATATGTAATGATAGACACCAATTTTAAATTCAAAGTACTGTTTTGAGATATAGGTTTATGGGCCGCCAGAGAATCCATTTCTAGGTGAACTGAATGAAACCGAGTTGCTTTGCCAATAATTGTCCATCTCAAATGCCCCAACATTCCACAACGAGAATGTTGCAACATCTCATTTCCTTGAGAATCCAACAACTCAATGTCTCATATTATCTTTGAAAACTCTACATTATCCACAATAAGATACTAGATGATACTTAGAAAATAACACAACACAATTACACAATAATATTGACTCGAAGGGTATTTGATATTAGGGTTAAATACTAAATAGCTACCTCAACTTTGGACATTTTGCAAATAGCTACCTGAACTTTGAATTTCAAAAACGACTACCTAAACTTTGGACTACCTAAACGACTACCTTTCTTACATGAGGCAAATCGCTACCTCCGTTAAAAATGGATGGAAAATGACGTAACATCACGTGATTGATGCATAATTTTAAAAATTATATTATTTTTTAAAATACTAAAACAATAAAAAAAATTCTAAAAAAAAACTAGAAAATTAATAGAAAAAGTAAGAGATTTTAATATAATTTTTGTATTGAAAAATATGAAACAATTTTTTAAAAAAAACTAATCATTTTTCTAATTTTTATTTCATATTTTTAATAAAATATTATATTTAAAACTCTTATCTTCCCTATTAATTTTCTAATTTTTTAGAATTGTTTTCTGATTTCTTAGTATTTTAAAAAAATAATATAGTTTTTAAAATTATTGACCAATCATATGTTACCATGTCATTTTCCGTCCATATTTAATGGAACATTTAACGGAGGTAGCTATTTGCCCCATGTGTCAATGTTGAGGTAGCCGTTTGTGAAAATCCAAAGTTCGGGCAGCTATTCGTAAAACGTCCAAAGTTCGGGTAGTTATTTGGTATTTAACCTTTGATAGTATTTTTTCCTTTAATTTCTTTTAGTCTCCCGTTATTTCGGAAGTAGTTACTAGATGATATTCATCAACTAGACATCTGGTTTACGTTTTACATATTAGATAATAAATTTACTTTATAATTTTTTTTTTTATGTTTTAATTTATTCTTAATATAGTGTATAGTGTAAAGTTTGTTAAATAAATATACATTATGGTAAAAATAAATTTTATTATTATAAAGCTTAAATTGTTTACAATAAAGAATAATGAATTGTTAAAATAAAAATATATTATGGCATAAATTATGAGTACAAATATAATATTTACATAAAATATAACATATATATAAATATAACATCTTTTACTAAAATATGATTTTAGTTGATAAAAAAATTTGTTTAATTAAAGTTGAATTAAATTATAATAGTAAATAATTAAAAATGTATTTCTATTAATAGAATTAATGGACAATTGGCATGGACATGTAATATAAATGATAAAAAAATATCAATTTTATAATATGATGTTAATACAAATTAATTTTTAAATATTCATTATTATTATGAAAATAAATATTTATAATATATTGTATACCATTTTTATAAGCGCAAAAAATAATAATCAAAATACAAAAGTAAAAGTGAATTAATAAATATTGAAAGGAAAAATGTAAATAAATGTGGTCCATTTATCCAATTGTAAAGTTTCGTTTGAAGGAGCCTAAGAGAGAATGATAATATGTACATACCTATTAATTATCAAATAAAATTATTTTAACACATATGGGAGTAGGTCAGTCTATGGTTAGGGTATGATCAGGGTATGACAAATACAATAACCATACCATATTTTTAAACCACATACCATAACCATAACCATAACCATTATGGGTATAATTTTCAATACCATAACCATTAAAATAACCGTGGTTATTAACCATGGTCTTACCCGTATACCCATATTCAGTCTACACATGTAATATAATAAAAGATCGAAAATGTTATTTTAAAAAATACATCAGTCATATATATTACGATTGTTTGGCCAAAAAAAAAATATATATTACGATCGTTGGACTTTGGCGCCTTTAATCTTCAACAACAATTTCAAATTTTCAATTATATAATTTATATTTAGTATACTATATAAACTAGTTTATTAATAATAAATAAATATTATATTTATATAATAACCATAACTCAAATACCATAACCATAACCATTATGGGTAGAAAATTCATCACCATAACCGAACCGCACCATAATGGTACGGGTAACCATATTAAACACTAACGGTTATAACCATGGTTATGGGTTTTTCACCGCACCAGGCTTCGGGCTCAGTCAACATTATTTTATTAGAAGAAAGACCAACCCCTTTGGTCAGCCGCATGAGTCAGGAGATGCTAAAAAATTATTCTTCGATGATCACCCCACTAATTATTGACTACGTACCGCAAGGACCAGCACCGTTCAAGTACGAGAGCAACAAAAGGGTACCTTGGAGTTATGGGGGTCACGCGGAAGGATCCGCGAAAAGTGAAGGCATTTTCAGTATGACTCGATTAAGACGTTCCTATATTCATCCAGAAAACCCACCCAAGGAGAAGGAGGTAGAGGGGGCCCAAAAGAAGAAGGCAACTGAAGAAAAAGCGAGCAATTTCATGAAGATTGTAAAGGATGCTGAATACAAGGTCGTGGACCAGCTGCGCAGAACCCCAACGCAGATATCTTTGTTGGCTCTGTTGTTGAGTTCTGAGCCACACCAAGATGAATTAATGAATGTTTTGAAGGAAGCCCTGGTACCAAAGGAAATTTCAACCCACCAAGTGGAGAATCTCATAGGTTTGGTTTTTGCTAGCCAAATCGCCTTCGGGGATGAAAAGTTAATTTCTGAGGGACAACAACATGTCAAGGCCCTCCACATCGTGTGCAATAGCAAGGGATACGTGCTCTCAAGTAATGATTGACAGTGACTCAACTGCAAATGTATGCCTGATGTTCACCCTCCAACATATGAAGATAGATTCGTCACTCATCCGTCCTACCAAGAGTGTTGTTCGAGCCTTTGATGGCAATATAAGGGAGATCGAAAGAGAAGTTGAATTACCATTGGAGATTGGTCAATGCATGTTTAGCTTATCTTTAAAAGTCTTGGACATTCCACGGGTCTACAATCTACTTTTAGGAAGACCTTGGATACACGCTGCTGGGGCAGTGTCTTTTACCATGAATCAGAAAGAGAATTTATCTCGAAGGATCGCTTGGTCATGATCAATGGGGAGGAAGACTACAACATTGATAAGGATACTTCCGTACCTTTCATCGGAATCGAGACCGAAGATGCATTATCTTTCCATGACTTCAATCTCATTTTTGTGATTAGGGATTGGGGAGAGCCAGCACCAGACAAAGCCGAGCTAATGGTGGGGAATATCATGCTGGGCAACAACTTTATCTTAGAATGCGGTATGGGAATCTGCGGTGAGGATATCATACACCCAGTAGTTCCGAGAAATAACAAAGGGACTTTCAAGCTGGGTTTCCATCCAAATTTCAAATATTACGAAGTCCCTGAAGGAAACATTTAACCGAAAATTTAGGGGCATTGCTATTTCCTCCCCTCACTGTTTCATATCCTGGCCTACCACAAGTAATCCAACCCGACGACTTTGCTTCTCACGAAGGCTTATCAGACTTGTTTTTGATCGGTGCCACCATTGTAGCTCTGCTCGATGAAGCTCCTTCATGCCTTTTCGTCCGTCAACTTGCTAGTGGGGAGAATATCACGAAATGGATGATATTACCTGCTTATGCGGTTTCTCTTAGTAATAATGAGCAAGATCTTTTGAAAAGGGATGTATTCCGCGTAGGGCATATGTCATGAGCCCCGTATTTTTGGAATAGGGGAAATTTTTCATGACCACATAAAATGAATCCCTTCTTTTGTTAATTCATCATGTTCTCAATATTATATCTCATTCTACCTACTTCTTACATTAATCTCCATTCTCTTCTGTTTCCTTCTATAGGTGCAATACCTCTAAATAACAGAAAGGGAACCATGATTCATTCTCGTACAGGGAAACCATTGCTGAATCCAACTCTATACATTACGGATAAGGATTCGATGAGGAGGATGTCACGAAAGAAATTGAACCCTTCATCCCCCTACTGGTCCCGGTTTTCCTTAAACTGATCCGTCTGTGTTAAGTTTTGTCCATCTGTGTTCTGGGGGTTCCAACCAACACTTATTTCCCCCCATTTTTTGTATTCCTTTCTTCGTTTCATTTTTCACGCTTTAGAGATTTCCTTAGCCTGCATCAAATTGATATTAAGAACATCTATGATAATGGGAGGATCATTAAAGACAATAGATTTTCTATTTTTCCAGAGAAACCAAATAGTAGAAGAGAAATTACTCCCCCTTTCGAGTCTTTTCACTTGACTTGATGAGTTTGTGCAATTAGACTTCAGCCACTCTCATAGGTTAGATATGAAGAAATACTTAGAATGGTGAATGATACCGAGTTCATTTCACACTTTGTTGGCCACAACACAATCGCGCAGAATGTGTAAATTTGTTTCTTCATGGGAATTACAGCACTGGCAAAGAGGACTAATATCCATGCCTCTTTTTCGTAACATACTAGACGAGGCTATTCTGTCATGATTACAAAGTCATATAAAAGATTTGATGTGGGGAATAGATTCCAATTTCCAAACGCAGTTCTAGTTATCCATTTCCACATCCTGAATTTGATTTTTTGTTTTTTCATTTCTAAAGAAGTTATGAACCGTAGAGACAGTGGAATCCATTTCGGTTCTCAAATCCACACTTTCTTGTCATTTATATTTCCCAATAAGTATCTAGGAATGACCCAAATCAACTCTTGCAAATTATTGGGCAAAGAGATCGAGCTACGTTAAAAATCCCAAGTATCCGAATCAAACATCATATCCTTCACTTTTAGATGTTCCTTCTCAAAAAGAATAGTACTACTAATATGTGATTGAAGGGTTGATTTACCCAACCATTTATCGTGCCAGAATCTTACATTATTTTCGTCTCCAATTGTCCAACCCATCCTCTTATTTAGAGTATGTTTCCCGATATCCAGAGCTTTCGAATTAGGAGATCCCAATCTTATCCCAAGGTCCTGGACAATTCTCACTTCTCCAAGCTAAGTCTGCAAAAAAATCTAAGTTTCTTTCTCTCGTAATTGGGATATTCAATACCCCATCATGTTTAGGTTGAGTAATAACTTTTCAACTTAATGAATGAATCTTCCTTTTTTTCGTCAGATGTGCCCCAAAGGAAGTTCTTATTCAACCTGTCCAATTCATATCGAAACAGGAAAAATGGTGCATTGCATTATATTCCAAGTGATTAAGTTCTTAAAATCCAGAATTGTTTCTAGATATGGCATTCCAAGTGTGTTCGTGAGCGACAACGGACCTCAATTTGCGGGAAAAGGTTGAAATGGATTTGCCTGGAATAAAAGATAGATCATAGGCATGCTTCACTTAGGCATGCACAGGCGAACAAACAAGTTGAGGCGACCAACAAAACTATTATTAACAGACTGAAAAAGAGATTAGATGCCTTACAGGGAAGGTGGACTGAGGAATTAGAAAATGCCTTACAGGGAAGGCGCTTCGAACTACGCCTAAGCAAGCTACAAGGGAGACACATTTTTCCTTGGTATACAGCTCAGAAGCGGTAGCACCAACTGAAATAGCAGTCGCTTCACACAGAACAAAACATTTGGATATAATGGCAAATGACGCTCAAAGGTGTATTGAACTGAATATGGCGGATGAAAAGAGATGGGCATCCGAACAGCTTCAAGGAAGGATGCGCCTCGCCACAGCCCGATACTACAATAGGCTAGTCTTCGCTCGCCAATTTTGTGTGGGGCAAATGGTATGGAGGAAGAACGAGTTTTCCCATCAAGTTAAAATCAACAAGCTCTCGCCAAAATGGGAAGGACCATATAAAGTCATCGCCAAACACCTACATATTAGACGACAAAGAAGGAAGAACTTTGACGAATATGTTCAATGTGGAGCACTTGAAAAAGTTCTATTCATAGGCGTGTTATGAACAATGTACTTAGGCATTTACCATGGTTGATAAAAAAAAACTGGTATCAAAGCTCCACCTCATTGTATTGTTTGGGTACTTAGCCAAAATGAACGAATTAAAAGCATAAATCGATAAAGGCGCCCCAAATAAGAAAACAATAAAAAGGAACCACATGATGAAACACTTGTCCAAATTAAAAGCAAGAAATCCATAAGGGCAAACGCCCTAGTTCATTACAAATATGTTGCCTCGCCAAAAAAAGGAATTGCTAAAAAAGGAAAAGCATAAGTTAAACACGAGAATGAGAGTCTTCGGAAGAAGGAGCGGGAAGCGCATGCGCCTCGGATTCAGGCAGCGGAAGCAAGACTGATGGCTCGCCTGCAGGGATTGCCTCCGCCTCAGGCAAGGAATGTAGTTCAGAAGAAGGTGCAGTAGGCTCAGAGGCGGGCAAAGGACTGTGCTTGGACCGACGGAGAGGATAGGGTACTGGCGACTCATCTTTTTCTTCATCCCAAGAATCATGATATTCCTCTGCTATTCTCTTCTTAGCCGCCTCCACCTCAAGCCTCTTTTTCTTGGACGCTTCTTCGCGGGCCTCGTAATCCAAAAAGTTAGCAAAGGAAGGAAGTGTCGCAATAGGGAACTGGGCATCAGCAGCCAAGATGTCCTTGCGAATCTCATTAAAAGCATCCACCATGGCTTGACGGGCCCAATAGCGTGCAACAGTATCAAAAGCCTCGATCTTCTTAAACTCTTCAACCGCCTCGGCGAGGCGTTTAAGAGCCTCCCCCTGGAGAAGCGAGACCTCTTGCTCCAGGCCCTGAATGCGCTTCTCAGCCTTAGTGGCGCGCTGCTTGGCCTTAACAGCACGGTGCTTAAAGGAGACTGACTTATTCTTCTTCAGTTCGAGCCGCTTAAGGAGGTCCAAAACCTTACTGTGCGCCTCCGATACTTGCTCGTGCTCTTTCGCCGCCTCAGACAGTTTGGCCGGAACCCTTAGCATCTCCTTAGCATGGCAAGAGACTTCGAGCTCCAACTCATCCCTAGATGCCCTCTCCACATCCATATTACGTTGGGCACGCTCTTACTCCAGCTCCAACTCCTTGACTCGCCCGAGTTGTGCATCAGTGGCCTCTCTCTCCTCCCATAGCTCCACAATGTCGCTACCCATTTGAAGTTATAGCGGCAAAAGCTAACCAAAAGCTAACTGTTAGAAAAAAATGACTTGGAGAACAGGGGAACATCTTGGAGATCTTGGAGAACATCAGGGTCCAGCAAGGTGTTCCCCCGCAACAGGGGAACATCTTGGAGATGCTCACAAGGAGTCCAAGGCGCACCGCCCGGATTCTCCTGAGAGACCCACTCAGGAAGATCATCGACTTTAAGGTCTCGATGCAGGTCAAACGCCGGACCTGCGTATGATCTATAGCGCCCCTCTTGGCCACTCGGTAAGGGTAAGGATGTCTCTAAGTCAATAGGAACAGAAGGGGGCAGCTCCCTATCCGCCCCCGAGGTGGACTCCCTCGCTGGGGTCTTCTTCTTCCTTGAAGAGGGAGCGTCGGGACTTTTCCCTACGTACACAGATCCGTCGTCCCTGACGCTTTTTTCTATTGAAGTACCATAAGAGAAGACATGGTAAGTCCAAGCCATCAATGATTCCGTCATGATAGGCGCGCCCCACTTCTTAGAATGGAGAATATTTAACCTTCTTGCTAAAAGGGAATCGTTGCAATAGCGATAGTAAGGGACCGCACCTTTCTAAAGAGCCACCGCCTCTTGACTAGCAGGGCTTAGGGTTCGAGGATCCACGAAGAGTGGATCTACCTTGTCCTCAGGGCTTGCTTTCTTTGGAAGACCGCCTCTTCCGTTTCTTGGAGCCCTCTGTAGCGTCGCTCGGGGCCTGACTAGGGAGCGGCTCCAGTTCCTGTTCAATCGGTAGAGCGAAGGCAAGGTCAAAGCGCGAAAGAGTTTTTTCTGCAAGAGAAAACGAAATTAGTTATTACCCGTGTATTGTAAGAGCGATGTTGGACTGGAAAATGCCAGCATTGAAAAGATCCTCCTCCGTGGTCTCCTTGGATATCAAAGAGGCGCGCCCAACGAGATGGTCGGCGTACACCATGTGGAGGGAATCCTTATCCCAAGGGGATAATTCATCATCCAGAGGATAGGGATCTCAGAGCGCCTTGGAAGTAATGCACCAAGGAACCCCCCCTCCCTTTGAAAATAAAATAGGAACTCTTCCAATTCGAGTTCCTTGTCCAATAACCAGTAAGTAAAGGAAAGGAAGATTTTCAGTTTTGGAACTTGTTGTCAGGAAAGCGTCTGACGAAGTTAAAAACACCGAAGCAATTGGAATCTATCCTGTAAAAGTGGCGAAACAAGACTAAGGAATATGTATCACCTTTCTTCTCGCACAAACATCTAAAGCCTACCCAGGTGTGAAGAAAGCAGGGAGAAAATTGGGTAGGGGAGACGCCATAATAGTGACAGGCTTCAGCTAGATTAGGGCATAGAGAAAACCTCAACCCATCATCTATCTGAAGGGGATAGATGTTTTGCTAGCCCGGTCCTGGTTTTGAGATGGGCTGAGCGTTCTCAGGATCACGCTCATGCGGGATAGGAAAGCGAGTCTCTAAAGCGTCGCCCATACAAGACTCATCTATGACTCTATTAAAGGTAGACCTAGAAATAACGTTAGGTTTAAGGTCATTAAAATCGTGAGGAAAAAAAACATTCGCCTCACCTCCTGTCGATCTGCTTACCATTGAAGAAAGAAGGCGCTCGCGACGAGGGTAGAGGTTGTGCTCGAAAGGAGAGCAGCGAGCTATTTTGTAAGAGCGACCGGAAAAACAAAAGGTTACCGTAAAGTCAAAGGCCACTGGAGTCCAATGACCGGAATTCTGGAGAGAAGGCAGAGCTTTCTAGAGAGAGAAATTATGTTAGAAGAGTAAAAGTGAGGGAATGAAAAGGAAGGAGCCTATTTATAAGAGCTCTTCAGGGGAAGGCCAACGGTCATCCTACTCCTAGGGGTAATGATTGGACGAAATGTGCTCGGTAAGCCAAGGGTTGCCAACGGTTCGATAGCAACGGCTATATCCTGAAGGAAAAATTCAAAAATTGAATTCGGAGCAAATAAAACCCAACTGGCACGCCTAGGGCGTCCCATCCCATACCGTACAACACAGACGACGGATGGTCCGAAAAACGCCATCGCTCCAGACCAATAGAGCACCTGAAAAACCCAACACGAGTGTCGCTCGTATTGGGCTTCGGGAGCAGATGATGGATCCTGGCCTTTTGGGCCTCGGTAAAGAAGGCCCCATGCCCAAAATCAAAGCCCGATTGCTAAGAACGCGCTATAAAGGGCGCGCCACCAGAAGTATCGGCAAGGAGGAATGGGGGATCTCCACGCCTGAAGTGGAGCTCCGGCACAAGGTACAATTTCACTAAGCACAAAGCACTAGGCAGCACACTGTTCAAGAGTATCTCACTCACCCACGCCGGACGCCACCTAGGACAACCAGGGTCAAATCACAACTCAACTCAGGTTAAGGGTGAATGCTATAAATACTTTCATTCCTCTTCACTTCATACTAATGCAATATCACTTACATAACTTACACATTTTTATAACCGAACTCCAGCTAACTTAAGTATCGGAGGGGAAACAAAGGGCATTGCCCCAGATTTTCTTCTTGCAGAACGTTGGAGTGCTAAGAGGTAGAAGTTTGGAGCACTCATGAGACATCAGGATCCAACAAGAAGAATCTCTCCACTCAAACCCCTAGCATCCACAGATTTAAGGCTATCAAACGGTAGCTTCTTTGCTTGTGAGAAAGGTATTTAACTGAAGTTGTCTCCGTTAGGATTATAAGACCATGATTGAATCTACGAGAAAGGTATTTAACTGAAGTTATCGCCATGTTACTCCCCAAACCTCTAAAATTCCATATAAGAACATTCCAATTTAATTTAGCATGAGCAGAATTAAGATCAAGGTTCACACTAATCATGAAAACAACTTTTAGCAAATGGTTTGCGCCGATGTATGCCCAAATTTTCTTGACGGTGAGCGACTCCTGTGTCTGTTCAGGTTCACCCCCAACTCCTCCATCTCCTTTGATCTGGAACTTTAGAGATTCGTTCTTTGATTTCCAAGACTCTGTCTGTCTTCCATTTTAGGATTTTCCCAATTTTTTATTCTATTGTTCATTTGTTGAGTCTCTCTCTCTCTCGTGAAACTCTACAATTGGATAAAGAGGCCACATTTACTTACACTTTTCATTTTATTATGTATTAATTAATTTTGCCTTTTTTTATATCATTATTATTTGCACGTACAAAGATGGTATCCAATTATTTCCATAACATTTGTAAATATAATAAAAATAAAGTTGAATAAACATCATATTATAAACTTTTTTTATTATCATTTTTCTTACCAATCCATGTCAATCATCCATTAAATCTATTATTTTTTTTTATCAGAAATACCGTTTTACGTTAAGAAATAAAACATCATGACACTGGGTTATAGATGTTCGTACATCATATCATTATCTACTAAACATACAAATGGTAGTGGTGGTCTTTCGACCCAATTAGTAAGACTCACTCCCATTCTCGCTTGCTTTGCTATCCAATTTGCACATTCGTTGCTCGTCCTTGGAATAGCTCGCCATTGCACTTACTCAACTTGTCTTGCGAGTGCTCGGATGTTCGGTATTATTGTTGATAGTCTCCAATGTTTCGGGCCCTCCATGATTTGTTGATGAACCATTTGTGAGTCAGTTTCTATGATGATGTTTTGTCATCCCGCTTCAATTGTCAAACGTACTCCTTCATGTATCGCAAAGGCCTCCATTGTTTCTATGTCATCGCTCCTTTGCCTCTGGTTCATCTCACCCACAGGCTTGCCAGTTTTGTCTCGTGCTACCATTCTGATGCCCGCTCTTTGCATTTCCTTACACCACGATGCGTCACAGTTTATCTTGATTGTGTCACTCGTCGAGGGTTGTCATTGTTGGTTCGGCCTCTCATCATGTGTGTGTATTGGTTGGGCTGTTCGAACGGTTCCTAGTTGCTCCTTGTAGGCTTGCTTGATCTCCATTATGATGACCCTCAGACTTGGTTGTTTTGCTTCAAAGATCGCCAAGCATCTCGCCTTCCATATGTGCCAACACGTGAGTAGGATTTGGGCCCACTTCTTGTCGATCATTGTGCTTGCACCATATTGCTCCTCCTTCCTCCTCTTTAGCCATACCTCCATATCGAGTTCATTTTGCCGATCCACTTGAATCACAAACGTGTCACTCCAACTTCACCACATATCGGGCAACTCGGAGATACATTCATCCCCCTATGCACCACCATGTCCGCTTTAACGACTATGGAATTTGTTGCTAGCCGCCATATGAAGTTTTTTACCTTTGCCTTCCACATATCTTTCGAAAGCGTACCTCTATGAGTTGGGTTTGGCACTAGCCTTGTTTCAGACCGTTCTCGGATTTTGTGGTAGACCGATCAGACTTGGGAGTTTCCATCATTTGTGTGTGGCCAAATGTACCGGTCCCTTTCCCCGTCTCGTGGTAGGGGTAGGTTGAGAATATGAGCTGCATCTTCTTGGTCTACTATGCTCCTTACTAGGTTCACATTCCATGTGTCGTTCGGGTAGATGAGGTCACTTACTCTTAAGTACCTCCGTGCTCCACCATGACATCAACATATCAACATTCACCGTTTTACTCTCCTTGGTATATATACATGGGTCCTCACAGACTCGGATATTTTCTCCCGAGCCAATCATCCACAACCCATCTTCGTTGACTACATCTCGGCCATATAGGATGCTACTCCATCCCCATGAGGCTCGACCCCCCTTTTTTTGTCTCTAATAACGAACAACGTTGAAAGTATAGTCCTTTTAGAACTTGAGCGCATATGGTGTTGGGATCAGTCATGATTCATATTGTCATTTTAGTTAGTAGCGCAGTGTTAATGTTAGGGATTATCGTTTAGATAAGTGTTGATATTGTCCAAATGTTTAGGACAATTACATACAAGTCCATATGTTTAGGACATTTGCTATCATATCCTTAGCTTCACCTATATATAGATGTCCACCCCTATTGTATTTCTAAAGTTTAAAGCAATACAAGATAAAATTCTCTCTATTGGTTGCTTTAAGCTCTTCATTTACACCTCATTCTCTCTAAATTCCTAAGATGGTATCAGAGCTAGAGATTAGGGACCGAATTTCGTTTTCGGTTGCAAAATTCAGTCACAGATCTGGTTTTTCGTTTTCGTTTTCATGTTGAGCTGGATTTCCATTTGCTGCAGAAGTCATCATCATCATTTAATCGTGCCACCTCCAGCAGATCCAGTTGCATTCAGTGATCTCCAGCTGTTGTCAATTCATCATTCCATTCGTGATCTCCAACTGCTGCCAAGTGAACATTCCATTCGTGATCTTCAGTTGCTAAAGTAATCCATCGATCATCATCAGCATTCGTTGCCATCAGATCCATCCAGCAGAATCGGATTCTCCAGCATCTGATCTCCAGCACCTGCATCATCAATTGGTGCCACCTCCTGCTGCTGCATTCAAGGAATCTATGCTGCGATTCATCAGCGTTCGAAGTAGATCGAAGCATGGATTCATCAGCATCCATGCGACTCTTCTCAAGCGTCAGAATCAGAATTCATGCAACTCTTCTTCTGCATCAGAATCAGAATTCATGCGTCTCTTCTCCAATTTGAATCAGAATCAGAATCCATGCGATTCTTATCCAGCTCATAGTATGATCAGACCTGTGATCATACTATACTGTAAGTTCTTTCCTACTCTGTTCTTCATCAAGCTGGAATTCTGGTCTGTTGCTGAGCGTTTTGATGCTGATTCTCTGCGATTCAAGCACTGATTCTCTTCGATTACTTAGCTGATTGCACTGCGATTTGCTGCATATAATCATACCTGTGATTACCTGAGATAAGACCGGAATTAGACTCTGCTCAGACCTGTGATCAGATCTGAAAACCGACTCTGTTTTTACTGATAACTGACTCTGTTTTGCTGCGATTTCAACTGATTTGCTGGCTGCGATTACCTGAGATGATTGCTGCGATTAATACTGATTAATTTGGTTTGATTACTGCTACATATGTTGCTGATTGTTGTTGCTGAGCTGCCCATTCAGTTGCTGGACTGATTTCTCGCACATGGATGCTAATTAGAGGCTGGTTTTGAGCTGGTATACTGAACAGAATGAGCTGTTTGATGTTGAGGCTGATCTGTTCATGCTATGTCCTCTTCTCTTTTCCTTTCTTCTATATGGATATCCTAGTGTAAGCTGCAGCGCTGCACACTCCTTATTCGATGATAGTATCCTCGATGATTTCATGTTGAGCTACGTGTGTTTACAAACACGTTATCAGCTTTTTACTGTGTTTTGCTGCGTGCATTTCAAGCACGTTTACTGCATCACGAGTTTGCTTCATTCGATTCAGTTTTTTCTTTTGCATTTTTCATGCTTGGCCAAGCTAAAACAGATTAGTAACATCACTCAAGCAACCAGCAAATTCAGTACATCTACAGTGCCTATAGAGTGTTTTCCTAGTGCTTCTGCAGTGCGCCTCTAGTGCAGCTCGGTTCTCAAGTAATGGAGCAGACCTGTGCTCATTAAAATCAGTTGGATCAGCTCACATCACTCATGCAAATGCAGCAAAAACAAGTTCACAAGTTGAGGATGGCAACAAGATCACAAGATAGTTGAAGATTGGTAGTTGAAGATGAATGTTTGGGGTTGAAGATGATAGATGAGATGTTGATGATCTTCATATTCTATTTTTTTTTGTTTAGAGTCTTGATTTACAATAGGAAGTGGATCTAGAAAGGGGAATGTTAGGGATTATGGTTTAGATAAGTGTTGATATTGTCCAAATGTTTAGGACAATTACATACAAGTCCACATGTTTAGTACATTTGCTATCATATCCCTAGCTTCACCTATATATAGATGTCCACCCCTATTGTATTTCTCAAGTTTAAAGCAATACAAGATGAAATTCTCTCTATTGGTTGCTTTAAGCTCTTCATTTACACCTCATTCTCTCTAAATTCCTAAGAAGACTTTGGAGTTCCCGGAAGCCTAGTCCCCAACCTCCTTTGCCTTTGTTAAGACTTCCCATCTCCTCCAATGTGTTCTCTTCCCCTCCGATGTTTGCCACCACCAAAATTCCGCAATGAGAGCATTTATCTCCGCACACCATGTTTTTGGTAGATGGAATACACTCATTATGTACGAGGATATCGTCGTGATGATCGTCTTTATGAGCACTTCCTTTCCCGATTGGTTCAAAGTTTTCGGCCTCCACCCTCCTATTTTGTCCTTGATTTTAGTTTTCAAATATCCCAAAGCCTCCTTCTTTGAATGTCCCCAAACCGATGGCAAGCCTATGTATTTTCCCAGGTCCCCTGTACTCTTAATATGTAGCGCGTCCTCCACCCCTTTTCTCTCGTTCAGACGAGCCCCTTTATTAAAGAATAGGGTCGATTTGTCTCTATTTATCCATTGGCCCGATACCCGACAGTAAGATTCTAGGATATTCTAGAGTCCTTTAGCATTCTCGGACAATCCTCTAATAAATAATAATGAGTCATTTGCAAAAAACAAATGATGAAATTTTGGGCAAGTTCTCCTTAGAGTGATCCCGTGTATGAATCCTTCCTTGGCGGCTCCTTCCATTCTTCGTGATAGCACATCCGCAAGCAGTATGAATAGGTAGGGGATAGAGGGCCACCTTGTCGTATTCCCCGGGTTGGGTGTATGGAGTTCGTTCGTTCCCCATTAACTATCACTTGGTATGTGGTCGATGATATGCATTCTCTGATCCATCCCAACCATTTCTCTGCAAAGCCCCATTTCCTTAGTGTGCTTATTAGGAAACCCCATTCCACCCAATCGTAATCTTTTTGCTTGTCAATCTTTAGTGTGCATTCCACCGTATTTTCATGTCGACTCATGTTCAAGTGGTGGAACACCTCGTGCACTACCATTATGTTATCCTGTATGTGCTGATCTGATACAAATGCACTCAGGAAGGGGGTGATAAGCTCTGATAGATAACATTTCAATCGATTCACCAATACTTTTGATATGCTTTTATACAGGAACACAACAACTTATAGGCCTAAAATCAGCAGGTCTCATCGGGTTTGGTATTTTTGGGATTAACACTATATCCGTATTATTTAGGGGGTTTAGAAGAGTACCTTTTCTGAAGAAAGCCTTAACTTAGGTGATGATGTTTGCCCCCACGATGTTCCAGTTTCTTTGGTAAAACAGACTCGGGAACCCGTCCGGACCCGGCACGCGTGACCTGCCCAATTGGAATGTTGTCGTCGTTATTTCGGTATCCGTCACCTCCCTTGTCAATTCTGCATTCATCTCGGGTGTAATCTGGTTTGGTACACATCTTAGGAACTCATCTCCCGGTTCGGTTTGTTCTGAGGTGAACATACCTCCAAAATATCGATGTAGTTCATCGGCTATCCTCCCTTCCTCATCAATCCACTCACCGTTTTCACCCTTTAATCTGCATATTTGGTTCCGACTCCTCCTTGCTATTGTGGTATGGTGGAAAAAGGTAGTGTCTCGGTCCCCGTCTTTGAGCCACTTTACCCTCGACTGTTGTTGCCAATATTTCTCCTCCCTTGTCCAAAGTCGGTGGAGTTGGCCTTTTAGCCTTTTCTCTTCTCGTATCGCATCATCGTTCATCCCCCCCTTGCATGTTTCTCCTTAGTGCCTCCTTCGTTTTTGTGATCTCATGCATATTGTGGCTGAAACTGCCCTTGCTCCAAGCCTTAAGCTTCATTCGACATTTTTGAAGTTTCTTGTAAACCCGTTGCATTTCTCTCCCGGTTGTTGGTCCTTCCCAAGCTTGTTTGATTACCTCCTTACATTCCGGGTTTTCAAGCCACATTGTTTCAAATTTAAACCATTTTCTCCCTTGCTTACTCGGTTGCTTGAGTTGGGCCACCATTGGTGTATGGTCCGACCCAATGGCTAGTTTGTTGATGCATCTCGCCTATTGGTATCGTTTTGCCCATTCCGTGTTTATAAATACACGGTCTAGGCGTTCACTTATCCTCTCCGCTCCAGTTCGGTTATTACACCATGTAAAAGCGTTACCATTTGCTCCCAAATCCTCCATTTCTAGGTCCTCAATCATTTGCTTGAACTCATCCATTTTCCTTTGCGATTTCGTTCTTCCTCCTTGTTTTTCATGTTGGTCATATGGTATTGAAGTCCCCAAGGATTGTCCACCCTCCCCTTCGGCCCCGCCCTATCACTCTTAGGAGGTTCCAAAGTTGTGTTCGTTCACTTGATTCCATGCTCGCATGTACCCATGTCATGAACATAGGCTCGGCATGGTTATCCATATAGACCTCGCAATCCATGCAGTTCAGATCTGCACATAGAACCGAAACTCTAGTGTCCGCCCTCCACCATAATGCCCAGACGTACCATTTGGGCTTACATAGTGTGTGTTATCCATTCCCACCCGTGTTCGTATCTTCTCATAGTAGGTATCCCCATTCTTTATTTCCATTAAGAATATAATGCTTGGGCGATACCTTTTGTCGAGGTCTTGTAGGTGTTGAATTGTCAAGGCATACCCCAAACCCTGACAAATCCATGAAATGGCACTCATTGGGCACCGGTGGCTGTTTCAGGACAGCCACAAGAACCCTTTGTGTTCTCTATAGTCTCCTCCTTCTCCTTTCTTACCTTCAGTTTTCTCATGACTCGTTTCTTGCGGTTAGGGTTGGACGTGCTTGCTTTCCTTCTCAGGCTTGACCGAACCCTAACCTCCTTGCTTTCGCCCCCACCTCGGGTATCCTCTTCGTCCCCGGTTGGTCCTCCATGTCCTCCTCGGTCCGTTTGAGCATCATTTTGTTCATGTATGGGCTTAGGCCGGATCTAGGGTTTTGTATTGTGGGGTTTGGTGATGTGGGTGGCGTATCTGGTGGGTCTTCTACAATGTAGGTTTGGGTTGGTGTTAGGGTGTCGGTCGGGTATGGTTGGGTTGGATTGTCGGGTAGGTAGGTGATCAAAGGTTGGCTTGGGTGTTGTGTGTACTCGGTGGATAAAGGGTTAGGGTTCGCAAATATGTATGTATGAGGGGTGGGGTTGTTATCGGTCGGCTTGGGGTGTAGGTTGATGTATTTGGTGATGTAGTTGATCGAAGGTTGTGTTGGTTTGGTGTGTTGCTCAGCTGGGTTTGGGGGGGTTCGGTATAGGTCGGGTTTGTTCTTTCCCCTTTGTGATTTGGCTCAGGTGGTGGTTTGGTTATGGATGGTTTGGTGGGTCGGTTGTGGGGTATATGGATGGTTAGGGCTCGCGAGTCAAGTTGTTCCTCACAGTAGGGTTCATCCTGATCATTGCTTGGGACCGCGGCTCGGTCAGTTTCCATAGGGTCCGCATCCGTGTCCTCAGTCGATCAACTTGTATGTGGTTCATCTCCATCTGCATATTTCCCTTGTGGCTCTCTATGTTGTCCATGGTCCTTGTACCCTCACGACCCCTTCCCCTCGCCTCGACCATGATGTCAAACCATGATCGCCTACAACCCTGTTTTTGTTGTGATCCTTGGTCTTCGTCCCCTCCCACTGTTTGTCTTGCCAGGACTTGTTTTGGTCTCACACCAACAAGCCACAGACCGTACATTGGGAGGCTCCGATTGTGCTCTGCAAATCTTACATCAGTTTTGCATGCTTGGGTCGTGTGACCCAACATGCCACACCCATAACAGTAATAAGATAATCACTCATATTTAACAGATTCCCATCTTTCACTACCTTGTGAATTCTTCCACCAGAACCCCGCCATTAGGGGCTTGTACCCATCTACTTCAACCTGTATTCTCATATATCTTCTACTTATCCTCCCAACATGCTTTTCTATCTCTAGGCATTTTCCTATCTTCCATGCATTTGTATCACTAAATTTCTCCAGACCTAAGTCATGCACTTGGGTCCAGAAATGTACCTTTGGAAGTCGACCTCCTTCACTCCCATACTCGGATTCCATCTTTTGATATTCAAGATGTGACCATTCACTGCCCATGGTTATCGGTCCAGAATATGTTCTGCATCTTCTTGTCGTTCGAAGTCGAACAACAATATATATCCACCTCTAATTCTGATATCGAAACCTTCCCATATCGAGCCCATGCCGATCGAAGTACCCCATTTATCGTGCCCTGTTTCATCGACCTTTGGGAGAGCACCTTTCCGATATACCAAGCCTCATTTTGGACTTGTTGATTTGAGTCGAGATCGACCACGTGTCCGCCGAGTCTGTTTTTCCCGCCGGAATTAGAACTGGAACCGACTTGTTTAGCCATTGCGTCGTCGTGGGTGCAGCGCCTTCACCTCGGGTGGCAGCTCCCTACAAGAACACGAAAATGAAACAGGATTAGTATTAGTGGTTTATCTGGTTCAGGGGGTTTAAACACCGGATAAGTGTTGTTGCTCAATTCTGTTCTTTTCTGTGCAGGGGCCGATGGTTGCTGGGCATGGCTCCTCCTTGTGGGATGCGGTTTGGCCATGTGCGCGGTTTTTGGCGTGTGCCAACGAGACTCGGTCGTCTGTGTTTGTCTGCCTCCTAGAAGTGAGGTGTGCTGCAAATTCTGTTGTTGGTTTTGAGCCAATGTCCAACTTGCTGTTGTGTTTGGTGCGAGTCTCGTGGTCATGGGCTCCTCCTAGTTAGGTACTGTGGTGGCGAGCTGCTCGGGTGGGGCTGCTGCCGAAGTGGTTCGGCCGCCGGTGGGTTGGTCGTCGGCTAAACGAAATATCTTTGAGCAGAGCCGATAATCTTTGACAGGGACAGCTACGTTTGTTCCATTTTTAGCATGGAAATGTCACAATCGTCTACAGAATCTTCGCCTTGGCTGCTTGTGATTGGTTGGCTGTTTGTGATTGGCAATAAATGCCAAACAAAATCAGCCAATTGGAATCGTCTGGATGGATCAGGCACGAGCAAACCCTAAATGTGTGGGGGTTCTTGGCCAGAAAAGGGAGTCGCGCGTGTTCTTCAAACGCCAGATGATTTCTTAAAAGGACCTTTTTCCATTAAATTTATAAATAGAAATACATTTTTTTAACAAATTCTTTAAGTTTATAATTAAATTAATATAGCATGGCACTTAGTACTACAATATCGTGGTCATTGAAGTATTTAACTTGTAGAAACTAATGTAATTGAATATCTAGTTGTCACAAGATGGTTATATTGAAAAACGATAATTCATTTAGCCGGTTTATTTAATGCATTACGTTGAACTATATATACGGCTCAACCGAGATTCAACTATAGAACTGACTCTTGAAAAAATCATTAAAATCTACGAAACTACTTTTTGGAGTTTGAATTTGTGGAAGTGTAAAACATTAGATTGGTCAAATAAGTTTTTTTTCCCTTTAATTGTGTCAAATATTATAGGATTGAGACTTCAAAAATCACAAATAGTATCTTGATGTTTATGTTCAGTAGGTAACAAGATAGAATCAATATTATGAAAATATGTTGTGCTCTATTCATGGCCACTGCCTTAGTCTCCAAAGGTGGGAACACAATCAAGTCTTTGATGTGGATAAGTTTACTGAATCAAACGCAAGGATCATCAAAGAACAAATAGGAAGAGTAATTGAAGTGAAGAGTGTGGAGGGGGCACGACATGATACATTCGTTCCTGTGACTCAAAGTGGAAATAGACACAGATAAGGAACTAGTGCTAGAATTCTAGTGGACTAATGTCGTCGAGCACGAACGATGGGAGTACATATTTAAAGTATGAAAGTCTGTATGAATTCGGTTATGGTTGTAAGAGAACGGGTTATCAAATGTCCCAGTATGAATGAGATGTCACCATTCAGAACCGGAGGTCGGTATACCATTATACGGATTTTGGATCTCAACCATAAGATTGAGCCCACCAGGAACAAGGTGCACGACTGTAGGTCGAAACGAAGGTAATGCATAATCAAGTGCGCACTTAAGGAAGAGTTGGAGGGACATGATGCCCTTGAGAGGAAATAGACACAGATAAGGAACTAGTGCTAGAATTCTAGTGGACTAATGTCATCAACCATATAGCGTCTAATGGAAGAAATTCTTGAAGGTTGTTGCGGCCCACACATGAGCGTGTGATACTTGAATACTTTTGGTCCACCATGACGGTTGACTGTGTAAAACACGTTTAACATTGGCACCCCTGTCAAGTGTAGGCAGACGTCACGCGCAATTGCACAATCTCTATATCATGACTTCCCCATGGCCCTTCTCAAGGTGGTGCATCGATGTAATCAACATGATTTCCCCAAAGGCGCCCAAGCGTCATCGATTCACGTTGGTGGCGATCGTTTACTTTCACCGAGCGAGTAGATGCTATCATTCTAGCGTCAATAACAACAAAGGCCATTGAAAGTTTCATTAGGTAGGACATTATCATGCGTCATGGGGTGCCGAAATCAATCATCACCGGCAATACCAAAAATGTGAATAACAAGTTGGTTGATGGGTTGTGTGATCAATTTACGATCAAGCATAAAAATTCATCTCCATATCCTCCACAAATGAATGGCGCAGTTGAAGCAGCAAATAAAGCAATGGCACGACAAGCTGCCTTAGGCACTCATGGCATACAGAACCTCAATACAGATGTCAACACGGGCAATCCCATACTCTGTTGTTTACGAGATTGAAGTCATGTTGCCAATTGAAGTACAAATCCCGTTAGCAAGTGAACCTCATGACAAAAGGTGGCTCTTTGCGATGTTCCATGGGCAATTGTACCAGCAACACATGCCTCGTGCATTTAACAGGAAAATGCGCCCGAGAGAATTACAAGCGGGCGATCTAATTCTCAGAAAAAGTCCTTCAAGATGATCCAGACTCTCAGACCAAGTTTGTGCCTAAAATATGAAGGGTCTTATGTCGCCAAAGATACTTTCAACATAGGAGTCATGATCGTCACTGACATGGACGACAAAGAACTCAAGACTCCAATCAATATGAACGCAGTCAAATAATCCTTAAAGAGCTCGTAACCAGAAAGCGAGCCTCCAACACTGAAGAGTGCCATGATTAAGGGAACCCGAAAGGGAGGTTTAGTCAAAATTTAGGGAAGAGTGACATGATTAAAAATCCCTAAAAAGGGCGGTCATGACAAAAGCAAAAGAACCAAATCTCTGCTAGGTTGAAAACCCAAAAGAGCGACCTAGGCAAAACAATTAAGGGAACCGAGATGTGCGGTAAAATCATTCTCGGCGACTGGGATCTATAGTTATCCAGCTTCTGGGAGTCATAAGTCTCCGCAAGTAATCCCTAACGAGTCACAAGACGATGAGCGGAGCTTTAGGTGTTTAGACTCCACAAGTCATCTTCAACAATCAGAACCTGTAGTTATCCAGATTTTGGAAGTCACAAGCCGACGAACCGGGCTTTGAGGTGCTCAACCCCTGCAAGTTATCCTCAACGTTGCTTCTGGCCAATACAATCCTCAACCTCCACATCGTTGAAGACAAAAACAATTCTCGATGACCAGAACCTGTATATGTCCAGCTTCTGGGAGTGACAAGTTGATAAGCGTTTAGGCGCTTAGTCAACGCAAATCATCGTAAACAATCGAGACTTGTAGATGTCCAATTTCCTAAAGTTGCACGATATTGTCTCTCTACTATGTAAATAATAAATCGAGAGGAGCCAAAATAAGTTGTTTGTCTTTGAACACACACTCATGAGATCACTTCCATGAGCGTGTGTTCAAAGAGAGGCAACTGTAAACACCTGATTTTGGCTTAGGGTCAAAATACCGTACGCGAGGATCCGAGACGAGAAAAATCGAGCCAAAGAAAAAAGCAAAATAAATCAAAATAAACCCTAAACCCTAAACCTTAAACTCTAAACCTTAACCTTAAACCCAAAACCCTAAACCATAGACCCTAAAAAAACTAAACCCTAAACCCTAAACCAAACCTTAACCCTAACCCTAAACCCCTAAACCCTACCCCCTAAACCCATGTCATCCACTTTTGGGCAAACACCCACCATGCCTACATCAAATTGTTTCCCTACTTCTTTGCTCACTATCAGTCTCTTGTCCTCGCCTAGAGCCCTCATCTTCTTACCAATCAGTTTTATTGTGGGGTCAACCTTTAGCTCATGGGATATGATTTATGTACTGATGACAAGAATGTCGCTATGCTTTCACGCAAAAAGCTCTTTGAGTTCCTGGAGGAGTGCTATCAAAGAGGCGCACTACTCGGTAATGAGGGTCACTCTAATCCTTACCTTCTCGTTTGGGTCATCCACTTCCACCTCTACCAGTTCTTCAACCGATGATGAGCAGGGTTTCTTTTCCCTCATGTCAACTTTAGTCTGAATTTCGATAGTTTCCCTTTAAATCTTCGTCCTCAGGCAGTTGACGTAACATCTTTGTGATGTAGTCTCGATGCCTTGGACTTCCTCAACCCCAGGAGGCGTTGAAAATTTCATCTTCTAATTTACTGTAGAGGGGATGATCTTGTTAGGATTGATCCTACAAGAATGTATAACTACAACTACGGTAAAAAGTTGCTACCAAATACCTAGATGTTGTCACTAATACTTAGCAGCGGATTAAGTCTCGTCGGGATAGGTTCTGTGGCTAAAATCACTCTAATGGTAAATTGTCGTCACTAATCGGTTGATCACATACAGTGACAATAAATGTCGCTACTATAATACACTATAATGATTGAATAATAATAATAATAATGAAGTGCATTACATATGAATTTATCAGTAGTTCAATTGGTCATGGTCAATGATTTCGCCACAAGAGTTCGGAGGTTCGATTATTTGTTGTCGATAATTTTTTACTACATAGTGAACGGGAAGAAAACTTCAAAAGTGCAACAAAGCCATTGATATGGTGGTGATATTAGATGAATGTCGCCCAACCGGTATCTCAACAAGATCCACAACATCAGACTATGTTACCTGCATAATTACAAGTGGAAAAATTAAGAATACCAGGTACTTCATACTTGCAGTCGGGGCACGATGAGCATTCATTCCTGCCAATTCGTTACCTTCCTACGAAAGCTTTCAACAGAGGTCTAATTTTCGGTCCTTGGCTGCCAAAGTCCTTGGCTGCAGAGGAGAGTGACAGGTTGAAGTTTATTTGAGTTTTGCAGTTTGCGTCTAAATTGTAAAATTAAATATGTTAAGGTTAAGTTATATTGGTTGGTTCGGTCAAATTTATTGGTCAGTCTGGTTCGATTCTTTGGTCTGACTTTGTTCGACTCTTAGTATCTAGACAATTAAATACGACAATATATTAGATTTCGGTTGTAGCATATTTAGTAAATCGACCAAACTACTAACTAAATTGTTAATAGTTTAAACATCTTTATAGATTAGTTTACTATTTTTTTAGCGAGTATATATATATATATAAAGGGTTAATTGTCAATTTGCCCCCTAATGTTTGGACCGAATTTAAGAATCCCCCTTAATGTTTAAAATGTTAAATTTTAGTCCTAATGTTTGGACGAAATTAAAAATTCTCCCTTTCCGTCAGAAGACCGTTTATTTCAGACGGTAAACCGAACATGTGCCCTGCACGTGCCTTAACTTAAGTTGAAAAGACACAACTACCCTATCTGTCTCCCAATTTTATGTTTTCTGTTTGTGAAATTAACGCTACCAGCTCCGTTGCATTTGGATCTAACATTCTCTTCCCTTCCGATCGATCCTTCTCATTTTTGTTTTTTAAAAAATCCTCTCTCTCTCTCTCTCTCAGCAGATTTTCGTGAGCTTGAAGCAGATACCTTATGCTTATGGAGATTTTGTTTGGACATTCCTTGCACTCCAATCTGATTTTTTCTGAGATTGAAAACATTCTCTAATACTAGTCGCATCTCCTTTTCAGGGTTGATGAATACTTGTTTCTTGATTAGGCTTTACTGATTTTGATCGTTGCCAGCATCACAGTCGGTTCTGGTGTCGAGATATATCTCGTTTTTGAATTTCGATTGATTTTATTTTCATAACTTTATAGTCTGTCAATAATTGGTTTATATCTCGTTCTTCCAGGGCTTGCCCTTATTGGTGGTTCAGAGTCAGATCTCTTTCGGGACCTTTCTTGTCGGAATCGTAGCTGGAGGTTGTCGGAGAGGAAGAGGAAGATGCTGCACTGGAGGTTGTCGGAGAGGAAGATGCTGCACTCGCTGATTTCCGCGATTGTTGAACTGTTGAACTGCGATTGTTGAACTGTTGAACTGCAATTGTTGAATGGCAATGGGGGCAATTTTGTCATTTTAACACATGTGGCCTGCACATGTTTGCTTAACCGTTTGAAAGAAACGGACAAATGACGGAATGGGGCAAATTTTTATTTTGTCCAAACATTAGGACTAAAATTTAAAATTTTAAACGTTAAGGGGGATTCTTAAATTCGGTCCAAACTTTAAGGGGGATATTGACAATTAACCCATATATAAATTAAAATTAAATGGTTCAATATCGTATAATCATTTAGTTTAATTCATTCATATACAATACATACATTATTAAGCTCAAAGTTGCAACATAAATTGCGTTTTCGTACAAGAAGTGGTCCTACTGTGTTGTAAAGTAACGTTCAGATTAAGGTTAGTGGCGACAAATTGATAATTGCAACAACTAGAAATCAAAACATTTAGTCTGTTACTGATTATCTATATTGCTGTCGAGGATGTCTTGACATTGGATTTGTTTCGAACTGAACTCTTCTACAACGGAATAAATCCACAAAAACATGAGTTTTAACTATGACAAATTATTTGGCATAGAATATCTTATGTAGTTATAGTATTTAGTGACACCGAAAGATATAACATTGGCCCCTACCAGTCTTGGCCTTTTTCTAGTTATACCGCATTGGAGAGTTTGGTGACATATACATCTCAGGCTCTGCTCTATTAGCCTCCCATCGCAAATCTGCCTGATTTGACGTTAATGTTCGTTTTTTTTTCCTGTTGGGAGGAACTCGGTCGTGTTCGATCTATTTAGTGAGATTTCTTTGAGCTGCCAATTTATTCCTTAGGGTGGTCATCACATCCCCTTTGTTCGTTCAGTTTCCTATTGCTTAATTGTTAGACTTGATGGAGTTAAAGTGTGGCTGATCGTCTAGCTTGGAGAAGTAGCGTTGGACACTTGTCTAGTATAGCACAGTGCCTTTACCGGTCGTGCCAGCAAATTTCAGAGGAAAAGATTTTCTTGACGTAGCCTCGTATTCAAGGTGAGACATGGGGCTTCATTTCTAGGCCAGCGTTACGAGGTTGAGCTGAGATTTCTAGGCAGGAGGATGCCTATCGCTTGGCTTGCTCTAGGAGAGTATCTAGAACTAAATGAATTGTTAGACTTAGGAGATACCACTTATATATATATATATACTCTTCTTTCTCAAATAGTATAAAAATAAATTTAATCTCTTAAATATCAAGAAACAGCATCAAAGTTATTACGCACCTAAATGCCTACAAGTGATCAGAAAAATATCTTCTCTCACTAATAATCAAAAGTCTATTCATTGGGTTAATCAAGCATATAAGATAGAGAACCCCATCTGCATAGCTTGGATTCGCCAGCCACATCCATCATTATTCAATCTGAATACAGATCCAGATTTGTAAGAAAAGATCGAAAACTAGATGTATCCCTCCCTCGATCAGGACCACAATTTTCACCACTATTACAAACCAAGAGTAATCCTAAATAGCTGCATAATAGTGGATAGACGGATTATAAATCAATCCCTTTATATTCAGTCTTCAACTAGTACCTGCATCAGGAGGTCGGCTGGTTGGCATGCCATTTGCATGAGACTTTGTTTCCATGGCTAACATCTTCACTGATATTTTTCTCAAGTAATCAGGCTGCAAAATAACATGAAAACTAATAAGAAGACTGATACTAGTCATAATTTGAACCGTCTTTGCATTTATGACATGAAATAATCAGGATTCTATATTGCACACACAAAAAAAAAAAAAGACACCTTCCGTTTTGGTTTGTGAAATAAATGGTTGTGCTCGGGAAAATAAGAGATGATAATCCCACAGTAAGAGTATCTCAAATTGCAAGCAATGTTTTATCTGATGATAATTGTACACTCAAAATGACTAATAATGCATTGTCCTAATCCATGCAGCTCAACTTTATCATCTTTCTCCTAAAACTTAAACATAACTCCTTTGAACCTATTTATACTTCTGTAGAGAATCACCAAAGTTATTTAACTTCATAACTAGTTTATCGTTTATAAGTAACGATTTTCACTAATAGAGTCGACAAAAACAAGAAAATAAAAGGGTCATACACTAATAAAATAACAAACTACCTGGCTTGTCGCACCAGTATAAATTTTTTCCTCAAACCGCGATGCAATTTTCTTAAGTTCATTCACTCCTTCAGGCCCAGAATATGGGAGGTGTCTCTTCAAGGTTTCCATTCTGCAGTTTAGAGCATGATAAACGGTAAGAAGCGAAATCACCAGATTTTAATTACTCTTGATGGAGAGCAACCTTTAACAACACACTAATAAATATAAAGTTAAATCAGTAAGATAAAGCCACTAATGCACTATCAAAAAAAAAGTAGGAACCAAATATAACAATACTGATATCATAATCAAACTAAACAAGCATGAATCAAGACGATAGTTGGACCTCAACAAAGAAACCATACGACAAACAATTATGCAATATCAAAAGAATCATACCCTACTAGAATAAGATTTTTGAGCTTCAGGATTAATGATATGAAAAATACAGTGAACCTACCTTGAAGAGCCTATATTGGCTAAATAACTACACTGATACCCTAAAGTAAAATGTTCCTTTTATTTGTCTAATTTGGTAACTGTGTATTTCAGGTGCACTACTACTTAGATACTTTTATATCATAGTCACGACTCACAAACACCAATCCATTAAATATGTAACAGCTCGAGAGACTTCCTAGGAAACATAAGGAGACACCAAAAAGGCAGTTACAATCATAACAATCAGATAGTGCCTCTCATCGGATCAGTTATATTCAGTACTAAAAAAATGCATACACTCGAGCCTTTAAGATGAAAAACGAAGAATTATGTAAACATTAAGTAATACATAGTGCACCATCACTCTAACATAGATAAATTGCATGTCATAGATAAATTACAAAATCACAACTAATAAATTTCATGAGCTTGGCTTTTGGTGAGGAACCAGTTCGTATTGTGCAGGAGTTGCACAATACAAAATTCGACATCCAGCGCCAACAAGGTGTAAATAATTTCAGATTAGCCCACCCAACAAGCATAAGAATCTTTGTAAGTCTGACTTAACGGTAAAGGAGTGGCATTTCCTTAGTTTTCAAAAATGTTAGAACATTTCTTATGAGATTTTGTTCACTCAAAATCTCATGATGGGAAGATATTACATATATTCTATATTTTTAAAATTTTATCATAATTTGGTAGAATCTCATGATCAGACCCAAAACCAAAGCTGGATTGTGAAAGGAGACCCAAATAAGGAAGATCCCAAATCCATTTCATGAAGACACATGAGAATCTGTATAGGAAGCTGCTCCTATATTGCAATGGTGTGTCATACTACTAACCTAACACGCACCAGGACTTCTTAGTTTATATATTCACAAAGAGAAAATTAGGAACTTGTGAGAGAAGGTTAGATATGCAGTAAAAACTAGATGGAATAGTCATCCAAAAAAAAAAAATTCTTTGTATAAAAAAAAAAAATTTAATCCACCATTTGATTAATGGATATATTCCTCTTTCATTTTTTGTATTTGAATGATATCATACAGAAGTATAACCATATTATAGAACTACTTGCGACAATATAATAAATATCTAGCCTGAAATAGACATATAATCAACAAACTTCTTTTAAGAAGATAAGAATTATAAAAACGATTTGTCCTACTCCTAATAGCTCTTGTTCTTTTTGTTTCTAAAAATCGTATTGTCGGAGTTCATTAGCTAAGTTATTTATGAAAGGTTACCAATGAAAAGTTTGTAATTAACGTTAATATTAACGACAAATAAGATATGAGACTTCCAAAAGTCGCAATAAGAAAATTTAAGCCAACAAGCAAGATAATAACATCAGTAAGAAAAGATAACCATCAGCTACAGTGAAATTAACTTCATAGCAACCGATCATATAAAGTAGAAAGAGCATGTCAAAAAGAATGTATGAGGAAGTTAACATTCCCCGACACAAACGAATTCTTTTGACAGAGAAACTAACAGCAAAACAATACTAGGAATGCATCTCGTCACGAAAAATAATGAACCAGAGCATAAACTAGTGGAGTATATAGCAACATGGAGAATGGGAGGCACCCCGTTAATGAAACTTGCTTTGTTCCACAATCTCACAATGGTAACAGAAGACTAGCAAAAGCAGACGCCACAAAAATCAAGTACACTCACATCTTGTTGACAATTCGCGACCTTGACTCAGGCAACAGTTGTGTCCTCCAGTCTCCTCCATCAGGCACTCCTTCACTGCCTGGAGTCGGAGGTCTCCAGTTATTGGTGTCCATCCAAATTGGTAGTTAATCAAATCTATAAATACCATATAAAACATAACTGAGTTTCATTGACGAACAAAAAGATGTGGTAATTATCATCTGCTAGAGCAAGTATATAGTTAACTTAATGAAGTTTGAAAAGGAAAAAAACAAATAAAAAAATACCTACAGTCAGCATAGCATAGTATACAAGCGACAAATAATCAGGAGAAGACACGTACACAAACAATAAAAGTAGTCTGCCGCATACTCATAACTTGAATACAGTGAAAAAATGAAGAGAGAGCATGCATAATAAAAGACTAAAAACTGTGGAAGCAATCATTACATGATCCACCAACCAAGCATGTAAATCAAAGATTTGAACAAGCCTTCTTTCGAGCGAGAGTAAAATAATGGTTAGGTAAAGCCGTGTATGCGTAAGCGAGCGATACAGTACAGCAACCCAACATTGCCAATACATGATCCAGAATGGCTGCAGGCTGAAACTACTTAACGATACAACATCCCATGATAATTTGATATGGTCATGCTTGATTATTAGCGATTCATCTGAGTTGCGCACCTTTGAGAATATGATAACCAATCAACTCTGAAGGTCTTTTAACACTTGGACTTGGCGTGATTAGCAAAAAAGAACCCTTAAATATCAAACCCAATCAAAGAAAAAATGCATGAAGAATGCGGGAGAGAAAATCTAGCTGAGTAACTATTTAGAGAATCGGGAAAAAAGATACTCAGAAAGATCAAACCTAATTTCAATACATGGATTAATATATGTCTATCTGGACTCACAAAAGCCCAGCAAAAGAAACACTTATTCCATATAGCATAAGATCGAAACAAATATGAAGAAACAAAAAATAATAACGACAATCAGATTAATAAGTCATTAGAAAATATCCAGCAAACTTCCAATTTCGCTACTCTTTTTTTTTGAATGAAATGGTAATAATTCCATTAATAGGCACCCAACAGCTGAAGGAAATCTTCTAATTTCTCTACATAATCAAATTTATTATTATGTTATAAATTTTGCACTATTCAACCAAGATCTCCTGAATTCATATGGATGGAGACTAGAAACAGGAATCAAGCCAACTGAAATTACCTCAGGAATAGGCGCCTGAATACAGGAACTGCAGTTCCGCGGAGCCGTCGGAGCGCAGGAGAGAGACGAATCAAGTTAGGGTATTCTGCAATTAGAAGGATCTTGACATTCGCCGACAACAAGAGGGCGGAGGGGGTGAGAGACAGAGTCGGAAAGAGAGGAATTAAGCAGAAATCAGAATAGAATTGTTTCTTTTGCTATTTTCCAGCAAAGCAGACAAAAACAGTCCGAATATATAGAAAATTTACTGCTAATTTTTTTTGTAAATTGCATCCATATATTTGAATGATTAAATACATTAATTGTAGTTTTGTGCACATGTATGTTTTCCTAGGGATGAGCAAATTACACATTTGAACCCGGAATCGAATCGGAACCGACACTTCGGGTAGGTTCCGGGTAGACGTTTTAAAAATCGGGTAAGTTTCGGAAAAAAAATTAAGAACCTCTTTGTTCGGTTCCGGTTCCGGTTCTCCTATATGGGTACCCTAAAGGAACCGAAACCGGTTCTCTATATATATATTAAAAAAAATTAAAACCCTAATAAGCATTAAGCAATAATCTATTCTCCAGCAGACTCCATTCATTCTAACGCAGCCTCCATTCAACGCAGCCTCCATTCAATCTAGAGAACCACATCCTCTCCTTTGAACCGCAGTTTGAAAGCTTCTACCCTAAAGGCAACTTGCAGTTTATGGTCTCTTCAATCGGCGCCTCTCAAGCCTCTTCAATTGGCGCCTCTCAAGCCTCTTCATCGGCGCCTTCTCAGCAATCCTACTGATCGCCACCGCCACTTCATTTCGGTACTTCAAACTGCATTTATACATCGTTTTCTTCGAATTGAGCATGTACCGATGAATGCTAGATTGTACGAGTTGGAGTAGGTTTGATTAGATTATCTACAAATTGCTTGAGTAAGTTCTAAGGTTGTGACATGCAAAAATCTTGGTGAATGCTGCCAAGTTATCTTATTTTTGTGCTTGCTCTGATGTAATAATATGTGGAACCTTGATTACTGAGACTCTAACTGGCAAGTAAAACCAATATCCTTGTCTTGACTCTTTAGCGAATGGAGATAGAATCTTTAGCTGTTTGTTCTTAAGATTCTCACTTGTTGATACATAATGGTGGTGGTGCTTTTGATGATTTAGTTATATATTCTATCTTGAATGAATGGTAGGCATTGCAAGAGAGTTAAGCGTGTGTTCAAACAATTGAACCAGACACCATTTGTTGTTGAGCTCAACAAGAAAGGTTGGTTTTGCAAGTAACACGTTTTGTTGTAATTCGTTTGGTGAAGAAAGAATGCATACTTTTGGTTTTCATTTATGGTTTTGATTAGAACATATATTGCAAACCTAAACCTGCTGAAACGAGGGGTTAGTTGGGTCTGGGTTGGAGAACAATGGACGTGGAATTCACTTAACGAAATGTCAACTGGTGTCGAACCGGAACTGAACCGGAACTGAACTGATACTGAACTGGAACCGAATCGGAATCGAACCGGAACCGAACCTTGGTTGCAAAGCAACCGGTTCCTAACAGGGTACCCGGAACCGTTTTTACAAACAGGTTCCGGGTAGGTTCCGGTTCCAAAATTAAACGGGTAGGTTCCGGTTCCAAAATTTAATACCCGGTATCAAACTGGGTAGATTCCGGGAATCCCTAAATTTACAGGGTACCCGGAACCGCTCACCCCTATGTTTTCCATTGCTGTTGTTTGCACCATATACAAATTCAAGGTTACTTTCTTCCGTTATGTTGTCACGTGCTACTCACATGTTTCTGCTTTCCCATTATAATATGTCTTCCATTTATTAAATTGGTCGTTGGCTATTTCCCCCCAATTTTACCGAATCCAATTCTCCCGCGACAATAACTCCCTCCTACTATTCAAGAAACCACGGTGATTAACTCTGTAAAACGAGGAGGTGTATGCGTGGTTAACCATGCAATGTCATTCCGACGTATACATGGAAGAATTTTGGTCGAAGATTTCATGGATGCGCTGATTACAACGTATGGTATTTCGAATTAAGTTAAGTTGATCCCAAATTATTCAATTGATAAAATTTTCCTTATCAATTGAGTCTGTAATAAGTGTTTGGTTGTGCTGCAAAAGTTAGGTTTAGGGTTAATTTCGTTTTCGTTAATTTACAGTGTATGGGTTCATCTTCAAGTTTCCAAAGTACTGTTTTTTATTGAATACAAGGTAAAGTCAGATTTAGTTGTGGATTGTTTGATTTGGAAGACCCTCCAATGTGTCCCCAAATGAAACATAGTTGTTCGTAATTTCGAACAAATGCATAAGAACTTGAAAGAACAATTATTCGTTGCACGCCGAGAAATTAAAGTGTTAGGAGTCTGTGTAGTTTGTTGTAGTGTTGTGTTGGCGGTTTGTGCTGCTTTTGTTGTTACCTTCTTCAAGAAGATGAACTAATGTGTAGTTGGACTTAGTATGTATAGTTGGTCTTAGTCTATGATGTATTTTGAACCTCTTATTAAGCTAATGCACTGGACTTTAATTATCGTCTATAACGTCTATGTTTTATACACCATCATGTTTTACAATTTGTTGTTATATACACCCCCGATGTTTCATTTAATGTTGTCTAGTGCACCATAATGTTTTATGGGTTGTTGTTATATAAAGTTCTATATTTCCTGCATCGTTACTCGAAAAATAGCAAACGGATTTGTGCTTAAACAGAAACTGGACAACATGAGTTCCACATCAGACGCAACTATATTCTTACAAAAATCATCAACATCATCATGCAAACAAGTTCTTTCCCAAAACCATCAATGAACCTACAATGACCGTACTACCATCAATGGGTATGTAGCAGAACTGTTTCTGCATAGTCTCTCACCTGTGCATATTCAGTTTCCCTGTCTCCCCTAACCTGCGCTTTTGCTAACTTCAATCCATTATACATAACGCATCTCTGAACATTCCATCCCCAATTTTCTTTGTATCTCGTTCCGAACCGCAATGTTGGTGATATTTGGTTTGTCTCTTACCAAATTCAGTAACATTTTACATACCCATTTTGCATCCTTGTTGTGGATGCAGTGAGCCCTTGCACATCAATGTTCTTTCACTAGACTTCGAATCTGGAACGTGTTTTCCTTGGTTAGCTTTACGGCAATCACCTTAAATCCACAATCTTGTTTGCATTTTGCTTGAACCCTATCCGAGTTGGTACTCTATCCGCTGGTTAGGTCATTTAACCACTTACCATTATACTTGATCAATAACTGAAAAACTGCCTCCAAATCGTGACCCATTCCTAAAACACTAAAATAGGGAACAAAACCTGCACCAAATCGTTTCCTACACGTGTTCCGAGGGGTTCCAACCCACATTTATTTTCCCTCATTTTTGGTATTCCTTTCTTCTTTTCATTTTGCACGCTTGAGAGATTTCCTTAGCCTGCATCAAAGTGAGATTAAGAACATCTATGATAATGGGAGAATCATTAAAGACAATAGATTTTCTATTTCTCCAGAGAAACCAGATAGTAGAAGAGAAAATACTCCCCCATTCGAGTATTTTCACTTGACTTGATGAGTTTCTGCAATTAGACTTACAACCACTTTGATAGGTTGGAAACAAATAAATCCATAGAATGGTGAATGATCCCAAGTTCATTCCACACTTTCTTGGCCACAACACAATCACGCGAAATGTGTAAAGTTGTTTCTTCATGGGAATTACAACACTTGCAAAGAGGACTAATATCCATGCCTCTCTTCTGTAATATACTAGTCTAGGCTATCCTGTCATGATTACAAAGCCATATGAAAAATTTGAGGTAGGGAATAGATTCCAATTTCCAAACCCAGTTCTAGTTATCCATTTCCACATCCTGAATTTGATTTTTTTTTTTCACTTTTAATTAAATTATGAACCGCAAAGACATAGAGAATCCCTTTCGGTTATCCAATCAACACTTTCTTATCAGTCATATTTCCCAATAAGTATCTAGGAATGACCCAAATCAACTCTTGAAAATTATTGGTCCAAGAGATTAGGTTATGTGAGAAATCCCAAGTACGTGAATCAAACATCATATCCTTCACTTTTAGATGTTCTTCCTCAAGATGAAGAGTATCACTAATAAGTAATCGAAGGGTTGATTTACCCAACCATTTATCGTGCCATAATCTAACATTATTTCCTTCTCCAATTGTCTAACCCATCCCCTTATCTGGAGCAAAACATCAAATTGATCAAATAAGTTCCCCCTCCCTCTAATGATATCAAATATTGTAGGATTGAGATTTCATAAATCACAAATAGTATCTCGATGTTTATGTTCGCAAAGTAACAAGATAGAATCAAGATTATGAAAATACATTGTGCTCTATTCAGGTACACTGCCTTAGTCTCCAAAGTTGGGAACACAATCAAGTCTTTGAACTGGATAAGTTTACTGAATAAAATGCAAGGACCATCAAAGAACAAATAGGAAGAGTAATTGAAGTGAAGAGTCTGGAGGGGGAACATAACATGATACGTGTGTTCATGCGACTCAAAGTGGAAGTAGACACAGATAAGGAACTCGTTCCAGAATTCTAGTGGACGAATGTCGTCGAGCATGAACGATGGGCGTACATATTTAAAGTATGAAAGACTGTCTGAATTCTGTTATGGTTGTGAGAGATTAGGGTATCAAATGTCCCAGTATGAATGAGATGTCACCATTTGGTACCGGAGGTCGGTAACCATTATACGGATTGTGGATCTCAACCATGATACCGAACCCACTAGGAACCAGGTCCAAGATTGTAGGCTGGAACGAAGGTAATGCATAATCAAGTGTGCACTGAGGGAAGAGTTGGAGATACGTGATGTCCGCGAGAGGAATCCCTAAGCTGCCACCTACGAAACCATTTACCTTTGCTACAGTGGGGTGGCCGAGCAAATCTGTAGCCATCAACCATATAGGCAGAGGGGTTAATATCTCCTTTTCTAAAAATTGATTTGCGTAAGGACGACTTCAGCTAGACAGAGAGCTAAGAGAAGGAACTCCCCTCAATTCATGGCATTTTGAGAAAAATAATTTACCAACTAAATCCCCCAAAATTCGCACAAGCTTTCGGGCATGAATATCAACATGGTTCAACCTCCGATACCATATCCAACAATAATAGACCAACAAAAGCTAAACAACGCACATTACCCACGTGAAGATGTAAGGGATTTGGCTATGCTCACGGCTATACCCTGTCTAGGGAATTGTCCTCAAATGTTGGTAAACAGTTGTTCGCCACAATCGGTGGAGTTGAACGACTACCCTTTCAAGAAGATCAGAGAATGGAGGTATGTGAGTATACAGTCAAGCTTCCTCCAGAGGAATCCTCACCCCGTACTGAATGTGAATAAAAGAGTAACACACTAGAACAAGATAAATGCACATCCTAGAACAAGAACACCTAAGGGAGATGGCTCAAATAGAGACATGGGCAAGGGGAGTCAAGGTAGGAAAATGGGCTCACCCCAAAGCACTTTGGCAAGGAAACTCTTGATTGAAGGTCCGAGTAACAAAAAGAACCACAAGGAACCAATGAGGCTACTAAGTTAGAACTGTCAGTGTCTTCGATCCAACCTGACAATTCCAAACTTAAATGATCTCCTGGGAAGACACAAGGTCCACGATTGTATTTCTCATGGAAACCAAGAATAAAATGGAAAAGTGTGACCAAGCAAGAAAAAATAGGCTTGGAATTTGGAACGTATGTGGAACCGAGAGAAATTATCTGAGGTCTTTCAAATTGGTGGACTAAGGAGGTGGAAGTGATCGTCTCTTTCCGAGAAGCAACTTCATTGATGTAACGCGGATGTATGTAGATGTAGATTTTGAGTTGTGAAAAAAGGATTTGGAACATACCCAGAAGTCGGTCTAGGGCACGAGTTAAATCATGGTTGTGCATAATTGGTTTCAACGATATCATATGCCAAACAGAGAAAATAGGAATGTGTCTAAAATCATAACGGAAGATTGTGGCCTTTAACGAATTTATTAACAATATTGGGTTGCTTAACCTTGGATTGAAAGTGTAGACGCACATGTTGTTCAATAACCATATAAGGACAAATCGATTTACGGAAAGACTCGATAGAGGGATGATTAACTCACAATGGACTCTATAATACCTGAAAAGCCAAGTGTTCCATGCGCCGACGATTGGCTCCGTCCACAACCTTATGTGGATAACCACTCATTACATTGAGAGAAGTGAACAAACACCATTTCGTTTTGAGGAATGTGGATTGAGCACCTGGGAGTGAGGAGGTGGTTAGGGATGGATGAATGTCGACGTCTATTGAAGAAGATATGAGACAGACCTACGTTTAGAAGTTGACTAAGTGTCGAAATAGATTATTGAAATGGAGCTCGAAAAAAAAGGGAATAACAAAATCTATATCAAGGAGACGCAAGATTGATTAAAACATATACAAACCAAAATTGACAATTAGTACGACCAAACAAAGGAAAAAATGAAGCTTCAACCAGAAATGCTTGGGAAGAGAAAGGAAATGTATTGGCTTGAACGCTCAAGAGTGGAATGGTTAAATCATGGGGATAAGAACACAAAATGTTTCCACTTAACAACAATCAATAGGAGAAGGCTTAATAGTATTCTCCACATTTAATCAAGGGAAGGAAAATGGCTTACAAAATAGGACATTATAGACAATTTTGTTGTGAATGTATTCAAATAAAGTAAAACGACCAGTTGAGAGGATATTTTGAACTGTATTCCTATAATGATCTCATCAGAATCAAACATGAAATTGAAATGGGAAATCACTCGACAAGAGATCTATGAAGCAGTCAGTCCACTTAGGGGGTCAAGAGCGCTGGGTCCAAATGTATTGGAGTGTCGTGGGATCAAATGCCATCACCCTGATCAAAATCTTCTTTAACGAAGGTAAACTCATGTATACTCTTAACCAAAACAACATAATTTTAATTCCCCAAATCCCGAACCGGACCTCTCTGAACCATTTCAGACCTATTTATATAACTTTGCTTAAAAATTATCTCGAAAGTGCTAACTAATAATCTCAAAAAGCCACATTTTTTACTTTATTAACTTTTCAAAGTGCATTTGTCGCAAGAAGATAAATACAGGAGAACACCATTTTGTCTGATGATGCATTCCTCTATATGAGGCGCAAAGCGCATACTCATCGTGAGGAATGTGTTATCGTACTAGATATGCAAAATGTGTATGACAACGTCGAGTGGGGATTCTTGGTAGTGGTGATGCCCAAAATGGGGTTTCTTCATAGGTGGATAAATTGGATCATGAAGTGCGTCTCCGGTGGTGAATGGGAAAAATCAACGCCATTCAAATCATTGAGAATAAAAAAAGGTGACTCAATTTCGCTAGACTTGTTCATAATGGTGTCAAATTTATTATCATGAATGGTGACCAAAGTAGCGGACAAAGGCAACACTAGTAGGAATAAGGGTTAAGAGGTTGTGCCTTACACTCTATTACTTCCTATTTACGGATGACTCGATATTCTTAGCTCAGACGATAGGCCTAAATGTACAAAATCCAAAACCGTGATCGATTATATTATCTTGCATTGGGTCAAGAGAGAAACGTGAAGAAGTTACCTTTGTTTTTGAGTGCGAACACGATGGGGAAACAAGAAAGTCAGTAGAAGATGCAATAGGACTCAAGGAAGACAGAAACCCTGGGAAATACCTAGGCCTTCAAATTATTTTGGGTTAATAAAAAATGGAGGCATTGGATTACCTTAAGGATATAGTGCGTAAAAAACTTCAATAATGATGTCATGTTCAACTATACAACATCAAGAGAGAAGTTATTCTCAACTCGATGATTTTCTCTATTCCAACCCTTACGATGAGCACATTTCTCCTTCCTATGACATGGTGTTTGAATATCAATACAATCATGGCATATTTCTGGTGGGGACATGCAAACTGGGAAAGGAAAATTCATTGGCACACGACTAAATAAATGCAAACTTTCAACATGTATGTTATTGCTTACAAAAATGGCAAGCATGCGAATGAGAATGGTGAGGCCTTTTGTGTGCGTACATACATTGAAAGGTATTTATTTTACGAATGGGAATTTCCTCTATGTAAAGAAGGCATCATGGGCATCTTGGGCTTGGAAGAGCATCTTAATTAATGGTAGTGAGTTTCTTAGTGAACACAAAATGTAATACATTGAGGATGGAGAAAATGTAAGAATTTTTTGTGATCGTTGATTATGGGAGTCCCTAATGGAAGAATACGTAGTTGTCCACCTAACAGAGACATCGAAAACATGAGGGTAGAACTTTACTTGAAAACGAAGTGTTCGAACGAAAGCTGGAGTCTAATAAACAACATCTAACGGAGAGAGAGGAGGTCGAAATCAAGTGCGTAACAATAAGGTTTCACCGAAGGGACAAGTTTATATGGCCACATAAATCTTCAGGGAAAGCCTCAGTTCATTCAATGTATAAGAACATGAAAAATTTAACTATTAAAGGAGCACAATGGTGACCCGAAGCTATCTCGGATGATATGCAACAACTTCCCGTTTGGGAAAGAGTCATTGTAGGGTCCATGCAAAACCCTCATTTGTTGGGCGAAGGGGAGATTCCAAGCGTTGTTTAATCAGAGCACACCAATACCCTCATCATGTCACGCTAACTTGCATGCACGACTTGGTTGAATTACACAATTGTGTGAGAGAGGCTCAACCTAAACCGAGAGAACAAAGAGACCACTGCAATTCGAGGAGAGGTGGCAGCGACACATCAAGAGCAAAACCATGCAAAGCACTATATGGATGGGGCGTCGACCAATACCATTAAGACTATTAAGGAGAGTGTCGAATTCCTTTGCGTTAAATGGTCATGGTTTTTGGCCAAGTTGTTTCGGTTAAATGATGAAACCTTCTCTCATTTCGAAGGGTTAATGTAAAAGAAGGTTGCGAAAAAGTTGTGACGGAAGAGGACTCAAAAACTGACGCTGACACAAGGTCAACTGAGGATGAAGAGGTTGAAGATAATAACTCTGATCCTAAGGCGATGCCATAGATGTAGGCTACCCCAGTTGTTTATATTTCCCTTTTTGTCTTGGAATACAAATTTTCAGTTCATTGAATGGAGTTTTGTTTAAGAATTTGTCCTTTAAGTAGTATTCTATGCCAAGTAAAACTAACTTTAACTTAAGGTGGTGCCCTTGAAAGGATATTTCTCAAGTTATTAGGTGATGTTAGTTCCATTAAACGAGAAAGTTTATATAATTACACATTTAAGCAATGTTTCAAGCAGTCGTTATATCTTGGGAGTGACTTGCCGCATAAGCCCGTTAGCAAACTCCAACCGAGTAGGGGCAAATATCACTCTAAGGAAATTATCCTCATGATAAGTCTCGACTGCACCGTTTATTCCCCGGATCTTCACCGCTACCATACCGAACAATCTTAGAGTGACTTGTGATGGAGACCACTTCGGATGCAACTTTCAAACTGATAAATCAAAACTTTGTGAAATTGAACAAGTTCGATGGAACCAATTTCACTCATTGGCAAGACAAGATGAAATTCCTTTTGACGACTTTAAGGATGTTTTATGTTCTAAGCCCGAACGTTCCTCTGATCCTCGAGCCGACGAAAGGTGAAAGTGAAGAAATCAAAAGACAACGACTAAATAATGCGAAGAAAACAAATTGGTTTATCGAGGTCATATTCTCAGCACCCCTCTCTGATAGGTTATATGACTTATTCACATCAATCAAATCACCTGTGAAATATGAAATGCATTAGAGAACAAGTATTTAACATAAAAACAATGGACGAATAAGTTTCTTACCATGAAGTTCCTGGAGTTCAAGATAGTTGATAATATATCTGTCATGGATCAAGTGCATTAGTTGGATATTATGGTAAGTAAGTTAAAAATAATTAAAAGTTGATATATCTGAGCCTTACCAAGTTGGAGTGATAATTGCTAAACTTCCCATAAGTTGGAGCTATTATCATAATAAACTTCTCCAACCATCTGAAAGTTTCACTCTAGAGCAATTGCATTAGCATTTGCATATTGACGAAGAGACTCGCATTCTTCTAGTTAAGCAATGTATTCAAAAGAACAACAAAGTGAACCTAGTGGAGAAAAGCAAATCGAAGTTCAAAAAGGAACAAGGCGGAAATAAGAGAAAGCCTGATAATGTCATCCCCAGTTACACCATTAACAAAAGGAAATTTGATAAGTCCTGTCTCCATTGTGGGGAATATGGGCATCTCCTTCAAGATTTCAAACACTAGAAACAATCAATAAAGAAAACGTTTAGTGCATCTAACATCGCTAATATGGTGGAAGATATAGAAGAGAAACCAGTGGTGATGGTAACTGATAAGTTCCCGAATCCTCAAGTCGGAATGATCACTGAATTGTACATGGATACTGAGACAACCACCACACATTGGTAGTTAGGTTCTAGCGCCAAAATTCATGTATGCAATAACAAATAAATGTTCAAGAAAATATGATTAGGAAACCTTTTCCAAAAGCATAAAGAAATACATAAATTTTAGAACTTATTCACTTTGACATATGTGAATTAAATGAGGTTTTAACAAGAGGAGGAAATAAATATTTTATTACTTTTAACGATTATTGTTCTAGACTCGCATCTGTTTTCTTAATGAAAAGAAATGACGAGTCTTTTGAAATGTTTAAACGTTTTAAAAAGGTTGTTGAAAACCAAAAGGGAAGGAAAATAAAGATTCATCGAGCCGGCATAGGAGGAGAGTATTTTTCCCATCGAATTTTATTTCTTTTATGAAGAAAATTGTATAATTCATCAAACTAGTGCTCCTTATACCCCACAACAAAATGGGTTTGTTGAGCAGAAAATATGGTTAATGCTATGCTTTTAAGTGAAAAATTACCATTAAATCTTTGGGGCGAGAAATTATTGACGACATGTTATTTGCATACTAGATATCTTCAAGAAATTTTGATACTTCTACATATGAAATATGGAATGGTAGAAAACCAAACTTAAGTTACCTTAAAGTTTGGGGATGCTAAGCATTTTATACAGTCATTGATCCATAAGACAAAATTGTGTCTGAGAGCCTTGAAAAGTCTTTTTGTGGGATATGCTGAAAATTCTAAGGCATATAGATTTCTAGACTTGGACTCAAATATCATAATTGAGCCTAGAGATGTTGAATTCTAGGAAGACAAATTTAAGAATGATGATAATGCGCCTTCTCAACAAGTGTCTTAAAATGTATTGACATATGGATTTTATATCATCTGAAGCTCTTATTTTCTTAATAAAAGGAGATAGAAATAATACTTTACACAAAACTCCTTTTGTACTTAATATGTGGAAGATGATTCAACAAGTTTCAAGAAAGCTATGGTTTCAAGAGATTCGTTTTTTTGGAAAGGGTCAACTAATGATGAAATGGACTCAATATTATCAAATAATATTTGGGTACTTGTTGACTTTCCTCCCGGATATATACATATCGTGTGCAAATGGGTATTTCAAAGAAAATACAATACCGATGGAACGATTCAAACCTTAAGGCTATATTAATAGCTAAAGGGTTCAAACAAAAAGAAGTATATATTACTTTGATACATATGCGCCAGTTGCACGAATAACATCCATAATAGTTTTGATGGCGTTAGCCTCAATTTATGACTTAATTGTTCATCAAATGAATGTTATGACAGCATTATTAAATGGTGATCTTGATCAAGATGCATGCTTATATGGAACAACCAATGAGATTCATACTACAAGGAAATGAAAAGAAGGTATGTAGATTGGTGAAGTATTTGTACAGATTGAAACAAGTATCTAAACAGTGACACAAAAAATTTGATTCGGTAATCTTGTATTATGGGTTCACGCATAACAATGTAGACACATGTGTATATTAAAAGTTTACCGATGATTATAGTGTAATATTTTGTCTACATGTTCATGATTTACTCATATTTGTAACAAATATGAAAGATGTCATAGAAACTAAGAAGTATTTATCCTTCATATTTCAAATGAAAGATTGAGTGAAGTAGATACTATCTTACGAATTAAAGTGCGCAAACATAGTGGGGCTTATACTTTAAACCAGTCGCATTTTATTGAGAGAATAATTAACAAGTTTACACACTTGGGAATTAAGGAAGGGAGTACCCCATATGATTCTGGATTTAAGATAACGAAAAATACAGGGCGTGCATTGCTCTGTTAGAATATGTCAGTGCAATTGGAAGTTTCATGTATACAATGCATTGCACTAGACCAAATATAGCCTTTTCTGTTTCCAAACTTTCTAGATACATTAGTAAGCCTAATGTCAATCATTGGAAGGTTATTGCAAGAATATTTGGTTATCTTAAGAGAACAATTAATTTAGGACTCATGTATAGTAAGTTTCCATAAATTTTAGAAGGGTATACTAATGCTAATTGGATAACCAGCACGGGTGACAATAAGTCCACCTCTGGATCGACTTTTACTATTGGAGGAGCAACAATCTCTTAGGGTTCTAAGAAGCAAACATGTATTTAACACTCCACAATGGAGTCTGAGCTCATAGCTTTAGCTGCAGCTACAAAAAAGGCTGAATGACTTCGAAATTTGCTTCTTCATATTGACTTATGGTCAAAACCAATGCCAACAATTTCTTTATATTGTGCTAGTCAAACAACTATGTCTAGAGCATACTACAAAGTTTATATTGATAAATTGAGTCTTATAAGTTTGCAACATGACCATGTGAAGCAAATGATTCATGATGGAATAATTACAATTGTGTTTGTTAGGTCAAACAATAATTTAATTGATCCCGAAACAAAAGGTCTCTCGAGAGATTTAGTGAAATCCACTAATCGTGCCATATGGAGCAATCATGAACATCACTATTAATGAGTTAGTCTAAAACTCTAGGGAAACTTTCTTTCCCAAGAAGATAAGGACGGATGGAATGGAATACTGCACAGAACTCCCACCGGAAGAGGACTCTCCTAAAGGCATGGACAAATTTGATGTGATGACAACTCAACTGAGCCCCTTGATCAAGCAGTTGAAATTGAAAAGGAAGATCATAAATTTTACACCGGAGGACAACGAAGAGGGTAAGCGTGGGAAAATTTGTTTTGAGAAAGAGGAAACATCGACACAAGGGCCAACTCCTCACAAAGGGTGATATACAGACCTGTATTACTTCGATGTGCAGAGACACTTTAGTTCTTTTCCAGAAAACTGAGGTCCATTGTGGCTTATCAGGATTCTAGGGAGGCCCTCTCTGGAGAATATGTTTACCTTTAATAACATGATCAGTTCAAATTCAGTGGCGGATGCAAAGGCTTCTGGCTCGATCCATTTGGAGAAGTAGTCAACTGCTACTATGATCATGGTCATTTATCCCGTGCTGATTGGGAAAGGTCTCACAATCCAATGCCCCATGGGTTAACTGTCAGACACTCGTCACTGGGGTCAAATATGTTGGTGCTTGCTTGATATTTGTTGAGAAATTCTTACGAGTCTTACATTTTTGCACCAATGTTGTAGCTTCTTTATTCAGTGTGGGCCAATAATAGGCCTGCCTTAGTGTTATTTATACTATTGGTTGAGCGCCTTCGTGCCATGCAGCTACTCCTTTGCGGACTTCCTTTGATACCCTTTCTGTATTCGTGTAGGTGATGCATCTTAAAAACCATGATTTGTATAATTCCATATTGATGATGAGTTAACATGGTGCTAGCCGCTAGATATTGGTCACCTTTATTTCGAACTCATTCATGTTGTTAGATAATCGTGGATCCCCATCATCCATTCATGTTGATTTTCAAAATTGAAGATTAACATGTGTTCCATGATCGAGCAAAGATACCTTTTTACGAATTGGACCTGTAGGCAAGTTCCTCTGAATGAGAGGTTGCTTAGAGAGTCTACTAGTTGATTAACCTTTCTTGACATGGCTTTGAACAAGAATTTTTGTATTCCTCTAATCAATTCTTGCGCAATGCTTAAGCACATATTCATTTTTTTTTCCCATTTTTGCAACATACGCACTCTTAATTTAATTAACCACTAGATGGGAGTTACATTTTGCCCTGAGCGATGTTATGCCGAACCCCTTTGATCGATGGTCGATAATCAGGGCTTCAAATTCCTCTTTGTTGGTTGTTTATTTAAACAGGAAGATGACTACATAGTTTAAGGTATCGCCTGTTGGTGGTGTCAATATTAACCCTACTCATGATTTTTCTTTGGAATTTGAATCGTATGTTTGCAATTTCCATATTTTCCTGTAATCCCATGACTTTTTCAGTTATAACTTTTGTTGGTTTGTCCCGCGAGTTATTGACTATGAAGTTTGAGAGTGCTTTTCCCTTCATGGTGATTTTTGGTATGAATTTGATTCTCAATTCGCTAACCTCTGTTACCTACTTTACGATCCTCCGTGAGATGTATGGGTTCTGTAGGATGTGTTTGAGTGGTTTGTTTGTTAGAACTGTTATCTCATGAGTGTGGACGTACAAACATAACTTTTGAGCAGTAATGATCAAGGTATAGAGGTACTTCTAATCATGATAGAATTCTTTTCAATTAAAGTGAACAAATTTCTTCTATGGAGAGTTGAACATTCATCGTTTTCATTCTAAGAACCATGCTAGCTGCAACACTGCTAATATTTAAGTGAAAGACCATAGGCTTTTAATTTTTAAGTGTTCGTTAGACTTTGCCGCATTCGATTTTCCATTAAAATTTTATTTTATTTTATTTGCAAAATTTGAAAGAATTGAGGATCCCGATCACTTGCCTTGGATAGGAAGCGACTTAGTGTTGCGAGTCTACCATTCATGCACTGGACTTCTATGGAAACATTAGTGAATTCATTTCTTCAATGTCCTTTAGTTTTCCCAGAATGGATTCGATCACACGCTCGCTAACCGTAAATTCAAAAAAAATCTTAACCTCACCTCGATTGCACGCTTGGAGGGGTAGATGTGCACGTTGTGCAGGCACGTGCACGCGAAGGCTTCTTGAAGTTCGTTCACATGTAGCTCGCCCTTGAATGAGACCAACATATCGTCAGAGTAGGCTTCTATAACCTGCCCACGCATATCCTTGAAAATCATGTTGACAATTGTTTGGTAGGTTGCGCCTGCGTTAACTACTCCGATGAGCATGACTTTATAACAGAGTATGTCACTGTCAGCGTAGTATGGGCTTCATCGCCTGGATGCATCCTAATCGGGTTGTAACCCGAGTAGGCTTCCACAAAGCTCAGCATCTCGTACTCGATGTTACATCTATATGTTGGTCCATTCGAGGTAATGGGTAGGCTTTCTTTGTACATGCCTTGTTGAGGTTCCTAAAATCCACACACATTTTCCACTTCCCATTATTTATCTTTACCAAGATAGGGTTGGTTACCTAAGTTTGGAACCTGATATCCTTGAAAAAGCCTGCATCAAATTGTATCCCTAGTTCTTTGCTCATTATCAGTCTCTTATCCTCGCCTACAACCCTCAGCTTTTTAGCAATCCGTTTTATTGTAGGGTCAACCTGTAGCTCATGGGATATGATTTATGTACTGATGCCAAGCATGTCGCTGAGCTTTCACGCATAAAATTCTTTGAGTTCCTGGAGGAGTGCTATCACAGAGGCGTACTACTCAGTAATGAAGGTCACTTTAATCCTTACCTTCTTGTTTTGGTCAACCACTTCCACCTCTACCAGTTCTTCAACCGATAATGAGCAGGTTATTTTTCCCTCATGTCAACTTTAGTCTCAATGACGATGGTTTCCCTTTAAATCTTCCACCTCAGACAGTTGATGTAAAATCTTCGTGATGTAGTCTCGATGCCTTGTACTTCCTTAACCCCATGAAGCGTTGGAAATTTCATCTTCTAATGAACTGTAGAGGGGATGATATTGTTACGATTGATCCTACAAGAATGTATAACTATAACTACAGTAAAAAGTTGAAACCAAATGTCTAGTTGCTGTCACTAATATTTAGCAGCGTGCTAAGTCTCGTCGGGATAAGTTATGTGGCTAAACGTCACTTCGATGGTAAATTGTCGCCACTAATAGGTCGATCACATACAGTGACAATAAATGCCGCTACTATAATACACTATAATGATTGAATAGTAATAATAATAATGAAGTGCATTACATATGAGTTGATCTGTAGCTCAATTGGTCAAGGTGAATGATTTCCCCACAAGAGTTCGGAGGTTCGATTATCTGCTGTCAATAGTTTTTTACTACATAATGAACGGGAAGAAAATTCAAAAGTGCAACAAAGCCATTGATTTAGTGGTGATATCAGATGAATGCTGCCCAACGGGAATCTTAACAAGATCCATAACATCAAACTCTGTTACCTGCACAACATCAAACTCTGTTACAAGTGGAAAAATTAAGAATACCAGGTACTTGCAGTCAGGGAACGAGGAATATTCATTCCTGCCCATTTGTTGCCTTCCTACAAGAGCTTTCAACGGAGGTCTAATTTTCGGTCTTGGCGGTCGAAATCCTTGGCTGTAGAGGAGAGTCACATGTTGGAGTTTCTTTGAGTTTTGAAGTTTGCGTTTGAATTGTAAAATTAAATCTGTTAGGGTTTAGTTATATTGGTTGGTTCAGTCAAATTTATTGATTAGTCTGGTTCAATTGTCTAGTCCAACTCTTAGTATCTAGACAATTAAATACGACAATAAATTAGATTTGGGTTATAGCATATTTGGTAAAACGACCAAACTACTAACTAAAATGTTCGTAGTTTAAACCTCTCTATAGATTAGTTTTAGTATTTTTTTAGCGAGTATATATATATTTAAATTAAAATCAAATGGTTCAATATGGTATACTCATTTAGTTTAATTCGTTCAGATACAATACATACATTATTAAGCTCAAAGTTGCAACATGAATTGTGTTTTCGTACAAGTGCGATCCTACTATGTTGTAAAGTAACGTCCAGATTAAGGTTAGTGGCGACAAATTGATAACTACGACAACTAGAAATCGAAATTGTTTATATACAATTTACAAAAACTAAATTGTACACTAAATAGATGTTTCACATAAAACATTTAGTCTGTTACTGATTATCTGTATTGTTGTCGAGGATGTCTTGACATTTAATTTTTTCGAACTGAACTCTTCTACAACAGAATAAATCCAAAAAAACATTACTTTTAACTATGACAAATTATTTGACATCGAATATCTTACGTAGTGATAGTATTTAGTTACAACGAATTTGGCATGCGGCCATAGACCAACATTCTTGTAGTAGTTTTGCTCAGAATTACATTCTAAGAGCTTGGTGCGTCCACCACTTTGAAGAGGACGTCAATTTTTCGGCTACCCTTTCCCTAAGACCACTAGGAGGTTGATGGCTTCTAGTGGGTAGATTGTGCTTTTGGCGAATCTGATTAGGGAGAAGTCTACCGTTCAATCTCCTTCTTACTGCGTCTCATGGTGTCGAAGGCCTCTAGGAAAAATGGTGTTTGTTGATCTCCCTCTGTCGACTAAGATTCCTTTTGTAAATTGTTAATCACGGTTATGACAACGATGTTGTCATTAGGGGGTTGTCACGTCAGTCATACCCTCCTCAAAGAAATATATAATATTGGCCCCTACCAGTCTTGGTCTTTTTCTAGTTATACCACGTTGGAGAGTTTGGTGACAGATACTTCTCGGGATCTGCTCTGTTAACCTCCCGTCGCAAATCCGCCGGATTTGACGTTAATGTTCATTTTCTTCCTGTTGAGAGGAGCTCGGTTGTGTTCGATCTATTTACTGATATTTCGTTAAGCTACCAAGGGGGAATGAATGATTGGTATGCTTTATTCCTTAGGGTGGTCATCGCATCCCCTTTGTTCCTTCAATTTCCTATTGCTTAATTCTTAGACTTGATCAAGGTAAAGTGTGGCTGATCGTCTAGCTTGGAGAAGTAGTGTTGGACACTTGTCTAGTATATCATTGTGCCTTTACCGGTCATGCCAGCGCATTTCAGAGAGAGGTATAGGTTCTTGACGTAGCCTCCTATTCAAGGTGAGACATGGGGCTTCATCTTCTTCTTCCTTTGTGTTCGTCAATTGGTCCCTGGTTTGACTTCCTGTCTTCCCACTTCATCTTCTTCCTTCTTCTCCATTCGTTAGTTGGTTGTCGGTTGGAGAGTCTCCAGTCTCTATCTTCTTCGGTCTGGTTGTCTTCGATACTTCCCTTCGGCAATCGACTTCGGCTCTTCATTGAAAATCATCTGGTTCTCCATCTTCGTGACAGCGACGCGACGCATGGTTCCATCTTCGCCGTCGTGTCGTGTGTGGTGGATCCACGAGCCCTCTCCAATTTCAGGAAGTGGAGAAGAGAGACGCGTGGTGGAGAGGTTGGGCCGTCACGAACCCTCTCCATTTTCATCATTCACTTATCCACTTCCCTTCCCACCTTCTGCATAATTCATGTTGCTTCATTTATTATTTATTTTTGGTTAATAAAGTGGTCTAGCCGAACCGATACAGAACAGGTACGGTAAATTAGACAAAATTTGGAGCGGTAAACCGTACCTATTTTAAAAATTGGTAAACGTTCAGTTCTGAACTGATTTGGTTATGAACTGGTTCCGTTTTGAATCGGTTCGACCCAAAACCAGTTTATGCCCAACCCTATTCACAAGCACAACGAGAGAATGACGGACGTTGAAACAGGAGCAAAAATCAAGAACCGAAGATAAGGAATGCCCTTAGTGAAAATGTCGACATATTGTTGAGACGACGGTACATGTACGACCCGAAGATTTCCCAATGCACTTTTTCACGGACGAAGTGAATGCACTCTCAATGTGCTTGAGGTGCTATTGTTGGAAGCATAGTTATCAGAACCAGACCGACGATCCGACCGGGTTCGACCGGGAACCGGACCCCTGTCCGGTTTGGTTTAGTTAAAAGACCGTTTTATAAATGAACAATGTTTTAACCGGGTTGGACCAGACGGATTTTAGAAAACCGGTCGGTTTTCAAAAAACAAGACCAATCAGATTTTCAGTTTAAACGGATTGGTTTTGTTCTGCACAAACCAATTGGTTCTATGCAGTGTTAACCTGGTTCACTACTAGGTTAATTTGTTCTCACTATGCTCAAGCCTTCATTGTTCATTATGTATTTATGTCACACACACCATTCAGCACTGCAACTCTCAGCAGCAGCTGGTCCAGCCTCCGCACTCAGCAACAGCAGCTCCAGCCTCCGCACCGCAGCACAACACACCATCAACTCCAACAACACCGCACTGCACCGCAGCAGCAGCACCGCAACACCGCACCGCAGCAGCTCCAGCACGCCGTCGTCTCCACGTATGCCATACAATAGTGTTATACAACAGTAATGTAGCCATTATAATTATTTTATACCATTATGTAACTCGTAATGTAATGTCGTTTGCTTGGTTTTAGTTGTAATTTATTTAGTTATTAAATCTAATTTTTTGGAGATGTTCTGAAAATTTGTATATCTCAATAAATGTGTTTTTGGCACCTAGAATAGCCCTCTTGAAATTATTTTTTAGGAAAAATTCGAAAAAATCAGATTCAATAACTTTATAGCTTGTAACAATAGATTTTAACTTAAGTGCTATTTATATTATAAAAATTTAGACAATATATATATATATATGCGTACCCATGAAAACCCCCCATGCGACTGGTAATCAATGATTGCTATAATTTTAAAAACTAGTTATTTTGGTATTTGTTTTAAATATAGTATTTTTCGGGGTGGGGGTAGGGGGGGATACATACGATTTTGAGTTACTTAATTGAAAAAATATATTCATTAACTGTTAATTTTACTTTGCCAAATTAAACATGTTAGATTTCTCTATTAGTATGTACAATTAAACATTAATTTTAAAAATATATTGACCATACCTTTATGAAAATAGTTCTATGATGTTATCATCATCCACACCATTAATATTAAACTTAAAATAGTTCTAAGGATGAAAATAATATAAACATAAATAGTTACTAATGTGATGTTGTTATCATCATGTATTTGGTTAATATTTGAAAATTTTAATTTATTATATGAATCAAATTCAAAATTTCCTAAATAATTTTTTAATGAAACATATATATTAATTTGGTTACAACCTCTATTATTAAGACACATAAGGTACATAAGGTATTATTGGTTGATGAATAATTTTTGTAACAGTCGATGACGTGGATTCACCATATGTACTTCGAGAAGCCTTAGAATTCTTTCGAACCTTCTAATCTATTCTCATGGTACGTTACAAATTTTTTCACACCTCCTCATTTATTGTATTCATTTTGTACCAAAATATTATTATTTATTGTCATACAAAATAATAATTTTTTCTCAATATTGTTTAATTTCATAACTAAATAAATTTTCATTAATTAAATAAATACTAAATATATTTAAAGTGTTTCATTCTCGTTAATTTGTCAATATAAAAGTTTAAAATGATGTATAATTATAATAAAAGAAAGTATTAAAATAATTGAAAATATTTTATAGATAAATACCTAAATACTCATAGATAGAACTACCTCATATAAATATACCAAAAATAATAAACGTTATGAAATTTATAAAGTAAGTTAAATAATATTAATTAAAATTATATTGAAAATAACAAAATTTTCATTTTAAAAGTTTAGTTAATCTTATCAATATAATAATATAATTAAAAAGTAATTTGATTTATTTTTACTTATTAATATAATAATTTAAAATTTATATTAAATTAATATAACTACAACTTACATAATTTTTATAATCTGCGCAAAGTGCAGGTTAGATCTCTAGTATACTCATAAATCAGAGTCTCAACATAATTACTTTTAGTTCAATGTATTTGTAATTATTAAAATACCCATTGACTATTATATTCATAATAAATATACGATGGCAATAAATATCACAAAAATTAAGTAGAAGCATGCATTAGCTTTATATCATTAAAATTTAAATCAATTTTCTTTCATATATCCATTAATTGATAGAATAGATAGATAGATACAATTTTTAATATTATATAATTTAATTAACATTTAGTTAAATAATTTTTCAATATTTAAAAAGGTTTTATTAATAAATTTTGTAGATGTAAATTATTCTCTATCTTATATATATACGTAGATGTTATGTTACAAAATATTTAACATATTTTCAAATAGTTTTTAAAAAGGTAAAATACGAGTTTCCCCCTAAAGTTTAGGCCAATTTTATGTTTCCCCGTTAATGTTTTAAATTTTAGTCATAATGTTTGGACCGAATAAAAAATCTCCCATTCTGTCAGCTGACCGTTTATTTTGGATGGAATGGAGATCATGTGCATCTCACATGCATTTTTTAAGAACTGAATTGACTAAATTTTTCTCCTTTCTTCCTTCCTGTCGACCCACCTTCAGCAGAACATCCATAGCCATAGCTTCATGGACAAAATTAAAATTGTTGAAGATTTTGCTATTTGTTGCTTGATTCAAGGACAAAATAAAAATAAAAAACATGAACTGAAGTTAATTTTTCACCGCAGGCTCTAGGGTGTCTGCTCAAAATAAAAAAACATGAACAGAGAAGTGGATGTACAGTTTCCCCTTCATGAATGGCCTCTGATAAATCGGCATTCCCTCGTCGTTTATGGCCTTGAATTGGTCTGAATAAATATTAATAAGCACTCACTAATGTCAACACATTCATTATCCTCTAAGGCTAACAACTATCACAGCACTAGCGAAACCAATTTGCAATATCTTCATTATCATATTTAATATTTAAATAAAAATAAACCTGATCATTCATATTTAATTTTCTCTATAATTAACAGTTAAATTTAAGGAGGAAAAAAATTACTATGCGTACCAGGTTTGGTCACTTCCCAGGTGGACATTTAGTGAGGAGTTGCCTATTATCCAAATGTGTCAAGATAAATTGATTCTGAACGTCTCCAGCTTTGGCTTCCACTGTTGCGCAGCGGCTCGTTTGATTGCGTCAGAGATCAGCGTCGTCTGTGGCTTGGATGCCATGAAGGAGGCGACAGTGACGAAAGAGTGGACGAACGGGAGGAAGAGGTTGGGGGAGGAGGAAGTACTTCTGGCTAGGCTGGAGTTGCTCGTCAGCTCCGATGCGTGAATCGACCGGTGGTAAACGCTGACATGTCCGTCTAACTTGATGAACTTGAGGAAGAAGGTGAAGCGGGGAGTTTTGAAATGAGGGCAATTTGGTCATTTCCAAATTAGAAACCGCACGTGACCCGCACATGTTTCATTAACCGTCTGAAATAAACGACTAAGTGACGAAATGGGGGAATGTTTCATTTTGTCTAAACATTAGGACTAAAATTTAAAATTTTAAATATTAAGGGGGAATCTGTCCAATCTTTAAGGGGGAAATTGACAATTAACCCTTTTTAAAATCATTCTAATTATACATTTCAACTATTTTCTCTATTTTATGTTTTAAAATTATTTTATTTTATAGTCATATCGACATAGGGAAAGACTCAATAGATGGATGATTAACTCACAATGATGCTACAATACCTGAAAGCTCAAATGTTCCATGAACCGACAATTGGTTCTGACAATAACCTAATATGGAAAACCACTAATCACATTGAGAGAAGGGAACAAAAACCCTTTCGTTTCAAGGAATGTGGACCGAGAACCTAGAAGTGAGGAGGTGGTTCAAGAGAGATGGAGATTAACATCTATTGAAGAGGAGAGGGGAGAGATTCAGGTTCAAAAGTTGACTAAGTGTCAAAACAAATTACTGAAATGGAGCTCGAAACAAGTCAAGAATAACAAAATTCATATCAAAGAGCTGCAAGGTCGATTAAAAGAGATACAAACCGATAGTGACGATGAGTATGACCAAATAGAAGAGAAGGAATTGAAGTTTGAACAAGAAATGCTTTGGAAGAGAGAGGAAATGTACTAAGAGGATATTTTGGACTACATTCCTATAATGATCTCGTCGGAATTGAACACATAATTGATACTGAAAATCACTCGACAAGAGATCTATGATGTAGTCTGTCAACTTTGGGGGTCAAGAGCATTGGGTTTAAATGGTTTTCCTGGTATGTTTTATCAAATGTATTGGAGTGTCATGCGACCAAATGTCATCATCATGATCAAAACCTTTTTCCCCGTGCGTACATTCCCGTATACTTTTATCTAAACTGACATAGCTTTAATTCCTAAATTCCCGAACCCAACCTATCTCAAATATTTTAAACATATTAGATTATGAAACTTTGCTTATAAAATTATCCTGAAAGTGCCAACTAATAGGCTCAAATGCCACCTTTTATACTTTATTACACCTTTTGAGAGTGCATTTGTCACAAGAAGACAAATACAGGATAACATCATTGTGATTCATGAGGCTTTCACTATATGAGGCTTAAAAAAGATACTTGTCATGAGGAGTGTGCTTTCGAACTGGATATGCAAAAAGCGTACGACAGAGTTGAGTAGGGATTCTTTGTAGTAGTGATGTCCAAAATGGGGTTTACTGAAAGGTAGATAAGTTGGATCATGAAGTGCGTCTCTAGTGTTAAATACATAGTGGCTCCCAATAGGAAAAGATCAACTCCATTCAAACCACCGAGGGGACTAAAACAAGGCCACTCAATCAAACCCTACTTGTTCATAATGGTGTTAGACGTATTATCCTGAATGGTGACCAAAGCAGTGGACAAAAGAACACTACAAGGAATAAGGATTAAGAGGTTGTGCCCTACACTCCATTACCTCCTATTTACGGATGCCTCAATATTCTTTGCTCAGCCAACTAATCTAAAAGTAGAAAAGCTAAAAAGCGTGATCGATCGTTATTGTCTTGTCAGGCAATGAACATGAAGAAGTCGATTTTTTTTCCAGTGCGAACACGAGGGAGGAAACAAGAAGGAGAGTGAAAGATGCAACAAGAATAAAGGAAGTGGAAAACCGTGGAAAATAGTTAGGCCTTCCAACTATTTGGGGTCAATCGAAAATAGAGACATAGGTTTACTTTAAGGATAGAGTGCGTCTGATGCCATCTTCAACGACACAACGTCGGGAGAGAAGTTCTTCTTAAGTTGATGATTTTCACAATTCCAACCTTTACGATGAGCATCTTTCTCCTTCCTAAGACACGGTGTTTGGAAATCAATGTAATCATGGCAAATTTCTGGTGGCACATACAAAGTGGGACAAGAAAAATCATTGGTGCATGTGAGATACACTCACACGACCAAAGATAAAAGGAGGCATCAATTTTAAATAAATACAAACACTCAACATGTCATTTCTCATAAAAGTGGTATGGAGTGCAAATGAGAACGATGAGACCTTTTGGATGCGTCCATTAAAAAGTATTTATTTTCCGATTGTGAATTATCTATACGTAAAGAAGGGAGCACAACCATCTTGGGCTTGAAAGAGCATTTTAGTGGGCTGTGACATTCTTACTAAAATGTGAGTGTATTTTGTGATACTTGGATCTATATCTCCATTAGATTTCATTCATCAAGTTACTCTAAAGTTGCGACCAAGGGAATTGGTAACGCCTCACCTATTCAAGGTAGCCCTTTTGACGTAATTTCCGTCAACAAGACGGTACATTCCTTATATTGAACAATGACTTTTTAGTAAAGAACCATATTATACAGAATTATGCTACAAGACAGATGATTGATGTGATTTATGAATCAGACCACTACTTTCTTATATCACCTTCGATTATTTCTGCTACAGAATCTCTAAATCATCTACAAGAGCCTTTTGATCATCCTAGTTTGTCCAAACTGCAGTTGAAGAAGTCAATTTGTGTTTTCCATTCCGAACACGAGGGAGGAAACAAGAAGGACAGTGAAAGATGCAACAAGAATAAAGGAAGTGGAAAACCGTGGAAAATACTTAGGCCTTCCAACTATTTGAGGTCAATCGAAAATAGAGGCATTGGTTTACTTTAAGGATAGAGTGCGTCAAAAACTTAAAGGATGATGCCATCTTCAACTACACAACTTTGGGAGAGAAGTTATTCTTAAGCTGATGATTTTCACAATTCAAACCTTTACAATGAGAATCTTTCTCCTTCCTAAGACACTGTGTTTGGGGATCAATGTAATCATGGCAAATTTCTGATGGCACATACAAAGTGGGACAAGAAAAATCATTGGTGCGAGTGAGAAACACTCACACGACCAAAGATAAAAGGAGGCATCAATTTTAAAGAAATGCAAACACTCATCATGTTACTACTCATAAAAATGGTATGGAGTGCAAATGAGAACGATGCCTTTTGCATGCGTCCATTAAAAATTATTTATTTTCCTATTGTGAATTATCTATACGTAAAGAAGGGAGCACAACCATCTTGAGCTTGAAAGAGCATTTTAGTGGGCCGTGACATTCTTACTAAAATGTGAGTGTATTTTGTGATACTTATATCTCCATTAGATTTCATTCATCAAGTTACTCTAAAGCTGCGACCAAGGGAATTGGTAACGCCTCACCTATTCATGGTAGCCCTTTTGACGTAATTTCCGTCAACAAGACGGTACAATCCTTAAATTGCACATTGACTGTTTAGTAAAGAACCATATTATACAGAATCATGCTATAAGACAGATGATTGATGTGAGTTATGAATCAGACCACTACTGTCTCATATCACCTTCGATTATTTCTGGTACAGAATCTCTAAATCTCCTACAAGAGCGTTTTGATCATCCTAGTTTGTCCAAACTGCAGTTAATAGTTTTGATCATCCTACATTTTGAGTCTTGGTCAACTAAAAAACATCGATCTACCTTCCCCTGTCATGCTGAAAGTAGAGTCGATTTTCCCTTATCTGTCATATACTCAAGAGATTTGGTATCCTAGTAAGGTATCTACTTCTAGTGGTTACAAAGATTTCATCACTTTTATTGACAAATTCTCTCGGTGCACTGTGATATATTTATTGAAAGAACATCTTGAGTTATTCCTTTTTTTAATAAAACAATCTAAAGTCCAGACTCAATTTCATGAAAACATCAAAATTCTTAGAAGTAATAATCCACGAGAATATTTCTCGGTAAAGGTTTCATCATTTTCAAGTGAAACACCAATTTACATTAGTCCTCATATCCTCAAAGACCCCAACAAAATGGTATTGTTGAACAAAAGAACAAACATTGTGTATTTCTTGAAGTAACAACACTGATTAGTTTCACTCGTGGCAAAAACCACTTTTGCTCATGAAGGAGTCGAACTTCCTATACCATTGTCTCGGTGCTTGCTTCAACCCATACAAACTCCTGTTAAGCTTGCACATCATGTGTTCCTTGCCTGAACAACAAATTCGTCTGGTTGATGCATATAGATCTCCTTATCGAGATCTCCATGTAAAAAGGATGTTTTTACATCCATTTGCTCAACATGCTAATTCTCTGATGCAATAATACTTAATAGAATACAGATAGTAGTTAATTTCACAACAGGAGAAAATATTTCAGTGTAAGCAATACCTTTCCTTTGTGAATACTCTTTAACTACTAAGTGAGCCTTGAACCATCTTTTTCCATCTGGTTCAGCCTTGATCCTGAACACCCACTTGTTCAACAAAGCTTTTTTCCCTACAGTCAACTTAGTTGACACTCACATGTCATTGTTCTCAAGTGAGCTCATCTTATCATCCATGACTTGCTCCCACTTGATTTAATCCTCCACCTGTAAGGCCTCATCAAAAGACTCTAGTTCCCCTTCACCAGTCAGTAACAGAAAATGTAATGAAGGTGAATACCTATCTAGTGCTCTGATGGTTCTAGATGATCTCCTAAACACCTGCTCAGGTGTGATTTGCTCCACTATGAGTTCTTCAACAACCGTCTTTGGAGTTGTATCTTCTCTAGGCGTAGTCTTCTGCAACTCAAACACAACGCCCACTTGCTTCGTAGTCTCTGAAACCTTCTGCTCTCTGTCATTGTCTATGACATATTCATCAAACGTTACACCACAATGTCTCAGGATCTTTCTATTTTAGTCATCCCAAAACCTATCACCAAACATGTCAGAACCATAGCCTATGAAGTAACACTTCACAACCTTAGCATCAAGTTTATATCTCTTATCTGGATCAACATGAACATACGTCGTGCAACCGAAGATTCTCAAGTGTGAGTACTTGAGATCCTTTCATGTTCATACCTCCTCTGGAATCTTGAACCCCGAGGGAGTTGATGGTCCCCTGTTGATCAAGTATGCAGCTGTGCTCACCGCGTCTGCCCAGAACATCTTGGCCAGCCCACAGTGCAGCCTGATGCTCATCGCACGCTCATTCAATGTTCTATTCATCCTCTCAGCAACTCCATTCTGCCTAGCCTTGCAGGGAACTGTCCTCATCAATCTGATTCCCTCAGCAGCACAGAATGCTTTGAATTCTGACTTGTCGTACTCTCCTCCACTGTCAGACCTTAGGCATTTGATCTTCAATCCGGTCTAATTTTCGACTTCATCTTTCCACATCTTGAATGTTGCAAACACATCTGACTTGTGCTTCAGGAAGTAAACTCATACCTTCCTGCTGAAATCGTCAATGAAGGTGACATACAACCTGGATCCTCGAAGTGATGAAACTAGAGATGGTCCCCAAACATCTGTATGAATCATTTCCAACCACACTTTCTTCGGATGAAACTAGATATGGTCCACAGATAGTATTCGATCTTCGTCTTCCAGAAACTGAAGTCGTATCCATCGAACTTCTCGATTCCAAGCTTCAAACTCTCTATCTTCACTGGTCGTGTTGATTCTAATTAACTCTGATACCAGTTGTTAGGATCGATTTTGCAACACACAGAAACTTATGAAGAATAACGAGAATTGAGAGAGACTTTACGTGGTAACACCTCTTCAAGGTAACCTCCACGGCGGTTTCAATGTATTGATGATTGTTCAATTCTCTTAAAAATTGTTGTCTAGAATACATGGATGGAGAAGTATATATATACAAAACTGTGACTAAGTGCAAAACTCCAACTTAAACACGTTGGTTGTGTGAAACTACAAGATCAACACGTTTTCCATGTCGAAAACATGCCTCGTCCAAACCGCCCGTGTTTGACCACCGTCCAACCGAGTTGTCGTTTGACGACCGTTCAACCGAGTCATCCATGTTCAACATGTGGCACCGTCCAGCCGCCCATGTGTACCGTCCAATGCATTGTCTTGTTAGGCACCGTTCACATGAACCGTTCATATATTAATCAGGATGCACAACCTAACACCTTCATCAGGAGGCTGGCTTCCATTCCCATCAGAGTTGGTGACATGACATTGGCATGAGACTTTGTTTCCAAAAACTTCTTCACTGATATTTTCCTCAAGTAATTAGACTGGAAATTAACATGAATAAGAAGATTGATACTAGTCATTATTTGAATCGTCTTTGGATTTATAACATGCAATAACCAGGATTCTATATAAAAATAAGACACATTCCCTTATGGTTTGTGAAGTAAATGGTTTTGCTCAGGAAAAGAATAGATCCCCACAACTCAGGAAAATAAGAGATCCCCACAGCTCAGGAAAAGAAAAGATCTCGAATTGTAAACAATGCTTTAGCTTATGATAATCGTTTACTCAAAATAACAAATAATGCATTCTCCTAATCCATGCAGCTCAAATTTACCATCTTTCTCCGAAAAGTTAAACTAAACATGACTCTTCTGAACCTATTTACACTTATGCAGAGAATCACCAAAGTGATTTGACTTCATAACTAGTTTATCGGTTATTCTGAGAGTAATAAAAACTAGAAGGAATAGTCATCCAACAAATAACTTTTCTTTAGGTAAGAAAAACCTTTAATCCATCATTTGATTAATCGATATATTCCTATTGCAATTTTGTAATTGAATGATATCCTACAGAAGTACAACTTCTTTAAGAAGAAGTTGCGACCATATCATAAATATCTAGACTGAAATAGACATAAGAAATAGAGAAAGACGCTGACATTATGTTGCATATCATAAATATCTAGCCTGAAATAGAAATATAATCTACAAACTTCTTTTATGAAGATAATAATTATAAAAACGATTTTTCCTAGGAAAGTCTGCTTCTTTTATAGCTCTGCTTTTTCTTTTTCTTTTTAAAAGTCTTATAGTCGGAGGTCATTAGCTAAGTTATTTATGAAAGACTACCAATGTAAAGTTTATAATTAACAACAAATAAGATATGAGACTTTTAAAAGTATCAATCAGAAAAATTAAGTCAACAAGCAAGATAATAACATCACTAATAAAAGCTAACCATCAGCTACAACAGAATTAACTTCATAGCAACTTGTTGAATAGGAGGCACCATGTTAATGAAACTTGCTTTGTTCCACAATCTCACAATGGTAACAGAAGACTAGCAAACATAGACGCCACAAAAATCAAGTACACTCACAACTTGTTGACAATCTCCGACCTTGACTCAAGCAACATTTGTGTCCTTCAGTCTCCTTCAACATGCACTCCTTCGGTGCCTGGAGTCGGAGGTCTCCAGGTAATGGTGTTCATCTGAATTGCTAGTGAATCAAATCTATAAATACCATATAGATTTCTTGTTTCTTCTTCAATGAGAAAACTAAAGTAGTCCATACAGGTGATAAAAAGGTATGGGGACAGTGGGTCTCCTTGATGCAATCCTCGAGAAGGATAGAAAGAATCTAAAATCCCCCCATTCAACAATATTGAAATTGAGGTAAAGGAATCACATTCCATGACCACTTTTATGAAGATTTTCGGAAATTTAAAATGTATGAGAAATCTGTAGATAAAGTCCCATTCAAGTCTGTCATACACCTTTTCTAAATCAAGTTTTAAAACCATTAAAGCAGACTTTCCTTTTTTCCTTTTGAGGGATTCAAGAACCTCACGAAGAATGACCACATTATCAACAGATCTACGACCCAGAATGAAACTCCCTTAGAAAGGGGAAATCAATGTTTCCACCAGAGGTCTCACCCAATTAACAATAACTTTAGAAATCAGTTTGTACACAGTATTACATAGACTGATAAGACGAAATTGGCTAAGTAAACTAGGTTTGGTCGACTTAGGAATCAGCCATATAAGAGTGTCATTAAGGTTTTTAGGGAACCCGCTATCCATAAAGACCTTAGTGATTATGGAGCAAACTGACTCCCCCACGATTTCCCATTGTTTTATACAAGACCGGATGAAGACCTTCCATCCCCGGGGATATCGTAGGGCTCAAGAGTCAAGAGACCTCTTCATTTCCTCCACCATTATGTTCCTCTCAATATTATTGATCATCTGAGGGGATAATACATTGAACGCGTTTATCGCAAAATTAGACCTAAGGGGCACCAGAGATTTCCCTGAGGTGAAGAGATCAATAAAGAAATTTTGAAACAGGATTTTGATTAGGTTAGGATCGGAAATCCACTTCCTATCGTTATCTTTGATCGTCTACACCCTAGCCTTACTTCTCCTAACCAGGGTGGTAACATGGTAATACTTAGTGTTTCTATCTCCATCAGAGATCGATGTTGTTCTCAATTTCGTAGCCCAAAGTTTTTCTTCCAGGTTTAAGATCCCAAGGTACTCATTTTTCAACCTATTCTCATGATCAAACAGGGTGGGATTGGGGAAAGAATTAATGTTCTTTTGGGTTTCATCAAGATGGGCAAGAATATCCTTTTTCCTGGTAAAAGTATTACCAAAGATATGCTTGTTCCATTCCCTAACTTTCCTCGGGAACATAGAAGTAGCATATTGGTGATTATTCTCGGCAACACACCAAGTCTTTGCCACAAGATTCTTAAAGTTGGGATGTCCACCCACATAGGTTCCAATCTAAATGGTCTAACAAGGCAACCACTTTTCCTATTGCTGAGAGAAATTAAGAGAGGACAATGATCAGACTTAGTTCTGGGAAGGTGCCGAACTAATGCCTCAGGAAACTTAATTAGCCAATCAGGATTAGTGACAATCCTATCAAGCCTTTGTTGAATGAACTGATCATTTTAGCCCAAGTGAACCTAGAGTCCGAGTAACCAAGGTTAGCTAGGGAGAAGTAATCAATCATATTAGAAAAGATTTTGGCACAACTATTGTTCACTTTTTGGCCCCCTTTCTTCCAACTAACTAATAATATCATTGAAATCACGCATAACAACCAAAGACAAGTTCATGGTATAAACAACATTTTTAAGAGTTTTCCAAAGAATTTGTCTTTCTACCTTATCCACACTAGCATAGATTGTTGAGATAGCCCAAGTAAAATCAGTTAGGGGTACCTTTACTAAGGCGTGAATTTCTTGCTCGGTTGATCCAAGGATTTGAATGTCCATTGATGAAGAATTTCACATTAGAACACTACAAGAATGTTCAACTACACCTACAAACGAAATTTGTTGTCATTAAAAGAGGTGACTAAATAGGATCATTTGTAATGGTAGTTATTATCGTTATTATAAGTGTTACTAAGTGTCGACTAATATTCTGTATCTAAAACCAGTTTTCTATAGTGACATTTGTCGTCGCCAAAAAGTTATGAACATAATATTTTAGTGTCGAACAATTTTTGACGTTGATAAGTTTCATCAACGACAGTATAAATCGGTGATGTTAAAACAATGTGTTAATGTTAATGCGTGTTGTAGCTAAATGATTATATACGGCAACGGTATATAACCGCTGTTGGATCGTGATTTCCTGAATGCTGATCTGGCAATGAATTGAATGCCAAGGAGATGGTGATCGCACGCTTTCGCTTGAGCTCCGATGAACCTGCAAGAAGGGGATCGCAACAGAGGGGGTGCCTCTGGGTCCCTCTCCGATGCTTAAATGAGTATATGTGTGTATATAGCTCAAAACGTATTGAATGTATGTAAAGCAAAGGTATTTATAGAGTAGGAGATACCAAACCATATAAGGTAACTGTATATCTTCGTGAATATTGTGTTGTTGAAGATTTAGATAGTAGATATTGCGGTTACGGCGAGATATTGCAGTTACCGTATCTAATCTTTAGTGATTATATGCCCGAGATATGCGGGATATCGTGGCTATATCCTTATTAACGGTTGGTGGGACCAGAGGAGAGAGACAAGGCTCTCTTCAAGGCGAGCACTCCTATGGCTGCGACCTTGATTGTTGGCGAGCACTCCCTGGGCACTCCCTTGGCGAGCACTTCCATGGCGAGCAGTGGGAGGCTTTGGCCTTGGCCAATGGCGACCTGAAGTGGCACTTTGGCGTTGGATTCGATACTGGACCACTTTATGAGGGCCAGAGTAACCTTACTGTGGGTTGGCCTTGTTTAAATGGTATGGGTTTCACCCCCTGCAAATTTATTGTGCCTTCGAGGCCTTTCCCATATTGGGTCGTCACTATCAATACCCAACATTTGCCCCCGAAGCTTGAGTGAAGTTTCTTCGGTCGAGCTTGATTCTGTGATAGGGTTTAAGATAGTGACTTTTGGACTGGATCTTTTGCTTTCCTTATCTGCTATTTGTGCCTTTTGATGCTCTGTATCCTTTGGCGAACAATTTTGGTTGCGTAGAGTTTTTCGGAATGTGTGATACCTTACCCCATTAGGCGAACGCTTTGGGTTTCCAGGGTTTATGGATGCTCATTCTTCACTCTTTGGGCGAACACTATCGTTGCGAGGGTGTTAGGAGAGGTCTGGTATAGCTTTTGGCAATCACATTTTTTGTGTAAGATTTCGAACATTTTAATGAATGGACAGTTAGCGAAAGTCGAGAGGACTTTTGAGGCATGTCTGTCTCTTTGTCTTCCGTAACCAGTGGGCAGACTCACAGGTTTTTCGTGTCGTTCCAACCTTTTGTCTCCCCGATGTAACCCTTGGAATTCTGACATTACTTCGGTTTTACTCAAAAGGGTGTAATCATTATCTGAGCCGTTTCTTACATGCCCGTTCGGTTTCCTTCGTTTTGGCTAAAAAGGCTGAATTTTAGCATTTAGACTTTTACGCACTCAATTCATTTGCATTCCAGAGTTCATATCTTCTTTCAGCCCTCTGTTTCAATTTTTCCTTTCTCTATTTTTATCCTCGAAAAAGCTTTCTCAGCCAGAACGGGATACTCCTTCGAGCTTTGGAGAGTTGTCGGGGAGTGATCGGAACGTCATTGATGACTTCTTCCGACATCATAGGCAACCAAACTTCTGTTCAATCCGCTCAGGGGCGGAAACTTCAGAGTCGATGCTTGGGCTTGCGGGCATTCATCAGTTCGTACAACTGACGCTCAACGTCGGGGTTCATCATTCCGCGCCAGTCTTAATTGATTGGATAAATTTCTGACCCATCATTCTGGTACCTAAATTCATTGACCGCACTTGAGGACCTAAATTCATCAGTCTATTTTCCAAGCGGGCTAAGACGAGGTTGTTAGCTACCTAGGCGTCTATGAGTTTCGGATCAAGGATGTCGACCAGTACTCTGTTTTGCTAGAGGCAGAGAATGGTGACCTCAGGGCTCAACTGAAAGAGTCCTGGGTGCAGAGGGATGCCTCGATGGCTGAGCAGGAGCATCTTTCCTTAAATCTTAAGGCTGTCCCATCCCCCCTTAGCGTGGTCGAAGACTTTAAGAAGTCCGAGGAGTTCTCTGACTGCGCCTTGGAGGTGATAAAGGTCAAGGCTGCTGCCTACCTCCAGATCTTGGTCGACGAGATTCAAGGGATTGATCCCAAATTTCCTCTCTGGGAGGTGAAGTCTTTTCAGGACTTCATTGAGAGCGGCTACACCAAGGAAGCTCCTTGGCGATGAGGCTGCCCCCGGGGCCGAGAAGGAGACTGCATCCCCTGATGAACCCAGACCTTGAGGTCTCAGGCCTTCAGGCGACCGAGTCGATGCAGAGTTTCAGGTCAAGGGAGCCTGTTCATCCTCCTGCTTTTTGCTCATCCTTCTTTTTATCGATAATCACTTTTACTTCCCTTTGTTTTTGGGATAGTTGTAATTATTCTTTTGATTTCAGGCTCGGATATTATTATAATGAACGCCTTTAATTTCGTAAGCCTTTACTCTTTTTCGACTTCGAATGTGTTTGGTCGTTCTTCCGATATCTTTTCGTTCGATCGCTTTAGGAAGTTTTACCATATTTGTTTTCAACTTCTCTTTAGCTTATGTAGGAGAGTCTCGCCATATAGGATCTTGGACCATCCATTCCCTTCACCAAAGTTTCTTAAGGGAACTGTTACTCGAAGATCATACCTTTAAGGAAACTATCATCTTTTGTAGATGTGTTCGCTTTGTTAAGGTTTTAGACCTTTGGAGTGTTCGTCTAATCACGGGGAACTGTTACCCGAGGCTCATTCATCTTTTATTAAGTGGTCGCCCTAGGTTCATTCTCCCACTTTCTTGTGTTTGTTTCGCAAAGGAACTGTTACCTTTGATATGGATTCATTCGCTTTGGATGTTACTTCTCAATTTTTGCCCAACTTATAAGAGAACGGACTCCTTGACGGATTGCTCGTCTTTTGCGCTAGGACTTCTGTTTGATTTTTATATTTAGGCCTTATTTGCCTAACTTTTTCCTTAGGTCTTTTCGCCTGATTTTGATAACAGGTCTTGTGCCTGACTTTGGCATCAGGTCTTTCGCCTAACTTTGGTGCTAGGTCTTTCACCTGATTCAGTCATCAGGTCTTTCGGGTCTTTTGGTTTGCCTAACTTTGGCGTTAGGTCTTTTTGCCTAACTTTGACGTTAGGTCTTTCGCCCAATTTTGATATCGGGTGTTTTTGTTTCGTAAGCCTTGGTTTTTGTTTGACTTCGAGTATACTTGGTTGTTCTTCTGATGTCTATCTTGCTTGAAAGCTTTAGGAAGTTTTACCATACATGTTTTCAACTTCGCTTCAGCTTTTGTAGAATAGTCTCGCCTTTTTGTTTTCATTCAAAGGGTCTTGGACATTTCTTTGGAGGAAACGTTACCCTTTAGAGGTTCTTTTCGCTCCTTTAGGTTTCGGGGGAAGGACTGTGGCCTCTTATCGGCTCGTCCGTTCCTTTCGCCATGTTTCTTAAGGAAACTGTTACCCAAGGATTATGCCTTTAAGGAAACTGTCATCCTTTATGGATTCGTTCGCCTTTTAGGATTTTGGTCCTTACATTCGTTCGCCTAGTCGTAGGAAACTGTTATCTAATATTTGCTCGCCTTTTAGGAAGCTGTTACCTCGGATTCGTTCGCCCTTTTTGGGGAACTGTTACCCAAGATTCGCTCGCCTTTTTAGGAAGCCGGAAAGATTTAGGAAGTTTTACCATACTTGTTTTCAACTTCGCTTTTTAGGAACAGTTACCTTTAGATTCGCTCGCCTTTTAGGAAGCTGTTACCTAAGATTCGTTCGCTCTCTTAAGCTTTTTTTTGAAGAGACTGTTACCTTATTGGTTCGTCTGCTCCGTTGTGCCCAATTTGTAAGGGAACTGTTACCCTTGATGTGGGTTCGCTCGCCTTTTAGTGTAGGTCTTTGTTCTTCCCAGTTGGACAACTGTAGAGATTTGGGTAGCATAGACTTCTTTTGCATTGGACCCCTCGCCTCCGGCACCAAACCTTACAGCAATCAGGTTTATCACCCTCCTGCTCTGGGAGGGGCCAAATTGCTCGGGCGGAGCTGGAGAGTGGTTTCTACGTGGGGGCGTTCGTATTCTGGTGACAGGGCTTTTTGACCTTGGCGTCAGGGCTTTTGACCTAACTTTGGCATTAAGGCTTTTTGGCCTGACTTTGGCGTCAGGGCTTTTGGCCTGTCTATGGCGACATGGCTTTTTGGCCTAACTTTGGTGTCAGGGCTTTTGGCCTGTCTTTGCCTAATTCTATTGTTAGGACTTTTGGCCTGACTTTGACATCAGGGCTTTTATTTTGCCTAACTTTATTGCTAGGTCTTTTGGCCTGACTTTGGCGTCAGGGCTTTTGTGGCCTAACTTTGTTGCTAGGGCTTTTGTGGCCTATCTTTGGTTATAGGGCTTTTGGCCTGTCTTTGGCGACATGGCTTTTGTGGCCTATCTTTGGTGATAGGGCTTTTGGCCTGTCTTTGGCGACAAGGCTTTTGTGGCCTAACTTTGTTGTTAGGGCTTTTGGCCTGACTTTGGCGTCAGGGCTTTTGGCCTGACTTTGGCGTCAGGGCTTTTGTGGCCTAACTTTGTTGTTAGGGCTTTTGTGGCCTAATTTTGTTGTTAGGGCTTTTTTGTGGCCTATCTTTGGTGATAGGGCTTTTGGCCTGACTTTGGCGTCAGGGCTTTTGTGGCCTAACTTTGTTGTTATGGCTTTTGGCTTGTCTTTGGCGACAGGGCTTTTGTGGCCTAACTTTATTGCTAGGGCTTTTGGCCTGACTTTGGCGTCAGGGCTTTTGTGGCCTAACTTTGTTGTTAGGGCTTTTGGCCTGTCTTTGGCGTCAGGGCTTTTATGGCCTAACTTTGTTGCTAGGGCTTTTGGCCTGACTTTGGCGTCAGGGCTTTTGTGGCCTAACTTTGTTGTTAGGGCTTTTGTGGCCTAACTTTGTTGTTAGGGCTTTTGTCCTGTCTTTGGCGACAGGGCTTTTGTGGCCTAACTTTGTTGCTAGGTCTTTTGGCCTGACTTTGTTGTTGGGCTTTTGGCCTGACTTTGGCGTCAGGCCTTTTTTCTTCGATTTGCTTCGAGTGAACATGTTTATGAAAGAATCACTTGCTTGTATGGTCCTTCCCACTTAGCTGAAAGTTTATTCTGACTGTCGAGCCTTGTGTATTCATTCCTTCAACATTTCTCTCTTTATCAGCTTTTCGATGTCGCGCTTGTGATATCTGCAATAGCTCTCGGTGTCATTCCCCATGGGCTGACCACTCTTGCGGGGTCTCGGTGGCCTTGCCAGAGACCTTTCCATCTCGACTAGTACCGCCGAGATCTGCCTGTTTAAAGGCGTAACATACTCGGGGACCTCTGGATGTCTTGGTCCTGGGTTTTCCGATCTGGGCTTTTCTCGACCCTTCTTACCCTTCTTGATCCTGCAGGGACACCAAAGAACCAAGACGACGCCGAACCCAAAAGGGTCGACAGAAATAACAGGGCTAAGTGATTCGGATCAGTCGACTTACCCAACAGAGAGGCTTCATGCTTATTAACATGTATAATGGGGGCGCCTCCACCACTATACTCGGGGATGGCCCTGGCGACGACATCCTTTGGGGTCTTGATGACGACCAGGTCAGTGGTGAAGAGATGAGTTGATCATTCCTTAAAGGGAGTCGTGACGGTTTCGCGTTGTTCTTTGAGTCTCTTAGTGATAAGCTCCTCAATTTGGTCAAGAGTGAATTGGGGCTGTTGTCCTCCAGTCAGTGCAGAACTTGATGGATTGACAGAGTGAGTGACCGCCGACGTCTCAGTGGAGGCCGGAAGTAAGGATTGGTGTCCAAAGGCCATCTCTTGATCTTCTTGAGGGGCTGTGGTGCCAGGATTTCCAGTTTCTGATTCCGGTGGCCCCGTAGGACGAGGATCTTCATGAGGAGCAGGGTTTTTTCTACAGGCCTGTCCTATGATGGTTTCCAAGAGGGATATCATCTCTGCGGTTACCTGAATGCTTTCCCAAGCCTACTTGGATGGTTTGTCGATCTGGAATCTCAGCGACGTATGGAACAGGGTTGGTTCTCGAATTGCCAATGTGTTCACGTGCCGGTCTCGGAGGGACGGCCTCACAGACTGCTAGGCTTGCAGGTTCTTGGCGGAGTGGCGAAGCAGCAGCGGAATTAGAGCTATCTGAGGATTGTTCGTTAGCTTCTTTCCGATGATTGCGGTTAGAGCGAGTTTGTATGACTGTTTTGCTCGTTTTCCCACAGACGGCGCCAAATGTTGGATCGTGATTTCCTGAATGTTGATCTAGCAATGAATTGAATGCCAAGGAGATGGTGATCATGCGCTTTCGCCTGAGCTCCGATGAACCTGCAAGAAGGGGATCGCAACAAAGGGGGTGCCTCTGGGTCCCTCTCCGATGCTTAAATGAGTATATGTGTGTATATAGCTCAAAACGTATTGAATGTATGTAAAGAAAAGGTATTTATACAGTAGGAGATACCAAACCGTATAAGGTAACTGTATATCTTCGTGAATATTGTGTTGTTGAAGATTTAGATAGTAGATATTGCGGTTACGGCGACATATTGCAGTTACCGTATCTAATCTTTAGTGATTATATGCCCGAGATATGCGGGATATCGTGGCTATATCCTTATTAACGGTTGGTGGGACCAAAGGAGAGAGACAAGGCTCTCTTCAAGGCGAGCACTCCTATGGCTGCGACCTTGATTGTTGGCGAGCACTCCCTTGGCGAGCACTTCCATGGCGAGCAGTGGGAGGCTTTGGCCTTGGCCAATGGCGAGCTGAAGTGGCACTTTGGCGTTGGATTCGATACTGGACCACTTTATGAGGGCCAGAGTAACCTTACTGTGGGTTGGCCTTGTTTAAATGGTATGGGTTTCACCCCCTGCAAATTTATTGGGCCTTCGAGGCCTTTCCCATATTGGGTCGTCACTATCAATACCCAACATTTGCCCCCGAAGCTTGAGTGAAGTTTCTTCGGTCGAGCTTGATTCTGTGATAGGGTTTAAGATAGTGACTTTTGGACTGGATCTTTTGCTTTCCTTATCTGCTATTTGTGCCTTTTGATGCTCTGTATCCTTTGGCGAACAATTTTGGTTGCGTAGAGTTTTTCGGAATGTGTGATACCTTACCCCATTAGGCGAACGCTTTGGGTTTCCAGGGTTTATGGATGCTCATTCTTCACTCTTTGGGCGAACACTATCGTTGCGAGGGTGTTAGGAGAGGTCTGGTATAGCTTTTGGCAATCACATTTTTTGTGTAAGATTTCGAACATTTTAATGAATGGACAGTTAGCGAAAGTCGAGAGGACTTTTGAGGCATGTCTGTCTCTTTGTCTTCCGTAACCAGTGGGCAGACTCACAGGTTTTTCGTGTCGTTCCAACCTTTTGTCTCCCCGATGTAACCCTTGGAATTCTGACATTACTTCGGTTTTACTCAAAAGGGTGTAATCATTATCTGAGCCGTTTCTTACATGCCCGTTCGGTTTCCTTCGTTTTGGCTAAAAAGGCTGAATTTTAGCATTTAGACTTTTACGCACTCAATTCATTTGCATTCCAGAGTTCATATCTTCTTTCAGCCCTCTGTTTCAATTTTTCCTTTCTCTATTTTTATCCTCGAAAAAGCTTTCTCAGCCAGAACGGGATACTCCTTCGAGCTTTGGAGAGTTGTCGGGGAGTGATCGGAACGTCATTGATGACTTCTTCCGACATCATAGGCAACCAAACTTCTGTTCAATCCGCTCAGGGGCGGAAACTTCAGAGTCGATGCTTGGGCTTGCGGGCATTCATCAGTTCGTACAACTGACGCTCAACGTCGGGGTTCATCATTCCGCGCCAGTCTTAATTGATTGGATAAATTTCTGACCCATCATTCTGGTACCTAAATTCATTGACCGCACTTGAGGACCTAAATTCATCAGTCTATTTTCCAAGCGGGCTAAGACGAGGTTGTTAGCTACCTAGGCGTCTATGAGTTTCGGATCAAGGATGTCGACCAGTACTCTGTTTGGCTAGAGGCAGAGAATGGTGACCTCAGGGCTCAACTGAAAGAGTCCTGGGTGCAGAGGGATGCCTCGATGGCTGAGCAGGAGCATCTTTCCTTAAATCTTAAGGCTGTCCCATCCCCCCTTAGCGTGGTCGAAGACTTTAAGAAGTCCGAGGAGTTCTCTGACTGCGCCTTGGAGGTGATAAAGGTCAAGGCTGCTGCCTACCTCCAGATCTTGGTCGACGAGATTCAAGGGATTGATCCCAAATTTCCTCTCTGGGAGGTGAAGTCTTTTCAGGACTTCATTGAGAGCGGCTACACCAAGGAAGCTCCTTGGCGATGAGGCTGCCCCCGGGGCCGAGAAGGAGACTGCATCCCCTGATGAACCCAGACCTTGAGGTCTCAGGCCTTCAGGCGACCGAGTCGATGCAGAGTTTCAGGTCAAGGGAGCCTGTTCATCCTCCTGCTTTTTGCTCATCCTTCTTTTTATCAATAATCACTTTTACTTCCCTTTGTTTTTGGGATAGTTGTAATTATTCTTTTGATTTCAGGCTCGGATATTATTATAATGAACGCCTTTAATTTCGTAAGCCTTTACTCTTTTTCGACTTCGAATGTGTTTGGTCGTTCTTCCGATATCTTTTCGTTCGATCGCTTTAGGAAGTTTTACCATATTTGTTTTCAACTTCTCTTTAGCTTATGTAGGAGAGTCTCGCCATATAGGATCTTGGACCATCCATTCCCTTCACCAAAGTTTCTTAAGGGAACTGTTACTCGAAGATCATACCTTTAAGGAAACTATCATCTTTTGTAGATGTGTTCGCTTTGTTAAGGTTTTAGACCTTTGGAGTGTTCGTCTAATCACGGGGAACTGTTACCCGAGGCTCATTCATCTTTTATTAAGTGGTCGCCCTAGGTTCATTCTCCCACTTTCTTGTGTTTGTTTCGCAAAGGAACTGTTACCTTTGATATGGATTCATTCGCTTTGGATGTTACTTCTCAATTTTTGCCCAACTTATAAGAGAACGGACTCCTTGACGGATTGCTCGTCTTTTGCGCTAGGACTTCTGTTTGATTTTTATATTTAGGCCTTATTTGCCTAACTTTTTCCTTAGGTCTTTTCGCCTGATTTTGATAACAGGTCTTGTGCCTGACTTTGGCATCAGGTCTTTCGCCTAACTTTGGTGCTAGGTCTTTCACCTGATTCAGTCATCAGGTCTTTCGGGTCTTTTGGTTTGCCTAACTTTGGCGTTAGGTCTTTTTGCCTAACTTTGACGTTAGGTCTTTCGCCCAATTTTGATATCGGGTGTTTTTGTTTCGTAAGCCTTGGTTTTTGTTTGACTTCGAGTATACTTGGTTGTTCTTCTGATGACTATCTTGCTTGAAAGCTTTAGGAAGTTTTACCATACATGTTTTCAACTTCGCTTCAGCTTTTGTAGAATAGTCTCGCCTTTTTGTTTTCATTCAAAGGGTCTTGGACATTTCTTTGGAGGAAACGTTACCCTTTAGAGGTTCTTTTCGCTCCTTTAGGTTTCGGGGGAAGGACTGTGGCCTCTTATCGGCTCGTCCGTTCCTTTCGCCATGTTTCTTAAGGAAACTGTTACCCAAGGATTATGCCTTTAAGGAAACTGTCATCCTTTATGGATTCGTTCGCCTTTTAGGATTTTGGTCCTTACATTCGTTCGCCTAGTCGTAGGAAACTGTTATCTAATATTTGCTCGCCTTTTAGGAAGCTGTTACCTCGGATTCGTTCGCCCTTTTTGGGGAACTGTTACCCAAGATTCGCTCGCCTTTTTAGGAAGCCGGAAAGATTTAGGAAGTTTTACCATACTTGTTTTCAACTTCGCTTTTTAGGAACAGTTACCTTTAGATTCGCTCGCCTTTTAGGAAGCTGTTACCTAAGATTCGTTCGCTCTCTTAAGCTTTTTTTTGAAGAGACTGTTACCTTATTGGTTCGTCTGCTCCGTTGTGCCCAATTTGTAAGGGAACTGTTACCCTTGATGTGGGTTCGCTCGCCTTTTAGTGTAGGTCTTTGTTCTTCCCAGTTGGACAACTGTAGAGATTTGGGTAGCATAGACTTCTTTTGCATTGGACCCCTCGCCTCCGGCACCAAACCTTACAGCAATCAGGTTTATCACCCTCCTGCTCTGGGAGGGGCCAAATTGCTCGGGCGGAGCTGGAGAGTGGTTTCTACGTGGGGGCGTTCGTATTCTGGTGACAGGGCTTTTTGACCTTGGCGTCAGGGCTTTTGACCTAACTTTGGCATTAAGGCTTTTTGGCCTGACTTTGGCGTCAGGGCTTTTGGCCTGTCTATAGCGACATGGCTTTTTGGCCTAACTTTGGTGTCAGGGCTTTTGGCCTGTCTTTGCCTAATTCTATTGTTAGGACTTTTGGCCTGACTTTGACATCAGGGCTTTTATTTTGCCTAACTTTATTGCTAGGTCTTTTGGCCTGACTTTGGCGTCAGGGCTTTTGTGGCCTAACTTTGTTGCTAGGGCTTTTGTGGCCTATCTTTGGTTATAGGGCTTTTGGCCTGTCTTTGGCGACATGGCTTTTGTGGCCTATCTTTGGTGATAGGGCTTTTGGCCTGTCTTTGGCGACAAGGCTTTTGTGGCCTAACTTTGTTGTTAGGGCTTTTGGCCTGACTTTGGCGTCAGGGCTTTTGGCCTGACTTTGGCGTCAGGGCTTTTGTGGCCTAACTTTGTTGTTAGGGCTTTTGTGGCCTAATTTTGTTGTTAGGGCTTTTTTGTGGCCTATCTTTGGTGATAGGGCTTTTGGCCTGACTTTGGCGTCAGGGCTTTTGTGGCCTAACTTTGTTGTTATGGCTTTTGGCCTGTCTTTGGCGACAGGGCTTTTGTGGCCTAACTTTGTTGCTAGGGCTTTTGGCCTGACTTTGGCGTCAGGGCTTTTGTGGCCTAACTTTGTTGTTAGGGCTTTTGTGGCCTAACTTTGTTGTTAGGGCTTTTGTCCTGTCTTTGGCGACAGGGCTTTTGTGGCCTAACTTTGTTGCTAGGGCTTTTGGCCTGACTTTGTTGTTAGGGCTTTTGGCCTGACTTTGGTGTCAGGCCTTTTTTCTTCGATTTGCTTCGAGTGAACATGTTTATGAAAGAATCACTTGCTTGTATGGTCCTTCCCACTTAGCTGAAAGTTTATTCTGACTGTCGAGCCTTGTGTATTCATTCCTTCAACATTCCTCTCTTTATCAGCTTTTCGATGTCGCGCTTGTGATATCTGCAATAGCTCTCGGTGTCATTCCCCATGGGCTGACCACTCTTGCGGGGTCTCGGTGGCCTTGCCAGAGACCTTTCCATCTCGACTAGTACCGCCGAGATCTGCCTGTTTAAAGGCGTAACATACTCGGGGACCTCTGGATGTCTTGGTCCTGGGTTTTCCGATCTAGGATTTTCTCGACCCTTCTTACCCTTCTTGATTCTGCAGGGACACCAAAGAACCAAGACGACGCCGAACCCAAAAGGGTCGACAGAAATAACAGGGCTAAGTGATTCGGATCAGTCGACTTACCCAACAGAGAGGCTTCATGCTTATTAACATGTATAATGGGGGCGCCTCCACCACTATACTCGGGGATGGCCCTGGCGACGACATCCTTTGGGGTCTTGATGACGACCAGGTCAGTGGTGAAGAGATGAGTTGATCATTCCTTAAAGGGAGTCGTGACGGTTTCGCGTTGTTCTTTGAGTCTCTTAGTGATAAGCTCCTCAATTTGGTCAAGAGTGAATTGGGGCTGTTGTCCTCCAGTCGGTGCAGAACTTGATGGATTGACAGAGTGAGTGACCGCCGACGTCTCAGTGGAGGCCGGAGGTAAGGATTGGTGTCCAAAGGTCATCTCTTGATCTTCTTGAGGGGCTGTGGTGCCAGGATTTCCAGTTTCTGATTCCGGTGGCCCCGTAGGACGAGGATCTTCATGAGGAGCAGGGTTTTTTCTACAGGCCTGTCCTATGATGGTTTCCAAGAGGGATATCATCTCTGCGGTTACCTGAATGCTTTCCCAAGCCTACTTGGATGGTTTGTCGATCTGGAATCTCAGCGACGTTTGGAACAGGGTTGGTTCTCGAATTGCCAATGTGTTCACGTGCCGGTCTCGGAGGGACGGCCTCACAGACTGCTTGGCTTGCAGGTTCTTGGCGGAGTGGCGAAGCAGCAGCGGAATTAGAGCTATCCGAGGATTGTTCGTTAGCTTCTTTCCGATGATTGCGGTTAGAGCGAGTTTGTATGACTGTTTTGCTCGTTTTCCCACAGACGGCGCCAAATGTTGGATCGTGATTTCCTGAATGTTGATCTAGCAATGAATTGAATGCCAAGGAGATGGTGATCATGCGCTTTCGCCTGAGCTCCGATGAACCTGCAAGAAGGGGATCGCAACAGAGGGGGTGCCTCTGGGTCCCTCTCCGATGCTTAAATGAGTATATGTGTGTATATAGCTCAAAACGTATTGAATGTATGTAAAGAAAAGGTATTTATACAGTAGGAGATACCAAACCGTATAAGGTAACTGTATATCTTCGTGAATATTGTGTTGTTGAAGATTTAGATAGTAGATATTGCGGTTACGGCGACATATTGCAGTTACCGTATCTAATCTTTAGTGATTATATGCCCGAGATATGCGGGATATCGTGGCTATATCCTTATTAACGGTTGGTGGGACCAGAGGAGAGAGACAAGGCTCTCTTCAAGGCGAGCACTCCTATGGCTGCGACCTTGATTGTTGGCGAGCACTCCCTGGGCACTCCCTTGGCGAGCACTTCCATGGCGAGCAGTGGGAGGCTTTGGCCTTGGCCAATGGCGACCTGAAGTGGCACTTTGGCGTCCACTTTAGTTTGGATTCGATACTGGACCACTTTATGAGGGCCAGAGTAACCTTACTGTGGGTTGGCCTTGTTTAAATGGTATGGGTTTCACCCCCTGCAAATTTATTGGGCCTTCGAGGCCTTTCCCATATTGGGTCGTCACTATCAATACCTAACAACCGCCTCTGTTCTTGATTAGCCGCCAGAAATGTATTTTGGACAGAATATTACAGAACGGATGGACTGATTGCAAAACAGTACTACGGAAGACCCAAATCGAAGAGTACTACTGAAGACCCAGACCGCAGAGTTTGAAGTCACCGTTTTCTGTGAGAATAACAAATATTCAAAGAGGGGAAGATCTTCTTACGTGGTAATGTACTCTCCGATCATCTCTTTCCTTCATGATCAATTTGGTGTAGTACATGCTGTAATTACAGCAAATTTGCTGCTCAAAGAACGACAAATCCTGCAGCACGATTTCATCAATCTGATCGACTTGCCAACATTTATTCGTTTGGAATGATTCCAGTTATTGCAAACACTCCAATTGGGGTTGATGTATGTCTTTACTCTGTTTTTGTGCTGCAAAATTACCACAGGATAAACGTGCGAAGACATTCTGCAGCAATTGGTGAGATAACTGTCAGGTCTTCATTGGGTAGTACTGATCATGATATGGAGAACCTGGTAAATGACGGATTGGGTGGAAGCAGTTATGAAAATATTGAGGAACCAAATGCCGATGCCAAGAAATTTTATCGTCTGCTAAAATATTGTGAGACTATCTTATACCCAGGTTGTACTTCGTATACGAAGATGTCTTTTCTCGTCGAACTGTTGCATTTGAAGGCGCTTTATAAGGCTTCTAACAAGTTTGTGGATGAGTTACTTCACATGCTACATAAGGTACTTCCTGAAGACAATAACGTACCAAGGTCTTACTATGATGCTAAGAAATTCATTTCTGATTTGGGCTTAAACTATCACAAGATCCATGCATGTACGAACGACTGTGTCTTATTTAGGAAGGAGTATAAGAATGTTGATGTTTGCCCAAAATGTGGGCAATCCCGTTGGAGGTTGCCTAGATATCCTTTGGATACAGTTGATCCTTTGAGGGAACCTCCAAGAAAGGCCAAAAAGATTCCTGTCAAAGTTGTTCGTTATTTCCCTCTAACTTCAAGGCTTCAATGATACTTCATGTCACCTAAGACTGCATCCACTATGTGTTGGCATGATAAAAGTCGAATCAAAGACGGGGTATTAAGGCATCCAGCTGACACTGAAGCATGGAAAAAATTCGATGCCGTTAGACATTCGTTTGGAGAAGAACCAAGATATGTTAGACTTGGTTTAGCTACTGATGGTTTTGACCCTTTTAGCGATAAAAGTCACCCATACAGTATGTGGCCGGTAGTCCTTATTCCATATAACGTTTCACCGGAGACATGTTTGAAAGATACCAATTATTTGCTTTCCATGTTAATCCCTGGACCCAAAGCTCCAACCAATGATATTGATGTGTACTTGCAACCCTTAATTGACGAGCTCAAGGATTTGTGGGAGAACGGTGCTAGGACATATGATGCATCGAAAAAGGAGAACTTCCAAATGTATGCAGCTAACCAAACCGTAACCGTAAGGTAGGGATTGAATGTGTTACGGGGAATTGGAAGAAAAGAAGTGTGTTTTTCCAACTACCATATTGGAAATATTTGTTACACCCCCATAATATGGATGTTATGCACATCGAAAAAAATGTCGGTGATAACTTGATTGGAATATTACTAGGGGTTGTGGGAAAAAATAACGACAATCTCAAATCTCGACTTGATATGAAAGTTGAAGTAAGATGTTGTTGCCACCTGCATGTTACTCACTCTCAAAGGAACAGAAAACTATGTTGTGCAGTTTTCTTAAAGATTTACGACTCCCAAGTGGTTATTCATCTAATATTTCACGGTGTGTTAAGGTCCAAGATAGAAAACGTGTTGGTTTGAAAAGCCATGACTACCATGTGTTAATGCAACGCCTACTCTCTGTGGCGATTAAAGGCTTATTGCCAAAGTATGTGAGCTCTGTGCTTATTGAATTGTCAAATACTTTCCGAGTGTTATGCTCTAAGTAATTGAACTTGATTGATTTGGGGAAGATTGAAAATCAATTGCCTATCACTATGTGTAATCTAGAAAGAATTTTTCCACCGTCCTTCTTCAATATTACAGTCCATCTTATTGTTCATCTGGCTGAAGAAGCAAGAATTGCAGGTCCTGTTCAGTATCGTTGGATGTATTCCATTGAATGGTAGGTAGTGAAATCAAAAATACAAAAGCAACTATTCTATTCAATTATATTAGTTGAGACAGGAAATTGAGTTAACATTATTTTATCTTTTTTGGTTTTTTTAATATTAGCATTATGGGGATAATGAAATCATTTGTGCGGAATAGAAGTCGCCCGAAAGGTTCTATAGCTGAAGGCTATATTACTTTAGAATGACTCACGTTTTGTTCGATATATCTCCACGACGTGGAAACATAGTTCTCTCGACAAATGAGCTCCGTTATGCAGGAAACTCCCATTGATTCGACTGATGGCTTGGCCATATTTGGCTATCAAGGGAAACCATTAGGTGGTCCCTTGATGCATGAATTGACGGATCCTGAATGGCGGCAATGTCATTGATATGTGTTGAACCAATGTGAAGAAGTTAAACCATTCATAGAGTTCCTCTAGCACCATAAAAATTGAACATGTATATATTTGGATGTATGGAGTTGTTTAGGGGTGCTAATTCTAATGGATATTATTTGCAGAGAACATAAACGACAAATACTTTGTGAAAGGGTATCCAGGAGAAACGTGGATTTGATCCACAACCGACGATTTTTAGATTGGTTTGAAGGTCGGGTAAGTTTCAGACTTTATGAATTGCATGTGCATATATATATATATATGCAAAATACTCAACAAAGAAGGCACGTGTTTTGTTTATATGTAATTGTCCTGTTTGTGAATTTAGGTAGGTAGAATTACAACCACAATACCTTCCAGAAAGATGCGCCAATTGAAGTCATTGTCTCAAGGTCCATTGTATGGTGTGAAGAGTTATTCATGATTTACTTATTCAGGTGTCACTTACCACAGTAAGGATAGGTCTATGAGGAGGAGTTTTGAAAATAGTGGTATATTATGCAAAGCATACACAACTTGCTATAGTAGTCGCCTTGATAACAATCCTATCTCGGGTGAAATTGATTATTACGGGGTACTGAGAGAAGTTAATGAGCTGAGCTATATGGATGATCTTCGAGTGTTCTTATTTAATTGTTCTTGGTATAATGTTTTGGCACAAGGGACTGGTATAAAAATTGATGAATATGGGTTTACTTGTGTTAAAAGATAAAAAATTTTGGACACGGATGAGCCCTACATTCTCGCGAATCAAGCAAGACAAGTGTTTTACGTTAGAGACAATACTGACCCTGCATGGAGTATTGTACTTGCTGCAGAGCTCAGTAAACCTTTCAGCATGAGTGGTCAAATCCATGTTTGACGGATGTGTGCTGCCTTGTTATTAATTATATTTTGCTCAGTCCTTGTTTATTGCATCTGTGTTCATGCTTTATTTTAGGAAAAGTTCATTGTTCCAGAGGATGACAACTTGAAGCAACTTATTATATGCTATCTGAGAGAGAAGTACCGAAATTACAGGGCCAACCTTAAGTGTTTGTATTTTGATAAGTACTCAACCAATGAGGAATGGTTGATGCATATTCCGCCATATGTTGTGAAAGAGGATTGGGTATGGCTCGTCAACTGGTTTAGTTCGGATGAGTTTAAGGTATATATATACTTTGGATTTTGCCCATTACATATCATATTTGTTATGTTAGTGCTTAACATTGCTTGATTTTGTGTTCATGTTAAAGCTTATTAGCGATCGAAATAAAAAAAATAGGTCTCAACAAGTTATGCGACACACAGCTGGGAGTTCTAGCTTTGCCAAGCGTGAACACGAGGAGGTATGTACTAATTATGAATACTTGCAGAATCATTTATTTAAATAGTCCACATACCTTTCCACATAGATAATTAATTAAACTACTTTTCAATAGATTGAGAAGAACAATGGAAAGCATCTAGGGGAGTGCCACATGTTCCCTAAAAACCACTTGGACAAATATGGGAAACCCATTGATCAAAAGTCCAAATCCATAATGGTAAAATATTTTCCTGTTAACAATTGGTTACGATTGGTATATAAATTCATTTATGATTTTGTTGTTTGTAGGACCAAGTGGAGGAGAAGGTTGCTGAACTTGAAGCTGAAGAACAGGGACCAATTGACAAGAATGCCCTCTATGAGAAAGTGCGGCAGCCTGAGAAGCGTAGGGCTCGGGTCTCCAAAATTTCACGAATGTTAGAGAGTGAGCAATTGAAAAATGCAAGAGAAGAAGTGGCTAGAGTCAGAGAGGAAACTGTTTTACTGCGTCGTATGGCTGAGGAGAGTGTGCGCAAGGCGGAAGAGGCCGTTAATCAACTAGCTGAGTTTCAAGAAAATATGATTGCATTTCAAAGGGACATGGCCTTTATGAGAAGGGCGATGCATGCAAATGGGCAGATGCCCATTGATTCAGATTCCCAAGGTAATGTCAGTGAATTGAAAAAATGATTGACCCATTTGGATGTTTAACTCTGTGTTTTTTGTCACTGCAGATCCAAATGGTAGCTGACTTTCTCAACATGCTGTTCTTGGTGACAGAAGACAGGTTTTATTTTGTGTAGTTAGGTTTTAGGTTGGTTGTTGATCCATGCTTGTTCGGCCATGAATGACTGTTAGACATGATTTTGGATAGGAAACTTTTGTCTGTGAGTATGGCCTTTTTGTGAACATATGCAGATGGTTTAGATTGGGTACCTGCTGTGAATGGTTAGTTGGGAATTGATGTGGTGAATATGGCCTTTTTTTGTGAACATATGTAGACAGTTTAACCTGGTAATATATGCAGACAGTTTAGACCTGGTACCTGCTGTGAATGGTTAGTTGGGAATTGTTGTGACTAATTAATAGTATTTGTGGTATGGTTGTTTATTAAAGTTGTCACAGAAGGGCAGTATTTGCTGCAACAGGTCACCTATGTTGAATACACAACATTAGCAGTAACATGAATATCAACCTGTTAAATGTCTGTTATGACAGCAATAAACAATGTAGTAATGATAGTTTCAAATCTACAAAAAACTAACTAAAGAACAACACGTTAGATTGAGGCAGTAAACTATGTTTACCAGCGACAAATAACTGACGGGGTGTAACACATAATGGCTTAATGATAGAAAGTATAGGATACTTTCAGTAACGTAACATTTTGTCATAGTTGATATATAAATAATGTCACACAACTGTTGTCATTCATACAACTAAATGACATCTACGTATCTCTATTGCAGAAAATCATATTCGGCATAGGAATAAAACCATCACGGTTATTAAGATCTAGTCACCACTAAAAAGAGAGACTGAATAACATATACCGTGACAATATCATGTTGACGCAAATTAGGCCTAAATGGTGTCGGTTTTATGTTGTCACGAAAGGTCTGGCCTCAACTCTTATTAATGACGGCAACACTTTTAGTGGCGGCACTTTACCGTCAAGGTGTCCTTTAGCCACGGGACCTACCATGACGAGACTTAGCCCGCTGCTAAAGGTTAGTGACGGCAAATACCCCTTTCGCAACTAAATTAAGCCGACGTTAAAGATCAAAATTCTTCTAGTGGAAGAATCTCTCCACTCAAACCCCTAGCATCCACAGATTTAAGGCTATCACACGGTAGCTTCTTTGTTTGCGATTCCAATTTCTCCCCGCTGATCATTGTCTCCATTAGGATTATAAGATTATGATTCAATCTACGAGAAATGTATTTAACTGAAGTTATGGCCATGTTACTCCCCAAACCTCTAAAATTCCATATAAGAACATTCCGATTTAATTTAGCAGGAGCAGAATTAAGATCAAGGTTCACACTAGTATCCACATCGTTTCGATTGGTTGTACTCATCATTAAAACAACTTTTAGCAAAGGGTCTACGGGATGTATGCCCAAATTTTCTTGACGGTGAGCGACTCCTGTGTCTGTTAAGGTTCACCCCCAACTCCTCCATCTTCATTGATCTGGCACTTTAGAGGTTCGTTCTCTGATCTCCAAGACTCTGTCTGTCTTCCATTTTAGGATTTTCCCAATTTTTTATTCTATTGTTTATTTCTTGAGTCTCTCTCTCTCGTGAAACTCTACAATTGGATAAAAGACCACATTTACTTACACTTTTAATTTTATTATGTATTAATTAATTTTGCCTTTTTTTATATCATTATCGAGTTGTCACAAGATGGTTATATTGAAAAACGATAATTCATTTAGTCGGTTTATTTAATGCATTACGTTGAACTATATATACATCTCAACCGAGATTCAACTATAGAACTGACTCTTGAAAAAATCATTAAAATCTATGAAACTACTCTTTGGAGTTTGAATTTGTGGAAGAGTAAAACATTAGATTGGTCAAATAAGTTTTTTTTTTCCCTCTAATGGAGTCAAATATTGTAGGATTGAGATTTCAAAAATCACAAATAGTATCTTGATGTTTATGTTCAGTAGGTAACAAGATAGAATCAATATTAAGAAAAATACGTTGTGCTCTAGTCATGGCCACTGCCTTAGTCTCCAGAGATGGGAACTCAATCAAGTCTTTGATCTGGATAAGTTTACTGAATCAAACGCAAGGATCATTAAAAAAACAAATAGGAAGACTAATTGAAGTGAAGAGTGGGGGGGCACGACATGATACGTTCGTTCCTGTGACTCAAAGTGGAAATAGGCACAGACAAGGAACTCGTGCTAGAATTCTAGTGGACTAATGTCGTCGAGCACGAACGATGGGCGTACATATTAAAGTATGAAAGTTTGTGTGAATTCGGTTATGGTTGTGAGAGAATGGGGTATTAAATGTCCCAGTATGAATGAGATGTCACCATTTAGAACCGGAGGTCGGTAAACCATTATACGGATTGTGGATCTCAACCATGAAATTGACCCACCAGGAACAAGGTGCAAGACTGTAGGTCGAAACGAAGGTAATGCATAATCAAGTGCGCACTGAGGGAAGAGTTGGAGGGACATGATGCCCGTGAGAGGAATCCCTAATATGCCACCCACGAAATTATATACCTCTGTTATAGTGGGGTGACCGAGTAAATCAATAGTCATCAACCATATAGGCAGAGGGGTTAATCTCTCCTTTATAAAAATTGATTTGCATAAGGACGACTTCACTTAAACAGAGAGCTCATAGAAGGATCTCCTGCCAACTCATGGCATTTTGAGAAAAATAATTCACCAACTAAATCCCCCCCCCCCCAAAAAAAAAAAAATTTGCATAAGCTTCCTGGCCTGAATATCAACATGATTCAACCTCTGATACCATATCCAACAATAATAGATCAACAAAAGATGAACAATGTACACCACCCACATGAAGATATAGGGGATTTGGGTATGCTCACGGCAATACCCTATTTAGGGAATTGTCCTCAAATGTTGGTAAACAGTTGCTCGCCACAATCGGAGTAGTTGAACGAGTACCCTTTCAAGAAGATCTGAGAATGGAGTTCTGTGAATATACAGTCAAGCTTCTGCCACATGACTCTTCACCACGTACTGAATGTGAGCAAACGTGTAACACACGTTTAAGCCTATACTTCGATAGAAAGAATCTTAAAAAATCTATGGAAAAATGGGATTATGATGAACCTAGTAAGAAGGGGAGAATGTAACTCGTGGGGGGCGATATAAATGCACATCCTAGAACAAGAACACCTAAGGGAGAGGGCTCAAGTAGAGGTGTGGACAGAGGGAGTCAAGGTAGGAAAATGGGCTCACCCCAAAGCGCTTTGGCGAGGAAACTCTTGAGTGAAGGTTCGAGTAACAAAAAGAACCACAAGGAACCAATGAGGCTACTAAGTTGGAACTGCTAGTGTCTTGGATCCAACTTGAAAATTCCAAACTTAAAGGATCTCATGGGAAGACACAAGTCCACGACTGTATTTCTCATGGAAACCAAGAATAAAATGGAAATGTGTGACCAAACAAGAAAATAATAGGCTTGGAATTTGGAACGTATGTGGAACCGAGGGAAATTATCGGAGGTTTGGAAAATTAGTGGACTAAGAAGGTGGAAGTAATCGTCTATTGCTGAGAAGGCAACTTCATTGACAATAGCATTAGAATCACTAGTAGTGGTGAAAACATTGGTGTAGCGTGGATGTCTGTAGATGTGCATTTTGAGTTGTGAAGAAAGGATTTGGAACATACTCAGAAGTCAGTCTATTGGGCGAGTTAAACCATGGTTATGCATAATTGATTTCGACGATATGATATTCTAAACGGAGAAAATAGGAATGCGTTTAAAAGCACAGCGAAATATTGTGGCATTTAACGAATTTATTAACAGTATTGGGTTGTTTAACCTTGGAATGAAAGTATAGACGCACATGTTGTGCAATAATTATATAAGGACAAATCGATTTACGGAAAGACTTGATATAGGGATGATTAACTCACAATGGACTCTATAATACCTGAAAAGCCAAGTGTTCCATGCACTGACGATTGTTTCCATCCACAACCTGATGTGGACAACCACTCATCAAATTGAGAGGACGGAACAAATACTATTTCATTTTGAGGAATGTGGATCGAGCTCCTGGGAGTGAAAAGGTGGTTAGAGAGGGATGAATGTCGATGTCTACTGAAGAAGAGATGAGAGAGATCTGGGTTCAGAAGTTGACTAAGTGTCGAAATATATTACTAAAATGGAGCTCGAAAAATATAGGGAATAAAAAAATCCATATTAAGGAGACGCGATAAAGATTAAAACATATAGAAACCAAAATTGAAGATTAGTACGACTAAATAAAGGAAAATAAATTGAAGCTTCAACCAGAAATGATTTGGAAGATAAAGGAAATGTATTGGATTCAACGCTCAAGAGTGAAGTGGTTAAATCATGGGGATAATAACACAAAAATTTTCCACTTAACAACAATCGATAGGAGAATGCTTAATAGTATTATCCGCATTCAATCAAGGGAAGGAAAATGGCTTACAAAAGAGGAGGACATTATATGCTAGTGCAACAATTTCGTTGCGGATATATTCAAATAAAGTGAAAAGACCAGTTGAGAAGATATTTTGGACTGCATTCCTACAATGATCGCATCAGAATCAAACACGGAATTGAAATGGGAAATCACTCGACAAGAGATCTATGATGTAGTCAGTCAACTTAGGGGGTTAAGAGCGTTGGGTCCAAATGTATTGGAGTGTTGTGGGACCAAATGTCATCACCATGATCAACATCTTTTTTAACGTAGGTAAACTCCTGTATACTCTTAACCAAAACAACATAATTTTAATTCCCGAACCGGACCTCTCTGAATCATTTTAGACCTATTAGCTTATGTAACTTTGCTTATAAAATTATCTTGAAAGTGCTAACTAATAAGCTCAAAAAGCCACAATTTTTACTTTATTACACCTTTTCAAAGTGCATTTGTCGCAAGAACATAAATACAGGATAACATCATTCTGACTCATGATGCTTTCCTCTATCTGAGGCGCAAAAAACATACTCATCGTGAGGAATGTGTTATCGTACTAGATATGCAAAATGTGTATGACAAAATTGAGTGGGGATTCTTGGCAGTGGTGATGCCCAAAATGGGGTTTCTTCATATGTGGATAAATTGGATCATGGAGTGCGTCTCCAGTGTTGAATGGGAAAAATCAACGCCATTAAACTCATCGAGACTAAAACAAGGTGAATCATTCTCGTTAGACTTTTTCATAATGGTGTCAAATGTATTATCCTGAATCGTGACCAAAGCAGTGGATAAAGGCACACTAGAAGGAATAAGGGTTAAAAGGTCGTGCCCTACACTCTATTACCTCCTATTTACGGATGACTCGATATTCTTAGCTCAACTGATAGGTTTAATTGTACAAAAGCCAAAAGGATGATCGATCACTATTATCTTGCATTGGGTCAAGAAAGAAACATGAACAAGATAAATTTGTTTTTGAGTGAAACGCGATGGGGAAACAATAAGGTCAGTGGAAGATGCAATAGGAATCAATGAAGTGGAAAACCCTAGAAAATACCTAGGCCTTCCAATTATTTCGGGTTAATGAAAAATGGAGGCAATGGCTTACCTTAAGGATATAGTGAGTCAAAAACTTCAAGAATGATGCCATCTTTAACTACACAACATCGAGAGAGAATTTCTTCTCAACTTGATGAGTTTCTCTATTGCCATCTGTACGATGAGCATATTTCTCCTTCCTAAGACAAGGTATTTGAAGATCAATGCAATCATGGCATATTTCTGGTGGGAACATGCAGAGTGGGAAAGGAAAATTCATCGGCACAAGGCTAAAGAAATCCAAACGTTCAACATGTACGAGTGAGTTTATATAATTACACATTTAAGCAATGATTCATTGTATTCATTGATTGCCTATTCACTACAAGATATGAGTAAGTGTTGAATAGATTGTAATAGTATATATATAAATAATGGGTTAATTACCAAAAAGCAAACCCAACTTTGGACCAAAACCAAAAAACAAACCGAACTTTTTTTTTTTCCAAAAGCCAAACCGAAGATTATGAAATGAGCAATTAGGAAACCCGACCCAAAAAGCCGTTAATTTCGACGGAAATTGTAACAGTTTTGAAGATTTGACGGTTCTGCCCTTCTAGGGGAAAGGAAGGGAGGGGGATCAAATCCCTTATTCGTCTTTGGAATCGTAAGGGAAATGGAGGGATTTATTTCCCCACCAATTCCCTTATGTTCCAACCTTTCAAATAAAGGATTTGGGAAGGAAACAAAGAAATGGTATAGAAATCCTTCCATCTCTTTCTCTTTCTGCATATGCTTCTGCTGCTTGTTTGGTTGAGAAGTTTCTCTTTGTCAAGATTGAAGCTATAGATGAATGAACAGTTCCCGTTCACACTTATAAACAGTTTTGAAGATTTGACGGAAGTTGTAAAACCCATGGCCTCTTACAGAACCACCATCCGGGGAGATCCGAGTCATCCCCGACCCCATCGAATTGGACCTGAACCCATTTCCAGGACTCCGATGTCTTGCATACATGTTGCAGAATCTTAATTGAAGAACCCTAGAAGGGCAGAACCGTCAAATCTTCAAAACTGTTACAATTTCCGTCGAAATTAACGGCTGTTTGGGTCGGGTTTCCTAATTGCTCATTTCATAATCTTCGGTTTGGCTTTTGGGAAAAAAATAAGTTCGGTTTGTTTTTTGGTTTTGGTCCAAAGTTGGGTTTGTTTTTTGGTGATTAACCCATAAATAAATATATATTTATGATGAAAATCAATATAAGGAGAACTATATACATACATTGAAAATTATCTAGATGCATTGTTTCATTTTAGGTTGTGAGTATTGGGACAAATTCAAATTGTGTCATATTGCCTATAAATAGGATTGTATACTACAAGTCAATCAAATCATAAATCATTCTCCTCCCTTAAGGTTTTCTCTTCATTAGTGTCTATTATATCTTAAGAGTTTTTTCGAGAGTTCTAGAGGGAGATTTTGAAATTGCTATTCAAAATCTTCAAGCAGTCGTTATATCCAGGGGAGTGACTTGTCGCATAAGCCCATTAGCAAACTCCAACCGAGTGGGGGCAAATATCACTCTAAGGAAATTGTCCTCATGATAAGTCTCGACTACACCGTTTATTCTCTAAATCTCCATTGCCACTGTACCAAACAATCTTAGAGTGACTCGTGATGGAGACCACTTCGAATGCGAAATTGAGAAATTGAACAAGTTCAATGGAACCAATTTCACTCATTGGCAAGACAAGATGAAATTCCTTTCCACGACTTTAAGGACCTTTTATGTTCTAAGCATGAACGTTCCTCTGATCCCCGAGCCGACGGAAGGTGAAAGTGAATAAATTAAAAGACAACAACTAAATAAATGGGTTTATTGAGGTCATATTCTCAACACCCTTTCTGATAGATTATATGACATATTCACATCAATCGAGTCACCCTGCGAAATATGAAAGGCATTAGAGAACGAACAAGTATTTAACATAAAAACAATGGACGAATAAGTTTCTTACCAAAACATTTCTGGAGTTTAAGATGGTTGATAATATATCTTTCATGGATCAAGTGCATTAGTTGGATATTAAGGTAGGTTAAAATAATTAGAAGTTTATATATCTGAGTCTTACCAGGTTAGAGCGATACTTGCTAGTCTGCCCATAAGTTGGAGCCATTATCATAATAAACTTTTCCAACCATCTGAAAGCTTCATTCTGGAGCAATTGCAAATTGAGGAAGAAACTCGCATTCTTCTATGTAAGCGATGTATTTAAAGGAACAACAGAGTGAACCTAGTGGAGAAAACGAAACTGAAGTTCAAAAAGGAACAAGGCGGAAATAAGAGAAAGCGTGATGGTGTCATCCCTAGTGACATCATTAAGAAAAGGAAATTTGGTAAGTCTTGTTTCTATTGTGCAAAACAAATGGCGTCTCCTTCTAGATTGCAAACACCAGAAACAAGCATTAAAGAAAAATCTTATTGCATCTAACATCTCTAATGTGAGGGAAGATAGAGAGGGGGAATTAGTGGTGATGATCACTGATAAGTTCCTGAATCCTCAAATCGGAATGATCACTGAGTTATACATGGCTACTTAGACAACCACCACGAATTGATGGTTAGGTTTTGGCGCCAAAATTCATGTCTGCAATAATAAAGAAATGGTCAAAAACTATGAAGATATTGTAGAGGGGCAAGAGGTGTTGATGGGAAACTCTAATGCTATAAAGGTTTTTGGTCAAGGAAGTGTAGAATTTCACTTTACTTCTCGGGAGAAATTAACTCTTATGAATCTACTTTATGTTCTAGAACTTAGAAATAATCTTGTCTCTAGTAGTTTGTCGTGTAAGAATAGGGCTGACAATGGTGCGGTGAAAAACTCATAACCATGGTTATAACTGTTACTGTTTAATATGGTTAACTGTACCATTATGGTGCGGTGCGGTTATGGTGATGAATTTTCTACTCATAATGGTTATGGTTATGGTTGTGGTCTTTGAGTTATACCCCTGGTTATAACCATGGTTATTATATAAATATAATATTTATTTATTATTAATAAATTAATTTATATAATATACTTAATATAAATTATATAATTGAAAATTTGAAATTGTTGAAGATTGAAGGTGTCAAAGTCCAACGATCGTAATATAGATTGATGTATTTTTAAAATAAAATTTTTGATCTTTTATTATATTACATGTGTGGAATGAATATGGGTATACGGGTAAAACCATGGTTAATAACCACGGTTATTTTAATGGTTATGGTATTGAAAAGTATACCCATAATGGTTATGGTTATGGTATGTGGTTTAAAAATATGGTATGGTTATGGTATTTGTCATACCCTAACCATACCCTAACCATCGACAACTCTATGTAAGAACGGATTCAAGATTGTAATTGAGTCTGACAAACTCATTTTGTCCAAGGGTGTCACATTTGTGGGGTAAGATTATGCATGTAATGGTATGTTTAAGTTAAGTATCAATAAAATGATTTCTAATTCTGATTATACCGTTCAATGCTCATCTTTATTATGACATTCTCGTCTTGAACATTTGAATTATAATTAAATAAAACACATGTCAAAACATGGTTTCATTTCTACTAAGTTTGATAAAAATTCAAAGTGCGAGACTTGTATTCAAGCAAAGATGATTAGGAAACCTTTTCCAAAAGCAGAAAGAAATATAGAAATTTTAAAATTTATTGACTTTGACATATGTTAATTAAATGGTGTTTTAACAATAGGAGGTGTAAACACCTGATTTTGGCTCGGGGTCAAAACACCGTACGCGAGGATCCTAGCCGAGAAAAATCGAGACGAAGAAAAAAGAAAAATAAACCCTAAACCCCAAACTCCAAACCCTAAACCCAAAACCTTAACCCCTAAACCCATGCCACACATTTTTGGCCAAAGACCCACCATGCCATCCATTTTCATCCAAATCCCCACCATGCCACAGATCACTCCCAATTGACACCAAAAGTCCTTCCTATTGCATCACCATTTGATCACTTGATCATCTTTTCTCACCCTCCATCATCCTTGGCCAAACTCTCTCCAAACCGAAAGATCTCCTAATTGCCATTACCACTCGCCCACTTGATCACCTTATAATATTGTTTGGAAAACTCTATAAAGGAAGATGCAAGCTTCGATAAAGAAGGGAGGACCAAGGATTGTCGTAAGCTTCGGCAAGAAGGAGAACACCAAAGAAAAAATAGACAAAAAAGGAGAGAAAAAAAGAATGAGATTGAGTGAAAAATATCAATGATTATCGGTCTCGGTTTCTCGTACGGTATTTTATAACTCCGGATGATTTAGGTATATCTCCCTCATATTCAATTTTGTATTTTTATTTTCTAAGGTGAATGAAAGTGAGTTTTTATATACATATATTATATATCTATGTAATACTATATATATAAATATATGTGTGTGTGTGTGTGTGTCTATAATATATATGTATATCTATTATATATATATATATATATATTATGTATATGTGATACTATATATGTGTATATGTGATACTATATATATATATATATATGCGATACTATATGTATATGTATAATATATATATATTTTTTCTATGTGGAAAAACGTAGAACGTATGTGTTTATATGTGTGTATAAAACTCAAAACGTAAAGAACGTATGTAAAGCAACGATATTTATAGGGTAAGAGAGATAGAACCGTATAAGGCAGCTGAATATCTTAGTGTATATTGTGTTGCTGAAGATTCAGATCGTGGGATATGGCAGTTACTGCAAGATATTGCAGTTACCAAATCTAATCTTTAGTGAATATGTGACTGAGATACGCGGGATATCATGGTCACTTCCTTATTAACGGTTTTGTGGGACCAGAGGAGAGAGGCAAGGCTCTCTTCGGGGCGAGCACTCTCATGGCGAGCAGTGAGAGGTCGCGGCCTTAGTGAAGAATGGCGAGCACTCAGGGCGTTCTCAGAGTCCTTGGGCTCGATTCTGGGTCGCTCTATGGAGGGCCGAGTTTAACTTGTATTTGGGCCGATCCGGTTCAAATGTCATGGGTTTACCCCCTCTATAGTTATTGGGCCTTCGGGGCCTTTTCCTTACTGGGTTGTCACTATCGATACCCAACATTTGCCCCCGAAGCTTGATTGAAGTTTCTTCGGTCCATCTTTATTTCCTGGTAGGGTTTTAGATAGTGACGTCTCAGGTTCGGTTTTCTTCGTTCCTTGTACTGGTTCATAACCTTTGAGGCATTTTGAGCTCGTTTGGTGAGCAGTTTTTTCTTCGTTCAAAGCTGAAAAAATATCCTTCCTTTTATTCCCCTTTGGCGATCACTCGAGGTAATCTAGGTTCATGAAAGTCTATTTTTCTTGGTTGGGCGATCACTATTCGCCTGAGGTATTTCTGGTAAAGCCTCTTAGTGCGCTAGCGACCACCTTGTCTCCTTAGTGGAGTTTTAGCATTTAATAACTGCACAGTTGTCCAGAAATTGAACGGTCACTTGAGGCACGCCTGACGTTTACTTTTCCGTAAACCTAGGGTAGTCTGACAGCTATCTATACCAGCCAACCGTCTGTCTCCCCAAGGTGTCTCTTGGAATTCTGACATTGCTTCGGCTTTTTCCAAAAAGGTGCAATTATTCCTCTGTGTCGCTTCGATTTGCTCGTGGCGGTTACTCCCTTCTTGGTCTATATAAGAAACGTCAGTTTCTATATTTTGTTTTTTACGCTTATCCACTCCCTCAGATTTCCAGAACTTCGTTGCGAACGTTTCTTCTTTCTTTTCCAACCTTCTTCAGCCTTCTTCATCCATTTCCATGGCTCCCTGAAGTCAGAGAGTCAAGCATATGGCCTCCAAGGGTGCTAACAAAGTCAACGTTCCTAGGAACGCCAATGCCCCCTTGACCATCAGGGATGGCACCGTGCCCACCTCAGTGGGGGAACAGATTGATCTGGGAAGGTCTGCAACCACTCCTGTAGTGGTGGACGGGCCTGAGCTGAACACTCCTATTTTTTCCCCAAAAGGTAAATGTTTGCCCTTTTACTGCTCTGTTTTGGCAATATCCTCTGTTTTTCTTTGTTTTTTATACTTGCTGTGCTATACTTGAACCGTTCTGAGTAGATGTCAAGCCTAACAATGCTGGGTTGCGTTTTCCTCTCTGTGAGGATTTACAGACCTTGTGTCAGTTTTACGGGATTCACCCCACGTCGCTTGTTCCGATTGCCCTCAGGATGTGGGTCGGTTTCAAGTTCTTGTGCATACGCCAAGAATGGGTGTATTCACTGGCCTTGTTCCGGTGTTTCTTCCGACTGGCAGCAGGGGCAAACTACCTCCACCACTTCCAATCCCGCTAGCCGAAGTTTTCAGAGTGGGGAGGCCCTCAGGGATGGGTTTGGAACGTCCATGTCCGCCTGGTCGATGATTTTCGGGCCACTAACTCCAACTACAAGAAGTTTTACTTCTTGTACAAGGGGGGTGTACCCTGGAAATTGTTTGCTCCGGACAAGGATTTTCCTCCCTCCTTTGAAGAATTGTCCGGGAGTGACCGGAATGCCATCGACGACCTGTATCAGCTGCATCGGTCGTCCCAGTTCAAGTCCATCCGCTCAGTGGCGGAGACTACCGAGAATGCCCTTGAGATGGCGGGCATTCATCAAGCCACGCCAATCTTTGATGATTGGGTAATTCTCTAACTTTTATCTTGTTTTATTACTTGTAGGCAAGGTCGTAAGCAAGAGCCGAAAACTGATAGGTCTCTTTGATGACCAGGGATCGGCGAGATTGTCCTCCGACCAGGCGCTGCTAAGCTCTCCCCCTCCTCCCTCTAGGCGTTCGTCCAAGAGGAAGTCCGAGGAGGTGCTTCCTCCGGCCACTACTGGCCCTCGCCAACCAGGTATATCACCTCTCATTTTGTAGATTTAATGTTTTCACACTCTGCGGTTTTTTGATTTCTGACTTATTGTCTTGCTATTTTGGAGAGAAGTCCTCGGTTGACGCGGCCCGGGACCCTCCTCCTCCTCCTTCTAAAAAGGTCAGGAGTGAGGAACACCCTGAGGTCAACCAGCATCCTCCTCCTTCCCCTCCTAAGGGCCCTTCTGCCAGCAAGGGGAAGGGTCTGGACACGGCGCCCCCTTCTCCCTCTCCTCAGGGCCCTTCCGCCACTAAGGAGAAGGCTTTGTCTTTGGCGCCTCCCGCCCCTTCGGTGCCCACGGTTCCTCCTAAGGAGTCTGGGGCCCAGAAGAGGGGGCCTGCTGCTTCCAGCTCCTCGAGGGTTCCCGCCGAGGAGTACTGCTTCATGGCGAGCTTATTCTAGTCTTTTAAGGTTGTGGACTCTCGGGGGCCTTGGGTCCCTTGTGGGGGCCTTGGGTCCCTTGTGGGGACCTTGCCAAGAAAGGGTACCCCGCCCAGAAGAGCCTCCGGGGTAGCCCGGATATGTGCATGCGGCTCCTTGATGCGATAATTCCCCCCAAGGACCGTTCAATTGTCCCTACGGAGCTTCCTCAGATCGAGGGGTTCTTGCGGACCCACTTCAAACGAGTTGCCCTGGTATGATCTCGCCTTCTTTCCATTATTTCTTCCTTGTCATTCCTTTTTATTTTGATGACTTGACATTTTTCCTTGTGTTTTTGTTGTCAGCTCATTCGGGAAGAGGTGATCCTTGGCCGTGTCTTCGGCGAGCTCGACGACAAGCACTCTGATCTGCTTGTCGAGCTGGAGCAATATCGAAGCACGGGGGTCACCCCCGGGCAGTTGGAGTCCATCAAGAAGACCGCTAACATGGCGATCACCTTGGTGGACGGCGCCCGGGAGGAATACTTCAGGAAGGAGCAGCGCCTCCTTGCTGATGTCAAGAAGAGGGAGGCTGATGCTGCAGCCTTCCTTCAAGAAGCTGAGGCCCTTCATCGGTGTCTTGATGAAAGGGAGGTGGTCCGTGCTCGCCTGGAGGCCGAGTTGAAGGAAGCTCGTGCTCAGGTGGTCGAGTCGGACGCTCTTAGGGATGCTACTGAAGCTAGGGGGATCGCCCTGGAGGAGGAGAAGAACCGGTTGGCTGATCAGCTGAAGGCGGTTCCTTCACCCCAAGCCGTGGTTGAGGAGTTCAAGGCCTCCGAGGACTTTGAAGACCAGGCCTTGAAGGTGATGAAGTCGACGATTGCCGATTTTCTCCAAGACCTGGTGGAGGAGGTCCATGCGGTCGACCCCAACTTTCCCCTTGGGGAAGTTGCATCCTTGAAGAGCTTCTTGCGGAGTCGCCTTTCGCGGCCCTCTGTTGCTGAAGAGGCTGCTCCTGAAGGCGAGCCCAGTACTCCTGCCCCCGAAGGCGAGCAGAGCACCCTTGCCCCCGAGGTCCCAAAGCTTGAAGCCTCCACCTCCTTGGCGACCGTATTTTTTATCTTTTTTAGATAATTATTTTTGTAATTATTGTTTTTGGTTTGTAATTATTTATTTAAGACTTGGGTTTTTCTATTGAATGCCTTTTATATTTATGAGAGCCTTTTTGAACATGTTTGGCTATTCATCCAATGTCTTAATCAAAATTACTCTCCACTTTTTCTTGCTTTGTAATGTCGTCGACCCTTAAAGCCTTAGACCAAGCATAAGTCGAACTTTCTAAGGATAATACTTATGACACTTAAAAGCATAAACTTCTAAGTTCAAAGAGATATTTCCTTCTTTGAAGTTTAAACCTTTGAGGTGTTGGCATAATAACAGGGAATTTGTAATTTTTCAGGCTTTATCATCGATAGTGATCGCCTAAAATTTCTCTGGTCTGACTTTGGCGTCAGGGTTTTTATTTTGCCTAACGCTTTGCTAGGTCTTTTGGCCTGACTTTGGCGTCAAGGCTTTTTTGTTTTGCCTAACTTTATTGATAGGTCTTTTGGCCTGACTTTAGCGTCAGGGCTTTTGGCCTAGCCTTGTTACTAGGGCTTTTTTGGCCTGACTTTGGCGTCAGGGCTTTTTGGCCTATCCTTGGCGATAGGGCTTTTGGCCTAGCTTTGTTGCTAGGGATTTTGGCCTAACTTTGTTGTTAGGGCTTTTTGGCCTAGCTTTGTTGCTAGGGCTTTTGGCCTAGATTTGTTGCTAGGGCTTTTTGGCCTAGCTTTGTTGCTAGGGCTTTTGGCCTAACTTTGTTGTTAGGGCTTTTTGGCCTAGCTTTGTTGCTAGGGCTTTTGGCCTAGATTTGTTGCTAGGGCTTTTTGGCCTAACTTTGTTGTTAGGGCTTTTTGGCCTAGCTTTGTTGCTAGGGCTTTTGACCTATCTTTGGCGATAGGGCTTTTTGGCCTGACTTTGGCGTCAGGGCTTTTTGGCTTCGGCTTGCTTCGAGTGGACACGGTTTATGAAAGAATGGCTTTCTTTTATTGACATAACAGTTTGATTACAAAATATGTATAAAATCTTCTTAAATGCTCAGAATTAAATGGACGGGGTAACCTCTCGCCTTCGGTGGTTTCCAAATAATAAGATCCTGGTGCGGCGATCTCTACTACTTTGTACGGTCCTTCCCATTTGGCTGAAAGTTTTTTTTTACTGTCCAGCCTTGTGAATTCATTCCTTCTCATAACCATCTCCCCCACGAAAAATTGGCGAGCGCTGACTTTTCTGTTGAAATACCGAACGGTCGCCAAGCGCATCTTTGCCTGTGTCTTTTCCGAGAGCCATCTCTTTTCCTCTGCTAAGTCGAGGTTAGTTCTGCGCTCGATCTCATTTGCCTCCGCGTTAAAGTGTAAGACTCTGTGGGTAGGCACTGCTATTTCGGCTGGTGCTACTGCTTCTGATCGATACACTAAACTGAAAGGCGTTTCTCCCGTGGCCGCCTTAGGCGTCGTTCTGATTGCCCATAACACGTTTTCCAGTTCATCTGCCCAGTTCCCTTTGAATGCTCGAACCCTTTTCTTAAGTCCTGCTAAGACAACCTTGGCTTGCCCATTCGTTTGAGGATGATGTACTTAGCTGAAACGATGGTCCACATGATATTCTTCACAGAGCCATTTCAGCTCCTTTCCAACAAATTGCGGACCATTGTCACTGATGAGTATCTTAGGAATGCCAAACCTGGAGAATATTTTGACTTGCAGGAACTTGATGACCTGGAATTCTGTTGTCGAAGCTAGAGCTTTCGCCTCTACCCACTTAGTGAAGTAGTCGATTGCCACTATAATGTGAGTACGCTGACCAGTGCTAATGGGAAAAGGACCCAATATATCGATTCCCCATTGAGCGAAAGGCCAGGCACCCACCATTGGGGATAATAGTGTCGATGGTCGACCCGATCGTGGTGCAAACTGCTGGCAAATCTCACACTTCTGTGTTAATTCGGCTGCATCCTTTCCTAAGGTCGGCCAGTAATATCCCAATCTGAATATTTTTCTGGTAAGTAATCGAGCACCTTCATGACATGCTGTTGCCCCTTCGTGAGCTTCTCGAAGAACCTTTTCTGTTTCAGGATGAGCAACACACCTCAAGTAAGGTGCCGAGTAGCCTCTTCTGTAGAGTTCCCCATCGATGATTAGATAACTGGCTGCGAATCTTCTAATCCTTGTGGATTCGCCTTCGTCTTCCGGGAGGATTCCTTCTTTTAAATAATTATGGAATGGGGTCATCCATGTGACCTGTCCTTGGATGTTGAAGATCTCTGCTCTGCTTTCCAGGACTAAACATAGAGCTTTCTCCAGAAATTGTACATCCTGGACTGTCGCCCCTCCGAAGGCCAGTTTACTCAAAGAATCTGCCATCTGGTTTTCTTGGCGAGGAATAGACTCAATCGCGAAATTTGGGATTTCCGCGACCAGCTTTTTGGCAATGCTGAGATATTTCTTCATCTTTTCTCCCCTTACCTCGTAGGCGCCATTAACCTGATTGACAATAAGCTCTGAGTCACTTTTTACCTTAAGTGCAGTTATTCCCATTCCTTTTGCTAGTCTGAGTCCAGTGATAAGAGCCTCATATTCTGCTTCATTATTGGTCGCCGGAAATGTCAAGGCAATCGCGTACTTCAGAGGCTCGCCCTCAGGAGGAATAAGAATTAAACCTGCCCCTGAGCCTTCCTTTGATGAAGAACCATCCGTATAGAGTTCCCATATTTGATTGTCGTCTGCCGACTGACTTGGCCTGTTTTCTGCTTCTGTTTGACCGATACTCGTGCTTTCCACTATAAAATCAGCTAGTGCTTGACCTTTGATGGCCGTTTTTGGCGCAAATTTGATCTTGAACTCGCTGAGCTCGATCGCCCACTTGACCATTCTTCCTGAAGAATCTGGCTTAATCAGGAAGTTTTTGAGAGGTTGATTGGTGAGGACTGTGATGTCGTGCGCATGAAAGTAAGGTCTCAGCTTCTGATCAGCAATAACTAAGGCATAAAGATACTTCTCAATCTGGACATATTTTATTTCTGCTGAGTTGAACATTTTGCTAATGAAATACACTGAACTCTGAACATTATTTTCCTCCCTTATTAAGACAGCACTGGCTGCCACATCGCTAATGCCTAGATAAAGGAAAAGCTGCTCGCCTGGAACAGGCTTTGCCAGAGCTGGGAGTGTTTGGATATGCCTTTTCAAAGACTGGAATGCTTCCTCGCAGTCTGGCATCCACTCGAACTTGCGGTTGGCCCTCAGGGTTTTGAAGAATGGGAGGGACCTGTCGCTCGCTTTGGAGAGGAAGCGGTTGAGAGCAGCTAGGGCGTCCATTCAGGCACTGGACTTCCTTGTGGCAGGTTGGCGACTTCATTTCCTCTATGGCCTTTAGCTTTTCTGGGTTTGCTTCGATTCCTCTTTCACTGACCATAAAACCCAGAAATTTACCGGACTTGACCCCGAAGGCGCATTTGGCAGGATTCAGGCGAACACTGTGTCTTCTCATGCATTCAAAAGCTTCGCGGAGGTCCGTCGTGTGAGGATTGCCCTTGATGGTTTTGACGAGCATATCATCCACGTAGGCCTCCATGTTCCTTCCCAGCATGTCTTGGAACAGTCGGTTCACCATCCGTTGATAAGTTGCCCCGGCATTGATAAGGCCAAAGGGCATCACCTTTTAGCACATGATGTCCCCATCAGCATAAAAAGCGGTGTGAGCCTCATCGTCGGGATGCATTCTGATCTGGTTGTAGCCTGAGTAGGCGTCCATGAAGCTCAGCATCTCATGACCCAAGGTAGCATCGACCAGATGATCAATCCTCGGAAGGGGATATGAATCTTTGGGGCAAGCCTTGTTCAAGTCGCGGAAGTCGACGCACATCCTCCACTTGCCGTTTGATTTCCTGACCAAAACTGGGTTGGCGACCCAGCTCTGGAATCTTACCTCTCTGACGAAGTCAGCTTCAATCAACCTGCCGACTTCCTGCCTGATCGCCAAACGCTTATCCGTCCTGAATGATCTTCTCTTTTGGGCGATCGGCTTGATGGAGGGGTCTATTCTGAGCTCGTGGGAGATGATATCTGTGCTGATTCCTGGCATGTCGCTCGGCTGCCAAGCGAAGAGCTCTTTAAATTCCTTGAGGAGGGCGGTCATGGACTCCTTCTGATCCTCATTCAAGGTGGTCCCAATGCGCACCTTTTTGTCTGGACCATCGATCTCGACCTCCTCCAATTCCTCCATGGGTGCTGGCCGAGCCAAGTCCTCGCGGGGGTCGGCCTCTGTTTCGATAGCGAGCGCCTCCCTTTGGTTCTTCCTGCGTAAACAGTTCACATAGGATTGCCGCGAGGAAGGCTGATCTCCTAGCACTTCTCCCCCGTTAGGAGTAGGGAACTTCATCTTCTGGTGGACAGTGGAGGCCACAATCTTATTTGGGTTGATCGTGATCCTCCCTATGATGGCGTTGTAGGATGTAGGTGAATCGACCACCAGGAAAGTGACCGACACCTTGATGCTCTTCCACCCCTCGCCAAAAGTTACTGGCATGGTTATAGCCCCCAGTGGATAAGTTGTTCTTCCCGCAAACCCGATCAGCGGAAAGTCGACCCTCTTCAGGTCGCGTTTGGAATTGCCCATCTTCTCAAAGGCGTCCAGGAATAGGATGTCTGTCGAGCTGCCTCCGTCGACCAGAATCCTTGCAACATCACAGTCGTCAATATCTGCCGTAATGACCAGAGCATCGTTGTGGGGAGTGGTGACATGTGCCAAATCATCTTTAGAGAATGAGATGACAATGTTCTCTTCAGGTCAGGGCCGCTTCCCCAACTGAACTGCTGTAGAGATCTGAGTGGCGTAGACTTCCCTGGCGCTTGACCTCTCGCCGCCTGCACCGAATCCTCCTGCAATCAGATTCACTCTCCTCTTGCTTCCAGATGGCTCAGCTTGTTCTGCAGGGGCTGGCGAACGATGCCTCCTGGGGGGCGTTCGACTTCGGTCTCGCCCTGCCACAAATTCTTTCAACATTCCCCCTGAATCAGCCTATCTATGTCCCGCTTCAAAATTTTGCAGTCATCTGTCTTGTGGCCCTTGCACTTGTGGTATCTGCAGTAGCTCTCGACATCCTTTCCCATGGGTAGCCCACCTCGACGAGGCATCGGTGGCCTCGCCAATGATCTCCTCTCCATCTCGACTAGTACCACTGAGATCTGCCTATTTAAAGGCGTGAAGTACTCAGGGACTTCTGGATGGCGAGGCGCTGGAAGAGACTCGACTCGGGACTTGCTTTCCTTTCCCTTCTTCTCCTTCTTTACCTCCTTCTTACCATCGCGTCGGGGTTCATGGACCACCCTTAGTGAGGTCGTCAGGAGGTTAGCCTTGGTGTTCGCCCGTTCAAGGTCTATGAAACCTTTTGCTCTGGATGCCAGCTCCTCCAACGTCTCAATCTCCTTCACGTGATAGCTGTTTCGCAGCTTTCTCGAGGCCTTGTTGGCCACATCCAGACCTCTGTAGAAGGCTCGAATGATCTCCCCATCCGAGATTCGGCGATCTAATTCTGTGACGTTCTGATGAAAACGCCCGTAGAAGTTGGACAGCGACTCTCCCAGCTGCTGTTTGACTGAGTCAAGGGCGACCACGCTCTTCAGCAACTGGCGCTCGCCCATATATCTCTCTAGGAACTTGCTTCTTAACTCTGCCCAAGTTCCGATTGATCCTGCAGGGAGGCCGAAGAACCAGGACGAAGCCGAACCCGAAAAAGTAGATGGAAATAACAAAGCCAAGTGATTGGGATCATTTGACTTACCCAGAAGGGAGACCTCATGTTTGTTGACATGTACGGTGGGATCTCCTCCACCGCTATACTTAGGTATGGCCCGAGCGACCACATCCTTCGGGATTTTGATGGCGACGAGCCCGTCGGTAAAAGGATGAGAGGACTGCTCTTTGAAGGGAGCTACGACTGTCAGCTGTCTTTCCTGAAGCCTTTTGTTGAGGAGGTCGTCCATCTGATCCACAGTGCAGTACATAGGCGAGGTTCCAGGTGGAGGAGGACCGGAAGGATTGGCGGTATATACGGCTGCTGGCTCCTTGGTGTATGCCGGAGGTAGGGACTGCTGACCTGACGTCATCTCCTGATCCTCCTGAGGCGCAGTGGGATCAGGATTTTCCGCTTCCGAAGGTGAGGGCCCTGTGGCAGCAGGGCGGTGGTTTTCCTTAGGAGCAGCGGGATTGTTTTCTTGAGGAGCAGGGGCTTGGCGGCGCGCCTGTCCTAGGATTGCTTCCAGCAGGGAGACCATCTCTGGGGTTAAATTAATGTCATGCCCAGCGATGTGGACTGTCTGCGGTGCCGGTGCTCCGTTTTGATCAGCAGCGGGGGTCGGTCTTGAATCACCGACATGCTCTCGAGCTGTTCGCAGAGGCATGGCATTAACTCCTGCTCGGCTGGCAGGTTCCTATTGAAGCGGTGAAGCGGCGGCGGAATCAGACATATCTGAGGATCGTTCCCGGGTCTGGTTCCGACGGTTTCTTTGGGATCGAGTTCTCATGGCTGAATTGCTCGTTCCCACAGTCGGCGCCAAGGAGGTGGAGGCTTCAAGCTTTGGGATCCTCGGGGGCAAGGGTGCTCTGCTCGCCTTCGGGGGCAGGAGTACTGGGCTCGCCTTCAGGGGCAGGAGTACTGGGCTTGCCTTCAGGAGCAGCCTCTTCAGCAACAGAGGGCCGCGAAGGGCGACTCCACAAGAAGCTCTTCAAGGATGCAACTTCCCCAAGGGGAAAGTTGGGGTCGACCGCCTGGACCTCCGCCACCAGGTCTTGGAGAAACTCGGCAATCGTCGTCTTCATCACCTTCAAGGCCTGGTCTTCAAAGTCCTCGGAGGCCTTGAACTCCTCAACCACGGCTTGGGGTGAAGGAACCGCCTTCAGCTGATCAGCCAGCCGGTTCTTCTCCTCCTCCAGGGCGATCCCCCTAGATTCAGCAGCATCCCTCTAGGCCTCCACGGCGACCCTAAGAGCATCCGACTCGACCACCTAAGCACGAGCTTCCTTCAACTCGGCCTCCAGGCGATCACGGACCACCTCCCCTTCATCAAGACACTGATGAAGGGCCTCAGCTTCTTGAAGGAAGGCTGCAGCATCAGCCTCCCTCTTCTTGACATCAGTAAGGAGGCGCTGCTCCTTCCTGAAGTATTCCTCCCGGGCGCCGTCAGCCAAGGTGATCGCCATGTCAGCGGTCTTCTTGATGGCCTCCAACTGCCCGGGGGTGACCCCCGTGCTTCGATATTGCTCCAGCTCGACAAGCAGATCAGAGTGCTTGTCGTCGAGCTCGCCGAAGACACGGCCAAGGATCACCTCTTCCCGAACGAGCTGACAACAAAAACACAAGGAAAATGTCAAGTCATCAAAATAAAAAGGAATGACAAGGAAGAAATAATGGAAAGAAAGCGAGATCATACCAGGGCAACTCGTTCGAAGTGGGTCCGCAAGAACCCCTCGATCTGAGGAAGCTCCGTAGGGACAATTGAACGGTCCTTGGGGGAATTATCCCATCAAGGAGCCGCATGCACATATCTGGGCTACCCCGGAGGCTCTTCTGGGCGGGGTACCCTTTCTTGGCAATGTCCCCACAAGGGACCCAAGGCCCCCGAGAGTCCACAGCCTTAAAAGACTAGAATAAGCTCGCCATGGAGCAGTACTCCTCGGCGGGAGCCCTCGAGAAGCTGGAAGCAGCAGGCCCCCTCTTTTGGGCCCCAGACTCCTTAGGAGGAACCGTGGGCACCGAAAGGGCGGGAGGCGCCAAAGAGAAAGCCTTCTCCTTAGTGGTGGAAAGGCCCTGAGGAGAGGGAGAAGGGGGCGCCGTGTCCAGACCCTTCCCCTTGCTGGCAGAAGGGCCCTTAGGAGGGGAAGGAGGAGGATGCTGGTCGACCTCAAGGTGTTCCTCACTCCTGACCTTCTTAGAAGGAGGAGGAAGAGGGTCCCGGGTCTGGTTCCGACGGTTGCTTTGGGATCGAGTTCTCATGGCTGAATTGCTCGTTCCCACAGACGGCGCCAAATGTTGGATCGTGAAATCCTGGATGCTGATCTGGCAGTGAATTGAATGCCAGACAAGGTTGGGAAGACGCTTCTGCTCCAACTCCGGTGAACCTGCAGGTAGGGGAGCGCAACAGAGGGAGTGTCCCTCTCCGATGCTTAAATGAGTATATGTGTGTATAAAACTCAAAACGTAAAGAACGTATGTAAAGCAACGGTATTTATAGGGTAAGAGAGATAGAACCGTATAAGGCAGCTGAATATCTTAGTGTATATTGTGTTGCTGAAGATTCGGATCGTGGGACATGGCAGTTACTGCAAGATATTGCAGTTACCAAATCTAATCTTTAGTGAATATGTGACCGAGATACGCGGGATATCATGGTCACTTCCTTATTAACGGTTTTGTGGGACCAGAGGAGAGAGGCAAGGCTCTCTTCGGGGCGAGCACTCTCATGGCGAGCAGTGAGAGGTCGCGGCCTTAGTGAAGAATGGCGAGCACTCAGGGTGTTCTCAGAGTCCTTGGGCTCGATTCTAGGTCACTCTATGGAGAGCCGAGTTTAACTTGTATTTGGGCTGATCCGGTTCAAATGTCATGGATTTACCCCCTCTATAGATATTGGGCCTTCGGGGCCTTTTCCTTACTGGGCTGTTACTATCGATACCCAACAACCATAACTTCTCAAAGTGTTACAAATCGGTCCAACGTGCTTAATATTTTCAAAATCATTCGTGTATGTTTGACACGTTTAGAATGACTCCAAAGTTAAACCGCTCTTTTTTCAAGCACGATTAAATTTATTGTCTTTTGTTTATTTATTTAAAATTAACTTGTAAATAAAAATGTTTGTACATGGTTTATTTCATTTAAAGAAAAATGCATGCCATCTCTTTAGCGAAGCATGATCATATCGGACAATTCGGGTAAATCGGTAAAAAACTAATTTCAAAAGTAAACTAAAGTACCGAAAGGGCGGATTATGGGCTCGCGAGCCTTTAATACGTAATCAAACCCCCGCACTGAATTTTCTGGACGTAGACCTTTCCAAGCCCAAGGATGTTAACACCATGTACCCTAAGCAAAATTTAGGATTCCGATTAGGCTTTACTTAATCGGTGGCTTTACCCTATGAGGCTTTTCCGATTTGGCATATTATATTTTGCCCAATCCGTTTTGACTGTTTGTTCATGTTTGCAGCTGTACATTTTGTTCGAAAGCGATGTAAATGTAATAATTTAAAAATGATTTAAATTCCCGTTTTGCACATACCACGCTGGTTACCATTACCGGCTCGGACCCGGAGCAAATTAAGAGATTAGGAGTTTAGTAGGGGAATGCGCCTGAAGCGGTTTGGATTGCAGGCACGCACCCAAACAACTCAACTCGATGATCGAAATGGGCACGTGATCCTCTATAGGAGTGAGGTTCCGCTGGTTCAGAGGACCTAGAAATTTCATCCATTTAGAACAAAAGATCCACACCGTGTTTAACATTTAGCAATTTTGTGTGTATTTCCATGTTTGGGCCCAACTGATGTAAATGGGAATTCAGACCAAGTATTTGGATGCGAGATTGACCCACAATTCATGAAGAAGATTCAACCAAACTGTTGTGAATTAGAAGTCAACTCAACAAATGTGGATGGAAGTTCGACCCATTCTGTAAATGTGTTTTGTTTTGGCCCTAGATCATGACATGTATAGGATTTGACCTTTTGTATTATATATTTCAAACTTCTGTAAATATAATACAAACCTTTCTAATGAAATTTATAAAGCTTACTAATGAAATCCAAGTCTACGAATGGAATGAACTGAACATGCAGAATTTTCAAAACCAATCATGCATGATCAATTGTGTATCATCTTTCTTACTATAGTATTTTGAATTTAGGTTTTCGAGAACCCATGCGACATCCGACAACTCAAGCACCTCAAGAACAATGGGAGAGATTCATCCAGAAGAGACCATGTACGCCATGAGTTTCCTCACAGTGGAATCAATCGTTGGCATGACCCCCCAGGTCGAGTAGATTTTGCTATTTTGAGTGCTAGGCCTCCATGACTACAACAGTATACCCGACCTCGTATTCCCAAGCAATACTGCTGTTGTGGCACCTCATCAATCCATGTCAGACACTTTTGCCATCCTAAACAAACTCCACCTTTCACATATGGCCATACTGACCAAGGTCCACCTCCCATATATGATCTTCCCATACCCGGAAGAACAAAGGAACTTTTAGGACTAGGTTTCCGTCCTAATTTCAAAAATTACGAAGTCACCCAAAGGAAACATTTAGCAGAAAGTTCAGGGACATTGTTTTTCCTCCCCTCGCTGTTTCATTCCCAGACCCACCACAAGTGATGGATTTTAAACTCTAAAGAAAATTTCAAGCCGACGAGCGGAGCCTTTAGGTGTTCATCCTACGCAAGTCATCCTCGACAACCAAAACCTGTAGTTATCCAGCTTCTGGAAGTCACAAGCCAATGAGCGGAGCTTTTAAGTGTTCAGCCTCTGCAAGTCGTCCTCTACGACCAGGACCTGTAGTTATCCAGCTTATGGGAGTCACAACCCAACGAGTGGAGACTTTAGGTGTACATCCTCCGCAAGTCATCCTCGACCAGAACATGTAGGTGTCTAGATTCTGGGACTCACAAGCTGACATACGGAGTATTTAGGTGCTTAGCCTCCACAATTCATCCTCAACAAACAGGACATGTATATGTCCAATTTCTGGTAATAATAAGCCGACGAACGGAACGTTTACGTGCTCAACCTCCGCAAGTCATCATCAAAAATCAAGACTTGTAGATGTCCAACTTTCGAGACTTACAAACCGACAAACAGAGCGTTTAGGTGCTCAACCTCCCCAAGTCATCCCCAATGACCAGGCCCTGTAGTTGTCCAGCTTTTGGAAGTTACAAGCTACCGAGCGGAGTCTTTAGGTGCTTAACCTCTGCAAGTCATCTTCAACGATGCTTCTGGCCAAAAATAATCTTCAACCACCAGCTAGTTGATGGCAAAAAAAACTTGGACGACTAGGACATGTAGTTATCCAACTTCTTGCAATCACAAACCGATGCGCAGATCTTTTAGGTGTTCAGCATTCGCAAGTCATCCCCAACGAATTCACAAACCGACGAAAGGGGTCTTGAGGTGCTCAACCCCCGCAATTCATCCTCGACGACCAGGACCTGTAGTTATCTAGCTTCTAGGAGTTACATGCCTCTGCAGGTCATCCCCAATGAGTCACAAGCCGACAAACGGGGCTTTGAGGATTTCAACCCCCACAAGTCATCATCGACGACCAGGACCTATAGTTATCCATCTTCTGGGAGTCACAAGCCTCTGCAAGTCATCCCTAACGAGTCACAAGACGACGAGCAGAGCTTTAGTTGTTTAGCCTTGGCAAGTCATCTTCAACAACCAGAACCTGTAGTTATCCAGATTTTGGAAATCACAAGCCGACGAACCGGGCTTTGAGGTGCTCAACCCCCGCAAGCTATCCTCAATGTTGCTTCTAGCCAAAAAATCCTCAACCTCCACATCGTTGATGACTAAAACAATCCTCGATGACCAGAACCTATAGATGTCCAGCTTCTGGGAGTGACAAGTTGATGAGCGTTTAGGCCATTAGTGTCCGCAAATCATCGTAAACAATAGTGACTTGTAGATGTCAAATTTCCTAAAGTTGCACGATATTGTCTGTCTACTATGTAAATAATGAATCGAGAGGAGCCAAAATAAGTTGTTTGTCTTTGAACACACACTCATGAGATCACTTCCATGAGCACGTGTTCAAAGAGAGACAACTGTAAACACCTGATTTTGGCTCACAGTCAAAATACCGTACGCGAGAATCCAAGCCGAGAAAAATCGAGCCGAAGAAATAAGCAAAAAAAAAAAATAAACCCTAAACCTTAAACCCCAAACCCTAAACCAAAAACCTTAAACCCCAAATCCCAAACAAAACCCCAAACCCCAAACCCTAAACCTTAACCCTAAACCTTAAACCCAAAACCCTAAACCAGAGACCCTAATAAAAACTAAACCCTAAACCCTAAACCAAACCTTAAACCCCAACCCTAAACCCCTAAACGCCTAAACCCCAAACCCTACCCCCTAAACCCATGTCATCCCTTTTTGGCCAAACACCCACCATGCCATCTATTTTCTTTACCAAAATGGGGTTGGTTACCCAAGTTTGGAACCTGATATTCTTGAAAAAGCCTACATCAAATTGTTTCCCTACTTATTTGCTCACCATCAGTCTCTTGTCCTCGCCTAGAGCCCTCATCTTCTTAGCAATAAGTTTTATTGTGGGGTCAACCTTTAGCTCATGGGATATGATTTATGTACTGATGACAAGCATGTCGCTATGCTTTCACGCAAAAAGCTTTTTGAGTTCCTGGAGGAGTGCTATCAGAGAGGCACACTACTCGGTAATGAGGGTCACTCTAATCCTTACCTTCTTGTTTGGGTCATCCACTTCCACCTCTACTAGTTCTTCAACCGATGATGAGCAGGGTTTCTTTTCCGTCATGTCAACTTTAGTATGAATTTCGATAGTTTCCCTTTAAATATTCGTCATCAGGCAGTTGACGTAACATCTTTGTTATGTAGTCTCGATGCCTTGGACTTCCTCAACCCCAGGAGGCGTTGGAAATTTCATCTTCTAATTTACTGTAGAGGGGATGCTATTGTTAGGATTGATCCTACAAGAACGTATACCTACAACTACGGTAAAAAGTTGCTACCAAATGCCTAGTTGCTGTCACTAATATTTAGCAGCGGATTAAGTCTCGTCGGGATAGTTTTCGTGGCCAAAGATCAATCCGATGGTAAATTGTCATCACTAATCGGTTGATCACATACAGTGATAATAAATGGCACTAGTATAATACACTATAATGATTGAATAATAATAATAATAATGAAGTACATTACATATGAATTGATCAGTAGCTCAATTGGTCATGGTGAATGATTTCCCCACAAGAGTTCGGAGGTTCGATTATCTGTTGTCAATAGCTTTTTACTACATAGTGAACGGGAAGAAAACTTCAAAAGTGCAACAAAGCCATTGATTTGGTGGTGATATCAGATGAATGTCACCCAACGAGAATCTCAACAAGATCCACAACATCAGACTATGTTACATGCATAATTACAAGTGGAAAAATTAAGAATACCAGGTACTTCATACTTGCAGTTGGGGCACGATGAGCATTCATTCCTGCTCATTCGTTACCTTCCTACGAAAGCTTTCAACAGAGGTCTAATTTTCGGTCCTTGGCTGTCAGAGTCCTTGGCTGCAGAGGAAAGTCACAGGTTGGAGTTTCTTTGAGTTTTACAGTTTGCGTCTAAATTGTAAAATTAAATATGTTGGGTTTAGTTATATTGGTTGGTTCAGTCAAATTTATTGTTCAGTCTGGTTCGATTCTCTTGTCCGATTTGGTTCGATTCTTAGTATCTAGACAATTAAATACGACAATATATTAAATTTGGGTTGTAGCATATTTAGTAAAGCGACCAAACTACTGACTAAACTGTTAATAGTTTAAACCTCTCTATAGATTAGTTTACTATTTTGTCTAGCGAGTATATTTATATATAAATTAAAATTAAATGGTTCAATATGGTATAATCATTTAGTTTAATTCGTTCAGATACAATGCATACATTATTAAGCTCAAAGTTGCAACATAAATTGCGTTTTCGTACAAGTTGTGGTCCTACTGTGTTGTAAAGTAACGTTCAGATTAAGGTTAGTGGCGACAAATTGATAACTGCGACAGCTAGAAATCGAAACAAAGATAGAAATCGAAATTGTGTATATATAATTTATAACTAAATTGGACACTAAATAGATGTTTTGGCATAAAACATTTAGTTTGTTACTGATTATCTGTATTGTTGTTGAGGATGTCATGACATTGGATTTTTTTGAACTGAACTCTTCTACAACGGTATAAATCCACAAAAAAACATGACATTTAACTATGACAAATTATTTGACATAGAATATCTTACGTAGTTATAGTATTTAGTGGCAGCGAAAGATATAACATTGACCCTTGCCAATCTTGGCCTTTTTCTAGTTATACCGCATTGGAGAGTTTGGTGACTCGGGCTCTGCTCTGTTAGCCTCCCATCGCAAATCCGCCCGATTTGAAGTTAATGTTCGTTTTTTTTCCTGTTGAATGAATGAATGGTATCCTTTATTCTTTAGGGTGGTCATCACATCCCCTTCGTTCCTTCAGTTTCCTATTGCTTAATTGTTAGACTTGATGGAGTTAAAGTGTAGCTGATCGTCTAGCTTGGAGAAGTAGCGTTGGACACTTGTCTAGTATAGCATTGTGCCTTTACCGGTCCTGCCAGCACATTTCAGAGAGGAATAGATTTTCTTGACGTAGCCTCGTATTCAAGGTGAGACATGGGGCTTCATTTCTAGGCCAGCGTTACGAGGTTAAGCTGAGATTTCTAGGCAGGAGGATGGTTATCGCTTGGCTTGCTCTAGGAGAGTATCTAGAACTAAATGAATTGTTAGACTTAGGAGATACCACTTATATATATATATATATACTCTTCTTTCTCAAATAGTATAAAAATAAATTTAATCTCTTAAATATCAAGAAACAGCATCAAAGTTATTACGCACCTAAATGCCTACAAATGATCAGAAAAAATATCTTCTCTCACTAATTATCAAAAGTCTATTCATTGGGTTAATCAAGCATATAAGATAGAGAACCCCATCTGCACAGCTTGGATTCGCCAGCCACATCCATCATTATTCAATCTGAATACAGATCCAGATTTGTAAGAAAAGATCGAAAACTAGATGTATCCTCCCACGATCAGGACCACAATTTTCACCACTATTACAAACCAAGAGTAATCCTAAATAGCTGCATAATAGTGGATAGACGGATTATAAATCAATACCTTTATATTCAGTCTGCAACTAGTACCTGCATCAGGAGGTCGGCTTCCCCACCAGAGTTGGTTGGCATGCCATTTGCATTAGACTTTGTTTCAATGACTAACATCTTGAATGATATTTTCCTCAAGTAATCAGGCTGCAAAATAACATAAAAACTAATAAGAAGTTGGATACTAGTCATTATTTGAACCATCTTTGCATTTATAACATGCAATAACCAGGATTCTATACAAAAATACGACACCTTCCCTTTTGGTTTGTGAAATAAATGGTTGTGCTCAAAAAAAGAAGAGATCCCCACAGTAAGAGTATCTCGAATTGCAAGCAATAGCTGATGATAATCGTGCACTCAAAATGATTAATAATGCATTCTCCTAATCCATGCAGCTCAACCCTATCTTTCTCCTAAAACTTAAACTTAAACATGACTCCTTTCTGCAGAGAATCATCAAAGTGATTTGACTTCATAACTAGTTTATCGGTTCTAAGGAAATATTTTCATACCTGGCTTGTCGCACTAGTATAAATATTTTCCTCAAACCGCAATACAATTTTCTTACGTTCATCCATTCCTTCAGGCCCACAATATGGGAGGTGTCTCTTCAAGGTGTCCATTCTGCAGTTTAGACCATGACAAACGGTAAGAAGCGAAATCAACAGATTTAATTAATCCTAAAGGAAAACAACCTTTAACGACACACTAATAAATACAAGGTTAAATCAATATGATAAAGCCACTAACTCACTATGAAAAAACAAAAGTAGGAACCAAATATAACTATAATGATATCATAATCAAACTAAAAAAGCATGAATCAAGACGATAGTTGGACCTCAACAAAAAAAAATTCTTTCTATAAAAAAAAAAAAATTTAATCCACCATTTGATTAATGGATATATTCCTCTTTCATATTTTGTATTTGAATGATATCATACAGAAGTATAACCATATTATAGAACTACTTGCGACAATATAATAAATATCTAGCCTGAAATAGACATATAATCAACAAACTTCTTTTAAGAAGATAAGAATTATAAAAACGATTTGTCCTACTCCTAATAGCTCTTGTTCTTTTTGTTTCTAAAAATCGTATTGTCGGAGTTCATTAGCTAAGTTATTTATGAAAGGTTACCAATGAAAAGTTTGTAATTAACGTTAATATTAACGACAAATAAGATATGAGACATCTAAAAGTCGCAATAAGAAAATTTAAGCCAACAAGCAAGATAATAACATCAGTAAGAAAAGATAACCATCAGCTACAGTGAAATTAACTTCATAGCAACCGATCATATAAAGTAGAAAGAGCATGTCAAAAAGAATGTATGAGGAAGTTAACACTCCCCGTCACAAACGAATTCTTTTGACAGAGAAACTAACAACAAAACAATACTAGGAATGCATCTCATCACGAAAAATAATGAACCAGAGCAGAAACTAGTGGAGTATATAGCAACATGGAGAATGGGAGGCACGCCGTTAATGAAACTTGCTTTGTTCCACAATCTCACAATGGTAACAGAAGACTAGCAAACGCAGCGCCACAAAAATCAAGTACACTCACATCTTGTTGACAAGTCGCAACCTAGACTCAAGCAATAGATGTGTCCTCCAGTCTCCTCCATCAGGCACTCCTTCACTGCCTGGAGTCGGAGGTCTCCAGTTATTGGTGTCCATCCAAATTGGTAGTTAATCAAATCTATAAATACCATATAAAACATAACTGAGTTTCATTGACGAACAAAAAGATGTGGTAATTATCATCTGCTAGAGCAAGTATATAGTTAACTTAATGAAGTTTGAAAAGGAAAAAAAAACAAATAAAAAAATACCTACAGTCAGCATAGCATAGTATACAAGCGACAAATAATCAGGAGAAGACACGTACACAAACAATAAAAGTAGTCTGCCGCATACTCATAACTTGAATACAGTGAAAAAATGAAGAGAGAGCATGCATAATAAAAGACTAAAAACTGTGGAAGCAATCATTACATGATCCACCAACCAAGCATGTAAATCAAAGATTTGAACAAGCCTTCTTTCGAGCGAGAGTAAAATAATGGTTAGGTAAAGCCGTGTATGCGTAAGCGAGCGATACAGTACAGCAACCCAACATTGCCAATACATGATCCAGAATGGCTGCAGGCTGAAACTACTTAACGATACAACATCCCATGATAATTTGATATGGTCATGCTTGATTATTAGCGATTCATCTGAGTTGCGCACCTTTGAGAATATGATAACCAATCAACTCTGAAGGTCTTTTAACACTTGGACTTGGCGTGATTAGCAAAAAAGAACCCTTAAATATCAAACCCAATCAAAGAAAAAATGCATGAAGAATGCGGGAGAGAAAATCTAGCTGAGTAACTATTTAGAGAATCGGGAAAAAAGATACTCAGAAAGATCAAACCTAATTTCAATACATGGATTAATATATGTCTATCTGGACTCACAAAAGCCCAGCAAAAGAAACACTTATTCCATATAGCATAAGATCGAAACAAATATGAAGAAACAAAAAATAATAACGACAATCAGATTAATAAGTCATTAGAAAATATCCAGCAAACTTCCAATTTCGCTACTTTTTTTTTTTTTTGAATGAAATGGTAATAATTCCATTAATAGGCACCCAACAGCTGAAGGAAATCTTCTAATTTCTCTACATAATCAAATTTATTATTATGTTATAAATTTTGCACTATTCAACCAAGATCTCCTGAATTCATATGGATGGAGACTAGAAACAGGAATCAAGCCAACTGAAATTACCTCAGGAATAGGCGCCTGAATACAGGAACTGCAGTTCCGCGGAGCCGTCGGAGCGCAGGAGAGAGACGAATCAAGTTAGGGTATTCTGCAATTAGAAGGATCTCGCCGACAACAAGAGGGCGGAGGGGGTGAGAGACAGAGTCGGAAAGAGAGGAATTAAGCAGAAATCAGAATAGAATTGTTTCTTTTGCTATTTTCCAGCAAAGCGGACAAAAACAGTCCGAATATATAGAAAATTTACTGCTAATTTTTTTTGTAAATTGCATCCATATATTTGAATGATTGAATATATTATTAATACATTAATGGTAGTTTTATGCACATGTATGTTTTCCTAGGGATAAGCAAATTACCCATTTGAACCCGGAACCGAACCGGAACCGACACTTCGGGTAGGTTCCGGGTACACGTTTTAAAAATCGGGTAGGTTCCGGAAAAAAAAATTAAGAACCTCTTTGTTCGGTTTCGGTTCTCCTATATGGGTACCCTAAAGGAACCGGAACCGGTTCTCTATATATATATTAAAAAAAATTAAAACCCTAATAAGCATTAAGCAATAATCTATTCTCCAGCAGCCTCCATTCATTCTAACGCAGCCTCCATTCAACGCAGCCTCCATTCAATCTAGAGAACCACAACCTCTCCTTTGAACCGCAGTTTGAAAGCTTCTACCCTAAAGGCAACTTGCAGTTTGATGGCCTCTTCAATCGGCGCCTCTCAAGCCTCTTCAATCGGCGCCTCTCAAGCCTCTTCATCGGCGCCTTCTCAGCAATCCTACTGATCGCCACCGCCACTTCATTTCGGTACTTCAAACTGCATTTATACATCGTTTTCTTCAAATTGAGCATGTACCGATGAATGCTAGATTGTACGAGTTGGAGTAGGTTTGATTAGATTATCTACAAATTGCTTGAGTAAGTTCTAGGGTTCTGACATGCAAAAATCTTGGTGAATGCTGTCAAGTTATCTTATTTTTGTGCTTGCCCTGATGTAATACTATGTGGAACCTTGATTACTGAGACTCTAACTGGCAAGTAAAACCAATATCCTTGTCTTGACTCTTTAGCGAATGGAGATAGAATCTTTAGCTGTTTGTTCTTAAGATTCTCACTTGTTGAAACATAATGGTGGTGATGATCTTGATGATTTAGTTATATATTCTATCTTGAATGAATGGTAGCCATTGCAAGAGAGTTAAGCGTGTGTTCAAATAATTGAACCAGACACCATCTGTTGTTGAGCTCAACAAGAAAGGTTGGTTTTGCAAGTAACTCGTTTTGTGTAATTCGTTTTGTTGTAATTCGTTTGGTGAAGAAAGAATGCATACTTTTGGTTTTCATTTATGGTTTTGATTAGAACATATATTGCAAACCTAAACCTGCTGAAACGAGGGGTTAGTTGGGTCTGGGTTGGAGAACAATGGGCGTGGAATTCACTTAACAAAATGTCAACTGGTGTCGAACCGGAACTGAACCGGAACCGAACTGATACTGAACCGGAACCGAATCGGAATCGAACCGGAACCGAACCTTGGTTGCAAAGCAACCGGTTCCTAACAGGGTACCCGGAACCGTTTCTACAAACAGGTTCCGGTTCCAAAATTAAACGGGTAGGTTCCGGTTCCAAAATTTAATACCCGGTATCAAACTGGGTAGGTTCCGGGAACCCCTAAATTTACAGGGTACCCGGAACCGCTCACCCCTATGTTTTCCATTGTTGTTGTTTGCACCATATACAAATTCAAGGTTACTTTCTTTCGTTATGTTGTCACGTGCTACTCACATGTTTCTGCTTTCCCATTATAATATGTCTTCCATTTATTAAATTGGTCGTTGGCTATTTCCCCCCAATTTTACCGAATCCAATTCTCCCGCGACAATGACTCCCTCCTACTATTCAAGAAACCACGGTGATTAACTCTGTAAAACGAGGAGGTGTATGCGTGGTTAACCATGCAATGTCATTCCGACGTATACATGGAAGAATTTTGGTCGAAGATTTTATGGATGCACTGATTACAACGTATGGTATTTCGAATTAGGTTAAGTTGATCCCAAATTATTCAATTGATAAAATTTTCCTTATCAATTGAGTCTGTAATAAGTGTTTGGTTGTGCTGCAAAAGTTAGGTTTAGGGTTAATTTCGTTTTCGTTAATTTACAGTGTATGGGTTCATCTTCAAGTTTCCAAAGTACTGTTTAATATTGAATACAAGGTAAATTAAGATTTAGTTGTGGATTGTTTGATTTGGAAGACCCTCCAATGTGTCCCCAAATGAAACAGAGTTGTTTGTAATTTCGAACAAATGCATAAGAACTTGAAAGAACAACTATTCGTTGGACGCCGAGAAATTAAAGTGTTAGGAGTCTGTGTAGTTTGTTGTAGTGTTGTGTTGGCGGTTTGTGCTGCTTTTGTTGTTACCTTCTTCAAGAAGATGAACTAATGTGTAGTTGGACTTAGTATGTATAGTTGGTCTTAGTCTATGATGTATTTTGAACCTCTTGTTAAGCTAATGCACTGGACTTTAATTGTCGTCTATAACGTCTATGTTTTATACACCATCATGTTTTACGATTTGTTGTTATATACACCCCGATGTTTCATTTAATGTTGTCTAGTGCACCATAATGTTTTATGGGTTGTTGTTATATAAAGTTCTATATTTCCTGCATCGTTACTCGAAAAATAGCAAACGGATTTGTGCTTAAACAGAAACTGGACAACATGAGTTCCACATCAGACGCAACTATATTCTTACAAAAATCATCAACATCATCATGCAAACAAGTTCTTTCCCAAAACCATCAATGAACCTACAATGACCGTACTACCATCAATGGGTATGTAGTAGAACTGTTTCTGCATAGTCTCTCACCTGTACATATTCAGTTTCCCTGTCTCCCCTAACCTGCGCTTTTGCTAACTTCAATCCATTATACATAACGCATCTCTGAACATTCCATCCTCAATTTTCTTTGTATCTCGTTCTGAACCGCAATGTTGGTGATATTTGGCTTGTCTCTTACCAAATTCAGTAACATTTTACATACCCATTTTGCATCCTTGTTGTGGATGCAGTGAGCCCTTGCACATCAATGTTCTTTCACTAGACTTCGAATCTAGAACGTGTTTTCCTTGTTTAGCTTTACGGCAATCACCTTAAATCCACAATCTTGTTTGCATTTTGCTTGAACCCTATTCGAGTTGGTACTCTATCCGCTGGTTAGGTCATTTAACCACTTACCATTATACTTGATCAATAACTGAAAAACTGCCTCCAAATCGTGACCCATTCCTAAAACACTAAAATAGGGAACAAAACCTGCACCAAATCGTTTCCTACACGTGTTCCGAGGGGTTCCAACCCACATTTATTTTCCCTCATTTTTGGTATTCCTTTCTTCTTTTCATTTTGCACGCTTGAGAGATTTCCTTAGCCTGCATCAAAGCGAGATTAAGAACATCTATGATAATGGGAGAATCATTAAAGACAATGGATTTTCTATTTCTCCAGAGAAACCAGATAGTAGAAGAGAAAATACTCCCCCATTCGAGTCTTTTCCATTGACTTGATGAGTTTCTGCAATTAGACTTACAACCACTTTGATAGGTTAGAAACAAATAAATCCATAGAATAGTGAATGATCCCAAGTTCATTCCACACTTTCTTGGCCACAACACAATCACGTGGAATGTGTAAAGTTGTTTCTTCATGGGAATTACAACACTTGCAAAGAGGACTAATATCCATGCCTCTCTTCTGTAATATACTAGCCGAGGCTATCCTGTCATGATTACAAAGCCATATGAAAAATTTGAGGTGGGGAATAGATTCCAATTTCCAAACCCAGTTCTAGTTATCCATTTTCACATCCTGAATTTGATTTGTTTTTCACTTTTAATTAAATTATGAACCGCAAAGACATAGAGAATCCCTTTCGGTTATCCAATCAACACTTTTTTATCAGTCATATTTCCCAATAAGTATCTAGGAATGACCCAAATCAACTCTTGAAAATTATTGGTCCAAGAGATTAGGTTATGTGAGAAATCCCAAGTACCTGAATCAAACATCATATCCTTCACTTTTAGATGTTCTTCCTCAAGATGAAGAGTATCACTAATAAGTAATCGAAGGGTTGATTTACCCAACCATTTATCGTGCCATAATCTAACATTATTTCCTTCTCCAATTGTCTAACCCATCCCCTTATCTGGAGCAAAACATCAAATTGATCAAATAAGTTCCCCCTCCCTCTAATGATATCAAATATTGTAGGATTGAGATTTCATAAATCACAAATAGTATCTCGATGTTTATGTTCGCAAGGTAACAAGATAGAATCAAGATTATGAAAATACATTGTGCTCTATTCAGGTACACTGCCTTAGTCTCCAAAGTTGGGAACACAATCAAGTCTTTGAACTGGATAAGTTTACTGAATAAAATGCAAGGACCATCAAAGAACAAATAGGAAGAGTAATTGAAGTGAAGAGTCTGGAGGGGGAACATAACATGATACGTGTGTTCATGCGACTCAAAGTGGAGGTAGACATAGATAAGGAACTCGTTCCAGAATTCTAGTGGACGAATGTCGTCGAGCACGAACGATGGGCGTACATATTTAAAGTATGAAAGACTGTCTGAATTCTGTTATGGTTGTGAGAGAATAGGGTATCAAATGTCCCAGTATGAATGAGATGTCACCATTTGGTACCGGAGGTCGGTAACCATTATACGGATTGTGGATCTCAACCATGAGACCGAACCCACTAGGAACCAGGTCCAAGATTGTAGGCTGGAACGAAGGTAATGCATAATCAAGTGTGCACTGAGGGAAGAGTTGGAGAGACGTGATGTCCGCGAGAGGAATCCCTAAGCTGCCACCCACGAAACCATTTACCTTTGCTACAGTGGGGTGGCCGAGCAAATCTGTAGCCATCAACCATATAGGCAGAGGGGTTAATATCTCCTTTTCTAAAAATTGATTTGCGTAAGGACGACTTCATCTAGACAGAGAGCTAAGAGAAGGAACTCCCCTCAATTCATGGCATTTTGAGAAAAATAATTTACCAACTAAATCCCCCAAAATTCGCACAAGCTTTCGGGCATGAATATCAACATGGTTCAACCTCCGATACCATATCCAACAATAATAGACCAACAAAAGCTAAACAACGCACATTACCCACGTGAAGATGTAAGGGATTTGGCTATGCTCACGGCTATACCCTGTCTAGGGAATTGTCCTCAAATGTTGGTAAACAGTTGTTCGCCACAATCGGTGGAGTTGAACGACTACCCTTTCAAGAAGATCAGAGAATGGAGGTATGTGAGTATACATTCAAGCTTCCTCCAGAGGAATCCTCACCCCGTACTGAATGTGAATAAAAGAGTAACACACATTTAAGACTATACTTCGATAGAAAGAATCTTAAAAAATTTATGGAGAACTGGGATTATGATGAACGTAGTAAAAATGGGAGAATACAACTCGTGGGGGCCAAGATAAATGCACATCCTAGAACAAGAACACCTAAGGGAGATGGCTCAAATAGAGACATGGGCAAGGGGAGTCAAGGTAGGAAAATGGGCTCACCCCAAAGCACTTTGGCAAGGAAACTCTTGATTGAAGGTCCGAGTAACAAAAAGAACCACAAGGAACCAATGAGGCTACTAAGTTAGAACTGTCAGTGTCTTCGATCCAACCTGACAATTCCAAACTTAAATGATCTCCTGGGAAGACACAAGGTCCACGATTGTATTTCTCATGGAAACCAAGAATAAAATGGAAAAGTGTGACCAAGCAAGAAAAAATAGGCTTGGAATTTGGAACGTATGTGGAACCGAGAGAAATTATCGGAGGTCTTTCAAATTGGTGGACTAAGGAGGTGGAAGTGATCGTCTCTTTCCGAGAAGCAACTTCATTGAAAATAACATTAGAATCACTAGTAGTGGTGAAAACATTGATGTAACGTGGATGTATGTAGATGCAGATTTTGAGTTGTGAAAAAAGGATTTGGAACATACCCAGAAGTCGGTCTAGGGCACGAGTTAAATCATGGTTGTGCATAATTGGTTTCAACGATATCATATGCCAAACAGAGAAAATAGGAATGTGTCTAAAAGCATAACGGAAGATTGTGGCCTTTAACGAATTTATTAACAATATTGGGTTGCTTAACCTTGGATTGAAAGTGTAGACGCACATGTTGTTCAATAACCATATAAGGACAAATCGATTTACGGAAATACTCGATAGAGGGATGATTAACTCACAATGGACTCTATAATACCTGAAAAGCCAAGTGTTCCATGCGCCGACGATTGGTTCTATCCACAACCTTATGTGGATAACCACTCATTACATTGAGAGAAGTGAACAAACACCATTTCGTTTTGAGGAATGTGGATTGAGCACCTGGGAGTGAGGAGGTGGTTAGGGATGGATGAATGTCGACGTCTATTGAAGAAGATATGAGACAGACCTACGTTTAGAAGTTGACTAAGTGTCGAAATAGATTATTGAAATGGAGCTCGAAAAAAAAGGGAATAACAAAATCTATATCAAGGAGACGCAAGATTGATTAAAACATATACAAACCAAATTTGACAATTAGTACGACCAAACAAAGGAAAAAATGAAGCTTCAACCAGAAATGCTTGGGAAGAGAAAGGAAATGTATTGGCTTGAACGCTCAAGAGTGGAATGGTTAAATCATGGGGATAAGAACACAAAATGTTTCCTCTTAACAACAATCAATAGGAGAAGGCTTAATAGTATTCTCCACATTTAATCAAGGGAAGGAAAATGGCTTACAAAACAGGACATTATAGACAATTTTGTTGTGAATGTATTCAAATAAAGTAAAACAACCAGTTGAGAGGATATTTTGAATTGTATTCCTATAATGATCTCATCAGAATCAAACATGAAATTGAAATGGGAAATCACTCGACAAGAGATCTATGAAGCAGTCGGTCCACTTAGGGGGTCAAGAGCGCTGGGTCCAAATGTATTGGAGTGTCGTGGGATCAAATGCCATCACCCTGATCAAAATCTTCTTTAACGAAGGTAAACTCATGTATACTCTTAACCAAAACAACATAATTTTAATTCCCCAAATCCCGAACCGGACCTCTCTGAACCATTTCAGACCTATTTATATAACTTTGCTTAAAAATTATCTCGAAAGTGCTAACTAATAATCTCAAAAAGCCACATTTTTTACTTTATTAACTTTTCAAAGTGCATTTGTCGCAAGAAAATAAATACAGGAGAACACCATTTTGTCTGATGATGCATTCCTCTATATGAGGCGCAAAGCGCATACTCATCGTGAGGAATGTGTTATCGTACTAGATATGCAAAATGTGTATGAAAACGTCGAGTGGGGATTCTTGGTAGTGGTGATGCCCAAAATGGGGTTTCTTCATAGGTGAATAAATTGGATCATGAAGTGCGTCTCCGGTGGTGAATGGGAAAAATCAACGCCATTCAAATCATTGAGAATAAAACAAGGTGACTCAATTTCGCTAGACTTGTTCATAATGGTGTCAAATTTATTATCATGAATGGTGACCAAAGCAGCGGACAAAGGCAACACTAGAAGGAATAAGGGTTAAGAGGTTGTGCCTTACACTCTATTACTTCCTATTTACGGATGACTCGATATTCTTAGCTCAGACGATAGGCCTAAATGTACAAAATCCAAAACCGTGATCGATCGATATTATCTTGCATTGGGTCAAGAGAGAAACATGAAGAAGTTAACTCTGTTTTTGAGTGCGAACACGATGGGGAAACAAGAAAGTCAGTAGAAGATGCAATAGGACTCAAGGAAGACGGAAACTCTTGGAAATACATAGGCCTTCAAATTATTTTGGGTTAATAAAAAATGGAGGCATTGGATTAGTGCGTAAAAAACTTCAAGAATGATGTCATGTTCAACTATACAACATCAAGAGAGAAGTTCTTCTCAACTCGATGATTTTCTCTATTCCAACCCTTACGATGAGCACATTTCTCCTTCCTATGACATGGTGTTTGAATATCAATACAATCATGGCATATTTCTGGTGGGGACATGCAAACTGGGAAAGGAAAATTCATTGGCACACGACTAAATAAATGCAAACTTTCAACATGTATGTTATTGCTTACAAAAATGGCAAGCATGCGAATGAGAATGGTTAGGCCTTTTGTGTGCGTACATACATTGAAAGGTATTTATTTTACGAATGGGAATTTCCTATATGTAAAGAAGGCATCATGGGCATCTTGGGCTTGGAAGAGCATCTTAATTAACGGTAGTGAGTTTCTTAGTGAACACGAAATGTAATCCATTGAGGATGGAGAAAATGTAAGAATTTTTTGTGATCCTTGATTATGGGAGTCCCTAATGGCAGAATACGTAGTTGTCCACCTAACAGAGACATCAAAAACATGTGGGTAGAACTTTACTTGAAAACGAAGTGTTCGAACGAAAGCTGGAGTCTAATAAACAACATCTAACAGAGAGAGAGGATGTCGAAATCAGGTGCGTAACAATAAGGTTTCACCGAAGGGACAAGTTTATATGGCCACATAAATCTTCAGGGAAAGCCTCAGTTCATTCAGTGTATAAGAACATGAAAAATTTAACTATTAAAGGAGCACAATGGTGACCCGAAGCTATCTCGGATGATATGCAACAACTTCCCGGTTGGGAAAGAGTCATTGTAGGGTCCGTGCAAAACCCTCATTTGTTGGGCGAAGGGGAGATTCCAAGCGTTGTTTAATCAGAGCACACCAATACCCTCATCATGTCACGCTAACTTGCATGCACGACTTGGTTGAATTACACAATTGTGTGAGAGAGGCTCAACCTAAACCGAGAGAACAAAGAGACCACTGCAATTCGAGGAGAGGTGGCAGCGACACATCAAGAGCAAAACCATGCAAAGCACTATATGGATGGGGCGTCGACCAATACCATTAAGACTATTAAGGAGAGTGTCAAATTCCTTTGCGTTAAATGGTCATGGTTTTTGGCCAAGTTGTTTCGGTTAAATGATGAAACCTTCTCTCATTTCGAAGGGTTAATGTAAAAGAAGGTTGCGAAAAAGTTGTGACGGAAGAGGACTCAAAAACCGACGCTGACACAAGGTCAACTGAGGATGAAGAGGTTGAAGATAATAACTCTGATCCTAAGGCGATGCCATAGATGTAGGCTACCCCAGTTTTTTATATTTCCCTTTTTGTCTTGGAATACAAATTTTCAGTTCAATGAATGGAGTTTTGTTTAAGAATTTTTCCTTTAAGTAGTATTTTATGCCAAGTAAAACTAACTTTAACTTAAGGTGGTGCCCTTGAAAGGATATTTCTCAAGTTATTAGGTGATGTTAGTTCCATTAAACGAGAAAGTTTATATAATTACACATTTAAGCAATGTTTCAAGCAGTCGTTATATCTTGGGAGTGACTTGCCGCATAAGCCCGTTAGCAAACTCCAACCGAGTAGGGGCAAATATCACTCTAAGGAAATTATCCTCATGATAAGTCTCGACTGCACCGTTTATTCCCCGGATCTTCACCGCTACCATACCGAACAATCTTAGAGTGACTTGTGATGGAGACCACTTCGGATGCAACTTTCAAACTGATAAATCAAAACTTTGTGAAATTGAACAAGTTCGATGGAACCAATTTCACTCATTGGCAAGACAAGATGAAATTCCTTTTGACGACTTTAAGGATGTTTTATGTTCTAAGCCCGAACGTTCCTCTGATCCTCGAGCCGACGAAAGGTGAAAGTGAAGAAATCAAAAGACAACGACTAAATAATGCGAAGAAAACAAATTGGTTTATCGAGGTCATATTCTCAGCACCCCTCTCTGATAGGTTATATGACTTATTCACATCAATCAAATCACCTGTGAAATATGAAATGCATTAGAGAACAAGTATTTAACATAAAAACAATGGACGAATAAGTTTCTTACCATGAAGTTCCTGGAGTTCAAGATAGTTGATAATATATCTGTCATGGATCAAGTGCATTAGTTGGATATTATGGTAAGTAAGTTAAAAATAATTAAAAGTTGATATATCTGAGCCTTACCAAGTTGGAGTGATAATTGCTAAACTTCCCATAAGTTGGAGCTATTATCAGAATAAACTTCTCCAACCATTTGAAAGTTTCACTCTAGAGTAATTGCATTAGCATTTGCATATTGACGAAGAAACTCGCATTCTTCTAGTTAAGCAATGTATTCAAGGGAACAACAAAGTGAACCTAGTGGAGAAAAGCAAATCGAAGTTCAAAAAGGAACAAGGCGGAAATAAGAGAAAGCGTGATAATGTCATCCCCAGTTACACCATTAACAAAAGGAAATTTAATAAGTCCTGTCTCCATTGTGGGGAAAATGGGTATCTCCTTCAAGATTTCAAACACTAGAAACAATCAATAAAGAAAACTTTTAGTGCATCTAACATCGCTAATGTGGTGGAAGATATAGAAGAGAAACCAGTGGTGATGGTAACTGATAAGTTCCCGAATCCTCAAGTCGGAATGATCACTGAATTGTACATGGATACTGAGACAACCACCACACATTGGTAGTTAGGTTCTAGTGCCAAAATTCATGTATGCAATAACAAATAAATGTTCAAGAAAATATGATTAGGAAACCTTTTCCAAAAGCATAAAGAAATACAGAAAATTTAGAACTTATTCACTTTGACATATGTGAATTAAATGAGGTTTTAACAAGAGGAGGAAATAAATATTTTATTACTTTTAACGATTATTGTTCTACACTCGCATCTGTTTTCTTAATGAAAAGAAATGATGAGTCTTTTGAAATGTTTAAACGTTTTAAAAAGGTTGTTGAAAACCAAAAGGGAAGGAAAATAAAGATTCATCGAGCCGACATAGGAGGAGAGTATTTTTCCCATCGAATTTTATTTATTTTATGAAGAAAATTGTATAATTCATCAAACTAGTGCTCCTTATACCCCACAACAAAATGGGTTTGTTGAGCAGAAAATATGGTTAATGCTATGCTTTTAAGTGAAAAATTACCATTAAATCTTTGGGGCGAGAAATTATTGACGACATGTTATTTGCATACTAGATATCTTCAAGAAATTTTGATACTTCTACATATGAAATATGGAATGGTAGACCAAACTTAAGTTACCTTAAAGTTTGGGGATGCTAAGCATTTTATACAGTCATTGATCCATAAGACAAAATTGTGTCTGAGAGCCTTGAAAAGTCTTTTTGTGGGATATGCTGAAAATTCTAAGGCATATAGATTTCTAGACTTGGACTCAAATATCATAATTGAGCCTAGAGATGTTGAATTCTAGGAAGACAAATTTAAGAATGATGATATTGCGCCTTCTCAACAAGTGTCTTCAAATGTATTGACATATGGATTTTATATCATCTGAAGCTCTTATTTTCTTAATAAAAGGAGATAGAAATAATACTTTACACAAAACTCTTGTACTTAATATGTGGAAGATGATTCAACAAGTTTCAAGAAAGCTATGGTTTCAAGAGATTCCTTTTTTTGGAAAGGGTCAACTAATGATGAAATGGACTCAATATTATCAAATAATATTTGGGTACTTGTTGACTTGCCTCCCGGATATATACCTATCGTGTGCAAATGGGTATTTCAAAGAAAATACAATACTGATGGAACGATTCAAAATTTAAGGCTATATTAATAGCTAAAGGGTTCAAACAAAAAGAAGTATATATTACTTTGATACATATGCGCCAGTTGCACGAATAACATCCATAATAGTTTTGATGGCGTTAGCCTCAATTTATGACTTAATTGTTCATCAAATGAATGTTATGACATCTTTATTAAATGGTGATCTTGATCAAGATGCATGCTTATATGGAACAACCAATGAGATTCATACTACAAGGAAATGAAAAGAAGGTATGTAGATTGGTGAAGTATTTGTACAGATTGAAACAAGTATCTAAACAGTGACACAAAAAATATGATTCGGTAATCTTGTATTATGGGTTCACGCATAACAATGTAGACACATGTGTATATTAAAAGTTTACCGATGATTATAGTGTAATCTTTTGTCTACATGTTCATGATTTACTCATATTTGTAACAAATATGAAAGATGTCATAGAAACTAAGAAGTATTTATCCTTCATATTTCAAATGAAAGATTGAGTGAAGTAGATACTATCTTACGAATTAAAGTGCGAAAACATAGTAGGGCTTATACTTTAAACCAGTCGCATTTTATTGAGAGAATAATTAACAAGTTTACACACTTGGGAATTAAGGAAGGGAGTACCCCATATGATTCTGGATTTAAGATAACGAAAAATACAGGGCGTGCATTGCTCTGTTAGAATATGTCAGTGCAATTGGAAGTTTAATGTATGCAATGCATTGCACTAGACCAAATATAGCCTTTTCTGTTTCCAAACTTTCTAGATACATTAGTAAGCCTAATGTCAATCATTGGAAGGTTATTGCAAGAATATTTGGTTATCTTAAGAGAACAATTAATTTAGGACTCATGTATAGTAAGTTTCCATAAATTTTAGAAGGGTATACTAATGCTAATTGGATAACCAGCACGGGTGACAATAAGTCCACCTCTGGATGGACTTTTACTATTGGAGGAGAAACAATCTCTTGGGGTTCTAAGAAGCAAACATGTATTTAACACTCCACAATGGAGTCTGAGCTCATAGCTTTAGCTGCAGCTGCAAAAAAGGCTGAATGACTTCGAAATTTGCTTCTTCATATTGACTTATGGTCAAAACCAATGCCAACAATTTCTTTATATTGTGCTAGTCAAACAACTATGTCTAGAGCATACTACAAAGTTTATAATGATAAATTGAGTCTTATAAGTTTGCAACATGACCATGTGAAGCAAATGATTCATGATGGAATAATTACAATTGTGTTTGTTAGGTCAAACAATAATTTAATTGATCCCCAAATAAAAGGTCTCTCGAGAGATTTAGTGAAATCCACTAATCGTGCCATATGGAGCAATCATGAACATCACTATTAATGAGTTAGTCTAAAACTCTAGGGAAACTTTCTTTCCCTAGAAGATAAGCACAGATGGAATGGAATACTGCACGGAACTCCCACCGGAAGAGGACTCTCCTAAAGGCATGGACAAATTTGATGTGATGACAACTCAACTGAGCCTCTTGATCAAGCAGTTGAAATTGAAAAGGAAGATCAGAAATTCGACACCGGAGGACGACGAAGAGGGTAAGCGTGGGAAAATTTGTTTTGAGAAAGAGGAAACACCGACACAAGGGCCAACTCCTCACAAAGGGTGATATACCGACCCGTATTACTTCGATGTGCAGAGACACTTTAGTTCTTTTCCAAAAAACTAAGGTCCATTGTGGCTTATCAGGATTCTAGGGAGGCCCTCTCTGGAGAATATGTTTACCTTTAATAACATGATTAGTTCAAATTCACTGGCGGATGCAAAGGCTTCTGGCTCGATCCATTTGGATAAGTAGTCAACTGCTACTATGATCATGGTAATTTACCCCGTGCTGATTGGGAAAGGTCTCACAAGCCAATGCCCCATGGGTTAACTGTCAGACACTCGTCACTGGGGTCAAATATGTTGGTGCTTGCTTGATATTTGTTGAGAAATTCTTACGAGTCTTACATTTTTGCACCAATGTTGTAGCTTCTTTATTCAGTGTGGGCCAATAATAGGCATGCCTTAGTGTTATTTATACTATTGATTGAGCGCCTTCGTGCCATGCAGCTACTCCTTTACGGACTTCCTTTGATACCCTTTCTGTATTCGTGTAGGTGATGCATCTTAAAAAGGGTGTCGAGAACCATGATTTGTATAATTCCATATTGATGATGAGTTAACATGGTGCTAGCCGCTAGATATTGGTCACCTTTATTTCGAACTCATTCATGTTGTTAGACAATCGTGGATCCCCATCATCCATTCATGTTGATTTTCAAAATTGAAGATTAACATGTGTTCCATGATCGAGCAGAGATACCTTTTTATGAATTGGACCTGTAGGCAAGTTCCTCTGAATGAGAGTTGCTTAGAGAGTCTACTAGTTGATTAACCTTTCTTGACATGGCTTTGAACAAGAATTTTTGTATTCCTCTAATCAATTCTTGCGCAATGCTTAAGCACATATTCATTTTTTCCATTTTTGCAACATACGCACTCTTAATTTGATTAACCACTAGATGGGAGTTACATTTTGCCCTGAGCGATGTTATGCCCAACCCCTTTGATCGATGGTCGATAATCAGGGCTTCAAATTCCGCTTTGTTGGTTGTTTATTTAAACAGGAAGATGACTGCATAGTTTAAGGTATCGCCTGTTGGTGGTGTCAATATTAACCCTACTCATGATTTTTCTTTGGAATTTGAATCGTATGTTTGCAATTTCCATATTTTCCTCTAATCCCATGATTTTTTCAGTTATAACTTTTGTTGGTTTGTCCCGAGAGTTATTGACTATGAAGTTTGAGAGAGCTTTTCCCTTCATGGTGATTTTTGGTATGAATTTGATTCTCAATTCGCTAACCTCTGTTACCTACTTTACGATCCTCCGTGAGATGTATGGGTTCTGTAGGATGTGTTTGAGTGGTTCGTTTGTTAGAACTGTTATCTCATGAGTGTGGACGTACAAACATAACTTTTGAGCAGTAATGATCAAGGTATAGAGGTACTTCTAATCATGATATAATTCTTTTCAATTAAAGTGAACAATTTTCTTCTATGGAGAGTTGAACATTCATCGTTTTCATTCTAAGAACCATGCTAGCTGCAACACTGCTAATATTTAAGTGAAAGAACATAGGCTTGTAATTTTTAAGTGTTTGTTAGACTTTGCCGCATTCGATTTTCCATTCAAATTTTATTTTATTTTATTTGCAAAATTTGAAAGAATTGAGGATCCAGATCACTTGCCTTGGATAGGAAGCAACTTAGTGTTGCGAGTCTACCATTCATGCACTGGACTTCTATGGAAACATTAGTGAATTCATTTCTTCAATGGCCTTTAGTTTTCCCAGAATGGATTCGATCACACGCTCGCTAACCGTAAATTCAAAAAAAATCTTAACCTCACCTCGATTGCACGCTTGGAGGGATAGAGGTGCACGATGTGCAGGCACGTGCACGCGAAGGCTTCTTGAAGTTCGTTCACATGTAGCTCGCTCTTGAATGAGACCAACATATCGTCAGAGTAGGCTTCTATAATCTGCCCACGCATATCCTTGAAAATCATGTTGACAATTCTTTGGTAGGTTGCGCCTGCGTTAACTACTCCGATGAGCATGACTTTATAACAGAGTATGTCACTGTCAGCGTAGTATGGGCTTCATCGCCTGGATGCACCCTAATCGGGTTGTAACCCGAGTAGGCTTCCACAAAGCTCAGCATCTCGTACTCGATGTTACATCTATATGTTGGTCCATTCGAGGTAATGGGTAGGCTTTCTTTGTACATGCCTTGCTGAGGTTCCTAAAATCCACAAACATTTTCCACTTCCCATTATTTATCTTTTCCAAGATAGGGTTAGTTACCTAAGTTTGGAACCTGATATCCTTGAAAAAGCCTGCATCAAATTGAAAAAGCCTGGAGGAGTGCTATCACAGAGGTGTACTACTCAGTAATGAAGGTCACTTTAATCCTTACCTTCTTGTTTTGGTCAACCACTTCCACCTCTACCAGTTCTTCAACCGATAATGAGCAGGGTTTTTTTCCCTCATGTCAACTTTAGTCTCAATGACGATGGTTTCCCTTTAAATCTTCCACCTCAGACAGTTGATGTAAAATCTTCGTGATGTAGTCTCGATGCCTTGTACTTCCTTAAGACCATGAAGCGTTGGAAATTTCATCTTCTAATGAACTGTAGAGGGGATGATATTGTTACGATTGATCCTACAAGAATGTATAACTATAACTATAGTAAAAAGTTGAAACCAAATGTCTAGTTGCTGTCACTAATATTTAGCAGCGGGCTAAGTCTCGTCGGGATAAGTTATGTGGCTAAAGGTCACTTCGATGGTAAATTGTCGCCACTAATAGGTCGATCACATACAGTGACAATAAATGCCGCTACTATAATACACTATAATGATTGAATAGTAATAATAATAATGAAGTGCATTACATATGAGTTGATCTGTAGCTCAATTGGTCAAGGTGAATGATTTCCCCACAAGAGTTCGGAGGTTCGATTATCTGCTGTCAATAGTTTTTTACTACATAATGAACGGGAAGAAAATTCAAAAGTGCAACAAAGACATTGATTTAGTGGTGATAACAGATGAATGCTGCCCAACGGGAATCTTAACAAGATCCATAACATCAAACTCTGTTACCTGCACAACATCAAACTCTGTTACAAGTGGAAAAATTAAGAATACCAGGTACTTGCAGTCAGGGAACGAGGAATATTCCTTCCTGCCCATTTGTTGCCTTCCTACGAGAGCTTTCAACGGAGGTCTAATTTTCGGTCTTGGCGGTCGAAGTCCTTGGTTGTAGAGGAGAGTCACATGTTGGAGTTTCTTTGAGTTTTGAAGTTTGCGTTTGAATTGTAAAATTAAATCTGTTAGGGTTTAGTTATATTGGTTGGTTCAGTCAAATTTATTGATTAGTCTGGTTCAATTGTCTAGTCCAACTCTTAGTATCTAGACAATTAAATACGATAATAAATTAGATTTGGGTTATAGCTTATTTGGTAAAACGACCAAACTACTAACTAAAATGTTCGTAGTTTAAACCTCTCTATAGATTAGTTTTAGTAATTTTTTAGCGAGTATATATATATTTAAATTAAAATCAAATGGTTCAATATGGTATACTCATTTAGTTTAATTCGTTCAGATACAATACATACATTATTAAGCTCAAAGTTGCAACATGAATTGTGTTTTCGTACAAGTGCGATCCTACTATGTTGTAAAGTAACGTCCAGATTAAGGTTAGTGGCGACAAATTGATAACTACGACAACTAGAAATCGAAATTGTTTATATACAATTTACAAAAACTAAATTGTACACTAAATAGATGTTTCACATAAAACATTTAGTCTGTTACTGATTATCTGTATTGTTGTCGAGGATGTCTTGACATTTAATTTTTTCGAACTGAACTCTTCTATAACAGAATAAATCCAAAAAAACATGACTTTTAACTATGACAAATTATTTGACATCGAATATCTTACGTAGTGATAGTATTTAGTTACAACGAATTTGGTCTACGGCCATAGACCAACATTCTTGTAGTAGTTTTGCCCAGAATTACATTCTAAGAGCTTGGTGCGTCCACCACTATGAAGAGGACGTCAATTTTTCGGCTACCCTTTCCCTAAGACCACTAGGAGGTTGATGGCTTCTAGTGGGTAGATTGTGCTTTTGGCGAATCTGATTAGGGAGAAGTCTACCGTTCAATCTCCTTCTTACTGCGTCTCATGGTGTCGATGGCCTCTAGGAAAAATGGTGTTTGTTGATCTCCCTCTGTCCACTAAGATTCCTTTTGTAAATTGTTAATCACGGTTATGACAACGATGTTGTCATTAGGGTGTTGTCACGTCAGTCATACCCTCCTCAAAGAAATATATAATATTGGCCCCTACCAGTCTTGGTCTTTTTCTAGTTATACCACGTTGGAGAGTTTGGTGACATATACTTCTTGGGATCTGCTCTGTTAACCTCCCGTCACAAATCCGCCGGATTTGACGTTAATGTTCATTTTCTTCCTGTTGAGAGGAACTCGGTTGTGTTCGATCTATTTACTGAGATTTCGTTAAGCTACCAAGGGGGAATGAATGATTGGTATGCTTTATTCCTTAGGGTGGTCATCGCATCCCCTTTGTTCCTTCAATTTCCTATTGCTTAATTCTTAGACTTGATCAAGGTAAAGTGTGGCTGATCGTCTAGCTTGGAGAAGTAGTGTTGGACACTTGTCTAGTATATCATTGTGCCTTTACCGGTCATGCCAGCGCATTTCAGAGAGAGGTATAAGTTCTTGACGTAGCCTCCTATTCAAGGTGAGACATGGGGCTTCATCTTCTTCTTCCTTCGTGTTCGTCAACTGGTCCCTGGTTTGACTTCCTGTCTTCCCACTTCATCTTCTTACTTCTTCTCCATTCGTTAGTTGGTTGTCAGTTGGAGAGTCTCCAGTCTCTATCTTCTTCGGTCTGGTTGTCTTCGATACTTCCCTTCGACAATCGACTTCGGCTCTCCATTGACAATCATCTGGTTCCATCTTCGCCGTCGCGTCGCGTGTGGTGGATCCACGAGCCCTCTCCAATTTCAGGAAGTGGAGAAGAGAGACGCGTGGTGGAGAGGTTGGGCCGTCACGAACCCTCTCCATTTTCATCATTCACTTATCCACTTCCCTTCCCACCTTCTGCATAATTCATGTTGTTTCATTTATTATTTATTTTTGGTTAATAAAGTGGTCCAGCCGAACCGATTCAGAACAGGTACGGTAAATTAGCCAAAATTTGGAGCGGTAAACCGTACCTGTTTTAAAAAGTGGTAAACGTTCAGTTTTGAACTGATTTGGTTATGAACTGGTTCGGTTCTGAATCGGTTCGACCCAGAACCAGTTTATGCCCAACCCTACTCACAAGCACAACGAGAGGATGACAGACGTTGAAATAGGAGCAAAAATCAAGAACCGAAGATAAGGAATGCCCTTAGTGAAAATGTCGACATATTGTTGAGACGACGGTACATGTACGACCCGAAGATTTCCCAATGCACTTTTTCACAGACGAAGTGAATGCACTCTCAATGTGCTTGAGGTGCTATTGTTGGAAGCATAGTTATCAGAACCGGACCGACGATCCGACCGGGTTCGACCGGGAACCGGACCCCTGTCCGGTTTGGTTCAGTTAAAAGACCGTTTTACAAATGAACAATGTTTTAACCGGGTTGAACCAGACGGATTTTAGAAAACCGGTCGGTTTTCAAAAAACAAGACCAATAGGTTTTTCAGTTTAAACGGATTGGTTTTGTTCTGCACAAACCAATTGGTTCTATGCAGTGTTAAACTGGTTCACTACTAGGTTAATTTGTTCTCGTTGTTCTCAAGCCTTCATTGTTCATTATGTATTTATGTCACACACACACCATTCAGCACTGCAGCTCTCAGCAGCAGCTGGTCCAGCCTCCGCACTCAGCAACAGCAGCTCCAGCCTCCGCACCGCAGCACAACACACCATCAACTTCAACAGCACCGCACCGCACAGCAGCAGCAGCACCGCATCGCAGCAGCTCCAGCACGCCGTCGTCTCCAGGTATGCCATACAATAGTGTTATACAACAGTAATGTAGCCATTATAATTATTTTATAACATTATGTAACTCGTAATGTAATGTCGTTTGCTTGGTTTTAATTGTAATTTATTTAGTTATTAAATCTAATTTTTTGGAGATGTTCTGAAAATTTGTATATCTCAATAAATGTGTTTTTGGCACCTAGAATAGCCCTCTTGAAATTATTTTTTAGAAAAAATTCGAAAAAATCAGATTCAATAACTTCATAGCTTGTAACAATAAATTTTAACTTAAGTGCTATTTATATTATAAAAATTTAGACAATATATATATATATATGCGTACCCATGAAAAACCCTCATGCGACTGGTAATCAAGGATTGCTATAGTTTTAAAAACTAGTTATTTTGGTATTTGTTTTTAAATATAGTATTTTTCGGGGGGAGGGGGTGGGGGGGATACATACGATTTTGAGTTACTTAATTGAAAAAATATATTCATTAACTGTTAATTTTACTTTGCCAAATTAAACATGTTAGATTTCTCTATTAGTATGTACAATTAAACATTAATTTTAAAAATATATTGACCATACCTTTATGAAAATAGTTCTATGATGTTATCATCATCCACACCATTAATATTAAACTTAAAATAGTTCTAAGGATGAAAATAATATAAACATAAATAGTTACTAATGTGATGTTGTTATCATCATGTACTTAATTATACTATTAATATTTGAAAATTTTAATTTATTATATGAATCAAATTCAAAATTTCCTAAATAATTTTTCAATGAAACATATATATATATATTAATTTGGCTACAACCTCTATTATTAAGACACATAAGGTACATAAGGTATTATTGGTTGATGAATAATTTTTGTAACAGTCGATGACGTGGATTCACAATATGTACTTCGAGAAGCCCTATAATTCTTTCGAACCTTCTAATCTATTCTCATGGTACGTTACAAAATTTTTCACACCTCCTCATTTATTATATTCATTTTGTAAAAAAATATTATTATTTATTGTCATACAAAATAATAATTTTTTCTCAATATTGTTTAATTTCATAACTAAATAAATTAAATAAATTTTCATTAATTAAATAAATACTAAATATATTTAAAGTGTTTCATTCTCGTTAATTTGTCAATATAAAAGTTTAAAATGATGTATAATTATAATAAAAGAAAGTATTAAAATAATTGAAAATATTTTATAGATAAATACCTAAATACTCATAGATAGAACTACCTCATATAAATATACCAAAAATAATAAACGTTATGAAATTTATAAAGTAAGTTAAATAATATTAATTAAAATTATATTGAAAATAACAAAACTTTCATTTTAAAAGTTTAGTTAATCTTATCAATATAATAATATAATTAAAAAGTAATTTGATTTATTTTTACTTATTAATATAATAATTTAAACTTTATATTAAATTAATATAACTACAACTTACATAATTTTTATAATCTGCGCAAAGTGCGGGTCAGATCTCTAGTATACTCATAAATCATAGTCTCAACATAATTACTTTTAGTTCAATGTATTTGTAATTATTAAAATACCCCTTGACTATTATATTCATAATAAATATACGATGGCAATAAATATCACAAAAATTAAGTAGAAGCATGCATTAGCTTTATATCATTAATATTTAAATTAATTTTTTTTCATATATCCATTACTTGATAGAATAGATAGATACAATTTTTAATATTATATAATTTAATTAACATTTAGTTAAATAATTTTTCAATATTTAAAAAGGTTTTATTAATAAAATTTTAGATGTAAATTATTCTCTATCTTATATATATACGTAGATGTTATGTTACAAAATATTTAACATATTTTCCAATAATTTTTAAAAAGGTAAAATACGAGTTTCCCCCTAAAGTTTAGGCCAATTTTATGTTTCCCCCTTAATGTTTTAAATTTTAGTCATAATGTTTGGACCGAATAAAAAATCCCCCATTCTGTCAGCTGACCGTTTATTTTGAATGGAATGGAGATCATGTGCGTCTCACATGCATTTTTTAAGAACTGAATTGACTAAATTTTTCTCCTTTCTTCCTTCCTGTCGACCCACCTTCAGCAGAACATCCATAGCCATAGCTTCAAGGACAAAATTAAAATTGTTGAAGATTTTGCTATTTGTTGCTTGATTCAAGGACAAAATCAAAATAAAAAACATGAACTGAAGTTAATTTTTCACTGCAGGCTCTAGGGTGTCTGCTCAAAATAAAAAAACATGAACAGAGAAGTGGATGTACAGTTTCCCCTTCATGAATGGCCTCTGATAAATCGGCATTCCCTCGTCGTTTATGGCCTTGAATTGGTCTGAATAAATATTAATAAGCACTCACTAATGTCAACACATTCATTATCCTCTAAGGCTAACAACTATCACAGCACTAGCGAAACCAATTTGCAATATCTTCATTATCATATTTAATATTTAAATAAAAAGAAACCTGATCATCATATTTAATTTTCTCTATAATTAACAGTTAAATTTAAGGAGGAAAAAAATTACTATGCGTACCAGGTTTGGTCACTTCCCAGGTGGAGATTTAGTGAGGAGTTGCCTATTATCCAAATGTGTCAAGATAAATTGATTCTGAACGTCTCCAGCTTTGGCTTCCACTGTTGCGCAGCGGCTCGTTTGATTGCGTCAGAGATCAGCGTCGTCTGTGGCTTGGATGCCATGAAGGAGGCGACGGTGACGAAAGAGTGGACGAACGGGAGGAAGAGGTTGGGGGAGGAGGAAGTACTTCTGGCCAGGCTGGAGTTGCTCGTCAGCTCCGATGCGTGAATCGACCGGTGGTACACGCTGACATGTCCGTCTAACTTGATGAACTTGAGGAAGAAGGTGAAGCGGGGAGTTTTGAAATGAGGGCAATTTGGTCATTTCCAAATTAGAAACCGCACGTGACCCGCACATGTTTCATTAACCGTCTGAAATAAACGACTAAGTGACGGAATGGGGGAATGTTTCATTTTGTCTAAACATTAGGACTAAAATTAAAAAATTTAAACATTAAGGGGGAATCTGTCCAAACTTGAAGGGGGGAATTAACAATTAACCCTTTTTAAAATCATTCTAATTAAACATTTCAACTATTTTCTCTATTTTATGTTTTAAAAATATTTTATTTTATAGTTAAGAGTATGTATTAGGGTCTGACAATGGTTATGGTATGATACAGGTATGAGAAATATCATATCATATCCATACCATATTTTTAAATTGCCTACCATAACCATAACCATTACCATAATCGTGGTTATTAACCACGGTTTTAACCGTATATCCATAACAAAAGGGCTCTAGTGGCTATCCCAAAACACTCACAAGGAACCAATGAGGCTACTAAGTTGGAACTGTCAGGGTCTCGATCCAACCTTACAATTCCAACTTAACGGATCTGGTGAGAATACACAAGTCGATGATTGTTTTTCTCATGGAAACTAATAAAACAGAAATAAGTGGTCAGAAAGTAGACTTGAAATTTGGAACGTATGTGGAACTGAGAGGAATTGCAGGAGGCCACACATTGTGGTGGACGAAGAAGGTGGACGTGATCGTCTCTTACCGAGAAAACAACTTCATTGGTACTTCATTAGAATCACTAGTAGTACTGAAAACATTAATATAACATGGGTGTATGGAGATGTGGATTTTAAATTGTGAAAAAAGGATTTGGAATATACTCAGAAGTTGGGTTATAAGGTAAGAGTTAAACCATGATCGTGCATAAGAGATTTCAATGATAGCTCATGCTAAACGAAGAAAATAGGAAGGGATCTAAAAGCACAATGAAAGATTGTGGGATTTAACAAACTTATCAACAATATTGGGTTGCTCGACCTTGGATTTAAGGGGCAGATGCACATGTGGTGCAATAACCGGATAGGGTCATATCGACATAGGGAAAGACTCAATAGATGGATGATTAACTCACAATGATGCTACAATACCTGAAAGCTCAAATGTTCCATGAACCGACAATTGGTTCTGACAATAACCTAATATGGAAAACCACTAATCACATTGAGAGAAGGGAACAAAAACCCTTTCGTTTCAAGGAATGTGGATCGAGAACCTAGAAGTGAGGAGGTGGTTCAAGAGAGATGGAGATTAACATTTATTGAAGAGGAGAGGGGAGAGATTCAGGTTCAAAAGTTGACTAAGTGTCAAAACAAATTACTGAAATGGAGCTCGAAACAAGTCAAGAATAACAAAATTCATATCAAAGAGCTGCAAGATCGATTAAAAGAGATACAAACCGATAGTGACGATGAGTATGACCAAATAGAAGAGAAGGAATTGAAGTTTCAACAAGAAATGCTTTGGAAGAGAGAGGAAATGTACTAAGAGGATATTTTGGACTACATTCCTATAATGATCTCGTCGGAATTGAACACATAATTGATACTGAAAATCACTCGACAAGAGATCTATGATGTAGTCTGTCAACTTTGGGGGTCAAGAGCATTGGGTTTAAATGGTTTTCCTGGTCTGTTTTATCAAATGTATTGGAGTGTCATGCGACCAAATGTCATCATCATGATCAAAACCTGTTTCCCCGTGCGTACATTCTCGTATACTTTTATCTAAACTGACATAGCTTTAATTCCTAAATTCCCGAACCCAACCTATCCCAACTATTTTAAACATATTAGATTATGAAACTTTGCTTATAAAATTATCCTGAAAGTGCCAACTAATAGGCTCAAATGCCACCTTTTATACTTTATTACACCTTTTGAGAGTGCATTTGTCGCAAGAAGACAAATACAGGATAACATCATTGTGATTCATGAGGCTTTCACTATATGAGGCTTAAAAAAGATACTTGTCATGAGGAGTGTGCTTTCGAACTGGATATGCAAAAAGCGTATGACAGAGTTGAGTAGGGATTCTTTGCAGTAGTAATGTCCAAAATGGGGTTTACTGAAAGGTAGATAAGTGGGATCATGAAGTGCGTCTCTAGTGCTAAATACATAGTGGCTCCCAATAGGAAAAGATCAACTCCATTCAAACCACCGAGGGGACTAAAACAAGGCCACTCAATCAAACCTTACTTGTTCATAATGGTGTTAGACGTATTATCCTGAATGGTGACCAAAGCAGTGGACAAAAGAACACTACAAGGAATAAGGATTAAGAGGTTGTGCCCTACACTCCATTACCTCCTATTTACGGATGCCTCAATATTCTTTGCTCAGCCAACAAATCTAAAAGTAGAAAAGCTAAAAAGCGTGATCGATCGTTATTGTCTTGTCAGGCAATGAACATGAAGAAGTCAATTTTTTTTCCAGTGCGAACACGAGGGAGGAAACAAGAAGGACAGTGAAAGATGCAACAAGAATAAAGGAAGTGGAAAACTGTGGAAAATAGTTAGGCCTTCCGACTATTTGGGGTCAATCGAAAATAGAGGCATTGGTTTACTTTAAGGATAGAGTGCGTCAAAAACTTCAAGGATGATGCCATCTTCAACGACACAACGTCGGGAGAGAAGTTCTTCTTAAGTTGATGATTTTCACAATTCCAACCTTTACGATGAGCATCTTTCTCCTTCCTAAGACACGGTGTTTGGAAATCAATGTAATCATGGCAAATTTCCTGTGGCACATACAAAGTGGGAGAAGAAAAATCATTGGTGCATGTGAGATACACTCACACGACCAAAGATAAAAGGAGGCATCAATTTTAAATAAATACAAACACTCAACATGTCATTTCTCATAAAAGTGGTATGGAGTGCAAATGAGAACGATGAGACCTTTTGGATGCGTCCATTAAAAAGTATTTATTTTCCGATTGTGAATTATCTATACGTAAAGAAGGGAGCACAACCATCTTGGGCTTGAAAGAGCATTTTAGTGGGCCGTGACATTCTTACTAAAATGTGAGTGTATTTTGTGATACCTGGATCTATATCTCCATTCGATTTTATTCATCAAGTTACTCTAAAGTTGCGACCAAGGGAATTGGTAACGCCTCACCTATTCATGGTAGCCCTTTTGACGTAATTTCCATCAACAAGACGGTACATTCCTTAAATTTCACAATGACTTTTTAGTAAAGAACCATATTATACAGAATCATGCTACAAGACAGATGATTGATGTGATTTATGAATCAGACCACTACTTTCTTATATCACCTTCGATTATTTCTGCTACAGAATCTCTAAATCATCTACAAGAGCCTTTTGATCATCCTAGTTTGTCCAAACTGCAGTTGAAGAAGTCAATTTGTTTTTTCCATTGCGAACACGAGGGAGGAAACAAGAAGGACAGTGAAAGATGCAACAAGAATAAAGGAAGTGGAAAACCGTGGAAAATACTTAGGCCTTCCAACTATTTGAGGTCAATCGAAAATAGAGGCATTGGTTTACTTTAAGGATAGAGTGCGTCAAAAACTTAAAGGATGATGCCATCTTCAACTACACAACTTTGGGAGAGAAGTTATTCTTAAGCTGATGATTTTCACAATTCAAACCTTTACAATGAGAATCTTTCTCCTTCCTAAGACACTGTGTTTGGAGATCAATGTAATCATGGAAAATTTCTGGTGGCACATACAAAGTGGGACAAGAAAAATCATTGGTGCGAGTGAGATACACTCACACGACCAAAGATAAAAAGAGGCATCAATTTTAAAGAAATGTAAACACTCATCATGTTACTGCTCATAAAAATGGTATGGAGTGCAAATGAGAACGATGCCTTTTGGATGCGTCCATTAAAAATTATTTATTTTCCGATTGTGAATTTACTATACGTAAAGAAGGGAGCACAACCATCTTGGGCTTGGAAAAGAATTTTAGTGGGTCGTGACATTCTTACTCAAGTGTGAGTGTATTTTGTGATACCTGGATCTATATCTCCATTAGATTTCATTCATCAAGTTACTCTAAAGTTGCGACCAAGGGATTTTGTAACACCTCACCTATTCATGGTAGCCCTTTTGACCTAATTTCCGTCAACAAGACGGTACATTCCTTAAATTGCACAATGACTGTTTAGTAAAGAACTATATTATACAGAATCATGCTACAAGACAGATGATTGATGTGAGTTATGAATCAGACCACTACTGTCTCATATCACCTTCGATTATTTCTGGTACAGAATCTCTAAATCTCCTACAAGAGCGTTTTGATCATCCTAGTTTGTCCAAACTGCAGTTAATAGTTTTGATCATCCTACATTTTGAGTCTTGGTCAACTAAAAAACATCGATCTACCTTCCCATGTCATGCTGAAAGTAGAGTCGATTTTCCCTTATCTGTCATATACTCAAGAGATTTGGTATCCTAGTAAGGTATCTACTTCTAGTGGTTACAAAGCTTTCATCACTTTTATTGACAAATTCTCTCGGTGCAGTTTGATATATTTATTGAAAGAACATCTTGAGTTATTCCTTTTTTTAATAAAACAATCTAAAGTCCAGACCCAATTTCATGAAAACATCAAAATTCTTAGAAGTAATAATCCACGAGAATATTTCTCGGTAAAGGTTTCATCATTTTCAAGTGAAACACCAATTTACATTAGTCCTCATATCCTCAAAGACCCCAACAAAATGGTATTGTTGAACAAAAGAACAAACATTGTGTATTTCTTGAAGTAACAACACTGATTAGTTTCACTCGTGGCAAAAACCACTTTTGCTCATGAAGGAGTCGAACTTCCTATACCATTGTCTCGGTGCTTGCTTCAACCCATACAAACTCCTGTTAAGCTTGCACATCATGTGTTCCTTGCCTGAACAACAAATTCTTCTGGTTGATGCATATAGATCTCCTTGTCGAGATCTCCATGTAAAAAGGATGTTTTTACATCCATTTGCTCAACATGCAAATTCTCTGATGCAACAATACTCAATAGAATATAGATAGTAGTTAATTTCACAACAAGAGAAAATATTTCAGTGTAATCAATACCTTTCCTTTGTGAATACTCTTTAACTACTAAGTGATCCTTGAACCATCTTTTTCCATCTGGTTCAGCCTTGATCCTGAACACCCACTTGTTCAACAAAGCTCTTTTCCCTACAGTCAACTTAGTTGACACTCACATGTCATTGTTCTCAAGTGAGCTCATCTTATCATCCATGACTTGCTCCCACTTGATTTAATCCTCCACCTGTAAGGCCTCATCAAAAGACTCTAATTCCCCTTCACCAGTCAGTAACAGATAATGTAATGAAGGTGAATACCTATCTAGTGCTATGATGGTTCTAGATGATCTCCTAAACACCTGCTCAGGTGTGATTTGCTCCACTATGAGTTCTTCAACAACCATCTTTGGAGTTGTATCTTCTCTAGGTGTAGTCTTCTGCAACTCAAACACAACGCCCACTTGCTTCGTAGTCTCTGAAACCTTCTGCTCTCTGTCATTGTATATGACATATTCATCAAACGTTACACCACAGTGTCTCAGGATCTTTCTATTTTAGTCATCCCAAAACCTATCACCAAACATGTCAGAACCATAGCCTATGAAGTAACACTTCACAACCTTAGCATCAAGTTTATATCTCTTATCTGGATCAACATGAACATACGTCGTGCAACCGAAGATTCTCAAGTGTGAGTACTTGAGATCCTTTCATGTTCATACCTCCTCTGGAATCTTGAACCCTGAGGGAGTTGATGGTCCCCTGTTGATCAAGTATGCAGCTGTGCTCACCGCGTCTGCCCAGAACATCTTGGCCAGCCCACAGTGCAGCCTGATGCTCATCGCACGCTCATTCAATGTTCCATTCATCCTCTCAGCAACTCCATTCTGCCTAGCCTTGCAGGGAACTGTCCTCATCAATCTGATTCCCTCAGCAACACAGAATGCTTTGAATTCTGACTTGTCGTACTCTCCTCCACTGTCAGACCTTAAGCATTTGATCTTCAATCCGGTCTAATTTTCGACTTCATCTTTCCACATCTTGAATGTTGCAAACACATCTGACTTGTGCTTCAAGAAGTAAACTCATACCTTCCTGCTGAAATCGTCAATGAAGGTGACATACAACCTGGATCCTCGAAGTGATGAAACTAGAGATGGTCCCCATACATCTGTATGAACCATTTCCAACCACACTTTCTTCGGATGAAACTAGATATGGTCCACCGATAGTATTCGATCTTTGTCTTCCAGAAACTGAAATCGTATCCATCGAACTTCTCGATTCCAAGCTTCAAACTCTCTATCTTCAGTGGTCGTGTTGATTCTAATTAACTCTGATACCAGTTGTTAGGATCGATTTTGCAACACACAGAAACTTATGAAGAATAACGAGAATTGAGAGAGACTTTACGTGGTAACACCTCTTCAAGGTAACCTCCACAGCGGTTTCAATGTATTGATGATTGTTCAATTCTCTTAAAAATTGTTGTCTAGAATACATGGATGGAGAAGTATATATATACAAAACTGTGACTAAGTGCAAAACTCCAACTTAAACACGTTGGTTGTGTGAAACTACAAGATCAACACGTTTTCCATGTCGAAAACATGCCCCGTCCAAACCGCCCGTGTTTGACCACCGTCCAACCGAGTTGTCGTTTGACGACCGTTCAACCGAGTCATCCATGTTCAACATGTGGCACCGTCCAGCCGCCCATGTGTACCGTCCAATGCATTGTCTTGTTAGGCACCGTTCACATGAACCGTTCATATATTAATCAGGATGCACAACCTAACACCTTCATCAGGAGGCTGGCTTCCATTTCCATCAGAGTTGGTTGACATGACTTTGGGATGAGACTTTGTTTCCAAAAACTTCTTCACTGATATTTTCCTCAAGTAATTAGACTGGAAATTAACATGAATAAGAAGATTGATACTAGTCATTATTTGAACCGTCTTTGGATTTATAACATGCAATAACCAGGATTCTATATAAAAATAAGACACATTCCCTTATGGTTTGTGAAGTAAATGGTTTTGCTCAGGAAAAGAATAGATCCCCACAACTCAGGAAAATAAGAGATCCCCATAGCTCAGGAAAAGAAGAGATCTCGAATTGTAAACAATGCTTTAGCTGATGATAATCGTTTACTCAAAATGACTAATAATGCATTCTCCTAATCCATGCAGCTCAACTTTACCATCTTTCTCCGAAAAGTTAAACTAAACATGACTCTTCTGAACCTATTTACACTTATGCAGAGAATCACCAAAGTGATTTGACTTCATAACTAGTTTATCGGTTATTCTGAGAGTAATAAAAACTAGAAGGAATAGTCATCCAACAAATAACTTTTCTTTAGGTAAGAAAAAACTTTAATCCATCATTTGATTAATCGATATATTCCTATTGCAATTTTGTAATTGAATGATATCATACAGAAGTACAACTTCTTTAAGAAGAAGTTGCGACCATATCATAAATATCTAGCCTGAAATAGACATATAATCTACAAACTTCTTTTATGAAGATAATAATTATAAAAACGATTTTTCCTAGGAAAGTCTGCTTCTTTTATAGCTCTGCTTTTTCTTTTTCTTTTTTGTAAAAGTCTTATAGTCGGAGGTCATTAGCTAAGTTATTTATGAAAGACTACCAATGTAAAGTTTATAATTAACGACAAATAAGATATGAGACTTTTAAAAGTATCAATCAGAAAAATTAAGTCAACAAGCAAGATAATAACATCACTAATAAAAGCTAACCATCAGCTACAACGAAATTAACTTCATAGCAACTTGTTGAATAGGAGGCACCACGTTAATGAAACTTGCTTTGTTCCACAATCTCACAATGGTAACAGAAGACTAGCAAACATAGACACCACAAAAATCAAGTACACTCACAACTTGTTGACAATCTCCGACCTTGACTCAAGCAACATTTGTGTCCTCCAATCCCCTTCAACAGGCACTCCTTCGGTGCCTGGAGTCGGAGGTATCCAGTTAATGGTGTTCATCTGAATTGCTAGTGAATCAAATCTATAAATACCATATAGATTTCTTGTTTCTTCTTCAATGAGAAAACTAAAGTAGTCCATACAGGTGATAAAAAGGTATGGGGAAAGTGGGTCTCCTTGATGCAATCCTCGAGAAGGATAGAAAGAATCTAAAATCCCCCCCATTCAACAATATTGAAATTGAGGTAGAGAAATTACATTCCATGATCACTTTTATGAAGATTTTCGGAAATTTAAAATGTATGAGAAATCTGTAGATAAAGTCCCATTCAAGTCTGTCATACACCTTTTCTAAATCAAGTTTTAAAACCATTAAAGCAGACTTTCCTTTTTTCCTTTTGAGGGATTCAAGAACCTCATGAAGAATGACCACATTATCAACAGATCTACGACCCGGAATGAAACTCCCTTAGAAAGGGGAAATCAACGTTTCCACCAGAGGTCTCACCCAATTAACAATAACTTTAGAAATCAGTTTGTACACAGTATTACATAGACTGATAAGACGAAATTGGCTAAGTAAACTAGGTTTGGTCGACTTAGGAATCAGCCATATAAGAGTGTCATTAAGGTTTTTAGGGAGCCCGCTATCCATAAAGACCTTAGTGATTATGGAGCAAACTGATTCCCCCACGATTTCCCATTGTTTTATACAAGACCGGATGAAGACCTTCCATCCCCGGGGATATCATAGGGCTCAAGAGTCAAGAGACCTCTTCATTTCCTCCACCATTATGTTCCTCTCAATATTATTGATCATCTGAGGGGATAATACATTGAACGCATTTATCGCAAAATTAGACCTAAGGGGCACCAGAGATTTCCCTGAGGTGAAGAGATCAATAAAGAAATTTTGAAACAGGATTTTGATTAGGTTAGGATCGGAAATCCACTTCCTATCGTTATCTTTGATCGCCTACACCCTAGCCTTACTTCTCCTAACCAGGGTGGTAACATGGTAATACTTAGTGTTTCTATCTCCATCAGAGATCGATGTTGTTCTCAATTTCGTAGCCCAAAGTTTTTCTTCCAGGTTTAAGATCCCAAGGTACTCATTTTTCAACCTATTCTCATGATCAAACAGGGTGGGATTGGGGAAATAATTAATGTTCTTTTGGGTTTCATCAAGATGGGCAAGAATATCCTTTTTCCTGGTAAAAGTATTACCAAAGATATGCTTGTTCCATTCCCTAACTTTCCTCGGGAACATAGAAGTAGCATATTGGTGATTATTCTCAGCAACACACCAAGTCTTTGCCCCAAGATTCTTGAAGTTGGGATAGGTTCCAATCTAAATGGTCTAACAAGGCAACCACTTTTCCTATTGCTGAGAGAAATTAAGAGAGGACAATGATCAGACTTAGTTCTGGGAAGGTGCCGAACTAATGCCTCAGGAAACTTAATTAGCCAATCAGGATTAGTGACAATCCTATCAAGCCTTTGTTGAATGAACTGATCAATTTAGCCCAAGTGAACCTAGAGTCCGAGTAACCAAGGTCAGCTAGGGAGAAGTAATCAATCATATTAGAAAAGATTTTGGCACAACTATTGTTCACTTTTTGGCCCCCTTTCTTCCAACTGACTAATAATATCATTGAAATCACGCATAACAACCAAAGACAAGTTCATGGTATAAACAACATTTTTAAGAGTTTTCCAAAGAATTTGTCTTTCTACCTTATCCACACTAGCATAGATTGTTAAGATAACCCAAGTAAAATCAGTTAGGGGTACCTTTACTAAGGCGTGAATTTCTTGCTCGGTTGATCAAGGATTTGAATGTCCATTGATGAAGAATTTCACAATAGAACACTACAAGAATGTTCAACTACACCTACAAACGAAATTTGTTCTCATTAAAAGAGGTGACTAAATAGGATCATTTGTAATGGTAGTTATTATCGTTATTATAAGTGTTATTAAGTGTCGACTAATATTCCGTATCTAAAACCAGTTTTCTATGGTGACATTTGTCGTCGCCAAAAAGTTATGCACAGAATATTTTAGTGTCGAACAATTTTTGACGTTGATAAGTTTCATCAACGACAGTATAAATCGGTGATGTTAAAACAATGTGTTAATGTTAATGCGTGTTGTAGCTAAATGATTATATGCGGCAACGGTATATAACCGCCTCTGTTCTTGATTAGCCGCCAGGAATGTATTTTGGACAGAATATTACAGAACGGATGGACTGATTGCAAAACAGTACTACGGAAGACCCAAATCGAAGAGTACTACTGAAGATCCAAACCGCAGAGTTTGAAGTCACCGTTTTCTGTGAGAATAACAAATATTCCAAGAGGGGAAGATCTTCTTACGTGGTAATGTACTCTCCGATCATCTCTTTTCTTCATGATCAATTTGGTGTAGTACATGCTGTAATTACAGCAAATTTGCTGCTCAAAGAATGACAAATCCTGCAGCACGATTTCATCAATCTGATCGACTTGCCAACATTTATTCGTTTGGAATGATTCCAGTTATTGCAAGCACTCCAATTGGGTTTGATGTATGTCTTTACTCTGTTTTTTTGCTGCAGAATTACCACAGGATAAACGTGCGAAGACATTCTGCAGCAATTGCACTTTGGTTCACTTTATTTTTAACAACCGAATCTTAACCAAATGGATAAGAGTTGGATGACCAAACATCGTCAGACGGCAGAGTATAAGGATGGTGTTAATTCGTTTCTCAATTTTGCATTTGAACGATCATCTTGGGAAGAGAGGATTTACTGCCCTTGTTTAAATTATAATGGTTGTCTGTTAATGTCAAGAACAACTGTGAAGTTGCATTTGGTGAGATATGGAATAATTCCCACGTATACTACTTGGGTTGATCACGGCGAGGAGTACGAAAATGTCAGGTCTTCATTGGGTAGTACTGATCATGATATGGAGAACCTGGTAAATGACGGATTGGGTGGAAGCAGTTATGAAAATATTGAGGAACCAAATGCTGATGCCAAGAAATTTTATCGTCTGCTAAAAGATTGTGAGACTATCTTATACCCAGGTTGTACTTCGTATACGAAGATGTCTTTTCTCGTCGAATTGTTGCATTTGAAGGCGCTTTATAAAGTTTCTAACAAGTTTGTGGATGAGTTACTTCACATGCTACATAAGGTACTTCCTGAAGACAATAACGTACCAAGGTCTTACTATGATGCTAAGAAATTCATTTATGATTTGGGCTTAAACTATCACAAGATCCATGCATGTACGAACGACTGTGTCTTATTTAGGAAGGAGTATAAGAATGTTGATGTTTGCCCAAAATGTGGGCAATCCCGTTGGATGTTGCCTAGATATCCTTTGGATACAGTTGATCCTTTGAGGGAACCTCCAAGAAAGGCCAAAAAGATTCCTGTCAAAGTTGTTCGTTATTTCCCTCTAACTTCAAGGCTTCAACGATACTTCATGTCACCTAAGACTGCATCCACTATGTGTTGGCATGATGAAAGTCGAATCAAATACGGGGTATTAAGGCATCCAGCTGACACTGAAGCATGGAAAAAATTGGATGCCGTTAGACATTCGTTTGGAGAAGAACCAAGAAATGTTAGACTTGGTTTAGCTACTGATGGTTTTGACCCTTTCAGCGATAAAAGTCACCCATACAGTATGTGGCCGGTAGTCCTTATTCCATATAACGTTTCACCGGAGACATGTTTGAAAGATACCAATTATTTGATTTCCATGTTAATCCCTGGACCCAAAGCTCCAACCAATGATATTGATGTGTACTTGCAACCCTTAATTGACGAGCTCAAGGATTTGTGGAAGAACAGTGCTAGGACATATGATGCATCGAAAAAGGAGAACTTCCAAATGTATGCAGCTATCATTTGGACAATAAACGATTTGCTTGCTTATGCAAACTTATCCGGTTGGGCGACGTATGGGAAGTTGGCTTGTCCCGTTTGTCAAATGGACACCCACTATTGGCGACTTAAAAACGGGAGAAAGTGTTCTTTTATGGGTCACAGGAGATTTCTATCGTGCGATCATCCTTGGAGGAGAAACAAAACTGCTTTTGACGGTCAACAAGAACTACGACCTCATCCAACAAGAATGACAGGTGAAGAAGTGTTGCACCAACTGGAATCTTTAGAAGACATACCATTCGGCAAGACCCAACCAAACCGTAAGGTAGGGATTGAATGTGTTACGGGGAATTGGAAGAAAAGAAGTGTGTTTTTCCAACTACCATATTGAAAATATTTGTTACTCCCCCATAATATGGATGTTATGCACATCGAAAAAAATGTCGGTGATAACTTGATTGGAATATTACTAGGGGTTGTGGGAAAAAATAACGACAATCTCAAATCTCGACTTGATATGAAAGTGGAAGTAAGATGTTGTTGCCACCAGCATGTTACTCACTCTCAAAGGAACAGAAAACTATGTTGTGCAGTTTTCTTAAAGATTTATGACTCCCAAGTGGTTATTCATCTAATATTTCACGGTCTGTTAAGGTCCAAGATAGAAAACTTGTTGGTTTGAAAAGCCATGACTACCATGTGTTAATGCAACACCTACTCTCTGTGGCGATTAAAGGCTTATTGAATTGTCAAATACTTTCCGAGTGTTATGCTCTAAGGAATTGAACTTGATTGATTTGGGGAAGATTGAAAATCAATTGCCTATCACTATGTGTAATCTAGAAAGATTTTTTCCACCGTCCTTCAATATTACAGTCCATCTTATTGTTCATCTGGCTGAAGAAGCAAGAATTGCAGGTCCTGTTCAGTATCGTTGGATGTATTCCATTGAACGGTAGGTAGTGAAATCAAAAATACAAAAGCAACTATTCTATTCAATTATATTAGTTGAGACAGGAAATTGAGTTAACATTCTTTTATCTTTTTTGCCTTTTTTAATATTAGCATTATGGGGATAATGAAATCATTTGTGCGGAATAGAAGTCGCCCGGAAGGTTCTATAGCTGAAGGCTATATTACTTTAGAATGCCTCACATTTTGTTCGAGATATCTCCACGACGTGGAAACAAAGTTCTCTCGACAAATGAGCTCTGTTATGCAGGAAACTCCCATTGATTCGACTGATGGCTTGGCCATGTTTGGCTATCAAGGGAAACCATTAGGTGGTCCCTTGATGTGTGAATTGACGGATCCTGAATGGCGGCAATGTCATCGATATGTGTTGAACCAATGTGAAGAAGTTAAACCATTCATAGAGTTCGTCTAGCACCATAAAAATTGAACATGTATATATTTGGATGTATGGAGTTGTTTAGGGGTGCTAATTCTAATGGATATTATTTGCAGAGAACATAAACGACAAATACTTTGTGAAAGGGTCTCCAGGAGAAACGTGGATTTGATCCACAACCGACGATTTTTAGATTGGTTTGAAGGTCGGGTAAGTTTCAGACTTTATGAATTGCATGTGCATATATATATATATGCAAAATACTCAACAAAGAAGGTAGAATTGTCCTGTTTTGTTTATATGTAATTGTCCTGTTTGTGAATTTAGGTAGGTAGAATTACAACCACAATACCTTCCAGAATGATGCGCCAATTGAAGTCATTGTCTCAAGGTCCATTGTATGGTGTGAAGAGTTATTCAGGACTTACTTGTTCAGGTGTCACTTACCACAGTAAGGATAGGTCTATGAGGAGAAGTTTTGAAAATAGTGGTATATTATGCAAAGCATACACAACTTGCTATAGTAGTCGCCTTGATAACAATCCTATCTCGGGTGAAATTGATTATTACGGGGTAGTGAGAGAAGTTATTGAACTGAGCTATATGGATGATCTTCGAGTGTTCTTATTTAATTTTTCTTGGTATAATGTTTTGGCACAAGGGACTGGTATAAAAATTGATGAATATGGGTTTACTTGTGTTAAAAGATCAAACTTTTTGGACACGGATGAGCCCTACATTCTTGCGAATCAAGCAAGACAAGTGTTTTACGTTAGAGACAATACTGACCCTGCATGGAGTATTGTACTTGCTGCAAAGCTCAGTAAACCTTTCAGCATGAGTGGTCAAATCCATGTTTGACGGATGTGTGCTGCCTTGTTATTATTTATATTTTGCTTAGTCCTCGTGTTTATTGCATCTGTGTTCATGCTTTATTTTAGGAAAAGTTCAATGTTCCAGAGGATGACAACTTGAAGCAACTTATTATATGCTATCTGAGAGAGAAGTACCGAAATTAAAGGGCGAACCTTAAGTGTTTGTATTTTGATAAGTACTCAACCAATGAGGAATGGTTGATGCATATTCCGCCATATGTTGTGAAAGAGGATTGGGTATGGCTCGTCAACTGGTTTAGTTCGGATGAGTTTAAGGTATATATATACTTTGGATTTTGCCCATTACATATCATATTTGTTATGTTAGTGTTTAACATTGCTTGATTTTGTGTTCATGTTAAAGCTTATTAGCGATCGAAATAAAAAAAATAGGTCTCAACAAGTTATGTGACACACAACTGGGAGTTCTAGCTTTGCCAAGCGTGAACACGAGGAGGTATGTACTAATTATGAATACCACATTATGGAAAGCATCTAGGGGAGTACCACATGTTCCTTAAAAACCACTTGGACAAATATGGGAAACCCATTGATCAAAAGTCCAAATCCATAATGGTAAACTGTTTTCCTGTTAACAATTGGTATATAAATTCATTTCTGATTTTGTTGTTTGTAAGACCAAGTGGAGGAGAAGGCTGCTGAACTTGAAGCTGAAGAACAGGGACCAATTGACAAGAATGCCCTCTATGAGAAAGTGCGGCAGCCTGAGAAGCGTAGGGTTCGGGTCTCCAAAATTTCACGAATGTTAGAGAGTGAGCAATTGAAAAATGCAAGAGAAGAAGTGGCTAGAGTCAGAGAGGAAACTGTTTTACTGCGTCGTATGGTTGAGGAGAGTGTACGCAAGGCGGAAGAGGCCGTTAATCAACTAGCTGAGTTTCAAGAAAATATGATTGCATTTCAAAGGGACATGGCCTTTATGAGAAGGGCAATGCATGCAAATGGGCAGATGCCCATTGATTCAGATTCCCAAGGTAATGTCAGTGAATTGAAATAATGATTGACCCATTTGGATGTTTAACTCTGTGTTTTTTGTCACTACAGATCCAAATGGTAGCTGACTTTCTCAACATGCTGTTCTTGGTGGCAGAAGACAGGTTTTATTTTGTGTAGTTAGGTTTTAGGTTGGTTGTTGATCCATGCTTGTTCGGACATGAATGACTGTTAGACCTGATTTTGGATAGGAAACTTTTGTCTGTGAGTATGGCCTTTTTGTGAACATATACAGATGATTTAGATCGGGTACCTGCTGTGAATGGTTAGTTGGGAATTGATGTGGTGAATATGGTCTTTTTTTGTGAACATATGCAGACAGTTTAGACCTGGTAGCTGCTGTGAATGGTTAGTTGGGAATTGTTGTGACTAATTAATAGTATTTTTGGTATGGTTGTTTATTAAAGTTGTCACAGAAGGGCAGTATTTGCTGCAACAGGTCACCTATGTTGAATACACAACATTAGCAGTGACATGAATATCAACCTGTTAAATGTCTGTTATGACAGCAATAAACAATGTAGTAATGATAGTTTCAAAACTACAAAAAACTAACTAAAGAACAACACGTTAGATTGAGGCAGTAAACTATGTTTACCAGCGGCAAATAACTGATGGGGTGTAACACATAATGGCTTAATGATAGAAATTATAGGATACTTTCAGTAACGTAACATTTTGTCATAGTTGATATATAAATAATGTCACACAACTGTTGTCATTCATACAACTAAATGACATCTACGTATCTCTATTGCAGAAAATCATATTCGGCATAGGAATAAATCCATCACGGTTATTAAGATCTAGTCACCACTAAAAAGAGAGACTGAATAACATATACTGTGACAATATCACGTTGACGCAAATTAGGGCTAAATGGTGTCGGTTTTATGTTGTCACGAAAGGTCTGGCCTCAACTCTTATTAGTGACGGCAACACTTTTAGTGGCGGCACTTTACCGTCGGAGTGTCCTTTAGCCACGGGACCTACCATGACGAGACTTAGCCCGCTGCTAAAGGTTAGTGATGGCAAATACCCCTTTCGCAACTAAATTAAGCCGACGTTAAAGATCAACATTCTTCTAGTGGAAGAATCTCTCCACTCAAACCCCTAGCATCCACAGATTTAAGGCTATCACACGGTAGCTTCTTTGCTTGCGATTCCAATTTCTCCCCGCTGATCATTGTCTCCGTTAGGATTATAAGATCATGATTCAATATACAAGAAATGTATTTAACTGAAGTTATGTCCATGTTACTCCCCAAACCTCTAAAATGCCATATAAGAACATTCCGATTTAATTTAGCAGGAGCAGAATTAAGATCAAGGTTCACACTAGTATCCACATCGTTTCGATTGGTTGTACTCATCATTAAAACAACTTTTAGCAAAGGGTCTACGAGGATGTATGCCCAAATTTTCTTGACGGTGAGCGACTCCTGTGTCTGTTAAGGTTCACCCCCAACTCCTCCATCTTCATTGATCTGGCACTTTAGAGGTTCGTTCTCTGATCTCCAAGACTCTGTCTGTCTTCCATTTTAGGATTTTCCCAATTTTTTATTCTATTGTTTATTTCTTGAGTCTCTCTCTCTCGTGAAACTCTACAATTGGATAAAAGACCACATTTACTTACACTTTTCATTTTATTATGTATTAATTAATTTTGCCTTTTTTTATATCATTATCGAGTTGTCACAAGATGGTTATATTGAAAAACGATAATTCATTTAGTCGGTTTATTTAATGCATTACGTTGAACTATATATACGGCTTAACCGAGATTCAACTATAGAACCGACTCTTGAAAAAATCATTAAAATCTATGAAACTACTTTTTGGAGTTTGAATTTGTGGAAGAGTAAAACATTAGATTGGTCAAATAAGTTTTTTTTTTCCCTCTAATGGTGTCAAATATTGTAGGATTGAGATTTCAAAAATCACAAATAGTATCTTGATGTTTATGTTCAGTAGGTAACAAGATAGAATCAATATTATGAAAAATACGTTGTGCTCTAGTCATGGCCACTGCCTTAGTCTCCAGAGATGGGAACACAATCAAGTCTTTGATCTGGATAAGTTTACTGAATCAAACGCAAGGATCATTAAAAAAAACAAATAGGAAGACTAATTGAAGTGAAGAGTGGGGGGCACGACATGATACGTTCGTTCCTGTGACTCAAAGTGGAAATAGGCACAGACAAGGAACTCGTGCTAGAATTCTAGTGGACTAATGTCGTCGAGCACGAACGATGGGCGTACATATTAAAGTATGAAAGTCTGTGTGAATTCGGTTATGGTTGTTAGAGAATGGGGTATCAAATGTCCCAGTATGAATGAGATGTCACCATTTAGAACCGGAGGTCGGTAAACCATTATACGGATTGTGGATCTAAACCATGAGATTGATCCACCAGGAACAAGGTGCAAGACTGTAGGCCGAAACGAAGGTAATGCATAATCAAGTGCGCACTGAGGGAAGAATTGGAGGGACATGATGCCTGTGAGAGGAATCCCTAATATGCCACCCACGAAATTATATACCTCTGTTATAGTGGGGTGACCGAGTAAATCAATAGTCATCAACCATATAGGCAGAGGGGTTAATATTTCCTTTATAAAAATTGATTTGCATAAGGACGACTTCACTTAAACAGAGAGCTCATAGAAGGATCTCCTGCCAATTCATGGCATTTTGAGAAAAATAATTCACCAACTAAATCCCCCCCAAAATTTGCATAAGCTTCCGGGCCTGAATATCAACATGATTCAACCTCTGATACCATATCCAACAATAATAGATCAACAAAAGATGAACAATGTAGAACACCCACATGAAGATATAGGGGATTTGGGTATGCTCACGGCAATACCCTATTTAGGGAATTGTCCTCAAATGTTGGTAAACAGTTGCTCGCCACAGTCGGAGTAGTTGAACGAGTACCCTTTCAAGAAGATCTGAGAATGGAGTTCTGTGAATATACAGTCAAGCTTCTGCCACATGACTCCTCACCACGTACTGAATGTGAGCAAACACGTAACACACGTTTAAGCCTATACTTCGATAGAAAGAATCTTAAAAAATCTATGGAGAACTGGGATTATGATGAACCTAGTAAGAAGGGGAGAATGTAACTCGTGGGGGCCGAGATAAATGCACATCCTAGAACAAGAACACCTAAGGGAGAGGGCTCAAGTAGAGGTGTGGGCAGAGGGAGTCAAGGTAGGAAAATGGGCTCACCCCAAAGCGCTTTGGCGAGGAAACTCTTGAGTGAAGGATCGAGTAACAAAAAGAACCACAAGGAACCAATGAGGCTACTAAGTTGGAACTGCTAGTGTCTTGGATCCAACTTGAAAATTCCAGACTTAAAGGATCTCATGGGAAGACACAAGTCCACGACTGTATTTCTCATGGAAACCAAGAATAAAATGGAAATGTGTGACCAAACAAGAAAATAATAGGCTTGGAATTTGGAATGTATGTGGAACCGAGGGAAATTATCGGAGGTTTGGAAAATTAGTGGACTAAGGAGGTAGAAGTAATCGTCTATTGCTGAGAAGGCAACTTCATTGACAATAGCATTAGAATCACTAGTAGTGGTGAAAACATTGGTGTAGCATGGATGTCTGTAGATGTGCATTTTGAGTTGTGAAGAAAGGATTTGGAACATACTCAGAAGTCAGTCTATTGGGCGAGTTAAACCATGGTTATGTATAATTGATATCGACGATATGATATTCTAAACGGAGAAAATAGGAATGCGTTTAAAAGCACAGCGAAATATTGTGGCATTTAACGAATTTATTAACAGTATTGGGTTGTTTAACCTTGGAATGAAAGTATAGACGCACATGTTGTGCAATAATTATATAAGGACAAATCGATTTACGGAAAGACTCGATATAGGGATGATTAACTCACAATGGACTCTATAATACCTGAAAAGCCAAGTGTTCCATGCACTGACGATTGTTTCCGTCCACAACCTGATGTGGACAACCACTCATCAAATTGAGAGGACAGAATAAATACCATTTCATTTTGAGGAATGTGGATCGAGCTCCTGGGAGTGAAAAGGTGGTTAGAGAGGGATGAATGTCGACGTCTACTGAAGAAGAGATGAGAGAGATCTGGGTTCAGAAGTTGACTAAGTGTCGAAATAGATTACTAAAATGGAGCTCGAAAAACATAGGGAATAACAAAATCCATATTAAGGAGACGCGATAAAGATTAAAACATATAGAAACCAAAATTGAAGATTAGTACGACCAAATAAAGGAAAATAAATTGAAGCTTCAACCAGAAATGATTTGGAAGATAAAGGAAATGTATTGGCTTCAACGCTCAAGAGTGAAGTGGTTAAATCATGGGGATAATAACACAAATTTTTTCCACTTAACAACAATCGATTGGAGAATGCTTAATAGTATTATCTGCATTCAATCAAGGGAAGGAAAATGGCTTACAAAAGAGGAGGACATTATATGCTAGTGCAATAATTTCGTTGCAGATGTATTCAAATAAAGTGAAAAGACCAGTTGAGAGGATATTTTGGACTGCATTCCTACAATGATCGCATCGGAATCAAACACGGAATTGAAATGGGAAATCACTCGACAAGAGATCTATGGTGTAGTCGGTCAACTTAGGGGGTTAAGAGCGTTAGGTCCAAATGTATTGGAGTGTTGTGGGACCAAATGTCATCACCATGATCAACATCTTTTTTAACGTAGGTAAACTCCTGTATACTCTTAACCAAAATGGTGTCAAATGTATTATCCTGAATCGTGACCAAAGCAGTGGATAAAGGCACACTAGAAGGAATAAGGGTTAAAAGGTCGTGCCCTACACTCTATTACCTCCTATTTACGGATGACTCGATATTCTTAGCTCAACTGATAGGTTTAATTGTACAAAAGCCAAAAGGATGATCGATCACTATTATCTTGCATTGGGTCAAGAAAGAAACATGAAGAAGTCAAATTTGTTTTTGAGTGAAACACGATGGGGAAACAAGAAGGTCAGTGGAAGATGCAATAGGAATCAATGAAGTGGAAAACCCTAGAAAATACCTAGGCCTTCCAATTATTTCGGGTTAATGAAAAATGGAGGCAATGGCTTACCTTAAGGATATAGTGAGTCAAAAACTTCAAGAATGATGCCATCTTCAACTACACAACATCGAGAGAGAATTTCTTCTCAACTTGATGAGTTTCTCTATTGCCACCTGTACGATGAGCATATTTCTCCTTCCTAAGACAAGGTATTTGAAGATCAATGCAATCATGGCATATTTCTGGTGGTAACATGCAGAGTGGGAAAGGAAAATTCATCGACACAAGGCTAAAGAAATCCAAACGTTCAACATGTACGAGTAAGTTTATATAATTACACACTTAAGCAATGATTCATTGTATTCATTGATTGCCTATTCACTACATGATATGAGTAAGTGTTGAATAGATTGTAATAATATATATAGAAATAAATATATATTTATGATGAAAATCAATACAAGGAGAACTATATAGATACATTGAAAATTATCTAGATGCATTGTTTCATTTTGGGTTGTGAGTATTGGGACAAATTCAAATTGTGTCATATTGCCTATAAATAGGATTGTATACTACAAGACAATCAAATCATAAATCATTCTCCTCCCTTAAGGTTTTCTCTTCATTAGTGTATATTATATCTTAAGAGTTTTTTCGAGAGTTCTAGAGGGAGATTTTGAAATTGCTATTCAAAATCTTCAAGCAGTCGTTAAATCCAGGGGAGTGACTTGTCGCATAAGCCCATTATCAAACTCCAACCGAGTGGGGGCAAATATCACTCTAAGGAAATTGTCCTCATGATAAGTCTCGACTACACCGTTTATTCTCTAAATTTCCACTGCCACTGTACCAAACAATCTTAGAGTGACTCGTGATGGAGACCACTTCGAATGCGAAATTGAGAAATTGAACAAGTTCAATGGAACCAATTTCACTCATTGGCAAGACAAGATGAAATTCCTTTCCACGACTTTAAGGACCTTTTATGTTCTAAGCATGAACGTTCCTCTGATCCCCGAGCCGACGGAAGGTGAAAGTGAATAAATCAAAATACAACAACTAAATAAATGGGTTTATTGAGGTCATATTCTCAACACCCTTTCTGATAGATTATATGACATATTCACATCAATCAAGTCACCCTGCGAAATATGAAAGGCATTAGAGAACGAACAAGTATTTAACATAAAAACAATGGACGAATAAGTTTCTTACCAAAACATTTCTGGAGTTTAAGATGGTTGATAATATATCTTTCATGGATCAAGTGCATTAGTTGGATATTAAGGTAGGTTAAAAATAATTAGAAGTTTATATATCTGAGTCTTACCAGGTTAGAGCGATAATTGCTAGTCTGCCCATAAGTTGGAGCCATTATCATAATAAACTTTTCCAACCATCTAAAAGCTTCACTCTGGAGCAATTGCAAATTGAGGAAGAAACTCGCATTCTTCTAGGTAAGCGATGTATTTAAGGGAACAACAGAGTGAACCTAGTGGAGAAAACGAAACTGAAGTTCAAAAAGGAACAAGGCGGAAATAAGAGAAAGCGTGATGGTGTCATCCCTAGTGACATCATTAAGAAAAGGAAATTTGGTAAGTCTTGTTTCTATTGTGCAAAACAAATGGTGTCTCCTTCTAGATTGCAAACACCAGAAACAAGCATTAAAGAAAAATCTTATTGCATGTAACATCTCTAATGTGAGGGAAGATAGAGAGGGGGAATTAGTGGTGATGATCACTGATAAGTTCCTGAATCCTCAAATCGGAATGATCACTGAGTTATACATGGCTACTTAGACAACCACCACAAATTGATGGTTAGGTTTTGGCGCCAAAATTCATGTCTGCAATAATAAAGAAATGGTCAAAAACTATGAAGATATTGTAGAGGGGCAAGAGGTGTTGATGGGAAACTCTAATGCTATAAAGGTTTTTGGTCAAGGAAGTGTAGAATTTCACTTTACTTCTCGGGAGAAATTAACTCTTCTGAATCTACTTTATGTTCTAGAACTTAAAAATAATATTGTCTCTAGTAGTTTGTCGTGTAAGAATAGGGCTGACAATGGTGCGGTGAAAAACTCATAACCATGGTTATAACTGTTACTGTTTAATATGGTTAACTGTACCATTATGGTGCGGTGCGGTTATGGTGATGAATTTTCTACTCATAATGGTTATGGTTGTGGTCTTTGAGTTATACCCCTGGTTATTATATAAATATAGTATTTATTTATTATTGATAAATTAATTTATATAATATACTAAATATAAATTATATAATTGAAAATTTGAAATTGTTGAAGATTGAAGGTGTCAAAGTCCAACGATCGTAATATAGATTGATGTATTTTTAAAATAAAATTTTTGATCTTTCATTATATTACATGTGTGGAATGAATATGGGTATACGGGTAAAACCATGGTTAATAACCACGGTTATTTTAATGGTTATGGTATTGAAAAGTATACCCATAATGGTTATGGTTATGGTATGTGGTTTAAAAATATGGTATGGTTATGGTATTTGTCATACCCTAACCATACCCTAACCATCGACAGCTCTATGTAAGAACGGATTCAAGATTGTAATTGAGTCTGACAAACTCATTCTGTCCAAGGGTGTCACATTTGTTGGGTAAGATTATGCATGTAATGGTATGTTTAAGTTAAGTATCAATAAAATGATTTCTAATTCTGATTATACCGTTCAATGCTCGTCTTTATTATGACATTCTCGTCTTGAACATTTGAATTATAATTCAATAAAACACATGTCAAAACATGGTTTCATTTCTACTAAGTTTGATAAAAATTCAAAGTACGAGACTTGTATTCAAGCAAAGATGATTAGGAAACCTTTTCCAAAAGCAGAAAGAAATACTGAAATTTTAAAATTTATAGACTTTGACATATGTGAATTAAATGGTGTTTTAACAATAGGAGGTGTAAACACCTGATTTTGGCTCGGGGTCAAAATACCGTACGCGAGGATCCTAGCTGAGAAAAATCGAGACGAAGAAAAAAGCAAAAGAAAAGAAAATAAACCCTAAACCCCAAACTCCAAACCCTAAACCTTAAATCTTGAACTCCTAAACCCAAAACCTTAACCCCTAAACCCATGCCACACATTTTTTGCCAAAGACCCACCATGCCATCCATTTTCATCCAAATCCCCACCATGCCACAAATCACTCCCAATTGACACCAAAAGTCCTTCCAATTGCATCACCATTTGATCACTTGATCATCTTTTCTCACCCTCCATCATCCTTGGCCAAACTCTCTCCAATTACCACCGAAAGATCTCCTAATTGCCATTACCACTCGCCCACTTGATCACCTTATAATATTGTTTGGAAAACTCTATAAAGGAAGATGAAAGCATCGATAAAGAAGGGATGACCAAGGATTGTCGTAAGCTTCGGCAAGAAGGAGAACACCAAAGAAAAAAATAGACAAAAAAGGAGAGAAAAAAAGAATGAGATTGAGTGAAAAATATCAATGATTATCGGTCTCGGTTTCTCGTACGGTATTTTATAACTCCGGATGATTTAGGTATATCTCCCTCATATTCAATTTTGTAATTTTATTTTCTAATGTGAATGAAATTGAGTTTTTATATACATATATTATATATCTATGTAATACTATATATATAAATATATGTGTGTGTGTGTGTGTCTATAATATATATGTATATGTATTATATATATATATATATATATTATGTATATGTGATACTATATATGTGTATATGTATAATATATATATTATGTATATGTGATACTATATATATATATATATATGCGATACTATATGTATATGTATAATATATATATATATTTTCTATATGTGGAAAAAAAATATTTTCTAAGCTGACGTTGGTCATTCCTGAACTTTGATGAAGGTTACAACTCGATCCTTGACCTCTCGGGTCATTCTGGGACTTTATCGAGTTATAAACTAAACCAGAAAAGTTTTGGGTCATTTCTACAATTTATAAAATATCTTTTCAATAGAACTCAAATGTTTTTGGTCCCTAAACTTTTCTGGACAGACCATAACTTCTCAAAGTGTTACAAATCGGTCCAACGTGCTTAATATTTTCAAAATCATTCGTGTATGTTTGACACGTTTAGAATGACTCCAAAGTTAAACCGCTCTTTTTTCAAGCACGGTTAAATTTATTGTCTTTTGTTTATTTATTTAAAATTAACTTGTAAATAAAAATGTTTGTACATGGTTTATTTCATTTAAAGAAAAATGCATGCCATCTCTTTAGCGAAGCATGATCATATCGGACAATTCGGGTAAATCGGTAAAAAACTAATTTCAAAAGTAAACTAAAGTACCGAAAGGGTGGATTATGGGCTCGCGAGCCTTTAAGACGTAATCAAACCCCCGCACTGAATTTTCTGGACGTAGACCTTTCCAAGCCCAAGGATGTTAACACCATGTACCCTAAGCAAAATTTAGGATTCCGATTAATCTTTACTTAATCGGTGGCTTTCATTTTTCGGTATGGTTGATGACTCCGCTTGACCGGACCTGTCGCTCGCCAAGACCCGACATTTTTCGATTGAAACAAAAAATCAAAAGGGGTCAGGGAAAGTCGGATCCGACGTCCGACAATCAAGGATGTTATCTTTTAGAGGGTTTAGGCTTTGTCATGTTTTCTTTGGCATATTATATTTTGCCCAATCCGTTTTGACTGTTTGCTCATGTTTGCAGCTCTACATTTTGTTCGAAAGCGATGTAAATGTAATAATTTAAAAATGATTTAAATTCCCGTTTTGCACATACCACACTGGTTACCATTACCGGCTCGGACCCGGAGCAAATTAAGAGATTAGGAGTTTAGTAGGGGAATGCGCCTGAAGCGGTTTGGATTGCGGGCACGCACCCAAACAACTCAACTCGATGATCGAAATGGGCACATGATCCTCTATAGGAGTGAGGTTCCGCTGGTTCAGAGGACCTAGAAATTTCATCCATTTAGAACAAAAGATCCACACCGTGTTTAACATTTACCAATTTTGTGTGTATTTCCATGTTTGGGCCCAACTCATGTAAATGGGAATTCAGACCAAGTATTTGGATGCGAGATTGACCCACAATTCATGAAGAAGATTCAACCAAACTGTTGTGAATTAGAAGTCAACTCAACAAATGTAGATGGAAGTTCGACCCATTCTGTAAATGTGTTTTGTTTTGGCCCTAGATCATGACATGTATAGGATTTGACCTTTTGTATTATATATTTCAAACTTCTGTAAATATAATACAAACCTTACTAATGAAATTTATAAAGCTTACTAATGAAATCCAAGTCTACGAATGGAATGAACTGAACATGCAGAATTTTCAAAACCAATCATGCATGATCAATTGTGTATCATCTTTCTTACTATAGTATTTTGAATTTAGGTTTTCGAGAACCCATGCGACATCCGATGACTCAAGCACCTCAAGAACAAGGGGAGAGAGTCATCCAGAAGAGACCATGTACGCCATGAGTTTCCTCACAGTGGAATCAATCGTTGGCATGACCCCCCAGGTCGCAGCAGATTTTGCTATTTTTAGTGCTAGGCCTCCATGACTACAACAGTATACCCGACCTCGTATTCCCAAGCAATACTGCTGTTGTGGCACCTCATCAATCCATGTCAGGCACTTTTGCCATCCTAAACAAACTCCACCTTTCACATATGGCCATACTGACCAAGGTCCACCTCCCATATATGATCTTCCCATACCCGGAAGAACAAAGGAACTTTTAGGACTAGGTTTCCGTCCTAATTTCAAAAATTACGAAGTCGCCCAAAGGAAACATTTAGCAGAAAGTTCAGGGACATTGTTTTTCTTCCCCTCGCTGTTTCATTCCCAGACCCACCACAAGTGATGGATTTTAAACTCTAAAGAAAATTTCAAGCCGACGAGCGGAGCCTTTAGGTGTTCAACCTACGCAAGTCATCATCGACAACCAAAACCTGTAGTTAATCCAAATTTTGGGAGACACAATCCAACAAGCGGAGCCTTTAGGTATTCAGCATCCGCAAGTCATTCTCGACGACCAAGGCCTATAGTTATCCAGCTTCTGGAAGTCACAAGCCAATGAGCGGAGCTTTTAAGTGTTCAGCCTCTGCAAGTCGTCCTCTACGACCAGGACCTATAGTTATCCAGCTTCTGGGAGTCACAACCCAACGAGTGGAGACTTTAGGTGTACATCCTCCGCAAGTCATCCTCGACCAGAACATGTAGGTGTCTAGATTCTGGGACTCACAAGCTGACATACGGAGTATTTAGGTCCTTAGCCTCCACAAGTCATCCTCAACAAACAGGACATGTATATGTCCAATTTTTGGTAATAATAAGCCGACGAACGGAACGTTTAGGTGTTCAACCTTCGCAAGTCATCATCAACAATCAAGAATTGTAGATGTCCAACTTTCGAGACTTACAAACCGACAACCAGAGCGTTTAGGTGCTCAACCTCCGCAAGTCATCCCCAATGACCAGGCCCTGTAGTTGTCCAGCTTTTGGAAGTTACAAGCTACCGAGCGGAGTCTTTAGGTGCTTAACCTCTGCAAGTCATCTTCAACGATGCTTCTGGCCAAAAATAATCTTCAACCACCAGCTAGTTGATGGCAAAAAAAACATGGACGACTAGGACATGTAGTTATCCAACTTATTGGAATCACAAACCGATGCGCAGATCTTTTAGGTGTTCAGCTTTCGCAAGTCATCCCCAACGAATTCACAAACCGACGATCTTGAGGTGCTCAACCCCCGCAATTCATCCTCGACGACCAGGACCTATAGTTATCTAGCTTCTAGGAGTTACATGCCTCTACAGGTCATCCCCAATGAGTCACAAGCCGACAAACGGGGCTTTGAGGATTTCAACCCCCGCAAATCATCCTCGACGACCAGGACCTATAGTTATCCATCTTCTGGGAGTCACAAGCCTCTGTAAGTCATCCCTAACGAGTCACAAGACGACGAGCAGAGCTTTAGTTGTTTAGCCTTGGCAAGTCATCTTCAACAACCAGAACCTGTAATTATCCAGATTTTGGAAATCACAAGCCGACGAACCGGGCTTTGAGGTGCTCAACCCCCGCAAGCTATCCTCAACGTTGCTTCTAGCCAAAAAATCCTCAACCTCCACATCGTTGATGACTAAAACAATCCTCGATGACCAGAACCTATAGATGTCCAGCTTCTGGGAGTGACAAGTTGATGAGCGTTTAGGCCATTAGTGTCCGCAAATCATCGTAAACAATAGTGACTTGTAGATGTCAAATTTCCTAAAGTTGCACGATATTGTCTGTCTACTATGTAAATAATGAATCGAGAGGAGCCAAAATAAGTTGTTTGTCTTTGAACACACACTCATGTGATCACTTCCATGAGCACGTGTTAAAAGAGAGACAACTGTAAACACCTGATTTTGGCTCACGGTCAAAATACCGTACGCGAGGATCCAAGCCGAGAAAAATCGAGCCGAAAAAATAAGCAAACAAATTAAAATAAACCCTAAACCTTAAACCCCAAACCCTAAACCAAAAACCTTAAACCCCAAATCCCAAACAAAACCCCAAATCCCAAACCCTAAACATTATCCTTAAACCCAAAACCCTAAACCATAGACCCTAATAAAAACTAAACCCTAAACCAAACCTTAAACCCCAACCCTAAACCCCTAAACGCCTAAACCCCAAACCCTACCCCCTAACCCCATGTCATCCCTTTTTGGCCAAACACCCACCATGCCATCTATTTTCTTTACCAAAATGGGGTTGGTTACCCAAGTTTGGAACCTGATATTCTTGAAAAAGCCTACATCAAATTGTTTCCCTACTTATTTGCTCACCATCAGTCTCTTGTCCTCGCCTAGAGCCCTCATCTTCTTAGCAATAAGTTTTATTGTGGGGTCAACCTTTAGCTCATGGGATATGATTTATGTACTGATGACAAGCATGTCGCTATGCTTTCACGCAAAAAGCTTTTTGAGTTCCTGGAGGAGTGCTATCAGAGAGGCGCACTACTTGGTAATGAGGGTCACTCTAATCCTTACCTTCTTGTTTGGGTCATCCACCTCCACCTCTACTAGTTCTTCAACCGATGACGAGTAGGGTTTCTTTTCCGTCATGTCAACTTTAGTCTGAATTTCGATAGTTTCCCTTTAAATATTTGTCCTCAGGCAGTTGACGTAACATCTTTGTTATGTAGTCTCGATGCCTTGGACTTCCTCAACCCCAGGAGGCGTTGGAAATTTCATCTTCTAATTTACTGTAGAGGGGATGATATTGTTAGGATTGATCCTACAAGAACGTATAACTACAACTACGGTAAAAAGTTGCTACCAAATGCCTAGTTGCTGTCACTAATATTTAGCAGCGGATTAAGTCTCGTCGGGATAGGTTTCGTGGCCAAAGATCAATCCGATGGTAAATTGTCGTCACTAATCGGTTGATCACATACAGTGATAATAAATGGCACTAGTATAATACACTATAATGATTGAATAATAATAATAATAATGAAGTACATTACATATGAATTGATCAGTAGCTCAATTGGTCATGGTGAATGATTTCCCCACAAGAGTTCGGAGGTTCGATTATCTGTTGTCAATAGTTTTTTACTACATAGTGAACGGGAAGAAAATTTCAAAAGTGCAACAAAGCCATTGATTTGGTGGTGATATCAGATGAATGTCGCCCAACGAGAATCTCAACAAGATCCACAACATCAGACTATGTTACATGCATAATTACAAGTGGAAAAATTAAGAATACCAGGTACTTCATACTTGCAGTCGGGGCACGATGAGCATTCATTCCTGCCTATTCGTTACCTTCCTACGAAAGCTTTCAACAGAGGTCTAATTTTTGGTCCTTGGCTGTCAGAGTCCTTGGCCGCAGAGGAGAGTCACGGGTTGGAGTTTCTTTGAGTTTTACAGTTTGCGTCTAAATTGTAAAATTAAATATGTTGGGTTCAGTTATATTGGTTGGTTCGGTCAAATTTATTGTTCAGTTTGGTTCGATTCTCTTGTCCGATTTGGTTCGATTCTTAGTATCTAGACAATTAAATACGACAATATATTAAATTTGGGTTGTAGCATATTTAGTAAAGCGACCAAACTACTGACTAAACTGTTAATAGTTTAAACCTCTCTATAGATTAGTTTACTATTTTGTCTAGCGAGTATATTTATATATAAATTAAAATTAAATGGTTCAATATGGTATAATCATTTAGTTTAATTCGTTCAGATACAATACATACATTATTAAGCTCAAAGTTGCAACATAAATTGCGTTTTCGTACAAGTTGTGGTCCTACTGTGTTGTAAAGTAACGTTCAGATTAAGGTTAGTGGCGACAAATTGATAACTGCGACAGCTAGAAATCGAAACAAACATAGAAATCGAAATTGTGTATATATAATTTATAACTAAATTGGACACTAAATAGATGTTTTGGCATAAAACATTTAGTTTGTTACTGATTATCTGTATTGTTGTTGAGGATGTCATGACATTGAATTTTTTCGAACTGAACTCTTCTACAACGGTATAAATCCACAAAAAAACATGACATTTAACTATGACAAATTATTTGACATAGAATATCTTACGTAGTTATAGTATTTAGTGGCAGCGAAAGATATAACATTGACCCTTGCCAATCTTGACCTTTTTCTAGTTATACCGCATTGGAGAGTTTGGTGACTCGGGCTCTGCTCTGTTAGCCTCCCATCGCAAATCCGCCCGATTTGAAGTTAATGTTCGTTTTTTTTCCTGTTGAATGAATGAATGGTATCCTTTATTCTTTAGGGTGGTCATCACATCCCCTTCGTTCCTTCAGTTTCCTATTGCTTAATTGTTAGACTTGATGGAGTTAAAGTGTAGCTGATCGTCTAGCTTGGAGAAGTAGCGTTGGACACTTGTCTAGTATAGCATTGTGCCTTTACCGGTCCTGCCAGCACATTTCAGAGAGGAATAGATTTTCTTGACGTAGCCTCCTACTCCTATTCAAGGTGAGACATGGGGCTTCATTTCTAGGCCAGCGTTACGAGGTTAAGCTGAGATTTCTAGGCAGGAGGATGGTTATCGCTTGGCTTGCTCTAGGAGAGTATCTAGAACTAAATGAATTGTTAGACTTAGGAGATACCACTTATATATATATATATACTCTTCTTTCTCAAATAGTATAAAAATAAATTTAATCTCTTAAATATCAAGAAACAGCATCAAAGTTATTACGCACCTAAATGCCTACAAGTGATCAGAAAAAATATCTTCTCTCACTAATAATCAAAAGTCTATTCATTGGGTTAATCAAGCATATAAGATAGAGAACCCCATCTGCATAGCTTGGATTCGCCAGCCACATCCATCATTATTCAATCTGAATACAGATCCAGATTTGTAAGAAAAGATCGAAAACTAGATGTATCCTCCCTCGATCAGGACCACAATTACAAACCAAGAGTAATCCTAAATAGCTGCATAATAGTGGATAGACGGATTATAAATCAATCCCTTTATATTCAGTCTTCAACTTGTACCTGCATCAGGATGTCGGCTGGTTGGCATGCCATTTGCATGAGACTTTGTTTCCATGGCTAACATCTTCACTGATATTTTCCTCAAGTAATCAGGCTGCAAAATAACATAAAAACTAATAAGAAGTTGGATACTAGTCATTATTTGAACCATCTTTGCATTTATAACATGCAATAACCAGGATTCTATACAAAAATACGACACCTTCCCTTTTGGTTTGTGAAATAAATGGTTGTGCTCAAAAAAAGAAGAGATCCCCACAGTAAGAGTATCTCGAATTGCAAGCAATAGCTGATGATAATCGTGCACTCAAAATGATTAATAATGCATTCTCCTAATCCATGCAGCTCAACCCTATCTTTCTCCTAAAACTTAAACATGACTCCTTTGAACCTATTTACACTTCTGCAGAGAATCACCAAAGTGATTTGACTTCATAACTAGTTTATCGGTTCTAAGGAAAGATTTTCATACCTCGCTTGTCGCACCAGTATAAATTTTTTCCTCAAACCGCGATGCAATTTTCTTAAGTTCATTCACTCCTTCAGGCCCAGAATATGGGAGGTGTCTCTTCAAGGCTTCCATTCTGCAGTTTAGAGCATGACAAACGGTAAGAAGCGAAATCACCAGATTTAATTAATCCTAAAGGAAAACAACCTTTAACGACACACTAATAAATACAAGGTTAAATCAATATGATAAAGCCACTAACTCACTATGAAAAAACAAAAGTAGGAACCAAATATAACTATAATGATATCATAATCAAACTAAAAAAGCATGAATCAAGACGATAGTTGGACCTCAACAAAGAAACCATACGACAAACAATTATGCAATATCAAAAGAATCATACCCTACTAGAATTAGATTTTTGAGCTTCAGGATTAATGATATGAAAAATACAGTGAACCTACCTTGAAGAGACTATATTGGCTAAATAACTACACTGATACCCTAAAGTAAAAGGTTCCTTTTATTTGTCTAATTTGGTAACTGTGTATTTCAGGTGCACTACTACTTAGATACTTTTATATCATAGTCACGACTCACAAACACCAATCCATTAAATATGTAACAGCTCGAGAGACTTCCTAGGAAACATAAGGAGACACCAAAAAGGCAGTTACAATCATAACAATCAGATAGTGCCTCTCATCGGATCAGTTATATTCAGTACTAAAAAAATGTATACACTCGAGCCTTTAAGATGAAAAACGAAGAATTATGTAAACATTAAGTAATACATAGTGCACCATCACTCTAACATAGATAAATTGCATGTCAGATAAATTACAAAATCACAACTAATAAATTTCATGAGCTTGGCTTTTGGTGAGGAACCAGTTCGTATTGTGCAGGAGTTGCACAATACAAAATTCGACATCCAGCGCCAACAAGGTGTAAATAATTTCAGATTAGCCCACCCAACAAGCATAAGAATCTTTGTAAGTCTGACTTAACGGTAAAGGAGTGGCATTTCCTTAGTTTTCAAAAATGTTAGAACATTTCTTATGAGATTTTGTTCCCTCAAAATCTCATAATGGGAAGATATTACATATATTCTATATTTTTAAAATTTTATCATAATTTGGTAGAATCTCATGATCAGACCCAAAACCAAAGCTGGATTGTGAAATGAGACCCAAATAAGGAAGATCCAAATCCATTTCATGAAGACACATGAGAATCTGTATAGGAAGCTGCTCCTATATTGCAATGGTGTGTCATACTACTAACTTAACATGCACCAGGACTTCTTAGTTTATATATTCACAAAGAGAAAATTAGGAACTTGTGAGAGAAGGTTAGATATGCAGTAAAAACTAGAAGGAATAGTCATCCAACAAAGAATTTTTCTTTCTATAAATAAAAAAAAACTTTAATCCACCATTTGATTAATGGATATATTCCTCTTGCATTTTTTGTAATTGAATGATAGCATACAGAAGTATAACCATACTATAGAACTACTTGCGACAATATAATAAATATCTAGCCTGAAATAGACATATAATCAACAAACTTCTTTTAAGAAGATAAGAATTATAAAAACGATTTGTCCTACTCCTAATAGCTCTTGTTCTTTTTGTTTCTAAAAATCGTATTGTCGGAGTTCATTAGCTAAGTTATTTATGAAAGGTTACCAATGAAAAGTTTGTAATTAATGTTAATATTAACGACAAATAAGATACGAGACTTCTAAAAGTCGCAATAAGAAAATTTAAGCCAACAAGCAAGATAATAACATCACTAAGAAAAGCTGACCATCAGCTAAAGTGAAATTAACTTCATAGCAACCGATCATATAAAGTAGAAAGAGCATGTCAAAAAGAATGTATGAGGAAGTTAACATTCCCCGACACAAATGAATTCTTTTGACAGAGAAAACAATACTAGGAATGCATCTCGTCACGAAAAATAATGAACCAGAGCATAAACTAGTGGAGTATATAGCAACATGGAGAATGGGAGGCACCCCGTTAATGAAACTTGCTTTGTTCCACAATCTCACAATGGTAACAGAAGACTAGCAAAAGCAGACGCCACAAAAATCAAGTACACTCACATCGTGTTGACAATTCGCGACCTTGACTCAGGCAACAGTTGTGTCCTCCAGTCTCCTCCATCAGGCACTCCTTCACTGCCTGGAGTCGGAGGTCTCCAGTTATTGGTGTCCATCCAAATTGGTAGTTAATCAAATCTATAAATACCATATAAAACATAACTGAGTTTCATTGACGAACAAAAAGATGTGGTAATTAAAATCTGCTAGAACAAGTATATAGTTAACGTAATCAAGCTTGAAAAATAAAAAAACAAATAAAAAAATACCTACAGTCAGCATACTATACAAACGACAAATAATCAGGAGAAGACACGTACACAAACAATAATAGTAGTCTGCCGCATACTCATAACTTGAATACAGTGAAAAAATGAAGAGAGAGCATGCATAATAAAAGACTAAAAACTGTGGAAGCAATCATTACATGATCCACCAACCAAGCATGTAAATCAAAGATTTGAACATAATGGTTAGGTAAAGCCGTGTATGCGTAAGCGAGCGATACAGTACAGCAACCCAACATTGCCAATACATGATCCAGAATGGCTGCAGGCTGAAACTACTTAACGATACAACATCCCATGATAATTTGATATGGTCATGCTTGATTATTAGCGATTCATCTGAGTTGCGCACCTTTGAGAATATGATAACCAATCAACTCTGAAGGTCTTTTAACACTTGGACTTGGCGTGATTAGCAAAAAAGAACCCTTAAATATCAAACCCAATCAAAGAAAAAATGCATGAAGAATGCGGGAGAGAAAATCTAGCTGAGTAACTATTTAGAGAATCGGGAAAAAAGATACTCAGAAAGATCAAACCTAATTTCAATACATGGATTAATATATGTCTATCTGGACTCACAAAAGCCCAGCAAAAGAAACACTTATTCCATATAGCATAAGATCGAAACAAATATGAAGAAACAAAAAATAATAACGACAATCAGATTAATAAGTCATTAGAAAATATCCAGCAAACTTCCAATTTCGCTACTTTTTTTTTTTTTTTGAATGAAATGGTAATAATTCCATTAATAGGCACCCAACAGCTGAAGGAAATCTTCTAATTTCTCTACATAATCAAATTTATTATTATGTTATAAATTTTGCACTATTCAACCAAGATCTCCTGAATTCATATGGATGGAGACTAGAAACAGGAATCAAGCCAACTGAAATTACCTCAGGAATAGGCGCCTGAATACAGGAACTGCAGTTCCGCGGAGCCGTCGGAGCGCAGGAGAGAGGCGAATCAAGTTAGGGTATTCTGCAATTAGAAGGATCTTGACATTCGCCGACAACAAGAGGGCGGAGGGGCCGAATTAGGCAGAAATCAGAAAGAATTGTTTCTTTTGTTATTTTCCAGCAAAGCGGACAAAATAGTCCGAATATATAGAAAATTTACTGCTAATTTTTTTTTTTTTTAATTGCATTTATATACTTGAATGTTTGAAAATATTGTTAAATACTTTTGTGGGTTATTGGTCACAGTGCCCCCTAAAGTTTGGACGAAATTTAAGAATTCCCTTAAAGTTTAAAATTTTAAATATTAGTCCTAACGTTTGGACGATTTCAAAAATCGTCCCTTTCCGTTCTAAGTCCGTTTATTTGAAACGGTAAACGGACATGTGCCTAGCATGTGACTTCACATAAAATTTAAAGACCAAATTGCCCTTAAGATTTCCGTTCTAGGCGATTTCTGCAGCGACTCCGGGATTCCTTTGTTTGTCAACAGAGAAGATAGGAAGATTTGGAGACTCCTTAAAAAACAAAGAGCAGCAACAGCATATAGTGATTCATTCAATAGCAATACAATGCACCACTAAGAGAGTCTGAGAAAGAAACGCATTTTACCGATTAGAGGAGGTATAAGCGAAGTCCGTCCAAGCCTCCCCATTCCAGAACAAGACCATGTCGTCGGCCACTCCGGTGTACGGCCCGCGACCCTGTGGATCAAATGCGATGCTTTCCGGGCCTTGGATTTGATTAAGGAACTTGATTTCAGATTTCTGCAACAGATTCTCTGGGTCCTTCACTATGGGAATCTCCGACCACGACGATTGAGCTTGAAATTCGGGAAGGCCGCTATTGAGCTGTGGCCTTGTACACCTTGAAATTCGGAAATGCCGTTATTGAGCTGTTATTGAGCTATGGTCGGAGATTGTACAAGGCGTACAAGGCCGTTATTGAGGTGTACAAGGTCGTTATTTCAAGTTGTACAAGGCCGTTATTAAGCTGTGGTTGAATGGGTCCAGGCCGCAGTACAGAGCCCCAAGGAGGAAATTTCGGCGAAGACTCCGACTACCGAGACTGGCATACTTAGAAATACTAGTAGTTTGGTTAGTGTATGGATGGTTTTCACTTTACCACTGTTCTGTTTTTACTTTTTTTGTCCACTCATCTAAACTCTAATTCAAGGTTCGTGTCCTGGATGATGGTTTTTATCTGGTATTGTTGAATGCAGCTTCTCAAGTTCATTAGCAATGGTTGACAGTAACCCAACTACTTCCTCTGTCTACGGTTGTCGTTGTATCCATTGTCGTGACAAACATCTCCTCCGTCGAGACCAGCTAGTTTCCTTTGCGTTTCTGCGTTTCGTGATTTCTGTTAAGTCTGCCATGGCAGAGAATTCGAGAGAGGAGCTGGTCCAGCTGATCCAGCGATTCCGTGCATACCTACTCGTGAAATTCACGAACATCTTCTGGATCTCGGTCTTCAACCTGGTCAGTGATTATTACTCCCCCTAAACTTGTGGTTGGTGAAATTTGTCCGTTCTGGTTCGGCTTATCCATCCATCGAGGTTTCACAGCTTGAAGCTACATGGGTTGAGAAAAGAGGTTACGAAGAAGAGCAGTGATTTGGAGGGCATTTTTGTCTTTATAATTTAAGTCACGTCACGTGCACGACACATGTCAGTTTTTCGTCTTAAATAAACGGTTTTAGGACGGAAATGAGGAATTTTTGATTTCGTCCAAACATTAGAATTTTTTATTCCGTTCAAATTTTAAACTTTAAGGGGGATTCCTAAATTTCGTCAAAACTTTAGGGGGCATTTTGACCATTAACAACCCTACTTTTGTTGTAGTTTTGTGCATATGTATGTTTGTCATTGTTGTTTTTTGCACCACATTCAACTTCACGGTTACTTTCTTCTGTTGTTTTGTCACATGCTACTCACATGTTTCTGCTTTCCCATTATAATCTATCTTCCATTTATTAAATTGGTCGTTGGTTATTTCCCCCCAATTTTACCGAATCCAATTCTCTTACGCAATGGATCCTTCCTACTATTCAAGAAACCATGGTGATTAAGTCTGTAAAATGAGGAGGTGCCTGTGTGGTTAACCATGCAATGTCATTCCGACGTATACATGGAAGAATTTTGGTCGAAGATTTCATGGATGCGCTGATTACAACGTATGGTATTTCGAATTAGGGTTAAGTTGATCCCAAATAGTTCAATTGATAAAAATTTCCTTATCAATTGAGTGTGTAATAAGTGTTTGGTTGTGCTGCAAAAGTTAGGTATAGGGTTAATTTCGTTTACGTTAATTTACAGTGTATGGGTTCATCTTCAAGTTTCCAAAGTACTTTTTTTATTGAATACAAGGTAAAGTCAGATTTAGTTGTGGATTGTTTGATTGGGAAGGCCCTCCAATGTGTCCCCAAATGAAACATAATTGTTCGTAAATTTGAACAAATGCATAAGGACTTGGAAGAACAATTATTCGTTGCACGCCAAGAAATTAAAGTGGTAGGAGTCTGTGTAGTTTTGTTGTAGTGTTGTGTTGGCGGTTTGTGCTGCTTTTGTTGTTACTTTCTTCAAGAAGATGAACTAATGTGTAGTTGGACTTAGTTTGTGTAGTTGGTCTTAGTCTATGATGTATTTTGAACCTCTTGTTAAGCTAATGCAGTGACTTTAATTGTCATCTATAATGTTGTTTTATGCACCTTAGTGTTATGTTGTTATATACACCATCATGTTTTACGATTTGTTGTTATATACACCACGATGTTTCATTTAATGTTGTCTAGTGCACCATAATGTTTTATGGGTTGTTGTTATATAAAGTTCTATATTTCATGCATTGTTACTCGAAAAATAGCAAACGGATTTGTGCTTAAACAAAAATTGGACAACATGAGTTCCACATCAGACGCAACTATGTTCTTACAAAAAGCATCAACATTATCATGCAAACAAGTTCTTACCCATAACCATCAATGAACCTACAATGACCGTACTACCATCAATGGGTATATAGCAGAACTGTTTTTGCATAATCTCTCACCTGTGCATATTCCGTTTCCCTGTCTCCCCTAACCAGCGATTTTGCCAACTTCAATCCATTATACATAACGCATCTCTGAACATTCCATATTGTATCTCGTTCTGAACCGCAATGTTGGTGATATTTGGTTGGTCTCTTACCAAATCTAGTAACATTTTACATACCCATTTTGCATCCTTGTTGTGGATGTAGTGAGCCCTTGCACATCAATGTTCTTACACTAGACTTCGAATCTGGAACGTGTTTTCCTTGTTTAGCTTTACGGCTGTCACCTTAAATCCACAATCTTGTTTGCATTTTGCTTGAACCCTATCCGAGTTGGTACTCTACCCGCTGGTTAGGTCATTTAACCACTTACCATTATACTTGATCAATAACTGAAAAACTGCCTCCAAATCGTGACCCATTCCTAAAACACTAAAATAAGCAACAAAACCTCACCAAATCGTTTCCCACACGTGTTCCCGGGGATTCCAACCCACATTTATTTGCCCTCGTTTTTGGTATTCCTTTTTTCTTTTCATTTGCACGCTTGAGAGATTTCCTTAGCCTGCATCAAAGCGAGATTAAGAACATCTATGATAATGGGAGAATCATTAAAAACAATAGATTTTCTATTTTTCTAGAGAAACCAGATAGTAGAAGAGAAAATACTCCCCCATTCGAGTCTTTTCACTTGACTTGATGAGGTTCTGCAATTAGACTTCAACCACTTTGATAGGTTAGAAACGAATAAATCCATAGAATGGTGAATGATCCCAAGTTAATTCCACACTTTCTTGGCCACAACACAATCACGCGGAATGTGTAAAGTTGTTTCTTCATGGGAATTACAATACTTGCAAAGAGGACTAATATACATGCCTCTCTTCTGTAACATACTAGCTGAGGCTATCCTGTCATGATTACAAAGCCATATGAAAAATTTGAGGCGGGGAATAGATTCCAATTTCCAAACCCAGTTCTAGTTATCCATTTCCACATCTTGAATTTGATTCTTTTTTTCACTTTTAATTAAATTATGAATCGCAAAGACATAGAGAATCCCTTTCGGTTATCCAATCAACATTTTCTTATCAGTCATATTTCCCAATAAGTATCTAGGAATGACCCAAATCAACTCTTGCAAATTATTGGTCCAAGAGATTAGGTTACGTGAGAAATCCCAAGTACCTGAATCAAACATCATATCCTTCACTTTTAGATGTTCTTCCTCAAGAGGAAGAGTATCACTAATAAGTAATCGAAGGGTTGATTTACCCAACCATTTATCGTGCCATAATCTAACATTATCTCCTTCTCCAATTGTCTAACCCATCCCCTTATCTGGAGCAAAACATCAAATTGATCAAATAAGTTCCCCTCCCTCTAATGGTATCAAATATTTTAGGATTGAGATTTCATAAATCACAAATAGTATCTCGATGTTTATGTTCGCAAGGTAACAAGATAGAATCAAGATTATGAAAATACATTGTGCTCTATTCAGGGCCACTGCCTTAGTCTCTAAAGTTGGGAACACAATCAAGTCTTTGAACTGGATAAGTTTACTGAATCAAATGCAAGGATCATCAAAGAACAAATAGGAAGAGTAATTGAAGTGAAGAGTTTGGAGGGGGGACATAACATGATACGTGTGTTCATGCGACTCAAAGTGGAAGTAGACACAGATAAGGAACTCGTGCCAGAATTCTAGTCGACGAATGTCGCCGAGCACGAACGATGGGCGTACATATTTAAAGTATGAAAGACTGTCTGAATTATGTTATGGTTGTTAGAGAATAGGGTATCAAATGTCCCAGTATGAATGAGATGTCACCATTCGGTACCATAGGTCGGTAACCATTATACGGATTGTGGATCTCAACCATGAGACTGAACCCACTAGGAACCAGGTCCAATATTGTAGGCTGGAACGAAGGTAATGCATAATCAAGTGCGCACTGAGGGAAGAGTTGGAGAGACGTGATGTCCGCGAGAGGAATCCCTAAGATGCCACCCACGAAACCATTTACCTTTGCTACAGTGGGGTGGCCGAGCAAATCTGTAGCCATCAACCATATAGGCAAAGGGGTTAATATCTCCTTTTCTAAAAATTGATTTGCGTAAGGACGAATTCAGCTAGACAGAGAGCTAAGAGAAGGAACTCCCCTCAATTCATGGCATTTTGAGAAAAATAATTTACCAACTAAATCCCCCAAAATTCGCACAAGCTTTCGGGCATGAATATCAACATGGTTCAACCTCCAATACCATATCCAACAATAATAGACCAACAAAAGCTAAAAAACGCACATCACCCACGTGAAGATGTAAGGGATTTGGGTATGCTCATGGTTATACCCTGTCTAAGGAATTGTCCTCAGATGTTGGTAAACAGTTGCTCGCCACAATCGGTGGAGTTGAACGACTACCCTTTCAAGAAGATCAGAGAATGGAGTTATGTGAGTATACAGTCAAGCTTCCTCTAGAGGAATCCTCACCCCGTACTGAATGTGAACAAAAGAGTAACACACATTTAAGACTATACTTCGAGTTAAAGAATCTTAAAAAATCTATGGAGAACTAAGATTATGATGAACGTAGTAAAAAAGGGAGAATACAACTTGTGGGGGCCAAGATAAATGCACATCCTAGAACAAGAACACCTAAGGGAGATGGCTCAAATAGAGGCATGGGCAGAGGGAGTCAAGGTAGGAAAATGGGCTCACCCCAAAGCGCTTTGGCAAGGAAACTCTTGATTGAAGGTTCGAGTAACAAAAAGAACCACAAGGAACCAATGAGGCTACTAAATTGGAACTGTCAGTGTCTTCGATCCAACCTGACAATTCCAAACTTAAATGATCTCATGGGAAGACACAAGTCTACGATTGTATTTCTCATGGAAACCAAGAATAAAATGGAAAAGTGTGACCAAGGAAGAAAAAATAGGCTTGGAATTTGGAACGTATGTGGAACCGAGAGAAATTATCGGAGGTTTTTCAAATTGGTGGACTAAGGAGGTGGAAGTGATAGTCTCTTTCCGAGAAGCAACTTCATTGAAAATAACATTAGAATCACTAGTAGTGGTGAAAATATTGATGTAACGTGGATGTATGTAGATGTATCTTTTTAGTTGTGAAAAAAGGATTTGGAACATACACAGAAGTCAGTCTAGGGGACGAGTTAAATCATGGTTGTGCATAATTGGTTTCAACGATATCATATGCCAAACAGAGAAAATAGGAATGCGTCTAAAAGCACAGCAGAAGATTGTGGCCTTTAACAAATTTATTAACAAAATTGGGTTGCATAACCTTGGATTGAAAGTGTAGACGCACATGTTGTTCAATAACCATATAAGGACAAATCAATTTACGGAAAGACTCGATAGAGGGATGATTAACTCACAATGGACTCTATAATACCTGTAAAGCCAGGTGTTCCATGCGCCGACGATTGGTTCCGTCGACAACCTTATGTGGATAACCACTCATTACATTGAGAGAAGTGAACAAAGACCATTTCGTTTTGAGGAATGTAGATTGAGCACCTGGGAGTGAGGAAGTGGTTAGGGAGGGATGAATGTCGACGTCTATTGAAGAAGATTTGAGACAGACCTACGTTTTGAAGTTGATAAAGTGTCGAAATAGATTATTAAAATGGAGCTCGAAAAAAATGGGAATAAAAAAATCTATATCAAGGAGACGCAAGATTAATTAAAATATATACAAACCAAAATTGACAATTAGTACGACCAAATAAAGGAAAAAATTGAAGCTTCAACCAGAAATGGTTAACGCTCAAGAGTGGAATGGTTAAATCATGGGGATAAGAACACAAAATGTTTCCACTTAACAACAATCGATAGGAGAAGGCTTAATAGTATTCTCAATATTCAATCAAGGGAAGGAAAATGGCTTACAAAACAGGACATTATATGCTAGTGCAACAATGTTGCGAATGTATTCAAATAAAGTAAAACGACCAGTTGAGAGGATATTTTGGACTATATTCCTATAATGATCTCATCAGAATCAAACATGAAATTGAAATGGGAAATCACTCGACAAGAGATCTATGAAGCAGTCAGTCAACTTAGGGGGTCAAGAGTGTTGGGTCCAAATGTATTGGAGTGTCGTGGGACCAAATGCCATCACCATGATCAAAATCTTCTTTAACGAAGGTAAACTCATGTGTACTCTGAACCAAAACGACATAGTTTTAATTCCCCAAATCTCGAACCGGACCTTTCCGAACCATTTCAGACCTATTTATGTAACTTTGCTTAAAAATTATCTCGAAAGTGCTAATTAATAAGCTCAAAAAGCCACATTTTTTACTTTATTAACTTTTCAACGTGCATTTGTCGCAAGAAGATAAATACAGGAGAACACCATTCTGGCTGATGATGCATTCCTCTATATGAGGCACAATTTCGCTAGTCAAGGTGACTCAATTTCGCTAGACTTGTTCATAATGGTGTCAAATTTATTATCATGAATGGTGACCAAAGCAGCGGACAAAGGCAACACTAGAAGGAATAAGGGTTAAGAGGTCATGCCTTACACTCTATTACTTCCTATTTACGGATGACTCGATATTCTTAGCTCAGACGATAGGCCTAAATGTACAAAATCCAAAAATGTGATCGATCGATATTATCTTGCATTGGGCCAAGAGAGAAACATGAAGAAGTTAACTTTGTTTTTAAGTGCGAACACGATGGGGAAACAAGAAAGTCAGTAGAAGATGCAATAGGACTCAAGGAAGACGGAAACCCTGGGAAATACCTAGGCCTTCAAATTATTTTGGGTTAATAAAAAATGGAGGCATTGTATTACCTTAAGGATATAGTGCGTAAAAAACTTCAAGAATGATGTCACCTTTTGTGTGCGTACATACATTGAAAGGTATTTATTTTACGAATGGGAATTTCCTATATGTAAAGAAGGCATCATGGGCATCTTGGGATTGGAAGAGCATCTTAATTAACGGTAGTGAGTTTCTTACTGAACACGATATGTAATCCATTGAGGATGGAGAAAATGTAAGAATTTTTTGTGATCCTTGGTTATGGGATTTCCTAATGGAAGAATACACAGTTGTCCACCTAACAGAGACATCGAAAACATGAGGGTAGAACTCTACTTGAAAACGAAGTGTTCGAACGAAAGCTGGAGTCTAATAAACAACATCTAACGGAGAGACAGGAGGTCGAAATCAGGTGCGTAACAATAAGGTTTCACTGAAGAAGGGACAAGTTTATTTGGCCACATAAATCTTCAGGGAAAGCCTCAGTTCATTCAGTGTATAAGAACATGAAAAATTTAACTATTAAAGGAGCACAATGGTGACCCGAAGCTATCTCGGATGATATGCAACAACTTCCCGTTTGGGAAAGAGTCATTGTTGGGTCCGTGCAAAACCCTCATTTGTTGGGCAAAGGGGATATGTCAAGCGTTGTTTGATCAGAGTACACCAAGACCCTCATCATGTCATGCTAACTTGCATGCACGACTTGGTTGAATTACACAATTGTGTGAGAGAGGCTCAACCTAATCCGAGAGAACAAATAGACCACTGCAATTCGAGGGGAGGTGGCAACGACACATCAAGAGCAAAACCATGCAAAGCACTATATGGATGGGGCGTCGACCAATACCATTATGACTATTAAGGAGAGAGTCGAATTCTTTTGCATTAAATGCTCAAGGTTTTTGGCCAAGTTGTTTTGGTTAAATGATGAAACCTTCTCTCATTTCGAAGGGTTAATGTAAAAGAAGGTTGCGAAAAAGTTGTGACGGAAGAGGACTCAAAAACCGACGCTGACACAAGGTCAACTGAGGATGAAGAGGTTGAAGATAATAACTCTGATCTTAAGGCGATTCCATAGATGTAGACTACCCTAGTTGTTTATATTTTCATTTTTGTCTTGGAATACAAATTTTCAGTTCAATGAATGGAGTTTTATTTAAGAATTTATCCTTTAAGTAGTATTTTATGCCAAGTAAAACTAACTTTAACTTAAGGTGATGCCCTTGAAAGGATATTTCTCAAGTTATTAGGTGATGTTAGTTCCATTAAACAAGAAAGTTTATATAATTACACATTTAAGCAATGTTTCAAGCAGTCGTTATATCTTGGGAGTGCCTTTCCGCATAAGCCCGTTAGCAAACTCCAACCGAGTAGGGGCAAATATCACTCTAAGGAAATTATCCTCATGATAAGTCTCGACTGCACCGTTTATTCCCCGGATATCCACCGCTACCATACCGAACAATCTTAGTGTGAGTTGCGATGGAGACCACTTCAGATGCAACTTTCAAACTGATAAATCTAAACTTTGTGAAATTGAACAAGTTCGATGGAACCAATTTCACTCATTGGCAAGACAAGATGAAATTCCATTTGACGACATTAAGGATGTTTTATATTCTAAGCCCGAACGTTCCTCTGATCCCCGAGCCGACGAAAGGTGAAAGTAAAGAAATCAAAAGACAACGACTAAATAATGCGAAGAAAACAAATTGGTTTATCGAGGTCGTATTCTCAGCACCCTCCCTGATAGGTTATATGACTTATTCACATCAATTAAATCACCTGCAAAATATGAAAGGCATTAGAGAACAAGTATTTAACATAAAAATAATGGATGAATAAGTTTCTTACCATGAAGTTCCTGGAGTTCAAGATAGTTGATAATATATCTGTCATGGATCAAGTGCATTAGTTGGATATTATGGTAAGTAAGTTAAAAATAATTAATAGTTGATATATCTGAGTCTTACCAAGATGGAGTGATAATTTCTAAACTTCCCATAAGTTGGAGCTATTATCAGAATAATCTTCTCCAACCATCTGAAAGTTTCACTCTAGAGCAATTGCATTAGCATTTGCATATTGACGAAGAGACTCGCATTCTTCTAGTTAAGCGATGTATTCAAGGGAACAACAAAGTGAACCTAGTGGAGAAAAGGAAATCGAAGTTCAAAAAGGAACAAGGCGGAAATAAGAGAAAGCATGATGATGTCATCCCCATTGACACCATTAAGAAAAGGAAATTTGATAAGTCCTGTCTCCATTGTGGGGAAAAGGGCATCTCCTTCAAGATTGCAAACACTAGAAACAATCATTAAAGAAAAATTTTAGTGCATCTAACATCGCTAATGTGGTGGAAGATATAGAGGAGAAACTAGTGGTGATGGTAACTGATAAGTTCCCGAATCCTCATGTCGGAATGATCACTGAATTGTACATGGATACTGAGACAACCACCACAAATTGGTAGTTAGGTTCTAGCGCCAAAATTCATGTTTGCAATAACAAATAAATGTTCAAGAAAAGATGATTAGGAAACCTTTTCCAAAAGCATAAAGAAATACATAAATTTTAGAACTTATTCACTTTGACATATGTGAATTAAATGAGGTTTTAACAAGTGGAGGTAATAAATATTTTATTACTTTTAACGATTATTGTTCTAGACTCTCATCTGTTTTCTTAATTAAAAGAAATGATGAGGCTTTTGAAATGTTTAAACGTTTAAAAAGCTTGTTCAGAACCAAAAGGGAAGGAAAATAAAGATTCTTCGAGCCGACATAGGAAGAGAGTATTTTTTCCATCAAATTTTATTTCTTTTATGAAGAAAATTATATAATTCATCAAACTAGTGCTCCTTATACCCCACAATAAAATGGGTTGGTTGAGCAGAAAATATGGTTAATGCTATGCTTTTAAGTGAAAAATTACCATTAAATCTTTTGGGTGAGAAATTATTGACGACATGTTATTTGCATACTAGATATCTTCAAGAAATTTTGATACTTCTACATATGAAATATGGAATGGTAGAAAACCAAACTTAAGTTACCTTAAAGTTTGGGGATGCTAAGCATTTTATACAGTCATTGATCCATAAGACAAAGTTGTGTCTGAGAGCCTTGAAAAGTCTCTTTGTGGGATATGCTGAAAATTCTAAGGCATATAGATTGCTAGACTTGGACTCAAATATCATAATTGAGCCTAGAGATGTTGAATTCTTGGAAGACAAATTTAAGAATGATGAGATTGTGTCTTCTCAACAAGTGTCTTCAAATGTATTGACATGTGGATTTTATATCATCTGAAGCTCTTATTTTCTTAATGAAAGGAAATAGAAATAATACTTTACACAAAACTCCTTTTGTACTTAATATGTGGAAGATGATCCAACAAGTTTCAAGAAAGCTATGGTTTCAAGAGATTTTATTTTGTTGGAAAGAGACAACTAATGATGAAATGGACTCAATATTATCAAATAATATTTGGGTACTTGTTGACTTGCTTCCCGGATATATACCTAGCGTGTGCAAATGGGTATTTCAAAGAAAATACAATACCGATGGAACGATTCAAACCTTAAGGCTATATTAATAGCTAAAAGGTTCAAACAAAAAGAAGTATATATTACTTTGATACATATGCGTCAGTTGCACGAATAACATCCATAATAGTTTTGATGGCGTTAGCCTCAATTTATGACTTAATTGTTCATCAAATGAATGTTATGACAACATTATTAAATGGTGATCTTGATCAAGATGCTTATATGGAACAACCAGTGATCTAAGAACTATGCTAGCTGCAACACTGCTAAAGTTTAAGTGAAAGAGCATAGGCTTGTAATTTTTAAGTGTTCGTTAGCCTTTGCCGAATTCGATTTTCCATTCAAATTTTATTTTATTTTATTTGCAAAATTTGAAAGAATTGAGGATCCCGATCACTTGCACTGGACTTAATGTTGCGAGTCTACCATTCATGCACTGGACTTCTCTGGGAAACATTAGTGAATTCATTTCTTCAATGGACTTTAGTTTTCCCGGAATGGATTCGATCCCACGCTCGCTTACCAAATTCAAAAAAAAATCTTAACCTCACTTTGATTGCACACTTGGAGGGGTAGAGGTGCACACGAAGGCTTCTTGAAGTTCGTTCACATGTAGCTCGCCCTTGAATGAGACCAACATATCGTCAGAGTAGGCTTCCATATTCTGCCCACGCATATCCTTGAAGATCATGTTGACAATTCTTTGGTAGGTTGCCCCTGCGTTAACTACTCCGATGAGCATGACTTTGTAACAGAGTATGTCACTGTCAGCGTAGTATGGGCTTCATTGTATGGATGCATCCTAATCGAGTTGTAACCCAAGTAGGATTTCACAAAGCTCAACATCTCGTACCCGATGTTACATCTATATGTTAGTCCATTCGAGGTAATGGGTAGGCTTTCTTTGTACATGCCTTGTTGAGGTTCCTAAAATCCACACACATTTTCCACTTCCCATTATTTATCTTTACCAAGATAGGGTTGGTTACCTAAGTTTGGAACCTGATATCCTTGAAAAAGCCTGCATCAAATTGTATCCCTAGTTCTTTGCTCACTATCAGTCTCTTATCCTCGCCTACAACCCTCAACTTCTTAGCAATCCGTTTTATTGTGGGGTCAACATGTAGCTCATGGGATATGATTTATGTACTGATGCCAAGCAAGTCGTTGAGCTTTCACGCATAAAACTCCTTGAGTTCCTAGAGGAGTGTTATCACAGAGGCATACTACTAAGTAATGAAGGTCACTTTAATCCTTACCTGCTTGTTTGGGTCAACCACTTCCACCTCTACCAGTTCTTCAACCGATAATGAGTAGGGTTTATTTTCCCTCTTGTCAAATTTAGTCTCAATGACGATGGTTTCCCTATAAATCTTCCTCCTCAGACAGTTGATGTAAAATCTTCGTGATGTAGTCTCGATGCCTTGTACTTCCTTAACCCCATGAGGCGTTGGAAATTTCATCTTCTAATGAACTGTAGAGGGGATGATATTGTTACGATTGATCCTACAAGAATGTATAACTATAACTACGGTAAAAAGTTGAAACCAAATGTCTAGTTGCTGTTACTAATATTTAGCAGCGGGCTAAGTCTCATCGGGATAAGTTATGTGGCTAAAGGTCACTTCGATGGTAAATTGTCGCCACTAATAGGTCGATCACATACAGTGACAATAAATGCCGCTACTATAATACACTATAATGATTGAATAGTAATAATAATAATGAAGTGCATTACATATGAGTTAAATGTGTAGCTCAATTGATCAAGGTGAATGCTTTACCCACAAGAGTTTGAAGGTTCGATTATATGTTGTCAATAGTTTTTTACTACATAGTGAACGGGAAGAAAATTCAAAAGTGCAATAAAGCCATTGATTTGGTGGTGATATCAGATGAATGCCGCCCAACGGGAATCTTAACAAGATCCACAACATCAAACTCTGTTACCTACACAACATCAAACTCTGTTACAAGTGGAAAAATTAAGAATACCAGGTACTTGCAGTCAGGGAACGAAGAATATTCATTCCTGCCCATTTGTTGCCTTCCTACGAGAGCTTTCAACGGAGGTCAAATTTTCGGTCTTGGCGGTCGAAGTCCTTGGTTGTAGAGGAGAGTCACAGGTTGGAGTTTCTTTGGGTTTTGAAGTTTGTGTTTGAATTGTAAAATTAAATCTGTTAGGGTTTAGTTATATTGGTTGGTTCAGTCAAATTTATTGGTTAGTCTGGTTCAATTGTCTAGCCCGACTCTTAGTATCTAGACAATTAAATACGACAATATATTAGATTTGGGTTGTAGCATATTTGGTAAAACGACCAAACTACTAACTAAAATGTTCGTAGTTTAAACCTCTCTATAGATTAGTTTACTATTTTTTTTAGCGAGTATATATATATATTTAAATTAAAATCAAATGGTTCAATATGGTATACTCATTTAGTTTAATTCGTTCAGATACAATACATACATTATTAAGCTCAAAGTTGCAACATAAATTGTGTTTTCGTACAAGTGCGATCCTACTATGTTGTAAAGTAACGTTCAGATTAAGGTTAGTGGCGACAAATTGATAACTACGGCAACTAGAAATCAAAATTGTTTATATACAATTTACAAAAAATAAATTAGACACTAAATAGATGTTTCACTTAAAACATTTAGTCTGTTACTGATTATCTGTATTCTTGTCGAGGATGTCTTGACATTTGATTTTTTTGAACTGGACTCTTCTACAACGGAATAAATCCACAAAAAACATGAATTTTAACTATGACAAATTATTTGACATCGAATATCTTATGTAGTGATAGTATTTAGTGACAATGAATTTGGTCTGCGACCATAGACCAACATTATTGTAGTAGTTTTGCCTAGGATTACGATATAAGAGCTTGGAGCATCCACCACTATGAAGAGGACGTCGATTTTTCGTCTACCCTTTCCCTATGACCACTAGGAGGTTGATGGCTTCTAGTGGGTAGATTGTGCTTTTGGCGAATCTAATCAGGGAGAAGTCTACCGTTCAATCTCTTTCTTACTGCGTCTCATGGTGTCGAAGGCCTCTAGGAAAAATGGTGTTTGTTCATCTCCCTCTGTCCACTAAGATTCCTTTTGTAAATTCTTAATCACGGTTATGACAACGATGTTGTTATTAGGGGGTTGTGACGTCGGTCATACCCTCCTCAAAGAAATATATAATATTGGCCCCTACCAGTCTTGGTCTTTTTCTAGTTATACCACGTTGGAGAGTTTGGTGACATATACTTCTCGAGATCTGCTCTGTTAGCCTCCCGTCGCAAATCCGTCGGATTTGACGTTAATGTTCATTTTCTTCCTGTTGGGAGGAACTTGGTTGTGTTCGATCTATTTACTGAGATTTCGTTAAGCTACCAAGGAGGGAATGAATGATTGGTATGATTTATTCCTTAGGGTGGTCATCGCATCCCCTTTGTTCCTTCAATTTCCTATTGCTTAATTCTTAGACTTGATCAAGGAAAAGTTTGGCTGATAGTCTAGCTTGGAGAAGTAATGTTGGACACTTGTCTAGTATATCATTGTGCCTTTACCGGTCGTGCCAGCGCATTTCAAAGAGAGGTATAGGTTCTTGACGTAGCCTCCTATTCAAGGTGAGACATGGGGCTTCATCTTCTTATTACTTCGTGTTCGTCAGTTGGTCCTTGGTTTGACTTCCTATCTTCCTACTTCATCTTCTTCCTTCTTCTTCATTCGTTAGTTGGTTTTCGGTTGGAGAGTCTCTAGTCTCCATCTTCTTCGGTCTGGCTGTCTTCGATACTTCCCTTCGGCAATCGACTTCGGCTCTCCATCGACAATCATATGATTCTCCATCTTCGTGACAGCGACGCGACGCATGGTTCCATCTTCGCCGTCGTGTCGTGTGTGGTGGATCCACGAGCCCTCTCCAATTTCAGGAAGTGGAGAAGAGAGACGCGTGGTGGAGAGGTTGGGCCGTCACGAACCCTCTCCATTTTCATCATTCTCTTATCCACTTCCCTTCCCACATTCTGCATAATTCATGTTGTTTCATCTATTAATTTTTTTTTTAATAAAGTGTTTCAGCCGAACCGATTCAGAACAGGTACGGTAAATTAGCCAAAATTTGGAGCGGTAAACCGTACTTGTTTTAAAAAGTGGTAAAGGTTCAGTTTTGAATCGGTTCGACCCAGAACTAGTATATGCCCAACCCTACTCATAAGCACAACGAGAGGATGACGGACGTTGAGACAGGAGCGAAAAATCAAGAACCGAAGATATGGAATGCCCTTAAGGAAAATGTTGACATATTGTTGAGACGACGGTACATGTACGACCCGAAGAATTCCCAATGCACTTTTTCATGGACGAAGTGAATGCACTCTCAATGTGCTCGAGGCGCTATTGTTGGAAGCATAGTTATCAGAACCGGATCGGCGGTCCGACCGGGAACTGGACCCCTGTCCGATTTGGTTCAGTTAAAAGACTGTTTTACAAATGAACAATGTTTGAACCGGCTTGAACCAGGCAGTTTTTAGAAAATCGGTCGGTTTTCAAAAAAACGGATGGTTTATGGTTCACTTTGTAGGCTGATTTTTAAAAAAAAAACACAATCGGTTTTTCGGTTTAAACCAATTGGTTTTGTTCTGCACAAACCAATTGGTTTTATGCAGTGTTAAACCGGTTCACTACTAGGTTAATTTGTTCTCGCTGTGCTCAAGCCTTCATTGTTCATTATGTATTTATGTCACACACACCATTCAGCACTGCAGCTCTCAGCAACAGCAGCTCCAGCCTCCACGCCGCAGCACAACACACCATCAGCTCCAACAGCACCGCACCGCAACACCGCACCGCAGCAGCTCCAGCACGTCGTCCTCTCAAGGTATTCCATACAATAGTGTTATTAAGTTCGGTTAGCTGTGCCGATTCCTATTTGTTGGCATTGTCTCGAGAGAACTACTTGTTTAGGGTAATGTAGATACCCTTCCCCTTAAAAAAATTTCCTAACTTTATCATTGTCCGTAGATAAGATTTCCTAACTTTCTCGATTTTTTTTTATCTGATGCTTCTCAGGTTCGCTGCTATTCATGAATTACAGATGAATAAATAATTTATTTTGTTCATCTGCCATCAGATTCAAATATATATACTAAAATGAGAAGGAAAAAAATATTGCATCTTGGTATTGAATAATTATGCCTGCACATTGGTTTTAGGTTAGATTATTGAACTTCACCTCCCATGGAAACCATTCCCTCATCAAATGCGCCATCTCTCCAGCTAAATCTGAGAATTTCATTTCTAACAGCACAACCATGGTAACTTAACTTTTCTTGATAGTGCACTGTAATTTCGTTACCTATCAAAGCATTATGTACCTGAAGTGAGTAATTCTCCTAATAATCTTCATTTTAGGTAGAAGTTAGGTTTTACACCCTTGTGATGATTCCTGATTTATCAAAATTTGAGTGTTTGGTTATTTTTCTTCTAGCAATTTTTTAACCTCTCAGTGTATATGTTTAGCTGAAAAAAACAAGAGTTAAATACAAAAATGTTAGATCAAAGAAAGAAACCGATTGGTCTGAAAAACAACACATATTTTCAGTTTCCCCCTTGTGAATAGTGAACCGCACGTCGAACCGGGTTCGACCGAGTTGAACCGACCGAACTGGGAACCGACACCCTTGCCGGTTTGGTTCTGATAACACTGGTTGGAAGGGGTTACTGATTAAATATACAACGCCAAAATTATTATGGTGGCACATGATAGCGAATGATGTAGTTCATTGAGAAGTGATTGAAATCAGCAGGCTTCAAATATACTAGTAGTAATAGCCTGATAATGAACTTCAACACTTGACCTGGATACTGTATGTATTGTAATTTAGAAGAGACCATGAGATGAGATTGTTTTAAAGAAATACACAGAAGCCATGTGTTGGAATCCAATCGACAACATTATAGACGGTGAAAGACGAGGTCGAGCTCTTATGGAGTTGGAATCCTAATGAGACTGATCCTTTAATGTAACAGAAGATGTGATGTAGTGCTGAAAGACGGGGTTTCCTTGGGTCATGCATGAATAGGCACACTTTTTTCACATCATAAGTTATGTCATTCCTGGTGAAAGTAAGGTATTGGAAACCCTCGACCACCGCATGATAATGAATGGGGTCTAGTACGGGCGATGCGGAGATGACAATTTTTTAAGATTTGATGTCAATCGGTGTGGATATGGGACCACAACAACTCATGGAGGATTTCTTTATAATTACAAGATAATATTTTTGTTGTAAGAGAAAGAGACCGTCAGAGTTTCTATTGACGGATATCCTAAGAAAATAATGAGGCCCAATGTCAGTCAAAGAGAATTCTTTATTAATTGACGGGAATGATGGTATTAATGAGATTGGTGGAGGGGATTGTGAGAATAATATCATACACATAAAGCAGTATGATTGTTGTGGTTGGACCCTTGCGGTATATGAACGATGATGCGTCAATCTTGTCGTTGTAAAATCAAAGTGTGAAGATGAACACGACGAATAGATGATACCAAGCTCGAGGAGTTTGTTTAAGTCTATGCAGGATCTTATTGAGTTGCAAACATGTGTGTAGTAAAATGTCTCCTCAATTGTGTCGTATAAAAAAATAAATTATAACAAGTTTGTTAATGGGCGAAGATCGGTTTATGGCAATAGTTAGCACGGCGTAAATCGTGGATGGTTTAACCACAAAATTGAAGGTTTCATCGTAGTCGAGTCCATACTATTGAGAGCACCCACGAACTTCCCAACGAGCTTTGTATCTGTCAAGTGACCCATCAGATTTGAACAAGTGTTTGAAGTTTTGAACAACCACGTATCTATTATGATATTTGCCCCAGAAGGCCTAGGCACAAATGACTAACTGTTGTATCCAATAAGATCGATAAATTCATCATGCATTCCATTATATCAAAGTGGATCTGACACTGCCTATTGATTGCTACAATACTTGTCTATTCATATCATTATAGTTCCTAGCTTTTTTCTGATAACTATTGTTACCTATTTTCTCTTAACAAAAATGTGCTTACCGCAAATAAACGAACAACTCTTGGACAAAAATAAAATTTTAAATACAGGACCTTGTGGAACAAATAATTTAGGACAACCCATAATGATGAATTCCATTTTAGTGCCCTTCTCATTTATATATAAAGACCTAATTCACAACTTCAGTGCTTGAAGAAAAAATAAATAAAAAAAGATCAAAAATTATTTAGTACTTCAATCAAAGTCTTAGACTTAGTGCTCTTTGCATGCCTTTTTATATCAATTATTGTGCACATAAATAGGGTTGAATTTGCAATGCAACCCAACTAAAATCTTAATAGAGTCGAGAAACAACTAAACGTTACCCTTAAGGGTTAGTCTTCATGCGTCAATATTGTTTCAAGGAATAACGGGGCAAGGTCAAATAAAGAACAATGTAAAAAAGATGGTAAATGTCTCTACAAGGAATCAAGTAACACTTATTTTCATGATTACAATATTTCACATTTTATCGTTAATTTGTATCATTATATTTAAATTGACGTTAAATGCATACGTCGTTAAAACTCATAAAATTAACGGAATATGTTTATCAATGTCACAATTAAGTTTAATAACTTTTATTAGTGCTATAAGTAAGTGTTTTGACTCAACCAAGTAATCCATGAGTAGGGTCCCACTTAGACTCGTTCGCCTAAAGGTGGTGAGCTGGTAAGAAGGACTTGAACTATTGAACCCCAATTGAGGTTGCATCGGTAGAGATTAGTTCGAAGCCTTAATTCATGGTTCAATAATGTTGAATCCCTATTAGACTAGCTCGCTAGTCTAGATTGAAACTCTTAGGGACCTTGTTTAGATCCGATCTCAATATAATTAAGTCAATAAGCAATTATAACCTTATTAAAAGTTATTAGTGCTTAGTTGTTTTGTTTGAATATTAATGCTTATTTGTGTAATTTGAAAATAAATATCCAATTATATTTTATCAATTTAAAAAAATTTCAATACTTATTTTGGATACCGCATTCAACCTTGCAAAACTCATGTTACTGCAATACATAATTTTGTAACATATGTTCGTATTTTTTTTTGGTCGAAAATACTGCTTTACTTGATGAAACAAAATGTTGTGACACAAGATCACGGTTGTTCGGGATTACAACCATTCACTATTAAAGATAACAATGGTAGTGGTGGTCTTTCGACCCAAACGCTAAGATTCACTCCCATTCTCGCTTGCTTGGCTATCCAATTCGCGCACTCGTTTGCGGTCCTTGATATAGCTGGCCATTGTACTTGCTCAATTTGTGTGGCTAGTACTCTTATGTTTTGTATCGTTGTTGACAATCTCCAATGCATCGTCCCGCCCCCTATCTGTTGATGGACCGTTTGTGAATCTATTTCAATGATGATGTTTTGCCACCCACGCTCTATCGCTAGCCAGATTCCTTCTTGGATTGCTCTTGCCTCTATGGTGTCGATGTCGCCGCTCCATTCCCTTCGGTTCATGCCACCTATCATCTTGCCTTCGTTATCTCGTGCGATCACCCCAATTCCCACTCTTCGTGTTTGTTTGCACCACGACGCGTCATAATTTACCTTGATGATAGTACCGGTCGGAGCTCGCCACTTCTACCTCGGTCTGCACGGCTCGTTCGGCTCATCCCTATGTTCGTATTACTTTTGCTCGACTATGGCTTGTTGTATTTACGATATGACGGATCGTGGGTTCTGTTTGTGTGCCTCGAATGCTGCCTTACACCTTGTTTTACAGATATGCCAACATGTGAGGAGGGTTAGGGTCCATCTCATCTCTCTCGTGTCCCCCGGTTCGGCTCTCTTTCGTTCAAGCCACGTGACTACATCCATGGGCGTGGTTCGGTCCATCCGCAGTCCTAGTATGCCGAACCAGACCGATTCGGTCCAGCTGCATTCTTGTACCATGTGTTCACGTGTTTCCAAGTTCCTGCATATCGGGCAAGTCGGTTGTACATTCATTACCCTCTTCGCCACGTTTGCCTTTACCGCTAGTGCATTGGTTGCGAGTCTCCAAATGAAATTCTTTACCTTGGGGAGTGTCTTTGTTTTCCATATATCCTTCCATAGGGTCTCTTGGGTGTTCGGCCCTCGTTGCCCTCCATTGTCCTCTCGTAGTTTGTGGTAGACCGATCGGACTTGAGTTGATCCATCTTTTGTGTGCGGTCATATGTAGCGGTCATTTCCTCCCTCCTTTGGTATCGGCATGCGTAGCACGTGCTCGACATCCTATCGGTCCATTTTGCCTCTAACCATGGTTTCGTTCCATTGTCGGTCTTGTGTGATCAAGTGTCTCACCCTTAGCGCCCCCCATGCTCCACGGTTGTCTCGGTATTCACCCGCTTAGTCTCCTTAGTGTATATCCATGGATCATCAAAGACACGTATGTCATCACCCAAGCCAAGTAACCCCCCCTCTTGTTGCATAATATCTTGTCCATGAAGTATTCTACTCCATCCCCACGATGCTTGGCCTCCTCTTTTCGTCTCAAGGAAGTTAGCCCGTGGAAAGTACATACCTTTTAGAACCCTTGTGCATAGAGTGTTCGGCTCCGCTATGACTCTTGATGCCTTTTTCGTGAGTAGTGCCGCGTTGAAATTTTGGAGCTCGCGGAATCCCAAACCCCCGTCTCCTTAGACTTTGTGAGCACCTCACATCTCCTCCAATGTGTCTGTTTGCCCTCCGCAGTTTATCCCCACTAGAAATCTGCTATGAGAGCATCTATTTCCGCACACCATGTTTTTGGTTGGCGGAACACACTCATAACATATGTGGGGATCGCCGTGATGATTGCCTTTATGAGTACCTCCTTTCCGACTTGATTCAGAGTCTTTGGTCTCCTTCCTGCAAGCTTGTCCTTTATCTTTGTTTTAAGTGAGCCCAAGGCCTCCTTTTTGGATCGTCCCCATATCGATGGTAGCCCTAGGTACTTTCCCGTATCGTTTGTGCTTTGGATGTTCAGCACTGTCTCCACCTCCTGTATGGCAGCTCAGTTCGCCCCTTTATTGAAATGGAGGGTCAACTTGCTAACATTGATCCTCTGTCCCGATGCGCGGCAGTATGACTCCAAAATGCTCTTTAGTCCGGACGCATTCTTTGTCGTGGCCTGTATGAAAAATATATAAAGTCGTATGCAAAGAACAAGTGGTGCAATTTCGGGCAATGTTTCCTCATCCTGATGCCCTGTAGTGTCCCCTACTTGCTGCCCCATCTAGTCGCCTCGAGAGTACATCTGCCAGTAGTATAAATAGGTAAGGTGAAAGTGGGCCACCTTGTCTTATCCCTCGGGTCGGTCTGATTGTTGCGGACCTGTCACTATTCACTACTACCTGGTATGTGGTTGTAGTGATGCATTCTTTAATCCACCCAATCCATTGGTCATTAAATCCTCTCCTCCTCATTGTGTCCAGGAGGAACTCCCACTCGACCCTGTCATAGGCCTTTTGCATATCGATTTTTAGTGCACATTCCGCCTTATTTTCATTGTTGCTCATATGGAGGTGATGGAAAACCTCATGCGCCACCATGATGTTGTCCTGTATGTGTCTCCCTGAAACAAATGCACTCTGAAAGGGAGTGATAAGATCTTCTAGGTATGGTTTCAATCGATTAACCAACACCTTGGAGATGATTTTATACAGGAAATTACAGCAACTTATGGGTCTAAAGTCCATTGGTTGCACAGGGTTCAACACTTTGGGTATCAACACAATATCAGTATTGTTTAGGGTGTTTAGAAGGTTACATGTTCTGAAGAAAGCCTTGACCGCAGTGATAACGTCCGCCCCCACGATAGTCCAGTTCCTTTGATAAAACAGCCCCGGGAAACCGTCCGGTCCAGGTGCACGTGATCCGCCTAACTGGTATGTGGTCATTCGTATCTCTATGTCAGTCACCTCCTGGGTTAGGCTATGATTCATCTCGGGCGTGATCTCGTGTGGTATCCAGTTAAGTAACTCCTGCCCCAACTCAGTTTCCTCCGATGCGAACATATCCCCAAAGTAACCACGTAGTTCATCTGTTATCATTCCCTTCTGTGTAATCCACTCCCCATTCATCCCCCGTAGGCGACATATTTGGTTCCTCCTCCTTCTTGCGATGGTTGTTTGGTGGAAGAAGGTGGTGTTACGGTCCCCCTCCCTTAGCCACTTCACTCGGGACCTTTGCCTCCAATACGTCTCATCCCTCGTCCACAACCCGTTTATCCTCCTTTTCAAATTTCTATCCTTTTCGACTGCGTCATGATCCATTGGGCCCTGCATATGCCTTCTTAATTCCTCATTCGTATTTGCTATTTCCCGTATGTTGTTACCGAACTCGGTTCAGCTCCATCTTATCAACTTCCTTCGGCATGTTTGCAACTTGGTTTGGACTCTATGCAGCTCTCGTCGTGTTGTTGGGTACTCCCATGCCTTTTGAATCACTTCCTTACATTTCGGGTTTTCGAGCCCCATGGCTTTGAACTTAAACCGGCGTGGTTTCCTCCTTCTCGGCCGAACAGTTTGGACCACTAATGGGGTGTGGTCCGATCTAATTGCTATTTCCTTTATTCATCGGCCTTGTTGGTGTTTTGCTGCCCATTCCGCGTTTATGAGCACCCGGTTTAGCCGTTCGCTTATTCTATGTTTCCCGCTTCGATTATTGCACCACGTGAAAGTATTGTCGTTAGCACCTAGGTCCTCCATGTTCAAGTCATCGATTAGTTTCTTGAACTCCTCCATATGCCTTGGTGACTTTCTTCGCCCACCCTCCTTCTCGTGATGGTGACATATCATGTTAAAATAACCCAAGAGCATCCATGCTCCCCTTCGGCCAGCTCCCAAAATCCGCAATCGGTCCCAATTTTGGGACCTTTCATTTGCTTCTGTGCTCGTATATACCCAAGTTACATGCATAGCTTCCCCGTGCTCCGTGAAACTGATCTCGCAATCAATGCAATTCGGGTCCGCGTACTTGATTTTTACCTTTGTCTCCCCTGTCCACCATAGTGTTAGCCCTCCCGACGTTCCGTTCGGGCTAACATAATAGCTTCCTTCCATTCTCATTTTAACTCGTGTCCTCTCGCAATAGGTATCCCCGTTCTTCGTCTCCATTATAAATATGATGTTCGGGCGTACCTTTTGTTGAGGTCTTGGAGGTGTTGAATTGTCAGGGCAGACCCCAATCCCTGACAATTCCATGATATTGTGCTCATTGATCTCGTGTGGCTGTTTCGGGACAGCCACCATAACCCTTTATCGTCTCTTGTGTTCCCTCCGTGTCGCTCCCCCTCCCGACTCTTCTCGGCTTTCCTTCTCCCATTTAGTGGTGTTCAACTAATTCTCTTTTTTGGACTAGTTCTCATCCTTTGTGCTATTTTTTCGGCCCCCTCCACCTTTATTTCCTCCATGTTTTTCATTCGCTTTGGTCCCGGTTGGTCTTCTAGGTCCCCCACCTTCCTTTTTAGCGTCATTTTGTTTAGGCACAGACTAAGACCGGGGTGTTGGATTTGGTTTTGTTGGTGTGGCGATGTAGGTGGTGTATCTGGTGGGTTCTCGACTATGTAGTTGTGGATGGGAGTGGTAGCATCGGTTGTGGCTTAGTTGTTTGGGTGGTCGGGTAGGTAGGTGATTATGGGGTGTGTTGGTATCGGTTGTGTATCGGTTTGGGACTTGGTATCAGTTGGTTTGGCTATTGTTGGGTATAGCAGAAAGATATTGGTCACGGCGGTTCTCTGTGGTTTTGGCTGGCTCTGTGGGGTTGGGTTCGGTCCTATTCGGCATGGGATGGCTATGCTTGTCGAATCAGTTTATGGGTTGGGTCTTGGCCATGTTGGTTGGCTTGGCTTTGCACTTTGGTATGGTTGTGGGATCAATGTCCGGGTTGGCATGTAGGTTTGTGTCTCGGTCGGGTTATTATGGATGGTGAGTGCCATGGCATTGTCCATTTCTGTATCATGTTATGCCTCCTTGTAGGGCTCCTCCTCCCCTTCCCCTTGGTCCCCTTTCATTTGGTCCTCATCCGTGTCCATTGTGTCCGCTTTCCCTTTCCCTTTTGGGTCCCCATTGGTCCACCATCCACCCTCTTGACCCTTTGTTTGTGACTGCTTTGTGCCCTTGTCTTTGTTCACTTTCCTTGCCTCAACCATGACATCGAACCATGTCTTCCTCATGGTCGGTTTGGTGTTTGTTTCTTCCCCCACTCTCCTCGGCTCCTTGTCTACGGACCGTGGTAGGTTTTGGTCTAACCCCTACCAACCACGGACCGTACGCGGGTTGTGTTGGATCATGTTCCGCCATTTGCACCTCCCCTTTGCATGATTGGGTTGTGTGACTTAGCAAGCCACACCCATAACAATAATCCGACAATCTTTCATACTTAATTGTCGCCCATCATTCTCCCCCTTGGGAGCTCGTCCACCAAAAGCCCACCATTAGCGGTTCATCCCCATTAATCTCTATCCTTAATCGCATATAGCTCTTAGTCACCCTTCCCACAATATGTTCTATCTCAAGGCACTTCCCTATCATGTTGCCAATTCTCCAAGTATTGACATTGCTAACTTATCAAGCCCTAGATCGTGAATTTGAGTCCACATGGTTACCCTCGTAAAATCCATATCGTTCACACTCATGTTCGGTTCCCACCGTTTGATGTTTAAAATGTGCTCATTTATCGCCCATAGTGACATATCAAGTATCTGTTTCGCATCTTGTTCTCGGCCAAAATTGAATAGTAGGATACCCGGTTCGGCCTCAGTGATCTCGACTGCACCATACTGAGCCCACGCAACCTTTAGGATGGTCTGGACCACCGATAATTTGATTGCCTTTTGGGCAATCAGCTTGCCCACATACCAGTTACCCTGCTGCAGCTGGTGGTTGGACCCTAAGTTGATCGTCGGTCGGATGGAGTCGTTTGTTTCGCCGGAGCTGGACATGATCGTGGGAGCCGACTCCTCACTTGCAGCTGGCAGCTCCTACAGATTGAACAGGACAAGAAAAGAAGAAACAGGGTTATGACTTGCTCAAGCAAATTCAGCTGCGACCTAGGGCAAAAAAAAAATTTGCAGAGAAATTAGGGCTTCAGTGTTGAAGACGGTGTTGGGGCGCTGGTTTACGTTGCTCCACTGCATGGAGGTGTCTCCATTACTGAACAGTGTCATTCCGTTTCTCTCCCTCTCTTTGATTGGTTGCTTAACTTCCTTTGCTGTCCACTTGCGCAGCTCTGATTGGTAGTTTGGTCGCTTCTCTCCGCTTGGATTCTTCTGTGTGGCTTCTTGCAATTAATGCAAGGATGATTCCAAATCCTTCGATTGGATCAGCAACTGTCACGGAAGGAAACCTAGTGGAATCGAGGTTTGCTACTGGACAGAGGAGAGCGTGAGCATAACATATGTTCGTATATTTAAGACTTTTCCCTTAAAAACATATAATTATTGAAAAATGTGTCATAAATGATTAATTAAATAAAAAATATATTTTATTAGAAATTTTAAAATAATTTAAGTTATCCAAAATTCAATTGATTAAAAAATTTAGAATAAATTAAATTATTAAAAAATGATTTATTATTTTTTTTCGGCTAGGAGATTAATTAAGGTAAACATATAAATTATTAAAAACTTTACGCCTTATTCAAGGTGAGGGACATACCTATTCCGAGTTTTTTTTTGGTAGAAACATATTATAAATACATAAAAAACACAAGTTAATTAGGAGCTACAAGTCTAGTTTTTGTCAAGCCAAACATGTCAGCTTTAATAAGTGACAAAACATCTAACGGAGGCTCATCAAGGATCACAAAATGTTCTTCAAGTCTGACCGCAACCTTGGCGAGTTGATCTGCTACCCTATTCGCTTCCCGATATATGTGTCAGAGTTTATATCTTCGAAACTCCAACAGCAGCTTTCTGTAATCGAAAATAAGCAGCATTAGAGGTCCATCGTTATTAACCTTTTCTACTATCATACCTATTGCTTCCTTTGCATCTGATTCCACATGGATGTCGTTTATCCTCATGGTTTTTGCCAAGGCTAGGCCATCTCTAATCCCCCAAAGCTCTCCCACTATACTATTTGATGTTCCAAGCTTTCTTTGGAACTCTTTTAGCCATCCTCCCAGGTGATACTGAATGACCCCTGCACAACCCGCTGGTCCCGGACTTCCATCGGCTGACCCATCCGTATTTAATTTTGTCCACCCCCATGTTGGTGCACGCCACCTGACTTCCACAGGTATACGAATGGATTTTGTCGTGCTTTTTTAAAAGCATAGTAGCCACATTTTTTTAATGCAAAAAAGATTAATTCCACAATATTTGTATGCAAAATTTTACTGTTAAACACAACAGATTTCCTATTCTTCCAGATATACCAGATCGTCGTAGAAAACACAAAATGCCACTGAGTTCCGTTTGCGTGAACACTTCTGTTTTCACAATTAGACTTCAGCCAGATTGATCTTGCATCATGTTCTCTTCCACATTACCACATTAACCTATTTCGAGGTTAAAGTTAAGAGTGGCTGATCCTATTCCTACCTAGCAGGGAATTCACTATTCTTATTTCAAATCATCCGTTCAACCAAACAAGAGAAATACGGATTTCCTATATTTCCTTCATTCCATCAATTAAACATGTCTTTTGGCTTTCATCGCTATCTTATGTAAGAAAGTGAGTGTGCTCTCAAGGGATAATATTTTCGTCCTGCTTCTTTCTTTCTACTTCTTAGATGTATTTTCTTTTGCCATTGCAATTCAATTCTACTGGTTCACCAACCTCCAAACAAAATGTACTTACCGCAAATAAATGAAGAACACATGTTGGACAAAAATAAAAGTCAACATTCTAAATAGTGGACCTCATAATACAATTTAATTAGAAACTTCAAAATAAATTATATTACTCAAAAAGATTTATCAAAATATAGTTTATTTAAAACTTTAGAATGTATTAAATCATTATAAAAATTAATCATATAAATTATTAAACTTTATGTCATATTCCGGGTGAGGGACATTATTGTCTTTTAACACTATGTCTTATTCTCGATTCTTGGGCATACTTATTATAAGGTAAAAGCTAAAAGGGACTATTCCCACTAGCAAGGAATTCACTATTCTCATTCCAAGTCATTTCATCAACCAAACACGAGAATTCACTATAACATGGAATGGATTTTCAAATAGAATATTACAAACATATTAACCTAACCGTAGTTGATACTCGTATAAGGATACGCGGTTAACCCAAACTCCTTGATCCAGAGTCACCTTCTGAATCGAGCAAACCCTAATTGGGTTCTGGATATAGCTTTAGCAGTTGTCTTCTTCACCAGATATAGCTTAAACAGTTCTTAATTGAAGAAGGAAACAGACAGATAAAGGTTTTCCTTTGACATCAGACAGACCCTTTATCATCTTTGCCACAGGTGTCTCAGTGCCCTTATTCTCCGTCTATCCGAAGCAACAGTCATGGATGATAACAAAGGGGATAAGGGGTTTTGATGGTAGAAATAGCTCGAGAAGCAGATAATCTGTATTGGATTGTTGACATTTTGATAGATAAAAAGATGTGTGAGGATTTTGTGAATTTATGGTCAGATCAGAAGGATCTCACCATCCTCCATTCAAAAATCATCACCATGTACATGTACCAATTTTTGATTTTCTGCTTTGACAACTTCAAAATCGTGCTTTTATTGTGATTTAGGGGTAATTGGGATTTTGAAATCTACATAGTAATGATTGATGAAGTCTTGTTCAAATACAAATGATTTTATCTGACAAAGAATTAGGCCTGACAGACATGAAATTAGCAGGATTACTTCACAGCTCTTTGTAGCAATAGGGCGAGGCAACATCTTGGTACCAGGAGACACTCAATTGTCCTTGCTCTTGACATGGATCGAGGCACTGTATGAGAGACTTTGGTTGGATGAGAAGAGCTTCAAGAGGCATGGATCGGAAGCTAGTTGAGGAGGGCATGGATAGAAGTGTGATGTTGGTGATTATGAATGTGACGGTACACTGGATGACACTTGACAGAGCTAGCAAAATGACATTGTTAATGCGTTGTGCTGCATTTAACATGTCATTTTGAACTCGAATTTAGAGAATCCATTATTTATTTGTTTATTAAAAAGTTGTTGCTTGTGAAACTTAGTTTCTACTTGAAATACATTTGCCTAGAAAGTTTTTACTGAAATTTTGTGAACTTTGTATGCCATTTGTGTGTAACTGAAATATGAATAACATTGTGTTATTTGCAAAGGTGGTGACTTATGTTTGTGGAGAAGTTGTTAAATGACGCTTTATCTTCTCTTAAATGTTATCAAACGGTTACTTTGGTTTGGATATTTTGTTACATAACCGTTACTACATCATAATCCATAAACATAAAAGGGGGTATAATCGTGTTTAAATTAGGTCATGTGACTTCCTCGTGATAGTCAGCCGGAAATATGTGACGGAAACTTAACGGAATAACCGTTCAGTCACATTCTCAAACTTAAGTAACGGTTCAGTCACGCAAAAAAAGATAAGTAACTTTTTAATCACACAAGTCAAAGATAAGTAACTGTTGAGGTAATTAACCCTATATTAATTTGGCTAAGTTATGTAGAATTGTGACAGGTGAGATTTTTAAGACATTTTCTCATTCCTAATGTCAATTTCATAACATTGGTCCATGTCAAACATATAATTCTCACTCATATGTGGCATGTAATGTAACATAGTTTAAAATCTTCCAAACTCTCTCATTCATTCTCCCAATAAGTTACAAAAATTCATTAATATCTTCTTATTTTCTATGTGCATTTATGATTTTTATTAAGTTTATTTTATTTACTAAATTTATATTTTATAAAAAGTAATAAGATGTATAAATTAAATCCTTTTATTACAGCATAATATAAGATGAAATTAAGAATTATTATATATATTATATATCAATTTTATGAAAGTAATAGTCACATGCTAATTTTATGTAAATATTTACAATAATGACATAAAATTTAGGGTATGAAAAAATTATAATAATAATTTTAAGTTTAATATAATTTCTTCATACTTTTCTTAGAAATATTTTTATAAAATATCACTGTTATATTCTATTAGAATCAACATATATTACAAAATTTAAAAATAATTTATATATTTTATAATTACTATAAATCATATGTATATATATACATATATATATACATATTATAATAGTTAGTATTTATTGAAAAATATATGAAAATAATAGATGTCATAAAATGAATTTTAAAATTATTAATTAGCATCATATTCATAATTGTTTACATTTGTTTTTTTATTATATTCATTTATTTTCAAATAATTTTATATAATATAAATAATTGTTATATTGTATAATATTATAAAAATAGGTTTAAATTTTTTTCAAAAATATAATTAATTTTTATGTTGTGTAATTAAATTAATATTAATTAAATGTACTTTAATAAAGTGTAAATAATCATGTTATAAATATATATTTAGATTTATTTAAGAAATATTATTAATTTATAAACTAAAATAATTATTATATTGCGCAAAACGCGAATGAGTTTTCTAGTTTTAAAGTAATTAAACATTCGACATATATTAAATCGTAATCGGAAATGAGTTCGGGTACAAATGATCATCTAATACAAGTAAAGACAGCAGAGGGGTCGGGGGTGATAGCACCCAGCCCGAAGGGCAAGACCCCGCTAAAGTATGCTTAGCAACCCAGTCCGCACAAGCATTTGCGGACCGGGGTATGTGGTTCCAAACGGCGAGCTCCATACCGGATGTCATCTGAGCCGCGTTGGATAAGATAGCATCAAGTCTCCATGAGAAGTCCGTGCCTCGCAGATGGTTGATAACGCCAAGGGCATCCGACTCGAACACGACCCTCGTCCATCCCATGCGTCCCGATAATAAGACTCCCGCCCGTATAGCCTCGGCCTCCAGAATTTCCGCCGATGGTGCAGCCTTTTGGAACGAAATTCCCCCAACTACACGGCCCGCATCGTCCCTCGCAATGACCGCCACTGCACCTTGGCCCGTGGTCCTATCCCACGAGGCGTCGCAGTTAATCTTGATAGTTCCTCTTTGCGGACGAGACCACCCTATGCGTGTATGTTGCTGTCGACCATTAGTGCTCGGCGGTTTCAACATTTCAAACACGAGCTTGTCGATTTCCCATACGATCCGATCCACCACCGGGGGTTTGCCTTCGAACAGTAGTTTACACCGGGCCTTCCACACAACCCATGCCACGATCATCAGGCGCGGCCAAGAGTGCACCTCATTTTGGCGTCGCGGCTGATTTCCATTTGTTGCCCAAACGAGCCAATCGTCCATACAAAGTAAGGCCAAGTTCAAGGCATCAAGGTTCAAATGTCTCAACCATACCTGGTGCATCCATGGACACCCGAACACGGCATGCTCGGTCGAGTCCTCCCGTCCGCATGTCAAACACAGGGGTGATACGGGGACCCCTCTCCTCACAAGGCTGCCACATGTGGGAAGGGATCTCGCTGCCAGCTTCCAGGCGAAAGCCCTAATCTTCGGCCATACCCCCGCGTGCCAAATGGCTGACCAAACCCCCAGAAGGTCTGGTGTCGGCTGGTGGTTCAAGTCGAGGTTCGGTGCCGCTGACTTGTTGTGGATACAGTGATAAGGCATTTTGACTGAAATGTCGCCCGAACGTGAGTGTGGCCATCGAAGAATGTCGGCTTGTGGCTGTGAGGGGATGGCCACATCCAGGACCGCACCAACGTCCGAAGCGAGAACCTTCTGCTTGATTAAGTCCTCGTGCCAAGTTCGGTCTGTCTGATTCACCCACTCCTCAACCATCGCAGATAGGGGCTGCCGAGTGTTAGCAGGTCTGATCCTGAGGTTCAGCTGGTTTGGGACCCACGGGTCAAGAAACGGCCTGATGTCCGAGCCATTCCCGAGAGCCCAAACACCATTTTCCTTGATTATATCCCTCCCCTCGAGCATACTCATCCACGCCCAAGACAGCCTATTACCTTTAACCACATGTAAAAAGGAGGTATTACACACCTTTTAATACACGAACCCATAGCGCATCCGGTTCCTTGGTAATACGATGTGCCATGTTCGCGAGAATTGCCCGGTTGAAGGCTTGCATTTCCCGGAACCCGTACCCTCAACTTCATTTTGGAAGAGTCATAACTTCCCACCTCTTCCAGTGGATACGTTTGTTGCCCTCACTTGACCCCCACCAGAAACGGGTTATCAATCTATTGACCTCCGCGCACCACGTAGATGGAAGCTTGAAGACATGCATGACATAGGTGGGGATTGATGTGAGGACCGCCTCTATCAAGACCTCCTTACCCGCTTGATTGAGCATTTTCGATTTCCAGTTCTGAATCTTATCACAGACCCTTTCCAATAGGTATGATAGCGCGTCCTTCTTAGACCTGCCCCAGACAGTAGGCAATCCCAAGTAGAACCCCGGGTTTATAGACTGGACAACCCCAAAGATCGCCGATATGTCACTCTTGTGCCCCTCATCCGCGGCCGAATTGAAGAAAAGAGTCGACTTTGAGTAGTTGATCTTTTGGCCCAACACTGAGCAGTATTCCTCCAAGGATGTTTTGAGAGCTAAGGCCTCATCCCGAGACCCCTTAAGGAACAACATCGAGTCATCCGCGAAGAAAAGGTGCTGTATCTCGGGACAACCCCGTTTTGGTCTGATTCCCCTAAAGACTCCTTGTACAACCTGGTTATCAAGCATTCTTGACAATATATCAGCAACCAAGATAAACAAGTAGGGGGATAGGGGGTCACCCTGTCGAAGGCCCCTCGAGGGGGTAATGTGGCCCGTTTGCGATCCGTTGACGATGATCCGATATGATACCGTTGAAATGCAAGCCTCGATCCAACGTACCCACGTGTCCGAGAAATCTCTCCTCCTAAGCCCCTCGAGAAGAAAGTCCCATTCGATTCGGTCATAGGCCTTTTGCATGTCAATTTTGAGAGCGTACTCCGATCGGCCTCGAGTACCTCTTAGTTTCCCGCGCGTCTTCAGGTATTGGAACATTTCATGAGCGATGATGATGCTATCCTGAATGCGCCTGCCTGACATAAATGCACTTTGGAACGGTGTAATAAGTTCTGGAAAGTAGGTTTTAAGCCTATTTGCCAAAACCTTTGAAATAATTTAATATCCGAAATTGCATAAGCTAATAGGTCTGAAATCAGAGGCGCTCACGGGATTGGGTAATTTCGGGATTAAAATAATATCAGTGGCATTTAGAGAGGGTGGCATGATACCTGTCTGGAGGAATGCATTGACAAAAGTGAGCAAGTCCGAACCGATTGTACCCCAGCTCTTCTAGAAAAAGGAGCCAGAGAACCCGTCTGGACCTGGTGCCCTTGATCCTCCCATTTGAAAACACGCCTTCCTTACTTCCTCCCCCGTGGCACAGCCCGTGAGAATCTGATTGGTGTGATCCGATATCTGAGTATCTATGCATCCCAAAACTCGGCTAAAATCCATTATGTTTCCCCCGTTTGGCCTATCCGAGGTGAAGAGATGCGTATAGAACCGAACCAGTTCGTGTTTAACATGTGCATCCCCTTGGATCCACGACCCATCCTGTCCTTGAAGCCTAATGATTTTGTTCCTCCGGCGCCTTGATAGCGTTGATTGGTGAAAGAAGGCCGTGTTTCGGTCACCCGAGTTTAGCCACCGAATCCTGGACCGTTGTGCCCAATATATTTCCTCTCTTTTTCAAAGGGCATGTAGCTTAGAGTTCAAAGCACGTTCCAGGTCTTGAACTGACCGAACCGATCGGCAGTCAGGTAACCTAGACAGCTGCTTCTTGACCTTGGAGATTTCCACGACGTTGTTGTTGAACACCTTTCGACTCCAATCCAAAAGTGACTTGTTGCACCGATTCAGTTTGAGGACAACGTCCGGGGGATTCGCCACAGCCCCACCCTGATTCCACGCATCTTTGATCACCTCGTGGCAATCAAAATTTTCGAACCAGAAATTCTCAAAACGGAACCTTCGTTGTGACCGTGAGTCACTAAAACGGAGATGAAGCACAATAGGAGCGTGGTCCGAACCCACCATGATGTCGTTAATGCATTGTGCGGTTGGGAATAGGCCGCACCACGCTTGATTGGCTAGAACCCGGTCAAGTCTTTCTTGTATACGTTCCGCACCTTTCCGATTGTTTGACCAAGTGAACCTAGACCCTTTGAATCCGATATCCTCAAGAAGGAGTTCCTCCAAGAGATGATTGAACCCCTCGATCTTCCGTTGATCCTTTCTCGCTCCCCCGACCTTCTCCCTATGGTGGGAGATGTCGTTGAAATCACCCATGCACACCCATGGTTCTAGTCTCCCACGGCCAAAGTTCCTGAGCGTGTCCCAGTTTATCGTCCTTCTTGAGAAATTGGGGTCCCCGTATACCCATGTTACTCTGAAATCGTTTCCCACACTTCCATCCCGGATGATAGTGTCCATGAAGTTTTTGTCTTTTGCACACATATGCACCTCCTTATTCCACCAAAGAGCAAGTCCTCCACTCGCTCCGATAGGGATGACATAAGAACCGAAATCCATCCCTATCCTCCTTCGAACTCTCTCACAGTGGGCTTCGTTCTGTTTCGTCTCCATCAAGAAGACCATCGCAGGCCGAGAGCCCTTCACCAGGTCTTTTAGATGACGAGCCGTCAGGGGAGACCCTAACCCTTGACAGTTCCAGCTAATGATGATCATCTACCCCCCGTGGCTGTTTTGGGACAGCCACCAGAACCCGTGTTAGGAGTAGGGGTAGATTTGGCAAAAGAACTAGCAGTCCGACTGCTCTGAGAACTAGTTGTGATGTAATGTCGTGGTTTGGTCGGCCCCATCCCAGCTAGACGAGACGAGGCTTTCGACATAGTTATTTTCCTTCGTTTTGGAAGGTCGTCGTTGTCCGATGTATTAACTCTTCTTTTTGAAACTGGTCCCATAGATGACGGTCTCTCATGCCCTTTCCCATGTTTCTCTTGCCCGATGAAGCCATCCCCTTGTTGGCTTGGGGATATAGGATCAACCGGGCCAGATCGCATTGGGTCAGTAGCAATAGGCGTAGGTAGCTGCTATTTCCTGCTAGAGCTGTTTTCCTCAGATTTATCTTCATCGTAGCAGTCAGTTTTAGGCTTAGGTTCATCCAAGGTTACCCCCATAACTGCCGCAGCAATATTTAGGGAGAGGTCTATAATTGGTTCATGTAGGCCTGCAGCATCATCTTTCCCCTGAAGGTCGACCGGAGAGGAATTGAGATCAAAGATAATCGTTGTTGGGGTCGATTGGCAGGGCTCGGCTACTGGTTCCGTTTGGTCAATGCCACTAGAGAATACTTGATCCTCCAATGGCGATGGTGGTCGAGCATCAGGGGCAGAGGTTGATCGAGATTTAGAAACCGACTTGGAGGGGTCCAAGGCAGGCTGATCGACAGGCTGATCCTCTGGCCGAGGGGACTGCATAGGTGATGAGTTGTTACTGCCAACCCTGCTCTGGTTTTGGTGCCAGCCCGAGTTAGCAGCGTCCAAGCGTGACCTCCCCTGTTTGGAGAACCCCAGAATGTCCTGCATCCACTCATTGACCTTCTTCAGGATAGGCTCCCTCCTAGGTGGTTGGTGAGACGATCCACCAATGTTCACCCACCTAGAGTTGGATCTAGGACGGGCAACCGAGAGCCAACCCCCATACCTCGGGCATAAGGTATGCTCATCCATAACCTGTGGTTCCTTGCAAGAAAGCGAGCTATGACCGATCCGACCACATTTGTAACAAATATCTGTGAGCCTTTCATACCGCACAATTGCCCACTTGAGCTTCCCCTGAGAATCCAACCATTCAAACCCCGTGATCAAAGGATCCGCAATCTGAACTTCTACTTGGATCCTAAGAAAGGTCCTTTGGTTCATCAATTGAGTGTCCTCCACCTTGATGCACTTGCCTATGCTAGCCCCGATGCTCTCAGCATTAACCCTATTAAACATCTCTAAACTGAGACCATGTATCTGCACCCACAGCTGAACCACCTTAAAATCAATGTCCGTGATGGACATATTCGGAAGGCGCGGTCGCAAATTCAGGCCGTGTCCGTGAATGGACCATGGCGACAAGTCAAGCACAATATCCCTATCCTTAAGGCTTTCGAATTCAAACATAAGTGTTGATGCGGTTACCTCGGTGTATCAGACAAGACCATATCTAGCCCATGCCTCCCTCAGTACACTTTGAACAACCGAGTTCTTGACTTGCTTATCAGCAATCAGCATGCCAAGCACTCTAAAAACCTTCGGAACTTCACAATTGAGACCCGAAGAAGGCACTAGGCGCAGAGGCAGGGCGCCCTGTTTCCTCGTTCCATCAGAGCTGGTCTGACTTGCCATGAGGCGATATCGGTTCGGAAGCAGACTCACAATTGTCGCAGCACCCTGCAAATCAGAAAGAAAAGGAGGGCACTCAAGAAAACGATTAGGATTAGATGATAACAGACCTAGGGTTTCGGATTGCAGAGTTCCAATTGGGGAAATCACAGATGATATTTTAAAGTAATTTACATAGTATAGGAATTGAGAATTGTATATTTAACATAGACTTATTAAAATTAATTATTTTAATATTAGGATTAAGAAAATATATTAAAAAACTTATTTGTTAAAAAAAAAAATATTTGTTATAATTGTATACATTTTAACAAATTAATATATATATATCATCTGTTCCGATTCCAGGAACCGAATAGCACAATCCCTCTCGGCCATTCTCTTCACCTGTACCTGCTCACCGTCTACCTCGCAGAACAGGCAGTAGGATTGTCTTGTTTGTCAGTGTGAGATCCAAGTGAAATCACGATCGACCATCAGAAGCAGGTAGGCTTTTGTCACCTTTCTTGTTCTTTATGAATTAGTTATTCAATTGCCTCTCGCTTCCATTCTAATTGTGCACGGTGAATTAGATAGCATTTCGCTATGTATGTAAATTTTAAAATGAAACTTCGCTTATCGCAATTAGTTTCATAGTCCCGTCGGTCCAAAGCTCGTAGTTTGTTGTTGATGTTGTTGGGGAGGGGAGGGGCTTCATTATGTTTTTGCCAATTTCTTCTCTTCCAGTTCCCCTATCTTGCATTATTATATTGGAGGCGATCTGCAGGGGTCGGTGGTTGGACAAGAATGGCTGCCTGGCCGGAGGATAGATTTGTGCTTTTAGAGGTTATTAATCAATTAATGTGTGTGTGTGTGCATATATATGAATGAATTGATCAACCAAAATTAATAAATGCTTACTGCCAAAATGTCTGTTCTTCTTGGTGCGTGCCATTTTACATTTTTTTTGTCTTATCATCTGATTGTATTGACCCTTCGTCCCTCACTGATCTTTCTTGGGAGGTGAAATATTAAGTTCCTCTTCTGCATATGATAAAACTGCTAATGTGTATAGATATTTAATGTACCATCTCACAGATTTGCCAATAGCTGCTTTTGGAAGAAATAGAATCACATTCTTTAGTTTAAACAACTTACTATAGGCTGGCTATATGTTTTAGCTAAAAAAACTTGAAGAATTTGGAATTGCATGTTGTTGTTTTATCATGTAGTAAAAATTTAGAACCACAATTTTTCTGTCTATAGAGTGAACACATCTTCTGTAGCTAACTCCTTCTCCAGACCAGATATTGCAGTGAACAATTGGGAGAATGCATCCCAAATAACCAGATAAGTCAATATCAGTGTTCTCTCTACATAGACAAGCTAAACTGATCTGATGAGTGCAGGTAAATTTATATCCTTCCAAATGATGCGTGCTGATTTTCCATTTAAACAGTATATTATATATATATATATATTTTTTCACTTCCTTGTTTTCATGTTCTGAGCACACAGTAAAAATACATTTCAATTGGAACTTGGAAGAGAAAATCTTTTATTACCTCATATTTTACTTGTGCATCCTTTCATATGTGAAAAGGGTTAAATCTGTACTTACATTGTTAGAACTTATCTTCAGTTATTCATTAAGATAGCCAATTATGTTTTCCAATTTCTAGAACTATCGGCTGGCAAGAATGCTTCATTATGTATTTTTTTTATCAGTGGTTGAGAAATTACTACTAGAATTTTATATTATGTATCCAAATGTACTACTGCAGGAGGTGCATTTGGGGGGAATCGAGGCCTGCAACCCGTACCTCCAGAAAAAGGGGTTTTCCCTTTGGATCACATGCACCAGTGCGACCTGGTATCGATTTCATTGAATTCAGTGAAGCATTATTATGTTGTGATTCCTTGATCCACATACATGTCTTGAACACATAGTTTCTCTGTTGGTGTGTTTGATGTTAGGAGAAGAAAGAGTATCTGAATTGTCTGAAATCATCAAGCCATCAATCTGAAAAATGTAGAAACTTCTCAAAGAAGTATTTGCAGTGCCGCATGGAAAAGTGAGTTTCCTGTATCATTCCGTGATTCATTTGTTGTTCAATTCTTCAGATCTTGACTAGAATGAACATCTTTATCATTGGTTTTGTTGATCATCTTGTGTAGGAACTTGATGGCAAGACAAGACATGTCAGAACTTGGATTTGGAAAGGAAAGTACTGAAGAGAAACAACAACCTCAGAGGATTGATAGATAATTGATAACACTACGACCCAGAAGACTCTTCTTTGTATTCGTTCATCCTGACCTAATCAATCTAACAAATTATTATCCGTATGTGAGCAAAAGATATTCAGAGAAGTCAAATGCATTTTGAATGTGTTGAACGAGTCTTCCAAAGAGGTAGCTATTTCCTAATAAATGTAAAGAAAATCATTGGAAGGAAATTTATATAATAATACTTGTCTACTTTTATTGATTATAATATAGTCTAATTTTAAGTGTCGTAATCTAAAATAAAAAACTTGTTTAAATTATTCTAATTTAAAACTATTGTTTTAAATTTTAATACATCCTAAATGAATAGTCATTTAATGACATAATATTTTATATTTTTTATTATTATTAGTAAATTAATAAAGAATAATATTTGTATATTATTTTCGTATATTAGTTTAATACAAAATCCACACGTTAAGTGTTGATTAATAACTATTATAATATAATTTTTTAATTAATTAAAATTATACGTGTGTTGATAAGTAATATATCTATATTTGACGCAACTCATTATGAAATGGATATTTCAATTTGGATGTTTCATATTTAGATAGATTCATTAGAAACATATATGTAGGGCTGAGCATGGGCGGTCCGGTCCGCAAGACCGATGCTGAAATTTTGGTCTTGCCTTCTGGAGGACCGAGACCGACCTCGGCCAAAAAAGCCCGCCCGAGTCGGTCTTTCTTGACTCGGGCCGGTCTCAGTCCAGGACCGAATCTGCACCCAAAAAAAACAAAAAAAACTATGAGCTCATAGTATTCTTTAGTAAATTTATCAGGATACAACTTTTATAGAGATAGAAAACCTCCAAAATCCATAATCATTTCTGTGTGGTATTATGAAAATCCCAAATTCACATTCCTTCGGTCCGGGCCAGTCCTAAACGGGTTTTCGGGAAAAAAAAGTCCAAGACCGAGACCGACCTTGAAGAAAAAAACTTGCCCGCTCGGTCTCGGTCTTAGTCGGTCCGGTCTCGGGCCGATCTTATCGGGAATTCGGTCCAACAGTCTTTTTTTATCACCCCTACATATATGTACGTGCAGGAGAAAACTAATGTTATTCATAACCACGAATCCAAAAGTCACTTATAAATTGGTTCATTATTCCAAACGAAATTTAACTGTATAACATAATATTTTGTTTTTTAAAATAATTAAGTTCAAATTTAAAGGGTTAAGGTGTAGTTTTGGACCCATATAGACTATCCGCCATGAGTGAGCTGGTTTAGATTAATATTCAGCCCTAATCTCTTCAATATTTTATAATTTTTAAAAGATTGTGTTATATTTCTAATTTTTAAAATATATTCTTGTAAAATGTGAAGTAAAATTTGACGGTAAAGAAAAACTGAACCTCTTAACAAATATTACGCACAAAATCTTTCGCTTTTAATCATTAGGGAAAATTCCGATGGTGGCTATCTCCGAAATCCAACAAGCCTTCGCCGAGCAAAAGGTAACGGACACACAACACCTATGGCCCAAGAGAGAAGACAGACCGAACCATGGAGAGCACCAACCGACAATACCATCAAGATCAATTGTGATGCATCGTGGTGTAAGCAAACGCGAAGAGCGGGAATATGGATCATAGCAAGGGATAGCGAAGGCAAAGTGCTAGGAGGGATGAACAGTAGGGAGTGGAGCAATGACATCGACATCATGGAAGCAAGGGCCCTACAAGAAGGCATAAGGCTAGCAATTGAACAGGGATGGCAAAACATCATAATGGAAACAGACTCGCAAACGGTTCACAAACAGATAAGAGGGGAACCGCTGCATTGGAGGTTAGCAACCACAATACGGAACATTGGAGCACTAGCAAATCGGATCGAGTGTGTGCACTGGAGGGCTATTCCAAGGACATCGAATGAATGCGCGAATTGGATAGTTAAATAACCTAGAATAGGAGTGCGTCTAAGTGATTGAGTCGAAAGACCACCACTACCAGTAGTACGTTTATTAGTGAATGATTGTAATCCTGAACTTCCGTGACCCCGTGTCATGACGTTTTATTTCTTTAAGTAAAACGATTTCTTGGATAAAAAAAAAGTATAATTATAAAGAAAACACACAAGACACTCTCAACTAAGTATTCATTGACCTTAGACATTTATCACAAACAATCTAATCTTTTAAGTTCGCCTCGTTTTTCTTAGCAGACTTTCGAAGGTATATATATATGTACATTCCTCTAATGAATTCTAACAGAAGTGCGTGACACGACATCATATCAAGTATAGATTTAAAGATATGTGATTACCTAAATCAAACACCACTAAGTATAATTTTCAATTATTAATTTAGTCTTTTATGTTTAACGTGCTTAACTCCTCCGAAATTTAGTCTTCAAACATTAAGTTTTTCAATCCTAATGCACTATGTTTTATCTAAACTAAGATTTTCGATCACTAATCCCTCCGAACCAAATGGATTAAAATAATTCCGATTCTAAAACACTAAGGGGATGTTTGTTTGAAGCATGAACCATGTTATTGAAAAGGGAGGAATCAGGAATAGAAGAAGAGATGAACAAAACATTCAAACGAAAATCATTCTGTAATTTTCTCATTGATAATCGACAACTACAGCTATCGCTATCTATAAATAGTTACAGAAATACTGCAGAAGAAAAAAACTAGTTGGTTAATACTGTTACAATTTTCTTAATTAACTAACACTTAATGTATCTAACAATAACAAATAAGTCCCTAATCAATGTTAGACTGAATGAACTCCAGCATCCAGCAGTATTCAGCCTACTTCAGCATCAACAACACTCTAATTCTTCATTGACAGCTTCAGCATCCTCATCAGATTGATCCTCACTAATCCCCCTCAATCTGATGGGTCGAAATAAATCCTTAAGTCCAAGTTTTGCTGCCAAATAATAATGTTGTTCCTTTGACAAAGCCTTCGTCAAAATGTCTCCCAATTGTTCCTTGGACATAATGTGCTTCAGCTCAATCAAACCTGTCTGCAATTTTTCACGAACAAAATGACAATCTATTTCTATATGTTTAGGTCGTTCATGATACATTGGGTTAGCTGAAATTTGTAAAGTTGTTTTGTTGTCACAATACACAAAAATTGGTTCATTATGTTCAACATTCATTTCCTCTAACAAACCTTTGATCCAAACCAATTCAACATTTGTCATTCCTATGCTGCGATACTCTGCTTTTGCAAAGGATTTTGAGACCGTTCCTTGCTTCTTTGCTTTCCACGAAATCAAAGACATTCCAAGTTTTACACAATAGTCTGTAACAGACTTCCTTGTGTTAAATGCTGAATCAAAATATTCCTCGTGTTTACACAACACCATGCCCAATCTAAATCGCATTATGCTGCTAAATACTAATTATTCTCAGCAGGAAAAAACATACCCAAACCTGGTTGGTTCTTGACATATTTAACTATTCTAAGAGCAACACTGTAATGTGATTGCTTTGGTGACTGTAACAACTTACTAAGATGTTGTACACTAAAAGCTATATCATGTCGTGTTACAATAAGATAAAGGAGTTTGTCAATTAACCGTCTAAATGAACCAAGATCAGTTACCTCCTTTTCTTCACAATTTACCTTAAAGTGATTATCATAAGCAACCAAGGTGAGCTTTATATTTGCTTCCATACGTGTCTTCGCAGGTCTGGTTCCACCTAATCCTGTTTCAGAAATCAATTCTAAAGCATGCCTTCTCTGGTTTAAAGTAATTCCTTTAGGACCTCTAATCCCAAAAAGTATCTCAAATGGTCTAAATCTTTAATCTTAAAATTCTTTTTCAAGACAAGTTGCAATTCATCTATCATGTTTCTGTTATTCCCTGTTATTGAAACATCATCTACATAGACAAGCATAATTACAATGTTAGGACCATTTCTTTTGGAAAACATTGAGTAATCGTGTTTGTTTTGGGAATAACCATTTAAATCCAATGCCTTTGTTAACTTTAAATTCCATTGGCGAGAGGTCTTCTTTAAACCATATAATGACTTCAGAAGTTTACAGACTAGATTCCCTTATTGACTATTGAATCCTTGTGGAATTTGCATGTACACCTCTTTGAATAAGTCCCCTTGCAGAAATGCTGTAACCACGTCCATTTGAAACAATGACCAATTAAAATTAGAAGCAATGGCTAATACGATTCTCATTGTTACAATCTTATCCATGGGACTAAAGGTGTCTAGATAATCCACTCCATATTTCTGGTTATAGCCCTTTGCCACAATCCTTGCTTTATGACGCTCCACCAATCCACCTAACTTTTATTTTATTTTAAAAACCCACCTGTTACCAATTACTGTCTTTCCTTTCGGTAGTGGGACAATATCCCCGGTCCTATTTTCTTCCAAGGATGAGATCTCATCCTTCATGGCAGATGCCCAACTTGGATCACTTGTTGCTGCTTCAAATGTATGTAGCTCTACCAATTTGATTGATGTCGGAACGAAATATTGATAATTTCCCTTTAAGGAGTGATAAGATAAACTTTCGTTATAGGATGGCAGTTAGTAGCAGTGTTAGAAACAACAAAATCATCATGCCAAATGGGAGGTCTAGTTTGCCTTGATGATCTTCTCAAAAGGGGGTGGGGGTGGGGTGCTCATTGTTAAATTTTGTTTATTGATTATTTTGTTAAAAGGTTTCGTCATCAGTTTGTTCATCAGAGGCTCCATTACTATCTTGCAATTGTCCATTATGAATATTGTCTATGTCATAATAAGGCTGAATTTTATCAGCGAAAAACTGTCAATTATTTTCAGTCAAGAAGGAATAAGGGAAAACATGCTCATAGAACAAAACGTCCCTACTGATTGAATACTTTGTGAGGAATTTCCTAACAAAATTACTTTGTGAGGAATTTTCTTCTCTTGGTTCTTTAAGAACTATCGAACTTATCAGATTATCTGCGACGTTCAACTCCGACTTATCAATCAAGTTTTCCATCCTTATTTGTGGCGTCTTCATACCATCCATCTTTTTTTGAAGCAGAAACGTCCACATCATTTTCCTAGGGTTTTCGTCTCACAATCGACGAGAATCATATCACTGATTGAAGATAAACAAATAGAGCATTGTGTTTTTTTACAAACATGTGGGAACAACATAATTTTACAAATCGATTATGGGAACAATATGATTTAAAAACACATATGGAATCACACTTAGCAAAAGATGGAGACGAAACAGTTAAATAACCACTTCTATTTTTTTTCTCATGACACATGCACATAAAGAGTGAGAAAAAATAGAGCAAATGATATATGTTTATTTAATATTATTCTTAATATATATATATGTTTTAAAAATATCAAATAGATGAGTAAGTATTTAAATATTATCGAGTAAATTATTCATTATTTTTTTAAAAAACAATATTGACTATATGTCATATATCAACGTCGAAATGAACTCATATTTTGTTAATTATTATTAGATAATCCGAGTAAATAATAATTTTAAAATATTTTATATTAAAATTCACAAAATTTGATAAAAATTGAAAACTAACATAAGAACTATTCTTATGTAGATATTTGTTTGTTTTATGAATCCTCATCATAAACTTTGTAAGTTTAATTAAATATCTCTAACATTAAATTATAGTTGTATATAATCCTACTGCATGTTAGATATTTTAGTGTAATTGGATTGACTAGTTGACCAATAGGATCATAGTATTTCATTAAACAAGCCAAGAGGGTGCGAATTGCACGCTTGTTTAAGTATATTATGATTCACTGTATCGGAAATTCATCAGTTTCTTAGGGACAGGCAATGGGGATCAAAGGGGACAACGCCCCCTTTGCAGGGGTCCGGGGGAAACTGGGCTGGTTCCCAGGGGCGGGAGCCCCTGACGGGGTCCAAGGGGCAGAGCCCCTGGATGGGGTTAAGCTTCCAGGTCAGCTGGGAAAATTTTAAAGTTACTATTCTAAAACTTTATCAAAATTTTATTTTGATAAACTTACTATTTTAAAAATTCATTGTAAATTTGATTTTTTTGGAATTAATGACTTAATATTTTAACTCAAAATTCCTGGTTTTTTGGACACTTGCTTTGGAGCCAAGTTTAGGCCGAAATGGTGCAATGACTTCGACCCCAAGTCATCTTCCCAAGGGGTCCGTTTTCTTTGGAGCCAAAATTTCAAATGAATAGACACAAGGTTAGGCCGAATGGTTCCTATGGGTTCCAAAGGGTGTGGTGTCTCTTCCAAAGGGTGTGGCAAACACTATTAATTGGTCATAGGGGAGGTCCGAAATTTCCATCTCAAACATTCACATTCCTTATCAAGTTCTAGTTCAGACAGATTCTGATTTTATCCGATTGAAAGTTTGGGTGCCACCAAATTGTTTCAATCTGAAAGTGCCGTCACGACTTCAGATCAATTCAAGAAACCCCATCGAAAGTTCAACAAAGATTGAAACAATTTCTCTGAAGATGACGGACGGAGAATCTGCTAGGGATATGACGAGTAAGTTTGCAAAGTTAGATAAGTTCAAACGCAATGACTTTCGAAGATGGCATAAGAAGATGCACTTCCTTTTAACAACCCCAAAGGTTGTGTACGTGTTGAGTACTCCCATGCTAGAACTGTTTGAGAATGAAACAGTTGAACAGACTAGATGCCGCTGCAAATGGGAGAATGATGACTACATTTGTCGTGGTCACATCCTGAATGGTATGTCTGATTCCCTATTTGAATGTCGAGTCTGCAAAAGAGTTGTGGGATTCCCTTGAATCCAAGTACATGGTCGAAGATGCTTCAAGCAAGAAGTTTCTTGTTAGTAATTTTAACAATTACAAGATGGTTGATACTAGACTGGTCATGGAACAGTACAACAAACTGTTAAGGATTCTTAGACAGTTTGCTCAAAATAACATGAAGATGGATGAATCCATCTCGGTTTCTAGTGTTATAGGCAAACTGCCACCATCATGGAAAGATTTCAAACATACCCTGAAACACAATAAGGAAGAGATGTCTCTTGTTCAACTTGGAAGTCACTTCAGGATTGAGGAAGGGCTCATGAAGTCGACAATAACCTTAAGAGTAAGAACTAAGTTGGTAACTCTTCTGTGAACATGATTGAAGAGGGTCGATTTTCAAACTCGAACAAAGACAAGGGGAATAAACGAAAGTTTAAAGGAGATGACAACAAGTCTTCCAACAAGAAGCCTAAGGTGGCATGTTGGAAGTGTGGCAAACCTGGTCATTTCAAGAAGGATTGTCTGGTTGGAAAAGGCAAGTATAACGCTGGTCCAACTGGATCTAAGGATCCTGAAAAGCAACAAGGTTAGATTTTAGTACAAAATAATAATTCAGGTAAGAACTATGTATCAGTAATATCTAAGGTATTTTATGTGCAGGATGATCACGTTGCATGGTGGATTGATTCAGGAGCAACAACTCATGTGTGTAAAGATCTTCGTTGGTTCAAAAACTTTCAACCAATTGAAGATGGATCTGTCTTAAAGATGGGAAATGTTGCGACTGAACCAATCAAAGGACTAGGAAATGTTAAGCTTGTCTTTACTTAAGGAAAATGTGTATCTTTAAACAATGTATTGTATGTTCCCGGGATTCGAAAGAATCTCTTATCGGGTGTTGTTTTAAATAATTGTGGTTACAAACAGGTGTATGAAAGTAACAAGTATATCTTGTCAAAACATGGTACTTTTGTAGGATTTGGTTATTTAAGTAATGGTATGTTTATATTGAATGTTAAGGTTTCATTTGATAATGAATCTGCTTGTATGACTTCTATTAGTACTAGCAATAATATGAATAAATCAGATTTATGGCATGCTAGACTAGGACATGTTCATTATAAAAGAATGAAAGATATGTCTAAAATGAGTCACATACCTGCTATTGATATAAACAATGAGAAATCTAAAACTCGCACGTTAACTAAGATAACCAGAAAATCTTTCAAGGATGTAAATAGAGTATCCAAGGTATTGGAACTAATTCATAGTGATTTATGTGATTTTCATTCTACTCCTTCATTAGGAAATAAAAAGTAAGTCATTACTTTTATCGATGATGCTTCTAGATATTGCTATGTTTATTTGTTGCATGCTAAGGATGAAGCTCTTGATAAAATTAAAATTTATAAAGAAGAAGTTGAGCTACATCAAAGTAATCTGATTAAAAATTTACGTACTAATAGAGGAGGTGAGTATTATGATCCATCCAGTATATTTTCAATCTACTGGTATAATACATCAAACTACAACTCCTTATACACCACAACAAAATGGTGTAGCAGAAAGGAAGAATAGGACTTTGAAAGAGATGGTTAATTCCATGTTATCCTATTCAAGTTTATGTGAAGGTTTTGGGGTGAGGCTATGTTAACATCCTGTTATTTATTGAATAGAATTCCTAATATAAGGAATAAGATTACCCCATATGAATTGTGGTATAAAAAGCCACCAAAATTAAGTTTTCTGAGAGTTTAGGGATGTAGAGCAATTGTAAGGCTCATTGAACCCAAAAGAAGAAACTTGGGTGAAAGAGATATAAATTGTATCTTCATTGGGTATACTGAGCATTCCTATGCATATAAGTTCTATGTGTTAGAATCTAATGACTATGTGTCTGCTAACACAATTATAGAATCAAGAGATGCTAACTTTGATGAAGATAGATTTACATCTATACCTATACTAAAAGATATGATTCAGAATTCTTTAAGTTTAGATGCTTCTGGTGGTACTGTTTCTGTACCTGGACCGACTGAACCAAGGAGAAGCACTAGAACTAGAAAAGCCAAATCTTTTGGATCTGATTTTCAACTTTATTTGGTTGAAGGGTCAAGAGAGTATATTGAGTATCAGTATCAATACTGATTTATGATTGAAGAGGATCCAAGAACATTTAGTGAAGCTATGGCCTCAAGAGATGTTGCATTCTGGAAAGAAGCTATCAAGGATGAAATGAATTCGATCATGAATAATAATACATGGGAATTGACTGATCTACCTCCTGTCTGTAAAGCTTTGGGAAACAGATGGATCTTCAAAATAAAAATAAAAGTGGATGGTACCATAGATAAGTATAAATCAAGATTGGTTATCCAAGACTTCAGGTAAAAGGAAGGGATTGATTACTTACATACTTATGCGCCTGTTGCTAGGACCTTCACTATTAGGTTATTAATAGCACTTGCAGCTATACATAACCTTGTAATTCATCAAATGGATGTGAAAACTGCATTCTTGAATGGTGATTTTGATGAGGAGATTTATATGAAACAACCGGAAGGGTTTGTTTTGCATGGGTATGAAAACAAGGTGTGCAAGTTGAAGAAATCATTGTATGGTCTTAAAAAAGCACAAAAACAATGGCATCAAAAATTTGATGATGTGGTATTGTCTAATGGTTTTCTTCTTAACCAAGCAGACAAGTGTGTATAAAGCAACTTTGATACTTCTCGTAAAGGAGTTATCATTTGTTTATATGTAGATGACATGTTGATTTTTGGTACTGACCAAAATCAAGTTGATAAAACCAAGAAATTCTTGTCATCTAATTTTGATATGAGGGATTTGGGGGAGTCTGAGGTGATTCTTGGTATAAAGATCAAGTGAATGACCAATGGTATTTCAATCTCTCAATCCCATTATATTGAGAAGATTCTGAATAAATTTAATTTTAAAGATTGTTCTCCAGTTAGCACTCCCATAGATCCTAGTCTTAAGCTTCTACATCTCAACTTGAATAGTCAAGAGCTATTGGTTGTCTTATGTATGCCATGATTAGCACTAGGTCAGATATTGCATATGCTGTTGGAAAGCTTAGTAGATATACTAGCAATCCTAGTTCACATCATTGGCAAGCCTTAAATTGAGTATTCAAGTAATTGAAAGGAACCATGGATTATGGTTTGACTTATACTGGATTCCCTTCGGTTCTTGTAGGTTATTCAGATGCAAGTTTGATTTCCAATGTGGAAGATCATTCTTCTACAAGTGCATGAGTATTCCTTCTTGGAGGAGGTGCCATCTCCTGGGCATCAAAGAAACAAAGTTGCATTACTCACTCAACAATGGAGTATGAGTTTGTGGCATTAACTTCGACTGGTAAAGAAGTCGAGTGGCTAAGAAATCTGATTTATGAAATTACATTATGGCCTAAACCGATATCTTCTATATCTATCAGATGTGATAGTGAATCTGCCTTGGCTAATGCATATAGGCAAGTATACAAAGGCAAGTCTACACAGTTAGGTGTCAGACACAGCATGATTCGTGAGCTCATCATGCATGGTGTTATATCAGTGGAGTTTATAAAAACTCAACATAATTTAGCCGATCATCTGACTAAAGGGTTGAGAAGAGATCTTGTGCACAAATCGGCTGTGGGGATAGGATTAAAGTCCATTTGAAATCTCTCATGTTGAGATACCCAATTCCCACCTAATATGACATTAGGTGTTAAATTCAATATAGAAAGCTTAACATCTAGAGATTGGAACACATTGGTCATATCATCAAAATGTATGTGTTCAGACCTGCTAGTAGAGGAGGTTGAAGTTTAACTTCTTAATAGTTCTTTTGAAAAATTGCATATGCAGGTGCAAGAGTAAAAGAGCTACCTATGTAAACATGAATTTTAGCCACTTCAAGAAGCTAGGACTTGGCTTTTATACGTTTATAAGGATTAGGACACAAGGCTAGTAAAAGATAGTGTTAAGAAAGAACATTTGAGAATGTTAATTATGTCTATATTATCTTCATGTATTGACAATGAATAGCAAAGGTTCAATCCATAGTGACAACTTGATATACAAATATTTGAAATGTGCAATACACTAAGATGAAATTCAATTGTCATGATATTTAATTTATGCATAAGTTTGCTGTGTTGTTTGTTTTGATCTTGTTTTAGTTAATCAAGGATTACACTAAAATGAGGGAGACTTTTTAGTGTAATTGGATTGACTAGTTGACCAATATGATCATAGGATTTCATTAAACAAGTCAGGAGGGTGTGGAGTGCACGCTTGTTTAAGTATATTATGATTCACTGTATCGGAAATTTATCAATTGGTTAGGGACGAGCAATGGGGGTCAAAGGGGACAACGCCCCCATTGCAGGAGTCCGAGGGCAGCAAAGTATTATTAGATAAAGATCTAACTCAAGACTTCAGTTTTGAAGAAAGAAAATAGAAACAAATAAATAAAAAAGGATTCTCTAGATTAAGATTGTCTAGTTATGTCTTGCAATAGCCTACTTTCAATTCGTTTTACATGCCTTTTCATAACAATTATTTTACACACAAATGAGGTTAAATCTGCAGCGCAACCAAATTATGACTTGACATTTTAACTCAAAATTCATGTTTTTTTGGACACTTTCTTTGGAACCAAGTTTAAGCCGAACTGGTGCAATGACTTCGGCACCAAGTCATCTTTCCCAGAGGTCCCTTTGCTTTGAGCTAAAATTTCAAATGAATAGACACAAGATTAGGCCGAATGGTTCCTATGGGTTTCAAAAGGTGTGATGTCTCTTCCAAAAGATGGGGTGTCTCTTCCAAATGGTGTTACAAACACTATAAATTGGTCATAGGGGAGGTCCAAAATTTTCATCTCAAACATTCACATTCCTTCTCAAGTTCTAGTTCAGACAGATTCTGATTTTATCTGATTGAAAGTTTGGGTGCCACCAAATTGTTTCAATCTGAAAGTGTCGTCACGACTTCAGATCAATCCAAGAAACCCTATCGAAAGTTCAACACTGCATTCCATCTTTGACAAATTGATGTGCTATTTCTACGAGTGTTTTATCATTGAAGACATACCTTTATAACAAATTTCCTGTTAATTCATGGAATTACCTGAAAACACCAAACCTATTGTTTTCTAGTGTAATTTTTTTCAAATAATAAGAGGCTTAATTATATTATCGAATTAGATTTATTTATTAGAATATTAATTTGAACCATACATGCATGAACGCTTAGTATTACGTAAGTGACTGAACTTGAATGGTAATACCATGCATAATGGACACATTCTTTATTAGTCTGGGTTTTATTAGCGTTTAGTCACCAAAATGGCTAAATTCTAATTTTAATGTCATGGTGAATTGAAGAATCTATGTTATTATATGCTTGAGGATCCTTTTTTTTTTTTTTTAGTTTGTGTTCTATAAAGTAGTGGTCATATTAGAATGTTTGTTCGTGTTGTAAATATATATTTGTCATTTACTTATGGTGCTTATTATGTAAATTTACATGGATAAATTTATGTTTAGTGGTTATTAGACTTTTGAGATTTATTGTTAAAATGACTTAAGAGTATACCAGTCACCTTCACTCACAAGTTCGGACTTTTGAGACAGTTGGTTAAAGCGTACGTATTAAGTCTCACATTTATGTGAAGGATATTTGGTGTCATTAGTTAGATATACTTGTACATTCGGAGATACTGTGTATACTTGACGAAAGACATTTAAGTAACTAATAAGACTTGTCTTTTGCATAATAATAACATGTTGTTGTTATCCAAATGTTAACTATGATGTACTTTGATGACTAAGCTAATTGTACATAATTACATCATACCAATGAATATTACAATTACAACATCTATGGTTAGTTTTAATATCGCTTTTGTTCTTTTCTTTAATCAATTAGACTTTTATGTATGCTAATTTCTAACTTAATGTAATTAAACATAATCATATCGAAAGTGAGGCATAATATTTGTGTCATAACATATTAGTCTGCTGTGTATCTCATTATGATCTACTGTATATCTACATCAGTAGTTTAATCATAGATTAATACAATTTGATCTAGGTTAAATTGTACATTTACTTTCCCATTTATAAACGAGTCTTATGGTATATTGATTTTCCCATTTATAAATGATTTGCTTAAATTTTCTTATAGGAACATATACAAATATATGATGTAATTGTAATGTAAGCAGTGACATGATTAAATAAGCATGTAATTATACTTGAATAACTTCAAGATTTGTTATTTCATAAGAATTAAAATATCATTGAGGGAAACGTTCCAAACATTACAAGAGCTTCATGAATGAATAGTTTTTTCTAAGGGTTCATATATCAATTGACCCACTATAATTCTAACATTTATTTGTATTGTTGTTCTTCCATACCAAACTTTATGTGGCTCAACTCTTGGTCGATTAGAGTTACCCAACATATAACTTGATCAATGATTGTTAGTCTTCTTTTGGGTTGCTACTGCATTACCAAAAAGATTTCCTGCCACAAAAGACCTAGTTAAACATTGTTTATAAAACAATGATATAATAATACTTTAAAATATCAACCGTATAGTTTTAATTTAAGGTTAAAGATGCATTTGATGCTATCATTCCTAGTATTTAAACTCAAAAAAATATATAAACTTCAAGAAGGTCAAATATTTACTCTCATTCGTGAGATTAGGATGGAATAATGATTAATTTGCCTAAATTAATTTATGTAATTCAATATAAATCTATTATTCTTTTACTTTTTAGTAGTAGCGACCAAGTGAATATAAAAAGTAAAAAACTATATAAACATAAAAAAGTGTGTTACCTGATTCTCTACAGAGGCGTTCCCCATCTCTTTTACATTGTTCTTTATTCGGCCTTGTCTCGCAGTTCCTGGAAACAACATTGACGCATGAAGGATAACCCTTAAGGGCAGCTTTTAGTTCTTGTTCGGCTCTATTTAGATCATAATTTGGTTGCGCTGCAGATTTAACCTCATTTGTGTGTAAAATAATTGTTATGACAAGGCACGTATAAAGTATTGAGAGTAGGCTATTGCAAGACATAACTAGACAATCTTAATCTAGAGAATCCTTTTTTATTTATTTGTGTCTATTTTTTTTCTTCAAAACTGAAGTCTTGAGTTAGATCTTTATATATAAATAAGAATGGTATAATAATGGAAGCTATGATTATGGGTTGTCTTGTGGTTTTAAATCCTTTGTCAGTTAAGTCCTCTATTTTCGATGTTGACTTTTATTTCTGTCCAAGAGGTGTTCTTCATTTATTTGCGGTAAGGACGTTTCGTTTTGCGAAACTAAGTAGCAATTGAAAAAACAAAATGTAGACATTGTAGTGATACGAATATATAAGTAGCGTACCAACCAATCATTTCAATTATTTACACAATAAGACTAGATTATTCTATAACTTACAAAATTATTTTTTGAACTCTAGACAAGCAATTATGATTATTATTATTATAAATAAAGTAGAATTACAACTATGGTGCTATAAATCAAATCACATTTTAGTTGGCGGTGTTATCTAAATAATTTGTAATTGAAATTTAGTTTGATTCATCAAGTTGTACACGGATACTTTATTTTATATATTTGTTAAACACCTTTTACAATTTGTTGGGAGTCAACCAGTGCACCGTTAAAGTTTAACTTTGGTGTACAATTTATTGGTAGGCTTGGCCAAATAAACCGGTTCGGGCGAACTAGTCTGGTCTGGTATGGAACTGGTTTGGTTCGAACCGGTTCGGCCGAACTAGTTCCAAAACCAGACCAGTGTTTTTTGCCTTCAAATAGAACAGTTCAAAATAGTACCAAAAATCCAGTTCGAATCGGTTCGACTCGACTCATTTTTTGATACTGGTTTATACTTAAATTTAAATCAAACCACTTTAAACCTATATAATTTTAGAACCGGTTTGAAGCAAAATCAACTAAACCTAGAGATGTCTTCAATAAACCAAACCTAGAGATATATTGGACTCTCGTATGTTGATGTTGGACAGGATTTTAGTCGGTTGTGGAACAGCTTTTCAATCGGTTCAGTGTGTTTTTCAGTCGGTTCAGTGTATTTTTCAGTCGGTTCAGTGTTTTTTCAGCCGGTTCAGTATTTTTCAGTTGGTTCAGTATTTTTTCAGACGGTTCAGTGTGTTGGACAGGATTTTCAGCCGGTTTAGGTTCGGTTTGAATCGGATTATTTCCGAACCAAAATTGATATTAAAAAAAACAGACCAGAACAGTTCGAACCGGTTCTGAATCGGTTCGAACCAGACCAGTTCTTTTTTCCTTAAACCAGACCAGCTTTTTCAGAAACAGAAAAATGTACTGGTTTTTTTCAAACCAGACCAGTTCAGTTCAGAACCGGTTCGACCCCGAACCGGTTCATGAACAAGCCTATTTATTGGTGAGAGTTAGAGTCGGACCAATTTGTACTCAACCCAAAGTCAATGTTTAATTGATTCCACACTAGGTGAATATTTCTTAAACTTGTGATGGCCAATTTATGCCTAGTTGAGATATTCAGATAAGACCATGAGGCGGCATATGTGGTTTGTGTCAGAATAAAACAGAATTGCAAATAAGTCAAAAAATGCTAAAGCAAGATCTGGAATATTGAAAAGCAAGATCTGGAATATTGAAAAGCAGAAAAGTAAAGTGGACATATCTGACCTCCACTCATTAATAGCTGAATTGTCAATAAAGTAGAATAGTAACTCCTTGTATAAGTAAATCAATGAAGCTGTACTAAGAATAAATGTAAGAGTTCAGTTTTACACTTTATTTCACCTTAGCCAACATGGTATCAGAGCAGGAATACAATCCATCTTAGGACTGTGTTTTTTGTTTTCTGGTTGCTCATCATATACCAGAAAACCGAACCCGACCGAGCCTACATGTCCGATAGTGAAAGCCATTCCCAAACACCCTACCCAAATTGGGTCAGGTCTCACTAATGAAGACCTAACCCTCAAAATAGCCAACCTACTCAAAAACCGGCTTAGCCTCAACCAAAAGCAGTCCAAAGACTTACCAGAAACAATCACAGTGAGTACAAAACTGAATGGCCAGAATTATCATCTCTGGGCCAGATTAATACAAATCGCCATTGGAGGAAGGGGGCGACTGCAACATCTCACCGGAGACCTGGAACCCCCCAACCGAACCGAACCAGCCCACAAAAGGTTGAAACAAGACGATCTGGTCGTCTTTTCGTGGCTGATCCAAAACATTGATCCGCGACTAGCAAACAATGTTGCACACTACCCTACGTCCCGTGATCTATGGAAAACATTACAAACAACGTACGGTAGTGGTAAAGACTCGTTGCAAATTTTTGATTTACATAACCGGGATACAAAAATAATGCAGGGGACATCGACACTTGAGGAATTCTGCCTTACGATGCAATCTGTTCTAATTCTAAGTGTGGAGAGAATGAAGAACTCAAAGATTTAATTAAAGAGAACATTGTATTTCTTGAATGATTTGATGTTTTTAACTCAATCACAATTACATGTACTTATACTAATTTGTCTAGCTACATAATCATTACATTTGACTCTCTAATTTCAAACTTACTATTTCACTTTTGACAAACTTACTCCTACTTTGTTGACCGTCAGATTTACTTGACTTTCTAACACCCTCCTCAAGTTAAAAAGTGGGATTTCCAATGTTTAACTTGCCAAGGATATTGTTGAAAAACCTTTCGTTGAATGCCTTTGGTTTGTTGGTCCTACCATTGGGCTGAGCTCTCATTCGGCTCGTTCTTTTCGACCATGCCCTTTCCTCTTCGATCGAGTTCTCCTCTGACTTCTATTCGACACTCCTCCGACTTCTATTCAATGCTCAAGGAGTGTCCTTTTTTTTTTCTTTCAATTGACCCTTCTTCTCCGCTCATCGGAAGAAAACCGTTATCTTTTTCATTTTTTTTACAACATAAAAAATAAGCCTACCGAATTATTGACAAGCATCCGCAGCCCAGCCCACTTCTCTTTCGGCCCATTTCTGTTCAACTCATCTATCTCTTTCGGCCCACTTGTCTATCGACCAACACCTAATAATCCACATAATTACACCAAACTAAAAAAACGTGGCCCCACACCTCCACTTCTTTTTGTCTTCAGCTTCATCATTTGTCTGTGGCCCTACACTTCCACTTCTTTTTGTCTTCTGTCTCTTCTTTCTCCCATGCTTTTTCCTTTTCCTTTTCAATTTATATATATATATATATATATATTCATTTCACCACTACCACCGCACTATCTATCTCTTATCACTTTGTTTTATGATTTTATCTCTCTTTCCAACACCCTTTAGCTTTACCTTTTGCTTTTTATTTATTTCTTTATTCCAAGCATCTCCTTGCATAGGAGCCATTCCTCTCATGGTTCTTCCGTTCGTCCGCTCTATCCTCACAAACCCATCTCCAAACAGCTTTATTGACTGCACCACTTCCTCCAATGATCAGCGGGATTATCCTCTTCCAAACGAAGTCACTTCCTTCGGAATACCTCGAATTTACACTTCAATTTCTTCGTCTTCGGAACGAGCTCCATATGCGTTTTTCGCGCTCAACCTCGTCCTGTTCATTCTCGTCGGGAATACGTCGACGCTGATGTCGCTCGGTCGGTCCTGGGGCTCGGTCCCTTCTCCTTCATTTCCTCGGGTCATCCTCCACCTTGCCTCAGCCTTTCCCGTCGCTTCCGTCCTCGTCCTTGCCTCGTCCCTCGCCTCATTTCGGCCCTCGCGTTGGTTCTTCTCCCGACACCTACTGTTGCTCTGCTCCGAGCAACTTCCTTCACAAGCAGCTCCCTTCGTGACATCATCTCCCGTCGGAGCTGCATTTGTCGGAGCTGCATTTGTGAGGGACGATTCTATGTGGTGATGGATTGGTTGATGCTATCATGGGCCTGACCTCGATGAGGACGAAGTCGGCTTTGGTTCGGCTTGACCTTCACGGTCTGATCGAGGTTGCTGTTGGTGGCAGCGATGTTGCCTACGACTCTCATGTAAGGGTTTGGTTCGAATATGTGGTTTAAGTTCCGGAATCAGGAACACTTCTCTGATACCATGTTGTAATTCTAAGTGTGGAGAGAATGAAGAACTCAAAGATTTAATTAAAGAGAACATTGTATTTCTTGAATGATTTGATGTTTTTAACTCAATCACAATTACATGTACTTATACTAATTTGTCTAGCTACATAATCATTACATTTGACTCTCTAATTTCAAACTTACTATTTCACTTTTGACAAACTTACTCTTACTTTGTTGACCATCCAGATTTACTTGACTTTCTAACACCCCTCAAGTTAAATAATGGGATTTCCAATGTTTAACTTGCCAAATATATTGTTGAAAAGCCTCTCGTTGACTGCCTTTGGTTTGTTGGTCCTGCCATTGGGCTGAGCTCTCATTTGGATCGTTCTTTTCGACCATGCCCTTTCCTCTTCGATCGAGTTCTCCTCTTCGATCGAGTTCTCCTCCGACTTCTATTCGACATTACAAACAACGTACAGTAGTGGTAAAGACTCGTTGCAAATTTTTGATTTACATAACCGGGCTACAAAAATAATGCAGGGGACATCGACCCTTGAGGAATTCTGCTTTACGATACAATCCCTTTGGGGAGAGATCGAAACCAGAAGACCGAATCCTATGCTATGCAACCACGACATCACAACCTATAATCAATTATGGACTGAAACTAAGGTATATCCGTTTTTGGGTGGAATTGATTCCAAATACGATGCAATCAAACGGGAAGTCCTCCGACAGGATCGGACACCCTCAGTCGAGGAAGCATACACTTCCGTCCGAAAGGAGGCCGCCCGACTCCAAATTCTCGGAGCAGCAACCAACGATGGACCATCATCGGGATCGGACTATGTACTACAAGCTAGGGGTGAAATCATGGCATCAACAAGCTTATCTAAAGGCAACCGCAACAACACACAGATTCGGTCGGAATCAGCCGGGAAACCCACTGAATCGTCACCCCGTTTGGACAAGAGCAAACTAAAGTGAACACACTACGGGAAAACGAGATATACAAAGGAAGGTTGTTTCCAGCTCGTGGGTTACCCGGAATGGTGGGATGAAAGTCGCGCGGAGAAGGACCGCAACTGAGTCGTCGTCATCGTGGGCAACACCTCGGCAACCAGCACAGGAGGCAGTACCGGCCAATCGGAGGAGAAATCTAGAGGAGGAGCAGTCGCATACCGCTGCCCTTCGTCACGTCCACCAGCTCCCGAGAACAACCCACCCTTCGCCGGATTGGTTGGGTTCGGCGGAGACCCGAGCCGCATCGGAGCAGGAAATCCTGGAGAGGGAAGCCACGACGCAAGGCTGGGCGCAGCTTGTAATGGGACGGCAGCCACCACGAAGGCGGAGATGGGTTCCGAAACCCTAGCGGAGCTCTTCATGGAGAGGAAAACCGCTACAAAATGGGGAGCTCATTGGTTCAGGACGAGAGGCTGCAAGGTAAAGGGATTTGGAATTTAATTCCAACTCCGTCTACTCATAACCCTAGCGATTTTCGCCCAGAATTTATAAAAAATGACGAAATATCCCCTGATTATTACAATTCAGTCCCTCAACATGTGACTCGGGCTTTTTCAATCCAGAATAAAAACGGACTGAAAAATCACAAGTGGATTTTTGACTGCGGGGCAACGGATACTATGACATACGATTCAAGTGATCTTATGAATATTGTGAGATCACAGATCGAATATATTAAAACAGCAGATGGGGGAAGACCCTGGTTACAGGAATGGGAACAATAGAAATTTCTCCAACTTTGAGGATATCAAATTGTCTCGTAGTTCCAACTGTCTCGAATAAACTGTTATCAGTCTCCCATGTCACTAAAGAAATGAATTGTATTATGGTGATGAATTCAGATTTCTGTGTGTTGCAGGATATCCAAACATGGATGATTATTGGGCGTGGCACTGACCGCGCGGGTTTATACTACGTGGATGAAGTGGCTCAACAAGGTTTGGTGTTGCTTGCTCATGGGACTACAGAAAGAGAGACTTGGCTATGACATAGGAGATTGGGTCATCCATCCTCGGGTTATCTAAAACTCTTGTTTCCCCAATTGTTTTTGAATAAGAATAATGATATTTTTTGTGAGACTTGTATTCTTGCAAAAAATCATAGACAAACTTTTAAGCCAAGAAATACTCGAATGGAGTCTATTTTTTATTTAGTACATTATAATGTGTGGGGGTCTAACACCTATATCTGGGAGTCAAGGTTTTAGGTATTTTGTGTTGTTTGTTGATGATTGCACTCGCATGACATGGATGTATTTTTTAAAACAAAAATCTGAAGTGTTTAACAAATTCATTCAATTTTTCCAAATGATCCAAAATCAGTTTCAGAAAAATATTCAAGTTCTTCGGTCTGATAATGGAGGGGAATTTGCCAACCAACAAATGAAAACATTTTTTCTTCTTCAGAAAAAATGATTATTCATCAGACTTCCTATCCACACACTCCAGAACAGAATGGTGTGGCAGAAAGAAAGAATCGAATACTCCTTTAAATAACAAGATCCCTCCCTATCGAGTCTAAAGTACCTAAGTTTTTTGGCCTGAAGCTGTTGCTACAGCCACGTATCTTCTAAATAGACTTCCCACAAAAATCCTCCACCTCCGCACACCAATGGAAATCCTTTCTGAAATTACCAAAATATCCCCGATTCTTAGCTTAACTCCTCGCATCTTTGGATGTTCAGTGTTTGTCCATATACCAAAAAATGATCGCACAAAATTTGATCCATCTGCGGTCAAATGTGTGTTTGTAGGATATGGAGTTAATCAAAAAGGGCATCGGTGTTATGATCCTAAAAATCGTCACATGTTCATCACCATGAACTGTGATTTTCTGGAAACCGAATACTTCTACCACCAATCTAGCATTCAAAGGGGAATCCTACAGTCGATCCACTAGATTGGGTAAGTAGTCCGTCAAATTCAAATTGTTTCCATGATAGTCAAAGTCTCTCTTATGATGGTCCACCAGAGTTGGCAAATCGAACCTGTGGGCCAACTACTGACACTTCAGTAAAGACAAGCGAGCTAAGGGACACAACTGATACTCCTTCGTTTGAGGTATCCGAGACAAATCCGGTAAGCCCGTCTGAAACTCAAAATATCAATATAATTGAAAATATTGATATTGAAGAGTTTCAAGAACAGGAGGAACCAATAACTGAAGGATATAAGTTACCTCCAAGAGAGAATCGAGGGAGACCACCTAGAAGATACACACCAGAGAGGGAATCAACAAGATCTAGATATCCGGTGGCCAATGGAGTAAGGGGGAGGTTAAGTGAGGAGGCAAAGGCCTTTTCACTTAAAAAATATATCGGTGATTATCGGTCTCGGTTTCTCGTACGGTAGTTTAAACTTCAAACGATTTAGGTATATCTATCTTGTATTTAATATTGTACTTTAAAAATAATGTTATTGAAATTTATGTTATAAAAAAAGAGGGAGTTTATATACATATATTTATGTATAATATACTTGTTAATATATATATATGTATGTGTGTGTGTGTGTAATATATATGTGATACTATATATATATATATATATATGGATAGTATATATATGTATATATTATGTATATGTGATACCATATAGGTATATGTATATATATATATATATATATATATATATATATGATATTATGTCTATATGTATAATATATATATATTATGTATATGTGATATATGTATAATATATATGTGATACTATATGTATATGTATAATATAAATATATTATTTATATATCATAAAAAAATATTTTCAATGACTTAGGTCATCCGTGAACACACTACGGGAAAACGAGGTATACCCGGAATGGTGGGACAAAAATCGCGCGGAGAAGGACCGCAACCGAGCCGCCGTCGTCGTGGGCAACACCTCGGCCACCAGCACAGGAGGCTGTTGGATTTTAGGATTTGGTTGAAAAAGAAGAAGAACAAAAGAAGAACACGAAGAACAGGAAGAAGATGAGAGGAGTCAATACGGATTTCAGCTGAATTATATCTTGATACTGTCTAAGCTACAGTCGACAAGCATATATAGAAAATGACAACAGACACTAAAAGATAGATAATTGCAGATTAGTCCCTACAACTATAATAATTGAAACTTGACTCACAAGCAGACTATAATTACGGATTAATCCTCAAACATAAGTGAAAGACACACTTATAACCTAACATTCCCTATACTTGTTCTTGATTTTGGGAGTCCAAACTTCCTTGAGTGGTTGCCAGTCTGAAATAGAGCTCCATTTCGAAGACAGAGTACTTGCCTTATTATCTTGGTGCATTCTGAGCAGTTTTGTGATGCTTAACCGAGTTTTGCTAGCTGAGATGCACCTTTGGATTTTGATTGTAGTACTGACCTTGACACAGTTCTGAACATGTCTCTGATCATAGTTTGATTAGTACCTGGAATCTGTGGTGATGATCATGCCAGTTACACAATTAGCAATACCAGATAAACCGCAAGTCATATGCATAATTCTCCCTATTCCTGATCCAAAATCAATTGCCAGAGTGCATCATGACCAGTCAATCTCTTTTTGCAAGCTTATCACAGTCTTTATTCATTGACATTTCTTATTTTGAATTTGATTGAATTTTCATATGACAGAGGAGTTTGAGCTCCTATCTTACTAGCATGACTGCAAGGTTTGAGCCTTGATCTTTTTATCCTCAATAGTGAAAACCAAAAGTATCTTGTCGTTTCTTTATGGTGTCACTCTTTTTTTGGACACAAGTCATGCCCTATGCCATTTAGATTTACGCATAGCAAAATAAAGAGAGACATCACTGATGCACAGGGGCAGTAATTATGATCAGGTATGGGAAAAAATAACAGATGACATGAGAATCTAGATAAGTTGCTCATCATGATAAATAGACATGAGCAGACCAAGATTATCAGTATTATCACACCAATGAGAGAGCTGGTCAGACTTGTGAGAAGGTAGACTTAGTTAAACCACATAAGGGGCAGTCAACATAAAAAAGTAACAAGCATACACAGAGCTGATCTAGGATGCAGAGTATAAGGCAAGATACTTTGTCAACAGGAAATGGAGAAACTTAGAGACTGTTGGAAGATCAGAACGAGCTGGACGGAAGCTGAAGGAATGGGGAAATACCATGATCCTCCAGTTCTTCAAGGGAGAAGACCCCAAGCTTTTTCCTGCAAGGAATGAAGTGTTTTTCAGTTAATGGCTTAGTTAAAATGTCAGCAGTTTGTTTTGAGGTAGGAATAAAGTTAACCAAAACGTCCCCTGAGTGGACTTTCTCCCTGATGAAGAAGAGATCAATCTCGACATGTTTCATCTTGGAGTGATAAATGGGATTTTCTAAAAGTGTAACTGCCCTTGTGTTATCTGTCCATATAACTGGTGCAGTTGGGGTGTGAAGTCCAATTTCCTTGAGAAGGGATTGGACCCACATTATTTCATACATGGCATTAGCTATGGCCCTGAACTCAGCCTCTGCACTGGACCTAGACATGACTGACTGCTTTTATGAACTCCACACTATGGGGTTACCATTTAAAAGCAGGTAGTGACCTGAGATGGAGCGGCGATCAGTGTGATCACCTCCCCAGTCAGCATCAGAAAACGATGTAAGTGTGATGTCATTGACAGGTGAGGGTGTTGTTCTGAACAACAGACCGTGACTGAGAGTACCTTTGAGGTATCTCAGAATGTGAATAACAGCTTTCCAATTGCTGTTATTGGGTGCTTGCATAAACTGACTGAGTTTATTCACAGCAAAGTGAATGTCTGGTCGTGTGACATAGACATGTTGAAGAGCACCAATTGTGCTTCTATATAGTGTTTCATCATGAAAAGGTTCAGAACAAGTGGTCATACCTGTTTTGGACAGACACGTACCCGTCATTGGAGTGGGAAAGCAGGTTTGGTCATTGAGACCTACCTTGTCTAAGAGTTCCTGGATATACTTCTTCTGATTCAGAAGTATGAAGTCATCGCCTGAAAGTACTTCCATGCCAAGGAAGTAGTTTAAGCTGCCTAGATCCTTTAGTTAGAACTGAGCATTAATGGAGTCAACAATGTTAGATACAAGAGAAGGAGATGAACCAGTTATAACAATGTCATCCACATAAACAAGCAAGAGTACGAATGAGGCAGATGTGGATTTAATGAATAGGCAGCTATCAGAAGTAGAGACATGAAAACCAAGAGAGTTTATGAGAAAAAACTTTAGTTTTCAAACCAGGCTCTAGGAGCCTGCTTAAGACCATATAAAGCTTTTTGAAGTTTGCATACCAGATTAGGAGTGGTGGACTGAACCTCAAAACCTGGAGGATGTGTCATGAAGACCTCATCATGAAGATCACCATGAATAAAGGCATTATTTATGTCAACCTGTCTGATACACCATTTATGAGTTAGTGCTAGAGATAAGACAATATGAACAGTGGCAGACTTAATGACAGGACTTAAAGTTTCTTGAAAGTCAAAACCTGGTTTTTGGGAGAAGCCTTTGGCAACAAGGCGATCCTTGTACCTGACAACAGCCCCATCAGCATTTCATTTTATCCTGAATATCCACTTGCATCCAATTAGGATGCGTCATGTAGGTAAGGGGACAAGGTTCCATGTGCTGTTCGTAGAAGGAGTTGTAAGCTCTTCCTGAATAGCCTGGAGCCAATGAGGTGACTGAAAAGCCTCATGAATGTTTCAAGGCTCAGAGTTGATTAGATCTGCAGACAAGGCAAGGGACATAGAAAGCCCTTGAAGAGTGGATTTTGATCTGGTTTGCATTGGATGAACATTGGTGGAGGATTTGGGACGAGAAGGACGAGAAGATGAGGGTTGAGCTGGTGGTGAGGTGGGAAAAGACTGATCTGAGTGAGCAGGTGGTGGTGTGGAGGAAGCAGGTTCAGAGGCAGTAAGAGGAACAAGAGTAGAGCTAGAAGGAACGTACTTGCAGACTTCAGTTGGTGAAGACAGGTCAGGAGCTGAAACAGGGATTGTGGATACAGGAATCTGAGTGGGAGTTGTGTCTTGAGTGGGTGTGGTGGAGGGAATGTTAGACTCACCCGATGTGTGAGCATGCACAGGAGGACCCGCAGAATGAGATACAGTGGAAGGAATATAGGTTGGCTGTTGGAAGAAAGGATCACAGGGAATGAAGAAAGGTTTGGAAGGAGTGGATACTTTGGGTGTGTTGGAGGCATAGAATGGACCTGTGGTGTCACTGAAGGGAAATGTTGTTTCGTGAAAAACAACATTTCGTGACACATACACTCTTCCAAACGAAGAGAGACATCTATAGCCATGGTGATCAGAACATAACCCAAGAAAAACACAGGGTTCTGATCTGAAAAACAGCTTGTGAGACCTATAAGGTCTCAAGTGTGGAAAACATAGGCAGCCAAAAACTCTTAGAAAAGAGTACTCTGACTTGGAATTAAAAATAAGCTCATGAGGGGGACAATTATTGAGAACTTTTGAGGGCAATCTGTTAATAAGAAACACAGCAGTGGAAAAAGCATATGTCCAGTAGTGAAGAGGGACAGGTGACTGTGCAAGAAGTGTGAGGCCAAGTTTAACAATGTGGCGGTACTTACGCTCCACCATGCCATTTTGTTGGCTTTAGTAAGGACATGTGATCCTATGAACTATGCCAAACTGAGAGAGATAGGCAGTAAGAAAATGGAACTCACCTCCACCATCGGATTGCACAGCTTTAAGTTTTGTGCCAAGCTGTTTTTCTGCTAACACATGAAACTCACAGAAGACCTTAGCAGCATCAGATTTGCTATTTAAAAACAATCCATGTGTATCTAGTGAAAGCATCAATAATGCTAAGGTAATAGTTGCTATTGCTAGAAGAGAAGGGGCAGGACCCCAGAGATCTACCTGTACTAGTTCCAAGGGATTGGAGTATACTGTGTCCGAGGATGGGTAAGGCAAAGTCTTGCTTTTACCCACTGCATAGGCAGCACACTCAAAGGATATGTGATTAGTAGGAAAATTCTGAAGTCTCAGAAAGTTAGCAAGAATGTTTTTAGAAGGGTGGCCTAACCTCATGTACCACAGATGAGAAGATTCATTGGTTTTAAGCGAACTAAGAAAGCAACTGAATTCAAATTCAGGTAACACAGTAGAAGATGCGTTATTAAAGCAAATGACAGATGAACTTTCATCAGCACTATCAGAACTATGAGCAGAAGAAACATGATTAACCATAAACTGAGAAGCTTCATTATCAATAACCGAAAAGGTTGAGTTTTGAGCAGATAAAACTGCATTATTACAAAATGACTGAAAATCAGTTGGAAGACTCAAACATTGATCTGGACTAACAGTAGTAGACTCAACTAACTTATTTGAACTAGACTTAAAACTTGAGAAATCAAGATGGTAAAGACCTCCTTATTCAAAACCCTTGAGCAGCACCTTGTTGGAGATGAAATCCTTAACCAGGCAGTGTGTTGGGTGGAATTCAAAATAAACCTGATTATCCTTTGAAAACTGAGATACAGAAAGCAGATTTTAGTGACAACAGGTGTGTAAAGCATATTATTAAGGATTAGAGGTTTGCCAGTAGAAGGTAATTGAGATGTGCCAATAGCAGAAATTTCAAGAGAGGAATCATTACCAACTAAAACCTTACCTGAACCAGAATATGGAGAGGTCATGTGCGGAGCAGGCTGAGCATTGGTCAGATGGTTCGTGGCACCTGAGTCAGGAAACCAGCTTCCATCAGATGGGGATGGGTTGGAGCTGCTGGCCATCAAATGGTTTGCCTGGGTTGGTAGCTGTGTAGGAGGCTGAGATGAGGCAGGGGTGGTGTGGAGCTGAGGATTGGGAAAGGCTTGGTATGGTTGAGATGGGTTGACAAAGCAGGGAGGGGCCATCATATATGGGTATATGGGTGATACGGGTGAAGGATAGGGTGAGTATTGCATCACTGAATGTGTTTGAGCATTGGGAAGAGATATGGTAGTAGTCTGAGCTGGTTGAGGGTGAGCTTGGGATTTGTGCATCTGAGGTGGTGGTTAATGGTGGGTTTGTGGTGAGGATGGCTGTTGGAATGGGTCAGGATTAAGGTCATAGGCAGCAAGATTGGCTGAGGGTGCTGAGGGAGTGGACTGAGGATCTGTGACTCCAGTGAAGTGCACATTGAAACGATGGAAGCATCTGTGCACCAAGTGCCCAAACTTCCCACATAACTGACACTGAAGTCTGTTATTGCCAAAACCTCTACCACAACCTCTACCACAACCTCTACCCCTACCAGACTGTTGATTGCTAAAGGGTGGAGGATCAAATGAGGGTGAATGAGTGTTTTGGGTTGTGGTCTGTGAGGTGTGGGCAGAAGACCAGACTGAGTGAGATTATCAAACATACTATCCTTAGTTCCTGAGCTATTTTCTTCATAAGACACAATAGATTTACTAAGACTGGGGACCTTAGCAGAGGCAATGTTGACACTGGCACTTGCATCAAACAGAAGGTCAGACTGTCTAGACTCAGCATCTAGTAAAACAGAGATCACCGAGGCAATAGTGTACGGGTTTTGACTAGCATGAATGACATCAATAACATTATCATACTGACCCTTAACACCATTCAAGACAATAGAGATTTGTTGCATCTCTTCTATAGGGTGACCGCAGCTAGCTAAGCTATCACAGGTAGTCTGGATTTCAGTGAGATAATCTCTCATGGACTGATGAACATGCTTTCTAACCTTAAGCCTATCACAGAGATGCATAATCCTAGTTCTAGAAGATGATGAAAAATAACGGTGAAACTTTTGCCATATGGTAGCAGCTGACATACACCCTATCAACCCTCTACTAACCTGAGTAGAAACAGAGGCTAAAAGCCAAGATGCCAGGGAGCTGTCTTGTTGGAGGAACTTCGCATAGGCTGGATTTGGGGCTGCAGCTCCTGTCTCATCCTCCAGAAACTGAGGAATGTTGACTCCATGAAGGTGATTTTCGAGGTTATAGCCTCGGACAGACAAAAGAACCTGCTGCTTCCATTGTTGGAAGTTCTCTTCGCCAAGTAGCTGTGCTACTTTCTTGTTGGCAAAGGCAGGTGATGATTCTTCCATGAATCAGTATAGAAGTGGTTTTGGGTAGTGATCTCAGGCTCGAATAAGCTCTGATACCATGTTGGAATTTAGGGATTTGGTTGACAAAGAAGAAGAACACGAAGAACAGGAACAAGATGAGAGGAGACAATACGGAATTCAACTGAATAATATATTGATACTGTCCAAGCTACAGTCGACAAGCATATATAGAAAATGACAACAGACACTAAAAGACAGATAATTGCAGATTAGTCCCTACACCTATAATAATTGAAACTTGACTCACAAGCACACTATAATTACAGATTAATCCTCAAACATAAGTGTAAGACACACTTATAACCTAACAGAGGCATCACCGGCCAATCGAAGGAGAAATCTGGAGGAGGAGCAGTAGCATACCGCTGGCCTTCGCCACGGCCACCAGCTCCTGAGAACAGCCCACCCTTCGCCGGATTGGTTGGGTTCGGCGGATACCCAAGCTGCATCGGAGCAGGAAATCCTGGAGAGGGAAGCCACGACGCAAGGCTGGCGCAGCTCGTAATGGGACGGGAGCCACCACGAAGGGTTCGTCGGAGATGGGTTCTGAAACCCTAGCGGAGCTCTTCATGGAGAGGACAACCGAAATAAAATGGGGAGCTCCTTGCTTCTGGACGAGAGGCTGCAAGGTAAAGGGATTTGTAATTTAATTCCAAGTCCCTCTACTCATAACCCTAGCGATTTTTGCCCAGAATTTATAAAAAATGACAAAATATCCCCTAATTAATACAATTCAGTCCCTCAACATGTGACTCAGGCTTTTTCAATCCAGAATAAAAACGGACTGAAAAATTACAAGTGGATTTTTGACTGCGGGGCTTAAAAAACGGACTTAAAAATCTTTGGATGTTCGGTGTTTGTCCATATACAAAAAAATGACCGCACAAAATCTTTAGAAAATGTGTGTTTGTAGGATATGGAGTTAATCAAAAAGGGTATCGGTGTTATGATCCTAAAAATCGTCACATGTTCATCACCATGAACTGTGATTTTCTGGAAACCGAATACTTCTACCACCAATCTAGCATTCAAAGGGGGAATCCTACAGTCGATCCACTAGATTGGGTAAGTAGTCCGTCAAATTCAAATTGTTTAGTCAAAGTCTCTCTTATGATGGTCCACCAGAGTTGGCAAATCGAACCTGTGGGCCATCTAGTGACACTTCAGTAAAGACAAGCGAGCTAAGGGACACAACTGATACTCCTTCGTTTGAGGTATCCGAGACAAGTCCGGTAAGCTCGTCTGAAACTCAAAATATCAATATAATTGAAAATGTTGTTATTAAAGAGTTTCAAAAACAGGAGGAACCAATAACGAAAGGATATAAGTTACCTCCAAGAGAGAATCGAGGGAGACCACCTAGAAAATACACACTAGAGAGGGAATCAACAAGATCTAGGTATCCGGTGGCCAATGGAGTAAGGGGGAGTTTAAGTTAGGTGGCAAAGGCCTCCTAACTTAAAAAATATATCGGTGATTATCGGTCTCGGTTTCTCGTACGGTAGTTTAAACTTCAAACGATTTAGGTATATCTCTCTCGCATTTAATATTGTACTTTAAAAATAATGTTATTGAAATTTATGTTATAAAAAAAGAGGGAGTTTATATACATATATTATATATTTATGTATAATATACTTGTTAATATATATATATATATATATATATATATATATATATATATATATATATATATATATGTATGTGTGTGTGTGTAATATATATGTGATACTATATATATATATATATATATGTATATGTATAATATATATATATATATATTATGTATATGTGATATATGTATAATATATATGTGATACTATATGTATATGTATAATATAAATTTATTAATTATATGTCATAAAAAAATATTTTCAAAACTGACTTAGGTCATCCGTGAACACACTACGGGAAAACGAGGTATACAAAGGAAGGTTTTTTCCAGCTCGTGGGTTACCCGGAATGGTGGGACGAAAATCGCGCGGAGAAGGACCGCAACCGAGCTGCCGTCGTGGGCAACACCTCGGCCACCAGCACAGGAGGCAGCACCGACCAATCAGAGGAGAAATCTGGAGGAGGAGTAGTCGCATACCGCTGGCCTTCGTCACGGCCACCAGCTCCCAAGAACATCCCACCCTTCGCCGGATTCGTTGGGTTCGGCGGAGACCCGAGCTGCATCGGAGCAGGAAATCCTGGATAGGGAAGCCACGACGCAAGGCTGGGCGCAACTCGTAATGGGACGGGAGCCACCACGAAGGGTTCGCCGGAGATGGGTTCCGAAACCCTAGCGGAGCTCTTCATGGAGAGGACAACCGCAACAAAATGGGGATCTCCTTGGTTCTGGACGACAGACTGCAAGGTAAAGGGATTTGGAATTTATTCCAAGTCCCTCTACTCATAACCCCAGCGATTTTCGCCCAGAATTTATAAAAAATGACGAAATATCCCCCGATTATTACAATTCAGTCCCTCAACATGTGACTCGGGCTTTTTCAATCCAGAATAAAAACGGACTGAAAAATCACAAGTGGATTTTTGACTGCGGGGCAACGGATACTATGACATATGATTCAAGTGATCTTATGAATATTGTGAGATCACAGATCGAATATATTAAAACAGCAGATGGGGGAAGGCCCTGGTTACAGGAAAGGGAACAATAGAAATTTCTCCAACTTTGAGGATATCAAATTGTCTCCTAGTTCCAACTGTCTCGAATAAACCGTTATCAGTCTCCCATGTCACTAAAGAAATGAATAGTACTATGGTGATGAATTCAGATTTCTGTGTGTTGCAGGATATCCAAACAGGGATGATTATTGGGCGTGGCACCGAACGCGCGGGTTTATATTACGTGGATGAAGTGGCTCAACAAGGTTCGGTGTTGCTTGCTCATGGGACTACAGAAAGAGAGGCTTGGCTATGGCATAGGAGAATGGGTCATCCATCCTCGGGTTATCTAAAACTCTTGTTTCCCCAATTGTTTTTGAATAAGAATAATGATATTTTTTGTGAGACTTGTATTCTTGCAAAAAGTCATAGGCAAACTTTTAAGCCAAGTAATACTCGAATGGAGTCTATTTTTTCTTTAGTACATTATGATGTGTGGGGTCTAGCACCTATATCTGGGAGTCAAGGTACCTAATTTTTTCTGGCCTGAAGCTGTTGCTACAGCCACGTATCTTCTAAATAGACTTCCCACAAAAATCTTACACCACCGCACACCAATGGAAATCCTTTATGAAATTACCAAAATATCCCCGATTCTTAACTTAACTCATGGCATCATTGGATGATCGGTGTTTGTCCATATACCAAAAAATGACCGCACAAAATTTGATCCATTTGCGGTCAAATGTGTGTTTGTACGATATGGAGTTAATCAAAAAGGGTATCGCTATTATGATCCTAAAAATCGTCACATGTTCATCACCATGAAATGTGATTTATGGAAACTGAATACTTCTACCACCAATCTAGCATTCAAAGGGGGAATCCTACAGTCGATCCACTAGATTGGGTAAGTAGTCCGTCAAATTCAAATTGTTTCCATGATAGTCAAAGTCTCTCTTATGATGGTCCACCAGAGTTGGCAAAACGAACCTGTGGGCCATCTACTAACACTTCAATAAAGACAAGTGAGCTAAGGGACACAACTGATACTCCTTCGTTTGAGGTATCCGAGACAAATCCGGTAAGCCCGTCAAAAACTTAAAATATCAATATAATTGAAAATGTTGATATTAAAGAGTTTCAAGAACAGGAGGAACCAATAACGGAAGGATATAAGTTACATCCAAGAGAGAATCGAGTGAGACCACCTAGAAGATACACACTAGAGAGGGAATCAACAAGATCTAGATATCCGGTGGCCAATGGAGTAAGGGGGAGGTTAAGTGAGGTGGCAAAGGCCTCCTAACTTAAAAAATATATCGGTGATTATCGGTCTCGGTTTCTCGTACGGTAGTTTAAACTTCAAACGATTTAGGTATATCTTTCTCGTATTTAATATTGTACTTTAAAAATAATGTTATTGAAATTTATGTTATAAAAAAGGTAAAAGTATGAAATTGCACCCGGATGTTTGCCAGAATTGGTAACTGCACCCATGATCTTTGTTCTTACACCCATATGTTTACACTTGTTTGTAATTGAGCTTTTCCATCCAATTCAGACAGTAACCGTTAAATATCAGGCATGTGCTGTCCATGTGCCATATATCTGACCTGATATACCGAAAATACCCCAGCCTTTTTATATACACAGTCGTTCTGACCGTGCAGTAAGAGTAAAGCTTGAATCAGTGGAAGAACAAAGAGTAAATAAAACAGCACACTTGCATTCGACTGGTAAATAAAACAGCACACTTGCATAACTGGTGTAGGTAGGTGATGATGATCAGTGTCCATGTGAAGTGCGCAGAGACTAGAAAAGGCAATTACAGGCTTTGCTTGAATCACAGGCAATTAGTTTATATGGTGTAGGGAGCGGGTTTGGGCAACCCAGTAACGATGCCGCATAGCTTCGAGTTATCAGGAATGTTGTACTCGTCTCTCAGGGATCTCTCAGAGGAAGTGACACTGATGTACAGCTCTTGGCCGAGGTATCGCCGCACTTATGTCCAAGCTCCTAAACCTATGGAACTCACTCTCGGACAAGAAACTGGTAAGACTACGCAATGAAACCATCTCCGTCGAAGGAGTCCGTAAGATTGTCTCCAACGACGACGCATTTCTACTCAGTCTCGCATGCTCGGAAATCGTTGAGAGCCTCCGATCCGCCACAAACTCCGTAAGCCGACTCTGCCACCGCTGCCAACACGGATCCCTCAGCAACTTCGACCGCTCCGTCCAAGAGTTTGCCGATTCCGGCAGAGACCCCCACGGTTGGGTCCTCGGATCAAAGGACATAGACTCCGTACTCAAGAAGATGGAGCGTTACGTCTCTGCAACTACCAAACTACACCGCGAGATCGACGAGCTGGCCATCCTCAACAACAGTTTGAGGAAGTCGATGCAGATCAGTGAGCAGAAAGTGAGCGATCTTCAGCAGAAGATCGTGTGGAGAAGACACGAGGTGAAGGCCATGAAGGATCGATCCGTTTGGAATCGGAGCTTTGATTCGGTTTGTTGGATCCTCGTTCGATCCGTGTTCACGATTCTCGCTCGGATAAAATTTGTCTTCGGCATCGGCTGCAGTTATAACTACACTTTTACACTTTTAGGGGTAAATTGGTCATTTAACATGACATCGGTTCAAAATTAACGACGACACGTGCCCTTCACGTGACACTTGACAAAAAAATTTAACGTTGGGTGCAATTACCAACAAAACGTAACATACTGGTGTAAATAATTGCGGCAAAAAACATATAGGTCCAATGACAAAAAATTGCAAACATCCGGGTGCAATTTCATACTTTTCCCTATAAAAAAAGATGGAGTTTATATACATATATTATATATTTATGTATAATATACTTGTTAATATATATATATATATATATATATGTATATATATATATATATATGTATATACATATATATATGTATGTGTGTGTGTTTAATATATATGTGATACTCTCTCTCTATATATATATGTATAATATATATATATATATATTATGTATATGTGATATATGTATAATATATATGTGATACTACTATATGTATATGTATAATATAAATATATTATTTATATGTCATAAAAAAATATTTTCAAAACTGACTTAGGTCATCCGTGAACACACTACGGGAAAACGAGGTATACAAAGGAAGTTTTTTTCCAGCTCGTGGGTTACCCGGAATGGTGGGACGAAAATCGCGCGGAGAAGGACCGCAACCGAGATGCCGTCATCGTGGGCAACACCTCGGCCACCAGCACAGGAGGCAGCACCGACCAATCTGAGGAGAAATCTGGAGGAGGAGCTGTCGCATACCGCTGGCCTTCGTCACGGCCACCAGCTCCCGAGAACATCCCACCCTTCGCCGGATTTGTTGGGTTCGGCGGAGACCCGAACTGCATCGGAGCAGGAAATCCTGGAGAGGGAAGCCACGACGCAAGGCTGGGCGCAGCTCGTAATGGGACGGGAGCCACCACGAAGGGTTCGCCGGAGATGGGTTCCGAAACCCTAGCGGAGCTCTTCATGGAGAGGACAACCGCAACAAAATGGGGATCTCCTTGGTTCTGGACGACAGACTACAAGGTAAAGGGATTTGGAATTTAATTCCAAGTCCCTCTACTCATAACCCCAACGATTTTCGCCCAGAATTTATAAAAAATGACGAAATATCCCCCGATTATTACAATTCAGTCCCTCAACATGTGACTCGGGCTTTTTCAATCCAGAATAAAAACGGACTGAAAAATCACAAGTGGATTTTTGACTGCGGGGCAACGGATACTATGACATATGATTCAAGTGATCTTATGAATATTGTGATATCACATATTATGTATATGTGATATATGTATAATATATATGTGATACTATATGTATAATATATATGTGATACTATATGTATATGTATAATATAAATATATTATTTATATGTCATAAAAAAATATTTTCAAAACTAACTTAGGTTATCCGTGAACTTTGATGAATGTTACAACCGGTCATTCTGGAACTTTATCAAGTGTTATAAACCAAACCATAAACGTTTTGGACAATTTGTGCAATTTTTGAAATATTTTATTTAATTCAGCTAGAATTCTTTTAAATTGGCATTTTGATTTCTAAACGTTTCTAGACATTCCATGACTTCTCAAAGTGTTACAAATAAGTCCAGAATAATTTTCTGGTTATTTTGGAACTTTATCAAGTGTTACAAATAAGTCCATAATAGTTTAGGGTCAATTCTAACATTTTAAATAATATATTTCTAAATCCGCTCGAAATGTTAAATAATTACATTTTGGTCCCTAAATTTTTCTGGACATCCCATGACTTCTCAAAGTGTTACAAATTGGTCCAATGTGCTTAATATCTTCAAAATCATTCGTATAAGTTTTACACATTTAAAATGGTCTCAAAGTTAATACATTTTGTTTTCGAGCACGGTTAACTTTATTCTCTCTTGTGTATTTATTTGAAATTAACTTGTAAATAAAAATGTTTGTACATGGTTTATTTCATTCAAAGAAAAATGCATGTCATCCCTTTAGCCAAGCATAATCAAATCAGACAATTCAGGTAAATCGGTAAAAATAAATCTTTCAAAAGCAAACTAAAGTACCGAAAGGGTGGATTATGGACTCACGAGCCCTTAAGACGTAATCAAACTCCCGAACTCAATTCTCTGGATGCGTACCTTTCCAAACCGTACGTTTTTTTAGAATGCTGATTAGTCTTTAATTAATCGGTGACGACTCTTTCATTTTTGATCCGGTTGATTATCCCGCTCGACCGGACCCGTCACTCGCCAAGACAACATTTTTGAGGGAGTGAAAATAAAAATATTTTTCAAAAAGGGTCGGGAAAAGTCGGATCCGACGTCCGACAATTTGGTGACTCTATTGGGGATCACTTTTAGAGGGTTTAAGCTTTGTCATGTTTGCTTTGTCATATTATATTTTTCCCTATCCGTTTTGACTGTTTGCTCATGATTGCAGCTCTAAATTTTTTGTCCGAAAAAGGATGTAAATGTAAAATTTTGAAATGATTTCAATTTCCGTTTTGCACACGCCAAGCTCGTTACCATTACCCGCTCGGACCTAGAGCACATTAAGAGGCTATGGAGTTTAGTAGGGGAATGCGCCCGAAGCGGTTTGGACCGTCATCACGCACCCAAACAACTCAACTCGATGATCGGAATGGGCCCGTGATCCTCTATAGGGGGTGCAGTTCCGCTGGTTCAGAGGACCTAGAAATTCCATCCATTTAGAATAAAAGTTTCATACTGTGTTTAACCTTTACTAGTTTTGTGTGTGTTTATTTTTAGGCCCAATTAATGTAAATGGGAATTCGACCCATTTATTTAGATGCAAGATTGACCCACAATTCATGTATAAGATTTGACCCAACTGTTGTGAATTAGAAGTCAACCCAACAACTTTAGATGAGACTTTGACCATTATGTAAATGTGTTTTGTTTTGGCCCTAGATCATGATATGTATAGGATTGGACCTTCTGTATTATATATTCCACACTGTTGTAAATGTAATACAAGCCTTACTAATGAAATTTACATTCTCGCAATTAAATTGCATTTTTCTAAAAAAAAAAATGTAAGTTTCGATCATTCTATCTTGTGTCCTTAGGACGTTTCACGCACATCTTTGGTAAGGATGAAACAAACAAATCATTGCCCTCACATTAAAGCCATGCATCCCCCTACGGTTAAAGTTGCCCGGATATGGAAAGCCATGACAAAAGGGAATCAGAAATACGCGAACAAGAAGATTGGCAAGGTTCACGACCTTGTAAACTACAAAGACAACTGGTTCTCTTTGAAACCTTGACTGAATTTTGGAATATGGAAAACGTGTCTACGTGATTAACAACAACGGAACACATTCACAAGTTCCTTTCGGCATGTGCAAGTCCGTCTTTCAACCCGGAAGAGATAATCGGGGATAGACCCGAACAACCACCATCATTCTAGCAATGTGGGGGCACCTTGGAGAAATGTGGGGGAAACGTAGCTAAGTTGAATGACACCATTGAATAATTCAGACCTTCCTTCGAACCAAGGATGGGGCGAATATAACTATTTTCAAAATACATGTCCTCGACCTTTGTTCGAACCAAGGAACAAGCAACAAATGCACTCAATGAGTTGCACCGTCGTTTGAAACATCTTAAAAAAAGACTTTGATTGGCCAAAACCTTTTAAATTATTAAAAAAAAAACTTTTGTCATACACACAATCAAAGTCTACGAATGGAATGAACGGAACGTGCAAAATTTGCAAAACCAATCATGCATGATCAATTGTGTATTCCTTATTCTTACTATGGTATTTTGAATTTATGTTTCCAGGAACTCATGCGACATTCGACGACTTCAGTACCTCAAGACCACAAAGGGAACCTTGATTCAAATTTGTATGGGGGCACCCTTGCCGAATCTGACTGTATACATTACAGAGAATGATTCGTTGACCCAGACGACTTTGCAATTTGGAACACAAAATCAAGTAGAGACCAAATTGTATCAATTCCTGAATGCAGTGAGTGAGGAGTATGACCAGGAAACACAAGATTTACTCCAAGAAAAAACTGTTACCTGAGGTGGAATCAGCTTATGAAACTATCCGATCAGAAAGGGACCGAAGACAAGTAATGGGTACTGCAATAATGAGGGATGTCGAGATTCTCAGCACGAGAATCGGGTTCGGCTTTTATGCTGCACCTCTCAGAGGAAGTGGCAATCAAAGTTAAACTGACCTACGCCACCATGCCACAATCAGTCACCAGAAGAGGGAATGTTGTTTTTTGCACACTAAAGGAGATGAGAAAAATACATCCCTGTCGTTCGATCGAGGTGAAGCAGAGTCGGCTTAAATAGAACTGACACATGGGAGATTCCATCAAGATGTCGTTGTTGACAGGGTATAGACGCCGTTGTTTACCCCTATAAAAGAGTCGCCATTGTTGATGCGAGGAAGACGTCGTTGTTGACTCCTGCAGAGGAAATGTCATTGTTGACGCGGGGAACACGCCGTTATTGACAGCAGGGGAGACGTCGTTGTCGAAACAGGGAGACACCATTATTGACAAAAGGGTCTTGCGGTAGCATCGTCAATCGTAAATACATGACATGTAGCCACTACGGGAAGTTTCATCACATCAAGGCGAAGTGCTTCCAACTGATCGAATTCCCCTAAGGGTGGAAAAACTCATGGAGGGACAACAACATCGGCGCCGGCAACGTCGTCGCCATAGAGACAAAAGTTTCGAAGAAGAGAAGAAGACCAACGATCATGTTGTGTTATTATTTGTTTCCTTGCACACAAAAAATTTGGCAACACTCGTACCCATGAGAAAAATTTCTCCGGGAAACCAAAAAATGCCTGTGGACATCAAAATCAAAGAGGTGTCAGCCTACTGTGGTATAATCGAAGAATGATACGATCAGTCGTGGTTTCAGAGAACGCCACAAGAAAATGATTGAAAGGTCGTGCGAACAATGACTTGAAATTATTTGCGCAGTGGCCCGACTTTGTACAAATGATCATTCGATGATACCCATTTCAGATGCGTGAATGTTGAAGAAGTTGAACGTCTAATGGAAGAAATTCATGAAGGTTGTTGCAACCCACACATGTATATGTGATACTATATATATATATAATATATATATATATATATATTATGTATATGGAATATATGTGTAATGTATATGTATAATATATATATATATATATATTATTTATATGTGATAAAAAAAATAATTTCAAAACTGACTTAGGTCATCCGTTAACTTTGATGAATGTTACAACTCAGTCATTGGACTCTCGGGTCATTCTAGGACTTTATCGAGTGTTATAAACTAAACCAGAAAAGTTTTTGGCCATTTGTGTAATTTTGAAATATTTTCTTTCATTCAACTCGATTTTTTGAAAATTTGCATTTTGATTTCTAAACTTTTCTAGACATTCCATGACTTCTCAAAGTGTTACAAATAAGTCCAGAATAATGTTCTGGTTATTTTGGAACTTTACAAAGTGTTAGAAATAAGTCCAGAATAGTTTAGGGTAAATTCTGTCATTTTTAAAAATATATTTCCAAATCAGCTCAAAATTTAAATAATTGCATATATTGCCAAATCAACTCGAAATTTTAAATAATTGCATCTTGGTCCGTAAATATTTCTGGACAACCCATGATTTCTCAAAGTGTTACAAATTGGTCCAACGTGCTTAATATCTTCAAAATCAATCGTGTATGCTTGACACATTTAAAATGGTCCCAAAGTTAAACTACCTTATTTTGCGAGCACGGTTAACTTTATTGTCTCTTGTGTATTTATTTGAAATTAACTTGTAAATAAAAATGTATGTACATGGTTTATTTCATTTAAAGAAAAATGCATGCCATCTCTTTAGCCAAGCATAATCAAATCGGACAATCCGGGTAAATTGGTATAAAAAATAATTTCAAAAGCAAACTAAAGTTTCGAAAAAGTGGATTATGGGCTCGCGAGCCCTTAAGACGTAATCAAACACCTTAACTGAATTCTCTAGGCGCGGACTTTTCCAAGCCCTAGATGTTAACACCATGCACCTTAGACAAATTTTAGGATTTCGATTAGCCTTTAATTAATCGGTGGTGACTCTTTCATTTTCGGTTTGGTTGATGACTCCGCTCGACCGGACCCGTCACTCACCAAGACTCAACATTTTCGAGGGAGTGAAAATAAAAATATGTTTCAAAAAGTGTTGGGAAAAGTCGGATCTAATGTGTGACAATTTGCAAATACATACAGTATCACATATATATTATACATATACCTAATATATAGATAGATAAATAGATTATACATATATATAGTATCGCATATACATAATATATATATATATTATTCATATAGACATAATATCACACACACATATATATATATATATATATATATATACATATATAGTATCACAAATACATAATATATATATATATATTATAGATATAGATATATCACATATATATTATACACATATATAGATATTAACAAGTATATTATACATAAATATATAATATATATATATAAACTCCCTCTTTTTTTATAACATAACTTTCAATAACATTAGGAAATACAAATACAATATTAAATACGAGAGAGATATACCTAAATCGTTCGAAGTTTAAAATACCGTACGAGAAACTGAAACCGATATATTTTTTTTACTCACTTTTTTTTTCTCACTCTCTCTACAATCTCTCTTTTCTTCACTCTTTCTCCCTAACCTTCCCTTCCATCTCCTTCTCCATGTCGTAAGCTACGACACTTCTTTCAATTCCTCCTCCAAGCCTTCTCTTTTATAGAGAAATATATATTGTTTTATAATGAAATAAAACAATGTTAGGTGGATTGATGAGTATGTTGGCAAATGGTGGCCAAGTTGCACCGAAAGATTTATATATATATATATATATTAATACATAATATATATATATATTAATTTATATTGCATATCACTTATAGTGATATGCACCAAAAGATTTATATATATATATATATTAATACATAATATATATATATATGTATGTAATTTTTCTATCTCGATTTTTCTCGGCTCGTTTTCTCGCGTACGGTATTTTAACCCCGAGCCAAAATCAGGTGTTTACAAACCTTCGATTCGTCCATTTGGGGAAAAACATTAAAGAAATGTGCACACCTGTAAATCATCCAGCCTTGCAGATCCTTGCCACTGAACCTACGGAAGTCAATTCTGCCCAACCACGCCATCCTGTGTTGATGCAGATGAGTCTCACGAACCTGAATATGTTGTTTCAGGCGTTGAAGATCCCATTCCTTGCAGCAAATCATTTTACTGTAATGCCATCGCATTGATCACTTGTTGAATGACTTGAAAGGAACGTTGATTATGTTCTGAGGCAAGTTCTAAACGAGGCAGCACTTTCTCATGATCTATAAGTGTTTGCTCCAACACGATTGCTTCCTGACTTTACTCGCCATGGATGCTACAGGTAGGAGAATCATAACCATGATATCAACTCATAAGATTGAAGGAGATGAAGAATAAAGGAACGAAGATAGAAGAATTTAACATTTTATTCGATGAGTTTCACAGTTGTAGTTGCGTCTCTTACGGTGTGTTTCTTTCACGAAATTCGGAATAAAGAATACGAAATAGGTAATATGAATATGGGATAAGGAATATGGGATAAGAATATGAGGTTGTTTATTTGGTGGAATGAAATGGAATAAGAAATTTTGTTGTTTATTTGATGGAATTGCATATGAAAAGGGAATGGAATGTGGTAAAATGACATATTTATCCCTCCTTGTATATGTTTAGTATAAAATACAATTAATTTGTATTAATTAATTTTAAAAATTAAGACTAATAAAACTTATACTATATTTAATTAATAATTGTAAAATACTTTTAAATTAATTAATTAACTTGTAATTGAAAATCTTATTAATTAATTAACATTAATTAGCTGAATTAATGTAAATTTTAATATAAATCCGTTATATTTACCAATGACCGTCAATAGTATATTTACTCAAACATTAATATCATTACTAATAGGGAAAAGTATGAAAAAGATGTAACATGTTTGCCCAAAATGGTAATCGATGAACTTTGTTTTGGGCCGCGGGTATTTGATGTAAAACGTTTACTTCTGTAGGTTTTTGAAGAAACGTTAGGTTTTCTGTTACTTTATCTGTTACAAGTTATCACGTGCTTGTCACGTGACAAATAAAGTTAACGTTGAATTAATCAAAAACGATAATACCCGAACTACCCTCGATGACATTCCCTCCTTTAAACTCTACGAACCGAACCGTTTCCCTCCATAAGACCGAACCGGTCCCACTCCCCAAAACATACCACCTCTCTTGCAACTCTTCAGTTTCAAAAACCGAAGAAGTGCCCATCCCATCAGTGCAGAAGACCCGAAGAGAGAAATCACCAAACCCTAGAATCAGAGCTGCTGCGTTGGATCTTTGCAATCGGAGCTGCTGCTGCTGCGTTCACGCTCGCCTGAAGACAGCAAGCGAAGGCGTTGCTGCGTGAGGTGCTGCAATCGGCTGTCCTTGAAGAATCGGCTGTCCTTGAAGAATCGGCGCGACTGCTCTGTTTGGCCTCATCCCGTCTCGAATCGAAGCTACTCTTCAAAGGTAACTACCCCATGTTCAGTTTCAAGTCTATAAAAGCCGAAAGTCACCCTCCAATTTTTGTCCTGCATGAAAATTTCTAACATTGGCAAAGTTGACGAACCGAAGGAAAACGATTAAACGATTGATGTTGAAAGGTTAATTAGTTACGTTAGCATTGTTTATAAATCTGATATGTTTAATTAGGTCGCTGTTTATGTGTGTGTTGTTTATGAAATTACCGAATGTTGCTGTGTTTGGTTTGAGTAATGACCGAATGTTTATGTGTGTATGTTTATGTGTGTTTGCAGAATGTCTACTTCAAATGAGGGCAAGTGGTTTCTTCAAATCCACTACGATGGTAACTGGGTTGACGGTGTTTACAAGGGCAAGGTATGCTTGACGGACTTGATGGACCATTGTTTTTGGTACTGCAATGTGGCCGCTCTACTTGAGTATTACGGTTTGAAGAGTGATGGTGTGATAACGTACGTGCCACCGAATGGAGATCCGAAAAAGGACATTGAAGTGTTATGTAGCGATGACGATATTGCACTAATCAAGGAGAAACAACAAGGTGTGCGGGAGGTCAATTTGTATGTGCTTCCACCATTTGATGAGGAAGCATGTCTCCAAGATCCGTGGTTGGAAGAACTCCGCAACAACACATTGTTGAAGCAAATTGCAAACCGAAGAAGGATGGCATCCGAACGAATAGCTGAACTGAGGAAGCAACGTTTGAGCGAGAAAGCGAAAGGGAAGGCCCCCATGGTCGAGAGTAGTGCTTCGGAAGAGATGTCTTCCGACTCCGAGGCCATATCCGACCCAAATTGGAAAGCCAAAAAGGGTGAAGAGGAGGATGACACCGATGATGATGAGGGTGATGAAACGTCACCAAACCGAGCGCAAACACATGGGGAGCGACCAAGAAGACGTAAACCCGCAGAAGGTCATATACCCGACGTAGTTGGTGCGATGGAAGGAGAGTGGGGCGATACCGCGGCAGGTATTGGGTTGAACATAGATGTGGACATGTTAAATATGGAGCATGAATGTCCGAGCGACACCTTAAGGACTCCCCCATTGTCAGACATGGAAGACGACGTGACAAGCGGACATAGGACAAGAGTTATTGATGAAGAGGTGAATGCGGAGTTGGGTCAACTAACCAAAAAATACGAGCTGAAACTTGGTATGAAGTTCGTAGATGCGAAGGCCTTTAGGGATTACATGATTGGACATAGCATCCAAGAAGGGTATGAGATGGAGTAGAAGGGATCAAATGGTCCCAAACGAGTAGAATTCCGGTGCAAACAGGCCAACTGTGGCTTCAAGTGTTGTGCGGTCCGTGTTCCACAACAAGTGACCTTTCAGTTACGCAAGTTGGTGGACGAGCATTCATGCGGTCGAGCATTCCACACCAAGAAGATTGGTGGTAAGTGGATATGCGAGAACTTCATGGAGTTGATTAAGAACGAACCGAAGGTACGAAGTGCGACCATAGCAGATGAAATTCAAAAAAGATTCAACTTCGATGTGAAGCGATGGAATATCTGTGAAGGTATAAGATTAGCGAGAGAGAAGTTACGTGGCGATAGATTATGGCAGTTTGAACGCCTAAGAGACTACGCCGGGACAGTGTTGATGCATAACCCAGGAAGCTCGGTATACATACAGGTTGATCCGGTGCCGAACCCTTTGAGACCTAGATTTGAACGTATGTACGTCTGTTTGAAGGGATGTATGGACGGGTTCAGAGCTGGTTGTCGACCCTTCATTGGGTTGGATGGGTGTCACTTGAAAGGCCTAGATGGGGGGCAACTGCTAAGTGTCGTTTCTCGGGATGCTGACAATAGAGTCTTCCCTCTATGTTATGCGTGGGTCGAAGCTGAAACGAGAGAGTCGTGGACGTGGTTCCTGGACATCTTCAAGACAGACCTTGGTGATGGTGGTCCTTGGATCGTCATGTCAGATCGGCAAAAGGTATATTACGTCTTCACTTTTTAAATATTTTATGTATTACGTTGTTGTATTTCAAAAATATGATATGTTTTGTTTGACATTATTCAACAGTTGCTGTAATATGTTTGAAATTCTAAACTTTTGATGAAACATGTTTGGTAGGGTTTAATAACTGCAGTAGAGGAGATCCTACCTGCATCAGAGCATCGTTTCTGTGCGCGACACATTCATCAGAACATGTTGGCTGCCAAACACAACGACGCTGAAGTGAAGTCACGTTTTTGGGCTGCGGCTTGTTCGTACAATTTGCATAGGCACAGGGCCCACATGGAGTACCTAAAACAGCACTATCCGGGTGCATGGGAGTACTTGGACAAGATAGACACAAAGACATGGTGCAGGTACGAGTTCCATCCAGATTCAAAAACAGATTTAGTCGTCAATAATGTCGCAGAGAGTTGGAATGCGAAGATTAAGGATGCTCGGGATAAGCCTCCAATAACCCTTATGGAAACCTTGCGAAGGATCGTCATGAATAGTTTCACTACGAGGAGGGAAGAGGCTAGCAAGCACGAAGGGTTGCTGTTTAGCAATGTTCTCGAAAAGATCAAGAAAAAGAAGGATGCTTCAAGAGGGATGGGTGTACTCTACGCGGGTCAGGGTGAGTACGAAGTGCTCGTGGGTACACAACACCAGTACACCGTAGATATCAACACCAGACTATGCAGCTGTCTTGAATGGAGTCTGACCGGGATCCCTTGTGCTCATGCTACGACATGCTTGTTGAAATCTAGACTGGACGTGCAGGATTTTGTGGACACGGTGTACCACAAGGAGACTATGCAATGAATCTATGGTCCAGTCATACATCCAATTCCGGGGGTTGACGATTGGATTAGGAAGGATTCGTTACCCATTGATCCTCCATTGGTCCGTAAACAAGGAGGCAGGCCCAAGAAGAAACAGACGAGAGCTCCAACTGAGACGGTAAACAAAACAGGAACTAAATTGACGAAGCATGGTCTCCCACAGTTTTGTTCCCTCTGTCGACAAACTGGTCATAACAAGAGGGCTTGCCCCAAGAGAGGACAAACACTCGGGCAGTCGCAGAGCAGTGCACCATCCCAGCCTACATAGCCAACACAGCCGACCAACTTATCACAGCCAACACAGCCGACCCAACCGTCGCAGCCGACCCAACCATCGCAGCCTACACAGCAGTCGCAACCTACACAGCAGTCGGGTCGGTCGCAGCGACTTAGAAGGAAACCACAGTCGCAGCCTGGTGTTGACGCAGCACAGCCACCCACCAAAAGGGTCAGACGGCCTAGGGTTTCACAAGAAGGACCGAGTAGAGCTAAACCGAAGAACAAGACATGCCCGACTAAGGAAGATAGAACTGATGTGGGTGAAGAGTCGGACATTCCTGAGTCTGTTCCAGATTCCTAACCTCAGATGGTAAGAACACGTATTTCCTCAAAAACATTGTTTAACTGTTCATTAATATTTTACACGTTTGCAGGACGAAGTACGTGAAGACGTTCCCAACATACCTCAAGAAGTGCCAAAGGAAGCCGAAGTAGGACCCACGGTACCGAAGCCACCAACCAAGAGGATTCCAAAAAGCCGAAGGGCAAAACTGCCGACGAGAAAAAAACTTCGGTTTGTAAATCTAACTGCCCACTTATCACATTGACAGGTTAGGAAATCTAACTTTTGTACTTTCGTAGGCTGAAAATGCTCCGGAAAAGGTGGTAAACCTGGAATCGCCTGAACGTGTCCGAGTAAGTTCAAGTGCACCACAACTTTCTGATTGCCGAGCTCTCGTGCCTGTTGATATGCCGTTGCAGACCATCACACCGAATAAGAAGACCATTCCGAAGAAGTCGACAATGCCGCCGAGGAGTTCCCCTCGTTTCAATTCAAGCAAGTACACAAAGTATCCGACTCAATGAAGACATTCCGTGATTTCAAGACCATTTTGGATGCCATTTTGGACTGACGCATACTGTTGGTTATGCTGTCAATTTGAGGAGTTAACTTTAGTTTTGTGAACATTAGTAGGATTGTGTATGCTGTCTATTGGATGTTTAGGATGAACTTGGTATTGTTTAGGTTGGTTTTGTTGACTTACTTGGTTGTCTGGATTGTGTATGTTATATGCATACTGGAAGTACTTGGTTCAGTTGAAGTTGTCTGGAATGGGTATGTGTTGTGGGACAGGTATTTAATTGCAGGTGTGTTTCTTTTGGATTTAGTCGATCAATTTTTGTTCTGTCACTCCAAACATAGTACATCTATTCTCAACAAGTGGCCAAACTTGTTTCTTCAAATACCAACAGTTACAAAACATAGGTCATCTGGTCTTTAGACAACATAAACATAGTTACTTTAAAACACCTCGACCCACAAACATTAGTCTTTAAAATACAACTAACACAACACGTTCACCCAATGACCAGTTTTAGGCTGACACCAAACAGCAGTACCGCAAGAACACCAACAACAGTAATCAACATCTTCTCCCTCCTTCGTACAAGAACCACTTCGCTTTCAATCTTCACATGCATATCCCGAAATTTGTTCACGGCCCTCCTTCCGTATATGCACATTTGCGGATCACACCACTCAAAGTAGCTACAACCGTGGTTCTTCAACAGAAATACACCAAATTAGGGCTTCGAAAATGACTGATTTTCAAGATGACGGATTGAAAATTAAGCTTCAAAATAAAACGAATCGGCAAACAAACCTTGTAATTGGGACACCCATAGAACATGCGACTGAAATTCTTCCATGTCGATGCGGGTTTAGCATGTGTCGTGAAACCACAGTAGCAATGCCAACTCGGGTACTCTAAGGCCGACTTCAAGTTCGAGCTTGGTGTACTGCTGCCTGAGTACTGCGGTCCCATTCTTCCTCGGCGACCAGCTTGGAGATACAACAATGAATGGCCGACGAAATCGGGAAGAAACGCTGCTACGGACGCCACCTTGGAGGGGATTGTTGGAGAAGAAACAAACGGGTTCAACGAAGGAGAAGGCTGTTAGAATAGGTGAAGTACTAAGGGGCATTTTGGTCTTTCCAAACGGACAGAAACTCACGTGCCATGACTGGAGGCAACTAACGGACTTTTTTGACGGACACAAACATAATTTGACGGAATTCATCAAAAACCTACACCAACAAACATATTTCATCAAAAACAAACACTGGGCCGCATTCACCACTTCGGGCAAACATGTTACATCTTTTTCATACTTTTCCCTTACTAATAACATAAATTACAATACCAAAATAATGTTATTGTTATTGTTAATATTGTTGTTATAGTTATTGTTAATATTGTTATTGTTATTATTAATATTTTTACCAAATAACACAAAATCAGAAACCGAAAGGCACAAAAGGAAAATACTTACAGAATCTGATGAAGATGTAATGAATAACACTTACATAATTGAACTTTTCATTCACCACTTATCAAAAAATATGTTCCAATAAATCCCTTTCTCCATTGATGAATAACATAACGATACAATTGAACAAAATCCAGAACTACAAAGTTGGTCCAATAAATCCAGAACAAAATCCAGTTGCTACAAAGTTCCAATTGAACAAAATCAAGAACATTGAATTTTTTTTCCAATAAATCCCTTTCTCCATCATCGTCAATGATAACGATTTTTCTCTAATCAAATTGCTCCAAACAAATTCAGAACTACAAAGTCCATAAATCAAGTTCATATGCACCCAATTCTAGCCTCACGATAACAAGTTTCAAAATCATAAATCGTAGCAGATGATCACAGCAAGCTTTCTCTATGGTCACGAACAACATTTCAACAACATTTCATATCAACATTATGATCGATTCTGGGTTCTTCACGAATAAGCAGGGGAGCTTCGGAGAAGGAGAAGGAGAAGGATAGGAACTGTATTGTACCTGATGAAGGAGTAGTGGAGCTTCAACCCGAGATGAAATGAAGGAGAAGAGAAGAGAAATGAAGGATCATGGGAGCTTTGGTCTGAGAAGAGAAATGAAGGAGCTGAGGGTAGTTCGGGCAATATGAAAAGATAATGAGGGTAGAATCGTCATTTGGGCACCTATTCCTGATTTTGGGCGTGCTAAGCTTAGGAAATCCGAGTATTTTGTCTGGAATATCTAACACTAGCCCTCTAGGATTCCGTAAGCTAAATTTTTTCAATTCCACCAAAAGAGCAACTTCATACAGAATTCGTAACACCTATTCTATTTCTATTTCGTAAAAAAAAAACATGCTGTTATATATTATATGGTAGACAACTTCCGTCATTCTGTTATAACTAAACACATTGTGTTATACCAAACCGTTACAAGAATATTCATCACACCTTTACACTCGAAACTCTTCAACAAGTGCATCTTTACCCTGTACCATAAAACTTTGTTGTTTTTGATATGGCCCATAGGCCTGTCGTCCATCAACTTGAATTTCATTGAATATAAAAATTAAAATATATTTGTGGTGGTGATTTAATAAAGACTATTACTCGAGACGATGATCGGATTGTTATTGTTAATAATACAAACCAGACAGTGTCTGTCATGACGACAAAACATGGGGAGGGAGAGATACAATCTTACATCTGATCTGTACAATACTACATATTTTAAAATAAGGTCATCGGTCTTGGACATACTTTGAGAGGTTAGTAGATAGTGCAACTAATAATAAGCTAGAACAAGGCAGACAATGAATACACATTATCCAACTGCATTGTCAAAGAAGCAACAACCGACTCACTCATCTTCTTCGTCTTCATCGTAGTCTTCTTCATCCTCGTCCATATGGTGGTGGGTGAGGTGATGCGCAAGCTGAAGATGGTCGACAGCCATGTGATCCACCTCAGACAGTGCCCATTCTCCATCTCTTTTGTTCTCGTTATCTCCAACAGCAGAAGCAGGTTTCACAGAAAGAAGCGCAGCAGCATTACTCTGAGTATCAATTGCTTCAGTGTTTAAATTCAGGTCTTGGCCTTCTTCTACTGCTACTGTTGCTGTACTGGCAGTGCTATCAGAGTGATGAAGGACCTGGTTGTTCTCCTGTGTGGGTGCTGCGGGTGGTTCCTTGGACTCTGGAAAAGTATTATTAACATCGGTTTGAGCAGAAGAAGAAGACACAGGATATGGGTGTGGCAGCTGCAATGATATTGTGGGTAACCCCAGTTGTTCAGTCTCAGAATCATGTGGGCTGATCATGTCCCCCCTGTCAACAGCAGCAGCAGTTCCTGTTCCACGGCTTCTTCCACGACCTCGACCTCGACCCCGACCCCTGCCCCTACCCCTAGGGCTAGGGACCGGCTGCTGCTGGTTGAAAGTTAGCATTCTGCTCCTCTTTGATTCCTCATCACTTTCATGACCATATTCTTCTGCGGCTTTCCTATTTAAACATGATGACTATGAGTACCCCACCTCAAACAGTACTCGACATTAATAAACGAACAGCAAGAACGGAAATCATTAACCAAGAAAAATGCTACTACCTTCTTCTTGACATTTCAGCAGCAGCAGCAGCAGCAGTAGCAGTAGCAGCAGGGTCTCCTGAGTGACCATGGGTGCTGTAGTCAGGAACCTTACTGACAACATCCTTGAGGAAATCAAACACACTGTACGTTTGCACACAATGCTTTCTGCAGATTACATGGTAAGTAGGTTACAGCTGTTTTAATAAAAGATACATCTTTAAATTCCAAATTCAGGACAATGAGTAGTAGTATACTAGTATTCAGAGATATATATTTGGTCCAAAACAGGCCTCAGGCATCATCAATGTCTTAGGGGCATCTGTGGACCAAGTTGCTTTTTAAATGAAAACCTTTCGGACAAGAGAAATATGGATTTATCAAAAGCAACAAAAGAATTCATATTTAAAATGAATGATGAAGAGCCCAGAATTCGTAAGTAAGAACCACTTTAAGATTTCATCTCATATGCATTGGTTGGAATATGAACCATGGCAAGGGCATGGCATGACAAATTTAAATACTTTAGGACTTACAAGTGCACAGAGTTTAGTGTCTTTGCTCCCCTTTGGAGTGTTATCTCATATGTTCGGTCACAAAGATCTTGCAGGAATAACTCTAATGCCTTAGCTGCGGTGATGTTCAAGCTTTGCATAAGAAACAGAGACTTATCCAGAGAAAGCACCAAAAATTAAGTTTCTATATTCAGTCAGATATACTCACAGACTAGAACAGGAACAGCTAAAGCAATCTTCCCTACATCTTCATCAGCTTGCATAATCTTCTTAATCCGTGCCTGTAATAATCAATGACAAATCACAGGTCATGTCATACCCATGACTTCATCAACTGAGCGACACATCAGATAACAAAGAAACTATAAAAAATCTGAATTCAAATTATTTTGCACATGTATAAGTTGCTCCTGGTCAACTTTTTGTTTTCAGAACAAACAAGGCAGAATACAGAAACAATCGGAAAGTGAGAAACTAGAGCAAAAACAATTGACAGTTCGAGAAGTTACTAGTTAAGCACGTAAATCAGACTCAAGGAATAGACATACAACAGAATCCCTATTACCAAAATATAAATAGGCCCTTGACAAGTAAAATGACACCCAGACCCTAAGATAGGGCATAAGTACCAAATTTACCTTTCACGGCCAGTAATACTTGTTTACCGTTAAAATATTTATTTAAAAGTGAAAAAAAATATAAAATATTTACGATTATAGATCTATCAAGAAACTAGATAAAGCAGATGCTTGTTCTTTATGGTTTAGAATTTTATCAAATTAGTCCAGTCGAGGCTGTCAAGCTTACATGGGGGAGCTAAATTTTCTATCGGACTGTTTTCCTATTTTAACACATTTACACAAAAAATTAACAATACAATTCCAGGGACATGGATAAGGAGGCCAAGAATTAAAAGACCAAAACACCCTCCAAGCTGCCTTGATGAACAATGATATTCTTGGAGTACTATAATTGGTAGCCAGCAGCAAAAATAGCGACTGTTATAAGAACATTTACCCATGATCCCTAAAACCCAGACAACAATTTACCATTAATTCCACAAAAATTGGTCCAAATGATATAAATTTTCCTTCATTTTCACAAACCCTAAGTTTCGACGAGATATCACAACAATCTCTCATCAACAGAAGAAAATTTTGTTTCAGTAAAAGAAACGGTTCGAAGCCAAACCCTAAATTTTGTACTAACCAAATGGAAAAAAAATCTTGCTGCCGCATAGGAACTCCAAAGAACAGCTCAAATCAAGCATATAAGGAAAAAACGAATTAAATCTAGAAATTGAGCTTAGAGGATCTTAGCGTTGAAACAGATCCGTTCACTTGGACGATGAAGAAGATAGCGAGGGGAAGATAGAGAACTTACAGCTGGGAACCGGGTATCGAGCTTCTTCCTCATGCCGAAAAATTATAGAAGTTGTCGGAAATCAAATACAAAGATTCTCGGGAGCAAAATCTTTGATAAATTGGCAGGAATTGGAGCTGAATTCGAAGTAAAAGAATTAATCAAGAACAAGAATTTGGTGTGTCGAGCAGTAGAAGTCAGAACCAACTTGCTCGAAGCAGAAAGAAAGAAAGAAAGAAAGAAATGGACAATGTGGAAGGTTACTACAGTTTCAGTATGTGACTAAATAACCCTACACCTTTAGCGTTTCCCATATTAGTTCTCTGTTTAATTACACAATATTCCCTGAACTATTGATTTCCTTAATATATCCTCCTTTGGCAATGAAAGTTGTGAATCAAATAAAAATGGAATGGAAAATTTTGAAAATTCACTAACATTTTTGTAAAAATATGTAACTTAACCTAATAGGTTTAATTTGTATCATTATATTTAAATTGATGGTAAATGCATCCTTCATTAAAAAAAATATTAAAACTAATAAAATTAATTGAATATTTTTTAATATTATAATTAATTTTAATAATTTTTAGTACTATTATAATTAAGTCTCGACTCAACAAACTAATTCATGAGTAGGGTCCTCACCTAGACTAGCTCGCCCTATGGTGGTGCGTGTTGGAAAAAATGAGCATTTTGTCAAAATTTTGTAGGTTTGGTTTGGTTTTGTAATTAAGCAAAACTTGCACAAAAATCCTAACGTGATTGAAAATTGTACCACATTGAGTAGTTTCACAATCTCATCAAGTTTTTCACCTTATAAATGGAGAGTTTTCTCACATTCAAAATCCAAGTAAAAAGAAGAAAATCTTAAATATGAGATTTTTAGTTTTTATTTTTCTTCGGTGATTGTGTTGACATTCGTCAGAGTATTTTTGGATATCGTTTTCGATCTTTCTTTCATGTTAACTGTTGTGTTCGTATAATCGGTCTGTTTGAGTTTAGGCATTGTTTATTTGGTCAGGGGAAACTTTGTGCTAGTTTCTGTCTGACGACACTGTTGTATCCTGAGAGGTGATCGTCCCATGATCCTTCGGGTACAGACTTGCGGGTGAGAGTGGCAAAATTGCCTTAAGGAGTGTGCACCTCACGGACATCAGTTTGAAATTTTGTCAATTTTAATTATATGCATGATGATCCTGAATGTTGATTATTTTGCATATTGATCCTTATACTTTTAGAATATTACAATTATTCAATGTCTATGTTTAACAGTCTTAAGGCAATCTCGGTATTTGCTATAGAGTCTTTTGGTTGGACTTATGTAGGACTGGCAATGATTAGGGTATGGTGCGAGTATGTCAAATACCATAACCAATAACCATTACATGTATAATTTTCAATACCGTAACCATATCCATAACTGTGGTTATTAACCACGGTTTTAATCGTATACCCATATTCATTACCACATGGGAAATGTAATGGAACTTTATAAACCTTATTTTAATAAATACATAAAGTTATGTCACAAGCAACAAAAATATCATTCAACGTTAGCATCATTCAAAATTACCATTTAACATTTACATCCAATTACAGTTCGTCCTGAAATTTTAAGTTCGTGAAATTTACTATTTTAGTTATTAGTATTTATTAATATATTAATATTAATATTAAAGTATTATTCTTATGTTTATATAATAACCATGGTTATAACCATGAGTATGACTAAAATATCATAACCATAACCATTACGGGTAGAAAATTCATAATCACAACCGCACCTTTCCATAATGGTACGGTTAACCATATAAAAAATAACGGTTATAACCATGGTTTTGGTTTTTTCACCGCACCATTGTCGACCCTAGACTTATGTGTAATTAATTCTGGAAATATTTCTTCGAGAAAAAAAAAGTACATTTTCTGTGTTTCAGAAAGATGACTACGAACAATAGTGTTCAAATCAGGATTGGGTTTTAACTCAAATTACTAATGTATCATTTGAAAATAGAGATATGTCTCTTATTCATCGTATTAACGAACGGGTTTTGGGAGCTTATCTCGAGGATTAAGTTTTTGGATTAGTCAATGCAGAAAAATCAATAGATTTGGTATGAACCTGGATATGATGAAACCAGTATGGTGTGATCTACATAAAAGATCCCCACGAACATGATGGTCTCTGCCCAGGCAAATGTGGTGTAGCATGGACAGAGCTCAAACATACATTCTACCAAAGGCAAGTAGAAGAAGAAAAAATGATTCATTCCGGGTCCTAAGGGCAAAATCTCGAAGAAGTCGACATCCAAACTACAGGGGTTTATCGGCTCATTCTACAATTGCGGTAAAACTAGTCATAAATTTAATGCTTCCAGGTTTCCTAAGAAAAATGAGACCAACATCGTGCAGTAAATCACCAAATACCTTGACGACATCAACTTGTTGGCGGTGGTGTCTGAGGTGAATTTGTTTTTTTCTAACCCTCGGGAGTGGTGGGTTGATACATGTGCCACAAGCATGTCTGTTCGGACAAAATAATATTCTTCAATTTTGAAAAAGTTTATTCTGGAGAGAGTTTGTACATGGGAACTCCGCATCATATGAGGTCAAGGGAAATGGAAGCGTCGTTTTGAATATGAATTTCGGGAAATAAGTGACATTGAAGAATGTTAGTATGTGTCAGACATTCGCAGGAACCTAGTCTCAATATCTATCTTCAACAAGCTTGGCTTCCGTCCTGTATTTGAGGCGAACAAATTTGTTCTCCCTAAAAATGGAATGTATGTGAGTCTGGGGTACAAATGTGGGGAAATGCTCAAGATAAATGTAATGGTTGTTAAGCTTAAGATGAACAAGAATAAAATTGTTTCTTCCGCTTACTTGATTGAGTATCCTAATTTTTGGCATGGTAGATTAGGACATGTTAATTATGATACCTTGTGAAGGTTAATTAACATGAATCACATCCCTACATTTCAAATTGATCTCAAACATAAATGTGAAATATGTGGTTAGGCTAAATTAATCAGGTCATCCTTTCATTCAGTTGAAATGAATACAAAACCTCTTGATTTAATACATAACGGCGTTTGTGACTTTAAGTTTGTCCAAATAAGAGGCGGAAATAAGTACTTTATCACTTTTATGGATGATAGTACAAAATATTGCTATGTATACTTGTGAAAAAGTAAAGATGATGCTATAAAAAAATCACGTTTTACAAACAAGAAGTTGAGAATCATCTTAACAAGAAAATCAAGGTGTTGCATCGTGATAAATGTTGCGAGTATGATGCTTCATTTAGTGAGTTTTGTGCTAAACACTGAATCATACATGAAGTCACCGCGACTTATTCACCCCAATCAAACGGGGCGACAGAAAGGAAAAATCGAACATTGAAAGAAATGATGAATTCAATGTTGATAAGTTATGGGTTACATCAGAACATGGGGGGAGCTATTTTAAGTAGCAATTGCCTTTTTAATAAGGTACCCCAAAAGAAATAAGAAAAAACACCTTTCGATATATAGAAGCGTAGAAAATCTTCTTTCAATCACCTCTGAGTGTTAGAGTGTCTAGCTAAAGTGATGGTGCCTCCTCCTAAAAAGGTTAGGATTGGACCAAAAACTGTTGATTTCATCTTCATTGGATATGCTTAAAACAGTAATGCTTATCGATTTCTTGTGCATGATTCGAAGATTTCACATACACACAAAGATACGACTACGTAATCAAGAAATGCATATTTCTTTGAAGAAGTGTTTTCGGCTAAATTTAGGGGAAGAAAAGTTCGTCGAAAAAAACTTATTAGACTATTGATGATAATGGTCTAGACCTAAAAAATTAAGAAAATGTTTAGGTGGAACCCAAGAAAATCAAACGAGCTCGATTAGAAAAATATCTTGGTCCAAACTTGTTAACCTATATGCTTGAAGCGAAACCTCAAACATTTCAAGAAGCAGTAAATTCTTCTAAAGAACGTCTACGGAAAGAGACAATCAATAGTGAAATTGATTCAATCCTACAAAATCATACTTGGGTGCTAGTGGATCTTCCTCCTGGATCCAAGCCACTAGGCTACAAGTGGATTTTTAAAATGAAAATGAAAATAGATAGATCAATTGACAAGTATAAGACTAGACTTGTAATTAAAGGTTACCAGCAAAGAGAAGGTTTTGATTACTTTAACACATATTCTCCCGTCACGAGAATAACATCCATAAGGATGATACTGGCAATAGTGGTGTTTCTAGAAATACATCAAATGGATGTAAAAACAACTTTTTTACATGAAGATTTATAGGGGAAAATCTACATGGAACAGCCTAAGGGCTTTATTGCGCCAGGGCAAGAAAAAAAAGTATGTACAATGGTAAAATCACTGTATGGCCTGAAATAAGCACAGAAAACAGTGGCATCAGAAATTTGACAATGTCATCCTGGAAAAAAGAATTTAATGTGACAAATACATTTACGTGAAAGATACAAGTGAAAGTTATGTATTTTTGTGTCTTTCCGTTGATGACATGCTTATTGTTGGAAGTAACGATAAGATGATTACATCCATGAAGGATATGTTGAATTCGAGATTTGAAATGAAATACATTGGTCTTGTTGATGTAATTCTTGGAATTAAAATTAATCGGACATCAAAATAAATTGCTCTAACTTAATCTCATTATATCGATAAGATATTAGAGAAACTCAACACGGATGACAAAAAGGAGGTTTGCACTGCAATAAAATCCAAATAAGTATTTCTTAAGAAATACAGGAGAAAACGTGTCTCAAATTGAATACACTAGGGTTATTGGTAGTGTCATGGAACCTGAATGCCCTTTTTCTTATGGTTAGTTAGGCAGACGTATCTTTCTTGACTATAAAGCAATGTAGTGCCAGATTTATGAAATATACTTGATGACTTGTACTAGACCTGATATAGCACACGGTGTTGGTGTGTTGAGTAGATATACGAGTAATCTAAGTACTGTCATTGAGATGGAATCAAAAGATTACTCAGGTACTTGAGATATACTCGTAGTTATGGGTTGCATTATACAAGATATCCCACTGTTATAAAAGGATATAGTGATGTTACTTGGATATATATTGGCATCAAAAGAATTGAACTCCACAAGTGGATTCGTGTTTACCCTAGGAGGTGCATCCATATCATGATAAACCTCAAAGCAAACAGTCATAGTCAAATCCACTATGGAATCTGAGTTTATAGCACTGGATAAATGTGTTGAAGAAGCCAAATGGCTACGCCATTTTTTTAGGATATTCCTAGGTGGCCAAGACCAGTGTCTGCAATCAACATACACTGCAAAAGTCAATCTGCGATTGGTAGGGTACAAAATCATATGTATAATGGTAAGTCTAAACATTTTCATCGTAGACATAATTCCATTAGACAATTGCTCTCGACATGAATTATCACAATCGATTATGTTAAATCAAAGAATAATATAGTGGATCTGTTAACCAAAGGGTTAAATAAAGAGTAAGTTGGTCAATCATCGAGAGGAATGGGGCTAAACCCCATGTAGTAAACACATTTGATAAGGTAAACCCAACGTAATTGAATGGAGATACCAAGATCTAGGTTCAAAGAGATAACCTAATCACAAGAGTGGGGATGAATCACTGTGGGGGATTTAAACCCCGAGTACATTCCAATGAGGAGAAACAGTGAAGATAGTACATGAGGTTATGCAAATGCTTTTAATGATTCAGAAATTGGGAAATCTCAATAAAATGTTGGATTAACACTTGAGATAAGGAATCACCTATACATGTGAGAAGAGGAGACACTTCGAAAGGCATTGTTGAAGGCACAATTCTTAGAAACGGTTGCAGACCAGGCAATGACCATGGCCAAAATGGGCATGAATGTGTGAACTGAACAATACTAGGAAGATACTTGTGTGGGTTATGTCATCATTTACACCAACGGCAGACAGTTCAAAGACATCACGTCTACTGACTAGCCAGGAAAGTCAATTTAACTTCACTTGGGAAGGTTCAAAGGGGTAACACCTACCTATCTTATGCAGGTGTCGACCGTTGAACTTAAACTTCGAATCTAGAGCTACCTTAGGTAATCCATCAATTTTCATTCATGTGGCAGATTGTTGGAAAAAAATAGACATTTTGTCTAAATTTTGTAAGTTTGGGTTAGTTATGTAATTAAACCAAACTTTCACAAAAACCCTAAGGTGATTGAAAATTATACCACATTGAGTAGTTTCAGAATCTCATCAAAATTTTCAACTTATAAATAAAGAGTTGTCTCACCTTCAAAATTTAAGTAAAAAAAGAAGAAAATCCTAAAAATGATAAATTCTTCTATAGTTTTTTTTTCTTCTACGACGATTCTGTTGACATTCGTCAGAGTCTTTTCGGTCCTCGTGTACGACATTTCTTTCACGTTGACTGTTGGCTTTCCAATTGGGGTCGAAAATTCCCTCGGAGTCGGAAGACATCTCTTCGGATCGTGAGGAAGCACTAGTCTCGACAATGGGTGCTTTTCCTTTCGCTTTCTCAGTCAGTCATTGTACGGACAGTTTGGCTATCCTTGCGGATGCCATCCTTCTTCTATTTGCAATTTTCTTCAACAACGTGTTGTTCCGCAGTTCTTCCAACCACAGATCTTTAAGACATGCTTCCTCATCAAATGGTGGAAGTACATACAAATTTACCTCCCGTACACCTTGTTGTTTATCCTTAATTAGGGAAACATCTTCATCGCTACATACAACTTCGATGTTAGTTTTATGATCTCCATTTGGTGGAACGTAAGTGATTACACCATCCCTATTCAACCTGTAATACTTCAGGAGAAAAACGACATTGAAGTACCCAAACAAATGGTCAGTCAGGTTCGTCAAACATACCTTGCCCTTGTAAACACCGTCCACCCAATTACCATCGTAGTGGATTTGCATAAACCACTTTTCCTCACTTAAACTTTACATTATGAAATTCGGTAATTACACAAAAAAGACACACATAAACATCTCTGTAATTAAACATATCATCTCTATATACAATCAGGACGTAACTAATTAACCTTTGAACAAGCTTCTTTTTCGTCAACTTTGGAAATTTTTGAAAATTTCATGCACAAGTTTACAGTGAATTTCAGCATTTATACAACATGTTTGAACGGGGGGAAGTTACCTATGAAGAGTAGCACCGATTCACCTCAAAATTTGAAAGGGAACAAGCAGGGACGAAGCCAGGATGAAAAGTCAGGGGGGTAAAAATTAGTTTTTAATTATATTAAATACACATAATAAATCATTTAACTTAGTTTTTAAACCTAAAACTAGGATGATACACGACTGCCATCAACCCATGTAAAATCAGCTAATTGACATAGTTGTAATGAATTATACCACAACCCGAAAAATTAACCCATAATTATACCACAACCCAAAAAAATCAGCTCAATCAGCCCAACAACTTGGAAAATCAGCTTTTAACTATCTAACCCTAGCTTTTCTTCACGGACGGCGCAGACAAACATTTAGGATTTGGGAGATAAAAGATTGAAGGAGCAGCAGCCTTGAACACAAACAGCAACCTTGAAGGGATAATCAACCAAAGTAAGCAACATTTCTTCTCCTTCCTACTTCTTAAGCTCGAAGCGATTTACAGCAACAAATTGTGGTTGTAAATGCATGGCAACACTCTCTTCTCTCGAACTCAGCAACACTCTCATCTTTCGGTCTCAACAACTTCTCTTCTTCCTTTCGGTCAAGGGGGCAATTGCCATTAAACTGAAGGTATACACTACTGCCATTAAAAGTCAGGGGGGCAATTGCCCCCTGGACCCTGAAGAGTTTCGTCCACGGGAACAGGAGAAATTCAACCAGTCACGTCGTAGGGGAAGTCTGTGTCGATTCGGTTTCAGCTGGGAATTCCAGAAATTGCACCAGCAAAAATACAGCACCACTCCGTTCGCAGCAGTTGGAGGTCTTCAAGGAGCTCCAGGCGTCGCAAGGGTTGCAGGTTTTGTATTAGGGTTATCCAGTTGCAAGGGTCTTTCGTTTCGGGAGGGAAGGATTGCACCGATGATGGGTTTTGGGGGAATAGAGATCGGTTCGGTTTAGGGTGGATGAAGAGATTGTAAGGAGGAGATAGAGGGAACCAGTTCGGATATTGGAGAGCAAACAACTCGAGGGTAATTTCAGTATTTTTATTTTTTAAACGTTCAAAAAATCAAACACGTGAGCTGCACATGTTCAATTTAAACAGTTAAATTGACAGAAAAACAAACTTTTATTCAAAAACCAACAGAATAAAACATAATACATCAAAAAGTCGCGGTCAAAAACAAGTTACATCAGTTACCAATTTTGTCAAACATGGTACATCTTTTTCATACTTTTCCCTTTAAAAAACATGTGCGACGTGAATGGATTAAATAGTCAAAAAATGATAACTATATTTAACACGGTCATTCATACATATGAATATAAGATTGCAAGTCATTTTGAAAGCATCTTAACGGGGTGTTTCTTTCACGGAATTTGAAATAAGGAATACGGAATAGGGAATAAGAATAGGGAATAAGAAATAGACTATGAAGTTCTTTATTTGGTGGAATAAGGAATTATGTTGTTTCTTTTGTGGAATTGTATATGGAAAGAGAATGGAATGTGGTAAAATGACATATTTGCCCCTCCTTATATATGTATATTATATAAGATAATTAATTTGTATTAATTAATTTTAAAAATTAAGAATAATAAAAACTTCAATATAATTAACTAATAATTAAAAAAAGATTTTTAAAATAAATTAATTAATTAATACAGTTAACTAATTAAGATAAAATAGTTCATTACAACCATAACCGTAATTAAAATATCCAAAATATCATGTTCCATTACAAATGATTATACACGTACAATCAAATGACCATATACCTACAATCCTCGTCCTCATTGATTCATGTTCTGATCTCAACCTTCAATAACAAAGAACAGGAACATCAATTAAGTTACATGAATCAACCCAAATCAAACAAGAAGAACACATAAAGCCAAGCATGTGAATCTCTTTTGTCTTCTCCACATCTAGTGCATGCCCTGCATCTTTGATCATCGTCATCTCTACATGTTCATTTCCATCCAAATATCTGCATTCAATGGTCAGTGAAGTAAAAATCAATGGGGTTAAGCAAAGCAACATACAACTACATATATTTTATGCCTTTAATGTGTAAACCTTCTTAGTCTATGACCTAGCTCAACTTGGAAGATTTGATCATACTCTCCCCATAGTATGAGCATTGGTTGAATCAACAAACAATTCAGGTTAAGTTTTTCGACACAAAGTACCGCAATAATGTGGAGATTGATTCTATTTGAATGGCAGAGGAAATTCGAAGCAACACATTATATTCCATGAACCAACTACCTGAGTTATTTTAGGAAGATCACTCTCTGATTTTCCCTTCTTGTGTAATGCTTGGATTAACTCGGTCGTTTCCAGAAAACACCCTTCTCACATTGCCTGTGATTTCAGGTTTACTTTCAACAATCAATGCAAGTTTTCATCAACACTGTGATAAAAAAACTTCACTTTGTTTGATTATTGCTTACTTACATCCATAAAGTCTTGAAGGACACATGGTGATAATCTAGGAGGCCTATGGAAAACCAGATCCAGCATCTCCTTTGTGTTTTCGGACGTCATTGGGAAGAGCAGCTCAGCTGCCCAATTCACGCTCTTGGCCTTGAGAAGTCCTTCGTCGTTCATGTCCTTCTCCTCGATCGCCACTCCAGAACATCACATCACCACTCTCTCCACCATCTCTGGGAACTATGCTGCCACGGAACTCGTCGTAGCTCATCCCAACAATGCTCATTTTGTACGTAGTACCAATTATCATAAGTGAAAATGTTTCAGATTGATAACCCTCCTAAATTAGGGTTCATACGTGGAAACACCAAACGCCTCCATCATCGCCGTCACGCAGGGGAGCTTTACGAATGATGAGAAGTTGAGGGTGGCTTGGTCTTTAACAAAAGGTAATGAGGGCATTTTCATCATTTTGTCTCTTATTCTGGATTCCTAGTGCACAATGCTTAGGAAATCCGAGGTTTCGGGACGGAATGTGTAAGTCTGCCCCGCTCGGAATGTCTAAGCCGAATTTTTCCAACTCCGCGAAAAGAACAACTTCTTACAGAATTCGTAAAATGAATTTCATAAGTTTTCCGCGAAAAGAACGTGCTACAAGAGTGTAACACTTGTATCTCAGTGGAGATTTACAGGATGACAACTCAAACGATACTGTGGGAAAAGAAAGAGAACGACTTTGCTGGGTTTATGATTTAAAGTGGAACGATTTCTCAAAATAAATATAATTATTTTCTATTTTGTTATTTTATTACGGATGAAATATGAATTTTTTTAAAAAGTAAGCATTTGTTTTTTTTAGAAAAGTAAGTATACAAAAAAAATATTTCGAAAAATAGGTATACGCGCACCCCCGGGTAGCGCGTATTGGAATTACGCGCACCCCAGGGTGACGCCACACCACATCAACTTTTTATATATATATTTTGTTCGATAACCACGACTCGATGTTTAATTAAAAATAAAATTATGCATCTATTAAAAAAATAAAAAAATTATAGTAAGTAGATATTTTAATTGCGATTCAAATGATGCAAAAAATATTAAATTTGGATTTACGGATTGACTATACACTCTGCCGTAAGTTGAGATATGAACATTTGACTTAAAAAATATAACTCAAACCATGTAAGTCCAAACTCACCACCGTTAACCTCATTTATGTTGTAATTCAATTATCTACCTAGGGTAATTTTTTTTATTAGAAATACAGTGATTTTGTAACCTAACATTGTTTGTTTTTTAATTTGACTGAAATAATTAAATGCATTAGGTGAGAAATTTAATTATGTACTTACTCAAAAAAAAAAAAAAAATTACGGTGCATAGATAATTTAATTACGAATTAAATGACGCTAACTATGCGTTAACTTTTTACTTTTAAACTGACTGTATAATACGATACGTAAAAAACTTTACATGCGATACAAAAACATCTAAATAGTGTTTAAGCAGTAAAATTATTGTTTAAATAGTGAATTTACAAAACTTATAAAAAATGTAACAACAAAACTTTTCTATATATTATAATTGAGTTCCGATTCGATCGAGACTCGGTTGAGTCCCAATCTAATTGAAATTCAATTTAACCCCAATCACAGAGGATAAGATCTAAATCTTGACACAAACCAACTAGTCCATAGAGTCAAGATACAGACTCTAACTCCTTCGATTGGAGCTCAATTGAATCAAGACTCAATTATATCATACATAAATTTTTTGAAGAATTTATTGACATTTTAAATATATATATATATATATACAAATTTTGTTAGAAGCTGTCCCTGGTGACCCTTCTTGCTCCTTTCTTCCTTTCTTCGCGTGAGTTCTCCCATAAATTCAAAAAAAGGGGAGCAAGTTTGCAAGTTCGTTCCGGTAAGAGATGTGAAAGCCGGATCCAGGTCCTTGAGCTGCTCAAATGTGGGGAGATAGGTGGTGCAGAGCCTGCAGTGGAGGTGAGGTTGCAGGTTGCGCACCACTATATGGACTTGAATCTTGAATAAAAAAGAATAAACTCAATTGATGATGAAATATGAAGATAATTTCCGAAAACAAATTTTAAGAGAGAAACTTGATCCAAGTATTAAAGGGGTGAGTCCTATTTTACCATCTAACTGTTTTGACCGGACCGCTTCTGAAATGGCAAGACAGGAATGTGTGATGAGGTTCGTTATCTATATGTTGATCCTTCCTCCTTGACGCATTTTACCTTCGTATTTGACGCATTACACCTCTCTCAAGTCTACACAACAATTTTCATTTCCAATCATCAAAACATGAAGAAAAGCACTACTGACAAGGAAGAGTCGGCTCGGTTGAGTTGCTGTCAATTATCAACAGAACCCACCACCACACTCAACATCAGACAAAATGCAACGTCACCGGCCACTTTATATTTACGCAATCATCAACTACTAAAATCCACCTATTTACACGTTGATTTTCTCCCTCCCTAGCCTATCTATCTTAGCCTAGCCTAGCTCTTCTCCTCCTCTGTCACTTCTTCTTGTAGTGCAAGTGCAATTGCAATACCCCTCTGACTTGGGTCCACCACCACCTGCTGTTCTTCAGGGGGGGCAACACTGCGCTCTCTTGTCCCACCATGACGTCTCTTGAAATACTTTCCAACAAACTCTTCCCATAAATTGGGGTACTTGGTCTTTATCAATTGTTCCAGACATTTCCTGTAAGAGAAATCCATTCGGCTCCCATCCGTACACACAACATACAGGCATCTGCTTTCCTGGAAGCTGCTGTGCTGATCCACCTGCAAATGCAATCTTGATGTAGTCTCAATGAAACAAACGAAAACAAAACATGGAGGATAGGATAGGAGAGGACAGGATATCAAGACAGACACACACCATCCGTTCAGAGCATCCTTACGAACTAACAAACAAACAAAGAAAAAGACTAATTACCGTGATGTGATCAATTCCTGAACCAATCTTTGCGGCTTTATCTGGATGGTAGTTTAGGACGTGGTCAACTACATAGGCTCCATCTTCAGCAGATAATGGATCGCCATTGTTGTACCTGCAAGTAAAACAATACATAACAATACGAACAAACTACATGAGTATCCTGCAGTGGAATTTGAATAGAGAAAACAATCAAGTCCTATTTCAAGTAAGGGACAGAAGCAACATACCCAGACTGATGCATTATTCTTCGTAAAGATTTCATAATCGGCTCAACCTCCAATAATATCTCCTGCTCCTCAGAAGTGAACATATCTAACCTCTGCCTCGTCATTGTGAACATCTGCTGCTGAGGTGCACCACCAACAGAATTACCATACAACATCTCAGGGGGTTTGGAACCACGATCCTTTCTGATTTTCCATTCAGGATTGGAACCCCGATTTCTAGACCCATCAAACTGTTTCTTTTGCTGACTCCATGGATTTTCATTATTGGGTCGTCCAGCTTTCTGGGAGGAGCTATTCCAACTCTTTTCACATTGACTTCCTCCAGCATTCCACACATGATCAGGTGGTTGAGTATCAGATGCTTTATCCTGTTTCCACTCCGACCACTGTGAGGCATTAGCATTTGATCCAGCAGCCTCTGACATTTTGTCCCAGCGTTGATCTGATGGAGTTTCTTTGGCTACCCAAGAACCATCAGTGTGTATATCTTCATCTTTCCCTCCACCACCACCCCAACCACCACCAGCAACATCACGTTTCTCGGTTTTCTTATCTGAACCCCAATCGGGTGACCTGCCAGTGTTTTTATATCCATTGTTACCCCAAGAAGATCCTGATGCTGCACCCCAACCACCATCAGCAGCATCTTCTTTCTTAGCTTTCTTATCTGAACCCCAATGGGAACCACCACCAGTATTTTGATCATCAGTCTTCCCCCAAGAAGATCCTGAACCTACTGCAGCCCAACCACCAGCATCTGGTTTCTCACTTCGCTTATCTGCACCCCAATTGGACCCACCAGTGTTTTTATTTACGTTCTTCTCCAAAGAAAATCCTGATCCTGCTGTGGCCCAACCACCATCAGCACTGCCATCTTGTTTCTCTGTTTTTTTGTCTGAACCCCAGCTGGAGACATTAGTATCTTTCTTCTTACCCCACAGAGAATCATCATCATTATTTAAATCAATAAATACAGAAGAATCATCAACTTGGGTCCTCTTAGGTGCTGGAGCTGAGCCATTTCCCCAGCGAGACCAAGAGTCTGATTGGTCCTTGTTGGACTCACTTGTATCGACATCTTTCTTCTTCTTTCCCCATGAAGCATTATCATTACTCCAATCACCAGATCCAGCTTGGGTCTTCTTAGCTGCTGCAAGTGAGCCTGTTTCCCAGCTAGACCGAGAGCTTGATTGGTCCATGTTGGGCCCACCCATATCGACATCTTGATTCTTGATTCCCCAAGAAGTAACATTACTGTTCCGATCACCAAAAGGAGAATCAGCACCTTTCATTTTAGGCATAGCAGTTGCATCTTTCTTCCACTCAGACCACGAATTGGACTGGTCCTTGGTGGACCCGCCCGAGATGACATCTTTGCTCTTGTGGTCCCAATCACCTGAAGGCTCAGCAGCAGCTTCTTGAGTCTTTTGCAGACCTTTTCCCCAGCTGGACCCACCGGTACTGACCTCCTTACTCTTGCCCCATGATTTGTCGTTACTGTTCCAGTCACTGGTAGGCTCAGTAGCAACTTCTTGGGTCTTTTGCTGACCTTCTCCCCAGCTGGACCCGACCGTACTGACCTGTTTACTCTTGCCCCAGGAGGTGCCATTATTGTTCCAGTCACCAGTAAGCTCAGAAGAAGCATTTTGGGTCATTTTAGAACCCTCTCCCCAGCTAGACCATGTATTTGACTCTTCTGCATTTGACCCAATATCTTTATCCTTACCCCAAGCAGAATCCCAACCACCAGACTTGACGGAATTATCTTTGGCTTTTGAAAGCCAGTCATCACCTCCGCTAGATCCATTTGTGTTTGCAGCAACAGTTTCCCAGCTCGAGGTACTCCCATGCGGCTCAGCAATATTCTGAAACTCGGCACTGTCTTCAAAGTATGGCTTGTTATTGTTACCATCATCTGGGGAAGGACAAAAACCATCATCTCTCAGATCGGTCTCGAGGTTGTCAACTTCCACACCGAGGCAGGCAGTGTCAGCCTCTGCCATGCTTGTCCCTCTTACCATATGGAGGAAGCTATACACGTCCGTACCCCATTCATGCTCCAACTCAACCTGTAACAAAAGACATTGAGTTGTTGAGCTCATAGATCATTGCCAACAATTAATATAGATACATAAATTGTTTTCAAATTAGAAAAAAGTAGACGCTTTCAACAAAGAAAAATAACCTCCTTTGTGCCCCAGATGACCTCAAAGCTCGATCCTGTCCCAACAGATACAGGTTTGCCCCATGAACAGGAAGCTACAATGCTAGATAAGGAATCCACGTGGCACTTCTCTGCAGCTCTCTCAAAACATTTTCTCGGAGTCTGCAGAGATATTTAAGGAAATCAGAAAAGAGGATGAAAGCTAATGTAACGACCAGAGAAAGAAAGGTGACAGAGAGATCACTCACGAAGAGTGTTGCCTCAGTGAACGGAATCTGGACATTCAATGAACGTGCCAAGGCTTTATAACCACCGGAGTTGAAGCCAATCAAGTTACCAGAATATGTCATTGTGTCAGCCAAAAGAACAAGATGCTCCTTCAGAAGACCTTTTGCCACCATAGAAACAGACTTAGAAAGACGCTGCACACAACAGAAGCAAAAGATATATAACTAACAAAAAGACAAAAATCATAGAATAGATACTTATCTCATTCTCAACCATCTATTTACTGGAGATATATGAAACCGTGAAATAGTAAATGATAACAGCTGGAAGCTATCATATAAGAATGTCGACAATATGCAAACTGTTACTATCAAAGGTTTTGACTCTGTTCAGACCGAAACTCTTATGGCAGAGAGTATATATACATGAAAATATTCTGACCCCACAAAATAAAGGTATATAACTATTAAGACTATAAGCAGGAAGAATCAAATCCAAGCATACCTGAATAACTTGATCAAAAGAACAAGAAATTCCAAGCAACTCCTGGACTTGCTTGATAGCATAAGGAATAGAGCGCCTCGTATCAATGGCATGAAGCACAGGAATGCAACAGTCCATGACAGTCCTCCATGCATCCCCACTTCGCTTGCAGACTGCTTTCTCAAGAGTAACCTCTACTGCTAACTCGCCTTTCTCGTCCGGGCAGGAATTCTGGATCCAAGTTGATGAATCAGGAGAAATCCACGTGATCTTTGCAGAGGCAATCCGAGGGTCACCTGCCATTCAACAAATTGTGATCTTGGATACAGTTGGAATGCATATGCTCTTGCTACTATTTCCCACAGATAGTAAACACATTTTGGCTAAGATAGTTCCAAATATATGCATCTATACTAGTATACTACAATGTAAACTACACACAGTGTTAACTACGACAAAAATTAGATATAGGAGCATTACCCTTAATAATTGTGTCCAGCAGAACTGGACATATTAGGCTCGCGAGGACGTGTGCGGTCCTCTCTAAATGATCATCATTAGCACCTGTCCAGGAAAATGACAGGCACGGGGTTTCAGATATTTTTCCAGGACATAGGTGATGGAAAGAACAACCGTCACTGCAAAACATAATAAAAAGGTCAGAGATTTCAAGGTAATGCCACGCAGCAGAAGAAATCAGATAAAATAATTGAATAACCAGCAAAAAGAAACTCAGCAGAGTAGTGATTAAAGTATTTGGTATATGCAACTTTCTAGCCAGCAATTCTTTACTGAGAAACTTCTCAGCTCAACACACCATACCATCATTCAGCTACAGTCACATTTAAATCATATATATATATATAAATCATCCAACTACAGGATAACGAAATATCGCACATCCAGCATTTCGAAACAAATCAAAACTAACCTCACAGACAACACTGTCTTCCTAAAAAGCAGGCTAACTTTTTTTTTCCTCCTAAATTGATGAAGAGTCTCTTGGCACTTTTGAAGAAGATCCAGCATGCTAACATTCAGCTCTTTTAAACGAACCTGTTAAACAGACAAACTTTACGAGAAACATCATTTGCATTAGCTGAAGTACTGCAATTGAATATGAAGAAAACAAACCCCATTGACATGAACGTGACCAACAAGCCCAGCATGAATCCCGGAGCCTTCTAATACAGTTTGCTGATCCTTGTATCTATTGGAACAAAACAATAGCCATTAGAGTTATTATTACTAACTGGGGATACTAAATACGAGAAGAGCAATAATGAACCAAATCATGTTCATGTATCAGAATAGTGACGTTTAGAGAAACAGAAACTATATAAGCAGAATACAGAAAAAAGACATACTCAACCATGAAGTCCACAGCAACATCTTTCAGACTAATATTTCTCAGGTGATTCTGAACTAAATAAGCAGCCTTTTCCTGGCAATATCGCCGCCCACAATCACAATCATTTAAATACAGAATTACGCGACGATCAATGACTTCATTTCGGAAATTCACTCGGCAAAGCAATATTTCCTGAAAAGGGAATTCAAGCATGAGAACTTGTCTTCACGGAAGAACTTGACAATGAATTAAGAGCATAAAATGTTTGACAGCAAATAGCAACAAAAAACACCTTCATATGCTCCCAAGACGAGTTACTATTTGGAGACGAATCAAGAACAGCTTTATAAGCCGGATTAGACATTGCAGTAGCTGCCAAAACACCAACCGGTTCACCCGGAGGGAATAACATCTGACCATTACTTCCCGGCATAGCACCGTACTCAAGCTGAATAATTGAATTGCTGCAGATATTCCTAACTGTTCCATCATAGCAAATAACAACATCTCTTAATATGGCCATGAGGTTCTTGAATAAGGTTCCGGGTTCAGATAACCCTCTCGTCGAGCGTACAATGATCTCTCTTGTGGAAATAGAATGAGCCATCAGCTCATAGGGATCTAACCCACTCACAAAGGAGCTCTTGATGAGACCATATTTGGCCGGAGGGTATTTTGTCCGATCAAAAGGATATTTAAAGTCATAAAATGAAGCCATATCTTCAAACAATGATTGCGAGTAGAACTTTCCCTTGTTGGAAAGCTGAAGGCCCAGGAAACCAATCTGCTGAACGATCTTGTTAATGGCAGTGTCACTTCTCGAGTCAATCAGATTGCCAAAAGTAGATAACTTCAAGATGAAATGTGAAACTGGCAATTTTGCATGGCGGATGTGGTTTTCCAATTGTAATTGCACTAACTCATTGTGTGTTGATCTTACATGAAACAGCACAGGTGCAACCATTTCAATGTTCTCTCTTATATCTAAAATATCATGTCTTGACATGAACAGATCTTCCAAACACACGCTGCATCCTTCCGCAAATATACTTTCCATCAATAAAGGCTCAAGTGAGTTGAAGAGCTTCAGCACTTCTTTTGGTCCCTTCTCGAAAAAGACAGAAGCAACAATTTCATTCAACATAGAAGGCAAAAAATCCCTATTGAAATCAAGTTTTAGGATTTCACTCTTTCTGATCAAGTACCGATCACCAGAACAATCAAACCCTGCAGGCAAAGCAGTCTGTAGAATCTGTGAAGCAGTCCAACTAGCACAGTAGGTATGAGCCTTCAGTATACTTGCTTGTGGAAAATGTGAAAAGGTGTGCATCGCTAACTGTTGAGCAGCTTTCTTGTCAAAGAAGTATCTTTTGAACAACATTTTCACGGACAAAAGAGTATCAGTGACTAGTTGCAAGTTAATATTACCACTATGTGAGCTAAGCAACTGGTTTTCAACTGAGAAAAGTTCCAAAACCTCAGCTTTTGCAGCAGCTGACTGTGGATAAAACAAGTGAATGCAGTCTCCGTCAAAGTCAGCACCTAAAGGACTACAAATAAGCGGGTTTATCTTGACAGTATGGTCCTCGTGAATATAGACAGAGAGAGCTTGAAGTGAATGCTTATGCGTAGTCGGTGGTCTATTGATGAATACAATATCCCCGTCCATTATCCTACGGTGTACCACCTGGCCAGGTTTTAATAGGGTATACCCCTTGGAACCCTCTTTAAGGGAGTAAGTTGATAACCCATCCTTGTATGCCAGACACTTTTTCTGGTCCACCAGTCCTTGTAGTTTCTGAATGTTATGAACAGTTACTGTCTCCTCAAAAGTAATCTTTTGAGCAATTTCAAAGGGAACGCCAATTTCATTGACCTTTATATATGCATCCCCAGTAATCACACTACGTGATGAAAACCCTGAACCTTTCCTAATAAACAAAGTCCTAATCTTTTCAAGCCACGCTTTAGTTGCAGAATCACTAGTCTCTTTGTTTATCCCATACCGACCATCAACATTTCGGGATGCCTTTGCAGTACCCCTCATCTCAAGGTACTGATTAACCATTGTCTGCAGTTCATTAGCTTCCACTTCATGAGATTCAAAATTTGGAGTTCCAGACCTTGAATTCTTAATAATCTCCACTTGCTTGAGGACTTTTTTCAAGATTGACAATGACAAATCCTAACAGCAAACATAACAATTTTTAGCATACGTAGCTTTAATAATTAACTAGGAATAGCAAACTCAAACACAGCACTGACTTACCGAGGACATGACACTGACTCCGTCTGAGACATCCGGCACGGATAAGCAATTCGGAGGAACTGGCAGGTAGTGAAGCACGTATCCATCTTGAGGGAAGTAGCTTCTGGCTTCCAGCTTCTTGCGAGTGTCCTTGGGGATCTTCTTTAGTATTTCCACTACCTAGTTAATAAATACCCCACAGTTTAGAGACTTTAAGTTAGAAAAATAACGGAAAAATACATGTGTTTGATCAGCAGCATTCAAAGGAAAGACATCCTCCGCATCTTCCAAGGAATTTATGAACTAAAGTTACTAAACATTAGTAACAAAAAAAAAAAACTAAATACTGAAGCCTCATACTGGACAAAAAAGAGATTACCAAACATATATTTTCCTAAAAATGAAATCTCTTCATTAATGTTTCTCAAACAAGTTCACTGCTATATTACTGCAAAGTATTGACAAATCCTTATTTTAAAATGGAAAACTCAGGTTTATGAAAGACAGCAAACGATATCATCAAAGCATATACATACATATAACTGGGAAAGTTGTGGCAGAATAACTTACCTCACAAGGAAGTAAAGTCCGAGATGAATCCTCACCATATCGGAAACCGTATCGTCCCAAAAAATTCCAGAATCCTTCATGGTATCTTGACTTGTTTATTTTCAGCTGCAAGAAACATGTACCATCTGATGTCTTTCTCTCTCTAATAGAAACCAGTGCAGCATCCTGTAGAAAATAATGAACTAGTCAGAACCTATTGTGTAAAAAGGAAAAATACATGAAGTCACCACTACCATATTTTACCATTCTAAAAGTACTTTTGTTTAGAAAATCATGCTACTAAAGAGTCATATATAACATGCACCTTAACTTTCAATTGATATTTTTAACTCTTTCTATAATTACTATCACCCACGCTAATAAAATAGAAGGTTCAGTAACAAGATAATGTTTCGGAACTGCCAGCACCTAAAGGGCCTCATCCTCCACTAAGACATCCTTCATCAATAGTTTAGGCGAGAAATGTTTTACCATTATACCAGCTAGAGGGACTCATCCTCCACTCTTCGTAAAGGTACATGTTAGTACTCCCTTCCCATAAAATGTTATCCTATTAACAATTATATATCCTATAATCACGTCAAAATCGTCTCAATCCTTGATAGTCTCGGTTGACACTGTCTCATCGCCTAAAACGATTAGAACTTTGAATTACCCTAGCCAATGTGTTGCAATGTTTGAGGAGATTAACTCACTAGATGGATATTCTACTTGGAGTTATTATTTACCTAAAGGCAAGAAAGTTGTGGTAAGCAAGTCGGTATTTGCGATTAAATTAACTTGGATGGATCAGTAGCAAGACTAAAAATACAGCATGTCGCGAAAGAATATGCCCAAGCCTACGGAGTGGATTATTGGACCCCAATTCTCCGATAGCAAGACTAATTTTAGTTCGTCTCATAAGCAGTCGTCTCTTGGAATTGGTCGTTACACTAGTTGGATATCAAGAATGCATTTCTTCACGGTAATCTCAATGAACAAATACATATGGAACAACCACCTAGATTTGTTATTTGGGGGAGTACTCAAAATTGTCACTTGACAAAAACATTGTATGGGTTGAAACAGAATCCTCGTACTTGGTTCAACAAGTTTAGTGACGTGATGCAGGAGTTCGAGTTGAATAAGAACAAATTTGATCATTTGGCTTACAAGAGATCTAAGACTCACAATTTCTTATACAACACAATACGAACACGCCAGGAAAAAACATCATGTTCGTAGAAACATCTAACAGAACGATAACATGATATCCCAAACACGATAACACGAATATATTTTCGTGTTGTGTTCGTGTTTAGATACCAGAACACGACACGCACGATAAAGTTAATCTTTTTTTTATCAACTTTAAAATTGGACTTGAAAGTCTATTTTTTTTTTTTAATTCTAAACAAAACTTGTTTAATAACTTTTAAAAGTCTATTTTGATATTTATTTTCTAGCGTTTATGAATTTTACGTTAAAAACTCATGAAATTTATTATTTGAATTGTTAATTCTTAATAATTAATGTGAACAATTTGATATTTTTTTATAATTCTCACATATGAATAAATGATAATATAATAACACGACATGAATACGCAAGAAAAATTGTGCATCGTGTTCGTGTTAAGAAACATAACACAATAAGTTTACCGGCGTGTTTAGTAAGTGACACGATAAACGTTGATACGCACGATAACACGCATGGATGCACGAATTGTCACCCCTAAAGAGATCAGTAATTGACATAATTATTTTTATCGTTTATGTTGATGATAGTGTAGTGTCATTGCAGAGTTATGACATAGTGCATGTGTGAAATTATGTGGATATATCATCTCTTGGATGAAGTTGGCTTGAAGTCAATATTATCAGCTAAACGTTGGCATAATAATTAAGTTGTTCTTCACATTGCTTTGAATTCATGTAACATGTCGATTGTTACTTTGTTCGGAAAACGATTCAAGAAAAAATGATTTCCACAATCGACAGATTTATTCACTAAGTTTTTTTATCCTAGATTGAGTTAAATATATTTGTAACAAGTTGGGCATAGTTAATATCTACGCTCAAACTCGAGGAATGTTATGAAATATATAGTTACCTTAGAATGTCATTTCCTTGTAAGGTTGTAATAGATGAATAGATAGCCTTTGTCGGTAAAATGAATGGATTAAGGAAATTTTTCTCTTAACAGTTACACTTTTCAACATTGGACATATTACACTACAGTAAAAAACAAAGAAATTGCATACGATAATGTTACAAACAAACATATAGCGTTAGAACTCTTCATAAACCATGAAACAACACACTTAAAAGCAAGACCACTCATATGGCCTCAAATCTCTCTGATATTAAATAAGTGTGTTATGAACTATCTAGAAAATTGAATGCAAGTAAGGATACATACCTCACAACATGAACCAAGTAACCTTTCCCCTAAGCCGCCTTTAATTGCAGACTGAAAGATGCAAACCACACCACAGTAAAGTAAATGAAATCTTTGGCCAAAAAAAAAAAAAGTAAATGAAATCAAAAGGTCTAACCAAAAAGATATCAAAACCTCTAATAACTATAAATCTCAAACACAAATTGTAAGTTTTTCTGTAAAAGCAGAATGCTACAATAAGCATGTGTCGGTTACAATGTTATAATAGTTGAGAAAACCACGCAAATCAAACCACAACATTCATTAACTTAATAGAGTGAAGGAAAAATGTGTATATGCTATTCCAGCTATACAAATATATACTTAGGACATGTATGTTTGTCCCTAAAAAATAAAAAAGAGACATTAGAGAATTGCTACCCTTACTGCTAAAGGAAAAGCATATGTGATCATAGCAAGTTCTACATTAATATTTAGGATAAAGAATTTCAATAGTCAGGGACTAATGAAATTGCACCTTCTTGGTGCCTTACTAGCAATCCAACTAACTCTACTACAAAAGAATTTTCTTTCAATTACTCACGCAGTCATAAAATTGCACTTTCTTGGTGTCCTATTAATAATACTACCCACTTTATTATTCAAATCTCAGTAGTCATTCATAAAGAGATAGCGAGTGGACTCATATAATAAAAAATGGGGAGAAATATAAACCCAAAATGCATAGGAAAAGATTCAGACATGTCAGGATTAATTAAAGATGATGCAAGTTTTACATCAAAATAAAAACTACGCAAATTGGACTGGTCAAGAACAGGGTTGTTGGGCTGAGAAAAAATTTGAAATACATGATAAGAAGAAGACAGCTTAGCATTCTACATGTAAGTCATGTGACAGGGAAAGAGACCACAAAAATGACCAAGTATATTGACAGCACGCATGCTGAAGCATTAAGAAACCAACAACAGCGCTTGTTGAAATTTCACTTACCAAATGTACACGGAATTTGGCCAAAAAAAAAAAAGTACACGGTGTAGTTTTGTTTAAGCATTAACAAGGAAAAGCATAAAATCAAAAGAACACATCAACTCATCCTTATGAAATAAAACTGCTTCTGAAGAACTCAGATAATCCACTTTTATCTGTTATGACACATGTTTCAATTACATTCATAGGAATCATATGAGTTACCTTATTAGTCAAAAGGAAAGCAGAACAAAACTTAACTGATTACAGCATTTCGCTAATTTCACATGTTAGAATCGGCCAAAAAAAAAAACTAATTTCACATGTTAGAATCGGAAGTCTAGTAAAGTGCATCAGAATATCAAGACAATTCAGAATCACCTTGTTACTCCTCATTTTTAAGCACTTTAAGCAGATGGTGCTTAGCAATCGCTTGAGCTCACTAATATGACTGGGATGATATATTGGGATGGGTAATTGGATATATCCAAAATGACCTACACAAAGTAATTAAAATACATCAGCAGTGATGGACAAATCGATGGAATGACTTCCACTAAATGTATCACGAAAATTTAGTGACTTTAAATAAAGTATAGCGCCATACTCATCAGTAAAGGCGCAAAATTTTGGTGACCAAAACACTAGTTACCCCTCATATTGTAATAAATAATACTATTCATGACATGTTAAAATGAACTATTATATTTGCATAACTAATAAACCCTCTACATAATGTATTCATCACATAATACACAAATTGTACAAAACTTAGGGGAAAGGGGGATTTACAAGTGGTGGTGAATAATAAAATGACTCTGCTGGGCCATGGGGTACACCTTATTAGTTATTACTACTCCCAAGGTGATGCAACTTTGGTAAAAGCATAGCATGAACTGAGTGATTCACATTGGTCCACCTCAGGGGCCGCGTGCATTATTGCTATTAGCCAATCACTTAGAAGATCAACATTATAAGGGTTGTGATCCCAACCACTTTCCAAACTTGTCCAAGTCAACACTTATCAAAATAACAAATGCTTTGTTGGGGTGTTAAAGATGATACATTACCAATGACTAGACAACTTAAGTATTGTGAATAATTCGCAAGTGCTCATCTTGATGTATAAAGATCCTGACACTGGAAGCCAACACTTACCTTCACATTTACCCAGATCAGAGGTGCCACATGACTCACATCTGCCAAATTCAAGAGGCAGACCAAGAAAAGGATTTGAGAGTTGACTGGAATGGGTAATTGGGCATTCATTGATGGATGCTGTACACTGGAAATAATTAAGGAAAAATAAGCTTCGCGTCTCGATAAAAGACCTAACAAATGAGTACATACAAGTTCATCGTACCAGAAAATAAGATCATTCTAAAAATCAAAAACTGAGAATTTACAGATTACAACAGAATACCTGCCAACAACGCAACTACTATAGGATCCTACACTACCATTAGAAGTATCTACAATTAAGGAGATGTGTCTAGATTTAGAAGTATCTAGAACTATATGAATTATCTAATTATGCATAGACCTAGGAGATTGTGTCTTAGGATCTAGAAGATATCACTCTGAATTATTTAATTATGCATAAACCTAGGAGATTGTGTCCAGTAGGGGTGAGCTTGTGCGGGTCGGGTCGGGCCGGTCTTTTTGGCAAGACCGAGCCCGAGCACGAAATTTCGGTCCTCACCTGTGGAGGACCGAGACCGACTTGGGTCTAAAAAGCCCGCCCAAGTCAATCTTGCTTGACTCGAGCCGATCTCAGTCTTGGACCGAAATTTTCATAAAAAATATTTGTCTGAAATTTGCTGTAAAAAAAAAAAAATTGTCTGAATCACTACAGTCATCGATTCAAGTCCAAACATCAGTACAAATCCAAACATCAGTACAAATCCAAACATCACTACATCAGTACAAACTGAATATTAAACAGTCAAATTTTCAAAGTGAAAGCCATTTCCCAAAGCCAAAGACACTGGATATTTAACAAATACTGTTAAGTTTTAATACAACTCGGTCTGGGCCGGTCCTAATCGGGCTTTTCAGGAAAAATCCCGAGGCCGAGACCGACCTTAGAGAATAAAAACGCTTGCTCGGTCTCGGTCCTAGTCGATCTCGATCTTAGTCGGACGCTCTCGGGACGGTTTTGTTGGAATTTCGGTCCAGACAGTCTTTTTTGCTCACTCCTAGTGTCTAGGATCTAGAAGCTACCACTATTGTATATATTTACTCTACCTTCTTTAAAATGAAAGGAAAACTTAGTCTCTAAAATATCAAGTACTGCTATAGTTGATAATTACAATTGAGATCAAAAGGCCTAATGTTTGCACCACAATCTTTACAGGGAGACGCTAAAGGTATTTTACCATCAGAGATGGTTTTAATCAAACCTAAAGTCTGAAAATAACAACTCCAACACCATTCTTCTAGTCGATGGAGGATTTGGTAGTAGAAAATAGACGAGAATAAAATTCATGTACTGGACATACAAATGTTGATGCAAACATAGAGATATACTTGCTTGTTTACCTCAATAAACATACAAGATTCATATTGCAACAGATGGTTTTGGGAGTAAAGATATCTCATTGGATAGAAATGGAGAACCAGGTGAAATCCTATGCTAACAAATCGAAAAACAAGGTATAATGCGTAAAGTCTAAAACAATTAACATTTCAATTGTTTAACATACAACTTTCTTATGCAAGATCCTTAAACCACTACTAAAAGGAGCTATATACTCACAATTTCTTGTCGAGATGCCAACCCAAACTTAATGCCAGTTATCTCCGCATACAAAATGCCAGATGGTATTTCCTCTGTTTCTTTGGACTCCATGATAACTAATACTGAAGAGTGGAGTCCGGACTAGTTTCAGGCTTATCAAAGTATAAACTGATGAAACCAGAAAGAGAATAACCAACATCAGCAAGAACAAACCAGCATAAGAAAGCAGGTGACAATACATATAGATCTGAAACATAATTCTCAAAGCAAACACAAAAGATGATTTATGAAATCAAAAGCAAAATGCAAAAGGAAGCTACCCATAAGCATTATCCGTATCATCTCAGATGGTATGTGTAACAGAAAATAAATTTCATAACCTCAATAACATGTTTTTCCTTGAATTCATTTGCATGGTAATAAAGCTAGTTTCTCCATCAATATCATCAACTGAGAGATGCTCCAACGAAAATGTGTACGAAAAGCAAGAAATTTGTATATTCGTTTATTGAAACTTTAAAGTATTTTGCGTTGTAAGATCGTAAACAATGTAAGATGCTACGGAAAGGAAAAAACAGTAAATAACCATGAAAACCAATATTAATTGAAAAGGCAGTTGCGAAGATAGCAAAATTTAAGGCAACGTAGACATTAAGAAGTACACATCCCCTGAGGCCAGACTACGTCAGGAGAGTTGTGAGGGAAGTAGAGCTCCAACAATCACAGTAGAAATGAAATGCAAGTCCATAAACACACACCTCGTAAAGAAAGCTTAAGCCCTTGGGAGTAAAATTTCTTTCCGTCTGATTTTACTTAACTTTACCAACATCCAAACAAGAAAACGGAAAATGTAGGTGGAAGAAGGCACTAAATCCCAATTTCACTTACCTTGGGCTCGGAGGGGAAGCGACCTGAAACCCTAGAGATTGAGGAGCGAGAGTAAGGCTGAATGCAGAGTAACGGCAGGACAATCGAAACGGTACTGAAATCTAGGTCAAGCTAAGGAAACGTAGATGGCGAACGGAGTTTGATTTCCCTCTTCCTCCTTAGAGAGGAGAGGAGAGAAGAGGAGAGAGCAAGGAGAAAGAATATACTGGAGAGTACTGAAAAGTGAAAACTTGTCTTTGACACAACACAATTGTCAAACACAAGGAGAAGAGAGACTAAAATAGTGAAAAGTGATTTCGCATGCAAATCTGCTGCAATACATCAGTTTTTCCTAAAAAATAAATCGCAGACATAAAAAATTTATTACCTAAAAAAAAATGTTTCCAAATGCATAGTTAACAATCGGCAACACCGTATGATCCGTTTAATTTCATTCACAAACGTATTACAAAATTGGAAAATTTCTCGAGACAGAACAAGTGTATACGAAATGGTTTGAATCTAAATAATTTACAAGATAAACATTGGTATTTCTATGTATTTTTGTTCAAAACTTTCATTAAATGATGATTTTTAAAATTATCAAATTATATAAATACTTTGTATAATATCACAACTCAGAGTCAAGCAATAATCATTTAGATTAATGTTAGAAACCAATCTACATTCACTTAGAGCTAGATTGGAACTCAATCAAGGAATGTATTTGGGTTGGATCCCCTATACCTAGATTGGAACTCAAACAAATGATGCATCAATTAGGACTTAATTCGAGCACCAATCAATTCAGAATTACTAGTCTGAGTACAGATTCAGACCAATAGACATTTGATTGGCTCAATTTGAGCAACCAATGATTGGGCCTCGATTCAAACTCATTCGATTAGGATTTTGTTCAGATTCAGGCGATTGGGAGTTGAGCATAGTAGGGGTTCCTAGTATGGATCCCTACCCAGGTCGATTGTCAACCTTAAGGGAGATGGTTTATATATAGTCAGAGGTTTGAGACCCACTAATTAGATTTCAATCAAGTTTCGATCAAATTAAAAAAATTTATAATAGTAATATAATTTATTAGGTTTTAATTATGACATTTTAAAAATAATAATTTTAAAAAGTATTTAAATGAGATTTGAACAGAAAATGATGAAAGTCTTTTACCATCATGTTAAAACATAATGATGTATTTTATTATAATGTAACCAAGTTTTTTACAAACATGTTAAACTATTTTATGATTTTTTTCCTACAAAATTATATAACATACATTAAGATATTTACTGACGTTTTAGTCAAGATTAGGTATTTTCGTTATTAATTAAAATGATTGAGGGCGATTTTGTTAGTTTAGTCTTATTCCTGCAAGTCCCGGAATAACCTTTCCATCCAAGAATCAAAGAATGACTATTCCGGCACATTCCGAAATTTCAATTATGTATTGCACAAATTTTGAATAACCAAAAATCGAATTTCATAATCCTCTTCTAATCTACATTATCTTTAGTCAAATGCATAAAAATGGTAGGAATTGATACTAGTGATACCTTGGTATTTTAATGAGGGGATAAAACTCTTTAACTATGGTTTTAAAAAAAACTATCCACTAACCTATGAATTCATTCACCAGTCTCGCATAATTTAATAACTACCCATCCACTAATTCTAAATATAGAGAATTAATTAAAGCCTAACAATAATTTAGAGAACATAACACCAACTTTCTTAACTTCATGAACGTCTCATTTTTCGTCCTTTAGTAAATATATATGACAATAGAGTAAGTTGAATTCCATCATTGTTGAGATCGTGCCGAGAGTAACATCTGACATCAATATACTTAGTTTTTTCATGAAAAACAAAATATTTGGATAACTTAATAGTTTGTTGAATTTTCTAAATGATTATTTGAATAACAATGACAAAGAACAGGTTTTCTGAAAGGATTACATTGTATTCGGTTGTTCATTCGAATATGATAATACACCTATTTATACTGCTACTTGACCTTATTTGTCAAATTATATCTTACCTAATTGTTCATAGAGGATTACAAATCCTACCTAATTGTTGACACTTAGTGTAAACACTTGATTTTAGCTCGGGGTCAAAATACCGTACGTAAGGAATCCAGCCAAGAGAAATCGATTTTAAAATAAAAATAAAAACTAAAAAAAATCTAAAAATATATCTAAAATATATCTAAAAATATTTTATGTATAAATAAGGGAGAGATTAGTGAAGGAAGGGGGGAGAAATGGGAAAAGAAAGAAGAAAGAAATAAGAGAATAAAAAGAGTGGAAAAAAAATATTGGTGATTATCGACCTCGGTTTTTCGTACGGTATTTTAAACTCCCATGAGTTAGGTATATTTCTCTCATATTCAATATCATATTTGTGTTGGATATCGATAGTGACAGCCCAGTAAGGAAAAAGGCCTCGAAGGCCCAATAACTATAGAGGGGGTAAACCCATAACATTCGAAACGGACCGGCCTCCATAGAATGGCCCAGAACCGAGCCCAAAGCCTCTGAGGACACCATGAGTGCTCGCCATTCTTTACCAGGCCGTGACCTCTCACTGCTCACCATGAGAGTGCTCGCCCCGAAGAGAGCCCTGCCTCTCTCCTCTGGTCCCACTAAACCGTTAATAACAGAATGACCATGATATCCCGCGTATCTCGGTCACATATTCACTAAAGATTAGATTTGGTAACTGAAATATCTCACAATAACTGCCATATCCCACGATCCGAATCTTCAGCAACTCAATATACACTAAGATATTCAGTTGCCTTTATACGGTTCTATCTCTCTTACCCTATAAATACCCTTGCTTTACATACGTTCTTGACGTTTTGAGTTTTATACACACATATACTCATTTAAGCATCGGAGAGGGACCCAGAGACACCCCCTCTGTTGCGCTCCCCTACCTGTAGGTTCACCGGAGTTGGAGCAGAAGCGTCTTCCCAACCTTGTCTGGCATTCAATTCACTGCCAGATCAGCATCCAGGATTTCACGACCCAACATTTGGCGCCGTCTGTGGGAACGAGCAATTCAGCCATGAGAACTCGATCCCAAAGCAACCGTCAGAACCAGACTATGGAGCGATCCTCAGATAGCTCTGATTCTGCCGCCGCTTCACCGCTTCAACAGGAACCTGCCAGCCGAGCAGGAGTTAATGTTGTTCCTCTGCGAACAGCTCGAGAGCATGTCGGTGATTCAAGACCGACCCCCATTGCTGATCAAAACGGAGCACCGGCACCGCAGACAGTCCACATCGCTGGGCAGGATATTAATTTAACCCCAGAGATGGTCTCCCTGCTGGAAGCCATCCTAGGACAGGCGCGCCGCCAAGACCCTGCTCCTCAAGAAAACAATCCCTCTGCTCCTAAGGAAAACCACCGCCCTGCTGCCACAGGGCCCTCACCTTCGGAAGCGGCAAATCCTGAGTATAACGGTGGAGGAGATCCCACCGTACATGTCAACAAACATGAGGCCTCCCTTCTGGGTAAGTCAAATGATCCCAATCACTTGGCTTTGTTATTTCCATCTACTCTTTCGGGTTCGGCCTCGTCCCGGTTCTTCGGCCTCCCTGCAGGATCAATCGGAACTTGGGAAGAGTTAAGAAGCAAGTTCCTGGAGATATATATGGGCGAGCGCCAGTTGCTGAAGAGCGTGGTCGCCCTTGACTCAGTCAAACAGCAGCCTGGAGAGTCGCTGTCCAACTTCTACGGGCGTTTTCATCAAAACGTCACAGAATTAGATCGCCGAATCTCGGATGGGGAGATCATTCGAGCCTTCTACAGAGGTCTGGATGTGGCCAACAAGGCCTCAAGAAAGCTGCGAAACAGCTATCACGTGAAGGAGATTGAGACGTTGGAGGAACTGGCATCCAGAGCAAAAGGTTTCATAGACCTTGAACGGGCGAACACCGAGGCTAACCTCCTGACGACCTCGCTAAGGGTGGTCCATGAACCCCGACACGATGGTAAGAAGGAGGTAAAGAAGGAGAAGAAGGGAAAGGAAAGCAAGCCCCGAGTCGAGTCTCTTCCAGTGCCTCGCCATCCAGAGGTCTCTAAGTACTTCACGCCTTTAAATAGGCAGATCTCAGCGGTACTAGTCGAGATGGAGAGGAGATCCTTGGCGAGGCCACCGATGCCTCGTCGAGGTGGGCTGCCCATGGGAAAGGATGTCGAGAGCTACTGCAGATACCACAAGTGAAAGGGCCACAAGACAGATGACTGCAAAATTTTGAAGCGGGACATCGAGACGCTGATTCAGGGGGAAATGTTGAAAGAATTTGTGGCAGGGCGAGACCGAAGTCGAACGCCCCCCAGGAGGCATCGTTCGCCAGCCCCTACAGAACAAGCTGAGCCATCTGGAAGCAAGAGGAGAGTGAATCTGACTGCAGGAGGATTCAGTGCAGGCGACGAGAGGTCAAGCGCCAGGGAGGTCTACGCCACTCAGATCTCTACAGCAGTTCAGTTGGGGAAGCGACCCCGACATGAAGAGAACATTGTCATCTCATTCTCCGAAGATGATTTGGCACATGTAACCACTCCCCACAACGATGCTCTGGTCATTACGGCAGATATTGATGGGTGTGATGTTGCAAGGATTCTGGTCGACGGAGGCATCTCGACAGACATCCTATTTCTAGACGCTTTTGAGAAGATGGGCAAGTCCAAACGCGACCTGAAGAGGATCGACTTTCCGCTGATCGGGTTTGCGGGGAGAACAACTTATCCACTGGGGGCTATAACCATACCAGTAATTTTTGGCGAGGGATGGAAGAGCATCAAGGTGTCGGTCACTTTCCTGGTGGTCGATTCACCTACATCCTACAACGCCATCATAGGGAGGACCACGATCAACCCAAACAAGATTGTGGCCTCCACTGTCCACCAGAAGATGAAGTTACCTACTCCTAACGGGATTGGAGAGGTGCTCGGAGATCAGCCTTCCTCGCGGCAATGCTATGTGAACTGTTTACGCAGGAAGAATCAAAGGGAGACGCTCGCCATCGAAACAGAGGCCGACCCGCGCGAGGACTTGGCTCGGCCAGCACCCATGGAGGAATTGGAAGAGGTCGAGATCGATGGTCCAGACAAAAAGGTGCGCATTGGGACCACCTTGAAAGAGGATCAGAAGGAGGCCATGACCGCCTTCCTCAAGGAATTTAAAGAGCTCTTCGCCTGGCAGCCGAGCGACATGCCAGGAATCAGCACAGATATCATCTCCCACGAGCTCAGGATAGACCCCTCCATCAAGCCGATCGCCCAAAAGAGAAGATCATTCGGGACGGATAAGCGTTTGGCGATCAGGCAGGAAGTCAACAGGTTGATTGAAGCTGACTTCGTCAGAGAGGTAAGATTCCAGAGCTGGGTCGCCAACCCAGTTTTGGTCAGGAAATCAAACGGCAAGTGGAGGATGTGCGTCGACTTTCGCGACTTGAACAAGGCTTGCCCCAAGGATTCATATCCCCTTCCGAGGATTGATCAGCTGGTCGATGCTACCTCGGGTCATGAGATGCTGAGCTTCATGGACGCCTACTCAGGCTACAACCAGATCAGAATGCATCCCGACGATGAGGCTCACACCGTTTTTTATGCTGATGGAGAAATTCTGTGCTACAAGGTGATGCCCTTTGGCCTTATCAATGCTGGGGCAACTTATCAACGGATGGTGAACCGACTATTCCAGGACATGCTGGGAAGGAACATGGAGGACTATGTGGATGATATGCTCGTCTAAACCATTAAGGGCAATCCTCACACGGCGGACCTCCGCGAAGCTTTTGAATGCATGAGAAGACACAGTGTTCGCCTGAATCCTGCCAAATGCGCCTTCGGGGTCAAGTCCGGTAAATTTCTGGGTTTTATGGTCAGTGAAAGAGGAATCGAAGCAAACCCAGAAAATCTAAAGGCCATAGAGGAAATGAAGTCGCCAACCTGCCACAAGGAAGTCCAGTGCCTGAATGGACGCTTAGCTGCTCTCAACCACTTCCTCTCTAAAGCGAGCGACAGGTCCCTCCTGTTGGATCGTGAAATCCTGGATGCTGATCTGGCAGTGAATTGAATGCCAGACAAGGTTGGGAAGACGCTTCTGCTCCAACTCCGGTGAACTTGCAGGTAGGGGAGCGCAACAGATGGGGTGTCTCTGGGTCCCTCTCCGATGCTTAAATGAGTATATGTGTGTATAAAACTCAAAACGTTAAGAATGTATGTAAAGCAAGGGTATTAATAGGGTAAGAGAGATAGAACCGTATAAGGTAGCTGATTATCTTAGTGTATATTGTGTTGCTGAAGATTTGGATCGTGGGATATGGCAGTTACTGTGAGATATTGCAGTTACCAAATCTAATCTTTAGTCATAGTTATCAGAACCGGACCGGACATCGAACCGGCGAGGGGGCCGGTTCACGGTTCGGCCGGTCCAACCCGGTCCAACCCGGTCCAACCCGGTTCGGTGTGCGGTTCACTGTTCACAAGGGGTAAAAATTTTGAAAACTTAAAATACATACATAGTCTCAAACACAAACATAATTACCTCAAACTACATGATCTCACACACACACAAACTACCTAGTTTCAATATCAAACACACATTACTCTCAATTCTCAAACACAATACACAATAGTAGTGAACCGGTCTAACCAATTGGGTTAAACCGATTGGTTTGTGCATAACCAAAAACCGGAAACCAAAAAAAAAAAAAACAGCCGAAAAAAAAACGAAAACCGGGGGGAAAAAAAAACGAAACCGAAAAAAAATCAATTAAAAAATCAACCGGAAACCGGCCAGTTTTTCAAAAACCGGCCGGTTTTCTAAAAACCGCCCGGTTCGACCCGGTTCAAACACTGTTCATCTGCAGAACGGTCTTTTAACTGAACCAAACCGGTGAGAGGTCCGGTTCCCGGTCGGACCCGGTCCGACCGCCGGTCCGGTCCGGTTCTGATAACTATGTCTTTAGTATGTGACCGAGATACGCTGGATATCATGGCAACTTCCTTATTAACGACTTTGTGGGACCAGAGGAGAGAGGCAAGGCTCTCTTCGGGGCGAGCACTCTCATGGCGAGCAGTGAGATGTCGCGGCCTTAGTGAAGAATGGCGAGCACTCAGGGCGTTCTCAGAGTCCTTGGGCTCGATTCGGTTCAAATGTCATGGGTTTACCCCCTCTATAGTTATTGGGCCTTCGAGGCTTTTTTCTTACTGGGCTGTCACTATCGATACCCAACATTTGCCCCCGAAGCTTGATTGAAGTTTCTTCAGCATTGGGGATAATAGTGTCGATGGTCGACCCGATCATGGTGCAAACTGCTGGCAAATCTCACACTTCTGTGTTAATTCGGCTGCATCCTTTCCTAAGGTCGGACAGTAATATCCCAATCTGAATATTTTCCTGGTTAGTGATCGAGCACCTTCATGACATGCTGATGCCCCTTCGTGAGCTTCTCGAAGAACCTTTTCTGTTTCACGATGAGCAACACACCTCAAGTAAGGTGTCGAGTAGCCTCTTCTGTAGAGTTCCCCATCGATGATTAGATAACTGGCTGCGAGTCTTCTAATCCTCGTGGATTCGCCTTCGTCTTCTGGGAGGATTCATTCTTTTAAATAATTCTGGAATGGGGTCATCCATGTGACCTGTCCTTGGATGTTGAAGACCTCTGCTTTCCAGGACTGAACATATAGATTTCTCCAGAAATTGTACATCCTGGACTGTCGCCCCTCCGAAGGCCAGTTTACTCAAAGAATCTGCCATCTGGTTTTCTTGGCGAGGAATAGACACAATCGCGAAATTTGGGATTTCCGCGACCAGCTTTTGGGCAATGCTGAGATATTTCTTCATCTTTTCTCCCCTTGCCTGGTAGGCGCCATTAACCTGATTGACAATAAGCTCTGAGTCACTTTTTACCTTAAGCGCAGTTATTCCCATTCCTTTTGTTAGTCTGAGTCCAGTGATAAGAGCCTCATATTCTGCTTCATTATTGGTCGCCGGAAATGTCAAGGCGATCGCGTACTTCAGAGGCTCGCCCTCAGGAGGAATAAGAATTAAACCTGCCCCGAGCCTTCCTTTGATGAAGACCCATCCGTATAGAGTTCCCAGATTTGATTGTCGTCTGCTGACTGACTTGGCCTGTTTCCTGCTTCTGTTTGACAGTTACTCGTGCTTTCCACTATAAAATCAGCTAGTGCTTGACCTTTGATGGCCGTTTTTGGCGCAAATTTGATCTTGAACTCGCTGAGCTCGATCGCCCACTTGACCATTCTTCCTGAAGAATCTGGTTTCATCAGGAAGTTTTTGAGAGGTTGATTGGTGAGGACGGTGATGTCGTGCGCATGAAAGTAAGGTCTCAGCTTCCGAGCAGCAATAACTAAGGCATAAAGATACTTCTCAATCTGGACATATTTTATTTCTGCTGAGTTGAACATTTTGCTTATGAAATACACTGGACTCTGAACATTATTTTCCTCCCTTATTAAGACAGCACTGGCTGCCACATCGCTAATGCCTAGATAAAGAATAAGCTGCTCGCTTGGAACGGGCTTTGCCAGAGCTGGGAGTGTTTGGATATGCCTTTTCAAGGACTGGAACGCTTCCTCGCAGTCTGGCGTCCACTCGAACTTGCGGTTGGCCCTCAAGGTTTTGAAGAATGGGAGGGACCTGTCGCTCGCTTTGGAGAGGAAGCGGTTGAGAGCAGCTAGGCGTCCATTCAGGCACTGGACTTCCTTGTGGCAGGTTGGCGACTTCATTTCCTCTATGGCCTTTAGCTTTTCTGGGTTTGCTTCGATTCCTCTTTCACTGGCCATAAAACCCAGAAATTTACCGGACTTGACCCCGAAGGCGCATTTGGCAGGATTCAGGCGAACACTGTGTCTTCTCATGCATTCAAAAGCTTCGCGGAGGTCCGCTGTGTGAGGATTGCCCTTGATGGTTTTGACGAGCATATCATCCACGTAGGCCTCCATGTTCCTTCCCAGCATGTCTTGGAACAGTCGGTTCACCATTCGTTGATAAGTTGCCCCGGCATTGATAAGGCCAAAGGGCATCACCTTGTAGCACAGAATGTCCCCATCAGCATAAAAAGCGGTGTGAGCCTCATCGTCGGGATGCATTCTGATCTGGTTGTAGCCTGAGTAGGCGTCCATGAAGCTCAGCATCTCATGACCCGAGGTAGCATCGACCAGCTGATCAATCCTCGGAAGGGGATATGAATCTTTGGGGCAAGCCTTGTTTAAGTCGCGAAAGTCGACGCACATCTTCCACTTGCCGTTTGATTTCCTGACCAAAACTGGGTTGGCGACCCAGCTCTGGAATCTTACCTCTCTGACGAAGTCAGCTTCAATCAACCTGCCGACTTCCTGCCTGATCGCCAAACGCTTATCCGTCCCGAATGATCTTCTCTTTTGGGCGATCGGCTTAATGGAGGGGTCTATCCTGAGCTCGTGGGAGATGATATCTGTGCTGATTCCTGGCATATCGCTCGGCTGCCAGGCGAAGAGCTCTTTAAATTCCATGAGGAGGGCGGTCATGGCCTCCTTCTGATCCTCTTTCAAGGTGGTCCCAATGCGCACCTTTTTGTCTGGTCCATCGATCTCGACCTCCTCCAATTCCTCCATGGGTGCTGGCCGAGCCAAGTCCTCGCGGGGGTCGGCCTCTGTTTCGATGGCGAGCGCCTCTCTTTGGTTCTTCCTGCGTAAACAGTTCACAAAGCATTGCCGCGAGGAAGGCTGATCTCCTAGCACTTCTCCAATCCCGTTGGGAGTAGAGAACTTCATCTTCTGGTGGACAGTGGAGGCCACGATCTTATTTGGGTTGATCGTGGTCCTCCCTATGATGGCGTTGTAGGATGTAGGTGAATCAACCACCAGGAAAGTGACCGATACCTTGATGCTCTTCCACCCCTCGCCAAAAATTACTGGCATGGTTATAGCCCCTAGTGGATAAGTTGTTCTTCCCGCAAAACCGATCAGCGGAAAGTCGACCCTCTTCAGGTCGCGTTTGGACTTGCCCATCTTCTCAAAGGCGTCCAAAAATAGGATGTCTGTCGAGTTGCCTTCGTCAATATCTGCCGTAATGACCAGAGCATCGTTGTGGGGAGTGGTTACATGTGCCAAATCATCTTCAGAGAATGAAATGACAATGTTCTCTTCAGGTCGGGGCCACTTCCCCAACTGAACTACTGTAGAGATTTGAGTGGCGTAGACCTCTCTGGCGCTTGACCTCTCGCCGCCTGCACCGAATCCTCCTACAATCAGATTCACTCTCCTCTTGCTTCCAGAAGGCTCAGCTTGTTCTGCAGGGGCTGGCGAACGATGCCTCTTGGGGGGCGTTCGACTTCGGTCTCGCCCTGCCACAAATTCTTTCAACATTTCCCCCTGAATCAGCGTCTCGATGTCCCGCTTCAAAATTTTGCAGTCATCTGTCTTGTGGCCCTTTCACTTGTGGTATCTGCAGTAGCTCTCGACATCCTTTCCCATGGGCAGCCCACCTCGACGAGGCATCGGTGGCCTCGCCAAGGATCTCCTCTCCATCTCGACTAGTACCGCTGAGATCTGCCTATTTAAAGGCGTGAAGTACTTAGGGACCTCTGGATGGCGAGGCGCTGGAAGAGACTCGACTCGGGGCTTGCTTTTCTTTCCCTTCTTCTCCTTCTTTACCTCCTTCTTACCATCGTGTCGGGGTTCATGGACCACCCTTAGCGAGGTCGTCAGGAGGTTAGCCTCGGTGTTCGCTCGTTCAAGGTCTATGAAACCTTTTCCTCTGGATGCCAACTCGTCCAACGTCTCAATCTCCTTCACGTGATAGCTGTTTCGCAGATTTCTCGAGGACTTGTTAGCCACATCCAGACCTCTGTAGAAGGCTCGAATGATCTCCCCATCCGAGATTCGGCGATCTAATTCTGTGACGTTCTGATGAAAACACCCGTAGAAGTTGGACAGCGACTCTCCCGGCTGCTGTTTGACTGAGTCAAGGGCGACCAGGCTCTTCAGCAACTGACGCTCGCCCATATATCTCTCCAGGAACTTGCTTCTTAACTCTGCCCAAGTTCCGATTGATCCTGCAGGGAGGCCGAAGAACCAGGACGAAGCCGAACCCGAAAGAGTAGATGGAAATAACAAAGCCAAGTGATTGGGATCATTTGACTTACCCAGAAGGGAGGCCTCATGTTTGTTGACATGTACGGTGGGATCTCCTCCACCGCTATACTCAGGTATGGCCCGAGCAACCACATCCTTCGGGATTTTGATGACGACGAGCCCGTCGATAAAAGGATGAGAGGACTGCTCTTTGAAGGGAGCTACGACTGTCAGCTGTCTTTTCTGAAGCCTTTTGTTGAGGAGGTCGTCCATCTGATCCACAGTGCAGTACATAGGCGAGGTTCCAGGTGGCGGAGGACCGGAAGGATTGGCAGTATATGCGGCTGCTGGCTCCTTGGTGTATGCCGGAGGCAGGGACTGCTGACCTGACGTCATCTCCTGATCCTCCTGAGGCGCAGTGGGACCAGGATTTGCCGCTTCCGAAGGTGAGGGCCCTGTGGCAGCAGGGCGGTGGTTTTCCTTAGGAGCAGAGGGATTGTTTTCTTGAGGAGCAGGTGTTTGGCGGCGCGCCTGTCCTAGGATGGCTTCCAGCAGGGAGACCATCTCTGGGGTTAAATTAATATCCTGCCCAGCGATGTGGACTGTCTGCGGTGCCGGTGCTCCGTTTTGATCAGCAGCGGGGGTCGGTCTTGAAGCACTAGCTGTTCGTAGAGGAACAACATTAACTCCTGCTCGGCTGGCAGGTTCCTGTTGAAGCGGTGAAGCGGCGGCAGAATCAGAGCTATCTGAGGATCGCTCCATAGTCTGGTTCTGACGGTTGCTTTGGGATCGAGTTCTCATGGCTGAATTGCTCGTTCCCACAGACGGCGCCAAATGTTGGGTCGTGAAATCCTGGATGCTGATCTGGCAGTGAATTGAATGCCAGACAAGGTTGGGAAGACGCTTCTGCTCCAACTCCGGTGAACTTGCAGGTAGGGGAGCGCAACAGATGGGGTGTCTCTGGGTCCCTCTCCGATGCTTAAATGAGTATATGTGTGTATAAAACTCAAAACGTTAAGAATGTATGTAAAGCAAGGGTATTAATAGGGTAAGAGAGATAGAACCGTATAAGGTAGCTGATTATCTTAGTGTATATTGTGTTGCTGAAGATTTGGATCGTGGGATATGGCAGTTACTGTGAGATATTGCAGTTACCAAATCTAATCTTTAGTATGTGACCGAGATACGCTGGATATCATGGCAACTTCCTTATTAACGACTTTGTGGGACCAGAGGAGAGAGGCAAGGCTCTCTTCGGGGCGAGCACTCTCATGGCGAGCAGTGAGATGTCGCGGCCTTAGTGAAGAGTGGCAAGCACTCAGGGCGTTCTCAGAGTCCTTGGGCTCGATTCGGTTCAAATGTCATGGGTTTACCCCCTCTATAGTTATTGGGCCTTCGAGGCCTTTTCCTTACTGGGCTGTCACTTTCGATACCCAACACCTCCCATTCTTCAAAACCCTGAGGGCCAACCGCAAGTTCGAGTGGACGCCAGACTGCGAGGAAGCGTTCCAGTCCTTGAAGAGGCATATCCAAACACTCCCAGCCCTGGCAAAGCCCGTTCCAGGCGAGCAGGTTTTCCTTTATCTAGGCATTAGCGATGTGGCAGCCAGTGCTGTCTTAATAAGGGAGGAAAATAATGTTCAGAGTCCAGTGTATTTCATTAGCAAAATGTTCAATTCAGCAGAAATAAAATATGTCAAGATTGAGAAGTATCTCTATGCCTTAGTTATTTCTGCTCGGAAGCTAAGACCTTACTTTCATGCGCACGACATCACGGTCCTCACCAATCAACCTCTCAAAAATTTCCTGATTAAGCCAGATTCTTCAGGAAGAATGGTCAAGTGGGCGATCGAGCTCAGCGAGTTCAAGATCAAATTTGCGCCAAAAACGGCCATCAAAGGTCAAGCACTAGCTGATTTTATAGTGGAAAGCACGAGTAACGGTCAAACAGAAGCAGAAAACAGGCCAAGTCAGTCAGCATACGACAATCAAATCTGGGAACTCTATACGGATGGGTCTTCCTCAAAGGAAGGCTCGGTGACAGGTTTAATTCTTATTCCTCTTGAGGGCGAGCCTCTGAAGTACGCGATCGCCTTGACATTTCCGGCGACCAATAATGAAGCAGAATATGAGGCTCTTATCACTTGACTCAGACTAGCAAAAGGAATGGGTATAACTACGCTTAAGGTAAAAAGTGACTCAGAGCTTATTGTCAATCAGGTTAATGGCGCCTACGAGGCAAGGGGAGAAAAGATGAAGAAATATCTCAGCATTGCCAAAAAGCTGGTCGCGGCTATCCCAAATTTCGCGATTGAGTCTATTCCTCGCCAAGAAAACCAGATGACAGATTCTTTGAGTAAACTGGCCTTCGGAGGGGCGACAGTCCAGGATGTACAATTTCTGGAGAAAGCTCTATGTTCAGTCCTGGAAAGCAGAGCAGAGGTCTTCAACATCCAAGGACAGGTCACATGGATGACCCCGTTCCAGAGTTATTTAAAAGAAGGAATCCTCCTAGAGGACGAAGGCGAATCCACGAGGATTAGAAGACAGGCAGCCAGTTATCTAATCATCGATGGAGAACTCTACAGAAGAGGCTATTCGACGCCTTACTTGAGGTGTGTTGCTCATCCTGAAACAGAAAAGGTTTTTTGAGAAGCTCACGAAGGGGCAGCAGCATGTCATGAAGGTGCTCGATCACTAACCAGGAAAATATTCAGATTGGGATATTACTGTCCGACCTTGGGAAAAGATGCAGCCGAGTTAACACAAAAGTGTGAGATCTGCCAGCAGTTTGCACTACGATCGGGTCGACCATCGACACTATTATCCCCAATGGCGGGTACCTGGCCTTTCGCTCAATGGAGAATCGATATTGGGTGCTTTTCCCATTAGCACTAGTCAGCGTACTCACATTATAGTGGCAATCGACTACTTCACTAAGTGGGTAAAGGCGAAAGCTCTAGCTTCGACAACAGAATTCCAGGTCATCAAGTTCCTGCAGGTCATAATATTCTCCAGGTTTGGAATTCCTAAGATACTCATCAGTGATAATGGTCCGCAATTTGTTGGAAAGGAGCTGAAATGGCTCTGTGAAGAATATCATGTGGACCATCGTTTCAGCTCAGTACATCATCCTCAAACGAATGGGCAAGCTGAAACAACCAACAAGTTTGTCTTAGCAGGACTCAAGAAAAGGGTTCGAGCATCCAAAGGGAACTGGGCAGATGAACTGGAAAACGTATTATGGGCAATCAGAACGACGCCTAAGGCGGCCACAGGAGAAACGCCTTTCAGTTTAGTGTACGGATCAGAAGCAGTAGCGCTAGCCGAATTAGCAATGCCTACCCACAAAGTCTTACACTTTAACGCGGAGGCAAATGAGATCGAGCGCAGAACTGACCTCGACTTAGCAGAGGAAAAGAGATGGCTCTCGGAAAAGACACAAGCAAAGATGCGCTTGGCGACCGCTCAGTATTTCAACAGAAAAGTCAGCGCTCGCCAATTTTTCGTGGGGGAGATGGTTATGAGAAGGAATAAATTCACAAGGCTGGACAGTAAAAATAAACTTTCAGCCAAATGGGAAGGACCGTACAAAGTAGTAGAGATCGCCGCACCAGGATCCTACTATTTGGAAACCACCGAAGGCGAGAGGTTACCCCGTCCATTTAATTCTGAGCATTTAAGAAGATTTTATACATAGCTTGTAACCAAACTGTTATGCCAGTAAAAGAAAGTCATTCCTTCATAAAGCGTGTCCACTCGAAGCAAGCCGAAGCCAAAATCCCTAGCAACAAAGCTAGGCCAAAAAGCCCTGACGCCAAAGTCAGGCCAAAATAGCCATGACGCCAAAGTCAGGTCAAAAGCCCTATCGCCAAAGATAGGCCAAAAGCCCTAGCAACAAAGCTAGGCCAAAAAGCCCTAACAACAAAGTTAGGCCAAAAAGCCCTATCACCAAAGATAGGCCAAAAGCTCTAGCAACAAAGCTAGGCCAAAAAACCCTAACAACAAAGTTAGGCCAAAAAGCCCTATCGCCAAAGATAGGCCAAAAGCCCTAGCAACAAAGCTAAGCCAAAAAGCCCTAACAACAAAGTTAGGCCAAAAAGCCCTATCGCCAAAGATAGGCCAAAAGCCCTAGCAACAAAGCTAGGCCAAAAAGCCCTAACAACAAATTTAGGCCAAAAAGCCCTATCGCCAAAGATAGGCCAAAAGCCCTAGCAACAAAGCTAGGCCAAAAAGACCTAGCAATAAAGTTAGGCAAAACAAAAAAGCCCTGACGCCAAAGTCAGGCCAAAAGACCTAGCAATAAAGTTAGGCAAAACAAAAAAGCTCTGACGGCAAAGTCAGGCCAAAAGACCTAGCAAAACGTTAGGCAAAATAAAAGCCCTGACGCCAAAGTCAGGCCAAAGAAATTTTAGGCGATCACTATGTATGATAAAGCCTGAATAATTACAAATTCCCTGTTATTATGCCAACACCTCAAAGGTTTAAACTTCAAAGAAGGTAATATCTCTTTGAACTTAGAAGTTTATGCTTTTAAGTGTCAGAAGTATTATCCTTAGAAAGTTCGACTTATGCTTGGTCTAAGGCTTTAAGGGTCGACGACATTACAAAGCAAGAAAAAGTGGAGAGTAATTATGATTAAGACATTGGATGAATAGCCAAACATGTTCAAAAAGGCTCATGAATACAAAAGGCATTCAATATAAAAACCCAAGTCTTAAGAAAGTAATTACAAACCAAAACGAAAATTACAAAGATAGCTATCTACAAAAGATAAAAATAAATACGGTCGCCAAAGAGTTGGAGGCTTCAAGCTTTGGGATCCTCGGGGGCAAGGGTGCTCTGCTCGCCTTCGGGGGCAGGAGTACTGGGCTCGCCTCCGGGAGCAGCCTCTTCAGCAACAGCGGGCCGAGAAGGGCGACTCCGCAAGAAGCTCTTCAAGGATGCAACTTCCCCAAGGGGAAAGTTGGGGTCGACCGCCTGGACCTCCTCCACCAGGTCTTGAAGAAAATCGGCAATCGCCGACTTCATCACCTTCAAGGCCTGGTCCTCAAAGTCTTCGGAGGCCTTGAACTCCTCAACCACGACTTGGGGTGAAGGAACCGCCTTCAGCTGATCAGCCAGCCGGTTCTTCTCCTCCAGGGCGATCCCCTGGCTTCAGCAGCATCCCTCTGGGCGTCAACAGCGGCCCTTTGCGCCTCAGCGGCGACCCGAAGAGTGTCCGACTCGGCCAGCTGAGCGCGAACCTCCTTCAACTCAGCCTCTAGGCGAGCCCGGACCGCTTCTCCTTCATCAAGGCACCGATGAAGGGCTTCAAAATCCTGAAGGGCAGACGCCACATCGACCTCCCTCCGCTTGATATCAGCAAGGAGGCGCTGCTCCTTGCTGAAATACTCTGACCGGGGGAGATCCCCGTGCTCCGGTATTGGTCCAGCTCGACAAGCAGGTCTGAATGCTTGTCGGCGAGCTCGCCGAAGACACGGCCGATCATCACCTCTTCCCGAACGAGCTGACAACAAAAGAAAAATGAGAATTGTCAGGACACGAATAAAAGGGAACGACTATGGAAAAAGGAAAAGAAACGAGGCCTTACCAGAGCGACTCGTTCGTAGTGAGACCGAAGGAACCCCTCGATCTGAGGAAGCTCCGTGGGGACGGACGAACGGTCCTTGGGGGGAATTATCCCATCAAGTAGCCGCATGCACAAGTCCGGGCTACCCCGGAGGCTCTTCTGGGCAAGGCACCCCTTCTTCGAAAGGTCCCCACAAGGGAACCAAGCACCCCGAGAGTTCGCAGCCTTGAGCGGCTGGAACAAGCTCGCCATGGAGCAATACTCCTCCCCAGGAACCCTTGAGGAGCTGGGGGCATCGGAACCCTTCTTCTGGGTCCCAGACTTCTTCGGGGGGACTGCGGACGCCGTAGGAGGTGGGGGCGCCAAAGATAAAACCTTCCCCTGGCCAGCCGTAGGGCCCTGAGGGGAAGGAGGGATGACCGCCGAAGGAGGAGCCTTCCCTTTGCCAGTGGAAGGACCTTCAGGAGGAGGAGGAGGAGGATGTTGTTCAACAACCGGCTGCTCCTCACTCCTGACCTTCTTGGCAGGTGGAGGAGAAGGGTCTCGGACCACGTCAACCGTGGACTCTTCTGCAAAACAAAAACAAGAAAGTCGCGTCAAACAAATGCATAAAATTTAGAAACAAGGCGGAATATGGAAATAATGCAATGTGAAACAACATACCTCGCTGGCAAGGGCCAGCAGGGGCTGAAGGAAGGGCCTCCTCTGGTTTCCTCTTGGACGATCGCCTAGAGGGGGCAGGAGGAGAGCTCAGCAGCACCTGGTCGGGGGACAACCCCGCTGATTCCTGGTCATCAAAGAGACCTATCAGTTTTCGGCTCTTGCTTACGACCTTGCCTACAAGTGATAAAACAAGATAAGAGTTAGAGAATTACCCAATCATCAAAGATTGGCGTGGCTTGATGAATGCCCGCCATCTCAAGGGAATTCTCAGTAGTCTCCGCCACTGAGCGGATGGACTTGAACTGGGATGACTGATGCAGCCGGTACAGTTCGTCGATGGCATTCCGGTCACTCCCTGACAATTCTTCAAACGAGGGAGGAAAATCCTTGTCCGGAGCAAACAATTTCCAGGGTATACCCCCTTGTACAAGAAGTAAAACTTCTTGTAGTTGGAGTTAGTGGCCCGGAAATCATCGACCAGGCAGACATGGACGTTCCAAACCCATCCCTGAGGGCCTCCCCACTCTGAAAACTTCGGCCAGCGGGATTGGAAGTGGTGGAGGTGGTTTGCCCCTTCTGCCAGTCGGAAGAAACACCGGAACAAGGCCAGTGAATACACCCATTCCTGGCGTATGCACAGGAACTTGAAACCGACCCACATCCTGAGGGCATTCGGAACAAGCTGCGTGGGGTGAATCCCGTAAAACTGACACAAGGTCTGTAAATCCTCACAGAGAGGAAAACGCAACCCAGCATCGATCTGGGCCGCATAAATGTAAACCTCTCCGTCGTGAGGAAAATGCAGACCTAAGCCAGGATACCTAGGAGCATCCTCCACGCTGAAGCCACCGAGCGCCACCACAGTCTTAAAGTAAGCCGGCTTCAATTCATTAGGCTTGACGTCTACTCGAACAAATTCAAATATTGCAATAATAAACATAAAAAGCAAAGAACAACAGGGATATCACCAAAATAGAGCATTGAAAGAACAGGGATTTACCTTTCGGAGAAAAGATGGGCGTTTGAAGCACAAGCCCATCTACCACCACTGGGGTGGCCGCAGACCTCCCCACGTCAGGCAGTTTCCCCGCTGAGGAGGGCACAACTTCATCCCTAATGGTCAAGGGAACACTGGCATTCTGAGGGGCGATGGCTTTGTTAGCACCCTTGATGGCCATATGTTGACTCTTTGACTTCTGGGGCCATGGAAATGGTCGAAAGGAGAACTGAAGAGGATTGAAAGAGAAAGAAGAAGGATTCGCAAAGAGGCTCTGGAAACTTGGAGGAGTGAATAAGCGTAAAGAACAAAACAGAGAAACTGACGTTTCTTATATAAGCCCAAAAAACAGTAACCGCCACGGACGAATCGAAGTGACACAGAGAATAATTGCACCTTTTTGGAAAAAACCGAAGCAATGTCAGAATTCCAAGAGACACCTCGGGGAGACAAACAGTTGGCTGGTTCAGACAGCTGTCAGACTACCCTAGGTTTACGGAAAAGTAAATGTCAGGCGTGCCTCAAGTGACCGTTCAATTTCTGGACAACTGTGCAGTTATTAAATGCTAACAAGTTCACTAAGGAGACAAGAGGGTCGCCAGCGCACTAGTAAGCGCTATTAGAAGTACCCCGGGCAGGTAGTGATCGCCTAGCCAAGAAAGATAGACTTTCATAAACCTAGATTACCTCGAGTGATCGCCAAAGGGGAATAAAAGGAAGGACATCTTTTCAGCTTTGAACGAAGAAACAACTGCTCGCCAAACAGGCTCAAAATGCCTCAAAGGTCATGAACCAGTACAAGAAACGAAGAAAACCGAATCTGAGACGTCACTATCTAAAACCCTACCAGGAAATAAAGCTCGACTGAAGAGACTTCAATCAAGCTTCGGGGGCAAATGTTGGATATCGATAGTGACAGCCCAGTAAGGAAAAAGGCCTCGAAGGCCCAATAACTATAGAGGGGGTAAACCCATAACATTCGAACCGGACCGGCCTCCATAGAATGGCCCAGAACCGAGCCCAAAGCCTCTGAGGACACCATGAGTGCTCGCCATTCTTTACCAGGCCGTGACCTCTCACTGCTCGCCATGAGAGTGCTCGCCCCGAAGAGAGCCCTGCCTCTCTCCTCTGATCCCACTAAACCGTTAATAACAGAATGACCATGATATCCCGCGTATCTCGGTCACATATTCACTAAAGATTAGATTTGGTAACTGCAATATCTCGCAATAACTGCCATATCCCACGATCCGAATCTTCAGCAACTCAATATACACTAAGATATTCAGTTACCTTTATACGGTTCTATCTCTCTTACCCTATAAATACCCTTGCTTTACATACGTTCTTGACGTTTTGAGTTTTATACACACATATACTCATTTAAGCATCAGAGAGGGACCCAGAGACCCCCCCCCTCTGTTGCGCTCCCCTACCTGCAGGTTCACCGGAGTTGGAGCAGAAGCGTCTTCCCAACCTTGTCTGGCATTCAATTCACTGCCAGATCAGCATCCAGGATTTCACGATCCAACAATTTGTATTTTCTAAATGTGAAATAAAATTGAGAGTTTATATACATATATTATATATTTATGTATAATAAACTTGTTGATATATATATATATATATATATATATATATGTGTAATATATATTTATATTATGTCTATGTAATACTATATATATGTATATGTATAATAAATTTATTATGTATATGTAATATTATATATATGTATATGTATATGTATAATATATATATATATCTATATATGTTATGTATATGTTATCCATTTATCTATATGTATAATATATATATATATATATTATGTATATGTGTAATATATGTATATTATGTATATGTGAAAAAAATATTTTCAAAAATGACTTAGGTCATTCCCAAACTTTGATGAAGGTTATAACTCGGTCCTTGGACTCTCGGGTCATTTTAGGACTTTATCGAGTGTTATAAACCAAACCCGAAAAGTTTTGGGTCATTTGTGCAATTTTTGAAATATTTTCTTTAATTAAGCTCGAATTTTTTTAAATTTGCATTTTAATTTTCTAAACTTTTATGGACATTCCATGACTTTCAAAAGTGTTACAAATAAGTCTAGAATAATTTTCGGGTTATTTTAGAACTTTTACAAGTGTTACGAATAAGTCCAGAATAGTTTAGAGTTAGTTCTGAAATTTTCAAAATATTTTTCCATTTCAACTCAAATTTTAATAAATTGCATTTTGGTCCCTAGTTTCTTTTGGGACATCCTATAACTTCTCAAAATGTGACAAATTAGTCCAACAAGCTTATTATCTTCAAAAATCATTCGTGCATGTTTTGTCACACTTAGTTATCTCTTGTTTATTTGAAATTATCTCATAAAAAAAAATGTTTGTACATGATTGGTTTAATTTAAAGAAAATGCATGTAGTCTTTTTGGGCCAAGCATGATCAAAACGAGCAATTCGGGTAAATTAAAAAAATTTCAAAAACAAACTAAAGTACCGAAAGGGTGGATTATGAGCTTGCGAGCTTTTAAGACGTAATTAAACCCCCGAACTCGATTATCTGGACGTAGACCTTTCCAAGCCCTAGGATGTTAACTCCATGTATCCTACGCAAATTTTAGGATTTCGATTAGCCTTCAATTAATCGGCGGCGACTCTTTCAAAACAATTCGGTACGGTTGATGACCCCGATCAACCGGACCCGTCGCTCCGGTTGATGACCCCGATCAACCGGACATGTCGCTCGCCAAGATCCTACATTTCAAAAATGAAATTAAAAATAATTTTTCAAACGGGTCGGGGAAAGTCGGATCCGACGTCCGACACTTAGGTATAAGGAAAGTCCTTATTTGTCGCTCCTTTCCTACACTCCCCCTCAAGTTGAATTGTGGGGCACACACATTTAGCCTGCACCATACTTCGTTGAATAATCTTCCATTAACCGCTCTCTAAAATTTTATTCGATCGTTTTTCCATAGATTGATGGAAGCTTGTTTGAAGAACTTCTCTAAGTACTTAGGACTGATGTATAACCTTCTTGTCCTGGGAGACAAGTCTCTGTACGTGTTTCATATATTGAAACACATACTTGATCTTCATGCAGGTGAGCCTTTCATAGGCTCTTTCTTGCTCGACTATGGACCATTGGTAGGGATTCTCTAGCCTCCTGCTTTTTTGTGGTACCGCACATGGACTCGTCTCATCATGAGTCCTATGTGAACTTGATGCATCTTTTCTTGTCTGAGCCTTTGGAATGACTCAGGTTTGACGAATGAAAGCTCGGTATGCTCTCCCTCTGCTGTTATACAGACTCTTTTCTCCTAATAGTGTTGGTACACCCTATGCCTTGACTCAGCCCAGTTTCTGATGTATAGATCTTCTGCAGGGATGATGCTTGCTTTTCTTCTTGATTTGCCTCCACCATATACTTGTGGCGGATGACGTATGTATGAATTGGTACCACCCTATCGGAATCAAGTCTGTTCTACTTTTGTTTGACCCTATCGGAGCTAGGTTGCTTTGCTTTTGTTTGACCCTATCAGAGCTATGGTTGTTCTATTTTTGTTTGACCCCTATCGGAGGTAGGGCTGCTCTAATTTTACTGTTGGATACTCCCCCCTCAAGATGAGCAGTGGAATCTTCGATGCTTAACTTGCACATCATTCATTGCTCAAGAAGTGTTTTTTTTTTTAAATGAACAATATTTTGACACTCCTCCTCAAGTTGAGCAGTAGGGTCTTCAATGCTCAACTTGCACAATATTCAATGCTCAAGAACTGCCGAATTTTTTTCATCGATCAGCCTCTCTTCCGCTCCTCAAAAGAAATTCGGTCATCAATCTTTTTCGTTTTTTACAACTCGATTAAAACAACAAATAATATCCAAAGGCCCAATCACAAACATCAAACCACTTCTCAAAACCGCAGCGAGCCCACAAACATCAAACCACTTCTCAAAACCGCAGCGGGCCCACTTCGTCATTCGCGTAGTGACAAAAGCCCATTTCTTTTCTTTATCTTCTTCGGTCATACTTCCAACCTTCCATTAATTTGTCGACACCTTTAATAAAGATGGACATACCTTTAATAAAGGAGATATCATCATTATTTTTTTTTCTTTCCTTTTTTCTTTTTCTTTTTTTTTCATCATTTATTTTTCTTCCTCTTTCTAATTACATAGAACCCTTCTTCGACATAATCTCGGTGTTCTTGTTTTCTCCTACAATCTTCATTTTGATCTTAGACGCAACCCCTCCATTTATTTCGCTTCGACTGTCCTTTGACGCAGCAGCCCCTTCGTTCCCAATTCGGTCGCCTGTCTGCTCACTCCGACAAGGCTTCTATTCATGCTCGGTGTCGGTGACCTTCTCCTCGAACTCCGACACGAGTACTTCTTCATGAGGCGGCGGTGGCGGCTTCTCGTGTTCCTCATCCTTCTTTCCTATGAAGTCGGACAAACCTCGGTCCTTGGACTCCACCGGAGCGGACTACTTTCTCTGACCACCGAGGTCTCGGACTCGTGGCTTTCATTGTGGTGGCGATGATCCTCCATTCAGTCCGGTTGTGCCTGCCCTTCCTTTGTCGTCTACGGTCCGGTTGAGCCTGCCCTTCCTTTGTCGTCGTTGGATTTTCGATTGATTGACTGCGGTGTTAGATTTTCGAGATAGGGCTGGAGATTTCAAACTGGAGATCGGCGGCGGCAGAGACAGAGGTTGCCTCTGCAGGGGGCTTCGCTTGACGGCTGAAGAAGCGAGGAGGTGGCTACGACGACTCGATGGAAGAGCGGTGGTCGAACTGGTGCCCGGGTCGATGGTGACTTGACGACTGAGGTGGTTGAAGGGTGGTAATCTTAATCTCTAATTTTTTATTTCTGGTTTTTAATTTCCTAGAATCAAGAACACTGCACTGATACCATGTTGAATTTTATAAAGTTAATTTGAATAACAATGACAACCAAACAACAGGTTTTCTGAAAGGATTACATTGTATTAACTTGTTCTTTCGAATATGATAATACACCTATTTATACTACTCATTGACCTTATTTGTCAAATCTAAATTTTACCTAATTGTTGACAAAGGATTACAAATCCTACCTAATTGTTGACACTTAGGTATAAGGAAAGTCATTATTTGTTGCTTCTTTCCTACACGATTGTTGTCATAAAATATAGTTGTGACATTATCTTATTTGAATTGCAGCTCCTTAAGAATTCTTCTCAACAGAATTGTTTAACAGACATACGCTGTGACTGCAACGAATTCAGCTTTTGTGAATGATAGTTGTGTTTTTCTTGGTGTAAGTGATTAAAATAAAGTATATAAATTATTTAATCCACTAATAACGAAGTTTTTCATCAATAGAGATGTCATTTTTTATGAGAAAAACACTTGAGATTATATTGAACCCTAAGCTACTGAAGATGTTCTTGTTCATGATGCAGTTCCTAACAAAAAAGGACTGAAATTGTAGGTTAAGCAAAATATATATTTGGATTTAGAACATACCCAAAACAGTTTTATTGGTTAGGGTACATGTAAGGTGTTTGAAATTAGGGTAAGATTCAGGAGAAACATATAGGAATCGTTTAAATAAGTTCCCATTCTAATTCCAATACTAGGGTGTCCGTATTGGAACCGGAAATGAATACATGTCTAAATAAATAAATATTTATCATAAATAATTAGGTAGCCGGTTTTGAATTTTCAAAGTTCGGGTAGCTCGTTGCAAAATATCCAAAGTTCAGGTAGCTACTTGGTATTTAACCCTAATTATATATATATGAAGTACATAGTTCAAAATAAAATTCTAATACAACGGAGTATTCATTTTAGCAAAAACATAATTTCAATAGGGTCTTACTAGGTATCCACAATCTGTTAGCTTCAACAGGTCCTGAATAGAGAAAGTGGAGGTATAGAAAAAATTTCACATTTAATTTTACAAATTATATATATATATGGAAGAAAAAAAAACTTATTACAATTAAAATTCATAAAAGTAAACCTAAATTCAAAAAATTACCATATAAATCCTAAAATATAAAACTTATTATTTATAAATTTATTTTAAAAGGAAAAAAATGAATAAGCTTTTAGACAAGCAACTAAACTTCCAAGCACTCATTCAAAATGTTGTTAATGAATAATAACGTCTTGTTACTCATAATGAAACAAATTTTGTCTAACATATATATATATTCTATGTACTTTCTTCTTATCTTTATATTTCTGTAATTATAATGCATTATGATTTCATTCTTTAGCGTCAAATGATTATAGAAATGTACTCGATCGTCGGTAGCAATCAATTGTGCACTTGACACTTTTAGGTATCTTTTATAGTCTTGACTTAGAAGTTAGTTTTTTAGGTTGATGCTTATTTATAAATGTTTGATGCCTAGATAATATGCGTTACTTCGTTGCTTTACTACAAACGTTATCCATTTTGATTACTTCTAACAAAATAACTTTTCCATGATTGTAGATAGGTGATGGAGAACTTCTAAGAAAATCAGTTAAGCGTATGTTATGTTAGAGGTTTTGTACTTTCCAATTCCAGGTGGACTAAAACTATCGTTGTTTTATGTATTGGATTGACAAAAACGATTATTATATGCAAATATGTGATTATGTATGAAAAGAACTATTACTGTTGCATTTTTAGATTTAACACGTTAACTATTTACAGCTAAATAAAATAAAATTAAGAGTAGAATATGTTGGATCACGTTTTTCGGTAGGACTTGTTTCAGAGCGTTTCGGGTTGGTCCCATTGCTGCTCCGATAACTTGCACAGAAGGAAAGCCGAGGGAGTTCCCGTTGTTTCCCCTCCGATGATTAAGTCAGTCGGAGGTTCGTTTATGAGAGAGTAAAATATAGAGAGTATATATGGGAGGTAAGTGTCTTCAATCTGGCATTAGAGGCATAATAGATATGAGTGAGAGTATTTATAAACATCACCTCTAACTTCGGTTATGTCAGTCCCGACCATGGTCATCCCAGGTGTTACCTAGTTAAGTGATCATGGTTAGAATTCGTGCATCCAACCTTGTGCTGCATCGAACTTTGTGTTGCATTGAGTCATGTGTTGCATTGAGTGATGTGCGACTTAGTGCTTCACTTGGAGGTGTGCTCCTTATGGTTGATGCCAGAGTGATGGCAGCGTAGTACTCCAAGGTAAGCGAAGTGACCTCGATGGTCCATGAATGGTTCGCCCTATATGGACAAGTAGAAGAGTTGGTGCGCCTGGTGGACCAAGGAAGGTGCCACGCCTGATGGGCTCGAAGGTTGGTCAACTGAAGATGGCGTACCCTTGGAGCCAAGGTTGGCGCGCCAGGTTCGATCCCATGAGGGTGGCGCGCCAGGTTCGATCCCACGAGGCTGGCGCGCCATGTTCGATCCAAGGTTGGATCCTTAAAGATGGCGCGAAGGTTGGAACCTTGAAGATGGCACGCCAGGTTCGATCCCATGAGGGTGGCGTGCCAGGTGGGGCTCGGGCCACTCTTCCAGGACTGAATCGTCATGTGTCAAGTTGTATATGGCGTGCTACATCATTGACTCAGTGCGACACTACTTGTGTCATCAAGTCAGTTATCAGCCGGGTCGCCCGAGAGATTTGGGTTAATACCCAACATTTTTCCCCCAAGTAGAGTTGGGTTAATACGCAACACCTTGAACAACGTTCACCCTTGACTTTGAACAGTTGCAAGAGCGACACTCCAAGTAGAGTTGGCACATCGACTCGTGAAGCCAGGATTTCTCGCCCCATAGGGCGGCGCCATCCTTTAACCAAACCAAGTCGCGCTTGGTTTCTTTAGCTCGTGCCGTCAACATGGCGCACCCTTTTTCATGATTTCGTCATATTTTTGGGATTATTGTCCCATAATGGCGTGCCACATGCCCTTCTAGGGTTCTCGTCCACTTCATTGAATCATGATTTCGAGGCGGTTCTCAAGGTGGCTCACCATGTCACCCAAATTGTCGCATCAGGTCTTGTCTTTGCTCAATTTGAGGTAATTATGATGTGTAGTCATCATGATTACTTTTTCAAAATTCAATTTTTTTTTGGCCTTCGTTATGCCACATGGCACGCCTTCTAGAAGGCTTCCCTTCCCAAGACATGGTTCGGTTCCCCAACGGACACTTGACAGTTTGACTTGACAGTTTCGAGGTGACTCTTGTGGATGAGAATGATCTGACTTTTCTTTATAAACCCTTTTTCATTCCTTTTCATTCACCTCAGAAAACCTTAAGCATTCTCTCTTTAGAAGCTCTCCATTCTCTCTAAAATTTCGGGGACATCTTTGGAGTTCTAACCCACTTTCGAGGCGCGCCTCGGTCTTACGATCAAGATAGTTCAGTTTGCTACCTTCTCGGACCACCTTCACCGATGCCTCAAAGTCCTTCTCGAAACACCTTCACTGACGCCTCATGTCGAGGGATAGCGCGCCTCTGTCTTACTACACTTTTAGGTGAGGAACAAGTTTTCTTCCATCCCGGGTTCACGGATCCAAAACCAAACTTACTTTCCAAAACTATTTTTGAAAAATCCTTTAAGAAGTCGGGAATGGACGAGAGCTATTGTCCTAGCTACCCCATTCCTGATGAGGCGGATCCAAAACTCCTCACCCTATGAGTGTTCCTCAACCGGGTGAGGAAGTTGTCTTCCCCCTTCAAATCGACGCGAGGTTGAGATTTCCTTATTGTTCCGAATTATTAGAAATGTGTAGATAGTACAGAGTGTAGCCTACCTAACTTTCGCCGAACCCTATTCGTGTTTGTGTCGGTTTTCGCATCTCCTATCAACAACGCGGATATCCATATTCATTAGTCCTTTTTCATCATTTTTATCGTCCTGATTGAAACCGTTCGGGGTCTTCCCTTTTCTTAGTCGGAGCCCCGATCCCAGTCAATCTGGGGATACTTCTAGTCTCATAGTCCAAGGTTTTAAATCTCGGAAGTCCAAGAAGGACCAATATGTCTTCTTTATTGGGGGCTTTTTTTGGTGTCTAACGCCTAAGGCGTCACGTGAGCCACTCCCTTCCGCAGAGGATATTTCCTATTTGGACATGGAGACACTCACAAACATAATTGTTGAACTTGAGCATGGCGATGTCATATATATGTCAAAGGTGACCACCGAAGAAGACTTGAGGCTGATAGGCATTTCTCTTGTAGAGCATCGCCCATCTTCATCATGGGTAATAACATTTTTCCTTTTTATTTTGTAGAGGATGATTATGCGTGCATTTCTCATGCGTTTACCTTGATTCGGGAACATAGGTGCGAGAAGAGTTTGGGGCCGAGACGTTGCCTCCTCTACTCGGGTGGTGTCGACCTATTTGGCTGTAGGGAGTCCTCGCTCGATGAGCTCTTCCAACGCTGCCATGAAGGCAGGCGTTGGAACCACCTCTGGGGCTACCTCCATCCAAGGCGGTGCCTTAACTGAAGATGCTATGGCTAACTCGGCCAGTCGGGCTGAATCATAAGAGGCGCCTGATATGGTGGTGGTTGGGAGGTTTGTCCCTCATGTTGTCTTGCTGGTGGGGGCAAGTATGCTGAGGTCCTCAGGTGTTGCTGGAGGTAGTGGAGGGAGTCATTTTATGTGGCTTCCAGGTGACTGCCTTTCGCTTTAGTGTTGGGGGGACGCATGACTGATTTTGCTCAAGCTTTCCACAGACTGCGCCAGATGTGGGATCACGTTTTCCGATAGGACTCGATTCGAAGTGTTCCGAGTCGATCTCCTTGCTACTCTGATAACCTGCATAGAAGAAATCTCGGGGAGTTCCCGTTGTTTCCAAACTGATGATTAAGTCAGTCGGAGGTTCGTTTATGGAGGAGTAAAATATAGAGAGTATGAGAGGTAAGGGCCTTCAACCTGGCATTAGAGGCAGCATAGAGATGGGTGAGAGTATTTATAACTCTCACCTCTAACCTGGGTTAAGTCAGTCCCGACCATGGTCATCCCAGGTGTCACCTGGTTAAGTGACCATGGTTAAAATTCGTGCATCGAGCCTTGTGCTGCATTAAGTTCTATGTTGCATTGAGTCATGTGCGTCTTAGTGCTTCACATGGAGGCGTGCTCCTTAAGGCTGATGCCTGAGTGATGACAGCGTAGTACTCCAACGGAAGTGGGATGACCTCGATGGTCCATGAATGGTTCGCCATATATGGACAAGTAGAAGAGTTGGTGCGCCTGGTGGACCAATGAAAGTTGTGCACCTGGTTACTCTGTCAGGGTGGTGCGAATGGTAGACCAAGGAAGGTGGCGCGCCTGGTGGGCTTGAACGTTGGTCAACTGAAGATGGCGCGCTAGGTTGGAACCTTGGAGATGGTGCGCCAGGTTCGATCCCACGAGGGTGGTGCCGCCAGGTGGGTCCTGTTGGATATCGATAGTGACAGCCCAGTAAGGAAAAAGGCCTCGAAGACCCAATAACTATAGAGGGGGTAAACCCATAACATTCGAACCGGACCGACCTCCATAGAATGGCCCAGAACCGAGCCCAAAGCCTCTGAGGACACCATGAGTGCTCGCCATTCTTTACCAGGCCGTGACCTCTCACTGCTCGCCATGAGAGTGCTCGCCCCGAAGAGAGCCCTGCCTCTCTCCTCTGGTCCCACTAAACCGTTAATAACAGAATGGCCATGATATCCCGCGTATCTCGGTCACATATTCACTAAAGATTAGATTTGGTAACTGCAATATCTCGCAATAACTGCCATATCCCACGATCCGAATCTTCAACAACTCAATATACACTAAGATATTCAGTTGCCTTTATACGGTTCTATCTCTCTTACCCTATAAATACCCTTCCTTTACATACGTTCTTTACGTTTTGAGTTTTATACACACATATACTCATTTAAGCATCGGAGAGGGACCCAGAGACACCCCCTCTGTTGCGCTCCCCTACCTGCAGGTTCACCGGAGTTGGAGCAGAAGCGTCTTTCCAACCTTGTCTGGCATTCAATTCACTGCCAGATCAGCATCCAGGATTTCACGACCCAACATTTGGCGCCGTCTGTGGGAACGAGCAATTCAGCCATGAGAACTCGATCCCAAAGCAACCGTCGGAACCAGACTAAGGAGCGATCCTCAGATAGCTCTGATTCCGCCGCTGCTTCACCGCTTCAACAGGAACCTGCCAGCCGAGCAGGAGTTAATGCCGTTCCTCTACGAACAGCTCGAGAGCATGTCGGTGATTCAAGACCGACCCCCGCTGCTGATCAAAACGGAGCACCGGCACCGCAGACAGTCCACATCGCTGGGCAGGATATTAATTTAACCCCAGAGATGGTCTCCCTGCTGGAAGCCATCCTAGGACGCGCCGCCAAGCCCCTGCTCCTCAAGAAAACAATCCCTCTGCTCCTAAGGAAAACCACCGCCCTGCTGCCACAGGGCCCTCACCTTCGGAAGCGGCAAATCCTGGTCCCACTGCGCCTCAGGAGGATCAGGAGATGATGTCAGGCCAGCAGTCCCTACCTCCGGCATACAACAAAGAGCCAGCAGCCGCGTATACTGCCAATCCTTCAGGTCCTCCTCCACCCGGAACCTCGCCTATGTACTGCACTGTGGATCAGATGGATGACCTCCTCAACAAAAGTCTTCAGGAAAGACAGCTGACAGTCGTAGCTCCCTTCAAGGAGCAGTCCTCTCATCCTTTTACCGACGGGCTCGTCGCCATCAAAATCCCGAAGGATGTGGTTGCTCGGGCCATACCTGAGTATAGCGGTGGAGGAGATCCCACCGCACATGTCAACAAACATGAGGCCTCCATTCTGGGTAAGTCAAATGATCCCAATCACTTGGCTTTGTTATTTCCATCTACTCTTTCGGGTTCGGCCTCGTCCTTGTTCTTCGGCCTCCCTGCAGGATCAATCGGAACCTGGAGAGATATATGGGCAGAGTTAAGAAGCAAGTTCCTGGAGAGATATATGGGCGAGCGCCAGTTGCTGAAGAGCGTGGTCGCCCTTGACTCAGTCAAACAGCAGCCTGGAGAGTCGCTGTCCCACTTCTACGGGCGTTTTCATCAAAACGTCACAGAATTAGATCGCCGAATCTCGGATGGGGAGATCATTCGAGCCTTCTACAGAGGTCTGGATGTGGCCAACAAGGCCTCAAGAAAGCTGCGAAACAGCTATCACGTGAAGGAGATTGAGACGTTGGAGGAACTGACATCCAGAGCAAAAGGTTTCATAGACCTTGAACGGGCGAACACCGAGGCTATCCTCCTGACGACCTTGCTAAGGGTGGTCCATGATCCCCGACGCGATGGTAAGAAGGAGGTAAAGAAGGAGAAGAAGGGAAAGGAAAGCAAGCCCCGAGTCGAGTCTCTTCCAGCGCCTCCCCATCCAGAGGTCCCTGAGTACTTCACGCCTTTAAATAGGCAGATCTCAGCGGTACTAGTCGAGATGGAGAGGAGATCCTTGGCGAGGCCACCGATGCCTCGTCGAGGTGGGCTGCCCATCGGAAAGGATGTCGAGAGCTACTGCAGATACCACAAGTGCAAGGGCCACAAGACAGATGACTGCAAAATTTTGAAGCGGGACATAGAGAGGCTGATTCAGGGGGGAATGTTGAAAGAATTTGTGGCAGGGCGAGACCGAAGTCGAACGCCCCCCAGGAGGCATCGTTCGCCAGCCCCTGCAGAACAAGCTGAGCCATCTGGAAGCAAGAGGAGAGTGAATCTGATTGCAGGAGAATTCAGTGCAGGCGGCGAGAGGTCAAGCGCCAGGGAGGTCTACGCCACTTAGATCTCTACAGCAGTTCAGTTGGGGAAGCGGCCCCGACCTGAAGAGAACATTGTCATCTCATTCTCCGAAGATGATTTGGCACATGTCACCATCCCCACAACGATGCTCTGGTCATTACGGCAGATATTGATGGCTGTGATGTTGCAAGGATTCTGGTCGACGGAGGCAGCTTGACAGACATCCTATTTCTAGACGATTTTGCGAAGATGGGCAAGTCCAAATGCGACCTGAAGAGGGTCGACTTTCCGCTGATCGAGTTTGCGGGAAGAACAACTTATCCACTGGGGGCTATAACCATGCCAGTAATTTTTGGCGAGGGATGGAAGAGCATCAAGGTGTCGGTCACTTTCCTGGTGGTCGATTCACCTACATCCTACAACGCCATCATAGGGAGGACCACGATCAACCCAAACAAGATTGTGGCCTCCACTGTCCACCAGAAGATGAAGTTCCCTACTCCTAACGGGATTGGAGAGGTGCTCGGAGATCAGCCTTCCTCACTGCAATGCTATGTGAACTGTTTACGCAGGAAGAACCAAAGGGAGACGCTCGCCATCGAAACAGAGGCCGACCCCCGCGAGGACTTGACTCGGCCAGCACCCATGGAGGAATTGGAAGAGGTCGAGATCGATGGTCCAGACAAAAAGGTGCGCATTGGGACCACCTTGAAAGAGGATCAGAAGGAGGCCATGACCGCCATCCTCAAGGAATTTAAAGAGATTTTCGCTTGGTAGCCGAGCGACATGCCAGGAATCAGCACAGATATCATCTCCCACGAGCTCAGGATAGACCCCTCCATCAAGCCGATCGCCCAAAAGAGAAGATCATTCAGGACATGCTGGGGAAACTTATCAACGGATGGTAAACCGACTGTTCCAGGACATGCTGGGAAGGAACATGGAGGCCTACGTGGATGATATGCTCGTCAAAACCATTAAGGGCAATCCTCACACGGCGGAGCTCCGCGAAGCTTTTGAATGCATGAGAAGACACAGTGTTCGCCTGAATCCTGCCAAATGCGCCTTCGGGGTCAAGTCCGGTAAATTTCTGGGTTTTATGGTCAGTGAAAGAGGAATCGAAGCAAACCCAGAAAAGCTAAAGGCCATAGAGGAAATGAAGTCGCCAACCTGCCACAAGGAAGTCCAGTGCCTGAATGGACGCCTAGCTGCTCTCAACCGCTTCCTCTCTAAAGCGAGCGACAGGTCCCTCCCATTCTTCAAAACCCTGAGGGCCAACCGCAAGTTCGAGTGGACGCCAGACCGCGAGGAAGCGTTCCAGTCCTTGAAGAGGCATATCCAAACACTCCCAGCCCTGGCAAAGCCCATTCCAGGCGAGTAGCTTTTCCTTTATCTAGGCATTAGCGATGTGGCAGCCAGTGCTGTCTTAATAAGGGAGGAAAATAATGTTCAGAGTCCAGTGTATTTCATTAGCAAAATGTTCAACTCAGCAGAAATAAAATATGTCCAGATTGAGAAGTATCTCTATGCCTTAGTTATTGCTGCTCGGAAGCTAAGACCTTACTTTCATGCGCACGACATCACGGTCCTCACCAATCAACCTCTCAAAAACTTCCTGATGAAGCCAAATTCTTCAGGAAGAATGGTCAAGTGGGCGATCGAGCTCAGCGAGTTCAAGATCAAATTTGCGCCAAAAACGGCCATCAAAGGTCAAGCACTAGCTGATTTTATAGTGGAAAGCACGAGTAACGGTCAAACAGAAGCAGAAAACAGGCCAAGTCAGTCAGCAGACGAAAATCAAATCTGGGAACTCTATACGGATGGGTCTTCATCAAAGGAAGGCTCGGGGGCAGGTTTAATTCTTATTCTTCCTGAGGGCGAGCCTCTGAAGTACGTGATCACCTTGATATTTCCGGCGACCAATAATGAAGCAGAATATGAGGCTCTTATCACTGGACTCTGACTAGCAAAAGGAATGGGTATAACTGCGCTTAAGGTAAAAAGTGACTCAGAGCTTATTGTCAATCAGGTTAATGGCGCCTACGAGGCAAGGGGAGAAAAGATGAAGAAATATCTTAGCATTGCCAAAAAGCTGGTCGCGGAAATCCCAAATTTCGCGATTGAGTCTATTCCTCGCCAAGAAAACCAGATGGCAGATTCTTTGAGTAAACTGGCCTTCGGAGGGGCGACAGTCCAGGATGTACAATTTCTGGAGAAAGCTCTATGTTCAGTCCTGGAAAGCAGAGGTCTTCAACATCCAAGGACAAGTCACATGGATGACCCCGTTCCAGAGTTATTTAAAAGAAGGAATCCTCCCGGAGGACGAAGGCGAATCCACGAGGATTAGAAGACTCGCAGCCAGTTATCTAATCATCGATGGAGAACTCTACAGAAGAGGCTATTCGACACCTTACTAGAGGTGTGTTGCTCATCCTGAAACAGAAAAGGTTCTTCGAGAAGATCACGAAGGGGCAGCAGCATGTCATGAAGGTGCTCGATCACTAACCAGGAAAATATTCAGATTGGGATATTACTGGCCGACCTTGGGAAAAGATGCAGCCGAGTTAACACAAAAGTGTGAGATCTGCCAGCAGTTTGCACCACGATAGGGTCGACCATCGACACTATTATCCCCAATGGCAGGTGCCTGGCCTTTCGCTCAATGGGGAATCGATATATTGGGTCCTTTTCCCATTAGCACTGGTCAGCGTACTCACATTATAGTGGCAATCGACTACTTCACTAAGTGGGTAGAGGCGAAAGCTCTAGCTTCGACAACAGAATTCCAGGTCATCAAGTTCCTGCAGGTCAACATATTCTCCAGGTTTGGCATTCCTAAGATACTCATCAGTGATAATGGTCCCCAATTTGTTGGAAAGGAGCTGAAATGGCTCTGTGAAGAATATCATGTGGACCATCGTTTCAGCTCAGTACATCATCCTCAAACGAATGGGCAAGCTGAAGCAGCCAACAAGGTTGTCTTAGTAGGACTCAAGAAAAGGGTTCGAGCATCCAAAGGGAACTGGGCAGATGAACTGGAAAACGTATTATGGGCAATCAGAACGACGCCTAAGGCGGCCACAGGAGAAATGCCTTTTAGTTTAGTGTACGGATCAGAAGCAGTAGCGCCAGCCGAATTAGCAGTGCCTACCCACAGAGTCTTACACTTTAACGCGGATGCAAATGAGATCGAGCGCAGAACTGACCTCGACTTAGCAGAGGAAAAGAGATGGCTCTCGGAAAAGACACAGGCAAAGATGCGCTTGGCGACCGCTCGGTATTTCAACAGAAAAATCAGCGTTCGCCAATTTTTCGTGGTGGAGATGATTATGAGAAGGAATGAATTCACAAGGCTGGACAGTAAAAATAAACTTTCAGCCAAATGGGAAGGACCATACAAAGTAGTAGAGATCGCCGCACCAGGATCCTACTATTTGGAAACCACCGAAGGCGAGAGGTTACCCCGTCCATTTAATTCTGAGCATTTAAGAAGATTTTATACATAACTTGTAATCAAACTGTTATGTCAATAAAAGAAAGTCATTCCTTCATAAAGCGTGTCCACTCGAAGCAAGCCGAAGCCAAAAGCCCTAGCAACAAAGCTAGGCCAAAAAGCCCTGACGCCAAAGTCAGGCCAAAAAGCCCTGACGCCAAAGTTAGGCCAAAAAGCCCTATCGGCAAAGATAGGCCAAAAAGCCCTAACAACAAAGTTAGGCCAAAAAAGCCCTATCGCCAAAGATAGGCCAAAAGCCCTAGCAACAAAGCTAGGCCAAAAAGCCCTAACAACAAAGTTAGGTCAAAAATCCCTATCGCCAAAGATAGGCCAAAAGCCCTAGCAACAAAGCTAGACCAAAGTTAGGCCAAAAAAACCCTAGTAACAAGGCTAGGCCAAAAGCCCTGACGCCAAAGTCAGGCCAAAAGACCTAGCAATAAAGTTAGGCAAAACAAAAAAGCCCTGACGCCAAAGTCAGGCCAAAAAACCTAGCAATAAAGTTAGGCAAAACAAAAAAGCCCTGACGCCAAAGTCAGGCCAAAAGACCTAGCAAAACGTTAGGCAAAATAAAAGCCCTGACGCCAAAGTCAGGCCAAAGAAATTTTAGGCGATCACTATGGATGATAAAGCCTGAAAAATTACAAATTCCCCGTTATTATGCCAACACCTCAAAGGTTTAAACTTTAAAGAAGGTAATATCTATTTGAACTTAGAAGTTATGCTTTTAAGTGTCAGAAGTATTATCCTTAGAAAGTTCGACTTATGCTTGATCTAAGGCTTTAAGGGTCGACGACATTACAAAGCAAGAAAAAGTGGAGAGTAATTATGATTAAGACATTGTATGAATAGCCAAACATGTTCAAAAAGGCTCATGAATACAAAAGGCATTCAATATAAAAACCCAAGTCTTAAGAAAGTAATTACAAACCAAAACGAAAATTACAAAGACAGCTATCTACAAAAGATAAAAATAAATACGGTCGCCAAAGAGTTGGAGGCTTCAGGCTTTGGGATCCTCGGGGGCAAGGGTGCTCTGCTCGCCTTCGGGGGCAAGAGTACTGGGCTCGCCTCCGGGAGCAGCCTCTTCAGCAACAGCGGGCTGAGAAGGGCGACTCCGCAAGAAGCTCTTCAAGGATGCAACTTCCCCAAGGAGAAAGTTGGGGTCGACCGCCTGGACCTCCTCCACCAGGTCTTGAAGAAAATCGGCAATCGCCGACTTCATCACCTTCAAGGCCTGGTCCTCAAAGTCTTCGGAGGCCTTGAACTCCTCAACCACGGCTTGGGGTGAAGGAACTGCTTTCAGCTGATCAGCCAACCGGTTCTTCTCCTCCTCTAGGGCGATCCCCTGGCTTCAGCAGCATCCCTTTGGGCGTCAGCAGCGGCCCTTTGCGCCTCAGCGGCGACCCGAAGAGCGTCCGACTCGGCCAGCTGAGCGCGAACCTCCTTCAACTCAGCCTCTAGGCGAGCCCGGACCGCTTCTCCTTCATCAAGGCACCGATGAAGGGCTTCAAAATCTTGAAGGGCAGCCGCCACATCGGCCTCCCACCGCTTGATATCAGCAAGGAGGCGTTGCTCCTTGCTGAAATACTCTGACCGGGCATTGTCTACCAAGGCGATCTCCGCGTTAGCAGACATCTTGATAGCCTCCAGCTGCCCAGGGGAGATCCCCGTGCTCCGGTATTGCTCCAGCTCGACAAGTAGGTATGAATGCTTGCCGGCGAGCTCGCCGAAGACACGGCCGATCATCACCTCTTCCCGAACGAGCTGACAACAAAAGAAAAATGAGAATTGTCAGGACACAAACAAAAGGGAACGACTATGGAAAAAGGAAAAGAAACGAGACCTTACCAGAGCGACTCGTTCGTAGTGAGACCGAAGGAACCCCTCGATCTGAGGAAGCTCCGTGGGGACGGACGAACGGTCCTTGGGGGGAATTATCCCATCAAGGAGCCGCATGCACAAGTCCGGGCTACCCCGGAGGCTCTTCTGGGAAGGGCACCCCTTCTTCGAAAGGTCCCCACAAGGGAACCAAGTACCCCGAGAGTTCGCAGCCTTGAGCGGCTGGAACAAGCTCGCCATGGAGCAATACTCCTCCCCAGGAACCCTTGAGGAGCTGGGGGCATCAGAACCCTTCTTATGGGTCCCAGACTTCTTCGGGGGGACCGCGGATGCCGTAGGAGGTGGGGGCGCCAAAGATAAAACCTTCCCCTGGCCAGCCGTAGGGCCCTGAGGGGAAGGAGGGATGACCGCCGAAGCAGGAGCCTTCCCTTTGCCAGTGGAAGGACCCTCAGGAGGAGGAGGAGGAGGATGTTCAACAGCCGGCTGCTCCTCACTCCTGACCTTCTTGGCAGGTGGAGGAGAAGGGCCTCGGACCACGTCAACCGTGGACTCTTCTGCAAAACAAAAAGAAGAAAGTCGCGTCAAACAAATGCAGGAAATTTAGAAACAAGGCGGAATATGGAAATAATGCAATGTGAAACAACATACCTCACTGGCAAGGGCCAGCAGGGGCCGAAGGAAGGGCCTCCTCTGGTTTCCTCTTGGAGAATCGCCTAGAGGGGGGAGGAGGAGAGCTCGGCAGCACCTGGTCGGGGGACAACCCCGTCGATTCCTTGTCATCAAAGAGACCTATCAGTTTTCGGCAGACATGGACGTTCCAAACCCATCCCTGAGGGCCTCCCCACTCTGAAAACTTCGGCCAGCGGGATTGGAAGTGGTGGAGGTGGTTTGCCCTTTCTGCCAGTCGGAAGAAACACCGGAACAAGGCCAGTGAATACACCCATTCCTGGCGTATGCACATGAACTTGAAACTGATCCACATCCTGAGGGCATTCAGAACAAGCTGCGTGGGGTGAATCCCGTAAAACTGACACAAGGTCTGTAAATCCTCACAGAGAGGAAAACGCAACCCAGCATCGATCTGGGCCGCATAAATGTAAACCTCTTCGTCGTGAGGAAAATGCAGACCTAAGCCAGGATACCTAGGAGCATCCTCCACGCTGAAGCCACCGAGCGCCACCACAGTCTTAAAGTAAGCCGGCTTCAATTCATTAGGCTTGACGTCTACTCGAACAAATTCAAATATTGCAATGATAAACATAAAAAGCAAAGAACATCAGGGGATATCACCAAAACAGAGCATTGAAAGAACAGGGATTTACCTTTCGGAGAAAAGATGGGCGTTTGAAGCACAAGCCCATCTACCACCACTGGGGTGGCCGCAGACCTCCCCACGTCAGGCTGTTTCCCCGCTGAGGAGGGCACATCTTCATCCCTAATGGTCAAGGGAACACTGGCATTCTGAGGGGCGCTGGCTTTGTTAGCACCCTTGTTGGCCATATGTTTGACTCTCTGACTTCTGGGGGCCATGGAAATGGTCGAAAGGAAAACTGAAGAGGATTGAAAGAGAAAGAAGAAGGATTCGCAAAGAGGCTCTGGAAACTTGGAGGAGTGAATAAGCGTAAAGAACAAAACAGAGAAACTGACGTTTCTTATATAAGCCCAAAAAGGAGTAACCGCCACGGACGAATCGAAGCGACACAGAGAATAATTGCACCTTTTTGGAAAAAACCGAAGCAATGTCAGAATTCCAAGAGACACCTCAGGGAGACAAACGGTTGGCTGGTGCAGATAGCTGTCAGACTACCCTAGGTTTACGGAAAAGTAAATGTCAGGCGTGCCTCAAGTGTCCGTTCGATTTCTGGACAACTGTGCAGTTATTAAATGCTAACAAGTCCACTAAGGAGATAAGAGGGTCGCCAGCGCACTAGTAAGCGCTATCAGAAGTACCCTGGGCAGGTAGTGATCGCCTAGCCAAGAAAGATAGACTTTCATAAACCTAGATTACCTCGAGTGATCGCCAAAGGGGAATAAAAGGAAGGATATCTTTTCAGCTTTGAGCGAAGAAAAAACTGCTCGCCAAACAGGCTCAAAATGCCTAAAAGGTCATGAACCAGTACAAGAAACGAAGAAAACCAAATCTGAGACGTCACTATCTAAAACCCTACCAGGAAATAAAGCTCGACTGAAGAGACTTCAATCAAGCTTCGGGGGAAAATGTTGGATATCGATAGTGACAACTCAGTAAGGAAAAAGACCTCGAAGGCCCAATAACTATAGAGGGGGTAAACCCATAACATTCGAACCGGACCGACCTCCATAGAATGGCCCAGAACCGAGCCCAAAGCCTCTGAGGACACCATGAGTGCTCGCCATTCTTTACTAGGCCGTGACCTCTCACTGCTCGCCATGAGAGTGCTCGCCCCGAAGAGAGCCCTGCCTCTCTCCTCTGGTCCCACTAAACCGTTAATAACAGAATGGCCATGATATCCCGCGTATCTCGGTCACATATTCACTAAAGATTAGATTTGGTAACTGCAATATCTCGCAATAACTGCCATATCCCACGATCTGAATCTTCAGCAACTCAATATACACTAAGATATTCAGTTGCCTTTATACGGTTCTATCTCTCTTACCCTATAAATACCCTTGCTTTACATACGTTCTTTACGTTTTGAGTTTTATACACACATATACTCATTTAAGCATCGGAGAGGGACCCAAAGACACCCCCTCTGTTGCGCTCCCCTACCTGCAGGTTCACCGGAGTTGGAGCAGAAGCGTCTTCCCAACCTTGTCTGGCATTCAATTCACTGCCAGATCAGCATCCAGGATTTCACGATCCAACAGGTCCCATCCGGGACTGAATTGTCATGTGTCAAGTTGTATATGGCGCGCCCCGTCATTGACTCAGTGCGGCACTACTTGCTCCATCGAGTTGGTTATCAGTCAGGTCGCCCGAGAGATTTGGGTAAATACCAAACATAATATATTTAAGATTTACCAGTGAAGTATTACGTCATTAAATGTTAAACATTTACAAATGAGGCATTTCACCGCCATGGATGTTATGAAAAGTATTTTACCAGGTTGATATCTCGTTGATCAAGAGTAAGTTTCTTACCGTTGATCTCTAACTCGTCGATAATAGTATTATCAACGAGTAACATTATCAATGTGACTTTTACGAGTAAAAAATGACTTAGCGACGACTAAACTTCGCGATAGAAGTGTACATTTTTGAATTGGAATGCACGAAATTAATTGTTGGAAAATGATTTAAATTGGGAAAGTTTGGGTTAATTTTGTAATTAGCCAAAACTTACACAAAACCCTAAAATGAATGAAAAGTATTTTCACAATCTCGTTAATATTTTCACCCTATAAATATGAGTCATTTCTCTCTTTCAAAATTTATTAAGCGAAAAAAATCTTAAAATGAGAATTTTTTCTATAATTCTTCTTCTTCTTTTTCTTCTTCTTTTTCAGCGATTGTGTTGACATTCGTCGGAGTCTTTTTGGTCGTGGTGTTTGACCTTTCTTCGCGTTACTGTTGTGTTCGGTCTATCGGGTTGTTTGAGTTCAAGTGTTTATCAATTCGGTCAGGAGAAACTCCGTGCTAGTTTATGCCTGACGGCACTATTGTATTCTAGGAGGTGGTCCTTCCATGAAAGCTTGAGTGTGAACCTGTGGGTTAGGGACGAAATTGCCTTAAGGAGATCGCGCACCTCACATGCCTCATGTTTGAAATTTTGTCAATTTTTGAGTCAATTTCAGTGATATGAATGATTTGCATGATAATCATGAATGTTGATTATCATGATAGAAAAGTGTAGTCAGATGTGTAAAACTAGAAAAACATAGAGCATAACATAACTTTCACTAATCTAGAAAGTCAATATTCAAATATTTTTAAATGTAACTTATGCATTTACACAATTTGGGAAATGATAAATTCACATAATACCCTATACCTATATGTAAGAAGTTATCTTATGTCTTTCGGTTTGGCATTCAAACTTACATTTTCTCAAGAAGCTGAAGAGAAATCAATTTTTTCGCATTCCAGATCTAGAACTCTAAAATCGTCAAAATCAATATGAAAGCTACATTCTTCATCTCTTCAATTAAGTAGATATCATATTTAGAAAGTGATAGGAATCAAATTTAAAAAGAAAAAAATAGATAATTACCTCTTCAATTAGACAAAGAGCAGTCGCAAGAAGACTCGATTAAGTCGTACCTCAATGTATAAATGATTTCACAATTAGCTTTGTGTCGCAATTTTATTTCATGTGTGGTTGTGCCGCTATGATTTGTGAAGTGTTATTTGTGCAAGTCTGTTCTTTCTTCCATATGTGGTTGTATATTAAGTTTGTTTAAGTGGATTGTAGGCTTCTAGAATTTATTTGGGCTCTATAAAATGATTAAGTGGGCTTGTAGAATTTGTTTAAGTGGGTTGTTTAAAAGAATTTCTCAGGATATATTAATATTAAAAATATTTATATGTAATTTAATGATATTCTTTTTTTTTTTTTTTTAATATCTTGCCCCCACTCATTATAAATCCTCTCTTCGTACCTAAAGATTTAGAAGAAGAAATATTCATGGAACATACTGAAGGCTTTTCTACTCCAGGGCAAGAAAGGAAAATCTGTAAATTGGTGAAGTCATTGTACGGTCTGAAACAAACACCGAAATAGTGACATTAGAAATTTGATAATGTCATCTTGGAAAAGGAATTTAAAATAAATGAATTTGACAAATGCATATAGGTTAATGCATCTAGGAATTTGACATAAATGATTATGTCATTTTGTGTGTTTATGTTGATGATATGTTTATCGTTGGAAGTAACGATAAGATGAATATATCCATTAAAGATATATTGAATTTGAGATTTGACATGGAAAGCTATGAGTTTTGCTGATGTAATTCCTGAAATAAAAATCAATAGAGTATCGAAACGAATCATACTAAGTCACTACTGGAGAGTTAAATGTTAGGGGCTCAATAGGACGACTTAAACACTATTGAGCAGTGAATAATTTATTTATCTGATTATTCATGACTCAAAAATAGTTGAGCCACCCATAATTAATTTAATGACTCATATTAGAGTGTCACGAATATGATTTATTTTTCACTTTTGTATTGTCTTTTCCGCGGCTCAATCTTGGATGGGTCGCCATTGTATTTTAGAAAAGAAAAAGAAATTATTTTTCGCGACTCAAATGTCTGAACCGCTAATTAAAAAAATAAATTATTTTACGACTCCTTTTTTCAGCCGTGAAAAAATAAAATCAAAATTCCAACTTTTCAAGTTTCAACTCCTACTCTGGCTTTTCAACTCCTATTCTGAACCCTACCCTCACATTTTTTCTTCCCTATTTCCTTTCCAAAATTATCCTTCTCCTATTAAGATTTTTCTCACTCAAATCGTTTACTCGTTGTAATCTTCTTTGTATCCATCCACTCAAATCTTCTCTCCTTCACCTAAATCTTTCACTCTATTACTCTGACTCAAAGTCTACATCTCTCCTTCCAAACCAGAGCTTGAGTTGCAGTCCTCAAAATAGTGCCACAAATAATAGAAATAACATTATTTTTTGCGGCACAATAAATTAGCCGTGATTTTTTACGGCTCCATCTCATTCGATCCGTTGAAATAATGCTGACACTTTATATGACGACTCAATCTGATTTGAGTCGTCAATATTTATTGAATCATTAACAATTACTTTTTGAGCCCCTACCATGAGTCTCTCTTGTAGTGAGGCAATCTCACTATATCAATAAGATATTAGGAAGAAAAAAATCAGGATGACAAAATGGAGGTCTCTGTTCCAATGGATCCTAATAAGTATTTCTTAAGAAAAATATGGGAAAGTGACTCTCAAGTAGAGTACTCAAGAATCATTGGAAGTGTGATGTACTCGATGACATGTACTAGACTTTATATTGCACATGTTATTCGCATGTCAAATAAATATGCGAGTAGTTCAAATATCGATAATTGGAGTAGAATCACAAGATTATTCAGGTACTTGAGATAAACTTGTAGTTATGAGTTGCACTATAGAAGATATTCAATTGTTATAGAAGAATATAGGGATACTAGTTGGATATGAGTTGCATCTGTTACATGGAAAATCGAATTGTGTTATACTAATTGGATACGAGGGTGTATCAAGAAACTCGAAGTCCACGAGTGGATTCGTGTTTACCCTAGGAGATGCAGTTGTGTCATGGAATTCCTCAAAATAACAGTTATAGTTAGATCCATTATGAGTTTTGAGTTTATATCACTTGATGAAGAATTTGAATGGCTACACCATTTTCTTGAGCATATTCTGAGGTGACCAAGACAAGTGCCTGCAATCTTCATATTGTGATAATCAATCTGCGATTGGCAGGGCACAAAGTTATCTGTATAATGACATATTCGTTGAAGTCATAGTTTCATTAGATAATTGCTCTCGAGTGGATTATCATGACTGACTATGTGTGGTCGAAGGATAATATTGCAGATTCGTTAACCAAAAGGTTGAATAAAAAGAAAGTTGGTAAATCATAGAGATGAATGAGACTAATACATGTGAAGATAACACTTTCGAGAATAAAAGGTTAACCTAGTTGACTCGAGATCCCAAGATTTAAGTTCAAAGGGTCAACCTAATAACAAGAGTGAGGGAGATCATTGTGGGAGGATTTTAAACCTCGAGTCCATTCCTATGATGAGAAACAATGAGGATAAACGAATAATACTTTTAATGATTATAGAATAAAGAAATATAATGTGAGTGATTGATTAACACTTGATATAATAAATCACCTATGCAAGTGAGAAGAATGTCATCTTCGAAAGAAATTGTTAAAGACGCAATTCTTAGAAATGTTTGCAGAATCGGAGATCATCCATGGTCAGAACAGACATGAACGCGAGAACTGAACAATACTATGAATATGTTTGTGTAGGTTATGTTATCATTTACACCGACGACGGACACTTCAAAAACATCGCATCTACTAACTAGCTAGTAAAATTGATGTAACTTCACAAGGGAAGGTTCAAAGGGTAACACCTATCTATCATATGCAGGTATCAATCATTGAAATCAAACTTTGAGTCTACAGCTACATGTGGGGGAATGTTGAAAAACTGAGTTAAATTGTGAAAGTTATAGTTGATTTTATAATTAGCTAACATTTACCAAAAAAAAATAATCTAAAGTGAATGAAAATTAAACTACATTGAAAATTTTCACAATTTGATTAAGATTTTCACCATATAAATAAGACCTTTCTCCCATTCAAAATATATTAAGAAGATTAAGAAATTATTTCATATTATTTTTTCTTTCTTCGACAATTGTTTTGACATTCGTCGGAGTGTTTCTGATCGCCATGTTTAACATTTCTTTCGCGTTGACTGTTGTGTTCGACCAGTTGGTCTGGTTGAGTATAAGCGTTGTTCAGTTCGGTTAGGAGAAACTTTTTCGTAGTAGTTTCTGTATGACGACATTGTTGTATCATGAGAGATGATAATTTCCATAAACCCGTGAGTACAAACCTGCGTGTAAGGGGAGTGAAATTATTTTAAGAAAATTGTGCACATCATGTGTCTGAGTTTAAAATTCTTTTTCACTACAAGAATCTGTTGCATCAGCGACGAGACTTTTGTGTTGACGTTAACATTTGTAGTTAAAAATCCCCTATTGTGTCGCCATATTTTTGAGCTGTTAATCTTGCTTATTAGACACAATGATTTGTCCATCAGTATAGGTTACATTTACCATTACCTTTGTCCATCACTAAGTGTTTAACATGAATGAAAGTTTTACAACAAGACAATATTGATATTAAAGGAGTCCATTAGTTGCAGACATTTAATGTGAAGAAATAAATAGTTTTAAACAATGGAATTTGTTGTCGCTGATGTAGCTAGAATAACAACGGAATATTGGTGTTTCGGAAGCTTGTTGTTGTCACTAAAACCTCACTCTTGAACAGTAACACCAACATAAATGAAGATGCGCACAGTTGGATAACCATCCACCCTTTTGTCCCTTTAGTCCGATTGAAGGCAGCTCCATCCTTTTGAGGTACACCCATAGTAAATGAACATCACCTACCCCTTGGTATTGCAAGTTTATATCGAATTCAGTATGTGTCGGCAGTAAACAACAGATCTTGCCTAGTACAATTGGTGAATGCACGGCCTCTGCAAGTTCTCCCAAATCCTCCCCACACATTGTCCGGTAAGTCCGTAAGTAAGTGTCGTTGATAGCAGAGTTAATGGCATGCAAGGTTCGTCCTAATCCCTGTGACATTGTCCTACTTCATTTGCTGCAATAATTAACTCTGTTATTCAGACCTGATTTGTGCTTTTGCTGTTGTGTCTTATTTTGGGCTCTATTCATGAAATCACCTACTGTATGCGGATTCATCCATGAAATCGCGTACTCTGTTAAGTCATGCATTAGTTATTGTTGAAATTCAATAGTCTATTAAGTAAATAGTTGTCCAAAGTCTGCATTGAATGCTGTCATAAAGCTTATTTGAGTGTATTTCATACATATGTGTTCTAAGTAACAATGCATTGGCATCATGAAGGACGCACCAAAGACGGAGTCATGAGGCATTCTACTGATAGTCGAGCGTGGAAAGAAATGGATGAGAATCATCCGTCATTTGGTGCAGAACCAAGGAATGTCAGATTGGGACTAGCAACGGATGGATTTGATCCGTTTAGTGACTAAAGTCATCCGTATAGTTTGTGGCCGGTTGTAGTCATTCCGTATAATCTCCCACCAGATGTCTGTTTGAAAGATACAAACTACCTTCTTTCCCTTTTGATTCCAGGACCGAAGGCACCCACCAATGACATTGATGTTTACTTACAACCATTGGTAGATGAATTATCCAGTCTATGGGAGAATGGAGTTGACACATATGATGCTTCGAAGAAGGAGAACTTTAAAATGCATGCTTGCGTTCTGTGGACAATAAATGACTTACCGGCCTATACAAACTTATCAGGTTGGGCTACATATGGGAATCTAGCATGCCCTGTTTGTAAGATGGAAACTCATTACTGTCGGCTCAAGAATGGGAGAAAGTGTGTTTTTTAGGTCACCGTCCGTTTTTACCTGACAACCATTCATGGCGTAGGAACCACTCTTCCTTTGATGGAAAACAAGATTTTCGTCCCCCTCCACAAAGGTTATCAGGGTTGCAAGTCCTTGATCAGTTGTCCACTCTCGAGGACATCCCCTTTGGATAGACCCAACCAACAAGAAAGGTTGGTGTTGATTCTTTGACTGGTAATTGGAAGAAGAAGACTGTGTTCGTACAACTACCCTACTGGAAAGAACTGTTACTCCCACACAACCTTGATGTCATGCACATTGAAAAGAATGTTCGTGTTAACGTGGTTGGTATACTGTTGGGTTTGCCCGGGAAAAGCAACGACAATGTAAAAGCACGGCTGGATTTGAAGGCCATGGGCATAAGGATAATGCTGCATCTCGTTCTTCGATGTAACAAAGTGATCATACCACCAACGAACTATACCCTGTCCAAAGCCAATAAAACGACTTTTTGCAGATTTCTTAAAAATCTAAGGTTACCAAGCAGATATTTGTCGAACATCTCTCGTTGTGTGAACTTAAACGACCGGAAACTTGTTGGACAAAAAAGCCATGACTACCACATCCTTATGCAGCATATTTTAGCAATTGCAATTAGAGGACTCCTACCAAAACCTATGTGCAGAGCACTTATTGACATGTCAAATGCATTCCGCCAGATTTGTTCAAAGGAATTGGACGTTGGTGATTTGGACAACTTGGAAAAACAGTTACCCATGACAATATGTAATCTAGAACGCATTTTCCCACTGGCCTTCTTTAATATAATAGTCCATCTACTGGTACATCTAGTAGAGGAAGCCAAACTGGGGGGACAGTTCAATTCCGTTGGATGTATAGCATTGAGAGGTATGCCGATAACAGTCCTATGTGATTACATTTAGTATGCCTTACGTTATGGTCTGCTGTCATAATTGTTATTTGGGTTTATGTATATGTTGCATACTTACCTTCCAACCTTCTTTGTCTCACTTAGAATAATGGGCATAATGAAAAGTTTTGTGCGCAATCGAAGTCGGTCGGAAGGGTCCATTGCCGAAGGATGTATTGCGATAGAGTGTCTTACCTTCTGTTCAAGATACTTAGTCGATGCTCATACGAAGTTTCAAAGGGGTGCACATGAAGACGAAACAGAAGTGTCCGGGACAAGTGCGACCCTCCTTAATGTTTTTCAGTTGAACGGAACACCGTTGGGGGGGCCCCAATCTAGAGATTTAACGAATGAGGAATAGGAGCAAGCTCATCGTTACATACTAAATCAGTGTGTTGACGCATTGCCCTACATCGAGTAAGTGCCAAAGAATCATTGCCCATATCCGGGATTTACGAGCTTATATATTCCAATGTAATGTGCTGATTGTTTTTTCAGGAAGCACAAGAGAATGTTAATGGGATCTAGAGTTATTAGGAGATTAATTGACGTCATGCACAACAAGACATTTGGAAACTGGTTCGAAGGACGGGTAAGTCTACTTTTTTTTTCGTCTCTTGCGTTGGCTGTAAACTGAGTCAGAACTCTTATATGAGCAGATTTCGCGTCTAGATGGGGCTGCAGACACAGAGTCTCTCCTGTAGTTTAGAGTCCTATCAAAAGGGCCTCTATATACTGTGAAGAGGTATCCTGGCTATACAGTTGACGGAGTTGTCTTCCACTGCAAAAAGAGGTCACTGATGCGGTCTTTTGACAATAGTGGAGTAATGTGCAAAGCAGATACAACTTGTTATAGCAGCACTAGAGATAACAATCCAATCTCAGGGGATATTGACTACTACGATGTGCTCCTAGATGTCTTCGAAATTCAGTACTTAGATAACCATAAGGTCGTCCTGTTTAATTGTCAATGGTTTAATGTCATGTCTGACGGGAATGGGATTAAGGTTGATGAGTACGGATTCACGTGTCTAAACCACACCAATTTCCTCCAAACCGACGAGCCTTACATTTTTGGCTTTCCCAAGCTGCACAGGTATTTTACTTGGAGGACAACACCAACCCGGACTGGAGCATTGTCTTGACAGCCGCGCTAAAACGACAGGTCGTGCTGTCTGGTAGATCTTCGGGTGCTGAACTTAAGGCATACCAAGAAGGAACGTCAAGCAATGGCTGTGATAGAACAAATAAAGTTCGAGTGGATCTACTGGAGTGGGACAAACATGATGAAGAGGGCGAGTAGGTGGAAGCAAATGTTTGGGAACAGGCTGCGGTGCAGGTGGATCCACAACAGGAGGAAGACGATGGAGATGCAGCAGTCAGCTGGAACAACACTGATTCAGAGACAGATGACTCTGTCAGCACCCACTCGACCAGCTCCGATTCGGTTGATGAGGACAACGATCTAGGTGTTGAACACGAGCCTTCGGGTGGGCTGTAAAATGTTTATAGGGTGTGATGTATTTCGCTTATGGGTAGCTTTAGTGAGTGTAACTTCAGCATTTTCAAAACATTGTTGTTCTTGAACATATATAACAGACTTGATCCTTTGTAGTTTGTACTGATATAACTTCAGCTCACTGAAATGAAGTTGTTCTTTGCCTATATTGGGGTACTGCGATTCCTTGCTCTAACTGAACACTTCCATGTGCTGCTGTTGTAAAAATGCAGACTTAGCAACCATTGGACTCGTAGCCCATTGTCAACATTTGTGTTGCAATACTGAAGCCCAAGCCATGCCCAACCTTAGACTATTGAAGCCCACGCCTTGAGCCCATCATTGCAACATTGAAGCCCAATGTTATTGCACAACCACTGTTCCCGTTTCGGATTTGAAGAGTTACAACCGCGGCGTTTGGAGTCCCAGTCCTGTCCACATCAGCATTGGCAACCAATCAGAGTCCTTAGCTTCGGGAAGGTTCTGTGATCAACTCCCAAGGAAGATTTATACCCGGTTTGGCAGATTTCCCTCCATTTTCATCATTTTCTTTAAGTCTCTTCGATTGTCCATTCCTCTGTAGTCACACTGTCGAACAAGCCTCTGCAAGCACACAACCCTCCTGGTTCCAAGTCATCCTTTGTTCCTATGGTAAGCCTTCACCTCTTGGTTTCTCTGCGCAAGGTACGTTCCCTCCATCTTCTCTCGTTGTATGGTCTTCAAAATGCGTCCTTTTACCTAGCAGCTGCGTTTTGTAAACGGAAAATATAGTACCATAGTTTGTAGGAAATTTTCGGTCTTATAATCCCACGGTTGTTTGAACTTCACCTTCTGTGGTGTAAAGTTGCAACATTAAGCGATTGTACGGGTTTATACCTGATTTGCCATGGAAGATTTGATCTTTCCTTCGTAATATATAGGTTTATGCCATGTTTAGTCGAAACTAGGGTTCCTATGATGTTGGTTTTTCATGGATGTTTTTTGCGTAAAACGCTTGGGTTGCTGTTGTAAACTTGATGTTCTACACTTACAGATAGGTTGAGAAACAACCTGAGCATTCCATGTTGTAGATGTTTTGATCTGTGTCTTCTTTAAGTTGTTAAGGTCGTGCTGTCTCGTACGTCTCCCGAAGTCATGGCCGGTTCCAAGCGTGTCAATGGGCGGAAGACTAGGGGAAGTCAAGTTCCCCTACGTCGATCACCACGGAATCTCAGTCGAAACATCTTTCGTAAGCAAAATTGGTCCAGCCTGAACTGACTTATATGCATGTATAGCATTATGATTCGTTGCAGGACCTAATGTTTGTTGTTCTTACTAATTGTATCAGCAGGGAGGAGCTTGGAGTCCTCTGATGGGGAGACACTGTGTGAGGACACACAACCTACATCGGCTCAGGTGGAAACAAGACAGGACACCCCCCAGAACCTGCTCGGGTGGAAACAAGAGAGGAGACGCAGTTTGAGTCATACATGCAAGGTAACCCCAGTTGTGGACATATAGAACCATTTGTTTGTGTTGATTCGTGAACTGTTTCACTTACTATGACCTTTAGCCTTTGTTGGTGTTTAACCCGTTTCTTTTTAACGATTTTGCAGTTCCTATACCAGAAATGGAGAATCTCCCACCCCCGGGCACCTCCCCTAAGACGTGGTAGAACAAGGTGCATCTGTCTGTCTAGAAATGGTATAAACGAGAAAGAGGAGCTGCAGTTTAATGCACAGGGCCGAGTGTGCAGCAAGAACGCTTTGACGTTTGCATCCTGGTGTGGATGTATTGTTCATAAGTGTACTAACGCACCGTTGCAGGTGAAAGACTGGAGCGACATACCAAAGTCTCTGATTGATTATGAGGCGAAGATGATTGAAGTTGTGTCAGTAAGTTTTTTCATTCAATGTTCTGTTTTAGCCAACTGCAATTTATACGTTGAGTTTATAATATATACCTTCGGATGCTATTTGTTAATGGGTGACAGGAGAAGTTTGTTATCCCAGATGATGACAACCTGAAGAAGTTGATTGTTTGTGTCCTGCGGGACAAGTACCGAAACTATAGGGCAAATCTGAAGCGCCACCATTTCGATAAGCACAGCACCAATGAAGAGCGTTTGCTGCATTGTCCTGCATATGTTGTGAAAGAAGACTGAATCTATTTGGTAAATTGGTTTAGTTCGGACGAGTTTAAGGTCAGTTGGTTAACAGAACTTCATCTGCGTTTTGTAAATACACGCATAACTGATCTGTTCAGTGCAGATTCTGACTTCGTTGTCTCATGTTTTAGATCATAAGCGAACGGAACAAGCAGAACAGGTCTCACCAGGTTATGCGCCATACATCCAGGTCGGTAAGTTTTGCTAAGCGTGAACAACATGAGGTAAATATTGTGATCCTCTATTTGTTCAATTTTGTCGGGTTTCAATGTGTTCTTATAATGAAGTCTGCGTATGTTAAAAGATTGAGATGAACAATAAGGTTCATCCCGGGAAGTATCACCTCTTTAGGAAAAATCACCTTGACAAGAATGGGCTGCCTATTGATGCAAAATCCAAGCACATAATGGTATTAAGAACAATAATGGCCAAAATTGTAGTCACGTATTATTGTAGTGGAAAAGACTGAATTGTTGTCTTGTAGGACCAAGTGGAAGAGTTGGATGCCCGTGTTGAAGTGGAACCGGATACACCCGTCGACAAGGACGCATTGTATGAAGAAGTTCGATAGCCGGAGCGCCGCATAATTGACATCTCTAAGGCTGCAAGAGCGATGGAGAGTGTTCAGTTGAGACAGGCTCGGGATGAAGCGAAGGAGTTCCGAGCCATTGCAGAAGAGAGCCGGCGTAAGGCAGACGAAGCAACTCGACAGCTAGGGGAGTTTCAGCAGATGATGCAGTCGTTTTAACGGGACATGCAGATGATGCGAAGGTGTTTAGCAGATATTTGACACCTTGATGGTGATTCCGAAACTCAAGGTAAACAACACTTCAACCTTTTGATCATCTAATGCAGTGCACCACACTGATTTTGCGTTATCCTCGCAGATCCAAATGTTTGACACTACTTGCTCTGAAGAATACTGGGATGATGCACATATTTTGGGTTTTAAGTCGATGGTTTAGGGGACAACCTCCATGCAAGTTTTTTGTTAAGTTTCCTAACATATCCATTTGTTAGGTTATGCGGAATGGAAGTAGGTTCTATTTAGTTGTTAATGTCTGAACAATGCTCTACATTTGTCTTTGTTGTTTGTGGGTCAATCTAGATGTTATGTAAGGGAACATGTAATTAAGTTCTGGTTTACCCTCTTTGTGGACTTTGTTAATTGTTAATGGCAGTTTACTTCTTTGGTATTTCTGGAAACTGGTACGACTGTTTAGCGTCAACATTTGTTTACGCTAACCGTATACAAACTAAGAACGTGTTCAGCAGCAAAAACCAACTGAATTACACTGCTTTTGCAGTGGACTATATTGAAACAGATGCAAGGATTTAATAACCCTTCAGTTCTGCCACTATTTATGCGATTCTACAGTGGACACAAATGATTAGCACAAAGTTGCTGCCTTTTGCAGCGGACTTGGTTGAACATGAAACACACTGCTAACCATCATACCAGAAATGGTCGATAATACAAACAGTGGACAACAACACCAACTTTGGATAGACAAACGTTTTCCATCAACGTATACAAACAATGGTGACAATTGGAGTCGGTAGTTGGACTAGTTTATTTGTTTCAACTATTATCTTATAAAAGATACGCATCTTTAACAGTACATATTTTAGACATTGTCAAACTTGTTAGGTAGCGCGGAAAGGGCATATCAAAAATGGTTGTTCAACGTTAACTTACGTTCATCTGTAAAATAGATGTACAACTTCGCCAAAGGTACTGTTGCCTATTTAATGTGTTTAACAATAGCGTAACTTGTTGTTAACATGTTTTGGGTTTTGTCAACTTAGCAGCGGCAGCATCTTAGCAACGGTCAATTTTCGATGTTTAAACGATTTAGCGACAGAGGCTACACTGACAGAGATTTCGTTGCTACCCCGTGATAGCAGCGCCAATTCACAGCTTAACAACGATTTTCCGCGCGACGCTAATGCAAGAGATTCTTGTAGTGTTTGTTAATTTGGTGATATACATGATAATCGTGAATGTTGGTTATTCTACGTAGGCGTGATCGTTATAAATTCAGAATATTATAATTAATCCGACCCTCCTTCTTGATAACTCTAGCTAGTACGAAGCACTTCCTCTTGTTCAAGAGATCATATATACATATTGAATATTGAGTCTGCTGCCTTTTCAATTTCACATCATCTACCCACTCTACCTAGCTATATAAACATCACCTACCGAGACCTTATCCTTGTTGTTGTTCACCTACAGAGCTCCGTATGCATCATCTATATGTCTGCAGTCATGGTCAATTAGTTGTCCTCTATGAAAACTCTATATACAAAATCGCGAAAGCGCTTGCAGTACTGCTTTGGATCGACAGCGGAGATTGAAGTTGGATTGTACTGTATGGATTTGTAAGCATGCTCCAGCTTCTTGCTTATATCGTAGTCCTGAAGGATGTCTATAATGCCAAAAGTCAGCATAACTTGGTACAACTCGCCGGTCGGTTGGGGAGACTTGTCCTCACTTCTCCTATCCCTACGTTCCGCTAGTGCCGGCATGTTCAATCCCAGCTTCATCTCCCATCTATAGATACCAACAAAAAAAATGTATACCTTACGTACGTTCGTATTCTTAAGATGGACCCGCTTGGCTTAGCCTAGATTTACCTCGGAAGGGCTGAAGAGCTCTGGTCGGGTTCGGAACTGGAAAGGCAAGGAGAAGTTGAACCATCTGAATCATTATCTGCAATCACAATAAACGTACATAGCCTTGCATGCATAATTACTACAAATTAAGATTGGCAATTATCTTACCTGTAGGAATCTGCGTGGCACTGCAAGGACTAGCCTCATTGTTTTGTGTGTGGTTGTTATAAGTGACGTTACGGAAATGTATACCAACTAGAAGACTGTAGTCCATTATCCTCGCCCTTTCAAGGAATTCACAGTCCTTGTCTACTTGACTGCAGGAGATTGAATCCATCTAAGGTTAAGGCTCAAATCGATGGAGCACCACGTGAATACATATGTAAATGAGTATGGGTAGTAGTTATTACTTGCAAAATTGTTGGAACCAAGATGGCTTCAACCTGAATATGAAGTTGAGATCAAGGTCTTTAAGGGTTGTATTTGCATCGATATCCAACTCTGGCTTATCCGTGACGCGACCGTGTGAAGAACCCTTTAGGTCGAATCTTCGATGGATGGTGTATACCGAATCAAACAAGTTCCCCATGATCACCAACCGAACCTGTAAAAAACATATTGCATTGTAGAAATTAATATTGTTTTAGATAAATAGACTTTCGATGATATGAAATTTTAGGTGTGGTTGGTTACCTCTGACACATTACCTTCTTTTGGGATGGCCCCGGACGTTTGACGCAGTGAAGGCCGTAGAGTTTTGTTACCAATGTGTTCTCGAAGGAGCAGACGTGATGGTAGTATTCCTTTAGCATCCTAAGTAGAACCTGACAGTCAGCTTCAGGATTAGGACGGGGGAACAAAGTAAGGAATCAAAACCAAATAAAAAACTATTAATTATTTACATGAAATATTTAATATGCCATATACCTAATTATTTTAACAGTTAATAACGAAATCGCTATCCAACTATGAACACTTTATAATCCAACTTTAAACATTTTATAAATCACAAGCTATCTGAACTTTAATTTTTTAAAAAGTGTTACCTGCATTTTGATATTTTGGGCAAACTGTTACCTAAATATTGACAGTACATGATTTATCCATGATTTAAAAAATTATATGACTTTTTTTAACATATTATAAAAATCCAATAAATAAAGGAAAGGAAAAATATGGCTTAATATAATACTTTGTACTGAAAATATGATACAAACAACAATTAATTAATAATTATTTTTTTTCATATTTTCAATAAATACATTATTTTAAAAACTCTTTCCCACTTAATGTTTTATTTTATTTTTTTATTTTTAAAAAACATACTATAGACTAATCATGTGTTGTCTCGTCATTTTCCATCCATATTTAACAGAAAATTTATCGAGTAGCAATTTACCCCAACTCCGAAAGTATATGTAACAAAATTTTAAAAAATAAAATTCAGGTAGCAATTTATAAAGTGCCCAAAGTCGGGGTAGCGATTTGGTTATTTTTTTATTCCTTATCAAATCCGAAAGTATAAGTATCAAAAATTAAAAAGTCATTGTATAAGTAACATTTTGCATCAATCCGAAACAGAAAGTGTAAGTATCAAAAATTAAAAAGCCAAAGTTCGTGTAGTTTTTTTGTTAAACATTAAAAAATCGGGTAGATTTTAACCCGAAAAATATGAATTGATTAAATGGAGTTATATTTAACACATATAAGAGAGAATATGCTTTAAAAAACTTATTTATCATGATTTTAGAATCTATGAATCTCTAACCAAAGTAATATAGATATAAATGAATAATATATTTACGTTCTAATGTTATATTTTCCGTAATATGAAATTTCACTATTTTCACATGAAAGAGGACAATAATTATGATTAAAATATATTAGAAATTGAGAATTATTAATACAGATTTGATAAGGAATAAAATATTAAAACTTGGAAAACTAAGTTTGTAGAAAAAAATAGAAATGTGTAGACAAGTTGGTTTGTGAGAATAGAGAAAAATGAAAACAAAAAAGAAGATAAATGGATAAAATATGTATCATCTATTTTTTTTTCTTCCAAATAGCAAAGTGTTACTCTGTCTAATGATTCGCCAGTTTTAGACGGAAATTCAAGAAAAAGTAAAATCGTATAGATGAAAAATAGGTTGATGAGATCTACCCTGCAATTTGAGGGGCCTTTAATCAACCGGACCTTCCGATTTGCAAATTGGATCAACGCTCAAAAGAGGTTCATCCAAATCCCTAAATGAAGTTCTCGTTAAGTGCATTCTCTACAAACTAGAAACCATGTACATGGCATCATCCCCCTCTCGTCTGGAAGAATCTATGCCCCTCCCATCTTCGTGCTTCGCAACAAGTGAAACCAGTCAGTGGGGACCAAACCTCTAAAAAGATAGTTCTCCATTCAATGAGGGCACGTTATTTGTGGTGGGAGTTCTTAGAAGAATCGCACAACAAACTACGTCGTTGTTGTCTAGTAATTACCTAGTGTCACGGGCTTGGAGAATGTGTCGTCATTCAACTGGTCCGTGACACTAGGATAGGAATAGCAATAGTCCACCTATATATACTGGAATGTATTGCACTAGCTAGGTTGTTCATGATGAAAATAACATAAAATTTCAATTTCAATCTCTATCTCTATCTCTGTTCTTTCTCTTTCTATTATGTTACGTGCTTGATACAAGTCAACCATTCTGTTATTGGTTTTTATCATTTGCTATAAGAGCAACCAACTCGATCACCGTCAACACGGACAATACTTACATCCTTCAAACGTTTTCCTCCCAGTCATGTCGACGGAAATTAGAGTGCCAAGGGACACAAGGATTGATTCAACCCTTAAATGAGCATGCCAGGGTCATATCTGAGCTTTTGTTGTCTAATGAAAACCTCATGGCATCCAGTGAGAGGCACTCAATGTTAGGAGTACTAATCAAAGAGAATATCATCTTCTCGTTGATTGAACTTGATGATCATAATAGCAAACTACTCTATTTATAGGAAAAACTAAGGAGTATGTGGACTAATATGATAGTAATTTAGAACAATCTATCTCATACTCTTAACATTCCCCTTACTAAATCACCTACTCAAGTACATACTCATAACACTCAATGAGTTTCAAAGAACTGAAATTGTTGCTTCTGATGTTATTCACAAAACAATCACAAATTCTAAAGGATTCTGCCATCTTGGGCTCAGCATCGGGACTCGCTATCTCGTCAGCAAAAGGAACCACATCTTCTTTGAACAACACCCCTCGACTAACCACCAGAGTTAACACCCAACCCGAACCTTTCCGCGACCGAGATCATCGACATTACCATAGTGGTAAGATCGAATTTCCTCAGTTCGACGGGTTAGACCGAGGTGGATTTTTAGATGTGAACATTATTTCAAAGTATATGAGACACCTAAAGAAGATAAGATGAAGGTTGCAGTTATTTACTTGGAGAAGGAAGCCCTAAAATGGCACAAAGGCTTTACAAGAGACTTGCCTCATCAAGGTAGGAAGCTTGAATGGGTATGAGTACTTACAAACCCTTCACACTAGTTTTGGAGAAGAGATGTATGGAGACCCAGTATTGGATCTGAAGAACCTGAGATATGACAACTCTCTTAGAGATTATTTTTGGAAGTTCGACTCACTGTTAAACAAGGTGCAACACTATCGAACCGGTGTCCGAGAGATCAACCTTTAAGTCATTTCATAAGAGGGCTCAACTCTTACTTACAAGGTACGGCACGCTTGCTTTGACCTAAACCACTTCACGGTGCGTACACACTAGCTAAACTACATGATTGTTTTATTAATGTGAAGCCAAAAATGGGTAAACAATCCTTTTTTTTGGTTAGCAATCCTTCATACGTGTCGATGATAAGAAATCATACAACAATTCCTCCAAACACTTTTAAGATTCCCTTTAATAGTCATAACACCAAAACCATGACTAGCAAGGAGATGAGAGTAAAAGGGTTATCCTATTGGTGCCCTGAAAAATACATCGGAGACCATCTATGTAGAGGGAAACAACTTTTCTTAATATAAGTAGATGATAACATAGAACAAATGGTAAAATTAGATCAAGAATTATCAACTGAGGAAGTGCCCCAAATATCCATACATGATATATATGGAATCTTATATTGCTCCATAATGAAGGTTGAAGGAGCAGTGAAGAATAAGAGGCTACACATTTTAATAGATTTCGAAAGTACTCATAATTTTCTAGACGTTGTTGTAGTCGAAATATTGGAATGTGATTTCAAAGAGATTAATTCGATGAAGGTGGTAGTGTCAAATGGAAATGTGATGAATTGCATCAAAATTTGCAGGCAATCCCAATGGTCCATGCGGAGGTAGACATTCTCGACGAATCTTCTTGATTCCACTAGAGAACTACCACATGATTCTAGGGGTACAATTATTGATTACTCTTGGAGATATTCTCTAGGATTTTAGTAACCTTGCTATGAGATTCATGCTAAATGAGAAAGTGTGTCAGCATAAAGGAAATGGAAAAAATTCAGTCCAGTACACTATTTTAGAACACCTATTGAAGTTAATGGTGAAGAAGGATGGAGTTGATTCAATTCAGCTATGTAGCTTATCCATTCAACCAACATAAGGAGGCCATCCCATGTTCTTCTCGAGTGCGATTAGAGAAATGACGACCAATCCAGACGACCTAGGGAAATTGATAATAAGGTACAATGAAATCTTCTAGGAGCCAAAAAGGCATACCACCCCTAAGCAGAAAAATATACCATAAAATCCCACTCTAAGAATGAGAGTTAGCGGTTAACCAGATCCACATAGATACCCTCCATCACAAAAGGATATCGTCGAGAAAATGGTGAAGGAAATGTTGAATATGGGCATCATCCGACCGAGCTTGACTCCATTTTCTTCCCCTGTCGTATTAGTGAATAAAAAAGGGACAACTCATGACATATGTGTGTGGACTATAGGAGGCTAAATTACTTGATCATCAAAGACATATTCCTAATTCCTCTGGTTGATGAACTACTACACGAGTTACACAGAGTGTCAATTTTCTCAAAAATTGATTTACGATTCGGAATACCATCAAGTTAGTATGTTTGAAGGAGACATTAATAAAACAACATTCCGTACTCACAAGGGCTACTACAAGTTAAGGGTAATGTCATTTGGGTTAACAAACGTACCAGACACCTTTCATGGATTGATGAATTCAATATTCAGACAGTATTTCAGGAAAATTGTCTTAGTATTCTTCAATGACATTCTAGTATATAGTTCTAACTTGCAAAAACATTTACTCCATTTGCACATTTTATTTGCTACCTTAAAGCAAACTCATTATTTGCCAAGAAGTCCTAATGATCATTTGGGAGTTGAGGATCACAAACAGGGTATCTTGGCCACATCAAATTGGGACAAAGAATTTTGATCGATCCCGCTAAACTAGAGACGGTGCGTATTTGGCCACAATCATCCCCAGTTCAAAAACTTAGGGGATTTCTTGGTCTCACGGGATACTACAGAAAAATCATCAAGAATTATAGGTCCATTAACAGATCGCTCACTACATTCTTTAACAGAGATTCATTTAACTGGACAACCGAAGCCTTCTAAACACAAATGGAAACATTAATCTCAGTTGTTGTCTTGGCTCTTTCAGATATGAATGACAAGTTTGTAGTCGAAACAGACGCGTCAGGATTCAGAATAAGTGTTGTTCTAATGCATAAGGGGCATCCCAATGAATTCATCAACAAAGCTTTGGCACCTAAACAACAAGTATTATCGGTTTATGAGAAGGAATTAATGACAATAATGTTGACCATTAAGAAATGACACTTCTATCTCATTGATCGTCATTTTGCCATCAAAACGGATCATCAGAGTTTGAAGTACTTGTTAGAGTAGAAAGTTCTACCCCACTGCAATATACGTGGATGGCAAAACTATTGAGTTATGATTACGAGGTTCGTTACAAGAAGGGAACCGAGAACAAAGTGGTCGACGCATTATCAAGGATACCAGCTACCGAGTTGATGTCCCTAACCATCTCATCCACATCTCCATAGATATGTTGAGAATTAGAAAGAGTTATACAACTGATGTTGGCTACAATAAATTGATGCAACAACTACATTAGGGAATGGTCTACATAAAAGAGGGTATGTTAATAAGGAAAGTAAATTTTTCATGGGAAACGATATCGGGCTTTGTATGTACATACTCAAACTCTTGCATTCGTTCGCCCTTGGAGGAAATTCAGGGGTCACGACTACACTGCGAAGGATATCTTATCTATTGTATTGGAAATGAATCAAGAAGCTCGTAAATGAATTCATACGACATTCTCATGTGTGTCAACGCAATAAGTACGATACAACAACTTTGTCCGGCTTGCTACAATCGTTGCCAATACCACATGTTGTCTTCCTCGACATCTCCATGGACTTTATTACTGGGTTGTTGAAATCCAATGGGAAGGAAATGATTTTTTGGTGGGAGATATGCTAACAAAATACAACACTTCATGGCCTTGAATTATCCATATAGTTCATCTACCGTGATAGACTTGTTCTTGGCCAATGTCTGCAACTTACATGACACGCTGAATAGAATTATGAGCATTAGGGACTCGGTCTTATTGAGCAATTTTTGGCAGAACTCTTTGAACAAAAAGGCATCACTCTTTTCTTATTATCAGCATACCATTCTCAAACATATGGACAAATCGAAGTGGTAAACAAATGTGTGGAGTTCAACCTGCGATGCATGATTGTGGAAAGACATGGTCTAGATGGTTGACCCTAGCTAAGTGGTGGTATAATACATGGTGGCATTCGTCCATCAAGATGGCACAGAAGAGTTCATTCGACACATCACGACTAGAACAATAAATTAGAGCAACCCAATGGCGGACCGACAATCCAAAGACAATCAACGAAAGATTCTTTCAACAATATTCTTAGCAAGTTAAACATTGGAAATCCCACTGTTTAACTTGAGGGGGGGTGTTAGAAAGAGTAGACAAGTTCCCAAAATTGCTCCACCAATCACTCCACCAACCATCCACAAAATCACTCCACTCAATATTCACCCAATCTTTACTCAATGCTTCTCTTATAAATAGTGCAGTTTGTTATTGTAACAAAAGAATTTCAATATATACAATGTTCTCCCTAATCAAATCCATATCATCTCAATTTAGTCCACACTTAAAATTCTAACATGGTATCACAACAATGTTCCTGATTCTGGAACTCAAACCACATATCCGAACCAAACTCTTACCTGACAACCTACGAGCCGTAGGCAACATCACCGCCACCGGCAACATCCACAATCAGACCGTGGAGGCCGAGCCGAACCAAAGCCGAACGGCTTCCAAGCGATGAAGCGAAGAGTAAGATTGAGGAAAGAAGGAACGACTGCCTCGGGGATTGAAGCAAGTCTGGCCGCGAAGCCTTCAGGTGGATGATGCGGACCATCCCATACAAGAGGAAGTATAAGGGTACGCTGGAAGAAGTTCAACTCCTCTGTTTTTCGTTGGAAGGTCGAGTTCGTCGTCGGAAGCCTCCAGCAAGCGTTAGGAGCATTGGGGAGCGTCAACTCTTCACCTTCGGACATCGAGGAGGCTGCATCAGGAGTAGTGGCAGAGGCGGATGCGTTGGCACTCTTCTAGGCTGAACTAATAGAGACTGACAAAAGTATAATTGATGCGAGAAGAGCCTCCATTGATGGCTACAATTTATTCTATCATGTCTAGCGCGGATGAGACGATGCGTATCACCACCATGCTTGCTGAAATGGCCTGAATGATGAGCGGTGACTGAGAGGAGCCCTTAACTCCCAAAGTGACGATTTTTCCATCGACGTCAGCCATGGCCAAAAGCACGGAAGCGACACTGCTCTTTAAGCTATAAACTAAGCAGCGCCATTGGCAGCTCCTAGGGTTTAACGTTTGTTCTCCGAAGATGGACGGAAGAGATACACAGAGAAGATGACGCAGGCTTGCTTCAGGGAATCACATCCTCTCAACTCTGAGAGGGCTGATGTCTAATCCACGAAGAGGATGCGACGTTGATATTCAGAGGAGATGGATTCGCTGTTTTGGAGGAGACGGGAGAAGGTGGTGACAGAGCAGTAGGAGGCGTCGAGAAAAGGAGTTGAGTGAAATGTAGAGAGATCCACATCCCAGCAGCCACACCAGAGAACAACCACAGAACAAAACACAGCGAGGTCTAGACAAGCGCGAGAAGAGGACGAGCTGAGCTGGAGGACGAGAAAGTCGAACAAAGGCTACGACAAATATAGCTGAAGAAGGGAGGCATAAATCTTGATGAAGGGCTGAAGTCAAGAGAGAGGCGAGGTCCGTGGCGAGGACGCGGACGGAGGCGACAGGCAAGGCTGAGGCAAGGCAAGGTGGAGTATGACGATCTTGAGGCCAAGGAAGTGAAGGAGAGGAGCTGAGCAACATAGGAAAGGAGGCAGAGATATTAGTTTTTTGTAAAAAAAATCTTCTAATTGCCAAGATAATCCTTGTAATTTCAGCAGGTACTCAAAAGGGTATGAAACTTCTGACATCAATATACATGAGTGCAGAACAAATATAGTAGGCGAACCTATGAAGAAGGAAACACGACGAAGACGGACTTGTTTGGTCGAAGGAAGAACAACCTGAAGAATAATGGTGTTTTGTGTTTGTAATAATAGTTTTGTTTGTTTTAAGGAGAGAGATGATGTAAAAAAGCGAAAGGAGGAAAGGGAAATGAGGGTTAGTTTGAATAGGAAGATCAATGTTGTAGCAGTTGATAGATAGTGGTGGTAGGTGGTGAAATGATAAAAAGGGCAAGACAATTTGACTGAAGTGGGACCGATGAGAAGAAGATTTCTCAACTAGGTCAAGAAGACCAAAATTACAAGTGGGTCAAGGATATAGAGGCTGAAACTTGTTGTTGGGCTTGTGAAAAACTTGTCCAGTCCAAAGTATACCAACCCGATGAACTCAAGGGAGTGATAATACTGTGCAAGTTGAACATTGAAGACCCCACCGCTCAACTTGAGGGGGAGTGTCAAAGAGAAAGAGGAGAGTGACAATGACATGGGCTTTTCCTTGTTCAAGTTGAGCATTGAAGATTCCACTGCTCAACTTGAGGAAAAGTGTCGAAGAGAAGCCGGAGGAGAACTCAGTCAAAGAGGAAACAACTCAGTCGAAGAGAAACCACAAGAGTTCATTCAACACGACCGGAGGAGAGCTCGGTCGAAGAGGAACAAGTTCGATCGAAGAGGAACTACAAGAGTTCATTCGACGCAGTAGGAGGAGAGATCGGTCGAAGAGAAACCACAAGAGTTCATTCGACACAGCTGGAGGAAAGCTCGGTTGAAGAGGAACAAGCTCGGTCGAAGAGGAACGAGCTCGGTCGAAGAGGAACCGCAAGAGTTCATTCGTCACAGCCGTAGGAGAGCTCAGCCGAAGAGGAACCAGAAGAGTTCATTCGACACATCACGACTACAACAACAAATTAGAGCAGCCCAATGGACCGACAAACCAAAGACAGTGAATAGAAGGGTTTTTCAACAATATTCTTATCAAGTTAAACATTGAAAATCTTACTGTTTAACTTGAGGGATGTGTTAGAAAGAGTAAACAAGTTCCCCAAATTGCTCCACCAATCACTCCACCAATTATCCCACTCCACCAACCACCCACAAATTACTCCACTCAATATCCATCCAATCTTTACTCAATGTTTCTCCTATAAATAGTGTAGTTTGTTATTGTAACAAAAGAAGTTCAATATATACAATGATCTTCCTAATCAAGTCCATATCATCTCAATTTAGTCCACACTTAGAATTCTAACACTGCCCACTTATGCCTTGATTCACGACACTTTCCAGGTTTCTCAGTTGAAGTTAGTATATGGTATTACTACTGAATTCACTCCACTACTAGCAGGATATCTTAAATAGAAGAGACTTGCTCCGGAAGCTATCTTGGAAAGGAAAATGGTGAAAAGAGGGAACTGTGCCGCGACTAATTAAGCTACTAGTGCAATGGATGGAATCATTAAAGGAGGAACAATATCAATCAAGATAACCAAAAGATATAATTAGAAGAGCTTTATGCTATGGAGAAAAAGGTGGCTATGTTCAATGACGGTAACAATGAAGAAGGATTTTTGTTAGGGCAAGTTGTTTAACCTGGTGATGCTTATTATGAAGAGCTTCTACAACAATGAAGAGGGGTGAGGATGAAGAGTTTTTTTTTTGTTCGTAAATGTATTTTCATCCACATAATTCCTATTTTCTCAATTACCTCTATACGTGACACATGTTCACTCTTCATCCAAAATTGACGGGTCTTTAGATAAGTAACACTTTGAAGATTTCAATTACATGAAAATCATAAAAATATTTTTTGATACTTATTTGTTAAAACTTAAGTACTAAAAAAACTATTCATAATTAAATAAAACAAAACTTTTTTTTAAAATCAAAATGGGTGTTCTAAACTCTAAAGTGTTCACTTACGTAAGATATGATCATCAACCACTAACTACTATATTTTGGCCAAAAAAACAACCACTAACTACTATATGATGATGATCTAGTTGAAGCAATATGATAAAAAAAAAAAATCACCTTTACTTCTGCTTTCTTTACCGTCTTTATCATATATCTGTCATCGTTGGTCATATAGAATAAACTTCCGCTTTTCCCTGGGGATGATAGCTCCCGAAGGGCTATGTTTCCGCAAATTGAGAGCATATAATCTGCTGTGTCAACCTTGAATAATAATCTGAGGGTCCTAATTAATTAATTAGGATAATAATTATTAATAATAACGGATATGATCCTCTCCTCTTTCTCTCTAATATAGGTTAGGTAGGTAGGTTGTACCTGAAAACCAAGGGACAGTAATCCTTCCACCTGAATTCGCACGACTGGTGAGGTGGCGTGTTCTTTGATCCCTCCGGAGGGAACTTTGTCCAAACTTTGTCTTTAGGGTCGAAACTTGATGACTTCAAATCAAGGGATTGGGGTGGAGGGTGTTTACCAGCAGAATGTCTGTTTTTTCAAATACAGTATATATGTATGTTACATATTATATTGCTTCCAAAAGATTGACCTGACCCTAGCTATATAGTAGCTACCTAATATTTCTGAAGAAACACGGTTTGCTTATTGCATGCAGTTAATTACCTGATCCCCAACTGCAAGTTCAGCATCAACTCATAATTTTTATGCCCTTTAGCTACTGTCTCTCCTTGTCTTTTGGCTGATCGTACTCTCAACAACGGTCGGGAAACCGAAGTTCGGGTAGTAAGATCTTCGATTTGAGGAGCTCCCATTCAAACTCATCAGGGTTCAAGGTACCACTATATGATCAGAGGTGAGGTGCCACGGAAGTTACATATTCAGTCTACCCTCAACCTTTCTCCTCCAGAAACTCTCTTCCAATCCCGAGACAACGATTATGAATCTATTCAACAAGAGATCACACGACACCTAGGTTGTTGGTATCTAATAATCTTGTCTGGTCCGAGGGTTAGGTTTGTTTGAAGGAAGTACATTAAGAAATGGTAATTAATGGAGAAATTGGAAGGGATTGGTTGGGAATGAAGAATCTTCTTTCTTTCTTTCTTGCTGTTTTCTTTCTTCTTTGTTTCCTGGTTGGGGTTTTGGAGCAAAAGCTTATGATCCCGAATTTGGCTCCTGAAACAGCTGACAAACCAGACATTCAAGAAAGAAAGAGATGGTCTTCGTTCGCCATTTTTAGTCGACTCTCTCTTCATATTCCAGATAATTTAGGAAGAACCGATAAATTAGGAATGGGAAAGATATCTTGTAAATATCACAAAACTACAATGTCTGCTATTTTTTCACATTCGTATTTAATTTGTTTGGCTCTTATGGATTTGTAACCATTCTTGATCAACTTTGACAAAACTGTCCATTAAAATGGAAGTTAAAACTCAATGTCATTCTAAGTTCTAATTCTTTTTTTTTTTTTTCCACTTTCTAAGTTCTAATTCAATTGAGTACATTTCTACATTTGGGGTTTGAGATTGGACCCACACACCAAATCTATTGATTTTTCAATCATCTCTTTTTTTTTCTTCTTTTTCTAGAGTTTTCAGAAAATTGATGATTTTTTTTGGTCAAAAGAAAATTGAATTAAAAGTTAAAACTTTAACAAACAACGATAATTTTTTAAGTTTGTATCAACAGCAAACTTCAGTCAAAATTTTATTCAGAATATCTTACCAGTGTTGACCAACTTTGACCGATTTTTTTGGTAAACATACAAATTATAATTTAAAATGAATATAATTCTATTTTGTTATAAATGTAAAGAACACTTAAAAGATTGACTATTTTTTTTTAGTTTAAATCATATATGGTGTTATACAAACTAGAATGAATCCAAGGTAAAAATTAGTGTAACCTATTTTCTTGAAAAACTAGAAAAATCATAAAATCTATATAGATATATATGAAAGCAAAAGAAATCCCAAACATCGTCACGATACTTAGCGTCGTTGCTCACCATGTCTCTCGCACCTTGGTCCTCAATTCCGCTCCCTAAAATTTCTGATCTTTGCAGGTCTGGCGAGGTTCCAGGTGTACATTAGTGAGTTGAGGCTTCTGAGTGGAAATAAAGGATGAGTTGTCAAAAAAAGTAACACTTTACAAGTCAAAAGTTGCAGCTCCTGATCTAGTATTTGTCAACAAAATCAGCTCTAGACTAGCAGCAACAAATTGTCAAAAGAACAGGTCCAGATTGTCAAATTACCATCATTAGCATTTACAGTAAATGAATACGTTAGAAACCTTGACCGCATCGGTTAAGTTGAATGAATCCAATTACCCGCTACGGGCAATTGTGATGAAGACAACAATTGTAGGGCGGCGACGACTCAACGACATTATCGGGGTACCATTGCCACCAACCTCAACTGAGCCAACATATCCAGAGTGGGAGGAACGAGACTTATGCATTTTTTCCTGGATTATACAAAATATCGAACTAGACCTGATAGGTAATGTCGCAGCATACTCGAGTGCAATAGCACTATATGGAGTGCCCTAGAAGTAACTTACAGTGCAGAAGGGGATGCCCTACAGACATACGACCTCCATGTCAAAGCGAGCGAGCTAAGACAAGGAGAATTGCCCCTGGAACGCTATTTTAACATCCTGCAGGGAATTTGGCAAGCAAATGATCGACAACATCCAAATCCAATGAGGCATGAAGAAGATATCACGATATGCAACAACGAGGGTGAAGAAACCCGTCTATTTCAGTTCCTAGCAGGACTCAATAGCAAGTATGAAACAACAAGGACAAAGATACTCAAAGAGGAGTCACTACATTCGGTCAAACGAGCATATGCACAGGTTCGACGGGAGGCAACCAGAACTGGTATACTCAACCAATCGACCATCGGAGAACCAACAAACGAAAGTGGTATCTCGGCCAGAGCCAGAATCACAACCGGGGTCGGAAGAGGCAAAGCCCAAAGCAAGGCCGACCATGGGAAGCAATCAGAAGAGAAAAATAAACTCTGATGTTCCCATTGCCGAATGAACCGGCACACCAAAGAGAAATGCTTCAAACTAGTCTGGTATCCCGATTGGTGGGATGAGCAAAAACAAACCGGGAAAGGGAAATCATTTTCTATGGGAGCCACCGCTGCGGGCAACCTAGCGGCCACCAGCGACAGCATGCGGAACCTGACCACCAGAGCCGATGAAGGAAGAAATGAGATGGTCGTAATTTACCTGGCCGAACGGGGAAGCTTCGAACCGCGGGGTCGCCCGTGACTTACCTGGAAGACGAAGAAAGGGCGGAGTCGAAGGAGAGGAGTCTGGGCAAAGGAGGCGCGACCGTGACCGGAGCAAGAAACGGATCGAAGGGGAGGAGGCTTGTAGAGGAGCAACTCAAAATGGGAGAGCTTGGACAGGGATATGCGACTGCACAAGGGAGAAGAGGTGATCTAATTCAAAATATTTGCAAAAGTGACCCTATAGTTTGTGCTGAACAGGAATTTAACCTCGATAAATCTTCTGAGTGGATAATTGACTGCGGAGCAACATATACAATGACTCACGATAGTCACGACATGATTTCCTGGACTATTCCACAGAAGGAAAAAATTCAGACTGCCAATGGGAGTATTACACCAGTAATGGGTGCCGACACAATTCAAGTTTCTCCAAATTTGAAAGTGTCAAATTGTCTCTATGTCCCGGCACTGCCGTGCAAATTATTATCAATTAAACACGTCACTAGAGAATTAAACTGTACAGTATTGATATATCTGAATTGCTGTATTTTATAGGATATCCAAACGAAGGAGATAATTGAGCGTGGAACTGAGCGAGATTGACTTTACTATGTGGATGAGGTGGCTCAACAAGGGACTGCTCTACTGGCTCACGGGACGATAGAAAGACAGTTTTGGTTATGGAACCGTCGGTTAGGGCACCCATCACCCTTCTATCTTAGTATTTTATTTCATAGTTTTAAGAATAGGAATTGTGGTCCATGTGAAACTTGCATTTATGCTAAGATTCATAGAACTACTTTTCCAGCAAACAATACGCGTGTCACTTCATTGTTTGAGTTGGTTCATTCAGATGTCTGGGGTCCAGCTCCAAACTCTATAAATAGACGTTTCCGGTATTTTGTGCTATTTATTGACGACTATTCGAGAATGACTTGGGTATATTTATTAAAAAGTAAGTCTGAAGTTCTTGAAAAATTAGTTTCTTTCTACAACCTTGTTAATACCCATTACCAAAAACAAATTCGCATCCTTCGATCAGACAATGGGGGAGAATATGTTAATAAAACTCTCACCCAATTTTTTAAACAACATGGGATCGTTCACTAGACCACCTGTCCTAATTCCCCATAACAAAACAGAGTTTCGGAATGCAAAAACATATCTTAGAAATTACCCGAGCTATTATGCTTGAGTCTCATGTGCCTCAATATTTCTGGCCAGAACCTGTAGCTACAGCAGCCTCAATAATCGGCTACCCAAACAAATTCTTGATTTTCGTACTCTGTTCCACATATTATCCCAACACACCAATACATCTCAAGTCTTGGATCTCACACCAGGAGTTTTTGGGTGTTTGTCCACATTCCAAAGTCTGAAAGGACTAAATTTGAGCCATGTGCTATCAAGTGTGTCTTTGTCGATTATGGGCCACATCAAAAAGGGTATCAATGTTACAATCCAGTTACACATCGCATTTACACTACACTGGATTGTAACTTTGTTGAAACCGAGTACTATTACTTACCTCAACTTGGCGGTCAGGGGGAGAACCAGAGTAGTCAGAATGACAGCCTAAGTTGGGTTAAGATGTCCAACCATAACCAGAACATGTCCAATACTGACCCTAAAGAGCCAGATACCAGTCCAACCGATGAAACCTCTGAAACAGAAGGACGGTCCATCGAACTTAGCAATACGTCCCAATAATCTTTGACATCTGGAAATCTTGAGGTATGTACTACTCCCATTATAGATCATTCATTTTCCATATTCGAAACTGATGATCAAGAAGAAGTAGTAGAGGAGGAGAACTCTGGGAGATATATACTACCTCCACGAACAACCAGGGGAATACCTCCCAAGAGGTATTCACCGTACCATAAATTAGGCAGACTGCGGTATCCAGTGGATGATGGCGACAAGGGGAGTCTATCCGCGCCAACAAAACATTTTAGAGTCGCACTCTACAATGAAACTAATCCAAGAATGGTAGAAGAAGCCAAGGGAAATAGACAATGGAACCATGCAATGGGAGTTGAGATGGAATCCCTCATGAATAATCAAAGATGGAAAAGATGCAAGCTACCCACAGGAAAAAACCCAGTTGGTTGTAGGTGGGTATTTACAATCAAACACAATGCAGATGGGAAAATAGAGAGATACAAGGCTCGATTGGTGGCGAAAGGATATACTCAGACGTTTGAAATTGATTACTCTGATACATTCTCACCCGTGGCAAAAACAAACATAGTTTGAGTACTATTCTCAATAGTGGCAAATCAAGACTGGCTGCTTCACCAATTCGATGTGAAGAACGCATTTCTGCAGGGAGATCTCAAAGAAGAAGTGTATATGAGAGCTCCACCTGGCTTTGGATCAAATTTTCAGCCAAATGAAGTATGCAAACTTAAAAAGGCATTATATGGTCTCAAGCAGTCACCTAGAGTATGGTTTGGAAGATTGTCCATTGTCATGAAGAAATATGGATACAAACAGAGTAATGCAGATGATACGCTGTTTTATCAACGCAAAGGTGAGTTGATTACTTGTCTAATTATCTATGTGGATGACATGATAATGACTGGGAATGACAGCGAAAAAATCAGTCAACTTCGAAAGAATGTATTCTCAGACTTTGAAATGAAGGATCTAGGAAGTCTCAAATACTTTATTGGAATTGAAGTTTTGAGATCAAGAAGAAGTATGTATATTTCCCAGAAGAAGTATATACTCGATATTCTAGCAGAAGTAGGGTTAGTGGAATGCGAACCAGCGGATACACCTCTGGTTCCAAACCATGGCCTGAAGATGACAGATGAAGCCAAACCAGCAGACCGTGGGAGATATCAACGGTTAGTTGGTAAACTTATCTACTTGGCCCATACAAGACCAACCATTTCATATTCTGTGGGAGTAGTAAGTTAATTCATGCAAAAATCCACAAGAAGATCACATGGAGGCTGCGTTGTGAATTGTTAGATATCTTAAGGGTTCCCCTGGCAAAGGAATCCTGTTTGAGAAAAATGGACACCTCAATGTTCAAACATGCACGGATACAGACTGGGCTTACAATCCCATAGACAGAAGATCCACCTAAGGATACTTCACTATGGTAGGTGAAAACTGAGTAACCTGGAAAAGTAAGAAACATAAAGTGGTAGCACTTTCAAGTGCTGAAGCAGAGTTTCGAGGGATTGCAAAGGGCCTAACTGAAGTTTTGTGGTTGAAAAAACTTCTGGAAGAATTAGGATTTCCAATCAAGCATACGTGCAAGTTGGATAATAAAGTTGCAATCAGTATATCTGAAAATCCTGTGCAACATGACAGGACTAAACACATTGAAGTGGACTGTCACTTCATCAATGAAAAGTTAGATGAGGGACTAATTGAGTTTCCGTGGGTTAAGTCAGATAACCAGTTGGCTGAGAGTTTGACTAAAGCATTTACTGGGAGGTATTACAAACAGTCCTCTGCAAGTTAGGTATTGTAGATCCTACTACCCAACTTGAGGGGGAGTGTCGACAAAAGTAACACTTTACCAGTCAAAAATTGCAACTCCAGATCCAGTATTTGTCAGCAATATTAACTCTAGACTAGCAACAACAAATTGTCAAAAGAACAGGTCCAGATTGTCTAATTACCATCATTAGCATTTACAGTAAAAGTAAACAGCTTGTAGTCTATATAAGGAATGTACTGAAATGAAAATAACCAAGTTGAAAGTTTACCAAAATACCAGTTTTTTACTCTCTATTCAACATGAGTGTGGTGTATCTTGGCGACTTCGATCATCGAGATCACATACAGCTGTGGTGGTACGTAGCATAAACCCCACTTATAGTTGTGTCTCATCTTAGCTTATGCAGCCTATCATAATCTTATTTGATTACCAAATGATTTTGGGATAGATTGACAGAAACTGAATGGTCGCATCAATCTATCACCAGTGCGTCATGTTCTTGAAGTGGATAAAAGATAATGTGACCAAACATAAATGTTCACCTTTCTTACATGCATGTGGTATATTCTCTAACATCTAGCTAGGTCTGTACAAATTTAATTTTACCTTCAATCTAAAACAAAATATGTTAAAACTTTATAAGAGAAGAGTAAAAGTAATTTTATAATTTCCCCTATATATATATATATATATATATATCATTCCTAAAACTCTCCTTAGGCTTTTATATCATCTTGTCTCAATAGAACGGGAAGACTTTAAGCTCTGAATTTTTCTTCGCCATCTTTGACAACTCCCACCTAATTAAAAGAAACAATTAAAATTACGTAATTTTTTTCTTCAAAGTTTGTAATTACACATGAATTGTGAATAATCCACAACTAGGATCAGAGAATTTCTTTGTACCACTATTGAAAAAACTATGTTTACCGACGAAATATATTGTTGTCGGTAAAATTTCGTCGGCAAAATTGAAATTGCCAACGAAATCTTTTTCCCGTCGGGAGTATGTTTTTTTTACTGACGAAAATTGTTTTCGTCGGTAATAAAGTCGGGTGGTCAAATGATTTCTTTTTTGTCGCAAAAATTACTTTTTCGACAATATTGGTTCATATCGTCGATAAATCTGTTACCTTTAATTATCGACATAAATAATTTTGGTCGGTAAACTTGTTTATTTTACCGACGAAAACTTCCGTTGGTAAAAAGCTATGTCGAAGTAAAACAAAAATGTATAAATCAGCAATGTCGTGATTCCTACTCGTGTCGTTGCGTACCCAATGTGGTCATGATACCAGCAAGCTATTCACCCAGCTTCTTCAACTCTTTCATAATAAATTGTACTTATTAGAGTTTATTCAATGATTGAATAAACTTTTGGCGCGCAACAGAGAAGAAACGAAGAAACCTGTGAGAAGAAGAAGAACATCAGATTGTAATTGAACGACAGAAGGAACAGAATTTGAGGAGGAAAACCAGAAGAACAAACAGTGTATCCCGAATCTAGCTCGAATTTGCTTTTCCCAAATCCAGCTCGTTAAGCATTTCCCGAATCCAGCTCCAATTCTTTTGTTTCGTAAGCTAGAATAATATAGGTTTTAAGTTGATCCCTTTGTTATTCAAATTCTTCATATACAAGTCACTTTTTATATGATGATTGTAAGAGAAGCACCTCTGCATTGCAGTTATGATTTGACACAATAATCTTTACCGACGGGGCATTCAGCGACGACATTTTTACCGACGACATTTTTACCGACGACATTTTTATGTTACCGACAATTTCAGTTTTTGGGGACATAATCTTAACCCTTTACCGACGGAAAATATTCGTCGGTAAATATTAAATTTTCAGTAGTTTACATCCTCGAGCGGATTGTCTCCTTATTTGATGTTGTGATCTTAACCATTAGACGAAGTACTGACAAGTACTCCTACAACCACAACTATCAAGCTTAATGATGACTAATCATATTACAATTTAAAAAAATATATTTTATTAACTATAATGATTAAATACATGTCCCATACCTATAGTAAAACATCATACCCAATTGTTTTTTTTTCTCTACTGGTTTATAGATGTATAAGTAACTCAATTCAATACAAATGTGTCCAATAAGTACATAGTTATTGTGCCTATGAGATCTAATGACAACCTCTTTTTCTGTAGCGGACATAAAGTCTGAGGTAGAAGACTTTCTCATGAAGGTCTTCTTGATCCAAGCCAGTTTGAAATCAGTCTTATAAATCTACTCGCCTTTAGATAATGGTGTATGTCCTAGAAGTTGGGGACAAAGCTGAGGCAGGTTTATTGTTAGAAGATATAGAGTCGTTAGAATATAGTGGTTAGGATATATATAGTTGTTAGAAATATAGATGTTAGAAGATATAGTTGTTAGAAATACAGATGTTAGACAAATATAACTGTTAGGATTAGTGTATAAATAGACACTTTACATGTACCGAAAAAACAAATTGGCAATATACATTTCTCAATTCAATCCAATCTCTTAATACAACCCAATATCAATATCCAATACAATACAATGAAAAACAATATTCAATTTACAACATGGTATCAGAGCATTGTTCTTGATTCTGGAAATCAGAAAAAAGATCATTGTTCCATACCTCTCTCGACTAAACCAGCCCAAAACCCAAATCAACCAAAATCGAAATTCAACCAACATACCAGAGGAGTTGATGCTGAAAATTGCAGCACTAATAGGAACACAACCGATAATCAATCGGAAATTCGTCGATGGGAAACAAGAGAAGAGGCTCGTGGAGGAGCAGTCATGATCAACCATGAGTCCTCTAATACCGGTAGAGGAGGCAACAGAGAAACGGACGAAGGGGGAGCATTCGCCAAGACAGAATGGAGGAACTAACGGAAAAACGGACGAATCGAGAACAGAGGACCAAATGGAGGGGTTGATGCAGCAAGGAGCACAAGGAGGAGAAGGGTCGAATGATGGTGAACGAAGAAGGACCAGTAGAAGAATAAGAAAAAGAAAAAAAAAAGGTAAAGTAAAAAGAAATAACAAAAGAAGTGATGGTGATGTCAGTAGGACCGCCTTTATTAAAGGTGAATGATGATGTTGGTTAGAAAAAATGAAAAAAAAGGGTCAACAAATAAAACGACACTCTTTGAGCACTGAATGTTGTGCAAGTTGAGCATTAAAGATCCCACTGCTCAACTTGAGGGGGAGTGTTCATAACAATTCAGAGTCGCCCTATCTCCGATAAGGTACAACAACAACAACAATTTAGAGTTTCCCTAGCTCCAATAGGGTACAACAACAACAATTGAGAGTCGCCCTAGCTCCGATAGAGTACAACAACAACAATTGAGAGTCACTATAGTTCCTATAGGGTACAACAACAACAGGATAGAGTACAACAACAACAATTGAGAGTCACCCTAGTTCCTATAGGGTACAACAACAACAGAGTTGCCCTGGCTCCGATAGGATCCCAAACCAATCATTTCAAAGAGTATGTCCACGAAGGAGATATTCTAACAAGTCAGTCAACATAATGATTTTCAACAATATCATTAGCAAGTTGAACATTGCAGATCCCACTGCTTAACTTGAGGGGGGTGTTAGAACATATACAGCCGTTAGAATAGAGTGGTTAGGATTTGAGGTGGAAATCGTGTCGTGTCTAAACGGATAAATCTTAAACGTGTCTAAACATGTCTCATGTCTAAACGTATAAGTCGTTAATCGTGTCTAAACGTATAGAGTTGTTTAGACACGTGATCCGTTAAAGTCAAACCCATATACGCTTTAAAGAAGATATATACACAAATTCATACATACAAAGTAAGGTCTTCAAAGTTCAATATTAAAAAGTAAATGGGTATTTCAATATTTCAACATTGAGGATTTATAAAAATTTCCTTATTCATAAAATTGTTAATTACAAAAAAGTAGTACTCAAATTTTGGTTATTTTATTGAATATTGAACATGAAATTATAAATAATAATAAATTAAAAAGTTCTAAGTAGACTAAAATTTGAGTATTTTTTGAATAATCAATTCTAATTAGAACTAGTAGATTAATTAATTGTGTCTAAACGTGTGTTTGTCGTGTATTTGCATGTTAGATGTGTTTAGACATGATTATTATTCATGTCTAAATGTATAAGAGTTGTTTAGACACGCTTAGTAATTGTGTCGTGTCTAAACGTGTAAATTGCAGAATGTTTAATCGTGCCGTGTCAGAAATTGCCACCCCTAGTTAGGATATAGCCGTTAGAAGATATAGTTGTTAGAAAAATATAGCTGTTAGGATTAGTGTATAAATAGACACCTTACATGTACCGAAAAAATAGATTGGCAATATACAACTCTTAATACAACTCAATATCAATGGGGTAGAAGACTTTCTCATGAAGGTCCTCTTAAGCCAAGAGAGTTTGAAATCAATCTTATAAATCTACACGCTTTAAGATAATGGTGTATGTCCCAGAAGTCGGGGACAGAGCCGAGGTAGGTTTATAGCCTCGTTGTTGAGTACGCTCCTGTCTGTGACCAGGGTTAACTCACTCACAACACGAGTAGAAACTAAATGGTTTTGAGGGTGATATCCAACTCTCTTGTCATAGATGGAATATGTGTCTCGAGCCACCTCTTAGTAAGAAAGTAGACCAATCCCACATTCAATATGAAGTAAGAGATATCAACGACAATACTCAAATTAAGTCAGCCAAATCCAGGTACATGTGTAAGAATATAATGACCATCATTTACCCACTCTCCGGTAACGATCATCCTCCCTATGGTTTGTACAAACATGAAGTTAGTGTAACACACCATTAATTATAATGATACCAAATCAAATGTAAGATTATATTTTTTGAGAAGTAAATAAAGGTTATTGTGTCATGTGTTTCTTATTGTGACATATGACAGATTTAATTATACAATAACGGCGAAACTTGATGCTCCAACGATAAATGATCATAGCTACCTTATGAAGTGATCCTTAGATCAAGCTAATTAAGAGAAATCAAAAGAGAATTGAAAGCTGAAATGGAGGGAAAATTGTTATTCGTTAAATTTCGAATTACCGGTACAACAGAGTATATATAGGAGGAACAGTGGTTCATCTTTTCAACAATTGCAAATCAGCCCCTAAACTACAACACTCCTTTAAACTCTAAACTTAATCATATCCTCTAACATTCACCAAAGTTCTTCATTTTCTTTTCTCGTTTTCAATCTTCTCTTTGATGATCCATCCGTGTCATATCTTGATGAAGAGATGTCCAGTTCTAAGCTTGAAAACATCCTGTCACCAAATCAGAACACACAGAACACCAACATAGCATACAACTCATACGGATTAGATTACAGAATCTATCAGACAACATTTAACTTCAACCATATCATCTCAATCACTCACATTTCTTTCCATATTCAGTGGAAAATTATGCTTGTACATACACCCTTCGGATTGATAGATCAGACTGTGCCAATCTGTTTTTCTCATCAAAACTGACTGGGTTTGTGCCCAATTTCTTTTGTTTGGCTTTTGATTCAAAATCTGTTGTGATTGTATACACCATTCATGGTGCTGCCTGAATCACCATTTCTTTTACTTCTAGGTGATTGGCTGGGTTTGTGCCCAACTTCTTTTGTTTGGCTTTTGATACACTCACAAGATCATCACTTATATAGCTGCATACCTGAATCACAGATTACATCCCCATTCACCTACTTCGATCTGTTGTAATCCGTGATTGGCTGGGTTTGTGCCCAACATCTTTTGTTTGGCTTTTGATATTGAATGCCTGAGTTTTGATTTCAACCCATTGGCACAGAATGTCAAGCGAATCCAGAAACAATGTATCCTCTAAGCACAACTATCCACAAATACGAAAGAAATATATGTGTAATGACAGATACGGGAGTTAAACATTTTCCAACGTGTTCATGCACTCTAAAACTTATGCAGATGTATTGCTATGAGACTCTGTATGCGACTGACTCAGCAACAATCAAACATCAAGCTCAGACCGACCATCATCCTCATCATCAGATAAATCAGCAGATGCATCATTAAAGACAATAGAATGAAAACTATCAGAAAATGAGAACAATTGAGAAAGTTCAGAAGATACTTGCAAACCAGCCTCACTCGCAGGTAGGTGATGTAATGAGTTCAGAAACGACAAGTGAACGTGTCCATTTGATCCTTCTGACAACGCCTCTGACAGAGAACACACTCCTAGCTTGCGACGAAAAGGAACAAACGACTTCTCAGTCAGTGGCTTTGTAAGAACATCTGCTATTTGATCATCACCTGGAACATGATTTACCTGCACAAGACCCTGAGAAACCTTCTCACGCACAAAAAACAAATCCAATTCAACATGTTTCATCTTCGCATGTTGAACCGGGTTAGCCGATATAGAAATTGTGCTTGTATTGTCACACCACAACACAGGAACTGATGACAAACTTAGACCAAGTTCAACAAGTAAAGATCTCACCCAAATTATATCGCAAATAGCATTAGCCAAGCTTCTAAACTCAGCCTCAGCCGTGGACCGTGACACCACCGTTTGTTTCTTGGAACACCAAACAATAGGATTACCTCCAAGAAACAAACAATGACCACTTGTTGATCTCCTGTCATCCGTATCTGCTCCCCAATCTGAATCCGTAAAACCTGTTAGATCAAGAGACGAGGAAGACTTGAAAATTAATCCATGATCAAGGGAGCCGCTCAAATATCTCAAAACACGTTTAACTGCAGCCCAGTGTACCTCAGTCGGCCTATGAAGAAATTGACTTAGCTTGTGAACACTATAACATATATCAGGACGTGTATAACACACATGTTGTAATGCCCCAACAGTACTTCTATAAAGAGATGGATCAGATAGAGGCATACCTGAACCTGATGATGAAGACAGGATAGGAAAACCTACCATTGGAGTAGGACAAGGACGACAATTCGTCATGTTTGTGCGAGCAAGGAGATCAACAATGTATTTCCTTTGATTGAGTACCTTAAAGTCCGGACCTGACTGAATTTCCATTCCAAGAAAATAGTTTAGTGTTCCTAAATCCTTTAAAGAAAAATACGCATTCAAGTCAGTAATAACAGACTCAATCACATCCTTGCATGAACCTGTCACTACAATGTCATCAACATAAACCAGAAGATAAACAGATTTTCCATCCACATGCTTAATGAAAAGACAATTATCCGATTGAGAACTAGTAAACATTAGTTTCTCAAGTAAACACTCCCTGAGTTTCTCAAACCAAGCTCTAGGAGCTTGTTTTAGACCATACAACGCCTTTGATAGCTTACAGACCAGCCTGTTACCATACGCATCCGAGACCTCAAAACCTGGTGGCTGAGACATGTACACCTCCTCATGCAAGTTCCCATTGAGAAACGCATTATTAACATCTATCTGTCTCAAACTCCAATCAAAACATAAAACAAGACATAAAATGATCCTAACAGTTGCATGTTTAGCCACCGGACTGAATGTATCAAGATAATCAAAACCAACCTTTTGAGAAAACCCTTTCGCTACAAGCCGAGCTTTATATCTTTCCACAGTACCATCAGCTCTTCTTTTCACTTTAAAAATCCATTTACAACCTATTGGGGATCTACCAACAGGAAGAGATGTTAGAGTCCATGTACCTTTTTCGTGTAAAGCCTCCATCTCCTTTTGAATTGCTTCCCTCCACTCCGGATATTGTAAAGCAACATATACATCCGTAGGTTCTCCCACATCAGCAGTTGCTGCTAGTAATGCACTAGCATATGACTTAGTTTTAGATCTAGTAACCATTCCATGAGTCGAGGGAAGTCTCGGCCTTGTAGCTTGCTGATTCGGCATTGCAGGTAACAGATTTGTAGACATCCTTCTCATTTGTGATGGTACTTTCATACCTGCAACAACAACTGTTTTATCAGATGAAGATATTGGGAATTCATTTACTGGTACCTGTGCAGCACTTTCATTTGAAACAGAATCAGTTTGTCTACTGGATGAAGACTGATTCTGTGACATTTGTGGTTGATCTCTCAAATCAGTCAAGTTCCTATCAGATGCACCACTTTCAGGGGAGGCCGAGACATCATCGCTGGATATCAGCCTTGTCAAGGAAGGCTCGACTGAACCATCCATAGGACTACCACTTGGCAGCTCATCAACCTGTTGATACTCTGTTCTCTGTTGTTGAACACCAGAATTCCGACTTTCAGAGTTCCCTACACTTGTATTACCCTCATTAGACATAGGAACAGATGAAGATGATAGAGGAACACCAGAAACTGGAATAACAGGCTCATTATCAACATTTTCAGGTGTCAACCATACATGGATTGGTGATACCGAATCAGAAACATCATCAGACTCAAATCTGATGTTAATAACAGAATCCTTCTTGTTAAATGGAAAAACAAATTCATCAAACTGAACATGCCTTGATATATACACTCTACCGGATCTATCAATGCATTTATATCCTAAGTGAGCAGACGAGTATCCAAGAAACACACACGGTCTCGATCTGAAATCAAACTTATGTCTGTTATAATCTCTAATATGCGGAAAACATAAACAACCAAACACACGAAGCAATGAATAAGAGGGTGGTTTTTGAAAGAGTTTTTCAAAAGGAGAAGTATCATTCAACACATGGGAGGGCAACCTGTTAATCAAATATACCGAAGTAGCAAACGCATCAGACCAGAATTTTAACGGAACAGAAGCATGAGCAAGCAATGTGAGTCCCAATTCAACTACATGCCTATGTTTTCTTTCAACAATTCCGTTTTGTTGAGACGTGTAAGGACAAGTGAACCGATGCAAAATGCCACAAGAGACTAGATGATCATGAAATGGCCCTAGGAACTCACCACCATTATCAGTTTGAACCGACTTGATTGTAGCATTGAATTGTTTTTCAGCAAACAACTGAAACGACCTAAAAACAGATGTGGTTTCACTCTTGTTGGCCAAGAAGTACAACCACGTGAATCTAGTACAAGCATCAACAAGACTCAAGTAATATCTAGATCCATTTGATCTTACCAGAGCTGGACCCCATATGTCAACCTGTAGTAGCTGCAATGGAGCTGTATACTCACTTTCTGAAGAGCTGAATGGAAGTTTGTGGCTCTTCCCTATTTTGCATGCCGAACATGATAATGCTTTGTCCACCTTGTCACTGCAAGGAAGACCATTCATCAGAATTAACTTCAGTGTTTGTGCTGAAGGATGTCCTAACCTTTGATGCCAAACAACAGATGAAACTGATGTATAAGATGTTAGAACATTTGCACATTCATCTGAATTGTTCATTGTTACCTTGTCATTCGATTGAAGACTGATTTCCCTTACCTTGTCATTCGGTTTAGGACTGATTTTCCTTCCCTTGTCACTCGGTTGAGAACTTATTTTCCTTCCAAATTCAGTAAAATTATTTTGAACAACAGCATCATGACATTTATTCTCATCAGAACAGGTTATTACATTCAGTTTTCCATCATTTTCAGCACCCTTATCAAGTCTATCACACGCAGCCCTACTATTAACACCATGCCGATCATACATAACAGATTCAGAGGTAAGTTTATTCTGCTCAGTTCTACTTTCAACAGCATGTCTATCAACAAAACCAGAACTAGAAGCATGTTTATCAAAAACAACAGAACCAAAATCAGCTTTACTCAACCCAACACTTTCTAACACAGAATCAGAATTAACTCCTTTAACAACAGAAACAGATTCAGCTTTATTCATATTATCATCGAAACCGAGATTGTCTGATACATCATAACATGTAGATGCAGAATTATTCACTAAACAAGTCTTGACACATGAACTCGAAGAACAAGCCATACTAGGCAAAGCAGAATTTTGCATACTAGAACTGAAATTCAAACCTTTAACATGTCTAACACTTTCTCTTTTATCTATAGACGAACAAACAGGTAATACTAATGAGGAATACGAGGAATCATGCGACACAAGCAACTTGTACAAGCCTTCGGACTCACGGCCCTCCAGAAGCACTTGATGGGTTGTCAGGTCCTTCGCAACACAACCAGTTGGAAAAAACACAAAGTAAGCATTGTTATCTTTAACAAACTGAGAAACAGATAGCAAATTCTTAGTAATATTAGGAGCAATTAAAACATTTCGTAATATAACGGACCTGTTTTTAGACCGGATGCTGGAATTCCCAGTATGAGAAATCGGAATTGAATTACCATTACCAACAAAGATCTTACCTTGGCCCGAGTATGGTGAGGTGTTTGTAACATTCATGGTCGTGTTTGTGAGGTGGTGAGAAGCTCCAGAGTCAGGAAACCAAGCGGTTTGAGCTCCTCCCATATCATTTGACACACCTGCACCATGAGCATTGAAGACAGTGACATTCCCTTCCATTCGGTTGTTGTTTGGTCCTGCAGAGCTTGAGGTCGGTGTGTACAGATGTGGATGTGACGCAAGAGAGGTGTGTTGCTGATAAAACACTTGCTGAGAAGATGAATTCAGAGGAGAAGGCTGCATAGGAGCTGGACCGAACTGCTGCTGTTGTCCAGGATTGAAATTCTGATGCACCTCAGGTGGTAAGTAGAACTCAGCTGCATTTGCTTGTCCTCTGTTATTATTTGCAGACTGATTTTGACCTGTAATCCCTGTAAATGATTGATCAAACCTGAACCAACATCTAGCAACCAAATGTCCAAACTTTCCGCACAATTGACATTGCGGTTTGTTATTGCTGAAATTTCCTCTACCACGTCCTCGACCATAGGAGTTTGATTGAAAACTTTGATTTGACTGAAAATTCGGTTGAAACTGAGATGTTTGTTGTTGAGAGGAGGTTTGTTGTCTTCCATTCATCATTGGTGCCGAACTCTCCATCGGTTGAGCATTGAATGCCACCGTGTTCGACCCGAGCTGAATTATGTTGTCTTGTTGCCTTGATTCCGCATCCAGTAGAACACTCACAACCCCTGCAAGATCATACGGTTGTCTACTTGCTGTTATCACAGCCACTATGTGCTCATACTCAGCTGTCAAACCTGCCAGGATTGTGCTGATTTGCATAGTTTCTGATATTGCGTGATCCGAGCTCCTTAGACTATCACAAATCAGCTGAATTCTTCCAAGGTATTCCCTCATGCTCATGTCTCTCTTCCTCTGTGATTGAAGAGAGCATAACAGCCTCATGACTCGAGTAGTTGAAGCCACCGAGAAGAGCTGATGTAGTGACTGCCATATTTCAAAAGCTGATCTACATTGAACAAGGTTCGGAAGTAATGGAGTCGAAATTGATGTTAGCAACCACGAGGCAAGTGCACTATCCTGTTCTTTATATGCACGGTATGCTGGATTTGTTACTTTTGTTCCATCACCATTAAGAATGAACTCATCCACTCTAGCCGATCCATCCAAAAAACCTTCAAGCCTATGACTTGTGATTGTAAAACATATCTGTTGTTTCCACTGCAGATAATTGGTTTCATCCAACTTGATATTGATTACCTTGTTAGAGAATAGTTTAGGACACAAATCCATTTGATTCAATTCGAAAAACCAGCAGCAAAATCAAAATCAGCACCAGACAACACCAAAATCAGTTCTAACAGCACTAACAGCAAATAACCAGCTCTGTTTTCCAATCAACCTACAATTTCTGGCTTGAATCTTCACAGCTAGCTTCTATATAGAATCGGAAATATGAAACCACTGAAATCTTACAATCGTTCGAAGAAAACACGCTGGATTGAATCGCACAAAACTGACGCGCGCGCGAACCAGAAGCTGATGAATAATGCAGAAACTTTGAGAGAATCAAGCTGTTCTTGAGCAGAGAATGCCGAATCTACTCTTCCTTGAGCTCTGATACCATGAAGTGATCCTTAGATCAAGCTAATTAAGAGAAATCAAAAGAGAATTGAAAGCTGAAATGGAGGGAAAATTGTTATTCGTTAAATTTCGAATTACCGGTACAACAGAGTATATATAGGAGGAACAGTGGTTCATCTTTTCAACAATTGCAAATCAGCCCCTAAACTACAACACTCCTTTAAACTCTAAACTTAATCATATCCTCTAACACCTTAACTGTGGGACGAGTTGCCAACAAACTAGTAATTACAGTATTGAACAAATCAACGCCTTGTACTCATAAACAAAATATGGAATGCATTTTAAGGGGGATGAACAATAGAATCAATTTGTAAAATACTCTTATAAATGTCGATAACTTACACAATTTTTTACAAGATGTTTTATTATGACTTGTCTATCCACTTTTACCACATTTTGTCTATAGAAGAGTGTTAGTGTCTAGTCAGGATTTTCATTCTGTCATTTATTTAAAATCAGATTCATTGAATTGTCATTATGTTTGGATGAGGTATTGAGTTGGTTATATTGACCGGAGTGTTTACTTGTTCGTAATATCAAATTCTATTTGTTTGGAATATTGAAATTCATTCATTCATACATTGATGTGTGTTGCTGTTTATACATTGATGTGTGTTGCTGTTTATACATTGCTGTTTATACTAAACCAAATTAGGAATATCAAAATTCTGCAAAAACTATGTATTGTGTGCTGCTTAGGAATATTTGTTGTGTGCTGCTGTTTGGATGTACGAATTCTGGTACAAATAGTTGAACAATTTTGTAATCAAGCAATCACTCTCTTCGGTTATGTATGCTAATTTGTTGTAATATGCAGCAAAACAACCGATTTTGTAATGATGTCTGACTTTTGGTCCAATTTTGTTGAGATTTCGTTAATTTCCCAAACACAAAATGATGTTGTTTCCTTGCTGCAAGATGGTCCAGCCTTGCGGGTATCAGTGCACCAACAATTAGGACATAATTTGTCACAAATTCATATCATATATATGTTCCGATATTTTGTATGCACCTCCTCTGTGTTAGGGGTTATGATATAATTACATTGTTTGAAGTGTATGCTTGCCGTGATCTATAGGTATGTTTCATGAATCTTCTATTGTGTTTCTTGAGTATTCTAGAATCTGATTGTTGTTCTCTCATTAGGATCAGTCCTAGGCTATAAATAGAGGTCATAGTCTCTTGTAAGAACTTAACTTGCTATTGAAGTAACTTCTCTGTTCTTAAGCTTCCAATTCTGTTATTTCTGTTATAACAGAATTAGTTGCTTCCTTGCTAAGCAATCTTCATCTTCATCTCTTTGATTCGATTTCTTTCTCAAATCGTATAAAATGGTATCAGAGCTATACGAGTCTGCGGATTACATCCAGTAATCTCTTCGTTCATTTCGTCATTCATCCATTTCTGCTGCTGCGATTGAAGTTCATCGGAAGCTGCTGTTTGCGGATCATCAATGGAGGATGCTCTTCCACCTGCATTTTCGAACAAGAAGATCTGTCTATTGACTGGAGATGACAACTTTCAGTCATGGAAACAACAGGTACTTCTTGATGTTAGAGGATTTGACCTCGAATCTCATTTATACGGTGTTCAAACTGTGCCAACTCACATTACTAATGAAACTGGCAAAAATCTGCCCAATCCTGCCTATGCGAAATATAAACAGAGAGATAGTTCTTTAGCCTCTTGGTTGCTAGTGTCGATATCTCCTCAGGTTAACAGATATCTGTTAGGATGCATGACTGTTAACGCTGTGTGGTCGAAACTGCATCAGATGTTTTCCTCTTCGTCTACAGCGAGAGTGATGAGTCTATATGGAAAACTTAAATCCAGGAAGCTAATAACTCAGTCTGTTAGAGATTATCTTGCTGATATTCAATCTACTTGTGATAGCCTTGCTAGTTGTGGCCATCCAATAGATGAAATGCAGCAGATCTCCATAGTTCTGGATGGAGTGAAAGGCCAGTTTGACAATGTTGTCTCAGTGATTCACGCGAGCAGGAATCCATACGACTTAGCCTCGGTAAGTTCTGTACTTCTGGATGCTGAAACAAGAGCTCGTGATCAGCTCTTTGATCCAATGCTGATGCCTCAAGCGATGATTCACACTACGGATGAGATTACGAAGAAGACTTCTACATAGAATTCTGACTCTGCGTACAAACCTGATGCAAACACTTCAAATCCTTCTAATCAGCAGAGTCAGCACAATCAATCTGGTCCTCCTATGTTTGACAGAGGAAGAGGAGCTGGTGGAAGAGGTCGAGGTGGAAGTAACAGGCCGCAGTGTCAGCTCTGCGGGAAGATTGGACATCTTGTCAATCGGTGCTATAAGAGATTTGATGTGAACTTCCATGGTGTTACCTCGTCAAGTACTCCTATGTCTGCCAATCTGTGTCAAACCTCTTGGAATGACTGGAATGATTCTGCTGATCAGAATTTTGTGAACTCGTCTTCGGTCTCTACTCCAACAAATACTACATCTCTAGCCTTCAATCCTGCGTATGCGACTCCTCATCCTGCATATATACAGAATGTTGCTCCATATGGACACTATCCATTTATGTTGCCATATCCTGTCACTTCTGGTTACAATGCAGGTATGTCCTACTCAAGAGCACCTTCAGCACCATCTCAAGAATCGATGTTCACTCCTCAAATCAATTTTGCCTCACTTCCTGCTCCTCAAAATGCTGGCAACAATCAGATCTGGTATCCTGATTCTGGTGCAACAAACCATATTACAAATGGTCAGCCAGCTAAAGGAACAGAACCATATAAGGGAGCAGGTAAAGTTCAAGTCGGAAATGGTTCTCAATTAACCATTTCAAACATCGGTACATCTGTGATTAACACTCCTTCAAAATCTCTGTTTCTCAATAATATTCTTTATACACCTGAGATTACCAAGAACTTAGTGTCTGTTTCACAGTTTTCCAGGGATAATGGAGTATACTTTGAGTTTCATCCAACTCATTGTATGGTTCGTGACTTGGTTTCGAAAGAGGTGCTGTTGGAAGGTGAAGAAGCAGGAGGTCTTACAAGTTAGATTTTCGTAATTTTTCTAGATGTAATAAAGCTGCTAGACTTGATAATAAGAATGATCAGTTTGCTTATAATAAGAATGATCAGTTTGCTTATATTGTTGAAACTTCTAGTATATGGCATAAAAGACTCAGACATGCTTCTTCATATGTTTTGGCATCTGTTTTTAAAAATTCTGGAATGAAATGTTCTTCGTCATATGGTTTATGTTCTGCTTGTTCTGTGGGAAAGAGTATCAAGTTACCTTTTTCAAATTCAACTACCAAATACACACAACCTCTTCAACTTGTTGAGGTTGATCTATGGGGACCTGCTCCTGTTACTTCTAATGGTAAGAGGTATTATATGAGCATTGTCGATGTGTATTCTCGGTATACTTGGATTTATTTTCTAAACCAGAAAAGTGAAGCTGCAAATCTGTTTATCCAATTTCACACTCTTGCAGAAAAACAGCTGAATTGTACTCTGAAATTAGTTCAAACTAATGGTGGAGGAGAGTTTAAGTCGTTAGCTTTGTACTTCTCTAATCATGGTATTGATCACAGGATTACATGCCCCTACACATCCGAGCAAAACGGGATTGTAGAGAGGAAACATTGACATATTGTGGAAATGGGGTTAACTCTCATGTATCAAGCCAGTCTTCCAAGGCAGTACTGGAGCGATTCGTTCTACACTGCTGTGTTTCTAATCAACAGATTACCTACTCAGGTACTTAAGCATGTTTCCCCTCATGAGGTATTGTTTGGGAAGGCTCCTGACTATTCCATACTTCGGGTTTTTGGATGCCTGTGTTTTCCGTTCACTAGGCCTTTTAATAAACATAAACTTGATTACCGCTCAACTCCATGTGTGTTTCTTGGGTATTGTTCTCAGCAACATGGATATAAATGTTTGGATAGTAATGGGAGAATATATGTGTCAAGACATGTTCGATTTAATGAGACTGAGTTTCCATTTGAAGAAAAGAATGGTAAGTTCATGATGTCTGCAGCTCCGAAAAACACACATACCAGTGGGCCGTTCTTTTTACCGTTTGGTTTTGTGAACTCTTCTTCTGATCAATGCAATGTCTCCCCTTCACATCCCATGTCTGTACCTAACACATCTATCTCATCTCATTCAGGTGGGAATTTAGACAATTCTCCTACGTATGATTCATTTCGTCATAATGGTGTTCAGTCAGCTGATGCAACAGATGAAGAAATTGTTCAATCCATACCTGAGGCTCAGTCTAGACAGATTGATAACAATGAAGTGATCAGGTATGTTCCATCTGTAAATAATGACTTAGTAGAGGCTGCAAGGTTTGTCCCAGGTGATGGCATTGACTCAGTTCCGCATGTTACAACTAGTCAGAATTCTGTTGATCAAGGTTCTTCTAGTTTGCGTAATATACATCCTATGCTAACTAGATCTAAGTGTGCATCTTAGTCTGCAGCTCAGCACTCTGCTTTGAATACAGAGAGGACAGATTCCTTGACAATATCACAGAATCATCAATCTGCTCAGACATCCGAAGACACTGAACCAACTTCTGTGCATACTGCTCTTTAAACAACTCATTGGACTAAGGCCATTCGTGATGAGCTACAAGCATTGGCTACCAATAAGACTTGGTCTGTTGTCTCTCTTCCTGAAGGTCGCATTCCAGTAGGGTGTAAGTGGATTTTTAAAACCAAAAGAAATTCAGATGGATCTGTTGCACGTTATAAGGCTCGGTTAGTTGCAAAAGGTTTTTCTCAAAAACCTGGTTTTGATTTCTCTGAAACTTTCAGTCCTGTTATAAAGTCTCCTACTGTTCGTATCATTCTTGCTTTAGCTCTGACTAATAAGTGGAAACTCAGGCAGATTGATGTTAATAACGCATTTCTCCATGGTGATCTCACTGAAGAAGTTTTCATGCTCCAACCTCCGGGTTTTGAGCAATGCGATGCAGCTGGAAATGTCTTGGTCTGTAAACTTCACAAAGCGTTGTATGGATTAAAACAAGCACCAAGAGCCTGGTTTGAGAAACTTAAAAACTTCCTTCTATCTCAGCTTATGTTTACTGTTTCGAAATCTGACAACTGTTTGTTTATAAAGCAATCAAATTCTGGTTCTGTTTTCCTTTTAGTCTATGTAGATGATATAGTTGTTACTGGGACTAACTCAGAGGATGTTGAGTTTGTTATTAGGAAAATTAATTCTGAATTTAGATTGAAAGATCTGGGTACATTGAACTATTTCTTAGGAATGAGTGTCCAAGAGAAAGATGACTGTCTTCTGCTCAATCAGCACAAGTATATTACTGAATTACTTCATAAAACAGGCCTGACTGATACTTGTTCTATGCCTACTCCAATGACAGGGAATTTTTTGTCCAAGATGATGACTGAGAAGGATAGTACTCCATGTCCTAATCCTGATCTATATAGGAGTACTATTGGTGCTCTTCAGCACATATGTGCAACTCGACCTGATATAGCCTTTGCTGTCAACAAATTAAATCAATTTGTTCAGTCTCCTACCTTGTGTCATTGGCATGCACTTGTTCATGTTTTAAAATACCTTAAAGGAACATTGTCTCATGGTCTTTTGTTTCAAGCTCCGTCTGTTTCTTCTAATGAAGTTTCCTTGGTATCGTATGCAGATGCTGATTGGGGAAGTGATCCTACAGATAGAAAGTCGATTTCAGGACACTTCCTTTTGCTAAATGGAAATCCAATTGTATGGAGTTCGAAGAAACAACCTGTCATCTCTCGTTCTTCTGCTGAAGCTGAGTACAGAGCTATAGCTAATGCTATTTGTGAGGTAGTATGGGTTAAATCTCTTCTCCAAGAACTTGGTGTTTCTTTGTCCTCAATTCCTGTTGTGTGGTGTGATAATACAAGTGCAGTAGGCTTAACTGAAAATCCAATTCATCACTCTAAAATGAAACATGTTGAGATTGATTTGAGTTTTGTTCGTGAAAAAGTAAGTAGTGGTCATGTTCTTGTTAACTTTGTGCCCTCCGATGATCAATTTGCTGATATTCTGACAAAGCCCTTGATAGAGAAATTTTTTGTTCATCTTCGTAAAATACTTGGTGTTTACTCTTTTGAAGAGGTAGATGAGTTGTCTCGATGTTTGATAGATGGTGTGTAATTTGTTTGAGCTTGATGGATGTTGTTCTGTCTGAATTTGAATGTTATGTTCAGTAGTGATCATAATATGTTGATTGGGTGTTCTGTTTCAAATTCTCAGTGTGTTTGGTCTATGCTATTCTTTACTTCAGATCTGTGTTCTTGAACTGTTTTTCATTTTCACAAACTTGTGTTATATATATTTGGTTCTGCTCTCTTCTTTGGTTTGAGTCATAAAACAATCTTCAAAGAATGATCTGTTTTGTTTGATATTCAGGCTTTACTGCTTTTGTATGCTTTCTTCTTCCTTTGCTGATTGTTCAATGTTGTGATTGTGTATTGTTGAAAGCTCTCTTCTCTGGTTTTCATTGACTGTTACATGATACTGAGTCATTCCCTGTTCAATGATCTGAAATTGAAATATAAGAATGTGTGAGGACATCTCTTGGGGTTTGATTTCGAAAATAATCAATGAGGAAGACAACGTCAAAGATACTTCTTCATTGGTTTGAGAAAGTAAGGATGAAGGATCAAACCTTCCAACCCCAATGAAAAGATGAAGGCTCAACCCTTCCTGTCATTAAATCAAAACACACAGTAATAGAAAAGAGGTGTTCATGTGTTGTTCAATAAAAAAAAAAAGGAGTAGAAGAAATTGGATCAATACAAGGATGACTCTATCATGTATATGTGTTTCATGAGACTTGAGAAGTTGTTTTCATAGGTGCATATCACATTGTTGAATACGTCAGAGGTAAGGTATGAAGAATAGTGGAGAAAGTTGATAATTCTCTGTGTATCAAGCTTTACAAAATTGTTGTTTGAGTTTGGTTTATGACTTGGGAACCTCTGGGGATGTATTAGAATGAATGTATATGATGCTTATTTGGAATATGCAAATATGATGAAGAACAAGAGAAGTGAAGTCAAGATTAGCATATGGTCTCAAATTCGTTGAGAATGAAGAAATGGAAGTTACTTGAGATTCAGATTAGGTGTCAAACTGAACAGATATGAAGGTTGGATAAAGAACAACATCAAATCAAGATCAAACAAGGGGTTTTGAAAGAAGATCTTGGATAGGGAATGTTAGGGGTTATGATATAATTACATTGTTTGAAGTGTATGCTTGCCGTGATCTATAGGTATGTTTCATGAATCTTCTATTGTGTTTCTTGAGTATTCTAGAATCTGATTGTTGTTCTCTCATTAGGATCAGTCCTAGGCTATAAATAGAGGTCATAGTCTCTTGTAAGAACTTAACTTGCTATTGAAGTAACTTCTCTGTTCTTAAGCTTCCAATTCTGTTATTTCTGTTATAACAGAATTAGTTGCTTCCTTGCTAAGCAATCTTCATCTTCATCTCTTTGATTCGATTTCTTTCTCAAATCGTATAAAACTCTGTTTGGATACAACTCCTCTGTTTGGAATTTTTCTTATACAACTCATATATGTGTTTGCTTCAAATCGGTGTGCATGCTGCAATCGGCATTTATCAATATCCTGTGTGTTTGGAAATTCCCTTTGGAATCGGTCCATGACCGCTCTGTGTGTTTGTTGTGTGTTTGATGCAATTGGCCTTGGGCGATCTGCTGTGTGTTTGGCAATCTCCTTTGACAATTCCCTTTGGAATCGGTCCATGGCCGCTCTGTGTGTTTGTGACCTTAATAAATTATATTCGCTTTGGTCACACTCAATTCATTACATAAATTATTATAACATTAATAAATTATATTATACTAGATATGTGGTCCGCACTTTACACGGTAGTTGTTAATTTTTTATTTTTTAAACAATTATTCATATTACAGGGTTATTATGTAAAACTTATTCAAAATATTTTTAAAATCAACATACAAACAAATGTTTTTAAAAAGGTTTACTATAATTTTATATAGTTAATGTAATGATTTATGAGCTAGTTATATGGATGGATATTTATAGGTATTTATCTACAAAATATTTTTGAATTATTTTTATTATTATAATAATACATACTTTTACTTTTGTATACTGACATATGAATGGGAATGAAATACTTATTTAATATATCCTATTTTTTCAATTAATAAAAATTTATTTAGCTAAAAGTTGATTCAGTTTGATAATACATAGTAACACTTTGACATAAAATGAATATAATAAATAAGAAAGTTGAAATATCAATTGTAACGTACCATGAAAATGGATTTGAAGTTTTGGAAGAATTCTAGAGCTTCTCGAGGTACACATGGTGAATCCACATCATCGACGGTTACAAAATTAATAAAGTTTGTTCAATATGGTGAATCCACATCATTCTAGAAATATGTTTCACGCTTGCGCGTGATAGGTGCCTTTTTTTAATATAATTACTTATAAGTAAAATATATATAAATATTTAATAAAAATATATTAATAAAAAATAATGATTGTATATAAGTTATTTAATATATTATATATTCTTATTAAATAAAATTTATAAATTAAGTTAAATCTACAAATTTTAAATATAAAGTTCCATAAAACTTAAATATTAAAAAAAATATATTAGCATTTTTGTTGTTAATGTGTTAAATTTTAGATTGCATACATAATGATAATTAGGTATTGATTTTAAACATGATTTTAGAAATATTGTGATATATGATATCACCCTTAATTAATCTAAATTTAAATTGCAATAACTGGATTTGCATTTCAATGATACAAATTATGTTATTATTAAATATAAAGAATAAGTATATTTTTCATAAAAGTAAGTAAAATTTGTATGAGTTTATAATAAAGATAAATATTATAAATAATATTATCAAATTTAAACTTACTTGATTTTTATAAAGTATAATATTATAAAATTTAGTATTTGCTCAGGAATTTACTCATTTAGATTACTAAAAATCGTCTCAAAACGTGGTACGGTTTACCATAAGCGATTTGGTTTGTTGTAGTCCATTAGGTTCGCTCCATATTTTCACTAAAAAATCGTTTGGTTTGCGAATCTTATCGATAACCGTACGGTTTGTAAAAGGTACTCTCATCTGAAGAGTCATTTTCTGCTAAGTTTGTTTTAATTCTCACGGGGAAAGCAGTAGCCAAGTTGTGGAGATTTAGAGGTTAAGTCTTGGTTGTAATAGAACAATGCTAACCTAGAAAAAACAAATTGCTGCTGCATTGGAGTACAAGTCAGTTTCTGTACTACTTACTTTATTGTATCGTGTTCTTGTAAAGCGATATACATGCACAATAGAAAAATATATAAAACATTACGTCTAACGATCCAAATGGTCTAGACCGAACAAAAAAAAAAAAAAAGACCATATCAACGGATCAAACGGTTCCGGTTTTGGTCTAAAGACCGAAATTAATGGCCTTTGTGTTGAACATGCTTTTAATTAATGGGTCACTTTCATCCAATTAGTGTGAACGAGCCACTTTTATCCATAAGTCGCAGCCCATCACACGAATCCCTCGGTGTGGAAGTCGAACTGCAATTGATGAGGACAAAACTGCAGGGTTTTCCCGATGCAAACAACTACGACTCCTCTGTACCTACATGACGCAGTAGGCTTCATCATCAAATTAGTGATGTGATGGATCAACACAAGTCTTTTCACTTGGTGGACTCTTCTTCTTCCCGCGCCTAAGTTTTCACTCTCATTTCACTTGTGGATCAACACACTCTCTCGACCAAATTTTCCCGCCAACCAGTGCTCCTCTACGATCTTCTCTCATCGACAGAAATACCTCTATCGGCTTGCGTTCGCGTTCAGGTATCCAAACTTCTCCACCGTGCTGTGTTTGTAAACCCTTTGTTCGTCTATGGTGCTCACTTACATGTTTTAGCTCTTTCCCCCTGTATCTCGTCTATTTCCGAGCATTTTCCATACGATTTTGCTTTTTAAAAAAACAAACTTGCTATCAAAGCCTCACCTTTGTCGATGATCCATGTCCGATTAACAACTCCCTAAGATGGAAACTTTACACCATAAACTGTATGAGTTCACGTTAGGCTACTGTATAACTTAACTGTTCTTTTTAAGCATTCCTATGTCTTTAACAATATGTTGTCAGTATGGTGGGTACTCTGAGAATGGCCGAAAGAAGTACCGTAGCGAAACAGTTATCGACATGTAGATCCCCAAGGAAGCTAAACATGGTCGCAACAAGTAAGTATTTTTTTTCTCATGGCTACGCCTTTTAGTTGCTTTTAGGTTGTCTTGTTAGGTAATTGCTTTGTTTTAGGTGCATGGTAACTTGTATGAAACATTGCAAACCTACAGTTTGAACTCTCACTTTGAAATTGATTTTAGGTGATACGCACGCGGAGAACATCCCTGCAGTCCCTCCGCTTGTCGCACCTCCTTTGGAAGAAACTCTGGAAGAGGAAATCTTGTCGGAGGACTCATATGTTGAGGAACCACTAGGTATACAAATAGGTAACTTCTAATTTGTCCCATACAACTTGCTTTTCTCCAATTGGGTGATCTAATCGATACCTGCTTTACGTGGCAGCAATGCCAGAGGAAGATTTAAGTCCCCCAGTGGACAGACTACGTAGAGGGCGAACTCGTTGCATAATGGTGTCGCGAAATGGCATCAAGGAAAAAGAGGTTCTGAAGTTCAACTCTCGAGGTAAAGTCTGCAGTAAAAATGCTTCGGTGTTTGCAATTTGGTGTGGTTGCATTGTCCGCAAATGAACGAATGCACCTGTAATGGTTAAAGACTGGAAGGACATTCCAAAGTCTCCCATAGACTACAAGGCTAAGATGCTCATGTTGATTGCGGTAAGTCTCAGTTGTTCTTACTCCCTACACACTATCGTTCAAATTGAAACTGTACTTAGATATTGCACCTCTATATTTATAAATGTTGTAAATCTGAGCCTAACATTTCCATATTTTTCAACATCGCAGGAGAAGTTTGTGATACCGGATGATGAAAACCTGAAGCAACTAATCATCTGTACACTTAAAGAGAAGTACAGAAACTACAAGGCGAATCTCAAGAGAAGGTACATTGACAAGTACCTTAGGAATGAAGAAAGGTTACAAAACGTTCCTCCCGACGTGGTGAAAGAGGACTGGGTGTAGCATGTTAACTGGTTCAACTCTGAAGAGTTTAAGGTTTGTTCCTTAGTCCCTATTGCAATTGTATTTTTTTTGTACAGTTAATGAGTGCTGCAATTTTTAAACGTAAGCTAGTTGTAACCTACTTTTTGAAGTTAAAGAGCGATCGTAACAAAGCCAACAAAGCTCACCAAGTCATGAGGCATACCACTGACACTTCATCCTTTGCGAAGAGAGAACATGAAGAGGTAATCCTAACATTGAATTGTTATCTTTAATAAAGAGTTGGCTGCACTTGAACAAGTATATGGTACCCTTTGCAGATTGATAAGAACAATGGAATACATCCTGGGGAGTATCATATGTTCAAGAAGAACCATGTGGACAAGAAAGGGCAGCCACTGGATGCTAAAACCAAATCAATAATGGTAAGTAGTAATGCCTCTGCGATAGTCACAACCAGTAGATTGTACCTGATTGGTCTCTTATTTTCTTGTCACACTGTTTGCAAAATAGGACCAAGTGGAGGAGAGGTATGCTCAGTTGACTGGGGATGAGGAGGCTCCTGTTGACAAAGATGTATTGTATGAGGAAGTTCACCAACCTGAGCGTCGTCGAAGTCGTGTGTCAAAGCTTGCACGGATGCTGAAAAGTGAGCAGTTAAAGCAAGCAAAGGAGGAGGTGGCTAGAAACAAAGTCAAATGTTAGGAACTCCGTGAACAACTCAAGGAGTTCGAAGCCAACATTGACGCATTTCAACGCGATATTGCTGTCATGAAAAGTGCAATGTTTGCCAACGGTGCGTGTAGTAATGATTTAATTGCATTGTGCACACCCAATTAGTCAGTTTACGGTATATTCTATAATATGATGCTACCATGATTGCTGTGATTTCTATGTTCGCATATCCAAATGCATGAATCGTTGAGAGATGCGGTAAGTACTCCTGCTTAGTAATTATGTCCAATGGTGGTAGACTAGGTGTTGTGGCTTCTCAGTTTTTATTTTTATTTGAAACTGATTCTAAATGGATTTTTTGGACCTTATGTCCATGTGAACATGTCATCTCTGTTTTGTGCTTTGCAATTTTCGCCATACATTTGTTTGAAATGCTTGGGTATAAATTCGGATGTGTTGGAAATGGTTCTACATATATAGAAGATGTTTATGTATTCTCTGTTTCGATATGCTTGGCTACGAGCATACGATAATTATCGACTATGATAATTAACAATTCAAAAAGAGTAAAACATTAACATTTGCATCAAAACGACCCATTTACGACGAAATGTACTTGTATCCGTAATTGATGCTGCATATACAATTTAACCACAAAAAACTTTCTATAGCAACAACTTTCTTAGTAGTTGAAAATCCATACTAGCATCAACTATGATGAACATGGTAATATTTATTAATGTTGTACATGCATCGACATATTACTTATGACGTGCTCTACCTTTTTGTCCATCAAAATTTATGCATCGCTAATTACGTGTAATTACTTTCAAGGAAATGTTGTAGTTGAATAATGTATATTGCATCAACGACATGTGATGCAATATACAACAAATAGTGACAACCATACACTAATACTAATAAGTTCATTCTACATCTGAAATATGTAGAACCCCTAAACTTTAATTACCCTCACATAAACGTCAACGGTAATTACGTATAAACAGAGTCGGCATATTAGCGATGCTAATGATCAAACCAACTATTCATTCCAGCCACGGCAAACCTTTAGTGTCAACATATTGTCGTGGTGGATACCTTTAGCCACGGGGCCTATTGACACGATTCTTAGCATCGACACGGGGGTTTAGCAACACCAACAGAGCTTCGGGCAACAATTATTTACCGTCGTTGTAGAGAAACTTTGTTGTAGTGATTATATTCAAACATAAAACTCATTCCCATAGACAAATTTGGGAGGATCTATCCTAAAAATAGATGGTTTTATACCACCAGAACATACGATATTCACAACTAGTTCAACTTGTTGACGATCATCGTTGTTATCATCTAATGAGGATAATGTTTCTAGATTGAGGGTGACAAGAATATATTTTTTTGCAACATCTTCATCGTCAAGTTTTGCTCCATCTTCATAATATGGGTCTTATTCAACTCGCGATCGATCACATATGACGTACTAGTTCTAGATGAATAAACTTTGTGGTCACATAGATCTCCATACAATTATCTTCAAATATTGTAAAAATGTCATCCACTACTATTAAATGTAATAACTTTGTTGGGTCTGAATTTCCCAGGTGCTAACTTGACAGTGAATTGAATGTCAAAGGATTAATGATCGCACACTTTCGCATGAGCTCCTATGAACATGCAAGAAGGGGATCGCAACAGAAGGGGTACCTCTGGGTCCCAGTTCGATTCTTAAATGAGTATACTATGTGTATTATCTCAAAACGTCATGAACGTATGTAAAGCAAGAGTATTTATAGAGTTCGAAGATCAAATCGTTGTAGGCAGCTTAATATCTTTGTGAATATTGTGCCGACAAAGATTAGGATAGCAGATATTACAGTTATGGAGTAATATTGCAGTTACCTTATGTAATCTTTGTAGAATATGTGCCCGATATACGCGGGATATCGTGTCTATATATAAAGTGTCGGTTTATGGGATCAGAGTTTGAGAGATTTGACTCTCTTGGCGATCTCTCCTATGGCGAGCAGAAGGAGGCTTTGGCCTTGGTCTAGGGTGACCTGAAATAGGACTTTGGCGTCCACTTTAGCTTTGGGTTTGGTACTGGAACGCTTTATGGGTGTCAGCCTACCCTTACTATGGACCGACCTAGTTCCGAATGATGTGGGTTCTATCCTTGTAAAGTGAATGGGCTTTCTAGGTCTTATTCATATTGGGTTGTCACTATCGATACCCAACATTTGCCCCCGAAGCCTGAGAGAAGTTTCTTCGGTCGAGCTTGATCTTGTGAGAGGATTCGAGATTGTGACTTCTGGATTGGACTTTTAGCTGTCCTTGTCTGCTATTAGTGCCTGTGAAGGTTCCGCACATTTGGCGAACGGTTTTTGGCTGCTTAGAGTTTGTGGAATGTTTGATTTCTTACCCTATTAGGTGAATGCTTTGGTTGGCAGGGTTTATGGATGCTCATTCATTACTCTTTAGGCGAACACTACCGTTGCGAGGGTTTTAGGAGACTTGGTATAGCTTTTGGCGACCACCTTTTTTTGTGTAAGGTATTGAGCATTTAATGAATGCACCGTTATCAAGAAGTCAAGAGGACATTTGAGGCATGTCTGTCTCTTTGTCTTCCGTAACTATAGGGTAGGCTGACAGTTTTTCGTACCGTTTGAATCTTTTGTCTCCCCGATGTGACCCTTGGAATTCTGACATCGCTTCGATTTTACCCAAAGGGGTGTAATCATTGCGTAAGCCATTTCGGACGTACCCGTTTAGTTTCTACAAGTTTGACCCTAAAAAGCCAAGCTTTGGCATTTAGCCATTTACGCACTCAAGCCATTTGCATTTCAGAGCTCAAGTTTTCTTCAATCCTCTGTTCAAACTTTCCCCTTCTCTTCTTTCATCTTCGGTAAAGTTCTCCTTTTTACCAGGGCTAGCAAGAATCAATCATCTGGCAAGGGATCATCAACCAAACCTTCTCTTGCCCAGCCTTCTTCGGGGCAGAATGTTGCGGCTATGGATGCAAATGCTCCTATGGAATTCTGATATTGATCCATGGGGTCTCTAGGACCCTTGGCACAATCTCCGGAAGGTGGAGAGTCCTTGCTGCGGGGTAACCCAGACCTCTGCATGCACCTGCTAGATGATATCTTTCCACATTGAGGTCGTCATGAGGCCACACTTTAAGCGGGTTGCCTTGGTAAGTCCTTCCACTTTTATTCCTTTTCAAAACTACACCTTCTGCGGTTTCCAAGTAGTAGGATCCTAGTGCGGCGATCTCAACTAGTTTGTATGGACCTTCCTATTTAGCTGAGAGTTTGTTTTGGCTGTCCAATTTTGTGAACTCATTCCTTCGCATAACCATCTCCCCCACAAATAATTGGCAACCGCTGACTTTTCCATTGAAGTATCGAGCGGTCACGAGTCACATTTTAGCTTGTGCATTATCTGATTGCCATCGCTTTTCTTCTACAAGATTGAGGTATGTTCGACAATCGATTTCATTCGCTTTGGCATTAAATTGCAGGATGTTGTGGGTAGGCACCGCTATTTCGGCGGGTGCTACTGCCTCAGATCCGTACACCAAACTGAATGACATTTCTCTCGTTGCTGTTTTGGGTGTCGTTCGGACAGCCCACAGTACATTATCCAGCTCTTGTGCCCAGTTTCCTTTAAGGGATTGAACTCGCTTTTTGAGTCCTGCCAGGACAACTTTGTTGGATGCTTCGGCCTGCCCATTCGTTTGAGGATGGTGTATCAAGTTGTATCTGTGATCGATATGGTATTCTTCACTTATAAGTATTTTGGGGACACCAAATCACGAAAATATGTGGATTTTCAAGAAGGTGATCACTTGAAATTCAGTAGTGGAGGCCAATGCTTTCGCCTCTATCTACTTGGGAAAGTAGTCGATCGCCACGATAATATGGGTTCTTTGCCCAGTGCTTATGGGGAAGGGCCCCAAAATGTTTATTCCCCATTGGGCAAAAGGCCAAGCGCCCGCCATTGGAGATAGCAACATCGGTGGTCGACCGGATCGTGGTGCGAACTGTTGGCAAGTCGCGCACCTTTTTGTTAATTCTGTCGCGTTCTTGCTCAAGGTTGGCTAGTTGTAGCCTAGTCTGAAGATTTTGCGCGTTAGTGAGGGTGCACCTTCATGACATGCGACGACTCCTTCATGAGCTTCGCGGAGAACTCTCTCTATATCGGGATGAGAGATGCATCTTATATAGGGAGTTGAATATCCTCGCCTATAGAGTTCTCCATCTATGAGATGATAATTTGCGGCTAAACGGCTTATTTTCGTGGCCTCGCCTTCGTGTTCTGGCAGTATTCCTTCTTTTAGAAAGATCTCGAATGGGTCATCCAGTTGTCCTGCTCTTGAATATTGAAGACTTCTGCTCGGTTGTCGAGGACCGAGTATAAGGCTTGTTCCATGAATTGCACTTCCTGTATCTTTGTTCCTCCGAACGCCACTTTGTTTAGAGAGTCAACTAGTTGGTTGTCTTGGCGAGGAATAGACTCAATCGCGAAAGTCGGGATTTCGACGATGAGTTTTTTAGCAATGTCGAGGTACTTTTTCATTTTTTTTCTCCTTTGCTTCATAAGTGCCATTGATTTGGTTGACGATTAGCTCTAAATCAATTTTTTCTTTGAGTGGCGTTATGCCCATTCCCTTAGTTAGTCGCAGTCCAGTGATAAGTGCTTCATATTCGGCCTCATTATTGGTCGCCTTAAAAGTAAGGGTGATCGCATATTTTGGGGGCTTGCCTGAGGATGAGAATGAATCCTGCCCCCGAGCCTTCTTTTGAAGAGGATTCATCAGTATAGAGTTCTCAACCATTGTCTATGTTTTCTGACTGTTTTTGCCATTTTTCTGCTTCTGCTAGGCCATTGCCGGTACTTTCCACTATGAAATCTGTCAATGTTTTACCTTTGATGGCCGTTTTATGCTCAAATTTGATCTTGAATTCGCTCAGCTCAATTACCCACTTAACCATCCTTCCTGAAGTGTTTGAGAGGCTTGTTGGTGAGGACTGTAATGGCGTAAGCCATGAAGTACGGTCTTAACTTTCAAGCATCAATAACTAAGGTATAGAGATACTTTTCATTATCGATATATTTTATTTTAGCTGAAATAAACAATTTGCTTACAAAGTATACTGGACTCTTCTTATTTTCCTATTCTCTTATTAAAATTGCACTGGCTGCAGACTCACTAATACTTATATAAAGAAAGAGTTGTTCGCCGGGAATGGGCTTCGCCAAATACGGGAGTGTCTGCAGGTGATGCTTGAGTGATTGAAAGGCAGCCTCGCACTTCAGCGTCCACTCGAACTTGCGGTTTGGCCTGAGAGTTTTGAAGAATGGGAGGGACCTCTTGCTCTCCCTTGAGAGGTAGCGATTGAGTGCGGCCATGCGACCATTCAGACTCTGTACTTCCTTGTGGCAAGTTGGGGACTTCATTTCTTCAATTGCTTTGAGATTTTCAGGGTTCACCTCTATTCCGCGTTCGCTGACCATGAATCCCAAGAATTTGCCTATTTTTACCCCAAAGGCGCATTTTGCTAACTTTAGGCGAACGCTGTGTCTTGTCATGCATTCGACTGCTTCTCGAAGGTCTTCTGTATGAGAGATTCCCTTGACTGTTTTGACAAGCATGTCGTCCACATAGGCCTCCATGTTACGCCTCAGCATTTCTTGGAACAACCGATTTACCATTCGCTAATAGGTTGCCCCAGCGTTTATCAGCCCGAAGGGCATCACCTTATAGAAAAGTATATCTCTGTCTGCATAGAAGGATGTGTGGGCTTCATCGGCTGGGTGCATTCGAATCTGGTTGTAGCCTGAATAGGCGTCCATGAACCTCAGCATTTCGTGACCAGAGGTTGCATCTACCAACTGATCAATTCGAGGAAGGGGGTACGAATCTTTTGGGCAAGCCTTGTTCAAGTCGCGGAAGTCTACGCACATTCTCCACTTGCCATTTGATTTCTTACGAGCACTAGATTGGCGAACCGACTTTGTAAACGTACTTCCCTAACAAAGTTGGCTTCAAGCATCTGCCCACTTGTTGCCTGATAGCCAAGCGCTTGTCTGATCCGAATGACCTTCTCTTTTGAGCAATAGGATTGATCGAAGGATCTATCCTTAGTTCGTAGGAGATTATGTCGGTGCTGATGCCTAGCATGTCACTGGGATTCCAAGTGAATAATTTCTTGTATTCTTTCAATAGGGAGGGCAAGGCGTCCCGCTGGTCGTCGTTCAAGGTGGTCCTGATGCGCACCTTCTTTTATGGACCATCGGTTCTTCCATTGGGGTTGGCCGAGTTTTGTCCTACATAAGTTCTTCCATTGGGGTTGGCCGAGTTTTGTCCTCATGCGGGTCAACTTCTGTCTCGATGGTCAGGGTTTTTCTTTGGTTCTTCCTACAAAGGTAGTTCATATAGCATTGTCGTGAGGACGGTTGGTCGCCTAAAACTTCTCCAATCCCATTCAACGTGGGGAACTTCATTTTTTGGTGGACTGTAGAGGCCACGATCTTGTGAGGATTGATGGTGGTCCTCCTCAGGATGGCGTTGTACGAGGTGGGAGCGTCGGCGACTAAGAAGGCGACTGACACTTTTATGCTTTTCCATCCTTCGCCCAAAATTACCGGCAGGATTATGGCTCCCAGCGGATATGTTGTTTTCCCAGCAAAACTGATGAGAGGAAAATTGACTAGCTTGAGATCGTTTTAGACTTGCCTATTTTTTCGAAGGCGTCCATGAATAGGATGTTTGTCGAGCTGCCTCCGTTGGTCAGAATCCTTTTCATATCACAACCATCTACTTCTGCTGTGATGACTAAATCATCATTGTGCCGAGTGGTGACATGTGCCAGGTCTTCCTCGAAGAACAAAATAATACAATCATCTTCAGGCCAAGTTCTCTTGCCCAGTTGGACAGCTGTAGAGATCTTTCCTCAGTTTCATAAACAGGCTGAGAAACAGATTGGAGGATCACTGAAGGCAATTCAGTCAGATGGTGGGGGGAGTTTAAATCTCTTGTACCATATCTTGCTAAATATGGAATCATTAATAGACTTACCTGCCCATATACCTCATAGTAGAATGGTATAGTTGAAAGGAAGCATCTCCATATTGTTGAAATGGGGCTCACGTTGATGAAACAAGCTTCCCTTCCACAGCAATACTGGAGCGATGCCTTTTTCACAGCAGTCTTTCTGATCAACAGACTCCCAACCAAGGTATTAGATCATGTTTATCCTCCTCATGAAAGACTATTTCATGCTCAACCTGGCTATAACTTTCTTAGAGTCTTCAGATGTTTGTGTTATCCTCTGCTTATGCCTTTTAATAAACACAAACTGGATTATAGATCAGCACAATGTGTGTTTATAGGATATTTCTCAAATCAACATGGATATAAGTGTCTTGATGCATCAGGTAGATTCTTCAAATCCTTTACTTATCTCTAATGTTCACTCTATGCAGACAAGGTCAAAAGGTAAAATTGCAGTCACTTCCAGTGTTGAACCAATTTAGCCTACTACATTACAATCCACTCATCATATGCAGACTCGGTTACAGAAACAAAAGTCTATGCAAGCTCTTACATCAGTAATACCATTCTCTGTTGATCTTCTGGAAAATGAACCAAGAGATATTTACAGTGTTATACAGAGTAAGCATTGGGCCAATGCAGTTCAAGATGAGCTCACAGCTTTGGCTGTCAATAACACGTGGTGTCTTACAACACTTCCAAGAGGAAGGATTCCAGTTGGCTGCAAATGTTTATTCAAGATAAAAAGGAATCAGGATGGCTCAGTGTTGCGGTATAAGGCCAGACTTGTGGAAAAAGGGGTTTCTCAAAAGCTTGGCTTCAATTTTCAGGATACATTTAGTCCAGTAGTAAAAGCACCAATAGTTAGAATCATTCTCACATTGGCTTCGACAGGTGGATGTGAATAATACTTTTCTTAATGGGGAGTTAAATGAAGATATTTATATGACTCAACCACCAGGCTTCGAACAACATGATCAGATTGGACAAGTGATGGTTTGCATGTTAAACAAGGCACTCTATGGCTTAAAGCAAGCTCCTAGGGTCTGGTTTGAACGATTTAAATATGTTTTACTCAATAATCTTCATTTCACAGTGTCTCTTGCTGATTCCTGTCTATTCTTAAAGAAAACTGATCAGGGAAGTGTTTTTCTCTTAGTATATGTGGATGATATTGTAGTCACTGGGAGTAATTCTGCTGAAGTTGAAAAGATAATTGCTCAAATTAATAGTGAGTTTAAACTAAAAGATTTAGGATTACTCAACTATTTCCTTGGCATGGATGTGCAGGTAAGGGATGATTGTTTACTGCTCGGACAAAATAAGTATATTATTGATCTGCTTGTCAAAAATGGATTGCAAAATTCCACTACTCTGACTACTCCAATGGCTGGAAACGTTTTGAGTAAGGGTCTTTCTACTGATCATAATACTCCTTTCGATGATGTTAATCTTTATAGAAGCACAATTGGAGCATTACATCATGTGTGTATTACACGACCAGATATTCATTTTGTTGTTAACAAGCTAAGTCAGTTCATGCATCAGCCATTTAAGTTTCATTGGAAAGCTGGTATCAGAGTGCTTAGATATCTTAAAGGTACAATTGATTATGGTTTGCTCTTCAGGTCATCTTGTGCCCCTTCGTCTGAGGTAAATCTTGTTTCATTTGCTGATACTGATTGGGGGAGTGATGTCATTGACAGAAACTCTGTCTCTGGTCATTATCTCTTACTCAACAACAACCCAATTGTGCGGAGTTCCAAGAAGCAGTATGTTATATCTCGGTCATCTTCAGAGGCTGACTATAGGGCAGTGGCAAATGTTGTGTGTGAAGTTCTTTGGGTTATTTCGTTATTAACTGAACTTGATGTGAAATTATCCAATAATCCAATAGTGTAGTGTGATAACACAGGTGCTGTGGCATTATCTGAAAATCCTATATATCATTCGAAAATGAAACATGTTGAACTTGATCTCGGTTTTGTTAGGGAAAACGTTAAAAATGGTCAGGTCATAGTTAATTTTGTGTCTGCTTCTGATCAATTGGCTGATATATTAACTAAACCCCTCATTGAGAAGTCATTTATTTGTCTCAGTAAAAAGCTGGGAGTGTTGTCTTTCAGGGATAATGTCATCTCTAATGAATTTGTTCTTGAATCTACTACATGTTTCTCTTACTGTGAGGATGATGTTCTATCTGTTGCTTCTGATTAGTTCTTGTGTTTTTTTTTTCTGTTGAGTAGTGATCTTTGTTAGTGGTCTTGTTGTTGTTTTGGCTCATTGTTTGCTTTCATGTCTTTTAATGGCTTCATCCAGTGCTCTTCTAATGTTTGTATGTCTTGATGTTCTTGTGTAAGCTTCTTTCTTTTTCTTGCTTCATCTGTTGTCATCTTGATTAGGTATGTTACTGTGAGTCATGTATGGTTATTATATTTGTTTTCTGATGAAATCATTCTGTTTTTACTGTCTGCATATCTGTTTGTTGATCTGATATATGCAGAATGTTTTCTACAGAAATGCTGGTTATAGATCATAATTACACTGGTTTGATCAGTTAGTATGACTTGGTTGGTCTTGATTCTCTTGAATGTGTTATTTTTGTTCTAGATAACTCTGATTGGTTCTCATTTCTATACCTTTAGAGTCCATCTAATCTGTTAAAATTGTTAATGGCATAGGGTGAAGCTTAGATTCCAAAAATAATTCTTGAAGAGACAACGTTAAGATACTCTTCCAGAATTTGAGGATGTTAAGATGGAGACTAAAATCTCCCAGCTTAATTGGTAATAAAGAGACTCGAACCTCTCTGTCATTGAAAAGAAAATCAAAGAAAAAGGAAAAGACATAAATGAAATCAGTAAAAAAAATGAAAAGAATAAACTCTGATGATGGATCTCAGGAATAGTATAGTGAAATGAGTTCCAATTGAAGTTGTTATCAGAATACAAATGAGTGATATTCTTGAGGTTGAGATTCTGAGTCTATGAATTGATTTGTTCATATGTAGTCTGATAGATAATTAGTATTCTGTATACGAAATATGCTGCTTACATTTGAATCAACGACAGGGATTCATGACAGAGATATTTTTTAAATGAACATGATCACTTCATCAGAAATAGTGGATCAAATGACTGCATGATCTTCTCAGTTTTAATCAATCAGGTGATGATTAGATGAAAAAGAAAAAGATAAAAAAATCTTCACTGAGGAATGTTGGGATGTATGTAACAATGTGAAGAAATCAAGGATGAGCTGTTGAAGATTATTGAAGTTGTTGATGAAGCCATGGTCTTCTAGTTATTAGAAGAGGTGTATAGGCTCTAGTGTGTTCAAGAGTCTTCAAGTATGTTCTAGTGTATTCATGAAGCTTCAAGTAGTTAGTAGCAGATTCAAGGTTAGATTAGAATCAGACGAGTCTTTCATACTATATAAGGATCAGTTCTAGGATTTGTAAACTTAACTTGAAACGAAGAATGAAATTCTGTTGAGTTAAATACTCTGTTTCTGATAGTTACTTGTTTCACAAGTATTCGTTTATGCAATTTCCTCCTTTCTTGTTGTTCAAGATCTGCTTCAATCTCAATTTACTTACACTGACCATTATAAGGTCGGCGGTGAATGGATGAGATGATCGCTCTTGGAAGGGAGTCATGACAGTTCCTCGCTGTTTATTGATTCTCTTATTAATAAGCTCTTCAACTTGGTCAAGAGTGAACTAGGGTTGTTGTTCTCCAGTAGGTGAGGTACTCGACAGGTTGACAGAGTGAGTGACCGTCGGTATTTCGGTGGAAGCCTAAGACAAGGACTGAGGCCCGGAAGTCATCTCTTGATCTTCTTGAGGAACAGTGGTGCCTGGATTTCCAGTTTCTACTTCCCGTGGCCCTGCGGGACAAGGAGCATGGGCTTATCTGCGAGTCTGTCCTACGATGGTTTCTAAGAGGGATAGCATCTCCGCGATTACCTGAATGGTTTCCTCAACCACTTGAACGGTCGATCGAACTGGAATCTTGATGGAACAGGGGTCGGTCTAGAATTGCCAACATGCTCGCGTTCCGGTCTCGGAGGGACGGCATCAGGGATTGCTTGGCTAGCGGGTTCTTGGTGGAGTGGCGAAGCGGCGACGGATTCCGAGCTATCTGAGGATTTCTCATTAACTTGTTTCCGACGATTGGTGTTAGAGCGAGTCTGCATGACTGTTTGCTCGTATTACCACAGACGGCGCCAAATGTTGGTTCTGAATTTCCGAGGTGTTGACTTGACTGTGAATTGAATGCCAAAGGATTGATGATCGCATGCTTTCGTCTAAGCTCCTATGAACCTGCAAGAAGGGGATCGTAACAGATGGGGTACCTCCGAGTCCCACTCCAATGATTAAATGAGTATATTGCGTGTATTATCTCAAAACCTCATGAACATATGTAAAGCAAGAGTATTTATAGAGTTGGAAGATCAAACCATTGTAGGCAGTTGGATATCTTTGTGAATATTGTGCCGGCAAAGATTAGGATAGCAGATATTACAGTTATGGAGTAATATTGCAGTTACCTTATGTAAACTTTGTAGAATATGTGCCCGATATACGCGGAATATCGTGGTTATATATACAGTGTCAGTTTGTGGGACCAGAGTTTGAGAGATTTGACTCTCTTGGCGATCGCTCATATGGCGAGCAGTAGGAGGCTTTGGCCTTTGTCGAGGGCGACCTGAAATAGGACTTTGGCGTCCACTTTATCTTTGGTTTTGGTACTGGACCACTTTATGGGTGTCAGTCTACCCTTACTGTGGGTCGGCCAAGTTCTGAATGATGTGGGTTATATCCCTTGTAAAGTGAATGGGTCTTCTAGGCTTTATTCATATTGTGTCGTCACTATCGATACCCAACAAACTTCATTATTCATTTTCAACCATGTTCACCCTTAAGTTTATCATCATTCAACCTACAAGTTATGATAACAATTTTTTTCCAGTTGGAGTAGAGGTATGTATTTGGTTATTCAAGTTACTGTAACATCACCATCGACATAATCAACAACTTCATCGTTGTTGGTAACTCGACCGTCATAATAACACAGTAGAATCGCCATGTCTCTAACAAAATACTAACACCAAATTGAACGTATTATATATGAAATATTAAACTATATCACGTACAAACACATAATGGTTTCAAATTTAAATGTCATAATTAGTCAATAATTAATCATTGAAACAACTTAAATTTTGTTAATTGAATGGAATATTTCTAGTCAACCACAAATTTATACATCCACATAATGCACTTCATCAATAATTACCTAGTCAATGAACATTTTCACCATCACCAGTTAGCAATTCAACTACTAATGGCATGTTCTTTTCACGGAATGGAAAAGGAATTCGGCTTACGGATTCCGTAAGAAGTTGTTCTTTTCACGGAATTGCCAGAATTTGGCTTACGGATTCCGGGCGGGGTAGGCTTATGGATTCCGTCCCAAAAACTCAGAATTCCTAAGCCGGACGCACTAGGAATCAGGAATATAAGGCAAAATGACCGAAATGCCCTCATAAGCTTTCCTTAAGGCCGGAACTACCTTTCTCTTCACTGCTCCTCATTCAGACCGAAGCTCTTCCCATTGTCTTCACTGGAGCTCTTCCTCTTCAATCCTCGTCTCCTCGTCTTCAGCCCTCCCTGCTCAGGTATGCTTCGATTCCTCGAGACGATTCTTCCTCAGGTATGCTGGGTTCGTGATGTTTCTTCCTCGAGACGATGAACCCAGAATTGGATTCTGGGTTCGTGATGAACAGTCTACCTTGTTTGAATTGTTTCCAGGAACCGTCTACCTTTAGAACAGTGATGAGCTTGGTTTAAGTAGTCGGAGTTCCCCTTATGGTTGATTCTGGTGAAATCAAGGTTAGACCGACTTCATAAATTCCATCATGGCAATATATACTTGGTTGAAGTTCAAACCAATATCTCTCTCTTCCTTTTGGCCTATCTTACTGATTTACTTTTCTCATTGAACTTCTTTTGAATGGACAACTAATTTTAGTTATGTAACTTGTATGCATAGTTGACTGCTTTAATTTCCACGGACAAGTTCGCAACTAGAAAGATCAATAACTATGTGGTGCAATCCATTGAAGCTGCATATTATCGGGTGAGCAACTTCAGTGTGATTTCTTTTACATATGGGTTCAGGTATCTCCAATTTTGGTTGATCATTACTAATTGTTTTGATTTAGTAGGTATCCAGTAGAGTTGATATTGAATCCAAAATGGAAAGGATACATACGCTTGCTTTACTTGCAAAAGAACTGATTTTGGTGGTTGAAAGAGAGTTAACCATATTCCAACCAGAGTTTCATCGTTGGTGCCCTGCAGCTGTAATTGTCTGAGCTACTAAACTGAATAAACTCTATGGAGCACAACTGGTTAGTTCCTGTCATTCATTGATGCATTTTTCCTCTTATATCGTTCAGTTTTTTGTAATAAGTGTCCTATTTGGGTTTATGTAGAGACCATACCTTAAAGAGTTGTCGTATCTCTCAGAAGATGTTAGATCTGTGCTTTCAGCTGCCAATAAATTGGATACTGCACTTACTAGTCTATATATGTCTGCTTCTGGAGGAGAATTCCAAGGTCTAGATCATTATCAGGTATTTTTTTTTTGTTTCGTAAGAGTATATCGTTTAGCTGGATTTATGTTAAACTCTTCATGTTTAATTGTTAAACTCTTCACGTTTATGACCCTTTATTATAGTACTAACTTCATCCTCATGTTATGACACATGTTTCCATTCTTCAGATTGAAAAAGTTGCTGGCCCAATTATGCTTGATCGCATCTTGCAGTGGATTGAACGTGTGTTTAATCTTGAGGTAAGACTAATATTAGTCACTGTAATGTAAACTTTCACTGAGCTAAATGTAATGTCACTTGTAAAGAATAATAAGGTATTAGATTATTTTTGTGCTTTAAAACAACGAGCTTAGAATTAGGATATTCTGGATAAATGCAGGAGTGGGAGGGTTTGTCAGTTCAGCAAAGACAGGCTGCATCGGTAGTTGAAGTTTTCAGGATCATAGAGGAGGTACAAGCAAAGTAATTGAGCTATGTCCTGGTTTATCATGCAGTATAGTAGGCTAATTGTTTCCTTGAAACTGCAGACTATGGAGCAATTTTTCGGATGTTGAATGGTGCAGGTGTCGTCCATACAGTACTACTTCCTACGTTGCTGTCAACAGATAGAGGCAGGGTTATGGGTGATTGCGGATGTGTCCTATAGTAGAAGAAGTGATAACTCTAGTCATTGTTCATGGAGACTTCCTTCTGGATGCATGATTCAAGACCTATCCAGTGGTTGTTCCAAGGTTGAATGGAGTTGAATGGTCGACTGAATGAATTTATCTTGTTGAATGTTCGACTGAATGGAGTTGAATGTCGACTGAATTTTCGTTTTAACTCATATATTTTACAAGAAAGACAGATTAAAATGAGTTGGTGACAAGTTTAAAATTGTGAATTTTGTTGATTATATTGTGGATTGTTAGAATATATGAGATAGAAGAAATTGTCCTTTAAAATTTAATTAAATAAATTATTTAAAAGTATTTTTTTTAATTATTAGTTAATTATACTTAAGTTTTTATTATTAATAATTTTTAAGTCATTTTACCATATTACATTCCTTTTCCATATACAATTCCACCAAAAAAACAACATAATTCCTTATTCCGTTCTATTCTATTCCACCAAAAAAACAACTTCATATTCTTATCTTCTATTCCTTATTCCCTATTCCTATTTCGTATTCCTTATTCCGAATTCCGTGAAAGAAATGCCCCATAAAAGTTCAATCATTCTTATACAGTACACTATAAATGATGGTTTTAATACAACTGTTTCAATAATATATTAGCAATAATCTAAGATAAATTAGTTCGATTGGATAATGTCCCTAAAAAAATAAAATTAGTGTTTCTAAATATATATAATAGATCATTAAAAAAAACATAATTGGCTCAATTATTAGTAATAAAAAATTAAATTAGTTCAATTAAATAATTTATCCTAAATTTTAAAATTAAGGTTTTAATAATTAATGCAGAGATAAAGGCGATGGTGGAGGAAGTACTGGGTGGAGCACACCAAGGTCAGGCTCTATCCGAATTAATTGTGATGCTTCTTGGTGAGTAAAAACTTGGATGGGGGGCATCTGTGTAATTGCCCGGAACTCGAGTGGAGAAGTTGTAGGTGGAATGAACCATCGTAGTCGTTGCGATGAAGTTGAAATCCTGGAGGCTTCGGTTGTGATAGAATGACTCAAACTAGCCATCGAGCAGGGATGAAACGATGTGGAGGTCGAGTCGGATTCTAGCGTGGTCATTAATCAGATCAAAGGAAGTGCACCTTTTTGGAGACTGAGAGCACTCCTAGCAAACATTACCATACTAGCTAGCCAGATCGACCACATAGCATGGAAAACAATTCCAAGAACGAACAATGGGTGAGCAAATTGGATAGCCAAACAAGCGAGAACGGGTGTTTGTCTCAATGACTGGGTTACCCGACCCTAAGGGTGAGCCCGGGCGGGACGAACCATTCTTTTTGGCAAGAGAGAACCCGAGACAGAAAATTTTGGTCCTCACTTTTGGAGGACCGAGACCGATTTGGGGCACAAAAGTCTGTCCGAGTCGGTCTTGATCGACTCGGGGCGGTCTCAGTTTTGGACCGAATTTTGGAAAAAATATCTCAATCGACGTAAGATTGAAGAAGAAACCATGTCAGTATACCAATCGACTAGTATTACTAGGGTTGGTATTATTCGGGAGAAGAAGATATTTAATTAAATCGATTTCGGGTCGGGCCGGTCCTAGCCGGGCTTTTGAAAAAAAAAGTTTGAGTCTGAGCTTGACTTTGAAGAAAAAAACTCGTTCGCTCGGTCTCAGTCCTAATCAGGCCGGTCTCATATCGGTTTTGTCAGAATTTTGGTATAACCAGTCCTTTTTGCTCATCCCTACCGACCCCCAATCCCTCTTTTATTATTATCTAAAGATTGTAATGTCGGATGTGAGTTTTTTCACGGCTCGTCCTTTTCTTATATCCGGTGAAATAAAATGCTCAGTTGACCAATTTTTTTTTAATAATTAATAAATAATAAATCGAACTGTAGTCTTCTCCAGCAAATCAACTTTTCCAGCCGCAGAGGACTAGCACTTCCGTCAGGTATGTCTTTTGTTACTTTCGAATTCTTGCATTTCCTGATTTGGCGGTTTCCACGTTTGTGTATTTTATGCTTGATTTTGTCAAAATTCTTGTATTTCTTCTTAACTCGTATAGTAATTATGTCAAGACAATACATTTGTGAGTTCGATTGAACCTCGGAATGCATTTCCTGAATTTAGTCGAATCCAAAAATTGCAGTTTCTGGATTTGATTGATAAGATAATAACAGTACCCCTGAAAATGCATGTAGATTGTCGTTGAAGCCAATAACATGGTGTATATTCATTGAAGACGAACACGCCAGGTTTGGAGGAGGATACTGATTACTGAGCGGAGGAAAATTAGGATCACCTTGTCATCAGCGAATATCTTGAACCTTGAGAAAGGTACTTGGCAAATTAGATTGGTAGCTGGTATCCGTTTTGGCCACACTTCATCTAATAAATTAGATTTTTAATTTAATGAATCATTTTTATAGCTTTTTATAGTTTTTAATAAATTATATTTTAAATTTAATTAATCTATTTTTACAACAATAGGATTCTCTTTGATATATCCCGAATTTAAGGATCACTGTTGCTAGGGAGACATTCAGTCTACAGTATTGTTATTAACCCTGGTCTGTCTCTAATGGTTTGATTGTTTGTTTGGATGGAGTGTTTCTTCAAGAGGTAAAGTTTTCTATTATAAGTTCTGTCACATGACTATCAATTATGGATGTGTTTGTTACTCATTGAAGAAACAAAGTCAAACTCAATTCCTGGTTGTCAAATGGAGAGGATCAAAGTCTAAAATAATTTTACCCATGCTCTATTATGCATGGAAACAAACAACAATACTCTCTTGCTAGTCATTAACAACAGAGCCATTCGGATTTCATAGTCTTGTCCACCAACAACAATCCAGATAACAGAAGAAAACGCAGTCCAACTCTTTTATTTCAGCGCAAAACAAAAATGTCATTGGACATCACCATATCAAACAGTAGGACTAGAAATAGTAGTACCTCATCAATTAAGAATAGTTGCTCTTGTAGAAGCTCTTGAGAAAATCAGAAGCACCCTTGTCCTTGCTTCCTGTATCCTGCACAAGACCTTCACGACTTAACACATACTGCCCGATGATGTGGTGCCTCTGCTTTGCATGCTCCGTGATATTGTTCAGCTCCTCCATACCCTTGAACAGAAGCATATCAATCACCTGCAAAAGTTTCAATTCAATACCTTCGTTGCAAATCAATAATCTGCCGAACACTCTAAATAACACATCGATTAATATATATATATATATGTGTGTGTGTGTGTGTGTCTCTCTCTCTCTCTATCTAGAGAGAGAGAGAGATGTCAAGAGGATTAACATCTTTGCGGTCTCATACAAATGATGAAAGTGGATAACAATAGTACCATTTACATGGATGCTCCATAGACAATAATGATGAGATGATTATGTCTATCTAACAATGCAAGAGTCTCCAGTCAGGAATTCCCACAGCATTTGCTTGGGCATCATCTAAATGTGAAATAACATGAATTTGCAAGAACGAAGTGTTCCTCTAAATCAATTTCTAACATATTCCAGACCAACAGAGAAAAAAAAAAGGCAAAAAGAAAAACAGACTAAAAAGAGCACACATTAGAAACAATCTACCAAGAACTAGAATTTGCAATTTGCAGGAAGTGTTCCCCTGTAAATAGACTATTCTTCGAGTTCTAACAACTCCAAATTCAAATAACAAGATGAACAACGCAGAATAGTCAAAGATGGGATAGAATGGAGAATAGAAGAGGCTTCAAGCCTGGTCTGCTTGGGAATTTTACAATACATATACATGAGGTACTTTCTTCATAAAAGAAGCTTAGCCATCACTTTACTGATAAAGAGGAAAGGATACAAACCTACGCAGTTCAAAAGCAACAAATCAAGAAGAAGGAAACCCTGAAACATGAGTACAAGAAGACAGAAACTCCTCGTAACAACAAAACAAGCAGACTCAAACTTAAAAATGTGGTTTGAGGTTTTGAAATATAGGAAAAGGACTCTTTCTCAAGCAATGCAGCTTGGGCAGAATAATTCTCCAGAGTAATGTATGACTAATTTTCAAAGTTCTCTAGCTGATAGATTGTGAGAGAAAAGATCAGAACACATAACATTACTCGGCTAGCAAAGAAAGACTGTTAATTGGATAATACTGTTCCAATCCCTCTATTCAGAAGACTTCGGTAGCAGATAATACACAAAGTTTGAACTTTTTCCAACATTGGACCTGGTTACTAGCATTAGCAGTATCCATAAGAAAAAATAAGATAAAAAAACTCCCAGGAGTAGGGATATTGACTAATTACATTGCAGATAATCCTGAATTTCCATACAAGCCAATAGCAGAAACAAACTCAAACTAAGGAGTAACATCGACTGTGTTATGAAAGCAAACCTCTGTAGCAGCAAGCTAATAGAATATGAGCTGAATCAAACTTCAGTTCACCAGACACTATGCACTAAAGAAGCTGTCTGTTTCCAATATTTACCATTGCCGGGGGAATTAACGGAAACTTGAAGCGTAAACAGCAAGGAAATGAAGAAAAAAATACCGAATCCTTAGCTGACCATACAACAGCTACAGACAAAACCCTAATCAAAGACTACATAAAACCAATTTAAATTCTAATCACCATAAAATCATTTCCTCGGAACTGCGTCGCAACAGCATAGATATACCGGGAGAGAGGGAGAACCTTAGGATCAGTGACGTGGCCGTTCTTTCGGATCTCAGTGGCGATGGTGGAGCGGAGATGGGACATGGTGACTACATCGTCGAGGTTGTATATGTCCATGATCGTGGGGATGGATCTGCAGGCAGATCTGAAGAATTCAAAGACACGATTCCTGGCCTCCACTAGGCTAGCTGAATTGGGCGGCACCTTCACGCTCGTCAGTCTGAACGCCATTGTCGTCTCAGGGACGAAGCCAGGATTTACAACGAGTGGGGGCAAGATATTAAAAAAAAGAGAGTATATCATTAAATTACATATAAATATAAAAAAAGGTGTATCGAAGGGTAGTATTGCAACTTCGAGCATTCTTTAGGACATAATTGATGAACTCTCAAAGATGTATTGGGCCGAGAGAATAGGGTCCATCTGCTACCTAGCCGCATCCTTCACATCTCTCCTTAATTACCGCCACCGACAAAGCATTCCAATTGAGCACCGAGCAAAGATGGAATTCAACTCTACCATGAAAGCAGTTGTTGTGCTACTATTCTTCTTGATTTCGGCATTAGGTAAATAAGTTCTTGCTTGAAAAGAATTCAATGAAAATTGTTTCAATATAAATACTAAGCACCTTAATTGCTACTAACTACGTTGAATTTAGATTTTAGAGTGACGTTATTTGAGGATTCATGCAGATGATGGATTTAAAATTCTGCATTTTTTCTAACATTTGAGAGTTGTTGTGAACCTGTTCTACAGGTGATAGTACCAAGAAGGCAAGAAGGCTGATCCAAAGGCCCAAGCTCTAAAGGCGGCTAAAGCTGTGAAATCAGGAAAAACCTTCAAGAAGAAGGTTAAGAAGATAAGGACATCTGTGACATTTCACCAAAAGACAGGAACCCTGAATATCCTCGCATCAGCGAACACCCATTGGTCGACTAGCTTCAAGCAGCGAACTCTCGAGCAACCCTTTTCTTCCTTTCGGTCAGGGGGGCAATTGTCATTGAATTGGAGTATACACTACTGACTTAGTAGGGGCAATTGCCCCCTGGACCTCAAGTGGCTTCGTCCCTGGTCGTCTCTCTCTCTCTCGCCCGTTCTTTACTGGAAGTGGTCTCGTCTACTGGTCGACAAGCTTTGCAGATAATAAATTTACCGATTTTTTTTCTTCAAAATATACCAAATTTAAAAATTAAATAACAAAATAATCAATTTTTAAAATCATTTACCTCAAGTAAAATATAATTACGGAAATGTCCTCAATTTAAAAAAAAAATACGAAAGTATACCTCCCCGCGACTCTCATTCGCGGGTAGGAGTTTACATTTTTTCTACCCGTGAATGACATTAGCGAGTGGACGTTTAAACGTTACTCCATTAAAATAGATGTTACTCGTGACTCCCATTCGCGAGTGACTTTTAATTTAATGTCACCCGTGAATGTGAATGGGAGTCGCGGGTGACTTAACGTCACATTTTCCAATATCCGCTTTCATTTTTTTTTATGCGCTGCACTAAAATATCTCACTTTTCACTGTGGAAGCTTTTTCTATCCATATTAATAATTGAGATAATAGGGCATCATTAACGTGCTTTTGATAGGGCATCATATGAACAATCCTTTTATTAATTGATAAATTGCTTCCACAATTAAAAGATACACGCGACTCCCATTCGCGGGTGACATTAAATTAAAAGTCAATCGTGAATGGGAGTCGTGTGTGACGTCTATTTTAACAGAGTAATATTTAAATGTCAACCCATGAATGTCATTCGCGGGTGGAAAAAATGTAAACTCCTACCCACAAATGGGAGTCGCGGTTAGGTATACTTTCGTGTTTTTTTTTAAATCTATGACATTTCTGTATTATATTTTATTTAGAGGTATATATTGGTGAAAAACTCACCACATTATACCAACTTGCGACTGTCCGTGGGTAGGAGTATTCAATCCTATACGTGACTGACAGTCACGAATGAGAGTGAAATTCACGTCAGTTGCGAGTGTAACAGAAGTATTAGCTCTCATTCCTAAACTAATTGAACACAACCCGCGACTAACAATCATGATTGTCGAGTAGTCTTTTTAAATATATATATATAATTACTTTATATATATATATATATAAAATATGGTTGATTATATTTCTATATTATTTATCTATTCAACCAAAAATATTCTCATTTTTTGGGAGATGATGCAAAAAAATATTTGCTTTCGTAAATGCTTTTCTAGGTACCTTAAATTTTTTGAAATATGAGCTTTGGGTATTATTTCATTAAAAAAAATAGATTGCATGACTAAATAACTTAAAAGTCTATACAAATTAATGTCGTTAAATTTCGATTTAAATGAAGTTTTAAAACATTTGTATTGTTTTTCAAAATTAACTCAACAAATAAACTAATATAAACCAAATACATAATCAAATAAGATTATTTAAAGTTAATACCTCTACCCCTACTGTTGGGTATCGATAGTAGCGACTCAATATGACATAGGACTTACACGGCCTTTGGGCCCGACATTGTTTCGGGGGCAGGGTCATATTCAAACATTCCCAAACTGGGTCGGCCCATAGTCATGGGAAGTAGGAAACCACAGACAGTCCCTCAGGAGGTGCGAAATATCTGACAGATCTTCCCACGTATCTGAGACACACCTCCAACGGAGGTTACATATGGTAACCGCAATATACTAAATCCCAAAGATCATGGGAGCCATTACTAAAAAGGATTCAGGTACCTAATACAGTTTGATCCTCTACATACATATACTTCTTTTTTTTATACGGTATCTAATTAAGAGTTTAAAAAAGACGATATACTGATATAAGCATCATAGAGGGACCTGGAGGAACAACCTCTGGTGCGCTCCTTTTTTTGCAGATTCTCGGAGCTCCGGTGAGTATCCAGTCAGCATCCATGAATCTTTGTCCCAACATTTGGTGTCGTCTGTGGGAATCCAACAAATAGCCATGCAGAGTCGCTCTACTCGCAATCGCAACAAACATGTGATGAATGAGTCATCTCATGCAAGTTATGAACCTACCGCCTCACAGCTTGACCTGCAAGGAGCCACCCTTGCAGGCTGCAACGGTCCCCGCTGTTCAACCTAGAAGTGTCCCTTCCAACGCCATCCCAACAAGACTCGTGGAAGGATACATTGGCACCTCTCGCCCACCATCAGCTCCCCTTCAACCTACATCCTAGCCTAACCCGTCGTTGCTCTGTACAAGTGGCCAGAGAGACCATCCTGGTCAACACGGAGATGCTATCCCTCATAGAAGCCATCCTGGGGCAAGCCCGACGACATACATCTACCCCCAAGAAGCCTCTCATCTTCAAAGGCACACATAAGTAGAAGCCGACAATCCCAGCTCCGTCAATCCTCAGGAGGAGCAATAAGTGACTTCGGGGGTCGAAGCCATGCCCCAGCTTCCCCAGCAATCCTGGGGGTAGTAACCTACAATTCCCACAATATCAATCCATCGATCACCTTGCCCGGCGGAGATCAACAACCCTGGTTTACCATGAACCAAGTGGAGGAGCTGATAAACAAAAAGCTAAAGAAGCATCGAGGAGTTGTAGCCTGTAGTGGCCCCTTTCAGGGAACAATCCTCACATTCGTTCACGGACTCCCTTATAGTCGTTAGAATTCCAAAGAGCGTGGTTTCTAGACCCGTCCCCGAATACAATGTCGAGGGATATCCTATCATCCACGTGAACAAGCACGAGTCCTCTCTCTTGGGTAAGTCGGATGACGATGATTATTTGGCTTTACTATTTCCTTCCACCCTCTCTGGTACAAACTCTTCATGGTTCATTGGCCTCCCTGGAGGATTGATAGGATTGTGGGTGGACTTAAAAACCAAGATCCTGCAGCGCTATATGGGTAACAGTCAACTACTGAGAGTGTGGTCGCCTTGGATGCGGACAAGCAGCAGTCGGGGGAAACACCGACCAATTTCTATGGGTGTTATCATAAAAACGTCACGGAGATCGATCGTCCAGTCACTGATGGAGAAATCGTTCAGGCTTATTACCGAGGACTGGACTTTATGAATAAAACTGCTCGGAAGTTGCGAAACAGCTACCACATGCATGAAATAAAGACTCTGGAGGAGTTGGCGATCCGGGCGAAGAGTTTCATAGATCAAGAGAGGGCAAAGGCCGAGGTGGAACTTTTGGCATCGGCTTCGCAAGGAGTTTATATTGAACCAAGGCGTGAAGGAAAGAATGAGAAGAAGGATAGGAGGGAAAGAGAAAAGCCTTGGTGTGAAGCCATAGACCACATCCTAGGGAGGTACCCAGAGTACTTCACACCAGTTAATAGGCAAATCTCCGCGGTGCTGATGGAGATGGAAAGAAGGTCACTGACCAGACCACCGATGCCTCAGAGAAACGGACAAACCATGGGGAAAGATGTTGAAAACTATTGTCGTTACCACAAGGTGAAAGGGCATAAGACTGATGATTGTCGGATTCTCAAGAAGGGCATCGAGAGGTTAATTCAGATGGCATGCTAAAAGGATTTGTAGCGGGAAGAGAACGAAGTTGAACGCTGTCGAGGAGAATTCGCTCGTCGGCGAACCAAAAGCGTTTCAGGCTTTCACAGAGCAAATGTGTCATCAATGTGATCACAGGAGTATTCGCAACTGGAGGCGAAGGGAGCAATTATAGGAAGGTCTATGCCATACAGATCTCCACAGCCGTACAACTGGGAAAATACCTCATCCCCAGGAGGACATTGTCATTTCATTCTCGGAGGATGACTTGGCTCATGTCACAACCCCCCTCCACCCCCACCCCCCACACACACAACGATGCGTTGGTCATCATTGCTGAGGTTGATGAGTGTGACATGAAGAGAATTTTGATCGATGGAGGTAGCTCGATAGACGTCCTGTTCTTAGACGCCTTCGAAAAGATGAGTAACTCCAAGAATGACCTAAAGTGGGGTTATTTCCCTCTTTTAGGCTTCACTGGTAGGACTACATATCCACTCGGGGCCATCACCTTACTCGCGGTGTTGGGAAAGGGAGGGAAGATAATCAAGGTGTTCGTTATCTTTGTAGTAGTTTACACCCCAACTTCATACACTGCCATTCTGGGAAGAACCACAATCAACCCTAATAAAATTGTAGCATCCACAACCCATTATAAGATGAAGTTCCCTACTCCACACGGTATTGGAGAGGTCTTGGGCGATCAACCATCGTCACGACGGTATTATGTAAATTGTGTTCGCAGGAGGAACCATAGTGAGACTCTGTCGATTCGCGTGAGGACAAAGCTCGACCTGCACTGGTAGAGAAGCTGGATGAAGTAGAGATAGACGACCCATACAAAAAGGTGTGAATCGGGGCCGCCTTGGATGAAGAACATAGGGATGCCTTAACATCTCTCTTGAAGGAGTACAGAGAACAGTTTGCTTGGAAGCCCAATGACATGCCTGGGATCAGTATGGATATCATTTCTCACGAGTTGCGGATAGACTCGTTCGTCCAACCCATTGCTCGGAAGAGAAGATCGTTCGGGTTTGATAAGCGTTTAACGATCAAACAGGAGGGCGGGAAACTGCTCGATGCTAGATTTGTAAGGGAGGTGCGCTTTCAGAGTGGGCTCACAAACCCAGTGCTTGTGAACAAGTCGAATGGAAAGTGGCGCATTTGCGTCGAGTTTTGGGATTTTAACAAGGCGTTCCCCAAAGACTCATACCCTTTGCCCCGACTCGATCAACTGATGGATGCCACCTCTGGTTATGAAATGTTGAGTATCATGGACAGATATTCCGGATACAACCAAATCTGAATGCACCCAGACGACAAAGCAGACATGGCCTTTTACACAAACGATGATATCCTTTGTTATAGAGTATTGCCTTTTGGACTAATCAATGTACGGGTGACCTATGAACGAATGGTGAACCGACTGTTCAAGTAGATGTTGGGGAGGAACATGGAGGCCTATGTGGACGACATGCTCGTAAATTATGTCAAAGGAAATCCTCATACGACGAATCTACGAGAAGCTTTCGACTATATGCGAAGGCACAATGTTCGTCTGAACCTGACAAAATGCGCTTTCGGACTAATGTTAGGGAAATTCTTGGGTTTTATGGTTAGTGAAAGGGAAATTGAGATAAATCGTGAAAAGGTTAATGCCATAAAAGAGATAAAGTTCCAGACTTGCCATAAGGAGGTTCAGAGTCTGAATGGTCACCTGGCTGCCACTTAAGTGTCATGTAATAACTGTCCTCGCCAACAAACCACTTAAGTGTTTCCTAATGAAGTCACTCTCTTCAGACAGAATGGTCAAATGGGCGAACAAATCGAGCGAGTTCAGAATAAATTTCCCTTCAAAGACGGCTATCAAAAGACAGACATTGGCAGACTTTATAGTGGAAAGCATTGGTCAATGTCATAAAGAGATCGAAGACGACTCGCCACAGGCGTAGGAAGAACAATGGGAGATATACACGGATGGGTCTTCTTCTAAGGAAGGTTCGGGGGTATGTTTGGTGCTCGTCACTCCAAAGGGTGAACCTCTCATAGGAAGGTTCGGGGGTACATTCTTGAAAGACAATATCAACTCATGTTATGGCGTTCTCAAAATACTCATAAGTGACAACGGGCCACAATTCGTGGGGAAAGAGCTTAAATGGCTTTGTGAGGACTATAAGATCAACCAATGATTCAGCTTGGCACATCACCCCACACAAATGGACAGGTTGAAGCAACCAACAAGATAATCTTGGCGGGTCTCAAAAAAAGAGTAGAAGCCTTCAAAGGAAGCTGGGTAGAAGAGTTAGACAATGTGTTGCGGGCTATCAGAACGAAACCCAAGATAGACACGGGAGAAACCTTATTCAGTCTAGTATATGGATCCGAACTCGTGGCCCCAACCGAGATAGCGGTGCCAACCCCTAGGGTTCTACATTTTAATGAAGGGCAAACGATATTGAGCAGCAAATAGATCTTGATTTGGTCAAGGAAAATCGATGGCAATCATATGAAGTCCAAGAAAAAATGAGACTATTGACTGCTCGATATTTCAACAGAAGAGTCAGCGCTAGCCAATTTTTCGTGGGGGAGATGGTAATGAGGCATAACGAATTTACGAATCTAGACTAGCATAACAAACTTTCAGCCAAATGGGAAGGACCCTACAAGGTAGTGTAAATTGTGGCACTAGGTGCATATTATTTGGCAAAAAATGGAGGGTATAAGGTTAGCTCATCCTTTTAATTCCGAACATTTACGAAGGTTTTATGTATGACTTGTAATTATGATATTTCAATAAAGAAAAGTCCTTCTTCAAAAGCAAAATCATTTGAATGGCAAGGAGTAAAATCTCGACGAAATAAGCACACGAAACAACAAGGTAACAATCCCTATTGACCAAGCAATTGTAAGACCTAATTAAATGGGATAAACTATCAGGGTAACAGTCTCCTCAATTAGGCAAGTTAAGAAGGAGCGGAAGAACCAGAAAGGTAACACTCCCTCCTAACAAGGAGAGCGAACGAATCAGCAAGGTAACATTTCTTTTTCTAAAAATACATAAGAGAAATAGGCGAACGAACCGTGAAGAGGTAACAATTCCCTCTATTTAGACAAAAGAAGTGAACGAACTGAAAAAGTAACAGTTCCTCCTGACTTGGGTCGAAGAGCGAACGAACTGAAAAAGTAATAGTTCCTCCAAACGACGAATAAGTGAAGGAACCATGAAATGGTAACAGTTCCCTCTACATAGGCAGAAGGAGCGAACTGTCTGAACAAGTAACAGTTCCTCCTCAAAGGCAAAAAGGGCATAAGAATTGTTAAAGATAACATTCCGAGTTAAAGAAGTCCTCTAGAAAAATGTTAGAAGGAAAGGGCCCTTGAGGTTCTTCTTGGAAGACAAGAGTATAAAGGACTGCTCTTAAAATTTGAAATCGAGTCCAGGACAAGGTCGATATTAGGTTAGCAAGATTTCGTGAAGGCCACGATTAATGTGATAGTGAGAAAGTTCAATTTGTTTAAGTCAGAATTATGTTAGCCCAAGACTCCTTAGGTCATTGAGGGCAACCATATACGCCAATTCGACGATCGAAGTAAAATGCAAGTCAAAGCAAAATGCAAATCGAAGCAAAATGGAAGTCGAAGTAAAGCAGAAGTTCCACAAAAAGAACATAAGGAAGAAAATAACCTCTATTATAATAAAGGATTCATTACAGGGCAAAAGTAGAAAAAACAAGAGTACAATAATATCTAATAAGGAGTGGGGGTGTCCTTGGAGGGCTCAACCTCCTTTTCGCCCGCAGAAGCATTCTTTTCCTCGCCAGCAGCAACTCCAGAAGGCGCGTCCTTGACGTAGCCGTTCTCCATGAAGTCTTGGGTGACTTCACATCTTGGAGAGGAAACTTAGGTCCATCTCCTAGATCTCGTCAACCAAGACCTGGAGGTAGGTTGAGACCTAGTTCTTCATTACCTCTAAAACACAATCAACGAACTTCTCAGACTTCTTGAACTCCTCGACTACCCTTGAGGGGTGGAGATCTCCTTGATTTTAGACTCAAGTTGATCCTTTTGATCCCTTAACGCTTCCCTTTGAGCAAGTGTCTCCCTCAACTCACCTTGATGACGAGTGGTCCCTGTTTCTTGGGCGAGATGCAGGTCGACCTCCTTGGCTCGACTCTTAGCTCGAGTGTTGCCCTCATCAGAGACCTTCAACTGGGCATCTATATCCTAGATCGTGGTGAACAACTCCTTCTCCCCCGCCTCGAATTCTTGGGCCTTCTCGACGATCCCGATCGAAGCCTCAACCTTCTGCTTCAACTCTTCAACTTCGGAAGACTCGAGCCCTAAACTCTTGTACTACTCGAGCTTGATCAGTAGGTCACACTTTTTGTCAATGCATTGTCCGACCATGCGACCTATGACCATCTCCTCGCGGACGACCTGGTAAAAGAAAAAGAAAAAATTGTAAAATCGAAGACAAAAAGGGGGACTTATACAAGTAAGGGACAGGGACCTGTCTTACCAAGGCAAGGCACTCGAAATGGGCCCGCATGGCATCCTCAACGTCATCGATCCCCATGTTAACCATCTTTCGGTTTTTTGGGGGAATGATCCCGTTTAACAAATGTATGCAGAGGTCTAGGTTGCCCTCTAACACAATTTTTTTGGAGATCTCCGTCTCCCAGAAAGAGAGGCAAGGGACCCACAGACCCCTTGGATAAACTGTCTTTGGCTGTTGGTTGAGGGACAACAAGCTAAAATAATCCCTGGTATAGCAAGCTTTGGAAGTTGTTGCCCTCGTGGACCCTTTGACAATGATCTTCTTTCTCTGACCAGCTGCCTTCAAGGGGTTGGGGCCAGCACGATCGCCCTTGGGGGTAGTAGTAGGCTCGCTGGAAGGAGAAACCTTAGTCCTTTGGCGAGGGGGCTCCCAGCATCAGACCCCCATACTCCTCATCATTCACCGCGCCCTTCTCCTTCTTATAAGGAGCACCAGAAGTCAGTGTGTTCTCGGAAAAACACAACATAAGACATTCAATTTTATCAAACAAAAAATCAAAAGGAAAAGGGTAAGGGTAAGGAGGGAAAAACAAAATAGGTGACCGCCAACATCGGTCGTGGAGTCTCCTTCTTCAGGTTTGCGCTTGGTCAAACGCCTAGGAAGGGGAGGAGGAGGAATGAGTGAGGCATGAGTCATGGACAGTCTTGTCTTAACCTGTTTGGAAAACATGCTAAGGAGTTTAGGCCCCCGGGTGCCTACAACACAAATAACAACAAGAGAAAAATTAGAAAGTTACGTAGTTAATTGAGATAGCGAAGGTTGTTGGATGCCTGCCAGTTGAAGGGTGGCCTCTGAAGTCTCTGCCACCGAGCAGAACAAGGAGAAACTCAGTTGTCGATGATGTTGAAATAGGTCGTCAATAGTGTTGGGGAACGACTGGGCCTAGGAGTGCCGAAACTTCCGAAGTTGGAACCCAGTTGTCTCGATGTTGGAGTGCCGGAACTCCGGGGGAGTCCCTGATGGTCACGGGGGCAGCAGAAGCCCTCGCAACTGAGGTTGGGGAACGACTGAGCCTAGGATTTGTGGCTACCTTCAGGCTAGATGAAGAGTGGGCTGACGAACCCCTCTCGACAGACACCGTGTCATGTCAGTAGAGGGTTTGGCAGAGGAAACTTTTCGAGACACATTAGACATGGAACTATTAATTTATAAAAAGGTAAATAATATATAAACTTTGTTATAATTTACTCTTAACAATAAATTTTAATAACAAACTTTAACAAACGTATGGAATTATGCATTTTAGTATTTCAATAAAAAAACAAATATAAAAACATGTGAAGTAAGTAAAAATTATGTCTAAAAATGAAGCTTTACATAATTATATAAAAATTATTAAGAAACTATATTGATAATATTAATATTTTTATATATGTGTTAAATTTATATTACATACATAATTAGGATAAAACACCTCAGCAGTCATTTATGTTTACACTATGTAACTAAATGATCACTTATGTGTTTTTTTTCGTGTAACTAAATGACCACTTACGTTTCATAAACGTGACTTTTTGGTCAAATTTGTCATATTTAGTTATTTATGTTTGACAAATGTCAGTCAATATTCACTAAAATGATTATTTTACTCTTCATATTTATGCAATTTTTTATATTCATGTCCGAAATATGATTTTGAACTCAAATTTGTGCATATTGGGTTGAAACCGAACTCAAAAATGAAAATCTAGGTTACAAACTAAACCCCATAACGTGAATCTGAGTTCAGTTCGAACATAAATTTGTAGATCTTGGTTCAGTTCAAACCTAGATTTCTATATTTGGGTTCAGTTTGAACCTAAATTTGTTTATTTGGGTTCGAACTTAACTCATATCTAATAATTCAGGTTTAGTTTGAACTTAGATTTGTTGATCTAGGTTTGAACTTAACCTAAATTCGTAGATCTGGACTAAGTTTGAACCCATATCAACAAATTTAGGTTCAAACTAAACCCAAATTCTTATATCTGGGTTAAGTTCAAACTCAAATCAACAAATTTGGGTTCAAACTGAAACCAAATATGCAAATTTGGTTCAAAATTAGATTTCAGGTTAGAATCGAGGAAAAAGAGCTTAAAGATTAAGAAGATAAGGTAAATGGCATTGTAGTTAGTTTTTTGCATATCTTTTTTATAATTGTTCAGTCACAGTTTGAAATATAAGTAATTGTTCAGCACAAGTTTCAATTGTTCAGTCAGATATGTCAATATAAGTGATTATTGAGATAATTTGGGTACATAATGTTAGGCATGAAATTATTAATTTTAATATATATATATATATATAATTAAATAGAATTTATTCTTAGAAATAAAACTTAATAATAAAATTTCATATATGCACTTACTTGATTTTTATAAAACATAATATTATGAAATTTAGTATTTCAATAAAAAATTAATAAATGCACATGTGAAGGATGAAAAAATAATTTAATATTTGTAACTTATGTGGAGAATGAATGAGAAGGGTAAACTTCCTCAAGAGTTACTTATGTTTGTCCTATGTTTTTGTGTAGCTATACGGTCACTTACATTTTCGAATGTTACTATTTGGTTAAACATTGTGTTATTTCGTCACTTATGTTTGATAGATGTGATTAAATGGTCACTAAAATGATAGTTTTACCATTGCACTTATCTTCTTGTTCTTCATGTTCATGTTCTTCATCTTCAAGTTCTTCTTTCTCAATTCAAACACAAAATCTATTTTCGATCACAACTTTAGGAAAATTCATACACTAAATATTTCCTCCCTTTTCCCTGATAAGTTTATCGAGTGATTTCTGTATTTACTGGCCCAAAAATTATATTAATTTTTGGGTTATGTGACTTAGAAAATCAACCATTTTTAGTTCGTAAAACCCATAAATTGTTGTTTTCTAGGTTCTGTGCCTCGAAAATCAACAATTTATGGGTTTACCGACCATAAATTGCTGATTTTTGGGTTCTGTGACCCATAAATCGTAAGTTCTGTTACTTAGAAATCGTTGATTTCTTGGTCACAGAACCCAGAAATCATAAATTTCCGAGTTTACGAAACCATAAATTGTTGATTTTTTAGTTAGGTATTCGATTTTGGGTTCAACATTCAAGTAAATTAGTTTGACATTCGATTTTTATAATTGACAAAGATGAAGAAGATCAAAGCAAGAATATGATGAATATCAATGAAAAAATATGAACAAAGGAAAATGAAGAAGAGTATTTTAGTCATTTTATCTCATAATTGTTTTTGGAAACCGTTCAGTCACATTGTGAAACATAAGTGACTCTGCAACTAAAGTTTCAACTGTTCAGTCACTTGTGCCAACATAAATAATTGTTAAGGTAATTTACTCTATTAAGAATCTAAGATACTTAATGTTTAATTTTGAATTTAAGTTATTTTTCTTCAAATTAGTGGTGTTGGTTAAATGGGTTGACCCACCAACCTGCCATGTCAAAACACTATATGTGACCCGTTAGGGTCAACTTCAATGGACCTGCGGGTCGGGTTGATCTAACCCAAACCTGGCAGGTCAATCTGAATTAACATTTATTATTCTATCCAAGGCCTTTCCAGTTCTCGAATCTCTAGAATTTCTCGCTAAAATATATCCCATTTTAAAACTAAATATCAAAAAAATCAATTTACAAACTAATTACTATACTATACCAACCAGTGATTGCGAGTCACGGGTAGGATATAGTTTTAATTTTATCTACGACCGCAGTCACGTGTAGGAGTATGATTTTTCTTTTCCAAATTTTTATATTTTAAATTGCATTGAAGTAAACAATTTAATGGTATAGGTCATGTAGTTATTTAATATGATTTTTGCACATTGTTTCGAGTTAGTCCAAAAAATAATTTACTTTCGAAAAGGTTTTTCGAGGGACATGAAATACCATTATTGAGATATATAATTTTTTCAGAATTTCTCCAAAAACAATGAAAACAATAAGTTCAATAACTAAACAAATAACAACTATAACCAAGTAAACGATATTACATTGGGTTAATAACCAAATTGTTACCCCAACTTTGAGCACTTTACAAATTACTACCTGAACTTTATTTTTTTTAAACTCCTACTTAGTAGACTTGAGGAAAATTGATACCTCGGTTAACTTTTCCGTTAAATATGGACGGAAAATGACGTGGATGACATGATTGGTTCGTGATTTAAAAATTAAATGATTTTTTAAAAATACCAAAAAAAATATATTTTTAAAAGCTGGAAAATTAAAGGGAAAATATGAATTTTTAATATAATACTTTTATTAAAAATATAAAATAATAAATAATTAGTTTTTTTTATTATTTTGTTTCATATTTTCAATAAAAATATTATATCAAAAACTCTTATTTTCTCAATTAATTTTCGAATCTTTGTTTAAATTTTTTCAGAATTTTTTAGAATTTTTTAGTATTTTTAAAAAATCATTTAGTTTTTTAAATCAGGGACCAATCATGTGCTGACACGTTATTTTCCGTCCATATTTAACGGAAAAACTAACTGAAGTAGCAATTTGCCCCAACTCTGAATTAAAATTTAAAAAAGCAAAATTCATGTAGCAATTTGTAAAATGCGCAAAGTTGTGCTAGCGATTAGGTTATTAACTCTATTATGAATACCAAAAAAAAACTCTTACATTTCAAGTTACACAACAATACTAAATAATTATAGTATCTCCATCTAGCAAGTAGTTCTTTAGGGACAAATATGGTGGTTCTCCAGGGCAGCGACGAATTTACCGTGACGTTCCCACTTTATATATATAGATAGATAGACAGCCAGATAGAGAGAGGGAGAAAGAGAGAGAGGGAGAAAGAAAAGTAAGTATAATTTAAATATAAATTTTAGTAATCCAGGTAAATATTGATTACAGACCCTAATTACCATAAAATGTTGTGTAGCCTGTTGTGATAGAGCTTTACTCATTTGTTGAAGGTGTTGGGTTCAATTACTTCATTTTTATTTTCCTTTTAATACAGACAGATTTTCTGTCTAACTTTACCATCGGTCTTTTTCTTCTTCTCATTTTCGTTCTGTTTCTGCAATTCTAGTACAACTTTCTTTGTTCTAGGAAGACCAAGACAGCATCTCTTGGTACGAAGCCAACTTCTTTTGATACGAACAGTCAAAGACATCTCCTTTTGTTGGTACTCAATTTTGTCTTCTTCAAGGACCTAAGCAACTAAGCTATGTATTTGTTCATCTTTTCTGTTTTGTTTCTGCAATTTCAGGACAACTTTCTTTCTTCCATGAAGACCAAGACAACATCTCTTGGTACGAAATGTTGTGCCTTTCAAGACAACTTTCATCTCTTGGTGCAAAATTAAGACAACTTTAATTTGTTTTCGTAATTGTGCCTTTAATTTGCTAGTTCTATTGAAATATTGGATGTCATGCTCTAATCTCTAGATCATTGTTGTTTTGTTTATCTTCAACAATTGATGATTGTTTAACATTAGGCTAGAAAATACTTTTAGCTACTTAAACTTTCATGGTTTAATATTTTTTACGGTGAATTTTACAGGCTTTTATGGAGATAATTTTTAAGAGAAAATCAACCATCAAGAATCAATTGAGTGACAATAATCATGTTCAAAACTTTATAAAGAAGATTTGATTATCAAATTCAGAGATTATTTTAAAAGAGCTTGAAGCTGATCTCGGATTAAGGAGAAAGATTTGTGAATATCATCTTAATGATCGAGATGAAAATAGAAGAAAGTATCTACTAAAAGGGCCATGTCAATTTCATGGACATAATTTTCCTTACAGAATGATTGGAGGCAAGAATCGAATAATCTATTCATTGTGGTTTAATGACTATCACAATTGATTGGAATATAACATAAAAATGATGTTGTTTATTGCTTGAGTTGATACCTTTTTAGGGGTAACAATTTTGTGAAAGGGAGTGGATAATCTTTCATCGTAAAGGGATTTACATCTTGGAATAATAAAAATAGATTGAAAGAACATATTGGGGGCGCCTTAAGTGAACACATTAAACCTTGGAGAAGTAGTCGTAATTTGTTAAATTAAGAGCAACACATTGAAACGGGTTTTGATAAGCATGGTGATCAAGTTCAGAAGGCTTACCGCATTTTATTGACAACATCAATTTATTGTGCTAAATTTCTCTTGTGTCAAGGATTACCTTTTTGGGGTCATGATGAATAAGAAACTTCTTAATCAAGTTAATTTCCTTGAACTCCATAAATTCTAGCTCAACATAATGAAGATGTAGATATGCACGTTCTAAAGAATACTCCTACCAATCACCAATTAATTACTCCTATGATTCAAAAGGATATTGTTAGCGTTGCCACAATAGAGACAACACCTGCAATACTTAAGGAGCTTGAAAGTTAATGTTTTGTCATTATTGTTGATGGAGCTCTCGTTGTTTCTCAAAAGGAACAAATGGAAATTGCTTTACGATTTGTGAATACAAAAGGATGTACCATGGAGTGATTTCTTGGTTTAGTACATGTTCAAGATACATGTTCTTTAACTTTGAAAGTAGCAATTGACTCTCTACTTTCTAAGCATGGGTTGAGTCTTTCAAGGATTCGTGAGCAATGTATGATGGTGCTAGCAACATGCGAGGTGAACTTAATGATCTTAAAAGTTTAATTTTGTAGGAGAATTCTTCCGCATGTTACATTCATTGATTTGCTCATCAACTTCAACTTACACTTGTTGTTGTTGCAACAGAAGTAGACGTAATTCAATCCTTTTTTGATCAAGTTCACCAAAAGTATTGTGGGTAGTTAATGCAAGGGTGTTGACAAGCTTGACGGGATGCAACTTAAGAAAGTTAATGCAGAATTGGTTAATGGAGAAATTCAAAGTGGTCAAGGTTTAAATCAAGAGACTAGTTTAAAACAACCAGGATATACTCGGTGAAGCTCACATTTTTATTCTCTGCAAAACTTAATTGGTATGTACTCTTCTGTTATTAGTATACTAGAGATTATTAGCAGTGAAGCCTTGAATGGGCATCATGGTTATGAAGCAAGAGGTCTAAAAAGAGTGGTGCATACATTTTAATTTGTTTTCACACTTCACATGATGAGGACGGTATTGTCCATTACAAATGGATTATCACATGCATTACCGAGAAAAGATCAAGATATTGTTAATGCTATGACTTTGTTAAACCTATCCTAGAAAAAATTACACATGATGCGAGATAGTAGATGGGATGCTTTATTACATCAAGTCTCATTGTTTTGTAACAAACATGCAATTGAAGTTCTGACTATGGATGTGTTTTATGCAATAGTGAGAAAAAGAAATGAATCTCAGAAACTAGTTATAGATCACTATCGAGCGGGTTTGCTCTATTTTGTTTGGATAGAAAACTTAAAGAGCTTAAAGACCGATTATGTGAGACAAGTACAAGAATGTTCTTGTGTGTGGGTTGTTTTAGTCCATCTAACTCATTTCCAGCATTAGACGGAAATAAATTGATTAACCTTTCCAAGTTTTATCCAATTGATTTTTTGATATGGAGTTATTGGATTTACAAGAAGGTATCAAGATGTACATTTTTTATATGCATTGAAGTGAAGATTTTTCACAGATTAGTGGAATTGGAATGCTTCAAGAGAAACTCGTTGAAACAAAAAGAAATCTTTCTTATCCATTGGTTCATCAAATGTTGAAGTTAACATTGATTTTACCAATTGTCATTGCAACTGTTGAAAGAGTTTTTCTGCCATGAGTTATGTGATGGATACTTCAACGCATCGAATTGGTGATGTATTTTTGAATGATAGATTGGTCAAACTTACATTGAGAAAGAGCTCTCTCACAATGTTGATAGTGAATTGATTTTAGAAGATTTCAAAAGATGAGATCTCTTAAGGATCAATTTTAAAATGTATTTCTCTCTTAATATTTATGTTAGAGCTCTAAAATATATTATAACATAAATTGTTATTTTATAGGATCCAATGACAAAGGGTATAAAGGCTGAAAAACTCATTCATAACTTTAATTGTCCGAGTTTTATATTATATTTTATGATGCATATATGTAATATAATGTTTTTCGCTAGATAAACATCATTTTGAATATGTTCTCCAATTTTATGTATTAATTAGTATGATAATACTGTTAATCAGTTACAAATATCAACATATTTTACTTGTTTAATATTGATATGTTTCGTTATTGATAAATAAGTACAATTTTTTAAACGAGGAATCCACTTAGTTAGGTTCCTACATTTGTCCCTGCTCCAAAGTGATGTGATGAGGTGAAACACTCCCATTAATTATAGTATCTCCATATACATAGTAGATTTTGAAATTCGACATTCGATTGTGATGGTATCCGCAACTAGTAACAAAATGATAGTGGTGATGAGGTAAAGTGACACGCATTAAAAATCATGTCCATTGGTGTGGTGATTCTTCTGGGATTTGATGAGTAGAGAGTGACCCTCCAATTGTTATTGTATCTTCATATAACCCCAAAATCCGTCTTCAATGATTATTGTATTTCAACATTGATGAGTGCATAAATGTTAGCAAATTGATACTACTAATTATAGTATCTCCATATAACTAGTATTTCTACTTGAGGTGGTGTGGTTGTGGTTTCTTTGGGAGTATGATGAGGCCAGTTGGGACACTCTTAATAATTATATTATCTCCATATAACTGGTATTTCTTCTTGTGACGGATAAACATGGTGGTTCTTCTTGGGGAGTGATATCACTACAAGAATGTTGGTCTACAGTCGTGGACCAAATTCATTGTCACTAAATACTATAACTACATAAGATGTTTCTGTGCCGACATTTAATGTAGTGCTTATACATCTGGTTTAGTGTCAAATAATTTGTCATAGCTAAAACTCATGTTTTGTGTGGAATTATTCCATTGTAGAATAGTTCACGTCGAAAAAAACTCAGTGCCAAGGCATCCTCGACCCTAATAGAGATAATCAGTAACATACTAAATATTTTATGTGAAAACATCTTTTTAGTGTCCAATGTAGTTATTGTAAATTATATATAAACAACTTCGGTTTCTAGTCGTCACATATATTAATTTGTCGTCAGTAACCTTAATCTAAAATTTAGTTTATAACATAGTATGACAACAACTTGTACGGAAACAAAAGTTGTTGCACCTCTCTCTTTGCATGAAGAATCAAAATAATTTTACCGACAATAAAACATATTCCATTGACACAAAAGATATAATTACTGAAGAAAACTATACGTATTAGTAAAAAATTAGAGGAATAATGCATACCTCGAAACTTTGAACTTAATAATGTATGTATTGTATCTGAACCAACAAAGCTAAATGATCGAACCTCGAACCTCTCTATAGACCTATTTAATTTTATATATATATATATATATTACTCACTTGCTAAAATAAAATAAGTAAACTAGTCTATAGAGAGGTTCGATCTCCTAACATTTTAGTAAGAAGTGCGATCATTTAATTAAATACGCTACAATATAAATTTGATATGTTATTGTATTTAATTGTCTAAATACTAACAGTCGTACCAAACCGAACCAGAGAATCGAACCATATTGAACCAACAAATTAGACTGGACCAACCAATTGAACCAAACCCTAGCAGATTTAATTTTACAACAACTGAAAACTTCAAAGGAAACTCCAAGGTGAGACTCCTCTGCAGCAACTCTTGCTGAAAATCCAATAAGAGTTTTGCAACGTGGGTTTTGCAACAAGAGATAGGTGACGAAAGACGATCAAGATGGACGAACGACGACAGTAACATTGGGTAACTGAGCGACGACGGTGGCAGAGACAGATGCAAAAGTTGGTGGTGCTCGATGGTTGGAGGACGACATAGATAGGTACGGAAGGTGGCGGTGGTCGGCGAACGGTAGAGACAGACGGTAACCCTAATTTTGAATTTAATGCTAAAAACCCTAATTTAGGATTTAAGACTGTTAATTGATGATGAATTCAGTTGGAATTGGTATTATAATTCGATCTTCTCAATTGATGACAGAAATATACATATATATATATATATATATATATATATATATATATATATATATATATAACATCCACTGTAGTCGTCCTTTACATTATTCATGAATTTATATATATATATATATAACATCCATTACAACCTCATACATAATATGCTTGTTACATAAATATATATGTATATATGTATGTACATACCCATTCTTCTTTGGTAGTGCAGTCATTGTCGCAACCCATCTCATAGGTAGAGTAATCACGACAACTTGTCTTGTACATATTTTTTATTGCGTATGTAGATATAAGCAAAATTTGTATGTGTATAATCAATATTTAGAAGGTTATGTTTCTTAACTTTTTTGAGTTGATTCCATTTTTCAGTTTTTGATATGAGACTGAAACTTAATTATCGGATGAAACTGAAAGATTCACCTCGATGTATTGGTGAGCTTTACATTATCACTAGGGAATGATATATGTTTCGAAAATAGGTCTGGCAAGTTGTGTGGATCGTGTCATGTTCGAATCGTGATAGGTTCGTATTGTCCTATAGTGGGTCAATCCGAACACGACACAATATGAATTCGTGTCAGATTATTTTGACACAACATGGAACGAAAATTAGAACGAACAATCTGATATAAATTGAACGAAAAAAATCATATAATATTGATTGCAACAAAAATTTAAGACTATTCCTTACATAAATGTTCAATCCAAAAAGTACCAAGGCAAATCGAACTCAAAATGTAATAACATACAAACCTATCTGTTAAATGATACACAAATTGAAGATGATACAATATGAATGAGTGAAGACAAAAAAAATTAAGCTTGATGTTCCAAGACCTTGAATAATATTGGTTTTCGTGGCATGACCATAACTTACAGGATTTATAGGAGAAGAATTTAGGGTTGCACAGTGCTACGGTGAGCCAAAACATTTACAACATGCTTCTTTCACGGAAGAGGGACGGAATAGGTGATACGAATTCTGTATGAAGCTGTTTCTTTCGCGGAATTGAATTGTTTTGGAATATGGAATCCTAGAGGGGTGGTAATACCAATTCCGTCCAAAAAGCTCGGATTGCGCGCTAGGAATAAGAAATAGAAGGCAAAATGACAAATCTACCCTCATGTATTTTTCCTATTGACCACACTACCCTCGTTTGATGAAAAATATTTGTAACACTCCTTCATTACTTCTACAGCTAGAAGTGTCAATTTTCAACACGACCCGAAAATGACCCAGGTTCGGGTCGGGTCAATAAAATAGAGAAACATGTCATTTTTGTGTGTCACAAAAAAAGGTGGGGTCCAAGTTGCGGAGCTTGACACAAACCCAACTATTTACTAATTTACTTAGCAGGTAGGGGCAGCACTAGAGGAGAGGAAACCATTGTAGAGAGGGATTAAATGCATTCAAGTATCTCAGATGTTGAGTTCTTACATCCACGTATCCCACATAAAATTCGTTACTTTTAAGTAACTCAGAAGTCTTAAGTGTAGCAACTTTATTTTGACATCAAAATGGATGAAAAACATCAGTCGTGCAAGTCATGTGACACCCTTAAACTGAAATTCACCCAAATTGAATTATGTGAAGACCAAAATACCCCTCATGACACAACCTCTTTCTTCAAAAGTCTCCTTCTGTTGCGTTTGCATTATTTCGTTCATTTCCATCCCCTGTGAGCAGTTTTCCTCCCTTTTGATGAGCAATTAGGATTTCAAAATCTTTCCCCTTTCTGTCTTCATTTCACCCCTTCTCCTCGTAATAATCCATCAATGTCTTCATAAAGTATCAGTATGACAGTCGTGGTAAAAAGACGAAGATGCCACTATGGAGAAATTGTCGTGGTGAAGGCTTCGAACACTTGGGAGAACTTCCAATGGAGGTTCTATAACTGCCCCTTGTGGAATGTATGTCCTTCTATCCTTTAATTAGTTTACGTTGAAGTTAATTTTGGTCAATTGCTTACCCAATTTTGCGTCATTAGCCTGTTACGAAGCGGGAAGGAAGGGTGTGAGTATTTTGATTGGTACGATATTAATGTTTGTCCTCATTCAAATAGGGTTTCTGCAAAGGTGAAGAAGATGATGAATGTTGCAGAAGAAAAGCTTGAGAAATATCGGAGAAAGTAAAAAATGAACAAAATTGTTGTTGTCGTATTAGTTACAATGTTCTTGATTTCTGTCTTTGTTGTTTTGACTGAGGAATGTCAATTAATTGAATGTGTCAATGCTCTTTATGTTGGATGCTGCGTGTATTTGGTATGGTTGTATGTGGAAGCCTTCTGTTAATATTGCTATCAGGTACCATTGTTTGTAAAATGTTGCTTTTAGGTACCTATTGTCTGTAAAATGTTGCTCTCAGGTATATCATCTTTTTTTTAAGGTCATAATTCAGTATCTGAAAACTTCAACAGAATATAGTAAAACCAACCTTTTATACATCAGCATACCAGTATCGTCAAAAGTGCATTACCTCAGCACCGATCAAATCGGAATGTAGGTTTCCCTTACATAAACACCAAACTCATACTAATTTAAACCAAAAGTTTAAAACATTCATTTGTCCAGATAGTTAGACTTGTAGACCAACTCATCTTCACTAAGGTTTAATGGATTACGAGTCTCCTAGTCAGTCTGAACTCTTGTTACGGGTTCAGATTGGCATTCTTCTTGGCTTTGACCCACTTGTTCATCAACCATCTCCGTCGTCTGCGTAGCTTCTTCCCACCATGCATCTTCATCATCAGTATTGTCTTCATCCTCACTTCCTTCACATTTGGGCTCCCACTCTTTATCACGACGGCTCATATCCGCATCAACTCCCACTTTCTCATTGGAACCTTGAATTGTGGCATCAAGGTCTGAAGGGACTCTATCTTTCTTTAGAATGTATATGACCGTCATTTCATTTCCTTGATGCAACTTCAAGTTACCTTGAAGATCATTATCATTTGCAATCTTTCTCAAGTCGGGTAAAATCTGCTTCGTCGCTAACTTGCCATACAATACATCGCATTCTCCGTAATCAAAAGACACGACATATGACTTCAAGAATTTTTCCAAAGTAACACTTACGGGGAATTCTATGTAATCCATCATCCTAATGTAGTCAACAATCTCCTCATTTTTCTTGTAAAACTGATCGTCGTAGTGTATTTCGAACAGAACATGTTCGCGTGACGGATTTTCCATTAAAGAACTGCGCACATAGAACAGGGGAAATTGATTCAAATCAGCAACACTCTCAAGGCAATGGAAGAAAAGAACACCGAAGTGAAAATATGCACACATCATACAATTAAGCGGAAAAATGCAATTAAAGGGGAAGTGAAAAATAAAACAATTTCAAAATTACCAAATTGTGGGGGAAATGTCAGATCTTTCCTTGCAATCTCGTTATGCGATTTCGCCAAAGAACACAAAATGGACTAAGAAGACGAACACGTGATTGGGGAAAGGTCTGATCTTGCACTGTGAAATGTTCAAAATCCAAAAACCTAATTTGATGGTTTACCGAATGAGAGAAGACGAAGAGCAAAAAAAACATATACCAACTAACACTTGAAGAAACACCATGGTGACAGGAAGAATGAGGTTGTGTCATAAGGAGTATTTTGGTCTTCACATAATTCAATTTGGTCGAATTTCGGTTTAAGAGAGTCATGTGACTGGCACGACTGACGTTTTCCATCCATTTTGGATTTCAAAATAAAGTTGTTACACTTAAGACTTCTGGGGTACCTAAAACTAACAAATTTTCTGTAGGGTATCTGAATGCATTTAATTCCTTGTAGAGACGGAGTTGCAGATTCTACACTTTAACTATTTTATTACCTTATAACTCTATTAAAATTTGATCTGAGCACTTCTTCCCATAAACATTATTACAAAAGCAACTTTGATTGAACACACATAGAGAAAAGCACTTGAAAGTTAAAACACTGGAAATGTTAATGCATATCTTTAGACTTATATAGTTATATATACACACATAAACAAAATATTATAATATATATAGGCATGAATTCTTATAGAGAGAGTAAGCTTCCCTTATAAGTTATAACCTCAAACAAGAACAAGCTAGTGTACAGAAAATCTCCTCTGGCAGATGGGGTTTAGTTTTGCAGCTTTTGCTGGAAAAACTATTTATTCTGCAGTTTGGGTTGTTGTTGTGCCATTGTTCTATGTATTGCAAAATGCAAACTACTACTCCTGCTAGTTGCTACCGACGTATCTGCAAGTAGAAAGAAAGATGATGATGATGAACGTATTGAAGATGAAGGGAGTGGCGAGGAGACAATGGATATGTTAACCACCATATTCTTCAATGGGCATGTACCGTGCGACCACTTAACCACGGCAGAAGGTGGAAGCCTAATACGAAAACTGTATGCACTCTAGGTCGGTAGGCCCGCCTCAGGGTGAGCATGAACGTTGCTCACTTCAACTTTTCCCTCGATAACCTCAGGATGGCAATGGATAACACTGGAATTCTCTGCGCCATAATCCTGGCCAGGCTAGCTGGAAAGGGTGATGGGGAAAGGTACTTCGAAGGGTACTGTAAATTATAAATGTTAGGGAAAAAACTGAAAACGGTGCAACATGTTTGACGAAAATGATTTTTCAACCCAATCGATTAGTTTTTGTCAACGTGTTTGAAAATGATAGTTGTTAAATTAATGTGTTTGTTTTTTTATATTGTTAACTGTTGTTGTTAAGTAAAACGGTGAGTTTTGGTAAGAATAGTGTGAAAGAGAAATAGAAGGAAAGTGAGGACAACATTTGGAGAAATGGACCGAGAGCTCTCGATCGAAAAATAGGGGAAGGAGTGTTGCAGATCCAAACTGAAGAAACAAAGAAGAAGTTCCATGTTTTGTGAAATGAAGGTTTGTGTATAGTTATTGTTTGTTCTTATGCTAGATTAGCCTCTCCCAAACCAAAAAATTGGTATCAGAGCAAGCTGGATTGAGTAGATTGGGCAAGCTAGGGTTCCGACGAAAATCGGACAACCGAGGAAAATCGAAGCAATCAACGACGAAAACGAATTGTCTTTGGCTGGGTCAGGTAAACAAGGTGTATCTCAACTCTCAATTCATATATTTGATGGTGAAAACTATGACTATTGGAGTTTAAAAGCCAAGACTATATTTAGGTCTTAAGATTTGTGGGATATAGTTGAGTTTGGATTTATGGAGCGTGATTCTATAGCTACATTGAGTGAGATTGAAAAAAAGGAGTTGAAATATACTCGAAAGAGAGATGCTAAAGCTCTAGCATTTATTCAACAAGCTATGACGAAGAAATTGTTTCCGAGAATCATGAGGTGTAATACGAGAAATGAAGCTTGGATTCTTTTGCAAGAAGAGTTTCAAGGGAGTCTAATTGTCTGAGCCATCAAACTTCAAACCTTCCGAGCCGAGTTAAAAAATATGAAAATGAAGGAAGGTGAAAGCTTAAAGGATTATTTCACGCGGGTTACCGAAGTTTCTAGTCAAATGAGTCTGTATGGACAAGAAGTAAAAGACGAAACACTTGTTGAGAAAATTTTGATTAGCTTGACCGACAAGTATGATACGATCGTGTCGGTTGTTGAGGAAACCAAAGACTTTGCAACATTAACCGCACGCGAGTTAATTTCATCCTTGCAATCACATGAGCAAATGGTGTTAAGGCACTCCGAAAAATCAATAGAAGGTGCATTACAATAAAAACTCAACTTGGGCAATAAGTTGATAGAACAATCATTTCAGGAGCAACACAGAGGTGATTCTTTGAGAGGCGGAAGATTTAGTAGAGGAAAAGGCCAAAGAGGTCAAGGGAGAGAAAATTTTGATAGAAGTTATAATGCATAAAATTTGGGGAAAACTTGTCATATTTGCAAACGGAGTGGACATCTTGAGAAAGATTGTTGGTTCAAGGGGAAACCCCAATGTTTTAATTGCAAGACGTTTGGGCATGTTCAAAAAGATTTTTGGTTTAAGAATGAACAAGCGAATGTCTCTGAAGAGAATGGAAATGATCATGACTATGGAATGTTTATGACGGTTGTGAAGTTACGACCGAAAAGAAAGATAAAGTGTGGTTACTTGATAGTGGTTGTAGCAATCACATGACTAGTCATAAAAACATTTTCACGAAGATAAAAGAGAAGGTGAATTCAAAAGTGAAGATGAGGAATGGTGCGCTTGTAGAAGTTGTCGGAAATAGAGGGAATGAAGTTCATTAATGATGTGTTGCTTGTCCCCGACCTAGATCAAAATTTATTGAGTGTTGGTCAACTTATGGATAAAGGATAAGGTGTATATTTTGAAAATGATGGGTGCACCATTTATGATAAGAAGAATGGAATTAACAAGTTGATGACCAAGATAAAGATGACGAGAAGTAGAAGTTTTACATTGAGTTTTTAATTATGGGGGAGATGTTGCTTTGAAGGCACATGTTAGTGACGAGTCATGGATTTGGCACAAAAGCGATGAAGTTATTGAGATAGAAGAATATGGTGTATGGATTGCCGAGAATTGAAGAGAAGGGTGATGTATGTGAAGGGCGTGCCATGGGGAAGCCCCACCGAAAAGCTTTTCCGAAAGGAGGAGCATAGAGGTCAAAACGACCACTAGAGCTCATTCATACCGATGTGTATGGGCCAATGAGAACTCCATCTCAAAGAAGTGACCGATATTTTTATATTTTTCATTGATGATCATACAAGAATGACATGGGTTTATTTCTTGAGACAAAAATCAGAAGTATTTGACGTGTTTAGAAGATTCAAAACATTTGTTGAGAAGCAAAGTGGTCGATACATAAAAGTGTTGAGAAGTGATCGAGGAAAAGAATACAACTCCCGAGAATTTGATAAGTTTTATGTTGACGAAGGTATAGAAACACAACTCACAGTTGGTTACTCTCTGCAACAAAACGAAGCATCCGAAAGAAAGAATCAAACAGTTGTGGAGATGGGCAAAACAATGCTCAAGGAGAAAGGGTTCTCTAATTCATTTTGGGTTGAAGCAATCTACACTGAAGTAGTCTATTTGTTGAATAGATGTCCTACAAAGGTAGTTCAGAACAAGACCCCAATTGAGGCTTGGTGTAAAAAGAAGTCGTTAGTGAAACACTTGAGAATTTTTTGGTGTATTTGATATGCTCAAGTTTCGAAAGAGAAGAGGACAAAACTTGAAGATACACGTGAGAAATGTATCGTCATGTGTTATGACTCAACATCAAAGAGCTATCGGTTGTATAGCTTGTAGAGAGAGAAAATCTTCATTAGTGAAGATGTGTTGTTTGATGAAGAAACTAGTTGAATTGGAAAGAAAAACAAGTTCAAAAACATGTTGTTGTCCCCAAAGAAGAACTTGGAGGTGACGAAGAGAATCTTGAAAACTCCCCTCCAAATTCACCTATAGTTGATGCATCATCGCCATCGAGCAGTGGTTCAGGTTCTAATTCATCCAATTCGTGTAGTACACCGAAAAGAATTAGAAGACTTTCATATGTAAATGCGACATGTAATTTGTGCATTGTTGAGTCAGAAAGTTTTGAAGAAGCTATACAAGAAGAAGGGTGGAAGAAAGCCATGGAAGAAGAGTTGCACATGAAAGCTAAGCAAGGCATTGTACGGGTTGAAACAAGCACCGCGACAGTGGTATAGTCACATCGACAACTACCTCATTTATCATGAATTCAACAAAAGCAAAAGTGAGTCCACTCTTTATGTGAAGAAACAAGGTACTTCCATTATTGTTGTTGCTATATATGTTGATGATTTGACATTCACTAGCAATGATGATGAGTTGATTAGAGAGTTTAAGAATGATATGATGAGAATCTATGAGATGAGTGATATGGGGTTGATACATCATTTTCTTGGTTTGTAGATAGATCAACAAGAGGACAGTGTGTTTGTTTGTCAAAAGAAATATGTCGAGAATATGTTGAAGAGGTTTCATATGTTTGGTTGCAAAACAATGGCAACACAACTTGCTTCAAATGAGAAGTTGTGGAAAGAAGATGGAGGTAGACAAGTGGATAACACATATTTAGGAGTATTGTGGGTAGTTTGATGTATCTCACTACCACGAGACTGGATATTATGTTTGCTTTGAGCATGTTGTCGAGGTTCATGCAAAGTCCGAGTCACTTTCATCTTGGAGCCGCCAAACGAGTTCTCTGTTATGTTTGAGGGACCTTGTCGTATGGTATTAAGTATTGCAAAGGAGATGAGTTGAATTTAATTGGCTTTTGTGATAGTGATTGGGTGGATGTAGAGATGATATGAAGAGTACAACCGGATATGTGTGTTCTCTTGGCTCAGGTGTGTTTTCCTCGCAATCGAAGAAACAAGAATCAATTGTTCAATCCTCTGCGGAAGTGGAATATATTTCAGAGGCTATGGCATGTTCTCAAGTCGTGTGGTTTTTGAAGATATTGGCGAGAAGCAAGACAATGCAACATTGATGTTTTGTGATAGCAAGTCAACTATTGCAATGGTAAAGAATCTGGTGTATAGCAGCAAGACAAGACACATAACAGTGAAGCACCACTTTATTCGTGAGATAATCGAAGAAGGAGATATTGATATGGTGTATGTCAAGTCTGAAGATCAAGTTGTGGATATCTTCACTAAGGCGTTGTCAAATGACATGTTCGAAAAGTTTCACGGGCTACTAGGAGTTCAAGAACAACACATTAAGGGGGAGTATTAAATTAATGTGTTTGTTTTTTTATATTATTATATGTTGTTGTTGTTAAGTAAAACGGTGAGTTTTTGTGAGAATAGTGTGAAAAAGGAATAGAAGTAAAGTGAGGACGGCATTTGGAGAAATGTACTAAGAGCTCTCGACAGAAAAACATGGGAAAGAGTACTACAGCTCCAAACGGAAGAAACGAATAAGAAGTTCCATGTTTTGTGAAATGAAAGTTTGTGTATTGTCATTGTTAGTTCTTGTGGTTGTTCTTATGCTACATTAGCCTCTACCAAACCAACAAGTTATAACCTCAAACAAGAACAAGCTAGTGTACAGACTATCTTCTCTAGCAAATGGGGATTAGTTTTGCAGCTTTTACTGGAAAAGCTATTTATTCTGCAGTTTGGGTTGTTGTTGTGTCATTGTTCTATATACTGCAAAGTGAAAAGTACTACTCTTACTAGTTGCTACCGACGTCTCTACAAGTAGAGAGAAAGATGATGATGGACGTGTTGAAGATGAAGGGAGTGGCGAGGGGACAGTTCATCTATCAACCGCCATCTTCTCCAATGAACATGTACCGTGCGACCACTTGACCATGGCATATGGTGGAAGCCTAAGATGAAAATTGTATGCACTCTAGGCCGGTAGGCCCGCCTTAGGGCGGGCATGACTGTTGCTCGCTTCAACTTCTCTCGCAGATCTCTGTTCAACTTCTCCCTCGATAACCTCAAGATGGCAATGGATAACACCATAATTCTCTGCGCCATAATACTGGTCAGGGTGGCTGGAAGGGTGATGGGGAAAGGTTATTCGGAGAGTACTGTAAATTATAAATGTTAGGGAAAAATCTGAAAACAGTGCAACATGTTTGACGAAAATGATTCTTCAACACAATCGATTATTTTTTGTCAACATGTTTGAAAATGATAGTATTTGGTACCTTAGTTACTTTTCTGTTAAAAAATTTCGTTAAATATTTTTTATATCTACAAAATTAACCAAATATTTTTTCTAAAAATTACAACTAAACTCTGAAAACTTACACTAATGTTACAAACAAGTCTCGACTCGATTCGAACCACAGCAAGGGTCCCCTAGCTAGGATATGAACCAATACCATAGGACCCCCGATTGGGGCTCAATTGGAACCCCAATCGTTTGAACCGAACCTAGTTAGGTTCGGTCCAAACTGATTGATGCTCCAATTGAGCCCTAATCGGGGGTTCGAGCCCAGACCAGGTCCCCAGGGTTAGGTGACTTGGTTTGAGTTCAGACCCTAGCTAGGGGACCCAAGTGTGTCTCGAATTGATTCGAGACTAATTTGTAACATTAATATAAGTTTGTAGGTTTTAATTATAAAATTTAGAAAAATATTGATTTGTTTTGCAAATATAAAAAATATTTAATGAATTGTTTTAACAGAAAAGTAACGGAGGTACCAATTACCATCATTTTCAAACATATTGAACCATTAATCAATGATAAATTGTTGAAATTCCATGAATTCCAATCAATGTTGTCGATACCTCGTCGATTGATATGTATGCAAGGGGTGGCGTAATTTTGGATGCATGAAAACTGTTTGATGAAGCAATCAGACTGAATTACCGAAAGCTTGCTCTGGTAAGTGATACATTCTTTGTTTATTAGTGTTTATGCGCACATCAGATGAGTTTTTGCTAAACTTTTGCTCTTCCATTTATGTGATTGTAAAGTGTTTTGCTCACAGAAGTGGCATCCTCATAAACACAAGGATGATATTGCTACAACTACAAAGTTCCGGGAGATCAGTAAAGCTTACAGTGGTACTAGTACTACATATATATTGATGGATGAGCTGAAAATCTATGCTTGCAATGTGCCTAGTATCAGTATTGACCAGTGCACTTGGTAATCATTTTATTAATAGATAGAGGTGTAGAGCTCATTCGTTCGAACAGTTTTAAGTGAGAATTTTGATGATAACTGCTAAACAAACCAAATCAAATCCATGGAACATTTTGTGCAAACTTGTGTTGTTTGTTTGAAGTTTTTTTTGGCATTTCATGTGTTTTTTGTATAAGTTTCATGCTTATAAGATGAATGTTGTTGTCATCTTCATTCAGAGAGTACTTCTGTGTATTTTGTATGTATGTGCCAATTTTATACAGTGTTAGGCTGACTTGTATAGAGTTCTCTCTTGTAAATCAGACACTAGCATACTTGATCTATTACATTCAGGTAGTAATTTGGTATTTTAAGACTTGATTTATGTATTAAATATATTATGATAATAACAAAAAAATAAATTTAAGTATTTTGTAAAAAATAAATTAATGATAATTATGGTTGGTGTATTGTCATATTGTAATGGAATATTATATTTCGGATAGTGTAATTAATGATATTATGATTCAGATAAATATAAATTCGATGGGTCGTGGGGAAAAGAATGGATTTAGATTAAAAATTAAATTAATTAAACTATTTTGTCTTAAATAATTAAAGGGATTTTCCTTTAAAACTAATTAAATAAATTATTTTAAAAATTTATTTAATTATTACTTAATTATATTATAAATTTTTACTATTCTTTGTTTTTAAAATTAATTAATACAAGTTATTTGTATTATATACTATACAAATGAAAGTAAAGACAGATATGTCATTTTACCAAATTCCATTCCATTTCCATATACCATTCCATCAAACAAACATTGAAATTCCTTAATCCATTCAATTCTAATCCACCAACTAAACACCTTCATATTATTATCTTATATTGCTTATTCTTTATTCCTATTCCCTATTCTGTATTCCGAATTATACCAAGTAAACGCACAGTTAAAGCTGAATTTATGGTGAAGGACCGCAAGTCATGTAGAAGTAGAGAATGGTGAAGATAGCCCTAGGAGAGACCGCCGATATAAAAAAAAAAGCAACATGCAGAGACCATGAGAGAATGTGGAGGCAACCAAATGAAGGACAAAGGAGATAAAATAGTTAAAAGCAACCGTCAATTTTATAATTAATGGATATATATATATATAGGGTTAATTGTCAATTTCCCCCTAACGTTTGGACCGAATTTAAGAATCCCCTTAATGTTTAAAATTTTAAATTTTAGTCATAATGTTTGGACAAAATGAAAATTTGCTCCATTCTGTCATATGTCCGTTTATTTCAGACGTTTAAGCAAATATGTGCAGGTCACGTGTGTTAAAATGACAGAATTTCCCCCAAGAACTGAAAATGAAAGAACTGTTTGGGGAGGGAGGGTCCAGAATCGGTGGAAGAATCGACAAGATATCGGTGGAATCCGTGGAAGAATCGGTGGAATCGACAAGGTATAGGTGGAAGAATCGGTGGTCTGAGCTGCCAGGCCAACCCTTCTTACTTGGCAGAATCGGTGGAAGAATCGGTGATGGAGCTACTTCGACATCGGCGGTGGCCAACCCAGAACGTGATTCATCCAGTCGACATCGGCGCAACGCCACCGCCCTGAGCTACTTCGAGCCCAGTCTTATACAGGGAGGTCAAGCAATGACAAGCTCGTGGCTCCGACTGAAGATCCTCGTCCCTCGATTAATAAAATCATGGTTATGAACCAGAAATCTGTCTTTTGCAACGTGATTGCGAAGCCGCCGAGTAGTACGATCGTGACCCAGATGAATCTGAGTGTGCCCAATCCACTGGCTTCCTTCTCGAAGACGGCAAGGCGGAAGACCACTCACATACTGACTAGCTTACTTTTGTTGTTAATCTAATCCAAAGGTTATTGCTTTATTCCCCTCCCTTTCTTGGTGGGTTGTGCCTCTGCTTGCTCCTTCCCAGTACCTTCTGATATGTCAGCTGAAATTGTGCAAACATAAATCTCAATCAGTAAATACTTTTCTCTTTTCAAGTTATAATGCCATTCATTGAGAAATAAGGTTTATTGTCAAAGAAAAATATGTACCATCAGGACCACGAGATATCAAAGTAAAGAATATGTTGTTGAGCTTCTCCATATTCTTTGCATCTTATGCTTAGTCCGTCTTAAACTTGAGACACTAGTATTATGAGAGTAGGAGAAAAGCAATTAGGACTCCCAAATAATGCATAATTTGAGCACACAAAGAAAGGATATAGACAAGCATATATATTTCTGATTAATATCACAACCACTTTGTTATTATACGCAACCACAGTTCCTAAGTATTATTATTATAAACATATGGCACCTTAACAGTGCCAGGCTCACTTATGCAAAAATATTAAAATACAATGAACCTTGAGTGAGTTAAGAAGCATACGAGTTAGAAAGAGAGATGGAGAGATGGAGTTTGCGGGTGAGGTAGGAGAGATGAAGCATACGAGGGAAAAGAGAGAGTAGCGGGTGAGGTAGGAAAGATGGAGTTTGTGGTTTCAAGAAATGGGTATCATGGTTGGTTTTGTGTTTTGTCATTGCAAACACTATCGTGTTCATCGTTACCACTGTCGTGTTCATCTTGCTCTTTCATTTTCAGTTCTTTTAATGGTTTGGGGACAATTTTGACATTTTAACATACGTGACCTGCACATGTTTGCTTAACCGTCTGAAATAAACGAACATATGACGGAATGGGGCAAATTTTCATTTTGTCCAAACATTAGGACTAAAATTTAAAATTTTAAACATTAAGGGGGATTCTTAAATTCGGTCCAAACTTTAGGGGGGAAATTAGCAATTAGCTCTCTCTCTCTCTCTATATATATAAATTCTCTCTCTCTCTCTCTCTCTCTCTCTCTCTCTATATATATATATATGTATGTATAATATATATAGATATAGATATCGTGGCGTCACTAGGGGAGAGGATTATGTTAACGGCTGAAAGTTGGTTCATTAACGACTCACTTTTTGAGTCGTTAATTAAAGACGACTCAATTAAAAATGAGTCCTCATAATAAGTGTCATCCTATTTATGACGGCTCAAATAGGTAGGAGCCGCAAAAAGAACGGCTCAATAAGAATGAGTCATCAAAAGGACGGCTCATAGAAAGTGTCGGCGAAAATACAAATATATTTAATATTCTGTATTTTTCGCGGCTCAATGAAATGAGCCGTCAAAATTAATTATATATCAATAATTTATTTTTGTAGGCTCATTTCGTTTGAGCCGTCAAAATTAGATTATATTTAATTATAATTTATTTATTTTTTACGGCTCAAGTCTTTTCAGCCGTAATTATTCAAATTTTTTAAAAATAAAAAATTGAATAAATTAATATACCCCTAATCATAAATTTGCAACCTGAATAGTTTTACAAAGCAAAATCTGTAAATATAAACAAAATATATTAAACCAACCAAAATCAGTTTTACAATCCGTTGTTCAATTCCTACAGCAGTAAAGAAACAATTTCGAACATCATCAACCACCTTCAATCATTTGTCGAATCATCATATTCGCTTCTACGCTGCGCAGACTGATCACTACCAAAACATGTAGTTGGTTGAGTTGTGTGACCATCCTATAAAAGCATCCCAACAAAGTACTATATATAAGATGCATCACATTTAGACATCAAACTAGCGTATGTGGTTAACATAAGCATATCCTATTAACAACTGAACTAAAATAGCAGTCGAACATAAAAGTTTATCAACCAGTATGTATTAAAAATGACTACTATTTATCAATTAGTAAATGAATAATTGTAGTGATATAATTGATAAATATAACATATATACTTACTTTATTTGCAATTGGTAAGAGTGTGGAACCACAACCAAGATTGGTAGTTAGTGTGAAATCGCTGGAACCTCATGTCATGAAGTGTTGAAATGAATTAAATCCGTTCATATTGTTATGAAGGTTCGCGATCTGACCTTGATGGATGGATTGCATGACCTGTTATTGTTGTTGACATCGTTTGAACATATCCCCCATCTGTGAATGATTCACAATTGGGATATAATGGTTTCTCATATTCAATCATTAATTTTTGAAGAGGTGGAATTTTTTCAGGGCCAGCATTGTGTTGTTCTGATCCTGAAGCGTTATTATCACCATCAATTGGCATATTATCTTGCACAGTGTTTGACGAACCAGATCTTATGGCAGCATGAAATAAATCTCGCAATTCACCTTGTCCATCCAAATGACTATTGATTTCACTGTTCCTTATAGTAATATTCATTTCTTGGATCATAATGGGTTGAGTTTGTAGCAAGAGTCACCATGAAAACACCATATTGTATAGTCAACCAAGAAACCATTCCAAATCAAGTGACTTTCTACTTCTTCTGCCACGGGATATTTTCTATTTTTGCATTTATGGCAAGGACAATTCATTTTTCCATTAACCAAACCATTTCTATTAGAAAATTCAATAAAGTTTTTGACACCGGATTGGCACTCTTTGCTAATTCTTGGTTTTAACATCCAATTTCTATCCAATGCGAATTTTAAAGCTCCTAACAAAAACATGTCAATATAGTTAAAAATACATGTTATCAATCAGTATTCCGAACATACACCGCAAAAAATACTTTCAATGTTCAACAATGATCAATGTATAAATGCATGCACATTGGCCGAAAAATACTTTCAATGTACAATGATGCAACACCGATTCCTTTTCCCGACCTACTTGAGCATCCATCTATTTTTTCTACTAAACTAAGTGTTATATAAAGAAGATATCTTTATTGATGGCTCAAAAACCAACAGGCTCTCAATTGTTCGGGCAGCTGACCTAAATAGAGTCGTCCACCACCATGGCTAATGGTGGCTATTCGAAGGGTGTCTCTAAGTCATCAGGTTCTAAAAAGGCTTCGGTTAAGAAGATTCTATACTACCTCTAGCATGCTTGCTTCATATCAAAATAATTTTCACTTTTACTGACTATGAGTCCACTGAGAGCTAGAGTGTTGCTTCATATCAAAACCTACGTACCTAAAGTGATACTGCGTGGAGAAATTAACAATTTCATTAACCAATTGGTTGAGTTGAACATGGAAGAGATGAACAATTTCAACACGAACTGAAAAGATGAACAATTTCAACACGAAATGAAGAGATGAACAATTTCAAAGCATGGAAGAGATGAACTTAACGCAGCAAACAGAAGCCAGGAAGACACTCAATTGTCAACACGAGGCAACAAAAACCCAAAACTAATAACACCGAGACTTATTACCTGGAAATCGAAGCTTGATGGAGAAACTAGGGTTTGAACAATTGATGATTTTTGTCATTTTCTCTGAGAAATCGAAGAAGGAGAGACATATATAAGAATCAAGAAGGTCGAATCGTTGAAGGAATTGAAACAAAAAACAAAAAACTTATTGATTTGAAGTAGTGGCACGGCGAGGAGAGCTTCAACAGAGAGAGCTTCATTCGACGAGGAGAAGAAGAAGTTAGGTCTGCTATTACATTTTCAGAGACGACTCAATATTATTCGAGCCGTCAAAAATAATATTGATTAAAAAAATTATTTTTGAATGCCGTCTCAACAATATTGGGCCGTCAAAAATAGTTTTTAATAAACAAATTTGATTTTCAATGACGGCTCAACAATATTAGGCTGTCAAAAATACTTTTGATTAACACAATTTGTTTTTAAATGACGGCTCAATACTATTGAGCCATCAAAAATAATTTTGATTTAAAAAAAATAGCGTCTCTTTCAATATTGAGTCGCAAATAAAGATGACGACTCTAAAAATTGAGCAGGTAATTCAATAATCGACGGCTCAACTTCCATTGAGCCATTGAGCCGTTAATAATTGTAAAAAAAAAAAATCACGACTCAATCATGCTTGAGCCGTTTCCTTGAGCCCTTAACCACAACTTCTCCTGTAGTGTGTGTCGTGTTAACGAGAATAAACTTGAACACAACATGATTTTAACACGACACGAAAATGATTGACCAAACCTGTATATTTTTGTATCGTGTTCATATCAGCCCATCGTGTCGTGGTATAATTGTCAAACCTATTCGAAAATGTCAACCCAAGCTAGTTAATGTGACCGTTGGCACAATCTAATATGAGACCGCTGAAATGTTCAACAAGAAAACTTTTATAGTTCTCAGGATGCTAGTAGTGTGATGGTATTTTTTTTACTTGATTGAGCTTTATATTTCAGATTTTGTATAGCGCTTGCAGATACAAAATTCTTAGCTACAGTGTAGAGTGTTGGAGGAAGGGTCTAAGATTTAAAATTAGGCCTATGTCTTCTTCAAAATGTCAACTTTGCGGGTTTGTAAGTATGGTGGATAACTACTAAGGTTGATGCTTGATAGGTAGGTTGATGCTCAGATGTCTTGTAGATAAGATATTCTTCATGCGTTGCACATTCTTGTTACCTTTTGATGTAGTAAATTATCCTTCTTTTCTGATAATAATGAATCACGGCTTAAACAAGTTAAGCACTAAGCCATGAACTGGTTAAATGAAAATGTACTCTTTAGTACCGTGAAATTCGGAATGCTGGAATGTCTTTTCCTCAAATAGACAATTCCACTCCTTTACACTTAGGTTAAGTCAACTTATGTATTACTAGCTAGAGCTTACAATTTCTGACACGACACGATCTGCTTTAAAGCGTATATGAGTTTGACCTTAACGAATTCCGTGTCTAAACAATTCTTATACGTTTAGACACGATTAATAATTGTGTCTAAACATCTCAGATCTGCAGATATCTGTATAAACACGATTAACTATTCGTGTTTAATCGTGTCGTGTATACCTGTGACACGAATAGAGACACGTTTATCTAATCTTGTCTAATCGGGTCGTGTAAACATATGACACATTTATACACATATAAATTAATACACTTTATTCACCGTTGGATTGATCCGATTGAAAACAATCCATCAACATGTGAAAAAAAAACTTTGTCTAATCATACTCAGACTTTGCAGACTCCAATGTTAGTATCTCACCGAACAAGACAAAAAGCAATTTCTTCAGACTTAAGTTTTCATTTTCTACTTTTTGAAAATTGAAATTTCTCAACGTCTCCCTGCGATTGAAGAAGGAGACAGGGGTCGTCCCAAGCTTCATCCCGATTCTTCTCCCTCACCGAGCTCTTTCGTGACATGAGCTTCCTCTGCCAGCTTCGTGACGTGAGCTTCCCCTGCGAGCTGGTAGTGTCGTCCCGATCTATCTGAACGAAACCTAGCGGCTAGTGTCAATGAGGAAACCTAACTTGTTGTGAGAAGGAGATGACAAAGAAATAAGTGTGGTCTGAAGAAGAAGACATCAAGCTCATTAGGTGCACACGAAACGATGGTAAGGGTAAGTGGACCTCTCTTACACAAGCAACACATGTTAGCTCTCTCTCTCTAAATACCAGAAATTCCACCCCCGTCCCTGGAAAGAAGAGATGAATCCAGCTCGAGAGGAGAAGAATCATTTGCCTCACAGTTATGATCAAGAAGCTACTACTGATTTGATCTACATGGCAACTGCAAACATAGATTTGAACCTCTCAAACTATCTCTACATATGTACAGCCTGAAAATTACATATAAAAGAACTTAGCAGTACCTTATGGTATGTAGCTGGTGCATTTGTGATTATTAAATAATTTAGTGAAACAAACTGTTCTATTCTACATATGTATCTTTATGTTCCTGGTGCTCATATTTTTTTCCAAACAATGTAATGGAAAGATTACTAACTATATATCTGTTTTGACTATATTTGCCTTCAATTTCATATTTATCTGATGTGTTTTGCTTCTCTGCATGGTGTTAACGCTAATCTTGATTTTGGTTTATGTAATCACTTCTTTTTTAATCTAACTTGGTTTATAATTTGCTCAATGGATAAACCAAGATAAATTACCGAAATTCGTATTTAATCGTGTCGTGTCATGTTTAAACGCGCCGTGTTGTGTTTAATCATGTTGTTACTATATGTTTCGGGTTGCGATTAATCGTTTTGCATCATGTTTAATTGTGTCGTATTTAATCGTGTTGTCTCGTATCGTGTTTATAAGTTCGTGTCGTATAACCCGACATGTTTTCCGTTTTTTTTTGTTCAAAAAAGTTAATCGTGTTCGATGTCGTGTCTCGTGTGATCTGTTAGTTAATTGTGTCGGTGTTCGTGTGTGAAATTTTGAGACACGTTTAAGACCTATCCGTTGAGATACGATACATGTTTATACACAACACGATTAATAACCCCATACGATTAGACACGACACCCCTATTACTATCGGAGTGTGACCCTGTGTTAATCATGATATTCATGTATTCTACCTACTATCTTTATGTATGAAAAAACTACCTATAACTGTCAATATGCTAATTACCAAAAATAAAACTGTTAATATGCTAAAAGAATTACTAGTGCCTCACTCTCCTCCAAAAACAAGGTTGGATGCCAAGCTAAGATTCGAATAATTCATCAGCATTTATTGTCAACTAAATGTGGTTGACCTATTAGTGGTGGTAACCTTTTAGTGGCAGCAAACCACTTAACGACGACAGTTTACCATTGGAGGGACCTTTAGTAACGTGACCTATCCTGACGAGACTTAGCTCACTACTAAAGGTTAGTGACAACAAATGGACATTTGGTAGCGACTTTTTACCATAGTTGTAGCTATACATTCTTGTAGTACCAACGATGGTAGATTCGGAATCCACACCTGGATGCGTGTCAATCACGGGTAGGTAGCAACTAATGATAGCAACTAACATTCTACTTGTGATTGACAATCACATATATAAGGTGTATAAATGTGTCAGCCAACCAGACACGTTTCCTTCCATACTGATCCTTCAATTTGTCCAACCTTCGTGGAAACAACCTCTAAAATAGTCAAGCAACCGTCATGGAAGAAGCTTGCATCAACGACATAGGTGGTCCAACAATTTCAAATTTTGTTCGTCTTGATAATTTTAGAATGCCTAAATTTTTAGATATCCTAATATGTTAGAATGCATAACTCGTATTTTAAAATCAAGTAGGTGTTTTACTCTTAAAATGGTGACTATCAATTTTCATTATGGTGGTAACATTAACTTACACTCATGGTTTGTTAAGTATTTCGACGATGAATCGACGATAACTACCATTGAAAGAGAGATCGCCCTAATACAATTAAAAGAACGTGTTACCGATGTTTGTGAACTTAGTAGTCTAGTAGATGATTTCCAACTAATTTGAAACGTTGGCCATGATCTTTATTCAATCACCATTGAAGACGCATTAGAGTTAGTTTTAGAAATATTCAACAAATACATGGAAGTATTCATCATTCCAAAATTAGAAGTCGATGGAGAAGAGAAAGGGGAAGTCGATAGAGAAGATAAGAGGAAGTCGGTGGAGAAGATGAAGAGTAAGTCAATGGAGAAGACGATGAGGAATTCGATGGAGAATATGAAGGAGGAGATTCATCCTCGGCAGAACATCCCACAATTTTGAACAAATGTGAGGACGCCCCGTCAGATAATGAAATCGGTAACAATGTTTTGGAAGTCGACCAAACCAGTCACCTACTTACAATACCCTCCTGAGTTTACATATGGCGATTGGTAAGAAGAGTTTGAATGTACTGATTGGATAGTTATGCAAATGGAATCATCCCACAGTGAAGGCGATTTCCACGATGATGCACAATATGAGGATAAAGTCTCAGTTCAACATCATCTCAAAATGTAGCATATTCAGAATTCCCGTGACATCACGAAAAGATCCAGTCCTACCGTAGTCAGGTTTAAGTATGCTAAGGAGAATTATTCTTGGTCTTTACTACGTGTTGGTAACAACTATAGTAAAAACCTGTAATAAATGTCATGTGACTGTAGTGAATGAATATTGTTTCGACGACCTTGTAAACACGTCATGACATCAATTCGATTCACAAATACGAACATGAAACTGTAAGTTGGTCCACATTTTGGTGTTGATTACTACATACAAACATACCTTCCTAAATTTCACCTTCTACCAGAACCATAGAGGTGGCCAAATTGAAACGGTCCAAGAGTTAAGTGTGATACACAAATGTTATTTTTTCCACATGGTCGCAGGAAAGTGAGAATTCACAATGAGATGAATTCTAATAGTATACCACAATAAAGGAAATGTAGTAAATGTGTTCAAACAAGCCATAACAGGAGGTCTTATAAACAATAATGTAAAGAGTACACTATATGTAATTATTTAGTATCGTTGTATAACTTGGAATGTAATGCCGTTTGCTTGGTTATAGTTGTAATTTGTCTAGTTATTTAACCTATTTTTTTCATTTTTTTTTAGAGATTTCGGAAAAAAAAATTATATATCTCAATAAGTGTGTTTTAGGTACCCTGTAAAGCCTTTTCTAAGGCTTTTTTTTGTACAAACTCAAAAAATGTGAAAAAAAATCAGATTCAACAATTTCATGTCTTATAACTTCAATTTTCTTAAAACAAAATTTAAATGCAACTTAAGATATAAAAGGTTGATTTTTTTATACACTCTAGTGACTACTATTCACGAGTATGGTAAAAACAACCTACCGCATCGTGTAATAGACATTTACCCGTACTTCAAAATATTTTCTATCTGCAACTAATAATATAGTTTAATAACTAATTTTGAAAACCAATCTTTTTAATATTTAATTTTAAAATAAAGTATATTTTTGAAAAAAGTCTAAGAGCATGTTCTTTTCATGAAATAAAGATGTAATAGTCTATACGAATTCCACATGAAGTTGTTTTTTTTCGTGGAATTGAAAAACTTTGGAATACAAAATCCTAAAGGGGTGGTGATATCAATTCTAGCCAAAAAAGTAAAGAGTTCGTAAGGCGAGCGTGCAAGAAATATGGAATTGAGCGTCAAAGACGAAACTACCCTCAATTGTGTTTTTGTAATTCCTGAACTTCATTCCTTATTCGTCTTCTTCAGCTCGTACGAACAGAAGAAGAGAGCTTTTCTTGACTGCGTCTTCTCCTTCATCCCCCAAGTACGTCTTCTCTCCTTCCTTCGTCTCTGTGTCTTCTCCCTCTCCTTCACAATTCTAGTTCGAATCGAACTAGAATCCGCGGAAGAGCCTTCCTCTACGACGCCATCACCAGTGTGGACATATACAAGACGTAGCCGTGGCATCTCCCAGGTTAGCCCTTCTGCAATTCTTGCTCATTTTTTACTTCAATTTGCGATTTACGTCCAAATGTGTGAAAATTAGCTGATGGGTAACTTGGGTTTAGGGTTTGCTCACCCTTTTAGTGATTCCGAAGAAAAGCCCTCTTTTTTTTTTGATGACTTGGGTCGAGACTCAAGGGTTTCGTGATTTTACAACATTTTCTAGGGGAATTAGAAGTGATCATAGGCGGGCCCGACCGGTCTTGGAGGTAGGACCGAGACCGAAAATCCGATCTTGACTTATAGAGGACCAAGACCGAGACCGACTTCGAAAACCCCCCCATCTGAGTCGGTCTTGCTTGACTGAAATTTTGGGATTGGTCAATTAAAGACGAATTTATTCGGTAACCAGCTAGATCTAGGGCAATTAGAGAAGCAACCACAATTACCTTCAATCGGATTATGTGCTCCTCCTCCTTTTCAACGAAGAAATAATTAAATTTCTTGAGTTCATCTTGAAGCAATTGGATGAATTCCATTTCCTCCTTTGTCATTCCGTCTCCTCCGACATCTTCTCTATCACTAGCGTCCACACGAGATCGCTTACTAGACCTCCATCATTCTGTCTCCTACGACATCCTTGGTCTTGCCGAACTTCATCGCTGCTTGTCGAGCAAGAAAATGAGGGAAAGTGCATAACAATGGTGAAGAAAAATGTGTTGAGTCGAGAGGAAGAGATATAATATAACGAAAAGAACGAACGAGAGGGCTAGGGTTTTCAACAGAAGTCGGCCGGTCTTAGTTCTAGTCGGACTTTATGAAAAAAAGGCCGAGACCGGACTTGAAGAAAAAATACCGCCCACTTAGTCTCGATTCCAGTCGAGCCGGTCTTGCGGGGAATTTCGAGTAAGTCTTTTTTTTTTTTTTATCACCATAGGAAATACACTAAATTGTCTACAGCACCGAAAAATTGGTCTCTGTTCTGATGAACGCCTAAGGCTAAACCCTTATGAAAAAAAAACTACTCTCTCAATTGCCTTCGTCTCCGTCCCTCTGAAGATCGAAGAACATCATTGTCGACGCGTTTCGTCTAGTCGGAACTGCGCTGTTTCAGGTACTGAGACGAGAGGCAGATGCTACTCAACCACGTTCTTGGAAGCCCGCATGCAAATTTCTATTTAATTTTCTCTGTTGGCCTTGTGCGAATAATCGCCAAATTTCTTTATTTATGCCTTCCCCCAACTTATAGTGGCGTAAGCTCTTGTTAGTTATCCGTCTTTTCCTTTTGATTGGAGTATGATTACTGATTAAGCGCCTTACTGGATCTTTTGTAGGTCGCAGAGAATCAAATTGCAAACTTTTGAGTCCAAAACATGGTGATATGTGGTTTGTTTTTGTTTAATTCATCCTTCTGCAAGTTTATGCAATTCTAATGGTTTTTTTACCTTATTATATTTTTGGGTCCTTTCGCGAACTATAGTCAGACATCAGGAAATGGTTTATGAAGTCGCATGACAAAGGCAATGGCAGTGCTAAGCCCGGGAAATCCACCGCAGACGATTCCGACAAACCTTCTCCAGCAAAGTTGCAACCTCAAAAATCTGTCAGTTCATTTTGCCTCTCATCATTATATTTTGATACTGGAATAACTATTCCTCGAGCCAGATACGGGTCTAGGGTATTGTAAGTCTTGCATCATCGTTTGTATGTCTGATGTTCATTCCATTGTTATCATTTGTTCTTGCCTTTTTTCTTGGGATATCTTCTTTCCCCAGTATCATTATGGTCTAGGGAAAAGAATTTGAAGAATGACAAAGGTTACACGTTTCTGTTAAATGTAAGAAATCTGCAACTGATATCTGCTTGATAAGAGGATTTTAGGGAATAGCATGATCTTTCACTCTTAAAGTTATCTAAGTTGATCATTGAACGACAAATTCTTGCTATTCCCTGTCAGGTAATGTACTGACATTTGCATATAGATAGATCTTATGTTGTTGTTTACTGTTGATTCATTTTGTTTCCGCAATCCACTTTCTTCTTAATGAGAGTGAAATCAAATGTGTTGTTTACTGTTGATTCATTTTGTTTCTGCAATCCACTTTCTTCTTAAAGAGAGTGAAATTATATATGAAGCATTGGAACTGAATGGTCTGCCTAGGTGATTATCAGTCAGCCATAGCAGTTCTAAAACAAATTATCTAAATATCATCACTACAGGCACAAGGAAATGAGGAGTTGGCAGCAAGGAGGAAAACGAGCAAGTATTTTGCTGATAAACAAAAGCCAAAAGATGAAGAGGAACAAGTTGAAGTTCTTGGAAAGCGAAAATCTCAAGCAGATGCAAAAGATGTACAGAAGCCCCCACCATCAAAGAAACTTCACAAAACTGAAGAAGAAAATGATGATGATTTTGTGTTTCCCCAAGCCAAAAGATCTATTAATGCTGATGCAACTCCAAGCAAGAAATTGAAGAGTGCCCCCGGTCAACGAGTTTCAAAGAAATTAGTGGATGCTGAAGGATCTGATGAGGAAGATGTTGGTGATACCAAATCTCCAATTAAAGCTGGAGGCCGTGGTCGTGGTGGTAGAGGTGCCTCAACAGCAGCTGTTGGAAGAGGCAGAGGTAGTGGTGGACGTGGTGGATTCATGAATTTTGGGGAGAGAAAAGATCCTCCACACAAAGGAGAGAAGGTAGAGGGTCTCACAGGGATTTTTTCTGCTCATATATATATTAAATAAATTTGTAAACCTTGACTTCATCATTATTGCTTTCTATTCCAGGAAGTTCCTGAAGGTGCACCTGACTGTTTGGCGGGCTTAACTTTTGTAATCAGCGGAACTCTAGACAGGTATGTTAAGTTTTCTTACCTCACTGTTTCTTGAATTTACTAGCATACGTCCTTAACTCTTCTCTGCAGGTATTTTGAGAATGTATTTAGTGCTCAAGTTGTGATGACTTTTAGTTTTAAGTTTTAAATCTTTGGGTATAGTAGGGAATGCAAGGGATCTAAATGTATTCATGATCATGAACATATTGGTCTTATTTGCCCATGAACCTTCGATGTACATAAGTTTCTCCTTTTCCCCTACTTTGTATATCCCATACCTTCTTGGTAGTTGGTGCCTTATTTGTATTATGGAAATTAGTAACTTTACCAGTAAAAATAATTTGATTATTATCCTAAGTATATGGATATGCATCTTGAGTGGGCTTTTTCTATTTGTTAGCTTGGAGAGAGAAGAAGCAGAAGATTTGATTAAACGTCATGGTGGTCGTATTACAAGTGCAGTTAGCAAGAAAACGGTGATGCCATATTCACTTTATCTATGACAAGTCTAAGTGTTTCTGTCAGCTAATATATTCTTTTGGTGTCTAATCATAGAGTTACCTTTTATGCGATGAAGATGTTGAAGGACGCAAGTCCCAGAAAGCAAAGGAACTGGGGTATGGTTTTCTGGCAGTGGTACAAGCTTTCAGTCTCTATAGTCCACTGGTAACAGGTTTTGCGAGGTTAATGGCTTTCATGTTTATTTTACAGCACCACCTTTCTCACAGAGGATAAACTGTTTGATCTGATCCGTGCATCAGCTGGTGCGAAAAAACCAAACAATGAGAAGAATGATTCTCCTGTGAAGGTGCCTTTATTTCTCCCCAAAGGAAGTCCAAAGAAAGTAGTCACTAAGAGTAAGATCTTGGGAATTCTATGCTGTGGGGATGTTGTAGTTGCCATATTTTTGTTACATATTTATATCACCTTGTTTTGGTAGGTAGAAGTTAGAACATATTTATATAGATTTGAATTCTTCTTGCTTGGTTTTGATATCATGAGTCAAAAAATGTGTGGTGTCTCTTTTCCAGAGTGAAAGAGAGGTATATAGTGTAATGGTACGGTTTGTATTTTAAATATAGTAGGCGTTGCTTCCTAGTTGTTTGGATCTGATCTTGTTTGGCTATTATGACAAGAGACTTTAAAATGTAAGTTGTATAGTTGATTCCCTGGTTTGAACTTTGAAGGTTTTCCAGTGGAAATTTATTGGTACCTTTTAATTAATTTTAGTAAAGCTTTTCTAACACCTCCATATTACAGCACTGGGACCAGTGAGTATTTGATCTTCCGGAACTTTTATTGTATGGGGATAAATTATAGGAGAGAAATAATTTAAATGGAAAATGGGTTGGATTTGGGTGCATTATGCATATTTATGGAGTTGTTTGCAGGTAAAAAGATCTTTGCTTGTTCAGTAAATGAAAATGGTGTTGTGTATTTATTCTTGTTATGACTTTGCTGGATTTATTTAGTATCCATCCTCTGATCGGGTTGCAATATTTGAGTGCTTACAGAAGATGGCAAAGGCAACTCACTGGCATCTGGTGTATCCTCTGAAGACTTGATTTCAAGTCGTAGACCTGCTTTGCGAAAGAGTCAATCTACCGGTGTTACTTTCTCGATATGGACTGAAAAATACAGGCCAAAGGTTCCAAAAGATATTATTGGGAACCAGTCTCTGGTACATCTACCATATGTTATCCGCAGTTAACCAGTAATTTAAGTTTATTTTTTCATAGCTCATCCTAGTAAAGTATTTCTTTTGATGAAAAACCCAGGTAACACAGCTTCATGGTTGGTTGAAAGTCTGGAACGAGCAGTTTCTTGCTTCTGGTAAAAAAGGAAAGGGGAAGAAACAAAGTGACCCTAATGCTAAAAAGGCTGTGCTATTAAGTGGTTCTCCAGGAATTGGGAAAACTACCACGGCAAAGGTGGTCTGTCAGATGCTTGGTTTTCAGGCAATTGAGGTGATCACTTCATTCTTTTCCATTTATAAGAAATTTTTATTTGAAGTATGTCTGTATTCTCACTATCTTTTGTTTTTCTTCCATCTTTCATGTGATATAGGTAAACGCTAGTGATACCCGTGGAAAGGCTAATAAGACCATATCTAAAGGGATTGATGGAAGCAATGCAAATTCTGTAAAGGAGCTTGTGAGCAATGAATCCCTCAGCATTAATATGGATTGGTTAGTCAAATATACTCCTAATAATATCATGGTTTTGTGAATTTACCAGAATTTGTGTTGATAAGATTTAAATCTACAGGACCAATCATCCTAAGTCAGTACTTATCATGGACGAGGTAGATGGTATGTCAGCTGGAGATAGAGGTGGTGTTGCAGATCTTATTGCTAGTATAAAGATCTCCAAAATTCCGATAATCTGCATTTGCAACGACCGCTACAGTCAAAAGTTAAAAAGCCTTCTTAATTACTGCTTGCCTCTCAATTTTAGGAAACCAACAAAGCAACAGGTTCACTTCTTCCTTCGGCTGATATTTTCTGCTTCTGGCATGTTGTTGATTCAAGAATACGCTAGATTGAGCTTGTTTGATAATGCTGCTAGAGTAGTAGAATATTGAAGGCTAGAGTTTGTGCCTTCGAGAAATGATAATTTCGTAGGGTTCTCTCATTTATCATGAACTAAAGGGACTAAGTGTAATTTTTTGCTCATGGAGGACTGTAATTAGCAATCAACTCCCTTTATGATAAAATACTTCACTGAATCAAAATTCTGAGTGGTATGACTAGTATCTCTTTATGCCTTCAACAGTTCAACTGCAGTTTTTATTTTGATAAATAGAAGAAAACTGTTCCTTGTTTATTTTTAGTTACTGCAATTGAATTATTTGGCTAGTTTGTCAATGTAACAGTGTAAGTCAAGAATTTAAAGTGCTTGTGCTATATGTATACAATCAAATTTGCTCCTATTTACTTTTGCTATCAAAAGAGTTAACTTCATTAAGTTTTCGCAAACCTTAAACTTTAGAGCTCTCATAATAATTGTCATGCTCCAGCTGCGTTTCTTCATAATCGTCGCGTAATAACTAAACATATTGATTTGTATCAAGTTCTTTCAAGGACTATAGTTTATCTTCTAGGACCTGGGTGGTAGTATCTAGACTCGAGGATCTTAACTAGACTAATTCCTGTAGTATCTCAATTCTCTGAAATATTGACCTGTTATTATATGAGGGAGGGTTCTTTTAAATTATCTTGACCAACTGTGGTGAAGTGTTAGACAAACAGGATTTCTCTTGGTCCCATGTTTCCTCTTAAACAGAGCTAACATCTATAGATAGGAAGTATTCTTTATTATCAATTTTATGGCTTCTTAACACTAAATTTTGGTATGTAATAGATGGGGAAGCGACTAATGGAAATAGCTAAGGCAGAGAGTCTTGAAGTTACTGAGGTAAATAGTCCATTTTTTGAAATATTGTAGTATTCCTCTTAATTTGGAGCGCAAAATGAACTTTAGGACCATATTCTTGTTAGTGTGCGCTCCAATTGCATGTCTGTTGCAATTTCTTTTTCATTTGTTATACGTCAACTAATAAATGGTTTGCCTCAGAATGCCCTTGAGGAACTTGCTGAAAGGGTTCATGGTGATATGCGCATGGCACTCAATCAGTTGCAGTATATGAGTCTGTCACTGTCAAGTATCAAGTATGATGACATCAAGCAACGTATGCTTACTAGTTCGAAGGATGAAGACATTTCTCCGTTCTCAGCTGTTGACAAGTATGGCTTTGTAAGCTATATTTGCGTGATATTTGAGAGACTAAATTTTACTTCATGCGTCTTTAAGAAATAAGAGAAGAATTTATATATACAAAAGTGCTAGCTTCTAGATTATAAGACTCACTCTCCTAGATCTATAATAATTCAGCTAGTTCTAGGCACTCTCCTAAGTCTATAATAATTCATATAGTTCTAGGCACTCTCCTAGGTCTATACATAATTAAATAATTCACATAGTTTAAGATACTTAAAACGCTAGATAATTCTCATTAGTTCTAGATACTTCTATCACATTTGATCTCATCCTGTTCTAGTTTGTGATTATAATCATTATGTTGGATGCTTTCATTGAAATATCTATCCTTTTAATTTTTTCAGATATAGATGCATTAAATATCATTATAGCTTAGTCAGATGTACTAATATAAAAGGTTTTGCTTTCGGCACATCTTAGCTCGAGCTGTCTTATTTGCTGTACTAAAATATTTATTTCAGTCACCCTGCTCAAGCATTACCATAATCTGCTGTAAATAGTCTTCACTTGAGTACCTTTCTCACCACACAAATGCAGCATAAATACTGTAGCAGATTTTGCTGAACTGGCATCATGTTGCTTTCGATTCTAAATAGCAGAATTCAATGTTCATTAGATTTCCTAGATGGGCCTGTCATTACTGCATTTAATTCCTTAAGCAGAGAAGTCTGTGATGTTGTCAGTTTGTATAAGTGGTCCTTGTGTTAACTTTGGTTGGAAACTTAAAATTTTCATTATTGCGTGTTACTGGTTATAATATTAACTTTTCGAACTCTATTGGTGTAGTTTTTGCTGTCACTGTTCTCTATCCGTTCATCTAACCCTTTTTTTTTTTTTTTTTTTTTCCCTTGTAGGTTGTTTGGCTTCAATGCTGGAAAATTAAGAATGGATGAGCGGATTGATCTGGGCATGAGTGATCTTGATCTAGTTCCACTTCTTATACAGGTATCTTGCTATATTCTAGTATGTGCTTCTCCTTGTCTACTCTCCACATGAATTCAGATAATATCTTTCTCCATTGTTCTCTTTGTTTTTTTAAGGTTAAAAACGTTCCATAATAGAAAAAGATACAATTTATGTTTGCCTTCCTAATTATGTATGTGGTTTTTTACCCCACCGGTGCACTACCAATGAATGATATATCCTTACTCTTAAGTCTTAACATTTAAAAAGGGAAAGGTAATGATATCATTTACAATGGACCATTATGAAACTTGCACGTATAATTAGGTGAGTAAGGGCACTGAATGCTGCAAACTGAAGAAGACTCATGTCTAAATGCAAGGACAATTATGATATAGATTCTTGTTTGTTTAATATCAAATTAATTTTTACGATATATTTAATGTATATAGAAATCTATATCTCATAGTTGTGCCATGTAAATGTTTCATGTGTGACCTATTAGAATATGGCAGGAAAATTATCTGAATTATAGGCCATCTGGGGCTAACAAGGATGACAATGGAGTGAAGCGCATGTCTTTAATTGCCCGTGCTGCAGAATCTATTGCCAATGCTGACATTGTTAATGTACAAATTCGAAGATACCGTCAATGGCAACTTGCTCCAGCAAGTTGCCTTTCTTCCTGCTTAATCCCGTATGTTTAATATGCAACATTTGATAGATTGCGAGGAAAGTTTCTTTTCACGCGCTTATCTCCTTAATATTCTTTTCACCCAGTGCTGCACTGTTGCATGGATCGAGGGAGACACTAGAACAGGTATTAACTGTTGGAACTTTTGTGATCTCAAATCTAACTTGTTCCAAGATTTTCATGTGCTTTCTGCTGTGCCATCTCTTCTCAGACCTTGTATTATGCTGCAATAATGGATGACTTTCTAGTGTTCTTCTGGATTTTTTGTTGCTGAAATGCACTAAGCTGGTCTTTTCAAGACATGAGATTTGAGCAAGATTGCTACTGTAATGTTAATCTAAAAATAAGAGGACTTTAATGGTTCGTTATGGTTCCTCTTAGTAAGTGTCTGACATCTGCAGGGGGAGCGAAATTTCAACCGATTTGGTGGTTGGTTAGGAAAGAACTCAACATATGGGAAAAATTTGAGGCTTCTGGACAATCTGCATGATCATGTTCTTGCTTCTCGTGAATCTAATTCAGGGAGGTAATCTTTATACTACATGAATCTGTTGCAGAGAATGATTTCATTTATTTTCGCTTTCTCCTTATGCAAGTTGTTCCATGTTATTCGTCTTTTAGGACTCTTGAATCTTGACCAGCATCTACTGCGTGTATATTTGCAGGGAGATGCTGCGCCTTGACTACATGACACTTCTTCTGAAAAGATTAACTGAACCTCTGAAAGTGCTGCCTAAGGTTTTCACAGAAGACTCCAATTATTAGTGTTTGGTGAATTTTGAAGTAAGTTGAGACTGATGTTTGTTGGTGTTTGATCAGGATGAAGCTGTTGCAGAAGTTGTGGACCTCATGAATGTATACTCCATTACTCAGGAAGATTTTGAGACTATGATTGAGTTGTCCAAGTTTAAGGTATCCTTGCGATAATTTCATATGCTCTTTAAATTACATGACTTTTGAAATGTGAACTAACAAAAAGCATGATCTGGTGTATTGATTAATTAATTGAAGGGGCACCCGAATCCAATGGAAGGGGTCCCACCTGCAACGAAAGCTGCACTGACAAGAGCATACAACGAGAGAAGCAAATCGCGAATGGTACGAGCTGCAGACTTGGTTACGCTTCCAGGTCCAAAAAAGGCTCCTAAAAAGCGGATTGCAGCTATGCTGGAACCAACGGATGAAGGGGGATTGGGAGAGGAGAATGCAGCAGGAGAAGATGGTGCTGCTGCTTTGGAAGAACATGAGGATGAGAATAATACATCCGATGCAGAGGGTAAGTACGGACGGACAGTATCGTATGTATTATTTTCTTCTTCTTATGCATCCATCCTTTTGTGCATATGTATTATTATTAAACCTGTTGGTGAATTCTACTTAATAATTTTAATCGTTAAATTTCAGAGGATGGCGGTGAGACTCTGCAAAAGAATCTTGAAGCGTTGAAGTGTAAAGGTATGAATAATTTGTTTGTCTAGTTTAAACTTTATGATTAATTTTTGTTTCTATGGTATGTTTTGCAGGTGGTATCCAAGTGGAATTAGATCTAAAGAGTGGTGAGAAGTCAGGTCTAGTTAGGAAGTCATCTGCAGTAGGAGGCCGAGGCAGAGGCAGAGGAGGATCTGCAAATCGGGGAAGAGGAGGATCTGCTTCTGCTTCTTCTGCCACAAAGAGAAAGAGATGAACAAGTCTCAGCAGCAGCTGTTCAAGTAAAATGTCTGTTAGCCTTCCCTCCTCCCCTCCCTAAGTAGTATTGTTGGTTCTGTAGAACATGTCTGCCTGTTTTGGTCGAAAGAGATTGCACGTGTATAGCAGCTATCAGTTTCTCAATTGTAGTGCATTGGAAATGGATATGGTTAGGTTAGGAGGGAAGGGATGATGGAATTATGACTTACTTTTACAAACGAACTTCTTTGTTAGTGTGGAAACAGTGGTTTCTTGGCATTTTGGCTACGACACTTCTTGAGCAGTCACTTGGTGTGATGGATGCCACTTCTTTCCAGTTTCTTTACCTTACCAACTGGAAATCATAGGCCCACAGTCTCAATCTTTAAGGATGTTTTTTCTAAAGTATTGAAGCACTAGGTTGAATTTTTAAAATATTGAAGAACTATGAATGTATATTACAAAAATAAATGTATGTTGTTATCAAGGTGAAACATAATCTGTAACCTTTTTATATGTTAACAATATAGATTGATGTAACGGGTAGGACATGTTCTCTTAATATAGGCGGCGTTCTCTTCTTTACTAGAAACAAACTATTTTCTTGTATAACAATATACATTTCACGTTTTTATTAAGATCAAGTCTAGTATCCATTTTTATTAGTTAAATATCTACTGCGCAAATCAACCGTCAATATAATATATTATTATATATAAAAGTTAAATGTGTCTTCACCACATTTTCACAATTATTTTATTTTGTAATTATATACAAGAATATGTTGCGCTCATCGCAAAAACTCACCACTTTCTAACTCATATTTGCACCTTTTTTTAATAGTACATATACCATCGTATGCTTTTTATAAATCTTCTTATTTTCCACCCTTACCCATTACGATGATTGGTGAAAGTGACAAATTTTCTTTTTACATTAGGTGCAAACATGTATTCATCTATCTTTTAATTTAACTTGACGTCACAATTTTTTAACACCTCTTTACACTTTTTTATTTACTATGAGACTTAAGACGTACGCCTTAACCAACTGTCTCAAAACTCCGAACTTGTGAGTGAATGCGACCGGTATACTCTTAAGTCATCTTAAGATCCTCCCTTAAACTGATGTTTATGAACATCAGTTTACCCATGGGCTTTGTGCCCGACCTCGGCCTTTAATGGGAATGTATCAATATTTTCAACGTCGTCAGGATTTGAACCTGTGTGCTCTGATACCATGTGAGACTTAAGACGTACGCCTTAACCAACTGTCTCAAAAATCCGAACTTGTGAGTGAAGGCGACCGGTATACTCTTAAGTCATCTTAACATTTACCATACCACTTTCTACTCTCTCTCTCTATATTGTTTCTTAACTAGAAGAATTCACATGACAACACTTTTGATATACTTACTATATATATATATATAGAAGGGTTAATTGTCAATTTGCCCCCTAATGTTTGGACCGAATTTAAGAATCCCCTTAAAGTTTAAAATTTTAAATTTTAGTCCTAATGTTTGGACGAAATAAAAAATCACCCCATTCCGTCTTAAGACCGTCTAATTGAAACGGAAAACCCGACACGTGCCTTGCACATGCATTTTCTTAAGAAACAAAGACAAAAATGCCCTTCCCATGAACAGAGCTAAACTTCTCCGTTTTTCAACAGACACAGCTACTGCACTGTAACCGAGCTCCAAGCATTTCTTAACCACATAAGCCTTTACCAGAATATGTTGAGAAGAGCTCGAGTGCTGAGTTTTCACATCTTTGAGGAGTCGGTCTGTGTCAATCACAGCATTTCCCCTTCTAGCAAGATCAAGTAAAAATTCTGACTTGGGACCCGCGAGTAAATAATTCCTTATATTTACCTTCTCAAAGTGGCAGAGCAAGTTCCTGACAACTATCTGTGACCCACTGTTTTACCGTAATTTACACCAGCATCTCTGTGTGAGACACTCAATGCCCTCTCGTGGTCAAAATTGGTGTAGATATTGAAGTAGCCACGGGAATGGATGAATTTGATGAACCAAGGAGTCCATATTTTTTCTCCAAGCCTTTTATACCACCCTGTTGTCACCTGCATATTAGTGAGGATAGATAGTTTTGTTAGTAAAGCAAAGTCAAGTTGATACTCACTAGATAAAAACAGACAATTGGGATTTTACCATTCCGTCAATGATTGGTTTGATGCCTTTTGCCTTGTGATCATCGTACCATTTTCTGAACTCTTTCCAGGGACTTGGGAAGAGGATTTGACCCCAGGTTCCAACCAATTGATACAAGAAAACCCTGTTCTGATCATCCACTTGAATATTGTTTCCATGTTTACCTGATATCAGTATTGAAGAAGAACATTACATTTTGTAGCATTCAATTTCACACTTTGTAGCATTGCTCAAGTGCAACATACACACACACGGGGTAAGAAATAAATTACTGATATAACAATGGTATGATAAAGACCAATTGACGACCTATTTCTCAACTAAGCAAGGATGATCAACTATCAACTTATTCTCTAGAGTAACTAACTTAGTCTCTTCTTCCTCTTGATTTCTAGTTCTTATAATTTCTGTAAGAGTAAAATGTTTCAGAATAGCAGAAGCTCCTCTGGAAATGATTTCAAACTTCAAGTAGCCTTCCATGTCCACGAAAATGGAAAGTGAAATTGGGGGTCTGGCGAGAGGAATCGAGAGGGATGTTAGGGCTTCTGAGGGCGGCGATGGTAGTGAAGGTGGTACTTGAGTGGGAGTAGAAGAAAAGGGCAAAAACGGAGAGGAGGAGGATCAGAGGGATGAGGTGTCTCTTTGGCGTTCTCACCATTTTAGAGCTTGCTAGTGACGGAAAGAAGCATGGTGGTTTTGGGTGAGAGACGGAGACGGAGGCGGAGGTGGAGACGGAGAGACCTCGGATGTGCCTGAAATGATTTACCGCCGTGCAGGAGGGATGACGATGGTTACCGTGACTCGGATATTTAACATTTGACGATCCAACATTTGACATGGTTGTTGTTAAGGGTCCAGGAACTGTGTTTGTTGAAAAACGGAGAAGTTTAGCTCTGTTCATGGGAAGGGCATTTTTGTATTTGTTTTTTAAGAAAATGCATGTGCAAGGCACGTGTCGGGTTTTCCGTTTCAATTAGACGGCCTTAAGACGGAATGGGGTGATTTTTGATTTCGTCCAAACATTAGGACTAAAATTTAAAATTTTAAACTTTAAGAGGAATTGTTAAATTCGGTCCAAACATTAGGGGGCAAATTGACAATTAACCCTATATAGAATAATATTCATCGCACCGTAATCATGGTAAGAGGTAAAATACTGGCTGTGAAATTTTTTTCATGACTGGTTTGAAATCACAAAAAATTTGAATTTTGGAATATAATTACAATATACTCCGTACTTTGACACTTTACTGATCCCTATACATCCTTTTCAGGGGTCATGTCCTGAAAACAATGAGTTTTCATTTTTTTTTTCTTTTTGTTTAATACTCTATAATACACCATATCATTTTATTCGAGAAGGATTCATGTTCATAACATTGTCGAGTTCAAATGCAAAAGAGCAAGAACTCCTAAATCATACTCCCCCAATACTAATGTAAATTGATGACTGTACAACTATATTACTATGGTTAAAAATGATTATTTTTTAACAATAAAGATTGATGTAGATATTAGATAGGAAACATCAAGGTAAATTTTGAAGCAAACAAAATACATATTTTTATTGCTCGATCCTTGTAGTGGGGTTTGTTAGATACAAGGCGATCAACTAGTAATTTAACATTTATTTCAAGAAAAATTGGTGAATACTCAAGATGAAAGTCAAGCGTGTAAAGTAACAACCTCAAACTCACACCTACCTTAAAGCTTTAATGCTAAAAGCACTCAAGTCTCTCTTTCTAATAGGATGCACAAATCTCATCTTCAAACTAAAGACTCTTTATCCAATTATTAAAGATGAGATCATGACTCATAAAGATATACTCTATTGTCAATGGATCAAATCTAGCCTAATACTTGAACACAAGATGAGATATATTCAAAAGTAGTGTGACAGTAAGCGACCAACAACAAACATCGACGAAAGGGTTTTACCAATATAAATATGCTATACTTCTTCTCCTCTCACATTCAATATTATCTCAATATACACAATACTTATTTAAGTATTGAAGGAACACCCCTTTGATACCTTTTGCAGGTGCTTGGATCAATCTACGACGGTTAGTATACAGTCTCATCAACCTTCGATACCTTGTATCAACATTAGGTGCTTGGATCAACCTACGGAGGTTAGGATCGAGACTTTCAATCAAGCTCAACTTCAGATAATGTACCAACATTAGATGCTTGGATCAACCTATGGAGGCTAGGATCAACTCCCATCAATTTGTGTCGATGATCATATCGTGTTGTTGTTCCCCTCGATGTTATCAAGTACAACATCCTCATGGTTCTTCAGATTATCACTAATAATTTGTTAACTCTTAAATTCATTATTAACTCAATATACACAATATTTATTTAAGTATTGGACATGGACATGAATGAACATCTCCCTCCATCCGTGTTTGCTGCTTAGATCAACCTACGCTGGCTACGATCGACTCCGATCAACCAGAATCAACTTGAAACGAGTTTTGTGGTTAACTTCGGTACCTTGTACTAACATTAGTTGCTTGAATCAACTTACGGGGACTAGAATCGACTTCCATCAACCTGCGATGATGATCATATCACATTGTTGTTCCCCTCAACACTATCAAGCACAACATCCTCAAGGTTCTTCAGATTATCACAAAAATCTGATATTTCTTACATTAAGTATTATCTCAATATACACATTACTTATTGGTGTATTGAAGAGGGACATGAAGGAACACCTCCACCATCCTCATTTGTAGGTGTTTGGATCAACCTACAGAGGTCAATATCGACTCTTATCAACCATGATCAACTTTAGACGAGTTCCGTGGCTAACTTTGGTACCTTGTTCCAACATTAGGTGATTGGATAAACCTATGGAGGCTACGATAGGCTCCCATCAACCTGCAACAATGGTCATATCGCATTGTTGTTTCTTTTGACATTATCAAGCACAATATCATCATGGATCTTTAGATTATCACCAACAATTTGTTACCTCTTACATTCACTAATATCTCAATATAGACAATATTTATTTAAGTATTGGATATGAACCCGAATGAACACCTCCCCCATCCTTGTTTGCAGCTGCTTGGAATCAACCTATGATGGCTAGGATCAATTCTCATCAACCAGGATTATCTTCAGACGAGTTTCATGGCTAACTGTTGTACCTACAAATATTAGCAACTTGGATCAACCTACGTAGGCTAGAATCCACTCTCATCAATCTGCGACGATGACCATATTGCGTTGTAGTTCCTCTGGACATTACCAGACACAACATCCTTATGGTTCTTCAGATTATCACTAACATTTGTTACCTCTTACACTCAATATTATCTTAATATAGATATTCTTTATTTAAGTATTGGTCAGGGTCCTGAAGGAACACCTTCCCCTAACCCTGTTCGCAGCTGCTTGGATCAACCTACAATGGCTAGGATCGACTCCTATCAACAAGGATCAACTTCAAATGAATTTCGTGGTTAACTTCGGTACCTTGTACCAACATTAGGTGCTTGGATCAACCTACAAAGGCTAGAATCAACTTCCATCAACCTGCGATGATGATCATATCACGTTGGTGTTCCCTTTGACATTATCAAGCACAACATCTTCATGGTTCTTCAGATTATCACCAACAATTTGTTATCTCTTACATTCCGTATTATCTCAATATACACATTACTTATTTATGTAACGGAAAGGTACCCAAAGGAACACCTCCCCCATTTTCTATTTGTAGGTGCTTGCATCAACCTACATTAGGATCGACTCTCGTAGACCAAGATCAACTCCAAACGAGTTTCGTGGATAACTTCGTTACCTTATACCAACATTAGGTGCTTGAATTACCCTATGGAGGCTAGCATCGACTCCCATCAACCTGCGACGATGATCATATCACATTGTTGTTCCCCTCAACGTTATCAAGCACAACATCCTCACGGTTCTTTAGATTATCACCAAGAATCTATTACCTTTTACATTCAAGATTATCTCAATATACACAATATGTATTTAAGTATTGGACAAGTACCCGAAGTAATACCTCCCTCATCCCCGTTTGCAGCTGCTTGGATCAACCTACGATGGCTAGGATCGACTCTCATCAACTAGGATCAACTTCAGACCAGTTTTGTGACTAACTTAGGTACCTTGTACCAACATTAGGTTCTTGGATCAACCTAGGGAGGCTAGGACCGGCTCCCATCAACCTACGGAGGCTAGGTTCGACTCCCATCAACCTACGGAGGCTAGGATCGACTCATATCAACCTACAACGATGAACATATCACATTGTTGTTCCATTCGACGTTAACAAGCACAATATCCTCACGGTTCTTCAGATTATCATCAACAACTGTTACCTCCTGGTATGACCTTAAGCTAAAGTTCATACAAAGGAATATGGGTGAACGAAAATTGCTAAGGAGCGTGGTAGGCTTGAATAACATAAAACAGGAGCCATGCGAAACTCTAGGTAATTTCTATGACCGATTCCACAAGGAAGTCGACAATATAGACTAACAAGTGGGATAAGGTGAGATCTACAGTGAGTTTCTCTCAACCTATGACCCTTTAAATGGCTTCCAAGTATTTAAGAAACAACTAGCACGTCAAAGACATCAAAACCCTAGAAGAACTCATCATCAGAGCTATGAGGTATATAAACATGAAAAGTGCACACTCGTTAACGAACTCTCCAACTCTAACATGAGAGGAAAAAAAGGAAGGGAATAAGAGAAAGGAGACCAGAACCCGAGAACCAATCATGGAAATATATATACGACCATTTCACCCATCAACATGATGTTTCAATAGTCTTGACTGAGATGGAAAAACATTCGATGTCATGGCCCCCGACTCCATGGAGGAATGACGCCCCATGTGTCATGACTTAATAAGCTTTTTCCGATACCACAGAGCAAAAAACTACAAGATAAATAATTGTTAGATCATTAAGATGTATATAGATGACATGATAGAAATATGCCTCCTAGAAAGCATGGTCACCAAAAAGAATGCAGATGCTCGCTACCCCTGCGACCAAAATAGTTAGGGCACAACCAAGTTCCTACCAATAGAAAAAGGGACCATCAACGTCATATCATGTGGATTGACGCGAAGAGGTGAACATAGTGGAGAACGAGAAGTGTATGCCATCCAATTCTTCACGAAGGTTCAACTAGGAAAAATACCAAGGCCAACAGAAAACAATGTTATATCTTTCTCTGAGGAGGGTATCACCTACATCACAACCCCCGCGTCGCCGCCCAAGTAATAACCGTTGAAAATTTGACGATTTTGACACGAAGAAAATCTTGGTGGAGGAGGGAGTTCAACAAACATTCTCTTCCTTTACTCCTTTGAGAGCGTAGGATGCAACAAGAAAGATTCAAGTTCGTGAACTTTCCCTTGATTAGATTCGCCGAAAGCACAATATACCTACTAGGAGCCATCGGTGTCAGTGGTCTTAGGTGAATGGTGGAAAATCCTAAAATTTGACATCCTCTTCATAGACCAGGATGCACCAACCTTCTATGCCATCATCCTAAGCAAAACCACCATCAACTCTAACAATGTCATCAGAAAATGCAATTCCTAAATCCCCACGGTTTGGGGAAGTAGGTGACCAACCTACCACACAAAGATGTTACATCAATTGCTCGAGGAGGAAGAATAAAAGAGAATCCCTCGTTGTTAGCGGTTTAAGACCTCGTTGCGGTCAAAGTAGACGACCTAGGCAAACAGGTAAGAATTTGAGCCACACCCGCTTTAATAGTAAAAGAGTTGGGCATAACATCAGTCAGGGTGAAATGTGTCTCCCCCTAGTTGTTAATCAGAGTAAGTGTGAATATGCCTCAACAAAGGAGAAAATGAAGAAATACTTGATCATCGCGCAGGAACTGATTAAAGGAATAAAAAACTTGTCGATTAGATCCAAACCAAAAGAGTGTAATAAACTCGCACACTTCCTAAGAAAGCTTGCATTCAGAGGGATTCACTCACATGCTCAGTTCGTAGAAAGGTCCCTCTACTCGATCATGGAACGAGGGCAAATCTTCAACATCGAAAAGCACAGTTGGATGAAGGGGATCCAGGATTACCTATAGCCAAGAACTTTGCCCGAGTCCGAAATAGAGGTGACCAAAATTCGATGGATAAGACCAGGTTACCTCATCATTAATGAGGATCGGTACAAACAATGATTCTCGAAGTCCTACTTCAGATGCATTACCCATCCATACAACGAAATGGTACTAAGGGAAATTCACAAAGAGGTAAAGCTTGCTTCTAAGGCGCTCGATCAATAGTATGAAAGAGACTAAGGCTAAGCCACTATTTAGCCCACGTTGAATAAATACGTTACAATATTGGTGTAGAAATGAGAGACTTTTCAGAAATTTTCACAAAAAATATGACAAGTGTTTAGCCGTTTGCCCAATAGAGCATCCACTTGTTGGGACCTTTCCCAATCATCACGGGGCAAAGGATCATGGTCACAATAGCGGTTGACTACTTTTCCAAATGGATCAAGGCCAAATCCCTTGCATTCACCACTAAATTCAAAATTATCAAGTTCTTAAGAGCCAACATATTTTCCCGATATAGTATCCTAAGAATTCTCATAAGCGACAATGAATCTCAAATCTGCGGAAAAGAACTATAGTATCTCTGCGAAGAACTACACATCAAACACTGATTTGAGTCAGCACTTCACCTGTAAACCAATGACCAAACTGAAGCAAAATATAAACCAATCTTATCCGGATAAAAAAAAAAGAAGAGTAAACACCCTTGGAAGCTGGGTAGTCGAGCTTGACAACATCCTATGGGCATTGTGAATGACTCCAAATCGAGCTACAGGAGAAGCACTCTTCAACCTCGTGCACTGGTCGGAAGCGGCCATTCTAACAGAGATCGTTGTCACCTTGTACAAAACCAAATACTTCAACTAAACCACAAACGTTGTGGAAAGAGGGACAAATCTAGAACTAGCAAAAAGCAATGGAGATTAGAACAGACGCACGAACGCATGATGCTAGCCATGACACGTTAATTTAATCGTTGAGTCAATGCTTGCCAATTCGTTATGGGTGAGATGGTACTTAGATTAGACAATTTCACAAACTTGTAAATTATGAAAAAAACTCTCAATAAAGTGAGAAGGGCCGTACAAGATCATTGAGATCGCCACACGAGGTTCAAATTAAATCACTTAGAAAACCTAAAAGGTGTGAAACTACCCTGTCCTTTCCATGTAGATCACTTACAAAGATTTTATGCATCAATAAAGTTTGTGTACCAATTTTCGCATGAGTTCCCTAGAACACTAATGTGCAAGTATAAAGGAGAATCTCACGAGTCGTCATATTACAAATTGTCGCAGTTAATTTTTTAGTTTTCTCTAGTAGTTCTCTTCTCTCGCACATCACATACAATCTTGATTCTTCTACGTGTATGTTTTGTGAAAAAAATTATGATTGTTGGATAATTGTATTATCCTTTTGTATGATTGTTATTTTGGGAAAAATCAATTTCAAACCAGTTAATATAAACAAGTTTTAGATAATTTATTTTTCTAACAGGTTCCAAATAGAATACCTAGAAACATTGGTATAAACAAGTTATGGGTAGGTTCCGGTTCCAAATGCAACATGGTAGGTTCCATTTATGAAATTCTATACCCTGTTTGCAACATGGTAGGTTCCAGGAACCCCTAAAATTATAGGGTACCCAGAACCGCTCACCTCCACTAACGAGGATCATAACTCTTATAAATTTTGACATAAAAGTTAGGCAAATGTGTCGAAAAGAACCAGTCGACTTCAAGTTATCGGCCCTCTCCTCTAAGTGGACGAAAACGGAAACTTAAGCAAAGGAGTCGAAAAGATTGGTTGACTTTTAGTCATCGTCCCACCATATATGCAAACGAAAAACCAAGACCTTTTCCAGAGGGCCGAAAAGGACCGATCACTCTCAGTCCCCCGACATCTCCACAATTTTTATTACTTCATTCGCCAAAGTACCAATAAATCATAAGTTCAACATTTCTGGGTTCGATTTGGTGGTAGGAGATGAAGTGCATAGGCTTCATTAACATATGCTAAAACATCTTTGAATGCTACCCAACCTTCGACTTGTGCATTCCTTGCAGGGATGATGATAGTACTCCGACTTCTATTGGCAAAATCTTCAATGTAGAACGAACAAATAGAGGTTATGAAAGATTCCCAAAGTGTAGTCACTCCAATGAGTCAAAATCCAACCGAATAGAACAAATATTAAGAAGGAAAGATAATCCAAAATTCTGAACCAAGCAAATGAAACCTAATTGACCTTGTTGTCAATCTGCAATTCCTTACTTAACACAATCACCAACACTGATGTAGCAATTGAAGAGGTCTAAACCTAGAATGTTCGAACCAGCAGTGCAGCCTCATCATCAACACTTATGTTCGAACCCACAAACGAATTCTGGGTTATGGACAAATCAAGAATCGGATTCTCGGTTCGTGAATAGAATCGAGATTTCACGAATCTGGGTTCGGCTGAACCCATAAATCATGATTCTAGGTTCAGATGAACCCACAAATCGTGATTCTAGGTTCAACCGAATCGCGAGCCTACACATATGCAGAAATAAAAAACTTAGAATCGGGAGCGTACCTAATGTTCTTGGCAGATGGAAGTGGGAACTTCGATTCTGTGGGAGCAGCTTCGATTCCGTGGGAGTTTCGGTTCGAACAATGAAGAGCAACATAAGGTATGTGAAAGACATAAGGGTATTTCTGTCAATAGGTAAAAGACATGAGGGTAGTTTTACCATTTTGGCCTCAATTCTATATTCTTAGCGTACAAGGCATACACATTTTGAGCTTTTTGTACGGAATTCATATCAGGATCCCTTTAGGATTTTGTATTCCGAAATTTTCCAATTCCGCGAAAGAAACAACTTGATACGGTATCTGTATCACTTATGATGTCCCTATTTCGTAAAAGAAACATGCTGTAAGTGAGCAGTAAACAAGAAACACATCCATTAAAGATAAGTTCGTTACAAATATATGTATATTATAGCCAAAGAAAAAATGCCTAAACAACTGGAGGAAGGGAACTATCTGGGTGATCGGTAGAGTCGATGTCTTTTCAGACAACCTCTTTGATCGTAGGAGCAAGCCTTTTATTTTTCAACACCAGATCCAACTCGAATTCGGACTCCACGATGTTATGAAAGGACTTTACCTGGTCAAGAAAAATCTTCGAGTCGACCTCCATGATCTCCTTAGTCAGGACCTGAATGAAATAAGAATATTTTGATTTCATGAATTACAGGGCATCCATTTTATATTGGTCAGGAATCATATATTCCCCATGACTTGTTCCCTGGAATGGTTCACTTTGAACCTGTCATCGACAAACTTTAGATAATCCTCGACAACACAACTATCGAGGTATGCAGTTCCTCCCTGAAGCGCTCGACCTTGAACTAAGCATGATCCCAGAATTTCCTCATCTTGACCTTGCCCGCCTCGAGCGTTGTTCTTTCCGTCTTCATGTACGTCCTTTCCTCCCCTCAAACATAGACTTTTCACCTTCAAGCTAGTCAATTTTTACCTAGAGTTGACGATTTACCTTTTCCACAACGCGTACTTGATCTTACCGAATCTTCTCAAGTACGACCAACTAGACTATTAGTTGGTGGACCTTTCTCTGAAGAGCCCTCTTAAGCGCCTCCGCCCTCTCCCACAGTCGAGTTGTCTCCTTCAACGTCGACTGATGGAACAAGGTTAGGTCTTTGATAAGACCACCTAGGGCAACCTTCTGTACCTACCCAAACACTCTCTTCTGACTAAAGGTCCTTGTTTGGAGATGCCTCCTTTTCTGTTACCTTCTGCTCCTAGTATTTTTCATCTCATGCAGCATCGATGAAAATCCAAGTCTCTGACTGCTTTGGCTACCACTATTGATGTGTCTTCTGATCTCCTTACTTGTGAACCAAGATATATTCATATGTCCATGCAATCATCTCATTTGGATGAAGCTGTCAAGCATGAGTTGTATGCCCTCGCCACTAATAAATCATGGAGTCTAGTTTCTTTACATAACAATCAAATCCCTCTTGGATATAAATGTCTTTTCATGATCAAACGCAACTCTGATGGATTATTGCTCAATATAAGGCTAGACTTGTTACTAAGAAATTTTGTCAGAAACGAGGTTTTAATTTTCAAGATACTTTTAACCATGTTGTCAAGTCTCCTACTGTAAAGATTTCCTTACTGTAGCTCTTACCCATAAGTGGCTTATAAGGAAGATTAATGTTAATAATGTTTTCCTTCATGGAGAAATGTCTGAACATGTGTACCTGGTGCAACCCTCTGGTTTTGAATAATGTGATAAGACTCGTAATGTGATTGTGTGTAAACTACACAAGGCTCTTTATAGTCTAAGACAAGCACCTAAGGCCTAGTTTGAAAAGTTGAATCTTATTTACACACTTTAGTTTGCAATATCATTCGCTCACAACTGCATATTCATCAAAACAACAAAGTTAGGTACGGTGTTTCTTCCGGTTTATGTTAATGACATAGTGGTTACACGTAGTGACTCTGCAACAATATAGTCTATTATTTATAAGATAAATTCTGAGTTTCAGCAAAAGGACTTAGGTCTGCTCAATTACTTCTTAGGAATGGATGTGCAGTTTGGTGATGACTGCGTTCCACTTGGTCAGAAGTACATTTGAGAGGTACTACATAAAGTCGACTTGTTAATTTCTTTTCCTTTTTCAACCCCAATGTCAGGTAGCTCATGTCCAAACTTTCTAGTGATCAGGTCTCCTTGCCCCTGCCGATGAAAGCCTGCGTTGATGTACTTTTGGTGCCTCGAAGCATGTATGTGTTACTAATCCTGATATTCAATTTGTTATTAACAAGTTGAGTCAGTATACACAAAGTCCATGTTGATGCTGACTGGGGCGGTGACATAACTCATAGAAAATTCATATATGGTGAGCATTTATTACTTAATAATTATCCCATTGTCTCCATCTCAAAGAAGAAATTTATTGTATCCAGGTCCACAACAAAAGTTGAATACATGGCTATTGCTAATGTCGACATCCGTGAAATTCTCTAGGTTGTGTCTATTCTTTCTAATGTTACGGGGGGTTTAGTTGTCTTTTATCCATGTGGTGTGGAGTGAAAATACAAGTGTTGTTACCCTAATCGAAAACCCATTTCAACATTCCAAGATGAAACATGTTGAGATTGAACTTTGTTTTTTAGAGAAAAAATTAAAGAAGTCAAGCAATTGTTAATTTTGTTCCCACGACTGATCAACTTGTTGATATCCTCACCAAACCACTTACTGAAAGTATTTTATTCCTTTCTAGAAGAAGTTGGGTCTGATGTCCTTCTTAGATCTTTGTGGCACTGATCACTCCTAGATTGTGTACTCTAGTCCTCTTCTTATGATGAGAATGAGACTACTCTGTGATGTTGATAATGCCAAGCAGGGTTGTTCTATTTGTTTTCCTCATTTTTTTTTCTTTTCCTTTTATTGGAAGTCATTGTTTTTTCTACTTTCCTATGTTCATTTGCTGATGTTTCTTATTATTAATCGTGCCCTCTACTTTATCCCCTAGATTATTTGTATGTTGCCTTGTCTATAGTTACTTAGGCTAGATCTGTCTTTCATACACTTGTTGGGTTTCCTTATAAAATCAATTGCAATTTGTATATTCACACTTTGGTTGTTCTTGTTTTCTATTACTTGACTGATATTATTGGTGTTCATTTATCTCTCTTTATGTTCGTTCTTTTGTAATTCTCTTTGAGGTTAACTTGACTGTGTTTCTCTACTATGTATTTGTTGTTGGTTGTGCTTTCGTTATTACTCATCTCACTATTTCACCCCTTTTGTTAGAAGTACTTAAATAAAAATAATTTGGTATTTATTCTTATAAATTTAATATTTGATACACCAAGAACCTCCAAACATAATTTTTGTATCATAGTAGCTTGATATTTGATTTCTTGAGCGGCGTCATTGTGTTTGCAACATAGTTATCAGATCTGGACCAAACATTGAACCGATAAAGGTGCTGGTTCCCAGTTCATATGATTCGACCGCCGATCCGCTCTTATCTTTTTCTTAGTTTTCCTAGCCCTCCCAACTCTTCTTCTTCTTCTTCTTCTTCTTCTTCTTCTTCTCTACAAATCCTTCCCAACTCCAAACCTCCCAACTTCCAACTCCTTCCGCCCCCTTCATCTCCAAACCTCCCAACTCTCAGCCACCACCCGTGTCTAGCCAAACCGCCGCCACCCTAAACCATATCTGCTTCCCGTCCAAACCTTTATCTGCTTCCCGTCCAAATCCAAACTCCAAACCTTCACCTGCTTCTCGTCAGCCGCCACCCGTTACCGGCCGTTCCTCTCCCGCCGCCGCCACGCGTCTCTAGCCCTTCACCTTATCCATCCGCTCCACTCCCCTCTCGCCCTTTCAAGCCCTTCACCTTCACCCATCTACAACACGCCCTCCATCTCTAACCCGTGCTCCCATTTCCCCCCGTTCCCTCCAGAAATCGTTGAAAGTAGATGTGCCGGAAAAGCCACGAACGAACGATTGCTTCCCCACGAACGAACGATTTCTTCCCGTTAAGTAGTCACATGTGCTTGTCACGTGATGTAGTTGTAATTTGAAGTTCCCAAAATACCCTAAGCAACTTGTATACTTAACAACAGCTGTTCTTAGGTCTCTTCTCCAACAAATTCTTTCGGTCTCTTCTCCAAGGAGTTTCTACACTGACACAGACTTCATATTCTCGGAACCACAAGCACCTGGTTCTTGCTCGACATCCCCTTTTACAGTCAGAATTTGTTCCAAAAAGACGATGGATTCCTCCGGCGAAGACGATGAACGCACTTGAAGAAGTGTACAAAATCGGCCGGGCACAAACCCTAATCGCACTCTGCAGCACCGTCCCAGGGTAGAAACACAAACTCATTCTGCAGACTGAAAGGGCTGGTTTTCGTCGACGGATGGAGGGAGGTAGCTTCTCTAGACTTACTTCTAAATGGTCAGTGGGGCATGCTCATATTTATGATAGTTCATTGTTTCTTTCTTAATCTCTAAAGTGCTGCCCAGAAACGTTATATTTTTTTTTGTTTCTTATCATTTCCTCTCTTAGAATCATCACGACCCGTTAATCTGCCGTGCTGCATCTTACTGTCACTTTTAATTGGGGTCTAAATAGTTATTGAATTTTATGTCTGTCTGCTTAAGCTAATATTCTTTGAAGTTTTTTCCTTGAAAGATTATGTGAAAGATTTTCTTGTTGAAGGTTTTCTGTTTCATAATTTTTATGTATTAATTGCGTTACTTTGTCTTCGAGATTTAGATGCCATGGTGCAATTGATCTTCTCTCCCTCTCAGGCATAAACCCATGGATTACAATGAAAATGATTCTTTCTAGAGCCAAAATCATCATATAGTTGTTGGTGAGGGTAGTAACAAATTTCCACCAGTATTACGTCTGTATGCTCTTCCCAAGTTTGATTTTGATGACAGCCTTCAGGGGCATCTAAGGATTGATAGTCTGGTTGAATCTGAGGTCTTTCTTGGGATTGAAAACAACGAAGACAATCGGTGGATCGATGATTATTCTCGGGGAAGCTGTGGAATTGAATTTAGTAAAAGTAGAATAGATTCTTGTACTGTCTCTATAAGTAATAATGTGTGGTATGAGGTAAATGGTATTAAAATATGTGTTCATGTTTGCCATCTGTATCATGTGCAATTAGCCTTGAGTATTGAACTGCTGCTCTGGTACAACACATTCTTAGCAATTTTTCAATGTTGCCATCTGTATTTACTTCTCAGGTCTCAGATACTGAATGCCTTATGATACTGAATGCATTATGCACACCTTTTCTTGGAGAAGTACTGATTGTGAGTTTTCTTGTTCCTCAGTGTTTTGTCCCTTTGTTATGATAACCAAGCAAACCAATTTGTGTTGAAAGAACAGGTTTTATGTTGCAATTAACTGGCTGACAACATTGGTGTTTGGGCGTGATATTGAAGTGCAGACATCTGAAGAGAAACATGAGTCTTCCCCAGAAACAGAAGAGAAGAATGATCAAGTTGAGGTGTCAACCGAGTAGGAAAATATTGCCTTGACATATACGAATAGGAATAGTGATAGTGAGAAAATATAGAAAATAGAAAATTGTTGTATGTATTATGAATTCGTTTGATGCTACTTGATGTTTATTTAACTGGATTTTCATCAAACAGAATCAGATATTCAAGAAGAAAATAAAATGAAATGGTTGCAAATGTGGTGACTTATGTTTGTGGAGAAGTTGTTAAATGACGTTTTATCTTCTTCTAAAACGGTTACTTTAGTTTGGACATTTTGTTACCTAACCGTTACTACTTCATAATCCATAAACATAAAGGGGGGGGGGGGGGGGGGGGGGTAGAATCGTCTTTAAATTAGGTCACGTGACTTGCATGTGACAGTTTAACGGAAATATGTGACGGAAACTTCACGGAGTAACCTTTCAGTCACATGTTCAAACTTAAGTAACGTTTCAGCTACACAAAAAAAGATGAGTAACCTTTTAATCACATGGGTCAAACATAAGTAACGGTTGAGGTAATTAACCCAATGTTTTTTTTACTCTCACCAATTTGAAATCGAGGATCTTTAGTCATAATCTTTATGATTGAGGTTAAATATGATGGTATAACGTTTTTTTTTTTTTAATTTTATTATTTTGAATTCAGAATATTGAACAATAATATTTATGCAAGTATTTAGTCGCAAATGTTGACGCAAAATTTCGTGCAAAATCTAAATATACATCTTTATATTCTTAGAGTTTAATATTGTTTTTTCTTAAAAGATAACTTTGTTAAGATCCTTAAAAATATAGCGAATATTTACTTTTAAAAGTGTAAATTTACGATATACTTGATTAAAATGTATATCTGAAATTTTAAATAATATAAGAGCACCCATATTTAAATCTTAGGAATGTTGCAACTAAAAATACAATAACTTTTGACAAGGTTACTTGAGCTTCGTCACAGTAATATAATGTAGCATGTTGGATCGTGAAATCCGGGATGCTGACCTGGCAGTGAATTGAATGCTAGATGAGGGTTGAAAGATGCTTCTGCTTCAACTCCGGTGAACTTGCAAGTAGGGGAGTGCAACAGAGGGGGTGTCTCTGGGTCCCTCTCCGATGCTTAAATGAGTATATGTGTGTGTGTATCTCAAAAACGTAAGGAACGTATGTAAAGCAAATGTATTTATAGGGTAGAAGAGATCAAACCGTATAAGGCAGCTCAATATCGTAGTGTATATTGTGCTGCTGAAGATTCAGATCATAAGATATGGCAGTTACTGCAAGATATTGCAGTTACCATATCTAATCTTTAGTGAATATGTGACCGAGATACGCGGGATATCGTGACCACTTCCTTATTAACGGTTTAGTGGGACCAGAGGAGAGAGGCAATGTTCTCTTCGGGGTGAGCACTCCCATGGCGAGCAGTGAGAGGTCGCGGCCTGGTGAAGAATGACGAGCAGTCTGGGAGCCTTTGGCGTCCCTAGAGACTTTGGGCTCGATTCTGGGTCACTCGATGGTGGGCCAAGTTGACTTGTACTTAAGCCGATCCAGTTTGAACATCTTGGTTTACCCCCTCTAGGGTTATTGGGCCTTCGAGGCCTTTTCCTTATTGGGCTGTCACTATCGATACCCAACATAGCCTTGACCTGGTACCCACTAGTGTCAGTTTGATTTTATGTTAGAGATTGTGGAAAGAAGCTCAACAAAATTGCAATGCTTATTCACTGATAGTTTAGTGATAATTTTAGGATCGGGTAAGTTTTTTTTTTTTGATAATTTGATATTTATTTGAACCTACAATACTACCTTAACTATTTGATATTTACATTGGTAAGTGATGAGTATTTATAAACAAATACCTTAACTAGTACAATAGTACACATTTTGTACATTTACTGGAATATATTCTTTCTAACCCCTTGTCGGGTTATGTGCCTGATGCATCGCTTTTTATGCTAATAGGGTATCACCCCTAAGCTTGCGTAGGCGACGCCTATTAGGAGCCTCACACCGTGGGTGAGTGGGGGTGGGGTGAGTCAATCTTGAGGTGCCATCGACTTCTCTTTGATAAATGTTACGTTAGTTACTAATAGGCCCTGACCTCTAACAATATTCAAATTTCAAAATTTGAATTTAGGCGAGAAAGAGTTTCTGGGTTTTTTGACCGTTGAGATCAACAATGTAGATTGGATGATTCTTTATATGCACAATCCAAATCTTTGGGTACTTTTACCCTCCTGTCTCTATTTTTTTTACTCCAACCATCTTCATTTCTTCTCTCTTACTCTAAAACTTCACACTCATTCTTTCTCTCTTTAGAATTTATTCTCTTGCCTGTAAAGTCGTCACATTCTTCTCCTTTTCCCAAATTTCTCGTTGTTTTCTTCTTCCTGACGAGTACCATAACCTAACATCTTGACTCCTACCTCATCTGTGGAAGCAATGGAGATCTCGTGGATGAACACCGCTGATTCTCTTAGATACCCCGTTCCACTCAATTTAGTGAACCACCTTGCTTTACGGTTCGAAGGTCGATCCAGTTCTGATAACATTGCTTCTTGCATAAAGCACTCTTTGAGTCAACCCTTTGCATAGTGTACTCCATTAGTGCCCGCGTAGTGGATTCTACGTTCTGAGTTACTTCTTTAATTTCTTTTACTTTAGTATATTTCTTTTATTTAGTCATAAAAAGAAGGGTAAATTACCTTTTTTGTCCGTTGTGTTTGAATAATGTTAATTTTTGGTCATTCGATATTTTTTTGTTGTTATTAAATAACCACTTAAGTTTGTAAATGTTATTTTTTATTCAAACTTAAGATATTTAGTCACTTATCTTTTGAAAATGTTACTTTTTAATTAAAATTTCAAACTTTTGAATTATTGAATGATAGTACCACACTTCCGCTTATCTTTTTCTTCATGTTCTTCTAATCTCCATTCTATTATTCTTCTTCCATAAATGTTGGTGATTCACCTAAGTAATAATATTCTTATTCCTCGAACAAAATGCAAAATTTGATTTTCGAATAATGTTTCGAATCCAGAAAACGAAAACTGAGTTCGAACTTAAACTGAAAATTTGATTTTTGGATAAGAACTGAATCTAGAAATTAGTTTTGGGGTTCGAATTAAATTAAAAAATTATTTTTTTGCGTTCAAACTGAACTCAAAAATTGAATTTTAGTGTCGAAATTGATGTTTAGATTTACTGTGAAGAAAAAGAATATTTTTGACAATTTATTTTATAAATAATAATAATAATAATAATAATAATAATTGTAACAAAAATATAACATACTTAAATATAAATAACTAAATAATATAATATTAAATAGAGAATCGTTACATGACTACTGACTAGGGCCGACAATGGTGCGGTGAAAAACTCATAACCATGGTTATAATTGTTTAATATGTTTAACCGTACCATTATGGTGCGGTGCAGTTATGGTGATTAATTTTCTACCCATAATGATTATGGTTATGGTTATGGTATTTGAGTTATACCCATGGTTATACCCATGATTATTCTATAAATATAATATTTATTTATTATTAATAAACTATTTATATAATATACTAAATCTAAATTATATAATTGAAAATTTGAAATTGTTGAAGATTGAAGGCGCCAAAGTCTAACGATAACAATATAGATTGATGTATTTTTTAAAATAAAATTTTCGATATTTTGTTATATTACATGTGTGAAATGAATATGGGTATACAGTTAAAACCATGGTTAATAACCACAGTTATTTTAATGGTTATGGTATTGAAAATTATATCCATAATGGTTATGATATATGCTTTAAAAATATGGTATGTTTATGGTATTTGGCATACTCTGACCATACCCTAACCATCGACAGCCTAATGACCCGATCAATAATTAATGAAACTAAAAATATTCCATTATTATACCACCCAAGAAAAGGTAAATAGCTAGACCCATTTGTTGACACGTGTACGCCACGAATCCAATTCCCGTCGTCACCTAGGAAGTTTCCGAGTGATGATGGTCATTACGATTTCATGAACAAAGCCAATTCATGAACACCACATTACGAATCCAATTCTGCTAGTTTCAGTCTCCTCTTCCTTTTCACTGAAGAATCTGCGCTTGGCCACTTAGAGTTCTTCTCTAATCATCAAAGCTAGAGACTGGAAAAGGAAAAGCTCACATGGCGACACTCGGAGGAGTTCACGAAACGCGCGGGGCTGAGAACAGTGTGGACACAGAGAATCTTGCTCGATTCGCCGTCGAGGAGCATAACAAGAAGGAGGTATGATCTTACCATTTCTATTGATGATTATTGTTTTCCTTACCCATTCAAAAGAAAATTAGATCACATGATGTCGATGTGATAATAGGGAAATCTATTGCTACCACCTGTAGTTTGGAGAAGCATACATGTGTATTTATCTCCTATAAAATAAGCATTGGGTATATGTATTGACTATTTCTTAGCTTTGATTAGAAATTGCGACTTACTCAAAAGTTGTTTTATTTTCGCGAAGAATGCCCTCCTCGAGTTCGGAAGGCTGGTGAAAGCACAAGTACAGGTAGTTGCTGGGACTTTGCACCATCTGACAATTGAGGTTGTTGATGCTGGTAAGAAAAAGATTTATGAGGCAAAGGTGTTGGTGAAGCCATGGTTGAACTTCAAAGAGCTGCAGGATTTCAAGCATGCTGGGGATTCCCCCTCCTTTACTCCTTCAGATCTTGGTGCCAGGAGAGGTGAATGACACTCCATTCTACTTTCCATATCTTATTCGGCACATCTCTCTCCTCAATATTGATTCTTGAGCATTCCATCATGTGAGATGTATCTCAATTCCAGGATGTTTATTATTATGAACCTGAGATGCATGTTAAAGAGGTATGACTATGTCCTTTTACTGTCTTCCCTGTTTGGTCTTCTTTTTCTAAAATCCAGAACCTTTTTGTTGAACTTGTAGTCGAATCTATATTGTGTACACTCTGTAGATACACGTTACCGCTGTGGCGTGTTTGTATTTAGCAATCTATTTTATTTGAACTTTAAAATTGCAATTTTAGTCTTATTCAGGATACTTGATTATCTGAGGAAAGGAGACTTGATAAACCTTTATTAGCAGCATTGAGCTCTGACATTATTGCCACGAAAGATAAATATGATGTAGTTTTATTTGACCTGTTCCAGAGTTAACGCTGATTCGGGTTAAACTGATCAGGTGACCATGGCCTTGGCTGGCAAGAGGTGCCTGCGCATGATCCTGAAGTCCAGAATGCAGCACACCATGCTGTAAAGACCATCCAGCAAAGGTCCAACTCACTCTTTCCATATGAACTGCATGAGGTCGTCCATGCAAAAGCTGAGGTTGGTCCTTCAGAGATTTTTTATTTTTACTGAGTTTATTTCTATTAAATGTTACGGTTAGAGACGTTGGTGAATTTCTGGACACTGGTCTTTGATAGGAAGTAGAATTTTCTCAAGTTCATGTCCTGTTAGGATATTCTATCATTCTATGTCTGATCTTCAGTGCTTAAAAAAATGCACACATCATAATTTAAACGAAGAATTATGCTTTGATCTGCTTGTTACGATGTCTTCAGGTTGAGATTGATCCTTTGGAAATTAAACCATGGAAATCTTCCTTCAGTTTTAGGAGTCAAAGTTGTTAATCTGGTGACTGCTGGTTATGGATCTGATGATGTGATATTATATTTGTTTTTTAGCTTTCAGTAATCCTATATATGGTTGGCCTCCGTTTGTGTTTTCTCAAATCCCTTTCGGTAAGCAAGCAAGCGGAATCAAACACAAACTTGGCCTCAGGGATAAGTCTATTAATTTTGTTAAGTTCCCGACTTGATCCTTATTATTTGTCTGAAAATTTGCTATGATTCTTGTATCAACCAGTAGAAGTGTTCGTTGTTAAAAATACAATAGATATTATTGTAAGCATAATATCTCAGTTGTCAGCTGAAAAGAGTGGGTTGGTATAAATTCATTGTCAAGTGCAGGTGGGGGAAGAGAATTCAGCAAAGTTTGATATGCTTCTCAAAATAAAGAGAGGAGACAAAGAAGAGAAGTTCAAAGTGGAAGTTCACAGGAACCATGAAGGTACACTGCATCTGAATCAAATGGCTTCTGATCAATCTTAACTCATTTATCAGTCGTGAGTTTGTAATAAGGGTATTGTATTACTGTTTAATCAAAATCGTTGCTCTGACAGCCCCTCCTGTGAACTGGGCATTAAGGACTTTTTAAGTGCTTGTCTTTATACACCATCTGGTTGGATTGATGCAAACCGAACTGAAATAAGTAATTCCGATCGTATTTAACTAATAATGTGAGTCGATAGATAGATTACTCTAGTTATAATAATTACTCTTAAGGATAGCTATATTACTCTTAAGAATAGATTATATTACTCTAGTTAAGGATAAATTAGTATTATTGATAGATTACGTTAAAGAAAATGGGCTAAATAAAATGGGTCACGATGATTTTGGATAATAGGAAGGAATTGCGACAAATGTTGGGGTGGATAAAGATAAATCCGAGGGAGACGGGGAGGATGAGATACGAATTGAGAATGTAATGGAAATGTAGGACAACATTCACTTTAGTCAAGCCAAGCCATAAGAGCTTTAATATTATTAATGCATACTTTTCATTGTATTTCCTTCCTTGATAATAGAGAAAAATATAGCCAATATATTATTATTGAAGACCACTAGAGTGGTCAATACACTTCGCGCGCGTTTGAAGAGAGAAAGATATGCTATATGCACCTATAATAGTATGTCAACAATTGCCACAAAACTAACAATTGCCACAAAACTGGACATTAGAATTAAGGATAGATAGATATAGATTATTCTAGTTAAGGATATATTATAGTAAAGTTATTTCTTATATATATATATATAGGTTGTAACTATTGTGTGATGGCAACCAAGAGTCAATACAAAACCTAAATTCTCTCTATTTCTCTCTAAACCTAATTTCTATCTATTTCTCCCTAACTTTTTGTTCTCCTCCTTAAGTAGCTGTTGGTCACTCTTGCTTGAATTCCAAACATCGATCGGTTCGCATCATTTGGTATCAGAGCCACTACCACCACCACTATCCCGCTACCCAACTTTGATCATCCACCAAGCTCAATGTCGATGGAAACGAGAGTCCAATGCGATAGCCGCGACGCTGAAGGAGCATAACCGAGCCCTATCCGAACAGAGCAAAGCGCTGTTGGACATTTCGAATGAACGAACGACAACTACTTTTGAGGAGCTCCGGTTGTAGTCTGATTGACAATCGACTTGTGTCGACGAAATTCGATCGATGTTAGTTGTTGTCTATGCGCGCCAAACAATAAAGATGGTTGATTTCAGTATTCTCAGACCGGGAGAGACGCCAGGAATGTTGCTATCAAGGGAGAGGGAACTATCAGAGCCTCCAAATATCAGTTCGGCACCATGAGATAGAGGTTCGTCCGGGTACCCACAGGGTTATCCACATGATCACCTCGTATCCCATTCTGAATCGTATCGAGAATGTCGACACTATCACATTGGTAGGGTCAATTTTGCTAACTTTGATGGTTCATATTTGTCGGGTTAGATAATTCATTGTGAGCATTATTTTGAAGTTGATGAAACACTGGATGAATCGAAGATGAAAATCGCTATCATTCATTTGGAAGGGGATGCTTTACAATGGCACCAAGGTATGACTAGGCTATGGAATTTGCAAGGCAGAAGAGTCTTCGTAGAATGAGTATGTTATAGCATTGCAAGTCAGTTTGGTGATCCGATTTTGGAGATGAAAAATTTGAAACAAGAGGATTCACTTGTGGATTATTTTACAAAGTTTGATGCTCTCTTGAACAAGCTACAAGTAATTGAAACTTTGTCGGAAAAAACAGTGTTTAGTTTCTTTATAGGTGGGTTGAGCCTGGATTTACAAGGACCCGTTTGGCTCCTCCGCCCCGCGAATTTACGCGAAGCATATGCTTTGGCTAAACTCCACAACGAATTTATGATAGCACAATCAAAGCTGAAGCTTAATGGAATGGGTTGGAAGAACAATTCAATCACTTATGGATCTAGCCCGAAGACCTATATAACCAGATGGAATCTGCCACCACCGAATAATTCTCGACCCTCCCTAATAAGCAAGTTGTCAGGAGCATGTCGAGCAAATAGATGGATAATCGGTGAGCAAAAAGGCTTTGTTATTGGTGTCCAGAAAATACATGGTGGGGCACCATTGTACTCGAGGGAAGCAAATGATCTAGATTGAAGTGGAAGACGATGAAGAGGTAGAAATAGGGGAGGCCGAACCCAAAGAGGTGATGGTCGATGAACAAATATGAGAGGAAGAGAACCCTCAAATCTCTATCAACGCTCTTAGTAGGGCTATGCATTGCTTGACCATGCAAATTGAAGGGTCACTGAAGAACAAACTTGTGCAAATGAAGGTACAGAGAACAGAGAACGTGTTGGACACCGATATGGCCGAACGTGTAGTGATTGATTCCGTGAGTACAGAGAACGTCTTGGACACCGAGATGGTCGAACGGATGGGTTCTCAGACCGATGAAATTAAAGCAATGAAGATGATCGTGGCCATGGAAACGTAATGCATTGCGATAAGGTATTCCATAAATTCAATTGGTCCATGAAAGGGGAGTGGTTTTCAACGAATGTTATTGTTATACCGCTGGAGAACTACCACATGGTGTTCGGGATTCAATGGCTCGTTACATTGGGGGAGATAAATTGGAATTTCAGCATCCTCACAATGAGTATTAAGATGAGCGGGAAGGAGTTCCAGCTAAATGGGGAGATGACAAGTTGGTTAAATCTACATCGACCGAGAAAATGAAGAAGTTTCTAACCAAAGAAAGAGAAGCAACTTCGGTTCAGCTATGCAGCATCTTCATTAGGTCCGAACCGAAGGAACAACCAAAGGTCTTCTCTACTAAAATCGAAGATCGGTCAGATACGATATAGTTGAAGATGTTGCTAAACCGCTATGAAACTATTTTCTGGGATCTGAAAGAATTACCCCCAAATAGAAGTATGAATCATAAAATACCACATAAAAGCCATATCGATATCCTTCTCCTCAAAAGGAAATTATTGAGAATATGGTAAAGGAGATGCTTGAGTCAGGGATAATTCGGTCGAGCTCAAGCCCTTTTTCCTCACTCGTGGTTATAGTTAAAAAAAATCATTCATGTAGGATTTGCGTGGATTATAGGAGGCTTAACGATTTGACCCTCAAAGATAAATTCTCAATTACTACAAGAAAGTTGGACTGTAGCAACGACGTAAAATCGTTGCTAAGTTGGGATTTTGCCGCTGCTAAGACGACAAGCCACTACTAAGCATTGTGCCTGAAAGCCTTGATGCTAAAGGTATCCGCACGGACAATATGCCGCGACTAAAGGTCTGTCGTTGCTGGAATGAACAGTTGTCTATACCTTAAGCATCAACATATTACCAATGTTGTTCATGCGTAATTACCATCGACAACAAGTTTATTCTATACAGTTCTTTCAACTACAAGGTATATTCATGGTAAAATGGATCCATCAATTACAACATATGTGCGTTCCTGTTTCATGTTTTTTGTGTCTACCAATTGTTGATACACTAAGGTCATATTAACGTCAATAATTATTTAAAATATAATTATATATAAATAGTGCCGCATAACTTGTAATGCAAGAAGATGTTAATACTGTCTAAGTTTGTGGTTGATGCAAGTCACACGTGCGACCTAAATTGCACTGATTCGTTGGTGTTGAGGTTATTGTCTACTTTTAGCCGCATTAATTGTCGTTGTCTATCGTACGAAGTTTGTTGCAGTTAAAGAGTAACTGCATCGGGTTTTTTCTGAATGTATTTGCCGCATGTATTGGTAATCAATTTTTCGATGCTAATGCAGCTGCACTTGTTTCAGAATAATTTTTCGGATGTTTACCAGCTAAACATTACATAATGCATACCACCTACAACCAACCATTCATATATTTTCCTACAAAGTGTCCTAAACAAACATGTCAATGTTTTCCCATATCAGAAAGACCAAAATTCAGTATAAACACACAACATTACCAGAAACACACAAAATTCAGCATATACATGTGATCCAAAACACACAACAAACACAGATAAAATACTGTTTAGATGTTCCAGCATTACAAAATGGTTATGTCGTTGTTTCAAGACAGAAACTATAATAGGCCTAACCCAACTGAACCTCAAGCAAGTGACGAAGATTACCTAAAAACGATATGCATCATATTTCATTCATTTTGATCTGCAAACACACCAATATTATAACTTAGAACAACCTCACATTAAGATGCCTCAACAACAAAGTACCATCACTCAAACAAAGACATGTTTACTGTACCTTGTGGATCTGAATCATCGAGCAATGTACCATTGACTTGTAGTGCCCTTCTCATGAAGGCCATATCTCTTTGGACTGCCATCATGTTTTCCTGGAACTTCATTAGAGTTGCTGTTGCTTCCTCCGCCTTCTTTGAACTCTCCCCTGCCTTATTTGAACTCTCCTCCGCTAACTTCTTGAGTTCTACAGTTTCAACTCTAACAACTTATAAAATGTCCTAGCCTCTGCATTTGGTTCCTCACCCTCATCACGACTCATACCACCCAATCCATCATTTACCATATCTTCTATTTCTTCTCGAGACGTGTCAGTCCTCCTGTTAGACATGCTTTATGAGAATTCTTCCCCATTGTCCACCCATGTAGTGTAAGTTGGTAGTATTCCATATCTTTCAAGATGCAACTTCACCATACTTCTTGCCAACAAAAATGAACCAAGACAGTTATTTAAGGGACCGTAAATCCTCTCATCCCAACATGACCGAGAATAGGCAAAGTTTAAGAAAGAGATAACACTTGCCTTATATTTCCAACTTTGTCGAGGTTTGGTCATCCAACTTTTATCCATCCTTATCGAGCCTCTATTTAGAAATGAAAGCAAATTAAAACCAATATAACAACGTACGCGGTAAGTGGGTAGTACAGTTGCCCACCCCTAGCATGTTTTTAAAACGACTTTTTTCAAAAATTCATTGGACAAGTGTTTTACAAAGTAGAGAACATGCATAACGTTCTTCTAAAAAATCAGCCGTTAACTACAATTTTAATACGTTGAACTAGTAGCATCAATTGAACCGACAATGCATTTAACTAAACAGCTGGATTCAACGACGATTTTGGGACATTCAATTGCTGTAACAGAGCAACAATCGTACAATCTTACAACAATTGGGTGAAACGAACAACATGTTGTTATCTATATCTGACCAAAGAAGCAATACATGCCACATGACTTTCGAACGGATCAATTTTGGACTCACATACAGACGGAAAAAATGAAATTGGTCTGTACTTATTGTAAACAAAATGAAAGACATGGTCAAACTTTCAACCACACGGTCGACATTTCAAGCAATTACACGCAGAAACAACAATTGAGCATAAAACATTACCTTGTCGTAAATAAGCTTTGCAATTCTGCAGAAGATATGCTGAAGATGCAAGGAAAGTTCAGAATTCAAAAATCAAAGTGGCTTTGATTTGTTTCAGTAGAGTAGATCAACTAGTGAATCACACAAAAGTATAGGTTTCAGTGTTCTTCGGAAGACTATGCCTTGTTCAAGGTCGGGGATGCGACTAGGGACCGTGTTCTTCATAAACTTAAACTTTTTGTAAAACTTGCTCATTTTGTGAGTTTGACATGTGGGTATTCGATTCAGTAACGGTTACTTGAGGTTTATCTACGATATCAACTCGATATTGTAGACAGTTATATTTCGTAAACACATAACACAATCTACAATATCCAAAACGTCTGTTGCTCTTTATGTATATTAACCTCTGATATGTAGTTGACACAATATTTTTTTACTTACGAAAATTGTTGCGACAAAAGTACTTGCTAAATCGATGTTTAAGCAATGGATAAATTGATGACGCAACAACCAGTCTATTCCATCGTAATATACTGTTGACACAGAAGATGTGTTTTGACCACGACCACCTTATGACAACATATTTTTTCGTGGCTGTTGATGAAGATTCTTATAGTGCATACCATTAGTTGATGAGCTACATGGATCATCAATCTTGTAGAAGATCGACTTACATTTGGGTTACCACCAAGTCCGAATGTTTGAATTGTACTCACGAGGGCCACTATGAGTTTCGGGTAATGGCATTCGGGTTGACCAATGCAACGATAAGTTTCAAGGGTTGATGAATGTAACTTTCAAGCCATATTTGAGGAAGTTTGTGTTGGTTTTCTTTAATGATATTCTTGTGTACATCCGGAACCTTCGGGAGCATGTGAAACTTTTAGGGATGGTGTTTGCAACAATGGAGGAGAACTCGTTATTTGCAAATAGATCCAAATGTTCATTTGGGGGAGCACACATAAAGTATCTCGACCACATCATATCCGACCAAGGCGTTTCGACTGAACCAACCAAGATTGAGACCGTGAAGAACTGGACGAGACTCACATCGGTTAAAAAACTATGATGCTTCCTTGTGTTAACCGGATACTATAAAAAATTTGTGAAGAACTACTGGTCAATTAGCAAGCCTCTTACTACACTATTGAAGAGGGATTCCTTTATATGGTCCCCCGAAGTCTAGTATTCATTTGGAGCACTCAAGGAAACAATGATCTCGACTCTGGTGTTGGCCCTCTTCAATATGTCTGCCATATTCATGGTGGAGATCGATGCATCCAGGTATGGAATATGGTAGATTCTTATGAAAAATGAGCACCCGATAGCAAGGCTGAACAACACATGTTGCCGGTTTACGAAATGAAACTCTTGGCGGTATTACTAGCTATAAAGAAGTATCACTTCTACCTCATTGATCACCACTTAATCATAAAGACCGATCATAGAAGTTTGAAGTATTTTCTTGAGCAAACGATATCGACACCGATACAACATACATGACTCTCTAAACTGTTGGAGTTCGATTATGAGATCGAATACAAGAAAAGGATTGAGAATAAAGTAGCAAAGGCGTTATCGAGGCTCCCGGGGACCAAACTACTAGCCATCACCATATCCTCAATTTCAACAAAAATGTTGGAGTGAGTCAAGAAAAGTGCGAGGGAGACCTAGACTATTCGGCTATTAAGAAGCAATTAGAAGGGGGAGTTGGACCTAGCCGATTTACAATTTTTGATGAAATATTGAAGAGGAAGGGCAAAGTCGTGGTGGAAAAGATGTTGATAATCTTATTCTAATCATGAGATACTTTTGGAAATGTACGCAACAATGAAAGGAATTTCCTGTTCTTCATTTTGTCAAAGCAACATACCGATTACAATAGAGTAAACCAGTATAAATAGAAAAACTAGAGATCATAATTACTCAAAAATTCTATAACAATTGAGTAGATTCAAGTAAGTTCCCAATCTTTGTTTTGACCTTATATGCTAATATTCCCTCATCAAGTTTGGTTTGAAAGAGATAAGTCCGCAACATGTGAGAACCATTCAACGGAGGAGCTTGGAGGCAACCAGAAAAAGATCAAGAAGGCACGAATAAATACGGGAACAGAGTGCAGCATCATATACATCTTTTGACCAGGAAACCAGTAAATGAGAGGATCATCAGTGAGCTGAACTGCGCGCAAAAAACAACAACTGATAAACGCTATGCAGTTGAATTGTTTTTAAGGAGATGACATAGAGGTTTGAGCCTCTATCTTACCAGTGTGATTGGAAAGTTTTTGCCTTCATATTTTTGCCCTGAAGAGTGTGATAATGGAGTTGTTTAAACATTGTTTCCTTTAGAGATCAAGCACTATGTTTTTGGACGTAAACCACACCCTATGCCATCTGATGTGGTTGGAAGGTTTGAGCCTCAATCAAGAGCTCTGTTTTTTAACACAAGCCAAAGTTTGCAGCAACATAGAGACACATAAAAGAAATCACACAGTCAATCTAGACAGAACGTCGATCACAAACACTTACTGATCGAAAAGAAACTGTATGTTGGACAACAGACCTGAACCTGATTTGAACAATTCTTATACACTTATCCGCAACAAGAATATGATATGACTAATGAGGCACAACTGAATGAATGGAAGCAACACATGAGGAATTGAGACATTACCTATCAAACAAGAAAAGAAGAATATGGATTAAGAATCAAGACATGAAGACTGTAAGCACTTGATTTTGGCTCGGGGTCAAAATACCGTACGCGAGGAGCCGAGCCGAGAAAAAACGAGATTTAAAAATAACTCTTGGTCATATAGTGTATATATATATATATATAAGTAGACACTTTCACCCACCAATCAACAATTCAGTATCGGCCTCATGAATTCTCACGCTCCATCATTTTATTCCCACGCAACATCCACTTGCCCATGCCTTTTCCAGTTGTCCCACATTAAAATAATAATAAAAAAACACTATAAATACAAGGTGAAGCTTCACACAACAAGGGGAGAATGGGGAGAGAAAAGCTTCAGTGAGGGGCAAGGGCCGAAGGCTTCGTGGAGGCCGAGAACTTCAAATGGCTCGTAAGAAGAAAAAAAAGAGTGAAAGTGGGGAAAAATATCAATAGTTATCGGTCTCGATTTCTCGTGTGGTAGTTAAACTCTGAATGATTTGAGTATATCTCTTTCATATTCAATATTGTATTTATTTCCTAATGTGAATGAAATTGAGGTTTTATATACATATATTATATATTTATCTATAATATACGTGATATTGTATGTATATGTAATATAATATATATTATGTATATGTAATACTACATATATATATATATATATATATATATATATATGTGTGTATAATATATCTGATATTATATATATATTTGAAATAAAAAATATTTTCAAAATTGACTTTGGTCATTCCTAAACTTTAATGAAGGCTACAACTCGATCCTTGGACTGTCGGGTCATCCTGGGACTTTATCGAGTGTTATAAACCAAACGAGAAAAGATTTAGGTCATTTATGCAATTTTAAAAAAATCTTTTCAGTAAAAGCTCGAATTTTCAAATAATCGCGTTTTGGTATCTAAACTTTTCTGGACATCTCATGACTTCTCAAACTGTTACAAATTGCTCCAACGTGCTTAATATCTTCAAAATCATTCGTGCATGTTTAACACGTTTAGAATGATTTCAAAGTCAAAGCACTTTTTTTTCGAGCACGATTAACTTTATTTTCTCTTGTTTATTTATTTGAAATTAACTCATAAATAAATAAAATTTTTGTACATGGTTTGTTTAATTTAAAGAAAACACATGTAATCTTTTTGGCCAAGCATGATAAAAACGGGTAATTTGAGTAAATCGGTGAAAACAATTTCAAAAGGAAACTGAAGTAACGAAAGGGCGGATTAAGGGCTCGCGGGCGTAGACCCTTCCAAAACCTAGGATCTATAAACTAAATGCAAACCCCCGAACTCAATTCTATGGACGTAGACCTTTCCAAACCCTAGGATCTTAAGACCATGTACCATATGCAAATTTTAGGATTCCGATTAGGCTTTAATTAATCGATGGCGACTCTTTCATTTTTTTGTCCCGTTGGTGACCCCGTTTGACCGGACCCGTCGCTCGCCAAAACCTGACATTTTCGAGCGAAAAAAAGAACTAAAAATATTTTTCAAAAGAGTCGGGGAAAGTCGGATCCGACGTTCGACAATTTGGTGACTCTGTTGGGGATGACTTGTCTGTTTATAGGGTTTATGCTTTGTCATGTTTGATTTGCCATATTATATTTTGCTTATCCGTTTGGACCGTTTGGTCATGCTTGCAGTTTTAAATTTTGTCTAAAAGGCAAAGTAAATGTAATAAGTCAAAAATGATTTAAATTCCCATTTTGCACACACCACGCTGGTTACCATAATCCACTCTGACCTGGAGCACATTAAGAGTTTAGGGAGTTTAGTAGGGGAATGCGCCCAGAGCGATTTGGATCGGTGGCACGCACCCAAACAACTTAACTCAATGATCATAATGGGGCCGTGATCCTCTATAGGGGGTGAAGTTCCACTGATTCAGACGACCTAGAAATTCCATCCCTTTAGAACTAAAGCTCCACACCGCGTTTAACCTATACCAATTTTGTGTTTGTTCCATTTTGGGCCCAACTGATGTAAATGGGAGCTCAACCTAACTATTTGGATGCTAGATTGACCGACAATTCATGTAAAATATTCGACCCAACTATGGTGAATAAGAAGTCAACGGAACAATTGTAGATTGAAGTTCGACTCATTATGTAAATGTGTTTTGTTTTGGCCATAGACCATGACATTTATACGATTGGGCATTTTGTATTATATTCCAAGATGTTGTAAATGTAATATGAACCTTAGTAATGAAATTTACATTCTCACACTTGCATTGCATTTTTCTTAAAAAAATGTAAATTCCGTTCATTTGTCTTATATCCTTAGGACGTTTCACGCACCATCTTTGGTAAGGATGAAGCAATCAAATCATTGCCCTCATATTAAGGCCATACAGCTCCCTACGGTCGAAAATGTCAGAATATAGAAAGCCATGGAAAAAGTGAATCAGAAGATTGGCGAGGTTCATGAGGTACGAAAACCACAAAGTCAACTCGGCTCTCCTTGACGCCTTGTCTAACTTCTAGAATGTGGAAAGCGTCGTCTTCATGATTAACAACAACAGAATACGTTCACAAGTTCTATTCGACACCTGCTAGTCCATCTTTCAACCCGTAGGAGATAATCGGGGATAGACCCGAACTACCGCCGTCATTCAAGCAATGTGGGGGCACCTTGGAAAAATGTGGGGGCAACGTAGCTGAGTTGAATGACACCCTTGAATAATTTATACCTTCCTCCGAACCAAGGACGAGGCGAATAAAAATATTTTAAAAATGGATGTCCTCGACCTTCCTTCGAACGAAGAAACAAGCAACAAATTCACTCAACGAGCTGCGCCACCATGTGAAACGTCTTAAGAACTAGACTTTATTTGGCCAAAGCCTTTTAATGGATTAAAATAAAAAACTTTTTCCATATATGCAATCAAAGTCTATGAATGGAACATGCAGAAGTTTCAAAACCAATCATGCATGATCATTGTGTATTCATCCTTCTTACTGCGGTATTTTGAATTTAGTTTTTTGGGAACCCATTCGACATTCGATGACTCCAGCACCTCAAGAACACGATGAGAGAATGATCCAACTAGAACAGACCATGCACACCATGAGTTCCGAACAGTGTAGTCAATCATTGGCATGACCTTCTAAGTCGAGCGAATTTCTGCTCTTCTAAGCGCCAAGCAGCCGTGACTACCACAGTATCCCCGACCTCCTCTTCCCGAGCAACACTACCATCGTGGCGCCTAATCAATCCATGTAAGACCTTTTTTTTCCATCCTGAAGAAATTCCACCTCCCACATATGGCCATCCTGACCAAGGTCCACCTCCCACATATGACCTTCCCACACTCGGAAGGACAAATGCACTTTTAGAACTGGGTTTTCGTACTAATTTCTAAGATTATGAAGTCGTTTGGAGGAAACGTTTATCCGAACATTTAGGGACATTATTGTTTTCTCCCCTCACCGTTTCATTCCCAGGCCCACCACAAGTGATCCAACCTGATGACGTTGATGCTCACGAGGGCTTGTCAGATTGATTTTCAACCGGTATCACTATTGGAGCTCTGCTCGATGAAGCTCACTTAGGCCTTTTCATCGATCCACTCACTAATGGGAGACCCTTGCCAGATTCGACTCTATTCAAATGATCATTCGATGATACACATTTAAGATGCGTGAACAAGTTAAGCGTCTAATGGAGAAATTTATGAAGGTTACTGAGCGTGTGATACTTGGATACTTTTGGTCCACCATGACGGTTGACTGTGTAAAACACGTTCAACATTGTCACCTTTGTCAAGTGTATGCACACCAAATCCACGCGCCACTGCACAATCTCTATCTCATGACTTTCTCTTGGCCTTAATAAATAAAGTGGGGCATCGATTTAATAAACATGATTTCCCCAAAGGCGCCCAAGGGTCATCGATTCTTATTGGTGGCGATCATTTACTTCACCAAGGGGCTAGAGGTTATTACTCTAACGTTAATACTGACAAAGGACATTGAAGTTTTCATTAAGCAGGACATCATCATGCGTCATGGGGTGCCAAAGTCAATCACCATCGGCAATGCCAGAAATCTGAAGAAGAAATTGGTCGATGAGTTGTGAGACCAATTTAAGATCAAACATAAAAACTCATCTCCATATCTCCCACAAATGAATGGTGCAGTGGAAGCAAAGGACCGACACGACAAGCTGCCTTGCGCACTCAGGACATACAAGACCTCAAAACGGACATCAAGAGGGGAAACCCCATTCTCCTTTGTTTACGGAACCGAAGTCCTGTTGCCAACTGAAGTAAAATTCCTATCATCTAGGATCCTCGTCGAGGCAGAGATGTCTGAGTCAGAGTGGGTGAGATGCAGATACGAGCAATTGAACCTCATGATGTAAGGCAACTCATCGCGATGTGCCACAGGAAATTGTACCAGCAACGCATGAGTCGTACATTTAACATAAGATGCTCCCTAGATAATTGCAAGCGGGCAATTTAATTCTCAGAAAAAATCATTCGAGTCAATTCCGACTCTCGGGGCAAGTTTGTGCCTAAAATATGAAGGGTCTTATGTCGCCAAAGATACTTTCAACAGAGGATACATGATTGTCACCGACATGGACGACCAAGATATCTACAGTCCAATCAATGTGGACGTAGTAAAAAATTCCTTAAAGAGCTCATAACCAGAAAGCGAGCCTTCAAAAGTGAGAAAATTCCCGCTAAATCGAAAACCCGAACGGGCGGTTTAGGCAAAATTTAGGGAAGAGGGGGATGATTAAAAATTCCTAGAAACAACGATCATGGCAAAAGAAGAGGAATCAAATCCCTATTAGGTTGAAAATTTGAAAGGGTGTCCTAGTCAAAAATTAATGGAACCGAGAGGTGCGGTAAAAAACCTCGTAACAAAAGGATAGAAATTTGAGAGATTAAAAATACAATTATTCAAGTCAATCCAGACTCTCAGGCCAAGTTTATGCCTAAATATGAAGGGTCTTATGTCGTCAAATAGATTTTGAGCAGATGAGCCATGATCATCACTGACATGGACAACAAAAAGTTCCCTAGTCCAATCAATATGGACACAAAAAAACTTAAGAGCTCGTAATCAGAAAGCGAGCCTCCAAAAATGAGAGAAAATTGCCGCTAAATCGAAAACTCAAAAGGGCGATTTAGGCAAAATTTAGGGAAGATGGGCATGATTAAAATCCCTAAAAACCGCGATCATGGCAAAAGGAAGGGAATCAAATCCCTGCTAGGATGAAAACCCAAAAGGGCAACCTAGGCAAAACAATTAAGGGAATCGAGAGGTGCGGTAAAAAAAAATACCGTAGCAAAAGGAAAGAAAATCGAGAGATAAAAAAAGTGCTCAAAAGTGGTCGACAGTGTTTCCCACGGTAGCAATAAAAATAAGTTGTGATCAACATTAATTTGAACTGCCTTGACAACTTGCATGGATACATCTTGTGAACATAGCATGAATGGCTTTATCTCCAAAGTGAATTACATGGATACACCTTGTGAACTTGCATGGATACACCTTGTGAATTGCCTAGAGAAGTGTTTTACCTCGAAAGTGAATTACAAGTTGATAAGCAAAGTCTTTAAGCGTTCAACCTCCGCAAGTCATCCTCAACAACCAGAACTTGTAGTTATCCAGTTTATGGGAGTCACAAGCCGAAAGCGGAGTCTTTAGGTGATCAACCTCCGCAAGTCATCCTCGAAAACCAAGACCTATAATTATATAGTTTTTGGAAGTCACAAGCCGACGAGTGGAGTCTTTAGGTGTTCAACCTCCGCAAGTCATCGTCGACAACTAGGATCTGTAGTTATCTAGTTTCTAGGAGTCACAAGCCGATGAGTAAAGTCTTTAGGTGTTCAACCTCCGCAAGTCAACCTCGAAAACAAGGACCTATAGTTATCCAACTTCTAGGAGTCACAAGATGAAAAGCCGAGTCTTTAGGTGATCAACCTCCATAAGTCATACTCGACAACCAGGACGTTTAATTATCCAGCTTCTAGGAGTCACGAGCCAACGAGCAGAGCCTTTAGGTGTTCATCCTCTACAAGTCATCCTCGTCAACCAGGACATGTAGTTATCCACCTTCTAGGAGTCACAAGCCAACGAGCGGAGCCTTTAGGTGTTCAGCCTCCGCAAGTCATTCTCAACGACCAGGACCTGTAGTTATCCATCTTCTAGAAGTCACAAGCCAACGAATGGAACCTTTAAGTTTTCATCCTCCGCAAGTCATCCTCGACAAACAGGACCTGTAATTATCACGCTTCTGGGAGTCACAAGCCAATGATTGGAGCCTTTAGGTGTTGAACCTCTGCAAGTCATTTTCGATGACCAGGACTTGTAGTATCCATCTTTTGGAAGTCACAAGTTGACGAGCGGAGCCTTTATGTGTTCAGCCTCTACAAGCCATCCTTGACGACCAGGACCTGTATCCAGCTTTTGGAAGTCACAAGCCGACAAACGGAGTCTTTAGGTGCTCAACCAACGTAAGTCATCCTCAATAACCAGGACCTGTAGTTATCGAGCTTCAGGGAGTCATGAGCCAACTAGCGGAGCCTTTAGGTGTTCATTCTCTGCAAGTCATCCTCGACAACCAGGACCTATAGTTATCCAACTTATGGGAGTCAAAAGCCAAATAGCAGAGCCTTTAGGTGTTCAGGCTCCGCAAGTCATTCTCGATGACCAGGACCTGTAGTTATCCAGCTTCTGGAAGTCACGAGCCGACGAACAGGGTCCTGAGGTGCTCAACCCCTCAAGTCATCCAGGACGAATAGGACCTGTAGTTATCTAACTTCTGGGAGTCACAAGATGATGAACGGGGTCTTTAGGTGCTCAACACCCGCAAGTCATCCTCAACAATAATTTTGGCCAAAACAATCTTCAACCTTCAGCTTGTTGATGGCAAAAAAATAAAATCCTCGACATCCCGGACATGTAGAATTCCAACTTCTGGGAGTCAAAAGTTGATGAGTGTTTAGGCGTTCAATTTCCGCAAATCATCGTTAACATTCGAGACTTGTAGATGTCTAACTTCCGAGAGTTGCACGATAATGTTTGTCTACTATGAAATAAAGAGGATCCAAAATCAGTTGTTTGTTCAAAGAGGGGAAACTATACGCGAGGAACTGTAACGTATATATGGCCTATATGTGGGTAAGGGTTATGAATTTGAGGGGGGATGCTTAACTGCAACGTAATGGCTATTAATCCTAAGATGAACAAGAATACTAAATTCTTCTGCTTACTCGATTGAGATTCCTAATCTTTGGCATGGTATATTAGAACATGTTAATTATGATACCTTGCGATGGTTAATTAATATGAATCACATCCCTACATTTTAAATCAATCTCAAACATAAGTGTGAAATATGTGTTGAGACTAAATTAACCAGGTCGTCTTTTCAATTGGTAAAAGGACCCTTTGATTTAATACCTAACTATGTTTGCAATTTAAAGTATCTCCAAACGAGATATATAAATAAGTACTTAGCACTTTTGTGGATGATAGTGCAAAATATTGTTATGTATACTCTTTAAAGAGTAAAGATGAAACTATTGAATAGTTGATTCTTTACCAATAAGAAGTTGAGAACCAACTCAATAAGAAAATGAAGGTGTTGCACAATGATAGAGGCGCGAGTATGATGCTCATTTTGGTGTGTTTTGTACTCAACATGGAATCATACATGAGGTCACCACACTTTATTCACCCCAAGCAAACGGGGTGGCATAAAGGAAAAATCGAACATTGAAAGAGATGATGAATTCATTGTTCATAAGTTATGGGCTACCTCAAAACATGTGAGGAAATATATTTTAAGTAGTAATTACCTTTTAAATAAAGTACCCGAAAGAAAGAAGAGGAAACACCTTTTGAATTATGAAAACCTCTGAGTGTTGGGGTGTCTCACTAAAGTAATGGTTAAGGGGTGGTGTTAATTTGTATCAGTTGGTCAACCGGGGGTCGTGTCACCCACATATCGTGTCAGAAATCGTTTGACTCAAACATGACCCATCTATTTCTATGGGCCAATTCTTGGAAACCAAACACGACCCACGGGTCGATGAGTCAACCCGCGTAACCCTCTGACCTGCGCGAAAAAGTTACAGTCAAAGGTACGGGTCAAACAATATACCCGTTTGACCCCCTTGACATGCTTGACCGACGCAACCCTTCCTCCCCCACATCATAAAAAACACAAATTGAGATGAACAACCGTACATTTACTGATTCACAAAACATGAGATCATCTCATTTACACCATCACAAAAACATGAGATCAACATATTCATCATGTCAACTCGTAAACTCTTTTAACTTGATATCATGTCAATTTAAAATATACACAAAAGATTTGCAAATGAGAGTAGATTTCTTCACGAAAAGAACCAAAATCTTCCCTAAATCGCATTAGTTTGATCTTTCGTCCACTTCATGCCAAAATACACTATTGAAGATGCTTATACTTAAGAAACTTGTAAGTATTCCTGAAAAATGTATTTAAATTTTCATAAGAGAACAACTCAAATATATTTTGAACATTGTGATGTAAAACATGTCACTTAACAAGAAAACGTAGTTAAAATGTACTAACCTTGAGTTCATTTGACCAATGTGTCTTACCTAAAGCCATTGCACTTGCACTTTCTACTCCTTTCTCATTGGGTAAGACCTTGCATTATATATATACATGAACAAACCAATAATATTTAATAGTAAAATAACATTGTAAAACAGCAATTTCAAATTTGAAGTTCATTAAATAACAAAAATATCACACAATACAATGCATACAAAGTAAAATGAATGGTAGAAAACGACTTAATTTATAAAGAAAGAAGCTTTGTGACTATTCTATCTCCGCCTCGAGCTTCCCAACCGAATCATCATCCATTGGTTCAATAGTTTCTTTATTCACCACTTCACATATAAAATTCAAATAAGTTAACCAATAGAAATATGAACTGAAACTAAATTTGAAAAATAAAGATTAAATAAGTTAACACACCTTTGCCAAATAAATCCAATCTCTAGAAGACATGATTGCTTCAACAATTTTTGGCTTAAGTGAACTTCGATATTTGTCAAGGATACGACCTCCAATACTAAACATACTTTTTGAAGCAAGAGTTGTGATGGGGACACTCAAAATATCACATACACATCTTGCCTACAAATACATGACCAAATACGCTTAAGTACACTTGTCTAATATTTAGATTTATTTTTGTACTTATTTTATAATCACTTTTGACTTTTGAAATTTGTGAATTGATAATGTGACATGATTCATGTCATGTAAATATGATTTTTTTTATTTGTTAAAAAGCTTAATCTTGTCTTAACATATGTTCCGCGTGTGGTCTATTTAAACAAAAAACACGTTTAAGATTTATAGGTTTACACATGACATCCGTTTCTACACGACACGATTAATGACGACACACATGAATGGCCATCCCAAAGTTGGGCCAAATTTGGCCAAGCTCAATTTTTTTGGACCAAACGTATAGTTTGAAGGGCAAATTAAAAAAGAAGAATATACTTGTTTCTCATGGTACCACACCGTCCAAAAAAAGAATCTTTGGCTTGTATATAAGTTGTTTCACTTTATACAAGTGTAACAACTTACAAGAAGAAAGACTCTCTCTCGCGCCTGTGAGGGTGCAAATCAACCCTGTAAGTACACCTTGGTTCGGGTCGACTCACGAGTTGATTTTTGCTAAAACTCACAATTTTATCTTTACCTGAACTAATTTATTTATTTTATGAGTATTGTATGTTTATTATTTTTTACTACCAATTTTTCTTTAGATTTTTACAAAATTTAATTAGGGTATTGAGCTCCCTAATTATGTCTTGAAGGGTGGAAGACCCTATAAATAGGGGTTTCATTCTTCATTTTCCTACACTTCAAAAATGCCAAAATTTACATTGTTTTATTACTCTACCATCTTCAGTTTAATAGTGTTATTATTGTCGAGCTTCAGGTTACTTGGGAGTTGAAGTTTGAATTTATGTCAAAGTCCGAGTTAAGGTATTGTTTAGTTTGATTAAGGGAAACGTCGTGTTTGTATTCAACTTGACGACACTATTTTATCCCGGGATATCGTCCCAATTATGCTATTACCGGAACTTGTTACGATAAGGCAGCGAGAATTGTCTTAAGGAGACTATATACCTGACAAGACTCAATTTTAAACAGAAATCATTTTCTTGAGGCAATGACGTATTTGTAAAAATTCTGCATGTTATAGTAGGGTTGTTATATCATTTTTATAAATTTATAACTGGGTTAATGGTTCCAATAATACCTTTTATTTAACCAATGTTATTTGAAGTTTCTTTTCTTTCTTTGTCAGTTTGTTCTGAATCTCGTGAGAATTTCCAACTAAGTTTTTTCTTATTTAAATTAAATATTATATTATATCATATACCTATGTGGCGGCAATGACATGAACGTGACGTAGTGCTGATTTGGCATAACATGTGCAAGTCACGTGACCACATAACAAAAAAATGTAACGAAAGACTAAGGAAGATACTAAAGTATCATCCAATAACATTGACATATTTCAATAACATATTTAACATGTGATATCCATCACAGCTTATCAGATTATTCTTCAGATACATCATAACATCGACATGTTTCATCTACTGACATTTCACATTATTCAGCTGTATATATCTACACATCCTAAATCATATACATATACATCAGCCTTAGCACATATGAGCCACAAAACTATTTTTCTTCCTCAAGAGACATTCCAAAGTGACTTTGACGTTTTCTTTGGAATGACCTCTTTTTTTGGAATCAAGCCATGTTTTATGCCAATGATTTTCTTTGTAATCTCATACTTTGCTCTTCTCTTTTCCTTTTTCGAGTTCATCATAGCAGAGTTCACATCACCATTCTTGTATGATGCAAACATCTAATATCTGACCCACATATGTGACTGAAGTGAAACACAACGAATGAAGCCTTCAAAGAAGGAAATATGACTTCAAAATTAGAGTTATCATGTCTTTTTAAGTGCCAGTACTTATCTAGATGATATGAATTAGAGTTTGTAAACACACCACTGAATTATTCTTATTCAGAAGATGACTTATGACATAGATGATGCAAATATATCATAATAACCAGGATGAACTGAGATGAAAATTACCAATCATCAGAGTATCACACAATTGCAAAAAGAAGTTTTGATTATAGAAACTTATAAGATAGAGAAGTAAAGATTCAGAATTACTCTTCAGAAGCATGATGATCATTCAAAGACATTGACTAGACCTGCCCAGCTCAGGAGCTGAAATTACTCCTAGCTTTTTCCTACAAGGAACAAATAGTTTTTCAGTTAAAGGCTTAGTAAGAATATATGCAATTTGCTCACTTGATGGAACATAATTGATCAAAACATGTCCAGAATACACCTTTTCTCTCACAAAAAATAGATCAATTTCTATATGTTTCATTTTTGAATGTTGAATAGGATTTTCTGAAATGACGGCAGCAGTTGTGCTATCAGTCCAAGCAGTTAGAACCGAAAAAATCTGAAGTCCCATTTCTGTAATGAGAGTTTTCACCCAAATGATCTCACAAACAACATTAGCAATTGCTCTAAATTCAGCCTCCGCACTAGATCTTGCCACAACATATTTCTTTTTAGAACTCCAAATGATCGGATTACCATTTAAAAGAAGATAATGTACAGAGATCGATTTCTTATCTGTAATGTCACCACCCCAGTTTGCATCACAATATGATGTTAAAGAATCTTTTTTGCAGGAAAGGAATTATTACGAAACAAAAGACCATGATCAATGGTACCCTTCAAATATCTAACAATATGCAAAACAACTTTCCAATGACTAATATAAGGAGTTTGCATATACTGACTAAGCTTATTCACAGAAAAATTGATGTCTGGACGAGTGACGCAAATGTGTTTCAAAGCTCCAATTGTACTTCTATACAATGTTACATCCTCAAACGATCCATTACATGTTATAATCACTGTTTTGGATAGACAGTTACCTGCCATGGGAGTAGGAAACATAGATGCCTCATTAAGACCCAACTTGTTTATAAGTTATTAAACATACTTTTTATGGTTGAGCAATAGAAAATCATCAGTAGCTGTAACTTCCATTCCCAAAAATAGCTCAACCTACCTAGATCTATAAGTTTGAACTCATTATTAATCCCATGAATTACCTCAGTGATTGTAGAAGAGGATGGAGCAGTTACAACAATGTCATCTACATATACTAATAAAAACATAGAACACAAATCTGTTTGTTTGATAAAAAGACAAGTATCAGCCACAGAAGCTTGAAACTGTAAAGAAGGTATAAAGAAATTTTTGAGTTTCTCAAACCAAGCACGAGGTGCTTGTTTTAAACCATAGAGAGCCTTGGTAAGTTTACACACACAAGAGACGTTTCCGAGGTTGAAATTTGTTCAAAACCAGGAGTCTGAACCATATACACATCTTCAGTTAGTTTACCATGAAGAAACACATTATTCATATCAATCTGACGTAAATTCCACTTGTGAGATAAAACAAGAGATAAAACCACACGAACAGTAGCTCATTTAACTACTCGACTGAATGCTTCCTGAAAATTAAAGCCAGGTTTTTGAGAAAAACCTTTGGCAACTAACCTTGCTTTATAACGAGCAATGGAGCCATCTGCATTCTTATTTATTTTGAATATACATTTGCAGACAATAGGAATCCTTCCAGGAGGCAGTTCGAAAACATACCAAGTTTTATTAATTTGAAGAGCAGAGTATTCTTATTCTAAAACAGCTTTCCAATGAGGACTATGAAGAGCCTGATAAATGGATTTTGGTTCTTCAGAGTATCCGGATCATCTACAGAGGTAAGAAGAGCTTGAAGAGAGGAATACTGATTAGCTCAAGTCTTAGCTTTGGTATGCATAGGATGAAAATTCTAAATTGAAACAGGTAATGTAGAAACTGTGGGTACTCATGAGCTATGAGTAGAACCTATCGGAACAAGCTTTGAGTTTTCCAATCTATAACAAATTATGTGAGGATACGAAGAAAGAGGAGAGGAGAAAGGAATATCTTGGAGAGTGTTGTCATTTGGAACAAAATCTGAGAATTGTTGTTGGTCAGAATTCTGAGAGTTAGAATTAGCATTTGAAGATACAGGTAGATTGACAAAATTAGGAAATATAGAATGATGATTTGTGGAGACTTGACGATGAGATGCTAAAGGATATGAACAAGATGATTGTCGAATGACATATAGAGACGTGATATCCTGAAATGATGCATGGCCAGATCCATGATTCATAACCTGAGCATCAGAAGAGGAAAAATAAGAATCACATGGTTAAAAGAATGGCATAGGAGTATAATTTTGAGTGGGTGAGGTTGAAGTGAAGAAACTACATTTAGTATCAGCAAATGGAAATGTTTGTTAATGAAATTACTCTCATCTTTATTGTCATCATTAGGACTAAAAGAAAAATCATAAGGAGCAACAGAAGAATCAATAGAAATATTTTGTTTATTTTATGATTCAGAAATGGTAGAACTAACAACAGTATTGAACTTGTTACAACTATCATTACCAGAAGTTTCGAAAACAAAAGATTTATTTATACTACTTCTAAAAGATAACCTAGGATCCACAAATTGACATCTATTGAGTTTAGACAAATCAAGTCTATATAGACCAGAACTTTCATAACCATGAAGAAGCACATTGTGGGACTTTGAATCTCAAACCGAACAATCAGAAGCATGAAACTCGAAGTATACGTTGTTATCCCTGGTGAACTGAGAAACTGACAACATATTTTTAGTAACAGAAGGAGTGTATAACATATTATGTAGAAGTAATTGCCGAGATCCATCATTAATACTATGATTATCGCCAGGAACAATAACAGAACCAATAGCAGAAATATTAAGAGTTGAACCATTACCAACTGTGACCTTACCTTGACCATTATAAGGAATACAAGTATTGAAATATGATGTCAAGGCATTTGTCAAGTGATTCCTTGCGCCTGAATCAGGAATCCAACTCGATTCATGTTGAGTACTAGGTGCAGCCGAAACTATGTGAGCTTGCGGATTGCTAAGATCAGATTGGGTGTCCATATTATGACTATTTCCATGAAACAAACTAACAACAGATGGTGCATATGGGGAAGCTGGTATAGAAGAAAAAAAAAGTATTTAGATAATGTGGAGAGGGTAATAGATAAACAGAAGGATAAGGAAACGAAAATGGATTGTAAGAAGCCATTGAAGAGATAGGAGACGTAACATATACCTGGGGATTAAAACTTTGAGGTTGAACAGGCTGAGATGCATATGAGTATTGATAGGCAAAGGGAGCAGAGGAAATCGACTAAGATTGACCAGAATGATTTTCCTGAACTGAGGAAGTTTCACCTGCATCTTCCCATTGAGTAGATCATAGATTGACATTTGGGGAGGTTGAACTTCCAGGATCAGTCACTCCAGTGAAGTTAACATTAAATCGATGATAACACCTGTGAACAAGGTGTCCAAACTTCCCACAGAGTTGGCATTGTGGTCTATTAATCCCATAGCCACGACCAAGTCCCCTGCCTCATCCTGAACTTGAGTAACTGTTGCTCTGACTGGAGTAATTGTTGTTCTAAGTAGGAGAATTCTCATAGTAAACTGGATTTGGAAGAAGACCATCATATCTGGATTGTGAACCAGAAGTTCCCTCAATGGATGAACATGTGGAATCTGTACCTCCAGAAACATTTGTTTTCCTACCAGAATTGAAATTAATAGACACATTTGCAGTAACATTCGTATCAAACATCGTATCTGCTTGTCTGGTTTCTGCATCAATCAATACGGAACTAACCGAAGCCAAATCATAAGGATTTCTACTAGCATGGATTACTGAAACTACATTATCAAACTGACCTTTTACTCCATTAAGAAAAATGGAAATCTGGTATATTTCCTCAATTGGATGGCCGTAACTAGCAAGACTATCACGTGCAGATTGAATTGCACTTAAGTAATCCCACATGCTTTGATGAGGTAGTTTGCTAACCTTTAGTTTATCATAAAGATGCATGATTCCCATTGTGGACGAAGATGAGAAGTCCCTATGAAGTTTCTACCATATAGTTGTTGCAAACATACAACCAATTAAGCCTTTACTCACCTGGGAGGAGACTAACGCCAACATCCAGGAGGCAACTGAACTATCTTTCTGTACAAACTTATGATACTCTGGATTTGACTCATCGTTTCCATCGGCACATTGAATGTGAAGAGTAATTCTTGTGTTGCCATACAGATGTGTCTCAAGATTGTAACCACGAAAAACTAACAGAACATGTTGGCGCCACAATTGGAAATTTTCCTCTCGTTCCAATTGCGACACTTTCTTGTTGAAGAAAGATGCAGATATTTCTTCCATCGATTATCAGAAAGAACACAGATTGAAGCAGCAAAGTAAATCGTTCCAAGCAGAGTTGCAAAATCGTGAAAGCTCTGATACCATGTCAAGAGGTTCAAAACAAACTGAGAAAAAGAGAAGAAGAAACTTATAGAGGAAGTAATCGACTAAATCTTCATTTTCAAGGTAGGTAATTCTTTTACATTCGTTTCTATTTATAGTACTCTAGAAGACAGAATTTACAATCAATTCCTCCTTATATTTACATATTCATCCTCGATCTAGAATCTTTTATACATATTTACTAACAAACATTATATATATATATATATATATAAGAATAAATGTAAATAAAGAAATATGAATTTATAATTAAAAATTCAAAGAACTAAATTATAAATCCTAACATATTGTGAAAAAAAATAAAAATAAAATCCTAACATATGTTATTAAAAGAAAAATAGAAAATAAATTAGGCTAGACCCTTGGGTCTAATTGACCGAGTCAAGGGTAGAACCTTGACTAGGTCTTGGTGGAACCAATCCCTAAGTTCGACGTTGGTTGGGTCAATTGGACCCTAAGGGTGAATGACCATTGGTGTCCAATTGACCCAACAATGTTTTTAATTTTACTAATGTTTTTAATTTTGTTTTATAATTTTTTTAAATCTAATTATATAAAAAGTTTTCAAATATATTTTTTTAACCTTTTCCTATTTTTTTCAATTTCCTCTAATATTTTTTTATATTCCCTATTTTTTAAATTTATTTGTTTGTTTTTACTTTACAACGCCACGTTAGAAGTTAATAGGCAAGTGAACCCTAATGCTGTCATAGATCTCCTCTCGGTCTTCCATTGTGGGTATTGATAGCAAAATTGAGTTGCAACCTTCTACATTGTGGGATTTGAGTTGCATAATGATGTGCAAATTCAATGATCTAAGACCTAGACATCATAATATAAAACATTCAACGATGAAACGACACCGATAACTATTTTAAAAGCAGTGGCCACCCGACTAAAATTCTAATAAGGGACGTTTGTTCCACCTTATCTGATAGCCTTTGCTTCTGAGTCTCTCTAACCGAAAGAGACAGAAAAAGGAATAGTGAGACTAAGCACAAGCAAAGGAAGAGGCGAGGGATGAACTCCCCCTACTATGAAGTAGTTTGTTGAGAAATTTTCTCCCTTTTCGTAGGATCAAAAGAAGGACAAAAGTCACATAAACACCATATTTTTTTGCCTTAATTTCCGATCTTTCATAAATCACAAATCTTTGCTAGCCAACTGTTATACGACGCTCAATCGAATATCAACACCTACGAATTAAAAAATATGCAAATAATCGGTTTTGTAAACACTTGATTTTGGCTAAGGGTCAAAATACCGTATGTGAGGAACCGAGCCGAGAAAAATCGAGATAGAACAAATGTATATATATAGATACATATATAATACATTTACTTTCGAAAGTGATATGTAATATATATTATGTAATATATATTATGTAATATATATTATGTAATAATATATATATATAAGAAACACTTTCGGTGAAAAAAAGAAATAAAGGTATATATATAACAAATATATGACTGATAGTGTTTTGGCCATTAACATTTTTCATTCTCCTACATGGCCATCAACATTTTTCATTCTCACCTTTTGTACCGAAAGAAAGTGTGTTGCAAATATATATATATATATATATATATATAAAATAAGAAGAATGGCTTCTATAAAAGGAGGAGGAGCTTCGGTCTTCGGTGAAATGGAGAAAAGAAGCCGTAGGCTTCAGTGAAAAAAAAGTGAGATTAGGTGAAACATATCGGTGATTATCGATCTCAATTTCTCATAAAACTCTGAATGATTTAGGTATATCTCCCTTATAGTCAATATTGTATTTGTATTTTCTAATGTTAATTAAATTGAGATTTTATATACATATATTATATATTTATGTAATACTATATATATCGAGTGTTATAAACCAAACCCGAAAAGTTTTGGGCCATTTATGCAATTTTTTAAAAAATATTTTCAATACGGCTCGAATTTTAAAATAATTGTGTTTTGGTCACTAAACGTTTCTGGATATCCCATGACTTGTCAAAGTGTTACAATTGGTCCAACGTGCTTAATATCTTCAAAATAATTCGTGTATTTTTGACACATTTAAAATGACTCCAAGGTTAAACAATTTTTTTTCAAGCACGATTAATCTTATTCTCTCTTGTTTATTTATTTGAAATTAACTAATAAATAAATATAAAATGCTTTTACATGGTTTGTTTAATTTAAGGAAAATGCATATAATCTCTTCAACCAAGCATGATCAAAACGGGCGAATCATACAATTTGGGTAAATCGTAAAAAATAATTTAGAAAGCAAACTAAAGTACTAAAAGGGAAAATTATGGGTTCGCAGACTCTTAAGACGTAATCAAATCCCCAAACTCGACTATCTGGATATAAACCTTTCCAAGCCCTAGTATTTTAATACCATGTACCCTAGGCAAATTTTAGGATTCAGATTAGTCTTTAATTAATAGGTGGCGACTCTTTCATTTTTCACTCTGGTTGATGACCCCGCTTGTCCGGGCCCGTCGTTCCCCAAGACCCGACATTTTCAAGCGAACAAAAATAAAAATATTTTTCAAAAGGGTCGGGGAAAGTCGGATCTGGCGTCCGACAATTTGGTGACTCTGCTGCAGACTTATTTTTTTAAAAGGTTTAAGCTTTGTCATGTTTGCTTGACCATATTATATTTTACCCTATCTGTTTTGCCTGTTTGCTCATGCTTGCATTTTTAAAATTTGTCCGAAAGACGATGTAAATATAATAAAACGATTTAAATTCTCGTTTTGCACACACCACTCTGGTTACCATTACCCGCTCGGACCTTGAACACATTATAATCTTATGGAGTTTAGGAGGAGAATGCTCCCACAGCGGTTTAGACCGTCGACATGCACCCAAAAAAACTCAACTCGATGATCTGAATGGGTATGTGGTCTTCTATAGGGGATGAGGTTTGTGTTTGTTTAAAAACACAATAGGGGGTGAGGTATGTGATCCTCTATAGGAGGGAGGTCCGTGATTCTCTATCGGAATGGACCGTCGGCACGTACCCAATAAAAACTCAACCTAGAAATTCTCTCTTTAGAACAAAAGCTCTACACCGCGTTTAACCTTCTACCAGTTTGGTGTTTGTTTCTTTTTTGGGCGAAAACAATCTAAATGGGAATTCTGCCCAAGTATTTGGATGCGAGATTGACCCACTATTCATGTAGAAGATTCTGCCTAACAGTTGTGAAGTAGAAGTCAGACCAACAATTGTAAATGGGAGTTTGGCCCATTATTTAAATCTGTTTTGTTTTGGCCCTAGATCATGACATGTATATGATTGAGCCTTTTGTATTATATATTTTAGACTTCTGTAAATGTAATATGAACCTTACTAATGAAATTTACATTCTCGCACTTGCATTGCATTTTTCAAAATTAAAATGGTAAGTTCCGTTCAGTCTATCTTGTATCCTTAGAACGTTTCACGCACCATCTTTGGTAAGAATGAAGCAAACAAATCATTGCCCTCACATTAAGGCCATACAACCCCTACAGTCGAAAAATGCCCAATTATGGAAATTCATGACAAAAGGGAATCATAAATACGTGAACAAGAAGATTGGCAAGGTCAACTGAGCTCTCCTTGACACCTTGTCTGACTCCTTGACGCCTTGTCCACGTGATTAACATCAATGGAATACATTTACAACTTCCATTCGGCACCTGAAAGTCCGTCTTTCAACCTGGAGAAGATAATCGGGGATAGACCCGAACAACCTCCGTCATTCTAGTCATGTGAGGGGCACCTTGGAGAAATGTAGGGCAACGTTGCTAAGTTGAATGACACCCTTGAATAATACAAATTAAGGACGAGCTGAATAAAAAGATTTCCAAATGCATGTCCTCGATATGCCTTTGAACCAACATACGAACAACAAATGTACTCAACGAGCTGCGCCGTCGTTTGAAACATCTTAAGAACTAGACTTCGATTGGCCAAATCCCTTTAATTTTTTTTTTTAAAACTTTTATCATACAAGCAATCAAAGTCTACAAATGGAATGAACAGAACATGCAAAATTTTCAACACCAATCATGCATGATCAATTGTGTATTCCTTATTCTTACTATGGTATTTTGAATTTAGGTTTCCACGAACCCATGCGACATTCGACAACTCCAGCACCTCAAGAACATAGAAGGAACCTTGATTCAAATTTGTATGGGGGAACCCTTGCCGAATCCGACCTTACACATTATGGAGCAGGATCTGGTAATGAGGGTCACGAAATACTTATTGCTTAGTCTGTTAAACATGGTACCAGAGAGATAATTCTTGATCAAGTAACATATCGATCAGCTCTTCCTTTTGATCATTATCATCTACTAGTTGGCCCAGAGGACATTGCAATTTGGAACACAAAATGAAGGAGAAACCAAATTGTGTCAATTCCTGAATTGCTGTGAGCGATAAGTATAATCAAGAAAAAGATGATTTACTACGAGAAACCCGTTACCTGAAGTAGAATCGGCTTATGCAACTATCCGATCAAGAAAGGGACTGGTGACAAGTAATGGGTACCGCAGCAAGGAGGGACGTCGAAGTTTCAACACCAGAATTGAGTTTGTCTTCTATGTTACAACTCGCTCAGAGAAAGTGGCAATTGGAGTCAAACCGACCCACGCCACCAGACCATAATCGGCCACCGGAAGAAGGAAGGCTATTTTACAGAGTAAAGGAGATAAGAAAAACAACTCCCTGTCTATCGATCAAGTTGAAGCAGAGGTGACTTAAAAAGAGCTGAAGAGACACCGTTGTTGACGCGGGGAGACGCCATTGTTGACGCACGGGAGACACCTTTGTTGACGCGGGGAAGACGTCGTTTTTGACTTCTGCAAGGGATACACCATTGTTGACACGTTGAAGACGTCATGGAGGGAAAACAACATCGACGCCAGCAACGTTGTCGCCACGACAAAGAAAGCTCTGAAGAAGACAAACATGCCAGCGATCACCTCGTGTCCTTATTTTCGCATACAAAACAATTGGCAACGCTCGCACTCGCAAGCAAAATCTCTCCGGGAAAAAAACTCTCAATGGAGATCAAAATCATAGAGATAAAAGATGTATGGAGTACGGAGAGTTCCTAAAGAACGCCATAAGAAAATGACTGAAAGGTCATACGAGGGATGAGTTGCAATTATTTTCCCAGTGGCACGACTTTGTGCAAATGATCATTCAATGATGCCGAAGAAGTTGAACGTATAATGAAAGAAATTCAGAAAGGTTATTGCAGCCCACACATGAGCGTGCGTGACTAGGATATTTTTGTGCCAAGAGTGTGAAGTAAAAATCCCGTCAACCAGGATCCTCGCTGACGCAGAAATGGACGAGCCAGAGTGGGCGAGATGCAAATACGAGCAATTGAACCTAATAGACAAAAGGCGCCTCATCACATTGTGCCACAGACAATTGTACCAACAACGCATGAGTGATGCTTTTAACAAAACGATGCGCACGAGAGAAATACAAGCGGACGATCTAATTCTCAAAAAACATCCTTAGAGTCAATCCTGACTCTCGTGGCAAGTTTGTGTCTAAAATATGAAGGACCTTATCTCGCCAAAGAGACTTTCAGCACAGGAGTCATGGTCGTCACCGACATGGACGACCAAGAACTCCACAGTCCAATCAGTATGGACGCAGTAAAAACAATCCTTAAAGAACTCATAACCAGAAAGCGAACCTTCAAAAGTGATAAAATTCTCGCTAAATCGAAAACCAGAAAGGGCAGTTTAGGCAACATTTAGAGAAGAAGGGCATGATTAAAAATCCATAGGGCGATCATGGAAATAGAAGAGGAATCAAATCTCTGCTAGGTTGAAAACCCGAAAGGGAAACCTAGGCAAAAATTAAGGGAACCGTGAAGTGCGGTAAAACAAATACTGTAGCTAAAGGATAGAAAATCAACAGATAAAAACACTGACATGGAAGCAAAGAATTCCCTAGTCCAATAAATATGGAAGCAGTAAAAAAAACACTTAAAGTGCTCGTAACTAGAAAGTGGGCTCCAAAAATAAGAAACTTATCACTATATCGAAAATTCGAAAGGGTGGTTTAGACAAAATTCGAAAGGTTTGGGCCATTTCTGCAATTTTTAAAAAGATATTTTCAATATAGCTCAAATTTTTAAATAATTGTGTTTTGGTCCCTGGACTTTTATGGACATCCCATGACTTGTTAAAGTGTTACAATTGGTCCAAGGTGGATTATGGGCTCGCGAGCTAAAGTAAACTAAAGTATCGAAAGGGCGGATTATGGGCTCGTGTGCTCTTAAGACGTAATCAAACCCCCGAACTCGACTCTCTAGACGTAAACCTTTTCAATCCCTAGGATGTTAATACCATGTACCCTAGGCAAATTTTAGGATTCCGATTAGACTTTAATTAATCGGTGGCGACTCTTTCATTTTTCACTTCGGTTGATGACCCTACTCGACCAGACCCGTCGTTCGCCAAGACCTGACATTTTCAAGAGAACAAAAAAAAAATCAAAAGGGTATGGGAAAGTTGAATCCGACGTCCGACAGGTGTCGTTGAGGGAAACAGTGGCGTACCAAAGAAGAAGAGAGAGTAAAGGTCGGGAATGAAAAAAGAGAGAGATGGCAATAATGACTATTAGAATCAATCTTCGACAATCGGATTCAACCCCCCGATGACTTAGTAGGTCAATCTAAGTATCATTTACCAATAAACGTTTCCAATTTGGCTTTTGAACGTCAATCGACACCAGTCCGCTCAGAACCGAATCTAGAGCAATTCGCTCTCCCCTCTCGGTTGGCCTTTGCCAACTACTAGATCAACTAAGAGAACCAACTAAATAAGAACATCAAATTTTGACTGTATTTATAAATTGCGTGGATTAGTCACCTTATCTGAATGTTGGATGACTTTTTAATGTTACCTAAAGGTTTTTCCTTAAAATAATACTCCTTTTGTGTTTTCACAACAATCCAGTGACGTCTCTTTTACTCGGTGTTATCAGAATTGTCATTCAACTCGATAAAGGGAGTGGCTCACTGTTCTCTCGATCAGACTGAACGGTTCAGTACTGGATACCGGTTGAATAAAATATGGTCTTTGATGGATAGCGTGTATTAATATCCGTGAATCCCAAGCAACCACACCGACTTGGGGCCAACCTGATGAGGTTTTCGGGCGGTCCCCTGAGCAGAATAAGGTTTTGCAAGTTCATGCCTTGGCTTTCTAAGAACCCTTATAGTATAGTGACCCATGATCACTGTAAGTGGCCCCCCATGTCATACACCCGACCATAGGTTAGAAAGTACAAGATGCAAAAGGGTGCTACTAGGTGCCTTCGCAGACAATACAACATCCCATACGAGTGGTTCGACCAATTAAGGCCTCGCAATGGATTCGATGCACAGAACCGAAAAAAGAAACTCTGTCATAAAGAAGTTCTGGCATTACATCTCATTAATACGTGCTAACCAATTGTCGTGTCTTCTGAGATAACCAGACTAATCACGGTAAATTATGATCGAACGAAGTTCTGAAGTAAATGCTTGTTAATACCCTATTTCCTACCCACTTCATAATCATTCAATATCATTAAATTATCAACATTAAATACCCTATTACTTACTCACTTGATCATCAGAGGGGAAAGAACGGGAAAACCATGGGCTTTCCCTCTGTAGAGGTCACTAGAGCACTAACGCAGACTATATCTTAGGAACAATCAGACAAGAAACCGTTCCACGTACTGTGACCCAACATTTGGTGCCATTTGTGGGAACCTTGAGCAAAAGCAAGCCATGGCTCCCTCTAACACTAGAGAAAAGACCACTCATCGTGAAACAATCAAAAGCGACTTGTTCTACAACCTTCAAGAACACCTAGAGCCTTCAACCTCAATGCCTCCACAACCCATACAACTAAACACTTAACTTCCCTGCGTATCACACCCTTAAGATGGATCCTCCAGGACCTAGCCTACCGCTCCTATACCAGTTGAAGAAGCCACACACATAGTACTCAGGCCCGAGTCTGAGACTCATCGCCTGACGCAATCTCATATTGCATCCTCCAATCAAGTGCCAACGTCGGAGGTAGCGACCCCTGAATTACTGCTTACAACCACTTTCATAATGACCTTGGACGAGCTCCTGGACAGGAGAGAGCTTCGGAACGCGGCGCGCGTGTTTCGCCTCGCAGAAACTTTTCAGTTGAAGAAGCTACGTTTAAGAAACAACTAGTGTCGTCAAACGTGCTACCTCCATAGGCTACGCCCCTGACGAGCGCTGCCACTTAAGGTACAGGGATGACAATGGCTCTGCTACCCGACATAGCGACCAGGGAGGTGATAGACGATCTTGTCGCTTGGACAGTGAAAGAGCATAAAATCAGGGTTATGCCTCGCCTAAAAGACAAGGTGTCACACACCTTCACCCCTGAGATCTTGGCTATGAAAGTACCACCTCATGTCCAGACTCTACAGATTGCCTGTTACCGAGGAGAAGACGATCCAGTCGAATACATACAAAGACACGAAGCCATTTTTATGGGTAGAATAAACGACGATAACCTTTTTTGCACTGTTTTTCCTTAGAACCGCAGGGGCGTCGCCTTTCATTGGTTATTTTGACTCCCAAAAGCTTCCGTAAAGTCTATGGGAGACATCAAAGATAATTTCATTGTGTAGTACATGGTAGGGTGACAACATCTACAAAGTGGTGTCACTTTAGATCAAATCAAAGAGAAAAGTGTTGGGAGTTTGGGCGACTTCAACACTCGCTTCAATAAAGAGTTGGCAAGAATCGACTAGGCCATCACCGGCCGGGGTGGAATCATTAGCACCTTTTTTAGAGCACTTGGCTCCCAAGAGTACCACCTGATATGACAGACTCAGTGTCCTCCCGGTTAATTCCGTTCAGAAAATGGTGACAAGAGTATAATCCTACATCAATTTGGAAATAGCGAAGAGTGTTAGAGGATTACAAGTTAATGTACTTAGTTTCAATTACATATTAGTCCCTATGTTTAGGACTTTTACATATTAGTCCCTAGTACTTCCTATATAAGGAGTTTCACAATTTGTCACACTAACTAAAACAAACTTTGATATGACTTTCACAACTTTCAATTTGTCACGCCCCAAAGCTTATTCTAGAATATGAGAAGTTAGTGGCCACCATTAACAAGAGTCGCTAGCAATGGCGAAGCCTTACAAAAGCGACTATCAATCCCATGAAGTTCTATTAGTTCTGAAATCGTAAATACTAAGTAAGGTTTCTCAATTCAAATCCATTATTCTAGGAGTTTTCGTTCTAACCAAGAGTTATTCAAATGATAAGATAAAATAATATTTCAAGAGTCTTTCTTCCAATCAACTTCGAAGATAAATTCTTGACACCTCCAACGAGAACCTTTAATCTTTATTCACCGTCTGAATTTGAAATGTTTGTATATAAGCGGTGAGATCCACATGCTCAGTAAGTTGCACTAGATTACTTCTATCGAATCAAGATCTGAGAAAAAATTGGCACTTTTGATATTATGACAAAATCATGCAAGGTTTCATAGAAAATTTTAAAAGTAAGCACACTCGAGAAAATGCAATCATTAAAAAATTATAACGCGTGTTTCGTTCATTCAGAGTATGACTCTAAGTTCTCGTGCTACGCCACTTAGACTTATTGATCTTCCAGCATTCCTCCCCTAGTTGGGACTCCGGATTTCCCACCGGTTTGACCGACATATCGTTCATTCATATGATCCTTTACTGTATAGATACGTTGTCTTACTGTATATATATGTTGTCTTCTTTGCAGAATTTTGCTAGATATTCTTCGTAATTCAACCCCCGAAAGGGATTAGGTAAACCAACACGTAACCAATCATACATAGTTTGCGTAAATCGCTTTACGGTAATTAACCTACTAAAATAAAAAAGTTCTTGATCCAATATTTAAAAACAATAACATTTCATGATGAGTTATGCATTCATAATTTTAAACAAAATAATTATCAACCATTCATAATTCTTTTGTCAACATAGAAGCAAACTAAGACCACTTACCTAGATTGCTTTAACCGAGATCAGACTATTGTAGTTTTGCTACGACATCCAAACATACATAAGCTAAGATCATAAAATCGTTTGTCACCACCCTTTCACATTCGTGTCCTTAATCCTGTTCTTCAACATTTCCGTCTGTAATCAAGTTCAGAATTCTCATATGGGAAATACGTTTTCTAACAACAACCAGTCAATAATACAAAAATCTAAAAATTCTGATAAAATTACACAAGGTACTTCTCTCAGTTATAGTAGTGTGGGATCAAACTGCACCTGAATCCAATTTTGGCTATGTACAAACGATCTCCGACAAATACGATTCTTTGTTATATTTGCTATAGAATTTAATAATTCAAAGTCAACATTTTCGTCCCATAACTTTCTCTACAAAGGTCACGTTCAGGTGATCTTCGTATCGTTCCAAAGCTTATTCAATGATCTAAACCATATAGTAATTTTATCATTCCAATTTTGAATAGTATCATAAATTGGTACAGTTTCAAAACTGCTAGCACATGACATATTTTAGCAGTCTTTTTCTTATACATAGTTGGGTGCAATAGATTTAATTTGACGTCATGAATGGTGTTCCAAAATTTGCAGATTGTATGAAGCTGTAGCTTGCACATCGTTGACCTCTTCTTTCGATCATCTTCTCTCAATTTCAAGCAATAGAGTGAGAATGAGAAAACTAATTTCTTCTTTTGTTTATCCTTCAAAAGTTAGTACTAATGATGATTAAATTCTTATTTATGATTTTGTTTAACCACCATTATTTCCCACAAATCTTGCTAGCTTAAGATTGAAGTTTGTCTCATTTCCATTTGCTATTCTATTAACTTTTGTTTCTACTTGTCATTTTAATTAACATTTTTTATTTCTAATAGTCTTTTAAATTCGTATTTTTAACTTAATCCATATCTAATTTTTCCATGGTATTACTCATTTAGAGTCAAGTCTACCGTTCGTACGGATAAATATGATATTTTGCCTAGTCGTATTGAGTTGCTCCTATTGAAAGTGACTTAACCTAACTAAGGTATATCTTTGCCCTACAAATACATGTTTGTCATATTTATGTTTGTCTGCGTCATTGAAAAGTCATAAATATGGGAATAATTTGACCAAATCACGAAACATGGTGGGCAATTTGCGCGTTCGCGGTATGGCACATTTGGAAAGAACGCTGCAACAAGGTCTTTGAAAACAGAAATCCAAATACTGCTGAGGTCACCATACGTGTGCTTGAACCAACAGGAGATCACAAGATTGTGGAGCCAAATAGGTGGATTTAGTTGGATGAGACCGTGGGCAGGAACAATAAAGATAAAATTCGATGCTTCGTGGAGTAAAGAAACGCATATGGAAGGAATTGAAGTCATTGGCAGGGATCATCAAGGTCAAGTTGTGAGATGTGTGAATAAAAGAATAAGTTCCTCTGAAGTGGAATTTCTGGAAGCAACAACCATCTTGGAGGGAGTAAAGAGGGCAATTGAGCACAACTAGGATGATATCGAAACAGAACCAGATGTTCTCAATGTATTCTGAAAGCTCACGAAGGACGACTACTATTGGAGAATGGCGGCCCTGACAACTTAAATTCTACAATTGGTAGCCTCTCGAAGGAAGTGGATTACAATTCCAAGATCTGCAAATGAGTGTGCAAATTGGATTGTAAAAAATGCTAGATTTAGGGTGTGACTTGTTGATTGGGTTACTCAATCCCCACCCTCTCTCTTATCTCTTATTAATGATGATTGTTTAGTTTCTGTGGAATCTTTTTTCAATTCCTACTAATAATTAATAAAAGAAGTAGTATTTTCGGCACCTTAGAAGTCATTTAGGTACCTTAGAAGTCACGTTTTTACAAATAGGCGCTTAGAAAAAAAATTGTTACTTTCAGGTATGTTAGAAGTCATAAATGTATCCACTTTAATTCAACATTTGAAAGCAACAATAGAGACAAGGTAAAAATACAATAAGCACAAAGTAAATATATTTGATTGCAAGAATAAAACAACTTAGATATACCTAAAAGCTACATGAAAATAAAGTAGAGATATCTTTTTTTTTGGTCAACAAACTTCAAACTTCTTATTCATGAGAAAACTCGCAGTCAACGTGATCACGGATGTTCATTATTACAATCAACTTCTAAACCTTTACTAAATTGGGGCGTGGGTTGTAGAATCCAATTATCTAAACGTACACCCAATCTGACTTGCTTATCTATTGAATTTGCGCTCTCATTAGTTTCCTTCTACTTAACATCTCGAATCTACTGTGCCATATTCTGGATGTCCTAGCATGTGACTTCTAGTCTCCAATAGCTCGTCTTCCCGTGAATTTGCTCCAGACCTTCATGAAGGAATGACTTGCTTTTATTGACATAACATTTTGATTACAAGCTATGCATGAAATCTCCTTAAATGTTCATAATTGAATGGACGGGGTAACCTTTCGCCTTTAGTGGTTTCCAAATAGTAAGATCCTGGGGCGGCGATCTCTACTACCTTGTATGGTCATTTCCACTTATCTGAAAGCTTATTCTGACTGTCCAGTCTTGTAAATTCGTTCCTTCTCATAACCATCTCCCCCACGAAAAATTGGCGAGCGCTGACTTTTCTATTGAAGTATCGAGCGGTCGCCAGGCGCATCTTGGCTTGTGTTTTTTCTGATTGCCACGTCTTTTCCTATGCCAGGTCGAGGTCAGTCCTGCGCCCGACTTCGTTTACCTCAGTGTTAAAATGTAGGATTCTGTGGGTAGGCACTGCTATTTCGGCGGGTGCCACTGCTTCTGATCCGTACACTAAACTGAAGGGTGTTTCTCCAGTGGATGTCTTAGGCGTTGTTCAGATAGACCATAATACGTTTTCCAGTTCTTCTGCCCAATTTCCTTTGAATGCTTGAACCCTTTTCTTGAGTCCTTCTAAAACAACCTTGTTGGCTGCTTCAGTTTGCCCATTCGTTTGAGGATGATGCACTGAGCTGAAACGATGGTCGACATGGTATTCTTTACAGAGCCATTTGAGCTCTTTTCCTATGAATTGCGGATTATTATCACTGATAAGTATTTTAGGAATGCCAAACCTGGAAAATATGTTGATCTTCAGGAACTTAATGACTTGAAATTCCATTGTAGAGGACAAAGCTTTCGCCTCTATCCACTTGGTGAAGTAGTCGATCGCCACTATGATGTAAGTGCGCTGACCAGTACTAATAGGAAAAGGACCCAATATATCCATCCCCCATTAAGTAAAAGGCCATGCACCTGCCATTGGGGACAACAGTGTTGGCGGTCGACCTGATCGTGGTGCAAATTGCTGGCAAGTTTCGCATATCTGCGTTAATTCAGCCGCATCTTTTGCCAAAGTTGGCCAGTAGTATCCCAGCCTGAAGATATTTCTTGTCAATGATCGTGCACCTTTGTGGCATGCTGCCACCCCTTCATGAGCTTCTCGAAGAACTCTTTCTGTTTCTGGATGAGCAATACACCTTAGGTAAGGAGTCGAGTAGCCTCGCTTGTAGAGTTCTCCATCTATAATCAAGTAACTGGCTGAAAGTCGTCTTATCCTCGTAGATTCGCCTTCGTCTTCTAGGAGAATCCCTTCTTTTAAGAAATTATGGAACGGAGTCATCCAGGTAACCTGTCCTTGAATGTTGAAGACTTCTGCTCTGTTATCAAGAACTGAACATAAGGCTTTTTCCAGGAATTGTACATCTTGAATTGTGGTTCCTCCGAATGCCAGCTTACTTAAAGAGTCTGCCATCTGGTTCTCTTGGCGAGGAATAGACTCAATCGCAAAATTTGGAATTTCTGCGACGAGTTTCTTGGCGATGCTGAGGTACTTCTTCATCTTTTTCCCCTTCCCTCGTAAGTGCCATTGACCTGATTGACAATAAGTTCTGAGTCGCTTTTTACCTTAAGCGCGGATATGCCCATTCCTTTTACCAGTCTGAGTCCAGTAATAAGAGCCTCGTATTCTGCTTCATTATTGGTCGCCTGAAACGTTAGGGCGAGCGCACACTTTAAAGGCTCGCCCTCAGGAGGAATGAGAATTAAACCTGCCCCCGAGCCTTCTCTTGATGAAGATCCATCTGTATAAAGTTCTCACATCTGATTGTTGTCTACTGACGAATTTGGCCTGTTATCTGCTTATGTTTGACCATTACTTGTGCTTTCTAGAATGAAATCAGCTAGTGCTTGACCTTTGATGGCCGTTTTTGGCACAAATTTGATCTTGAACTCGCTGAGCTCGATCGCCCACTTGAATATTCTTCCTGAAGAATATGGTTTCATCAGGAAGTTTTTGAGAGGTTGATTGGTGAGGACCGTGATGTCGTACGCGTGAAAATAAGGTCTCAGCTTTCGAGCAGCAATAACCAAGGCATAGAGATACTTCTCAATCTGGACATATTTTATTTCTGCTGAATTAAACATTTTGCTAATAAAATACACTGGACTCTGGACATTATTTTCTTCCCTTATTAAAACGGCACTGGCTGTCACGTCACTGATGCTTCGGTAAAGGAAGAGCTGCTCGCCTGGAATGGGCTTTGCCAGAGCTGGGAGTGTTTGGATGTGCTGCTTCAAGGATTGGAACGCCTCTTCGCAGTCTGGCATCCACTCGAACTTGCAGTTGGCCCTTAGAGTTTTGAAGAATGGGAGGGACCTGTCGCTCTTCCTGGAGAGGAAGCGATTGAGAGCAGTTAAGAGACCATTCAGGCATTGGACTTCCCTATGGCATGTTGGTGACTTCATCTCTTCTATAGCATTGAGCTTTTTCGGGTTCGCCTCGATACCCCGTTCGCTGACCATGAATCCCAAGAATTTACCATATTTGACTCCAAAAGCGAACTTTGCAGGGTTCAGGCGAGGGTTCTGCCTCCTCATGCACTTGAAAGCTTCACGAAGGTCTGTTGTGTGAGGATTGCCTTGATGGTTTTGATGAGTATGTCGTCCACATAAGCCTCCATGTTTCTCCCCAGCATGTCTTGGAAGAGGCGGTTCACCATCCGCTGATAAGTCGCCCCGGCATTGATTAGACCGAAGGGCATCACTTTGTAATAAAGAATGTCCCCATCTGCATAAAAAGCGGTATAAGCCTCATCATCTGGGTGTATCCAGATCTGGTTGTAGCCTGAATAGGCGTCCATGAAGCTCAACATCTCGTTACCAGAGGTTGCATCGACCAACTGATCAATCCTGGAAACAGTATAGGAATCCTTAGGGTAAGCTCTGTTCAGGTCGCGAAAGTCGACGCACATCCTCCACTTGCCGTTTGATTTCTTGATCAAAACTGGGTTGGCGACCCAGCTCTGGAATCTCGCATCTCTGACAAAGTCAGCTTCAATCAGCCTGCCAATTTCCTGTCTGAGTCAGGCGCTTGTCTATCCCGAACGATTTTTTTTTTCTGAGCGATCGGCTTGATAGAAGGGTCTATCCTGAGCTCATGAGAGATGATGTCTATACTGATACCTGGCATGTCGCTCGGTTTCTAGGCAAAGAGCTCCTTGAATTCCCTGAGGAGGGCAGTCATGGCCTGCTTCTGATCATCATTCAAGGTGGTCCCAATGCGCACCTTCTTATCTGGGCCATAGACCTCGACTTCTTCCAACTCTTCCATAGGCGCCGGTCGAGCCAAATCCTCGCGAGGGTCAGCCTCTGTCTCGACGGCGAGGGCTTCCCTTTGGTTCTTCCTGCGCATGCAGTTCACATAGCATTGTCGCGAGGAAGGCTGGTCGCCAAGTACTTCTCCAATCTCGTTGGGTGTGGGGAACTTCATCTTCTGATGGACTGTGGAGGCCACAATCTTGTTGGGGTTAATTGTGGTCCTCCCCAGGATGGCGTTGTATGACGTAGGTGAGTCGACCACCAGGAAGGTGATCGGTACCTTGATGATCTTCCATCTCTCGCCCAAAATCACCGGCATGGTTATTGCCCCCAGTGGATAAGTCGTTCTCCCAACAAACCCGATCAATGGAAAATCGAACCTCTTTAGGTCGCGCTTGGATTTGCCCATCTTCTCAAAGGCGTCCAGAAACAAAATATCTGTCGAGCTCCCTCCGTCGATCAGAATCATCATCACGTCACAACCGTCTATATCAGCTGTGATAACCAGAGCATCATTGTGGGGGGTGGTGACATATGCCAAGTCATCTTCGGAGAATGAGATGACAATGTCCTCTTCAGGTCGGGGTCGCTTTCCCAGCTGGACCGCTGTAGAAATCTGAGTCGCATAGACTTCCCTTGCATGTGACCCCTCGCCTCCTGCGACGAATCCGCTCGCAATCAGATTTACCCTTCTCTTGCCCTGAGATGGATCAGTTTGTTTAGCAAGAGCCGGCGAACGATTTCTCCTCGGGGGCGTTCGACTCCTATCACGCCATGCCACAAATTCCTTCAGCATTCCCCCTTGAATCAGCTTCTCAATATCCCGCTTTAAAATGCGGCAATCATCAGTCTTGTGGCCCTTGCATTTGTGGTGTCTGCAATAGCTCTCTATATCCTTCTCCATGGGATTACCACCCCTTCGAGGCATCGGTGGCCTTGCCAGAGATCTTATTTTCATCTCGACTAGTACCGCCGAGATCTGCCTGTTTAGAGGCGTAAAATACTCGGGGACCTCTCGATTTCTGGGCCATGGGTTTGGCTCTGCCCGGGGCCTGCTATCTCGTCCCATCTCCTTGTTAACCTCCTTCTTACCATCGCGTCGGCGCTCGGGATCCACCCTTAGCGAAGTCGTCAGGAAGTTAGCCTCGGCGTTCGCCCTTTCAAGGTCTATGAAACCTTTCGCCCTGGCCGCCAGTTCCTCCAATGTCTCAATTTCCTGCACATGATAACTGTTGCGCAGCTTTCTCGAGGCCTTGTTGGCTACGTCCAGCCCTCAATGGAAGGCCCGGATGGTCTCCCCATCTGAGACTCGACGGTCTATCTCCGTGACGTTTTGATGGAAACGTCCATAAAAATCAGTTAGCGACTTTCTAGGCTGCTGCTTGACCGCGTCCAGAGCGACCACGCTTTTCATCAGTTGGCGTTCGCCCATATACCTCTCCAGGAACTTTCTTCTTAACTTTGCCCAAGTCCCTATAGATCCTGCAAGGAGGCCGAAGAACCAGGACGAAGCCGAACCCGAAAGAGTTGACGGAAATAATAAAGCCAAGTGATTGGGATCATTTGACTTACCCAGAAAAAGAGGCCTCGTGCTTGTTGACATGTATAGTGGGGTCTACTCCACCACTGTATTCAGGTATGGCCCGGGCGACTACATCTTTCGGGATTTTGATGGTGACTAGATCGTTGGAGAAGGGATGAGCAGATCGCTCCTTCATGGGAGCTGCGACTGTCAGTCGCCTTTCCTGGAGTCTCCTATTGATGAGGTCGTCCACCTGGTCTAGGGTGCAATTCTTTGGTGAAGTCCCATTCGGCATGGGATCAGATGGATTGGTGGAATAAGTAGCCGTCAGCGGTTCGGTGGATGCCGGGGGTAGACACTGGTGTCCCGATGTCATCTCCTGATCCCCCTGGGGAGCTGTGGCGCCCGGATTCACAGTTTCAGTCGGTAAGGGCCCCGTGGCAGCGGGGCGAGTGTTTCCTTGGGGAGCAGGGGAGCCAAATTTTGGATCGTAAATTGATGATTGATGATCTGGCAGTTAATTGAATGTCAGGTGATGATGGAATAATGCTCTCGCCTTAGCTCCGGTAAACCTGCAGGTAGGGGATCGCAACAGAGGGGGTGTCTCTGGGTCCCTCTCCGATGCTTAAATGAGTATATGCGTGTCTATAGCTCAAAGCGTAATGAATGTATGTAAAGCAAAGGTATTCATAGAGTAGGAGAGACCAAACCGTATAAGATAGCCGTATATCTTCGTGAATATTGTGCTGTTGAAGATTTGGATAGTAGATATTGCAGTTACGGCAAGATATTGCAGTCACCATATCTAATCCTTAGTGATTATGGGCCCGAGATATGCGGGATATCGTGGCCACTTCCTTATTAATCAGTTGGTGGGACCAGAGGAGAGAGGCTCGGGACGAGCACACCCATGGAGAGCAGTAGGAGGTCGTGACTTGGTGAAGAATGGCGACCAGCTAGGGAGCCTTTGGCGTCCATATCAACCTGGGCTCGATCTTGGGCAACTCTATGGTGGGCCAGATTGACTTTGACTTAGGCCGGTCCAGTTCGAATAACTTGGGTTTACCCCCTCCATGGTTATTGGGCCTTTGAGGCATTTTCTTTATTGGGTTGTCACTATCAATACCCAACACACAGTAGCTCCAAACGTACACGTACATCTAACTAATGAGACCACTTATCCTTCATCGTGTTCACTATAGTTATAAATAAAATTTGACCTTATTATAAATCCCAAAATTCTAATAACAACTAAACATAAATTTATCCACTTCAGTAAATGGAATTACATAAGCATCTTGAATAAATGACAAATATATATTTATGACGCCCACATATATTCTAATATGGACACTTTACAAAGCACAAACAAAACAAAATATATGCACACGTACGTAGATAAGAATTTATTTATTTATTCAGTTCACCATGACATGTTAACATTAGATGGGCTCCGAGGGTTTGGAGAGATGGGCTTCAATAAAATACGACAGGCTCTCCGATTATTGTTATGGGTGTGGTGTGTTAGGCCATACAGCTCAGGCGTGTAGAAAAGATGTTCAGATGGCGAAGCATCCCAAAACTGTTCCAAGGTACGTTCCATGGCTAGTGGGCACACGACCAAAACAAACAACGCCCAAGCAACATGTGGGTGGAAGGGAGGAGCAAGTACCAAACCAGAACCAAAGTGCTAGGAGGTCATGGTTTGATATCATGGCCGATGTGAGGCGGAGGGACTCGGGTAAGACAAAAACACCCGAGAAAAATGGGATGCAGGAAGAGAAGTTTGGGGGAAAGGGGAGCAACGAGGAGGACCAAGACACAATGGAAACCGAGTGCGAATCGGAAGGGAGGATCATCCAAACAACCATGCCAACCGAAGGAACCCATGAACGATGCCCCACCTATGTTGACAGCCCTAACCATACACATACCGCAATATCAAGCCAACCCTAGACCACTGCCCAAGACTGTACGGTTACCAAAGATCCGAACCGAACCAGTCCACAATGTCCATAGCACATGTGAGAACCTAACCCTTCCAATCCTAGACCGAACTGAAACAACCTATCCAGAGAAGGACCGAACCAGAAATCAAACCAACCAAAGCCCACTCTTGATCACATACTTGCCCGACAACCCAACACCCATGAACACAGCCGAAGCCCACATAACCCTCCAAACCTACATAGTCGAAAACCCATCCGATACACCACCACCATCCACCGAACCACATAACCACAACCCCCCTTCCGGATTGAGCCCCTATCTGAACAAGATGACACTCAAACACACTGGTGATGAGATGGAGGAACAACTGGGGACAAAAGGATGATAAGGCATGAGGGGGAGGGCGAACATGTTATTGAGAAGACGAGGAAGAGCACGAGAAGGAAACTGACCAATACCAACCCAACCAACAACAAAAGGGCCGAAAGGAGGAAGATAGGAACAAGCATGAATGAGGAAACATATAACCTGAACAAGGGTTCTGGTGGCTGTCCCGAAACAGCCATGTGTGTTCAATGAATGTAATCTCATGGAATTTTCAGGGTTTTGGGTCTGCCCTGACAATTCAACACCTCCAAGACCTCAACAAAAGGTATCTCCCGAGTATCATTTTCTTAATGGAGACCAAACATGGGGATACCTACTGTGACAGGATATAGACACGAATAGGAATGGAGAATAAACACTACGTGAGCCCGAGTGGGGCAGTGAGCGGACTTGCCCTATGGTGGACATCGGAGACTAGGGTCGCAATAATATATGCCGATGCGAACATAATTGATTGTTAGGTGCAATTTTCAAGACAAACCGAGATGATGCGGGTGACATGGGTATATGCGAGCACGGAGATGCACGAATGCACCCAGACTTATAATTTCCTACGCACGATGGGGGTGGGCCGAAGCAGGAAATGGTTGGTGCTAGGAGATTTCCACACCATATGCCACCAATATGAGAAACAAGGGGGGATGAGGAAATCACAAAGGCAAATGGATGAATTCAACGAAATGATCGAGGATATAAACATGGAAGATTTAAGGGTGCATGGAAGCCTCTATACATGGTCTAACAATCGAAATGGACCTAACAGAATAAGTGAACGCCTTGATCGGGCTCTAATAAATGCAGCATGGATAACGAGACACGCCCAAGGGAAATGCATCAATGAATTAGCCATTGGGTCAGACCACTCACCATTGGTGATCCAAATGACACAACCGCCCAAAAGGGCCAAGAGACGCTTCAAATTTGAGGCGATGTGGCTAGAGACCCCGACATGTAAGGAGGTCACCAAAAACACATGGGAGGGACTGAACACAAGAAGGGAAACACACGGGGTCCCAGTGAAACTTAGCAAATGTCGAAAGCATCTTCTTACTTGGAGCAAGGTACACTTCGGAAATAACATAACCGAGGTGGCGAACATAAAGGAGGCCCTAAGAAGAGTCACACAAGGGGTCATGGACGAGGAGGCGGTCCGGGAGGAGACTAGACTAAAAAGGGAAGCTGAAATCGATTTGGTCATGTGAGGAAACATATTGGAGACAAAGATCGAGGATTAAATGGCTAAGAGAGGGGGATCGAAATACCACATTTTTTCACCAAACAACTATTGCGAGAAGGCGACGAAATCACATATGTCGATTAATGGGGGAGAGTGGGGAATGGATCGAAAAAGATTGTGAGATCGAAGTAGAGCTACATCGGTATTGTGGGGGAATGTTCACATCGGAAAGGACCGAACCAGGAGAGGATCTACTTAGATACATTATGAATCATGTTAATGCCGAAATGAATGCCCAGTTAACAAGGGAAGTGACAGAGATTGAAATCAGGTCAGCAACGTTCCAAATGGGTGGCTCTCGAGCTCCGGGTCCGGACGGGTTCCCGGGTTTGTCTACTAACAGAATTGGAATATAGTGGGGAAGGATGTCATCACCGCGGTCAAGGCTTTCTTCAGAACGGGTATAATCCAAAACACCCTCAATAATACTGATATTGTCCTCATACCAAAAATCCAAACCCCGATTACACCTAGTGATTTTCGGCACATTAGTTGTTGCAATTTCATGTATAAGATTATATCAAAGGTGTTGGTGAATCGGTTAAAAGTTTATCTATCAGATCTCATCACTCCTTTCCAGAGTGCATTTGTATCAGGTAGAAATATCCAGGATAACATCATGGTGTCACATGAGGTATTCAATCACCTACAATCGGGCCTAACGGGGAATATGACCGAGTGTGCACTAAAGATCGACATGCAAAAGGCTTATGAAAGAGTCGAATGGGACTTCCTACTCGAGACGCTTAGGCGTAGGGGGTTCGCGGAGAGATGGGTGGAATGGATAAGGGCTTGTATATCAACAACCATATATCAGGTGGTCGTCAATGGGAACCGAACGGCCGCAATCTGACCAACCCGAGGTATACGCCAAGGAGACCCCCTGTCACCTTACTTGTTTATATTACTTGCGGATGTTCTCTCCAGGCGTATGTTGGGTGCGGCTAGGGACGGAGATATTGAAGGGATCACACTTAGAAGACAATGCCCGGAACTACACCACCTTTTCTTCGTGGATGATTCCCTATTCTTCATAAGGGGATCAACCGAAAGTGTCAAGCAATTGAAGAAGATTCTGGATGACTATTGTAAGGTATCGGGGCAAAGAATTAATAGGGAGAAATCAACCCTGTTTTTCCAGCTAAGTACATGGGTCTACCCTCGATATGGGGACGCTCGAAGAAGAAGGCCTTGGGTTTCCTCAAAACGAAGGTCAAAGACAAACTCAATGGATACCGACCGAAAACTTTGAACCAAGACGGAAAGGAAGTCCTCATTAAGGCGATCATCACCTCCATACCAACATATGTGATTAGTGTATTCCGACTACCAAAAACATGGTGCTCGGAAATAAATGCTCTTATTGCGAACTTTTGGTGGGGTCAAACCGTGGATGGAATGAAAACTCATTGGAGAAGATGGGAGGTCTTAACAAGGGCAAAGGAGGTGGGGGGCCTAGGGTTCCGGGAACTACAAGCCTTTAACTCGTCCCTACTCACAAATATGGCCAACTGACTCATAACTGAACCGGACAACCTATGTGCGCAAGTCCTAAAGGGACTATATTTCCCGAGGGGCTCGTTCCTAGAGGCGAAAAATGAGGCCGAGCGTCATGGGGGTGGAGTAGTTTGCTCCATGGCCGAGAAGCTTTGCTAAGCGAAGGGGTTTAGATGGTAGGTTCGCGATAAAGGGTACGGGTGTTTGAAGACCCATGGATTTATACTAAGGAAACCAAGCGGGTGAATTCCGATATGAGGGTTGAGAACGGAGGAAACATACTAGTTAAAGACCTAATCAAGCCGAATGGAGAATGTGATGACGAATTCATTCGAAGCATTGTGGATCACGAGGATGCCAATCACATTTTACGCATACCATTACCACATGAAGGAGAGGAGGACCGATACATTTTGCCCTACACGAGGGACGGCGTACCCATGGTCCGATCGGTATACCACAAGCTAAGAGAGAAAATTGACCGAACCATTGGACCGAACCCAACCGTCAATGGTGAAGCATGGAAGGGCATGTGGGCAACTAAGGTAATAGCCACGGTAAAAAACTTCATGTGACGACTAGCAACGAATGCAATAGTCGTCAAGGCAAACATGGTGAGACGGGGCATGAATGTTAGTTATGGATGCCCTATATGCGGAGAAGTTGAAACAAGGGAGCACATGATACTAGGGTGCGAATGGACCGAGAGGATTTGTCATGAGATACTTGGGCTGCGAGTGAGCCGACTAAACAACATTAGCATGGTCTATTGGCTCAAGGAATAAAGAACGGAACCAACGGGGCAAGGGGTGGCGAGAGACAAGAGTAGGAAACTCGCGATGATTACCTGTTGGCAAATATGGAAGACGAGATGCAAGGCGACATTTGAAGCTAAGCAACCGTGTCCGAGAGCCGTCATCGAGTAGATAAAGCGAGTCTATGCGGAGCAAAGCCAAAGCGACCGAGCTAGGCTAGGCGAGAACACCAACGAGCAAACTAGGGGGACCGACCGGACCAAGAATGGAAACCACCGACGGCAAGCACAATCAAGATCAATTGTGACGCATCATGGTGTCAACGATCTAAACAAGCGGGTATAGGGGTGGTGGCGCGGGACAAGCACGGAAAGGTTGTTGGAGGACTAAACCGAAGGTACCGGAGCGACGACATCGAGACAATGGAGGCCATGGCAATCCACGAAGGTATAAGGCTAGCGATACAAGCGGGATGACAAAGCTTCATCATTGAGATGGACTCACAAATAATCCACCAACAAATAGTAGAAGGACCAACGCAATGGCGAGGCAACTAGGCCAAGTGCAATGGCGAACTATTCCAAGGACGGCAAATGAGTCTAAATGATTGGGTCGAGAGACCCCACTTCCATTTATATGTTTAGTAGCAAATGATTGTATGTATGAACAACCGTGATTGAGTATCACGACGTTTTATTTCATCAAGTAAAGCGTTAATTTTACAAAAAAAAAAATTGTTAACATTAGAACTTAAACCACTTTGGTTACAAAAAACTAATAAAAAGTTATATTAATAATGAATGCCTCCATTATGCATGGTATTAGCACTCAAGTTCAGTCGCTTAAGTAATACTAATTTCAAGCATTTATGGTTAAAATGAATATTATAATACATATATGCAATCCACTAATAAATAAGTCTCTTATTATTTTAAAAACATACGTCGGAAAACAATAGGCTTGGTCTTTTTCAAGTAATGGAATACGGTAGTACGATGTACAACTGTAATTGAATGTCTGAGTTATTTACCTAAACTTACATAGTTTTTTATGAGGTTTGATAAAACAAATAAATATCTACGTGCATGAAATGTAATACGTTACCTTTAATGTCTGATAAATTCAAGGTTACGTTTTAATCGACACCCCTCAATTTCCCCTCTCAAATATAAATATATGAGTTAACTTCAAATTATATAGTTGAAAACCATACGATTCGAAATAGAATTAGTCCAACCGTCAAAACAACAGGATCAAATAGTTGATTACACGTGTTATTATAATATGTATGTTCTATAATATAACATAATCAGAAATTTATTACAGAAAACATACGCATAATGAATGAATTAAACTGTCAAAATTGATAACTATATTTTACAAGGTCATTCAACCGTATGGACTAGCAACAACACACAATTTTCAAAAAAATCTTAAGGGTATATAACGCTTGTAGCTTGGTGTAAATTTATAGGACAATGTCGACACCACTATGGGGAGTGATAGCGACCTTTGTGGGTTATGTTTTAAAGTTGATTAAATGATGATACTCTGGATAAATATTTTATATTTTATTAATTATGAGTGAATTAGTAAAAGCTAAATAAGATTACTTGGCAGTTTGTGCTATCATTCTTCGTGATTCTTATAACAAGCAATGTGGTTTTCGAATAGATTTTTCCAAATATATGAACTCAATTGCACATCATTCTTAATTTAACATTTTTTAGGTCAATTTAACCATGATTATAAGTTGTATAAGGATGTGGTTGATCTAAACTACTCGACACAAACCACCTTCGAATCGAGCGAACCCTATTTGAAGTCTAGGATTTGGTCAAATCCTTCATATATCTATGCGTTTTCAATGACTCAAATAGGCGCAAATATGACACAAACATGTTTTAGTAAGGTACAGATACGTTAGTTAGATTTAGTCACTTTCATTAGGAGCGACTCAATACTAATAGGCCAAATATCATATTTATCCTTATGAACAGTAGACTTGACTCTAAATGTGTAACACCATGGAAATTTTAGATGTGGAATAAGTTTAAAATATGAATTTAAAAGATTAGTAGAAATAGAAATGTTAATTGAAATGACAAATGGAAAAAAAGTTGATTGAATATCAAATGGAAATGAGACAAACTTCAATATAAATCTAGCAAGATTTGTGGGAAGTAATAGTGGTTAAACGAAATGAGAAATACGAATTTAATCCTCATTAGTACTAACTTTTAAATGATAAACATAAGAAGAAATCAGTGTTCCCATTCTAACTCTATTACCCTAAATACACCTAACGTCTAAACAAAATTGCGAGAAAAGGATTGAAAGAAGGGGTCGATAACCTGCAAGCTGGGGCTTCATACGATCTGCAAATTTTGGACTACCATTCATAATATCTATTGGTTAGTACGCACATCCTCCTCAAAGTTATTGTACCCAACTATGTAGAAGAAAACATACTGCTGAAATATGTCACGTGCTAGCAGTTTTGAAACCGTACTAATTCGTGATATTATTCAAAAAGTGGAATGCGAAAAGTACCCAATGTTTTAGATCATTCAATAAGTTTCGAAACGATACAAAGATGACCTGAATCGGACCTTTGTAGAGAACGTTATGGGACGAAAATGTTGGCTCTGAAATATGTAATTATGCAGCAAACATAACTAATAATCGTATTTGTCGGAGATCGTTTTGACAGAGCAAAAATCGGATTCAGGTACTGTTTCTCCCACGTGAACATAGCTGAAAGAAGTACCTTCTGTAATTTTATCAGAATGTTTGGAATTCGTATTATTCACGGGTTGTTTGTTAGAATGAGTGTTGCGCATATGAGAATTCTTAACTTGATTATAGAAGAAAATATTGAATAACGGGTTTAAGGAAACAAATGCGAAAGGGTGGTGACAAGCGTTTTTCATATGTTAGTTACGTTTATGTATTTTTGGATGTCTTAGGAACAATGCAATAGCTCGGATCTCGGTTGAGTTACTAGTTGGAAGCAATCTAGGTAAGTGGTGTTAGTTTGCTTCTATGTTTACAAATGTATAAATCTCTTTATGAATGACATGGTTTATAATTACTTTATCTACAATTATATATACATAACTCATCATGAAATTTTCATTTTTCAAAGATTGGATCAAGAACTGAAGTAGTTTAATAGGTTAATTACCGTATAACTATTTACGCAAACTATGTATGATTGGTTACGTGTTAGTTTACCCAATCCCTTTCGGGGGCTGCATTACGAAGATTATCTAGCAAACTTTTGCAAAGAAGATTGCTATTATTTCTAAGTGATCTCTAAATAAAACATTTGATTTTGACCTCTAAGTCAACTACACAAGACAGCGTATTGATATGGTAAAGGATCCCATGAATGAACAATATGTTGGTCCAAACCAGTGGGAAATCTAGAGACCTGACCAGCAGGGGAATGCTGGAGGATGATTAAGTATAAAGATGTAGCAAGATGAGTAATAGCCATGCTCTGATTAAACGAAACACACGTTATAATTTTTCGATGACACTGTATTTACACGGATGTGCTTACTTTTAAAAGTTTATTTGAAATTTTTTATGATTTTGCCATAATTGCAAAAGTTCTACTTGTTTTCTCAGCTCTTGATCTGATAAATGTAAACCAGTGCTATTTACGAATAGAAGAACCTTATTTACTATTTACGATTTCAGAACCATTAGAATTTTGAGGGATCGATAGTCGTGTTTGTATGACAAATTAAGAGCTAAGACACTCATATGATAGTGTGTTTTAGTTATCTCAACTGTCATGGTCTCGTTCGAATATCCCAACTAGGCATAAATTGGTCATCACAAGTTTCACAAATATTCACCTAATTTGGAGTCAATTGAACCTTGACTCACTAAAAATTGTACATTGAAGTTAAACTTGTGTGGTCAATCGGCTCACTCCCAACAAATTTTAAAAGTCGTTCAACTAATACATAAAATAAAGCATCAGTGCACAACTTGATGATTCACACTAAATGTCACTTACAAATTATTTAGACAACAGCTCATACTAAACTTTATATATGATTTGATTTATAGCAACATAGTTGTAATTCTAGTTATTTGTAATAATAACCATAATAAATACATGCACTGTGCAACATATCTAGAGATTAAAAAGTAATTTAAAATAATACAATATTCTAGAATTATTATGTAAATAACTGAAAAGATTAATTCATGTGTTCCTTCTATATTTGTATCACTACAATGTCTTTTTTCATTCTATCAATACCTAGTTTTTTGAAACAAAACGTATTTACCGCAAATAACAAAAGAACATCTCTTGGATTAAAATAAAAGTCAACTTTCTAAATAGTGGACCTAACGAACAAATAAATTACGACCATAAGACCACCCAGAATAATCGCTTCCATTATAATACCCTTCTCATTTACGTATAAATACCTAACTCACTGCTTCAGTTTTAAAGAAGAAATAAATAGAGACTAAGAAATAAAAAAGGATTCTCTCAATAAATATTGTTTAGCTATGTCTTTTAATAGCCTAACATCAATGCTCTTAGCATGCCTTTTTATAATAGTTATTCTGCACATAAATGAGGTTGAATCTGTTGCGCAATCCAATTATGATCTAAAGAGGGCAGAGCAAGAACTCAAAGCTGCCCTTCAGGGTTATCCTTCATGCGTCAATGTTGTTTCCAGGAACTGCGAGACCCAACCGAATAAAGAACAATGTAAAAGAGACGGGGAACGCCTCTGCAAGGAATCAGGTAACAGATTGTTTAAAGCCTATATCATTCTACTCTTTATGTTCAATTGGTCGCTACCACTATATAGTAAAATAATACTAGATTTATTCTAAATTAAATGAATTCATTAATTTAGGAAAATTTATTATCCATTAGTACGAAAGAGAATAAAGTGATTGTCTTTGTTCGACTTGCCAAAAAAAAGGCGTTTGTGACCCTTTTAATGATTATATATTTTTTGGGTTTAAATCTGATGAAAACTAACTCTCAATGCTTCTTTAACCTGGAACTATAATGATACGTTTATTCTTTTAAAATATTATGGTATTTTATTTTTGTAAGTAATGATTAACGTCTTTTGTGGCAGGAAATCTCTTTGCTAATGCAAGACCAACCCAAAAGAAGGCGAACAATCATTGATCAAGTTATATGATGTGTAACTCTAATCGACCTAAGTTGTAGCCACAAAAAGTTTTCTATTGAAGAAAAATGATACATATATATGTTAGAATTAGAATACGACAATTTAAGTATGAACATGTTATGAAAATTATTCATGCGCAGTGTTCTTGTCAAATCTTTGTAACTTTTTTGAATATTTGTCTCATTTATATTTTAATTCTTACAAAATAATAATCTTGTAGTTATTCAAGTATACTTAACATACTTATTCAATCCTGACAACTGGTTACATAACATCATGTATCTATATATGATCCTATATAAAAATTATATAACACATTTATAAATGAGAAAGTTAGTTTACCAGACAACTTGTTTATAAATGGAAAAGTAAATGTACCATTTAACCTAGCTCCAATAGGATTAATGTAAGATCAAACCAATTATGTAGATGCACAACAAATCATAATGTGATGTATCTCTTATTTTTCTAAATTACAAAGTGTTAATCATAACTATGACTTGATGCATAATGTATTCTTTCTTCCAAGAACATCAAAATATCAACAATTATTGACAGTATTTTTATTTTTAATTATTTAGATCATGATAATATGTTGACAAAAATATTATGATTCAATTTCCACATAACTACGTTTAATTACATTAAGTCATAAATTAGTATACATAAATGTGGAATTCGCCATCTAAAAGACCTCCACAAGGTGTATCAGTCGGAGATTATATGCGTGATGAAAACAAAGAACGGGAATGCATTGTGCGAAAGGATTCGAGAGCAAGTTGGGATGAATTGCGCAAACCCCTAAATTCGAGGGCAATGTCAGGAGGAATGACATTGTGGTGGAGGATGATGTTCGTGTGACATTTATGACGACCACCCAAAATATAATTGATTGTGAAGTGAAGTTGAGTGATGAGCATAACCCTTGCCTAATAACATGGGTGAATGCGAATGCGGATCCACAAAGGAGAAAACAAAATTGTAATTAGTTGCGTGACATAGGAAGGGGCATAAGGTGTCTTGTACAGTGATGGGCATTTTCAATGCAATAAGTCACCATCATGAAAAGGAAGGCGGGCGACGAAAATCTCAACAACATATTGATGAGTTGTATGAGATGATAGAAAGTATTCATATAGAATATATGGGAGCGAAGGGCTCCAGGTTCACTTGGTCCAATCACTGTCGAGGGGGGGAAAGAGTATCGAAACGAATAGATCGAGTACATATCAAAGAAGCTTGGGTCGCTAGATATCCGGACATCCAATCCAAAAATGACATAGTGATTGGATCTGATCATACATCACTTATTATGCACAGAGTGCAAAAAGGGCAAAGAAGGGGACACTATTTCCGGTTTGAAGAGATGTGGTTAGAAAAGGTCGAGTGCAAAAATGTTATCAAGGTCGAGTGCAAAAATGGGATGGTGGAGAAACACCAGTGGACATTGGTATGAAGCTGGAGAGATGTCGTAGGAGACTACTCAGTGGAGGAAGGAAAAGTTCGGGAACAACCAAGTAGAATTAATGAAAGAAACTGACTGACTTTGACGTGCTATGAGTAGGCGGTCGAACCTGACTAGTCATATAGAGAAGGCAGCTCTTAAAAATTGAATAAAAAAACTCCAGCCTCATGAAGAGGTATATTAGAGGCAACGATCAAGAGTTAAATGACTCATGGAAGGAGACCGAAATTCAACTTTCTTCCACCTTACAACCAACGCCAGAAGAAAAAAGGATTTAAATAACCGGAGTTCAGAACAGCCGGGGAAATGAATTAGTTCGGCTAGGGGCGTGGAAGATGAAATTTGTGGGCACTTCATATTAGTTTTCAGGGCAGCAGGGGAGGACCTGAATGATATGGAGATATTGCGAGACATTCCGATACAAATCACGGAGGAGATGAACACTAAGTTGGAGAGGGATTTTACTGATGGAGAAATCAGTATTGCAGTCTTTCAGTTAGGAAGGGCAAGAGCTCCAGGTCCAGATAGTTTTTTGGGTCTATACTACCAAAGGAGTTGGCACACCGTTGGTCTAGATGTAATTGTGACAGTCAAATCGTTTCTGAGGCCAGGTGTTTCCCTCCACTTTAATTGAAACAAATATAACCAATATCCCTAAAATTTCAAGCCCAGCGAGAGCGAGTGATTTTAGACCCATAAGTTTATGCAAGTTCATATATAAAATTGTATCCAAGGTCCTGATAAACAGGTTAAAACCCTATCTATCGGACCTTGTGACGCCCTATCAAAGCGCTTTTGTGGAAGGTCATGCAATACAGGATAATATACTAATAACACATGAGGTGTTCCATCATTTGAAGAATCGAAGGGGATGTGGGGTTTTCCATACAAGTGAGTGTGCTTTGAAGCTGGCTATGCAAAAAGTGTATGACCGGGTCGAGTGGGGTTTCTTATTGAAAAGACTTGAGAAAAGGGGATTCAGAGCGAAATGGATCGAATGGATGCGACAATGCATTACGCAGGCATCATACCGAGTCTTGATCAATGGAAGGAAAACAAGCACCATCCGACCTTCAAGAGGGTTGTGGCAAGGCGATCCTTTTTCACCTTATCTATTCATCCTATTGGCGAACGTGCTATAAAGACAAGTTGAGGAGGCCATTCAGATGGAGAGTTTGGATGGTCTTACATTGAAAAGTTGATGTCCAGAACTACACCGCCTATTTTTTTTTTACAGATGGTCGCTTTTCTTCTTGAAGGGAACGGTAGAGAATGCCCAAGTGTTAAAGGAGATCATGATCAGGTATTGCAGGGCCTCTGGAAAACGCATAAACAATGCAAAATCGAACCTGGTTTTCAATAACGGGGCAGATGGAGATAATTGCATGGCTATTGAAGAGGTGCTACAAATCCAGGGTGTTACGGATCCAGGACGATATCTAGGATTGCCATCCATGTGAGGTCGGTCGAATAAGAAAGGCTTGAGCTAAATCAAGATCATAATTCATGATAATATCCAAGGATGTGGAGGTGGAAAACTCTAAACTACGTAGGGAAGGAAGTTCTCATGAAGGAAGTAATCACGGTTATTCCCTCATACATGACGAATGTATTTAAATTTCCTAGGACGTCGTGCTCAAAGATCAATGCGATGATTGCGGACTTCTGGTGGGGGTGTCGAATGAAGGAAAGAAAATTCATTGGAAGATACGGGAGGTACTAGCAAGATCTAAGCCGATGGGGGATCTAGTTTCAATGGAAGAAGTTCTCTGAGGTAGTTTCAATGATACAGATGCACATTGTATACTTAATATACCACTAAGATCAAATTCTTGCCCTGACCGAATGATATGGCATTACACAAATGATGAGCGAGTCACAGTGAAGTCAACTATCATCGATTAAAAGATAAGCAATGTGGTTCAGATTTGTGGGAATACGACACACTCAGGGACAAGTCCAGCCCCTTAATGTGTGGATGAAGGATAAAATGACAGAAGGGTGTGCAACGAAAAGAGCTAAAGAAGAAGGACAAAGTCTATGCATGTGGACTTGTTGGCACATATGGAAAGCATGGTGCAAATCAGCCTTTGAGGGGAAGAGACCAAATTCAATGGAGACGTTTCTTGCTATAAACGGTGCACACTTGAAGCTGAGAAGGGACGACCCCTAAGAAGCACCGGAACAAGAGAAAGCCGAGTGACAAGGTGGACAAAACTCGAGGTGGGTGCAATCCTTAGCAATTGCGCCACATCGTGGTGCAACCAAACAAAACGGGAGGCATTGGCGTTGTGGCAAGGGACGCCAAAGTCAGGCCAAAGACCTAGGAATAGAGTTAGGCAAAACAAAAGACCTGACGCCAATAGTTAATCGTGTTTATACAGATATCCACATATCTGAGTTGTTTAGACACGATTAATAATCATGTCTAAACGTATAAGAGTTGTTTAGACACGGGATCCATTAAGGTCAAACCCATATACGCTTTAAAGCAGATCGTGTCGTGTCCGAAATTGCCAGCCCTAGTGGAAACTGGATGATCTATGCAACCGGAACAGATCATCGATGGCATTCTGGTCGCTCCCGGACAGCTCACCAAAAGCAGGGGGAATATCCTTATCCGGCGTAGACAACTCCCAAGACACTTCCCCTTGTAGAAGAAGTAGAACTTCTTATAGCTGCAGTTGGTGGCACGGAAATAATCGACCAACCGGACATGGACGTTCCAACTCCACGACTGGCCTCTCTATTCTACGAACTTCGGCCAACGTGACTGGAAATAGTGGAGGTGATTCGTTCCAACGGCCAATCGGAAGAAGCATCGGAACAAGGCCAATGAATACGTCCATTCTTGACGTATGCACAGGAACTTGAATCTGACCCAAATCTTAATGGCTTTGGGTACAAGCTGAGTGGGATGTATCCCGTAATACCGGCACAGCTCTTGCAAATCCCCGCAGAGAGGAAAACGCAACCCAGCATCAATCTGGGCCGCTTAGATGTAAACCTCTCCGCCGCGAGGGTAATGCAGTCCCAGGACTGGGTACATGGGGGCATCCACTTTACCGAAACCACCAAGGGAGACCACCATCTTAAAATAAGCCGGCTTTAGTTCGTTGGGCTTGGCATCTACTTGAGCAGTTCAGATATGGCAAGAACAAATACGAAAACAAAAAACAACAGGGGATATTCTCAGAACAGAAACAAAACAGAGTATTTACCTTTTGGAGAAAAGATGGGCGTGTGGATTTCCGGCCCATCCACCACCACAGGCGTGGCCGCGGACCTTCCAAGGTCAGTTTGCCTCTCAGCCAAGGCTGGTGTAGAATCGTCCCTGATCGACAGGGGGGCATTAGCATTCTTTGGCACCTTAGGGGTCGAAGAAGAAGGTCTGGTGGCCGTCATTTTGGTCTTTCCGGTCGATTGACTGCGGGTGGCCATGGATTTTACTAAGGTGAAAGGTTGGAAGATTGACAAGAAGAAAGGTGAAGGTTGCAGAAAATGATATCGGAAAACAGAGGATGCTCTAGAATCTGAAGGAATGAAAACGTAAAAAACAAAATAAGGGAACTATTGTCCCTTATATAGACAAAAAAGGAGTAACCGCCACAGACAGAATCGAAACGACGCAGAGAATAATTGCACATTTTTTGGAAAAAATCGAAGCAATGTTAGAATTCTAAGAGACACCTCGGGGAGACGAACGGTCGGCCAGTGCAGAAAATTGTCAGACTACCCTTGGGTTACGGAATATTAAATGACAGGCGTGCTTCAAGTGACCGTTTGACTTCTGGATGACTGTGCAATTATTAAATGCTAAAGTCCACCAAACAGACAAAGTGATCGCCAGCGCGCTAAATAGGCCTTTTTGGGAAAATCCTTTTCAAAGGTAATGGTCGCCTAATAGCAAAAGGTAAACCCTCAGGAATCTAGACTGCCTGGAGTGATCACCAAGAAGGAATAAAATATTGAATATTCCTTCAGCCCTGGACAATGGAACGACTGATCGCCAAACAAGCATGAAGTGTCCATAAAGTCATGAACCACAAAAAGAGACAAGGAAAACCAAATCTAGAGTGTCACTATCTCAAACTCTACCAAGGAATCAAGAGCGACTAAAGAAACTTCAATCAAGCTTCGGGGGCAGATGTTGGGTATTGATAGTGATAACCCAATAAAGAAAAGGCCTCGAAGGCCCAATAACCATGGAGGGGGTAAACCTAAGTTATTCGAACTGGACCGGCCTAAGTCAATGTCAATCTGGCCCACCATAGAGTAGCCCAAGATCGAGCCCAGGTTGATATGGACACCAAAGGCTCCCTAGCTGGTCGCCATTCTTCACCAAGTCACGACCTCTTACTGCTCGCCCCAAAGAGAGTCTTGCCTCTCTCCTCTGGTCCCACCAGCCGATTAATAAGGAAGTGGTCACGATATCCCGCATATCTCGGGCCCATATTCACTAAGGATTAGATATGGTAACTGCAATATCTTGTCGTAACTGCAATATCTACTATCCAAATCTTCAACAGCACAATATTCACGAAGATATACGGTTACCTTATACGGTTTGGTCTCTCCTACTCTATAAATACATTTGCTTTACATACATTCATTACGCTTTGAGCTATAGACACACATATACTCATTTAAGCATCGAAGAGAGACCCAGAGACATCCCCTCTATTGCGATCCCCTACCTGCAGGTTTACCGGAGCTAAGGCGAGATCATTATTCCATCATCACCTGGCATTCAATTCACTGCCAGATCAGCAATCATCAATTTACGATCCAAAACTGTGTATACTTGACGGAAGATATTTAGTTAACTAATAAATCTTGTCCTTTGCATCATAGTAGCATGTTATGGCTATTATCCACATATTAACTAATGTACTTTGATGACTAAGTTAATGCCATATGACTAAGTTAATGCCATATATTTAGTAATACCGATGAATAATATAATTACAACATATATAGTTAGATTACATATCGATTAATTCTTTTCTTTAATCAATTATACAATTATGTATACTAATTTCTGACTTAATATAATGAAACGTAGTCATGTGGAAATTGAATCATAATAGTTGTGTAAACACATTATCATGATCTAATAAAGTAAAAAAGAATACTGCCAATAATTGTTGATATTTTCCCTAAAGGAAAATTATGCATAAATATTTGAAGTTCTTGGAGGAAAGAACACATTATGCATCAAGTCATAGTTAAAGTTATGTGTGACTTAATGTTATATATACTATGCACATGTACAAATGTACAGCTACGAAGTTACGTAAAAAATAGGTGTTAGTTTTGTATCAGAATGAAAAATTCTAGAGAATGGTCCTAAAAAATCCCATTATTAACTAGAAGATGATTCACTATCGAATGAATTGTTAGTGTATAGAGAAGCTTACCATATTTACTAAAAGAGGAAATCAAACTCAACATAGTGGACCTTGATATAGTTTCATTATTTTAGAATAACCTAATAAGTATTCAAAATCAAATTTAAAATTTACTTCTCTATTGTAATTAAACTTTTTTTAAATACAATCGCATTGCATTATTTATATTGAAAACGAACATTTTATGGAAAACACTTTGTAATTTAGAAAAATAAAACATATATCACATTATGATCTGTTGTGTGTATCCACGTAATTAATTTGATCTCACATTAGTCAAATTGGATCTAGTCTAAATGGTGCATTTACTTTTCCATTAATAAACGAGTTGTATGGTAAATTGACTTTCTCATTTATACAGGAGTTATATTTTTTATTCTATAGGATTGTTGTGTAACCAATGTGAGGATTAAATAAAGCATGTTAAGTATACTTGAATATCTACTAGATTTGTTATTTCATAAGAATTAAAATATAAATGAGACAAATATTCCGAAAGCATAAAAAGATTTGACGAGAACACCGCGTATGAATAATTTTTGTAACAGGTTCATACTTAAATTGACGTATTATAATTCTAACATATATATATATGTATCATTTTTCTTCAATAGCAAACTTTATCTCGCTCAAATTTAGGTTAATTAAAATTACCCAACATATAACTTGATCAATGATTATTCGTCTTCTTTTGTGTTGCTTGTGCATTAGCAAAGAGATTTCCTGCGACAAAAGACGTTAACAATTGTTTACAAAATTAAAGTAGGAACCATAGTATTTTAAAAGAATAAAGGTATCATTTTACTTCTAGGTCAAAGATGCATTTGAAGTTAGTTTTCATAAGATTTAAACCCAACAAATAAATAATCATTAAAAGGGTCACAAACGATTTCTTTTGTGGCATGTCATAAGAAGGACAAGCATTTTACTCTCGTTCGTGATATTAGAATGGAATAATATCTAATGGATGATAATTTTTCCTGAATTAGTTAATTGATTTAATTTAAAATAAATCTACTACTCTTTTAATCTATAGTGGTAACAACCAATTGAACATAAAGAGTAAAATGCTAAAGACATTAAAAAATGTCATCCCTGTTTGTGGCGTCATTTATTGAACTTCTCATGGTTTTTCTTGTGGCGTTCAATCACTGAATTATCAGACGAATCTCCATCTTCGTTTGTGGCTTCTTTATAATATCCCCAAACTTGAACTAGTAATGGTCCGACGACATCAACTTCTGGGATTTTTGCCTCAAATCAACGAGAATTACATTAGTTTTCGTAACACGTTCCTACTTAAATTGACGTATTCTAATTTTAACATACATATGTATCGTTTTTCTTCAATAGCAAACTTTATGTGGCTAAAATTTAGGTTTATTAAAGCTGCCCAACATATAACTTGATTAATGATTGCTCACCTTTTTGTTGGGTTGCTCCTCCATTAGCAAAGAGATTTCTTGCGACAAAAGACGTTAAACAATGTTTAGAGAAACAAAGTACCATAGTTTTTTAAAAGAATAAACATATCACTTTACTTCTTGATCAAAGAAGCATTTGAAGTTACTTTTCATCATATTTAAACCAAACACTTGTTGCAAAGCAGCACTGTTAGAATGCTCCCAACTCTTCCTAGAGCATTCCCTGTCAAAGCTTTCTGAACAGAAATCGGTACATCGTTGGCAAACTGAGATGGAGTCTCGGTGCAAGCCTCCTGCCACTAGTAATCTTCAGCCTCTTCCTGGGGGTATGGTTGATCTAATGGAAACAGGTATGGATCCTGCCAGGGAAACAGGTATGGATCCTTCCAGGGAAACATATCAGTCAAAAATCTCATACAAATCGAAACTCACGGGGGTAATCCCGGTAGCATTTGAGAAAGCATTCTGCTTTGAACAATTATTGTTTGATGATGTTGAGGAAGAAACGGATGAGCCTCCTGAGGTGAACTGCATAAAGATTTTCTTTTCTGAGGAAGAAAAAATGGTTATGAGAAAGAAGCATGCGCTTGATATTATAACCAAGTTATTCATGAAATTTATAGAATATCGATTTCGGTATCGAAAACTTACTCTTATGTGGAAAACATTAGAAGGTTTTGACATGATGGATCTTGGGAATGTTTTCTTAAGGTGGCTTTCCAGAACAGAAATGATCTGGATAGAGTGCTTAAGGAAGGTCCATGGTTTGTTAATGCAAGTTTCCTCACTATGAGGATGTGGGAACCTAAATTCCAACCAGTAAAAGCATCATTATCTACGGCAGCAATCTGGATTCGTATTCCGATGCTACCGTCAGAGTATTATGAACCCAAGTTCCTAGAGAAAATTGGGAATAATCTAAGTTCTTAGCTTAAAATTGACCTTTCTACAGTTAATGGAGAAAGGGGCAAATTTTCTAGGTTGTGTGTTCAAATGAACCTCATGAAGCCTTTGCCCCTTTTTCTAAAAACTGATAATTTACATCTCGATTTGGTGTATGAAGACTTAACTTCTCCGTTCTTCGATTGTGGCATGATTGGCCATAAAAAACAGAATTGTGGTGGGAGAAAGGAGATATCGTACCCGGAATCGAAGTCGGAATATCAGAGTCGCGTAGAAGAGTTAAGTTTGCAGGGGCATAGGTTAGGGAACCCTTCCGACATGATGATGGTGCCTAGCATCACAGAGAAAGGATCGACGGTCCAAGGGGTTGAACCCAATCGGGGGTACGGTCCTTGGATGATGGTGCAACCATGGAGGAGGTCGTCGAGAAAGGTCAGTAAACCACCGGTAAACAGGGAAAAGGGCATCAGGAACGGTGAGATGAACATGGAAAGGAGCAATGGGAACGGTGATAACTTTTCCAACAGGAGGAAGAATGAACAGTAAAACACCTACAATTAGGATCTGAATTCATATTACCCACCAGGAAGGCTCAATTGGGAGAAAGAATGAACATCTGCAACGGTAAAACACCAACCTAGATCAGTAGGATCATGCTGAGTTTGTTCTAGAGGGAAATCAAGCGAGAGAAGGTTCAACCTTATCAGAGCATAGAGAGATACCTCAAATCAATAGATTCAACCATAATCAGGTTGAAAAAGATTTTAGAAGGTCAGAAGAGGTTGAAAGATCAGACCCGAGTGGGAGGAACTCTGAGCGAAAAAGGAGTAGATCCCCTATGCGAAATTCAGGTGGAACCAAAATGGAACTTTTGCCCTGTCCATGGCCTTCCGTGGGGACTGCATATTGAGGGAGTTTCTTCCTTTGGTAGAGTTATTTTACGTTCATTTTAGCTAGTTTTATGATTAGTAGTACAACCTTTTTAAACTCTAGAGGATCTTCCCTGGTGGGTAATATGAATTCGGATCCTAATTGTAGGGGATTAGGAAGCAATTTGACTATTAATTCTATCAAGGATTTGATTGGAATAAACAATCCTGATATGGTTATATTGACTGAGACGATGATTAGTAGTGAGAAGATTATCGCTCAAGCCAACAAGTTCAAGTTTGATAAATTTGAAAGTGTGGATTCTAGGGGTCTTATTGGAGGAATTCTGATCCTTTGGAATTCAGCGAATCTTAATATTGAGGTCCTGGGATCTACTGAACAGGAGCTGCATGTTTTGGTAAAGTTACCCACCTCTTATTTATCGTGGATGCTTTCTTCTATATATGCTATTGTAAATTTGGAGGAAAAGTTGTATTTATGGAACAATCTAAAAGCTGTGTCGGATTCTTTGAATTTGCCTTGGGTAGTTCTACGTGATTTTAATGATGTCATTAGCCAAGATGAGAAAAATGGTGGTAGATCAATTGATTTTAACCATGCTACTAGATTTAAAGATATGTTAGATTATTGTGGTGTGATTGATTTAGGGTTTTCTGGCCCTCAGTTTACCTGGGCTAAAATGTGTAGAAACAATACGTTTGTCCAGCAACGGTTGGACAGAATTGTGGCTAAATCTGATTGGATTGTGAAGTTTCCTAATGCTAAAGTCTTTCATCTTACTAGAATTAAGTCTGATTGGTTGCCCCATGTTGCTTCAGTTGAATAATGAGGATTTCAATAGGTCGGCTAAACCCTTCAGATGCGAAACTATGTGGCTTGATCATCCGGTTTTCAAAAATTTGGTTTCCATGACTTGAGATATTGCCTTAAATAGTCACCAAGAAGCTACTAAGTTGTTCCCTGTTAGGGCTAGAGATTGGAATAGGAGAATTTTTGGTAATGTGTTTAAGAAAAAGCTCATATCCTGGATCATTTAGAGCATATTCAAAAGAGGATCAACTTTAGTCCTACTGAATTTGCTCTTAACCGTGAGAAATCTTTGAGGGTGTAGTATGCGACGATCCTAAATCAAGAGTAACATTTCTGGGCCTCTAAGTCTAGATTGAGGATGGGGATAGGAATACCAAATCCTATCATGTCACCACCTTGGTTAAAAGGAATCATTCACAAAATAGAGCAATTAAGGATTCTTGGGAGCAATGGGTTTATGAACCTAAACAGATAAATAACATTTTTCAAAAAAATTTCATTAATCTGTTTACGACGAGCAAGGTCGAGGTCCTCATAAACCCTTGTTTGGAATTTACCCCCCTTTTGATCATAACTTCGTATATGAGTGATTCTTTGAATCGATCGGTTTCCGACAGTGAAATATTTGGAGCCCTCAAGTCTATCGGCCCCTTAAAAGCTCCTGCACCTGATGGTCTTCATCCCATATTCTACTAGAAAAATTGGGATCTCGTGGGTAGTTCGGTTTGTAGTCTCATTAGAAGCATTTTCTCTAGCAATCAGTTACTCACAAATATGAACGATACTCTCTTGTGCCTGATCCCTAATATTGGAAAACCTAAAATGGTTAAGCACTTCAAACCTATTAGCCTTTGTAACACTTCTTATAAGTTACTGTCCAAAGTTATTGTTAATAGAATTCATCCGTTTATGCATCATCTGATTTCTCCTTTCCAGACTAGTTTTATCCCTGGCAGACGGGCCAGTGATGATGTAGTTATCCTAAGGGAAGCCTTGATTTCTCTGGGTAAAAAGAGAGGAATTTCGGGCTTATGGTGCTTAAATTGGATATTGAGAAAGCTTATGACATATTGGAGTGGGATTTTATCCGTCAAACCTTGGTCCATTTAAAATTTCTTATGAAGTTGATATCTATTATCATGAATTGTGTCACTTCTACCTCAGTTTCTATTCTTTTGAATTGGGGTAAACGTGACTCTTTTACTCCCTCCAGGGGTCTCAGACAAGGGGAGTCTCTATCTCCGTATCTCTTCATTTTGTGCATCGACTTTCTTAGTTTCCTTATTAAGGAGGAAGTTAGGAATGGTCAGTGGAAACCTCTGAAGTTAGGTAGGAAGTCCATTCACCTATCTCACTTGTGTTTGCAGGTGATTTGATCCTCATTGGAGAATCTACATTTGCAAATTGTCATTCTATGAAAAGGATTTTACATTTGTTCTGCTGAATATCCGTTCAAAAAATAAATTTTGAAAAGTCTCAAATTGTTTTCTCAAAACATTTGACCATTGAGTCGACTAATCAGATGGCGGAGTTCTTGGGCCTTAAGAAGGTCGATAATCTGTCAAACTATTTGGGTTTTCCTATGAATATGTCTAGTGAAGATGTTAAATCTTTAATTTGATCCTGGATAAAGTTGGTTCTTAACTTGCGGGTTGGCATGCTAAACTGTTATCTATGGTTGCTCGTGGTATCCTATTTAATTGTGTCATGGCCTCGATTCCTTCTTATTTATGCATTGTACTTATCTCCCGTCTTATACTTGCAAAGAGTTTGACAAACTTAGCAGGAATTTTCTTTGGGGCTCTTTGGAGAACATAAATAAAATGCATAATCTGAGTTGGGAAGTTGTTACTCTTCCTAAAGATAGGGGGTATGCACCAAACAAGGGAAAGAAACAAGGCTATGATCTCTAATTTTGCTTGGAGAATGGAGAAGACTAAGGCTCCATGGGTGAGAATTATTAAGAATCGTTATTTCAATCCGACCACTAGAGTTACGAAGGGTGGGTCTCCTACTTGGAAAGCTCTGATTCAGGGAAAAGGTTGTATGAAAGAAGGAGAATGGTGGATTATTGGTGATGGCACTAACATTAAGCTTTGGTATGATAATTGGCTAGGATCCTAAACTTTGCGTGATCTGTTTCAGGGACCCTTGGCTTTTGGGGAAGAGAAATTGAAACTGAAAGAGATCATTAGGGATAATGGGGAGTGGGATGTCTCTAATCTCTCCTTTCAGGTCCCTAATAACATCTATGAGATTATTAGAGCTACCCAGAGGAGCACAAACCTAGGGAACACGGACAGGAGAATGTGGATGGGATCACCGATGGGTACTACATCAGTGGCTTTGGTTCACAGGAGTATTTGTCAAAAAAGGTACAACCATATTGATCAGGCGCTGAATAAGTGGAATTGGAAATGGAAATGTGAGAACATTCATAGAATCAAACATTTTTTGTGACTTTGCAATCATGATCGTACTCCCACTACTTGTATGCTTAGGAAAAGTGGTATCGATATTGATCCTATTTGCAAAATATGTGGTCTCTTTGAAGAGAATACCCTCCACGTTCTGCGGGATTGTGAGTTTGCGAGAAAAAATTGGATTGATATAGGAATTCCTAATGGAATTGAGTTCCATAGGGTCCAGTTATCAAAATGGTTAAAAGCTAACATTCAGAAAATAAATTGAACATAAAGAATGGATGCAATGGTGTTTGATTTTCTCTTCTACAATTTGGTTTATATGGGAGAATAGAAATTCTATTATTTTAAATAACAGATTTCTAGATATAGTTATTGTGAGTCTAACTTTTTCGCAGGTTAGAGATGTAACTGCTCTCCTGGTGAAGTCCAATAGCATTCGGAGTAAAATTGAAATTAAAGTACGGTGGATTCAACCATAAGTTGGATGGATTAAATTGAATATGGAAGGATTGACGTTAGGAAACCCGGGATCGGCAGGGTATGCAGCGATTCTAAGAAATCATCTTGGAGGATGGGTGAAAGATCTTCTAAGAAAATTGGGAATCACAAACAGATTGGTCGTAGAATTATGGGGGATCATATATGATCTTATTTGGGCTAAAAACATGGGGATCCATGACATACAGGTGGAATCGGATGCCAAAGAGGCGATAAGTATGATAGTGGAAGATAATTTTGAAGATAGCTAATGACACTTATTTCAGATTGGAGGAAGTTGATATTGGAATTTAAGAAAGTGAAGCTAAGACATGTGTTCCGGGAAGGAAATGGAGCAGCAGACATCCTGACCAAGAAAGCGGTAAATTTGGAAGCAAACTTTGTTGAGCTAGTTCATCCCCCGATAATTGTTTTACCGATCCTTATATTGGACGTTATTGGCTTTGCCAAGACCAGACGTTTAGTTTTATAGTTTTGTCTATTTTTGTAATAAATGTTTTTCTATTTACCAAATAAAAGTAATAATCATTAAGAGGGTGAGAAACGAATTTTTTTTGTGGTATGTCATAAGAAGGACAAGCACTTTACTCTCATTCGTGATATTAGAATGGAATAATGACTAATGGATGATAAATTTTCCTAAATTAATTAATTGATGTAATTTAATATAAATCTGTTATTCTTTTACTCTAAAGTAGTAGCGACCAATTGAACAAAAAGAGTACAAATGCTATACACATTAAAAAAAAAATGTGTTATCTGATTTCTTGCAGAGGCGTTCCCCATCTCTTTCACATTGTTCTTTATATAGTTTGGTCTCGCAGTTTCTGAAAACAACATTAACGCATGAAGGTTAACAATGAAGAGAAACTTTGAGTTTTTTTTTTTTTTTGTCATAACTTTGAGTTCTTGGTCCGTTATCTTTATATCATAATTAGGTTGCGCAACAAATTCAGCTTCACTTGCCTACCGAATAACTGTTATAAAAAGGCATGGAAAGAGCACTAAGGCTAGGCTATTGAAAGACATAGCTAAACAATATTTATTTATAGAATTCTTTTTTATTTTCTATTTATTTCTTCTTCAAACCAGAAGTAGTGAGCTAGGTCTTTATACGTAAATGATGAGAGTATTATAAGGGAAGCTATTATTCAGTGTGGTCTTGTCATCATAATTTATTTGTTCGTTAGGTCCATTATTTTGAATGTTTACTTTTTTTTTATCCAAGAGATGTCCTTTTGTTATTTGCGGTAAGTACGTTTTGTTTGGAAAAATTAGATATTGATAGAATAAAAAAAAAACATTGTAGTGATTCGAATATAGAAGTAACGCATGAATTAATCTTTTCAATTATTTACATAATAAGGCTAGAATATTGTGTTGTTTTAAATTACTTTTTAAACTTTAGATATGTTCCAGAGTGCATGCATTAATTATTATTATGATTTTGAACAAAAAACAAATTATGATTACAAATAACTAGAGTTAAGTTATGTTGCTATAAGTAAAATCATATATAAAGTTTAGTATGACGTGTTGTCTAAATAATTTCTAAGTGACAATTAGTTTGAATCATCAAGTTGTGTGGTAATTCTTTTTTTATATATTAGTTGATCGCCTTTTAAAATTTATTGGGAGTGAGTTGATGCACCACACAAGTTTAACTGTGATGTACAATTTATTGGTGAGCCAAGGTTAAATTGATTCCAAATTACGTGAATATGTGTGAAACTTATGCCGACCATTTTGTGCCTAGTTGGGATATTCAAATGAGACCATGACGCGGTATAGGTGGTTTGTGTTGGTTGTGGGCAGCTCTTGGGCCAGATTAATTCAGCTTGGTTCAGTTTAAGTCTTAAACCAACCCAATCTAACTCGTGAATGGTAAATTAATAAGAAAACAATATTCGAAAATATAATTGTTGGTATGATATATTAGGAAATATTATAATATTAATGGAATATTTTCTAAAGTGTTGTTTCCTAATGTAATATAGTTGTTGATATTTTTGAGTTTATAATAATTAATTTAGCTTTAGTTTTCTGAATTAATTTATGGGTTAGCTTAATTACAATGAGTACCATGAACCCTATAAATGGTGTTGGTTCTTCTCATTTAAAAATAATCCAATACAATCTCGAAAAATCTAAAAATCACCAATAGATATATTGCTCAAGAGTTATGCCGATGTTAAAGGATAAAGAAACTGTTCATTCTAGCAGCGACATGCCTTTAGTGGCGGCATATTTTCAATGCTTAAACCCTTTAGCATCGGAACCTACGGGCAAGAGTCATAGCATCAACATGAGACCTTAGCAGCGGCAAAAGGCCACTTAGCAACGATTTTCTGCCGTTGGTGTAGAACAACATTCTTGTAGTATTAAGTTAGTTCGAGTTCAGGTATTGTTCAGTTTAGTTAATGGAAACACTGTGTTTGTTTTGCCTTGACAACACTGTTTTATCCTGGGAGGTAATCGTCTCAATTTTCCTCGTACACGAACCATTTATGGTGAGGGGTGAAATTGCCTTAAGGAGACGTTTGATACAAGACTTAGTATTTTTCAACAAAAATCCAATTTTTAGGGGCAATTTCATCTTTTCACTAATTTGCATGTCATTTAAGATTTTATGCATTTTTAATTTCTAAGATCATTATTTAATTCTCTTATTATTACAAACAATCTTAAGGCAATTTTATGTGTTTTAGTCATTTCAGAAGACTAAGAACCGGTTCAGTTCATTAATTTGTGAAATAATAATTTTCTGGAAAAATAATTTAGCATTTTTATGTTTCAGAATAATGACTTAAAACAACAATGATCTTGATATTAGTGCTGGAGTAGTGGCTCAGATTGAAGTCCCTAATGCGTCGTCGAACGCGCCCGTCGTTGCGTCGACTAATGGATAAGCATGACTCATCCGGCTGGACTTGTGCATGTTGACAAGCCCGAGAAATTTGACGGATCAATCTTCAAGAGGTGGCAAGAAAAGATGAAGTTCTATCTGACCAAGTTGATCTTGACTTGATTCGTGACTGAAGAACCACCAACTCAAAGCGAGGATGATGATGTTCAAGGGTTCTTCTTAACTCTAATGGTCCGTTCTTTTCATTGAATTCCAAAGGATTTGGGTTTACGGATTCTGTAAGCCCATGTTCTTTTCATGGAATTGCTAATTACTTGCTTAGGCATTCCGGGCAGGGTGGGCTTAGGTTTTCCGTGTCAAAACCTCAGAATTCCTAAGCCTAGAAGGCTTGGAATTCATAATTGAGGGATGATTGACGATTATGCCCTCAACTATTTGTGGAAATGCCGAGCATGCCCCTAGCCAATTTTGTGACTGAGCTGCCCTAATGAATGTCTGAAGCTACAATTGTGATTTTTCTCCGCGTTTTCAACCACTTCATCGATTCTGGTTCATTTAGGTTATGCGATTCCTTCAATCATCCTTCCATTCTGCGATTCATCACGTTTCTGCAATTCATCGGTTCTCGTTTCTTCGATTCTGTGATTCTTCTCATTCATCTCGTTTCTGCGATTCATCCCTAAGGTACATTCGATTCAGCGATTCATCTTTTGATTTCTAACCGACGCTCCCCCTGAATTCTGATGAACCCAGAATCGATTCTGGGTTCGTGAATCGATTCTGGGTTGATGCTGTTACTGAGTGCTTGTTCATGAATCAGGGGTGGAGATGCTGTTCAATCGATATGTTGATTGAAATTAAGACGCTGTTGAATTTGTTTCATGTTGTGATAGATATGTTGATTGAAATTGAGATGTTGTTGAATTTGTTTCATGCTGCGATATGCTGTTGAATTTGTTTCATGCTGTTAGTAATAAAAATTGAATTATGTGTTTATGATCCTTCACAGCTACCATGCATCATGTGGCTTGCCATATACAAACCAAATAGTTTCAGCTTGTCTTGGTGTGCCAACTGGGTAAGTCGACTACAGATCGTTTCTGGTATTGGTTGGTTTGTTGTTACAGAAATTGGAGATTGATTGTGTTCACGGGACACAGATATTTTCGACACTTGTTTTGGCAAGTAAAGGAGATGGATATGGTGGCTAGCTTCAAGGTACTTCCAGTCGGTCGTTAAAAAATTCTCTGATGATATGCTGTCCAATTTGAATTTTTCTCTAATGTAAAATTGCCAATAAGACATGTTGGCTTGTTGCTTTGAACATGTTGGCTTAGTGCAGATAATTTTGAACATATTATCATGGTCATTTTTTTGGTGATTCGAGAAATAAGCAATATTATATTATGAGAATGGTGGGATATGAAGTGACCTTGTCACTGGCTAAATTGTTAGGACCATACTATTCAGTGTTCATAATCTAAGTGGAAGATAGTAAGATACAGTAAGTGGCATCCTCATTAAGGTATCCTCATTACGGTGAAGGGAAAAGGAGATTCTAATGGAGTTATGGACACAACCAATTCTTTTCGTTTTAACTCATATATTTTACAAGAAAGACAGATTAAAATGAGTTGGTGACAAGTTTATGATCTTGAGGAGATTGGCTCAAAGGACGAGTAAGTACTGAATGAATATAAAAAGATCCGCTGTGAAGATCAGGATCGAGACATGAGTCAATGAGTACAAGAGATTGTAGGTGTATAGTCATTTGATTGTACGTGTATGGTCATTTGTAATGGAATATGAAATTTTAGAAGTTGTAATTACGGTTTTGTTTCTGCAAATATGGAAATTTACAAAGGATATGAAGAAATATTTATCAAGTTTTTTGTTGATTATATTCTGGATTGTTAGAATCTATGAGATACAAAAAATTGTCCTTTAAAATTTAATTAAATAAATTATTCAAAAGTATTTATTTTAATTATTAGTTAATTATATTTAAGTTTTTATTATTAATAATTTTTAAATTAATTAATACAAATTATATGTATTATATACTATACATATATAAGGAGGGGCAAATATGTCATTTTACCATATTCCATTCCTTTTCCATATACAATTTCACCAAAGAAACAACAGAATTCCTTATTCCATTCTATTCCATTCTATTCCATTCCACCAAAGAAACAACTTCATATTCTTATCTTCTATTCCTGATTCCCTATTCCTATTCCCTATTCCGTATTCCTTATTCCGAATTCCGTGAAAGAAACGCCCCGTAAAGCTTGGAATCACTCTGATTATTTATGTAGAAATTATGTAATGAACTGTTTGTCTAATTCATTTTATGATGTATAGAGTAAAACAAAGTCCGCTAGGGTTTTGTGGCATGCCTTGGAACAAAAGTATGAGTCTGAGGATGCCGGAAAAAAGTAATTCCTAGTTAGTCGCATGTGTTAACTATAAGATGGTAGATAACAAATCATGTATAAAATATATGATAGATCTACAACTCCTCCATAGTATCCATTCCAAAAAGATGGAACTCGCGAACTCGTTTCAACTAACCATCATAATTGAGAAGTTACCCCCAACGCGGAATATCTCCAAGGGCTACCTGAAGCACAAGCAGAAGGAGATGACCATGGTTGTGCTCCTCGAAAGGATCAACGTGCAAGAGAAGTACATGAATGATGCACGTGGAACTCCAATCGGACCCATGAACGCGATGACCTCCGCCAAGGAAAATGTGGTAGAGCATAGGCAGAGCAGACATGCAGCCAAAGGCAAGCACAATAAGCAAAGATGATTCATTTTGGGCCCTAAGGGCAGAGTCTCGAAGAAGTTGAGATCCAAACCACAAGGATTTATTGGGGCCTATTATAACTGTGGTAAAACTGGCCATAAATCTAATGCTTGTAGGTTTCCTAACAAAAAGGACATCAACATTGTCCAGGAAATCACCGAAGACCTTGACAACATCAACTTGTCTGTCGTGGTGTCTGAGGTGAGCATGGTTGATTCCAACCCCCGAGACAGGTGGGTTGACACAGGTGCCACCAAGCATGTCTGTTCGGATAAAGGAATATTCTTCATATTTGAAGAAGTTGATTATGGGGAGACCTTGTACACAGGAAATTCCTCCTCATCCGAGGTCAAGGGCAAAGGAATAGTCATTTTGAAGTTGACTTCCGGAAAAGAGGTGACATTCATGAATATGTTGTATGTTCCAGACATTCACAGGAACCTATGGTTAGGATATCTCCTCAATAAGCATGGCTTCCGTCTTATATTTGAGTCAAATAAATTTGTACTGACAAAAAATGGGATGTATATGGGTAAGGGTTATGAATGTGGGGGGCTATTCAAACTCAATGTAATGACTATTAAGCCCAAGATAAACAATAATAAAATTGTTTCTTCCTCTTACTTGATGTAGTCTTCTAATCTTTGGCATGGTAGATTAGGACATGTTAATTATGATACCTTACGAAAGTTAATTAACATGAATCACATATCTACACTTCAAATTGATCTCAAACATCAGTGAGAAATGTGTGTTGGGGCTAAATTACCTAGTTCATCCTTTCATTCTAATGAAAGGAATACAAAACCTCTTGATTTAATACATAACGACGTTTGTGATTTAAAATTTGTCCAAACGAGAGGCGGAAATAAGTACTTTCTCTCTTTTGTTGATGATAGTACAAAATATTGCTATGTATACTTGTTGAAGAGTAAAGATGAAGCTATAGAAAAGTTCATGCTTTATAAACAAGAAGTTGAAAATCAACTTAATAAGAAAATTAAGATGTTGCGTAGTGATAGAGGTGGTGAGTATGATGTTCCATTTGGTGAATTTTGTGCTCAACACAGAATCATACATGAGGTCATCGCTCCCTATTCACCCCAATCAAACTGGGTGGCGGAAAGGAAAAATTGAATATTGAAAAAGATGATGAACTTCATGCTGATAAGTTCTTGGTTACCTCCGAACATGTGGGGGGGAAGCTATTTTAAGTAGCAATTACCATTTAAATAAGGTACCCCAAAAGAAATAAGAGAAAACACCTTTCAAATTATGGAAAGGTAGAAAACCTTCTTTAAATCACCTCTGAGTGTGGGGTGTCTTGCTAAAGAGATTGGGCTTCCTCCTAAAAAGGTTAAGATTATACCAAAAACTATTGATTGCATCTTCATAGGATATCCTCAAATTACTAATGCATGTCGGTTTCTTGTGCATGATTCGAAGATTTTGGATATACATAAAGACACGATAATGGAATCAAGAAACACATATTTCTTTAAAGAAGTATTTCCGGCTAAATCTAGGCGGAATGCAAGTTCGTCGAAACGAACTTACGAGACTCTTGAAAATAATGGTCTAGACCTAGAAAATGTTGAGGTAGAACCCATGAAAAGTACATGAGTTCGGGTAGAAAAATATTTTGGTCCAGATTTTTTCACCAATATGCTTGAAGCGGAACCTCAAACATTTGAAGAAGCCATAAATTCTCCAGAATGACCTCTATGGAAAGAGGCAATCACTAGTGAAGTCAAGTCCATCTTGCAAAATCACACGTGAGAACTTGTGGATATTTCTCTTGGATCCAAGCCACTAGATTACAAGTGGATTTTCAAAAGAAAATGAAAACAGATGGATCAATTGACAAGTATAAGGCTAGATTTGTAATTAAGGGTTACAGGTAGAGAGAATGTCTTGATTAATTTGACGAATATTATCCGATCAAGAGATTAACTTCCATAAGAATGATACTCGCAATAACAACATTGAGAAATTTGGAAATACATCAAATGGATGTGAAAAACAACTTTCTTAAATGGAGATTTAGAGGAAGAAATCTACACGGAACAACCTTAGGGTTTTGTTGCGTCAAGGCAAGAAAATAAAGTCTGTAAACTGGTGAAATCACTGTACTGTCTCAAGCAGGCACTGAAATAGTGGCATCACAAATTTGACAATGTAATCCTCGTAAAGGATTTAAAATAAATGAATGTGACAAATGCATCTACATGAAATATACAAGTGAAAGTTATGTCATTTTGTGTCGTTACGTTGATGACACGATATTCGTTGGAAGTAATGATAAGATGATTCAATCCACGAAGAATATGTTGAATTTGAGATTAATTTGATATGAAAGACACGGGTCTTGGTGATGTGATCCTTGGAATTAAAATTAATCGAACATCAGAAGGAATTGCTCTAATCAATCTCATTATATCGATAAGATATTAGAGAAATTCAACAAGGATGACAAAAAGGAGGTTTGCACTCCAATAGATCCAAATAAGTATTTCTCAAGAAATACATGAGAAAACGTCGCTCAAGTTGAGTACGCTAGGGTTATTGGTAGTGTTATGTACTTGATGAGTTGTAGTAGACCTGATTTATCACACATTGTTTGTGCGTTGAGTAGATATACGAGTAATCCAAGTACTGATCATTGGGATGGAATCAACAGATTACTTAGGTACTTGAGATATACTCGTAGTTATGGGATGCATTATACAAGATATTCAACTGTTATAGAATAATATACTGATGCTAATTCGATATCAGCACCAACAGACTCAAACTCCACAACTGGATTTGTGTTTACCCTAGGGGGTGCAACCATATCGTGGAAATCCTCTAAGCAAACACTTATAGCCAGGTCCGCCATGGAATCTAAGTTTATAGCACTTGATAAATGTGCTAGAAAAGCTGAATGACTACGTCATTTTCTTGAGGATATTCCTAGGTGGATAAGACCAGTGCGTGCAAAAGGCTTGTATTGCAATAGCCAATCTGCAATTGGCAGGGAATAAGTGATATGTATAATGTTAAGTCTAGACATATTCGTTGTAGACATAATTCCATTAGACAATTTCTATTGACAGATATTATCACAATCGAATATGTTAAATCGAAGGATAATATATCAGATTAATTAACCAAAGGGTTAAATAAAGAGCAAGTTGGCCAAACATCGAGAGGAATGGGACTAAATCTCGTGCAGTAAACACTTTTGAGAAGGAAAACCCAACATAGTTGACTTGAGATCCCAAGAACTAGGTTCGAAAGGACAACTTAATCACAAGAGTAAGGTTAGATCACTATGGGGAATTTTAAACCCAGAGTTCATTCCTATGATGAGAAACAGAGATGATACTGGATGAGGTTAAGCAAATGCTTTTAATTGTTCAGAAATATAGAGTGTTGGAGTACCACTTGAACTAAGGAATCACCTATGCAAGTGAGAAGAGGGGCCACTTCGAAAGGAATTGTTAAGGGCATAATTCTTAGAAACGCTTGAAGAACCAGGCAATGCCCATGGCCAGAACATGAATGAATTCATGAACTAAACAATACTAGAAAGATACTTGTGTGGGTTATGTAATCATTTAAACAAGCAGCAGATATTTCAAACACATCGCGTCTACTGATTAGCCAGTAAAGTCGATGTAATTTCACGAGGGAAAGTTCAAAGGGTAACACCTACCTATCCTATGCAGGTGTCGACCACTAAACCCTTTTTCTGAGTCTAGAGCGTCTAGGATTTCTCTAATTGCATGTGGGGGATTGTTGGTCGTGGACAGCCCTTGGGCCAGTCGGATTCGACCTAATCCAGATTAACTCTTAAAACAACCCAATCTTACTTGTGAATGGTAAATGAGGAAGAAAACAATATTAGGACAAATGATTGTTGGTATGATATATTAAGAAATATTATAATATTAATGAAATGTTCGCTCATCAAATATTTTCTAATGGAATATTTCCTAATGAAATATTTCCTAATAATATGTTTCCTAATGTAATGTAGTTGTATATATTTTTGGGGTTTTAACAATTATTTTAACTTCAGTTTTCTAAATTAATTTATGGGTTACCTAAATTACAATGAGAACCATGAACCCTATAAATAGGGTTGGTTCTTCTCATTTATCCAATACACTCCCTAACAATTCGAAAATCACCAACAAATATTTTGCCTTAGAGTTAAGTTAGTCCGAGTTCAGGTATTGTTCAGTTCAGTTAAGGGAAACACTATATTTGTTTCGCCTTCACGAGACAATTTTACCATGGGAGGCAATCGTCTCAAATTTCCTTGTACACGAACTATTTATGGCGAGGGAGTGAAATTGCCTTAAGGAAAAAGTTTTGACACGGAACTCAATAATTTTTCAAAAAAAAAAAGACAATTTTTAGGGGCAATTTCGTCAGTTTGTTAATTTACATGTCATTTAATATTTTATGCATTTTTAATTTCGAAAATTATTATTTAATTCTCCTATTATTACTAACAGTTTGCATCTAGTTTTTTTTCTTTCCATAATCGAGCTAACTAAAACACACTATGATATGAGCCTCATAAATCTTAATTTGTCACGCCCCATAACTTATTCTAGAATATGAGGAGTGACTTACCACCATCACTAAGAGTCGCTAGCAATGGAAAAACCATGCAAAAACGACTATTAATCCCTCAAAATTGTAGTTGTTTCGAAATCGTAAATCCCTCAAGATTCTAATAAGGTTCTTCTATCAATTATTCTAAGAGCTTTCGTTCTAACCGAATTTTTTTCTAAAGATAAGATAAAATAAAATTCCAACAATGTTTCTTCCAAGCACCTTCCAAGAGCCTCCCAGAATCATCTTCAATCTTTTCTCCCCATTTGAATATGAATATACGAGGTGAAATCCACAAGCTCAGTAAGTAGCACTGGTTTACATCTATCATACAAAGAGTTGAGAAAACAATTTGCACTTTCGCAATTATGACGAAATCATGCGACGTTTCAAAGAAAGTTACAAAAGTAAGCACATTCGAATAAATGCAATTGTCACAAATTATAATGAATGTTTCGTTCAATTAGAGTATGACTCTAAGTCCTCTTGCTACGCCTCTTAGACTTAACATCTTCCAGTATTCCCCCGTAGGTCGGGTCTCCAGATCTCCCACTGGTTCAGGTCGGCATATCATTCATTCAATGGATCTTTTACTGTATCGATGTGTTGTCTTGCGTAGTTAACTGAGACCTCGAAATCAAGTGTTCCGTTTAGATCTCATTTAAAAAAACATAGAAATCTAGTTTACAAAATTTTGCTAGACAATCTTCGTACTTCTGCCCCCGAAAGAGATTGGGTAAACTAACATGTAACCAATCTTTTACATGGTAATTTATCTATTTAAATAAATCAATTTTGATCCAATCCTTAAGTATATTTTCACATTAAATTGCATACAAATTTAGAATGACATGAAAATTGACCAAATGATGAAATTGCCCCTAAAATAATGATTTTCGTTGAAATTATTGAGCCTCGTATAAAACCAGTCTCCTTAAGGCAATTTCGTCCCCCTACCTGTAATAGTATAAGAGGATAAAACAGTTTAGTCATGGCGAAACGAACACGGCGTTTCCCTTAACTGAACTACACAATACCTGACCTCGGAGTTCAAAGAAAACTCATCCAGAAATAGGAACTCGGATATGATCTAACTTTAGAGCAATATTTCTAACGATAGTATTTATGATTTTTGAGTGTGTTGAAAGTCAAGAAGTAAGACCCTATTTCTTGGGTTTTCCACACTTAAAGCCTGAATTGGGGTACTTAATACCCTAATTAAATTTTAAAAAAAAAATTAAGAAAATTAAACTTAAACACTAACATCCATATTACACCAAAAATCGCATTCCAACATAAAAATATGAACAGAAGAAATTTGTTTTAAGTCGGATCGGAATCGGGTCGATTTATTTTTGTGTGTGCTGTTTTTTGCAAATCCCAACTCGCGCAAGGCATGTTTTTCGGAGCGACAATCGTGTCTGCATGATGCGCGTACATACGTGGGTTGACCTGAACCGGGGAGTGCCAATCAAATCAATTTGTACCTCTCTGGGTACACTAGAATGAAGCATAATACAATATATACCCATCAAAATAAAAAGATTTGGCAAGCAAAAATGTTTATTTTCTCATTTGTCATTCAACAATGGGCTTGGCCAAATTTTTGGGCCAAAATGGCCAACAATCCCCCACATGAATGGAGAAATGAGAGAGGTCCTCAACGCTCTAGACTCAGAATGAGAGTTCAAAGGTCGATACGTCCATATGATAGGTAGGTATTACCCTTTAAACCTTCCCTTATGAAATTACATGGACTTTACTGGCTAGTTAGTAGCCGCGATGTCTTTGACCTGGTTGTCATTGGTGTAAATGATGACATAACCTATACATGTGTCTTCCTAGTATTGTTCAGTTCACGCATTCATGCCTATTCTGGCCATGGGCATTGCCTAGTTCTGCAAGCATTTCTAAGAATTGTGCCCTCAACAATTCCTTTCGAAGTGTTCCCTCTTCTCACTTGCATAGGTGATTCCTTATCTCAAGTGTTACTTCAACATTGTACTAAGATTTCATAAATATTTAATTATTAAAAGCATTAGCTAAACCTCATCCACTATTATCACCGTTTTTCACCACAGGAATGTGCTTGAGATTTTAAAATCCCCCACAGTGATCTAACCTCACTCTCGTGATTAGGTTATCCCTTTGAACCTAGATATTGGGATCTCTAGTCAACTAGGTTGGGGTTTCTTCTCAAAAGTTTTACTGCACGTGTTTTAGCCTCATTCCTCTCGATGAATGACCAACTTGCTATTTATTTAACACTTTGGTTAACAGATCCACTACATTATCCTTCGATTTTACATAATCGATCGTGATAAGTCCAGTTGAGAGAAATTACCTAACGAATTTATGTGTACAACAGATATTTCTAGACTTAGCATCACACATATGACTTTGTCCTTTGCCAATCGCAGATTGACTATCGCGAAGTATGGTGATTGCAGGCACTGTTTTAGGACACCTAGGAATATCCTCAAGAAAATGGCATAGCCATTAAACTTCTTCAGAACATTTATCAAGTGCTATAAACTCAGATTTGATGGTGGATCTGGCTATGACTGTTTGCTTAGAAGATTTCCACTACATGGTTGCACCTTCTACGGTAAAAATGAATCCACTTGTGGATTTGAGTCTCTTCATGTTGATATCCAATTAGCATTACTATGTCCTTCTATAATGCAGCCCACAACTACGAGTAAATCTCAAGTCCCTAAGCATTTTTTTATTTCAAACAAATTATCAATACTTGGATTACTCGTATATCTACTCAACACGTCAACATCGTCTGTTATATCAGGTCTACTTTATGTCATCAATCACATAACACATCCAATAACCCTAGCATTGCCTACTTGCTGCCAATCGGTCAGGACTTAATCAATCTGATCGACTTAGCGAACCAAACTGGGTTTAACCAATTCAGTCCAACTTTCAGACTAGACCGGTTGACTTAGATCGGTCTGAACTGGTTCATTTTCTTCAACGAACAAGATGCATATGCTAGAGTTTTGAAACCCTAGCAGCTGCAACCTCTAGGAGGTGGCCAACCATGAAAGCAAGTCATGGGTTGGATGGGTCAGCCACCACTGGCCGACCTTACCCCAACCCCTTAGGCAATTGGATTCGCAACCTTTTTGGCTGCGGCGACCACTCGTAAGGCCACAGCCACGAAGGTTGTGGCCCTGCATGGGCGTGGTCGCAACCACTATGGTTGAGGCCATCAGAGGATGTGTCACAACCACGAAATTTGCGGCGAGCAGAGTTTCAATCGCAACCCATTGATTGTGGCCAGAAGAGGTCGACCCGCAATGTAGTGGCTTCGGACAAAAGAGGTCAAGCTGCAGCCACTAAGGGTGTTGCCAGCAAGCGACGAGCCACAACAACGAAATCTTTGGCCATCCTGGGCGTGATCGCATGCATGAAATCGTTATAGCGCCTGATTCAGCCTCTGGGTGGATGTTTTATGCGATCGAGACTGTTGTGATCACGCCGACCGACGTGCGGATTTTCCTAAAATTTAACAATTCAAAAAAAAAACTACTATGTATCTGATACCAATGTTGGACTATATGAACAAACAACACGCAATCGCCTAAATGCACATATTTAGATTACCTCTTGGAGTGATTGCCCATAACTGAAACGGATCTGCTTGAGATTGGGATAACGTTCTGCCGGACGAGAGGACACGCCAGTCTTTGACGGGCAATAATCTATAATATCACAACTACTGACCTCTATCTAAATTGTAGGGCAACAGGGAATCTAGTCTATAAAGGGAATGGTTTTATGGTCAGGTATACAACTGAGCTTATGGGAATGGGCTCCCACTTTTGGGTGACCCATTTCCCTAAAACCAACAATGTCCTTCACAATAAATATGACAAGAAAAAAATTATTCACACATTATTAGTGCGATTAAACTAAGCCACCAACATAAGATTATGTTTGACTAGTATGACTAATTGGAAATAGACTAACATCACCAACGAATACACGATGAAACGCACCAGCGAAAGTGTTGAATACATACTGTAGTAAAAATGGGTTGAAAGACATTGAATGTCAGATGTCACATGATGATAGGCATCAACTTGACGGAGCAAAGTGCATGTCACACAGTTCGACTTCGAGATGTTACTGGTCTTCGGTTTCTACGAGTTTTGTCTACAACACTTCTTTTTCGACTGCGTGGGACAATCAAAACATTGGCATAAGACCCATGACGAGGAGCTAGTGTGTGGAGAAGGTTGAAATGTGTGATAAAGTTGGATGATGGTGTTGAGGAAGAAGCATGATGAACTCACAAAGATCGAATCTCACGTCGATTGGGTCGCATAGAAGTTATTTTAGTGTATTTCATTATTGGTGTCAGCTCCAACTAATAAGAAAGTTTGTTAAACTTAGGCTTCATAGTTAGATAAACTTTGTATAAATTAATAAATAGCAACAATCTCAATGTACAACACATAACTGCATAGAAAATTCATTTTAGAAACTTCTTTCTTTCTCTCTTTTTTAATATGGTATATAGTAACAATCGAATTCTTAGATCTGCATATAAAGACTTCTTCTCTCATTTGTTACGGAATGGCTAGCTCTGTAGATGTTGTGGATGGAGATTTAAGTGTTGCGGTGGTTGCGGATCTGATAGGAGGTGACTTTGTGAATCTAACAGGAGGATTTGACTATGAAGATCAATTGTATCTTCATCCTGCAGATGCTCCAGGTTCATCGATTATATCATTTCAGCTTATTGGTTAGAAGAATTATCAGTTATGGAGTTGTGGAATTTTTAATGCTCTCCTCGTAAGGAATAGGATGTGTTTCATTGATGGAACTTGTTTACGTGAATATGTTCCTATTCATCATCGTTTTCACTGGGATAGATGTAATGCAATTGTGAAAGCTTGGTTAGACAATTTTCTTTCAAAGGAATTCGTTACTGGTTTCTTATTCAGGTCTGCATAGTAATCTATTGATGATGCAACCATTACGGAGTCTTAACAGGGCATACTCGATTCTTAGGCAGGAATAAGGATAACATTTTGTTACTAGTTCTATTGCATATGGTCTAATTGATGACCTGACAGCATAACATTCTTCTGGACGTATTAATGGAAGGTTTGGGCGTGGATCAGTTGTTGTTAACAACTTCGGATCTTTTCCATGATCCACAAAGGATTGGATATGTTCATTCTATGGAAAGGGAGGTCATCGTGTGAATGATTGTAGGCAAAACAACTGGGGTTCCAAAGATTATGAAGAAACAGTGGGTTGATGCAGCCTCTGATCATGTAACAAGTGTGAATCATGAGCATTTAGTTGAGCCACTCGATGATGTTCACAAGGATCATTCTGTCATTGCCGAAGCACCTCCAGTATCTAACCACAAATTTCTCGATCACAAATTGAGAGGTTCTTGCATCTGTTGAAGGGTTAAATATCAAGGAGTTACCTGAACTTTGGACGTTTTGCAACGAGCTACCCGAACTTTAAAAAATAAAAATGGGCTACCTCAACTTTGGAGAAGGTGCAACGAGCTACATCCGTCCAAATTACCGTCAATTGTTGACGGAAATTCATCATAAATTGGACGGAGGTAGCTCGTTTCACCTTCGTCCAAAAGTGAGGTAGCCCGTTTTGATTTTTTAAAGTTCAGGTAGCTCCTTGCAAAACGTCAAACGTTCAGGTAGCTCCTTGATATTTAACCCTTTGTTGAATGATGCTTTTTTTACTAAACCTCGAGCCAACATAGTAGGTAATTTCTGTTTTGTTAGTCATTATCGTGAGTGGATTATTAATACAAGAGATATTGATCATATGACTTATGATGCGCAAGGGTTATTTCATTTGGTGTCGAACAATTTTCTCGCAAATAGGTCACTCGACCTAATGGACACAAGTCCTTAGTAACTGATATTAGTAGTCTTCAGTTAAACAAAGGCCAAATATTAAGAAATGTATTACTTGTTCCTGATTTTCGATACATTCTGATATTTGTGTCACGATTGACCGAGGATCTGGCTTGTTCAATTAGTTTTTTCCCTGCTTCCTTTGCATTTAAGGACCTTTCTGCTAGGAGAACGATGAGGACCGGTAAGAAGATAGAGGTCTTTACATTCTGAAACATGAAGGACATAAGAAGGAAGTTCCATATTCTTCGTTTTATAGGAATATTTCTTCTTCTGCTGGGCTTTTGTGGCATTAATTTATTGGACATATACCCTATAGTCAGTTTCTTTGCATGAAAATGGTTCATCATGATAAACATTCAACTTGTTAGATACAAGACTGATTGTCCATTAGCAAAACAACCTCGGTGCATTTTGTTGAAAGTTCTTCTCGCTTAAAAGTATCATTTGATTTGATTCACATTGATTTGTGGGGTCCTTATAAAATACCGACGATGAACGGATACAAATATTTCTTAACAATTTTGGATTATTTTAGCATATGTACATGGATTTACTTGATGGATTGCAAATCCAAATCTGTTCTCTTTCTCATAAATTTCTCGTGAATGGTTCTCACTTAATATGTGAAGGTTGTTAAAGTAGTTAGAAGCGATAATGGTGGTGAATTCTTGAACACATTAACCAAGGAGTTGTTCCATTGAGTTGGTAGAATTCATCAGACTAGTTTCTTTTACTTGCCTCAACAAAATGGTCGAGTGGAGAGAAAACATAGTTACATGTTTAACATGGCTCGTTCGTTGAAATTTCAAGTTGTAATTCTATACAAATACTGAGGATATTGTGGTGTTTTTATCTGATATTTGGTTAACTTGGTCCATTTCAAAATTCTGAATGATTTATCACCAAATGAGGTTCTTCGTGGGAAGCCTCTTAATCTTCATCATCTCAGCATATTCGGTTGCCTCTGTTTTGTAACATATGTGAATGGTCGAGTTCGAGACAAATTTGCTACGCGTTCATGCGCAACTATGTCTATGGGTTACTCCAATTGACAAAAGGGATATATGTTGTTTTCCTTGCACGATTTAGTGTTGTTTTTTCAGTAAGGATGTGATCTTTAAGGGAAGGGTTTTCCCTTTTCTATGAAGCGGTCCTCTTTCTTTCGTGTTTTTCCGGATGTGGTGACACACAGTTGTGATGATGCAAATTTTATGGGCATTTCATCTCTTCCTAACGAGGTTCAATTATCAACTCCCTTAACTCAAGACATGGTTGATTCTCCACCACTTGCCACGATACCACCCCCGATTCATACTGAGTTTCCAACTCCTGAGATCGCAGCAACTCCTGAGGTTAATGCTCATATTGTTCCTTCAGGATGATCTACTCGTACCACTAGACCTCCTACTTGGTTTCAAAATTTTATTAATTCTCATTCCAAACAATCTTCTTATTCATATGCACTTCTTATTCATATGCAATTGCTTTTGCAATGAATAAGTGATCCACATTCTTATTCAAAAGTTGTTATGGATACGAATTGGGTAGCTGATGTACAACTCGAGTTAAAAGCACTCAAGGAGAATCATACTTGGGACGTTGTTGAGTTGCCTATTGGGAAAATGGTCATTGGATGCAAGTGGGTCTTCAATGACAAGTACAACTCTGATAGTTCTTTAGAATGTTATAAGACACACTAGGTAGTTAAAGGGTACACCCAAGAGTGTGGTATTGATTTTAGAGAGACATATTCTCGTGTTGCCAAGATGAGCACGGTCCGAGCTGTTTTGGCTATTGTTGCTGCCCAGTCTTGGAATACTTGACAAACGGATGTTAATAACGCGTTTCTTCAAGACGACCTCAATGAAGAATCATTTATAGAACTCCCTCTTGGTCTGGATGATAAACATTTATTTGAATCGAACCTTGTTTTTCGTCTTAGAAAATCACTTTATGAATTATTTTTTTTGGCCATCAATCACTTTATGAATTGAAACAAGCTTCTCATCAATGAAACATCAAGCTAAGTCAAGTCTTAGTGAAAAATGGTTGTGTGCAGAGTCTCAGTATGCCAGGGGCGGCACCCTCGAATGGTGTACATTCAAGGGACTCGGTAGTGGCAGGCAATTCAAATTGCTATAAGAACCTGTTAGTTGACCTGAGCTCGAGTATTTGGTGGATCCATAGCTTGTTTGCTAAATTCCAATAGACGACGACGTCAATGTTAGGTTCACACTTCAGATCGTTTCCTCCCCCATTTGTCTCTAGAAAGTGAATTAGTAGGGTAATCACCATTGTCTTGAGTATGTGCTTGCTGTGTGGTGAAGGAATGGAAAATGCCAAAGTAACTGCCAACTTTTGCAAAAATACTGCGATTTGATTTCTCACAACATTCCTGCTAGTTCTATAGTATAAGAAACAACTATACCATCCCTATCAACAACGTAGTTGAGATGTTGCAACTAACCGCCTATATAGGGTATGATTCTGATGTCGTTCAGTATCCCAAAGCACAATTGGAGGATTGTGTTTGTCACGGCGCTGTATATACTAGCAGTAGGGGAGGTGGTCATAATTCATGTGTCAGACATATGCGGACAATCAATTCAATAAAGAGCTACCCGAGGGGAAGATAGCGAAGAATTCTTTCTTCAAAGCAGTGCCCATACAGACCCATCGCGAGCCCTTTCACCTGAGCAGTTCTAGTTCTTGTAGCTGCAACGGTCCAATAATGTTGGCTTCATATGTTATCATGATCACCAGAGTGGTGGTCGAGGCCACGCATGCCTTAGGTAAGGTGGTTAACCATAATCGCTTGTCAGATAGAGGAAATCTGGTGGTATCACATCAAATGATCTGATTCTGATAGATACTGGCCTCCATTTATGTGACATTAGACTTTTTCTCTCTTTTTAATACCAACATTGCTGTAAATGTTGACTATTTTCGTATGGAGTAGGTACTCTAGTGGAGTTTAAATTAGCTAAAGTCCTCTTGAATAACTACTATACACATCTTATTTTGCCATAAATGGCATGCAGTTCTTAGACAAGGCAATGGTTGTAGATGCCTCGAGCAAGAATACAAACCCATGGCGTCTTTGCTCGCTCAATCACGTCGAAGAAGTCAAGCCTGTCCTTCGCCTCATTCCAGTGTCGGTCTCGTGACTCAAGAGGATCGTGGTCGGACAATCCATATCCCATAATTTGCATGGTCCTAGCAGTCTTCATCGAGACCAAAAACACTGCCTCAGGGACAACCCAAAACATTTGCTCCGGTGCAAGTATGGTGATTGTTTCCACAGTACAGGGTTCAAGCGATCAATTACTTCAAGGAATGGGCACAGTGGTTAAGTGACAAAAAGCTTGAAGATGATGGTGAGAATGATATTGAATGCCATTCTGAAGGTGCAATATGAGGGTGTTGAGATGCATCATATTACAGCATGCCATACTGAAGTAAGGCACTCACCAAAATCAATCCCCACTTTGTTCATCCAACTTCCTACACTACAGAAGTACAACATCTCAAGAACATAAAACCGTAGAGAATATCTTTCAATAATGATTTCGAAATATCTTTCAATAGGCAATTAGCCCGAAACGAATTTGACGATGATGCAAATGCTGTTCAAGATTGTCAGTGGAACTCTCAAGTATTGGGTGGAATAGATAAGACCAATCACCTGCCCTTTTAGTGACTTGGCCCTCCCTCCAGGGATTTCTTGCATGTTCCATCCGATTTTCGATAGGAACCTATCCTCGTTCAGCACCGCGAATGCATTGGCAAGCAGCAGAAGCCCTTCAAGCAACGTCCACAGACCCATTCTGCATTCATCAGACACGGAATCAATCGCAGCATTAACTACCAGCCTTTAATCAATTTCAGATCTAAATATTATGGTTAGATCTCTAGATACATGAGCAGAGACCAGAATCAGGAGATCCAGATCAAGATACTGCTAGAATCGCCGCAATGCCGATTGAATGCAAAAGCAAGATGGACAAACAAACAATTGATTCGTCACACTGCTTCCATTGACATACAATTGCCGATAGAAACCAGGAACTGCAAGAGAAATCAATGGACAGTGATACCTTGTAAAGGAGAGGGGGGAGCGGGAGAAGCAAAAATCTTGTTCCGATCGTATGGAGAGGGCAATAATACAAGTTACCAGCTTACAACTAGGCCTGCCGACCAATAAGTGTGTATGCTAGGGATAGGGCTTTCATATCACTATTTGCCCCAATTTTGAGAGGGGTTGAATTGTATTTGCACTCTTCCATTGAAATTTTGTGTAACGGGGTAAACTAGAAACATTCTATCCCACAAGGAGAATTAGATAAGGTGAACATTTATCCCCATATATCTTCATTATGTGCATAGAATATTTGATTTTTCTTATTGATGACAAAGTACTGCAGGTCAATGGAAAAGAATAAAAGTTTGAGAGGGGTTGGTGCTCGAATTTATTTCTAAAATTGGATCTTACATGAATTCAGGTATGTAAATGTTGTGTCGTTCTACCTAATTTTTTTATTAACAAATTTAGATTAGTTTAATTTAAATGTTGGACCAATTTAATTTCTTAATTGGTATTAATTGTTACATTAGTTATGCATTTTACTTTTTTACTTTGGATCCATGATTGTTGTTGTGTATATTTATTTTGACCCATATTTTATTTTAGGGTTAATAGGTCCAACAGTACCATAAGTTTGGGTCATGTGATCGGATGGTACCTTAAGTTTTTTGATGTGGTCTAATGGTACCATAAGTTTGGTCGATGTTGTCCAACAGTCTTCTGTTAGTGAGCTGTTTCCTTTTATCGTTAAATTGACATGTGATGAGCACGTGAGTGGTCTGAACCGAATGAAGAAGAAAATGTGGACTAAAATACCCTTTGATTCATTCCCTCCATATGAACCGACGTTTCCAAACGAACAATTGCATTGTTCGGAGTCCTTTAAGAACGTTCTCTTAAGCTCTTCCCACACTCATTCTTCCTCAAACTTCAAGTCGTGCCACCGATTGGAGTCTTCCCGCAGTCACGCGTCATTCCTTCTCCTGCAATCAGTCGTCGGCACCTTCAATTGGTTGAAGCAAGCCGTATCGTCTCCCCCAAAAAGGTCAAGGGTTGATCTTCCAAAAAGGTACGTTTTTTACCCTTGTAGATGAGTAATGTTGGTAATGCATGAGTTTTTTAGACTTCAAACCTCGTGATTTAGAGGATTCGTGCTGGTTTAGTGCTGTCAGAGGCGATTGTGGCGGTCGACCGATTCTTGCTGGTTTAGTTCTGTTTTTGGTCGAGGGTTCTGTTGTTTGGAGTCATTGTTGATGTGCTATTGTGGACTTACTAATGAAGGGACCATATGGTATCTCCCACCAAATGGTAATCCAGAGAACGACCTTGTAGTGATCCGCAATGACGTCGATGTAGTGGCGATGTTCGGTAATCATTTAACGAATGATGTTGTTAAACTGTTTGTCATGCCTCCGTTTGATGCTCTGATTTGGTATAAGTCGCCATTTATGGAGAAGCTGCGTTTGAGTGTTGTTGCTCCACAAGTCAGTTCTAAAAAGAAGGCCGAAGGGATTGTCATTGGAAAACAGAGAGTGGGCAGAGTGGGCAAGGGTCCTTCAGACATTAAGGGTAAGGGTAAGGAAAAGATGGTTGAGAGTCCTTCTGATTCATCTTCGGATGCAGAGTGGACAGCTTCTGACATGGGTTCGACCGAGGAAAGCGATTGGGAAGACTTACTTGATGAAAACCAGGCATCCCACTCTCGGTCGTATGAAAAGAAACAGGGAAGTGCAGCTGCTGGTTCAGAGGGTGGTGATTCTGGTGGTACCGAGTGTGGTGCTGCTGGTTTTGAAGGAGAAACAACAGCACAACCCAGCACGCAGGACAAACAGGATGCTGATCTAGGTGGACGACCAGCAGGAAGGAGGGACTGAGTCGACCATTTTAGAGAAGAACCGGGTTTTGGTGAAGACAATGAAAATGTGGCTAGTGACACAATTGGGACCCCTCCAAATCCGTTCAAAAACAGTGATGACGAAGCAACTAGTGGAAAACGTTTTAAACAGTACAAAGAGGATGTCGGTTCCAGGTTCGAATTGGAACTTGGTCTGATATTTGAGAGTGGTAAAGCGTTTCGAAAGGCGATGAACGAACATGCAATCTAACATGGCTACGCAGTGAAGATGGGTAAGAATAACAACCAGACGATTCACATTTTGTGCCAAAATGATTGCGGCTTTAAGGTCGTTGCTTGAAAGGTGAATAAGGAGAACTCATTCCAGATTCGAAAGCTATGGAAGGAGCATAACTGTCCAAGAGCTCACTACTCTCAAAGTATTGGAAGACACTGGATATGTGAGAACTTCCTTGAGATGATTCGTCAACAACCGACCTTACGGAATAGGTTCATTCGGGCTGAGATTAAGCGGAGATTTGGATTCAATGTTTCTCGTTGGGTTGTACTAAATGGCATGAAACTTGCGAAGGAAATCATCAATGGACAGCGGAAAGAGGAATTTGCCATTGCCCGAGACTACGCAGAGACTGTTTTGCTGCATAATCCCGGAAGCACAGTCATTGTGCATGTTGATCCTATTCCAAACCCTCTACGACCAAGGTTTGAACGAATGTACGTGTGCCTGGAGGCATGTTTAACAGGATTTAAAACAGGTTGTAGGCCATTCATCGGCCTTGATGGTTGCTTTCTAAAAGGTCCTGACGGTGGTCATCTTTGAATATATGTTGTTATATGGTACATTATCTTTGAATATATGTTGTTATATGATACATTATCTTTGAATATATGTTGTTATATGGTCCAATTACTTCACGGAGTGTGGTCGAATGGTACCGTAACTTCTGAAAACACAAAATCATTGTCTAACAGCATTAACAGAAACCTCTAACACCAGCATTCTTAACAACAGACAGAACCATACACATTCTAAGCAGCCAATCTAACACAAAGAACAACACAGACAACGACTAGTGCAACAACAATCTTCTGTAGAACGTTCTTCGCAGCATTCTCATTCGCCACTTTAGCACACAATTCACTCTGCATTACTTCAAACTTGTGCACTGCTCTTCTTCCATAAGGGCACATTGGGGGATCCTCCCAGCAGAAGAAACCACATCCACGATTTCCACCAACCTAAAATTAGGTTTTCACAAGATTGAGAATGGAATTAGGGTTTCAACAATCAGAAATTCTAAAACATAAATTGAGCTCAAAATTAGGGTTTAAACAAGATTGAGAATGGAAACCTCAAATTGTGGACACCCATGAAACCGTCTTGAAAAAATTTTCCAGGTTCCGGCTGGTTTGACAATGCAGAGTAAACCACAGTGGCATCGTCGCGACTTGAACTCAGAAAATTCTTTGGAAGAGGCAGACAAATGAGAAGACATACCAACCAGTAAGTAGCCGTTCGAAGCAAAGCACAAGGAGGATGAAATGGTGCAAAGCACGAGCAAAGCACAGTAAGTAGCCGTTCGAAGCAGGTGAAATGGAGGGAGATGCTTTATAAAAGAACATCCTAGGGCAAATTAGACATTTCAATTCAAATATCAGTACACGTGAGAGTCACGTGGGCATTTCACGGCAAAAACTAACGACAGTTAGTACAACGGACCAAATAACAACATTGCGAAACATATGGTACAATAAAACTACATAGGGGTACCATCCGATCACATGACCCAAACTTATGGTACTGTTGGACCTATTAACCCTTTATTTTATAATTTGTGCAAATTTATTCTCCAATTGTTTTTCTAGTGAGTTGAGTTCCTAAACGTTTTTCTTTGCCGTGATTTAATTCCTTCGCTTTTTGTGGTGGTCCTATAACTTTTATTTATTTAGACTTCAACCTACACATTTTCTATTCTGGTGTGATTTTGGTTTCATGCCTTTGCCCACAATAATTTGATCAAGGTGATTTTAGTCCCAAACGTTTAATCAATGTGACTTTGCTCTCTCAGCTTTAAAAATTTGCAAATTAGCCTGAGCTCTTCATAAAACTTTAGATAAGCATGTTGTGTATTTCTTGTTTTGCTAGCATGTAATAGATTACATATAGTTGATTTAGTTTCCACAAAACATCATGTATGTTATTTATTGTTGCTTGATGTAATGTCTCGAAAGTTTTAAAATGTTGTGAAAAAAAAAATTCAAATATGTTTTGTGTGCGAACTAGCAAACGACACTCGATTCTTTAGCGAATTATGACTTCAAAATAAAAAATTTATTTATGAGTTGGATGATTTGATATGTATGATTTCTATATAAAAATGGAACTGTGAGAAAACTGCAAGTACAAATTTATGTTTAATCTTTCACGTGCATGTGCTCACCCAACCTCAACTTTAAGTTATGTAAGACCAACCACACCACTTCAAGAGATGACATATAAGGCACATGGTTGATCTGATTGTTGACAAGGAACAAGTCCAGAAGATAATTTGCTCGTCGCATGGCTCTTATGAGCACGGGCATGGGTGTGTGACGCATTGGAGATGAGGCAAACCAAAAATGAGATGAGGTCAATAACCCCTATGCAAAAATCATTCTGGTATCGTTCGCAAAAGATCAGCATGACATCCATAATGTACTTGAACTGCAGCCAAAAGATCTCTTTCTGAATGTTTGCTCTCGGGTGACGCATTAGGCATATCATGTTAGCCATCGTAGTTAACTTTGTATTCCTAGTATTGTTTTGTTAACAAAGTCAGATCCTATGTGATTTTGTAACTCAAGATTGACATATGACATAACGAGAGATCAAGACACTTTCGATCTAGTGAATCTCATGTGGAATAAAGTGAATTTTCGTCAACACCGACTCTTGTGTTGAAGTGTAATGTATTGAAACTTCTGAATTATATGTGTGGTAATAGAGTCAAAGTCTTGCGTGAAATTCTTTTATGCTTCAAGGATTTGTCAAAATAGTGTAACAACTTAAGTTTTGATGATACTTGGTTTTGTCTTTTCATGACCATGTGCACCTTAGCACAAACTTCAATATTTTCTGATCAAAGCTACCACACAAGTTAATTGATGTCTCAAGAATTTCTTAATTGTCTAACTTAATTAGGTAATAATTCTTACCTAATTCTTACTTAGACAATAATTGTCTAACTAATTAATTGACTAATTCTTAATTCGGATGAAGGTGCAAGAATTACCTAATTTCGACTAATTCTTGCACATATATCTAATATTTGTTATCTAATTCTTGAACGTATATCTAATTTGCTGTTATATATGAAGTGATCAATTTGCTATTATATGGAGATTTTTTGGCTATTCATATGATGAAAACAATTCGTAGTCTTAAAGGATATAAGCATATTAAAGGATATATTTGAATAAGTTTGCTCCTAAGTTAATACACTAAGTTTGCCCCACCTTCCTAACTTTCATATTCACATTTTTTGTTAGGAACTTTAAAATTCGGCATGGATAGAAGTTGGATAAAAAAACCAAGAATTAGCAAAGAGTATCAATCGGGTGTCAAAAAGTTCATTGAGTTTGCTAATAGAAATGGTTTGGTTAATGGAAAAATGACATGTCCTTGCCGTAAATGCAAAAATAGAAAATATCACGTGGCAGAAGAAGTAGAAAGTCACTTAATTTGGAATGGTTTCTTAGTTGACTATACAACATGGTGTTTTCATGGTGAATCTTGTATACAAACACAGCCCACTATGAACCAAGAAATGAATAGTCCAATAAGGAAAAGTGAAATTAACAGTGACTTGGATGGACAAGGTGAATTGCGAGATTTATTTCATGCTGCCATGGGATCTGGTTCGTTAAACGTTGTGCAAGATAGTATGCAAGTCGATGGTGATAATAACGCTTCAGGTTCAGAACAACAGAATGTTGTCCCTGAAAAAATTTCACCTCTTCAAAAATTAATGAGTGAATGTAAAAAACCATTATATCCCAATTGTGAATCATTCATAGTGATATCATTCATCTTACACATATGGAATATAAAAACAGTTGGTGGTTGGTCTCGGAAATCAGTTGATATGTTGTTTGAAGTATTAAGAATTGCATTTCCTTCAGCAACTTTTCTGATTTCTTATTATGATGCTAAGAAATTGATTACAGAATTGGGTCTTGGGTATGATAAGATACATGCATGCCCAAATGATTGCACGTTGTATTGGGGTGAAAATATTGAATATTCCAGTTGTCAAACTTGTGGTCTTTCAAGGTGGGAGAATCATAAAAAAGACCTAGGTGAAGATAATATAGAAGAGACCACTTCTGGAAAAAAGAAAAAAACTGCAAAAGTATTACGGCACTTTCCTTTAATTCCAAGACTCAAATGCCTATATATGTCAAAGGACATTGCATCTTCGATGCGCTGGCATAAGGAGGGTCGAACAGTAGATGGAGTCTTGAGACATCCCGCTGATGCATTGGCGTGGAAGTTATTCGATGAGCGGTACCCAAATTTTGCATCTGACCCACGAAATGTCAGACTAGGATTAGCCAGTGATGGTTTTAATCCATTTAGGACGATGAGTGCAACTTATAGTACATGGCCAGATTTAATAATTCCTTACAATATGGAGCCATGGTCGTGCATGAAGAAGTCTTCTCTTATACTGTCAATGGTCATTCCTGGTGAAAAAGGTCCTGGAAATGATATAGATATTTATCTAAAACCACTGATTGAAGAGTTAAAACAACTTTGGAATAGTGTTGAGGCATATGATGCGTTGAAGGGTGAACACTTTACACTTCGTGCATCACTCATGTGAACTATTAATGATTTTCCTGCATATGCTAATTTGTCTGGCTGGAGTACTAAAGGTCGAGTTGCATGTCCTATATGTGCTTATTCAACTGAGTCTTTGTGATTGGATAACGGCGGCAAATACTGTTATATGTGTCATCGACGGTGGTTACGCATAGATCATCCATTTCGTCTACAAAAAACGAAGTTTGATGGTACAACTGAGACGCGACTTTCACCAACACCTCTGTCTGGTGTTCAAGTTTTTGAGCAAATGAGAAGGTTAACAAATATTTATGGTAAAGGCAGTAAGAAGCGATCAAGAGATGGTAACAACATATTTGTTGATACAACATATGAGGATGAAGATAATTTGGAGAGAGATGATTACTCTGAACAATGTGCCTCGACATCTACTCAAAATAGTATTTTGTGGAAGAAGAAGATCATATTTTTCGAATTGCGTTATTTGAAATATAATCTTCTTCGACATAATCTGGATGTGATGCATATAGAAAAAAATATCCGCGATAACGTGATTGGTACATAGTTGAATATTGATGGGAAGACAAAAGATAATGAGAAGGCTAGATACTTCTGGTAATCGATATTGGAAAAAAAGTCATCTTCGTGCATCAGATGTCTGGCAATTAAAAGACGGAAGAATTGATATTTGTGCAATGAATTTGGTCAACCATATGGAAAATCAGCAAAAGTTCTAGGAAACTGGCTTGGTACAGCGACTTGAAGATCCCAGATATGTCCTGTGAATGTCAAAGGATGGAAAAAAATGCATGATAACTTCATACAAAATTTACTAGCCCTGACAAAAGTAAGTTATATGTTATCTTTATTTTTTAAAACGAAATGATTATTTAAATGATTAACTTACTATACATTTTTGTACAAATATGTTTGTAGTCAAAATTCATTTGTCCTGATGATACTGGAAGATCATTTGAAAGATTTGTACTGAAATCCATTGCCAAGAAGTGGAAGGATCACAAAAATTCACTAAAAGAAGTTTACTTTAAGCCGGGTGTTACCCAAGAAGAAATCAAACCAAAAGAAGTTGATGGAGTGGAGAAATGGCAATGGGATATCTTAGTAGATCATTGATTTTCTGAAGCAGGGCAGGTTCGAATGCTTCTTTTTATTATAATTAATGTTAGTGATTCTTACTTCCTTTTATTTAATTTGTATATTGTTTATGAGTAGGAATCATCAAAACATGGGAAACATGCTCGGTCACAACAATCATCTCTTCACACAACCGGGTCAGAAAGTTTTGCTTGAGCAAAATATAGATTGGTATGAATGCTTTTAAATACATATTTATCTTGTTTAACATAATTTCTAGTACTGCTTTGCATTCAACTTTACCGTGTTAATATAATAGGAACAAAAGCGTAAAAAAACTGTGGGGAGTCTTGAATTTTATGAGTATGCCCATGTCCGTAAGAATAACGGTGCGTTTGTTGATGAAGTGACAGCCTTGATAGTGGTAATACTTAAATTTGTTCAAAGTTAACTTTTGTATACACATTTTTTTTGTAGAAGATGTATTAAACATCATTCTTAATTGTCTGTTGTAGGAACAAGAAAAATCCTTACTAGCAGATCGCACTTCTCATAACTCAGATGAGGATCCACTTATAAGGGAAGAAAGTGTATATCATGAGGTTGTAAGTGGAGAAAAACCCGGGCGAATCAAAGGATATGGGCTTGGCGTAACACCGACTATGGTACATAGGTCACAAAAAGCTAGCAAATCTGAAGACGAGATAGAAAGACGTGTACGAGCACGTCTACAGATTGAAAGAGAGAGGGACAAGAAAGAAACTGGTGATAAATTGAAGGAACAAGCAAATCAAATGGCTAGTATGAAGGCACAGATGGGGGATATGTACAAACAGTTTCAACAACAATTACAGGTCATGCAAACCATTCATCAAGGTCAGATCGCTAACCTTCAGAGCAATATGAATGGATTTAATTCATTTCAACACTTCATGACAGCTGATTCTAGCGATTTCACACCAACTAACAATCTTGGTTGTGGTTCCACACTTTTACCAATTGCAAATAAAGTAAGTACATATGTTATATTTATCACTTATATCAATACACGCATGCTATTTTAGTTCACTTGTTAATAGGATATGATTATGTTAACCACAGACGCTTGTTTGATGTCTAAATGTGATGCATCTTATATATAGTACTTTGTTGGGATACTTTTATAGGATGGTCAGAAAACTCAACCAAGTAATCAGTCTGCCGAGCGTAGAAGTGAAGATGATGATCCAATAGATGATTGAAGAATGATGTTCGAAATTGTTTCTTTAATGCTTTAGGAATTGAATATCGGATTGTAATACTGATTCTGTTTGGTTTATATTTACAGGTTTTGGTTTGTAAAATTATTCAGGTTTTAATTTTATGATTATGGATATATTAATTTATTCAAATTTTTTGTTTTTAAAAATTTCGATTTATTTCGGTTGAAAATAGTTGAGCCATCAACTATAAATTAAAATATAATCTCATTTGGACGGCTCATACTAAATGAGCCGTCCCTATTAATTTTATTAATTTAGACAGCTCATACATATTGAGCCGTCATATAGACGGCTCAATTCGAATGAGCCGTCTATATGACGGCTCAATATGTATGAGCCGACTTGTGACGGCCCAATAATAATGAGTCGTCAGAAGACGGCTCAATGAAAAACGAGCCGTCATATATCAAACGACTCTTCCTATGACAACTCGTTTTTCATTGAGTTGTCTTTCATTAACTGCTCATATCACTACATGAAAATCAGGTTTTTGTGAAGGAAATTTTGCAAGGGAAATAATCCCTTTAAATTTACAACTATTTGTAAGGGATTTGTTAGGGTTAAGTGAGGAGAATAATAATTAGGGAAATTCCTTACAAAATATATTTTCCTTACTACAATTCTTACAGATTTGTTAGGAAAAGATTTTAGAGGAATAATGAAGATATTTTGTGACGGATTTTCCTTATAAATATTTTTAAGGATAATCCATCACTAATTACCTTTTTCAATCCTAAATTTTGTAAGGTATTTATTGCTCCTCAGAAAATGTATTCATTTGCAAGGGATTTATATCTCCTTAAAAAAATATATTTGTTTTGTAAGGGAAAACTCTCATACCAGAAACCAACCGGTTCAGACCAAGCATTCTTGACCGGTTCAGACCAAGCATTTTGACCGCAAACCATTGACAGCATTGAATATCCTTCAGTCCATGACAGCAAACCCATTTCTTGACTCATCCCATGACAAACATGACAGCAACCGTGACTCCAGTCTCCAGGTAAGAAATTTTCCTAATTCAATTGCTATGGAGTGTGAATTGTGAATTGCTCAGCCAGTGAATTGCTCCAAATTCTGCTCTGAATTTCTTCCCAAAATTCTGGTCGGCTCGGTTTCTTGATTTATGCGCTGTAAATTTGTTTCTTTGCGTCGGTAGCCATGTCCGAGCGGATATACTCAGTCTTTACTCTTTGTGGTTGGTAGATCGAATCGAATCAGCTATTGTTGAGAAAATACTTGGATGATTTGGTTGTAGAAAGTTGGAGCTTTGGATGATCTAGATATTTTGGGATGTAGGTGCAATTGGATCAGCTGAAAAGAAGAATTTAGCTGAAGTGGTTTTCATTCCATCTTTTGTAGAATAGCTTGATTGAGGAGAATGTCAGGAGGTAGTCAGAATAGTTTGAGGAAGGCGCTTGGAGCCATTAAGGACTCTACCACTATTTCATTAGCCAAAGTCAATAGTGATTACAAGGTACAGCTTCATGATCATTGCAATTGGTGGTTCAGTATTTGATACTGATTGATCTTATTACGAAGGTATATAGCACAGTGCGTAGATTCAATTTTGCTTTCATGTAATACTAATAACTCATGTTCTTGATTCCTCGTATACTTCTATTTACAACTTCGTATGGTCGTTGATGTTGTATCTAGGTTGCAATTACTGTTTAGAGTACTAGGTCTGGAATCTTGAACCGATTGCTTTCTTCATATTTGTTTTCAGTGACAGAGTTCAATTTCTGTCTGTGAACGTGTGCACTTTAGACGACCACTTGATAAACTGTGCTAAAAATTCTAGCTGATAACTGAAAGAAATTAATAGTTTCAATCTTGTTTTTCATTATGTATAATATGATGGATTATAGCAAAAGACTTCGATTCTATTTACCAGTAGTTCGATTTGGGAAGGAAATTTGTCATGTCTGATAGGGCAACCTCAAATAGCCGATTATATAGAATTTTGCGTTTGATTCAATTATGTGTGAATCACACGTAGAGATTAGATATTTAAATATTGCTCTTGATTTCTTCATTGGTACTTGAAGGTCGGATATTTAAAGTTTAGATTTTTAACAGATTGTATGCTTCAGTTAGAGTGTGATTAGAAGATGAATCATGTTATGGTGTGTGTTCATTCTCCTGCTTGTATTTTTATTTCTCCAACACTTTTTATTTTTCCTTCAATTAGCATAAGCATGAATGTGGTTCAACTAAAAGAAAAATTGCAGAGGAGATTGTTTCTGGAATTCACTGGTTTCATCTCTCCAATCTTATTTGTTGTTCCTGCTTATCAGATTCCATTCTTCATTGTAATTTCTGAAAGTTTGATTGCATTTGATTTCCCTTTACCTGTTTGAAGTTTACAGAACAATCAAGCTTGCTGATGGAGTCAGGCTTCAAGGTAGAGTCTCTTACGGTTCATTCTCATATTTTTTCCTTTTCAGAATAAACTTATCCACGTTTATTTGATCAGATTCTATATATCATATTATCTGCAATTGAATGAAAAAAAAAACTGGGTTCATTGCTGAGACTGTATTTAACTTCCAATGTCAACCCGTCAAATTTTTATTAATTGAAGGTGATGTTTTGACAGAGATTATCGAAGGATGGACCTGAAGTGCGTGATGAAGATCTCTAGACCTACAAACTTTTGTTGAAACTGCTCTTATTGATAAGGGCATTTGTGTCTTTTCTTCTTAAAAAAAGGCATGTGCAGGGCACGTGTTGGGTTTACCGTTTCAAATAAACGGTCTTATGACGGAAATGGGTGATTTTTGATTTCGTCCAAACATTAGGACTAAAATTTAAAATTTTAAACATTAAGGGGGATTCTTAAATTCAGTCCAAACATTAGGGGGCAAATTGACAATTAACCCTATTATGTATTATTTAGATACGTTGTTAATTGTTATCTCTTTGGTTAAGACTTTGAATGTTTAAACTATAAACTTGTTTCATATAATAATATATATATATGTGTGTATTATGTTACATAATATAAATATAATACATATATATATATATATAAAATACACATATATATTTATAAAATTATTTATAGTGATTTTCCTTAATAATCCCTTTGTAAATTTACTAAATAAAACCCTTGAAAAAATCATTTATAATTTATTAGGGAAAATACTCACAAAATTCCCTTAATAAGTTTGTGAGGGAATTGATTTTTAAAAGTTTGCTAGGGATGTTATAAGGAAAATTTGTTGAAACTTTTTGCAAGGGATTTTCCTTTTAAATTGTTTTTTTTCTAGCAAGCTTATTTGTTAAGGGTTGATCCCTTAGAAAATTCCTTACAAAGTGAAATTTCTAAGGGATTTTTGAAATTCCCTTAGAAATTTGACCCTCACAAAAAATCAAATTTCTTGTAGTGTATTTTGAGCCGTTAATGAAACAATTTTCACCCGTTATATATATATTCTCTCATAGTGTCCTCTTAGGTGGTTATTAAAATACTATAAAGACCTAAAATACTATAAAATACTCTAAATATATGGGATATTTGTTAGCCCGCTAAACCCTTAAAAGACCTAAACAAACTAATTTAAATGAAAGACCTAAAAAACCCTAAATGCCCAAACATAAATCAGCTTATTAATTTTAGACAGCACAGTTTAACAAACTAACAACAATCAGTCAAAATAATTAAGACTTTAAGACTTCATCTCCTTAGCAAGATTTGTTGAACATGCTTGCAAAAATCTTCATTTTCGTGGCTTGAGTCCCTTCAAAGTGAGGTCTTTCAAAGTTGGCGAAGAGTGGTGAAAAAAATTATTTCTCTTCACAAGTCCAAGTAGACCATTGACGGGTTGGTCTTTTACGGTTTTCTGTAGAGTGTCAAGACTTAAGGTGGAAGCTATCACACGAGAATTTTCATCTGAAGAAACAATCTTTTCAAACTCAAAGTATTTTTATTACATTCTGATTAAGCTCTGACTCCTTCGCCACATCGATTTTGGAAATAGTGGCATCCATTACGTAGTTGGCTTGCTTTTTTGCATCAATTTATTGAATCTGGAACTTTTGTACTTCAAGCTTGGATTCTAACTGTTCTTTACATGTCTTTTCTAATTGCTTGTAATTCATTAACAACAAATGCTTATCTATCACTTATAATTTTCATGTACGTATTTAAAAAAAAAAAAAAGAACGTTGCTGCATGACAAAATGCAATTACTACGTTCTAACATGGAGCTTTTGTGGTCTTCAGCATCCATCTGAAAACTCCAATTCAATTTCTTCTAGCTGGACCGAATCGAGGCGCGGAGGGAACAATCGTGAAAAAGTAGTTGCCCCTGCTTCTTTCTACTTGAACGAGACCCCTTCATGCAATAAATGATGGCCACTCATAAGATCCTTCGAAGCAACTCTCTCAACTCTGAATGGACTTACTATGTTCTTCACGTGGGTAACAACCTTCTCCAAGTTGGTTCTTGCGCGACGACCAAGTAAAGAAGACGCCACTTGATTGAACAACACTGCGTCTTGGTGTAGTGGATTCTATAGTGTGGTGTAGTTGGTATAGGAATATAAGGTTTGATCTATGTATAAATAAAAATAAAAGGAATAAAGAAAAGTTGCATCATCGTAAGTTCGACTACCTTAACAATGAATTCGACGAACTGATGTGCTAAATCCTCACATTGGTCAATGCTGAAGGTTAACATAGCTAGCCCTTCGATTGCGTGCACTCGTAACGAAGGACTTGGAATTACACTTTGACACTCAAGGTTTGATAGATTTCTTGATTATAGAATGAGTTCAGACTGACTCTATTTATAGGTATAAAAACCCAACAGATTTCTTAAGGAGAAAAATCAGGTTGAATATATGAGAAATATTTGATAAGGATCATATATGGACACAAGTATACTTATGAATATAATCCGCTAGAGATAAATATACATACATGTATTTGATAAGGAATCAAATATGGATACAGGTATATTTATGGATATAATCTGTTATAGATAAATATACATAAATACATTTGATAAAGGATTAAATATAGATAATGGATATTTTATGGATATACATAAATATATTTAGTAGGATTTTGACCATAAATTGAGTTGTATCCAAAATTAAGTTTTAAGTAAACCAATAACCCACACACCTGCAACCCAAAAAGAAATCATTATCCAACAATTTCCCATTAATGACGACATAAGTCACGGGAAGGAAACCTGAGCGAAAGGAGAACATGTACTTAAGTACTAATATCGTTCGATTTGAATTAGCATATAGTAATGTGAGGCAACAATAAAGAATCTAATGGGTTAATGAATCTTGACACACTCATCAAATTATAATTTTATTGAGACTCTCACAACACATACCTCTTCTAAACATCAAAGTGCAAATTCCGCAATGTGCATACAACAAACATAGAAAACTTTTAGAATATATGTATACAACACATATATCCTGGAGGACCATCCATCTCATACCTTGGTATTGGTGAGTGCTTGTAGGAAAAAAAATTCCAAATTTTTCATAAAAGGTGATCCTTCGATCTTCACACTCAAATAGATGATTCCATTAAGTCCATCTCTATAGGGCCACCAAAATAGGTTATGGATATCATTAATTATGTTGTTCCATTAAGCAATTAGGGTTCTAATGGTTGCAATCTCAGTCACAGGTGCATAAATATCAAATTAGTCTATACCCTTTCTTTTGGGTGAGATGTCTAACTAGTACCTTAACCTTGAATTTTTCTATTGTACCATACAACCTCAATTTTTCTTAAAAATCACATTGCTACTAATCTATTTGCATCCTGCAGGAAAATAAATTGAGTTCCAAGTATGAGTTGACATGATGAATTCACGTTCACTATTTATGACCCTTTATTTTTTGTTCAAAAACTAGCATCAACCAATTCACTAACCATATCAATATGAAAGTCTGCAAATAATTAAGTAAAGATAAGATTTAGGATTGAATCTAGTTTCAATTCCAAACCTATTACTTCTTTTAGGTTCAAATTTAGTAACATTATCATATACAAAGCGAGAAGAAAAAGCAAGCACAATAACAACAACATAAACTTGAGCATGCAAATAGACATCTTCAACTGTGCCGTTTAGAGTAAAAAGCATGTTATAAGAATCCAACATTCCTAAATTCAATAATTGAAGAATTCTAAACAGACGTGATTCTATATGCAGTTTTGTTATTAGCATAACCAATAAAATCAATCTGGTTGAATGTATGAGGAGTATTTGAGAAGGATCAGATATGGACGCAGGTTTATTTATGAATATAATCCGCCAGAGATAAATATACATAAATATATTTGATAAGGGATCAAATGTCGATACGGGTATTTTTATGGATATAATCTGTTAGAGATAATATTTAAATAAATATATTTGATCAGAGATCAAATATAGATATATAGATATTTTATAGATATACATAAATATATATATCTATTAGGATTTTGACCATAAATATATTTAGTTGAATTTTCACCATCAATTGGGTTGCATCCAAAATTAAGTTTAAAGGAAACCCATAACCCACAAGCCTGCAACCCAAGAGGAGTCATTATCCAACCATCCCCCACTTATGACGACATAAGAAGGAAACTTAACTAAGCGAAAGGAGAATATGTACTTAAGTACTAATATGTTTTGATATGAATTAACACATAGTGATGTGAGCAAACAAAGAATCCAATGAGTGACCGAATCTTGAAAAACTCATCAGATTATAGTTTTATTGAGACCTCTACATGATAGAATAGCATCGCGGCCTGGTGGAGTGACTACTCTGGCCTGGCGTAGCTAGTCGAATGGTGTGTCTGATGTGTCGTGCTGTGGTTGTTGTGTCACACGAATGGACCGACGTGAGTAGTCGTGGCCCAAGGGTAATGTATCTTTGAACGTGATCTTGGCTTATTCGTGATAGTTGTCGACGGAGAGTTATGGTGGACAGAGGTTTGAAGAATCTTGACAAAGAATTGAAGAAGGTCTCATTGCTGATGTCCCCAAAGAATTTGGTGTAGTGGAGGAATATCGAGGTGGAGCGTGGGCGTCGAGTTTCTAGTGAAGAGAACCTTCAGGTAGCGTGGTCAAAATAGTTGCGGGAGGACGAAGCCGACGAAGTGAAGCAAGCGAAGCCGACAAAGTGAAGCAAGCGAAGCCGGCGAAGTGAAACGAAATGAAGTCGCCGAAATGATGGGTGGATATGAGTGACGTGATTGAGTGGTTGTCAGCGACGAAGCGAATTGCTGCGGATGAATCCAACCAACGAAGCGAATTGAGCGAAAAACACAATGGTAGGTTACATCAAGGAAAAACTGAGATGAAGGACTATTCTGATATCATTATCACTTAAGAAATCAAGAAGAGAATAAACAAAATGAAAAATAGCATAAGCTCAAGAGGAGGAAGAGAAAAGCTTCATGATTTTATTCACGGTTGTAATCATGTAATAGTTATATTTATAGTTATAGTCTATAGCTCCTTCTCTATATGGATGCACACCTTAATTATACATTATTCGAATTACATTCCTAAACTTGAAAGAAATGCTAATAAGACCCTTAACTAATTTTTTTAAATGAAATTCTAAATGTTAAGGGGATCATCGAGAGACTTGAAGAAGAAGCATCGAAAAAAGTATAGAAACGTAATTGATTGAGAATTTAGGAGAGTGGTTACTTGTTACTAACATAAAGATACAATATATATATATATATATATATATATATATATATATATGAGGTTGTCATATATGTATTTTTAGGGTCGGAAATGGTGCAGTGAAAATTCAAAAACTGTGGTTATAACCGTTATTTTCTTTATAAGGTTAACCGTACTATTATGATAATGAATTTCTTACATGTAATGGTTATGGTAAGGATTTTAATCATACCCATGATCATTAAATAAATATAATAGTTATTTAATATTAATATATTAGTATATAATAATAATAATAAAAATTAGGTTTCCACTTTTAGATCACTACTGGAATTTCCCCTTTTACCGACGAAACATTTTGTCAGTAAAAGAAAATATTTCTTCAGACAAAATACGTTCCGTCAGTAAATACAGAATTTTGTCATCAACTTATATTTTTGCTGACAAAATCGGTTTCCTCAACAATGTTAAATTTGTCGGTAAAATAAAATTTTACTAATGAAAGGTGAATTCGTCGGCAATACATTTTTACGGACAAAAAGTGTTTCGTCGGTAGATACCTTTTTGTCAAAAATCGGTTTGGTCGTTACATGTGTTATGCCGAAGGAAAATACCGTCGGAAAAAAAAAAACAAATTTAAAAAACAATACAAACAAGCAAACTATTAAATTTACAAATAGAATAACAATGAATTTAGCTTTACACAATCTTCTCAGCAACACAGTCAAGAGAGTACTTGTAGGCATTAAAGAAAACATTTTATATCCATCAACCATATAAGAGACTACCTTACATTCTTACTCATAATTACTCAACCCTAAATACTATTTATGGGACATATATATCCAACTTTTCTGATCAATAAATTCTTTAGGGGACGCAATCTCCAATTTGTGTGTAACAAGTTGATTAAACTTCAACAAGACTACCGAGGCATTTCAAGCCCAAGTAGTTCAATCTCCAGGACATGTGCACCTTCAGGAACATTTGAAAACTTAAGTACATGGAGAAACACACCAATTGATTAATAGACATTAGAGGACGCAGAAACCATGGTTCAGTTAACAAAGCCATAACTTCAAAGATTTGGGTTCGGTTAATCCATAAAATTAATTTCCTGGGTTCACACCCAGATCTTTGAATTTCTGGGTTCAACTCAACCTAGAACTTCGAAAGCAAGACTTTGGGTTCGGGACGAACCCAACAAAGCCAGAGTCAAGGCTCTGGGTTCGAATTTACTGAGATTTTGAAAACATACCTTGTTAAGATTGGAATCAATCTACATGGAATCCTCACAGAAAACCCTAGAAACCAGAAACCCTAGAGAGAACGAAGAGACGCAATTGGGGATCACTTGATCTGGTTCCTTCATTTGGCAGATCATCACCCTTAAATCCTAAACCTAGCAGCGGTTCAATTACAAGCAACGAAGGAACTGAAACGACAAAGACATAATGAAACCACACTTAATAACTGAAACGAAATAAACCGGGCCGAATAAACAACTGGGCCAAGCAAATAAGAAACCGGTCCATGAATCAAAGAAGCAAGCCCATGACAGAAGCAACCCATGACAGAAGCAGAAGCAGCCTGATTTTCAACACTCCCCCTCAGGCTGAAGACGGATTTGACTAATCTGATGAAAACTCCCCCTGTCTGCTAAAGATATTCTTCATACCAAGCTTGTCAGACAAAAAATAATGTTGTTGGGAACCAAGGGGCTTGGTGAATAGATCAGCAAGCTGATTACCTGTCCTTACATGCTCAAGCTGCACAACTTTCTCAAGCAATTTCTCACGAATATAATGACAATCGATTTCTATGTGTTTAGTCCGTTCGTGAAAAACAGGATTATTAGCAATTTGTATAGCAGCTTTATTGTCACAATGCAGAACAACAGGATCATCATGCTTAAAACTTAACTCTTTCATCAATCCTATAAGCCAGATTATCTCAGACAAGCAAGCACCCATACTTCTATACTCCGACTCAGCAGATGATTTAGAAACAATGGTCTGTTTCTTTACTTTCCAGCTTACTAAAGAATTTCCCAACATTATGCAAAAAACAGTAACAGATTTTCTAGACTCAATGCAACTTGCCCAGTCAGAATCACAATATCCCACAAGTTTAGGAACCGAATTAGATGAAAGAAGAATACCTTTGCCTGGTTCCCGTTTGATGTACCTGATAATTCTAAGGGCAGACGCAAGATGTGAATTTTTTGGATTCTGCATATATTGGCTAAGATTCTGCACAGCAAAAGAGATATCTGGTCGAGTAATAGTCAAGTACAACAGTTTCCCTATCAGTCTTCTATAAAGAGTAACATCATCGAGGGGTTCATCCTCACCATTAACATCGAGGTGTCTATCATAATCAATGCTAGTAAATTTAACATTTTGCTCCATAGGAGTCTGAGCAGTTCTAGCACCAGATAATCCAACATCAGAAACTAATTCCAAGGCATATTTCCTTTGACAGAGTACCAAACCTTTTTCAGATCTGGCTATCTCAATGCCAAGGAAATACTTTAATTCACCAAGATCCTTCATTTTAAAATTGGTTTCCAAAACATGCTTCAATTCAGAAATCAAAATATCACTATTCCCACATATAAGCAAATCATCAACATACACAAGAAGAATAACCAGTTGATCACCATCATGCTTTGTGAATAGGGAATAATCATATTTTGATTGCATATATCCAGCATTAACAAGAGACTCAGTCAACTTAATGTTCCATTGCCTACTAGCTTGCTTTAAACCATACAAAGACTTTTTTAATCTGCAAACAAGCTGACAGTTATCCTTATCAACAAAGCCTTCAGGAACATTCATATAAACCTCTTCATCTAGATCTCCTTGTAAAAAAGCATTGTAAACATCCATTTGGAAAAGAGGCCACTGATATATAGAAGCTAAAGCCAAAATTACTCTCACAGTGTTCATTTTAGTAACAGGGGAAAACGTATCAAAATAATCAATTCCATGTTTCTGACTATACCCCTTAGCCACTAACCTTGCCTTATATCTATTTAAAGATCCATCAGATTTGTACTTCAACTTATAAACCCACTTACAACCAATTGATTTTTTACCTGCTGGGAGTGGGACCAACTCCCAGGTTTCATTCTGCTGTAAGGCCTCAACTTCATCCTCCATGGCCTGAATCCAGGCCTTATCCTTTATGGCCTCAGAAAAGGTGTCAGGTTCTGTCAACTTTGAAACTGAACTCAAATACACTTGGTAATCATGAGATAAATTGTCATACGATACAAAGTTATTAATAGAATGAGTACAGTAGACATTTGAAACCTGATAATCCTTCATCCAAATTGGAGGCCTTACAGTCCTTCCAGATCTGCTTATAACAGGCATATCATTTCCATTCACACTCGGGTCATTGTCACCATCAGAGTCACTTAGAGACTCATCATTCAGTGGAATTCCATCAGTGCCATTATCAGCATCATCATTTGGATCATTTGCACTGATTTCAGTGCTATCCTCAGTATTTGCATTACGAGGAATGCTTACATCATCGGATTCCAACTCATCGGGACAATCAAAAAATATGGGTAACTGATCTGTCTTGCCATTCTCAAAGGAAATACACTCTCATTAAATTGCACATCACGACTAACAAAATATATTTTTTTAACCAAATCATAGAGTCTATAACCCTTTTGAGTCTCAGAATAACCTAGTAAAACAGATGGTATTGCTCTGGAGGCAAATTTATCAGTCACCAACATATTTTTTGCATAACAGAGACACCCAAACACCCTAAGGTGATCAATCACAGGTTTTCTTTTTCCTAAAACCTCAATGGGTGACTTTCCATCCAACAACTTAGAGGGCATCAAATTAATCAGATAACACGCAGTAAGCACACAATCACCCCAAAAATCATTTGGAAGAAAAGCTTGCAACTTGAGTGCCCTAGCTACTTCCAAAATATGTCTATGCTTTCTTTCAACCCTCCCATTTTGTTGGGGGGTATAAGGGCAACTGCTTTGATGAGCAATTCCCTTTTCTTTGAATAAGGCTTTCAGTTGTTCATTAAAGAACTCCCTGCCATTATCTGTTCTGAAACGCTTAATAGTCTTTTTAAACTGATTTTCAATCAAGGCAATAAAGTGTTTCAGAACAATAACAACATCAGATTTAAACTGAATTAGGTGAATCCAGGTAACTCTTGAAAAATTATCCACCAATGTCAGAAAAAACCTTTTATTATCATGTGTGGGGGTATGGTAAGGCCCCCACACATCAGCATGGATAAGGTCAAATGCAGCATCAGCTCTTGAATTAGAAAGAGGAAAAGACTTTCTAATAATCTTAGCTTTGGGACATATAGAGCATTCTTCCACATTAATCATCTTATTCTTAGGCAAATTTATAGAATCAATATGTTCCAAAGCTTTCAATGAAATATGCCCAAGACGTCTATGCCACAACATAACATTGCCAACAACAGAAGAACAAACATCCACAGCAACGTTCTCACAGCCATTCTTAAAGAAATAAAGCCCCGCAAATTCTTTACCAGTCCCCAAGACCTTCCCATTTGAGAGGTCCTGTAGGACAGCAATTTTGGGGTAAAAAACCACACTACAGTTTAACTCTTTAGTAAGTTTAGAAACTGATAATAAATTGTACTTAAATTCAGGTATATAGAGAACATTCATCAGTTTCTTGTTCTTACTAAAGGTTAAATTTCCAACACTATTCACACAGGAATATCCCCCATTAGGTAATTGAACTTTAGTTCCTGGAACCAACTTATGATCACATAACCAATCATCTCTGTTGGTCATGTGATCTGTTGCTCCAGTATCTAAAATCCAATAATCATTGTTGTGTGGGGCAAAAGAGTTAAGGGATATACCTGCTGTATTAACGCGATGTTCCTCAGTAGGGGTAGCACCTGCTGATGCAGTGCTGCCAGCCTGTCCAATACTATGCAACAGCTTCTCAAACTGATCTCGGGTAAGGGTGATAGATCCTTGCACAGAAGAACTCGAAGAAACATCATTAGAACCATTTTTATGAAAAACAGAGCTAATGTCGCCCGTCTCAGAAGAGGCAACATTAGCTTTGGGATTTTGCCCTTTTGCCTTCAAAAAGTCCCTATGTTTAAAACAATTTTCCTTTGAATGACCCTTCTTTTTACAGAAGTCGCATCCTCGGGAAAAACATCTTTCAATAGTGTGACCTTTCTTTTTGCAAAAAGTGCATTCCAAATTCTGATTTCCCTTTGGTCTATCAGAATTAACAGATATATTGGCAATACCAGAATCAAAAGAACTCATGCTAGAGGTTATGCCTCTCTGACTTTCTTCTTGCATCACAAGATTATAAGCAACATTTACAGAGGGAAAAGGATTCCACAAAAGCAATTGACTTCTCACAGCAAAATAAGTTTCATTTAGACCCATCAAAAACTGGAATAACCTTTGGTTATCCTTATGCTCTATGTGCTTTTTAAAATCGTCACCCTCAATATGAGGTAGCGCATAAGCAGCGTCATATTATGCCCAGAGAAGCCTCAGTTTTGTAAAGAATGTAGAAACAGAATCAAGACCTTGACGAGTCATGCATATTTCCATATGTAACTGATAGGTCCTAGGGCCACTTACCTTATCAAATCTTTCTTTTAAATCTTTCCAAATTAATAAGGCACTATCAGTATACATATATCCACTACCAAGGTCTTTTGCAATAGAATTAGTAATCCATCCTATTACCACAGCATTACACCTATCCCATAAGTGATGCAAAGTATGATCATATTTCTCACGAAAGCAAGTTCCAGTTATAAACCCTAATTTGTTTCTACCTAACAGGGAAAATCTAATAGCACGACTCCACATAGCATAATTTTCAGGCCCTGTCAAAATAGTAGAAACCATACTTACACCCGGGTTGTCACTGGCATGCAAATACAGGGGATGATGTGACCCAACAATGGCCACAGCATCATCGTCATTGTCATCGGTGGCACGGCGAGCTGCCTCCTTGACAACCTTATCCTCAGCCATGAAAAACAGCAAACACCAAATATACAGGTAATATATGTTTGCCTCAATAATTGCAAAAAAGAGTGATACAAACCGTCAATCAAGGCTTCGGTTATAGACAACCGATTCGTCAACTAGGTCACCGCCAAGGAGAGGATCCGGCAATGACACAATCGGCAACACAGGAAAATAGCCAAAGAAGCGATTAAGAGAATCGCAAAAGAGAAACGAACCGTCGGGACCAAGATTGCGAAAGAATCGCAAGAACAGCAAATCGTCGGGACGGAAGAAAGGGACCAAGAACAGCCAAGGAACTATATCACAGGTAAGATGAAACGATCGTAGTCTCTGATACCATGTTAAGATTGGAATCAATCTACATGGAATCCTCACAGAAAACCCTAGAAACCAGAAACCCTAGAGAGAACGAAGAGACGGAATTGGGGATCACTTGATCTGGTTCCTTCATTTGGCAGATCATCACCCTTAAATCCTAAACCTAGCAGCGGTTCAATTACAAGCAACGAAGGAACTGAAACGACAAAGACATAATGAAACGACACTTAATAACTGAAACGAAATAAACCGGGCCGAATAAACAACTGGGCCAAGCAAATAAGAAACCGGTCCATGAATCAAAGAAGCAAGCCCATGACAGAAGCAACCCATGACAGAAGCAGAAGCAGCCTGATTCTCAACATACCTGAAGGATCGGAATAAGACTTCGGCGGAGAGGATGGGAGGACAACACTGAAGCGACCGGAGAAAGAAAGAAAGTCAGTTGTGAAAAAAATAGCTAGAGAGGATTCTTTGCATGAGAAGAAGGAAAGCTGTGAAGAAACAAACAAAGAAACAAAAACTAAAGAACGTCAGTTGTGCCTTATGGTTTTACGTTTTGTGTATTATAATAATATATGTTGAGAGCTATTTATACTACAAATTGTAAAAAGTAAAAACTAACTTGTGGTGAGAGTGTTTAGTTATCTCCAAAAGGTCCTGGGTTCGATTTCGGAAAATTCACAAAAAGATTGTTTTTAACAAAACAAACATTGTTATAGTCGAGGAAACTTACATGTCATTAGTAATGATATATTTTTGGCGATGACTATTAGTTTTATTGTTAAAATTAAATATCAAATATATTTATTTTTTGACAATATATTAATGTGGTCAGTAAACACATAATTACCGACGATGCAAAGACATAAGATTTTAAAGATGAAATTACTGAATTTTGTCAGTAAAAAAATATTTTATCGATAAAATTTGACATTGTCGGTGAAATAATTCTTTACTGACGGAAATTAAATTTTATCGGTAAGTTAAGATTTACCGACGAACTTTAACCGATAGAATTATTTTTTCGTCGGTAAAGATAAAAATTCCAAAAATCAATTTGACGAATCCATAATTCTTCCAAGGGTGCTAAGTTTGAATGGTGTTAGTGATATTGAATATTATTTTTGTTTGTGATATAGGCTATATATTTATTAAGATAAATATTCATGGTGTTCCATTACACATGTGGTAATAAACATGGGTATACAGTTAAAACTGTGGTTAATAACCACAGTTATGAATATGGTTATGGTACGCGTAATGGTTATGGTATGTGGTTTAAAAATATAGTATGGTTATGGTATTTGTCATACTCACACCATACCATAATCATTGTCATACCTATATATTGTAAAAAATACCACTTTACCCTCTAATATTTAAACCAAAATTGAGTTTCCTCCCTAATATTTGGTTTCGAAAGTTTTGGTTCTTAATCTTTGGCAATCTTTTGAATTTCTCCCTTTCGTCAAATTTTCCATTCAAACTTAATAGAATATGTTTCGAAAATGATAGAAATAACAAAATACTTTTGAAAATGTTGCAAATTAACTCTTCCAAACTTTTTCAAATGTTGCAATTGAGCTCTAATTCGATCAGGACTACACTGAGCCCCAATACAAGGGGATAGTGCTTGGGTGTTGACCGAGACCTGCTCGTCCATGGGCAAGAGTCTAATCTGGGTCAAGACCCCGACCAATTCCCCAATCAAATTGGGATCGATTCATCTTCAATTTGTTTAGGGCTCGGATATGGGTCTTGACCTAGACCGACCCCCCATGGGTGGGTGACCATGTTTGGGTCAAGACCCAGACCCGAGCCCCTCAATTGGGACTCAATCGAATTGGTGTCGGTTCAACACCAATTCGATTGGGGCTCGGATATGGGTCTTGACCCAGGTCGCCCCCAAATGGGTGGGCAACTTGGACTGGGTCCTGACCCAGACCTGGTCCTGCTTAAATGAGACTCAATTGAGCCTCAATCAAATTGGGGTAGGTTCGTCCCCAATTGAGGGGATCGGGTATGGGTCTTGGCCCTGACTTAGTCACTCACTCATTGGTTGGCAACCAGGTCTTGACCCAGACCTGACCCTTCGATTGACCATCTCAATTCAATCCGTCCTGCTCTACCTGCTCTCGTGTTGATCTTCTACTTTCTATGATTAAGCCAAATTTGGTTGCCTCGGCTTGAATTACTGTGGAGCCCAATTATATTTGTGCTGATGTTTTTTTAATCATTATTAACATTTCGAAGAGTACTGGTAACGATTAACATTTATAACACAAAGCGATATCAATTCTACAAGATAAGCCCCCATCTGCAATACTACAAACATTATATAATTTTTTGAATCATTTTCTCTAAATTTCTGTATGCTGATCCTTGTGTATGAGTTGCCTCTTTTGCTAGTTTCTTCCATTTGATAGCATTAACCTTCAATTCCTTTCCTTTGTCTCCTATCATTAACTCTCTTATGAGCAACTCCACCTCATCTCTCCGTACATTAACAATCTCTATTCCTGCCCTCCATTCTGTACAAGTATATTTGCAGTTTGTTTGCTGATCACAAAAATAAGGCCAACACAACATAGGTACACCAGCGGACAAGCTCTCAAGTATGGAGCTCCATCCACAATGAGTTAAGAAACCCTTAATGGAAGGATGATTGAGTACCTCCTCTTGTGGACACCAACTACAAATCATACCTCTATCTTTGATCTCTTCAATGAATTCTGGAGGCAGTACTGCTGAATCACCCTTCACAAGGTCAGGACGAATGATCCAAAGAAATGGTTGTTCACTGTAAGCAATTCCCATGCTGAACTCCACAAGTTGGTCATGAGTCAAATGGGTTATGCTTCCAAAGTTGATGTAAACCACTGAATTGAGTTTTTGAGAATTAAGCCAATCCAAGCATTCAAACTCTTCTTTCCATAGATTGCAACGTATATGTTTTAAATGATTTTCATCCACAAGGAGATGCAAAGGACCCACAGCATACACTGGTGTAGAAAGCTTGGATGAGAGAGCATCCAGAACATCTTGCTCGAGTGATTCGAAAGTGTGAATGATATTTGCAGAAGCTTTATATGCTCTTCCAGTTGCATCCTTGGTGAAATGGAATAGGATATCATCTTCATCTCTTGTGCGTAGAAAACTTGGTAAGTCACGCAATCTAACATCTTTCATGCACGGAATCCAATCAACTCGTGTGTCCAAATATCCATTTGTCAGAAAATCCTCATCTGGCTTGCAGAAAAACAACAGTTATGGACTGTTAAATAAACATCAACACTCATAGATTAAAAAGAGATTAGGAAGAAGAAAAGAAAGACTTCATTATGACAAAGGTAATAAAACCAAGAAATTATAATATATATATATAACTTGGTAAAAAAGAATGACAGCGCCATGATATTTCAGTATATATAGATGATATAAATGTTACATACCTTTGGGTGGAAATAGACCTCTTTGAATGAGTGCAGGGTACTGCATGAAACCCATGATTGAACAAGCAGATATAGTCCACAAGTTTATGAACGGTATGTCGTACTTCTCCGACGCTGGTTCAGCAGTGAACGCCATGAAACCATCCGACAGTATACAAGAAACTCTAGGGAAGTTGGAGTCTTTTCCACCATTCATATCCGCAATGATGTTGAGAAAGGGGACGACCATGCCATACGTCTGAGCCCAGATCACATCTTTTATACTTTGGGTGGTATTCTCTTGCGATGGAGGAAGCCCGTCGGGGATGGATAAGAATTGGAAACGGGGCAATGGTTCATCAGTGAATCCAGCTTCCAGCAAGCGCCGGTGGTTGTACTCGGTGTTGATGAAGGATACATAGAAGCCTCTGTGGTGGAGGAGCTTGGCTAGATTCAGCATTACTCCTATGTGGCTCTGAGCTGGGACAGGAAGGCACACCACATGCCCGATGGACTCAACCTTTTCTGCTGTTACGACTCCTAATTTGCTACTCTCCATTAATCTTAGCAGATTGCTTTACGTTGTGCATATAACTACACTACACACATATATATATAGTGTATACATGTATATATTTATACATGAAGCGTGTCTTATGATGGTTCGCTGTTTATTCTGAGGTGCCGAACGAAAGGCAGTTACCCGTCAAGTATGAATACCGCAGAGATATGATAATACCAAAGGAAGAGAACAGAAATTGTGTGGCGAGGAATACCATGAAACACGTAGTGGAATATATGTTGGGTATCGATAATGACGGCCCATAAGGAAAATATCTCTGAGGCCCAATAACTTTGCAGGGTAAAACTCATATCATTCAGAACCGGACCGGCCCACAGTAAGGGTAATCTGGCATTCACAAAGCGGTTCAGTATCGAACCCAAATAAAAGTGGACGCCAAAGCTCTATCCCAGGTCGCCATCGGCCAAGGCCAAAGCCTCCTACTGCTCGCCATGGGGTGCCGAACGAAAGGCAGTTATCCGTCACGTATGAATACCGCAGAGATACGATAATACCAAAGAAAGAGATAACAAAAATTGTGTGGCGAGGAATACCATGAAAAACGTAGTGGAATTTCAAATGCATGTTAGAGGATACCACATTCCATATAAGATATATAACCAATTGTAATATTGAGCATTCTATATTTGGATCATACCTTAGATAGACTGTATTTGTATACAAATATACTTAAATGCATACAGAAAATCAATAAGAAAAAAGGTAGATTCTTTCAAATACAAACATGGTATCAGAGCAGTGGTTTTGATTCTAGGAACTCGGAAAAGTTTCATCACTGTTTCTTATACCCTTCCTAGACGAAAATCAGTCAAGAACCTCCACCCAAAACATGTCAGAATTCATGAAACCTCTCAAAACAACACCTACCGAAATTCAACCAACATACCAGAAGAATTTATGCAGCAAATCGCGGCATTACTACGGAACAATCTCGGGACACAATCAACAACAACAAATTTTGAGAATTTATCTCTTGGAATCAAGCTCAGTGGTGACAACTACGCGCTATGGGCAACATTGATAAGGAAAACAATCAGAGGTAGGGAGAGACTCTCACATTATCGGAGACTTTACCAGTTGTTGACAGCCATCGATGACAAGTTTGAGTCGATCAAACGAGACATTCTGACACGTGACCCTCTTCCCTCAGTCGAAGCGGCTTAAGCCATAATACGACGGGACGCCGCGAGGCTTTACATCCTGAAAGCGACATCCTCCGAATTCGACTCATCATTGTGAATCAGAGCGGGACTGGTGGCCAGAACCTCGGGGGACCTGAGCGGCAGAGACGCATCAGGCAAGCAAGGGTCGATTGGAAAGAACAAGTTCCGACCAGAACCACCTCAAAACAGGGACAGGGATGATAAATAGAACTTTGTATGCACTCACTACGATACGAGGAAGCACGCAAAGGAAACGTTGTTTAGGATCGTGGGTAGGGGATTCGATTTCTGACACGACACGATATGCTTTAAATTTTATCTGGGTTTTACCTTAACGGATCCCGTGTCTAAACAACTCTTATACGTTTAGACACGATTAATAATCATGTCTAAACAACTCAGATCTGCAGATATCTATATAAACACAATTAAACACTATTAACTATTTGTGTCTAATCGTGTCATGTATACTTGTGACACGAACACAGACGCGTTTAACTAATCGTGTCGTGTCTAATCGTGACACGTTTATACACATATCAATTTTTACATTTATTCACCGTTGATTGAAAACAATCTAAGGGTATGAAAATAACCAGTTAGTCTAATCTTGCATCCTCTGCACTGCATAATCCTACCTTGAAAAGTAATGTAGAGTCAGAGTGTTGCACCACTCTTCGCAATTTTTCATTTTACTTATTCATTTTAATTTTTTTGAAGTGAAGCAACGTCTCAGCAATCCTCTCACTTATTCATTATTTCATTTCAACTTATTTGAATTAAAGCAACATGAACTCTCGACAACTCTCCGCAGCAACGTCTCATCAACTTGACTCCGCAGCAACTAAGTGCAGCCACCGCAACAACTCTCAGCAACTCTCCGCAACAACGTCTCACTCTCCTCAGTATCTTTTTTGAATTGAAGTCGTCCCGAGCTACCAGAGCTGCTAGTGACGTGTCGAGCTCCCATGCGAACTCCTTATTGACGTGAGCTTCCCCTGCGAGCTGCTAGAGTGTCGTCCCGGGCTCCATCCTAAGCTGCCCTTGTGAGTTTCCTCTGCTAGATGTTAAATGTGTGTCTATATTTATATAATCGTATCTTACTGATTCTCCCTTCATTTCCACCGTTTGTTCTGGGTGTTTCTCCCGTAAACAAGCAGATTGTAATGCAGTTGTAGAGATCTGCTTTGTTAGAGAAAAGTTCTAACATATTATTTATATAATCCTATATTTTCTTTCTGCTTTATTATCTTTGGTTCCAGATTATTTGAGATCAAAATGCTGTTTCCTTTTGGGATGTTTGTATCTTAACTATCTGATATGTAATCTTGCTTCTTTTGTATTGGGATGATATTCATTAACGCTAATCTTGATCGTTTTTTGATGTAATCACTTCTTTTGATTGGTTTATAGTTTGCTTAATGGATAAACCAAGGTAAAATTACTGAATTTCGTGTTTAATTGTGTCATGTTTAAACGTGTCGTGTCGTGTTTAATCGTGTCGTTACTATAAGTTTCAGATCGTGTTGTTTCGTATCGTGTTTATAGGTTCATGTCGTATAACCCCACATGTTTTTCATTTGTTTTTGTTCAATAAAGTTAATCGTGTCCCTTGTCATGTCTCGTGTGATCTGTTAAATAATCATGTCGTGTTTGTGTCTGAAGTTTTGAGAAACGTTTAAGACTTATCTGTTTAGACACGACACATGTTTAGACACGACACGATTAATAACACGATACGATTAGACACGACATGACACAATTGTCACCCCTAATCGTGGGCTACCCGGAGTGGTGGAACGACAACCATAAATTGGGACATCGATCTAATACCAGGAAAGGTGTCGCCGTCACCGCAAGAACCCCCTTCACCGGCACAGAACCCACTTCACCGGGACAGCAAGCAGCAGGTTACGGGGGCGCAACCATGGGAAGGGAAGCTTCACCGAGTGGTAACCCTAATTCCCTTCACCGAATGATTGAAAAACAAGGAAAGCGGTTGTGATATACAGGTGGGTTGTCCAGACTTAATAGAGTGGGGAATCGGTTCTCAAAATCACCACATAATCGGTTCTGGCAATCAAACCCGGTCTGATAACAATTTTCAGAATAAAACGGGATGTGACTGGATATTTGATTGCAGGGTCACGGATACTATGACTTATGATCCTGACAATTTTTCATATTGGTCATCACCATCAAAGCTTTGTATTGAAACCGCCAGTGGAGAACTCGTGAAAGTGAAAGGAGGGTGATTAGTTGTATTGTATGACCTGGTAAACCTCAATAATTACTTATGCATTCTGACATTATCGTCGAAATTATTGTCGCTTTAGTCAAGTGACTAGGAACTTAATTGTGCAGCGCTAATGTATCCACAGTTTTTCCTTTTGCAGGACATTCGTATGGGGTAATCTTATTCCTTTTATTAGGAATTCTATTCAATAAATAACAGGTTGTTAACATAGCCTCACCCCAAAAACCTTCACTTAAACCTGAATAGGATAACATGGAATTAACCATCTCTTTCAAAGTCCTATTCTTCATTTCAGACACACCATTTTGTTGTGGTGTATAAGGAGTTGTAGTTTGATGTATTATACCAGTAGATTGAAAATATACTGGATCATAATACTCACCTCCTCTATCAGTACGTAAATTTTTAATCAATTTACTTTGATGTAACTCAGCTTTTTCTTTATAAATTTTAAATTTATCAAGAGCTTCATCCTTAGCATGCAACAAATAAACATAGCAATATCTAGAAGCATCATCAATAAAAGTAATAACATACTTTTTATTTCCTAATGAAGGAGTAGCATGAAAGTCACATAAATCGCTATGTATCAGTTCCAATACATTGGATACTCTATTTACATCCTTGAAAGGTTTTCTAGTTATCTTAGTTAACATGCAAGTTTGACATTTCTCATTGATTATATCAATAGCAGGTATGAGACTCATTTTAGACATATCTTTCATTCTTTTATAATGAGCATGTCCTAGTCTAGCATGCCAAAAATCCGATTTATTCATATTATTACTAGTACTAATAGAAGTCATGCAAGCAGATTCATTATCAAATGAAACCTTAACATTCCATGTTTGGACAAGATATACTTGTCACTTTCAGCCACCTGTTTGTAACCACAATTATTTAAAACAACACCTGATAAAAGATTCTTTCGAATCCCGATAACATACAATACATTGTTTAAAGACACACTTTTTCCATACGTAAAGACAAGTTTAACATTTCCTAGTCCTTTGATTGGTTCAGTCGCAACATTTCCCATCTTTAAGACAGATCCTTCTTCAATTGGTTGAAAGTCCTTGAGCCAACGAAGATCCTTACATACATGAGTTGTTGCTCCTGAATCAATCCACCATGCAACATGATCATCCTGCACATAAAATGCCTCAGATATTACTGATACATAATTCTGACCATAAATATTATTTTGTATTAAAATCTGACCTTGTTGCTTTTCAGGATCCTTAGATCCTCTTGGACCAACATTATGCTTGCCTTTTCCAACCCGAAAATCCTTCTTGAAATGACCGGGTTTGTCACACTTCCAACATGCCACCTTAGGATTTTTGTTAAAAGACTTGTTGTCATCTCCTTTAAACTTGCGTTTGTTCCCCTTGTTCGAGTTTGAAAATCGACTTTCTTCAACCATGTTTACAAAAGAGTTACCAACTTGGTTCTTACCCTTGGGATTATTGTCAACTTCTTGAGCCCTTAATGACTCCTCAATCCTTAAGTGACTTCCAAGTTGAACAAGAGGCATCTCTTCCTTATTGTGTTTCAGGGTATGTTTGAAATATTTCCATGATGGTGGCAGTTTGTCAATAACACTGGAAACCGAGATGGATTCATCCATCTTCATGTTATGTTGAGAAAACTGTCTTAGAATCCTTAACAGTTCGTTATACTGTTCCATGACCGGTCTAGTATCAACCATCTTGTAATTAATGAAATTACTAACAAGAAACTTCTTGCTTGAAGCATCTTCGGCCATGTACTTGGATTCAAGGGAATCCCACAACTCTTTTGCAGACTCGACATTTTGGTATATATCAAATAGGGAATCAGACATACCGTTCAGGATGTGACCACGACAAATGTAGTCATCGTTCTCCCATTTGCAGTGGCGTCTGGTCTGTTCCACTGTTTCATTATCTAGTAGTTATGGAATGGGAGTACTTAGAACGTAGACCACCTTTAGGGTCGTCAAAAGATAGTGCATCTTCTTTTGCCATCTTCGAAAGTCACTGCCTTCGAACTTATCTAACTTAGCAAACTTGCTCGTCATGTCTCTAGCAGATTCTATGTTCGTCATCTTCAGAGAAATTGTTTCAATCTTTGTTGGAGAACTCTCGAATGGATGATGGTTGAACTTTTGAATGGTTGCTTCGATTATTTGAAGTCGTGCCGACACTTTCAGATTGAAATAATTTGGAAGCACCCAAACTTTCAATCAGATAAAATCAGAATACTGAATTAGAACTTGAGAAGGATTGTGAATGTTTGAGATGAAATTTTGGACCTCACCTATGACCAATTTATAGTGTTTGCCACACCCTTTGGAAGAGACGTCACACCCTTTGGAAGAGACACTACACCCTTTGGTCAAGGCATGCCTCATTTTGGCCACCGCGTGACTTTTGGATTCAAAATTTGGCTCCAAAACCAAAAGGACACCTTAGGATGATGACTTGGAGCCGAAGTAATAGCAATGGTTCGGCCTAATACTTGGCTCTAAAGCAAGTGTCCAAAAACCGGAAATTTTGAGGTTAAAATGTTGTCATTAGTTCCAAAAATTCAAATTTACAATGAATTTTTAGAATAGTGACTTTATGAATAATAAAAAATTTATCAGCTCGACCCCAGCCAGGGGCGCTGCCCCCTTTGACCCACATTGACTCGTCTCTAATCAACTTATGAATCTTCGATACAGTGAATCATAATATACTTAAACAAGCGTGCACTCCGCACCCTCCTAACTTGTTTAATGAGATATTATGATCCTATTGGTCAACTAGTCAATCCAATTACACTAAAATATCTAACAATTATCGGGTGTGAAACTGTGTGAATGGATAGCATGCCAGGAAAAAAAAAATAGGCAGTAAACAACTGTAATAGTGTGCATCCCATCAAACAGTTAATAATGATAGTTAAAAGTTTTAACTCTATTGAAACAAGGATAGTTAATAATCTTTCTATATTGAGTTAAATATCAAATTTCTAGGAAAATTTTGTTTTATGTGCGAATTGCTAGATTCGAATAAAAAAAAAATTGTTATATTCACAAACTAAATTTAAATTTAAATATATCTATATATATATGATCAATCAAATCAACTAGAACACATTGCAAATTCGTTTTCCAAATATATCGCTTGTTGTAGTTTCAAATTTGCATTGCTTCAGTTCAAATTTAAAGTGGATTTTAGATTATCCACATAGCTCGAGTTGTTATGCTCCTCACGCATCTTAACAACTCGATATGAGCTTCATCAATTCACGCACTTCTAAACATATTTATTTTGCAACTTCTGAATATCTAAACAGATTCCAACGACTGTTATAGTTTGTGTTCCAGAAATTGTGGCTCTCACATGTTCTTCCTAGATTCAGTTACTACTCAGTTGATAACAGTCCCCTATACTAAGCATATCCTTTTTGCATCTCAGATTCAATTCATTGCAGCTTCAATTTGTCCATATCCATCATGTTTTGATACAGATCCACAACCAATCTACAAAATCAATTATGATCAAATCTCACCTCAGTTGTGCTCAACACTTTGTTATAATAATACAACTGTACTTATGTTTTTATCAGAAGATACACAGTGAGATTCGTTGAGTTAATGCATGAATTTTCGTAGTAGTTCGTCAACAGAGTAATTCAGGTGTGAAATTCATATAATGACACCTTATTACTGTCTCTCGAGTTTTGTTACTGCGTCAAACAACACTCTCAACTCATTTATGGTTCAGTCTTGTGATTCTTTTAAATTGTTGATTTTAGTTTAAACTTCGCTAATGAAGTTGTTGTGATTTAACAGAATTTCTGCAAGTTTGATATGATATTTTTCAACTTTGTCCTTATTATTCCATCAAAAGGGTTGACGATATTAGTGCATAGTGCGAAAGGCCGTGCAGAGACAGTGCCAACATTAGTGCAACCATAGTGTCGAAGATAGTGCGTGGACTTGTTGACATTGTTTCCAAGCTTGAGGACATTAACGAAAAGGAAGAGGACACAAGCAATATATGGAATATTTCACGACTATATTGCTATTTGTAGAAGTTGAGGTTTTACAGGCTAGTACTTTACCACTTAGTCCATAATGTTTCCTATATAAGGAGGATACCCCTTGTATTTCATATCATCCAAACATTGTACAATATTCTCATCATGCAAAACTTTGTTCTATTAATTTGTGTGTAAATTACTCTCTAAATTATCATAGTGCAGTATATTTGGGGCTTTGTTGAGTCCAAATTTGAGCTAATTCAAGTCTCGATCGATGGATGATCGCAATCGGATGAAGGGACGTAGAGGTTCACTTAAAGGATGGTGGTTCTCTTGTTCCCCAAGGTGGTCCTGGTACCCCCAGAACTTAGGCTTTGTAAAAGATTTTTGTTTGTTTATAAAGACTTGTGGTTGGATGAGTATATTTATTATTCCCTTTCCTCTCACTTTGTCATAGTTTTTTTCGTTGTTGTCACTTCGTTCATGACTTCGACTTAGATGGGCTTTTCAAAAGTGATTTACGAGAGGCGATTTGGTCGGACATTTTATTTTCTTTGGTGTTTAGTTGGAAGGATGGCGATTTGAGGGTCGATCATCCCCCTTCATTCCTTTCTCGAGTCTTGTATTTTTATTGCTTGGATGGGAGAATGATGACTTGTAAGTTGACTAGTGCTTTTGACCATTTGCCCAAGTCTTGGTCTTTGTTGGTTAGATGGTTGGATGGTGACCTATATGTCTAGACCCTTTCTGGCTCTTTTCTTAAGTATTTTAATAAGGTTTATAAGAGTTGTGGTCGTTATAAAACTCGCATTTATGCATGTACGTTAGTGTTTTGGGGAGCTCATGCCAGAGTTAACCTACACAAACTTCATTGATGCTCTATGCATTGAATTTGTTCAAATGTTCTACATTCAAAGGACGGGGTAGTGTCACACCTTATAAGTGTTCCAAATAATATGAACCTGGTGCGGCAATCTCGATGATCTTGTACGGTCTTCCTCACTTTGTTGAGAGCTAGTTTCTGGTTTTCAAGACTCTGAATTCGTTTAGTCTTAATATCATATCCCCACAATGAACTATTGATTGTTGACTCAGCGATTGAAGTATCATGCAATTCCTAGCCTCATGCTTCCTTGTATTTCTTCTAATGTCTAGCATTTCTCGTCTGCTAGGTTCAAATTTGAGCTTCGTTCAAAACTTTTCGTAGTTTCATCAAAGTGTTTGGTTATGTACGAGGCAACGATGATCATTGTTGGGGTAGTTGTTTCCAACTTGTATACAAGGTTGAAGGGTGTTTTAATTGTATCTCGTTTTGTTGTCGTTCTTAGTGCCCATAGGACGTTGTTCAGTTTCGCTACTCAACTTCTTCTGAGGGTGTTCACTCATTAGTCCTAATAAAATTGTTTTATTGTTTCATTGTGGGTGATGCACTGATTTGAAGCAATGTCTGATGTGCAGTTCCTCACAGCTATTTCATATCGTTTCCACAAAATTGAGGTTTGTTGTCGATGATGAGGATCCTTGGAAGGCCATATTTGGAAAAGATATTAACCTTCATGAATTTGATGACCTAGAATTCAGTGGTCGATGCCAGGGCTTTAGATTCGGTCCATTTGAAGAAGTGGTCAGTTGCTACAATGATTTGAGTTATATGCTCGATGCTAATTGGGAAGAGTTCCAACAGGTCAACGCCCCATAGGGCAAACGGCTAGGCGTTCGCAATTCAATTTAGTTAGCGTAGTGTTCATTCAATTTTTGACGAGACGTTTTGATAGGTCTCACATTTTTGTACTAGTGTCGCAACTTCTTTTGGTCATGGGTTAGTACTAACACAACTTGAGTCCTTTCGCACTACAAATAGGGCACCTTCATTATATGAACTTACCCCTTCATGAGCTTCTCAAAATACGCCTTTTACTTTTGGATGGGTGATGCATTAGAGTATGCGTGTTCAGTATCCTCGTTTTACAGCTCTTGGTCGATAGAAAGGTAGCTTGGTGTTAGTCTTCGGATTTTGGTCTCTACTCTAGATTTGGGTAGTATCTCTTTTGTCAAAAACGCATAGATGGTTGTCATCAAATTGGTTCACTTTTCGATGTTGAAGACTTATTCTTTACTTTTGACCACTTAGTAAGAGATCTTTCTACAAATTGGACTTCATGTAAGCCATTATGCTTCATAAGAGGGGTATGGACATCAGTCTAGTTTGTAAAGTCTATGACATTCTCGAGGAGAACACAATTCACATTCTTCGTGATTGTGAGGTGGCGAGAAAAAATTGCTATAATATAGGTACCCCCATTGACATTAATTTTCATGGGGTACCTTTATCAATTTGGTTTAAGTCCAATTGAGTAAACAACTACAATCACCCCAATGGTACACAATGACGATTTACATTTTTATATGCATTTTGAATTATTTGGAAAAACAGGAAGTCATTTATTTTCAATAATAAACTGATAGATTTGAATATTCTGGTACTAATCTTCTCGCAATCATAAGAGATGAGTACAATCTTAGCCAAGAGACAGAAGGAGGCGATACAAAAAACAATCCAGGTTCGAAGGATACCTCCGGACTTCGATTGAACAAAATTGAACACAGATTGATCAACTTTGGCTAACCCTGCTCCATCGGGGTGTGCGGATGTCATCCCAAACTACCTAGATGGTTGGGTGAATGGGTTTCAAAGGAAAGTTGGAACGACAAATAGTCTCGTTCCGAACTTTGGGGGATAAGAGATTGATTAGCTCCAGCAAAAAGTATGAAAATCACCAACATCTTTATGGAATCAAACCTCAAAGAAACAATAGGTTTGATTGTGGAAGAAACCAACGAAGATAGATCTCTTATTAAATTAATTTATGATTACAAAAAATTGTTGTTTGAATTCAAGAAGTACAAACTCATACATATCTTACGGAAAGGGAATGGGGTTGCTGGTTGCTTGACAAGTGAAACGATCACTATCAAAGATAGTTTTGTGATACTAGCTGAACTCACGGGAGGTTGTTTACCACGAGTTCTTTTTGTGCAAATTTAAGACAGAGTACATTTTATGACAAGATTATACATCTAAATAGGATATTGGTTATTGATTAAAAATTAAGTAATTTGTCCGTTGTTTAGATACGAATATTTTCGTTTTAATAAAATGGTTTTAGATTTTTTAGACTCTCTTTTGTTGTTTAGCTTTTCGTGTTTTTGTTTTTATTTTAGATTTCAAGGTCATTAGAAAAAAATGCCCATTTTAAAATTTTCAGAATTAAAAAAATGTAAGTTGACTTTATTTAAAAATCCCATTTAATATTATTTTTTTCATTTTTATTCTTCAAATATTTTCGGTGTTTTAAATTTTCCGATTTTTTTTTTATGTTTAATTGAAATTTTCAGTTCAATTCGCAAGTCTTATTTGAGTGTTCATCCAAATTTAGCTTGGTAATTAATTTTAAAAATGGTAAAATACAACATTTCCCTCTAAAGTTTATTTCGTTTTTAAGTTTCCCATTAAAGTTTAACATTTAAAATTTTCGTCCTAACGTTTAGACTGAATAAAAATTTACCCCTTCCATCCAATTGTCGTTTAGTTCAAACAGAAACCCCATCATATGTAGATCACGTGATTTTTTAACATTCTAAAATGACAAATTGGCCTTTCATTGCCCTGGAAAAGACCCAGATTCACTAATCACCTGGAAGAATAACAGTTTGGATTGAAACAGCGGAGCAAAAATTTATCACTTTGTGGAACTTATTCACCGGCGATGGGAGATTTGGTAGCCTCCTTCACCGGCACTTGTCGTGCAAGCTGGAGATCTCACAAACACAAACACGATACTTCTTGTGGTACTCCTCATTGATGATAAATTTCACCCTCTCGTAGACGGCGGTTCATGAGTCATAAAGAGAGATCCGATAGAAAGGTTAATAATGGAAGGTGGTTCCAATGGAAGAGCTGCATTTCATACGGTTGTTCCCTGAGGACAATTTTATCTTTTCACAATGTTAAAAAATCACGTGATCTGCCCATGATGGGGTTTTCATTTGAACTAAACGACAATTGGACGAAAATGGGATAATTTTTATTCGGTCCCAATATTATGACAAAAATTTAAAATTTTGAACTAACCCTTTAAAAAAATATATAGTTTGGAAAAAATGATGGGAAATGATCATTTTTCCCTCTTAATAAAGGACTAATTAGTAATTAGCCCATCATCTGGCCGGGTAAGCTAGAATTTATGAGAAAATCAGTCAACAGACCGGTTTAATTTTTAAAGCATCAACTGAGTTGACCAAAAGAATCATATTCTGTGGTGGATAATCCAACCAACTGAGTGAACTATCGTCAAACTACCAAATATATCATCATAACTCAAAACACACGACCTTCTCCTCTCTCCTTTTATCAGAAACGGAGCTTGGGGCGTCATTTCCATGGCGACCTTCACCTTCAATCCCACCAGACTCAGAACTCTACCTCTCCAATCTTTTCAATCCAACCTCAGCTTCCCTTTCGTTCGAAGTTCCACAACTACCCGATACACTTCCGTCCAAAACCTCCCCAAATTCCGCTGTAATTCAGTCTCCGAGAGCTCTGTTTCCATCCAGAAAGACGTTGCAGTAGTCTCTGATGAATCCGATAATAAAGAAGAAGAAGCAGAAGACTTCGACGATCCAACCGCTGAGCTGAGCTACCTCGACGCGGAGACCGATCCGGAGAGCATAACGGAATGGGAGCTGGATTTCTGCTCCAGACCTATTTTGGATATAAGGGGCAAGAAGGTGTGGGAGCTTGTGGTGTGCGACGACTCTCTGTCGCTGCAGTACACCAAGTTCTTCCCTAACAACGTCATCAACAGCATTACATTGAAGAATGCCATTGTGTCGATTTGTGATGAGTTGGACATCCCTCTGCCGGAGAAAGTTCGCTACTTTAGGTAACGTCACCATATTGTTATGAATGTTGGTGAGAAATTATGACATGATGCTGTTTCGGGTTGAGAATGTCAGCTAAGTTTTGTAGAGGTTTTGTATAGCTATTTTGTTTCGTGCAACTTCAACTAGAGCAACAGTGTTACCGAGGTTCACGTTTGAACATACAATTGAGTTCCTTTAAGGTGAATTAATGTTTTCGATTGAAATATTGGTGCATTGCAGGTCACAGATGCAGACAATTATTAGCAAAGCGTGCAAGGAGCTTGGCATCAAACCTATTCCCAGCAAGCGGGTTGGTTTGATTCCTTCATCTTTATGCTTCACTCAAACAATTACTATGAATGACTTTGATGTGCTGCTCTATCCAACTAGAACATAACAGAACTTATGTATAATTCCTTCTGCTTCAGTGTTTATCACTGCTGCTATGGCTAGAAGAACGGTTTGAGACAGTGTATACACGCCATCCTGGGTTCCAGAAGGGATCTAAACCTCTCCTGGCTCTAGATAACCCGTTCCCCATGGATCTTCCCGATAATTTGTTTGGAGAAAAGTGGGCATTTGTGCAATTACCATTTTCAGGTTCTCAAGATCTTACATGTTTTATTCAGTGAGTTTCTACTTTGTAGAATTATTTGTACATCCAAAGTTAATCTCTGTGTGTTTCTGGTGTATTTAGCGATTCGAGAGGAAGTCTCATCACTGAAAACAAGATATGTATTTGGATCTGGTCTTGATTTGGACTTGCTTGGTATTGAAGTCGAGGATGCCACGCTGATTCCGGGTTTGGCTGTTGCATCTTCTCGAGCGAAACCACTTGCAGGTTCCCAAAGGAATTTGTTTGATAATCATCTTGTTATTACCAAAGTGTTTTATTTATTTCAATCTGTTATTGCGTAGCCTGGATGAATGGATTGGAGGTCTGTTTAGTTGAAGCTGATACAGCTCGAGGTTCCTTAATACTCTCTGTGGGGATCTCAACAAGGTATCTATATGCACCCTATACAAAAACAGCAGTGACCAACGATGAAGCCGAAGCATGGGAATCTGCAAAAAAATCTTGTGGAGGTTTGCATTTCCTGGCCATTCAAGAAGATCTGAATTCGGATGATTGTGTTGGATTTTGGCTGCTGCTGGATTTGCCACCCCCTCCAGTGTAAATATGGCAGAAAAGATGAAGAAAAAAAAGGAAAGGAATGGACTCAGTAATCTCTGTTACTCATTGGAATAGATATTATTCAAATTTTGTAGACTACTATGTGGTCAAATAAATACAGTGGCTAATAATAAAGTATATAAATAAATAAAGTGGATCAAATTTGACTATACATACATTCACAAACAACAACCCAAAGGCAAGACGACAAAACTTCAAAAACTGCCAATACCATATGAAAACTCACACATACAAGGATGAAGCAAGTGCCACTGCCATGGTATCACACGTGTGGGATACAGCTCAGCGAAACCCGACCAAACGCATTCATCAGGTGGGACTTGCATCGGAGCGGACTCAATAGACCCCAATGGCTCCCGCTTCTGCCGGTCGCCACGGCTACAACCGCTTCTATCCCGTCGTAGGCCGCAGGAACCAGCGGCGCTGGGGCCTGTCGTCTCTGTCTCTTCTTGATGTCGCTCATCTCCATCTTCGACGGGAACTTGGTCACGCCGATGATCGCCTTGTACTTCCTCCGCTGGGAGGTCCCTGCCGTCGGTGAATCCTTGGAGGTGCTTAGTGACCGGAAGGAGTTTGACCTCATGATCCGAGCGCCAGGTGTGAATTCCCTTCGCAAGCTGAGCTGCCTTTTGAAGGAATCTGACCTGAGCAGCGAAAGGCGGGACCTTTGTTCCTCGTAGGCACGGAAATTGCGGGGTTTCTCGAACGGGATTGACCTACCGCAGAATAAGATGGAGTCGATGGATGAAATGGCTTCCTCCATCTGGTCCCCGGAGAAGTCGAATTGTTCTAGAGGAAATGGAGAACCGAAAGCTTCGGAGGTATCTGCATCCAAGGTACTCGACGAAAGGTCACACAAGGAAAGTGCGTCTTCTTCGGTCTCTGTCTCCTGTAGAATAACCCAGTTGGGGGGGATGCCTTCCTTTTGCTGTTCCATTGGAGTAAATTGTTTTGTGTGTGGATTGGTTGATGTCTGCTATACTCGGTGTTTGTAACATATATATATATATGAAGAAGTAGAAGTAGGTGCGTGAGAGAGAGCACAAATACTTTCTTTCTTTCTTGCTGACTAAGTAGGGATCTTCTAGATGAAAGAGACAAGGTGAGAAAGAAGGAAACATGAATAAAGTCTATACCAGAGCTCTAGAAGAGAAGAGGTTGACTAAGTCGAAAAAAAAAATGATAATTACAGCATCTAGAAGAGACGGAGGACGGTCTGGACTCTAGCCGGATGGTGGGTGATGCATTATACATAGAAAGCTCAAATATAAAAAAGGTTAATTATCTTAACCGTTACTTATGTTGATACATGTCACTGAACCGTTCAAACTTGAGTTGAACCGTTACTTATGTTTCCATATGTGACTAAACAGTTCAGTTTTATAAATGTCGTTATTTGTCACCGTTAACTACTGTAATGTGCTTGTCACGTGAGCTGCTTAGATTGTGAACTTCTGAAACTACCCTAAACATTGTCTACTTATAATCAGCTTGTTCCTTAGGTGTTGGAGAAGTTTGAGCGTGAAAAATTCTGGAAAAGTAAGGAAGAACTGACGAAGTCACGGTGAGAACACAGAAGTCATGAAGTCTGAGGATGAATGTTGTCCTAAGGGTTTTGACAACCGTAGAAAGGTTCTATCTCGGTCAATATCTTCCCCTAATCCCTACCACGGAGCTTCGCGTATGAGAATGTGCTACTGTGGGTTTGTGTGCTCTGTCAAATCTGCTGGTACGTGGCAGAATTTCTCTCGTCGTTTCCATGGAAGCCCCAATTTTGAGGTAATTTGACAGTGGGTAACCGTAATTGTCAACCCTAATTCGTTTTGCTGCAGTCAATTGAACCGTAATGCCTTATTTTCGAACCTTAATTTGTAATCGGAGGTACATGTTTATTGTTTCTTCTGTTGTAGTCTGTACAGAACCCCAGATGTGGGTTTTTTGATTGGGAAGATCCAGTTATGTGTCCTTACGGTCGGATTGCAGTGATGCAATTTCAACAAAGAGGGAAACATTTGAAAGAACAATTGGATGTTGTGTAAACCCGATCTCTTGAAAGTCGACTCAATCGGAAGTTAGTTGCAGTGTTGGTAATTGTTGTTGTTTTTGTTCTAAGTTCAATTGCGAAAAATTAGTAGAAGTTAGTTGTACCTTTGTATGTAACTGAAGTGTGAATTGTAACTGAAGGATGAAGAACAATGTGTATTTTGCGAAGGTGGTAACTTATGTTTGTGGAGAAGTTGTTAAATGAAGTGTTATCTTTTCTGAACCGTTATTAAAAGGTGACTTAAGTTTGGACATTTTGTTATCCAACCGTTACTTGGGTTTCCTAGAATACAGAATACATCCGAAAACATAATCCATAAAAATACAGAATACATCTGAAAACATAATCCATCATATAATCCCAAAACAGGTTCTGTTATCCTCACAAAGCCAATGTCTCTCACAGCAGTTCCAAAAACATAAGCTAATGTCTCTCACAAGGATTTCTAAGAACCAACTCCATGATTGTTGATTTTCCGTCTCCACTCATGTGAATGCAATGGGTAAGAGAGCATTATCAGGGTCTCTGGTAACTGCACATAGCAGTTGACCACCATATGGTCCCTTCAAGAAGCAGTCATCAAGTGTTATGGATGACATACAACCCTTGATGAATTCGTTCTTACAAGCATCTAAACAGACGTACAACCTTTCAAACTTTGGCATTAATGGACTCGAGATTGAGTCAACGTGCACAACAACAGTGGTGCATGGATTATGATCCATTAAAGTCGTGGCGTAGTCCCTCACCCTACCATATTCCGCAGTACGATCTGCAGACAACTTTTCCTTCGCTAGTTTCATGCTCCTTGAAACGACAAACCTATTTACTTTCCATCCATATTGTCTTTGAATCTCACCACGAATAGTCCGATTTTGCATAAAAAAATAGGTTTTCGTAAAAAGCATTTACTAAAGGGACATAAAAATGTCAACAGTCTTACCCTTAACTTAGGGTTGTCCCTAAGCATACCAATGAAGTGATCACACACTCATTTGTATCCAACGTTATGGTTAATGTGAGAACGGGGACAGTTATGCTCCTTCATAAAATCACGAATCTGCACCGTGCTTTCTTTGTTCACAGTCCTGGCAATCACCCTGAATCCGCACTGGTGGTGCAGTATACTTTCATTCGGATCTTGTTGTTCACTGGGATGACAATTTCATATCCATGAAATATTACATGGTCTCTCATGGCCTGCTGAAGGCTAATCGACTGACGAACAACATGCAGAGTTGAAGCTCGAAATCTCCCTAATGCTTTTCATCCTTGTAATATTTAAAAAATGCACACGTTGAGGCATCATCTTGTACGTCCGCTTGTCCACCCATTTCCAATGTGTCACTCCTACAATGGCCATTCCCATGGTCATTCCTTTTCTATCGGTGATTTCGTTTTTTTACTTGCTTCTTCTTTCGCCATTTCCGCATCTACTTTGGATGATGGATCAGCCTCCAACGAACTGTAACTCGCCTCACCCTCGAACTTGAAGTGCTTTAAGTCGTCTAGAAGATCGGCTAGCGTTACATCATCCTCAAATATGGAGTCATCACTGTGATCTTCCTCAACAACCGGTTTCTTACCTTTGTCACCAACTGGTTTCTTACCTTTGCTCTCATCCTCAACAGTATGCTTCTTACTAATTTCCAGGTTGGGTTCCTTCCGTCTCCCTGATTTCAACTTTTCAACCATTTTATTGCACACCATAATCAAAAGAGATCATTCACACACTCATCTTGGCTTAAGGGAGGCAACACAAAAACTTCAATCTTTTCACAAGTACCTTGGGACTCCAAAATTGATGGAATGTCTTTCTCATGACTGATTACCCTTAAATCTGTCTTCGGGTTTCCGTTCGGTGGGAAGTATAGAAGTCCACCATCGTCTACGAGATTGCAATAGATGACCGCTAATCCAGAGAGAAACTCGTAATTCATATTCTCCCACGGTATGACAAATGACTTCTCTTCAACTTCGTATGCATCAATTCCCCCATTGTCAATCCACTTTCCACTGTGCCTAACGTATAGCGTATAAAGGTAGTCTTTGGTTGACATTCCTGGGAATAAAGGTATGTCTCAACATAGATAACACATTTATCACATAATGCAGAACAAACGTAACCCATAACGCACAAAAAAACAAACTTTCAAAATAAAAAACAAAATTTTATTACCAAATCGACAAGCTACAACACGTACGAAGCATATCAACATAAAACCCTAACCTACAAGCCGAACTTCAACAAGAATCTGCAACAAATCGCACAATCACACAGAAATAGGAATATATTATGCAGCAATTTCATCGTTTCGCACCACACAGCAAAAACAGAGCCCTAATCTTCAAACGAATCAAACATTAACGCAAATAATAGGGTAGACGAACACAAACTGAACTTGTAGCACATAGTAGAATGCGAAAAGCCAATGAAGTTGTAGTTCAATCGAAGCGAAAACCAACACTTACTTCCAGATGTAGGTCTGTCGCTAATGAGGGGGAGTTCTGTGCTGCAAATCGCCACACTCTGTGCGGAATGAGGTCTGAAAGGGTGGGTTGGAGGGAAATTGGAGGTGATGGGAAGTTAGAGTGTGTTGATGCCTATAAAACGAGGGAAACGGTACAAAGGTGACGGAAGGGTATAATCGTACTTTCAATTGACTTCAAATCGTTTAAATTGGGTCATGTGCTTTCCACATGACATTTAGACGGTACAATGTGACGGAAACTTCACGGAGTAACCATTCAGTCACATCTTCAAACTTAAGTAACGTTTCAGGTACACAAAAAAAGATGAGTAACCTTTTAATCACATAGGTCAAACATAAGTAACTGTTGAGGTAATTAACCCAATATAAAAGGAAAGTTTGTTACCCAAAAACGAATAGAACCAGTCTCTAGGACAGACTATTATGGTACAAATACCATAATTATAATATATTTTCAATTTACATTCTATAACTATAATTATTACAGATGTAATCTTAATATAATAACCGTTTTTATTTGTATACCTACTGTCATTACTACATATGAAAATTACTATATATGAAAGTAATGGAAAACCATATTATTTTAATAACGTAGACTTATTTCACAAACAACAAAAATATTAAGTACTACCACCATTCAATATTAATTTTTACACAATTCAATAATAAAACCATTCAAAATTAACATTAATACAATTTAATTAGAGTTTGTTCAATCTTGAATCTATAAAAATTGAAATGTTAAAATTATACTTCTATTATTAGTATAGATTAATATTAAATAATTATTATATTTATATAATTACCTTAGTTATAACCATGTGTATGTCTAAAATATTATAATCATTAGAGTTAGTAAATTTATCAACATAACTGCACTACATCATAGTGATACGGTTAATCATATTTAAAAAAAATGGTTATAACCATAATTTTCGAATTTTCACCGCACAATTTTCAGCACTAGCGTTAACTGATATCCTATCTTAAAAAACAATACCTTCAAACTTTTATAAATGTATAAATTGCACTGAAAGTAACAATATGTGTTAATTATTTTTATCAATGTTTTATGTTAAATTCATTGTGATACGATAGTAGTTAACAATACAATTATATTTATGTATATACTTGAAATATTTTTAAACACATCTATTGAAATTGGGTTAATTACCTGAACCGTTACTTATGTTTGACAATGTGACCGAACCGTTCAAACTTGAGCTCAACCGTTACTTAAGTTGACACATGTGACTGAGCCGTTACTATCACCTAACTGCTGTTATTTATTCCCGTTAAGTAGTCACATGTGCTTGTCACGTGATATAGTTGTAATTTGAAGTTCCGAAACTACCCTAAACAGCTTGTCTACTTAACAGCAGCTGATTCTTAGAATCGAATAACAAGGAAGAACCGAAGAGAAGTTTGAGCGCGAAGAGAAGTTAGAACAAGGAAGAACCGAAGAACCCAATTGAGAAGAACCGAAGACAGAAGCCCCAATTTTGAGGTAATTTGACAGTGAGTAACCCTAATTGGCAACCCAAATTCGTTTTGCTGCATTAATTTGAACCGTAAAGCCTTATTTTCGAACCTTAAATCATCAAATCTGAGGTAATTGTTTGTTGTTTCTTCTTTTGTAGTATGTACAGAACCCCATATGTGATTTTTTTGATTGGGAAGATCCAGCTATGTGCCCTTACGGTCGGATTGCAGTGATGCAATTTCAACAAAGAGAGAAACATTTGAAAGAACAATTGGATGTTGCGAAAACCCGAGCTCTTGAAAGTCGACCCAATCGGAAGTTAGTTGCAGTCGTGGTAATTGTTGTTGTTTTTGTTCTAAGTTCAATTGCGAAGAATTAGTAGAAGTTAGTTGTACCTTTGTCTGTAACTGAAGGATGAAGAACAATGTGTATTTTGCGAAGGTGGTGACTTATGTTTGTGGACATGTGATTAAAAGGTGACTTACGTTTGTGAACTGTGATTAAAAGGTCACTTAAGTTTGGACATTTTGTTACCCAACCGTTACTAAAATCCAGAATACCCTAAAAAAACACAGAATACATAATAATCCATCAAAATCCAGAATTCAGAATACATCCCAAAACATAATCCATCCTATAAAACAAATTCTTTACAAGCAACTAAAATTCTTTACAAGCAACTAAAATTATTTACATGCAACTAAAACAAATCCATTGTCATCTTCATTACCCTGAAGTTGCTCTTCTCCAGATAAAATTTTCTTTTCCCTTTCCTCTTCTACCTCTTGAAGTATCTCCTGTAGGGAAAAAAATAATTGCACCTCAGACTCAAACCCAAACATCTATGAGTGCTCATAAAATTTCGAAGGAAAAAAATAGAGTTTTTTCTCAGCAAGGCAAGACGATTTGACTCGATCAAAATTCTGTAACATTTTTCATGAAACTAGTTGTTCATTATTTCATTTCACAATATAGCAGGTTTAACCATGACAAGATAAGATCATGAAAGGCATATGACTAGAAATCCGGCTACAAGCCGAACTTCAACAGCAATCTGCACCAAATCGCACAAACACACCCAAATACGAACATATTATGCAGCAATTTCATTATTTTATACCGCAAACCAACATCAAAACCCTAATATTCAACTGAATCGAGGATTAACGAAGTGAAACAGGGTAGAAGAACACAAACCCAATTCTGAAAACAGCAAGAATGCGAAAAGACACACAAACCGAAGTTCAATCGAAGCAAAAACACGAACTTACTTGCAGTTGCAGTTCCGAAGCGCAATGTGGCCGAGGAGGGTTCCGTCCATGCTCAAAATCAACAAGGAGGAGGTCTGCAAGTTTCGGTGTGAGTGAAATGGGAGTTGATGGGAAGTTGGAGTGTGGGGATGATTATAAAACGAGGGGAAACGTTGCAAAGGTGACAGGAGGGCATTATTGTCCTTTCAATTGACTTCAAATCGTTTTAATTGGGTCATGTGTTGTGCACGTGACATTTAGACGGTAAGATTTGACGGAAACTTCACGGAGTAACCTTTCAGTCACATGTTCAAATTTAAGTAACGTTTCAGTTACACACAAAAATATGAGTAACCTTTTAATCACATGGGCCAAACATAAGTAACGGTTGAGGTAATTAACCCATTGAAATTTGATTCCATGTTATATATATATATATATACACGTTAATTGAATCAATTATTTAAATGCAAAAATGTTTGCATAATATAACTTAATAAAAGTTTACATATAACATAGTATATCGAGCTATAGTATAAAATATACTAGTAAGCAGTGTTATCAAAATCGGACCGGCCCTCGAACCGATGAGGGGGCCGATTTCCAGTTTGGCCGGTCCAACCTGGTCGGACCTGGTTCGTCGTGCATTTCACTATTTATAAGTGTTATGTTGCAGTAAGCTTGGTCAAAGAAGAGCTTTACTAGTAAATATTTGTTGCAGACATCACTAGTACTAAACAAGAGATTAGATTTCATATTGCCGTGCTCCTAATAAACGCTTAAACACATTCAAAAGCATGGATTTTGAAATTGGAACTGGTTAAAAGACATACCTATTAGCACCTGCAAATCAGAGAACACAATAACAATGATTGAATGTAGTAAAAAAAACTCAAGGGCTAAAATTTGCAGACCCAAGTGAAAAAATTCAAACTTTACAAAGACATATGATAAAAGATGGGGGGAAAAGAGTGTTTTACATAGTTCAACGCCTTCTGCAGAGCCGGGGAACTTCCTTCCTTGCACACGCACCATGTCCCCTCTGAAACACCACCTAAAATGCACAAACTGAACTGTAAAAGATGGGGGGGAAAGAGTGTTTTACATGCTTTGGACGTGCGGTTCTGCTGTTTAAATTGAAGAAGTTGCTCGATAGAACTGAAGAAGTCGGTTTAAACCGAAGAGAACCACCCAAAAAATAGAACCGAAAATTGGCCGGTTTTAAAAGAAACAACCGCTTTTTCAAAAACTGTACGGTCTAACCCGCTTCAAATACTGTTCATATGTATTTCGGTCTTTTAGCTGAACCAAACCGGAAATGGGTCTGATTCCTGTTCGGACCGACAGTAAGTTGTCACTTTACTAGTCTGACTGATATGTAATGGTCGATTATGTATTAATGTACGCGTCTCGCGGTTAAAATAATATCTCCATGTATACGTATTTTGTAACAGTAACTGTCATGAATAATATCTTCTAAACCGTGTGGAGGTTGCTCACTTGAGTGTTACCACAAGAAATCTGATTTTGCTTCCCTTCCTTTTCTCTCTAAAAAATCCTAAGTGTTCTTCTCAATTCTTAGTGTGTTCTTCATTAGATTGAGTGTGTCATCCTAACAATTGGTATCAGAGCTAAGGAGATTCAACACGATCATTGAAGATGGAGAGTTCGAAGTTTGGAATCGAGAAGTTTGATGGATCCGATTTCGGTTTCTGGAAGATGCAGATCGAAGATTGTCTCTACCAGAAAGATCTTCACGAACCCTTGATCGGGGTGAAGCCGGATTCCATGATAGAGGATCAGTGGAATCTGAAAGATCGTCAGGCCCTAGGTATGATCCGACTGACTTGTCGAAGAACGTGGCGTTCAACATCGTCAAGGAGAATACTACGTCCAGTCTGTTGAAGGCGCTGTCAAATATGTCTGAAAAGCCATCGGCTATGAACAAGGTATATTTGATGCGTAGATTGTTCAATTTACAGATGTCTGAAAGTGGATCTGTTGCTGATCATATCAACGAGTTTAATATGATTGTGAGTCAATTGAGTTCTGTGGAGATTCACTTCGAAGATGAAATTAAAGCATTGATTTTGATGTCATCTCTGCCTGAGTCTTGGGATACTATTGTTGCTGCAATTAGTAGTTCCTGTGGTTCTGAGAAACTGAAATTCGAGATGTTGTTCTCAGTGAAAGTATTCGCAAACGCCAAGTGGGAGATTCATCGGGTAGTGCTCTCAGTGTGGACAGAAGGGGGAGAAGCAATTCGAAGGGACAAAATCAACATGGTCGATCAAAATCAAAGAATCGAGGAAAAACTCCGAATAAAGCCAACGTGATTTGTTGGAATTGTGGAGAGAAATGCCACTATCGGACAGCCTGTAAGAAACCCAAGAAGAAGCAGAATCAGAATTCAGGAAATGATACTGATTCTGTAAATTCAGCAGAAGACATTGGGGATGCTCTAATCCTTAGTGTGGACAGCCTGGTTGAATCCTGGATTTTGGATTCTGGTGCATCTTTTCATTCGTCTCCAAGCAAGGAATTGTTTCAAAATTTCAAGTCTGGAAATTTTGGAAAGGTATATCTTGCTGACAACAAGATATTGGAGATTGAAGTAAAAGGGGATGTCTGCATAAAGACCCCATCGGGAAACCAGTGGACATTGGAGGATGTCAAATATATTCCTAGACTCAAGAAGAATATGATCTCTGTTGGTCAGTTGGATAGCACAGGCTACGCATCAGAGTTTGGTAAAGGTTCGTGGAAGATTGTAAAGGGTGCTATGATTGTAGCTCGTGGCACGAAATCTGGAACCTTATACACCACTGAAGGGTGTATAAACATGGCTGCTATTGCTGAGGGTGCTTCTGGTTCATGTCTGTGGCATAACAGACTTGGACACATGAGTGTTAAGGGAATGAAGATGCTGGTTGGAAAAGGAGCTCTAGAGGGTCTGAAGTCTGTTGATATGAGTCTTTGTGAGAGCTGTGTTCTGGGCAAACAGAAACGAGTTAGCTTCACAAAGACTCCGAGAGAGTCGAAGAAAGTGCAGTTGGAAATGGTTCATACAGATGTATGGGGACCATATCTAGTTTCATCACTTGGAGGATCCAGGTTTTATGTCACCTTCATTGATGATTTCAGCAGGAAGGTATGGGTTTACTTCCTGAAGCATAAGTTAGATGTGTTTGCAACATTCAAGAGGTGGAAAGTTGAAGTTGAGAATCAGACCGGATTGAAGATCAAATGTTTGAGGTCTGACAATGGAGGAGAGTATGACAAGTCAGAGTTCAAAGCATTATGTGCTGCTGAGGGAATAAGATTGATGAGGATAGTTCCCGGTAAGGCTAGGCAGAATGGAATTGCTGAGAGGATGAACAGAACATTGAATGAGCGTGCGAGGAGTATGAGACTGCATTGTGGGCTACCCAAGATGTTCTGGGCAGACGCAGTGAGCACAGCTACATACTTGATCAACAGGGGACCGTCAACTCCCTTGGGGTTCAAGATTCCAGAGGAGGTATGGATAGGAAAGGATCTCAAGTACTCACACTTGATAACTTTCGGTTGTACTGCTTATGTTCATGTTGATCCAGAGAAAAGAGATAATCTTGATGCTAAGGCTGTGAAGTGTTACTTCATAGGCTATGGTTCTGACTTGTTTGGTTACAGGTTTTGGGATAACAAGAACAGAAAGATCCCGAGACACTGTGATGTGACGTTTGATGAATCTGTCTTATACAAGGACAGAGAGCAGAAGGTTCAAGAGACTACGAAGCAAGTGGGAGTTGAGTTTGAGATGCAAAAGATTACACCCATAGAAGATACTCAAACAACTCCAGAGACTGTGGATGAAGAACCCGTAGTGGAACAAATGACACCTGACCAGGTGTTGAGGAGATCATCCAGAACCATCAGAGCACCATATAGGTATTCACCTTCATTACATTATCTGTTGCTGACTGATGAAGGGGAACCAGAGTCTTTTGATGAGGCCCTACATGTGGAGGATTCAATCAAGTGGGAGCAAGCCATGGATGATGAGATGAGCTCACTTGAGAAAATAACACGTGGTTGTTGACTGAATTGCATGTAGGGAAGAAAGCCTTGTTGAATAGGTGGGTGTTCAGGATAAAGGCTGAACCAGATGGCAAAAGACAGTTCAAGGCTCGGTTAGTAGTTAAAGGGTATTCACAAAGGAAAGGTATTGATTATGCTGAAATATTTTCTCCTGTTGTGAAATTAACTACTATCCGGATTCTATTGAGTATTGTTGCTTCTGAGAATTTGCATCTTGAGCAAATGGATGTAAAAACAGCATTTTTACATGGAGATCTTGATAAGGAGATCTATATGCATCAACCAGAAGGATTTGTTGTTCCACGCAAGGAACACATGGTGTGCAAGCTCAACAGGAGCTTGTATGGGTTGAAGCAGGCACCGAGGCAATGGTACAAGAAGTTCGACTCCTTCATGATCAAGAGTGGCTTTTGTAGGAGTGAAAAGGATCAGTGCTGTTATTTCAAGAAATACACTGATTCTTATGTATTTCTACTCTTGTATGTGGATGATATGTTGATTGCAGGATCCAGTATGAGAGAGATAAACAATGTGAAAGCAAGTTTGTCTTCTGTGTTTGAGATGAAAGACTTGGGGTGCATCGAAGCAGATTCTTGGGATGCGAATATCTCGGGATAGATCTGCTGGAACCTTAAGTCTATCCCAGGAGCAGTATATTGAGAAGGTAGTGACCCGATTCAGGATGACTCATGCTAAGCCCAGGACTACTCCTTTGGCAAATCATATAAAATTGTCAAAGGGGTAGTCACCCAAGACAGCTGAAGAACATGACCAGATGGCACTGGTTCCATATGCTTCAGCAGTTGGGAGTTTGATGTATGCTATGGTTTGTATAAGACCTGACATAGCACACAGAGTGGGTGTGGTTAGCAGGTACATGGCAAATCCGGGGAAAGAGCATTGGGAAGCTGTGAAGTGGCTTCTAAGATATCTGAAAGGTACATCCAGTACTTCACTTTGTTTTGGCAAATACAAAGTGATTCTGCAGGGTTTTGTGGATGCTGATCTTGGTGGAGATGTAGACTCTAGCAAGAGCACATCCGGATACATTTACACCATAGGTGATACTGCAGTGAGTTGGATGTCCAGGCTTCAGAAATGTGTTGCTCTTTCATCTACTGAGGTTGAGTATGTGGCAATAGCTGAAGCTAGGAAGGAGATGATATGGTTGGCAGATTATCTGGAAGAGTTGGGCAAGAAGCAGAGTGACAAGATTTTGTATTCAGATAGTCAGAGTGTCATACAGTTAGTGAAGAATTCAGTCTATCATTCGAAGACTAAGCACATTAGAAGACGGTATCATTTCACTCGCAGTGCAGTGGAAGAAGGCTACTTGTGCTTAGAGAAGATAGATGGTGCAAAGAATCCAGCAGACATGTTGACAAAATGTGTCGATGTTGGGAAATTGGGGTTGTGCAAAACCTCAGTTGGTCTTCTGTAGTTATGTTACTACAGATGGTGTGGTGAAGGTATTAATGGTGATGCTAAGAAAATATGTGTTTGTTTTGGTGATGTAATAAGTCTCCAAGTGGGAGAATTGTTAGGTATTGTAGTCTGATTGATATGTAATGGTTGATTATGTATTAATGTACGCGTCTCGCGGTTCAACCTCCATGTATACGTATTTGTAACAGTAACCGTCATGAATAATATCTTCTAAACCGTGTGGAGGTTGCTCACTTGAGTATTACCACAACAAATCTAATTTTGCTTTCCTTCCTTTTCTCTCTAAAAAATCCTAAGTGTTCTTCTCAATTCTTAGTGTGTTCTTCATTAGATTGAGTGTTTCATCCTAACATGTTTTACATGCTTTGGACGTGCGGTTCTGCTGTTTAAATCGAAGAAGTTGCTCGATAGAACTGAAGAAGTCGGTTTAAACCGAAGAGAACCACCCAAAAAATAGAACCGAAAATTGGTCGGTTTTAAAAGAAACGACCGCTTTTTTCAAAAACTGTACGGTCCAACCCGGTTCAAATACTGTTCATATGTCACTACAAGAAATTTGCATTTTTGTGAGGGCCAAAATTGTAAGGGAATATCAAAAATCCCTTAGAAATATCACTTTGTAAGGGATCTATCCTTAACAAATAAGCTTGCCGGAAAAATAGCAGTTTAAAAGGAAAACCCCTTGCAAAAAATTTCAAGAAAATTTCTTTATAAAATCCCTAGCAAACTTTTAAAAATCAATTCCCTCACAAACTTACTTAGGGAATTTTGTGAGAATTTTCCTCAAGTAAATTATAAAGGAATTTTACAAGGGTTTAATTTTCAAGAATTTTGAGGGAAATAGTGAGGGTTTTTATTTAGTAAATTTACTAAGGGATTATTAAGGAGTATATTTAGTTAAATTTGTAAGGAATTTTGTACACTAACATTTTCAAGGAAAATCACTATAAATAATTTTAAGAATATATATTAATATATATATATATATATATATATATATATATTATAAAACAAGTTCATAATTTAAACTTTAATCATTCAATGTCTACTATAAAAGGTCATAATGACATCACTATTCAATAATCAAGTTCTTATGTATAATCCATCTATACAATGTCATCACTATGAACTAAACGCAGAAAAGGAAACCATGGAACATTATCAATCAATTATTTATATACTTCAGCAACAAGCATAATTGTCTCCAGCAAGTCATCTACATTCTGCCCTTTCAAGACAATCATCTGTCAAATGATTTGATGCAAAAATGATTACCCGTGAAGCATAAAACCAATGTCATTTTTTTGCATTAAAATGACAAAGCACCTGAACCATTGGGGGATCCCCACCGAATGGAAGAAAGCTCCTGCATTACTCAGTATGAACTAGCTCCATCCTTGTCAATATGATCATGTAACATAGTTACATCAACTTTTCCAAATTAAATAAAAAGTTCCCCAAATGCTTCTCATCCTTATTATCCTTAGAACGAAATTCTTTATTTTAGCCAAACAGACCTTGTTAATTGTGACGACTATAGGTACTCCAGCTGCTTTTGCATGAGCAAAAGCCTCGTTGGTCTGAGGTTGGATCCCATAGTCAGCAGCCACAAGAATGATAGCAATGTTAGTCACCCTAGCTCCTCGAGCCCTCATTGCACCAAATGCCTATAGAATCATATATGATGGATATGACATGATATGATTAAAGGAAATAAATACATATGACTAAGTGTAAAGCAGAAGTAAGTACACGTCATACCCTGGAGTATCAAGAAAGACACAAGTTTGCGGTTTACCATCAAGAAACTCATGTGCATAAAGGTGAGCAGTGACATCATCCCGGTTATGATAACACAAGTTTTTACACTTGCGAAAAGGACACTTGATCTTTCCCATACTAACAAAGAAAGAATTTGAATATATCAAGTTATATTTAACAAAATGTTACATAAGGAAAAGAACGAGGTTACCTGTCTAGGACGAATGCTTGGTTTTGGACCGTAAAAGCAAGGGTAGACAACACAACCTTCAAAAGAAAGAAAATACCAAAGATAAATCAACAAAAACCAATAAGGCCTTACTCAGCATTTAGCAATTAGTAATAACTGATTCAGCAAAGAATGAATCGCTAATGTTACAAACAAACAACAAACCAATGAGAGTTCAATTGCTTGCCTAGATTAGTCACATTCTTTACATTTTCCTTTCACGTCGGATCCTTCGTATGCAGAAACAAAGAATGTACTTTGATTATTTTGCAGAAACTTGCAGACGATTAAAAAAAAAATCTTAAATTGATTGGATGAAGAAATAAACGCAATGTGAAATGAGGATGGAAAAGTTATATACTTGAGAAAATCAACCAGTTTTTGCTGCAATCTGGTCAGTGTTTCTTCCTCAATCTTGACTTGTGACAACAACTCAGGCAATTAACTGAAACAAACAAAAGTAAACACATAACTAAACAAAATTCACTGCTACGCATAATAAATATTAATTTATATATACACTTTCTTGCTCCTTGCCTGGTTTCTAATCTAGAGTACAAAAATGACGATAGGGAAGCTACTTGAGTTGAGAGGTAAGACCACCATTGTCTCTATGTACATGGTCTACAATACTCTGTGTATTATTAGCACATCACCTCAGGAATCATATTGAATAAGCATACATACAAAACAAGCGTACAAGATGCTCACTTGCTCAGCACCATAGATAGTTGAGGGAGACTGAGTGGCTATAACTTATTCCTTATACTGAAGAACAGATAACTTTTATCTCCTGCTTGATAAAAAAACAAAACAAGATCACCTTCTTGTCGACTAAAATTACTTCAACACCAAAAGCCACTAAACATAGCAACCCACATATAAACGTATAAATGAAACCAAATCTATTGGGACAAAATTCGTAAAAACATGTTTCACTGTTTTATACTTTATCTTGCTAAATTGATTATCACTACTCACTAGGCTTAAGAGGCGCCGATGCCGAGATCCGCCAGGTAGAGCTTCAGGCTAGGCAAAGGAGGGAGGAGAGGAGGGAGAATTATCACTACTCACTAGGATTGATGGCTAGGGTTAGATATGGGAGGGAGGAGAGGGCGTAGGTGGAGTTGCACTTGGCTTCCAGATCGGGGATCTGGACGGCGGCGGTGGAAGAGATGGTAGAGTACAGGAGGAAAAAGGAAGCGTCGGCTAGGGCGAAGTAGAGATCTGAAGGGAGGAGGGAGGGGAAGGAGTCGGAGATGAGGATGGAAAGGGCGAGGAGAAGAACGGCGGAGGCGCGGTGGATCGATGACGACGGAGGAGATGGCGCGGTGGAGGGCGGGCGACGACTAGGAGGCAGTGAAGGAGGAAGTTCCACGGAGTTTCACAATAGGATTGAACCTTTGAACTTTGAAGTTTCACGACTGTTTTACTTTTATCTAATATATATTATATAATATAATATTTCTTTAAGATTTTCCCATATAAATAATTTCTTTTTAAGGATATATAAATCTTTTGCAAAATTAATATATTTTTTGAGGAACTATAATCTCTTACAAAATGTAGAATTGGAAAAGGTAATTAGTGAGAGATTATCCTTAAAAATATTTATTAGGAAAATCCCTCACAAAATATTTATTACGAAAATCCCTCACAAAATATCATCATAAATCCCTCACAAAATATTTATTAGGAAACTCCCTCACAAAATATCATCATTATTCCTTTAAAATCTTTTCCTTACAAATCTTTTAGTAATGTAGTAAAGAAAATATATTTTGTGAGGAATTTCCCTAATTATTATTTTTCTTACTTAACCCTAACAAATCCCTTACAAATAGTTCTAAATTTAAAGGGATTATTTCCCTTGCAAAATTTCCTTCACAAAATATTGATTTTCATGTAGTGTGTATTTCGGTCTTTTAGATGAACCAAATCGGAAATGGGTCTGATTCCTGGTCGGACCGACAGTAGTTGTCACTTTACCATATCCTATAATATTTGGGCATTCTTTAAGTTATCCTACTATATTTATTTTAAAATTTTTGGTCATTTTATTTTAATAAAAACTGGACATTACTCCTTCTATTCATTTTTCTATCCAAGTTTAAACGAATTAGGGTTTTTTATAGTATTTTTTAAAAGTCACAATTAAACTCCGATCAAAAGTTTCATTTTAAAGAGTTTAAGGATGATAATAATCAAGATTGATAAGTTTAAATAAAATCCAAACCCCTTTCCTTTTTTTCATATTTTTTCCTGAGTCACTTTCCTCTATTCATTTTCTCACGCGTGCCCCTAGAGTGTTGAAGTTATGTGCATCGTACATAGTTCATACTACGAAACCCTTTAAATTAATCCTATTGTGTTTTGGTTCATCATCCAAAATAAATATCGATGAAAGTAAGGAATAACTCATGGACAAAAAAGAACTAAGATCAAGGCTTGAATGTACCCCTTTCCTTAGATTTGTCAATTCGTGTTGACCTATGAATACGCAGGGATTGACTCAAACCTAAACCGTGGACCGTGTGTCACTTATGGTGATCCAACCCGTGTATATATATAATATGAATAAATATTACAAGTTCACTCTTAGCTTTAAAAATGTATGACCCAAAAAAAAAAGCTTTAAAAATAACGTTCAAAATGCACTTTAATGGCTAACATTTTTATGATTAACAAAATTTCTCTAACACTATTATCTAAAAGTTGAAAATCATCTATCTCGGTGGACTATCAACCAAATGTAATTATCATTTTATCTAATTTTTCATGATATAACATATTTAACATAAGATAGTTGGAGCATTCTTAGTCTTAGCATATGTAATAACACTAGGAAATAATAAAATAGAAAAAAATAGTTTGTTTTTTTACCGGTTGAGTTCGGGTCTGAATTCATGACCCAAATCTGGAGCGTCTTTTGGACTGATTAGACGTGTCAACATGATAATATTGAACCCCGACACTTATTTTTATAACTCGAATCCGAGTCGTGTCACGAATTGATAGGTCAACCTGACTTCTCTTTGTATAAATGAAATAAACCATTTATATAGAATGGTTTGTGTGCATCTAAAGCATCTTTTACTAAGAGTAATGTAATTATATGTAAACCCAGACCTATTGTTAATATTTTTCAATGTGTTATAGTGGAGTGATCGGGACTCGATTAAGACCCAAACAAGATTGCTTCGGATCATAACCTAGACCAACTCGCTTAAGGGTAGCGAAATAGTATGTATGTATGGGGACACAGCCTCAAGCTCCTCAAGCCACAATCGAACCTCAATCTGTCTAATTAAATTGGTGCTTAATCAAGTTTCAATTATTGAGGGATTTGAATTTGGTTCTTGACTCAGACAAGATTGCGACCTTTAGTAAGCGGATACCGTTTCACTATTTTATGAATTGATATTGGTTCTGATCCGTATCAGGAACTTTCTAGTTAGGACTCAATAAGAGAACCAAAACTCAATTGTAAAGAATTTTTTGTTTTCTCATGCGGTAGACTAGATAAATATGCATTACCTGCGCAACAATGTTCCTAGAAGCGCGTAATCAGAATGTGTGGACTGGACGATTACTTTATGAAGAAGAGCTGATAGATGCCAATTAATTATGTCATTGATAAGTGGTGAGGGAGTTTAAAAGATTTAAGTTAATAAATGTTGCACGTGAATAATTTTTAAATAATTTATTTACAAAACTGATTAATATTTATAGATTATTTGTGTGAATGTTGATTGGTGGTGAGTATTTATGTTGGTTTTAGGATAATAGGTCGTGTATAAGTGAGAGTCCATTTACATAAGTTCAGTTGTGCATCTGACCTTAAAACGTATCCCTCTATATATCAGTATATATAGGGGTGCTCATGGTTCGGAAAAATCTAATGTTAATGCTCATAATAGTTAGTCGTCTTATAGTTTAGACAGAGGTCAGTAGCTGTGGTATTATAAGTGTCGGGCGTCGGATTCGACTTTCCCCGACCCTTTTTGAAAAATATTTTTAATTTTCGTTTGAAAATGTCGGGTCTTGGCAAACGACGGGTCCGGTCGAGCAAGGTCATCAACCAGACCAAAAAAATGAATGAGTCACCACCGATTAATTAAAGGTTAATTGGAATCCTAATATTTTGCCTAGGGTACATGGAGTTAACATCCTAGGGCTTAGAAAGGTCTACGTCCAGAGAATCGAGTTCGAGGATTTGATTACGTCTTAAAAGCTCGCAAGCTCATAATCCGCCTTTCAGTACTTTAGTTTGCTTTTGAATTTTTTTTAAAACTTTTACCCGAATCGCTCGTTTTGATCATACTTGGCCCAAAAAGACTATATGCATTTTCTTTAAATTAAACAAACCATGTAAAAACATTTTTTTTTATAAGTTAATTTCAAATAAACAAGAGAGAACTAAAGTTAATCGTGCTCGAAAAAAAATGGTTTAACTCTTGAGCCATTCTAAACGTGTCAAAACATGCACGGATGATTTTTGAATATATTAAGCTCGTTGGAATAATTTGTCACATTTTGAAAAGTTATAGGATGTACAAAACAAATCAAGGGATCAAAATGCAATTAATTAAAATTTGAGCTGAAATGGAAAAATATTTCAAAAATTACAGACCTGACCCTAAACTATTTTGGACTTATTCATAACACTTGTAAAAGTTCTAAAATAACCCGAAAATTATTCTACACTTACTTGTAACACTTTTAAAAGTCATGGAATGTCTAGAAAAGTTTATAAAATCAAAATGCAAATTTAAAAAAATTCGAGCTGATTTAAAGAAAATATTTCAAAAATTGCACAAATGACCCAAAACTTTTCGGGTTTGGTTTATAACACTCTATAAAGTCTCAGAATGACCCGAGAGTCCAAGAACCGAGTTGTAACCTTCATCAAAGTTTGGGAATTATCTAAGCCATTTTTGAAAATATTTGTTTCACATATACAGAATATACATATATTATACATATAGATAAATAGATAACATATACATAATATATATATATATTATACATATACATAATATATATATATTATACATATACATATATATAATATTATATATACATAATAAATATATTATACATATAGATATAATATCACATATATATTATACATATATATATATTAACAAGTATATTATACATAAATATATAATGGGGAGTGGGACGTTTCAAACCTGTCACTCCAGATCCCGAATTCCATTTTGGAGATGATAAGAGCGACTCCAAGGGGGTCAAGATAGGAAGGTATGGTGGGGCTCTCCGACAGGTACACTGTCCGTAGCCATGGTTCATAGGAGTATCAGCCAAAAAAGGCACAATCACATCGAGCAGGATCGGAGTAAGTGGAACTGGATCTGGGAAGGTAACAACTTACCCAGAATTAAACACTTTTTGTGGTTGTGTAATCATGATCGTATTCCTACTACTTGCATGCTTAGGAAGAGAGGTATGGATATTGATCCCGTTTGTAAAATCTGTGGCCTATTTGAAGAAAACACCCTGCATGTCCTGCGGGATTGTCAGTATGCTAGGAACGTTTGGTTGGATATTGGTATTCCGGGTGACATAGATTTTCATGATAACCAGTTAGCGGTTTGGTTGAAAGCTAACAGTCATGATGATAGGGAGCATCACGATGGGATGAAATGGGGTTTGATTTTTTCCTCTGCTGTGTGGTTTATCTGGAAAAACGGAAATTCGTTTATTTTCACTAACAAATTTCTGGATAGAGATATTGTGAGTCTAACATTTTCGTAGGTAAGAGAAATCTCGACTGCACTGGAGAAGTTACAACACTCACGGAGTAGGACGGAGCTCGAAGTTAGATGGACTACACCAGAGTTTGGTTGGACCAAACTGAACACAGATGGATCGGCGATAGGAAATCCGGGACCAGCAGGATGCGCGGCGATCCTAAGAAACCACCTAGGTGGTTGGGTGAAAGGGGCTCAAAGAAGACTGGGCATCACGAATAGCTTGGTCGCAGAGTTATGGGGGATAAGGGACGGGCTTATATTGGCAAAGAAGATGGGAATTCAGGACCTCCATGTGGAGTCGGATGCTAAAGAGGCGATAGGTATGATTCTAGAAGAGAACTTGGAAGACAGACCGCTAACCCCTATTATCTGTGATTGCAGGAAACTGATGTTGGGATTCAGGAGAGTGAAGCTAAGGCATGTGTTCAGAGAAGGAAACGGAGCTGCAGACATGTTGGCTAAGGAAGCGGTCAACATAGAATCAACCTTTGTTGAGTTGGATCAACCATCTAGGAGTGTTGTAGTGATTATTAGACTGGATAACATGGGTGTGACTAGGACTAGACTTGTAACTCTAGAGTAGACTAGTTTGTTTGATCTTGTTTTCAGCTTTTACCAAAAAAAGAAATACATAAATATATAATATATGTATATAATCTCTCAATTTTATTTCACATTTAGAAAATACAAATATGATATTGAATATGAGATAAATATACCTAACTCATGGGAGTTTAATACCGTACGAGGAACCGAGACCGATAATTATCGGTATTTTTTCACTTTTTTTTCTATTTTTTTTTCAATCACTATTCAATTCTCATTACTTCTTCACTTCTCCTTTGAATCCCACCGTAGATTACGGTCCTCAACCTCCCCAAATTCATTCACTCCATCTCCCTTTTATAGAATAATTGAATACTTATTTTAATAAATTGTTTTTAATATATAAAACTTTAACTTGGCCAAAAGAAGAACATGACCATATGGCCATGTTCATTCTTTCGGCCTAATTGTCTATCTATCTATCTATTATATATATAGAGAGAGAGAGAGAGAGGGAGAGAGGGAGATAGATAGATAGATAATATTTTATATATATTTCTATCTCGATTTTTTCAGTTCGGTTCCTCGCGTACGGTTTTTTTACCCTGAGCCAAAATCAGGTGTTTACAGTTGTCCCTCTTTGGACACACGCTCATGAAAGTGATCTCATGAGTGTGTGTTCAAAGACAAACAACTAATTTTGGCTCCTCTTTATTCATTATTTACATAGTAGACAAACATCATCACGCAACTTTCGGAATCTAGACACCTATAGGTCCCGATCGTTGACGATGATTTGTGGAGAATGAGCGTTTAAACGCTCATCAGCTTGTGATTCCCAGAAGCTGGACACCTATAGGTCCTGGTCGTCGAGGATGACTTGCGTAGGCTGAACACCTAAAGACTCCACTTATCGGCTTGTGACTGACTCGTTAGGGATGACTTGCGGAGGCTGAACACCTAAAGGCTCCGCTTGTCGGCTTGTGACTCCCAGAAGCTGGATAACTACAGGTCCTGGTCATCGAGGATGACTTGCGGAGGCTGAACACCTAAAGGCTCCGCTCGTCATTTTTGTTTTTCAGAAGCTGGATAACTACAGGTCCTGATCATTGAGGATGACTTGCGATGGTTGAACACCTAAAGGCTCCGCTCATCGTTTTTTGTTGCCATCAACGAGCTGGAAGTTGAGGATTTGTCTGGCCAGAAGCATCGTTGATGATGATTTGCGGGGATTGAGCACCTCAAAGCCCGGTTCGTTGGCATGCAACCTTTAGAGGCGGGACATCTACAGGTTCAGATCATTGGGGATGACTTGCGGAGAGTGAGCACCTAAAGGCCCCATTTGTCTGCTTGTAACTTTCAGAAGCTGGACATCTATAGGTTCTGATCATTGGGGATGGCTTGTGGAGGTTGAACACCTAAAGGCTCCGCTTGTCGGCTTGTAACTTTCAGAAGCTAGACATCTACAGGTTCTTATCGTTGGGGATGACTTGCGGAGGCTGAGCACCTAAAGACTCCGCTTGTCGGCTTGTGTCTCCCAGAAGCTGAATAATACAGGTCCTGGCCGTCGAAAATGACTTGCGGAGGTTGAACACCTAAAGACTCCGCTTATCAACTTGTAATTCACTTTGGAGGTAAAAACCCTTCTCGAGATGTTTGACTGCTTGTGCGGACTTCTTAGACTGTTTTCTCGTTAATCGACCTAGGAGTCCTTCTTGATGGAGTTCCCTAAGCCATTCATGCTATGTTCACAAGGTGTATCTGATCACAACTTTTTTTATTGCTACTATGGGAAACACTGTCGTCCACTTTTGAGCTTTTTTTATTTATTTATTTATTTTGTTCTTCTTTCCTTTTGCTACGGTATTTTTTTCTTTTTACCGCACCTCTCGATTCCCTTAATTTTTGTCTAGGTCGCCCTTTTGGGTTTTCAACCTAACAGGGATTTGATTCCTTTCATTTTGCCATGATCGCACTTTTTAGGGATTTTTAATCATGCCCATCTTCCCTAAATTTTGTCTAAATCGCCCTTTCGGGTTTTCAATTTAGCGGGAATTTCTCTCATTTTTGGAGGCTCACTTTCTGGTTACGAGCTCTTTTAGGATTTTTTTTTTTTTGGACGGTGTCCATATTGATTGGATTGTGGAGTTCTTGCTCGTCCTTGTCAGTGATAATCATGGCTCTTCCGCTGAAAATCTCTTTGACGACATAAGCCCCTTCATATTTAGGCATAAACTTGCCCCGAGAGTCTTGATTGACTTGAAGGATTTTTTTTTAATCACTCGTTTTTCTACTATTTTGCTACGATATTTTTTTTACCGCACCTCTGGGTTCCCTTAATTTTTTTTCCTAGGTTGCCCTTTAGGGTTTTTAACCTAGCAGGGATTTGATTCTCTTCTTTTGCCATGATCACCCTTTTTAGGGATTTTTAATCATGCCCCTCTTCCCTAAATTTTGCCTAAACCGCCCTTTCAGATTTTCGATCTAGCTGGAATTTTCTCTCACTTTTGAAGGCTCGCTTCCTGGTTACGAGTTTTTTTTTACTGCGTCCATAATGATCGGAGTAGGGAGTTCTTTGTTGTCCATGCCAGTGACGATCATGGATCCTATGTTGAAAATTTCTTCGACGACTTAAGACCATTCATGTTTAGGCACAAAGTTACCTTGAGAGTCTGGATCGACTCAGAGGAATTTTTCGAGGACTAGATTACCCGCTTGCAATTCTCTCGGGGGCATCTTCCTGTTAAAGACACGAGTCATGCGTTGCTGGTATAATTGCTTGCGGCACAACGTAATGAGCCGCCTTTCATCATGAGGTTCATCTGCTTGTATCTGCGTCTCGTCCCCTCTGACTCATCCATCTCTACCTCGACGAGGATCTTAGCTGACGAGATTTCCACTTCAATTGGCAACACGGCTTCAGTCCCGTAAACAAGGGAGAATGAGGTTGCCCATGTTGGTGCATGTATTGAGATCATGTATGTATTGACTGCCCAAGGCAGCTTGTCGTTCTAGTCTTGAGTGTATGTCCGCGTACACTTGGCATAGGTGATATTGTTGGACATGTTCTATTCAGTCAACCGTCATGGTGAACCAAAATTACCCAATTCTCGCACGTTCATGTGTGGGCCAAAATAAACCTTCATGAATTTCTTCCATTAGATGCTCAACTTCTCTAGCATTCACGCATGTCAAATGGGTATAATCGGGTCAGTGGGAAAATAATTGCAAATCATTCCTCACATGACCATTCAGACATTTTCTTGTGGTATTCTCTGGGAATTCTGTACGCCAGATATCTTTTTATATCAGTGAGTCATGGTTGAGTGTCTGATTCTTTGATTGTACAACAATAGGTTGTAACCTCTTTGATTTTGCTTTCCATTGGCAGTTTCTTTTTCCCGGAGAAATTTTACTCATGGGTGCGAGCGTTGCCAATTTGTTTTGAACGCAAGGACGCAAATAAGAACACAAGGTGATCGTTGGTCTGTTTCTCTTCTTCGCAGCTTTCATCCCCGTGGTGACGAGGTTGTTGGCATCAATGTTGTTGTCCCTCCATGGGCTTCTCCACCCTTCAAGGAATCGGATCAGTTGGAAGTACTCCGCCTTGTTGTGACGAAACTTTCTGTAGTGGTTACATTTCATGCCTTTCCGATCGACGCCACCAACAATGGCGTCTCTCTGCATCGACAACGGCGTCTCCTCTGTTGTCAACAACGACGAGCGTCAACAATGGCATATTCTCTGCAGGAGTCAACAATGGCGTATGTCCCGTGTCAATAATGGTGACTTTTATGCATGAGTCAACAACGACGTCTTCCCCGTGTTAACAATGGCGACTCTTCTGCAGGGGTCAGCAACGACGTCTGTCTCGTGTCAACAATGGCATCTTGATGGCGTCTCCCCTGTGTCAACAACGGCGTCTATTCAGCTCCATTTAAGTCTCCTATGCTTTAGCTCAAACGAAAGACAGGGAGATATTTTCTCATCTCCTTTAGTGTGCCGAACAGTTTTCTCTCTTCTGGTGACTGATTGTGGTCTGGTGGCATGGGTCGGTTTGACTTTAATAGCCACTTTATCTAAGCGAGGTGTAACATAGAATATAGACTCAATTCCGTTCATGGGAACCTCGACGCCCCTCCTTGCTACGGTACCCATGACTTATCCCTGGTCCCTTTCTTGATCGGATAATTGCATAAGCCGATTCTACCTCAGGTAACGGGTTTTCTCGTAGTAAATCATCTTTTTCTTGATTATACTTATCGCTCACTGCATTCAGGAATTGATACAATTTGGTCTCTACTTCATTTTGTGTTCCAAATTGCAATGTCGTCTGAACCAACGGATCCTTCGTCGTAATGTATAGAGTCAGATTCGGCAAGGGTGCCCCCATTAGCGAGTGGACGGACGAAAAGGCATGAGGGAGCTTCATCGAGCAGAGATCCAATGGTGATACCAGTTGAAAATAAGCTTGACAAAGCCCTCGTAGGTATCAATGCCATCGGGTTGGATCACTTGTGGCGGGCCTGAGAATGAAATGGCGGAGGGGGGAAACAACAATGTCCATGAACTTTTGGCTAAACGTTTTCTCTGGGAAACTTCGTAATTTTTGAAATTAGGACGGAAAACGCGTCCCAAAAGTGTCTTTATTCTTTCCCAGAGCTCCCGGGTGTGTGATGGGCATATGTGGGAGGTGGAGCTTGGTCAGGATGGCAAAAGTACCCGACATGAATTGATGAGGTGCTTACGGGCGGGAGTGTTGCTCCTGAAGACGAGGCCGGGGATACTGTGGTAGTCACGGTTGCCTGGAACTCGAAAGAGCAAAATCAGCTCGGCCTGGGAGGTCATGTCAACGATTGACTGCACTGTGCGGGAACTCAAGGCGTGCATGGTTTGCTCTAGCTGGATGATTTTCTCCTTGTGTTTTTGATATGATGGAGTCATCGAATATCGCATGGGTTCCCGGAAACCTAATTCAAAATCCATAGTTAGAAGGATGAATACCAATTTGATCATGCATGATTGGTTTAACAAATTCTGCATGTTCCGTTCATTCCATTCGTAGACTTTGATTGCATGTATGGCAAAAGTTTTTTTCAAAAATACTTTAAAAGGATTTGGCCAATCGATGTCTAGTTCGTAAGACGTTTCACACGACGACGTAGCTCATTGAGTGCATTCGTTGTTTGTTCCTTGGTTCGAACGATGAGCTCATTGAGGACCAAGGGCCCATTCCGATCATCGAGTTGAGTTGTTTGGGTGCGTGTCGACGGTCCAAACCGCTCCGGACGCATTCCCCTACTAAACTCCCTAAGCTCCTAATGTGCTCCAGGTCCGAGCGGGTAATGGTAACCAGCGTGGTGTGTGCAAAACAAGAATTTATTTTTTTTTTGTTTTTTGAATTATTACAATTACATCGCCTTTTGGACAAAATTTGAAACTGCAAGCATGAGCAAACAGTCAAAACAGATAAGGCAAAATATAATATGACAAAGCAAACATGACAAAGCCTAATCCCTCTAAAAGAGATCCCCAGCAGAGTCGCCAAATTGTCGGACGTCGGATCCGACTTTCCCCGACCCTTTTTGAAAAATATTTTAAATTATCGTTTGAAAATGTCGGGTCTTGGCAAACGACGGGTCCGGTCGAGCGGGGTCATCACCAGACTGAAAAAATGAAAGAGTCGCCACCGATTAATTAAAGGTTAATCAGAATCTTAAAATTTTGTCTAGGGTACATGGAGTTAACATCCTAGGGCTTAGAAAGGTCTACGTCCAGAGAATCGAGTTCAGGGGTTTGATGACGTCTTCAAAGCTCGCAAGCTCATAATCCATCTTTCAGTACTTTAGTTTGCTTTTGAATTGTTTTTTAATTTTACCTGAATCTCCCGTTTTGATCATACTTGACCCAAAAAAACTATATGCATTTTCTTTAAATTAAACAAACCATGTACAAACGTTTTTTCTTATGAGTTAATTTCAAATAAACAAGAGAGAACTAAAGTTAATCGTGCTCGGAAAAAAAATGATTTAACTCTTGAGCCATTATAAACGTGTGAAAACATGCACGAATGATTTTTGAAGATATTAAGCTCGTTGGACTAATTTGTCACATTTTGAAAATTTATAGGATGTCCAAAAAAAATCTAGGGATCAAAATGCAATTTATTAAAAATTGAGCTGAAATGGAAAAATATTTCGAAAATTACAGAACTGACCCTAAACTATTCTGGACTTATTCGTAACACTTGTAAAAGTTCTAAAATAACCCGAAAATTATTCTAGACTTATTTGTAACACTTATAAAAGTCATGGAATGTCCAGAAAAGTTTAGAAAATCAAAATGCAAATTTAAAAAAATTCGAGCTGATTTAAATCAAAAATTGCACAAATGACCCTAAACCTTTTGGGTTTGGTTTATAACACTCGATAAAGTCCCAGAATGACCCGAGAGTCCAAGGACCGAGTTGTAACCTTCGTCAAAGTTTGGGAATGACCTAAGCCATTTTTTAAAATATTTATTTCACATATACATAATATATATATATATATATATATTATACATATACATAAATAGATAACATATAATGTATATATATATATATATATATATTATACATATACATACATATATATATATATTATACATATACATATATATAATATTACATATAAATAATAAATATATTATACATATACATATATAGAGTATTACATAGACATAATATAAATATATATAGATATATTATACATATAGATATAATATCACATATATATATATTAACAAGTATATTATACATAAATATATAATATATGTATATAAACTCTCAAATTTATTTCACATTTAGAAAATACAAATATGATATTGAATTTGAGAGAAATATACCTAACTCATGGAAGTTTAATACCGTACGAGTTCTCTGTCATGAAGTTCCAGTACCCTCAACGCATTTATCTCCAACGTGATATATCTATAGGCACTTAGGGTTTCCAGCAGAATGTGGTGCTGGATATGGTTGCCGACAATGGAGGTCACCGGGAAACTCTCTCATGACCTAGGAGAGAAAAAAATCCTTGATTCCTTAGCCAACCGTGAGGACTTGGGAAACTCTCTCTGAACCCAGACCACGTCACCCAACCGTGGGGACTTGGTTTGGGTCCGAACCTAGAATAGGTCCCCATGGTTGGGCAACCTGGTCTCGATCCGAACTTAGACTAGGTCCCCATGGTTGGGTGACCTGGTCTTGGTACGAACTTAGACTAGGTCCCCATGGTTGGGCACCTGGTATGGATTTGGACCCAAACCATAGGAGTCTCAATCGTTTGAACCGAATCCAGCCAAGTTTAGTCCAAACCGATTGCGGCTCCCATAGAGCCTCAATCGAGGGTCTTATGGTCTGGGTCCCCAAGGTTGGATGACCTGGTCTAGGTTCGAACCCTAGATAGAGGACCTCCCGTGTGTCTCGAATCGAGTCGGGACTTGTATGTAACATTAGTGTAAGTTTGTACGGTTTAGTTGTAATATTTAGAAAACATATTTGGTTAATAGTGTAAATATGAAAAATATTTAACATAATTTTTTAATAGAAAGGTAACTGAAGTACCAATTACAAACATATTGTACCATTAACTATGACAAAAAAACATGTTGAACGAAAAATTATTTCTTGGAAACATGTCGGACCATTTTTCAGATTTTTTTCGTAAATACTTTTATGTGCAACTACTTTTAAAAAATGACTAATTTTGAAACAAACTTCAAAGTACATGTTTTTATTTTTAATTTACCTTAATTTAATAAATATCTATAAAACGTTAAAATAAAGTATAGAATTGATTATACATATATTTACAAACAAGCATCTCTGAAACTTTCGTGTCTCCTTCAGTTCAGTCGGATTTTTTTAAAAAGTAAACATCTTAAAAGTAATATTTAGAAAAGTATATATCCGAAAAATAATATTTAGCAAACTATGAATAAGCGCTTTTATTATTTTTTTTCTAGGTAGCGCATAAATTATTATTTTTTTACAAAATAAAACGCTACCTTGGGTAGCGTTTTTCACAAAACTTTAACCAGGGTAGCGTTTGTGAAAAACGCCACCAAGGGTGGCGTTTTCACATTATTATTATTTTTAAAAAAAATTGACGGTTCCAAATTTAATTAAAAATAAAATTATGTATCTATTGAAAAAAAGTTAAAAAATTATAATACGTAGATATTTTAATTGTGATTCAAATGATGCAAACAAATATTAAATTTGAACTTACAGATTGACTGTACGCTCTGCCGTAATTTGAGATATGAAAATTTGACTAAAAACAATATACAGTCACTCTAAGCACTGTTTAAATAGTGAAATCACTATTTAGATTTTTACATATAATGTATCATATTATATGGTCAGTCTAATTAGTAATTTTTACGTATCATATTATAATGTTTAAAATACTGTTTAGATTTTTACGTATCGTATTATAAGGTCAGTCTAAAAGTCAAAATTTAACGCCTAGTTAGCGTCATTTAATTCGTAATTAAATTATCTACGCACTGTAATGTTTTTTATTTTTTTTAGTAAGTATATAAATAAATTTCTCACCTAATGCATTTAATCATTTCGGTTAAATTATAGGACAAACGATGTTAGGTTAAAAAATTAAATACATTTCTAATAAATAAAATTACCCTAGGTAGATAATTGGATTACGACGTAAATGTTGTTAACTGTGGTGAGTTTGGACTTACAGAGTCTGAGTTATATATTTTTTAGTCAAATTTTCATATCTCAACTTACGGCAGAGCGTACAGTCAATCCGTAAGTCCAAATTTAATACTTTTTGCATTATTTAAATCGCAATTAAAATATTTATGAACTATAATATATTTCAATAGATACATAATTTTATTTTTAATTAAATATAGAGTCGTCAAAAAAGTTTTTAAAAAAAAAATTAATGTGAAAATGCCACCAAGGAGTGGCATTTTTCACAAATGCTACCCCGGGTAGCGTTTGTAAAAAAACGTCACCCGAGGTAGCGTTTTTTGTAAAAGAAAAAACATTATGTGCTACCTAGGCGGCGCTTATGCATAGTTTACTAAATATTTTTTCGGATATATACTTTTCTAAATATATTTTTTAAGATGTTTATTTTTGAAAAAACCGTGTTTAGTCTAGTCCAGTCCACTCTGAAAATTCAGTTCACACGGTGACACGGGGGAGAACCCAAAGTCGTGACAAATGACATGAGACGTGTGGAATGCATCCGAGAGAAGCCCGACTCAATGCATTCACCAGTTGGGATGTACACCTGAGCGGCCTCCACAAGCCCCAATGCCTCCCGCCTCTACCTGTCGTCACGGTCACAATCGATTCTCTACCGCCAAATGCGGCGGGTACCAGCGGTGCCGGAGGCTGGAGGCTTTGCCTTCTCTTGATATCGTTCATCTCCATCTTTGAAGGGAACTTAGTCACGCCGATGATGGCCTTGTACTTCCTGGGGGATCCGTATCCGCAGATCCCAGGCGCCAGAGAGGCCTTGGAGCTTAGAGTCCCAGGTGAATTGGATGTGGCGCCACCTGTGGAATCCTTTCGCAATTTGATCTTCCTCTTGAAGGCCTCATGGTCGTCAAACCTGAGCACTGCGTATGCGTCTCTGAAATTTCTTGGTTTCTCGAAAGGGATGGACCTTCCGCATATTAAGATGGAGTCTATGTATAGAATGTGTTCCTCCATTTGGTCACTGTAGAAATGGAAAGTAACCGGAGCAGTGCCATCTTGAAAGACGTTCTCATCATCCAATATGTTAGCGAGGGTAAGTACGTGTTGTTGTGTGTCTCTGTCTACCATGCCATTCCGATTGGTGAAGCTGAATTCCTTTTGTTGTTCCATGCTGTTGCTGGTGGAGTTTTCAAAGTGTAGGTGATGATGAGTTGGTTGATGTCTGTTTTTCTTATATAAATAAATAGGAGATATGAATTGAAATGAATTGGGTTGGGTTGGGTTGGGTTGGGTTGGGTTGGGTTGGGTTGGGTGGGTGAGATAAATTTCTTGGTGATCAGGTAATGACTTTTTTATTTTCATGTCTCATCTAGAAACTCATTACTAATGAGTTTCTAGATGAGACATGAAAATAAAAAATGGGACAAAACGAAAGGAAGGCTACTCTTGCTTGCTAGTGTCTGCGTCTGTCTAAAACTAAAAGTCACAAAGGATACGAGTTTGACTTGGTCAAAGAAGAAAAGGAAGGAAACAGACTGCTGTTTCATGGCATCTAGAAGAAGCCCAGAACCGCGGCGGGCACTATTCTTGTTGGTAACGGTTGAGAATGGAGACTTTCGGGTCACCACCACCACTCAACTGAAATGGTCAAGCACTAACCAGAGTGGGCATGATACTTAGTAAAGTGGTCAAGTCACGGAAAATTGTTATCATTTTCACAACTATAAGAAGGCAACAATGTTTGAAGGAAAATAAGCACAAGAAAGATAGAAGAGTAAGAAACGGTTGTTGGAGTGTTGAGTATGTGGGAGAAAAATAGTGTTGTGTATGTGAGCCAAAAAATACGGAGTGAGTATTTTTAGAGTGCGAGCGATACATTGTGTGTTGGTGTGATACACAATTTGTAACACTAATTGTCTATAGTGAAAGTGTGGGTGTGGGCCGTGGACGTAGCCAAATTAGTGAACCACGTAAATCCTTGTGACGTGTGCATTTCTCTTAAGTTGTTGAATCCCAAGGTCCTGCAATGCGGAAATTAGTAGTGTCTAATATCCCAACAATTGGTATCATAGCTTTCGGTTGACGAATCAAAGGCACGAAAGACGTTTACGAAAATTATTCTGCGAAATAATTTTTGTATTCATCCTATCTATTCAAGTGAGAGCAATGATGTTAGAGAAAGAGTCCAAAATTTCTCATTTTGATGGCACAAATTTTGGATTCTGGAAAATGCAAATAGAAGATAGTGTGTACCAGAAAAATCTTTATTTACCTTTGGGTGACAAACTAGATGAAATGAAAGATTCAGAGTGGGAGCTACTAGATCGAAAAACTCTCGGAACCATACGGTTATCACTATCAAAATCAGTACCCTACAACATCAAAAATGAAAAGACAACTGCGTCTCTCATGGCGACCCTCTCCAGTTTGTACGAACAGTCTTCTGGATCAAATAAATTTCATCTGATAAAGAAGTTCACCATGACGATGTTAGAAGGAACACAATTCAGAAAGCATCTCAGCAAGTTCAAAGAAGTGACGGACGAACTAGAAGCAGTGGACATGTCTTTCACTGAAGAGATGCATGCATGTCTAATTCTTGGGCAGTTGCCTAATAGTTGGAAAGACAGAGTCACTGCAATCACCCGATTTGCAGGAAAGAGAAAGCTGAAGTTTGATGATGTCGTCAACATCATTATGACTGGAAAAAATCGAAATTGGTCAAATGGTGCTTCTAGCTCAGCGTCAGCTTTGAATGTAGAAAGCAGAGGGAGAGATTCAAACAAGAGTGGAGGGCGCAATAAGTCCAAATCCAAAAAAGGGAGTTCACAATCTCAAAATCCCAAAAATTCCAACAATCAAAATCAGAACCGGAAGGTGATCGAATGTTGGAATTACGGAAAGATCGGGCACTACAAGAATCAGTGTAGATCTCTGAAGAAAAAAAGGAAAGACTGAAGCAAACATCGTAGCAGAAGAGACAGACGATGCTTTGATATGCTCTTTGGAGAGCAAGTCGGTGTCATGGGTGCTAGACTCTGGAGCTTCCTTTGATGCGACCTTAAACAAATAACTCTTATTGAGTTCTTCACCAGGTAACCTTGGTAAGGTATATCTTGGTGATGATCAACCTTGCGATGTGGTTGGCAAGGGTGATGTACAAATCAAGTTAAATGGATATGTGTGGAAGTTAAGGGATATAAGACACATTCCTGACTTAAGGGAGAATTTGATCTTGGTGGGTCAGCTAGCAACAGAAGGTTATGTCACAACCTTCAATGGCGATATGTGGAAGGTTTCTAAAGATGCAATGACAGTTGCTCGTGGCCAGAAGAGTGGTACACTCTATACGACGATGAACAATGGTGGGTCAATTACAGTTGTAGATAGCAAAGATGATCCAAATCTATGGCACTAGAGACTTGGTCACATAAGTGACAAGGGTCTCAAGATCATGCATTCCAAGGGAAAAATACCAAATCTACAGTCAGCTAACACTGACTTGTGTGAAAGCTGCATATTTGGGAAGCAGGAGCGAGTTAGCTTCATAAAGAGTGGCAGATCATCAAAGCAAGAAAATCTTGAGCTAGTTCACATGGATGTCTGGGGCCCAACTAATGTCTCATCCATTGGCGGGAAGTCATATTTCGTGACTTTCATTGCCGACCATTCCAGAAAGGTATGGGTTTATTTCTTGAGACACAAATTAGAAGTATTTCAAATGTTCAAGATCTGGAAAGCTATGGTAGAAAATGAGACAGGTCTAAATATCAAGACATTGAGATCCGACAATGGTGGCGAGTATAATGACATGGAGTTCAAGAAGTTATGTTATGAGAATGGCAGCAGACTAGCAAGTATTGTGCCATGGACACCATAACGGTGTAGCAGAACAGATGAACCGAACATTGATTGAGAGAGCCAGAAGCATGTGTATACATGCAAGACTGCCCAAGCAGTGATAGGCAGAGGCAGTCAATACAGCAGCTTACTTGATCAACTGAGGACCATCAGTACCGCTAGAGTACGGAATACCAGAAGAGGTATGGAGCGGAAAAGAGATAAAACTTTCTCATTTGAAAGTTTTGGGTTGTGTATCATATGTGCATATTAGTGATCAGGATAGGGGAAAGCTTAACTCCAAGTCACTAAAATGCACCTTCATCGGATATGGTGTGGATGGGCTTGAATACAAGTTCTGGGATGACCAGACCAAGAAGGTGATCAAAAGTCATTATGTGATATTCAATGAAAATGTGATGTACAAGGACAGAAATACACTACATCCTAGTAGTGCAAAATAGGGCAATCTTATGTACGTTGATCCAGATGATGTCTCGGATAGAAGTATAGTGCGTCAAGCATATGAGAGTCCACAATCAGAGGAACAAACATCGCAGAGCAGCACACAACAGACTGATCCACCACAGTCTCCATCTTCATCTCCTGTATTAAGGAGATATTCACAGCCTCCTATACCAAATAGAAGGTACATGAATTATTTGTTGCTTACTGATGCAGGAGAACCTGAATACTATGATGAAGCATGTCAAGTGGAAGATTCTAGCAAGTGGGAGCATGCAATGAAAGAAGAGATGGAGTCCCTTATCTCCAACAAGACATGAGAGCTAGTTGAGTTACCTGTGGGAAAGAATGTCTTACACAACAAATGGGTGTATCGAGTCAAGGAGGAACATGACAGTTCCAAAAGGTACAAGGCAATACTTGTAGCCCAAGAATTTCAGCAGAAGGAGGGTATCGACTGCACTGATATATTTTCACCAGTTGTGAAACTGACTACCATTCAGCCAGTTTTAAGTATTATTGCAGCAGAAGACTTGCAACTTACGCAATTAGATGTAAAAACTATTTTCTCCATGGTGACCTTGAGGAAGAGATATACATGGAGCAGACGGAGGGTTTCTCAGAAAGTGACAAGGAGAAACTCGGGTGTAAATTACAGAAGAGTTTGTGTGGACTGAAACAGATTCCAAGGCAGTGGTACAAAGAGTTTGATGGGTTTATGCAAACGAATGGCTATTTTAGATGCAATGTTGACCATTGTTGCTACTTCAAACGGCTTGAGTCCAACTATATTATTTTGCTACTTTATGTCGATGACATGTTAGTGGCAGGTTCAGCTATGGGTGAAATCAAGCAATTGAATAAGAAATTGTCGAGTGAGTTCAACATGAAAGACTTGGATGTAGCAAAGAAGATTCTTGGGATAAGAATCAATAGAGACAAGTCAAAGGGTACTTTGGAGCTATCTCAGGCGGAGTACATTGGGCGTGTTCTCAAAAGGTTCGGCATGTGTGATGCGAAAGCAGTCAACACACCATTGGCTAGTTATTTTCGACTATCCAAGGAACAGTCACCCAAGACGGAAGATGAAAGGAACTTCATGGCTTAGGTTTCATATGCCTCAGTAATTGGAAGTCTCATGTATGCCATAGTTTGCACAAGACCAAATATTGCCCATGTAGTGGGTTGTGAGCAGGGTCATGACTAATCCTGGAAAGCAACACTAGGAAGCAGTCAAGTAAGGTATCTATGTTTTAGAAGAAACGAGTTGAGACTACAAGGGTTTGTAGAGTCAGATTTTGTTGGTGAAGTAGACAACAGGAGGAGTCATATCGGTTATGTATTCACAGTGGGGACTACTGCAGTCAGTTGGATTTCACATATACAGAAGATAGTAGTGTAATCCACCACAGATGCAGAATACGTAGCAGTTACTGAGGCAAGCAAAGAAATGATCTGGTTACAGATATTATTAGCAGAATTGGGTCTAAGGCAGATGGAGAATGTTTTGCATAGTGACAGTCAGAGTACTATACATCTGGGAAATAAGTCTGCATTTCAATCAAGGACCAAGCATATCGGACTTCGTTATCATTTCGTTACATCTCTACTAGAGGATGGAGTTTTAACACTTGAGAAGATCCAGGCAGCAAGAACCCAGCTGACATGTTAATCAAGTCAGTCACTACAGAGAAACTGAAGATATGCTCAGCTTCAGTGAGTCTTCAATAGGGGTGAGCAAACTACCTATTTGGACTCAAAACCGATTCGGAACTGACACTTTGGGTAGGTTTCACGTAGTAGTTTTAAAAATAGGGTAGGTTCCGGGGAAAAAATATCTAAGAACCTATTTATTCGGTTCTATTATCTGGGTACCCTAAACTAACCGGAACCAGTTCTCTCTCTAGATATATATATATATTAAATAAAAACTAGAATGGCAGCCTCTCACTTCTAACCCTAAAGAAAGAAATAGAACTTCCATTTCATCCTCTCCGCTCACGCTCCATTCCATCAGTCCGTACTAGCAGCCAACCTCTCCGCTCACGCTCAGTCTATGCTCAGATTTAGAGTTTCTATCGCCAACCCAGTCTACGCTCAGATTCCGCTCACGCTCACCGCCGACGAGCTCTTCGCTGAAGGCAAGGTCCTCCCCTTCTGGCAAGTCCAGAAACTCAACGCCATAACAACCCTCAAGCATGCCGAAGAAGAAGATCAAGATCTAGATGAAGAAGAATTGAGAAGACCAGAAGCTCCAGTTGCACATGTCTTTAGCACCTTTAACGAGGGGCCAGGCCGAGCCAACGGGTGGTTCATGGACAAGGATCCGTCGCCACAGCCACCTAACTGCACCATTCTGTTCAAGGAGCTTATGAGGTTGAGGAAGCAATAGAGGTATGTCATGACGGTCCGCCGCAAAAGAGGTTCGACGCAACGTCTGGACCGTCGCGACGGTCCAGACGTTGTTTTCGACGAGGAAGGGAATGCTAGGCAGATGAAGAAGATGACTAAAATAAATCAATTTTTTTTAAAATAATTCTTGAATTCTGATCAGCTCTGTAGATTGTTGTTACAGTAAGATCTTTTGCAGTGTAAATCCTCTAATTTTTCCTTCATTATGTATGTTTTCTGATCCTGCAATTTGATGTCATTTCGTCGTGCAATTTCATTTCTTCATTTAATTTTCATCCTAAACTAGATGTTTTTTTTTACATTATTATGCATAATTGAACCGCAACCGGATCAGAACGGTATTTGTTTGAAGAAAAAATAAATAAATAGGTTCCTAACAGGGTACCCGGAACCGTTTATACAAAGAGGTTTCGGGTAGGTTCCGATTCCAAAATTAAACATGTAGGTTCCGGTTCCAAAATTAAATACTCTGTTATATACTCGGTAGGTTCCGGGAACCCGTAAATTTACAGGCTACCTGGAACCGCTCACCCTTAGTCTTCAATGATAGAAGGCAAGAGAGTCTCACACCGAGTTCACTCATAGATACACTGGTGGAGTAAAGTCTCCAAGTGGGAGATTGTTGAGAATGGAGACTTTCAGGCCACCACCATCACTCAACTGAAGTGGGCAATCCACTCATTGAAGTGGACAAGTCACTCACGAAAGTAGGCAAGTCATTGACCAGAGTGGGCAAGGCACTCAGCAAAGTGGTCAAGCCACTAAAGATTGTCATCCTTTTGACAACTATAAGAGGCCAACAATGTCTGAAGGAAAATAAGCACAAGAAATAGAGAAGAGTAAGAAATGGTTGTTGGAGTGTTGAGTCTGTGGGAGAAAAATAGTATTGTGTATGAGAGCCAAAAAAATACGGAGTGAGTGTTTTTAGAGTATGAGTGATACATTGTATGTGTTGGTGTGATACACAATTTGTAACACTATTTGTCTATAGTGAATGTGTGGGTGTGGTCCATGGACGTAGCCAAATTGGTGAACCACATAAATCATTGTGTCGTGTGCATTTCTCTTGAGCCATTGAATCTCAAGGTCTTGCAAGGCAGAAATTAGCAGTGTCTAATATCCCAACAATAACTTCTACAGAGAATAAGGAAGAACAAGTACAAAAAGTAGTAGACATCAATTTGATATACGATCTATTGGTGTTCGTAGATGATTCATCCATGTGTCATATTTGAGTTGAACATTTAGAATTCGTGGGTACTTTTGACACGATCCGTCTAACATGTATGAAAAGTAGGATCGGGTTTGGGTCGTACCTATCGACACGTGAGTCAACTTGTGGACCCGTATAATAAAATATATATTATAATAAATTATATAAAAGTCCATGGGTCATACGGATTGCATGGGTCAAGTGAGTCACATGGATCACCTGAGTTGCATGAATCAGTGGGTTGTATGGGTCGATAAGTTCACGCGGGTTGATTCCCAAAATATTTCCAAAATTCATGGTATACAAATTGAGATGACATAGTTCATACGGATTAACCTGTGGACCATGAGTCGTGTTTGAGTCTTGAAAATTGATTCATCATAATCACGAGTCGTGTTTAGATTGTGCATATTGTGACACAACCCACAGTTGACCCGTTGACCCAAATTGACACCCCTAACAAGAACACAACATTAAAAATGAAAATTACTTAAAGTAATATCTAATGTGAGAAATGTTTTTTCCCATTTAATTAAGGGTTAATGGTTTCAAATTTACTATATATTTAACTCATGTTATGAGTTAGTATTGTTATATTGTTTTATGATACTTTATGTTTTAGAATATTATTTTTTAGTCCAAATAACTTTTGACGGTCAAGTTAGACTAACGGAATAAGGAGGTGGCGCTGACGAGACGGATGTAAAGTAAAAAAAATGAAAATTTTTAAAAAATATTTTAAATAAATATATTAAATATATAAAAATGAATCTGAAAAAAAAAACTTAATAAATTTAAAATTCAGAAAATTAAAATATAAATTTGTTTTTAAATAAAAAAATTAGGAAAAATTGGTTAGGATTAGGGCTGGCAATTTCACTCACGACACGATAACACGATACGAACACGCACGAAAAAGTCGTGTTCGTGTTTGCCTTTGATGGTACGATAATACGATAACACGATTGTTTTTTCGTGTCGTGTTAGTGTTTAGGTCTCAAAACACGATAACACGATAACACAATTGTTTGCCTTTGAGGGGTAGTGTTTATGTTATTTAGGTTGTGTTATCGTGCGAACGTGAACCGTGTTAACGTGTTATTTTCGTGAAAACGTGAAATCGTGTTATTGTGTTACCGTGTTATTTTCGTGTTACCGTTTTATTTTCGTGAAAACGTGAAATCGTGTTACCGTGTTATTTTCGTGTTACCATGTTATTTTCGTGAAATCGTGTTATCGTGTTTCGACTTTCCACGAATATTTTCGTGTTATCGTGTTCGTGTCGTGTTGAGACAGTAAATTTCGTGTCGTGTGTCCGTGACACGATTACATTTTCGTGTGTTTCGTGTTGAACTTTCGTGCGTTTCGTGTCGTGTCCTGGTGCACGATAGCACGCACGAATTGACAGCCCTAGTTAGGATTGTTGGGGTCCAATTGACCCAGACTAGGGTGAACCCGAGTTGGACCCCGACTTGGGCGACTAGGTCTCGGTCGGACCTAGCTGTGAATTCGACATTGGCTGGGTCAATTGGACCCAAGGGTCCTAGACTAGTTTTTTTTCGATTTTTAAAAATAAATAATATATTTTAGGATTTATAATTTAACTTTTTAATATAAATTCATTTTTTATTTACATTTATTCTTTTTAATTTTTAATAATGTTTTCTTTTTTATAAATTATTTTCTAACTTTTTTAGAACTTTTATTTGAAATTTATATATATTTATTATTTAAATTAAATATTATATTATATATCTACGCGACATTGACATATCGTTGACGTGGTACTAATTTGGCACAACATGTGCAAGTCACGTGACCATTTATCAGAAATTAGTATGTATTAATTATTTGAAATGTTACATTAGTCACTTTTGAATAACGTTTCCATTATATATGAAATATTATATATGGATAAGCGTGATCTATCAAACTTTATATTTACTCAAGATGAAATTGTAAAATTTGCTGCACAATCAAATAAGTCTATATGTTCAATTTTTAAGCATGAACTAACTAGGGAGACTCCTTTGAACTATATCTAGATCAAGATCATGCAATTAAGTAAATGTAAAGTTAAAAAATATGTCGAGACATTTTTTACTCACAAATTAACGGAAAAACGGATCTATATCAACCAAAACATAATAATTAAGTACCGGTTATTTACTCAAAAAAATAAGTCAACACAAAAGCACACCTCCTATAGTTGAGATACTAATTATGTAATTTTTCAATAGTGGATCTAACTGTGATGAAATATAGTGAGTAATTGACTCCTCACTTTAATGAATATACTTTTATTACATCTTCTCAATTTGGTCAGAATAGTACAGATATTCCTTCTACACGTAGGAATGTTCAAGGGAATATAGCTTCGGATAAAGATTAGCTGTACAAGGTAAAAAGTTCAATTTTTTATATTGTTTAATTTTTATAATTATACTTTAATCCCAATTGATTGCCATGAAAAAGTTCAATGTCATGTAGAAAGTTCAGATTATTATGTGACTTTATCTTTAATATACGACTATGATGAACGGCTTAGGTTTATTGTCATAAAAAAATAAGAGTTTTAGATCTATTTATTCAGACGAAACTCCTATGGCAATGAATGAACCATTAAACATATCGCAATACAGGCACATCCATGGAGCTCGGTTTCTTATTTTGGCTCGTGACCTATTGTGTGTTTTGATAACTACTATTCCATTCAAAATTAAGACCAAAAAATTGAAAAAACAGTGTCCCGAGACTGTCTCGAATAGTTCGTCCTGAATTTAAGACCAAGTCAAATGGGCGAGTTTTTTTACCCAAAAGACCGAATAAATCGGCTCGGTTCTTGTATAGGTTGGAATCAATATTTATTGTGTTTTTATAATTAGTTTATTGTGGGTTTAGGATTGTGTTTGGAATTTAAACTTTTTTATATTAGATATTTGGTATAATATTTGTATTTTATTTTGTATTGGATATTTGGTATAATATTTGCATTGTATTTTCGATTTAAAAGCTGTGGATAAACCTTTTTTTTAGTAAAAGTTAATTCAGGACTCAGACTGACCCGAGTCAAGTAAGACTGACTCGGACGAGTTTTTTAAGATGAACTCGGGCTTGGTCCTCCAATCTTGAGTCTCAAAATTTCGGCCTCGGACTGTTTTTGGGAAAAAATAATTGTCCCAAGCTCATCCCTAACAAAAATACAATATTTTGTCATTATTGTTTGTTTTAGTTTGAACATATGTTTTAAAGTTATATGTTCATTCTATTTGGTGTTGCACCACTTTGCACAATTAACACGGCTAGAAAATGAACTTTTAAATGGTGTTTTATAATCAACTAATAATGTTGATTAGGTAGTCTCTTATATTTTGTGATAGTAATTTTTTTCAAGACCTTAATATCTTCTTTTTTATTCTCTCAAAAACATGAAGTTTGCTTGAGATTAGGGTTGGTAATGGTTAGGGTTTGGTGTGGGTATGTCAAATACAATAACTATACTATATTTTTAAAGGGTTAATTACCTGAACAGTCACTTATGTTGGCAAATGTGACTGAATAGTTGAAACTTGAGCCCAATTGTTACTCATGTTTCAAAATGTGACTAAATAGTTCAGGTTAGTAACTGTCGTTAATTATCCTCGTTAAAATTAGGCATGTGTTGTGCACGTGACCTTATTCAAACTTGAAGTTCCTAATTTGCCCCTGTCCTTCTCTATTTACATCCAGCTTCAACTTTCGCAGCATTTGCATATCTGAAGGCGCGAAAGAACAGGTTGGAGCAAAAAATACCAACCCGCGCAGCTACGGAAGAAAGAACAGCTTGGAGCAGCCCCACGCAGCTTGGAGCATGAAGATTGAGGACGAATTTACTCATATGGTGGTTGATAACTGACGAAAGGTGCGTTATCGGTCAAGCTCTTCCCATAACCCCTGCCATGGAGTTTTGCATATGATAATGTATTATTGCGGTCTTGTCTGCTCCTTGAAATCAGTTGGCACGTGGCAGAATTTTTCTCGTCGTTTCCACGGTTGCCCTAATTTTGAGGTAGTTTCATAGTGGGTAACCCTAATTCGTTTTGCTTCAATTATTTATCCTTTTCGAACCCTAATTTGTCATAAAGTCTACATGTTTGTTGTTGTTTATGTGGTAGCCAGTACAGAATCTCGGATGTGTTTTTTTATTGGGAAGATCCATCTATGTGCACGTATGACAGGATTGCAGTGATGCAATTTCAACAAAGAGAGAAACATTTGAAAGAACAGTTAGATGTTGCAAAAGCCCGAACTCTTGAAAGTCGACCCAATCGGAAGTTAGTTGTTGCTTTGGCAGTTATTATTGTTGTTTTCGTTCTAAGTTCAATTTCAAAGAAGTAGGTCGAGTATGTGGCTACGTAGTATGTCATTTGTCTGTAATTATAGTATGAAGAACGTATGTCATTTGTTGAGAAGTTGTTAAATGAAGTTGTATGTTAACTTAAATGTTATTCAAATGTTACTTTAGTTTGGATATTTTGTTATCTAACTCTTACTTATATATTAGAAAACCGTTACTTTCTAGATAACTTTGTTGCGCATCATCATTAAAAATGGGTCCTTAACACACTCATGTTGACTCAATGGAGGCACAACACACATTTCGATATTTTGTGAACTACCTTGGGACTCCAAAACTTGAGGAAGATCTTTTTCATGACTAATTACTATCAAATCCGTGTTGGGATTTTCGTTCAGTGGGAGATATATGAGTGCACCATTCTCTACTAGATCGCAATATATTGTCGCTAATTCGAACAAAAACCCATAATTCATATTCTCCCAAGGTATGACAAATGGTCTCTCTTAACCTTCGTATGCATGAGTCCCACCAGTGTCAATCTCTTTGCCCCCGTGCCTAATGTAAAGAGTATAACAAAACGCCTTGCTTCTCATTCCTTAGTATAAGGAACAAATCAATCGTAATGCCTAAACATATATCACGAATTGATAACAAAATGTGAAATAAACGTTACCTACTACACACAAAAAAGAACAAAATTACCACCATAAACAGCAACCACAAACAGAAAACGGAACACGGGTCAAATTTTCGAGAAAAAAAACTCTGACAGTAAAAATTCAAACTTTAGCACTAAATCAGCAATCTCCAACAAACAACAATCCATAATTCGCAAAATAACACATAACAAGCAACTGACAAAGAAAATCCTAACCCAGACGTTTTGACGAACCTGCAACAGTGAAAATCGAACAAGCACACACAAATTGGAATTGATGTTGCGAAAAAAAAAATTGTACCTGCAGACTTGTCACGCACAGAGAAACGGAGTAATCTTCAAAGGAATCGATCCTTTCTGAAGCGAAAATCTTGCGAAAAAGCAAACGAAAGTTGAGAATGGAGAAGAAGGTGAAACAACAGTAACCCAGGAGTCCAAGCAAATCGCAAAATGGAAACTTACATGGAGAATAGGATTCTGCACCGCAATGTTAGTGAGGGGGAGGTCTGTGCTTGCGGAGTAGGAGTATGTGCTAGGACGGGAGTTGGAAGGGTGGGAAGGAAAGAAATGGGAGTTTGTGGTAAGTTAGGGTGGGTGATATGATATGGAAAGGGGGAATGACACAAAGGTGACAGAAAGTGATAATTATCCTTTCATATAAGTTTAATTCGTTCAAATTAAATCACGTGATTTGCTCGTAACAGTCAGACGACAATATTTGACAGAAACTTCACGAAATAACCTTTCAGTCACATCTTAAAACTTGAGTGACTGTTGAGTTACACACAAAAAAAAAAAAAGATAAGTAACCATTTAATCACATGGGGCAACATAAGTAACTGTTGAGGTAATTTACCCTATTTTTAAATTGCATACCATAACCATTACGGGTATAATTTCCAATACCATAACCATATCCATAACCATGGTTATTAACCACGGTTTTAATCGTATACCCATATTTATTACCACAATGTGAAATGTAATGGAACATTATAAATGTTATCTTAACATAAAGTTATGTCACAAGTAACAAAAATATTCAACATTAATAGCATTCAACATTAGCATCATTCAAAATTAACACTAATATCATTTAATATTTACATCATTCAATTACAGTTCGTCCTGAAATTATATATTCGTGAAATCTAAAAGTGAAATTCATAGTTCTGTTATTAGTATTTTTTTAATATTAAATTATTAGTATTATTATTATTATATAATAAACATGGGTATGACTAAAATATCATAATCATAACCATAACCATTCCGGGTAGAAAATTCATCACCATAACTGCACCGCGCCATAATGGTACAGTTAACCATATAAAAACATAACAGTTATAACCATGGTTATTAATTTTTCACTGCACCATTGTCGATCGTACTTGATATGATGAAGTCCTATTCAACTCTTAACATATTATGTAGAAAAATCAACTTTGTGCTTTAATATATGATTTCAATTTACACGTGAATATCGTGATTCTGTTTGCACAAATACTTTTTGATGTTTGATTGACAGATGTTTGTTACAGATTAAATTAACACGTATCATATCGCTGAAGCACGACACAAATTTATCACTGAATGAAAAATTTTGGGTAGGGATGAAGGTAAATTGCAAGGTCTGACTGCACGTACACAACATAGCTCGCACGAATTGAATCGCAAGCCTATCGTAGATGCTCGGGCCCCTTCAATCTACCAAAACGCAAAATTATATTATTGGATGATAAACAAAATTGACATTCCCCACTATATAATTAACAATACAAATTCAACACACCATATAGCAGAGAATAATAAACTAGAAAAAGGAAGAAGACATTACACAAAATACAATTCATTAGACAGGTAAAGCACCAACTTCAGCAGTATCCATCCTCCATGTCTTCAAACTGGATTCTGCCATCCTCCACAATAGACGTGTGTTTCCTCTTTCGAGAGAGCTTGGTTTGATTTTGAAATCCATGGGATTCCTCCGTAAACTGGGCAGCTGTTCGAGACCGTAAATCCTCCAAGCTCTCACCTTCTTTAGCTCGCTCGATAACCAAATGTCTACCGTAAAGATGAGTGTCAAAAAGAGACTTCATTGCATTTTGAGCCTCTGCTTTCGTCACAAACTCAACAAATGCAAAACCTCGATGATTTCCAAACTTATTCGGAAGTCGCAGACTCTTGATCTGTAACAAAACAAACTCTTCTTCTTCAAAGACTGTTTTTATAAAATAAAACAAAGAGTGGAGAAAAGAAAAGAAAATCACCTTTCCAAATGCACCAAACAACTTCCTCAAATCTTTCTCAGTTGCCTCAAAAGCAACATTCCGTATGAGCAATTTGGTTGAGCTCTTATCGCTCTCCCGTTTGGTAGACAACTGTTGCTTTTGCTCCTTCACTTGGGAAGGTCGCAGGATTAGGGCATGCCCATCTAACACAGTTCCCTGTAAAAATGAGACAATAAAACGATCGTCACTTCTTGGATTATTGAATTGGCAGGGCAGTTAAGTATTAGTATCCAATTTTTAGAAATCTTACTTGCAAATCTTCACAAATATTCGCAGCTGTTTCGGGGGAATCAAACTCAACAAATCCATAACCCTCCGACAGAAGCTTTCCGTTCTTGACATGCTTCTTGATCTGCACATGGCTCGGACAATAAAAAAATTCAACATAAGATGCCCGTGGTGTATAATAATATATCTGAGACCATATATATGATAAAACAACACAGTGTCACAACAGACTACCATCTAACAAAAGCTACCTTCGCGCTTAGAATTTTTCCTTCCTTCATCTTTCCCCTAAAATGGCTTTTCAGAGTCTCATCGGTTGTCTTGAAACTTATGTTCTTCACATATAGTGTTCGTGCCTGAATAATGAAATGCCAGATATGTCAGCAATAATAGGTAGACATGAAAGCACAATGGATGCAATGCAGATATCTACCTTATCAGAATCAGCATCAACTTCCGATAATCCTAATTGTTTCTCCAACAAAACTCTCTTAGCATCTTGTTCAACAATGATGGCAGCTCCATTATCATTACTCCCTGACATTGAAGCTGGACTCAGAATATTACTTGGAGCCCATTCTAAATATAGTGGGGCATCCCTGTAATATGTTTAAGCTTCAATTAGCGACACAAAATAAAAAATAGAATGGAGGTAAACTAAACTACATACATACTAGTAAGTCGTATAGCTGTTGAAAGTACTTGTAAAACAAAAACAAATACCTAAACTCAATAAGGAGTTGAATAAACCTATTTTTCATAACCTACTCTAAGAAACAAACCTCTATAATTGAAATTAAAAATGAAGACGACACTGATCAACTCCCTCCATCAACTCAGGACTAAGTTAGGTTTTAACCTTTCTATCTGGGAAAATTACCAACACCACTCTAAATTTAATGTTTTTACTTTTCTGATGCAGAATGAGGGACAGTTACAAAGCTAGCTTCAAATATCATCACCATGCTTCCACTTAAATTGACATCAGTAAGCAGTGTAGAAAATTTAAGAGTAAACTCTGAAAAGACATACTTGTACCGCTTGTATGCTAGCCCTTTAAAAGCAGCCCGGGCTTCAGAAAGTTCAAGAAAAATAACCTGAAAAACAAAATCAAGGTAAGAAATTGTAAATGGGACAAAATCACATGTCAGTAAAACTAGAAATTGAAAATAAACATCGACTCCAAAAGTAAATGAACTTATTCATAGCAAACACAGTAGCACAGCATATAACAGAAAAAATAAATAAGTCAATATATCGCTGCACAAAAAAAACACCTTGGAGTCAATGTTTGTACCAGTCCATACATGTGAATGATCAACCGAAAAAGTTAAATGTTTAAGTAGCCTCATTGATTGGAGTCATAGACATATAATGAAACTGACGATCTATTTAGCAAGAGACCAAGCGAAGATCATACCAAGGCCATTGTCTTTGTAGGAGGCAGAACAACTTTTTCTAGACTACCATAATCGCCAAACATTTTAGTAAGCTCAGATCCAGAAGAGCCGTAGGGCAAGTTCTTCACTAATAGAACATGATTGCTTCGTTTTACAGCATCTTTTCTTCCAGCAGCAAATTCCTCTAGAGCCGCAACATTCACACCTGCTTCAGACAATGCCTTCTTTGTTTCAGCAATGACTTGCGCCTCTCCTAATGCAACACGTACTGCAAGATCGTCTGCTTCACGATCAAGAAAATCACTCTTGCTTATGCCAAATTTCCTTGCAATGTTTTCCACAACCTATCCCATTTTAATCAAAAAAATTGATAAACTAAACAGAACTTCATAAACCAAAACATGGAGCAGTATAATTAACAGCAATACACAGAATTAAGACATGCCAAAGGCACTTACAAGACATTAGTGTGTCCACAGTTAACATATTTACAAACTAGTACGATAAGTAAACAATGTATTTCCTTAACTACATTAAGTGAGATGAAAACTCTTTAATTGATACAAACAGTTTGTTTTAGAGTTCAGCACTCTCCAGAAAAACATTAGGCCTCTCTTAAGGCACTAAAGACCTCAAATGCCCGAGATGTAAGTGATTGCTGGAGCAGAGTGAAGCTTAAATAAAAATGTGAAGCTATTAAATTATATAAGAAGTTTACTTATATTAAAGTATATTTCCAACAGATTATTGTTAACCTACAATATATTCTGAATAATAATTAACTTAGCCAATCATTTTAGTTAAATTGAGCAATGACTTTTTGCTCTCTTACAAGGCCTCAGTTGCCTTCTGTTGGTAGCATTTGAGGCTGGAAATAGCGAAACAGCCTTCACTCCAACAAGAACAGCAGTTGTATACTATCTTATCAAAAGAATTTTCCGGATCTTAAGGATTTACAGAATCAACAGAAACTACACCCTATAAATCATAATATCTAAATATGGGGTTTTCTTATTCATAGATATGAATATAGTCCATCAGCCAGCTAGAAGAGTCGCAATGGAAGTGTGACTACTCTCATGCCCTAAATTAGACAAGAATAGCTTCAGAGTCACCTGTACATAATGTGCACCAGCTCAGAAAAATCAACTGAGGACACCTTAACACCCCAATTGCTAATTTAAAGATCTGTTTTCTCTTCCAACTTGAAAAGTCCCAAATGTAGGAATACACATTTTAAAAATCCTTCATCATCTTTCAATTAAATACTAACAGCATGTACCAGACTATTTCTGTTTATTTCAAGTTGCTATATCCATTATTAAATTGAAAGAAAAAAATATCGAATAAGACAATTTTTTGAATATACCTTTAGAAGAAAAAAAATGCTCAATTTTAGTAAACAACTGTCTTTCTCATTGGAATCGATGCACTAAGCTTTACCCTAAGAAAATAAAAATAAAAACCAGAAGACGTGGATATAGTAATATTTGTAGCAACGTATTGATGATAAATGAGAGCGTACTGTATCTGCACGCATGTATAATGTATTCCATGCTCTTGTATCTCCACTAGCCTCTGAGGCTCTCCGCTGTTCTTCTCTCTTTTCCTTGAAAGTATTTGCAGATTGAATCATTGAATCACTGTTACATACATAGTACAGTAACGTAAATTGAAATGAACACCAGCACATCCATTTATGAGATGAAGTAACAGATTTTGATACTTACTCTTGTTTGTCAGGATTACTCTTCTGCATAGCTGGTAAAACATGCAATAATCTTCCCTGAAAACTTGAGTTGTCCAGTTCTTCCAAAGCTCTAGCAATAAAATCCAGGAATAAAAATGTGAACTAGAGCACATCAAAAAGGTTAAGCTTAAGAAAATTGTCAAAACATAGTGAGAAAAATCGAGAAGTACAGAGGTAAAACCAACTTTAAGGATGAGATTTAATCTTTCTGCTGACATATTATGGAAATATCATAAGAAGCAACAAAAATGCAGCAAGAAGCAATAAAAATCCTTTTGTGGATACAAAGAAACTCCTTATTCATATTTCATACCTATAAAAAGAATTTTGAATAGCATTATCAAAAAAAATAAAAGAATTAAAATTCTTGGAGACTTTTGTATCAATTTAAACTCAGAAAGTAATCTAATAGGCACTGTGATGGAAATACACTTCATCAACCGCAAAGTAAGACAAAATTCAATTCAAGAATACTGTACACAGAAGAGATTTTGTTAATCTATGCCTAAAACAGGATGAATGAGGGTGGTTGGAAGAGATTCTGCTAAACTACAGACAAAATAGTACCTTGCAGAAGATTCAGAAAGTTGATACTGAATATAAGCAATTCCTTTGGACCGTCTAGTATCTTTATCAACAACAACGTGGACTTCTGAAACTCTGCCAAACTTACTGAACAGCTCTTCCAGCTCTTCCTCACTATTATAAGAACACAAAAATCATATAGGAGAAGAATAATAGTACAAAATTACAAAATAAGCAACTTTTTTTTTTCAAGAATTGACGAAGCAGACTAAAATAGTATAGTTTAAAAAATAAACTTACGTCGCTGAGTAAGGTAAATTACGAACAAAAAGGCGGCCAGATACCAGGTTCTCTTCTTTATCGTTTTTTGAATTTGATGACAGGATCCCTAAGCCAGGTTTTTCAGTAGTATCTATGAGAGGGTGTTCGTCATCAACCCCATCCACCAAACCATCTAATTTCATGTTACTATGCTCTTGAGCAGAATCTACCATCTTATCATCACTTTCTGAAGAACTTCCATTCGAGAAATGACCTTTCTTTTGTTTTAACTCGCCACTATCATCATCGTCACTACTCTCTGATTCTGACCAATCTTGCTTGACTCTACTCTTGAAATAATCCACATCCGAGACAGCTTCAGCGTGCGGGAAGTTTGGAGAATCTTTTGCAGCACTCTTGATTTCCTTAGACATATAGTTCCTTTTCTCTGCCTCAGTGTCAGTATCTGTTGGAATAGATCTTCTTCCTCCAACTTGTTTCTTTTGAGCATGAATATCATTAGATGTGGTTGACACTGGAGCTACCACACTGTCGTTTGCCCACAATTTTGACTTCGCTCTAGGTTGCATCACTTGAAGAAACTCTTGAAGCTGAGGATCACTTTTCTCTTCTGGACTTGTTCCCTCTCCCTTGGGTTTGAGACTTCCAAGGGTTGACACTTCACCACTAATACCTTTTCCAGTCTCAGTTGCTTTATCTTTTTTACTTAGTGAATGACGACTCCATGGCCGAGGTATTTCTGGATCCCCAACTTTACGAGCAATCTGTATATATGTAAATGGGCACATATTTCAGTCATCAGGCTCGCTTAGGTTAAGTAAGAGAGGAAAGACAGTATCTTCATGAAAATAAGAGGAAAGAAACTCCTAGGAAAATCTTTCCTAACTCCCTCAACTTAGATAAGGTTATGAAAACTGTCTTTAGTAGCTCTTCAATACCTCCACAAGCTTTAGCTGAGAACCAGATTTTTTTCCTACTTCTTGCCAAATTATGAATAAGAAAAGGTGGGCATATGATGTGAAAACATGAAAATGACCAGAAACGAAGTTGGATAACAAGAACAAACCTCACAAGCAATACGAGCAGTATCAAGGTAAGATTTGTTGAAGTACTTAATAGCTTCTTGGGCTTCTTGCTCTGTACGAAAGCCAATAAAAGCAAACTGTCGACTCTTTCCATCCCTGAAGATAGCAAGAAACATATCTCTTTAGATTTACTATTGAAATTTCCAAAGAAAAAAAGTGAAAAGACAAGTAGCATCATGTTGTACTTGGTGCGCATAAGTTTGGTGTCTGTAATCTCCCCTTTCTGAGAGAAAAACTCACGAAGACGATCCTCTGCCACATATTTGGGCAAATTCTTCACACATATTCTAGACCTATCGGTACCCAAAGATTATTAGAAATTATTTTGAATCGACAAACATCTCTTTCCTGAATTTTTATAATGGAAATTATAGAAAGGATAGAGCCTCACATGGCTTTTCCAGATAGATGCAGCTAGCAGGTGTTCTTTATTGTGAAAAAATCAACGCAACAACAGAACTGGAAACTAAAATTGGCAGACCCAAGCAGAGGTTTTTCACCTAGTTCACCAGTAGGATGATCAGTCTTACAGCATGGACAGGTTGATCTGCAAGAAGAAGATTTGGCAAGAAAAGCGTCAGAGCATTCTAAGTTAGAACCGAACATGTCTTGAACGCAATTCAATTTCAGCAATTCAATTTCAATTTCAGCAATTCAATTTCAGCAATCAATTTCTGCAATTTAAGCAATTTAAGAACCGAACCTTCTGCTGCTCGAACGCTTGTCGAACGCTGGTCGAGCTGGTCGAACGCTGCTGCTGCTGTCGAACGCGAGCTGGTGTCGAACGCGAGCTGGTGTCGAACGCGAGCTGCTGTCGAACGCAAGCTGCTGTCGAACGCGAGCTGGTCGAACGCTGCTGCTGCTGCGCGAGGAAGCTGGTCGAACGCGAGGAAGAAGCTGTCCTCCAGACTCCAGGAAGAAGCTGCGCAAGGAAAAGAAACGACTGAATCAGTGACCTAGCTGATTTCTAAAGGAAATAACCAAGATTGATGATTTCTATTTTCTAACCTAGCTGATTTCTAAAGGACCGAACCGGTTGGTTTGTAAAAAACCAGAAACAGACCAATCGGTTTAAACCGAAAACAGATTGGTTTGTAAAAAAAAAAAACGTGAACCGGAAACCGGACGGTTTTACAAAAATCACCCGGTTCGACCCGGTTCAAACACTGTTAATTTGCAAAACGGTCTTTTAACTGAACCAAACCAGACAGGGGTCCGGTTCCCGTTCGGTCCGATTCTGATAACTATGATTCTAACTTCTAAGGTAGCTAAAAACGATGCAATGATATGTTTGGCATCAGAGATAAAGCCACATGGGGACAAGGGGGACAATTACCATTGTGCAATTTAATCCTACAGGCTACAAAATGTATATACTTTCAATTTAAACCTTTTAAGCACAGTTATCAGAACCGGCCCTGCCCTCGAACCGGTGAGGGGGTCGGTTCACGGTTCGGCCGGTCCAACCCGATCCAACCCATCTGAAAATACATACATTTGTGGTACGACTATTCATTTGTGGCAAACATAACCTTTCTGCTTTAGTAAAAAGACCCATCAATCCATCAAATGCAGACATAAATCCAGAATCATCAACTGAGATATGCGTAAGCATGATTTACATCTTCTTATACTATAACACTATCCAATCCAAGATACAAGTGTGTGTTTCAAAGTGGGAAATTATATAACCCAAACAGGATATTGTAAAACACAGGGGTAAATAGCATAACTATGTGGTATCTTGGTCAATAGAAGATGGACCAATCCATAAACATTCAAGTTACTTAGCAAGAGGCAAATTGGTCAGCAAAAATCGGTAGCCTTGATAACAGCATTCTCCTCCTTGCTAGTTAACAGGAAATTCTCAGGCTTAAGATCCCTATGCATCACACCCATGAAATGACAAGCATGGACAACATTAACAATCACACTACATGTAGAGGTTGCAGCCTTCTCACTGTAATGGCCCTTGGCTATAATTCTATCAAACAGCTCACCCCCTGCACAGAGCACCATCACCAGATGCACAGATTATTTGTCCTCATAAGCACCCTTGAATTCAACTATGTTAGGTTGCCCACTCAAGTGCTGCATGATCTGAATCTCTCTCTTAATATCTTCTCTATCACTAGTCAAGCAAAGGATCTACTAGTCAAGCATTCAGTGCACAAATAAGTCACACCAAACTGAAAGATAATTTACATGAAGATAAACAATTAATAGACCTATTATATATTGGTATATGACAGAGATTTTTTAACCTGCAGATTGTTTGGTTTTTATGATGACATTTTTCTCATGAAATACATTTTTACCTTAGGTTAAGAATGAGATCTGTTCGACAAAAAGAATTTACACTTCAGCTAAGCCAATTTGGCTTCTTTTCTATATTTACTATGAATGTTATGGATGACAGTCTGGAAAATTTGATTCATAAAACTGCTATAAGCCTATAACAGTTCGGCAAACAACTCAGTTTAAGCTACTTTAAAAGTGAAGGGAAATCTACTACACTGAATCTACTTACAAGATGCAAATCATAACTCACCTTCCTAAACAACTCCTTCATACCGCCACCAACAGAACTAGGGTAGTATATCATTATACTATGATCATCTCCTTCCAAGGTAAATTTAATCTGATTAATAGATGCGCAAGACCAAATATGACTAGCTAACAGCTAATACCAGAAAGAAACATCAAACCCCTAACCTTAGTTTGAAATTGAGACCGTCTGGGCTAGAGAGAGACGCTCCCAATCATAACCAAACATTTTAATAAAATCATAACCAATTTACAGTAAATAGGTCTAAAATAAATACATAGAAGGCTCCCCTGAATTAGCATATAAGGTTGAGTTAAACAGTTGATTGATTCGAGTAAGCTGCTAAAAAGATGACTTGAAGAAGTTATAAGAAGGCTTCCCTAAACCAGTAAATAGCAAACACTTTACGGATATTAACTTAATTGATTGTCCGTCAAAATGCAGAATCTATCTAGTCTTCAGCAGTGAATCAGAAAACTTGATAGAATTGTGAATCCAGAACTTACAGACATCGAAAATTTTAATTTTATAATAACAAATCACAACCAAGCAATCCAGGAAGCCAGACACCACGTCCAGGGCACATCCTCCAAATCGATTAGAAGCCAAACTACCACAACAGATAGAGGGAAAAAACATGCAGAAGCAGATACCAAACGAGCTAAGAATGAGCAGATGAGCATCAAGATGAGGATGACCTGATGATGGTTTCAACCATGCCAAAGGAGAAATAACATGTTGAGAATGCAGAAAGAGAAATTTGCAAGGTTCACTTACTAAGGTTATAACTTCAAGGTTTTCAGGTGCCTTCGTTTATGGGTATGTCTCGTTGTGTTGAGCAGAGCTTTCTGAGTCGGCGCCGCGCCTTCTCCGGTGATGGATGTTTGCTGAATATGAGTTTAGCGTCTTCTCCCAACCAGTTTGTTGGGCTTCAACTTCCAAGCCTTCAGACGGTGCTCGTGGACGTCTTAAGTCTTAAGTCTTAACACAAGACTTAACCCTAGATTGTTTGGAATCGAAATCTAGGGTTTAGGGTTTCTTAATCGCAAAAAGAAAATATTTATCTAATATTCATTTTACTATACAATCTATAATATTAATACATATTAAATAAATTAATGGTATAAAAAATAGAGTTATATAATTGGATTACATCAAACTAGGTATCTTATCTGTACTTTGCACGGTAATTTAAAAAATAATTTACGAATTATTAAATTTTAAATTTTAATTTATTTTTAATAGTATACTATTATTAAATTATTAATTCAATGAATATAGATTTTAAAAAAACATACTATTAGAAAACTTAAATTGTCTATAATAAATAGTTATGAAAAAAATATATATAGTATACCATATTTATGAGTGAAATAATATTAAAATGCTTAAAAGTAAATTGTAAAATAATAAATATTATTACAACGGCAAGTGTAAGGGGGAGTGTGTTGTTTATTTTTTAATAATAAAGTTTGATGATATATATATATATATATATATATATTAATAGGGTTAGTAAATAATAATATGAGTTAGTGATAAAAATGATATAACATTTACTAATATAATATTAATGCATATTTTTTACTTTAGTTTTTATGTTATTTCTTTATCGTATATTTATCATAAATATTATATTGAATGTATATATTTTTATAATTGTAACTATTTTGTTGGTAGTTATTACTTATTTTGAGATTATGACAAAAAAAAACAACTTATTTTGAGTCTTAAACAAATCTTTATAGTATTTACAAAATTTACAAATATATATTTTTATAATTGAACATGCTAATATGTAAAATTTAATATACACTAATTTTTTCATAAAATAAGATAGTAGGTTTTTAGTATTATTATATTAATTGTAAATAAATTCAAAATATAAATAAATAATAACCTTCGTTCAAAACATCTCTAATTATAACAGAAATGTTTAAAAATAGAACAAAAATATTTAAAAGTTTTCTTATAAAAATAAATAGTAATATATTGATAAAAATAAATAAGACAAACTCTTTCTCTCTCTATATATATATATATTAATGTTACTAAATTGCGTAGAATTGTGATAAATAATAAAACGGAGTGGTTATGAGTCAAAATCCAAATATTTTATTGGTACACATCAGTGTACATTTCTCCACAGTAACGTGAAACTGCCACGTGTGCCGATAAAGTGAATTAAAAGTTAAAACTCCTCCAAACACTCACAATAAATCTAAAAAATTATTACGTTATTTTTAGGCTTCCTTTAACTATTACTGCAAAATTTATTTATTTATTTGTTACTCATTTCATTTGTTTATTTCATTTATAATTTTTTATTGTGTTTTTACAAAATGTGACTTCATAAGATTATATTTAATTTATTAAAAAAAATATATAATAAGTTTAATAAAATTATAATAGGTTATACAATTCATAGACTATAACGATAATCCATCATAAGTGTTTTTTGCATATACTTATTTTCAAAAGGAAAATAAATTTATGTATAATTTCTTAATATACCCTTTTTTAATTAATACTAAATTAATTTTAATAATTTAATGTCCAAAAATATCATCAATTTAGTACAATAAAATCATTTTATTATTTTACTTAAAAAATATTAGTGTATTAATTTATTTAATTTGATATAATCATGGAAACTTTAAACTAATTAAAATATAATATTTTATATCTAAAAAATGCACTTCAAATTACTAAAATAATCAATAATTTTATATTTCATTTTATGTATTAAAATAAATAATTAAATTAATTTTTAAATTTTAAATATCATTATAAAATAATTTGAATATTTTTTCATATATTGAGTGAAGTGCGGTTCAGTTTTTCTAGTAAATATGTAGGTGAGATAAAATGTGAAACGTACCATGAGAAGCAATGAGAAACTTTGGATGAATTCTAGAAATTTTAGAAGTATGCGTGGTGAATACATGTCATTAGGGTTGGCAATTTCATTCACGACACGATAACACGATACGAACACGCGCGAAAAAAGTCGTGTTCGTGTTTGCCTTTGATGGTACGATAACACGATAATACGAACACGATTATTTTTTCGTGTCGTGTTAGTGTTTAGGTCTCAAAACACGATAACACGATTGTTTGCCTGTGACGGAACGTGTTTATGTTATTTAGGTCGTGTTATCGTACGAAAATGAACCGTGTTACCGTGTTATTTTCGTGAAAACATGAAATCGTGTTATCGTGTTACCGTGTTACCATGTTATTTTCGTGAAATCGTGTTACCGTGTTATTTTCGTGAAAACGTGAAATCGTGTTATCGTGTTACGACTTTCCACGAATATTTTCGTGTTATCGTGTTCGTGTCGTGTTGATACAATAAATTTTGTGTCGTGATTGTATCGTGTGTCTGTGACACGATTACATTTTCGTGTGTTTCGTGTTGGACTTTCGTGTGTGTCGTGTCGTGTCATGGTGCACTTTAGCACGCACGCACGCACGAATTGCCAGCCCTACATGTCATCATCGGTTAAAAAAACTAATCAACCAATAAAAATGTTTCTTTTTGACAATTTAGTAACTCAAAAACTTACATATCCTAATTATAGAAGAGTTAATTAATGTATAGATAGCTAGATTACTTATATAATGTATCATTGTCGAGTGTGCGACTCTGCGACTCTATGTTCATAAAAATGATCTAAGCTTTCTTATTGCATGGTGAGAAGCGTTATGTTTTATAATATGTTTCATTATAACTAACACTAGGGCTGGGCATGAACTGGTTCAGGGTCGAACCAGTTCAGAACCGAACATTTACCACATTTTAAAACTGGTACGGTTTACCGCTCCAGTTTTTTGCCGCTCCAGATTTTGACTGATTTACCGTACCTGTTTTGAACCGGTTCGGTCGAACCAATTCATACAAAAAAAAAATCAAAATTCAACTGAGGTTCCATCGAAAAGAGACAGTGATGTTATCATTTATATATATGTTGTAATTAATCTGCAGAAATATGTCAGAAAATAATTAGATCTCTCGCGAATTTCGTGCTACACCGTATATGTATGTACTTACTGCATCAAACCCTAAACCCATGTGGATGGATGGATCTTCTCTGAGATCAGCTGTCATATCATCAAGATTGGGAAGCTGATTACAATCACGATATACTTATACTACCACCACATGGCTGCTCTTCCTGGAATGGAGAATCTTTCTTCTACAAAGCAAGAAGACATGGTGGACGTGAACCTGAGATCTACCAACAGCAATGCCCAGGCAGAAATTCAATCTAGTGGATGCGCGTGCGAGGAATATCCTCAGGGAAGAGAGCCTCTGCGATGTCGAAGTTGTGCTTACCGGCAATGGTCTTGATGAAGAACTCTTCATCGATTGGAACACCGCAATTGAAACCAATCTGCATTAGAAGCAGAGATGTAACATAATTGGAAAGATGAACATGAGAATAATTGAAGAGAGATGATGAAGAATACCATCAGAACAAGACTGAAGTTGAACCAGTAAAGAGTGAACCGTGAATTCAGTTTGGTATGGTCTGAAAGTGGACTGGTCTGGTTTAGTAGTATTTTAAGGTTAAAACCGGTACAAAAAGTGGTTTGGTTAACCAATTTTGAACCGTTTTATGTACCTCTTCTGAACAGTTCCATATTTTTTCAAAAAAAAAGTTTGTTTTGTGAACCGGTTCAGAACTGGTACGGTTCGGCCGAACCAGTTATTTTTGCCCAGACCTAACTAACACTATCAATTCATACAAAGATTTTGTTTCAACCTTTTATACTCTATGTTAATAATATTAATTTGGCTATATATAATATATGATATATAATAAAATGAGTTAATAATGTGTCAAAATATATTAAAATATAATTATATAATTGGTTCAAATCGAATTGCTTATAACTTATATGATGTGTCATAGTGTGCAACTTTATATACTTAAAAATGTTTCAAGTTTTCGTATTGCATGTTAAGAAACGCTAGGTTTCTTTACAATTAACACTATCAATCTATCTATATATTAATTTGGTGAAGTGACAAGTAATAAAATGAGTTTGTTACATGTTAAAATAGAGTAATTCTATTGGTCCACCTCAACTTATATATATATTTTGATGTTGGTGTATATACTTAGAAATCCTCCAAGCATCCCTATTGCATCTCAACAATTGTTTCGTTTTTTTTTTGTTTTTTACTTTAATTAATAATGATTTGCTAAAAACACTAAAAATAATTTCTTCATTTTTTATACCATTATATGTTCATATTACAATCATTAGATTTTATATTAACTTTGATTTACCTACCTAAAGTTTAGTATATTTAGATTTTAAATTGAATTTAACAATATACATATATATATTAATTTAGTTAGATGGTCATGATAAAGTAATTATATTAGTCCAATTCAACTTACATTTTTTTCTTGATAATGTGACAATTCATGTAAAACAATATATGAGTTAAACTTATATGAGCATCACATCTTAAGAATCGTTCTGTTATTTATTTATTTATTTTTATTACAATTATTATTAATTTGATTATATTGCTATATTTTTGTTTTCAACTTTATACAATGATAACTCGAATTAGTCATTATCTTTCATAATGTATATATATTAAATTATAATAAGTTGCGACTTTACAAAAATAGTTAAATAATTTACCATATTCATAATTTTGTTACCTTATTCAGGTACTATAATTAATTATTAAAATTAATTTTCAAGATTTATTCTAGTGCTTAATTATAATTATATTTCAAATAATTTATGTTTGCTTAATATTAAAAATTAATTTCTTACATAATTATTCTTTTAATAATAGTTTATTTGTTTTTTAACTGAACTATAATTCATCACATTATTTATATTCATGTTTTCATATAATCATTTATAAATAAAAATACATAACTAGGATTTAAAGTTGCATTTAATATATAATAAAAAATGAAAAATATGTCATATTCATTTATGTATAAATATTTATATATATCATTTATTTAATCTTTAACGTTAAAAATATTTCATATACCATATATGTAGGGGTGTCAAAAATTGACTCAACCCGTGGGTGATCGGTGGGTGACCCGCGCCACGAGTCGTGTTTGGGTCAGACATTTTGACTCACTGGTCATTTTGACACGACCCATGGATGACCCGTGAAAAAACGGGTCAGATTTGGGTCAGAAATCTTGACCCATGAGTCTTATATATTAAAATATAAATCAAATACTCTTAATTAGGCCTACACACTTCCACGTGGCCTAACCTGTATTTTCCTTACCGGCCCAAGTCCCTACCTTCCTCTCCACTCCTAAAAAAAGGATTGGGCTAGTAGTGGCGACCCTAGGCCCATCCCGCTACATAATGTTAGAAATCCACAACATCTGATAACAACCAGCGCTTTGCACTGACTCCGTCAACATAGCCCCACTGATAGCCTATAGTTGAAAGGTTGGCTCTTCGGACACAAGTTGACCATTTCCCAAGAACACTTAGGAGAGATTCGAACTCGTGACCCCGATGCCAAACCACTTGGAAGTCAGCTCTCTCAACCACTAGACCACAACTGCCGGTGGTCTCCATTCTTAATCTCTGCAAATCTTCTTCATGCTTCATCTCTCTGTCCCTCTCTCACTCACATACATAGAGATGGATCCATGGCTGGACGACTTAGCCGACGATCTACAGAGCTTGAGCTTCACCTCCACGAAAACTACCGCTACCACAACCGAGATTAACCGTAGCGCCATCTCCATCTCCGAGGCCACCTTCACTGTGGTGTCATCCTCCACACACGGTTCCTTCTCCTCCTCCATCGCCAAGTCCAACAACCTCTTCCGACATCATTTTTCCCTGAGGTCAAGTTTGGGTTACAAAATTTGACACATACAAATACACAGGTCGTTCCTCACACGACTCAGGGAATAGGGTTAATAGCTCCAATGGTACCATATGTTTGGGCCATGTGATCGGATGGTACCGTATGTTTTTTGATGTGGCAAAATGGTTCGTTATGTTTGTAGGATATTGTCATATGGTTTTCCGTTAGTTAACCGTTAGATTTTTCTGTTAAATGGTACATGTCAGCACCACGTCAGCGCCACATTAGCGCAACGTATATATATAATATAATATGTAATTTAAAAAATAAAAATAAATAGAAAAAATAAAAAACTATATGAAAAAAATCGGAAACATTATAAATATATTTACAAAAATATTTTAAACTTTATATATTAATACAAATTATTTTTTATAATTTGTTTTTAAAAAGTCAAAAACCGAAAAAAAAAAACTAGGGTTCGACCCTTGGGTCCAATTGACCCAGCCAAGGGTCGAACCCTGGGCTGGGTTGGACCCCCACCAGGTCGCCTGACCTGGGCGACCAGGTCTGGGTCGGACCCAGACCTGGGTTCGACCCTGGCTGGGTCAATTGGACCCCAAGGTTTTTTGATTTTTTTAAAAAAAATAATTTTATGAAAAATAATTTTTATTAATATATAAAGTTTTAAAATAATTTTGAATTTTTATGAAAAATAATTTCTATTTATTTTAATTTTCTTATTTATTTTTATTTTCCATCTGCCACATCAGCGCCACGTCAGCATTCCGTTAGTTAAACTTGACGACAACATTATGCAAATACATAAGGTACCAAAAAACAACATAGGGGTACCATCCGATCACATGACCCAAACATATGATACCATTTGACCTATTAACCCCAGGGAATATTATACATATTAATAGATAAGTGTAAATATTAAATTTATGTTTATTAGACACTAATACTAAATAAAGTTAATATTCAATAATCTATCATATTAAAATTTTAATAATCTTCTGAGTTAATTCATATTACATAAATACTAGGGTTAAATACCAAGGAGCTACCTGAACTTTGGACGTTTTTCAACGAGCTACTCGAACTTTAAAAATTCCAAACGGGCTACGTCAACTTGGACGAAGGTGCAAATAGCTACCTCCGTCCAATTTCTGACGAATTTCTGTCAACAGTTCACGGTAAATTGGTCAGAGATAGCTATTTGCACATTCTTCCAAGTTGAGGTAGCCCGTTTTGAATTTTTAAAATCCGGGTAGCTCGTTGCAAAACGTCCAAAGTTCATGTAGCTCCTTGGTATTTAACCATAAATACTATTAATTAAATTTTATTATCTTGAAATTATTTCATATAATATATCGTTATTTTGTTATATTGTATGAAGTTAATTACAATTAATTAAATTTAATCCTACATTTATTACATATATATTAACAAAAAGTCTAAAATCATTAGTACATTTTATTAATTATTCTAGAATACGCTGTTTTTCCATTTATATTATCATTCAATTTATTATTATTTTCTCAACACACAATATTGTAATAATTGTAATAATTACTTTCTACAATATTGATGATTGTATTAATTATTCCATATTAGATTTATTATTTATATACCTTAATTAAACTTAATGATTAAAAATATATCTAAATTATATATATACATACTTGAACCGAAAAGTTAGAATTTAATTTAATAAATATAAATATATTATATATGTTTTCTAAGAAATTTTACATAATTCATATAAATTTTGTATATTTCATGTTCTATGAATATTTTGTGGTATTTATTTTAGGGAAAAGTCTGAAAAACGTCCATCATGTTTGACCAGAATGGTTTTTCAACCCCCACGATTGTTTTACGTACATGTTTTCAAACGATTATTTTTGGTACCTCTGTCTAACTGTCGTTCAGTTTGTACGTTAAATTGTCACGTGATTGGTCACGTGACCAACCCTAGAAAAGTTATAACTTGTAATTCCTTTTTTACCCTGTTGGTTATATGTAGGAGATCCCATTCCCACCAGTTTGTGTTGGAATCCTTGAAGATTTGCTCCTCGGTGGAGTCGGGTTGTTCCTCATCTCGCAAGATCTCCCCTGTTGCGTCTGAAGTTCTTCATGGCTCCTGGTAAGTACTCTCACTGTTCGTCTTCATCTTCCAATCCGAAGTACGTGTCGAACCCATCCCTAGAGTATGATTGCCGATTATGCCATTGTGGGTTGCTGTCGCATACAATTCAGCTGGGACGTCGAAGAACTTCGACCGGATGTTTTATGGATGCCCAAGATACTCGGTAAATTGATGTTAATTTGTCTGATTTTTCTGAAACCCTAATTCACCCTAATTAGTTCGATTTTTCTATTTTCGTCAGTGGAAAACGTCCACAAGTGGTGGTCATTGCAATTATTTTGAATGGGCAGACCCTCCAATGTGCGATTATGGAAGGAGAGCTCAGAATAAGTTCGAGACAATCCGAAAGGAATTGAATGACGAAATTGTGTCCCTGCGTCGGAGGGAGCAATATCTTAAAAAAGTTGTAATTTCAATAACGATTATGATCTTAGATCTTCTTGTTTGTGTCAATATGTAATGTACTTCAGTCTATGATTTATGTTGTGTAAGACGAGCACAAATGTAATGTTGAACATGTTGCAAATCAGTTTATTGTGTGTGTTGCAAATCAGTTTCTGTAAATTTTTCCTAACAGCACAGAAATAGTGAACTTGTTGTACTAAAAACCACAATTATTGAAACATGTTGAACGTGAGATATGCAAAGACAAAAACATGTTGGCTGAAGTAATACCACAAATCAAACATGAAGTCGTATTATCCATCAAAATATGGATGACTCCACCAACATGTTAACCGAAACAGAACTGAAACACCAGTAAAGTCAACCATTAAACTGAACCTGCACTAACATATAACAGACCTGAAACACTACTGTCATTAAATATACCATTGTCACTAAACATACCATTGTCAATAAATCAACACTAAACATACCAATGTCAATAAACCAAAAACCAACACAAAACATACCAATGTCGCTAAACCAACCCAAAATGTTACCACACACAAAATGAACACTAAACAAACAGAACATCACTGAGTGGATCTATCTTTGGTAGCCCTCAGTAGTTTCACTTTCCTCGGTGATTTTCTAAAACCTGTCTGAAATACTTTGGTCTTCTTAGTCTTCAGGGGTTGTGGTAACAACACAAGGTCCCTGCAACTTGACAGCACTGGTGTAGCAGTTGAAGCAGACACAAAATCATCGTCACTTTCAAGGTTGATTGGGTGGGCTGGTGGTTCCCGAGTTGGCGGTGCTGGTGGTTCCATAGGTGGTTCCATAGGCTGTGCTGGAGCTGTACTTCTGGGTCCTGAACGTCTAGTCTGCGGTGATTCAGCAGTCGCTCTAGTCTTCCTCTTTCGCTGTCCAAAAATACAGAAATGACCATTTTGTTCAAAATACAAAAATACAGAAACCAGTAATACATGTGACAGTTGCGTGGGTTGAGAGGTTTGAGTGTTGGGGTTCCCGTGGGTAGTCTGAGATGCTGCTTCCTTCACCAATGGACAACCCTCTTGTTATGTCCTGTTTGTCCACAGCTTGAGCAGTACTGTCTCAACCCGTACTTTGTCAAATACGTAGACGCCTTATTAACCTTTTCATGGGCAGCCTTAGTCCGTTTTTTCTTAGGTTTTCCAGAGCGCTTTCTGAACACGGGAGGGTCAATTGGCAACGCATCTACCCTGACCCAATCTTCACTACCCGGCAATGGGTGTATCACGGGTGCATATATCCTCCTCATTGTGTCAACATGATAACAACGGTCAACGTATTCATCAAATTCAACTCGGGTATTCATTCCTCTTGCAGATGCCTTGTTTTTCTTAATCTTCTCAAGCACATTGGACATCAGAGAGCCTTCATGTTGTGCAGCCTCGTGCCTCCGGTCCTAAAAATCTTTCATAATTGTCCGTCTCAAAGTCTCCATAAGCATGACAAGAGGCTTATCCCTGACTTCTAGTATCTTTGCATTCCAAGATTCACTGCAATTATTCACCACCAAATTAGTCTTCGAATTTGGGTGGAATTCATACCTGCACCAAGTTTTGGTGTCAATCTGAGATAGGTACTCCCAAGCACCCCTGAAGTGTTGCTTCAACCATTCCATATGAGATTTGTGTCGATGGTAGTTGTACGCACACGCAGCTCCCCAAAAGCGCGACTTAATCCTTGCATCCGTATGGTTTTGGACTAACATATTCTGGTGAATATGTCTTGCACAGAACCTATGATCATGCCTTGGAATGACATCCTCAACTGTTGTTATCAACCCCTGAAACATACATTTTAGGTCAGATTAGTGTTAACAAAATGAGTGCTAATATCAAAGTTCATACTTTCTGTTTGTCCGACATAAGAACCAAATGTCTATCGTCTCCAACATCACTTCTGACCAAATCAAGGAACCATGTCCAGGATTCCTTAGTTTCTGCCTCTACCCATGCGTAAGCTACATGTAGTACTCTATTATCTGCATCCCTGGTCACAACATTCAACAGTTGACCCCCGTCTAAGCCCTTCAAGTGACAACCATCTAAACCAATGAATGGTCTACATGCCTTAAACCCATCCGCACATGCCCTAAGACACATGTACAATCTCTCAAATATGGGTTTTAGCGGGTTTGGGATTGGGTCAAATTGGATGAAAACGGAGCTCCTAGGGTTGTGCATGATGACAGTTGATGTGTAGTCACTCAATCTCTCAAACTGCCACACCCTATCCCCTCACAACTTCTCTCTAGCAATTCAGATGCCTTCTTGGATGGTCCATCTTTTAACATCAAAATTATATGTTTTTTATATCTCCTCTGCAATGGTCTGGCTTCTAACCCTGACTTCATTCCTTATCAGCTCAATATAGTTCTTCGCAATCCACTTCGCACCAAGCTTTTTACTTTTATACGACGTCTGACAGTTATGCTCGATAGTCAGGTGACGAAGTTGAAACGTTTTTTGCTTATTCAATTTGACGCCCACAACCCTGAAGGGAAAATTTGGTACCCTGTAGTAAACAACCACCCTTTCAGCCGAGTTTTTCTTGCTGAAATCCGGTTCATATCCCTCGTTGATGCTGTGGTCGACCATATACTCACGGAATGCATGGGCATCCACAAACCCTAAGCTCCTTCTTGGTCTTACCACGAGAATTCTCACCCTCCAATTCTTGGTCCACTATTTTATTTATTCTCTAACTTGTCGCTTCATCTTCAACATCCGAGTTTGGTGGAGTTCTTAGTGTATCACTCGAGTACTGAGCCTCATTGAAGTTACTTGCATCGATCGCTTGAACTGAAGGAAAATTTTGATCTGCGTCCATTCCAAGACCAGCTTCGACACCATTCAGATCATCGTCAGAATGCACGGACTGCGCCCATTTTGACTTCACTGATTTACTTACGTTTCTATCGCCAGAACTGTAATCAGTCGACTCATCCTCAATTTGGGCATCCTGTCCTAGCTTAAACGTTGGATCTGACACCGACGCAGAATCGGAATCATCATCCTCTGTTTTATCATCCAACTCATCGTCCCTTAAATCAGACAATTCTTCATCCATTGGCCTCTTCCCTTTGTCTTTCGACATTACTGATAGAGGAAAATCACAGCATTGTCAGAACCGAACACACATAAACCCAACACACCAAATTAAGCATTGTCACACAACTAAACCGAACATTGGCACATCAAAATCAACATATTTTTCGCATAATAACCGAACATTAACACAGAAAAATCAAGCAAAATCCACCAAATTCAACATCTTTTCGCATAATAACCGAACATTGGCACAGAAAAATCAAGCAAAACCGCAATATCTAACAACATTCTAAAACACATAACTCCATAAATACCATTCTCAAACACATAAACCACATAAAGGACCCGACTTTCAGCCACAAACCCAAAGCCGAACGATTTCACGCAGCCATAGCAACAAAAAACCGATGATCGGTTTCCTTTCTTACAGAGGAAGAGTGATTTACCGAAGGAAGACTGCTGCAGAGGAGCGTCGCAAACAGTGCTGCAACTTCGACTGTGGATGGAACTTCAGAAGGGATTCGTCGGAAGGGCTGGAACGAAGGGCTGGAATTCTTCGTAAGGGCTGGAACTTCAAATTCTTCGGAAGGGCTGGAACGCACGGTTTTCAACTCTGCACTGGTTGGGATGACGACTTCCTTTCACAAAAACTGAATATTAAGTTGAAAGGAACAAGAAATGTCTTAGGGGTATTTAGGTCATTTTAGATTTTTTTTCATTAAAATATTAAAGGGTGAAGGTCACGTGCAAAAAACGTGACCAACTAACGGGACAATCAAACGGTAACTGGACGGAAGGTTCAATTACTATCATTTTGCAACATATGATACATAATACAATCACCAAAAAACAAGTTATACCAAAAACCATTTTTGTCAAACATGATGGACGTTTTTCAGAATTTTCCCATTTATTTTATGAAAATAAGTGCAAGATTGAAAGAAGTTTATCTAATATATTTTTTAATCAGAGATAAAGGTTTTTTAGTAAACTCTCACTACCAGGTAAAAGTGTGATCTTAAATCTTTTGCTATTTTTAATTAGGCTTAAAAATAAAATAATAAAAATATATTTTATCTTTATTTAAACACATTTAAAAAACAATATTATTATTCATTTCCTTTTATAATGTGTACATTTAATTATAATCAATTGTCACTTTATAAAATAGTTAAATAATTTATTTATTAGTAATTATATTATTCATCATTTACTTTATTCAACTACTATAATTAACTATTAAAATAATTCTCATGATTAATTCATTAATGCTTAATTATAACTATATTGTAATCAATTTCTTATTACTTAATCTCTTGGAAATTAATTGTTACTATTGACTAATTAACTCTTTTGGAATAAATTTATTAGTCTTTATGTCAACTATAATTCATCTATATTTATATTTTCGAAATTTGTATATATGAAAAATACATAATTGCAATTTAAAGTTATTATATAATTTATTAAGTTATATTATTGTATATATAGTTTTCACACATTTACAGTTGAAAAATGAAGAAATAAAAATAGCATACAATTAACTACTACAAAATAACTTAATTATATTATTTATCATTTTGTTACCTTATTCAACTACTATGATTAACTATTAAAATAATTCTCAAGATTAATTCATTAATGCTTGATTATAACTATATTGTAATTAATTTCGTATTACTTAATATTGAAATAAATTAATGATATTCTCTTTGAAATTAATTGTTACTATTGGACTAATTAACTCTTTTGGAACTAAATTATTAGTCTTTACCTCAATTATAATTCATCTGTATTTATATTTTTGAAAATTATATATATATATATATATACATAATTACAATTACAATTTATTATATAATTTGTTAAGTTATATTATTGTATATATAGTTTTCATATATTTGCAGTTAAAAAATAAAGAAATAAAAATAGCATACAATTAACTACTACGAAATAAAGTATTTAGAAATAATGTTGTATAGCTCATATGCAAATGATTTTTTTTTTTTTTTGATCGGAAAAACTCGTTTCATTGATTAGATAATAAAACGAGGTGACATATCGTCACAATGTTCGGGATTACAATCTGCAACTAAAATAAGGATAAGTGGGGGTGGGGGTTGGGAAACCCAGTCGTTTAGACTCACTCCCATTCGAGCTTGCTTCGCGATCCAATTAGCACTCTCGTTCGCTAATCTCGGGATAGCTCGCCATTGTACTGTAGTGATCTCTGTCGCTAGTGTGCGTGTGTTGGAGATAAGTGTTTCGGTTCTCCATTCCGTCGGTCCATTCTGTAGTTGTTTGATAACCACTTGGGAGTCCGATTCTATGATAACATTTGACCAACCACGTTCGATTGCAAGTCGGATCCCCTCGTGGATAGCTTGGGCCTCCGTTGTCGTGGCATCTTCACTCCTCGTTCTCCGGTTGATTCCTCCCACCACTACACCGGTGTCGTCACGGGCCACTACACCTAATCCTGCAGCATGAGTGCGCGGGCACCATGAGGCGTCGCAGTTGATCTTGATCGTCCCGTGGCTCGGTTTCTCCCAGTTCTTGTTCGTCTGTGGCTGTATCGGTGGATGGTTCCGCATTGTGGCTCGTTGTTGCTCCTGTATCGCGTTGTATATCTCAGCTATCGTCTGGGTCGGGTCCGGGATCACTTGCTCGAACTCCGCCTTGCAGCGAACCTTCCATATGTACCAGGCTGTGGTCATGGTCGTCTCCCAGCGTGCGCTACGACCTGTGTTCTGGTGCTGTCTGTTGCTTCGCTGCCCCTCCATCCATGCTATGACATTCGGTATCTCGTTTGCATCAGGTCTCTCCCCTAGAACAGCATCCCACACGTCGGCTGTCCATGCACACCCCACCGTCATGTGTTCCCTGGTTTCGTACTCCCCACACACAGGGCATCCATGGTTCACGAGCATACCCCGTCTCAGCAGGTTCTCCTTCGTGGCCAGAGAGTTTGTAGCCAGCCGCCAGACGTAACTCTTCGTTTTTGGCAGGACTGACGCGCTCCATATTGCAGACCACAACTCTGTGTTCTGTGTGCTTTGGTCCGCATTACCGGAACTGGCAACTTCTCTCAGGCGGTGGTATACAGATCGAGCTTGCGGGTCGCCTGTCTTCGAGTGCGGCCATAGGAACCTGTCTGCTGCTTGATAGGTTGGCAGTGGCATTCTGAGAATCAGTTCGGCATCCCCCGCTTCGGTGTACTGGCGAACTCTGTCTTCATTCCAGCCACCTTCGGCATTTATCAGGACGTTTACTCTTGGCTCCTGCTGAGGGTTCCCTTGGTACTCCCCCTCCAGTCTGTAATCCGGTTTCAGAGCAAGCCAGGGGTCCGAGTATAGCTTGACGTTGTCCCCCGTGCCCAGCTTCCACAGTCCCTCTTGTCGTAGTACATCCCGCCCGACTAACATGCTACTCCATCCCCAAGAGGCCCGTCCTCCTTTTGTAGCCTCTAGAAAGCTACAGTTTGGGAAATACCGACCCTTTAGGGTTCGCACCCACATTGACTCCGGTTCCTCTAGTACCCGTGCGGCCATTTTTGTTAGGAGGGCTTTGTTGAACGTTTGTAATTCCCGGAAGCCCAAACCCCCGACATTCTTAGCTCGCGTCAAAATTTCCCATCTTCTCCAATGCGTTCTCTTTTTATCCATTGTTGTACCCCACCAAAAGTCTGCTATTAGTGCATTTACCTCCGAGCACCATGTTTTGGGTAGGTTGAAGATGCTCATCACGTAGGTGGGTATGGCCGTGATAACAGCTTTGATGAGAACCTCCTTGCCTGCCTGGTTCAATGTTTTAGGTCTCCATCCCGCTAGCTTATCCCGGATTCTGTTCTTTAGATACCCCATTGCTTCCCTTTTCGATCTTCCCCATATGGATGGCAGCCCCAGGTATTTACCCGGGTCGTCTGTGCTACGGATGTTCAATACTTCCTCGACCTCCCTCTTTTGAGCCTGATTTGCCCCTTTGTTGAAGTATAGAGCTGATTTTGCCTCATTGATGCGCTGACCCGAGGCATTGCAATATGATTGGATGACATCCTTTAGTCGTTGAGCGTTCACTGCGGTCCCTCTTAGGAAGAAGAGAGAGTCGTCTGCGAAGAGCATATGGTGAAGGTCCGGGCATGTTCGTCCCAGTTTGATGCCAATGATCCTATTTTGCCGGGTTTCCTGTTCAATGTTCCTTGACAGTACATCAGCGAGGAGGATGAAGAGATACGGGGAAAGTGGGTCACCTTGTCTGATTCCACGAGTCGGGTGGATGGTTTGTGTTCTCTCGCCATTTACTACCACCTTGTAGGTAGTGGTAACAATACATTCCTTTATCCATTTGAGCCACATGTCCGCAAAACCTCTCTGTTTGAGGCTCGTGAGTAGAAAATTCCATTCCACCCTGTCATACGCCTTTTGCATGTCGACTTTAAGGGCACACTCCACCTCGTTAGTTTGTCCCCTGGATTTCAAGTAGTGGAAAGCCTCGTGGGCTACAAGTATATTATCCTGTATAGCTCTCCCTGCCACAAATGCACTCTGATAGGGGGTGATAAGTTCCGGTAAATAGATTTTCAGTCTATTCACCAAAACTTTTGATATAATCTTATACAGGAAATTACAGCAGCTAATCGGTCTAAAATCCGTAGGAGATGTAGGGTTTTGAACTTTTGGTATCAATACTACATCCGTTTGGTTTATAGGGTTATGAAGGGTACCTGATGTGAAGAAAGCTTTGACTGCGGTGATGACCGCTGGACCCACGGTTTGCCAATACCGTTGATAAAACAGACCCGGGAAACCATCCGGACCAGGAGCCTTTGACCCCCCCATTTGGAATGTAGCCTCCTTTATTTCTTGATCCGTGACCTGTCGTGTCAAATCCCGGTTCATCTCCTCATTAACTTGCTTTGGGATACAAGCCAGCATTGTGTTTGTCGATCCAAGGCACTCGGTTTGGAACAAAGTGCCGAAGTATAGCCCCAACTCCTTGGCTATGTCCGTGTGATCGGTGAGCCATTGACCCTCATTGTCTCTCAATCTACAAATGTTGTTTCGTCTCCTTCTAGATGCGGTTGTGAGGTGAAAGAACTTTGTATTCCGGTCTCCCTCCGTTAACCACTTAACTCGGGATCTTTGACGCCAATATATCTCTTCTCGTTTGCCCACTTCTTTAATTCTCTCTTTTAGGTTCCTTTCGGTTTCAACATCATCCCGTGTCATGACCGGACCCGTGACCCTTTTGAGGTGGTTTTTTAACTCGGTTAGTCTCCGGGCATTGTTACCAAACTGAGCCTTACTCCATTGGGTGAGCCTCTTTCGACATGTATTCAAGCGGCCATTGATTCCAATACGGTTCTGGTGCCCACAGTTGGTATGCCATGCTTCCCGGATCACTTCCTTGCAATTTGGATCCTCCATCCACATCTCTTCGAACTTAAATCTCCTCGGTATCCTCCTTCTTGGTTCGGCCCTATTGATCACGAGGGGTGTGTGATCCGATCCAAGGGCCAATTCATTGATGCATTGGCTCCTTGGGTATGCACTAGCCCATGTTGCGTTTATGAGTGCACGATCAAGTCTTTGGCTAATGCGCTCGTCCCCGCTTCTATTGTTGCACCATGTGTAAGCTTGACCTTTTGAGCCCAAGTCCTCAACCCTTATGTCCTCCATCAACTTGTTAAAGATCTCCATTTGTCGTAGTGGTTTAGTCCGACCACCTTCCTTCTCGTGCGGTTTACTTATTGTGTTGAAATCGCCCACTATCATCCATTTCCTATTGTTTCGGCTGCCCCCTATGGACCGCAATGTGTTCCAGTTTCCCCCCTTCTTTGTTCATCCGTATCCGCATACACCCATGTTATAAAACTAGGGTCCTCATAGCTCGTAAAGGCCACCATGCAATCGATGATGTTTGGGCTCTCGTATAGTATAGTAACTTGCACTTCCTCCTCCCACCATAGTGCAAGTCCTCCCGATGCTCCCCTTGGTGCAACATACTTTGTTTGTGTCATTCCAACTTTCTTCCGTATCGTGTCACAAAAGGCATCCCCGTTCTTCGTCTCCATAAGAAAAATAATGCTTGGGCGATACCTTTTCTTGAGGTCTTTAAGGTTTTGGATTGTCAAGGTAGACCTCAACCCTTGACAATTCCATACGAGTAGGCTCATTGGGGCCGTCTGGCTGTTTCGGGACAGCCACCACAACCCGTAAATTCAGCTTCATTTGACACACTACTCTCGGTTCTCATCCCTTCAGTCACGGGACTGTTCCTGCGTTTGAGTCTACCACGGCTGCCCTTCTTGCGTGGGCTTGTCCTCCTTGCCCTGGTTGTCCCCCCCTTCGTTTGTTTCGGTGGTTCCATTGGGGTGGTTCGCGGTCGCTTCGCAATGAAGCTGTCCTCCTCCTCGTCAGTGTGGGCTCGCTTGAGGGTCATGCGGTTTAGGAAAGGGCTCAAGCCAGTCATCATTGGTTGGCTTTCATGATTTGGTGTTTTGGGTGGAGTATCTGGTGGGTTTTCGACCGTGTATGGGGTGGGTAGGTTTGGATGGATTCGGATAGGTGTAGGGTTTTCTGGGTCGGGGAGGTGTGTTATTCTTGGCGGGTTGGATGGGTGTGCTATTCTTGGCGGGATGGGTGGAGTTGGTGTGTGTGTTTGGATGTGGTGGTAACTGTGGATGGTGGTGGTTCGGGCTATGTTGTGGTGGGTGGGGCTGGGGGTGGGATTGGGGTGCCAGTTGGGTGGGATGGTCATATGGTAGAGGGCAAGGCTCGCGTGTGTTGTGGCTCCTTCATCGGCAGGGATGATCATCATGCTGTCGCTGGTCTGGTAGGTGTCAGTGGGTGGGGCGTTGAGATCAGGTAGTTGTTCTCCCTCGGCCTGGTCTTTTGTATGCTGAGATAGGGCTACGGTTGGAGCTCTCTCTGGTTCGACATCCATGCTGTCGTCTCCCTTCCCCGACGTGTCTCTGCCTGTGCTGGCCTGTTTCTCACGGTTCTGTCCAGCTGATGTATGCTTGGTGCGTAAGTCTTCCTCTGCTGCCTTGGCCTCCTTCATAACTTCCTGCCATGACTTCCGAGCCCCCGAAGTCGAGCCTGGTGTGCGGTGCCCTGGTTCTCCATTCTGTTTCTTAGGAGATGATGCAATTTTTGGGCGGGCGCCCACGAGCCATGGCCCGTAGGCAGGGGCGAGCGGGTTCGACTCCGATCGTATGACCTCTTCCTTGCACGTTTGGGTTGTGTGTCCCAAAGTGCCACATCCGTAGCAAAAGTCGGATAACCTCTCGTATTTTATTGTGGCCCACTTCTCGAGACCCTGCGAGTTTGTCCACCAAAACCCAACCATGAGCGGTTTGTTCACCTCCACTTCGACCTTGACTCTCAGAAAGCTCCGCAATTTTAGTGTTTCTATGGGTTCCACTTCCACACACCGGCCTATTCGATCACCGACTCTTGTTGCATTCGCGGTGCTGAGTTTTTCGTATCCTAGGTCGTGAATTTGGACCCAGAATGTAACCACATGAAACTTCACTTCACCTAGCCCCATGCTCGGTTCCCACTTTTTTATACTCAGAATATGCCCATTGATAGCCCAAGGCGACATGTCTATGATCCTTATTCTATCCTCATCATTGTCAAACTTAAATTCCAGGATACCCGGGGCAATCTCTATTATTCCAACCGTGCTAAATCTCGACCACGCCTTATCCAACACACTATTAATGATATTCAGTTTAAAAGGCTTCTGAGCAATGATTTTTCCGACATACCGAACACTTTCCATCTGAGGTGGGTTGAAGTTCTGGTCCAAGACATCCCGAGTTCTGTTTTGATCAACGGAATTTGCTTGAGGATGCGACATCCTCCCGTGTTCCAGTTGCCGTCACAGCGATCTCCACTCCCTGCAATCAGTGAAAAGACAAGAAAAAGGAAGTTTAGAAAATCTGCTGGTAGCAAATTTTAGGGTTTGTTTTGCTGTTCGTAATTTCCGTGTATGGCTTCGCATGGGAATGCATGGCACTGTAGGGACATGCTGCCTCCGATTGGATGAAGTCTGCGAAGGTGGGCCCTCCCCAAGCTCTGATTCGGGCGAGAAGACTTAATTGGAGCAAGTCCTCTGCATTTAAATCTCCCGGTTCCGTCGCAATCGTTGTCCTGTTCCCCGCCCTGTAGCTCCTTGTCCCGTAGCTGTCCTTTTGTTTTGATTGGGCAGAAGTTGGGCAGTCAGCCGCTGATTCTGCTGGTAATCAGTCAGCCTTTGGAATCTTGTTGATGGCAATTAATACCAGGAGAAGTAAGCTGATCGAAGACAGCTTGATTGGATCCGCCACAGGAACCTTGAAAACCTAGAATTTTGGGGGGTTTCGGCTCTTTCGGACAGAGATTTTTTTTTTATGATATACGCACCTGTTCTTTTTTATATGCAAATGATAAATATTGTAAATTTAATAGGTAACTGAATAATATTATATTAATTAGAAAAATAATTTTCTTTTATGGTTAGAATAAATATTATTAATTTAATAATAGGACTAAAGTTATTTCATATTTTTATTTTATTAATATAAGAAATTAAAATTTATAATTAAACTAAATTCATATAATATATTTTTTTAAACAAATTTTATACTATGCGGTAAGCGCAAATCAATTATCAATTTTTTAATTTGATTTAATACCAAGGGACACTTGGTCCAACATAATCACCCATACTTGGATGCAAGAGGTCCCAAAATCGTTTCTCGGCATGTCCCAAAATTATTCCTTAGATGACCAAAAAAAGTTTAACTTAATTCCATTCTATTTTCATATATCATTCCATCAACCAAGCATTAATAAATTATGTATTCCTAATTCCTATCCATTTTAAACAATCAACTTCACATTAATCAACCAAACAACTACATATTAATTCCTTTCATATTAATCAACCAAAAAACTTCTCATTCCTTTCGTATTGCTATTCCGCCAACCAAAACATGCCGTTAACATTTTATTTTAAGTAGATGTCAAACGTTTCAACTTACAACTGGTCAGCTTCCCAGGGGGCTAAAACCCAATCAATGTAGACCCATAAAACAATCCAAATTGCAAGAAAATGGCACAATATGCAGCTTATAGACTCACTTAATAAAGGACAGATCTTTTGAACCCTTCTTTAATCGGAAGGAAGAAAAAATCCACTCAAGAAAACCCAGATTCTGATTACAAAATACGCCAAAAAAGGAGGTTAACTTAGTATGATTTGCCGCAATGTATCAAGCTCCCCGCACCCAAGAATAGACCAAAGATTGCTGCACTACCCAATGTCGTTTGCCCGATATAGCGAATCTTCATAAGCCCTGGAACCTGCAAAATTAGTACCAAATCTCTTTCTCAGCAAAGAAATCTGTGGACTTGATTAATCATTAGTGGACTTTATAAACAGACAGACAAAACTCCTTTCATGATGCAGAATAAGACTGAGTTTACAAATCCTCCCCTCACGGGACTTGAGAATATTCTTACAGACATCTTTTTCAGATACTGAGTTATCAGCAGTCACCAATTTTACTGAGCAGTTGATAATAATGGAATAAGATAAAGCAGCAAAATTCTTTGCTAGAGAAGATGGTGTAAAGACATATAGTATGTTAGGGTTTCATTTAGTTTAAATGACCTTGAAGTTTGATTTAAACTAGTAGTGACTATATCTCATACATGCAAAATAAAAGCAGAAGATAAAGCCTCAAGAAAATAAAACAAAAAATCAGGCAGAGGAAAAAAAAAGAATATAATAAGCGGATTAAACATATGCATGGTTATAATATAATAATTTCTTTTATTCTTGTTTCATACTATGCAAAAACTAAAAACAAATGTGTAAATATTAAAATTCTAGACTCAGGAACATTGTCAAGTTGGAAACAATTGACCATAGGACCTGTAGTTTCTTCATTCATTCCCAGCATAGTTAGTCTCAGACTTTGGCAAGAAAGACAGCTAGACCCTAACATGGCTAAAGTTCCCTGTTTATTTATTTAGTTCATCATCAGAAGCAAAGCTTACAAAAAATATTTTTTAAGTCTACTATGACTTCCTACATTTTTGGGGGGGTTCTATCTAAAAGAATAATATTAGCGATAGGGGTTATTACAACTTTTGGTCTGAAAAAAGAAGGTGGTATCAAGCAGCTCCAACTTTATCCACCTTTGCTTGGGTGTGAATTAGTGAGCTTTTGTTCCCTTTCTATTTTTTTTAATGATAGGTTGATAGTGTATTGAGTAAGGGAAATATTTCACTATGAAAAGTGTAAGATTTACATATATATAGTACAAAACATTCAAATAGAGTCATAAGTACAATTCTGTACTCTAATATCTGCTACATGAGTTTTCTTCTTCTTTATTTCTATACATACTTTATCAAGACATAAGATCAAGCAGAATAGTTGTTGAAAAGTTTTATTTTGCAGCAATTAAAGTTACAGTGGCAAAACTAAACTAATATATTTCTAAACAGGTACCTTCAGCGGTGAACAAAAGCTTATGTGATCGAACAATATGGTACATCTTGCACTATTCCATTATGCTTAATACTACTTGCTGAGCAATGCACAGTTCTGAAAAACGCAACAAAGTGCCTACCTTGTATCTGACAGCCTCATAGGTTCCATATACAGCACCTGTATGAAGCACAAAATTACAAAGGTCAAAACTTCACAAATTTCCAGTAAGCATGAAGCACGAACTGCTTACTGTACAAATTTTATGCTAAACAGAAAGGTAACTATATCAGGAGAGTAGTCTTAAAGATACAAGAGCAAAGTTGTAAAGGGAACTTCACTATTGAACTTATAACAATTAACAAGAGATGTGCTTCCACATTTCATGCATGACCAGCCCCTTCAAGGTCCGTCTAGTATATATACATCAGTAATAACTAAAAAGATAAGAAAAATATTTCTGTACAAAACGACTGCAAGCCACCTTATGACATGAATTATTTATTAATCAAAATATTCAAAAGGTCGCTCAAAGCACCGTATGGATCACAAATAGAGAAGTTCTCTTCTTTAGATATACCCATATCTTCCAAAACACAATAATTGATAACTCATGTCTCTTCGGCGCAGAAATTGCAGATCATTTTTTATTTTGCAAACAAAAACTAAACGAACTGATGCACAGTCCGATAATTGACATTGCATCATCCTGCCTAACTATAAGCACTCTCTAACCTCTTAAACTTCAGGGCCAACTAGGAACAAAGGGAACCAAATCGAGAATTATCAAATACGCTATGTTAACTGCCTCTGGCAATAAAGCTGGACCAGTTTCCAATCTTTTTTCTCATTCTACCTAAAAATTGTTCAACAACCATACGAAATCACCTCCTTTACAGATTCGATTGTCAACGAAAGTATCAGATAAGAAAAGGCGCCCTATTGAGCGCACGGATTGTTCGTCATACTGACTTTCCCTGCCTTATATCACTAGCATAAAGTATAGAGTACACTGGTGGCGATTGAAAGAGAAAGGGATGAAGAGCGAAACAACTCACCGACGGCACCGCCTATAGCACCGCCGACCGCGACGCCAGCGCCGACACGAGCCAAGCAACTGTCTCTCGCCATACTACTATACCAGAATAAAACCCTCGGTCACGTCCCTGTGTCAAGACTCGGCTCTGATATTCTTTCACCCTCCGCTTGCTAAGAATGAAAGGTACTGTACCGTAAAGTATAAATCAGCTTCTGAACCGGCTGAAACTATGGAGCCGCTCTAACATGGCGGTTTGAGTAAGTTTGGCTTCTCAATCGAGTCATTTTGAGGTAGGAGTAATGTTATCAGAACCGAACCTGGCTGAGAGTGCTGGTTCCCGGTTCTTCCAGTCCAACCTGGCTGAACCCGGTTCAATGTACGATTCACGTAAAAAAAACTGAAAATACAAACATATAACAGATGAAGAAGACGAATGGAGTAAGCACATGAAGAAGCATATGAGGAAGACGAAGAAGATGATGGAGGAAGATGAAGAACGGAAGAAGCAGATGAAGGTCACCTCTCGTCGCTCGCCACCTCTGGCCTGCCCCCTACTGCAACTTGCTACCCACCTCACCCCGTTTCCTCCAGTCTCCTCCTCCCCCCGTCTCCTCTCCCCGACCCACTCCCGCCCAGCCCCTCTTTCTTTCTCCCCGAAGAAATCTAAACCGACCAGTCAGTTTTAAAAAAATAAAATTAAAACCCCTTAAAAAAAGTGAATCGGAATTCACACCGGTTCAAACACTGTTGATATGTAAAACGATCTTTTAGCTAAACCAAACCGGACAGGAGTTCGGTTCCCGATCGGATCGTCAGTCTGGTACGGTTCTGATAACACTGGGTATGAGTGTTAATTTTGTACCCTACCCACGTGATTCATGCGATGTGTTAGTAATTTTTTTTTGTCAAAATGTGAGTTAAACATTTTTTTTATCTGCGGTTATTTTTAACATAATTCGTTTAACTCTATATCGGTGGACTCGTACTATAAAATATATGATTTAGAAGCCCACAAGTTGTATTAATGACATGAGTTCATAGATCATATAAGTAAATAGGTCGCATAAGACTACAAATTCAAAATTAATACGGTAAAAATAGAAATGGGCACAGGTTCACATGACATATGGGTTGACCCGTAAATCTGTAAATCGTGTTTGAGTTTTGAAAATTGATCCATTAATAATCATGAGTCATTTTTAGTTGAATATATTTTGACATGACACACGGTTGACCCGTCAAACACGAATTGACACTCCTAGTTTGAGGTCAGGTAAAGTAATCTATTAAAATAAAATACACCAAAATTAGTATCAAAGTAGAAAGCGTATACGTGTTTTGCGCGAAAAATATTTGTTATATTAAGTGAATACACACGCGCGCGCGCACACACACACATATATATATATATATATGGTTTACTTATCATTTATCATATTTTTAATTTATAAAAGTATTTTTAATTAAGAATAAAATTAACTTAATAATATACAATAAAAAATTAGGAATATTTATAAATAATATTAACCCTATTAGTATTTGTGTATAATATACATTATTTTATCTATTTCAATATTATAATTATGTTAAAAAAAATTAAGATTAAGTCTATTTATTCATCAAACTAAAAAAAAAATACATGAATGACTATTAAAGACCAATAGTAACAATTATTAATTATTAATTTTAAGTTATGTTTTGTGACTTTGTCATTTCTATTTGTGTAATATGTTAATGAAAAATTTAAAATCAATAATATTTTTTTACTAATTAAAATCACAGTAAAAATATCTACAAATAACATTTTATTTTCTATTTACAAAATATGGTAGTCTATAAATATAAAAATATTTTTCGTATTTGTTTAATATATAAATGTCCATATAATACTTTTAACTTAACTATTATTGTTTTATGACTTCTATTAGTTTTATAAAATATAATATTATGTATTTTATAAAACTCACTATATACATATATTTAAGATAAAATCATAAATATACATGTGAAATAAAGAAAAAATATTAAAGCTTTGTAATCTATCTTGAGAGTGAGAAAGTTTGAAGAATTGTGAAGTGATTTACATGACATGACACTTAGGAGTGAGATTTGTATGTTTGACATGAACTAATTAAAATTGATGATTTTGACATTAGGAGTGAGAAAATGCATCAAAAAACTTATTTGTCACAATTACATACATTGTAACCAAATTAATATATATATAGTTTTTTTTTTAAATTTAGGCATAAATTTAAATAAGATTCGTGAGTACTTGTTATTTTTTTAAGCACGTTCTACATAATTTGTAGGATAACACGATCACCAAAATTAAGCGTTGTTTGTTTAGTTATAAATTAATTATTTAGGGATTTTTGACAAAAAAAAAAATCTCTTGCCATTACTATTGTTTCTAGTGGATATTATATTTTGGATTTGGAGTCATGCAATAATATTTTTATGCTTACGTCTACTCATGTTCTATTTGCGATGTGAGTAGTTCGCATGCTAGATTAGGCGACATAGGTCAACATAGAATGCATTTGCTGGCCCAACAGACTTGTTGCCTAACATTCTATAGGTGGAGTTATCTACTTGTGCTAGCTATTTATCAAAAAAATTCAGTCTATATTCAAATTTCTCTTGCAATTAGTTGTGTAAACATATAACAATGAACCGCAGCAAACTGCAGACACCCTATTTAAGATTAAGGGATTCTTAATATGGTGACATGGGATTCTTAGTATGGTGACCTATCTCACTAATGATATGTTCTCGGTTAGATTTCACTTTATACTTATATTTTCACAAACCTCTATGATTGTACCTCACATTACATTTATTTTGTTGCTAACCATATTTTCATCAAGCCGTACCATTTAATCTATAGGATGCTTGTAGACACCCGTCAATAAATTCATACAATCAATGCATCTCTAGGATATCTCTTCATCGTCACCGTTTCAATTGCGCAAAATCTGTTAGACAATGGAGACTTTCGGGTCACCACCACCACTCAACTGAAGTGGGAAAGCCACTCACCAAAGGGGGAAAGCCACTGACCAAAGTGGACAAGACACTTAGCAAAGTAGGCAAGATACTCAGCAAAGTAGTCAAGCCACTGAAGATTGACATCATTTTGACATTTATAAGAAGCCAACAATGTCGAAGGAAAGAATAAGGAGACAAGAAAGACAGATGAGTAAGAAACGGTTGTTGGAGTGTTGAGTCTGTGGGAGAAAATAGTGTTGTGTATGTGAGCCAAAAATACAGAGTGAGTATTTTAGAGTGAGAGCGATACATATTGTGTGTTTGAGTGATACACTATTTGTCTATAGTGAAGTGGGTGTGAGCCGTGGAAGTAACCAAATTTGTGAACCACGTAAATCCTTGTCTCGTGTGCATTTCTCTTGAGCCATTGAATCCCAAGGTCCTGCGAGACGGAAATTAGCAGCATCTAATTCCCCAACAATTGGTATCAGAGTTTTTAGTTGGCGAATCGAAGACACGACAGAGGTTTACGAAAATGATTGTGCGAAATAATTTTTGTATTCATCCTATTTGTTTGAGTGGGAGCACTGGCGTCAAACAAAGAGTAAAAAATTTCTCATTTGGATAACACAAATTTTGGATTTTGGAAAATGCAAATAGAGAACAACTTGTACCAGAAGGATCTTTATTTACCTTTGGGTGACAAACCAGAGGAAATGAAACATTCAGAGTGGAAGATGCTGGATCGGAAAGCTATCGGAACCATAAGGCTATCATTGTCAAAGTCAGTATCCTACAATATCAAAAATGAAAAGACAACCGCATCTCTCATGGCGGTCCTCTCCAGTTTGTACGAACAACCTTCTACAACAAATAAAATTCATTTGATAAAGAAGTTGTTCACCATGACGATGCTAGAAGCAGCACAATTTAGAGAGCATCTCAGTGAGTTCAAAGAAGTGACGGACTAGCTAGAAGCAGTGGATATGACTTTCACTGAAGAGATACATGTTTGTCTCATTCTTGGGCAGTTTCCTAATAATTGGAAAGATACAGTCACTGCAATCACCAGATCTGCATGAAAGATAAAATTGAAGTTTGATGATGTAGTCAACACTATTATGACCGAAGAAATTCGAAATCGATCAAATGGTACTTCTAGATCATTGTCAGCTTTGAATGTAGAAAGCAGGGGCAGAGATTCAAACAATAGTGGATGGTGCAATAAGTCCAAATAAAAAAATGGTAGTCCATAATCTCGAAATCCCAAAAATTCTAACAATCAAAATCAGAACCAGAAGGTGATCGAATGTTGGAACTACAGCAAAATCAGGCACTACAAAAATCAGTGTATATCCCCGAAGAAAGAAAGACATCAGCAAATATCGTAGTAGAAGAGGCAGGCGTTGTATTGATATGCTCTTTGGAGAGCAAGTCAGAGTCATGGGTGCTAGACTCCGAAGCTTCCTTCCATGCGATCTCCAACAAAGAACTCTTAGTGAGTTATTCAGCAGGCAACCTTAGTAAGGTATATCTTGGTGATGATCAACCCTGCGACGTGGTTGACAAGAGTGATGTACATATCAAGTTAAATGGATTTGTGTGGAAGTTAAGGGATGTGAGACACATTCCTGACTTGAGGAAGAATTTGATCTCGGTGGGCCAGCTAGCAACTGAAGGTTACATCACAACCTTCAATGTCCATACTTGGAAGGTTTCCAAAGGTGCAATGACAGTCGCTCGTGGCCATAAGAGTGGTACACTTTATACGATGATGAACACTTGTAGGTCAATTACAGTTACAAACAACAAAGATGATCCAAATCTATGACACCAGAGACTTGGTCACATGAGTGACAAGGGTCTGAAGATCATGCATTCCAAGAGAAAAATACCACACCTACAGTGTGTTGACACTGACTTGTGTGAAAGCTGCATCTTTGGGAAGCAGAAGAGAGTTAGCTTCATAAAGAGTGGCAAAGTATCAAAGTAAGAAAAGCTTGAGCTAGTTCACACGGATGTCTGGGGTTCAGTGACTGTCTCATCCATTGACATCATATTTCGTGACTTTCATTAGCGACCATTCCAGGAAGTTATGTGTTTATTTCTTGGGACACAAATCAGAAGTGTTTGAAATGTTCAAGATGTGAAAATGCATGGTGGAAAATGAGACAGTTCTAAAGATCAAGAAATTGAGATCTGACAATGGTGTCGGGTATGATGACATGGAGTTCAAGAAATTCTGTTATGAAAATGACATCAGACTAGCAAGGATTGTGCCAGGGACATGACAACAGAATGATGTAGCAAATCGGATGAGTCGAACATTGCCTAAGAGAGCGAGAAGCATGTATATACATGCAGGACTGCCCAAGCATTCATGGGAAGAAGTAGTCAATACATCAACTTACTTGATCAACTGAGGACCATCAGTACAGTTAGAGTACAAAATACCAGAAGAGGTATGGAGCGGAAACGCGAGGCAAACTTTATCACCTGAAACTTTTCGGTTGTGTCTCATATGTGCATATTAGTGATCATGAAAGGGGAAAGCTTGACCCCAAGTCACTAAAATGGACCTTCATCGGATATGGTGGAGATGAGATTGGATACAAGTTCTGGGATGACCAGACCAAGAAGATGATCAGAAGTCGAGATGTGATATTCAATGAAAAGGTGATGTACAAGGACAAAAATAGACTACAACCCAGTAGTGGAACACAGGACGCTCCTATGTACGTTGATCTAGCTGATGTCCCAGATAGAAGTATAGTGCATCAAACAGATGAGAGTCCTCAGTCAGAGGAACAAACATCCCAGAGTAACACACAACAAACTGATCCACCGCAGTCTCCATCTTCATCTCCTGTACTAAGGAGATCTTCACGACCTCCTATACCAAATAGAAGGTACATGAATTATTTGCTGCTTACTGATGCAGGAGAACCTGAATGCTATGATGAAACATGTCAAGTGGAAGATTCTAGTAAGTGGGAGCTTGCAATGAAAGAAGAGATGGAGTCCCTTATCTCTAACAAGACATGAGAGCTAGTTGAGTTACCCGTGGAAAAGAATGTCTTACACAACAAATGGGTGTATCGGGTCAAGGAGGAACATGACAGTTCCAAAAGGTATAAGACAATACTTGTAGCCAAAGAATTTCAGCAGAAGGAAGGTATCGACTACACTGACATATTTTCACCAGTTGTGAAACTGACTACCATTCAGCCAGTTTTAAGTATTGTTGCAACAGAAGACTTGCAACTTGAGCAATTAGATGTAAAAACTGTTTTCCTCCATGGTGACCTTGAGGAGGAGATATACATGCAACATCCAGAGGGTTTCTCAGAACATGGCAAGAAGAAACTCGTGTGTAAATTGCAGAAGAGCTTGTATGGACTGAAACAGGCTTTAAGGCAGTGGTACAAAAAAGTTTGACGGGTTTATGAAGATGAATGACAATTTCAGATGTAGAATTGAGTCTAAGGCAGACAGAGAATGTTTTGCACAGTGACAGTCAGAGTGCTATACATATGGCAAAGAATTCTTCATTTAATTCAAGGACCAAGAATATCAGACTTCGTTATCACTTCGTCAGATCTCTACTAGAGGATGGAGTTTTAACACTTGAGAATAGGGGTGAGCTTGGGCGGACCGGTCCAGTCTTTTTGGCAAGACCGAGCTCGACTCACCTGTGAAGGACCGAGAATGACTTTGGTCTAAAAAGCCCGCCCGAGTCGGTCTTGCTGGACTCGGGCCGGTCTCGGTCTTGGACCGAAATTTTCACAAAAAAAGGCCGAATTTTGCTCACATTTTGTCGAAGCAATCATGAATTGGAATCAGAAGCAAATTGGAATCAGACCATCATCTAAATCTTTACTTAAATCGTGACCTAAATGAGTAAATTGTGACAATCAGAACAATGACGAAGCAAATCGAAGAAATTTCGGAACAATTTGAGCAAAATGTATCAAACATTTCAGAACAATTCGAAAAATGTATCAACAATTACACGAGCAATGTACAAAATTGAAGTCTAAATCAGTGGCAACGTACCAGATTGCGCCGTAGGAGGTTGGCGTTTGTGACGTTGGCGTTGTTTGTGAGCTTCGAAGGAGTCTAAATCGGTGAGCTTCGAAGGTGCATGGCTATTTGTGACGTTGGCGAAGGCGGCAGGGAGAAATTTCTTAGCTGTGACGAGATTGAATGGATCATGGTGCAGAAACCCTAATTGAAGGAGCTCCTCGGAGAAAGGAGCTGCTCGTGGTGCAGAAACCCTAATTGAATGGCTGGAGGAAGGAGCTGCTCGGAGCCTTCATGTTGATGATAGAGTAGATGTCATTGAAGTTGGAGTGGATCTTAATGGCATGCTGAATGGACTCACCTAATTTTGGAGTGGATCCTAATTGAATGGACGATCCAGTAGAAGGCATGCTGACTTCCTCAAGGCCTAAGGGAAGTCCCTCTCTTTTAATTGATTTCGGGCTGGGACGCTTCTACTCGGAATTTTGGGTGAAAAAACCGAGTCTGAACCCGACCTTGAGGAAAAAACCCGCCTGTTTCGAGTCGGGCCGGTCAGGAACCGGTTTTGTTGGGATTTCGGTCCAACCAATCTTTTTTGCTCACCCCTACTTGAGAAGATTCATGGCAGTAAGAACCCAGATGACATGTTAACCATGACAGTCTCTACAGAGAAACTGAAGTTTTGCTCAGCTTTAGTGCGTTTTCAAGGATAAAAGAAAGGAGAGCCTCACACCCAGTTCACTCATGGATACATTGGTGGAGTTTTAAATCCTCCAAGTGGGAGATTGTTAGACAATGGAGACTTTCAGACCACACCACCACTTAACTGAAGTGGGCAAGCCACTCACTGAAGTGGACAAGACACTCAGCAAAGTGTGCAAGACACTCAGCAAAGTGGTCAATCCACTGAAGATTGACATCCTTTTGACATATATAAGAAGGCAACAATGTCGAAGGAAAGAATAAGGATAACAAGAAAGAGAGACGAGTAAAAAACGGGTGTTGGAGTGTTGAGTATGTGGGAGAAAAATAGTGTTTTGTATGTGAGCCAAAAATACATAATGAGTATTTTAGAGTGCGAGCGATACATATTGTGTGTTTGAAGTGGACAAGCCACTCAGCAAAGTGGGTAAGACACTCAGCAAAGTGGGCAAGACACTCATCAAAGTGGTCAATCCACTGAAGATTGACATCCTTTTGACATCTATAAGAAGGCAACAATGTCGAAGGAAAGAATAAGGAGAACAAGAAAGAGAGACGAGTAAAAAACGGGTGTTGGAGTGTTGAGTATGTGGGAGAAAAATAGTGTTTTGTATGTGAGCCAAAAATACAGAATGAGTATTTTAGAGTGCGAGCGATACATATTGTGTGTTTGAGTGATACACTATTTGTCTATAGTGAAGTGAGTGTGAGCCGTGGACGTATCCAAATTTTTGAACCACGTAAATCCTTGTCTCGTCTGCATTTGTCTTGAGCTATTGAATCCCAAGGTCCTGCGAGGCGGAAATTAGCAACATCTATTTTCCCAACAAAATCTACCAGCTTTCAGACTAAGACGATTACGCAGTCGACGACAACTCTAAATCTAATTCAACTTTTGCCCTCTCTGATTGAGTTTTAAATAGTTAGTTTTTCTCCAATTTCGTCCTCTCTGATCGAGCTCTATATAGTTAAATTTTCTACAATAGTAAAATACATATAGGTTTTAAATATGTTTTTTATATTTATTTTACCATGGAATAGACCTTACCCATCATATTTATTTTTTAAGCTATTATAATTAATTAAGTATTATCTATCCTATTTATAAATTATAAAGCATGAAGTGGTTTTTATATTAGTCACATGCAAAATTATACAAATAACCTTTAATAATCATCTAATTAATTTACACTTATTATGACTATTTTGGTCATTTACATTTTATCCCTCCACCATTTTTTTGAATGTAATTTACGAATAGGAATTTCCTTAAATAAGAACTCCGACAAAGTTGGAACTCAAGAACTTTTACTATTATAATTACACATTCTTCCACTAGATCTATAGCACTGAGATATTTTTGGATACACTTAAATTATATTTATTGCTCTAAGTAGTCAAGTAGATTTTTCTTTTTGTAAAATTTTGTCACAATCATAATTTAAATTTGAGACTATGTTATCCATAATTATATATATATATATATATATATATATATAATTCTTTCAAAATTTTCTCATTTCTTTCTAGTTAGTCATTATTTTTTTTTTATCATTTCATGTTGCTCGTACTTACTTATTTTATACTTTATAACATTTTTTTTATCATTTATCCCCATCCCCCCAAAAAACTAAGAAACCCGTGAAATTGAAAACTTAGATCGTTGTCATTATAAAAATCTCATTTTATCAATAATATTAGAAAATGTAAATTGAATTAACATCGATAAGAATTTACATACATTTATATGTTGAATAGACATAATATATTGTGTAAAGCGACAAATAAATAATACATACAAAATAATAAAGTTTGTAAAATTAAAATTGACGTGGAAAAGAAATTTGATTTATTGTTCATGTTATTGAATTTTCTTAATTAATTAAATTTTATTTTTAGCTGTTATATTAAATTATGTAATATACTTGATTGTTATTTGATCTATAGTTTTTTTTTTCCAAATACATATGAAATTAAAATCTAAATAATACTTAACCAATCATAACTTTGAAAATATCAAAATAAAACAATAAAAATAAGTTAATCAAATATCTAATTTCATTTTATTTTAGTTTCTTGATGTTGTCGTAGTAATAGATTTGTAATAGTTGTTGTTTCATAAATATGGTAGTGACCTTGTTAAGATATCTTAAGCGAAGGACGAATGCATTCCCTCACAAGTTCGGATTCATGCTACAGTTAGTTAATGCGTACGTTTGAAATCTTATATGGTATCAGAGTGCACAAGTTCAAATCTTGCCGACACTGAAAAAATAGTTAGCTAAGACGACGGGCAAAGATTGAAAAGGTCCAATTCGGAAAACGTTGGTATGAGAATGTGTTGATTCAAATCATGGGGATGTCGAAAAAAAATAGTTGGCTAATGCTGAAAATGTCTAAGTCGAAAAAGCTTGGTATCATGGTGCTCAATTTCGAATCCTGGGAGTGTCGGAGAAAGTTGGCTAAGCCAGGCAAGTCAGAAAGGGTTGGTATCAGAGTGCGTTGCGCTGATTTAAATTTTGGGGACGTTGAAAAAAAATAGTTGGCTAAGGTGGAGAAGATTGATGTCAGACAAAAGATGATATGTTTGGATTTTATGCGTAATCACTTTTATGCTGAAATTCTTGGGTGAACTATTTAAATGAACGTAAAACATTTATTTCAAGGATATCAAAAGAATCACAATTTTGCACTTACATTTTCAAATGTCCCGTAAAATATTTTCACTACTACTTAGTATTGTGATGACTATAAACAAAGCACAAAGTCAAACTTTGTCAAACGCTGACATATATTTTTCTGATTATGTTTTTAGTCACATTCAGTTATATATTATTTTATCACGTGACACCACGCAGTTAACAACAATGATTTTGATTAAAAAATGAGATTTCAAAGGAATTACAGATACACATACTCGAAATGTAGTATACATAAATGTCGTGTTACCTAGATCAATGAACTCTTGATGGCAAAAAAAAAATCAATGAACTCTTAAATTACTAAGGACATAGTTGTATATCTTAATTTTCTGTAATTGAGTTTCTTAATTTAAATTGCTTTATTCATTAACTATTAATGTTATTTTGTATCACTATATATAATTATATTGTCATTTAAGAGACTATTTACACTCAATGAATAGTTATAGAAGAACTTGAATCAACACATATATATATCGTTTACAATAGTAAATAAATGGTTGTACCTTCATAACATGTAAATATATATCTTATACATACACAATTGAATAAAATATTTTAATTGAAATTTTTTTAATCTACGAAAGTGTATTTCCCTAATGATTATATTAGACTTCGACACGCGCTACGTGCGTGCACGTCTTTGTCGTTGGTCGCGCGTGAAATTCAATGAAGACATGATTATTCTGACTCGTATGGTAATATAAGAATAGTACAAAAGTTAAATATTTGATTAACATAATATTTATGTAAAAATAAACTTAATTTGCATAAGTTAATGAAATAAAATTTAAAAACTCTAAATATTTTTAAGAAAAGGATAAACTACTTAGAACCAACAACGACGTGTCGTAGTGTAATATGTAGTTAAACTAAGCAATTATAACCATTCCAATGTAGAAATAATTATGCTTATATTTGTACAAAGTGAAACGAAGACTTTTCATAAATAACTAAATATATTAATCGAGAAAAACTCGAACCAGATCCGTGGAAAACCACAAAATACATAGTCAATACATACCTCCTCGAGATCCTCCTAAAAAGGAGCCACAAAAGCTGGTGAATCCACTATCTGTTCGGAGGGGTTTCTTCTACCTAAAACAAGGTTGTTCTTTCACGTGGCATAATACCCTATAAACATCACCAATCGCTCTCTCGTAATACTCAGGAAGCAGTCGAATAATTAAACGCAAAGTTGCATCGAAGAAGAGAAGTCAGTCCTTTATTTCGGAGGATTTAACTTCTTCTTCTTCGAGATCAACCTCTTTGCTGCAGAAATGGAAATGAACAACATTGCCTGGGCTGTCCTCTTGGTTGCTGCCTCCGTCACCGCTGTTATGGCGGTTGTTGAAGAGCCGACTGCCGCCCCCGCCCCCGGCCCTGGCGCTGCAATCAGTTCTGCCGCTTCAAGCTTCCCAGTTATTGTCTCTGTCCTGGGTGCCTCCCTCGTTTCATTTGTCTCCTTTTACTTGCAGTAAAACGACATTTCATTCTTTCTTGTAATAAAAGTAATGGATTGTGGAATTGAATTTACTACGCAATAATAAAAGAGACCCCATTGTTGTTCTGTCAATGTGTTTTTATTAATATTATAATATATAGATTATGGATATGGGAATTTCTCTTTTCTATTGGAATTGGTACTTGGTACACTTGGTACTAAACAACCCTAACATAATATTTAGAAATACCCCAATTCATAGAACACATCATGGTGTCATCGAGATAGCTAATTTGACCCCTTCAAGTAAAGCATTCGCCCTGCATTCAGATAGCAGCTCCCCCACGAACATTTCCTTTGTGATCCCTCGCAATCACCCCGCCACCTTGATCAGAAGCTGAAATCCAAGCCGCATCACAGTTGATCGTGATGACTCCTTCCTCTGACCCAATCTATATACTTGGGCGCGGTGGGATCGTTTGTCTTGGTTGAGTCGTCCATGTTCCCTTGATATCTTCAAGCGCCCGAAAGATCTCCTGGATGACCACGTCCGAGATTGGCATTTTATTCTCGAAAGCTAAATTACACCTTGATTTCCAAATACACCAGCAAGTTAGCATGCATAGAGACCACCTTCTTGATCATCAAGCTTGTTTCCCCTCCCAACCGAACCCATCTTGCTAAGCCAAGAGATCATCGGTTCTGAAATCATCCTGTCCATAGTGAGTCCAAGCACTCCTTCCCAAACTTGTTTCGTCCAGCTACACCCAAAAATCATATGTTCATTCGTCTCCACTTCGTCGCAAGCTGGGCATATAAGAGATATTGGTATGCCTCTACGAACCAGGTTCAACCTTACCACTATCGAGTTCGAGGCAAACTTCCACATAAAAGATTGAACTTTTGGCCATACGTTGCTCGTCCATATAGCATGCCACATGACTGAGGCTTTCTGCATGTTGATCTGCTGCTCCAATGGTCATGCTGCTGTGTATAACTGCATGATATGCAGATCGAATTGATATTCTTCCATCACGTGTGTGGGACCACCTCAAGGTATCACTTCGGTCCTCCAACGGTAGTGGGATTTGAATCACCTCAGTTGCGTCTGTTTGCTGGAGGATCTCCCGAACATCCTCCTCCTTCCACGTTTTGTTATTGTGGTCGATCCAATCTGCCACCAGTGCACCATCAATATGGACCATATGAAACAAACAATTCTCATTTCTAAGTGGCATGCCATGTAACTCACTTAAATTATTTCCAAACATTTTCATTCATTCTCAAGATAAGTTGGAAAATTTTAATAATTTTTCTTTAATTCACACACACACGCCCACCCACCCACACCACCCACCCACACGCACGCACACACACACAGTTATATATATATATAGTTATGATTTTATCGGTGAAATTTATACAATATTAAATAGAAAATTTATACCTTTTTAATAGAAAATATGCGCATATTACAAGTTTCTATTACAATTTTCTAAAATTATATTCCAATCAAAATTTAAATTCGTGACCATAAACAATACAATATTTTATCACTATAGTATTAATATCATCTATTTTTTACATACCTAAATTATATTTTTTGTCAGATACCAAAATTATACTTCAAAATTATTATTAAGATACCTTAAACCTTCTAATTTTTTTTTTTTTTTTGGATGTGTTGTTTATACTTACATTTGTTAGAAATGTTATTTTTTTTCTTAATTAAATTATAAGTATAAACAACTCCAAAAAGTAATATTCGTAAATGAGAGTATCATTATTTTAGTAGAAGAATGTACCCGTCCAAGTGTTAGAGGTCTCGGGTTTGAACTTTGTTGAAGTTTTTTTTAAGGGGTTTCTTACTGGTTTGTTATAAAAAAAGGTTACCACAAAGTTTCGAATATTTTACCAAAATATAACCCATTTGATAAATATATACAAAAATGTCATCAATTGAAAAATAAATACAAATCTATACCTACATGCGAATGGGAGTCGCATGTGTATTTTTTTTTCTCATTTTCAGCTCTACCCGCGACTCCCATTAGCGGGTGGAGTTCTTCCGTAAGCTCCACTCGCGATTGGGAGTCGCGGGTAGAACTGGGCCGTTAATTAGTTCCACCCGCGACTGGTAGTCGCAGGTAGAGCTGGAAATTAAATTTTAAAAAACATATTAATTTAATATATTTTTTAGAGTATATTTTAATATCCTCACCTTCAAAATATTAATTTAATATCATGTTAATCGATGATTTACATATCAAATAATAAACTAATACTACACTTGATCTTAGTGAAAACACCAAGCAAGTTATGAATTGTGAAGAGTATAAGTTTGAGTTTTATAGAAGTTGAGAGACTCTCCTTATTTAGAAATACTCTGGGACTTGAGTAAAACTTATGTCCTTATTTATTTAATGTATTAGGCCTTATAAATAAGGCTTGGATTTATTTAATGTATAAGGCATCCATAGAAAATCTTAAGTAGGGTCTGAGCTTATTTATTAGGCTTTATACATTAAATAAATAAGGAGATCAATTTTACTAAGATTTTTCAAGTTTCACACCGAGTATTTTAAACAAGGAGAGCCTCTCAACTTTTATAAAAGTCAAACTTCTACTCTTCACAATTCATAACTTGCTTGGTGTTTTCACTAATAACAAGTGTATTATTATTTTTTATTAGTTTAATATTTGATATGTAAACATCGATTTACATGATATTAAATTAATATTTTGAAGGTGAAAGATATTAAAATGTATTCTAAAAAATATATTAAATTAATAAATTTTGTTTTTTTTGTTAAAATTTAATTTCCAGTTCCACCCGCGACTGGTAGTGCGGGTGAAACTAATTAACGACCCAGTTCCACCCGCGACTCCCAATCGCGGGTGAAGAACTCCACCCGCTCATGGGAGTCGCGGGTGCTGGTGGAGCTGAAAATGATAAAAAACAAAATACACTCGCGACTCCCATTCGCGGGTGGAGTTTCCACCTGCGAATTGGAGTCGCGGGTAGGTATAGATTTGTATTTATTTTCCGATTGAGGACATTTTGATATATATTTAACAAATGGTGTATATTTTGGTAAAATATTCCAAAGTTTCAAACTTAGAACCTCTAAATATGAAAGCATTAGCCTTTCCAATAGGTCATATGTACTTTATATCATATATTTACTCATACCCGTAAATGACATTCGTGGGTAGTATTTAACATACATCTTACCCGTGAATATCATTCGCGGATACAATTTAATTAAATCTTACCCGCGAATGTTTTTCGCAATTAGCTATATTTTTGTATAACTTTTCAATATTTTGGTATATATTTTTAAAATGGAGTATATTTTCGAAAAAAATTCCGATAAAGTACATATACTTTATTGAAACATTAAACAGAACAGTGGTGTTTCCTTGAAGCATTAGTCGAAGTTCATACACCCACTATCAACAACACAAAATAAAAAAAAGACAAACATTCGACATAAACAAATATCACTTCAAACATATGTTTAGATAACCAATAACACTATTTGAACTTACTACCAAAACCGCAAACAAAGAACATTCCAACTATTATGATGACAATTTTATAAAAATTATCTCCCTTTCCCGATATTTCTCTATCTTTTCTTCTGCATTCTTTATCATGTCTTCACCTTAGCATAAACCCTTTTAGAATGAGGGAACATGCAAACATCATACCAATAGAAATAAACACAACCTCCTTCATCAAAAGTGAACACGTGTCACACACAGTTTTAAATTTTTAATTTACATCCATAATTGAGGGTTTGCAAATGGAGCAAAATTTTGAAAATCTCTCATTCCCTCTCTCATTCTCTCTCACACACCCATATATGATTTAGGGTTAATTACCTCAACTGTTACCTATGTTTGACAATGTGACTGAACCGTTCAAACTTGAGCTCAACCGTTACTTAAGTTGACACATGTGACTGAACCGTTACTATCACCTAACTGCCGTTATTTCTTCCCGTTAAGTACCACCATGTGCTTGTCACGTGATTAACTTGTAAGGTGAAGTTCCCAAACTACCCCCAACATACTATCTACTTAACACAACAGCTAATTTTTAGAATCAAGGAACAGGGAGAAGCAGTTTGCGCGCGAAGAACCTCCATAATCGAAGAACTGAAGAACCGAAGATCTCCAGCCATGAAGTCTGGTGAATGCTGTCCTATGGGTTCTGAGAACCGTAGAAAGGTTAGATATCGGTCCATCTCTTCTGCGTCTGCGAATGCCAACCACGGAGCTTCGCGTCGAATGTGCTACTGTGGGCTTGTGTGCTCCGTGAAATCAGCTGGTACGTGGCAAAATTTCTCGCGCCGATTCCTTGGTTGCCCCAATTTTGAGGTAATTTGACAGTGGGTAACCCTAATTTGCAACCCTAATTCGTTTTGCTGCAGTAATTTGAAAGAACAATGGGAGTTTGCGAAAAACCGAGCTGTTGAAAGTCGACCCAATCGGAAGTTAATTGTAGTCTTTGTCATTGTTGTTGTTGTTGTTTTTGTTCTAAGTTCAATTGCGAATAATTAGCAGAAGTTAGTTGTAGCTGTGTCTGTAACTGAACTGTGTTTGTAACTGAAACTGAAGGATGAAGAACAATGTGTATTTTCCGAAGGTGGTGACTTATCTTTTCTGAACTGTGATTAAAAGGTGACTTAAGTTTGTGAATTGTGATTAAAAGGTGACTTATGTTCGACGTACTGTGATTAAAAGGTTACTTAAGTTTGGACATTTTGTTACCCAACCGTTACTAAAATACAGAATACATCTGAAAACACAGAATCCATAATAATCCATAAAAATCCAGAATTCAGAATACATCCCAAAACATGGTTCATCCTATAATCCATAACTCAGAATACATCAACAACAGAACTCAGAATACATCAACAAAATCCAGAAACAAAATCCAGAATTCAGAATACATCAACAACAGAACTTGATGCTGCAATTTGCGAAAATGTTCCCTTGGTGGTGTGTTCTTGACAGGTCAGCAGTTCATCTTAGACAACTCAATGATTGGCGACTTCGTTCCCTGTGGAGTGCGAGTCTGATCTGCATACATCTCCACAACAAAGTGGACATACTCTGAACAAAAAACAACACACTAGTGTCATGAATCTATCCAAAAGGGGTTTTGTATATAAAAAAATGGTGCTGATTATGATTCTCAGATCTCAGCCATCTATATGGACCCTAATTTCACCACTAAGCTTCAATGCAGCATACCAACTATTATAATTAACCCACCAACATAAAGCAAATTAAACATTTAAAAAACTAATTTGTTCAATCTCATTCTCGTCACTCTCACCCACTTCATCAATTAACTTCATCAAGTTTGTTCAATCGATTACTGCACATTTCATCGATTTAACAGCAGAATCATCACCACCACCCACTATCTTCACGGAAAACAACATATTATGCAGTAATTTACAGCAATTATGCAGCAATTTACAACAATTATGCAGCAATTTACAACAATTATTGAATACACGCCCAAATACGAACATATTATGCAGAAATTTCATCATTTCGTACCGCAAACCAACATCAAAGCTCTAATCTTCAACCGAATCGAAGATTAACGAAGTGAAACAAGGTAGAAGAACACAAACCCAAATCCGAAAACAGAAAGAATGCGAAAAGTCACACAAATCGAAGTTCAATCGAAGCAAAAACACAAACTTACTTCCAGTTGCAGTTTCGAAACACAATGTCGCCGAGGAGGATTCCTTCCGTGCTGCAAATCGACACTATCGGGGCGGAAGGAGGTCTGCAAGTTTCGGTTGGAGGGAATGGAGTGTGGAGATGGTTATCAAACGAGGGGGAAACGTTGCAAAGTGACAAGATGGCATTATTGTCCTTTCAAATGTCTTCAAATCGTTTTAATTAGGTCATGTGCTGTGCACGTGACACTTTGACAATCAGATTTGACGAAAAGTTCACGGAGTAACCTTTCAGTCACATCTTCAAACTTAAGTAACGTTTCAGCTACACAAAAAAAGATGAGTAACCTTTTAATCACATGGGCCAAACATAAGTAACGGTTGAGGTAATTAACCCTATGATTTATGAGGTATATGAAAAAGTTTTATCCCCATGGGTAATGTTTTTTTTTTCTTTTATGGTTAAATCAAGCATGTGATAGGTCATAATTTGGTCATTTATGTGGATGACAAAAAGGACCGTGTGTTAAATTTTGCACTAGAACATGGTTTCTCCAAACCACACACCTAAATTATTATATGACTCTTCATTTAAATTTTAAATAGAAGATTATGGGTTTTTAGTTTGGGTGTTTTGTGTGCTTGATGAACATTCATAAAGCATTAAGAATATGCTCCATGGGAAATGATAAATCTTGTGACGAAGGTGAAAGTAGGGGTGAAACCGGACCGGTCGGACCAGTTTTTATACGATTTCGATCGGGGTCCTATATTTTCGGACCGGATTTTCTTCAAATAAAAAACCGACCAAAAGACCGTATAAGGGAAAATAAACTGTTCATTCGGATTTCGGATTTTCGGACCAGATTTTCGGTTTAAACCGAAAAAATAAATACTAGGTGTTTCATAAATACTAAGGAGGGTTAGCTTAGGGAGAAGAAAAGAAAAATTGATGGGTGGCATGGAAAAGATGAAAAGTTGAGACTTTTGAAAATATGTTCACTCTTGAAAGTTGAAAAAAACAAGTTTTGACTCTTGGATGAATGAAAAAGTTGGTATATGTGCACAATGTTTCATATTAATTAATAATAAATATATTATATATAATCAATTCGGTCGGACCGGACCCCATGGTTTTTTAAACCCAAAGACCGAACCGGACCGAAAATCCGAAATAAAGGAAAAAAAACGTCCATAAACCGAACCATATATTTCTGGATCGTTTTTTTTTGGTCCGGTTCGGATCGGTTCTTTTCGTTTTTTCGGACCAACCGGATTTTAATTTCACCCCTAGGTGAAAGGTTCCATTTACACGGTAAATTTATGGATTCTCAGAATTTGCTCAATATAAACTGGTTTCCCAACCCCACCTAGTTAGTAGTGGAATTAGAGCATACCAGAATTTGTTATTACTAAAAGGTTTTGGGTACCTAGTTGGACCTTATTATTATTTTTGTCTTCTAAACATGAATACTAATCTTTTTTAAATTATGTATTTCATAATAATAAAAGTAAAACATATAAGTATATAGTGACTAAAAATAAAAAACTAGAAAAATGATATATTAACATTTATTTAGAGATATATTCGGTTCCGGTTTTAATATAAGTATAGTATTAGTGGAACCGAGACCCATTTAACATATTCATATTTTTTTTCCTTAACCCCATCCTAAAAAACCAAACATCCTACCCAATAGACGATTCTAGGTAGATTTCGAATCTAAATGGATAGTTTGCTTATTTATATAGTTGTGAGACACATTTCATACTGTGTGGTCCTACCCAACTATGGATTTTAATACAATTTTTTGATATTTGCTCGTTGTTATTTGAGACCCCAATGACTCTTTCGTAGAGTACCTTACGCGTCATCATTACTATGAACAAAATATTATGATTTAGTTTGATGTTGGATGTCTTAGCATGTTTGTAAAGGTCTATCACTACAAGAATGTTGGTCTACAGTTGTGTACCAAATTTGCTGTCACTAAATACTATAACTACATAAGATATTTTGTGTCGACATTTAATGTTGTGGTTATATAATTGATGTGGTGTCAAATAATTTGTCGCATATAAGAATCATTTTTTTTTTCTGTCGTAGAATAATTTTGCTCGAAACAATTTAGTGTCAAACCATCATTGACAGTAATACAGATAATCAGTAGCAAACAAAAGGTTTACTGTAAAAACATTTGTTTAGTGTCCAATGTAGTCGTTGTAAATTATATATAAACAATTTTGGTTTCTAGCTGTCACATTATCAATTTGTTGTCACTAACCTTAATGTGAAAGTTCCAGGTTTAATATAAGTATCGTATTAGTGGAACCGAGACCCCTTTAACGGGTTCATATTTTTTTTTTCTTGAACCCCATCCTAAATAACCAAAATTCATACCCAATAGACGATTATAGATAGGTTCTAAATCTAAATGGGTACTTTGCTCACCTATAGTTGTGAGACACATTTCATACTCTGTGGTTCTACACCCAACTATAGATTTTAATACAATTTTTTTATATCTACTCGTTGTTACTTGAGACCCCAATGACTTTTTCGTAGAGTACTTTATGCGTCATCATTACGCTGAACAAAGACTTGTGATTTCGTTTGATGTTGTCTATCTTAGCATGTTTATGAAGGTCTATCACTATAAGAATGTTGGTTTACAACCATGTACCAAATTCGCTGTCACTAAATACTATCACTACATAAGTTATTTTGTGTAGACATTTAATGTTGTGGTTATACAACTGTTGTAGTGTCAAATAATTTGTCGCAACTAAGACTCATGTTTATTTTTTCGTCGTAGAATAGTTCTGCTAAATAAAAATCTAGTGTCAAACCATCATTGATAGTAGTACAAATAATCAGTAACAGATAAAAAGTTTACTGTAAAAACATCTGTTTAGTCTCCAAGGTAGTTGTTGTAAATTATATATAAACAGTTTTGGTTTCTAGCCATCACATTATAAATTTGTCATCACTAATCTTAATTTAAAAGTTACCTTTACAGCACAGTAGGACCACACTTGTACCGAAACGCAACAAGTGTTGATCATGAGCAATTAGTGTGAATCCTAACTTCAAAGCATCACTTTAGCTTGGTAGATTCAACATTTCGATTGTGTTTTGTTTTTTAGGTAATCTCTATTTCTCTTACTTGTTTCAATTTTTGATTTATAATTGGTAGGGTAGTGTTGTGTAGTCACAATTTTCTTGCCAATCTCACATCCCTGCACATTTTATCTAGCTAAAATCGATAGTGTGTCACTAATATACAGTGTTATCAGAACCAGACCAGACCAGCGGTCCGACCGGGAACCGGATCCCTGTCCAGTTTGGTTAAGATAAAAGACCGTTTTACAAATGAACAGTGTTTGAATCAGTGTGAACCGATCATTTTTTTTAAAACCGAGCGGTGTCCGGTTCGTTTTGTGGGATTTTGTTTTTACAGAACAATTAGTTTTTTTTTTGGTTTAAACAGTGAACCGCACATTGAACCGGACCCCAATTGAAGAACTTCGTTTTTACTCTTGGCTAAAGAAGAAAAAGCGCGTCTCCTTCCTTCTATCTCTGTGTATATCTGATTATAGTGGGTATTCATCCTTAAATATCGGTGAAAAAACTTAACTTGTTCGTGAGTTTTATTCTTATGTATTGTGACGAATCATGTTGAATAGGCTAGAATCATCTCTATCGGTAGCTATTGATTGTGTTCTTTTGCTGTAATAGCTAGCTTGCTGTTGGCTCCTTCCATGGCATAGGAGGCGAAAGAGAACTCCTCTTGTTCTGCCATTGTTAAATTGGGGAGGATATGAAACAGCACAGAAGCTTGGCTAGCTGTTTAGAACCGCCAATGGAGACATATTCCTCTAGTGAAGAAATAATTGTCAAGGTCAAGGTCAATGTCCATACCATCTGCTTATATCTCATCTATTCTGTCACGGGTGTGCCTCTTCTTTAGTATGTCAACGATTATATGAAAACGTCTCCTTCCTTAATTAAGCAAATGTCTGTTGCCAGACACGGAAGCCTTATACTATCACAAAACAACGAGAGAGATGGACTGAGGAGGAGCGTAACAGGTTCCTGGAAGCACTCAAGCTTTTTGGACGAGCCTGACAAGGGATAGAAGGTTATTCGTTTCACTTTGCTCGCATTCACTGCTATATATTTCCCCCTTAACTCCCTTCTTTAATAACTTGACATTTTGGCTGATTTAGCCTTGTAAGCTGAAATGATGAAATGCAACTTAGCTTACTGAACCGCATATTGAACCAGGTCCATTCGGGTTGAACCGAATGAATTGGAAATCGGTCCCCTCACCGGTTCAGAGATCGGTTCGGTTATGATAACACTACTAATATATGTTATTTGGTAGCAACGTTTTGTTACCGCCACTAGGTTGCCCACACTCCATTTAATTATTATAAAAAAAACTAAACCTAATTTAGTACACAATTTATTTTAATAATTACATTAAATAAATAAAAACGAAGAGTAAGTAAGTATTTTAGATTTAGTAGGATTCGACCTCACGCTTCGCAACATATGATAACTGGACTACTAAACAAGAAAGTTATACTTTGTGGGCAAATTTGAAGTCAGTCATTACGAAAGAATTCCATCGGTAAAATAGTAGTAAAAAATAAAACATTAGGGATAATGACTACCAGTGTGTTTCGAAACTTTGAGCTTGATAATGTATGTACTGTATTGGAACCAACTGAGCTAGATGATTGCACTTGCTAAAATAAAAACTACCAAATTAGTCTACAGAAAGGTTCAAACTAATGACATTTTAATTAGTGGTATGATTGTTTTAACAAATAATCCTCAATACAAATATAATATATTAACGTATTTAATTGCCTAGATACTAAGAATTGATCTGAATTGGACCAGACCAGAGAATCAACCGGATTGAACCAATAAATTGGAATGAACCAGCTAATTGAATCAAACCCTAGCAAATTTAATTTTACAATCACATAAGCAAACTTCAAAATTCAAAGGAAACTCCAAGTTGTGACTTTCCTCTGCAGTAACTCTTGTTGAAGAGCTAGCGAGAGTTCTACAATGTGAGTCCGGCAACGAGAGACCGGTGGTGGCAAACAGAAAAGATGGACATAAGGTGGTGGTGGCTTGAGCACAACAGACAAAGATGTGGTAGTAGCGTTTTTCTTCTCACATTTTTCTTTCTATAAAAATAGTACAAACTCTACCGTGTTTAGCTCGAAGAAAAGTTTTGTTCTCGGGACTGAGGCAATCAACGGTCATATCTTTCTCCATTATTCCATGTAATTTGCTTCATCTGTATTGTTAAAAGCCATCCAAGTGGAATGAATACACGAAACCTACTTTGCTTCCACCTCATTCCTTCCACATGTTGACTCATTCCTTCCACATGTTGGCACATTCCTTTCATGTGTTGGAGCATGCAAGGATGAGCAGCTCACACTCTTTCCATACAGTTGAAGAGAACTCCTCCTTTAAATAGGAGAGTTCTGATATGCAAGGAGAAGGCAAGAGCAAGAGTGGTAGAAGGGAGAAGAAACCTGAGAGATTGAGAGAATTTGTAGATTTTGAAAATCTTGTAGCAAATTCTATCAAACATGCTCCAATTGACGTAGGCAATTTGCCGAACCACTTTAAAATCATTTGTGTGATTTTCAGAGAGGTGAGTGAAGCACAACAAGTGGTATCAGAGCTTTGGTTCGAAGTTGTCCGAAAATTCAAGTTGCTCAAAATCAATTTTCGACAATTCCATGGTGTTACTCTCGTCGAGACGAATCCGTTGCCGCAAACGGAATAAAAAATAGAGGTCGGAACTGCCCACACTCGCCCCTGGAAGAATCTGCTGTCATCTAGGCGTTCCACGCGCACCAGAGGTTGAAGACAACTGAGCCAGACGCGCCCACGTGCCCCACGTGCCCCACACGCCCGAAGATGTTCAGTAGGTGAACCCACACGCCAAAAGGATCTGAACCGTCCTTTTTCAAGATCCATTTTGGTCTTGATCGAAGCCATCCGGAGTCCGATTTCAACGATCAAATAGTGCTTTCCAACTATTTGGATCATTCTGGAGTCATCCGTACGATTATAATTTTGAAATTTTGAGTCTAAAATTTCTAAATTCAAATGGAAATATTAGGAAGAGATGAGAGTTTTTATAATGCGAGTAGCTCCAGGCGTCAGTCCAATTTTTCAAATGCCAAGTTTTAAGTTGAGAAGTTCGATGGAACAAACAACTTCGACATGTGACAATGTGAAGTCATGTACGTCTTGATCTAACAAGAGTTTGATATTGCGTTGGGAGAAAAGCCAGATGATGTGACTGATCAAGATTGGAAGAAAGTCAACACTCAAGCTTGTAGTACAATCCGATTATGCCTTACCAAAGAACAAAAGTATTTTGTCACGAGAGAGACAAATGCTAAGGTACTTTGGCAGAAATTGGAGGATAAGTTCATGAAGAAGAGCATTGAGAGCCGTTTGCACTTGAAAAAGAAGCTCTTTAGATTCCAATTTCGTGAAGGTATTTAAATGTCCGAACATCTGAACACTTACAACCAAATTCTTGGTGATCTGTTAAACTTAGATGTTGAAATAGAAGATGAATACAAAATTTTACTTTTGTTAAATACCTTGCCCGATACATATGAGCATTTAATTACCACTTTACTGTACGGGATGGAAAGTATTAAGTTCGACGATGTATCTAGTTATTTAATTAGTAATAAGTACCGGAAGAGGGATAAGCAGATACAACAAGATACATGAAGTGAAACTTTAGCAGCAAGAAGGGTACCACATTCAAGGCATCCCAAAAAGAAGAACGATTCCAAATCGAAGACCTGTGTCACTTCACGTGGTTCATCAGTCGGTAGAAAACTCACCAAAGATGAGTGTGCCTTTTGTCACAACAAAGGACTCTGGAAGAAGGATTGTCCAAACCAAAAGGGACAACATTAGAATCAACCCACTACAGCCAATGTCGTGGACAAAGATGATGATTAATATTTTTCTTTCATAAGTTCATTATCCATTTGTCATTCCGATGAATGGATTATGGATTCCGGATGTACCTATCATATATGTCCCAATTGGGACTGGTTTACTGACTTCACAAAGATCGAGGGTGGAGCAGTTCTTATGGGCAATGACAGTGTCTGTAAGACACAAGGAATAAGTAGTATTCAGTTAAAGCTGCACAATGGTAACATCAAGACTCTAACAGAAGTTCGGTATGTTCTGAACTTGCGGAAGAATATCATCTCATTGGGATATATGGAATCAAAGGGATTCTGAATCGCCATTGAAGACGGAACTCTCAAAGTACTAATGGGAGTTCGTATGGCAAATTTAGGGTTTAATGCGAGGAAATTTGTACTTTGTGCAGGGAAATACTGTCGATGGAAGAGCTTCCACAAGTTGTGAGAAGCTGGATGAGACTAATGTCAACACCACCCGTTTTTGGCATACCAGTCTTTGGCATATGCGTATGGGACATGCATGAGAAAAACCTTTGTAAACACCGGTGAAGCAATGTTTACTCAAAGGTGCAGAGACTGGTAAATTATCTTTCTGTGAGCATTGTGTATTGGGGAAGTAGAGGCGGGTCAAGTTTGGAACCGCAATACACAATAGATAGGTAATTCTTAACTATGTGCACCATGATGTTTGGGGACCGACCCAAAATGCATCTTTGGGAGGTAAACATTGGTTTGTAACTTTTGTTGATGATTATTCTCGTCGTGTGTGGGTGTATACGATGCAGAATAAAGATAAAGTGCTGAAAATCTTCCTTGATTGTAAGAATATGGTTGAGACTTAGACATGCAGGAAGATCAAGCGACTCAGATCTGATAATGGAGGCGAGTACATGTCAGACCCCTTCATGGAAGTATTTCAGAGAAAAGGAATTGTCATACACTTCACAATACGAGGTACACCGCAGTAGAACGGTGTGGCAGAACGAATGAATCGTACTTTATTAGAGAAAGTGCGATGTATGTTGCTGACTGCTGGACTCCGCAAGAAATTTTGGGTTGAAGCTGTGACATATGTATGTCATCTCAATAGCCGACTACCCTCAGCTGCCAATGATGGGAAGATACCCATTGAAATGTGGAGAGGTAAACATGCTACTTATTATGATTTTTTACACATTTTCGGATGTCCTGCTTACTATCAGGTTAAAGAAAGTAAGCTTGATCCTAGAGCCAAGAAACCAAAATTCTAGGGTTTTAGTACTGGTGTAAAAGGGTATAGACTATGGCGTATAAAGTCCAAAAAGGTAATAATCAGTAGAGATGTTACATTTAACGAATCTGAGATGCTTAGGTCACATAAGCATAAAGATTCCAGTGAAGGTAGTAGTGATGGCGAAACATCATAAGATTCGCAGAAGGTGGAGTTTATTACTTCATCGAAGGAGGGAAAACATGGACAAGATGAACCAGTCACAATAGCTCCATGTCAACCTGAATCGATAGCAACCAACAGACCAAGATGAGAGAAACGTGTACTAACACGTTATGCAGACTATGTAATATATGCATTACCAATTGAAGGGGGTAAGATCCCAACCACTTATAGATAAGTCGTATAGTCCAGTGAACAAGTTGAATGGATAAATGCAATGAATGAAGAGATGCAGTCCAAAAGGAAAGAAGGTAATTGGCTGTAAGTGGATCTTCAATCAGAAAGATGATCAAGCTGCTAAAAATAGAGTGCGATACAAAGCTAGGTTGGTAGCCAAGGGCCACGACCAAACATAGGGAATAGACTACAGTGAGGTATTCTCTCCTGTTGTTAAGCTAGCATTCATCCATTCCAATATTACTAGCTTTGGTTTTACAATATGATCTTGAGTTAGCACAACTTGATGTAAAGACAGCTTTCTTACATGGTGATCTGGAAGAGGGGATTATCTGTCTCAACCAGAAGGATTCAAACAAGCTAGCAAAGAAAATTAGGCATGCAGTCTGAAGAAGTCTTTCTATGGCTTGAAGCAGGCACCTCGACAATGGTACAAGCAGTTTGACCGCTTTATGATGGGTTCGAAATACACTTGTTGCCAATACAATCATTGTGTATATTTCAGAAAACTTCCAGATGTATTTTTTTTTCATTTATTTGCTTTTATATGTAGATGATATGTTGATTGCATGTAAAAGTAAGAGGGAGATAAATCGTTTAAAAACTCATTTAAGTAATGAGTTTGAAATGAAAGATCTAGAAGAATCACGAAACATACTGGGGATGGAGATCAACAGAGATAGGGTGAAAGGAAAAGTTCACCTTACTCAAAAGGAGTATCTGAAAAGAATTCTCAATGCTTCAACATCGACCCGAAGCCGGTGAGTACTACTATGGCCTCATGTTTCAAGCTCAGTGCATTGCAGTTTCCTAAAATTGGTGAAGAGAGGGACTACATGAGGAATGTCCCATATGCAAGTGTTGTTGGAAGCTTAATGTATGTCATGATTTGTACACGACCTGATATCTCCCAGGTGGTTAGCTTAGTTAGTCGCTATATGCATAATCATGGAAATGTCCATTGGCATGCGGCTGAGTGGATTCTACGGTATATTGTTGGGACCGTAGATGTTGGTTTGAGGTTCGATAAGAGTGTAGATAGTCTAGTAACTGGATATGTTGACTCAGACTATTCAGGTAATCTTGAGAAACGCCGATCCATAACTAGTTATGTGTTCACTATGGCTGGAGGACCAGTTAGTTGGCGATCAACTTTGCAGTCAACAATTGCACTATCATCAACTGAGGGAGAATACATGGTTGTAACAAAAGTCGTAAAAGAAGCTATTTGGTTACATGGATTGGTAACATAAGTGGGCTTTGAGCAGCAAGAGGTTATCGTTTACTTAACAGTCGAAGTGCAATCCATTTGGCCAAGAATCAAGTTTATCACTCTCGAACAAAACATATAGATGTTCGATTTTACTTTGTACGTGAAATATTAGAAGAAGGTGACATCAAACTTCAGAAGAATAGCACTGAAGATAATCCAGCAGATATGTTGATGAAGGTCGTCAAAGGAATCAAGTTCCAACATTGTTTGAACTAGATCAGTATTGTACACTGCTGAAAACCGTCAGATGCATTGGAGCATGTTCGATAGAATAAATCTCTCATGTCAAATAAGGAGGTGAATTCATTTGAAGAATGAATCAAACAAACTGGTATGGCACACTTGGGTGGATGGGGTGATTGTTGAAAGCTGTCCAAGTGGAATGCATACACGGAACCCACTTTGCTTCCAGCTTATTCCTTCCATATGTTGGCCCATTCCTTCCACATGTTGGCACATTCCTTCCATGTGTTGGAGCATGCAAGGATGAGCAACCCACACTCCTTCCATACAGTTGAAGAGAACTCCTCCAATAAATGGGAGATTTCTGATATGCAAGGCGAAGGCAAGAGCAAGAGTGGTAGAAGGGAGAAGAAACTTGAGAGATTGAGAGAATTTGTAGAATTCGAAAATCTTGTACTAAATTCTATCAAAGAGGCTCCAGGGGACGTAGGCAATTTTCCGAACCACTTTAAAATCGTTTGTGTGATTTTTGGAGAGGTGAGTGAAGCACAACATGTATCCGCCCAACGAGCCAAGACGCGGAGATGTGGAGTAGAATGGTCAAGGCTTGATCCACAAAGAGTCTCTTTCCCGAGTTTATGATTTGCCAAATGCATCTCTGAATTGTAATGTCTTACTCCTTTAGCCGTAAGTATCACACAAGTTCTCGAGTAAAACCTGATCTTTTCTGTCCCCCCTCTAGCTCTTTAATCATAGTCGAGAAACCATATATCAAAGCAGATATCTATTTAGAGAGTTTTCCTCACTCGATCTTTGAGCACTCTCATAATTTTCTCTCCTCTTTTCTCTCCTTCAGTAGCAATTTATCCTTATATTTTACTTGTAGTAAATCAGTGATCTTTGCTCGGGACTGAAAAAATTCTTGTTTAAGGGATTTAGTTAGAGAAGAGTTCATAATTTGTTCATAACCAATTTAGATTATTCAGTGGATAGGGAACTAACTGGATTCCCTGGTGGTATGTAAGGTCACACCTATTGACTCAAGTAATCAGACATCTATGGCCTATGTATCCGAAAATTTAGCCCTTTATCAATTTAGACTTCACATGGTTTGAAGTGTGTCTGCATTATAGATGTATCATCAAAATTATATGAGGATCATCTAAGAGTATATCAATATGATCAAGGAATATTACAATGAGCTCATATCTGCACTACATTATAATGAATTTGAGTCTTGAACTAAAGTGATTTCTAGTTTTGCAAAATAGAGTATGATTCTATAGCTACAAAGGACCTTATGTAGCTTAATTAGGTATTTTTATTCCCTGTGTTTGAAAAGTATTTACAGTATACTTTTTCAACACCATGAGAGATGTCAAATCTCTTATTTTTTCTTATTATGTTTCTATTGATAGTGTTATACTGAACTCATATTGATGGCCTTAGGCGAAGAATGCAATTTGGAGTGAAAGTACCATTGAATGCTATGGATGCAACAATGGAGAAACCTAAGGCAAGCTCTTTTATGGAATAACTTGGGTCCGATATCTCTTAAATTAGGTCAAATTTTACTGTAACTTTTGTTTATTGTTTGGATGAGTATTAAGATGTACATACATACTTTTATAAATAAAATGTTATGTTATTTTTAAATATGCTGTGTAATTCATATCTTATAGCAAAAATAAGATAATTAATAAAAACACTCAACAAAACTTTGTATTTAGCAACAGTATTAAGTGACATTATAGAGTGTTTATAATGGTGGGATTGTTGTAACTAAATAGATGTGTATAGTAGTGACATTGACTGACATTATCAAGTATTTTTAATTTTAGACCTATTCTCACTAATTACAATTGTTTAGTAACAACTAATTACTATCATATAGTGACAATTTTGATTGTTGTTAATATAGTGTATATAGTGATAGCATTTATTGTCACCGAACGTCATCGACTTATTAGTGACGACAAATTTTTAGTTCGACAGATCTTGTAGTGGCAGTATTTTATCGTCGGAGAGACCTATCCCAACGAGACTTAGTAGATGACTAAAAGTTAGTGACAACAAATGGGCATTTTGTAGTGACTTTTTACCGTAACTATAGATGTACATTATTGTAGTGTATGTTATATTAAGACCAGGTGGGTAATTCAACAGAAACGTGTTAGACCGCCCAAGTAGAAATATGGGAAAAGGAAGAGGATCATAACAAGAATATATGTAGATTATATCCACTTCGCGATCGTCAGTCCTATTATGCTGTGGTTATGGATGCAATATAGTTTGATATGCTGAAATACTGTGTGTATACCGAATAAGAAGTTGTTAGTAATATAGGAGAATTAAATTTGTAATTTAAAATTTTTATTGGATTAAAAAGTACATAAAATGTAGAATAACATGCAACATGACAAAATTTCCTCAAGAAAAAAAATTAGTTACACAATACTGAGTCCCACGGAAACACGGTTTCCTTAAGGCAATTTCGCCCCCTCACCGTAATTGGTTATTGTTAGAGGAAAATTGGGACGATTACCTTCGAGGATAAAACAGTGTCGTTAAGGCGAAACAAACACGGTGTTTCCCTTAACCGAACTGAACAATACTTGAACTCGGACGTCGACGGAAATTCAGACTTGAAACTTGGAATACACAAATAAAACCGAACCTTGAGCTATTATAAGAGAGTTCTTAAAAAATGTTCAACTGTACAAAATGAGAAGAATACTGTCCTATTTATAGGGTTTAAGGGTAGACATCATCATTAAGGCTACCCTGAATGATTTTATAACCCTACAAAATTAATTAATGAAAAACCTGAAAAATTAATTCTTAAAAGATTGAAAAATCATGCAACAAAAAAATTTCAACAGTAAAAAATAATTAATTTGTCAACAACTAGGAAAGACGGGTTGAAATTAGGTCAGAACAAATTGGAGATTTTAGCAAAAATCGATTCGCACAAGGCAGATTTTTCGGAGCGACAATTGTGTCTGCATGACACAAACATGGGTTGAACCGAACCGAAAAGTGCTTTATGGATTGATCTGCACCCTTCCCTGTGCGTGCAAGAAAACCTTTCTACTAGCTAGTTGTTACATTAGTATAAAGCAAAACTCAATATATACCCACCAAAAATGAAGGAAGTGGCCGGTGTGGTACTAAACATACAAGGCAAAATACTTCTTATCTCATTTGCCATTCAAAATTAGACTTGGACTAGTTTTGGGTTAAACCATCCCAGACCGTAGAGAACCAGCCGAATACTTGGGTCACAGTCAACAATCCACTACACGAATGAGAAATAAGTGAGTTTCTAGACACTCTAGACTTAGAATAAGAGTTCAACGATCGAGACCTAAATAGGATAGGTAGGTGTTACCCTTTGAACCTTCCCTTGTGAAATCTTATCGACTTTACTAGCAGTCAGTTTACGCGATGTCTTTGAACTGTCCGCCGTTGGTGTAAATGATGACATAACCCACACAAGCATCTTCCTGGTATTGTTCAGTTCACACATTCATGCCTGTTCTGGACATGGGCATTACCTGGTTCTGCAAGCGTTTCTAAGAATTGTGCCCTCAACAATTCCTTTTGAAGCGACCCATCTTCTCACTTGTATAGGCGATTCTTTATCTCAAGTGTTACTTCAACACTTTATCGAGATTTATTAATTTATAAATCATTAAAAGCATTTAATTAACCTCATCTACTATTGTCACTGTTTTTCATCATAGGAATGGACTCGGGGTTTAAAATGCCCCACAGTGATCCAACCTCAGTCTTGTGATTAGGTTGTCCATTTGAACCTAGATCTTGTGATCTCCAATCAACTAGGTTGGGTTTTCCTTCTCAAAAATGTTTACTGCACGAGCTTTATCCCCATTCATCTCGATGATTGACCAATTTGCTCTTTATTTAACCCTTTGATTAACATATCTGCTATATTATCCTTCAATTTTACATATTCGATCGTGCTAATTCTTGTCGAGAGCAATTATATGATGGAATTATGTGTACGACGAATATGTCTAGACTTACCATTATACATATAACTTTGTGCCCTGCCAATCGTAGATTGACTATCGCAATGTATGCTGATTGCAGACACTGATCTTGGCCACCTAGGAATATCCACAAAAAAATGGAATAGCCATTCATCTTCTTTCTTAGAGTAAGGAACTTGCTACGATTGTTGTTTTTAACTCTCTCTCTCTCTATATATATATTAGAGGATAAAGGTGATCTTTGTTTGTCTTGGCAACTCTTGTTTTGCAAGACTCTTTGTAATATGTTCAGGATAATTCTCGTGTTTAAATCTTCAAGTGTTGGTTTTATCTCCCGACTTGGAATGTACCCGTTGGTGAATTGACAAGTGAAGGGCGTTTGCTTGCCCCTAATCATTTATCTTATCTTTGCTTTCTGCATTTCATTTTATCTCCCCAAAATTTCATCCCTAGAGAATTGTCTATTTCTTCGTGATTAGCATTTATGGTTTCACACGTATCTTCACGTTTTCCCACTTTCTCCATATTTTCCGTTTGCAATCCTCTTTCAACTTTCCACCTATAAACTTTTGTTGTCGAGTTTTTTGGATGTTTTACGCCCTCCTAATCTTGAGCCTTTATGAATCCTTTGCTGATAGAGATACATTTCAAACCTTTCAATTTTCACGCTCACCAGAAAATCCTTGTTCAACGATGGCTCCCAGTACCGTCAACTCGTCCTCCCGTCAACTCGTCCTCCAACCCAACGGTTACATCACCTCTTGGTGCTACTGATAGTTGTACATAGTTTCGAGCACTCTAAGGTGTACTCGCAACATGTCTTAATTTTCTCAGCCTGGTAGTCTTTTTGTCTCTTTCATCTATGTTCTTTGATTTTTACCCTTTTGTGTTATAGTTGTTAGTAATATAGGAGAAATAAATTTGTAATTTAATAATATTTTTGGATTTAAATTGCATAAAAATGTAAAATAACGTGAAAATTTACCAAATGATGAAATTGATCGTAGAAAATAATTTTTGTTTAAAATACTTTGTCCCGCGAAAAACACAGTCTCCTTAAGGCAATTTCGCTCCCTCACCATAATTGGTTTGTGTAAGAGGAAAATCGATACGATTATATCCCAAGATATAACAGTGTCATTAAGGCGAAACAAACACAGTATTTCCCTTAACTGAACTGAACAATATGAACTCGCACTTTGACAAAAATTCGGATGAATACTCGAAATGACCTAAATCAGAGCAACTTAACAAAATAAATTTCGAATTTGATAGATGATTTCCAAATGGTGAAATGCATACCCTATTTATAGTTTTTTTCATAAACAAGTAATTAATCAGGGCACTAATTTCACCCTAATTAATTTAAGAAACTGATAGAATTAATTTTACAATAGCAAAATAATTCCAACAACCATATTCTAACAATAAAAAAAATTTATTTCACAAAAGTAAAAAAAAAATCTGAACGGTTAGAAGAAGAAAAAATTGAGTCGGGGCGCAAGACAGGGTTTTCAGAGCAACAATCGTGTTCGCATGATGCAGGCACATATGTGGGTAAACTTGAACCGGGGAGTACTTTTCAGATGGATCTGCACCCCCTGGGTGCGCGACAGAGCCTTTCTTCTAGCAAGTTTATACACTTACATGAAGTGAAATTCAATATATATTAGCCAATTTCTCATCTACCAACCGGTGTGGGACTAGGTTTCATGCATAAAATTCACATTTCCCATTCAAGCCACCATTGGGCCGAATTGGGGGGAAATTTGGGCCGGATCTGGCCCAAACACTTATAAAGCCTGAAAAGGCCTACAATCCCCCACATGAATGGACAAATGAGAGAGTTCCTAGACGCCTTATACTCGTTATAAGAGTTTAACTATTGACGCCTGCATAAGATAGGTAGGTGTTACCCTTTGAACATTCCTTTGTGAAATTACATCGACTTTACTAGCTAGTCAGTAGACGCGATGTCTTTGAATTGTATGCCGTTGGTGTAAATGATGACATAACCCACACAAATATCTTCCTAGTATTGTCCGGTTCACACATTCATGCCCATTCCGCCATGGGCATTGCCTGGTTCTGCAGGTGTTTCTAAGAATTGTGCCCTCAATAATTCCTTTCGAAGCGTCTCCTCTTCTAACTTGCATAGGTGATTGCTTATCTGAAGTGTTATTCCAATACTTCACCGAGATATCTACATTTCTGAATCACTAAAAGCATTTTCTTATCCTCATTCACTATCTTAACTGTTTCTCATCATAGGAATGGATTCGGGGTTTAAAATCCCACACAGTGATCCAACCTTACTCTTGTGATTAGGTTGTCCCTTTGAACCTAGATCTTGTGATCTCCAGTCAGCTAGGTTGGGTTTTACTTTTCAAAAGTGTTTACTGCACGAGCTTATCCCCATTCCTGTCGATGATTGACCAACTTGCTCTTTATTTAACCCTTTGGTTAACATATCATTTATATTATCCTTCGATTTAACATAACTGATTGTGATAATTCTTGTCGAGAGTAATTGTTTAATGGGATTATGTCTACGACGAATATGTCTAGACTTACCATTATACATTTAACTTTGTGCCTCGCCAATCGCAGATTGACTATCATAATGTATGCTGATTGCAGGCAGTGGCCTTGTCCACCTAGGAATATTCTCAAGAAAATGGCGTAGCCATTCATCTTCTTCGGTTTATTTATCCAGTGCTATAAACTCAGATTCCATAGTGGATCTGGCTATGACTTTTTGCTTTGAGGATTTCCACGATATGACTGCACCCCTAGAGTAAACACGAATCCACTTGTGAAGTTCGAGTCTCTTGATGTAGATATTTAATTAGATTCACTATATCCTTTTATAATAGTTGGATATCTCCTATACTGCAACCCATAACTACATGTACATCTCAAGTATCTAAGTAATCTTTTGATTCCATCCCAATGACCAGTACTTGGATTACTCGTATATTTACTCAACACGCCAACATCGTGTGCTATATCAAGTCTAGTACAAGTCATGAAGTACATTACACTACCAATAACCCTAGCGTACTCATCTTAAGAGACGTTTTCTCCTATATTTCTTGAGAACTACTTATTTGAATCTATTGGAGTGCAAACCTCGTTTTTGTTATCCTTGTTAAATTTCTCTAATATCTTATCGTTATAATGAGATTGACTTAGAGCAATTCCTTTTGATGTCCGATTAATTTTAATTCCAAGAATTACATCAGCAAGGCCTACGTCTTTCATGTCAAATCTTGAATTCAACATATCCTTCGTGGATGTAATCATCTTATCATTACTTCCAAGGATAAGCATGCCATCAACATAAAAACACAAATTGACATAACCTTCATTTGTATCTTTCACGTAGATGCATTTATCACATTCATTTATTTTAAATAATTTTTCCAGGATGACATTGTTAAATTTCTGATGCCACTGTTTCGATGCATGTTTCAGACCGTACAGTAATTTCACCACTTTACAGACTTTATTTTCTTGCCCTGGCACAATAAAACCCTCTGGTTGTTCCATGTAGATTTCCTCCTCTAAACCCTCTGATTGTTCCAGATTCCTGCAAATGTCTGGTACATACAACACACTTTTCAATGTCAGATCTTTCCCAGAATTCATCGTCAAAATGACGCTTCCTTTGTCGTTGACCTTGGGTGAGGCGGAGTTGCTCATGTACAAGCTCTCCCCAGAATCAACTTCTTAAAAATTAAATAATATTCCTTTATCTGAACAGACATGCTTGGTGATACCTATGTCAACCCGCCATTTCCGGTGGTTGGAATCTGCCATGCTCATCTCAGACACCACCGCAAGAAAGTTGATGTTGTCAAGGTCTTTGATGATTCCCTCGACCATGTTGGTATCCTTTCTCTTAGGAAGCCTGCAAGCACTAGATTTATGGCCAGTTTTACCATAGTTATAACAAGCGCCAATAAATCCCTTTGGTTTGGATCCTAACTTCTTTGTGACTCTGCGCTTACCCGACCAGGAATGAATCCTTTTTGCATCTTCTGCTTGTCGTTTCAGCATGTATGCTTTGCTCATGCTCCACCATATTTGCCTTGGCGGAGGTCATCGTGTTCGTGGGTTTGATTGGAATTCCTCGTCCAACATTCATGTATTGCTCTTGCACGTTGATCCTTTCGAGCAACTCGACCATGGTCATCTCCTTCTACTTGTGTTATAGGTAACCCTTGAATATATTCATTGTCAGGGGTAATTTCTCAATAATGACGTTTACTTGAAACAATTCTGGGAGTTCCATCTTCTCGGCATGGATACTCTGAAGGAGGAGCTGTATATCTATCACATGTTTCATACATGGTATGTTATCTATCCTCTTATAGTCAAGCATGCGACTAACTAGGAATTTCTTTTTCCTGGCATCCTCAGACTCATACTGTTGTCCCAATCCATGCCACAACTCCCTTACAGATCCTTTTTTACTATATACATTATACAACGAATCAGAGAAACATTTCATTACATAATGTCTACAGAAATAATCCAAGTGATTTCATGCTTCTAGAGCTAAGAAGAATCTTTGATCATATCATTTCATCTTCTCCTACCACCTCTTGAAGTTGGAGCCGTCAAATTTCTCAGGCTTTTCTGCATGCACAAGTCTAGCCGGACGAGTCATGGTTATCCCCCGGTCGACGCAATGACGGGCGCGTTCAACGATGCATTAGGAACTTCAGTCTGAGCTAACACTCCAACACTAATATCAACATCATTGCTGTTTGTAACCATTTTTTTGAAAGAGAAAATGCTGAATTATTGCACAAAAATAAATATTCCAGATTACAAAATGTATTGAACCTAATCGATTCTTCAATCTGCTTAAATACTAAAACACAAAATATTGTCTTAAGATTGTTTGTAATATAAGAGAATTAAATTTATAATTTAATAATATTTTCAGATTAAAAAGTGAATAAAATGTAGAATAACATGCAACTTGACAAAATGATAAAATTGCCCCCAAAAATAATTATAATTACAAAATACCGAGTCCCTCGAAAACAGGGTCTCCTTAAGGAAATTTCGTTCCCCTCACCATAATTGGTTCGTGTAATATGGAAATTGGGACGATTACCTCCTAGGATAAAACAACGTTGTTAAGGCAAAATAAAAACGGTGTTTCCGTTAACCGATCTGGCCAATACCTGAACTCGGGCGTCGAAGGAAATTCATATTCGAAACTTGGCATACACAAATGAGACTGAACATAGGGTTCTTATAAAAGAGTTCTTCATAATTTTTCAAGTGTACAAAATGAGAAGAATGCTCTCCTATTTATAGGGATCATGTAGGGGTGACAAATCGTGTGTACGTGTGTGTTATCGTGTGTGTCAATACGTTTATCGTGTGATACTTACCAAACATGAACACACACGATAAACTTATCGTGTCATGTTCCTCAACACGCACATGACACACAATGTTTCGTGCGTGTTCATGTCGTGTTGTCTTAAGTTAGTGAGATATATCTTCTCATGCGAGAGTTATAAGGAAATATCAAAATAACAAATTGTTCATATTAAGAATTAATAATTCAAACATCATATTTTACGAGTCTTTAATATAGAATTGACAAACTTCAAAATTAAATTTCTAAATAGACTTTTAAAAGCTATTAAAAGAGGTTTTCTTAGAAAAATATTAAAAAAATTGACTTTCAAGTCCAACTTTATCGTGTTATTATGTGTGTTGGGTTCGGATACCTAAACATGAACATGGCACGAAAATATTTTTCGTATTATCGATTTCGTGCTATCGTGATATCGTTCTATTATATGCTTCCATGAACATGATTTTTTTCGTGCGTGTCTGTGCCGTGTTATCGTGTTTCGTAGAAAATTATCATCCCTAGGTTCAAGGGTTGACATTATCATTAAGGCTACCGTTAATGATTTTGTAACCCTGCAAAATTAATTCACTAAAAACCGAAAATTAATTCTTAAAAAATCACCCAACAGAAAAATTTCAATAGTAAAAAATAATTAATTTGTCAAAAACCGATAAAATTGAATAGGGTCAGATTTGTTTTCTTCGTTTTTAGTAAAAATTGATTCGCGCAAGGCAGATTTTTCGGAGCGACAATCGTGTCCACATACGTGGGTCGACCCGAACCGAGGAGTGCTTTCTAGATCGATCTGCCCTCCTGCCCGGGGCACGTGAGAGAGTCTTTGTACTAGCAAGTGGTTACACTAGTATAAAGCAAAACTTAATATCTAGACAACATAAAACAAGGAAGTGGTCGGTTTTGGGTTAAACCGACCCAAACCATAGAGAACCAGCCCAACACTTGGACCACGGTCAACAAAAGTCACATGATCTTGGGTATAAGAAACTTTCTTGAGAGAATTATGATCCACGAGAGATGTTGTATATTTCTACCAGATGGACGACAGTTTATTATTGTATATGTTTGTCACACGATGTGCTTTTCTGTATGAAACTATTATTAGATTTTGAGAATCAATTTCTTGGTGTGGCCAATACCCCACTAACCCCCACCCACCCACCAACATTGTGTGTATATGGTCGACAATGGTGCGGTGAAAAACCCATAATCATGGTTATAACCGTTACTATTTAATATGGTTAACCGTACCATTATGGTGCAATACAGTTATGGTGATGATTTTTCTACCCATAATGGTTATGATTATGAATATGGTATTGGAGTTATACTCATGATTATAACCATGGTTATTATATAAACATAATAATTATTTATTATTAATAAACTAATATATACTCAATAATGGAAGTCACTGTATATACATGTAATAAATAATCACGATGTTAGTTTTATATATGTTTATTGTTAGCAATATAGATTTATGTATTTTTTAAAATAAAATTTTCGGTATTTTATTATAGGGTTAATTACCTCAACAGTTACTTATCTTTGACCTGTGTGATTAAAAGGTTACTCATCTATTTTTGTGTGACTGAACCGTTACTTAAGTTTGATGATGTGACTGAACGGTTATTCCGTTAATTTTCCATCAGATATTTTCGTCTGACTGTCACGTGCAAGTCATGTGACCTAATTTAAAGACGATTCTACCCCCTTTTATGTTTATGGATTATGATGTAGTAACAGTTAGGTAACAAAATGTCCAAACTAAAGTAACCGTTTAATAACATTTAAGAGAATATAAAACATCATTTAACAACTTATCCACAAACATAAGTCACCACAGTTACAACCATTTCATTTCATTTTCTTCTTGAATATCTAATTTTGTTTGATGAAAATTCAGCTAAACAAACATCAAGTAGCATCAAACGAATTCATAATACATACAAGAATGTTCTATTTTCTATATGAATATTTGATCAAGTTTTATAAGAACCTAGCTACAATCAAGTTTCTATATGAAGACCAGAGTGTTGTTATCTTCAATCTTCTTCATTGCAGATTCTATGGTGAGGGGATACTTGAGAATCTGGTAATAGTCAAGCTTGTTCCTTGGAGGAGCACTGATTCGATTATCCTTCAACTCGATTATCTTTCAACGGTAACTCTTCTGGAACTTAGCACGAGCACCACAGCCACCGAACTTCTTCGTCTCACATCTTCTAGGGTCAGCCACAAGCCATGTATTATCATACCTAAACCAGGAACAACCATAATAAGTCAATTGAATTATGCTGATATAAATAAACAGATCAACCGAATAACTTTCTCATGGAAGTATATAAACAACAATATCAAGGATGATAAAAAATGGAGAGAACCAAGACAATGCAGAGGAATAACTGGCAAACAATTGTATATCGTCCTAGTCACCTTTTCTTATCTCCAGTCTCTTCATTTGACTGAACTTGGGAGCGTAGGAGTTCCTGTATACGAGAAGACACCAAGTAAGAAGTTCTTTAAAAAACTTATTCTCTAAAGCTGTAAGTAAATTCTGTATAACAGATAAATAGAACCCCAGAAATCTGAAATCTGTTCACATAGCTAGAGGCCAAATATCAGGAACAATCTTTCTCAAGAACTTACTATACTCCTTGAAATAGATCTTAATATCAAGGCTTTCTCAAGCAAGCGAATGTCAGGTGCAACCCCATGATCCTTCATTTCTAAGAACAAGTTCAGAGCCTTGCCAAGATCCTTGTTCGAGCATAAACCTCCAATTAGCACATCGTATTGCTCGATACTCGGAGAAAAACCAGATTGTTTCATCTTATTGAATAATTCAAGAGCCTTGTTTACCCTGGATTCTACCACAAACCCGTGAATCAACATGCATAATGTTTTCTCATTCAGTCTAATGTTTCGAGCCTCCATCCTCTCGATCAATTCAAACACTTTATCTGACAATTGTTTCTAGCAGACAATTGTAACTATACCCATTCGGGGAAGAATGTTCGAGCTTCCTTATCTGATCAAACATTGAATTAGCCTCTTCCACCATACCCAGATTACTCAAACACCTGATAAAGTAACCTAAGGCTCCTCGCGTCATATGGCACCGGGATCTAACCACATCCTCTGCAAGCATCTTCATTTGGGCATTTCGTCGAGCACGTTGCAGGATTGCCGCCATGGCATTGTAGGTCTAGCAGTTATGACTGTACCCACATTGCTTCAACGCCCAATCGAAAAAACTCCACGCTATTTTCCAGCAAGTGATCAAGCAATTAAAGCTACAGATTGAGCTCTGATTTTGAAGAGATTAAGAGCTCTCACCAGTAACCAACGAACAATTGGATTGATCGCTGGCAATGCCGACGACGAGAGCTATGTTTTCAACCTGATCTTCGCTAGTCCTTGAAGAAGCCGATGACGCCACCAATGGTAGAAAGTTGTGAGTAGATTGAGATGTGGAAGGAAGGAAGAACATCAAATCAAAGAAGAAGATAGTCTGATAGGGGTTTATAGATGAGAAGGGTATATTAGGAATTTTAACTTTGAAAAAGGTCACGTGCACAACACATGCGTAAGTTTAACAGAGATAATTAACGGATGTAACCGTTCAGTCACATATACCAACATAAGTAACGGTTGAGCTCAAGTTTTAACTGTTCAGTCACATGTACAAACATAAGTAACGGTTGAGATAATTAACCCTTTATTATATTACATGTGTGGAATAAATATCGGTATACGGGTAAAACTATGGTTAATAATCATGATTATTTTAATGGTTATAATATTAAAAATTGTACCCGTAATGGTTATGGTATGTGGTTAAAAAATATGGTATGTTTATGGTATTTGTCATATTCGTACCATACCCTAACCATCTAGAGCTATATGTGGGTAGGCTTCTTCGTGATTGTGCTGTGGTCGTAATCGTGATACATGTAAAAACCAAGTTGGACGCCTTCTTTAGTTGTTGGGAATGAATTGATTGAGAAAGGAGCTCCAATCGTTGGAGAGAATATGCAATAAGAAAAGACAACAGGAATTGTGCTGGTCTAAGAAAGAAAGAAAGAAAGGAAAACAACAACAAATTTTTTTGAAGATTGTCATATCAATCAAAGTGGAGGACTAAGACACTCTTGTTGCACTAATTACGTTAACGGGCTAAGAATAGGTTTTCGTGTGGAGGACATAATTGAAAACTTCATTAGAATGATGAATCGGTTATTAAATATTTATTTATTAGTTAAACTTTCAGAATTGACGTCGATTAGTATTTTTTTAACAAATTGTTATCTAGCTTCGTCTAATTTACTATGGTGAATGGAATTTGCATTTATTTTATTATCTTAATGTGTTTTTTGTGCAAATTGCGATGCAATTTACTAATTGAATTTTGTAAAAAAAAAACAAAACTATGGTACTTGAATTGGTGAGAATTTTGAAAAGATGATCGCGACCGAAATTGTCATTTTGGTCTCAAGACTTAGACTACTTGATATGATATGATCTTTTCGGTCTGGTTTCGGTCTAAACTGAAGTGTGTTGGATCGTGAAATCTTGGTTGCTGACCTGACAGTGAATTGAATGCCAGACGAGTGTTGAATGGTACTTCTGCTCCAACTCCGGTGAACCTGCAGGTAGGGGAGCGCAACAGAGGGGGTGTCTCTGGGTCCCTCTCCGATGCTTAAATGAGTATATGTGTGTGTATCTCAAAAAACGTAAGGAACGTATGTAAAGCAAATGTATTTATAGGGTAGGAGAGATCAAACCGTATAAGGTAACAGTATATCTTAGTGAATATTGTGTTGCTGAAGATTCAGATAGTTAGATATGGCAGTTACGGCGAGATATTGCAGTTACCATATCTAATCTTTAGTGAATATGTGATCGAGATACGCGGGATATCGTGGCCACTTCCTTATTAACGGTTAGTGGGACCAGAGAAGACAGGTAATGCTCTCTTCGGGGCGAGCACTCCCATGGCGAGCAGTGAGAGGTCGCGGCCTGGTGAAGGATGTCGAGCAGTCTGGGGAGCCTTTGGCGTTCATATCGACTTTGGGCTCGATCTTGGGCCACTCTATGGTGGGCCAAGTTGACTTGTACTTAAGCTGATCCAGTTCGAATATCTTGGGTTTACCCCCTCCAGGGTTATTGGGCCTTCGAGGCCTTTTCCTTATTGGGCTGTCAAAATCGATACCCAACATTTGCCCCCGAAGTTTATTTGAAGTTTCTTCAGTCGAGCTTGATTTCTTAGTAGGGTTTGAGATAGTGACGCCTTAAATTCGGTTTTCCTTGTCTCTTGTAGTGGTTCATGACCTTAGGGGCGCTTCATGTTTGTTTGGCGAGCAGTCATCCTATTTTCCAAGGCTGAAGGAATATTCTTCTTTTTATTCCCTGTTGGCGACCACTCGAGGTAACCTAGGCCTGAGAAAGTCTGTTTTTCTTTGCTAGGCGATCATTACCTACCAAAGGTATTTCTGATAAAGCCTACCAGTGCACTGACGATCACTTTGTCTGCTCAGTGGACTTTAGCATTTAATAACTGCACAGTCATCCAGAAGTCGAACGGTCGCTTGAGGCACGCCTGTCATTTAATATTCTGTAACCCAAGGACAATCTGACAGCTGTCTGTACTTGCCGACCGTTTGTCTCCCCGAGGTGTCTCTTAGAATTTTGACATTGCTTCGATTTTTTCCAAAAAGGTGCAATTATTCTCCTGCGTCGTTTCGATCCTCTTCAATCTTTCTTCCAACCGTTTCCATGGCCACTCGCAGTTAGACTGGAAAGACCAAGCAGACAGCCAATAAGGCTTCTTCCTCAACCTCCAAGGTGCCTAAGAACACGAATGCTCCCTTAACCATTAGGGATGGTACTGTGCCTGCCTCGACGGGGGGGGGGGGGGGGGGGGGGGGGGGGGGGGGCAGACTGACCTTGGGAGGTCCGCAGCCACTCCTGTGGTTGTAGATGGGCCTGAGCTTCAAACGCCTATCTTTTCTCCGAAAGGTAAATATTTTATTTCACTGCTCTGTTTTGCGAATATCCCCTGCTTTTCCTTGTTTTTATGCTTGTTGTGCTATATCTGAACTGTTTTGAGTAGATGTCAAGCCCAACGAGTTGAAGCCGGCTTATTTAAAGACGGCGGTGGTGCTTGGTGGTCTTGGTGCGGGGGATGCCCCTAGATATCCAGGCCTAGGTCTGCATTATCCTTGCAGCGGAGAGGTTTACCTTTATGCGGCCCAGATCAATGTTGGGTTGCGTTTTCCTCTCTGCGAGGATTTGCAGGCACTGTGCTGGTTCTACATGATACATACCACGCAGCTCGTACCCAACGCCATTAGGATATGGGCTGGATTCAAGTTCCTATGCATACGTCAAGAATGGACGTATTCATTGGCCTTGTTCCGGTGCTTTTTCCGGTTGGCGGCTGGGACGAACCATCTCCACCATTTCCAATCCCGGTGGCCGAAGTTTGCTGAGTGGAGAGGCCTTCAATCGTGGAATTGGAACGTCCACGTCCGGTTGGTCGATGACGTCTGAGCCACCAACTCCAACTATAAGAAGTTCTATTTCTTTTACAAGGGGGGGGGGTGCCTTGGAAGTTGTCCGGCCCAGATAGGGACTTCCCTCCCGAGTTTGACGAGCTATCCGGGAGTGACCGGAACGCCATCGATGACCTGTTCCGGCTGAATCGGTCATCCAGTTTCCACCCCATCCATTCCGTGGCAGAGACCACTGAGAATATGCTCGAGATGGCGGGCATTCATCAGGCCACACCAATCTTTGATGATTGGGTAACTCCTTCTAACCCTTTTCTTGTTTATTGTTTGTAGGCAAAGTTGTAGGCAAGGTCCGAAAACTCATAGGTCTCAGTGATGACCAGGAAAAGGCGGGGCTGTCCGTCGATCAGGCTCTGCTGAATTCTCCTCCTCCACCTCTAGGCGTTCGTCCAAGAAGAAGCCTAGAGAGGCCCTCCCCTTGGCCACTGTTGGCCCTCACCAACCAGGTATGTTGTCTCGCCCAATATTGTTTTCATACTTTGCCTTTTTTCGAGCTTTCTGACATATTTCCTTGGTCTTTTGCAGGAAAGTCCACTGCTGACGTGGCCCGGGACCCTCCTCATCCTCCTCCCAAGAAGGTCAGGAGTGAGGAGCACCCGGTTATCGACCAGAATCCTCATCCTCCTCCTCCTAAGGGCCCTTCTGCCAACAAGGGGAATGCACTGGTTTTGGCGGCCCCTTCTCCTTCCGTGCCCTCGGTCCCTCCCAAAGAGTCTGGGACCCAGAAGAAGGGGTCCGACACCCCCAGCGCCTCGAAGGCTCCTGCTGAGGAATACTGCCCCTTGGCGAGCATGTTCCAGCCACTCAAGGCTGCGAACCCTCGGGGGGTATGGTTTCCTTGCGGAGACCTCTCAAAGAAGGGGTCCCTGACAAGAAGAGTCTCCGGGGCAGCCCAGATTTGTGCATGCGACTCCTTGAGGGGATAATTCCTCCCAGGGATCGCTCTACAATACCCACTGAGCTACTTCAGATCGAGGGGTTCTTGCGGTCCCATTACGAACGAATCGCTCTGGTAAGACTTTGTTTCCTTGTTAAGTTTTCGCATTGTTCCCTTTTTTTTCGTATCCTAACAATCTTCACCCTTCTTTTATTGCCAGCTCGTTCGGGAAGAGGTGGTGATTGGCCGCGTCTTTGGAGAGCTCGCCAACAAGCATTCCGATCTGCTTGTTGAGATGGAGCAGTATCGGAGTACGGGGATCTCCCCCGGGAAGATGGAGGCCATCAAGTCGACCGCTGACGCGGCGGTTTCCTTGGTAGATGTCGCCCGGGAGGAGTACTTTAGGAAGGAGCAGCGGCTCCTTGCTGATGTAAAGCAGAGGGAGGCCGATGCTGCGGTCGCCTTTCAGGAATCTGAAGCCCTTCATCGGTACTTAGATGAAGGGGAGGCAGTCCGGGCTCGCCTAGAGGCTGAGTTGAAGGAAGCCCGAGCCCAAATGGCTGATTTGGAAGCTCGCCGGGTCGCCACTTAGGCAAAGGGGGAAGCTGCTAAAGCCAGGGGGATCGCTCTGGAGAAGGAGAAGGAACAGCTGGCTGAACAACTGAAGTCTATTCCTTCACCCCAAAGTGTTGTCAACGAATTCAAGGAATCTGAGGATTTCGTTGACTGTGCTTTGGCGGTGATGAAGTCGGAGATTGCTGACTTCCTCCACGTCTTGGTCGAAGACGTCCTGGTGGTCGACCCCAACTTTCCTGTTAGGGAAGTTGCATCCCTTAAGGGTTTCCTCCGGAGTTCCCTTCCCCAGCCTACCCCTGCTGTTGAAGAGGTCGACCCAGCTGCGGCTGTTGAGGAGGTTGCCCCCGAAGGCGAGCTGAGCACCGCTGCCCCCGAAGTCGAGCCGAGCACTCCTGCCCCTGAAGACCCCAAGGCCTGAAGCTTACACTCTCCGACGATCATTCTCCTTAGATTTTTCTTATCTTTCCTTTGTATTTTTAGATGCATTTTGTAATTATTTTTCGATTAAAGACTCAGTTATTTTATATTGCATGCCTTTATATTCGTAAGCCCTTGGTTGACTTTGAATGTGTTGGCTATCTTTCCATATCTTAATCGTGTAATCGTAATTACTCTTAACCTTCCTTTACTTTATAATGGCCCTGACTCTTAGAGCCCTGGACCTTTCGCCTAGGCTTGAAATGATAAGTCTCTACGAACTTATCTATTTCCCTTGTTAAGTATAAACTTTCTAAGGATAATACTTCAAGACTTAAAAGTAAGGACTTCTAAGTTCAAAGATATATTACATTTTCAAAGTTTAAACCTTTGGGGTGTTCGCCTAATAGCAAGGAACTTGTTAAGTTAAGGCTTCATCCTCCATAGTGATCGCCTAGGATCCTTTATCCACCCTTGATGACTTACTTCACCAGGAAATTACGGTCTTTAGCGAATAACTTCTCTGAAATCTGCTCGACGTATAAGATGATAACTTCTTTAATGGGCTGATAACAGGTCTCCTGCCTGACTTTGGTGTCAGGTCTTTCGTTTTGCCTAACTTTATTGTTAGGTCTTTTGGCCTGACTTTGGTGTTAGGGCTTTCGTTTTGCCTAACTCTATTGCTAGGTCTTTTGTTTTGCCTAACTCTATTGTTAGGTCTTTTGGCCTGACTTTGGCGTCAGGGCTTTCTGGCCTATCTTTGGCGACAGAGCTTTTTGGCCTATCTTTGGCGACAGGGCTTTTTGGCCTGACCTTGGCGTCAGGGCTTTTTGGCCTAACTTTGTTGCTAGGGCTTTTTTGGCCTATTTTTGGCGACATGGCTTTTTGGCCAAACCTTGGCGTCAGGGCTTTGTGGCCTAACTTTGTTGCTTGGGCTTTTTTGGTCTATCTTTGGCGACATGGCTTTTTGGCCTGACCTTGGCGTCAGGGCTTTTTGGCCTAACTTTGTTGCTAGGGCTTTTTTGGCCTATCTTTGGCGACAGGGCTTTTTGGCCAAACCTTGGCGTCATGATTTTTTGGCCTAACTTTGTTGCTAGGGCTTTTGTGCCTGATTCGGTCATCAGGTCTTCGCCTGACTCTTGGCGTCAGGTCTTTTTTCTTCGATTTGCTTCGAGTGAACATGCTTTATGAAGGAATGACTTTCTTTTATTGACATAACAGTTTGATTACAAGCTATGTATGAAATTCCTTAAATGCTCAGAATTGAATGGACGGGGTAACCTCTCGCCTTCCGTGGTTTCCAAATAGTAGGATCCCAGGGCGGCGATCTCTATTACCTTATATGGTCCTTCCTACTTAGCTGAAAGTTTATTATGACTGTCCATCCTTGTGAATTCATTCCTTCTCATGACCATCTCCCCCACGAAAAATTGGCGAGCGCTGACTTTTCTGTTGAAGTATCGAGCGGTCGTCAGGCGCATCTTTGCTTGTGTTTTTTTCTGATAGCCATCTCTTTTCCTCTGGCAAGTCGAGGTCAGTTCTGTGCTCGACCTCGTTTGCCTCAGCGTTAAAGTGTAGGATTCTATGGGTAGGCACTGCTATTTCGGCGGGTGCTACTGCTTTTGATCCATACACTAAACTGAAAGGTGTTTCTCCCGTGGCTGCCTTAGGCGTTGTTCTGATGGCCCATAATACGTTTTCCAGCTCTTCTGCACAATTCCCTTTGAATGCTCGAACCCTTTTCTTGAGTCCTGCTAAAATAACTTTGTTGGTTGTTTCAGCTTGCCCATTCGTTTGAGGATGATGCACTGAACTGAAACGATGGTCGACATGATATTATTCACAGAGCCATTTGAGCTCCTTTCCAATGAATTGCAGACCATTATCACTGATGAGTATTCTAGGAATGCCAAACCTGGAGAATATGTTGATCTTTAGGAACTTGATGACTTGAAATTCCGTTGTAGAAGCTAGAGCTTTCGCCTCTATCCACTTGGTGAAGTACTCGATCGCCACTATAATGTGAGTTCGTTGACCAGTGCTAATAGGGAACGTACCTAATATATCGATCCCCCATTGAGCGAAAGGCCAGGCACCCGCCATTGGGGATAATAGTGTGGGTGGTTGACCTGATCGTGGCGCAAATTGCTGGCAAGTCTCACACTTCTGCGTTAATTCAGCCACATCTTTTCCCAAGGTTGGCCAATAGTATCCTAATCTGAAGATCTTCCTGGTTAACGATCGAGCACCTTCATGACATGCTGCCACCCCTTCGTGAGCTTCTCGACGAACCCTTTCCGTTTCCGGATGAGCAACACACCTTAAGTAGGGAGTCGAGTAGCCTCTCCTGTAGAGTTCCCCATCAATAATCAGATAACTGGTTGCGAGTCTTCTTATCCTCGTGGATTTTCCCTCGTCATCTGGGAGGATCCCCTCTTTCAAATAATTCTGGAATGGAGTCATCCACGTGACCTGCTCCTGAATGGTGAAGACCTCTGCCCTGCTTTCGAGGACTGAACATAAAGCCTTTTCCAGGAATTGTACGTCTTGGATTGTTGTTCCCTTAAATGCCAGCTTACTTAAGGAATCCGCCATCTAGTTTTCCTGACGAGGGATAGACTCGATCGCAAAATTTGGAATTTCTGCTACGAGTTTCTTGGCGAGGGTGAGGTACTTTTTCATCTTTTCCCCCTTTGCCTCATAAGTGCCATTGACCTGATTGACGATAAGTTCCGAGTCGCTTTTAACCTTAAGTGCAGATATGCCCATTCCTTTCGCCAGTCTGAGTCCGGTAATAAGAGCCTCGTATTCTGCTTCGTTATTGGTCGCTTGAAATGTAAGGGCGATCGCATACTTTAAAGGCTTGCCTTCAGGGGGAATAAGAATTAAACCTGTCTCCGAGCCTTCTCTTGATGAAGACCCATCTGTATAGAGCTCCCAGACTTGATCATTGCCTGCTAACTGACTTGGCCTGTTTTCTGCTTCTGTTTGACCGTTACTCGTGTTTTCCACAATGAAATCAACTAGTGCTTGACCTCTGATGACCATTTTAGGCGCGAATTTGATTCTGAACTCGCTAAGCTCGATCACCCACTTGACCATTCTTCCTGACGAATCCGGTTTCATCAGGAAGTTTTTGAGAGGTTGATTGGTGAGGACCGTGATGTCGTGCGCATGAACGTAAGGTCTCAGCTTTCGAGCAGCAATAACTAAGGCATAGAGATACTTCTCAATCTGGACATATTTTATTTCTGCTAACAAAGTACACTAGACTCTGAACATTATTTTCCTCCTTTATCAATACAGCAATGGCCGCCACGTCACTGATGCCTAAGCAGAGGAAAAGTTGCTCGCCTGGAATTGGCTTTGCTAGAGCCGGGAGTGTTTGGATATGTAGCTTTAAGGACTGGAATGCCTCCTCACAATCTGACGTCCACTCGAACTTGCGGTTGGCCCTCAGAGTTTTGAAGAACGGGAGCGACCTATCGCTCGCCTTGGAGAGGAAACGGTTAAGAGCAGTCAGGCGACCATTCAGGCACTGAACTTCCTTGTGGCAGGTGGGCGACTTCATCTCTTCTATGGCCTTCAGCCTTTCTGGGTTTGCTTCGATGCCCCTCTCGCTGACCATGAATCCTAGGAATTTGCCCGACTTGACTTGTTAGGATATATGAGATGTTAGGATATATGAGATATGTGTTCACATATCCCCTAGAAACTCTATAAATAGGGTTTCATATCTCTTGTACTAATCAAGTTTAAGGAATGCTAAGATGAAGTTTTCTCTTTACATTGCCTTAAGCTCCCATTTCTCTCCTCATTTATCTTTAGAATGATAAAATCTCTACATTTGGTTCTACTTTCCTAATATGGTATCAGAGCTGTAAGATTAGGGACCAAATCTGTATTTTGTTGCAAATTCCCGTTGGAAATTCCGTTGGAAATCTTCCTTGCTCAGCAGCTTCTTCCCGCGCAGCCAGATCTTCAAAATCGAGCCAATTACAGCAGCATACTTGGTCGAATCAAGCAGCCATCACCTTCAACACATTCAGATGAGAAGGAATCGATTGATTACAAGTAAATTGAGATCAGGTACAAGCAGTTCTTCCGTCAATTCTGAAAAATTCTGAAAACGCATCTACGCATGAGTTCTTCATTTCAGTTCAGCAAACCGATCGATTCCTTCCTGCGAATCCTTCCAATTGCAAGATCCTAGGTTCAGATAAGATGATTCGTTATGATTCTCATTGTGATGCTGTTCGTTTCATCTCATTGTCGATTGCGATTGCGATTGCGATCTTGTGTCCTGAAGCTGTCCTGAAGCTGTCCTGAAGCAGATTAAGATCTGTGCACATCTCGTGCTTGCGTAGTGCTCGCCCCGATCAGATTTCAGCAGATTTCAGATTTGTGCAGATTCAGATCTGTGCACATCTCGTGCTTGCGTAGTGCTCGCCCCGATCAGATTTCAGCAGATTTCAGATTTGTTTCAATACGGTTCAATCAGCAGATGATTGAGGCAGATAAGCTTGTTCCTATTCTATTATCTCTTCTACTTGATATTTCTGGTCGAGATTCTCTGTTTGCTGGCTGATTTGTTCGAGTGCTTCTCTTAATCTGCTGCTGATCTTCATTCTACTGGTCTGTGCGGTGTTTAACTGCTGCATTTCATCTTGTTTCTGTATATTGCTGCTCCAATGGTGTTGATTTTGCATAAGCTTGCTGTTCTTGCTGCTCTGCTCGACTCTGACATGATGCTCTGCTGTTATAATGCTGCTGTACTGAGACAGAGATGCTGAAATTGTGAGACAGAATGCTGAAGTATAATTAGACAGAATGCTGAAGTATAATTCTGTTGATGTGTTGCTGAGCCGATCAATTGCTGTGATGACACTGGTGTTACTAAGCTGATACGTTGTTATGGCTGTGTTTCTAGACCTGTGCTTCATGCTGTTTTTGAGATTTAGGAGTTGATTCATGTCTCAAGGGTTTGATGAGATTACTTCGACCTTTGCAAGCAAGATTGAGTTCCGAGCATACGACTTCTTCTGTTTTTGTTTAAGCCTAAAATGGTATGATCACGATGGATGACCGAGATGGCACCACGATGACATGACCATGGCGGCATTGTTTTTGTTTCCTTTGTTGTTCGTGTGTCTCGGCAACCTACGTGCTTGTGTTCGGATGGAAGAATCGATGTCAAACTGGATCATCTTCTGAGCAGACCTGTGCTCGGTTCTCCTTGGAAGATAAGCAGACCTGTGCTTGGTTCTCCTTGGAATACAAGCAGACCTGTGCTTGGTAATTTTCAGCTCCAGGGCAGCTCAGTGCATTTCTAGTGCCCCAGCCGTGCATCTGTCGTGCACCAGACGTGACTCAGCCGTGCCAGTGTCTCAGCCGTGCCTCAGAAGTGCATCTGTAGTGCATCTTCAGTGCAGATCAAGTGCAGCAGCAGTGCCAACCTAGTGCAGATCAGCCTTAGTGAATCAGCTAGTTTTAGAGTTAAAATTCTGATTTTTTTTTTTTTTTTTTTACAAGTTTTAGAAGGTTTATCTAGAAAGGGGAATGTTAGGATATATGAGATATGTGTTCACATATCCCCTAGAAACTCTATAAATAGGGTTTCATATCTCTTGTACTAATCAAGTTTAAGGAATGCTAAGATGAAGTTTTCTCTTTACATTGCCTTAAGCTCCCATTTCTCTCCTCATTTATCTTTAGAATGATAAAATCTCTACATTTGGTTCTACTTTCCTAATATGACTCCGAAGGCGCACTTTGCAGGGTTCAGGCGAACGCTGTGTCTTCTCATGCATTCAAAAGCTTCACGGAGGTCTGTTGTGTGCGGATTGCCCTTGATGGTTTTGACGAGCATATCGTCCACATAAGCCTCCATGTTCCTTCCCAGCATGTCCTGAAATAAGCGGTTCACCATCCGCTGATAAGTAGCCCCGGCATTGATGAGACCAAAAGGCATCACCTTGTAGCACAGAATGTCCCCGTCGGCATAGAAAGCGGTGTGAGCCTCATTGTATGGATGCATTCTGACCTGGTTGTAGCCTGAATAGGCGTCCATGAAGCTCAGCATCTCGTGACCAGAGGTAGCATCGACCAGCTGATCAATCCTGGGAAGAGGATATGAATCCTTAGGGCAAGCCTTGTTCAAGTCGCGGAAGTCGACGCACATCCTCCACTTGCCATTTGATTTTCTGACCAAAATTGGGTTGGCGACCCAGCTCTGGAATATCACCTCTCTGACGAAGTCAACCTCGACCAGTCTGCCAACCTCCTGCCTGATCGCCAAGCGTTTGTCTGTTTCGAACGATCTACTCTTTTGGGTGATCGGCTTGACAGAAGGGTCTATCCTGAGCTCGTGCGAGATGATGTCTGTGCTAATACCCGGCATGTCGCTCGGCTGCCAGGCGAAGAGCTCTTTAAATTCTCTAAGGAGGGCGGTCATGGCCTCCTTCTGATCTTTCTTCAAGGTGGTCCCAATGCGCACCATCTTGTCTGGGCCATCGACCTCGACTTCTTCTAATTCCTCCATGGGCGCTGGCCGAGCCAAATCCTCGCGAGGGTCGGCCTCTGTCTCGATGGCGAGGGCATCCCTTTGGTTCTTCCCGCGCAAGCAGTTCACATAGCATTGCCGCGAGGAAGGCCGGTCGCCGAACACTTCTCCAATCCCGTTGGAAGTGGGGAATTTCATCTTCTGATGGCCTGTGGAGGCCACAATCTTGTTGGGATTGATCGTGGTCCTCCCCAGGATGGCATCGTAGGATGTAGGTGAGTCGACCACCAGGAAAGTGACCGGTACCTTGATGCTCTTCCATCCCTCGCCCAGAATCACAGACATGGTTATTGCCCCCAGTGGATAAGTTGTCCTTCCCGCAAACCCAATCAGCGGAAAGTCGACCCTCTTCAGGTCACGCTTGGACTTGCCCATCCTCTCGAAGGCATCCAGGAATAGGATGTCTGTCGAGCTACCTCCGTCGATCAGAATCCTTGCAATGTCACAGCCGTCTATATCAGCCGTGATAACCAAAGCATCGTTGTGGGGGGTTGTGACATGTGCCAAATCATTTTCGGAGAATGAGATGACAATGTACTCTTCAGGTCGGGGTCTCTTTCCCAACTGAACTGCTGTGGAGATCTGAGTGGCGTAGACCTCCTTGGCGTGCGACCCCTCGCCTCCAGCACCGAATCCTCCCGCAATCATATTTACTCTCCTCTTGCTGGCAGATGGATCAGTTTGCTCAGCAGGCGCTGGCGAACGATGTCTTCTAGGGGCGTTCGACTTCTGTCTCGGCCTGCCACAAATTCCTTCAACATCCCCACTTGCATCAGCTTCTCTATATCCCGCTTCAAAATGCGGCAGTCATCCGTCTTGTGGCCCTTGCACTTATGATATCTGCAATAGCTCTCGATGTCCTTCCCCATGGGCTGACCACCCCGACGAAGCATTGGTGGCCTCGCCAAGGATCTCCTCTCCATCTCGACTAGTACCGCTGAGATCTGCCTATTTAAAGGCGTAAAGTACTCAGGGACCTATGGATTTCGAGGCGCTGGATTAGGCTCGACTCGGGCCCTGCTGTCTCTTCCCTTTTTCTCTTTCTTCACCTCCTTCTTACCATCGCGTCGGGGCTCAGGAACCACCCTTAGCGAGGTTGTCAGGAAGTTAGCCTCGGTGTTCGCCCTTTCAAGGTCTATGAAACCTTTTGCCCTGGACGTCAGCTCCTCCAACGTTTCAATCTCCTTTACGTGGTAGCTGTTTCGCAACTTCCTCGAGGCCTTGTTGGCCACATCCAGACCTCTGTAAAACGCTCGAATGATCTCCCCATCCGAGATTCGGCGATCTATCTCCGTGACGTTCTGATGGAAACGCCCGTAAAAATTGGCCAGCGACTCTCCCGGTTATTGCTTGACCGCATCCAGGGCGACCACACTTTTTATCAGCTGGCGCTCGCCCATATACCTCTCCAGGAACTTGCTCCTTAATTCCGCCCAAGTTCCGATAGATCCTGCAGGGAGGCCGAAGAACCAGGACGAAGCCGAACCCGAAAGAGTGGATGGAAATAACAAAGTCAAGTGATTGAGATCATTTGACTTACCCAGGAGAGAAGCCTCGTGCTTGTTGACGTGTATGGTGGGATCTCCTCCACCACTGTACTCAGGTATAGGCTGAGGGACTACGTCTTTAGGGATCTTGATGGCGACGAGCTCGTCGGAAAAGGGGTGAGCAGATTGCTCTTGAAGGGAGCTACGACTGTCAGCCGTCTTTCTTGGAGCCTTTTGTTGAGGAGGTCGTCCATTTGGTCCACAGTGCAATACTTTGGTGAGGTCTCGGATGGAGAAGGACCGGAAGGATTGGCCGAGTACTTAGCCGCCGGTTGATCGGTATATGTCGGGGGTAGAGACTGTTGTCCAGACGTCATCTCCTGCTCTTCCTAGGGTGCTGTGGTGCCAGGATTCGCGGTTTTAGACGGTAAGGGCCCTGTGGCAGCAGAGCAAGTGTTTCCTTGAGGAGCAGGGGCTTGACGGCGGGCCTGCCCTAGGATGGCCTCCAGCAATGATATCATCTCCGGGGTTAACTGGATGTTTTCCCCGGCGATGTGGACGGTCTGCGGAGCTGGAGTCTCGACGTGGTTGGTAGCTGGGGTCGGTCTGGAATTACCGACATGCTCTCGGGCCGCCCGCAGGGGGACGACATTGGCTTCTGCCTAGCTGGAAGATTCTTGTTGAAGCGGTGAAGCGACGGCGGAATCAGGGCTATCCGCGGATTGCTCGCGAGTCTGGTTCCGACGGTTGTTTTGGGATCGAGTTCTCATGGTTGTATCACTCGTTTCCCATAGACGGCGCTAAATGTTGGATCGTGAAATCCTGGTTGCTGACCTGGCAGTGAATTGAATGCCAGACGAGTGTTGAATGGTACTTCTGCTCCAACTCCGGTGAACCTGCATGTAGGGGAGCGCAACAGAGGGGGTGTCTCTAGGTCCCTCTCCGATGCTTAAATGAGTATATGTGTGTGTATCTCAAAAACCGTAAGGAACGTATGTAAAGCAAAGGTATTTATAGGGTAGGAGAGATCAAACCGTATAAGGTAACAGTATATCTTAGTGAATATTGTGCTGTTGAAGATTCAGATAGTTAGATATGGCAGTTACGGCGAGATATTGCAGTTACCATATCTAATCTTTAGTGAATATGTGACCGAGATACGCGGGATATCGTGACCACTTCCTTATTAACGGTTAGTGGGACCAGAGAAGACATGCAATGCTCTCTTCGGGGCGAGCACTCCCATGGCGAGCAGTGAGAGGTCGCGACCTGGTGAAGGATGGCGAGCAGTCTGGGGAGCCTTTGGCGTTCATATCGACTTTGGGCTCGATCTTGGGTCACTCTATGGTGGGCCAAGTTGACTTGTACTTAAGCTGATCCAGTTCGAATATCTTGGGTTTACCCCCTCCAGGGTTATTGGGCCTTCGAGGCCTTTTCCTTATTGGGCTGTCAAAATCGATACCCAACAAAGTGAACTTTTAAAACTTTTTTTTTTTGCATATTCCTATTATTACTTATTTCATTAATTTATAAAATATGTAATATATCAATTAAAATTTTTTGGTAAATTGGCGTGATTTCGTTTTGAGTCGAAATGGACTAATTGACCTTTTTTTAAACAATGTTGAAATCAAATTATTATATTACAATTTATTTTCATAGCATACAATTAAATATATTACTATAATAGAATACTATTCAATGAAATTTATTTATAATAGGGATAAAAGTCATTTAGATATCTCGGAAGTCACGTTTTACAAATCGGTACCTCAGAATTTTTTTATTTATTTCGGGTACCTAAAAAATCATAAATGTATGTACTTTAATTGAGTACCTGAAAGTAACAAAAAAAAAATAACAATTCAATTAAGACAAATTAAATATATTCGATTACTACAATAAAACAAGTTAGATATACCTAAAAGCAACAGTAAAATAAAATAGAGTTACCTTAATGGAACAAAATACTACATACGTGACAGGCACTAGGACTGATCATGGGCGGGTCGGTCCTGAAGGTAAGACCGAGACCGAAATTTCGGTCTTGTCTTCTAGAGGACCGAGATCCAGATCGACTTCGGGCAAAAAAGTCTGCCCAAGTCAGTCTTGCTTGACTCGAGTCAGTCTCGGTCTTGGATCGATTTTTTGGGTCCAAGAAAAAAACCCGAATCTAACCCAAAAAGAAATATACCTGATCCATCAGTGCATGCAGCAGAAACAATCCAAACACTATATAATACAATCGACAACAAATTGGTTCGGGGCTTCCCAAAAGCCTCATCTAGAGCTCTCATATAAAAAAAAATAACTGATCCATCTAGAGTTCTCATATCAACTCATGGTTAGGGGCTTCTCATAAAAATTGGGTAACTACAACTCAATATCAAGTACTAAAATATATGCCACTTAAAAGTTCTTGCTCCTCCCACACCAAATAAAATCGGACAAAAGCAACGGGAGAGGCATTACTCATCCTTAGGAGCCAAATATAACTGAACAAGAAACTAGACATTTAGAATTGAATGTTAATGGACTACATGCTCTTGCTAAACAAGCACTCACCACAATATGGGATTGCTTTCTAATTGCTAAATAAATCAACCATTTCTATAACAACACGGAATTTGTAACAAATGGAAGAGCAATCCCTTGTCTGAGACAGACAGGATCATTCGTCTTCGAGGAGAGCTGGAGTCGTTCGTTCATGCTGGACGGAATCGATCGTTCGTGAAGAAGTGATGGAGGAGACGTGCTGGAGACGAGAAGGAGTGCCAAGGAACCGTGCTGGAGACGGGAAGGATACGAGAGAAGAGAGACTAAGCCGAGCTGTGCTGTTCTGTTTTGGAGACGCCAAGGAGCCGTGCTGGACAACTTCAGTTCTCTTTTGGAGAGTGGAGAGACTTCTGTTCTGGTCTGCTACTCTACTGTTTGCTGGAGTATATTACTATATTTCGGGTTTGATAAATTTGGGTATGGGTCGGTCCTAATCGTACTTTCGGGAAAACGCACGAGATCGGGATCGAACCCGACCTTGAAGGAACAAAAACTGTCCGCTCGGTCTCGGTCCTGTTCGGCTCGGTCTCGGGCCGGTCTTGTCGGGAATTCAGTCTAACCAATATTTTTTTTATCACTCCTAACGGGCACATGGCCAAAATATTAAAGTAGATATATTTATGATTTCTAAGGTACCCGAAATAAGTAATTTATTTTATTCTAATGTACTTATTTGTAAACACGTGACATTTGAGATACCTAAATGACTTTTATCACTGAATAATATAATAATTTATTGTATACTGAATTAATTTTCATTCAATTTTTATCATTATTTTTTTGAGTTCTTTTTATTTGGAATAAGATAACTTTATTCCTCAAAAGTATCACATATATACTGATAAATTATTAAAAATACTTAATGGTCTAAATTGGCAATCATGTCCCATGGTCTTTAACCGTTTAAAACTTCAAGTAGAAACAAAATTGTTCTGTTTCTCTTTGTCGTAGTGGGAGACTCCGTCGCCGCCCAACGCTGTTTCTTCGTCGCAGTGGTGGTCAATGTCTCAGGTAATAAGAGTGTTACCATGAGTCCGGCCTGGACAGAATAGCTAGGGGCGAAATCCAGAGGAACCGAACCTTCGCCAAATCCGATTGCAGAGGAAAACCAAACCCTAGAAATCAGCCTGAGAAAAATCCGAGCAATTAGGTTAGGGATGGGCAAAGGGAGCGAAGCAAAAGCCAATCCAACGAATTGAGGGGAAAAGTGAAACGAAGAACCATCGGGGAGGGGACCATAGCAATTAACCCAAAACGCTTTGTAAGTAAAACAGTTGCCTAGCTGTTTTTGTTTTGTGCAGGAATTACCATGGAGAAGTCGAGCGACGGGCAAGAATCACCAGAACAGGATGATAAAATACCCTTAGGCAAATATGTCGATATCCTGGCGAGCAACGAAATCTGCACGGACAATCTGTGCATCGACAAGGTCATGGGAGGAAGGTTGATCAAAAAGGCAGCGGTGCATGGTGTTCTGCAGCAGGCATGGAACTGATATGAGAGAGTCCGAGTTCAAGATATGACAGGTGTTGTTATCTTGTTTGAATTCTCAAATGAACAAGATCAACTAAATGCCTTAGATTGGAGTCCTTGGGCAATTCAGGGACAATGCTTGTCACTTAAAAGATGAAACAACAATCTTAGGATAGCTGACAATAATTTTGTTGTGATCCAATTATGATTTCAGATACACGGGCTTGAGGTTGAGAAATTTAGTGTGCATAATGCTAGGAAGATGGGAGAATGCATAGGGTATGTGCAAGAATTGGATGACATTATAGGTCTGATGGGAGTCGATGGACACTTCCTACGAGTCAAAGTAGAGGTTGATACAACCAAGCCCCTTCTAGCTGGGATATGGTATACGGGAATGAATGGGCAGAAGGGACGAGCTGAAATTAAATATGATAGATTTCCAGACTTTTGTTTTGGATGTGGCATTATTAGACACAACGAAAGAGCTTGCAAAGCTGCGATCGTGATGAATGATGCAGGGTATGACGGGCCGATGTACGGACCATGGACGAGGGGTGAGAGGCCAAGAAAGAGGGGTAAAAAATGTGTGATCATCGGATTGTCACATGGTCTATCCACGACTAAATCAAACGAAAGTCGTGGAAGGAGATAATGAAAGAAAAACAAGAGCGTGAAAAGGAGAATATGGTAGGGAAGCATAAAGAGAAGAGTGAGGAGAAAGAACCCAAGCCACGGGACAAGAAAGAAGGGGATACCGAGCAAAGTGAAGACACATTGAAAACGGGAAAAACTGAGGGAATGCAGAAGGGGACAGAGGCAAAGGTAGGAGATGATGGGAAAGGGGAGGAGGACAAGGGTGGGAATGAAAAAAAGATGAAGGATTTGGTGAAGCATACAAACACAAAAGGAGAAATGGCACTTATGGAGAGGTCAATGCGGAGCTTCAAATAATTGCGTTGCCACAAGTGAACACACAAATAACTAAATGGAAATGAAGGGAAGAAGAGCAGTGGAGTTGTAGCCAGGTGAGCATGGAAAGTTGGGAGGGGGGAGGCAAGAAACACCCGCGAGCAGGAATGCAGGTATGAGGATGACAAAGATGGCCCGACAAGAGATCCACAACCACAATACTCCTATCACTACCCGAACCTAAGCAAGATTCTGGAAAGAAGGCAAGCAGATCGCGGGCAAATACAGTTGCCTGTGACAGGAGAGTGGAAGGAGAAGGCAAGGGGCAGTTCGGGGCAACGAAAGGGATGGGAGATAACCGAGATCATAGAGGGCAATGGGAAACAAATGACAACCCAGGTAGGGGAAGAGCAGAAGCCAGAGAGGCTGCAATATGAGATCAAGAACCAAAGGATCTACTACATGGTAGAATTACCTAAGGGGTCCCCGGAGAGGGATAGTGAAGCAATCACTATGCATACAGGTCTGAGCCCACTTTTGCAGAAGGAGAACCTACAAAAGAGGCATGATGAGGAAGCCGAATCAGACATAGAGGAAGGGGTACCGAATAAGGGTAAAAGACAAAGAATGGAAGATCCAGAAATAGAGAGGCCCGAATAAGGGAAGTGGCAAGAAAGAACCGGGGAGACAAGGGGGAAGGAAAAGCCCTAGGATGAAGAAGAGTAATGCACATAGGGGATTACATAGAGAAAACAGGGGTTCTGGTGTCTGTCCTACAACAGCCCCCCCCCCCCCAATGAGTGCTATGTTGTGGAACTATCGGGGAATCAGATTGGCCTTGACAGTTCCGTACCTAGCCGATCTAAATATGAGCAACAAACTGCAAATTTTCTACTTGATGGAAACTAATAACACGGAGGCCAAATGTGAACGAGTTAGAAGGAAAATGCGAATGGAGAATAGTTATTATGTGGAGCCAAATGGCCTAGTGGGTGGACTAGCACTATGGTGGAGCGAAGCAGTGGACATACAGATTAACTCAAGTGACCCCAATCATATTGACACAACTGTGGACATGCGCAATGGGGAAGGCATTGTCCATATACCATGGATATATGGGAGCACAGTTTGGGAGGAAAGGTTGCAATTATGGGACCGTCTTAGAGCGATTGCAAGAGGGAGGAAAGAGTCGTGGATATGCATGGGAGATTTCAACAAGATAGCCCATGAGGGGGAAAAACAAGGGGTCCGACCAAAACAACAACGTAAGATGGACGCCTTTAATGCCATGATGCAAGACACGAGATTAGTAGACATGGGATTCAAAGGGCAACCATTTACATGGTGCAATAACAGGGAAGAGGGTCAAATAATACAAGAGAATCTGGACCGAACAATAGCAAATGCCGATTGGATCAACCAATACCCGAGCCTAGTCATAACGCACAAATTGTTGCTAGGCTTGGACCATTGCCCAGTGGTGCTGGATTTTAAGCGGAAGATTCAAAAGGCAAAACGACAGTTCCGGTTTGAGGGTGCATGGCTTGATAAACAATAATATTGTCAGATCAACATGGATCAGGAGGACAGGAGATACCCGAGGTGCTGGAATTCACGGGAAGTTGGGACAGTGCCGAACCAAACTAGTAAGGTGGAGTAAATCCAACGGGGTGAACAATAAGAAATGCATTGAGGAGCTGCAAAGGAAGCTAGCCAGGGCCCAACATAGGCCGAATGGGGGTTATAGTAAACTGGAGGAGCAGAACATCAAAGGATTAATAGAGAAGGCATGGAAGAGAGAAGAGGAATACTGGAGACAAAAGTCTCGAGTGCAGTGGCTAAGAGCGAGAGACAGAAACACGAAATACTTCCATCAATCCACTATCCAAAGATGCCGGGAAAACAATATTAGAAGACTCCAAAAGGGGGACGAGACATGGACAGAGGAAGGGAATGAGATCATATCTGAATGTGAGAAATACTTCAAGTCAATATTCCGATCCGAAGGGTGCCACGGGACAAGGAAGCAGATGGAGAGCATCCCATGCCTAATTGATGATAGAATCAATGGGAATCTGACAAGGAGGGTAAGCAAGAAGGAAGTGAAAGAGGTCGTATTCCAACTGGGTGGGAGAAAAGCGCCGGGATCATATGGATTTACGGGGGTATTTTATCATCGTTTCTGGGATGTGCTCTGGGACGACGTCTATCATTCAGTACATTCTTTCCTTGAAACGAATAGATTGCCTCTAGGTTACTGTTATACTGACATTGTGTTAATCCGTAAAGTGTCAAGCCCAATAAACCCCATGCAATTTAGACCTATAAGCCTCTAAAATTTCAATTACAAGATCATATCCAAAGTTTTAGCAATTAGGCTTAAATGTGTGCTACCAAATATTATAACCCCGTTCCAAAGTGCTTTCGTCTCTAGTAGATTCATTCATGATAATATTCTTATTGCGCATGAGCTTTACCATCATATGCAGACTAACAAACAGGTGAGCAGGGAGGAATGTGCAGTCAAACTGGATATGAATAAGGCTTATGATCGGGTGGAGTAGAGGTTTGTCTTGGAATCAATGAAGGCACTGGGATTTGGGGAAAGAGGGTGCATATGCATACAAGAGTGTATGATGAACGTGCATTATAGTGTGGCGATCAATGGTGAGAAGACCCCCAGATTCAGACCGACGAGGGGGATAAGGCATGGAGATCCGATATCTCTGTACCTGTTCATCATAGTGGCAGACGCATTATCCAGACAGATATGCAAGGCGGTGGAGGAAAAGAGGTTTGGGGGGATTAGTATGAAAAGAACATGTCCGGAGATCCACCACTTACTCTTCGCGGACGACTTCATTTTCTTCATGAAGGCAACCGAACAAAATGCGAGGGTACTGAGGAGCATGCTTGACAGATATGGTGCGGCTTCAGGACAGAGTGTCAACCTGAGCAAATAGTGCATTCAGTTCGGGGCAACGGTCCGGGAGTTGACAAAGGAGGTAGTCAAAGGGGAAATGGGGATTGAAGCGGTGGACAATGCAGGGAACTACTTAGGGATACCAACGACCTGGGGCAGATCAACAAGGGCGTCTCTCGGATACATCAAGGAAAGAGTCATGAGGAAACTACATGGGTGGAAGTCTCTCTTTCTAAACAAGGCAGGAAAGGAGGTACTAATCAAGGCGGTTATCACTGACATTCCGACCTACCTAATGATGCTCTTTAAACTACCGGTGACATGGTGCAAGGAAATTGCAGGACTAATTGCTCGATTTTGGTGGAACGAAATGCATTGGATTAGTTGGAAAAGAATGGCTATGCCGAAAGACATGGGAGGAATGGGGTTCCGGGACTTGGAAGATTTCAACACGTCCATGCTAACAAACACGGCATGGCGATTGCAAGACAACCCGACAACCCTTTGGGATCAAGTAATGAAAGGTATGTACTATCCAAGATACTCCTTGTTAGGGGAGAAAGAGAGAGCTAGGCCGTCATGGGCGTGAAGTAGTATCCTACGAGGGCGGAATGTGATGAAGGAGCAAGGAGTGTGGCAAGTCGGCGATGGGAGACACATAAGGGTGTTTGGGGATGCATGGATCCCGGGAAGACCGAGCCTCTAGCTGGACCGAGCCAGCGCAGCACCAGATATGGAGAACATGAGGGTGGACGACTTGATAACGACTGGACCAAGAAGATCGAACCTACATGTAATCCGAGGCGAGGCAATGGAAATTTTTTTTCAAGCCATCCAATCCATCTACTTGAGTAACCAACCGAGGGAGGATAGGTTGGTTTGGCCATTGGCGAGAACGGGTAGAGCGGAATTGAAACTAGTGTATGGGAAGCTTAGAGAGCTGCGGCAAGCCAATATGGAACCCACGGAACAAGCCAACAACTGATCTACAAACAAAAGGTAGGCCCGAATATGGAAAAGAATCGCCGCGCCAAAGGTAAAATCTTTTTTGTGGCAAACAGGGCACCAAGCAATACCGGTTCGGGCGATCCTAGCTAGTCGAGGCATGAATGTCACAAGTGGATGCCCGTTTTGCAATAAGGTGGAGGACATCGAACATGCCGTGACCCAATGCGACTGGACGAGAGAAGTGTGGCTTGGTGGAATGGGTATAACATGGAGATCCGAGCGGGGATCCACAAGGAAGGCGTGGCTCGATACGATAGTGCATTTGGATGAGGGGGAAGACGAAGACGGCTTGCATAGGAGGCTATGTGCGGAGACATTTGCATGGTAAATAAGGAAGGAGCGGTGCCGAGCGATACATGAGTATGTCACGCTGAGACCAACCCACGTAATCCAATCAGCCAGCATCCTGTCCCAAGAGTGCTGGACGACGAGGGAGCAGCCACCGAGCGCCACCAAGAGGACAACCACAATTCGACCAGCCCGATGGATAAGACCGACCCAAGGTACGATAAAAGTTAACTGTGATGGTGCATGGGATGATAAACAGGCAAGGGTGGAACTGGGGTTGTAGCTAGGGACTCGTATGGAAGGATAATTGCGGGCATGAACACGCAAGGATGGGAGACAAAGGCGATAGTGACGGAGGCTAAGGCGATTCTACATGGGGTGGAATTAGCGGTGTGGAATAGATGGTGCAATGTTGTAATTGAAAGTGACTCACATGTGGTAATCCATAGGCTACAAGGGCCGGTAGAAGGCATGGAATGGGAGATACAAGAAATTCTAATCGATACATTGTAAGTGGATAAAGGAATACCTACGGTGAGTTGGCAATTTGTCAGGAGAAGCGCAAACCGATGCGCTAATTAGATTGCTAGGCAATCTAGGCAGGGGATGTGTCTAGTAAACTGAACTCTCTTACATCCTCCCTCTTATTTCGATATGTATGTTGGACAACTCAGTATTGGAGTGTGACGATGAATGAAATTGAATGATTTTTCTTAGCAAAAAAAAAAAAATTAGAACCAAAACCGAAAATACCAATATAGCATAATTAATCTTTTCGATCTACAAATAGTACGATCAAAGTCAGGTCCCAGTTTTAATGAGCCTTATTATCTACTAGGATTTGACCTCAATTTTCCCTTACAGAAAATAATTCACTTTACAAGTCGTACTAAAGACTTGCCTTACTTTACATGTGTTAATCTTATTATTTTAATAAAGTGTGTCCACATTTACAGATTAGGGTTGGATTTAGGGATAAGATGAAGAAAGAAGAAGGAGACGAAGAACAGTGGACAAGGGAACAATACAAACACAATACTCATAATGAATTGTTAAAGATGTCTCCTACACTGTTGACATATATAAGGAAAACTAGCCGATATTGAAGAAATGCATAATTGCAAGATAACCCCTAAACTTAATGACAATTGCAGAATGACTCCTAAACATAAGTGTATGACACACTTATATCCTAACATTCCCCATACCTGATCTTGATCTTGTGAGATTTGAGTGACTTCCTTGCTTCATCCTTACATCTTGAAGCTTGCATAAGCCAGTGTAGTCCATAAGTATCATCCTATCTCACAGAGTGGTTTTGAATTAGGTGGTTTTGAATAGATGACTAGTCTCACTGCATTGCACAATTGGTTATAATTGCAGCACTAACTACTCCCACGTCATAGAAGCACACCTATGCCCATAGAATTGTTCTACACATGATATCTTGATAAGGCATATGAATAACTGACAGTTCTGCAAGACCAGAAGATAACATGAGCATATGTATAAATCTCCCTATGCATGATCCTTCATGATTGCCAAAACGCATCAATCTCAGCCATACTTACGAATTTCCTTTGCTTTAAGGTATTTCATCATCATTTTGCATTATATTTTGATCTGAATACTGATAGAACAAGATAATTGACAAGAGCTGTATTTCTTTTCTTATTTATTTATTTCTGACAGAGGAGTTGGGCTCCTATCTTACCAGCATGATTGCAAGGTTTGAGCCTTGCTCTTTTCTTCCTCAAGGGTGAAAACCGAAAGTATCTTGTCGTTCTCTTGTGGTATCACCCTGTTTTTGGATCTAAATCATGCCCTATGCCAGCACAAATTCAAGCTAAGATGAACAATACCAATGGTAAGGCTGATAAGATGCACAAAGGCAATGACTAGAAGCAGATATAAGAAGAGTGACATATGACACATGAATCTTGCTGACTTGCTAAACAAGATGAGTTAAACACATGCATACCAGGATGAGCAGGAGGAGACCAGTAAAATGAGGAAGATGTACCTAGAGTGTGAGGTGATAGGCAACAACTAATAAACAAGAGGCAAAAAGAAAACCAGCATATATATCCACCGAACTACACTAAATTGTGGTTGATAAAGGGAAGCACAGTCAGAGAGAGAGGATTAACTTACAGACTACCCCAAAGCTCTAGAAAGAGCCAGCAGTACCTTGTAGGAAGGATGAGACCTTGAGGTCTTCCAATTCTTCAAGAGAAAAGACGCCAAGTTTCTTCTTGCAAGGAATGAAATGTTTTTCTGTTAGAGGTTTCGTTAGGATATCAGCAGTTTGTTCAGAAACTGGGATGAAGTTAACTAAGATGTCCCCTGAATGGACTTTTTCCCTGATAAAGAACAGGTCTATATCCACGTGTTTCATCTTTGAGTGCTGAATAGGGTTCTCTGATAGTGCAACTGCACTTGTGTTGTCAGTCCATATGACAGGGGCAGTGGGAGTGTGCATGCCAATTTCGTTGAGTAAGGACTGTACCTACATGATCTCACACACTGTGTTTGCAATAGCTCGAAATTCAGCCTCAGCACTTGATCTAGACACGACCGACTGTTTCTTGGAGCTCCATACGATAGGATTTCCATTGAGTAGGAGATAGTGTCCTAAGATGGACCTACGATCAGAATAGTCCCCCCCCCCCCCCCCAGTCAGCATCTGAATACGAAGTTAGAGATATGTCAGTTGTAGGGTAAGGGTTAGTTCGAAACAGAAGACCATGATTTAGAGTACCCTTAAGGTATCTAAGGATGTGAAGGACAGCTTTCCAGTTGCTGGTGTTGGGGGCCTGCATTTATTGGCTGAGTTTGTTCACTGCAAAGTGTATGTCTGGTCTTGTGACACAGACATGTTGAAGAGCACCTATTGTACTTCAGTATAATGTTTCATCATGAAATGACTCATCACATGTACCCATACCTGATCTAGACAGACACGTACCTGTCATGGGAGTAGGGAAGCAGGTTTGATCAGCAATGTCAACCTTGTCAAGCAGATCCTGGATGTACTTCTTCTGGTTGAGCAGAAGGAAGTCTTCCCCGGAGACAACTTCCATGCCAAGGAAGTAGTTGAGACTCCATAAATCCTTGATTTGAAACTGCATGTTAATTGAGTAAACAATGTTAGAGACAAGATGCGAAGAGGTACCCGATATGACGATATCATCAACATAAACTAATAAGAGAACAAAGGAATCTGAGTCAGACTTAATGAATAAACAACTATCATACATTGATACTTTGAAGCCAAGAGAGTTGAGAAGAAAAGATGTAAGCTTTTCAAACCAAGCCCTGGGAGCCTGCTTAAGACCGTAGAGAGCTTTTTGAAGTTTACAGACCAGAGTAGGAGAAGCAGCTGAGTGAATCTCAAAGCCTGGGGGCTGCACCATGTAGACCTCCTTGTGAAGATCCCCATGGAGGAAGGTATTGTTGATATCCACCTGTCTAATGCACCATTTATGAGTTAGGGCCAAGGATAAAACAATACGAACAGTTCTCGATTTGATAACCGGACTGAATGTTTCCTGGAAGTCAAAACCTGGTTTTTGGGAGAAACCTTTGGCCACCAGGCGAGCCTTATACCAGACAACTTCCCCTTCAACATTTCTTATAATGCGAAAGAGCCACTTACATCCTATGGCAATCCTCCCTGCAGGGATAGAAACAATGCTTCACGTGTTGTTGGAGGATAGAATTGTGAGATCTTCCTGAACAGACTTGGACCATTGAGGTGATCGAAGGGCATCATGAATGTTGCTAGGCTCAGTGTAAGTAAAGTCAGCAGGATGCACAAGGGACTTTGTTAGCCCTTAAAGGGAGGTTTTGGATCTTGTTAGCATCATATGCACATTGGTAGAGGATTTAGAAGGGGCAGGAGCAGAGGATGAAGTTTGTTGAGCATGTTGGGTAGCAGGGAAGGATTGATCTTATAGGTGAAGTGGGTGAGCTGCTGTTGAAGGGCCAGGTGATGAAATGGGAACAAGGGTAGAACCAGAGGGAACATACCTGCATACATCAGTGGGAGAAGACAAGTCTGGAGCTGAGGTTGGTAAAGATGGTGGAGGGGCATGGATGGGAGGTACCACAGGAGACTGAGCAGGGGTGGTGGATGGCAGGCTCGAGTCACCAGAGGTGTGAGCAGGTGCAGGGGGTCCATAAGAATGAGACACAGTGGTAGGAGCAGATGTGGGCTGCTGGAAGAAATGATCACAAGGAATAAAGAATGGTTTCGAAGGAGTTGAACTTTTGGGAGTTTTCGAAGCATAGGAGGGTCCAGTGGTGTCCGCAAAAGGAAATGTTGTTTCATGAAAAACAACATTGTGAGACACATAGATACGACCACAGGAAGATAAACACTTATACCCATGATGATCAGAGCAGAATCCTGTGAAGACACAGGGTTCTGATCTGAACGAAAGTTTGTGAGAGCGATATGGACGCAAGTGAGGAAAACATAGACATCCAAAAACTCTAAGAAATGAGTAGACAGGTTTAGACCGAAAAATGAGCTCATGAAGGGAGAAATTGTTCAGAGTTTTGGAGGGGAGTCTGTTTATGAGAAAAACAGCAGTGAAAAAGGCATCTATCCAGTAGTGTAGAGGGATAGATGATTGTGCTAGGAGTGTGAGACCAAGATCAACAATATGGCGGTGCTTACGCTCCACCATACCATTTGGCTAACTTAAGTATGGACAAGCCACTCTATGAACTATCCCAAACTGAGCAAGATAGGATGTAAGAAAGTGAAACTCACCTCCCTCATCAGATTGAATGCCTTGAGTTTAGTTCCAAGTTGTTTCTCTGCCAAAACATGAAACTCATAGAAGACCTTAGCAGCATCAGATTTACTAGATAAAAAATAGATCCAAGTATAATGACTAAATGCATCAACAATACTTAAGTAGTAATTGTTGTTACTAGAGGAGAAAGGGGCAGGTCCCCATAAGTCTACCTGGACCAGCTCCAGTGGGTGAGAGTAGATAGTATCCGAGGATGGGTAAGGCTGGGTTTTGCTCTTCCCAACTACACAGGCAGCACACTCAGCATATATATAGTTAGTGGGAAGATTTTGAAGCCTAAGGAAGTTAACAAGAATGTTCTTTGAGGGGTGACCCAACCTCATGTGCCACAGCTTAGAGGAATCAGTGAACTTAAGGGTTGAAAAGAAGCAGTTGAATTCAAAATCAGGTAATGCAGATATAGACTGAGTAGTATAACAGATAGTAGAAGAAGAGTAATCAAAATCAGCAGAAACAGGTTCTGAAACAACAGGATCAATCATAAACTGAATTTTTTTATTATCATTCACTTGAAAACTTGAAGTTTCAACAAGCAAGACCGCATTATTACGTAAGGACTGAAAGTTGTTTTCAAGACTTAGACACTGGTCTGGACAAACATCAGCAGACACACCTAATCTATTACTAGTAGACTGAAAACTAGACAAGTCAAGGCGATATAGACACCCTGATTCAAACGCCTTGAGCAGCACACAGTTTGGGATGGAGTCCTTAACCAAGCAGTGTGTCGCATGAAACTCAAAGTAAACCTGGTTATCCTTTGAAAACTGAGACACAGAAAGTAGATTTTTAGTAACAGCAGGGGTATAAAGCATGTTATTTAGAACAACCTGTTTTCCAGATGAAGGTATAGATGATGAACCAATTGCAGATATTTTAAGGGAGGAACCGTTACCAACTAGGACTTTACCTGGGCCTGAGTATGGAGCTGACATGTGTGGAGCAGACTTGGCATTGGTTAAGTGGTTTGTAGCTCCAGAATCAGGGAACCAGCCACCCTCCGTTGGAGCTGCATTAGAAATGCTAGCCATGTTTGCTTGAAAGGGTGATGAGGATGGGGGCTGAGGTGAAGCAGGGGTAGCTGGAAGCTGAGGACTGGGAAATGCAGTGTATGGAGGAGCTGGATTGGCAAAGCAAGGGGTGATATCATGTATGGGTAGATGGGTGGGGCATGTTGGGGATAAGGTGAAACATGGTATGGTGAGTATTGTAGCACTTGATGAGACTGAGCAGTAGGGAGGGAGAAAGTGTTGGTCTTAACAGATTGAGGATGAACTTGGGATTTGTTGACTTGGGTCTGAGGTGGGTAGAGTGATTGTGGGGATGATGGTTGTTGCTGAGGGAAATGATCAGACTCATAGTCATACGAGGCAAGGTTGACTGAGGGTGCTGGAGAGGTTGAAGCTGGATATGTGACCCCTGTGAAGTGCACATTGAACCTGTGAAAGCATCGGTGCACCATGTGACCAAACTTGCCACATAACTGGCACTGGGGCCTGTTATTTCCAAAGCCACGGCCACGACCCCTGCCTCTACCAGGCTGTTGACTACCAAAGGTAGGGGTGTTGCTGTGGTGTGGGTAGCAGACCCGTATTGACAGGCAACATCGACAAACCATCTTTTACCCCTGAACTACTATCCTCATAGGGTATAACAGGTTTAGCAGCAGGTAACTTAACAGCAGCAACATTTGCAGCAACATTCGCATCAAACAATAAATTTGACTGTCTAGACTCAACATCAAGAAGAACAGAACTCACAGAAGCAATGGTGTAAGGGTTTTTACTAGCATGAATCACAACTATAACATTATCATACTGACCCTTAACACCATTTAAAACTATCAATATTTGCTGCATTTCTTCTATTGGGTGACCACAACTAGCTAAACTATCACATGTGGTTTGTATCTTAGTGAGATAGTCACGCATGGACTGATGAACATGTTTTCTAACCTTGAGTCTGTCATACAGGTGCATAATCCTAGTGGTTGAGGATGAGGAAAAATCACGGTGCAGTTTTTGCTAGATTGCAGCAGTTGTCATACAACCTATTAGACCTCTACTGACCTGTGGCGAGACTGACGCAAGGAGCCAGGAAGCTGTCTTGTTGAAGAAACTTGGCATACGCTGGGTTTGGTATGGCTTCTCCTGTCTCATCCTCTAGGTACTGGGGTACGTTCATCCCATGAAGATGGTTTTCGAGGTTGTAGCCTCGAACCGACAACAAGACTTGCTGCTTCCATGACTGGAAGTTCTCTTCACCAACAAGCTGAGCAACTTTCTTGTTGGCGAAGGCAGGTGAGGTAACTTCCATAGAATCGACCAAGAAACAGAGCTTGGGTTAGGATTCAGGCTTGATTTATCTCTGATACCATGTTGACATTTACATATTAGGGTTGGATTTAGGGAGAAGATGAAGAAAGAAGAAGGAGACGAAGAACAGTGGACAAGGGAACAATACAGACACAATACTCATAATGAATTGTTAAAGATGTCTCTTACATTGTTGACATATATAAGGAAAACTAGCTGATATTGAAGAAATGCATAATTGCAAGATAACCCCTAAACTTAATGACAATTGCAGAATGACTCCTAAACATAAGTGTATGACACACTTATATCCTAACAAAGTGCAACCATAATTATCTTTTCTTATTTTAATTTAAATTTGGTAGATCACATTGTTTTAGTTATTATAAATTAGTAACTAGAAACATAGTTATCATAACTGGACCGACCGTTAAACAAAAGAGGAGGCTGATTCACGGTTCATCTGGTACGATTGCGGTCCGCCAATTAGATCGGTGGATTCCTGCTATACTTCAATACCCTACCATTCTGCAGCAATTATAAGAAAACATAGGAAAAAGATAAGAAAACATAACAAAAAGAAAGAGAAAAGTATGAAAAATATGTAATATATTTGCCTAAATTTGTAACTGATGCAACTTGTTTTGGGTTGCTGGTATATGATATACTACGTTTGATTTTGTACGTTTTAGATGAAACGTGTTTTTTTCATTAATTGGACCGTTAAAGTCAGTCATGTGCAATACACGTGACGTTTGATTTGAACGTTGGAAAAAAAATTGAAATTCTGGAATTGCCCTTACTTGTGTTTCCCTCCAATTGGTAGATGTCCCTCTAACTTCTCCACGTCCTTTCATCCATTTGTTCATTCATTTCCCTCCCCTTTCTGATCGAAACCCTAATCTTGTATCCCATAATCCTATGTGTCTCCCTTCCCTCCCGTTTAAATCGTCCCCCTTTACCCGCCTAAACGAAACGCCACAACCAAAGCGAAGAATCATCGAGGCAACCGACTGATTGAAGGTCGCATTTCTGTCGAACCCGCACGATTGTGATCGTCGTTTCCATTTTGGGTCGTAATGGGGAATAACCAGCACCAGGTAACCGCCTTAACCCCGATTTCTTCTACAAATGTTGATTTTGGACAAATTCCGCCTTTTTAACTTTTCTATTTTTCAAGTTACCGGAAAATACGTTCGTTCAAAGGGTATTATGTATAGATGTTCATGTAATTGACTCACTGTCCATGTAAATACATTTGTTGAAAGGGTAATAGGGTTTAGAGAAATTTCGCCTTTTGTCGAATGTCCGAGTAGGTATGTGTTGAATGTACAAGACTGACAAACCACTTTTTGCAGAATGGCTAATTAATGGGATTGCAAGTATGGGATGGAAAGTAGGGTACGCATAAAAAACCGGTTTGGCCTAACTGAACTGTACTTTTTGTGAACCGTATTGGTTCACAAAGCAAACGTTTTTTTTTGCAAAAACAATGGAGTGGTTCAGAAGAGGTACAAAAAACCGGTTCGCAAATGGTAAACCGTACCACTTCTTGTATCCGTTTTAGTATAATATTATATTTAATTATTAAAATATCTACTCTAAACCATTAGACTAAAGTTGGTTCGGTAATGATTTACAATCTACTTTAGTATAATGGATTATGTATTAATAAGTATTATGGTTTAGGGATTATGGTTGATAGATTATGGTTTATGTATTATGGTATATGTATTATGGTTTATGTATTTTTATAGTTTTGTAAAAAATATATATATATATATATATAAAGTGGTTCGGCTGGATCGGTTCTGGACCGGTACGGTAAATCAACCATAATCTAGAGCGATAAACCGTACCTCTTTAAAATGTGGTAAATGTACGGTTCATGAACCGGTTTGGGGCCGAACCGGTTCATGCCCACCCCTAATAGCAAGTGAATTTTTCAGATTCGTTACAATGCAAATTGGGTGATGATGTCTACAATAGAAAATTGTATTCCATGGAATTGACTGAGGACATATTCAGTTTCTATAATGTAGCGACCTTGCTTGAGTATTACTGTCTGAAGAGGGATGGTGTTATCATATACGTTCCACTGAATGGAAATTCCAAAATAGACATATAATTTATATGTAGCGACGAAGATTTGTAGTTGATTTTGGAAAAATAGCATGATGTACACGACATCAACCTGTACGCTGTTCTACCGTTTGATGAGGAAACATGTGCTAAAGATCTGTGGATGGAAGAGCTTCGCAACAACATGTTGTTGAAGAATATTGCAAATAGAAGAAGGATGGCATGAACAAGGATAATCGAACTTTCCTCACAACGCCTGAGTGAGAAAGCTAAAGTACCCATGCCCGAGATGTCACCTTCGTCACGGTCCAAATAGACGTCTTCAGACTCTGAGGGTATTTCATACCCAAATTGGAAAGCCAAAAAGAGTAATGACGTGTCAGACACCGAGGATGAGGAAGTACCTCCCAAAGATCGGAACAACATGCACCTAGAACAACTAAAGCATGTTCAACTGAAGTTGTTAATGATATACCCAATTTAGTGGATGCTATGGAAAGGGACTTCAGTGATACGACTACAGGTATTTGTAGTGTAAAATTAAATGTTGAGATGTTGAACATTGATAAGCAATGTCTGAGTGACACATGGAGAACTCTTTCTGACTCCGATGATGAAGAGGCTTTTACGAGCAGACATAGGTGGATAAAGAAACAAGTCAAGTTGTTGAAGAGTCAGACACATTTGTTCCCGAGTATATTCCAAATTCCATACCTCAGGTGAACTGGTTTACTATAGAAGTTATTTAATTGTAAAAGTTTTAAATAATCATCAAATTGTTTGTTAGACCAAGTACATGAAGAAGTAGCCCCCAAATATTCCAAGAACAATAAGGGTCAAATTGCGTACAAGACGAAAATAACATGTTTTATGGTTGATGAGTTATGACATTTAGTACATTGTTGGTTGTAATTCTAATTGTTATTATGTTTACTCATATGTTAAACGTTCGCCTAAAAAGATGGATCTAGACAGTGATGCTGAAGGCATTCAAGTGACTTCAAGTTCCTCACAAATGTCAGACTGCAGAGATATGGTGGAAATAAATGAACCACACAGAGGAAAAAAAAACTATTCTAAAGAAGGCAGGCTGGTCAGAGAGTGCCCCTCGTTTTAAGTCCAACAAGTACACTAAATTCCCGACTCAATGAAGAGATTCTGTTTGGTCTTAGGTGTTGAAGGATTGAATTTTTTTGGTGGATTTTAAACTTTAACAAACTCTATTAGATGCAGCCATTTTGAAGAATTAGGGTTTGTTTTGTGTCGTTTGGTGAACTTGGTATTGTACGGTGCTATTTTGTGAACGTTCATGACAGTTAAGGAAAGCAATATGTGGTTCTGTGGAATTGGAATGGGTTATGTGGAACAAGTTTTAATTTGCAAGTTATAGGAATTGGAATGGTGGTTTTGTGGGAAGACGTTTTCTCCAATCATAAAAAATAGTACATCTACTTTCAAATAGTTAATAAACGTTTTTCCATCATAAACCAACAATTACAAAACGTATGTTCTCCCAGACCAATACATATATAAACATAATTTACCTACAACCAACAGATTGTTAAACATAACTATTTGAAATTTATAAGCTAACAAACTTCAATTTATAACCAATTTTAAGATTACAACAAACATAAGTAGCACAACCACTCCAACAACAGTAATCAACATCCTTTCCCTTCGATATAGAACAACAATTTCAGCTTCGATCTTAGCATGCATCATTTCTCAGAATTTTATTACGGACCTCCTTCCGTAAATGCATATTGAGGGATCACACCATTCAAAAAAATGACAACTGTTACACTGCAATCAAGTTATTTTACTATAAAATTAGGGTTTCTAAGATTTGAATTGGGGGATTTTCAAATTGATACTACCATTAGGGTTTCAACCAAAATAAATCGGGAAACATACCATATAATTGGGACAGCCCTAGAACATTCAAATGAAATTATTCCATGTGGAAGATGGTTTAGCATGATTGGGGAGACCAAAGTAGAAAATCAACGGTTGGTAGTCTACATGAGGATTGAAGCTTTGTGTTCAGTTGGTGGAGTAATGTGGTGCCATCGTTGTTGGCAGAGAAGAGAATGAAACCAAAACAAGGATGGAACGGAGACTTCGTTTGGGAATAAATTTACACATGGAGGAAGGAAGAGAGTAACTATCTGCTTCTAATAACAAGGAAGAACATGACATAGGCATTAAAGGTATTTCACACCCTGTTCTCCTTTAACGTCGGTCACGCACCTTGCACATGACCAGTTAACAAAAATATTTAATGGCAAATAACATACTTCATCTAAAACCTACAAGAGTAAGCATGTTTCATCTAAAACAAATAAGTTCTACGCAATTACAACATTGGACAAACATATTACATCTTTTCCATACTTTTCCCAAAAAGAAAACGTTCATGGCGTCTCCTTTGAAGTGTGACTGAAGAACAGACATCTGAACCCTTTCTTCTTTGGTGTAGCCTCAATAATGGGCAACACGTTATTCTTCTCTCCATCTTCATATGTAATAACAATCTTCTAAACTTCATGTTCTTTTTGCACCTGCATATTTCATATCATCCAGTGAACCAGACTTCTTGCTATTCAACCTCCATTGCATATTTGTTACCCTTAAGCCTTAATTATCGTTTTATCCTTAAATCCCTTATTGTATTCTCTTAAAGCTCTACTTCAAGCACTATAACCACTGGACTTTGCTTCATTTTTATTTCCATAATCATATGAACTAGAGTTACCATTCTCTATAAATTCACTATTTACAACACCGGAGCTCCTTCTTATCCTTCATCCTCATCCAACAACTTTCCATTTTTCTATTAGAATGGAGAATCTAACCATTTTTGTAAAAAAAAACACCTGGTTCTCTGAAAACCACCCGATTTTTATCCTTTAAATCGGATTCATTTTGCATTTCGGTCTTTTGAAAGAATCGAACTATCACTATAATCGGTTCACAGTTCAATCTGGTCCAGTTCCGATAACACTAACTGGAAGTAACAATATATAAAGATAAGCACGTGATCAGTTTTCGTTCGAAAGTAACACTTAAATCGAGGAAACAACAACTAAAAAATATTATATTACCAAGTTTTATAAAATTTATGTCCAAATACAATTAGTCTAACCATAATTATTAAAACTGGACTGACAAACGAACTAGTGAAGATATTAAATTTGAATTTACCAGTTTATTCTTATACACTCTTCCTCTTTCTCCGTTGTTTCATGCCTCCTCAATCCTGACCCTTCTGTTGCTACATGCCTCAGTTTTCTCCCTTCCGCTTTTTCATGCCCCTACAGTCCTCATGCTATTTTTCTTTGTCCCCTCCCTCCCTCCCCTCCCTATTTCGCTTTTGCATCCCTAGTGCTCTCACGCTCCTTATTTTCCTCCTCTTCATTTCCTTCTCCCTCCTCCCAACTCTCTTCTTCCCCTTCATACTTCTTGACACTCCATACTTGCCCCTTCCTTTCCTCTCCTCCCTACCCTCACTCTCTTTCTTCTTCCCCATTCCTTATAAATTTCCCTCATTCTCTCTTCCTACACACTCTCTCTTCCCCTTCCTTTACTCATACACACCTAAAAATACGTTTTGTTGGGAAAATAACTTGATCATTATAATTTTATGGTCGGATAAATGAAAAATTCATGCTATTTGTGCACCCGAGTAATGTCGTCCCTAGTTTGAAGGAGCATTTCCTCTTTATTCACCTTCATAAATCATTGCTCGATGTTTGTTAACAACTGAAGAGGCCTTGGACATGGCAAGTGCTTCAATCATAACCATCATGAGTGATTCCCCAAATGATGGAAGTCACTGTACCTTCCCTTACCCCTTACTGACTGAAAGATAAATATTCTGATTCATTAACACTTTATCTTATATGTGGAACTCTCGAGCATGAGTGACGCTCATACCCTAGGGTACCTAGTTCCTCTAGGCTTATCGGTCTATGCCCTAAACTCTATATATCATTCTCACGAGACTGAGGCGAACATATTGATTTGAGGCCTTACCTTTAATAATGTTGTCCTTATTTAAAGAATCATGCACCCTACTGAACTTTCCCCCATTCTGCTGCAAACATGGTTGGGCATCAAAGTTCAGTGTGTTAAAAGTTGTTGGACTTATTCTTTAACTATTTTACGAACTTTTTATCTCCTTAAAAAATGTCTTTAATATTTAACTCTTTCAAATGCATTTTTCAGAATTCAAATTTTGGAATGCTCGACACCTTGGGTGTGACCATTTGTTCCATAATGCGGGATGTCCATTGGATAGTGGCTTTAAGTCCATTAACTCCAATGGCATCGTGTGGGGTCTAAAGACACATAAGATGGATACTGCCCCAACCTTTCCAGAGTACTTTGAGGTAGATAAAGGCGCTAAATCTTACTGACTTAGAGCATTGAGGCGTCGCTCGTGGGAGACGACATTAGATCCAAGACGTCTCTTGTCTCAGTGGAATGAGTATATTCTAACCATGTGGCTTTGTTTTTTATTTTATAACCTTTAATTTTTTTGTCTGTTTCTTTCTAGGCCCCAACAGATGCTCCTGAAAACAAGCCTTCGGGTAAGAAGAGGAAGAACAAGTATCCCTCCAACAAAGAGAAACTTATGCAAGTGGATTCGTTGAACACGAATCCACTACACCTTGATTTACAACCAATTTAGAGTCACAATGAACTCTTTATGAGGCAACACCTACTCCTTTTTCCAATCTTAGACATGTGATTCACGCCTTTTTTTTGCTTCATTGCTTATGATTTTAAAGGTCAAGGTTAGTGCATACTATCATGGTTCACCTCTGTTGTACCTTTGTTGCTTTATTAGTTGTATCCTTGTTAACTAAACTAAATGATTCTATAATGAAATTGGTTAATGCTTGACTATTTACTGTTGTTTTGGATGCGAAGTTGATTCAAAACTCACATAACTTCACCAACTATTTAATCATCCTAGCTAAGACATCGTGTTTTTGGAGAAAATGTTTCAAAAGCTGGTTGGTTAGAACAATGATATCGTCAGCATGAAAGTAGGGGTGAAACTTGCTTGCAGAGACTAGTAACACATATCAATACTTTTCAACTTGAAGATAATTTGTTTCAATCTTCATGAGGACCTTTCTTACATTGTAAATTAGAATCTGACCTTTAGTTACTACTTTAACTAATACATAGCTTATATCTACATGGTTAGGGTTTTGCAATAGTGTGGGTATACTATCACCACACCATATTTTAATTGCATACCGTAAACTACAACCATAATGTGCATAATTTTTAATAGGGTTAATATATTTAATGGTTACACATCTCTACCCAATGAGACTATTTAGTTATACATCTTTTTTTGCGTTTCATCATGTGACTATTTGATTATAACTTGTGCTATTTAGTTACTCATGTTTGACAAATGTGATTAAATAGTTACTAAAATTACGATTTTCCCTTCCTCTTATCTTCATCTAGGGGTGAGCAAAAAGTGGTTTGGTCTAGTCCGGTCTTGAGATCGAGATCGAAAATTTCAGTACATTAATTTCGCTCTTTAGATCGAAACCGGAACCGTTTGGACCGTTTATATGGTCTTAGTTTTTTCAGTTTTGATTCTATTTAGACCATTTGGACCGTTAGACATAAGTTTTTATATATTTTTCTATTATGTATGTATATCGCTCTAGAAGAACATAAACTGACTTGTACTGAAATGCAGTAGCAATATGCTTTTTCTAGGTTAGCATTGTTCTATTACAACCAAGACCTAACCTCTAAATCTCCACAACTTGGCTACTGCCGTCCCCATGAGAACTAAAACAAACTTAGCAGAAAATGATTCTTCAAATGAGAGTACCTTTTACGAACCAAACGATTTTCAGTGAAATTATGAAGTGAATCTGATGGACCACAAAAAACCAGTTCACTTATGGTAAAAGTACGAATCGTGCCCAATCCTAATATAATACTTCTTTATAAAATATGTAATATATCAAAATAGCATTTTATTCATTTGACATAATTTAGTTCTAAATTGAAATCAACCGATTAGACCGACTTTTTAAAAATAATTTCGAAATCAAAATAACTATACTATCTAATATAATTTAATATCATAATATAGAATTATATAAATTACTATAACAGGATAGTATCTAATATAATATATTAATGTTACAATAATTTATTATTGATAGAAAATATTTTCATTCATATTATATTATATTTTTTTCTCGAGCGTTCTTTTATTATTAATTATATTGAAATAAGACAGATAATAAATGCACTAAAAAATAGTTAATGGTCTTCAATGGTCCCCATGGTCTTAACGGTCTAGGACCTAAATAAGACCAAGATCGAAAAGACCATAATCCAATATCATTGGTTACGGTCCACAAATGGTCCGGTCTTTTTGGTTTTGTCGTGGTCGGTCTCAGTTTGGTTGAGGTCTTCACGGTCTTCTCGCTCACCCCTATCTTCATCATGCTTCATATTCATATTCTTCATGTTATTTATGTACATCTTCAAATTCTTCATGCTTATCTTCAAGTTCATCTTATTCTTTGCAAATTGAACCCAAAAAATACAGTATGGGTTCGTTTGAAGAAGAAGTAGAAGATTTCACATGAGATTTTTTATTTAGAATTTGAAGAAGAAGATTTCGAAGAAAAAAAATTAAGAAGAACTTGAAGAAAAAGAAGAAGATTTTAAGAAAACTACCATGAATGAACAAATGGAGAAGATGAAGATAAGTCAAAAGGGTATTTTTGTCTTTTGATTTCATAAAAAATCATTGTAACCAAATAGTCACATGTTGAAAGTTACATAACCATTCTGCATAAAGAATAACCAATTAGTCACATGGGGAAAAATACATAACCATTGAGTATGTTAACCCTTTTTAATATCATAATTGTATTCATAACCATGATTATTAACCAAAGGTTTACCTGTATACCCATATTCAAAGTATCATATTTTTTTTCTAGGGTTTCTAAATCAAATTTTGAACCTTTCGACCATAAGAAATTAACTTAACTATTAAATTACATTAATTTTAACACAGACGAGATTAATTCAAGTTTGAAATACATATTGAAATTTATTTACATGATAATCTTATTATATGTGTGTACATTAATAAATAAATATTATATATATGGTTATAACCACATTATGGATTGAATCCTATAACCGTAATCATAACCATTACCGGTAGGAAATTCATTATCATAACTGCATCGCATCATAATGGTGTAGTTAACCATATTAAAAAAATTGTATGAAAATCACGTGTTTCAGGTTTTCACCACACCATTGTTGGTCCTATACATGGTTGAACTTATGTACAGAAAGAGAGTATCAACGTTTGGTGTCTTTGCGAGGGGTGACAACATCTTGATATATTGTTGTTTGAGGTTCTAGAATGCATCTTCACTCTGAGACGTCCACTTGAAATTCTTGTTAGCTCTCAACAATTGGGAAAACATGGTGACTTTTCTCCATAATTAGAAAGGAATATACTAAGTGTAGCTTGTCTACCATTCAGGCTCTAAACCTCCTTGAGTCACTTTGGCCACTTCATATTTTCTACAACGTCGAGTTTCTCCCGGTTCACCTGAATTCCTCTCCCATTGACCATGAAGCCTAAGAAATTTCCAAAGTGAATGCCAACTGTACGTTTAAACGGGTTGAGGCGGACTTGGTGGTGGTGCGTACATTCAAAAGTCTGTTATAGGTATGTGGTTCAGACCTTTTACAGACTTGACCAACATGTCAATGTTATATGCCACCATCGTTGGGTCTATCATCCCAACAAACAATTTGTTTACCATAATTTGATAAGTGGTGCCTACATCGATTAACTCAAGAGGCATGATCGAGTAGTGATATATACCACTATCAACATAAAATAATGTATAACAAATGTTTTCGCCCGTTATCTTAAATTGGTTATAGCCTAAGCAGGCATCTGCGAAGATTAAGAGCTCATAGTTGGAGGTGGCATCAACTATTTGATTGATCCTTGGAAATTGTTAAGAATTTATAGGGCACGTGTTCTTCAGGTCCCAGAAGTTAATGCATATCCTTCACTTTCCATTTCACATCTTAACTAAGACCGGGTTGTGCACCAATTTTTGGAACCTTAATTCATTCTTAATGTTGGCATCAACCAGCTTTCCCACCTCCTATCTAATGGCGAGGGCCTTCGTTTCTCCTGTTAACATGCACTTTGGGGCAATAAGCCTAATGGTTGGGTCGATTTTGATCTCATGGGATATGATATTTGTGTTGATGCTTGATATATCACTAGATTCGATGCGAATGATTCTTTAAATTTGCATAGGAGTCTGGTGAAATTTACAGACCGCTCTTCAGAAAGCCTCACTCCAATCTTAACGACCTTACATGCTCCATCAATCTCATGGGGATGGGGTGAATTCTCTCTTCTCTAGGGTCTTAATTTGTTTATATAGACAATAATTCTCTTTAACTTCATTGAAATGTGATATTTACATAGTTAATCCTCATAGTCGTTTGACCTCCCTTGAGTTTCTCAATTCCATGGGGAGTTAAGAATTTCATTATCTGGTGGCAGATAGAGGTGACGATCCAGTTTGAGATTCATACACCCACGATTGCAATATACGATGCAGGAAATTCGACCACAAAAAACATAACACTGGTATTCAACTTCTTCTATTATTCACTTAATACCATCGGTAGGCTAATAACCTTATTTGGTAGGTATTTCTTCTAACAAATACGATCAAACGAATGTTCACCTTCTTCAAATGTCTCTCTCTTTTCTCTAAGGTTGTCAGGGTATCGAGAAAAAATATGTTAGTCTGGCTGTAGATTCCACCAGTATCCACTTCATGTCGTAGTAATATAACTCTGTGGTGATCACCGAATGATCATCATGAGGTCTGGTGATGTGTTCCATGCTCTCCTCCAAGAAAGAGATGACCCATCATCTTGTTCCGTGGGTATTTTCTTAAGGCATCGTCGTACGAGATTTGGGTGTTCTGGACCTCTCTGGTGATGCTCGCCTCCCCTTTTGAGGCAAAACGTTCACTGATGACATTGATGGTCCCTTTTTTCTCCATATGGGTTGCAACATTCTGATACGTCATCTATTTATTTGAATACCCTTTGTCCCTTAGTTTAGAGGTCCATTCCTATTCCTTTTAAGGCAACTAAGTTTTTGAGGAGCCCTTCGCTGTATCAACGCGTCAATACCCATCTTCAAAATCTTACAATAGTTTGTATGATGACCTTGGACTGTGTGCTACCACTAATATTGGTCAACGTCCATCTCTATAGAATCTCCATTCTTCCATGTAATGGGTAGCGACGCTAGGTATTTCCTCTCTATCTCCCTTAGAACCACTGAAATTTCCAAAGTTACAGGAGTACACCTTTAGAACATGTATCTATCAGGGTGGCGTCTATGGTTATCCTTTTGACCCTTCTAGGGGTGCTGGGGTCCCGCTTCCCCCCCCCCCCCCCAATTCAATTTTTCCTTCTTCGCGTCTTTGCCAGCGTTTCTACTAGCTATGGTGACATTCAGCCCATCCACCACCTCATACGGGTTATAAACGAAAATCACGTTGAGGTTGTCATCTAAGGCAACATCTTTTGGACCACACCTCCTTATGAACGACTACATCACCTATCCTCTCGAGATGACTTGGTCTATGTTGACCTAGTTTTTGTTGGATAGACTATACTAACCTATCAATGTCTTGTTGCTTTCTTGTCTGATGTCATCCAAGGACCCAACGATATTGAGGAATTATATTTCTCCCATATAGTGTTGATTAAACTTATCCTTCATATTCTTCTAAGAGGATACAATAGTCAAGTTATTTGAGAAACAACTTCTCATGAGATGAGACATCTAAAAGCACTTTCATTGGCAACCTTTTAATCAGAAGAAGAAAAACATTGTGAAAAATGCATCACTCTAGTACTCCATCGACATTGATGCTTGATACATGAGAGTAAGCCCCATGTAAACAATATGACGATGTTTTCTTCAATAATACCATTTTGTTCAGATGTGTAAGGATAAGTGACACAATGAGTAGTGTCATGTTGGTTCAGATAAGAAGTAAAAGGCTTAAACTCACCTCCACTGTTTGTTTGTTTGTATAGCTTTATGAACATGACCAAGTTGCCTTTCAACATTCTTACGAAATTTAGGAAATTGTTTAATAGCAACACTCTTTCAAAGCAGGAAATAAATCCAAGTGTATATAGAGTAAACATCAACAACTCTCATAGAATAGAGATTACCATTGGATAAAACAGGTGCAGGCCCCCAAAGATTTACTTCAACCAATTGAAGAAGTGCATCATAAACAGTCGAAGAAGTAGAAAATGGAAATTTACTACTTTTCCCAACAGATCAAGAGATACATTGGCGAAATTTAGTAGAACATGTTATTTTATTCATTTCGAAACATAAATGAAAGGATATTAAAATAGGGATGACCTAACTCCTAATGCCATACCAGAGAGTATTTATTTAGTTAGCATAGAGAACAAGTTAAACAAGAATTGTTGAAGAAAATATATGCTACTATAGCATTGAAACAGAGTTCTTAACATCGGTATTATGTTTGAACAAATTAAATCTAGCTTCTGAATTTATGCACACTATAATCTTTGCAGCAACACTTTATGAGTAAAATAATCTCGAATAACACAATATGTTGGTCAAAACTTAAAGTAAACCTTGTTGTCCTAGTTGACATGTGAAACATATACAAAATTCTTAATAACACTAGAAGTATATAGCATATTGTATAGGATAAGTGATTTAGAACTAGTATTGATCATTAAGATACTAACCTGAGTTCTGTTCAAGTGATTACCATTACGAACTTGAATTGTACATGGTCCCATGCACGATTCAGTATTATAAGGCGACACTCCATGAGTAAAATGATTTGTAGCTCAGGAATCAGGATACCATGCATTGTCTATTCTATTGGCCCTTTCAAGAGAAACAACATTATCCTTAAGAGTTTATACACCCTTCACAACATGATCACTAATAGTAGAGACAATAACATAATCATGTAATCCATAGTCCTAGACAGTATGAGAAGATATAGGATAGCATGATAAAGGTCCATATGGAAACATAAGTGGCACTAAATAAGGAAGAACATGAACACACATTTGAAGATTCGTCGAATACACACAAAATATTGGATATGACATGGTAGAAGGAAACAAAAGTTGAGTATGAGCCATTGGACGTGGCGACATCGAAGGATGAGATAAATGTTGTTGATGAACATACTCAGAATCACTGTTACTCCACGAGTTTGCATATATGCGAGCAATTAGAGTCTCATTTGATGATTGAGCAGTGAATCCAAGAAAAATAACATTAAACTTTTGATAACATCTATTGACAAAAACGTCCAATCCACAATATTAAAATTGTAACTTCTTGTTCTATCCTCCACCTATACCTATACCTATACCATGTCCATAGCTAGGTCCAGAATGTTGTTGTTGATACTCAAGGAGTGGAGCTGAATAAGTAGAGAATTGAGGATTAAAGGATTTTCCAAATTGCTAATTATTATGGACTAACAAGCTTAAATCCAAATCAATAGAATATGAGTTAATATACAACTCCTTGGTCATATGCGCAACATTAAGTTTATGAAGCACAACATTAGCAGCGAGAGGGATCAAAGAGTTGATTACGTAGACGAGCTTTCACATTGAGCAAAATAGAGCTGATGGAAGCCAAATCATAAGTATTTTGTCTGGCATGCATAACATACACAACATTATCATATTTTCCGTTAACACCACTTAGAATAATTGATATATGTTCCATTTATTCAATTGGGGGACCACAGCTTCCTAAGTAACAAGTGGACTAAACTTCTATCGAATAATCACGCATTGATACACTAGTTTGTGAACTTTGAATCTGTCATAGAGACTCATTATATGTGTCGTTGAAGATAAAGAAAAAACTTGATGCAATTTGTTCCAAATTTAACACGCAATCATACATTTGTGAAAATATTAGTTAATTTGAGGATACATATTAAGACAATAAATAAGAGGCTAGAGACATGTCTTGTTGCAGAAACTTCGTACACGTGGGATTCGCCACATTTTCATCAACATTATCAACAAACTAAGAGAATTCGTACCAAATAAGTGAGACTCAAGATTGAATTTTCAAACTCTAAGAAGGACTTATTGCTTCTATGATTGCAAATTGTCATCTCTAGTTAGCCTACAGATCTTCTTATTTGAAAATGTATGTAGTAAATCCTCCATTTAGATCCAAGCAATTAAAGAGGGCATCAATTTAGCTACTGAGAAGCAATGGACGGACCCATAAATATAATCGAACGCAAGCAATGTCATTCGAAAAATTCGTGGTGAGGAGATAAGCCGGAGGAACATTTAGACGGTGAGATGGATAAGAAGTGAAATAAGGAACAATCATAATGTTACATGCAGAGAAATTCCAAGGAAAACAAACACATGCGCAAATTGAATAGCTTCGAAAGCAAGAAGAGGGTTGCGCTTGATGATTGGGTCTCACGACCCCCAACCCCTACTAATTTTAATTAATGCATATTTTTGTAACGAATCTTTAGATATTTCCCTCATTGATGCAGATTTATGTAACAAACCGTTATCTAGTTCTTTTATTGAATAAATGAGTAGATTTTTCATTGGTAAAAAAAAAAGAATTCTCCATTTGTAGAATACTCATAGAACTGCACAATTATGAACTTCTAAATACTGAATTGTGAAAAATTAGAGAAACAAAATCAAGTAGATCATATACAGGAACCACTAGATTCGAGTGGTTGTGATACCATTTCAATGTTATCATATAAAAATAGATTACAAATCAAAGAAAAACAAAAGATTGCTTGAGGTTGAAGATATTGGAGAAGAAGACTTGACAGAGAGAAATGGAAGGAAATACTCAAATTTTTACAAATACTTTCAACTTACTTACAAATATGATCATATGTCTTTATATAATGTAGATAACCTAAAAATATTGCAACAAAGTCCTTGAACGTTTCCTGATCATATAAATATCCTCAATAAGTTAGAAGTTGTGTTAGTCATTACGACCTGTAGGATGAATACAAGCATTATTTTTAGGGTGAAAGGGTGTGAAGCCCTGTCCTGCAAGGTGGGCAAAACCCAATCCTTTTGCTTCTTGAGCTTTTGCGTGATCGACTCCTCTACTTGCTACGAGTTGAATTTTTGAGGGAGGAGGGGCGACTCATGATAGGGTTCTTTCCTTGAATGACGATGCTTATATACGTTGGTGGAGGTGAATGTGGTGCCCAATGCGAAACTATATCCCTTGCACTAGACGTGGCTTTTTCCTGATGCTCCACACGATAAGTCTATCCCGAAGTTAAACTGCCATATGTGTAAGCGCGCTCCAGTGGTTGGCGTTCCCTCTTATCCAGGATTTCTTCCATGGTCATTGGATGGATTGGTTAAAGTCCATTACGTGGGTGTTTTTGATAGGAGGTGGCTACTGCTTTGTGGATGCTACACTGAGGATGTGTACTAAGATTACCATTTGGGGCGATTTTAAGGCTTTGGTTTATGTTTGTGCACCTCTTGGAGAAGTGGCGTCAATTCTTCTCCTAGCGTGGAGTCGATGGGCGTAGACTTGGAAAGCTTGGAATGTTAGTGAGGTCAAACACACTTGGGTGTTGCACACTTATAGGTGTTGGTTGCCGAAGAGGTGTGGAGCCTTCACAGGGACTGCTCTGTTAACCTGCACTCTTGTATTTGGTGGATTCATAAATTTTCTGTTTCACAAAGACTATGCCAATGTGAATCCTGCTAGATTCGGCCAAGCTTCACGTCGATCCACAAGACTTGCAGAAAGGAAAGGTCGAATACGTTCAATGTTTAGACTCTGATGACAAAGCCAGTGCAAAACTTAAAAACAATACGAAAAGTAAATGTAGTCTTTCTATAGGAGGACTTACTTGTTGACCTAATTAAGTTGTTACCGTGGTTGATCTTGATGTGAGTAACTACTCTTGACATTGGTAATTTATTATCGCTATGAGGTGACAGACTAGAGGTTACCTTAACTAGGTCAGTGGATGATTTGACGAGTGACATGATGTTTGATGTGAATTGTGATGGGGAATTTTTGTGTGGAAACATGGTCCAGTAAAAGAGTGAGTAGTCGAGATATCACCTATTAAGAAACTCATTTAAACCTTCCATGTTAAAAGGTATTGCTCTATGGATGGTGTACAAGGATATTATCTTTTATATAAGTAATCTCCATTTGATGAATGGGGTGTTGCTCTAGAATCCAAATTCCTGGTTAATCGTTAACGGGTGGGTCACCTATAATCTATCAGATCGGATATAATTACATTGAGTTTCTAATTTATCCGATCTTCACTTATCATAAAGTGCAGATTTTGTACTAATATCTCTCTTCTTACCAACTGTTTGTAAATAGCTTCTTCACAAGGACTCTAGAAAATTTCTGTAATTGAACTTAAAATCTCACCGACCCAATAATTGAATCCAAGCCAGCCATTTCAGCTTTTGTATTCCAACTGTCTCGTACCTTATTAGATGCAGAAAAAGGGTAAGAGCATCATTTGAAAACAAGAAAGAGAAAGATGCAGTGGTGACGGAGACGACACATTGATGACTCAACTTTGAATCTCCTTCTCCTCAACTCTTTCTCGTTCAATTCTTCTGTGTCCGAATCCGACCACTCACTCAAACTGGAGAGTGTCTCCGTAAAGAAAACCAGGTCTATTACACCCTCTGTCTTCAATAAGCCATTAAAGATCTATCCCGCCTAAAATCCGTCCCTGTCTTTATGATTTTGGATCGGGATCATTACACCCCCATTTGAGGTCTCGCATGAACGAACGGTCTCATCTTGGATTGAAGATTCGCGGCGTAATGCAGCTGGGTTTCTGATTTCTGAGAGCATCTCCGGACGGTGCGAAAGGTCCAATCCCAACCTCAACACCTACCACATTGACTCATCATTTCGTTATTACAGGTAACATAACACATCATTAAAGAGTGGGAGAGAGAGTTCGTCAGATTCACTCTTATAGTCTTATGAATTATGAGAATAAAGAAAGCGATTGTAGTAGCCCAAGAGCAGCATTACTTTATTTAATAGTTACTAGTACTTTATTAATCTTCAACAACAATGGCAGAGCGCCAGAGCAGTCTTAAAAAGAACTGCAGAAATCATAGGAAGGAGAAGAAAGATTATTTTCTTGCTTGGTTTTAGTTAGTAATCTGATAGTGTCACGTGAGGATGTGCTTTATAGCTGTATCGTTGTCCGTGAGTGCCAAAGTTGTAGAAACTGTTGGATTCCTTTCTGTCTTGGTTTGGGTGCAACGCTATTGCTGTTGTAGGAATTCGAGATCTCCATTCCATTGGAGCCCTTTTTCACTTCATAAGCAAGGCAGAGTTTGCTGTTTGGTGTTTGGTTCTAGAGTCTCACGTCTGCAGCAGACAGGATCAGTATCATTCTGGTTTTGTGTTCTATATAATTTCAGGTTTTGGTTTCAAGCTGCCCTTTAAATACTTGAACTTAATGAATAGCAGAAGAAGAAGCTTTGTTTGAGTAATCTAGTTTTTTCTTTTTTGTTTGAAGAGATTGATAGAGGGTTTTCTTTTTCCAATTTATGTTTTTGTGTTTCATTTGTATTTGGTGTTTGTGAAGCCAGCCAGCCAACCAATGCCAGTGTCAAATAGTAGATGAAGTACACAATGTGCAACACCATATCCAGAGACCACAAATACTTCGGAATAACAGTTCATCTTCTGCATTTGGAGCTTTCCCTAAACTTATGAGGAACATCATACACGAGGGTGCTGCTAAGTGCAGATTGGAGTTATCATTCGGCAAGGTTCGTCCTACTCATCTATCCATAAATCCTGTCGTTATTTGTAGGCACGGATTGTTGAAGTTGCTTACCGATCAGGTTGTTGATCCTTCCTTCTCTGTCTTTTAATAAATTTACAGGCACTAGCAAATAAGAGTTTCTACTTCATCTTCGATCTTTGAGGATTCATTTCCCACAATATTTGATGGGGTTTGTAGGGAACAGATGCTTAATTCTGTTCTTGTTACCTATATACGCACTATCAGTTATTCCTCAAGCACTATCAGGTGATGCTGAGGCACTTCTTGCATTGAAATCATCCATCGATCCTCGAAACACCCTTCTATGGAAAGGCAAAAACAGTATCTGCAATTGGCAAGGTGTCAAAGAATGCAACAACGGACGAGTCACAAAACTCGTTCTAGAATACTTAAACTTGACAGGAACATTGAACGGAAAGATCATGAATCAGTTTGATGAATTACGAGTACTGAGCTTTAAAGGAAACTCCATCTATGGTCAAATTCCGAATCTTTCCGGGCTGGTCAATCTTAAGTCACTCTATTTGAACAACAACAACTTTTCCGGTGAATTCCCTGACTCCATCTCAGCCCTCCATCGCTTGAAAATTGTGGTTTTGGCAGCGAACAAGGTATCCGGCCCCATCCCCGATTCGTTGCTTAACCTGGGAAGATTGTACATGCTTCAATTGCAAGACAACGAATTCTCTGGAAAGATCCCGCCTTTTGACCAAACTAGTTTAAGGTTGTTCAATGTGTCTAACAATAATCTCTCGGGCGAGATTCCGGCAACGCCTGCATTGCTGAGATTCAATGCATCATCATTTGTGGGGAATAGTGATCTCTGTGGAGACCAAGTCAATAACCCTTGTAATGGTAGAGCGACAAGCTCGAAAAAGTTATCATTGAATGGGAACCAACTGATATTGGTTATTGCAGGAACAGTGGGTGGGGTTCTTGGGTTAATATGCTTGCTTTTGTTGTGCATTGTATGCAAGAGGAAGTCTTTTTCTAACCAAATGAAAAGCAGAGGAGTTGGAAAGGTTGAAGTTGTGGCGGATGCAGAGGAGGGTGGTGGTAGCGCAAGTAGAAAAGATGGTAGATTTTCATGGGAAGGTGAAGGTGTTGGGAGTTTGGTGTTTCTGGGAGCAGGGGATCAGCAGATGAACTACGGCATGGAGGATTTGTTGAAGGCGTCTGCGGAGACGTTAGGGAGGGGAACAATGGGGAGTACATACAAGGCGGTGATGGAGTCGGGGTATATAGTGACGGTTAAGAGGCTGAAGGATTCGAGGCATCCAAGGTTCGATGAGTTTAGGAGACAGATGGATGCGATTGGTCGGTTGAGGCACCCGAACATTGTCCCTCTAAGGGCATACTTCCAAGCCAAGGAGGAGCGGCTTCTTGTATATGATTACTTCCCCAACGGCAGTCTCTTCACTCTCATTCACGGTACATTTTTCGGATCATCTATCATGCCTCGTGTCATCCATAATTTTATCCTAGGAAATGAAGTGACATGATCATCTCATGCTCTGTTTCTGTTATGTCAAAAGTAGCTTCTGTTTTCTCTTGAATAATTGAAGATAATGGTTATAGCGAGCCAACTTGTTACAGGGTCCAGACCTTCAGGCAGTGGGAAGCCGCTCCACTGGACTTCATGCCTCAAGATAGCTGAAGATTTGGTGACCGGGCTGCTCTACATTCACCAGAACCACGGGCTAGCCCATGGCAACCTGAAATCCTCTAATGTGCTACTCGGACACGACTTTGAGTCCTGCCTCACTGACTATGGGCTCACCTCCTTTAGGGACCCAGAGCGGCAAGAGGACCCTGCCACTGCCTCCCTCTTCTATAGAGCCCCGGAAGGTCGAGACATGCATGCTCCAGTCGTCACCCAACAGAGTGACATCTACAGCTTTGGTGTCCTCCTCCTGGAGCTCATGACAGGCAAGACACCATTCCAGGACCTTGTTCAGGAACACGGCTCGGACATTCCCAAGTGGGTTCGGTCGGTCAGGGAAGAGGAGACGGAGTCTGGGGACGAACCGGCCTCTGGGAATGAGACCTCTGAGGAGAAACTCCAGTCGTTAATGAACATCGCGATAGCATGTGTTTGTATAGGTCCTGAAAACCGACCGACGGCAAGGGAGGTTTTGAAGATGGTGAGGGATGCAAGGTCGGAGGCGCAAGTTTCTTCCAACAGCAGCGACCATTCTCCTGGGCGGTGGTCCGATACTGTCCAGAGCTTACCCAGCAGGGAAGACTATTCCAGCATCTGATGGGATCGGATCACTGCAGATTTCACGATGGGGGGATTCTCCCTAGAGTTAGGTGTATTGTATGATTATTGTTGGACAACAATGTCTGTCTTCAATTAGATGATTTGTCGTTTATGGGATTCTTTCGCCATAATATTTCAGGAATCTCTCTCTCTCAGTGCTGTTTTTCTTTCTTGACATGCGATTAATATATCAGTTTCTCTAAAGAAAAATGAACCTATACAATCTACTTCCCCATTAACGTATAAGAAGCATCGAACCATCCATCATCTTCTAACGTTGAAACTGCGAAGAACTATGTTTACTTTGGAATCTATACGTGTGGGTGGGAGGGAGTCTTGTCTTTTCAGGAATTTACTGACCAATCATAGTCTTGGTACACGACATGAACCGGTCCGGAGTCCCCCAAAAGATGCATTAGTAGGCCAGCTTGGGTTGCATCTAGGTAGTTCATTATCCACCTCAGGATATCCATTTCCTCTCCAAAGTCCACGCTGAACCTGAACATCATCACACACCAACACAACAGTAAGAGAAACGATCACGTTCGGGATTGAATCAAAGAAGTATATATGGAAGTAGATTGATCTGTCTCACCACTTGATGATTCGAGTGAGACGCACGGTTCTCCTCTCAAGATCCACTTCCACTGCACCTGACTGGAAGAACTCTCTAGCAGCGCACCTTAGCTCCGTTTCGACTCCTTGCACAGAGAAGAATCGTACGGGTGGGCTCGATCTTGTCCCGTCGCAGAGACCAAAATTTACCAACAAATTCACCTTAGGAAGGGCAAGCTGCAACAAAAGTTTATCACAACCAATCCAGGTTTCGTTATGTAAACTCAAGATTAAATAAAGGATATAGATATCGTATTTATTGTCCTGTTCGACCACAAAGCAAGCTTTAAGAGTAAGCAGGCAATGTGGTAATGAGAGAAGAGGAGGTTCCGAACCTCGAGTCGCTTATCTCCCGTGCCCAAGGGCTTGACCAACGAGTAAGGGGCTCTTCTGTTATTCCTGAGGATCCCGTTCTTTATTGTAGTGAGTGAATATGAATACCCTCCGACGACGTACTGGAAATCTGAATAGAAAGACCTCCGGTCGATGGTACCACTACCACTGGGGAGGCTAATTCTAATCACTGCATGGATGACCATTGCATTGTACAAGTTTAGGAAGAAGGTGAGGCGTTCATCTTTTGGGACCAGTGTCATGTCCACACGGTGAAGTTGCTGAGACAGATTCCCATATCTGCATGCAAACCATGTATATCTCTATCTATTCAATGACCGATGGAAAAAGAACGAGCAGTCATTTCATGATATACCTTCGGAATTCTTCACTCTTGCTTATGGCTGCATAATCCAGATGTTTCCCATCATCGGAAGCATAGGACTCCAGTATGGCACCCATTATCTTTGTCATCCTCAACCCCAGTTCAGATGCTGATTTAGGCTCACCATCATTTGTGAATCCTCGATAATTGAAGCACCTTGGGATAAATGGTTCGTGCTCCAGGAACCGATAGAAGTTGTTTCCATCTTCAAAGTCATTCTCCCTAGAAATGCAGTCAGTCTTCCATCAGGACTCGGTAACTTGGAGGAAAACGAATCAATTATTCAGAAGCACAATCATGCAGTGAAACTGGATTACCCAAATACGTGATGGATAAAATGTCTTTTAGCTATTTGCCTTCCAATTTCAACAGCCTGACATTTTGTCAAATTATAAACATTAAACACAAATCATTGATGTCTTTATAATAAAAAATGATACAAAATGTAAATTGAATGATCTGTCGTCGACACAATTAGAAAACGTCTACAAGAATTAAGTGAGTTTACACATTCCAACATCGTGATAATATATAATTATATATATGCATTATTTTTAATCATTATAAATTCGGATCACCTGTCGATATTAATTGGTATAGGCGACGAAAGTATTGATAGATACACTAAAGAAAGGTTAGAGCAGTCTCGTTCATCGAAACCTCAACTCCCGGTCTAACCGTCTAAAAGTTTGTACCAGAGCCCCTTTTAATACTAAACCATTTGTAAATATTGTTTTCTTAATACAACTAGGTTGGGTTGGTAAAGAAGGACATAAATTAAAGAATGCAATTAAAAACACTACAACTCTACGTATGTACGTGTAAGAATAATATGCTTTCCTTTTTCGTTAATCTCATTTTGATGATTTCATCACACCAACAGGATATATAAACAAAAAGAATTAAAATAATTAAAGTGACTTTATTTAACGAGAAGGAGGTACTCTCCCCGCGTGTAAGTCAGACTTAAACTTGAATAAAATAGTAACTTTAAACTAAAATTAACACAGTAATTAGTGAATAATAGTACTTGACCAAAAAAAAAAGTGAGAAATAGTTTAGGTTCTGAAACGTTCATTTAGAACACTTAATATTTTCTTATCATCGTTGTATATCGATTAAAGAAGCTCGGTTCCGAAGGAAACTGCTTACACTTTTCCTAATGTATCTTAAGAAAATAGAATATGTATTATATTAATTGAAACTTGGAAATACTGGTAAAGAGCTAAGTTAGGACAGTATAAATTCATTCAGATATTTCATTGAAATGCTACCGTTTATTTCAAAGGTGTTCATTAGTTTATAATTGACTCATTCAAGCTGAACACAGACAAGGAAATGCTCCTCATCTCACGAATTAATCAAAGCGTTCAGAGTCAACGTGGCGGCAGCAATTTTTCAATCAGTCACATAAATCCAATGTGAAGAAAATCGCCACGTTATCACCGAGGAAGAGATAATCCAAGTAGAAAACAGTGTGAAAGGTGGGCTTACCTTCTTCCTCCCACAGTCGAAATGGTGAATGAGGACCTCCACCATCTCTGAACCAGAGAAGCAGTTCTTCACGATCTTCATCTTCATCAACCGGTCCTGAATCGGCAACCTCTGCCTAAGCACTCGCACTATCCCCAACATCTCGTCCATCGATTCCTCCTCGGGATCATCGAAGCCGTAAACCGGTTGCGCCGGCGCCTCTCCAGGGCATTTCTTCCGCAGCATCTCCTCCACCCGCTCTTCGAAATCGCTGCTGTTTCTCAGCGAGTTCAGGGCCACCAGACCCCCAAATAGCTTTTCGTTGAAGAAAATCTGCGGTACGTGTGCGCTCCCCGTCTTTTCGACCAGTTCTTTCTCCCTCAGCGGGTACACGTCGATGTTGATCTCGACGAACTTGAGTCCCCTCTCCCTGAAGAACGACCGAACCGCTGTGCAATCTCTACAATTAGACCTGGAGAAGAAGCTGATCCTCCCTTTCAGCTCCTTCTGATCTTGCTGTTCATCAGATTTGCGCTTCACCATCACCTGGAGTTCGTTGAGATTGATCTGCGTCACGTCCCGCTTCAAATCTTCCGCCAACATGTAACCGGCGTCCTTCTCCTTGAAAGAGGAGAGCCGCTTGGCAATAGCCGAAGACCAGCTGTTGCTTCGATCTCGAATAAACTTTCCGATCGCCGGCACATCGACGGCGAGGCTCTCTTTCAATGACTGAGACCGGTTCGTGGAAGCATCGTCGTTCTTCTTGAGCAAAATAGGTTTAAAGAGTCCAGGAGGGGCCTCCGGCTTCGGAAGCTGTTCATGAGGCTGGGTGATAACCTGGTCCTTTAGAGTCTTTGACCGAGTAACGGCTATAACTTGATCAGATTGGTCTTTGAGTGGCGCTAGCGCCGGCGCCGCCATATCTGTCGTCTGTTCATGTTCGTCCGCGCCCTGTGGTTGCCTCTTGTCTATATCTATCTTGGAGAATCCTTCTTCAGCCACGTAAAGATCGCAATTACGGAGATCCTCGGGTTGGTGAAGATTATCCCCCGTGATCTTCGATTGTTTAATAAGTTTCTCATCGGCGACAACCTTGCAGTCGGTTCCGGTTACCATGTGATGAACCTCGTCTCCGGATGTGCCAGCGGCGGCTAGCTGTTGACCATCGTTGGACGATACTGTTAGTTCCATTTTCTTTCAGAGAAGATCGATTGTATCGAGAGAGAGAGAGAGATGGGACAAAATAACGACGAAGGAAACAAAGGGAGTGAAATGGCAGTGGGTGGAAGGAGACGAGAGAGTGATGAACACGGAGAAGACTTGATGGAGGAGATAGTATATGCCTATATGGAGACGGGAGGGAAAAGAAGAGATGTTCGGTTGTTTAATATAATTTTTCTTTTTCAATTAAAACAAATTGAAACAATACTGATGGAAAGAAAAAATGGGAAGGTTAAAACGTGAAGCGGCCTTTAATCGTATATATTATGGGTACTTTAATTTTTGATGACTAATTAATTACATGCAGAATAATAACGCATTATTCGAATCTAGAATTAAGATTTTGGATTCGAACAAAACTCATAAACATGATTTTTATGGGTTTCGAATATGAGCACATAACCCAGATTTTTATGAGCATATAACCCATAAATATGATTTTGGGATTCCAATCGGATTTCAAATTGAGTTTTATGTTTTTTTTTTTTGGCGAAATGTGAAATCTTCATTAAAATGAAAATACGTGATTGGTCTAACAATAACAAAGAAAGAAGAGCAGATGGTGGTTCACACACCCAATTAACTAGACACGTCTCTCTCTTGGATTCTCTAGCAATCCAATTAGCACATCTATTTGCTTGTCGTCTAACCCACTTTCATGAGACCTCTTCGATTTGTGATGCGATCCCCATTATCGTGCTTATAATGTTGTCCAGTCGCCAGTCCTGCTCTTGAGCTGTCCCATCAAGTTGTTTTATTAGTAGTTCGGAGTCGGATTCGATGATGATCTTCGTTCACTCATGATGAGCCGTTAGTTCCACCGCTTGAAGGATGGCTCGGGCTTCAATGTTTATGGCCGATGTGTCCCTCCTCGAGGATTGTATCCCCTCTATCATTTCCCCAGTCGAGTCTCGCACTATGACGCCGGTTCCGCCTTTCCTTGTTTTGTAGTCTCATGCGCTGTCGCAGTTGATTTTGAGCTTTCCCTGTTCCGGTGGTCTCCATTTATGGTGTTGACATACGACCTCGTTCCTTTCCGGTTCTTTGCACCTCATTTCCGCGGTGGCCCACGTTTCCTGTGCGCGTCTGAGTCCACGTTCGAGTGTAAGTTGGGATTGCGGATCCTCCTTGTTGCTATATGCCCGACATGGTTCTTTCCAAATTTCCCAAGCCAAAGTTTCCACTTTAGTCTTGAGAAATGCATTCCCATCTTGGTTTGTCGTGTCGCCCTCTACTATTTCCTTCATCCACTCTTCCCATGTAGGTTGATGTTGTTCCTCCCAACGAACTCCAATTCCCCCAAACCAAATCGGTCGGACCCACCGGCATTGCATTAACGCGTGGTCGATCGTCTCCGCCTTTTCGCAAAACGGGAACGCCGGTGTCTCTGCTACACCCCTCCGTTGAAGCTCCGATGTTACCTGTAAAGCACGATTACAACTTCTCCAAATAAAGTGTTTTACCTTTGGGATTGTCGGGCCCTTCCAAAGGATATTTCAGGTAGAAAATGTGCATTCAATTTTTACGATCCTTCCATAAACAAAATTGTTTTGTCACTTATTGGATTCTGGTGAGTTAGGTTAAATGGATCGCTGCTCTACAATCTCCAAGAATAAAAATTCATGATTTTTTTTCATGTGTTTCCTTTGAAAATAAAGTCTGAAAATTGCTGGAGATCAAAAGTATAGTAGTGAATACTTGATTACATTTTCATCATGTGCATTTTTGTACCATGTCTGGCCTTATTTTGTGTGATATAGTGAGCCATGTTAGCTTATTACTCTAACATAATTGTCTAACACAACCGCCCTTAGTCAAATAGTACAACTGCACAAATCGTACAATTAATAGAATGTCTTTTTGTCCCCTGTCCAAGCTTCACATATGAGGTGTCGCCTTTATGTTAGTACATGTGTTGCGTTTTAAGAGCTTCGCGTTGATAGGGCACATGACTTCGAGTTTTAGGCGAGCCACAAATTCCAATAGTCAAGATATAGTTTAAGAATACCGGCGTCTGATATTCATCATCTGTACCCGAGCCTAACTATAGATATCATCTATTGTCAGTCGTTTGAATGTAGGCGTGATTGTTAGAGTTTAGGCGGGAAAGATCTTTTCATATTTTTGGTCGTTACGATCCAACGACAGGAATTACATTCAACTACACGATCTAGATTAAGACATTCTCTTGCTATATATCCCCCCCTTTCAGTTTCACTTTCTCTAGAACTCTCTCTCTCTCTCAAATCACTTGCCCTTCTCTCTCTTGCTTGCTTTGTAAAGTTTCACGCTTCTTTCGTTTCAAAATTGCTCGCCCCATCTTTCTACAATGATTGGTGATAATCAAATGATGAGGATATATTTCTACCACATCTTCCTCAAATATCCAAAACCCAATGCCCTGACTCGAGAAGCCTTTATGCAGACGATGGAAATCTCGGAGACGGGCAACATCCACTCTTCGATGTACCCCATTTCACTCGTTTTGGAGCGCAGTGCCCCTCTTCTTATATTTCCTCCCCTCGATGGGGACTAGACAATATTCATTGAGTAAATTAACGCATGTCTTTGCTTTCCCTATTGCTTTGAATTTTTTACTTTGTATCGCTACTATGAGGCAACGCTGACTAACTCACCCCCTACGCATTGCGTATGTGGGTAAGCTTCAGGATGCGGTGCTACCATCATCATGGTTGGTATTATTCTTTTCCCTTATTTTCTTGCTTTTATCGTCTTTAAATAAATTCTTTCAAGTTTTTTTTCAAGCTCCATTTTCTAAATTTAAGATTTGGATAAGGGACAATTGACACCCCCAAGTTAGTGGATTTAAATACACTAACTCAACCTGGAAAATACAATATTTTTCTTCAAGGGGGCATCGACTAGGGTCTGAGAACACCCTGGATGGATACTTCTCCTAATGGATATCAAGTATCGATGTCCTTCTGACCAGACCTTGAATATTCAAATCAACGAGTTGCTGAAACTCAGGGGCACGTTCCAATTAGCATGAGGCTCTTAAAAGAGAGACATGTACCAACTTAGGGGTGGCGCCACAACCAGCTTAAAGGTGATGCCTCATATGTAAAAATAAAGGGAAAAGTAGGTAAATGTACCCGTCTGTTTATTTTTTTTGTAATTGGACCCATATGTTTTTTTGGCGTATGTTATGACCCCCGTATGTTTTAATTTGTTGGTAATTGGATCAAACATTAATTATACCTGTTAACTATCACGTGGTAATCATGTGCGAACATTTATTTTGAAAGAATGCAATGTAAAAAGACAAGTTTACCCTTTTGACATCCTCTCCCATCTCTTCGCAGCCATCAGCATCACTAATCTTTATATTTATTCTTCGAGAAGGGAGAGTACGACGATCTTTCTCTTCTCCGTCTCAAACTACACTGACCTTTCCAAGGGTTGATTTATGGTATTCCCTGCTGGCCTCCTCCTCCTGCTTGGTGCTTACTCTATGCTTCTGAGTGGGTATAAGATTATCTCTTCAAGAAAAATGGTAAAGAAATTCTCACTTGGTATTAACAATATTTTCTTAATTCTTGATTCTGGTACTTTATCGGTGCAGTTATGATGAAAGAACCTATTTTTTTAGTCATCTTTCTATCAATTGATTATTTAGGTTCATTTATGTTAATTTGCTGTAATCAACATATATTTGATGAATTAGAACATACTGATGAAGTCTATTATTGTCTTCTTAAACATGGGCCTGGTATATATTTCTTAACTGCATTATGGTTTCTTGATTTGTTAGTAGTAAGACTCTTACCTGAGAGGAGGCTTGTTGCTGACAATTGGATACAACAAACAACAGGAGGTATGAATTCACATTTTCTGTTGAAAGAGGTTCATCAGAAGCAAGGCAGAAACATAAGTTAGGAAAGAATTTGAGTATGGGAAACTCAGATAATTCCGTCATGTTAAATGCTAAGCATCCACGGAGCAACAAGCAATGCACAAAGGGTGCAATAATGCTTCATGAAAACTGGATTCCGAAAAATTTGACAAGTCTCGATGAGAAATACATCTGGCATTGTCTGGAATTGATTCATAATAGTGCCTCCTCAATGACATATGCATTTAGAATCTCAGATGAACTGAGCTTTCCTACTCCAATAATGGAATTCTCTTCTAATGATGACATGCGTTTGACCAAAATAGCGTTAGTTCTTGACTGTTGTTTTGAGAGTGTAGGACAGTGGATCATAGGTTCAATACTGGGCAGCATGATCTATATAATGAGCCGATTATTGCAACACCAAGGCGGAGGAAACATTAACTTAAGAAGATCCACTCCAGGTAGTTATAAAGAGTTGTCATCTAAAAATGCCGAGGGATCCAAGAAGCAGTATCTTGGTCTGTTCTCATCATCAACAAATAGTAGAAATAAATAAACCACCCCGATGGAGGGCAATGTAACAGACGGTGGACACCACAGATTTGCTTCACTGGATCTTGGTATGTTGTCTGCAAGCCCTGCAGCCCCTCCTAGAGCTTCTTAGGGATTGCTTCATGTCACATGGAAGAATCGAATTCTACATTTAGTTTTCTCAATGAACGATCAGAACGAGGCATACATCACCAACCTTACGAATGTTTGTGTTTTCCAAGACTGTGGGAGGGGCACAAGGAGGTTCAAATAACAAAAAAAATATACATAGGACTGCCAATAAAGTTGGTCGATTTATTCAGGAGGAGTAGATTCTCCAAGCGCCTAGGGAAAAAGACAAATGCCTAGGGGAGTTTAGGTATATACATTTATGAGTCAGGCACATGACAACCACGTGAGCCTAATTTAACGGAAAATGTTTCAGAATGGACGGAAAGGTCCAATGACCAACAAATGTAAACATCCAGGTGTAATAACAAATATCATGGGTGCAATTACCAACAAGTGCAATTTCCTACTTTTCCCAAAAATAAACTTAGGAAAAAGGACAAATCATATTAATGGTATGAATTGTATAATTTTACTAATTCGGCTAAGAGCAAGTGTCTCAGGATAACAAGCTACAATGATTCACTATATCAAACAAAATAAGGTTAACCATGGTACTAAAACATACTTAATGACCAAGTTAAATGCTTGCATATACATACTTCTCACCTACCTAGCGTGAAAATGTAATAAAAATTCAATATTATACATTTACTCTTCAAAAATATCCGACTAAGGTTGTCATAAGAGGGGAAAGTATAGGAAAACCCCGAGTTTTCTTTCTTGTAGGTTGTGGAGCAACGAAGGATTTTGGACCCGAGACACCATAATCCAACATTGACATCGTTTGTGGAAAACATGACAGCAAGTCATGGCACCACCAAATACCCTTGCAAACACGGGTAAACAACCAGTCACATAGACCAACCCGGCAACTCAACTCAGATGCACCCTGTTCCCTTGAGCACGAGGCCACCTAAGGGAGTTAACACCTCATCTTTTCCAGTCGTTTCAGCTTTAAACGAACGACTATGCCCTAGAGGACTACCCATCACAAGCACCTCCCCAAAGGGTAGTTGTCTAGGAGTAAGTGAATGAGCATTGCCCTTAAGGTTCGTTCCAACAGACGTAAAAGGCTCCCTCACCAGAGGTTGTGTTCACTTCATCCATCCTCCCCCTCCTCCCCAAAAGAGCTCTTGAACTGAAGGGAGCGACGCTCTGCTGACCGAGCATACAATGCTGCCCAAATAGCAAATACCAAGGGGGAGGACAGTATACAACACCATAGTACACCACATCGCTAACACTTGCTAGTGTTGCCCTTTGTGTCACAACCTTTGCTTTAAGATGATGTCTCCCCCACCAACGACGCTCACAATGAGTCAGGTGGAGAAGTCAATCAACATAAAGCTAAAAAACTAAAAGGGCAGAATAATGCTTGTTCTGCGTGATAAAATTCTGCACCCTTTCACGCCAAAAATGATGTTGATAACCGTCTCTCGTGACGAGATGGTATGATCATTTCGTGACTATAAACGAGGGTGACCTCGTCCAGCACATCCAGAAGCACGAATCATCGCTGCTGAGCAAAATAAGCGGCGACAATAGTTTTGCGCTCCTGTTCACAATGACACTCACGTGGAATGTCTCATACTATTTTTTTGATCTGTCGAGGGTGTCGATAACCTTCTGGACGGACTTGAAGATAAAACTCATCCAACATTACATGGACAAACGCTAGCTCCTAAAACAATGTTGGCTCCCTATATGACATAAGATAAGGAAATAAAGAATTGTTGTCGGCATATTAAAATTGCTTTAACAAAAACTAGACACACATTGAACAAGTCATCTCCAAAGGAGAAATCGTTAAGGCCTTCATGAGAGGTGTTAGGCCAAAAGGCACCGGCATGAAGGATAAACCCCAAGTTATTCCCATCTATAATCTGGAGAAATTTGTGGACAGGGTAAAAGCCTATATGGACTTGGAAAAATAGAAGGAGAAAGACTCAACACTCAGAAGGGGTCCAACTAAGGAGGTTGCGACACCCTCAAAGTGAAAGGTATTGAAGGAAAAAGACCGGAGGAGTGCCCGATGAAGAATTTCAGAGCCGAGCAATAAAGGTGGTGCTTGTACTAGCTTAGGGGAGACATCCCTTACCAACTTAAAGGTGACACCTTTTAAGGGTCCCATTTTGATGAGTCACGTACCTAAAACTACTAAAAAGAGACTTTAAGAAATTGTTCGAGCAACTTAGAGCAAGAAACACTCCTAAAAAGGCTCTTGATTGCTGAAGCAATTTCTTAAAAGTAAACTAATTTTATTTCATTATTTTTAGGTAATTTAAGTTTAATTTTACCATTCAAATAATATTTTTAATTATGTGTTTAATTCTTGTACTAACCTAGGAGTCAGATGAATTATGTCCTCGTAACACCTCACGCACAATAAAGGACGACAACGGGCGCGCATGTACGGAGTCTACTATAACCAGTGTTATCAGAACCGGATCGGACCGACGGTCCGACCTGGAACTGGACCTCTGTCCGGTTTAGTTCAGTTAAAAGATCCTTTTATAATTGAACAGTGTTTGAACCGGGTTGAACCAGCCGTTTTTTGGAAAACGGGCGGTTTTCGGTTCACTTTGTAGGTTGCTTTTTGTTTTTTACAGACCAATCACCTTTTCGGTTAAAACCGATTGGTTTTACCCAGTGTTAAACCAGTTCACTACTAGGTTAACTTTGTTCAATACTGCTACTTTGTTGTTGTCATTCTCCGTTCTGTCATTCAGGCTTCTGCAACAAAGCAGCCGCCGCACCGCATCCATTCGTCCAGCTCCATCACGCCGAAAAACTGCAGCAGCCGCATCCATCCATTCGTCCAACTCCAGCATGCCGAAGAACTGCAGCAGCCGTCGTCGTCTCCAGGTTAGGGCGACAGGACTAACGCAGCACGCAGCACGTCCGTCGTCGACTCCAGGTCTGTCGTCGACTCCAGGTCTGTCGTCGTCTCCAGGTATGGACCGGTTGTAGTACTGCTTAATATGTTGTGCCATACGAGTTATATAGCTGTGTCGTCGTCGTCGTTATTAGTTTATAGTTGTGCCATGTGTTGTGTCATACGAGTCGTATTATGATGTGTATATGCTGTGATACCTGTGATTTTATATGATGTGCGGCGGTTGCGTTCAATTCGGTTAGTTTAGGTTAGGTTCGGTTGTTAAATTGTTGAAATTGCCGAATAGGTTATGTTAATGTAGTTTTTACTTAATAGGTTGAATTTGAAATGTATTCAAAAAATATGAGTAGTAGTAGTACACCGACTACCCCATCTGAGCCTAATTCAAGTGCGAGTTCTTGAGGAAAAATTGATCCAGCTTGGGGACATTGTAAAATTGTGGATGCTTCTACTGGGAAAGGAAGAACATTGCAATGTGCCCATTGCAATAAACCATTTTCTGGGGGTGGAATTAATAGGCTTAAGGAACATTTAGCTGGAGTTAGGGGTAATGCTATGTCTTGCAAAAAGGTTCCCAAAGAAATTCACTACGTAATGCAACAACATATGATAGGTAAGAAAAGACGACGTGAGGAAGTAAACGATCTTAATCAGGGTCCAATGGGAGAGATGAGTTCATCTCATGGTGAAGAAGATAAGCACGTTGATGTTGTAAGGATACAACCAAAAATAGCTCCCATGTTTCAATGAATCAATCTAGGACAATGGTCGGTGCACAACCTACTTTGAAAAGTGTCATCTTGTTGTGTCTAGGTGGATGGTTGCTGCATCTATACCATTTAACTCAGTATGGGTGCAGGTTATAAAGGTCCCAATTTTCATGACCTTAGGGGACACTTGTTGATGAAAAATGTTAATGAGGTAAAGAAGTATATTGAGAGTTATCGTGCTATTTGGAAAGATACTGGTTGTACAATCACGGCTAATGGATGGACATATCAACAAAGACGAACTTTAATCAATTTTGTTGTTTATTGTCCTAAAGGAGTTGTTTTTCTAAAATCAGTTGATGTTTCCGATACTTCTAAAACAGCAGAAGTAATATACAAGTTACTTAGAGATGTAATCTTGTTTGTTGGTGCATAAAATGTGGTTCATGTGTTTACTGATAATGCTGCTAATTATGTTACTGCGGGTAGGCTATTGGAGCAAGAGTTTAAGTCATTGTTCTGGTCTCCATGTACTGCACATTAGATGAGGTTACTGATATTATAGTGCATGCTTCAAAGAGCACTAAGTATGTATACAATCATTGTTATGCCTTTCATTTGATGAGGAAGGTCACTTGTAGAAGATAAATGTTTAGCCCTACTGCAACCCGTTTCGCGACAAATTTTATTGCATTACAAAGCATGTTATCTCAAAAAGATGCATTAAGAGCTATGGTGACATCTAAGGAGTGGACTATTTGCGCATATGCAAAGGAAAGTAATGCAAGAAAGTTTGTTGATCTTATACTTGATTCAACTTTTTGGAAGGAGTGTGTTGTGATAGTGAAAGTGACTGAGCCTCTTGTGCGTGTTTTACGCTGTCGATAGTGATGAAAGACCGGCGATGGGTTATTTGTATGAGGCTATGCATAAAGCAAGAAGTGAATTGTTGAAACGGTTTCAACGAAGAAAAAAGATGATTGAACCTTATATTAAGATTCTGGATTCAAGATGGGATAGATAACTTCACAAGAATTTGCATGCGGCTGGTTATTGGCTAAATCCTCAGTTTCAATATAATTCGGAAGAAATATGAAAGCAACGTGGAACAATATCAGGATTGATTGATGTCATATAAAGATATGCTGCTCAGAATAACCATTTGGGAGAGAGCATTCAAAATGAGATGATAATGTTTAAGGATGCTAAGGGTGACTTTGGAAAGTTTTCTGCCATAGCTGATCGTGCAAGAATGGGTCCAGGTAAATATCTCCATCTAAAGACTTTCTAAACTATATTGTTAGTAATTAGTATTATTTAACTTATTTTGTCTTAGATCAATGGTGGATGCTACATGGTAATTCAACACCAAATCTTTAAAAATTGGCAATTCGCATACTAAGTCAAACATGCAGTTCCTTTGGTTGTGAGCGGAATTGGAGTATCTTTTAGCATATTCATTATAAGAAGAGGAATCTACTAGAACATCAAAGGTTGAATGATCTCGTTTAAATTCTTATTTCTATTTATAATCACATGTATTTGATTACATTAGAAAGTTTAATTTTTTTGGTGTGCAGTAACTCCTTCAAGGATAGATTTTATGATCCTTTTGACTTTGAGAAATTTGGTCCTATGGTTTCTTGGATATTAGAGGATGAGCCTTCAGCCTTATCAAATGAAGAGTTAGAAATTTTTCGCCGTGAATTGGAGAGATGTACAATTAATGAGTTGTCTAATGATGGTAAGATAATTATATTTCATTGTTACCATTGGTTTAAAATGATTAATGCTCTTTTATCTTTATGCTTAGATGAGTTAAATCTTGATGATGGTGATGAAGATGCAAACTTGATAATAAATGTTGTTGGAGTTGAAGATAATTTAGTCTATCACAATGAAGAAACTAGTGGTGGTTATGCATATTGGAGTGGAGGTGATCAAAGAGAATTTTAGAAGTTATGTTTAAACTTTAAAGTTTAAACAAACCTATTGTCATTGTGTTTGATTTTGACACTATTGTGTTTGAGAATTGAGAGTAATGTGTATGTTTCAAATTGAAACTATGTAGTTTGTGTGAGTGTGAGACTATGTAGTTTGAGGTAATTATGTGTGTGTTTGAGACTATGTATGTATTTTAAGTTTTCAGTTTTTCCCCTTGTGAACAGTGAATTGCACACCGAACCGGGTTGGACCGGCCGAACCGTGAACCGGCTCCATTGCCATTAGGTAAATACACTTAAGTGGATTCAACAACTTTCATTTGTAATTTTATTTTACATAGTATATAACATATATATACTCAATTTTATCTATCACTATTCATTGAGTGGCAATGAACTGTTAGAGGAATATAAAAATATACAAACAGTATGATTAAGGGTAACTGAAAAGAGTATACTCAAATTATCAAATATTATTAAAGAAAATTAAGATGTATATCTTCGTCATAATTCTAAAAAACAATGAACAGTTAATTGATAAATCTAAATGAAAATAATATACTTAAATTATCAAATAGAATTATTGAAAAGTAAGACGTACATTTTCGTCTTTACCATTAAAAAAAATGAAAATTAAATTGATAAAGCTATCAAAATATTTTTTGTAGACTCCGTACGAGCATTTTTATTGGTGATTACATAATACTAAGAATGCTATAACAATATATGTCGATATTTGATCAAAGTTAACCGTGTGCCTTGTTTATATAATCAATATTAGATGTGGGCAAAAAAGACTGGTTCTACCAAAGTGAACCGTACATGTTGTGAACCGTACCAGTTCATAAACCAACCACTTTTTCAATAAAAATATGGAGTGTTTCTGATGAACCGTAAAAAACCATTTCGAAAATGGTAAACCGAACACTTTTTGTACCGATTTTAATATAATATTATATTTAATTACTAAAATGTCTACTTCTAAACCTGACGAGACGACTTGGACTAAACCAGACCTAAAAAAATAGACTTGCTTCAGTCTTCACTTCTTCAATCTTTAGGCCTCTTCAAGTCTTCGACATTTTGTCCCAGACCTAATTTTTGGCGAGGCGACCATGAGAGCAGCAGCAACAGACGTGAGGTGAGCAGCAGCAGCATGTGAGGTGAGCAATTGTAGCGGCGAGACGATGTCAACTCCCAACTACATATTAAAGTCAGCCGGGTAACAAAATTAGATCTGGGTACTCCATGATTTTACTGTTGTGGGTTGTCGGCTAGGTTTAGTGGATATCAACTAAGTTTTTGTTATTTGGCATTGGAAGTTGATCAATCGATAGGTTATAGGTGCCATTTTATGGATTATGTCAATTTGCAGTGGAAATGTTTGACTTGTTCATCTAATCAATTTGGAAGAGTATAAATGGCTCTGTCTATAAGCTTTTGTTGATTCTGGTCATTTGAAAATGGGGAATTCGTGAGTTAGATTGAAGTTTCAGCTTTTAATCAATTGGGGTTATTGAACACTAAGAGACAGTAGTTCCCAATTTGATTGAAGGAAAAGCGTCATTTACATCGTTATCTTCTTGGGCATTTTCCTAATATAAAAAGGTTCGACTGAACCGGTTCTGAATCAGTTTTTAAATTGGTTCACATAAGGTACAATAAAAGTACGGTTCTGAATGTGGTAATGGTACGGTTCTGAATCGGTTCGCCCTTGAACCGGTTCATGCCCAACCCTAGTCAATATAGATATATAAATAATATGGTCAATAGCTAATGAAAAGCGTACACTCAAATTATCAAATATTATTAAAGAAAATTAAGATGTATATCTTCGTCATAACTCTAAAAAAAAATTAACAGTTAATTGATAAATCTAAACGAAAAGAGTATACTCAAAATTATCAAATAGAATTAAATAAAATTAAGATGTACATTTCCATCCTTACAAATATTTTTGTAGACTCCATATGAGCATTTTTATTGGTGACTAGGTAGTACTAAGAATATGATCAAAAAAGTATATGTTGATATTTGGACAAAGTTAACCTCACGCCTTGCTTGTATTGTCAATATAAATATATAAGAAATATGATTAGTAGTAAATGGAAAGAGTATACTAAAATTATCAAATAGAATTAAAGAGAATTAAGATGTACATTTTCTTCCTTATAATAATAAAAAATGAACAATTAATTGATAAAACTAACAAAATATTCTTGTAGACTCCAAAATTCAAAACATATATGCCATTTATCCTTACCAAGAGCATTTTTATTGATGATTCTACTAAGAATATGATCAGAAAAATATATGTCGATATTTAAACAAAGTCAACCCCGCACCTTGTTTATATGGTCAAGGCAAATGTCCGACCTCAACTCCTTTGACTTTTCTGTGAGTATTTTACTCCCGACATTCCCATGATTTAAACTTGGACACTCTAATACCTTCATTTCATCCTATATCATACCAACTATCGCCGCCTCCAGAATTTGAACCTAGGCGTTGTTATTATATGAGTTTTAAGGTGTATGCCTTAACGAATATTATTCTAAATCCGAACTTGCTAGTTGAGACAATCAATATACTCTTAAGATAGGTTAACAATCTCACTATCATATCTATGAAACGACGTCTATCACAAATCTACTGTAACAACATAAAGAACTTTCCAATAAACATTGCATAAAAAATGGAAAAGTATGAAAAACCACCCGGATGTTTCGCCAAATTGGTAATTGCACCCATATAGTTTGTCTTTACACCCATATGTTTGCAATTGTTGGTAAGTCAGCCTTTCCGTCACGGTGGTTCATATTCCGTTAATTTGAAGTCACATGTTTTGCACGTGATGTAATCACAATGATATATACCTAAAATACCCCTAGCATGTATGTTTCATCCTTTATTTGAGAAACATTTGAACCAGTTGCAAACTCACTCATCCTTACGTCCCAACTCTTCCCACTTCTCCCTTGGCAAATTCCAGCTCGTCTTATGTTCGAACCAGGTAATAAAGTCAATTACTTGATTTAATTTCGAAGGTACGGTCGATTGTGTACCGTTTTTCAAATTTAGGGTTTTTTCAAACCCTAATTTCTTCTTCATTCTGTGCAGCACTCCAATTCTTTGAAGAGTGGTTGTGACTTCTTTGATTAGGCAGATCGACGCAGATCCACGGAAGGAAAGCAGCTGCAGTTCTTGGGGTACTATCGAATTGAACATTGAATTTGCTCTGCAGCAGCTGCAGTTCTGTGACAGCATTCTTAGTTTATTGATGTTGCCCTTATGTTGAAGATGTAGTGAGTTAGTTTTAAGTTTGACGTTCATTACTTTGTAATTTATTTGGCCTTTATGTATGTTTAATGAATATTGTTTGGACCTACTAGTTTATGTAACTGTAACGTTTCTAGTCCTTATGTTTGCCTATTTATGTGTAATTGCACCATTATGTTTGGACGAACACATCGACAACCTGACGTGTGTATTTGAAAGACCCAAAACTGACCTATTTGGCAACAATCCAACTATGATCCAACAAAAGCACCAAAAGGTGTCCTACTTCAACCGAATGTTTTAACACTTCCTAAACATCCAACAGTTCCAAAAGAAGGGGAAGTTCTAGCCATTACAGCATTCAACAAAATGACATTTCCTTCCCAAAACAAAACAACATAATTTATAGTAGTTCACTGGGTCGATCTTCTTCCAAAACGCGGTGAAATGCGAGTCCACTGTTTCAGTTGCTTCTTCTTTGTCTTTGTTTTTCCAGTCTTCAGTGGTTGGGGAGATAGCACTAGAGCCCGACAAGATGATAACTCCGGGGCACTTGACCTAACCACCCTTTCCACCTCTTCATCCGAATCCAGTTGTATGGGGGCTGATTTCGACGTACTTGGTCGATCCACCTAAATAACTGAAAGTTAGTTACATTAACATAGAATTAAAACTAGATGTACTTGCCTATAGCCATACCTTTGGTTTGGCTCTTCGAACACTTAACTTGACCCGTCGTGTTCTTTTTGGAGCCTCATTCATTGGAGCCTCTTGCATTGGTGTTTCATCCATTTCCACAGTGGTGGCATCTTCCATTGCTGTTTCTTCCATTTGCGGCTCGGTTGGTTCGACCTCGGGGTTCAACTTCCTCCGAACAACTCATTTTCTCGCCTTTCATGCCCAACACAACCACAGTTTTATACAGTTCACAGCAAGTTCGCAATTTAAAATATAAAGTTCGCCATTTACCTTTCGCTGTGACCTAGACGCCTGAGATTGTTGAGTCAGTGGTTCCTCTTCTACCTGACTGGTTCCTCTTCTACCTGACTACGACCTACTTGCTCTACCATCATGCAGTGCGTCTGGACATCCTCTCTTGTTGTGACCTGTTGACTTGCAAATTGAGCAAAACTGTTTTAACCCATGTTTGGTTAGTTTACTCGTGCTTTTGTTAGTCGCTTCATGAGCTGCCCTAGTTCGTTTCTTCTTTGGTCTTCCACCCATCCTCCTAACATCTAGGGGATCAATAGGTAAGGAGTCAACACGAACCCAATCATCGACCCCCGGAAGTGGGTGAATTATCGGTGCGTAAATCTTCCTCATAGTCACGATGTGATAACATGGGTGCGTAAATCTTCCTCACCGTCATCTTTGCCGGCTTTCAAATTTGGGTCGGATATCGCATCCGACCATGCATCAGTCTCCTCGGATGAAGATACTCCGTAGTCCTCCAACTCAGGCTTAATGGGACTCTTTCCCTTGTCTTTCGGAGGGGGGGTTGAATGCATGGGCACTTGTCTTTCCAACCCCTCTTCTATCCGAGCTATTGATTTGAGACGCAACCCTTCCATGAAAGGATCCTTAGTACATATATCTGCATTAAACGGGGGCAACACAAACACGGTAACATCCAAACAACAATGCTGCTTCTCCAACATGTCCCTAACATTGGCATCCGATTTCAACACTTCCACGGACGTTTTTGGTGCACAACCAGGAGGGACATAGCAAATACATCCGCCTGTTACTAAGACATAGTACTCCAAAAACAACTCTAATGTGTCATAAGTGATTAAGGCCGCAGTTAAGTCGGTGACCTCCGTTTTTCCAACCCAAATTCCATCGACAAAAATTCCTTCATAGTTAATTGAGAAACTGTAAACACGCTTCTTGTCCATTATGATTTCGGGCAAGAAATCAAAACTTCAACCTACAACACTGCAAGAAATCGGAAAACACCAACAATTAAGGAAACCCTAAATTAGGACAACACACAACCCAGTACGAACCCACAGCAAAACCACTAGTGAACCCACAACAAACCAACATCAACAACGAACAGCAACAACACATTCAATCAGAGACGCAAGAATAGGGAGAAAGAACGAACCTTTAATCGGAGACGAAAGCAGCACCAGTCGGGGGAGAACAGCAGCAGCAATCGGCACGGTGCGTCTGGACGAGGTCTCGGGGACGCGAACAGCACAAGCACAGTCGACACGGTGGGAGTTCGGTGGAGATGGAAGAGTCTCCGTTGGTCTCGGCGCAGGGGAATTTGAGAGGGAGTGAGTATCTCGGTTTAAAGGTGATGGATTTTGGGGATTTGGGGAGGGAATACTAACATATAACCGAAGGAAGAAGGTGATGGGATGCCAGGGGCATACTTGTCATTTTACACGACTCAGTTCAAATTTAACGGTGTCACGTGCAAGGCAAATGACAATTAACCGGTCAAATTCACGGAAGGTGGTATTACAAACAAAATGAAACATACGACACTTATTATTTGTGACAAAAAACATCTGGGTCCAGTTGCTATAAAAAACGAACTTTCAGGTGGTTTTTCATACTTTTCCCCATAAAAAATGAAATTATATATTATATTAACTTCTTCCTTATTTTTACTTTGATATTTTTAGAATTATTTTTTATTTCGATATTTTAAGAGTTCATAAATTAGGGGTGGGTTAAGTATATTTAGAATCTGTACGATTTATTAATTGATTATTAACATGTATTATATGGATTTATTAACCTTTAAGTGTTAGGGTAATGTAAATAAATACACATAGACTCTAAATTTGACCAATCCAAAAAATTTATTATATTCTATAAAGATAATAAATTATAATTCCTAAAATTGTATTGATTTTTATACTTAAATAATACATAAAAGATTAATCAAACACATCACCAGAATTATTTTAATTTGGTAGTAACACATTTTTGCTACTTTTTCCCCGTAATTTAATACCTAAATTTTGGATGACGGTATTAGTTTGGAGTAATAACATTAACAACTTTTGGAAAAATACTAAAAACTACTTTTACTATTTAATTAAAAATAACTTTGTCAAAGTGTTGGAATCACCTACGTATTAATATTAATTAGAAAACAATTCTACATTTTTTTTTTTTACAATTTAATAATCTAATTATTTAAAATACTCTATTACATATCAACCACTTAACTTGTAGATGGTGCGTTGACAACATAATACATAATTATAATTATAAAAAAATGTATACATTAATCAAATATCTTCTTTCACTTTGGTTTATTTTTTTTCAAATTTGAGTATTTTGTTTGTATTTATTGCTTCACACAATCAATGATGTATATTTAATATATATACGTCAATTTTGATTGCTTTTAATTCTATTTAAATTCTTTCAATTTATAGATGAAATGTATTTTTATAACGATGGTGATCACAATTCAAAAAAATCTATGACTTCTTGGAAATAAGAGAGAATGTTTGGGAAAAAACTATATAATTGTAAAGAAATTAAAAGGTCACAATTACAAAACACATGACGACTTGAGAACATGATAGATAATTATCCTTATTATGTAACATTGTAAAGTTATATAAAATAACATATATATTAATTAATAGGAAAATTAAATTAATTAAAAAATAATTCAGATTAATAGTAAATATATTTTCTTCTTTCACTCCAATTTAAAATTTCAAACTTGGTTATATTGCACAAATTATTTATTTATTGCTTTAAATAATAGATAATTCACATTCAACATATTAATTCAATCTAACTTCTCTCATTTTTAGATGGAATGATGATTTTTACAAATAATCTAAGTCTTTAGTTTCACTGTTATCTTAGTGTCTCATAAAGTGTAATTATATTTTTATTTGTTATGGAAATATACAAAACCATTGTGCATTAGAAATGAGAAAGGGATAATGATAAGAAAAGATACAATTATCATCTTATAAAATTATAGTTTTACCAAAAAAAAATCTTATAAAATTATAATGTTACATACATTTGTAGGTTGTTAATACATATGTTTTTAATGTATTTATAGGTCATATGTTTGAGTCTTTGTGCAATTTATTTTATAAGGTTTTGAGAAGATATTTAAATGACTAAAATAGTCTTGTTAAATTAGATATAATTATCATTTTAAGAGTTATTTTAGTAATTATATAAGCGACAATCACAAAAAGGTTTTCTACCTTAATAATATAGATATAGATAGATGGATAGTACAAATTAATGATGTTTTGTAACTCATAGAATAATTGAAGTCTATAAATTAAAAAACAAATATGAAGTCCCACAAATTTGTTTTTAAAAAAATAAAAACTAAACGAAAAATATTAATGATTTCTTCTTCATGTTTTAAATTTTATATTGCATGCATAATTATAAAGAGGTACATGATATTGGACATGCGATTAGTTTTTTCACAAAATGATATGTGATATATGAAATTACCCATAAGATAGTCTTAAATTTTATTTTTTTCATATTAAATTTTTGTATACGGATGCCCGAAATGTTTATAAAATGTTATATGATGAATTTAATTGTTTTAATAAAATATATATAAGAAGAAAACAAACATAAATGTACATGTGAAATAAAGTGAGATGATTGGATTTTTGTAACTTACGTGGATAATGAATGGGTGATTTTGATTGATTTTAAAGTGGGTTACATGATATTCCACATTTGCATGAAAATGGTATGGCTGGCATGAAAAAATTAAAAATTATAAGTTTGATATTAGGAAAGATAAAATGCTATCTAAGCTTACTTGTCATGATTTTATATAATCAAATCAAATCAAATAAATATATACATATTAGATTATCATTTATGTTCAATTATACAAGGGATATCTTTTTAATATGGTAAATAAGTTAAGTCTATGAATATATAAAAATGAGAGTGCAATATTTATGATGAACTACACTTGATCTGACATCACGTACACTGTATATAAACTCACTTATTATACTCATAACTCGTGTGTTAATCGTTAGAATGTTCGTCACCACTTGCTCAAGTTCTTGAGAGGTACCATGAATTGAAGTTTGCATTGTAGTATATTTTTATCATCTGGAAGGTGTTATACACTGGTTATGAACCATGAAGATTTCTAACCATACTTCTATAGCAAACTGGGGGTGGGGGAAGTTTTCTATGATTGAGGTAGTCAAGAACATCGTCTAGAACGATAAAAGGAGGCCGACAACAACATATTGCAGTAAATTTATTTGTTGATGAAAATGGTGTAGTTGCGAAATATGTGAGATTTGAGAGAAATTTGGCGGATCCACTTATCAAAGGGTTGACGAAAAATTGGTTTTTGTAATCATCAATAGACGTGGAGCTAAAACCTGTTGGGTATGAGATTTCCAGGTGCTGACTTGGCAGTGAATTGAATGTCAAAGAGTTGATGATCACGCTCTTTCGCCTAAGCTTAGATGAACCTGCAAGAAGGGGGAGCAACAGAATGGATGCCTATGGGTCCCACTCCGATGCTTAAATAAGTATACTGTGTGTATGAACTCAAAACGTAATGAACGTATGTAAAGCAAGAGTATTTATAGAGTTGGGAGATCAAACCATTATAGGCAGCTGAATATCTTTGTGAATATTATGCCGATAAAGATTAGGATAGCATATATTACGGTTATGGAATAATATTGCAGTTACCGTATATAATCTTTATAGAATATGTGCCCGATATACGCGGAATATCGTGGCCATACACTTGATATCGGTTTGTGGGACCAGAGTTGAGAGGTTTGACTCTCTTGGCGAGCGCTCCCATGGCGAGCAGTAGGAGGCTTTGGCCTTGGACGATGGCGACCTGAGATAGAGCTTTGGCGTCCACTTTAGTTTGGGCTTGGTACTCGACCGCTTTGTGAGTGTCAACCTACCCTTACCGTGGGTCGGCCCGGTACTGGATGATATGAGTTTTAGCCCTGCAAATTTATTGGGCCTTCGAGGCATTTCCCATATTGGGCCTTCACTATCAATACCCAACATTTTCCCCCGAAGCTTGAGGGAAGTTTCTTCGATCGAGCTTGATTCTGTGAGAGGGTTTAAGATAGTGACTTTTGGACGGGATCTTGGTCTGTTCTTATTTGCTAATTGTGGCTTTTAATGCCCTGTATCCTTTGGCGAGCGGTTTTTTGGCAGCTTATAGTTTTTGGAATGTTTGATCTCTTACCCTCTTAGGCGTACACTCTGAGTTGCAAGGGTTTATGGATGCTCAATCATTACTCTTTAGGCGAGCACTACCGTAGAGAGGGTTTTAGGAGAGACTTAGTATAGCTTTTGTCGATCACCTTTTTTGTGTAAGGTCTCGAGCATTTAATGAATGCACTCTTATCAAGAAGTTTAACGGATATTTGAGGCATGTCTGTCTCTTAGTCTTCCGTAACCATATGGTAGGTTGACAGTTTTTCGTACCGTTTCAACCATTTGTCTCCACGATGCGACCCTTGGAATTCTGACATTGCTTCGATTTTATCCAAAAGGGTGTAATAATTATGTGAACCATTTCAGACGTGCCTGTTCGGTTTCCTCCATTTTGGCTATAAAAAGCCGAACTTTGACATTTAGTCCTTTACACACTCGAGCCATTTGCATTCCATAGTTCATATATTCTTCAGCCATCTGTTTCAACTTTCCCTTTCTCCCTTTTCATATTCTAAAAAGATTTCTCGAGCAAGAATCAGTCATCTGGCAAGGGATAATCCAACAAGCATTCTCCTGCCCAACCTTCTTCTGGGCAGAAAGTTGCGGCCAGTGCTGCAAACACCCCTTTAACTATTAGGAATGCCTCCTCCCCGGGGCAGGGCCAGAGAGTTCCTACACTAAAACCGATTTCTGGGCAATCGGCATCCGCACCGGTGGTGGTTGACGTGCCCGACACGAATGTCCACGTCTTCTCTCCGATAGGTAATTTTTTATGTCTTCTTTTGTTTCTTTTTAGGCGGTAAAACGTCTTTTTTTTTGTTATTTTAGTATTATTCTTGTCAATCCATGATGTTTTGAGTAGATATCAAGCCCAATGAGTTGAAGTCAGCTCACTTTAAGGCAGTGGTCGCCTTGACTGTCTTAGGAGAAGCAGATACCCCTAGGTACCCGGGTTTAGGTCTGCATTATCCCCGCGAAGGAGAGGTTTACATTTATGCGACCCAGGTGGATGCTGGGTTGTATGAAGGAATGATTTGTTTTATTGACATAACATTTGATTACAAGATATGCATAAAACCTCCGTAAATGTTCGGAGTTAATTGGACGAGGTAACCTTACACCTTCTGTTGTTTCCAAGTAGTAGGACCCTGGAGCAGCGATCTCAACTACTTTATATGGACCCTCCCCTTTAGTTAAGAGTTTGTTTTGGCTTCGCGGAGAACCCTTTCTATCTTGGGATGGGAGATGCACCTTGCGGGAGTTGAATATCCTCGCCTATAGAGCTCTCCTCACTTATTTACGTGGACTCGCCTTCGTCTTCTGGCAGTATTCCTTCTTTTAAGAAGTTTTGGAATGGGGTCATCTAGTTGTCCTGCCCTTGAATGTTGAAGATTTATGCTCGGTTGTCGAGGACCGAGAATAGGGCTTGCTCCAGAAATTGCACATCCTATATTTCCGTTCCCCCGAACGCCAGTTTGCTGAAAGAGTCAGCTAGATGGTTGTCTTGGTGAGGAATAGACTCAATCGTGAAAGTTGGGATTTCGGCGTTGAGTTTTTTAGCAATCTCGAGGTACTTTTTCATCTTTTCCCCCTTTGCCTCATAAGTGTCATTGATTTGGTTGACGATTAGCTCTGAATCGCTTTTTGCTTTGAGTGACGTTATTCCCATAACTTTAGCGAGTCGCAGTTCAGTTATAAGAGCTTCATATTCGCCCTTAAAAGTAAGGGCGATCAGATATTTTGGTCGCCCTCAGGGGGGATGAGAATTAATCCTGCCCCCGAGCCTTCTCTTGAAGAGGATCCATCAGTATAGAGTTCCCAGCCTTTATTTGTATCTGCTGACTGACTTTGCCGGTTTTCTATTTCTACTAGACCATTGCCGGTACTTTCCACTATGAAGTCTGCCAATGCTTGACCTTTGATGGCCATTTTCGGCGCAAATTTGATCTTGAACTCGCTCAACTCGACTGCCCATTTAACCTTTCTTCTTGAAGAGTCTGGCTTCAGCAAGAAGTGTTTGAGAGGTTGGTTGGTGAGAACTGTAATGGCGTGATCATGGAAGTACGGTCTAACTTTCGAGCAGCAATAACTAAGGCATAGAGATACTTTTCAATCTCGATATATTTTATTTCAGCTGAATTAAACAATTTGCTTACAAAGTATATTGGACTCTCCTTATTTTCCTCTTCTCTTATTAAAACGGCACTGGTTGCAACCTCGCTAATACCTATATAAAGAAAGAGTTGTTCACCGGGAATGGGCTTCGCCAAAGCTGGGAGTGTCTGCATGTGCTGCTTCAGTGATTGAAAGGCGGCCTTGCACTCTGGTGTCTATTCGAACTTGCGGTTTGCCCTGAGAGTATTGAAGAACGGGAGAGACTTGTCGCTCGCCCTTGAGAGAAAGCGATTGAGTGTGTCCCGTTGACCATTTAGACATTGGACTTCCTTGTGGCAAGTTGGTGACTTCATTTCCTCAATGGCTTTGAGTTTTTCAGGGTTCGCCTCTATTCCGCGCTCGCTTACCATGAATCCTAGGAATTTGCCTGATCTTACTCCAAAGGCGCATTTTGCTGGATTTAGGTGAACGTTGTGCCTCCTCATGCATTCAATTACTTCCCTAAGGTATTTTGTATGAGGGCTTCCCTTAATTGTTTTGACGAGCATGTCGTCCACATAGGCCTCCATGTTACGCCCTATCATATCTTGGAACAGTAGGTTTACCGTTCGCTGATAAGTTACCCCTGCATTGATTAGACCTAAGGGCATCACCTTGTAGCAAAGTATATCTCTGTCTGCATAGAAGGCTGTTTGGGTTTCATCGTCTGAGTGCATTCAGATCTGGTTGTAGCCTGAATAGGCGTCCATAAAGCTCATCATCTCGTGACCAGATGTTGCATCTACTAGCTGATTAATTCGAGGAAGGGGGTACGAATCCTTTGGGAAAGCCTTGTTCAGTTCACAAAAGTCGACGCACATTATCCAATTGCCGGTTGATTTCCTTACGAGAACTGGGTTGGCGACCCAGCTTTGAAATCGCACCTCCCTAACAAAATTGGCTTTAAGCAGTCTGCCTGGTTCTTGCTTGATCGCCAAGCGCTTGTCAGACCCGAATGACCTTCTCTTTTGAGCAATCGGCTTGATCGAAGGATCCATCCTTAACTCGTGGGAGAATATGTCGGTGCTGATGCATGGCATGTCACTGGGCTTCCATGCGAATAGTTCCTTATATTCTTTCAAGAGGGAAGTCAGGGCACTTCGCTGGTCGTCGTTCAAGGCGTTCCCAATGCGCACCTTCTTATCTGGACCATCGATTTTGACATATGCTAATTCCTCCATTGGGGCTGGATGAGCTTGGTCCTCACGCGGGTCAACCTCTGTCTCGATGGCGAATGCTTCCCTTTGGTTCTTCCTGCGAAGGTAGTTCACATAGCATTGTCGTGAGGAGGGCTGGTCGCCTCGAATTCTCCGATCCCATTCGGTGTGGGGAACTTCATTTTCTGGTGGACTGTGGAGTCCACGATCTTATGAGTATTGATGGTGGTCCACTCCAGGATGGCGTTGTATGAGGTAGGAATGTCGACCACTAAGAAGGTGACCGATACCTTTATGCTTTTCCATTCTTCGCCCAAAATTACTGGCAGGGTTATGGCTCCCAGAGGATACGTTGTTCTCCTAGCGAAAACGATGAGGGGAAAGTCGACTCACTTGAGGTCTTTCTTGGATTTGCCCATTTTTTTTAAGGCGTCTAGGAACAGGATGTGTGTCGAGCTTCCTCCGTCGATCAGAATTCTTTTCATACCGCAGCCATCTACTTCAGTCGTGATGACTAAAGCATCATTGTGCGGAGTGGTGATATGTGCCAGGTCTTCCTCGGAGAATCTTCTTTAGGCCGAGGTCTCTTTCCCAGTTGGACAACTATAGATATTTGGGCGGCATAAACTTCTCTCGCATTGGACCCCTCGCCTCCCCTCTCCAGCAATTAGGTTTATCACCCGCCTTCTCTGTCATGGGCCAGTTTTCTTGAGGCTTTATTGGCCACATCAAGTTCTTTATTGGCCACATCAACTCCCCATCCGTGACTCGAAGATCTATTTCTGAAACATTTTCTAAAAACGCCCGTAGAAGTCGGTCAATGTTTCTCCTTGATGCTGTTTGACGGCGTCCAAGGCGACCACGCTTTTTAGCAATTGGCGCTCACCCATATATCGCTCCAGAAATATCTCTTTAGCTCGGACCAGGTCCCTATTGATACTGCAGTGAGGCCGAAGAACCAGGACGACGCTGATCCCGAAAGGGTCAATGGAAATAATAGGGCTAAGTGATTCTCATCATTCGACTTACCCAACACTGAAGTTTCATGCTTGTTGATGTGGATTATGAGATCTCCTCCACCACTGTATTCAGGAATGGCCCTTGCGACTACATCATATGGAATTTTGACCGTCATAAGGTCAGTGGTGAAGGGATGAGTTGATCGCTCCTGGAAGAGAGGCATGACGGTTCCGCATTGTTCCTTGAGTCTCTTACTGATAAGTTCCTCAACTTGGTCAAGAGTGAATTGCGTCTTCTGTCCTCGAGTTGGTACCGTACTTGTTGGATTGTCAGAGTGAGTTACCATCGATGCCTCAATGGAAGCCGGAGGTAGGGACTGGTGTCCAGAAGTCATCTCTTGATCTTCTTGAGGAGCAGTGGTGCCTGGATTTCCAGCTTCTGCTTCCTGTCGCCCCGCGGGGCGAGGATCTTCATGAGGAGCAGGGCTGGTATCCGGGCTTATCCTATGATGGTTTCCAAGAGGGATATCATCTTCGCGGTTACCTGAATGGTTTCCCCAGCCACTTGAACTGTCGGTCGAGCTGGAATCTCTACGGCGTTTGGAGCAGGGGCCGGTCTAGAATTGCCAACATGCTCGCGTGCCGGCCTCAGAGGGACGGCATAAGGGACGACTTGACTAGCAGGTTCTTGGTGAAGCGGCGAAGCGGCGGCGGATTCAGAGCTATTTGAGGATTGCTCATTAGCCTGTTTCTGACGATTGCGGTTAGAGCGAGTCTGCATGACTGTTTTGCTCAGATTCCCACAGACAACGCCAAATGTTGGGCCTGCGATATCCAGGTGCTGACTTGGCAGTGAATTGAATTCCAAAGAGTTGATGATCACGCGCTTTTGCATGAGCTCCGATGAACGTGCAAGAAGGGGATCGCAAAAGAGGGGGTGCCTCTAGGTCCCACTCCGATGCTTAAATGAGTATACTGTGTGTATGAACTCAAAACGTAATTAACGTATGTAAAGTAAGAGTATTTATAGAGTTGAGAGATCAAACGGTTATAGGCAGATGAATATGTTTGTGAATATTGTGTCGGTAAAGATTAGAATAGCAGATATTACGGTTATGGAGTAATATTGCAGTTACCGTATATAATCGTTATAGAATATGTGCCCGATATACGCGGGATATCGTGGTCATACACTTGATGTCGGTTTGTGGGACCAGAGTTGAGAGGTTTGACTCTCTTGGCGAGCGCTCTCATGGACAGCAGTAGGAGGCTTTGGCCTTGGCTGATGGCGATCTGAGATAGAACTTTAGCGTCCACTTTAGTTTGAGCTTGGTACTGAACCGCTTTGTGAGTGTCAGTCTACCCTTACAGTGGGCCGGCCCGATTCTGAAGGATATGGGTTTTACCCCCTGCAAAATTATTGGATATTCGAGGTATTTCCCATATTGGGCCGTCACTATCAATACCCAACAAAACCCATGATTTAAAAATATGCACTACATTTTTCATCCCTGTGTGTTATATTTTTATGTGTGAGGTTGAATTTTATACTCCTATGATTTCCATAGCTTGTTTGTGGTGTCCTATATAGACATATTTAATGAAATCATTGAGTAATGAAAACCCAACTTGAGTGATCCTCCAAGAGTCTAACTTGATGAAATCACCTACTTGAGCGTGAAGATGGGATCACTTACTATGGAAAGATTTAGACTCATTTTCCTAAAGTACATGTGAGATCCAAAAGTGTGAGATGATCCTATGGGATGTGTGTATTGCAAATATATATTCCAAAATATTTATTTAGTGTTGTACACATATTACAGAATTTGCACTTCAATTTTAATGAGATATATAGTGTTATGGAAGACCCACTGGAAACTATAATCTAATATGTTCAAGTTCACTGATTAGTTTTATTATTATTATCTAACTTTACTACATGTGAATTCAAATCCAAAGATATTAATATTTAAGTACATGTTCTAGTTTCATCTAAATTCTTTTACTTTTGTCATGTGTCTCCATTAGCGGGGACTTTTTGAATAATGGATCCTTTGATCTTCAAGTTGTAAGCTTTCTTTGGTTTTATTTTGTTACATATCCAATTTTTTTTTTTTATATTAAAACACTAACAATATAGTCATAATTTTTTTAACTTAGTTTCCAACGAGTATTTTCTCTCTCCATATTTTTAAGCAATTTCTCCACAACGAGTCTCTAGGAATTAGTATTTCTATCATATAAGATATACTTATATGTCAATCTCATTTTTTTTTACCGTTCAAACTTTAGATGTCTGAGTATAAATACTGCATTTTTTTCCTTCTTGCGAGTGCACGTAATTAAAATACTAGTTATATTAATTTTGGGTTGCCGTCTATTTTAGATTTTTACACTTCAATCCCGATTTTTTCTCCCCAGCTTTACTTATTCTTTTTGCTTCTTAAATTCTATATACGTACCTACACCTATAACTAACATAGTCTCTGATCTTTCTAGGATTTGTTGTGTTGGATTTTTGCAGTTCTTGGTTGTTGGTTCACGTACACTTGCAAATGTGCTCACGTGAGGCATCACTCTTTTGTGTCATGGGACATGTACAAAGGAAACTCTGGGCGTTCCCGTGTATTTCCCTCCGAAACTTAACTCATTCCAGGTATTAAGGAACAGTATATAATGAAAGTGCAAGATATTTCAGTTACAGTTGAATACTGAATGCCAAGTTATTTATGAGGAAAGTTAACCTGTTGACTGAGTTAACTTTCTTTACCGTGGTTAATTTTCTTTGACCGTGGTTGCTTTTTATCGCCTAGAGAAAAAAAATGGGTCACATCACCGGTTATAAAAATAACTGTCTTATCACATCAAATCAAAGGGCAACACCTGGGTTTATTAGTAGGTGGGGTCTTTTATTTAAGTAAGGTAAGCGAAGCTCCTCTTATTAACTTAATGAGCAACGAGTATGTTGAGTGAAGCATCACTGTTATTGTATTAACTAGGGGCAACTCCTATAGACCCATCATTTGCTCCTCGAGCCAATCTGGAGTTCACTCCTGGCTGGTTACGTTTCTTTAATAAGTGTCCTCTTCTAGGTTTTCTCGATTTGATTGTTTAGACGCGGTATTCAAAATTTTATGAGCGGTAAAATTTGAAAAAAGATCCACGCGGTATTCACTCCTGATGGCTTGATGTTTTGTATTTCGAGAAAGTGACAGTTGGTGATTTTGGTCCCACTATAAATAGGGTTATTCCTCATTATTATTCAGAACTTTTACCTTCCAAGCACTCTACCTTCTCTCTAAGATTTTTTCTCTCTAAACTTTCTGAGCGTCTTTGCCTTTAGGCTCCGCCCCTTCTACCAACATCATTGCCCGATGTTACCTTACTGCGTCAGAGGTTCAATACTTATACGACAAATCAAGCATGACGTCGAGTGACGCTCCTGATGGTAAGAAAATTTACATTCCTCTTCCTTTTGTAGACCCTAAACTCAACATATTAGCTCCTGGAAATTTTGTCTAGGGCGTGGAACTATCGGGTATGAGCAATGCTTAAAGACCTCGATATTCCATTCACCATGATTTTCCAAGTGACGCTTCTTACCCCATTTGTCACCCTTTAGAGGACGAAACCACCATTTATCTAGCTCAGATAGATCTAGGACTTCGCTTCCCTTATTGTGATTCTTTAAAGGAGTTATGCATGTATTATGGCATCACTTCTACCAAACTAACGCTCAACGCCTTGCGCATATAGGTAGGATTTCGAGTCCATTGCTTTAACAAAATCTGGATCTATTCTTTAGCCCCTTTACATACTTTTTACCGTCTTCAATCCAATGCTTTCCACCTTTTTCTTTTCCTAACACGTTTTCCAGATTTCAAAAACTGGAACGCTCGTCGCCTTGGATGGACCGATTGGTCCTGGTACTATAGGCGTCCCTTAGTCACTAGGTTTAAATCCACTAATTCCAATTGGAAATCCAAATATTGTTTTCTTCAAGTGGGGCATCTCTTGGTCTCTTTGGACGCCCAAAACCAATCATGCTCCCTTGCTCTTCGAGTACACCAAAGATGACATAAAGTCATTAAACTGATCTACTTGGATCATTCCAAGGAAATTCCCTGATACATATCCCGTAACACATCAGAGGCGTCGCTTATTAGTGTCGAAATCAAGTCCTCAAAAGGACTGGTAAAGCGGCAAACCTTGAGAAGGAAGTTAACCTTCTCATAAAAAATTTGGTTGAGGAGTGTCGCTTCAATGATGGATCTATCTCCAAGGCTCAGTTCGCGATGGAAAAAGTGTTCAAGTACTCCTCAGAAGTATAGAGAGGATGAGAAACGATCCTTTGAGGATGCCCGTAGTGCCGAAAAATGAGCGGCGACACTGGCTAAAGAGAAGGATGCGACGGTTCAGAAGATGAAGGTGACACTCCAAAGACAGGAGGCGACCGAGAAGGAGAGAGATGCTGCCAAATCTGAGGCGTCGAGCGCAGTGGAGGTGTTCAAGAAGACAACTGAGTTTGCTCGAATCGCCGAGAACCACTGTTTGGCTAAACTCATCAAAATTTACGGTGATTTGGTCACTCAGATAAAAGAAGTTCAATCAAAATTACTGGTTGACCAAGTGAAGGGACTTCAGGTCTTCTTGGCTTGGTAGAACCACGAAAAGGATATGGTGACCAGCAAAGATAAAGGAAAACCAGTGACGCATGAAGCATCCAAGGCTGAAGGCGTTCCTCCATTTGCCACCAAACTGGAGGCGTCGTAAGATTGCAGTGGCTTAAGCGACTCTTGTGAAGATGATGCTAAGGCGACGCCTTAAGTTTGGCTTGTTTTTCTCTTTTGCTGTAAATGTTTTGCGTTTTAACGAAATATCCATTTTGATGTGAAATACTTTGAATTTGTTTTGATGCGTTTAAATTTCCATACTTGGAATTTATTCTGATATCCATCTTTTGATCGATGTTCATGGGACCTTAAGCCCTAATCAATTGGCGACACTTTATCAGACTCGAGCCTTGAGATCTTGGGCTTAATTGTTTTTCGAACTTTTAAACCTAAATTCACTTAAGTTTATTATAGCGGTGCTCTTGTACTCGAAACGTTAGGTTTCACTCGATCGAAGGCGACACATAATAATAATTTGAACTTGATAACTTTAGTTTTTCAAACTCTTAATAATATCTTATGGTGACGTCTTTAGTCTCATTTGGTAGCTAAACCTTCTAGTATTACAAATGGGTTTTGCTTCCATAACTGACGCCTGTAGATAGACTATGCAAAGAACTTCTTTAGGTGCTCAACAGTGAAGATGTTCTTCAATTTCTTTCCCTCTGTATCTTCTAGGGCATAGGCATTGAGGTGAGGAATGGCGACGACCTTATATGGTCCTTCCCATTTTGGTGACAACTTGTTCATTTTCTCCAAGTGTGAAAACTCATTCCTTCTCCACACTCATTCCTCCACGAAAAATTGGCGAGAGTATACTCGCTTATTATAATACCGAGCCGCATATTTGATTGGATTTTTTTCTGAAGGCTATCTCTCTGCCTCTACCAAGTCTAAGTTGTATAATTTGGTGTCGCTTCAACGTGTATAATTCAGTGATAAGGTACTGCTATCTCGGTAGGAGCGACGACCTTCGAGCTATAGACTAAACCAAATAGGGTTTGGCCAGTGGCCTTCTTTGGTGTTGTGTGCACGACCCAAAGAACGTTTTCGAGTTCTTGAGTTAATTTCCCTTGTAGGGCGTTGAGCCTTTTCTTCAATCTATTAAGGATGATTTTGTTCACCACTTCTGCTTGTCCATTCGTTTGAGCGTACTTTACTGAAGCATGTTGGTGCTCAATTTTTAACTCTTCACAAAACCATCGAAGCTCCTTTCCGATAAACTGGGGACCATTATCAATGACCAATACATTTGGTATTCCATAACTGGATATGATCCTAGACTTTAGAAATTTGATTACTTGGAACTCTGTGGTTCATGTCAGCGTTTTGGTTTCGATCCATTTTGAGAAGTAGTCGATGGAGACGATGATGTAGCATTTACTTATGAGGGCAGGCACCAAATACTTGGTGTGAATTTTTGGCATGATTCACATTTCTGCACTAAAGTCATTGCGACCTGACTCATTGTTGGCAAATAATAACCCTGGTTCAAGGCTTTTCGGACAATTGATCCCACCCCCTCATGGTAAGCGGTGTAGCCTCCATGCAATTCCCCTATGGTGGTCGTTCTCTTAGGAGGGGCGATGCACCTAAGGAATGGTGTCAATAATATTATATATATATATATATATGTATATATATATAGATAGATAGATAGAGAGAGAGAGAGAATCCCATCTATGAAGGTATAACTCAGTGTTAAGCGTCTAATCCATTTTGCCTCGACCTCGTCCTGAGGTTCATTACCTGCTTCTAGGATTTCCTTGATAGGCGTCGCACAATATGTCGTCTTGTCTACACTGAAACATTCAATGAGTTAGGACGGGCGATGCATTTGATAAAATGTATATTAAGAGGCATTGGTTGCCACACGTATTTACTCTAAGCGTCGATCTCACTATTGACATCCCTGGGAATGACATTAATTTGAAATCTAGTGAAGTCGTCAATTAGAGCCTTTGCGTCTTTGAGATATTTTTTCATTAGCCCGTCTTTCGCCACATAGTCACCCTTTAATTGGTTGACCACGAGCGTAGAATCATAGTGGACCATAGAGAGGCAGCGCCTACTCCTTTAGCTATTCGGATCCCTGCTATCAAGACTTCATATTCTGCTTCGTTGTTCGTGTCTTTGAAGGTTAACACCAATGCATACCTCAAAGGTTCTCCATCCGGGGAGTCAGTATAAGTCTCGCCCATGAGCCTTCAACAAAGGAAGATTCGTCTGTGTACAGCTTCCAGACGGGCATTTGCGACGCCTCCTTAAATGGGGGAGGGGGGGTCTTCACTGACATGCGAAACATTCTCTACGTAGGTGGACTCTAAATGAAATCTGCTACCGCCTGTACCATTTTGACGGTTCTTGGGGAGAGCCTAATTCAAAATTCACTTAACTCAATCGACCACTTTATAATCCTTTGTCGTTGATCGCTTCCCAGCTTAGGCGGTGCCCGAGATTTGAGTAGCGTAGATCTCTTTGGCGCTACTCGTTTCTCCTCTGGAGGCGAAACCACCCCTTATCATGTTAAGTTCCCCTATTTTGCTCCAAGAGTCTCATCGTTCCTCTGCTTGATGTGGTCAAGGGTACTGACACTCTTGTGGAGTTGTTGTCTTCCGATGTACTTCACAATAAACTTGTCTTTCAGGTCTCCTCATGACTTGACTGGCGCCTTAGGTAGACCGAAGATTCAATGAGAGTGATGCTTCTTATAGTGGACGGGAAGAGTAGCGCGAAGTGATTATCGTCGTTGGTCCTTCCTAACAGGAAGACTTCGTGCCTCTGGATGTGCTCCATTGAATCACCCTCGTCCCAATAGCAGTCAATCTGTGGATTCTGGACATGTGGCGATACTGTTATAGTTAGTATCTCATAGATAAATGGGTGCAACGCCCTATACCTTAGACGTGGCATGACTCTTCATTTTGCCTCCTTGATTGTCCTAGTGACAAGCTCGATTTCCTCCTGTATTATTATGCCTAGAGATAGAGCGATTATTCCGCTTGTGCCTTGAGTTGCCGCACTAGCGGGGAGAGGAAACGCATGCGGAGGCGGTGCGTATAAGAGTACTGCCTGGGGTATTGAGGTGGCTTCCTCAGTGCGATATGGCTCGGTTGGACGAATGACACGGGCAACCGTTCAGCGCTCTCACCTATCCAGGAGCTCGTCCAAGGTGACGATAAATGCTGGTGTGAAGATTACTTCTGGAGTAATCTCCCAAGGAGACGACGCCCTTCTTGAAGATGCAATTTGGGACTACGCTGAGCAAGGCGCAACTGGCTCATGTCGAGGCGGTGGCTGGTGCTGAGACTCCTCGGTAAGTGCAGGCGCAGTAGACTGGGGCCTAGGCTATCCACCCAGAGGAGCTGAAGCACTGGGAGCTTCGCACCTAGAGTGTGGTCCCTCTGTGGCATGAAAGCAGAGTGCGTCAGGTGTTACTGAAGGTTATAGATCAAATCTCCTTTAATAGTTTCTTTGTGGTTCGTCTTCGCTCTTGTATTGACGGGAGCCATGACTGTAATTTTAGCTCAGGTTCCCACAGATGGCGCCAGATGTTAGATCACATACTCATGCAAATGTGCTCACAAGAAGCGTCGCTCTTTTGTGTCTTAGGACCTGCACAAAGGAAACCCCGGGTGTTTCCTCTATGAAGGTTAAATAAGTCTAGGTATTAAAGAGCAGTATATAATGAGAGTGGAGGATATTTTAGTTCCTTTTAAATACTGAACACCCGTTGACTGAGTTAACTTTCTTTACCGTGGTTAAATTCATTGACCGTGGTTGCTTTTTATTGACTCGGGAAAGAAAAAGGGGTCACATCACCTGTTATAAGGTTAATTGTCTTATCACGTCAGATCATAGGGCGACGATTGTGTTTATTAGTAGGTGAGGCCTATATTTTAAGTAAGGTAAGCAAAGCTCCTCTAATTAACTCAATCAGCGGCGAGTATGTTAAGCGAAGCATCCCTGCTATTGTATTAATTAGGGGGAGGCCTATAAACCCATCATTGTCCATCTACTAGCACCAACGACTCGAATATAACACCCTCAAATCTCCTGTTGTCTTTCCATTTCCTCCCGGAAAGACAGTGGCACAACCAAGGAGGATTTGAGATCCTTATCGTACTTAAATTAAAAAATGTTGAAAAATCTGTGATTTTCATTGTTGACATGCTTATCTTTCTTCTTCTTTTCTTTTTTGGTCAAGAGTTGGCATGCTTATCTACAGTCACCTTTCCTACGTATTTGCACGCACCAGCTAGGTTTGTGTTGGCTTCCAGGCAAGTTGAAGTTGCATGTACGTTTTTTTCTTTCTAAATGAGATATCACATTAAATGAGCAAAACATGATTACAATAATTCGGTATTGAGAAACATAAATAATAAAAACAAAGATAGTTATTCATTAGGTCTAGAATCAAAGTAAATTATGTGTCTAGACACATAATTAAACTAGTAGTACGTGTTGGATCTTAAAATCCTGGATGTTGATCTAGCAGTGAATTAAATGTCAGACAAGAACGGAAAGACGCTTCTGATCCAACTCCGGTGAACCTGCAGGTAGGGGAGCGCAACAGAGGGGGTGTCTCTGGGTCCCTCTCCGATGCTTAAATGAGTATATGTGTGTATAAAACTCAAAAACGTAAGGAACGTATGTAAAGCAAGGGTATTTATAGGGTAGGAGAGATCAAACCGTATAAGGCAGCTGAATATCTTAGTGTATATTGTTTTGCTGAAGATTCGGATCGTGTGGGATATGGCAGTTACTGCGAGATATTGCAGTTACCAAATCTAATCTTTAGTGAATATGTGACCGAGATACGCGGGATATCATGGCCACTCCCTTATTAACGGTTTAGTGGGACCAGAGGAGAAAGGCAGGGCTTTCTTCGGGGCGAGCACTCTCATGGCAAGCAGTGAGAGGTCACGGCCTGGTGAAGAATGGCGAGCACTCAGGGCGTCCTCAGAGACTTTGGGCTCGGTTCTGGGCCATTCTATGGAGGCCGGTCCGGTTCGAATGTCATGGGTTTACCCCCTCTATAGTTATTGGGCCTTCGAGGTCTTTTCCTTACTGGGCTGTCACTATCGATACCTAACATTTGCCCCCGAAGCTTGATTGAAGTTTCTTCAGTCGAGCTTGATTTCCTGGTAGGGTTTTAGATAGTGACGTCTCAGATTCGGTTTTCTTCGTTTCTTGTAATGGTTCATGAACTTTGAGGCATTTCGAGCTCGTTTGGCGAGCAGTTTCTTCTTTGTTCAAAGCTGAAAAAATATTCTTTGTTCATGAACTTTGGCGATCACTCGAGGTAACCTAGGTTTATGAAAGTCTATCTTTCTTGGTTAGGCGATCACTACCTACTTGAGGTATTTCTGATAAAGCCTATTAGTGCGCTGGCGACCACCTTGTCTCCTTAGTGGACTTTCAGCATTTAATAACTGCACAGTTGTCCAGAAATCGAACGGTCACTTGAGGCACGCCTGTCATTTACTTTTCTGTAAACCTAGGGTAGTCTGACAGCTGTCTGTACCAGCCAACCGTTTGTCTCCCCGAGGTGTCTCTTGGAATTCTGACATTGTTTCGGTTTTTTCCAAAAAGGTGCAATTATTCTCCTGTGTCGCTTCGATTCGCCCGTGGAGGTTACTCCTTTTTGGGCCTATATAAGAGACGTCAGTTTCTCTGTTTTGTTATTTACGCTTTATTCACTCCTTTAGTTTTCCAGAGCCTCTTTGCGAACCCTTCTCCTTCCTTTTCCAATCCTCTCCAGTTTTCCTTTCAACTATTTCCATGGCCACCAGAAGTCATAGAGTCAAGCACACAGCCGTCAAGGGGTCTAAGAATGCCAACGCCCCCAAGAGTACCAATGCCCCCTTGACCATTAGGGATGGCGCCGTGCCCCCCTCAGCGGGGGGATAGCCTGACGTGGGGAGATCCGCAGCCGCCCCAGTGGTGGTGGATGGGCCTGAGCTTCAAACGCCCATCTTTTCTCCGAAAGGTAATCCTCTGCCCTTTCAGTGCCCTGTTTTGGTAATATTATCCGATGTTCTTTGTTTTTTATGTTTGTCATTGCCATATCTGAATTTATTTGAGTAGACGTCAAGCCTAATGAGTTGAAGCCGGCTTACTTTAAGACCATGGTGGCGCTTGGTGGCTTCAGTGTGGAGGATGCTCCTAGGTATCCTGGCTTGGGTCTGCACTATCCTCACGACGGAGATGTTTACATTTATGCGGCCCAGATTGATGTTGGGTTGCGTTTTCCTCTTTGTGAGGATTTGCAGACCTTGTGCCAGTTCTATGGGATCCACCCCACACAACTCGTTCCTAATTCCCTCAGGATGTGGGTCGGTTTCAAGTTCCTGTGCATACGCCAGGAATGGGCGTATTCACTGGCCTTGTTCCGGTGTTTCTTCCGACTGGCAGCTGGGGCGAACCCCCTCCACCACTTCCAACCACGCTGGCCGAAGTTTACAGAGTGGGGAGGCCCTCAAGCATGGATTTGGAACGTCCATGTCCGTCTGGTCGATGATTTCCGGGCCACTAACTCCAACTACAAGAAGTTTTAATTCTTGTACAAGGGGGGTGTACCCTGGAAATTGTTTATCCCGGACAAGGATTTTTCTCCTTCCTTCGAAGAACTGTCAGGGAGTGATCAGAACGCCATCGACGACCTGTACCGATTGCATCGGTCGTCCCGGTTCAAATCCATTCGCTCAGTGGCGGAGACTACTAAGAATGCGCTTGAGATGGCGGGCATTCATCAAGCCACGCCAATCTTTGATGATTGGGTAATTTTCTAACCCTTTTCTTGTTTTATCATTTGTAGGCAAGGCCGTAGGCAAGAGCCGAAAACTGATAGGTCTCTTTGATGACCAGGGATCAGCGGGATTGTCCTCCGACCAGGCGCTGCTGAGCTCTCCTCCTTCCCCCTCTAGGCGATCGTCCAAGAGAAAACCAGAGGAGGCCCTTCCTTCGGCCCCTGCTGGCCATTGCCAGCGAGGTATGTTGTTTCACACTGTATTATTTCCATACTCTGCCTTATTTCCAAGTTTTCAGAATTTGTTTGACGTGACTTTCTCCTTTTTGTTTTGCAGAGGAGTCCACGGTTGACGTGGTCCGAGACCTTTCTCCTCCTCCTGCCAATAAGCTCAGGAGTGAGTAACAGCCGGCTGTTGAACAGCATCCTCCTCCTCCTCCTCCTAAGGGTCCTTCCACTAGTAAGGGGAAGGCTCTCGCTTCGGCGGTCATTCCTCCTTCTCCCCACGGCCCTACGGCTGGCCAGGAGAAAGTTTTATCTTTGGCGCCCCCTCCTCCTACGGCGTCCACGGTCCCTCCGAAGGAGTCTGGGACCCAGCAGAAGGGGCCCGATGCCCCCAGCTCCTCAAGGGTTCCTGGGAGGAGTATTGCCCTATGGCGAGCTTGTTCCAGCCACTCAAGGTTGCGAGCTCTCGGGGTGCTTGGTTCCCTTGTGGGGATCTTTCGAAGAAGGGGTGCCCCGCCCAGAAGAGCCTCCGGGGTAGCCCGGACCTGTGCATGCGGCTCCTTGATGGGATAATTCCCCCCAAGGACCGTTCGTCCATCCCTACGGAGCTTCCTCAGATTGAGGGGTTCATTCGGTCACACAACGAACGAGTCGCTCTGGTAAGACCTCGTCCCCTTTTTTTTTCATAGTCATTCCCTTTTATTCGTGTCCTGACAATTCTCATTTTTCTTTTGTTGTCAGCTCGTTCGGGAAGAGGTGATGATCGACCGTGTCTTCGGCGAGCTCGCCGGCAAGCATTCAGACCTGCTTGTCGAGCTGGAGCAATAACGAAGCACGGGGATCACCCCTGGGAGCTGGATCAAGATGACCGCTGACGCGGCGATCTCCTTGGTGGACAATGCCCGGTCGGAGTACTTCAGCAAGGAGCAGCGCCTCCTTGCTGATATCAAGCGGAGGGAGGCCGTTGTGGCGGCTGCCCTTCAGGATTTTGAAGCCCTTCATCGGTGCCTTGATGAAGGAGAAGTGGACTGGGCTCGCCTAGAGGCCGAGTTGAAGGAGGCTCGTGCTCAGGTGGCCGAGTCGGACGCTCTTCGGGTCGCCGCTGAGGCGCAAAGGGCTGCTGCTGACGCCCAGAGGGAAGCTGCGGAGGCTTAGAGGGACATTGCTGAAGCCAGGGGGATCGCCCTGGAGGAGGAGAAGAACTGGCTGGCTGATCAGCTAAAGGCGGTTCCTTCACCCCAAGCCGTGGTCGAGGAGTTCAAGGCCTCCGAGGACTTTGAGGATCAGGCTTTGAAGGTGATGAAGTCGGCGATTGCCGATTTTCTCCAAGATCTGGTGAAGGAGGTCTAGGCGGTCGACCCCAACTTTCCCATTGGGGAAGTTGAATCCCTGAAGGGTTTCTTGCAGAGTCGCCTTCCTCGGCCCGCTGTTGCTGAAGAGACTACCCCTGAAGGCGAGCCCAGTACTCCTGCCCCCGAAGGCGAGCAGAGCACCCCTGCCCCTGAGGATCGCAAAGCTTGAAGCCTCCAGCTCCTTAGCGACCATATTTCTTTGTCTTTTTAGATAGCTGTTTTTGTAATTTTTTGTTTTGCTTTGTAATTATTTATTAAGACTTGGTTTCTTTATATGCCTTTATATTCATGAGCCTTTGATTGACTTTCGAACATATTTGGCTATTCATCCAATATCTTAGTCATAATTACTCTCGACTTTTCTTGTTGTATAATGGCTTTGACTCTTAAAGTCTCAGACCGAGCATAAGTCTATACAAACTTTCTCAGGACAATACTCTGACACTTAAAAGCATAAACTTCTAAGTTCAAAGAGATATTACCTTCCTTGAAGTTTAAACCTTTGAGGTATTCGCATAATAACAGGGAATTTGTTAACTTTAAGGCTTCATCATCTATAGTGATCGTCAAAAATTCCTTATCCTCTGTTTAATGGGTTGATAGCAGATCTCTTTGCCTGGCTTTGGCGTCTACTTTCCCTTTTTTGCCTAATTCTATTGTTAGGACTTTTTTGGCCTGACTTTGGCGTCAGGACTTTTATTTTGCCAAACTTTTTTGCTAGGTCTTTTGGCCTGACTTTGGCGTCAGGGCTTTTGGCCTAGCCTTGTTGCTAGGGCTTTTTGGCCTAGCTTTGTTGCTAGGGCTTTTGGCCTGACTTTGGCGTCAGGGCTTTTTGGCCTAGCTTTGTTGTTAGGGCTTTTGGCCTGACTTAGGCGTCAGGGCTTTTGGCCTAGCCTTGTTACTAGGGCTTTTGGCCTGACTTTGGCGTCAAGGCTTTTGCCTGACTTTTGGCGTCAGGTCTTTTTCTTTGACTTGCTTCGAGTGGACACGCTTTATGAAGGAATGGCTTTCTTTTATTGACATAACAGTTTGATTACAAGCTATGTATGAAATCTTCTTAAATGCTCAGAATTGAATGGACGGGGTAACCTCTCCCCTTCGGTGGTTTCCAAATAGTAGGATCCTGGTGCAGCGATCTCTACTACCTTGTACGGTCCTTCCCATTTGGCTGAAAATTTATTTTTACTGTCCAGCCTTGTGAATTCATTCCTTCTCATAACCATCTCCCCACGAAAAATTGGCGAGCGCTGACATTTATGATGAAATATCGAGCGGTCGCCAAGCGCATATTTGCCTGTGTCTTTTCCGAAAGCCATCTCTTTTCCTCTGCTAAGTCGAGGTCAGTTCTGCGCTCAATCTCGTTTTCCTCCGCATTAAAGTGTAGGACTCTGTGGGTAGGCACTGCTATTTCGGCTGGTGCTACTGCTTCTGATCCGTACACTAAACTGAAAGGCGTTTCTCCTGTGGCTGCCTTAGGTGTTGTTCTTATGGCCCATAATACGTTTTCTAGTTCATCTGCCCAATTCCCTTTGAATGCTCGAACCCTTTTCTTGAGTCCTGCTAAGACAACTTTGTTGGCTGCTTCAGCTTGCCCATTCGTTTGAGGATGATGCACTGAACTGAAACGATGGTCAACATGATATTGTTCATAGAGCCATTTCAGCTCCTTTCCAACAAATTGCGGACCATTATCACTGATGAGTATTTTGGGAATACCAAACCTGGAGAATATGTTGACCTGTACGAACTTGATGACCTGGAATTCCATTGTCGAAGCTAGAGCTTTCGCCTCTATCCACTTAGTGAAGTAGTCGATCGCCACTATAATGTGAGTACGCTGACCAGTGCTAATAGGGAAAAGACCTAATATATCGATTCCCCATTGAGCGAAAGGCCAGGCACCCGCCATTGGGGATAATAGTGTCGATGGTCGACCCGATCGTGGTGCAAACTGCTGACAAGTCTCACACTTCTGCGTTAATTTGACTGCATCTTTTCCCAAGGTCGACCAGTAATATCCTAATCTGAAGATTTTCCTGGTCAGCGATCGAGCACCTTCATGACATGCTGCCGCCCCTTCGTGAGCTTCTCGGAGAACCTTTTCTGTTTCGGGATGAGCAACACACCTCAAGTAAGGAGTCGAGTAGCCTCTTCTGTAGAGTTCTCCATCGATGATTAGATAACCGGCTGCGAGTCTTCTAAACCTCGTGGATTCGCCTTCGTCCTCTGGGAGGATCCCTTCTTTTAAATAACTCTGGAACGGAGTCATCCATGTGACCTGTCCTTGAATGTTGAAAACCTCTGCTCTGCTTTCCAGGACTGAACATAGGGCATTTTCCAGAAATTGTACATCTTGGATTGTTGTCCCTCCGAATGTCAATTTACTCAGGGAGTCTGCCATCTGGTTTTCTTGGCGAGGGATAGATTCAATCGCGAAATTTGGGATTTCGGCGACCATCTTCTTGGCGATGCTGAGATATTTCTTCAACTTTTCTCCCCTTACTTCGTAGGTGCCATTAACCTGATTTACAATAAGCTCTGAGTCACTCTTTACCTTAAGCGCAGTTATACCCATTCCTTTTGCCAGTCTGAGTCCAGTGATAAGAGCTTCATATTCTGCTTCATTATTGGTCGTCGGGGAATGTCAAGGCGATCGCGTACTTCAGAGGCTCGCCCTCAGGAGGAATAAGTATTAAGCCTGCCCCCGAGCCTTCTTTTGATGAAGACCCGTCCGTATAGAGCTCCCAGATTTGATTGTCGTCTGCTGACTGACTTGGCCTGTTTTCTGCTTCCGTTTGACCGTTACTCGTACTTTCCACTATAAAAGCAGCTAGTGCTTGACCTTTGATGACCGTTTTTGGCGCAAATTTGATCTTGAACTCGCTGAGCTCGATCGCCCACTTGACCATTCTTCCTGAAGAATCTGGTTTCATCAGGAAGTTTTTGAGAGGTTGATTGGTGAGGACCGTGATGTCGTGCGCATGAAAGTAAGGTCTCAGCTTCCGAGAAGCAATAACTAAGGCATAGAGATACTTCTCAATCTGGACATATTTTATTTCAGCTGAGTTGAACATTTTGCTAATGAAATACACTGGACTCTAAACATTATTTTCCTCCCTTATTAAGACAGCACTGGCTGCCACTTCGCTAATGCCTAGATAAAGGAAAAGCTGCTCGCCTGGAACGGGCTTTGCCAGAGCTGGGAGTGTTTGGATATGCCTCTTCAAGGATTGGAATGCTTCCTCGCAGTCTGGCGTCCACTCGAACTTGCGGTTGGCCCTCAGAGTTTTAAAAAATGGGAGGGACCTGTCGCTCGCTTTAAAGAGGAAGCGGTTGAGAACAGCTAGGCGTCCATTCAGGCATTGGACTTCCTTGTGTCAGGTTGGCGAGTTCATCTCTTCTATGGCCTTTAGCTTTTCTGGGTTTGCTTCGATTCCCCTTTCGCTGACCATGAAACCCAGAAATTTACCGGACTTGACCCCAAAGGCGCACTTGGCAGGGTTCAGGCAAACACTGTGTCTCCTCATGCATTCAAAAGCTTCGCGGAGGTCCGCTGTGTGAGGATTGCCCTTGATGGTTTTGACGAGCATATCATCCACGTAGGCCTCCATGTTCCTTCCCAGCATGTCCTGGAATAGTCGGTTCACCATCCGCTGATAAGTTACCCTGACATTGATAAGGCCAAAGGGCATCACCTTGTAGCACAGAATGTCCCCATCAGCATAAAAAGCGGTGTGAGCCTCATCGTCTGGATGCATTCTGATCTCGTGGGAGATGATATCTGTGCTGATTCCTGGCATGTCGCTCGGCTGCCACGCGAAGAGCTCTTTAAATTCTTTGAGGAGGGCGGTCATGGCCTCCTTTTGATCCTCCTTCAAGGTGGTCCCAATGCGCACCTTCTTGTCCGGACCATCTATTTCGACCTCTTCCAATTCTTCCATAGGTGTTGGCCGAGCCAAGTCCTCGCGGGGGTCAGCCTCTGTTTCAATGGCGAGCGCCTCCCTTTGGTTCTTCCTGCGCAAACAGTTCACATAGCATTGCCGCGAGGAAGGCTGATCTCCGAGCACTTCTCCAATCCCGTTGGGAGTGGGGAACTTCATCTTCTAGTGGACAGTGGAGGCCACAATATTGTTCGGATTGATCGTGGTCCTCCCTATGATGGCGTTGTAAGATGTAGGTGAATCGACCACCAGGAAAGTGACCGATACCTTGATGCTCTTCCATCCATCGCCAAAAATCACTGGCATGGTTATAGCCCCCAGTGGATAAGTTGTCCTTCCCGCAAACCCAATCAGCGGAAAGTCGACCCTCTTCAGGTCACATTTGGACTTGCCCATCTTCTCAAAAGCGTCCAGAAATAGGATGTCTGTCGAGCTGCCTCCGTCGACCAGAATCCTTGCAACGTCACAACCGTCAATATCTGCTGTGATAACCAGAGCATCGTTGTGGGCGGTGGTGACATGTGCCAAATCATCTTCGGAGAATGAGATGACAATGTTCTCTTCAGGTCGGGGCCGCTTCCCCAACTGAACTGCTGTGGAGATCTGAGTGGCATAGACCTCCCTTGCGCTCGACCTCTTGCCGCCTGCACCGAATCCTCCTGCAATCAGATTTACCCTCCTCTTGCTTCCAGATGGCTCAGTTTGCTCTGCAGGGGCTGGCGAACGATGTCTCCTAGGTGGCGTTCGGCTTCTGTCTCGCCCTGCCACGAATTCCTTCAACATTCCCCCCTGAATCAGCTTCTCTATATCCCGCTTCAAAATGCGGCAGTCATCTGTCTTGTGGCCCTTGCACTTGTGGTATCTGCAATAGCTCTCGACATCCTTTCCCATGGGCTGCCCACCTCGACGAGGCATCGGTGGCCTCGCCAAGGATCTCCTCTTCATCTCGACTAGTACCGCTGAGATCTGCCTATTTAAAGGCGTGAAGTACTCAGGGACCTCTGGATGGCGAGGCGCTGGATTATACTCGACCAGGGGCCTGCTGTCCTTTCCCTTCTTCTCCTTCTTCACCTTATTCTTACCATCGCGTCGGGGTTCATGGACCACCCTTAGCGAGGTCGCCAGGAAGTCCGCCTCTGTATTCGCCCTCTCAAGGTCTATGAAACCTTTTGCTCTGGACGCCAACTCCTCCAGCGTTTCAATCTCCTTCAGATGATAGTTGTTTCGCAGCTTCCTTGAGGCCTTGTTGGCCACATCCAGACCCCTGTAAAATGCTCGAATGATCTCCCCATCCGAGATTCGGCGATCTATCTCCGTGACGTTCTGATGGAAATGCCCATAGAAGTTGGATAGCGACTCTCCAGGCTGTTGTTTGACCGAGTCAAGGGCAACCACGCTTTTCAGCAACTGGCGTTCGCCCATATACCTCTCCAGGAACTTGCTTCTTAACTCTGCCCAAGTTCCGATTGATCCTGCAGGGAGGCCGAAGAACCAGGACGAAGTCGAACCCGAAAGAGTAGATGGAAATAACAAAGCGAAGTGATTGGGATCATTTGACTTACCCAGGAGAGAGGCCTCGTGCTTGTTGACATGTACGGTGGGATCTCTTCCACCGCTATACTCAGGTATGGCCCGAGCAACTACATCCTTTGGGATTTTGATGGCGACGAGTCCGTCGGTAAAAGGGTGAGCAAACTGCTCCTTGAAGAGAGCTGCGACTGTCAGCTGTCTTTCTTGGAGCCTTTTATTGAGGAGGTCATCCATCTGATCCACAGTGCAGTACATAGGTGAGGCTCCGGGTGGAGGAGGACCGAAAGGGTTGGCGGTGTACGCGCTTGCTGGCTCCTTGGTGTATGCTGGAGGTAGGGACTGCTGACCTGACGTCATCTCCTGATCCTCCTGAGGCGCGGTGGGGCCAGGATTTTCCGCCTCAGAGGGTAAGGGCCCTGTGGCAGCAGGGCGGTTGTTTTCCTTAGGAGCAGAGGGATTGTTTTCTTGAGGAGCAGGGGCTTGACGACGCGCCTGTCCTAGGATGGCCTCCAGCAGGGAGACCATCTCTGGGGTTAAATTGATGTCTTGCCCAGCAATGTGGACTGTCTGGGGTGCCGGGGTTCCGTTTTGATTAGCAGCGGGGGTCGGTCTTGAATCACCGACATGCTCTCGAGTTGTTCGCAGAGGAACGACATTGGATCCTGCTCGGCTGGCAGGTTCCTGTTGAAGCGGTGAAGCGGCGACGGAATCAGTGCTATCGAAGGATCGCTCCCTGGTCTGGTTCCGACGGTTGCTTTGGGATCGAGTTCTCATGGCTGAATTGCTCGTTCCCACAGACGGCGCCAAATGTTGGATCGTAAAATCCTGAATGCTGATCTAGCAGTGAATTAAATGCCAGACAAGAACGAAAAGACGCTTCTGCTCCAACTCCGGTGAACCTGCAGGTAGGGGAGCGCAACAGAGAGGGTGTCTCTGGGTCCCTCTCCGATGCTTAAATGAGTATATGTGTGTATAAAACTCAAAAACGTAAGGAACGTATGTAAAGCAAGGGTATTTATAGGGTAGGAGAGATCAAACCGTATAAGGCAGCTGGATATCTTAGTGTATATTCTTTTGCTGAAGATTCGGATCGTGTGGGATATGGCAGTTACTGTGAGATATTGCAGTTACCAAATCTAATCTTTAGTGAATATGTGACCGAGATACGCGGGATATCATGGCCACTCCATTGTTAACGGTTTAGTGGGACCAGAGGAGAGAGGCAGGGCTCTCTTCGGGGCGAGAACTCTCATGGCGAGCAGTGAGAGGTCACGGCCTGGTGAAGTATGGTGAGCACTCAGGGCGTCCTCTATAGTTATTAGGCCTTCGATGTATTTTCCTTACTGGGCTGTCACTATCGATACCCAACAGTATCAATCTATAAAAGTAGAATTATGAGTTTTCATTGGTAGATTGGATACTCCTAAGGCGGGAATTTGCAACTTCATATCAGTGCAACCGTACTTTGTTAATGAATGTTTTATCTTGTTGGCACTCCAAGAACATGAAAAGCACACCAAGTGTGGTTAGAGTGAACTATCTTTTTAATATCAGCAATACAACTTTCGATTTCCCATGAAACAGAGCTAGATGCATTAAGTACATTTATAACCTCTTTCAAGAATAATTTAAGAGTGGATACTGTTAGAATCTCATTACATGGCTAGACGAGCCTCTAGGATTGAAACTTGTTCAATTGGGTCGGGTTTTTTTAACTATATCGATTAAGTACTTGCATTTCTGGGCCAAAACATCATATAAGAAATAAAAAAAAAAAACTGTTCATATAACTAATTTTCAAACCTGTTACACTGAAAACCGAAAAATCACACTCAAACCCAAAATGAGCATTCAAAATCATATTAAACAATAAAATAATCAAGTGAACAACTTTCACGCAATCTTCTATTAATACCAATTGAAAAATAAAAAGATCGAGTGAACAATTTAATTAATATTAATTTATTGATCTTATTAAATAATACAAATCCATGTAATATATATAAGTATATATGTATTAACAGTCGGACCGGTCCCCATAGACCTAATCAGATTGAAACACTACAAGAAACTCGAGCATACACATCGGCAAAAATGCGGTGCTAACTGCATAAATACTGTTGTTAACGTCTAACAACGACGAGATCTTCGTCTCTATATAAACTATTTTATATAGTGACGTTAACAATAGTAACTATCTTAACGTTAAAAATTTAAATTTTTTTCGCACGACATCAACAATAGTCGTCACTATATAAACTATTTTACAACAATAATTGAATATGTTGCTGAATGACTATACTAATGTCGACAATATATTGACACGTAAACCTATTTTTATATTTTCCCGGTACTTATGTTTTAACGACGAAAATATTTATTAGTTACAGCATACATCTGTTGTTGTAATAGTTATATTTACGACAAAACTTTACGTTTTTAAATATGTACATTTACAACGGAAAAGTCATCTACTACTGATGAAATCATTTAATATCAGTTGTTGGTTGACATTACACATTCATCAATGTAAAAAATAAAGTGACGACAAAAATTAGCATTAAATGTATATTATAACGATGGAAAATATATTATGCCTAATAAGTAATAATAACGACAACAAAAACTGCCGACACAATATACATATATTCAACTACAACTACTAGAGTCAACACGAAAGTTTCGTTGCTGTTGCAACAGATTATTGTAGTGAAAATCTGAACACCATTAGAAAAATCCAACCGTAAACTGAATTGTGTAATTTTCATCTAGTCCGGTTTTTGTTAATTTTTTGAACTCACTGGTTTTTCCTTTCATCCAACGAGCCTCAACATGGAGGGTAGAGACATCATAGCACGAACCATTTGCAACATGCATTATGGAGTTAAATTGATTGCGAGTAATAGCCGCAACATAAGAGATATCATCCTTGAAACTAGCGTCAAACATAATCGTAACCCAACTTCTTAAGAGCGATAGAGACTTAGGAGCTAAAACATTTGACAATGGAACTGACACGACTCTTTTAATAAATATAATCTCTATCAGATTGTTTTGAATGGTTTATATATCATTTACCTTTTGTTTCTTTATTTCTCTATTGTCAAATCTTGTTAAGCGCCAAATACATTGAATCTCTGAATTTGTCTCCTTTACCTATTAGGATCCCAATATTTAAGGGCTCCATTATCACTTCAATGCACTCGTTCAAGCTCCAGATGAGAGACTCCACATTAATACCCCAAATAATATTTCCATACTAATCTAACATGTTAGCATGTCAGTAGGACATGTACCCCATCTACTGCCTCCTTTTTGCATAAAAAATGCACTCTTCTATAATAGCCTTGGTTAGTAAATAGTAACCACCACACGAACATCTTGTGTAAATTTTGGAGACTGAGCTTCCCAATGTTATTACTTCGGGCATCTTCAATCAGTACTGCGGATCTTGTCGAGAGTTGATTTTATTTTGTAGAAGTACAATATATTATAGTTAGACGCCACTTTATAAAATCCATCATTTGAAGGTCCCACACTATCGTATCCACTGCATCAATAATTGTTAATTGGATTTTCTTGATTACTTGGATAGTATCAACCTCCAACCAAAATTCATAAGGATCCAGCTTCCATAATAGTTTCCTAGAAATGAGCTCATGAACTTACTATGACATAGATTCTTCAAAAGGCCGTGTCTCTCCGGGCATGGCTATTTTAGTTTCAATCGCAATCAATCCCTGCAACTGCAAGCACAAAAATAAATCCAAAACAAGTTGAAACGTTAGTGAATAAGTAAACATAAATGGTCGGGAATTATTTGGTCAACAACGTCTATAAAGGAACTTATAAAAGAAGCGTGAATCTAGAATATATATCGCTGCTCCCCACGGGAGAGATATGGAGATTAAAGGGGCAATCAATTAGTATTACTAATTTGAATTAACCCGTCGGTCAGGTTCACGAGGGTTAATCTAAACCTAACCCGTTGATTTTGATGAAATCACTAGTATCAATCCGAACCTGAGATGTTGGATTATGGATCAATATTAATCCAACCTGTTGGTTATGGGTTAACCCCATATTTTTGAACAATTAAAAAAAATATAACATACCCAAAAGTTTCATTTGACAGATCTGAAACTTTTTGCTTCTGCACAAATGTCATTGATTGATTGCCTCGTCTCTAATCAACTGATGAATCTCCGATACAGCGAATCATAATATACTTAAACAAGCGTGCACTCCGCACCCTCCTAACTTGTTTAATGAGATACTATGATCCTATTGGTCAACTAGTCAATCCAATTACACTAAAATATATAACAGATACTCTGCTTTTGCTCTAGACTTTGACAAGTGATGGTAGGATCACCAACTTTGACGACATATGCACTTAACGATCGTCTATTGAATTGATAGGATGTCGAATCTGCATTACAATATATTTTCATCTGCAGATCATTCTTTGATGGAAAGAAAATCCCTTGACTATATGAACCCGTGATATATATGATAACTCTCACAATTGCCTCATAGTGTGATATTTTCTGTGTTTGAACAAATTGACCAAGTTGTTGTACAGAAAAAGAAATATTTGGCCTTGTCATTGTCCGATACGACAATTTTGAATTTCCCAACCATTCGTCGATATAAATCAATATCATCAAACTTGTTATCTTACAAATTAGCGCCAAATGCTTCATCACACTCGACAGTAGTGGGCTTCAAGTTCTGTTCCATGGGCTTACGCGCTTTCTTGGCAGCTCCTAGTCCTGCACTGATGAAATAATGAACGACAATTTTCATTCAAGAAGTCTCCTCCATTGTCACTTCGAATAGTTTTTACTGAAGTTTGAAATTGATTTGCACTTCTTAAGATGAAGAGTAATTTCAGATTTTTATTTCAGTAGGAATAACCATGTAGTTCTGGTGCAATCATCAAGAATGGTAAGAAAGTATCGATATCCTTTATTAGTTGGTACACGATATGATCCCTATATATCCAAATGAATAAGATCAAATGGTTTTAAAGTTATAGATTCACTTATTGGAAAATTCAATCATGTTTGTTTTGCAAGAGGACAAATAGTGCAATCCTTTATACATTCAACAACTGTTGAAGATAAAGTTCAAGACAAAGCAGACATATGTGGAATGGATATATGTCCTAGACGCATGTATCACACCATCGGATTACCATAAAAAACCTTAGTGCTTACTTCACTGCAAATCACCTTTTGAGTAGCTACAACTGGTAGAACGTTTAAGCCTTTGATCTGTCTACCAGTCACCAAGTCTTCCCAACGCATAGGTCATGTATGAGCATCGAATCAGGAAGAAACATTATTCTGCACTTCAACTGTGCTGTCAATAATTTCAAAGCGGAAATCAAATTTTAATTAGACTCTGGGACAGGTAAGACATTTTTTAACTGATAAAATCATCAGAAAGTGCATAAGAACCAATTTAAGTTACTTTGCATCTTTGCTCATTCGGTAAATACACGAATTGAAGAGGTGTATTGTTCAATCTAAGATGAAATAATTAAGAACTGTTGAATGTGATATGATTGGTTGCACCAGAATCAACAATTCAATAATCAACCAAAATTTTATAGAAGCTACTTGCCATATTGCCATTAACATCAACACGACTATGCTTCCCTTGCTGCATATATTGCAGAAATTGAACAATTTGATCAGTTTGTTTGTAGTTAATTACAAAGGAAAAGCACGTGAAGAACAAGTATCATGATCATTGTCATTAGTATTGACAATGTCAACAAACGCATGAGAACTCTGGCCTGGGAACTCCATTTCTTCTTTAAATTTTCAGGAACACCATTTTTCTCCCAACATGTGTCCACTTTATGACCTTTCCTTCGGTAATACGTACACAACTTTGTTAATTCTACCTTAGAAAGTAGAATTAGACCGAGAAGAATATAGCAAAGTAGTGGTAGTCTCTAATAAACCATCAGACAATACTCGTGTAAGGGAACGTTTGTTTCTTCTTGTAGTAAAACAGAGTAGGCTACATGAAGATTCAACAATGGTTATCTAAGCAGATGATTATTACGAACAAAAGCGAAAATCTCATTTAATCCAAGCAAGAACTAAATTAACTTATGTTTTTCTTTACTAGCAGATAATAGAGTGACAGTGTTATCCTGTTCACATACTAGCATCAGATCATGTATGAGTGCCAGTTCATCTCATAACATCTTTAAGTTACCGAAATACGTAGTGATGGATAATGTACCTTGAGTGACATGATAAATGTCATGATTAAGTTGAAAGATCCTAGTTCCATCGACTTTGCTGAACATATCGTAAAGATCATTCCAAACGAATTGTGTGGTAAGATTTTAAAATAGACCAATGGCTAGTTATTTCATTACAACATTGTGAATCCAGGCCTTGACAATGGCATTACATCAATGCCAATGACTACGAGTATGTTGTTCGAATAGAATTGACTTCCGTGAACAAGTTCCATCGATAAAATAGATCTTGTTCTTAACCAGAAGACCTTCTATTATTGCTCTGCTCCAGATTTGATAATTCCTCATACCAAGCAGCTGAAATGATATCAGTGATGATCCGGTAGTGACTGATGGATGCAGATAAAATCTATCATCCACAATCGAAACTCCTTCAATCGCCATAATCTCAACCGAACATGAAAAATCATAATCTCAAATAGTGAATTGACGAACAGGTCTGAATCGAGAATCGTGATGATCCATAGGTTTGTGAGCAAGCACAGAAGGAGGTACTATCCTAACAAATGCAGGTGTTCTCTGTCACTTTTGTGATTAATCATAAAGATGAAATGAAAGAGACTAATTGCTTTGATACCATGGTGAATATTGAGAGAGCTGAAAAAGAAGATGAATTCATCTATATTTTCATAACTCACAAATGTACATATTGTTCTGCTATTTATAGTACACATACAAATTTGTAACTAACTTTCAAGAGAGCTTAACTATGTAACTAATTCTAGAATATGTAGCGAATCGTATTCGGGTCCAATTTCATAATCCAAAACGATTTGTTATTTGGGCCGGTCAACTCGACTTTAGTTTGTCCTCGAACGGGTTGATCTGAACCCGACCAGATTTTATCGGTCATTTTCGAATCACGACAAACATCGACACCTTTACAAATTAATCGTGTATGTTTTATTTTTAGTTTTTGTTTAATTATTTATAAATAAAAATCATTATTAGATAAGAAAAAATAAATTGCGGGTCTAATGTTGAAAGTATTGAATAGTTTGAACTTTAAGATTGACCACACGCTAAAATTGTGATTCAAATATTTTAGTTAAACTTTTGAATCTCAATTTATAATTGGTTAGTTTGGAAGTTCAAACTCAACGACATTGTAACAATAGGATTTTAATTCTACTATATATGTACTTTAATTTTCTAAGTAAGTAGATTACTAAATTTATAATCACAAACTAATGTAGTTTATAATGTATATAATGTAGTTTTGGACTTTCAAACTAAGCACAAATCAATTATAGTTGAGATTTATTTAACCCAAAATCTCTGGATATTAATTTTGTCTAACTTATATTGTTAGTTTGAAAATTCAAATTTAATCTAACTTGTGACATTAATTTTGTAATTCAACTTTGTGTTTGGTGTTATTTTTAAATAAAATGGCAAAATAAATAAGCATATGGCAAGTTTATTACCCCTTCAATCTTTGCAACGCTTCTCGTAGCGCGTTTACATATATTTTTTGAAATGTCATAATTTTTCAAAAAGTGTATATGCCAGGCAAAAAATTGAAAAAAGTAGGTTCCGTCGAAAATATTTTAAGAAAATGTTAATAGGTGCAACCACTGGTAGCGTGAATTAATCAACACGCGACCTGAACATGCGTGTTTAGACAATTTTCATGCAATTATTTGCACATGGATGCAATTATTTGAGGCGTATGTATAGTTTTCTTCAATTATTGTGCTTCTATTCTCTTTAATACACAGAGTCCACTCTGTTTTTTCATTCCCATGTTAGCAACTCCTTACCTCTTTATTCTTCATTAGGTAGTAGTTGTTTGTTCTTCATCAAAATCTTCAGTAAGGTATGTTATATATTTGTTTATATTGTATAATACCAATATTTTGAAAATTGGTAGGAGTTATATTTACATAAATATAAGGTCAAGTAAAAGATAAGCACATTTGATAAGAAATTTTATAATACTAGTTCTTTAGGATCAAGCATGGCAGAGATTGGTATCATTTGTTTGTATGACAGCGAAATAGTGTCTCAGAATGGTAGTGAGGTTTATGTGGGTGGTACCTCCAATATTACTACAACTACCTTGAATATCTCTTTTTCTATACTAAAGGAAATTATATGTATGGAGTGTGGTTGGTCGGATCTTGAAGCCAGGTCCATAAGCATTTCATATAAATTTACAGATATTGATGGACTTTGCAAGTTTGTACGGATTCAATCGCAAAGTGCATTGTGTTTGGCTTTACAATTAAGTGTTATTAGTCGATTTATTGTGTTTAACGTGACTAGATGACTCAACATTATTCCAAACATTACTGATAGTCATGAGATAGTGAATATTTTGCATGGTCACACTAATAATCTCTCAGATGACGGTGTTGACATTGATGCACTCTCAAATACTTGGATAAATGAAGAAGATCCATATGTTATGAAGACCCCCAAGAGGTGTTTGGGGTTGGCGAGAATTCTGAGAATGTACATGGAGGTGTCGATGGTGGAAGTAGCTCCTGTGACATGCAAATGATGCTACCCACTGCTGAAAAATGGATTGATAGTAACTGGATTGACAACTTTCAATCAAGGGATGAACGGTCTGTGGGACATCCACCATCAACTGAAGGTTTCCTAAATATAAACATGAAGTTTAGTAGTAAGGAGGAGTTAGCTGCAACGGTGAGGAAATGACACATAACTAATTCTAAGGTTTGCATTGTTGAGTCATCCAATCCAAAATCAATTGTCTTCAAGTGTAAAGTTGATCCCACAAATTGTTCGTGGTCATGGAGAGGAACCCTTTTTAAACTCCATTTTCCACATACATGCGCGAATGAAGTTCTCATTGAACGATACCAGAACATCGATTGCAAGTTGATAGAGTCTCTAATTAGAAATTTAGTTTTCGCTGACAGTGGTTTGAAAATTTCAGTAATCCAATGATGGTTGATGAAGAGTTTGGTTCGAAGATTTTATATTCAAAGGCATGCTACTCCAAACAATTAAGTAGTATTTGAGTCTTTATACGAAACAAATGAAGATGCCTTTGTAAACTTCCCTATGCTACTATCAGCCATGACCGTATATATATCTGGGACAGTTTATGATTTCATGCCCAAAAGAGTAAATGTTGAAACGCATGTAGCAACCTTTGGTATGATGGTTTGGTCATTTGGTCTATCAATTGAAGGATTTGTCCATTGTCGACCACTCATAGGTATAGATGTGACACATTTGTATGAGAAATATAATGGAAAAGTGTTTGTAGCCCTATTCTAACAACTGCATATATCATTCGACATTTGGTATTTAATACATGTTACCTCTGCGTTCCTGCTAGGGGTGTCAAAACGGGTCATGGGTCGACCCATGGGTCGTGTCGTCATTGGGTCGTGTCAGTGACCCCCTGACCCAAACACGACCCATGACATAGTATGGGTCAGGTTTGCAAACCCAAACCTGACCCGCGGGTTGGTGGGTAGTGATGAATGAAAGGGTTGGGTCAGACTAACCCGTTTGACCCCTATGACCTGCGGGTCAATCTGACCCATTTGACCCGCGCACACACAAAAAAACACAATGCACTGAATCATATTACCACCAATTTTGTCAAATGCATACAAGATTACAAACCATAATGCATCCAATATTCATACAACATTCTTGCCAAAATCACAACATAACTAGTTAACTACCAAATTCAAAGTGGAATAACAAAAAGGCAACCAACATATATCATCAATGGACAAACCAGAATATTTCCAAAGTTAGTTTTGTTGCACTTGCTCCTTACATCTAGTCATTGCACTTGCACTTGCTCCTCCTTTTTCAGTAGTTAAGACCTTGCATTATATACATGAACAAACCAACAATGATATTTTATAGTAAAAGAACATTGTCAAACAAAAACATAACACAATGCATACAATACGATCAACAAATAGAAACCAACTTAATTTCAACAAATAGAGCCTTGTGACTCTTCTACCTCCGCCTCGAGATTTCCAACCGAATCAGCATCCATTAACTCCATTGTTTCTTCATTCACTACTTCACATATAAAATGCAAATAAGTTAACCAATAAAAATATACAGTGAAACGAAATTGTAACAACAAAGGTCAAATAGGTTAACATACCTTTGCCATAAGATATCCAATCTCTACAAGACATGATCGCTTCAACAGTTTCTGGCTTAAGTGAACTTCGATATTCATCAAGGACACGACCTCCAATACTAAACATACCTTCTGAAGCCACAGTTGTAATGGGGCACTCAGAATATCACATGCCATTGAAGAAAGTACAGCACAACGATTGCTTTCACTTTTCCAATAACTTAATATATCCAAATGTTCTTGTCCATCAAATAGCTCCTCATCTAAATAACGGTCTAGCTGGGACTTCTGACAGTGTTGATTGGTCGATCTTAGAGAGCCAAATTCCTGAAAATATACAAATAACAAAAAACATTATAATATTATGAAATGAATGTATAAATAAAAGAAAGTGTTGTTGAAATTATTACTTACATTGAACACAACACCTCCCATTTTTGAGTGTCGTAAAATCTGACCCTCAACACTAGAAGTAAAATCTGACCCTCAACACTAGAAGAACGCATCCTTTTGTATGAATCTTTAGAAGTCACTGGTCTTGCAGATGATTTATACACATAAGCCTCGTACACCTCATGCAACTTAGAGTGGATCATCGAAGCTTTCACCTTTCCAATATTTTCACCATACAACTTGTTGAATGCAAACTCAACAAACTGAAATTTGTACCTTGGATCCAACACCACGGCAATTGCGAGAATTTCACTAAAACTGGACCAATACTTGTCAAATTTCAGTTTCATCCTATCCACCATACTCTTCATGAAGTAACGTTCACCAACGTAATCCTTGGCCAATGTCAAATTTATAACAAATACCAATGGAAAGTATAAATTGGCAGTTGGATACTTTGTCCCTGAGAAAATGCAAGTCAGGTCATAAAAAGCACCCAAGAAATCCGTAATGGACTCAACTCTTCCCCATTCATCCGCAGTAGGACACTCTATGGAACTTCCAAACTCCATGTGTCCAAGGGGATTTTTATAGTGTAAGACACTTTGAAGCATTTCAAAAGTTGAATTCCACCTAGTAGGACAATCTTGCTTCAAACCTTGATGACCATCCATCCTAAAATTCTTCACATTTTTTTGAAAATCTACTTTTCTAACTTGAGAGCCTCGAATGTATTTCACCATTTCTCTGATTTATTTTTACAGCCACGTCAATTTCTTTTAATCCATCTTGCACTATCAAGTATAAAATATGCGCACAACAACGCACGTGAAAAAATTCCCCATCTAAGATAAGTGGGTTATTTTGCAACAACTTATATTTCAGCCTCTCCACACAAACATCATTTGAAGAAGCGTTATCCAAAGTTAAAGAAAATAATTTATCAAGAATGCCCCCAATCACTCAAAATATCATAAATCTCTTCTGCCAAAGCTTTACCAGTATGAGGAGGGGCCATAAAATGAAAACCCAACAACATCTTACGCAACACCCATTCACTATCAATAAAATGTCCAGTCAAAGAAATATACCCATCAGTAGTAACAGAAGTCCACAAATCATAAGTCAGACAGATTCTACTTCGACATGATGCTAACATAAGTTTCATTGTCCCTTTCAAAGAAGCATGCATCTTCATGACATCAGCTTTAACAGTATTTCTAGTGATCATTTGTATGTCAGGTCGCAAATATTGGAAAATAGCCTTTATCCTAGAATATTCAACAAACATAAAAGGCAAGTTATGCATAACTATCCCAGATGTGATCAACTCTCTAAATTTCATCGGATCAAATTGATTAGACTGCAAAGACATTGAACCGTCTTTACTTGCTATGAGCATTTGACCCACATTTTTCATATATCTCCTAGCGCACTTTTCTCTATGGCGCTTCGTATTACCGGTTCCATACTTACTTGAACAAAGGTATTAAACCTTGCATTTCTTACACCGCGACTTACGTACTCCACCAGTTTGAGATAATGGGATAATGTCAAAGTATTGCCAAATTTGTGATTTCAAGATTACTGGTTTTTCTCCACTAGGCTTGACTACACTATCAACCATAACTTCTTTACCTTTACCAGAAGTAGCTGATGTTACTTCAAGCTCAGTATTAGGCATAACTCCTTCAAGTTCATCAATATCAGCATCTACATCATGGAACCTCTCATCATCAAAACCATTTCTCAATAGTTGATCATCAATCTGTACAAACAAAGGAACAGAAAACCAGTTTTTTTTTAAAAGGAACATAAAAAAACATAAAACAAAACAACACTCAGCTTGACAGATTGAATGAACATAACACATATAAAAACATAACCAAACTCATATAAAAACCGAACCATTTCTCAAAGACAGCACATAGAACACAAACCGAACCATTTCTCAAACCGAACAGAAAACACAACACAAAAAACATAGCACCGAAAACAGAACCAAACTCAGCTTGACAAACAGAACCTATACATCATACATGTATTAAGTAATATTCCAACAAACTCCAACAAATATTTACTAATTAAACATAAGCAAACTCAGCTTGACAAACAGAACCTATACATCGTACATCTATTTATTAATTAAACATATAGTATAGAAACAGTTACTGCATTATACTCGCCACAAACTCCAACAAATATTTATTGAAACTTCTTTAATAGAAACACCATATATCTATATATAAATATCAAATATGATCACCATATATCACTACGAATGGATGAAAGTAAGCAAGAAGTGATAAAGTGATCTCCTCTTTCATTATAACAATGAATGATAAAAGCTGCTATTATTTGACAAACAGAACCAACACATCATTCAGCTTGACAAATTGGATCAAACACATCATTCAGCTTGACAAACAAAACCAAACTCAGTAGACCGAACATCATTCAGCTTGACAAACAAAAACAAACTCAACTTGACAAATTGGTACTAACAGACCGAACATCATTCAGCTTGACAAACAGAACCAAAGACCGAACATCATTCAGCAGACTGAACATCATCATCAACACAGCAAAGCACATCAGATCGAACCTAGCATAGCACATCAAAGACCGAGCCTAGCATAGCACATCAGATCGAACCTAGAACAGCAAAGACCGAACCTTATCATTCATGCTGAAGTGGTGAAAGACCGAACGAAGCTGCGCTGGAAGACGAAACCGAAGTGCTGGTAGACGAAGCTAACTGCGCTGGGAGAAGAATGCTGACTGCGCTGGGAGAAGAATGCTGACTGCGCTGGGAGAAGAATGGAAATGAAATATCTGCCTTCTGAATTGTTGTTGGGACAATACTAGGTTAAAAGACAACCACAGGATGTTCGACACATGTAAGGTTAGGATTTATTTATTTTTTTAAATGTCGGTCACGGGTCACGGGTCACGGGTTGACCCGTGGGTCACACCTTCCGACCTAAACCTGAGCCGTGTTTTCACGGGTCAGCTACGAGTTGGGTCAAATTGACCTATGGGTCCAAAATCCTGACCCAAACCCAACCCGTGGGCTGGTCACCCACGGGTTGGGTCAATTTTTGACACCCCTAGTTCCTGCGCCTATGCATAGATTTCTAATTATTTTTTAACAAAATTTAATTTTTCAATTTTTTTTACATAAACACTTTTTGAAAATATTCCTTTAATTAAGAAACTCTAAAGAAACAAACAAACACTTGGCGACTGCATAAGAATCCAACATGTCTTGTGCGTGTGGAAATTTGATCTAATTGCGAAGAAAATGGTGTAATATAATTGTGTATAGACGGTCTTGTAATATTAATTCCAAATCCATATAATGAAATTAATTATATATTTATTGAATTACTAGAATACTGTTATAAATACTATATCTTACATCAATTTGGTTAAGCGTATTTTTTATCAGAAATACCGCTTTACTTTTAGAAATAAAACGTCGTGACACTAGGTCACGGGAGTTCATACATCATGTCATTAGCTACTAAACATACAAATGGTAGTGGTTGTATTTCGACCCAATCGTGAATATGCACTCCCATTCTCGCTTGCTTTGCTATCCAATTTGCACATTCGTTGTTTGTCCTTGGAATAGCTCGCCAATGCACTTGCTCAACTTGTCTTGCGAGTGCTCGGATGTTCGATATTATTGTTGATAATCTCCAATGTGTCGGCCCCTCCATGATCTATTGATGAACCACTTGTGAGTCTGTTTCTATAATGATGATTTGTCATCCCGCTTAAATTGCTAAACGTACTCCTTCGTGTATCGCCAAGGCCTCCATCGTTTCTATGTCATCGCTCCTTTGCCTCTAGTTCATTCTGCCCACTAGTTTGCCGGTTTTGTCTCGTGCTACCACTCCTATGCCTGCTCTTTGTGTTTCCTTGAACCACGATGCATCACAATTATGTATCTTGATCGTGTCACCCGGTGAGGGTTGCCATTGTTGGTTCGGCCGCTCCTTATGTCTGGGCATCAGATTGGTTCGGCCAACTCCTAGTTGCTCCTCATGGGTTTGCTTGATCTTCATTATGATGACCCTCGTATTTGGTTGCTTAGCTTCAAAATCCGACGAGCATCTCGCCTTCCATATGTGCCAACATGTTATTAGGATGAGTGCCCACTTCTTGTCGGTTAATGTGGTCGGACCATGCAGCTCTTCCTTCTTCTTCCTTATCCATTCTACCATGTCAAGTCGGTTTGGCCGATCCAAATGTACCCCTCCAAGTGTGCCACTCCAAATCTGCTCCGTCCACACGCATTCCAATATCATGTGCTTCCGTGTCTCGACTTCTCGACATATCGGGAAACTCGGAGATACGTTCATACCCCTACGAACCATGTTCACTTTTACGTCTATGGAGTTTGTTGCTAGTCATCATATAAAGTTCTTTACCTTTGGTATTACCTTTGCCTTCCACAACTCTTTCCAAAACGTACCTCGGTAGTTTGGGTTCAGTATTGTTCTTGTCTCGGATCGTTCTCGGATTTTGTGGTAAACCTATCGGACTTGGGGCTTTCCATCCTTCGTGTGTGGCCAAATGTACCGGTCCCTTCCCCCGTCTCGTGGTAAAGGTAGGTTGAGGATATGTTCTGCATCTTCTTGATCGAAAATACTCCTCACAAGGTTCACGTTCCATGTGCCATTTGGGTTGATGAGCTCACTTACACGTAAGTTACCTTCGTGCTCCACCAAGTCGTCTCCATTCACACTTTTGCTCTCCTTGGTATAGATCCATGGGTTCTCAAATATTCGGAGCCAATCATCCACATCCCCTCTTCCTTGATTACATCTCGGCCATATAGAATGCTACTCCATCCCCTTGAAGCTCGGCTCCATTTTTTTGCCTCTAATAATGTACACCGTGGGAAGTATAGTCCTTTTAGAACTTGCGCGCATATGGTGTCGGGGTCGGTCATGATTCGGCTCGCTATTTTTGTTAATAGCGTCATGTTCAAACTTTGAAGTTCCCGAAATCCTAGTCTGGGCCCCTATCTCCTTTGCCTTTGTTAAGACATCTCATCTTCTCCAATGCGTTCTTTTCCCATCTGATGTTTGCCCCCACCAAAAGTCCGCAATGAGAGCATTTATCTCCGCACACCATGTTTTTGGTAAACGGAATACACTCATTACGTACGTGGGGATCGTTGTGATGATCGCCTTTATGAGCATTTCCTTTCCCGCTTGGATTAAAGTTTTCGACCTCCATCCTCCTAGTTTGTCCTTGATTTTTGTTTTCAAATATCTCAAAGCCTCCTTCTTTGAACGACCCCAAACCGATGGCAATCCTAAGTAATTGCCTGGGTCACCAGTGTTCTTGATGTGTAACGCGTCCTCCACCCCTTTCCTCTCGGTCGGATCGACCCCTTTGTTAAAGAATATGGTCGATTTGTCTCTGTTTATCTGTTGGCCCGATACTCAACAGTAAGATTCTAGGATATTTCATAAACCTTTAGCATTGTCTGGCGCTCCTCTAATGAAGAACTACGAGTCATCTGCAAAAAACAGGTGATGTAATTCTGGGCATGTTCTCCTTAGATTGATCCCCTGTATGACCCCTTCCCTAGCGTCTCCTTCCATTCTTTGTGATAGCACATCCGCTAGTAGTATGAATAGGTAGGGGGATAGAGAGTCAGCTTGTCGTATTCCCCGGGTTGGGTGTATGGAGCTTGTTCTTTCCATATTAATCACCACTTGATATGTGGTCGATGATATGCATTCCTTTATCCATCCCAACCATTGCTCTGCAAAGCCCCGTTTCCTTAGAGTACTAATTAGGAAATCTCATTCCACCCGATCATAAGCTTTCTGCATGTCAATTTTTAGCGCACATTCCACCTTATCTCCCCTTCAGCTCATGTTCAAATGATGGAACATCTCGTGCGCTACCATTATGTTATCCTGTATGTGGCGACCTGATACAAATACACTCTGGAAAGGAGTGATAAGCTCTGATAGATAACACTTTAATCTATTCACCAACACTTTGAAATGATTTTATACAGAAAATTGCAGCAGCTTATCGGCCTAAAATCAGTAGATCTCATCGGGTTTGGTATTTTTGGAATCAACACTATATCCGTATTGTTAAGGGGGTTTAGAAGAGTATCTGTTCTGAAGAAAGCCTTGACCGAGGTGATCAAGTCTGCACCCACGTTAAGCGTACAATATAATAATTTTTTTGTAGTATGTTTTTTTTTTTTTACAATATCCAGTTTGACAAACAGAGCTTCATGCTATAATACGTACAACAAGGCAAGAGATTAATTAGCTAGGGAGGAAAAAAAATTATTCTATTTTACACTAATTGATGAATTACTACTAGTTCATTAAAACAGTCGTCTGATCTTGGTCGTACGAGGTGCCTTTACCCTTTTGAGAACACTGATATGGAACTGTCGATGTTGAGTATCCCACCGCAATCCGATCTCGTCGCTAGAACGTAGATGTCGTTTTTTACAAAACTGTGCCCAGGAGCCATTGATAACGTAAGAACAGCAGGAAGGCCATATCTTGAGCGTCATATTATGGTGCACAATGCCTGTGTCGTCGTCCACCATCTCCACACTCAGACCTGAGCAATCCTCATCCTGCACTTTCCTTCTCATCTCCTCCTCCATCAGCGGCAGCACCTCCTCTTCCATCAACTTTCTCGACACCAACAACCGACTCAAGCCGTTCACGTCGCTCTCCCTCAGACGTTTCCGTATCTTCCAAGCTGGAGGGTCGTTCTGGAATCTCTTATTAACCCTATAACTAGTAGGTCTAGGGCAGTGTCGTCGTCGTCTAGGGTTTAGTGGAATGGTAGTACTAGTCTTCATGAATACTGAACTAGCTGCCATGTCGATTTTAGCAACAGAGCTTTGTAATATTGCTCCTTTTTCTTGTTCTTCCTGTTTTGAAACAACGTCGTCAGTCGATGATGATGATTTGTCAGTGACAGAGGTAGCAGCAGTCGTAGCAGTAAATGGGCTAACAGAAATCTCTGTACCAAATAGTTTGAACACCATTGTCGTGGAAGGTTTTGTGCTACTCGTTGATAATGATGCTGATGCTTGTTTGGTAACATCATCAGCAGCGATGCTGCAGCTGCTAGGAATCGTGTTTATAGCCATTTCTGCACCGAATAATTTGAATATTTTCATTATTGCCCGCGCAGGAGTGATTTATGTTGCTATCAGCTGATCGATTCTTTATTACAGAAGAAACACGATTAACACACACACACAAAGACAGACCTAGTGTGGTTTCTGTATATATAGAGAGAAGAGAGGCAGGTTTATTGAAACAGCAGTAATATTATATATATATATATATATATATATACCCATGTGCGTATACACATATCAATCTATATATAGTTATATACCATAGTGTTATATATATATATATATATATCATATAATTGAGCACTGTTTATATATCCTTAAATAGTTATATATATATATATATGTATATATATGATATTTTGGAAGTATATACGTACTTACTGGCAATAATTTATCATAGCAAAAATATTTAAATTTCTTAAATATGCTCATCTTTATATGTAGAGACGTATATTAATAATACTTAATACTTAATAGTGTCAAATTGGTTTAATACTTATAGCTGGCTATAATCTATTTTAGGAAAAATATTTGAACTGGTTTGCATCTATCTATTGCAATATAATTATATATGTCTATTAATTATAAGAGGAATATACCGACGGAAAGCTCGTATATCGTACTTACTTGATGATCGATTCTCGACATGTCTCAATATTATTCTTTTTATGAAAATAAAAAAGTATGGAATATATTTAAGTCTCACATGTTTTCCTTATTTACCCTTCCAAAAGTAATTCAAATTTGAACTATTTCTTAATACAAAATGTTACATTAGTCCTTTTCGTTGTACTTTTTGGAAAAGTAGAGAGGTATAACCAGTGTAATCAGAATAGGACTGGATCAGCGGTATGCCCGAGAATTGGATTCCTGTCCGGTTTGGTTAAGTTAAAAGACTGTTTTGCAAATAAATAGTGTTTTAACTGGGTTGGACCGACCGTTTTTTCAAAAAATGTGTGGTTTTTTAAAAACCAACCGGTTTCCGTTCATTTTTTAAGATATTTTTTTTACACACCAAACGGTTTTTTCGGTTTAAACCGATTGATTTTGTTTAAAGCACTAGTTAAGTTCTCCTTATTCCTCTTGGCTCTTGCTCATTCATTCTAGTCGAACTTCAACACTAGAGCTGCGCAGCTTCTCTGTTCCTCTTCACCGTTCCAAGCTTCCAGCTTCTTCGGTCTGCAACCGCGCAATGTTCCAGCTTCTTCACCGTTCGCATCCTTCGATCCGCAACAGCAGCAACCGTAGCCTTCGTTCCGGAATGAATGAATTGAGTCGCAACCTTCGTTCTTCAGTTGTCCAGCCGCAACCTTCGCTTCCAAGTTCTTCAATTCGTTCGCTGTTGTTGTATTGAATTCAGTTATGGTTAGGTTTCCTAGGTTAATTGTTGAAAATTCATTCGTTGTTGTTGCTGAATTCGTTCATTGTTGTTGCTGAAAATTGTTGCTGTATAATTGTTGAAATTGCTGAAAATTGTTTCTGTTAGGTTAAGAAATCATCTCAATTCATCCGTTGATACTCGAAGTCTCCCAATTCGATCAATTTTGATATCTCTTTAAACCATGAATCCTGAATAGTAAGCTTCCATAATCGTCTCTTCTACGGCAACATCAAGTTTTGGTTGAAACTGATTGTACTTTCGTATATTGTGGAATTTGGGTTCCTTAGGATCTTCTTTCTTCGATTCGAGCTCATTTGAAAACTTTTGGTGGAAGCTTCCTTCTTAGCTTAGCTCCTGTTTGTGTGCGTGTTATGGTTGTTGATTGCTTGATTATTGTCTTGATACACTATGGTGCTTTCGCAGTTTATATGATCTGTCTGGTTTTGGTTTTGGGTTTAGATCTATTGACCAGAATTATCAATTGTATATGAATATTCATGTTCCATAAATCAAAAATGCTGATCTTGTGGTGTTTAGCTGAGGTTATTTGTATATGTGACGTGCTCATATTTGAGAAATTTGTTTTGACAAACATGCAACATTCCATAGATGATCTTATTATTTATGTTTGGATAATCTTTCATGTAACATTGTTTCATTCTAATAAGGGGACGTCAGCCATGTTTGCTGCAACCAGTGTTATTGTTTGGTGTGACGAAGGTTGTTGGGTTCTAAGTTGGACTACTTCTTGAACTGGTGTGTCGTTCTTCTGTATCTGCTAAGCGTTGGGGCTAGACTACATTCTTTATAAATAGGTAGCTTCTTGCTTTGATCAAATTATAAGTTTATCCACCTATCAACTTCTTTATGAACAAGAAAGATAAAACTGAACAACCCATAATTGCATTCTACATGTTCGTTAAAATGTCACAAAGTTTGTGTGTGTTTGAGACTATGTAGTTGAGACTTTGAGGTAATTATGTGTGTTTAAGACTGAGACTATGTAGTTTGTGTTTTCAGTTTTTTTTACTTATGAAAAGTGAACCACACATTGAGCCAGGTCCGACCGTGTTAGACCAGACGAACTGGGAACCGGACCCTATGCCGGTTCGAGAGTCAGCCCGGTTCTGATAACACTGGGTACGACACACACATTTATGCGAAGGTGTGTTTTAGCGTACCAACCAAAACAGACCACACTAACCTTCAAGTTCCATGGATGAAACCCATGTGTGTAAGATTCGCAATTCGTATACTATCGTGTTTAATAGTATTGTAGGTAAATGGAAGATTTATATATATTTAAACTTAAAATACGAATATAATAGGATTATTAATCAGATTATACGCGTCTATATTCCAATGTTGTTGGCTAACACTTAAGTGAAGTAACTTCTAATTTTATGTATAAAAACATTAATTTTTATGCTTTCGAATTTAAATTGAAAAAACAATTTTATATAGAAAATATTGAAAATTCTAAAATCTTAATAAGCCATAAAAAGATTATCTTAATTATATGATGAACCCGATCGATTAATATTTTTTAAGAGGTAATGTTTCTTTAATCAAAACTTATTTAAAATAGATATTCACTAAATCAATAACCTTAACTTTCAATGTCCTAATTTATGTTTAATTGTGTGAAGAAGAAGAGAACAAAATTATTCTGTGTTTTTCAATGATTCATAGAGTGGGGTTGTCTAGGTTGTATTTCCTCCGCAACTCACTCAGATCTCCTTCTATCGATTGTTAGAGTATGGTACGGGTATAACAAATATCATAACCGTACCATATTTTTAAACCACTTACCATAACAGCATAATCATTACAGATATAATTTTCAATATCATAACCATTAAAATAACTGTGGTTATTAACCACGGATTTACCCGTATATCCATATTCATTCCACACATGTAATATAATAAAAGACAGAAAATCTTATTTTGAAACACCGATGAAACATTAGCACCATTTTACACGATTCAACACCCCTAACAATTAAAACAAAATCAACATTCCTTCTTGACTTCGTAATCATGTTTGAATTCCCTACACATATAAAAACAAAGATTAATCGGTCTATATCTATCTATCTCTATATATATGAAATATAAGATTAATGTAGATTATTTGTCGTAATTGTGTTATCAATCATCATCTTCTTCTAGTTAAAGTTTAAGTTAAGAGATCACTATTTAACATACTCGTACATGAAAAACAAATAGCAAAATTCAACGCTAAAGCATCCATTTCAAAAGAATCACCTTGGAATAAATTTTGAACAACTCGCAAGTCACATATAGAGCTCTTACACGCTTAGGGCCCTTCCCCTAGACTCAGATACATCTATCTTAGGACTTCAGGTAGAAAACTATCTTTTATATGTTGTATTGCGAATAGTTATCGCACAAAACATGCTTCTGTATTGGAGAATATATAGTTGGGAAAATGTGTTGCTTTATCGCTCGCTGCTGAACCACTCTTCTATGCGCTGGTTGAGCTCTTTTGGAGTCCTCGAAATCAACTTCAGTGCCTCAGGAGTAAGGACATGAGTGGACTTAGGGTTGATCTCAATGAGTAAAGTTGTTCGACGGTTCAAAAGGTTTGAAGAGTCTTCCATCTAAAGGAGTAAAGTTGTAAAGGTCAAATAAATATCTTAATCAAAGGTCTAGAACCATTCGTAGAGTGTAGAGGTAGTGTTGTACATATAGCAACACTATCTTAACATAGTGTTGTGCAACCTATATGTACATCAACTTCAATTATTTAGTATATATTAGTTTATTAATTATAAATAATTATTATATTTATATAATAATCATGGTTATAACTCAAATACCATAACCATTATGGGTAGAAAATTCATTACCATAACAGCACTGCACGATAATGATACGGTTAACCATATTAAACAGTAATGGTTATAACCATGGTTATGAGTTTTTCACCACACCATTATCGGCCTTATTATAGAGATGTACATAATCATGCTATTCATAGTAATCAGAATAACTAACAATTTTCTAACTAAAGATCTAGAGCTAACTAACTGACTAACTCTAGATTAAGTTAGAACATTGCAGAATATACTTCAACATTTTTCCCCATCTATCCTTTCCGAAAACATATTTTTATCCTATATTGATTAAGCAAAATCTCAAAACCTCATGATGTTGTGTACTCAAAGTCTTGGTTAACAAATCAACCAATTGATCTCTTGAGTATCTAATAAGGATTGCTAGTGCCATCTTGAATCTTATGTTGAATGAAGTGACAATCCATCTCAATACGTTTCGTTCACTCATGAAATTGAGTTTTTTTTTCTATTTGAATCGTTGTTTTGTTATCACGAAAAATCTTGTCGGGAGTTGTTTGAATAATATGAAGTTCTTGCAACAGTCTTCTATTCCAAACTGCTTCTGCAATAACTGCACTCGTACTTCGGTACTCTACCTTTGTACTATACATTGACATTGTCACTTGTTTTTTCACCCTCCAAGCAATCATAGCATCTCCAACTTTGACAGTATAGACAACTTCATGATCGTTTGCTGAATGGGCATGATGCTCAATCTACAGCACAATATATAGTCATCTGTAAATCATTCTTTGAGAAAATCCCTTGATTGGGTGAGCCATTATCATATCTGATAACACGCATAGCTGCTTCATAATACGATCTTTTCGGTGCGTGAAGAAATTGGGTATGCTGTTGTACAAAGAAAGATATTCCAGGCCTTGTCATCGTTAGTTATAACAACTTTCCAATCATTCTATGATATAATTCATTGTCTTCGAATTTGCTGTCATCCAAATGAATACCAAATTCCAATTCTCCCTCATTTTTATACCCACTATATCTTTAGATAGATATATCTTGCACCATTAATAATTGGGAAACGTAGGAAATTGCACCCCAGATGTTTGCATCCGTTGGTAATTGGACCCATAATGTTTGTTATCACACCCATATGTTTCAGTTTGTTGGTAATTGGACTTTTCCGTCCAATACCGTTTGTTATCCGTTAAATTGTCATCACGTGATGAGCATGTGATTTAATCACAAATATATATACCGAAAATACACTGGCACTATTGAGTCTTCTTGGTTCTCTTTCCTTCGTCCTTTCGTCGTGGTCTTCCCTCAGAAATCATTTCTTCTTCTCTGAACTACAAATGGATGGCGAAGAGCACCAATCCGTGGGCATGGAAGTGGATGCTTTGTCAAGTAAAATAGTTCTTTCCTTCATCAGGTACATCTGCTGAAATCAAACTGTGATTTGCTCATGAACTCCTGCAATTCGTATACGCTGCTGATGGAAATTTGGATGATTGTTTTTTGATTGGGGTCAAACTCCGCGCTAGAGTTAATTCTGTTGAAATTGAGAGGGTGCTTCGAAACTTTTCAGTTATGTTAATTCGATGTTGTATCTCCCCAAATTGATTGCGTCTTCATATTTTAATTTACTCAGCACAATCTGTTTGCAGTCTCTGTACGAACAAGAAGAAAGGCGATGGCTTCTCTGTGATGTTGTGCTGTGACATTGGGTGATGTGCTGCAGAAATCGCCTATTCGTCGCCCATCTATGAAGGAGGTTGTGGCAATTATAACTGGATTCTCAGAACTACCACAACTACCGTTTGAGTTTTCACCATCACCATCCTCACGGTTCCCTTATAAGTCACAGAGAAAAGGGAGATGAGTTTCCTAATGACTGTTGGATTCATATATGAATCCAACTGTAGTATAGAATCTATAGATTGATGTACTTCACCATCTTTGTGGTTGATTGCTGTAAAGAAAAAATTGGTTACTTTCAAATCTAAGCAATGAAATTGAGCTTCTCTGACTAGCTAGTGTTCTGCTATACACTGATTGGGTGCCTCATTTAATTTCTATTTAGATCAGAAATGTTACCTTGATGACTGAACTTGGAATTGTATGCTTACCATCATCTTTTTCACTGTTAAAAAAAGTAATCTTGTATTGCATTCCTGCTGGCAACACATGAAAGATTTGTGCTTTGATTGAATAAAACACAAATGGTGTGTGTTAATAGATTTGTTCTTTTGTGAGTAAAAACTAAAAATCATACTGGGCAAGATGTGATTGCAAGTAATTGTCCCACTGTTCCCAGAATCAGACGTATTTCCTCTTTTCAAATGAATGAAGAGTCAAATTGCATTATCCTCTGATCATGTTCTTAATCTTGGGAGCTTCTATTAGGTTGCTTTTTTCATCATACTAAATTCATTGGAGAGGTGTTTTTGAGGAAAAGCAAAGTTTTCTCTCTGTGTGTCTGTCTGTAAACACTGCATTAAAGACGCAAACACCCACACCTTCTTCCATCTCCCATTTTATCGACCTACTACTATCTGCAAAAGATGCTTCATACTTACTCACACTCTAGAGAAAGAGATGCTAGCTGGTTATGAAAGTAAAGATGCCTAAAAGTTATGAGAATGGAGAAGCAGAGGAAGATCCAAAAGCAGATGTGGTGGTGGTGGAAGGAGATGAGGAAGCAAACAGAGTTGTAGAAGCGGACGAGGCGAAGGAGAACGGAGCAGGGCTGGTGGAGGCGAAAGTCTTCAAAGAGGTGATGGAATGGTCACAGGGTATATTAGTATTTTTAGATTGCATCGTTTCGAAATAAACGGATTCCCGTTACACTTAATGGATATAATTAACATTTGGTGCAATTACCAACAAAATGAAACATATGGGTGTAATAACAAACGTCGAAAAACATACGGGCCTAGTTACAAAAAAATGCAAAGATCCGGGTGCATTTACCTACTTTTCCCTTAATAATTTGGTGTAAATCATAGTAGCAAATAAAACTATATATCAAAATAATATAAATACTAGATATCTGAGTTGTGCTTTGCACAACTAGTAATATGTTATATTTTCTATATATATTTAACGTTATTTTTTACATTATATAGTATAACACTTATTTAAATGATTTTTAAGTGAATATAAGCTAAAATAATTTTCAAAAAAATAATAAGTATACTGTTATAAATTTAAAAAAGTTAATTTTTAAGTGAATATACACTATAATATATTATTTTTTTCAAAACATTCAATGTTATAAGTTCGAATTGGTTACAATAAAAATATTAAAATTAAAACATGCATGAAATAATTAATTATATAGAGAAGTTATTATATCATGAAATACAAGTATTATAAATTATATTAAGTTTACATGTTCATAAAATTAGTTAAAAATACATGAGTCAATAATTAAAATTAATATTAACAATTCATAATAAAATAATAATTAATACTTTTATATAGGTTTATGATTTATATTAGTGTATATGTTTACAAAGGACTATTAAATCATTAATAATGTTTATTTATTTTAGTAATAGTAAAAGTACATTATTATATAAATAGTATTTTAATAATTCAAAAATATGTTGAGCTATAAATATATATAAAAACAAATATTTAATAATATTTAAAAAATATGTTAATGTCTATATAATACTATTAACTTAACATTTATGGTTTATTACTTCTATCAATGTCCATATAAAAGCATTAGCATTTTCCTAACAATAGTAACAATCTCAAATGTTTTAGTATACTTATTATATTTTATCTATTTTGTTAATTATAATTTATATTGAGTTTATAAATATATAACATTTAAATTCGTGACATTATTAAAATTCATTTTGATATTATTGTAAGAAAGTAAGTGATGTTTATAAGCACTACAGGAGAAGACTCAGTTAAGGGCTCATTTCCACGGCTCAAGTATGATTGAGCCGTGGAAAATTTAATATAATGATTATTAACGGCTCAATAATTAATGAGACGTCCAGAATTTGACTTACCAGCTCAATTGTTTGAGCCGTCACTATTTTAACGCTAAAACTCTTTTTATTTAAATCGAAATTCTTTTATACGGCTATAATACTGTAGAGCCGTCAGTCAAAATATTTTTTTAATCCAAATTATTTTAGACGGCTCAGTTTTGTTGAGCCGTCAAGTAAACCGATTTTTTTTTAAAAATTATTTTGGATGGGTCATTTTTGTTGGGCCGTCAATTAAAATGATTTTTTTAAATAAAAATAGTTTGGACGGCTCCGTTTTGTTGAGCCGTCTATAGTAAACCGATTTTTTTTTCGAAATTTATTTGGGACGGCTCAGTTTTGTTGAGCCGTCAATTAAAATGATTTAAAAAAAAATAGTTTGGACGGCTTAGTTGTATTGAGCCGTCCAAACTAAACGTTTTTATTAATCAGAAAAAAAATTGGGACAGCTCGATACTATTGATCCGTCCCAATTTGTCTTTACTTGAAAGAATCGAGCCTCAGTTCTCACAAGTTCTCGCAAGAACAAGAACACAGCCTCATCCTCGCAAGAACCAGCGCAGCTCCTCTTCTGAATCGGTAAGTTGTTTTCATTTTTTTTCAATTCATTCAAGGATTCGACATTCCCAAGTCTTATACATGTTATCATTTCTTCGATTTTAAGAGAAAACATCAACAATCACCAATTTCGGAAACCCTAATTTCTACATCAAGCTTCGATTTGAATTATTATCTTCCCTTCACCCAAGTCCCGCAGTTTGTGGGTTTCCAACAGAAGAGGCCCGACGTTTTATTGCTGAAACTGGTAAGCAATTTGATTCATGAAGTCTGTTATTTACTTTTCCGTTTTTCCATTTAATTAAGGGTAGCTTCAAAAGTTCAGGAAGTCTGGATCATTTCTTGAGGAAGTTCAGGCTTTGCTCAGTCTGGATGAGCCGATGAAACTTGACGATAGTAGTTGTGAATGTGGTGGCCTATTATCTATTGCTGGTTGGTCACAGTTTTAATTACTGAAAAAGTATGGAAATTAACATTTAGGGCGTTCAGGTTATCAATCAAACTTAGTTGAGGGCACTTCCAACGATCATGGATTTCAGTCATTTGACAAGGAGGCAGATTGTAGATTGCTAGAAGAAAAATCTGTAAAGGAGGCCATGATCGGGCTTGATGCAATGCAAAGGGCGAACTCAACCCTTGAGGATTTCGTAAGTAGTTATCTATTTCAAATATATATTGCTGATAACAGAAATATTAAATGACAACTTATATTGAATAGAAAGCCACGTCTTAGTTACTGTTCTGCAGGTTTAGAGAAATCCTAAGTTTATCTAGAATGCCATGAAGGCGCTAATGGTGATTTAATTTATTCACAGTGCAAATCCTATTTCATGTTTCATGGGATGGATGTGAATAATCCACAGTTCGTATTCAAATATTTGCCTGTGATTTTCTTCATCGAAAGCTATATTTATCAGGTAATATCCATAAAAGAGATACACTCATAAATATTTCTCAAATAAGTCTTTCTTCAAACTTTTGAAACCATTAGCCAAAGCACTATTATGATGCTACTAGTTTCATATAGTAGTCATATTCTCTGTATATATAATGATTTGCAATTTTGATGATGCAGTTGGATACTTTGAATGAGAAAATAGTGAATGTAGGCACTGGTGGAGAAACTGTTTCTGAAGGCCTACCTAACACATTTTCGTTATAAAGTTAGAAAAAGGGTTGCAGCGGGTATTTTCTTGTGTTACCTCTCTCTTTATATGGTACTTTCTTGTGTTACCTCTCTCTGGCCCCGTTGGGTGGTTTGGAGGAGGAGAAAGTGAGTTTGCTGTTGGAATTAGGTCTGCATTAGTTGGCAAGGTTTGCTGTTGAACCCTGAAAATGCATTCCATTTTCCTTTGCGGTGCTGCTTAAACTTGAAATCTGTCTCCTTACTATGTGACAGGGCCTGGGTGCTCAGGTATATGCCGGTACAGGGATAGTTGAAGGGAGCAATCCATCTCTAGAATGGGAAGAACTGGAAATGAAAACATCTCAGGTGCAAATTAAAGTTGTTTGCTTTTGCAAATTTGAACTCCAAATTTCTTGTTTGAGTATTTTTAATTGCTGCGTGATCTCTTTCTTTTACTAATATATTTACTGCAGTTTACAAAACTCCTTAAAACTTGAGGTTGCTTTAGAAGGTGAATTGATGATCCATGCTAGAGCAGCCACCTGCCAAGTGGAGGTTAGTTGTATCTGTTCCTATTTCCTTAATGGATTGCATGCATGAGAGTTTTCGTCACCCCCTCCAGACACTGTGTGTGTGTTGTGTTGTTCGCAAATAAAAGTTACTTTGTTGTGTAATCTCATTTCATGGGAAAATCAACTGATTTATATATTCTTTCTTTGTTCTCATTTCAAGTGATCAGTCTGCCGAGCGTAGAAGTGAAGATGATGATCCAACATATGATTGAAGATTGATGTTCGAAATTGTTTCTTTAATGCTTTGGGAATTGAATATCGGATTGTAATATTGATTCTGTTTGGTTTATATTTACAGATTTTGGTTTGTAAAATTATTCAAGTTTCAAATTTATGATTAGGGATATATTAATTTATTCAAATTTTTTATTTTTTAAAAATTCGAATTATTACGGCTGGAAATGGTTGAGCCGTCAAAAATAAATTACTTTTATTAATTTAGACGACTCAATGAAAAACGAGCCGTCATATATAAGACGACTCTTATTATGACGGCTCGTTTTTCATTGAGCCGTCTTTCATTAACGACTCAAAAAATGAGCCGTTAAATAAACAATTTTGAGCCTTTATAAGTGTATTCTCCCATAGTGAAGTGACTCATGTATTATTTTAATAAGAGTATTATTTGATGGATGAAATGTATCCTTAATTAATCTATATTTTAATTTGTAAAGTAAACTTTCACTGCATAAAATATTATTTATTTATTTTATTATTATATAAATTTCACTTCATAAAATATATTTAAAGAAAAATCATAAATATAATGTGAAATAAAGAGAAATAAAATGAGTTTTGTGTTATATATTTTAGTGTAATGGGATTGACTAGTTGAACACTGGGATCATAGTATCTCATTAAACAAGTTAGGAGGGTGCGGAGTGCACGCTTGTTTAAGTATATTATGATTCATTGTATTGGAGATTCATCGGTTGACTAGAGATGAGGCAATGGGGGTCAAAGGGGGCAACGCCCCCTTTGCCAGGTCCAGGGGCAGCGCCCCTGGCGGGGTCCAAGGGGCAGCGCCCCTGGCTGGGGTCGAGCTATTGGAAATTCATTGAAAATTTGAATTTTGGAACTAATGACTTAACTTTTTAAACCTCAAAATTCCCGGTTTTTTGGACACTTGCTTTAGAACCAAGTATTGTACCGAACCATGGCTAAGGGCCGAACCATGGCTAGGGCCGAACCATTTCTAGAATCTTCCTAAGGTGTCCCTTTGATTTTGGAGCCAAAATTTGAATCAAAGGGGTGTGCATTGGCCGAAATGGTACATGTCTCTTCCAAGGGCAAAATGTCTTCTCCAAAGGGTGTGGCAAACACTATAAATTGGTCATAGGTGATGTCCAAAAATTCATCTCAAACATTCACAATCCTTTTCAAGTTCTAGTTCAGTATTCTGATTTTATCCGATTGAAAGTTTGGGTGCCTCCAAATAGTTTCAATCTGAAAGTGTCGTCACGACTTCAGAATAATCCAAGCATACAATTACCACCATCCATTCGAAATTTCCAACAAAGATTGAAGCTATTTCTCTGAAGATGACAAACGGAGAATCTGCTAGAGACATGACTAGCAAATTTGCTAAGTTAGACAAGTTCGAAGGCAGTGACTTTTGAAGATGGCAAAAGAAGATGCACTTCCTTTTGACGACCCTAAAGGTGGTGTATGTGCTAAGTACTCCCATGCCTGAACTACTCGACAATGAAACAGTGGAACAAACCAGACGCCGCTGCAAATGGGAGAATGATGACTACATTTGTCGTGGTCACATCCTCAATGGTATGTCTAGTTCCCTATTTGATATATACCAAAATGTCGAGTCTGCAAAAGAATTGTGGGATTCCCTTGAATCCAAGTACATGGCCGAAGATGCTTCAAGTAAGAAGTTTCTTGTGAGTAATTTCAATAATTACAAAATGGTTGATACTAGACCGGTCATGGAACAGTATAACGAACTGTTAAGGATTCTGGGACAGTTTGTTCAACATAACATGAAGATGGATGAATCCATCACTGTTTCTAGTGTTATTGACAAACTGCCACCATCATGGAAAGATTTCAAACATACCCTAAAACACAATAAGGAAGAGATGTCTCTTGTTCAACTTGGAAGTCACTTCAGGATTGAAGAGTCTTTAAGAGCTCAAGAAGTGGACAATAACCCTAAGGGTAAGAACCAAGTTGGTCACTCTTCTGTAAACATGGTTGAAGAGGGTCGATTTTCAAACTCGAACAAGGGGAACAAACGCAAGTTTAAAGGAGATGACAACAAGTCTTTCAACAAAAAGCCTAAGGTGGCATGTTGGAAGTGTGGGAAACCCGGTCATTTCAAGAAGGATTGTCGGGTTGGAAAAAGCAAGCATAATGCTGGCCCAAGAGGATCTAAGGATCCTGAAAAGCAACAAGGTCAGATTTTAACACAAAATAATAATTCGGGTCAGAATTATGTATCTGTAATATCTGAGGCATTTTATGTGCAGGATGATCATGTTGCATGGTGGATTGATTCAGGAGCAACAACTCATGTGTGTAAGGATCTTCGTTGGTTCAAAGATTTTCAACCAATTGAAGATGGATCTGTCTTAAAGATGGGAAATGTTGCAACTGAACCAATCAAGGGACTAGGAAATGTCAAGCTTGTTTTTACTTCAGGAAAATGTCTATCTTTAAATAATGTATTGCATGTTCCAGGGATTCGAAAGAATCTCTTATCGGGTGTTGTTTTGAACAATTGTGGTTATAAACAAGTGTATGAAAGTGACATATATTTTGTCAAAACATGGTTCTTTTGTAGGATTTGGTTATTTAAGTAATGGTATGTTTATGTTAAATGTTAAGGTTTCATTTGATAATGAATCTGCTTGCATGGCTTCTATTAGTACTTGTAATAATGTTAATAAATCAGATTTATGGCATGCTAGACTAGGACATGTTCATTATAAAAGAATGAAAGATATGTCTAAAATGAGTCTAATACCTGCTATTGATATAAACAATAAGAAATGTAAAACTTGCATGTTAACTAAGATTACTAGAAAGTCTTTCAAGGATATAAATAGAGTTTCCAATATATTGGAACTAATTCATAGTGATTTATGTGATTTTCATGCTACTCCTTCATTAGGAAATAAAAAGTATGTTATTACTTTTATTGATGATGCTTCTAGATATTGCTATGTTTATTTGTTGCATGCTAAGGATGAAGCTCTTGATAAATTTAAAATTTATAAAAAGGAAGTTGAGCTACATCAAAGTAAATTGATTAAAAATTTACGGACTGATAGAGGAGGTGAGTATTATGATCCAGTATATTTTCAATCTACTGGTATAATACATCAAACTACAGCTCCTTATACACCACAACAAAATGGTGTGTCTGGAAGGAAGAATAGGACTTTGAAAGAGATGGTTAATTCCATGTTATCCTATTCAGGTTTAAGTGAAGGTTTTTGGGGTGAGGCTATGTTAACAGCCTGCTATTTATTGAATAGAATTCCTAATAAAAGGAATAAGATTACCCCATATGAATTGTGGTATAAAAAGCCACCAAAATTAAGTTTTCTGAGAGTTTGGGGATGTAGAGCAATTGTAAGGCTCACTGAACCCAAAATAAGAAACTTGGGTGAAAGAGGTATAGATTGTATCTTCATTGGGTATGCTGAGCATTCATATGCATATAGGTTCTATGTATTAGAATCTAATGATTATGTGTCTGTTAACACAGTTATAGAATCAAGAGATGCTACCTTTGATGAAGATAGGTTTACATCTATACCTAGACCAAAAGATATGATTCGGAATTCTTTAAGTTCAGATACTTCTGGTGGTACTGTTTTTGTACCTGGACCGACTGAACCAAGAAGAAGTACTAGAACTAGAAAAGCCAAATCTTTTGGATCTGATTTTCAACTTTATTTAGTTGAAGGGTCAAGGGATGATGTTGAGTATCAGTATCAATACTGTTTTATGATTGAAGAAGATCCAAGAACATTTAGTGAAGCAATGACTTCAAGAGATGTTGCATTATGGAAAGAAGCTATCCAGGATGAAATGGATTCAATCATGAATAATAATACATGGGAATTGACTGATCTCACTCCTGGCTGTAAAGCTTTGGGAAACAGATGAATTTTCAAAAGGAAAATCAACGTGGATGGTAGCATAGATAAGTATAAAGCAAGATTGGTTATCCAAGGCTTCAGACAGAAGGAAGGGATTGATTACTTTGATACTTATGCTCCTGTTGCTAGGACCTCCACTATTAGGTTATTAATAGCACTTGCAGCTATTCATAATCTTGTAATTCATCAAATGGATCTGAAAACTGCATTCTTGAATGGTGATTTGGATGAGGAGATATATATGAAACAACCGGAAGAGTTTGTTATGCCTGGAAATGAAAATAAGGTGTGCAAGTTGAATAAATCATTGTATGGTCTTAAACAAGCACCAAAACAATGGCATAAAAAATTTGATGATGTGGTATTGTCTAATGGTTTTCTTCTTAACCAAGCAGACAAGTGTGTATATAGCAAATTTGATACTTCTGGTAAAGGAGTTATTATTTGTCTATATGTAGATGACATGTTGATTTTTGGTACTGACCAAAATCAAGTTGATAAAACCAAGAAATTTATGTCATCTAATTTTGACATGAAGGATTTGGGTGAGGCTGAGGTGATTCTTGGTATAAAGATCATACGAAAGAACAATGGTATTTCAATCTCTCAATCTCATTATATTGAGAAGATTCTGAATAAATTTAATTTTAAAGATTGTTCTCCAGTTAGCACTCCCATAGATCCTTGTCTTAAGCTTCTACCTAATAAAGGTGTGGCGGTATCTCAACTTGAATACTCAAGGGCTATTGGTTGTCTTATGTATGCCATGATTAGCACTAGGCCAGATATTGCTTATGTCGTTGGAAAGCTTAGTAGATATACTAGCAATCCAAGTTCACATCATTGGCAAGCATTAAATCGAGTATTCAAGTACTTGAAAGGAACCATGGATTATGGTTTGACTTATACTGGATTTCCTTATGTTCTTGAAGGATATTCAGATGCAAGTTGGATTTCCAATGTGGAAGATCATTCTTCTACAAGTGGATGGGTATTCCTTCTTGGGGGAGGTGCCATCTCTTGGGCATCTAAGAAACAAAGTTGCATTACTCACTCAACAATGGAGTCTGAGTTTGGTGCATTAGCATCGGCTGGTAAAGAAGCTGAGTGGCTAAGAAATATGATTTATGAAATTCCATTGTGGCCTAAACCGATATCTTCTATATCTATTAGATGTGATAGTGAATCTGCCTTGGCTAATGCATATAGGCAAGTATACAAAGGCAAGTCTAGACACTTAGGTGTTAGAAGGAGTGCACGCTTTGTTTAAGTATATTATGATTCATTGTATTGGAGATTCATCGGTTGATTAGAGATGAGGCAATGGGGGTCAAAGGGGGCAACACCCCCTTTGTCGGGTCCAGGGGAAGCGCCCCTGGCGGGGTCCAAGGGGCAGCGCCCCTGGCTGGGGTCGAGCTATTGGAAATTCATTGAAAATTTGAATTTTGAAACTAATGACTTAACTTTTTAAACCTCAAAATTCCCGGTTTTTTGGACACTTTCTTTAGAACCAAGTATTGGACCGAACCATGGCTAAGGGTCGAACCATGGCTAGGACCGAACCATTTCTAGAATCTTCCTAAGGCGTCCCTTTGATTTTGGAGCCAAAATTTGAATCAAAGGGGTGTGCATTGGCCGAAATGGTACATGTCTCTTCCAAGGGGCAAAATGTCTCCTCGAAAGGGTGTGGCAAACACTATAAATTGGTCATAGGTGAGGTCCAAAAATTCATCTCAAACATTCACAATCCTTCTCAAGTTCTAGTTCAGTATTCTGATTTTATCCGATTGAAAGTTTAGGTGCCTCCAAATAGTTTCAATCTGAAAGTGTCGTCACGACTTCAGAATAATCCAAGCATACAATTACCACCATCCATTCGAAATTTCCAACATTTTGCAACTTATCTTGAGAATGAATGGAGAGACTTTAAGGATTTTAAAGTAATTTACATGGCATGTCATCTAGGAATGAGAATTTTATGATTGACATAGACCAATTAGAAGATGTTAATTTTACATTAGGAGTAAGAAAATACAACGAAAAACCTATTTGTCAACATTCTATGTGATTTAGCCAAGTTAATATATACATATATATTTATATTTATATTTATAAATATGTAACATTTAAATTCGTAACAATGTTAAAACTTATTTTGATATTATTGTATTAAAGTAAGTGATGTTTATAAGTGACTTATGTCTTATAGATGAAATATATTCTTAATTAATCTATATTTTAATTTGTAAAGTAAACTTTCACTTCATAAAATATAATAGGGTAAATTGCCCCCAATGCACCCCGAATGTTTGGAGATGTTGTCAAATGCACCCCGCCCATTGTTTTGTGCACCCGTACGTTTGGAATTATTGTTATTTGTACCACATCCACATTCACCGTTACTTTCGTCTGTTATCTCGTCACGTAATAGTCACATGCTCTGAAATTAATTTGATTTCTCATTATACCCTATATTCCATATTATTAAATTGTTACTCAATTCCCCCAAAATTTACCTCACTGTTAGTCTGTTAGGCAATTTCCCCCAAAATTTACTGAATTCTTCTTCTCCCCTACAATGGTTCTCTCGTATGGTTCACGGGATCATGGTGATGAAATCGGCAACAGGGATTGGTATAAGGAAGTATGAACCACATCTATTGGTGGGGTGGGGGGTGGGGGGGGGGGGGGAAGGTACTCCGTAAATTGTGCAATCTATTCTCTATCGGCTAGTTTGAGGACAAGTATGCACTTTTGTGATTGTAACTTGGTTAACATATGGATGCCTTTGGTAGATACATGACCACATTTTCTGTAGGTTTGTAGTTGGGGTTAAATTGGTGGTGTGGTATCTTCTTTGGTTTTATTTGGTTTTAACCTATGTTGTTGGAGAATATGAAAGAAAAACTAAACAGTAACTTAAATAACAGTGGATGTATTTAACATCTTCAGACATCACCGTGCACAAAACAACACTTTAAAATAAGTGAGTGCATATAACAACATCACCCAAACATCAGTGTGCATTGGGGCAATTTACTTGATATAATATTATTTATTATTAAATAATTTCACTTCATAAAATATATTTAAGGAAAAATCATAAATATAATGTGAAATAAAGAGATATAAGATGAGTTTTGTAACTTATCTTAAGAATGAATAAGAGACTTTGAACAATTTTAAAGTGATTTACATGGCATTCCATATAGAAAATGAGAAATTTATGATTGACATGGATCAATTAGAAGATGTTAATTTACCATTAGGAGTGTGAAAATACAACAAAAAGTTTATTTGTCAACATTCAATGTGATTTAACCAAATTAATATATATTAGAAATCTGGTTCGCGTTTTGCGCTTTATGTATTCTTTTATATACAATTACTAATAAGTATAAATATATATAATAAAAAAAATATTCATAAAAATGATAAATCTTTCTTATATTATAAAGAATACAAATAATCTACATTTTAAATTTTGTTAATAAAATAGTAAAAATATTATTTTTAATAGTCATTACACTTATATTTCCATCATACCAAGAATAGTATAAAACCTAAAGATGTATTGTATTATTTCGTAAAAATAATTGAAAAGTACATAAGTTGATGGTAAAAATATATATCCATAATCAGTTAGGTAATGCTAATTACTATTTTAAATATAATTTTAATATTTGAATTTCATTTAACAAAATGTTAAAAATATTAGTAAATATATTATTCTTTTAATAATATTTGTATTTTATTTTCACTATGCGATAAATATTATCAAATATAAGAATTTAGTATGGTTTTATTAAAATAACTGAAATTTTAAAAATTGATAATAAAAATAAATATGATTAATTATTTATATAATGCTAATTAGTGATTTTAACTTAATTTTGATATTCTTATACAGTCTATTATATTCGTATAGTTAAAAATAATATATTTTTGGTAATAGTAACTTTTACTTTTGTTCAATTGTACAAATAATATTTTTTAATCTATGAAATAAGTTAAATATAAAAATATATATTTAAGTATAAAGTTCCAAAGAACTTTAAAAGAAAATTTATTAATATTTTTTTTTTGTTATCTCTTACATTTTAGATTGCATGCATAATTATAATTAAGTACATAAAGTGGACTTGTATTTCAATTATACAAAATATATTATTAAATATGCTGAATAAGTAAATTTTTCATAAAAGTAAGTAAAATTTACATAAGTCGATAATAAAAATAAATATTAATAATTTATTGGCACATTGTTAATCAGAACTTTTAACTTAAAAAATACATATTTATAATGTTAGAAAGTATTTATGTTTACATTACTAATAGTAATAGTCAGTTGTGTTCAATATTTATCTAATTTGTAAAATTAGTCAAGTATAAAAGTAAAGCTCTACAAAACTATAAAAAAATAATATATTAAGAAAATATAATGATAATGTGAATATTGATTCCTCATGTATTAAATTTTATATTGCCTCACATACATATAATAGAGTACATACTATTAGACATGGAACTATTAATTTATAAAAAAATATAAATAACACACAAAATTACTTATAATTTTGTCTTAGCAATAAAATTTAATAACAAACTTTATTATGTGCACTTATTGGATATTTTATAAAGTATAATATTATCAATTTTAGTATTTCAATAAAAAAAAAGGAATCAACAAATTGTAAATTCACATATGAAGTAAGTAGACATTATTTCTAAAACTTAAGCTCTACCTAACTATATAAACAATATTAAGAAACTATACTAGTATTATTAATATATTTTATATATGTGTTAAAATTTATATTGCATGCATAATTATAATTGGGTACATAATGCTAATCATGCAATTATTAATTTAGAAAAAAATATATGTATTGCATAAAATTAATTATAATTGAGTCTTAGAAATAAAACCTAATAACAAAATTTCAGATGTGCACTTACTTGATATTTATAAAACATAATATTAGAAAAAATAGTATTTGACTCAAAAATTAATAAATGCACATGTTAATGAGGGAGAAATTATTGAATTTTTGTAACTTATGTGGAGGATGAATGAGAATGTTTGAAGGACTTCAAAGTGAGTTACATGACATGCAACATATTCATAAAAAAATACATGTTTGACATTGACCAATAAGGAGTTATGAATTTAACATTAGGAGTGAGAAAATGTATTAAAAATATTAATTGTCATAATTGTATACATTCTAGCCAAATAGATACATAGATAGATAGAGATGCTTTATAAAATTCAACGTTTCAAGTTTTAGATTTGGTCCACAGGCATATGAGCTGGTTTGGCAGCTCCTAAACCTGCACTAATCATCACTATATGTGCATACTTGTGCTAGTTTTAACAATACCAACAGAAGATCGATCAATCTCTATGCCAAGAAAGTAACTGAGGAATCCAAGATCTTTAATCATGAAATTTTGTTGTAAAACCTGCTTCAATTCTGCAATAATAGTAACACTTGTGCGAGTAATCAACATATTGTCGACATATATGAGTAAAACACGCGATCATGGCATGATTCCTTAGTGAACAATGAGTAATACAATTTACTTTGGATATATCCATTGTTGAGGAAAACAGGCGTAAGTTTAATGTTCCATTGCATTTCAATCCATAAAGATATTTTAAAAGCTTGCACGCCTTATTTGAACAAACCACAAATCCCTCGAAAATTCTCATATATACATCTTCATGCTAATCCCCTTGAATAAAAGCATTATTCATATACATCTAATAAATTTCCCAAGACTTAGCAACTGAAATAGTGAAGCATGTTCGAAATGAAGTCATCCTGATAACAGGGGGAAAAGTTTCATTAAAATTTGTAGCTTCTATCTAGGGGAATCCTTTGGTTACCAATTGAGCCTTATACCTTAAATGTTCTCATTTGAATGATACTTAGCACGATAGACCCACTTGCACCCTATAAGAGTTTTGTCAACTGGTAAATCTACCAGTACCCAAGTATTGTTTGCTTGTAAAGTAGCAATCTCTTCATTCATGGCAGCAATTCAATTTGGATCTGCAACTACTTCGGCATAGGTGTTTGGTTCGATGATTTTGGTAGAATTAACCAAGAAATACCAATAAGTGGGTGGGAGGTGATCATAACATATGTACTTATCAAGCTCGAAAATTGCATTTGATATGACAGTATGAGCCTCAAAATCAGCCAGCCAAACTGGAGGCCTCCCTATTCAGTTAGAACGACGAACAAGAATAAGATTTGGGATATGATCAACAGTAGGAACATGGGATATATTAGGAGCAATCGAGTCATAAGGAAGAGAATGAGTATCTGGAGTAACTAGATTTGATGAAGCTTGAGTTAGTGATTGTTCAAAAACTTCCCCTGTATGAAAATGTTTATCACTGAAGGCTGCCCAATGGTTCTGTGACATTGGATTTTCTAGTAGAGATGGAATTAATGAAAGAACTGCATCTCTGCTTCAACTGAAAGAAACACAGATTCGTGAAATAAGTCTATGCTAGCATGAAATATAGAATCAACCACATTCATAACCACATAACTGTTATGAGTTGGAGAATAACCCATGAAAACACCAACATCATATTGGAAAGCGAACTTATTTGTGTTGTTTAACCTTATAGCAAAACATAGGCACATGAAATTACGAAGATGATTCAAGGAAGGAGACTTATTGTGCAAACACTCGTATGGAGACTTGCCTTGCAAAACTCTTGAAGGCAAGAAATTGACAGAGTACCAAGCAATTAAAACTCAGTATCTGATAGGGACGGAGGCTTGGATACGAACTACTCTGGCAATATTTAGCAATTGCTGTGTTTCTTCTCAACGTGTTTAATGAGTAATGCCAAGCTTATGGAATAATGAACTACAATTTTCATTCAAGAGTACTCCCGCGTTATCATCAAATAGTCTTAAATGAAGTTTGAAATTGATTCTTGACCAGTAATAAAAAATTCTTAAGGTGAATAACAGTTTTAGTTCTGCACTTTGGTAAGAATAGCCATGTGGTTCTTGTACAATCATAAAAAATGGTGAGAAAATTACTATGTCCTTTACAATCATAAGACCCCCATAAGTCCAAATGGATGAGATCGAATGGTTTTATAACAATAAATTCACTAAGTGAAACTTTCAATCTTTTTTGTGATGATTTTGCAATGGAAACGAAGAAGTTTTGTTTCAGAATCAAAACTTAGAACAGAAACCCTAAAACGACGAAGAACTGAAGAGTCGAGAATTAAAGATCATTAAGGATTATTCTTTCATTTGGAATCCCTTCACCTTGTAAAGCCTAAAACTAGAGTCTGGATACAATGAATCCGAGGAAAGCATTAAGTAACCAACAACCGGGCCAATAAACTGGGCCGAAATAAAACAGAAATAACCAAAGAAATAAATGGGTAAATGGGCCAATAATTAAGGAATGTACACTGCCAATAATAACGGGTCAATCTTCAACACTCCCCCTCAGGCTGCATCCCTTCCACAACTTGAATCTTCATCTGTTGCTCCCCTGTCTTGCGAACAGGTTTCTCATGCCCAGCTTACCACATAAGGAATGATGTTGCTAGCCCCCTAATGCCTTAGTAAATAGGTCATCCAATTGATTTATAGAACTAATATGCTCAAGTTTTATAACATGCTCAAGTAATGTTTCTCTAATATAATGACAATCTATCTCTATATGTTTGGTTCGTTCATGAAAAACAGGATTGCTAGCTATCTGAATAGCAACCTTATTATCACAATATAAGGTAACATGTTCAGTTTGCTTCAATCCTAACTCATTCAACACGTTTCTAAGCCATATAATTTCAGATAAAGCAGACCTCATACTCCTATATTCAGATTCAGCAGAAGACCTAGAAACAATATTTTGTTTTTTTACCTTCCAAGAAACAACATATTTTCCTAGCATGATACAATAACCAGTAACAGATCTTCAAGTTTCCACACAACCAGCCCAGTTGGAATCGCAAAAACCAACTAGACTTGGGTCTGACTCACTAAATAGTTAAATACCCTTACCTGGTTCATATTTAGCATACCAGATCACCCTTAGAACGACTTCTAGGTGAGAATTCTTTGGATCCTGCATGTACTGATTTAAATTCTACACTACAAAAGTTGTATTAGGCCTAGTAATAGTCAAGTACATCAATTTCCCTATCAGTCGTCTATAAAGACTCACATCATCTAGGGGTTTATCATTCTCATTCAACTTTAAATGCCTATCATAATCCCTACTGGTCAACTTCAATTTCATTTCCATAGGCGTTTTGCTAATATTTCTAGCACACAATCCAACTTCAGAAATAAGTTCTAAGGAATATTTTATGTGTTAAAAATAGTCCCTTTTCAGATCTTGCGATTTCAATTCCTAGAAAATATCGCAATTCACCTAAGTCCTTCATTCTGAAGCTGGATTGTAGAACATTTTTTAACTCACTTATCAATTTCTCGATGTTCCCAAAAATAAGCAAATTGTCAACATATATCAACAATATCACCATCTGTTTTCCATCATGCTTGGTAAAAAGGGAATAATCATTATTAGATTGATTATATCCAGCTTTAATAAGAACATCACATAATCTCATATTCCACTGTCTACCAGCCTGTTTGAGGCAATAAAGGGACTTTTTTAACCTGCAAACCAGATCAGTCTTACCATCACTGAACCTCTTAGGGACACACATGTAAACTTCATCATCCAAATTACCTTGCAAAAAAAGCATTGTGCACATCCATATGATAAAGAGGCCATCTATAGATAGCAGCTAGGTCCAAAATGGTACGAACGATATTCATCTTAATAACAGGCGAAAATGTCTCAAAATAGTCTATGTCGTGTTTTTGATTGTACCCTTTAGCAACTAGTCTAGCTTTATATCTACTGAGGCTACCATCAGAATTGTATTTTAATTTGTACACCCACTTAAATCCAATTATAGATTTACCTGGAGGGGCTGGGACTAAGTACCATGTGTGGTTTTCCTCAAGTGCCCTTATTACTTCCTTCATTGCATCGATCCACATCCTCATATTTATAGCCTAAAACAAACTTTCTAGTTCAACCAGTTTAGAAATCGAAGAAGTAAAACATTGATATTCATGGGATAATCCATCATAAGATATGTACTTATCAATAGATTGCAGACATAGAACATTAGAGGCCTCATAATCTTTATCCATATAGGGGGCATGATAGCCCTACCCGTCCTACTCACGATGGGCCTAGAAAATTCTTCTACTGGAGAGTCACTCCTCTCATCAGAGTCATTCAAAGACTCATCACCTGAAGAGGTTCCGTTTGAGATCTCACGAATCTCATCCGATGGTTTCTTTCGGTAGTTCTCAATTCATCCTCAGTTTCTGCAACTTTAGAGTTGCTAACATCATCGGATTCTTCCTCATAATGCTCAAAGAACACAGGTAACTGATCAAGCTAACCACTCCCAAAGGTAAAAACACTCTCATTAAATATAACATCTCTACGGATAAATTGTTTTTGTTAAATCATAGAGTCTATATCCCTTCCGGGTCACAGAGTATCCCATCATTAATGAAGGAATGGCTCTGGAAGCCAGCTTATCAGCCATGACCATGTTGTTAGCATATGCAAGGCAACCGAACACCCTCAAGTGGTGTATCGTAGGTTTCTTACCACTCATAATTTATATGGGGGACTTGCCCTTCAATAGTTTGGTAGGCATCAAATTTATTAACTAGGAAGTTGTAAGGATACAATCTCCCCAAAAAATATTCAGAATTAATCCTTGCAACTTTAGAGCTCTTGCTATTTCTAGCAAGTGCCTATGCTTACTTTCAGCCCTACCATTCTGTTGAGGGGTATAGAGACAACTACTTTGATGAACAATTCCCTTATCACTCAACAATTTGTTCATATGATCATTAAAAAAATTCATTTCCATTATCGGTCCTCAAACATTTGATTCTTTTCCGAAATTGATTTTCAATCATGGCAATATGATTTTTCGAAACAAAAAAAAACATCTGATTTAAACTAAATAAGATGAACCCAAGTTACCCTAGAATGATCATAAACTATGGTCAAAAAATATTTTTTATCATCATATGTGGGGCAATGATAAGGTCCCCAAACATCTGCATGAACCATATCAAATATAACATCTGTTCTAGAATCATAAATAGGGAAGCGATTTCTAACAATTTTAGCTCTAGGACGGATAAAACAATCATTCATGCTCAACATTTTATTTCCAACAATGTCAAGAGAATCTACATGCTCAAGAGTCTTAAAAGAGGCATTCCCAAAACGTTTGTGCCATAACTTGACATTACTCATAACAGGACTAGTTACAAACTGACTGACTGATCTACATGGAATTTTCATGAAATATAACCCAGATTTCTCCTCACCGGTCCCCAATACCTTCCCATTTGAGAGGTCCTACAGGATAGCAAGCTTAGGGTAAAATAATGCAGAACAGTTCAGATCATTTGTAAGTTTTGAAACAGAAAGGAGATTATATTTGAAATTTGGCGTGTATAACACATTTCACAATTCTCTACCCGATTCAAGCAAAACACTCCCAATACTATGCACATCAGAGGATTCACCATTTGCCAGATCAACTTTGGTTCCACGGGCTACCTTGTTACCACATAACCAATCATTTCTGTTAGTCATGTGGTTGGTTGCCCCTGTATCCAAAATCCAAACATCATTTTCACAATTATAAGCAGAGTTCAAAGATATATCGGCTGTATTCGAGTGAGAATCATGAGGGAGGGTTGCACTTGCTCAAGCAGCAATGCCTTCTGCTCTGCTCATTATCTGCAAAAATTTATCAAACTACTCTAGTGAGAAAGTAATTCCACCTTGTACTCCACAATTCAAAGAAACATCATTATTAGTGGAGTTATTTAAAAGAATAGGATCAGTGTCACCAATTTTAGTGAAAGTAGTGCTGCCTTTGGGATTGTTTCCTTTAGCTTTCAATTCCTTGAGTTTGAAACAATTATCTTTGGAATGACCCTTCTTTTTACATAAGTCACATCCCTTGGCATAGCATCGGTCAACAGTATGTCCACGTTAATGACAATATGTGTACTCTAAACTCCGATTTCCTTTCGGCCTATCTGAACTTAGTGAAACATTTGCAGTTTTACTATTCATAACAACATTCATAGTGGATGAAACATCCCTTTGGCTTTCCTCTTGCATCAACAAATTATACGCTTGATTAACAGTAAGCAAAGGAGACCAAAGTAATAAAAGACTTCTCACATTCGAATAGTTCTCATTCAGCCCCATTAGAAATTGAAACAGCCTTTGATTATCTTTGTGTTATACATGCTTCTTAAAATCTTCATGATCAATATGAGGGAGTGCAGATGCATAATCATATTCAGCCCAAAGAACTCTTAGTTTTGAAAAAAACAAAAGTTGAAATCGAATCAAGGCCTTGTCTAGTCATAACAATTTCCACGTGTATCTGATAAGTTCCGGGGCCACTAACTTTATCAAATCTTTCTTTAAGATATTTCCATACAAGATAAGCATCCTCAGTATACATCTAACCACGAGTTAAATCTTTAGAAATCGAATTTGTCAACCAGCCAAGAACCACAGCATTACATCTATCACATAAATGATGGAAATCATGATCATATTTTTCACGAATGCATGTACCAGTGATAAATCCAAGTTTGTTTCTTCCTAGTAAAGTAAACTGTATTGCCCTACTCCACATTACATAATTTTCGGGACCGGTTAACTTGACAGAAATCATATTTGTTCCGGGATTATCGCTAGCATGTAAATATAAGGGATGATGAGAATCAACTGTGGCCATAGCATGATGATTTATATCATCAGTGGCATATTTTGTCTCCTTATGTATCTTTTCCTCAACCATACCAAAAAACAAACACAACTAGCAACAATGATAACCAGGCCACAATCACGATAATCACAAGCTGAGGGTCAGAAAAAAAATCACAACCAGTCAATATTCAACAAGACCAAACTCCAGCAAGATTCAGACCACAACCACAATATTCACAAGTCGAATGTAAAAAAACAGGCAAGATTAGATAATACCAACGGTTGCGATGGAAATCGCAACCTATAACCGCAAGAAAATCGGGAAGTGGCCGACTAATCGAAATGTGAATAGATTCACAGCAAAAAACGGTTTCCGTATAGAAAACCCAGATTCGAGATCCTTCAGGAAGAATTATAAAGCACGCGAACCAAGGACCGAATTGATTCTGCGAAGGAATCTCACACTGAAGAAGAAGATATACATGATCGGTGAAAATCAAAGGCAAATGTTTTTGCATGATACCATGATGATTTTGCAATGGAAACAAAGAGGTTTTGTTTCATAATCAAAACCTAAAACAGAAAACCTAAAACAACGAAGAACTGAAGAGTCGAGACTTAAGGATCATTAGAGATTATTCCTTCATTTGGAATCCCTTCACCTTATAAAGCCTAAAACTAGAGTCTGGATACAATGAATCCGAAGAAAGCAATAAGTCATCAACAATCGGGCCAATAAACTGGGCTGAAATAAAACAGAAATAACCAAATAAATAAATGGGTCAATGGGTCAATAATTAAGGAATGCAGACTGCCAATAATAACGGGTCAATCTTCAACAATTTGCTTCACAAGAGGACAAACTGTGCAATGTCTTAAACAATAAATAATTTTTGGAGATAAAAGAGACAAAGATGAAAATAAAGCCGACATCTACAGAATGTATATGTGCCCTAGACGTATTTGCCGTGCCATTGGATCACCAGCAAAATTTTTAGTGCTTACTTCATTGCAAATAACCTTTTCAGAAATCATAGTAGGCAAAACGTATAAGCCTTTGATATATCTACCAGTCACCAGAGTCTTCCCAACACATAGTTCTTGTATGAGCATCGAATAAGGAAGAAAAACAATATTTTTCATTTCAGTTGTGTTGTCAATTTTGAAGCACCAAGAATATTGTAGCTAAACGCTGGAACAAGTAAATGATGATCACTAGAAAATGCGTAAGAAGCAACATGAGTTACTTTGCATCGTTGTCCATTTGGCAAATGCACGAATTAAAAAGGTGTATCGTTCAATCGAAGATTAGACAACCATGAACTATTTAATGTGATGTTGTTAGTTGCAGCGGAATCAACAATTCAATGATCAGTCATAAGAGTATCGAAGGTACCTTCCATATTAACATGAGCATCAACATGATTATCCTTCTCATGCAACATATATTGCAAGAACTAACCAATTTGGTCAATCTGCTCTGAAGTTAACTGCAAAGGAGCATCAGTGGTAGGAGTAAACTCCTAAACAGAAGCATGATCATTTTCACTAGCATGAGCTAATAGTTGAAGGAGTACTGTATTTATTCTACAATTTGCCAAGAATACCATTTTTCTTCCAACGTGTGTCTACCTTATGACCTTTCCTTCCACAATATGTGCACAACCAACTATACGTGTCAATTCTACCTTTGGAAACATAATTAACATTTGGTTGAGAAGAAGACAACAAAGCAGTGATGGTGTCTAACAAACCATCAGATAGAACTCTGGTGAGAGAACATTGTGTTTCTTCTTGTAGCAGAATAAGCTACATGAAGATTTGACAAAAGCTATTTAAGGAGTAGATTAGTACGAACAAAAGCAAAGTTCTCGTTTAATCCAAGCAAAAATTGAATTAACTTTTGTCTCTCCTTACTGGCAGATATTAAGGTATTATCCTCCTCACATACAAGTACCAGATCATCTATGGTTGTCAATTCACCCCACAACATCTTTGACTTATCAAACTATGCAGTGATAGACAATGTACCTTGCGTGACATAATAAATGTTATGAGTGAGCTAAAAGATCCGAATTGTATCCACTTTGTTGAACATATTACAAAAACCATCCCAAAAATACCAAGCAGTAGTATTATACACAAGACCACTGGCCAAATCTTTTGTAACAGTATTGTGAATCCAAGCCTTGACAATGGCATTACACCGATCCTGGCGAGCGCATTGTTTGAGCAGAGTTGATTCCCGTGGACAATTGCCATCTATGTGACAACTCTTATTCTTAACCAAAAGACCTTCCATTATTTGTCTGCTCCAAATTTGATAGTTCTCTATACCAATCACCTGAAATGAAATTACTGAAGATCCGGTGACATCTGGTGGATGTAGATAGCATTTGTCATCCACAATCGAAGCTGCTTCAATCACCATGTTGAATGAAAATGAAAATCACAATCAACAAATCAACGAGCAGATCAAGATACTGCAAAATCACAACTAGCAAACCAAAAATTTGTGAAAATCAAAGGAGATAATGTTCTGACAAATGCAAGTGTTCTCTGCCACTTCTGTGATCAGTCACAAATAAAAGATGAAAGAGATGTATGTTCGGGCACCATGTTCAATTCTGTGAAGAAGAAGACATAACATAATTATTCTGCGTTTTTCAATGAATCATACATATTTCCATAATCCTACTATTTATCGTAAGCGAAATGACTAACAACTTTCTAGCTAACTCTCTAAAGCTAACTAACTCTAAAATAAGTAAGAACATTGCAGAATTTACTTCAACAATTTAAATTTAGTAGAATGATTATTATCTTATTTCTCGTTAGTTAATTGAATTTTAGGTCAAATATCTTTCTCTCGACAAATTGTCATTTATCTATTGTTTATCGTGAACGATTTGTATTTTATTATGTTATAGATTGTTGTTGTGTAGTCTATGTTTATATTATTATGATTTTGATTCTTTCCTGATTTAAGTCTAAAATATATTTTATATGTAAATTAGATATCAAAATAATTAATCAGTTTTTAAATTTGGAGAAATAGGCAACCCGACGAATGAGATTCTAAAGAAATATCGTAAATTTTTCATCGATGAGGAATATTTGCTTAACCTTGATCTAATGTTTATTTAGGATACCGCTTTTTTCTTCCTTCATGCCAAGGTTCTTAAGCTTTTGCCCAAAGGCCTCGACAACACTAACCTCATCAGAATGAGCCATTGGGGCGGAGGTACCTGCTTGGGGATCCCAAGGAACATATTAAAACCATTTGCTCCATTCTAAATGAGGTTCGTTCGAACCATCAGTGATGAAGGTACACAAATTGTATAGTTTAGAGAAAGGAGAATGTCAATTTTTCAACTACTATTACTTTGTTCAAATAAAAATTGGAGAGGGCATATACCTCCAAGAACTTCCTCAATTTGGGGTCGCCCTTCTCGGATCGTCCTCATCTGGGACGATCACCCTCGCCTACCCACTGCCGGTGAAGACTAAATGAAATAAATCATTGTATAATCTATACCAAGGCAAACTAGTTGTCCCTATACCCCACAACAAAATGGATTAGTTGAACAAAAATGTAGGCATCTATTTGAAATTGCTCGTGCTTTACATTTTCCGGCAAATTTGCCCAACCATTTTTGGGGTGAATGTGTTACTACTGCTGCTTATCAAATCAATTTAATACGAGATTTTGAAAGAAAAATCACCATTTGGAATTATACATATACAAACTCTTTCCTTGAAATACTTTCAGGTTTTTGGATACTTATGCTTCTCCAAGGATCTTACCAACACTAATAAGTTGGGACTCAAAAGCATTGCTAGTGTGTTTATGGGATATGCTATACACCGAAAGAGGTACAAATTATACAACTTGTGCACTGGATCCTTTTGCATATCTAAAGATGTGATCTTGTACATTTTCTTTATTCCCTTTCAAAGAAATACAAATCAATAACTCTTTTTTTTTTTTTACTAATAGTACTCCTTTATATGAGTACATTCCATTGAATACATTTATGATAATGTTAATCCATATGAGTAGTGGATCAATCATCCACCGATGAATTTGTTGAAGCTAACCTTCCTTGTAAATCATCTAAATGTGTTGTACCACCTGTTTGGCTGAAATATTATGCTATGTAGAGTTCTAATGCCAACTATTCCATTGTTGATTGTGTTAGTTATTCTCCCTTGCCAGCCTACTACCAGGATTATATTTCAAACATTTTCAAGATAGTCGAGCCTAATAGTTACATGGGAGCTTTTGAACATACTAATTGGGTTACAACAAGGAAGGATGAAATTCAAGCCTTAAAATTGAATAATACTTGGTCACTTGTCCCTGTCCCTTTAGGTAGACACAACATTGGTTGTTAATAGGTCCATTGAGTCAAATATAACTCGATCCATTGAAAGGTACAAAGCTCTATTGGTAGCGAAGGAATACAATCAGGAAGAAGGGATCGCTTATTCATAAATGTTTAGTCATGTGGTTAAAATGGTAACTATTCGTGTTGTGTTATCTATTTGTGTAAGAAAAATAGTTGGCCCTTGTTACAAATGGACGTTTATAATGCCTTCCTGTAGGGTAATCTATCTAAAGATGTTTACATTGATCTTCCACCTGATTTTTGCAATTACAAGGAGAACATAGTTTGTGAATTGCAAAATGTCTTTACAATTTGAAATAAGCTAGTAGACAATGTAATGTTAAACTCACAAAAGCCTTAATTTGACACGAATATGAACAATCTAAATATGATTACACTATACTTGTAATAGGTATGAAGGTGATGAATTAGTCATTCTCGCTGTATACGTAGAAGATCGAATCATCACTGAAAATAGTATAAGGTTGATTGACAACATGAAAAGGATTTTGCAAAACAAATTTAGGATGAAAAAATGTAGGAGAAATAAGATATTTTGTATGTTATCTGCTGCAAAATCCTTCAAGACTCCATTGGAATTAAATGCCAAGTTAACTAGTTTGAATTATGATAAACAAATTAAATACGTTTAAGATCTATCCATTTACACACGACACAATTAGACACGCATGAATTATCACCCTACTTGAAAGGTTGAGGGAAAGTGTTGGAAGATTGAAGTTTTGTAAATTTTATTATTATTTGCGTTTGTCCTTTGTGGGTATTGAATTGAACTTTGGATCCCTACGTATATGAGTTTTGTTGTTGCTTTTAGTTATTTAGGTCCTCTACTTTGTTTGGATCTTATTTGAGCCTTTTAAGTGTTTCTTTTGATCCAAAGTTAACTATAATTGTTTGTTGTGATTGTATATATATTGTGGAGGATGAGGCAAGAAGAATTGAAGCTTTAAATGATTTCACGAAATGGGTTGTTGGGTGTTGCTTTCTATTAATATATACTGATAAAGTATTAGAACACATTTAATGGTTTGATTTGGTTTTCATAGTAACGGTCTAAAATCGAAATTAGGACTAAGATCGAAAATATCAATAAACCAAGACCATTAGTTTTGATCTACTATATTATTTCAATCCGATCGTGATGAAATACAATATATATATATATATATATATTAATTTGTTTAGAACCTATATCATTAAAACACATAAGCTTTTGTCATGCTTAGTTGTAGGAAAAAAACATTTTTATTGGTTGATTAATATTTTGTAACCGACGATTATATGGACTTGTTACGCGTATCTCAAGAAGCTTAGAATAAAAATATTTTTATTGGTTGATTAATATTTTGTAACCGACGATGATATGGACTTGTTACGCGTACCTCAAGAAACTTAGAATTTCTCTGAAAGTTCTCATCATTTCTCACGGTACGTTCATAGTTTATATCATATCCACATTTATTATCTTTAGTTTTTATTATTTTTATCAATATATTACTATTTATTTCATAAGAAAACATTTAAATGTATTTATTCTATTTTAACAATGTTGTTATGATTAGAGATTTTTTTAAATGAAGGTATATTTATATTTTTGAAATTATTACAATTTATAATTAATATTATAATATTAAAAGTCTAAAACCCTTATATTTTATGAAAGAATGAATGTATGTTAGAATTTCTCATATTAGCACGTACAATTATAAAAATACATTGACGATATATTTTCTAAATATTATATACAATTTCCTAATTTTTTTAATGAGTCTCAAAATAATTAATAAGTACTATTACAGTAATTACAATGATAAAAATATGTATAGTCAATATAATGATCATAATAAATATACGATAGAAAAATAACATACAAGTTATGTTAAAAAACATGCATTAAGTAAATATTTATATCAATTATAATATCGACACACGTTATTATTCACTAACCCTATATATATATATTATAAAACTCTAGAATTAAAATAAATATATAAAAAATAATTTTCTAACACTCTGTAATATTTATTTATTTATTTACTTTCACTTTTAAATATTTGATATTATTATTTCACTCATAGTTATAATATAATATAAATAATATTTTTTTTCTTTTCATAACAACCCATAATTATTTATTATAGATAATTCAATTTTTATAATAGTAAATGTGTTTTAAATATATGTTCAATTAATAAATACTTTAATAATCGACCCATTTACCCAAATTTTTGACCTATCAATACCTTAAAACAAAAAGACTTACAAAAATATCATTGATTCTTTTAACAAATACAAAAGTATACCTACCGGCGAATGTCATTCGCGGGTAGGATTTTGCTTTTCTGCACATGCGAATGACATTTGTGGGTGGACATTTAAACACCACACGTGAATGTCATTCACGAGTAGTGTTTAAATCTGATTATATATATATATATATATATATATATATATATATATCTTTGTTGCAAATTCTGTCAACAATTTATCTTTCTTGTGAAATTTTGGCCAAACTCAAAATTTTCCTACAAATCTAATTTTGGTCCGCTTGTGTCAGAAAAATAGTATTGTTAATTGTAATCAACCTATATTTCTTTTCACGCATAACTTGTCAGACCTAGTATATTTCTTTGTAATTGCAATCTTTGTCGTACTTATATTTCTTTTCAGACATAGTTTGTTAGACCTAGTAAACTAATTGTATTGTATTTCTTTGCGAGACATAACTTACAAAAAAGAAAATTAATTGTCATAAAAAGAAAAATAGGTATGACAAGCTATTGAATACTAGGTCTAGCAAGTTATGTATGAAAAAAAATAGTACAATCCGAGAGTTACAATTTTTTTCGACAAATCCAAAATGACCTGGTTATAAAAATATTCAATCATGTGTCAGATAATAAACAATCAGCAAAATGACCAGTTTCTTGTGTCAGATTCTTCTATACAACTTCCATCCGCGAATGAAATTGACGGGTGGATATTTAATTTAACGCCACCCGCAAATGTCATTCGTGAATGACGTTTAAACGCCCTACTCACGAATCTCATTTGCGGATAGGTGTAGTTTTGTATTTATTAACAAATCGAGTATATTTTCGTAATTGTTTTTGATTTAGGGTATAAATATGTCAAAAATTCCATTTACCCCTACCAAACATGTATACTGTAGCAATATGTCACCGGTATTAAGATATATATATATATATATATATTTGCCTATTAAGTATTAACCCCCAAAATTTGTGCATTAATAATAATAATTAGTAATTTCCTAGCCAAAAGGTCAATTTTGAGCTTCTCCGTTGACCATCCAGTAAGCCAAACCAAACCCTTTTCCTCTCACCTCACCATCGATCAGTCTAACTTACATATTTCCATTCTCCAATTCATCAGCTGACACTTCCAACCCCCGCGCTCTCTCCGTGTAGAAGCAGAAACCCTTCCGCCTCCGCTCAATCCTCAGATCACAGCAATGAAACCCACTCTCTCGTCATCTTCTACCTGCTTCGCAACTCCTTCCTTCACCAGGGGGTTTGTACCCCCCCAAACCCTATCCTTGCTACCTTCTTCGTCATCAGGTATGAATTTCATCTCCCGGAAGCTCACTCGGGGCTTGAACGCCATCAGAGCTTGTTCTCTCCCTGTTCCCCAGACTTCTCCCCGAAGCCCTTTTCTTCTTCAGCTAAAAACCTATGCTGGAGCTGCTGTAATTCTCGCCGCGGCCTTTTCCTTGACCGGAAGAACTGCGAGAGCAGAGCCTTCTCCGGTAGCATTGACCGAACAGTCTTCTGTGACAGAAACAATAGAAGATCAATCTTCATCGACAGTGCATGAATTACTCGAATCCAGTTCGAACTCCATTGATTCCCTGAAACAGAATCTGCAGAAGAAGCTTGAAAATGGGGAGGACGAAGAGGCCCTAAGTATTCTGCAGCAGTTGGTCTCTGCTCAGCCCGCAGAAACAGAATGGAAGTTCTTACTGGCACGATTGCTGAACGAAACGGGTGATACCCATAATGCCCGCAAGGTATTTGAAGAAATTCTCGCAGTGAATCCACTATCTTTTGAAGCCCTATTCGAGAATGCCTTGCTGATGGATCGATCTGGAGAGGGAGAAGCGGTGATTAAACGGTTGGAGGAGGCGCTGACTACCGCAGAGGAGGGGAACAAGGCGGAGGAGGCCAGGAATGTGAGGTTGATCATGGCGCAGGTACAGTTTCTGCAGGAAAATGTTGAAGACGCTTTGAATAGCTGCCAGGAATTGGCCAAAGAGGATCCGAACGATTACAGATTGTATTTCTGCCAGGGGATGATTTTTAGTTTGATGGATAAGAATGAGGAGGCAAGGGAGCAATTTGCCAAATACCGAGAACTGTCACCTGAGAAGACTGGGGTTGAAGCATATCTTCTGTTATTATCCCGAATGAAGCTTTTTGGAGAAGATACCAACTGAGTACTTGTTCGGGTTGAATAAGGTTTTCCAAATAAATAAGAGTGCAGAGATGAGTTCTTCTTCAGTTCTACCGGCGGTGTAGAGAACTCTCCTTCAGGTAAACCCTCTGCAATGTAGCTTGTACTATTTCAATAATTTTTCATGGTAACTTTATGCGGATGTTACAGAGACATTGTTTACACCTTTTAGGGAGGTCCATTTACAGAGTAATAAAGAGACATTCGAGATTAATAGGATGAACTTGAACTCACAAGTATTTTCTTGCAAATGACTTTGTGCTACAATATATATGGTTACTTACATACATACAAATTGTGGTTTGTGTTCTGCATTTTCTGGTTGGTCTGGAATTGTGATGTAAGATGTGGTTTTGGTTCATAATCCGAGCTCCATGTGTATTGCTTTGTTTGCTTACATAGGTTCCTGAAGTGCGTATTAGATGATTCAATTTCAAATGGAAGCATGTTGATGATGCTGTTTTCAGAATTCTCATTTTCCTTCCATCACCTTCGTATGAAGGGCATTTCTGCTTCGATCTTAGAAGTGTAATTGTTTGATTCTGCACTGCAAAAACAATTTGATGTCTATTTTATCAATTTGTAGTTTCATGGAAATTACAACAGCACACATATGATAGACAAAGATCCGTGGCCATTCATTAAAAATATAATAAACACAGACAAGCAAGCAAGTAGGCGGCAGGAGGAGAGCATTTAGCAATGCTTATTGCAGAAACATCGGCGACGAAAGCCACGGCAGTGACCACCATGGAAGCCCTCAGTGCGGCAAATATTGACACAATTGGTCTTGCTCAGACACGCCCCCTTGAACCGGTGACTCTGCGATTCACACTTTCTCCCCTCCACAGTCCCCATTTCTACACGTCCGCCACATCCACATATTAAAAAGAAATGAACTCGTGTTAGTGTCTCAATATGAAATTGAATTGATTATTTTGATGCACTGTATACTCAATATGAGGGAAGTGTTCAAGATATATTTCGAGATTCATAAATGAATCATTTATATAGTAGTTCAATCCTATTATGTACTAAACCACGATTACTAAATTCAAGAGTGTTTTTCCTTCCAAAGATGAAGAAAAAGGAAGGAGCAGAGAGAAGACCACCTGGAGTGTTGATGAGCAACAGCAGCACAAGAAAAGCAGTTTGGATCAAACGCATTGCGAGGCCCATCAATCAATCGTGATGAAGAATGATTGTCTTTCTGTCACAGAGAGAGAGAGATTAAGGAGAAGGAGAGACCAAGTGAAGCTCAGTGAGGAATGGAACGCAGAAGCTCTTGTATATATACAAATGTAAAGACAGGGAGAGAGAGAGAAGAGAGGTAGTGACTGAAACTGAATGGCCACTGACACCGACGAGATCACACCACTGAATCAGTCGTGTCTCTTTACATCTCATTTTTCTAGCTTTTAGGGTGTCATCTCATCTGTACTGCCCCCTATTCTATCCTTGTTCCCACAGAAGAATGTGTACTTTAAAAGAAAAGACGGTGTTCGTGTTGAATTATCAATTATGAACGGGGTTAGATTATTCGACAATCAACCAGAACCTATTTCAGGAATTGAACAAGCCACAAACATACTCAACTCCAAACATACTTAACTCCAAACAGATACAACTCAATGGGACTACTCAACTCATATATATATATATATATATATATATATATATATATAATATAATATAATATAATATGGAAGAATTAATTTTAATATAATAATATTTTCTACAAAAACTCTAGAATAATATGTAAATTGATAAAATGATGAAATTGCCCATAGAAAATGAATTTCGTTAAAACATATTGAGTCTCGTGCAAAAACGGTCTCCTTAAGACAATTTCATCTCCCTCATTGTAATAGCTTCGCATAAGAGGATAAGTCGAAACAATTACTTTCCAAGATAAAATAGTGTTCTTAACCGAAATAAACAATACATGAACTCGGATTTCGACAAAAATTCGGACCCTAAACTTGGAAACACAAATTCAGACCGAAGCTAGAGCAATTCTAAAGAGTATTCTCAGATTTTGAAAGTGTGAAAAATTCTGAAGAACCGTACCCTATTTATAGGGTAAACCTTCCAACAACCTATTAATTAGGGCACAAATTTGACCCTAATTAATTTATAAAATTGAAAAAAATTACAAGAGCAAAAGTAATTCCAACTGCAAGATGCAGGCGCACACGAGTCGCGTGAAAGAACAGTTATTCTAGAAAGTTGTTACACTTATATGATGTTAAAGTCAACATATACCTATCAAAACTTGAAGAAGTAGCCGGTGTGGGACTGCATATTATATGTTTTCCTCTGAATTTTTCATTCAAGAAAAATTGGTCCAGAAAAATTAATTTGGGCTTGGCCAAATTCTGATCTAAAGGGCCAACAACATATACTAGACTCAGTGTGTATGTTATGGTCGTCTATCGCGCATGAGTTATTACGAAAATATTAGTATGATTCATATGCTTGTACACAAATTATAACAAAACTAAACAGTTAATTAAATATATTAATTGATATGTAAAACTAAACTTAAATTACGTAAAATAATAACATACGTTAATCAATTATAAATATTATTAAGAAATTGCTCGAGCGATCGAGAATAAAAAACACTACTAAAGATGCTCGCGATTGGTGGAACAAATTTTTTAAAATGACTAATCTTTTTTTTTAAAATATATTTTTAATTGTGTTACATAATTAAGTTTAATTTTACATCTCAATGTTTTCAATCGTATGTTTAGTTCTTCTACTGTTCTTGCAGTATTCTAGAAGGCACACTAAGAATACCTTCGTATGGGCTTGTTCAAAAAATACTTGTTCAGTCCAATGGAATGAGGTCTGGTTTGTAACGGAATTGATTTGAATCAATTTTTTTGAAATAGTTCTACAAGCAAACCAATTATTTTTAGGCTAAGGTGAACCAGTCCGGGGAGTAGATTCAATTTAGGTATGAATCGATTTGATCCTACTCATTTTTTTTGTATTGGTGTATACGTAAGTTTCAAACCGAACCAACTTGAATCCATCTATGATTGTTGAACCAGTCCAACACAACTTACACAACTAGTGTAGACTTTAAACCCTAAGGTTAGGGGTGAGCAAAAAATGGTTTGGTTCGGTCTTGAGGTCGAGAACGAAAATTTCAATCCATTAATTTTGGTATTGAGACCGAAATCGGAACCGTTTGGACCGTTTAAATGGTCTTGGTTTTTTCGGTTTTGGTTCGATCTAGACCATTTGGACCGTTAACCGTAATTTTATATATATATATTTTTTTATTATGTATGTATATCGCTCTACAATAACACAATACAATAAAGTAATTAGTACATAAACTTACTTGTACTGAAATGCAGCAGCAGTATGCTCTTTCTAGGTTAGCATTGTTCTATTACAACCAAGACCTAACCACTAAATCTCCACAACTTGGCTATTGCCGTCCCCGTGAGAACTGACTGAAATAAACTTAGCAGAAAATGAGTCTTCAGATGAGAGTACCTTTTACAAACTGTACCGCTATCGAACCGGTTCACAAACCAAACGGGTTTCAGTAAAAATATGGAGTGGTTCTAATGGACCATAAAAAACCAATTCACTTATGGTAAACGTACCACTTTTTGAACCGGTTTTTAACTAATATAAATGAGTAAGTTCCTGAGCAGAGGCGAGTAGTGGAGTAACTCAACAACACATTCCCGACATTATCCTATCTAATTTGGAGCCTAGTGAAGCAAATAAGGTGTTAGAGAGATGATAAATAGAGACTTTAAAGTGGTTCGGCTGAATCGGTTTTTGAACAAGATCATATAAGGTTCGGTAAATCGACAAAAATCTGAAGCGATTCTCTTGAAGTGGTCGAACCGTACCTGACCTAAAATGTGGTAAAGATACGATTCTGAACCGATTTGGCCCCATACCGATTCGTGCCCAACCCTAATTTTATAAAATATACAATATATCAAAATAATATTTTATTCAATTAACATAATTTCGTTCTAAATTGAAATCAACTGATTAGACCGACTTTTTAAAAATCATTTCGAAATCAAAATAACTATACTATCCAATCTAATTTAATACCATAATATAGGATTATATAAATTACTATAACATGATAGTATCTAATATAATTTATTAATGTTATAATAGTTTATTATTGGTCGAAACTTTTTTCATTCAAAATATATAATATTTTTTCCTCGAGTGTTCTTTTATAATTAATTCTATCGAAATAAGACATATAATAAATTCACTAAAAAATAGTTAATGGTCCCCATGGTCTTAACGACCTAGGACCGAAATAAGACCAAGACCGAAAAAGACCATAAGCCAAGACCATTGGTTTCGGTCTACAAATGGTCCGTTTTTTTTTTGCCTGGCCGCGGTCGATCTCGGTTTGGTTGCGGTCTTCTCGCTCGCCCCTACCTAAGGTATTCGTGTGAAGCATAAGAACTAATAGAGAATAGTATACTTCAGATTACATAATAGAAGATCAAGTTATTTTTGCCTCTTCCCTCTGGTCCCTCTTCTCCAGCCTCCCGCGTCTTGCTGTCTTCGACTCATTTGTTTGTTCATTCAATTAAGAGTAGGAGGGTGTAAAATTGTCTTGAGGATACTGTGCACCTTACAAAACTCAGTTTAGTTTTTTAAAATAAATTTTAGGGTCAATTTTGATGATTGCATGATGATCTTGAATTTTGGTTATTTTGCATATTTGTCCTTACACTTTCAAAGTATCAAAATTTGGTCCAACCATCCAGTTTATTAAAAATCTTAAAAAAAAAATCATTTTATTTGTAATGGAGGTTTTGGTTGAATGTGTGTGTAATTAACTCTGAAAATATTCCTCTAGGAAAAAAGAAATTGTGCATCTTATGTGTTTCAGATTGATGACTACGAACGATGGTGTTCAAATCAATATTGTGTTTTGAGTTAAGTGATTGATATCTTGTTTGAAAATAAATATGAGTCTCATCTTCCATCGTAACAACTATCAGGTTATAGAGCAGAAAAATCGATAGGTTTGATATGAAGTTGGATATGATTAAACTATCATGGCGTGATCTACATGAAATTATTATTTAGAGATTTTGCCTTAGGGATCGGGTCTAAAGTGGAAACAGTGGTGTACTTCATGACTTGGGAACCTTATGGTTCTATCTACAAAAGGTTGACAATGAAACACTCTATGCGAACCCTCCGACGACTTGAGAATCAATATAAACGAAATTTTGTTTACCCTTAAATAATTTGAAATTTCATGATGAAAAATAACAGTTTGAGGACTAATATTGATGTTGATTAAAGTCTATAAGGTTTTGAGTTTGAACTCGTGTTGTGATATATTTAAACTTTAGGAATAAACTGAACAACATGACCAAGATTTAAGTCACGTATAATGTGGGTAACTATGAAATAGGAAATTCCTGTATTAAAGTACCCCAATTTAGAGTAGTGAACTCTCCACAAGTTGTGAAAGGTAGTGAAATTGTTGTATTTATAATCAAATGTTAAAGTGTCTCACAAAAGTGTGTATTTTTATCAGTTGTCAAGTCTTTCTCCAAAGGTAGTTGTATGATTGTCGTAATCATTCAGTAAAAATATACAATTCAACAACTGCTTTTAGTTGAAGTTTTTCATTAGTGACTATGTAAAGTCCAAGGGAAAACAACAGGGAATTTATTAACCAAGAAAGGATTTGACCTTGAAGAATGTGTTATATGTGCCAATATATGACTAGGATCGTGATGCCGGAGTTATTGCTCTAGGGGAAACATGTTCATCGAAACGGAAATATGAGGCTATTGATGATAATAGTTAAAACCTAAAAGATGAACGAAATGTTGAGGTAAAACTCAGAAAATCCAAAAGAGCGAGGGTAGAAAAATCTTTTGGTTCATATTTTTTTGACTAATATGCTTGAAGTTAAACCTCAAACCGTCTAAGAAAATGTGAACTTTTTTGAAGGACCTCTATGGAAAGAGGCTATCAATAGTGAATTGAATCCATCCTTCAAAATCATTCTTGGGAGCTAGTAGATTTTTCTCCAGGATGTAAACCATTAGGCTCCAAGTGGTTTTTTAAAAGAAAATGAAAACAATGATGGAATAGTTAACAAGTACAAGCCAAGACTTGTTATTAAGGGGACGCTTGATTAGATGTATTATTTAATACACATATTACTTAATATATGTATTATGTAATACATGTATTAGTTAAAATTATGTTTGAATGAGACATGTATTAATATATACTTATATATACATAACTTATGACAATGTTTGATTCAGTATAAAATTATACGTAAAGTGACAAAAAGCCATAAATACCATTAAATTTATGTTGCAATGTAAATATGTTCAACACATGAATTGAGTTATTTTTTAAAATAAAATATATTCATATTAAAAAAAATGCAAAAAATCACAAACACACACACACACACAAAGAGATAGTATTTGGCTCTTTGAGTCATAATCGCTTTAATCCATTTCGTCTCTTCTCTTCTGATCTTTGCAATTTCATCCTTAAAATATTACTCTCATGCATAAATGTTCAAAACATTCATGTTTCCAAGCGTCTCTTTGTGATTGATATCTGATTGAAGAGAAAAATACAGAATTTCGTTGGGTTTACAAACATGTAGAACGACATGATTTTACAAATGACATGATTTTAAAAAAATAACATGATTTTACAAATCAATTTTGGGAACAACATGATTTTAAAAACACATACAGAGTCACACTTAGCAAAATATAGAGACAAAACCATTAAATAATCACTTATATTGTTTATCTCATGACACATTCACATAAAGAGTTCGAAAAAATAGAGCAAATGATATATGTTTGTTTAATGTTATTTTTAATATATGTTTAAAAACATTATTAAATAGACGAGCATGTATTAAAATATTATTAAGTAAATTATACTTTAATTTTTTAACTAGTTTTTTAAAAACAAATATTGACTATATGTCATATATCATTGTGGAAATGGACTCAGAAATTGTGCCTGAATTCGAATGGTACCCAACAACTGTTGTTATGTTTGACTTAGTGATTCATTTTTTGTAAAATAAAACATATATGGAAGAATTAATGATGGAAATTTAAAGTAGTATCACATCATTTAATTTTTCATTTAATATATTACTTGTTTATTATTAATTATTATTATTAGATAATGTAAGTAAATAATATTTTTAAAGTACTTTATATTAAAATTCACAAAGTTTGATAAAAAAAAAACACTAAAAACTAACAAGATAAACTATTCTTACGTAGGCTTAAAAGACTTAGGGTAGTTAAGTAAGTTTTTACTATGTATTAAATAATACCATGCTTAGATAATGTATTAGTTAATAGACAATTAATATTATAATTGTGTATTAGCTAATACATTGGTGTTAGTTACTACTTCTATTATTTCTAATCAAATAAAGTGTTAATTAATACATGTATTAGTTAATACTAATACATGGTTAATACCCTAATCAAACACCCGCTAAGAGTTATAGGCAAAGCGAATTCCTTGATTACTTTGACACATATTCCCTGCTAACGAGACTTACTTCCATGCCTATTGTTGGAAGGAACTGTGAGATGGTTAAATTTACGAAAAATGTGTTGAATTCAAGATTTGACTTGAAAGATATGAGCTTTGCTAATGCAATCCTTCAAATAAAGATTATAGAATATCAGAGAGAATCAATCTAAGTCAATCTCATTATATCAATAAAATATTAGAAAAATAATCAACAAGGATGACTAAAAGGAGGTCTGTTTCCCAATGGATCCAGACAAGTGTTTCTCTAGTAGAGTTTTCAAGGATCATGGAAAATGGGATATACTTAATTACATGTACACGAGATGATATTGCACGCATTATTGATGTACTGAGTATATATACGAGTAATCAAAGTATTGATCATTTGAGAATAATCACAAGATTACTCAAGCACTTGAGATATACTCGTAGTTATGGGTTGCATTATAAAAAATATCAATTTGTTTTTGAAATGTATAATGATGCTAATTGAACATTTGCATCAACAGACTTGAACTTCACGAGTGAATTCGTGTTCACCCTAGGAGGTGAAGTTGCGTCATGGAAATCCTCAAAGAAAACAGTTATAGCCAAATCCACCAAGAAATCTGAGTATATACCATTGGATAATGTGTTGGAGAAGCTGAATTGCTACGCCGTTTTTTAGAGGATATTCTGAGAAAACCAAAATTGGTGCGAGCAATCTGCATACATTGGGATAGCGAAACTGCAATTTGTAGGGAAAAAAGTCATAATATGTTGATGCGCTCCAAGCTTGGTTTGGAGATGAATTTTATGGGGACCCCAAGCTAGAAATGAATCACTTTAACTAGGAGGGTTCCTTTGTTAAGTATCAGTAGCAGATAGTCATTTGCTAAACAAAATACAGTTGATCGAGAAGATATCAAATAAGGCAGCGGTAAGTCATCTTCTCGTGGGATTGAAACATAGGTTGCAAGGTGTAATGAGGCCTTAGACTCTTTAGGAGGCGTATGCCATGGCTAAGCTTCATGAGTATGTGGCAACCACCACCAAAAGGCAATCAACACCCACTATCGCGAAAGCTTTTGATAGGATCGTACAAACCTATAATGGGGATGCACATAGGTGGGGGAACCACATCACTTTCACATGGATTGAGTTGATCGCAACTAGATAACACGAATACAAGGTTAACTACCAATCATGAAATGGAGGCGAGACGTGCCAAATGGTTGTGTTATTGGTGCCTAGAGAGGTATACCGTGAGGCACTAATGCAAAGAAAAACATTTGTTCATGATTGAAGTGGTGCATAAAAGGCTCAAGAGGATATACTTGTACAAACTGAAACGATCCAGTTTGAGAATATAGTTGAAATCTCTATACACGCTATCTCAAGTACCTTATGTTGCTCGACTATGAAGGTTGAGGGAATGGTTGGGCATATGAGGTTGCAACTATTGATAGACTAGGGTAGTACACGTAATTTTCGTGACATGAAAAACAACCGAGAAATTGGGTTGTAGCATAGAGATGGTCTCATAATTGCAAGTCATGGCGGCTAATTGAAACGAAATGTCCTGAAATCATAATTGTAAGGATTTCAAATGGAAAATGTAAGGATGCCGATTATATGCCAATGTGTTTCTTTTTTTCCCTTGGAGAGTTACCATATGGTCCTCGAGGTACAATTGCTTTGAACCTTGGATGATATTATTTGAAATATCAACAAGTTATCAATGAAATTCTTATGGTGGAAAGAGTTATGCGAGCTTAAGGGAAATATTTGAAACTTGGTACAGTTGAGAAGCATCACTATCATTAACCGAATATTTTCTAAGAAGCAAGAGGTTGCAATATAGTACAACTTTGCAACTTATCTTTGCCTACGAGAAACAGGGAAGCAAGGCAAGTCTTTTCGAATAAAGTCAGAGAGTTGGAACGAACAGAGCAAAGTATCGAAGCTATCCTGCTTTAGTATCGGGATGTATTCAAAAAACCTATGGGACTCCCCACTAGATCAAGCTATTGATCACACAATCACTCTCAAGGAGGGTGCAACCCCGATGATCTTAAGACCCTACCGAGACTCAGTGCCTCAAAAGGATATCATCGAGCTTATGGTTGGCAAAATGATAACGAGTACGGTGATTCAGTCCATCTGCAACCCCATTCGCTTCTCTCGTGTTACTCATGAAAAATAAAGATAATTCATGGAGAATGTGCGTGGATTACTGATGATTGAACGACCTCACGATCCAAGACAAGTTTCCAATTCAACTGATAGACGAGTTCCTCGATGAACTGCGCTGATTGTCCATTTTCCAAGATCAATTTGATTTGCGGTTATCACCAAATTCGTATGGCACACAAAACTGCATTCCGATGCACAAAGAGCATTATGAGTTCCGAGTCAAGCCTTTTGGATTCACTAATTCGTCGACAACGTTCCAAATCTTAATGAATACATTGCTCAAGCCCTATTTGCGAAAGTTCGTATTGGCTTTCTTTGATGATATTGGTTTATAGTTCTGACTTTCATCAACATGTGTGTCACCTTAAAATGGTTTTAGAAGTGTTGCGGCAAACGACCTAAAGGGTGCAACCAAGGCGGAATATTTGGGGCGTATCGTGACTAGAAAAGGAGTGACAACAAACCCATAAAAGGTGGCTACCGTGCGAGAATGACCACAACCCTTACCGTGAAACAATTACGAGGATTCTTAGGAGATACCAGACACTACCGAAAATTCATGAAAGACACGGGTACAATCAGTCCACCCTTTACCGAGCAACTCAAGAAGGAGTTGTTCCATTGGGATGAAAAGCATCTGCAACATTTTAGTAGCTCAAACACGTTCCAACTTTAGCCTCCTTGCTAGCCCTCCCTAGCATGAACAACAAATTCGTCATTGAGATAGATGCCTCCAACTTCAGAATCAGATCAGTATTGATGCAAAGAGATCACTCAGTGAAATTCATAAGCAAAGCCTTTTCCAAAAGGCAACAAACGTTATCGGTTTACTAAAAGGAATGTCTAGCAATACATTATGCCATAAAGAAGTGACATTTCTACCTAATCGACAGACGATTCATCATCAAAATGGATCACCGAAGCTTGAAGTATCTATGCTTCAACACACGTGGCTTGCTAAGCTTATGGGCTATGACTAGAAGATCACATACAAGATGGGGGCGAAAAACATAGCGTCTGATGCAATATTCCGAGTGCCGAGCTCGAAACTACTTGCTATAAGCTTGTCCGCGATTTATACCGAACTTATGGGGATAATAAAAATAAGTTGGTCGGTGGATGAGGAATGTAAGAAGTTGATTGTGCAGCACGACCAGGGTCTTAGACCATCGAGATTCTCATGTGAGAAAGGAGTTCTCAAGCGGAAAAGAAAAATAGTGGTTGGCCGAGATGAAGAGTTACATGAAAACATCGTCCTCCTATTCCATGCTTCAGCATTAGGGAAATTTCAGACCCACCAGCATCTTGCAAAGGATTGCGTCAATGCTATATTGGAAGGGTTTGAAGAGATACATAAGAAAATTCATGCGGAATTGTGAGGTACGTGAAAAGAACAAGTATGACCGTGCTGCGTCCCTAAGATTACTGTAGCCTTTTCGCATTTTGCAAACCATATTCTCTGATATTTATATATGGACTTCATAATCGGCTTACCTAAGTACCAAGGCAATGAGCTTATCTTCATAGTAGTTGCTCAACTTACGAAGTATGCACACTTCATGGCACTTAGCCACCCATTAATGAGGTTCAGTAGCACCAGTGTTATCAAAACCGGACCGGACCCCTGTCCAATTTGGTTCAGATAAAAGAGCGTTTTGCAAATGAACAGTGTTTGAGCTGGGGTGAACCGAACAGTTTTTGGAAAACCGACCGGTTTCTGGTTCAATTTTTAGGCTGAAGTTTGGGTTGACGTTAATGCTTCCGCTTTCGATGGCAACAACTTAGGTGATATAGATGCATACTGAATCGTAGTAATATTTCTTTGAGTACTTGTATTTATCTCTGTTATTATCGCAAACATCTATCTGTTACGCAATGTAATATCCAAATAAAGATTGTAAAGGTGATAGCTTTATCAAAGTACTTACTTTCTAGAAATATTTGTTCCAGCTCTACTAAGCTACACCCAACAACCTTAGTCAATGTATCTTCTCTTATACTACTATCATTGATCCTCCCGGCCGCAGTATAAGTGCTAGAAACAAGGATTGCATTGGTTTGATGTTCTTCACATAACCTTCTTCACAAGCTCTCCCAACTCAACATCCCCGTACACTCTGAACCCTACAAGCAAAACCCGCCATGCAGTCATAGCTACCTCGAGAGGCAACCCGTTGATAATCTCATACGCTTCATCAAGAAGCCCTAACCTGCCACACAGATTGATTAAACATCCATAATGCTCAACTTTAGGCGAAATGTTGTAATCTTGAACCATCTTGTGGAAGAAGCACTTGGCAACAACAATGAAATAGTAAAACATTGATAAGTGGACTCCCTTCTTAGTCATGCTTGAAGATGATAAAATACAAAGGAAGAAGATGAACTCTAATCTAGAGGACTTACTGTTAATTGCTTGATTTCCTTGGTAACTCAGTCATCATCGTCAACACTCCAGTTAAGCTAACTTGTCAATGCAATTGTGTGCCCGTAATTAGCCATTCAAGAAATTTAGAATCAAGCAATCATACTTTCATGCTTATCAAATTTGAGGATTAGCTAGACAATACGTCAAACACAAAGAGCGCAAAGAGATTCTAACCAGTTCTTCTGCCCACCCTACTTGAAATCAGCATCAGCAAGTCACTTCTTCTATTCTCCAAGTTGGGTCAACTTGGATGAAGTAAAGAAGAAAACCAGTAGCACAACCCCATATCTACAAACCCATCATCACCCATCAAAAAAATTTGCCAACCTCTCCATTTCAATTTGATTCAAAATGAAAAATCTCGACCAGTGCTCACAACAAGTCAAGATACCTCTTTCTGTATGATTTGAAGCGATTAAGGAGGAAAGAAACACTGCCACAAATTGTCGAATCGAGCGCATCTCCATCCTCTAGATTCGAGAACTCGTCTTCTCAGCAAAGGTGCAAAGAAGAAGAAGCGGTCTATTTGCCCAGACTATGTATTTATTATCAGTTTTTTTTATTATGAACAGTGAACCACACGTTGAACCGGGTTGGATCGGGTTAGACCGTCCGAACTGGGAACCGTCCCCCTCACCGGTTTAAGGGTCAGTTCGGTTTGATAACACTGAGTAGCACATACATTCATTGATCACTTCTACCGATTACACGTGATTTTGACTAGCATAGGGCGATAGAGACCCAAAATTCATTATATCACTTTGGCAAAAACTTTTTAGAAAGTTTGAGGTTACGATTTGTATGTCTTCATCTTACCATCCTCAAACGGATGGACAAATGGAGTCGTGAATAGGTGCTCAGAGTCCTACATAAGATGTATGACCGGAGAGAGACCGAGATTGTGGGTGAAGTGTCTCCCGTTAGTCAAATGGTGGTATAGTACTTCCTACCACTTTTATATCAAGATGGCTCCATTCGAGGCCCTATACGATTTTGCACCTCAATTTCATATTCCTTATTTTCTATAAGATTCCAGAGTGAAAGCGATTGATATGACACTACGTGATCGCGAGGAAACGATTAAGTTGTTGAAATTTCATTTGGAGCGGGCGCACAATCGAATGAAACAGGTAGCTGACCCAAAAGGTTGAGATCCAATTTACTGTGGGGGATGCATTGCTACTCAAGTTGAACCCCTACACCCAGTTCTCGCTAATGGAAGCACCAAGTCCACACTACAATAATGTAGCTCTACAACGACGGTCTGAAGTCATTACTGAGTGGACTTTTGCCGTAACTAAAGGACAACGTCGACAAAATGCTTCTGCCAATAAGACTTGTGGCTAAAGGTTTCCGTGATGACAATGAGTCGCAACTAAAGGTCTGTCGTTGTTGGAATGAACATTCGGAGTTACCTTTATCATCAACATATGACCAATGTTTTTCATGCGTAATTACCGTCGACATGTTTTAGCTTTTAAACAATGTCTATTGTTTCGAAAGAGTCTGTTGGTAAATTGGCTACAATTGTGATAGCTAACCGCTGGTACCATTGCATTGTTTATTGCATCACCTGCAATTGATGCAATAAACTCTAATCAATGACTAACATTGTTTGACATAGATTCTAATTAATTCGCATCGAGATTGTTTTAATGCTAAAATACCTTTTTCCCAAGCAAACTGTATCTATAGTTGAATTATAATAAAATATGAAAAAAATATTTTTTTTATTGATTTACAGATGTTATATTAGTTATTTTTTTATCGTAAAATTAGTGGTAATTAACTCTCATATGTAAAGTAATATTTTATGCAAATAAAGCATTTTTATTTCGTAAGTCAATGCAAATGCTTATATAGTAGTACAATAGTCGATTAACTCTCAAATGCCTATCTTTTGCTAATATATCATCCAAATACATAACTAAAGCCAAACATAACATATATAAAACCACCTCTAAAGTTCAATATGTGCCACTTCTATCGTCATCCAATGCTTGTATGCGTTACATCATCTTCCGACTCTGAGACATATTTTCTTTCCAACTCTTGATCAACTCCTTTTAAAATAGTAGAAGCTTATGATGCAGTATCAGACTCAGAAGTTAAAAGACCTGGACCATTATAGACATATATCAGAAATAAGCATGTACTTGACCAACTATTAAGACAACACCCAAGAACTATATGTAAACTAAGAGACTAGAGAACAATCTTATTCAACCACTACAAGAAACTATAGAATCAACGTCGGTAAAAAATTGTTACTAAATGCATAAATACCATTGTTAACTTTTAGCGTCAACAAAATTTTCGTGTCGGTAGCCCCCGTCGTTAAAGGTTATACCTACGACAATTTGCTGCTGTAAAAGGTTTGCCGCTGTTAGAATGACACTCCCCATTTATCTTCTACAGCGACATTTGTTGTTGTTAAACACACTTCAAAAGCGACAACATATTGTTGATGTTATAGATGAGCTTTACTGATAAAAATACTTCATCGTTGAATTGCATTTTTAGCAGTGACTTTGAGGGGTTGTTTTTTATTCGAAACAACCTCCACAAATCCACCATTAAAAGCACTTGATACTGTTAGGTAATGTTGTTTCTAAATACATGTTTTTAGTGATAACAACCATTAATATCAGTTTATGTTGCTGCTAAACACAAGCTTTTTGTGTCAACAACCACTAATCATTGTTAAATACAAACTTTTGTGATGTATTTTTATTAATTATCTAGTTATTGCTATATTATATGAACTACACAATACATTTTCAAAAATATAATATATTGTTTATCCAACAATATATATACATCTTAATAAACACCCAAACTACAAACTTAGAATAATTTTGAACGTAAATACATAGTTTTCTAATCAGATGAAGACCTAAAACTAATGTTCTTTTATACTTGAGATGGGTGTGAATTCGGAATTCCGGAACTACGAACTTCATGAACGTCTCTAGTTCACGATCCCCTATAAGATTCAATAATATCATGTTATCATATATATAGAAAGGAAACACGATCAATGCAATAACTAAATTATTTAACACAATAATCTCAACACACACTACATAACAAACATACTACATAAACACCTTAACACAATAGTTCAACACAAGACACTTCAACACAATAGTTCAAACACATAACAAACACACTACATATTCTAACAAATTAACTACATAAACTTGAGCATTATTTTGTAACAAATTTCTTCATTGTGCCTCAAATAAAAAATCCAAATAAAATGTACCCACAACAAAATTAACATTGCATAGGAAACATATATCAACTCAGAAAACCACTCCAAGAAGCACACGCCTACTTCAGTTCAGCAGTACTACATACAGGCATAAGGTCCAGCAAAACAAGCATTTATCTGCTTCAGTTGAACAGCAAAGATGCTTAAATTTTCAAATTCAACATCAGCTAGGCAATATACCTCTTTTTCGATCCATTTACTTTAACTCCATCAGAATCTGCAAAGAATTCATCAATTTTCGAACTGTATATAGTTCGGAGAATGAGGAAACAGGTATAAGAAAGTAAACGTAGGAACCAAATAAATAGAAAAAAAATACTATTATATATTTTAAGAACAAAGAAGGGGCAGGTTTAGTCATATTCGATGACATATCCTCATTCAAATTTAGCATAACAATCTGAGTTAATTGTTCTTCTATCCCTTCGAATTCACTTGCACTATCAATCTATGAGCTCAAAAGAAAACACACTCCCGTATAGTGCTGATAATTAGAGTCTCATCCACTGACATTTAGCACTAAACCTCACTCGATGCTAGTCCAAAACAGTTCTAGCCATTTACACATACAATCTCAGGCTCTGAACAACTAGCTCACAAAAATTATAAAAGATTCCCAAATTCTCCATACATTAACAGAGAGAAACAATTCACCGAGCTCAACAACCCCAAAAGGAACAAACCCAGTGAAAGAATCCAAAATTTTAGCAGTTTACAATAGGGAATCTGCAAATTACTGACCTCAAAATGGAGGATCCATTCATGGCATGAGCAGTCCACGAGAATTATGAATTGGAGACCTGGAAATTGCTATCGGAGTCGGGGATGTGGTCGATCATGCCGCAATCGTAGAGCCAATTGGTGCTCTCCTGAGATTCCATCTCAAATCAATGGGGAGACGATCAGAGCTAATTCATCCCGATGCTCTGCTCTTGGCCCTCTCTATCACCCAACACAGACCACAACGAAGCTAATTCAGAGTCCATTTCACATACAACGGAACCATCTTGATTCCACGCAAATCCCTGTCCTAGCCGTCGATTTGTGTTCCCTCCGATTACCTATTCGATTCCCCATCTCTTGGCCGACGTCGGAGAACCACATAGTTACCACTCGCCAGGGGAGGGAGAAGCTTCGACGGGAGCGAACGAGCGGGAGGACTCTTCGAAATGAAAAGTAGGGAGTGGGAGAGGCGTAGCTTAGGCATTTAAATCAGGTCTAGTTTTTTTTAATTAAATGGTGCTTCAATTCGGTTTAGTGGTGGTTCTTAAATTTTAGTGACGACAACGAGTAATGTTAGTCGACAATATGACATAGTTGTTGGTGCATTATTGACATCAACAATAGTCGCCACTAAATAAACTATTCTACCAAAATAATTGAATATGTTACTGAATGACTATACTAATGTCGACAATATATTAACACGCAAACTTATTCTTACATTTTCTCTGCTACTTATGTTTTAACAACAACAAAATTGAGTAGTTACGGCAAACAACCGTTGCTGTTATCACTATATTTACGACAAAACTCTTCTCATTTGAATATGTACATTTACAACGAAAAAGTCATATGCTACTCATAAAGTCATTTAACATCAAATGTTAGTCGACATTACGCATTCATCCATGTAAAAAATAAAGTGACGACAAAAATTAACATTAAATGTATCTTATAACGGTGGAAAATATATTGTGCCTAATAAATAATAATAACGATAACAAAAAAATGCCGACACAATATACACACATTCAACATCAATTCTTAGCGTCAACACGAAATTCCTGTCGGTGTTGCACAAGTTTCTTGTAGTGAACTGCAGAACAAAGAGAATATGAAACTTACATAATAATGAAGGATCATTCTAGTTTTTACAAACAAGTGAATAGAGTTTGGTTTTATACCGTAATTTCCCATTGAGTCTCTTCTTATCATATAGTACAAAACAAATGTCTCCATAGAGCAATATACGATGAACATCCGCGATCATGTTGTTAATCATGGCAGTATTAGACTGGAAAATGAGATCAAAGACATGTGTTTGTCACCGAACATTTGGAGCAGGAATAAATAAGAAAAATAACATGTGGATTGCAGGTAGACCTCCCCGGATTGTGGGTCTAAAACAACTGACAAGGGGAAGAAAAAACAAAAATAGTTATAGACCATGAAGTTAAAAGTTGGAGTCTGATGAATTAGACAAATGGTAGAGGGCATACCTTAATGTATGGATGAGTGATGATGAATTCTCCTAAAGATGGATCAAGTGTGAAACCATTGACACCATTTCCAGCGCTCAGAACAATTTGGTGAAATCACCGTGTAAGAATCTTGATGCAAGTGTGTAAACACAAAATTTTCACAATGAAAAATTATCATTCACAGGAAGAAGGAATTTTTAAATCTAAGACATGTGTTTGTCACCGAAAATGACAACAAATTTTTCTAGAGAGGTTTATAGTCAATGACAAAAATGAAAAGACCCATTAACACACTGAGATAGACGGACAAACAAAACCATATGCTAAGTTAGAGATACATGAAGAGAAAACCAGTTTGACTGAGCTATGTGAACCATTGGATGTCCAACCACGACAACTACTTTATTTGGATTGGATTCATCCGATAACTCATTCATGAGAAGTTGCCATGCTTTCTTCGACTACACCCAGAATGCTTTTTTGGCTTCATCATCTAATTCATTTGTCTGAACGTGCATAATGATGTAAGAAACTCTGTTGGGGATATTACCAGTGTAGGAATGTTATCAAGTCCAGGTAGTAAGTACCTTCTTTGATTGTTGCAGAATATTTTCAACATCAAGGTCTTGCATTTGCTTAATCTCGACACTGCGTGGCTCGCAGTCACCACCCAAATAGTCTGCAACTTCTTGCACCTAAAAGCTGTCTTGAGGGATACTCTCTCTGGACTGCTGCTGATAGTACTTACTTTCAGATCGAGCAGGAGCTCTGTAGTTTTCTGAGACTAAAACAAACCCAACAATAGATAGATCATATCATACACTGCTTAGTGCAAAACAATTTCATTCAAAACAAGCGAATTCTCTATGATGGGTTGTGTATATTACAACAATATACTTAGATAATTCCTAGCAAATTCATCAGACCATCCCTAGAAGAAGGAATATCAACCTAAAAAATATAGATCAATAGTTTTAACCAACAGAATCTAAGATGTTGACCAAGATCTGGAAGCCCTATGTACAGTCTTTTGGAACTACATTGAGTTGGCAACATATACCTAAAATGCGTAATCCAAAGCGTAAGAATTCAAAATATCAAATTTCATACTTATGTAGACATTCATCTCTAACTCCCAAATGAAACACTTTTGCAGTATCACTCGCTCGAATGAAACCCTTAGTAGGAAATTGTATCCCAGATAACTCTAATCCCAGATAATTATATGATATGTGACTATATGTATGAGTTATGATAAAGCTTTTATCAAGCGGGGATAACTCAATTGGGATAGCGTCAGACTGAAGATCTCAACCCCGCGACCATATGTTAAGTTAGAGAAAACCATTTGAACCAGCTTTAGCCTGAACCCCACGACCTCAGGCTGAACCCTACCGCGACGAACTGACCCTCAACCTTGTTAGTGTTTAGAGATGTGTGGGGAGAATTTAGAACTCAAAGTTTTTACCAATGAAAACATTGCATTGCTTCAAGTTGATTTGAATACAAACAACAGTGCTCTTTATATAGGAAGTACTTAGTAACTAACAAGAAATCATCTAGATTAATCTTGAATGTACTTGACTAATCTTGATTATTATAGACTAGGCTACATATTGCTCTAACATTCAACCATGTTTTTTGCTCTTCTTGATTTATATTACTCTAACATTCACCCATGTTCTTTGCTCTTCCTGATTTTGATCCTCAAACTTTCAAATTTGTTGAATTGGTCCCCAAACTTCCAATGCTTATTTGCTAGTGCCGGATCCCAAATCCAATCTCGATCAAATCCCCAATCTAATTGAGCTCACACACCTTCATCATCGGTGAGATACTCTAAATTCGAATACAAATTTACCAAGCTGAAGTCTAGATGAAAAAGAAAAAGACTCGGTCATGCCAACACGGTGCCATCTCGATCATCTCATAGTTGTAATGCCGTAGAAGAAAGAAGGGTCATCCCGATTATGCCATAGCGGTGTCATCTCGTCGTGGTCATGCCATTGTGGCTAACAAACTAATCTAAAATATGAATTCTAACACTCCAATTTTGTATTGAATCAAATATAAATCATCAAAATCTTGGTTGTGCAAATGCAACCTGATCACACATCTTTACAATATCAAACCGACATTTTAGCAACAAGTAATTCAGCATTGTTGTGGTGGCATTGGATCAATAAATCAGTGATTAAATCCAGTCTACATTCAGCAAAGAATCACAACAATGAGCAGTGATTAAATCCAGCAAAGAATCACAACAATGAACCAACATAGAATCGCAGCAATGATCGGGTAATCAAACACAGAACGGCAACAATAATCCAGTAGAGAATCGCAACAATGATAACGTAATCCAACACATAATCTCAGCAATAATTCAGCACAGAATCACAACAATGATCTTGTATGAACCTCAGCAATCGCATAGCAGAATAATAGCTCAAAATACCAGCAATCAACAACAAGCAGAGCACCGACAGAGCAAACAGAGTCGGCAAGAACAGAAGCGACAGTCAGAACACTTAGAGAGATTACTTCAATCATCTGTGACCAAAACAGCTGATCACATTTCTGATCTTACTATGATGGACTGATTCAAGCTTGGAGGATCCGATTCTAGACGAATCGCAGCAGTAACAGAATCGCAGCACTAGCAGAATTTATGATGAATCTGGATGCAGCTTTGCCAAAGATTGAATTAGAATGAGGATTTGTTATTCTTGTTGCCATCCGAAAAGAATCATTTTAACGAAACGCTGCAACAAAACGCTGGAAAGAGTCACAGGAAAGAATTGGAATTGTTGATGCTGTCGCTGGAAGGAATTGGAATTGCTGATGCTGTTAGATTTTGCATTTGTTGAAATTTGATCTCCATTGCTTGGAATCGATCGATTTATGCTCGTCTGAATGTGTGGAGGATGTGACCAGCTTGATTCGAACAAATGAAGCTGATGTGATTTGCTGATTGAAGACAGGAACCGCGTGGGAAGAAGCTAAAGAACAACCCACAACCTCAACCTAACCCAACGACCGATCGGACACAACTTCCAGCGGACTCCCACCCAGAGTACCACCATAAAATAAAACAACAACGGAATTGACATACTGATTCGGACGATCGATCGAAATCGGAGAACGAAAAAGGTAGTCGAAGAAGAAGTTATGAAGAAAATAGCTGAAGAGAATTCTTCGCATATGAAAAAGGAAGAAACGACAGACAAACAAAAAGTGAAGAATGTAAGTTGTGCCTTAGGCTTTTTACATTTTGTGTATTATACCAATATATGTTGATAGTTATTTATAATACAATTAGGAAAAAACAAAAAAAAAACTTATTGTTCAGTGTAAGAGTGTTTGGTAATCTCCCAAAGTTCTTGGGTTCAATTCCGGAAATATACAACATTATGATAGCCTAGGAAACTTACATTTTTGTCGGAAAAGACATGTTTTTAGTGATGACTATTGAGTTTCATCGGTAAAATTTATAGTTGACATAAGTTTATTTGAACTAAACATAGTATTTAGAAGTGTAAAATATCACTTTGCCCCTATAGTTTGGGCAGATTTTCAATTTCTCACTAAAATGTAAATCATCAAATTTATGCCCCTCGTGTTTGGCCAAAGTGAAATTTTGCCAATGGTTAGTATGTAAGCTTAAGAAACAGAAGATCAAGAGTTCAAGACACATGATCTACACTTTTTAAATAGGTATTTACTATTCAGACTTTAATAACGGAACAATAATTTTGAACGGTAGCAGCAAATACCATAACAGTTATGGGATAATGTTGACACTGTTAATCATGTTATTGCATCAACATATTGAGACATTAAACAATGGTTTAACCTTACTAACTTTAATAAGGGAACAAGAATATTGAATAGTGATGACAACTATAGTTACAGCTACGTCATTACGTTGACACTGTTAATAATGATATTGCATCAACATATTGAGACGCAAAAAAGTATTTTTTGCAATAAGGTTGTCTTCTATAAGTGATTGTACATATTACCATCAGAAAGGTATTTGACAAAGGAATTTCTTCCAGTTTACAAGATTGTTGCGGCAAAATTACACACTAAACCCTAGGTTTAGCATTAGTAAATTTTTCGTAACTAAATACAGACAGTTACAAAATATAATGCCACAACTAAATAATCTTTTTACTGTCAAAAACTTAGTAACTAGAGGTGAGCGATTTGAGGTACCCTGTAATTTTAGGTGTTCCCAAAACCTATCCACTATAATACAGAGTATTTAAACTCGGAGCCGGAACCTACCTCTTTGATTTTGGAACCAGAACCTATCCTAAATCTGTTTGTACAAACGATTTCGGGTACCCTATTAGAAACGTGTTTATTTTGTTTGTATAAAACAGTTTCGGTTCCAACACAGACTTAAATGCATAGGGCATCAGTATGTCTCTTAAACTGCTCTTTTAACTTTGGGGTAACATGCTTGAGAGGCTTATTCTGAATGGTTATGTCAGGATTGATTATGTCCAGCTTGCACTGGACTTGATTCTTCGACCAATGCCTTAAAGGATCTTCCCCGATATAGCCTTGTTCTTCAAGTTTTTCCAACAGTGCTTGGAATCATTTTTTGAATGATGGGCTTGTGTTTCCCATGTTGAATAACACCGTTTCTTGGAAAGGAAAAAGAAAGTGTAGAAGACACTTATCATTTGGGAGAAGAGAAAAAGGAAGGGAAACAGGTAACCAACAGACTATACAACATTATAAAACACGTGCTTAGTAAAGGTGACAACACACGAAGATGACTCCAGTGATGTGATCCAAGTACAATGTAGATGAATTTGGTATAGACCTTCTGATTTAGATCTTTCCAGTAGAACTTGATGAATAAAGTCCTTCACAACACACACATGGTTATTTTTAAAAACTTCGAAACAAACGAGAGGCATCTAGTAATATTACGATCATTAAGAACAGTATGAAGAACTAATTGGCAACACTTCAAGCGAATATTAACGGAGCCTAGATTGGTGAGGTGAGATGAGGCCCCGAAGTTGGGAAACCAAATAGTTGAGGCTGTTCCAAAGGTGATTGGAGCATAAGGGCCTATTGAAGATATGGCTATGTATGTATGATATGCTTGAGGCATAGAAGTGTCCATGTAGGATGTGAAATTCAGTAGAGTGAGCAGATGAATCCTAAATAGTTTTGAGGAGATGGATCCTAAATAGTTTTGAGAAGATGTGAAATTCGGTTTCATTTTCAGTTAGTTTAGGGTACCCGGATAGACAAACCAGAATCAGAACCAAATAAATAGGTTCTTGGTTTTTGTTTTCCTATAACCTATCCTATTTTTAAAACTTCTACCCGGAACATACCCTAAGTGTTGGTTCCGGATAGGTTCCGGGTCCAAATGGGTAATTTACTCACCCCTATTAGTGACAAAAAGTTATTTTCGTCAGTGTTGATGAACAACTTTGTAGTGCCATAAATTGCAACAAAAATACATCGTCCCTTCAAAGTGTTGGAGAAGATTTGACCATGGCATACTGACTGGACCTTCCACCAACAACAATAACACATCATACAATACATTGCTCTCACTTGAAGCTGGCGTATGGAACCTCTACCAAACACACTTCTCTACCACTCGACTACATGAACCACCGATGTCCCGAAGCTGTATTGGACAGAATGATCTCGAAGAGGGGCAACCAAGTTATTACAAAGGTAATGGTGCAATTAGTAGGTTGAGCAACAGATAAGCGACGTGAGAATTTTTGGATGACTTCAAACGCAAGTTTCCTGACTTTGAACTTGAGGACAAGCTCGTTCCGTTGATTATCAAGCAAGATATGTCGAATAACAACAGAAAACATAAGCAAAATATGTAGAACTTCGATTGATTTTATTCGATCTGCAATTGAGAATTTATACAAGAGATACTACCTATTTTTAGCTAATTAATCCACTACCTCCACTACTTCCACCATTGTTATCTAATTAATTCACTACTTCCACTATTTTTAACTAATTAATTCACTACTTCAACTATTTTTAGCTAATTAATCCACTACTTCTACTACTTCCACTAATATGAAAACCTAATTTCACCTAAAACTCCGCCTAAATCAGGTTGCTGCAAACTCCCAATCTTTCCTTAAGAAGTAATACTTGATCTTGAAGTATTCTGTCCTTCCATTTACGTAACTCACGTTTTATCCTGAATAACCTTCTTATTTGCACTTGTCTATTCTTTTTCATTATTCTCAGTCATGGCAAGCTCCTCATTCATTGCAACTAGCCATTTCTTATCAATTTTGGCTTCCTCACATCCTCCAAGTTCAAGGACTGCAAGATTGGCAAGAGATGTTGAGCCCCTAACAAATTGATCATATGTCAGTTCATCAGCATTAAAGCAGACGCTTCCGCCTTCAACTGTAGAAGAAACGGAAGAACAAGACTGGAAGGGTTCGTCCTAGATATGATCCCTCGACCACTCCAACTCCGAGCGAAGCATATCTGTAGTCACATTTGTAATTTCAAATTGCCTCTCGGTGTTCCTTATGCCTTCCATTGCCTGAGCTTCAGTTTCTCTACAGTCAGCAAGTTCATACCTTAGATTTTCTACCAGGTTTAGGGTTTCAGAGAGCTTCATACAGAGTGTATGGACATCGTGATGTGCAGACTTTGTGATGCCTTCTTTGATTATGAAAGCAGTCTGCTACTCCTCCAATGGATTGAGTGCAAAACTCTTTCCCTTCATCTTGACCGTACACAGTTCTTGGTCTGCTGGATCCTTTATCACACATACTCTATTTTTGAAAATCACTTTAAGACCTTTCTCTATTAATTGACCAACACTAAGCAGATTTCGATCAATATTTGGCGCATAGAGAACACCAATGATTAATTTTGTTCCAGAACAGCTTCCGATGGCTATGATTCTTTTACCTTTGACGACAATATACTCACTATTTCCAATTCTCACTTTGGAAAGAAATGACCTGTCAAGTTGTTTGAAAAGTCTCACATCACCAGTCATGTGACTAGTGCAACCACTGTCAACCAGCCATCCATCACTCGATGCTCTTATTGTGAAGCCAGAATCCCAAACAGATGTTCCTCATCTTATTCATGGACAGTATCTTGAGTTTCTCTCTTTGGTTGATTGTATTTTTCACTTCAAATCATTTCGACACACCCCATCTTCTCACACCTCTTGCATTTTATGTCTGGTAACTACCAACATTTGTAGTGAGGATGGTTCTTCTTACCACAATGCTTACAAGGAGGAAGAGTTCCTAATTTTTGACCCATTACTGCCACACTTAACTCACTATCAGTAAAATTAGGCTTGCCTTTCCACTTCTTCTCCTTATTCAACTGGTTTAAGTACAACTTGGCATTCAAAGCACTTTCAATTGCCCCTTCTTCAAGCATCAATCGTCTTTGCTCTTGGGCTTGAAGAGCACTACGAAGCTCTGCCAATTTGAGAGTTGACAGGTCCTTGGTATTCTCCAATGAGGCAATGGTTGCTTCAAATCTCTGAGGAAGAGAGACTAATTTCTTCTCCACAATTCTTCTATCCTTCATCTCCTTACCAAGTAATCTAACTTGGTTTGCAAGTCCCACCAATCGATCTGAGGATTGTTGGATGGTCTCAAATTCCTTCATTTGCTCATTCTCGAATTCCATTATCAAGTTTAGGGATTTCATGCCCCTTTCATTTCATCTCCCTTTTATTATTCTTCAAGGAAGTCCCAAATTGAATTGGTTGACTTTATGGACATGATTCAACTGAAAATTGCAGGTGAGACAGCCGAATAAAGACATGACTTGGCTCTTGCCTTTCTCAATTTCTTCTACCTTTGCACCTTGATTTGAGCAAGTGTGAGATTGGGAGGAAGAGCTGAAATTTCATAGTCTTCTTCAATAGCCTCCCACAGATCAGTGCCCTCCATGTAAGCTTCCATTTGATTGACAACCCAAGCTTGGTAGTTTGAGCCATCGAATATTAGTAGAGCTACACCTAAGAAGGATTCTTCAATTTTATAGTGTTTATGGGTGGATGATCTCAAGAAATCGGCAATCACACAACGTCATAGATCCCTAAAGAAGTTAACCTCCAATACCACTGTTGTTTATCAAGCAAGATATATCGAATAACAGCAGAAAACATAAGCAAAGTATACAGAACTTGGATTGATTTTATTCGATCTGTAATTGGGAATTTATATAAGAGATACTGCCTATTTTTAGCTAATTAATTCACTACATCCACTATTTTTAGCTAATTAATTCACTACTTCTACTACTTCCACTAGTTTTAGCTAATTAATTCACTACTTCCACTACTTCCACTAATATTGAAACCTGATTTCAACTAACACGTTCTGTAAGGGGAAGTACTGTTACGACCCTTATATTTTGACCCGTTACGTAATTCAGCAGGAAACTGTAATAAGACTTCTTACAAACTGGAAAATAACAACAAACGCTGGACTATACACACAAGTTGCTCTACAATCTCTCTCTCCCTCTCTTTGTTATCCCACAAGTTGCTCTTGTAGAATGGTGTATACACATGCTTCTTTAAAAATAATATTTATTCCTACATTTTTAGGTAAACCACTTCAAAAGTCATCATGTTGGCACTATGTGACTAACTGGTCACTTATATTTTTTTGTGTAGCTAAACGATAATGTATGTTTAAAAAATGTGACTTTTTGATTAAATGTGTTATATTCAGTCACATATGTTTGATAAATGTGATTAACTAGTCACAAAAAATCACAATTTTACCCTTCCATTTTATCTTGTGTTCTTCATAATTCAAGGTTTAGTTCGAACCCCAAAACACAAATTTGGGTTCGATTCAAACTCAGATTTATCCAAATTTGAGCTCGAAATCAGATAATTTACACTATCTATTTTACAAACTCAAACAAGTGAAGAATTGATCTCACATCAAAGATGACTTAAACGAATGAGAATAACTATAAGAAAAAAATAAAATGATCTTATATTTTATTGAATTATTACATCAAGTTCTCCCTTCTAATTGTTGGTTTTAGGATAATGGGTCGCCCATAACTGGGAGCCCATTTACATAAGCCCAGTTGTGTATCTGGCCTTAAAACCTATCCCTCTATATATCAGTATATATAGGGGTGCACAGGGTTAAGAAAACCTGATGATGATGTCGATTCTAAATAGTTAGTTGCCCTACAATTTAGACAGAGGTCAGTAGTTGTGGTATTATAGGTCATTGCCCGTCAAACCGTGGCGTGTCCTCCCGTCCGGCACACCGTGATCCCAACCTCAGGCAGATCCTCTTCGGTTAAGGCAATCGCTCAAGGAGGTAACTTAATTATGTATTATGTTGTGCCCTAATCGATTGCATGTTTTGTACATAAATTCCAACATTGGTATCAGAGCCATAGTAGGTTGGTTTCCAAATTGTCGAATTCAAAGAGGAAAATCCCCACGGCGTCATCGTGACCGCGACGGGATCGTAATCGGAAAAAGCAGCCCCATCGAAGCCAAAATAGGGGCAGCCTCGACCTTCGGGGCCGCAGCTCAGCCCCTACTGGACGCAGCCACCGTAGCTGCGGCCACGCCCAAGTAGGCCGCAGCCTTCGTGGCTGCGGCCGCGTCCAGATCAGGCCGCAACCTACGTGGGTGCAGCCGCGTCCAGGTCGGCCGCAGCCTCAGTGGCTGCACCACGACCTCTCCTGGCCGCAGCCACTTGGCTACGGCACGACCTCTGCTGGTTGCAGCCACTAGGCTGCGACCAAACTGTGGCCGTGCGACTGGTCACAGCCTTTGTGGCTGCAGCCATTCGCCGAAGACGCTTGGGAAGGGTCGGCCAGTGGTGGCCGACCCACCCCTGTGTCCAGCCTTCGCGGCTGGCCACCCTTGGTGGCTGCGGCTGCTAGGGTTTTCAAAACCCTAGCAGGTTGCCATCTCCTTCAATGAAGGAGATGGCACTGTTTGGACTGGTCCAAACCGGTCTGGTCTGATAAGTTGGACCAGACCGTTTTAAACCGGATCGGTTCGCTGACTGACCGGGTCAGACTAGTTGGTTGAGGCTGACCGAACCGTTTCAGACCGGATTGGATGGCTCAGTGTTGTTCAAACTGTTCTGAGCTAATTCAGAGGTTTTGGGTCATCAGAATTGGTTCGAAACGATCTTGGACCTTTTTTCGGTGCAAATAACCTGATTTAGTCCTGTAAATTTGCTGGACCCCTTTCATTAATAATTTTTGAGCTAATTAAATGAACTGTTGAACTAATTTAAATTGATGGGAGAGCCTTATGTTGTTTTATATTGCATGACTGGATATATATAGAATGCTGTGTGGGTTCCTTGAGATCCCTGGATTACTTTGTGTTTTCTGCAGGGTAGATAGTTTTGCCTTACTTTATTTGATTGGCTCTTGACTCCATGACTGGTAGAATTGACTAGGTTGTGATTGCTGAGATCCGAGCATAGGGTGTGAAAATTGGTCTAACATGTTAATTACTTTTATTTGTTGAGACTTTAGTCCCTGAATTTTTATTTGTTGAGACTTTGGTCTCCAAATTTTTATTAATGGTGATTTTGATCCCCAAACTTTTGGTTAGGGTGACTTTAGTCTCAAAGTTCTGAAAATTATAAATTAGCCCCAAATTTATTTATTTTTGAAAGGTATCAATATATATGTGTGTGTATTCACATGTATGGTTTGTTTCTTTGCTTGCATGTATTAGATTACCTAGATAGGTAGATCTAGTTTTCGCTTAGCATAGATAGCAAACCTTTAGGATTGTCCATAGTAACCTTTTGGAAGTTTGGATGAGTACGAACTACACCTAGGAAAATGTTCCTGAGTGTGAAACGGTCGGTTAGTCTGCGAGGTTCTCTGAATTTCCTTGAATACTTCTAGGACAATTGTTTTGTGTAAGAGTCAAATACTTTGGTTTAGTGTGATATGTTCGACTCGGGTCCTTTGAGGACTGTTGGTATAGACTGTGTATCGATTGATAGTAGTGACTTTAGCGCATGCTTAGAGATGGGGAGTGCTTCTCGGCATAGCTAGGGTTGTCCCCCGGGTTTAAGTATGTTCTCAAGTTTGTCCTATCGGTCTGAGACTTGTCTTTTACATGCAATAGAACATTGTTCCTTGTGTCTCCATGATCCTATTATAATTTCCTTTAGTTAGAGAAATTAGGTTGCCATGTAGAACATCATCGCTTAGTTGGACAAAGGTCCTAGACTTAATGGTGAGCACTATAAAATTCGGAGAAAGCATATAAAAATGGTCCTAAGTAGAAATCCATTAACCCCATCAAGAAGATTATGAAAAGACCCGATTCTGGAATAACGAATCAGCTGAAGACTTTCCATTTGAGTGGGAGGTTAATGATGCTGAGACGTGTGCCATGATGCTGAGTATGGTGGATGAGTTTGAGCTTAACACACGGCTAAAGAGCCGTGGGATACTTTGTAGGCTAGAAATGTTTCTATACGACTGTTTAGTTGTGCTCAATCAACATTAAGTTTGATTCATACATGATGAATCCTCAGCACTCCGCGAGATAGCATCTGAGGCATATGGCAAACATAATTGTGAAACTCAAGGAGAACGGGCAGTCAGTGACCGATGAACAGCAAATTCAGGTCATAATCCGCTTTTGCCTAACTCTTATAAACAGATGAAAATCTAAATAACTCACCTTTGAACACGTTCGAAGGCACTTTGAGTTGAAGAGGACAGACCCAAGGTCGCTGGACCTAAAGTTGAGGTGCGCGTGGTGCCATACTCTAGACCTAAGAAGAGTCGCTGAAGGCGAAGGAGTAATGCACAGTGTGATGGCGCAAATGCATTAAAGGCAAAGTAGACAAAGACTGAGGTGAACTCAATGAATCCTCCAAAAACAACACCGCGAAAATGTTTGCATAAGGCCGATAAGCCTAAGTACAGGAAATGCTCCAACTGTGGCCAGTGGGTACACTTTGTGAAAGCATGTCCTAAATCGATCCGCCCTAGATGTCTTGTTGGCTACTTAGTGAACTTTGCGTTTCTAGTACAGATATGTTGACTGAGTCATGTCCTTTGGGAATTTTGGATTCAGGATCGACAAATCACATAGACAAGTATCGTTACGTTTTCGTAGAGTACCATAGAGTCCCGCGAGAAATTAGCTGGATTTACATTGACAACAACTTTCGTATTGAAGTCGAAGGAATTAGAATTCGTGAGCTGCGCTTGCGCGGCGGTAGAGTTTTAGTCTGATGTCATATCCTCTATGCTCCGCAGATTCACCGATATGTTATTTCAGTATTAGGATTAATGAAACTCGGTTTTATATTATCTTTTCATGAATCTTCCGTCCAATGTTTTATAGATTCAACTTCGTTTGGCTGTAGTATTATTTCTGGTGGATTTATTGTTTCGAATTTGGATTCAGGCAACAATAATAATTTCATGTTTTTTTCTTCTACTCGCGAATATGTTTGCGATATGAATGAAGGACAAACTACACTTGACTATAAAGGTCAACATAGAATGCAATGGCTAGCCCAATGGGGTTTGCTGTTCTACATTCCATAAGTGTAATCGTCTACTTGTGTAAGTTGTCTAGCAGAAAATTCCACTAGAACACCTCTTTGGTTAGGCACCTAGATCCGAATTTCCATTTGCAATTAATCCATTCCGGCATCTGTGAACCTCTTAATGTTAGGGTTCGGCACGGAGCGCGAAATTTCATTACATTTATAGATGATTACACCTGCTAGATAGGAGGGTAAAGACCCTCCACCCTGATTGTGGAAGAAGAGCACCTTTTAGCGGAATTTAACGGTTTATGTAATGAAAAGGGATCATTCATCAGTTGACGATCCCCTACACCCCTCAGCAAAATAGTTTTGCAGAGAGGCGCAATAAAACGCTCCTTAAAATGGTTCGGTCGATATGGCGCATACTGAATTGTTGATTTCCTTATGGGGAAGCGCTTTGGAGACTGCTGCCTACATCCTAAATCATCTGCCGACGAAGACGGTTAACTCCATTTCATATGAATTTTGGACTGGAATAAGTTCTGGACCTTCACCATATGCGCCCATTGAGGTGAGCCGCTTACACCCATGATTTCTCAAATAAGTTTGAGAAAGATTGGACCTAGAGGAAAGAAGAGTATTTTTGGTTACTCTGATACCTCCAAGGGTTATGTGTTTATAGCCGAGCAGGACAGTGGGAGTGTTATCGAGATCGAATCACGAGACGTAACGTTTGTAGAGAACGAATTTCCTAAGAAGGGAGAGATTGATTTGAATCGATCTCTATATGGGATTCAAGATCAAGTTGAGTAGACACCTTTTAATTCGAGTGGGAGAGTTGAAACCGCAGATGATGAATCAGTTCGTCGTCTGCCAGATTCATCGCCTGCCGGATTCATCGCCTGCTGAAGCGAATGGAACAGATTCCGCTCCTGATGATCTTGTTGACAGTGGGAGCATTAGAGATCTCATTCTCAGTGTGAGTGATCATGGTCATACCCTGGTAGTAGTGAGTTGTTAGGCCGTGGGCTAGAACATATGTTTTCCTCCCGACGATATGCATTCGAAGTTGATGGAGAACTAAACACCCTAATATCTGATGATATGGTTATTGTGCCGTAAAACATTAGAGAAACTCTCAATGGAACCTTCTAAGAAGATGGATTAAAGTAATGGAAGATGAGATGAACACTTTGGACTAGATGGAATCTATAAGGAAGAACGGTGTTTGGGCACTAGTCGACCTTCGAGAGGACACAGAGCAATAGAGCTAAATGAGTTCTTAAGATTATGGCTATTGGAGTGAGTCTATACTTGGAACTGCACTATATAGATGATAAGACCGTCTTCCTCAATGGTGAGTTAGAAAAAGAGATCTATATGGAGCGGTCTGAATGCTTTATGCAGAAAGACCATGAGTACTTAGTGTGCAAACTTCACAAATTGATCTGTGGTCTGAAACAGTTCTCTATGCAGTGGTACCACAGAGGTCATGATTTGGTCATGGAAATTGGATTTCTCTTGAAGGATGAGAATCATTGCGTGTACACCAAAAGGGTCTGGACCGAACTTTGTGTTTATGATTCTATATGTAGATGACACACTCATAGCTGTAAATAGCTTGGAGTTCCTCACACAGATACAAGTCTGATTTTCTTCTTTGTTTGGGATACAGAACATGGGTGAGGCGGCGCACATCCTTGGGATTTAGATCTCGAGAGATCGCCGTAGGAGGCAGTTTTGGCTTTCACAGGAAAGCTACATAAACAAAGTGTTGGAAATGTTCAACATGAGTAACTGCGAACCAATTGAAACTCCAGTTTACGTTGGTCAATCTCTCAAAATGGATATATGGACCAGATAAATAAATTATGTAGCTAAGTGCAGTCGGAAGCCTAATGTGCGCAACAGTGTGTACTCGGCCTAATATTTGTCATGCAGTCGGCATGGTATGTAGGTACCAAGCTGAACCCAGATTAAAGAAATGGTAGGCAATAAATAGGATCATGTGATATCATAAAGGCATCGTCATTCTTTGTGCTAGAGACTTGTTAGAGATCCGAGAATCTCTGGATGACTGGGTATAACGGTGCAGACTATGGTGGTGACTTTGATGAGAGAAAATCCACCGCGCATTGTGTTAATCACCATTGAAGCCAAATTTGTGGGTCTTGTGTGGACCACCCAGTTGGTTGTATGACTGAAGAGACTTACGGATTGATTGTTGATCCATTGGAGTCGCAATCTCCGTGATAGAGAAACTCAAGTATCATAACAAGTCATAGCAAGTAGATATCAAGCGAAACTATGTTAGAGACGTGGTTAGACACAAGGTGATGAGTTTGAAGTACTTGTCAACACATGAGATGGTTGTGGACCATCTCTCCAACCTTGAAGATGGAGTCTTTAGTGAGGCATGTGTAGTCTCTAAGACTGTGTAGACTTAGTTGATGTACTTCATTGGTTTTATTTCCCATACAATGTTCTTTAACTTGAATTATATTTGAGTATGCATGTTTCCACGATTTGAGTGTTTTGTGTGTTATTACTGTGATTGATTATTGAAATATGTCAAAGTGGATTAGATCACCCTCTCACACGGGTGATAGCTTCTATGCCTTTGTGGCTAGGTGAGGCTGGTGATGGTTTCTAGTTCTGGAAGTCTGTTGGGATGACCGGAAAGGGCTTTGTGTCCAGAACTATCTGATTTCGCACTACCACAGATTATGGTATGTCAATCCACTCAGGGGTTGGATGGGAGTCTTTGTGACTTTTGGTTCAGGTACTTTGTGTGCCTGATGGACATCTGTACAGCATTCAGACATATAGTCCATGGGAGAGGAGATATGTTGTAGCACGCGTTCCATACCGCGGCGCACCCAAATACGACCATGGGTATGACCCGAGATGTGATCTTAACTCGGAGTCGTGTGAGACCCAGAGCTCTTTGCGTAAGAGTCGCGTACGTACCCTCATTACTCTGAACAGAGACTTGAGGTTCAGTCCAGTGTTTGCTATCTTAGTCCGTGCTCAATGGGCCTTCGACGTATTCCGCCCGGGTCCCGGTTCTAGAAAAGCAAGTTGAATTGTGCTAATGGTTTTGTGGGAAGAGTATGGTCATTATGGGATCTTCTTGATATTGTGTCCACTAGGTGGCCACCAACCGCGGCATCGGCTGCGGTTGTGGGCGCAATACATATATAGGTCTGAAAGATCCTTGTGCGGTCAGACCTGGAGAAAGATTACATGACCAAGGGTGCAGGGCACATTTCCACTACCGGTGTGGGATCCGCGGGTCGCTACGTATTCTTAACCAGTGCGTAGCACTTTGCTCGTTGTGCATGCCGATCGCACGGCTGACTCTTCGCATGTGACTTTACTGTATAAGGAGATTCGTTCTCTTGGTGCTGACATGATGAATGAGCTCCCCCCCACTTTGTGCGAGTGGGAGATGTTGGTTTAAGGATAATGGGCCGCCCATAAGTGGGAGCCCATTTACATAAGCCCAGTTGTGTATCTGGCCTTAAAACCTAACCCTCTATATATCAGTATATATAGGGGTGCTAAGGGTTAGGAAAACCTGATGATGATGTCGATTCTAAATAGTTAGTCTCCCTATAGTTTAGACAGAGATCAGTAGATGTGGTATTATAGGTCATTGCCCGTCAAACTGTGGCGTGTCCTCCCATCCGGCAGACCGTGATCCCAACCTCATGCAGATCCGCTTCCACTTCCGTTAAGGCAATCGCTCAAGGAGGTAACTTAATTATGTATTATGTTCTTCATAAATCAAGGTTCAGTTCGAGCCCAAAAACGCAAATTTGGGTTCGATTCGAACTCAGATTTACACAAATTAGAGCTCGAAATCAGATAATTTACACTATCTATTTTGCAAACTCAAAGAAGTGAAGAATTGATCACACAGCAAAGATGACTTAAACGAATGAGAATAACTATAAGGAAAAAAATAAATTGATCTTATATTTTATTGAATTGTTACATCAAGTTCTCCCTTCTGATAAATCTGGCAAACATCTATACGTTGTCCATACGAGGATTACCACCTTCCAACTAACTAACTAGGCCTCCAACGTCATCGCAACTCTTTCTTCTGATTTCATTTTCAACAGGCAATGAATAAGATGATGACGAGACATGCCGAAAACGAGGCTGCAGAGGAAGTTTTAGACTGAACCGTCCACCTGCACTCAATTCAAAATAGTTATTAGGGTTTGACTAATGTTCTCTATACCATTCACCCATGTGAGTCATTCATCATCTAGCATCGCACAAAATGGTAAAGCCTTGCAGTGGTTTAATTGAAATGGAAAGGCCCAGGACTAATGACCCGTTCTTTTCATTGAATACCAAAGGATTTGGGCTTACGGATTACGTAAGCCCTTGTTCTTTTCACGGAATTGCTCCACATTTGCTTAGGCATTCCAGGCGGTGTGGGCTTAGGTTTTTCGGCTGAAAACCTCGGAATTCCTAAGCCTAGAAGGCTTGAAATTCGGAATTAAGGGATGATTGACGATTATGCCCTCAACTATTTGACGAATTTCCGAGCGTGCTGCTCGCAAGTAATTCGGACTGTGCAACCCTAATCAATGAAGAACCTGCAGACTTCACCTTTCTCTGCGATTTCAACAACCCCAACCGACGAATCATCGATTCTTCTCTGCATCTTCAATTCTTCTCTGATGTTGCTGCGATTTGTGTCTGCCTCATGAATAACCGTCTTCAATACTTCTCTGATGATGCATGCTTCAGATACCCGTTTTTTGTTTCCAGCTTGCTACCCTCTCCACGCCTAGTATTGGATCCATTTCCAGTTTGTTGTCCATTTGCCAGTTAAGTGAGGAATGCCCATGTGAGGAGTCAAGTGCTGATGGGCAACTTTCTAGTTTCAATGAGTGGATTCTTCCTACAAAGGAGTTTGATGGTATGTGGGAAAGGTTAGCCTCTGCTTATTCCTGCCTCTCCCTTTGGGACTATACTTAATTATGCATATTGAAGAATTGTTGATTAGCATCTTTATATTTGTGTTGTAGCTTAATTTATGAACCTGGTTTAAAGCGTCGGTTATTGAGATATGCACAAACTGCTTTGCTGTTTACTGAGAAGGGCGTGGATCCATTCCTTATGTCATGGAACCGGTGAGTTTTGTTGATATGATCTTTCCAGTATCCAAATTATTTGTTGTCGTTATAAATATATAGATGCTTTTTTACTTATTGGAAGACAGTTTTGATTGGCATGATTTCTTGTAAGTATCCAATTCTTCCATGTCTTCTTACTTCCTTATATTTAATTCTTATGTAGCATAGTTCTTCTACATGGACCTCCTGGAACTGGAAAGACATCTCTATGTAAAGCTCTTGCCCAGAAATTGTCTATACGTTTCATTTCCAGGTATGTATGTGCAATATTTGTGTATTGTTCTTATGTTTTATTATCAATACTCAATAGTACATGTATATTATAGGTTATTTTGTCAGTCTGTAAGAAACTATGGTAGTTTAATTGGTGAGATTGTCTTAATTGGTGAGATTGTCAGCACAAAATGCTTGCTGGTTTGTATTCTTTCTCGTCCTTCTGGCTTACATTACATTTAAATTGGCAATATTGCAGATGAAGTTGAAAGCCTTGCTGCTGCGAGAAAGGCTATATTGTCTGGTTCTGAACCTTCAGATTCAATTCAGGTACCATTTTTCCAATCTCTGAACCAAAACTGCCCAAGTCTGCTGTCTTCATGTCTTTGCTAGTTACTTCATATTCACAGCTCTATAGGCCAATTGGAAATGTTGAATCAAATCTGAATTCCAGTGGATCTAGCGTATCTGATCTCACATTGTCTAGTTTAGATAGCAGCTCAGAGTTATGGTATCAGTTGATGCTATGCCTTGCTTTATGGTATCAGTTGATGCTATGCTCTGGAATTTGAATATGTTTTGTTTATGATCATTTAATACAGACGTGGAAGGAACCCCTTAGCATTGGTTATGGCACCAACAAGAGAACTTGCACGACAAGTAGAGAAAGAATGAGGATACATGGGGATATTACACAAAGGCAGAGGGAAAGAACACTTTAGGCTTCAGGAAGGGGAACTTCAATATTTTAGGTGTACAAGAGATTGTAGTTGTATAGTCATTTGATTGTACTGTATGGTCATTTGTAATGGAATATGAAATTTTGGATGTTGTAATTACGGTTTTGTTTATGCAAATATGGAAATTTACAAAGGATATGAAGAATTTGATTTTACTGTATGGTCATTTGTAATGAAATATGAAATTTTGGATGTTGTAATTACGGTTTTGTTTATGCAAATATGGAAATTTACAAAGGATATGAAGAATTTGATTGTACTGTATGGTCATTTGTAATGAAATATGAAATTTTGGATGTTGTAATTACGGTTTTGTTTATGCAAATATGGAAATTTACAAAGGATATGAATAAATAGTTATCAAGTTTTTTTGTTGATTATATTGTGGATTGTTAGAATCTATGAGATACAATAAATGGTCATTTAAAATTTAATTAAATAAATTATTTAAAAGTATTTTTTTTTAATTATTAGTTAATTATATTTAAGTTTTTATTATTAATAATTTTTAAAATTAATTAATACAAATTATATGTATGATATACTATACATATATAAGGAGGGGCAAATATGTCATTTTACCATATTCCATTCCTTTTCCATATACAATTTCACTAAAGAAACAACAGAATTCTTTATTCCATTTTATTCAATTCCACCAAAGAAACAACTTCATATTCTGATATTCTATTCATTATTCTCTATTCCTATTCCTTATTCCGTATTCCGAATTTCGTGAGAGAAACTCCCCGTAAAGCGAAAGTTTACCCTGCTGTCTACTCATCTAAGATTTTGCCATTTAATATGGATTAAATAATAAATTGTTAATTGAAATTTATACAATTAATTCAACTTTTGTTGTCTTTAAATCGACAGGTAAACTTTCTGTAATGTACAAAATCATAACTCAACTAAAATTTCTATTAAACTTCACAGAAAATACTTTATAAAAATATCATAATATTTTACTATGATTCTAAACGAAGAGAGGATGGGAGATGGATTGAGTCAGAACAGGAGATCATAACAGCCTGTGGACAGAACTACCAGCAGCTATACGCAAGTGAAGGGTCGGGAAGGCACGAGGAAGTGCTAAGGAATACTCCGAGGCTTATCAGTGTGAGGGATAACAGAAAGCTAACAGCACCGATTGAAGGGGAGGAAATCAGAAAAGCTGCATTCAGTCTGGGAGGGGCTAAGGTGCCAGGACCTGATGGCTATCCGAGCTTGTTCTATCAACGTTATTGGGATGTGGTCGGAGCTGACGTGATCCGTGAGGTCCGAGCCTTCTTTGAATCAGGTAACCTTCTCCCTGGCTTTACTTATACTGATATTATTATGATCCCGAAAGTCCCTAACCCCACACACACAACACAATTCCGACCAATCAGTCTTTGTAACTTTAGCTACAAAATAATCTCCAAAATACTGGCTAACCGACTTAAGACCCTTTTACCAAAACTTATCACACCACACCAAAGTGCATTTGTTGCTGACAGGCTAATCCACGACAACATCCTTGTTGCACACGAGGCTTTCCACCACTTGAGGAGGAAGGGGGCAGCGAAACGCGAGGAGTGCGCCCTAAAGCTCGATATGAACAAGGCCTACGACCGCATAAAGTGGGATTTTCTGTTCGCGACAATGAGAAAACTCGGATTTGACAACAAGTGGATAGCATGGATACGTGAGTGTGTGACTAAGGTTCAATTTAGCGTGGTCGTCAACGGAAAGAAAACAAGACGGTTCCGCCCGACACGAGGTATAAGGCAAGGTGATCCCATTTCACCATATCTTTTTATACTTGTTGCGGATGTTTTGTCTAGGAACATCACGAAGGCAGCCGAGCAGGGAGAGATGGACGGGATCAGCATCACCAGAAACTGCCCCGTGATCCACCATCTCTTCTTTGCAGACGATTCTTTGGTGTTCCTTAAGGCAAACGACAAAAGCGCACGGGCACTCACAAGGCTGCTGCAACAGTATGGGACAGCTTCGGGACAGAGTGTTAACCTGGCAAAGTCTTGTGTGTACTTTGGAAAGACCACGACAACCATGACAAGGGCGAGGATCGAGAGTATCCTGGGAATCAAAGAGGTAGCCAATGCAGGAAAGTACCTCGGCCTACCAACACAATGTGGAAGGTCAAAGAAAGAGGCCCTAAGGTATGTAAAAGAGCGAGTGATTAGTAAATTGCAAAGCTGGAACAACCTTTTTCTGAATGCAGCTGGGCGTGAGATGTTGATCAAAGAAGTGGTCACGGCGATACCAACATACGCCATGACCCTGTTCAAGCTGCCAAAGATGTGGTGCCACGAGATAGCAGCTCTCACGGCTCGGTTCTGGTGGGGGTCGAAGGGGACCGAGCGCAGACTGCACTGGCATAAGTGGGAAATGATGGCAAGGCCAAAGGAGGAGGGGAGCATGGGATTCAGAGACATCCAAGCTTTCAACCGAGCCATGCTCACCAAAACAGCTTGGAGGACGCAAAACGAACCCACCAGTATGTGGGTAAGAATCATGAAAGGGATATACTACCCAAACACTACATTCATGCAAGCAAGGAAGGGCCAACGCCCGTCGTGGGCGTGGGCGAGTATTTTGGAGGGTATACAGGTACTCGCCCAAGAAGGTGTTTGGAAGATTGGCAATGGCGAGTCAGTCCATGTGAAAGGCGATAGGTGGATCCCGAGTATAGCAGACTTTAGGCTCCAAGACCAGGGGGGTCACGGTATCGAACCGTCCATGAGGGTGTCTGACCTCATTGATGTGCCAAGGATGAAATGGAAGCTGGACGGGATAAGTCAATGGATCACGGATGAAGAGGCGCAAAGGATCGACATGATCCATCTCAGTAGGAGACGACCAGATGACAGGTTAATCTGGCCAACGACAAAGAAGGGGGACGCGCAACCAAAGATGGTGTATAGGCAGATAATGAACCAGCAGCATGCAGACCGACAGCAAGCACCGTCCTTCTCAACAACAATCCAACCCAAGACGTGGATGGCGGTGTGGCGTGGGGAAGCCTTACCAAAGGTGAAGCAATTCCTATGGAGAAGCTGTGCAAGAACGCTCCCTGTTGCTGAGGCACTCTGCAGAAGAGGTACACCTACTGACCCTTATTGCCAATTCTGTGGTGCAATGGAATCGATAGACCACGCATTGCTTAGATGCGAATGGACAACAGCAGTGTGGTTCGGGGGCCTAGGAGCCAGATGGGAGCACCAGAACGCACCCGCCTGGGTGGACTGGATCATGGATCTGGATAACCTGGCACGAACCAATGGGCAAGATGGGGAACGAATGAAAACACTGATGGTATCCATTGGATGGGAAATTTGGAAGGGAAGATGTGAAACCAAGAACCAGGGCACACAACCAGAACCACGAGCCATCCTGGATCAGGGCATCCGCTTGGCTGAAGAGCCGTGGCAGCAATACATGCTGCGACAGCAAGCATCCTGCAGCAGAAACCATCAGCATGATGGGGTTGGATGGAAGAAGCCGCCGTTAGGGGTAATATCTGTAAGCTGTGATGGTGCTTGGCAGAATCGGGATGGGAAAGGTGGGACTCGAGTGGTGGCTCGGGACCATGATGGTGCGCTGATCGGAGGGTACAGCTGGAGGGGCACCGATTCGAGTGCACTAAACGTGGAGGCTCGGGCAGCTGATTGGGTCGCCAAGCAATCGAGGGAATGGACATGCCCGACTAACTGGGTCTCGATGCCACCTCAACAGTTACTCACCATTTTAATATCGGATTTGGATGTAATGAACAATTTTTGAGTATATATAAGTGATTTGCTGGCCAAAAAAAAAAAACGAATCTTATTTTTTTTTTAAAGAAACAAATAAAACAACATTAGTTTTATTTTCATAAGTTTTTTTTTAATATTCAATTTAAATTTATGTTTTACATATTTTTAAACAAATAGTTTACCAAATTCACTTTTAGTAGTTTTGAGTTATATTGTTTTACAAAATTTATTCTTTTGAAAGTTTCATTAATAAATACATAACTTTTTATTTAAATTTTGTGATCATTTTGTCAATATTTTAAAAACCAGAATATCTCACCCTGTTATGTTTAGTTCATCCACTCAAAGTATTCTACACCTTTAATTCCTGCATATGTACTTCATTCTATGTATTCTCCAGACTACATATTATTACTCCCAGACGCTATACTCTTTTGACATCTGCTATGGTGCCTTTTGCAGCAGGACTTATTCTATACTCCGCATTTCCTACTCACTACCAAAGATGATTTTATGACTAAATATTATTCTGTACCTATTAGAAGTATATAACATCCAAAATATATTTGTTGTTAATAAATATCCTTAGTGTATTTAAATGTCGTCGCTTTTTTAATTAACTGCCAAACATACCTACCTACAACATTAAATCGACAACATGTAAGTTAATTAAGAATGATAAATAAGGTAAGGCTTCTAATTGTTTTTAATGGAACGTTAGTTGTCAAAATTGATGTTTGTTAGCAGGAACATATTGTCGTTACAAGGTTTATCTTTGATGCAACTAAAACCGTTTCCCAAAAATTACATAACATATTTATATGATATATGCTAATCATTCCACAAAATTCGACAGCACTACTTCATATGCATCCCCAAAATTGAAGAGGAAATGAGACATATTTTGCTCCTTCGAACGATTAAGTGAGAGGTACTGATAGTGAAGATCCATTTACAAGTTTCGAATCTGTGTGTAAGAACTTAGCATTTCCACCATTGTTATTTTGATGTTACGTAATCTCCTTTTCTGTTATGCTCGTGGTCTGATTTGTTTAAAATTTTGAACGTCGATGCTGTGTTTTGACTCATACAATTTATGCTATTCATACCCGGTAATAATTTTCAAAATTGATTGGAAATTGCTCAACCCTCTTTGTAATCATTGCTACATAGAATGATTATTGTTGCGTCGGTTGTTACTTCTGCCATATTCCCCTGGACCCCGATCAATTGTATACTCGACCATTTGTTCGATTGCTTCTGAATTTACTATCAAAGTACTTAAAGTGGTTATGTTGTTGCAACAGTGTAACTTTGTTGCTGCCATTTGCTGCAGTAGAGTACTCTATAGAAGGGATTGGGTGAGTTGTTGATTACAGAACAAACAGATGGGCAAGACTTGGATGACCAAACAACACAAAAACACAGAATAAAAGATACGTGTAAGTCGATTTCTTGACTTTGCATTTACCCATTCATCTTGGGAAGGGAGAATTTATTGTTCACATGTAAATCGCAATGGTTGTCTATTAATGACAAGAAGCAATGGAAAGTTGTACATTGAGTGTTATGGAATAATTCAAACATATACTAGGTGGGTTTATCATGGAAGACTATGAGCAATTAGGGTCAACAAGTGTGAAATATTACAAGTAATGAGGAGATGAAGAATATGGTTAAAGATGGTTTTGGTGCAACAAATTGGGATAGCACTGAGGAACCCAACATTGATGCAAAGAAGATTTATAGATTGTGAGCAAAGTTTATATTCAGGTTGTGTAACATGTACAAAGATGTTGTTTATAGTAGAAATATTGCATCTAAAATCCCTTTATAAGGTTGACCCTTTTTGTGATAAAAGCGCACCATACAGTGTGTGGTCAGTGATCTTTATCCCTCACAATATATCACTAGTAATATCCCTAAAGGATACAAATTACCTACTCACTAGACGTCTACAAATGATATTGATGTCTACCTATAGATAAATATTGATGAGCTTAATGAGTTGTGGAATAATGGAGCTTTGCCTTATGATGCCTCCAAGAAAGAGAATTTCCAAATGCATGTCGTTGTTTCTTGAACAATAAATGACCTCCCTACTTATGCAAACTTATCTCGATGGGCTACATATGGAAATTTGGGTTCTCTAGTTTGTTAAATGGACACACATTATTGCAGACTAAAGAATGAAAGTAAGTGTTCTTTCATGGGGCATCGCAGATTTCTACCCCTTCATCCTTGTTAGAGGAAAAATAAGACCTCATTTGATTGAGCTCCTCGTGCACTACCTTACCATTCCAATTCCCTTGTTCAACTGTTACTCTTTTCACTCTAAAACCTTGGATCAGTGAATCAGACACCTACTTAGGTCAATGCAATCCTGTCGTCTCATTTTGACACTTTTGACAATGTTTGGTATCCAGATTTAGGAGCAATTAAACATTTGAGTCATGGAGCGCCTTTTGCGCACGGTACACACTCATAAATACGTTCAAGTAAAGTGCCAATTGCTAATGGATTTCATCAAGATATTACTAGAATTGACACTCTATGATTACCACAAACTCCAAGTCTCTTATTCGTCATAATCTTCTATATACTCCTCACATTACTTAGATTTAGTTTCTATATCATTGTTTACCAAGGACAATCACGTTTATTTTGAGTTTCATTCAACTCATTGTGTGATTTGCTATACTCTTATTCATAAGATGTTATGCAAGGGTCTGAATATGGTCTCAAGAAGTTAGGTTTCATACTGATTGGGAAATATTCTGATTGTATTTGTTCTTCCACTTCTAGAGTTTTTCAATCCTCGGATACCTATTTTCTTAATAGCCAAGCGAAACATATGTATGGTTCCCTATGTCAACTTAAGGTGTCCTCCACTGTTTGGCATCAAAGGTTGGTTTACCCCTCTCTCAAACACTTCCCTCTCTATTTTGATTAAGTATTGTGTATACACATACTCAATTTTACTCTTTTGTCTCTTGTTCTTTTTGTAAGATTAATAAATTTCCTTTCTAAGAGTCCAGTATTGCATATAAAACACCTTTTGAACTTGTCGAAATAGATCTTTGGGCCCCTGCTTCTACTTCCTCTAATGGTAACTTGTATTACATGAATATGGTTGATGTCTGCACTCAATACACCCAACTTTACTTTTTGATTAGAAAAGGTTGAATTACATAAGAACTTTGAAAAGTAACTTGGATGTGTTCTCAGGTTCATTCAAACTAATGATTGTGGCAAATTGATACCTCTTCCACCTTTTTGTCTCACGATGGTATTGCCTCACGCACCTATCCATGCACCTCTAAATAGAATGGAACTGTTGAGAGAAACCACTATGTATATTGGAAATGCATGGGACTTACCCTGATGCATCAAGTTCCATTTCTAATACAATATTTGAGTGATGCTTTCTTTACATTTGGGTTTTCGATTAAAAGATTCCTTACCAAGGTTCTCTATAATGTTTTTCCTCATGATATTCAGTTTAATAAGGCCACTGACTATTTTTTTTATTTGTGTGTTTGCATGTTTGTGATTCCCTTTTCCTATAGCTTATAATGCACATAAACTTGATTTTCTCTCTGCACCATGTGTTTTCATTGTGTAATGCTCCAACCAGCACAATTACAGGTGTCTTGATTCATTTGGGCGTGTCTATATCTCCAAAAATGTTATATTTCATGAATCAGTGTTTCCTTTTGCTAACAAGGGTGGTCATTTTATGCAATCTAGAGTTGTTAAAAATAGTATTGTTCATGAATCGGTTCGACCTCGAACCTATTCTGAACTAAACTAGAACTGTTTAAAGCAAAATATTTTTTTTGGCTCACTTAAATAACTAGTCTATTTAACACATAAAAGTTAGTATGCTAGAACCGGTTCAAACTGGTTTGGTCTTTTTTTTTTTTTTTTTTTTTAAAAGACTCAATTCCAGTTCAGTAAAAAATAGTTTCGGTTCAGTTAAAAATAGATATGATTCAGTCTAAAAGCACAACCAACCCAATAAATAGATTCCCTTGAACATTGAACTACGCAGAATACACAAATGAAATAGTCATTTGCACTATTTAATCAATTTGGTTATATCAGTTTGTTTGGTTTTGGCCAGTTAAACAATTGTACAGGTTTAATTCGGTTTGATTAAATTTTTTAGTACAAACGAATCGATTCGAACGGAATTGAATCCACTGTTTTGAACAGAATTACTTTAACCTTAAAAAATGGTTTAGTATGAGAACTAGTTCGTCTGAACCGGTTCAAACCAGACCAGATCCGGTTCAGTTCAGCTGAACCATTTTCTTTTAAACAAGCCTAGTTTAAAATATACTCACCTTTCCATCTTGCTTTTTTCCTTTTAGTACAAACTTGTGTTTTTTAATAGATGTATCCAGTTCACATATGTAGGATTCAACAGATTCTTTTTCTCATGTTAGCATTACTACAGTACTACACTCTACAGGACCTACCTGCCCATTTCCTGCCAATACATGTTACCAATATGACCATATATTTATATATGTATCATCATTACCTTATGTATTCCTACATTGATGGACTAGCCATAGATAGAACTAGGGTTTCCTAGAGTTTCCTTGTATTTATGCATGACACTGTCATTGGCAATCGTCAAGCTCATCACAAGGCGGGCATATTGACAATTTGCCTTAACCATTGTAAAAAATATAAAACTATGTTAAGATACAAAAACTGGAATAAGAAACTAAACGTATAAGAGAAACTTCAACAATAAGGTAAGTTGAAACGATTGCACATGTAAGACTCCACACTCTCCAGATTTGCTAGTATTTCTTCACGATCACACAAAAGCATTATCCTCTGAAGGAGATGCATGATCACCTAAACTAGAGAGTGAATACCTGAGTAACAGAGGATTCAGATTCTTATAGGGATTCTTAACCTGTTGTTTGCCACCATACTGTTTGTTAGTCTGTTGCTCATTGCCCCCCATGTGTTGGGCCCCCTCTCTGTGAGCGTCGACCCGACTCTGTGGGTTGTCATCCCTTTATGGGCATCAGACCGCCTCTTTAAGTGTCGGGCTGCCTCTTTGGGCACCAGGATGCCTCTATGGCTGCCCAACGACCTATGTGGGTGTCTGACCGACTCTATGGGTGTCGACCTACCTGCTAGGTGAGTGACCTCTATTGCTGGGCGGGAGTCGGTCAGGATCTGTGGGCACTGATCAGGCTATGTGGACGTCGGGCGGGCTCTGTGGGTGCCAGACAGACATTGTGGGCACCAAACGACCTCTTTGGGTATTAGTCTGCCTCTATGGTCGCCAGTTAGAAGGGGTTGTCTCTATGGTCGCAGGGCCACTTCTTTGGGCGTCAACTGACTATTTGGGTGTTAGGCGGATGATATGGACGTGAGGCGACCACTGTGAGTGCCGGGAGACCTCTGTGGGCATCAGTCTGCCATTGTGGGCCCAACAGAGCTATGGGGGAGCTGTCCGGGCTCTGCGGGCGTCGGGCAACCTCTATGCGCGTCGGTCCGCCTCTTTGGGCGTCGGCGCCCTCGACACCCCGGTGCCTTGTTTGACGTAGGGCATCCTCTCTGGGCGCGAGTTGACTCTTTGGGAATTGACTAACCTTTTTTGGGCGTCGAACCACCTCGGTGGGTGCTCGACAGACCTCTATGGGCGTCGACTGCGCTCTGTGGGTGTTAATATAAGGCATTATGGTTTAGAGTATGCTAGGGTTAGTCCTAATGTTCTTGATAATTACATGTTAGTCCGTAGCACTCCTAGCCAAGAGATGACTTTGTCCCTAACACGTTTACTTCATCTCGAGTGTTTGCTTCCTAGCCAAGATATTACTTTGTTTCCCTTTCATTTTTCAACCAAATACATCAGCTCAAATCCAAAATAGCAGCACCTACAATTAGATACAACAAAACAATCACCTTATGTGTTCGATATACAACCCAACACGACTCCGCAACAGACCTTTTATTTGTGACATGTTCGATTAACCCATGCCATAGTTCGTCCACCGTGCAAACCACATCGTACAATACATGTTTAGCTCCAGTGCTTCTGCAGTGCAGCCATAGTGCACTCCAAATTCATCACCAGTGCAGTTCCATTACATGACCATTTCCACTCCAGTGCACCTGTAGTGCTCAGACAGTGCCGCACCATTCTAGTCGTAATGCACTCCATGTTCATCGCCAATGCAATTTCACTGCATAACAAGGGTAGCTCAGACAGTACGTCAGCAAGTGCATCTCTAGTTCTCAACAAGTTCAAAAGATTAAGGATCCATTTTTTTTTTTTAATAAAACTTTAGGAGGTTAATCTTGTAAGGGGAATATTAGACATTATTGTTTAGAGTACGCTAGGGTTAGTTCTAATGTTCTTAATCATTACATGTTAGTCCCTAGCACCCTAAGGATTGCAAATTAAATTTTTACTCTTGATTGCCCTTAGCTCCTCATTCACTCCACATTTTGTTCTACTGATTATTAGTCTCTAAATACCAACATGGTATCAAAGTCACCTTTCCTAGTTGCCATACAAGTTTCTACTGCTGTAATTTTTCGTTTTTCTTCAAGCTGCTCAAAAACAACTTTCTCGTCTCTGCTCTGTTTTCAGCCGTTGTTTCTCTTCTTTTTTTTTGTATCCGTGTTGCCTTTTTTTATCTTGTTCGTGCAGCTGAGACTCTTTGCTCACTATGCATATTTGATCTCTACTGAAACGACTATTAAAACTCTGATTTATTGCTTCTATTATTGAAGCTTTATTCCGCTAGTTGTTGCTATATTTGAAGTTCTAGTTTCTTGCTTATATTCTTGAAGTCACATTCCTTTGTCTTTATTTCTCTATGGTGCTTGATTCAAGTTCTTAATCCTTGTTTCGATATTTATTGTTTAGTACAGAGCTTCCCTTGCAGCTGCTTCGTTTTCTTATCGCGTGAGGACATGCGTTGCTACTAATGCTCTGTTCTTGCGTCTTTGCTCTTGTTTGTGTTTCTGCTGCTACTGAATATTTGATGCATCTAATGTCTTTATCTATGCTTGATATTATACATTTTGCCATATTTTTCTGCATTGGTTGCTTTCTATTTCGTTTTGACTACGCTCAACCTACTTGAGTTTCTGATGTGCTCTGTTATTGCGTTTCTGCCGTGTTATTCAAACGCTGCTACTTAAGCTATCCGTTCTTTATCATTTCTGTTTTACTAATGTTGCGTTTCTATATTGCTGCGTTATTGAGCTGCTATATTTATCTTTCACTTCCAAAACATGGAAAGAGTTGTGTTTATTTATTCCCAAACCATGTTTTGTTGCGTGTGTTCAACACGTTTACTGCTTTTTCTATGTTTTGCTGCATGTATTATACACGATTACTGCATGTCGAGTGTTTTTCTTCCTAGCCAAGAGATGACTTTGTTTCCCTTTTATTTTTCAACCAAATACAGCATCTCAAATCAGAAATAACAGCACCTACAACAAGATACAATAACAAAATCACCTTATGTGTTCGATATATATCCCCACACGACTCTGGAGCAGACCTGTGCTTAGTGACATGTTCGATTCACCCATACCATAGTTCAACCACTCTGCAAACCATGGCGCACAAGACCACTTCAGCTCCAATGCTTCCGCAGTGCAGCCATAGTGCACTCCCAATTCATCACCAGTGCAGCTCCATTACATGATCATTGCAGATCCAGTGCACCTGCAGTGCTCAGACAGTGCCTCACCAGTCAAGTCGCAATGCGCTCCCCGTTCATCGCCAATGCAGATTCATTGCACGACCAGTGCAGCTCCAGTGGACCTGATGTGACTCCAGTGTGCTCAGACAGTGCCTCACCAAGTACAGCTCTAGTACTCAGCAAGTCCAAAAGCTTATGGATCCATTTTGATGTTTTAAAAAATAAAATTTAGGAGGTTAATCTTGTAAGGGGAATATTGGGCATTATGGTTTAGATTACGCTAGAGTTAATCCTAATGTTCTTGATAATTACATGTTAATCCCTAGCACTCCTATGTATAGACTACTCTACCCTATGTAATGAATCAAGCTAAGGATTACAAATGCAGTTTTGACTCTTGGTTGCCCTTAGCTCCCCATTCACTCCCCATTTGATTCTACTGATGATTAGTCTCTAAATACCATCAGTCAGGAGACCTCTATGGGCATCAACATATCAGGCGGCCTCCCTGGGCGCTGGGCGAGCCGCCTCCGTTACCGAGCGACCTCTGAGGGTGTTGCGACGCAACTTTGGGCGGCATACTGCCTCTTGTTGGAGCAAGCACACCTCTTTGGGCGTCAACTAACCTTTGTTGGCATCGAGGGACCTTTGTGGGCGCCGACGACATCTTTGGGTGTCGGCCCGCCTATTCGAGCGCCAGTCGAGCACTAGGAACGCTAACCAGGCTATGTGGGCGTCGACCGACCTCTGAAGGCGTCGAGCGACCTCTGAAGGCGTCGAACCGCCTCGTTTGGTGTTGCACAACCTCATTGGGCGCTAGCCGGGCTCGTCGGGCATACTATATGGGTGTCGGGCCACGATTGAGGTTGATAGCTATCCTACGGGGGCGCCTGGCCACCTCTATAGGCATTGACACCGTTTTGGACGTTGGGCTGCCTCTTTGGGTGTCAGGTGGACTTTGTAGGCGCTGGTCGAACTTCGGGGTGCCGGGCCGACTCCGGGGGAGTTGACCGGGCTCTATGGGTGTCGTGCGACCTGTATATGTCAACTCGCAATGCGACCTCTGTGGGCGTCTGTACCGCTTCTATTGGCACAGGCCCGAGGCACGCTAGTGCCTGTTTAGGCGTTGTGTCGCCTCTTTGGGTGCAAGGCGGACTCTGTGGGTGTCACGTAAACTATTTGGGCGCCCATACCACCTCTTTGGGCGGCGGCCCGCCGTTTTTGGCGTTGGCGCGCCTCTTTGGGTGTAGAACGACCTATATGGGCGTAAAGCACCCAAAAAGGTGTCCATAGACTTCTATGGGCACAAGGGTCTGCATCTTTGGGCGCGAGGTCGGCTTTATGGGTGTCAGACTGCCTATCAGAGCGACGGGCGACCTCTATGGGTGTTGGGCGACCTCAATGGGCGTTAGCCCGCCAGCAGAACCCTATGGAGTTTGGACGCATCTATGGGTTGGGCGTATGCCTGCCTCCTTGGGCTTCGGGTCGCCTCTATGGGTGTCTGCCCTTATTTTGGTGTGAGGCCGCCTCATTTGGCGTTTGGCCGCCTCTTTGGGGGTCGGGCTGCCTCTTTGGGCTCCCGGTCGCTCTTTAGGCGTTGGGCGGTTTATTTGGGCACCCGACGACCTCTTTGGGCGTCGGCAGCCTCTTTGGGCGCCCAACGGCCTCTATGGGCGCCACCTTTTTATGATAGACATGGTGAAGCCTATGCTCATTAGGAAGGAGCCTATGCTCAACAGGGCGAAGCCTATAATGGAAAAGTGATAACCGTCAGGTGTGGACGCCTTTTACAATGGTAACACCCTTTTTGGTACATCACTTTTTCAACATCTTTTCCCTTGTCAGCGGGGTGCCCCCGACCCGAGTACCGAAAAGGTCATGGGGAAGAAAACAACGATTGATTTTCAGGTTGTTGGCGCCTGATATCCATCATTATTTACGGATAGATTAAACCAAATTCGAGAGTTGGACCAATTTGGTTAGTTAAAAAATTTAATGTTGTATTTAGAATGTTACAAAATTAAATAACCAAATTAATATACATTTTGAATATTGGTGAGTAAATTATGTCAAAACCGATAAGAATAATCAAAGATATTATGCTTTTTCTCTATAGCTCTTCTTGAAAACAATAAAAATATTTTTTTTATAAAAATATTGAATAATATCAATTATTATAGTTTTGTTTTAAATTCATACACCTATAATATATTTAATAAATGGGCCTCAATAAAGTTTAGGCCCATTTAATAATTGTAACGCTTACACCGTCTTTTTTTTTTAGTAGGTGAGGCATGCAGTAAATAAATTTCAAAATATATAGTTTTAAAAATGTAAATCAAAATTAATTATATTACTATATTTCGAGAATGCGGCGCTACCTCCTTAGAAAATAACAATACAACAGAATTAATCTTGTTGTTGTGATTCGTCGAAAAACTATGAATGATAACAAAGGAATTCATATTAAAAAAAATAATAAGTTCATTAAAATTTGGGCTAACGGTCAAAGTGTCCCCTAAAGTTTGGCCGAAATTTAAGAATCCTCCTTAAAGTTTAAAATCCCCCCTAATGTTAAGAAATGATGAAAAATTCCCCCCAAAAGATCTGACGAGGGGGGATTTTTCATCATTTTCAAACATTAAGGAGGATTCTTAAATTTCGGCCAAACTTTAGGGGGCACTTTGACCATTTACCCTAAAAATTTAAAATTAAATTTAGTTACGTAAATACTTATAAAATAGATTTCAAAATATTTTATTTAAAAAAGAAGTAAAATCCAACTTCCACGAACTAAACCCTAAACACCGAATCAATAATCAATCAAGATGTGAATAGTAATAGTAACAAAATCACAATACAATTAGGGATTGAGGCCTCAGCAAAGTCGACGATGTAATCACGTAGAATACAATCAGGCAATGTAGGCAAGCCCATTTAAATGGAACTTCCACCTGACCGTTGACTTTCTAATCGAAATAGTGTTGGGTATAGATAGTGACGACCCAATACGAAATATAGTCTATTAGGCTTCTGATGCACAATATTAATTCAGAGGGGTAGAATTCAAACCATTCCAAACTAGGCCGACTTACACTAAGGGTAAGTTGGAACCCATAAAGCGGTTCAGTGTCTAATCCGGAATCTAGGTAGTCGCGAAACGTCTCTACTGGTCGCCAAAGACCACTGCCAAAGTCTCTCACTGCTCATCATGGGATCGCTCGCTAAGAGAGACAAACCTCTCAACTCTGGTCCCACAACCGACACCGAATATACATCAATGATGACCCACAAATCTCACACACTTATTCTATAAAGATCACATAAGGCAACTATAATATTACATGATAACCATAATATTTGTTATCCTTACCTGCAAAGACACACTATTTACAGATATATTCGGTCACCAAAGACGGTTTGGTCTTCCATCCCTATAAATACTCCTATTTTACATATGTTATATTACATTATGAGGTCATACAAAAACAGTATACTCATTTAAGCATCGAAGTGGGACCTAGAGGAACCCCCTATATTGCTCTCCCTTTCTTGCAAGTTCATCGGAGCTCCGACAAAGGCTTGGGGTCATCAACCAATCATCTTCTAAATCACTGTTAAATCAGCATCCGAGAATTCCAGACCCAACATTTGGCGCCGTCTGTGGGAACGAGCACACAGTCATGCAGACTCGCTCTAACTGTAATCGTCGTAAACAGACCATGAACGAGCAGTCCTAGGATAGCTCTGAATCCACTGCCGCTTAGCCTTTCCATCAGCAAGAATCTGCTATCCAGACAATCCCCAACGCCGTCCCTCCGAGACCGGCACACGAACACGTCGTCAATTCAAGACTGGCTCCAGTTTATCCTCCCACCGAGGTTCCAGTTCGGCAAACTGTCCAAGTGGCCGGGTAAATAATCCAGGTTACCGCAGAGATGATATCCCTCTTGGAAACTCTCATAAGGCAGGCCTACAGACAAGTCCCTCCTCCTCATGAAGATCCTTGTCCCGCGGGGCCACCAGAAGCGGAAACTGGAAATTCGTGTGTCGACGCTCCTCAAGAAGACCAAGAGATGACCTCTGGACATCAGTCCATGACTCCGCCCTCTACCGCGGCGCAGACCATCATTCATTTTTCAATCTGTCTAGTGTCTCACCGACTGGAGAACAATAACCTCAATTGACTCTTGATGAACTCATAAACAAGAAAAATAAAGAAACACCATGGAGCCGTCATGACCCGCTTCAGAGAACGATCCTCCCATCCATTCACCGCTGCCCTCATATACGAAATGATGTGATAGCAAGACCCATTCCTAAGTACAGTGACGCAGTAGATCATGTGATCCACGTCAACAAGCATGAAGTCTCTCTTTTGGGTAAGTCAGATGATGACAACCACTTAGCCCTATTATTTCAGTCAACCCTCTCAGGTTCGACGTCGTCTTGGTTCTGCGGCCTCCCTGCAGGATCATTAGGGACATGGTTTGAATTATAGAACAAATTTCTGGAGTAGTATATGGGCGAGTGCCAAACGCTAAAGACTGTGGTCGCCCTAGACACCGGCAAGCCGCAACTAAGAGAAACCTTGTCCGACTTCTATGGGCGTTTCCATAAAAACGTCACAGAGATTGATCACCGAGTCACGGATAGAGTGATCGTTCGAGCTTGTTATAGAGGTCTGGATGTGGCTAACAAAGCCTCAAGAATACTGCGCAACAACTACCATGCTCAAGAAATAGAGAAACTAGAGGAGCTGTCAATAAGGGCCAAAGGTTTCATTGATCTAGAAAGGGCCAACACTGAGGCTAATTTCCTAATATCAACCTCGCCAAGGGCTATTCCAGAGCACCGACGCGATGGAAAAAAGGAAAACAAGAGCATGCAACACTGGGAAAATCCTAGAATTGAAGCCCCCATGCCAAGCCATGGAGAGGTTCCCGAGTATTTTACGTTTTTAAAGAGGCAGATCTTGGCGATACTATTCAAGATGGAAAAAAGGTCTCTGGCAAGAACACCAAATCCTCAAAAGAATTCTCAACCCATGAGCAAAGATACGGAGATGTACTGCTGCTACCATAAAGTGAAGGGCCACAAGATTGCCGCATTCTCAATCGCGACATCTAGAAACTAACCCAGAGAGGCATGTTAAAGGATTTCGTGGCAAGAAGAGAGCAGAGTCGAACACCTCCACGTAGAACCTGCTCGCCAGTTCATCAAGAACAATCCATCCCATCATAGGGCAAAATGATAATAAACTTGATTGTAGGAGGGTTAGGAGTCGGATGTGAGGGGTCCCAAGCAAGAGATGTGTACGCCACACAAATCTTCACAACTACGCAGCTGGAAAAAATACGTCATCCCGAGGAGGACATCATCATCTCATTTTCTGAAGAAGACCTGACACATGTCACAACTCCAAACAATGGCGCGTTAGTCATCCCAGCTGACGTCGCTGACTGCGAGATGAAAACAATTATGATCGATGGAGAAAGTTTGAAAAACATTCTATTTCTAGATGCTTTTAAAAAGATAGGGAAATCTAAAAAATACCTCATCAACTTTACCGGGAGAACAACATACCCGCTGGGAGCGATAACTCTGCCAGTAATCTTGGGCAAAGGATGGAAGAGCATAGAGGTACCAGTTGCCTTCATAGTGGTCAACGCACCCACCTAGTATAACGTCATCCTGAAAAGGATCACCATCAGTCCATATAAAACGTGGCCTTCATAGTCCACCATAAGATGAAGTTCCCCACACCGAATTGGATTGAAGAAAGTCTAGGCGATAAGCCATCCTCACGTCAATGCTATGTGAACTACCTTCGTAGGAAGAACTAAAGGGAGTCACTCATCATCGAGACGGAGGTTGGTCCTCGTAAGGATAAAACTCGACCAGACCCAATGGAAAAACTCGAAATAAATGGTCCAGAAAAGAAGGTGCGCGTCAGAGGTACCTTGAACGAATACCATAGGGACGCCTTGACCTCCTTATTAAAATAATACAAAGAATTGTTTGCTTGGAAACCCAGTGACATGTCAGGCATCAACACCGACATAATATCCCACGAGTTGCCGATAGACCCTTCGGTCAAACCCATTGCTCAAAAAAGAACGTCATTCAGATCGAACAATCGCTTGGCAATCAAGTAGGAAGTAGGAAGATTACTCGAAGCGAAATTTGTCAATAAGGGACGCTTTCAAAGTTAGGTTGCCAACTCAGTGCTGGTCAAAAACGCGAACGAAAAATGGAGGATGTGTGTCAATTTCCGCGACATAAAAAAGGCATGTCTAAAATACTCGTACCCTCTGCCACGAATTGACCAGCTGGTGGATGCAAGATATGGTCACGAGATGCTGAGCTTCATGGACGCCTATTCAGGCTATAACCAGTTCTGAATGCACCTAGACGATGAAGCCCACACATCATTCTACACTGACGGCGATATCCTTTCGCTACAAAGTGATACCCTTTGCCTTGATAAACGCGGGGGCAACCTATCAACGAATGGTGAATCAACTATTCAGAGAGATGCTGGGTGAAATATGGAAGCCTATGTGGATGGCATGATCGTCATGTCCATCAAGGGGAGCCCTCACACAGAAGACCTTTGAGAAGCATTCGAATGCATGTGAAGGCACAATGTTGGCCTGAACCCAGCAAAATGTGCCTTTGGAGAGAAATGAAGTCCCCGACTTGCCACAATGAGTTCCAGAGTCTGGACGGTCGCCTAGACGCAAATAATCACTTCCTCTAAAGGGCGAGCGAAAGGTCACTCCCGTTCTTCCCAACTCTCAGGGCAAACCGCAAGTTTCAGTGGACATCGGATTGCGAGACCGCTTTCTGGGACTTATGGTCAGCAACAAGTTAGTCAAGAATTTCCTGATGAAGCCACTCTCCTGAGGGAGGATGGTTAAATGGTCAATTGAGTTGAGCGAATTCATAATCAAATTTGCGCCAAAAACAAGTATTAAAGCCCTGACACGTTTTATAGTGGAAAATACCAATAACGATCTTAATGAGGAAGAAAAAGAATAAGAGACACCAAAGGCTGAAGAAAAAAACTTGAATCTCTATACCGATGGATCCTCTTCAAAGCAAGGCTTGTGGGAAGGATTAGTCATCATCCCTCCTCAAAGCGAGCTCCTAAAATATGTGATCGCCCTCACATTCAAGGTGACAAACAATGAAGCCAAATATGAAACGCTTATCACTGGACTGCGACTCGCTAATTACTAAAGGAAAAAAACGATTCAGAGATAATTGACTATTAGCTCATTGGAAACTATGAAGTAAAGGGGGAAAAAATGAAAAAGTACCTCGACATTGCCAAAAACAGCATCACCGAAATCCCGACTTTCGTGATCGAGTTAATTCCTCGCCAGGACAACCAATTATCAGATTCCCTAAGCAAGTTGGCGTTCAGAGGAAAACACTATCTTAATAAAACACTATACTCGATCCTCAAAAAGCGAGCAGAAGTTTCCAATATTCAAAAGCGGGATAATTGGATGACTCTGTTCCAGAATGTTCTGAAAGAAGGAACCCTGCTAGAAGGCGAAGACGATGCCACAAAAATAAATTGTCTATATGCAAACTATCTTCTCATAGATGGAGAACTCTATAGGCGAGGATACTCAACTCCCTATCTGAGATGTATTTTCCATCCTGAGACCGAAAGAGTTTTGCCTGAATCTCATGAAGATGTTGTCGCATGCCATGATGATGCACACTCATTAACGCACAAAATCTTCAGAATATGCTATTACTGGCCAACCTTGAGCAAAGACGCAACGAAATTAACAAATAAGTGCGCAACTTGTCAACAGTTCGCATCAAGATCCGGTCGACCACCAACAGTGCTATCCCCAATGGCAGGCCCCTGGCCTTTCGCTCAATGGGGAATAGACATCTTGGGACCCTTTCCCATAAGCACTGGGGAAAGAACCCATATTATTGTGGTGATCGACTATTTCTCCACGTGGATAGAGGCGAAAGCATTGGTCTCTACAACTGAATTTCAAGTAATAAATTTTTAAAGATCAACATAATTTCACGATTTAGCGTCCCCAAGATACTCATAAGTGATAATGGCCCGCATTTCGTGGGCAAAGAACTCAAATGGCTATGTGAAGAGTACCATATTGATCACAAATTCATCTCGGTGCATCATCCCCAAACCAACGGACATGCCGAAGCTGCCAACAAAGTTGTTCTGGCAGGACTCAAGAAAAACATTTACGCCTTAAAAGGAAACTGGGTAGATAACCTGGATAATGTGTTGTGGGCTATCAGAACGACACCTCAAACAACAACACGGGAAACGTCAATTAGTCTGCTGTACGGATCCGAAGCAGTGTCACCCGCCGATATAGCGGTGCCTGCCCATAGGATCCTACACTTTGATGCTGAATCTAATGACATCGAGCGACTTACAATTCTCGCTTTGGCCGAAGAAAAGCGAAGGCAATCAGACAAAGCACAAGCTAAAATGTGACTGGCGACCGCTCGGTACTTTAACATAAAAGTCAGCGCTCTCCAACTTTTTGTGCGAGAGATGGTTATGTGAAGGAATGAGTTCACAAATTTGGACAGACACAACAAACTCTTAACCAAAGGGGAAGGCTTATACAAAGTAATATAGATTGCAGCACCAAGGTCATATTACTTGGAAAGCATAGCGGGTGTAAAGCTACCCCGTCCTTTCAATTCCGAACATTTACAAAGGTTTTATGCATAACTTATAATCAAAACGTTATGTCAATAAAACAAACCATTTCTTCATATAAAGCATAGTCACTCGAACCAAAACGAAACAAGCTCCAGAGAGCGGACAAATCATCACAATAATAGTCCATCTGAAGATAAGACCTAACGCATACGGGCATAAAAACCAACCAAGGAAACAATCGTTTCAGTTAGGCAAAAAGAGGATTGTGAACGAATCTCAAAACGTAACAGTTCCTCTCCCCAAAAGACCTAAAATGAGTGGTGAACGAACCACCACGATAACAGTTCTTGCCAAACTAAGCAAAACAAAGACCTAAGATAAAAGGCAAAAAACAACCAAGGTAACAGTTCCCTTAAAGCAAGACAAAACAAAGACCTAAGCTAAAAGGCGAACGAACCACAAAGATAATAATTCCCTGAAAGCAGGGCAAAACAAATACCTAAGCTAAAAGGCGAACGAACCACGAAGGTAATAGTTCCCTTAAAGCAAGGCAAAATAAATACCTAAGCTAAAAGGCGAACGAACCACCAAGGTAACAGTTCCCTTAAAGCAAGGCAAAACAAACACTTAAGATAAAAGGCAAACGAACCATCAAGGTAACAGTTCCCTTAAAGCAAGGCAAAAGACCTGACACGAAAGGCGAACGAACCTGACACGAAAGGCGAACGAACCCATATCAAGGGTAACAGTTCCTTAAAGTTAGGCAAAATAAAGACCTGACACAAAAGGCGAACGAACTCATATCAAGGGTAACAGTTCCCTTAAGTTGGGCGCAATGGAGCGGACGAACCGGCAAGGTAACAATATCACCAAAGAAAAGCTTAAGACATCGAACGAGTCTTAGGTAACAGCTCCCACAAAGGTGAGCGAATCTAAGGTAACTATTCCACTGAAAAGCGAAGTAGGTGAACGAATCTAAGGTAACAGCTTCCTAAAAGGCGAGTGAAACTTAACAGTTCCCTACAAATGGACGACCGAATCTAAGGTAACAGCTCCCTCAAAGGCGAGAAGATCTTAGCTAACAGTTCCTCACAAACAGTCGAATGAATATAAGGACCAAAATTCTAAAAGGCGAACGAATCCATCAACGATAACAGTTTTCTTAAAGGCATCATGCTTGGGTAACAGTTCCCTTAAGAAACTTGGCAAAAGAAACGGGTGAGCTAACAAAACACAACAATCCTTCCTCAGAAGCTTAAAGGAGTGATAGGAACCACTAAAAGGTACCACTTCCTCCAAAATTTCCAAGACCCTTTGAACAAAAGGTGAGACTATTCGACAAAGGCTAAAGCGAAGTTGAAAATAAAAATGGTAAAACTTCCTAAAGCTCTCAAGAAAGGTCGACATCGGAAAACAGCCCAACATATTCGAAGTCAAACAAGAGCAAAGGCTATGAAATGTAAAGGCATCCATTATCTTCAAGAAAAATATTTGAGTCAACATTCAAAGGAAAATGAACAAACTCTCATTCATATATGGGGGAAATCATAAAAAAGGAGGAAGAGGAAAAGCATAAGAAGGTCAGGTGATTTGCGAGGTTGTAATCCTTATTAGCACATCAGGCTCCTTCAACTCAAAGTTCTGCATTAACTCGGTTACCTGGGAGCCTGGAGCATCAAGACTAGGCTCATCAAATTCTGCAGTCTCCTTCTCGGCCTCAGGGGCAGCTTCCTCACCAATAGCAGGAGGAGGAGCTACCTTGGTGTAGTCGCTTTCAATGGAGTCCTGGCGAGACTTCACCTCCCAGAAAGGAAACTTGGGATCTATCTCCTGGATCTCGTCGACCAAGACCTGGAGATAGAAAGCCACCTCAACCTTCATCACCTCCAAGGCGCAGTCGGCAAACTCCTCAGACTTCTTAAAGTCACCGACCACGCTCCGTGGGTGGAACAACCTTAAGCCTTAGTTTGATCTGCTCCTTCTCAGCTCTGAAGGCAACCCTCTGAGCCTGAGCCTCCCTCAACTCGACCTGATGGCGAGTTACCTCAGCCTCAAGCTGATTGGAGTACTTTGTAAGATTCCTTGCTCCAAAGCTTAGCCCAAATCCTACCATCGTCAGCGAGCGTCGCCTGATTCTCCCTCATCTTGATCGAGGCGAGCAACTCCTTCTTCTTCTCTGCAGACTCCCACCGAGCCTGCTCCTACCGCTTAGTAGACGCAACTCTCCTATTCAACTCCTTCAAGTCATCAAGAGTAGACCCCAAACTCTCAAACTGCTCCAACTGTATAAGCAAATAAACCTGCTTATCGGCGAGCTCCCTTGCAATCTGTCTAATCGTCGTCTCTTCGCGGACGAGCTGATAATAGGAAAAAAAGGGTCAAGTTAAAAGAGATCAATGAGTTAAAAAAGATAAAGCAATAAAGAGAATAAAAATAGTCTATAAAAGAGCAAGGATGATAAAGAATTTACCTGGGAAAGACTCTAAAAATGTGTCGTCATCACAACCTCGATGTCATTCAAATTAGAAGGGGCATCCCCTTTCTTCTAAGGAGGAAGGATCTCATTCAACAGGTGCATGCAGAGGTGTGGGTTACAACGCATCATCATCTTGTCAGAAATCTCCAGATTCCAGAGGTTACAACAAGGGGCTCAAAGATCCCTCGGATCTGCCAAAGGGCAGTACTCCCCAAAGAAGGGAGTCTTCAAAAAAGTACCTATTGTGGAGCCCCAGGTCAGGGCCATCTTCCGAGCCCTAGCTCTCCTGGAGGGGTTGGGAGTGGCATGATTGGTCGAGGGGACATTAACCTGCCCGGGGTAGGAGGCTCACTCCAGGGATGAGAAGATCCCTCAGCAGCAGCAGGACAGTGCTCTCTCGAACTCTTCGCCCTCTTGGCTGGAGCAGAAGCAGGAGCCACCTTGGTTGTGACATTCTATGAAAATAAGCAAAGGAAGGTGTAAAACCTAAAGGAAAGTCAAAAGGAGATAAGGGAAACAAAGGTTATATTCTAAAAAGTACCTCTTGGGCGATCGCCGGAGTTAGCCCCAGGTTGTTCTTCCTATGGCCTACGCTTTGTCGCGCGCCTGGAAGGATGATGAAGTGGACTCAAGGTCGCCAGGGAAACAGATAGCCCTGTGTTAGTCTGCTTGGAAAAGAGACTAAGAAGTTTAGGTCCCTCAGTGCCTATAACACAAAAAGCAGAAAATGAAAGGGTTAGAAAATAAACTAGTCAATAAAGACTGTCGTGGACTGTTGAATGCCCGTCAGCCTAATCATGAACTCTGAAGTCTCTGCGACCGAGCGTACCAAACAGAAGTCTCACTGCTTGTTACGTTAGAACAACTCGTCAATGGTGTTTCTACCACTCCCCGATCGGTGTGATGGCCTGGCTCCCGGAGGTTGGTTTCTGCACAGAAGCCCTTTGGTCCTTCACCGGGGTAGAAGAATCCCTGATAGAAGAGATATTTTTACCGTGAATGAAAAGGCTTAATAGAAAAGTTTGAACAAAGAATTAAGACATAAATAGGGTCAGAAAAAAACTTAAACTTTGAGAATGAGAAAACCTGGACGCATAAAGTGCTAAGTGACAAAGATTAAGTTTTAATAGCCAAATCTGGGGAAACCGAACGGTTGTCTTAGAGAAAACCAGACATTGATTACACCCCCTTTTGGGATAAAAATTGAAGCAATGTCCGAACCTAAATGATTACATCGGGGAGACAAAGAGTCGAAACAGCACGGAAAGTTGCCAGCCTACCCGCTATTACAGTTGTTAAAGAGACGCAAATGCATGAGATGTCCTGTGAACTTCTCGCCTACAAACAGTGCATTCATTAAATGCTCCAAATCCTACAAACAAAATTGCTCGCCAAAGAGCTCAAGAAAGACTCTCCTAAGACCCTAGCAACGGTTGTGCTCGCCAAAAGAGTAGCAAATGAGCATCCATAAACCCTGGCAACCAAAGCGTTCGCCCAAGAGGATAAAGGATCAACATTCCAAAACTCTAAAAACTAAAACCGTTTGCCAAAGGATACAGAGTATCGAAAGGCACAAAGATTAAGGAAGACATCAAATGTTCAATCGAGAAGTCACTATCTGAAACCTTTTCTCACAAGATTAAGCTCGGCTGAAGAAAGTTCACTCAAGCTTCATGGCCAAATGTTGGGTATCGATAGTTACAACCCAAAACGAAATAAAGCCCATTAGGCTTCCGAGGCCCAATAGCATTTCAGAGGGGTAAAACCCAAACCATTCAATACTGGGCAGACCCACACTAATTGTAAGTTGGAACCCATAAAGTGGTCCAGTGTACAACCCAGAATCAAGGTGGTAGCCAAGAGTCTCTACTGCTTGCCAAAGACCAAGGCCAAAGTCTCCCCCTGCTCGCCATGGGAGCGCTCGCCAAGAGAGTCAAACCTCTCAACTCTGGTCCAACAATCGACACTGAATATACGACCACGTTATCTCGCATATCTCGGGCACATATTCAATAAATATCACATAAGGCAACTGCAATAATACGTGATAACCGTAGTATCTGATATCCTTATCTGCAACGACACAACATTTACATATATATTCAGTTACCAAAAATGGTTTGGTCTTCCATCCCTATAAATACTCATGCTTTACATATATTATGAGTTCATACAAAAATAGTATACTCATTTAAGTATCGGAGTGAGACCGAGAGGAACCCTCTTTGCTGCACTCCCCTTCTTGCAGGTTTACCATAGCTCCGACGAAGGCTTGCGGTCATTAACCAATCATCTTCTAAATCACTGCTCAATCAGCATCTGGGAATTCGAGACCCAACAAATGGAACTTTCAATTTTGCCCTTGACAAACTATCTTTACAGTGCATTTTGTTAGTAGAAATATGGAATAGAGAATAAGAATTAGTAGATAATAATATGAAGTTGTTTGGTTGCTGGATTGAAATGGAATGAAATAAGAAATTCCAATGTTTCTTTCGTGGTATGATATGTGGAAATTGAATGGAATATGGTAAAATGGCATATATGCCCTTACTTTCATTTGTATAGTATATAATACAAATAACTTGTATTAATTAATTTTAAAAAATAAAAATAATAAAAACTTATAATATAATTAATGAATAATTTAAAATTAAAATTAAAACAACATATTTAATTATTTAGTTAATTTTAAAGGAAAATCCCTTTAATTATTTAAGACAAAATAGTTTAATTAATTTAATTTTTAATCTAAATCCATTTTTTTCCCACAACCCATCGAATTTATATTTATGTGAACCATAATATCATTAATTACACTATCAGAAATATAATATTCCATAAAAACATGACAATACACCTACCCAAAAAATGGAGTTAATTTGCTATAAACTTAGTATAAATGACCACGCATACATCATACATGAACTTAACGATTAAATAAAACAAATTTGAAACGGGGAGATGGAGGTGGTACATTTTCCTCAACATGAGCTTCCTCTTTTTGTATATTTTGTTGTTGTGCAAAAGGACATCATGAACAATCAATTACCATATGAAATATATGATGTTAATGATCAATCAGACACAATAAAATGATTTAAGAGATACGGATCGAATCACCAATCAGGGAATCCTATTCGAACCCATAATCACAATTCTGAGTTCGTAACCAAACCAAGAATCGTGATTCTGGTTTCTAAACGACCCAAAATCACTGGTTCGCTTGGGTTCCAACTAGCAACAAGAAATTCGGAGGAACTCCAGAATCACGCAAACCCTACTTCGATTCAAAAGCCTACGCCTATGCAAAATGGTAGCCGAGACAAGGTATTCAATTACCAGATGTTCTTCGCCGGTGAAAGTGATTGTGATTCAGGAAGGCTTACTCATTGGAGACAACTTTGATTCCTTTGGAGCTTCGATGAACAACGAAGTTCAGCAGAGGGTGAAGAAGGAAAGAGATGTGTTAGGTGTAAAACAATAAATGAGGGTAGGGTTGTCAATATGCAAAATGAATGAGGGTAGTTTCGTCATTGTGTGCCCTAATCCTTATTTTGAGTACGCCCTCCATACGCAATCGAGCATTTTGGACGGAATTCATATTACCACTCCTCTAGGATTCTGTATTCCAAATTTTTTCAATTTCGCGAAACAAAGAACTTCATACGGAATTCGTATCACCTATTCTGTTTATATTGCATGAACTAAACAGGTTGTTAGTTCTGGATTGGAACCCAAATTCACCTCAAGGACTTCTCAATTATCTAGGCCTAGCCCACTTAACTAGTATTTAGCTTCTTTTCTAAAAAAATTGATAAACTTTTAACTAATTATTAAAATGATTAATGCAAATATTAAAGTCCCAAAAATTTAAAATGTGGTTAATGATACCATGATGTGTAGTGAAATTCTGAAAGCTATGTTTTAATGTAGTAAATGATACCATCACTACAAGAATCTGCATCAACAACCATCAAAATAATGTGTTGTCACTAAGGTTTTGACAGTAAAAAGGTTATTTAGTTGCGACATTTTTTTTTCACTGTATACTATATTTAGTTACAGAAAATTTACCAACTCTAAACCAAGTGTTTAGCATGTACTTTTTCCGCAACATTCTTGTAAACTTGAAGCAATTCCAGTGTCAAAGACTTTTCCGATAGTAATATATACAATCAGTTATAGAAGACGTTATTGCAACAATGCTTGTTTAGTGTCTCAATATTTTGATGCAATATCATGATTAATAATGCCAAAGTTATAACATAGTTTTTACTGTATTTGTCATCATTATTCAATACTATTGTTATGTTATTAAAGCTTAATTGCACAAACCATTGTGCAGTGTCTCAATATGTTTATGCAATAGCATGATTAATAGTGTTAGCATTATGTCGTAGATGTTATGGTTGTAGTCGTCACTGTCCAATATTACTGTTACGTTATTAAAGTTAGAATGATTTTCTGTCCGGCGCGCTCGGCCTCGCCTCGTCTGCTGCTTAATTTTACATTGAGAATGCAACTTAATCTCACCAAAACTTGGATCTTTGTCTATTGGTTTTGCTTTTTATATACAATATTAAAATATATACCAAAGTTTTACAATATAAAATTATTTACGAGCAATGTATATAATAAACAACAGAATATATATTATATATTTATACGATTTTTAATGTAAGATAAGATTCAAATATATAAGATATTTGAAAAATATAATGTATACTATAACATAAAATATAATATATTATATAATTTAGTATAAGTAATAATTAATATATAATGTATTTATACTCAAGTATATCATATACTTGAGACAACAAAATACAACACGGTGTAAACTGTCCAGTTCAGATTTCTTTGATAATCTTCTCTCCTGGATGACCAATACTTCGCTGCATAACTCAAAAGTTTGAACTGAAGCCTAAACCCTAAAAAGATACGCTATCCTTCAGCCAAGAATTGCTACAAGCCTTCGTCCTTTGCCTTGTCCTCGTAGTGGTCGTTCCTTGAGTCAGCTCGTCACGTCGTCCCTCGCGTTAGCTCACCATGTCGTCCCTCTTCTAATTTTTTTTGGTCTTGAGTTTAATTGATGAGTATTGGGAACTTATTGGGTTTAATTGCAGTTTAATTTGCTCGAAGGTACCCTTGTAGTTTAATTACCATGGAGGTACTCAAAGGACCTAATGCTGGATCAGAAATTCTTGACTGTCTCTGGCCAACTCAACGGGGAAACCTATGTGAATGCTTAGTCTGATGTAAGTTGTTATATTTCTTTGGGTCTTTACTCAATTAAATTTGATACTCATTCTCTTATATTAATCGTTCCTTCAAGATCTACACATTTGGCGGCCACACCTTCGGTGCGGAAAATTTAACACATCAACAGAGCAAGGCACTTGGCTGAGTTTTGGGTAAGGATGTCTTTGATGTTATCATTACTTTATTGATGGTTGATTGAGCATTGGAATACCATTCTGAGTGTATTTTTTTCCTTCATTTCCTTAAATGATTGAACCTGAACTTGCTTTTGCGGATCTTTATGATGGCATGGCATGTGCAGCTTCATATCTCTAGTATGTAGTATATTACTTTTCGCATCTTATTACATAGTCTGATTTTTATGGGCAAAAAAATATGTTTTTTTGGGTGGAAGAGTAGCTACATTTTTTGCAATTCAACTGCTAATTAACCTTTTCTACATTGAAGGTAAACAAAAAAACTTGAAAATTGAAGGAAGACATGGACCTTTTCAACACTTGGATTGAGAAAGGAATAATTGACCCATTAAGTGTATGATCTCTTTGGTTAATGCATCTCCTAACTATATTCCTCGATATCTTTGCTTAAACCTTATTTTGCTCTTCAAACTGAAATCAATGTTTTCTTGGTTTCTTACAGAGGGTCATGTGAAGCTCGGCAGTGTTGTCAAGTATATTATTTATCGATCCATGAATGAGCTATGTGACGACCCCTATTGAACTCATTTCTAATTATGTTTCTAAATAAGGCAGTGAAACATTGACAACTTTACTCTCTAGTGTTAATATTTAGATAGATTTGTTTCGGTTTAGATGTTTTTTCAAGAGCATTGTTCTTGAGCTAAGGGAGATGAAAGATGGAATTGGGAATGTGTCATGGTGGGGATCTGAACTTACACGCTTGAATTAGATATATAGGAATAGTTGATACGAGGTTACTATTGGTGTTGTGATATATGAATGAATAAACTAATAGCACTTGCATTGTGTTTGATTGTTGGCTGATCTCTATATCTTAAGGCGCGGCGTGTTGAAATTCTCCCCAAGGCAATTACTTTATTGTACAATAATTGTCTATTGTACTACTATATACGAACTTGCATCGACCTTTGAAATAAAAATACTTTATTTGCAACAACAAGTATTACTTCAATGGTAAGTCGATGCGAATTAAGTGTAATCAGTGTCAATCAAGGTTAGTCATTGATTAATATTTATTGCATCCATTGTTGGTGATGCAATAAACACTTTAATGGTATCGCTGGTATGCTGACACTGATGTGCCTAATTTACCAACATGAGATTTTGAAATAATTGGATATGTGTAGCAACTAAAACAGGTCGATGATAATTACGCATGGACACCATTGACAATTTTTTGATGTGAATGGTCAAAGCAACTGTTCATTCCAACAACGGCAAACATTTAGTCGCGGCATATTATTCGTGGGGAAACCTTTAGGTAGTGTTTGATTGGATGTATTAGTTAATACACGTATTAGTTAATACGTGTATTAGTTAATACACGTACTAATTAATACACGTATTAGTTAATACTATGTTTGAATGGAACATGTATTAAGATATACTTATACGTGTATAACTTAATACAGTGTTTGATTCAATATAAAATTATTCGTAAAATGACAAAAATACATTAATACCCTTAAATTATTTTTTTTTTAATATTAAAAGTGTGTACACATAAATTGATTTAATATGTGCAAATGAACACCAGAATCACTCAAGTGGAGTCATACAAGACCATGACAGATTATAAGTGGCATTCGATAAAATTCATATGACAACAATAAACACGAGGATCATTGACCATAACAGGTCCCCTGGAAAGAGGCGCCATAGAGGGTGAGAGCCCCGTCGTGTCCGGACCCTGTCGCACCACGAGGCGCTGTCGATGAGTCGGGTTGTTTAAGAATGTAGCCCCAATCGGGCGGTAAATTCTGTCCAAGGCTAAATACGGGTGAGAGACTGATAGCAAACAAGTACCGCGAGGGAAAGATGAAAAGGACTTTGAAAAGAGAGTCAAAAAGTGCTTGAAATTGTCGGGAGGGAAGCGAATGGGGGTCGGCGATGCACCCAGGTCGGATGTGGAACGGTGATGAGTCGGTCCACCGATCGATTTGGGGCGTGGACCGATACAGATTGCGGCGGCGGCCCAAGTCCGAGCCTTTGATACGCTCGCGAAAACGTCGTCGCTGCGATCGTGGTAGGCAGCGCGCGCCGCTCGGCGTGCTTCAACGCCTGTCGGGTTCGAGTGTGAGCATGCTTGTCGGGACCCGAAAATGCGGTATTCGGTTACCGATGGGGTCCCGATCAAAATCGAGTAGCTTAATGGCGTGTGAGGACCAAGAGTAACGGTGCCATGACAGAAATTGAGACAAATTGTAAAAAAAAGTGATGAACAATGGTGAGAAATATTTGAAGAGATGGAGGTTGATAAAAAAATCGGGGAATTAAGATGTAAAACGGTGTTTTTAGAATAAATTAGTGGGGCAAATCGCCTTACGGCAATGGGTTGCATAGAATTCGAAAAGTTAAGCGATTTCAAAAAATAATCGTAAAAAACAATCAAGTAATTGAGTTATAGATAGGAATTGTGTGGGTTAATTGATGGTAATTAGGTAATTTTTTATTATGTATTAAATAATACCATGGTTATAGAATGTATTAGTTAATACACAATTAACACTAGAAATGTGTATTAGCTAATACATAGGTATTAATTAGTACCACCTATTATTTCTAATCAAACATTGTATTAGTTAATGTAGGCATGAAGATTTCATTGATGCAAGGTATTAGCAGCGACAAGTCCTCCTAGCAACGATTACTGACCGTTGCTGTAGGGCAACTTTCTTGTAATGCCATAATACCACAATTTGATTATGGTAATGAAATTTATACGTGTTCAGAGTATGCGGTCAACACGGACATTATCACTAGGGTTTTACCAATATAAATATGCTATACTTCTCCTGCTTTTATTTTCAATATTATCTCAACATATACAATACTTATTGAAGCATGAGTGAGGGAATTGGAGAAACACCTCCACTTATCCCCTTGCTGGGCTATTCAGATCGATCACGGACAAACCATATCAACGCCCTACAATCATAGTATATTGTACCGTCATTATCAAGGACAACTGTTGGACAACACTCCACCACATCTAGTATTCCTATATTATATTTTAGATTGAAAATTCACAGGATATGAACTCGAAAATCCACCGTCATTCTTGGCGAATGCGGGGGAATTGAGAAAGTTCTGAACAATTCAGTGAATCAAAATGAACCAGCTGTATTCAACCTCTCCGACTATTGTTCCCTAGTCAGCGCTCTCCAATACCTCACCTTCACCATACCGGACATCACTATATTTTTCTACAACTGTGTTCATACATGCATGACCCAGGGAAATCTCACCTCTAGTGTCTCATGCATTACCCGCTACATTTGAGGGACAACTTTTTAGGGCATCAAATTCATAAGAGCACGATCTTGTCACATAATGTCTACAGTGTAGCCAATAAGGTCCCTCTACTTGTCGTTCCACATTGGGATTCTGTGTGTATTCGTAGGACATATTCAAATTTGATAGTCCTATAAACGGCACTCTCTGTCCAGTGCTGAAGTTGAATGTCTAAGTAGTTGGAAATGGTGTATCTGAAGCATACTACTAACTACAATCCTTAGTAAGAGAGCTACCTCACCCATTAGCTCGTATCATCATCGTTTACTGTGATAACGTGTGCGTGTTGTCTAACTTTCTAATACTTCAGTCCAACATCAGCATACATGGTACACGTTTAAACTAACATTCATTTTGTGGTTTAGAAAATGACATTGGTAAGCAAGCCTTACGGTCTTACTTACATTAGTTTGTAGACATATTCATTAAACACCTCCTAGTTACCCTATTTCTGGACTTCTGCTTCGGTGTTAGCGTCTACCATTCTCCCATATTGCAACTACGGAAGCATGTTAGAATTTATTAATCCATTTGTATATTTGGATCTACATACTTAGGTTTATTGGTTTAATTAACTTTATCTTATATAATTTATTTGATAGTTAATAATTTGAATCGCTCCCGAATCTTGAGCCAGCACAGTTTCCACTGCCATGCCGGATCGAAGCTGCATACGTAAGAAGTGCATAAATAGGCAAATCAGACTCTCCGTTGCTCTGATATAATTCTATACACTTCTTATCTATCTTGGAAGTGTGCATAAAAAATGTTTGTCCATTGTGAATGTTCAAACTTGTTATTTATAGAATGGAAACAGATTAAAAATAAGACAAAACATTAGCTTTGCCGCTTTGGGGGGGTTGGGAATGGGGGAGACATGCATGCGGTGAATTAAGCGCAAGAATTTCTTTCAAAAATTGTGCTACACCATTTTTTCAAACTTATTTTTCTAGAAATTATATGAGTTTGTTATTTATGTTTCTAAAAAATGTTATTAAATCCAAGGAGAAAATTATAATGTTGAAAATGAAGAAATAAAATGTGGACCACCTTGCAGGAATAGTACCAAGAATATGGTCCATACATGCAAACGTGCGGCGTAGATGATGTTATCCTCCTACCAAAATCCCGTGAGTCCGGAATATTTCCACCGGTTTATTTGCTTTGTAATATAACTTTCTAAAGAGGATTTTCAATAGGAGTTTAGTAATAATACAACATATAAGCAGTTAGCTAGAATTAAACTAAAGTGTCCAATGATATTAGAATTATAGGAAAAAATATATATCTTCATGCGTATAAATAGTTTATTCTTTTAATTTTGAAATGCACATTTTAGTTTAGTATTTTTATATTTATAAATATAATTATTTAAATTTAGTTTCTAATAATATTTAATTTGTTAATTTTTGGTATCTCAATAGAAAATGTTATAATTTTGCTACCATACTTAGAGTTAAGAATTGTTTTTGTACAAAAAGAGATGCCAGGAGGATTAACTATGTATTAGAATTAGCTAATATAGTACAATGTTTTATTTTATCATATTCAAAAGTACATGGTTTTGATTGGCACATTTGAAGGCTTGAGGAGCTCAGTGAAGATCAAGAGGACAAGGGTAGCATAGGGAATGTCGAGTACTATGTTAGATAAGTTTAGATATTACGTCCCTAAATGTTAGGTACCTATATTTACTCTATTGCTAGTAAGTCATTAGTACTTCCTATATAAGATAAACCTCACTATGTAATTAAATATCCTAAGTTCTCACCATGTTTTCACTAATACAACCATTAGTTTCTGGTTTCTATCCTCGTTTTCATCTATAATTCCTTCAACAAGGTGTGCGTCGTCACTTGATTCCACTCAAATGCTTAAGTTCGAATAATATCATGGTAGTTAAACTAACATGAATGGAGCAGTAAATATACTGTATTTATCCGCATCTTAGATTTGGATGCAAAGCAATGTGGTCATACTATATAGTTGGTACTAAATTGAGGCATCACCATGCCTTAAAGATGAAATCGATGTCAGGCTGTAGGATCTATCTATCTACCTATCTATAGATAGGGGTAAAAGTGTGAAGTACCCTAGAAGGGGTAAAGAAGACTCTCGAATACAGAGAGAAACGGAAAAGGCTCAAAGAGGAAGCTGCCAAGAATACTCGAGAAGAAGACAACGAGGCGTATATAATTTTGCATATCACTTGAGTTTGTGGGTCTTGCCCAAAGTTCAATCCGTGCATTGATTAAATAATGCATAAATTGAAAAGAGTGCACATAGTTACATCGGTTCAATGAAACGGTTTGAATCGCCTAAACCGAACCAAAACAACTAAACCACTCCCTAAGAACTAACACTTAACCTACTACAACCTTGATTTTACATAAAGAATAAATAGGTCCTTAAAAAAATTAGCTTGTATTTTTCACACTCCCCCTGAAGCTAACACTTCCAATTATATCTTTAACTCCCAGCTTCCTCAGCAGATGAAAATGTTGTTGACCTCCCAACACCTTTGTAAAAATGTCAGCTTCCTGATCACTCGACCGAATGTATTCCAACTTAACAATACCTGCAAAAAAGAATTCCCTCACAAAAGGGCAAAATATTTTATATGTTTGGTACACTCGTGAAACATTGGGTTTGTTGAAATATGAATAACAGCTTTATTATTATAATATACTAACACTGGATCAGGATGTAAAATACCAAGTTCAGAAAACAAACCTTTCAACCATATTACCATGTGCTAAAAAAACATATTCACTTTGAGTTTGTAACACCTATACTCCTGTACTCAGCCTCAGATGAGGATCTTGAAACTGTATTATGCTTCTTAACTTTCCAAGAAATTAAAGAATCTCCAAGCTTAATACAAAAATCAGTTACAGATTTTCTACTTTCAGGACAAGTAGCCCAATCTGAATCACAAAAGCGAGACATATTAAGACAACTAGAAGCATAAGTTTTTTCCCCAAAACCAGGCTTATTTTTAGCATACTGAATAATCCTATAAGCAACATCTAAATGTGACTGTTTTGGGGACTGCATATAGTAGTTTAATTTTTTAACATCAAACACAATAGGAGGAGATGTTATAATCAGGTATAGTAGCTTTCCTATTACCTTTCTATAAAATGTTGCAGCTGAGGTAAGGAACATGTTTAATTCCATAGGGGTTTTACAAGATGTTGCACCAAGCAAGCCAACCTCTGAAATTAATTCCAAAGCATACTTACGATGATTAAGCACTATACTATCAACTGACCTAGCTATCTCGAGGCCAAGAAAATATCTCAGCTCTCCTAGGTCTTTTGTTTTAAAGTACTTTTCAAGGACATATTTTAACTCAAATATCAGAACACAGCTATTACCCGAAATTAACAAGTCATCCACATCTACCAATAATATGACAATATCACAACCTTTACGTTTAACAAATAAGGAATAGTCATACTTACTCTAATCATAGCCATGACTAACCAAGGCTTCTGCCAGTTTCAAATTCCACTGCCTAAGAACCATACAAGGACTTTTGCAACCTGCATACCAGGTTAGTACCAGATTCCCCTTGTTTATAAAAACTTGAGGGAGTTCCATATATATTTCTTCATCTGAATCACCTTCATGAAAAAAATTAAACACATCCATCTGATATAAAGATCAATTTTTCACATCAGCAACAACCAATACAGATCTAACAGACACCATTTGTGCAACATGAGAAAATGTGTCACTAAAGTCTATACCATTCTTTTGGTTATATCCTTTCACAACCAGTCTAGCTTTATACCTTTAAATTGAGCCATCAGATTTATATTTAAATTTATAAACCCATTTACAGCCAACCACATTCTTACCAACATGTAATGGAACAACATACCAAGTGTTGTTACTTTCAAAAGCAATAATTTATTCTTTCATGGCTTCTACCCACTTACCATCCTTTTCAACATCTTTAAACAAGACAGGTTCTGTTACTTTCGAAACAGAACAAACAACCTGTGTATAATCATCAGAAATACCATCATATGAAATAAACTTTCTCATAGGATAAGTAGTAGATGTGTCATTTATCAGATTCAGAACCATAGTCCTGCTGCCATGAAGGAGCTCTTCTAACCCTAGTGGACCTCCTTGGTTCAAAGACAGTCTCATCAACACCGAGATTCTCACTAGAGGCAGCCAAACCATCAGAATTATTAGTATCATTAGGAGCAACAAAATCAAACAGAGGATCGTCATTTAGATTACTGTCAGAAAAAACAGAAATATATGCACACTACTTTGAGTTTTCTTAAAAGCAAATACATCTTCATTAAAGTGAACATCCTGACTGACAAAAAAAGACTGAGTGTTTAGATTGAAAGTTTTATAGGCCTTTTGGGTCGGAGAGTACCCCATATGAACAGAAGCAACAAATCTAAAACTTAATTTATCTAAATTATTAGTAACTTTGGCAAAACACAAACACCTAAACACACACAACTGTTTAATACCAGGATTTTTTCCAGTCCAGTTTTCATCAGGTGAAACACCACCCAAAACAGAATAACGTAACAGATTCACAAGATAACATGTTGTAAGTATACATTCACCCCAAAACTTAACAGGAACACCACTTTCGAAATTCAAGGCACGAGCAATTTCAAGTAAATGTCCATGCCTTCGTTCATATGATAACATGTAATTTGTAATCCTTTTATTTGTTAATATAATATGATGTCTAATGCTGAAATATTTATTTTCTTTTATATATATAATCATTTTATGCATTTTTTAAATTTAATATTTTTCTTATTATAAAGTATAACTTAAACTAAATAAAAAAAATATATATTCAACTTACTACGCAAATCGCAGACCAGATATATAATTAGACTCTTAATTTGAATTATTACCTCTTGTTGGGACATGAATTCCTAGGTGCTCACTGGACGCTGAGTAAGCACTGACTAGATGTTGACTAGGTGACGATCAGGCACTTCACCAGAGCTCCTATGAACTTGCAAAAAGGGGAGTGCAACAGAGGGGGTTTCTCTGTGTCTCACTCATATGCTTAAATGAGTATGATGTGTTGTATGAACTCTCAAATGTATGTAAAGCATAAGTATTTATACAGGTAAGAGATCAAACCGTTATAGTCAATTGAATCTTTATGTATATTTGTCGTTGTGGCTTTAAGGATAGTGTTTATTACGGTTATTATGTAATATTGCAGTTGCCTTTCACAATCTTTGTTGAATATGTGCACGAAATATGCGGGACAGTATTGTCGAATATTTTGAGTTAGTTATGGGACCATAGGTGAAAGTTTGAGCTCTTTTGGCAAGCGCTCCCAGGTCGATCACCTGAGAGGCGTTGACTGAGGTCTTGGAAACTATTAGAAGCTTTGGTGACTACTTCAATTCCGTGTGGATACTGGACCGCATTGTGGGTTCCAGTTTTCTGAGAGTGTGGGTCAGCCCAGTCCTGAAATGTTTGAGTGTATCCCCCTCTGAAATTATATTGGGTCGAGAAGACCTTGTGGGCTTTGTGCCAAATTAAGTCATCACTACCGATACCCAACAGTTGCCCCCGAAGCTCGGGTGAAAAGGCTTTAGTCCAGCTTGACCTGTTAGGAAGGGTTTAAATAGTGACGTCTAGTCGGGTGTTTGATGATGCTTTGTCTAAGTTATAAATTGTGTTGTTCTGTATTCTTTACCATTTAGCGAATGCTTTCGTTGCTAGGGTTTAGCAGTGCTCGCCTTTCACCCTCTGGCGAACGCTATGGTACGTAGGGTTTAGGCGTTTGATTACGTTCTGGCCGGGGACATGGAAGTTGAACGGATGCTTATGCATGTGCGTCTCTTCAACTTTTGCATTAGGGGGTAGCATGATACATTTGTGTCCGTTCTGTACTATTTCTGCCCCTTTGTCTCCCCAATGCAACTCTTTGGCTTCTAACGTCGCATCAAATTCTTCCTAAAAGGGGTAATTATAACCTGACTTTTCCTGTAGGAAACCGTTCGACTTCAATATCTTTAGCAATAAAAAGTCTTCCTTTGGCATTTTGCCCATTACACATTCTGAGTTATTTCTTTCTAGAATTTTCAAGTGTTCATCACTCTTTTCCGGCGATCTTCTTCCCTGCAGCCTTCCTCGTTTAAACTTTCCCTTTAACCTTTTCACCAAGACTCTAACTTCTTTAACAGCAATAACATGAAACAAGAATCAAACTTCCGAAAAGTCCTCCTATTCCAAGATCTCCCCAGCCCATTCTTCCACTGGGCAGAGGGTGGTGGCCACTAGGGATTCCAATACCCCCTTGACTATCAGGGACTCTCCTCGGGGTTCCAACACCTAGCATCGGCCCAGAGGGCCCTGGTGCCAAAATCAACTCGTGGTAACAGCACCACCACAGGCCAACGTGCCGGCCTTCTCCCCCAAAGGTAGTTTTTCCGTTCTTTGTTTCTTTGTCGTATAGTTTTTTTCTTTATGCCTTTAGTCTTGCTCATTTTTGCCTTTTATAATGCTGCTTAGATATTAAGGCTAATGAACTGAGTCCGACTCAATTTAAGGTTGTGGGTTCCCAAGCGGGCTTAGGTGGACATGATGCACCTAATTATCCAAGTTTAGGGTTGCATTACCCGAGGGAAGGAGATGTTTACATTTACATGGCCCAAATCGATGTTATGTTACGTTTTCCCCATTGTGAAGATCTGCATGAACTTTGATGCTATTACGGGATAAATCATACGCAATTGGTGCTCAATGCCCTTAGGACATGGGTTAGCTCATATTCATTGCTATTCGAGTGGTTATGTTCTTTACGAAGGAATATTTTTATTTAGGGAAAAGTATGAAAAGATGTAATATGCTTGCCCAAATTTGTAACTCATGTAACTTGTTTTTGGCTTTTGGTATTTGATATAGGTATGTTGGATTTTGTTGGATTTAGATGAAACATTACTTATTCGCCAGATGCACCGTTAAATTGAATCACATGAAAGACACGTGATTGCTGACTAGAATGTTTTGAAAAAAATAATTTGGAATTCCACAATTGCCCTTGCTTATGTTTCCTCCAACGTCTTGTCCTTCCATATTCTCTCCAACGACATGCATCATATCTACCAGTCCCTGACAGTGGCAATCATGACGCCCTAAACAACCATCCATTTCGAGACATATGTTTAAGAAGCACAAGCGAATTGTATGAGATTATTGCATGAGTCACAACTGACACCAAATTCGCCACCAACATTGAGTCGGACTCATATTTGAACTCCACTACAGTGTTCTTCACTCTTCGAGCAAGGCTTTTTCTCAGTGCACTCATCCACTACAGAATAACGGTCGAGGACGGTGGTCAAAAATCAGTGTGACCTAACACCGAAACAAAGTTATGGAGCTGAAAAGGTATGATCTTCAAGCAGTGGCTAGGGTTAGCTTACATATTATTTTTCAAGGATGAATCATGTTCTTGGGCCGAAAAATGCCCTCCACAAAATACTACAAAAACTTGAATTAGCCCTATGACAATTCCTCAAGTTATAATACTTACACATCAAAATATATTATGTATTTTTCAGAGATCGTTTAAGAGACTATATAGGACATGACATCCCATAAATCTTTCATTTTCTTCAACCATGCAAGTTCCTAATGCATAAGTCTTCCTTCCTAACTCAGATTTGAGGATCATTTCAACCAAAGCTCTGTACTCTTTTTTTTTCTAGCTAAGAGGTTGTTGTGTCAATATGCCTATTCTATGACCTTACATTTTGCAAACCAAACACATCTTACCTCTGATGATATACGACAGTTCTTCCAAGAAATCTAAGCATATCAAGTTGGGCATAAAGATGAAAGGCACTTTTTTCCGTAGTGATATATAAAAAGCATTCTTGAAACTTTAAAAATAAGAACTTAAATTTTGAAAGTGAATTAAAGAATGGGTTGTTTGAATACTAGAATATAATATCACATAATACACAATGAAGGTTTGTAATATTTACTTCACTACTGCAATTCACCTTCAAATCTTTACGGAAACGCATTTTAATTAAGTTTTAGCAAAACAAAAACATTGCTCTATTTTGATCATTGAGTCCTTGCCATAACTTTGCAGGTGGTTTCTAAAAACAAAGCTATAGCAGACGAAGTTGGGGCACTCTTACATGCAAAACTGAAGCAGTTATCCCGAGCAACATAAGGACTCCAACATTACTCCACCACCATTTTGTCCCATCAATTTGAAATCACCCTTATGTTATCTTTAATTGTTTCATTCCATTAAGTTGGAATCTGTTTGTGAGCCAAGACTCGATCTAGTTGAATATGTAATCAATAACATCATGCTTTAATCCCTCCCAAATCTCAATGATCATACATGCTGGTCCAATCTGCAATGCTTTTCATTTTCCCCTCAGTACGATGTTCTATATCCTGCGAGCCAGCACCAGTCTCACTCAACGCTCTCGTTAACCTTAATCGGATTCGATCTCAAACTGTAACTTCAATCCCTACCTAGAGGAACCCTACATGAACACCAATTAGCCCGTTGGGTAAGTCCAAGACAAATTCAACCCCTTCCCTACCATATTCCGACATAGAGTTTGACCCGTGGGCTTTGTCCGTAGGACAAATATTGTATATGCGAGAGTAGTCGATGATGATAACTCTTAGCATGTTTGAGTAATATTCTGCCATCATTGTTGGTAAATCAGACAAGGATGAGATGAATACTTCAATCGATCAGGTTCGAAGATTGGACACGCAGCAACGAACGAATAGAAAAACGTCTTGTCTAACATCAATGAAGAAGACAAGGGCATTTCAGGTATTTCATGCACTTTTTCACCAAATGGATGTCATGCCCCTTGCACGTGAGGAGCTAACGACAATTTTGGACGGAAACAATCGAATTTCATCTTAAACCAAAAACAACAAACTTGTTTCATCAAAAACAAACAAGGTCTACGCTTTTACAACACTGGGCTAACATATTACATATTTTCCCATTTTTTGTATTGACATATTGTGGTTACAAGATATGCATAAAATCTTCATAAATGTTCGGAATTAAAAGGATGAGCTAACCTTGTACCCTCCATATTTTTCAGGTAGTATGTCCTTGATGCGGCGATTTCCACTACCTTGTACAATCCTTCCCATTTGTTATGCTGGTCCAAATTTGTGAATTCATTCTGTCTCATAACCATCTCATCCATGAAAGATTGGTGAGAGTTGACTTTTCTGTTGAAGTATCAAGCGGTCGCCAACTTCATTCTTAATTGGGCTTCGTCAGATTTCCATCGCTTTTCTTCGACCGTATCCACGTTTGTTCATCGCTTGATGTCATTCACATCGTTGTCAAAATGTAAGATCCTGTAAATCAGTACGGTTATTTCGATGGGGTCCACGACTTTGGATCTGTACACTAGACTGAATGACGTTTCCCTTGTAGTTGTTTTGGGTATCGTTTTGATGGCCCACAGCATATTGTCCAGCTCTTCTACGCAGTTTTCTTTTCAGGCTTGAACTATGTCTTTGAGACCTATCATGACTACTTTGTTAGTTTCTTCGGCCTGTCCGTTCGTCTTGAGGTAATGCATCGAGCTGAATCTATGATCGATTTTGTATTCTTCACAGAATAAAACGATGTTAGACATTCCTAGGAGTCGAAGTGTCAGGCATAGGAGTCGAAGTGTCAGGCATAGCATATGACAACGATGTAGAAACTCCTCAGGAAACAGGGGTCTCAACAACACTGTTAGACATTCCATTTTTATTCTTAAATTTTCAACCAGGGGAATAGCCTTTCCTTTTAAAGAAACAATTGTAATCATGACCTTTTCCTTTACAATAGGTATAAAAAAGATTCCAGTTCCTTCAGTTAGGTGGCTTCGTTTAAGAATTACTATTTTCACTCGAGTATCGAGCCTAACCATCAACAGAAAACATAGAAAGATTGTTTGAAATGCACCATTTATTTTCATCTGAGGGTGGTGGCCACTAGGGATTCCAATACCCTTTTGACTATCAGGGACTCTCCTCGGGGTTCCAGCACCCAGCATCGGGACAGAGGGTCTTGGTGCCAAAATCAACTCCTGGTAACAGCACCACCACAGGCCAACGTGCCAGCCTTCTCCCCCACAGGTAGTTTTTCAGCTCTTTCTTTCTTTGTCGTATAGTTTTTTTCTTTATGCCTTTAGTCTTGCTCATTTTTGCCTTATATTATGCTACTTAGATATTAAGGCTAATGAACTAAGGTCGGCCAAATTTAAGGTCGTGGTTACCCAAGTGGGCTTAGGAGAACATGATGCGCCTAAGTATCCAAGTTTAGAGTTGCATTACCCGAGGGAATGAGAGGTTTACATTTACACGACTCAAATCAATGTTGCGTTACGTTTTCCCCATTGCGAAGATCTACAGGAACTTTGATGCTATTACGGGATAGCTCTTACGCAATTGGTGCTCAATGCCATCGGGACATGGGTAGGGTTCAAAATCATGTGCGTGCGACAAGGGTGGACATACTCACTTTGTTTGTTCAGGTGTTTTTATCTTCTGGCTGCAGGGGCCAACTTCCATCAGTGAGCCAATGGGTGGAACTGGAACGTCCCTTTCTGCCTAGAGGATGGCTTCGGGCCACCAACTCAAATTATAAGAAATTGTACTTCTTTTATAAGGGAGGCGTCTCTTGAGATCTTCATTAACCGGGGTGCGACCTGCCCTAGATAGGAACGTCATTGACGATCTGTTCCAATGTCACAAGTAGCTGGGCTTCTGTATAGTCCGCTCAATGCCAGAGACTTCAGAGTCCATGCTTAAACGGGTGGGCATTCGATAGTCCTCGACAGTTTTTATTGGCTGGGTAATCTTCTAACTTTTTTGTTTTTCTGCTTTGTGTGTTGTAGGCACCCGGGGACCTAAACTCTTTGACATGTTTTGAAAACATGCTAACACAGGGTTGTGTGTGGCCTAAGTCACATTGAGTCATCCTGCTGCTGGGCGCGCGACTAAGTGATGGCCCAAGGAGGAACATTTTGAGACCACCTTTGGTGATCGTCTCTCAGAGGTATTTTAAGTTTGACTTATCTTATTCTTCTTCTTTTTGGCTTTTCGCTCACCATGACTGATAATGTTTTTGCTTCTTTCCAGGGAAGGCCTTAGTCTTGGTCATTGTTGCTGCCCCTCCAAAGAAGGTGTGAGGTCTGTGTGAAGACCAAAGTTCTACCGCTTTGAGGTTACTCCCGAGAAGTGAGGTTCCTGCTCTTCCCGAGCCAGTTGTTGCCTCTGTGGGCAATCGTACTGCCCCAGACCCTCAAGGGTTGCTGGGTCGCGGAGGAAGGTCTCGGTCAAGGACTCAGCGAGGGACACCACTTCACCTGTACTCCCCCTGTCTTTCTCTCTAGAAGACGGAGATTTCTGATAAAACAATGTTCGAGGGCAACTCAGACTTCTGCATGCACCTACTGAACGGGATCCTCCCTCCTCAAGATCGGGGGGAGGTCCCAATGAAACTGAACGACGTCGAGGACGTCATAGGGACGCATTTTGAGTGTTTTTCCTTAGTAAACTTTGATTCCTGCTCCATGTTAATTTCTCCTTTCCTACTTTTTCGCTTCTCAAGTATTTGAACTTTTTCCCTTTGTCAGCTCCTTTACGTGGAGACAGTGATCGGTGGAATGGTGGAATAGCTTGCCGATAAGTAGTTTGATCTGCCGATAAGTAGTTGATCTGCCTATTGAGCTGAAACAATACAGAATCTCGGGTTTCGTCCATGTTGATGTGGAGACGGATATTTCTAATAAAACAATGTTCGAGGGCAAATCAGACTTCTGCATGCACCTACTGAACGGGATCCTCCCTCCTCAGGATCGGGGGGAGGTCCCAATGAAACTGAACGACGTCGAGGACGTCATAGGGATGCATTTTGAGTGTTTTCTCTTAGTAAACTTTGATTCCTGCTCCTTGTTAATTTCTCCTTTGCTACTTTTTCGCTTCTCAAGTATTTTAACTTTTTCCCTTTGTCAACTCCTCTGCGTGGAGACAGTGATCGGGTGAATAGTGGTAGGTTGCCAATAAGTAGTTTGATCTGCTTATCGAGCTGAAATAATACAGAATCTCGGGGTTCGTCCATGCTGATGTGGAGGAGTTGAAGAAGAAGGTTGAGGCCTCGACCGTGCTGGTGGAGCAGTCCCAACAGAAGTTCGAGGAGAAGGAGGTGGGGTTGCTCACCTCCATAAAGATGAGGGAGGATCAGTTAAAGATCTCTGAGGAGGGTAGGCTCCGAGTTGTGGGTAAATCCAAGAAGGTTGGCCAGTACTCTTCTCAGCTGGAGTCAGAGGACACTCGCCATCAGGGCGAGCCGAGGAAGGCTCGAGCTCAGTGGGACAGCTTCAGGGTCGAGAAGGAGACTGAAGCCCCTGAAGAACCTAGGCCTTGATGCTCCAGGCCTCCGGGTGACCAAGTTGATGCAAGGATTCAAGTCGGGAGTCTGTTGTACCAAGATGGATTACAACCTTGCAAAGTCACCTGATCACCCTTATGTTATTGCTCTTTTTTTCCTTTCTTATAACGAACACCTAATATTTGTGAATCAAAGTTGTTTTGTTTTCCTTTTTGCTGAACTTGTATTTTATTTTGCTTTGACTTTGTTTCAGATTTTCAACTAATATGTATAGTTGTTACCCTTGATTCCGTAAGCCTTTGTATTATTTAACTTCGAATAAGTTGGGATACTTTCGATGCCGAATTAATGAAGTTTTACCATTGTCGTTTTCAACTTCCCTTAACATTAGTCTCGAAATCTGATTTTCGTTAACTCGACTAAAGGGAACCTCCTTCATTGGTGAACCTTCTGGAGTTGTTGCTTTTTGTTTTAAAAGGGTTTTTGACTTAGGAGGGAATGTTATCTTTGAAGATTCTTCGGTTCCTTCAAGCTTTTGGGGAAGGACTGTTGTTTGATCAACTCGTGTGTTCCTTTTCCCAGTTTTAGAAGGAAATATTAACTTTTAGATTCATTCACCTTAGAGGGAAATATTATTTTTGAAGATTTGTTTGCCTCTTCGCCTTTTGGAGGAAACGTTACCTCATGAGGTACGTTCGCTCTCTTACTTAGGCTTTAGCTCAGAGGGACTGTTACTTTGATAGTCCGTCTGCACTTTTTGCATAGGCGAAACTGTTACCTCTTTGGGTTTGTTCGTCTCTCTCTTTTAGGTCTTTTGACACGGAAACACTGTTACTTCAATAGTTCATCCGTTCCTTTTGCCTAATTTGGGGGGAACTGTTACCTTATCGATGTTCGTTTCCCTACCACTTTTAGGTATTTTTTGGGTGCGGACCTGTCACCTTGATGGTTTTTTCGCAGTCCTCTTTTTGCCTAACTGGGAGGATTGTTACCTTGTTGGTTTGTCCTCCCCTTTATTTAGGTATTATTCTTTGTTATTCGAGTGGTTATGTTCTTTACGAAGGAATATTTTTCTTTAGGGAAAAGTATGAAAAAGATGTAATATGCTTGCCCAAATTTGTAACTGATGTAACTTGTTTTGGACTTTTGGTATTTGATATAGGTATGTTGGATTTTGATGGATTTTGATGAAACATTACTCATTCCGTCAGATGCACCGTTAAATTGAATCACATGAAAGACACGTGATTGCAGACTTGAATGTTTTGAAAAAAATATTTTTTAATTCCATAATTGCCCTTCCTTAAGGTTCCTCCAACGTCTTGTCCTTCCATATTCTCTCCAACGACATGCTTCATCTCTATTAGTCCCTTACGGTGGCGCTCATGACGCCTTGAACCACCATCCGTTTCGAGACATATGTTTAAGAAGCACAAGCGAATTGTATGAGATTATTGCATGAGACACAACTGATACTGAATTCGCCACAATCATTGAGTGAGACTCACATTTGAAGTCCACTGCAGTGTTATTCACTCTTCAAGCAAGGCTTTTTCTCAGTGCACTCATCGACTACAGAATAACGGTAAAGGACGGTGCTCGGAAATCAGTGCGGCCTAACACCGAAACATAGTTATAGAGCTGAAAAGTTATGATCTTAAAGCAGTGGCTTGAGTTAGATTGCATATTACTTTTCAAGGATGAATCATGTTCTTGGGCCGAAAAATGCCCTCCACAAATTTCTTCATTTTGGCTGTTTTATTTGCTAGGCTTATCCCTTCATTATTCCCATATTATTGCATATGTTGATTGGGTTGAAGGCTGAACTATTTTGCTACAACATTGAGCATTTGAAGCCATTTGTGACTTCCAATTGTTCATGCTTAATTTCAACCATATTCATTTGAGTTACGCTGTACACAATTTAATCTAAATGATCTGATCCATGAAGGTATAATTTTAGGATGTTTTTAATATCCTAGAAAAAACTTGAATTAACCCTAAGACAATTCCTCAAGTTATAATACTTAGACATCAAAATATATTATGTATTTTTCAGAGATCGGTTAAGAGACTATATAGGACAGGACATCCCACAAATCTTTCATTTTATTCAACCGTGCAAGTTCCTAATGCATAAGTGTTCCTTCCTAACTCAGATTTGATGATCATTTCAACCAAAGCTCTGTACTTTTTTTTTTAGCTAAGAGGTTTTGCGTCTATATGCCTATTCTATGACCTTACATTTTTCAAACCAAAGCATAAAGAAAAAGGCACTTTCTTCCGTAGTGATTGATAAAAAGAATTCTCGAAACTTTAAAAATAAGAACTTAAATTTTGAAAGTGAATTAAAGAATGGGTTGTATGACACTAGAAGATAATATCACTTAATACACAATGGAGCTCACACTAATTTTTAAGAAGAGATTTGTAATATTTACTTCACTACTGCAATTATTTTTTTTCTGTGGTCAAATAGATCGTTTTACTTGAATAAATAATGGTATTACAATCATTCACTAGTAATCGAAATAATGGTAGTGGTGGTCTTTCGACTCAATCACTCAAACACACTCCCATTCTTGCTTGTTTAGCTATCCAATTCGCACATTTGTTCGATCTCTTTGGAATCGCTATCCATTGCACACTGTCAATTCGGCTCGCCATGGCTCCAATGTTCCTTAAGGTGGTTGCTAATCTCCAGTGCATCAGTGCCTTTCCACTTATTTGTTGGTAGATCGTTTGCGAGTCTATTTCCATGGTGATGTTTTGCCATCCTCGTTCGGTTGCGAGCCTTATCCCTTCATGAACCGCCCTTGCTTCCATGATGTCGATGTCATTGCTCCACTCTCTCCGGTTCATTCCTCCGATGACGTTGCCTTAGCTATCCCGTGCTATGACCCCTAAACCGGATCTTTTCGTATTCTTACACCATGAAGCATTGCAATTAATCTTGATGATATTTACGGTTGGTGCACACCATGGTTCGGTTCAGCCTCTCTCTTGGCTTACGGGTGTTGTGTCTTCCGTAGCCTTTTGCTCGGCGTAGGCTTGCTTGATCTCGAAGATAACCTCCGTTGGGTTGGGCATTTTGTTCTCGAACGCGGCCTTACATCGTGTTTTCCATATATACCAACATGTGAGGAGGGTTTTCCCCCTATGGGTTCTCGGTTCGGTCTTTGGTTTCCTTGCTCGTGGCACCTCGTCTCAAGCCATGTCGCCACATTCGGGATGTTTGTTCGGTCAGTTTGTAGTCCTAGTAAAACGAACCACACCGATTCCGTCCATGCGCATCCTAGGATCATGTGTTTCTTAGTCTCCTCTTCCCCGCAAATTGGGCATGTCGGGCTCACGTTCATACCTCTCCGCACCATGTTGGACATCACGGCTAAGAAATTTGTGGCTAGCCTCCATATGACGTTTTTGACCTTGGGGAGGACTTTCGATGCCTATAAGTTCTTCCATAGATCGGTCCTCACGTGTGTCACCCTTGTTTGGTTCGGTTCCTCTCGGAGCATGTGATAGACCGAGCGCACTTGATTTGAGCCATCTTTTGTGTGTGGCCAAATGAACCGGTCTCTTCCACTTTCCATCGGTAGGGGCTTATTCCATATGTGCTCGGCATCTTCTTGGGTGACTATGCTTCTCACCATCGGTTCATTCCAACTTCCCGCGGATGAGATCAGTTGGCTCACCCGTAGGCCACCTCCGTGTTCGACAACCAGTTCAGTCCCGACCCACCACCCTTCCTTTGTGTGTATCCATGGATCATCAAAGATGCGTATGTCCTCTCCCGACCCAATCAACCATAGTCCCTCCTTTTTCATGATGTCTACTCCACCCCCAAGATGCCCGCCCTCCCCGCTTTGCTTCCATGAAAGAACTTCTGGGGTAGTACATGCCCTTTAGTACTTCGGCACACAGAGAGTTCGGTTCCTCCCAAATGCGGGCAGCCATCTTCGTGGTCAAAGCCGAGTTGAAACTCTCTAGTTCACGAAATTCGAGCCCCCCCCCCCCCCCCGCTTGTTTTGCTCTCGTGAGGACATCCCATCTTCTCCTGTGAGTTCGTTTCCCCTCATCTGTTTGTCCCCACCAAAAGTCGGCAATGAGTGCATTTACCTCCGCACACCATGTTTTAGGTAGACGGAACACACTCATCACATCTGTGGGGATCGCCGTTATGATCGCCTTGATTAGAACATCTTTCCCTGCCTGATTTAGAGTCTTCGGTCTCCACCCCCGTAATTTCTCCTTGTTCTTTGTTTTGAGTGAACCTAGTGCTTCCTTTTTCGATCGACCCCATATCGAGGGCAGGCCCAGGTACTTCCCCGGGTCACACGTGCTCTGTATATTTCGTGCATCCTCAACCTCCCGTCTATCCTCTCGTTTCGCCCCTTATTGAAATAAAGGGTCGACTTGTCAATGTTGATCCGCTGACCTGAGGCTCAGCAATATGACTCAAGGATTGCCCTTAGTTTTGAGGCGTTCTCCTTTGTTCCTCCAATGAAGAACAGGGAGTCATCAGCAAAGAACAAGTGGTGAAGTTCCGGGCATTGTCTTCTCATCCTTATTCCCTGGATTTCCTGTTCCATTGCCGCCCCTTATTCTCCTTGATAGTACATCCGCTAGTAAGATGAATAGGTAGGGAGATAAGGGATCCCCTTGACGTATTCCACGTGTAGGCTTTATCGTTTCGGACATGTCCCCATTGACTACCACTTGGTATGTGGTCGTAGATATGCATTCCTGAATCCATCCGAGCCATTGATCCGCAAAGACCCTATTCATTAGTGTGTCAAGGAGGAAGTCCCACTCCACCCTGTCGTAGGCCTTTTGCATGTCTATCTTTAGCGCACACTCCGACCTATTCTCCTTTGAGCTCATGTGTAGGTAGTGGAAAACCTCATGCACCACCATGATGTTGTCATGAATGTGTCTACCTGATACAAATGCACTTTGAAAGGGGGTGATAAGATCTGCTAGGTACACCTTTAATCGATTCACCAACACTTTTGATATGATTTTGTACAAGAAATTGCAGCAACTAATAGGCCTATAATCAGTTGGTTATACAGGGTTTGGCACTTTGGGAATAAGAACAATATCAGTATTATTTTGGGTGTTTTGGAGAGTACCTGTTCTGAAGAAGGTCTTGACCACTGTGATGACGTCCGCTCCCATGATAGTCCAGTTCCTTTGATAGAAGAGCCCCGAGAATCCATCCGGCCCTGGCACTCGCGGTCCGCCCAACTGGAATATGGCATTTCTGATTTCAGTATCGGTCACCTCCCTAGTTAGATCCCCATTCAATTCGGCTAAAATCTGGTTTGGGATCCAACGAAGGAAATCATCCCCTCGTTCTGTATCCTCCGATGTAAACATGACCCAAAAGTAACCCCTCAATACTTTGGTTATCCTCTTCTCGTTTGTTATCCAATCCCCATTTGTACCCCTTAGCCGACATATTTGATTTCTCCTCCTTTGAGCTATCGTAGTTTGATGGAAGAAAGTAGTATTACGGTCCCACTCCTCTAACTATTTCACTCTAGACCTTTGTCTCCAATATGTCTTTTCCCGGGTCCATAGGTCTTGAATTTTCCTTTTTATCCTCCTCCCGAACCGCATCTTGGTCCATATGGCTGAGCATACGTATCCTTAGTTCCTCCTTTGCTTTCGTGATTTCCTTTAGGTTATTACCAAAGTTGTTTCGGCTCCACTCACTCAATAGCTTTCGGCATTTTTGGAGCTTCACTCGGATTCCATGCAGTTCCATCCTCGGTGTTGGTGTTGCCCATGCCTTACAAATCACCTCCTTACACGTCGGATTTTCGAGCCACATTGCCTCAAATTTGAATCTCCTCTCTTGTCTTCTCTTCGGCCTCACTAGTTGGACCACCATCGGTGTATGGTCCGACCCTATTGTAAGCTCATTTATGCATCTACCTTGGTGGTACCGGGCAGCCCATGGTGCGTTAATGAGTACCCGGTCTAGTCTCTCGCTTACTTGTTGATCACCACTCCGGTTATTACACCACGTGGGGTTGCCATTGGCCCCCAAGTCTTCTAACCGTAGGTCCTCAATTACCCTCTTGAACTCATCCATAGGTCTAGATGCTTTCCTTCTTCCTCCCTCCTTCTCGTGGTGGTGACATATCGTATTAAAATCCCCTAGAACCATCCAACGTTCGTTTCAGCCTTGACCCATAGTTCAAAGGAGATTCCAATTCGAAACCCGTTCGGTGTCATCTGTGCTTGTGTACACCGATGTAATGTGCATAGTGTCTTCATTCTTGGTGAGTTTAACCTCACAATCTATGAAGTTTCGATCTGCATACCGAACCAAGACCGTCGTCTCTGCCTTCCACCATAATGCTAGCCCTCCCGATGTTCCGCTAGGGCTAACATAGTATTTATTCTCCATCCCTATCCACACTCTTATTCGTTCACAGTAGGTATCCCCACTCTTCGTCTCCATTAGAAAAATTATGCTTGGGTGATACCTTTTATTGAGGTGTTTCAGGTGTTTAACTGTCAAGGAAGACCCCAAATCTTGACAATTCCATGACATTGTGCTCATTGATCCCGTGTGGCTGTTTCGGGACAGCCACCAAAACCCTTTGTCAGATCGTTTGTTCCATTCAGTTAATTGTTCACAACTTGTTTTGTCACGCCCTTTCTCCTCCGATTGGTTGTAGTTTGATTGGTTCTCCTCCTCGGGCTGCACCTAGCGGTTGGGACCACTCGGTCACCCCCCTTCCAATATTTGTTCCTCCTGTTTTTTCACCCGTTTGGAGTACGGTTGTTCCTCCATATCCTCCCACGATCGCTTAAGAGTCATCTTGTTGAGGTGGGGGCTTAGGCCCGTCGGTTGTGCCCGAATGGATCTTGCGGGTGACGATGGGGATGTGGGGGGTGTATCGGGGGTGGGGGGGTAGGGGTGGGGGGTTTTCAACTATGTAGTTTTGTATGGGGCTGGTGGCATCGGTGGTGAGGCTAGGGGTTTGGCTATCGGTAAGATATGTAATGGTGGGGAGTTAGGGCTTGGTAGTTATGTGGAGGTGGGTGGTTCGGCTTGGTGGATCCAGGGTGGCTCAGTTGCAGCTTAGTGGTGCTGATGTGTATGGGTTTGGCGAGGGAATAGTCTTGTGGTCAAGGTGTGGTATGTAGGGTTGCTAACATGCATGGGTATGGAGTGATGTGGGGGGGTCGGTGGCTAGTTCTCGGTTGGTATGGTGGGGCTGAGGTGTGTATGGTGATTGCCATGATGTGGTCCATCTCTTCATCATGTTGTGTGGTCATTTCAGTCCCTTCCTTTGCCATTGCCCATTGAGACCTAGGTAGGTCCTACTCAATATCCATTTGTTCGCTTGGAACCATCCCTTGTTGGGTCCTCGGTCGAGTTCTCGGGCTGCACATGTGGTTTGCTCACCTTCTCCTTTCTTGCTTTCCTTGATTAGGCCATAACATCGAACCATGTTTTCCTCACAGATTGCTTCCCCTTGGGGCTGCCCCCCTCCTCCTCCCTATCATGTTGTCTACCCGAGCTAGTTTTGGGTCGCACTCCTATAAGCCATGACCCATAGGCGGGTTGTATTAGGTCATGTTCCAACATTGCTACGTCCTCCCTGCAAGCTTGTGTCGTATGCCCGAGCACTCCACATCCGTAGCAATAATCGGATAGCCTCTCAAATTTTATTGATGCCCACCGTTCCATACCATTAGAGTTTGTCCACCAAAACTCTGCCATTGGTGGATCATCCACATTGATCATAACCCGAATACACATATAACTCCTAGCAATTTTCCCGGCAATTGGCTCTATCTCTAAGCATTGGCCTATCAAGTTAACTATATTTCGGGCATTGGCATCGCTAAATTTATCCAATCCTAGGTCATGAACTTGAATCCACATGTTTACCTTGTTGAATTCAACATCATTTGCACTCTTGCTCGGTTCCCATTGCTTAATATTAAGGATGTGTCCATTGACTGTCGGTTGTTTGTCGAGTAAGTCGAGTATTTATTTGGCATCCTCCTCATGACCAAAATCGAATAGGAGGATACCCGGTTTTGCCTCTGTGACTTCAACCGCAGCGAACCTGGCCCAAACCAATCGCAATACGCTCTGAATAACACTCAATTTGATCGCCTTTTCAATATCAGCTTCCCAACATAGCATGTATCATTCTGCAGTGCCTGGTTGGAGTCGAGCATGACTGGACGACGCCTGGAGCTGCCCCTGTCGCCAGAACTAGACTGCATCGTGGGAGCCAAGTCTTTACAGCAGCTACTAACAACCTACAAGACAGAAGAAAAGAGACACGATATGAGAACAGGTCAGGGGTGGGTCAGTAGCTTGGCTGGTTCGGAGAGCCTCTCAGGTGCCGCAGTTGGCGAGGGAAAACGTTCTCCTTGGACCGAAGCTTTGCTTTGCATGGCGACGTCCAATCACGGAGCTGCGTGGCTTCTCTCCCTTCACCAATTGGGTCCTTTTGATTCCTTCCTTCTACAATTAGACAAACCGCAGATTCCTTGGCAATAAATGTCGATGACAAAACCACAGAGGTTTGATTGCAGCTTCACGTGGTAAACCCTAAGTATTTGGGGGTTCTTGAGAGTTTTCTTAGCACGGAGCGGATTCGTTTCTTCACTACTGCAATTAAGCATCAAATGTTTACGGATATGCATTTTAATTAAGTTTTAGCTAAACACAAACATTGCTCTATGTGGCTTCTAAAAACAAAGCTATAGCAGACGAAGTTGGGGCACTCTTACATGCAAAACAGAAGTAGTTATCCCGAGCAACATAAGGACTCCAACATTACTCCACTACCATTTTGTCCCATCAATTTGAAATCACCCTTCTATTATGTTTAATTGTTTCATTCCATTCAGTTGGAATCTGTCTGTAATCCAAGACCCGATATGGTTGAATATGTAATGAAGAATATCATGCTTTAATCCCACCCAAATCCCAATGACTATACATGCTGGTCCAATCCGCAATTCCCATCATTCTCCCATCAGTACGGTGTTCTATATCCTACAAGCCAAGACCATTCGCACCCAAGGCTCTCGCTAACCTCAATCTGATTCAATCTCAAACTATAACTTAAATCCCTACCTAGAGTAGCCCTCCCCGAACACCAATTAGCCCGTTTGGTAAGTCCAAGAAAAATTCAAATCCTTCTCCACTAGATTCTGAATTAGAGTTTGACCCGTGGACTCTGTTCGAAGGACAAATATTTTATACGCGAGTCAGCTTCCCAACATAGCATGTATCCTTCTATAGTGCCTGGTTGGAGTCGAGCGTGACTGGACGACGGCTGGAGTTGCCACTATCGCCCGGAACTGGACTGCATCGTGGGAGCCGAGTCTTCACAAAAGCTACCAACAACCTACAAGACAGAGGAAAAGAGCCACGATATGAGAACAGGTCAGGGAGTGGGTCAGCCGCTTGGTTGGTTCGGGGAGCCTCTCAGGTCCGCGGAGGCGACAGAAACCGCAGTTACCGATTGTTATTTTGTCGTTTCTGCAGTTGGCGAGGGCAAACGTTCTCCTTAGACCGAAGCTTTGCTTTGCATGGCGACGTCCAATCACGGAGCTTCGTGGCTTCTCTCCCTTCACCAATTGGTTCATTTTGATTCCTTCCTTCTGCAATTAGACAAACCGCAGATTCCTTGGCAATAAATGTCGATGACAAAACCAAAGAGGTTTGATTGCAGCATCACGTGGGAAACCCTAAGTATTTGGGGGTTCTTGAGAGTTTCCTTAGCACGAAGCGGATTCGTTTCTTCACTACTGCAATTCAGCATCAAATGTTTACGGATATGCATTTTAATTAAGTTTTAGCAAAACGCAAACATTGCTCTATGTGGATTCTAAAAACAAAGCTATAGTAGACGAAGTTGGGGCACTCTTACTTGCAAAACAGAAGCAGTTATCCCGAGCAACATAAGGACTCCAACATTACTCCACCACCATTTTGTCCCATCAATTTGAAATCACCCTTCTATTATGTTTAATTGTTTCATTCCATTCAGTTGGAATCTGTTTGTGAGCCAAGACCCGATCTGGTTGAATATGTAATGAAGAATATCATGCTTTAATCCCACCCAAATCCCAATGACTATACATGTTGGTCCAATCCGCAATTGCCATCATTCTCCCATCAGTACGGTGTTCTATATCCTACATATTTTTTACATACTGTGGTTACAAGTTATGCATAAAATCTTCGTAAATGTTCGAAATTAAAAGGACGAGCTAACCTTGTATCCTCCATATTTTTCAGGTACTATGCCCTAGGTGCGGTGATTTCCACTACCTTGTAGGGTCCTTCCCATTGAGCCCACAATTTGTTATGCTGGTCCAAATTGGTGAATTCATTCTGTCTCATAACCATCTCATCCACAAAATATTGGTGAGAGTTGAATTTTCTGTTAAAGTATCAAGGGTCGCCAACTTCATTCTTAATTGGGCTTCGTCATATTTCCATCGCTTTTCTTCGACCATATCCACGTTTGTTCGTCGCTCGATGTCATTCGCATCGTTGTCAAAATCTAGGATCCTGTAAATCGGCAAGGCTATTTCGATGGGGTCCACGACTTCAGATTCGTACACTAGACTGAATGACGTTTCCCTATACTTGTTTTGGGTATCGTTCTAATGGGCCACAACAAATTGTCCAGCTCTTCTACACAGTTTTCTTTTAAGGCTTGAACTATCTCTTTGAGACCTCTCAGGACTACTTTGTTGTCTGCTTCGGCCTGTTCGTTAGTCTGGGGTGATGCACCGAGCTGAATCTATGATCGATTTTGATTTTGGGGACGCCATGCAATCTCCATATTTTTCAGGTAGTATGCCCTTGGTGCGGTGATTTCCACTACCTTGTAGGGTCCTTACCATTGGGCCCATAATTTGTTATGCTGGTCCAAATTTGTGAATTCATTTTGTCTCATAACCATCTCATCCACGAAAGATTGGTGAGAGTTGAATTTTCTGTTGAAGTATCAAGCGGTCGCCAACTTCATTCTTAATTGGGATTCGTCATATTTCCATGGATTTTCTTAGACCATATCCACGTTTGATCGTCGCTCGATGTCATTCGCATCGTTGTCAAAATCTAGGATCCTGTAAATCGGCAAGGCTATTTCGATGGGGTCCACGACTTCAGATTTGTACACTAGACTGAATGATGTTTCCCCTATAGTTGTTTTGGGTATCGTTCTGATGGGCCATAACACATTGTCCAGCTCTTCTATGCAATTTTCTTTTAAGGTTTGAACTATCTCTTTGAGACCTCTCAGGACTACTTTGTTGTCTGCTTTGGCCTGTCCATTAGTCTGGGGGTAATGCACCGAGCTGAATCTATGATCGATTTTGTATTGTTCATAGAGCCATTTGAGTTATTTTCCCACGAACTGTGGTCCGTTGTCACTTATGATTATTTTGGGGACGCCATGCCATGAGATTAAATTGACTTTCAATAACTTGATTACTTGAAACTCGGCTGAAGAGGCTAATGCTTTCACTTCTATCCACTTAGAGAAATACTCGATCACCATGATGATGTGGGTTTGCTGACTAGTGTTTATCGGAAAAGGTCTGAGAATGTCGCCCCCCCCATTGGCCGAAGGGTCAGGCATCCACCATAGGGGAAAGCAAAGTGGGTGGTCGGCCAGTTACTGGCGCAAACTGTTGGCATTTTTCACACTTCTTAGTTAATTCTCATGCGTATTTTCTCAAGGTTGGCCAGTAGTAGCCTAATCTGAAAATGTTCCGCACTAACGAGCGTGCACCTTCGTGGCATATGGAAACTCCTTCATGAGCTTCACGCAGGACCCTTTCTGTCTCTAGAAAATAGATGCACCGTAAATGCGATGTTAAGAATCCTCGTCTATATAGTTCCCTATCTATGAGAAGATAGTTGGCAACGATGTGGCTTATTTTGGTAGTCTCACCTTCATTTTCGGGCAGGATACCTTTTTCAAAAGGTTATAGAGTGGAGTTGTCCAGGTGTCCTGCACCTGAACATTGAATACTTCTTCTATGTTTTCAAGTGTCGAGTACAACACTCATTCCAGAAAGTATACTTACCGTATTTTTGTTTCTCCAAACGCCAACTTCCTCAAGGAGTTTGCTAGCTGGTTGTCGTTGCGAGGGATGGACTCGATCGCAAAATTTGGTATCTCAGCGATAAGTCCTTTCGCGATGCTGAGGTACGTCTTCATTTTCCCCCTTTTGCTTCGTAGTTTCCATTGATCTAGTTGACGATCAATTCAGAGTCTTATTTTTTTGCCTTCAGTGAGGTTATACCCATTCCTTTGGCGAGTCGCAGCCCCGTTATGACTGCTTCGTATTCTGCTTCATTATTAGTCGTCTTAAATGTGAGACCAATGGCATATTTGAGGGGTTGTCCATGAGGATGGATGAGGATCAAACCTGCATTGCGCCCTCTTTTGAAGAGGATCCATCAGTGTAGACTTCTCAACTTTTCTCTTCTGTCTTTGGTGGTTCCTTTTCGATTTCGATACAACCATTATTACTTTCCACTATGAAATTTGTCAAAGTATGTCCTTTGATAGCTGTTTTCGGGGCAAACTTTATTCTGAATTCGCTCAGCTCAATCGCCCACTTAACCATCCGGCCTAAAGAGTCTGGTTTCATGAGGAAGTGTTTTAGGGGTTTATTGTTGTGGACTGTTATTGCATGGACGTGAAAGTACGATCGTAACTTACATGCGACGATAACCAATCCATAAAGATACTTTTCAATTTCGATGTATTTCATTTTAGTTGCATTGAAACATTTGGAAGAAACAAAGTGACTTGTCGCTCACCTTTGATAGAAAGCGATTTAATGCGATCAAGCGAAAATTTAGACTCTGGACCTCCTTGTGGCAAGTTTAGGACTTCACCTTTTCTATGGCCTTGACCTTTTCAGGGTTCGCCTAAATTCCTCTTTCACTAACCATGAAACCCAAGAATTTGTATGCCTCTACTCCGAAGGCGCATTTCGTCGCGTTCAGGCGGACACTCTGCCTTTGCATGCATTCAAAAGCTTCCTGAAGGTCTGTTGACTGAAAATTTCCCTTGATGGACTATACGAGCATGTCGTCCACGTAAGCCTCCATATTTCTCCCCAACATTTGTTTGAACAGGCGATTCACCATATGTGCTGATAGGTTTCCACTGCATTCATTAGTCCAAAACGCATTACTCTATAGCAAAGGATATCACCATCTCCGTAAAACATTGTGTAGGATTCATCATCGGTGTGCATTCTAATCTACTTTTAGCTGAAATATACGTCCATGAATCTTAGCATTTTGTGACTAGAGGTTGCAGCCACCAGCTGATCGATTCGCTGCAGCGGGTAGGAGTCTTTACGGCACGCCTTGTTTAAGTCTCGAAAATTGACACACATACGCCTTTTTCCATTCGACTTCTTCACAAACACTGGATTGGCGACCCAACTCTAAAAACGTACCTCCCATACAACGTTGAGCAGTCGTCTGAGTTCCTGTCTGATCGCCAAGCGTTTGTCAGATCCAAACGAACTCCTCTTTGATCAATAGGCTTGATGGAAGGGTCTATCCGCAGCTCATGGGGTGATGATGTATGAAGTGATTAATGGCATGTCACTGTTTTTCCAGGAGAATAACTCCTTGTATTCTTTCAAGAGGCAGGTCAGGGCGTCCCTCTGTTCTTCAGTCAAGGTTGCCCCAACGTGCACTTTCTTATCTGGGACATCTATATCGACCTCAATTAGTTCTTCCACTGGCCCATGTCGAGATTTGTCTTCACGTGGGTCAACCTCTGTCTCGATGGCGAGAGACTCCTTTTGGTTCTTCTTGCGAAGGCATTTCACATACTTCTCTGATCCCATTTGGCATGGGGAACTTCATCTTTTGATGGACTGTGGAGGTCGCGATCTTGTTAGGGTTGATAGTGGTCCTCCCTAGGATAGCATTGTACGAAGCGGGAGCGTCCACCATAATAAAGACGACTGATACCTCTATGGTTTCCATCCTTCGCCCAAGATTACCTGCAGGGTAATGGCTCACTGCGGGTATATTGTTCTTCCAGCAAAGCCGATAACGAGGAAGTCAACTTGTTTTACGTCCCTTTTAGATCTTCCCATCTTCTCAAAGGCGTTTAGGAACAGGATGTTTGTGGAGTTTGCTCCGTCGATCATAATTCTCTTCATCTCACACATGCAGACTTCAGTAGTAATGACTAGCGCGTCGTTGTGTGGAGTTGTGACATGTGTCCAGTCTTCCTCAGTAAAAGAGATGACAATGTCCTCTTCGTTACGGGACCTTTTTCCCAGTTGTGCAACCGTGGACATTTGTGTGGTGTAAACTCCCTTGAATGGCTCCCCTAGCCTCTAGCTCCGAATCCTTCGACAATCAGGTTGATGACCCTATTTGCCTTTTGAAGGACCAAATTGTAATTGATTTATGGCTCTCTTTTTCCGACACAAATTCCTTCAGCATGCCTCTCTAGATCATCTTTTCAATGTCTCGCTTAAGAACCCGACAATTGTCGGTTTTATGGCCCTTCTCTTTGTGATAGAGGCAATAGCTTTCGGCATCCTTTCCCATGGGTTGTTCGTTCCTTCGAGGCATTGGTGGCCTGGCTAATGACTTTCTTTTCATCTCCACCAGTACCGCCGAGATTTGTATGTGGAGGGGTGTTAAATACTCAAGGGCATCTCTAGGATTTGGCATGGGGACTTCAGACCGAGGATTCTCGCATTCCCTTCTGTCCTTCTTCTCTTTATTTCGTTCGCGTCTAGATTTGACATTAGCCCTTTGTGACGTTCATGCGAATAGCTCTACTTCGGCGTTCTCCCATTCCAGGTCTATCAATCCTTTAGCCCTAAGTGGTAGTTGTTGCGCAGTTTTCAGACGACTTTTTTGTCAGATCCAACCCTCGCTAAAAAGCTCGAACGATCTCTCCATCCATGACTTGACGATCAATATGTGATGTTTTTGTGAAAACGCCCGTAGAAGTTGGCTAGATTTTCCTTTGGTTGTTGCTTGACAGCGTGTAAGGCGACCACACTCTTCAGCAATTGGCGTTCGTCCATTTATCGCTCCAAGAATTTGCCTTTTAGCTCTGACCATGACCCTATTGATCTTGCGGGGAGGCCAAATAACCACGAAGAGGCTGAATCTGAGGGAGTGGACAAAAATAACAGGGCTAAGTAAGGGAATCCATGAATGGATTTGAGGATCATTCCTTGAGGGGGCTACCAAGGCTCTTTGTTTCTCCTTCGACTCTTGCTTAAGAGCTCTTCAACTTCACCCACAATGAATAAGAATTGGTGGCCCCTGTTGGGCAGAATGGATGATGGATTAGCACTTGTTGTCGTCGATGCCACAAAAGAGGCCAGAGGCATGACTTGATTGACAAAGGTCACTTTTTGTTCTTCTTGAGGATTGTAGGAGTAGCGGTTGTCGGTTTCTTCTTCTGGTGTCCCTTGCGGGTGAGAGTCTCCATGAGCAACAGCATCTCGGTAGTAATCGGAATGGTCTCCCCTGCTACCTGTACTAAGGCGACGACAGGTTAGGTCATAATTAATGTTGATTAAAAGAGAGGCTGGGACTGAACGGAAAGTGCCGACGTGTTCTTGCACCGGTCTCGGGGGAATAGTATTAGGAACCATCACGCTGGCGGTTTCTTGCAGGTGGAGTGGAGAGGCGACAAATTCGAAATTGTCCTGGGACGACTCGTTCATCACATGTATGTTTCGGTTGTGAGTATATCGAGTTTGCATAAATGTTTGCTCGTTCCCACAAACAACGCAAAATGTTAAGACAGGAATTCTCAGGTGTTGACTCGACACTAAGTAAACGCTAACTGGATGTTGATAGGCTGAGGATCAGGGACTTCGTCGTAGCTCCAATTAACATGCAAGAAGGGGAACGCAACAGAGTGAGTTCTCCTAGGTACCACTCCAATGCTTAAATGAGTATACTGTGTTGTATGAACTCACAAATGTATTCAATGTATGTAAAGCATGAGTATTTATAGAGGTAGGAGACAAATCGTTATAGGCAATCGAATCTTTTTGTATATTTTTCCTTGCGGCTTTATGGATAGCGTATATTACGGTTATTACGTGATATATGAGGGGCAATATTGTCAAATATTTGGAGTCAGTTAAAGGATCATAGGTGAAAGACTAATCTCTTTTGGCAAGCGCTCCCAGAGCGATCACGTGAGAGGCGTTGGCTGATGTCTTGGCGACATTAGAATCTTTGGCGACCACTACGATTTCTTGTGGATGTTGGACCGCATTGTGGGTTCTAGTTTTCCGGGAGTGTGGGTCAGTCGAGTCTTGAAATGTTTGAGTGTAACCCCCTCTTTGATTATATTGGGCTGAGAAGGCCTTTTGAGCTTTGGGCCAAATTGGATCGTCAGTACCGATACCCCACACCTCGGAACGACTCTAGTTGAACAATGAAGTGATGTGATCCGTGGCGAATCGGTTGATATGTATCCATCATTATATGCTTGCAAGACTTAGTAATATTATTATTATTTTGCTTACGACGATTATATAAATATAAAAAATTATATGCAACAATAATATGAATAAAAAATTGTAGATAAGAAAAAAATAACAAGATAGGTTGAGTATTGGTAAACCTATATATGGGTAACAGTAGGAATTAGAAAAACATTGAATAGCGCAAATGAACACATATCTACATAATTATTATTAATATGATTACTAGTTGTGTCGTGTATTAGGTTGGAAGGGTTGGAATTCTCTCTCTTGCTTAAAGTGTAGAAAAAAATAAGTAGAGATGATTTCTTGGATTGATCTGAAGTCGTGACAACACTTTCAGAATGAAACTATCTGGTGGTTCACACAAAATTTCAATCGGATAAAATCAGAATCTGAACAAGAACATGATCACGAATGTTTGTTTGTTATGTGATGCTTCGAACAAGAACTTATGATCAATTTATAGAGTCTCTCGCCTCTTTTAGACGAAACTTGGTGTCAAAGATACACTTTCGGCACTTCGGATCAAATTTTGGCGCCGAAGTTACTCTCACCACTTCAGATCAAAATCTTGGCGCCAAATAAAGTAAGTATCCAAAACTGAAATTTTTAGCGTCAGAAATAAGTGATTAATTCCAAAATTTCAAATTTATAATGATTTATTAGAATAGTATCTTTATCAAAGTCAGGGGCTCTACCCCTTGGCCCCCGCATAGGGGCGCTGCTCCTGGACCCTCGCCAAGGAGGCGTACTTGGAACCCCTATTGTTTAGGGGTCCCCTAATAATCGACGAGATTCTGATAGCATGAATCATAATAAACTCAAACAAGTGTGCACTCCGCACTCTCCTAACTTGTTTAATGAAATATTACGATTATATTGGTCAACTAATCAATACAATTACACTAAAATAGGTAACAATTACACTAAAATAGGTAACGTAGAGTGCATGTCTTTCAAATAGTGTTCCAACTCAGACATAGCAACATGTAGGACCGGAATGAACCAGACAAAGGAATGGTCGCGGTTTTTTTCCTTTTGATAATCTTGTGAAACATCCATCTATCTATATCGTGTATATAGGCACCAATTTATTGAATGCCTTTTGTTTCATATTATAGATATAGATATTCAAAGGTGGTTGGGACCACGAGTAGTAATTTTTAGAAACGATAAGGTCAAATATTGTTTCCAACTATTTATAAAGAATTTTAACCGCAACTTTTCCAAGTAAAATATGTGAATAAATAATATTCCTACATATAAAAAAATTATATATATATCCCAAATATGCTGCAACAGCGTGGCTAATAAAGCCAATAGCACAGTCAAAATATCACATGCAAGTATTGCAACACACATGTATATATATCTCAATAGATCGAGTCTCTATGATAATTAATTAGTGAGAAACATTACACAGTAGAGTAGCTGTATTCTGAGAGAGAGAATGACAGGTAGAGTTGTCTTGCAATTGAATAATAATTGATTTCGTCGCTCCATATATATAATATATAAGTTCTTATTGCATCAAAATGATGAGTAAAATAGGGTTTGAAGAATTTAAAACGTACGTCGGCAAAAGTTACCTTTAAAGTTATAAGTTCTTTTGGGAGATAAGTTGATATACCATTCGAGAAATCATTTCAAAATAAAATTTAATCTCTAAATCGATTCCAATCTGTAGAACTGGTGTTCTTCTGTCTTAGAAGGCACCATCAACCATCCATTTGAATATAAGGTAAAAAGTAAAATCCCAATACATAGGGCAGGACATTGGCGGCCGGAGAGGGTGACGAGAGGAAGTATAGTATTGTCCTCATGCTACGCTACAAGATACGAAACAAGGAGAGGGAGAAGGGTAAGCTCAAAGGTCGGTGTGATCACAATAGAATCAAAACTGGAGAAAAGATTTGTGGAATCATCCTTGATCATTCTATATATCTTGGATCAAGTCATCCCACAATATTTTTTTGACCATCAACAATCTGAACAAAAGGAAACAAAAGGTTCAGTAATTTATTGATTGCAGATTGCCGTTTCCAAATCAGAACACTAATTACTGTTAAATCTGTTATAATTCTCAGAAATAACAAAATACTACATCTATCTAAAACAATTAACAAATAAGTATCTGATACATTTAAACAAACAGAAATAAACCAACACACAAATATACAGAGGTTATACTTTGCAATACGGCAACAGAACCAATTCTATTGATCTTCACTTCCAGCATCAGATTGTTCTTCAAGATCTTCAACAACCCCCTTCAATCTCATGGGTCGAAACATATCTGCAATTCCGAGCTTCCGAATCAAGTAATAGTGCTGCTGCTTGCTGTTCAAGACTTTTGTAAACACATTGACTATCTGTTCCTTTGTTCCAATGTGCTGCATTTTAATCAACCTAGCTTGCAATTTTTCTCTCACAAAATGGCAATATATTTCTATATGCTTTGTCATCTCATGATACAATGGGTTAGAAGAAATCTGCGAAGCATCTTTGTTATCACAAAAAACAATGGGAGGCTTTTCATGTTTAACATTCAATTCTTGTAATAAACCATTAATCCAAATTAATTCTGAAATAGTCATACCTATGATATGATACTCTGCTTCTGCTGAAGATTTAGAAACTGTATTTTTTTTTTGAACCTTCCAGGGAATCAATGAACTCCCAATCTTAACACGGAAACCTGTTATAGATCTTCTTGAGTCCGAACATCTTGCCCAATCGGAGTCACAATAGGCTACTAACTGCAAATTAGATGTCGATGGAAATAACAAACAAAAACCAGGTTGATTCTTTATATATTCAACAATTCCTATAGCAGCATTCATGTGTGATCTCTTCGGTTTATGCATATATTGACTCAACTGTTGAACCGAAAACGCGATATTTGGTCAGATTGCTGTCAGATAATGAAGCTTCCCAATTAAACGCTTATAAGACGTAATATCATCAAGAATCTCATCACCTTGGTTATGTCCAAAGTGTTGATCAAAATCTGCAAATGTCAACTTAACGTTTGTTTCCATAGGTGTCTTAATAGGCTTTGATCCATCAAGATCTGTTTCTGGAATCAACTCTAATATCAGCAAAACTCCATGTGATCATTAGATCATCTACATAGACTAGCAACACTACAATATGATTTCCATATTTCTTTGTGAAAAACAAATTGTCAAATTTGCTTTCCAAATATCCATGAGAAACAAGAGCATCCATTAGTTTAATGTTCCATTGACAAAGGGATTGTTTTAAACCGTACAAGTATTTGAGTAATCGGCATACCATATTCCCCTTGTGATTGCCAAAGCGTTTTGGAATCTCCATGTAAACCTCTTCATGAAGATCTCTTTGTAAAAATGCAGTCACTACATCCAGATGAAGCAGATGCCAAGAAAGAACAGAACCAAAGCCAAAACAACTCTAACTGTGACCATTTTAGCCACAGGACTAAAACTGTCTTCGTAGTCAATTCCATGTCTTTGATTATAACCTTTCGCAGCCAATCTTTCTTTATACGTGTCTATACTCCTAGACGATTTGCATTTTATTTTAAAAATTCAACGACAACCTATTGGTTTCCTATTTTTAGGCAAAGGTTCAATAACCCATGTTTTATTTTCTTCAAGAAAGGCTATTTCGTTTTTCATAGCTGAATTCCAGTTGGGATCCTTAGCAACCTCAAAAAAAAAGTCTGCGGCTCCAACTATTTAGAAATTGCATATACAAAAGACTTATTGTTGTTCTACATGTGTATATAGGTACAAAATTTTTGACAAAGAATGAGCAGTTGAGACAGAGTTTGAAACCACATAATCATCTTGCCAAATGGGTGGTTGAATGTTCCTGGAAGTCCTTCTTAGCCTATGAACTTCTGCAATGTCATTAGTTTCTAACAAGGCATCATCATTAGATTGAAGGTTCAATTCCTGTTCATTATGTTATTTTCTTCTAGATTATCCCCAGTTGGTACAGGCAGATGCTCAGCAAAACAATAAAGGTGCAAATTCATTAATCAAAGCAAAAGGAAAAGTATTCTCAAAAAACATAACACTTCTACTCAAATACACCTGCCTATTTTCCAAATCAAGAAGCTTATAACCGTTTTGTATTAGAGAGTATCCTAAAAACACACTACGAATAATAGATTTGGAGATTAACTTGTTCTGAGGATTCATGTTTTTCCAAAACATAGGCAGCCAAAAACACAACGATGAGACAAGGAATGAGTTGTTCCATATAGTTTTTCATAAGGTGAGATGAAATTCAACACAGAAGAAGGTAACATATTCATAATATAGCAAAATGTCAACACACAATCACCCCAGTATTTATGAGGAATTGGACTCTGAATTTTAAGTGCCCTAGCAATCTCAAGTAGGTAATTTATGCTTCCTCTTCACCACACCATTTTGATGTGGTGTGTAGGAACATGCCCTCTGGTGTATAATTCCCTTACTAGCAAAAAAACTACTATAATGACTGTTAACAAAATCACCATCATTGTCTGTGTGAATTACCTTTACAGATGATCCATATTGGTTTTCAACCAACATAATAAAGTCTCTAATAATCATGAAAGAATCAGATTTAAACTTCATCATATACACCCATGTGTTTCTTGTAAAATCGTTTACAACGGTGAGAAATAACCTCTTATCATCATATGCGTCCGAGTTAAAAGGTCCCCAAGCGTCAATGTGAAACAATTCAAACGGTTTGTTAGTTTTAGAGGTACTAGTCGAAAATAAAAATATGCATTGTTTTGCTTGAGGAGAGATGATACAATTTTGTTTGAAAGAATCCTTACATGAAACGACTGTTTTAAGAATATGAATTTTCAGAAAAACAAATTCAGAAACATGACCTAGCCTCCAATGCCATAGGTCCTTCAAATCTATTCGATTGTTTATTGCCCCTAAAGCTACTGCATTTACAATTTTGGAAGTGTATATGTACAAGCCATTCAATTCTTTACCAGTCTGGATTACCCTCTCATTTGAAAGATACTGAAACACAACAAGATCAAGATAAAACATAACACGACAATTGAGATCATGTGACATTTTACACACAGACAGTAAATTGTATTTCAAATCAGGTATGTAAAGAACATTCCTAAGGATTAATCGGTCTGTCAAGAAACAATCTCCCATGTGAGTGGTGTCGGACGTCGGATCCGACTTTTTCGACCCGTTTTGGAAAATATTTTTTATTTTCGTTTTTGAAAATGCCGGGTCTTGGCGAGCGAAGGGTCCGGTCGAGCGGGGTCATCAACCGGACCGAAAAAATTTGAAAGAGTCGCCACCGATTAATTGAAGGCTAATCGGAATCCTAAAATTGCCTAGGGTACATGGAGTTTACATCCTAGGGCTTAAAAAGGTCTACGTCCAGAGAATCGAGTTCGGGGGTTTGATTACGTCTTAAAAGCTCGCGAGCTTATAATCCGCCCTTTTGGTACTTTAATTTGCTTTTGAAATGTTTTTCAATTTTGCCTGAATTGCCCGTTTTAATCATGCTTGGCCCAAAAAAAACTACATGCATTTTTTTAAAATTAAACAAACCATGTACAAACAATATTTTTTTTTAAAATTTCAAATAAACAAGAGAGAACTAAAGTTAATCCTGCTCGAAAAGAAAATGGTTTAACTCTCGAGCCATTTTAAACATGTCATACATGCACGAATAATTTTTGAAAATATTAAGCTCGTTGGCCTAATTTGTCCCATTTTAAGAAGTTATAGGATGTCCAAAAAACTAATAGGGACCAAAATGCAATTTATAAAAATTTGAGCTGAATTGGACAAATATATTCGAAAATTGCAGAAATGACCCTAAACTATTCTGGACTTATTTGTAACACTTGGTAAAGTTCTAAAATAACCCGAAAATTATTCTAGACTTATTTGTAACATTTTAAAAAGTCATGGAATGTCCAGAAAAATTTAGGAATAAAATTATAATTTTCGAAAAAAATATAACTTAACTGAAAATATTTTTTTAAAATTACAGAATTGACCCTAAACTATTCTAGATATATTTGTAATACTTGGTAAAATTCTAAAATATAACCCGAAAATTATTCTAGACTTATTTGTAACATTTTTAGAAATCATGGAATGTCTAGAAAAGTTTAGAAATCAAATTGTTTTTTTTTTTTTAAGAGCTGAATTAAGAAAAACAATTTGCACAAATGGCCCAAAACTTTTCCGGTTTGGTTAATAACACTCGATAACGTCCCAGAAATGACCTGAAAGTCCAAGGACCGAGTTATAACCTTCATCAAAGTTTGTGAATGACCTAAGTCAATTTTGAATTTTTTTTTTTCATATACATATATTATACATAATACATAATATATATATATAGTATTACATAGACATAATATAAATAGATATTATACATATAGATAAATAGATAACATAAACATAAACATAATATAAATATATATTATACATATAGATATATATAGTATGAAATAAACATAATATAAATATATATTATACATATAGATATATATAGTATAAACATAATATAAATATATATTATACATATAGATATATATAGTAATACATAAACATAATATAAATATATATTATACATATAGATATATATAGTATAAACATAAAATAAATATATATTATACATATAAATATAATAGTATTACATAAACATAATATAAATATATATTATACATATAGATATATATAGTATAAACATAAAATAAATATATATTATACATATAAATATAATAGTATTACATAAACATAATATAAATATATATTATACATATAGATATAGATATATATATTAACAAGTATATTATACATAAATAGATAATATATGTATATAAACTCTCAATTTTATTTCACATTTAGAAAATACAAAATATGATATTGAATATGAATATGAGAGAAATATACCTAACTCAATGGAGGTTTAATACCGTACGAGGAACCGAGACCGATAATTATCGATATATTTTTTTTTTCACTCTTTTTCTTTTCTTTTTTTTTCACTCTTTCTCTATTTTTTTTTTCTCTTCCTTCTTCTTTCACTCTTATTTCTCACGACCACTCCTTCTTTCAATCCTTTCATTCTCTCTTCTATTTATACACAAAATAAGTAGCTATTTTTTTGATTTTTTTATTACTTTTTGATTTATTATTATTATTTTTTTCATATATTTATTTTTCAGATATTTATTTTTCGGATCTTTATTTTTCAGATTTTTTTTTAGATTTTTTATTTTTTAATTTTTTTTTTTATATCGATTCCTCGCGTACGGTACTTTGATCCCGAGCCAAAATCAGGTGTTTACAGTTGCCCCTCTTTGGACACGCGCTCATGAAAGTGATCTCATGAGTGTGTGTTCAAAGACAAACAACTGATTTTGGCTCCTCTTTATTCATTATTTACATAGTAGACAAACATCATCACGCAACTTTCGGAAGCTAGACACCTATAGGTCCCGATCGTTGACGATAATTTGTGGAGACTGAGCGTCTAAACTTTCATCAACTGGTGATTCCCAGACGTTGGACACCTACAGGTCCTGGTTGTCGAGGATGACTTGCGGAGGCTGAACACCTAAAGGGTCCGCTCGTCGGCTTGTGACTCGTTGGGGTTGACTTGCGGAGGATGAGCACCTAAAGACTCCACTTGTCGGCTTGTGACTCCCAGAAGCTGGATAACTACAGGTCCTGTGTTGTCGAGGATGACTTGTGGAGGCTGAACACCTAAATGTTCCGCTTGTCGGCTTGTGACTCCCAGAAGCTGGATAACTACAGGTTCTGGTCATCGAGGATGACTTGCGGAGGCTGAACACCTAAAGGCTCCGCTTGTTGGCTTGTGACTCATTGATGATGGCTTGCGGATGCTGAACACCTAAAGGCTCTGCTTATCGGCATGTGACTCCCAGAAGCTGGATAACTACAGGTCCTGGTCATCGAGGATGCGGAGGCTGAACACCTAAAGGGTGCGCTCGTCGGCTTGTGACTTGTTGGGGTTGACTTGCGGAGGCTGAGCACCTAAAGACTCCACTTGTCAGCTCGTGACTCCCAGAAGCTGGATAACTATAGGTCCGGTTTGTCGAGGATGACTTGTGGAGGCTGAACACCTAAATTTATTTTTTTTATATCGATTCCTCGCGTACGGTATTTTGATCCCGAGCCAAAATCAGGTGTTTACAAGTGGCATAGGAGAAGTTTCCATTTGGAAGAAAAACTTTTCAACTCTTAATCCTTTTAATATTCTGCAAACAGTTTAGTCTAGATGTCATATGGTTTGTTGCCCTTCTGTCTAACATCCAGTTGATTATGTTTTTATTTATCTTATTCGGTTCAATAAGTATAACTGACATGTTTGCTCGAATATCTGAGGTTGATGCAACATCTGAGTTGCCCAACATCTTGAGTATTTGTTCATGTTGTTCCTTCGAGAATGAATTGATCCCAGCCGAATATGATATTGCGGTAGAGTTGCTTGTGGATCCAATTGTTCAAGCCTTTTGTGAGTGAATATATCCTTGTACTGATCTATTGTATGAATCAAGGGCAAATGCATTATACGCAGCATGAGATCCTGAGGCTGAGGATCATGTTCTTATTTTATTCTTCAATTCCGGGTGCAGGGTCCAGCAGAAGTTGATGGTATGACCTTTATTGTGATAGTGCTGGCATACAAAGGTCTTACTTGATGAATTTCCAGTGTTGTTTGAATAGAAGGTCCACTACAAGAATATGTTGCAACAGCAACGGTTCTTTCATGTTGACGCTAACAGATGTAGTTGAATATACCTACATGTGTCAGCATTTTTGTTGTTGTTATTATTACTTATTAGGCACACTATGTTTTCCAAATCTATAGGTTACTTTTAGACTAATATTTTTCCGTCAGTTTCTTTTTAACATGGATGAAAGTATAACAACAATCAACTTTTGATATTAAATGACTCAATCAGTAGCAAATGATTTTTCTATTGTAAATGTACATATTCAACTGCGAAATAGTTTGTCGTCAATATAACGATAACAGCAAAGCATGTTTGTTGTAACTACCGAATTTATACAATTCATTTAGTATCACATAATTTGTTGTACCTAAATCTCATATTTTCTGTGAATTTTTCCATCATAGTTATCCATTTGTCGTCGATAACCTAAATTTGAAAGTTACTTTACAAAACAGTACGATGACAATAAGTGTAACCCTAATTCACTTTTTAATTGCACAGTTACTCTCACGGCCTCTTTAAATTCAATCCTACGCTTTCCTCATCCGGCTTTCGCCGACCTCAACCGTCTTGTTAGCTCGCCTCGTCAACTTGCCCTCGCCTCGGCTCTTCTAGCTCGTCTCGTCTCATCTCGTCCACCTAGACAACTAACCTCGCCTCGTCAACTTGCCCTCGGTCTCGGCCACCTCGTTAGGCCGCCTCGTTCTGCCTTGCCTCGTCAGCTCATGGTTCTATCTCACTTCAAATTATAACTGAGGCCTTGTACATGGATGATATGGTAAAGTTGTATTTTCATCTATGATTCTTGTACAACAAAGCGGACATAATGTTCTTCGCTCTTTGGGTTTGCTATTGTTCTGGTTGTTTCGGTTGCTTAGTGCTTTCTTTCTTACTGTTTCGGTTGTTTTGTTTCGACTGCTTGCTCACTGTTTCACTCTGTTCTGTTTCGTCTGGCTTGTTCTGTTGCTTGTCGTTCTGTTCTTCCATCTTTCTGTATGATATGATTTAGAATGAACCTATATGTTATATGCTCGTAATTGTTGATGACTCGTTGTCCAATCATGTCTGCTTTAGCTGGAAATGCTTCATGTTATATATTTTAGTGTAATTGGATTGACTAGTTGACCAATGGGATCATAGTATCTCATTAAACAAGTTAGGAGGGTGCGGAGTGCACGCTTGTTTAATTATATTATGATTCATTGTATTGGAGATTCATCGGTTGATTAGAGATGAGGCAATGGGGGTCAAAGGGGGCAACGCCCCCTTTTTATTATACATAAAATCACTATTCTAAAATTCATTGAAAAATTGAATTTTGGAACTAATGACTTAACTTTTTAAAACCTCAAAATTCCCGGTTTTTGGACACTTGCTATAGAACCAAGTATTGGACCGAACCATTGTCTAAGGGTCAAACCAGGGCTAAGGGCCGAAATGTTTCTAGAGTCTTCCTAAGGTGTCCATTTGATTTTGGAGCCAAAATTTGAATCAAATGGTGCATTATGGCCGAAATGACACATGCTATGCCCAAAGGGCAATGTGTCTCTTCCAAAGGATATGGTGTCTTCTCCTAAGGGTGTGACTAACACTATAAATTGGTCATAGGGGGGTCCTAAATCTTCATCTCAAACATTCACAATCCTTCTCTCAAGTTCTAATTCAGTATTCTGATTTTATCCGATTGAAAGTTTGGGTGCCTCCAAATAGTTTCAATCTGAAAGTGTCGTCACGACTTCAGAATAATCCAAGCCTACAATTACCACCATCCATTCGAAATTTACCAACACTTCATTGACGATGGTTATAGAAGTGAGATATTTGGTTATTAGTATGATATTTGATTATTAGTGATATGGATATACATGTTGAATTCCACTAATTTGTGTGACAGGTTTCGTTCTCTTCAATCTATGTCTTTGCCAATTTTTCTTTTAGTTAAATCATTATGAATAGATTTTTCAATTCTGTAGACTTCTATATAAATCATTATCTTTCAGTTTCCAGGTTAGAGTTTGAAGTATTGTAGACTTCTATATAATTAATGAACATGCCTAGAGAAGACTTCTTCGGTAACTACGACATGGACATCCAAGTTCAATATCTCTCTCTAGCTGCACAAATGAAGATTTTCTTGCTAATTAATAGCTTCCCCATGATTTCCATGTACTTAGTTGTATTGCCCTTACTTAGTTGTATTGTACTTAGATTCTATTGCTTCTCCTAGATTTTAGTGGATGGGGTGGGGTGAAAAATATTGACGTTCTAACTACCCTTGAAGTCAAAGCCACCGGGATACCTTATGTCTTGACACCCTGCATCACGGTAAATCTGTTTCTCCGTATTAATTCACAAAATTCGGTTATTATTTATTTTTATCCCATAATTAATGGGGGTAATATTTCATTTCCATAGGTCTGGAGATATCCAACATGAGACAAGTATTATGAGAGCTACAGTGAAGCTGAGAAGATTGTTCAGGAAATGATAGAGAATATACTTTACAAGGAGATCTTCCTTCGAACTATCGGAAAGGAACACATTGTGTTGGTGGAATCATGTTCTAAACACTTTGTATGCATTCACTTTTACTGTTAACCACTTTGTATGCATTTAATTTTATTAAGTCTTGTAAATATTTAGTTTGGATGTTTATGGATATTTTCGGGATTAATATATTATATTTTTAGCAATGAAAATTAATTCAAAAAAAATACTACAAAATAATGTATTTCGCAATGCGTAACACTAGTTGTTACAAAAAAAATATGTATTTAGCAGCGGATTGATATATTTTGTCACTAACAGTATGTGTTTAGTAATAATACATTTAGTTGTTGACTCCTCTATGTAGTGACAACGTATGTTGTTGTTAATATAATGTCTATAGTGGCGGTATTCTTGTCCCCCAAAACTGATTCCTCTATGACCTGGCACCATACACGGCGATTAAAGGATGGTATTCTACGTCATCCTGCTGATACAGACGCTTGGAATAAACTTGACAGCGTACTACCTGAATTTGGGGAAGACCCACGGAATGTGAGACTTGAATTAGCTACGGATGAGTTTGATCCGTACAGTGATAAAAGTCACCCATATAGCATGTGGCCAGTTATTCTTATTCCATACAATGTGCCTCCCGAGATGTGTTTGAAAGATACGAACTACGTACGGTCAATGTTGATTCCTAGACCAAAGGCTCCAGTAAATGACATAGACGTGTATCTGCAACCGTTGATCGAAGAGCTAAATGAGTTATGGTCGAATGGTGTGCTCACTTATGATGCAGACAAGAAAGAAAACTTCCAAATGCGTGGAGACGTACTTTGGACCATTGATGACCTTCCTACTTATGCAAACTTGTCTGGTTGGGCTACTTACGGTAATCTGGCATGTCCTATCTGTCAAATGGACACCCATTATTATTGATTGAAGAATGGGAGGAAATATTTTTTTATGGGACACGGGCGATTCCTCCCCACCGATCACCCATGGAGAAGAAACAAAAGTTCGTTCGATGGGAAACAAGAGTTACAGATGGCCCCACAAAAACTATCGGGGGGAGGAAGTGTTACATGTGCTAGAGAATCTTGATCCAGTCATGTTCGGTAAGACTCAATCGCTCATTCAGGTTGGAATAGACTCAACTACTGGAAATTAGAAGAAAAAAAAGGCATATTCTACCAATTACCTTATTGGAAGCACCTCTCAATCCTTCACAACTTGGATGTGATGAACATTGAGAAAAACGTGTGTGATAACCTCATTGGGATGTTATTAGGTTTTGCCGGTAAAAGCAATGATAACCTTAATACTCAGCTAGACTTACAGGCTTTCGGCATAAGAACGAGCTTACATCCAATCCGTAGAGGAACAAAACTGATGTTACCACCGGCTTGCTTTTCCCTTTCAAAGGAATAGAAGATTACGCTCTGTGAGTTCCTTAAGAACTTGAGACTTCCTAGTGGTTATTTACCAAACATTTCACGTTGTGGTAAGGTGAAAGACATAAAATTGATTGGGTTGAAAAGTCATGACTACCATGTTCTCATGCAACGTATCCTATCTGTGGCTATTAAAGGATTACTCCCCAAACATGTATGCAACGCCGTGATAGACATGACTAACACATTCAAAGTTCTATGCTCTAAGGAGTTGCACATGTCGGATTTGTTGAAGGTGGAGTCGCAATTACCCATAACAATGTGCAATCTAGAGAGAATCTTCCCACCAAGTTTCTTGAATATTACAGTCCATCTTATCACTCATCTAGCATAGGAAGCAAAACTAGCTAGGTCAATGCAATATTGTTGAATGTATTCAATCGAAAGGTAAGTTTCAACGCTCGTTTATGAAGTATACCTTTCAAGAGGCGGTGTCTCACTAATAACATGTTCTTATCGTAGGATAATAGGGATAATGAAGTCATTTGTGATTAATCGTAGTCATCCGGAAGGGTCAATAGCGGAGGGTTATATTGCTCTGGAGTGTTTGACATTTTGTTCTAGATATCTCCATGACATTGAGACCAAATTTACACGACATGAGTCAATTATAGTAATTGAGGTAACTCCAAGGGCGACATATGGGTTATCGATCTTCCAGTCGGTAGGAGCTCCAATTGGTTGTGCAATAGTCCGTGAACTTTCAAACACGGAATGGGAACAGTGCCACTTGTACGTGCTTAATCAGTCTGAAGAACTAAAGTCATACATCGAATATTGCATTCACCTTTATTGTGATGTCAATTCTTAAACCTTTAACTGCATTATATCTAACACCTCAATTGGATGTCTTGTGCAAGTACGTAGTGAACACATACAATCGATGTTATGCACAACAAAGCATTCATACAATGGTTGGATGGCAGAGTATGGCACTCTGACACAATTATGAGTATCCATGTGTGGCTTTAATGACGGTGGAATTATTTGCATTCTCAGGTTGGTCGAATAGATGCATCAGCTTAGGATGACAGAGGTCGTCAACTAAAGGCTTTGGCATGAGGACCATTATATGGAATTAAGACATATACTGGTTATAAAGCAAATGGGTTCATCTTCCAAACCAAAATACGGTCTCTAATGAGGAGTTTTGACAACAGCGCTGTCTTGTGCAAAACTGACACAACGTTCTATGCGAGTACCTCCGATAACAACCCCATTGAAGATGCAATTGATTATTACGGAGGTTTTGAGGGAGGTGGTTGAGCTGCAGTACCTTGGTCACCTATCAATTGTGTTGTTCAAATGTGATTGGTACAACGTACTTTCATCCTTCGATGGGATGAAAATTGATGACTATGGATTTGTGTGTGTCAATACCAAAAATTATTTGTCGACAGATGAGGCATTCGTACTTGCATCCCAGGCCACACAAGTTTTCTACTTAACTTGCAACATTAACCCTGATTGGAGCACTGTGTCGAGGGCGGAGTCCAAAATATGATTTGTGCTTGGGGGTCAAATAAGTGGGGAGTCAGTGTAGTCGTATCAGGAAACATCAGCACTGGGTGTTGATGTACCCAATGTAGTTCCTGTCAATGATGTGGTTGATTGGTGTAGAAATGACATTGAGGCTCTCAGAATATCTGTTGAGGATGCCATGCCGGAAATGATGACACAAATCCTTCCGGAAGCAACTGAAGGCCTTGGCGAATTAGAAGTTCTTGAGTCAGAGGAGCAGGACATGGATGATGGAACAACCAGTGACACATATACAGAATTGGAGGACGATTTGTTTGATGACTAAGACGGCCTTATGGGAACAATGGATGAGGATGACGATGATGATGCATCGTAAGTTGGTGTTCACCGAGCCTTTGTTTGTTTCTATGTTTGTTAAGGTAATTGTTCAATAGAAGAGTGTTACTATCTAGTGAGGATTTCCATTCTGTCATTGATGTAACATCAGATTCATTGAATTGTCATTCTGTTTGGTAGAGGAATTGAGTTGGTTTTATTGGCTGAAGTGTTTGCTTTGTCCGAATTGAGCTGGTTTTATTGAAGTTTGTTTAGAATATCGAAATTCATTCATTCATACATTGATGTGTGATGTCGTTTATACATTGTTGTGTGTTGGTGTTTATACATTGTTGTGTGCTGCAAAAACTGTTTGATGTGTACTGCTTAGGAATATTTGGCGTGTGCTGCTATTTGGATCGGTGGAATTCTGCTAGAAATAGTTGGAATTCTGCTGTGTGTTTTGCAATCTCCTTTGCCAATTCCCTTTGGAATCGGTCCATGACAGCAGAGTGTGTTTGCTGTGACTTTGATAGAATCGGTCCCTTTGAGTACTATTGGTTTGACAGAATACTACTGACAAAATACTACAGAATCTGTGTTCTTGGATGTCATCCATAAGGTACATTACATCCTACAAATCCCAGAAAAGGGCAGGCAAATGGGTCGGTTCTAAATGTATGGAAAATAATCAAAAGATGCAAAAGAAATGGCAAAGGATAAACTTACGCCTCGCCAAAATCCATGTGAGGAACCTCTGTGCATGCAGAAAATCGCCAAAATCCAATTGAGGAACGAGAAATATGTGTCTTCTTCCTAAAACTATACCAACAAAAAAGTCTAATTCGTATGATACACCTCAATGCAAGCAAATTCTAATAGAGAATCTTGACTAAATTATTTCACCAATAATATTATATAAAAACTGTTAGAAAATTGAAAAGAGAAGTCAAAAGATTTACCCCTTTGTCTGTAAGTAGGATCAATCGATCAATTGACAATACTTGGGGAATGACGGTCTCATTGGTGACTTGCAACAAAGGTCTTCTGCTTGGGCATCGATCAATTGACAATACTTGGGCATCGATCAATTGTGTGTAAGTCTGTCTTCTGCTTGAAAGGTAACTTTCTATCTAAGTTTCCCTATCGAAGGTAACATCCTTCTGTTTCTGGTTCAAATGGAACATCCTAATTCTTCAACTTCCTTCTTTTGGGCAATAGGAAAATCATTAAAACTAACAACAGTTGCACAAGAACACAATCATTTTGAGTTTAACTTCTACTGGAAGCTGCACATGGAAAGACACGCCAGAATCTACAGAAACAACAACACTCAGTAACAAAAGTAAAAACCCTAACCATAACTTAAACTTTGTAAGTAAATACTTACAGCAGGGATCTTGTTCTCTTGTACAAAAGCAATTGAAACTTCAAAAACACAATTGTCAAGCAGGGATCTTGTTCTGGTGTACTTACAACAGGGATCTTGTTCTCTGTTATCATACTAACAGAGTTGTCAAGCACAAAAACATAATTACTATAGATGATACATTAGCAGAACTGCAGATAGAGGTCGAGTTGTATATAGAGTTGGTACAAGATTTGGATTAACAGAACTGCAGATAAAGGTCGAGTTGTATATAGAGTTGGTACGAGATTTGGATAAGGTCGAGTTGGTATAGAGTTGTATATGAACTGTACTGAGGGTGTCATAAACATGATTTTAGTAACACTTTGACACATGACAACACTTTGACACATAGTAACACTTATACACCTCAATGAATATAATAAATAAGAAAGGTGGATTTCAAACATAAAATGAATATTATTTAAATTGCATACATAATGATAATTAGGTCTTGATTTTAAACATGATTTTAGAAATATTGTGCTATAAGATATCACCCTTAATTAATCTAAAATTTATACAAATTATGTTATTATACAAATTATGTTATTATTAAAAATAAAGAATAAGTATATTTTTCATAAAAGTAAGTAAAATTTGTATAAGTCGATAATAAAATTTGTATAAGTCGATATTAAATTTGTATAAAGTATAATATTATTAAATTTAGTATTTTCTCTGGAATTTACTCATTTAGATTACTGAAAATCGGTTCAACAAGTGGTACAGTTTACCATAAGCAATTTATTTTTTTGTGGTCCATAAGGTTCGCTCCATATTTTCACTAAAAAACTATTTGGTTTGTGAATCTTATTGATAACGGTACGGTTCGTAAAAGGTACTCTTGTAGAGCGATATACATGCATAATAGAAAAATATATAAAACATTATGGCTAACGGTCCAAATGGTCTAGACCGAACCAAAACTGAAAAAACCAAGACCATATAAACGGTCCAAACGGTTCGGGTTTTTTCTAAAGACCGAAATCAATGGCCTTTGTGTTGAACGGGCCTTTAATTAACGGGCCACTTTCATCCAATTGGTGTTACCGAGCCACTTTCATCATTGAGTCGCAGCCCATCACACAATTCCCTCGGTCTAGAAGTGGAACTGCAATGGATGAGGACGTAACTGCAGGGTTTGGCTAGTGCAAATAGCTACGACGTCTCTGTACCTACACGACGCAGTAGGCTTCATCATCAAATTAGTGATGTGATAGGTCAACACAAGTCTTTTCACTTGGTGGAATCTTCTTCTTCCCGCGCTTAAGTTTTCACCCTCATTTCTTCTTCACACTTTCGCGGGCAAGTTTTCACACTTTCGCGGGCAAGTTTTCCCTCCAACCAGTGCTCCTCTACGATCTTCTCTCAACGATAAAAAACACACATGTCGGTGTGCGTTCGGGTTCAGCTAGGTATGGTTCTAACTTCATCCTTGATGATTTTGTTCTAGGCTTCTGTCCAAACTTCTCCACCGTGCTGTGTTTACAAACCCTTTGATCGTCTATGGTGCTCACTTACATGTTTTAGCTCTTTCCCCTATATCTCGTCTATTTGCGAGCATTTTCCATACGATTTTTCCTTTTAAAAAATAAAACTTTCTAGCGAAGGCTCACCTTTGTCGATGATCCATAGCTTATTAACAACTCCCTAAGTAGTCGTAGTGTCATGCATGTCGTTGTTATTAATTTATGCGCAAACACAAGGAATGTTCAACGCTCGGGTGCTTAGTTTGAGAACCCGACTTGATAACTGTTGCAACAACACATAAAGATGAAAACTTTACACCAGAAAAGTGTTTGAGTTCACGTTAGGCTACTATATAACTAAACTGTTCTTTTTAAGTGTTCCTATGTGTTTAACAATATCTTTTCAGGATGGTGTGTACTCAGAGAATGGTCGAAAGAAGTACCGTAGCTAAACAGTTATCGACACGTAGATCCCCAAGGAAGCTAAACAGGGTTGCAACAAGTAAGTTTTTTTTTCATGGCTATGCCTTTTAGTTGCTTTTAGGTTGTCTTGTTAGGTATTTGCTTTGTTTCAGGTGCTCGGTAACTTGTATTAAACATGGCAAACCTACAGTTTGAACTCTCAGTTTGAAATTTCTTTTAGGGGATACGCACGCAGAGAACATCCCTGCAGTCCTTCCTCCACTTGTCGAACCTCCTTTGGAAGTGTCTACTGAAGAGCAAATCCAGCTGGAGAACCCCTATGTTGAGGAACTACTAGGTATACAAATAGGTAGCTTCTAATTCGTCCCATACAACTTGCTTTTCTCCAACTCGGTTATCTAATTGATACCTACTTTACGTGTCAGCAATGCAAGAGGAAGATTTAAGGCCCCCAGCGATCAGACTAAGTATAGGGCGAACTCGTTGCATATGGTTGTCTCAAAATGGCATCAACGAAAAAGAGGTTCTGAAGTTTAACTCTCGAGGTAAAGTCTGCAGTAACAATGCTTCGGTATTTGCAAGTTGGTGTAGTTGCATCGTCCATAAATGAATGAATGCACCTCTAATTGTTAAACACTGGAAGGAGATTCCAAAGTCTCCCATAGACTACGAGGCTAAGACGCTCATGCTGGTTGCCGTAAGTCCTAGTTGTTCTTACTCCCTACACAGTATCATTCAAATTGAAACTGTACTTAGATATTGCACCTCTATATTTGTAAATGCTGTAAATCTTAGCCTAACATTTCCATATTTTTCAACATCGCAGGAGAAGTTAGTGATACCGAATGATGAAAACCTGAAACAACTGATCATTTGCACGCTTAAAGAGAAGTACAGAAACTACAGAGCGAATCTTAAGATAAGGTACTTTGGCAAGTACTTTACGAATGAAGAAAGGTTACAAAACATTCCTCCGGGCGTGGTGAAAGAGGATTGGGTGTGGCTTGTTAACTAGTTCAGCTCTGACGAGTTTAAAGTTTGTGCCTTACTCCCTATCGCAACTGTATTTTTTGTACAGTTAATGAGTGCTGCATTTTTTAAACATAAACTGGTTGTAACCTATTATTTGAAGTTAAAGAGCTATCGGAACAAAGCCAACAAATCTCACCAAGTCATGAGGCACACCGCTGGCACTTCCTCCTTTGCGAGGAGAGAGCAGGAAGAGGTAATCCTAACATTGAAATGTTATCTTTAATAAAGAGTTGGCTACACTTGAACAAGTATATGGTACCCATTGTAGATTGAGAAGAACAACGGGATACATCTCGGGGAGTATCATATGTTCAAGAGGAACCATGTGGACAAGAAAGGGCATCCACTGGATGCTAAAACCATATCAATAATGGTAAGTAGTAATTCATTTGTGATAGCCACAGCCAGTAGATTGTATCTGATTGGTCCCTTATTTTCTTGTCATACCCATTTAGTCATTTTAGGGTATATTCTATAATATGATGCTACCATGATTGCTGTGATTTCTATGTTTGTATATCCAAATGCATGAACCGTGGAGAGATGCGGTAAGTACTCCTGCTTAGTAGTTATGTCCAATGGTGGTAGACCAGGTGTTGTGGCTTCTCAGTTTTTATTTTTATTTGGAACTGATTCTAAATGGATGTTTTGGACCTGATATAAATGTGAACATGTCATCTCTGTTTCGTGTTTTGCAATTGTCGCCATACATTTGTTTGAAATGCTTGGCTATAAATTCGGATGTGTTGGAAATGGTTATATGTTGATGTGCTTGGATATATGTAGATATTTATGTATTCTCTGTTTGGGTATGCTTGGCTACGAGCATACGATAACTATCGACTACGATAATTAACAATTCGAAAATAGTAAAACATTAGCATTTGCATCAAAACGACCCATTTACGATGGACTGTACTTGTATCTGTAATTAATGCTTCATATACAATTTAACCATGACAACTCCGCAGCCACAACAAACTTTCTATAGCAACAACTTTCTTAGTAGTTGAAAATCCATATTAGCATCAACTATGATGAACAGGGTAATATTTATTAATGTTGTATGTGCATCAACAGATTACTTATGACGTGGTCTAACTTTTTGTTCGTCAAAACTCATGCGTCGCTAAGTACGTGTAATTACTTTCAAAGAAATGTTATAGTTGAATAGCGTATATTGCCTCTACGACATGTGATGCAATATACAACAAATAGGGACAACCATACGCTGATACTACTACACTCATTCTACATCTCACATATGTAGAAACCCTAAATCTTCATTACCCTCACATAACCGTCAACGGTAATTACGCATAAACAGAGTCAGCATATTAGCGATGCTAATGATCAAATCAACTATTCATTCCATCCACGACAAATCTTTAGTGTCGACATATTGTCATCGTGGATACCTTTAGCCATGGGGTCTATTGGCACAACTCTTAGCATCGACACGGGGTTTTAGCAGCGCCAACAGTGCTTCCGGCAACGATGATTTACCATCGATGCAGAGCAAATTTCTTATAGTGAATTGGTTCTGTGAATCACCCATAATGGCTCGAAAGCACAACTACCCAGGTTAATCCCCCGAGAAATTGAATAGTGTTCGAACTTAGGATTTAAGGTTAATAAGTTAATTAAAGAGGGATAATATTGTCATTTTATATGTTAGAATAGTGACTTAATGGAGATATTTAACGATGAACAGTAAAAATGACTGATTAATCACATGCTGAAACTTATGTAACCATTTTGTATAAGTTATAACCAATTAGTCACATGCGCAAATATGTGTAACTATGGAAGTAATTAACTCATTTATATATTATATTAATTAATATAGTTAATCAATGAATACAAACACATAATAATTTTGTTGTTTAATAGTTCTTTTAGTTGTTAAATCGAGTCATTTTATTGTTTAATTTGATTTTAAATGCTTATTTTGGTTTTGAATGTTTTTTTTTTTATTTTTCAGTTTAAATCGAAAATCTGAATGGACGATTTATTTTTCCTTATACGGACTTTTGGTCATACTTTTTTATTAAAAAAACGGTTCGCAAATATAGGTATCCAACATAAATAGTAAAAAATTGATCCGACCGATCCGGTCTCACCCCTAGAAAGTGGATAAGCGTTACTTAATTAGAATGTCCTCACAAAATATTATATATATATATATATATAATGAGATAATAAAATAATAAATATTATTATTTGAAATTAATAAAATATTATTATCTTAGAATAAAACTGAAATTTAAATTCTAGAATTCTCCTTTTAAATAATAAGTGTATATATAATTCAAACTTTTCATTTTATAAATAAATGTTTAACCAATTGTAATAAATAACATTCAAGAACTAAGTTGACAGAAGTCCCTAGCCCCTCCACATGTCCGTATTTTATCAAAATATATATATATAATTAGAGAGTTATGCATGTACTTAAGTAACCCCTCCCTTAATTATCCTTATATATTTATTTTTCTGTATTTTCGTTGTAGGGTTGAAATCGAGTGGAAAATGTAGAGAAAATTTTCAAGAGAGAGAGGTGGGTAAGTACGTGTCGTAGGTCCTTTCCAATAAATGATTGAGAAGCAGTAGTTTCTTAGAGGGATGGAGATAGATCTATATTATACATACACCAGTAAACAAACAGAGGAGATGAGAGAGTACCATAGCAGTTTGCTAGAGAGAGAGAGAGAGAGAAAGAGAAGCTACGCACAAAGAAGCTAAGATAGGTTTCTTCTTCTTCTTTCAATTCGCAGATTGTTCTCTTCTTCCTCCATTTCGTTTGGTAGCTGAGCTGTTCCGTCGTCTGTGTCGCTGATAAAATATTTCTCTTACACACAGATACTTCTGCGATACTGAGGTAAATCCATCCATCATCTCCTCAAAACTGGAAACATGGAGACCTAGTCCATCTCTCTTCTTCTTTCTCTTATTGTCTTGGTGATCACTAGATCAGCCATGTCAAATCTCACACCTCAAACTCTTCTTGTTTTGCTTCCAATTCTGCATAATTCAGGTGTTTGGAGGTGGACGGCGGTGGAACGGAATAAGAATCTAGAGTCTCCCTCATTATTCTGGTGACTTATTGATCTGGTTATGATGTTATTTGTTGGCAGACACTGTACTAATCTGTTATTTCTCATGAATTTTTGTTTTTGAAACAAAGAATAGAGACTCTGGCGGCATGGCGTCTGCCTCTTCATCGGCATCCTTCTTCGGTGTACGAGATGAGAATCAGAACCAGATGATGCTTCAACAGAAGACATCAGCAGCGGCTGCTCAAGCTTCCGTACCACCCCAGAAAAAGAGGAGGAATCAACCTGGGAATCCAAGCAAGTATCTCGAATTGATTCAATCCATATTGCTCTTTCCTAATTAACAAAAAAGGAGAAGAAAGAAAACTTGATGTGGGTCTCAGAATCTGAACACAAATAAAAGAAACCAAACCCTCTTTCTCTGACATATGATGTTTCGCTAGTGATATCTTGTTGTTCATATCTTTAATGATGAGCCAAGCAAATTCTGAGGTGGCCGTTTTCTAACTCGGAGTTGTTTGGAAGCAGATCCGGATGCAGAAGTGATAGCACTATCTCCCAAGACCCTAATGGCAACAAACAGGTTCATATGTGAGGTTTGCAACAAAGGGTTCCAAAGAGAGCAAAATCTACAGCTCCACAGAAGGGGACACAACCTTCCCTGGAAGCTCAAGCAAAAGAGTACAAAAGAAGTGAAGAGGAAGGTGTATCTTTGCCCCGAACCCTCTTGCGTTCACCACGAACCGTCTAGGGCTCTTGGCGACCTCACCGGTATCAAGAAACACTATTCTAGAAAGCACGGCGAGAAGAAGTGGAAGTGTGAGAAGTGCTCTAAGCGATACGCGGTTCAATCAGATTGGAAAGCTCATTCAAAGATCTGCGGCACCCGCGAATACAGATGTGATTGCGGCACTCTATTCTCCAGGTAATCTTTCATCTATTTCGCTTAGGGTTCATACTACGTTACAAAAATCCGACCAAGAAAGGCACAGTGGTTGGCAGATTAAGGGCTGGGTACGGATTCATTCATCAGAGGGAAAAGGGTTCTGGAAATATTTTAAGGTGCAACTGGGAAATTATTCTATTAATTTGATGGAATAAATTAAACAAATATCAAGAGAATTGGCGTTTCTCTTTGTCGAGGGGATCCAAACCCTAAACGGCTGTTTCCATCTTCTTCTCCTTCCTCCCGCTAATTCTGTGTACGTGGAGGACCATCTGGGAGGACCGCTTCCACGTGAATAAAATCTGTCTGTCACTTGAAAAAAAAAAAAAACTCTTTCTTCCTCACTCTAAGTATACGTTTTCAACAGTAAAAATGAAAATAATTAATATTGAGATTGTTAAGAAAAACTAAGTGCAGTCAACCTAGTGTCACACAATATAGTTTGTAGACCGGGACGGACTTTGCAAAATTGTTTCTAGTGTTATAAGAAGCAGAAAAGGGAATTTTTTTACCTTTTTAACAGTTCTTGAAAACATCGTCAGATTCAGATAGATAGAGAGTTGTTGTTCCTGTATCGTTTTCTTGTTCACGTGTAGCTTACAAGTACATGCTGGTGGTGGGAAGGGCATCAATAAAAATGTTAATGTTCCTGTGTGAATTTGTTTGTTGTGACATGAGTTGGAAATATATATATTACTGGAGTTTGTTTTCTTCTGGGTTGGCCATATTTCCGCAGAGCAGAGCTGGCTAGCCACTTCTGCAGGTCCTCCTTTTCATGAAAACATTGGCCCCAACCAGACTCATCTTCTTCTTCTTTCTTTGAACAATAATTATTTGAATATGATACAACACACACACAATATATATGTAATTATTCTAGTGTGATCTGCTAGCTATATCACCTTATGTTTAGAACGACAGCTAAAACCCTAACGAGATTGACATCCTAGTATTTTGAGATAAGAGCCTGAGTGATTATTGGGTATGTTTGTGATTTTTTATTTATTTTGAATGAAAAAATCTATTTTCGGTTTGATTCTTCAACGATAGAATAGAGTGTGTGAAAGATAAGACGATAGATAGAGATGTAGGGACCGAGCTGAGCCATTTATTAGTCTTTTCAGTTTTCACCCTTTGAGAATCTTTCACCAATACTGAAGATAATTCCTTTGCTTCATTTATTGAAGAGTCAGTCCACAATATAGTAACGTCGACTTGATTGATTAAATACTCTCCATTTCTTCCCCATTATTATTCTCCTTCTTTACACCCGTGAAGTTGCAGTGGCTCGTACTTCCTAATACCTCTCGTTTCCTTGTTTAGCATTAATACTAACCATTCTTTTCATGGAAAACATTAATTAACTTTTGTTTTCACCTTAGTTATGAACATTTTCTATTTTGTTTTCTTCTTTTCATTTTGTATGATAATAAAGGCACTGTAAGGCTATATGTGTGGCATGACTATGTTAAGGATGTACATGTTTTTCCTTTCGATTTAGAATAATGTACGTCTTGCTGAGAATAGGAACAATACATCACTTTCTAGCTAAGTTCAGACCAGAACTACTTTAATTGGTTAAGTTTTAATACGTATGATGACTTATTTTGTGCAGACGAGACAGCTTCATCACGCATAGAGCATTCTGCGATGCACTTGCACAGGAGAGTGCGAGACACCCATCAAGCTTGAACACATTTGGTGGTGGTAGCCTCTATGGTGGGAACAACATAAGTTTAGGTCTGTCTCAGTCTCAAATGTCTATGCTTCAACCACCCAACGCAAATAGCATGCTAAGGCTAGGCAGTGCAGGAGGGCCCAAGTATGAGCATCTAATTCAATCTTCAAACCCTTCTGCTAATTATGGACAATATCCCCATATGCCTCCTTCAAACTCCTTTTTCAAACCAGAAACAAACACAGAAGGGTTTGATCCTCAATCTCACCAACCTCCTTTCGGGTTAAGTGGTCTCATGCACAACCCTAACATCCTAGTCCAAGGCAACAACAACTTAGGTGGACAAGCAACTGCAAACATGTTCAATGTTGGCTTCTTTGGTAGCAATGCTTCCGGACCTGGCCTAAGCAGCAGCACAAACAATTCAAACTCAAACTCGAGTAACTTCCCATCTTCTGGGTTACTAAGCCCGAGCCAGTTCAGTAGTGGGAATGGCGGTGGGCTCTTCTCCGATGCCATGGGTGACCGAGGAGTTGGGTCAGGATTCTCTTCCATGTACAATTCACCACTTCCCAATGAAAACATGGTGTCACATATGTCTGCGACTGCATTGCTCCAGAAAGCTGCTCAGATGGGTTCGATAACAAGTAGTTGCACAAGTTCGTCTTTGTTAGGGCTGGGAGGAGGATTAGGAACTTCAGCTTCTGGTGGTAGTATGAATAGGCAACTCATGTCATCTATGAACTTTGATGGTGATTTCCAGAGCGGTGGGAAGCTTCCATCTCAAATGGAGAATGAGAACCAGTTTCGTGGCTTGATCCATTCCCTCACCAATGGAGGTTCATCCTTATTCGGTACTCACAACGAGCAAGATGGCAACTATGGTGGATTCAATGTTGGGAATCTTGATCAAGGCAAGACTGACTTCTCATCAAGCTTAGATGATGGCAAATTGCAGCAGAACCAGAATATTGGAGTGAATATTGGTGGAGGCTCGGATAAATTAACTCTTGATTTTCTTGGTGTGGGAGGCTTGGTGAGGAAGAGGGCAGACGGTTACCAACATCTAGATCATCCTCAGTTAGGCATGAGTAACATCAGCTCATTGGCCCAAGAAATGAAGAAAGTGCAAGGAAGTGAACAACAATTTGGAAGTTAGAAAATGATATGATGATTCTAATCAATAGAAATTCTCTGAGGTTTGGGTTGGTGGAGTGACAAAATTCTAATGATCATATGGAGAAGGAAGGACGTTATACCAAAAGGGTCTTGAAAGTGTATCAAGTTGAGTTTGAATTAGACCTTTTTTTTCATCCTTTGTCTAGCTAGCTAGGGTTTCATTTGGTCGTCTGTTTTTACAATTTTAATTACATTGTTGTCTACACCATTACCGTACGTACTTTTCTCTCTCTCTCTCTCTCTCTTATAAATGGAACTGCTATATATATATGCATATCCACAGAGACTGAAGTAGCTGGACTAGTAAGTACATTCTACGTCCTTCACAATCAATACATACATCCATTATTAAGAAGATGAAGGATAAGATACGCTTACCACTCATTCTCTGTATATATATATATAGCAAAGGCACTCCTAATGGTGTACCATAACTTAATTGAAGATAAGAAGAAAATCTGTATTGTTGCTATTTCTTTTAAATAAATAAGTACAGTATAACAACTGTCTAAATAAAAGTGCGAGGTGAAGGAAGATAAAGAACGTGAAAACTGAGAAGTTTAGTTCGAGTAGGCTTGTCCAAATGAACCGCTTCGGATGAACGGGTCTGGTCTGGTATGGAACTGGGTTGGTTCGAACCGGTTCGTCCGAACTAGTTCCAAAACCAGACCAGTGTTTTTAGCCTTCAAATAGAACAGTTCAAAATAGTACCAAAAATACAGCTCGACTCGACTCGCTTTTTGATACTGGTTTATACTTAAATTTAAATCAAACCACTTTAAATTAAGCCGGTCTGATGAGCCAAACCAGACCAGTCTCCAGACCATCGATCTGTCTCTCACGGGTCGTGAGTCACGGCTCACCTCAGTCTCAAACTCTCAAATGAGTCAAATGACAAATGAAAATGAAATCTCTAGTCTTCAACGCAACCATCAATCCACACTTTATAGGATTAACTGGAGTTACAGATTAGTTGAGGTGTTGACATCTTTTGATTTCTTTGTCTTGTCCGCATAATTTTTTTCAAATCTGCATTTTGTGAGTTCCTATAGGTAACTGTTAGGTGCAGCTATTGCTGATGAGCAAGTATTGTTTCTGCCGAAAGGAAAATACAAAATAAAGCTAAATTTCCTTTTGCTCTTTCAACTAGTTGTCATTATTAAGGAAGGAAATAACGTGTTCATTTTCCTTTAAAAACAGATTTTGCAAGTTTTCAGTAAAGATGCCAGACACATTGGAAGCAAGGAAAAAAGAACCGAACATTGAGAATCTTGGTGGATATGATACTGAATATGCTAGGGTGGCAATATCTGATGATCCAAGTGCAATTGAAGCTAATGCCTTACAACCTGATGGTGGAGGAAGGATTAAATTGTTTAGCCTTACAAGCTAAATCTGAAACTTTCAGAAGTTTTTTGGCTGGTTTGGGTCCGGTTTGAACCATACCGGCTCTTAACCAACATTATTATAAAAAACAGACCAGAACAGTTCGAATCGGTTCTGAATCGGTTCAAACCAGACCAGTTCTTTTTGCCATAAACCAGGCCAGCTTTTTTAGAAGCAGAATAAAGTACTGTTTTTTTTGCAAACCAGACAAGTTCAGTTCTGAGCCGGTTCGGGGTCGAACCGGTTCATGAACAAGCCTAAGTTCGAGTATTTGAAATGTGAGCATTTTCCTAACTAGAATGAGTTTAAAAAAAATTGTTTGAATGTTTCTCAAAATAAGGCCCTATTTCAAAATTAAATATCAAAATAACCATCAAATTTCTAAAACTAGAAATTTAGACATACCCACTAACCTTGTTCCCCGGTATTGGTATTAGAACTCAATGCCATTTGCTTAGTTAGAATTTTAATTTAATTATGAATGTACTTATTTATTTATTTTACTTTCTTTTAGATGGTACAAAATAAGTCTATTTCCAAAAAAAAGTACTCCAATTTAGAAATGTGCTTCTTTTTCAACTATCTAAACTATAGAAATAAAATGAGTACTTAGATAAATGACGTTAAGTTTCATCTTCAACTTTAAATAAAGTTATCAACTAATTTAATTTTAAAAAAAATTGTACCTATCAACAACTCTCGCAGTTATGCTTACTTTTGGAAACGTGATCCTTACATTATATTATTATTTAGCTTTCAATTCATGGTTATAATTGTGGGAATACAAAAAATGAATATTTTTTTTGTAGGAACTACTGTTATGAACCATGGTAACAGTTGAGGTCGGTATAGTCTTACGACTTATTGATCGGATTCAATATTATATATATTTATATTCAAGTAGATTAAATAGTGATGGGAATCCATCCCATTCAATAAAAGAGAAAGTATTTGGTGAAATTCCTCTCCATTGGACGGATGAAGGATGAGGAGAGAGGGATTGGATCAAGGACTGGGACAAAAATGATAGGAAAGGAACATCACATTTGAAAGCTTCCACGAACTTTCCAGATGGATGGAATTCTCAAAATATGTTCGATGGGTATGATTCATTACAACCTAGATTTTTTAGAAACTAATTCTTAAGTGAAATTTCTTCATATTATTTGGCATCCATATTAGTTTTTCGAAAAATTTGTGAGAACTGCTTTTCATACCTATAAGAGGGATAACAAAATGTGTACTTTGTATTTCTTTCTAATTCTTAAATGAATTTATGAAATGTATAACCATAGTCTATATAACCGTTTAAAAACACTATTTTGCCCATAATGTTTGGATTGAAATAAAGTTTCTCTCTTAATGAATAAAGACAAAACGTTCAATCCTTAATATTTGACATGTCAAGTTTCTTTTTTCTATCAAAATTTTCATCATAACTTAACAAAATATGTTTAAAATTTACAAAAGTAACAAAACTCTACAAAACTCTTTTATATGTTAAAATTGAATCCCGATTCGATCGAGACTCAATTGCCCTAATCGAATTGAGGATAAACCGAACCTCAATTCTATCGAGACTCAATTGTAACCAGTGTTATCAGACTTCTCGCCAACCTCAAACACCTCTTGGTTGTCTTCATAAATGTGACCCGTAAAATGCTCAATATGTGGATCCTTTTCATTTATCCAAGCATCTGAGAGTGCATCAACGTCAAACTCGTCATCTGAGAGATCATTTTTGTGACCATGCAAAACATTCACTCCATACATATAATTTTCATTAGTCTAGAAAGAGAGATATCCAAGGTAGTTGTAGTAATACTGGAGGTATCACCCTCATAAACCTTACTACCATTCTGTGACAATATTTTGCCATCATACAAGCAAATGATATCAATCTCTGTCATGTTTGATCCTAAATAATTAGTATTATAAAAGGTCTAATTAGATGTGTTTATCATTTAGTTAACCTAATATTCATATAAATATAACTTATTCCAGTTTTAAAAGAATTGTAATTAAAGAATATATAAACATATATAACATACCTTCAAAATTGCTTACTGTAGAATTTGGTGAAGAACAAGGAGCTGCTACCAAATAAACATGCGAGATAAAAATGAAAGAGATGACTCAATGCAACCGGCCACAACTGATTTAAACGGGAGTTGATTGAACAATAGCGTCAATAATAGAGAATATTTACAAATAATTGCATGCAAACACAAATAATTGCATGCATACACAAATACTTTGAGTAGCGTGTTGTATAATAGACGCTATAACATTTTCCTAAAATGTTTATCTTCGTACATACATTCTCAATTTTTTATCTGATAGTAACTTTATGAAAAAATTTGTCATATTATAATGATTTAAGTTATCAAATATTAGATGGGTTATTCTGAACGCCACCACTTCGATGGTAAAATTAGTAGCGGAGATGCCATGACAAAAGGTCGTCTCGTAATATCTACTAAACCTCACCCAAAACACTATTTTAATACTTTTCTTTCATACATGTCAATGACAATATAGAAAATTCTAGCTGGCACACTAGCGTTTACAATATGTTGTAAATGCACCTAAAAATTAAGTTAATATAGACGAGTTATTTTAAAAAACCAATTATAATTTAATAATAAAAATGAGCAAGGTGAATAAGGGAAATGCATATAGATATATAACTAGAAAAATAAATGTGTCCATCAAAATTCTAATAATCAATAAAAATGAACATTTTAAAATATAATTTATTTTAAATGTAAGACAAGTTAAAATATTGAAACTATATATAGGAAAAAAAACCTATAAAATTATGACACTTGAGCGACTAGAAAATAGACTGATAAATATAAAAAGGACTGTATTGATTATGCATTCGGCTCCACACCCTCTTAGCCCTAACTTGGATTTGAGCCATATATGGTTGATTTGGAACATAATAATGTACTTATTTCTAGTTAAAAACGTTTAAAACTTGTTATACAATTATCATCATACGATTTTTATAATTTTCTCAATTTTTATATTGATTCACAAATGTAATTTATTGTATAATTTATTTATTTTATAATTAAACTTTGGCATTTTTGTATCATTTTAGGTTTTCCGCTTTGATATTTTTTCCCTCTTTTTCTTTTATTTTTTCATAGAATTCACTATATTTCAATTTTTTAGCATTTGTTTTCAATTCTTTTTGGTAAATTTACAATCATTTGTAAATATTAGGGTGCAAAATAATTTTTTATATATATGATGATTATGATATATATAGCAAAACAAAAAGATATGACATTCAAAAGAGAAGAAATTTTAAAATATTGGTGCGGTGGATGCCACGTAATATAAAGAAGCCTAATTTATAAATTAATTTATGAAAATGTATAGTTTTAAATTAAATTGTATTCCTTAACCTGTCACTCCGTTACCAAAACGTACATGGCAGCGGATTTCTGTCGGGACAGAGTCAGCTGTCAATTGTCATTATCTACTAAACTAATTTATTTCTTCATTAAAATTCAAATGAATAAATAATAGTCCGTACAATTTTGTAATAAATATATCTACAAGGCAAGTAGAGATAGAGAGAGAATGGAATACTGTGGCTTTGTATGTTTTATGAAAAAAGAGTCGAATAAAAATTGACTACGGTCGTTGGGTTACCCTAATATAATAAACCCCCAAATAGAAATATAATACGCTAATTCTCATGCTACCAACCCTCTCTCTCTTGCACAAAACAGCTTCACAGCTCTATTTCCGGGTGATATTCTCAATTTTTTTTATTGAAATTTAAACATAACATGTACAATAAATAACAAAATAGGTGTGTTGGTTTATAAAATTTGAACATTCAACAGATCCTTGAACCTCATGCATAAATCATAATGGGACAAGATACTGAAGGTATTCGTGAAATTCGGTTTGATTACTCCGAACACTTACAAAAAGAGGACGTTATTTCCGAGTTCCTCTCTTTGTTTAAGTAGGAATATATGTATGGTAATACAATGGTAAAAAATGTGGATCCCACTTTTGAATGATTATTTCGAATATATATATTACTGTTGAAATTTAAGACAAACAATCTTACTATAATTCTAACTTGGTTGTACCTTGCCCTTTTATCAAGGTTAAAAGAAATTTATCCTTTTAGAATGAGTTGTTATAATCAGATATCCTTTTTAGGAGGAACCAATGTTTACTCAGAAGTAAATCAGTATTAAGTATGTCAATCTCAAAATGAATTACCATTATGGTTGAATAACATATGTAATGCATCTTGTTTTGGAGGAGAGTCGAATAAGTCTAAGGACTTTATTGATTGTGTTAAACTGTAATACCCCACTATTTAAGACATTTAAATGTATGCCGATATGAAATCGTTTCAATGATACCATTTGATAAAAAATGTTTTATTTCTGGCTCAATATCAACTACGAAAGACAAAATATTGATATGGTGAAATATCCTAATAACAAATGATATGTCGCCCAAACCAGCGGGAGATTTGGAGACCTGACCAGCGTGAGAATGCTAGAAGTTTTGTATGTCAAAGAGGCGTAGCAATAACATCCAAAGGTTAAATGAAAGGATTACGAAAAAGGATTTAATGGTATTGAACGTGTTTTGAAAATCAATTTGATACTTGATTTAAACACGATTTTGACGTGATGATGACACCATTTCTAAAGTTAAGATTAAACCAACATATTTATGAATGGATAAATAATTTGTTCAATCATATACTCATTGAAAATATAGTTTAACGATTCTTGATTCGGTAGGATATAGTTAGGGTTACTTACTAGATTGTTCCCGCAACCTAACCACCCACCCCACCCCTATTCACTCCACAGTTTTAGAATAGTGAATTACCGCTTATGGATCACTTGAGGTAAAGAATGAACAAGATAGTTGTGATTATCAGACTCTGCAGCAAAAGATCAAGTGCAATTTAAGAAAATCATTGTAGTCACCAAAAACATTTTTTAAGAAAAGGTATCTATCTGTTATACGTACACATTTTTACCCAAGTCGGGATCCTCGGGACAACACCGTCTGTCTTCCAGCTTTGTAATGAAATTGGGCATATGTGCGCGCAATGTCCTCAGCGTTTTAAGCATGCCTATGCTGCCACCGACATAGCAGATTCTCTCAATGCACTCTCGGTTGACGAAGGTGACGACTCTTAATGGTATGTTGATAGTGGAACCTCAGGTCATATGACAAACGATCTCAGTAATATTCTTAACCCTGTTCCTTTTCGTAAATTAACAAGAATATCAGTAGGGAATGGTCAGTCATTGCAGATATGACATATTGGAACTTCAGTTCTACATACGCCTTCTAGGAACTTATTACTTAGCCTAGTTTATTACGTTCCTAAACTATCTCATAGCCTAATATATGTCAAACAATTATGTTGTATGAATTCATGCTCAATTGAGTTTGATGCTATAAAGGACACAGGAACAGGTACAACTCTTCTCAAAATTATCAACCCTAATGAGCTCTATTCGGTTCCCAGATCGCGCATGTCGACTTCGCAACACCACATTGTCGGCTTGGGAGCTTCTCTTGACCATTGGTACAATCTTCTTGGTCACCTCAACTATCACTCTCTTGTCCTACTTTGCTCATGCATTCGTCTACCTAGAATAAGTAGCAACAAGCTCAAATGTGTGTCATGTTGCTTAGGTAAATCTCATAGGTTACTGTTTCATTCCAATAATCATAGAGCTTCTATTCCCTTGGTGCTAATACACTCTAATGTTTGGATGAGTCCAATTATCTATTTATCCGGTTTTAAATATTTTGTCTTATTTGCGGATGACTACTCTCGTTTTTGTTGGGTTTTTACGATGAAAAATCAATATGAAGTCCCTATTCATTTCAAAACATTTCGGGTTCGGGTAGAAAATATTTTTAATGTAAAAATTCGGTGTCTACAAAATGATGGTGGTGGTGAATACACAAGTAATGCCTTTCAAAAACATTTACGCAACCTAGGCATTCAATACGGTCTTTCATGTACGCAAACAACGTGTCAAAACAGTCTTGTCGAGCACAAATTACGTCACCTCATAGAAACTACAACATTGTTACTACATGCAAAAATGCCTTTACAATATTGGGTTAATTTTTTTATACGTCTGTCTTCATCATAAATTGTCTTCTCTTTCAAACACTTCAGTTCATCTGCCCGTTTCGAAAGTTATATGGTGTAAATTCTTATTTTTTTTGTGGTTCAAAACCTTTGGTTGTGCTTGTTATCCATACTTAGGCTCACAAATTCGTAACAAACTATCACCGTCCTTGCGTCTTCACTGGCTATGCTCCGAACTACAAAGGTTACCCTTGCCTCATCCGTGCTAGTAGTCGGGTTATTATTATATGTTGACATGTGGTGTTCGATGAAGATCATTTACCGTTCTCGGAAACTACATTATCTCCGACCACACCCATCTCGGAAAATGCCATCCCAAATATTGCATATCCAAATCTCATTCTACCATCGGATACATCTCTATCTCCAGCCACAAACCCACCACAAGTCCCAGAATCTCCAAATCAGTCACCCTCTGTGACACAAAAGTCCCTGTCATCCCTTGCTCCCCAACCCGAGCCAACTACCACGATCCCCCACTTAGGCGAGCCAACCAACCCCATTTCCACAACAACTGCACCAAACCTTTCTGTTGATCCACCTACCCTAAGAAATACTCATCCTATGCGTACGAGAGCTAAGGTCGTCTTGTTCAAATCACTCGGCCTTCTAAACCTATCAAACCATGTAGTTCATGACGTTCCAACATGTATCTCTGCAGTTGCTCGTGACCCAAACTGGCAAGCATCAATGACAGAAGAATACACTGCCCTTGTTGCGAACCAAACATGGGATCTCGTACCACCAGCCTCAACTAAAAATCTTGTTGGTTGCAAAATGGGTTTACAAGGTTAAAGAAAACTTTGATGGTTCAATTGATCGCTACAAGGCTCTACTAATAGAACAAGGCTTCAAACAACAACCTGGGATTGACTTTGGCGAGACATTTAGCCCAGTCATCAAATCTGTAACCATTTGTCTCATTCTCTCGAAGGCTTTATCTTAAGGTTGGATCATCAAACAAGTTGATGTGAAAAATGCATTCTTGCATGGCCACCTCACTGAAGAGGTTTATATGAGCCAACCGCCTAGCTTCAACCATCCAGACTTTCCTAATCATATTTTTCGACTCCGCAAAGCTATCTATGAACTCAAGCAAGAACCACGTACGTGGTTTCAACGGTTCAGCACGTCCTTACTACACTTTGGCGTTCGTCTTAGCCGAGTCGATCTATCCCTATTCATTTATATTAAAGGTGCTGACATTGTATATCTTATTCTTTAAGTCGACGATATCATCATAACTGGAAGTCGAGCATAAATCTTGGAGCATATTATTCGGAAAATATCAGCTGAATTTGCAATGAACGATCTTGGTTCACTACTTCTTGGGCATTGAGTCTCATCGACGGTCCGATGGTTTAATACTGTCTAAAAGTAAGTATATTTTGGAACTTCTTACCAAGTTTAACATGTCTAATGTCAAACCTCTTTCCACACCGTTAGCATCAAAGACTTCCTTATCAGCGTATGAAGTTGACCTTCTACCAGACTCATCTATTTATTGACAAATGGTAGGTGGACTTCAATATGTCACTATGACTCGTCCCGACATCTCGTTTACCGTCATCTTGGTAAGTCAATATATGCATCAACCTCGACTACCACATCTACAAGCAGTCAAACACATTTTTCGATACCTAGCCGACATTATTCGCCATGGAATGTTACTACGTAAAAGCTCTTCACTCGACTTATATGCCTATTCTGATGTGGTCTGAGTCGGATGTTCAGATACACGACGGTCCACTTCTGGATTTTGCGTTTTTCTCGACTCCAATCTAATCTCATGGCGTGCCAAGAAACAACAAATTGTTGCTCGCTCCAGCAAAGAACCTGAATACCGCTCGGTTGCCCACTGCGTTGCGGAGCTCATATGGATTCAACAACTCCTTGGAGAGCTCAACACACATATTCCCAACACTTCAACAGTCTATTGCGACAACGTCTCCGCCACGTACCATGCATTGAATCCGGTTCTCCATGCTCAGACAAAACATATCGAGCTAGATGTACATTTTGTTCGAGACCGCGTCTCAATTGACCGCCTACACGTTCATTATGTTCCATACATCGACCAACTTGCGAACATCTTTACGAAAGATCTACCTGAGTCTCGTCACGCTAATCTTCGACACAATCACTCAGTGATACTCACCACTTCGGATTGAGGGAGGGGGTTAGAGTAATAGTATATTATTTTCATACTCGTTGGACAATTTATTGTGATTTATACTGATTTATTGTCTGTCATATTTGGTTGTAACTATGTAAGGAAATCATGCAATTACCTACTTTATATAATGTGAATTATGCCATGAATTAGGGCATCTTCTCCACAAATTCAATCCTCGATCAACCTCTTTGTCGATCTCTGTCTTCAACCTTCATCAGGATTTTGGGTCCTGATAAAGTGGTATCAAAGCGAATCCGAAACCCATAATCATATGGTCAAGCGAGGATGCTTGTACCTGGTGGAATAGATATTATAAAGAAGAATTTAGGAGATGACAAAAATGCATGGTTATGTTAATAGGGATGATTCTGAAATACACAATTGGAGTTTCATTCTTTCAAATTTCGCATGATCACTTTCTGTTATACATTTTAGAAGTATAAAGCTTGGAGATATAGAGACTAAAGATGTACATAACAGATGTTACATTATAATTGAAGCGTAATTAAGATTATAGACTTCTTAAATTTACTTTTAGAATATATAAATACTAAAGACTTCCAACGAAGTTCCTGAAACTAGATATAAGTTTGATTATACTAACTTATTGGAATAAATTCCAATTTAAACATATTGTAAAGATGAATTTTAAATATATGAAGACTCAAGATTCACTACGGAAGAGAATTTTGAAATGTGATTAGAGATCAATAAAACAAATTTAATGTGTTTGACTTGGTTTAATGTTTAAGAGGTGATACGATTAGACTTAACAACGAAAGATGAGCTATTGAAGTTTGGAATGATTTAAATATAAATTCGACCAGCAAAAGAATAAGGAATTGTTAAGGCAAAGGTTGATTGGAAGACCTTGTGCTTGATGAACTAAAAATGTAAACAAGGATAAAACATGGAGCATACGTATGCAAAGAGGATGAACCTAAGGATCCAAACTTCAAGGATGAGACATACAGTGTTAAAATTTCCAAAATGAGAAATGATGGTCGGAAATCATAAATGGATCCGCTTAAGTGGAAAACAATAAGCAACCCCATTTGGCCACTCCATGGAAAAAGACGATGGTTAAATTCTGTTAAATCAGAGGATTTAAAGAAATCCTAGAATCTGGTGAAGAGGTATGAAGAACCGAAGGGATGCAGAGAAGAAACGAAGGAACGCAGCGGTTGGGGATCATTGAAGCCAGTTCCTTCATTTGGTGGCTTTTTACCCTTTAAATAGAAAACCCTAAAAACTAATAGCAAATTACACCCTACAATGTTCGATAAATGAAATAACAACCAGAACAGAAAATAACAACAATCAATGTCCTAAAATATAAAAGATGCTAAAATAGTCATTGAAGAATATAAACCGAGGCAAAGCTTCTAGATTGTTATATATATTTCAACACTCCCCCTCAATCTGGAAGTTATCTTGATCTTCTTTCTTTGAAAAAATGTTCTTCATTCCCAACTCTGCACAAATATGATTATGTTGCTGACCTGCAATAGCCTTGGTAAACAAGTCAGCAAATTGCTTTGAAGTTTTAACAGGGCTGAGCTGTAACATATTTTCAAGAAATTTCTCCCTAATATAGTGACAATCGATCTCAATGTGTTTTGTTCTTTCATGAAACACAGGATTATTTGGAATCTGTATAGCAGCAGTATTGTCACAATGCAAAATAACAGTTTTTTCTTGAGGATGTCCTAATTCCTCCATTAATCTTCTAAGCCAAATAATTTCAAAATGTTGATCCCATACTTCTATATTCCGATTCGGCTGAAGATCTAGATACTGTATTCTGTTTCTTGACTTTCCAGGATATCAAAGACTTACCCAGAAATATACAAAAACTTGTGACGGACTTTCTTGTTTCCACACAACTTGCCCAATCCGAATCACAATATGACACAAGATCAGGTATAGAATCAGAAGAAAATAGAATACCTTTACCTGGTTCTTGCTTAATATACTTGACAATTCTTAATGCTGCATCCATATGAGAGTTTTTGGGATCCTACATATATTGACTTAAGCTTTGTACAACATAGGAAATGTCAGGTCTGGTTATAGACAGATGTAGCAATTTTCCTATCAGTCTTCGATATTGAGAGACATCATCTAGGGATTTGTCATCAGCATTAACACCTAGGTGTTTATCATATTTTCTACTTGTAAGTTTCAGATTCACATCCGTAGGTGTTTTAGCTGTCTTTCCACTAGATCAACCAACACTCTAAATTAATTCAGGAGAGTATTTTCTTTGACAGAGAACAAGACCCTGTTGGGATCTAGCAATCTCAATGCCAAGAAAATATCTCAATTCCCCAAGATCCTTCATTTAGAAATTATTTTCCAAAACAGTTTTCAATTCAGACACCAGCACAATCCCCTAAATTTAAGATCCTATTCTTGGGTAAATTCAACGAATGAACATGCTCTAATGCCTTAATCGACGCATGACTGAACCGCTTATGCCACAGCAAAACATTCTCAGGTAATGAAGGAACAATAGTGGAACCAGCACATGTGTGAGGGGACTTAAAAAAGTATAATCCAGAATGATGACTACCAGTCCCCAAGACCCACCCATTTGAGAGGTCCTGCAGGACAACAAGATTGGGGTAAAAGGTTGCAGAGTAATTCAAATCTTTAGTAAGCTTTGAAATGGATAACATATTGTATTTGAAATCAAGTAAACATAACACATTCTGCAATCTATTTTCAGGGGCAATGCATACATTTCCAACACTTTCAACATCAGAATATCTACCATCAGGTAGCTGAACTCTAGTTCCAGACACATTTTTAGCATTTTCAATCCAATCACATCTATTCGTCATATGATTTGATGCACCAGTATCTAATATCCAACTGTCTTTATCATGTAAATAGACAGAATTGAGGGATATACCTGCCGTATTGGATCGATGTTCATTAGGAGCGGTAGCACCTGCTGCATTAGCAGTGCTGCCAGCTTGTCACACAGTCTGCAAGAGTTTATCGAATTGTTCCCGACTGAGGGTAATAGAGCCTTGAGAACTAGAACTCACACAAGAATCGTTAGCAGCACTTTTATTAATACCAGAATCAGCATCCTCATTGTTACCTATAACAACATTGGCTTTTCCTTTAATTCCTTTTATTTTCATGATCTCCTTGTATTTAAAACAATTGTCTTTCGCATGCCCTTTCTTTTTGCAATAATCACAACCTCTAGAAAAACATCTATCAATGGTGTGACCTTTTTTATGACAATGAGAGCATTCAAGATTTTGGTTTCCTTTGGGCTTATCAGAATTAAAAGACACATTGGCAGAATTGAAACCAACAGAAGCACTCATAGCATAAGTAATGCCTCTCTAGCTTTCCTCTTGCATCAATAAATTGTAAGCCTGATTAACAGAAGGCAAGGGATTCCAGAGCAACAAATGACTTCTAACACCAGCATAGTTATCATTCAAACCCATTAAGAACTGAAACAATCGTTTGTTTTCTTTATGTTCAATGTGTTTCTTAAAATCATCACCATCAATATGCGGTAAGGCACACGCATCATCATATTCAACCCATAACAATCTAAGCTTAGTAAAGAATGTCGAAATAGAATCAAGCCCTTGTCTTGTCATGACAATCTCAAGGGTTATTTGATAAGTTCTAGGACCACTGACCTTATCAAACCTCTCTTTCAAATCTTTCCAAACCAAAAAAGAATGCTCAACATACATATATCCATTTCCTATGTCCTTAGCAACAGAATTGATAATCCAACCCAAGACAACCGCATTGCATCTATCCCAAAGATGATGATAGGCAAAATTGAATTTTTCACGCATGCAAGTACCGGTAATAAACCCTAGTTTATTTCTACCCAACAAGGTGAACCGAATTGCCCGGCTCCACATAACATTATTCTCGGGTCCAGTTATTGTAACGGAATTCATATTAATCCCAAGGTTATCACTAGCATGCAGAAATAAAGGGTGATGAGAATCAACCTTCGCCATGGCTTCGTGATTAACCAAATCGGTGGCATCGTTACCTGCCTCCATGATTGGTTTTTCCTCGGCCATGTCAAGATCTCATAAATAAAGGGTGAGAATATACCAAGACAACACAAATCCAAGAAAGATATCCAGAATCAACACAAAAGCCACAGAAGAAGAAACACAACAATATTCACAGATATCCTTATATCAAGCAACAACAGAATCAATACGTGAAGATTACTTCTAAAAAAGAACGAATTAACCAGACAAAAATCTGATCCGAAAAGATGGAAGCCAAACCGTTCACGGTAAAGAAGGAACACAAAAGGCCAGAAGATTTCTCAAGAATCAATAATATCTGCTTCAATCATGAAAAAGATCTTCACTTAAAACAGAGAATCACATACCAGAGACTCTTAAGAAGAATAGTTTCTGAAATCGTTCAGATTTCAGACTAATGGAGGGAAGAGAAAACCTTCGGATTTCTACAGGCCAGGATGAAGACGGTGTTCTCCAAAGGTAAGATCACCAAATCTCTCTGATACCATGTTAAATCAGAGGATTTAAGGAAACCCTAGAATCTGGTGAAGAGGTATGACGAACCGAAGGGACGCAGAGAAGAAACCCAGCGGTTGGGGATCATTGAAGCCAGTTCCTTCATCTGGTGGCTTCTCACCCTTTAAATAGCAAACCCTAAAAAATAATAGCAAATTACGCCCTACAATGTTCGATAAATGAAATAACAACCAGAACATAAAATAACAACAATCAATGTCCTAAAATATAAAAGATGCCAAAATAGTCCTTTAAGAATATAAACTGAGGCAAAGCTTACAGATTGTTATATATATTTCAACAAATTCACGCAATACTAAGTGGATACAAGAAGATATTGCGTGCAAAATTATAAAGGCTCAAATTGAGCAAATAAACATTAACTTTGATGTGCAACATAAAAATAAAGTTTGAGGACGAAATTTTCATAAGGTGCGTACATTGGAATACCCAACGATTTAAGACATATAAATGTAAGTCGTTATGAAAATGTTTCGATGATAATGTTTGATTAAAGATGTTTTATTTTCGACTCAATATCAACTACAAAATACAATGTATCCATATGGTGAAGGATACTAATAATGACTGATATGTCGACCCGAACCATCGAGAGATCTGGAGACCTGACCAGCGGGGGAATGCTGAAAGTTATGTATGTCAAAGAGGTGTAGCAATAGGGATTGAGACATCCAAATGCTAAATGAAAGGATTATGAAAAAGGATTTTAAAATGTTTTGAAATTCATTTTGATACTTGATTTAAACGCGGTTTTGATGCGATGATGAGACCATTTTTTAAGTCAAGAGTAAACCAACGTATTTATGAATGCATCAATAATTTTTTCAATCAGTTACTCATTGCAAATATAGTTCAATGATACTTAACCAGTAAGATAAGATTAGTGTTACTTACTAGGTTATTCCTGCAACCTAATCCCTCAATTCACTCCATAGTTTCAGAATAGTGAATTACTTCTTATGAATCGATCGAGGTAAATGATGAACAAGGCAGTTGTGATATCACATTGTGCAACAAAATAACAATTGTAATTTAAGAAAATCATCAGAGTCAGCGAAAACTGGATTTCAAGAAAAGGTATCCATATGTTATACTTACACATTTACGAAAGTTAGTTTTGGTATAAAAGATATGATTAAATTTAGACTTCATTATTTATTAGTTTATTAATAAATAACGACATATTTTTTTTACCAAATAAATAATGACATTCACCTTTAACTTTCAGGGTGAATTTCGGGGAGTGAAAAAATTTGTCGCCTCAATGGCATGTTTCCGAGGGCTAGCCTATGACTTATGTGAGTGTTTTTAGTGACGTTAGCCAAATAGAATTATATTTCTTACGCGATGTGGGTCACGCGAGGTGCCCTTCGAGTTGATGCCCACAATAGTAAAAGTTTCCAGTGCAAAGTGTCAGTACATTAGAGCATGGCTTAACATCCAACACTTACCCCCGAAACATGACCGAAAATGTTTTTTTTGGCAAGTTTTTAAATCTTTCTTTAGGCGACTACACATGTACGAGCCTTTATAAGCGGGCCATCATAAATGTGTGCTTTTCATGTTAAGCTCTTAGGGAATATGTTAGAATAGTTAAAATTTCATCTCTTTTTTGTCATGTTCCTCTTCAAGATGTAATTGTTTGTCGAGGGAATGATATAAGTCAGACCGTATCAGTCAAGTCCGTTTAAAAACTGTTGTGTGCCTCCTCGATACATCTTGATTTTGTCTATTGATTTTTAATAAAATTATTAAATTAAAAACTCTTATTTTCTCTATTAATTTTCCATTACTTAATATTTTTTTTTGGTATTTTAAAAAAATCATTTAGTTTTTAAAATCAGTGATCAATCATGTATTGTCACGTCATTTTCCGTCTATATTTAACGGAAACGTTAAATTAGATAGTTATTTGCACCTTTATCCAAAGTTGAGGTAATCGCTTTTGAAAATTCAAAGTTGAGGTAGTTATTTGTAAAACAGACAAATTCGGTGAGCTATTTGGCATTTAACCCTATATTATACATATTGAAACAAAGGGTAAATATGTCATTTCATCTTATTCCATTCCATTTCCATATAACATTTATCAACCAAATATTTAAATTCTATATTCCATTCCATTCCATTCCATTTCAATCAATCAACCGAACAACATCATATTAATATATCTTATTTCATATTCTCGGTTTCTATTATATATTCATTATCTGATCTTCTGTTTTTCACCAGTCAAACACGTTGTTATAATTCTCGAGTGGATAAACCCAGTAGTGTCCATTTGAAACGCGTTACAAATTTTCTTTAGTGGAATTTCATGAATTTCGAAGATGTGGTCAATCGTGATTCCCGCTATGGTGTCTGCAAGCGCATTTATTTCTCAGAATATATAACTAAACTTTATCCTCTCGGTAGAAAAGGTAGTTAGAATAGAAATAAAGTAAGAAAAGTGAAAGAGAGTAGAATAAAAAAGAACAAAGAAGAAAAACATTAAAAAAAAGGAGTGTGTTGGTGCTTCAGCGTAACAGGAGATAGTGATGCAGGTGAAGGCAACTGGTCTAGAAGCGTCCATGGAGTTTCACTCCAATAGTGATGCAGTAAAATAGACAGAAAGATCAAAATATCTCTAGAGAAAATCGTTACGTGGAAAGGTACTCTCCAAGAAATCGATTATGAACGTTGCTTGGGTAAAAAATTGTAGGATTTAGATTTAAGAAAAAAACACAGATAGTCTCTTGATGTTTATATTCGGAAAGAATCGAAGAAGATAGAATCAACGTTATAAAAATAGGATCGTGGGGTATACATGGCCACTGCCTTAGACTCCAAAGGTAGGAACACAATCCAACCTAAGAGGACGTTAGATTCAACTTGGTTGAGTTTTGGGTTCAGGTGCACGGGCTGGAATGGGATAAATTCACTGAATGATTCAGTTATAAATATACATACATAAAGTATGAAAGACTGTCGGACTTCAGTTATGGTTGTGAGAGAATGGGGTATCACATGTCCCAATATGTAGGAGAAGTCACCATGTTAGAAGCGGAGGTCGGTAAACCATGTTAGAAGCGGAGGGCTTAAGCAGAGGCATGAGCAGAAGGAGTTGAAGTAAGAAAATGGGCTCACCTAGAAACGCTTCTGCAAAGAAACTCTCAAGTGAAGGTTCGAGAAACAAAAGGGCTCTGGTGTCTGTACCAAAACAACCATAAGGAACCATTGAGGTTACTAAATTAGAACTGTTAGGTCTCCAGATCCAACCTCACAATTTCAAACTAAAGGATCTGGTGAGAAACGGTTGTATTTCTCTTGGAAATTAAGAATAAAACAGAAATGTGTGATCGGGCAAGAAAAAAAGTAGGCTTCAAATTTGAAACATATGTAGAATCAAATTTATCAGGGTCAAACTTCACCATTATCATTCTTGTGGTCTGTTCGTATATTGCTTGTTTAGGGTGTCTTTGTTATTTCTGTATATTTCTTTTCCTACCTTTTCTTCGGTTTGCTATATATTGCCTTAGACCGGGGTTGACTGGGGATATGATACCCATTAATTGAATATCACAAATGATCCTGTCAAATGCTTTATTCGATGCTTTCTTGGTTTTCTAGACGGGTCTTCATGAACCTTCCTTCTCCCTTCCTACATCTCCTCTGTAAGCTTCAACTTGACATGGTATCAGAGCCATATAAAATCCTCTTCTTATTATGAGTTCTTCATCGTGAGGTGGTCTCTGTATTTTACTAAAGGATGCTTTGGGTTGTTGTTGTTATTGAGCCTTTCTTTGTGAGACGGTTCCTTGGCTGTTCCAAATCTTGATTCTAGATCGGTGTTTTCTCAACAGTTTATTTGATCTTCTCACCTTTTTGGTAGACCAAACGGCTTCTTCTAAAGTATCTTCTTCTTCTTGGTCTGTCAGTTCTAGATCCGGGTCTGTCGGTTTATCTTCTTGAGCACTTGGTCACGATCGAGTGATCTGACAGTCTGGCGGTTCATCTTCTTCGACCTTTCAGTGTTGTTTGTGTATTGTGAGTTTTTTGTGGCGCTTCATCTTTGTAAACCTTCTTGTTCTGTTTTCTGGTCACAATCGTCATTTAGAAGGTCCTTTTGGCGATGTATTCATGGCCGATGTGATTGCAAACGTGGGTGCGGTTAAAGAAATCGCAGATGCGGAGGTGGTCCATGCATGGGAAAGTTTCCCCGATCAGGTCCATTCTAACCATCCTTTGTATTTCCATCCGTATGAGAATCCAAGTACGAGCCCCATATCCATCAAGCTTACTGGTCCTGAAAACTATGCCATGTGGAGTAGAGCTATGTTGGTCACTCTTTGAGGAAAAAATAAAATGGGATTTATTGATGGGACCTATAGCAAAGATTTGTTTGAAAATAATTTGCATGCATTGTGGGATAGGTGTAATGATGTTGTGTTTGGTTGGATTATGAATTCACTTTCTGGAGATCTGTCTAATAGCATCATGTACTCACATGACTCTTACTTAGTCTGGAAAGACCTTAAGGAAAGATATGATAAGGTAAATGGCTCTAGAATTTACCAGTTGCATAGAAAGATTGTTCTTGCTCAACAGGGTTTGAATTATGTTTCAAAACATATTGATCATTATGATAATGATCAGCTTTGCCAATTTCTTATGGGCTTGAATGAGACCTATTTGGCTGTGAGAATTAGTCTTTTTCTTTGGAACCCCTTGGCCACCTTAAACCAGGACTATAATATGTTTATTAAGGAGGAAAGTCAAAGAAGAGTTACTAGTGTGATGTCAGTCAATGTTGTTTCTTCTGCTGATAACAAGGGTTAGACTAATATGAATTTGATGTGTGAATCTTGTCACAAGAGAGGGCATACTAATGACAGATGTTATACTAAAGGTTGTGAGTTATGTCAGAAAAAGGTCATGTTAAAAGATAATTATTTCAGTTGGCAAAAATAAAGATAACTACTTCAAACTTCGAGATCTTAAAAATGGGGAGGCCTGAACCTACAGAGCAATATTGTTTCTTCTACCAGTGATGGGTCAGTCGATTCTCTTTATGCTCTTTTGTCTACTAACCACTCAAACATGCAAGGAGGAGTGAACTTCACATATGAGCAGTTTGGGCAGTTCCTGTAGACTATCAACCGTGTTGGTGCCTCATCAGTACATACTAGTGCTGCCCCAGGTGCCGAGGATAATATTACAAGTATGAACAACTTTCATTCTCAAAACCAACAAGTTGATTATTGGATTCTAGATACAGATGCTACAAATCATATGTATAATAGATCTGATTGGGTTGAGAATAGAAGATTGGTTAGATCTAGGATTCAATTGCCAAATGGATTGTATGTTGTCGTAGAAGGGGTAGGTGATTACATGTTTAGTTATGATTTGTTTTTGAGAAATGTTATGTATCTTCCCAATTTTACATATAATTTGATCTCTGTGTCTAAGCTTACGTCTGAATTAGGTTGTTCTATAACCGTTTTTTTTACCAATAATGTTATCCTGCAGGACCTCTCGAGTGGGAGGGTCTTGGGGATTGGTAGGGAGGATTCTGGAATGTTTGCGCTTAGGAATAGACCTCATTTCTCATTACCTAGTTCATCTAGATTTGTTTCTTTTACTTCTTCTAGTGACTTACCATTGTTGTGGCATAGGAGATTTGGACATGCCTCTTTTAAATCTGTACAACATGTGAATGGATTGAAGTTTGTTAAGAATAAGCATTCTTTTGCAAATGAATGTGTGATTTGTCCTCTTTCTAAGATTATTCGATTGCCATTTCCTATGTCCGATTCTAAAGCGAATGAATTATTTGAATTAGTCCATGCAGATGTTTGGGGACCATACCGAAAACCTACGTATGATGGTAGGGAATATTGTTTAACCATTGTAGATGATTTCTCTAGGGTCACTTGGATTTACTTAAATGTAAATAAATCTGATGTTTTGGTTGCATTGAAATAGTTTTTTTTGCCTTAATCAGTAATCAGTTTAAAACTTCTATAAAAAGGCTTAGATCAGAAAATGGTGGTGACTTTTTAGCAATAATCTGAATGAGTTTGTTTCTAATGAAAATGGGGATTATCCATTAGAGTAGATGTCCCTATACCCCCAAGAAAAATAACAGAGTAGAAAGAAAACACAGGCATATTTTGGAAGTCAGCCGGTCTTTAAAATTACAAGGTTTATTCCTGATAATTTTTGGGGTGACTGTATTCTTGGAGCTTGCTATTTGATAAATCGAACCCTCTTGTCTATTCTTGATGGAAAATCCCCGTTAGAAATCATGACTAAAAAGATTCCCCGAACTGACCATTTGAGAGTGTTTAGCTGCTTATGGTTTGCTAAGGATCTTACAGTGACTGATAAACTGGCCCTAAGGGTATTGCTTAAGTTTTTATTGGGTATTCTGATAAGTAAAAAGGTTATAAGTTGTATAATTTGCAGAATATACATGTATTTGTAAGTAGAGATGTTAGGTTCTACGAGCATATCATCCCATTCTCTAAACAACATGTCAATGTTTCGTCGTTCTTTAATGAACACTTGCTTGATGATGATGTGTCTCATGATCATTATCCCCCTGTGCATACTTGTAAGTTGCCTCCTGTTACTAACGATGATGATGTTGTTATCAGTTACAAGACAATGATCATCTGAGATCTGAGTTTGATCTTCCTCCTAATGAGGAAGAAATGTCTTCTATTCAGGACACTACATATGCCCCTCAACGACCAGGAAGGGCAACTCGTCCTCCTGTATGTCATAGAGATTATAAGGTTGGTCGTTCCAATTCTGTATATTCTATATTTAATTATGTTGGTTACCGTAACCTGTCTACCCCATTTTAGTGTTTTTTAACCTTATTTTCCAAGATTACAGAGCCTTCATCATTTTTAAAACCCATAAAGACAGCAATTGGTCCCAAGCCATGCAGGATGAGATTACTGCCCTTGAACAGAACAACACCTGGGATTTGGTCCAGCTCCCTACAGGTAAAAAAAAACATTGGATGCTGATGGGTTTAAAAGGTAAAATTTGACTCTGATGGTACTATATAAAGGTATAAAGCTAGGTTGGTTGCTAAGGGATTCACTCAAACTTATGGGGTAGATTATTTTGAGACTTCCTCCCCAGTATCATAAATGAACACGGTTAGGACTGTTTTGGCATATGCATATGTTAACCATTGGCCTTCATTTCATATGGATGCTCATAACACTTTTTTGCAAGGAGATTTGGATGAAGAAATATATATGTATGTTCCTCCTGGTTTTCGTAATCAGAGGAGAGTAATAGAAACCTTTTTTTGCAGATTATGAAAATCCCTTTATGGGTTAAAACATGCTTCTAGGCAATGGAACCTTAAACTAACTCATTTTTTGATTGAAAATGGCTGTCAACAGTCAAATTGGATTACTCTTTGTTTACAAAGAAAGAAAATGACATGATTGTTGTTTTACTCATTTATGTTGATAACCTTGTTATTTCCGGAAACTGTCAGCATTTGATTGATGAGCTCAATCATTCTTTGGCCAGTAATTTTAGGATGAAAGACTTAGGGGAACTTACGTTTTTCTGGGGCATTGAAATTGTTAGATAGACAAAGGGGCTTGTGTTATCTCAAAGAAAGTATGCTTTAGAAATGATTTCTGATTTAGGCTTTTCAGGTTGTAAAGCCATCAAGACTCCTATGGAGTTTATGATGAGCACTTAGGGATTAATCAACATGACTTACTGCTTGAGAACCAAATTCATATAGGCAGTTGATAGGAAAATTGCTTTATCTTACTATCACATGTTTCAATAGGAATAAAGCATGTTTCACATGTTACCCTCTTCTGTGATAATAAGGCTACCTTGCAGATGGCATCTAATCCAATATTTCACGAGAGGACGAAACAAATAGAGATTAACTGCCACTATATAAGGGAAACGATACAAGAAGAAATCGTGAAAAATCAACATGTAAGCAGGTCTTGGTAATTGGTTGATCTCTTCACCAAGCCTCTTGGGACACATCAACGTCATGCCCTTCGTGATCAGCTTGGAGTGAAGAACATCTATGTTGCAGATTGACATTCTTTGTGATTGTTTTTGTGTATGGTGTGCATTTGAGGGGGAGTTTTATGAGGGTCAAACTTCACCATTATCATTCTTGTGGTTTGTTCTTATATTGTTTGTTTACGGTGTCTTTTGTTATTTCCGTATTCTTCTTTTTGGACCTTTTCTTAGGTTTGTATGAACTCATGCTATTTATTGCATTAGCTTATGGTTCACAGGGGATCTGATACCCATTAATTGAATATGAGAAATGATCATGTCTAATGCTTTCTTCGATGCTCTCTTGGTTTTCTAGACTGGTCTTCATGAAGCTTCCTTTTCCCTTCCTTCATCTCCTCTGCGAAGCTTCAACTTGACAGAGTACTCCTTAAGCCTCTTTCTGTATTTTCACCAATTGTGCGTCGAAGTGCACTTTATGCATCACTTCCATGTGAGGTGGACTCGATCGAAGGAATGACGAGCACAAGAATCATGGGACTAGAACACTGGGTTTAGATTAGTCGACTAGTTCAATTATACAAAGTAGTATTTCTTCTTCTAAAGAGCAGTCTTATGGTTTATGCTACCTCATTCCAGTGTTGCTCCCCCGACTTTTGATGATCTTTCATGTTGGGATCAAAACGTTATCAACGACCTGCACGCGCATCTAAAGAGTCAACCTTCAAGACATTACATTTGGTCGACCTGACTACTAAGTTCACCCTTGATCTTGTTGGTGTTCAACAACGTACTTCAGTTTTGTAGACTAAGTAAATTTATAACTTTATTTTTACTCCTTTTTGTAGGTGCAAAATATTTCCTTCACAAGCTCAAGCATGCCTACAACCTGAAAAAGAGGCGTCCTTTACTCCTCCTCCTCCCATTTAGGTAGCGAAAAATAAGGCAACCACTCAAATTATTATTGGTACACAAGCATATATGAGGATCCCGAGGTTGATGCCTAGGTTGAGGCAATTTTAGAGGATTGTTATTTGATTTTGTAGGAGTTACTGTTGTAATTGAAAGATTATAGTTTTACTGAATTTTCTTGTATATACTTCAGTTCTATGTTTTACAGATATATAGACTATTACAAGCTAAGAAAGGTAAATACAGATTTTGGTTGTTCTACAATATTTCCTTGTCTAGCCTGTGTTTAATTTGGTTTCCTTGTTTAACTCGTGTACAAATGGTAACTGTCATGCTGCTATTTCTGACACTCCCCCTCAAGTTGACTAGTAGGATCGCTGATACTCAACTTGAAAAGAGTTTCTCGAAATACCCTTCCGTTAACCGCCTTGGTAAGGATATCCACGAGCTGATCTTCTGAACGAACAAAGGGCAATGAGACGACTTCACCTTATAGCGTCTTCTTTATAAAGTATCTGTCTACTTCTAGTTTTTTGGTTCTGTCATGCTGGACTGGGTTCTCCCAAAAGCTTATTGATGCTTTGTTGTCACACATAAGGTCACATGCTTCAGTTGGAGAAAAACCGATTTCTGTTAGTAGCTTTGTCAGCCAAAGTATCTGAGTAACACCTCTTGCAATCCCTTGAAGCTCTGCCTCGACACTAGAGAGGGCTAGCACCTTTTGTTTATTACTTCGCCATGTAACAAGGTTATCTCCAACGAAAGTGAAGTACCCAGTTGTGGACTTCTGATTATTTGGATTTCCTTCCCAATATGCGTTTGTATACCACTTTATCTTCAAATGCCATTGTTTTTAAATAGCACTCCATGTCCTAAGGTACCCTTCAAATACCTCACGACTTTCCATGCGGCTTCCATGTGATCCTGCTGGGGCTGGTGCACAAACTGACTAACCACACCAACTACGTAAGCAATATCAAGGCGAGTGTGAGAGAGGTATATAAGTTTACCTACTAGACGTTGGTACTTTTCTTTGTATATATGTGAGTATCCCATCCTCTCTTATAGACAAGCCATGGTTTACAACCATAGGCGTTTCTGAAAGTTTACAACCTAGCATTCCTGTACTTGCTACTAGATCCATCACATATTTCCATTGGGACACAAAGATTCCTCGTTTAGACCTTGACACTTTAATGCCGAGAAAGTACTTCAAGTCTCGTAAGTCCTTCATTTTGAATTCCATAAACAGTTTCCTCCTCAAATGTTTCATTTCATCTTCATCGTCTCCGGTTATGACCATGTTATCCACGTATATAATTAGGCACGTTATGTCTCTATCTGTCTTCTTTAGAAATAGATTATGGTCTGAGTTACTCTGTGCATACCCATATCTCCTCATAGCCACCGTGAACCGTCCAAATCAGGCCTTTTTTAACATACCGACTTTACCCTGCTCCGACTCCTTCTCATACCCAGGTGGGATTCCATATATACATCCTCCTGTAAATCTCCATACATGAAATCATTTTTGACATCGAACTATAGAAGTCGCCAACCCTTAGGTGCGACTATAGATAACAATACTAGGATGGTGTCGATTTTTGCAACCAGGGAGAATGTCTCCGAGTAGTCTATTTCGTAGGTCTATGTGTATCCTTTGCCTACTAACCTTGCCTTGTGTCACTCAATTGCACCATCATGTTTGTACTTGATGGTAAATACCCACCTGCATCCTACTGCTTTCTTTCCAGTAGGTAACTGGCACAACTCCCATGTTTCATACTTCATAAGAGCCTCTATTTCTGCATCTATTGCCTACCTCCATAGTTTAGACTGTTATGCCTCCTATACAGAGTTCAGAACACTCTCTGAATATACCGCCATGATGAACGACTTAGCCCGACTTCTTATTCTCCCCTTCGTGACGTTTGCCACTAGATACACATTTTCCCTAGTTTCCTTCTCTAGTGTGTATCTTTTTGGCGAATTTTCCCGATTGGCTCTCGGAGGTAGTACATATCTCCCCTCTCCCCAGTTGCTTCATTATTCTTAACCTGACATCTTGCTTCCGATATGATAGGTTACTCAACCTCATTATGAAAAGACTGGGAAGAATCGTTTACTTGGGATACCTTAGGAGACGGATCGGTGGTCATGTCATCTGGTTTGTTTTCCAATACTATTGTGTTAGTTATCGGTCTAGAAGGTTGGATAACTGACTCTAGAGAACTGACATAAGAGAGATATGGTTGGCCAACCTAATCTAGTGAGTCATGTGTAGTTGTCGCCCCCTGATTACTAGATTGAGAATAGTAGAATTTAGATTCATGGAAGTCACAGTGCATTGTGGTGATGTGAGCCCTTTTGGATCATAGCAGCGATACCCTTTTTGGTTGACACCATATCCGAGAAAGACGCATTTTGCCGCACACGGATCTAGTTTGGTACGGTCAATTTTTGGTATATGAACAAAAAGAGAACATCTGAACACTCTAGGAGGTAGGCTAAGTGTCAGAGGTACTCTGCTATGAGACTCTAGGGTTTGAATGTGTGTCTTGAGACTGAGGATTTTTGTTGGTAGATGGTTCAACAGGTAAGTTGTGGTTGCTACAGCTTCGGGCCAGAAAGTTTTTGGCACTATTGACTCCAAAAAATAGGTCGGGTCATTTCTAGTAGAATCCAATTTTTTCTTTCGGCGGCTCCGTTTTGCTCGGGGGTATGTGGGCAGGAGGTTTGTTGAATAATTCCTTTTTCAAGAAATAATTTCTTCATATGAGTGTTGATGAATTCACCCCCATTGTCGGAACATATGGTTTAAACCCAAATTTCATGATGTATTTGGCTATAATTGTTTGTTTAGAAGACTTCCATGACAGGGTTGCACCCCCTAGGGTAAACACGAATCTAATTAGCATCACTAAATCATTCTATAACAGTTGGATATCTTGCATAATGCAACCCATAGCTACGGGTAAATCTCAAGTACCTATGTAATCTTGTGATTTCACTTCAAAGAACGATACTTTGATTACTCGTATATCTACTCAACACACTAACAACATGTGCTATATCAGGCCCGGTACATATTATCATGTACATCACACTTCTAATGACCATTGCGTACTCTACTTGAGAGACACTTTCACATGTATTTCTTGAAAAATCCTTGTTTGGAGCCATTGGAATGCAAACCTCTTTTTTGTCATCCTTGTTAGATTTCTCTAATATATTATCAATATAATGAGATTCACTTAAAACGATTCATTATGATGTTATATTAATCTTTATTCCAAGGATTAAATCAGTAAAACTCATATGTGTCAAATCTCGAATTCAACATATATTTAGTGGATTTAATCATCTTATATCGTTACTTCCAACGATCAATATGTCATCAACATAAAGACACAAAATGACATAACTTTCCTTTCTATCTTTGACGTGATGCATTTGTCACATCACTTTATTTTAAATACCTTTTCCATGATGACATTATCAAATTTCTAATGCGAGTGTTTCATACCATACAGTGATTGTATCAGTTTACATACTTTCTTTTCTTGCCTTAGCCTAGTAAAGCTTTTAGATTTTTCCATGTAGATTTCGTCCTCTAACTCTCAATTTAAAAAAAATATTTTCACTAAATCTAATGTATCTTCAAATTTCGCAATGTCGCTATTGCGAGTATCATTCTGATGAAAGTTATTCTCGTTACTGTAGAATATGTGTCAAACGAATCAAGTTTTTTTCTCTGCATGTAACCCTTGATTAATCTTTCCTTATACTTGTCAATTGTTCCATGTTTTTTCATTTTCCTTTTAAAAATACACTTGTATCTTAGTGGTTAGATACTGGAGTAAGATCCACTAGCTCGCAAGTATGATTGAAGGATGAACTCAATTGCACTATTGATCGCCTCTTTCCGTAAAGATTCTTCAGAAGAATTCACAGCTTCTTGAAATGTTCGAGGTTCAACTTCAAGCATATATGTCAAAAAAGAATTGGAACAAAAGATTTTTCTACGCTAGCTCTTTTACTTTTTCTGGGTTCCAACTCGACATTTCCTTCATTTTCCATGTCTAGGCTATTATTGACAATAGTCTCATAAGTTATTTTTGACGAACTTGCATCCCCTAGACTTTGCACAAATACTTATTCAAAGAAATATGCATTTCTTAATTCTATTATCATATTCTTGTGTATATATGAAATCTTAGAATTATGCACAAGAAAACGATAATCATTACTGTTTTGAGCATATCCAATGAAAATGCAATGAACTAATTCTTTCTTCCAATCTTAACATTTTTAGAAGGATACACTATTACTTTAGCAAGACATCCTCACACTCAGAAGTGATTGAAAGAACACTTTCAACCTTTAAGCAATTCAAAAGGCGTTTTTTCTTTTTTTATTTCGAGATACCTTATTTAAAAGATAATTCTTACTTCAAATAGTCTTTCCTCACATGTTCTGATGTAATCCAGAGCTCATCAAGATTGATTTCACCATCTCTTTTGATGTTCGATTTTTTCTTTCTGTCACCTTGTTTGATTGGGGTGAATAAGGTGCGGTAACCTCATTTATTATTCTGTATTGAGCACAAAATTCACCAAAAAGAGCATCATACTTGCCACCTCTATCACTTCACAACACCTTGATTTTCTTATCAAGTTAATGCATGTTCAACTTATTGTTTGTAAAGAATGAACTTTTCAATAGCTTCATTTTCACTTTGAAACAAGTATACACAACAATATTTGTACTATCATCCACAAAAGGATAAAGTACTTATTACCGTCTCTCGTATGTACAACTTTTAAACCACAAACATCATTACGTATTAAATAAAGGGTATCTGCGATCCTTTCTACTGTTTGGAAGGATGTTTTTTAATTTAATCTTAACACATATTCAACTTATAATTGAAATCGAATTGAAATATAGGGATATGGTTCATGTTAATTAACATTCACAAGGTATCATAATTAATATGCCTTAATCTACCATGCCAAAAATTTGGAGACTCAATCAAGGAAGCAGAAAAAACATTATTATTCTTACATATTGTTGGCTAAACATCCATTACATTATTGAACAAAAAAAACATTACATTCATCATAAACATATTTCCACATTCATGTCCCTTACCCGCATACAGACCATTCTTAGTGAGTACAAATTTATCTGATTCAAACACAAGATGGAAACCATGCTCGTTGAGAAATGACCCTAACACCAGGTTCCTGCGAATGTCTGACACATACAACAAATTCTTCAAAGTCAAATCTTTCACGGAAGTCATCTTCAGAATGAGACTTTCTTTATCATTGACCTCGAATGAGGTAGAGTTGTCCATGTACAAGCGTTCCCCAGAGTCAATTTCTTCAAAGTTGATGAACATTTCTTTGTCCGAGCAGACAAGCTTGGTGGCGCACGTATCCACCCAACACTTTGTGGCTTGGAATTAGCCATGTTTACCACATACACCACTGCCGACAAGTTAACGTTGTCAAGCGCTTTGGTGATTGCCCTATCATTATGGTCTCCTTTCTCTTAGGAAACATTTCCACCTCCGAAGTTTGAGTACATAATTTTCGATCTGAATAGTCTGCCTTGCGTACATAATTGGCGTACATCGGTTGATTTTTCTTTCTTTCCATTCCACTTTTTTTTTTACTTGCATGAATTGTTTTTCCAAATTTGAATAAGTTGAGTAGTACATATTATAAGCAATTTCGACGTCACCACAGAGTTGACCCATGTGCATCCAACATAACCGACAACAGATGTAGGTATGAGTCCTTCATAGTTGCCTCCACAATAATCAATACACATTTTCCCTTAATTCATATAATTTAGTCTGACCACACTGAAGATGCTTGTCACTTTGAAGATGTTCGTAAAACAGTTTGAACGTCAAACATCCACCTACTAGGAGATCTAGACGTAACCTCTAAACCCCTCCTCGAAAATACAAGACTTTGTGCGTTGGACAAAATAGGAGGCCACACAAGTGCAGTGTCTCACTCCACTATCCCATACATGAAGACACAACAAGGATTGCATGACAAAACACTCAGGAATTTCCCAACTTTACTCCTCTAAGATAGTCAATGAACCACTTTTCAACCTCATCCAAGTTGAATAATTAATCAACAAGAGGATGGATGAGCAAATGGGACACTAATGACCACCCTAAGGGATAAGGTTTCTCATATGTTCGTACCCCCTTGGTCGCGGTGACAAAAATGATCAGTTTCAGAATCAGACAAAAATCATCACTAAATGACAAATTTTCGCTGCTAACTTTTAGCAATGGACGAAGTCTTGTACCGGTATCCCCAGGCTAAAGGTTATACCTACGACAATATGTTGCCACCACAAAACTACTCTGTCAGCATCTCTTTTGCATTGAATAAGATTTTTGTTGTTCATGCGTAATTTGCGTCAACAATATTTTGTTGTTCTAGTGCATATATTGTGTCGAGGGTTCATTAATGCTAACTTCTTGATTCTGTGACAAAGGGATGCTGATGCAATATAAATGATTCAGCATCTGCAAGTTTTGCTGATAAAAATACATTTCTCGCACAAACTTTACTTGTCACAATTCATAAAAAAATACGACTCTCGATTCAAGCGGTCGAACCACCGGTCCACTAGTCAAACCGCATGGTTCACTTGATATGCAATGTAAAAATATATGCAATAATGAAATCACTTTGGTTATATACTAGATAATATTACACACAAAAATGTGTTATATAAATTCATAAATATTAATCCTCAGATATCCACACAACCAATCTATATCCTACTTATTACTTCTTATGAACAAGCTTCCCAATCAAATTCGCAACATCTTGAACGATCAGGACGCTCTGAGTTCTTTCCTCATCCATACTGATCCCAAATTCTTCCTCAAAACCCATCAAAATCTCAACCTGTAGATACATGGACGACAGACTAAACAAGTAAGTAGAATGAAAACACAATGAAAAGTAAGGATTGTAAGATATATTGAAGACATATCAAATTCCTAACATTTTGTATAGGAATAAATGGTTGAACTGTACCGTGTCCAATGACTCAGGTCCAAGAGCAGAAAATTTAGAGTCACCAAGCACATCAAAGTCTTCAGGTAGAGTCAACTGCTTTTTTACTATTTCACGGACCTTTTGAACTGTGTCTGGCCTAGCCTATTCAAATATATATGAGTAAATAAAAATTACATACACATATAAATTGAAATACCACGATAGTTAGCAACCACATCAAACCCAATTGATCGTCTAATCCTGCATTTGTGTCCAAAAAAAACTTTGCATCTACAATTTGCAACTGGAGAATTAAAATGTAGATTCAAACCAGATTATTATTATTCTATAAGAAAAAGAAACTAACACATAAGCCATCAGCAAGTTTGGTCATTATATATTTAAATTACCTTCAGTGCAGGGAAGAGTTTCGCAGGTTCAATGAGTGTAATTTTACCCAGCTATTCAGCAATAACATTTTCACTATCTCTTTTACACTTTCAATGAGTGGGGGTCGGGTAACCCAACCATTCATTTTCACACCCTTTCTTTCATGTTTGTCTATCCAGTCTGCACACTCATTATCAGCTCTTGGAATTGCATTCCATTCTATTCGATCAATCCAATTTACAAGTGTAACTATATTCGTAAAAAGCGCAGTAAGTCTCCAAAAAGATGTACCTCCTCTGATTTGGTTTATAACAAAACTTGAATCCGACTCGATTTTCACATCGGGACATCCATGTTCGACAACCAGTTTCAACTCTTCCAATATTGTCGAAGCCTCTAGTACTTCTATTGTGTCACAATGGCATCGACGGTTCATTCCACCTACAATTTCTTTTGTTGAGTTTCGGGAAATTACTCCTATTCCATCCATCCTTGTTTGCATACATCATGAGGCATCACTATTAATGTGGATCGTTCTCGGTCTTGGAGTCTCCCATCCTGTGATTTGATGCACCGATTTAGCCACCTACTGGTGCTGCGGTAACCTCCCTATTTCCTCCACCACTTTTTTTTTTTATCTTAGAATGTGGCATTTTTAACTCGAACATGGCCCTATATCGAGCTTTCCAAATGTACCAACATGTTGTCATGCAAGTCGTCCACCTGAAGTTCCAGTTTACTTTGCTCTATCGTCTAGTTATTCAATCATATTCGATGAGGTCTGGTCCACAATCCGAAGTCCTAGAAGCCCGAACCAAGTAGCACGTGTCCAGCAGCAGCCAAGTATCATGTGTTCAGTTGTTTCATCTTCACCGCAGATATTGGGGAGGCCTAGCCTTATAAGGTTACCTTTTACTGCAATTGCTCTGGTGGCCAGTTTCCATACAAATAGTTTGATCTTCGGGCCTTCCACATGTAGTTCCATAGAGGTGTCGACCCATTTCCCTCTAATCATGCTCCTGCTATTCAGTCACTATCTAGCTCCCGTAACCTGTGATAAACTGAGCAGACTGTGGCCACACCCTCCTTTGTATAGGGCCAAATCAATCTATAAGATTCCTCTTCCATCGGCAGTGGAATTTGGAGGATACATGCAGCATCCGCAGTTGTTACCTGCTCCTGACCCAGTTCTGCATTCCATTGGTGATCTTGCCCTATTAATGAGCTGAGAATAATCAGATCCATCTCGTTTCTACCAGGTGGTATCTCTGTCTGGAAACCTCTCTTAGTACTTATCCATCGACCCCCATGTACCCGTATATTTGAACCATCGCCTATACACCATGTCCCTTCATTTCGCATGATATCTTGCCCTACAAGAAGACTCGACCAACCCCCATGATGTTCTTCCTCCTTTTGGTGCCGATAGAAAGTCCCCTCTTGGAAAGTATATATGTTTATGACTTGTAACCATAGGGAGGATAGCTCATTTAGTACCCTTGTCGCCATCTTAGTTAAGAGCGCTATGTTATAATTATGATGCTCACAGAAACCAAATACCCCCGCATCTTTCGCCCGAGTCATAATCTCTCACCTTCTCCAATGGATCTTTCTTCCTGTTTCTGATCTTCCCCACCAAATATCAACTATCATAGACTTTATTTCAGAGCACCATGTTTTTGGATGGCAAAAAAGACTCATTCAATAAGTAGGTATTACATTTATTATAGCCTTGATTAATACATCGTTACACGCCTTGTTGAGTGTCTTCGTTCTCCATCCATGAATGTCCTCAATCCGTCTTCAGATATCCCAGAGCTACGTTTTTTGATCGTCCCCAGAAAGAAGGCAGCCCTAGGTACTTTCCATGATTTTCTGACTGAGGTATATGAAGCTCATTCACTACGGCGGAAAACAGTTCTTCATCAGCCCCACAATTGAAAGTTAGGGTTCATTTTGATGCATTAATGCGTTGTCATGATGCCCTGCAATAGTCCATGATTATGGTCTTTAAAGCCCTAGCATTCTCCACAGATCCCTGAATAAAGAACAATGAGTTATCAGCAAAGAACAAGTGGTGGAGTTCAGGGCATCCTCTTCGTAGAGTAATGCCCTGTAACCTTCGGTCATGTATGTCATGACTGCTTTGTCTCGAGAGGGCGTCCGCTAGAAGGGTGAAAAGATAAGGTGATAGCAGGTCTCCTTGTTCATGCCTCGAGTGGGTCGTATCTGGATTGTTCGGTTGACGAGTACTTTATATATAGGTGTGGTGATGCAGGCTCAGATCCATGTTATCCATTTTTCGCCAAATCCGCGCCTCTCTAGAGTCTTAATCAGGAACTCCCTCTCCACCCAGTCATAAGCTTTCTGAATGTCCACTTTTAGAGCAAATTATGTTCTCCTGCCCCCAGTCTGATGTTGGAGGTGATGGAATACTTCATGCGCCACAAGAACGTTGTCTTGAATCATCTGACCAGCTATAAATGCACTCTGAAAGGGGGTGATTAATTCTGGTAAATAGACTTTTAATGTGTTCGCTAGAACCTTTGAAAATATCTTGTAAACAGAGTTACATAGGCTGATCGGTATAAAGTTTGAGGCACAACTCGGGCTAAGTACTTTGGTAATTAAAGTAATATAGGGTATTGCACGTGACCTGAAGAAGGCTTTAACCACAGTGATGACGTCTGGGCCTACGATGTGCCCGTTTCTTTTGTAGAGTAGCCCTGAAAAAACATCCGGACCTGGTGCTCGAGAACCACCTAGTTAAAAAACAGCATACCGAATTTCATCATCTGATACATCCCGACCAAGATCGACCATCATCTCGGTTGTGACATATCTAGGGATGCTCTCCAGCAACCCCTCATCACCAAAGCTCTCTCTGTCATAAAAGCTTGTTTGAAATGATCGCGAACCTCTTCTAATATGCCCCTTTCGGTATTTATCCATTCCACATGCCTATAATTCATAAGAATGGTCAAAGGTGTGTAATCAAAACCTATTGCCACCCATCTCCCATTAGGGAAATTTGTACACCCATCTCGCATTTATAAAGATACGATTCAGTCTTTCATACACCCGCTCGTCCCCTCTCCTACTATTTGACCACGTGAAACTTTGCGATTTCGCACCCATGTCTTCCATGCTTATGTCTTCGATCATTGAATTGAATGCACCAATAAGTCGTTGAGATTTTCTCCTCCCTCATTTTTTCATAATGAGAGCTTATGTTGTTAAAATCTCTCAAGCACATCCACATATTCGATCTTCCCTGACTGAGCCTTCTGAGAGAATTCCATAGGCGTTGTCTTAGGATGGGGTCTATATCAGCATGAACCCAAGTCGTTTACATCGAAGAATGTATGTTCTTCGATCTTATCTCGAAAGCAATAAAATTGCAGTCCGCTCTAAGGATTGTGATATTCATATCTTCCGTCCACCATAGAGCTAATCCTCCCAATAAGCCTTGAGGTTCCACATAAAAAGTGTTTGTCATAACCACCTGCTCTATAATTCGTTCACAAAAATCTTTCCTGTTCTTTGTTTCCGCCAGACAGATAATATCGATTTTGTGCCCCCTGATAAGGTCTTTCAGATGTCGAATTGTCAGGGAAGACCCCAGACCCTAACAATTCCAAAAGGTTGTATTCATTGGTGGTTGTTTCGAGAAAGCCACCACAACCCTGTTCAGCTATAGTTTCATAAGTAACTTTTTCCTTACTTGTCCGACCACTGTTCTTCCTCGCGTTTTGCATTTTCCTAGGGATCCTACGAGGACTCCTTCTCCGTCGTACAATATTCATGCCCGCTTATATCCAGGAACCTCCTCCTCCCCTTTTTCAAAGCTGCGCTTCAAGTATAGTTGTGTAAGGATCAGACTTAAACTTGTTATAAGGTTCGGGGCTATGTCATCACAGCTGGGGGAAGGGTTATAGGGTGTCTCCACAACATAAGAGAAAATACAATCCTCATTTGCTAATAAATCAAATTACATACACACATATAAATTAAAGTACCATGATTTTTAGCAACCACAGCAAACCCAATTGATCGTCTAATACTGTATTTGTGTCCAAAAAAAAATTTGCATCGACAATTTGCAACTGGATAACTAAAATGTAGATTCAAAGCAGAATATTATTAATGTATAAGAAAAAGAAACAGACATGTAAGCCATTAGCAAGTTTGGTCATTATATATTTAACTTACCTTTAGTGAAGGGAAGAGTTTTGCAGGTTCAATGAGTGCATTTTTACCCAGCTATCCAGCAATCACATTTTCACTCTCTCATCTACACTTTCATAGTGGTTGAATAACAATTTAAGTATCTTATCTACAATTGCATCATCCAATTATGATTTCTCCACAAATTATCTTACGATTACGTGACTGAATCAAGGTGGAGAAAAGAGATACATAATCGAAGCGAACAATTGTGAGTTGTGCTGAGGAGGGTCATCGATGCGGGGGAGAATCTGAGATGACTAGAGGCTTCAGAGTTCGGGCCGACAGTCTGAGCTTAGGAGATCGAAACGCAGAACCAAGCAGTTCTATACTTTTATTGTACCAAGCATAATATACAACAACCGTATCAAAAAGAGAAGCAAAGTTCATACAAAAACTAAATATACAAATGTTTACTGAGGCAATGACTAATAGAGTATAAATCTTATATTACCATATATGTCATTATTGACTCTTATTATAGCATAAATCTTATATTACCATATCTTCCTTTCTGATTGATTGTAATTTATGTAGTTTTATTATATTCATTGATTTGTGTAAACATGTAAGGAAACTCTGTAATTTTATGCTCTAATATGTAGTTTCCCCTGATTTGGGGTTATCTCTTTCTCAAACTACAATTGTCAATATGGTATCAGAGCAGGCTAGCGATTCTATTTACCCTGCCATGTCTAAGAGCAATTCAACCACAATTGCTTCTTCTTCCTTTGTAACTACCAGTGGTGGGGTCTCCTCTGCAACTTTGAGCCAATCACTCGTGGGGTCTCCTTTCAATTTCTATTCACAGGCCACATTACCAACATCTCTCCACTCCCAACCAAATTTCTCCACTATCACCACTCCACTCAGCATGTCCCCTTCTCCTTCTCCCATGCTGTCTTCGACCCTACCACAGATTTAATCTCAAATTTCACAAGTCTGGTAAACATAAAACTGGACGATGACAATATCTTACTATGGAAATCACAACTTGAGCCAATTCTTCTCAACTATGATATGCTCAGTTATGTTGATAGAACCTTCGCCTACCCTCCCAAACTGGTTATGGACTTCACCGGAAATCTCGCCCTCAGTCCTTTGTACACAACTTGGATCCGTTCGGATCAGTTTGTTCGCAGAATGATCACGACCACCCTCTATGTCCCTCTCCTGCGAGAAGTCCAGAAGCAACGGACAGCTCGAGACGTATGGCACATCCTCTCCCTGCGATTCACCGATCACTGCTCAACCCGAGAGATCATGTTGAAACGCAAGTTCCATAATTGCCATGTTGAAGTCGGACCAGTCTGTGGCTGAGTATCTAACTGTGCTAAAGGAAATTGTTGACTCCCTTGATGCCATCAACTCCTCCATCATAAACCGGGATATCGTCGTTCAAGCCCTGATCGGACTCCTGTCGGAATACGATCCGTTCATCACCAGTTACGGTAATAATTCTTCATATGATTTTGATGACTTACAAACGAAGCTGCTCGTGTTGGAACAATAGATCTCCAGGAGGACACACTTCAAAATAGAGAATGACTACCATGCCCTCATCAGTGCCACAACTGACAACCAGCACTAGCATCCTCCACATCGTGGTCGCGGACGAGGATCCAGAGGTCGAAATAAGTGTGGTCACAACAATCCTAGCAGTCGATATCATTCTTTCAACTGTTCATTTGATGGTCGTGGTCAGCCATACGGTCGAGGAGGACATCAGTCCATTGATCCCTCAGCAAACCGCTCCTCCAGTCAGCAACAGGGTCGACGCAATCACTCCAAGATCGTAGGACAATCATACGTACCACCCTTCAATCAAATGGGCATCCTTGGAACAGCTCCATCAGTCTGCCAGCTTTGTCATGCAAATGAACACACCTTTGTCCACTTTCCTCATCGCTTCAATCATTCGTACGCCACCTATGATATCGCTGACTCTCTTCATGCACTCTCAGTTGGGGAAGGCGATGGCTCTCAGTTGTTCGTCGACAACGGCGCATCATCACACATGACCAGCTATCTAGGTAATATCCTTAACCATGTCCCCTTTCGCAATTCTACAAGAGTTATAGTTGGAATGATCAGTCTCTACCTATTACACATGTTGGAACTTCAATTTGCATACGCCTTCTAGGAAACTATTGCTTAGCCTTGTTTATTATGTCCCTAACCTTTCACATAACTTACTATCCGTACATCAATTATGCAAAACACACTCATGATCCATTACCTTTGATAACCATTGTTTTATCATAAAGGACATAGCCACGGGGAGACCTCTTCTCAAAATTATTGCCCCTAATGAGCTGTATTCGATTTCCGGATCCCGCATGAAGTCTTCTCAACATCACACTGCATGCTTAGTAGCATCCTTTGATCGCTGGCATAATCGTCTTGGTCATCTCAACTATCAGTCTCTCGGTCGACTTCGTTCATGTCTTCAATTCAGCCCCACCCCAGGCATAGCCCACAAAATTTGTCATCCGACCCCACCCTAGGCATAGCCTACCCACCTCTCCTTCTTTCATCACCATCATCCCAACCCACCGACTTGCCTTCGGCAATCTCCCTACCCAACCCAACATCTTCGCAGCCCGAACCCACCCCAGACCGAACCGACTCACCATCATCTAACCAAACCAACCCTAATCCCACTATCCTTTCTTCAGTAGAACCAAATCTCTCCCCATCGATTGAAATATCAATTGTTCCCGTGCAACCTCCTCTTACAACCAACATACATCCCATGCGCATAATGGCCAAGGCTGGTACCTACAAACCACGACATCTTATGAACCCCTATAACACCATACTTCATGATATTCCAACATGTTTATCAGCATATGTTCGTGATCCTAACTGGCAGGCAGCAATGGCAGAGGAATACAATTCCCTTGTTGCAAACTATACATCGGATCTCGTGCTGCCAGACCGAACTAAAAATCTTGTAGGTTACAAATGGGTCTACAAGGTGAAAGAGAATTCTGATGGGTCAATTGACCGTTACAAAGCTCGTCTCGTCGCACAAGGCTTCAAACAACAACCTGGAGTCGACTATGGAGAAACATTTAGTCCGGTTATCAAACCAGTAACCATTCGACTTATTCTCTCAAAGGCCTTATCATATGGGTGGATCATCAAGCAATTGGATGTCAAGAATGCCTTCTTACATTGACAACTCAATGAAGAAGTATACATGCGTCAACTAAACGGGGTTAATCATCCAGATTTTCCAGATCATATTTGTCGGCTCCGCAAAGCTCTCTATGGACTCAAACAATCCCCCCGTGCATGGTTCCAAAGATTTAGCACTTCCTTACTCCGTTTTGGTTTCTGCCTTAGTCGAGCTGACCCATCCCTCTTCATTTACATAAAGGGGGCTCATGTTGTCTATCTTTTGCTCTATGTTGATGATATCATCATTACCGGAAATAAACCATCATTCTTGGACATGATTATTAAGCACCTCTCCAAAGAATTTGCTATGAAGGATCTTGGCCCACTTCACTATGTTTTAGGCATTGAAACACATAAACGGTCGAATGACTTGATTCTCTCTCAAAGCAAGTACATACTGGAACTCCTTCAAAAATTCGACATGTCCAATGTCAAACACATCTCCACGCCTTTGGTATCCAAGGCATCACTATCCGCATATGAAAGAGAACTCCTCCCTGATCCAACCATTTACCGGCAAATGGTGGGAGGTGTACAATATGTTACAATGACGCGTCCAGACAACTCTTTTGTCGTGAGCTTAGTCAGTCAGTACATGCACCAACCTCATCACCCTTATCTTCAAGCAGTTAAACGAATATTCTGTTATTTAGCTGACACAATTAATCAATGGACATGTGTGCCTACTCTGATGCGGACTGGGCAGGCTTCTCTGACACACGTTGCTCTACTTCCGGCTTCAGTGTCTTGTTCGGGTCTAACTTAATTTCCTGGCGCGCCAAGAAACAACGAACCGTTGCCCGCTCTAGTGAAGAAGCTGAATGTAACTCCGTTGCTAATTATGTTGCTGAATTTGTCTAGATTCAACAACTTCTGGGTGAACTCCACATACATCTTCCCAGAACTCCGACCGTCTACTACGACAATGTCTCCGCAATATGCCTAGCGCTGAATCCCGTCTTCCATGCTCGTACCAAACACATCGAGCTAGATGTTCATTTTTTTTGTGAACGCGTCTCTACTAGTCGTCTTCATCTTCAATATGTCCCATCTGGTGCCGACATCTTAGCAAAAGGACTTCCAAGCTCACGCTACACACTTCTACGACGCAATCTCTCAGTGGTGACACTCACTTCGGATTGAGGGAGGGTATTAGAGTATAAATCTTATATTACCATAAATGTCATTATTGACTCTTATTATAGCAGAAATCTTATATTACCATATCTTCCTTTGTAATTTATGTAGTTTATTACATTCCTTGATTTGTGTAAACATGTAAGGAAACTCTGTAATTTTTAGCTATTTATATATGAAGTTCCCTTGATTTGGGGGTACCTCTTTCTCAAACTACAATTGTCAATAATGACGGCGACGAGCCAGTACTACGGCGAGGACAAGGCAGAGGACAAGGTGAAGGACAGATGACGAGTTGATACCTTTGTGGCAAGCTCACACGGGCGATGGTCTGACGCGAATGAAGACACGACGAGCTTTCGACGAGGAGGAGAACGGCGACGAGTGAAAACTCCGGCGAGGGAAAGGCGGACGACAAACGAAGCTTGGAGAAATTGGAATGTTTGATGGCTTTAGGGTTAGGACTTAGGAACGGAAGTCTTCAGTTCATAGTCTCGGACGTTTCAGTTTTCTATTCTTAATACTGAATCTGAATTGCTGCTTTGGTGTAGAATATTACCAAAAAATTAAGATTTAGTAATGTAAGTATAAAATGAAAATATACTTAACAAAATTGCTAGTGGTTGAATGGTACTTGGTAGGGAGATATTTATTTGGGCAATGGTGCGGGATTTGAACCTCAATACCCATGCTTTATTTTTTTTAAAGCATGTTTAGTATAATAGTATTTAAAACTGATTTTTTTTTCTTTAAATTTGACCCGTATTGGAATATACTTATTACCAGGTTGATCCTTATATTTTCATATATATTAATGAAATGTTGTTTCTCATCGGTCAAATTATTTTAGTTCTTTACATGAGTAGAGAGTTGCACCTAATTGCATTTTCATAGAAGTTGTGGTCCTACTGTGTTATAAAGTAACTTTCAAATTTAGGTTAGCGACGACAAATGGATAACAGTGGCAGTTAAAAACTGAAGGTGTTTATATATAATTTAGAACAACTATATTGGACACTAAATAGAGGTTTTTACAATAAAACTTTCGACTGTTACTGATTACCTGTATTAGTGTCCACGTTGTCTTGACGATAGAATTTTTTCGAGATAAACTATTCGACAACGGAAAAAATCCACACAAAACATGAGCTTTAGTTACGATAAATTATGTGACACTAAATCAGTTGTTTAACCACGATACTAAACATCGACTCAGAATATCTTATGTACTCATAGTATTTAGTGATAACGAATTTGGTTCGTCGTTGTAGACAAACATTTTTCTAGCGCTCGGCGTCCTTACAAAGCCTTCAAAAATGATGAAAATACTATCATGTTAAAGACAAAAACAACCTTTAAGTGTTCGCCATCAAAGTCAGAGACGTATATAGGCATGAAAAGGAAGACATGGCAGCAAACCATCTTCCACGAACGCAAGTGATGAAGAAGGAAAAAGGAAAGTAATAAATAAAGAAGAAACAGAGTCCCCAAGACCTAAAAACAAGCTCCGATGAGAAATACACGATTATTTCACCCCTCCTCCCTAACAAAGAAATTTGGGTTGTATTAATCGATATCGAGAAACAATCTTTATCCAGGCCCTCGACCGATTGAAACAACTTTTGTTGATACCATAATGGCACCAACAACTGGATTTTTTTGAAGAGTTGCATCGAAGACCTGACTCAAAAGGTCTACTGAAGAATGTGGTAGCCAGAAAAGAACGTGGTCGCTCAGCGTCCTTGCACCCATTGCTCACACAAGTTGATCAAGCACAACTCAATTCCTCCCAGCAAAAGAGGGGACCATCAATAGGAACCAAAAGAATCGAACCTGAGAAGTATACGCCACTTAACTCTCCACGGCGGTACAACTTTAGGAAAAATCCAAGGCCAGTAGAGGACAAGATCATATCATTCTCCGAATAAGATATGACACACGTGCTAACGCTTTATGACGATGCCTTTGTCGTCATCCTCACAATCGACTGATTTAATATGAATAGAATCTTAGTGAACGAAAGGAGATCAACAAACATCCCCTTCCTTGACGCCTTCGAAAATATGGGCAATAACAATAAAAAGCTCAATAAGGTAGACCTCCCCCTGATCGAATTGTAGGAAGCGTGTTTTACCTACTAGGGGTCATCAACCTCCCAATGGTCAAAACTGAAAATAGACATTATTTTGATCATTATGGAAGAACCCTGCCTTCTATAATGCCATCCTAGGTCGCACCCCTATTAACCCCAATACGTTCATCCCCTCGGCAATGCACCAAAGGATGAAATTTTCCACTCCTTATAAGATTGGAGAAGATGATATGTCAACTGTTTGAGGAGAAAGAATCGAAGGGAAACCATCACTATTAGATCGAACTAGATCAAAGAGATGAAAAACGTAGACTGTTACTGCTTGAATACCTGATAGAGGTAGAGGTTGACGACCCAGACAAGAAGGTAATGATTGGAGTTACACTCACCGTCGAGCAGAATGCCTCCATAATAACACTTCTCAGAAAATTCAAATTCAATTTTGTTAGCAACATTTATGTTTCAATTTAACTATATATGTATTGTAAAAACAATCATAAATGTACAAATTATAGGTGAAACAATGTTATATAAGAATTGAATTATATAATTAATTAAAAAAATATAGGATGTAGATAATTTAATTACGACATTAATGTCTCTAACAGTGTAGATTTTCCACTTAGAGGGTCTAAGTTGAGTTTTTTAAAGTCAAATATTCATATCTCAATTTATGACAGAATGGATGGTCAGTCCGTAAATAGAAATTCAATACTGTTTGTAGTACTTATATCGCAATTCATATATCTACTCACTTTTTAAGTATGTACATAATTTAATTTTTAACATAACATCGTTATGTCGGAAAAACCACTACAACTAACACGTTAGCCACAAGGTAGCAAGTTAACTCAACTTTTTACCCCGTTGTGCGAGTATTTTTATATGTTTAAATAAAAAACTACTTTTTGAAATATATTTTTATTTATATCTACTTTACCAAAGTAATAAAATAGTAGATTCTTTCCATGATATTTTTATTTTTTTAGAAAAAGAAAAGTTATATGTTTAGTCAACCTATTTCATATATACCGCACCATAACATAATGAATAAACTCCCAATTTTGTTTTTGTCAATTCTCGTTTCATTCGATGAAATAAAATGTTGTGACATGTTGTCACGTTTGTTCGGTATTACAATCATTTGCTAGTAAAAATATAAAAGGGAGTGGCGGTATCTCGACCCACTCGATCAGTCTCACTCTCATACGGGTTTGCTTGGCTATCCAGTTCGCGCATTCATTTGTCGTCCTTTGTATAGCTCACCATTGCCATTGCCCTTGTTGTCTTGCTAGTGCTCAGATATTTTGTATTATTGCTGATACTCTCCAATGTGTTGGACCCTCCCGTATTTGGTGCATTACGGTTTGTGAATCAGACTCGGTAACAATTTTTGTCCAGCCCTTTTGTATCGCCAGCCGAAGTCCTTCATGGATTGTCGTGGCTTCTATTACCTCGACGTTGTCACTTCGCAGTTTTCGATTCACTCCTCCAGTTAGGTTTCTTTCCGAGTCTTTAGCCACAACTTTGATGCCCGCTTTTGTCGTTCGCGTGCACACGGATACATCGCAGTTTATCTTGATTATGTTTCTACCCGGCTTCTCCCATTTGTGATTCACTCCTGCTATACCAGTCGTTGGTTCCTTCCGTCTGTGAACTGTATGTTCCTCGTATGCTTGCCGGATTACATTGATCAGCTCTGTTGGGTTCAGTGCCTTGCCTTCGAAGGTTGCCATGCACCGCGTCTTCCATATTTACCAGCATATGAGTAGGCATTTGACCCACCTTGCATCACATATCAGTCCAATCATTAAGCCTTACTCCCAATCTTGCTTGCTTTCCAATCCAATTTGCACACTTGTTTTCCATCCTTGGGATAGCTCGTCAATGCACTTGCTCGATTTTCCTTGCTAGTGCTCGGATGTTTGGTATTATGGTTGACAATCTGCATTACGTAGGAGTCTCCTCTAATTGTTGGTGTACCATTTGTGAGTCTGTTTCAATAACAATATTTTGCGATCCCGCCTCGATTTCTAGTCATACTATTTCATGTATTGCTAAGGCTTCATGGGTTCTATGTCGTCGCTCCGGTACCTTCGGTTCACTCCGCCCACGACCTTCCCTTCATTGTTCCATGCCACCACCCTTATGCCTGCTCATCGCGTATGCTTACTCCATGATGTGTCACAGTTTATCTTGATTGTGCTCCCCGTCGATGTTTGTCATCTTTGGTGTGGTCGGTCTACTCGTGTGGGTTGTTCGGTTCGACCGTACCGCTTCCCTTTTGCTCCTCACAGGCTTGTTTGATCTCCATTATCGTTATCCTTGGGTTGGGTTGTTTTGCTTCAAAGGCGGTCTTGCACCTTTTCTTCCATATATGCCAACACGTGAGGAGTGTTAGTATCCACCGTGTTTCCCGTATTTCTCCATGTCTACCCAGTTCCTTCCTTCTCGCGTCTAGCCAGTTCACCATGATTCTCCCCGCCATATTTGTGAGGAGGGCCGTGTTGAAGCTTTGCAATTCTCGGAACCCTAGTCCCTCAACATTCTTGGGTTTTGTTAGGACTTCCAATATCCTCTAGTGTGTTCTCTTCCCCTCCGTTGTTTGTCCCCACCAGAAGTCCGCTATGAGTGAGTCAATTTACGAGCACCGCGTTTTCGGGAGATGAAATACACTCATGACATACGTAGGGATTGTTGTGATGATCGCCTTTATTAGAAATTCTTTCCCCGCTTGATTTAGGGTTTTTGGTCTCCACACCGCCAACTTATCCCTGATTTTGGTTTTTATAGATCCGAGGGCCTCCTTATTTGATCGGCCCCATATCGATGGCAATCCCAGGTATTTGCCTGGGTCACTAGTACTTCGTATGTTAAGAACATCCTCCACTTACTTTTTTCATTCGACCTCACTCCTTTGTTGAAATAAAGGGTTGATTTGTCAATATTGATTCGTTGTCCCGATACCTGACAGTAGGATTCCAGAATGCTTTTGAGGTTTCTAGCATTGTCGGTTGACCTTTGATGAAGAATAGTGATTCATCCGCGAAACAAATGTGGTGGTGTTCCAGGCATTGTCTCTTTAATGTGATCCCCTGTATGTTCTTCTCCAAGGCTGCCCCTACAATTCGTCTCGAGAGTATATCCATAAGTAGAATGAATAAGTAAGGTGATAGGGGGTCACTTTGTTGAATGCCTCGGGTAGGTTTGATTATTGTGGTTCGATCCCCGTTTACCACCACTTGGTAGGTAGTTGTTGATATACATTCTCTGATCCATCCTAGCCATTGTTTCGCGAACACCCATTTCCTTAACGTGACTGGAAGAAAGTCTCACTCTACTCGATCATACGCCTTCTGCATATCAATTTTCAACGCACACTCCACCTTGTTTTCGTTGCGGCCCGTGTGTACGTGGTGGAAAACTTCATGTACCACCATGTTATTACCTTGTATGTTTCTACCTGATACAAAGGCACTCTGAAAAGGAGTGATAAACTCTGATAGATACATCTTTAAGCGATTCACCAACACTTTTGAGATAATTTTGTACAAGAAACTACAGCAGCTTATTGGCCTAAAATCATTCGGTTTGGTGGGGTTGGTCACTTTAGGTATCAATACAATGTTGTTATTATTTAGAGGGTTCAAGAGAGTACATGTTATGAAGAAATCCTTGACCGCGGTGATGACGTCTGCTCCCACAATGTTACAATTCCTTTGATAGAATAGACTCGGGAACCGTTCGGACCCGGTGTACGTGACCCTTCGAATTGGTATATGTCTGTTCTGATTACTACGTCTGTTACCTCCCGAGTTAAGTTTGCATTCATCTCGGGTGCAATGTGGTTCAGTACATATCTAAGGAACTCTTCCCCTGGTTCGGTTTCTTCAGATGTAAACTTATCCCCGAAATACATTCTTAGTTCCTCGGCTATCCTCTCTTCATTCGTTATCCACTCTCCGTTCGTTCCTCTCAAACAGCATATTTGATTTCTTCTCCTTTTTGTTATCATCGTTTGGTGGAAGAAAGTAGTGTTACGGTCCCCTTCCCTAAGCCATTTTACCCACGACCTCTGTTTCCAGTACATTTCCTCCCTCGTCCATAACCCTTGGATCTTTCCTTTCAACCTATATTCCTCCCTGACTTCTTCTTGGTCTATCCCCCCTTGCATGTGTCTCCTTAGCGTTTCCTTCATTTTAGCAATCTCCTTCATGTTATTGTCGAAATGCTTCCTACTCCATGTCCTGAGTTTCCTTCGGCATTTGTGGAGTTTTACGTATACTCCTTGTATTTCTCTTCATGTTATGGGTGTTTCATTTGCCTCTTTTATAACCTCCTTCCATGACGGATTTTAGATCCACATTGCCTCAAATTTGAAGCGTTGTCTAGCCCTTTTCTTCGGCTTGTTTAGTTGGACCGTCATTGGTGTATGGTCTGACCTGATGGTGAGTTCATTTATGTACCTCCCTCCTTGATATCGCGCTGCCCATTCTGCATTTACTAACACCCTATCCAGCCACTTGCTTATTCTCTTACTCCCACTCTGGTTATTGCACCATGTGTAAGGGTTCCCGTTGGCCCCCAAATCCTCCAAATGCAAGTCCTCCATTAATTGTTTTAATTCATCCATTAATTGTTGTGGTCGGTATACCTGATTTGGACCCTATTTTCGACCGACCACGAGAGTGCTAGCCCGCCAGATGCTCCACTCAGGCTAACATAACATTTGTTGTCCATCCCCATTCATGCTCTTATTCTCTCACAGTAGGTATCACAGTTCTTTGTTTCCATTAAGAATAGGATGTTCGGTCGATACCTTTTGTGGAGGTTTTGGAGGTGTTGAATTGTCAGGGCAAACCCCAAACCCTAACAATTCCAGGGTATGACACTCATTAATCCCGTGTGGCTGTTTCGGGACAGCCACCAGAACCCTTCTCATGCTCGTGTGATTCCACCTGTGTACGATTTTCCTCTTTGTTTTTGTCGATTTTCTTCTTTCTAATGGGGTTTATTCTGCTTCCTCTTCTGATCGGGCTAGTTCTAGTCGTCGAAGCCTTTTCCCCTCCTCCCCCTTTGTTTCCTCCTCCTGTTTTTTCATTCTCTTTGTCATCGTTTGCTCCTTCATCTCTAGTTCGGTACGCTTTAGGGTTATCTTGTCAAGGTATGGGCTTAGTCCAGGTGTGGGGTTTTGGCGTGAGGATGTGGGTGGGGTATCTGACGGGTTTTCTACTATGTAGCTTTGGATGTGTCTAATGGTGTCGTTCATTTGTAGTTGGGTGGTATGGTCGGGCAAGTATGTGATCATGGGTAGATTTGGGTTTGTAGGATACTCGGTTCTTGGTTGTTAGGTCTCGGTTTGGTATCCTCCTTAGCCACCTGGGTAGGGTTGTTATTTGTGGCTTGGTCGAGAAGGTTTGATCGGTTTGGTCAGTGGTTTTGTGGAGGGTTAGTTCTCTTTCATTGGGCGGTATTAAGGTATATGATTAATCAATACAAAGTATTGGGGCGAAATCTGAATTAGAACAAGTTAAGGGTCAGTTATGTAATTACAAGTTGGGGTCTTTGTATAATTTTAGCTTTATTCTATATCCTTAAATATGATACTATTATAACATTAACTATAGGTTGTTTTTCTGTTTTTGATTAAATGGATATTGTTGTTTGGTCTCTCCTTAGTTTAAGTTCTTTCTTCCATTTCTATCGATTGCTTGGCTTGTAAACTTCAACATGGTATCAGAGCTCATATTGTTCCTGGGCCAGCTGAGTTTGTTCGATTGTTTTTCCTGTTGATGTTCTGGTTTTAATATCTTACTTCATATGTTTGCTTTCTTCTGTTGCTTTGATTTTGTGTCTCGGATGGAGTCTTTCAATGATTATTCTCCGTATTGTTGTGAATCACAAGCTGGTTATCCATGCTGTGTGGTTATGTTCCTCATATGATGCAGCTGGCTGGTTTAATCTCTGCATTCAGATAGGTGAAATGTTGTGGTTCTAAGGTGTTCAACAAGTGTTTGTTGTAATACCAAATCCAACTTTCTCTATTCTGTTTTGCATCTGAATAATGGTTTGCTTATCTATTTTCCTTAGCTCATCTATATTTATGATCATCTAGTTTTTCTGGTTTTGCACCTTCTGTTTCTTCGCTTCAGCTTGTTTTTTGTTTCGGCCATCATGGATGACTCTTCACCTATAGTTTCAAGTAATAAAATCTCGTTACTCATTGGATACGAGAACTTCCACTCTTGGAAGCAACAAGTCTTACTCAAGGTGAGGGGTTTAAATCTTGAGGCTCGTCTATTGGGCACTAATGTTGTCCCACAATTCATTGTGGATGCAGCTGGTAACAATGTTGAAAACCCCGAGTATCCAAAGTTTATTCAACGTGACAGTTCCCTAGCCTCTTGGCTTCTTGCTTAGATTTCTCCTTCGGTCAATAGGTATCTTCTTGGATGTATGACAGCATGCTCCATTTGGCAAAAGCTTCATCAAGTGTTTTCATCGTCTTCAACTACTCGTATCATGAGTCTGTATGACCGGCTCAAAATTCGCAAGCTTCCCCACCAGCCTATGTGTGACTATCTCACAGAAATTCAAACTATGTACGATAGTCTTGCTAGTTGTGGCCATCCCATTGAAGAAATCCAGCAAATTTCTATTATCTTAAATGATGTGAAGGGTGAATTTGATCATGTTGCTGTTGTAATTCATGCTAGTTGAAACCCATATGACATTACCTATGTGTGTTCAGTTCTGTTGGATGTTGAAACAAGGCAACGAGATCTTTTGTTTGATATTCCCCCTGCTGCTAACCTTTTTACTCGATCTGCTATGAATACAGCTGGCCCCTTGGTACCTGATTCGGCCCCTATCCATGACTATCCTCCGAAGAATGTGTCTACTGAATCAGGGACACATACTGCCATCCCAGCTTCACCTGAGCCTAACCAACATACGACACCCTCTCCTCAATATATGGGGCATGGTCGGGGTCGTGGAAGGATCTTAGGGACAACAAACCACAGTGCCAACTGTATGGTAAGATCAGACACCTAGTTCATCGTTGCTTTCAGCGCTTTAATGTTAATTTTGTGGGTGTCATCGATCCAAACAATGGCACCTCTGTTGGTGGGAATATGAGTGCCAATATATGTGCTAACTACTGGTGGGATCACTCACCCAATGTGAATGTCACGCACGGCCATGCCCTCAACATGTGGATCACACTTACAATGCGGTTCACCCATACTCAGCACTATCTCAGCTTTACCCGGCCTGACCTCTGCAGTACGCCCCTCCAACAGCACCACAACCTTTTCATCTGTCTAGCCCTACACCACCTATGTCGGCTTTCATCACATATCCAGTCTCTGCTTTGCCTACCTACCTTCAGCAAACACCGGGTATAGCACAATTTGCTGTCAATCACTCTGGACATACTCTTACTGGAACTCCATTAGTTTATGTTCAAACTTCAGCTCCCGGTCCTTCGATTGTGATGACCGCGCCTGTTCAGGTAGCTCATCTCCCCTCGCCGTCATCGGTTCAATCTGCAGTGTGGTATCCCGAATCAAGTGCCACAAACCACCTCACACATACTGCATATGCAGCCGATACAGCTCCGTTCCATGGACCAAGTAAGATCACCGTAGGTAATGGATCTTTTCTTGACATTTCGGGCATTAGCAACTCTGTCATTCATACTACAAATAGGCTCCTTATGCTGAACAATATTCTATTGCACCTAATCTCACTAAAAATCTGGTTTCCGTTTCGCAGTTCACCATGGATAATCATGTGTATTTCGAATTCCACCCCTCTCAGTGTCTGATTCGAGATGCCTCTTCACATTAGGTGCTTTTATGTGGTGTTGAACGTGACAGTCTCTACTGCATTGACTTAGAAAAATTTGTGCGTCCTTTATCGTCTTTGTCTAGTGATTATTCGAGTTCTAGGCTAAGTTCCAATGTTAGTTGTCTTGCTGCTCATAGGGTATTAGAATCTAATGTGTGGCATATGAGGTAAGGTCATCCCTCCTCACAACTCTTGTCTCGCATTTTACGATTGAATAAAAGTGTTGTTTCAGCTTCTACTCAAGATTGTGTTCCTTGTGCAATAGGTAAAAGTAAAAAACTTCCAATTCATACATCCACTTCTTCGTAAGCTTCTCCTCTTGAACCTGTGGAGGTGGACCATTAGGGACCAGCTCCCTACTTATGCAATGGAAACTGATACTATATGAGCATTTTTTATGTTCATAGTCGGTATACCTGAATATACTTTCTTCGGTCCAAGAGTGAGGCAACTCACACGTTTGTGCAATTCCATAAAATTGCTGAAAAATAGCTCGGCTCCGCCCTTAAAGTTGTTCAAACCAATGGAAGGTCTGAGTTTAAACCCCTCTCATCTTACTTACAGCAGCTCAAAATTCAGCACCGACTAACTTGTCCTCATACATCTGAGCAAAATGGCATTGTGGAAAGGAAACATCACCACATTGTTGAGTTAGGGCTTACTCTAATGGCTCAAGCCTCCATGCCATTACATTATTGGAGTGCTTCTTTTTTTACAGTTGTATTTCTTTTAAACAGACTTTCTACCCGTGTGCTAGGTGATGTTTCGCCTTATGAATGTTTGTTTAAAGTGCAACCTGATTATTTGTTTCTTCGGGTCTTTGGTTGTTTTTGTTTCCCTCATCTCCGTGCCTACAACACACACAAAATGAACTTCCGTTATATTCCATGTGTTTTTCTTGGTTATTGTTCGTCATATCATGGTTATCGCTATTTAGATGTCACTGGTCGAATTTATGTTTCTCGACATGTTACATTTCATGAATCTGTCTTTCCCTTTGCAGATAAGTCAGGTCACTTTCTTACCTCGGCAGCTATAAAGAAAACGGTAACATCTTTATCTTTCTTCTTACCGTTTGATTCATATCTCCTACATGATCCAGGTACCCCAGCTCCTCTTTCACCGGATTCTCAACACGTCTCAGGTCTAGATCAGCTCTCTGAGTCTATGCCTTCGCTTCAGGCTGATCTAATTTCTCTGGCCTCATCACCTGTTTCAGTATCACCTTTGGCTCCTGCAGGTATATCTACTACTTCAGCACCAACATCACAGTCTACCCGTGAGTCTCTTCCTCTGCCTACCGCACCTGTGATCAGGTATGTGCATGTAATTTCAGCCAGTTCAGGCCTTGCGTCTGGTCTTGTTCCTGTAGGTGGCACCCCTGTTCAGGTATCTACGCAGTCACCTAATTCTCATATCACTCATCTTGATTCTACTTATGCAGTCCTACCATCATCCATCAGGTATGTACCATTCATGAGTTCTAATGATTCAATCTTAGTTTCACAATCTCAGCCAACTGTTCGACCTTCGACTCACCCTATGCATACTCGGTCCAAAACCAAGACTAATCAGCTCTTGACAGCTTCCTTATCAGCAGCTTCATCATCAGTTGTCCCCTGGACATGATCATAGAATCAGGGAACATTCATGAAGAAATGGATCATTCCAGCTGGGCGTCTGATGTAAGAGCTGAATTGGATGCTCTTGCTACCAACAACACGTGGTCCCTAGTTCCTCTACCTCCAGTCTGTCACCCCATCAGTTGTAGGTAGCTATTTAAGGTATAAAAAAAAAGGTTGATGGTTCGGTGGATCGCCTCAAGGCAAGGCTGGTCGATTGTGGCTTTTCACAGAAACCCGCCTTCGACTTTCATGACACCTTTAGTCCGGTTGTCAAACCTCAAACCACGCGCATTATCCTCACGATTGTCTTAATTCATTATTGGACACATCGGCAAATTGACATCAACAATGCATTTCTTCATGGTCAGCTGCTTGAAGATGTTTACATAACACAACCACCGGGTTTTCAGCTTCATGACACCAATGGAGTTGCTCTTGTCCGTGAGCTTCACAAAGGGATTTATGGACTCAAACAGGCACCTCGTGCTTGTTTCAAACGACTGAAGTATTTTCTTCTCAATTCTCTATTATTTATAGTTTTTAATTCTGATAGTTGTCTTTTTATTAAATTCTTGAATATCGGTTATGTTCTTCTTCTTGTGTATGTAGATGACATTGCCATCACTGGGAGCTCCGATGAGATTATAAGCGATGTTATATCCCAACTCAACAAAGAATTCCAAGGATCTTGGGGTCCTCAATCACTTCCTAGGGATGGAAGTGCATCGTATAATCGACTACCTTCTACTGGGACAAAACAAAATACATTTCTGATTTTCTTATAAAGACTGAACTAACCAATGTTGATACGCTTCCCACTTCGATGACAGGTAAGTGCATGACCAAGTCAAGTATGATCCTTGATCAAAACTCAATCAAATTATTCGGGGCCCTTCAAGTAATATAGGGGCCCTTCAACACAATTGTATCACTCATCCGGATATTCGTTTTGTTGTCAATAAACTCAATCAAATTATGCAAAATCCTCACGTATCTCACTGGAAAGGTGTGGTTCAAATTATCTGGTATTTAAAGGGTTCACTTTATCATGGTTTAATGTTCAAGATTGACACCTCTGTTTTGTGTAATGATGTTGTTTTAGTGTCTTATTCAGATGCAGATTGGGGAGGTGATGCTTCAGATCGTAGATCTATCTTGGGTCACTACCTTCTACTTAATGGTAACTTGGTGGTTTGGAGCTCTAAGAAGCAACCGGTGGTAGTCAGATCGTCAGCAGAAGCTGAATATCGAGCCATTACCAATGTTGTTTGCGAAGTCCTTTGGGTTACATCTTTATTGACTGAGTTAAACATCATCCTTACCTCGACACCCAAAATTTGGATGGGCAATGGTAGTGCAGTAGCTCTTTCGGAGAATCCAGTGCAACTCTCCAAGATGAAGCATGTGGAAATAGATATGTGTTTTGTTTGGGAAAAGGTTGTTGCAGGTCAGGTACTTATTAACTTTGTTCCTCTGCAGAACAGATTGCCGACATATTAACCAAACCTCTCACGGAGAAACAGTTCATTCCCTTCAGAGAAAAACTTGGTGTCACATCTATTCAAGAGTTCAATGCGGTTGTGGACTACCTTGATGATCATCACGTCCATGAGCTCTACATTCAGTCTCCAAAGTTAAGTTATGCTATTTTCATATACTTGTATTTCCTCATTCAAGGTGTGTTCGCAGGTCTTGGTCTTCGCATGACGTTAGCGGTCAGCTGCAGCTGTAGTGATTGATTCCCTAAGCATCTTGGTGGTCAGTAGTTCTGTTCTAGTTAGCTCTATTTCGATTTCTCTCAACTGCTTGCTTATCTTTGCTCGGTTTTAAGTGACTGAGTTTTCTGATTGGGTGATTTACTGCTGCTCAAAACTATAATGTATGATAGGTGTGGCTTGTGTCCTAAAACAGAGTGTTGTTAAGCACACTCTTAAGGACTAAAAGATGGAGGCTCAAACCTCTCAACCACTGGCGGAGACATAGGGTGTGGTTTAACTCTAAAAACATAGTGCTCAATTTCATATGGAGACAGCCTTAAAATACTCCATGAGTTCACTCTTGAGGATAAAAAGATGAAGGAAAAACCTTCCAATCACACTGGTAAGAAAGAGGCTCAAACCACTCTGTCATCTGTGTTAAAATTTTAAACTGTATTTTTCAGTTCTGAAAATTGCAAAAATCAATTTGGTGCTTAAAGTTGACTGAGAATACCAATTGCAGTTAGAAATCGGTTGTTCTGCTATAACAGGTATAACTGCCACCACTAGTAAGGAAATCAGTCAGATACTCTGCAGAATTGTTGTCCAAACCATACTTCAGACCAAGATGCAGCAAACCAAACTTCATGGGGGAATATTAAAGTAAATGATTAAGCAAGACAAAAGTATTGGGGCGAAATCTGAATTAGAACTAGTTAAGGGTCATTTCTATAAGTACAAATTAGGGTCTTTGTATAATTATAGCTTTCGTCTATCTCCTTAATATGATACTACTAGAACAGTAATTGTAGGTTGTTTTTCTGATTTTAAGGAAATGAATACCGTAGTTTGGTCTCTCCCTAGTTTCAGTTCTTTCTTCCATTTCTATCGATTGCTTGGCTTGTAAAATTCAACAGGCGGTTCATCGGGCACTAGGTCGACTGTCTGGTCCTCCGGTTTTGAGTGCACGCCTTGGTTTGTGGTGGCATCGTTTTCCCTTGGTTCGACTTCCATCGGTTCGCTCATGCAGCTCTTTGTCGTTTTCCCCTCATCCTTACCACAGTTTTTTGTTTTCTCCGTTGGTTTTTGCATTGGTACCCCTTCCGTGGGCACATGTCTTGCCTCGACCATGATATCGAACCAAGATCTCATTGTTCCCGGTTTTGTATGTGATTCATGTCCTTCCTCCCCTCCCACATGTTGTCAAACCGTGACCTGTCTTGGTCGCGCACCCACTAGCCATGGTCCATATGTTGGTATCTTTGGGTCATGTTCTACCATTTGTACCTCCTCTTTACACGCTTGAGTCGTGTGACCCAACATACCGCATCCACAACAATAATCAGATAACCTCTCGTACTTTATTGATGCCCATCTATCTACCCCTTGAAAATTCTTCCACCAGAACCCCGCCATCAGTAGTTTATCCCCATCCACTTCCACTCGCATTCTCATATAGATCCTAGTTATCTTCCCCACATGTTTTTGTATCTCCAAGCATTTTCCTATCATGATCCCAATTTTCCAGGCATTTTCATCGCTAAACTCCTCTAGACACAGGTCATTTATTTGGGTCCAGAATTTTACCTTGTTGAATTCCACCTCCTTAACTCCCATGCTCGGTTCCCATCTCTTGATGTTCAATATGTGCCCGTTTATCACCCATGGTAACAAGTCGAATATTTGGTTGGCATCCTCCTTTCGTTCGAACTCAAGCAAAACAATCCCCGCCTCCGATATGGCTACCTTGTCGTATCTAGCCCACGTCATCCTGAGCACGTTGTGGATTGTGCTCATTGTTGGGTATCGATAGTGACGGCCCAGTAAGAAAAGGCCTCGAAGGCCCAATAACTATAGAGGGGGTAAACCCATGACATCCGAACCGGATCGGCCCAAGTACAAGCCAAACTTCGCCCACCATCGAGTAATCCAGAATCGAGCCCAAAGTCTATAGGGACGCCAAAGGCTCTCAGACTGCTCGCCATTCTCTACCAGGTCGCGACCGTCCACTGCTCGACATGGGAGTGCTCGCCCCGAAGAGAGCCTTGCCTCTCTCCTCTGGTCCCACAAAACCGTTAATAAGGAAGTGACCACGATATCCCGCATATCTCGGTTGCATATTCACTAAAGATTAGATTTGGTAACTGCAATATCTCGCAATAACTGACAATCCGAATCTTCGGCAACACAATATACACTAAGATATTCAGCTGCCATATACGGTTCAATCTCTCTTACCCTATAAATACCCTTGTTTAACATACGTTCTTTACGTTTTTGAGTTTTATACACACATATACTCATTTAAGCATCGGAGAGGGACCCAGAGGCACCCCCTCTGTTGCGCTCCCCTACCTGCAGGTTCACCGGAGTTGGAGCTGAAGCGTCATCTCAACCTTGTCTGGCATTCAATTCACTGCCAGATCAGCATTCAGGATTTCACGATCCAACATTTGGCGCCGTCTGTGGGAACCGAGCAATTCAGCCATGAGAACTCGATCCCAAAGCAACCGTCGGAATCAGACTAGGGAGCGATCCTCAGATAGCTCTGATTCCGCCGCTGCTTCACCGCTTCAACAAGAACCTGCCAGTCGAGCGGGAGTTAATGCTGTTCCTCTGCGGACAGCCCGAGAACATGTCGGTGATTCAAGACCGACCCCAGCTGCTGATCAAAACGGAGCTCCTGCACCGCAGACAGTCCACATTGCGGGGCAGGATATTAATTTAACCCCCGAGATGGTCTCCTTGCTGGAAGCCATCCTAGGACAGGCGCGCCGCCAAGCCCCTGCTCCTCAGGAAAACAATCCCTCTGCTCCTAAGGAAAACCACCGCCTTGCTGCCACAGGGCCTTCACCTTCAGAAGCGGCCAATCCTGGTCCTGCTGTGCCTCAGGAGGATCAGGAGATGACGTCAGGTCAGCAGTCCCTACCTCCAGCACACACCAAGGAGCCAGCAGCTGCATATACTGCCAATCCTTCCGGTCCGCCTCCACCCGGAGCCTCTCCTATGTACTGCACTGTGGATCAGATGGATGACCTCCTCAACAAAAGGCTCCAGGAAAGACAGTTGACAGTCATAGTTCCCTTCAAGGAGCAGTCCTCTCATCCTTTCACCGACGCGCTCGTCGCTATCAAAATCCCGAAGGATGTGGTTGCTCGGACCATACCTGAGTATAGCGGTGGAGGAGATCCCACCGTACATGTCAACAAGCATGAGGCCTCCCTTCTGGGTAAGTCAAACGATCCCAATCATTTGGCTTTGCTATTTCCATCTACTCTTTCGGGTTCGGCTTCGTCCTGGTTCTTCGGCCTCCCTGCAGGATCAATCGGAACTTGGGCAGAGTTAAGAAGCAAGTTCCTGGAGAGATACATGGGCGAGCGCCAGTTGCTGAAGAGCGTGGTCGCCCTTGACTCGGTCAAACAGCAGCTTGGAGAGTCGCTGTCCAACTTCTACGGGCGTTTTCATCAAAACATCACAGAATTAGATCGCCGAATCTCGGATGGGGAGATCATTCGAGCATTCTATAGAGGTCTGGATGTGGCCAACAAGGCCTCGCGAAAGCTGTGAAACAGCTACCATGTGAAGGAGATAGAGACATTGGAAGAGTTGGCGTCCAGAGCAAAAGGTTTCATAGACCTTGAGCGCGCAAACATCGAGGCTAACCTCCTGACGACCTCGCTTAGGGTAACCCATGAACCCTGACGCGATGGTAAGAAGGAGGTCAAGAAGGAGAAGATGGGAAAAGAAAGTAAGCCCCGAGTCGAGTCTCTTCCGGCGCCTCGCCATCCAGAGGTCCCTGAGTACTTCACGCCTTTAAATAGGCAGATCTCAGCGGTACTAGTCGAGATGGAGAGGAGATCCTTGGCGAGGCCACCGATGCCTCGTCGAGGTGGGCTACCCATGGGCAAGGATGTCGAGAGCTATTGCAGATACCATAAGTGCAAGGGCCATAAGACAGACGATTGCAAAATTCTGAAGCGAGATATAGAGAAGCTGATTCAGGGGGGAATGTTGAAGGAATTTGTGGCAGGGCGAGACCGAAGTCGAACGCCCCCCAGGAGACATCGTTCACCAGCCCCTGCAGATCAAGCTGAACCTTCTGGAAGCAAGAGGAGAGTGAATCTGATTGCGGGAGGATTCGGCGCAGGCGGCGAGAGGTCAAACGCCAGAGAGGTCTACGCCACGCAGATCTCTACGGCAGTTCAGTTGGGGAAGCGACCCCGACCTGAAGAAAACATTGTCATCTCATTCTCTGAAGATGATTTGGCACATGTCACCACGCCCCACAACGATGCTCTGGTCATTACGACAGATATTGACGGCTGTGATGTTGCAAGGATTCTGGTCGACGGAGGCAGCTCGACAGACATCCTGTTTCTGGACGCCTTCGAAAAGATGGGCAAATCCAAACGCGACCTGAAGAGGGTCGACTTTCCGCTGATCGGGTTTGCGGGAAGGACAACTTATCCACTGGGGGCTATAACCATGCCAGTGATTTTTGGCGAGGGGTGGAAAAGCATCAAGGTGTCGGTCACTTTCCTGGTGGTCGATTCACCTACATCCTACAACGCCATCATAGGGAGGACCACGATCAACCCAAATAAGATTGTGGCCTCCACTGTCCACCAGAAGATGAAATTCCCCACTCCCAACGGGATTGGAGAAGTGCTCGGAGATCAGCCTTCCTCGCGGCAATGCTATGTGAACTGTTTACGCAGGAAGAACCAAAGGGAGGCGCTCGCCATCGAGACAGAGGCCGATCCCCGCGAGGACTTGGCTCGACCAGCACCCATGGAGGAATTGGAGGAGGTCGAGATCGATGGTCCAGACAAAAAGGTGCGCATTGGGACCACCTTGAAAGAGGATCAGAAGGAAGCCATGACCGCCCTCCTCAGGGAATTCAAAGAGCTCTTCGCCTGGCAGCCGAGCGACATGCCAGGAATCAGCACAGATATTATCTCTCATGAGCTCAGGATAGACCCCTCCATCAAGCCGATCGCCCAAAAGAGAAGATCATTCGGGACTGATAAGCGTTTGGCGACCAGGCAGGAAGTCGGCAGGCTGATTGAAGCTGACTTTGTCAGAGAAGTAAGATTCCAGAGCTGGGTCGCCAACCCAGTTTTGGTCAAGAAATCAAACGGCAAGTGGAGGATGTGCGTCGACTTCCACGACTTGAACAAGGATTGCCCCAAAGATTCATATCCCCTTCCGAGAATTGATCAGTTGGTCGATGCTACCTCGGGTCATGAGATGCTGAGCTTCATGGACGCCTATTCAGGCTACAACCAGATCAGAATGCATCCAGACGACGAGGCCCACACTGCTTTATATGCTGACGGCGACATTCTATGCTACAAGGTGATGCCCTTTGGTCTCATCAATGCTGGGGCAACTTATCAGCGGATGGTGAACCGACTGTTCCAAGACATGCTGGGAAGGAATATGGAGGCCTACGTGGATGATATGCTCGTTAAATCCATCAAAGGCAATCCTCATACCACCGACCTCCGTGAAGCTTTTGAATGCATGAAGAGACACAGCGTTCGCCTGAACCCAGCAAAGTGCGCCTTCGGAATCAAGTCCGGGAAGTTCTTGGGTTTTATGGTCAGCGAAAGGGGCATTGAAGCAAACCCGGAAAAGCTAAAGGCCATAGAAGAAATGAAGTCGCCAACCTGCCATAAGGAAGTCCAGTGCCTGAACGGCCGACTAGCTGCTCTTAACCGCTTCCTATCCAAAGCAAGCGACAGGTCCCTCCCGTTCTTCAAAACCTTGAGGGCCAACCGCAAGTTCGAGTGGACGCCAGACTGCGAGGAAGCATTCCAGTCCTTAAAAAGGCATATTCAAACACTCCCAGCTCTGGCAAAACCCGTTCCAGGCGAGCAGCTTTTCCTCTATTTAGGCATTAGCGATGTGGCAGCCAGTGCTGTCTTAATAAGGGAGGAGAATAATGTTCAGAGTCCAGTGTATTTTATTAGCAAAATGTTCAACTCAGCATAAATAAAATATGTCCAGATTGAGAAGTATCTCTATGCCTTAGTTATTGCTGCTCGGAAGCTGAGACCTTACTTTCATGCGCACGACATCACGGTCCTCACCAATCAACCTCTCAAAAACTTCCTGATGAAGCCAGATTCTTCAGGAAGAATGGTCAAGTGGGCGATCGAGCTCAGCGAGTTCAGGATCAAATTTGCGCCGAAAACGGCCATCAAAGGTCAAGCACTTGCTGATTTCATAGTGGAAAGCACGAGTAACGGTCAAACAGAAGCAGAGAACAGGCCAAGTCAGTCAGCAGACGACAATCAAATATGGGAACTCTATACGGATGGGTCTTCATCAAAAGAAGGCTCGGGGGCAGGTTTAATTCTTATTCCTCCTGAGGGCGAGCCTCTGAAATACGTGATCGCCTTGACATTCCCGGCGACCAATAACGAAGCAGAATATGAGGCTCTTATCACTGGACTCAGACTGGCAAAAGGAATGGGTATAACCGCGCTTAAGGTAAAAAGTGACTCAGAGCTTATTGTCAATCAGGTTAATGGCGCCTATGGGGCAAAGGGAGAAAAGATGAAGAAATATCTCGACATTGCCAAAAAACTGGTCGCGGATATCCCAAATTTCGCGATTGAGTTTATTCCTCGCCAAGAAAACCAGATGGCAGATTCTTTGAGTAAGCTAGCCTTCGGAGGGGCGACAATCCAGGATGTGCAATTTCTGGAAAAGGCCCTATGTTCAGTCCTTGAAAACAGAGCGGAGGTCTTCAACATTCAAGAACAGGTCACCTGGATGACCCCGTTCCAGAATCATTTGAAAGAAGGCATCCTCCCAGAGGACGAAGGCGAATCCACTAGGATTAGAAAACTCGCAGCCAGTTATCTAATCATCGATGGAGAAATCTACAGAAGAGGTTATTCGACGCCTTACTTGAGATGTGTTGCTCTGCCCGAAACAGAAAAAGTTCTTCGAGAAGCTCATGAAGGGTCAGCGGCATGCCATGAAGGTGCTCGTTCACTAAGCAGGAAAATATTCAGATTGGGATATTACTGGTCGGCCTTGGGAAAAGACGCAGCCGAATTAACACAGAAGTGTGAAATTTGCCAGCAGTTTGCACCACGATCGGGTCGACCATCGACATTATTATCCCCAATGGCAGGTGCCTGGACCTTCGCTCAATGGGGAATCGATATATTAGGTCCTTTTCCCATTAGCACTGGTCAGCGTACTCACATTATAGTGGCAATCGACTACTTCACTAAGTGGGTAGAGGCGAAAGCTTTAGCTTCGACAACGGAATTCCAAGTTATCAAGTTCATGCAGGTCAACATATTCTCCAGGTTTGGTATTCCCAAAATACTCATCAGCGATAATGGTCCGCAATTCGTTGGAAAGGAGTTGAAATGGCTCTGTGAAGAGTATCATATCGACCATCGCTTCAGTTCAGTACATCACCCTCAAACAAATGGGCAAGCTGAAGCAGCCAACAAAGTTGTCTTAGCAGGACTCAAGAAAAGGGTTCGAGCATTCAAAGGGAACTGGGCAGACGAACTGGAAAACGTATTATGGGCAATCAGAACAACGCCTAAGGCGGCCACAGGAGAAACGCCTTTCAGTTCAGTGTACGGATCAGAAGCAGTAGCACCAGCTGAATTAGCAGTGCCTACCCACAGAGTCCTACACTTTAACGCGGAGGCAAATGAGATCGAGCGCAGAACTGACCTCGACTTGGCAGAGGAAAAGAGATGGCTCTCGGAAAAAACACAGGCAAAGATGCGTTTGGCGACCGCTCGGTATTTCAACAGAAAAGTTAGCGCTCGCCAATTTTTCGTGGGGGAGATGGTTATGAGAAGGAATGAATTTACAAGGCTGGATAGTATAAACAAACTTTCAGCCAAATGTGAAGGACCATACAAAGTAGTAGAGATCGCCGCACCAGGATCCTACTATTTGGAAACCACCGAAGGCGAGAGGTTACCCGTCCATTTAATTCAGAGCATTTAAGAAGATTTTATGCATAGCTTGTAATCAAACTGATTATGTCAATAAAAGAAAGCCAGCGTGTCCACTCGAAGCAAGCTGAAGCCAAAAAGCCCTGACGCCAAAGTCAGGCCTCAAAAGCCCTAGCAACAAAGGTAGGCCAAAAAGCCCTAGTAACAAAACTAGGCCAAAAAGCCCTAACAACAAAGTTAGGCCAAAAGCCCTGACGCCAAAGTCAGGCCACAAAAGCCCTAGCAACAAAGCTAGGCCAAAAGCCCTAACAACAAAGTTAGGCCAAAAGCCCTGACGCCAAAGTCAGGCCACAAAAGCCCTAGCAACAAAGCTAGGCCAAAAGCCCTAACAACAAAGTTAGGCCACAAAAGCCCTAGCAACAAAGCTAGGCCAAAAGCCCTAACAACAAAGTTAGGCCAAAAAGCCCTAGTAACAAAACTAGGCCACAAAAAGCCCTAGCAACAAAGCTAGGCCAAAAAAGCCCTAGTAACAAAACTAGGCCACAAAAGCCCTAACAACAAAGTTAGGCCTCAAAAAACCTGACACCAAGAGTCAGGTAAAGCCCTGACGCCAAAGTCAGGCCAAAAGCCCTGGCGACAAAGCCAGGCCAAAAGACCTAGCAAAATGTTTGGCAAAATAGAAGCCCTGACCCCACAGTCAGGCCAAAGAAAGTTTTGGCGATCACCATCGATGATAAAGCCTGAACAAATTACAAATCCCCTGTTGTTATGCCAACACCTCAAAGGTTTAAACTTCAAAGAAGCTAACATCTCTTTGAGCTTAGAAGTTTACGCTTTTAAGTGTCAAAAGTGTTATCCTTGGAAAGTTTAACTTATGATTGGTCTAAGGCTTTAAGGGTCAACGACATTACCAAGCAAGGAAAAAGTGGAAAGTAATTATGAGTAAGATATTGGATAGCTGAATATGTTCAAAGTCGATTAAAGGCTAAAGAATATAAAGGCATTCAATAGAAAAACCCAAGTCTTCGATAAATAATTACAAACCAAAAACAGAAAGTACAAAAATGGCGATCTAAAAAAGATAAATATAGTCGCCAAGGAGTTGGGGACTTCAAGCTTCGGGGTTCTCGGGGGCAAGGGCGCTCTGCTCGCCTTCGGGGGCAGAAGTACTGAGCTCGCCTTCAGGAGTAGCCTCTCCAGCAACAGAGGGCTGCGAAGGACGACTCCGCAGGAAGGTCTTCAAGGAGGCGACTTCCCCAAGAGGAAAGTTGGGATCGACCGCCTGGACCTCATCCACCAGGACTTGGAGAAAATAGGCGATCGCCGACTTCATCTCCTTCAGAGCGCAGTCCTCAACCTCCTCAGAGGCTTTGAATGCCTCAACTACGCTCTGGGGCGAAGGGACGGCTTTCAATTGTGCAGTTAACCGATCCCTCTCCTCCTCCAAGGCAATCCCCCGGGCTTCCGCAGCTTCCATCTGAGCCACCGCAGCTTCTCTGTGGGCGTCAGCAGCGGCCCTTTGCGCCTCGGCAGCGACCCTGCGAGCCTCCGATTCTGCCCCTTGCGCCTGAGCTTCCTTAAGTTCAGCATCTAGGCGAACTCAGACAATCTCTCCCTGATCTAAACACAGGTGAAGAACGTCAAAGTCCTGAAGAGCGGCAGCGGCTTCAGCCTCCCTCTTCTGGACATCAGCAAGGAGGCGCTGCTCCTTCCTGAGGTATTCCTCTCGGGTATTATCTGCCAAGGCGATCGCTGCATCTGCAGTCGTCTTGATAGTCCCCAATTGCTCAGGAGTGACCCCCGTGCTTCGGTACTGCTCCAGCTCGGCGAGCACACTGGAATACTTGTCGGTGAGCTCCCCGAAGACACGACCAAGAATCACCTCTTCCCGAACGAACTGGCAACAAATATAGAATAAAAGCTGTCAGGACAACAGACAATAAGGGAACGACAAAGAGAGGACTCTACGAAATAAAAGTATGAGATCTTACCAAAGCCACTCGTTCGAAGTGGGACCGAAGGAACCCCTCGATCTGATGAAGTTCCGTGGGAACAATCGAGCGGTCCGCGGGGGGAATTATCCCGTCCAGAAGCCGCATACACATATCCGGGCTGCCCCGGAGGCTCTTCTGGGGAGGGTACCCCTTCTTCATAAGGTCCCCACAGGGGACCCAAGTTTCCCGAGAATTCGCTGATTCAAGTGGCTGAAACAAGCCGGCAAGGGAGCAATGCTCCTCCCCAGGAGACCTCGATGAGCTGGAAGCAGCATGCCCCTTCTTCTTGGTCCCAGACTCCTTAGGAGGAGCCATGGGCACAGTAGGAACAGGAGGAGCTAAGGTCAAAACCTTCCCCTTGGCGGCAGAAGGACCCTGGGGAGAGGGAGAAGGGGGCACCGCGTCCAGACCCTTCCCTTTATTAGCGGAAGGACCCCCAGGAGGGGGAGGAGGAGGATGCTGGTCGACTTTCGGACATTCCTCACTCCTGACCTTCTTGGAGGGAGGAGGAGCATGATCCCGGACCATGTCGGTTGAGGACTCCTCTACAAAACAACAAGACAAAATGTCAAAAACAAAAAACCGCAAAGTATGAAGACGTTAAATCTACGAATAACAAAGCAACATACCTGGTTGGCGAGGGTCAGCAGTGGCCGAGGGAAGCACCTCCTCGGGCTTCCTCTTGGACGAACGCCTAGAGGGGGGAGGAGGAGAGTTCAGCAATGCCTGGTCGGAGGACAATCCCGCCGATCCCTGGTCATCAAAGAGACCTATCAGTTTCTGGCTCTTGCTTACAACCTTCCCTACAAGTAATAAAGCAAGATAAGAGTTAGAAAATTACCCAATCATCAAAGATTGGCGTGGCTTGATGAATTCCCGCCATCTCAAGGGCATTCTCGGTAGTCTCCGACACTGAGCGGATGGACTTGAACTGTGATGACCGATGCGACCGGTATAGGTCATCGATAGCGTTTCGATCACTCTCTGATAGCTCCTCGAAGGAAGGAGGGAAATCCTTGTCCGGGATCAACAATTTCCAGGGCACCCCCCCTTATAAAAGAAGTAACACTTCTTATAATTGGAGTTGGTGGTCCGAAATTCGTCGACCAGGCGGACATGGACGTTCCAAACCCATCCCTGAGGGCCTCCCCACTCTGAAAACTTCGGCCAGCGGGATTGGAAGTGGTGAATGTGGTTTGCCCCTGCTGCCAGGCGAAAGAAGCACCGGAACAGGGCCAGTGAATATACCCATTCCTGGCGTAAGCATAGGAACTTGAAACCGACCCACATCCTGAGGGCATTCGGGACAAGCTGTGTGGGGTGAATCCCGTAAAACTGACACAAGGTCTGTAAATCCTCAAAGAGAGGAAAACGCAACCCAGCATCGATCTGGGCCGCATAAATGTAAACCTCTCCATCGTGAGGAAAATGCAGACCTAGGCCAGGATACCTAGGAGCATCCTCCACGCTGAAGCCACCGAGCGCCACCACGGTCTTAAAATAAGCCGGCTTCAATTCATTAGGCTTGACGTCTACTCGAACAAATTCAAATATTGCAATGATAAACATAAAAAGCAAAGAACAGCAGAGGATATTGCCAAAGCAGAGCAATAAAAGGGCAAAAGTTTACCTTTTGGGGAAAAAATAGGCGTGTTTAGCTCGGGCCCGTCCACCACCACAGGAGTGGTTGCAGTCCTGCCCAAATCGGTCTGTTCCTCTACTGAGGGGGGCACGATTTCATCCCTGATGGTCAAAGGGACATCAGCATTTCTGGGAATGTTGGCTTTGTTGGCACCCTTGGGAGCCGTGTGCTTGACTCTCTGATTGCGAGGAGCCATGGAAATATTGGGAGAAGGCTGAAGAAGGTTGAGAAAAGAAATGGAAAGGATCGCAATGAAGCTCTGAAAATCCGAGAGAACGGATAAGCGTAAAAGACAGAATACAGAAACTGACGTTTCCTATATAGACCAAAAGGGGAGTAACCGCCACGAGTAAATCGAAGCGACGCAGAGGAATAATTGCACCCTTTTGGAGAAAACCGAAGCAATGTCAGAATTCCAAGAGACAACGGTTGGCTGGTACAGACAGCTGTCAAACTACCCTGGGTTTACGGAAAAGTAAATGTCAGGCGTGCCTCAAGTGACCGTTCGATTTCTGGACAACTGTGCAGTTATTAAATGCTAAAATTCCACTAAGGAGACAAGATGGTCGCCAGCGCACTAATAAAGTTTTAGCAGAAATACCTCGGGTAGGTAATGATCGCCTAACTAAGAAAGATAGACTTCCATAAGCCTAGGTCACCTCGAGTGATCGCCCCTAGTATTTGGAGGGGGGGTTCTTTCGGAGAGAGAGAATGAATGTGTTAACGCCATCTGCTTCAAAATTACATATTCTATTTGACCAATGAATTCATTCTCTCTCCCTCTCTCTTTAGTCATGATTTCATTTATAATTGGGTAAATTAGGAGAAAAGCCCGCATTACAGCACAACTCCCCATTACAGCACAATTCGAATGAACACAAAAAGGTTCCGACCTAACCTCCGATGGGCAAACCACCTCCGACCTAACCTCCGGAAAGGCTCCTTCCGTCCCGTCACCTTTACTATCGGAGCCTCTTTCCGCCGAGGAGCAAAGCCCTACAAACAACCGCACAATCTGGCATCGGCAAAGCCGCCGCTGGGAGGCGGCTGAGTTCCTCCGTCGTGCAAGCAGCCACCAACTGATGCGCGAACCGTCGATGTTGGTTCGAGAGTCTGCTCTTCCCCTGTATGGAAAGCCTCCTCCCTTTTTAGTAACAAAATGCACAAGAAGTAGGACCAAACTGAGAGTTAGCAGCATAAACAAAGATGGATTTGTGAATGAGAAATACAAGTTTCCTATATTCATAGGAATCAATGGGAGAATGGAAAATTGCTAAAACGGGTTGTGGGAAGACATCGTATCTGCCCAAAAATTACTTACTTCGTCACTGCCCAAAAAATAATTCCCTCCCCAGTGGAAAGAAAAGTGTTGAAATCCATTCTTTAAGTAATGTGCAGTTGGAATGATGAATTATTTGGAGGTGAGGTAGAAGATGTTGCTAACAAGATGTGATTGATGTTGAAGATGAAAATGAAAAAGAGGCTCTCCAGAATAGTTAACAACAACAACAACTCTTCCATTAACTTCTCCTCGGCTTCTTTCTCCACCTATCGAATGAACACAAAAAGGCTCTGACCTAACCTCCGATGGACAAACCACCTCTGACCTAACCTCCGGAAAGGCTCCTCCCGTCATGTCGCCTTTACTATCGGAGCCTCTTTCCACCGAGGACCAAAGCCCTACAAACACTCGCACGATCTGGCATGGGGAGAGCAGCCGCCGGGAGAACCAGTCAACCAGTCACAACACACAACCAGTCACAACAGTATCAAACAAAGAAAATGAATTTTTGAAAAAATATTTTTTGGAAAACTTCAATGAAAATGGACTGGTTCTCTATCAAGAGAAATCTAAACCCCCTTGCTGGTGTTGTTGGATATGCAAGTGGAAACAACGGTATATCAGAAAACACGTTGATTTTAAGTCTGCTTATGGTTTTCCTCCTAAATAGAAATTGAGAGATAGTCTCACGCGTTGCTTCATCTCAGTACTCATAGGTCCAAATTCCTCTACGCTAGTCTCACCAAATTCCTCGCCTGGTTCTCTATCGAGAGAAATCTAAACCCCCTTGATAGTGTTGTTGGATATGCAAGTTCCATCGTTGCTCTCTTCCCAGCAGTGAGTGGAAACAACGGCCTATCAGATACAACGTTCATTTAAAGTCTGCTTATGGTTTTCCTCCTAAATAGAAATTGAGAGATAGTCTCACACGTTGCTTCATCTCAGTATTCATAGGTCCAAATTCCTCTACGCTAGTCTCACCAAATTCCTCTCCTGGTTCTCTATCAAGAGAAATCTAAACCCCATTGCTGGTGTTGTTGGATATGCAAGTTCCATCGTTGCTCTCTTCCAAGCAGTGAGTGGAAACAACGGTCTATCAGATACAACGTTGATTTTAAGTCTGCTTATGGTTTTCCTCCTAAATAGAAATTGAGAGATAGTCTCACGCGTTGATTCATATCAGTATTCATAGGTCCAAATTCCTCTACGCTAGTCTCACCAAATTCCTCGCCTGGTTGTCTATCAAGAGAAATATAAACCCTCTTGCTGGTGTTGTTGGATATGCAAGTTCCATCGTTGCTCTCTTCCAAGCAGTGAGTGGAAACAACGGTCTATCAGATACAACGTTGACTTTAAGTCTGCTTATGGTTTTCCTCCTAAATAGAAATTGAGAGATAGTCTCACGCGTTGCTTCATCTCAGTATTCATAGGTCCAAATTCCTCTACGATAGTCTCACCAAATTCCTCGCCTGGTTCTCTATCAAGAGAAATCTAAACCCCCTTGCTAGTGTTGTTGGATATGCAAGTTCCATCGTTGCTCTATTCCAAGCAGTGAGTGGAAACAACGGTCTATCAGATACAACGTTGATTTTCAGTCTGCTTATGGTTTTTCTCCTAAATAGAAATTGAGAGATAGTCTCACGCGTTGCTTCATCTCAGTATTCATAGGTCCAAATTCCTCTACGCTAGTCTCACCAAATTCCTCGCCTGGTTCTCTATCGAGAGAAATCTAAACCCCCTTGATAGTGTTGTTGGATATGCAAGTTCCATCGTTGCTCTCTTCCCAGCAGTGAGTGGAAACAACGGTCTATCAGATACAACGTTGATTTTCAGTCTGCTTATGGTTTTTCTCCTAAATAGAAATTGAGAGATAGTCTCACGCGTTGCTTCATCTCAGCATTCATAGGTCCAAATTCCTCTACGCTAGTCTCACCAAATTCCTCGCCTGGTTCTCTATCGAGAGAAATCTAAACCCCCTTGATAGTGTTGTTGGATATGCAAGTTCCATCGTTGCTCTCTTCCCAGCAGTGAGTGGAAACAACGGTCTATCAGATACAACGTTGATTTTAAGTCTGCTTATGGTTTTCCTCCTAAATAGAAATTGAGAGATAGTCTCACGCGTTGATTCATATCAGTATTCATAGGTCCAAATTCCTCTACGCTAGTCTCACCAAATTCCTCGCCTGGTTGTCTATCAAGAGAAATATAAACCCTCTTGCTGGTGTTGTTGGATATGCAAGTTCCATCGTTGCTCTCTTCCAAGCAGTGAGTGGAAACAACGGTCTATCAGATACAACGTTGACTTTAAGTCTGCTTATGGTTTTCCTCCTAAATAGAAATTGAGAGATAGTCTCACGCGTTGCTTCATCTCAGTATTCATAGGTCCAAATTCCTCTACGATAGTCTCACCAAATTCCTCGCCTGGTTCTCTATCAAGAGAAATCTAAACCCCCTTGCTAGTGTTGTTGGATATGCAAGTTCCATCGTTGCTCTATTCCAAGCAGTGAGTGGAAACAACGGTCTATCAGATACAACGTTGATTTTCAGTCTGCTTATGGTTTTTCTCCTAAATAGAAATTGAGAGATAGTCTCACGCGTTGCTTCATCTCAGTATTCATAGGTCCAAATTCCTCTACGCTAGTCTCACCAAATTCCTCGCCTGGTTCTCTATCGAGAGAAATCTAAACCCCCTTGATAGTGTTGTTGGATATGCAAGTTCCATCGTTGCTCTCTTCCCAGCAGTGAGTGGAAACAACGGTCTATCAGATACAACGTTGATTTTCAGTCTGCTTATGGTTTTTCTCCTAAATAGAAATTGAGAGATAGTCTCACGCGTTGCTTCATCTCAGCATTCATAGGTCCAAATTCCTCTACGCTAGTCTCACCAAATTCCTCGCCTGGTTCTCTATCGAGAGAAATCTAAACCCCCTTGATAGTGTTGTTGGATATGCAAGTTCCATCGTTGCTCTCTTCCCAGCAGTGAGTGGAAACAACGGTCTATCAGATACAACGTTGATTTTAAGTCTGCTTATGGTTTTCCTCCTAAATAGAAATTGAGAGATAGTCTCACACGTTGCTTCATCTCAGTATTCATAGGTCCAAATTCCTCTACGCTAGTCTCACCAAATTCCTCGCCTGGTTCTCTATCAAGAGAAATCTAAACCCCATTGCTGGTGTTGTTGGATATGCAAGTTCCATCGTTGCTCTCTTCCAAGCAGTGAGTGGAAACAATGGTCTATCAGATACAACGTTGATTTTAAGTCTGCTTATGGTTTTCCTCCTAAACAGAAATTGAGAGATAGTCTCACGCGTTGCTTCATCTCAGTATTCATAGGTCCAAATTCCTCTACGCTAGTCTCACCAAATTCCGCGAGGTAAAACATTGAAACAAAGTTGTTTATTCACAAATTTCTTAATGAGACTTTTCTTCAAATACACTAGCTAGTTTGACACTAGCTTGTTTATTCTCACCCGAACTCCAAAACTCCTCATCTGAAGACTCTTGATTTTCTGCATAAATTCCTCCAGTAAACAAGAAAGGAAGTTATAAGAAGTTAAATAATTTTTTCCTGTCCTAAATTTTCCAAGTTGTTCTGAACAACATCCGCGAGGTAAAACATTGAAACAAAGTTGTTTATTCACAAATTTCTGAATGAGACTTTTCTTCAAATATACTAGCTAGTTTGACACTAGCTTGTTTATCCTCACCCGAACTCCAAAACTCCTCATCTGAAAACTCTTGATTTTTTGCATAAATTCCTCCAGTAAACAAGAAAGGAAGTTATAAGAGAGGAATTTTGAAAAGTATATATGTCAAAAAAAAAATTAAAAAAAGTATATATGTAAAAAAAAAATTTAGCAAAATGTGCATCTGCGCAGGTAGACTAGTAGCGTTTTTCTGAAAAAAGCTACTGGTACCTGCGTTTTTCACACATAAATACTTTTCAAAATTCATCGTTATAAGAAGTTAAATACTTTTTTCCTGTCCTAAATTTTCCAACTTGTTCTGAACAACATCCGCGAGGTAAAACATTGAAATAAAGTTGTTCATTCACAAAGTTGTTTTCCAATGCTTTTTCATACCTTCCGAGAAAAATCTGCTACGTTGCCCTACTTGTCCGGCAGGAGTCTGATAATCGAGATTCAAAAGAGTTGAAGCAATTATTATTATTTAAAATCCAACATTGACATGGTTACTTTTTAAAAGAAATTAATTAAAAAGCTATAGTCATTGGAGAAGCTTTACAAGATATTCAGAAGATGTTGAGTCAGAGATGTACGTCTCTCTAGCCTGGTTAGTGTTAATGTGTTATGCTTATGCTTTAGCAATTGTAGCCTGGTGAGACTAGCCTAGAGAATGAACAAACATCAGTTCGCTTGAAAGACCTTGGTTACCGTACCATGTTAGTATCTAAACTTCACATTTTTAGAGAACCAGACGAGAGTCAAGAGTGGAAACCCCAAAGAGCTATTTTGCAGCAGTAATTCCTGAAAATGTCAAACTAGCTAGGGTGTTTTACCTCAGGTGAGACTAGACTAGAGAATGAACACTCTGCTGCTTTAAAAAAAAACGAAAAAAAAATAATTTTAAAAACGCAGGTGGTACCTGCACAAATCAACATTTTACTAAAAAAAAATTTAACATATATACTTTTTCAAATTTCTTTTCTGACAAGGTTACTTTTTCAAATTTCTCTCAAACCTGGGATAGAACGGACACCATTAGTCCAATCAATAACTATAAAGGTTTGGTCAAAAGAAAATGGTCAATCCCAATGGGCAAGAAAAGATAAAAAGGAAAAGATAAAAAGGGAACGCTGGTTTGTGGACAAGTTGACGGTGAATAAGTCACGGAGAGATAATCAACAAGCTACGCTTAGGAAAAAGAATTCAGATACTGTAAAATACAAACACATGGAATAGGTTCATTTCATAAATACTCTTTCTTTATAAAAACGATGACAATAAATATTCATTTTATGATGGCTACATCAAATCCTAACAGAATAAAAAAAATGGTAAAATAAAACATTTTTCTATAACATTTAGTCGAATTTTTTGTTTTCCCTCTAAAGTTTAAATTAAAAAATTTTATTTTATCATTTTTGGCAAAAGTGCAAGTTTACCCTATCTGTCAACCTTTTCATCCAAAATTAACATAATAAGTTTTAAAAATTGTAAAAATACCAAAAAACTTTCAAAAATAGTACAATTTTTCCATCCTAAACTTTTTTCGGTGTTACAATTAAGTTTCGATTCGATCGGAGCTCGATTGAGCCCCAATCACGGGAGCTCAAATTTATGCCTTCTTAACCTAGACTGAACCCACATGGGTGGGGAACCTGGTTTGGGTCGAGACCCAGACCCTAGCCTCCTCTATTGGGATCAAACCAGCCCCAGTCAGGGGGGAGGCTCGAGTCTGGGGCTTGACTCAAACCTGGTCGTCCACCCATGGGGGGTCGATTTGGGTCTAGATTTGGGATTAGTTTTGAGTCTTGACCCAGACTGAGTCCCAATGGGTGGGGGACCAGGTCTAGGTCAAGACCTAGAACTGAACCCCCCCTCCCTCGATGTGGGCTCGATGAGCCGTAATAGAAGAGGCTAGGGTCTGGATCTTGATCCAGACCGGGGCCCCTACCCATGAGGGGTCAGTATGGGTCAATACTCAGACCCGAGCCCCCTCGATCGGGGCTCAATCTAGTCTCGATCGAATCATGCCTCAATTGTAACATTTGAAAAAAATTGAAAGGGTTAAATTGTGACTTTTTGGGAAGTTTTTTGTAATTTTCAAAACTAATTCTATTAAATTTGGATGAAAAAGTTAACGAATAGGTCAAACTTGCACTTTGACCAAACATGATGGAAGAAATTTTTACGATTTAAACTTTAGGGAAACAACTGAAAATATGCTCAAACATTAGCGAGCAATGTGATATTTTACCCCCCAGAAAATAGAATAACATATCCCGCATCCAAACAACTTTTATACGTTTAAACACAATTAATAAACTTGTCTAAACACTTTTGATATGTAAATATATAGATAAACATGATTAATTGTATGTATATAATATTGAGTTTATTCTTGTATTTCTTCTTGAACCATTTATGAATTTTAAAACTTAATTGTAAAATTAAAGTATGAAACTTGTGAATCTTGTGTTGTGTTGCGTGACACGACATGTGTTATATATATATGAACTTTTTTATGTTAAAAACGTTAATCGTATTATAGTGCGGTCATGCTTAATCTATTTATCCATTATTTTGAAGATTGAAGATACATTTAAAACATATTTGTATATACACGACATGACTAATGAAACAGAATAATTAGTGACACGATATGAATAGACAACACATACGAGTTATCACGCAATTTAAAGCATTTAAAACAAAAACGAATTTGGCCTATTCAATTGGTCCCAATCAAGAGGTCCTTAGCCTAGCCTTTGGCTGGGATCTAGACTGGGTGAGTCTATCTCAATCCAAGGACGAAAGGTAGTCAACCCTCTAGAGTACGGGAAAACGACCAATACTAGTAGATCCCGAATTTTTTCAAAAACTGTTTAGTTTAAAAAAAATATTTGAAAAAGTGTATATCAAAATTTTTTTTTTAGAAAAGTATGCATACGCGCGACGCGCCTATTGAATAGGCGCATCCCTAGGACGCGCCTATTCAGTAGGCGCGTCCTAGGGATGCGCCTATTCAATAGGCGCGTCCCTGGGATGCGCCTACTCAGTAGGCGCGTCCTAGGGATGCGCCTATTCAATAGGCGCATCCCAGGGGTGCGCCTACTGCCTAAATTTTTTTTTTTTTTCGCAAAAACACCGGTCTATCAGAAACCACGTTGATTTTAAGTCTGCTTATGGTTTTCCTCCTAAATAGAAATTGAGAGATAGTCTCACGCGTATTCATAGGTCCAAACTACAAATTTTCCAACTTGTTCTGAACAACAATGAAACAAAGTTGTTTATTCACAAGTTTCGGAATGAGACTTTTCTTCAGATACACTAGGTAGTTTGACATTATCAGGCATTACTCCTGCAAAAGAGCTCTTTGGGGTTACTTTAGGTTCCTGTCCTAAATTTTCCAACTTGTTCTGAACAACAATGAAACAAAGTTGTTTATTCACGAGATTCTGAATCTTCCGAATATCTTCTGTCGTACGGTGAGGACAGAAGAAAACTGATCCCCTTCCAATGGTTAGGAAGGGTCTTGGATCAAGAGGACAGAAGATCAATTTGTTAACAAAAGGGTCTTGGATCAAGAGGACAGAAAATCAATTTGTTAACAAACCACCGAGATGATTGTCTCACGCGTTGCTTTATCCCAGTATTCACAAGTCCAAATTCCTCTACGCGCACCAAATTCCTTCATGTATGCTTTTTTTCCTACTATATGCTTACTTTTTGAAAAACATCTGATTTTGAGCCTGTTTATACGGTTTTCCTCCTACATAGAAATTGAGAGATAGTCTCTCCAATTAAGAAGAAAGTAAGTTCTCAGAAGTTAAATACTTTAGGTTCCTGCCCTAGATTTTCCAACTTGTTCTGAACAACATCCGCGAGGTAAAACATTGAAACAAAGTTGTTCATTCACAAGTTTCTGAATGAGACTTTTCTTCAAATACACTAGCCAGTTTGACATTTTCAGGAGGAAAACCATTTCTTCTTAGAACTTCCTTTCTTCTTTACTAGAGAGAGTATCTCTCAATTTCTATTTAGGATGAAAACCATAAGCAGGCTTGAACTCAGATAAAAAGCTATAGTCATTGGAGAAGCTTTACAAGATATTCGGAAGATTCAGAATCTTGTGAATAAACAACTTTGTTTCATTGTTGTTCAGAACAAGTTGGAAAATTTAGGACAGGAACCTAAAGTAACCCCAAAGAGCTCTTTTGCAATTATCTTCGTGACAGTTCAATGTGACGGAATTTAACCTCATTCACAACCAAAAAGGAAGTACCAATCAAGAAAAATGGAATTTGTTAGATGGGGATCGAGTAATCTCACCGAGTTTCTCAAATCGGTTGGTGTAGAGACACATGATTAGATCTCTCAGCAAGATGTTGGAGCAATTATAGCGCAGTATATCAATGACAACAAACTGAATCACCCTACAAAGAAGAGAGTAGTTTGTGATGAAAGACTTCAATTTCTATTTAGGAGGAAAACCATAAGCAGACTTAAAATCAACGAGTACACTATGCAGAAAATCAAGAGACTTCAGATGCCGAAGAAAAAGGCAGTGGAAACCCCAAAGAGCTCTTTTGCAGGAGTAATTCCTGAAAATGTCAAACTAGCTAGTGTATCTGAAGAAAAGTCTAATTCAGAAACTTGTGAATAAACAACTTTGTTTCATTGTTGTTCAGAACAAGTTGGAAAATTTGGAGGAAACCCTGTGAATACTGAGATAAAGCAACGCGTGAGCATCTGAAGAAAAGTCTCATTCAGAAACTTGTGAATAAACAACTTTGTTTCATTGTTGTTCAGAACAAGTTGGAAAATTTGTAGTTTGGACCTATGAATACGCGTGAGACTATCTCTCAATTTCTATTTAGGAGGAAAACCATAAGCAGACTTAAAATCAACGTGGTTTCTGATAGACCGGTGTTTTTGCGAAAAAAAAAAAAATTTACGCAGTAGGCGCACCCCTGGCGTGCGCCTATTGCAGTAGGCGCACCCCTGGGATGCGCCTATTGCAATAGGCGCATCCCTAGGACGCGTCTACTGAATAGGCGCATCCCTAGGACGCGCCTACTGAATAGGCGCGTCCTAGGGATGCGCCTACTCAATAGGCGCGTCGCGCGTATGCATACTTTTCTAAAAAAAAAATTTCGATATACACTTTTTCAAATATTTTTTGAAAAGTGAATAGTTTTTGAAAAAATTCGTAGATCCCTCGTCTAGCTTGATTGCAGTAACGATGGTCGGCATTTTTTTTTCATGAACCTTTATTATTATTATTATTATTTATTAACCTTAAAGTTGAATAAACTCAAAATTAATTAGATCAACTAGTAATACGAGCTGTAATTCTTAAGTACAAATTATGTTTAAGTTTCATAAGAAGAGATGCCAACTGAGGAGAATCTTATGTTTACATTCCCAACACGATTGAAATTGCAAAAGTAATTCAGAATATAAAGAAGAGTTCTGATCATATTCTCATTTAATTAGGTAGGTATTCACGTCTCCAATTATTAGTTCGCAAAACCCTCATTAATTAGCTCTGTTAGGTATTCCTATCCCACCATCCCTAATTAATATAACCTCAAATGAGCCATATTTATATATATTAATTTGGTTAGGACGTATATAATATTGACAAGTAAAATAAAATTTTCTAATTTATTTTACCGTTCCACCTAGATTGTATGTTTCAATTGCTTATGTGACATTATATTTTTGTATACGTGGACACTTTAAACGTACTCCAAAGTACCACATTAAACCTTAAAAATTATTTCATTTTACCACATTTATTACAACTCAATTAGTCAATATTTTCTATTTTTTTCAAGCTTAGTTTTTTTTTACATTTTTTTAAACTAAAATTATCTATTGATAATTATAGTTTTTTAATATAATTTATTTAAAAAAATCTATATTTTTAGGGTTTAGGGTTGTAGTTCAAATCTGATTCATTAGGGTCTTGTTAATTTCAATAAATTAAAATAATAAATTACACAAATCTAATTATGTGTATGTTTAAAATATAAAATTTATCATATGAACCAAAATTATTATTATCATAACTGAATTTTTTAAAGATACATCTTTTTTATATGTTTATACTTTGTAAACACAATCAGTAATAGTTACTATCAAAGTGGAGTAGTTATAATTATTAAAATAAGTATATTTAATTTAATATCTGTGAAAACAACACTATAATAATGGAGAGCATAAAAACTAAGTTGAAGAGCATGTATTAAGATCATATTAGTAAATGTTTATATATTTTTTAAAATATATAATAAAACATATTTTAAATTTAAACAATTAGAGAACATTTCATAGATAAATGCATAATGAATGCCTATATATATATTTTTCCCAAAAAATACCAATATATTGAATTATATATACACATAATAAAACATTAATTAATTTTTAGAAAACAACTAAATAATTTAAAATATCAAACAAAAAAGTAACATGTAGAAATAGAATTTTCTTATTATCATACCAAAAATTATTTTATTTTAACACATAATATCATAATTAATAATTACAAATATTCAAAATAAATTATAAATTTATAATCCTTTTATTTGTGAATAGAAAATGATATGTAATACTAAAATATTATCTCTTAAATAACTATATTTATTTTTAATGTTAAATAAAATATTTATTTAACAAATATTTTCCTAATAATTTCTTTTCATTAATAATTTATTTTGTTAGTGCTAAAAGTTTCAAGCTCAACACATCAATCAAGACAAGAATAAAATTATATATTTATTTAAGGGAAAAAAGACATACATAAGAAATGTATATTTGATATTTCATAACTAATATATATAATTATTTTGAAAAAGTAACTATGCCAGAAAAAAAATTGCAAAAAGTAAGTACACAGAGAAAATATTTGAAAAAGTGTGTATAAGTGCTACCCCTAGTAGCGTTTTTAGTTTTTGTGCTACCAGGGTAGCGTTTAAATTTAAACATTACCCCTAGTAGCGCAAAAAATAAAAACACTACTAGAGTTAGCGTTTTGTATAATTTCATTACCCCTCGCAGCGAAATTATACAATAATTTGTTCAGGTCACCAATTATTTGCACATTCCTATGTACATTCATGATCTAGAAATGTGGAGGACAAAACGTGGTAGAAGAAAAGCAAGTCGTATTCATAACGAGTTGGATGCCAGGGATGGATTGCCCCGCAGAAACAAATGCAGTAAGTGCGGTGGAAGTGGTCATAATAGTAAGACGTGTAAAGCTTTATTGTAAGTATTGTTTTGTATAAAATAAGTTTTTTTAGGGATGTTTGGTATTAGTTTTAGGAAAGTGTGAACGTCAAAATTATATGCCACCTGCGGCATTACTCTTCTCATATAAGAAGGTACGACCATTAAAATTTTAGGAAAAAAAATATAATATTTGATAAATTAGTCACCTTCTACGAGGCGCCTTTTAGGGGTAAATGAGGGTTTTGTAAGATATGTTATTTTTTGAAGTTTCGTAAGAAACATCCAAAAAATATAAGACAAGTAGGAACATAGCAGATAAGATGAATGCAATAGTTAGTTGATGCACTTTGAGAGTATCAAATTAGGAACATATAAAAACGTTTGATATCCAACAAATGATTCTAAAACTAAAAACTATTATGACTTCTCCTTCTCTGATTCTTCTATTGAGGTGGCTTGTTGGCAACGAGTAGACTTGTTCATGAATCAGTTCAACCCCGAGCCGGTTTAGAACTGAATTAGTTCGACCCTAAACCGGTTCAGAATTGAACTGGTCTGGTTTGTAAAAAAAACAATACTTTTTTGTGTTTCTAAAAAACTGGTAGAGTTTAGGTAAAAAAAACTGATCAAGTTCGAACCGATTCAGAACCGGTTCGAACTGGTCTGGTTTTTTAATAATAATTTTGGTTAGGAAATAAACTGGTTTAAACTGAAACTGAAAATCATGTCCAACACACTGAACCGATAGAAAAAAACATTGAACCAACTGAAAAACACACTGAATCGACTGAAAAAACACTGAACCAACCGAAAAACACACTAAACCGACTGAAAATCTGTTCCACAACCAGCTGAAATACTGTCCAACATAAACATACGAGAGTCAAATACATCTCTAGGTTTGGTTTATTAAAAGCATCTCCAGGTTTGGTTTAATTTCAGACTGGTTTAGTTTATTTTACTTCAAACCGGTTCTAAAATTATATAGGTTTAAAGTGGTTTAATTTAAATTTAAGTATAAACCATTTTTAAAATATGAGTCGACTCAAACCGGTTTGAATTGAATTGAAACTACTATTTTGAACTGATCTATTTGAAGACTAAAAAACTAGTTTGATTTTAAAACCAATTCGGCTGAACCAGTTCAAACCAGACGAGAACTAGACCAGTTCAGTTGAACCGATTTAAATAAACAAGACTAGCGACGAGGTTCAACATCTCTAAATTTACATGACGGTCCAAATGGGCCTCGACTTGAACTTTCTTCACCACGACCACGTGTTTGAACACCGCGTCAACGTCCTGCATCTATTTGACCATTTCCTCAGCCACGAACTGGATCAGAATACCACAAAGTACTATGTCCCCACTCTTCATGTGCAGTTATTACATCTGATTGGCGAACATGTTCTTCATACACGGGTAGTTGACCGACGACGTCATAAGACGATTTACAGGTCTCTAGATAAGTTTCTCCCGGCAGTCTGAAATTTCTCTTTGTAAATTTGAGAGTAGCTTTAGCAGCTTTACATGGTAGGTGAATTCCCTTAGCCATAATGCCCATCTGCAAATGAGTTTATATAAATGGTGTCATCCCTTAATCTGTCATGATTCAACATAATGTAATAATTCTTACGTAATAATTACTTACCGCTATCTCAACTTGGCCACCGTGAGGAACATACAGGGCTGATGGGTGAGAACCACATGAAGAACTACCAGTGTATGAAGTGGGAGCCGTGATGAAACGCCACGTTATTCTACGATACCATGTCATATACTTCTCGACATCTCTTACCTATCGATGTTCCTGTTGTAAAAATTCAAAATGTTTATCCACAAAACAATCAAATCTTGGTGCGTTATTGACCAACGTCGCTGCCCCGGTTAACCTTTACGTTGCAGTTTCTGTTCGGCTAAGGGTGGGGTTTAGGGTTTCGGCTGAGGGTGAGAGGAAGGATGATGGGTTTGGTTTTGAATGAGGGTGAAGGAGAGGATGGGTGGGGGATTAAAGAAATTAGGGTTGCAGAGAGCAATAGGGATGGAGTGCTACTCCGAGAAGCGTTTATAATAAACGTTGCTGGGAGTACCTGCGGTTATATACATTTCTTCAAATATTTTTTAAAATACTTACTTTTTGAAAAAAAAATCAATTATTTTATGTATTTTTTAAGTTTAATATTTTTCTTAATATAAAATATAGGGTTAATTACTTAATGGGTAAATGGTCAAAGTGCCCCCTAAAGTTTGACCGAAATTTAAGAATCCCTCTTAAAGTTTAAAGTGCCCCTTAATGTTTGAAAATGATGAAAAATCCCCCCTTGTCAGATGCTCTTTTAGGGGAAATTTTTCATAATTTTCTTAACATTAGGGGGGATTTTAAACTTTAAGGAGGATTCTTAAATTTCGGCCAAACTTTAAGGGGCACTTTGACCATTAACCCTTACTTAATTGGTTACACATGTTTGATCATTGTTCGTAATGGTTACACATATTTCAAAATGTGATTAATTGGTTTTGTTATGTGACTAATTGATTTTTCTACTGTTGATCGTTAGCAATCACCGCTAGTCACTATTCTAACATATAAAATGACAATCTTACCCCTAAACCCTAATCTAATGAAGTTCTCCGAGGTCCCCGCCCAATGTCCTCCTCCCCGCCTTACCTCTTGTCTAATCCTCCCAGTTTCCCTATCTCCTCCAAGCCCGCCTCATTAAGGGATAAATGGGCTTTGTCGGGAACTCGATTAAGGGATTATTGGGGTCGAAATTAGAGTCGTTGAGTCCGTCCATGAGCTCTCACGTGTTGATGACGAAATCTGCAAACACTAACGAGTTAAGGGTGAGATCGAATCAAGAACCGAAAAAATGAAGGTGAGTTAGAGAGAGGGCGGCAGATTGGGATGAAAAGGATCCTGATTGGGATGAAAAGCATTGAAATTGCTTATGCTTTTTGGACCTCTGGCGATTCTGGTTTACATCTTAATTGATAACAAGGTAAGTGCTACTCCCAGTTTGCATTTTGTTTACTTTCTTTGTTCTTATTTTTTATTTTAATTTACTTTGTATATGATATGGAAATACAGGGTTGGGTCTTCCTTTTTTAGCTTATTGGGTCTTCTTTTGAACTCAATCGTCGAATCGAGGATTTTGAGGTGGGAGTGGAAGAGAGGCACCGAATCCAGGATTTCAATGACAAGAAGATGTATTCTATACTAAACAAGTAGTTGTTTGAATTTGTTGCTACATCTTTTGTTGAAATGGAAGTAAGAAGATGTATTTTGTACTAATGTTCTTCAGACATGGATTTCATGGGTGCTAAATGTACTAAATAAGTAGTCGTATTTGAATTTGTTGTTGAATATTTTGTTGAAATGAATTTCAGTTATGTACTGATATTCTTTAGAACCTGGGTTTCAGTTCTTCAAATCCTAGGTTTCATTGAATAGTTTCTAAATTAAATAGTCCATTCTAGCTTGAAATTTGATTAAATGGTTACATATGTAATCCTAGAATGTGATTAAATGGTTACATATGTTTTCTTGTAATGTGATTAAATGGTTTCCCCACAAGTGCTTCCAGGAGGGGTATAGGCGTATGTCGTGCGACCATGGCCAATGAATCAAACACCTGCTCATAAGCTGGGTCTGATGGTCGGAGGTATTGACCATCCTATAAATGAAGAGCAAATAGAATAGCTAGCAGAATGAGATACTTTTACAGCTAAAACATTAATTAAAGTAATCGAGCAAGCACTATCAAGTTCATAGATTTTTACCACATGGGTTAGGTGAGAATTGCGTAAATAATTGACCATTACATACCCCAAATGCCGCTTCCCAAAGCAACTTACCAACCCCAAAAATATTACAAAAAACGTGAATCATAAGATATCTTCCATTAACTACTGTTTGATTTTAAAAAGGGGAAAAGTCTGAAAAATGGTCATCATGTTTGAATAAAATGGTTTTCAGTGCCACATGTTTTTTTGTGATTGTTAATGGTACATGATGTTGCCAAAGGATGGTAACCGAACCTTCCGTCGACCCGTCGTTATTTTTGTCGTTAACTAGTCACGTGCCTGTCACGTGGGGGCCCATTTTGTACTCTGTATGGCGAAAAGACGACACTACCCTCTTCACCCCATGTGGCCCCATTTCAACTCCCATAATCAGTTTCTTCTGCACATCTTCTCCAAATCAGACTGAGGGTTCGGTTCCGTTCGACTTCTGGCGACTTCTGGCGACTTCTGGCGACTTCTGGCGACTTCTGGTTTCTTCTGCACATCTTCTCCGTTCCGTTCCGTTCGACTTCGGTGCAACTGCATCGACTCCGACGACAAAAGACGAGTAGAGGAGCGTAAGTTCCATCAGCGACTCCGGCAACTTCAGCGACTCTGGCAACTTCGGCGACTTCAGCCAAGGAGTTCCAACCGCGGCGACTTCAGCCAAGGAGTTCCAACCGCGGCGACTTCCAAGGACCTCTTGTGTGTTGGTTCTTCAGCTTCGTTGGTGAGAAACCAAGGTGAGCCTTTGCCACAAATTTCAGTTTTTTAAATTTTTTCGGTTTGTTGATTTGCTGATTATTTGTTCTTGTTGATTTGCTAAATATGTGCTGCGTTTTGATGTTTTTGTATGTATGGTTTAGCCGAAAATGTGGTATGTTTCTGATTTAGGGTTTGCATTTGTATGTTGTTCGTGTTCTGATTGTTGCTGAATTTTTGATGATACTGATTGCAAATTTGATTGTTCTTCAAGGATGTCTACTGACAAAGGAAAGAGATCTATGGAAGATGACTTCGTAGATGACGACGGTAATGACAAAACAGAGACAGATATGGATTCTGACTCGGTGTCAGATCCAAATTGGAAGCCCAAACGGACAGACGATGTAGAGTCTACTGATGAAAGTTCTGAAGTTAGGAACGTCACTAAAAAAGGGAAGGCACAACCGAATGTGCATGAGAGGGATGAGGATGTCGAGATTGGAGTGGACGCAACATTTGGAATGGATACGGAGGAAAATTTTCAGTCTTTTCAAGGGGTCGATGAGGGTGAGTACCCGAGTGATACATTACGAACCCCACCACTGTCGGATGTTGAGGATGGATTGACGAGTTTACGAAGACATGATATAGATGACCAACAAGTAGATGGTGAGAGTAACCGTGGTAAAACGAAGAAGGAGCTTCGACTTGGGATGTTGTTTGTGGATGCCAAGGCTTTTCGTGAGTACATGGTTGACCATAGCATCAATGAGGGGTATGAACCGGACTTCACCAAGAAGAATACAGCTACTAGAGTAATTGTTGGATGCAAGGTATCGACTTGTCCATTTCGAGTTGTTGGTGTTAAGATGAACAAGCAGAAAACTTTTCAGCTTCGACACCTCCATAAGGAACACGACTGTCGAAAGGCGTACATGAGTAGAAAGCTTGGTGCAAAGTGGATTGCGAAGAACTACCTTGACCTTATCAGGAATGAACCAAAGGTGCGAAGCAAGACGATTGCAGAGGAGATATCAAAAAGCTACAATTTTGATGTCAAGAGATGGAACATCCAGGAAGGGATAAGAATTGCTCGGGAGAAACTACGAGGAGATAGAGTGTGGCAGTTTGAGAGACTGCGGGACTACGCAGCAACTGTCATGATGCACAACCCTGGAAGCTCGGCTTTTATACAAGTTGACCCGATCCCAAACCCCATGAGACCCAGATTCGAACGACTGTATATGTGCCTTAAGGCATGTAGACCCTTCATTGGTTTAGACGGTTGTCATTTAAAGGGGCTAGATGGAGGTCAGTTGTTGAGTGCGGTCACGAGGGATGCCGATAATCGAGTACTACCCATAGCTTATGCATGGGTAGAGGCTGAAAATAGGGAATCCTGGACGTGGTTTCTGGAGTTGCTGAGTAGTGACATTGGCAACGGGAGGCACCTAGTACTCATGTCGGATAGACAAAAGGTATGGGTTTACTGTATTTTGTTACTAATTGTGTATTTCGTGGGTTTACATAGTACTCATGACGGTAACTGTATGTTTCAGGGCTTGATATCAGCTGTGGAGGATGTGATGCCCGGCCATGAACACCGGTTCTGCGCAAGACATATTCATCAGAATATGTTAGTTCAGAATATGTCCGACGCAGGTATTAAGACCAGATTCTGGGCAGCCGCATGTGCATATAACTATCATCGTCACCAGAGCCATATGGATTGGTTAAAGGAACACTTTCGGAAAGCTTGGGAGTACCTGTCGAACATTGAAACAAGAACTTGGTGCAGGTACGAGTTTCACCCGTCTTCAAAAACTGATCTGGTTGTCAATAACTGTAGTGAGTCCTGGAATGCTAAGATATTAGAGGCTAGAGACAAACCACCTGTGACCCTTATGGAGACTTTGAGACGCACCATTATGAAGGATTTCCAGGAAAGACGACAGGAGGCTGACAGACATGAAAGGATTTCCAGAACTGAATTTCAACATGTCCAACTTCAACACATACAAAGCACAACATGACTACAACAATTAGACACTAAATAAAAACACAACTATGACTACATAATGACCCAAAAAAGAAGACCTACTATCACAATTGAAATTGACATTACAATTTTTTTCAGAAATTGAACCCTCATACGCAGTGTCAGGATTTCTTCATTCAAATCCGTCCGGATTGCCTCGAACTTCATCAGAGCCCTCCTTCCATACTCGCACATTGCAGGGTCTGCCCATTCGAAGTAATTGCAGTGACTACTACCAACTAAACCAGTCTTCCACTGCAAGAACCGAACCGAAATTAGCATAGTGCTGAAATTAGGGTTCCAACACCAAGCACCAAAACCCATAAATTGACAAATTAAACACAAATTACCGAGTATCTTGGGCACCCATAGAACATACGGTTGAAGTTCTTCGACATGCCCGTAGGAATTGCATGGGACATCAGCCCACAGTGGCACGTGCGACTCTCATACGATGGGGATGAGATCGACTTCGCCTTCTGCTTGAATGAGGAAGATGTACAGGGAGAGTACTTACCAGGACCCATGGATGGAAAGCTTCGGACTGCCTGAGGAGAAGGATCGGCTTGGCACTCTTCCTCCGTTCGTTACTCTTCAAAGTTGGCAACGTATTGTGTGAAGAGAGGATTTCTGGCGGGATTAAAAGGAGGAATAAGGGAAGAATAGGTATTACAAATAACATGTCAGCAAATTGGAACACGTGCCATCGCACGTGATGACATCACGTCTAATTCGAACGGAAGTGAGACGGAAGGACCAAAAACCATCTTTTCAAAACATGTTGTACCATTTACCATGACGAGGGTTGGAAAACCATTTTGGTCAAACATCATGACCCTTTTTCAGACTTTTCTCTTTTAAAAAGAGGAGTAAGTTTACCTTCATTGGTTTCATCAACTTGAACAACCAATGTTGTTCTGTTGTAGGAAGGACATGAGGCATTTTCATTTTCTTCCAATCTAAGCTGACTAAATCAGTTAAAGCTGAATATTCCCTAACAAGCTTCTCGATTTTTTTATCTTCATACTTCAAATCCTTTTTCTTCTCAGACAACTTATTTTCCACCTCATCTCCACTCTTTTTCAAAGAAATCCTTGTATCAAGAGTCAAACGTTTTGGCTTCATCTCCACCCTGCAGAGCACGAAGAGAAAAACTGTGACAAAAATAGCAAAGACCTATAAACAAAAAACGTTTCAAAAACAACGCAGGACAGTAACCTTCGGCTTTTTCTGTTTCACCTTCTTCGATCTTCGCAGTTGTCTCAGCTACTGTAACCTTCAGTTTCTTCTGCTTCACCTTTTTCACCACGTCAGCGCCAACATTTTCCACAGCCCCAGATGGGTTCTCATCGCTATCTTCATCGTCTTCAAAAATCAGAGCCTTCGCACGGAGGTGGAACAAGGGAAATAGGGGAGGCTCATAAAATTCACAGAAGGGCATAAAAGTCTTTTCAAATATCATAAATTAGTGAAATATGAGTCACGTGTTAGGTGCATGCGAAATTGACAAAACATTTGACGATTCACTAACGAATTAATCAATTAATCGCATTGTAAAAAATATGTGTAACCATTAAGTCAATCAACAAAACCAATTAATCACATTTTGAAACATGTATAACTATTCTGCACAATTGTCAAACATGGGTACCTATTTAAGTAAGGGTTAAATACCAAGTAGCTACCTGAACTTTGGACGTTTTACAACGAGCTACCCGATCTTTGAAAATTCAAAACGGGCTACCTCAACTTTGAAGAGGGTGCAAATAGCTACCTCCGTCCAATTTTTCGTCAACTGTCGTCGAAAAGTCGTCAGAAAATCGTTGAAAAGTCGTTGGAAATTAGACGGAGGTAGCTATTTGTACATTCTTCAAAGTTGAGATAGCCCGTTTTGAATTTTCAAAGCTCGGGTAGCTCGTTGCAAAACGTCCAAAGTTCAGATAGCTACTTGGTATTAATCCTTTATGTAATTAACCCTAAAATATAACTTAAAATAAATAAGAAATAATATATTTTTTTTCGAAAAGTGGGACCAAATATTTAGTTGTATAATATATGCGTAAATAATTTTTTTTGGCCATCCTATATGCGTAAAGATGAAACAGCGGTTTCTTTCCAATAAAATAACTCTTGTCCGTGTTAGTCTTCGACACTTCTGGAAGGCGTTTTTCTTTTGAACTTTTCATATTCTGCTTCTATCTTATTATACACATCCATATATATATATATATGCCATTCATATGTAGTAGTGTCATTGCACCATCCAACAACCTCTTCTGTAATCAACTTCATTTCTCTTCTTTCTCTCTGTTCTGTGGCAGTTGTGACGAAGCATAATGGTTCTCTCAAAGACAGCATCCTCCGAATCGGACGTCTCGATCCACTCCACCTTCGCCTCCCGCTATGTCTGCACCTCTCTACCCAGGTAATCACAAAATTCACTTTCACGGCGTAGGAATTCTATCTACAACACTGTTAATGGCTTCCACCAACAGTTGGGAGAGAACTAGCTATAGTGACACAGGAATAACTCTGTCTTTCTATCTCTTTATATATGTATATAAATACATACAGGTTTCAAATTCCTGATAATTCAATCCCTAAGGACGCCGCCTTTCAGATCATAAATGATGAACTTGGAAATCCGAGGCTGAACTTGGCTTCGTTTGTCACCACATGGATGGAGCCGGAATGCGATAAGCTCATCATGGACTCCATCAACAAGAACTATGTCGATATGGACGAGTACCCCGTTACAACCGAGTTGCAGGTAACCCCGAGAATATAAGAGAAGAGAGAGATCCATTATAACTGAGAACGACTATAAATTAGTATATTGACTTGTTTTATTATATACTGCAGAATCGTTGCGTGAACATGATAGCGCATTTGTTTCATGCTCCTTTAGAAGAGTCGGAGTCAGCTGTAGGCGTGGGCACCGTGGGTTCTTCAGAGGCCATCATGCTAGCGGGTCTTGCCTTCAAACGTAGGTGGCAAAACAAGAGAAAAGCGGAAGGGAAACCTTACAATAATCCCAACATCGTGACTGGAGCCAACGTTCAGGTGTGTTGGGAGAAATTTGCAAGGTATTTTGAGGTGAAACTCAAAGAAGTGAAGTTGAGGGAAGGCTATTACGTGATGGACCCCGTCCAAGCTGTCCAACTTGTGGATGAGAACACCATCTGTGTTGCTGGGATTCTTGGGTCAACCCTCAATGGAGAATTCGAAGATATCAAGTTGTTGAATGATCTGTTGATGGAAAAGAACAACCAAACTGGATGGGATACGCCGATTCATGTGGATGCGGCTAGCGGAGGATTCATTGCTCCGTTTCTTTACCCAGAGCTTGAGTGGGACTTTAGGCTTCCATTGGTGAAGAGCATCAACGTGAGTGGACATAAATATGGTCTGGTTTATGCTGGAATTGGATGGGTGATCTGGAGAAGCAAGGCAGACCTACCTGAAGAACTCATCTTCCACATTAACTATCTCGGTGCCGATCAACCCACATTTACTCTCAATTTCTCAAAAGGTTAGAACTCAAACCATTACACACACTATATCCAAACCAACTTCGTGTTGGGATATTAGCTGAGGCTAATTTCCACCTTGCAGGATCTTGAGATTCGATGGATTAAGAGAAATGCAAAACGACACAAAGATTTGCGTGGTTCACCAATTTGGCTACGTCCACGGCTCACACCCACACTTCACTATAGAGAAATAGTGTTACAACGTATAGCACTCTGAAACACTCACTCGTATTTCTGGCTCACAACAAACACTACTTTCTCCCACAACTCAAGAACTCAACAACCAACTCTTCTCTCAAATTCGCAATTCAAGTCTGTTATATTTTCTTCACAGATTGTTGGTTCTTAAATAGCCACAGAAGTTGACTTGTCAACCATCAAGTGCTCCACTTCAGCAGAAGTGCTCCACTCCAGCACCAGCAAGTGCTCCACCAGAAGTGCTCCACTTCAGCACAAGTGCTCCACTTCAGTAAGTGCTCCACTTCAGTGAGTGCTCCACTTCAGTGAGTGGTCCACTTCAGCAAGTGGTGGTGGCCCGAATGTCTCCGTCATCAACAGTGGTGGCCGGAAAAGTCTCCATCATCAACAATCTCCCACTTGGAGGCTTTTACTCCACCTGTAACTATGAGTGAAATATGGGTGTGAGGCTTACCAGTCTTCTATTGTTGAAGACCAACTGAAGTTGCGCACAGCTTCAGTTTCTCTGTGGGGACTGACTTGGTTAACATGTCAGCTGAGTTTTTGCTTCCTTGGATCTTCTCGAGTGTTAAAACTCTATCCTCTAGTAGAGACCTGATGAAGTGATAACGAAGTCCAATATACTTGGTCCTCGAATGAAATGCAGAGTTCTTTGCCAAATGTATCGTACTTTGACTATCACTATGCAAAACGTTCTTTACCTGTCTTAAACCCAATTCTGCCAACAAACCTTGTAACCATATCATCTCCTTGCTTGCCTCAGTGACTACTATGTATTCTGCCTCTGTGGTTGATAACGCCACTATCTTCTGAATCTGCGATATCCAACTGACTGCAGTTGTTCCCACTATGAATACATAGCCGGTAGTACTCCTCCTGTTGTCTACCTCACCAGCAAAATCTGAGTCTACAAAGTCTTGTAGTCTCAACTCATTTCTCCTGAAACATAGACAGCTATCAGTAGTGCCTTTAAGATACCTGAGTATCCACTTGACCGCCTCCCAGTGTTGCCTTCCAGGATTGGTCATGAACCTGCTCACCGCTCCCACTGCATGAGCAACATCCGGCCTCGTGCAAACCATGGCATACATAAGACTTCCAATGGCTGAGGCATATGGAATTTTAGCCATGAAGTTCCTTTCTTCTTCCGTCTTAGGTGTGTTGACTGCCTTAGCATCACACATGCTGAACCGTCTGAGAATGCGCCCAATGTACTCCGCCTGTGATAACTCCAGAGTACCATTTGGCTCGTCTCTGTTGATTCTCATCCCAAGAATCTGCTTTGCTGGACCCAAGTCCTTCATCTCGAACTCTCTGGACAATTGCTTCTTCAATCGTTTGATTTCACCTATATCTGAGCCTGCCACTAGCATGTCATCGACATAAAGCAGCAAAATAATATAGCTTGACTCAAACCTTTTGAAGTAGTAACAATGGTCAACATTGCATCTAAAATAACCATTTGTTTGCATAAAGCCATCGAACTTTTTGTACCACTGCCTTGGAGATTGTTTCAACCCATATAAGCTCTTTCGCAGTTTACAGACAAGTTTCTCCTTCCCATTCTCTGAGAATCCCTCCGGTTGTTCCATGTATATCTCCTCCTCGAGATCACCATGGAGGAAAGCAGTTTTGACATCTAACTGCTCAAGTTTCAAATCTTCTGCTGCAACAATACTTAAAACTGACCGAATGGTCGTCAGTTTTACAACCGGGGAAAAAATGTCAGTGTAATCGATACCTGCTTTCTGTTGAAAGCCCTTGGCTACAAGTCTCGCCTTGTACCTTTTGGAACCATCATGTTCCTCCTTCACTCGATACACCCACTTGTTATGTAACGCCTTCTTTCCAATGTGTACCTTAGCCAGATCCCATGTATGGTTGGAGATAAGAGAATCCATCTCTTCTTTCATTGCATGCTCCCACTTGCTAGAGAACTCTCATTGACATGCTTCCTCATAGCATTCAGGCTCTCCTGCATCAGTAAGCAGCAAATAATTCATGTACCTTCTATTTGGTATAGTAGGCCGTGAAGATCTCCTCAATATTGGAGATGAAGAAGATGGAGTCTGTGGTTGATCAGTCTGTTCTGTGCTGCTCTGCGGTGTATGTTCCTCTGGCTGAGGACTTTCCACTGCTTGCTGCACTATACTTCTGTCCGAGATATCATTTGGATCAACGTACATAGGATCGCTCTGTGCTACACTACTGGGCTGTAGTGTTTTTCTGTCCTTGTACATGATCTTCTCATTGAATATCACGTCTCGACTTCTGATCACCTTCTTTGTCTGGTCATCCCAGAACTTGTACCCAAGCTTATCTCCACCATATCCGATGAAGGTGCATTTTAGTGATTTGGAGTCAAGCTTTCCCCTAGCCTGATCACTAATATGCACATACGAAACACAACCAAAAACTTTCAAATGAGAAAGTTTTACCTCTTTCCCGCTCCATACCTCTTCGGGTATTCCGAACTCTAGTGGAACCGATGGACCACGGTTGATCAAGTATGCTGCTGTATTGACTGCTTCTGCCCAGAACTGCTTGGGCAGTCCTGCATGTATTCGTATGCTTCTGGCTCTCTTAGTCAATGTCCGGTTCATTCGTTCTGCTACACCATTTTGCTGTGGTGTTCCTGGCACGGTCCTTGCTAATTTGATGCCACTCTCAAAGCAGAACTTCATGAACTCCATATCATCATACTCACCACCGTTGTCGGATCGCAGAGTTTTGATCTTTAAACCTGTCTCATTTTCTACCATGGCTTTCCATATCTTGAACATTTCAAATACCTCTGATTTATGTCTTAAGAAATAAACCCATACCTTTCTGGAATGGTCGTCAATGAAAGTCACGAAATATGACTTTCCGCCAATGGATGAGACAGTGGTTGGACCCCAAACATCCGTATGAACTAGCTCAAGCTTTTCCTGCTTTGCTGCTATGCCACTCTTCATGAAGCTCCCTCTCTTCTGCTTCCCGAAGATGCAGCTTTCACACAAGTCAGTGTCAACTGACTTCAAGTCTGGTATTCTTCCCTTGGAATGCAGCATCTTGAGACCCTTGTCACTAATGTGACCAAGTCTCTGGTGCCAAAGATTTGGATCATCCTTGCTGTACGCAACTGCAATTGATCCACCAGCGTTCGTTGTCATATAGAGCGTACCACTCTTCTGGCCACGAGCAACCGTCATTTCACCTTTAGAAACCTTCCAAGAGTCGCTGTTGAAGGTTGTGACACAACCTTCTGCTGCGAGCTTCCCCACCGAGATCAAATTCTTTCGTAAGTCAGGAATGTGTCTCACATCCCTCAACTTCCACACAGATCCATTCATCCGGATCTGTACATCACCCCTGCCCACCACATCACAAGGTTGATCATCACCAAGATAAACTTTGCCAAGATTACCTGGTGTATAACTCATTAAGAGTTCTTTGTTGGAGGTCGCATGAAAGGAATCTCCCGAGTCAAGCACCCATGACTCAGACTTACTCTCCAAAGAGCATACCAAAACATCACCTGCCTCTTCTGCAGCGATGTTTGCTTCTTACTTGCCTTCCTTCTCCTTCTTCGGGGATCTACACTGGTTCTTGTAGTGCCCGAGCTTCCCGCAGTTCCAACACTCGATCACCTTCTAGTTCTGATTGTTGGAATTTTTGGGATTCTGAGATTTTGGCCTCCCACCCTTGGACTTGGACTTGCCCTCTCCATTCTGCTCTGAATCCCTACCTTTGCTCTCCATGTTCAAAGCTGACCCTGAGCTAGAAGTGGCATTCGACTGGTTTCGAATTTCTTCAGTCATAATGATGCTGATCACATCATCAAACTTCAGAGTTTTCTTTTTACCTGCAGTTCCGCTGATTGCAGTGACTATGCCTTTCCAACTATTGGGCAGCTGCCCAAGAATTAGACAGGAACGTATCTCTTCGCTAAACACCATGCCCACTGCTTCCAGCTCTTCTGTCACTTCTTTGAACTTGCTGAGATGATCTCTGAATGCTGTTCCTTCTGACATCGTCATATTGAACAGCTTCTTTATCAGATGGATCTTGTTTGCTGCAGAAGGCTGTTCATACATACTGGAGAGGGCCGTCATGAGAGATGCGGTCGTCTTCTCATTCTTGATGTTGTAGGCCACTGATTTCGACAGTGATAGCCTTATGTGCCCGAGAGCTTTCCGATCCAATACCACCCAGTCGGCATCTTTTATTTCATCTGGTTTCTTACCCAGAGGCAAATAAAGATCCTTCTGGTACAGGCTGTCCTCAATTTGCATCTTCCAGAATCCGAAATTTGTGCCATCGAAATGAGAAATTTTGGACTCCTTCTCTAGCGCCATTGCTCCCACTCGAACAGATAGGATGATTTCCTTGCCTTTGATTCACCAACCGAAGGCTCTGATACCAATTGTTGGGATATTAGCTGAGGCTAATTTCCACCTTGCAGGATCTTGAGATTCGATGGATTAAGAGAAATGCAAAACGACACAAAAATTTACGTGGTTCACCAATTTGGCTACGTCCACGGCTCACACCCACACTTCACTATAGAGAAATAGTGTTACAACGTATAGCACTCTGAAACACTCACTCGTATTTCTGGCTCACAACAAACACTACTTTCTCCCACAACTCAAGAACTCAACAACCAATTCTTCTCTCAAATTCGCAATTCAAGTCTGTTATATTTTCTTCACAGATTGTTGGTTCTTAAATAGCCACAGAAGTTGACTTGTCAACCATCAAGTGCTCCACTTCAGCAGAAGTACTCCACTCCAGCACCAGCAAGTGCTCCACTTCAGCACAAGTGCTCCACTTCAGTAAGTGCTCCACTTCAGTGAGTGGTCCACTTCAGCAAGTGGTGGTGGCCCGAATGTCTCTGTCATCAACAGTGGTGGCCGGAAAAGTCTCCATCATGAACACTTCGATGATCCATAAATATTATATCCGCTTCCATCCGATCCAAGCCTCTTCCTTTACAACCGTACGTTATATCTGCAGGGTCCAGTCAAGTGATTGCTCAGTATTATCATCTAATTCGTCTCGGACATGAAGTAAGTGCGATCTATACATTTGATGTGGGAACGGCCTCAATATATATATATATATATATATATATATGCAGTTATCGTAATAATTTGTACGTGTTATTGCAGGGATACCGTAATGTGATGGAGAATTGCCATGAGAACGCAATGGTGTTAAAGGCCGGGCCTCCAGAAGACTGGATACTTCAACATTGTCTCCAAGGACGATGGAGTCCCCCTCGTGGCCTTCTCTCTCAAGGACAACAGCCGACACAACGAGTTTGAGATCTCCGACATGTTGAGGCGATTCGGGTGGATTGTCCCAGCCTACACAATGCCTGCAGATGCTCAACACATCACAGTGCTCCGAGTTGTCATCAGGGAGGACTTCTCAAGAACCCTAGCCGAACGCCTTGTCAACGACATCACCAAGGTGGTCCACGAACTTGATTACTTACCTGCTAGGGTGAAGGCAAAGATCATGTGTAATGAGGGCAAGAAGTCGGAGATTGAGGTGACCAAGGAAATCACGGACGCTTGGAAGAAGTTTGTTCTTGATAGGAAGACTAACAAAAATAAGATTTGCTAAGTCAATGAAAGATTTATGAGGTTTCTATATTGCATTAGTTTTCAAAATCGGCTCATGTGTTGGGATTACAGAACATCTGTTTGATTTACTGAGGTTATCTATTACTTAATCGATGAATAAAAATAAAAAATTTATCTTTCCATCATTATGTAGGCAGGGTACTTTATTTTGCTAAGTAAATAAAATGATTGCTAAAAAATTATGGAGAATCCGATTTGCAATCGACTAGTAAAATTGAGGGTAAAAGAGAAATTGGGGTTGACAGATTGTGATATCATCTTTGTTAGCAATTCATATTAAAGTTTGCGTAAATTACTTAGTTAATCACTTATATTTATTAATATTATATTATTTAATAATTTATATTTAAAAATGTTAATTGTTAATTTAAATCACAATTTGTCTTAGTTTTGGTCTATTTTTTTTTGTCAAATTAACGCTTTACTTGATGAAATAAAACGTCGTGATACACGATCACGGTTGTTCGTATATAGAATCATTAGCTATTAAACATATGAATGGAAGTGGTGATCTCTCGACCCAATCATTTAGACTAACTTCTTGTCTCGATTCACTAAAAGAAGTGTCTCTTTTACCGGCGAACCTTACTCGCCGGTAAGACACAATTTTCGCCTGTAAAAGTCATCCCGGCGATACCGTTCGCCGGTAAAAGTCGCCGGTGTACATTGGCCGGGAAAACATTTTACCGGCGAAAACATTGTTCGCCGGTAATAAATTACCTTTTCCCGGCGCCATATATCGCCGGGAAAGGTGACTACATTTATTGCCAGTAAAGTTTTCAATTTACCGGCAACCAAACATCGCCGGCAAATGTAGCCATTTCGGGCTGCAAATGTATACCTTTATCGGCGAAACAACTAGCCGGTAAAGGTGCACATTTACCGGCGACCCTTCGCGCCGGTAAAGGTGTACATTGGCATGCGAATCAACTCGCCGGTAAAGGTGTACATTGGTCGGCAAACCAACTCGCCGGTAAAGGTATACCTTTACCGGCGAACCATCGCACCGGTAAAGGTGTACATTGCTCGGCGAACCAACTCGCCGGTAAAGGTATACCTTTACCGGCGAACCAACTCGCTAGCAAAGGTATACAATTACCGGCGAACCAATTCGCCGGTAATTGTATACCTTTCCCGGCGAACCAACTCGCCGGCACATAGGGGTGGGAAAACGGGTCATGGGTCGACCCATGGGTCGTGTCAGAGATCCCTGACCCAAACCTGACCCGTGTAATAGTATGGGTCAATTTTTCAAACCCAAACCTGACTCGCGGGTTGGTGGGTCAACCCGCGGGTCAGAATGACCCGTTAGAAATGAAAGGGTTGGGTCAGACTGACCCATTGGACCCCTATGACCCGTGGGTCAGTCTGACCCGTTCGACCCATACATACCAAAAACCCTATTATTTTAATATAATATACAAATATCACGGGTCACGGGTTGACCCGTGGGTCAAACCTTCATACCCAAACCTGACCCGTGGTATCACGGGTCATGTACGGGTTGGGTCAAAAACTCTGACCCATACACGACCCGTGAGCGGGTCACCCACGGGTCATCCACGGGTTGGGTCAGTTTTTGCCACCCCTACCGGTGAGTTGTTTCGCCGGTAAAGGTATACCTGTGCCGGGGAACGGCGATTTGTTTCGCCGGACATTATATACCTTTACCGGCGAGCTGGTTCGCTGGGAATTATATACATATAATTTTCTATAATTATATTTTCTATATATATATACATAAACTATATTTTCTCTATATATTTACATAAACTATACAACCGGTTAAATAAATATACAACCACCAATTTATTTTTCATACATAACCCAAAATTTATATATAATAATAACCATGCCGCTTCAATCCAAAATATAAATATACAACCACCAATTTATTTTTCATACATAACCCAAAATGTATATATATTAATAACCATGCCGCTTCAATCCAAAATATACAATCGACGATTTTGTCGATTTAGTACAAAATATACAACTGACGGTTTTTGACCTATCAAAGTTAGAACTAACAAAACATGGATAACATCCGCATATTCTTCTTCTAAGATAGTTTCACCCATCTCCTTCTTATAAATATCTTCCTCACCATGTTGCAGAACTCCCTGCAAAAATATCTGATTTGCAATTAAACTAAACAAAAATATAATTTAAAAAATGCTTTGTAAGGTGAGTATATTTACTGCCACGGATAATCGCCCACAAGCATCATATCTCCTTCATCATCAGTTTACACAATCTCCCAATTGTTCCTAGGCCAAAGCTGACCCTTAATTTCAAACATCTCTTCTAGCTCATTGATAAGTTCATCGTACCCTACTAACATAGTTAAGTCCACTGCAATACCCTGCATTTGAACCTTTTGGCACATAAAAAATGCAACACCAATCAAATAATATTCTTCAGAACCTATGAAATCACATCATTGTCTCTATTTTGAAACTAAAGTACCTTGGTTCTACTCCTTGAGGATGATGAATTTTGTGTGTTTTGGCTATCCTTCGAGGAAACGTTTAGCTGATATTGATTACTATCCTTAGAGGGGTTCGCAAAGTCATGTTTCTGTTCATTATTGGACCTAGGCTCGTTGAACGAAACATTCTCTTGAGGCTGTGGGTCAGTGATATGATTAATCAATTCGAATCCGAAAAGCCTACAGCTAGTAGTTGCTGGCTCCGTCTTTTTGTCTTTCTCAACATGGACACTTGTTTCATGATCTGTTGTATCAAATAGTACACTTGTTTCATTATCTTTTAAACCGGAATTACCAAGGTGGTCTGGAATTTCTTGAGTCAATCGAGGCCTTTTATTCTTGAAAGACGGTGATTGAGACAAACTTGGAGGCACAGAGCTGACAAATGGTTCTATCTCCCATGGAGACACCCTATCTGGTCTGGTAATAGAACAATGTTCATCCCATTGAACCTGCAAAAAGAAGGAATAAGTTGAAAAAAATGCTTCTCACACATAGTATGCATAATAATAGAGCCTAAGATCAATGTAATTACTTTTATTGACCGCCATTTTGAGTCTTTCCATTGTGGAGAAATTTCTTCTAGCCCCACTATAGTACCTGAAAACCTAAAAAAGAAAGAACTTATGAAGACATATTGATAGGACATAAATTACTAATAATATTTCTGAATAGTAGATACCTTTTCTCAGAAGAATCTTCACCTTCAAACCTCATCTTGAATCTCATACCAACAGAGAATTTGTTGTTTGCAACTTCCATATATTTGTTCATGCTCACCAAGAACTGACTTGTCCTAATCATAATTAACAAATGAAGAGTCATAAAAGTTCATAAAAGGTTCAGCAGAAACTTGATCATGCACAGACAAATAGGAGAACATAGCTTACCTGGGCTTATAGAAAACAACAAAGCGGGTTTTAGTGGACACAGCGTGAGAGGCAGTAGCACACACTCCAAGATGCATACTCCGCATTGGTATCACTGACATTGACATGCTACTCTGTTGACGTTTAGCACGCCTAACCCCAACTCGTACTTCTCCATTCTCTCCCCTATGATATATGTGTAAAATTATTTGTTAAAAAATTTAATATGGAAAAACATACGAAATTCATATGTATATTGTTGGTTTGTACCTCAGAAAAACAAAGGAATCTCCAACAACCAATCTTTTGGAAGCGACAAATGTACTCCAACCCGTAGTGAACAAATGCCTCCGTGGTTGGCCTGTAAAAGCAATAACATAAGGATTTTGGAAAACGTGTGCTTAATATCAAGTTTACATAAGATAAAATATATATGTTTGAAAGATAAATCCAGTTCGTTACCTCTAAAGATATGCTTAAATTTCCATTCATAACCATGAAGATCCTTTGCAGCTAACTCCTGAGTTGGAGTTACCTGGTTCATATCCTGAAGAAACACAAAAGTTCAAGTACAGTCCTTTGCTAAAGAACAAGATTGAAACAGAATAATCTGTATGTAGTTACCAATGGAGGTAGACATTTAGTTGCGTGCTTCCTCAGAACAGAAAATCCACCATGGGTACTTGTATCCGAAGCAGTTAAAACCTTGCAGAACGAGTGAACTTTTGGCCCTGGAGGCTCAGGAGGGCACTCATCTGGACTTGTTGGCTCGAGTTGCTGGAAGAAAAAAAAATAGCATGACACTTTCCCCACCAACCCAATACCTTATGCAAGAACACATGAAACTAGAGACTTTGAAGTCCGGATCTTACATTAGGTTCTGGCATGAGAGTTATTTCTGCGTAGACCTCGTCAGTTTCTTGTTCAGCCTATAAGAATGTACAAATTTTGATCAGTTATTAAATGACAATAAATATACCTCATAGCAATCAAGTGAGATATAAGTAGCTACATAATGGTCTTCAAACAACAATCAACATAGCGAAACCATAAAAAAACAGAACTAATATGAGGAAGAAGGTGCATACATGTAGCTGAACATGAAAAACTCGACAAAGAATCCTTGACGGCAGAGAAAACATCGTAATTCTCTGGTCCAACTCCTCATTCATCAATGCCTCCAATTACACACAAAAATAGCAAAGAAAAAACTTTACACAAAAGCAAGTTACCAAAATTTCACGAAATTATGCAGCATCCGAAGCAAAAATCAAGTATCCTCACTTGTTCCATGTGCCCTTGTGGGAAGTAAAAGACTCTTTCTCTAGTGCGCGAAATGTCAACCAACGGTCCCGCGCACGCCTTCCACAGCTCTGAATACATCTCATCGCCGTTGTAACCTGCCGACGGTTCGAATCAGATGAGAAAACAGAAAGTAGAACAGAAGCTGCGAGTGACAATAAGAAACAACAAAACGATCTACCTTCAGAGCATAACATCCAACTACAAGTTGTTGGCAAATGAATTTTTAGTCAAAATCAATAATAATGATATATGGGTGAAACAGATAAAAAAATTGTGGCGGCAGTACATACGAAGTGAGATTACCTTAAGATCAACAGATGTACGTTAAGAATACGAAGCAAAAGACAACGTTTGATTTCAGACCACCTATCAAAATCGGAAGACAACGTTTAATTAGGTCTCATGCAAAAGACTGCTTTCTTCCAAAGTACAAGATAATTAGGTCTTACTTTATGTGATAAAGTAAAGAAACAATATTGAATTGATAAGCTTTAAATAAAATAATCAACCAATAATTAAAGCTGAATAAACAAAATAGAATGATGGAAACAAAATAATACGTTGTTAATTCGGTCTTACTTTATGTGATAAAGTAAAGAAACAATATTGAATTGATAAGCTTTAAATAAAATAATCAACAAATCATTAAAGCTAAATAAACAAAATAGAATGATGGAAACAAAATAATACATTGTTAATTAGGTCTTACTTTATGTGATAAAGTAAGGAAACAATATTAAATTGATAAGCTTTAAATAAGATAATCAACAAATCATTATAGCTAAATAAACAAAATAGAATGATGGAAACAAAATAATACTTTGTTAATTAGGTCTTACTTTATGTGATAAAGTAAGGAAATAATATTAAATTGATAAGCTTTAAATAAAATAATCAACAAATCATTAAAGCTAAATAAACAAAATAGAATGATGGAACTTTAAATAGAATAATCAATAATTCATTAACCCCGAATACGATTCATGTTTTCGTTCTTGTAAACTTCTGCTAAGCAGCACCATGAACTGCTCACACCAAGTCGTCGTCCATTGGCTCTCTCCATCTGTAAAACGTAAACACTTGTTATATAATCACCCAACACAACATCATAAGAAAAAGTAAATCTTTCTACTTACATTTACATGATGATGATGATGATGTTCTTGACACCACATGGCTATGGTTGTATATATATGAACTTTGGTTGGGTACTGGAGATGGCGGAGCAGATCCGTGTCTCACTCTAACACTTCTCATCTTCATTAAGACTCCATTGGAGGATCTCTACATCACCTTTTCTCCTCCATCACAACCTTCTCACCTCCATCACAACCTTCTCAAAAAACCACTCATAGAAACTCACAGTTGTAATGAGATCAGACCTGCAGATAGATGAAGATGACAGGACATATATATATATATATATATAGTTGGTCACCATATGTGTTCTTACCAGAAGCACCGAGTGCTGAAGCTGCCTCTAAATGGACAGTCGTGAGAATATGAATTGCCAGCACAGCGACCAGAAACTTCACCAGAAACCCACTCATTATACCAGAAACCCACATGGCTATGGATTGTCACCACATGTTCTTGACACCACATGGCTATGGATTGTTAAACTCCTGGACAGTTTCTTCCTTCAGTGATGGATAATCATACTTCTTGTAAAACTAAATGAGTGATTGCTTGATCGAGTTCTGTTCATCAAGTTGGTCCAGGTTCGCGTGGAAATCGAGTCCATAGTCTTGCTTAGAGTCCACAACTGTAACAACCCCTGTATTTTGAATCTGTCAATTGAAGCTTAGGAAGACCTGATTTGAGTAATTTCCTTATAAACAATTAATTACTGTGCTTTAATTTATTAACAACATGGCATCTTGATGTTTCTTGCTTTAGGAATTTCAGGCCCTACCTTTGAAAGACACGAAATGGTGGATGAGTAGTTTTGTTGAGCATATTTTATGGTAACGACTTTACATTGGAAAGGGTATGATGAAATTTGACAAGTATATTACATAAATAAAGTGATTGTCTAGGCAAGACTTTTCTTACCATTCGCAAGATCAAGAAGAAAATCAACTGGGTTCACCAAGTCGGAGCAGTTGTCACCACGGTCCGACCACCCCGGGCCAATCGGAGCAGTGTAGCCACAATTTTTTGCGCAGTGGTGGAATCTAGGCCTGAAGTTGGCTCATCGAGGAATAGAACCAATATGACTCAGCTTAGGCGCATTACCAATAGGTGCAACTATATATTCCTCATCATCATCTGATTGATTCACCTGCAATACAGTATACAGATAAGTCTATGAGCACCGACTCACACAACTTACTCACTCTGCAGTGAAACAACAATATATACAACTATGTCATTTTACCTCACTGTCAGAATCAGAGTATTCATCTATTCTTATAGCATCAGATCCCAAACTCACTGTATCATCTTGACTATCGTTATTCTCATCCTTAGAGGGATCAAGCACACTCTTTACCTGTTTATATGTTTACCTGTTTATGATAGATTCTCAAGATTTCTATCCTTCTGGGGCTTGGAGGGCTTCGGATGCTCGTCACTGGATTCCTCTACTTCCTATAAAATCAGCACAAAACAGGAGAACACGAAATAAGAAACAAGAATTTGACAGAAAAAGTGCAAACTGTTCATCACCTTAGGAAGTTCAAAAGAAGGATTATCGTCTATGACGGGGTCTTTCAATGTAGCTTCTTCTATGTTTCCAACCAGCACTGAAATTTCTGATTATGGAGGTCTCTCTGTAATTCCATTTCTGTTGTTAAAAGTGCTGCTGTTCTATTACTGGCGAACCAAGTCACCGGTAATGGAGTACCTTTACAACAATTTTACCTGTTTAATAAATATACAACCATTTTGCTTTTCATACATAACCCAAAATTTACATATAATAACCATGTTGATTCAGTCTAAAATACACAATCAGCGGCTTTTGTCCCATCAAGGTCAGAACTTACAAAATATGAGTGACAACTTACAAAACATTAATAAGTTAGTCGTCGCTCATCTCATCTTCTGCATTCGTCGTCACCTACTCATGCATTTGATCAAAGAATATGTAAAATGCATCATCACGGACATATATGTGAATTTGAAATAAAATAAATATCAACATATGAAATTTGTAATTTTTTCGCATACCTTGAATCTCATTATTGTCGATAGCCGAAGGTTGTCTAGCATTCATCAAGAAGTCAACCTTCTTACTAAGTGCATTGAAGTTCAATTGCATATTTGAAGCCTTCTCTTCTGATACTTGTAGACGCTCTTTCAAGGTATCATTTTCAGTACGCAACTCTTCAACTATTTTTTTGTAGTCCATCATCTGTGAAGTACCTATATCAGTAGTGCAACATGGACGTCGTTTATACTTTGATGGCGACTTCCGTTGCTCTCGTACTTTTAAGTATATTTCATCCACATTATGAGATACCCCTTCAAGCTCATCTTCCTCTATCCATTGATCCACTTGCGTCTGCAATGCAAATTTCAAACTACATAAACTATGAAATGTGATAAAGTTCTCATTTGAATGCAATGACATTTTTCAGACTTACCATAATTTCAGCCGCAATACTATCACAGGGGGTGCCATCTTTTCGATGTGTATGTACCCGACGATAATGAGCGTATTCCGACGGTGGAACACCATTATTTTTCTCAGTCTATAACAAATGTGTTACTTAAAGCAATATAATAATTTTAAATCATTAACGCATTTGTTATAAACGGACTTATACCTACCTCCGCATGATAAATCCTAGCATGGCTAACACTTCCAGATGTGTGTAGTGCTATTTGTTTTTCTCTATTTCCTTTATTGCGGTTGCATTTGAGCTGTATGAACAAACTAATGATAAAGTATTCCTTGAATATTTAAATCTATGAAACATAAAATAATAAAAGAATGAACAATTTTACTTGGTACACTTCAGAATTAAAGTGTTTTATTAGGTATTTCCATTCTGTCTCTGAGTAGTTATCTGGCATCTTCCTTAATCGCGCAACATCAGTATCGCAAGGCGTGTAGTACAACGCCTTAATGTTGGCTCTATTATCATTAAACTTCTTTCCTAACCTCTTAAAGGTAGCCCATTTAATCATCTCATTTTCTCTGTCAATGTCAAACTTATCCTACACAAATTAGATCTAATTAGATGCATTTAAATTATATTAGGATGAATAGAATATATAATGATAGATGAAAAATCCACTAACACAAATAACCTCCCACATATTCTCTTTCTGTCTTTCTGGTACCCCTGCATCGCCGCCTCTTCCACACCAACTTGGCACACATGGTGTGGCATTTTCCGGCATACGGATTAACCAACCACAATAGCTACTGAATTTACTTGTATTTTTTCCAATCGATTCTCCTTTTGCATTAAACTCCATTGGCACTTTCATTCCTTCAAGCATTTTCATTATATCCAAACTCCTTGTGGGTCCTCTTCCAGACTTTTTAGTGGTACCTGCTAAAAAAAATTAAAGGTTAATAGGTTGAAACAATACTCATATAAAAGACGAAAAGATACAAACTTCCTGCGGATGAGCCCTCCATTGCAACGTGTTCATCTGTACTGGGATGTTCTATTAATGGTGGATGTACAACTTCTGGAATCTGCCTTGTTGAACCTTTAGAGGTTATTCTTTCTCTACTAGTCATTTTAACCTGCAATACACATATGATATTAGTATCATAGTACCAAATTATACACATGAACATTGACAGTTATACCTTAAACTGAAAATAATAAACAAAGACAAGAATAACGAAAAACACAAACATGTTATCCAAACAAATCTTCTAGTTCGTCCATATCGTCCACCATGTCATCAACATTTATTGCATCAACCTCAACGTTTTCTACATCAGAACGACTATGCATGAATTCACTATCATTCAGATTCATCTCCGTAGAGTATTGATGTGAGACGATCTCTTGATGAGGTTCAACACCTTCTGCCAACATATGTAATCCCATGTTGAACTGTTTTCTAGGTTCCACATCTAATACTAAACTCCATTCGTAATCCATGGGGTCTGTTGCATAGAATACTTGTCGGGCCTGATTCACTAAAATATAAGGCTCATTCATCTGCAAAAAAGATGATGTCTTTACCGAAGTAAACCCAAATTCATTATGCCTAACATTTCTTCTATTAACCACATCAAACCAATCACACTTGAAAAGAACAACGTGATTAGAATTTAAGTAAGGCAGTTCGATGATCTCTTGCACCACTCCGAAGTAATCAACATTACTCGATTGGGGGTTCCGATCTCGAGCACTAGAAAAGCATGTAGTATCAGCGGTTGTGAGGACTCCACAATTCTGTACTAACCGTGAGCTAGCTCTCTCTTTAGTATGAAACTTAAAACCGTTTACTTCGTAACCGCTATAACTCTTCAATCCGAACAATGGTTTATTGGCTAATGCTTTTAACTGTTCTGTTTTATTATTTAGTCTTTCGCTTTGCATGCGAGCAATCTGAAAAAGTTACGAGCAATTGGTTAATATTAAAGTCATAACACATGTAATTAAATAATAATCCCATAGTAAAAGCACTAACCCTATTTTCAAACCAAATTGGAAACTCCTTGTTGTGTACTAACTCCAGCGCTCGAGGATTTAACCTTCTTCGTCGTAACATGCGCTTATGTTCACTTCATTACAACACACAATTCATAAGTAATTGATGTTTTATAACAACAAATGTTGAGTATTCAAGAAATAGTACTTACTCAATGAATGGTTGAACCTCCTGAAATTAATTCAATATATATGTGTGACATTTCTTTCTTTCATCAGGACTTGATTCACGAACAACACAACCCTTTAATGGTTTGCCGATTATTTGAAAGACTGACAAAACGTGTTCACTGTGTTGTTGATCGACCCTATAGTTTCGCTCAATTCTTGTAAATCTAGTTTCAACATCGCGTAGATACCTTGAACAGAATGTCATGCACTCTGTGGCAATATAACCTTCTGCTATAGAAGCTTCTGGATGACGTCTATTGCGAACAAATGATTTCATTATGCCCATTATCCTATGAAGCAAATGTAATAACATTTAGCAATGTAGTTGTACAAAATATATCATTATGTATGGAAGTTTGTGTTTACCTTTCACTGAAATACATCCACCAAAATTGAACTGGTCCACCAAGTTTGGCCTCTTCCACTAGATGAATCGTTAAGTGCATAGTGATATTAAAAAATGCTGGTGGAAAAATCCTTTCGATGTTACACAATATCACTGGCATATCACGCTCTAATCTGTCCAAATCATCCTTCCTCAATTCTTTCGAACATAGTATTTTGAAAGCATTAGTTAGTTGCACAAGTGTAGTCACCACATTTTTAGGAAGAAGACCACGGACGGCTACTGGCAAGAGACGTTGCATAAGTACATGATAGTCATGACTTTTCAACCCAATGATTTTGTGTTCCTTAACTAAAACACAACGTGAAATATTGGACGAGAATCCACCAGGAATTGTCAAGTCTTTCAAAAACCAACACATAATAGTTTTTTGATTGCTTGATAGGGTATGACTGGCCGCAGGTATCACCTTCTTCCCTGCTTTTGTTATTGGATGGAGTGTACGTCTTATCCCCATGACTTGCAAGTCAAGACGAGCATTCAGATTATCGTTGCTCCTACCAGGCACACCCAACAATGTGTTCAGTAAATTTTCACAAACATTTTTCCCTATATGCATGACATCCAAATTGTGGGGCAGCAGTAAGGACTTCCAATAGGGTAAGTTAAAAAAATGCTTATTTTCTTCCAATTACCAGTAGAGGACTCCCGACCAATCTTAACTCCTTGTTGTTTTTTTCCATAAGTGATCTTGTTTAAACCCTGCAGTTGTGCTAACACCTCATGTCCAGACAATCTTCTTGGTGGTGGACGAAAATCTTGACTCCCATCAAACGAGGCTCTATTGGTTCGAAATTGATGATCATTTGGTAAAAATCTTCGATGGCCCATATATGCAGTCTTTTTTCCATTTGGCAAACGGTGTGAACATGTGTTCATGTTACATACTGGGCAGGCTAAAAAACCAGAGGTTGACCATCCAGATAAATTGCCATATGCTGGAAAATCATTTATAGTCCACAAAACTGCTGCACGAAGCCGGAAATTTTCCTTCGCGGAGGCATCGTAAGTAATCACTCCCTCATCCCATAATAGAATTAGTTCATCTATCAACGGTTGCAAGTATACATCAATATCATTACAAGGGGATTTGGGACCAGGAATTATCATAGAAAGCAGATAATTTGGATCCTTCATACATTCTTGGGGTGGCAAGTTGTATGGTATAAGAATCACAGGCCATATGCTGTAAGGCTTGGTATTGTTAGAGAATGGATTGAAACCATCACTTGATAGTCCCAACCTGATGTTTCGAGGTTCTAAACCAAATTCAGGGCATACAACATCAAGCACTTTCCAAGCGGCAGTATCCGCTGGATGCCTCATCACATCATCTTTAATGCGTTCTTCTGCATGCCACCTCATACTTTTCGCTGTCTTTGTTGACATAAAGAACCTTTGCAACCTTGGGATTATAGGGAAATAACGTAGTCTCTTTAACGCTACTTTTTTACTCTTCTTCAGATTAGTGTTTCTATTATTAGACCCAATAATGGGTCTAGGTTTCACCCACCTAGACTCACCACATACCGGACAAACATCTGCATGTGAATGCTCTTTAGTAAACAAAATGCAGTCATTTGGACAAGCGTCAATCTTGTCATACTTTAAACCCAATTCGCATATGACCTTTTTGGCATCCCTATATGTGGCAGGTGCAATGTTTCCTTCCGGCAGACATTTCTTAAAAAGTTTCATCAACTCATCCATTGTTGAATTACTCACTCTATAAAGAGACTTTATGTGCAATAACTCAACTATATAGGACATCTTTGAATAATTAGAACACCCTGGATATAGACTTTTTCCACAATCCTCTAGAATCTTGTAAAACGTTGAAGCATCAACATTTGGTTGCTCTTCTCCATTCGTCCATTCTCGTGCACCGGTGCCGTCATAAACCATTTCATGCATTTGATCAACATTTCTTACACTTCTACATGAAGATGGTACAAAGTCTTCACCGTGATAAATCCAATTGGTGTAACTTTGCACAATACCTTTCCATAATAAATTGTTTTCCACCACAACTCTTGGCTTATGAAAATGATTATTACAATGCATGCACGGGCAACGAATTGTAGTATTTCCTTCTACATCTATAAGAGTCCTATTACTGAACGCGAAATCTAGAAAGTTGTTCATCCCATTGTTATAATCTTCACTTAATCTAGACTTGGACATCCAACTCTTATCCATTTTGTATGATTACTGTAAATAAATTGACAATGAAACTTCATCAGAACAACCAACACTATCCAAATTTCACCAATCGATACAATAAAGCCTAGATTAGAAGTCAAAACAAGCCTAAATTCAGCAAAATTTCAGCCGGATAAAAATTCAAAAGCACTTAAACAACATGAAATCCACAACTCCCCCTACCCAGCAACCCAAATTTCACAAATCGATACAATAAATCCTAGATTAGAAGTCAGAACAAGCTTAAATTCAGCAAAATTTCGACAGTTAATCAACAAAATTTCAACAACATAAAAAATCAAAAGAACTCTAGCTTGAATGAGCATACTTGGATTTGAGATTCAAGAGATCTTCTCTTGTAAGTCTTTAAGATCAAGCTCTGTCTGCCTCTTCACAGATTATGTTCTCCGCTTCTCTGCGACTTCTTTTTCTTTGTTTAAGCTTTTGAAGTTCTTTGGTAATCTCCCGGTATCTGCACATGCACCAATAAGCTAAAGCTAATAGCTACTCTTATTCATGCTGAATTTAATATTCTTTAAAAGCTAAAGCTGAATTTAATATTATTTAAAAGCTTTTTTTATCAAATAAAAGCTAAAGTTGAATAAGCACTATTATTTTTTAATATTATTTAATAGCTAAAGATTTTTTTTTTAAAAGTTAATTGGTCAAAGTGACAAAAAAAATTGGTCTCTTTTCCTAAGAAAGTGACCTACAAGAAAGTGTTCCAATTCGGTTCTTCAATGCCTATGGAACTTCTAATACAAAATTCTAGATAAAGATCGAATTTTGTTGCACAAACCTGGGACAAAAGGGGCAAAATTGTAACTCCAGCATGACCTCCAACAAAGGGAACATCAACTTCCCGAGGATCAAGACCCAAAACCAGTGGATTCATCTTCATCAGCATGGCAAGAGGCTGCCCAATCCCTCCAGCTGCCCCCAAAATCGCAACTTTAAACCCGGGCGCTGCACCTTTCGCTCTGCAGCTAACCCTCCTCAAGGCCGAGTTATCCTCCATCTAAGTGATAATAGCTAAATGTTGATTGATTGAGGAATCAAAGAATTTTAATGTGTAATATAAAACAGAATCACTTCAAAAATGGTGGTATGAAATGTAACACCTACGACAAAACCCCATGGTCTGCACATGCACCAATAAGCTAAAGCTAATAGCTACTCTTATTCATTAATAGCTAAAGCTGAATTTAATATTCTTTAAAAGCTAAAACTGAATTTAATATTCTTTAAAAGCTAAAGTTGAATAAGCACTATTATTTTTTAATATTCTTTAATAGCTAAAGATTTTTTTTTGACCAAATTAATATCCAAAGTGTTCACCTCTTTTAATGCTTGCTCCCACTTTGGTTGTTGATTAGAAGACACTCGCCCAAGACAGCTGTGGCATGCCCCATAGCAATTAGAAAGCTGCAAATCCAATCATCACATAACAGCAAAACATAAATAAATATAAAGAACATAACAATCGTGGCTCTGACCTACTCATTTCGGTGTCTCTAATGTTCAATAAATTCGCAACATTTCCAAGTGCATGAGCTGATGCCACAACGGTGGACGCCAGGCTCTCCTGTGCTAATCATGCACTCTCCAATATCTCCCTGATCCTAGTAGCTGTGGATTCATAATTTGCAGTGAACAAACAACTTCATAGTAACAACTATCGGATAAGATCAATGAATAATCTACTAAGAAGCATTACTGAACATCAATCATCCAATACAAATCTTCACGAAATCAATGAGACTACAAAAAGAAAATAAGAAATACCTAACCATTTCCAAGAATCTAGGGCGCTGAATAATGCTGATGAATTCAACATACTACTCTTCAACATTTTCCATTAAAACAGAATTTTAATGTGTACTATCAAACAGAATCACTTCAAAAATGGTGGTACGAACTGTAACACCTGGGAAAAAACCCCATGGTCTGCACATGCACCAATAAGCTAAAGCTAATAGCTACTCTTATTCATTAATAGCTAAAACTGAATTTAATATTCTTTAAAAGTTAAAACTGAATTTAATATTCTGTAAAAGCTAAAGTTGAATAAGCACTATTATTTTTTAATATTCTTTAATAGCTAAAGATTTTTTTTTTGACCAAATTAATAGCTAAAGTGTTCACCTCTCTTAATGCTTGCTCCTACTTTGGTTGATGATTAGAAGACAATCGCCCAAGACAGATGTGGCATGCCATGTTTATAGCTGCTTATCCTATTCTGTCTTTCCGTCATCTCAACCTCGCACCTAAGCATCGCGTTCCTAGGAACAGAGACCTGGAGCTGCGGTTGCCTTCTGCGGAGTGGTAGACTTGTTGAGCAAAGCTGCAGGCTTGTTCTGCTTCTTGGTCTTGGTAGTGGCAACCAGACCGATTTGCTCCTTAGTTGGCTGAATAGTGACAGTCTTGGTGTTAGTCAACTCTACAAAATAATAACCATAACTAATTAAATACCAAGCTACACAGATTTGAGAAAGATTTTAAAAAGAATGTACATGGAATTGATCAATCAAGATTTAAGCTAACATTTTGGTTCTAAAAAAACATCTGCCTACCAATATCTTCTCATGTCAACTCTTGCTGAACCTACAAAGGATCAAACATAACATTCAATCGCATTTCAATCTCAAGTAAGAGCTCGTCTGTCAGAGGATTAATAATCATTATAAGAACCATAGATTTGTTCTAACCCCTGCAGTCAAGGCTACAAACCTAAAACAACACTCATTGCCCAAAGATATGATCTTCAATCCACATAATCTAGCTTCAGCTTCACAGATGAAGAAGCTCATACCTTATACTTTGCAGAGTGTTGAGTATACTGCTTCTCCTTGGAAGCCATCAATTGTATAGTTTTTTTCCAATTTTCCATTTGAAGCTCACAAGGAGCTATCTCATCTTCCAGTTGAGCAAGCTTTCTGAAATCAGAGAAATCTCAAAAGTTTTTCAATTAACCAATCTAAGGAACCATAAATTCACGAATGAAACCACAATAAGTTAGAAACTGCAAAGGGTTTTGCAGTTCTAAATTACTATGTACCTCTTCAAGTAGGACAATCTTGCTATTGCCTTTCGAGTGTAATCAAGAAGAAATTTCGAGTCCTTTTCCATCTTGGCCCTTTTCTCCTCTACACTAGTCTTTCTCAAAGAGATATCCCCCATAGCAATTAGAAAGCTGCAAATCCAATCATCACATAACAGCAAAACATAAATAAATATAAAGAACATAACAATCGTTAAGATAATGGCTCTGACCTACTCATTTCGGTGTCTCTAATGTTCAATAAATTCGCAACATTTGCAAGTGCATGAGCTGATGCCACAACGTTCGACGCCAGGCTCTCCTGTGCTAATCATGCACTCTCCAATATCTCCCTGATCCCAGTAGCTGTGGATTCATAATTTGCAGTGAACAAACAACTTCATAGTAACAACTATCGGATAAGATCAATGAATAATCTACTAAGAAGCATTACTGAACATCAATCATCCAATACAAATCTTCACGAAATCAATGAGACTACAGAAAGAAAATAAGAAATATCTAACCATTTCTAAGAATCTAGGGCGCTGAATAATGCTGATGAATTCAACATACTACTTTTCAACATTTTCCATTAAAACAGAATTTTAATGTGTACTATAAAACAGAATCACTTCAAAAATGGTGGAACGAACTGTAACACCTGGGACAAAACCCCATGGTCTGCACATGCACCAATAAGCTAAAGCTAATAGCTACTCTTATTAATTAATAGCTAAAGCTGAATTTAATATTCTTTAAAACTAAAACTGAATTTAATATTCTTTAAAAGCTAAAGTTGAATAAGCACTATTATTTTTTAATATTCTTTAATAGCTAAAGATTTTTTTTGTGACCAAATTAATAGCTAAAGTGTTCACCTCTTTTAATGCTTGCTCCCACTTTGGTTGATGATTAGAAGACAATCGCCCAAGACAGATGTGGCATGCCCTGTTTATAGCTGCTTATCCTATTTTGTATTTCCGTCATCTCAACCTCGCACCTAAGCATCACGTTCCTAGGGACAGAGACCTGGAGCTGCGGCTGCCTTCTGCGGAGTGGTAGACTTGTTGAGCAAAGCTGCAGGCTTGTTCTGCTTCTTGGTCTTGGTAGTGGCAACCAGACCGATTTGCTCCTTAGTTGGCTGAATAGTGACAGTCTTGGTGTTAGTCAACTCTACAAAATAATAACCATAACTAATTAAATACCAAGCTACACAGATTTGAGAAAGATTTTAAAAAGAATGTACATGGAATTGATCAATCAAGATTTAAGCTAACATTTTGGTTCTAAAAAAACATCTGCCTACCAATATCTTCTCATGTCAACTCTTGCTGAACCTACAAAGGATCAAACATAACATTCAATCGCATTTCAATCTCAAGTAAGAGCTCGTCTGTCAGAGGATTAATAATCATTATAAGAACCATAGATTTGTTCTAACCCCTGCAGTCAAGGCTACAAACCTAAAACAACACTCATTGCCCAAAGATATGATCTTCAATCCACATAATCTAGCTTCAGCTTCACAGATGAAGAAGCTCATACCTTATACTTTGCAGAGTGTTGAGTATACTGCTTCTCCTTGGAAGCCATCAATTGTATAGTTTTTTTCCAATTTTCCATTTGAAGCTCACAAGGAGCTATCTCATCTTCCAGTTGAGCAAGCTTTCTGAAATCAGAGAAATCTCAAAAGTTTTTCAATTAACCAATCTAAGGAACCATAAATTCACGAATGAAACCACAATAAGTTAGAAACTGCAAAGGGTTTTGCAGTTCTAAATTACTATGTACCTCTTCAAGTAGGACAATCTTGCTATTGCCTTTCGAGTGTAATCAAGAAGAAATTTCGAGTCCTTTTCCATCTTGGCCCTTTTCTCCTCTACACTAGTCTTTCTCAAAGAGATATCCCCCATAGCAATTAGAAAGCTGCAAATCCAATCATCACATAACAGCAAAACATAAATAAATATAAAGAACATAACAATCGTTAAGATAATGGCTCTGACCTACTCATTTCGGTGTCTCTAATGTTCAATAAATTCGCAACATTTGCAAGTGCATGAGCTGATGCCACAACGTTCGACGCCAGGCTCTCCTGTGCTAATCATGCACTCTCCAATATCTCCCTGATCCCAGTAGCTGTGGATTCATAATTTGCAGTGAACAAACAACTTCATAGTAACAACTATCGGATAAGATCAATGAATAATCTACTAAGAAGCATTACTGAACATCAATCATCCAATACAAATCTTCACGAAATCAATGAGACTACAGAAAGAAAATAAGAAATATCTAACCATTTCCAAGAATCTAGGGCGCTGAATAATGCTGATGAATTCAACATACTACTTTTCAACATTTTCCATTAAAACAGAATTTTAATGTGTACTATAAAACAGAATCACTTCAAAAATGGTGGAACGAACTGTAACACCTGGGACAAAACCCCATGGTCTGCACATGCACCAATAAGCTAAAGCTAATAGCTACTCTTATTAATTAATAGCTAAAGCTGAATTTAATATTCTTTAAAACTAAAACTGAATTTAATATTCTTTAAAAGCTAAAGTTGAATAAGCACTATTATTTTTTAATATTCTTTAATAGCTAAAGATTTTTTTTGTGACCAAATTAATAGCTAAAGTGTTCACCTCTTTTAATGCTTGCTCCCACTTTGGTTGATGATTAGAAGACAATCGCCCAAGACAGATGTGGCATGCCCTGTTTATAGCTGCTTATCCTATTTTGTATTTCCGTCATCTCAACCTCGCACCTAAGCATCACGTTCCTAGGGACAGAGACCTGGAGCTGCGGCTGCCTTCTGCGGAGTGGTAGACTTGTTGAGCAAAGCTGCAGGCTTGTTCTGCTTCTTGGTCTTGGTAGTGGCAACCAGACCGATTTGCTCCTTAGTTGGCTGAATAGTGACAGTCTTGGTGTTAGTCAACTCTACAAAATAATAACCATAACTAATTAAATACCAAGCTACACAGATTTGAGAAAGATTTTAAAAAGAATGTACATGGAATTGATCAATCAAGATTTAAGCTAACATTTTGGTTCTAAAAAAACATCTGCCTACCAATATCTTCTCATGTCAACTCTTGCTGAACCTACAAAGGATCAAACATAACATTCAATCGCATTTCAATCTCAAGTAAGAGCTCGTCTGTCAGAGGATTAATAATCATTATAAGAACCATAGATTTGTTCTAACCCCTGCAGTCAAGGCTACAAACCTAAAACAACACTCATTGCCCAAAGATATGATCTTCAATCCACATAATCTAGCTTCAGCTTCACAGATGAAGAAGCTCATACCTTATACTTTGCAGAGTGTTGAGTATACTGCTTCTCCTTGGAAGCCATCAATTGTATAGTTTTTTTCCAATTTTCCATTTGAAGCTCACAAGGAGCTATCTCATCTTCCAGTTGAGCAAGCTTTCTGAAATCAGAGAAATCTCAAAAGTTTTTCAATTAACCAATCTAAGGAACCATAAATTCACGAATGAAACCACAATAAGTTAGAAACTGCAAAGGGTTTTGCAGTTCTAAATTACTATGTACCTCTTCAAGTAGGACAATCTTGCTATTGCCTTTCGAGTGTAATCAAGAAGAAATTTCGAGTCCTTTTCCATCTTGGCCCTTTTCTCCTCTACACTAGTCTTTCTCAAAGAGATATCCCCCATAGCAATTAGAAAGCTGCAAATCCAATCATCACATAACAGCAAAACATAAATAAATATAAAGAACATAACAATCGTTAAGATAATGGCTCTGACCTACTCATTTCGGTGTCTCTAATGTTCAATAAATTCGCAACATTTGCAAGTGCATGAGCTGATGCCACAACGTTCGACGCCAGGCTCTCCTGTGCTAATCATGCACTCTCCAATATCTCCCTGATCCCAGTAGCTGTGGATTCATAATTTGCAGTGAACAAACAACTTCATAGTAACAACTATCGGATAAGATCAATGAATAATCTACTAAGAAGCATTACTGAACATCAATCATCCAATACAAATCTTCACGAAATCAATGAGACTACAGAAAGAAAATAAGAAATATCTAACCATTTCCAAGAATCTAGGGCGCTGAATAATGCTGATGAATTCAACATACTACTTTTCAACATTTTCCATTAAAACAGAATTTTAATGTGTACTATAAAACAGAATCACTTCAAAAATGGTGGAACGAACTGTAACACCTGGGACAAAACCCCATGGTCTGCACATGCACCAATAAGCTAAAGCTAATAGCTACTCTTATTAATTAATAGCTAAAGCTGAATTTAATATTCTTTAAAACTAAAACTGAATTTAATATTCTTTAAAAGCTAAAGTTGAATAAGCACTATTATTTTTTAATATTCTTTAATAGCTAAAGATTTTTTTTGTGACCAAATTAATAGCTAAAGTGTTCACCTCTTTTAATGCTTGCTCCCACTTTGGTTGATGATTAGAAGACAATCGCCCAAGACAGATGTGGCATGCCCTGTTTATAGCTGCTTATCCTATTTTGTATTTCCGTCATCTCAACCTCGCACCTAAGCATCACGTTCCTAGGGACAGAGACCTGGAGCTGCGGCTGCCTTCTGCGGAGTGGTAGACTTGTTGAGCAAAGCTGCAGGCTTGTTCTGCTTCTTGGTCTTGGTAGTGGCAACCAGAACGAATTGCTCCTTAGTTGGCTGAATAGTGACAGTCTTGGTGTTAGTCAACCCTACAAAAGAATAACCATAACTAATTAAATACCAAGCTACACGGGATTTGAGAAAGATTTTAAAAAGAATGTACATGGAATTGATCAATCAAGATTTAAGCTAACGTTTTGGTTCTAAAAAAATATCTGCCTACCAATATCTTCTCATGTCAACTCTTGCTGAACCTAGAAAGGATCAAACATAACATTCAATCGCATTTCAATCTCAAGTAAGAGCTTGTCTGTCAGAGGATTTATAATCAATATAAGAACCATAGATTTGTTCTAAACCCTGCAGTCAAGGCTACAAACCTAAAACAACACTCATTGCCCAAAGATATGATCTTCAATCCACATAATCTAGCTTCAGCTTCACAGATGAAGAAGCTCATACCTTATACTTTGCAGAGTGTTGAGTATACTGCTTCTCCTTGGAAGCCATCACTTCTATAGTTGTTTTCCAATTCTCCATTTGAAGCTCACAAGGAGCGATCTCATCTTCCAGTTGAGCAAGCTTTCTGAAATCAGAGAAATCTCAAAAGTTTTTCAATTAACCAATCTAAGGAACCATAAATTCACAAATGAAACCACAATAAGTTAGAAACTGCAAAGGGTTTTGCAGTTCTAAATTACTATGTACCTCTTCAAGTAGGACAATCTTGCTATTGCCTTTCGAGTGTAATCAAGAAGAACTTTCGAGTCCTTTTCCACCTTGGCCCTTTTCTCCTCTACACTAGTCTTTCTCAAAGAGATATCCCCCATAGCAATTAGAAAGCTGCAAATCCAATCATCACATAACAGCAAAACATAAATAAATATAAAGAACATAACAATCGTTAAGATAATGGCTCTGACCTACTCATTTCGGTGTCTCTAATGTTCAATAAATTCGCAACATTTGCAAGTGCATGAGCTGATGCCACAACGTTCGACGCCAGGCTCTCCTGTGCTAATCCTGCACTCTCCAATATCCCCCCGATCCTAGTAGGTGTGGATTCATAATTTGCAGTGAACAAACAACTTCATAGTAACAACTATCAGATAAGATCAATGAATAATCTACTAAGAAGCATTACTGAACATCAATCATCCAATACAAATCTTCACGAAATCAATGAGACTACAGAAAAAAAATAAGAAATATCTAACCATTTCCAAGAATCTAGGGCGCTGAATAATGCTGATGAATTCAACATACTACTCTTCAACATTTTCCAGTAAAACATAATTTTAATGTGTACTATAAAACAGAATCACTTCAAAAATGGTGGTAAGAACTGTAACACCTGGGACAAAACCCCATGGTCTGCACATGCACCAATAAGCTAAAGCTAATAGCTACTCTTATTCATTAATAGCTAAAACTGAATTTAATATTCTTTAAAAGTTAAAACTGAATTTAATATTCTGTAAAAGCTAAAGTTGAATAAGCACTATTATTTTTTAATATTCTTTTATAGCTAAAGATTTTTTTTTTTACCAAATTAATAGCTAAAGTGTTCACCTCTTTTAATGCTTGCTCCCACTTTGGTTGATGATTAGAAGACAATCGCCCAAGACAACTGTGGCATGCCCTGTTTATAGCTGCTTATCCTATTCTGTCTTTCCGTCATCTCAACCTCGCACCTAAGCATCACGTTCCTAGGGACAGAGACCTGGAGCTGCGGCTGCCTTCTGCGGAGTGGTAGACTTGTTGAGCAAAGCTGCAGGCTTGTTCTGCTTCTTGGTCTTGGTAGTGGCAACCAGAACGAATTGCTCCTTAGTTGGCTGAATAGTGACAGTCTTGGTGTTAGTCAACCCTACAAAAGAATAACCATAACTAATTAAATACCAAGCTACACAGATTTGAGAAAGATTTTAAAAAGAATGTACATGGAATTGATCAATCAAGATTTAAGCTAACGTTTTGGTTCTAAAAAAACATCTGACTACCAATATCTTCTCATGTCAACTCTTGTTGAACCAAGAAAGGATCAAACATAACATTCAATCGCATTTCAATCTCAAGTAAGAGCTCATCTGTCAGAGGATTAATAATCAATATAAGAACATAGATTTGTTCTAAACCCTGCAGTCAAGGCTACAAACCTAAAACAACACTCATTGCCCAATGATATGAGCTTCAATCCACATAATCTAGCTTCAGCTTCACAGATGAAGAAGCTCATACCTTATACTTTGCAGAGTGTTGAGTATACTGCTTCTCCTTGGAAGCCATCAATTGTATAGTTTTTTTCCAATTTTCCATTTGAAGCTCACAAGGAGCTATCTCATCTTCCAGTTGAGCAAGCTTTCTGAAATCAGAGAAATCTCAAAAGTTTTTCAATTAACCAATCTAAGGAACCATAAATTCACGAATGAAACCACAATAAGTTAGAAACTGCAAAGGGTTTTGCAGTTCTAAATTACTATGTACCTCTTCAAGTAGGACAATCTTGCTATTGCCTTTCGAGTGTAATGAAGAAGAACTTTCGAGTCCTTTTCCACCTTGGCCCTTTCCTCCTCTACACTAGTCTTTGTCAAAGAGATATCCCCCATAGCAATTAGAAAGCTGCAAATCCAATCATCACATAACAGCAAAACATAAATAAATATAATGAACATAACAATTGTTAAGATAATGGCTCTGACCTACTCATTTCGGTGTCTCTAATGTTCAATAAATTCGCAACATTTGCAAGTGCATGAGCTGATGCCACAACGTTCGACGCCAGGCTCTCCTGTGCTAATCATGCACTCTCCAATATCTCCCCGATCCTAGTAGCTGTGGATTCATAATTTGCAGTGAACAAACAACTTCATAGTAACAACTATCAGATAAGATCAATGAATAATCAACTAAGAAGCATTACTGAACATCAATCATCCAATACAAATCTTCACGAAATCAATGAGACTACAGAAAAAAAATAAGAAATATCTAACCATTTCCAAGAATCTAGGGCGCTGAATAATGCTGATGAATTCAACATACTACTCTTCAACATTTTCCAGTAAAACATAATTTTAATGTGTACTATAAAACAGAATCACTTCAAAAATGGTGGTACGAACTGTAACACCTGGGATAAAACCCCATGGTCTGCACATGCACCAATAAGCTAAAGCTAATAGCTACTCTTATTCATTAATAGCTAAAACTGAATTTAATATTGTTTAAAAGTTAATACTGAATTTAATATTCTGTAAAAGCTAAAGTTGAATAAGCACTATTATTTTTTAATATTCTTTTATAGCTAAAGATTTTTTTTTTTACCAAATTAATAGCTAAAGTGTTCACCTCTTTTAATGCTTGCTCCCACTTTGGTTGATGATTTGAAGACAATCGCCCAAGACAACTGTGACATGCCCTGTTTATAGCTGCTTATCCTATTCTGTCTTTCCGTCATCTCAACCTCGCACCTAAGCATCACGTTCCTAGGGACAGAGACCTGGAGCTGCGGCTGCCTTCTGCGAAGTGGTAGACTTGTTGAGCAAAGCTGCAGGCTTGTTCCGCTTCTTGGTCTTGGTAGTGGCAACCAGAACGAATTACTCCATAGTTGGCTGAATAGTGACAGTCTTGGTGTTAGTCAACCCTACAAAAGAATAACCATAACTAATTAAATACCAAGCTACACAGATTTGAGAAAGATTTTAAAAAGAATGTACATGGAATTGATCAATCAAGATTTAAGCTAACGTTTTGGTTCTAAAAAAACATCTGCCTACCAATATATTCTCATGTCAACTCTTGTTGAACCTAGAAAGGATCAAACATAACATTCAATCGCATTTCAATCTCAAGTAAGAGCTCATCTGTCAGAGGATTAATAATCAATATAAGAACCATAGATTTGTTCTAAACCCTGCAGTCAAGGCTACAAACCTAAAACAACACTCATTGCCCAAAGATATCATCTTCAATCCACATAATCTAGCTTCAGCTTCACAGATGAAGAAGCTCATACCTTATACTTTGCAGAGTGTTGAGTATACTGCTTCTCCTTGGAAGCCATCACTTCTATAGTTATTTTCCAATTCTCCATTTGAAGCTCACAAGGAGCTATCTCATCTTCCAGTTGAGCAAGCTTTCTGAAATCTCAAAAGTTTTTCAATTAACCAATCTAAGGAACCATAAATTCACGAATGAAACCACAATAAGTTAGAAACTGCAAAGGGTTTTGCAGTTCTAAATTACTATGTACCTCTTCAAGTAGGACAATCTTGCTATTGCCTTTCGAGTGTAATCAAGAAGAACTTTCGAGTCCTTTTCCACCTTGGCCCTTTTCTCCTCTACACTAGTCTTTCTCAAAAAGATATCCCCCATAGCAATTAGAAAGCTGCAAATCCAATCATCACATAACAGCAAAACATAAATAAATATAAAGAACATAACAATCGTTAAGATAATGGCTCTGACCTACTCATTTCGGTGTCTCTAATGTTCAATAAATTCGCAACATTTGCAAGTGCATGAGCTGATGCCACAACGTTCGACGCCAGGCTCTCCTGTGCTAATCCTGCACTCTCCAATATCTCCCCGATCCTAGTAGCTGTGGATTCATAATTTGCAATGAACAAACAACTTCATAGTAACAACTATCGGATAAGATCAATGAATAATCTACTAAGAAGCATTACTGAACATCAATCATCCAATACAAATCTTCACGAAATCAATGAGACTACAGAAAGAAAATAAGAAATATCTAACCATTTCCAAGAATCTAGGGCGCTGAATAATGCTGATAAATTCAACATACTACTCTTCAACATTTTCCAGTAAAACAGAATTTTAATGTGTACTATAAAACAGAATCACTTCAAAAATGGTGGTACGAACTGTAACACCTGGGACAAAACCCCATGGTCTGCACATGCACCAATAAGCTAAAGCTAATAGCTACTCTTATTCATTAATAGCTAAAACTGAATTTAATATTCTTTAAAAGTTAAAACTGAATTTAATATTCTGTAAAAGCTAAAGTTGAATAAGCACTATTATTTTTTAATATTCTTTTATAGCTAAAGATTTTTTTTTTTTACCAAATTAATAGCTAAAGTGTTCACCTCTCTTAATGCTTGCTCCCACTTTGGTTGATGATTAGAAGACAATCGCCCAAGACAACTGTGGCATGCCCTGTTTATAGCTGCTTATCCTATTCTGTCTTTCCGTCATCTCAACCTCGCACCTAAGCATCACGTTCCTAGGGACAGAGACCTGGAGCTGCGGCTGCCTTCTGCGGAGTGGTAGACTTGTTGAGCAAAGCTGCAGGCTTGTTCCGCTTCTTGGTATTGGTAGTGGCAACCAGAACGAATTGCTCCTTAGTTGGCTGAATAGTGATAGTCTTGGTGTTAGTCAACCCTACAAAAGAATAACCATAACTAATTAAATACCAAGCTACACAGATTTGAGAAAGATTTTAAAAAGAATGTACATGGAATTGATCAATCAAGATTTAAGCTAACGTTTTGGTTCTAAAAAAATATCTGCCTACCAATATCTTCTCATGTCAACTCTTGCTGAACCTAGAAAGGATCAAACATAACATTCAATCGCATTTCAATCTCAAGTAAGAGCTCATCTGTCAGAGGATTAATAATCAATATAAGAACCATAGATTTGTTCTAAACCCTGCAGTCAAGGCTACAAACCTAAAACAACACTCATTGCCCAAAGATATGATCTTCAATCCACATAATCTAGCTTCAGCTTCACAGATGAAGAAGCTCATACCTTATACTTTGCAGAGTGTTTCGTATACTGCTTCTCCTTGGAAGCCATCACTTCTATAGTTGTTTTCCAATTCTCCATTTGAAGCTCACAAGGAGCTATCTCATCTTCCAGTTGAGCAAGCTTTCTGAAATCTCAAAAGTTTTTCAATTAACCAATCTAAGGAACCATAAATTCACGAATGAAACCACAATAAGTTAGAAACTGCAAAGGGTTTTGCAGTTCTAAATTACTATGTACCTCTTCAAGTAGGACAATCTTGCTATTGCCTTTCGAGTGTAATCAAGAAGAACTTTCGAGTCCTTTTCCACCTTGGCCCTTTTCTCCTCTACACTAGTCTTTCTCAAAGAGATATCCCCCATAGCAATTAGAAAGCTGCAAATCCAATCATCACATAAGAGCAAAACATAAATAAATATAAAGAACATAACAATCGTTAAGATAATGGCTCTGACCTACTCACTTCGGTGTCTCTAATGTTCAATAAATTCGCAACATTTGCAAGTGCATGAGCTGATGCCACAACGTTCGACGCCAGGCTCTCCTGTGCTAATCCTGCACTCTCCAATATCTCCCCGATCCTAGTAGCTGTGGATTCATAATTTGCAATGAACAAACAACTTCATAGTAACAACTATCGGATAAGATCAATGAATAATCTACTAAGAAGCATTACTGAACATCAATCATCCAATACAAATCTTCACGAAATCAATGAGACTACAGAAAGAAAATAAGAAATATCTAACCATTTCCAAGAATCTAGGGCGCTGAATAATGCTGATAAATTCAACATACTACTGTTCAACATTTTCCAGTAAAACAGAATTTTAATGTGTACTATAAAACAGAATCACTTCAAAAATGGTGGTACGAACTGTAACACCTGGGACAAAACCCCATGGTCTGCACATGCACCAATAAGCTAAAGCTAATAGCTACTCTTATTCATTAATAGCTAAAACTGAATTTAATATTCTTTAAAAGTTAAAACTGAATTTAATATTCTGTAAAAGCTAAAGTTGAATAAGCACTATTATTTTTTAATATTCTTTTATAGCTAAAGATTTTTTTTTTTACCAAATTAATAGCTAAAGTGTTCACCTCTCTTAATGCTTGCTCCCACTTTGGTTGATGATTAGAAGACAATCGCCCAAGACAACTGTGGCATGCCCTGTTTATAGCTGCTTATCCTATTCTGTCTTTCCGTCATCTCAACCTCGCACCTAAGCATCACGTTCCTAGGGACAGAGACCTGGAGCTGCGGCTGCCTTCTGCGGAGTGGTAGACTTGTTGAGCAAAGCTGCAGGCTTGTTCCGCTTCTTGGTCTTGGTAGTGGCAACCAGAACGAATTGCTCCTTAGTTGGCTGAATAGTGATAGTCTTGGTGTTAGTCAACCCTACAAAAGAATAACCATAACTAATTAAATACCAAGCTACACAGATTTGAGAAAGATTTTAAAAAGAATGTACATGGAATTGATCAATCAAGATTTAAGCTAACGTTTTGGTTCTAAAAAAATATCTGCCTACCAATATCTTCTCATGTCAACTCTTGCTGAACCTAGAAAGGATCAAACATAACATTCAATCGCATTTCAATCTCAAGTAAGAGCTCATCTGTCAGAGGATTAATAATCAATATAAGAACCATAGATTTGTTCTAAACCCTGCAGTCAAGGCTACAAACCTAAAACAACACTCATTGCCCAAAGATATGATCTTCAATCCACATAATCTAGCTTCAGCTTCACAGATGAAGAAGCTCATACCTTATACTTTGCAGAGTGTTGAGTATACTGCTTCTCCTTGGAAGCCATCACTTCTATAGTTGTTTTCCAATTCTCCATTTGAAGCTCACAAGGAGCTATCTCATCTTCCAGTTGAGCAAGCTTTCTGAAATCTCAAAAGTTTTTCAATTAACCAATCTAAGGAACCATAAATTCACGAATGAAACCACAATAAGTTAGAAACTGCAAAGGGTTTTGCAGTTCTAAATTACTATGTACCTCTTCAAGTAGGACAATCTTGCTATTGCCTTTCGAGTGTAATCAAGAAGAACTTTCGAGTCCTTTTCCACCTTGGCCCTTTTATCCTCTACACTAGTCTTTCTCAAAGAGATATCCCCCATAGCAATTAGAAAGCTGCAAATCCAATCATCACATAAGAGCAAAACATAAATAAATATAAAGAACATAACAATCGTTAAGATAATGGCTCTGACCTACTCACTTCGGTGTCTCTAATGTTCAATAAATTCGCAACATTTGCAAGTGCATGAGCTGATGCCACAACGTTCGACGCCAGGCTCTCCTGTGCTAATCCTGCACTCTCCAATATCTCCCCGATCCTAGTAGCTGTGGATTCATAATTTGCAATGAACAAACAACTTCATAGTAACAACTATCGGATAAGATCAATGAATAATCTATTAAGAAGCATTACTAAACATCAATCATCCAATACAAATCTTCACGAAATCAATGAGACTACAGAAAGAAAATAAGAAATATCTAACCATTTCCAAGAATCTAGGGCGCTGAATAATGCTGATAAATTCAACATACTACTCTTCAACATTTTCCAGTAAAACAGAATTTTAATGTGTACTATAAAACAGAATCACTTCAAAAATGGTGGTACGAACTGTAACACCTGGGACAAAACCCCATGGTCTGCACATGCACCAATAAGCTAAAGCTAATAGCTACTCTTATTCATTAATAGCTAAAACTGAATTTAATATTCTTTAAAAGTTAAAACTGAATTTAATATTCTGTAAAAGCTAAAGTTGAATAAGCACTATTATTTTTTAATATTCTTTTATAGCTAAAGATTTTTTTTTTTTACCAAATTAATAGCTAAAGTGTTCACCTCTCTTAATGCTTGCTCCCACTTTGGTTGATGATTAGAAGACAATCGCCCAAGACAACTGTGGCATGCCCTGTTTATAGCTGCTTATCCTATTCTGTCTTTCCGTCATCTCAACCTCGCACCTAAGCATCACGTTCCTAGGGACAGAAACCTGGAGCTGCGGCTGCCTTCTGCGGAGTGGTAGACTTGTTGAGCAAAGCTGCAGGCTTGTTCCGCTTCTTGGTCTTGGTAGTGGCAACCATAACGAATTGCTCCTTAGTTGGCTGAATAGTGACAGTCTTGGTGTTAGTCAACCCTACAAAAGAATAACCATAACTAATTAAATACCAAGCTACACAGATTTGAGAAAGATTTTAAAAAGAATGTACATGGAATTGATCAATCAAGATTTAAGCTAACGTTTTGGTTCTAAAAAAATATCTGCCTACCAATATCTTCTCATGTCAACTCTTGCTGAACCTAGAAAGGATCAAACATAACATTCAATCGCATTTCAATCTCAAGTAAGAGCTCATCTGTCAGAGGATTAATAATCAATATAAGAACCATAGATTTGTTCTAAACCCTGCAGTCAAGGCTACAAACCTAAAACAACACTCATTGCCCAAAGATATGATCTTCAATCCACATAATCTAGCTTCAGCTTCACAGATGAAGAAGCTCATACCTTATACTTTGCAGAGTGTTGAGTATACTGCTTCTCCTTGGAAGCCATCACTTCTATAGTTGTTTTCCAATTCTCCATTTGAAGCTCACAAGGAGCTATCTCATCTTCCAGTTGAGCAAGCTTTCTGAAATCTCAAAAGTTTTTCAATTAACCAATCTAAGGAACCATAAATTCACGAATGAAACCACAATAAGTTAGAAACTGCAAAGGGTTTTGCAGTTCTAAATTACTATGTACCTCTTCAAGTAGGACAATCTTGCTATTGCCTTTCGAGTGTAATCAAGAAGAACTTTCGAGTCCTTTTCCACCTTGGCCCTTTTCTCCTCTACACTAGTCTTTCTCAAAGAGATATCCCCCATAGCAATTAGAAAGCTGCAAATCCAATCATCACATAAGAGCAAAACATAAATAAATATAAAGAACATAACAATCGTTAAGATAATGGCTCTGACCTACTCATTTCGGTGTCTCTAATGTTCAATAAATTCGCAACATTTGCAAGTGCATGAGCTGATGCCACAACGTTCGACGCCAGGCTCTCCTGTGCTAATCCTGCACTCTCCAATATCTCCCCGATCCTAGTAGCTGTGGATTCATAATTTGCAATGAACAAACAACTTCATAGTAACAACTATCGGATAAGATCAATGAATAATCTACTAAGAAGCATTACTAAACATCAATCATCCAATACAAATCTTCACGAAATCAATGAGACTACAGAAAGAAAATAAGAAATATCTAACCATTTCCAAGAATCTAGGGCGCTGAATAATGCTGATAAATTCAACATACTACTCTTCAACATTTTCCAGTAAAACAGAATTTTAATGTGTACTATAAAACAGAATCATTTCAAAAATGGTGGTACGAACTGTAACACCTGGGACAAAACCCCATGGTCTGCACATGCACCAATAAGCTAAAGCTAATAGCTACTCTTATTCATTAATAGCTAAAACTGAATTTAATATTCTTTAAAAGTTAAAACTGAATTTAATATTCTGTAAAAGCTAAAGTTGAATAAGCACTATTATTTTTTAATATTCTTTTATAGCTAAAGATTTTTTTTTTTTACCAAATTAATAGCTAAAGTGTTCACCTCTCTTAATGCTTGCTCCCACTTTGGTTGATGATTAGAAGACAATCGCCCAAGACAACTGTGGCATGCCCTGTTTATAGCTGCTTATCCTATTCTGTCTTTCCGTCATCTCAACCTCGCACCTAAGCATCACGTTCCTAGGGACAGAGACCTGGAGCTGCGGCTGCCTTCTGCGGAGTGGTAGACTTGTTGAGCAAAGCTGCAGGCTTGTTCCGATTCTTGGTCTTGGTAGTGGCAACCATAACGAATTGCTCCTTAGTTGGCTGAATAGTGACAGTCTTGGTGTTAGTCAACCCTACAAAAGAATAACCATAACTAATTAAATACCAAGCTACACAGATTTGAGAAAGATTTTAAAAAGAATGTACATGGAATTGATCAATCAAGATTTAAGCTAACGTTTTGGTTCTAAAAAAATATCTGCCTACCAATATCTTCTCATGTCAACTCTTGCTGAACCTAGAAAGGATCAAACATAACATTCAATCGCATTTCAATCTCAAGTAAGAGCTCATCTGTCAGAGGATTAATAATCAATATAAGAACCATAGATTTGTTCTAAACCCTGCAGTCAAGGCTACAAACCTAAAACAACACTCATTGCCCAAAGATATGATCTTCAATCCACATAATCTAGCTTCAGCTTCACAGATGAAGAAGCTCATACCTTATACTTTGCAGAGTGTTGAGTATACTGCTTCTCCTTGGAAGCCATCACTTCTATAGTTGTTTTCCAATTCTCCATTTGAAGCTCACAAGGAGCTATCTCATCTTCCAGTTGAGCAAGCTTTCTGAAATCTCAAAAGTTTTTCAATTAACCAATCTAAGGAACCATAAATTCACGAATGAAACCACAATAAGTTAGAAACTGCAAAGGGTTTTGCAGTTCTAAATTACTATGTACCTCTTCAAGTAGGACAATCTTGCTATTGCCTTTCGAGTGTAATCAAGAAGAACTTTCGAGTCCTTTTCCACCTTGGCCCTTTTATCCTCTACACTAGTCTTTCTCAAAGAGATATCCCCCATAGCAATTAGAAAGCTGCAAATCCAATCATCACATAAGAGCAAAACATAAATAAATATAAAGAACATAACAATCGTTAAGATAATGGCTCTGACCTACTCACTTCGGTGTCTCTAATGTTCAATAAATTCGCAACATTTGCAAGTGCATGAGCTGATGCCACAACGTTCGACGCCAGGCTCTCCTGTGCTAATCCTGCACTCTCCAATATCTCCCCGATCCTAGTAGCTGTGGATTCATAATTTGCAATGAACAAACAACTTCATAGTAACAACTATCGGATAAGATCAATGAATAATCTACTAAGAAGCATTACTAAACATCAATCATCCAATACAAATCTTCACGAAATCAATGAGACTACAGAAAGAAAATAAGAAATATCTAACCATTTCCAAGAATCTAGGGCGCTGAATAATGCTGATAAATTCAACATACTACTCTTCAACATTTTCCAGTAAAACAGAATTTTAATGTGTACTATAAAACAGAATCACTTCAAAAATGGTGGTACGAACTGTAACACCTGGGACAAAACCCCATGGTCTGCACATGCACCAATAAGCTAAAGCTAATAGCTACTCTTATTCATTAATAGCGAAAACTGAATTTAATATTCTTTAAAAGTTAAAACTGAATTTAATATTCTGTAAAAGCTAAAGTTGAATAAGCACTATTATTTTTTAATATTCTTTTATAGCTAAAGATTTTTTTTTTTACCAAATTAATAGCTAAAGTGTTCACCTCTCTTAATGCTTGCTCCCACTTTGGTTGATGATTAGAAGACAATCGCCCAAGACAACTGTGGCATGCCCTGTTTATAGCTGCTTATCCTATTCTGTCTTTCCGTCATCTCAACCTCGCACCTAAGCATCACGTTCCTAGGGACAGAGACCTGGAGCTGCGGCTGCCTTCTGCGGAGTGGTAGACTTGTTGAGCAAAGCTGCAGGCTTGTTCCGATTCTTGGTCTTGGTAGTGGCAACCATAACGAATTGCTCCTTAGTTGGCTGAATAGTGACAGTCTTGGTGTTAGTCAACCCTACAAAAGAATAACCATAACTTATTAAATACCAAGCTACACAGATTTGAGAAAGATTTTAAAAAGAATGTACATGGAATTGATCAATCAAGATTTAAGCTAACGTTTTGGTTCTAAAAAAATATCTGCCTACCAATATCTTCTCATGTCAACTCTTGCTGAACCTAGAAAGGATCAAACATAACATTCAATCGCATTTCAATCTCAAGTAAGAGCTCATCTGTCAGAGGATTAATAATCAATATAAGAACCATAGATTTGTTCTAAACCCTGCAGTCAAGGCTACAAACCTAAAACAACACTCATTGCCCAAAGATATGATCTTCAATCCACATAATCTAGCTTCAGCTTCACAGATGAAGAAGCTCATACCTTATACTTTGCAGAGTGTTGAGTATACTGCTTCTCCTTGGAAGCCATCACTTCTATAGTTGTTTTCCAATTCTCCATTTGAAGCTCACAAGGAGCTATCTCATCTTCCAGTTGAGCAAGCTTTCTGAAATCTCAAAAGTTTTTCAATTAACCAATCTAAGGAACCATAAATTCACGAATGAAACCACAATAAGTTAGAAACTGCAAAGGGTTTTGCAGTTCTAAATTACTATGTACCTCTTCAAGTAGGACAATCTTGCTATTGCCTTTCGAGTGTAATCAAGAAGAACTTTCGAGTCCTTTTCCACCTTGGCCCTTTTCTCCTCTACACTAGTCTTTCTCAAAGAGATATCCCCCATAGCAATTAGAAAGCTGCAAATCCAATCATCACATAACAGCAAAACATAAATAAATATAAAGAACATAACAATCGTTAAGATAATGGCTCTGACCTACTCATTTCGGTGTCTCTAATGTTCAATAAATTCGCAACATTTGCAAGTGCATGAGCTGATGCCACAACGTTCGACGCCAGGCTCTCCTGTGCTAATCCTGCACTCTCCAATATCTCCCCGATCCTAGTAGCTGTGGATTCATAATTTGCAATGAACAAACAACTTCATAGTAACAACTATCGGATAAGATCAATGAATAATCTACTAAGAAGCATTACTGAACATCAATCATCCAATACAAATCTTCACGAAATCAATGAGACTACAGAAAGAAAATAAGAAATATCTAACCATTTCCAAGAATCTAGGGCGCTGAATAATGCTGATAAATTCAACATACTACTCTTCAACATTTTCCAGTAAAACAGAATTTTAATGTGTACTATAAAACAGAATCACTTCAAAAATGGTGGTACGAACTGTAACACCTGGGACAAAACCCCATGGTCTGCACATGCACCAATAAGCTAAAGCTAATAGCTACTCTTATTCATTAATAGCGAAAACTGAATTTAATATTCTTTAAAAGTTAAAACTGAATTTAATATTCTGTAAAAGCTAAAGTTGAATAAGCACTATTATTTTTTAATATTCTTTTATAGCTAAAGATTTTTTTTTTTACCAAATTAATAGCTAAAGTGTTCACCTCTCTTAATGCTTGCTCCCACTTTGGTTGATGATTAGAAGACAATCGCCCAAGACAACTGTGGCATGCCCTGTTTATAGCTGCTTATCCTATTCTGTCTTTCCGTCATCTCAACCTCGCACCTAAGCATCACGTTCCTAGGGACAGAGACCTGGAGCTGCGGCTGCCTTCTGCGGAGTGGTAGACTTGTTGAGCAAAGCTGCAGGCTTGTTCCGCTTCTTGGTCTTGGTAGTGGCAACCATAACGAATTGCTCCTTAGTTGGCTGAATAGTGACAGTCTTGGTGTTAGTCAACCCTACAAAAGAATAACCATAACTAATTAAATACCAAGCTACACAGATTTGAGAAAGATTTTAAAAAGAATGTACATGGAATTGATCAATCAAGATTTAAGCTAACGTTTTGGTTCTAAAAAAATATCTGCCTACCAATATCTTCTCATGTCAACTCTTGCTGAACCTAGAAAGGATCAAACATAACATTCAATCGCATTTCAATCTCAAGTAAGAGCTCATCTGTCAGAGGATTAATAATCAATATAAGAACCATAGATTTGTTCTAAACCCTGCAGTCAAGGCTACAAACCTAAAACAACACTCATTGCCCAAAGATATGATCTTCAATCCACATAATCTAGCTTCAGCTTCACAGATGAAGAAGCTCATACCTTATACTTTGCAGAGTGTTGAGTATACTGCTTCTCCTTGGAAGCCATCACTTCTATAGTTGTTTTCCAATTCTCCATTTGAAGCTCACAAGGAGCTATCTCATCTTCCAGTTGAGCAAGCTTTCTGAAATCTCAAAAGTTTTTCAATTAACCAATCTAAGGAACCATAAATTCACGAATGAAACCACAATAAGTTAGAAACTGCAAAGGGTTTTGCAGTTCTAAATTACTATGTACCTCTTCAAGTAGGACAATCTTGCTATTGCCTTTCGAGTGTAATCAAGAAGAACTTTCGAGTCCTTTTCCACCTTGGCCCTTTTCTCCTCTACACTAGTCTTTCTCAAAGAGATATCCCCCATAGCAATTAGAAAGCTGCAAATCCAATCATCACATAACAGCAAAACATAAATAAATATAAAGAACATAACAATCGTTAAGATAATGGCTCTGACCTACTCATTTCGGTGTCTCTAATGTTCAATAAATTCGCAACATTTGCAAGTGCATGAGCTGATGCCACAACGTTCGACGCCAGGCTCTCCTGTGCTAATCCTGCACTCTCCAATATCTCCCCGATCCTAGTAGCTGTGGATTCATAATTTGCAATGAACAAACAACTTCATAGTAACAACTATCGGATAAGATCAATGAATAATCTACTAAGAAGCATTACTGAACATCAATCATCCAATACAAATCTTCACGAAATCAATGAGACTACAGAAAGAAAATAAGAAATATCTAACCATTTCCAAGAATCTAGGGCGCTGAATAATGCTGATAAATTCAACATACTACTCTTCAACATTTTCCAGTAAAACAGAATTTTAATGTGTACTATAAAACAGAATCACTTCAAAAATGGTGGTACGAACTGTAACACCTGGGACAAAACCCCATGGTCTGCACATGCACCAATAAGCTAAAGCTAATAGCTACTCTTATTCATTAATAGCGAAAACTGAATTTAATATTCTTTAAAAGTTAAAACTGAATTTAATATTCTGTAAAAGCTAAAGTTGAATAAGCACTATTATTTTTTAATATTCTTTTATAGCTAAAGATTTTTTTTTTTACCAAATTAATAGCTAAAGTGTTCACCTCTCTTAATGCTTGCTCCCACTTTGGTTGATGATTAGAAGACAATCGCCTAAGACAACTGTGGCATGCCCTGTTTATAGCTGCTTATCCTATTCTGTCTTTCCGTCATCTCAACCTCGCACCTAAGCATCACGTTCCTAGGGACAGAGACCTGGAGCTGCGGCTGCCTTCTGCGGAGTGGTAGACTTGTTGAGCAAAGCTGCAGGCTTGTTCCGCTTCTTGGTCTTGGTAGTGGCAACCATAACGAATTGCTCCTTAGTTGGCTGAATAGTGACAGTCTTGGTGTTAGTCAACCCTACAAAAGAATAACCATAACTAATTAAATACCAAGCTACACAGATTTGAGAAAGATTTTAAAAAGAATGTACATGGAATTGATCAATAAAGATTTAAGCTAACGTTTTGGTTCTAAAAAAATATCTGCCTACCAATATCTTCTCATGTCAACTCTTGCTGAACCTAGAAAGGATCAAACATAACATTCAATCGCATTTCAATCTCAAGTAAGAGCTCATCTGTCAGAGGATTAATAATCAATATAAGAACCATAGATTTGTTCTAAACCCTGCAGTCAAGGCTACAAACCTAAAACAACACTCATTGCCCAAAGATATGATCTTCAATCCACATAATCTAGCTTCAGCTTCACAGATGAAGAAGCTCATACCTTATACTTTGCAGAGTGTTGAGTATACTGCTTCTCCTTGGAAGCCATCACTTCTATAGTTGTTTTCCAATTCTCCATTTGAAGCTCACAAGGAGCTATCTCATCTTCCAGTTGAGCAAGCTTTCTGAAATCTCAAAAGTTTTTCAATTAACCAATCTAAGGAACCATAAATTCACGAATGAAACCACAATAAGTTAGAAACTGCAAAGGGTTTTGCAGTTCTAAATTACTATGTACCTCTTCAAGTAGGACAATCTTGCTATTACCTTTCGAGTGTAATCAAGAAGAACTTTCGAGTCCTTTTCCACCTTGGCCCTTTTCTCCTCTACACTAGTCTTTCTCAAAGAGATATCCCCCATAGCAATTAGAAAGCTGCAAATCCAATCATCACATAACAGCAAAACATAAATAAATATAAAGAACATAACAATCGTTAAGATAATGGCTCTGACCTACTCATTTCGGTGTCTCTAATGTTCAATAAATTCGCAACATTTGCAAGTGCATGAGCTGATGCCACAACGTTCGACGCCAGGCTCTCCTGTGCTAATCCTGCACTCTCCAATATCTCCCCGATCCTAGTAGCTGTGGATTCATAATTTGCATTGAACAAACAACTTCATAGTAACAACTATCGGATAAGATCAATGAATAATCTACTAAGAAGCATTACTGAACATCAATCATCCAATACAAATCTTCACGAAATCAATGAGACTACAGAAATAAAATAAGAAATATCTAACCATTTCCAAGAATCTAGGGCGCTGAATAATGCTGATGAATTCAACATACTACTCTTCAACATTTTCCAGTAAAACAGAATTTTAATGTGTACTATAAAACAGAATCACTTCAAAAATGGTGGTACGAACTGTAACACCTGGGACAAAACCCCATGGTCTGCACATGCACCAATAAGCTAAAGCTAATAGCTACTCTTATTCATTAATAGCGAAAACTGAATTTAATATTCTTTAAAAGTTAAAACTGAATTTAATATTCTGTAAAAGCTAAAGTTGAATAAGCACTATTATTTTTTAATATTCTTTTATAGCTAAAGATTTTTTTTACCAAATTAATAGCTAAAGTGTTCACCTCTCTTAATGCTTGCTCCCACTTTGGTTGATGATTAGGGAGACAATCGCCCAAGACAACTGTGGCATGCCCTGTTTATAGCTGCTTATCCTATTCTGTCTTTCCGTCATCTCAACCTCGCACCTAAGCATCACGTTCCTAGGGACAGAGACCTGGAGCTGCGGCTGCCTTCTGCGGAGTGGTAGACTTGTTGAGCAAAGCTGCAGGCTTGTTCCGCTTCTTGGTCTTGGTAGTGGCAACCATAACGAATTGCTCCTTAGTTGGCTGAATAGTGACAGTCTTGGTGTTAGTCAACCCTACAAAAGAATAACCATAACTAATTAAATACCAAGCTACACAGATTTGAGAAAGATTTTAAAAAGAATGTACATGGAATTGATCAATAAAGATTTAAGCTAACGTTTTGGTTCTAAAAAAATATCTGCCTACCAATATCTTCTCATGTCAACTCTTGCTGAACCTAGAAAGTGTTGGGTATCGATAGTGACGGCCCAGTAAGAAAAGGCCTCGAAGGCCCAATAACTATAGAGGGGGTAAACCCATGACATCCGAACCGGATCGGCCCAAGTACAAGCCAAACTTGGCCCACCATCGAGTAATCCAGAATCGAGCCCAAAGTCTATAGAGACGCCAAAGGCTCTCAGACTGCTCGCCATTCTCTACCAAGTCGCGACCTTCCACTGCTCGACATGGGAGTGCTCGCCCCGAAGAGAGCCTTGCCTCTCTCCTCTGGTCCCACTAAACCGTTAATAACAGAGTGGCCAAGATATCCCGCATATCCCGGTCACATATTCACTAAAGATTAGATTTGGTAACTGCAATATCTCGCAGTAACTGCCATATCCCACGATCCGAATCTTCAGCAACTCAATATACATTAAGATATTCAGTTGCCTTTATACGGTTCTATCTCTCTTACCCTATAAATATCCTTGCTTTACATACGTACTTTACGTTTTGAGTTTTATACACACATATACTCATTTAAGCATCGGAGAGGGACCCAGAGGCACCCCCTCTGTTGCGCTCCCCTACTTGCAGGTTCACCGGAGTTGGAGCTGAAGCGTCATCCCAACCTTGTCTGGTATTCAATTCACTGCCAGATCAGCATTCAGGATTTCACGATCCAACATTTGGCGCCGTCTGTGGGAAGCGAGCAATTAAGCCATGAGAACTCGATCCCAAAGCAACCGTCGGAATCAGACTAGGGAGCGATCCTCAGATAGCTCTGATTCCGCCGCCGCTTCACCACTTCAACAGGAACCTGCCAGCCGAGCAGGAGTTAATGCTGTTCCTCTGCGGACAGCCCGAGAACATGTCGGTGATTCAAGACCGACCCCAGCTGCTGATCAAAACGGAGCCCCTGCGCCGCAGACAGTCCACATTGCGGGGCAGAATATTAATTTAACCCCCGAGATGGTCTCCTTGCTGGAAGCCATCCTAGGACAGGCGCGCCGCCAGGCCCCTGCTCCTCAGGAAAACAATCCCTCTGCTCCTAAGGAAAATCACCGCCCTGCTGCCACAGGGCCTTCACCTTCAGAAGCGGCCAATCCTAGTCCTGCTGCGCATCAGGAGGATCAGGAGATGACGTCAGGTCAGCAGTCCCTACCTCCAGCGCACACCAAGGAGCCAGCAGCCGCATATACTGCCAATCCTTCCGGTCCGCCTCCACCCGGAGCCTCTCCCATGTACTGCACTGTGGAGCAGATGGATGACCTCCTCAACAAAAGGCTCCAGGAAAGACAGTTGACAGTCATAGCTCCCTTCAAGGAGCAGTCCTCTCATCCATTCACCGACGCGCTCGTCGCTATCAAAATCCCGAAGGATGTGGTTGCTCGGGCCATACCTGAGTATAGCGGTGGAGGAGATCCCACCGTACATGTCAACAAGCATGAGGCCTCCCTTCTGGGTAAGTCAAACGATCCCAATCATTTGGCTTTGCTATTTCCATCTACTCTTTCGGGTTCGGCTTCGTCCTGGTTCTTCGGCCTCCCTGCAGGATCAATCGGAACTTGGGCAGAGTTAAGAAGCAAGTTCCTGGAGAGATACATGGGCGAGCGCCAGTTGCTGAAGAGCGTGGTCGCCCTTGACTCGGTCAAACAGCAGCCTGGAGAGTCGCTGTCCAACTTCTACGGGCGTTTTCATCAAAACGTCACAGAATTAGATCGCCGAATCTCGGATGGGGAGATCATTCGAGCATTCTACAGAGGTCTGGATGTGGCCAACAAGGCCTCGAGAAAGCTGCGAAACAGCTATCACGTAAAGGAGATAGAGACATTGGAGGAGTTGGCATCCAGAGCGAAAGGTTTCATAGACCTTGAGCGCGCAAACATCGAGGCTAACCTCCTGACGACCTCGCTAAGGGTAACCCCTGAACCCCGACGCGATGGTAAGAAGGAGGTCAAGAAGGAGAAAAAGGGAAAAGAAAGTAAGCCGCGAGTCGAGTCTCTTCCAGCGCCTCGCCATCCAGAGGTCCCTGAGTACTTCACGCCTTTAAATAGGCAGATCTCAGCGGTACTAGTCGAGATGGAGAGGAGATCCTTGGCGAGGCCACCGATGCCTCGCCGAGGTGGGTTACCCATGGGCAAGGATGTCGAGAGCTATTGCAGATACCACAAGTGCAAGGGCCATAAGACAGACGATTGCAAGATTCTGAAACGAGATATAGAGAGGCTGATTCAGGGGGGAATGTTGAAGGAATTTGTGGCAGGGCGAGACCGAAGTCGAACGCCCCCCAGGAGACATCGTTCACCAGCCCCTGCAGATCAAGCTGAGCCTTCTGGAAGCAAGAGGAGAGTGAATCTGATTGCAGGAGGATTCGGCGCAGGCGGCGAGAGGTCAAACTCCAGAGAGGTCTACGCCACTCAGATCTCTACGGCAGTTCAGTTGGGGAAGCGACCCCGACCTGAAGAAAACATTGTCATCTCATTCTCTGAAGATGATTTGACACATGTCACCACGCCCCACAACGATGCTCTGGTCATTACGGCAGATATTGACGGCTGTGATGTTGCAAGGATTCTGGTCGACGGAGGCAGCTCGACAGACATCCTGTTTCTGGACGCCTTCGAAAAGATGGGCAAATCAAAACGCGACCTGAAGAGGGTCGACTTTCCGCTGATCGGATTTGCGGGAAGGACAACTTATCCACTGGGGGCTATAACCATGCCAGTGATTTTTGGCGAGGGGTGGAAAAGCATCAAGGTGTCGGTCACTTTCCTGGTGGTCGATTCACCTACATCCTACAACGCCATTATAGGGAGAACCACGATCAACCCAAATAAGATTGTGGCCTCCACTGTCCACCAGAAGATGAAGTTCCCTACTCCGAACGGGATTGGAGAAGTGCTCGGAGATCAGCCTTCCTCGCGGCAATGTTATGTGAACTGTTTACGCAGGAAGAACCAAAGGGAGGCGCTCGCCATCGAGACAGAGGCCGATCCCCGCGAGGACTTGGCTCGACCAGCACCCATGGAGGAATTGGAGGAGGTCGAGATCGATGGTCCGGACAAAAAGGTGCGCATTGGGACCACCTTGAAAGAGGATCAGAAGGAGGCCATGACCGCTCTCCTCAAGGAATTCAAAGAGCTCTTTGCCTGGCAGCCGAGCGACATGCCAGGAATCAGCACAGATATTATCTCGCATGAGCTCAGGATAGACCCCTCCATCAAGCCGATCGCCCAAAAGAGAAGATCGTTCGGGACTGATAAACGTTTGGCGATCAGGCAGGAAGTCGGCAGGTTGATTGAAGCTGACTTCGTCAGAGAGGTAAGATTCCAGAGCTGGGTAGCCAACCCAGTTTTGGTCAGGAAATCTAATGGCAAGTGGAGGATGTGCGTCGACTTCCGCGACTTAAACAAGGCTTGCCCCAAAGATTCATATCCCCTTCCAAGAATTGATCAGCTAGTCGATGCTACCTCGGGTCATGAGATGCTGAGCTTCATGGACGCCTATTCAGGCTACAACCAGATCAGAATGCATCCAGACGACGAGGCCCACACTGCTTTCTATGCTGACGGGGACATTCTATGCTACAAGGTGATGCCCTTTGGTCTCATCAATGCCGGGGCAACTTATCAGCGGATGGTGAACCGACTGTTCCAGGACATGCTGGGAAGGAACATGGAGGCCTACGTGGATGATATGCTCGTTAAATCCATCAAAGGCAATCCTCATACCACCGACCTCCGTGAAGCTTTTGAATGCATGAGGAGACACAGCGTTCGCCTGAACCCAGCAAAGTGCGCCTTTGGAGTCAAGTCCGGGAAGTTCCTGGGTTTTATGGTCAGCGAAAGGGGCATTGAAGCAAACCCGGAAAAGCTAAAGGCCATAGAAGAAATGAAGTCACCAACCTGCCATAAGGAAGTCCAATGCCTGAACGGCCGACTAGCTGCTCTTAACCGCTTCCTCTCCAAAGCAAGCGACAAGTCCCTCCCGTTCTTCAAAACCTTGAGGGCCAACCGTAAGTTCGAATGGACGCCAGACTGCGAGGAAGCATTCCAGTCCTTGAAAAGGCATATTCAAACACTCCCAGCTCTGGCAAAACCCGTTCCAGGCGAGCAGCTTTTCCTCTATTTAGGCATTAGCGATGTGGCAGCCAGTGCTGTTTTAATAAGGGAGGAGAATAATGTTCAGAGTCCAGTGTATTTCATTAGCAAAATGTTCAACTCAGCAGAAATAAAATATGTCCAGATTGAGAAGTATCTCTATGCCTTAGTTATTGCTGCTCGGAAGCTGAGACCATACTTTCATGCGCACGACATCACGGTCCTCACCAATCAACCTCTCAAAAACTTCCTGATGAAGCCAGATTCTTCAGGAAGAATGGTCAAGTGGGCGATCGAGCTCAGCGAGTTCAGGATCAAATTTGCGCCAAAAACGGCCATCAAAGGTCAAGCACTAGCTGATTTCATAGTGGAAAGCACGAGTAACGGTCAAGCGGAGGCAGAAAACAGGCCAAGTCAGTCAGCAAACGACAATCAAATCTGGGAACTCTATACGGATGGGTCTTCATCAAAAGAAGGCTCGGGGGCAGGTTTAATTCTTATTCCTCCTGAGGGCGAGCCTCTGAAATACGCGATCGCCTTGACATTCCTGGCAACCAATAACGAAGCAGAATATGAGGCTCTTATCACTGGACTCAGACTGGCAAAAGGAATGGGTATAACAGCGCTTAAAGTAAAAAGTGATTCAGAACTTATTGTCAATCAGGTTAATGGCGCCTACGAGGCAAAGGGAGAAAAGATGAAGAAATATCTCGGCATCGCCAAAAAACTAGTTGTGGAAATCCCAAATTTCGCGATTGAGTTTATTCCTCGCCAAGAAAACCAGATGGCAGATTCTTTGAGTAAGCTAGCCTTCGGAGGGGCGACAATCCAGGATGTGCAATTTCTGGAAAAGGCCCTATGTTCAGTCCTTGAAAACAGAGCGGAGGTCTTCAACATTCAAGAACAGGTCACCTGGATGACCCCGTTCCAGAATTATTTGAAAGAAGGCATCCTCCCAGAGGACGAAGGCGAATCCACTAGGATTAGAAGACTCGCAGCCAGTTATCTAATCATCGATGGAGAACTCTATAGAAGAGGTTATTCGACGCCTTACTTGAGATGTGTTGCTCTACCCGAAACAGAAAAAGTTCTTCGAGAAGCTCATGAAGGGGCAGCGGCATGTCATGAAGGTGCTCGTTCACTAAGCAGGAAAATATTCAGACTGGGATATTACTGGCCGACCTTGGGAAAAGACGCAGCCGAATTAACACAGAAGTGTGAAATTTGCCAGCAGTTTGCACCACGATCGGGTCGACCATCGACATTATTATCCCCAATGGCGGGTGCCTGGCCCTTCGCTCAATGGGGAATCGATATATTGGGTCCTTTTCCCATTAGCACTGGTCAGCGTACTCACATTATAGTGGCGATCGACTACTTCACTAAGTGGGTAGAGGCGAAAGCTCTAGCTTCGACAACGGAATTCCAAGTTATCAAGTTCATGCAGGTCAACATATTCTCCAGGTTTGGTATTCCCAAAATACTCATCAGCGATAATGGTCCGCAATTCGTTGGAAAGGAATTGAAATGGCTCTGTGAAGAGTATCACATCGACCATCGCTTCAGTTCAGTACATCACCCTCAAACGAATGGGCAAGCTGAAGCAGCCAACAAGGTTGTCTTAGCAGGACTCAAGAAAAGGGTTCGAGCATTCAAAGGGAACTGGGCAGACGAACTGGAAAACGTATTATGGGCCAGCAGAACAACGCCTAAGGCGGCCACAGGAGAAACGCCTTTCAGTTTAGTGTACGGATCAGAAGCAGTAGCACCAACTGAATTAGCAGTGCCTACCCACAGAGTCCTACACTTTAACGCGGAGGCAAATGAGATCGAGCGCAGAACTGACCTCGACTTGGCAGAGGAAAAGAGATGGCTCTCGGAAAAAACACAGGCAAAAATGCGCTTGGCGACCGCTCGGTATTTCAACAGAAAAGTTAGCGCTCGCCAATTTTTCGTGGGGGAGATGGTTATGAGAAGGAATGAATTTACAAGGCTGGACAGTAAAAACAAACTTTCAGCCAAATGGGAAGGACCATACAAAGTAGTAGAGATCGCCGCACCAGGATCCTACTATTTGGAAACCACCGAAGGCGAGAGGTTACCTCGTCCATTTAATTCAGAGCATTTAAGAAGATTTTATGCATAGCTTGTAATCAAACGGATTATGTCAATAAAAGAAAGCCATTCCTTCACAAAGCGTGTCCACTCGAAGCAAGCTGAAGCCAAAAAGCCCTGACGCCAAAGTCAGGCCTCAAAAAGCCCTAGCAACAAAGCTAGGCCAAAAGCCCTAGCACCAAAGCTAGGCCAAAAGCCCTGACGCCAAAGTCAGGCCTCAAAAGCCCTAGCAACAAAGCTAGGCCAAAAGCCCTAGCACCAAAGCTAGGCCAAAAGCCCTGACGCCAAAGTCAGGCCTCAAAAGCCCTAGCAACAAAGCTAGGCCAAAAGCCCTAGCAACCAAGCTAGGCCAAAAGCCCTGACGCCAAAGTCAGGCCTCAAAAGCCCTAGCAACAAAGCTAGGCCAAAAAGCCCTAACAACAAAGTTAGGCCAAAAGCCCTAACAACAAAGTTAGGCCAAAAGCCCTAGCAACAAAGCTAGGCCAAAAAGCCCTGTCGCCAAAGACAGGCCAAAAGCCCTAACAACAAAGTTAGGCCAAAAGCCCTAGCAACAAAGCTAGGCCAAAAAGCCCTGTCGCCAAAGACAGGCCAAAAGCCCTAACAACAAAGTTAGGCCAAAAAAGCCTTAGTAAGAAAACTAGGCCACAAAAGCCCTAACAACAAAGTTAGGCCTCAAAAAACCTGACGCCAAGAGTCAGGCAAAGCCCTGACGCCAAAGTCAGGCCAAAAGACCTAGCAAAATGTTAGGCAAAATGAAAGCCCTGACGCCAAAGTCAGGCCAAAGAAAGTTTAGGCGATCACTATCGATGATAAAGCCTGACAAATTACAAATCCCTTGTTATTAGGCCAACACCTCAAAGGTTTAAACTTCAAAGAAGGTAATATCTCTTTGAACTTAGAAGTTTACGCTTTTAAGTGTCAAAAGTATTATCCTTAGAAAGTTTAGCTTATGATGGGTCTACGGCTTTAAGGGTCGACGACATTACAAAGCAAGAAAAAAGTGGAAAGTAATTATGAGTAAGATATTGGATAGCTAAATATGTTCGAAGTCAATTAAAGGCTCAAGAATATAAAAGCATTCAATAGAAAAATCCAAGTCTTCGACAGATAATTACAAACCAAAAACAGAAAATACAAAAATGGCTATCTAAAAAAGAAAAATACGGTCGCCAAGGAGTTAGGTACTTCAAGCTTTGGGGTTCTCGGGGGCAAAGACGCTCTGCTCGCCTTCGGGGGCAGAAGTATCGGGCTCGCCTTCAGGAGCAGCCTCCCCAGCAACAGAGGGCTGCGAAGGCTGACTCCGCAGGAAGGTCTTCAAGGAGGCAACTTCCCCAAGAGGAAAGTGGGGATCGACCGCCTGGACCTCCTCCACCAGGCCTTGAAGAAATTCGGCAATCGCCGACTTCATCACCTTCAAGGCCTGGTCCTCAAAGTCTTCGGAGGCCTTGAACTCCTCAATCACGGCATGGGGTGAAGGAACCGCTTTCAGCTGATCAGCCAGTCGGTTCTTTTCCTCCTCTAGGGCGACCCCCCTAGCTTCGGCAGCATTCCTCTGGGCCTCCGCGGCGACCCTAAGAGCGTCTGACTCGACCAACTGGGCACGAGCTTCCTTCAACTCGGCCTCCAGGCGAGCACGGACCGCCTCCCCTTCATCAAGGCACTGATGAAGGGCCTCAGCTTCATGAAGGAAGGCTGCAGCATCAGCCTCCCTCTTCTTGACATCAGCAAGGAGGCGCTGCTCCTTCCTGAAATACTCCTCCCGGGCGCCGTCCACCAAGGTGATTGCCATGTCAGCAGTCTTCTTGATGGCCTCCAACTGCCCGGGGGTGACCCCTGTGCTTCGGTATTGCTCCAGCTCGACAAGCAGTTCAGAGTGCTTGTCGGCGAGCTCGCCGAAAACGCGGCCGAGGATCACCTCTTCCCGAACGAGCTGACAACAAAAGCACAAGGAAAATGTCAAGTCATCAAAATGAAAAGGAATGACAAGGAATAAATAATGGAAAGAGGGCGAAATCATACCAGGGCAACTCGTTCGAAGTGGGTCCGTAAGAACCCCTCGATCTGAGGAAGCTCCGTAGGGACAATCGAACGGTCCTTGGGAGGAATTATCCCATCAAGGAGCCGCATGCACATATCCGGGCTACCCCGTAGGCTCTTCTGGGCGGGGTACCCCTTCTTGGCAAGGTCCCCACAAGGGACCCAAGGCCTCCGAGAGTCCCCAACCTTAAAAGGCTGGAACAAGCTCGCCATGGAGCAGTACTCCTCGGCGGGAGCCCTCGAGGAGCTGGAAGCAGCAGGCCCCTTCTTTTGGGCCCCAGACTCCTTAGTAGGAGCCGTGGGCACTGAAGAGGCGGGAGGCGCCAAAGACAAGGCCTTCTCCTTAGCGGCGGAAGGGCCCTGAAGAGAGGGAGAAGGAGACGCCGTGTCCAAACCCTTCCCTTTGCTGGCAGAAAGGCCCTTAGGAGGGGAAGGAGAAGGATGTTGGTCGACATCAGGGTGCTCTTCACTCCTGACCTTCTTAGAAGGAGGAGGAGGAGGGTCCCGGGCCACGTCCGCCAAGGACTCCACTGCAAAGCAACAAGACAATAAGTCAGGAGTCAGAGAACCGCAGAATGTAAAAACATTAAATCAACAAAAGGCGAGGTAGTACCTGGTTGGCGAGGGCCAGTAGTGGCCGAAGGAAGCGTCTCCTCGGGCTTCCTCTTGGTCGAACGCCTAGAAGGAGGAGGGGGAGAGCTTAGCAGCACCTGGTCGGAGGACAATCCCGCCGATCCCTGGTCATCAAAGAGACCTATCAGTTTTTTGCTCTTGCTTACAACCTTCCCTACAAGTAATAAAACAAGGGAAGGGTTAGAAAATTACCCAATCATCAAAGATTGGTGTAGCTTGATGAATGCCCGCCATCTCAAGGGCATTCTCGGTAGTCTCCGCCACTGAGCGGATGGACTTGAACTGAGATGACCGATGCAGCCGATATAAATCGTCGATGGCATTCCGATCACTTCCGGACAATTCTTCGAAGGAAGGAGGAAAATCCTTGTCCGGAGCAAACAATTTCCAAGGTACGCCCCCCTTATACAAGAAGTAAAACTTCTTGTAATTGGAGTTAGTGGCCCGGAAATCATCGATCAGGCGGACATGGACGTTCCAAGCCCATCCTTGAGGGCCTCCCCACTCCGAAAACTTCGGCCAGCGGGATTGGAAGTGGTGAAAGTGGTTAGCCCCTGCTGCCAGCCGGAAGAAGCACCGGAACAGGGCCAGTGAATATACCCATTCCTGGCGTAAGCATAGGAACTTGAAGCCGACCCACATTCTGAGGGCATTCGGGACAAGCTGTGTGGGGTGAATCCCGTAAAACTGACACAAGGTCTGTAAATCCTCACAGAGAGGAAAACGCAACCCAGCATCGATCTGGGCCGCATAAATGTAAACCTCTCCATCGTGAGGAAAATGCAGACCTAGGCCAGGATACCTAGGAGCATCCTCCGCACTGAAGCCACCAAGCGCCACCATGGTCTTAAAGTAAGCCGGCTTCAGTTCGTTAGGCTTGATATCTACTCAGAATGATTCAAGTATGGCACAGCAAGTATAAAAACAAAGGAAAACAGAGGATATTGCCAAAATAGAGCAATAAAAGGGCGAAAGTTTACCTTTTGGGGAAAAAATAGGCGTGTTCAGCTCAGGGCCATCTACCACCACTGGGGTGGCCGCAGACCTTCCCACGTCAGGCTGTTTCCCCGCTGAGGAGGGCACAACTTCATCCCTAATGGTCAAGGGAACACCGACATTCTGAGGGGCGCTGGCTTTGTTAGCACCCTTGATGGCCATGTGTTTTATTCGCTGACTTCTGGGGGCCATGGAAATGGTCGAAATGAGAACTGAAGAGGATTGAAAGAGAAAGGGAAGGTTTGCAGCGAAGTTCTGAAAATCTGAAGGAGTGGATAAGCGTAAAAAACAAAATGCAGAAACTGACGTTTCCTATATAGACCAAAAGGGGAGTAACCGCCACGAGCAAATCGAAGCGACGCAGAGGAATAATTGCACCCTTTTGGAAAAAAACCGAAGCAATGTCAGAATTCCAAGAGACAACGGTTGGCTGGTACAGACAGCTGTCAAGCTACCCTGGGTTTACGGAAAAGTAAATGTCAGGCGTGCCTCAAGTGACCGTTCGATTTCTGGACAACCGTGCAGTTATTAAATGCTAAAATTCCACTAAGGAGACAAGGTGGTCGCCAACGCACTAATAAAGCTTTAGCAGAAATACCTCGGGTAGATAATGATCGCCTAACTAAGAAAGATAGACTTCCATAAGCCTGAGTCACCTCGAGTGATCGCCAAAAGGGAATAAAAGGAAGGATATTCTTTCGGCTTTGAACAGAGAAGGAATCGCTCGCCAAATGAGCTCGAAGTGTCTCAAAGGCACTGAACCATTACCAAAGACGTCACTATCTAAAACCCTACCAGGAAATCAAGCTCGACTGAAGGAACTTCAATCAAGCTTCGGGGGCAAATGTTGGGTATCGATAGTGACGGCCCAGTAAGAAAAGGCCTCGAAGGCCCAATAACTATAGAGGGGGTAAACCCATGACATCCGAACCGGATCGGCCCAAGTACAAGCCAAACTTGGCCCACCATCGAGTAATCCAGAATCGAGCCCAAAGTCTATAGAGACGCCAAAGGCTCTCAGACTGCTCGCCATTCTCTACCAAGTCGCGACCTTCCACTGCTCGACATGGGAGTGCTCGCCCCGAAGAGAGCCTTGCCTCTCTCCTCTGGTCCCACTAAACCGTTAATAACAGAGTGGCCAAGATATCCCGCATATCCCGGTCACATATTCACTAAAGATTAGATTTGGTAACTGCAATATCTCGCAGTAACTGCCATATCCCACGATCCGAATCTTCAGCAACTCAATATACATTAAGATATTCAGTTGCCTTTATACGGTTCTATCTCTCTTACCCTATAAATATCCTTGCTTTACATACGTACTTTACGTTTTGAGTTTTATACACACATATACTCATTTAAGCATCGGAGAGGGACCCAGAGGCACCCCCTCTGTTGCGCTCCCCTACTTGCAGGTTCACCGGAGTTGGAGCTGAAGCGTCATCCCAACCTTGTCTGGTATTCAATTCACTGCCAGATCAGCATTCAGGATTTCACGATCCAACAGAAAGGATCAAACATAACATTCAATCGCATTTCAATCTCAAGTAAGAGCTCATCTGTCAGAGGATTAATAATCAATATAAGAACCATAGATTTGTTCTAAACCCTGCAGTCAAGGCTACAAACCTAAAACAACACTCATTGCCCAAAGATATGATCTTCAATCCACATAATCTAGCTTCAGCTTCACAGATGAAGAAGCTCATACCTTATACTTTGCAGAGTGTTGAGTATACTGCTTCTCCTTGGAAGCCATCACTTCTATAGTTGTTTTCCAATTCTCCATTTGAAGCTCACAAGGAGCTATCTCATCTTCCAGTTGAGCAAGCTTTCTGAAATCTCAAAAGTTTTTCAATTAACCAATCTAAGGAACCATAAATTCACGAATGAAACCACAATAAGTTAGAAACTGCAAAGGGTTTTGCAGTTCTAAATTACTATGTACCTCTTCAAGTAGGACAATCTTGCTATTGCCTTTCGAGTGTAATCAAGAAGAACTTTCGAGTCCTTTTCCACCTTGGCCCTTTTCTCCTCTACACTAGTCTTTCTCAAAGAGATATCCCTCATAGCAATTAGAAAGCTGCAAATCCAATCATCACATAACAGCAAAACATAAATAAATATAAAGAACATAACAATCGTTAAGATAATGGCTCTGACCTACTCATTTCGGTGTCTCTAATGTTCAATAAATTCGCAACATTTGCAAGTGCATGAGCTGATGCCACAACGTTCGACGCCAGGCTCTCCTGTGCTAATCCTGCACTCTCCAATATCTCCCCGATCCTAGTAGCTGTGGATTCATAATTTGCAATGAACAAACAACTTCATAGTAACAACTATCGGATAAGATCAATGAATAATCTACTAAGAAGCATTACTGAACATCAATCATCCAATACAAATCTTCACGAAATCAATGAGACTACAGAAAGAAAATAAGAAATATCTAACCATTTCCAAGAATCTAGGGCGCTGAATAATGCTGATAAATTCAACATACTACTCTTCAACATTTTCCAGTAAAACAGAATTTTAATGTGTACTATAAAACAGAATCACTTCAAAAATGGTGGTACGAACTGTAACACCTGGGACAAAACCCCATGGTCTGCACATGCACCAATAAGCTAAAGCTAATAGCTACTCTTATTCATTAATAGCGAAAACTGAATTTAATATTCTTTAAAAGTTAAAACTGAATTTAATATTCTGTAAAAGCTAAAGTTGAATAAGCACTATTATTTTTTAATATTCTTTTATAGCTAAAGATTTTTTTTTTTACCAAATTAATAGCTAAAGTGTTCACCTCTCTTAATGCTTGCTCCCACTTTGGTTGATGATTAGAAGACAATCGCCCAAGACAACTGTGGCATGCCCTGTTTATAGCTGCTTATCCTATTCTGTCTTTCCGTCATCTCAACCTCGCACCTAAGCATCACGTTCCTAGGGACAGAGACCTGGAGCTGCGGCTGCCTTCTGCGGAGTGGTAGACTTGTTGAGCAAAGCTGCAGGCTTGTTCCGCTTCTTGGTCTTGGTAGTGGCAACCAGAACGAATTGCTCCTTAGTTGGCTGAATAGTGACAGTCTTGGTGTTAGTCAACCCTACAAAAGAATTACCATAACTAATTAAATACCAAGCTACACAGATTTGAGAAAGATTTTAAAAAGAATGTACATGGAATTGATCAATCAAGATTTAAGCTAACGTTTTGGTTCTAAAAAAATATCTGCCTACCAATATCTTCTCATGTCAACTCTTGCTGAACCTAGAAAGGATCAAACATAACATTCAATCGCATTTCAATCTCAAGTAAGAGCTCATCTGTCAGAGGATTAATAATCAATATAAGAACCATAGATTTGTTCTAAACCCTGCAGTCAAGGCTACAAACCTAAAACAACACTCATTGCCCAAAGATATGATCTTCAATCCACATAATCTAGCTTCAGCTTCACAGATGAAGAAGCTCATACCTTATACTTTGCAGAGTGTTGAGTATACTGCTTCTCCTTGGAAGCCATCACTTCTATAGTTGTTTTCCAATTCTCCATTTGAAGCTCACAAGGAGCTATCTCATCTTCCAGTTGAGCAAGCTTTCTGAAATCTCAAAAGTTTTTCAATTAACCAATCTAAGGAACCATAAATTCACGAATGAAACCACAATAAGTTAGAAACTGCAAAGGGTTTTGCAGTTCTAAATTACTATGTACCTCTTCAAGTAGGACAATCTTGCTATTGCCTTTCGAGTGTAATCAAGAAGAACTTTCGAGTCCTTTTCCACCTTGGCCCTTTTCTCCTCTACACTAGTCCTTCTCAAAGAGATATCCCTCATAGCAATTAGAAAGCTGCAAATCCAATCATCACATAACAGCAAAACATAAATAAATATAAAGAACATAACAATCGTTAAGATAATGGCTCTGACCTACTCATTTCGGTGTCTCTAATGTTCAATAAATTCGCAACATTTGCAAGTGCATGAGCTGATGCCACAACGTTCGACGCCAGGCTCTCCTGTGCTAATCCTGCACTCTCCAATATCTCCCCGATCCTAGTAGTTGTGGATTCATAATTTGCAATGAACAAACAACTTCATAGTAACAACTATCGGATAAGATCAATGAATAATCTACTAAGAAGCATTACTGAACATCAATCATCCAATACAAATCTTCACGAAATCAATGAGACTACAGAAAGAAAATAAGAAATATCTAACCATTTCCAAGAATCTAGGGCGCTGAATAATGCTGATAAATTCAACATACTACTCTTCAACATTTTCCAGTAAAACAGAATTTTAATGTGTACTATAAAACAGAATCACTTCAAAAATAGTGGTACGAACTGTAACACCTGGGACAAAACCCCATGGTCTGCACATGCACCAATAAGCTAAAGCTAATAGCTACTCTTATTCATTAATAGCGAAAACTGAATTTAATATTCTTTAAAAGTTAAAACTGAATTTAATATTCTGTAAAAGCTAAAGTTGAATAAGCACTATTATTTTTTAATATTCTTTTATAGCTAAAGATTTTTTTTTTTACCAAATTAATAGCTAAAGTGTTCACCTCTCTTAATGCTTGCTCCCACTTTGGTTGATGATTAGAAGACAATCGCCCAAGACAACTGTGGCATGCCCTGTTTATAGCTGCTTATCCTATTCTGTCTTTCCGTCATCTCAACCTCGCACCTAAGCATCACGTTCCTAGGGACAGAGACCTGGAGCTGCGGCTGCCTTCTGCGGAGTGGTAGACTTGTTGAGCAAAGCTGCAGGCTTGTTCCGCTTCTTGGTCTTGGTAGTGGCAACCAGAACGAATTGCTCCTTAGTTGGCTGAATAGTGACAGTCTTGGTGTTAGTCAACCCTACAAAAGAATAACCATGACTAATTAAATACCAAGCTACGCAGATTTGAGAAAGATTTTAAAAAGAATGTACATGGAATTGATCAATCAAGATTTAAGCTAACGTTTTGGTTCTAAAAAAATATCTGCCTACCAATATCTTCTCATGTCAACTCTTGCTGAACCTAGAAAGGATCAAACATAACATTCAATCGCATTTCAATCTCAATTAAGAGCTCATCTTTCAGAGGATTAATAATCAATATAAGAACCATAGATTTGTTCTAAACCCTGCAGTCAAGGCTACAAACCTAAAACAACACTCATTGCCCAAAGATATGATCTTCAATCCACATAATCTAGCTTCAGCTTCACAGATGAAGAAGCTCATACCTTATACTTTGCAGAGTGTTGAGTATACTGCTTCTCCTTGGAAGCCATCACTTCTATAGTTGTTTTCCAATTCTCCATTTGAAGCTCACAAGGAGCTATCTCATCTTCCAGTTGAGCAAGCTTTCTGAAATCTCAAAAGTTTTTCAATTAACCAATCTAAGGAACCATAAATTCACGAATGAAACCACAATAAGTTAGAAACTGCAAAGGGTTTTGCAGTTCTAAATTACTATGTACCTCTTCAAGTAGGACAATCTTGCTATTGCCTTTCGAGTGTAATCAAGAAGAACTTTCGAGTCCTTTTCCACCTTGGCCCTTTTCTCCTCTACACTAGTCTTTCTCAAAGAGATATCCCCCATAGCAATTAGAAAGCTGCAAATCCAATCATCACATAACAGCAAAACATAAATAAATATAAAGAACATAACAATCGTTAAGATAATGGCTCTGACCTACTCATTTCGGTGTCTCTAATGTTCAATAAATTCGCAACATTTGCAAGTGCATGAGCTGATGCCACAACGTTCGACGCCAGGCTCTCCTGTGCTAATCCTGCACTCTCCAATATCTCCCCGATCCTAGTAGCTGTGGATTCATAATTTGCATTGAACAAACAACTTCATAGTAACAACTATCGGATAAGATCAATGAATAATCTACTAAGAAGCATTACTGAACATCAATCATCCAATACAAATCTTCACGAAATCAATGAGACTACAGAAATAAAATAAGAAATATCTAACCATTTCCAAGAATCTAGGGCGCTGAATAATGCTGATGAATTCAACATACTACTCTTCAACATTTTCCAGTAAAACAGAATTTTAATGTGTACTATAAAACAGAATCACTTCAAAAATGGTGGTACGAACTGTAACACCTGGGACAAAACCCCATGGTCTGCACATGCACCAATAAGCTAAAGCTAATAGCTACTCTTATTCATTAATAGCTAAAACTGAATTTAATATTCTTTAAAAGTTAAAACTGAATTTAATATTCTGTAAAAGCTAAAGTTGAATAAGCACTATTATTTTTTAATATTCTTTTATAGCTAAAGATTTTTTTTTTTACCAAATTAATAGCTAAAGTGTTCACCTCTCTTAATGCTTGCTCCCACTTTGGTTGATGATTAGAAGACAATCGCCCAAGACAACTGTGGCATGCCCTGTTTATAGCTGCTTATCCTATTCTGTCTTTCCGTCATCTCAACCTCGCACCTAAGCATCACGTTCCTAGGGACAGAGACCTGGAGCTGCGGCTGCCTTCTGCGGAGTGGTAGACTTGTTGAGCAAAGCTGCAGGCTCGTTCCGCTTCTTGGTCTTGGTAGTGGCAACCAGAACGAATTGCTCCTTAGTTGGCTGAATAGTGACAGTCTTGGTGTTAGTCAACCCTACAAAAGAATAACCATGACTAATTAAATACCAAGCTACACAGATTTGAGAAAGATTTTAAAAAGAATGTACATGGAATTGATCAATCAAGATTTAAGCTAACGTTTTGGTTCTAAAAATATATCTGCCTACCAATATCTTCTCATGTCAACTCTTGCTGAACCTAGAAAGGATCAAACATAACATTCAATCGCATTTCAATCTCAAGTAAGAGCTCATCTGTCAGAGGATTAATAATCAATATAAGAACCATAGATTTGTTCTAAACCCTGCAGTCAAGGCTACAAACCTAAAACAACACTCATTGCCCAAAGATATGATCTTCAATCCACATAATCTAGCTTCAGCTTCACAGATGAAGAAGCTCATACCTTATACTTTGCAGAGTGTTGAGTATACTGCTTCTCCTTGGAAGCCATCACTTCTATAGTTGTTTTCCAATTCTCCATTTGAAGCTCACAAGGAGCTATCTCATCTTCCAGTTGAGCAAGTTTTCTGAAATCTCAAAAGTTTTTCAATTAACCAATCTAAGGAACCATAAATTCACGAATGAAACCACAATAAGTTAGAAACTGCAAAGGGTTTTGCAGTTCTAAATTACTATGTACCTCTTCAAGTAGGACAATCTTGCTATTGCCTTTCGAGTGTAATCAAGAAGAACTTTCGAGTCCTTTTCCACCTTGGCCCTTTTCTCCTCTACACTAGTCTTTCTCAAAGAGATATCCCCCATAGCAATTAGAAAGCTGCAAATCCAATCATCACATAACAGCAAAACATAAATAAATATAAAGAACATAACAATCGTTAAGATAATGGCTCTGACCTACTCATTTCGGTGTCTCTAATGTTCAATAAATTCGCAACATTTGCAAGTGCATGAGCTGATGCCACAACGTTCGACGCCAGGCTCTCCTGTGCTAATCCTGCACTCTCCAATATCTCCCCGATCCTAGTAGCTGTGGATTCATAATTTGCATTGAACAAACAACTTCATAGTAACAACTATCGGATAAGATCAATGAATAATCTACTAAGAAGCATTACTGAACATCAATCATCCAATACAAATCTTCACGAAATCAATGAGACTACAGAAATAAAATAAGAAATATCTAACCATTTCCAAGAATCTAGGGCGCTGAATAATGCTGATGAATTCAACATACTACTCTTCAACATTTTCCAGTAAAACAGAATTTTAATGTGTACTATAAAACAGAATCACTTCAAAAATGGTGGTACGAACTGTAACACCTGGGACAAAACCCCATGGTCTGCACATGCACCAATAAGCTAAAGCTAATAGCTACTCTTATTCATTAATAGCTAAAACTGAATTTAATATTCTTTAAAAGTTAAAACTGAATTTAATATTCTGTAAAAGCTAAAGTTGAATAAGCACTATTATTTTTTAATATTCTTTTATAGCTAAAGATTTTTTTTTTTACCAAATTAATAGCTAAAGTGTTCACCTCTCTTAATGCTTGCTCCCACTTTGGTTGATGATTAGAAGACAATCGCCCAAGACAACTGTGGCATGCCCTGTTTATAGCTGCTTATCCTATTCTGTCTTTCCGTCATCTCAACCTCGCACCTAAGCATCAGGTTCCTAGGGACAGAGACCTGGAGCTGCGGCTGCCTTCTGCGGAGTGGTTGACTTGTTGAGCAAAGCTGCAGCCTCGTTCCGCTTCTTGGTCTTGGTAGTGGCAACCAGAACGAATTGCTCCTTAGTTGGCTGAATAGTGACAGTCTTGGTGTTAGTCAACCCTACAAAAGAATAACCATGACTAATTAAATACCAAGCTACACAGATTTGAGAATGATTTTAAAAAGAATGTACATGGAATTGATCAATCAAGATTTAAGCTAACGTTTTGGTTCTAAAAAAATATCTGCCTACCAATATCTTCTCATGTCAACTCTTGCTGAACCTAGAAAGGATCAAACATAACATTCAATCGCATTTCAATCTCAAGTAAGAGCTCATCTGTCAGAGGATTAATAATCAATATAAGAACCATAGATTTGTTCTAAACCCTGCAGTCAAGGCTACAAACCTAAAACAACACTCATTGCCCAAAGATATGATCTTCAATCCACATAATCTAGCTTCAGCTTCACAGATGAAGAAGCTCATACCTTATACTTTGCAGAGTGTTGAGTATACTGCTTCTCCTTGGAAGCCATCACTTCTATAGTTGTTTTCCAATTCTCCATTTGAAGCTCACAAGGAGCTATCTCATCTTCCAGTTGAGCAAGCTTTCTGAAATCTCAAAAATTTTTCAATTAACCAATCTAAGGAACCATAAATTCACGAATGAAACCATAATAAGTCAGAAACTGCAAAGGGTTTTGCAGTTCTAAATTACTATGTACCTCTTCAAGTAGGACAATCTTGCTATTGCCTTTCGAGTGTAATCAAGAAGAACTTTCGAGTCCTTTTCCACCTTGGCCCTTTTCTCCTCTACACTAGTCTTTCTCAAAGAGATATCCCCCATAGCAATTAGAAAGCTGCAAATCCAATCATCACATAACAGCAAAACATAAATAAATATAAAGAACATAACAATCGTTAAGATAATGGCTCTGACCTACTCATTTCGGTGTCTCTAATGTTCAATAAATTCGCAACATTTGCAAGTGCATGAGCTGATGCCACAACGTTCGACGCCAGGCTCTCCTGTGCTAATCCTGCACTCTCCAATATCTCCCTGATCCTAGTAGCTGTGGATTCATAATTTGCAATGAACAAACAACTTCATAGTAACAACTATCGGATAAGATCAATGAATAATCTACTAAGAAGCATTACTGAACATCAATCATCCAATACAAATCTTCACGAAATCAATGAGACTACAGAAATAAAATAAGAAATATCTAACCATTTCCAAGAATCTAGGGCGCTGAATAATGCTGATGAATTCAACATACTACTCTTCAACATTTTCCAGTAAAACAGAATTTTAATGTGTACTATAAAACAGAATCACTTCAAAAATGGTGGTACGAACTGTAACACCTGGGACAAAACCCCATGGTCTGCACATGTACCAATAAGCTAAAGCTAATAGCTACTCTTATTCATTAATAGCTAAAACTGAATTTAATATTCTTTAAAAGTTAAAACTGAATTTAATATTCTGTAAAAGCTAAAGTTGAATAAGCACTATTATTTTTTAATATTCTTTTATAGCTAAAGATTTTTTTTTTTACCAAATTAATAGCTAAAGTGTTCACCTCTCTTAATGCTTGCTCCCACTTTGGTTGATGATTAGAAGACAATCGCCCAAGACAACTGTGGCATGCCCTGTTTATAGCTGCTTATCCTATTCTGTCTTTCCGTCATCTCAACCTCGCACCTAAGCATCACGTTCCTAGGGACAGAGACCTGGAGCTGCGGCTGCCTTCTGCGGAGTGGTAGACTTGTGAGCAAAGCTGCAGGCTCGTTCCGCTTCTTGGTCTTGGTAGTGGCAACCAGAACGAATTGCTCCTTAGTTGGCTGAATAGTGACAGTCTTGGTGTTAGTCAACCCTACAAAAGAATAACCATGACTAATTAAATACCAAGCTTCACAGATTTGAGAAGGATTTTAAAAAGAATGTACATGGAATTGATCAATCAAGATTTAAGCTAACGTTTTGGTTCTAAAAATATATCTGCCTACCAATATCTTCTCATGTCAACTCTTGCTGAACCTAGAAAGGATCAAACATAACATTCAATCGCATTTCAATCTCAAGTAAGAGCTCATCTGTCAGAGGATTAATAATCAATATAAGAACCATAGATTTGTTCTAAACCCTGCAGTCAAGGCTACAAACCTAAAACAACACTCATTGCCCAAAGATATGATCTTCAATCCACATAATCTAGCTTCAGCTTCACAGATGAAGAAGCTCATACCTTATACTTTGCAGAGTGTTGAGTATACTGCTTCTCCTTGGAAGCCATCACTTCTATAGTTGTTTTCCAATTCTCCATTTGAAGCTCACAAGGAGCTATCTCATCTTCCAGTTGAGCAAGTTTTCTGAAATCTCAAAAGTTTTTCAATTAACCAATCTAAGGAACCATAAATTCACGAATGAAACCACAATAAGTTAGAAACTGCAAAGGGTTTTGCAGTTCTAAATTACTATGTACCTCTTCAAGTAGGACAATCTTGCTATTGCCTTTCGAGTGTAATCAAGAAGAACTTTCGAGTCCTTTTCCACCTTGGCCCTTTTCTCCTCTACACTAGTCTTTCTCAAAGAGATATCCCCCATAGCAATTAGAAAGCTGCAAATCCAATCATCACATAACAACAAAACATAAATAAATATAAAGAACATAACAATCGTTAAGATAATGGCTCTGACCTACTCATTTCGGTGTCTCTAATGTTCAATAAATTCGCAACATTTGCAAGTGCATGAGCTGATGCCACAACGTTCGACGCCAGGCTCTCCTGTGCTAATCCTGCACTCTCCAATATCTCCCCGATCCTAGTAGCTGTGGATTCATAATTTGCATTGAACAAACAACTTCATAGTAACAACTATCGGATAAGATCAATGAATAATCTACTAAGAAGCATTACTGAACATCAATCATCCAATACAAATCTTCACGAAATCAATGAGACTACAGAAATAAAATAAGAAATATCTAACCATTTCCAAGAATCTAGGGCGCTGAATAATGCTGATGAATTCAACATACTACTCTTCAACATTTTCCAGTAAAACAGAATTTTAATGTGTACTATAAAACAGAATCACTTCAAAAATGGTGGTACGAACTGTAACACCTGGGACAAAACCCCATGGTCTGCACATGCACCAATAAGCTAAAGCTAATAGCTACTCTTATTCATTAATAGCTAAAACTGAATTTAATATTCTTTAAAAGTTAAAACTGAATTTAATATTCTGTAAAAGCTAAAGTTGAATAAGCACTATTATTTTTTAATATTCTTTTATAGCTAAAGATTTTTTTTTTTACCAAATTAATAGCTAAAGTGTTCACCTCTCTTAATGCTTGCTCCCACTTTGGTTGATGATTAGAAGACAATCGCCCAAGACAACTGTGGCATGCCCTGTTTATAGCTGCTTATCCTATTCTGTCTTTCCGTCATCTCAACCTCGCACCTAAGCATCAGGTTCCTAGGGACAGAGACCTGGAGCTGCGGCTGCCTTCTGCGGAGTGGTAGACTTGTTGAGCAAAGCTGCAGGCTCGTTCCGCTTCTTGGTCTTGGTAGTGGCAACCAGAACGAATTGCTCCTTAGTTGGCTGAATAGTGACAGTCTTGGTGTTAGTCAACCCTACAAAAGAATAACCATGACTAATTAAATACCAAGCTACACAGATTTGAGAATGATTTTAAAAAGAATGTACATGGAATTGATCAATCAAGATTTAAGCTAACGTTTTGGTTCTAAAAAAATATCTGCCTACCAATATCTTCTCATGTCAACTCTTGCTGAACCTAGAAAGGATCAAACATAACATTCAATCGCATTTCAATCTCAAGTAAGAGCTCATCTGTCAGAGGATTAATAATCAATATAAGAACCATAGATTTGTTCTAAACCCTGCAGTCAAGGCTACAAACCTAAAACAACACTCATTGCCCAAAGATATGATCTTCAATCCACATAATCTAGCTTCAGCTTCACAGATGAAGAAGCTCATACCTTATACTTTGCAGAGTGTTGAGTATACTGCTTCTCCTTGGAAGCCATCACTTCTATAGTTGTTTTCCAATTCTCCATTTGAAGCTCACAAGGAGCTATCTCATCTTCCAGTTGAGCAAGCTTTCTGAAATCTCAAAAGTTTTTCAATTAACCAATCTAAGGAACCATAAATTCACGAATGAAACCATAATAAGTCAGAAACTGCAAAGGGTTTTGCAGTTCTAAATTACTATGTACCTCTTCAAGTAGGACAATCTTGCTATTGCCTTTCGAGTGTAATCAAGAAGAACTTTCGAGTCCTTTTCCACCTTGGCCCTTTTCTCCTCTACACTAGTCTTTCTCAAAGAGATATCCCCCATAGCAATTAGAAAGCTGCAAATCCAATCATCACATAACAGCAAAACATAAATAAATATAAAGAACATAACAATCGTTAAGATAATGGCTCTGACCTACTCATTTCGGTGTCTCTAATGTTCAATAAATTCGCAACATTTGCAAGTGCATGAGCTGATGCCACAACGTTCGACGCCAGGCTCTCCTGTGCTAATCCTGCACTCTCCAATATCTCCCCGATCCTAGTAGCTGTGGATTCATAATTTGCATTGAACAAACAACTTCATAGTAACAACTATCGGATAAGATCAATGAATAATCTACAAAGAAGCATTACTGAACATCAATCATCCAATACAAATCTTCACGAAATCAATGAGACTACAGAAATAAAATAAGAAATATCTAACCATTTCCAAGAATCTAGGGCGCTGAATAATGCTGATAAATTCAACATACTACTCTTCAACATTTTCCAGTAAAACAGAATTTTAATGTGTACTATAAAACAGAATCACTTCAAAAATGGTGGTACGAACTGTAACACCTGGGACAAAACCCCATGGTCTGCACATGCACCAATAAGCTAAAGCTAATAGCTACTCTTATTCATTAATAGCTAAAACTGAATTTAATATTCTTTAAAAGTTAAAACTGAATTTAATATTCTGTAAAAGCTAAAGTTGAATAACCACTATTATTTTTTAATTTTCTTTTATAGCTAAAGATTTTTTTTTTTACCAAATTGATAGCTAAAGTGTTCACCTCTTTTAATGCTTGCTCCCACTTTGGTTGATGATTAGAAGACAATCGCCCAAGACAACTGTGACATGCCCAATTTATAGCTGCTTATCCTATTCTGTCTTTCCGTCATCTCAACCTCGCACCTAAGCATCAGGTTCCTAGGGACAGAGACCTGGAGCTGCGGCTGCCTTCTGCGGAGTGGTAGACTTGTTGAGCAAAGCTGCAGGCTTATTCCGCTTCTTGGTCTTGGTAGTGGCAACCAGAACGAATTGCTCCTTAGTTGGCTGAATAGTGACAGTCTTGGTGTTAGTCAACCCTACAAAAGAATAACCATGACTAATTAAATACCAAGCTACACAGATTTGAGAATGATTTTAAAAAGAATGTACATGGAATTGATCAATCAAGATTTAAGCTAACGTTTTGGTTCTAAAAAAATATCTGCCTACCAATATCTTCTCATGTCAACTCTTGCTGAACCTAGAAAGGATCAAACATAACATTCAATCGCATTTCAATCTCAAGTAAGAGCTCATCTGTCAGAGGATTAATAATCAATATAAGAACCATAGATTTGTTCTAAACCCTGCAGTCAAGGCTACAAACCTAAAACAACACTCATTGCCCAAAGATATGATCTTCAATCCACATAATCTAGCTTCAGCTTCACAGATGAAGAAGCTCATACCTTATACTTTGCAGAGTGTTGAGTATACTGCTTCTCCTTGGAAGCCATCACTTCTATAGTTGTTTTCCAATTCTCCATTTGAAGCTCACAAGGAGCTATCTCATCTTCCAGTTGAGCAAGCTTTCTGAAATCTCAAAAGTTTTTCAATTAACCAATCTAAGGAACCATAAATTCACGAATGAAACCATAATAAGTCAGAAACTGCAAAGGGTTTTGCAGTTCTAAATTACTATGTACCTCTTCAAGTAGGACAATCTTGCTATTGCCTTTCGAGTGTAATCAAGAAGAACTTTCGAGTCCTTTTCCACCTTGGCCCTTTTCTCCTCTACACTAGTCTTTCTCAAAGAGATATCCCCCATAGCAATTAGAAAGCTGCAAATCCAATCATCACATAACAGCAAAACATAAATAAATATAAAGAACATAACAATCGTTAAGATAATGGCTCTGACCTACTCATTTCGGTGTCTCTAATGTTCAATAAATTCGCAACATTTGCAAGTGCATGAGCTGATGCCACAACGTTCGACGCCAGGCTCTCCTGTGCTAATCCTGCACTCTCCAATATCTCCCCGATCCTAGTAGCTGTGGATTCATAATTTGCATTGAACAAACAACTTCATAGTAACAACTATCGGATAAGATCAATGAATAATCTACTAAGAAGCATTACTGAACATCAATCATCCAATACAAATCTTCACGAAATCAATGAGACTACAGAAATAAAATAAGAAATATCTAACCATTTTCAAGAATCTAGGGCGCTGAATAATGCTGATGAATTCAACATACTACTCTTCAACATTTTCCAGTAAAACAGAATTTTAATGTGTACTATAAAACAGAATCACTTCAAAAATGGTGGTACGAACTGTAACACCTGGGACAAAACCCCATGGTCTGCACATGCACCAATAAGCTAAAGCTAATAGCTACTCTTATTCATTAATAGCTAAAACTGAATTTAATATTCTTTAAAAGTTAAAACTGAATTTAATATTCTGTAAAAGCTAAAGTTGAATAACCACTATTATTTTTTAATTTTCTTTTATAGCTAAAGATTTTTTTTTTTACCAAATTAATAGCTAAAGTGTTCACCTCTTTTAATGCTTGCTCCCACTTTGGTTGATGATTAGAAGACAATCGCCCAAGACAACTGTGACATGCCCTGTTTATAGCTGCTTATCCTATTCTGTCTTTCCGTCATCTCAACCTCGCACCTAAGCATCACGTTCCTAGGGACAGAGACCTGGAGCTGCGGCTGCCTTCTGCGGAGTGGTAGACTTGTTGAGCAAAGCTGCAGGCTTATTCCGCTTCTTGGTCTTGGTAGTGGCAACCAGAACGAATTGCTCCTTAGTTGGCTGAATAGTGACAGTCTTGGTGTTAGTCAACCCTACAAAAGAATAACCATGACTAATTAAATACCAAGCTACACAGATTTGAGAATGATTTTAAAAAGAATGTACATGGAATTGATCAATCAAGATTTAAGCTAACGTTTTGGTTCTAAAAAAATATCTGCCTACCAATATCTTCTCATGTCAACTCTTGCTGAACCTAGAAAGGATCAAACATAACATTCAATCGCATTTCAATCTCAAGTAAGAGCTCATCTGTCAGAGGATTAATAATCAATATAAGAACCATAGATTTGTTCTAAACCCTGCAGTCAAGGCTACAAACCTAAAACAACACTCATTGCCCAAAGATATGATCTTCAATCCACATAATCTAGCTTCAGCTTCACAGATGAAGAAGCTCATACCTTATACTTTGCAGAGTGTTGAGTATACTGCTTCTCCTTGGAAGCCATCACTTCTATAGTTGTTTTCCAATTCTCCATTTGAAGCTCACAAGGAGCTATCTCATCTTCCAGTTGAGCAAGCTTTCTGAAATCTCAAAAGTTTTTCAATTAACCAATCTAAGGAACCATAAATTCACGAATGAAACCATAATAAGTCAGAAACTGCAAAGGGTTTTGCAGTTCTAAATTACTATGTACCTCTTCAAGTAGGACAATCTTGCTATTGCCTTTCGAGTGTAATCAAGAAGAACTTTCGAGTCCTTTTCCACCTTGGCCCTTTTCTCCTCTACACTAGTCTTTCTCAAAGAGATATCCCACATAGCAATTAGAAAGCTGCAAATCCAATCATCACATAACAGCAAAACATAAATAAATATAAAGAACATAACAATCGTTAAGATAATGGCTCTGACCTACTCATTTCGGTGTCTCTAATGTTCAATAAATTCGCAACATTTGCAAGTGCATGAGCTGATGCCACAACGTTCGACGCCAGGCTCTCCTGTGCTAATCCTGCACTCTCCAATATCTCCCCGATCCTAGTAGCTGTGGATTCATAATTTGCATTGAACAAACAACTTCATAGTAACAACTATCGGATAAGATCAATGAATAATCTACTAAGAAGCATTACTGAACATCAATCATCCAATACAAATCTTCACGAAATCAATGAGACTACAGAAATAAAATAAGAAATATCTAACCATTTCCAAGAATCTAGGGCGCTGAATAATGCTGATGAATTCAACATACTACTCTTCAACATTTTCCAGTAAAACAGAATTTTAATGTGTACTATAAAACAGAATCACTTCAAAAATGGTGGTACGAACTGTAACACCTGGGACAAAACCCCATGGTCTGCACATGCACCAATAAGCTAAAGCTAATAGCTACTCTTATTCATTAATAGCTAAAACTGAATTTAATATTCTTTAAAAGTTAAAACTGAATTTAATATTCTGTAAAAGCTAAAGTTGAATAACCACTATTATTTTTTAATTTTCTTTTATAGCTAAAGATTTTTTTTTTTACCAAATTAATAGCTAAAGTGTTCACCTCTTTTAATGCTTGCTCCCACTTTGGTTGATGATTAGAAGACAATCGCCCAAGACAACTGTGACATGCCCTGTTTATAGCTGCTTATCCTATTCTGTCTTTCCGTCATCTCAACCTCGCACCTAAGCATCAGGTTCCTAGGGACAGAGACCTGGAGCTGCGGCTGCCTTCTGCGGAGTGGTAGACTTGTTGAGCAAAGCTGCAGGCTTATTCCGCTTCTTGGTCTTGGTAGTGGCAACCAGAACGAATTGCTCCTTAGTTGGCTGAATAGTGACAGTCTTGGTGTTAGTCAACCCTACAAAAGAATAACCATGACTAATTAAATACCAAGCTACACAGATTTGAGAATGATTTTAAAAAGAATGTACATGGAATTGATCAATCAAGATTTAAGCTAACGTTTTGGTTCTAAAAAAATATCTGCCTACCAATATCTTCTCATGTCAACTCTTGCTGAACCTAGAAAGGATCAAACATAACATTCAATCGCATTTCAATCTCAAGTAAGAGCTCATCTGTCAGAGGATTAATAATCAATATAAGAACCATAGATTTGTTCTAAACCCTGCAGTCAAGGCTACAAACCTAAAACAACACTCATTGCCCAAAGATATGATCTTCAATCCACATAATCTAGCTTCAGCTTCACAGATGAAGAAGCTCATACCTTATACTTTGCAGAGTGTTGAGTATACTGCTTCTCCTTGGAAGCCATCACTTCTATAGTTGTTTTCCAATTCTCCATTTGAAGCTCACAAGGAGCTATCTCATCTTCCAGTTGAGCAAGCTTTCTGAAATCTCAAAAGTTTTTCAATTAACCAATCTAAGGAACCATAAATTCACGAATGAAACCATAATAAGTCAGAAACTGCAAAGGGTTTTGCAGTTCTAAATTACTATGTACCTCTTCAAGTAGGACAATCTTGCTATTGCCTTTCGAGTGTAATCAAGAAGAACTTTCGAGTCCTTTTCCACCTTGGCCCTTTTCTCCTCTACACTAGTCTTTCTCAAAGAGATATCCCCCATAGCAATTAGAAAGCTGCAAATCCAATCATCACATAACAGCAAAACATAAATAAATATAAAGAACATAACAATCGTTAAGATAATGGCTCTGACCTACTCATTTCGGTGTCTCTAATGTTCAATAAATTCGCAACATTTGCAAGTGCATGAGCTGATGCCACAACGTTCGACGCCAGGCTCTCCTGTGCTAATCCTGCACTCTCCAATATCTCCCCGATCCTAGTAGCTGTGGATTCATAATTTGCATTGAACAAACAACTTCATAGTAACAACTATCGGATAAGATCAATGAATAATCTACTAAGAAGCATTACTGAACATCAATCATCCAATACAAATCTTCACGAAATCAATGAGACTACAGAAATAAAATAAGAAATATCTAACCATTTCCAAGAATCTAGGGCGCTGAATAATGCTGATGAATTCAACATACTACTCTTCAACATTTTCCAGTAAAACAGAATTTTAATGTGTACTATAAAACAGAATCACTTCAAAAATGGTGGTACGAACTGTAACACCTGGGACAAAACCCCATGGTCTGCACATGCACCAATAAGCTAAAGCTAATAGCTACTCTTATTCATTAATAGCTAAAACTGAATTTAATATTCTTTAAAAGTTAAAACTGAATTTAATATTCTGTAAAAGCTAAAGTTGAATAACCACTATTATTTTTTAATTTTCTTTTATAGCTAAAGATTTTTTTTTTTACCAAATTAATAGCTAAAGTGTTCACCTCTTTTAATGCTTGCTCCCACTTTGGTTGATGATTAGAAGACAATCGCCCAAGACAACTGTGACATGCCCTGTTTATAGCTGCTTATCCTATTCTGTCTTTCCGTCATCTCAACCTCGCACCTAAGCATCAGGTTCCTAGGGACAGAGACCTGGAGCTGCGGCTGCCTTCTGCGGAGTGGTAGACTTGTTGAGCAAAGCTGCAGGCTTATTCCGCTTCTTGGTCTTGGTAGTGGCAACCAGAACGAATTGCTCCTTAGTTGGCTGAATAGTGACAGTCTTGGTGTTAGTCAACCCTACAAAAGAATAACCATGACTAATTAAATACCAAGCTACACAGATTTGAGAATGATTTTAAAAAGAATGTACATGGAATTGATCAATCAAGATTTAAGCTAACGTTTTGGTTCTAAAAAAATATCTGCCTACCAATATCTTCCCATGTCAACTCTTGCTGAACCTAGAAAGGATCAAACATAACATTCAATCGCATTTCAATCTCAAGTAAGAGCTCATCTGTCAGAGGATTAATAATCAATATAAGAACCATAGATTTGTTCTAAACCCTGCAGTCAAGGCTACAAACCTAAAACAACACTCATTGCCCAAAGATATGATCTTCAATCCACATAATCTAGCTTCAGCTTCACAGATGAAGAAGCTCATACCTTATACTTTGCAGAGTGTTGAGTATACTGCTTCTCCTTGGAAGCCATCACTTCTATAGTTGTTTTCCAATTCTCCATTTGAAGCTCACAAGGAGCTATCTCATCTTCCAGTTGAGCAAGCTTTCTGAAATCTCAAAAGTTTTTCAATTAACCAATCTAAGGAACCATAAATTCACGAATGAAACCATAATAAGTCAGAAACTGCAAAGGGTTTTGCAGTTCTAAATTACTATGTACCTCTTCAAGTAGGACAATCTTGCTATTGCCTTTCGAGTGTAATCAAGAAGAACTTTCGAGTCCTTTTCCACCTTGGCCCTTTTCTCCTCTACACTAGTCTTTCTCAAAGAGATATCCCCCATAGCAATTAGAAAGCTGCAAATCCAATCATCACATAACAGCAAAACATAAATAAATATAAAGAACATAACAATCGTTAAGATAATGGCTCTGACCTACTCATTTCGGTGTCTCTAATGTTCAATAAATTCGCAACATTTGCAAGTGCATGAGCTGATGCCACAACGTTCGACGCCAGGCTCTCCTGTGCTAATCCTGCACTCTCCAATATCTCCCCGATCCTAGTAGCTGTGGATTCATAATTTGCATTGAACAAACAACTTCATAGTAACAACTATCGGATAAGATCAATGAATAATCTACTAAGAAGCATTACTGAACATCAATCATCCAATACAAATCTTCACGAAATCAATGAGACTACAGAAATAAAATAAGAAATATCTAACCATTTCCAAGAATCTAGGGCGCTGAATAATGCTGATGAATTCAACATACTACTCTTCAACATTTTCCAGTAAAACAGAATTTTAATGTGTACTATAAAACAGAATCACTTCAAAAATGGTGGTACGAACTGTAACACCTGGGACAAAACCCCATGGTCTGCACATGCACCAATAAGCTAAAGCTAATAGCTACTCTTATTCATTAATAGCTAAAACTGAATTTAATATTCTTTAAAAGTTAAAACTGAATTTAATATTCTGTAAAAGCTAAAGTTGAATAACCACTATTATTTTTTAATTTTCTTTTATAGCTAAAGATTTTTTTTTTTACCAAATTAATAGCTAAAGTGTTCACCTCTTTTAATGCTTGCTCCCACTTTGGTTGATGATTAGAAGACAATCGCCCAAGACAACTGTGACATGCCCTGTTTATAGCTGCTTATCCTATTCTGTCTTTCCGTCATCTCAACCTCGCACCTAAGCATCAGGTTCCTAGGGACAGAGACCTGGAGCTGCGGCTGCCTTCTGCGGAGTGGTAGACTTGTTGAGCAAAGCTGCAGGCTTATTCCGCTTCTTGGTCTTGGTAGTGGCAACCAGAACGAATTGCTCCTTAGTTGGCTGAATAGTGACAGTCTTGGTGTTAGTCAACCCTACAAAAGAATAACCATGACTAATTAAATACCAAGCTACACAGATTTGAGAATGATTTTAAAAAGAATGTACATGGAATTGATCAATCAAGATTTAAGCTAACGTTTTGGTTCTAAAAAAATATCTGCCTACCAATATCTTCTCATGTCAACTCTTGCTGAACCTAGAAAGGATCAAACATAACATTCAATCGCATTTCAATCTCAAGTAAGAGCTCATCTGTCAGAGGATTAATAATCAATATAAGAACCATAGATTTGTTCTAAACCCTGCAGTCAAGGCTACAAACCTAAAACAACACTCATTGCCCAAAGATATGATCTTCAATCCACATAATCTAGCTTCAGCTTCACAGATGAAGAAGCTCATACCTTATACTTTGCAGAGTGTTGAGTATACTGCTTCTCCTTGGAAGCCATCACTTCTATAGTTGTTTTCCAATTCTCCATTTGAAGCTCACAAGGAGCTATCTCATCTTCCAGTTGAGCAAGCTTTCTGAAATCTCAAAAGTTTTTCAATTAACCAATCTAAGGAACCATAAATTCACGAATGAAACCATAATAAGTCAGAAACTGCAAAGGGTTTTGCAGTTCTAAATTACTATGTACCTCTTCAAGTAGGACAATCTTGCTATTGCCTTTCGAGTGTAATCAAGAAGAACTTTCGAGTCCTTTTCCACCTTGGCCCTTTTCTCCTCTACACTAGTCTTTCTCAAAGAGATATCCCACATAGCAATTAGAAAGCTGCAAATCCAATCATCACATAACAGCAAAACATAAATAAATATAAAGAACATAACAATCGTTAAGATAATGGCTCTGACCTACTCATTTCGGTGTCTCTAATGTTCAATAAATTCGCAACATTTGCAAGTGCATGAGCTGATGCCACAACGTTCGACGCCAGGCTCTCCTGTGCTAATCCTGCACTCTCCAATATCTCCCCGATCCTAGTAGCTGTGGATTCATAATTTGCATTGAACAAACAACTTCATAGTAACAACTATCGGATAAGATCAATGAATAATCTACTAAGAAGCATTACTGAACATCAATCATCCAATACAAATCTTCACGAAATCAATGAGACTACAGAAATAAAATAAGAAATATCTAACCATTTCCAAGAATCTAGGGCGCTGAATAATGCTGATGAATTCAACATACTACTCTTCAACATTTTCCAGTAAAACAGAATTTTAATGTGTACTATAAAACAGAATCACTTCAAAAATGGTGGTACGAACTGTAACACCTGGGACAAAACCCCATGGTCTGCACATGCACCAATAAGCTAAAGCTAATAGCTACTCTTATTCATTAATAGCTAAAACTGAATTTAATATTCTTTAAAAGTTAAAACTGAATTTAATATTCTGTAAAAGCTAAAGTTGAATAAGCACTATTATTTTTTAATATTCTTTTATAGCTAAAGATTGTTTTTTTTTACCAAATTAATAGCTAAAGTGTTCACCTCTCTTAATGCTTGCTCCCACTTTGGTTGATGATTAGAAGACAATCGCCCAAGACAACTGTGGCATGCCCTGTTTATAGCTGCTTATCCTATTCTGTCTTTCCGTCATCTCAACCTCGCACCTAAGCATCACGTTCCTAGGGACAGAGACCTGGAGCTGCGGCTGCCTTCTGCGGAGTGGTAGACTTGTTGAGCAAAGCTGCAGGCTCGTTCCGCTTCTTGGTCTTGGTAGTGGCAACCAGAACGAATTGCTCCTTAGTTGGCTGAATAGTGACAGTCTTGGTGTTAGTCAACCCTACAAAAGAATAACCATGACTAATTAAATACCAAGCTACACAGATTTGAGAAAGATTTTAAAAAGAATGTACATGGAATTGATCAATCAAGATTTAAGCTAACGTTTTGGTTCTAAAAAAATATCTGCCTACCAATATCTTCTCATGTCAACTCTTGCTGAACCTAGAAAGGATCAAACATAACATTCAATCGCATTTCAATCTCAAGTAAGAGCTCATCTGTCAGAGGATTAATAATCAATATAAGAACCATAGATTTGTTCTAAACCCTGCAGTCAAGGCTACAAACCTAAAACAACACTCATTGCCCAAAGATATGATCTTCAATCCACATAATCTAGCTTCAGCTTCACAGATGAAGAAGCTCATACCTTATACTTTGCAGAGTGTTGAGTATACTGCTTCTCCTTGGAAGCCATCACTTCTATAGTTGTTTTCCAATTCTCCATTTGAAGCTCACAAGGAGCTATCTCATCTTCCAGTTGAGCAAGCTTTCTGAAATCTCAAAAGTTTTTCAATTAACCAATCTAAGGAACCATAAATTCACGAATGAAACCATAATAAGTCAGAAACTGCAAAGGGTTTTGCAGTTCTAAATTACTATGTACCTCTTCAAGTAGGACAATCTTGCTATTGCCTATCGAGTGTAATCAAGAAGAACTTTCGAGTCCTTTTCCACCTTGGCCCTTTTCTCCTCTACACTAGTCTTTCTCAAAGAGATATCCCCCATAGCAATTAGAAAGCTGCAAATCCAATCATCACATAACAGCAAAACATAAATAAATATAAAGAACATAACAATCGTTAAGATAATGGCTCTGACCTACTCATTTCGGTGTCTCTAATGTTCAATAAATTCGCAACATTTGCAAGTGCATGAGCTGATGCCACAACGTTCGACGCCAGGCTCTCCTGTGCTAATCCTGTACTCTCCAATATCTCCCCGATCCTAGTAGCTGTGGATTCATAATTTGCATTGAACAAACAACTTCATAGTAACAACTATCGGATAAGATCAATGAATAATCTACTAAGAAGCATTACTGAACATCAGTCATCCAATACAAATCTTCACGAAATCAATGAGACTACAGAAATAAAATAAGAAATATCTAACCATTTCCAAGAATCTAGGGCGCTGAATAATGCTGATGAATTCAACATACTACTCTTCAACATTTTCCAGTAAAACAGAATTTTAATGTGTACTATAAAACAGAATCACTTCAAAAATGGTGGTACGAACTGTAACACCTGGGACAAAACCCCATGGTCTGCACATGCACCAATAAGCTAAAGCTAATAGCTACTCCTATTCATTAATAGCTAAAACTGAATTTAATATTCTTTAAAAGTTAAAACTGAATTTAATATTCTGTAAAAGCTAAAGTTGAATAAGCACTATTATTTTTTAATATTCTTTTATAGCTAAAGATTGTTTTTTTTTACCAAATTAATAGCTAAAGTGTTCACCTCTCTTAATGCTTGCTCCCACTTTGGTTGATGATTAGAAGACAATCGCCCAAGACAACTGTGGCATGCCCTGTTTATAGCTGCTTATCCTATTCTGTCTTTCCGTCATCTCAACCTCGCACCTAAGCATCACGTTCCTAGGGACAGAGACCTGGAGCTGCGGCTGCCTTCTGCGGAGTGGTAGACTTGTTGAGCAAAGCTGCAGGCTCGTTCCGCTTCTTGGTCTTGGTAGTGGCAACCAGAACGAATTGCTCCTTAGTTGGCTGAATAGTGACAGTCTTGGTGTTAGTCAACCCTACAAAAGAATAACCATGACTAATTAAATACCAAGCTACACAGATTTGAGAATGATTTTAAAAAGAATGTACATGGAATTGATCAATCAAGTTTTAAGCTAACGTTTTGGTTCTAAAAATATATCTGCCTACCAATATCTTCTCATGTCAACTCTTGCTGAACCTAGAAAGGATCAAACATAACATTCAATCGCATTTCAATCTCAAGTAAGAGCTCATCTGTCAGAGGATTAATAATCAATATAAGAACCATAGATTTGTTCTAAACCCTGCAGTCAAGGCTACAAACCTAAAACAACACTCATTGCCCAAAGATATGATCTTCAATCCACATAATCTAGCTTCAGCTTCACAGATGAAGAAGCTCATACCTTATACTTTGCAGAGTGTTGAGTATACTGCTTCTCCTTGGAAGCCATCACTTCTATAGTTGTTTTCCAATTCTCCATTTGAAGCTCACAAGGAGCTATCTCATCTTCCAGTTGAGCAAGCTTTCTGAAATCTCAAAAGTTTTTCAATTAACCAATCTAAGGAACCATAAATTCACGAATGAAACCATAATAAGTCAGAAACTGCAAAGGGTTTTGCAGTTCTAAATTACTATGTACCTCTTCAAGTAGGACAATCTTGCTATTGCCTTTCGAGTGTAATCAAGAAGAACTTTCGAGTCCTTTTCCACCTTGGCCCTTTTCTCCTCTACACTAGTCTTTCTCAAAGAGATATCCCCCATAGCAATTAGAAAGCTGCAAATCCAATCATCACATAACAGCAAAACATAAATAAATATAAAGAACATAACAATCGTTAAGATAATGGCTCTGACCTACTCATTTCGGTGTCTCTAATGTTCAATAAATTCGCAACATTTGCAAGTGCATGAGCTGATGCCACAACGTTCGACGCCAGGCTCTCCTGTGCTAATCCTGTACTCTCCAATATCTCCCCGATCCTAGTAGCTGTGGATTCATAATTTGCATTGAACAAACAACTTCATAGTAACAACTATCGGATAAGATCAATGAATAATCTACTAAGAAGCATTACTGAACATCAGTCATCCAATACAAATCTTCACGAAATCAATGAGACTACAGAAATAAAATAAGAAATATCTAACCATTTCCAAGAATCTAGGGCGCTGAATAATGCTGATGAATTCAACATACTACTCTTCAACATTTTCCAGTAAAACAGAATTTTAATGTGTACTATAAAACAGAATCACTTCAAAAATGGTGGTACGAACTGTAACACCTGGGACAAAACCCCATGGTCTGCACATGCACCAATAAGCTAAAGCTAATAGCTACTCTTATTCATTAATAGCTAAAACTGAATTTAATATTCTTTAAAAGTTAAAACTGAATTTAATATTCTGTAAAAGCTAAAGTTGAATAAGCACTATTATTTTTTAATATTCTTTTATAGCTAAAGATTGTTTTTTTTTACCAAATTAATAGCTAAAGTGTTCACCTCTCTTAATGCTTGCTCCCACTTTGGTTGATGATTAGAAGACAATCGCCCAAGACAACTGTGGCATGCCCTGTTTATAGCTGCTTATCCTATTCTGTCTTTCCGTAATCTCAACCTCGCACCTAAGCATCACGTTCCTAGGGACAGAGACCTGGAGCTGCGGCTGCCTTCTGCGGAGTGGTAGACTTGTTGAGCAAAGCTGCAGGCTCGTTCCGCTTCTTGGTCTTGGTAGTGGCAACCAGAACGAATTGCTCCTTAGTTGGCTGAATAGTGACAGTCTTGGTGTTAGTCAACCCTACAAAAGAATAACCATGACTAATTAAATACCAAGCTACACAGATTTGAGAAAGATTTTAAAAAGAATGTACATGGAATTGATCAATCAAGATTTAAGCTAACGTTTTGGTTCTAAAAAAATATCTGCCTACCAATATCTTCTCATGTCAACTCTTGCTGAACCTAGAAAGGATCAAACATAACATTCAATCGCATTTCAATCTCAAGTAAGAGCTCATCTGTCAGAGGATTAATAATCAATATAAGAACCATAGATTTGTTCTAAACCCTGCAGTCAAGGCTACAAACCTAAAACAACACTCATTGCCCAAAGATATGATCTTCAATCCACATAATCTAGCTTCAGCTTCACAGATGAAGAAGCTCATACCTTATACTTTGCAGAGTGTTGAGTATACTGCTTCTCCTTGGAAGCCATCACTTCTATAGTTGTTTTCCAATTCTCCATTTGAAGCTCACAAGGAGCTATCTCATCTTCCAGTTGAGCAAGCTTTCTGAAATATCAAAAGTTTTTCAATTAACCAATCTAAGGAACCATAAATTCACGAATGAAACCACAATAAGTTAGAAACTGCAAAGGGTTTTGCAGTTCTAAATTACTATGTACCTCTTCAAGTAGGACAATCTTGCTATTGCCTTTCGAGTGTAATCAAGAAGAACTTTCGAGTCCTTTTCCACCTTGGCCCTTTTCTCCTCTACACTAGTCTTTCTCAAAGAGATATCCCACATAGCAATTAGAAAGCTGCAAATCCAATCATCACATAACAGCAAAACATAAATAAATATAAAGAACATAACAATCGTTAAGATAATGGCTCTGACCTACTCATTTCGGTGTCTCTAATGTTCAATAAATTCGCAACATTTGCAAGTGCATGAGATGATGCCACAACGTTCGACGCCAGGCTCTCCTGTGCTAATCCTGCACTCTCCAATGTCTCCCCGATCCTAGTAGCCGTGGATTCATAATTTGCAATGAACAAACAACTTCATAGTAACAACTATCAGATAAGATCAATGAATAATCTACTAAGAAGCATTACTGAACATCAATCATCCAATACAAATCTTCACGAAATCAATGAGACTACAGAAAGAAAATAAGAAATATCTAACCATTTCCAAGAATCTAGGGCGCTGAATAATGCTGATAAATTCAACATACTACTCTTCAACATTTTCCAGTAAAACAGAATTTTAATGTGTACTATAAAACAGAATCACTTCAAAAATGGTGGTACGAACTGTAACACCTGGGACAAAACCCCATGGTCTGCACATGCACCAATAAGCTAAAGCTAATAGCTACTCTTATTCATTAATAGCTAAAACTGAATTTAATATTCTTTAAAAGTTAAAACTGAATTTAATATTCTGTAAAAGCTAAAGTTGAATAAGCACTATTATTTTTTAATATTCTTTTATAGCTAAAGATTGTTTTTTTTTACCAAATTAATAGCTAAAGTGTTCACCTCTCTTAATGCTTGCTCCCACTTTGGTTGATGATTAGAAGACAATCGCCCAAGACAACTGTGGCATGCCCTGTTTATAGCTGCTTATCCTATTCTGTCTTTCCGTCATCTCAACCTCGCACCTAAGCATCACGTTCCTAGGGACAGAGACCTGGAGCTGCGGCTGCCTTCTGCGGAGTGGTAGACTTGTTGAGCAAAGCTGCAGGCTCGTTCCGCTTCTTGGTCTTGGTAGTGGCAACCAGAACGAATTGCTCCTTAGTTGGCTGAATAGTGACAGTCTTGGTGTTAGTCAACCCTACAAAAGAATAACCATGACTAATTAAATACCAAGCTACACAGATTTGAGAAAGATTTTAAAAAGAATGTACATGGAATTGATCAATCAAGATTTAAGCTAACGTTTTGGTTCTAAAAAAATATCTGCCTACCAATATCTTCTCATGTCAACTCTTGCTGAACCTAGAAAGGATCAAACATAACATTCAATCGCATTTCAATCTCAAGTAAGAGCTCATCTGTTAGAGGATTAATAATCAATATAAGAACCATAGATTTGTTCTAAACCCTGCAGTCAAGGCTACAAACCTAAAACAACACTCATTGCCCAAAGATATGATCTTCAATCCACATAATCTAGCTTCAGCTTCACAGATGAAGAAGCTCATACCTTATACTTTGCAGAGTGTTGAGTATACTGCTTCTCCTTGGAAGCCATCACTTCTATAGTTGTTTTCCAATTCTCCATTTGAAGCTCACAAGGAGCTATCTCATCTTCCAGTTGAGCAAGCTTTCTGAAATCTCAAAAGTTTTTCAATTAACCAATCTAAGGAACCATAAATTCACGAATGAAACCACAATAAGTTAGAAACTGCAAAGGGTTTTGCAGTTCTAAATTACTATGTACCTCTTCAAGTAGGACAATCTTGCTATTGCCTTTCGAGTGTAATCAAGAAGAACTTTCGAGTCCTTTTCCACCTTGGCCCTTTTCTCCTCTACACTAGTCTTTCTCAAAGAGATATCCCACATAGCAATTAGAAAGCTGCAAATCCAATCATCACATAACAGCAAAACATAAATAAATATAAAGAACATAACAATCGTTAAGATAATGGCTCTGACCTACTCATTTCGGTGTCTCTAATGTTCAATAAATTCGCAACATTTGCAAGTGCATGAGCTGATGCCACAACGTTCGACGCCAGGCTCTCCTGTGCTAATCCTGCACTCTCCAATGTCTCCGCGATCCTAGTAGCCGTGGATTCATAATTTGCAATGAACAAACAACTTCATAGTAACAACTATCAGATAAGATCAATGAATAATCTACTAAGAAGCATTACTGAACATCAATCATCCAATACAAATCTTCACGAAATCAATGAGACTACAGAAAGAAAATAAGAAATATCTAACCATTTCCAAGAATCTAGGGCGCTGAATAATGCTGATAAATTCAACATACTACTCTTCAACATTTTCCAGTAAAACAGAATTTTAATGTGTACTATAAAACAGAATCACTTCAAAAATGGTGGTACGAACTGTAACACCTGGGACAAAACCCCATGGTCTGCACATGCACCAATAAGCTAAAGCTAATAGCTACTCTTATTCATTAATAGCTAAAACTGAATTTAATATTCTTTAAAAGTTAAAACTGAATTTAATATTCTGTAAAAGCTAAAGTTGAATAAGCACTATTATTTTTTAATATTCTTTTATAGCTAAAGATTGTTTTTTTTTACCAAATTAATAGCTAAAGTGTTCACCTCTCTTAATGCTTGCTCCCACTTTGGTTGATGATTAGAAGACAATCGCCCAAGACAACTGTGGCATGCCCTGTTTATAGCTGCTTATCCTATTCTGTCTTTCCATCATCTCAACCTCGCACCTAAGCATCACGTTCCTAGGGACAGAGACCTGGAGCTGCGGCTGCCTTCTGCGGAGTGGTAGACTTGTTGAGCAAAGCTGCAGGCTTGTTCCGCTTCTTGGTCTTGGTAGTGGCAACCAGAACGAATTGCTCCTTAGTTGGCTGAATAGTGACAGTCTTGGTGTTAGTCAACCCTACAAAAGAATAACCATGACTAATTAAATACCAAGCTACACAGATTTGAGAAAGATTTTAAAAAGAATGTACATGGAATTGATCAATCAAGATTTAAGCTAACGTTTTGGTTCTAAAAAAATATCTGCCTACCAATATCTTCTCATGTCAACTCTTGCTGAACCTAGAAAGGATCAAACATAACATTCAATTGCATTTCAATCTCAAGTAAGAGCTCATCTGTCAGAGGATTAATAATCAATATAAGAACCATAGATTTGTTCTAAACCCTGCAGTCAAGGCTACAAACCTAAAACAACACTCATTGCCCAAAGATATCATCTTCAATCCACATAATCTAGCTTCAGCTTCACAGATGAAGAAGCTCATACCTTATACTTTGCAGAGTGTTGAGTATACTGCTTCTCCTTGGAAGCCATCACTTCTATAGTTGTTTTCCAATTCTCCATTTGAAGCTCACAAGGAGCTATCTCATCTTCCAGTTGAGCAAGCTTTCTGAAATCTCAAAAGTTTTTCAATTAACCAATCTAAGGAACCATAAATTCACGAATGAAACCACAATAAGTTAGAAACTGCAAAGGGTTTTGCAGTTCTAAATTACTATGTACCTCTTCAAGTAGGACAATCTTGCTATTGCCTTTCGAGTGTAATCAAGAAGAACTTTCGAGTCCTTTTCCACCTTGGCCCTTTTCTCCTCTACACTAGTCTTTCTCAAAGAGATATCCCACATAGCAATTAGAAAGCTGAAAATCCAATCATCACATAACAGCAAAACATAAATAAATATAAAGAACATAACAATCGTTAAGATAATGGCTCTGACCTACTCATTTCGGTGTCTCTAATGTTCAATAAATTCGCAACATTTGCAAGTGCATGAGCTGATGCCACAACGTTCGACGCCAGGCTCTCCTGTGCTAATCCTGCACTCTCCAATGTCTCCCCGATCCTAGTAGCCGTGGATTCATAATTTGCAATGAACAAACAACTTCATAGTAACAACTATCGGATAAGATCAATGAATAATCTACTAAGAAGCATTACTGAACATCAATCATCCAATACAAATCTTCACGAAATCAATGAGACTACAGAAAGAAAATAAGAAATATCTAACCATTTCCAAGAATCTAGGGCGCCTAATAATGCTGATAAATTCAACATACTACTCTTCAACATTTTCCAGTAAAACAGAATTTTAATGTGTACTATAAAACAGAATCACTTCAAAAATGGTGGTACGAACTGTAACACCTGGGACAAAACCCCATGGTCTGCACATGCACCAATAAGCTAAAGCTAATAGCTACTCTTATTCATTAATAGCTAAAACTGAATTTAATATTCTTTAAAAGTTAAAACTGAATTTAATATTCTGTAAAAGCTAAAGTTGAATAAGCACTATTATTTTTTAATATTCTTTTATAGCTAAAGATTGTTTTTTTTTACCAAATTAATAGCTAAAGTGTTCACCTCTCTTAATGCTTGCTCCCACTTTGGTTGATGATTAGAAGACAATCGCCCAAGACAACTGTGGCATGCCCTGTTTATAGCTGCTTATCCTATTCTGTCTTTCCGTCATCTCAACCTCGCACCTAAGCATCACGTTCCTAGGGACAGAGACCTGGAGCTGCGGCTGCCTTCTGCGGAGTGGTAGACTTGTTGAGCAAAGCTGCAGGCTTGTTCCGCTTCTTGGTCTTGGTAGTGGCAACCAGAACGAATTGCTCCTTAGTTGGCTGAATAGTGACAGTCTTGGTGTTAGTCAACCCTACAAAAGAATAACCATAACTAATTAAATACCAAGCTACACAGATTTGAGAAAGATTTTAAAAAGAATGTACATGGAATTGATCAATCAAGATTTAAGCTAACGTTTTGGTTCTAAAAAAACATCTGCCTACCAATATCTTCTCATGTCAACTCTTGTTGAACCTAGAAAGGATCAAACATAACATTCAATCGCATTTCAATCTCAAGTAAGAGGTCATCTGTCAGAGGATTAATAATCAATATAAGAACCATAGATTTGTTCTAAACCCTGCAGTCAAGGCTACAAACCTAAAACAACACTCATTGCCCAAAGATATCATCTTCAATCCACATAATCTAGCTTCAGCTTCACAGATGAAGAAGCTCATACCTTATACTTTGCAGAGTGTTGAGTATACTGCTTCTCCTTGGAAGCCATCACTTCTATAGTTGTTTTCCAATTCTCCATTCGAAGCTCACAAGGAGCTATCTCATCTTCCAGTTGAGCAAGCTTTCTGAAATCTCAAAAGTTTTTCAATTAAGCAATCTAAGGAACCATAAATTCACGAATGAAACCATAATAAGTCAGAAACTGCAAAGGGTTTTGCAGTTCTAAATTACTATGTACCTCTTCAAGTAGGACAATCTTGCTATTGCCTTTCGAGTGTAATCAAGAAGAACTTTCGAGTCCTTTTCCACCTTGGCCCTTTTCTCCTCTACACTAGTCTTTCTCAAAGAGATATCCCCCATAGCAATTAGAAAGCTGCAAATCCAATCATCACATAACAGCAAAACATAAATAAATATAAAGAACATAACAATCGTTAAGATAATGGCTCTGACCTACTCATTTCGGTGTCTCTAATGTTCAATAAATTCGCAACATTTGCAAGTGCATGAGCTGATGCCACAACGTTCGACGCCAGGCTCTCCTGTGCTAATCCTGCACTCTCCAATATCTCCCCGATCCTAGTAGCTGTGGATTCATAATTTGCAATGAACAAACAACTTCATAGTAACAACTATCGGATAAGATCAATGAATAATCTACTAAGAAGCATTACTGAACATCAATCATCCAATACAAATCTTCACGAAATCAATGAGACTACAGAAAGAAAATAAGAAATATCTAACCATTTCCAAGAATCTAGGGCGCTGAATAATGCTGATGAATTCAACATACTACTGTTCAACATTTTCCAGTAAAACAGAATTTTAATGTGTACTATAAAACAGAATCACTTCAAAAATGGTGGTACGAACTGTAACACCTGGGACAAAACCCCATGGTCTGCACATGCACCAATAAGCTAAAGCTAATAGCTACTCTTATTCATTAATAGCTAAAACTGAATTTAATATTCTTTAAAAGTTAAAACTGAATTTAATATTCTGTAAAAGCTAAAGTTGAATAAGCACTATTATTTTTTAATATTCTTTTATAGCTAAAGATTGTTTTTTTTTACCAAATTAATAGCTAAAGTGTTCACCTCTCTTAATGCTTGCTCCCACTTTGGTTGATGATTAGAAGACAATCGCCCAAGACAACTGTGGCATGCCCTGTTTATAGCTGCTTATCCTATTCTGTCTTTCCGTCATCTCAACCTCGCACCTAAGCATCACGTTCCTAGGGACAGAGACCTGGAGCTGCGGCTGCCTTCTGCGGAGTGGTAGACTTGTTGAGCAAAGCTGCAGGCTTGTTCCGCTTCTTGGTCTTGGTAGTGGCAACCAGAACGAATTGCTCCTTATTTGGCTGAATAGTGACAGTCTTGGTGTTAGTCAACCCTACAAAAGAATAACCATAACTAATTAAATACCAAGCTACACAGATTTGAGAAAGATTTTAAAAAGAATGTACATGGAATTGATCAATCAAGATTTAAGCTAACGTTTTGGTTCTAAAAAAATATCTGCCTACCAATATCTTCTCATGTCAACTCTTGCTGAACCTAGAAAGGATCAAACATAACATTCAATCGCATTTCAATCTCAAGTAAGAGCTCATCTGTCAGAGGATTAATAATCAATATAAGAACCATAGATTTGTTCTAAACCCTGCAGTCAAGGCTACAAACCTAAAACAACACTCATTGCCCAAAGATATGATCTTCAATCCACATAATCTAGCTTCAGCTTCACAGATGAAGAAGCTCATACCTTATACTTTGCAGAGTGTTGAGTATACTGCTTCTCCTTGGAAGCCATCACTTCTATAGTTGTTTTCCAATTCTCCATTTGAAGCTCACAAGGAGCTATCTCATCTTCCAGTTGAGCAAGCTTTCTGAAATCTCAAAAGTTTTTCAATTAACCAATCTAAGGAACCATAAATTCACGAATGAAACCACAATAAGTTAGAAACTGCAAAGGGTTTTGCAGTTCTAAATTACTATGTACCTCTTCAAGTAGGACAATCTTGCTATTGCCTTTCGAGTGTAATCAAGAAGAACTTTCGAGTCCTTTTCCACCTTGGCCCTTTTCTCCTCTACACTAGTCTTTCTCAAAGAGATATCCCCCATAGCAATTAGAAAGCTGCAAATCCAATCATCACATAACAGCAAAACATAAATAAATATAAAGAACATAACAATCGTTAAGATAATGGCTCTGACCTACTCATTTCGGTGTCTCTAATGTTCAATAAATTCGCAACATTTGCAAGTGCATGAGCTGATGCCACAACGTTCGACGCCAGGCTCTCCTGTGCTAATCCTGCACTCTCCAATATCTCCCCGATCCTAGTAGCTGTGGATTCATAATTTGCAATGAACAAACAACTTCATAGTAACAACTATCGGATAAGATCAATGAATAATCTACTAAGAAGCATTACTGAACATCAATCATCCAATACAAATCTTCACGAAATCAATGAGACTACAGAAAGAAAATAAGAAATATCTAACCATTTCCAAGAATCTAGGGCGCTGAATAATGCTGATGAATTCAACATACTACTGTTCAACATTTTCCAGTAAAACAGAATTTTAATGTGTACTATAAAACAGAATCACTTCAAAAATGGTGGTACGAACTGTAACACCTGGGACAAAACCCCATGGTCTGCACATGCACCAATAAGCTAAAGCTAATAGCTACTCTTATTCATTAATAGCTAAAACTGAATTTAATATTCTTTAAAAGTTGAAACTGAATTTAATATTCTGTAAAAGCTAAAGTTGAATAAGCACTATTATTTTTTAATATTCTTTTATAGCTAAAGATTGTTTTTTTTACCAAATTAATAGCTAAAGTGTTCACCTCTCTTAATGCTTGCTCCCACTTTGGTTGATGATTAGAAGACAATCGCCCAAGACAACTGTGGCATGCCCTGTTTATAGCTGCTTATCCTATTCTGTCTTTCCGTCATCTCAACCTCGCACCTAAGCATCACGTTCCTAGGGACAGAGACCTGGAGCTGCGGCTGCCTTCTGCGGAGTGGTAGACTTGTTGAGCAAAGCTGCAGGCTTGTTCCGCTTCTTGGTCTTGGTAGTGGCAACCAGAACGAATTGCTCCTTATTTGGCTGAATAGTGACAGTCTTGGTGTTAGTCAACCCTACAAAAGAATAACCATAACTAATTAAATACCAAGCTACACAGATTTGAGAAAGATTTTAAAAAGAATGTACATGGAATTGATCAATCAAGATTTAAGCTAACGTTTTGGTTCTAAAAAAACATCTGCCTACCAATATCTTCTCATGTCAACTCTTGTTGAACCTAGAAAGGATCAAACATAACATTCAATCGCATTTCAATCTCAAGTAAGAGCTCATCTGTCAGAGGATTAATAATCAATATAAGAACCATAGATTTGTTCTAAACCCTGCAGTCAAGGCTACAAACCTAAAACAACACTCATTGCCCAAAGATATCATCTTCAATCCACATAATCTAGCTTCAGCTTCACAGATGAAGAAGCTCATACCTTATACTTTGCAGAGTGTTGAGTATACTGCTTCTCCTTGGAAGCCATCACTTCTATAGTTGTTTTCCAATTCTCCATTCGAAGCTCACAAGGAGCTATCTCATCTTCCAGTTGAGCAAGCTTTCTGAAATCTCAAAAGTTTTTCAATTAACCAATCTAAGGAACCATAAATTCACGAATGAAACCATAATAAGTCAGAAACTGCAAAGGGTTTTGCAGTTCTAAATTACTATGTACCTCTTCAAGTAGGACAATCTTGCTATTGCCTTTCGAGTGTAATCAAGAAGAACTTTCGAGTCCTTTTCCACCTTGGCCCTTTTCTCCTCTACACTAGTCTTTCTCAAAGAGATATCCCCCATAGCAATTAGAAAGCTGCAAATCCAATCATCACATAACAGCAAAACATAAATAAATATAAAGAACATAACAATCGTTAAGATAATGGCTCTGACCTACTCATTTCGGTGTCTCTAATGTTCAATAAATTCGCAACATTTGCAAGTGCATGAGCTGATGCCACAACGTTCGACGCCAGGCTCTCCTGTGCTAATCCTGCACTCTCCAATATCTCCCCGATCCTAGTAGCTGTGGATTCATAATTTGCAATGAACAAACAACTTCATAGTAACAACTATCGGATAAGATCAATGAATAATCTACTAAGAAGCATTACTGAACATCAATCATCCAATACAAATCTTCACGAAATCAATGAGACTACAGAAAGAAAATAAGAAATATCTAACCATTTCCAAGAATCTAGGGCGCTGAATAATGCTGATGAATTCAACATACTACTGTTCAACATTTTCCAGTAAAACAGAATTTTAATGTGTACTATAAAACAGAATCACTTCAAAAATGGTGGTACGAACTGTAACACCTGGGACAAAACCCCATGGTCTGCACATGCACCAATAAGCTAAAGCTAATAGCTACTCTTATTCATTAATAGCTAAAACTGAATTTAATATTCTTTAAAAGTTAAAACTGAATTTAATATTCTGTAAAAGCTAAAGTTGAATAAGCACTATTATTTTTTAATATTCTTTTATAGCTAAAGATTGTTTTTTTTTACCAAATTAATAGCTAAAGTGTTCACCTCTCTTAATGCTTGCTCCCACTTTGGTTGATGATTAGAAGACAATCGCCCAAGACAACTGTGGCATGCCCTGTTTATAGCTGCTTATCCTATTCTGTCTTTCCGTCATCTCAACCTCGCACCTAAGCATCACGTTCCTAGGGACAGAGACCTGGAGCTGCGGCTGCCTTCTGCGGAGTGGTAGACTTGTTGAGCAAAGCTGCAGGCTTGTTCCGCTTCTTGGTCTTGGTAGTGGCAACCAGAACGAATTGCTCCTTATTTGGCTGAATAGTGACAGTCTTGGTGTTAGTCAACCCTACAAAAGAATAACCATAACTAATTAAATACCAAGCTACACAGATTTGAGAAAGATTTTAAAAAGAATGTACATGGAATTGATCAATCAAGATTTAAGCTAACGTTTTGGTTCTAAAAAAACATCTGCCTACCAATATCTTCTCATGTCAACTCTTGTTGAACCTAGAAAGGATCAAACATAACATTCAATCGCATTTCAATCTCAAGTAAGAGCTCATCTGTCAGAGGATTAATAATCAATATAAGAACCATAGATTTGTTCTAAACCCTGTAGTCAAGGCTACAAACCTAAAACAACACTCATTGCCCAAAGATATCATCTTCAATCCACATAATCTAGCTTCAGCTTCACAGATGAAGAAGCTCATACCTTATACTTTGCAGAGTGTTGAGTATACTGCTTCTCCTTGGAAGCCATCACTTCTATAGTTGTTTTCCAATTCTCCATTCGAAGCTCACAAGGAGCTATCTCATCTTCCAGTTGAGCAAGCTTTCTGAAATCTCAAAAGTTTTTCAATTAACCAATCTAAGGAACCATAAATTCACGAATGAAACCATAATAAGTCAGAAACTGCAAAGGGTTTTGCAGTTCTAAATTACTATGTACCTCTTCAAGTAGGACAATCTTGCTATTGCCTTTCGAGTGTAATCAAGAAGAACTTTCGAGTCCTTTTCCACCTTGGCCCTTTTCTCCTCTACACTAGTCTTTCTCAAAGAGATATCCCCCATAGCAATTAGAAAGCTGCAAATCCAATCATCACATAACAGCAAAACATAAATAAATATAAAGAACATAACAATCGTTAAGATAATGGCTCTGACCTACTCATTTCGGTGTCTCTAATGTTCAATAAATTCGCAACATTTGCAAGTGCATGAGCTGATGCCACAACGTTCGACGCCAGGCTCTCCTGTGCTAATCCTGCACTCTCCAATATCTCCCCGATCCTAGTAGCTGTGGATTCATAATTTGCAATGAACAAACAACTTCATAGTAACAACTATCGGATAAGATCAATGAATAATCTACAAAGAAGCATTACTGAACATCAATCATCCAATACAAATCTTCACGAAATCAATGAGACTACAGAAAGAAAATAAGAAATATCTAACCATTTCCAAGAATCTAGGGCGCTGAATAATGCTGATGAATTCAACATACTACTCTTCAACATTTTCCAGTAAAACAGAATTTTAATGTGTACTATAAAACAGAATCACTTCAAAAATGGTGGTACGAACTGTAACACCTGGGACAAAACCCCATGGTCTGCACATGCACCAATAAGCTAAAGCTAATAGCTACTCTTATTCATTAATAGCTAAAACTGAATTTAATATTTTTTTAAAAGTTAAAACTGAATTTAATATTCTGTAAAAGCTAAAGTTGAATAAGCACTATTATTTTTTAATATTCTTTTATAGCTAAAGATTGTTTTTTTTTACCAAATTAATAGCTAAAGTGTTCACCTCTCTTAATGCTTGCTCCCACTTTGGTTGATGATTAGAAGACAATCCCCCAAGACAACTGTGGCATGCCCTGTTTATAGCTGCTTATCCTATTCTGTCTTTCCGTCATCTCAACCTCGCACCTAAGCATCACGTTCCTAGGGACAGAGACCTGGAGCTGCGGCTGCCTTCTGCGGAGTGGTAGACTTGTTGAGCAAAGCTGCAGGCTTGTTCCGCTTCTTGGTCTTGGTAGTGGCAACCAGAACGAATTGCTCCTTAGTTGGCTGAATAGTGACAGTCTTGGTGTTAGTCAACCCTACAAAAGAATAACCATAACTAATTAAATACCAAGCTACACAGATTTGAGAAAGATTTTAAAAAGAATGTACATGGAATTGATCAATCAAGATTTAAGCTAACGTTTTGGTTCTAAAAAAACATCTGCCTACCAATATCTTCTCATGTCAACTCTTGTTGAACCTAGAAAGGATCAAACATAACATTCAATCGCATTTCAATCTCAAGTAAGAGCTCATATGTCAGAGGATTAATAATCAATATAAGAACCATAGATTTGTTCTAAACCCTGCAGTCAAGGCTACAAACCTAAAACAACACTCATTGCCCAAAGATATCATCTTCAATCCACATAATCTAGCTTCAGCTTCACAGATGAAGAAGCTCATACCTTATACTTTGCAGAGTGTTGAGTATACTGCTTCTCCTTGGAAGCCATCACTTCTATAGTTGTTTTCCAATTCTCCATTCGAAGCTCACAAGGAGCTATCTCATCTTCCAGTTGAGCAAGCTTTCTGAAATCTCAAAAGTTTTTCAATTAACCAATCTAAGGAACCATAAATTCACGAATGAAACCATAATAAGTCAGAAACTGCAAAGGGTTTTGCAGTTCTAAATTACTATGTACCTCTTCAAGTAGGACAATCTTGCTATTGCCTTTCGAGTGTAATCAAGAAGAACTTTCGAGTCCTTTTCCACCTTGGCCCTTTTCTCCTCTACACTAGTCTTTCTCAAAGAGATATCCCCCATAGCAATTAGAAAGCTGCAAATCCAATCATCACATAACAGCAAAACATAAATAAATATAAAGAACATAACAATCGTTAAGATAATGGCTCTGACCTACTCATTTCGGTGTCTCTAATGTTCAATAAATTCGCAACATTTGCAAGTGCATGAGCTGATGCCACAACGTTCGACGCCAGGCTCTCCTGTGCTAATCCTGCACTCTCCAATATCTCCCCGATCCTAGTAGCTGTGGATTCATAATTTGCAATGAACAAACAACTTCATAGTAACAACTATCGGATAAGATCAATGAATAATCTACTAAGAAGCATTACTGAACATCAATCATCCAATACAAATCTTCACGAAATCAATGAGACTACAGAAAGAAAATAAGAAATATCTAACCATTTCCAAGAATCTAGGGCGCTGAATAATGCTGATGAATTCAACATACTACTGTTCAACATTTTCCAGTAAAACAGAATTTTAATGTGTACTATAAAACAGAATCACTTCAAAAATGGTGGTACGAACTGTAACACCTGGGACAAAACCCCATGGTCTGCACATGCACCAATAAGCTAAAGCTAATAGCTACTCTTATTCATTAATAGCTAAAACTGAATTTAATATTCTTTAAAAGTTAAAACTGAATTTAATATTCTGTAAAAGCTAAAGTTGAATAAGCACTATTATTTTTTAATATTCTTTTATAGCTAAAGATTGTTTTTTATTACCAAATTAATAGCTAAAGTGTTCACCTCTCTTAATGCTTGCTCCCACTTTGGTTGATGATTAGAAGACAATCGCCCAAGACACCTGTGGCATGCCCTGTTTATAGCTGCTTATCCTATTCTGTCTTTCCGTCATCTCAACCTCGCACCTAAGCATCACGTTCCTAGGGACAGAGACCTGGAGCTGCGGCTGCCTTCTGCGGAGTGGTAGACTTGTTGAGCAAAGCTGCAGGCTTGTTCCGCTTCTTGGTCTTGGTAGTGGCAACCAGAACGAATTGCTCCTTATTTGGCTGAATAGTGACAGTCTTGGTGTTAGTCAACCCTACAAAAGAATAACCATAACTAATTAAATACCAAGCTACACAGATTTGAGAAAGATTTTAAAAAGAATGTACATGGAATTGATCAATCAAGATTTAAGCTAACGTTTTGGTTCTAAAAAAACATCTGCCTACCAATATCTTCTCATGTCAACTCTTGTTGAACCTAGAAAGGATCAAACATAACATTCAATCGCATTTCAATCTCAAATAAGAGCTCATCTGTCAGAGGATTAATAATCAGTATAAGAACCATAGATTTGTTCTAAACCCTGCAGTCAAGGCTACAAACCTAAAACAACACTCATTGCCCAAAGATATCATCTTCAATCCACATAATCTAGCTTCAGCTTCACAGATGAAGAAGCTCATACCTTATACTTTGCAGAGTGTTGAGTATACTGCTTCTCCTTGGAAGCCATCACTTCTATAGTTGTTTTCCAATTCTCCATTTGAAGCTCACAAGGAGCTATCTCATCTTCCAGTTGAGCAAGCTTTCTGAAATCTCAAAAGTTTTTCAATTAACCAATCTAAGGAACCATAAATTCACGAATGAAACCATAATAAGTCAGAAACTGCAAAGGGTTTTGCAGTTCTAAATTACTATGTACCTCTTCAAGTAGGACAATCTTGCTATTGCCTTTCGAGTGTAATCAAGAAGAACTTTCGAGTCCTTTTCCACCTTGGCCCTTTTCTCCTCTACACTAGTCTTTCTCAAAGAGATATCCCCCATAGCAATTAGAAAGCTGCAAATCCAATCATCACATAACAGCAAAATATAAATAAATATAAAGAACATAACAATCGTTAAGATAATGGCTCTGACCTACTCATTTCGGTGTCTCTAATGTTCAATAAATTCGCAACATTTGCAAGTGCATGAGCTGATGCCACAACGTTCGACGCCAGGCTCTCCTGTGCTAATCCTGCACTCTCCAATATCTCCCCGATCCTAGTAGCTGTGGATTCATAATTTGCAATGAACAAACAACTTCATAGTAACAACTATCGGATAAGATCAATGAATAATCTACAAAGAAGCATTACTGAACATCAATCATCCAATACAAATCTTCACGAAATCAATGAGACTACAGAAAGAAAATAAGAAATATCTAACCATTTCCAAGAATCTAGGGCGCTGAATAATGCTGATGAATTCAACATACTACTCTTCAACATTTTCCAGTAAAACAGAATTTTAATGTGTACTATAAAACAGAATCACTTCAAAAATGGTGGTACGAACTGTAACACCTGGGACAAAACCCCATGGTCTGCACATGCACCAATAAGCTAAAGCTAATAGCTACTCTTATTCATTAATAGCTAAAACTGAATTTAATATTCTTTAAAAGTTAAAACTGAATTTAATATTCTGTAAAAGCTAAAGTTGAATAAGCACTATTATTTTTTAATATTCTTTTATAGCTAAAGATTGTTTTTTTTTACCAAATTAATAGCTAAAGTGTTCACCTCTCTTAATGCTTGCTCCCACTTTGGTTGATGATTAGAAGACAATCGCCCAAGACAACTGTGGCATGCCCTGTTTATAGCTGCTTATCCTATTCTGTCTTTCCGTCATCTCAACCTCGCACCTAAGCATCACGTTCCTAGGGACAGAGACCTGGAGCTGCGGCTGCCTTCTGCGGAGTGGTAGACTTGTTGAGCAAAGCTGCAGGCTTGTTCCGCTTCTTGGTCTTGGTAGTGGCAACCAGAACGAATTGCTCCTTATTTGGCTGAATAGTGACAGTCTTGGTGTTAGTCAACCCTACAAAAGAATAACCATAACTAATTAAATACCAAGCTACACAGATTTGAGAAAGATTTTAAAAAGAATGTACATGGAATTGATCAATCAAGATTTAAGCTAACGTTTTGGTTCTAAAAAAACATCTGCCTACCAATATCTTCTCATGTCAACTCTTGTTGAACCTAGAAAGGATCAAACATAACATTCAATCGCATTTCAATCTCAAGTAAGAGCTCATCTGTCAGAGGATTAATAATCAGTATAAGAACCATAGATTTGTTCTAAACCCTGCAGTCAAGGCTACAAACCTAAAACAACACTCATTGCCCAAAGATATCATCTTCAATCCACATAATCTAGCTTCAGCTTCACAGATGAAGAAGCTCATACCTTATACTTTGCAGAGTGTTGAGTATACTGCTTCTCCTTGGAAGCCATCACTTCTATAGTTGTTTTCCAATTCTCCATTCGAAGCTCACAAGGAGCTATCTCATCTTCCAGTTGAGCAAGCTTTCTGAAATCTCAAAAGTTTTTCAATTAACCAATCTAAGGAACCATAAATTCACGAATGAAACCATAATAAGTCAGAAACTGCAAAGGGTTTTGCAGTTCTAAATTACTATGTACCTCTTCAAGTAGGACAATCTTGCTATTGCCTTTCGAGTGTAATCAAGAAGAACTTTCGAGTCCTTTTCCACCTTGGCCCTTTTCTCCTCTACACTAGTCTTTCTCAAAGAGATATCCCCCATAGCAATTAGAAAGCTGCAAATCCAATCATCACATAACAGCAAAATATAAATAAATATAAAGAACATAACAATCGTTAAGATAATGGCTCTGACCTACTCATTTCGGTGTCTCTAATGTTCAATAAATTCGCAACATTTGCAAGTGCATGAGCTGATGCCACAACGTTCGACGCCAGGCTCTCCTGTGCTAATCCTGCACTCTCCAATATCTCCCCGATCCTAGTAGCTGTGGATTCATAATTTGCAATGAACAAACAACTTCATAGTAACAACTATCGGATAAGATCAATGAATAATCTACAAAGAAGCATTACTGAACATCAATCATCCAATACAAATCTTCACGAAATCAATGAGACTACAGAAAGAAAATAAGAAATATCTAACCATTTCCAAGAATCTAGGGCGCTGAATAATGCTGATGAATTCAACATACTACTCTTCAACATTTTCCAGTAAAACAGAATTTTAATGTGTACTATAAAACAGAATCACTTCAAAAATGGTGGTACGAACTGTAACACCTGGGACAAAACCCCATGGTCTGCACATGCACCAATAAGCTAAAGCTAATAGCTACTCTTATTCATTAATAGCTAAAACTGAATTTAATATTCTTTAAAAGTTAAAACTGAATTTAATATTCTGTAAAAGCTAAAGTTGAATAAGCACTATTATTTTTTAATATTCTTTTATAGCTAAAGATTGTTTTTTTTTTACCAAATTAATAGCTAAAGTGTTCACCTCTCTTAATGCTTGCTCCCACTTTGGTTGATGATTAGAAGACAATCGCCCAAGACAACTGTGGCATGCCCTGTTTATAGCTGCTTATCCTATTCTGTCTTTCCGTCATCTCAACCTCGCACCTAAGCATCACGTTCCTAGGGACAGAGACCTGGAGCTGCGGCTGCCTTCTGCGGAGTGGTAGACTTGTTGAGCAAAGCTGCAGGCTTGTTCCGCTTCTTGGTCTTGGTAGTGGCAACCAGAACGAATTGCTCCTTAGTTGGCTGAATAGTGACAGTCTTGGTGTTAGTCAACCCTACAAAAGAATAACCATAACTAATTAAATACCAAGCTACACAGATTTGAGAAAGATTTTAAAAAGAATGTACATGGAATTGATCAATCAAGATTTAAGCTAACGTTTTGGTTCTAAAAAAACATCTGCCTACCAATATCTTCTCATGTCAACTCTTGTTGAACCTAGAAAGGATCAAACATAACATTCAATCGCATTTCAATCTCAAGTAAGAGCTCATCTGTCAGAGGATTAATAATCAGTATAAGAACCATAGATTTGTTCTAAACCCTGCAGTCAAGGCTACAAACCTAAAACAACACTCATTGCCCAAAGATATCATCTTCAATCCACATAATCTAGTTTCAGCTTCACAGATGAAGAAGCTCATACCTTATACTTTGCAGAGTGTTGAGTATACTGCTTCTCCTTGGAAGCCATCACTTCTATAGTTGTTTTCCAATTCTCCATTTGAAGCTCACAAGGAGCTATCTCATCTTCCAGTTGAGCAAGCTTTCTGAAATCTCAAAAGTTTTTCAATTAACCAATCTAAGGAACCATAAATTCACGAATGAAACCATAATAAGTCAGAAACTGCAAAGGGTTTTGCAGTTCTAAATTACTATGTACCTCTTCAAGTAGGACAATCTTGCTATTGCCTTTCGATTGTAATCAAGAAGAACTTTCGAGTCCTTTTCCACCTTGGCCCTTTTCTCCTCTACACTAGTCTTTCTCAAAGAGATATCCCCCATAGCAATTAGAAAGCTGCAAATCCAATCATCACATAACAGCAAAACATAAATAAATATAAAGAACATAACAATCGTTAAGATAATGGCTCTGACCTACTCATTTCGGTGTCTCTAATGTTCAATAAATTCGCAACATTTGCAAGTGCATGAGCTGATGCCACAACGTTCGACGCCAGGCTCTCCTGTGCTAATCCTGCACTCTCCAATATCTCCCCGATCCTAGTAGCTGTGGATTCATAATTTGCAATGAACAAACAACTTCATAGTAACAACTATCGGATAAGATCAATGAATAATCTACAAAGAAGCATTACTGAACATCAATCATCCAATACAAATCTTCACGAAATCAATGAGACTACAGAAAGAAAATAAGAAATATCTAACCATTTCCAAGAATCTAGGGCGCTGAATAATGCTGATGAATTCAACATACTACTCTTCAACATTTTCCAGTAAAACAGAATTTTAATGTGTACTATAAAACAGAATCACTTCAAAAATGGTGGTACGAACTGTAACACCTGGGACAAAACCCCATGGTCTGCACATGCACCAATAAGCTAAAGCTAATAGCTACTCTTATTCATTAATAGCTAAAACTGAATTTAATATTCTTTAAAAGTTAAAACTGAATTTAATATTCTGTAAAAGCTAAAGTTGAATAAGCACTATTATTTTTTAATATTCTTTTATAGCTAAAGATTGTTTTTTTTTACCAAATTAATAGCTAAAGTGTTCACCTCTCTTAATGCTTGCTCCCACTTTGGTTGATGATCAGAAGACAATCGCCCAAGACAACTGTGGCATGCCCTGTTTATAGCTGCTTATCCTATTCTGTCTTTCCGTCATCTCAACCTCGCACCTAAGCATCACGTTCCTAGGGACAGAGACCTGGAGCTGCGGCTGCCTTCTGCGGAGTGGTAGACTTGTTGAGCAAAGCTGCAGGCTTGTTCCGCTTCTTGGTCCTGGTAGTGGCAACCAGAACGAATTGCTCCTTAGTTGGCTGAATAGTGACAGTCTTGGTGTTAGTCAACCCTACAAAAGAATAACCATAACTAATTAAATACCAAGCTACACAGATTTGAGAAAGATTTTAAAAAGAATGTACATGGAATTGATCAATCAAGATTTAAGCTAACGTTTTGGTTCTAAAAAAACATCTGCCTACCAATATCTTCTCATGTCAACTCTTGTTGAACCTAGAAAGGATCAAACATAACATTCAATCGCATTTCAATCTCAAGTAAGAGCTCATCTGTCAGAGGATTAATAATCAGTATAAGAACCATAGATTTGTTCTAAACCCTGCAGTCAAGGCTACAAACCTAAAACAACACTCATTGCCCAAAGATATCATCTTCAATCCACATAATCTAGCTTCAGCTTCACAGATGAAGAAGCTCATACCTTATACTTTGCAGAGTGTTGAGTATACTGCTTCTCCTTGGAAGCCATCACTTCTATAGTTGTTTTCCAATTCTCCATTTGAAGCTCACAAGGAGCTATCTCATCTTCCAGTTGAGCAAGCTTTCTGAAATCTCAAAAGTTTTTCAATTAACCAATCTAAGGAACCATAAATTCACGAATGAAACCATAATAAGTCAGAAACTGCAAAGGGTTTTGCAGTTCTAAATTACTATGTACCTCTTCAAGTAGGACAATCTTGCTATTGCCTTTCGATTGTAATCAAGAAGAACTTTCGAGTCCTTTTCCACCTTGGCCCTTTTCTCCTCTACACTAGTCTTTCTCAAAGAGATATCCCCCATAGCAATTAGAAAGCTGCAAATCCAATCATCACATAACAGCAAAACATAAATAAATATAAAGAACATAACAATCGTTAAGATAATGGCTCTGACCTACTCATTTCGGTGTCTCTAATGTTCAATAAATTCGCAACATTTGCAAGTGCATGAGCTGATGCCACAACGTTCGACGCCAGGCTCTCCTGTGCTAATCCTGCACTCTCCAATATCTCCCCGATCCTAGTAGCTGTGGATTCATAATTTGCAATGAACAAACAACTTCATAGTAACAACTATCGGATAAGATCAATGAATAATCTACTAAGAAGCATTACTGAACATCAATCATCCAATACAAATCTTCACGAAATCAATGAGACTACAGAAAGAAAATAAGAAATATCTAACCATTTCCAAGAATCTAGGGCGCTGAATAATGCTGATGAATTCAACATACTACTCTTCAACATTTTCCAGTAAAACAGAATTTTAATGTGTACTATAAAACAGAATCACTTCAAAAATGGTGGTACGAACTGTAACACCTGGGACAAAACCCCATGGTCTGCACATGCACCAATAAGCTAAAGCTAATAGCTACTCTTATTCATTAATAGCTAAAACTGAATTTAATATTCTTTAAAAGTTAAAACTGAATTTAATATTCTGTAAAAGCTAAAGTTGAATAAGCACTATTATTTTTTAATATTCTTTTATAGCTAAAGATTGTTTTTTTTTACCAAATTAATAGCTAAAGTGTTCACCTCTCTTAATGCTTGCTCCCACTTTGGTTGATGATCAGAAGACAATCGCCCAAGACAACTGTGGCATGCCCTGTTTATAGCTGCTTATCCTATTCTGTCTTTCCGTCATCTCAACCTCGCACCTAAGCATCACGTTCCTAGGGACAGAGACCTGGAGCTGCGGCTGCCTTCTGCGGAGTGGTAGACTTGTTGAGCAAAGCTGCAGGCTTGTTCCGCTTCTTGGTCCTGGTAGTGGCAACCAGAACGAATTGCTCCTTAGTTGGCTGAATAGTGACAGTCTTGGTGTTAGTCAACCCTACAAAAGAATAACCATAACTAATTAAATACCAAGCTACACAGATTTGAGAAAGATTTTAAAAAGAATGTACATGGAATTGATCAATCAAGATTTAAGCTAACGTTTTGGTTCTAAAAAAACATCTGCCTACCAATATCTTCTCATGTCAACTCTTGTTGAACCTAGAAAGGATCAAACATAACATTCAATCGCATTTCAATCTCAAGTAAGAGCTCATCTGTCAGAGGATTAATAATCAGTATAAGAACCATAGATTTGTTCTAAACCCTGCAGTCAAGGCTACAAACCTAAAACAACACTCATTGCCCAAAGATATCATCTTCAATCCACATAATCTAGCTTCAGCTTCACAGATGAAGAAGCTCATACCTTATACTTTGCAGAGTGTTGAGTATACTGCTTCTCCTTGGAAGCCATCACTTCTATAGTTGTTTTCCAATTCTCCATTTGAAGCTCACAAGGAGCTATCTCATCTTCCAGTTGAGCAAGCTTTCTGAAATCTCAAAAGTTTTTCAATTAACCAATCTAAGGAACCATAAATTCACGAATGAAACCATAATAAGTCAGAAACTGCAAAGGGTTTTGCAGTTCTAAATTACTATGTACCTCTTCAAGTAGGACAATCTTGCTATTGCCTTTCGAGTGTAATCAAGAAGAACTTTCGAGTCCTTTTCCACCTTGGCCCTTTTCTCCTCTACACTAGTCTTTCTCAAAGAGATATCCCCCATAGCAATTAGAAAGCTGCAAATCCAATCATCACATAACAGCAAAACATAAATAAATATAAAGAACATAACAATCGTTAAGATAATGGCTCTGACCTACTCATTTCGGTGTCTCTAATGTTCAATAAATTCGCAACATTTGCAAGTGCATGAGCTGATGCCACAACGTTCGACGCCAGGCTCTCCTGTGCTAATCCTGCACTCTCCAATATCTCCCCGATCCTAGTAGCTGTGGATTCATAATTTGCAATGAACAAACAACTTCATAGTAACAACTATCGGATAAGATCAATGAATAATCTACTAAGAAGCATTACTGAACATCAATCATCCAATACAAATCTTCACGAAATCAATGAGACTACAGAAAGAAAATAAGAAATATCTAACCATTTCCAAGAATCTAGGGCGCTGAATAATGCTGATGAATTCAACATACTACTCTTCAACATTTTCCAGTAAAACAGAATTTTAATGTGTACTATAAAACAGAATCACTTCAAAAATGGTGGTACGAACTGTAACACCTGGGACAAAACCCCATGGTCTGCACATGCACCAATAAGCTAAAGCTAATAGCTACTCTTATTCATTAATAGCTAAAACTGAATTTAATATTCTTTAAAAGTTAAAACTGAATTTAATATTCTGTAAAAGCTAAAGTTGAATAAGCACTATTATTTTTTAATATTCTTTTATAGCTAAAGATTGTTTTTTTTTACCAAATTAATAGCTAAAGTGTTCACCTCTCTTAATGCTTGCTCCCACTTTGGTTGATGATCAGAAGACAATCGCCCAAGACAACTGTGGCATGCCCTGTTTATAGCTGCTTATCCTATTCTGTCTTTCCGTCATCTCAACCTCGCACCTAAGCATCACGTTCCTAGGGACAGAGACCTGGAGCTGCGGCTGCCTTCTGCGGAGTGGTAGACTTGTTGAGCAAAGCTGCAGGCTTGTTCCGCTTCTTGGTCCTGGTAGTGGCAACCAGAACGAATTGCTCCTTAGTTGGCTGAATAGTGACAGTCTTGGTGTTAGTCAACCCTACAAAAGAATAACCATAACTAATTAAATACCAAGCTACACAGATTTGAGAAAGATTTTAAAAAGAATGTACATGGAATTGATCAATCAAGATTTAAGCTAACGTTTTGGTTCTAAAAAAACATCTGCCTACCAATATCTTCTCATGTCAACTCTTGTTGAACCTAGAAAGGATCAAACATAACATTCAATCGCATTTCAATCTCAAGTAAGAGCTCATCTGTCAGAGGATTAATAATCAGTATAAGAACCATAGATTTGTTCTAAACCCTGCAGTCAACGCTACAAACCTAAAACAACACTCATTGCCCAAAGATATCATCTTCAATCCACATAATCTAGCTTCAGCTTCACAGATGAAGAAGCTCATACCTTATACTTTGCAGAGTGTTGAGTATACTGCTTCTCCTTGGAAGCCATCACTTCTATAGTTGTTTTCCAATTCTCCATTCGAAGCTCACAAGGAGCTATCTCATCTTCCAGTTGAGCAAGCTTTCTGAAATCTCAAAAGTTTTTCAATTAACCAATCTAAGGAACCATAAATTCACGAATGAAACCATAATAAGTCAGAAACTGCAAAGGGTTTTGCAGTTCTAAATTACTATGTACCTCTTCAAGTAGGACAATCTTGCTATTGCCTTTCGAGTGTAATCAAGAAGAACTTTCGAGTCCTTTTCCACCTTGGCCCTTTTCTCCTCTACACTAGTCTTTCTCATAGAGATATCCCCCATAGCAATTAGAAAGCTGCAAATCCAATCATCACATAACAGCAAAACATAAATAAATATAAAGAACATAACAATCGTTAAGATAATGGCTCTGACCTACTCATTTCGGTGTCTCTAATGTTCAATAAATTCGCAACATTTGCAAGTGCATGAGCTGATGCCACAACGTTCGACGCCAGGCTCTCCTGTGCTAATCCTGCACTCTCCAATATCTCCCCGATCCTAGTAGCTGTGGATTCATAATTTGCAATGAACAAACAACTTCATAGTAACAACTATCGGATAAGATCAATGAATAATCTACTAAGAAGCATTACTGAACATCAATCATCCAATACAAATCTTCACGAAATCAATGAGACTACAGAAAGAAAATAAGAAATATCTAACCATTTCCAAGAATCTAGGGCGCTGAATAATGCTGATGAATTCAACATACTACTCTTCAACATTTTCCAGTAAAACAGAATTTTAATGTGTACTATAAAACAGAATCACTTCAAAAATGGTGGTACGAACTGTAACACCTGGGACAAAACCCCATGGTCTGCACATGCACCAATAAGCTAAAGCTAATAGCTACTCTTATTCATTAATAGCTAAAACTGAATTTAATATTCTTTAAAAGTTAAAACTGAATTTAATATTCTGTAAAAGCTAAAGTTGAATAAGCACTATTATTTTTTAATATTCTTTTATAGCTAAAGATTGTTTTTTTTTACCAAATTAATAGCTAAAGTGTTCACCTCTCTTAATGCTTGCTCCCACTTTGGTTGATGATCAGAAGACAATCGCCCAAGACAACTGTGGCATGCCCTGTTTATAGCTGCTTATCCTATTCTGTCTTTCCGTCATCTCAACCTCGCACCTAAGCATCACGTTCCTAGGGACAGAGACCTGGAGCTGCGGCTGCCTTCTGCGGAGTGGTAGACTTGTTGAGCAAAGCTGCAGGCTTGTTCCGCTTCTTGGTCCTGGTAGTGGCAACCAGAACGAATTGCTCCTTAGTTGGCTGAATAGTGACAGTCTTGGTGTTAGTCAACCCTACAAAAGAATAACCATAACTAATTAAATACCAAGCTACACAGATTTGAGAAAGATTTTAAAAAGAATGTACATGGAATTGATCAATCAAGATTTAAGCTAACGTTTTGGTTCTAAAAAAATATCTGCCTACCAATATCTTCTCATGTCAACTCTTGTTGAACCTAGAAAGGATCAAACATAACATTCAATCGCATTTCAATCTCAAGTAAGAGCTCATCTGTCAGAGGATTAATAATCAGTATAAGAACCATAGATTTGTTCTAAACCCTGCAGTCAACGCTACAAACCTAAAACAACACTCATTGCCCAAAGATATCATCTTCAATCCACATAATCTAGCTTCAGCTTCACAGATGAAGAAGCTCATACCTTATACTTTGCAGAGTGTTGAGTATACTGCTTCTCCTTGGAAGCCATCACTTCTATAGTTGTTTTCCAATTCTCCATTTGAAGCTCACAAGGAGCTATCTCATCTTCCAGTTGAGCAAGCTTTCTGAAATCTCAAAAGTTTTTCAATTAACCAATCTAAGGAACCATAAATTCACGAATGAAACCATAATAAGTAAGAAACTGCAAAGGGTTTTGCAGTTCTAAATTACTATGTACCTCTTCAAGTAGGACAATCTTGCTATTGCCTTTCGAGTGTAATCAAGAAGAACTTTCGAGTCCTTTTCCACCTTGGCCCTTTTCTCCTCTACACTAGTCTTTCTCAAAGAGATATCCCCCATAGCAATTAGAAAGCTGCAAATCCAATCATCACATAACAGCAAAACATAAATAAATATAAAGAACATAACAATCGTTAAGATAATGGCTCTGACCTACTCATTTCGGTGTCTCTAATGTTCAATAAATTCGCAACATTTGCAAGTGCATGAGCTGATGCCACAACGTTCGACGCCAGGCTCTCCTGTGCTAATCCTGCACTCTCCAATATCTCCCCGATCCTAGTAGCTGTGGATTCATAATTTGCAATGAACAAACAACTTCATAGTAACAACTATCGGATAAGATCAATGAATAATCTACTAAGAAGCATTACTGAACATCAATCATCCAATACAAATCTTCACGAAATCAATGAGACTACAGAAAGAAAATAAGAAATATCTAACCATTTCCAAGAATCTAGGGCGCTGAATAATGCTGATGAATTCAACATACTACTCTTCAACATTTTCCAGTAAAACAGAATTTTAATGTGTACTATAAAACAGAATCACTTCAAAAATGGTGGTACGAACTGTAACACCTGGGACAAAACCCCATGGTCTGCACATGCACCAATAAGCTAAAGCTAATAGCTACTCTTATTCATTAATAGCTAAAACTGAATTTAATATTCTTTAAAAGTTAAAACTGAATTTAATATTCTGTAAAAGCTAAAGTTGAATAAGCACTATTATTTTTTAATATTCTTTTATAGCTAAAGATTGTTTTTTTTTACCAAATTAATAGCTAAAGTGTTCACCTCTCTTAATGCTTGCTCCCACTTTGGTTGATGATCAGAAGACAATCGCCCAAGACAACTGTGGCATGCCCTGTTTATAGCTGCTTATCCTATTCTGTCTTTCCGTCATCTCAACCTCGCACCTAAGCATCACGTTCCTAGGGACAGAGACCTGGAGCTGCGGCTGCCTTCTGCGGAGTGGTAGACTTGTTGAGCAAAGCTGCAGGCTTGTTCCGCTTCTTGGTCTTGGTAGTGGCAACCAGAACGAATTGCTCCTTAGTTGGCTGAATAGTGACAGTCTTGGTGTTAGTCAACCCTACAAAAGAATAACCATAACTAATTAAATACCAAGCTACACAGATTTGAGAAAGATTTTAAAAAGAATGTACATGGAATTGATCAATCAAGATTTAAGCTAACGTTTTGGTTCTAAAAAAACATCTGCCTACCAATATCTTCTCATGTCAACTCTTGTTGAACCTAGAAAGGATCAAACATAACATTCAATCGCATTTCAATCTCAAGTAAGAGCTCATCTGTCAGAGGATTAATAATCAGTATAAGAACCATAGATTTGTTCTAAACCCTGCAGTCAACGCTACAAACCTAAAACAACACTCATTGCCCAAAGATATCATCTTCAATCCACATAATCTAGCTTCAGCTTCACAGATGAAGAAGCTCATACCTTATACTTTGCAGAGTGTTGAGTATACTGCTTCTCCTTGGAAGCCATCACTTCTATAGTTGTTTTCCAATTCTCCATTTGAAGCTCACAAGGAGCTATCTCATCTTCCAGTTGAGCAAGCTTTCTGAAATCTCAAAAGTTTTTCAATTAACCAATCTAAGGAACCATAAATTCACGAATGAAACCATAATAAGTAAGAAACTGCAAAGGGTTTTGCAGTTCTAAATTACTATGTACCTCTTCAAGTAGGACAATCTTGCTATTGCCTTTCGAGTGTAATCAAGAAGAACTTTCGAGTCCTTTTCCACCTTGGCCCTTTTCTCCTCTACACTAGTCTTTCTCAAAGAGATATCCCCCATAGCAATTAGAAAGCTGCAAATCCAATCATCACATAACAGCAAAACATAAATAAATATAAAGAACATAACAATCGTTAAGATAATGGCTCTGACCTACTCATTTCGGTGTCTCTAATGTTCAATAAATTCGCAACATTTGCAAGTGCATGAGCTGATGCCACAACGTTCGACGCCAGGCTCTCCTGTGCTAATCCTGCACTCTCCAATATCTCCCCGATCCTAGTAGCTGTGGATTCATAATTTGCAATGAACAAACAACTTCATAGTAACAACTATCGGATAAGATCAATGAATAATCTACTAAGAAGCATTACTGAACATCAATCATCCAATACAAATCTTCACGAAATCAATGAGACTACAGAAAGAAAATAAGAAATATCTAACCATTTCCAAGAATCTAGGGCGCTGAATAATGCTGATGAATTCAACATACTACTCTTCAACATTTTCCAGTAAAACAGAATTTTAATGTGTACTATAAAACAGAATCACTTCAAAAATGGTGGTACGAACTGTAACACCTGGGACAAAACCCCATGGTCTGCACATGCACCAATAAGCTAAAGCTAATAGCTACTCTTATTCATTAATAGCTAAAACTGAATTTAATATTCTTTAAAAGTTAAAACTGAATTTAATATTCTGTAAAAGCTAAAGTTGAATAAGCACTATTATTTTTTAATATTCTTTTATAGCTAAAGATTGTTTTTTTTTACCAAATTAATAGCTAAAGTGTTCACCTCTCTTAATGCTTGCTCCCACTTTGGTTGATGATCAGAAGACAATCGCCCAAGACAACTGTGGCATGCCCTGTTTATAGCTGCTTATCCTATTCTGTCTTTCCGTCATCTCAACCTCGCACCTAAGCATCACGTTCCTAGGGACAGAGACCTGGAGCTGCGGCTGCCTTCTGCGGAGTGGTAGACTTGTTGAGCAAAGCTGCAGGCTTGTTCCGCTTCTTGGTCTTGGTAGTGGCAACCAGAACGAATTGCTCCTTAGTTGGCTGAATAGTGACAGTCTTGGTGTTAGTCAACCCTACAAAAGAATAACCATAACTAATTAAATACCAAGCTACACAGATTTGAGAAAGATTTTAAAAAGAATGTACATGGAATTGATCAATCAAGATTTAAGCTAACGTTTTGGTTCTAAAAAAACATCTGCCTACCAATATCTTCTCATGTCAACTCTTGTTGAACCTAGAAAGGATCAAACATAACATTCAATCGCATTTCAATCTCAAGTAAGAGCTCATCTGTCAGAGGATTAATAATCAGTATAAGAACCATAGATTTGTTCTAAACCCTGCAGTCAACGCTACAAACCTAAAACAACACTCATTGCCCAAAGATATCATCTTCAATCCACATAATCTAGCTTCAGCTTCACAGATGAAGAAGCTCATACCTTATACTTTGCAGAGTGTTGAGTATACTGCTTCTCCTTGGAAGCCATCACTTCTATAGTTGTTTTCCAATTCTCCATTTGAAGCTCACAAGGAGCTATCTCATCTTCCAGTTGAGCAAGCTTTCTGAAATCTCAAAAGTTTTTCAATTAACCAATCTAAGGAACCATAAATTCACGAATGAAACCACAATAAGTTAGAAACTGCAAAGGGTTTTGCAGTTCTAAATTACTATGTACCTCTTCAAGTAGGACAATCTTGCTATTGCCTTTCGAGTGTAATCAAGAAGAACTTTCGAGTCCTTTTCCACCTTGGCCCTTTTCTCCTCTACACTAGTCTTTCTCAAAGAGATATCCCCCATAGCAATTAGAAAGCTGCAAATCCAATCATCACATAACAGCAAAACATAAATAAATATAAAGAACATAACAATCGTTAAGATAATGGCTCTGACCTACTCATTTCGGTGTCTCTAATGTTCAATAAATTCGCAACATTTGCAAGTGCATGAGCTGATGCCACAACGTTCGACGCCAGGCTCTCCTGTGCTAATCCTGCACTCTCCAATATCTCCCCGATCCTAGTAGCTGTGGATTCATAATTTGCAATGAACAAACAACTTCATAGTAACAACTATCGGATAAGATCAATGAATAATCTACTAAGAAGCATTACTGAACATCAATCATCCAATACAAATCTTCACGAAATCAATGAGACTACAGAAAGAAAATAAGAAATATCTAACCATTTCCAAGAATCTAGGGCGCTGAATAATGCTGATGAATTCAACATACTACTCTTCAACATTTTCCAGTAAAACCGAATTTTAATGTGTACTATAAAACAGAATCACTTCAAAAATGGTGGTACGAACTGTAACACCTGGGACAAAACCCCATGGTCTGCACATGCACCAATAAGCTAAAGCTAATAGCTACTCTTATTCATTAATAGCTAAAACTGAATTTAATATTCTTTAAAAGTTAAAACTGAATTTAATATTCTGTAAAAGCTAAAGTTGAATAAGCACTATTATTTTTTAATATTCTTTTATAGCTAAAGATTGTTTTTTTTTACCAAATTAATAGCTAAAGTGTTCACCTCTCTTAATGCTTGCTCCCACTTTGGTTGATGATCAGAAGACAATCGCCCAAGACAACTGTGGCATGCCCTGTTTATAGCTGCTTATCCTATTCTGTCTTTCCGTCATCTCAACCTCGCACCTAAGCATCACGTTCCTAGGGACAGAGACCTGGAGCTGCGGCTGCCTTCTGCGGAGTGGTAGACTTGTTGAGCAAAGCTGCAGGCTTGTTCCGCTTCTTGGTCTTGGTAGTGGCAACCAGAACGAATTGCTCCTTAGTTGGCTGAATAGTGACAGTCTTGGTGTTAGTCAACCCTACAAAAGAATAACCATAACTAATTAAATACCAAGCTACACAGATTTGAGAAAGATTTTAAAAAGAATGTACATGGAATTGATCAATCAAGATTTAAGCTAACGTTTTGGTTCTAAAAAAACATCTGCCTACCAATATCTTCTCATGTCAACTCTTGTTGAACCTAGAAAGGATCAAACATAACCTTCAATCGCATTTCAATCTCAAGTAAGAGCTCATCTGTCAGAGGATTAATAATCAGTATAAGAACCATAGATTTGTTCTAAACCCTGCAGTCAAGGCTACAAACCTAAAACAACACTCATTGCCCAAAGATATCATCTTCAATCCACATAATCTAGCTTCAGCTTCACAGATGAAGAAGCTCATACCTTATACTTTGCAGAGTGTTGAGTATACTGCTTCTCCTTGGAAGCCATCACTTCTATAGTTGTTTTCCAATTCTCCATTTGAAGCTCACAAGGAGCTATCTCATCTTCCAGTTGAGCAAGCTTTCTGAAATCTCAAAAGTTTTTCAATTAACCAATCTAAGGAACCATAAATTCACGAATGAAACCACAATAAGTTAGAAACTGCAAAGGGTTTTGCAGTTCTAAATTACTATGTACCTCTTCAAGTAGGACAATCTTGCTATTGCCTTTCGAGTGTAATCAAGAAGAACTTTCGAGTCCTTTTCCACCTTGGCCCTTTTCTCCTCTACACTAGTCTTTCTCAAAGAGATATCCCCCATAGCAATTAGAAAGCTGCAAATCCAATCATCACATAACAGCAAAACATAAATAAATATAAAGAACATAACAATCGTTAAGATAATGGCTCTGACCTACTCATTTCGGTGTCTCTAATGTTCAATAAATTCGCAACATTTGCAAGTGCATGAGCTGATGCCACAACGTTCGACGCCAGGCTCTCCTGTGCTAATCCTGCACTCTCCAATATCTCCCCGATCCTAGTAGCTGTGGATTCATAATTTGCAATGAACAAACAACTTCATAGTAACAACTATCGGATAAGATCAATGAATAATCTACTAAGAAGCATTACTGAACATCAATCATCCAATACAAATCTTCACGAAATCAATGAGACTACAGAAAGAAAATAAGAAATATCTAACCATTTCCAAGAATCTAGGGCGCTGAATAATGCTGATGAATTCAACATACTACTCTTCAACATTTTCCAGTAAAACAGAATTTTAATGTGTACTATAAAACAGAATCACTTCAAAAATGGTGGTACGAACTGTAACACCTGGGACAAAACCCCATGGTCTGCACATGCACCAATAAGCTAAAGCTAATAGCTACTCTTATTCATTAATAGCTAAAACTGAATTTAATATTCTTTAAAAGTTAAAACTGAATTTAATATTCTGTAAAAGCTAAAGTTGAATAAGCACTATTATTTTTTAATATTCTTTTATAGCTAAAGATTGTTTTTTTTTACCAAATTAATAGCTAAAGTGTTCACCTCTCTTAATGCTTGCTCCCACTTTGGTTGATGATCAGAAGACAATCGCCCAAGACAACTGTGGCATGCCCTGTTTATAGCTGCTTATCCTATTCTGTCTTTCCGTCATCTCAACCTCGCACCTAAGCATCACGTTCCTAGGGACAGAGACCTGGAGCTGCGGCTGCCTTCTGCGGAGTGGTAGACTTGTTGAGCAAAGCTGCAGGCTTGTTCCGCTTCTTGGTCTTGGTAGTGGCAACCAGAACGAATTGCTCCTTAGTTGGCTGAATAGTGACAGTCTTGGTGTTAGTCAACCCTACAAAAGAATAACCATAACTAATTAAATACCAAGCTACACAGATTTGAGAAAGATTTTAAAAAGAATGTACATGGAATTGATCAATCAAGATTTAAGCTAACGTTTTGGTTCTAAAAAAACATCTGCCTACCAATATCTTCTCATGTCAACTCTTGTTGAACCTAGAAAGGATCAAACATAACATTCAATCGCATTTCAATCTCAAGTAAGAGCTCATCTGTCAGAGGATTAATAATCAGTATAAGAACCATAGATTTGTTCTAAACCCTGCAGTCAAGGCTACAAACCTAAAACAACACTCATTGCCCAAAGATATCATCTTCAATCCACATAATCTAGCTTCAGCTTCACAGATGAAGAAGCTCATACCTTATACTTTGCAGAGTGTTGAGTATACTGCTTCTCCTTGGAAGCCATCACTTCTATAGTTGTTTTCCAATTCTCCATTTGAAGCTCACAAGGAGCTATCTCATCTTCCAGTTGAGCAAGCTTTCTGAAATCTCAAAAGTTTTTCAATTAACCAATCTAAGGAACCATAAATTCACGAATGAAACCATAATAAGTCAGAAACTGCAAAGGGTTTTGCAGTTCTAAATTACTATGTACCTCTTCAAGTAGGACAATCTTGCTATTGCCTTTCGAGTGTAATCAAGAAGAACTTTCGAGTCCTTTTCCACCTTGGCCCTTTTCTCCTCTACACTAGTCTTTCTCAAAGAGATATCCCCCATAGCAATTAGAAAGCTGCAAATCCAATCATCACATAACAGCAAAACATAAATAAATATAAAGAACATAACAATCGTTAAGATAATGGCTATGACCTACTCATTTCGGTGTCTCTAATGTTCAATAAATTCACAACATTTGCAAGTGCATGAGCTGATGCCACAACGTTCGACGCCAGGCTCTCCTGTGCTAATCCTGTACTCTCCAATATCTCCCCGATCCTAGTAGCTGTGGATTCATAATTTGCATTGAACAAACAACTTCATAGTAACAACTATCGGATAAGATCAATGAATAATCTACTAAGAAGCATTACTGAACATCAATCATCCAATACAAATCTTCACGAAATCAATGAGACTACAGAAAGAAAATAAGAAATATCTAACCATTTCCAAGAATCTAGGGCGCTGAATAATGCTGATGAATTCAACATACTACTCTTCAACATTTTCCAGTAAAACAGAATTTTAATGTGTACTATAAAACAGAATCACTTCAAAAATGGTGGTACGAACTGTAACACCTGGGACAAAACCCCATGGTCTGCACATGCACCAATAAGCTAAAGCTAATAGCTACTCTTATTCATTAATAGCTAAAACTGAATTTAATATTCTTTAAAAGTTAAAACTGAATTTAATATTCTGTAAAAGCTAAAGTTGAATAAGCACTATTATTTTTTAATATTCTTTTATAGCTAAAGATTTTTTTTTTTACCAAATTAATAGCCAAAGTGTTCACCTCTTTTAATGCTTGCTCCCACTTTGGTTGATGATCAGAAGACAATCGCCCAAGACAACTGTGGCATGCCCTGTTTATAGCTGCTTATCCTATTCTGTCTTTCCGTCATCTCAACCTCGCACCTAAGCATCACGTTCCTAGGGACAGAGACCTGGAGCTGCGGCTGCCTTCTGCGGAGTGGTAGACTTGTTGAGCAAAGCTGCAGGCTTGTTCCGCTTCTTGGTCTTGGTAGTGGCAACCAGAACGAATTGCTCCTTAGTTGGCTGAATAGTGACAGTCTTGGTGTTAGTCAACCCTACAAAAGAATAACCATAACTAATTAAATACCAAGCTACACAGATTTGAGAAAGATTTTAAAAAGAATGTACATGGAATTGATCAATCAAGATTTAAGCTAACGTTTTGGTTCTAAAAAAACATCTGCCTACCAATATCTTCTCATGTCAACTCTTGTTGAACCTAGAAAGGATCAAACATAACATTCAATCGCATTTCAATCTCAAGTAAGAGCTCATCTGTCAGAGGATTAATAATCAGTATAAGAACCATAGATTTGTTCTAAACCCTGCAGTCAACGCTACAAACCTAAAACAACACTCATTGCCCAAAGATATCATCTTCAATCCACATAATCTAGCTTCAGCTTCACAGATGAAGAAGCTCATACCTTATACTTTGCAGAGTGTTGAGTATACTGCTTCTCCTTGGAAGCCATCACTTCTATAGTTGTTTTCCAATTCTCCATTTGAAGCTCACAAGGAGCTATCTCATCTTCCAGTTGAGCAAGCTTTCTGAAATCTCAAAAGTTTTTCAATTAACCAATCTAAGGAACCATAAATTCACGAATGAAACCATAATAAGTAAGAAACTGCAAAGGGTTTTGCAGTTCTAAATTACTATGTACCTCTTCAAGTAGGACAATCTTGCTATTGCCTTTCGAGTGTAATCAAGAAGAACTTTCGAGTCCTTTTCCACCTTGGCCCTTTTCTCCTCTACACTAGTCTTTCTCAAAGAGATATCCCCCATAGCAATTAGAAAGCTGCAAATCCAATCATCACATAACAGCAAAACATAAATAAATATAAAGAACATAACAATCGTTAAGATAATGGCTCTGACCTACTCATTTCGGTGTCTCTAATGTTCAATAAATTCGCAACATTTGCAAGTGCATGAGCTGATGCCACAACGTTCGACGCCAGGCTCTCCTGTGCTAATCCTGCACTCTCCAATATCTCCCCGATCCTAGTAGCTGTGGATTCATAATTTGCAATGAACAAACAACTTCATAGTAACAACTATCGGATAAGATCAATGAATAATCTACTAAGAAGCATTACTGAACATCAATCATCCAATACAAATCTTCACGAAATCAATGAGACTACAGAAAGAAAATAAGAAATATCTAACCATTTCCAAGAATCTAGGGCGCTGAATAATGCTGATGAATTCAACATACTACTCTTCAACATTTTCCAGTAAAACAGAATTTTAATGTGTACTATAAAACAGAATCACTTCAAAAATGGTGGTACGAACTGTAACACCTGGGACAAAACCCCATGGTCTGCACATGCACCAATAAGCTAAAGCTAATAGCTACTCTTATTCATTAATAGCTAAAACTGAATTTAATATTCTTTAAAAGTTAAAACTGAATTTAATATTCTGTAAAAGCTAAAGTTGAATAAGCACTATTATTTTTTAATATTCTTTTATAGCTAAAGATTGTTTTTTTTTACCAAATTAATAGCTAAAGTGTTCACCTCTCTTAATGCTTGCTCCCACTTTGGTTGATGATCAGAAGACAATCGCCCAAGACAACTGTGGCATGCCCTGTTTATAGCTGCTTATCCTATTCTGTTTTTCCGTCATCTCAACCTCGCACCTAAGCATCACGTTCCTAGGGACAGAGACCTGGAGCTGCGGCTGCCTTCAGCGGAGTGGTAGACTTGTTGAGCAAAGCTGCAGGCTTGTTCTGCTTCTTGGTCTTGGTAGTGGCAACCAGAACGAATTGCTCCTTAGTTGGCTGAATAGTGACAGTCTTGGTGTTAGTCAACCCTACAAAAGAATAACCATAACTAATTAAATACCAAGCTACACAGATTTGAGAAAGATTTTAAAAAGAATGTACATGGAATTGATCAATCAAGATTTTAGCTAACGTTTTGGTTCTAAAAAAACATCTGCCTACCAATATCTTCTCATGTCAACTCTTGTTGAACCTAGAAAGGATCAAACATAACATTCAATCGCATTTCAATCTCAAGTAAGAGCTCATCTGTCAGAGGATTAATAATCAATATAAGAACCATAGATTTGTTCTAAACCCTGCAGTCAAGGCTACAAACCTAAAACAACACTCATTGCCCAAAGATATCATCTTCAATCCACATAATCTAGCTTCAGCTTCACAGATGAAGAAGCTCATACCTTATACTTTGAAGAGTGTTGAGTATACTGCTTCTCCTTGGAAGCCATCACTTCTATAGTTGTTTTCCAATTCTCCATTTGAAGCTCACAAGGAGCTATCTCATCTTCCAGTTGAGCAAGCTTTCTGAAATCTCAAAAGTTTTTCAATTAACCATTCTAAGGAACCATAAATTCACGAATGAAACCACAATAAGTTAGAAACTGCAAAGGGTTTTGCAGTTCTAAATTACTATGTACCTCTTCAAGTAGGACAATCTTGCTATTGCCTTTCGAGTGTAATCAAGAAGAACTGTCGAGTCCTTTTCCACGTTGGCCCTTTTCTCCTCTACACTAGTCTTTCTCAAAGAGATATCCCCCATAGCAATTAGAAAGCTGCAAATCCAATCATCACATAACAGCAAAACATAAATAAATATAAAGAACATAACAATCGTTAAGATAATGGCTCTGACCTACTCATTTCGGTGTCTCTAATGTTCAATAAATTCGCAACATTTGCAAGTGCATGAGCTGATGCCACAACGTTCGACGCCAGGCTCTCCTGTGCTAATCCTGCACTCTCCAATGTCTCCCCGATCCTAGTAGCCGTGGATTCATAATTTGCAATGAACAAACAACTTCATAGTAACAACTATCGGATAAGATCAATGAATAATCTACTAAGAAGCATTACTGAACATCAATCATCCAATACAAATCTTCACGAAATCAATGAGACTACAGAAAGAAAATAAGAAATATCTAACCATTTCCAAGAATCTAGGGCGCTGAATAATGCTGATAAATTCAACATACTACTCTTCAACATTTTCCAGTAAAACAGAATTTTAATGTGTACTATAAAACAGAATCACTTCAAAAATGGTGGTACGAACTGTAACACCTGGGACAAAACCCCATGGTCTGCACATGCACCAATAAGCTAAAGCTAATAGCTACTCTTATTCATTAATAGCTAAAACTGAATTTAATATTCTTTAAAAGTTAAAACTGAATTTAATATTCTGTAAAAGCTAAAGTTGAATAAGCACTATTATTTTTTAATATTCTTTTATAGCTAAAGATTTTTTTTTTTTACCAAATTAATAGCTAAAGTGTTCACCTCTTTTAATGCTTGCTCCCACTTTGGTTGATGATTAGAAGACAATCGCCCAAGACAACTGTGACATGCCCTGTTTATAGCTGCTTATCCTATTCTGTTTTTCCGTCATCTCAACCTCGCACCTAAGCATCACGTTCCTAGGGACAGAGACCTGGAGCTGCGGCTGCCTTCTGCGGAGTGGTAGACTTGTTGAGCAAAGCTGCAGGCTTGTTCTGCTTCTTGGTCTTGGTAGTGGCAACCAGAACGAATTGCTCCTTAGTTGGCTGAATAGTGACAGTCTTGGTGTTAGTCAACCCTACAAAAGAATAACCATAACTAATTAAATACCAAGCTACACAGATTTGAGAAAGATTTTAAAAAGAATGTACATGGAATTGATCAATCAAGATTTAAGCTAACGTTTTGGTTCTAAAAAACATCTGCCTACCAATATCTTCTCATGTCAACTCTTGTTGAACCTAGAAAGGATCAAACATAACATTCAATCGCATTTCAATCTCAAGTAAGAGCTCATCTGTCAGAGGATTAATAATCAATATAAGAACCATAGATTTGTTCTAAACCCTGCAGTCAAGGCTACAAACCTAAAACAACACTCATTGCCCAAAGATATCATCTTCAATCCACATAATCTAGCTTCAGCTTCACAGATGAAGAAGCTCATACCTTATACTTTGCAGAGTGTTGAGTATACTGCTTCTCCTTGGAAGCCATCACTTCTATAGTTGTTTTCCAATTCTCCATTTGAAGCTCACAAGGAGCTATCTCATCTTCCAGTTGAGCAAGCTTTCTGAAATCTCAAAAGTTTTTCAATTAACCAATCTAAGGACCCATAAATTCACGAATGAAACCACAATAAGTTAGAAACTGCAAAGGGTTTTGCAGTTCTAAATTACTATGTACCTCTTCAAGTAGGACAATCTTCCTTTTGCCTTTCGAGTGTAATCAAGAAGAACTTTCGAGTCCTTTTCCACCTTGGCCCTTTTCTCCTCTACACTAGTCTTTCTCAAAGAGATATCCCCCATAGCAATTAGAAAGCTGCAAATCCAATCATCACATAACAGCAAAACATAAATAAATATAAAGAACATAGCAATCGTTAAGATAATGGCTCTAACCTACTCATTTCGGTGTCTCTAATGTTCAATAAATTCGCAACATTTGCAAGTGCATGAGCTGATGCCACAACGTTCGACGCCAGGCTCTCCTGTGCTAATCCGGCACTCTCCAATATCTCCCTGATCCTAGTAGCTGTGGATTCATAATTTGCAATGAACAAACAACTTCATAGTAACAACTATCGGATAAGATCAATGAATAATCTACTAAGAAGCATTACTGAACATCAATCATCCAATACAAATCTTCACGAAATCAATGAGACTACAGAAAGAAAATAAGAAATATCTAACCATTTCCAAGAATCTAGGGCGCTGAATAATGCTGATGAATTCAACATACTACTCTTCAATATTTTCCATTAAAACAGAATTTTGATGTGTACTATAAAACAGAATCACTTCAAAAATGGTGGTACGAACTGTAACACCTGGGACAAAACCCCATGGTCTGCACATGCACCAATAAGCTAAAGCTAATAGCTACTCTTATTCATTAATAGCTAAAGCTGAATTTAATATTCTTTAAAAGCTAAAACTGAATTTAATATTCTTTAAAAGCTAAAGTTGAATAAGCACTATTATTTTTTAATATTCTTTAATAGCTAAAGATTTTTTTTGTGACCAAATTAATAGCTAAAGTGTTCACCTCTTTTAATGCTTTCTCCCACTTTGGTTGATGATTAGAAGACAATCGCCCAAGACAGATGTGGCATGCCCTGTTTATAGCTGCTTATCCTATTCTGTATTTCCGTCATCTCAACCTCGCACCTAAGCATCACGTTCCTAGGGACAGAGACCTGGAGCTGCGGCTGCCTTCTGCGGAGTGGTAGACTTGTTGAGCAAAGCTGCAGGCTTGTTCTGCTTCTTGGTCTTGGTAGTGGCAACCAGAACGAATTGCTCCTTAGTTGGCTGAATAGTGACAGTCTTGGTGTTAGTCAACCCTACAAAAGAATAACCATAACTAATTAAATACCAAGCTACACAGATTTGAGAAAGATTTTAAAAAGAATGTACATGGAATTGATCAATCAAGATTTAAGCTAACGTTTTGGTTCTAAAAAACATCTGCCTACCAATATCTTCTCATGTCAACTCTTGTTGAACCTAGAAAGGATCAAACATAACATTCAATCGCATTTCAATCTCAAGTAAGAGCTCATCTGTCAGAGGATTAATAATCAATATAAGAACCATAGATTTGTTCTAAACCCTGCAGTCAAGGCTACAAACCTAAAACAACACTCATTGCCCAAAGATATCATCTTCAATCCACATAATCTAGCTTCAGCTTCACAGATGAAGAAGCTCATACCTTATACTTTGCAGAGTGTTGAGTATACTGCTTCTCCTTGGAAGCCATCACTTCTATAGTTGTTTTCCAATTCTCCATTTGAAGCTCACAAGGAGCTATCTCATCTTCCAGTTGAGCAAGCTTTCTGAAATCTCAAAAGTTTTTCAATTAACCAATCTAAGGACCCATAAATTCACGAATGAAACCACAATAAGTTAGAAACTGCAAAGGGTTTTGCAGTTCTAAATTACTATGTACCTCTTCAAGTAGGACAATCTTCCTTTTGCCTTTCGAGTGTAATCAAGAAGAACTTTCGAGTCCTTTTCCACCTTGGCCCTTTTCTCCTCTACACTAGTCTTTCTCAAAGAGATATCCCCCATAGCAATTAGAAAGCTGCAAATCCAATCATCACATAACAGCAAAACATAAATAAATATAAAGAACATAGCAATCGTTAAGATAATGGCTCTAACCTACTCATTTCGGTGTCTCTAATGTTCAATAAATTCGCAACATTTGCAAGTGCATGAGCTGATGCCACAACGTTCGACGCCAGGCTCTCCTGTGCTAATCCGGCACTCTCCAATATCTCCCTGATCCTAGTAGCTGTGGATTCATAATTTGCAATGAACAAACAACTTCATAGTAACAACTATCGGATAAGATCAATGAATAATCTACTAAGAAGCATTACTGAACATCAATCATCCAATACAAATCTTCACGAAATCAATGAGACTACAGAAAGAAAATAAGAAATATCTAACCATTTCCAAGAATCTAGGGCGCTGAATAATGCTGATGAATTCAACATACTACTCTTCAATATTTTCCATTAAAACAGAATTTTGATGTGTACTATAAAACAGAATCACTTCAAAAATGGTGGTACGAACTGTAACACCTGGGACAAAACCCCATGGTCTGCACATGCACCAATAAGCTAAAGCTAATAGCTACTCTTATTCATTAATAGCTAAAGCTGAATTTAATATTCTTTAAAAGCTAAAACTGAATTTAATATTCTTTAAAAGCTAAAGTTGAATAAGCACTATTATTTTTTAATATTCTTTAATAGCTAAAGATTTTTTTTGTGACCAAATTAATAGCTAAAGTGTTCACCTCTTTTAATGCTTTCTCCCACTTTGGTTGATGATTAGAAGACAATCGCCCAAGACAGATGTGGCATGCCCTGTTTATAGCTGCTTATCCTATTCTGTATTTCCGTCATCTCAACCTCGCACCTAAGCATCACGTTCCTAGGGACAGAGACCTGGAGCTGCGGCTGCCTTCTGCGGAGTGGTAGACTTGTTGAGCAAAGCTGCAGGCTTGTTCTGCTTCTTGGTCTTGGTAGTGGCAACCAGAACGAATTGCTCCTTAGTTGGCTGAATAGTGACAGTCTTGGTGTTAGTCAACCCTACAAAAGAATAACCATAACTAATTAAATACCAAGCTACACAGATTTGAGAAAGATTTTAAAAAGAATGTACATGGAATTGATCAATCAAGATTTAAGCTAACGTTTTGGTTCTAAAAAACATCTGCCTACCAATATCTTCTCATGTCAACTCTTGTTGAACCTAGAAAGGATCAAACATAACATTCAATCGCATTTCAATCTCAAGTAAGAGCTCATCTGTCAGAGGATTAATAATCAATATAAGAACCATAGATTTGTTCTAAACCCTGCAGTCAAGGCTACAAACCTAAAACAACACTCATTGCCCAAAGATATCATCTTCAATCCACATAATCTAGCTTCAGCTTCACAGATGAAGAAGCTCATACCTTATACTTTGCAGAGTGTTGAGTATACTGCTTCTCCTTGGAAGCCATCACTTCTATAGTTGTTTTCCAATTCTCCATTTGAAGCTCACAAGGAGCTATCTCATCTTCCAGTTGAGCAAGCTTTCTGAAATCTCAAAAGTTTTTCAATTAACCAATCTAAGGACCCATAAATTCACGAATGAAACCACAATAAGTTAGAAACTGCAAAGGGTTTTGCAGTTCTAAATTACTATGTACCTCTTCAAGTAGGACAATCTTCCTTTTGCCTTTCGAGTGTAATCAAGAAGAACTTTCGAGTCCTTTTCCACCTTGGCCCTTTTCTCCTCTACACTAGTCTTTCTCAAAGAGATATCCCCCATAGCAATTAGAAAGCTGCAAATCCAATCATCACATAACAGCAAAACATAAATAAATATAAAGAACATAGCAATCGTTAAGATAATGGCTCTAACCTACTCATTTCGGTGTCTCTAATGTTCAATAAATTCGCAACATTTGCAAGTGCATGAGCTGATGCCACAACGTTCGACGCCAGGCTCTCCTGTGCTAATCCGGCACTCTCCAATATCTCCCTGATCCTAGTAGCTGTGGATTCATAATTTGCAATGAACAAACAACTTCATAGTAACAACTATCGGATAAGATCAATGAATAATCTACTAAGAAGCATTACTGAACATCAATCATCCAATACAAATCTTCACGAAATCAATGAGACTACAGAAAGAAAATAAGAAATATCTAACCATTTCCAAGAATCTAGGGCGCTGAATAATGCTGATGAATTCAACATAGTACTCTTCAATATTTTCCATTAAAACAGAATTTTGATGTGTACTATAAAACAGAATCACTTCAAAAATGGTGGTACGAACTGTAACACCTGGGACAAAACCCCATGGTCTGCACATGCACCAATAAGCTAAAGCTAATAGCTACTCTTATTCATTAATAGCTAAAGCTGAATTTAATATTCTTTAAAAGCTAAAACTGAATTTAATATTCTTTAAAAGCTAAAGTTGAATAAGCACTATTATTTTTTAATATTCTTTAATAGCTAAAGATTTTTTTTGTGACCAAATTAATAGCTAAAGTGTTCACCTCTTTTAATGCTTTCTCCCACTTTGGTTGATGATTAGAAGACAATCGCCCAAGACAGATGTGGCATGCCCTGTTTATAGCTGCTTATCCTATTCTGTATTTCCGTCATCTCAACCTCGCACCTAAGCATCACGTTCCTAGGGACAGAGACCTGGAGCTGCGGCTGCCTTCTGCGGAGTGGTAGACTTGTTGAGCAAAGCTGCAGGCTTGTTCTGCTTCTTGGTCTTGGTAGTGGCAACCAGAACGAATTGCTCCTTAGTTGGCTGAATAGTGACAGTCTTGGTGTTAGTCAACCCTACAAAAGAATAACCATAACTAATTAAATACCAAGCTACACAGATTTGAGAAATATTTTAAAAAGAATGTACATGGAATTGATCAATCAAGATTTAAGCTAACGTTTTGGTTCTAAAAAAACATATGCCTACCAATATCTTCTCATGTCAACTCTTGCTGAACCTAGAAAGGATCAAACATAACATTCAATCGCATTTCAATCTCAAGTAAGAGCTCGTCTGTCAGAGGATTAATAATCAATATAAGAACCATAGATTTGTTCTAAACCCTGCAGTCAAGGCTACAAACCTAAAACAACACTCATTGCCCAAAGATATGATCTTCAATCCACATAATCTAGCTTCAGCTTCACAGATGAAGAAGCTCATACCTTATACTTTGCAGAGTGTTGAGTATACTGCTTCTCCTTGGATGCCTTCACTTCTATAGTTGTTTTCCAATACTCCATTCGAAGCTCACAAGGAGCTATCTCATCTTCCAGTTGAGCAAGCTTTCTGAAATCAGAGAAATCTCAAAAGTTTTTCAATTAACCAATCTAAGGAACCATAAATTCACGAATGAAACCACAATAAGTTAGAAACTGCAAAGGGTTTTGCAGTTCTAAATTACTATGTACCTCTTCAAGTAGGACAATCTTGCTATTGCCTTTCGAGTGTAATCAAGAAGAACTTTCGAGTCCTTTTCCACCTTGGCCCTTTTCTCCTCTACACTAGTCTTTCTCAAAGAGATATCCCCCATAGCAATTAGAAAGCTGCAAATCCAATCATCACATAACAGCAAAACATAAATAAATATAAAGAACATAACAATCGTTAAGATAATGGCTCTGACCTACTCATTTCGGTGTCTCTAATGTTCAATAAATTCGCAACATTTGCAAGTGCATGAGCTGATGCCACAACGTTCGACGCCAGGCTCTCCTGTGCTAATCCTGCACTCTCCAATATCTCCCTGATCCTAGTAGCTGTGGATTCATAATTTGCAATGAACAAACAACTTCATAGTAACAACTATCAGATAAGATCAATGAATAATCTACTAAGAAGCATTACTGAACATCAATCATCCAATACAAATCTTCACGAAATCAATGAGACTACAGAAAGAAAATAAGAAATATCTAACCATTTCCAAGAATCTAGGGCGCTGAATAATGCTGATGAATTCAACATACTACTCTTCAATATTTTCCATTAAAACAGAATTTTGATGTGTACTATAAAACAGAATCACTTCAAAAATGGTGGTACGAACTGTAACACCTGGGACAAAACCCCATGGTCTGCACATGCACCAATAAGCTAAAGCTAATAGCTACTCTTATTCATTAATAGCTAAAGCTGAATTTAATATTCTTTAAAAGCTAAAACTGAATTTAATATTCTTTAAAAGCTAAAGTTGAATAAGCACTATTATTTTTTAATATTCTTTAATAGCTAAAGATTTTTTTTGTGACCAAATTAATAGCTAAAGTGTTCACCTCTTTTAATGCTTTCTCCCACTTTGGTTGATGATTAGAAGACAATCGCCCAAGACAGATGTGGCATGCCCTGTTTATAGCTGCTTATCCTATTCTGTATTTCCGTCATCTCAACCTCGCACCTAAGCATCACGTTCCTAGGGACAGAGACCTGGAGCTGCGGCTGCCTTCTGCGGAGTGGTAGACTTGTTGAGCAAAGCTGCAGGCTTGTTCTGCTTCTTGGTCTTGGTAGTGGCAACCAGAACGAATTGCTCCTTAGTTGGTTGAATAGTGACAGTCTTGGTGTTAGTCAACCCTACAAAAGAATAACCATAACTAATTAAATACCAAGCTACACAGATTTGAGAAATATTTTAAAAAGAATGTACATGGAATTGATCAATCAAGATTTAAGCTAACGTTTTGGTTCTAAAAAAACATATGCCTACCAATATCTTCTCATGTCAACTCTTGCTGAACCTAGAAAGGATCAAACATAACATTCAATCGCATTTCAATCTCAAGTAAGAGCTCGTCTGTTAGAGGATTAATAATCAATATAAGAACCATAGATTTGTTCTAAACCCTGCAGTCAAGGCTACAAACCTAAAACAACACTCATTGCCCAAAGATATGATTTTCAATCCACATAATCTAGCTTCAGCTTCACAGATGAAGAAGCTCATACCTTATAATTTGCAGAGTGTTGAGTATACTGCTTCTCATTGGAAGCCATCACTTCTATAGTTGTTTTCCAATACTCCATTCGAAGCTCACAAGGAGCTATCTCATCTTCCAGTTGAGCAAGCTTTCTGAAATCAGAGAAATCTCAAAAGTTTTTCAATTAACCAATCTAAGGAACCATAAATTCACGAATGAAACCACAATAAGTTAGAAACTGCAAAGGGTTTTGCGGTTCTAAATTACTATGTACCTCTTCAAGTAGGACAATCTTGCTATTGCCTTTCGAGTGTAATCAAGAAGAACTTTCGAGTCCTTTTCCACCTTGGCCCTTTTCTCCTCTACACTAGTCTTTCTCAAAGAGATATCCCCCATAGCAATTAGAAAGCTGCAAATCCAATCATCACATAACAGCAAAACATAAATAAATACAAAGAACATAACAATCGTTAAGATAATGGCCCTGACCTACTCATTTCGGTGTCTCTAATGTTCAATAAATTCCCAACATTTGCAAGTGCATGAGATGATGCCACAACGTTCGACGCCAGACTCTCCTGTGCTAATCCTGCACTCTCCAATATCTCCCCGATCCTAGTATCTGTGGATTCATAATTTGCAGTGAACAAACAACTTCATAGTAACAACTATCACATAAGATCAATGAATAATCTACTAAGAAGCATTACTGAACATCAATCATCCAATACAAATCTTCACGAAATCAATGAGACTACAGAAAAAAAATAAGAAATATCTAACCATTTCCAAGAATCTAGGGCGCTGAATAATGCTGATGAATTCAACATACTACTCTTCAATATTTTCCATTAAAACAGAATTTTGATGTGTACTATAAAACAGAATCACTTCAAAAATGGTGGTACGAACTGTAACACCTGGGACAAAACCCCATGGTCTGCACATGCACCAATAAGCTAAAGCTAATAGCTACTCTTATTCATTAATAGCTAAAGCTGAATTTAATATTCTTTAAAAGCTAAAACTGAATTTAATATTCTTTAAAAGCTAAAGTTGAATAAGCACTATTATTTTTTAATATTCTTTAATAGCTAAAGATTTTTTTTGTGACCAAATTAATAGCTAAAGTGTTCACCTCTTTTAATGCTTTCTCCCACTTTGGTTGATGATTAGAAGACAATCGCCCAAGACAGATGTGGCATGCCCTGTTTATAGCTGCTTATCCTATTCTGTATTTCCGTCATCTCAACCTCGCACCTAAGCATCACGTTCCTAGGGACAGAGACCTGGAGCTGCGGCTGCCTTCTGCGGAGTGGTAGACTTGTTGAGCAAAGCTGCAGGCTTGTTCTGCTTCTTGGTCTTGGTAGTGGCAACCAGAACGAATTGCTCCTTAGTTGGTTGAATAGTGACAGTCTTGGTGTTAGTCAACCCTACAAAAGAATAACCATAACTAATTAAATACCAAGCTACACAGATTTGAGAAATATTTTAAAAAGAATGTACATGGAATTGATCAATCAAGATTTAAGCTAACGTTTTGGTTCTAAAAAAACATATGCCTACCAATATCTTCTCATGTCAACTCTTGCTGAACCTAGAAAGGATCAAACATAACATTCAATCGCATTTCAATCTCAAGTAAGAGCTCGTCTGTTAGAGGATTAATAATCAATATAAGAACCATAGATTTGTTCTAAACCCTGCAGTCAAGGCTACAAACCTAAAACAACACTCATTGCCCAAAGATATGATTTTCAATCCACATAATCTAGCTTCAGCTTCACAGATGAAGAAGCTCATACCTTATAATTTGCAGAGTGTTGAGTATACTGCTTCTCATTGGAAGCCATCACTTCTATAGTTGTTTTCCAATACTCCATTCGAAGCTCACAAGGAGCTATCTCATCTTCCAGTTGAGCAAGCTTTCTGAAATCAGAGAAATCTCAAAAGTTTTTCAATTAACCAATCTAAGGAACCATAAATTCACGAATGAAACCACAATAAGTTAGAAACTGCAAAGGGTTTTGCGGTTCTAAATTACTATGTACCTCTTCAAGTAGGACAATCTTGCTATTGCCTTTCGAGTGTAATCAAGAAGAACTTTCGAGTCCTTTTCCACCTTGGCCCTTTTCTCCTCTACACTAGTCTTTCTCAAAGAGATATCCCCCATAGCAATTAGAAAGCTGCAAATCCAATCATCACATAACAGCAAAACATAAATAAATACAAAGAACATAACAATCGTTAAGATAATGGCCCTGACCTACTCATTTCGGTGTCTCTAATGTTCAATAAATTCCCAACATTTGCAAGTGCATGAGATGATGCCACAACGTTCGACGCCAGACTCTCCTGTGCTAATCCTGCACTCTCCAATATCTCCCCGATCCTAGTATCTGTGGATTCATAATTTGCAGTGAACAAACAACTTCATAGTAACAACTATCACATAAGATCAATGAATAATCTACTAAGAAGCATTACTGAACATCAATCATCCAATACAAATCTTCACGAAATCAATGAGACTACAGAAAAAAAATAAGAAATATCTAACCATTTCCAAGAATCTAGGGCGCTGAATAATGCTGATGAATTCAACATACTACTCTTCAATATTTTCCATTAAAACAGAATTTTGATGTGTACTATAAAACAGAATCACTTCAAAAATGGTGGTACGAACTGTAACACCTGGGACAAAACCCCATGGTCTGCACATGCACCAATAAGCTAAAGCTAATAGCTACTCTTATTCATTAATAGCTAAAGCTGAATTTAATATTCTTTAAAAGCTAAAACTGAATTTAATATTCTTTAAAAGCTAAAGTTGAATAAGCACTATTATTTTTTAATATTATTTAATAGCTAAAGATTTTTTTTGTGACCAAATTAATAGCTAAAGTGTTCACCTCTTTTAATGCTTGCTCCCACTTTGGTTGATGATTAGAAGACAATCGCCCAAGACAGATGTGGCATGCCCTGTTTATAGCTGCTTATCCTATTCTGTATTTCCGTCATCTCAACCTCGTACCTAAGCATCACGTTCCTAGGGACAGAGACCTGGAGCTGCGGCTGCCTTCTGCGGAGTGGTAGACTTGTTGAGCAAAGCTGCAGGCTTGTTCTGCTTCTTGGTCTTGGTAGTGGCAACCAGAACGAATTGCTCCTTAGTTGGTTGAATAGTGACAGTCTTGGTGTTAGTCAACCCTACAAAAGAATAACCATAACTAATTAAATACCAAGCTACACAGATTTGAGAAATATTTTAAAAAGAATGTACATGGAATTGATCAATCAAGATTTAAGCTAACGTTTTGGTTCTAAAAAAACATATACCTACCAATATCTTCTCATGTCAACTCTTGCTGAACCTAGAAAGGATCAAACATAACATTCAATCGCATTTCAATCTCAAGTAAGAGCTCGTCTGTCAGAGGATTAATAATCAATATAAGAACCATAGATTTGTTCTAAACCCTGCAGTCAAGGCTACAAACCTAAAACAACACTCATTGCCCAAAGATATGATCTTCAATCCACATAATCTAGCTTCAGCTTCACAGATGAAGAAGCTCATACCTTATACTTTGCAGAGTGTTGAGTATACTGCTTCTCCTTGGATGCCATCACTTCTATAGTTGTTTTCCAATACTCCATTCGAAGCTCACAAGGAGCTATCTCATCTTCCAGTTGAGCAAGCTTTCTGAAATCAGAGAAATCTCAAAAGTTTTTCAATTAACCAATCTAAGGAACCATAAATTCACGAATGAAACCACAATAAGTTAGAAACTGCAAAGGGTTTTGCAGTTCTAAATTACTATGTACCTCTTCAAGTAGGACAATCTTGCTATTGCCTTTCGAGTGTAATCAAGAAGAACTTTCGAGTCCTTTTCCACCTTGGCCCTTTTCTCCTCTACACTAGTCTTTCTCAAAGAGATGTCCCCCATAGCAATTAGAAAGCTGCAAATCCAATCATCACATAACAGCAAAACATAAATAAATACAAAGAACATAACAATCGTTAAGATAATGGCCCTGACCTACTCATTTCGGTGTCTCTAATGTTCAATAAATTCCCAACATTTGCAAGTGCATGAGCTGATGCCACAACGTTCGACGCCAGACTCTCCTGTGCTAATCCTGCACTCTCCAATATCTCCCCGATCCTAGTATCTGTGGATTCATAATTTGCAGTGAACAAACAACTTCATAGTAACAACTATCACATAAGATCAATGAATAATCTACTAAGAAGCATTACTGAACATCAATCATCCAATACAAATCTTCACGAAATCAATGAGACTACAGAAAAAAAATAAGAAATATCTAACCATTTCCAAGAATCTAGGGCGCTGAATAATGCTGATGAATTCAACATACTACTCTTCAATATTTTCCATTAAAACAGAATTTTGATGTGTACTATAAAACAGAATCACTTCAAAAATGGTGGTACGAACTGTAACACCTGGGACAAAACCCCATGGTCTACACATGCACCAATAAGCTAAAGCTAATAGCTACTCTTATTCATTAATAGCTAAAGCTGAATTTAATATTCTTTAAAAGCTAAAACTGAATTTAATATTCTTTAAAAGCTAAAGTTGAATAAGCACTATTATTTTTTAATATTATTTAATAGCTAAAGATTTTTTTTGTGACCAAATTAATAGCTAAAGTGTTCACCTCTTTTAATGCTTGCTCCCACTTTGGTTGATGATTAGAAGACAATCGCCCAAGACAGATGTGGCATGCCCTGTTTATAGCTGCTTATCCTATTCTGTATTTCCGTCATCTCAACCTCGTACCTAAGCATCACGTTCCTAGGGACAGAGACCTGGAGCTGCGGCTGCCTTCTGCGGAGTGGTAGACTTGTTGAGCAAAGCTGCAGGCTTGTTCTGCTTCTTGGTCTTGGTAGTGGCAACCAGAACGAATTGCTCCTTAGTTGGTTGAATAGTGACAGTCTTGGTGTTAGTCAACCCTACAAAAGAATAACCATAACTAATTAAATACCAAGCTACACAGATTTGAGAAATATTTTAAAAAGAATGTACATGGAATTGATCAATCAAGATTTAAGCTAACGTTTTGGTTCTAAAAAAACATATACCTACCAATATCTTCTCATGTCAACTCTTGCTGAACCTAGAAAGGATCAAACATAACATTCAATCGCATTTCAATCTCAAGTAAGAGCTCGTCTGTCAGAGGATTAATAATCAATATAAGAACCATAGATTTGTTCTAAACCCTGCAGTCAAGGCTACAAACCTAAAACAACACTCATTGCCCAAAGATATGATCTTCAATCCACATAATCTAGCTTCAGCTTCACAGATGAAGAAGCTCATACCTTATACTTTGCAGAGTGTTGAGTATACTGCTTCTCCTTGGATGCCATCACTTCTATAGTTGTTTTCCAATACTCCATTCGAAGCTCACAAGGAGCTATCTCATCTTCCAGTTGAGCAAGCTTTCTGAAATCAGAGAAATCTCAAAAGTTTTTCAATTAACCAATCTAAGGAACCATAAATTCACGAATGAAACCACAATAAGTTAGAAACTGCAAAGGGTTTTGCAGTTCTAAATTACTATGTACCTCTTCAAGTAGGACAATCTTGCTATTGCCTTTCGAGTGTAATCAAGAAGAACTTTCCAGTCCTTTTCCACCTTGGCCCTTTTCTCCTCTACACTAGTCTTTCTCAAAGAGATGTCCCCCATAGCAATTAGAAAGCTGCAAATCCAATCATCACATAACAGCAAAACATAAATAAATATAAAGAACATAACAATCGTTAAGATAATGGCTCTGACCTACTCATTTCGGTGTCTCTAATGTTCAATAAATTCGCAACATTTGCAAGTGCATGAGCTGATGCCACAACGTTCGACGCCAGACTCTCTTGTGCTAATCCTGCACTCTCCAATATCTCCCTGATCCTAGTAGCTGTGGATTCATATTTTGCAGTGAACAAACAACTTCATAGTAACAACTATCGGATAAGATCAATGAATAATTTACTAAGAAGCATTACTGAACATCAATCATCCAATACAAATCTTCACGAAATCAATGAGACTACAGAAAAAAAAAATAAGAAATATCTAACCATTTCCAAGAATCTAGGGCGTTGAATAATGCTGATGAATTCAACATACTACTCTTCAACATTTTCCATTAAAACAGAATTTTAATGTGTACTATAAAACAGAATCACTTCAAAAATGGTGGTACGAACTGTAACACCTGGGACAAAACCCCATGGTCTGCACATGCACCAATAAGCTAAAGCTAATAGCTACTCTTATTCATTAATAGCTAAAGCTGAATTTAATATTCTTTAAAAGCTAAAACTGAATTTAATATTCTTTAAAAGCTAAAGTTGAATAAGCACTATTATTTTTTAATATTCTCTAATAGCTAAAGATTTTTTTTGGACCAAATTAATAGCTAAAGTGTTCACCTCTTTTAATGCTTGCTCCCACTTTGGTTGATGATTAGAAGACAATCGCCCAAGACAGATGTGGCATGCCATGTTTATAGCTGCTTATCCTATTCTGTCTTTCCGTCATCTCAACCTCGCACCTAAGCATCACGTTCCTAGGGACAGAGACCTGGAGCTGCGGCTGCCTTCTGCGGAGTGGTAGACTTGTTGAGCAAAGCTGCAGGCTTGTTCTGCTTCTTGATCTTGGTAGTGGCAACCAGAACGAATTGCTCCTTAGTTGGTTGAATAGTGACAGTCTTGGTGTTAGTCAACCCTACAAAAGAATAACCATAACTAATTAAATACCAAGCTACACAGATTTGAGAAATATTTTAAAAAGAATGTACATGGAATTGATCAATCAAGATTTAAGCTAACGTTTTGGTTCTAAAAAAACATATGCCTACCAATATCTTTTCATGTCAACTCTTGCTGAACCTAGAAAGGATCAAACATAACATTCAATCGCATTTCAATCTCAAGTAAGAGCTCGTCTGTTAGAGGATTAATAATCAATATAAGAACCATAGATTTGTTCTAAACCCTGCAGTCAAGGCTACAAACCTAAAACAACACTCATTGCCCAAAGATATCATCTTCAATCCACATAATCTAGCTTCAGCTTCACAGATGAAGAAGCTCATACCTTATACTTTGCAGAGTGTTGAGTATACTGCTTCTCCTTGGAAGCCATCACTTCTATAGTTGTTTTCCAATACTCCATTCGAAGCTCACAAGGAGCTATCTCATCTTCCAGTTGAGCAAGCTTTCTGAAATCAGAGAAATCTCAAAAGTTTTTCAATTAACCAATCTAAGGAACCATAAATTCACGAATGAAACCACAATAAGTTAGAAACTGCAAAGGGTTTTGCAGTTCTAAATTACTATGTACCTCTTCAAGTAGGACAATCTTGCTATTGCCTTTCGAGTGTAATCAAGAAGAACTTTCGAGTCCTTTTCCACCTTGGCCCTTTTCTCCTCTACACTAGTCTTTCTCAAAGAGATATCCCCCATAGCAATTAGAAAGCTGCAAATCCAATCATCACATAACAGCAAAACATAAATAAATACAAAGAACATAACAATCGTTAAGATAATGGCCCTGACCTACTCATTTCGGTGTCTCTAATGTTCAATAAATTCGCAACATTTGCAAGTGCATGAGCTGATGCCACAACGTTCGACGCCAGACTCTCCTGTGCTAATCCTGCACTCTCCAATATCTCCCCGATCCTAGTATCTGTGGATTCATAATTTGCAGTGAACAAACAACTTCATAGTAACAACTATCACATAAGATCAATGAATAATCTACTAAGAAGCATTACTGGACATCAATCATCCAATACAAATCTTCACGAAATCAATGAGACTACAGAAAAAAAATAAGAAATATCTAACCATTTCCAAGAATCTAGGGCGTTGAATAATGATGGTGAATTCAACATACTACTCTTCAACATTTTCCATTAAAACAGAATTTTAATGTGTACTATAAAACAGAATCACTTCAAAAATGGTGGTACGAACTGTAACACCTGGGACAAAACCCCATGGTCTGCACATGCACCAATAAGCTAAAGCTAATAGCTACTCTTATTCATTAATAGCTAAAGCTGAATTTAATATTCTTTAAAAGCTAAAACTGAATTTAATATTCTTTAAAAGCTAAAGTTGAATAAGCACTATTATTTTTTAATATTATTTAATAGCTAAAGATTTTTTTTGTGACCAAATTAATAGCTAAAGTGTTCACCTCTTTTAATGCTTGCTCCCACTTTGGTTGATGATTAGAAGACAATCGCCCAAGACAGATGTGGCATGCCCTGTTTATAGCTGCTTATCCTATTCTGTCTTTTCGTCATCTCAACCTCGTACCTAAGCATCACGTTCCTAGGGACAGAGACCTGGAGCTGCGGCTGCCTTCTGCGGAGTGGTAGACTTGTTGAGCAAAGCTGCAGGCTTGTTCTGCTTCTTGGTCTTGGTAGTGGCAACCAGAACGAATTGCTCCTTAGTTGGTTGAATAGTGACAGTCTTGGTGTTAGTCAACCCTACAAAAGAATAACCATAACTAATTAAATACCAAGCTACACAGATTTGAGAAATATTTTAAAAAGAATGTACATGGAATTGATCAATCAAGATTTAAGCTAACGTTTTGGTTCTAAAAAAACATATACCTACCAATATCTTCTCATGTCAACTCTTGCTGAACCTAGAAAGGATCAAACATAACATTCAATCGCATTTCAATCTCAAGTAAGAGCTCGTCTGTCAGAGGATTAATAATCAATATAAGAACCATAGATTTGTTCTAAACCCTGCAGTCAAGGCTACAAACCTAAAACAACACTCATTGCCCAAAGATATGATCTTCAATCCACATAATCTAGCTTCAGCTTCACAGATGAAGAAGCTCATACCTTATACTTTGCAGAGTGTTGAGTATACTGCTTCTCCTTGGATGCCATCACTTCTATAGTTGTTTTCCAATACTCCATTCGAAGCTCACAAGGAGCTATCTCATCTTCCAGTTGAGCAAGCTTTCTGAAATCAGAGAAATCTCAAAAGTTTTTCAATTAACCAATCTAAGGAACCATAAATTCACGAATGAAACCACAATAAGTTAGAAACTGCAAAGGGTTTTGCAGTTCTAAATTACTATGTACCTCTTCAAGTAGGACAATCTTGCTATTGCCTTTCGAGTGTAATCAAGAAGAACTTTCGAGTCCTTTTCCACCTTGGCCCTTTTCTCCTCTACACTAGTCTTTCTCAAAGAGATGTCCCCCATAGCAATTAGAAAGCTGCAAATCCAATTATCACATAACAGCAAAACATAAATAAATATAAAGAACATAACAATCGTTAAGATAATGGCTCTGACCTACTCATTTCGGTGTCTCTAATGTTCAATAAATTCGCAACATTTGCAAGTGCATGAGCTGATGCCACAACGTTCGACGCCAGACTCTCTTGTGCTAATCCTGCACTCTCCAATATCTCCCTGATCCTAGTAGCTGTGGATTCATAATTTGCAGTGAACAAACAACTTCATAGTAACAACTATCGGATAAGATCAATGAATAATTTACTAAGAAGCATTACTGAACATCAATCATCCAATACAAATCTTCACGAAATCAATGAGACTACAGAAAAAAAAATAAGAAATATCTAACCATTTCCAAGAATCTAGGGCGTTGAATAATGCTGATGAATTCAACATACTACTCTTCAACATTTTCCATTAAAACATAATTTTAATGTGTACTATAAAACAGAATCACTTCAAAAATGGTGGTACGAACTGTAACACCTGGGACAAAACCCCATGGTCTGCACATGCACCAATAAGCTAAAGCTAATAGCTACTCTTATTCATTAATAGCTAAAGCTGAATTTAATATTCTTTAAAAGCTAAAACTGAATTTAATATTCTTTAAAAGCTAAAGTTGAATAAGCACTATTATTTTTTAATATTCTCTAATAGCTAAAGATTTTTTTTGGACCAAATTAATAGCTAAAGTGTTCACCTCTTTTAATGCTTGCTCCCACTTTGGTTGATGATTAGAAGACAATCGCCCAAGACAGATGTGGCATGCCATGGTTATAGCTGCTTATCCTATTCTGTCTTTCCGTCATCTCAACCTCGCACCTAAGCATCACGTTCCTAGGGACAGAGACCTGGAGCTGCGGCTGCCTTCTGCGGAGTGGTAGACTTGTTGAGCAAAGCTCCAGGCTTGTTCTGCTTCTTGATCTTGGTAGTGGCAACCAGAACGAATTGCTCCTTAGTTGGTTGAATAGTGACAGTCTTGGTGTTAGTCAACCCTACAAAAGAATAACCATAACTAATTAAATACCAAGCTACACAGATTTGAGAAATATTTTAAAAAGAATGTACATGGAATTGATCAATCAAGATTTAAGCTAACGTTTTGGTTCTAAAAAAACATATGCCTACCAATATCTTTTCATGTCAACTCTTGCTGAACCTAGAAAGGATCAAACATAACATTCAATCGCATTTCAATCTCAAGTAAGAGCTCGTCTGTTAGAGGATTAATAATCAATATAAGAACCATAGATTTGTTCTAAACCCTGCAGTCAAGGCTACAAACCTAAAACAACACTCATTGCCCAAAGATATCATCTTCAATCCACATAATCTAGCTTCAGCTTCACAGATGAAGAAGCTCATACCTTATACTTTGCAGAGTGTTGAGTATACTGCTTCTCCTTGGAAGCCATCACTTCTATAGTTGTTTTCCAATACTCCATTCGAAGCTCACAAGGAGCTATCTCATCTTCCAGTTGAGCAAGCTTTCTGAAATCAGAGAAATCTCAAAAGTTTTTCAATTAACCAATCTAAGGAACCATAAATTCACGAATGAAACCACAATAAGTTAGAAACTGCAAAGGGTTTTGCAGTTCTAAATTACTATGTACCTCTTAAAGTAGGACAATCTTGCTATTGCCTTTCGAGTGGAATCAAGAAGAACTTTCGAGTCCTTTTCCACCTTGGCCCTTTTCTCCTCTACACTAGTCTTTCTCAAAGAGATATCCCCCATAGCAATTAGAAAGCTGCAAATCCAATCATCACATAACAGCAAAACATAAATAAATACAAAGAACATAACAATCGTTAAGATAATGGCCCTGACCTACTCATTTCGGTGTCTCTAATGTTCAATAAATTCGCAACATTTGCAAGTGCATGAGCTGATGCCACAACGTTCGACGCCAGACTCTCCTGTGCTAATCCTGCACTCTCCAATATCTCCCCGATCCTAGTATCTGTGGATTCATAATTTGCAGTGAACAAACAACTTCATAGTAACAACTATCACATAAGATCAATGAATAATCTACTAAGAAGCATTACTGAACATCAATCATCCAATACAAATCTTCACGAAATCAATGAGACTACAGAAAAAAAATAAGAAATATCTAACCATTTCCAAGAATCTAGGGCGTTGAATAATGATGGTGAATTCAACATACTACTCTTCAACATTTTCCATTAAAACAGAATTTTAATGTGTACTATAAAACAGAATCACTTCAAAAATGGTGGTACGAACTGTAACACCTGGGACAAAACCCCATGGTCTGCACATGCACCAATAAGCTAAAGCTAATAGCTACTCTTATTCATTAATAGCTAAAGCTGGATTTAATATTCTTTAAAAGCTAAAACTGAATTTAATATTCTTTAAAAGCTAAAGTTGAATAAGCACTATTATTTTTTAATATTCTTTAATAGCTAAAGATTTTTTTTGTGACCAAATTAATAACTAAAGTGTTCACCTCTTTTAATGCTTGCTCCCACTTTGGTTGATGATTAGAAGACAATCGCCCAAGACAGATGTGGCATGCCCTGTTTATAGCTGCTTATCCTATTCTGTCTTTTCGTCATCTCAACCTCGCACCTAAGCATCACGTTCCTAGGGGCAGAGACCTAGAGTTGCGGCTGCCTTCTGCGGAGTGGTAGACTTGTTGAGCAAAGCTGCAGGCTTGTTCTGCTTCTTGATCTTGGTAGTGGCAACCAGAACGAATTGCTCCTTAGTTGGCTGAATAGTGACAGTCTTGGTGTTAGTCAACCCTACAAAAGAATAACCATAACTTATTAAATACCAAGCTACACAGATTTGAGAAATATTTTAAAAAGAATGTACATGGAATTGATCAATCAAGATTTAAGCTAACGTTTTGGTTCTAAAAAAACATATGCCTACCAATATCTTCTCATGTCAACTCTTGCTGAACCTAGAAAGGATCAAACATAACATTCAATCGCATTTCAATCTCAAGTAAGAGCTCGTCTGTTAGAGGATTAATAATCAATATAAGAACCATAGATTTGTTCTAAACCCTGCAGTCAAGGCTACAAACCTAAAACAACACTCATTGCCCAAAGATATCATCTTCAATCCACATAATCTAGCTTCAGCTTCACAGATGAAGAAGCTCATACCTTATACTTTGCAGAGTGTTGAGTATACTGCTTCTCCTTGGAAGCCATCACTTCTATAGTTGTTTTCCAATACTCCATTCGAAGCTCACAAGGAGCTATCTCATCTTCCAGTTGAGCAAGCTTTCTGAAATCAGAGAAATCTCAAAAGTTTTTCAATTAACCAATCTAAGGAACCATAAATTCACGAATGAAACCACAATAAGTTAGAAACTGCAAAGGGTTTTGCAGTTCTAAATTACTATGTACCTCTTCAAGTAGGACAATCTTGCTATTGCCTTTCGAGTGTAATCAAGAAGAACTTTCGAGTCCTTTTCCACCTTGGCCCTTTTCTCCTCTACACTAGTCTTTCTCAAAGAGATATCCCCCATAGCAATTAGAAAGCTGCAAATCCAATCATCACATAACAGCAAAACATAAATAAATACAAAGAACATAACAATCGTTAAGATAATGGCCCTGACCTACTCATTTCGGTGTCTCTAATGTTCAATAAATTCGCAACATTTGCAAGTGCATGAGCTGATGCCACAACGTTCGACGCCAGACTCTCCTGTGCTAATCCTGCACTCTCCAATATCTCCCCGATCCTAGTATCTGTGGATTCATAATTTGCAGTGAACAAACAACTTCATAGTAACAACTATCGGATAAGATCAATGAATAATCTACTAAGAAGCATTACTGAACATCAATCATCCAATACAAATCTTCACGAAATCAATGAGACTACAGAAAGAAAATAAGAAATATCTAACCATTTCCAAGAATCTAGGGCGCTGAATAATGCTGATGAATTCAACATACTACTCTTCAATATTTTCCATTAAAACAGAATTTTGATGTGTACTATAAAACAGAATCACTTCAAAAATGGTGGTACGAACTGTAACACCTGGGACAAAACCCCATGGTCTGCACATGCACCAATAAGCTAAAGCTAATAGCTACTCTTATTCATTAATAGCTAAAGCTGAATTTAATATTCTTTAAAAGCTAAAACTGAATTTAATATTCTTTAAAAGCTAAAGTTGAATAAGCACTATTATTTTTTAATATTCTTTAATAGGTAAAGATTTTTTTTGTGACCAAATTAATAGCTAAAGTGTTCACCTCTTTTAATGCTTTCTCCCACTTTGGTTGATGATTAGAAGACAATCGCCCAAGACAGATGTGGCATGCCCTGTTTATAGCTGCTTATCCTATTCTGTATTTCCGTCATCTCAACCTCGCACCTAAGCATCACGTTCCTAGGGACAGAGACCTGGAGCTGCGGCTGCCTTTTGCGGAGTGGTAGACTTGTTGAGCAAAGCTGCAGGCTTGTTCTGCTTCTTGGTCTTGGTAGTGGCAACCAGAACGAATTGCTCCTTAGTTGGCTGAATAGTGACAGTCTTGGTGTTAGTCAACCCTACAAAAGAATAACCATAACTAATTAAATACCAAGCTACACAGATTTAAGAAATATTTTAAAAAGAATGTACATGGAATAGATCAATCAAGATTTAAGCTAACGTTTTGGTTCTAAAAAAACATATGCCTACCAATATCTTCTCATGTCAACTCTTGCTGAATCTAGAAAGGATCAAACATAACATTCAATCGCATTTCAATCTCAAGTAAGAGCTCGTCTGTCAGAGGATTAATAATCAATATAAGAACCATAGATTTGTTCTAAACCCTGCAGTCAAGGCTACAAACCTAAAACAACACTCATTGCCCAAAGATATGATCTTCAATCCACATAATCTAGCTTCAGCTTCACAGATGAAGAAGCTCATACCTTATACTTTGCAGAGTGTTGAGTATACTGCTTCTCCTTGGATGCCATCACTTCTATAGTTGTTTTCCAATACTCCATTCGAAGCTCACAAGGAGCTATCTCATCTTCCAGTTGAGCAAGCTTTCTGAAATCAGAGAAATCTCAAAAGTTTTTCAATTAACCAATCTAAGGAACCATAAATTCACGAATGAAACCACAATAAGTTAGAAACTGCAAAGGGTTTTGCAGTTCTAAATTACTATGTACCTCTTCAAGTAGGACAATCTTGCTATTGCCTTTCGAGTGTAATCAAGAAGAACTTTCGAGTCCTTTTCCACCTTGGCCCTTTTCTCCTCTACACTAGTCTTTCTCAAAGAGATGTCCCCCATAGCAATTAGAAAGCTGCAAATCCAATCATCACATAACAGCAAAACATAAATAAATATAAAGAACATAACAATCGTTAAGATAATGGCTCTGACCTACTCATTTCGGTGTCTCTAATGTTCAATAAATTCGCAACATTTGCAAGTGCATGAGCTGATGCCACAACGTTCGACGCCAGACTCTCCTGTGCTAATCCTGCACTCTCCAATATCTCCCCGATCCTAGTATCTGTGGATTCATAATTTGCAGTGAACAAACAACTTCATAGTAACAACTATCACATAAGATCAATGAATAATCTACTAAGAAGCATTACTGGACATCAATCATCCAATACAAATCTTCACGAAATCAATGAGACTACAGAAAGAAAATAAGAAATATCTAACCATTTCCAAGAATCTAGGGCGCTGAATAATGCTGATGAATTCAACATACTACTCTTCAATATTTTCCATTACAACAGAATTTTGATGTGTACTATAAAACAGAATCACTTCAAAAATGGTGGTACGAACTGTAACACCTGGGACAAAACCCCATGGTCTGCACATGCACCAATAAGCTAAAGCTAATAGCTACTCTTATTCATTAATAGCTAAAGCTGAATTTAATATTCTTTAAAAGCTAAAACTGAATTTAATATTCTTTAAAAGCTAAAGTTGAATAAGCACTATTATTTTTTAATATTCTTTAATAGGTAAAGATTTTTTTTGTGACCAAATTAATAGCTAAAGTGTTCACCTCTTTTAATGCTTGCTCCCACTTTGGTTGATGATTAGAAGACAATCGCCCAAGACAGATGTGGCATGCCCTGTTTATAGCTGCTTATCCTATTCTGTATTTCCGTCATCTCAACCTCGCACCTAAGCATCACGTTCCTAGGGACAGAGACCTGGAGCTGCGGCTGCCTTCTGCGGAGTGGTAGACTTGTTGAGCAAAGCTGCAGGCTTGTTCTGCTTCTTGGTCTTGGTAGTGGCAACCAGAACGAATTGCTCCTTAGTTGGCTGAATAGTGACAGTCTTGGTGTTAGTCAACCCTACAAAAGAATAACCATAACTAATTAAATACCAAGCTACACAGATTTAAGAAATATTTTAAAAAGAATGTACATGGAATTGATCAATCAAGATTTAAGCTAACGTTTTGGTTCTAAAAAAACATATGCCTACCAATATCTTCTCATGTCAACTCTTGCTGAATCTAGAAAGGATCAAACATAACATTCAATCGCATTTCAATCTCAAGTAAGAGCTCGTCTGTCAGAGGATTAATAATCAATATAAGAACCATAGATTTGTTCTAAACCCTGCAGTCAAGGCTACAAACCTAAAACAACACTCATTGCCCAAAGATATGATCTTCAATCCACATAATCTAGCTTCAGCTTCACAGATGAAGAAGCTCATACCTTATACTTTGCAAAGTGTTGAGTATACTGCTTCTCCTTGGATGCCATCACTTCTATAGTTGTTTTCCAATACTCCATTCGAAGCTCACAAGGAGCTATCTCATCTTCCAGTTGAGCAAGCTTTCTGAAATCAGAGAAATCTCAAAAGTTTTTCAATTAACCAATCTAAGGAACCATAAATTCACGAATGAAACCACAATAAGTTAGAAACTGCAAAGGGTTTTGCAGTTCTAAATTACTATGTACCTCTTCAAGTAGGACAATCTTGCTATTGCCTTTCGAGTGTAATCAAGAAGAACTTTCGAGTCCTTTTCCACCTTGGCCCTTTTCTCCTCTACACTAGTCTTTCTCAAAGAGATGTCCCCCATAGCAATTAGAAAGCTGCAAATCCAATCATCACATAACAGCAAAACATAAATAAATATAAAGAACATAACAATCGTTAAGATAATGGCTCTGACCTACTCATTTCGGTGTCTCTAATGTTCAATAAATTCGCAACATTTGCAAGTGCATGAGCTGATGCCACAACGTTCGACGCCAGACTCTCCTGTGCTAATCCTGCACTCTCCAATATCTCCCCGATCCTAGTATCTGTGGATTCATAATTTGCAGTGAACAAACAACTTCATAGTAACAACTATCACATAAGATCAATGAATAATCTACTAAGAAGCATTACTGGACATCAATCATCCAATACAAATCTTCACGAAATCAATGAGACTACAGAAAGAAAATAAGAAATATCTAACCATTTCCAAGAATCTAGGGCGCTGAATAATGCTGATGAATTCAACATACTACTCTTCAATATTTTCCATTACAACAGAATTTTGATGTGTACTATAAAACAGAATCACTTCAAAAATGGTGGTACGAACTGTAACACCTGGGACAAAACCCCATGGTCTGCACATGCACCAATAAGCTAAAGCTAATAGCTACTCTTATTCATTAATAGCTAAAGCTGAATTTAATATTCTTTAAAAGCTAAAACTGAATTTAATATTCTTTAAAAGCTAAAGTTGAATAAGCACTATTATTTTTTAATATTCTTTAATAGGTAAAGATTTTTTTTGTGACCAAATTAATAGCTAAAGTGTTCACCTCTTTTAATGCTTGCTCCCACTTTGGTTGATGATTAGAAGACAATCGCCCAAGACAGATGTGGCATGCCCTGTTTATAGCTGCTTATCCTATTCTGTATTTCCGTCATCTCAACCTCGCACCTAAGCATCACGTTCCTAGGGACAGAGACCTGGAGCTGCGGCTGCCTTCTGCGGAGTGGTAGACTTGTTGAGCAAAGCTGCAGGCTTGTTCTGCTTCTTGGTCTTGGTAGTGGCAACCAGAACGAATTGCTCCTTAGTTGGCTGAATAGTGACAGTCTTGGTGTTAGTCAACCCTACAAAAGAATAACCATAACTAATTAAATACCAAGCTACACAGATTTAAGAAATATTTTAAAAAGAATGTACATGGAATTGATCAATCAAGATTTAAGCTAACGTTTTGGTTCTAAAAAAACATATGCCTACCAATATCTTCTCATGTCAACTCTTGCTGAATCTAGAAAGGATCAAACATAACATTCAATCGCATTTCAATCTCAAGTAAGAGCTCGTCTGTCAGAGGATTAATAATCAATATAAGAACCATAGATTTGTTCTAAACCCTGCAGTCAAGGCTACAAACCTAAAACAACACTCATTGCCCAAAGATATGATCTTCAATCCACATAATCTAGCTTCAGCTTCACAGATGAAGAAGCTCATACCTTATACTTTGCAAAGTGTTGAGTATACTGCTTCTCCTTGGATGCCATCACTTCTATAGTTGTTTTCCAATACTCCATTCGAAGCTCACAAGGAGCTATCTCATCTTCCAGTTGAGCAAGCTTTCTGAAATCAGAGAAATCTCAAAAGTTTTTCAATTAACCAATCTAAGGAACCATAAATTCACGAATGAAACCACAATAAGTTAGAAACTGCAAAGGGTTTTGCAGTTCTAAATTACTATGTACCTCTTCAAGTAGGACAATCTTGCTATTGCCTTTCGAGTGTAATCAAGAAGAACTTTCGAGTCCTTTTCCACCTTGGCCCTTTTCTCCTCTACACTAGTCTTTCTCAAAGAGATGTCCCCCATAGCAATTAGAAAGCTGCAAATCCAATCATCACATAACAGCAAAACATAAATAAATATAAAGAACATAACAATCGTTAAGATAATGGCTCTGACCTACTCATTTCGGTGTCTCTAATGTTCAATAAATTCGCAACATTTGCAAGTGCATGAGCTGATGCCACAACGTTCGACGCCAGACTCTCCTGTGCTAATCCTGCACTCTCCAATATCTCCCCGATCCTAGTATCTGTGGATTCATAATTTGCAGTGAACAAACAACTTCATAGTAACAACTATCACATAAGATCAATGAATAATCTACTAAGAAGCATTACTGGACATCAATCATCCAATACAAATCTTCACGAAATCAATGAGACTACAGAAAGAAAATAAGAAATATCTAACCATTTCCAAGAATCTAGGGCGCTGAATAATGCTGATGAATTCAACATACTACTCTTCAATATTTTCCATTACAACAGAATTTTGATGTGTACTATAAAACAGAATCACTTCAAAAATGGTGGTACGAACTGTAACACCTGGGACAAAACCCCATGGTCTGCACATGCACCAATAAGCTAAAGCTAATAGCTACTCTTATTCATTAATAGCTAAAGCTGAATTTAATATTCTTTAAAAGCTAAAACTGAATTTAATATTCTTTAAAAGCTAAAGTTGAATAAGCACTATTATTTTTTAATATTCTTTAATAGGTAAAGATTTTTTTTGTGACCAAATTAATAGCTAAAGTGTTCACCTCTTTTAATGCTTGCTCCCACTTTGGTTGATGATTAGAAGACAATCGCCCAAGACAGATGTGGCATGCCCTGTTTATAGCTGCTTGTCCTATTCTGTATTTCCGTCATCTCAACCTCGCACCTAAGCATCACGTTCCTAGGGACAGAGACCTGGAGCTGCGGCTGCCTTCTGCGGAGTGGTAGACTTGTTGAGCAAAGCTGCAGGCTTGTTCTGCTTCTTGGTCTTGGTAGTGGCAACCAGAACGAATTGCTCCTTAGTTGGCTGAATAGTGACAGTCTTGGTGTTAGTCAACCCTACAAAAGAATAACCATAACTTATTAAATACCAAGCTACACAGATTTGAGAAAGATTTTAAAAAGAATGTACATGGAATTGATCAATCAAGATTTAAGCTAACGTTTTGGTTCTAAAAAAACATATACCTACCAATATCTTCTCATGTCAACTCTTGCTGAACCTAGAAAGGATCAAACATAACATTCAATCGCATTTCAATCTCAAGTAAGAGCTCGTATGTCAGAGGATTAATAATCAATATAAGAACCATAGATTTGATCTTCAATCCACATAATCTAGCTTCAGCTTCACAGATGAAGAAGCTCATACCTTATACTTTGCAGAGTGTTGAGTATACTGCTTCTCCTTGGATGCCATCACTTCTATAGTTGTTTTCCAATACTCCATTCGAAGCTCACAAGGAGCTATCTCATCTTCCAGTTGAGCAAGCTTTCTGAAATCAGAGAAATCTCAAAAGTTTTTCAATTAACCAATCTAAGGAACCATAAATTCACGAATGAAACCACAATAAGTTAGAAACTGCAAAGGGTTTTGCAGTTCTAAATTACTATGTACCTCTTCAAGTAGGACAATCTTGCTATTGCCTTTCGAGTGTAATCAAGAAGAACTTTCGAGTCCTTTTCCACCTTGGCCCTTTTCTCCTCTACACTAGTCTTTCTCAAAGAGATGTCCCCCATAGCAATTAGAAAGCTGCAAATCCAATCATCACATAACAGCAAAACATAAATAAATACAAAGAACATAACAATCGTTAAGATAATGGCCCTGACCTACTCATTTCGGTGTCTCTAATGTTCAATAAATTCGCAACATTTGCAAGTGCATGAGCTGATGCCACAACGTTCGACGCCAGACTCTCCTGTGCTAATCCTGCACTCTCCAATATCTCTCTGATCCTAGTAGTTGTGGATTCATAATTTGCAGTGAACAAACAACTTCATAGTAACAACTATCGGATAAGATCAATGAATAATTTACTAAGAAGCATTACTGAACATCAATCATCCAATACAAATCTTCACGAAATCAAAGAGACTACAGAAAAAAAAAATAAGAAATATCTAACCATTTCCAAGAATCTAGGGCGTTGAATAATGCTGATGAATTCAACATACTACTCTTCAACATTTTCCATTAAAACAGAATTTTGATGTGTACTATAAAACAGAATCACTTCAAAAATGGTGGTACGAACTGTAACACCTGGGACAAAACCCCATGGTCTGCACATGCACCAATAAGCTAAAGCTAATAGCTACTCTTATTCATTAATAGCTAAAGCTGAATTTAATATTCTTTAAAAGCTAAAACTGAATTTAATATTCTTTAAAAGCTAAAGTTGAATAAGCACTATTATTTTTTAATATTCTTTAATAGCTAAAGATTTTTTTTGGACCAAATTAATAGCTAAAGTGTTCACCTCTTTTAATGCTTGTTCCCACTTTGGTTGATGATTAGAAGACAATCGCCCAAGACAGATGTGGCATGCCATGTTTATAGCTGCTTATCCTATTCTGTCTTTCCGTCATCTCAACCTCGCACCTAAGCATCACGTTCCTAGGGACAGAGACCTGGAGCTGCGGCTGCCTTCTGCGGAGTGGTAGACTTGTTGAGCAAAGCTGCAGGCTTGTTCTGCTTCTTGATCTTGGTAGTGGCAACCAGAACGAATTGCTCCTTAGTTGGTTGAATAGTGACAGTCTTGGTGTTAGTCAACCCTACAAAAGAATAACCATAACTAATTAAATACCAAGCTACACAGATTTGAGAAATATTTTAAAAAGAATGTACATGGAATTGATCAATCAAGATTTAAGCTAACGTTTTGGTTCTAAAAAAACATATACCTACCAATATCTTCTCATGTCAACTCTTGCTGAACCTAGAAAGGATCAAACATAACATTCAATCGCATTTCAATCTCAAGTAAGAGCTCGTCTGTTAGAGGATTAATAATCAATATAAGAACCATAGATTTGTTCTAAACCCTGCAGTCAAGGCTACAAACCTAAAACAACACTCATTGCCCAAAGATATGATCTTCAATCCACATAATCTAGCTTCAGCTTCACAGATGAAGAAGCTCATACCTTATACTTTGCAGAGTGTTGAGTATACTGCTTCTCCTTGGAAGCCATCAATTCTATAGTTGTTTTCCAATACTCCATTCGAAGCTCACATGGAGCTATCTCATCTTCCAGTTGAGCAAGCTTTCTGAAATCAGAGAAATCTCAAAAGTTTTTCAATTAACCAATCTAAGGTACCATAAATTCACGAATGAAACCACAATAAGTTAGAAACTGCAAAGGGTTTTGCAGTTCTAAATTACTATGTACCTCTTCAAGTAGGACAATCTTGCTATTGCCTTTCGAGTGTAATCAAGAAGAACTTTCGAGTCCTTTTCCACCTTGGCCCTTTTCTCCTCTACACTAGTCTTTCTCAAAGAGATATCCCCCATAGCAATTAGAAAGCTGCAAATCCAATCATCACATAACAGCAAAACATAAATAAATACAAAGAACATAACAATCGTTAAGATAATGGCCCTGACCTACTCATTTCGGTGTCTCTAATGTTCAATAAATTCGCAACATTTGCAAGTGCATGAGCTGATGCCACAACGTTCGACGCCAGACTCTCCTGTGCTAATCCTGCACTCTCCAATATCTCCCCGATCCTAGTATCTGTGGATTCATAATTTGCAGTGAACAAACAACTTCATAGTAACAACTATCGGATAAGATCAATGAATAATCTACTAAGAAGCATTACTGGACATCAATCATCCAATACAAATCTTCACGAAATCAATGAGACTACAGAAAAAAAATAAGAAATATCTAACCATTTCCAAGAATCTAGGGAGCTGAATAATGCTGATGAATTCAACATACTACTCTTCAATATTTTCCATTAAAACAGAATTTTGATGTGTACTATAAAACAGAATCACTTCAAAAATGGTGGTACGAACTGTAACACCTGGGACAAAACCCCATGGTCTGCACATGCACCAATAAGCTAAAGCTAATAGCTACTCTTATTCATTAATAGCTAAAGCTGAATTTAATATTCTTTAAAAGCTAAAACTGAATTTAATATTCTTTAAAAGCTAAAGTTGAATAAGCACTATTATTTTTTAATATTCTTTAATAGCTAAAGATTTTTTTTGTGACCAAATTAATAGCTAAAGTGTTCACCTCTTTTAATGCTTTCTCCCACTTTGGTTGATGATTAGAAGACAATCGCCCAAGACAGATGTGGCATGCCCTGTTTATAGCTGCTTATCCTATTCTGTATTTCCGTCATCTCAACCTCGCACCTAAGCATCACGTTCCTAGGGACAGAGACCTGGAGCTGCGGCTGCCTTCTGCGGAGTGGTAGACTTGTTGAGCAAAGCTGCAGGCTTGTTCTGCTTCTTGGTCTTGGTAGTGGCAACCAGAACGAATTGCTCCTTAGTTGGCTGAATGGTGACAGTCTTGGTGTTAGTCAACCCTACAAAAGAATAACCATAACTAATTAAATACCAAGCTACACAGATTTGAGAAATATTTTAAAAAGAATGTACATGGAATTGATCAATCAAGATTTAAGCTAACGTTTTGGTTCTAAAAAAACATATGCCTACCAGTATCTTCTCATGTCAACTCTTGCTGAACCTAGAAAGGATCAAACATAACATTCAATCGCATTTCAATCTCAAGTAAGAGCTCGTCTGTCAGAGGATTAATAATCAATATAAGAACCATAGATTTGTTCTAAACCCTGCAGTCAAGGCTACAAACCTAAAACAGCACTCATTGCCCAAAGATATGATCTTCAATCCACATAATCTAGCTTCAGCTTCACAGATGAAGAAGCTCATACCTTATACTTTGCAGAGTGTTGAGTATACTGCTTCTCCTTGGATGCCATCACTTCTATAGTTGTTTTCCAATACTCCATTCGAAGCTCACAAGGAGCTATCTCATCTTCCAGTTGAGCAAGCTTTCTGAAATCAGAGAAATCTCAAAAGTTTTTCAATTAACCAATCTAAGGAACCATAAATTCACGAATGAAACCACAATAAGTTAGAAACTGCAAAGGGTTTTGCAGTTCTAAATTACTATGTACCTCTTCAAGTAGGACAATCTTGCTATTGCCTTTCGAGTGTAATCAAGAAGAACTTTCGAGTCCTTTTCCACCTTGGCCCTTTTCTCCTCTACACTAGTCTTTCTCAAAGAGATATCCCCCATAGCAATTAGAAAGCTGCAAATCCAATCATCACATAACAGCAAAACATAAATAAATACAAAGAACATAACAATCGTTAAGATAATGGCCCTGACCTACTCATTTCGGTGTCTCTAATGTTCAATAAATTCGCAACATTTGCAAGTGCATGAGCTGATGCCACAACGTTCGACGCCAGACTCTCCTGTGCTAATCCTGCACTCTCCAATATCTCCCCGATCCTAGTATCTGTGGATTCATAATTTGCAGTGAACAAACAACTTCATAGTAACAACTATCGGATAAGATCAATGAATAATCTACTAAGAAGCATTACTGAACATCAATCATCCAATACAAATCTTCACGAAATCAATGAGACTACAGAAAGAAAATAAGAAATATCTAACCATTTCCAAGAATCTAGGGAGCTGAATAATGCTGATGAATTCAACATACTACTCTTCAATATTTTCCATTAAAACAGAATTTTGATGTGTACTATAAAACAGAATCACTTCAAAAATGGTGGTACGAACTGTAACACCTGGGACAAAACCCCATGGTCTGCACATGCACCAATAAGCTAAAGCTAATAGCTACTCTTATTCATTAATAGCTAAAGCTGAATTTAATATTCTTTAAAAGCTAAAACTGAATTTAATATTCTTTAAAAGCTAAAGTTGAATAAGCACTATTATTTTTTAATATTCTTTAATAGCTAAAGATTTTTTTTGTGACCAAATTAATAGCTAAAGTGTTCACCTCTTTTAATGCTTTCTCCCACTTTGGTTGATGATTAGAAGACAATCGCCCAAGACAGATGTGGCATGCCCTGTTTATAGCTGCTTATCCTATTCTGTATTTCCGTCATCTCAACCTCGCACCTAAGCATCACGTTCCTAGGGACAGAGACCTGGAGCTGCGGCTGCCTTCTGCGGAGTGGTAGACTTGTTGAGCAAAGCTGCAGGCTTGTTCTGCTTCTTGGTCTTGGTAGTGGCAACCAGAACGAATTGCTCCTTAGTTGGCTGAATGGTGACAGTGTTGGTGTTAGTCAACCCTACAAAAGAATAACCATAACTAATTAAATACCAAGCTACACAGATTTGAGAAATATTTTAAAAAGAATGTACATGGAATTGATCAATCAAGATTTAAGCTAACGTTTTGGTTCTAAAAAAACATATGCCTACCAGTATCTTCTCATGTCAACTCTTGCTGAACCTAGAAAGGATCAAACATAACATTCAATCGCATTTCAATCTCAAGTAAGAGCTCGTCTGTCAGAGGATTAATAATCAATATAAGAACCATAGATTTGTTCTAAACCCTGCAGTCAAGGCTACAAACCTAAAACAGCACTCATTGCCCAAAGATATGATCTTCAATCCACATAATCTAGCTTCAGCTTCACAGATGAAGAAGCTCATACCTTATACTTTGCAGAGTGTTGAGTATACTGCTTCTCCTTGGATGCCATCACTTCTATAGTTGTTTTCCAATACTCCATTCGAAGCTCACAAGGAGCTATCTCATCTTCCAGTTGAGCAAGCTTTCTGAAATCAGAGAAATCTCAAAAGTTTTTCAATTAACCAATCTAAGGAACCATAAATTCACGAATGAAACCACAATAAGTTAGAAACTGCAAAGGGTTTTGCAGTTCTAAATTACTATGTACCTCTTCAAGTAGGACAATCTTGCTATTGCCTTTCGAGTGTAATCAAGAAGAACTTTCGAGTCCTTTTCCACCTTGGCCCTTTTCTCCTCTACACTAGTCTTTCTCAAAGAGATGTCCCCCATAGCAATTAGAAAGCTGCAAATCCAATCATCACATAACAGCAAAACATAAATAAATATAAAGAACATAACAATCGTTAAGATAATGGCTCTGACCTACTCATTTCGGTGTCTCTAATGTTCAATAAATTCGCAACATTTGCAAGTGCATGAGCTGATGCCACAACGTTCGACGCCAGACTCTCCTGTGCTAATCCTGCACTCTCCAATATCTCCCCGATCCTAGTATCTGTGGATTCATAATTTGCAGTGAACAAACAACTTCATAGTAACAACTCTCACATAAGATCAATGAATAATCTACTAAGAAGCATTACTGAACATCAATCATCCAATACAAATCTTCACGAAATCAATGAGACTACAGAAAAAAAATAAGAAATATCTAACCATTTCCAAGAATCTAGGGCGTTGAATAATGATGGTGAATTCAACATACTACTCTTCAACATTTTCCATTAAAACAGAATTTTAATGTGTACTATAAAACAGAATCACTTCAAAAATGGTGGTACGAACTGTAACACCTGGGACAAAACCCCATGGTCTGCACATGCACCAATAAGCTAAAGCTAATAGCTACTCTTATTCATTAATAGCTAAAGCTGAATTTAATATTCTTTAAAAGCTAAAACTGAATTTAATATTCTTTAAAAGCTAAAGTTGAATAAGCACTATTATTTTTTAATATTCTTTAATAGCTAAAGATTTTTTTTGTGACCAAATTAATAGCTAAAGTGTTCACCTCTTTTAATGCTTGCTCCCACTTTGGTTGATGATTAGAAGACAATCGCCCAAGACAGATGTGGCATGCCCTGTTTATAGCTGCTTATCCTATTCTGTCTTTCCGTCATCTCAACCTCGCACCTAAGCATCACGTTCCTAGGGACAGAGACCTGGAGCTGCGGCTGCCTTCTGCGGAGTGGTAGACTTGTTGAGCAAAGCTGCAGGCTTGTTCTGCTTCTTGATCTTGGTAGTGGCAACCAGAACGAATTGCTCCTTAGTTGGCTGAATAGTGACAGTCTTGGTGTTAGTCAACCCTACAAAAGAATAACCATAACTTATTAAATACCAAGCTACACAGATTTGAGAAATATTTTAAAAAGAATGTACATGGAATTGATCAATCAAGATTTAAGCTAACGTTTTGGTTCTAAAAAAACATATGCCTACTGTTGGGTATCGATAGTGACGGCCCAGTAAGAAAAGGCCTCGAAGGCCCAATAACTATAGAGGGGGTAAACCCATGACATCCGAACCGGATCGGCCCAAGTACAAGCCAAACTTGGCCCACCATCGAGTAATCCAGAATCGAGCCCAAAGTCTATAGAGACGCCAAAGGCTCTCAGACTGCTCGCCATTCTCTACCAAGTCGCGACCTTCCACTGCTCGACATGGGAGTGCTCGCCCCGAAGAGAGCCTTGCCTCTCTCCTCTGGTCCCACTAAACCGTTAATAACAGAGTGGCCAAGATATCCCGCATATCCCGGTCACATATTCACTAAAGATTAGATTTGGTAACTGCAATATCTCGCAGTAACTGCCATATCCCACGATCCGAATCTTCAGCAACTCAATATACATTAAGATATTCAGTTGCCTTTATACGGTTCTATCTCTCTTACCCTATAAATATCCTTGCTTTACATACGTACTTGACGTTTTGAGTTTTATACACACATATACTCATTTAAGCATCGGAGAGGGACCCAGAGGCACCCCCTCTGTTGCGCTCCCCTACTTGCAGGTTCACCGGAGTTGGAGCTGAAGCGTCATCCCAACCTTGTCTGGCATTCAATTCACTGCCAGATCAGCATTCAGGATTTCACGATCCAACATTTGGCGCCGTCTGTGGGAAACGAGCAATTAAGCCATGAGAACTCGATCCCAAAGCAACCGTCGGAATCAGACTAGGGAGCGATCCTCAGATAGCTCTGATTCCGCCGCCGCTTCACCGCTTCAACAGGAACCTGCCAGCCGAGCAGGAGTTAATGCTGTTCCTCTGCGGACAGCCCGAGAACATGTCGGTGATTCAAGACCGACCCCAGCTGCTGATCAAAACGGAGCCCCTGCACCGCAGACAGTCCACATTGCGGGGCAGAATATTAATTTAACCCCCGAGATGGTCTCCTTGCTGGAAGCCATCCTAGGACAGGCGCGCCGCCAGGCCCTTGCTCCTCAGGAAAACAATCCCTCTGCTCCTAAGGAAAATCACCGCCCTGCTGCCACAGGGCCTTCACCTTCAGAAGCGGCCAATCCTAGTCCTGCTGCGCATCAGGAGGATCAGGAGATGACGTCAGGTCAGCAGTCCCTACCTCCAGCGCACACCAAGGAGCCAGCAGCCGCATATACTGCCAATCCTTCCGGTCCGCCTCCACCCGGAGCCTCTCCCATGTACTGCACTGTGGAGCAGATGGATGACCTCCTCAACAAAAGGCTCCAGGAAAGACAGTTGACAGTCATAGCTCCCTTCAAGGAGCAGTCCTCTCATCCATTCACCGACGCGCTCGTCGCTATCAAAATCCCGAAGGATGTGGTTGCTCGGGCCATACCTGAGTATAGCGGTGGAGGAGATCCCACCGTACATGTCAACAAGCATGAGGCCTCCCTTCTGGGTAAGTCAAACGATCCCAATCATTTGGCTTTGCTATTTCCATCTACTCTTTCGGGTTCGGCTTCGTCCTGGTTCTTCGGCCTCCCTGCAGGATCAATCGGAACTTGGGCAGAGTTAAGAAGCAAGTTCCTGGAGAGATACATGGGCGAGCGCCAGTTGCTGAAGAGCGTGGTCGCCCTTGACTCGGTCAAACAGCAGCCTGGAGAGTCGCTGTCCAACTTCTACGGGCGTTTTCATCAAAACGTCACAGAATTAGATCGCCGAATCTCGGATGGGGAGATCATTCGAGCATTCTACAGAGGTCTGGATGTGGCCAACAAGGCCTCGAGAAAGCTGCGAAACAGCTATCACGAAAAGGAGATAGAGACATTGGAGGAGTTGGCATCCAGAGCGAAAGGTTTCATAGACCTTGAGCGCGCAAACATCGAGGCTAACCTCCTGACGACCTCGCTAAGGGTAACCCCTGAACCCCGACGCGATGGTAAGAAGGAGGTCAAGAAGGAGAAAAAGGGAAAAGAAAGTAAGCCGCGAGTCGAGTCTCTTCCAGCGCCTCGCCATCCAGAGGTCCCTGAGTACTTCACGCCTTTAAATAGGCAGATCTCAGCGGTACTAGTCGAGATGGAGAGGAGATCCTTGGCGAGGCCACCGATGCCTCGCCGAGGTGGGTTACCCATGGGCAAGGATGTCGAGAGCTATTGCAGATACCACAAGTGCAAGGGCCATAAGACAGACGATTGCAAGATTCTGAAACGAGATATAGAGAGGCTGATTCAGGGGGGAATGTTGAAGGAATTTGTGGCAGGGCGAGACCGAAGTCGAACGCCCCCCAGGAGACATCGTTCACCAGCCCCTGCGGATCAAGCTGAGCCTTCTGGAAGCAAGAGGAGAGTGAATCTGATTGCGGGAGGATTCGGCGCAGGCGGCGAGAGGTCAAACTCCAGAGAGGTCTACGCCACTCAGATCTCTACGGCAGTTCAGTTGGGGAAGCGACCCCGACCTGAAGAAAACATTGTCATCTCATTCTCTGAAGATGATTTGGCACATGTCACTACGCCCCACAACGATGCTCTGGTCATTACGGCAGATATAGACGGCTGTGATGTTGCAAGGATTCTGGTCGACGGAGGCAGCTCGACAGACATCCTGTTTCTGGACGCCTTCGAAAAGATGGGCAAATCAAAACGCGACCTGAAGAGGGTCGACTTTCCGCTGATCGGATTTGCGGGAAGGACAACTTATCCACTGGGGGCTATAACCATGCCAGTGATTTTTGGCGAGGGGTGGAAAAGCATCAAGGTGTCGGTCACTTTCCTGGTGGTCGATTCACCTACATCCTACAACGCCATTATAGGGAGAACCACGATCAACCCAAATAAGATTGTGGCCTCCACTGTCCACCAGAAGATGAAATTCCCTACTCCGAACGGGATTGGAGAAGTGCTCGGAGATCAGCCTTCCTCGCGGCAATGTTATGTGAACTGTTTACGCAGGAAGAACCAAAGGGAGGCGCTCGCCATCGAGACAGAGGCCGATCCCCGCGAGGACTTGGCTCGACCAGCACCCATGGAGGAATTGGAGGAGGTCGAGATCGATGGTCCGGACAAAAAGGTGCGCATTGGGACCACCTTGAAAGAGGATCAGAAGGAGACCATGACCGCTCTCCTCAAGGAATTCAAAGAGCTCTTTGCCTGGCAGCCGAGCGACATGCCAGGAATCAGCACAGATATTATCTCGCATGAGCTCAGGATAGACCCCTCCATCAAGCCGATCGCCCAAAAGAGAAGATCGTTCGGGACTGATAAACGTTTGGCGATCAGGCAGGAAGTCGGCAGGTTGATTGAAGCTGACTTCGTCAGAGAGGTAAGATTCCAGAGCTGGGTAGCCAACCCAGTTTTGGTCAGGAAATCTAATGGCAAGTGGAGGATGTGCGTCGACTTCCGCGACTTAAACAAGGCTTGCCCCAAAGATTCATATCCCCTTCCAAGAATTGATCAGCTAGTCGATGCTACCTCGGGTCATGAGATGCTGAGCTTCATGGACGCCTATTCAGGCTACAACCAGATCAGAATGCATCCAGACGACGAGGCCCACACTGCTTTCTATGCTGACGGGGACATTCTATGCTACAAGGTGATGCCCTTTGGTCTCATCAATGCCGGGGCAACTTATCAGCGGATGGTGAACCGACTGTTCCAGGACATGCTGGGAAGGAACATGGAGGCCTACGTGGATGATATGCTCGTTAAATCCATCAAAGGTCAAGCACTAGCTGATTTCATAGTGGAAAGCACGAGTAACGGTCAAGCGGAGGCAGAAAACAGGCCAAGTCAGTCAGCAAACGACAATCAAATCTGGGAACTCTATACGGATGGGTCTTCATCAAAAGAAGGCTCGGGGGCAGGTTTAATTCTTATTCCTCCTGAGGGCGAGCCTCTGAAATACGCGATCGCCTTGACATTCCCGGCGACCAATAACGAAGCAGAATATGAGGCTCTTATCACTGGACTCAGACTGGCAAAAGGAATGGGTATAACAGCGCTTAAAGTAAAAAGTGATTCAGAACTTATTGTCAATCAGGTTAATGGCGCCTACGAGGCAAAGGGAGAAAAGATGAAGAAATATCTCGGCATCGCCAAAAAACTAGTTGTGGAAATCCCAAATTTCGCGATTGAGTTTATTCCTCGCCAAGAAAACCAGATGGCAGATTCTTTGAGTAAGCTAGCCTTCGGAGGGGCGACAATCCAGGATGTGCAATTTCTGGAAAAGGCCCTATGTTCAGTCCTTGAAAACAGAGCGGAGGTCTTCAACATTCAAGAACAGGTCACCTGGATGACCCCGTTCCAGAATTATTTGAAAGAAGGCATCCTCCCAGAGGACGAAGGCGAATCCACTAGGATTAGAAGACTCGCAGCCAGTTATCTAATCATCGATGGAGAACTCTATAGAAGAGGTTATTCGACGCCTTACTTGAGATGTGTTGCTCTACCCGAAACAGAAAAAGTTCTTCGAGAAGCTCATGAAGGGGCAGCGGCATGTCATGAAGGTGCTCGTTCACTAAGCAGGAAAAAATTCAGACTGGGATATTACTGGCCAACCTTGGGAAAAGACGCAGCCGAATTAACACAGAAGTGTGAAATTTGCCAGCAGTTTGCACCACGATCGGGTCGACCATCGACATTATTATCCCCAATGGCGGGTGCCTGGCCCTTCGCTCAATGGGGAATCGATATATTGGGTCCTTTTCCCATTAGCACTGGTCAGCGTACTCACATTATAGTGGCGATCGACTACTTCACTAAGTGGGTAGAGGCGAAAGCTCTAGCTTCGACAACGGAATTCCAAGTTATCAAGTTCATGCAGGTCAACATATTCTCCAGGTTTGGTATTCCCAAAATACTCATCAGCGATAATGGTCCGCAATTCGTTGGAAAGGAATTGAAATGGATCTGTGAAGAGTATCACATCGACCATCGCTTCAGTTCAGTACATCACCCTCAAACGAATGGGCAAGCTGAAGCAGCCAACAAGGTTGTCTTAGCAGGACTCAAGAAAACGGTTCGAGCATTCAAAGGGAACTGGGCAGACGAACTGGAAAACGTATTATGGGCCATCAGAACAACGCCTAAGGCGGCCACAGGAGAAACGCCTTTCAGTTTAGTGTACGGATCAGAAGCAGTAGCACCAACTGAATTAGCAGTGCCTACCCACAGAGTCCTACACTTTAACGCGGAGGCAAATGAGATCGAGCGCAGAACTGACCTCGACTTGGCAGAGGAAAAGAAATGGCTCTCGGAAAAAACACAGGCAAAAATGCGCTTGGCGACCGCTCGGTATTTCAATAGAAAAGTTAGCGCTCGCCAATTTTTCGTGGGGGAGATGGTTATGAGAAGGAATGAATTTACAAGGCTGGACAGTAAAAACAAACTTTCAGCCAAATGGGAAGGACCATACAAAGTAGTAGAGATCGCCGCACCAGGATCCTACTATTTGGAAACCACCGAAGGCGAGAGGTTACCTCGTCCATTTAATTCAGAGCATTTAAGAAGATTTTATGCATAGCTTGTAATCAAACGGATTATGTCAATAAAAGAAAGCCATTCCTTCACAAAGCGTGTCCACTCGAAGCAAGCTGAAGCCAAAAAGCCCTGACGCCAAAGTCAGGCCTCAAAAAGCCCTAGCAACAAAGCTAGGCCAAAAGCCCTAGCACCAAAGCTAGGCCAAAAGCCCTGACGCCAAAGTCAGGCCTCAAAAGCCCTAGCAACAAAGCTAGGCCAAAAGCCCTAGCAACCAAGCTAGGCCAAAAGCCCTGACGCCAAAGTCAGGCCTCAAAAGCCCTAGCAACAAAGCTAGGCCAAAAAGCCCTAACAACAAAGTTAGGCCAAAAGCCCTAACAACAAAGTTAGGCCAAAAGCCCTAGCAACAAAGCTAGGCCAAAAAGCCCTGTCGCCAAAGACAGGCCAAAAGCCCTAACAACAAAGTTAGGCCAAAAGCCCTAGCAACAAAGCTAGGCCAAAAAGCCCTGTCGCCAAAGACAGGCCAAAAGCCCTAACAACAAAGTTAGGCCAAAAAAGCCTTAGTAACAAAACTAGGCCACAAAAGCCCTAACAACAAAGTTAGGCCTCAAAAAACCTGACGCCAAGAGTCAGGCAAAGCCCTGACGCCAAAGTCAGGCCAAAAGACCTAGCAAAATGTTAGGCAAAATGAAAGCCCTGACGCCAAAGTCAGGCCAAAGAAAGTTTAGGCGATCACTATCGATGATAAAGCCTGACAAATTACAAATCCCTTGTTATTAGGCCAACACCTCAAAGGTTTAAACTTCAAAGAAGGTAATATCTCTTTGAACTTAGAAGTTTACGCTTTTAAGTGTCAAAAGTATTATCCTTAGAAAGTTTAACTTATGATGGGTCTACGGCTTTAAGGGTCGACGACATTACAAAGCAAGAAAGTAATTATGAGTAAGATATTGGATAGCTAAATATGTTCGAAGTCGATTAAAGGCTCAAGAATATAAAAGCATTCAATAGAAAAATCCAAGTCTTCGACAAATGATTACAAACCAAAAACAGAAAATACAAAAATGGCTATCTAAAAAAGATAAATACGGTCGCCAAGGAGTTGGGGACTTCAAGCGTCGGAGTTCTCGGGGGCAAGGGTGCTCTGCTCGCCTTCGGGGGCAGAAGTACTGGGCTCGCCTTCAGGAGCAGCCTCGCCAGCAACAGAGGGCGGCGAAGGACGACTCCGCAGGAAGGTCTTCAAAGAGGCGACTTCCCCAAGAGGAAAGTTGGGATCGACCGCCTGGACCTCATCCACCAGGACTTCGAGAAAATCGGCAATCGCCGACCTCATCTCCTTCAGAGCGCAGTCCTCAAACTCCTCAGAGGCTTTGAATGCCTCAACTACGCTCTGGGGCGAAGGGACGGCTTTCAATTGTGCAGTTAACCGATCCCTCTCCTCCTCCAAGGCAATCCCCCGGGCTTCCGCAGCTTCCGTCTGAGCCACCGCAGCTTCTCTCTGGGCGTCAGCAGCGTCCCTTTGCGCCTCGGCAGCGACCCTGCGAGCCTCCGATTCTGCCCCTTGCGCCTGAGCTTCCTTAAGTTCAGCATCTAGGCGAACTCGGACGATCTCTCCCTGATCTAAACACAGGTGAAGAGCGTCAAAGTCCTGAAGAGCGGCAGCGGCTTCAGCCTCCCTCTTCTGGACATCAGCAAGGAGGCGCTGCTCCTTCCTGAGGTATTCCTCTCGGGTATTATCTGCCAAGGCGATCGCTGCATCTGCAGTCGTCTTGATAGTCCCCAATTGCTCAGGAGTGACCCCCGTGCTTCGGTACTGCTCCAGCTCGGCGAGCACACTGGAATACTTGTCGGTGAGCTCCCCGAAGACACGACCAAGAATCACCTCTTCCCGAACGAACTGGCAACAAATATAGAATAAAAGCTGTCAGGACAACAGACAATAAGGGAACGACAAAGAGAGGACTCTACGAAATAAAAGTATGAGATCTTACCAAAGCCACTCGTTCGAAGTGGGACCGAAGGAACCCCTCGATCTGATGAAGTTCCGTGGGAACAATCGAGCGGTCCGCGGGGGGAATTATCCCGTCCAGAAGCCGCATACACATATCCGGGCTGCCCCGGAGGCTCTTCTGGGGAGGATACCCCTTCTTCATAAGGTCCCCACAGGGGACCCAAGTTTCCCGAGAATTCGCTGATTCAAGCGGCTGAAACAAGCCGGCAAGGGAGCAATGCTCATCCACAGGAGCCCTCGATGAGCTGGAAGCAGCATGCCCCTTCTTCTTGGTCCCAGACTCCTTAGGAGGAGCCATGGGCACAGTAAGAACAGGAGGAGCTAAGGTCAAAACCTTCCCCTTGGCGGCAGAAGGACCCTGGGGAGAAGGAGAAGGGGGCACCGCGTCCAGACCCTTCCCTTTATTAGCGGAAGGACCCCCAGGAGGGGGAGGAGAAGGATGTTGGTCGACTTCCGGACATCCCTCACTCCTGACCTTCTTGGAGGGAGGAGGAGCATGATCCCGGACCATGTCGGTTGAGGACTCCTCTGCAAAACAACAAGACAAAATGTCAAAAAACAAAAAACCGCAAAGTATGAAGATATTAAATCTACGAATAACAAAGCAACATACCTGGTTGGCGAGGGTCAGCAGTGGCCGAGGGAAGCACCTCCTCAGACTTCCTCTTGAACGAACGCCTAGAGGGGGGAGGAGGAGAGTTCAGCAATGCCTGGTCGGAGGACAACCCCGCTAATCCCTGGTCATCAAAGAGACCTATCAGTTTCTGGCTCTTGCTTACAACCTTCCCTACAAGTAATAAAGCAAGATAAGAGTTAGAAAATTACCCAATCATTAAAGATTGGCGTGGCTTGATGAATACCCGCCATCTCAAGGGCATTCTCGGTAGTCTCCGCCACTGAGCGGATGGACTTGAACTGAGAAGACCGATGCGACCGGTATAGGTCATCAATAGCGTTTCGATCACTCTCTGATAGCTCCTCGAAGGAAGGAGGGAAATCCTTGTCCGGGATCAACAATTTCCAGGGCACCCCCCCCTTATAAAAGAAGTAACACTTCTTATAATTGGAGTTGGTGGTCCGAAAATCGTCGACCAGGCGGACATGGACGTTCCAAACCCATCCCTGAAGGCCTCCCCACTCTGAAAACTTCGGCCAGCGGGATTGGAAGTGGTGAAGGTGGTTTGCCCCTGCTGCCAGGCGGAAGAAACACCGGAACAGGGCCAGTGAATATACCCATTCCTGGCGTAAGCATAGGAACTTGAAACCGACCCACATCCTGAGGGCATTCGGGACAAGCTGTGTGGGGTGAATCCCGTAAAACTGACACAAGGTCTGTAAATCCTCACAGAGAGGAAAACGCAACCCAGCATCGATCTGAGCCGCATAAATGTAAACCTCTCCATCGTGAGGAAAATGCAGACCTAGGCCAGGATATCTAGGAGCATCCTCCACGCTGAAGCCACCGAGCGCCACCACGGTCTTAAAATAAGCCGGCTTCAATTCATTAGGCTTGACGTCTACTCGAACAAATTCAAATATTGCAATGATAAACATAAAAAGCAAAGAACAGCAGAGGACATTGCCAAAGCAGAGCAATAAAAGGGCGAAAGTTTACCTTTTGGGGAAAAAATAGGCGTGTTCAGCTCGGGCCCGTCCACCACCACAGGAGTGGTTGCAGTCCTGCCCAAATCGGTCTGTTCCTCTACTGAAGGGGGCACAACTTCATCCCTAATGGTCAAGGGAACACCGACATTCTGAGGGGCGCTGGCTTTGTTAGCACCCTTGATGGCCATGTGTTTTATTCGCTGACTTCTGGGGGCCATGGAAATGGTCGAAATGAGAACTGAAGAGGATTGAAAGAGAAAGGGAAGGTTTGCAGCGAAGTTCTGAAAATCTGAAGGAGTGGATAAGCGTAAAAAACAAAATGCAGAAACTGACGTTTCCTATATAGACCAAAAGGGGAGTAACCGCCACGAGCAAATCGAAGCGACGCAGAGGAATAATTGCACCCTTTTGGAAAAAACCGAAGCAATGTCAGAATTCCAAGAGACAACGGTTGGCTGGTACAAACAGCTGTCAAGCTACCCTGGGTTTACGGAAAAGTAAATGTCAGGCGTGCCTCAAGTGACCGTTCGATTTCTGGACAACCGTGCAGTTATTAAATGCTAAAATTCCACTAAGGAGACAAGGTGGTCGCCAACGCACTAATAAAGCTTTAGCAGAAATACCTCGGGTAGATAATGATCGCCTAACTAAGAAAGATAGACTTCCATAAGCCTGAGTCACCTCGAGTGATCGCCAAAAGGGAATAAAAGGAAGGATATTCTTTCGGCTTTGAACAGAGAAGGAATCGCTCGCCAAATGAGCTCGAAGTGTCTCAAAGGCACTGAACCATTACCAAAGACGTCACTATCTAAAACCCTACCAGGAAATCAAGCTCGACTGAAGGAACTTCAATCAAGCTTCGGGGGCAAATGTTGGGTATCGATAGTGACGGCCCAGTAAGAAAAGGCCTCGAAGGCCCAATAACTATAGAGGGGGTAAACCCATGACATCCGAACCGGATCGGCCCAAGTACAAGCCAAACTTGGCCCACCATCGAGTAATCCAGAATCGAGCCCAAAGTCTATAGAGACGCCAAAGGCTCTCAGACTGCTCGCCATTCTCTACCAAGTCGCGACCTTCCACTGCTCGACATGGGAGTGCTCGCCCCGAAGAGAGCCTTGCCTCTCTCCTCTGGTCCCACTAAACCGTTAATAACAGAGTGGCCAAGATATCCCGCATATCCCGGTCACATATTCACTAAAGATTAGATTTGGTAACTGCAATATCTCGCAGTAACTGCCATATCCCACGATCCGAATCTTCAGCAACTCAATATACATTAAGATATTCAGTTGCCTTTATACGGTTCTATCTCTCTTACCCTATAAATATCCTTGCGTTACATACGTACTTGACGTTTTGAGTTTTATACACACATATACTCATTTAAGCATCGGAGAGGGACCCAGAGGCACCCCCTCTGTTGCGCTCCCCTACTTGCAGGTTCACCGGAGTTGGAGCTGAAGCGTCATCCCAACCTTGTCTGGCATTCAATTCACTGCCAGATCAGCATTCAGGATTTCACGATCCAACACCTACCAATATCTTCTCATGTCAACTCTTGCTGAACCTAGAAAGGATCAAACATAACATTCAATCGCATTTCAATCTCAAGTAAGAGCTCGTCTGTCAGAGGATTAATAATCAATATAAGAACCATAGATTTGTTCTAAACCCTGCAGTCAAGGCTACAAACCTAAAACAACACTCATTGCCCAAAGATATGATCTTCAATCCACATAATCTAGCTTCACAGATGAAGAAGCTCATACCTTATACTTTACAGAGTGTTGAGTATACTGCTTCTCCTTGGATGCCATCACTTCTATAGTTGTTTTCCAATACTCCATTCGAAGCTCACAAGGAGCTATCTCATCTTCCAGTTGAGCAAGCTTTCTGAAATCAGAGAAATCTCAAAAGTTTTTCAATTAACCAATCTAAGGAACCATACATTCACGAATGAAACCACAATAAGTTAGAAACTGCAAAGGGTTTTGCAGTTCTAAATTACTATGTACCTCTTCTAGTAGGACAATCTTGCTATTGCCTTTCGAGTGTAATCAACAAGAACTTTCGAGTCCTTTTCCACCTTGGCCCTTTTCTTCTCTACACTAGTCTTTCTCAAAGAGATGTCCCCCATAGCAATTAGAAAGCTGCAAATCCAATCATCACATAACAGCAAAACATAAATAAATATAAAGAACATAACAATCGTTAAGATAATGGCTCTGACCGACTTATTTCGGTGTCTCTAATGTTCAATAAATTCGCAACATTTGCAAGTGCATGAGCTGATGCCACAACGTTCGACGCCAGACTCTCCTGTGCTAATCCTGCACTCTCCAATATCTCCCCGATCCTAGTATCTGTGGATTCATAATTTGCAGTGAACAAACAACTTCATAGTAACAACTATCACATAAGATCAATGAATAATCTACTAAGAAGCATTACTGAACATCAATCATCCAATACAAATCTTCACGAAATCAATGAGACTACAGAAAAAAAATAAGAAATATCTAACCATTTCCAAGAATCTAGGGCGTTGAATAATGATGGTGAATTCAACATACTACTCTTCAACATTTTCCATTAAAACATAATTTTAATGTGTACTATAAAACAGAATCACTTCAAAAATGGTGGTACGAACTGTAACACCTGGGACAAAACCCCATGGTCTGCACATGCACCAATAAGCTAAAGCTAATAGCTACTCTTATTCATTAATAGCTAAAGCTGAATTTAATATTCTTTAAAAGCTAAAACTGAATTTAATATTCTTTAAAAGCTAAAGTTGAATAAGCACTATTATTTTTTAATATTCTTTAATAGCTAAAGATTTTTTTTGTGACCAAATTAATAGCTAAAGTGTTCACCTCTTTTAATGCTTGCTCCCACTTTGGTTGATGATTAGAAGACAATCGCCCAAGACAGATGTGGCATGCCCTGTTTATAGCTGCTTATCCTATTCTGTATTTCCGTCATCTCAACCTCGCACCTAAGCATCACGTTCCTAGGGACATAGACCTGGAGCTGCGGCTGCCTTCTGCGGAGTGGTAGACTTGTTGAGCAAAGCTGCAGGCTTGTTCTGCTTCTTGATCTTGGTAGTGGCAACCAGAACGAATTGCTCCTTAGTTGGCTGAATAGTGACAGTCTTGGTGTTAGTCAACCCTACAAAAGAATAACCATAACTTATTAAATACCAAGCTACACAGATTTGAGAAATATTTTAAAAAGAATGTACATGGAATTGATCAATCAAGATTTAAGCTAACGTTTTGGTTCTAAAAAAACATATGCCTACCAATATCTTCTCATGTCAACTCTTGCTGAACCTAGAAAGGATCAAACATAACATTCAATCGCATTTCAATCTCAAGTAAGAGCTCGTCTGTCAGAGGATTAATAATCAATATAAGAACCATAGATTTGTTCTAAACCCTGCAGTCAAGGCTACAAACCTAAAACAACACTCATTGCCCAAAGATATGATCTTCAATCCACATAATCTAGCTTCAGCTTCACAGATGAAGAAGCTCATACCTTATACTTTGCAGAGTGTTGAGTATACTGCTTCTCCTTGGAAGCCATCAATTCTATAGTTGTTTTCCAATACTCCATTTGAAGCTCACAAGGAGCTATCTCATCTTCCAGTTGAGCAAGCTTTCTGAAATCAGAGAAATCTCAAAAGTTTTTCAATTAACCAATCTAAGGAACCATACATTCACGAATGAAACCACAATAAGTTAGAAACTGCAAAGGGTTTTGCAGTTCTAAATTACTATGTACCTCTTCTAGTAGGACAATCTTGCTATTGCCTTTCGAGTGTAATCAAGAAGAACTTTCGAGTCCTTTTCCACCTTGGCCCTTTTCTTCTCTACACTAGTCTTTCTCAAAGAGATATCCCCCATAGCAATTAGAAAGCTGCAAATCCAATCATCACATAACAGCAAAACATAAATAAATATAAAGAACATAACAGTCGTTAAGATAATGGCTCTGACCGACTCATTTCGGTGTCTCTAATGTTCAATAAATTCGCAACATTTGCAAGTGCATGAGCTGATGCCACAACGTTCGACGCCAGACTCTCCTGTGCTAATCCTGCACTCTCCAATATCTCCCTGATCCTAGTAGCTGTGGATTCATAATTTGCTGTGAACAAACAACTTCATAGTAACAACTATCGGATAAGATCAATGAATAATTTACTAAGAAGCATTACTGAACATCAATCATCCAATACAAATCTTCACGAAATCAATGAGACTACATAAAAAAAAAATAAGAAATATCTAACCATTTCCAAGAATCTAGGGCGTTGAATAATGCTGATGAATTCAACATACTACTCTTTAACATTTTCCATTAAAACAGAATTTTAATGTGTACTATAAAACAGAATCACTTCAAAAATGGTGGTACGAACTGTAACACCTGGGACAAAACCCCATGGTCTGCACATGCACCAATAAGCTAAAGCTAATAGCTACTCTTATTCATTAATAGCTAAAGCTGAATTTAATATTCTTTAAAAGCTAAAACGGAATTTAATATTCTTTAAAAGCTAAAGTTGAATAAGCACTATTATTTTTTAATATTCTTTAATAGCTAAAGATTTTTTTTGGACCAAATTAATAGCTAAAGTGTTCACCTCTTTTAATGCTTGCTCCCACTTTGGTTGATGATTAGAAGACAATCGCCCAAGACAGATGTGGCATGCCATGTTTATAGGTGCTTATCCTATTCTGTCTTTCCGTCATCTCAACCTCGCACCTAAGCATCACGTTCCTAGGGACAGAGACCTGGAGCTGCGGCTGCCTTCTGCGGAGTGGTAGACTTGTTGAGCAAAGCTGCAGGCTTGTTCTGCTTCTTAATCTTGGTAGTGGCAACCAGAACGAATTGCTCCTTAGTTGGTTGAATAGTGACAGTCTTGGTGTTAGTCAACCCTACAAAAGAATAACCATAACTAATTAAATACCAAGCTACACAGATTTGAGAAATATTTTAAAAAGAATGTACATGGAATTGATCAATCAAGATTTAAGCTAACGTTTTGGTTCTAAAAAAACATCTGCCTACCAATATCTTCTCATGTCAACTCTTGCTGAACCTAGAAAGGATCAAACATAACATTCAATCGCATTTCAATCTCAAGTAAGAGCTCGTCTGTTAGAGGATTAATAATCAATATAAGAACCATAGATTTGTTCTAAACCCTGCAGTCAAGGCTACAAACCTAAAACAACACTCATTGCCCAAAGATATCATCATCAATCCACATAATCTAGCTTCAGCTTCACAGATGAAGAAGCTCATACCTTATACTTTGCAGAGTGTTGAGTATACTGCTTCTCCTTGGAAGCCATCACTTCTATAGTTGTTTTCCAATACTCCATTCGAAGCTCACAAGGAGCTATCTCATCTTCCAGTTGAGCAAGCTTTCTGAAATCAGAGAAATCTCAAAAGTTTTTCAATTAACCAATCTAAGGAACCATAAATTCACGAATGAAACCACAATAAGTTAGAAACTGCAAAGGGTTTTGCAGTTCTAAATTACTATGTACCTCTTCAAGTAGGACAATCTTGCTATTGCCTTTCGAGTGTAATCAAGAAGAACTTTCGAGTCCTTTTCCACCTTGGCCCTTTTCTCCTCTACACTAGTCTTTCTCAAAGAGATATCCCCCATAGCAATTAGAAAGCTGCAAATCCAATCATCACATAACAGCAAAACATAAATAAATACAAAGAACATAACAATCGTTAAGATAATGGCCCTGACCTACTCATTTCGGTGTCTCTAATGTTCAATAAATTCGCAACATTTGCAAGTGCATGAGCTGATGCCACAACGTTCGACGCCAGACTCTCCTGTGCTAATCCTGCACTCTCCAATATCTCCCCGATCCTAGTATCTGTGGATTCATAATTTGCAGTGAACAAACAACTTCATAGTAACAACTATCACATAAGATCAATGAATAATCTACTAAGAAGCATTACTGAACATCAATCATCCAATACAAATCTTCACGAAATCAATGAGACTACAGAAAAAAAAATAAGAAATATCTAACCATTTCCAAGAATCTAGGGCGTTGAATAATGATGGTGAATTCAACATACTACTCTTCAACATTTTCCATTAAAACAGAATTTTAATGTGTACTATAAAATAGAATCACTTCAAAAATGGTGGTACGAACTGTAACACCTGGGACAAAACCCCATGGTCTGCACATGCACCAATAAGCTAAAGCTAATAGCTACTCTTATTCATTAATAGCTAAAGCTGAATTTAATATTCTTTAAAAGCTAAAACTGAATTTAATATTCTTTAAAAGCTAAAGTTGAATAAGCACTATTATTTTTTAATATTCTTTAATAGCTAAAGATTTTTTTTGTGACCAAATTAATAGCTAAAGTGTTCACCTCTTTTAATGCTTGCTCCCACTTTGGTTGATGATTAGAAGACAATCGCCCAAGACAGATGTGGCATGCCCTGTTTATAGCTGCTTATCCTATTCTGTCTTTCCGTCATCTCAACCTCGCACCTAAGCATCACGTTCCTAGGGGCAGAGACCTGGAGCTGCGGCTGCCTTCTGCGGAGTGGTAGACTTGTTGAGCAAAGCTGCAGGCTTGTTCTCCTTCTTGATCTTGGTAGTGGCAACCAGAACGAATTGCTCATTAGTTGGCTGAATAGTGACAGTCTTGGTGTCAGTCAACCCTACAAAAGAATAACCATAACTTATTAAATACCAAGCTACACAGATTTGAGAAATATTTTAAAAAGAATGTACATGGAATTGATCAATCAAGATTTAAGCTAACGTTTTGGTTCTAAAAAAACATATGCCTACCAATATCTTCTCATGTCAACTCTTGCTGAACCTAGAAAGGATCAAACATAACATTCAATCGCATTTCAATCTCAAGTAAGAGCTCGTCTGTCAGAGGATTAATAATCAATATAAGAACCATAGATTTGTTCTAAACCCTGCAGTCAAGGCTACAAACCTAAAACAACACTCATTGCCCAAAGATATGATCTTCAATCCACATAATCTAGCTTCAGCTTCACAGATGAAGAAGCTCATACCTTATACTTTGCAGAGTGTTGAGTATACTGCTTCTCCTTGGAAGCCATCAATTCTATAGTTGTTTTCCAATACTCCATTTGAAGCTCACAAGGAGCTATCTCATCTTCCAGTTGAGCAAGCTTTCTGAAATCAGAGAAATCTCAAAAGTTTTTCAATTAACCAATCTAAGGAACCATAAATTCACGAATGAAACCACAATAAGTTAGAAACTGCAAAGGGTTTTGCAGTTCTAAATTACTATGTACCTCTTCTAGTAGGACAATCTTGCTATTGCCTTTCGAGTGTAATCAAGAAGAACTTTCGAGTCCTTTTCCACCTTGGCCCTTTTCTTCTCTACACTAGTCTTTCTCAAAGAGATATCCCCCATAGCAATTAGAAAGCTGCAAATCCAATCATCACATAACAGCAAAACATAAATAAATATAAAGAACATAACAATCGTTAAGATAATGGCTCTGACCTACTCATTTCGGTGTCTCTAATGTTCAATAAATTCGCAACATTTGCAAGTGCATGAGCTGATGCCACAACGTTCGACGCCAGACTCTCCTGTGCTAATCCTGCACTCTCCAATATCTCCCTAATCCTAGTAGCTGTGGATTCATAATTTGCAGTTAACAAACAACTTCATAGTAACAACTATCGGATAAGATCAATGAATAATCTACTAAGAAGCATTACTGAACATCAATCATCCAATACAAATCTTCACGAAATCAATGAGACTACAGAAAGAAAATAAGAAATATCTAACCATTTCCAAGAATCTAGGGCGCTGAATAATGCTGATGAATTCAACATACTACTCTTCAATATTTTCCATTAAAACAGAATTTTAATGTGTACTATTAAACAGAATCACTTCAAAAATGGTGGTACGAACTGTAACACCTGGGACAAAACCCCATGGTCTGCACATGCACCAATAAGCTATAGCTAATAGCTACTCTTATTCATTAATAGCTAAAGCTGAATTTAATATTCTTTAAAAGCTAAAACTGAATTTAATATTCTTTAAAAGCTAAAGTTGAATAAGCACTATTATTTTTTAATATTCTTTAATAGCTAAAGATTTTTTTTGTGACCAAATTAATAGCTAAAGTGTTCACCTCTTTTAATGCTTTCTCCCACTTTGGTTGATGATTAGAAGACAATCGCCCAAGACAGATGTGGCATGCCCTGTTTATAGCTGCTTATCCTATTCTGTATTTCCGTCATCTCAACCTCGCACCTAAGCATCACGTTCCTAGGGACAGAGACCTGGAGCTGCGGCTGCCTTCTGCGGAGTGGTAGACTTGTTGAGCAAAGCTGCAGGCTTGTTCTACTTCTTGATCTTGGTAGTGGCAACCAGAACGAATTGCTCCTTAGTTGGCTGAATAGTGACAGTCTTGGTGTTAGTCAACCCTACAAAAGAATAACCATAACTTATTAAATACCAAGCTACACAGATTTGAGAAATATTTTAAAAAGAATGTACATGGAATTGATCAATCAAGATTTAAGCTAACGTTTTGGTTCTAAAAAAACATATGCCTACCAATATCTTCTCATGTCAACTCTTGCTGAACCTAGAAAGGATCAAACATAACATTCAATCGCATTTCAATCTCAAGTAAGAGCTCGTCTGTCAGAGGATTAATAATCAATATAAGAACCATAGATTTGTTCTAAACCCTGCAGTCAAGGCTACAAACCTAAAACAACACTCATTGCCCAAAGATATGATCTTCAATCCACATAATCTAGCTTCAGCTTCACAGATGAAGAAGCTCATACCTTATACTTTGCAGAGTGTTGAGTATACTGCTTCTCCTTGGAAGCCATCAATTCTATAGTTGTTTTCCAATACTCCATTTGAAGCTCACAAGGAGCTATCTCATCTTCCAGTTGAGCAAGCTTTCTGAAATCAGAGAAATCTCAAAAGTTTTTCAATTAACCAATCTAAGGAACCATAAATTCACGAATGAAACCACAATAAGTTAGAAACTGCAAAGGGTTTTGCAGTTCTAAATTACTATGTACCTCTTCTAGTAGGACAATCTTGCTATTGCCTTTCGAGTGTAATCAAGAAGAACTTTCGAGTCCTTTTCCACCTTGGCCCTTTTCTTCTCTACACTAGTCTTTCTCAAAGAGATATCCCCCATAGCAATTAGAAAGCTGCAAATCCAATCATCACATAACAGCAAAACATAAATAAATATAAAGAACATAACAATCGTTAAGATAATGGCTCTGACCTACTCATTTCGGTGTCTCTAATGTTCAATAAATTCGCAACATTTGCAAGTGCATGAGCTGATGCCACAACGTTCGACGCCAGACTCTCCTGTGCTAATCCTGCACTCTCCAATATCTCCCTAATCCTAGTAGCTGTGGATTCATAATTTGCAGTTAACAAACAACTTCATAGTAACAACTATCGGATAAGATCAATGAATAATCTACTAAGAAGCATTACTGAACATCAATCATCCAATACAAATCTTCACGAAATCAATGAGACTACAGAAAGAAAATAAGAAATATCTAACCATTTCCAAGAATCTAGGGCGCTGAATAATGCTGATGAATTCAACATACTACTCTTCAATATTTTCCATTAAAACAGAATTTTAATGTGTACTATTAAACAGAATCACTTCAAAAATGGTGGTACGAACTGTAACACCTGGGACAAAACCCCATGGTCTGCACATGCACCAATAAGCTATAGCTAATAGCTACTCTTATTCATTAATAGCTAAAGCTGAATTTAATATTCTTTAAAAGCTAAAACTGAATTTAATATTCTTTAAAAGCTAAAGTTGAATAAGCACTATTATTTTTTAATATTCTTTAATAGCTAAAGATTTTTTTTGTGACCAAATTAATAGCTAAAGTGTTCACCTCTTTTAATGCTTTCTCCCACTTTGGTTGATGATTAGAAGACAATCGCCCAAGACAGATGTGGCATGCCCTGTTTATAGCTGCTTATCCTATTCTGTATTTCCGTCATCTCAACCTCGCACCTAAGCATCACGTTCCTAGGGACAGAGACCTGGAGCTGCGGCTGCCTTCTGCGGAGTGGTAGACTTGTTGAGCAAAGCTGCAGGCTTGTTCTACTTCTTGATCTTGGTAGTGGCAACCAGAACGAATTGCTCCTTAGTTGGCTGAATAGTGACAGTCTTGGTGTTAGTCAACCCTACAAAAGAATAACCATAACTTATTAAATACCAAGCTACACAGATTTGAGAAATATTTTAAAAAGAATGTACATGGAATTGATCAATCAAGATTTAAGCTAACGTTTTGGTTCTAAAAAAACATATGCCTACCAATATCTTCTCATGTCAACTCTTGCTGAACCTAGAAAGGATCAAACATAACATTCAATCGCATTTCAATCTCAAGTAAGAGCTCGTCTGTCAGAGGATTAATAATCAATATAAGAACCATAGATTTGTTCTAAACCCTGCAGTCAAGGCTACAAACCTAAAACAACACTCATTGCCCAAAGATATGATCTTCAATCCACATAATCTAGCTTCAGCTTCACAGATGAAGAAGCTCATACCTTATACTTTGCAGAGTGTTGAGTATACTGCTTCTCCTTGGAAGCCATCAATTTTATAGTTGTTTTCCAATACTCCATTTGAAGCTCACAAGGAGCTATCTCATCTTCCAGTTGAGCAAGCTTTCTGAAATCAGAGAAATCTAAAAAGTTTTTCAATTAACCAATCTAAGGAACCATACATTCACGAATGAAACCACAATAAGTTAGAAACTGCAAAGGGTTTTGCAGTTCTAAATTACTATGTACCTCTTCTAGTAGGACAATCTTGCTATTGCCTTTCGAGTGTAATCAACAAGAACTTTCGAGTCCTTTTCCACCTTGGCCCTTTTCTTCTCTACACTAGTCTTTCTCAAAGAGATATCCCCCATAGCAATTAGAAAGCTGCAAATCGAATCATCTCATAACAGCAAAACATAAATAAATATAAAGAACATAACAGTCGTTAAGATAATGGCTCTGACCGACTCATTTCGGTGTCTCTAATGTTCAATAAATTCGCAACATTTGCAAGTGCATGAGCTGATGCCACAACGTTCGACGCCAGACTCTCCTGTGCTAATCCTGCACTCTCCAATATCTCCCCGATCCTAGTATCTGTGGATTCATAATTTGCAGTGAACAAACAACTTCATAGTAACAACTATCACATAAGATCAATGAATAATCTACTAAGAAGCATTACTGAACATCAATCATCCAATACAAATCTTCACGAAATCAATGAGACTACAGAAAAAAAATAAGAAATATCTAACCATTTCCAAAAATCTAGGGCGTTGAATAATGATGGTGAATTCAACATACTACTCTTCAACATTTTCCATTAAAACATAATTTTAATGTGTACTATAAAACAGAATGACTTCAAAAATGGTGGTACGAACTGTAACACCTGGGACAAAACCCCATTGTCTGCACATGCACCAATAAGCTAAAGCTAATAGCTACTCTTATTCATTAATAGCTAAATCTGAATTTAATATTCTTTAAAAGCTAAAACTGAATTTAATATTCTTTAAAAGCTAAAGTTGAATAAGCACTATTATTTTTTAATATTCTTTAATAGCTAAAGATTTTTTTTGTGACCAAATTAATAGCTAAAGTGTTCACCTCTTTTAATGCTTGCTCCCACTTTGGTTGATGATTAGAAGACAATCGCCCAAGACAGATGTGGCATGCCCTGTTTATAGCTGCTTATCCTATTCTGTCTTTCCGTCATCTCAACCTCGCACCTAAGCATCACGTTCCTAGGGACAGAGACCTGGAGCTGCGGCTGCCTTCTGCGGAGTGGTAGACTTGTTGAGCAAAACTGCAGGCTTGTTCTGCTTCTTGATCTTGGTAGTGGCAACCAGAACGAATTGCTCCTTAGTTGGCTGAATAGTGACAGTCTTGGTGTTAGTCAACCCTACAAAAGAATAACCATAACTTATTAAATACCAAGCTACACAGATTTGAGAAATATTTTAAAAAGAATGTACATGGAATTGATCAATCAAGATTTAAGCTAACGTTTTGGTTCTAAAAAAACATATGCCTACCAATATCTTCTCATGTCAACTCTTGCTGAACCTAGAAAGGATCAAACATAACATTCAATCGCATTTCAATCTCAAGTAAGAGCTCGTCTGTCAGAGGATTAATAATCAATATAAGAACCATAGATTTGTTCTAAACCCTGCAGTCAAGGCTACAAACCTAAAACAACACTCATTGCCCAAAGATATGATCTTCAATCCACATAATCTAGCTTCAGCTTCACAGATGAAGAAGCTCATACCTTATACTTTGCAGAGTGTTGAGTATACTGCTTCTCCTTGGAAGCCATCAATTCTATAGTTGTTTTCCAATACTCCATTTGAAGCTCACAAGGAGCTATCTCATCTTCCAGTTGAGCAAGCTTTCTGAAATCAGAGAAATCTCAAAAGTTTTTCAATTAACCAATCTAAGGAACCATAAATTCACGAATGAAACCACAATAAGTTAGAAACTGCAAAGGGTTTTGCAGTTCTAAATTACTATGTACCTCTTCTAGTAGGACAATCTTGCTATTGCCTTTCGAGTGTAATCAAGAAGAACTTTCGAGTCCTTTTCCACCTTGGCCCTTTTCTTCTCTACACTAGTCTTTCTCAAAGAGATATCCCCCATAGCAATTAGAAAGCTGCAAATCCAATCATCACATAACAGCAAAACATAAATAAATATAAAGAACATAACAATCGTTAAGATAATGACTCTGACCTACTCATTTCGGTGTCTCTAATGTTCAATAAATTCGCAACATTTGCAAGTGCATGAGCTGATGCCACAACGTTCGACGCCAGACTCTCCTGTGCTAATCCTGCACTCTCCAATATCTCCCTAATCCTAGTAGCTGTGGATTCATAATTTGCAGTTAACAAACAACTTCATAGTAACAACTATCGGATAAGATCAATGAATAATCTACTAAGAAGCATTACTGAACATCAATCATCCAATACAAATCTTCACGAAATCAATGAGACTACAGAAAGAAAATAAGAAATATCTAACCATTTCCAAGAATCTAGGGCGCTGAATGATGCTGATGAATTCAACATACTACTCTTCAATATTTTCCATTAAAACAGAATTTTGATGTGTACTATAAAACAGAATCACTTCAAAAATGGTGGTACGAACTGTAACACCTGGGACAAAACCCCATGGTCTGCACATGCACCAATAAGCTAAAGCTAATAGCTACTCTTATTCATTAATAGCTAAAGCTGAATTTAATATTCTTTAAAAGCTAAAACTGAATTTAATATTCTTTAAAAGCTAAAGTTGAATAAGCACTATTATTTTTTAATATTCTTTAATAGCTAAAGATTTTTTTTGTGACCAAATTAATAGCTAAAGTGTTCACCTTTTTTAATGCTTTCTCCCACTTTGGTTGATGATTAGAAGAAAATCGCCCAAGACAGATGTGGCATGCCCTGATTAAAGCTGCTTATCCTATTCTGTATTTCCGTCATCTCAACCTCGCACCTAAGCATCACGTTCCTAGGGACAGAGACCTGGAGCTGCGTCTGCCTTCTGCGGAGTGGTAGACTTGTTGAGCAAAGCTGCAGGCTTGTTCTGCTTCTTGATCTTGGTAGTGGCAACCAGAACGAATTGCTCCTTAGTTGGCTGAATAGTGACAGTCTTGGTGTTAGTCAACCCTACAAACGAATAACCATAACTAATTAAATACCAAGCTACACAGATTTGAGAAATATTTTAAAAAGAATGTACATGGAATTGATCAATCAAGATTTAAGCTAACGTTTTGGTTCTAAAAAAACATATGCCTACCAATATCTTCTCATGTCAACTCTTGCTGAACCTAGAAAGGATCAAACATAACATTCAATCGCATTTCAATCTCAAGTAAGAGCTCGTCTGTCAGAGGATTAATAATCAATATAAGAACCATAGATTTGTTCTAAACCCTGCAGTCAAGGCTACAAACCTAAAACAACACTCATTGCCCAAAGATATGATCTTCAATCCACATATTCTAGCTTCAGCTTCACAGATGAAGAAGCTCATACCTTATACTTTACAGAGTGTTGAGTATACTGCTTCTCCTTGGAAGCCATCAATTTTATAGTTGTTTTCCAATACTCCATTCGAAGCTCACAAGGAGCTATCTCATCTTCCAGTTCCACCTTGGCCCTTTTCTTCTCTACACTAGTCTTTCTCAAAGAGATATCCCCCATAGCAATTAGAAAGCTGCAAATCCAATCATCACATAACAGCAAAACATAAATAAATATAAAGAACATAACAATCGTTAAGATAATGGCTCTGACCTACTCATTTCGGTGTCTCTAATGTTCAATAAATTCGCAACATTTGCAAGTGCATGAGCTGATGCCACAACGTTCGACGCCAGACTCTCCTGTGCTAATCCTGCACTCTCCAATATCTCCCCGATCCTAGTATCTGTGGATTCATAATTTGCAGTGAACAAACAACTTCATAGTAACAACTATCACATAAGATCAATGAATAATCTACTAAGAAGCATTACTGAACATCAATCATCCAATACAAATCTTCACGAAATCAATGAGACTACAGAAAAAAAATAAGAAATATCTAACCATTTCCAAGAATCTAGGGCGTTGAATAATGATGGTGAATTCAACATACTACTCTTCAACATTTTCCATTAAAACATAATTTTAATGTGTACTATAAAACAGAATCACTTCAAAAATGGTGGTACGAACTGTAACACCTGGGACAAAACCCCATGGTCTGCACATGCACCAATAAGCTAAAGCTAATAGCTACTCTTATTCATTAATAGCTAAAGCTGAATTTAATATTCTTTAAAAGCTAAAACTGAATTTAATATTCTTTAAAAGCTAAAGTTGAATAAGCACTATTATTTTTTAATATTCTTTAATAGCTAAAGATTTTTTTTGTGACCAAATTAATAGCTAAAGTGTTCACCTCTTTTAATGCTTGCTCCCACTTTGGTTGATGATTAGAAGACAATCGCCCAAGACAGATGTGGCATGCCCTGTTTATAGCTGCTTATCCTATTCTGTCTTTCCGTCATCTCAACCTCGCACCTAAGCATCACGTTCCTAGGGACAGAGACCTGGAGCTGCGGCTGCCTTCTGCGGAGTGGTAGACTTGTTGAGCAAAACTGCAGGCTTGTTCTGCTTCTTGATCTTGGTAGTGGCAACCAGAACGAATTGCTCCTTAGTTGGCTGAATAGTGACAGTCTTGGTGTTAGTCAACCCTACAAAAGAATAACCATAACTTATTAAATACCAAGCTACACAGATTTGAGAAATATTTTAAAAAGAATGTACATGGAATTGATCAATCAAGATTTAAGCTAACGTTTTGGTTCTAAAAAAACATATGCCTACCAATATCTTCTCATGTCAACTCTTGCTGAACCTAGAAAGGATCAAACATAACATTCAATCGCATTTCAATCTCAAGTAAGAGCTCGTCTGTCAGAGGATTAATAATCAATATAAGAACCATAGATTTGTTCTAAACCCTGCAGTCAAGGCTACAAACCTAAAACAACACTCATTGCCCAAAGATATGATCTTCAATCCACATAATCTAGCTTCAGCTTCACAGATGAAGAAGCTCATACCTTATACTTTGCAGAGTGTTGAGTATACTGCTTCTCCTTGGAAGCCATCAATTCTATAGTTGTTTTCCAATACTCCATTTGAAGCTCACAAGGAGCTATCTCATCTTCCAGTTGAGCAAGCTTTCTGAAATCAGAGAAATCTCAAAAGTTTTTCAATTAACCAATCTAAGGAACCATAAATTCACGAATGAAACCACAATAAGTTAGAAACTGCAAAGGGTTTTGCAGTTCTAAATTACTATGTACCTCTTCTAGTAGGACAATCTTGCTATTGCCTTTCGAGTGTAATCAAGAAGAACTTTCGAGTCCTTTTCCACCTTGGCCCTTTTCTTCTCTACACTAGTCTTTCTCAAAGAGATATCCCCCATAGCAATTAGAAAGCTGCAAATCCAATCATCACATAACAGCAAAACATAAATAAATATAAAGAACATAACAATCGTTAAGATAATGGCTCTGACCTACTCATTTCGGTGTCTCTAATGTTCAATAAATTCGCAACATTTGCAAGTGCATGAGCTGATGCCACAACGTTCGACGCCAGACTCTCCTGTGCTAATCCTGCACTCTCCAATATCTCCCTAATCCTAGTAGCTGTGGATTCATAATTTGCAGTTAACAAACAACTTCATAGTAACAACTATCGGATAAGATCAATGAATAATCTACTAAGAAGCATTACTGAACATCAATCATCCAATACAAATCTTCACGAAATCAATGAGACTACAGAAAGAAAATAAGAAATATCTAACCATTTCCAAGAATCTAGGGCGCTGAATGATGCTGATGAATTCAACATACTACTCTTCAATATTTTCCATTAAAACAGAATTTTGATGTGTACTATAAAACAGAATCACTTCAAAAATGGTGGTACGAACTGTAACACCTGGGACAAAACCCCATGGTCTGCACATGCACCAATAAGCTAAAGCTAATTGCTACTCTTATTCATTAATAGCTAAAGCTGAATTTAATATTCTTTAAAAGCTAAAACTGAATTTAATATTCTTTAAAAGCTAAAGTTGAATAAGCACTATTATTTTTTAATATTCTTTAATAGCTAAAGATTTTTTTTGTGACCAAATTAATAGCTAAAGTGTTCACCTCTTTTAATGCTTTCTCCCACTTTGGTTGATGATTAGAAGAAAATCGCCCAAGACAGATGTGGCATGCCCTGTTTAAAGCTGCTTATCCTATTCTGTATTTCCGTCATCTCAACCTCGCACCTAAGCATCACGTTCCTAGGGACAGAGACCTGGAGCTGCGTCTGCCTTCTGCGGAGTGGTAGACTTGTTGAGCAAAGCTGCAGGCTTGTTCTGCTTCTTGATCTTGGTAGTGGCAACCAGAACGAATTGCTCCTTAGTTGGCTGAATAGTGACAGTCTTGGTGTTAGTCAACCCTACAAACGAATAACCATAACTAATTAAATACCAAGCTACACAGATTTGAGAAATATTTTAAAAAGAATGTACATGGAATTGATCAATCAAGATTTAAGCTAACGTTTTGGTTCTAAAAAAACATATGCCTACCAATATCTTCTCATGTCAACTCTTGCTGAACCTAGAAAGGATCAAACATAACATTCAATCGCATTTCAATCTCAAGTAAGAGCTCGTCTGTCAGAGGATTAATAATCAATATAAGAACCATAGATTTGTTCTAAACCCTGCAGTCAAGGCTACAAACCTAAAACAACACTCATTGCCCAAAGATATGATCTTCAATCCACATATTCTAGCTTCAGCTTCACAGATGAAGAAGCTCATACCTTATACTTTACAGAGTGTTGAGTATACTGCTTCTCCTTGGAAGCCATCAATTTTATAGTTGTTTTCCAATACTCCATTCGAAGCTCACAAGGAGCTATCTCATCTTCCAGTTCCACCTTGGCCCTTTTCTTCTCTACACTAGTCTTTCTCAAAGAGATATCCCCCATAGCAATTAGAAAGCTGCAAATCCAATCATCACATAACAGCAAAACATAAATAAATATAAAGAACATAACAATCGTTAAGATAATGGCTCTGACCTACTCATTTCGGTGTCTCTAATGTTCAATAAATTCGCAACATTTGCAAGTGCATGAGCTGATGCCACAACGTTCGACGCCAGACTCTCCTGTGCTAATCCTGCACTCTCCAATATCTCCCCGATCCTAGTATCTGTGGATTCATAATTTGCAGTGAACAAACAACTTCATAGTAACAACTATCACATAAGATCAATGAATAATCTACTAAGAAGCATTACTGAACATCAATCATCCAATACAAATCTTCACGAAATCAATGAGACTACAGAAAAAAAATAAGAAATATCTAACCATTTCCAAGAATCTAGGGCGTTGAATAATGATGGTGAATTCAACATACTACTCTTCAACATTTTCCATTAAAACATAATTTTAATGTGTACTATAAAACAGAATCACTTCAAAAATGGTGGTACGAACTGTAACACCTGGGACAAAACCCCATGGTCTGCACATGCACCAATAAGCTAAAGCTAATAGCTACTCTTATTCATTAATAGCTAAAGCTGAATTTAATATTCTTTAAAAGCTAAAACTGAATTTAATATTCTTTAAAAGCTAAAGTTGAATAAGCACTATTATTTTTTAATATTCTTTAATAGCTAAAGATTTTTTTTGTGACCAAATTAATAGCTAAAGTGTTCACCTCTTTTAATGCTTGCTCCCACTTTGGTTGATGATTAGAAGACAATCGCCCAAGACAGATGTGGCATGCCCTGTTTATAGCTGCTTATCCTATTCTGTCTTTCCGTCATCTCAACCTCGCACCTAAGCATCACGTTCCTAGGGACAGAGACCTGGAGCTGCGGCTGCCTTCTGCGGAGTGGTAGACTTGTTGAGCAAAACTGCAGGCTTGTTCTGCTTCTTGATCTTGGTAGTGGCAACCAGAACGAATTGCTCCTTAGTTGGCTGAATAGTGACAGTCTTGGTGTTAGTCAACCCTACAAAAGAATAACCATAACTTATTAAATACCAAGCTACACAGATTTGAGAAATATTTTAAAAAGAATGTACATGGAATTGATCAATCAAGATTTAAGCTAACGTTTTGGTTCTAAAAAAACATATGCCTACCAATATCTTCTCATGTCAACTCTTGCTGAACCTAGAAAGGATCAAACATAACATTCAATCGCATTTCAATCTCAAGTAAGAGCTCGTCTGTCAGAGGATTAATAATCAATATAAGAACCATAGATTTGTTCTAAACCCTGCAGTCAAGGCTACAAACCTAAAACAACACTCATTGCCCAAAGATATGATCTTCAATCCACATAATCTAGCTTCAGCTTCACAGATGAAGAAGCTCATACCTTATACTTTGCAGAGTGTTGAGTATACTGCTTCTCCTTGGAAGCCATCAATTCTATAGTTGTTTTCCAATACTCCATTTGAAGCTCACAAGGAGCTATCTCATCTTCCAGTTGAGCAAGCTTTCTGAAATCAGAGAAATCTCAAAAGTTTTTCAATTAACCAATCTAAGGAACCATAAATTCACGAATGAAACCACAATAAGTTAGAAACTGCAAAGGGTTTTGCAGTTCTAAATTACTATGTACCTCTTCTAGTAGGACAATCTTGCTATTGCCTTTCGAGTGTAATCAAGAAGAACTTTCGAGTCCTTTTCCACCTTGGCCCTTTTCTTCTCTACACTAGTCTTTCTCAAAGAGATATCCCCCATAGCAATTAGAAAGCTGCAAATCCAATCATCACATAACAGCAAAACATAAATAAATATAAAGAACATAACAATCGTTAAGATAATGGCTCTGACCTACTCATTTCGGTGTCTCTAATGTTCAATAAATTCGCAACATTTGCAAGTGCATGAGCTGATGCCACAACGTTCGACGCCAGACTCTCCTGTGCTAATCCTGCACTCTCCAATATCTCCCTAATCCTAGTAGCTGTGGATTCATAATTTGCAGTTAACAAACAACTTCATAGTAACAACTATCGGATAAGATCAATGAATAATCTACTAAGAAGCATTACTGAACATCAATCATCCAATACAAATCTTCACGAAATCAATGAGACTACAGAAAGAAAATAAGAAATATCTAACCATTTCCAAGAATCTAGGGCGCTGAATAATGCTGATGAATTCAACATACTACTCTTCAATATTTTCCATTAAAACAGAATTTTGATGTGTACTATAAAACAGAATCACTTCAAAAATGGTGGTACGAACTGTAACACCTGGGACAAAACCCCATGGTCTGCACATGCACCAATAAGCTAAAGCTAGTAGCTACTCTTATTCATTAATAGCTAAAGCTGAATTTAATATTCTTTAAAAGCTAAAACTGAATTTAATATTCTTTAAAAGCTAAAGTTGAATAAGCACTATTATTTTTTAATATTCTTTAATAGCTAAAGATTTTTTTTGTGACCAAATTAATAGCTAAAGTGTTCACCTCTTTTAATGCTTTCTCCCACTTTGGTTGATGATTAGAAGACAATCGCCCAAGACAGATGTGGCATGCCCTGTTTAAAGCTGCTTATCCTATTCTGTATTTCCGTCATCTCAACCTCGCACCTAAGCATCACGTTCCTAGGGACAGAGACCTGGAGCTGCGTCTGCCTTCTGCGGAGTGGTAGACTTGTTGAGCAAAGCTGCGGGCTTGTTCTGCTTCTTGATCTTGGTAGTGGCAACCAGAACGAATTGCTCCTTAGTTGGCTGAATAGTGACAGTCTTGGTGTTAGTCAACCCTACAAAAGAATAACCATAACTTATTAAATACCAAGCTACACAGATTTGAGAAATATTTTAAAAAGAATGTACATGGAATTGATCAATCAAGATTTAAGCTAACGTTTTGGTTCTAAAAAAACATATGCCTACCAATATCTTCTCATGTCAACTCTTGCTGAACCTAGAAAGGATCAAACATAACATTCAATCGCATTTCAATCTCAAGTAAGAGCTCGTCTGTCAGAGGATTAATAATCAATATAAGAACCATAGATTTGTTCTAAACCCTGCAGTCAAGGCTACAAACCTAAAACAACACTCATTGCCCAAAGATATGATCTTCAATCCACATAATCTAGCTTCAGCTTCACAGATGAAGAAGCTCATACCTTATACTTTGCAGAGTGTTGAGTATACTGCTTCTCCTTGGATGCCATCACTTCTATAGTTGTTTTCCAATACTCCATTCGAAGCTCACAAGGAGCTATCTCATCTTCCAGTTGAGCAAGCTTTCTGAAATCAGAGAAATCTCAAAAGTTTTTCAATTAACCAATCTAAGGAACCATAAATTAACGAATGAAACCACAATAAGTTAGAAACTGCAAAGGGTTTTGCAGTTCTAAATTACTATGTACCTCTTCAAGTAGGACAATCTTGCTATTGCCTTTCGAGTGTAATCAAGAAGAACTTTCGAGTCCTTTTCCACCTTGGCCCTTTTCTCCTCTACACTAGTCTTTCTCAAAGAGATGTCCCCCATAGCAATTAGAAAGCTGCAAATCCAATCATCACATAACAGCAAAACATAAATAAATACAAAGAACATAACAATCGTTAAGATAATGGCCCTGACCTACTCATTTCGGTGTCTCTAATGTTCAATAAATTCGCAACATTTGCAAGTGCATGAGCTGATGCCACAACGTTCGACGCCAGACTCTCCTGTGCTAATCCTGCACTCTTCAATATCTCCCCGATCCTAGTATCTGTGGATTCATAATTTGCAGTGAACAAACAACTTCATAGTAACAACTATCACATAAGATCAGTGAATAATCTACTAAGAAGCATTACTGAACATCAATCATCCAATACAAATCTTCACGAAATCAATGAGACTACAGAAAGAAAATAAGAAATATCTAACCATTTCCAAGAATCTAGGGCGTTGAATAATGATGGTGAATTCAACATACTACTCTTCAACATTTTCCATTAAAACAGAATTTTAATGTGTACTATAAAACAGAATCACTTCAAAAATGGTGGTACGAACTGTAACACCTGGGACAAAACCCCATGGTCTGCACATGCACCAATAAGCTAAAGCTAATAGCTACTCTTATTCATTAATAGCTAAAGCTGAATTTAATATTCTTTAAAAGCTAAAACTGAATTTAATATTCTTTAAAAGCTAAAGTTGAATAAGCACTATTATTTTTTAATATTCTTTAATAGCTAAAGATTTTTTTTGTGACCAAATTAATAGCTAAAGTGTTCACCTCTTTTAATGCTTGCTCCCACTTTGGTTGATGATTAGAAGACAATCGCCCAAGACAGATGTGGCATGCCCTGTTTATAGCTGATTATCCTATTCTGTCATTCCGTCATCTCAACCTCGCACCTAAGCATCACGTTCCTAGGGGCAGAGACCTGGAGCTGCGGCTGCCTTCTGCGGAGTGGTAGACTTGTTGAGCAAAGCTGCAGGCTTGTTCTGCTTCTTGATCTTGGTAGTGGCAACTAGAACGAATTGCTCCTTAGTTGGCTGAATAGTGACAGTCTTGGTGTTAGTCAACCCTACAAAAGAATAACCATAACTTATTAAATACCAAGCTACACAGATTTGAGAAATATTTTAAAAAGAACGTACATGGAATTGATCAATCAAGATTTAAGCTAACGTTTTGGTTCTAAAAAAACATATGCCTACCAATATCTTCTCATGTCAACTCTTGCTGAACCTAGAAAGGATCAAACATAACATTCAATCGCACTTCAATCTCAAGTAAGAGCTCGTCTGTTAGAGGATTAATAATTAATATAAGAACCATAGATTTGTTCTAAACCCTGTAGTCAAGGCTACAAACCTAAAACAACACTCATTGCCCAAAGATATCATCTTCAATCCACATAATCTAGCTTCAGCTTCACAGATGAAGAAGCTCATACCTTATACTTTGCAGAGTGTTGAGTATACTGCTTCTCCTTGGAAGCCATCAATTTTATAGTTGTTTTCCAATACTCCATTTGAAGCTCACAAGGAGCTATCTCATCTTCCAGTTGAGCAAGCTTTCTGAAATCAGAGAAATCTCAAAAGTTTTTCAATTAACCAATCTAAGGAACCATAAATTCACGAATGAAACCACAATAAGTTAGAAACTGCAAAGGGTTTTGCAGTTCTAAATTACTATGTACCTCTTCAAGTAGGACAATCTTGCTATTGTCTTTCGAGTGTAATCAACAAGAACTTTCGAGTCCTTTTCCACCTTGGCCCTTTTCTCCTCTACACTAGTCTTTCTCAAAGAGATGTCCCCCATAGCAATTAGAAAGCTGCAAATCCAATCATCACATAACAGCAAAACATAAATAAATACAAAGAACATAAAAATCGTTAAGACAATGGCCCTGACCTACTCATTTCGGTGTCTCTAATGTTCAATAAATTCGCAACATCTGCAAGTGCATGAGCTGATGCCACAACGTTCGACGCCAGACTCTCCTGTGCTAATCCTGCACTCTCCAATATCTCCCCGATCCTAGTATCTGTTGATTCATAATTTGCAGTGAACAAACAACTTCATAGTAACAACTATCACATAAGATCAATGAATAATCTACTAAGAAGCATTACTGAACATCAATCATCCAATACAAATCTTCACGAAATCAATGAGACTACAGAAAAAAAATAAGAAATATCTAACCATTTCCAAGAATCTAGGGCGTTGAATAATGATGGTGAATTCAACATACTACTCTTCAACATTTTCCATTAAAACAGAATTTTAATGTGTACTATAAAACAGAATCACTTCAAAAATGGTGGTACGAACTGTAACACCTGGGACAAAACCCCATGGTCTGCACATGCACCAATAAGCTAAAGCTAATAGCTACTCTTATTCATTAATAGCTAAAGCTGAATTTAATATTCTTTAAAAGCTAAAACTGAATTTAATATTCTTTAAAAGCTAAAGTTGAATAAGCACTATTATTTTTTAATATTCTTTAATAGCTAAAGATTTTTTTTGTGACCAAATTAATAGCTAAAGTGTTCACCTCTTTTAATGCTTGCTCCCACTTTGGTTGATGATTAGAAGACAATCGCCCAAGACAGATGTGGCATGCCCTGTTTATAGCTGCTTATCCTATTCTGTCTTTCCGTCATCTCAACCTCGCACCTAAGCATCACGTTCCTAGGGGCAGAGACCTGGAGCTGCGGCTGCCTTCTGCGGAGTGGTAGACTTGTTCAGCAAAGCTGCAGGCTTGTTCTGCTTCTTGATCTTGGTAGTGGCAACCAGAACGAATTGCTCCTTAGTTGGCTGAATAGTGACAGTCTTGGTGTTAGTCAACCCTACAAAAGAATAACCATAACTTATTAAATACCAAGCTACACAGATTTGAGAAATATTTTAAAAAGAATGTACATGGAATTGATCAATCAAGATTTAAGCTAACGTTTTGGTTCTAAAAAAACATATGCCTACCAATATCTTCTCATGTCAACTCTTGCTGAACCTAGAAAGGATCAAACATAACATTCAATCGCATTTCAATCTCAAGTAAGAGCTCGTCTGTTAGAGGATTAATAATCAATATAAGAACCATAGATTTGTTCTAAACCCTGCAGTCAAGGCTACAAACCTAAAACAACACTCATTGCCCAAAGATATCATCTTCAATCCACATAATCTAGCTTCAGCTTCACAGATGAAGAAGCTCATACCTTATACTTTGCAGAGTGTTGAGTATACTGCTTCTCCTTGGAAGCCATCACTTCTATAGTTGTTTTCCAATACTCCATTCGAAGCTCACAAGGAGCTATCTCATCTTCCAGTTGAGCAAGCTTTCTGAAATCAGAGAAATCTCAAAAGTTTTTCAATTAACCAATCTAAGGAACCATAAATTCACGAATGAAACCACAATAAGTTAGAAACTGCAAAGGGTTTTGCAGTTCTAAATTACTATGTACCTCTTCAAGTAGGACAATCTTGCTATTGCCTTTCGAGTGTAATCAAGAAGAACTTTCGAGTCCTTTTCCACCTTGGCCCTTTTCTTCTCTACACTAGTCTTTCTCAAAGAGATATCCCCCATAGCAATTAGAAAGCTGCAAATCCAATCATCACATAACAGCAAAACATAAATAAATACAAAGAACATAACAATCGTTAAGATAATGGCCCTGACCTACTCATTTCGGTGTCTCTAATGTTCAATAAATTCGCAACATTTGCAAGTGCATGAGCTGATGCCACAACGTTCGACGCCAGACTCTCCTGTGCTAATCCTGCACTCTCCAATATCTCCCCGATCCTAGTATCTGTGGATTCATAATTTGCAGTGAACAAACAACTTCATAGTAACAACTATCGGATAAGATCAATGAATAATCTACTAAGAAGCATTACTGAACATCAATCATCCAATACAAATCTTCACGAAATCAATGAGACTACAGAAAGAAAATAAGAAATATCTAACCATTTCCAAGAATCTAGGGCGCTGAATAATGATGGTGAATTCAACATACTACTCTTCAACATTTTCCATTAAAACAGAATTTTAATGTGTACTATAAAAGAGAATCACTTCAAAAATGGTGGTACGAACTGTAACACCTGGGACAAAACCCCATGGTCTGCACATGCACCAATAAGCTAAAGCTAATAGCTACTCTTATTCATTAATAGCTAAAGCTGAATTTAATATTCTTTAAAAGCTAAAACTGAATTTAATATTCTTTAAAAGCTAAAGTTGAATAAGCACTATTATTTTTTAATATTCTTTAATAGCTAAAGATTTTTTTTGTGACCAAATTAATAGCTAAAGTGTTCACCTCTTTTAATGCTTGCTCCCACTTTGGTTGATGATTAGAAGACAATCGCCCAAGACAGATGTGGCATGCCCTGTTTATAGCTGCTTATCCTATTCTGTCTTTCCGTCATCTCAACCTCGCACCTAAGCATCACGTTCCTAGGGGCAGAGACCTGGAGCTGCGGCTGCCTTCTGCGGAGTGGTAGACTTGTTGAGCAAAGCTGCAGGCTTGTTCTGCTTCTTGATCTTGGTAGTGGCAACCAGAACGAATTGCTCCTTAGTTGGCTGAATAGTGACAGTCTTGGTGTTAGTCAACCCTACAAAAGAATAACCATAACTTATTAAATACCAAGCTACACAGATTTGAGAAATATTTTAAAAAGAATGTACATGGAATTGATCAATCAAGATTTAAGCTAACGTTTTGGTTCTAAAAAAACATATGCCTACCAATATCTTCTCATGTCAACTCTTGCTGAACCTAGAAAGGATCAAACATAACATTCAATCGCATTTCAATCTCAAGTAAGAGCTCGTCTGTTAGAGGATTAATAATCAATATAAGAACCATAGATTTGTTCTAAACCCTGCAGTCAAGGCTACAAACCTAAAACAACACTCATTGCCCAAAGATATCATCTTCAATCCACATAATCTAGCTTCAGCTTCACAGATGAAGAAGCTCATACCTTATACTTTGCAGAGTGTTGAGTATACTGCTTCTCCTTGGAAGCCATCACTTCTATAGTTGTTTTCCAATACTCCATTCGAAGCTCACAAGGAGCTATCTCATCTTCCAGTTGAGCAAGCTTTCTGAAATCAGAGAAATCTCAAAAGTTTTTCAATTAACCAATCTAAGGAACCATAAATTCACGAATGAAACCACAATAAGTTAGAAACTGCAAAGGGTTTTGCAGTTCTAAATTACTATGTACCTCTTCAAGTAGGACAATCTTGCTATTGCCTTTCGAGTGTAATCAAGAAGAACTTTCGAGTCCTTTTCCACCTTGGCCCTTTTCTCCTCTACACTAGTCTTTCTCAAAGAGATATCCCCCATAGCAATTAGAAAGCTGCAAATCCAATCATCACATAACAGCAAAACATAAATAAATACAAAGAACATAACAATCGTTAAGATAATGGCCCTGACCTACTCATTTCGGTGTCTCTAATGTTCAATAAATTCGCAACATTTGCAAGTGCATGAGCTGATGCCACAACGTTCGACGCCAGACTCTCCTGTGCTAATCCTGCACTCTCCAATATCTCCCCGATCCTAGTATCTGTGGATTCATAATTTGCAGTGAACAAACAACTTCATAGTAACAACTATCGGATAAGATCAATGAATAATCTACTAAGAAGCATTACTGAACATCAATCATCCAATACAAATCTTCACGAAATCAATGAGACTACAGAAAGAAAATAAGAAATATCTAACCATTTCCAAGAATCTAGGGCGCTGAATAATGATGGTGAATTCAACATACTACTCTTCAACATTTTCCATTAAAACAGAATTTTAATGTGTACTATAAAACAGAATCACTTCAAAAATGGTGGTACGAACTGTAACACCTGGGACAAAACCCCATGGTCTGCACATGCACCAATAAGCTAAAGCTAATAGCTACTCTTATTCATTAATAGCTAAAGCTGAATTTAATATTCTTTAAAAGCTAAAACTGAATTTAATATTCTTTAAAAGCTAAAGTTGAATAAGCACTATTATTTTTTAATATTCTTTAATAGCTAAAGATTTTTTTTGTGACCAAATTAATAGCTAAAGTGTTCACCTCTTTTAATGCTTGCTCCCACTTTGGTTGATGATTAGAAGACAATCGCCCAAGACAGATGTGGCATGCCCTGTTTATAGCTGCTTATCCTATTCTGTCTTTCCGTCATCTCAACCTCGCACCTAAGCATCACGTTCCTAGGGGCAGAGACCTGGAGCTGCGGCTGCCTTCTGCGGAGTGGTAGACTTGTTCAGCAAAGCTGCAGGCTTGTTCTGCTTCTTGATCTTGGTAGTGGCAACCAGAACGAATTGCTCCTTAGTTGGCTGAATAGTGACAGTCTTGGTGTTAGTCAACCCTACAAAAGAATAACCATAACTTATTAAATACCAAGCTACACAGATTTGAGAAATATTTTAAAAAGAATGTACATGGAATTGATCAATCAAGATTTAAGCTAACGTTTTGGTTCTAAAAAAACATATGCCTACCAATATCTTCTCATGTCAACTCTTGCTGAACCTAGAAAGGATCAAACATAACATTCAATCGCATTTCAATCTCAAGTAAGAGCTCGTCTGTTAGAGGATTAATAATCAATATAAGATCCATAGATTTGTTCTAAACCCTGCAGTCAAGGCTACAAACCTAAAACAACGCTCATTGCCCAAAGATATCATCTTCAATCCACATAATCTAGCTTCAGCTTCACAGATGAAGAAGCTCATACCTTATACTTTGCAGAGTGTTGAGTATACTTCTTCTCCTTGGAAGCCATCACTTCTATAGTTGTTTTCCAATACTCCATTCGAAGCTCACAAGGAGCTATCTCATCTTCCAGTTGAGCAAGCTTTCTGAAATCAGAGAAATCTCAAAAGTTTTTCAATTAACCAATCTAAGGAACCATAAATTCACGAATGAAACCACAATAAGTTAGAAACTGCAAAGGGTTTTGCAGTTCTAAATTACTATGTACCTCTTCAAGTAGGACAATCTTGCTATTGCCTTTCGAGTGTAATCAAGAAGAACTTTCGAGTCCTTTTCCACCTTGGCCCTTTTCTCCTCTACACTAGTCTTTCTCAAAGAGATATCCCCCATAGCAATTAGAAAGCTGCAAATCCAATCATCACATAACAGCAAAACATAAATAAATACAAAGAACATAACAATCGTTAAGATAATGGCCCTGACCTACTCATTTCGGTGTCTCTAATGTTCAATAAATTCGCAACATTTGCAAGTGCATGAGCTGATGCCACAACGTTCGACGCCAGACTCTCCTGTGCTAATCCTGCACTCTCCAATATCTCCCCGATCCTAGTATCTGTGGATTCATAATTTGCAGTGAACAAACAACTTCATAGTAACAACTATCGGATAAGATCAATGAATAATCTACTAAGAAGCATTACTGAACATCAATCATCCAATACAAATCTTCACGAAATCAATGAGACTACAGAAAGAAAATAAGAAATATCTAACCATTTCCAAGAATCTAGGGCGCTGAATAATGATGGTGAATTCAACATACTACTCTTCAACATTTTCCATTAAAACAGAATTTTAATGTGTACTATAAAACAGAATCACTTCAAAAATGGTGGTACGAACTGTAACACCTGGGACAAAACCCCATGGTCTGCACATGCACCAATAAGCTAAAGCTAATAGCTACTCTTATTCATTAATAGCTAAAGCTGAATTTAATATTCTTTAAAAGCTAAACCTGAATTTAATATTCTTTAAAAGCTAAAGTTGAATAAGCACTATTATTTTTTAATATTCTTTAATAGCTAAAGATTTTTTTTGTGACCAAATTAATAGCTAAAGTGTTCACCTCTTTTAATGCTTGCTCCCACTTTTGTTGATGATTAGAAGACAATCGCCCAAGACAGATGTGGCATGCCCTGTTTATAGCTGCTTATCCTATTCTGTCTTTCCGTCATCTCAACCTCGCACCTAAGCATCACGTTCCTAGGGGCAGAGACCTGGAGCTGCGGCTGCCTTCTGCGGAGTGGTAGACTTGTTCAGCAAAGCTGCAGGCTTGTTCTGCTTCTTGATCTTGGTAGTGGCAACCAGAACGAATTGCTCCTTAGTTGGCTGAATAGTGACAGTCTTGGTGTTAGTCAACCCTACAAAAGAATAACCATAACTTATTAAATACCAAGCTACACAGATTTGAGAAATATTTTAAAAAGAATGTACATGGAATTGATCAATCAAGATTTAAGCTAACGTTTTGGTTCTAAAAAAACATATGCCTACCAATATCTTCTCATGTCAACTCTTGCTGAACCTAGAAAGGATCAAACATAACATTCAATCGCATTTCAATCTCAAGTAAGAGCTCGTCTGTTAGAGGATTAATAATCAATATAAGAACCATAGATTTGTTCTAAACCCTGCAGTCAAGGCTACAAACCTAAAACAACACTCATTGCCCAAAGATATCATCTTCAATCCACATAATCTAGCTTCAGCTTCACAGATGAAGAAGCTCATACCTTATACTTTGCAGAGTGTTGAGTATACTGCTTCTCCTTGGAAGCCATCACTTCTATAGTTGTTTTCCAATACTCCATTCGAAGCTCACAAGGAGCTATCTCATCTTCCAGTTGAGCAAGCTTTCTGAAATCAGAGAAATCTCAAAAGTTTTTCAATTAACCAATCTAAGGAACCATAAATTCACGAATGAAACCACAATAAGTTAGAAACTGCAAAGGGTTTTGCAGTTCTAAATTACTATGTACCTCTTCAAGTAGGACAATCTTGCTATTGCCTTTCGAGTGTAATCAAGAAGAACTTTCGAGTCCTTTTCCACCTTGGCCCTTTTCTCCTCTACACTAGTCTTTCTCAAAGAGATATCCCCCATAGCAATTAGAAAGCTGCAAATCCAATCATCACATAACAGCAAAACATAAATAAATACAAAGAACATAACAATCGTTAAGATAATGGCCCTGACCTACTCATTTCGGTGTCTCTAATGTTCAATAAATTCGCAACATTTGCAAGTGCATGAGCTGATGCCACAACGTTCGACGCCAGACTCTCCTGTGCTAATCCTGCACTCTCCAATATCTCCCCGATCCTAGTATCTGTGGATTCATAATTTGCAGTGAACAAACAACTTCATAGTAACAACTATCGGATAAGATCAATGAATAATCTACTAAGAAGCATTACTGAACATCAATCATCCAATACAAATCTTCACGAAATCAATGAGACTACAGAAAGAAAATAAGAAATATCTAACCATTTCCAAGAATCTAGGGCGCTGAATAATGATGGTGAATTCAACATACTACTCTTCAACATTTTCCATTAAAACAGAATTTTAATGTGTACTATAAAACAGAATCACTTCAAAAATGGTGGTACGAACTGTAACACCTGGGACAAAACCCCATGGTCTGCACATGCACCAATAAGCTAAAGCTAATAGCTACTCTTATTCATTAATAGCTAAAGCTGAATTTAATATTCTTTAAAAGCTAAAACTGAATTTAATATTCTTTAAAAGCTAAAGTTGAATAAGCACTATTATTTTTTAATATTCTTTAATAGCTAAAGATTTTTTTTGTGACCAAATTAATAGCTAAAGTGTTCACCTCTTTTAATGCTTGCTCCCACTTTGGTTGATGATTAGAAGACAATCGCCCAAGACAGATGTGGCATGCCCTGTTTATAGCTGCTTATCCTATTCTGTCTTTCCGTCATCTCAACCTCGCACCTAAGCATCACGTTCCTAGGGGCAGAGACCTGGAGCTGCGGCTGCCTTCTGCGGAGTGGTAGACTTGTTGAGCAAAGCTGCAGGCTTGTTCTGCTTCTTGATCTTGGTAGTGGCAACCAGAACGAATTGCTCCTTAGTTGGCTGAATAGTGACAGTCTTGGTGTTAGTCAACCCTACAAAAGAATAACCATAACTTATTAAATACCAAGCTACACAGATTTGAGAAATATTTTAAAAAGAATGTACATGGAATTGATCAATCAAGATTTAAGCTAACGTTTTGGTTCTAAAAAAACATATGCCTACCAATATCTTCTCATGTCAACTCTTGCTGAACCTAGAAAGGATCAAACATAACATTCAATCGCATTTCAATCTCAAGTAAGAGCTCGTCTGTTAGAGGATTAATAATCAATATAAGATCCATAGATTTGTTCTAAACCCTGCAGTCAAGGCTACAAACCTAAAACAACACTCATTGCCCAAAGATATCATCTTCAATCCACATAATCTAGCTTCAGCTTCACAGATGAAGAAGCTCATACCTTATACTTTGCAGAGTGTTGAGTATACTGCTTCTCCTTGGAAGCCATCACTTCTATAGTTGTTTTCCAATACTCCATTCGAAGCTCACAAGGAGCTATCTCATCTTCCAGTTGAGCAAGCTTTCTGAAATCAGAGAAATCTCAAAAGTTTTTCAATTAACCAATCTAAGGAACCATAAATTCACGAATGAAACCACAATAAGTTAGAAACTGCAAAGGGTTTTGCAGTTCTAAATTACTATGTACCTCTTCAAGTAGGACAATCTTGCTATTGCCTTTCGAGTGTAATCAAGAAGAACTTTCGAGTCCTTTTCCACCTTGGCCCTTTTCTCCTCTACACTAGTCTTTCTCAAAGAGATATCCCCCATAGCAATTAGAAAGCTGCAAATCCAATCATCACATAACAGCAAAACATAAATAAATACAAAGAACATAACAATCGTTAAGATAATGGCCCTGACCTACTCATTTCGGTGTCTCTAATGTTCAATAAATTCGCAACATTTGCAAGTGCATGAGCTGATGCCACAACGTTCGACGCCAGACTCTCCTGTGCTAATCCTGCACTCTCCAATATCTCCCCGATCCTAGTATCTGTGGATTCATAATTTGCAGTGAACAAACAACTTCATAGTAACAACTATCGGATAAGATCAATGAATAATCTACTAAGAAGCATTACTGAACATCAATCATCCAATACAAATCTTCACGAAATCAATGAGACTACAGAAAGAAAATAAGAAATATCTAACCATTTCCAAGAATCTAGGGCGCTGAATAATGATGGTGAATTCAACATACTACTCTTCAACATTTTCCATTAAAACAGAATTTTAATGTGTACTATAAAACAGAATCACTTCAAAAATGGTGGTACGAACTGTAACACCTGGGACAAAACCCCATGGTCTGCACATGCACCAATAAGCTAAAGCTAATAGCTACTCTTATTCATTAATAGCTAAAGCTGAATTTAATATTCTTTAAAAGCTAAAACTGAATTTAATATTCTTTAAAAGCTAAAGTTGAATAAGCACTATTATTTTTTAATATTCTTTAATAGCTAAAGATTTTTTTTGTGACCAAATTAATAGCTAAAGTGTTCACCTCTTTTAATGCTTGCTCCCACTTTGGTTGATGATTAGAAGACAATCGCCCAAGACAGATGTGGCATGCCCTGTTTATAGCTGCTTATCCTATTCTGTCTTTCCGTCATCTCAACCTCGCACCTAAGCATCACGTTCCTAGGGGCAGAGACCTGGAGCTGCGGCTGCCTTCTGCGGAGTGGTAGACTTGTTGAGCAAAGCTGCAGGCTTGTTCTGCTTCTTGATCTTGGTAGTGGCAACCAGAACGAATTGCTCCTTAGTTGGCTGAATAGTGACAGTCTTGGTGTTAGTCAACCCTACAAAAGAATAACCATAACTTATTAAATACCAAGCTACACAGATTTGAGAAATATTTTAAAAAGAATGTACATGGAATTGATCAATCAAGATTTAAGCTAACGTTTTGGTTCTAAAAAAACATATGCCTACCAATATCTTCTCATGTCAACTCTTGCTGAACCTAGAAAGGATCAAACATAACATTCAATCGCATTTCAATCTCAAGTAAGAGCTCGTCTGTTAGAGGATTAATAATCAATATAAGATCCATAGATTTGTTCTAAACCCTGCAGTCAAGGCTACAAACCTAAAACAACACTCATTGCCCAAAGATATCATCTTCAATCCACATAATCTAGCTTCAGCTTCACAGATGAAGAAGCTCATACCTTATACTTTGCAGAGTGTTGAGTATACTGCTTCTCCTTGGAAGCCATCACTTCTATAGTTGTTTTCCAATACTCCATTCGAAGCTCACAAGGAGCTATCTCATCTTCCAGTTGAGCAAGCTTTCTGAAATCAGAGAAATCTCAAAAGTTTTTCAATTAACCAATCTAAGGAACCATAAATTCACGAATGAAACCACAATAAGTTAGAAACTGCAAAGGGTTTTGCAGTTCTAAATTACTATGTACCTCTTCAAGTAGGACAATCTTGCTATTGCCTTTCGAGTGTAATCAAGAAGAACTTTCGAGTCCTTTTCCACCTTGGCCCTTTTCTCCTCTACACTAGTCTTTCTCAAAGAGATATCCCCCATAGCAATTAGAAAGCTGCAAATCCAATCATCACATAACAGCAAAACATAAATAAATACAAAGAACATAACAATCGTTAAGATAATGGCCCTGACCTACTCATTTCGGTGTCTCTAATGTTCAATAAATTCGCAACATTTGCAAGTGCATGAGCTGATGCCACAACGTTCGACGCCAGACTCTCCTGTGCTAATCCTGCACTCTCCAATATCTCCCCGATCCTAGTATCTGTGGATTCATAATTTGCAGTGAACAAACAACTTCATAGTAACAACTATCGGATAAGATCAATGAATAATCTACTAAGAAGCATTACTGAACATCAATCATCCAATACAAATCTTCACGAAATCAATGAGACTACAGAAAGAAAATAAGAAATATCTAACCATTTCCAAGAATCTAGGGCGCTGAATAATGATGGTGAATTCAACATACTACTCTTCAACATTTTCCATTAAAACAGAATTTTAATGTGTACTATAAAACAGAATCACTTCAAAAATGGTGGTACGAATTGTAACACCTGGGACAAAACCCCATGGTCTGCACATGCACCAATAAGCTAAAGCTAATAGCTACTCTTATTCATTAATAGCTAAAGCTGAATTTAATATTCTTTAAAAGCTAAAACTGAATTTAATATTCTTTAAAAGCTAAAGTTGAATAAGCACTATTATTTTTTAATATTCTTTAATAGCTAAAGATTTTTTTTGTGACCAAATTAATAGCTAAAGTGTTCACCTCTTTTAATGCTTGCTCCCACTTTGGTTGATGATTAGAAGACAATCGCCCAAGACAGATGTGGCATGCCCTGTTTATAGCTGCTTATCCTATTCTGTATTTCCGTCATCTCAACCTCGCACCTAAGCATCACGTTCCTAGGGACAGAGACCTGGAGCTGCGGCTGCCTTCTGCGGAGTGGTAGACTTGTTGAGCAAAGCTGCAGGCTTGTTCTGCTTCTTGGTCTTGGTAGTGGCAACCAGAACGAATTGCTCCTTAGTTGGCTGAATAGTGACAGTCTTGGTGTTAGTCAACCCTACAAAAGAATAACCATAACTAATTAAATACCAAGCTACACAGATTTGAGAAATATTTTAAAAAGAATGTACATGGAATTGATCAATCAAGATTTAAGCTAACGTTTTGGTTCTAAAAAAACATATGCCTACCAATATCTTCTCATGTCAACTCTTGCTGAACCTAGAAAGGATCAAACATAAGATTCAATCGCATTTCAATCTCAAGTAAGAGCTCGTCTGTCAGAGGATTAATAATCAATATAAGAACCATAGATTTGTTCTAAACCCTGCAGTCAAGGCTACAAACCTAAAACAACACTCATTGCCCAAAGATATGATCTTCAATCCACATAATCTAGCTTCAGCTTCACAGATGAAGAAGATCATACCTTATACTTTGCAGAGTGTTGAGTATACTGCTTCTCCTTGGATGCCATCACTTCTATAGTTGTTTTCCAATACTCCATTCGAAGCTCACAAGGAGCTATCTCATCTTCCAGTTGAGCAAGCTTTCTGAAATCAGAGAAATCTCAAAAGTTTTTCAATTAACCAATCTAAGGAACCATAAATTCACGAATGAAACCACAATAAGTTAGAAACTGCAAAGGGTTTTGCAGTTCTAAATTACTATGTACCTCTTCAAGTAGGACAATCTTGCTATTGCCTTTCGAGTGTAATCAAGAAGAACTTTCGAGTCCTTTTCCACCTTGGCCCTTTTCTCCTCTACACTAGTCTTTCTCAAAGAGATGTCCCCCATAGCAATTAGAAAGCTGCAAATCCAATCATCACATAACAGCAAAACATAAATAAATATAAAGAACATAACAATCGTTAAGATAATGGCTCTGACCTACTCATTTCGGTGTCTCTAATGTTCAATAAATTCGCAACATTTGCAAGTGCATGAGCTAATGCCACAACGTTCGACGCTAGACTCTCCTGTGCTAATCCTGCACTCTCCAATATCTCCCTGATCCTAGTAGCTGTGGATTCATAATTTGCAGTGAACAAACAACTTCATAGTAACAACTATCGGATAAGATCAATGAATAATTTACTAAGAAGCATTACTGAACATCAATCATCCAATACAAATCTTCACGAAATCAATGAGACTACATAAAAAAAAATAAGAAATATCTAACCATTTCCAAGAATCTAGGGCGCTAAATAATGCTGATGAATTCAACATACTACTCTTCAACATTTTCCATTAAAACAGAATTTTAATGTGTACTATAAAACAGAATCACTTCAAAAATGGTGGTACGAACTGTAACACCTGGGACAAAACCCCATGGTCTGCACATGCACCAATAAGCTAAAGCTAATAGCTACTCTTATTCATTAATAGCTAAAGCTGAATTTAATATTCTTTAAAAGCTAAAACTGAATTTAATATTCTTTAAAAGCTAAAGTTGAATAAGCACTATTATTTTTTAATATTCTCTAATAGCTAAAGATTTTTTTTGGACCAAATTAATAGCTAAAGTGTTCACCTCTTTTAATGCTTGCTCCCACTTTGGTTGATGATTAGAAGACAATCGCCCAAGACAGATGTGGCATGCCCTGTTTATAGCTGCTTATCCTATTCTGTATTTCCGTCATCTCAACCTCGCACCTAAGCATCACGTTCCTAGGGACAGAGACCTGGAGCTGCGGCTGCCTTCTGCGGAGTGGTAGACTTGTTGAGCAAAGCTGCAGGCTTGTTCTGCTTCTTGGTCTTGGTAGTGGCAACCAGAACGAATTGCTCCTTAGTTGGCTGAATAGTGACAGTCTTGGTGTTAGTCAACCCTACAAAAGAATAACCATAACTAATTAAATACCAAGCTACACATATTTGAGAAATATTTTAAAAAGAATGTACATGGAATTGATCAATCAAGATTTAAGCTAACGTTTTGGTTCTAAAAAAACATATGCCTACCAATATCTTCTCATGTCAACTCTTGCTGAACCTAGAAAGGATCAAACATAACATTCAATCGCATTTCAATCTCAAGTAAGAACTCGTCTGTTAGAGGATTAATAATCAATATAAGATCCATAGATTTGTTCTAAACCCTGCAGTCAAGGCTACAAACCTAAAACAACACTCATTGCCCAAAGATATCATCTTCAATCCACATAATCTAGCTTCAGCTTCACAGATGAAGAAGCTCATACCTTATACTTTGCAGAGTGTTGAGTATACTGCTTCTCCTTGGAAGCCATCACTTCTATAGTTGTTTTCCAATACTCCATTCGAAGCTCACAAGGAGCTATCTCATCTTCCAGTTGAGCAAGCTTTCTGAAATCAGAGAAATCTCAAAAGTTTTTCAATTAACCAATCTAAGGAACCATAAATTCACGAATGAAACCACAATAAGTTAGAAACTGCAAAGGGTTTTGTAGTTCTAAATTACTATGTACCTCTTCAAGTAGGACAATCTTGCTATTGCCTTTCGAGTGTAATCAAGAAGAACTTTCGAGTCCTTTTCCACCTTGGCCCTTTTCTCCTCTACACTAGTCTTTCTCAAAGAGATGTCCCCCATAGCAATTAGAAAGCTGCAAATCCAATCATCACATAACAGCAAAACATAAATAAATATAAAGAACATAACAATCGTTAAGATAATGGCTCTGACCTACTCATTTCGGTGTCTCTAATGTTCAATAAATTCGCAACATTTGCAAGTGCATGAGCTGATGCCACAGCGTTCGACGCTAGACTCTCCTGTGCTAATCCTGCACTCTCCAATATCTCCCTGATCCTAGTAGCTGTGGATTCATAATTTGCAGTGAACAAACAACTTCATAGTAACAACTATCGGATAAGATCAATGAATAATTTACTAAGAAGCATTACTGAACATCAATCATCCAATACAAATCTTCACGAAATCAATGAGACTACAGAAAAAAAAAATAAGAAATATCTAACCATTTCCAAGAATCTAGGGCGTTGAATAATGCTGATGAATTCAACATACTACTCTTCAACATTTTCCATTAAAACAGAATTTTAATGTGTACTATAAAACAGAATCACTTCAAAAATGGTGGTACGAACTGTAACACCTGGGACAAAACCCCATGGTCTGCACATGCACCAATAAGCTAAAGCTAATAGCTACTCTTATTCATTAATACCTAAAGCTGAATTTAATATTCTTTAAAAGCTAAAACTGAATTTAATATTCTTTAAAAGCTAAAGTTGAATAAGCACTATTATTTTTTAATATTCTCTAATAGCTAAAGATTTTTTTTGGACCAAATTAATAGCTAAAGTGTTCACCTCTTTTAATGCTTGCTCCCACTTTGGTTGATGATTAGAAGACAATCGCCCAAGACAGATGTGGCATGCCATGTTTATAGCTGCTTATCCTATTCTGTCTTTCCGTCATCTCAACCTCGCACCTAAGCATCACGTTCCTAGGGACAGACACCTGGAGCTGCGGCTGCCTTCTGCGGAGTGGTAGACTTGTTGAGCAAAGCTGCAGGCTTGTTCTGCTTCTTGATCTTGGTAGTGGCAACCAGAACGAATTGCTCCTTAGTTGGTTGAATAGCGACAGTCTTGGTGTTAGTCAACCCTACAAAAGAATAACCATAACTAATTAAATACCAAGCTACACAGATTTGAGAAATATTTTAAAAAGAATGTACATGGAATTGATCAATCAAGATTTAAGCTAACGTTTTGGTTCTAAAAAAACATATGCCTACCAATATCTTCTCATGTCAACTCTTGCTGAACCTAGAAAGGATCAAACATAACATTCAATCGCATTTCAATCTCAAGTAAGAGCTCGTGTGTTAGAGGATTAATAATCAATATAAGAACCATAGATTTGTTCTAAACCCTGCAGTCAAGGCTACAAACCTAAAACAACACTCATTGCCCAAAGATATCATCTTCAATCCACATAATCTAGCTTCAGCTTCACAGATGAAGAAGCTCATACCTTATACTTTGCAGAGTGTTGAGTATACTGCTTCTCCTTGGAAGCCATCAATTCTATAGTTGTTTTCCAATACTCCATTTGAAGCTCACAAGGAGCTATCTCATCTTCCAGTTGAGCAAGCTTTCTGAAATCAGAGAAATCTCAAAAGTTTTTCAATTAACCAATCTAAGGAACCATAAATTCACGAATGAAACCACAATAAGTTAGAAACTTCAAAGGGTTTTGCAGTTCTAAATTACTATGTACCTCTTCTAGTAGGACAATCTTGCTATTGCCTTTCGAGTGTAATCAAGAAGAACTTTCGAGTCCTTTTCCACCTTGGCCCTTTTCTTCTCTACACTAGTCTTTCTCAAAGAGATATCCCCCATAGCAATTAGAAGGCTGCAAATCCAATCATCACATAACAGCAAAACATAAATAAATATAAAGAACATAACAATCGTTAAGATAATGGCTCTGACCTACTCATTTCGGTGTCTCTAATGTTCAATAAATTCGCAACATTTGCAAGTGCATGAGCTGATGCCACAACGTTCGACGCCAGACTCTCCTGTGCTAATCCTGCACTCTCCAATATCTCCCTAATCCTAGTAGCTGTGGATTCATAATTTGCAGTTAACAAACAACTTCATAGTAACAACTATCGGATAAGATCAATGAATAATTTACTAAGAAGCATTACTGAACATCAATCATCCAATACAAATCTTCACGAAATCAATGAGACTACATAAAAAAAAATAAGAAATATCTAACCATTTCCAAGAATCTAGGGCGCTAAATAATGCTGATGAATTCAACATACTACTCTTCAACATTTTCCATTAAAACAGAATTTTAATGTGTACTATAAAACAGAATCACTTCAAAAATGGTGGTACGAACTGTAACACCTGGGACAAAACCCCATGGTCTGCACATGCACCAATAAGCTAAAGCTAATAGCTACTCTTATTCATTAATAGCTAAAGCTGAATTTAATATTCTTTAAAAGCTAAAACTGAATTTAATATTCTTTAAAAGCTAAAGTTGAATAAGCACTATTATTTTTTAATATTTTCTAATAGCTAAAGATTTTTTTTGGACCAAATTAATAGCTAAAGTGTTCACCTCTTTTAATGCTTGCTCCCACTTTGGTTGATGATTAGAAGACAATCGCCCAAGACAGATGTGGCATGCCCTGTTTATAGCTGCTTATCCTATTCTGTATTTCCGTCATCTCAACCTCGCACCTAAGCATCACGTTCCTAGGGACAGAGACCTGGAGCTGCGGCTGCCTTCTGCGGAGTGGTAGACTTGTTGAGCAAAGCTGCAGGCTTGTTCTGCTTCTTGGTCTTGGTAGTGGCAACCAGAACGAATTGCTCCTTAGTTGGCTGAATAGTGACAGTCTTGGTGTTAGTCAACCCTACAAAAGAATAACCATAACTAATTAAATACCAAGCTACACAGATTTGAGAAATATTTTAAAAAGAATGTACATGGAATTGATCAATCAAGATTTAAGCTAACGTTTTGGTTCTAAAAAAACATATGCCTACCAATATCTTCTCATGTCAACTCTTGCTGAACCTAGAAAGGATCAAACATAACATTCAATCGCATTTCAATCTCAAGTAAGAGCTCGTCTGTTAGAGGATTAATAATCAATATAAGATCCATAGATTTGTTCTAAACCCTGCAGTCAAGGCTACAAACCTAAAACAACACTCATTGCCCAAAGATATCATCTTCAATCCACATAATCTAGCTTCAGCTTCACAGATGAAGAAGCTCATACCTTATACTTTGCAGAGTGTTGAGTATACTGCTTCTCCTTGGAAGCCATCACTTCTATAGTTGTTTTCCAATACTCCATTCGAAGCTCACAAGGAGCTATCTCATCTTCCAGTTGAGCAAGCTTTCTGAAATCAGAGAAATCTCAAAAGTTTTTCAATTAACCAATCTAAGGAACCATAAATTCACGAATGAAACCACAATAAGTTAGAAACTGCAAAGGGTTTTGCAGTTCTAAATTACTATGTACCTCTTCAAGTAGGACAATCTTGCTATTGCCTTTCGAGTGTAATCAAGAAGAACTTTCGAGTCCTTTTCCACCTTGGCCCTTTTCTCCTCTACACTAGTCTTTCTCAAAGAGATGTCCCCCATAGCAATTAGAAAGCTGCAAATCCAATCATCACATAACAGCAAAACATAAATAAATATAAAGAACATAACAATCGTTAAGATAATGGCTCTGACCTACTCATTTCGGTGTCTCTAATGTTCAATAAATTCGCAACATTTGCAAGTGCATGAGCTGATGCCACAACGTTCGACGCTAGACTCTCCTGTGCTAATCCTGCACTCTCCAATATCTCCCTGATCCTAGTAGCTGTGGATTCATAATTTGCAGTGAACAAACAACTTCATAGTAACAACTATCGGATAAGATCAATGAATAATTTACTAAGAAGCATTACTGAACATCAATCATCCAATACAAATCTTCACGAAATCAATGAGACTACAGAAAAAAAAAATAAGAAATATCTAACCATTTCCAAGAATCTAGGGCGTTGAATAATGCTGATGAATTCAACATACTACTCTTCAACATTTTCCATTAAAACAGAATTTTAATGTGTACTATAAAACAGAATCACTTCAAAAATGGTAGTACGAACTGTAACACCTGGGACAAAACCCCATGGTCTGCACATGCACCAATAAGCTAGAGCTAATAGCTACTCTTATTCATTAATAGCTAAAGCTGAATTTAATATTCTTTAAAAGCTAAAACGGAATTTAATATTCTTTAAAAGCTAAAGTTGAATAAGCACTATTATCTTTTAATATTCTTTAATAGCTAAAGATTTTTTTTGGACCAAATTAATAGCTAAAGTGTTCACCTCTTTTAATGCTTGCTCCCACTTTGGTTGATGATTAGAAGACAATCGCCCAAGACAGATGTGGCATGCCATGTTTATAGCTGCTTATCCTATTCTGTCTTTCCGTCATCTCAACCTCGCACCTAAGCATCACGTTCCTAGGGACAGACACCTGGAGCTGCGGCTGCCTTCTGCGGAGTGGTAGACTTGTTGAGCAAAGCTGCAGGCTTGTTCTGCTTCTTGATCTTGGTAGTGGCAACCAGAACGAATTGCTCCTTAGTTGGTTGAATAGCGACAGTCTTGGTGTTAGTCAACCCTACAAAAGAATAACCATAACTAATTAAATACCAAGCTACACAGATTTGAGAAATATTTTAAAAAGAATGTACATGGAATTGATCAATCAAGATTTAAGCTAACGTTTTGGTTCTAAAAAAACATATGCCTACCAATATCTTCTCATGTCAACTCTTGCTGAACCTAGAAAGGATCAAACATAACATTCAATCGCATTTCAATCTCAAGTAAGAGCTCGTCTGTTAGAGGATTAATAATCAATATAAGAACCATAGATTTGTTCTAAACCCTGCAGTCAAGGCTACAAACCTAAAACAACACTCATTGCCCAAAGATATCATCTTCAATCCACATAATCTAGCTTCAGCTTCACAGATGAAGAAGCTCATACCTTATACTTTGCAGAGTGTTGAGTATACTGCTTCTCCTTGGAAGCCATCAATTCTATAGTTGTTTTCCAATACTCCATTTGAAGCTCACAAGGAGCTATCTCATCTTCCAGTTGAGCAAGCTTTCTGAAATCAGAGAAATCTCAAAAGTTTTTCAACTAACCAATCTAAGGAACCATAAATTCACGAATGAAACCACAATAAGTTAGAAACTTCAAAGGGTTTTGCAGTTCTAAATTACTATGTACCTCTTCTAGTAGGACAATCTTGCTATTGCCTTTCGAGTGTAATCAAGAAGAACTTTCGAGTCCTTTTCCACCTTGGCCCTTTTCTTCTCTACACTAGTCTTTCTCAAAGAGATATCCCCCATAGCAATTAGAAAGCTGCAAATCCAATCATCACATAACAGCAAAACATAAATAAATATAAAGAACATAACAATCGTTAAGATAATGGCTCTGACCTACTCATTTCGGTGTCTCTAATGTTCAATAAATTCGCAACATTTGCAAGTGCATGAGCTGATGCCACAACGTTCGACGCCAGACTCTCCTGTGCTAATCCTGCACTCTCCAATATCTCCCTAATCCTAGTAGCTGTGGATTCATAATTTGCAGTTAACAAACAACTTCATAGTAACAACTATCGGATAAGATCAATGAATAATCTACTAAGAAGCATTACTGAACATCAATCATCCAATACAAATCTTCACGAAATCAATGAGACTACAGAAAAAAAAAATAAGAAATATCTAACCATTTCCAAGAATCTAGGGCGTTGAATAATGCTGATGAATTCAACATACTACTCTTTAACATTTTCCATTAAAACAGAATTTTAATGTGTACTATAAAACAGAATCACTTCAAAAATGGTAGTACGAACTGTAACACCTGGGACAAAACCCCATGGTCTGCACATGCACCAATAAGCTAGAGCTAATAGCTACTCTTATTCATTAATAGCTAAAGCTGAATTTAATATTCTTTAAAAGCTAAAACGGAATTTAATATTCTTTAAAAGCTAAAGTTGAATAAGCACTATTATCTTTTAATATTCTTTAATAGCTAAAGATTTTTTTTGGACCAAATTAATAGCTAAAGTGTTCACCTCTTTTAATGCTTGCTCCCACTTTGGTTGATGATTAGAAGACAATCGCCCAAGACAGATGTGGCATGCCATGTTTATAGCTGCTTATCCTATTCTGTCTTTCCGTCATCTCAACCTCGCACCTAAGCATCACGTTCCTATGGACAGAGACCTGGAGCTGCGGCTGCCTTCTGCGGAGTGGTAGACTTGTTGAGCAAAGCTGCGGGCTTGTTCTGCTTCTTGATCTTGGTAGTGGCAACCAGAACGAATTGATCCTTAGTTGGCTGAATAGTAACAGTCTTGGTGTTAGTCAACCCTACAAAAGAATAACCATAACTAATTAAATACCAAGCTACACAGATTTGAGAAATATTTTAAAAAGAATGTACATGGAATTGATCAATCAAGATTTAAGCTAACGTTTTGGTTCTAAAAAAACATATGCCTACCAATATCTTCTCATGTCAACTCTTGCTGAACCTAGAAAGGATCAAACATAACATTCAATCGCATTTCAATCTCAAGTAAGAGCTCGTCTGTTAGAGGATTAATAATCAATATAAGAACCATAGATTTGTTCTAAACCCTGCAGTCAAGGCTACAAACCTAAAACAACACTCATTGCCCAAAGATATCATCTTCAATCCACATAATCTAGCTTCAGCTTCACAGATGAAGAAGCTCATACCTTATACTTTGCAGAGTGTTGAGTATACTGCTTCTCCTTGGAAGCCATCAATTCTATAGTTGTTTTCCAATACTCCATTTGAAGCTCACAAGGAGCTATCTCATCTTCCAGTTGAGCAAGCTTTCTGAAATCAGAGAAATCTCAAAAGTTTTTCAATTAACCAATCTAAGGAACCATAAATTCACGAATGAAACCACAATAAGTTAGAAACTTCAAAGGGTTTTGCAGTTCTAAATTACTATGTACCTATTCTAGTAGGACAATCTTGCTATTGCCTTTCGAGTGTAATCAAGAAGAACTTTCGAGTCCTTTTCCACCTTGGCCCTTTTCTTCTCTACACTAGTCTTTCTCAAAGAGATATCCCCCATAGCAATTAGAAAGCTGCAAATCCAATCATCACATAACAGCAAAACATAAATAAATATAAAGAACATAACAATCGTTAAGATAATGGCTCTGACCTACTCATTTCGGTGTCTCTAATGTTCAATAAATTCGCAACATTTACAAGTGCATGAGCTGATGCCACAACGTTCGACGCCAGACTCTCCTGTGCTAATCCTGCACTCTCCAATATCTCCCTAATCCTAGTAGCTGTGGATTCATAATTTGCAGTTAACAAACAACTTCATAGTAACAACTATCGGATAAGATCAATGAATAATCTACTAAGAAGCATTACTGAACATCAATCATCCAATACAAATCTTCACGAAATCAATGAGACTACAGAAAAAAAAAATAAGAAATATCTAACCATTTCCAAGAATCTAGGGCGTTGAATAATGCTGATGAATTCAACATACTACTCTTTAACATTTTCCATTAAAACAGAATTTTAATGTGTACTATAAAACAGAATCACTTCAAAAATGGTAGTACGAACTGTAACACCTGGGACAAAACCCCATGGTCTGCACATGCACCAATAAGCTAAAGCTAATAGCTACTCTTATTCATTAATAGCTAAAGCTGAATTTAATATTCTTTAAAAGCTAAAACGGAATTTAATATTCTTTAAAAGCTAAAGTTGAATAAGCACTATTATCTTTTAATATTCTTTAATAGCTAAAGATTTTTTTTGGACCAAATTAATAGCTAAAGTGTTCACCTCTTTTAATGCTTGCTCCCACTTTGGTTGATGATTAGAAGACAATCGCCCAAGACAGATGTGGCATGCCATGTTTATAGCTGCTTATCCTATTCTGTCTTTCCGTCATCTCAACCTCGCACCTAAGCATCACGTTCCTATGGACAGAGACCTGGAGCTGCGGCTGCCTTCTGCGGAGTGGTAGACTTGTTGAGCAAAGCTGCAGGCTTGTTCTGCTTCTTGATCTTGGTAGTGGCAACCAGAACGAATTGCTCCTTAGTTGGCTGAATAGTGACAGTCTTGGTGTTAGTCAACCCTACAAAAGAATAACCATAACTAATTAAATACCAAGCTACACAGATTTGAGAAATATTTTAAAAAGAATGTACATGGAATTGATCAATCAAGATTTAAGCTAACGTTTTGGTTCTAAAAAAACATATGCCTACCAATATCTTCTCATGTCAACTCTTGCTGAACCTAGAAAGGATCAAACATAACATTCAATCGCATTTCAATCTCAAGTAAGAGCTCGTCTGTTAGAGGATTAATAATCAATATAAGAACCATAGATTTGTTCTAAACCCTGCAGTCAAGGCTACAAACCTAAAACAACACTCATTGCCCAAAGATATCATCTTCAATCCACATAATCTAGCTTCAGCTTCACAGATGAAGAAGCTCATACCTTATACTTTGCAGAGTGTTGAGTATACTGCTTCTCCTTGGAAGCCATCAATTCTATAGTTGTTTTCCAATACTCCATTTGAAGCTCACAAGGAGCTATCTCATCTTCCAGTTGAGCAAGCTTTCTGAAATCAGAGAAATCTCAAAAGTTTTTCAATTAACCAATCTAAGGAACCATAAATTCACGAATGAAACCACAATAAGTTAGAAACTTCAAAGGGTTTTGCAGTTCTAAATTACTATGTACCTCTTCTAGTAGGACAATCTTGCTATTGCCTTTCGAGTGTAATCAAGAAGAACTTTCGAGTCCTTTTCCACCTTGGCCCTTTTCTTCTCTACACTAGTCTTTCTCAAAGAGATATCCCCCATAGCAATTAGAAAGCTGCAAATCCAATCATCACATAACAGCAAAACATAAATAAATATAAAGAACATAACAATCGTTAAGATAATGGCTCTGACCTACTCATTTCGGTGTCTCTAATGTTCAATAAATTCGCAACATTTGCAAGTGCATGAGCTGATGCCACAACGTTCGACGCTAGACTCTCCTGTGCTAATCCTGCACTCTCCAATATCTCCCTGATCCTAGTAGCTGTGGATTCATAATTTGCAGTGAACAAACAACTTCATAGTAACAACTATCGGATAAGATCAATGAATAATTTACTAAGAAGCATTACTGAACATCAATCATCCAATACAAATCTTCACGAAATCAATGAGACTACAGAAAAAAAAAATAAGAAATATCTAACCATTTCCAAGAATCTAGGGCGTTGAATAATGCTGATGAATTCAACATACTACTCTTTAACATTTTCCATTAAAACAGAATTTTAATGTGTACTATAAAACAGAATCACTTCAAAAATGGTAGTACGAACTGTAACACCTGGGACAAAACCCCATGGTCTGCACATGCACCAATAAGCTAGAGCTAATAGCTACTCTTATTCATTAATAGCTAAAGGTGAATTTAATATTCTTTAAAAGCTAAAACGGAATTTAATATTCTTTAAAAGCTAAAGTTGAATAAGCACTATTATCTTTTAATATTCTTTAATAGCTAAAGATTTTTTTTGGACCAAATTAATAGCTAAAGTGTTCACCTCTTTTAATGCTTGCTCCCACTTTGGTTGATGATTAGAAGACAATCGCCCAAGACAGATGTGGCATGCCATGTTTATAGCTGCTTATCCTATTCTGTCTTTCCGTCATCTCAACCTCGCACCTAAGCATCACGTTCCTATGGACAGAGACCTGGAGCTGCGGCTGCCTTCTGCGGAGTGGTAGACTTGTTGAGCAAAGCTGCAGGCTTGTTCTGCTTCTTGATCTTGGTAGTGGCAACCAGAACGAATTGCTCCTTAGTTGGCTGAATAGTGACAGTCTTGGTGTTAGTCAACCGTACAAAAGAATAACCATAACTAATTAAATACCAAGCTACACAGATTTGAGAAATATTTTAAAAAGAATGTACATGGAATTGATCAATCAAGATTTAAGCTAACGTTTTGGTTCTAAAAAAACATATGCCTACCAATATCTTCTCATGTCAACTCTTGCTGAACCTAGAAAGGATCAAACATAACATTCAATCGCATTTCAATCTCAAGTAAGAGCTCGTCTGTCAGAGGATTAATAATCAATATAAGAACCATAGATTTGTTCTAAACCCTGCAGTCAAGGCTACAAACCTAAAACAACACTCATTGCCCAAAGATATCATCTTCAATCCACATAATCTAGCTTCAGCTTCACAGATGAAGAAGCTCATACCTTATACTTTGCAGAGTGTTGAGTATACTGCTTCTCCTTGGAAGCCATCACTTCTATAGTTGTTTTCCAATACTCCATTTGAAGCTCACAAGGAGCTATCTCATCTTCCAGTTGAGCAAGCTTTCTGAAATCAGAGAAATCTCAAAAGTTTTTCAATTAACCAATCTAAGGAACCATAAATTCACGAATTAAACCACAATAAGTTAGAAACTGCAGGGTTTTGCAGTTCTAAATTACTATGTACCTCTTCAAGTAGGACAATCTTGCTATTGCCTTTCGAGTGTAATCAAGAAGAACTTTCGAGTCCTTTTCCACCTTGGCCCTTTTCTTCTCTACACTAGTCTTTCTCAAAGAGATATCCCCCATAGCAATTAGAAAGCTGCAAATCCAATCATCACATAACAGCAAAACATAAATAAATATAAAGAACATAACAATCGTTAAGATAATGGCTCTGACCTACTCATTTCGGTGTCTCTAATGTTCAATAAATTCGCAACATTTGCAAGTGCATGAGCTGATGCCACAACGTTCGACGCCAGACTCTCCTGTGCTAATCCTGCACTCTCCAATATCTCCCCGATCCTAGTATCTGTGGATTCATAATTTGCAGTGAACAAACAACTTCATAGTAACAACTATCACATAAGATCAATGAATAATCTACTAAGAAGCATTACTGAACATCAATCATCCAATACAAATCTTCACGAAATCAATGAGACTACAGAAAAAAAAAAATAAGAAATATCTAACCATTTCCAAGAATCTAGGGCGTTGAATAATGATGGTGAATTCAACATACTACTCTTCAACATTTTCCATTAAAACAGAATTTTAATGTGTACTATAAAACAGAATCACTTCAAAAATGGTGGTACGAACTGTAACACCTGGGACAAAACCCCATGGTCTGCACATGCACCAATAAGCTAAAGCTAATAGCTACTCTTATTCATTAATAGCTAAAGCTGAATTTAATATTCTTTAAAAGCTAAACTGAATTTAATATTCTTTAAAAGCTAAAGTTGAATAAGCACTATTATTTTTTAATATTCTTTAATAGCTAAAGATTTTTTTTGTGACCAAATTAATAGCTAAAGTGTTCACCTCTTTTAATGCTTGCTCCCACTTTGGTTGATGATTAGAAGACAATCGCCCAAGACAGATGTGGCATGCCCTGTTTATAGCTGCTTATCCTATTCTGTCTTTCCGTCATCTCAACCTCGCACCTAAGCATCACGTTCCTAGGGGCAGAGACCTGGAGCTGCGGCTGCCTTCTGCGGAGTGGTAGACTTGTTGAGCAAAGCTGCAGGCTTGTTCTGCTTCTTGATCTTGGTAGTTGCAACCAGAACGAATTGCTCCTTAGTTGGCTGAATAGTGACAGTCTTGGTGTTAGTCAACCCTACAAAAGAATAACCATAACTTATTAAATACCAAGCTACACAGATTTGAGAAATATTTTAAAAAGAATGTACATGGAATTGATCAATCAAGATTTAAGCTAACGTTTTGGTTCTAAAAAAACATATGCCTACCAATATCTTCTCATGTCAACTCTTGCTGAACCTAGAAAGGATCAAACATAACATTCAATCGCATTTCAATCTCAAGTAAGAGCTCGTCTGTCAGAGGATTAATAATCAATATAAGAACCATAGATTTGTTCTAAACCCTGCAGTCAAGGCTACAAACCTAAAACAACACTCATTGCCCAAAGATATCATCTTCAATCCACATAATCTAGCTTCAGCTTCACAGATGAAGAAGCTCATACCTTATACTTTGCAGAGTGTTGAGTATACTGCTTCTCCTTGGAAGCCATCAATTCTATAGTTGTTTTCCAATACTCCATTTGAAGCTCACAAGGAGCTATCTCATCTTCCAGTTGAGCAAGCTTTCTGAAATCAGAGAAATCTCAAAAGTTTTTCATTTAACCAATCTAAGGAACCATAAATTCACGAATGAAACCACAATAAGTTAGAAACTGCAAAGGGTTTTGCAGTTCTAAATTACTATGTACCTCTTCTAGTAGGACATTCTTGCTATTGCCTTTCGAGTGTAATCAAGAAGAACTTTCGAGTCCTTTTCCACCTTGGCCCTTTTCTTCTCTACACTAGTCTTTCTCAAAGAGATATCCCCCATAGCAATTAGAAAGCTGCAAATCCAATCATCACATAACAGCAAAACATAAATAAATATAAAGAACATAACAATCGTTAAGATAATGGCTCTGACCTACTCATTTCGGTGTCTCTAATGTTCAATAAATTCGCAACATTTGTAAGTGCATGAGCTGATGCCACAACGTTCGACGCCAGACTCTCCTGTGCTAATCCTGCACTCTCCAATATCTCCCTAATCCTAGTAGCTGTGGATTCATAATTTGCAGTTAACAAACAACTTCATAGTAACAACTATCGGATAAGATCAATGAATAATCTACTAAGAAGCATTACTGAACATCAATCATCCAATACAAATCTTCACGAAATCAATGAGACTACAGGAAAAAAAAATAAGAAATATCTAACCATTTCCAAGAATCTAGGGCGTTGAATAATGCTGATGAATTCAACATACTACTCTTTAACATTTTCCATTAAAACAGAATTTTAATGTGTACTATAAAACAGAATCACTTCAAAAATGGTAGTACGAACTATAACACCTGGGACAAAACCCCATGGTCTGCACATGCACCAATAAGCTAAAGCTAATAGCTACTCTTATTCATTAATAGCTAAAGCTGAATTTAATATTCTTTAAAAGCTAAAACGGAATTTAATATTCTTTAAAAGCTAAAGTTGAATAAGCACTATTATCTTTTAATATTCTTTAATAGCTAAAGATTTTTTTTGGACCAAATTAATAGCTAAAGTGTTCACCTCTTTTAATGCTTGCTCCCACTTTGGTTGATGATTAGAAGACAATCGCCCAAGACAGATGTGGCATGCCATGTTTATAGCTGCTTATCCTATTCTATCTTTCCGTCATCTCAACCTCGCACCTAAGTATCACGTTCCTAGGGACAGAGACCTGGAGCTGCGGCTGCCTTCTGCGGAGTGGTAGACTTGTTGAGCAAAGCTGCAGGCATGTTCTGCTTCTTGATCTTGGTAGTGGCAACCAGAACGAATTGCTCCTTAGTTGGCTGAATAGTGACAGTCTTGGTGTTAGTCAACCCTACAAAAGAATAACCATAACTAATTAAATACCAAGCTACACAGATTTGAGAAATATTTTAAAAAGAATGTACATGGAATTGATCAATCAAGATTTAAGCTAACGTTTTGGTTCTAAAAAAACATATGCCTACCAATATCTTCTCATGTCAACTCTTGCTGAACCTAGAAAGGATCAAACATAACATTCAATCGCATTTCAATCTCAAGTAAGAGCTCGTCTGTCAGAGGATTAATAATCAATATAAGAACCATAGATTTGTTCTAAACCCTGCAGTCAAGGCTACAAACCTAAAACAACACTCATTGCCCAAAGATATGATCTTCAATCCACATAATCTAGCTTCAGCTTCACAGATGAAGAAGCTCATACCTTATACTTTGCAGAGTGTTGAGTATACTGCTTCTCCTTGGAAGCCATCACTTCTATAGTTGTTTTCCAATACTCCATTTGAAGCTCACAAGGAGCTATCTCATCTTCCAGTTGAGCAAGCTTTCTGAAATCAGCGAAATCTCAAAAGTTTTTCAATTAACCAATCTAAGGAACCATAAATTCACGAATGAAACCACAATAAGTTAGAAACTGCAAAGGGTTTTGCAGTTCTAAATTACTATGTACCTCTTCAAGTAGGACAATCTTGCTATTGCCTTTCGAGTGTAATCAAGAAGAACTTTCGAGTCCTTTTCCACCTTGGCCCTTTTCTTCTCTACACTAGTCTTTCTCAAAGAGATATCCCCCATAGCAATTAGAAAGCTGCAAATCCAATCATCACATAACAGCAAAACATAAATAAATATAAAGAACATAACAATCGTTAAGATAATGGCTATGACCTACTCATTTCGGTGTCTCTAATGTTCAATAAATTCGCAACATTTGCAAGTGCATGAGCTGATGCCACAACGTTCGACGCCAGACTCTCCTGTGCTAATCCTGCACTCTCCAATATCTCCCTGATCCTAGTAGCTGTGGATTCATAATTTGCAGTTAACAAACAACTTCATAGTAACAACTATCGGATAAGATCAATAAATAATCTACTAAGAAGCATTACTGAACATCAATCATCCAATACAAATCTTCACGAAATCAATGAGACTACAGAAAAAAAAAATAAGAAATATCTAACCATTTCCAAGAATCTAGGGCGTTGAATAATGCTGGTGAATTCAACATACTACTCTTCAACATTTTCCATTAAAACAGAATTTTAATGTGTACTATAAAACAGAATCACTTCAAAAATGGTGGTACGAACTGTAACACCTGGGACAAAACCCCATGGTCTGCACATGCACCAATAAGCTAAAGTTAATAGCTACTCTTATTCATTAATAGCTAAAGCTGAATTTAATATTCTTTAAATGCTAAAACTGAATTTAATATTCTTTAAAAGCTAAAGTTGAATAAGCACTATTATTTTTTAATATTCTTTAATAGCTAAAGATTTTTTTTGTGACCAAATTAATAGCTAAAGTGTTCACCTCTTTTAATGCTTGCTCCCACTTTGGTTGATGATTAGAAGACAATCGCCCAAGACAGATGTGGCATGCCCTGTTTATAGCTGCTTATCCTATTCTGTCTTTCCGTCATCTCAACCTCGCACCTAAGCATCACGTTCCTAGGGGTAGAGACCTGGAGCTGCGGCTGCCTTCTGCGGAGTGGTAGACTTGTTGAGCAAAGCTGCAGGCTTGTTCTGCTTCTTGATCTTGGTAGTGGCAACCAGAACGAATTGCTCCTTAGTTGGCTGAATAGTGACAGTCTTGGTGTTAGTCAACCCTACAAAAGAATAACCATAACTAATTAAATACCAAGCTACACAGATTTGAGAAATATTTTAAAAAGAATGTACATGGAATTGATCAATCAAGATTTAAGCTAACGTTTTGGTTCTAAAAAAACATATGCCTACCAATTTCTTCTCATGTCAACTCTTGCTGAACCTAGAAAGGATCAAACATAACATTCAATCGCATTTCAATCTCAAGTAAGAGCTCGTCTGTCAGAGGATTAATAATCAATATAAGAACCATAGATTTGTTCTAAACCCTGCAGTCAAGGCTACAAACCTAAAACAACACTCATTGCCCAAAGATATGATCTTCAATCCACATAATCTAGCTTCAGCTTCACAGATGAAGAAGCTCATACCTTATACTTTGCAGAGTGTTGAGTATACTGCTTCTCCTTGGAAACCATCACTTCTATAGTTGTTTTCCAATACTCCACTTGAAGCTCACAAGGAGCTATCTCATCTTCCAGTTGAGCAAGCTTTCTGAAATCAGAGAAATCTCAAAAGTTTTTCAATTAACCAATCTAAGGAACCATAAATTCACGAATGAAACCACAATAAGTTAGAAACTGCAAAGGGTTTTGCAATTCTAAATTACTATGTACCTCTTCAAGTAGGACAATCTTGCTATTGCCTTTCGAGTGTAATCAAGAAGAACTTTCGAGTCCTTTTCCACCTTGGCCCTTTTCTCCTCTACACTAGTCTTTCTCAAAGAGATATCCCCCATAGCAATTAGAAAGCTGCAAATCCAATCATCACATAACAGCAAAACATAAATAAATATAAAGAACATAACAATCGTTAAGATAATGGCTCTGACCTACTCATTTCGGTGTCTCTAATGTTCAATAAATTCGCAACATTTGCAAGTGCATGAGCTGATGCCACAACGTTCGACGCCAGACTCTCCTGTGCTAATCCTGCACTCTCCAATATCTCCCTGATCCTAGTAGCTGTGGATTCATAATTTGCAGTGAACAAACAACTTCATAGTAACAACTATCGGATAAGATCAATGAATAATCTACTAAGAAGCATTACTGAACATCAATCATCCAATACAAATCTTCACGAAATCAATGAGACTACAGAAAAAAAAATAAGAAATATCTAACCATTTCCAAGAATCTAGGGCGTTGAATAATGCTGATGAATTCAACATACTACTCTTTAACATTTTCCATTAAAACAGAATTTTAATGTGTACTATAAAACAGAATCACTTCAAAAATGGTGGTACGAACTGTAACACCTGGGACAAAACCTCATGGTCTGCACATGCACCAATAAGCTAAAGCTAATAGCTACTCTTATTCATTAATAGCTAAAGCTGAATTTAATATTCTTTAAAAGCTAAAACTGAATTTAATATTCTTTAAAAGCTAAAGTTGAATAAGCACTATTATTTTTTAATATTCTTTAATAGCTAAAGTTTTTTTTGGACCAAATTAATAGCTAAAGTGTTCACCTCTTTTAATGCTTGCTCCCACTTTGGTTGATGATTAGAAGACAATCGCCCAAGACAGATGTGGCATGCCATGTTTATAGCTGCTTATCCTATTCTGTCTTTCCGTCATCTCAACCTCGCACCTAAGCATCACGTTCCTAGGGACAGAGACCTGGAGCTGCGGCTGCCTTCTGCGGAGTGGTAGACTTGTTGAGCAAAGCTGCAGGCTTGTTCTGTTTCTTGATGTTGGTAGTGGCAACCAGAACGAATTGCTCCTTAGTTGGCTGAATAGTGACAGTCTTGGTGTTATTCAACCCTACAAAAGAATAACCATAACTAATTAAATACCAAGCTACACAGATTTGAGAAATATTTTAAAAAGAATGTACATGGAATTGATCAATCAAGATTTAAGCTAACGTTTTGGTTCTAAAAAAACATATGCCTACCAATATCTTCTCATGTCAACTCTTGCTGAACCTAGAAAGGATCAAACATAACATTCAATCGCATTTCAATCTCAAGTAAGAGCTCGTCTGTCAGAGGATTAATAATCAATATAAGAACCATAGATTTGTTCTAAACCCTGCAGTCAAGGCTACAAACCTAAAACAACACTCATTGCCCAAAGATATGATCTTCAATCCACATAATCTAGCTTCAGCTTCACAGATGAAGAAGCTCATACCTTATACTTTGCAGAGTGTTGAGTATACTGCTTCTCCTTGGAAGCCATCACTTCTATAGTTGTTTTCCAATACTCCATTCGAAGCTCACCAGGAGCTATCTCATCTTCCAGTTGAGCAAGCTTTCTGAAATCAGAGAAATCTCAAAAGTTTTTCAATTAACCAATCTAAGGAACCATAAATTCACGAATGAAACCACAATAAGTTAGAAACTGCAAAGGGTTTTGCAGTTCTAAATTACTATGTACCTCTTCAAGTAGGACAATCTTGCTATTGCCTTTCGAGTGTAATCAAGAAGAACTTTCGAGTCCTTTTCCACCTTGGCCCTTTTCTCCTCTACACTAGTCTTTCTCAAAGAGATATCCCCCATAGCAATTAGAAAGCTGCAAATCCAATCATCACATAACAGCAAAACATAAATAAATATAAAGAACATAACAATCGTTAAGATAATGGCTCTGACCTACTCATTTCGGTGTCTCTAATGTTCAATAAATTCGCAACATTTGCAAGTGCATGAGCTGATGCCACAACGTTCGACGCCAGACTCTCCTGTGCTAATCCTGCACTCTCCAATATCTCCCTGATCCTAGTAGCTGTGGATTCATAATTTGCAGTGAACAAACAACTTCATAGTAACAACTATCGGATAAGATCAATGAATAATCTACTAAGAAGCATTACTGAACATCAATCATCCAATACAAATCTTCACGAAATCAATGAGACTACAGAAAAAAAAATAAGAAATATCTAACCATTTCCAAGAATCTAGGGCGTTGAATAATGCTGATGAATTCAACATACTACTCTTTAACATTTTCCATTAAAACAGAATTTTAATGTGTACTATAAAACAGAATCACTTCAAAAATGGTGGTACGAACTGTAACACCTGGGACAAAACCTCATGGTCTGCACATGCACCAATAAGCTAAAGCTAATAGCTACTCTTATTCATTAATAGCTAAAGCTGAATTTAATATTCTTTAAAAGCTAAAACTGAATTTAATATTCTTTAAAAGCTAAAGTTGAATAAGCACTATTATTTTTTAATATTCTTTAATAGCTAAAGTTTTTTTTGGACCAAATTAATAGCTAAAGTGTTCACCTCTTTTAATGCTTGCTCCCACTTTGGTTGATGATTAGAAGACAATCGCCCAAGACAGATGTGGCATGCCATGTTTATAGCTGCTTATCCTATTCTGTCTTTCCGTCATCTCAACCTCGCACCTAAGCATCACGTTCCTAGGGACAGAGACCTGGAGCTGCGGCTGCCTTCTGCGGAGTGGTAGACTTGTTGAGCAAAGCTGCAGGCTTGTTCTGTTTCTTGATGTTGGTAGTGGCAACCAGAACGAATTGCTCCTTAGTTGGCTGAATAGTGACAGTCTTGGTGTTATTCAACCCTACAAAAGAATAACCATAACTAATTAAATACCAAGCTACACAGATTTGAGAAATATTTTAAAAAGAATGTACATGGAATTGATCAATCAAGATTTAAGCTAACGTTTTGGTTCTAAAAAAACATATGCCTACCAATATCTTCTCATGTCAACTCTTGCTGAACCTAGAAAGGATCAAACATAACATTCAATCGCATTTCAATCTCAAGTAAGAGCTCGTCTGTCAGAGGATTAATAATCAATATAAGAACCATAGATTTGTTCTAAACCCTGCAGTCAAGGCTACAAACCTAAAACAACACTCATTGCCCAAAGATATGATCTTCAATCCACATAATCTAGCTTCAGCTTCACAGATGAAGAAGCTCATACCTTATACTTTGCAGAGTGTTGAGTATACTGCTTCTCCTTGGAAGCCATCACTTCTATAGTTGTTTTCCAATACTCCATTCGAAGCTCACAAGGAGCTATCTCATCTTCCAGTTGAGCAAGCTTTCTGAAATCAGAGAAATCTCAAAAGTTTTTCAATTAACCAATCTAAGGAACCATAAATTCACGAATGAAACCACAATAAGTTAGAAACTGCAAAGGGTTTTGCAGTTCTAAATTACTATGTACCTCTTCAAGTAGGACAATCTTGCTATTGCCTTTCGAGTGTAATCAAGAAGAACTTTCGAGTCCTTTTCCACCTTGGCCCTTTTCTCCTCTACACTAGTCTTTCTCAAAGAGATATCCCCCATAGCAATTAGAAAGCTGCAAATCCAATCATCACATAACAGCAAAACATAAATAAATATAAAGAACATAACAATCGTTAAGATAATGGCTCTGACCTACTCATTTCGGTGTCTCTAATGTTCAATAAATTCGCAACATTTGCAAGTGCATGAGCTGATGCCACAACGTTCGACGCCAGACTCTCCTGTGCTAATCCTGCACTCACCAATATCTCCCTGATCCTAGTACCTGTGGATTCATAATTTGCAGTGAACAAACAACTTCATAGTAACAACTATCGGATAAGATCAATGAATAATCTACTAAGAAGCATTACTGAACATCAATCATCCAATACAAATCTTCACGAAATCAATGAGACTACAGAAAAAAAAAATAAGAAATATCTAACCATTTCCAAGAATCTAGGGCGTTGAATAATGCTGATAAATTCAACATACTACTCTTCAACATTTTCCAGTAAAACAGAATTTTAATGTGTACTATAAAACAGAATCACTTCAAAAATGGTGGTACGAACTGTAACACCTGGGACAAAACCCCATGGTCTGCACATGCACCAATAAGCTAAAGCTAATAGCTACTCTTATTCATTAATAGCTAAAGCTGAATTTAATATTCTTTAAAAGCTAAAACTGAATTTAATATTCTTTAAAAACTAAAGTTGAATAAGCACTATTATTTTTTAATATTCTTTAATAGCTAAAGATTTTTTTTGGACCAAATTAATAGCTAAAGTGTTCACCTCTTTTAATGCTTGCTCCCACTTTGGTTGATGATTAGAAGACAATCGCCCAAGACAGATGTGGCATGCCCTGTTTATAGCTGCTTATCCTATTCTGTCTTTCCGTCATCTCAACCTCGCACCTAAGCATCACGTTCCTAGGGACAGAGACCTGGAGCTCCGGCTGCCTTCTGCGGAGTGGTAGACTTGTTGAGCAAAGTTGCAGGCTTGTTCTGCTTCTTGGTCTTGGTAGTGGCAACTGTTGGGTATTGATAGTGACGACCCAATATGGGAAAGGCCTCGAAGGCCCAATAAATTTGCAGGGGGTGCAACCCATACCATTTAAACAAGGCCAACCCACAGTAAGGTTACTCTGGCCCTCATAAAGTGGTCCAGTATCGAATCCAAACTAAAGTGGACGCCAAAGTGCCACTTCAGGTCGCCATTGGCCAAGGCCAAAGCCTCCAAGGGTAAAACCGAAGTAATGTCAGAATTCCAAGGGTTACATCGGGGAGACAAAAGGTTGGAACGACACGAAAAACCTGTGAGTCTGCCCACTGGTTACGGAAGACAAAGAGACAAACATGCCTCAAAAGTCCTCTCGACTTTCGCTAACTGACCATTCATTAAAATGTTCAAAATCTTACACAAAAAAGGTGATTGCCAAAAGCTATACCAGACCTCTCCTAACACCCTCGCAACGATAGTGTTCACCCAAAGAGTGAAGAATGAGCATCCATAAACCCTGGAAACCCAAAGCGTTCGCCTAATGGGGTAAGGTATCACACATTCTGAAAAACTCTACGCAACCAAAATCGTTCGCCAAAGGATACAGAGCATCAAAAGGCACAAATAGCAGATAAGGAAAGCAAAAAATCCAGTCCAAAAGTCACTATCTTAAACCCTATTACAGAATCAAGCTCGACCGAAAAAACTTCACTCAAGCTTCGGGGGCAAATGTTGGGTATTGATAGTGACGACCCAATATGGGAAAGGCCTCGAAGGCCCAATAAATTTGCAGGGGGTGCAACCCATACCATTTAAACAAGGCCAACCCACAGTAAGGTTACTCTGGCCCTCATAAAGTGGTCCAGTATCGAATCCAAACTAAAGTGGACGCCAAAGTGCCACTTCAGGTCGCCATGGGCCAAGGCCAAAGCCTCCCACTGCTCACCATGGGAGTGCTCGCCAAGGGAGTGCCCAGGGAGTGCTCGCCAACCATCAAGGTCGCAGCCATAGGAGTGCTCGCCATAGGAGTGCTCGCCATGAAGAGTGCTCGCCATGAAGAGAGCCTTGCCTCTCTCCTCTGGTCCCACCAACCGTTAATAAGGTTATAGCCACGATATCCCGCATATCTCGGGCACATATTCACTAAAGATTAGATACGGTAACTGCAATATCTCGCCGTAACCGCAATATCTACTATCTAAATCTTCAACAACACAATATTCACGAATATATACAGTTACCTTATACGGTTTGGTATCTCCTACTCTATAAATACCTTTGCTTTACATACATTCAATACGTTTTGAGCTATATACACACATATACTCATTTAAGCATCGGAGAGGGACCCAGAGGCACCCCCTCTGTTGCGATCCCCTTCTTGCAGGTTCATCGGAGCTCAGGCGAAAGTGCGCGATCACCATCTCCTTGGCATTCAATTCATTGCCAGATCAGCATTCAGGAAATCACGATCCAACATTTGGCGCCGTCTGTGGGAAACCGAGCAAAACAGTCATACATACTCGCTCTAACCGCAATCATCGGAAAGAAGCTAACGAACAATCCTCGGATAGCTCTAATTCCGCTGCCGCTTCGCCACTCCACCAAGAACCTGCAAGATAAGCAGTCTGTGATGCCGTCCCTCCGAGTCCGGCACGTGAACACATTGGCAATTCGAGAACGACCCCTGTTCCAAACGTCGCAGAGATTCCAGATCGACAAACCTTCCAAGTGGCTTGGGAAACCATTCAGGTAACCGCAGAGATGATATCCCTCTTGGAAACCATCATAGGACAGGCCCGCAGAAAACCCCCTGCTCCTCATGAAGATCCTCGTCCTACGGGGCCACCGGAATCAGAAACTGGAAATCCTGGCACCACAGCCCCTCAAGAAGATCAAGAGATAACCTTTGGACACCAATCCTTACATCCGGCCTCCACTGAGACGCCGGCGGTCACTCACTCTGTCAATCCATCAAGTTCTGCACCGACTGGAGGACAGCAGCCCCAATTCACTCTTGACCAAGTTGATGAGCTTATCACTAAGAGACTCAAAGAACAACGCGAAACCGTCATGACTCCCTTTAAGGAACGATCAGCTCATCTCTTCACCACTGACCTGGTCGTCATCAAAACCCCAAAGGATGTCGCTGCCAGGGCCATCCCCGGGTATAGTGGTGGAGGCGCCCCCATTATACATGTTAATAAGCATGAAGCCTCTCTGTTGGGTAAGTCGACTGATCTGAATCACTTAGCCCTGTTATATCTGTCGACCCTTTTGGGTTCGGCGTCGTCTTGGTTCTTTGGTGTCCCTGCAGGATCAAGAAGGGTAAGAAGGGTCGAGAAAAGCCTAGATCGGAAAACCCAGGACCAAGACATCCAGAGGTCCCCGAGTATTTCACGCCTTTAAACAAGCAGATCTCGGCGGTACTAGTCGAGATGGAAAGGTCTTTAGCAAGGCCACCGAGACCCCGCAAGAGTGGTCAGCCCATGGGGAATGACACCGAGAGCTATTGCAGATATCACAAGCGCGACATCGAAAAGCTGATAAAGAGAGGAATGTTGAAGGAATGAATTCACAAGGCTGGACAGTCACAATAAACTTTCAGCTAAGTGGGAAGGACCATACAAGCAAGTGATTCCTTCATAAACATGTTCACTCGAAGCAAATCGAAGACAAAAGCCCTGACGCCAATGTCAGGCCAAATGCCCTAACAACAAAGTTAGGCCACAAAAGCCCTGACGCCAATGTCAGGCCAAAAGCCCTAACAACAAAGTTAGGCCACAAAAGCCATGACGCCAATGTCAGGCCAAAAGCCCTAACAACAAAGTTAGGCCACAAAAGCACTGACGCCAAAGTCAGGCCAAAAGCCCTATCACCAAAGATAGGCCACAAAAAATCCCTATCACCAAAGATAGGCCACAAAAAAGCCCTAGCAACAAAGTTAGGCCAAAAATCCCTAACAACAAAGTTAGGCCACAAAAGCCCTGACGCCAAAGTCAGGCCAAAAGCCCTAACAACAAAGTTAGGCCACAAAAGCCCTGACGCCAAAGTCAGGCCAAAAGCCCTAACAACAAAGTTAGGCCACAAAAGCCTTATCACCAAAGATAAGCCACAAAAGCCTTAGCAACAAAGTTAGGCCAAAAAGCCCTATCACCAAAGATAGGCCACAAAAGCCCTAACAACAAAGTTAGGCCACAAAAGCCTTATCACCAAAGATAAGCCACAAAAGCCCTAGCAAAAAAGTTAGGCAAAAAAGCCCTATCACCAAAGATAGGCCACAAAAGCCCTAGCAACAAAGATAGACCAAAAAGCCCTATCACCAAAGATAGGTCACAAAAGCCCTGACGCCAAAGTCAGGCCAAAAGACCTAACAATAAAGTTAGGCAAAATAAAAGCCCTGACGCCAAAGTCAGGCCAAAAGTCCTAACAATAGAATTAGGCAAAGACAGGCCAAAAGCCTTGACACCAAAGTTAGGCCAAAAATCCATGTCGTCAAAGACAGGCCAAAAGCCCTGACGCCAAAGTCAGGCCAAAAAGCTCTAACGCCAAAGTTAGGACAAAAGCCCTAACGCCAAGGTCAAAAAGCCCTGTCACCAGAAGTCGAACGCCCCCACGTAGAAACCACTCTCCATCTCCGCCCGAGCAATTTGGCCCATCCCAGAGCAGGAGGGTGATAAACCTGATTGCTGTAAGGTTTGGTGCCGGAGGCGAGGGGTCCAATGCAAAAGAAGTCTATGCTACCCAAATCTCTACAGCTGTCCAACTGGGAAGAACAAAGACCTACACTAAAAGGCGAACGAACCCACCTCAAGGGTAACAGTTCCCTTACATATTGGGCACAACAGAGCAGACGAACCAATAAGGTAACAGTCTCTCCAAAGAAAAGCTTAAGAGAGCGAACGAATATTAGGTAACAGCTTCCTAAAAGACGAGCGAATCTAAAGGTAACCGTTCCTTTGAAAAGCGAAGTTGAAAACAAGTATGGTCAAACTTCCTAAAGCTTTCCAGCTTCCTAAAAAGGCGAGCGAATCTTGGGTAACAGTTCCCCAAAAAGGGCGAACGAATCTGAGGTAACAGCTTCCTAAAAGGCGAGCGAATCTAAAGGTTACTGTTCCTTTGAAAAGCAAAGTTGAAAACAAGTATGGTAAAACTTCCTAAATCTTTCCAGCTTCCTAAAAAGGCGAGCGAATCTTGGGTAACAGTTCCCCAAAAAGGGCGAACGAATCCGAGGTAACAGCTTCCTAAAAGGCGAGCGAATCTAAAGGTAACTGTTCATTTGAAAAGCGAAGTTGAAAACAAGTATGGTAAAACTTCCTAAAGCTTTCCAGCTTCCTAAAAAGGCGAGCGAATCTTGGGTAACAGTTCCCCAAAAAGGGCGAACGAATCCGAGGTAACAGCTTCCTAAAAGGCGAGCGAATCTAAAGGTAACTGTTCATTTGAAAAGCGAAGTTGAAAACAAGTATGGTAAAACTTCCTAAAGCTTTCCAGCTTCCTAAAAAGGCGAGCGAATCTTGGGTAATAGTTCCCCAAAAAGGGCAAACGAATCCGAGGTAACAGCTTCCTAAAAGGCGAGCGAATCTAAAGGTAACTGTTCATTTGAAAAGCGAAGTTGAAAACAAGTATGGTAAAACTTCCTAAAGCTTTCCAGCTTCCTAAAAAGGCGAGCGAATCTTGGGTAACAGTTCCCCAAAAAGGGCGAACGAATCCGAGGTAACAGCTTCCTAAAAGGCGAGCAAATCTTAGATAACAGTTTCCTACGACTAGGCGAACGAATCTAAGGACCAAAAGAATGACAGTTTCCTTAAAGGCATAATCCTTGGGTAACAGTTTCCTTAAGAAACATGGCGAAAGGAACGGACGAGCCGATAAGAGGCCACAGTCCTTCCCCCGAAACCTAAAGGAGCGAAAAGAACCTCTAAAGGGTAACGTTTCCTCTAAAGAAAGGTCCAAGACCCTTTGAATGAAAACAAAAAGGCGAGACTATTCTACAAAAGCTGAAGCAAAGTTGAAACCAAGTATGGTAAAACTTCCTAAAGCTTTCAAGCAAGATAGACATCAGAAGAACAACCAAGTACACTCGAAGTCAAACAAAAACCAAGGCTTACGAAACAAAAAGACCCGATATCGAAATTGGGCGAAAGACCTAACGCCAAAGTTAGGCAAAAAGACCTAACGCCAAAGTTAGGCAAACCAAAAGACCTGATGACTGAATCAGGTGAAAGACCTAGCACCAAAGTTAGGCGAAAGACCTGATGCCAAAGTCAGGCACAAGACCTGTTATCAAAATCAGGCGAAAAGACCTAAGGAAAAAGTTAGGCAAATAAGGCCTAAATATAAAAATCAGACAGAAGTCCTAGCGCAAAAGGCGAGCAATCCGTCAAGGAGTCCGTTCTCTTATAAGTTGGGCAAAAATTGAGAAGTAACATCCAAAGCGAATGAATCCATATCAAAGGTAACAGTTCCTTTGCGAAACAAACACAAGAAAGTGGGCGAATGAACCTAGGGCGACCACTTACTAAAAGATGAATGAGCCTCGGGTAACAGTTCCCCGTGATTAGACGAACACTCCAAAGGTCTAAAACCTTAACAAAGCGAACACATCTACAAAAGATGATAGTTTCCTTAAAGGTATGATCTTCGAGTAACAGTTCCCTTCAGAAACTTTGGTGAAGGGAATGGATGGCCCAAGATCCTATATGGCGAGACTCTCCTACATAAGCTAAAGAGAAGTTGAAAACAAATATGGTAAAACTTCCTAAAGCGTTCGAACGAAAAGATATCGGAAGAACGACCAAACACATTCGAAGTCGAAAAAGAGTAAAGGCTTACGAAATTAAAGGCGTTCATTATAATAATATCTGAGTCTGAAATCAAAAGAATAATTACAACTATCCCAAAAACAAAGGGAAGTAAAAGTGATTATCGATAAAAAGAAGGATGAGCAAAAAGCAGGAGGATGAACAGGCTCCCTTGACCTGAAACTTTGCATCGACTCGGTCGCCTGAAGGCCTGATACCTCAAGGTCTGGGTTCATCAGAGTCTGCAGTCTCCCTCTCGGCCCCGGGGGCAACCTCCTCGCTAACAGCGGCGGAAGGAGCTTCCTTAGTATAGCCGCTCTCAATAAAGTCCTGAAGAGACTTCACCTCCCAGAGAGGAAACTTGGGATCAATCCCTTGAATCTCGTCGACCAAGATCTGGAGGTAGGCAGCAGCCTCGGCCTTTATCACCTCCAAGGCGCAGTCAGAGAACTCCTCGGACTTCTTAAAGTCCTCGACCACGCTAAGGGGGATGGGACAGGCTTAAGATTTAAGGAAAAATGCTCCTGCTCAGCCATCGAGGCATCCCTCTGCACCCAGGACTCTTTCAATTGAACCCTGAGGTCACCATTCTCTGCCTCTAGCCAAACAGAGTACTGGTCGACATCCTTGATCCGAAACTCATAGACGCCTAGGCAGCTAACAACCTCGTCTTAGCCCGCTTGGAAAATAGACTGATGAATTTAGGTCCTCAAGTGCGGTCAATGAATTTAGGTCCCAGACTGATGGGTCAGAAATTTATCCAATCAATAAAGACTGGCGCGGAATGATGAACCCCGACCTTGAGCGTCAGTTGTACGAACTGATGAATGCCCGCTAGCCCAAGCATCGACTCTGAAGTTTCCGCCCCTGAGCGGATTGAACAGAAGTTTGGTTGCCTATGATGTCGGAAGAAGTCATCAATGATGTTCCGATCACTCCCCGACAGCTCTCCAAAGCTCGAAGGAGTATCTCGTTCTGGCTGAGAAAGCTTTTTCGAGGATAAAAATAGAGAAAGGAAAAATTGAAACAGAGGGCTGAAAGAAGATACGAACTCTGGAATGCAAATGAATTGAGTGCGTAAAAGACTAAATGCTAAAGTTCAGCCTTTTTAGCCAAAACGAAGGAAACCGAACGGGCACGTAAGAAACGGCTCAGATAATGATTACACCCTTTTGGGTAAAACCGAAGTAATGTCAGAATTCCAAGGGTTACATCGGGGAGACAAAAGGTTGGAACGACACGAAAAACCTGTGAGTCTGCCCACTGGTTACGGAAGACAAAGAGACAAACATGCCTCAAAAGTCCTCTCGACTTTCGCTAACTGACCATTCATTAAAATGTTCAAAATCTTACACAAAAAAGGTGATTGCCAAAAGCTATACCAGACCTCTCCTAACACCCTCGCAACGATAGTGTTCACCCAAAGAGTGAAGAATGAGCATCCATAAACCCTGGAAACCCAAAGCGTTCGCCTAATGGGGTAAGGTATCACACATTCCGAAAAACTCTACGCAACCAAAATCGTTCGCCAAAGGATACAGAGCATCAAAAGGCACAAATAGCAGATAAGGAAAGCAAAAAATCCAGTCCAAAAGTCACTATCTTAAACCCTATCACAGAATCAAGCTCGACCGAAAAAACTTCACTCAAGCTTCGGGGGCAAATGTTGGGTATTGATAGTGACGACCCAATATGGGAAAGGCCTCGAAGGCCCAATAAATTTGCAGGGGGTGCAACCCATACCATTTAAACAAGGCCAACCCACAGTAAGGTTACTCTGGCCCTCATAAAGTGGTCCAGTATCGAATCCAAACTAAAGTGGACGCCAAAGTGCCACTTCAGGTCGCCATGGGCCAAGGCCAAAGCCTCCCACTGCTCACCATGGGAGTGCTCGCCAAGGGAGTGCCCAGGGAGTGCTCGCCAACCATCAAGGTCGCAGCCATAGGAGTGCTCGCCATAGGAGTGCTCGCCATGAAGAGTGCTCGCCATGAAGAGAGCCTTGCCTCTCTCCTCTGGTCCCACCAACCGTTAATAAGGTTATAGCCACGATATCCCACATATCTCGGGCACATATTCACTAAAGATTAGATACGGTAACTGCAATATCTCGCCGTAACCGCAATATCTACTATCTAAATCTTCAACAACACAATATTCACGAATATATACAGTTACCTTATACGGTTTGGTATCTCCTACTCTATAAATACCTTTGCTTTACATACATTCAATACGTTTTGAGCTATATACACACATATACTCATTTAAGCATCGGAGAGGGACCCAGAGGCACCCCCTCTGTTGCGATCCCCTCTTGCAGGTTCATCGGAGCTCAGGCGAAAGCGCGCGATAACCATCTCCTTGGCATTCAATTCATTGCCAGATCAGCATTCAGGAAATCACGATCCAACAGCAACCAGAACGAATTGATCCTTAGTTGGCTGAATAGTGACAGTCTTGGTGTTAGTCAACTCTACAAAAGAATAACCATAACTAATTAAATACCAAGCTACACAGATTTGAGAAAGATTTTAAAAAGAATGTACATGGAATTGATCAATCAAGATTTAAGCTAACGTTTTGGTTCTAAAAAAATATCTGCCTACCAATATCTTCTCATGTCAACTCTTGAAATCATAGAAATCTCAACAGTTTTTCAATTAACCAATCTAAGGAACCATAAATTCACGAATGAAACCACAATAAGTTAGAAACTGCAAAGGGTTTTGCAGTTCTAAATTACTATGTACCTCTTCAAGTAGGACAATCTTGCTATTGCATTTCGAGTGTAATCAAGAAGAACTTTCGAGTCCTTTTCCACCTTGGCCCTTTTCTCCTCTACACTAGTCTTTCTCAAAGAGATTTCCCCCATAGCAATTAGAAAGCTGCAAATCCAATCATCACATAACAGCAAAACATAAATAAATATAAAGAACTTAACAAACGTTAAGATAATGGCTCTGACCTACTCATTTCGGTGTCTCTAATGTTCAATAAATTCGCAACATTTGCAAGTGCATGAGCTGATGCCACAACGTTCGACGCCAGGCTCTCCTGTGCTAATCCTGCACTCTCCAATATCTCCCTGATCCTAGTAGCTGTGGATTCATAATTTGCAGTGAACAAACAACTTCATAGTAACAACTATCGGATAAGATCAATGAATAATCTACTAAGAAGCATTACTGAACATCAATCATCCAATACAAATCTTCACGAAATCAATGAGACTACAGAAAGAAAATAAGATATATCTAACCATTTCCAAGAATCTAGGGCGCTGAATAATGCTGATGAATTCAACATACTACTCTTCAACATTTTCCATTATATATTCAACAAACAATCCATTGGAAATTGAATCTAGCAATAATTTTTGAAAGAGACTTGTTTCTCTAGAATTAGGGGTGTCAAAACGGGTCATGGGTTGACCCATGGGTCGTGTCGACCTTGGGTCGTGTCAGGGACTCTCTGACCCAAACACGACCCGTGGAATAGTATGGGTCTGGTTTTCAAACTCAAACCTGACCCGCGGGTTGGTGGGTCAACCCGCGGGTCAAAATTACCAGTGAGGAATGAAAGAGTTGGGTCAGACTGGCCCATTTGACCCCTATGACCCACGAGTCAGACTGACCCATTCGACCCGCGCGCACACAAAAAAAAACAGAATGAACTGAATCATATTACTACCAATTCTGTCAAATGCATACAATATTACAAATGCAAAGCATAAGTGTAGAACTCTAGTCTAAATCCACTTCCCATGGTGATAACTTGATGTACTCCACAAGCCTGAAGGAAAAACAAAAGCAAGATTCAACCTTCATGTCTGCAAATATTAATTGCTAAATTGAACATTTTCAAATCCGAAAAAAAACTGTAGGAAAATAAAATAGCCAGTCCTACAAGTAAAATACAGCAGAACCACAAATTATGAGAAATACTTGATTTTCTAATGCAACATAACCAAGTCTGTTCAAATTGTATCGGTTTATGAAATTACTTAGGCAATTCACATCACAGAATCGTATGAGCTACTAGACATTTACATCGAATTGAATCTACACAGCATTACAAAAGCAAAGGGATCATCACAAACACAGATATTAAGCATCCAGATAAAGGAGCAGAAATTCAAAAGAGACATCGTTGACCTGATGCATTAGCGACGAATTCTCATAGGTGTACCCATTCAGTGCTAATTAAGACCAATTTGAGAACATATCGAATATCAAAAAGCAAAATCAAGCAATCAATTGGAAGAAATTTGAGTTATGAGAAAGTTTGAGTCTCATGCAGATCTAACCTAGCTCAGTGACGGCGACAATCAAACGAGAAAGAAGCCGCCACAGACGCGATCCCAGAGATAGCGTGATGATCCGAATTGCGCTGAAAGGAGATGGTCGGACGCTGCGGAGAGGGAGAGCTGAAGTCCGGAGAGGGAGAGCTGAAGTCGACTGATGAGAAGTGGGATGGGAGTAGCTGCGCAGTTTTCAATCTGACCTAAGTGGGATGGGAGTAGCTGCGCAGTTTTCAATTTGATCTAATGAAGTAGGGTAACACAGGAGATACACGGATGTTTGACACGTGTAAGGCTGTGATTTATTTTATTTTAAAAATGTCATGGGTTACGGGTTGACCCGTGGGTCAAACCTTTCGACCCAAACCTGACCCGTATTTTCACGGGTCAGATACGGGTTGGGTCAAAATGACCCATGAGTTCAAAATCGTGACCAAAACCCAACCCGTTGACGGATCACCCACGGGTTGGGTCAGGTTTTGACACCCCTATCTAGAATCCATAGACGCAAGAATAGAGTTGTCAATACGGGTCAATTCGCCGGGTTCGACCCGACCCGTTGTACTATGCGGGTCAACCCGAACCCGACCCATTATACTGTGCGGGTCAGGTTTCGTGACACGAACCTGACCTGGCAGGTCGACCCGCCTGACCCGCACGTGGAAAATCAACCCTCTAACTTGGATATACATCCAGAGTCCCTAACTTGTTATTGACATGCTTCTGCTACCACTACTTGCAGCTTCTCACCAAAGAAATGAGGGTTAAATGCTATCTCCGTGAAATACTCTCAACTTTCCAAGTCAGCACTCATTTTCTTATGAAAAAAAAAACATGCTTCATGTTCTTTCTTAATTTACTAACAAATGCGAGGTTGTGTGCAGTTCCATGGAATGAGAAACATAAAACACAAAAAGAACAAGTTGTTGTCTTCACATTAGAGAGAACTATCTTAGTTTCATGTGTCATGCTTCCTCATTTTTTTTCAAGCCAAAAACAAGCTGACATATCCCCAGAGTAGGAAACGCTTCGCCTTGTGGATTCCTCTTCTTTATAAAGGAAAGGTTGTACGTTTCAACATTGACTAGATGGAAAATATGATAGTAGGCTTCCAATCCAAGTTCCAATTGCAGATTGCAGAGCTGTGGTAACTTGCGAGTCAAATTACAGCATAAGCTTGCATGCATAACAGCATAAAGGAAAGGTTGTAACTTATATAGTTTGCATGCATAACAGCATTAGTAACTTGCGAGTCAAATTACACACAAATTGTGAAACTTGCAGCATCAGTGAATAATTGACAGCATCAGTGCATCCATCACAATTCACAGCATCAGTGCATCCATCACAATTCACAGCATCATTGCATAATTGATTCTAATTTCTATCTAAGTTAGTAACTTATATAGAAACTCAACAGGGAGCGGAGACACAGACCTGGGCTCACGGGAAGGACTGTAGTTCACACGCATGACGCCAGGGACGAAGCCAGGAATTTATTTCAGTGGAGGCAATAATGAGTTCGGGACGGATATTTAGTAATTATTTTTTTTGCAGTTTTCAGGTTGATAGCATTTTGTGCCAACCTCGAATGGAAAGGAACGAAAATTCAGAGCCAAGTAGCAAGAATCTTACCATATAGCCGAGCTTATTGTCTGGATGGAACTGAGAATCCAGGCTATGTTAGATACTGATATAGTTTAACTCACTAACCACTGCAAAAAGAGTAGCGCTTTCAGCCTGCACATTCAGGCAACCTGTGATTAACATAATCTCCAAAATAATAAAGTTGGTCTAAAATGAAAGACGAAATTTACTATTCTGTCTATGAAAAAATGATACAGTAGATCCAAAGACAGCAATTCAATACACAAATTTCTCCAGAAAATTGTCATCTACAAGATGAGAAATTATAGATATCACAGCATGAGCTTTTTTAGTATAACAAATCAAAAGAATTTGACTTGAAAACATCATGGTTTCTTACAAAAAAACAAAAACAAAAAAAATTACACCAACTAACAATTAACTCTGTCCATTACTTAATCAAACTTGATCTGCCATCTATCAAAACTTATTATAACTATGCATGATTTGCTTATCACTTCAAAGTGTCTTGTGTTATGGCAACTAACAATGAACTCCATATTATTCCATTACTTAATAAAACTTTCTTTTCGTAATCAAGTTATTATAACACTTCCATGATTGATTGATTTCATTATCAGTTTATCACTGTCTTGCCAAATGCATAGAAGGGTCCGGCTAAATGTTTCTTCATCAAAGGTATTAGTCCATATGCACAAAGAAGAAAATTTTAATACTTGTAAAAATGGAGCTTGGAATAATTTGGAAAATTCGTGTTCTTTTGGTTCCATATTCAATTTCTTCTTTTCTTCCTTTGTACCCATCTTCAATTTTTCAGTGGGGGCAAAGCTAAAATTAGCAAAAACATTTACAGTACACTTGAGAAGTCATTGACGCAATCAAGGAGCGGAGACAGTAAATTGAAACAACTTCAGTTTCAAGGGAGCGGGTCGAGCGGCCGGAGACAAGTAACTAAGTGAGGCAGTAAATTGAAACAAATTCAGTTTCAATTTTCAAGACAAGGCAAATCAGCAAAGTAGAGCAAATTCAAGGATCGACATACGCACGCAGAGTCGCTGGAGCTGAACGTTTGGAGGCTGGAGCTAGACTGGACGGCTGGACGTAGATTTGTGGACAGGACGGCAGGGCCGCGCGAGTCGACGACGAGTGAACAGGACGGGAGGAGCTGGAGTGGACGACTGGAGCTGGAGTGGACGGCTGGAGGCGAGTCGGCAACGCAGACGCAGGACGACAAGAGTGGAAGCAACGGCACCGACGCAGGAGTGGAGTCGTGGACGATTGGAGAAGTTCTCAGGTTGAAGCTGAAGTCTTCAGTAAGAACTCAGAGGCAGTCTTCACAGAAATAGAATCATAATCACTGTGATTTTTTTTCACGGGTCGAGTCCGGGTTAGAGGGGTTAACCCGGACCCGACCCATCTCTTATGACGGGTCTGACGGGTTAACCCAAAAATGACCCGCCGTTTCCTTTTTATTGACCCGAACCTGACCCGAATCCGGGGAGATTCCGGGTCATTTTCGTGTCGGGTCATATTTTGACAGGTCTACGCAAGAACCTTGTGACCGGTACTCGGTGGCTTTTTGGCGGAAATCGGCGGCAATAATGTTTGCAGCTTGAGTCTTAGCCTGAGACATAGTGGCTAAGTTGTATAAATGAGCAACGCTGCGAGAATTGAGCTCAAATTCAGGAACCTCCTTGCCGGCTGCTTCGAATTGAGAGGCTTCGCCGCAAGAGGCTTCGTCACTAGAGGCCGAAGTCTTCATCACTGCGCCGCAAGAGGAGGCTTCTGTCTTGGTCACGCCAATAATGGAGACTACTGGTTAGACATACCGATTATTAGGGTTGGTTTGTCACATACTGATTATTAGGGTTTCTTCTTTTTTTTTTTTTTTAAATATATATATAGAAAGAGAACCGGTTCCGGTTCCTTTAGGGTACCCATATAGGAGAACCGGAACCGAACAAAGAGGTTCTTAAACTTTTTTCCCATAACCTACCCAAAGTGTCGGTTCCGGTTCTGGTTCGGTTCCGGGTCCAAATGGGTAATTTGCTCACCCCTACTTATGCCTGCCTTCACGTAATGATTCTGAAGTTTTAACTTAACCTAGCATTGAACCGAACCGGTTTAACACTGCATAAACAAACTAATCGATTTAAACTGAAAAACTTATTGGTCTGTAAAAAAAAATCGATTTAAACCGAAAAATCAATTTAGACCAGGCGAGGGGAGCAGTGGAGCACCGACCAGGCGAGGCAAGCACCGACCAGGCGAGGCGAGTACCGAGCAGGGCCAGCGGAGCAGGCGAAGCGAGCAGGCGGGTCAGAAGAACAGGAGGGGAGCACCACGAGCACCGATCAGGCGAACAGAGAAGGAGAAGTCGAGAAGTAAGGGACGATCGGACGAAAACGAAGGAGTTCTCAGTAAGAATGAAAGAGTACTCAGTTCTCAGAAAGAAAGAATGAGAAAGTTCTCAGTTATCAGTGCCTTTTAGGTGTTTTTTTTTTCGTTTTTTAATGTTTGCATCACTGTATGGGGCGGATCCGGGTCAGACGGGTCAACCCGGGTCTGACCCACCTCTAGTGACGGGTCAAACCGAAAATGATCTGACATACCTTTTTTGCGACCCGTACCCGGATTGATTGCGGGTCATTTTCGGGTCTGGTCATATTTTGACAGGTCTATCCATGGCCCTTTCTTCACTCCTATATTGTCACACCATGGTGGCCGACCCATCTTCTCTAGAGAGTATAGGGGAATGGGTCTTGAAGGTAGGGGTGAAACCGGACCAGTCAGACCGGTTTTTATACTATTTCGGTCGGGTACCTATCTTTTCGGACCGGATTTTCTTTTAAAAAAAATCGACCAAAAGACCGTATAAAGAAAAATAAACCGTTCATTCCGATTTCGGATTAAATAGAAAGGCTTTTACCGGCGAGGAAATAATTTTCGCCGGTAAAGGTAGCCGGAAAAAATTATTTACCGGCGACAATAAAATTCTCGTCGGTAAAAGTTATTTAGTGGCGAGAGTATATTATTCGCCGGTAAAGGTTCACTTTTACCGGCGAATCATTTTTTCTCGCCGCTAAAGAACTTTTACCGGCGATACTAAATCTTTCGCCGGTAAAAGTTCCATTTTACTGGCGAACTTATTAGTTTCGCCGGTAAACGTTATTTAGCGGCGAAGCATTTTTTCTCGCCGCTAAAGAACTTTTACCGGCGAGATTAAATATTTCGCCGGTAAAAGGGAACTTTTACTGGCGAACTTATTAGTTTCGCCGGTAAAAGTTCTTTAGCGGCGAGACTAAATTTTTCGCCAGTACATGTTCACTTTTACCGGCGAAACGAATAAGTTCGCCAGTAAAAGTTCCCTTTTACCGGCGAAAGATTTAATCTCGCCGGTAAAAGTTCTTTAGCGGCGAGAAAAAATGCTTCGCCGGTAAAAGTGAACATTTACCGGCGAATAATTGAGTCTCGCCGCGAAATAACTTTTACCGGCGAGAATTTTAATGTCGCGGGTAAATAATTTTGCCGGCGACCTTTACCGGTGATAATATTTTCCTCGCCGGTAAAAGCCTAGTTTCTAGTAGTGATTGGTTTGCTATCCAATTCGCGCATTCATTAGCCGTCCTTGGAATCGCTCGCCATTCTACTCGGCCTACTTGCCTCGCTAGTGCTCTGATGTTCTTGATGATGTTTGTCGTCCTCCATCGCGTCGGTCCTTGAACTATTTGTTGGTGGGTTATTTGGGAGTTCGTCTCGATGATTATGTGTGGTCATCCAGCTTGTACCGCTAGTCTTATTTCCTCGTGCATTGCCATGGCCTCCATTGCCTCGATGTCATCGCTTCGGTTCACTCTTCCAACCATCTTGTCGTGCTTGTCCCGCGCCACCACCCCGATCCTGGTTGTTAGTTCTTGTACACCATGATGCGTCACAATTGATTTTTATGACACTCCCCGTCGGTGGTCTCCATTCTTGCCCCAATCGGTCCCCTCCATTCGGTTCCTCGATACTTGTGGCTATCCTAGCTCGGTCACATTGGCCTTGCTCCTCGTACACTCGCTTGATCTCCTCGATGACGGTCCTTGGGCACGGTTGCTTTACCTCAAATGCCGCTTTGCATCGTGTCTTCCATATTAGCCAACATGTGAGCATCGTGAGTTTCCATCGTTTGTCGCTTGCCACGCCATGTCCCCTAGGTTCCGTTCTCCTTTCCTCAAGCCAATCGACCATGCTCATGTTGTTTGGTCGACTCACTCGCAACCCCAATATCTCGTGTCACACACTCTCGGTCCATTCACACCCTAGTATCATGTGCTCCCTTGTTTCGACTTCTCCGCATATTGGGCATCCATAGCTCACATTCATTCCCCGTCTAACCATGTTTGCGTTGACGGCTAGTGCATTCGTGGTTAGCCGCCACATGAAGTTCTTGGCCTTAGGTATTACCTTGGTAGTCCACATGCATTTTCACGCTTCACCATTACCCGTGGGGTTCGGCCCTATGCGTCGATCGGTTGTCTCCCGTATTTTGTGGTGCACCGATCGGACGATGGGTGTTCCATCTAAGTTTTGGTCTATTAGTTCAATATGTGTATTGGATCGGATTATTTTATGAGTTTTGCTCCGTATGTTTGCCTCAATGTGAAAACTGCTGCCTTTTGTGTTTCTTACTAAATCCCTACAGAATTTCGAAATGTCTACTTTCTGGATTTTCGCTGAATTTGTTTTTTATTTTATTGAAATGTTATATAATGGTCTGTTCTTTATTGAAATCTCCATTTATTAGTGTTTTTTTCAAAGGAGAGGGTTACAGGAAAATTGGGCAGCGGGGGAAAATTAATAGTGAATAGTAGAGGGAAAGCTCAAGGATCGCCTTACGCGAGAGTTAATTTGGATGTGGAACAGAAAGGATCAATCGACATATCTAACATTGAAAAGGCAACTACTAAGCAAGGGAGTCAGAATTCTCTAATTCCAGGAAATGATCGACAAGGTGAGGTATCTAACATGAGTTTAGATATTAGTAGTTCTATGTAATTGGTTTGGTCGTGTTTTTAGTAGTTTTTATGAATCAAGTACATCTATCAAGTAATATGGTTCCAGAGAAAACCCATCTGAGATCCATTATGTGGAACGTTAGAGGTTTTGGCAATCCGGCAGCTGTCATGGCGGTAAAGCATCTCATCTGTACTCATAAACCTACTGTGTTGATTTTAATTGACACTAGACTGAGTGGTCAAAGGATGGTTGAGCAAGCGGGTAAATTACCTTTCCACAAGTTTCTAGGGGTGGAAGCCAGAGGTTTTAAGGGAGGAATTCTAGTGCTGTGGAATGATAATGAGACTAATATTACGAAGATGGCTTCTACAGAGCAGGAACTTCACTTCAAAATCCAGGTTATTCCTTCAAGTCTTTCTTGGTTCATGTCTGCGATCTATGCTAGCCCTAATTTAAATGAAAGAATGCTATTGTGGGATAATCTTAAAGCGGTTGCCTCTACTATATCTAGTCCTTGGCTAGTTGTAGGAGACTTTAATGATGTCACAAATAGTGCTGAAAAATTGGGGGGAAACAGCGTTTGCATGAATAGGGTGTCTCTTTTTAATGACATGATTAGTGATTGTAATTTGATTGACCTAGGTTTTAGGGGGCCAAAGTTTACTTGGGTCAATATGTGGAACTCAGATAGGTTAATCCAGCAAATACTTGATAGGATGATGGCAAATATGGATTGGAAATTTAGTTTTCCTAATGCCTCTGTAACTCATCTTACGAGAACACACTCTGACCAGTGCCCGCTTCTTCTTAATTCTGGTGGGGATAGGGGTAATAGGGTAGTTAGACCTTTTAGGATGGAGCCTATGTGGCTTGATCACCCATCTTTTGAACTTCTGGTCAAGAATACTTGGAATGAGTTTAGTAATAGGATCACGCCTGCCATTAACCACTTCCCTGACAAAGCTAGATCCTGGAATAAAGATGTTTTTGGGAATGTTTTTCAGAAAAAAGAAAAAATTCTTCGGAGGATTTTAGGAGCTCAAAAGTGTATTGCTAATTCCCCAAACGATTTCATCGTCTCTCTGGAAAAGAATCTTCAGTTAGAGCTTTCTGAGATTCTTGACCAGGAAGAAAAACTTTGGGCTACAAAGTCTCGCACTAAGTGGATCACAGATGGGGATAGAAACACTAAATTCTATCATATTTCTGCTCTTGTTAAGAGAAGAAGAAATAAGATTTTGGCTATTAAAGAGTTAGTTGGAAGTTGGATATTTGATGAGGGAATTATTCAGATGGAATTTCAAAAATTGTTTTCAAATCTTTTCACCACTTCTAAGGTTTCTTCTTCTTTGTTGGTTGTTTGCCCCGACTCTTGGAGAACTTTTTTGTCAGAAAACCAAATCCGTTGCCTAAACAATTCTATCACTTTGGAAGAAATTAGAAAAGCCACTTGGGATCTTAAACCTTTTAAAGCTCCGGGCCTTCATCCGGCTTTCTTCCAAAAGTTGTGGAACTGTACTGGTAGCTCTCTCACAAATGCTGTTCGTGAGGTTTTTAAAAGGGGGTTTGTTCCTACAAGTTGGAACAAGACGTTTATTTGCCTAATTCCAAAATGTAGTCGGCCTAATTCGGTCTCCCAATTCAGACCTATAAGTCTTTGCAATTCTATTTATAAGGTGATTTCAAAAAATTTGGTGAACAGAATCAGACTGGTCTTGAATAATATCATCTCTCATTTTCAGACTAGCTTTGTCCCAGGTAGAAGAGGTTCTGGCAATGTGATTCTACTTAGAGAAGTGCTTCATTTTTCAAAGCATAAAAAGGGCAAGAAAGGGTGCATGATTATAAAAATTGACCTTGAAAAAGCTTATGATAGAATTGAGTGGGACTTCATCAGAAGTACTCTAAAATTCTTTAATTTCCCTGATACAATCATTAAGTTGATTATGAGTTGTATTTCCACATCTTCGATTGAGATTTTGTTTAATGGGGGGAAACTTGAAAAATTCTACCCTTCAAGAGGTATTAGACAAGGGGATCCTCTATCTCTGTACATCTTTATTATTTGTATGGAATATCTGGCATTTCTTATCGATGAAAAAGTTATGCAGGGACAATGGAAAGGAATAAAAGTGGGAAGAGGTAACATGACTTTATCCCACCTTTTCTTTGTCGATGACCTCATTCTCATGGGAGAGGCGACACCTGAAAATTGTAATTGTATCAACTCGGTTTTAGAAGATTTTTGTGCTATTTCGGGACAAAAGGTAAATCAGGGTAAGTCGATCATGGTTTTCTCAAAAAATGTAACTACTGTAAAAAGAATAGAGCTCTCAAGGTTTTTAAAGTTTAAAACAGTTGAGAATTTTGGGTCGTACCTTGGTTTTCCTCTTGATTTGTCAAACTCAAAAGTTAACTCCTTTAACTTTGTTCTAGATAAAGTTAGAAATAAACTTTCGGGTTGGAGAGCAAAAGTCTTATCGATGGCTGGTAGGGTTACTTTGGTCAAATCAGTTTTGTCCATGATTCCCTCCTATTATATGCAGTGTACTATGTTTCCTATTTCAGTGTGCAAAGAACTAGACAGAATTAATAGAAACTTTGTTTGGGGATCCACGGACCAGAAAATAAAAATTCACTTGATCAGTTGGGATGAAATTACAAAGCCAAAAAACCTAGGAGGACTGTGTATTCAATCGGCGATGTATTGAAACAAAGCACTCCTGGGGAGTTTGGCATGGAGATTGAAAAAGGAAACAGCTCCTGGGGCTGCGATGATTAGAAACAGAACGTTTAAGCAGGATGGAACTTCTCTCACTACTTCGATCAAAACGCCTTGTAATTGGAAAGCAATTAATGAAGGTATGAACACCCTTAAATTGGGATCGGGGTGGGTGGTGGAAAATGGTAGGGATATTAAATTCTGGCATGACAATTGGGTGGGTAATCAATCCCTCCGATCTTCTATTTATGGTCCTCTAAAATATGAGGAAGACAAATTGATGGTAGGAGATGTCTTCCTTAATGACGAGTGGAATCTAGATAGAACTTCTTTTGATTTTCCAAAAAACATTTTGGACATGTTTCGAAGTACTCCAGGGGACAAGACAAATGTTTCCTTGGACACTCAAATATGGAAGATCACAAAGTCGGGTAATTACACTACTGCATCTGCTTATTCTCTTTTAGCAGGTCATGACACAAATAGTCAAGTACCAGATCAATGGGATTGGGTTTAGAAAATTCATACAATCCCAAAAATTCAGTATTTTATTTGGTTGTGCCTTAAAAATAGACAAGACACTTGCAAACTATTGAACCATAGGGGATGTAATATGAGCCCTCTCTGTCAAATTTGTTATTCGGGGGTGGAGGACATTGATCACATATTGCGTGGGTGTGAACATGCAAAAAATATGTGGAATTCGGTCACTTGGGCGCCCAATCTGGGTCAATCTTTCCATTATCCTTTGAATGAGTGGATCAAGTATGGATGTCAGGCATCAGGAGTCACTATCCAATGAGTTGAGTGGAATTTCTTTTTTCCCTATGTTCTATGGAACATTTGGAAAAATAGGAACTCTCTTATTTTTAATGATAAACCTGTTTCTTCTTCTGTTTATAATCTATCTTTATCTCAGGCAAAGTTTCACAAAAATGTTTATCTTGAGACTAAGGCTACTAAAGAGTTTATTTCCATTGATGTTAGTTGGATCCCTCCAAAAAAGGATTGGTTTAAAATCAATACAGATGGAGCTGCTAAGGGGAATCAAGGTTTTGCAGGAGCAGGTGGGGTCATCCGAGATTACAGGGGTCAATGGGTTGCAGGATTCGCAAGAAATTTGGGATGCTCAAACAGTCTCACTGCGGAATGTTGGACCATCAGAGAGGGGCTACTGCTGACAAAGACACTCGGATTAAAATCTATTCACCTCGAAACGGACGCTCTCTCAGCCCATAAGGTAATCTCTGATGAAAATATGTCAAATCTAAAACTAATGCCCATCATTGCGGATTGCAGGAAACTCTTGATGCAGTTCGAAAGAATAAAGTTCAGACATATTTTTCGTGAAGCAAATGCGGTAGCGGATATCATGGCGGGTATAACGACCAACCAACGACATGTTTTTGAACTTCACACCTCACCTCCGAAGGAAACTACTAACGCGCTCTGAAAAGACGCTGTTGGTTTTTCTGTGTCGAGAATTGTTAAAGTTAGCTAGTTTTTGTTCTGTTTTTTGAATTTGGGTGAATTGTTTTGTCACCTGTAGCGTGTTTTTTTATCCATAATTATCAAAAAAAAAAAAAAATCTCCATTTATTATATATATAAAAATAGAGTAAAGTCTCGACCAAAAGATTCGTCATCCTTAAATACCCTTAGTAACCCGAGTCCATTAAAGCAAAATCGTGGTCGGGCTCAATATTTCATTTTCAGGGCAAAGACTAGAAAGAAGAAAAATTATGTAAAGGATATGTAATGTTAATATGACGAAAATAATAAGAAATTTTACCACTATATTTATGCTTTTTATATTAATTACAATAATATTTTCATATTTATTAATATACTAATATCTTCTATTTGATTGGTAACTCCACTTAATATGATTTGTTTTAAATGATTATATATTACTAGATTTACTTTAAAAGACATTTGAAAATTAATTTATATAAACAAAAAGTTTAATAGTAATTTTCAATATGCTTATCTTCTTCAATATTGTATTAAATCTTATAGGTTAGGAGAAACTTTTTTTATGGATGTTTTTTGAAAAGTAATTATATCAAAAAAAAAGTTTAAGCAATAAATATATAAAAATATATATATATATTTCAGAAAGTGTATATATTTGTGTCAAAATAGCACAACTCACACCCTAGGTGAGCGAATTGTGCCAAAAAACATAACATCTCTTTTTTTGTTGCTTTTTGGGTTTTATAAAATAGATTAAAATCAAATTATTTATTCAATAAAAAATAGAATAACAAATAGAATGAGTAAATATATTACGATCCAAACAATGCAAAAAAAAAAAATATAGATTTACGAATTGATCATACACTTTGTCCTAAGTTGAGATACGGGAATTTGACTTTAAAAATAAATAAATTCAAACTCTCTAAGTTGAAACTCAACAATGTTAGCTGCATTTATGACAAAATTTAATTATTTACCTACTATATTTGTTTTTGGATTTATTTGATTAGGTATATAATTAAATTTTTAACATAACATCGTTTGTCTTCTAATTTGATCGAAAGGAAAAAAATGAATTAGTTTAGAAATTTATTGTATACTTCCTCAAAATAATACAGTACGTAGATAATTTAATTACGACGTAAATGACGTTAACTAGACATTGAGTTTCGACTTTTAGACTGATTGTATAATAGATAGATTAAAAGTTATATATTGTATATACCGTGATCTATATATTATACGGTCAATCCAAAAGTCAAAACTCAATGTCTAGTTAGTGTAATTTACATCGTAATTAAATTATCTACTTACTGTATTTTCTTTTATAGAATAAATAATTTAATTTTAATCTATTTATAAAACTCAAAAAGCAAAAACAAACAAACTAGGAGGTGTTGTGCCTTTTTGGCACAATTTGCTCTATACACTTTTGATATATATATATATATATTTCATATTTACTTACTTTTTTAAATATATTTTTTGTTATGATTACTTTTCAAAAAACATCTTTTTTATGTCAACGTTCATATGGAATGATTTCATCAGACGTTGTACACACTACAGAAAATGTCTTTTTTATGAAGTTGTCAACTTAATATACGTATATGTGTATATATATATGATAGAAGGTGTCTGAGTTGACTATAGCAATGGAGAATTTGCCTAGAATAGTCAAATGAGGTATCTAGTCATTAAAGAATTTTTGAAATGTTGTTTATTTTTTCTCAATCACAAGGTTGCCTACAAATTAGAGAATTGGAGCACCTATACCTTAAGAGAGCTTGATAATAAAAAAGAGAAACTCGTGAATAATGATTATTTATGTTTGAACATTATTTGAGCATTACACCAACACTTAGAAACACATGTGTTTTATGTCTGGGCTTTGTGTAAACATAGAGTTGTGGTGTTCTAATAAATACGAGTTTAATAAGTCATGAAGAAATGCAAGTTACACCGAGCAAGTGAATTATGTGTCAGCGTAGTTGGTGATACGATGGATTTTTGAAATCTTCAAGGGAAAATTTCTTGGTGAACAAAGTTAGGCACGAAGTTGTGTGAGTGTGAGGGCCTACTTTAGGTGTAGACTGTAGTGTAATTTTAAAATTAAAAAATGTAATTATTTTTAATTTAGCATAATTAAAATATTATATTTGCCCCCATTGATTTTTTTTAAAAATTAATTATTTTCCTTTGTATTATTTTTTGCTCCCACTCCCATGGAATTATGTCTTCCTCCCTGGATGAAGGATAATTTGTTATAATAATATATTTTAGTGAATGAATCTGTTTGCACCATCCTAAGGTTGAATTGGCCAAAAATAATCCTAAGGTCATTGGGCATTGGGATTTTCAGAGAGGTGGTGTAAGTGGACGGAGAAATGCATGACAAAGGTACAATACAGTGTTGTGGTCAACGAGGAGAAGACAACGAGATTTAGACCGTCTCGGGGTCTAAGACAAGGTGACCCACTCTCACGGTCTCACCCTATCTCTTTATTATAATTGCGGATATATTGTCTAGGCAAATATGTACGGCGGTAGAAGAGAGGCAGATAGAGGGGATTCGAATGAAAAGCACTTGCCCGGAAATACAGCATCTTCTGTTTGCGAATGATTTCATATTCTTTATTCGGGTAAATGAGAGGAATGCGAGGGGGTTAAGGACGATTCTTGAAAAGTATGGTAAGGCGTCAGGCCAAAGTGTGAATTTACACAAGTCATGCATTCAGTTTGAGGCCACGGTAAAGGAAGAGACAAAAGCACTCATAAAAGAGGTAATTGGGATAGAGGCGGTTGAGGATGCGGGGAACTATCTAGGCATCCCAACTAACTGGGGAAGATCGAAGTAAAATGCCCTAAGCTACCTTAAGGATAGAGTGATGAGGAAACTACATGGATGGAAGACGATCTTCCTTAACAAGGCCGGGAAGGAGGTCCTTACAAAGGCCGTGATTATAGCTATACCGATGTATGTAATGACACTCTTTAAATTGCCCAAAACGTGGTGTGAGGAAATAGCCCGATAATAGCATGCATTGGGTGAGTTGGAAGAAACTATCCATGCCAAAACAGATGGGGGGATTGAGATTCCGGGATTTGTGTGATTTCAACAAGGCAATGCTTACAAAAACGACGTCGAGATTAAATGACAACCCGAATGCGTTATGGGGGAAAATGATGAAAGGGTTGTACTACCTAAGATGTGCTTTAAAGGAGGCAAAAAGGGGGGGGCGAGACCATCATGGGCTTGGAGCAGTATATTGCAAGATCGGGACATCATGCACCAACATGGGATGTCGCAAATTGGGAATGGGAAGAGGGAGCGAGTCGACATGTGGAAAGGAGGGAAGAGGGGCGGGTGGAAGGCGAGATGAAAGTGAGTCAATTAATCAATCTGAGGTCAAGAGAATGGGAGTTACAACCGATAGAAAATGATATCTCGGAGATGGAGCGTAGAGCGATAAACACGATCTACTTAGGCTGGACCGACGTGGAGGATCAATGGATTTGGCCGGAATCGAAAGACGAAAAGGTCACGCCCAAAATGGTGTATAGGAAGCTACGAGAGGTGGTCCGAGACGAGGCACGTGAGGGAGGATCTAGGCATGACGGGGTTGAACCACCTTGGAGGGAGCTATGGAAGAGCCGATCGACACCCAAGGTAAAAACTTTTCTATGGCAAGCAGGTCACCAAGCAATCACGATCTTCAAGATACTGGTGCGGCGGGGTATCAGAGTGACTTCGCGATGCTCGTTTTGTGCGAAGGAGGAAGATGTGACCCATGCCTTGTTCGATTGCGCTTGGGCGAGAAGGGTGTGGCTCGGTGGAATGGACATACGTTAGGACCGATTGTCCGAGGAAGAAAGGGCGGGTTAGCTCCAACAAATAATGAGGATGGAGACCAAAGGAGGACCGGACGGGGAGAAGCGTAGGTTGCGAGCCGAATGTTTCACTTTGGAGACTTGGAAGGGGCGGTGTCGAGCCATGTACGAGGGGACGGATCCGAAGCCCGAACGAGTCATTGAGGCAGCTCGAGCATTGGCCGAAGACTGTTGGAGGGAGGCATGTGCCGAACCGAATGTCACAAGCAGAAGGGGGCAAGACCGACACCCAAGGTGGAGCCGTCCATGCATCGGCACAGTCAAGATCAATTGTGATGGAGCGTGGGATCTAAAAACAGGGAAGGCGGGCATGGAAGTTGTGGCACTGGACTGGCGTGGAACCGTGGTAGCCGGGCGAAACACAACGGGACGAAAAGGTAGTGCAATAATGGCGGAGGCTCGGGCAATCTTTCAAGCGGTTGACATAGCTTTGTATAATAGATGGGCTCATGTGATTATAGAATCAGATACTAAAGAAGTTATACAGGGTCTACAGGAACCTACAGAAGATGATCCTTGGGATATCCGACACATTTTAAAGGATATTTTGGAGATGGCATGAAGACTCCCGAGCGTCAAATGGGAATTTGTAAGAAGAAGCGCAAACAGATGCACGAACTGAGTTGTTTTAGACAGTTTGAAGAAGAAATCTCAGCAATAAGAAGATGAAATGGATTGCTTAGGACTGAAGCAATCAGATTATGTTATAACAGAAAAAATATAATTAAAGAACATAATTTTACTGAATGAGCAAGTTACCTTTTACAATGACCAAGACCTCTATTTATAGTCTAAGAAGATCCTAATGAGAAGATTACACGAGAATTCTAGAATACACAAGAAGATTACTAGAAGACTCAATAAATATACATATAGATCTCGGTTAACACACTTCTAAAAAACACAACTATTTCATAACCCCTAACATTCCCTATCCAAGATCTTTCTTTGAAATTAAACCACTTGTTTGATCTTGATTTGATGTTCTTCTTCTCACTATCTTCATGGTTGTTCAGTTTGTTCAAATGATTTGAAACTGAGCTACCTCCACTTCATCATTCTCAACCGATTTGAGATCATATACTAATCTTGACTTTACTTCTCCTGTTCTTCATCATATTCACACACTCCAAAACAAATATCATATAGATTCATTCTAATGCATCCCCAAAGGTTCACAAGTCATAAACCAAACTCAAACAATGATATTGTAATGCTTGATACTCAGATTTTTATCTACTTTCTCAACTTTCCATCATACCATACATTTGACAGTTTCAACATTGTGAGATGTAACTGTGAAGGCAACTTCTCAAGCCTCATGATACACACATACTTGACATAGAGTCATCCTTGTACTGATTCAACTTTCTTCCTCTTTTTTTCTTTTGAATTTTCTTTTCATAGATCAATCTTTTTTCTTTAATGGTAGGAAGGTTTGAGCCTTCATCTTTTCATTGGGGTTGGAAGGTTTGAGCCTTCATCCTTTCTTTCTCAAACCAATGAAGAAGTATCTTTTACGTTTTCTTCTTCATTGATTATTTTTTAAATCAAACCCCAAGAGATGTCATTTCATTTTGAATTTTGAACAAAGAATGACTCATTATCAATCAGAGATCAATGAGAACAAGCAAAGAAGAACTTCACAAATACATGATCACAAAGAAAACATTCAACAAAGGATGAAGAAAGCATACGAAAGAAATAATACCAAAGAATCAGACAATACAGATCACTGTTTGACGAATGTGTTATAACACAACCCAAAGGAGAGAAAAGAAAACGAAAGTGTAGATCACAGTTTTATGAGAGTGAAAATAGTACAAGAACACATAATTGAAGTGCAAATTAGAATAGACCAAACTGGCTGAGAATTTGAAACAGAACACTCAAGCAACATTTCATGACAACTACTGAACAAAACACATACTGATTATGAAAGAAGATCATCAATCTACAACCAAACAAATCACACACCTTCTATTAAACATTGAGACAAATCATCAACCTCTTCAAGAGAGTATACACCAAGTCTTTTGCGAAGAGGAACAAAAAACATTTCAGTCAGAGGCTTTGTAAGTATGTCTGCAAATTGATCATCAAATGGCACAAAATTAACAAGAACATGACCACTACTAACTTTTTCACGCACAAAACTCAAGTCAATTTCAACATGTTTCATTTTCGAGTGATGAATAGGATTTTCAGTTAATCCTACAGCACTAGTGTTATCACACCATACAACAGGAATGGAAGAGAGAGGAACACCAAGTTCTTGAAGAAAATATTTAACCCACAGTACCTCACATATAGCATTAGCTATAACTCTGCATTCAGCCTCAGCAGATGAACGAGAAATGACAGGTTGTTTCTTAGAGCTCCACACAATTGGATTTCCATTGAGCAAAAGAAAATGACCTGAGATTGACTTCCTATCTGTTGGATCACTTCCCTAATCTGCATCGGCATAGGAGACCAAAGAAACTTCATTAGATGGAATCGAAAGAGCTTGAAACAATAGACCATGACACAATGTGCCTTTGAGATATTTCAAGACATGTACAAGAGCATGCCAATGACACAAGGTAGGAGTCTGAACAAATTGACTTAATTTGTTGACAGCAAAAGCAATATCTGGTCGAGTTGCACATATGTGTTGAAGAGCACCAGTTGTGCTCCTATAAAGATCAGGATTAGGACATGGAGTGCTATCATTCTCAGCCATGACTTTGGACAAGAAATTACCTGTCATAGGAGTAGGCATAGAGCACGTATCTGTCAAACCTGTTCGATGAAGCATCTCTGTAATATACTTGTGCTGACTAAGAAGAAGACACTCATCTTTCTCCTGAACGTTCATACCCAAGAAGTAGTTCAAAGTTCCCAAATCTTTCAATCTAAATTCAGTATTAATCTGTCTAATAACTGATTCAACATCATCAGGGTTACTTCCAGTGACAACAATATCATCTACGTATACAAATAAAAAACATAACCTGTACTAGATTGCTTTATGAACAAACAATTGTCAGATTTAGAAACAAGAAACATAAGTTGAGATAACAAGAAGTGTTTGAGTTTTTCAAGCCAGGCTCTCGGTGCTTGTTTTAATCCATATAGAGCTTTGTGAAGCTTACACACCAAGACGTTTCTGGCTGAATCACACTGCTCGAATCCAGGAGGTTGCAGCATGAATACCTCTTAAGTGAGATCTCTGTGAAGGAAGACATTATTAACATCAATTTGCTTGAGTTTCCACTTATTAGTTAGAGCTAAAGAAAGAATAATACGAACTGTAGGAGATTTTACAACAGGACTGAATGTTTCAGAGAAATCAAAACTGGGTTTTTGAGAGAATCCTTTTGCAGCCAGACGTGCTTTGTATCGTGCAACAGATCCATCTGAGTTCCTTTTGGTTTTAAAGATCCACTTACATCCTACTGGAATGTGTCCTTCAGGAAGAGAAACAATAGACCATGTCTTGTTGGTAGATAGAGCTTGTAGCTCATCATGTATAGCCTTAGTCCAATGTGGTGTTTGGAGAGCAACATGAACAAAAGTAGTCTCTGATTCTGTTGATTCAGATGTCTGAGAAGACTGAGAACATTTTGAAGCTGAAGAAGATTCAGTATGTATTGCATTCAAAGCTGAAAACTGAACTGCAAACTGAGAAGCACTCTTAGATCTAGTTAGCATGGGATGTATATTGCGATAAACAAGACATGAATCAATAGATGAACTCTGTCTAGGTAGAACGAATGGAGCTAAGTCAGTGCCAACATCATCTGTTACTGGAACAAACCTTGTTGACTCTACTAATTCATCATTTAACGATGGAACATATCTGATAACTTTAGTATTGACAATCTGTCTAGACTGATCCTCGGGTGTGCACTGACTGATTGCTTCAGTTGTTGCTTCAGCTGGTTGATTTACATCTTGATGAGATGGACTACAAACAGGAGAATTATCCAAAGAACCACCTGAATGAGTAGAGATAGAAGTATTAGGTTCTGACATAGGGTGTGAATGAGAAATATTACACTGATCTGAAGGAGTGTGCATGAACCCAAATGGTAAAAAGAATGGCTCACTGGTGTATGTGTTTTTCGGAGCAGCAGAAAGCATGAACTTACCATTTCGATTAGCAAATGGATACTCATTTTCATGAAAGCGAACATGCCTTGACACATATATTCGACCACTACTATCCAGACATTTATATCCATGTTGTTGAGAACAATATCCAAGAAATACATGGAGCCTTACCAAACAATACCTCATGAGGGGAAGCATGATTAAGTACCTGAGTAGGTAATATGTTGATTAAAAATACAGCAGTATAGAATGATTCACTCCAATATTGCATTGGAAGACTATCTTGATACATGAGTGTTAGTCCCATTTCCACAATGTGTCGATGCTTCCTTTCGACGATCCCGTTTTGCTCTGACGTGTAGGGACATGTAATCCTGTGATCAATACCATGATTAGTAAAGTATGCAGATATAGATTTAAAATTCTCCTCCACCATCAGTCTGTACTGATTTCAGAGAACAATCTAATTGCTTTTCCACAAGAGTATGAAATTGAATGAACAGACTTGCAGCCTCACTTTTCTGGTTTAGAAAATAAATCCATGTGTAACGAGAGTAGACATCAATGATACTCATGTAGTATCTTTTGCCATTCGAGGTAACTGGGGCAGGTCCCCATAGATCAACCTCAACAAGTTGAAGTGGTTGAGTATATTTGGTAGTTGAGTTTGAGAAAGGCAACTTGATACTTTTTCCCACAGAGCAAGCAGTACATAATCCATACGAAGAAGAACATTTCATTCCAGAATTTTTGAAAACTGAAGACAAAACTTTAGAAGAAGCATGACCGAGTCTTTTATGCCATAAACTTGAAGTTTCAACAACATTGAGAGAATGATTATTCCTAATATCAAGACTAGCAGTTTTATTACATTTAGAAAAATCACGAAAATCTAACTTGTACATGCCTCCTCCTTCTTCACCCTGCAGAAGCACCTCCCGAGTAACGGAATCATGAACAACGCAATGGTTGAGATGAAATTCAAAGTACACTCCATTATCCCTGGATAACTGTAAAACATATACTAAGTTCTTGGTAATTTCATGCGTATAGAGAATATTGTTAAGAAACAAAGATTTTAAAGGAGTGTTTATAACATAAGTACCGATGATTGATATGGTTAATTGAGAACCATTACCGACTTGGACTGTACCTGCTCCCTTATATGGTTCGGCTCCCTTAGTTGTCTGACCATTTGTGATGTGGTTTGTTGCACCAGAATCAGGATACCAGACTTGGTCATTGCGAGTTGATTGATGAGCAGGAAGCGAGACAAAATTGACTTGAGGAGTGTAAGTCGAATCTTGAGGTGGTGCTGAGGGTATTCCTATGTTTGAGTAGGATGACATAGCATTTCCAAGAGTATATCCAGATGGTCGTGCATTGTAACCAGGTGGTATAGCATACAGTAACATAAAAGGATGGTGACCATACGGAGAAGCACTTGGTATGAAGACAGGATGAGTTCCACCTCGTCAAGGATAGTGGCCAATCTTCCCACAGAGTTGACACTAAGGTCTGTTACTTCCACCTCGTCCTCTTCCTCACTTTGTCAATCGATGCTACAAGCGGTTTGATGTTAACTTCCATGGTGTTACGTCCTCCAACAATCCAAATGCTCAAATGTCCGCAAACATGTGTCAAGCTTCTTGGAGTGATTGGAATGACTCTTCAGATCAGTTTACAACCTCTTCTTCTATGAACTCCCCCTCTATGAATACTTCAACTAACATTGCTCTGGTTTCTCACAACTCTGTTTCTCTATCTCATCCTGTCTTCATACCAAGTGCTTCTCTGTATGGTCACTATCATTTTATGTTACTGTATGCTATACCACCTGGTTACAATGCACGACCATCTGGATATACTCCTGGAAATGCTATGTCATCCTATGTTTGATAGAGGCATAGGAGCTGGAGTAAGAATACGAGGTGGAAGTAACAGACGTTAGTGGCCAATCTTCCCGCAGAGTTGACAGGATATTGGCCAATCTTCCCGCAGAGTTGACACAAAGGTCTGTTACTTCCACCTCGTCCTCTTCCTCCAGCTCCTTGGAGGACATAGGAGGACAATATTGATTTTGAACACTATGCTGATTATGTTGATTACCAGAACTTGTAATGCTCGCATCCGATTTGTACAGAGAATCAGAATTCTGTGTAGCCTTCTTGGAAAATTCTTCTGCAGTGTGAATCATTGCTTGAGGCATCAGCATTGGATCAAACAGCTGATCACGAGCTCTCGTTTCAGAATCCAGAAGCACAGAACTGACCGAGGCTAAGTCATACGGATTTCTGCTTGCGTGAATCACTGAAACAACATTATCGAATTGACCTTTTACACCATCAAGAACTATGGAGATCTGCTGCATTTCATCTATTGGATGACCACAACTAGGTAGGTTATCACATGTAGATTGAATATCAGCAAGATAATCTCTAACATACTGAGTAATTAGCTTCTTGGTTTTGAGTTTTCCATATAGACTCATCACTCTGGTTGTTGATGAAGAAGAAAACATTTGATGCAGTTTTGACCACACAACATTAACAGTCATGCATCCTAACAGATATCTGTTAACCTGAGGACAAATCAGCACTAGCAACTATGATGCTAAGGAGCTAGCACACTGTTTATACTTCGCATAGACAGGATTGGGCAGATTTTCACCATTCTCGTTTGTAATATGAGTAGGCACAGTTTGTACACCATAGAGATGTGATTCTAAATCAAATCCTCTAACAGCAAGAAGTACCTGCTGTTTTCATGACTGGAAGTTGTCATATCCAGTCAGCAAGCAGATCTTCTTGTTCGAGAAAGCAGGTGGAAGTGCATCCTATATTTCCGATTCGCCGACAGAAATTTTGATGAATCATCGATCTTCCGATGCAGAAATCAGATGAAAGCAGGAATCACTAGTTGTAATTCGCAGATTCGATTAGCTCTGATACCATTTTAGACAGTTTGACGAAGAAATCTCAGCAAGAAGAAGATGAAATGGATTGCTTAGGACTGAAGCAATCAGATTATGTTATAACCGAAAAAACAGAATTGAAGAACATAATTTTACTGAATGAGCAAGTTACCTTTTACAATGACCAAGACCTCTATTTATACTCTAAGAAGATCCTAATGAGAAGATTACAAGAGAATTCTAGAATACACAAGAAGATTACTAGAAGACTCAAGAAACATACATATAGATCTCGGTTAACACACTTCCAAACAACACAACTATTTCATAACTCTCTAACAGATTGCAAGGAAATCCAGACAGGGGATGTGTCCGGTTAACTGGACGTTAATACACCCACTTTCGTTTATTTCAATATGTATTTTGGACATTGTAGGATCAGAATTTGAATGAAATTTGAAGTGTTTTGAAAAGAAAAAAGAATGACCAAAAATAAACATTTGTGTATACTTTTTCTTACTTTATGCATATAATTGTTATAAATTGAGTTACTTTACATTGTTTAATCAACCACATTCTAAGTATAGTGATTCTCAATATTCTTAAACACTCAAGTGTATTAAGTAAAGAAGAAACAATATGTTAGTAGATATATTAATCATTCGTGATAAAAAAAATACTCTTATGGGGCGTTTATTTCACGGAATAACGAATACAAAATATGGAATGTGAATACAGAATAGGAGATAAGAATATAAAATTGTTTTTTTGGTGAAATGGAATAGAATAGAATAAAGAATCATGTTGTTTCTTTGGTGGAATTATATACGGAAATGGAATAAAATGTGTTAAAATGACATATTTGTCCTTACTTGCCCCTACTTGTATATGTATAATATATAATACATGTAATTTATCTTATTTTTTTAAAAGTTAAGAATAACTAAAAATTTAATATAAATAATTAAAAATTATTATTTTATTTAAAAAACCAATTTTTAAACTTTGTTTTTAAAAAAAATAATGTAAACATGGTCAATACTCACATTAGTTAAACAAGCATGTTCAAATTTATTATCACCATTATCTCTTACACAAATGATGAACCACAAGATTCAATCTGCTCTACAACTCCTTTTATATATATATATATACACTCAAAATCAGATCCTCATCTCATTGCAAAATTTTCATCAACTGGAAGCAATACAGTCGGGCCAACTAAACTGCAAAGTGGACAAATTCGATCGTACATGCTGCTATAGCTTCTGAATCCATTTTCATCATAGTTACCTCTCAACAAATTCCTAAACCTAATGAAGACTTGATTTCCTGCCACTGCAGCAATCCCTCCTATTGCCTCTGCAATCGCAGCTGACCTCAGAAAGTTTCCTGCTTGCAGCTGAACAAGCTATCTTTTGAATGTTTTCAAACATGGCTTTCATAGGCAACATGATTTTAGAAACATAAATTTATGAAATAGTAATTCCAAAAACAGAAACCAAAGCAGATAGAAGTTAACAGACATACGATTACATATGAAATATGGGATGCAATTATTATAACTTATATCCTAGAACCCGTCCAGCGAAGCAAAAGAAACCGTAACATGTAACATCATCGTCGACTGTCTACCGCTCTCAAGATGGGGGTGGAGATCGGATTCAGAATTAAATTTTGCAAGAATACGATGCTTTCATAATAAAATAGCTTATTTTTCAACCTTTATTAGATGTTGCTGGTGTTGGAACCATCAAGGGCGGCGAGTGCTTATGAAATCAAGCAGCAACTTTCTTTGTTGTCACCGAGTTGATGATGATTGCAAACTATGGACCCTGCATATCAAATTAAATGTGATGCGCCACATAAGAACAATATTCCACATTTAAGGATAGTGGGGCATCAATGTCTTGATAAACTTCAATCCAGTGTGTGTAGTTTAACTATTATTTTTACGACAATTCTACAATGTCAGTTCTGAATATGTTGGCCGTTATTTTTATATAAGATTTGTATTCATGGATCAACATACCTTCAAGGAAGCACCACCAACGAGGAAGCCATCAATGTCTTCTTACTTCGCAAGATCAGTAGAGTTCCCTCCATTCACATAACTTGAAAATCATATTCTTCACCAATTTATCATATTCAAAACATGTAGTATATGCATCATACCAATCAGCATGCCAATTTGACAGATCAAGAACATAGCATCAAGAATCAAGACCATCATGAACACAACATCAAGAATCAATCACGATTCATGAACACAATATGTATACATATCCAACATGAACAAGAAACAACATGAATAGCCACGATGAATAAGAAACATCATGAAGAAGAAAAATCATACACAATATTCACAATTCATCAATCACGAACAAGAAACCAACATGAAACAACACAAATGAACAAGAAACAACATCGAACCCAGAAACTGGATTTTTGGGGTTCAGATTAGATGGATTCCTTGTTCGTCGAAACATGATTCTAGGTTCAGACAGAACCCAGAACCATGGATACTGGGTCTGAACCCAGTACATGGATTCTGGGTTCGTCTGAACCTGGCTTCTTCCGGATTCAGACGACCCAGAATTAACGATTCCGGGTTCTAATTACACCTTTTGTCGGAGATTATACCTTCACAGAAATCCTAATCCATTCAAACACCAAAAATTGGGGCAAATCAACGAAGGAATAAGAGAACTTACCTCAAGATGACTTCACCATTTCATGGTTTGAAGCTCCAAAGATCTTGTGTCGTTGAAGAGTGTAGATTTGGAATGCAAGGAGGAGGTAGAATCAGTCAATTATGACGAGGAACAGAGAATTGGGTGGGGGGTTAGGAGAGTAATGGTGTGGTAGAGGTTAGCTCGGTGAAATGTTGAGAGGCTTCAATGAGGGTAGTTTGGGAATTAAAGAAATGTAATGGGGGCAAAACCGACCTTGGTAGACAATGGGTGCTAACAAATGGTATCATTACATGGTGCTCGCGAAATAAAATCACGATTTTGAGCTAAAGATTAAATGGTTTCCTATAATTCACACAAAAGAAGTCATTGTGCAGTTAGAGAAACAGTCACTTGATGGTAGGAGATGCGTCACATGGGGACACAACAACATTGTGATTATATACCATCAAGTTTAACAAAATCATTGTCCCTTCTTTTAAATTTGTTCCTTTAATTTTAGTTCATGTAAAGGTTACGGATTTGACGCATGTTTGATACTTATGAGACTTTACATATAATCTTGTTAAATCTACAAATCCAAAATTATCTTAGAAATATTAATTTTTTCAAAACTGTCAAATTGTTTTGAAGAATTTTAAATTTCAAGGGTGAAATTATTTTTTATTAAGACCTGGGACTTGCTATTTTCAAAAGTTTTGTATTAATCTTTGTATTTTAAAAGGCTTAGTATTAATCTTTCAAGGTCTAACTTCTTATTTCCTTTTGAGAGCTTCAAAAAGTTTGGTTATTATCTTTTGCACCAAGTTGTTTGGAAGTATTTTTACGTGCACCTTTAATTTATAAGAAGTTTTTAAATGTATAAACGGTTAACTATTTATCCACTTTTTCGTTAAATATGTCAAAATGATAAATTTACCCTCATATTCATCTTCAACACTAAATTCAACTCCAAAATACAGAATTCAGTTGAATTCAAAACTAAAAATATTCGACCAAAATCTGCATTTTTTGGTTGAATTCAAACTCAAATATGCTGACTGGGGTTCAATTTCAACCGCCAAAATGCAATTTTTGATTAAATTCAAACCAAAATATAGTTTAGGTTGAACTGAACTCAAATATGCATGTTTGGTTGAAATCAAGCCCAAATCTCCATTTTGTAGTTGACTTTAGTGTTAAAAATGATATGAAGATCAACAAAATGGTAAAATTAAAATTTTCACATATTTAACAGAAACAAATCGATGGACAATTAACATTTGGTGCATTTAGCATGTTTAAACATATGAGCGCAAATAACTACATAGGTGCTGCAAATAATAATATGAGAAAACATATAGGTGCATTGAAGCTATTTATGTTTCATTTAAATTAAAATTCTTAAAATTTTATTTTCTAATATCAAACATATTTATGCAGTATAAATGCCATGTAAAACACACACACACACATATATATAAAGGGTAAATATACTGAATGGTTACGTATCTTTGCCTATGTGACTAATTGGTTATAACTTATGCAAAATGGTTACATAAGTTTCAGCATGTAATTAATTGATCATTTTTACTGTTCATCGTTAAATATCTTCATTAAGTCTGCCATATATGTGTCTTGCATGAGAAAATAAAACTAGTTGAACTGCCGAAGATGCCCTTGTCTCCTTTATTATAAGTGAAAAGAATTTTGAACCCAAGCCGCTGGAGACGTCACGCCTGGTTGAAGATGAAGCTGAAGAAGGAAACCAGTGAGTTCATCCTAATTTTGAGGCTTCATGGTTGCTCCAACTTTAATGTAATTTCAAGAATTTTGAGTATTTTGTTCCAATTTTTACTTCGATTGTCGAAAAAAACAACTAATTTTGTTTTTTCATAGAAAATCCTGGTTGTGGACTTTTCGAATGGGAAGATCCACCCATGTGAGAGTTCTAGAATTTAACGCACTCGTCTTCTGTTTGAGTGCTCATGTTTTATATGAGTGCTCACTGGTATTTTTTGAGATAAATATCGAGATATTATGAGGTCGTATAATATCCAATACTTTTTGTTTTGTTTACTTATACCTAGGTGATATATATTTACAAATATAATATATAATATATATATACATATAGTATACACATATAATATAGATTTATATGTATATAATTTATATAACGTTTGACCAAATCTTTCGCACGGTGTGTCCAAAAGTCAAAATTTAACAAAATTAAAGTAATTTATGTAGAATTACATACGTACTGTTTTTTTAGTAAGTATACAATTAAATTTATCGTCTAAATCATTTTGACTTTTCGATCAAATTATAAAACAAATTCAGTTAGTTTAAAAGTTTGATCGAAAAGAAAAAATTTAATTATTTTATAAACAATTAATAAACTAACTGGATTTGTTTTATAATTTGATCGAAAAGACAAAATGATTTAGACAAGAAATTTAATTGTATACTTACTAAAAAAATAATTAATAAAAATGTAGTACGTATATAATTGAATTACGACATAAATTATGTTAATTTTGTTAAGTTTCGATTTTCAGATTAATAGTACGATTAAATCTATATTGAGATTTTTTAAAAAGTAACCATGTTACTTTTTTTATTTAGAAAAGTAAGTATACAATTTGTTTTTTAGAAAAATAGGTATACGCGCACCCCGGGGTCGCGCGTATTGGACATAGGCGCCACTTGGGGTGGCACATGTGAAGGGTGAACACTCTTTTTTTTTTAAATCATTTTTTTCGATAATGATGACTCGATGTTTAATTAAAAATAAAATTATGTATCTATTAAAAAAAATTAAAAAAATCATAGTAAGTAGATATTTTAATTGCGATTCAAATGATACAAAAAATGTTAAATTGGATTTACGGATTGACTGTACGGCATGCCGTAAGTTGATATATGAAAATTGTACTTAAAGAATTATAACTCGGACCATGTAAGTCCAAACTCAACACGGTTAACGTCATTTATGTGGTAATTCAATTATCTATCTAGGGTAATATGTTTGATTGGAAATACAGTGATTTTGTAACCTAACATCGTTTACACCATAATTTGACCGAAATAATTAAATGCATTAGGTGATAAATTTAATTATGTTCTTACTCAAAAAAATCAAAAACATTACGGTGCGTAGATAATTTAATTATGAATTAAATGACGCTAACTATGCGTTAATTTTTTACTTTTAGACCGACTGTATAATATAATACGTAAAAAACTCTACATACAATACAAAACCTTCCAAATAGTGTTTTGAACAGTAAAGTTACTGTTTACACAGTGGAATTCACTGTTTAAACAGTGTCTTTACTGTTTAAAACATTATTTGGAAGGTTTTGTAAAACACACTGAAATTGCATACTTACTTTTCTAAATAAAAATAAATAAAATGCTTAGTTTTAAAAAAAAATCATCTATTTATATGAGTATACTATATGTATATATATATATCACCTAGGTCTAGAAAATAAAGGTGGGCACTGGGCAATTGGGCTAGCTGTTGAGCACAATTTCGATACTCGAGTGCGCTATTTTTATATTTTATAATATTTATTTTTCCAAATACTTCCTTTTTGAATTTCTTCAAGTTTTAGGTAAAATACTAAAATGTATCTCTGTTTGGGCCCATCTAACGACAAAGATTTTGTTCTGAAAGACAGTGGTGACTGAGTGTTGTCAAAAAATGGAGTCCTTCCCTATGTGCCGTTGGATCCTCTACTGAATGAAAATAAAGTCTCGGATCCACCGTTGTTTTGTCTGATCCTAGTAAATCAGAGAAGACGTCCATCTTCAGGGAATTGAACGACAGACAAAATAACAGACCATCCATTTATGAGGAAGATGGTCCCCACGCAACTACCATCCAACCTCACCGATTGTTCTTCCACTATTTTGAGGAGGACCGGGACAATGCACATTAATGGAGACAGATACTATAATTCTGTAAAACAAATTCCAATTTCCATAAACTGCCGGACGATAATACACAATTCATTCATTTTGAACCGTTCAATTGAAGTGATTCCTCTGGATATATAATGTATGTTGTGTGAGAAGGGTGGGAAAGAAAGCATCCAATTCAATTATTACAAGTCACAACGGATGGATCAGATTAGACCTCACATCCTCTCAGGGCGAGAAAGAGGAGAGGAAGGGAGTATTTGCAACTAGGTGGGAAATTTATGTTTGTGGTATTAGATGTAAACGGATAAATTTTAAATACCTTTTCAAACTTAAAATATGAATACAATATGTTTATTAAAAAGGTCACACTGAAATGAACGACTTACATTTTTAGCAAAAAAATCATATACATATATGACAGAAGTCATGTCACACGACACGAAATATCACGAAACAATACAATGCAAAATTTATAATTTAATTTCAGAATCAAATTTTAAACTTAACAATTGATTTAAAAATATGTATAAGATCAAATTTAAATATTAGATACATACACTTAATTATATTTATTTATGTTAATCGTATTTAAACGTATAAAAGTTGTATAAATATAAAATGTGTTAAAGAGATATATGCAAAAATAAAAATTGTTTAATCGTATCGTATTATAAATTGTCATTACTATTTGCAGCCACAGATAATTAGAAAGTTGAAAACTTGAATTTCAATGAAATTTCAGACGGACGCATCAGATACTATGATAATGGTCTTTAACTTACGTACATGCTGTATCACTATATATGCACATATTAGTATTAGTTTGCCTTGATTCTCCGCACAATTTAGTCGCAAACCATACTTTTCTTTCCAACATTTATTTATTATATTTATTCTCTTACCAGAGAATTCTAAATCTGTGGAACAACTTTTAGTAAAAGATAAAGATGGATGAGACAAATTCATATTATTTTGACAATGCATATTGTTGAATCATCATTTTCTCTTATAAGACGAATATGAGATATGGCACTACAAAAAAGTACTCTTATAATTGGATTTTTTTTTCTCTCTAAAATATTCCAACTTTGAAAATCAAATATCAAAATTATAGTTTTCAAAACTATTTATCAAAGTATAACAATTCGCGACTTACATTCGCGGGTAAGATTTATTTCAATTCTAACCGCGATTGTCAATCACGAAATGAGTTTTTACCATATCGATGACTAATAGTCACAAGTACGTGTATATATATATTGTAACTTTTTTATATTTTAAACTTCACATAAGTTAAAATCTATTATGATAAGATATGTAGTTAGTTATTGAATATGATTTTTTCGAGTTTGTTCCAAAAAATGATTTCAAAAAATCTATTTCTGGTACCTAGAACACCCTTATTGAAATATATCAATTTTTCATAGCACCTCCAAAATAACGTAAAAAAAATTACTTTCAATATATAAACAAATTACAACTATTTGGGGTACTCTAATCACTTTTCACTTGTTATCAATTTTCTGCTACAAATATGATCATCCTTAGATCCTTATGGCCTCCTCTAGTAACAATGATTTGATTGATACCACAACAAACCTTCTCACTTCAGATCATGTAGTTGATGAGACGTTTGCACCACAAGTGATTGATCCCAATCATCTTTTGTTTCTCCATCCATTCGGTACACCTGACTCATCTCTTTTAACTAAGAAGCTAACCGAATAGGAAACTTACGGTTTCTAGAGTAGAGTGATGTATGCTTGATTAAGGGTTAAAAATAAACTCACTTTTATTGACGAATCTTGTCAAAAGGAAGATTATGATCCCAGTCTTCACCATATCCGGGACAGGTGCAATGTCTTAGTATTTGCCTGGATTATGAACTCTGTTTCAATAGAGTTGATGTCTAGAATCATATATTCTTCCACTAGTGCTCAATTTGTTTGGAAAGATCATAGAGAAAGGTTCAATAAGCTTAATGGTTCTCGAAACTGCCAACTTCACTGTGAGATTTAGATGGCACAACAAGGAACTGCCAACATATTTGTATACTTTACTAGAATTCACACTATGTGGGATCAATTTAATGTCATATGTTCCCTTCAGTCATGTGGTTGCGATGTTTTTCAGAACCACACCCAACATACAAACAATTTAAAACTTTTCCAATTCATTAATAGATTGAAAGATTCTTATTCCCAAGTACGTTCTAATCTAGATATGCTTGTGTTGCTCCTTGTTGGGTATTGATAGTGACAACCCAATAAGGAAAAGGCCCCAGATGCCCAATAACTATGAATGGGTGGAACCCATGTCATTCGAACCATGTTAAGGCTGATCTGGCCCTCATGAAGTGGCCCAGTATCGAGCTCAAGCTAAAGTGAACGTCAAAAGCTCCATCACTAGTCGCGCATTAACCCAAGTCGCGGACTCCTCCTGCTCGCCCATAGGAGTGCTCGCCCAAAGAGAGCCCTAACTCTCTTCTTTGGTCCCTTCAACCGTCACTAAATATATGGCCACGATATCCCGCATATCTCGGGCACATATTCTCTAAAGATTACATATGGTAACATCAATATTACGTCATAACCGTAATATCTGATATCCTAATCTTCACCAACACAATATTCATTAAGATATGTTGTTGTCTTTTACGGTTTGGTCTCCTTACTCTATAAATACCTTTACTTTACATACATTCAGTTACGTTTTGAGTTTTATACACACATATACTCATTTAAGCATCGGAGAGGGACCTAGAGAAATTCCCTATGTTGCGATCCCCTTCCTGCAGGTTCACTGGAGCTAAGGCGAAAGCAATCTTCATCCTTCCATTGACATTCAATTCACTACCAAGTCAGCATTCAGGAAATCAAGATCCAACACTCCCTAATCTAAATTAAGTTTATGCATACCTCATTCAGTAAGAAAACAAGAGAGAATACATTGATCAATTTAGTTGATCGAAATAAAGCTTTCTTTCCTGCAAATCAAAAGGCACCAAAGAAAACTTGGAATCTATTATATGAATACTGTAAGAACAAATGTCATGATTTCTACCACTGTTTCAAGATAAATGTCTATCCACCCAGTTGAGAATTTATATTTGAACAGATTCAGGGAAAGCCGCCTCGGGTGAATAAAGTTGTTGAGTACAACCATAATGGGAATAAGAGTGACTCTATTTGCTTTACACTTGAGTTTGTACCTTCCGGAAGTTCAACTCCTTTGGAGTCAGATTCTGAACAAATTAAATAGAATGCTCGCTGACCAAATAAGATGTCGCAATCAGATTCTTCAACGAAAGCCAATACGTTAGGTATATGACATAACTGATCTCATTTGAATAGAAATGACAATCATTGGATATTAAACGTTGGAGCAACAAATTATATGAGCCATACATCTGATTGGATGTCTAATTTTAAAAATGTTATCTCTAAGGTTGAGTTGCCCGTTGGTTCAAATTTTGTTATGCGTGGTGTTAAAATTTTTAAAATATTTGAGAACAGAACTTTAGAAAATGTTCTTTAGTTACCTAATTTCAAATATAATCTAATTTCAATAACCAAGTTGACTAAAGATTTGTCATGAAGGATCGTTACAGTGGAGCATTGATAGGGATTAATAGAAAGACAGGAAGGCTATAAGTTTTTTAATCTTGATTTTAATCTCTCAATAACACTTAGAGTCACCATCCTTCCATAACCTCATCCCGCCTTATGGCATAAACACTTAGACCACCCTTCATTTCAAACCCTAAGTAGAATTAGTTCCATTGGATCAATAAATTTCCAGAATAAAAGTGTTCTCGAATGTAGTGTTTGTCCCATGGCTAAACATCATAGATTGCCTTTTTTCAGTAGTGATTTTAAATATATTCATTCTTTTGAACTTGTTCATATGGATGTTTGGGGACCCTACAATAAATCCACTCACGACAATAAAAGAATTTTTTTTTATTAACTATTGTTGATTAATTTACTCGTAATACATGTATATATCTTTTAACCTTCAAATCAGATGTCATTCTCGTGATTAAAATATTTATGAGTTAATTGAAAATTATTTTACAAAAAATTATTAAAATAATTAACACTGATAATGGAAGAGAGGTTTTTTATGAATCAGTATGATGATTTTTTTTAAAAAAAAACATATTATTCATCAAAGCACTTGCACCTATACCCCTCAACAAAATGGAATTGTAGAAAGAAAACATCTACACCTTCTTGAAATTGCTCAAGCATTGACATTAGAAAGTAATCTACCTTCATAATTATAGGGAGAATGTATCTTAAATTAGGGCTGATCATGGGCGGGCCAGTCCGGTCCTGAAGGCAAGACCGAAACCAAGACTGAAATTTCGGTCTTGCCTTCTGTTAGGGATTATAGTTTAGATAAGTGTTCATATTGTCCAAATGTTTAGGACAATTGCATACAAGTCCACATGTTTAGGACATTTGCTCTCATATCCCTAGCTTCACCTATATATAGATGTCTACCCCTAGTGTATTTCTCAAGTTTATAGCAATACAAGATGATATTCTCTCTATTGGTTGCTTTAAGCTCTTCATTTACACCTCATTCTCTCAAAACTCCTAAGATGGTATCAGAGCTACAAGATCAGGGACGAAATCTTCAATTCGGTTGGAGATTTCCAACAAACAATCAGTAGGAAATCTGCTCTGTTCATCAGTTACTGTAGCAATTTCATCCTCCCGCGCTTCGTCAAATCCAGCAGCGCTTCTTCAGTTTCAATTTGATTTCGTTTTTTCCCTCTCAAGAAGTCATCATCATTACATCATATTCATCTACATCAGATCGTCCAGCATCATCGTTTCATCAACAAACATTCATCATCTGCAGAATCGCAGCTGATTCTTTAAGATCAGACAACTGATTCACCAGTCCTGTAGATGGCGAGCCTTGCTGAGTTCTATCGAATTACTTCACTCCTGCTACATGAATCCTTATGTCAATTCGGTGATCAACTTGTCATCATCTGCTGCATATCATTTCGAAACAGAGTCCTAAGCATTGATTCGATTCAGCATCAACACGAATCTCCAGATCGCATCTCCGTCCATGCGATTCTCACAGCTGATTCTGTTCGACTCTTCTTCTGATGGATCTCGTCTTCTTGATGCTTCAATAGGTATGATCAGACCTGTGATCATACTGTGGTAAGGTCTCTGGAACTCCGACTCTGTTTATGCGACTCTGTTTATGCGACTCTGCTGGTTATGTTCTATGATGATGCTGAGTTGCTTACTGCATGATGCTGTGTTGCTTGCTACGATTTATGCTGTATATTTCAGACTGATTTCTCAAGTATAATGCTGATTATTTGTTGCTGAGCTGCTTATCATGTTGCTGGTGCATATGGAGCTGATTAATGCTCTGTTTGAGGCTGAATATAAGGTTGATTCACTCTCTGTTTGAGGCTGATTTGTCCTGTGTTTAATGCTGATTTTGAGCTACTGGTGCCTCCATTTGCTGCTGCACTGCAACTACTAAGCCTGCTGGTGTTCTGATCATGTCCTTTATTGCCGAGCTGATCTGTGGAGCATCAATTGAGCTGATTTCATGCTACTGATATGCTGTGATGTTGATCCTGGTGTTCGATGTATTGATGAGCTGAACTGCTGAGAGTTGAAATAGTCTACAAACTGCTTCAATCTGATCTGGTTTGCCCCTAAAACACTCTTTGGTTGCTGAATTACGAAAGTCCTTAGACTGATTGGTGCTGCTGTGACACATGCTGATTCAGGCCTGAACATACGGAAATGCTGATTTGCTATGCTTTAATGTTGATATATTGCTGTGATGACTCTTGATTACATTGAGCTTGCACAAACAAGTTGTTGATGTTGGGCAATGGATTCTCTACAAGTTTAAGTGTTGGATTTCAGTTTTTTATTTCGTTTTTTTGTTTAGTCACAAATGGCATGACCACGATGGCATGACCGAGATGGCACCGCGATGGCATGACCAAGATGACATTGTTTTTGTTACATCTGAATTTTGACTTGGAAACTTGTATCGAGTTCAGAGCATCTTCACCGACGATCGACAGTGTGTGAGTTCACTTGATTAAGGATTTGATCACAAGATAGTTGAAGATTGATAGTTGAAGATTACAAGGAAAAGAAGCAACCAACATGGATAAATGTTAGGGGTTGATGATGATGATGAGATGTTGATGATCTTCATGTTCTGTTTTTTTTTTTTTTTGTTTAGAGTCTTGTTTTACATTAGGAAGTAGATCTTCATAGGGGAATGTTAGGGATTATAGTTTAGATAAGTGTTCATATTGTCCAAATGTTTAGGACAATTGCATACAAGTCCACATGTTTAGGACATTTGCTCTCATATCCCTAGCTTCACCTATATATAGATGTCTACCCCTAGTGTATTTCTCAAGTTTATAGCAATACAAGATGATATTCTCTCTATTGGTTGCTTTAAGCTCTTCATTTACACCTCATTCTCTCAAAACTCCAAAGATTGAAGGACCGAGACCGACCTCGGCCAAAAAAGCCACCCCGAGTCGGTCTTTCTTGACTCGGGCCGGTCTCGGTCCTGGACCGAATCTACACCCAAAAAAAACTATGAGTTCACGGTATTCTTTAGTAAAAGGCGAAGGAATAGTTCACCTCTCAAAGAAACACTATGAACTCACTATATTCTTTAGTAAATTTATCGAGATGCACCTTTTATAGAGAAACCTCCAAAATCCACAATCATTTCGGTGTGGTATTATGAAAATCTCAAATCCACATACATTCGGTCTGGGCCGGTCCTAAACGGGCTTTCGGGAAAAAAATTCCGAGACCGACCTTGAAAAAAAAAATCGCCCGTTCGGTCTCGGTCCTAGTCGGGCCGGTCTCGGGCCTGTCTTGTCAGGAATTCGGTCCTACAGTCTTTTTTGATCACCCCTATCTTAAATGCATGTTATCTTATAAATTTAATGTCTATTAGTGTTTTAAAAGGTTTATCCTCTTATGAAAAGTTGATAAAAAGATACCTAGAATTGATCACCTAATAGTGTTTGGTTGTCTCTGATATGCAAAAGTGCTTCCTAGTATTGATAAGTTTGATTCTCGCTTCATTCCGTCTCTTATGATGGGTTACTCTCCTACATAAAAGAGATATAAATTAGTGAATCTGAAAAACTTCTTTTGTCAGTCGAGATGTATAGTTTGTTTCCTTCTCAAACATAATAACCCTAAAATTGGAAATTTGTTTGTAGATGGTGTGGACAACATTTGCGATGATATCAAGTTATTGGATAATGATTAAGCCATCCAATGTTGATGATTATGATAAGAACAATATAGAAGATGATGAGGATACACCAAATATTTTTGGTAACCCCGATTATGTCAAAATAAATGATACAATGCAATGAAGATCCCACAATTCAGCCTAGAAAATCTGGTAGGATTGTCAAAGCTATGGCTTGGCAGAAAGATTATGTTTTGTAGAATAATTGCAATATTAAATATTTGATTGAAAGTTATGTTTCTTCTCATGGATTATCTTTATTATTTATACATTTGACTGGTTTTATTGATAAAGTGACTGAACCGAATTCCTTTATTGAAGCATCCAAGGATGAAAATTGGGTTAGTGCCATGAAAGATGAGATTGTTGCTTTAGAGTCTAACAATACTTGGACTATAGTTTCCTTACTTTAAGGTAAATATGCAATTGGTTGTAAATGGTTTTTCGTGTTAAATATAATTCAAACAGGTTTGTTGAACAGTATAAAGCTAGACTTGTAGTAAAATGTTGCAGGCAAAAGGAAGGTTAAACTGTGCTGAAACCTTTTATCCTGTTGCAAAAATGGTAACAGTTTGGCATTTATACCAGATGGATGTATATAATGCTTTTCTTCAAGGTGATATTGATGAAGAAGTTTATATGCAAATTCCAAAGGGATTTAGTAATCTGGGAGAGAATCGTGTTGGTAGATTACATAAATCCTTATATGGGTTAAAATAAGTCTCCAAACAATGGAATGTTAAGCTAACTTATTTACTTATTCACAATGGTTATCATCAGAGTTTATACGATTATTTCATGTTTACTATGAAAAGAGGTGATGAGATAGTTATTTTACTTGTTTATGTTGACGATTTATTGATTAACGGAAACAATGATTCACTGATTCGTGAATTGGAATTCTCCTTGCATAATAATTTCAAAATAAAAGATTTGGGGTGAGTTAAATTACTTTTTTGGTATAGAAGTTGCTAGGTCTTCTGAAGGACTAATTATGTGGCACAAAAGTATACTCTTGAAATTATATCTGAAACATGTTTGCTTAGTGAAAGCCTAGCATTCCAATGGAATCGAATATTAAATTTATGAATAAGGGATATGATTTAAAGTTTGAGATTCATAAAAATGATGCTCTCGTTAATGATCCCACCTTATACAGAAAGTTGGTAGGAAAATTGCTCTATGTGACTTTTACTCGTCCTGATATTGCTTATTTTGTGCGGCGTTTGAGTCACTTTATGCAGAATCCAAAAACAATTGCATTTGCACGCTCTATATCGAGTTATTAAATACGTTAAAAAACAACCGAGCTTGGGAATTCTTTTATCATCACATAATGAGTTGAAAGGTTCTGCTTATTGTGACTCTGATTGGGGTAGTTGTGTTGAGACTCGCAAGTCTATTTTTGGATATTGCATTTTTTTAGGAAAATCACTTATTTCATGCATGGTAAAAAAACAGGCAACAATTTCTCAAATTTCAGCAGAGGTTGAATACAGAAGCATATTGACAACCCTATGTGAAATTATTTGGTATAGAGGTTTGTTAACTGAATTGGGTATTTCATTTCATCTTCCAACTACTTTGTTTTGTGATAATTAGGTCGTTCTTCAAATTGTTTCTAATCCTATGTATCATGAACAAACTAAACACATAAATATTGATTGTCATTTATGAGGGAGCAAATTAGTGCAAATATTATTGCAACAAGTTACGTGAAGTCTGGTAAGCAGCTTGCAGATCACTACTGAAATTACTGATTTTACCGATAGAAAAGTAATATCGTCGGTAAAAGTTCATCGGTAAAACCTAATTTACTGATGAAAATAAAGATTGTAGGTAAAAATAATATTTACCGAAATAAATTTAGATTCGTTCGTAAAAATATTTTTTACCAATGAAATTACATAATATCGTCAGTAAAGTTATATATATTTACCTATGATCTGTCCTTTTGCTCATTGTTCTTACTATTATATGGAGAGTTAGAAATAAAAAAGAGAATGGTAATTATATTGTCGCACTGTAGGAATGCAAATTATTATCACTCTATTTGTAAACTAAATTTTTTTTCTTATAAATATTTATTGTATACATAATATTTGTTATTTTTCTATTTGTAAATTTATTTATTTTATAAAATGATTTCTTCTTTTACCGACAGAATATTCCGTTGGCATAAGACGTGTAACGAATGACGTTTTTTTATCGGCAAATAGGTATTTACCAACGAATTTGACTTCGCCGACGAAATAAATTTGTCGTAAAAAACGTAAGTAATTGACGAAAAAACCATCTTTGTCGACCAAAATTTTGTCAGTAAATAAATTGTTTTTATCGAAAAATTCTTTTTGATATATTTAGTTGGTAAATTTTCGTCGACGATACCTTTACCGACGAAATTATGTTTAGCGGCGGAATGTTCACCTTTTACCGACATAATAATTTCGTCGGTAAACACTAGATTTTCAGTAGTGGATATATTCACCAAGGCGCTTGAGAAGAATCAACACTATTTCTTTCTGAATAAGTTGGGGTTAAATGAAATATTTTTATGTATCAACTCGAGGGGGAGTATTGAAATATAATTTGGTCATGAAAGTTCGCTGACTTAGTTCCACGTATTTTTAGTTAAGAGTGTTTTTATTGTTCAATTTCTGTTAATATTATTTGAGTACTATTATTGCTAGGGTTAATATTTATGAGTTATTATGTAATTATTATTTTTTTGCTTTGTATTTTGCAATTATTATTGCTAGTGGTGATGACGACCCAAATAAAGCTCGCAATCAAGTAATCCACCATCTCTTCAGTTGCTCTGGTACAATTTTCTCATTTGTTCTCTTAAATCGTTTGACTCTCCATTTCTCAATAATAACTTGTACAAGAATTAGTTTAGGAACAAATAATTTTACACTAGGTAACTGACCCAAGTAAATTTAATTTATTCTTTATAATATATATTATAAAATTTATTTAATCTTTAAATAAATATAAATTACAATTATTACTTTTTACTATTATAGAATTTAAATTGTTTATAATAAGCCAAAATCATAAACATACATGTGAAATAAATAAAAATGATTACAGTTTTGTAACTTATCTTTAAAATGAATGAATATATTTAGAGTTTTTTAAAGTGACTTATGTGACATGTCAATAAGAATTGTATACTTGACAGTGATCTATTAAAATAGATTAATTTAACAGTATGAGTGAGAAAATGCATCAACAAATTTATTTATCACAATTGTAATTATAATCAAATTAAAAAATATAAATTATAACTGAATTAGTTATAAAAGATAATACCAAACTGTTTTTAATCTAAAGTATCGTTATTACTTTCATAATTATTATAATCTCAATTTAATATGTATTAATATTATCCCACTTTAATATTTGTCGTTTCACAAAATAATTATGACATGGAATATATTTAAAAGAAAAAATAATTAAAAGTAGATGACGGATGTATGTAAAAAATAATAATTATAAAGTGAATTGTTCAACATAAATTAAGTATATAGATAAAAAGAAATAATTATTGATTAATTGATTGACAATTAATTTAATAGCCAAATATCATAATAAAATTATATATAATGAAAGTATTTATACATTAATAATAGAATTAATTACATATGTATAGAAAAAATATATTAAATATTAATTACTATTATTATTATATAGTTATACCTTAATAATGTTGTGATTATATACCTCAATTATTAGTATTTTGAATATATATTTTTGTGCTGTTAAAAGTAAGAATTTTTAGATTACTTAAAAAGTATACTGTATTTTAATAATGGACAAAATAAAAAAGATGAATAAATAATACATTTAATAATATTAATAAAATTGGCTCAAAATATCAAACTTATTAATACAATTTTTTTTTTAACAAATGTACAATTATAAAAATAAAGAATTAAGTTTGTGAAGAAAAAAATATGTTAAGAATTATTTTTTTTTAACAGAAATAAGTTATAAATTAAGCTAAAATATGACGTTTTTTAAGATTGAATAAGGAGTTTTGGACTAATTTGAATATGTCCACCTAAGCAAAAATGTGATGTCACACCTCTACTTGTAACATATAGTAGTGTTGGACCAATCAAATTAGATGAAAATTTTCAATTTACTTACTTGTCATCATATTATGTCTCTTAACCAAATATATATATATATATAGAGAGAGAGATTGAACTTGTTTGTCCAATGATAAATGAGCTAAAAAACTTGCGGACTCTCATTTAAAAGTAATACGTACGACTTTAATTTTATTTATTTATTTATTGGGTTAATTGTAAAAAAAAAAAAACTTAATGTAGAGGAAAAATTAAACAGTAAACTAAACTTTTTGTTGACAAACAACAAATCAAACTTTTGGAATTGAGCAATCAACAAAGTTACCTCAAATTTTTATTATGTTTGAACAAATTTTTCAATGTTTGAGGGAGTTGTTAAGTCAACATTAGTTGCAGTATTGTTCGACTTAATAACTCCCTCAAACATTGAAAAATTCGTTCAAACATAATGAAAATTTGAGTTAGGTTTGTTGATTGCTTAATTCTAAAAATTTGGTTTGTTGTTTATAAAAAAAAAGTTTGATTTCCTATCTGGTTGATTTTTTTTTTCTAAAAGATCGGTTTGTTTTTATGGTAATTAACCCTAATTTATTTATACCATATATATTCTAATTTTTTTCTCTATATATATATGGATTACGACATCTTCTCAAGAACACACACAAGTTTTGCCTCTAGCTACTTCCCAGTTGCGCTTCAACGCAGTCCAATGGAATATGGATAAAGGAGAGGATAAACTCATCTCTTTTTCTTCTGTTTCATCTTCTTCTTCGACTAAAACACTACATACAGTTCAGTTTTCACCATCATAAGTCCAACATGACTGATGCTTCGTGTCTTGAATCTCCTGTTGATAACTACTACAGTTGTTCCACTTACCCTGCTTGGGATCTCCACAACCCTGCACTTTTCAATTCCGACATCTTTTTAGGTATTACCCTCTCTCAATTTTCACTGTTCTTGTCTCCCAGGAAGTTTCTGCATCTTCTTCACTTGATTCTCAGTGCATCTCCTTCTAAATGTTTATCAAAAAACCATTGATAGTGCAGCTATGGAGAGCATGATTACGACTCCACCATATTTTTCAACCCTTGGTTGCGAATCGTATCCATCTTCAGGCTACCTGGAAGATGTTTTGGTCGACAATGGTAACCCAAGTAAGAGAAAGAGATCATTGCTCTATACTACTGATGAGCGAGCATTGGTAAATATCAACTACATACTTAACTTAGAATATGAATTAAGTCTCCAAAATTGCTATTAAATATAGATGGAGACATGAATTGATAGCTTACTCGTGATGGATTCCGATCCTATATGCAGGATTCGACCTACATGTGGCCGAATAATGGATTGTCAACATGGGGTTCGGGTGAGCTATGCTTCTTTGTCCACACCATGGATTCAATCAGGAACCTAGCTAGGATAGGTGTCATTTTAAGTAGAATAACTAGTTCAGTAATCATGAGAAAATAATTGTAGTAGATGAACTTGGAACTGCAGAATCAAGAAGCAGACGAGGTCTTGAAGAAAGCATGATATCCCGGGAGATTCAGAGACAGCAAGAACCGAGTTGGACACTTGATGAAGCAGACGCTTTAGATTTCTCCTCATCTCAGACCAAATATACTTGTGATGAAGATAAATCTAGTCTCTTCTCCGTAGGCACTACGCTTTGCCAAGGTAATATTACCAAGATATATCTTATCTAAGTTATACAAGTGTCAGTAGATGTTATTGGAAAGTTGTACATGTTCTTGTACTGAAAATGGTCATTTGCTTTCTGAAAGCACAGCGAATGGCAGAATGACCAAAAAGAGATCAACGGTGTTAAAGAAGTTAGTGTATCCATTTGCATTGGTGAAACCAGGAGGGGAAGAAGGAGACATAACCTTAAACGACATCAATGAGAGGATGTTGGTGCCGCCAACGAGACCCATCCGCCACCCTGTCGGTGACTTCGTATGCCGACCATCCATCTCTCAGCCTCATGGTCCTGGTCTGTCGGGAAAAGCTGTTGTAGCTCTTACAAAAATCCGAACCCTAGGCAGTGGCACCGTTACCATTATTAGAACCAAAGGTTAGAAAATGATGACATGGGGTTATTGATTAATGATGGAGTCGTGTTTCCACTTATTAATTTGAATCACGTTGCGTTATGATTCAAATATTAAAGTTAAAAGCTATCTCGCATCATACTCTCCTTGTCCCACCCCCAACTAATTTGCCCAATTTGTGTACAATCTAATGTGGCCATATAATTGGCCAAAAAAAAAATGTGGCCATATAGTAGGTATAAATTTGTCGGAATGGCTGTTGGGTATTACTTTCTTTACTCTGATGGATCTTCTTGTTCGTATATATATATGTTGCTACAACATTACATATGTGTATGTATTTATTTATATTCACTTTATTTCTTGATATCCAATCTATATATTGATGGCAGCAGTGTGCGTATTCTTACAAATGTAAAATGTTGTAATGGGTGAAAATATATGTTAGAGTAGTTTATAATAATGTATTTAATAATTGATCTTCCCTTCTTTCGTGGATTATTATTACATGACATGTGGCAGTAGAACAAAAGGTGTTGCGTAAGGAAGAAAAAGACGGAAAAGCAAAAAAGAAAAAGAAACTGAAATAAAAGAGACAAAGAGAACAGAAAAAAAAAACAGAAAAAAACGACCACAAATCTATTATGCCATACATTTTATGTCAGCTAACAATTTCCTACTAAACACGACACACGGATATCCACGAAAAAAATCGTGTTCGTGAAAATATATGACAGAACCATAACACGAATACGATAACACGAAAGTATTTTCATATCGTGTTCGTGTTTAGGTATCAGAACACGACACACACGATAATATGATAAAGTTGAATTTAAAAGTTTATTTTTTTGAATTTTTTTCTAAACAAACCTCTTTTAATAGCTTTTAAAAATTTATTTTTAAAGTTTGTCAATTCCATATTAAAAACTCCTAAAATATGATGTTTGAATTATTAATTCATATTATGAACGATTCGTTATTTTGATATTTCCTTATAACTCTCGCATGTGAAGATATATCTGACTAACTTAATACAATACGATAACATGACATGAACACACGAAAAATTGTGTGTCCTGTTCGTGTTAAGGATCATAACACGATAAGTTTATCGTGCGTGTTCATGTTTGGTAAGTATCACACGATAAATATATTGATACGCACGATGACCCGCACGTACTCACGATTTTTCATCAACCGTAATTCATAATCTATAAACCATAATCCATAAACCATAATATATAATTAATTATACTAATGTAGATTGTAAATCATCATCGAACCAATTTCCGCCTAATGGTTTAACGTATATATTTTAAAAATTAAATATAATATTATATTAACATTGGTACAAGAAGTGGTACAGTTTAACGTTTGTGAACCGTTTTTTTGTATATTTTCTGAACCGTTCCATATTTTTGCAAAACAAACGTTTAGTTTGTGAATCGATTCGGCCGAACCGGTTCAAAATCGGTACGGTTCTGGTAAGGCAGTTTATTATGTCCGACACTAATTTGAGATATCAAAGTTGTCCAAGATATAATATCATATAAAATATGGATTTAGTAACGTACAATATCATATACACTTTTGTACCATAAAGAGCAACTTGCATTTAAATGTTATATATTTTTAGGTAATGCATCAATATATATACTTTATATTAATATGGATTTTTGTGTTATTTAATGTATCGATATATTTACACGGTACTAACAGTAACTAATTTTACATACTATGCATCTATCATATTTTTTAATATTTTTTTCTTTATTTGTTAACTTTAATTGACAAACTGTATGTAACCATCATTTTCATCATCAAGTTATTAAAAACAAAATGTTTCCTGGGTTATCAAGCATAAAAAAATTCGAAATTTCTAGGTACAAGAGTTCATGAACCCCAAACTCAAAGTTCTTGACCTACAAGCTCAGTTCGTGGGTTCCATTGACTAAAATTGTATTTTTTTTTATATATAAAAAGGTAAAATTGAGAATTGATTCTTGAACTATATTTTTCATCAATTGTCCTAAGTGGTCATTCTTATAAGGTATATGGCAGTCACACGCCGGCATAACGAGACTTATGACTAGGGCTGGGCAAAAATACCCGGTTCGGCCGAACCGTACCGGTTCCGAATCGGCTTACAAAACAAACGTTTTTTTAAAAGAAATATGGAGCAGTTCAGAATAGGTACAGAAAACCGGTTAACTGAACCTGTTTTTGTACCGGTTTTAATCTTAAAATACTATTAAATACTAAACCAGACCAGACCACTTCAGACCAGACAAAACCGTTTTTTCTGATTCAGATGACCATACCTAATTGAGTCTGATTCAGTACATTCTGTTTCACTCATCCTCCCCGCCTCTCGTCTCTGTTCTTTTTCTCGGACAGTCCCACCATCACAGAATGCCAGGTTCGTGATATGAAATGTTGTGTCTGTCGGCTGTCGCAAATTGATATGCTTGGTAATTGAAATGATTTCGTGGTTTGTTATCAGGAAATTAGTGATATGATATGCTGTGTCTATCAGTGTTTGATTTCTTTCAGTATTCCATATGTAATTGAAATGATTCCGTTTCTTTCACAGAACGGTAATTGAAATGATTTTGTGGTTTGTTATCTGGAAATTAGTTGGTTATCTGGAAATTAGTTGGTTATCTGGAATTAATTGAAATGATTCCGTAATTGAAATTACTTGCATGCTGGAAACTGTTCGGTGCTTTGTTTCTCGGACGTTAGTTGCATTCTGGAAACTGTTCGGTGCTTTGTTTCTCGGACAACGTCCTTGATTTCTTTCAGTATTCCATAGGTTTGTTATCTGATTGGTGCTTTGTTTTTTCGGGTTGTCTTCAACATATTGTAACAGATACATTTATTATCTTATATATTTCTTTAGCATATTGTTTCTGCACGTCAATATGCCAATATTATCTCCAGCATATTGTTTCTTCAGCATATTTATTATCTTATATATTTATTTTCGGCCAATTTCAGATGTCTTTGCCGTCAATATCGTTTGATGGTAAACAAAAGGGGGGTAGTTTAGAAGGTGGATCTCAAAAGAGAAAAACCAGACTTATTGAGGGACAGGGGCCTGTACTTATTGAGGAAAGTGCCTCTTCTGATTCAGATGGATCGCCACCTGTTGCATCAGGACCGTCACCAACTATAGCTCGAAAGCAAGAGCAAGGTAGTAGTACGCAAGGTGGTTGTAGTTGGCAGAAATCTAGAAAAAATGAATCTCCAGCATGGAAACATTTTACCAAACTCAAACATGTTAATTCCAAGAGTAAGGCGATTGGTAAGTGTAATTACTGTGGTGAACACATTGTAGCAGATGGGACAAGTGGCTTGAAAAATCACACAAAGAGATGTAACAAGTCACCTTTCAAGGTTACATTAGACATCCTTTTCACCAAAGAAGGTGATGGGGGTAGTTCTAGTCTTCCACCGACACATCCGAATACAACAACTAAATTTGATGAAAATGTTTGTCGAAAGGAGCTCGTGCAGATGTTTATTGTTGCTGAACTCCCGTTCCGGTTAATTGAGAATGAAGCATTTAAGAAGTTTCTTAAGGTATTACAACCAAGATTTGAGATTCATTCACGCAGAACACTTGCAAGAGATATTCTTCAAATGAATGTTGAAGAAAAAGAAAGGTTAAAGGATTTCATAAAATGTATTCGAGGTAAAGTTTGCCTAACTACTGATATGTGGACTTGTCAGAACTATAGTTACTTGAGTCTTACTGGTCATTTCATTGATAATGAGTGGAAATTGCATAAGAAAATCTTGAACTTTACTCAAGTTAGTAGTCACACAAGTGATCATGTGGGTAGGACGATTGAGGAGAAACTTAAAGAGTGGAAGATTACAAGGGTTTTAAGTGTTACAGTGGATAATGCTAGCTCGAACAATACTGCAGTTAATTACTTGAAAAAATGTTTCATGTCTTGGGACCCTTGGTATGTCTTGAAAGGTGAATTTGTTCAAATGCGTTGCTGTGCTCATATCTTAAATTTGATTGTTCAAGATGGTTTGTTAGGAATTGATGAGTCCATATCTAGAATTCGTGCTACAGTTAAGTATGTCAGATCATCTACATCAAGATTTGGTAGATTTAAGACTCATGCTAAATCAAAAAATATTACAAGTCAACGCATGGTGTATTTAGATGTGGAGACTCGTTGGAATTCTACATATAAGATGTTGGAAGTTGCTTTAATATATCAGAAGGTGTTTCAACGACTAGAAGGAGAGGAAGTTGAGAAATACACTGAAGAGCTTGAAAAGGGGGTGGGAGTTCCTACTGAAAATGATTGGAATCATGCACGTAGTATTTTACCTTTTCTAAAGGCATTTTATAATGCTACTTTGCGTATTTCTGGAGCGTCATATGTTACTGCCAGTACTTATATGGTTGAAGTGTCTGCTATTGGGATGGCAATTAGTAGACATTTGACAAATCGAAACAATGGAATAAAAGATATGACAGGGAGGATGAGATTGAAGTTCCTGAAATATTAGGGAGATCCCAAGAAGGTGAATATGTTGTTGATGATTGCCTTAGTTCTTGATCCTAGGCAAAAGATGAGTGGTGCACACTTCTATTTTCAATCGTTCTTCGACTCTACCAATGCTGAGATGTTGGAGCAAAGATTGATTGAGTCTGTAAAGTCAGTTTTTGAACAGTATAAGACAATGACAGAGGGTGTAACAAGTATGCAACCAATGTGTTTAGATAATGCGGATGAGGATGATGATGACTATACCAATGCATATTGGCGAGCAACCGGTAATACCATGCAACGAAATTCAGCAACAGAACTTGATAAGTATTTGAGAGAAGATCGAGAGCCTTATAACCGTGAAAGTGAGCTAGATTTATTGAATTGGTGGAAGGTTAATGCAAATAGGCTTCCGATACTTGCTTCTATTGCAAGGGATGTGTTGGCCATACCGGTTTCCACGGTGGCTTCTGAAAGTGTTTACAGCACTGGAGGTAGAGTTCTCAGTGAGTATCGTAGTTGTTTGGATCCTAACATGGTTGAAAGTCTTATTTGTACGCAAGATTGGATCAGAGGATCTCAATTCACCTTCCTATCAGATGAGGATTTTGAAGAGCTTGAAAAGTTTGAGAATGGTAAGTCATTTTCTTAAACTTATTTATGTATTGTTACTTTACTTATGTTTGTTTACTTTTGTAGAGTTCAATTTAGAAGACAAGGCCCAAGGAGTAATTTCAAGCCAATAACATCTTTTGTGTCATTGTGCCTTTATGAGGTATGTCCTCTCTTATCTTAGTAAGTTTGTGTCATTGTATTTGTTTTGTTGTGATGATTTAGATTTACACTTGATTGGTGATACTGATGGGTTCTGTTCTCATTCCATGCACACATTTCATGAGCAAATTGGTGTCTTGGTTGATACAGTATTGGAGATTCAGATAGAAGCTGAAGTAACTAATGTTAAGTTTTAAGTGTAGTATTATGTTTGATTATTTGTAATGGATTTATGTTTGTATTGGAACCTCAGTTGGATTTATGTTTGTATTGTAATCTCAGTTGGATGCTTGCTGAATTGGAACCTCAAATTTTTTTTTGGGTATAAACAGTTTCGGCTGAACCGGTTCTGAACAAGTATGGTAAATCAGCCAAAATCTGGAGCGACCAAAATCTGGAGCGGTAAACCGTACCGGTTTTAAAATGTGGTAAATGTTCGGTTCTGAACCGGTTCATGCCCAGCCCTACTTATGACTGTTTATTAAAGTTGGGTGCAAGTAAGAACACCATTAAACATATTGGCGTAATAAATAATTATCGGTGGAAGACATTCAGATACACTAATATATATTACACTATATATACAGCTCATTTGCACTTTAAGCATTATACTAATTATTTTAATTTATAAATTAATAATACTTGTATACATATATATATATATATATATATATATTTACAAATGATTATTTACAACTTATTTAATTAATACTAATTCAATTATACAACAGAAAAATTAATTTTAATTATATTTATGAGAAAATGTTAAAATTCTGTTTATTTTTTTATAATATTATACAATATAAGGATTATTTATATTTATTCATAAAAGTATTTGAAATTAAATGAATAGATAATAAAAAAGTATAAAGAAAAAGTATACCACTTAAGATAAATTTGTCACCCCTTGGTTTTCTAAGTTGTGTTGGGTTTAGAAAATCAAAATAATATTGGGAAGATCTGTCGATGCAGAGTTCCCAATCTTTTTCTTCTACCTTTCGCTACTCTTGTTCTTTTTATGTTAGACCATTCCTAGTACTTTCCACTATGAAGTATGCTAGAGCTTGACTTGATCGACTCGATCGCCCACTTGATCATCCTTCCTGAAAAGTTTGGCTTCATCAGGAAGTTCTTGAGGGGCTTGTTGGTGAGGACTATCATTGAATGGGCGTGGAAGTATTACCTCAATTTTCGAGCATCCTAAAGATAATTCTCAATCTCGATATATTTTATTTCAGTAGCATTAAATAACTTTCTTACAAAATAGATTGGACTTTGCCTACCCTCCTCTTCTCTTACTAACACTGCACTGCCTGCGATCTCGCTAACACTTACATAAAGAAAAAGTGGTTCATTGGGAATGGGTTTTGCTAAAGCCAGGAGTGTTTGCAGGTACTCCTTAATTGACTGAAAAGCAGTTTCGCACTCCGACGTCCACTCAAACTCTCGGTTTGCCCTTAGAGTTTGGAAGAATTGGAGAAACCTGTCGCTCCCCTTGGAGAGGAAGCGATTAAATGCGGTCAAGCGACCGTCCAGACTCTGGAATTCCTTGTGGAAAGTTGGGGACTTTATTTAGTCTACAGCCTTGAGTTTTTCGCTTCAATGCCTCTTTCGCTAACCATGAAACCCAGGAATTTGTCTGACTTTACACCAAAGGCGCACTTTGCTGGGTTAAGGCGACACACTGTACTTTCGCATGCATCCGAAAGCTTCCTGATGGTCTTTTGCCTGAGGAGTCCCCTTGACGGACTTTAGTAGCATGTCATCCACATGGGATTCCTCTGGTTGTAACTGGAATATGTGTCCATGAAACCCAGCATTTCGTGGCCAGAGGTTGCATCCACCAGTTGGTCAATACGCGACAGGGGGTAAATGTCTTTTGGGCAGACATTGTTCAAGTTGCGGAAATCTACATACACGCGCCACTTTCCGTTCGACTTCTTACCAGCACTAGGTTGACGACCTAACTTTGAAAGTGTACCTCCCTTACAAATTTGGCTTCGAGCAGTCTTCCAACTTCTTGTGTGATCGCCAAGCGCTTGTCGAATCTGAATGACTTTTTATTTTGAGCAATGGACTTGATAAAAGGGTCTACCCATGACTCATAAGAAATTATGTTGGTGCTGATGTCTCACATGTCACTGGGATTCCAAGCAAAAAATTATATATACTCTTTCAAGACGGAGGTCAAGGCGCACCTTTGTTCTTCATTCAAGATGGCCACGACATGCACCTTTTTATGTGGACCATCGAATTCGACTTCAATAAGCTCTTCCATTGGAGTAGGTCGAGCTTTATCCTCACCAGGGTCAACCTATGTCTCAATAGCGAAAGACTCCATTTGGTTCTTCCTGCGAAAGCAGTTCACATAACATTGGCGCGAGGATGGCTGATCGCCTAAGACTTCTCTAATCCCATTCGGTGTGGGGAACTTGATCTTTTGGTGGGTTGTGGAGGCCTCTATCATGTTAGAATTTATGGTGGTCCTCCCGAAGATAACGTTTTATGAGGCGGGTGCGTCGACCACTATGAAGGTGATCGACACCTCTATGCTCTTCCAACCTTCGCCCAAGATTACCGGCAGGGCCGGTATTGACTCCCAGCGGATATGTTCTTCTTCCAGCAAACCCAATGAGTGAAAAGTCGACTCGCTTGAGGTCTATTTTAGACTTGCCCATCTTTTCAAAAGTGTCCAAGAATAGAATATATGTCGAACTTCCTTTATCGATCATAATTCTCTTCATATCGCAGTCAGCGAGGTCAGCTGTAATGACTAACACGTCGTTGTACGGGATCGTAACATGTGACAGATCTTCCTCAGAAAATGATATAACAATGTCCTCTTCGGGACGGGGTCTCTTTCCAAGTTGCGCAGCTGTGGAGATTTTCATGGCATACACATCTCTTGCATGGATCCCATCACCTCCTAACTCTCTAACATCTCTTGCCTTGGGAAGGACTGCATTGTTCTTAAGGAACTAATGAGCGGGCTCTTCTCGGGGGCGTCGACTGTGTTCTCTCCCTGCCACGAATTCCTTCAGCATGCTTCTCTAGATTAACTTCTTGATGTCGCACTTCAATATATCAGTATATGGCAAACATAGGTTTTGTAGACCTTCGCTTTATGATAGCGACAGTAGCTTTCAGAATCCTTCCCCATGGATTGAGCATTCGTTCGGGGCACTGGCGGTCTGGCCAAAGACCTTACTTCCATCTCTACCAATATCGCCGAGATTTGCATGTTGAGTGAGTGAAATACTCAGGAACTTCTCTATTATTTGGCCTAGGGGCTTCAGATCTAGGCTTCTCACGTTCTCGTCTGTCCTTCTTTTCCTTTTTTCCATCGCGTCGGGGCTCTGTATTAGCCTTTGGCAAGGTTGATGCAAGGAATTCGACTTTAGTTTTCGCCCTCTCAAGGTCTATGAAACCTTTGATCCTGTCTGTCAGCACTTCCAGTGTCTCTATTTCTTGAACATGGTAGGTGTTCCGCAGTTTCCGAGAAATATTGTTCGCCAAGTCTAGTCCTCTATAAAAAGCTTGAACGATCTCTCCATCTGTGACTCGACGATCAGTCTCCATGACGTTCTTATTTAAACGCCCGTAGAAGTTGGTTAGGGTTTCTCTTAGTTTTTGCTTAACAACATCCAAGACGACCACACTCTTTAGAAATTGGGGCTCACCCATGTAACGCTCCAGGAATTTATTCTTCAATTCTGACCATGACCCTATTGATCCTACAGGGAGGCCAAAGATGCACGACGACTCTGAACCTGAGAAGCTTGATTGGAATAATAGGGCTACGTGATTATGATCATATGACTTACCCATGAGACAGGTTTCATGCCTATTGAAACTATTATAGGATCTCCGCCGCCGCTATATTCGGGGATGGGCCTGACCACTACATCATTTAGGATTCGCATGAGGGTGGTTGTCAATGGATCGAAGGATGGCTATCTGAAGAGAGCTATGGCGGGTCTCCACTGCTCCTTAAATTTTGTTGTTTATCAGCTCCTCAACTTTGTCTAGAGTGAACAACGGTTATTGCTCTCCAGTCGGTGAAGCACACGACGAGTGGTTAGAAAGGGTGACTGTTGGCACTGCGGTAGAGGTCGGAGGCATAGGCTGATTCCCCGAGGTCATCTCTTGGTCTTCTAGAGGAGCAGTGGTGTGGGGATTACCAGCTTCTGGTGGCCCTGCGGGACTAGGATCTTCATGAGGGATAGAGGTCTTCCTTCGGGCTTGCCCTATGATAGTTTCCAATAGAGAAAACATCTCCGCAATGACCTCAATGGTTTCCCCAGCTACCTGGACGGTTGGTCGGACTGGAATATTGGTGGGGGGAGGAATTGGAGTTGGTCTTGAGGAGTCAACGTGTTCCTCCGTCGGTCTCAATGGTACAACATTGGGAACCGCCGAACGGGCAGGTTCTTGCTGATGGACTGGCGAAGCAGCGTTGGACTTGGAATTGTCCTGGGACTGCTCGTTCACTGTTTGCTAATGACGATTGCAGTTAGAGTGAGTCTGCATTAATGTTTACTAGTATTTCTACAGAGAACGCCAAATGTTGGAACATGATCTCCCAAATGCTAACTGGATGCTTAGTTGGCACAGATTTGAATGCCAACTGGACACTGACGGTGACCTTCGTTGGGGCTCCGATGAACCTGCAAGAATGAGAGCGTAATAGAGGGGGTTCCTATGGGTCCCACTGCGATGCTTAAATGAGTATATTGTGTGTATTAACCTAGAATGTGTATAATGTATGTAAAGCAAGAGTATTAATAGGGATGGAAGACCAAACCGAATATATATGAAAATATTGTATCGTTGTAGATAAGGATAACATGTATTACGGTTATCACGTAATATTGCAGTTTCCTTATATAATCCTTGTAGAATATGTGCCCGAGATATGCGGGATAGAGTGGTTGTATATTCGGAGTCTGTTGTGGGACCAGATATGAGAGGTTGGACTCTCTTGACGAGCGCTCCCATGACGAACACAGTGGGAGATTTTGACCATGGTCTTGGTGACAAGTAAGGACTTTGGTGATCACTTTGGTTCCGGGTCTGATATTGGACAGCTCTATGGTCTCTAGGTTACCCTCAGTGTAGATAGGTCCAGTCTTGAATTATTTGGTTTTAACCCCTCTGAAATGATATTGGGCTAGGAAAGCCTGGTAAGCCCTCACTACAAGAATCTGCCTCAACAACCACGAAAATATTATGTTGTCGCTAGGTAGTCGTTGTTAATAAGCATGTTTTGTGTTAACACTATTTTTCGAGGGAAAAGAGTTGGTTTAGAGTCGGACGTTTCGTCGTAGCTTAAACAATGCTTTAGTGTGTACTTTTGCCGCGACTATTTGTGTCTGTTCCAAAAAAATTCTTGAAAAATACGTATCCGAGGGTAATATACATCAACAACATCATGTATTAATGCTATGTCTAATTCATTGTTTTACTCTCAACATTTGTTGATGTAATATATACGTTAACAACGTCGCAGTAATTGCGTATTTAAAACTTACGGTGCGTTTGTTTGACGGAATTCGGAATTCGGAATACGGAATACGGAATAGGAATAGGAATTGAGAATAAGGAATAGGAGTTAAGAATATGAAGTTGTTTTTTTGGTGGAATTGAATAGAACGGAATAAGGAATTCTGTTGTTTCTTTGGTGGAATTGTGTACGGAAAAGGAATGGAATGTGGTAAAATGACATATTTGCCCCTTTTTGTATATGTATAGTATATAATAAAAATAATTTGTATTAATTAATTATAAAACTTTAAAATATTAAAAACGTTTATTAAAAAATAATAATTTAAAAACGATTTTTTTTTAATTTTTTTAAAAAGACCAATTTATTAATTCTATTTAAAAATAAATAAAGAATGTAAACATGACCACATACATAATACATCTTAGTAAGATTTATTATGTAAGATGATCTTACATACATAATACAAAATGTTGTTAGTCACCACATACATTATACAGAACATGGGTTTGTCCTTAATCAGTTTAGTAAATCATTATATAAACATTGTTAAATTGAATTGTTTTATTATTTTAATTTAATTTTAAATACTAATTTTGATTTTGATTTTGGTATTTTTTTTGAATTTTCAGTTTAAATAAAAAAACACTCAAAAATCTATAGTACAAATTAGGGGTTATAATAAACACAGTTGTTAATATGTCCGAGTGGTTAAGGAGACAGACTTGAAATCTTGTTTGGCTATGCCCGCGCAGGTTCGAACCCTGCTGTCGACATTTCCAGAAGCTTTTAATTAGAATCAGCTGATGGCACGCTCGTAAATTCTTCAAAATGGCGAGGGCAATTTGGTCTTTTGGCAGCTGATTCCGGATTCCGACCCGTGTGGGCTTAGGAAATCAGAGGTTTTTACCCGGATTCCCTAAGCCCGGACCGCCCGGAATCCATTTTCAAGGAATGGCCAATTCCACCAAACGAACATGGGCTTACGGAATCCGTAAGCCCAAATCCGTGGCCATTCCTTGAAACGAACGGGCCATTAGTTAGCCGTTACTAATTCGGATACCAACCTGTCAAATTAACAGAACAGTTCGGATTTTACCAGCAGCTGAAGCAGATGACCTACGTAGCCATTTCCTCAGCCCAGACTTCTGAATCAACCCGACACCTTCACTTCAAAGCGATTCCATAAACAATCTCACCGTAAGTACACCGGGACAAATCGATCGAAGCTGCTTTGCATACCTTATTTACAACATCATTCACTTCACTTCACAACCGATCTACCCAAGCTTCCCAACCTTCAACCCGAGACAAGCTTCACTTAACTTCCCTGCATCGTCATCCTTTCTCCTGCAGCATTACGAAAAGGTACGGTTTCCTCCTCCAATTATGAATTGACGTCTAATTCTTTTACATAAGACAATGAAATTCACCCAGCTGCTGTGTTGTCAATGTATTTCATTATGTGTACATCAAGTAAAGAGAAGCTTATCTAATCGGTTAACGAATTGGGTGACCGTGTGTGTGTCTCAAGCAACTGATTCGTACGAAGGCGATTGCCAAATGTAGACATAACAAAATGTGTCCGTTTCTCCCATTTTCTGTTGCGTTTAATGTCACTACAAATCGTCTGTTTGATTTTTTGGTTAAGTGTATACACACTGTACGATTGTTGCTCTGTTACAGTAACAGAATTAACTGAATTTGTCGTTGAATAAAGTTGGTTAATTATCATGGGTTCGGGTAAAGCTTCTATCAACATAATTATACAGCACTTAACAACTGCTTGGATTACAAAGAGTATGAATAGGATCTCAGTTTTGTAACAGAATTGATAATTCCCGTTTCTAGACAAAGCAGTTGTAAAACACTTGGTGGGTGGAAAACAGTAGTGTCTACTTACATGATAACGTTGTGATATTGGTTTTAATATTTCCTCATTTCTAAACAGAGGCTCATTAATGATGAATAAAAGTTGGATGACCAAACATCGACAAAGTCAGGAATATAAGGCAGGTGTTATCTCTTTCTTGGACTTTGCCTATTCGCGTGCGTCATGGGATGGGAGAATCTACTGTCCATGCCATAATTGTGTTGGTATGTCTTTGTTGGGGAGAAGTACGGTGAAGTTGCATTTGGAAAGATATGGAATACTACAAAGTTACACTACATGGGTGGACCATGGAGAAGAATTCGAAGAAAGCATTACTAACAAGAGGACTGCCACGTCTCGTGAAGAAATGGAAGATATGATAACTGATGGATTGGGTGGTATGAGTCGTGATAAAGGTGAGGAGCCCAATGCAGAGGCTAGGACATTTTATAAGCTTTTAGAAGATTGTGAGAAAGGCTTATACCCAGGGTGTGTATCCTACAGCAAGATGTCCTTCTTAGTGGAACTGTTGCATCTAAAGGCTCTGTACAAGGTTTCTAAAAAGTTCGCATATGAGTTGCTTCGTATACTGAGTAAAGTACTTCCACCTGAGAATACAGTACCTAAGTCGTACTATGAGGCAAATAAATTTATATCCGGATTAGGTTTGGACTATCAGAAGATACATGCTTGTGTAAATGACTGTATTCTATTTAGAAATGAATACGTCAATCTTGATGCGTGTCCAATATGTGGTGAGTCACGATGGTTTCAAGGTCATGAAAGTGCAGGAGGAATGAACAGTCCAGAAAAATCTAAGCAAAAGGGTGGAAAACTTCCCGTTAAAGTACTCTGATACTTTCCACTAACGTCTAGGCTGCAAAGACTATTCATGTCTCCTAAAACAGCAGGATCTATGACCTGGCACTCTATAGACCGAATAAAAGATGAAGTACTATGACATCCAGCGGATACAGAGGCATGAAGAAAACTTGACAACGTGAATCCTGCCTTTGGGGCAGAGCCACGCAACGTTCGTCTTGGATTAGCTACAGATGGATTCGATCCTTACAGTGACAAGAGTCACCCATATGGCATGTGGCCGGTTGTGTTGATTCCATACAACGTGCCACCGGAGACCTACCTACAAGATACCAATTACATATTGTCAATGTTGATTCCTGGTCCAAAAGCCCCAACAAATGATATTGACGTGTATCTGCAGGCATTGATAGATGAGCTCAACAAGTTATGGTTGAATGATGCATTAACATATGATGCACACCGTAAAGAGAACTTCCAAATGCACGTTTTTGTACTTTGGACAATAAATGATCTCCCTGCTTATGCAAATTTGTCTGGTTGGGCTACTTATGGAACCTGACATGTCCAGTATGTCAAATGGACACACATTACTGCAGATTAAAGCATGGGAGGAAAAGTTCCTATATGGGCCATAGACGATTCCTACCGGCCGATCACCCATGGAGGAGTAACAAAATCACGTTTGATGGAACTGTGGAGGTAAGGAGTGCCCCACAAAGACATTCCGGGGATGAGGTGTTGAAACAATTAGAGTGTCTTGAACCAATTACCTTTGGTAAAACGCAGCCCCCCACAAAAGTTGGAGTAGACTCGGTCACTGAAAATTGGAAAAAGAAGAGCATATTCTTCTGCTTACCTTATTGGGCAGAAATTTTGGTGCCTCATAACTTGGATGTTATGCACATTGAAAAAAACGTGTGTGACAACCTGATTGGAATGTTACTAGGTGTTTCTGGAAAAACAAATGACAATCTCAATGCCAGACTGGACTTGCAGGTGTTAGGCATAAGAATATCGTTGCATCCTGTCCGTAGGGGACCGAAGTTGGTGTTACCGCCTGCCTGCTACACCCTATCGAAACAACAGAAGATGAAGCTATGTGAGTTCCTAAAATATTTGCGATTGCCAAGTGGTTATTCGTCAAACATATCTCGTTGTGTAAAGTTGAAAGACAGAAAATTAATCGGTCTGAAAAGTCATGACTACCATGTTCTAATGCAACACATATTGAGTGTTGCAATTAAGGGATTACTGCCCAAGAATGTATGCAAGGCACTTAAAGACATGAGCAACACCTTCAGAGTGCTATCCTCCAAGGAGTTGCACATGGCAGATCTAATGAAAATGGAGACGCAGTTACCAACCACAATGTGCAACCTAGATAGAATCTTTCCACCATCATTCTTCAACATCACCGTACATTTGATAACTCACCTTGCAGAGTAGGCAAGAGTAGCAGGGCCAGTTCAATATCGATGGATGTATTCAATTGAAAGGTCAGTACAATTGTACCAAGTTCTTAAATGAGTTTTATTATGGGTTTATAAGTTGATGACATGCTACTGTGATAGGATAATGAAGTCATTCGCTCGCAACATAAGTCGGCCGGAGGGCTCAATAACTGAGGGTTATATTGCGCTAGAGTGTTTGACATTTTGTTCCAGATATTTACATGACATTGAGACTAAATTTAGCAGACACAATCCGACTTTTCCTCAAGATCAGGTTCTTAGGTTGACGATAAGTGGGTTAGGCATATTTCGTCCGGATGAAGCACCATTGGTCGTGCAGTAGTTCGCAAACTGACCAACGAAGAATGGGGACAATGTCAGCGCTACGTTCTCAATCAATGTGAAGAGGTCAAGCCCTTCATTGAGTAAGTGTTTCAATGTATTATTTCGTTCAGAACAAAGTAGCGTAACTCAATTATGTCTAACTCATTCCATTTGGACGTATTTTAAGAAAAGGAACACAAGCGGCAGCTCATTGGAGCTAGGGTTAATAGACGGGACATCGATGTGTTGCACAATAGAACATTCATCCAGTGGTTAGAAGGAAGGGTATGAAATCCTTAACCCTGTTTATGACTCATTATAAAGGTATTTATGTGTACATTGAATTATTTATTGCATCAGGTTGATCGAATGTCTGGTCCGAACGAGGATGAAAAATTTCGTCAACTTAAGGCATTGTGTCGGGGTCCTTTATATGGCATGAAGACATATACTGTATATAAAGCTAATGGGTTCATTTTCTACACGAAGGAGCGATCAAAGATGAGGAACTTTGACAACAGTGGTGTCTTATCCAAAGCTGATACAACGTGCTATGCTAGCTCCTCCGACAACAACCCCCTTAAAGGGGCGATTGATTATTACGGAGTGTTAAGGGAAGTAATGGAGCTTCAATATCTTGGAGATCTCATCATTGTTCTGTTCAAATGTGACTGGTACAACGTACTGTCATCATCCAATGGCACGAAAGTGGATGAGTACGGGTTTGTTTGTGTTAACACAACAAACTATTTGTCAACGGGTGAACCATATGTAGTGGCATCCCAAGCAACACGGGTTTTCTACTTGACTGACAATAATAATAAAGATTGGAGCACTGTGTTGACTGTAGAGGCAAAAAGGCGGTTCGTCCTTGGCGGACAAATGTTTGGAGAATCTGTTGAGCCGTACCAGGAAACCTCTGTTGCAGTGGTTGCTAATGTCCCGCATGCCGATCAGGTCGACGAGCAGCTCGATTGGTGTAGGAATGACATTGATGCAGTAGAGGTAGAAACTGATGTCGTTACTGATGTCATGCGAAACAATGACAATCACAAAGGACCATACATTCTTGAAGAAGAGGATGCAACATCTGTTAGCGTGGAAGATAGCGACTATTCTTCATCTGGTGGGACCGACTCAGAATTAGAGGAAGACTTGTACGACTCCGAGCAAGACTCAGGGTCTTCATCCAATGATGACCCGGGAGATGACTGACAAAGACTTTAGGTTATACACCTACAACTGTTGCTATTGTATGTTCGGTTTGTAGTGTAGGTTGAGTACATTGTGTTCAAACTTGTGTTCTACAATTCTGTTATGTTTGTTATGTGTACTTTAGGTTATTCCCATTTGTGTTCTGTTTTTTACAGTTGTTATGTAGACTATAAGAGTGTTTGATTATACATTTGTGTTCTAGCAATTTGATTATACAATTCTGCTTATACATTGCTCTGACTACATTAATGTTTGCTGCAATTCTGCTTATACATTCTGTTTTAATACATTATGTTAATTCTGTATAAATGCTGCAATTCTATACTAATATGATGCAATGCTGCATTTCTGTTAATTCTGTAAATTCTGTATATATTATGTTAATTCTATAGTTTCCGTATAAATGCTGCAATGCTGCAATTGTATATTAATTATGTATAAATGCTGTAAATGTTAGATGATGTACATTGCTGTAAATTGGCGGATAAAAGTATGTACATTGCTATTATTGATGTATATACATTGATGTAAATTGGTGTACAATGTTTAGTCCAGTAAGCAGTAAATGTATAAATGTTTGCTGCAATTCTGTATCAATGTTGTTTGCTGCAATTCTGTGTAAATGGTAGAGTATATACAATTCTGTAAATTGGCGGACAAAAGGACGCAACATTGCTGTAAATTCAGACAGCATTGGTGTAAATTGATGTACATTGCTGTTATTGATGTATATACATTGCTGTAAATTGCTGTATAATGTTTGGTCCAGTCAGCAGTAAATGTACATGAATGTAAATGCAATTTCTGTAAATGAAAATGTTATTCGTTGACATATTTCTGTAATTTATGTACATTGCTCATCCCTGTTGCTTCGTCCAGTTGGAGCTTCAATGTTTATCGACCTTCTTGTCATCAATTCTGCACCCGCCAATTATGCAACCAAAAATAAACATCCAGGTGTGGAAACTTGAATATGACAAGTACAAAATCAACTACCTTACGCCACCCAACAGAAGCACACCCATGACACATCCAACAGAACACATATCAATGGCAGTTTTATATTTCAGCTTGATTCAATTAGTTAGACACCAAAAATCGAACAATCTGCTTACCAGAAATCGAACACTGAACCCAGTCCCTTGCTCAGTGTCGCTATGGCCTCCTGCACAATGAACCCAGACCGCAAACAGGAAATTCCAAATTGCAGAAAGCGGGAAAATGGAGGGCAATTGCAAATTGCAATTCCGAAGAGGAGAGCCTTGCAAATCACAGGAAATTCAAAATGAAGGGGAGACATACGACATGAAGGGCAGAACGAAGGCTTATGGGTTACGGTTTGTAATTAGATTATGCCCTATATTGTTTTCCTAAAATTAATTATATGCATTTTGTACACTTAATATAATGAGTATGTATTATTTTCCTAAAATTAATTATATGCATTTTACACACTTAATATAATGAGTATATATAAAAAAATAAAATATACTACCTATGGCTAATGGGTGTAATTTGTAGGTCAGATATCTAGTTAATAGTGGTTTAGAAGTGGTTCTGACGGTTTAGGGATTGTAACTTAACGTTATTACTAAATTAGATAATTTCGTGGGGAATATGACTGTATATAATACTGTATTAGAAAAACAACATAACTACATATAATACTGTATTATATGTACAAGTTTGTATCTTATGTTTGTATATACAATATATACATGTTTGTATTATAAGTTTGCATATACAATATATACAAGTTTGTATATACAATATATACATTTACATGCAAGTTTGTATATACAATATATACATTTACATGCAAGTTTGTATATACACTATATACCATTTTGTATTATATATGTACAAGTTTGTATTATATACAGTATATACAAGTTCCGTACCACTTCTTGTACCAATTTTAATATAATATTCTGTTTAATTATTATTCAATCAATTATAAACCATTACACCAACTTAGTTGGTTCGGTGATGATTTACAATATAAACTAATATAATGGATTATGTATTATGGACCTATGACATATGGATTATGGATCTATGGGTTACGATTGGAATTATCATCATTGAGAAGCTTGCGTTCATAAGATCTTGCTCAAATCTGTCCAACGACATAATGGTTTAGGGTTTGCGTTCATAATAGTTTAGGGTTTGCATTCATAATGATTTAGTGTATGAGTTCATATGGTTTATGTTTAGGTTCCTTCAACGACATTCCTAGGATTCTCAGCAGAAGACTTGACTAAATGTTTGGAAAACTAATAAAATGCTACTTACTAAGTATTAGTGAAGTGCTTTGACAGTCTCATGTACATGAATTATATAAAGAAATGAAAAAATACATACTCACCGTTGTATACTGAACCAGGTTCATCAGTTGGTCCATTAAACTCTCAGATTATTATTTTAATTGTATATGTGGTATAAATTAAGAGCCCAACCTACGACCCAAATGATCCAAGCGTCAAAAACTCTAACAAACACACGACCCATACTTGATTCGTAAATAATTGGAAAAAATAAATTATTGACAAACTATTGCATGCCTAGGGCTGAACTTGTTCATGCATGCTGTGTCCACTTCATTCATTTTAGAATCGGACTGAAACCCTGCAGGAAATCGGACCGAAGCTGAAACTTGCAAATCGGTTGAAGCTCACCCGATTGAAAACCTTATGCATCGACACATTACCCCTCTTCGAAGCAAGTCATTCGTAATTCGAGATGACATGACTGGCGGTCCCACCATTTCTGCAGCTTTTCTAATTCCTCTCTAATTTACCGCGCCTTCAGTCTTTCCCCGCGTTTTGTTCTGTGTTCTCCATCTCTAACCGAAGTAAGCTCCTCTCTTCCTCTCCTACGACGATTCAAAGGGACGGTTGATCCTCATGAAGTACTGCAAATCTAGCACCAAAGGTACGGTTCATGTTCTTGCAGAACCATCTGCTTACTTGCTGTTGAAGAAACTTGTAGGATTCAGTCTTTTGTTCTGTTTCGCAAACGTGTGTTGTTCTTAGGAACACTCGTCCTGTTTCGCTCTGTGCTGTTCTTAAGAAACTTGAGCAACTCAGGTTTAGTTTAGTTTAGTTTTGCACAATCTGTGTTGTTCTTACATTTGACTCCACGACAGTCCATTAAAAATTGCTACTTTACAATGTCAAACCTTTTTGAAATCATGATTAGCCGATTGTGTTGGAAGATGCATGTCTTGTTAGAGTTTCTTCTATCGGTTGTCAAAATAATATGTCTGGTTAATAGTGTTGAACACAGTCGTCAGGATGGTGGGAACTAGATGAATGAGCATCAATAGTACAAACGTAGCACCCCCAATTAAGCCAAAAATAACTCGGAAGTCACCCCGGAAACTGTCCCGCGTAGGACCAAGTAGGTTTACTTCCTCCAAACTTTTGTGGCTTGCAGGACATGGGAGACGTGTACCCATATAGTTTAACTTCCTTGTTTAACTTTACACTTTCAGGTTCATCAGTTGTTGACACATTGGTGGAGAACCGTACAACACCGATCACTTTGGACCCCTCCAATTGAAGAAATTCAACCACAGGAAACATAGCATGTTACTCCATTGGTTACTGAGCATGTGACCGAACAGGGTAGGTCTTTGTGTAAACCAAAACAACCAACAACTATTGGAAGTTATTTAATCCTTTATTCCTATGGACGTGTGTTTGATATTAAGTACAGATGGTTTAGAAGTGCAAGATGAAGGTGTAAGGCTGGAAGATGAAGGTGTAAGAGTGGAAGATGAAAGTGTAAGTGTGCAGGAGGAATGTGTAAGGCCACCAGCGGAGAAGCTACGGAGTGGCCGGACCAGGTGTATTAAGCTATCCAGAAATGGAATAAATGAAAAAGAAGAGTTACAGTTTAATGCTTTGGGCAAAGTCTGCTCGAACGAATGAACCATTTATGGTGAAAGACTGGAAGGAGATCCCAAATGAACCCATTGACTACGAGGCCAAAATGCTAATGCTCGTTGGAGTAAGTACACTTAAGTACACGAACGAATGCGCCATGTGTATGTTTGCCAAAATGCTAATGCTTGTATGTTTGCTTCGCAGGAAAAGCTTGTTATCCCTGAAGATGATAACTTGAAGCAACTGATTGTATGCACACTGAGAGAGAAGTACATGAATTAAATGAAAAGAAGGTATTATGACAAATACCTTACTGATGAATAAATGATACAGAACATACCCCCGGACGTGGTGAAGGAAGATTGGTCGTGGCTAGTAAACTGGTTCAGTTTAGAAGAGTTTAAGGATGTGGTTAAACTGTGGAAATCTTGTTCTTTTATGCTTTACTGCGGTTTATAGCAAGTTTTTATATATTATTAACCATATGACTATTTGTGTCCTCATACTTGAATTGAAGGTGAGGATTGAGCGTAACAAAGCAAACAAATCTCACCAAGTCATCGGGCACACTGTGGGGACATGCAGCTTTGCCAAGACGGAACAGGAAGAGGTAATGAACCCATATACCCACACTCTGCAGAATCTAGTAACCACTCAGTTATAGTGCTTGTTTTTAAAAATGAAGATTATGAAAAATAATTGGGTGCATCCGGGTGAATACCATATGTTTCGGAAGACCCATGTGGACAAGAAGGGGGTTCCTCGACATCCTAAAAGTCAAGCAATCCTGGTAAGCGATAAGACCTCCTCTTCCTTCTTAATTTTTATAATGTTTCACACTTAACACATGAGATTGGATTGTACTGGTTTGTAGGCTGCGGTTGAACAAAGGGCTGCTGAACTGCAAGCTGAATAGGACGTTCCTGTTGACAAGGATGCACTTTATGATGAAATTCGTAAGCCTGACCGTCGCCGATATCGTGTATCCAAAATTGCACGGATGATGGAGAGTGAGCAGTTGAAGAAAGCGAAGGAAGAAGTGGCTCTAGCTAGAGCTGAAACTGCAGAACTGAAGAGGTTAGCGGAGGAGAGCTCAAGGAAGGCGGACGAGAGTTCAAGGAAGGCAGAGGCAGCGGCATTAACTCTAATGAAGTTTCAAGAAAACATGACCGCCGTCCAAAGAGATATGGCCTTCATGAGAAGGGCACTGCAAGTCAATGGTGCATTGCTCGATGATCCAAATGCATAAGGTACAATAAACAAGTCTTTGTTTGAGTGATGGACTCTTTTTTTTAGGCATGTTAATGTGAGGTTGTTCTAATTCAACCTATTGGTGTGCTTGCAAATTGAAATGTTTGACATATGACGCAACACTTGCTTTAGGTAATCATTTTTCACTTGCTTGCTTGGATGTCTAGTTGGGTTAGGCCTAGTATAGTATCTGTCTTGAAACAGAAACTGTGCCATTTTGTAATGCTAGAACATCTTAACAGTATTTTGTCTTTGTTTGTTCTGTGTTTTGGTCATTTTGGACAACATGTACATGCGGAAACTTATTGTCTGCTATATATGTGCTCTGTTTATGCTAAGGTTGGACACTTTGTATATGGAAATGTATGAATGGTTGGTTCTCGATTGTATGCATTATATGTAATGTCTAGCTGGTGAAATTCCGAAACATTTATTCTGAAATTGGTATAGTTGTATTAGCATCGAAAATTTGATTACCAATACATACGCCAAATACAGTCAGAAAACCCCCCGATGCAATTACCTTTTAACTGCAACAAAAGTAGTCAAGTAGGCAACGACAATTACTGCGGCTACACGTAGACAATAACCTCAACACCAAGCAAACAGTGCAATTTATGTCGCACTTGTGAGTTGCATCGACCATAAATCTTTTGTAACACTATTTATGTATAATTAGTTTCTAATTCTTTTAGACGTTAATATCACCTAACTGTATCCACATATCGTAGACACAAAAACCGTGAAACAGCAACACATATATGTTGTAGCTGATACCTCCATTTTATCATCAATGCATATTGTATCTGAACCACCTATATAGCATCCATATAGGACTGACGCTAATTACGCATGAACACCATTGACAATATATTGATGCTAAAGGTATGACCAATTGTTCATTCCAGCAGCGGCAGACATTTAGCATCGGCATTTTGTTTGTGCGGATACCTTTAGCATCGAGGCTTTCAAGCACGACCCTTAGCATCAGCATGTCATCTTAGCAGCGGCAAAACCCAACTTAGCAACGATTTTACGCCGCGACTATAGTGCTACTTTCTTGTAGTGCCTATGCCATATTTGGTCGTCACTACTGATACCCAACAGATATCATTAAACAAATGCAATTGAAAATAGTTGTGAATGAAACCGAAATTGTTTGCTCTTTCTTAGTTGAAGCTTAGGCGATAATGATTCTTAGATTGAATAGTTTCCACTTGCTTAGTTGAAGCTTAGTGATGGTGGAATATCCTTCTCATATTTTTAATTTTTTGTTTATGTAATTGCTTGCTTGTGATGTGCGTTTGCCCATGGATTACTTCTTCGTTGATATTTATTTCCATGTTAATGGTCTCAATTCCAAAAGCATCAGTGTGTTCTACTGGATGTTGTAGATGGGAAAAATGAACATTCAATAGAAAAGTAGAAGTAATTGAGGATTCAAAAGAGGAAGGTTACATTAGTCATTTCCAAAAACGACACATGTTTTAAAAACATTTGAGTAACACATGAGCATTAAATGACTAACTAGATAGGAATGTGAACCATTAAGAGTAGCTTTGATGCAAGCATTAAGAGCAATGAAAGCAACCATGGGACTTCTAAAGCCTAATTCGATCTATGTAAGTGTTTGTCTTAACGGGAAGGATGTGATGATGGTGGTGGATACTGGAGCTACCAATTATTTCTATTTAGACACGATAACTAAACAACTCACATTTAAGGTGGGAACAATACTTGACTCGAGTGAAGGTGGTGACTTCATAAAGTCATGTTGTCAAAATAATGACTCACGTATAAGCTAAGATTGGTTGATAACAAGGATCAATTTCGCAACACACAGAAAATGATGAAGAAGAACAAGAATTGAGAGAGATTTTGGAAAGCTATAGAGAAAACGTGTGAGAGAGTTTTATGTGGTAACACCTCTTCGAGGTAACCTCCACAGCAATTTTAGTATGTATTGACGATTGTTAGACTCTCAATTATGAAAATACAAAGATGCAGAAGCATATATATAGTACAAACTTTCAAGTGCAACATGTTAGCTTGCACAACACGTTTTCCAGCTTGCATGTCCAGTCGACCGTGTTGACCATCGTCCAGACGCCCGTTTTACCACCGTCCAGCCGCCCTTATTGACCATCGTTCAGCTGCTCAAGTGCACCGTCCAGTCCATTGTCTTATTAGGAACCGTCCACAACTACAGTGTAACCTAAACTGTGGAGTTTGAACCGCGAGACGTGTGAACATTAATATATAAAATAACATTACATCTTAATCAAATTCCACAACCTAACAATTATTCTCATGGACAACTTTATTTTATCTTTTGGAATAACTCTTCATAAATGTGATATTCAGGCATAATGGCTTATGCTTATGTAATGATGATCAATGACACCAAGAAGATCTATTTTGAGCAACGGTTTTCAGAAGTCCCGAAGAGTGTTGGGTCAAAAAAAATTATTTATGAAACTGACGCTTAGTTTGAAGATAGGCATTACTACCTACATGTACTATTTACATGGTGGAAGATTCAAGCTCAGTGGAAGCCAAACTAGTGTCCGACCAATAAGTGATTGGTATCCGTGAATATTTTGAGGATGTGAGGTCAGACTAGTCATCGAAATAATTACAACCGAGAAGAGTAGTCGACCATAAAATTGAGTTCATGTCGGGGTCAAAGCCTCCCTCCTGCCCCCGCCGCCCAACAAAGGATCCTTAATGAATGTCCCATCAAAAGATGATCAAGGAAGCAGTTTGGTGAATTGCTCGACGCAGGAAATGTCTAATCTTTCAAGGCGTCATTTGATGCCCCAGTGTTATTCCATGAGAAGCAAGACAAATCTATGTGTTTGTGTAAATTGTTGCGGATTGAATAAAGTGACTATAAAAAATAAATATATAATTCCACTAATCTTAGACTTGTTTAATCAATTGAGCAAGACATAGTACTTTACTAACTTGGAATTGTCAGCACTACCGGAGAGATTGCAAATAACATCTAAAATTGTATTTTTAACGGCTTATTAATTGAGTCGTTAAATTATCAAGGCTCAATAGAAGTTGAGCCGTTATATAATGTGTTGGGAGAATTATCACGGCTCAAATCGAAAGTGACGCCTAAATAATTAAGGTGACACTTGTGGTTAAGCCGTGAAATATATTTTTATTTTTTATTTTTGACGGCTCATTTATTTGTGCTGCCAAAAATATGTTTTAAAAAAAAACAATATTTGAAGCTCACAGAAGAGCTTCTTGAAGCTTCAGGAGCTCCGTTGGCCACCTCCATGGAGCTTGGCGCTTGAAGCTCCGTCAGCCACCTCCGAACCACCGGAGTCCGGTGAGTCTTCTTCTCGACCTCTAAAATTTTGGTCTATGTTTTCGTTTCGTCCTTGTTTATCAGGTGACTGAAGCTCCACCCGTCTAGCGACTCTTCTACTCGTTTCGTCTCTTCTTATCAGCGAGTATTCATACACTATGTTCTTCTAATATGTTCAGCTCATAAAGCGGTAGTCTTGGCTCGGAATTGGATCTTGAAGCTTCAAGAGCTTGGAGCTTCTTCAAAGGTTCAGGAGCTTGGAGCCACCTCTGTCGGCCACCTCCATGAAGCTTCGAAGGTGCGTCAGCCACCTCACCGTCTTCTTCATCCCTGTCGATCAAAGCTTCGAAGGTGTGTCAGCTTCCAGGCGAGTCTTCGTGTCTTGGTAGCTTCCAGGCGAGTCTTAAGCTTCCAAACAAGTCTTAGAAAGTGAAAGTGAAGAACAAGCTCCTCAGTCGAAAGTGAGGGAAGAAGACAAAAGGAAGAAGACATAATGAAGAAAAGGAGAGAAGGAGCGAGGGGAAAGTGAAAAGTTTTGACTTTTTATTTTTTAATGGCTCAATAGTGATTGAGCCGTGAAAAATACTGAAAATAACAAAATTAATTCCTTTAAAAAATAACGACTCAAATAAAGGAGTCGTCAAAAATAATTTATTCATTTTTTATTTTGCGGCTCTGACATTTGAGCCGTGAAAAAAAAAATTATAAAATGACGGCTCAATAGTGTTTGAGCTGTGAATAGTCGAATAAATAAATTTTTCACGGCTCAATAGTGTTTGAGCTGTGAATAATCAAATAAATAAATTATTCACGACTCAATAGTATTTGAGTCGTCCCGTTGAGTTATTATCTCACTCTTCTCCCGTAGTTGAGTGGGATATTGAGAATTGTTGTGAGTGATGAAGCAAAGACGACGATGATGACGTAATTGAAACATTTTTGGACTCAACGGCGTTCAGTAATTTAATGAATGATGTGTACCATGGGTTCCTTGACAATTTCTTGGAGGTGTACCTATTGTGGTGTACAACAACACTTTCACGGAACACCTAGTGAACCTACGATGAGTTCTTAAAAGACTGGTCTAACTCCCTTTACGTGAAGTGGGAGAAATAGGAGTTTTGTTTCAAAACTAGATTCTTAAGGCATATGATCAGGAAATGTAGTGTGAAGAAGGATCCAAAAATTGTATTCACCTACGACTAATTGTGAAAGAAGGAATGCGAGTGGAGCAATCGGAAGTGTTTGAAGGCCTTTTGAAGGTTAAAGACGTCATTGCCTCAGAATCAGTGTTAAAGGTGCCTGAATTTTATAAATTCTTCAAAGTGTACATCGACGCGTTTGAGAGTTTTTTCAAAAACTGTTCACTTTTGAAAAAATATTTGAAAAAGTGTATATCGAAATTTTTTTTTTAGAAAAGTATGTATACGCACGACGCGCCTATTCAATAGGCGCATCCCAGGGGTGCGCCTACTGCAATAGGCGCACGCCAGGGGTGCGCCTATTGCCTAATTTTTTTTTTTTTCGCAAAAACACCGGTCTATCAGAAACCACGTTGATTTTAAGTCTGCTTATGGTTTTCCTCCTAAATAGAAATTGAGAGATAGTCTCACGCGTTGCTTTATCTCAGTATTCACAGGTTTTCCTCCAAATTTTCCAACTTGTTCTGAACAACAATGAAACAAAGTTGTTTATTCACAAGTTTCTGAATGAGACTTTTCTTCAGATACACTAGCTAGTTTGACATTTTCAGGAATTACTCCTGCAAAAGAGCTCTTTGGGGTTACTTTAGGTTCCTGTCCTAAATTTTCCAACTTGTTCTGAACAACAATGAAGCAAAGTTGTTTATTCACAAGATTCTGAATCTTCCGAATATCTTCTGTCGTACGGTGAGGACAGAAGAAAACTGATCCCCTTCCAATGGTTAGGAAGGGTCTTGGATCAAAAGGACAGAAGATCAATTTGTTAACAAAAGGGTCTTGGATCAAGAGGACAGAAAATCAATTTGTTAACAAACCACCGAGATGATTGTCTCACGCGTTGCTTTATCCCAGTATTCACAAGTCCAAATTCCTCTACGCGCACCAAATTCCTCCATGTATGCTTTTTTTCCTACTATATGCTTACTTTTTGAAAAACATCTGATTTTGAGCCTGTTTATACGGTTTTCCTCCTACATAGAAATTGAGAGATAGTCTCTACAATAAAGAAGAAAGGAAGTTCTCAGAAGTTAAATACTTTAGGTTCCTGCCCTAGATTTTCCAACTTGTTCTGAACAACATCCGCGAGGTCAAACATTGAAACAAAGTTGTTCATTCACAAGTTTCTGAATGAGACTTTTCTTCAACTACACTAGCTAGTTTGACATTTTCAGGAATTACTGCTGCAAAATAACTCTTTTGGGGTTACTTTAGATAAATTTCAAAAAGTAACTATGTCCATTAGGCGCGACCCCGGGGTGCGCGTATACATAGTTTGCTAAAAAACCATTTCTTCTTAGAACTTCCTTTCTTCTTTACTGGAGAGAGTATCTCTCAATTTCTATTTAGGAGGAAAAGAATAAGCAGGCTTGAACTCAGATAAAAAGCTATAGTCATTGGAGAAGCTTTACAAGATATTCGGAAGATTCAGAATCTTGTGAATAAACAACTTTGTTTCATTGTTGTTCAGAACAAGTTGGAAAATTTAGGACAGGAACCTAGAGTAACCCCAAAGAGCTCTTTTGCAGGAGTAATTCCTGAAAATGTCAAACTAGCTAGTGTATCTGAAGAAAAGTCTCATTCAGAAACTTGTGAATAAACAACTTTGTTTCATTGTTGTTCAGAACAAGTTGGAAAATTTGGAGTTTGGACCTATGAATACTGAGATGAAGCAACGCGTGAGACTATCTCTCAATTTCTATTTAGGAGGAAAACCATAAGCAGACTTAAAATCAACGTGGTTTCTGATAGACCGGTGTCCGGTGTTTTTGCGAAAAAAAAAAAAAAAAATTTAGGCAATAGGCGCATCCCTAGGACGCGCCTATTCAATAGGCGCGTCGCGCGTATACATACTTTTCTAAAAAAAAAATTTTGATATACACTTTTTCAAATACTTTTTCTAAACTAAACAGTTTTTGAAAAAATTTCCGCGTTTGATAAAGTTGTTGGTGGATAAGTGCTCCAAAATAGTCATCCAGTGGCCTTACAGAGTTGAAAGTTGAAGTTGGTGGAGGTACGATATTCAAGTAATGATCAGAAAATGCTTGTCATGAGCCACTCTTTTATGTTTCAACGTGAGTTTAGACCAGTAACGTTACCCTTGAAGTGATTTTATTTGTTAACTTGTCTGTCATTGTACGTTATTGTATATATAAATAAATAAGAAAAGTAATATAAGTCTACCAAAAAATTATAGAGAACAAGTGTATGTGAAATATTTTAGATTTCAAAACTACTTTTTTGATAGTCGAACTATAATACACTAGAGAATTACACACGCTTTGCGCGATAAACATTTATTTATATTCAGGTACAGAGCTATGAAAGGTCCAAGGGGGCAATTGTCCCTGACTTTTATTAAATATACATAATATCCTATAAAAAATCATAATTTATAGATTTGGCCCCACTGAAATTTTATTGAAGAAGTACAAATACGTTTAGAATTTTAGAAACAAAAGAAAAGTGAAGTCAGAGGTGTAAAACTGGAAGAACATAGACCAGAACAAAACTTTACCTAATCTAGAAAGTCAATTTTCAGATTTTCTAATCTACCTGTTTTTTTTTGTCGAAAATACTGCTTTACTTGATGAAACAAAACGTCGCGATACAGGATCACGGTAGTTCGGGATTACAATCATTAACTATTAAAGATAACAATGGTAGTGGTGGTCTTTCGACACAATCACTAAGATTCACTCCCATTCTCGCTTGCTTAGCTATCCAATTTGCGCACTCGTTTGCGTTCCTTGATATAGCTCGCCATTGTACTTTCTCCATTTGTGTAGATAGTACTTTCATGTTCTTGATCATAGTGGACAATATACAATGCATTGTCTCGCCCCTATTTGTCTATGGACCGTTTGTGAATCCGTTTCTATGATGATGTGTTACCACCCACGCTCGATCGCTAGTCGGATTCCCTCTTGGATTGCTCTTGCATCCATGGTGTAGATGTCGTCGCTCCATTCCCTTCGGTTCATGCTGCCTATCATCTTGCCTTCGCTATCTCGTGCTATCACTCCAATTCCCGCTATTCGAGTTTGTTTGTACAACGATGCGTCACAGTTTACCTCGACGATAGACCCGGTTGGAGCTTGCCATTTCTCATTCGGTCGGCTTGGCTGGTTTGGTTCGGGCCGATGGCTGAGATCCTTGTGCTCGACTAGTGTTTGACAAATTTACGATATCACTACTCTCGGGTTCGGTTTGTGTGCTTCGAAGGCTGCCTTACATCGCGTTTTCCAGATAAGCCAACATGTCAGGAGTGTTAGGGTCCACCTCGTCTCTCTCGTGTCTCCCGGTTTGGATCGCCTTTGTTCTAGCCACGTGACCACGTCTTTGTGAGCGGTTCGGTCCATCCGCAGCCCCAATGTGCCAAACCAGACCAGTTCAGTCCATCCGCATTCGAGGAGCATGTGTTCTCTAGTTTCCACCTCCCCGCATATCGGACAAGTCGGTTGTACATTTATTCCCCTCTTCGCCATGTTAGCCTTTACCGCTAGTGCATTGGTTGCAAGTCTCCAAATGAAGTTCTTGACCTTGGGGATTAGCTTTGTTTTCCATAACTCCTTCCAAAAGCTCTCGTGTGGGTTCGGCCTCCGTTGTCCTCTTTTAGTTTATGGTAGACCGATCGGACTTGAGTTGATCCATCCTTTGTGTGCGGCCATATGTATCGGTCTGATCCTCCCTCCCTTGGTATCGACATCCACAATACGTGCTCGGCATCCTCTCGATCAAGTATGCCTCAGACCATGTTTTCATTCCATTGTCGGTCTTGAATGATCAAGTGTCTCACCCTTAGCTCTTCCCCATGCTCCACGGTTGTATCGGTATCCACCCGCTTAGTCTCCTTAGTGTATATCCATGGATCCTCGAACACGCGTATCTCGTCTCCCGTGTCGAATAGCCACACTCCTTCTTGTTTCATGATGTCTCATCGATGGAGGATGCTACTCCATCCCCACGATGCTTGGCCTCCTCGTTTCACCTCAAGGAGATTAGACCGTGGAAAATACATAGCTTTAGAACGCTAGTGCATAATGTGTTCGGCTCCGCTATGACTCGCGATACCATCTTCGTGAGTAGCGCCGTGTTGAAGTTTTGGAGTTCTCAGAACCCCAAACCCCCCGTCACCTTTGATTTTGTAAGCACTTCCCATATCCTCCATTGTGTCTGTTTGCCCTCCGTCGTTTGTCCCCACCAGAAATCTGTGATAAGAGCATCAATCTCCGCACACCATTTTTTTGGTAAGCAGAAGACACTCTTGACATATATGGGGATCGCCGTGATGATTGCCTTTATGAGTACCTCTTTCCCGGCTTAATTCAGTGTCTTTGGTCTCCACCCTGCTAGTTTATCCTTGATTTTTGTTTTTAGTGAGCCCATAGCCTCCTTTTTGGATTGTCCCCATATCGATGGCAAACCTAGGTACTGCACCTCCTGTCTAGCGTCTCGGTTCGCCCCCTTTTTGAAATAGAGGGTCGACTTGTTAACATTAATCCTCTGTCCTGATGCATGGCAGTATGACTCCAAAATGTTCCTGAGTCCCGATGCATTCGCTGTGCCTGTATGAAAAATAGAGAGTTGTCTGCAAAGAACAAGTGATGCAAATTCGGGCAATGTTTCCTCATCCTGATGCCTTGGATTGGCCCCCACCCACCCACCCCCACTTGCGCGCCCCCCCCCCCCCCACTTGCCGCCCCCTCCAGTTGTCGCGATAGTACACCTGCCAGTTGGATAAAGAGGTAGGGTGATAGTGGGTCACCTTGTCTTATCCATCGGTTTGGCTTGATTGTGTCGGTCCTGTCCCCACACCACAACCTGATATGTGGTTGTTGTGATGCACTCCCTTATCCACCAGATCCATTGATCATCAAAGTCTCTCCTCCTTAGTGTTTCCAGAAGGAAAGCCCACTCGACTCTTTCATAGGCCTTTTGCATATCTATTTTCAGTGCACACTCCGCCCTGTTTCCGTTATTGCTCATATGGAGGTAATGGAACACCTCATGCGCCACCATGATATTATCATGTATGTGTATTCCTGAAACAAAGGAACTCTGAAAAGGAATGATAAGATCCACTAGGTATGGTTTCAATCAGTTAACCAACACCTTGGATATAATTTTATACAGAAAATTACAACAACTTATAGGTCTGAAATCCATGGGTTGCATGGGGTTCGGCAGTTTGGGTATCAATACAATATCCGTATTGTTTAGGGGGTTTAGGAGGTTAACTTTTCTGAAGAAAGCCTTGACCGCAGTGATGACGTCATCTCCCACGATAGTCCAGTTCCTTTGATAAAATAACCCCGGGAAACCGTCCGGTCCATTTGCACGTGATCCTCTCAACTGGTATGTGGCCATTCGTATCTCTATATCAGTCACCTCCTGGGTTAGGGTATGGTTCATCTCGGGTGAGATCTGGTGTCGTATCCAATTGAGTAGATCCTCCCCCGTCTCAGTTTTCTCTGATGTGAACATGTTCCCAAAAGTAGCCACGTAGTTCATTTGCTATCGGACCCTCTTGTGTTATCCACTCCCCATTCATCCCGCGAAGTCGGCATATTTGATTCCTCCTCTTTCTTGCTATGGTTGTTTGGTGAAAGAAGGTGGTGTTTCGGTCCCCTTCCCTTAGCCACTTCACTCGAGACCTTTGCCTCCAATACGTCTCATCCCTTGACCACAACCCGTTTATCCTCATTTTCAGACATCTCTCCTTTTCGACTGCATCTTGGTCCATCGTCCCCAGCATATGACTTCTCAATTCCTCCTTCGTATTTGCTATCTCCCGCATGTTATTACCGAACTCGGTTCGAATCCAACTAGTTAACTTCCTTCGGCATGTTTCCAGCTTGGATTGGACTCGGTGCAGCTCACGACGTGATGTTGGGGACTCCCATGCCTTTTGGATCACTTCCTTACATCTCTGGTTCTCGAGCCACATTGCTTCGAATTTGAACCGATGCGGTTTTCTTCTTCTCGGCCGATCGGTTTGGACCACTAATGGTGTATGATCCGATCCAATTGCAAGTTCGTTTATGCATCGTCCTTGTTGGTGTTTTGCCACTCCGCATTTATAAGCACTCGGTCGAGTCTTTCACTTATTCTATGCTTCCCACTCCGGTTGTTGCACCACGTGAACGGGTTACCATTAGCGCCTAAGTTCTCCATATTCCAGTCATCAATTAGTGTTTTGAACTCCTCCATATGTCTTGATGACTTTATTCGCCCACCCTCCTTCTCGTGTTGGTGGCATATAATATTAAAATCGCCCACGATCATCCATAGACTCGTTCGGCCCCCTCCTAGTGTCCGCATCCTTTCACAGTTTTGGGACCGTTCGTGTGCGTCTGTGCTTGCATATACCAAAGTGATTTGCGTAGTATCCCCATGCTCCTTGAAACTGACCTCACCATCGATGCAATTCTGGTTCGCGTACTTGATTTTTACCTTTGTCTCCCCTGTCCACCATAGTGCTAGCCCTCCCGATGTTCCGTTCGGGCTAACATAATAGATTCCTTCCATTCTCATCTTCGTTCTTATTCTCTCGCAATAGGTATCCCCATTCTTCGTCTCCATTAGAAGTATTATGTTTGGGCGATACCTTTTGTTGAGGTCGTGGAGGTATTGAATTGTCAGGGCCGCCCCCAATCCCTGACAATTCCATGATATTGTGCTCATTGATCTCGTGTGGCTGTTCCGAGACAGCCACCATAACCCTTGCTCGTCTCTTGTGTTTTCTCCTTTTCATTCCTGCCCGCGCGACTCTTGTCGGTTTTCCTTCTCCCGCTTAGTGGTGTTCGACTAATTCTCTTCTTTGGGCTAGTTCTCCATCTTGGTGCCCTCTTTTCGGCCTCTTCCACCTTTATTTCCTCCATATTTTTCAGTCTCTTTGGTCCCGGTTAGTCCTCCATGTCTTCCACATTCCTGTTTAGCGTCATTTTGTTTAGTTATGGGCTAAGGCCAGTAGGTTGGCTAAGGTGTTGTGGGTTTGGCGATGTATGTGGTGTATCCGGTGGGTTTTTAAATATGTAGTTGTGGATGGTAGTGGTATCATCGGGTGTGGTTTGGTTGCTCTGGTGGTCGGGTAGGTAGGTGATTGTGGGTTGTGCTGGCCTGTGTTGCAGCTTGGTTCGGTGTTTCGTCTCGGTTTGTTTGGCCAGGTTTGGGTTCGGCCTCAGCTGGCTTGTCTCTGTGGTTCTCTGTGGGTTCGGCTGGTTCAGCGGTTTTGGATGGTTCTGTGGATTTGGATCAGGTATTGGTCGGTATGGGTTGGCTTGGGTTGTCTCTTCGGGTTGGGGTTATGTCTTGGCCATGTTGGGTGGTCTAGCTTGGTTGTTAGGTACTATGGTTGGTTTAGGTCTCGAATAGGGATGTATATTTGTGGTTCGGCCGGGTTGTTATGTATGGTGATTGCCATGGCATTGTCCATTTCCGTATCTTGGTCCGCCCCCTTGTAGATCTCCTCCTCCCCTACACCTTGGTCCTCATTCCTTTTATCCTCATCCGTGTCCATTGTGTCCGCTTTCCCCTTCCCCTTTGGTTTCCCATCGGTCATCCACCCACCTTCTTAACCCTTGGGTTTTGTTTGCTTTGTGCCCTTGTCTTTGTTCGCTTTTCTTACCTTGGCCATGACATCAAACCAAGACTTCCTCACGGTCGGTTTAGAGCTCGTTTCTTCCCCCACTTTCCTCGGTTCCACGTTGTCGGACCGTGGTGGGTTTAGGTCGGACCCCTACCAACCACGAGTCGTATGCGGGTTGTGTTTGATCATGTTCTGTCATTCGTACCTCCCCTTTACATGATTGGGTTGTGTGGCCTAGCAAGCCACATCCATAACAATAGTCCGACAATCTCTCGTACTTTATTGTCGCCCATCTTTCTCCCCCTTGGGAGCTTGTCCACCAAAAACCCGCCATTAGCAGTTCATCTCCATTGATTTCTACCATTATCCTCATGTAACTCCTGGTCACCCTTCCCGCAATATTTTCTATCTCAAGGCAATTCCCTAGCATGTTCCCAATTCTCCACGCATTTTCATTGCTAAACTTATCAAGTCCTAGATCATGAATTTGAGTCAACATGGTTACCTTCGTGAAATCCACATCGTTTACACTCATGCTAGGTTCCCATCGCTTGATATTCAATATGTGCCCATTGATCACCCATGGGGACATGTCGAGTATCTTTTTCGCGTCCTCTTCTCGACCGAAATCGAACAAGAAGATAGTCGGTTCAACCTCAGTGATCTCGACTGCCCCGAACCTAGCCCACGCAGCCCTTAGTATAGTTTGGACCACCGATAGCTTGATTGCCTTCTGGGCAATAAGTTTGCCCACATACCAGTTGCCTTGCTGCAGTTGTTGGTTGGACCATAGGGCGATCGGCGGTCGCCTGGAGTCATTCGTTTCGCCGGAACTGGACATGGTCGTGGGAGCCGAATCTACCTTACACAATTTGGAAAATGCTAAATTCATAGAATACTTTATACCTATATGAAAGAAGTTGTCTTATGTCTAACATTCAAATTTACATTTTCACAAGAAGCTGTAATGAAATCCAATTCTTCCATATTCCAAATCTAGAACTCCAAAATCGTTGAAATCAATATGAAAGGTACATTATTTATCTTGATCGGTTTAGCTAGTATTTACCTTGTAGACAAGTTGCTTTTGATAAGTGATAGAAATCAAATTTAGAAAGAAAAAAGTAGGTGTTCAAAATTTTGTTCTTTCTCTGTGGGTGTGAAGTGTGAATAAAAGGCTTATTATTAGATTTGTTCAAGTTGGGTTGTATCTTGTAGGCTTTATTTGGGCTATATAAAATGAATTTTATTCATATGAATCTAATTTTTGTAGACCAACTCCAACTGAATTAAATTGGATTAATTGCATACAAATTTTAATTAATTAGAGTCTAATTTTTTTACAATATTTGTTATATATTTATTTAAAAAACTTATTTTGTACTTAAATGTTTGTTTATTTTTTTATGTATTGATCAATGTTTCAGTAGAATTAAGAGAGTCTACAAACGAATAAGAAACTTCAAACAAAAAAATAAATGAGAAGTTGTTGAAGCAAAAGTATGAAGAGTTCAATACCCTGTGGCTTGAGAAAAGAAATCATGTTTACCATCCAAATAATCATGACAAGGCCCGAATAGCTTATTTAGATAAGGGTCCATGTCAACCATGTGACCATGAATTTTCTCAAAGAACATTTGGCAAAGTACGTCGTCGTTTTGTTTCAACTTGGTTTGATGACTATGGAGATTGGTTGGACTATAGTACTTCAAATAATTGATGTCACATTTTGTCTATGTTTTTATCTCTAAGGTAAAAACAACGGAGATCACAGAGGTGGAGATTGTTTTTTAGGATGGATTTACGAATTGGAAGAAAAAATAAAGATTTGATAATCATGTTGTAGTTATAGGTAGTGCTCATTATGAAGCTTATAGCAAATATCAAGATTTATTGAATAAAGAGCAACACATTTCAAGAGTTTTTTTAAGCACAAGGATCAATTACGCAAAGAGTACCGAACACGCTTAACTGCCTCACTTGACTGTGTTCCGTTTATTTTGCTTCAAGGATTGACATTTCGTGGTAATGATGAAGATGAAGGAATCTCTTAATAAAGGAAACTTTCATGAGCTTTTGATTTTTTTTAGCGAGCATAATGAATATATTAAGAGTGTTGTAAAGAATACTCCTGGTAATGCAAAGATGACATCTCCTGATATTCAACAAGATCTTGTTCGAGCATCGGCAATAGAGACTACACGTGAAATTGTTAGAGATCTTGCGGATGAACTGTTTGCGATATTAATTGATGAATCTAGATAAGTGTCAGTTAAGAAGCAAATGGATTTCGTTTTGAGATATGTATATAGTAAATGGAACGTGGTGGAGCACTTTTTTGGCATTGTGCATGTTCGAGATACAAAAGTCTTATCACTCAAAGTAGAGATTGAAGGGTCACTCTCAAAACATAACCTATGCATATCTAGATTGTGTGGGCAAGGTTATGATGGGGCAAGCAACATGAAAGGTGAGTTGAATGGACTAAAAGCTTTGATTATGAAGGAGAATCCATCTACTTATTATGTCTATTGTTTTGCTCATCAACTGCAGTTAGCACTTGTAGCCGTAGCTCAAAACAAAATCTCAGATTGCTGATTTTTTAATACAGTAGCTAAGATCACCAACATGGTAGGATCTTCGTGTAAGTGAAAAGATCTTCTTCGAGAAAATCAGTCTTTTAAAATGATTGAACCATTTGGTTGTGGTGAAATTTCAAGTAGATCGGGCTTGAATCAAGAGAGAAGTCTTTAAAGAGGAGGTGACACACGATGGGGCTACCAGTATAGATCGTTGACTAATCTGTATGTTATGTTCTCTTCAGTTCTTGAAGTCCTTGAGTTTATTGAGCGGGATGGACAATCTCAACCTCAAGAAGATGCAGCATGCTCCCTAATAAATATATTATCTGGTTTTGACTTTGCTTTCATCTTACACTTGATGATCAACATATTGTCAATCACTAATGAGTTATCACTTGCATTGCAAAGGAAGGATCAAGCAATGCTATGATTTTAGTCAAGCGAGTTAAACAACAAATGCAACATATGAGAGATGATGACTAAATATTTTTGATAGATGATGTCTCTTTATTTGTGAGAAACGTGATATTCCGGTTTCATGTGTGGATGATGTTTATGGAGCTGAAAAACGTCCAAGACGTAAGGGAGAGAAAAAAAATTAATCACAAACACTATCAATTTGATTTATTCAATGCTGTGATTGCTTGGCAATTGCAGGAAATCAATCACCATTTCAATGATGTCGATATTGAGTTGTTTCTATGTGTAACTTGTTTGAATTCAGTTGATTCTTTTGCAGCTTTTAACAAATAGAAGTTGGTTTCTCTTGCCCAACTTTATCCCTCGGATTTTTCTGAGGTTGATCTTCATATTCTTGCCAAACAACTTGATAGATTTATTTTTGACATGAAGTGAAGTGTTCAATTTCTAAATCCCAAATTCATTGGCGAACTCTCTCAAAAGTTGGTTGAAAAGAAAATACATATTGTGTATCCATTGGTCTATTTGCTTGTGAAGTTAACGTTAATCTTGCTAGTTAGCACTGCTTCTGTTAAAAGGATTTTCTCGGCGATGAAAATTGTGAAGAATAAATTGTGAAACAAGATGGGTGACTCTTGGATGAACGGCTGTTTCGTTACTCTTATTGGAAAATATATATTTTGTACTATTGACAATTGTAAAACCCGTTGAGAACAAATTTATTTAGAAAATTATTTTATATTTTGCCCCCACTAACTGTGACTGTGCATCTTGTCTTTGTCCCTGTTTATATTACATAGTAAGTGAAAAACTATATAGTATACATGTATAACTTATTTGTTAGTTATTAGTTTTTAATTTTATAAAATTATTTTTAATTAAGAATAACATTAGCTCAATATTATTCCATAAAAATAAATATATTTATAAACAATATTAACCCTATTAGTATTTTCAATATTATAAATTATAGTATAGAGTATTAAGTCTATTTATTCATAAAACTAATTAAAATACATAAATTAATATTAACAGTTATTAATACAATTAAATAATAATTTTCAGTTATTTGTTTTTTTTCATTTCTATTAGTTCAATACGTTTATAATTATATTAATATCATTAGTAAAGTTTTACTTATATTAGTAATAATAAAATTATCTACAAATTTTTATTTATTTATTAGTTAATAAAATATGCTGAGTTTATAAATGTATAAAAAGTATTTTCACAATTTGTTTTCAAATAAAGTAATGTTCATATAATAATTTTAATTTAACTTTTATGATTTAATTACTTATATTAGTTCCATATACTCCGTAGGTAAATCGAAGTTAATATAAAATCTAATAATTTTAATATTTTAACATATAATAATATTAAAAAAAAGTGAACTAATTGTTTTTAGTATATGTAGTGAATTATTATTAATCAAACTATTATGAAGTATAAAAAACGGACAAAAAAATAACGGTTTATAAGATGCAATGAGAATGTTTGGAGGATTTTTAAGTATATAACTTTGTCTACATGTTATTGCAACATCATTAAGGAAATATGTAAGTTAAGGTGGACAAATAAAATTACTCTATTTTAACATGTAAACTACACGTTTTAGTACTTGTCAAAATTTTAGAAGATTTAACAAAATTAATATACATGCATTGTGTATTTATTATATAGGAAAGTTTTCATCATTGTCAAACGTGTCTAAATAGCATGCATTCTGAAAGATGAAATTAAGCGAGTAATATTTTCACTACATAAATTTAACATATATATCTATGTAAATTAAGAACCAAATCCAACAAAAAAATATATATTTAAAAAGAGTAATATGTTTTTTAGTCACCACTAATTAATTAGGCTTATCTAAATATTAGGGTCGGCAATGGTACGGTGAAAACTCGAAAACCATGGTTATTACCTTCATTTTTTTATATGGTTAACCGTACCATTATGGTGTGATGCGTTTGTGGTGATGAATTTTCTATCAGTAATGGTGATGGTGATGGTATTTTAGTCATACCCATAGTTATAACCATGTTTATTATATAAATATAATTATTTAATTTTAATATATTAGCATATACTAATAATAGAAATAGAATTTTCATTTTTCAAATTTCACGAATTCATAATTCTAGAATAAACTATAATTGAATGGTGTTAATTTTAATTTTGAATGGTGTTAATGTTGAATGATGTTAGAGTTAATATTGAATGGTATTAATGTTGAATATTTTTTTTATTTGTAACATAAATTTATGTATTTATTAAGATAACATTTATGGTGTTGCATTATTTTCACATGTGGTAATGAGTATGGGTATACGGAGCCACGGTTAGGTATACGATTATGGTATTGAAAATTGTACATGTAATGGTTATGATATGTAGTTTAAAAATATGGTATTTATCATACCCTAACCATTGACAGACCTACTAAAGACTTCAATATTTTAAAAGAAAATTGAATTAAATAAACATGGGTGTTCAATTAATCTACATTTAAAAAAAAAATTATGATTTTATTACGGAATATAAAAAAATATAGTTAAAATTTCTCTTTTCTATACTCTCTATTCATCTAATTTACTATCATTTGTAAAAGATATTTACACAAAAAAAAAAATGTAATATGTCCATTACAATATATAAAACTCTTTAATTAGAATCAAAATTGTAATGGAGAGTTTTTATATGAATTTAAACATATATATAGAAGGTGAGTACAAAAATTAATATTTTCATCATTGAATATTCTCACATCAAAAGTTAGCTTAACTCTGAAATAAAAACGTAACTAAAGCGCAATCAAAACTTATTGTTCGTCGGACAGCTTTCACTATATGAAGAACATCTTCAGAGAGTCAACATAGATGTAACACACAAACAACTTACGAAAGGAAGAGTGAAAGAAAGGAAACATTCAAATTCAGAATGAGGCGTTTCGTTAAGTGTTGTAGTAGTTCCTTGGTTTTATAGATGTTTTCTAATGAACCTTCATTAAACAGGAAGTTGTATTATGCAAACAATGGGTGTGAGATGGATCCACATATTGTCTAAGTGTAGGTAGTTAATATTACAAAATATCAATTATATGAAGGACCAATCTGTATTAATCAAAAGTTCAAGGACTAAACTGTAATATGATAAATAAATATATAACCATGCAAAGATGACGATAATAAGTCAAGGCCCATGTTAAGCACGGTTTCCTTAAGGTAATTTAGTCCTCCCCAACAGTGAAACGTTTGTGCAAGGGTATATCTTAGGCCTATTACCTCCCAGATTCAACAACGACACCAGTTTTTACTTAGCACGTAGTAGTGACCAGCCGAACTGAACCAAGTTTGGTTTCCTTTGGAAATCAGTCGAACACAACGACTTTCAATACCGAACACGACGGCTTTAACAAATAAAATACTAGAAAGGCCGAACATGACGACCTGAAAGAACCTTGCAAATCGTCAACACGAAGAGCAAAGGAGAAGGATGAACACGAAGAACAACTTCAGAAATTTCGAGAGTTGAGAGGATTTGGTGTGTCAAATGACAGAATTAATTACAGCATTAATTAATTAATTAATTACAGCGATAATTCAATCGTGATTAATTACGATAATTAATACAAACGGTATTAATTAATTAATTAATTACAGTGGTTTAATGTATATAGACCAAAAGAAAAATTACATTGAATCTGGACAAAATTATAATCCGGTTTAGAAAAAACCGGCTCGCGCTAGGCAAGCTTTCTGGTCCGACAATCGTGTACGCATGTCGCGGGCACGCACACAAGCCAAATGGTATGAAGTGCTAACCAAATCCGTGTTTTGCACCCCCCCTGTTCGCAAGAGAGAGTCTCTTGACTTGATTACTTACACACTTGAGAAGTGAATAATCATATATATGTTTCTCCAAGCATGAATCCGGTCGGTGTGGGATATAATTTCACAAGAGAAATACACTTCTCTTCCATTCCACGTTGATTTTGCTAGACTTGAGCCCAAAACCCAAAACTTGTCCAAATTGCTTCCAAGCCCCTTTTCAAGCCCAATATTCCAACAATCCCCCACATGGAAGAGATTTGTATTGACTCGATTATAAAGATTTTAAACAATTGGTACTTGCATAGGATAGGTAGGTGTAATCCATTTGAACCTTCCCTTGTGATTTATGTAGCTTTTACTAGATAGTCAGTAGACGCGATGTCTTTGAACTGTCTATCGTAGGTGTAATAGTTGTACACACAATTTACACAAGTATCTTCTTATCATGGTTCAGTTCAAACTTTATGTGTCCGTTATGGACATGGATCACAATGCCTGGTTTTGCAAGTGTTGCTAAGAACCATGCCCCCACAGTTCCACTTGAAGCGGCCCCTCTTCTCACTTGCATAGGTGATTCATGAGTAACATCATTACTCATTCGGACTTCCGAAATCTAAAAATCATTAAAAGCTTAAGCTTATCCTTAATTTCTCCATCACTGTTTCTCATCATAGGAATGACTTCTTAGGGTATTAGTGTTTTCCCTACAGTGATTTCTATCACTATTGTGATTAGGTTGTCCCTTTGAACCTAGATACTGGGATCTCCATTCAACTAGGGTGGGTTTATCCTTCACAATAGTTTTTCATTCCATGGGCTTTAATCTCATTCCTCTTGATGATTTTACAACTTGCTCTTTTGTTAACCCCTTGGTCAGTGGATCTGCTATATTATCATTCGACCTTACATAGTCGACAGTAATAATACCAGTTCCGAGCAATTGTCTTATGGTATCATGTATTTGACGTATATGTCTAGACTTACCATTATACATTTCACTTTGTGCCCTACCAATCGCAGATTGGCTATCACAATGTATACTTATGGCGAGTACAGGCTTTGGCCATCTAGGAATATACTCTAAAAATTGTTGTAGCCATTCAGCCTCTTCTCCACATTTGTCTAGAGCTATGAACTCAGAAACCATGGTTGATCTGGCTATAATGGTTTGCTTAGAGGATTTCCAAGAGATAGCGGCACTACCCAAAGTGAAGACAAATCCACTCGTAGATTTTGAGTCTCTTGAATCGGTTATCCAATTCGCATCTGAGTATCCTTCTATTACAGAAGGAAATCTCATGTAGTGCAATTCATAGTTACGGCTATATCTCAAATACCTTAGCAACTGGTAATTCCTCTCCAATGGTCTATACTTGGAATACTCGTGAATCTACTAAATACCCCCACAGTGTATGCTATATTTGGTCGTGTACAACTCATCAAGTACATTACACTTCCAATAATCCTAGAATATGTCAATTGAGAAACACTATCTCCAGTGTAGTTAGAAAAAGGTTTGCCCTCTATAGGAGTACCAACCATTTTCACATCATCTTTATTGAACTTTTCTATTATCTTATCAATATAATGAGTTTGACTTAAGATAATTTCATCTGATGTTTTTGTTATTTTGATTCCAAGAATCACATCAGCGAGACCCATATCTTTCATGTCAAACTTTGAGTTCAACATATCTTTCGTTGATTTGATCATTTTATCATTGCTCCCAATTATAAGCATATCATCAACATAAAGACATAGCATGATATGCCCATCTTTTGTATCTTTTATATAGATACATTTATCACATTCATTTATTTTGAACCCCTTTTCAAGCATGAAATTGTCAAATTTTTTATGTCATTGTTTAGGGGATTGTTTTAAGCCATAAAATGACTTAACCAACTTACATACTTTCCTCTCTTGTACTGGAGCAGTAAAACCCTCACGCTGTTCCATGTAGATTTCTTCTTCTAAATCTCCATTGAGGAAGGCAGTCTTTACATCCATTTTATGGATTTCTAGATTTCTCAATGCTGCAATAGCAATTATCAAGCTAATGGATGTTATTCTCGTTACCGGAGAATAAGTATCAAAATAATCTAGACCTTCTTTTTGTTTAAATCCTTTGATTACAAGTCTGGCCTTATATTTATCTATCGTTCCATCTGTTTTCATTTTCCTTTTGAAAATCCACTTGTAGCCTAGTGGTTTGCATCCAGGTGGCAGATCCACTAGCTCCCAAGTGTGATTTTGCAGAATGGATTCGATCTCATTTTGAATCGCCTCTTTTCAAAGAGGACCTTCCGGAGAACTTACGGCTTCAAGAAACGTTTGAGGCTCAACTTCTAACATATATGATAGAAAATCTGGGCCAAAAGATTTTTCAATTCTCATCTGTTTGCTCTTCTGAAGCTTAACCTCAACATTTTCTTCTTCCTGGCTATCATATTTTATATCCTCATAAGCTCGTTTTGAAGTACTTGCTTCCTCCCTGAGCTTTGCAGGAAATACATATTCAATGAAAGATGCATTCCTCGATTCCATTATAGTATTCTTATGAATATCTGGAATCTTAGAATCATATACCAGAAAGCGATATGCATTACTGTTCTTGGCATATCCTATGAATATACAATACACGGATTTTGGCCCTATCCTTACTTTTTTAGGTGGAGGTATTGCCACCTTAGCAAGACATCCTCATACTCGAAGATGATGATATGAAGGTGTTCTATCTTTCCATAATTCATAAGGAGTTTTATTTTCCTTTTTCCAGGGTACCTTATTTAAATGGTAGTTGCTACTTAATATAGATTCTCCCCACATATTCTGGAGTAACCTAGAACTTAATAACATTGAATTCATCATCTCTTTCAATGTTCGGTTTTTCCTTTCAGCAACTCCATTTGATTGTGGCGAATAAGGTGCTGTGAATTCATGAATGATTCCATGATTCACACATAATTCTTGAAAGGGAGCATCATACTCTCCGCCCCTATCACTTCTTAGCACCTTAATCTTTTTGTTGAGTTGATTTTCAACTTCTTGCTTATAAAGAATAAATTTATCTATAGATTCATCTTTGTTTTTCATCAAGTATACATAGCAGTATCGTGTGATGTCATCAACAGAAGTAATAAAATACTTATTGTCACCCATTGTTTGCACAATTTTTAAATCACATACATCACTATGTATTAAGTCAAGGGGCTAAGTTTTCCTTTCAACTGAATAAAACGATGTCCTTGTTAATTTAGCTTCAACACAAGTGACACACTTGTGTTTGGGATCTATTAAAAATTTGGGAATGTGATTTAACGCAATTAATCTACACATTGTATCATAATTGACGTGACCAAGTCTACCATGTCACACATCAGAAGACTCAAGCATGTAATCAGAAGAACTTTCTTTATTCATCTTAGGTTTGATCACCATTACATTTAACTTAAACATGCCCCCACAATCATATCCCCTTCCCACAAACACCCCATTCTTAGTCAATACAAGTCAGACTCTAGGACTAAGTGAAAGCCATGTTTGTTGAGCAAGGACCCAGAGACTAGATTCCTTCGTATGTCTGGCACGAACAATACATTCCTCAGAGTTAGTTCCTTGCCAGATGTCATCTTCAGGATAACATTCCCTTTGACTTTGACTTCTGAGAAAACTGAATTTCCCACGAAAATCTTGTCTCTAGTTTCAACTTCTTCAAAGTCGATGAACATTCCTCTATCAGCACAGATGTGTTTGGTGGCCCCAGTATCTACCCACCATTCTCGTGGGTTGGAGTCAACCAGGCTCATCTCAGACACAACGGCGGAATGGTCCAACTCCTCTGTGTCTTTTGAGACCGCTCCAATCGTGTTTGCTTCTTGCTTCTTCTTCTTAGGCAACATGCAAACATTAGACTTATGACCTATCTTACCGCAATTAAAACAAGATCCTTGAAAGCCTTTTGGAGGTTGGGTCTTATGCTTTTTGGAGATTCCACCTTTGGGTCCAAATTTCTGACTCTTTTGCTTTCCCTTTTGACCGTGCTCCACAACATTGGCTTTTACGAGGTTAACCGCCTTTTTAGCCTTCATTGTTTCCTCATGGATTGAAACACGGTGGACAAAGTCTTCAACTGTTATTTCCCGAGTCTCCTGTTTTAGACTTGCACTGAACTTCCACCAACTTGGAGGTAGTTTTTCAATCATACACACAACTTGGAAAGGTTTGTTAAACTGTATGTTCAACTTCTCAATTTCTTGTATTAAAAGTTGAAGTTCATGCACCTAGGGTAAGATCAGTTTGGAGTCAATCATTTTGAAGCTTAGGAATCGTCCTACGACAAACTTTTGTTTATTGGCTTCATCATCCCTGTACTTTTTGTCAAGGTCTTCCCACAGTTCTTTGGCAGTCTTTTTTTCTAAGTACACGTCGTACAGGCACTCAGTCAGACAGTTCATCACATAATTCCTGCACAAGTAATCAGAATTATTCCACTGATCTTTAGCCATTAAATATTCTGGTTCATTTTCTCCCTGGACCGGGGGATCATTAGTCAGAAACTGCGTCAACCCTAAGGTTGTTAGGAAAAAATGCATCTTCATACGCCATCTCTTAAAATTAGAACCGTCGAATTTCTGCGGCTTCTCTGCATAAACTAGTGAACATTGAGGTCGGACCACCGGTCTAGCCATCCCATTTGAGCTTCCAAGAATAGGGTTATTCTGGACAGGCTCTTGGGCTACATTCTGATTTGACCCATCTTGGCCCAATTGGTTCAAGTTGTCCACATTTTCGTTCAATGCCATTTATGAAGTATGGATATAAATTTAGTTTGTTTAATTGAAATATATTTCCACAAAACTTACAATTAATCCTGAACTTACATTAATACACGAACTTGTCCTTTGAAACAAAATAAATTACCTTAAGATTGTTACAAAATATCAATTATATGAAGGACCAATCTGTATTAATCGAAAGTTCAAGGACTAAACTGTAATTTGATAAATAAATTTATAACCATGCAAAGATGACGATAACAAGTCGAGACCCGTATTAAGCACGGTTTCCTTAAGGTAATTTAGTCATCCCCAACCGCGAAAGGTTTGTGCAAGGGTATATCTTAGGCCTATTACCTCCCAGATTCAACGACGACACCGGTTTTTACTTAGCACGTAGTAGTGACCAGACGAACTGAACCAAGTTTGACTTCCTTTGGAAATCAGTCGAACACAACGACTTTGAATACCGAACACGACGGCTTTAAAAAATAAAATACTAGAAAGGTCGAACACGGCGACCTGAAAGAACCTTGCAAATCGTCAACACGGAGAGCAAGGGAGGAGGATGAACACGAAGAACAACTTCAGAAATTTCGAGAGTTGAGAGGATTTGGTGTGTCAAATGACAGAATGTGTGAGGGATTTTATAGGCTGAATTCTGAGGTTAAGCATTAATTCAATCGTGATTAATTACGATAATTAATTCAAACGGTAATTAATTAATTAATTATAGCGGTTCAATGTATTTAGACCAAAAGAAAAATTACATTGAATCTGAACAAAATTATAATCCGGTTTAGAAAAAAACGGCTCACGCTAGGCAAGCTTTCCGGTCCGACAATCATGTACGCATGTCGCGGGCACGCTCACAAGCCAAATGGTTCGAAGGGCTAACCAAATCTGTGATTTGCACCCCCTGCTCGCAAGAGAGAGACTCTTGACTTAATTACTTACACACTTGAGAAGTGAATAATCATATATATGTTTCTCCAAGCATGAATCCGGACGGTGTGGGATATAATTTCACAAGAGAAATACACTTCTCTTACATTCCACATTGATTTTGCTAAATTTGAGCCCAAAGCCCAAAACTTGTCCAAATTGCTTCCAAGCCCCTTTTCAAGTCCAATATTCCAACAGTTAATTATATGGTAAAATACGACATTGTCACCTAAACTTTACGCCGATTTTAAGTTCCCTCCTTAAAGTTTAAAATTTTAAATTTTAATCCTAATGCTTGGACCAGATGAAAATTTTCCTTTTGTCGTGACTTTACCGTTTAATACTGACGAAAATGTGATCATGTGCAGATCACGTGACTTTTTAATATATTAAATTGACAAAATTGCCTTCCGTGGAGCTTCACCAACACGATACTTCACCGTCCTCACTAGAGTTTCACAAAACTATCTTCTGTCGTTCCATAGCTTCACCAGCAGGGCGAAGCTCCTCGGACAGAGTTAGGATTTCTGGTTCACAAACGAATTGAGTTCTTGAATTGGAACGAAGACAGAGCTTCACATACGAAGACGTTGGTAGAATCACAGAGTCTGAGCTCTTGAATCACCAAACTCGACTCTCATTCACTCTTAAACCACCGGAATCCGCTTCTCTGACTGCCCCTGCTCCTCACTCCCCGCGACACAATTCTCGGAGGAGTGCTTGACCCGTTAAACCTCGTCGATGTATGTTTCAGACGGCAGCTCGTGGCGGCAGATTGGGCGGGAGTTACGCTCAGAGTGGTAAACGTGCTTACATGGCATCTCTCTCGCTTCCGATCCAAGCTCAAACTCGTCTTTGCAGACGGCGCAGTGCAATTCAATGTGTATATGATCGGAACAGCAAGGTACTAAACGACAACGACACTTCAATTGTCTTGATAGCTACCAAACGAACCTTGAAGCGACATAGTCATAATTGTCCCGAGCATGGATTCTCCGACCAGGACGGGGTTGTTCTTCCTCGACGTTGATGAGATTTCAACGATTTTCTTTACCTCATCGGCTCGTTGTTGGATGGAGTTTGCTCCGACGAAGTTTGCTCTGTACATAAGGGTGGTAGACCAGACGCATCAGCCATGGAGTTTTGTCAAGAATGGTAAGACCAGACATCAATTCATCTTCTTTGTTTATATTTTGGAATGGATGGCGCTTTGGTCTTTTCAGAAAGTTAAAAAGTCACGTGTCACTCAAGCGACCACATTTCAGTTAGGAATAAACGGCAAACTCACGGCAAGAGGATATTTTTCATTTGATCCAAATATTACGATTAAAATTTAAAATTTTAAGGGGGAAACTTAAGAATGGAGCAAATTTTAGGGGGCAATATCGTATTTTACCCTTAATTATATTAAAACTAATGAAACATACGGTATTGAGTTTCAACTTTCTTACCAACTATAAAATTCGATTAAATTCATGTATTTTTCGTCAGAGTTCTAATTTTATTATTTACTTACTTTACTTTTTTATTTAATTTTTAGATATTTAAAAAAATGTCTCACAATTGAAAAAGGAACCAATATAAATTTCTACTGCTGAGGGTGCGATCAACAAAACAAACAATACCTCTAAAACGTGTTATTTGTTCTCAGACAACAAACCTACTCCTAATTTACAATTTTAATTCACTATAATTTTTTTTAATCAAAATCGTAATTTACATGCACTCTAATCTTAATTTAGTTTTAGTCAATTTCGTTAGTATTTTAGGGTTAATAAGTTCAATAAAACCTTAAATTTCACACGTGAATCGAATAATATTTTAAAAACATTATGTGGTTAGATGCACTTTTATATTCGTGTAGATTATCATTTTTGACGTCTCCGTTAAATTTTCATTATTAGTTTTTTTTTAAAATAATCAGATGACATGTTAAATCAATATGACATGTTAAATCAATGGTCACGTCAATATCACATATATATATATATATATATAATATTTATTTAAAGAAAGTTGAGTTTTTTAAAAAAATAATCTATGTTTTTTTTTAGAAAATTAAGTATATAAAATAATATTTCGAAAAATAGGTATACGCGCATCTTTGGGTAGCGCGTATTTGCAATACGCGCACCCTAGGGTGGAGCCTATTCAATAGGCACCAAATACAGATGCACATATATTTATTTGTTTTTTAAAAAAATGTTTGATAACAACGACTCGATTTTTAATTAAAAATAAAATTATGTATCTATTAAAAAAACTTTAAAAAAATTATAGTAAGTAGATATTTTAATTGCGATTCAAATTATGCAAAAAATATTAAATTTGGATTTACGGATTGACAGTACGGTCTGCCGTAAGTTGAGATATGAAACTTTTACTTAAAAAATTATAACTCAGACCATGTAAGTCCAAACTCACCACGGTTAACGTCATTTATATCGTAATTCAATTATCTACCTAGGGTAATTATAAAACAAACGATGTTAGGTTACAAAATCAATGTATTTCCAATCAAAAAAAATTATCCTAGGCAGATAATTGAATTACGACATAAATGACGTTAACCGTGGTGAGTTTGGACTTACATGGTCTGAGTTATAATGTTTTAAGTAAAATTTTCATATCTCAACTTACGACAGATCGTACAGTCAATCCGTAAATCCAAATTTAATATTTGTTGCATCATTTGAATCACAATTAAAATATCTACTTACTATAATTTTTTTAATTGACACATAATTTTATTTTTAATTAAACATTGAGTCATCGTTGTCGAACAAAAAAAAAAAATGCATATGTATTTGGTGCATATTGAATAGGCGCCACCTGGCCTGCGCCTATACCTATTTTTCAAAAAAAAAATTTATATACTTACGTTTCTTTATGAAAAAAAAAATGATTACTTTTTAAAAAACTCAACATAGTTGGGTAAAATATTTATTTACCCCTAATGTTTTAATGTATTTTGAAATTCCTCTAGAAGTATAATTTTTTAAAATTTCATCCTTAAATGTTGGATAGATAGAGTTTTTCTACACTTCAATTTTTCATCAAAACTAAACATAATATATTTTGAAAATAACAAAAATAATAACACTTAAAAATATCACTATCAAACTCTTCAAAAAAAAACGAATATTACAATTATGAGAGTTTGATTGAGGCGCAATTGAGGGAGCTATGATTTTGGTCAATATTCAACCACTAACCTCAATCGACTTAGAATTTGATTAGCCCCAATTGAGGGGTTTAGGGATTGTCCTTACTCAAACCAAGTTTCCCACCCATAAACAAGCTAGTATGGGTCATGACCATAGCCCCTCAATTTAGTTTTAGCTAAACTACACATCAATCGAGACTCAATGAGGAGGCTAACGTATGGGTATATCGATACATATCAAGCCCTAATTAAATTGAGAATCAATTATAATATATATAACAAAACTATTTTTGGTATTTTTAAAAATACTATATAATCTTTATTAGTTTTAAAACATATTACGATAAATTTGAATAGAAAATTGAACGGAATGAACAAACTCAAAAATTAAAAGAACAACCATACTATAATGAAAATTTTAAAAATATGTTCAAACGTTAAGAGGCAAAGCCGCAATTTACTTCAAATAATTTAGAAATTTCAAAAAATATATATTAAATTTGCTACAAATTTATATTTTTTTTTACAATTAGAAACTAATTTAGAAAAATGAAAAAAACAATGTGTATAGTTGTAGAAAAAATAGATAAAAATCTCATATAAATCCTTAAAATATAAAAGTTATTATTAATATATGTATTTAAAAAAATGAGGAAAATAAACAATATAAGGGGCTTTGCTCTATTAGACATGATCAGGGTCGAGCTCTAGGTTGGGTCCAACCCAAACCAGATGGCCTAACCTGGGCAACTTGAATTCGATCCAACCCAAACCATGGCTCAACCCCAGCTGCCTGACCTGGGTAACTTGATTTGGTCCAACCCAGACCATGGCTCAGCCCTGGCGAGGTTGATTTAACCCCAAGAGTCATCTACCCTTAGGGTCAGTCTTAGGCTAGGGTTCAACCCCTTGGTTTGGGTCCAACCCCAGACCATGGCTTAACCCTACCTGGCTAGGTCCAATCAAACCAAGGATCTTAATTTTTCTCTATTTTTCTATTAAAACATATATCTTTAAAGCACAACATAACCCGACAATACGAGTCAAACTTGAAGGTGCATATGGTTTTGATTTTGCACTTCTCTTGGTAAGATTCAAAGAGATTTGTGTCAACAAAAGATATAGCAGCATCTCAGACATAAATGAAGTGCCATTCTTTTCTTGCACAGATGAGCAACGGACTCCACTCATGAGCTGGGTAGCTCACATATTTAACTATATATTAAGAAAATTCAGTTACCTTCATGACCGTATACCATATGGAGAGCTCTAAACTAAGCAATTCAAAATTGATTCTCCACACCAAACTACATCGAGGATACACGTCACCACAGGAAGCAGTGTGTTCATACACTACACTAACAAGTCAAGTCTTGATTTACCCTAAACCATCCATGAAATCTACCAAACTTAAGAGCACGCTCTCTTTGTACACTAACCAAGTAACATAACATGGCCACAAACACAGCATCACTAGCTGCACAAAAACCAACCACTCTCCTTTGAGTAGAGCATATTTGAAGTGAAGAAAAATGGAGAAAAGTGGAAACAGGAACGTACCTTATTCACACTTGATCGACTTGTAGATATGGCGGACGAAGAATAGAGATGCACGAAAACCCACTGAACCGAGCATCAAGAAAAAGCCATAGCAGATGCAAGCCATGTACCCAAAGAAGAAGGATGTCTGCATTAGACCAGACATGTCTGAACGTGCATAGTAGTAGTAGAAGCAGTAGCCGTAGATGAACAGACCCGTTGATCCTCCAATTAAAAAAGACCTAACATAATTAAAATTCCAAAACTTCATTATTGAAGGACATAATACACTAGGGACAAGTAAATAAAATTTTAAAAAAAATATGAGGGAGGGAGCGAGTGGTGCGGAAGAAAATACCTCCACCACCATTCATGGTCTTCAGCAGTCAGTTGGAAGTATGTCAAAGCCACAGTGATGAAGGCCGTGACAATCAGAAGAATGATGAAAACAATGAACAGGATACTGTATATGGTGTAAATTCTGTGACCCCAAACACTTGCAAATATATAGTAAAGCTCAATATAGATAGCGCTGAAAGGAAGGAAGCCTGCCATTGCCATTTGAGGTATTGGGCTCCGATACCATTGCAAATGGGGGATTTCCCGAGGATACTTTGTGGTACGGCAAGGAGCTTGGAACTCAGCCTTGCTGTGCTTTCCAGCAATACCACCCAAAACTAGCAGTGGGGCTGTTACCAGGGCCCATATGAGAAATATCACAACAATAGTGCCAAAGGGTAGAGCAGCAGTCGAGTTATAAGCAATAGCAACAGTGTTTAGGAAACAGAAAGTTAGAAACAGTGGCCCGCAGAAAAGGCATCCGGTCAGCAACAGGTTTCTCACCTACAGTCCATGGAGCGCCCAAAATCAATTTCCTCAGACGATTAGAGGTAAAATATATCAAAAAGTTAATACCATTCTTGCATTAAAAAAAATTATCATTCTTTAGTTATGCGTACTAAACTTCATGTCGCATTATTGCATACTAAACTTACAAACCGTCATTGGGTACCAACACTAAATGAATGTATAAAGATTAAATACTAATAATAATGCACTAAATGAAGTTTAGTATGTAAAGCTTAAGATGCATATAAATCCAGTATGCAATAGTGTCATTATTGCTATATTATAGCAAATGCTGAATCAGAATATCCCTAAACACCTACCCAGTTGGTTCCCTCGAGCTGTAGATAGAAAGATGTTGCTGTGTAGCCAGCAACCCCAGATGTAAGTGCATAGATGACAACTAGTGCAGTGAATAAAGCCCCTCGGTTGTACGGATAAAATACGCCAACCAATGCAAGCATGAAGATGAACACCGTCCTGAAGACATAAAATTCAGGTTTCAGAATACTAGGGAAAGTAGCAATTGTGAACTAATTCCAATACTCTTACAGAGTAAATAACTGAGTTCCAGAACCAAGAGAAGCAGCAAACAAAGATTTCTGCTTTGGGAACCGGAAAACATCTCCGTGTATATATTTCCAACCAGTCTCGTCTTGGTCATCAGCTTCTTCCTCATCTTGCGCATACCTGACGAAACAAATGCCAAAAATACACTCATTAAACAATAGGATCTCAAGAAAGGCAGGCTTATTATTCATATGCCAAAATCTTACTTCATGAAATCGTTCTTCAGCACACGCATGAGAATCGTTGCTAGAAAACCAGTCAAAAGCAAGACTGTCACACACGAGTTTATAATCGAGAACCAATGGATTTCCAAGTGATGAGGCAATGAAGAGGAATGAGAATATTTATCCATCCTCTTCTCATATGGTATTTCAGTTTCCTTCCATTTAACTGTGTACATAAAGTCTGCATCAACTTCCCTGTCCTCTGTCAAATCAACCACAGATAGAGGGTCCATTCGAGCGGTGACCTCAATAACCCGATCCTTGTTGTAAAGAACATCAAACTGTATATGCTTATAGAGGTAATATCTGAACTCAGTCGGATCAGTTTTTCCTTCCTTGTCAACTTTCCCTATGAAACCCCAGATAGGCAAGTCATCGTAGTACATCTGAAAATAGTAATCTTTCTTCACAGCAGCTCGGAACTTGGCCACATCCTCTTTTTTCAGCTTCTTTGAACAGACAACCCTAGAGTCATGATCCTCCCTGAAGTTCAGCTTATATGGAGCGCTGACAAGACGGTCTCCATTCAATACCTCGCCAAGAGCTTCCGGCTTGTCTTTTACATTGTCTACAAGGAAATCAAACATCAACAATTAACCAACTTACTTTGGAATCTGAATGACAGAACATAACCAACCATATAGAAAAACAGTTTAAAGATTGTTTTTTTCAGAAACATAATCAACTGTACAAAGTATACTGCATTTCTAAACCATAGACCTCTATAAAGAAAGGCACTATAGAAAGTAAAAGTATATAGGTTAGCAAGACATATGGGTGGAAGACCCCTCCCCCCAAGATTGCTAGAGCAATTAATTCACAGAAACTAGTCAAGTTTCAGAAATTTACACCAACATTCAAGTCATCTAATGCATTTCTATGACATTGAACTAAACAATAGGAACTCTAAGAACCACTTAAATTTACATCTTGCGAAGTATTCGGTCAATGTCCAAATTACCAGACGCAGGGATTGCCCATCAAGAGAGAGAAATTCTTCTAATTTTGCATGTAAAAAGCTCAAATATTGGCTAAATACGAAAGTACATCGGTTTGATTCTTACAGCAGGCTATTCTGTTTAAAAGAAAATAAAACAAAGAAGACGCATTTGAATTGGAAACATAGTACAAATAGAAGACGAGGACATCAGAAGAGATAACAAACCTGGAGAACAGAAAGGAAGATCAAAGAACCGATATGTTTCACTGAAACCAGAGAACAAAAGCAAGCAATATTAAGTCACACCCTATCCCGTAGAAAAAGAATCATCTGAGGTGAAACCAAAAGTAGGGCACGGGAAGAAGAAATCAGAACGATTAAATAATATCTAATCCAGCGCATGACAGATTGATTCACCTCGGATTATGGAAAGGTCCGACCTTATTGGCATATAGAGGGACAACTTCGCGCTCCTTGTAACGGTGATCGGCGGCATATGATCTAACCGGGGTTCCGCACCAGAGGATGCAAAGAACAAGAAGCAAAGCTGTGATGGAACCTGCAACTGATCCCGTCATTATTTCCTGCGGGGAGAATATCCTCAGCTGTCAGGAATCGGGCTCGATTTTGAGGAGGATATTAAAATAGAAAGAGAAGAAGACGAAGATGCAGTGAGGAAGAAGATGAAGTCAAGCAAGGATGACCATAGAGTACAGACGGAGTTTAATAAAAAGGTAGGCACTATGCCAACAAAATTAGAAAAAGTAAATATATTGAAAATATATTTAGCAAAATGTATATATGCGCTGTGAGTATCCGTTAAGACACGTTTAAGACGTATCTGTTAAGACACGAAACGACACCATTGTTACCCATACTTACGTTAGCCATGCTCAGGAGGCATCGACGGTTCATCACCTCATTGACCCTTATTAAAGATAGTCACGAAACGATTGGCTGTGAGAACCAACCCAATAAGGAGATAACTCCCCAAGTCTTCGGGATCAGTTAAGGAGCAAGATTCCAATAACTCGTTCTTCCTAAGTGATCGTCATGATTCCCAGGGTTTTTCCTCAGAACTCGTCGAAAAATTGACAATAATATGGCAATGCATATGGAATTGGAAGGGGTTCCTCTGTCGTTAGAAGAAAATAGCAAAGAACTGAAGCTTGCTCTTGGGGAGTCGTCGAAGAAGAAGAATCTTTCACGACATCTACTATGCCCCGTTTTTGTAAAGGTTCCCCCCTTTGTTTCTCCAACATTGAGCGAGGGTTAACCCTCTTCTACTCGTTGTTGGAGAGGTCAACACTACTTAGAGCGATGCCAGAGTGTTCCTGCACGTAATTATATGCACTAAATAAGGAAAAACCTACAAAAGATAAAGAAAATGTGTTAGACGAGGAAGTATTACCCAATTGACGGGAGAATGAGGGAGTGAATTTCTAATCATAACGCCTTCAAGTGCCTCCTTCAAGATGGATGTTAGGCAGAGGGAAAATTTCCTATAATGAATAAGGTAAATCTGGATTAACACTTCTTCATTCCCTTTGGATAAATCCTCTAGGCTAAGTTTAAGGTCAGTGGCATATGGACCCAAAGGCCAGGTGATGCCCCTTTGATGAAAAAGTACTGACATGTGTAGTTGGAATTGGTAATTTTGGAACTCCTGACCAAAGGGCAAGAGGGGTCCCACATCAATTGCACTGAAAATCGGGATACCTTTTTTGGGGGGAAAACTGGTGAGAAAAATTAAAGGTTAATAGTTCCAATGGTCCTATATGTTTGGGTCATGTGATCGAATGGTACCCCTATGTTGTTTTATGGTACCGAATGTTTCGAAATGTTGTTATTTGGTCCATTCTCCTAACCAGAGTTAGTTTTTGTCGTGAATTGTCCACGTGATACTCAGGTGTTCAAATATTTGAGTTGAAATGTCTATTTTTCCCTAAGATGTTATTTTATAAACAAGTTCCTTCCTCTTTCCATTATCAGCCTCTTCGTGCATGTTTGCTTCTTCGGTATTTGTTCTTCAGTCTTCATTTATTGGTATGTCTGCTTATTCTTCAGCCTCTTCCAAAGAAGTTCCTAAGTTGAAGTCGCAACAATGCCACCGTGGTTTCATCTGCATTGTCAAACCAGCCGAAACCTGGGAGATTTTTTCACAAAGATTTCATGGGTGTCTACAATTTGAGGTTGCCATTCTCAATCGCGGTTTTTATGTACTTTTTAGGGTTAATTACTTAATTGGTTACACATGTTTGACTAATGTTCAGAATGGTTACACATGTTTCAAAATGTGATTAATTGGTTTTGCTATGTGACTAATTGGTTACACATGTTTTTCCCAATGTGATTAATTGGTTATTCCGTTAGTAAACCGTTAATTTTAACGTTAATTCATTTTTTTAACATATTATTGAATTGTGAAATGACTATTATGCCCTTAGTTGTATTGAAGAACACATGGAAGGATTGAAGAACCAGAATTAAATCAAATTCGATTTGATGTTCTTGAGAACCCAGAAATGTTGTTTCTAGGTTCTCAAGAACCTAGAAACAGCATTTCTGGGTTATTCACATTGTGGGTAACATGTCGAACCTTTTAATCACATCATTTCAAACAACAGTATCCATTTAATCACATTATAGAGAAACATGTATGACCATTTAATCACATTTGGTGATAACATATACTGCAATACAGAACTTCAAGAACCCAGAAATAGCATTTCTGGGTTATTGAAGAACCCAGAAACAACATTTCTGGGTTATTAAAGAACCCAGAAACAACATTTCTGGGTTATTGAAGAACCCAGAAACGCGATTCTGGGTTCTTCGATTCTTGTTCTTGGAGATGATGATGTGTTCTTGAAGATGATTCTAGGGGTAATTACGTCATTTTACGTATCTAAATAGTGACTTAACTATGACTTCTAACAGTGAACAGTAAAAAAAAACAAATAGTCACATTTCAAAACCAATTAATCACATTTTGAAACATGTGTAACCATTATGAACATTGGTCAAACATGTGTAACCAATTAAGTAATTAACCCTACTTTTTAAAAGCTTGGATTTCTCAAATCTCGGTCTGTAACCCTAATTTATGTTTAAGAATCTCTTATTGTTGAACCCTAATTTTGATGAAACTTAAACATTCCCATGAAACCCTACTTTTTGATTGAAGTATGCTCTTCTTTGTTGCTTTTTTTTCCATAGGTTGGTGGAAATCGTGGATGTGGTTACTTATGTTGGGAGGATCCCCCAATGTTCCCTTATGGAAGAAAAGCAGTGCACAAATTTGAAGTAATGCACAGTGAATTGTGTGTCATTAAATACAACTCAATGAGAAACATTGAATCCAAACCTCCTCTTAATCTCAACACGAATGAACTCATTTTGTAAGTCTGGTTGTTGACGAATCATCTCCAAAAAGTTCTCACATATCCAGTGTCTTCCAACACTTTGATAATAGTGAGCTCTTGGACAGTTATATTCCTTCCTGAGTTTTCTAATTTGGAATGTGTTCTCCTTATTTAACTTTGACGCAACCACCTTAAATCCACGGTCATTTTGGCACAAACACATGAATCGACTGGTTGTTGTTCTTACCCATCTGAATTACGTAGGCATGTTCGATTGCATGATGTTTAATGGTCTCGCGGAACGTTTTGCCAGTCTCAAAGATCATTCCAAGCTCGAATTCTAAATGAGCACCGAAATCATCTTTATACTGCTCTCAGCGTCTTCCACTAGTTGATTCGTCTTCCTTGTCACTGTTCTTGAACAGATTGGGGGGTTGCAATTGTGTTAACGACATTTTCAATGTCTTCACCAAACCCTGATTGTTCTCTGAAATGGTTGACTTGCTTTCTCTTTCCTTCTGCTCGGTTTCCTGCATTTTCATCCACTTGGGCATCTGCGTACTCTGATGCAGTTTTATCACCATCGAGTCTAACGGCAGCAGTTGCACCCTCAATTGATGACCCTCCCACCTTTTTCTTTCTCGACAACCGAGAGTGGGATGCCTGGTTTTCATCAGCTAAGTCTTCCCAATCGCTCTCCTCAGTTGTACCCCTGTTTGAAGATTCCCACGCTGCATTCGAAGATTAATCAGACGGACTTTCAAACATCTTTTCCTTTCCCTTACCCTTACTACCAGTGTCTTCCATCTTGTTTTCAACGTGAACCTTCTTCTTCCCAATTACAATTCCTTGCTTCTTCATTTTGGAACTGAATTGTGGACCAACAACTCTCAATTGTAATTTCTCCATAAATTTCGACTTACACCAAATCAGAGCATCAAAAGGAGGCATCACAAAGAGTTTAACAACAGGTATCGTTAGATGATTACCCAACATCGCAACTACATTAGCATCATTGCGGATCACTACAAGGTCGTTCTCTGAATTACCATTTGGTGGGAGATACCATATGGTCTCTTCATGACTAAGATCATAATCTAGACCATCCACAGGCATCTCCATATTTTCGAGCTTTCCTTCAAACACCTTAACGTTATCACGATCCACCCACTTACCACTATAACCTATTTGAAGACTATAACTGATATCCACATCTAGCACCATCCCTAGTACAAGGCAAGATTAGTTGGGATGAGTTTCAACTTACAACATAAGCCAACAGTTAACAAACCAACAAATCACAACAACCGTTTCTTTCAGACTCTGTTTTGAACTGACAGAACCTTAACAAACTATGTTTCAAAACATACAGACAAAACAAAACAAAACGGCCGAAAATAAACCGCACTGATCACATCATAATGAATCGCGAAAATAAACCAAAACTCATCACTGTCGCAATTTCTCCAATTTCGCATAAGAACAACACAACAAGCAACATAACTTACCCTAACTGATTTCCACTAAAATCACAAATTTCGACGACTAAACCATAAATGCATTAACAAAATTAATCGTCTACAAGGATAAAAATAATATTTTTTTTGGAAGATCGGAACTTTGCACTCAGATGGGGGAGACGATACGGCTTGCTGTACAAAATTGAAGGTGTCGACAAGTAATTTCAGACGAACGAACCACGGAGGGAAGAAGATCTTGATGAAATGAAATGAGAGTAATCGCTTGCACTGAACTTTTGAGATGGAGGATTGAAAATTGCGGAGGAGTGTTCTTCGAAGAATCAAAACGTTTGGAATGGTTGGAGCCGAACAGTCGTTTCATATGGAGGGAATGCATTCAGGGGGTTTTCTTCCAAAGTTGAGTCTTCATTCGTTTCAGACCCCTCACGTGCATAACACATGTCAATTTAACGAAAAGAGGAAACAGTTGACTAACAGAAGTACCATAGGACAACATCTTCCAAGCATAACGGGTCATTCGACCACGCGTAAAAACATATAGTATCATCTGATCACATGACCCAAACATATAGGACCATTGGAACTATTAACCCAAAAATTAAGCTAAAAGTGAAAAAGAGACAAAGTTGCAATGAGTAGGGGTAGGCCCAACTCATGCAAAGCACTTTAAACCCTACCCACATCCAAAAACCGTCAAGTGTGATATGGGAATGAGATATCTCAAGATACTTGAAGAGGTTGATCATGTCCTCTCTATAGGGGAAGCGAATACCCGCCTTAACCTGGGCAGAAAAGATGGCCTCTTCTATTTTACAGTTCAGGAAGACTGTATACCAGACACCACGATTGGTGACAAGCGTTGCCCGTAAAAGCAAGAGATATCGGGGAGCTTGAGCATCGCATAATCCTGAGAACTCCACATCTCTCTTAAAGCTTTGCACTAAAATCCTATTTGGTGGAATTTCTTTCGGGGTCGGACAGAAGAAATTAGAGGCACCTGATGCATTGGGTTCCATGACTCGGTAAGGAATCACTTGGAAGTTTTGCGATAACTAGGCTCTAGAGAGATTAAAGGACAAGTATATTTTAGAGAGAAAACGGATAAGAAAAAATGAAAGGGATACAAAAGTATTTATAGTTGAAAACCACTAAAAGGCTAACTGAAGAGTCACCCAATATATAACTGAAGGGTCACCCAATATATACTACATTATACTCTGCCTTGAATGCCTTTATTATTGGAGGGGGAATAACGATTAAAAACGCACGCCTCCCTTTCTATAGATCGCTCGATCACCAGAGAACTTTTGGGAGAACGATGACATGATCCGTATAACAACTGATAGACAGAGATCCAACAGTAAGAATATAATGTTATAAGATAGTAAGGTGCACAACATAATTTTTCAAATACTTGACGGATTAGATTGTTGAAAAAAAACTTTATAACTGATTTTATAATTCACAATTACTTAGACGATCAATTTAACACATTATTTAGATTATTTTAATTTGATAGTAAAATATTTTTATTATTTTTTTAGTCATGTAATACCCAAAGTTATGAATATTATTAGTTTTGAGTAATAGGTAGAGGATTAGTTAAATACTTCATCCAAAACAAGTTGACATGTCGAAATTACAGAGTTATTTTAAGTTGATAATATAATTATTTTATCACATGTATTAATAAAAAATATAACTTGGGTAATAAAGTACTAAAAATATGAGATTATTTTACTACTGAATTTTAAACAAAATATATATCTATTAAAGTGTAGGTTTAGCCATTTATGTATTGCTGAAATTCAAAAGAAAAACAAATATTGCAAATTTTTATAGCAATCTAATCCTCTAATTATTTATAAAAGTTGTATTACTTGACTTAGTTTGTTAACATAATATATAATTATCATTTTATAAATTTGTATTACATAAAAATTAATATAAAAATTTAATTTAATTAAACAAATTCCTTTTTAATAATATATTAGATAATTTAAAATAACCATCTCTAATGGTGTATCAATCAACTCATGTGTCTTTTATTATATATTCGAGTTTTCGTGTACATAGTTTATAAATTATTATGTTATTTAAATGCATATATGTAAAAACCGTATGGTTTAAATAAGTGTATATAAATAATTGATTTAAAAAACGTGTTCTCCGATACGTTTCACAAACTTGGTTAAAGATAATATATTTTTTTTAAAAAAAATTAACCCTAATTTAATAATTAATTATCAAACTAACCCTCCCATTTCCGAATGTACCAAAATAGGACAGAACGCTAATTTCGTCAGCGTTTTTAACATTTTTAAAGTAAAAAAAGCTGACGGGGTTAGCGTTCTATCTTTAAATTTATTTTTCTCCTGTAATTACATGAATATTTCCTAACATGATATATGTCCGAATTAATTAGTGCTAGAGCAAAAGAAATAAAATATTAGGGAAATGGATTCGGGTTGAAAAGTTTCTGACAACAGAGGTTACATAGACTAGTTTCTAACAGAGGTTGCACAAAGGTTGAAAAGTTTATGACAACATGAATATTAATGTTATATAAAATAGTGACAAAGTTTCTGCAATAGATTACATAGACTAGTCCAGACCTCTAGGTTGAAAAAGAGGTCCCTAAATAGTGTCAGAACACATATTTGTAGCTGACTAGGGTAGACAATTATTGTGTTTTAAAAAGTTGAACATCAACGTTTAGGGTTTTCTCCCAAATCGCTAACTCTAACAGCATCAGCGTTCACTTAAATGTGAACACTAACGGGGTTAGCGTTTTTTACTTTTTAAAATAAAAAATGTTAACTCCATCAGTGTTCTGTCTTATTTTTGTACATCCGAAAATGCGAATGTTAGTTTGATAATTAATTATTAAAGTAGAGTTAAATTTGAAAAAAAAATAAAGGTAAGATAGTCGAATAGGAGTGCATTTATTTTATTTTTTTTTAAATGGTTAGTTAATAAATTGGATTTTAACAGTTCCTATTTAAACTAAAATAGGATAAAATTAAGGGTTAAGTTTGAAAAAGATGTAATATGTTTGCCGAAAGTTGTAATTGATGAAACATGTTTTCGTTTGTAGGTCTTTGATGTAGTATGTTTGATTTTGTTGGTTTTAGATGAAACGTTACACACTCTGTTCGTTGTATCGTTAAGTTCAATCACGTGAGAGTCACGTGATAACTTAAAGTCACGGTATGAAATATTTTTTTTTGCATTTCTGAATCTACCCTTGGTTGTATTTCCTTCCATTTGTTGTCTCTCCACCTTCCTCAGTCACGTCACTCCCTTCCCTCAATCCGAAATTTCTCCTCCGCACCGAAAGCTGATTGAAACCCTAGCTCGTGAAAGTTTCCTCGTTTGCAAGGCTAAACGACACTCCCCCAGCGTGGAAACTCTCCAAACGAAATGACGGGGACTGATTTATCATCATCAGGTCACTTCCTTTTCCCCGATTCCCTCTATAAATTCAATTTTGGTTTGAAATTCTGAATTGTGTTGTTTGCAATTTCTTGAATGGTGATGGAAAAAAAAAGTTTGTTGCTAGGTTATTATGTTTACCGTTTGGTGTAATTGAATGAATTTCCATGTAATTGATGAAGTCCCGGTTTTGCAGAATGTCAAGTTCAGGGGACGACCCGTGGGTTTTGAAGATCCACTACGGTGCAAATTGACTTGATGGTGTTTACAACGGCAAACTCTATTTCATGGACTTGAGCAAAGAATTGTTCGCATTTTGCAATATTGAGGTCCTACTTGAGTATTGCAGTCTACAAAGTAAATGGGGCTATCAGGTATGTTCCACCGAACGACGATCCCAAAACCGACATACAAGTTATATGTTCCAACGAAGATGTTGAGTTGATTAGGGATAAAGAGGAAGGTGCTTGCGACCTGAATTTGTACGTTGTTCCACCTTTTGAAGAGGAAAAATGTGCTTAAGATCCGTGGATGAAAGACTTTCTCAAGAACACGTTGTTGAAGAATATTGTCAATAGAAGGAGGAATGTTGTCAGGCTATTCGCAACAACTTAAACTGGGTATGAAGTTAGTCGATGCAAAGGCTTTTCAGGAATAGATAATCGGTCATAGCATTCAGGAGGGTTATGAGATGGAGTCAAAGGGGACAAATGGTCCAGACAGAATAGAGGTGCAATGCAAATAATCTACGTGTGGGTTCAAGGCGTGCGCAGTTCATCTACAAAAGCAAGTTACTTTCAGTTATGAAAGCTAGTTGAAGAGCATAACTATGGTCAAGCCTTCCAAACCAAGAAGATTGGGGGAAAGTGGATACGTGAAAATTTCATGGAGTTGATACGTAACGAACTAAAGGTGCCTAATGCAACAATTGTCGCTGAAATTCAAAAACGCTTCAACTTTAATTAGGGTTAAAACTCAAAGAATTCGAAAAACATACTTTATAATTGGGACAACCATAGAACATTCGACCGAAATTCTTCCATATTGAATCTGGTTTAGCATGACCGGTGAACCCACAATAGCAAAGCAACGGTGGGTTCTCAAAATGGGGCGCGAAGTTTTGTCAAGACTTGCTTAAGAAATTCTTTCCCATCGTGATTGGTAAAACGGACAAGGAGGAAGGGAGACACATGAAAGAAGAATGGAGACGCAAGAAAAAAGAACATAACATATGCTATATACATGAGTGAAGAAGACAATGACAGTTTAGGAATTTCATGTTGGAAATCTCTCGAATGTATGGTGGTTGATCTTTCGAATTGTATGCTTGGATTATTCTGAAGTCGTGACGACACTTTCAGATTGAAACTATTTGGAGGCACCCAAATTTTCAATCGGATAAAATCAGAATACTGAACTAGAACTTGAGAAGGATTGTGAATGTTTGAAATGAAGATTTAGGACCTCCCCTATGACCAATTTATAGTGTTAGTCACACCCTTAGAAGAAGACACCATATCCTTTGGAAGAGACACAACATCCCTTGGTCAATGCATGCAACATTTCGGCCATATATGTCCTTTGGATTCAAATTTTTGGCTCCAAAACCAAAGGGACACCTTAGGATGAAGGTAATGGTTCGACCTAACTAGCCATGGTTTGGTCCAATACTTGGTTCTAAAGCAAGTGTAAAAAAAACGGGAATTTTGAGGTTTAAAAAGTTAAGTCATTAGTTCCAAAATTCAAATTTTCAATGGATTTTAGAATATTGACTTTATGAATAATAAAAAGGGGACCCCGCCAGGGGCGCTGCCCTTGGACCCCGGCAAAGGGGGCGTTGCCCCCTTTGACCCCCTTGCCTCATCTCTAATCAACCGATGAATCTCCGATACAATGAATCATAATATACTTAAACAAGCGTGTATTCCGCAATCTCCTAACTTGTTTAATGAGATATTATGATCTCATTGGTCAATTAGTCAATCCAATTACACTAAAATATATAACATTTCACACACAACAACATATGTTGTTAACGACTAATTTGCAGTTTGGACAGAAAAAACATAATTTATCTAAAATCACAAAAAACAAACATGTTTCATCACTTACAAAAACATGTTACATTATTTACAAATTCGTGCAAATATGTTACATAGTTTTCGGTTTTTCCCTAAAATTAACTTTGGAGTTTGAACAACCTCCCTGAAAAGCCGCGAAGAGACAAGTCAATTACCGCTGTTGCTCACTGAATCCTCATTCTCCCTTGGCGATGGCCACCGCTTCTGTAAGGACCTCCTCAAAATCCTCTCTTCTCCTTCCAAAACCTTCCTTCTCCCTCAGAAACCCTCTATTCGGCCACCTTTCTTTAACCTCTCAGCAGACAACGAGTGCTGTGGCACGAAATTTACGTCTTGTCGTCACAAAAGCGGCATCTGTGGCCCTTCCAGAATCCAACTCCAGATCTCCGATTTCTGTCAAGAGGAGCGATTGTCCAATAATCGTCATCGACAATTATGATAGCTTTACGTACAATCTTTGCCAGGTTCGTTCTTTCTCTTTTGCTCTTCGGTTATGAAATCATGCATTTCTGGGTCCGTTTGATACCATCCAATTGATCAGTAACTGTGTATTTAATCATTTGTTTCTGGTAAAATGGAAAAGTTGGTACTCGCGATAGCAGATTAGGTAAGCCAAATTGAACATCTTTTCCTGAAAATTAAATGAGCAAGAGTTCTGGAAACTGATTGAACGTCCTGATGAGTGTCTGGATCTGTTTCCATCTGTGTGTCAATCTGCAATTTGGGAATACCATGATATGGCACAATCTGTTTTAGTGGGAAAATTTCGGGTGCGTATTTACCCGAAGTCTACACTATAACTACATGCAACCCATTTTGGACTAGGCTCTCACACTCTCACCCATCTTATTAGTTTTAGTAAAAATAACAAAAAAATCGTTGACATTAACACATTTCGCCTTTTACTAGTCTGAAGTAAGCAGACAGTTTATACGAAAATTATTGTGAACGATGCATTTTCAACTGCATATACTTGGCATGAAGTGCGCTTGTATTCTCTGTTAAGGGCTATTATCTCATTAATCAATATCCCAAGAGAGTACTACTCATTTACAAAACTAGGACTAGGGCTGGAATGTGCTGCACGGTTTGCAGTTATTGTACACTTATCCCGGAACAAATAGTGTGCTGATCGTCTGCTAACAAGTGAAGCACTGGGTTGATTAATGTGAATATAAACTCTTTGTTTTCAGTCGCTCATGTTATTAGCCCACCAACAGTGAACAGCTTTGGTAATTGAATCTGCTGAACAAGTTACAATAATTTCACAATCAACTGGAAACTTATTTATGTTGTATGTCTACCAGCAAGTGTAGCACTGGATTGATTAATGTAAATTTTGAAGTTCTTTTTTTCGTTTACCTGTGTTTTAACCCACCGGTGACATTTTCTAGCTTTAAAATTTACTTGTCAGTTTCTGCTCCATTGTTACGTTTGAACAGCTTATCCCATTTAAGATGAGAAAGTAACTACTAGAACTGTAAAGATGAAAGCATTTGTGCAGTGTGGTTGCACAGAAGTGTCACTGAGCTGAACTTTGCTCTACTTGTGTATTTTGATGGAAACAAGTAGCAGAGCTTGTATCAAGTAGTTGAGTTAGTATAAAGGGTATTTAGTAAATTTTCTTTCTTGATATCCATAAAGGCATGCTTTGTAAGGCCAAGAAATGAATATTACCCTCTTATCATGTTGAAGATTTTACATAGATTTCATTGATGAAAAACAATACATTTGATAGATAATACAATCAGAGGTGATATCCATTTAGAGAGAGACTTGAATTGAAAGAATAGTTAAATACCAAGGAGCTACCTGAACTTTGGACGTTTTGCAACGAGCTATCCGAACTTTGAAAATTCAAAACGGGCTATCTCAACTTTGAAGATGGTGCAAATAGCTACCTCCGTCCAATTTTCCGTCAACTGTCGTCGGAAATTCGTCAGAAATTGGACGGAGCTAGCTATTTGCACCTTCTTCAAAGTTGAGGTAGCCGTTTTGAATTTTCAAAGTTCGGGTAGCTCATTGTAAAACTTCCAAAGTTCAGGTAGCTTTTTGATATTTAACCCTTGAAAGAATGAAGCCAGCAGTTTGGCTGCCACATGAATTTTATGTACCTTTTTTGCAGTTGGAATAGGTCCTTCAGAAATCAATTGGAATAAGTCCTTCAGAAATCAATCTTTGTTTATGGTCAAAGATTTTTAGTCTTTGCATAGTCCTTCCAGAGCTTATCAAATATTTTTATTTTATGATGATCTCTGTTATTCCTCTAACCTCTGTTGCTGGATGAGTTAAATAATCTTGATTTTGGTTGTATATGTGAGTTCTACTTATGCATTGCAGCTGTCAACAAATTTTATAAGTTCATATCCATGATGTTATGAGCAACTGGTATAGAATCTCATTATTTTCTTAAATAACTGTTAATGAAAGAACAGTAACAAGTATTCTGATTATTGTTTTGTAATTTTTAAGTATATGGGAGAGTTGGGATGTGACTTTGAAGTCTATCGGAATGACGAGTTGACTGTGGAGGAGTTAAAAAGGTACTTAGCTTTAGCATTCTTTTATTTGCATGAGTTGCTACTTTCTCTTGAAAGAGGATGTTCCTCACATCAATAATTTTTTTGTTTGTGCAGGAAAAATCCAAGAGGAGTTCTCATATCCCCGGGACCAGGTACGATCTCCTACTATATATGATAAGTGCAAATTTAAAATGAAAGATGAAGAGGGATTGAATTCTGTTTAACCTTTTGTAGGGGCACCCAAGGACTCGGGAATATCACTACAGACTGTTTTGGAAGTTGGACCTGATGTTCCTCTGTTTGGAGTATGTATGGGTTTGCAATGCATTGGGGAGGCGTTTGGAGGTTTGTCTCTCGAAGAAGTTATAATCTGTTAATGCATCTTAACTGGTCGCAGGAACAATTTTGAATTGTTTTAATTCAAATTTTCTAGTCCCCTGCAAATTGACCTGCTCTCACCATGGTGTTAAAGTTTGCAATGACTAGAATGGTCAATGGGCGAAGTAGATATTGATAGCTGTCGTATTCGTTATCTAAAAACTTATTTTGAATCCTAATTTTGAATGGCAATATCCGTTAAAGATTTTTGGAAGTAATTTTATATAGATTTTAGTCCCATGTGATACATATCTCTCCGGTATAAGTTTTGTACGAGTATTAGTATTTGATTGCATGTTCATCTATTGGATGATGACTAGCACTGATAAGTGATAGCGTCCTGAAGCAGCATGCACTCAAACAAAATTATTTAACCCAAAAATATTCTTCCATTTTTTCTACGTTACTTTAAAAAGAGGGGTATCCATCAACTTGTGCAGGAAAGATTGTCCGGTCACCTTACGGCGTCATGCATGGAAAAAGTTCTCTCGTATATTATGATGAGAAGGGAGAAGAAGGATTGTTCTCTGGCTTATCAAAGTAAGTCTTGTCTATCTGTAGTGATATGTATGTAGAATAGGTGGTATCCTTTTCTCTAAATCCCCCACCCCCACCAGTTTTTGAGGTGCAATAATTATTTTTTCTTAATTTGATTTACTTATATTTCCAAGAAAAGAAGTCATATTCGTGGGTTCTGAGGACTTGATCATATTTCTAGATGTTGAAAGAATTATACATTCACAATTGAGAGCAAATAGACTTGCTATTGATATTTAGACTGCAGTCAAGGAAACTTTGCTTTTGTACTTATGAAAATTTTTCTGAGAAATTGTTACATGTAGTAAGATTACACTCTAGCAAATCATAACACTCTAAATTCGTGGATTCCACTGTGATCCCTAACAAAATAGAGATGGGTTCTGTTTGAATCTCAACTTGTGAATGGCTCGGATAGCCAACTTATCAATGCTCTGGGTGTATGTCATAATTTCTCGATGTTTCCCCATATAATACATTAATCATGTCCATAGGTGAGTAAAGTGCAGAAAGCACAAACATGATTTTGGAAAGTCAGGATCAATTTGATCAAATTAATCTATCCGAAGCATATAAAGAATTCACTTCCTTTGAAATCAATTAATTGAATCCACTTCCTTCACTTGTTATTTACATTTTTCCTCTCTATTTTTTTATTTGGCCTTCTCGGCAGTCCATTCAAGGCTGGTAGATACCACAGCTTAGTTATCGAAAAGGAAAGCTTTCCAAGTGAAGAACTGGAGATTACTGCATGGACTGAGGATGGACTTATTATGGCTGCTCGTCACAAGAAATACCGACATCTCCAGGTAATGCATGATCACAAAACTTTTCTGTCTTCACATCTATACATAAATACATGATGATATTAATTTGAAATGCAGCACTGATTTGATGTTAAAGGATGTCTTAACAAATTGTTTCGACTAGTTCGTTAGTATATGTAGTGCATGGAACAACGGTCTGTCTAACTTTGTGGGGATCTCAAAAGTGGTGTTTAAAGTTGGTATATGTGATTGATTGCAGGGCGTGCAGTTCCATCCAGAAAGTATCATATCAACAGAAGGCAAGAAAATCGTTGCAAATTTCATCAAATTGATTGAGAGAAAAGAAGCTGAGCCGCAGAAGTAGTTAACATTAGAATCTGCAATGTCTCAACTTCAGCATCCTTTCTTTTCTTAATGACTTCTGAATGCTATAATAAGAGTAATAAATTATACCTCCACCAATTGTATCATATAGCTATTCAAATACTTACTTTCGGCGTATTCAAAGTCAAATAAACATCTATTTGGGTTCAATTTATTATCGAATTTCAAAAGCTGGAAAATGTAAATGATGGCTGATTTTGGTGGCTTTCCTTTGGGTAAAAAGACTGGTGTAGGGGTACACCTTTGAATTAGCTTCTAATGGCAGAAACCATAATTATAGGTCTCTTTCTTTTATGGAAGAACTAATAGAGAAAATTAGCTAATTGGAAATTTCGCTATATAGGACGTGTTTTTATAACTGTTTTCTTTTTTAAATGTAATTTTTTTTTCTGTCCATTTGGTCATGTTTGGTTGAAAGAAAATCATGGGTCATTCATGGATTTCATATTTATACAAGGATTAATAACCAAATCCATATACCAACGTAAGCACCTTAAAAATTGTTATCTAAACTTTATTTTTAAAATTTTACTACCGGTACTTTTGGAGTTTGGACATATTGCTACCTCAATTAAGTTTTCCATTAAATATGGACGAAAAATGAAGTGGTAGCATACATGCGGTCCATAATTTAGAAAATTAAATGATTTTTTTAAAAATAGAAAAAATTTAAGAAGATCTAGAAAATTAATTGGAAAAAAAAAACATTTTAAAAAAAATATGAAACAAAATTTTAAAAAAATAATTATATATATTTCATTTTAAATAGAAATATTATATTAAAACTCATATTTTTCTTATTAAATTTTCAATTTTTTTAGTATTTTTAAAAATAATATAATTGTTTATATCAATGAATCATAGTTATTAGAACTGAACCGACCCTCGAACTGGTAAGAGGGACGGTTCCCAATTTAGGCGGTTCGACCGTCGGTTCACCTGCCTGACTAATCGGTTCACTTAATGTATTAAGTTCTTGTTAGGGATGTAATGGAGATGCCAATTGACCTCGTCTTCGTAACAAGGCCGGTCCCCATGATTTAAAGACGGACCCCCTTCAGGATTCATAATTAGTGTTGGATCATGGTTTTCGGTAGGACACTGTTCGACACGTCCCGGGTCAGTCCTTTTACTGCTCCGATGACCTGCACAGAAGGAAAGCCCAGAGTTTTTTCCGTTGTTTCTCCTCCGATGATAAGTCAGTCGAAGATTCGTTGTTGAGAGTAAATGTGAGGGGGAGTATTTAATGCTCAATTAGAATTCAGGTATGGGGGTGGTGATGGTATTTATAACCCCTTACCTAGGACCTTAGTCAGGTCAGGCCTTACTCTGGTTGGTCTAGGTGTCATCTGAGGAGATGACCATGGTTGGGTGGTCATTAATGAGTCAAATGGTATGTGTTTTGTTTTTGTCACGCATGTCATTGTCATCCATAAATGCTCGAAATGGGGCAGAGGGGCGCTGTATTGTAGGTTGACAGTACTCATTTGTCCCCTTGACCTCTTCTGTATTTAGTATTGTCTTGTCCCCTAAAGGGGGACCTTAGTCTGGTGTGGAGGCGTTCGGATTAGTGGCGCGCCTCTTGGCAATAGCCCCAGGATGAGGAATGGTACAAGGCAAAAGGTTGGGGCATTCTGGATGAGTAATGGGGCGTCACTATGTTTTTCTGAACAAGGACGACGTTGTGAAACTCTACACAAGGGCGACGCTATGATACTTCGGGTAATGGCGCCGCCTCGAGATGATTCAAATAGGGCCATCGTGTTTTTGGGTCACTCGTGTCATGAAGAGTGACACCCAACAATTAGGTAGTTTATTTTCAGGACATAATGGATTGAGATTCGAATTAGATGATATTACCAAACGCACAAGACATGATTAACAGTCGATGAATGGTGAAAGGATGGTCAACATGGTGAGGATGCCACTTTGATGGACGGATCTGTGGCGTGAATTTGGGGCATAGGTGGGCAAAATAAATGCGGGGAAGAACAAGCTTGCCGAGGCGAGGAGCTTTCGAAAAAGAGAAGCAAACATCGAGGAAGATCGACAACTGAGGGACGAGGCGGAGGCTGAAGGATGAGGTGAGGCGGAGCTTAGCTGTGAGCGAGGCAAAGCTAAAGCTGAGGGTGATACCGGGAGACGAGGGACGAAGCAGAGCTAGCATTGGGCGAGGGTTGACGGAAAGGTAGAGCTAGCCTTGGTAAAAAGAAAACGTGTGTTTGTTGTTGGATGGCTTTTATGGTGGCTGACATTGCTTAGGAAAATTGATGGCTATGAAGTCAAAAAGTTGGGATTAAGTTTTTTATATATACATAATTAAGTTGGTGAGCGGGTCGATTGTTTAAAAATCTGTCGATTCTTCGAAAACTAACTGGTTCTCTTACAACCGTCTGATTGTTACTTCTCAAACCTTGTTTGAATTACATTTAATTCGTTTGAAGGATTCAGACCGCCTCTATGACCGGTCACGGTCTGATTGGGTCCGACCGACGTTTCATATCATTTTTCGTTTATATTTAAATAATTAAAATAAATCAATAACAACTAACATAGTACATAGATATATCTCAATAACTGAGAAGCAATTAAATAATTTTCTCACGCCATAATTATATTATTGGTTGAGCACATTGTTTATAAATAAAATATGATTGCGTGAGGTCAATTTACTATTATTGTATTCCTCTTTTGGCCAAAAACAATAATAGTTTCTCTTTTGTTTATTGAGAATATGAGGGAATAAATAAGATTTTATCAAATAACTTATGTACAAAGTGAGGAAGGAAATTTTTGTAAAGAGATTTTCCAAAAACAATTGCGAAAATATGGTAAAATGATAGGTAAAAAAATTAGTAATTCTGAAGCTTAATTTAATATTAAAATTGTTATGTTCAAATTCTTAATATTTTGTCATTTCTCACAACTAAAAAAGTTGTTTTTAAAATGAATCATAAAAATTTACATAACTATATTATGTTGATGCTTATAAATATATATTTGTTTACAATAATATAATTTAACATTGAATATAGTAATTAATGACCTCATGATTAAGGCGGGCAATAATACGAGTATGGTGTAAATATGTTAAATAGCATACATTTTTTCAAGTGTATATCATAAGGGTATATTGTAATATTATAATTGTATGCGTAACTATAATTAATTTACCCTAAATCATCATATTCAAAGCACCTATATTTTATTGGAAGTATGAAAAATGAAAACATATGTTTGCTCAATGTGGTAAGTGCATAAACATTGTTTGTTTTAAATGAAATATGTTTGCTGTTATTGATTTTAAATATAGTTCGTTGTGTCATCCAAAACATCCGTTAAGTGGTCACATACATGACATGTGACCACCAAAAAAGAAAAGGATTGTGAAATATTTGTAATGCCCTTGTCATTTTTCTCTCATTTACTTCTCAATTCTTCTCACGTAGGTGAAGAAGGTGAAGTTGTTTGTCGCACTGTCGAAGGAAGAAATCGAATCGGATGTTCTGATCTTGACAGAAACAAAAGTTAAGGGTAAATTAGATATTTTAGAAGAAAAAATGCATGTGTTCAACATGTGTTTGACTTAACAAAAAATAGACCGTGAATGTAACGATTTCATCTATGCAAACAGAATTAAACATAGTAGATCAGAAACAAAGGGTTGAAAACAAGTTATATCGTATGATGATTTGATAAAGATATTACATATTTTTTTATATATATTTTTTCCTATTTTATTCTAATGCTTAGAAATAATTTTTATGGACTTTTTTGTCCTAAAAAATCAATTCAACTATTAAAACACACTAATTTTAACAGTTATTCGAGTTTAATTCAAATTTAACATACATATTCAAATTTATTTATACAATAAGTTCTTATGTATATATATTAATAAATACATCTATGAAACCGACTTTTTTCAACCTTTTGTCCTCTCTTCCCGTACCCCCTTCGCCCTTCCTTTGTATTGACGGACCCAAACCGCCAGATGGTCCGCCCCGTCTGCGACCTCCGCCTCCATTTCATATGGAGGTGGTGAATTGTGTCTTGTGGCGTCGACTGTGGTGCCTCTTCTTTCCTTTCCCAAAAGTGACGGGATCGAACATTTTGAGACGATTGGCCTCCTTGGGATTAATGACACACTCTGGAGGAGCAACCTGGTACCGTGTCCGATCATAGCAATACGAGTACATCATGTGCTTCTTCCTAAAACTCTCCATTTCCCTCAAGGTGATGATACCACTCGAGATTGTGGATGAATCGCATTTTGATTGTTTCAGGTCGGTGGGATCGACTGAGCATCCATGAATAACGAGATTGGAGAAATCGACGACGTAGGGCGCGTATTTGTAGTTCACCTTGTATTTTCCTCCATTTGTGGGAGTCAGTCCAGAGAATACTATACTGGTGAAAATCTTCAGATGGATCGAACCAAAGTCCATATCGCTCTTCTCGACCGATGCCAGTGCTTCCATTGCCATAGAGGTTGGTCTGAATCCTCCAGTCTCTTCCTTGGATGTTACCCAGAAACTCGAAATCGATTTCATCGTGGTTTTTCTCAAATAGATCACCATTGGACAGCTGGAAATACTCAAATTTAGTTCATTTATCATTCCAAAAACTACAAATTTCAACTGCTATACTCAAATTTGGTCACTTTCAGAAAAGTGAAGAAACATCAACAGTTGCCCAGAAAAATACAAACTTTAGCACTAAAGCTGTACTGAAAAGCATCACATTTTGATGTTTCCAATTATGTATTCCTTCTTCAGCATAAATATACATTTTATAGATATATAACATCAGTTGGTGATAAATCCACATTCATTTCAAGAGAGAACGACAAAGAAGTGATTTTGATGCAAGAAACTCACGTAGAACGCGACGACGACTCCAGCAGTGTAATCGGCAGGCAATTTAATTGAAGCGCTGAAGAACCCATGCAGGTAAAGGTCCTGAGACACAAATCCAGACCCTGTACAATGATACCACAATAATGATCAAATAAAACTCCTGTTTTAGCAGATTATTATTCTTTGAAGCAGTGAATTCTTAAAGGCCCGACAGACAGAGGCAAGAACAGGACCTGTCCTTTCGTCTAGAGATAAATGGACGGATTTTCCATCCCTGTGGATGACGAGATGATCCTCCCCAAAGAGATGAGAGTATCCTTCCTCAAACGACAAGATGGGCAATTCATGGGAGAATCCAGAATCAACAACTGCCCACAGGGTCAGGACGAAACCCAGACACGCGCCCAACATATTCCGCGAGCTGTGAAGAAACAAAATTTTGGAAGGCTTTCGGTATCTCTTGTCTGTTAAATCTGCATAAATACAAGATATCTGAGATGAAATGGAAGGAGGAGAGGAACGGAATCTGCACAGCAAGAGGACGATGGATAGAGAGAGGAGAGCCGCAAATGGCTATACACTACAGTTTAGCTAGCTCTACCAGAGAGCGAAAGAAAGGGGGGAGATGATATTTGTAGGAGAATGTTTAGAGTAACGTTTCATTTAAAATGTCAACAATTGAGGCACTTATTAACTATTATCATGATACGATATCATAAAATGCTATTTCTTTTTAGTTTTTAAATCAAATGCAGCTGGCACACACTATCCTAAAATACTAATAAACGAATAATACAATTTTAGCAATAGAATTTTTAAATGAAATCGATCAAAATTGAGTTGATCTTTTTCATGGCTTATTTTTTTTTTAAAATAATACTTTTATGACTGAATTACCATTTAAATAAAATAGTGAAAATCCATATTTTAATTGTGGGCGATCTCATTTAATTATTTATTATAATTGATACTAAAATAAAATTTATCACAACCATTTCCTCTAAGAAAGACTCTATTTTTAACATTTTAATGTGATCAATTCTCTAAAAGTATATTAAACTCTGCGTTTTCTAACATTGTCATGTTATAAAATGTTTATTGGCAATACATGTTTTTAGAATTTTAATTAAATCGGGACTCATTGTAATAAAAAAATTGAAGGATTTAATTATTATATTTTCTAAATTATTATGTTATTTTCAAAATATAGGGTTAATAACCAACCAGCTACCCGAACTTTGGGTGTTTTGCAACGAGCTACCCGAACTTTGAATTTTCAAAATGAGCTACCCGAACTTTGGACGGAGGAGCAACGAGCTACCTCCGTTAAATATGGACGGAAAATGACGTGGCAACACATGATTGGTCAATAATTTTAAAAACTATATATTTTTTTAAAATACTAAAAAAATTAGAAAAATTCTTTAAGAAACTTGAAAATTAATAGAAAAAATAAGAGTTTTAAATATATTTTTTTATTAAAATTATGAAATAAAAATAAATGATTAGTTTTTTTTTAAATTTTGTTTCATATTTTTCATTACAAAAATTATATTACAAACTCTTATTTTTTGTATTAATTTTCAAGTTTTTTAAAGATTTTTAAAGAATTTTTTAGTACTGTAAAAAAATAATATAGTTTTTATAATTATGGATCAATCATGTGTTGTCACGTCATTTTCTGTCCATATTTAACGGAAAATTTAACGGAGGTAGCTCGTTGCTCCTCCGTCCAAAGTTCGGGTAGCTCGTTTTGAAAATTCAAAGTTCGGGTAGCTCGTTGCAAAACACCCAAAGTTCGGGTAGCTGGTTGGTAATTAACCCCAAAATATATTATGTCAAGTTTGAAGAAACGTTTTAACCGAAAACTGATTATCTGATTAAACATTAACAAATGAAATTTCAAAACCAAGCATAAAGAAGAATTCATGAGTTATGCTTCAATATTAGAGGCAAAGTTGTATTGTCCTAATTATAAATGTCTACTATGAAACAAGTGAACATGTTTTTTTTGTTCAATAAAACAAGTGAACATATTGAGTAATTTTAATTTGTAACTGCTGATAAAAAAAAATGTAAAAACAATTTACTTTAAAAAAAAAAAAAAACTAATTTTAAGTTCAACCAAGGGCTAACCAAAAAATGCACCTTAAAAAAATATAAAATAAATGTAATATTAATATTTGACTCAATTCTCAACATATTAGCTAAACTTTGAGGTACTAAATAATTTGTTAGATGACTTTTTTAATAAATTGTTAGTTTGACTTTGTATATAGTTATAATTTGTAAGTTGCGTCTAATTTGTTGTTAAACGTGTCAAAGGCATATACATGTCTTTTAGCAAATTTCATATTTTTTAAAGTTCAACGAGCAATTTGCATAAAAAATAAATTAAGATAATGTAACAAGTGCAAGTCCCTATTACAATTAAGAATAAATTAGACAAAACTATCAAATTGTAACTTTGTGTAAAGTAAGATAAGTATTTGCTTAGAAAAAAATATTGTTTGTTAAAAAAGTTTATTTAGCAAACTGTTTCAGACCCTAAAAGTTCAACCAGTAAATAGGTATTTCACTCTTAATATTTTTCTGGCCAAAATAACAAATAATATTAAACTATAAAAAAAATTGACGTTATTTGCAGTGTTAGGTTAGAATCTTAACCAACTACTTGATAATAATAATATTAGTAATAAAAAGATTAGTTAGATAATTGAATTACACTGTAAACGTAAATGCCGTTGAGTTTAACTCAACGCTTTGGTCAAAATCAATCAATTTTAGACCAAACGTTTGTATCTTAATTTTGAGTGAAATGTATGGTTAGTCTAAAAGTCTAAACTAAATATTTAAAGTTCGTCATTCAATTATCTTCCTATTTTAATAGATTGTTTTTGACTAGGTAATTAATTAAATTTGCATCTTAACTCATTCCCGTTTGCATATATATTATTGTATCTAGTATCTACGAAACAAATTGAAAAACAAACATCGTTAGGCCAGAAATCGTTAGGCTAGAAGTTCAATTATCTCCTTACTAAAAACAAATATCTTAAAACAATAAACAATGCTGAATTTCTAATCTAGATTAGCCATACTCTACCGGTCAAAGTTGGATATGAAGTTTGATCAAGTTTGATTTATATTTTCACGTAATTCAATTATATACTTAACTTAAATTTTTGAATAAGTAAATAATTAAATATTTATTTTAACATTCTAATAGTTATATATTATTTTTAAGTTTGTTTAGAAAAATAATAATATTACATTTATTTTATTTTAGTCAAAGCGAACCCTACGCAAAGGTGCAAGGGGGCATGCATTTAAAATTAATTTTATGTAAGTATATCATCTTTTTTCCTCCAAATACTTAAAAAAAATATGTGAACGTGTTGCATGTAAGCTGGTACGGCATGCACAAACAACATTCATAACTATTGTTGTTCGTGTGTATACGTTAATAATTTTACTGTTTAAAAGTGATTATATTAATTGTATATTAAGGTAGTAGAAATATTGCGTAGAAAAAAACATATTTAGATTGAAAAAAAAAAGTATGAAAAATATTAATATATTTTATTATAGTTGTTTTAGAGTAACTTGTTTTTATCCCAAAGATAATATAGTTTGTTTTATAGTATTTCATTAAATAAATATTTTTAAACGAAACCTATTAAGAAAATAAAAAAATAGGGAATATTTGATTATTTTTTTCCTAAATATTTTCTATTAAAATAAAGAAGTAGCGTAAATAGAGTCCATACACCTAGGTGGCAAAACCTGACACAATCCGTGGGTGACCCGTCCATGGGTCGTGTTTGAATCAGAGTTTTTGACTCATGAGTCATTTTGACCCAACCCGTAGATGACCTGTGATACCACGAGTCAAGTTTGGGTATGAAGGTTTGACCCACGGATCAACCCGTGACCCGTGATATTTTTATATTATATTAAAATAACAGATTTTTTGGGTATGCACATATCGAATGGGTCAGACTGACCCGCAGGTCATAGGGGTCCAACGGGTCAGTCTGACCCAACCCTTTCATTCTTGACGGGTCATTCTGACCCGCGAGTTGACCCACCAACCCGCGGGTCAAGTTTAAGTTTGAAAAATTGACTCATACTATTACACGGGTCGTGTTTGGGTCAGGGGGTCCCTGACACGATCTAAGGCCGACACGACCCATGGGTCGACCCATGACCCGTTTCCCATCCATCCATACACTCACATGTTTGCTCATGTTATTATTTACACCACCCATCTTACGTTGATATATGCACTCATAAGTTTGAATATGTCATTTGCACCAGTGTTATTGTTCCGTCCATTTGTTTACTATTAAATATATCAAAATGACAATTTTGTCCTCATGTCATCTTAAATACTAAATCAAACCCCAAAATGTTATTCCAGATTGAATTCAAACTCTGTTTTTGGTTCAAACCTCATATCATTTTTTGATTGAAATCAAACCATAAAATATTGTTTGGGGTTCAAATTCAACCTGGAACAACATTTTTGGGTTCAATTTCATCCCATAAATGTTGTTGTAAATTTGAATTCAACCTAGAACAACGTTTCAAGGTTGAACTCGAATCCAGAAATGCGATTATGGGTCTGATTCATATCCAAAGCAATTGTTTTGGGTTTGATTTGTAATTTAGTGTTGAAGATGAGACGAACATGACAGGAGGGGAAAGCCATCATTTTAATAGAAAACAATATAATATTCAACAGAAAAATCAATGTAACACTAAATGTGATGTAAATAACAATATCTAACAACACATGTACAGAAAATCACACGAAAAGACATATTGATACAAATAACCGTAAACATGGGTGCACCTAGGGGTGGTAAAACCTGACCCAACCCGTGGGTGACTCGTCCACAGGTCGTGTTTGGGTCAGGGTTTTTGATCCATGGGTCATTTTGACTCAACTCGTAGATGACCTGTGATACCACGAGTCAGATTTGGGTATGAAAGTTTGACCCACGGGTCAACCCGTGACATTTTTATATTATATTAAAATAACATGTTTTTTTGGTATGCATGGGTCGAACGGGTCAGGCTGACCCGTAGGTCATAGGGGTCAAATGGGTCAGTCTGACCCAACCCTTTCATTTTTTACGGGTCATTCTGACCCGCGGGTTGACACACCAACCCGCGGATTAGGTTTGGGTTTGAAAAATTGACTCATATTATTACACGGGTCAGGGGATCGCTGACACGACCCAAGGCCGACACGACCCAATGGGTCGACCCATGACTTGTTTTCCCACCCCTAGGTGCACCCATGCTATTTACCCTAAGAAGGTATTCTAAATATGATTTTTTTTAATAATAATTATTCTAATTTTTTTATTATAAATATGACAGAGAAATAGTAAAACTTAAAATATTAATTTTGTAATATATTATAAAAAATAAATTAAAGTATACTTAAATTCAAAAAATATATATAACAAAGTTAAAGTTAATAGAATTATTGGACAAAAAGTTAAAAATTTCATCTAAAATCAACAAAACAAAATATAATCCATTGAAAACGTAAGACTAAGAGAACATATGATTTTATCAAATGTATTTCATTTTTTCGTAGTTAACCCCTATTTAGATTATATATATATATATATACATATAATAACACTTACTAGCACCTTTTTTGTTTTTGGTCATAACTTACTAGCACTTAGTCGCATAGATTTCAACCGAAGAGGTAATAGTTTGGCAAACGATTTTTAAAAACATATCTATAAAATAATACTTTTAAGAAACTGAGTGAGATAATATGTGATTATCTAACTAGATATCTGGTCCGTTAAATATATTATTTTTATTGTTAAAATTATATTTTATAATAAGAAAAATATTAAAGTTATAAAATGCACAAAATAATTATATATATATATATATATATATATTAGTTATGAAATATCAAATATTATTTTTTATGTATGATTTTTCTGAATAATAAAAATGTAAGTTTATACTCGTCGTGACTAATGTGTTGAGTTTGAAAATTCTAGGACTAACCGAATAATTTATTAACAAAGTGAAATTATTGGAAAAAAAAATAAAAATATCTATTAAATAAATATATGTTTATGTTAAAGCTAATTGGAGTTATTTATAATTAAAATTTCATAGGCACACATAATAAATAGTTGAGCATTGAATATTATATTATATTAATTAATAAAGTATTATATTTTTTGTTGAATATTTGTATGTATTAATTATGATATTATGTGTTAATTTAATAGAATTTTCGGCATAGTAGTAATAATTTTGTATTTTTACATTTTACTTTTATGTTTGAAGTTTTAGTTGTTATTTAGTGTTTTTTTTTTCTTAAAACAATAATAATTAATGTTTTATTATGTTTTTATGTTAAGTTTAACAAAATTTGTGATCTAATTAAATTTTTGTATAAATATATTGGTATGTTTTCTGGCATAAACAATATAGGTAATCATTATGTATTTATCTATGAAATGCTCTCTAATTGTTTAAATTAATGTATTTTATTATATTTATTAAAAATTGTATAAATATTTATTAATATGTTGTTAATGAATTCTCTTAAACTTAATTTTTATGTTCTTTATTATTATTGTGTATTTTTAATGAATATTAAATTGAATATACTTATTTTAATAACTCTAACCATTCTACTTTGATAGTAATTATTAATTATGTGTCTATCAAGTATCAAGTATGGACATATAAAAAAAAAAATTTAAAAATAAGTAATAATAATTTGAATTTTGGTTCATATGATAAAATATATACATACTCATAAATAAATTTGGGTAATATATTAATTTTAATTAGAAACTTTAATATATTGAATTTAATAAAACGCTAATGAAATAATTTTGAATTACAACTCTAAAACTTACAAATATTGATTTGTGAACAATATATATTAAAAATCCATAATTATTATTAGATTTGTTAATTAAAAAATGAAGAAAACTAAACTTGAAAAAATGAAAATATTAACTAATTGGTTTGTAATAAATATGAAAAATTGAAACGGTTTTTAAGATTCAATGTGGTGCTTTGGAGCAATTTTAAAGTATCCACAAGTACAAAACTATGATGTCACATATACAATTGTAACATACAATCTAGGTGAACCAATAGAATTGATTAAAAAATTTCATTTTGCTTACTTGTCAACATTATATAGATCCTAGCCATAATAGATATATTGTCTGCGCAAAAGCGCAGTAAGTAGCATATTTTATTTATATTCATGATATAAGTTATTTTTTATAGTATAATGTATAATACTTATTTAAATTATTTTTAAATGAATATAAATTATAATACTTAAAAAAATAAGTTTAGTGTATAATGTATAATGTTATCTTTTAAGTGAATACAAACTATAATAATATTTCAAAAAGTATAGTGTTATAAGTTTTAATTGCTTAAACTAAATATATTAAAATTTAAAAATGAATGAAATAATTAATTATATAGATAAGTTATTACAATTTATATCATGAAAAACAAAATTACAAATTATATTAAGTGCATTTGTTCATAAAATTATTTAAAAATACACGAGTCAATGATAAAAATTAATATTAACAATTAATAATAAAATAATAACTAATTCTTTTAATTTAAATATTTTATATAGATTTTTTTATATTAATGCATGTGTTTACAAAAGACTATTAAAATCATTAGTGTATTATTGTAATTATGTTGGTGATGTTAATATGTCACTTATGTCTTATTTTAATAAGTGTATTATGTGATAGATGAAATGCATCCTTATTTAATATATATTTTAATTTGTAAGAGTAAATTTTAATATGTGCATACTTTATATTCATAAAATATAATATTATATATTTTTTATTATTATATAAATTTGACTACATAAAATATTAAGAAAAAATTATAATTATAATGTGACATAAATAGAAATGATGATATGAGTTTTGTAACTTATCTTGAGAATGAATGAGAGACTTTGAAAGATTTTAAAGTGATTTACATGGCATGCCACATAGGAATGAGAAATGTATGATTTGTTTTTGGCCAATCAAAAAAAATTTATGATTGACATGGACCAATTAGAATATGTTAATTTAACATTTAGAAAATACAACAAAAAATTTATTTGTCAACATTCTATATGATTTAGCCAAATTAATATATATATAGACTAATAAGCTGACACGCGCTTTGCACGATAACTATTGTTTATATTAAATAATATGTGAAAATATATGTATAATTTATTTATTATTTCTTAGATTTTTATTTTATTAAATTATTGTTAATTAAGAATAAATTTAACTTAATATTATACAATAAGAAAATAAGGTATATTTATAAATAATATTAAACCTATTAATATTTGTGTATAATATAAATTATTTTATTTATTTGAATATTCTGTTAAATAAAATCAAGATTAAGTCTATTTATTTATAAAACTAATTAAAAAAAAATACATGAATGATTATTGAAAAAGCAATAGTGACAATGTTAGTTAAAATAACTTAAGTTATTTTGTGGTTTTGTCACTTCTATTTGTTTAATATGTGAATGAAAATGATAGTAAAAATATCTACTAATAAATTTTTATTTATTTTGTATTTATAAAATATATTAATTATATAAATGTAAAAATAGTTTTCATATATTAATGTACATACAATAGTTTTAACTTACCTATTATGGTTTTATGACTTGTATTAGTTTTATATACTTATATAAAAATGTCAAAAATTTATATTCATATTATTATTACTCATTCATATGCTAACTTTATGTTACAAAATTTAATTATAATAAGCTAAACAATGTTGATATGCAATTTGATAAAATTCTTATTTAATAATCTAAATTTATACTTAATCAGTCTATTTAATTTTTAATTGCAAATATTTATAATAAGCCAACTATTTTATAAGTCCGAATTTATGAGTCGAAAGCATTGAATACATAAAGCAGTCGATATACTATTAATATATCATAACATTTTGATACCATGTGAAATTTAAGACGTATGACTTAATCAACTATTCATAAGTCTGAATTTTAAAGTGAATACATTCAATATACTCTTAAGAAATAATAACTATTACAAATCTAATGTGGCGACATCAATAAATTCTCGACAAAATTTAAAAAATAACAGTAAATGAAATTAATTATTTAATTAACTTTTTTTTTTTAAAAATTTGATATTATCATAATTTATGAATTACGATAGGTTAAGTACTATTTAGATTTTGTTTTCATATATATATTTAGAATCTATACGATCTATTATTTATAGTAATCTGTATTACATAAATTTGTTATATTATTTCCATACTATATACAATTTTGCTATTACATTTTATTCAAATATTTATAACTTTTTATATTGTATGGATTTTTTACTGACAAATTAATGATGAATTTTTTTTATTGAGATACCACATTATATAATTTTAACTCATATACATATAAGAATAATAAAAAATATGTATCAGTTTAATTGAAAATTTAAATGAAACTGCAATTTAACATCTATCTATATATTAATTTGGCTAAATCACATACAATGTTGACAAATAATTGTTTTGTTGTATTTTCTCACTCCTAATGTTAAATTAATCTCTTCTAATTGGTCCATGTCAATCATAAATTTTTCATTCCTATGTGACATGTCATGTAAATCACTTTAAAATCCTTCAAAGTATCACATTCATTCTCAAGATAAGTTACAAAATTAATATATTTTCTCTTTATATTACATTAGTAATTATGATGTTTCATTAAATGTATTTTATGAAGTGAAATTTATATAATAATAAAATGCATAATATTTTATTTTATAAATATCAAGTATGCACATATTAAAATTTACTTTTACAAATTAAAATATAGATTAATTAATGGTCATTTTATATATCACATAATACTCTTATTAAAATAAGACATAAGTCACATTTTAACATCACCAACTTTATTATAATAATATCACAATAAATTTCAACAATGTCAAACAATTAAGTATTATATATTTATAGACTAGATATAATTTATAGTTAACAAATAGATAAAATATTAAGTATGATTGTTACTATTTCTAGAAAAATACAAATATTTTTATATGTATATTGATTATTGATAGAAGTAATAAACCATAGAAAATAAGTCAAGAGTATTATATTGACATTAACATATTTTTTTTTTATAGTTTTGTGAAACCTATTTGTTTTTATATTTATAACCCAACATATTTTTGAATTATTAAAATACCATTTATAAAATAAAAATATAATATATTATTATTGTTATTACTAAATGTTTTAAAAGAATTTACTAATGATTCTAATAGTCTTTTGTAAACATATGCAATAATTAAGTCATAAAAATACATAAAATTAGTTAACTGAAAAGTATTTATTATTATCTTATTATTAAATTTTAATATTAATTTTAATTATTTTTTTTGGCCAATTAATTTTAATTACTGGGTCATGCATTTTTAAATAATTTGATGAACAAACACACTTCATATAATATATAATTTTTCTATTTCATAATATAATTTATATTAACTTATCTATACAATTAATTATTTCATGTTTTTTTAAGATTTAATATTTTTATTGTAAACAATTCAAACTTACAACAATGATCTTTTTGAAAATTTATTATAGTTTATATTCACTGGAAAAAATAATTTTTTAACCTTATAACAGTGAACTTATTATTTATTTTTCAAAATTACTTTACACTATATTCATTTAAAATAATTTAAATATGTTATATTATGTACCATAAAAAAATAACTTATATTAAATATAAAAAATTAAAAAATTAAAACATACTACTAATTGCGCAAAGTGCAAACCAGATATCTAGTATATATATTAATTTGATAGGAACATCTATAATGTTGACACATAAGAAATGTTAAGTAATTTCTCTATCCTAACGTTATAATAATTTATTATTGTTAATTCATGTCACCTTTAGTTATATTTTATTTTTTAAAAAATGTAACTAACGTGAACACTTTATAATTCATCATAAGTTTCCCATTTATCCTAAAAAAACGTTACAAATCCATGTAACCTTTATTTCTAATTTATTTTAACAAAAATGTAATTGATGTCATTTGGATACTTTATAATTCATCATAAGTTTTTCATTTATCTTAAAAAAAAAACGTTACAAAAATGTTATAATTTTAATTGATAAATTTTATATTTTTCTTCTATAAAACACAATTTATAATCACATGTATCCATCATTTTATCATTCCATAATTTTGTGATACGACCTAAACTATTTTATTCCATAATTATGTGGTGGAAAACCTAAAAATATATTTATCTATAAAATGTTACAAAAATAATTATAATTCTAATTGAAAAATATTATATTTATACATACATATTGTTTATATACAACCTAACATATATCATTTTTAATTCATTCCATTATCTTTGCGATACATATTCAGAGTTATAAAAAAATACGTATACAAAATCGGTAATCTAAATGTCATATACATCAAAATCTAAGTTCAAAAACATAATGTTTTATTAATAATAGTTGATATCCTTTTTTAGCATATTATATCTAATAAGTTATATTTACTTATATATATATATATATATGTGCATAAATTTAATTTTTATATTTTATAAAAAATTATAATTTATTTTTATAATAAATTAAACAAAAACAATTTATACCCTACACAAATAGCGTATGAGTTTTCTAGTATTTGTAATATTTGGTAGCTAGTCGGTAACTCTCATTATTCCTTCATCAAATCTGCATTTATTTTAATTTTCTGCTAATAATTTATACTTAAGGATTTTTTTTTTGGCCAACTTTAATACTAAAGGATGAAAACCCTGACATTTGAAATGGATGAGCTGAGAGAGAAAAAGGTCACACGCTCCCTCGGCTTCCTTCCTTCCATCATCCAAAAAGGAATCCGCATGGGCCACCCTTCATAATTTGGACGCGTACAAAGATCATGCATTTTGCTAAGGATCATCATATGAAATGATTCAATAAATATTGAAATTCAGATGGATAGATAGATAGAGGTAATATATATACTTAATGAAGTTCAGCATCTCCACCGTGGTCCGTGACATTTGACAATACTATAATACTGGTTTATTTAAAATTTAAAACAAGTAAAGTACCTGCAATCTTATTTGTATAAATAGTAAATTTATATACGGAGGCATTACATTCAATTTAATTTATGCAGAATTTAATATGATATCCTTGATCACTTGAATTATTTAGTTTATGCCTACCGTGAAAGTGAGTTTGTTGAATTAATCTCGTTTCGTTTGAATTTAATAATTTAGTGGCTCAATTATTCAATCCATGAACATCTCGAAGAAAGCATGAATTCAATCCACGACGTCGAACATCTCGATGAACAATCCCATTGAATACATTTCTGAATTATTCAGACATATTGTATAATCAACCTACAATGAACAATCCACTAAATACAATTATGAGATATCAAAATGACACATTTCTAAGGGAAGCTCCACACGCGAGGACACCATCACAGCTCCACACACGAGGTCACCAAGCTCAAGCTCGACAACGAGGACGCCGAGGCCGAAGGGAAGCTCCACACGTGAGGAAACCTTCACAGCTCCACACGCGAGGACACCGAGCTCAAGCTCGACATCTCCACACAGTGAGGACGCCGAGGCCTAAGGGAAGCTTCACACGCGAGGACACCTTCACAGCTCCACACGTGAGGACACCGAGCTCAAGCTCGACACCTCCACCACGGGCGAAGAAGACTCACCGCCCTCTGAAGAAAACCCGTCGTCCTCAACTTGGGAGCTGGAGCTCACTGAAGCTGGAGGTGGCCGAACAACCTGGAGCTGGAGGTCGCCGTCCTAAACAACCGAACTGGAACCGGAGGAAGGAAGAAGAAGGGAAGTGGCCGAAGAGGAGGAGGATGAACGGAACGGAAGAGGAGGAGGCCGAACGGGAAGGGGCTGGGGACGACGATAATGCTGAAAGGAACCCATTAAAAATATATTTGTTTAAAATATTCATATTTTTGATGACTCAATATATTGAGCCGTAAAAAATAAAAAATAAAAAATAAAAGCATTTTGGACGACTCTTTCTTGTTGAGCCATCCATTTTGCGGCTCTATTCTTTTCGAGCCGTCATAAATAGGACGACACTTAATATGACGACTCATTTTTAATGAGCCGTCTAAAATTAACGCCTCAAAAATTGAGTCGTTAATTATCCTACTTTCAGCCGTTAACAACCTGCTTTCCCGTAGTGGATGATACCTTCTACCCAATCAACCATGGCTAACAATATATCTACCATGATTCCAGCATATTCATTATCGTAGCTGAATCAATTAACACTGAAACTTTTTTGTTCAAGTATATACAAAGCGATAATAATCATAACAGATAAGAAATCAACATTACTTGGAAGCAACACAGTTTCTTCTTCGAGCCAACCTTTGATATGCTTGACATTTCGCCAGAAAACTGACGTCGATTGCTTCACGTCGCTCCTCATCAACCAACCTTCATTACGTCACTGATTCTGGGTTTGCACAATCGAACTAAATCGAAGAACTCATTCTGGGTTCGCACGATAACCGCCCAACAACAATGGAAAAAGAACTGAAGAACAATCGAACCCAAAATCGAAGAACAATCGAACAACAAACAGTTCAAATAATCGAAGAATAGACACTCAATCAAACCAGTGAAATGTACCTTACGGAAGAAAGTTTCTGAACAGAACACTGATTGGTCGAACAGAAGCGTGGTCAGTGCAGCGGTGGCCGAACGGAAGAAGGATAAAGACACTTAATGGACGAAGGACGCCGAACGGAAGAAGGAGTGCAAGACGAAAGTGACGGAGGAATGTTGATGCAAAGGAGAAGAACTGAGGTAACCCTAATTGCCAAGAAAAGTTTGGTCAATATGAAAAGTTAATGAGGGCAGTTTTGTCATTTGGCCTCCTATTCTGGATTCCTAGCACGCCCAGCTTATGAATTTCGATTTTTTTGCACAAAATGTCTAACACTAGCCCTTTAGGATTCCGTAAGCCGAAATTTTTCAATTCCGCGAAAAGAACAACTTCTTACAGAATATGTAACACCTATTCCATTTCTATTATGAGAAAAGAACACGTCATTAGTTGTGGTTATTTGCTATCTCTTTGAGGTTTCTTAATTGATGTCACTTTTGTTAGTGAAGTGGTGACATTATAAGTTTTATAGGGTATTTGATTGGACGGTGTTGATTTTAGGGTGAAAGAGAAGAAATCTCGTTTCAGAACTGAAACCCTAGAATCATATGAAACCCTAGACACGGAGAGGCAATGAAAAAAAATGAAGAGGCAGACTTAAGGATCATTAGGGTTTATTCCTTCATTTGGAATCCCTTCACCTTATAAATACCTAGCAACTAAGAGTCTGATACAAGTGAACCGAAATGAAAGAAAAACAAACTAACAAATATATTTGGTCGAGGACAATGGGCCGAGAAGAAATAATGGGCCAATAACCAACCCAAACAATAATGGGCCAAGCACATTGCAACCTGCGTAGGAAGAATGCCATGATGCACCAGACTTCAACGCTCCCCCTCAGGCTGCAATTCCTCTACAACTTGATTCTTCACTACTGCTCCCCCTATCCTACAAACATGTTCCTCATACCCAGTTTTCCACACTGAAAATGATGTTGCTGACTCCTTTAGGCCTTAGTAAACAGGTCAACCAACTGATTTATGGAACTAACATTCTCAAGCTTTATAACATGCTCAAGTAACTTCTCTCTAATATAATGGCAATCTATCTCTATACGCTTGATTCTCTCATGAAAAACAGGATTATTAGTTATTTGAATGGCTGCTTTGTTATCACAATACAAAGTAACCAGTTCAATTTGTTCTAATCCTAATTCCTTTAATAAGTTTCTAAACGAGATAATTTCAGATAATGCATAACCCATGCTTCTATATTCTGACTCAGCTGAAGACCTAGAAACAATATTTTTATTTTTTTACCTTCCATTAAATAACTTATCTACCTAGCATGATGCAATATCCTGTGACTGACCTCCTAGTCTCTACACAGCCGACCCAGTCAGAGTCACAGTAGCTGACTAGACTAGGGTTCGATTCACAAGATATTAAAATACCCTTACTTGGTTCATATTTAACATACCTGATCACCCTTAGATCGAATTCTAGGTGAGAGTTCTTCGGATTCTGCATGTATTGACTTAGATTCTGCACATCAAAGGTTATATCCGATCTAGTAATAGTCAAGTACAACAATTTCCCTATCAGTCATTTATAAAGACTTACATCATCTAGGGGTTTGTCATTCTCATTCAATTTCAGATGCCTGTTGTAATATCTACTCGTCAATTTTAAATTCATTTCCATGGGCATTTTACTAATCTTTCTAGCCGACAATCCAACTTCCGAAATTAGTTCTAAGGCATAATTTCTTTGAGTTAAAAACAATCCATTTTCAGATCTTGTAACTTCAATTCCTAGAAAATATCGCAGTTCTTCTAAGTATTTCATTCTGAAGCTGGACTGTAAGACACCCATTATCAATTTTTCACTGTTTCCAGAAATGAGTAAGTCATCAACATATATCAACAAGATCACCATATGTTTTCCATCATGTTTGGTAAAAATGGAGTAATCAAGCTTAGATTGATTATACTCAGTCTTAACAAGAACATCACATAATCTCATATTCCATTGTCTACCAGCCTGTTTAAGGCCATAAAGGGACCTCATTAACCAACAAACCCGATTAGTTTTACCATTACTGAACCCCTCAAGGACACGCGTATAAACCTCCACATCCAAATTTCCTTGTAGAAAAGGATCCATTTATAGACAGCAACTAAGGGTATAATGGTGCAAACAATATTCATCTTAACAACATGCGAAAATGTCTCAAAATAGTCTATACTGTGTTTTTGGTTCTAACCTTTAACAACTAGCCTAGCTTTGTATCTACTTAGGCTCCCATCTGATTTGTATTTCAATTTGTACACCCACTTACACCCTATAATCGACTTACCTGGATGGGATGGGATTAAGTCCCACGTGTGGTTTTCCTTAAGTGCCCTTATTTCCTCCTGCATTGCATCAATCTACATCTTGTATTTCACAGCCTCAAAAAAACTGTATGGTTCAACCAGTTTAGAAATAGAAGAAATGTAACACTGATATTCACGGGACAGTCCATCATGATATATGAAATTGTTAATCCAATGCGGACATGAAACATTTGATACCTCATAGTCCTTAATCCATATAGGGGTCTTGATGACCCTACCAATTCTACTCAATATTGGTCTAGAGGACTCTTCAACCAGAGGATTACTCCTTTCATCAGAGTTATCTGTTGGATCGTGATTTCCTGAATGCTGATCTGGCAATGAATTGAATGCCAAGGAGATGGTGATTGCGCGCTTTCGCCTGAGCTCCGATGAACCTGCAAGAAGGGGATCGCAACAGAGGGGGTGCCTCTGGGTCCCTCTCCGATGCTTAAATGAGTATATGTGTGTATATAGCTCAAAACGTGGTGAATGTATGTAAAGCAAAGGTATTTATAGAGTAAGAGATACCAAACCGTATAAGGTAACTGTATATCTTCGTGAATATTGTGTTGTTGAAGATTTAGATAGTAGATATTGCGGTTACAGCGAGATATTGCAGTTACCGTATCTAATCTTTAGTGAATATGTGCCCGAGATATGCGGGATATCGTGGCTATATCCTTATTAACGGTTGGTGGGACCAGAGGAGAGAGGCAAGACTCTCTTTATGGCGAGCACTCTTATGGCTGCGACCTTGATTGTTGGCGAGCACTCCCATGGCGAGCAGTGGGAGGCTTTGACATTGGCCAATGGCGACCTGAAGTGGCACTTTGGCGTCCACTTTAGTTTGGATTCGATACTGGACCACTTTATGAGGGCCAGAGTAACCTTACTGTGGGTTGGCCTTGTTTAAATGGTATGGGTTTCACCCCCTGCAAATTTATTGGGCCTTCGAGGCCTTTCCCATATTGGGTCGTCACTATCAATACCCAACATTTGCCCCCGAAGCTTGAGTGAAGTTTCTTCGGTCGAGCTTGATTTTGTGATAGGGTTTAAGATAGTGACTTTTGGAATGGATCTTTTGCTTTCCTTATCTGCTATTTGTGCATTTTGATGCTCTGTATCCTTTGGCGAACGATTTTGGTTGCGTAGAGTTTTTCGGAATGTGTGATACCTTACCCCATTAGGCGAACGCTTTGGGTTTCCAGGGTTTATGGATGCTCATTCTTCACTCTTTGTGCGAACACTATCGTTGCGAGGGTGTTAGGAGAGGTCTGGTATAGCTTTTGGCAATCACCTTTTTTGTGTAAGATTTCGAACATTTTAATGAATAGACAGTTAGCGAAAGTCGAGAGGACTTTTGAGGCATGTCCGTCTCTTTGTCTTCCGTAACCAGTGGGCAGACTCACAGGTTTTTCGTGTCGTTCCAACCTTTTGTCTCCCCGATGTAACCATTGGAATTCTGACATTACTTCGGTTTTACCCAAAAAGGGTGTAATCATTATCTGAGCCGTTTCTCACATGCCCGTTCGGTTTCCTTCGTTTTGGCTAAAAAGGCTGAACTTTAGCATTTAGTCTTTTACGCACTCAATTCATTTGCATTCCAGAGTTCATATCTTCTTTCAGCCCTCTGTTTCAATTTTTCATTTCTCTCTTTTTATCCTCGAAAAAGCTTTCTCAGCCAGAACGGGATACTCCTTCGAGCTTTGGAGAGCTGTCGGGGAATGATCGGAACATCATTGATGACTTCTTCCGACATCATAGGCAACCAAACTTCTGTTCAATCCGCTCAGGGGCGGAAACTTCAGAGTCGATGCTTGGGTTAGCGGGCATTCATCAGTTCGTACAACTGACGCTCAAGGTCGGGGTTCATCATTCCACGCCAGTCTTTATTGATTGGATAAATTTCTGACCCCTCAGTCTGGGACCTAAATTCATTGACCGCACTTGAGGACCTAAATTCTTCAGTCTATTTTCCAAGCGGGCTAAGACGAGGTTGTTAGCTGCCTAGGCGTCTATGAGTTTCGGATCAAGGATGTCGACCAGTACTCTGTTTGGCTAGAGGCAGAGAATGGTGACCTCAGGGCTCAATTGAAAGAGTCCTGGGTGCAGAGGGATGCCTCGATGGCTGAGCAGGAGCATCCTTCCTTAAATCATAAGGTTGTCCCATCCCCCCTTAGCGTGGACTTTAAGAAGTCCAAGGAGTTCTCTGTCTGCGCCTTGGAGGTGATAAAGGCCGAGGCTGCTTCCTACCTCCAGATCTTGGTCGACGAGATTCAAGGGATTGATCCCAAGTTTCCTCTATGGGAGGTGAGGTCTCTTCAGGACTTCATTGAGAGCGGCTACACCAAGGAAGCTCCTTGGCGATGAGGCTGCCCCCGAGGCCGAGAAGGAGACTGCATCCCCTGATGAACCCAGACCTTGAGGTCTCAGGCCTTCAGGCGACCGAGTCGATGCAGAGTTTCAGGTCAAGGGAGCCTATTCATCCTCCTGCTTTTTGCTCATCCTTCTTTTTATCGATAATCACGTTTACTTCCCTTTGTTTTTGGGATAGTTGTAATTATTCTTTTGATTTCAGACTCGGATATTATTATAATGAACGCCTTTAATTTCGTAAGCCTTTACTCTTTTTCGACTTCGAATGTGTTTGGTCGTTCCTCCGATATCTTTTCGTTCGAACGCTTTAGGAAGTTTTACCATATTTGTTTTCAACTTCTCTTTAGCTTATGTAGGAGAGTCTCGCCATATAGGATCTTGGACCATCCATTCCCTTCACCAAAGTTTTTTAAGGGAACTGTTACTCGAAGATCATACCTTTAAGGAAACTATCATCTTTTGTAGATGTGTTCGCTTTGTTAAGGTTTTAGACCTTTGGAGTGTTCGTCTAATCCCGGGGAACTGTTACCCGAGGCTCATTCATCTTTTAGTAAGTGGTCGCCCTAGGTTCATTCGCCCACTTTCTTTGTGTTTGTTTCGCAAAGGAACTGTTACCCTTGATATGGATTCATTCGCTTTGGATGTTACTTCTCAATTTTTGCCCAACTTATAAGAGAACGGACTCCTTGACGGATTGCTCGCTTTTTGCGCTAGGACTTATGTCTGATTTTTATATTTAGGCCTTATTTGCCTAACTTTTTCCTTAGGTCTTTTCGCCTGATTTTGATAACAGGTCTTGTGCCTGACTTTGGCATCAGGTCTTTCGCCTAACTTTGGTGCTAGGTCTTTCACCTGATTCAGTCATCAGGTCTTTCAGATCTTTTGGTTTGCCTAACTTTGGCGTTAGGTCTTTTTGCCTAACTTTGGCGTTAGGTCTTTCGCCCAATTTTGGTATCGGGTCTTTTTGTTTCGTAAGCCTTGGTTTTTGTTTGACTTCGAGTATACTTGGTTGTTCTTCCGATGTCTATCTTGCTTTAAAGCTTTAGGAAGTTTTACCATACTTGTTTTCAACTTCGCTTCAGCTTTTGTAGAATAGTCTCGCCTTTTTGTTTTCATTCAAAGGGTCTTGGACCTTTCTTTGGAGGAAACGTTACCCTTTAGAGGTTCTTTTCGCTCCTTTAGGTTTCGGGGGAAGGACCGTGGCCTCTTATCGGCTCGTCCGTTCCTTTCGCCATGTTTCTTAAGGAAACTGTTACCCAAGGATTATGCCTTTAAGGAAACTGTCATCCTTTATGGATTCGTTCGCCTTTTAGGATTTTGGTCCTTAGATTCGTTCGCCTAGTCGTAGGAAACTGTTATCTAAGATTTGCTCGCCTTTTAAGAAGCTGTTACCTCGGATTCGTTCTCCCTTTTTGGGGAACTGTTACCCAAGATTCGCTTGCCTTTTTAGGAAGCTGGAAAGCTTTAGGAAGTTTTACCATACTTGTTTTCAACTTCGCTTCAGCTTTTGTAGAATAGTCTCGCCTTTTTGTTTTCATTCAAAGGGTCTTGGACCTTTCTTTGGAGGAAACGTTACCCTTTAGAGGTTCTTTTCGCTCCTTTAGGTTTCGGGGGAAGGACCGTGGCCTCTTATCGGCTCGTCCGTTCCTTTCGCCATGTTTCTTAAGGAAACTGTTACCCAAGGATTATGCCTTTAAGGAAACTGTCATCCTTTATGGATTCGTTCGCCTTTTAGGATTTTGGTCCTTAGATTCGTTCGCCTAGTCGTAGGAAACTGTTATCTAAGATTTGCTCGCCTTTTAAGAAGCTGTTACCTCGGATTCGTTCTCCCTTTTTGGGGAACTGTTACCCAAGATTCGCTTGCCTTTTTAGGAAGCTGGAAAGCTTTAGGAAGTTTTACCATACTTGTTTTCAACTTCGCTTCAGCTTTTGTAGAATAGTCTCGCCTTTTTGTTTTCATTCAAAGGGTCTTGGACCTTTCTTTGGAGGAAACGTTACCCTTTAGAGGTTCTTTTCGCTCCTTTAGGTTTCGGGGGAAGGACCGTGGCCTCTTATCGGCTCGTCCGTTCCTTTCGCCATGTTTCTTAAGGAAACTGTTACCCAAGGATTATGCCTTTAAGGAAACTGTCATCCTTTATGGATTCGTTCGCCTTTTAGGATTTTGAAGACTGCGCTCTGAAGATGATAAAGTCGGCGATCGCCGATTTTCTCCAAGTCCTGGTGGATGATGTCCGGGCGGTCGATCCCAATTTTCCCCTTGAGGAAGTTGGGTCCTTGAGGAGCTTCCTCCGGAGTCGTAACTCTCAGTCTACCCTTGTTGCTGAAGGGGTTATTCCAGCTATGGCTGAAGAGGTTGTTCCCGAAGGCGGACCAAGCCTTCCTGCCCCCGAAGGCGAGCAAATCGTCCCTGCCCCTGAAGGCGAGCCAGTGCCTCTGCCCCCGAGGATCCCCAAGCCTGAAGTCTCCATCTCTTTTATTAACAATATTTGCCTTTTGGATAGCTGTTTTTCTTTGTAATTTTTTGTTTTCCTTTTATTTGATTTAAGACTTGGCTTCTTTTATTGAATGCCTTTATATTCATAAGCCTTTTATTCGACTTTGAACATGCTTGGCTATTTATCCAACGTCTTAATCATAATTACTCTTCGACTTCCTTTTGACTTGTAATGTCTTCGACTCTTGAAGTTTTAGACCAAGCATAAGTCGATCCTTCTAAGGAAAATACTTCTGATACTTAAAAGCATAAACTTCTAAGTTCAAAGAGATATTACCCTCTTTGAAGTTTAGACCTTCGAGGTCATCCTAAGGCTTTGTCATCCATAGTGATCGCCTAAAATTCTTTGTTAGCAGATCCCTTTGTTTAGTTTTGGCGTCTGCTTCTCATCTTGCCTAACTTTATTGCTAGGTCTTTTGGCCTGACTTTGGCGTCAGGGATTTTTTGTTTTGCCTAGCTTTATTGCTAGGTCTTTTGGCCTGACTTTTGGCGTCAGGGCTTTTTGTGCCTGATTCGGTTATCAGGTTTTTGCCTGACTCTTGGCGTCAGGTCTTTTGAGGTCTAACTTTATTGTTAGGGCTTTTGTGGCCTAGTTTTGTTGCTAGGGCTTTTGGCCTGTCTTTGGCGACAGGGCTTTTTGGCCTAGCTTTGTTGCTAGGGCTTTTGTGGCCTATCTTTGGTGATAGGGCTTTTGGGGCCTAACTTTGTTGTTAGGGCTTTTTTGTGGCCTATCTTTGGTGATAGGGCTTTTGGCCTGACTTTGGCGTCAGGGCTTTTGTGGCCTAACTTTGTTGTTAGGGCTTTTGGCCTGTCTTTGGCGACAGGGCTTTTTGGCCTAGCTTTGTTGCTAGGGCTTTTGTGGCCTATCTTTGGTGATAGGGCTTTTGGCCTGTCTTTGGCGACAGGGCTTTTGTGGCCTAACTTTGTTGTTAGGGCTTTTGGCCTGACTTTGGCGTCAGGGCTTTTGTGGCCTAACTTTGTTGTTAGGGCTTTTGTGGCCTATCTTTGGTGATAGGGCTTTTGTGGCCTAACTTTGTTGTTAGGGCTTTTTTGTGGCCTATCTTTGGTGATAGGGCTTTTGTGGCCTAACTTTGTTGTTAGGGCTTTTTTGTGGCCTATCTTTGGTGATAGGGCTTTTGGCCTGACTTTGGCGTCAGGGCTTTTTTCTTCGATTTGCTTCGAGTGAACATGTTTATGAAGGAATCACTTGCTTGTATGGTCCTTCCCACTTAGCTGAAAGTTTATTCTGACTGTCCAGCCTTGTGAATTCATTCCTTCAACATTCCTATCTTTATCAGCTTTTCGATGTCGCGCTTGTGCTATCTGCAATAGCTCTCGGTGTCATTCCCCATGGGCTGACCACTCTTGCGGGGTCTCGGTGGCCTTTCCAGAGACCTTTCCATCTCGACTAGTACCGCCGAGATCTGCCTGTTTAAAGGCGTGAAATACTCGGGGACCTCTGGATGTCTTGGTCCTGGGTTTTCCGATCTAGGCTTTTCTCGACCCTTCTTACCCTTCTTGATCCTGCAGAGACACCAAAGAACCAAGACGGCGCCGAACCCAAAAGGGTCGACAGAAATAATAGGGCTAAGTGATTCGGATCAGTCGACTTACCCAACAGAGAGGCTTCATGCTTATTAACATGTATAATGGGGGCGCCTCCACCTCTATACTCGGGGATGGCCCTGACGACGACATCCTTTGGGGTCTTGACGCGTTGTTCTTTGAGTCTCTTAGTGATAAGCTCCTCAACTTGGTCAAGAGTGAATTGGGGTTGCTGTCCTCCAGTCGGTGCAGAACTTGATGGACTGACAGAGCGAGTGACCGCCGGCGTCTCAGTGGAGGCCGGAGGTAAGGATTGGTGTCCAAAAGTCATCTCTTGATCTTCTTGAGGGGCTGTGGTGCCAGGATTTCCAGTTTCTGATTCCGGTGGCCCCGCAGGACGAGGATCCTCATGAGGAGCAGGGGTTTTTCTGCGGGCCTGTCCTATGATGGTTTCCAAGAGGGATATCATCTCTGCGGTTACCTGAATGGTTTCCCAAGCCACTTGGATGGTTTGTCGATCTGGAATCTCTGCGACGTTTGGAACAGGGGTCGTTCTCGAATTGCCAATGTGTTCACGTGCCGGTCTCGGAGGGACGGCATCACAGACTGCTTGGCTAGCAGGTTCTTGGTGGAGTGCGAAGCGGCAGCGGAATTAGAGCTATCCGAGGATTGTTCGTTAGCTTCTTTCCGATGATTGCGGTTAGAGCGAGTATGTATGACTGTTTTGCTCGTTTTCCCACAGACGGCGCCAAATGTTGGATCGTGATTTCCTGAATGCTGATCTGGCAATGAATTGAATGCCAAGGAGATGGTGATTGCGCGCTTTCGCCTGAGCTCCGATGAACCTGCAAGAAGGGGATCGCAACAGAGGGGGTGCCTCTGGGTCCCTCTCCGATGCTTAAATGAGTATATGTGTGTATATAGCTCAAAACGTGGTGAATGTATGTAAAGCAAAGGTATTTATAGAGTAAGAGATACCAAACCGTATAAGGTAACTGTATATCTTCGTGAATATTGTGTTGTTGAAGATTTAGATAGTAGATATTGCGGTTACAGCGAGATATTGCAGTTACCGTATCTAATCTTTAGTGAATATGTGCCCGAGATATGCGGGATATCGTGGCTATATCCTTATTAACGGTTGGTGGGACCAGAGGAGAGAGGCAAGGCTCTCTTTATGGCGAGCACTCTTATGGCTGCGACCTTGATTGTTGGCGAGCACTCCCATGGCGAGCAGTGGGAGGCTTTGACATTGGCCAATGGCGACCTGAAGTGGCACTTTGGCGTCCACTTTAGTTTGGATTCGATACTGGACCACTTTATGAGGGCCAGAGTAACCTTACTGTGGGTTGGCCTTGTTTAAATGGTATGGGTTTCACCCCCTGCAAATTTATTGGGCCTTCGAGGCCTTTCCCATATTGGGTCGTCACTATCAATACCCAACATTATCCAAGGACTCATCACCTGAGGGGGGTCCCATTCGAGTTCTCGAGAGACTCGTCCTGTGGGTTTCCTCCGGTAGCTCTCGAATCATCCTCAGTTTCTGCAACTTAAAATTTTCTAACAATATTGGACTCATCATCTATATAATGCTCAAAGAACACATGTAACTGATCAAGCCTACCACTTCCAAAAAGAAAAACACTCTCATTGAATACGACATCTCTACAGGTCAAAAAAACAATTTCAGTTAAATCATAGAGTATGTACCCTTTTTGGGTCACATAGTGTCCCATCATTACTGAAGGGATGGTTGTGGAGGCTAGCTTATCAGTCACAACCATGTTCTTAGCATAACGCTAGGCAACCGAACACCTTTAGGTGATGTATCACAGGTTTCTTACCACTCAGAATTTCTATGGGGGACTTGCCCTTAAATAGCTTGGTGGGCATCATATTTATCAAATAACAGGCTGTAAGGATGCAATTTCCCCAAAAAATATTCGGAATTGATCCTTGCAGCTTTAGAGCCTTTGCTATTTATAGCAAGTGCCTATGTTTTCTTTCAACCATACCATTCTGTTGAGGGGTATATGGACAACTACTTTTATGAACAATTCCTTTATCGCTCAACAACTTGTTCATATGCTCATTAAAAAATTATTTCCCATTATCAGTCCTAAAACACCTGATTTGTTTTCTGAAATTGATTTTCTATCATGGCAATATAATCTTTCAGAACCATAAAAAATCCGACTTAAACTGCATGAGATGTACCCAAGTTATCCTAGAATAATCATCTACTAGTGTCGGACGTCGAATCCGACTTTTCCAGACCTGTTTTGGAAAATATTTTTAATTTTTGTTTTTGAAAATGACGGGTCTTGGCGAGCGACGGGTCCGGTCGAGCGGGGTCATCAACCGGACCGAAAAAATTGAAAGAGTCGCCACCGATTAATTAAAGGCTAATCGGAATCCTAAAATTGCCTAGGGTACATGAAATTAACATCCTAGGGTTTAGAAAGGTCTACGTCCAGAGAATCGAGTTCGGGGGTTTGATTACGTCTTAAAAGCTCGCGAGCTTATAATCCGCCCTTTCGGTACTTTAATTTGCTTTATAATCCCCCCCCAAAAAAAATTACATGCATTTTCTTTAAATTAAACAAACCATGTACAAACATTTTTTTTTTATATTCAAATAAACAAGAGAGAACTAAAGTTAATCGTGCTCGAAAAAAAATGGTTTAACTCTCGAGCCATTTTAAACGTGTCAAACCATGCACGAATGATTTTTGAAGGTATTAAGCTCTTTGGACTAATTTGTCCCATTTTGAGAAGTTATAAGATGTCCAAAAAATATCTAGGGACCAAAATGCAATTTTATTAAAATTTGAGCTGAATTAGACAAATATTTCGAAAATTGCAGAAATGACCATAAACTATTCTGGACTTATTTGTAATACTTGCTAAAGTTCTAAAATAACCCGAAAATTATTCTAGACTTATTTGTAACATTTTAAAAAGTCATGGAATGTCCAGAAAAAATTAGGAATCAAAATTGTAATTTTCGAAAAATTATAACTGAACTGAATTTTTTTTTAAATTACAGAATTGACCCTAAACTATTCTAGATTTAATTACAACACTTGGTGAAATTCCAAAAATAACCCAAAAATTATTCTAGCCTTATTTGTAACATTTTGAAAAATCATGGAATGTCTAGAAAAGATTAGAAATCAAAATGTATTTTTTTTAAATTATAACTGAACTGAAAATATTCTTTTAAAACTACAGAATTGACCCTAAACTATTCTAGATTTATTTGAAACACTTGGTCAAATTCCAAAAATAACCCGAAAATTATTCTAGACTTATTTGTAACATTTTGAGAAATCATGGAATGTCTAGAAAAGTTTAGAAATCAAAATGTTATAATTTTTTTTAAAACCGAGCTAAATTAAGAAGAAAAAATTGCACAAATGACCCAAAACTTTTCCGGTTTAGTTTATAACACTCGATAACGTCCCAGAAATGAACCGAGGGTCCAAGGACCGAGTTGTAACCTTCATCAAAGTTTGGGAATGACCTAAGTCATTTTTTTGAAATTTTGTTTTTCACATATACATATATTATACATATACATAATATATATATTATACATATAGATAGATAACATAGACATAATATAAATATATATTATACATATAGATATATATAGTATTACATAAACATAATATAAATATATATTATACATATAGATATATATAGTAATACATAAACATAATATAAATATATATTATACATATAGATATAATAGTATTACATAAACATAATATAAATATATATTATACATATAGATATAATAATATTACATAAACATAATATAAATATATATTATACATATAGATATATATAGTATTACATAAACATAATATAAATATATATTATACATATATATATATATATATAGTAATACATAAACATAATATAAATATATATTATACATAAATATACATAAACATAATATAAATATATATTATACATAAATATGTAATATATGTATATAAACTCTTTTTTTATAACATAAATAATAACATTAGAAAATACAAATACAATATTAAATGCAAGAGAAATATACCTAAATCGTTCGGAACTTAAACACCGTCCGAGAAACCGAGACCGATAATTACCGATATGTTTTTTTTTCACTCTTTTTTTTTTTCCAATCACTCTTCTCTCATTCTAATTCCTTGAATCTCACGTATCTTTCTTTCTTCAAGCCTCCCTCTTCATTGAAGCTACTCCTCTTATTTATAGAGAAAATGTACACATATTTAATTAATTAATAAAAACTTTTTTTTAATAATATAAAAAAACATTTTTTTTAATCATAAAAAAATAAAATCGGTGGAAAAGAGACAATTTTCCACCGTTGGAATTTTTTATTATTGGACTTTAAATTTTTTTATTATTTTTAATTTTTGTTTTTATTATTTTTTTATTTTTTAAATATATATATGTATATATTTATATATATATATATATATATTATATTTTTCAAATCTTGATTCCTCTCATACAGTATTTTGATCCCGAGCCAAAATCAGGTGTTTACAGTTGCCCCTCTTTGAGCACGCGCTCATGGAAGTGATCTCATGAGTATGTGTTCAAAGACAAACAACTGATTTTGGCTTCTCTTTATTCATTATTTACATAGTAGACAAACATTATTATGCAACTTTCGGAAGCTAGACACCTATAGGTCCCGATTGTTGACGATGATTTGTGGAGACTGAGCGTCTAAACGCTCATCAACTTGTGATTCCCAGACGTTGGACACCTACAGGTCTTGGTCGTCGAGGATGACTTGCGGAGGTTGAACACATAAAGACTCCGTTCTTCATTCGGCTTGTGACTCGTTGGGGATGACTTGCGGAGGCTGAACACCTAAAGGCTCCGCTTGTCGGCTTGTGACTCCCAGAAGCTGGATAACTACAGGTTCTGGTCATCGAGGATGACTTGCGGAGGCTGAAACTAAAGGCTCCACTCATCGGCTTTGTGATTCGTTAGAGATGACTTGCGGAGGCTGAACACCTAAAGGCTCCGCTTGTCGGCTTGTGACTCCCAGAAGCTGGATAACTACAGGTTCTGGTCATTGAGGATGACTTACGGAGGCTGAACACCTAAAGGCTCTGCTCGTAGTTTTTTTTTAGTTCCCAGAAGCTGGATAACTACAGGTTCTGGCCGTCGATGATGACTTGCGAAGGCTAAAATCTAAAGTCTCTGCTCGTTTTTTTTGTGACTCCAAGAAGCTGGATAACTACAGGTCTTGGTCGTCGATGATTTTTTTAAATTTTTTTTCTCTCGATTTTCTTTCCTTTTGCTACAATTTTTTTTTACCGCACCTCTCGATTCCCTTAATTTTTGCCTAGGTCGCCCTTTCGGGTTTTCAACCTAGCAGGGATTTGATTCCTCTCCTTTTGCCATGATTGTCCTTTTGGGGATTTTCAATCATGCCCCTCTTCCCTACCTTTTGCCTAAACCGCCCTTTCGGGTTTTCGATTTAGCGGAAATTTTCTCACTTTTGGAGGTTCGTATTCTGATTACGAAGTCCTTAAGGATAGTATTTTTTGACCGCGTCCATATTGATTGGACTGGGGAGTTCTTGGCCGTCCATATCGGTGATGATCATGGCTCCTCCACTGAAAACCTCTTTGACGACATAAGACCCTTCATATTTAGGCACGAACTTGCCCCTAGAGTCTAGATTGACTCGCAGGATTTTTCTAAGAACTAGATCGCCTTCTTGTAATTCTCTTGGACGTACCTTCCTGTTAAATGCACGAGCCATGCGTTGCTGGTACAATTGCCCATGACACAGCGCGATGAGCCGCCTTTCATCTATGAGATTTAATTGCTCGTATCTGCATCTCGCCCATTCTGAATCGTTCATCTCTGCTTCAGCGATGATCCTTGCTGACGGGATTTCTACTTCAATTGGCAGCACAACTTCAGTCCCGTAAACAAGGGAAAATGGGGTTGCCCCTGTTGATGTCCGTATTGAGGTCCTGTATGCCATGAGTGCCCAAGGAAGCTTGTTGTGCCAGTCCTTATAATTGACAGTCATTTTCTCTATGATCTTCTTGATATTCTTATTTGCTGCTTCCACTGCGCCATTCATTTGTGGGCGATATGGAGACGAATTTCTATGCTTGATCTTAAATTGGTCACACAACCCATCAACCAATTTATTATTCAGATTTTTGGCATTATCTGTGATGATTGACTCCGACACCCCATAACGCGCGATGATATCATGCCTAATGAAACGCTCGACCGCTTTTGCCGTTACTGACGCTAGGCTGATAGCCTCTATCCACTTGGTGAAATAATCGATCACCACCAATATGAATTGATGACCATTGGACGCCTTTGGAGAGATCATACCTATTACATCGATACCCCACATTGAGAAAGGCCATGGGGAAGTCATGGGATAGAGCTCGTGTGGTGGCACGTGGATTTGGTCTGCGTACACTTGACAGAGGTGACAATGTTGGACATGTCTCATACAATCAGACGTCATGGTGGACCAAAAATATCCAAGTCTCATTATCTTTTTTGATAGCATTCGCCCGCCCATGTATGGGCCACAAAAACCTTCATGAATTTCTTCCATTAAGCGCTCAGCTTCTTTGGCATTCACGCATCTCAAAAGGGTATCATGAAATGATCTTTTGTATAAGGTCGGGCCACTGAGAAAATAATTTCAAGCCATCCTTTGTACGACATTCCGGTCATTTCTTGTGGCACCTTCTGGGAACTCTCCGGACTCCAGGTATTTTTTTATGTCAGTGAACCACGGGTGACCGTCTGACTCTTCAACTGCATAACAATAGGCTGGAACCTCCTTGATCTTGATCTCCACTGGTAGTACCTGATTTCCCGTTGAAATTTTACTCATTGATGCGAGCGTTGCCAATGCGTCTGCAAATTGGTTCTTATTTATCGGCATATGAGTGAAAGTGATGTCTTCAAATTCTGAAGCTAAATCCTCTAGGTGCTCGTGGTATGGCTGGAGTTTGGCATCCCTCGTCTTCCATTCCCCTGTCGTTTGGAGTATGATTAACATTGAATCTCAGAATACTTCTAGTTTCTTCACTTCGAGGTCTAGTGCAGCTCGCATGCCGAGAACACATGCCTCGTATTCTGCGATGTTGTTGGTGCAGTGGAAGGTGACCTTGGCTGCAACTGGGAAGTGTTGCCCCTTTGGTGAGATGAGCACTGCCCCGATACCCCCTCCGACTGAATTCACAGCACCGTCGAAGTACATCCTCCAATTTGCCTTCGGCATCCCTTCTTCTTCTACTTGCATGATCTCACCATCTGCGAATTCGGAGTTGATCAAGTGATCGTCGTCTATGGGAAACTCCGCTAAATGATCGGCGATTACTTGTCCCTTCACCAAAATTCGAGGCACGAATTCTATGTCATACTCAGATAATTGAACTTGCCATTTGGCGATATTTTTTGTCCATGCTGGTTTATCTAAGAGGTATCTCACGGGATCCATCTTTGAATACAGACGTATGGTGTAGTACAACGTATACTGGCGAAGTCGCTGCATTACCCACACGAGTGCGCAACATATCCTTTCCACCTCTTGATAATTTGTTTCACCCTCCGTGAACTTCTTACTCACGTAGTATATGGCATGTTCATTCTTTCCAGTCACATCGAGTTGTCCCAACATGCACCCCAACTATTAAATACATAATGAGTGGTCGTCCTGGAGTTGGCGGCACCAGGACTGGTGGGCTCATCAGGTATTTTTTTATGGACTCTAAGGCGTTCTGGCATTCTTCATCCCAAATTATCCGAGCGTTCTTACGTAAAAGACGAAATAAAGGTTGACACTTGGTTGTCATATTTGCGATGAAATGCGCAATGTAATTCAAACGTCCTAAAAGGCTTCGGACCTGCTTGACGGTCGATGGTGGGGGTAACTCTTGTATCGCCTTGACTTAGTCAGGGTCTACCTCAATTCCATTCTCACTGACTATGAAGCCCAATAACTTGCCTGATGTGGCTCCAAAAGTGCATTTAGTCGGGTTTAAACGCAACTTGTACTTTTTGAGCCTTTCAAATAGCATGCGTAAATTGATCAAGTGATCTTCACCTTCTTGAGACTTTGCAATCATATCATCTACGTACACTTCGATCTGTTTGTGCATCATGTCGTGGAACAGTGTCACCATGGCCCTTTGGTAGGTTGCCCCTGCATTTTTTAAACCGAAAGGCATAACTCTGTAACAAAATGTGCCCCACATCGTGACAAATGCGATTTTTGACTTATTTGCCTCAGACATCTTGATCTGGTTGTATCCTGAGAACCCGTCCATGAACGAGAACATCGTGTGACGTGCCGTGTTGTCGACCAACATATCGATATGAGGCAGAGGGAAATTATCCTTCAGACTGGCTTTGTTAAGATCTCGATAGTCGACACAGACGTGGACGCGACCGTCCTTCTTGGGTACTGGAACAATATTTGCTACCCATTCATAATAGTTGCAAACTTCTAAGAATCCAGCGTCGATTTGCTTGATGATCTCTTCCTTAATTTTAAGGATTAGGTCGGGACTTTGTCTCCTCAGGTGTTGTCTCTTGGGTCGAAAGTTCTCAGTGTCTATTGGCAGAACGTGCTCCACGATTGACGAATCAAGGCATGGCATGTCAGCATATGACCAGGCAAAAATCTCCTGATACTCTTTTAGCAAATCTATCATCTGAGTTCTTTGGTTAGGACTCAGACTTGTCCCAATCTTCAATTCGCGTGGTTCCTCAGGAGTGCCGATGTTTATGACCTTAGTGACTTCTGTTGTTAAGAGTTTGTCTCTCTCATACCTGTCCCAACTTTCTTCAATTTCTTTCGTGACATCCTCCTCACCGGATCCTTCTCCGTAATGTACAGAATCAGATTCGGCGAGGGTGTCCTTGCACGAGATTGAATCATGGTTCCCCTTGTGTTCTCTAGAGGTATTGTTCCTAAAGAAGAAGCAGAATAGAAGGGAGATTAATGTTAGAAGTAGGTAAAAGGAGATGATGAATTAACAAAAGAAAGGATTCATTTGATGTGGTCATGACAAATTTCCCCTATTCCAAAACGTGAGGCTCATACATATGTCCTACGCGGAATACATCCATTTTCAAAAGGTCTTACTCATTATTACTAAGAGAAAACACATAAGTAGGTAATGTCATCCAGTTTGTGATATTCTCCCCACTAGCAAGTGGACAGACGAAAAGGCCTGAGGGAGCTTCATCAAGCAGGGCTCCAATGGTGACACTGGTCGAAAACAAGCCTGATAAGCCTTCGTGAGAAGCAACGTCGTCGGGTTGAATCATTTGTGGTGGGCCAGGAAATAAAGCAGCGAGGGGAGGAAATAGCATTGCCCGTGAATTTCCAGTTAAACGTTTCCTTCGGGCGACTTCGTAATCTTTGAAATTAGGATAGAAACCCAGTCTAAAAGTGCCTTTGTTCTTCCTTGGAGCTATTGGGTGTATGATGCCCTGACCATGGATTCCCAGTCCGCGTCCTAAGATGAAGTTGTTGCCTAACATGATCTTCCCCACCATGAGCTCGGCTCTGTCTGGTGCTGGCTCTCCCCAATCCCTAATCACAGAAATGAGATCGAAGGCATGGAAAGACAATGCATCTCCGGTCTCGATTCCGATGAAAGGTACGGAAGTTTCCTTATAGATGTTGTAATCTTCCTCCCCATCGATCACAACCTGGTGATCCTTAGATATAAATTTTACTTTCTGATGCAGGGTAGAAGGCACTGCACCAACAACGTGTATCCAAGGTCTTCCCAAAAGTAGACTGTAGACCCCTGGAATGTCCAAGACTTTGAAAGCTACGCTAAACACGCATGGACCAATCTCCAATGGTAATTCAATTTCTCCGTCTACCTCCCTTATATTGCCATCAAAAGCTCGAACAACACTCTTGGTTGGACGGATGAGTGACAAATCTATATCTTAAAGAATTCTGAATTATATCTTTTGGTCTAGGTATAGATGTAAATCTATCTTCGTCAAAGGTAGCATCTCTTGATTCTATAACTGTGTTAACAGACACATAGTCATTAGATTCTAATACATAGAACCTATATGAATAGGAATGCTCAGCATACCGAATGAAGATACAATCTATACCTCTTTCACCCAAGTTTCTTCTTTTGGGTTCAGTGAGCCTTACAATTGCTGTACATCCCCAAACTCTCAGAAAACTTAATTTTGGTGGCTTTTTATACCACAATTCATATGGGGTAATCTTATTCCTTTTATTAGGAATACCCCAGCAAGGGGCTCTGCCCCTTGGACACCTTCGTCTTAACGTTCTGGTCTTAATTGTTTTCTTTTCAAATTAATAATAATATATATATGGCCTGCGCAAAAGCGTAGTAAGTAGTATATTTTATATATATATATATGTTGGAATGTACAAAACATGCTATCGATTATGGCACAACATAACACATATTTAAGTTACCTCCTTGAATGATTGTCTAATGGACAATGACCTATAATACCATAACTACTGATCTCTGTCTAAACTGTAGGGTGACTATCTTTGTCTACAACGATATGAGATTTTTCCTAACACTGAGAACCCCTATATATACTGATGTATAGATGGATATGTTTTAAGGCCAGACACACAACTGGGCCTATGTGAATGAGCTCCCACTTATGGGCGACCCATTATGCTAAAACCAACATCTCCCACTCGCACAAAGTGGGGGTCACTCATTCATCACGCCAACACTAAGAGAACGAATCCCATTATACAGTAAAGTCACATACGAGGAGCCAGTTGTGCGACCGACAAGCACAACGAGCAAAGTGCTATGCACCAGTTAATAATACGTTGTGACCCGCAGATCCCACACCAGTAGTGGAAATGTGCCTTGCACCCTTGGTCATGTAATCTTTCTCCAAATCTAACCACATAATAATATTTCAGACATATATATGTATTGCACCCACAACCGCAGCCGATGTCGCGGTTGGTGGCCACCTAGTGGACATAATATCAAGAAGATCCCATAATGACCATCCTCTTCCCACAAAACCATCAGTACAATTCAACTCGCTTTTCTAGAATCGAGACCCGAGTGGAATACGTCGAAGGCCTATTGAGCACGGACTAAGATAGAAAACATTGAACTGTTCCTCAAGTCTCTGTTCAGTGTGATTAGAGTATGTACACGACTCTTACGCAAAGAGATCTAGCTCTCTCACAACTTCGAGTTAAGATCCCATCTCGGGTCATATTGATGGTCGTTTTGGGTGCGTCGCGGTATGGAACGCGCGCTACATCATATATCCTCTCCCATGGAGCATAAGTACAAATGATGTACAAATGTCCATCAGGAACACAAAGTATCCGAAACAAAAATCACAAAGACTCCCATCAGACCCCTAAGTGAATTGACAGACCATAATCCGTCCTAGTGCAAAATCAAAGAGTTCCGGACACAAAGCCCTTTCCGGTTATCCCAACAGACTTATAGAACTAGAAATTATCACCAGTTTCACCTAGCCACAAAAGGCATAGAAGTTATCACCCGTGTGAGAGGGTGATCAAATCCACTTTGACATATTTCAATAAAGGATCGCACTAAGAACCCACAAAACGCTCAAACTGTGAAAACATGCATACTCAAATATAATTCAAGTTAAAGAACATTGTACGGAAAATAAAATCAATGAAGTACATCAACTAAGTCTACTTATTCCTAGAGACTACACATGCCTCACTAAAGACTCCCTCTAGTCCATTTCTTTTGTAGTCTTCGAACATATATCCATTTTGAGAGGTTGACCAATGTAAACTGGAGTTTCAATTGGTTCGCAGTTACTCATGTTGATAATTTCCAACACTTTGTTTATGTAGCTCTCCAGTGAAAGCCACAACTGCCTCCTACGGCGATCTCTCAAGATCTTAATCCCAAGGTTGTGCGCCGCCTCACCTATGTCCTTTATCCCAAACAGATAAGGAAATTAGACCTTTACTTGTGTGAGGAACTCCAAGCTATTTACATATATATTCATAAACACAAAGTTCGGTCCAGACCCTTTTGGCGTACACGCAACAATTCTCATCCATCAGGAGAAATCTATTTCCATGACCAAATAATGAACTCTCTGGTACCACTGCCTAGAGAACTGTTTCATACCATAGATTAATTTGTGAAGTTTGCACAATAAGTGCTCATGGTTTTTCTGCACAAAGCATTCACACTGTTCCATATAGATCTCTTCTTCTAACTCACCATTAAGGAAGACAGTCTTAACGTCTATCTAGTGCAGTTCCAAGTCTAGACTCACTCCAATAGCTAGAATCAATCGAGTTGTGATGCTTAACTTTTTATCAGCCTTGACTTTCATCTTAAGAACCCATTTGACTCTATTGCTTTGTGTCCTCTCGTAGGTCGACCAATGTCCAAACACCGTTCTTTCTTATATATTCCATCTCATCCAAAGTGTTCGTCTCATCCTCCATTACTTTTGTCCTTAGAAGGGTCTAATGAGAGTTTATCTAACGTTTAATGGCGCAATAACCATATCGTCAGATATTAGGGGGTTTAGTCATCCATCACCTTCGAATGCATATCAACGGGAGGGAAAACTTATGTTGTAGCCCACAGACTAACAACTCACTACTATCAGGGTATAACCATAATCACTCCCATTGAGAATGATATCCCTAATGCTCCCGCTATCAACAAGATCATCAGGAGCAGAATCAGGTCGATTCGCTTCAGCATGCGGTGAATCCGACGGACGACGAACTGATTCATCATCTGCGATTTAAACTCTCCCACTCAAAATAACAGGTGTTTGCTCAACTTGATCTTGAATCTCATATAGAGATCGATCCAAATCAATCTCTCCCTCCTTAGGAAATTCGTTCTCTAAAAACGTTACGTCTCGTGATTCGATCTCGGTAACACTCCCATTATCCTGCTCGACTATAAACACATAGCCCTTGGAGGTATCAGAGTAACCAAAAATACTATTCTTTCCTCTGGGTCCAATATTTCCCAAACTTATTTGAGAAATCATGGTTATAAGCGGCGCACCCCTATGAGCGCATATGACTAAGGTGTAGAAATTATTCCAGTCCAAAACTCATAGAGAGTGGGGTTAACCGTCTTCGTCGACATACAGTTCAGGATGTGGGCAGCAGTCTTCAAATCATTTCCCCATAAGGAAATCAGTAGTTGTGTATGCGCCATATTGACCGAACCATTTCAATGAGTGTTTTATTGCGCCTTTCTGCAACACTATTTTGTTGAGGGGTGTATGGGCTCGTCAATTGATGAATGATTCCCTTTTGATTACATAAACTGTTAAATTTTGCTGAAAGGTACTCTTCTTCCACGATCAGGGTAGAGGGAATTTACCCTCATGTCTAACGGGTGTAATCATCTGTAAATGTAATGAAATTTTGCACTCTGTACCGAACCTTGGCACTAAGAGGGTGACATACGTCAGAATGGACTAATTGCAAGGGAAATTCATCTCTAGGTTCCTAACCAAAAAGGCTTTCAGTTGGAATTTTCTATTGTACAACTTACACAAGTAGACGACTCAACCTGTGGAGTGTTGGGCAGCACGCCCCGTTGGGCTAGTTGGTGCATTCTATGTTGAAATTTATAGCCAAGTCTAATTTGTATTTCATTCACATTGCAAATATATCCGCGAGTAGAAGAAAACATGAAATTATTATTGTTGCATGAATCTGAAACAATAAATCCACCAGAAACAATACTAAAGCCAAACGAAGTTGAATCTAAAGACAATTGGACGGAAGATTCATGAAAACATAATCTAAAACCGAGTTTCATTAATCCTAAGACTGAAATAACATATCAGTGAATCTGCGGAGCATAGAGGATATGACATCAGACTAAGACTCGACCACCGCGCAAGCGCAACTCACAAGTTCTAATCCCTTTGACTTCAACTTGAAAGTTTTCGTCAATGTACATCCACCTAATTTCACGTGAAACTCTATGGTACTCTATGGATTCGCGGTCCCTGGCTATGTGATTTGTCGATCCTGCATCCAAAATCCACAAAGGACATGACTCAGTCAACATATTTGTACTAGAAACACAAAGTTCAGTAGATAGCCAACAAGACATTTAGGTCAGATCGATTCAGGACATGCCTTCACAAAGTGTACCCACTGTCCACAGTTGGAGCATTTCCCGTAGTTAGGCTTCTCAGCCTTACGCGAAAATTTCCGTCTTTGTCTACTTTGCCTTCAGTACATTTGTGTCATTGCGTTGTGCATTACTCCTTCTCTTTCGCCGACTCTTCTTAGTTCGAGAGCATGACACAACACACACCTCAACCTTAGGCCTAGTGACCTTGGGTCTGTCCTCTTCAGCTCAACGTGTCGTCGAACGTTTTCAAAGGTATTGAGGTCCTTAGAATGAGTTATTTAGATTTTCATATGTTCCCGTGAGTTAGGCAAAGAGCGGATTACGACCTGGATTTGCTGCTCATCGGTCACTAACTGACCGTTCTCCTTGAGTTTCATGATGATATTGGCTACATGCCTTAGATGCTATGTCGCGAAGTGTTGATGATTCATCTTATATGAATTGAACTTGATGTCGAGTGAGAACGACTAAGCAGTCTTATAGAACCAATTCCAGCAAGCAAAGCATACCACAACCCTTTAGTTGTGTGTTGAGCTCAAACCCATAAAGGATGTCATCATCCACCGTACTCAGCATCATGGCACACGTCTCATCATCATTAACCTCCCACTCAAATGGAAAGCCTTATGCTAATTCATTATTCCATAGTCGGGTCTTTTCATAATCTTTTTGATGTGGTTAATGAACTTTTATTCAATTAGGACCATCATTATACACTTTCTCTGTATTTTATAGTTGTCATTGTTTAAGTCTAAGACCTTTGTCCAACTAAGCGATGATGTTCCTCATGACGGCCTAATTTCTCTAGCTAAAGGAAATTCTAACAGGATCATGGAGACACAAGGAATAATGTTCTATTGCATGTAAAAGTAAGTCTCAAACCGATATGACAGACTTGAGAGCATACTTAAACCCGGGGGACAGCCCTAGCTATGCCGAGAAGCACTCCCCATCTCTAAGCATGCCCTAAAGTCACTACTATCAATTGAAACATAGTCTATACCAACAGTCTTTAACAGACCAGAGTCAAACATATCGCACTAAACCAAAGTGTTCGAATCTTACAAAGCAATTGTCCTAGCATAATTCAAGGAAATTCGGAGAACCTCGCAGACTAACCGACAGGTTCACACTCGGGAACATATTCGTAGGTGTAGTTTGTACTAATCCAAACTTTCGAAAGGCTATTATGGACAATCCTAAAGGATTGTTATCTATACTCAACAAAAACTAGATCTACTTATCTAGGTAATGTAATACATGCAAGCAAATAAACTAGTCTTGTTCAAACCGGTTGGGCCGAACTAGTATCAAAACTAGACTAGTGTTGTTAGGCTTCTAGTACACCAGTTCAAAATAGTACCAAAAATTCAGTTCAAATCGGTTCGAATCGACTCGTTTTTTATACTGGTTTATACTTAAATTTAAATCAAACCACTTTAAACCTATATAACTTTAGAATCGGTTTGAAGCAAAATCAACTAAACCGACCTAAAATTAAACCAAACCTAGATATGTCTTCAATAAACCAAACCTAGAGATGTATTGAACTCTCGTTTGTTGATGTTGGACAGGATTTTAGTTGGTTGTGGAACATATTTTTAGTCGATTAAGTGTGTTTTTCATTCGGTTCAGTTTATTTTTCAGTTGGTTCAGTGTTTTTTCAGTCGATTTAGTGTGTTTTTCAGTTCGTTCGGTATTTATTCAGCCGGTTCAGTGTGGTGGACAGGATTTTCAATTGGTTCAGTTTTGGTTTGAACCAGATTACTTCCTATCCAAAATTGTTATTAAAAATTCAGACCATACGAGTTTGAACCGGTTCTGAATCAGATCGAACATGACTAGTTTTTTTACCTAAACCATATCAATTTTTTATAAATAGAAAAATGTACTGGTTTTGTACAAACCAGGCCAATTTAGTTTTGAAACGGTTCGGGGTCGAACCAGTTGATCACAAGCCTAAAAGAAACAAACCATACATGTTAATACACACACATATATATTGATACCTTTCAAAAATAAATTAATTTGGTTCTAATTTATAATTTTCAAAACCTTTGAGGATCAAAGTCACCCTAACCAAAAGTTTGGGGATCAAAATCACCTTGAATAAATGTTTTGGGGACCAAAATCACCATGAATGAAAGTTTGGGGGCCAAAGTCTCAACAAACAAAATGCAGGGACTAAAGTCTCAACAAACTAAATTCTGGGACTAAAGTCTCAACACATAAAAGTAATTAACATACTAGACCAATTTTCAAAGAGTACGCTCGGATCTCAACAAGTCATAACCTAGTCAAGTGTACCAGTCATGGAGTCAAGAGTCAATCAAATAAAGTAAGGCAAGACTATCTACCTTGCAGAAAACACAAAGTAATCCACAAAACTCAAGGAACCCACACAGTGTTCTACATATCCAGTCATGCAATATAAAAAGTGTAAGGATCTCCCAACAATTTAAATTGGTATAACAATTAATTAAATTAGCCCAAAAGGCACATTATCGGACTAAAACCGGTTCTTTGAACCCATACTGGGTCCAGGATCGACACCAAGTTCGTTTTGAGTCAATTGAGACGGCCCGGGGTCTCCGAATTTGCCCGGACCGTTCCAGACAGCAGTTAGCCATCTACACCGGTGCAACCAGTTCACCCAGTCGGTCCTAACCGGACTATCTTGTCGACCCAAACCAACCAGACCGGATTGGACCATCCTGTCGGCTCAAATCGACTGGAACGAACCGAACTGTCTGATTCAAAAGGAACCAATCTGGTTCAAATCATGCCGGTCTGGTTCACACAGAACCAGACCGGTACTATTCATCTTCCCCAACGGGAAGATGAAGTTGCTGCTACGGTTGAAAACCCTTGCAACAGCAGCCAGCCCGGGGGAGGTGTCTAGTCACCATATGGCTGTCCACGAAGGGGGGTTAGCCACTAAGGGTCGACCTCACCCCCTCTTCCTCCCGTCGCGTTGAGGTCAGACACAACTGGCCAACCCCTTCCTTATCACTGCGCTTGAGCCTAAAACCGCGAAGGTTGTGAGCACCCAGCTGTCGTGGCCATAACCACGAAGGTTGCGGCCACCACGCCAGGGTTGCGGCTACCATGGCTGCGACCTTGGTTCAGGCATCAGGTTCGTCGCGGTAGGAATTTTAACGGGTTTGACAATTCGAAAACCAACCTACTGTGGCTCTGATATCAATGTTGGAGTGTACGAAACATGCAAATTATTAGAGCACAACATAACACATAGTTAAGTTACCTTCTTAAACGATTTCCTTAGCGGAAACGAAAGCGTATCTACCTGAGGTTGGGTTCACGGTCTGCTGGACGGGAGGACACGCCACGGTTTGACGGGCAATGACCTATAATAGCACAGCTACTGACCTCTGTATAAACTGTAGGGTGACTACCTTTGTCTACAACGACATCAGATTTTTCCTAACCCTACCCCTATATATACTGATATATAGAGGAATAGGTTTTAAGGCCCGACACAAAGCTGAGCTTCTCTGAATGAGCTCCCACTTATGGGCGACCCGTTTTCCTAAAACCAACAATATATAATATAAGTTTTTTTTTAATACTATAATGTATAATACTTATTTAAATCACTTTTAAATAAATACAGACTATAATACTTTTAAGAAAAAACAATAAGTTTAGTGTTATAGTGTTATTTTTAAGTGAATACAAACTATAATAATTTTTCAAAAAGTGTAATGTTCTAAATTTTATTTGCTTACAATAAAAATATTAAAATTTAAAAATGCATGAAATAATTAATTATATAGATAAGTTATTATAATTTATATTATGAAAAATAAAATTATAAATTATATTAAATGTATTTGTTCATAAACATGCATGTCTCAATAATAAAAATTAATATTAACAATTAATAATAAAATAAGAATTAATAATTTTAAGTTAAATATTTTTATATAGTTTTATTTATATTAATGCATGTGTTTACAAAAGATTATTAAAATTACTACTAATTGTTTTTATATTATTTTTTAGAAAAAGTAATAATAAATTATTTTCTATAAGTAGTATTTTAATAATTCCAAAAAAATGAGTTATAAATATGAAAACACTACTATGTTTCATAATGTGAATGTCCATATAATACTCTTAATTATTGGTGTATTACTTCTAGGGTTGGGAATGAACCGGTTCGCCCCCGAATCGGTTCAGAACCGAACCTTTACCACATTTTAAAACTGTTACGGTTTACCGCTCCATATTTTTGTCGATTTACCATACCTGTTCTGAACCGGTTCAGAACCGGTCCGGCCGAACCTGTTCATACCCCCCCCCCCCCCCCCCCCGAAAAAAAAAATTGAGGTTCCAAAAAAAGTTAGTAACTTTAATCAAAATACATAATAATTAAAGAAAATTCATCCTCAAAATTTAAAAAACTGATGTAATTAATGTAAGAGGCCGAATCGCCCCTCTCTCTCTTATCTAGATGTATTGATATAAATTATTTGATATATATTAACTCTTCCAAGTATGAACTGCACAAGAGTTCCCGCAAAGAAACTACACTATACACCTACTTTTACGCAGTTGATTTTTCCAGCTATAGCTCTCAGACTTTGTATCTTTGTCATCTTCTCTGCTTCCTCGAAGATTGCTGCTGCGAAGATCTCAAGTTCTTAAAAATTGATCCGCTGCAATCGCTTTTCATATCACCCGAGACTGGTTGTTCCTTTGTAACCTTGTTCCCCGCTGTAAGAAGTGAAAGGTCATGCACTGGAAGTTCCATTTGATCTTCCTTCCTTGGGAAGACTGAACCAGACAAACCTCTCAATGGCATAAAATGTTTCACTCCGTCCCTGATACTACATGTTTTTACAGGTGCATCTTCATCTTCAGCCCAATCCTTGGGAAATTCACGTTCTGATGGGGTTTATAAGGGACGCCTTATTAATTAAAACCCTTATATCACTGACCTAAAACATAATCTTATTGATTTATACAACCCATTCATGTAAGGCGTCGCCCCTTAATATGAGCCTGTGGCGTCAGCCTATACGAAGGTGTCGCCTAGGTAAAGTCTGGATAAGGACGCATTAATTGAAGGTCTGACAGCATTAAATGGGATTAAATATCTCCGATATTTAAGGAATAAGGACTCCTGTCCCATCATAAGGTCAGTTTGACCTCAGTTAAACTGATTAACCAGAGTAAGAAGAAAGCACTGTTCATCAGGTTAAGTGAAGGCTATAAATAGCAAACATTCATTATCATTTATTACAGTATGATTTTTCACCACATCTACATAAAAGCTCTCAAAAGTCTTAGAACTGACTTAAGCTTCGGAGTGGAATAAACGGGTCAACCCGAAGTTGTCAATTCTACGCAGGTCGACCCGAGAAGAGCGACGCCTGTAGCTGAAAGAAGTTTTACAGGATCCAACATTTGGCGCCGTCTGTGGGAATCCTTGAGCAAAGTAATGCCATGGCTCCTACCAATACACAAGCTAAGAAAACGCAGCAACCAGAGGAAGGGAGTTCCCTCCACAATCTTCAACAACACCTGATGCCTTCTGCTTTTATGCCGAGGCTTCGGGGCAATCCAGGGGCGTCGCACCCAAGTGCTTCAGCCCCAATAGGAGGTCCAGCTAGAGTACTGTCGCATCCACAGACTCGAGCGCCGCTCCTACCTGCGCAATCCCATATAGCCTCTTCTGGAGGAAGAGCACCTTCAGCAGTCCCCACTGTCCAAGAAGTCGTTACGCCAGCACTTATAGCTGCGATAGACGATCTTCTAAATCCAAGAGAACTCATGGCTGTTGCTCGTGCAGCTCATCTTAACGAGCACCACCGCACGGATGAGGCGACCTCAGAACCTCGGGAGGTTCCCGTAGTAGGACTACCTATTAAGGTGGATCCCTCGCCCAGAAGCGTTGATGCAGCGCCAACCCCAGTAGTAATGGCTCCCCCTTAAACTGAGGTAACCCTGGATAAAGTGATGGAGCTTATTGCTGATTCAAAAAAGGAAGATACGGGTAAAGTCATGCTGGAAGCAAGAGATAGGGCATCGCACCCTTTTACGAATGAAATTTTGGACGTAGACATACCATCCGTCCCCATCCCGAGGATTGATATGTATAGGGGGGAGGGTGACCCTGTGGAGCATGTTCAAACTCATGAATCTTCCCTATTGGGAAGGTCAAAGAATGAAAAACATTGCGCAATACTCTTTCCTTCAACCTTGAGCGGCGCCGCCTCTCACTGGTTTTTTGGATTACCCAAGGCTTCAGTTACGTCCTGGACGGACTTGAAGGAAAAGTTTATCATCCAGTACATGGGTGGTAGGCAATTGCTGAAAAGTGTGGGTACTTTGGACCACATTCGACAAGCAGGAGATGAAAGTTTGGGGGATTTTTATAAATGCTTCAATCAGGCCCTAGCCAGTATCGACCAGGTTATCACAGGAGGTGAGACCATTCGAGCTTTTGTTAGAGCACTGGGGCAGAGAGGATCAGCTTTGCATGATAGTTTGAGCGTCATTCCCGTTCACACTATATCTGACCTGGCGGCGAGGGTCAAGTCATATATTGACCTCGAGATAGCCCGCGAGGGAAGGAAATCTTCTAAGAATCTTCGAAAGGAGATACAGGAGGGAAAAAAGCCATAACAAATATCGCAAAAAAGTCGTCCCCAAGACGATAGGCGAAGTCATCCCCAAGAGGACAGGTGACACCCCAATATCCCGCGACCACCACGAGAAGTTTTCGAGACTTTAACGCTCTTAAACCAGGACATTTCGGTAATCCTCAATGAAATGGAGAAGAAGGATTTGGCGTCGCGACCATTACCCCGCAGGTCAGGAGGACCTATGGGCCCTTATCACGAGCAGTATTGTCGATATCATCGAAGTAAGGGGCATAGCACTGATAATTGCAAGATCTTGAAGAGAGATATTGAGACGCTCATCCAAAAGGGGCTCCTCAAGAACTTCGTGGCAAAGAGGGATCGTAGTCCCAGCCCATGAAGGGACAGGAGGGTGTCGCCCAAGAGCGAAGGAGGAGATGAGGGTTCAAGAGGTAAGCATGGGCATGTACGAGTGATTAGTGGCGGGTTTGCTTCGGGAGGAGAAACTAGTAGTGCTAGGGAGGTATACGCTACTCAGTTATCTGGGACCTCTAAAGCAGGAAAACGTCCTAGATCACCGGAAGAAACTGATATTACTTTCAAGGAGGATGAGATGAATCATGTGACATGCCCTCATGAGGACGCATTAGTCATCACGGCGGAGATTGCTGGATATGATGTAGAGCGAGTACTTATTGACTCGGGAAGTTCAACGGATGTCCTTTTTCTCGAGACATTAAAGAAAATGGGACGGAATGAAAAAGACCTGAAAAAAGTGAACTTCCCACTTTTAGGCTTTACTTCAACTCCAACCTACCCGGTAGGAGCCATCACCTTACCGGTATTTTTGGGGGAGGGATGGAAATCTTTGACAATAGATGTTACTTTTGTCGTGGTCGACGCCCCTACTGCATACAACGTAATTTTGGGACGGTCCACATTGAATCCACATCGTATGGTTCATTCAACTTATCATCAACTCCTAAAATTTCCAACGCCTCATGGAATAGGAGTGGTAAAAGGCAATCAGCCGGGGGCAAGGAATTGCTACGTACAATCCACCAGGCATCGAGTATTGAAAGGGAAGGAAGCCCTATCTATCCAGGCAGAGGAGGATTTGAGAGAGGGGAAGGTTCGTCCAACACCAGTAGAGGAACTGGTAAAGATATCGATAGACGGTCCTGAAAAGGTCGTCCAAATCGGGGCGACGCTTCCAGAAGAGCAGGCTACGGCTTTGACTCTTCTACTCATTGAATTTCAAGAGCTCTTTGCCTGGAAACCGAGTGACATGCCGAGTATAAGCGAAGAAATAATTACTCACGAGCTCAACATTGATGCCAGTATCAAACCTATCGTTCAGAAGCGACGACCGGTGGGAGAAGAAAAGTCCATTGCCATTCGACAAGAAGTGGCAAAGTTGATTGAAGCTCGATTCGTTAAAGAAATCAGATTCCAAACATGGGTCGCAAACCCTGTCGTGGTAAAGAAGACTATGGGCAAATGGAGAATGTGTGTCGACTTTAGGGATTTAAACAAAGCATGCCCTAAAGATTCATATCCTTTGCCGCGAATTGACCAGCTGGTCGATGCCACCTCAGGGCATGAGTTATTGAGCTTTAGGGATGCCTATTCAGGGTACAACCAAATCAAAATGGCAGCCTGCGACGCTCATCATACAACTTTTTATGCAGATAGTGATATATATCACTACACTGTCATGCCTTTTGGACTCATCAATGCTGGGGCCACCTACCAAAGGATGGTCAACAAGCTCTTTGCAGGCATGATAGGTGTAAAGATGGAAGCTTATGTCGATGATATGCTGGTGAAGTCTATCAAATGCGTCGACCATACAAATGACCTTAGGAAAACTTTCGAAGTCATGAAGCTTCATCAGGTGCGGTTAAACCCCGCAAAATGTGCTTTTGGGGTCCAGTCTGGAAAGTTTTTGGGATACATGGTGAGCCAGAGAGGAAGTGAAGTCAATCCAGAAAAGCTAAGTGCCATTGAGGGTATGAACAGTCCCACATGTCACAAAGAAGTACAGAGTTTAAATGGAAGATTGGCGGTGCTAAGCCGATTTCTATCCAAAGCTGGGGACAGATCTCTACCTTTCTTTCAAGTGTTAAGGGCTAATAAAAAGTTCGAGTGGACATCAACTTGCGAAGAAGCCTTTCAAGAGCTGAAGAAGCATCTTCGAACACTACCTCCACTGGCCAAACCTGCAAGGGGCGACGCTTTAGTTCGTTACTTAAGTGTTAGTCCAGTGTCTGTAAGCTCTGTTCTTGTAAAGAACATAGAATCAGGCCAGGTGCCAGTTTACTATGTATCTAAAGTTCTTTCCAAGGCAGAAATAAACTATGAAGAGGTTGAGAAGTATCTCTTTGCTTTGGTAGTTTCGGCTAGAAAGCTTCGCCCCTACTTCCACGAGTATGAAATCACTGTATTAACTAATCAACCACTAAAACATTTTCTTCAAAAACCAGATGCATCTGGAAGGATGTTAAAGTGGGCGATAGAGTTAAGTGAGTTTCGAATTCAATTTGCTCCAAGGACAGCTATCAAAGGTCAAGCTTTGGCAGATTTCATAGTGGAGACCACACATGACCAAAAAGAGGCGTCGCCATCATCAAGCTTCCTGCCCCCACTCAGTATAGAAGAAACTTTTGCTTGGAAGTTGTATACAGATGGATCTTCATCCATAGAGCGCTCAGGAGCAGGATTGGTGCTAACTCCACCAGATGGAGGGGAATCTCTAAAGTATGCCATGGTTCTGACTTTCAAGGCTACTAACAACGAATCTGAATATGAGGCGTTGATTGCGGGTCTAAGAATAGCCAGGGGTATAGGCATCACATCTATTAAAGTATACTGTGATTCCCAACTTGTGGTTAATCAAGTAAAGGGGGAGTATGCAGCCAAAGGAAAAATGATGAAAAAGTATTTGAGTGAAGCCAAAATTCTGACTGAAGGGTTCACCCACTTCGAAATAAACGCCATTCCAAGAGCAGAAAATGAAGAGGCTGATGCGTTGAGCAAATATGCCTGGCAACATACCTCATTGAAGGTCCATTTTGTTGAGGTTATTTCATCTCAAGGAAACTATGAATGTTTTAACATTCAGATGGTTGATACATGGGTGACGCCTATAAAGACATACCTGGAAACAGGGATTGAGCCATCAGATGAAGCAGAAATGAAAAGAATGAAACGCATAGCCCCGAGTTATACCCTGATTGATGGTATCCTTTATAAAAAAGGATTCTCAACGCCATTCTTACGATGTGTTACCCAACAGGAAGCTACTACTATTCTCAGAGAATTACATGAAGGATACGCTGCTTGCCATGAAGGGGCTAAGTCTATTATAAGAAAAGCCTTGAATCAAGGGTACTAATGGCCAACAATGACAAAGGAAGCAGATGAAATGGTAAAAAAGTGTGAATCATGTCAAAAATACACTCCAAGAATTGGGCGTCCACTGTCAGAATTGATTCCTATGCGCGTCGCCTGGCCATTTGTGCAATGGGGAGTCGATTTGGTGGGTCCATTTCCCAAGTCTAGGCAAAAATGTTACCTTATAGTAGCAGTGGATTATTTTTCAAAGTGGGTGGAGGCCAAAGCATTGGCGTCGACTACTGAATTCCAGGTGATAAAATTCTTGAAATCTAGAATTATATCCAGATATGGAATCCCAAGTATTCTAGTCAGTGATAACGGTCCTCAATTCGCGGGAAGAGAGCTAAAATGCTTTTGCGATGAATTGCATATTGAGCATCGCCATGCCTCGGTAAGACATGCGCAGACAAATGGGCAAGTAGAAGCGGCAAATAAAGTTATCCTCAATGGTTTGAAAAAATGCATTGATGCCTTGAAGGGAAAATGGACCGATGAATTGGACAATGTTCTATGGTCCATCAGGACAACACCAAATATATCCTCAGGAGAAACACCATTTGGATTAGTTTATGGTTCAGAAGCGGTGGCTCCTACTGAAATAGCGGTTGCATCACATCGAGTAATACATATTGAGGCGGCGCCTAATGATGATCAAAGGCGCGTCGACCTTGATTTAGTGGAAGCTAAAAGATGGATATCTGATGAAACTCAAGGAAGGATGAGGTTGGCCACTGCCAGATATTATAATCGACGAGTTTTATCTTGCCAATTTTTCGTGGGGGAGATGGTATGGAGAAGAAACGAATTCTCACACCTGGATAGGATGAATAAACTATCTCCAAAATGGGAAGGGCCTTATAAGGTCGTCGTTGTCCCTCACCCTAACGCATATGTCTTGGAGGATGAGGAAGGGAGAAAGTTAAAGAATACTTTCAATGCGGAGCATTTGAAAAAATTCTATGCTTAAGATGTAATTTGTAATATCATTATAAATATATCAAGTGTTTGAATATTATTGATGAGTATTATAAGTTACTAAAGACATCGATCTAATAATGAGTTAAAGATCAATGAAGTCGACGCCATAAGAAACATGTCTTGATTTCATTATAATAATAATGTCTTACAAGATAACATGTTTAAAGGCTAAACTACATAGACAAAAACTGAAAAATACTAAATCTTCAAGTAGTCTTTGGAGAAGGATTGCTTTTGGAAGGACCTTTAGGTGGAAGGGTGCTAGGTGCGAGTGCCGCTTTCTTTTGGCCAGCTTTGGTTGAGACTGTGCTGCTAGGCTCCGGCGCCGCCCTTTTCTGTCCAGCCTTAGCTGGAATTGTACCACCGGTACCTGGCGCCGCATCAGATTTCTGACTTGCCTGAGCCTCCATATTTTGTTGTTGCATCTTTAGGAAAGCTTGGAAGCCCTTTACTTTCTCCACGGGAAAGTCCGGCTGAATCCCATGAATCTCAGTGATCAACCTCCCATAGATACGGATGATCTTGGCGACCAAATGACTCTCAGCAGCCTCATGGAAGGCAGCAGTCTTCTTGAAAGACTCCACCGCCTCGACCTTGGCAGTCTCTAATTGACGGAGCGCCGCCTCCTTTTCCTTCTGACTAGCTTGAAGTTGAAGAAAAGCCGCCTCTTTATCCTTTTGAGCGGTCTCAGCTAATAGAAGCGCCGCCTCCTTCTCTTGGGTTAAGGAAGACAGATTCTTTTCAACCGCCTCCTTTTCCTTTGTTAAAGAGGACAGACTCTTCTCAGCTCGGCGAGCATTCTCCCTATTTTGGTTAGAAGTTTGCTCGCATTCTGCTAATTGATTGGCAAATTTATTTGCCTTCTCAATAGCAAATCGAGCCTTGTCGATGGCCCCATCTTTGAGTTCAATCTCTTCGCCCAAACGTTGGCGAAGAAAGGCTGTATCCTCCTCGTATTTGGCCTTCTCTTTCAGCCACTCAGCTCTTTCCTTTTCAAGATGTGTCACCTTAGCCGCCCTCACTGCATTATCCTCCATAGCAGCACATTTATGGGCTAAATGCACGGCCAAGGCGCCAACTTCAGTCTCCGTAGCCAAAAGCTGTAGGAAAAGGATTAGACCAATAGAAGAGGAAGGATAAATAAAAGATGAGTAAATAAAAGCTTACAGATGCGATGAATGTGAGATGATTCTTTACAGCCCCTTCGACCCACTGAGGATCGAAGTGGAGTTGGCGACGATCACCTGGAAGGACTGACCCGCTCACAATACGTAGAGCTAGGTCGGATTGAGGAGGGGCTCCTTCAGGAAGTCTTGCATGAAGGGATGTTCCTTCTGGAATACTCATACCTTGCAAGCGACGCCAGGGGTCCCAATTCATCATGCGATTCTCAGCCACTGGGGTCTCATACAGGTGTCGCCTCAATTCAAATTCGGGACCTTCCGTAGGACCCAAAGGAGGATTCACTGGCAGAACATAAGCAAGCGCTTGAGGCGTCGCTGGTCTATCAGATGCCTCGTTGATTAAAGGATGTTCAAAGTGAGATGTTCCCATTTCAACAGATGGCTGAACGGATGATATAGGAGATTTGGGCGAAGCCCCAGGCATAGTATTGCCTTGAGGGGAGGAAGATCTGGCAGGAGGGGCTTGTCGAAGCGGCGAGGGATCAAGAGTAGAAGAAGAAAGCCTCCCTACCTCAGGCGACGCTGTACACATAAACAGTTAGCTAAAGCCAATATTAAAAAACAGAAATTCTTTAAAATAAAAAGAATACCTGTTGGCGGCGTTGTATCCTCAGTACTTTCATCCAAAAATATAGTTTTGGATGGGTCGACAGGGCTACTCTTATCCTTCTTAGAGCGACGCTTGGTCGTTCCTTTAGCCTCGGCTGTAGCTCTAGCCTTATGCTTCTTTTTGGATGGCTCTTCTTGAATTGGTGGAAGAACACCAGTCGCCGCCTGGACATAGGATCCAGAAGTTTGAAATAAATAATCGAAATCATCATCATCATCTGCAAAAGCAAAGAAAGGATTAGAAAAATACCCAGTCAATCTCTGGTGGAGGATTTGATGATTTTAAGGCGGCGCTAGCGATCATAGCCTCTGTTGCATCTTTAGATACGAAGGAGAGTCGCCCCTTTGAATGTGCTATGTAAATGAGGTTGAGGGTGTCGAGATCCTCCTGGGTATATTCGGTGAAGGAAGGCAAGGGATCAGTTCGAGGATTCCTTAAAGACCAGGCGACGCCCCCAAAGAAGAAAAAATACTTGCTTTTCCAATTTGAATTGGTGGATTTAAAACCACTAACCAAGGGTTTTTTGGCATTCCAAAACCAAGGGTTTTGTCCTAGGCGTCGCACGTTCCAACCTTTTGACTCGGGAAAACGAGTTTGAAAGAGAAACACGCCAAATGCGTTGAATTGAAGACGATAAATGGAGCGAAATAGGGTTAAAGAGTATGGCCAGTTATTTTCAAAACAAAGGATGCTAAACCCTACCCACATACGAATGGTGTTGGGAGTCAACTGGGTAGGGGCGATGCCGTAATACTGACACAATTCTATAAGGGAGTCGCAGAAGGGGAAGCGAAGCCCCGCCTCTATCTGACTAAGATAGATTGTGGCCTCATCTTCCCCAGGGAAACATACCCGGTCGTCGCCTGATGATTCAGGGACGGGGAACCGGGGTCGGTCATCATTACTCATACCCGAGGTTTCGACAGCCCAATTGAAGTTTTCTCGAGAAAGTTGATTTGGTTTAGGATCGATAGAAGGAAGAGGAAAATTGAGAGTCTTACTAGAGATATTGTGAGAAGACGCCATCACTTTCTTCAACAAATGGACTTCAAAGGGCGTTACTCGACAACATGCAATGGTGGCGACGCTCCTCTTCAAGAACCGATTCAGTTTTTAGAGAGAGAAAGTAGAGAGAAGGCAGAGCAAAAGATTCAAAAGTGTTGAAAAGAAAGGGACCACTCCTATTTATAGTGGACCCATGAAAAATCAGCAATCATTGCAACGGTAACTGAAACATCACTTTTATTTGACCGTTGGATTGAAACGGAATTCGAAACGTTGTACCGTTAGATCTCAACAGTCACTTGGATTGATGACGTCATCTTACTGTTACATTGAAAACACAAACAAAACCAAAAGTAGCACACAATGTGGACCGTTGGATCAGTAGAGATCACACAAATAGCCAAATCTAAGGAAACGGTTTCATTTTTGAAACGAATTCAATTTTGAATTCTACCCCCAAAACATTATGGAATTCCCGCCATTAAAGGCTTATTGACGCTTGAGGCTCCTCGACGCCTGAGGCTCATCGACGCCTAAAAAACTCAAGGTGTACCAACACCTGGGAAAATTGAAGGCTCATCGACGCCTGAGGCTCATCGACGCCTGTGGCTCATCGACGCCTATAAAATTCCAGGTGTCAACCTGGGAAAATTAAAGGCTCATCGACGTCTATGAAATATCATAGATGAGCGACGCCTTGAAAAATTAATCCAATTGAGGCAAATTAAGACTTCCATAAAGTCGCACTCAGTGAGATTCTATCCAACCAGGACTGATACTCCTGCTTGGCTTGGGGGGCAGATGATGGGGTTTATAAGGGACGCCTTATTAATTAAAACCCTTATATCACTGACCTAAAACATAATCTTATTGATTTATACAACCCATTCATGTAAGGCGTCGCCCCTTAATATGAGCCTGTGGCGTCAGCCTATACAAAGGCGTCACCTAGGTAAAGTTTGGATAAGGACGCATTAATTGAAGGTCTGACAACATTAAATGGGATTAAATATCTCCGATATTTAAGGAATAAGGACTCCTGTCCCATCAGAAGGTCAGTTTGACCTCAGTTAACCAGGGTAACAAGGAAGCACTGTTCATCAGGTTAAGTGAAGGCTATAAATAGCAAACATTCATTATCATTTATTACAGTCTGATTTTTCACCACATCTACATAAAAGCTCTCAAAAGTCTTAGAACTGACTTAAGCTTCGGAGTGGAATAAACGGGTCAACCCGAAGTTGTCAATTCTACGCAGGTCGACCCGAGAAGAGCGACGCCTGTAGCTGAAAGAAGTTTTACAGGATCCAACACGTCCCTACTCAGTAGAATTCGCAATCAGATTCAGCAAATCTGAAGAAGCCCCACTTTAATTAGTCAATTCAAGATTTCTTCAAACCAAAAAAAGGTAGCTAACCTTTGTTTGAGCTTTCAAATTTTTCTTCGGACTGACAGGTTGAACTGCAGAGGAGTTGTTATAACTAGAAGTCCAGAGCTGGTGCTGGTTGAAACCAAGGACGGATTTGAGGGAGTGGGAGCAGAGTGGGAAGTTGTAGGCGTTGCCTGAGGCGATCTGGACCCAGAAGGCGGCACCAAGGCAGGGATGGGAACTTGTAATTCACCAAAGCAGAGATGGTCTGACATTTCTACATACGATTCTCATTTCGACACTAGTGATTGAGAAAAACCGGTTTTGTCTGGTCAAGTTTGAAAGTGGTATGGTCTGGTTTAGTATTTAGTAGTATTTTAAGTTTAAAACGGTACAAAAAAGGTTCGGTTAACCGGTTTTGAACCGGTTTTCTGTACATATTCTGAACTGCTCCATATTTTAAAAAAAAACGTTTATTTTGTGAACCGGTACGGTTCGGCCGAACCGATTATTTTTGCCCAACCCTAATTACTTCTATCAATATTCATATAAAAACATTAGTATTTTTCTAACAATAATAACAATCTAATATTTTAGTATACATATTATATTTTATCTATTTTTTTAATTGTAAATTATATTGAGTTTATAAATATATAACATTTAATTTCATGACATTGTTAAAATTTAGTTGTGATATTATTGTAATTAATTAGGTGATGTTGATATGTCAGTTATATCTCATTTTAATAAGAGTATTATGTGATAGATGAAATGCATCCTTAACTAATCTATATTTTTATTTGTAAGAGAAACTTTTAATATGTGCATACTTGATATTCATAAAATATAATATTATGTATTTTATTATTATATAAATTTGACTACATAATATATACTTAAGAAAAAATCATAATTATAATGTGAAATAAAGAGAAATGATATGAGTTTTTAACTTATCTTGAGAATAAATTAGAGATTTTTGGAGGATTTTAAAGTGATTTACGTGGTACGCCACATAGGTATGGAAAATTTATGATTTACATGGATCAATTACAAGATGTTAATTTAATATTAGGAGTGAGAAAATACAATAAAAATTTTATTTGTCGAAATTCTATGTGATTTAACCAAATTAATATATTTATAGATAATAAATGAAAGAAGAGATTTTTTTACCTATCTATACCTTAAAATAAAAATAATTACGAAAATATCATCGATATTTTAATAAATACAAAAGTATACATACCCGCAAATGTCATTTACAGGTAGGAGTTTGCTTTTTTCGCACTCGCGAATCTCATTCGCGGGTAGTGTTTAATTTGGATTAGAGATATTTTTTTTATCTCTCTCCCTTTGTGTTAGAAAATTTGGCCAAACCCAAAATCTTGTGTCAGATTCTTCTACAGAAAAGATCATCTTGTATAGATTTTCTTTTTTCGTTGAATAATTATTCTGCATAATTTTGTGACAATCTTCTTTGTTATATTCTTCGTGTTAGATTATAATAAACAAGCACAAAAATGACGAGCTTGTGTTAGATTTTTTTTGCCCAACTTCCACGTGTGAATTTCATTGGTGAGTGAACGTTTAATTTAACGCCACCCGCGAATAATATGTGCGGGTAACGTTTAAATGTTCTACCCCTGAATACTATTTGCGTATAGGTATACTTTCGTATTTATTAAAAAAATGAGCATATTTTCACAATTCCTTTTATTTTAAGGTATAGATAAGTCAAAAATTCAAAAGAAGAGGTTGATTTTGTATGAGAGGCCATGGTGGATGACATGGAATAATCCTATTTTAATTTTTGTTGGTCACGTTCATAGGGTCCTACGTCAGTCAACATATGAAATAGCCATTTTTTGTGGGAACCTCCCTTGTCTTGTATTGTATGTATTAACGCCGTCCATCACGGAATGTCATTCCAGTAAAGGCAGACGCATCTTTCATCCAATCCAATTGGGAAAAGTATGGAATTGCATCCGGATGTTTGCAATTTTTTGTCGTTGGACCTATATGTTTTTTGCCGCAATTATTTACACCCGTATGTTTCATTTTGTTGGTCATTGCACCCAACGTTAAAAAATCCCGTTAAGTCTCACGTGAAGGGCACGTGTCGTCGTTAATTTTGAACCGGCGCCATGTTAAATGACCAATTTACCCCTAAGGCAATCCTATCACCTTTGGCGTGTGAAACTGGAACCTAATCTCTCCCTAAGGCAAACTGAAACTCTCTTCATTCCCAAAAGACACCATTGTTTTACCAAAAATATTGTCCGATTCCAAAGCATCCATTGTTTTCGTGAAAGACAGCGGCCTCTCTCTCTCTCTCTGTTTGTGGTTGAAGATAATTCCGCTGGAGCTGAGCTCAACTCAGAAACCGAGAGATCCTTTCTAAGGTACGGATTCAGAACTCTGTGAGCTAGTTAGAGTTACTGGTAGTTGAGGTATCTTGGCGCGACTCACGGAATGAGTGGTTGAGAGTTTGTTGTATCTTCACATTTGATGGTTGACTGGTTATTATTGCTTCAGTTGAATTAGGTTTCTAGATGTTTTGTTGATAACCTAAATTCATCCAAGAACATCTGAAATCAGTCCGGATAAAATGTCAAATCTGATTTTGAGGGACTGGTTATCTAATTCCATCTGAAGGTAGAATTTTCATGCCAATTGACTAGGGTTATTAGACCTTTATTAGATTTAAAGGTACTAGTTTAAGTTTTCTGGAATTAATAGTTGATTAACCATTATCTGGACATGAAATTTCTAATTGATTTGTGTAGATCTTCGTTGTAGACACCTTCAATGTCCCAGGTTGATTTGTGTAGATCTTCGTTGTAGACACCTTCTAGATATGTATTTTCCATTAGTCCTTCAAAAAGGGTATTCAGTTTTTGATGACCCATGTACTTGTGCTGACATTAGGTTAACTCTTCTTTATGCAGATATTGACATCTCATTTAGTAAGCATCAGGTTCGGACGTTGAAGGCGACATCACAAGTACACGGACTTACAAGATATTTGATGATGCAGTGAACGGTGAAAGTACGGGAAATCAGCGGCCAAAGCACGAACTGAAGTTAGGGATGCGGTTCATAGATGGGCAAGCCTTTCGGAAATACGTCATCGAACACAGTATTGAGAAGGGGTACGAACCCGATTTCAGCCAAAAAAACAACTCCGACGATCTCCCCAACCACTTAAAACGGGTAAAACAAGGAAGAAGACACCAGTTCAGGGTACTCGCACTTCACCCCGGTTTGGGCGACGATCTACTCAGTAATAGTATGTTTGTTAGGTGCACTGATATTTTGTAGTATGTTCGGTGCGCTGATGTTGCAGTGATATTTTGGTTTGTTAGGTTGGGTGACTACATTTTGTGGGATATTAGGTTGGTTGAACAGTTGTGTCGGATACTATCTTGTTGGATATTAGGTCTGTGGAACCTTCGTTTGTGTTAAAACAGGGTTGTTTGTGTTATGTTGGATTGTGTGTGAAGTTGGTTTGTGTTCTGTTGGATATTAGGTTAAAACAGGTTTGTTGGCGTTCTGTTGGTTTGTGTTCTGTTGGATAACAGGTTGGCTTGTATGCTGTATGTTAATACATATGGGTGCGTTTACCAAATTTTTGCCAAACATAAGGGTGGAAAACCAAACACTACAACAAACATAAGGTACAACTGAATAACAACGTACACAACTTATGGGTCCACAATGTCTTCATTAAACATTCATCAAGTACAACTGAATGACAACGTACATAACGTACACACTATAAAACAAAAGTGTTAAACACAGCTACATCTTCAACAGAAGTCCAGCAACAACGAAAACTAAGAACACTATAACACACAGATGTTGCTGATTTCTGCTACGTAACACAGAAATTTGGTTGTTGAGTTCGGATTCCTTTGACATAAACTTGGTCATGGCTCTCCTTCCATACACACACATAGGTGGATCTGCCCAAGCAAAGAAATCGCAACTCCTCTTCAAAGAATTTGATGGCTTCATAGTAGTAACAAGAAATTAGGGTTTCAGAAAATCCCAAATTGATTCACCGTAGACCAATCGGTCATATAACCGCAATTAACACAAGAAATTGGCTTCATTACCTGGTATCTTGGACATGCAAAGAACACCCGACCGAAATTTTTATTCGTCCACGCTGTTGTCGCATGGCATTGGAGTTGGCAGTAGCACATAGGTTCCATGGATGTCATGTTCGGCTTCGATGCCCAAGAGGAAGAAGAACGAGAAAAGCATTCATCATACTTACCACCCATGATGTATTGACATACAGATTCGGACGTGGGAGCTTCAAAGACGCGGTGTGTGAGAAGTGAAATGGGAAGAGTTGGCTGGTATGAAAGGAGAACTGGCTGTGCCAATTCAATAATAAGGCTGGGGTATTTTCGGTATACCAGGTCAGATATAACGGTTACTGTGAGAAATGGACGGAAATGCTCAATTACAAACAAGTGCAAACATATGGGTGTAAGAACAAACATCATGGGTGCAGTTACCAATTCTGGCAAACATCCGGGTGCAATTCCATACTTTTCCCAATCCAATTCCTAAAACAAATAAACAATTGTCCCCCACTGTCCATCTCGTGGGTCGTGGGTATCTTGAGTTGACAAATGAAGTCCAGTGGTCCCCACACAACAAATCCAAATTCCAATATATCCGGAAATCAATAATAATTTTTTTTGCAAATCTTTCTCCTTTAATCATATTTATCGGAACCGGTTCGGACCGTCAAACCGGGCACTCATAGTGGCCGACTTGATCAATGAAGATAGAACGTGGAATACCGACTTGATCCATGCTATGATCGAACCAGTAAAGACTTTACATGTTTTGCATGTCCACATACCACAAATTGAAGGGGAAGACCGATTGATATGGCCACATACGAAAGAGGGAACCAACACGGCTCGTTCTGTCTATAACCGAATCAAGTAGCAAGCTGAAGTCACCCAAGCGAGCCCGGCGAACCTAAGAGTGGGAAATGAGGGAGGATGACGAGCAATATGGAAGAGTGACATCATGCCGAAAATGAAACATTTCATGTGGAAACTTCAATCAAATTCCTTACCTCTTATGATCAACCTCTGAAGAAGGGGTATGAATGTGCCGGTAAGTTGTCCAATATGTGATCTTGATGAGGATCGGGAACATGTGTTATACAAATGTAGGTGGACCGAGGAACTATGGGGCGAGTTGTTAGGGCTCAATCCAAACCAACAAAGAACACAAAGATTTGAGGATTGGGTAACGTCTCGCCAAGTGGAAACGGGGATGTCAAGGCATACCCAAGAAACGAGGTGGAAACTATGCATGACGACATGTTGGATGATTTGGAAGGCAAGATGCAAAGCGGCATTCGAAGGAAAAATACCGAACACAAGGTATATCATCGAGGAAGTTAGGCGGATCCAAGGTGAGCACACAACCGAACCAGAAGTGAACCAAGCTGAACCAGTTCAAGTCCTGGCCAAGAGGTGGGTTGCTCCAAATCAAGGCGAAGGCAAGATCAATTGCGATGCGGCTTGGTGTTCTCTTTCAAAAAAAGGAGGGCTCTGAGTAATTGCAAGAGATGACCGATGGCAAGTATTAGGAGGAGCAAATAGAAACATGATGGGGTCGGATGACACAACGATGGAGGCACAAGCCGTGCTACTCGGGTTGAGATTGGTAATAGATAAAGGATGGCACAATGTGGTGGTAGAATCGGACTCGGAAATAGTGATAAACCAATTGAATGGTAAGTCACACCAATGGCGAATTGAAACCGTGTGCGACAACATCAAAGCACTAGCAAGGGGAGCGAACGTCATTATGTGGAGGAAAGTCCGACTAACTGCAAACGAGAGAGCGAATTGGATCGCATAACAAGCAAAATTAGGAGTGTGTCTAAGTAATTGGGTCGAACGACTCCCACTCTAACTTCGTAGTTTTTTGAGTAATGATTGTAATAGTTTCAGAAACAATGGTAACCGAGTTTGAAATAGAAGTATTTATTATGACAAAAAAAAGAATAGGTCCGACTGTGAACCGGTATTCCGACCGCCCGTCCGACCTGTTCAACCGAGTTTGAATACTTCAGTTCAGCAAAGGCAATAGATGGCCAAAAAAAAAGGTTCGGCAAAGGCAACCATATACAGTTTTTTTTAATGAAAAGAAGTATAATTAAAAACATATTTCTAATAATAAGTAAAAAAATTAATATTTAGAAAAGAAAATATAAACGAGGGAGCATGTTCTTCTCTTTTTTGGAATAGTTTTTAGTTTTTTTAGGGTGAACGAAATTTAATTATGTATTTATTATAAAATAAGAATATAAATTAAAATGAATAGATATTTAAATTATGATACAAACAACTCATATGATATTGAATTTGGAGTGATCATTCACTCTGTCCTATGTGGAAATCTAAATTTTTAACTGAAAAAACTCAACTTCAACTTTGTAAGTCAAAACTCAACACCAATATTTATGACAAAATTCATTAATCTACCTAGTATAATTTTTTTAGTTAAGTATATAATTAAAATTATAACTTAACATCGTTTGCTTTATAATTTGATTAAAATGACAAAATGGTTTAGGTGAGAATTTTATTTCAAAAACATACAGTGCATAAATAATTAAATTACAAAATCAATGACGCTAACAATAAAGTTTTGACTTTTGTTCTGACTGTATGATACGATAGATAAAATGTTATATATATATTCAATACATGTACATATATATATATATATATATATATATATATTACACATTATATAGATACGTTATGTACGAATACATATATACATACATGCACACACACACACACATATATATATAATATTCAGTCTATCGTACGATAGTTAGTGCAAAAATGGAAACTGAAAGTTGTTAGAACAATTTATGCCAGAATTTAATAATCTACTCATTGTATATTCTATCGGTTCGCAAATGGTAAATCGTACCACTTCTTGTACCAGTTTTAATATAATATTATATTTAATTTTCAAAATATCTACTCTAAACCATTAGACCAAAGTTGGTTCGGTGATGATTTACAATCTACATTAGTATAATGGATTATGTATTATAGTTTATGATTTATAGATTATGGATTATGGTTTATGATTTATGTATTATTAATTTATTATTATTTTTTTAATATATATAAAGTGGTTCAGCCGAATCGGTTATGAACCTGTTTTTGAACAGGTTGAGAAGAGGTACGGTAAATTAGTCAAAATCTGGAGCGGTAAACCATACCTCTTTAAAATGTGGTAAATGTACGGTTCATGAATTGGTTCAGCCCCAAACCGGTTCATGCCCACCCCTAGTTTTCTTAAGTCAAATTTTTAGATATCAATTTGCGACAAAGCGTATGGTCAATTCGTTAGTTCAAATTCAAAATTGTTCGCATTACTTTAATCGTAATTCAAATATCTACGCACTCTATTTTTTTTCTTATTTTTAATAAATATATAATTTAATTTTTAACCAAACATCGTTCACGAAGAAAAAACACTATTTTATAACACACCACTAAGGGCAACGTGTTGTGCCAAAAATAACACAACTCGCTCCCCTCGAGTGCGCGTATACCTGAATTTAAAAATATTTTTCTACAGTTTTTTTAATTATACTGAATTTAAAAAATAATCCCAAATACATGCTTACACGTGCTCTCATCTTCATTTTTTTTTCTTTTTCCAAACTGCCACTCTTTTGTAAATCAAATACTAAAACCAAAGGGAAACCGCTAACAATTCAATTAATTGAAATTGGATATAGATAATACTTATATCACCAAACTCGTTGGAATTGATAAAGGAAAAAGTCGAAAATTGGTCCAACATGTTTGCACAAAACTTTTGTTGCACCAACATAGTTTTATGCGTTGGTTAATAGTTCAACATGTGTGAAAATGATGATAATTGATACTTTCATTAATTCTCTGTTAAATATTTTTTATATTTATAAAATTAACTGAATAGTTCTCGAAATATTACAACTAAACCCTATAATTTACATTACTGTTACAAATAAGTCATGTCTCGATTTGAGTCACAACTGAGTCTCATAATCTGGGCCTGAAACCAGACTAGATCGCCCAATTTTAGGGACCTAGTCTAGACTCGGACCCAGACCAGGAGACCCTCGACTACAGTCTAATTGAGCCCCAATCGGGGTCCTATTGTATGGGTCCGAGCCTAGATTAGGTCTCCAAGGTTGGGCGACCTAGTTTTGGTTCAAACCCAAATTTGGGGACCCTAATTGGAGGCTTAATTAGAGCCCCAATCGTTCTAAACCAAGTTCGTTCCAAACCAATTTGGGGCTTCAATTGAGCCCCAATCGGGGTTCACTGTTCAAGGGGAAAACATTATAATTTCTGTCGAACTGAAAACATTAAAATTGGCAGCAACAACTGATAAACTTCATGAAACTAAACTAGTAAAATTTCTCTCAGTAATTCTCAACATAATCATCCCAAACAGATTTCACAATTAGCATTGAGAACCTATATATCCCTAAGTGGTTGCAGCATTGCAAATATTATAGAAAGATACATAAATCTGTTAATTGGAAAACATTAAATGAGTACCTCTAACCAATCTGTTAGTCTCTCTCTGGTACTCCTCCTTATCAACCTCTAAGTTGGGACCATGTATTGAGGTTGGCCACCACTGGGGCAACGCAGTTTGAAATCGCTCTCCAAAACCCCGCTTCCTTTTCTCTGCAACCGCCCTTTTCCAGGAGATAACAGACTTTCCAAAGACCTAAACTTCTCCGTTTCACAGTTTGTCCAAATAACAATTTCTCTGCCTCCCAGACTCCTATCTCTCCTGACAACTACTTCACTTCTCCTGCCCTTAAACTGTGAGCTAAAGCTTAACCCTAAACTAACCAAAACCTTGGAAACAATCACAGATACAAGACTCAGAACTACCAAAGCTCCCACAAACTCCCCTGTGGACCTGCGGCAGGACACAATCATTTTCCCAGTTTCATTCAAAGTGACTAGGGTTTTCAAGTCCTCATAAGCATCAATACCCCTATAGACAAATCGATCTACTCTAGTTCTAACTTGAGACGACAGGTTATCAAAATCAATTGTTAGCTTGACACTTTCATCATCAAATTGATCAACTCTGATAGGTTTAGCTTTATAGCTGCTACCACAAGTATAAGAATCGTGTCCAAGTCTTCTCGACCTGCCGCAGGATTCTTTACAACATGAAACACCATCCAAGAACACGACAATAGATAGCCACATATTAAAAATACAAATTTCTTGCCCGGTGCATACCTACGAGGACGCCGCCGAAACGAAGAGCAGGAGATGGAGATGAAGTGGTGAGATCGTGAAGGGTGATGGTTACGCGGATTCCAATACCATAAGAGGGTATTCCTGCTCTGGGTCATGAAGTGAGACTGTAGGGTATGTGGAGGAGGAAGACAGAGAGTATAGGGGATTACTGGATGAAGAGATTTCATATGGGTTTGTGAATTTGAAATTCAATTAGAAAAACGTTGGAGCAGTAAAGAGTTGCGGAGCTTGATACTGAAACTTTCAAATCGGACAGTTTTTAACTTCAAAAAAAAAATCAGCTAAAAAGTGAACCGGAAACTTGCCAGTTTTTAAAAAACCTCCCGGTTCAACCCAGTTCAAATACTGTTCATTTGTAAAAGGATCTTTTAACTGAACCAAACTGGATAGGGGTCCGGTTCCCGGTCGAACCTCCGGTCCGGTTCTGATAACTATGGTTAATTTTGAAATACTCATTTTTAAATTTTAGGGCTCATTTTTCAATTGATTGAAACTAGATTTATTAGTATTTAAAATGCTTAATATGTTGAAATTTATGATTTGACTTACATATATCGAAAACTCACCGTACTTACTCTTTTCGTGTATCATAATGGATCATGGTTAAGTCAACTCATCTACAAATCCTTTTAGTTCACCAAATGAACCGATCAATCCCTTCTTGCTTTATGGTCAACCTTTTCATATGTGACAACAAGCTTTAATTGATACGATAACATTGTTTAATTTTAATACGTGATTGCGCTATATTACATTTGTATTTTAGAATTATAACCATACATATAATATTCTAGGTTACTACTAGTGCATAATCTGGAGATGATAGATATTGTAGGGATGTCCAACTTCTTTAGAGGATTGGAGGGGTTGGTTGTATTAAGCTATCTACACAACAACTTGTGCAAAGCTGTTAAAAAAGGATGAACAAATGCCACATGATGTGTTATCTTAGTACAAGTATGTGTAAATTGCTATTACATATTTTAATACATTTTCTCTTGCATTATTCTAATTTCTTCAAATAAAATGTATTAGTTTTGATCTTGGGCACATTTTTTCATGGGTCACCCTTAGATAAATAGTTTGACATGGTTCCGGCAAACGCAACACTAGGTGTCGGACGTCGAATCTGACTTTCCACTACAACAAATATTAGCTCTTGTCACGGATAATTTTGTCACCATAAATTTAAATTTTGTCATATTATAATAGTTATGACAAAACATATTATCACAAAGGTCGTCACCACACTTTTGTCAAAATAACTATACTATGACGAAATAACTTATTTGTCATAACAATTATTGTGTTGTGACAAAGTTTACTTTGTCATCTTAACTATTTTCTGACGAATATAAAGTCACGATACACATTCTTTAATATTTTATAAAAGTTGCCACCATAATTTCTGAAATTACATTATGACCACCAATAGTTTATAATTAAATTAATTCTTAAAAAAAATATTATAAATATTGGCACCAAAATTTATAAAATTACATTATGACCCCATTATTTTATAATTGAATTAATTTCGAAAATAAATATAATTAGTTAATATATTACAAATTTAGCATTATTACAATCCCAATATAATCTAATTGTATTAGATATTATCCCTCACAATGAAATAAAAAGTAACAACAGAAATGTAAAATAACCACCACTATACAGTAAAAATCAAATTAACATCAAGAACAAGAAAAGTATCTCATTCTGTAATCCAATAGACTAATGTTCTTGACTAATTACATTTAAAAATAAAAATAAAGAGGAAAACATAATAATAAACTAAAAGTGAGAGAGTTAGATGATATCCTAAAACCTAATTAGGGAAGAAAATGAAGCAACAAAATTAAACAAGACGTCATTTCTTCTTAATGCTTGCCTTTTTCTTCTTTCTTACTAGCTTTCAAATGGTTTCCTTGAGATACTTATGTGAGGACGAGGGCTGGCATGAACCGGTTCAGGACCGAACCGGTTCAGAACCGAACCTTTACCACTTTTTAAAACCGGTACGGTTTACCGTTCCAGTTTTTGGCCGCTCCAGATTTTGGTCATTTTACCGTACCTGTTCTGAACCGGTTCAGAATCGGTTCGGCCGAACCACTTCATGTATATTAAAAAAAAAATACACTATGTTAGACTAACCATTATGCAACATCCAACAAATGAGCAAATGTTGGAAGAACATAACTGAATATCATCGCACACCCAGCAAATGAGTAGTATCATTGCAGAGAATCAATCCATAAGTTAAAAAGAAAATTGGAAAATCAGCTAAAGCATAATTATCTTCTACATTTCATCTAGAAGAAATGAAGCAGCTTGCATTGAGATCATCCATTTTCTCCCTAGAATTACTTCCAATTAGCCCACATTATATGCGATTTGATCAGTAGGGCACATAATCTCACCATTTTCATTTTTCAACTCCAAATTCACCAGAGGTGGAATATGTGACAGTGTGAGAATGCGATCATAAAGAAAAATACTATTGTTTCCAGCTAAAGGGAAAAAATGACAGTTCCAATACCAATTTCCTTCAATGGCTACAAACGAAATGCATAGTTTATTCTGACCATACTTCCTTTGTGCACAAACTTCCGAATCAGCTTTTTCTCTGAGGCCGCCGCTCCCGATTTCTTCATTCCTTCCACCTTCCTTGAAATCAACTTCATCAGGTGGTCTCTGCGAAAGGAGACGGCGAGCAAGATGAAGACAGCGAAAGGATGAAGGAGGTGGCGTGCAAGATGGAGACGTCGGCGAGCAAGATGGAGGCGGCGAAAGGATGAAGGAGACGACGAGCAAGATGGAGACGGCGGAAGGATGAAGGAGTCGGCGGCGAGCAAGATGGAGACGGCGAGCATGAATGGGCGCCTTCACTGTTACTCCTCCACTTCTCCGATCTACCTGATCTACTTGCTGCGCCTCGAGTGATTGAAGAATAAAACTACTGAAGAAAATGTGAATTAGGTCAGACTCTGAAGTCTGAAGTGAAGGCTTCGGTTTAGGGTTCGGTTCATACTAAAATAATGTTCAAATCGTCCGATCTGGTTTACTAGTTTAGGAGTATATTAAAACCGATACAAAAAGTGGTTCGGTTTACCGTTTCGAACTAGTTTTTTGTACCTCTTCCAAACCGCTCCATATTTTTGCAAAAAAAGCCGTTTGGTTTGCGAGCCAGTTCGGTTCGGTACGGTTCAGCCGAACCGGCTTTTTACGGCTCTTCAATAATTTCTTGTTGATTCTCTATCTTTTGATTAAGAATTTCTCGAGCATCAACTTCAGAATTACAACAATGTGTAGTTACTTTAGGTCGATCTATAAATCGATTGCGACGCCTTCTAGAATCACCTGACTTTGACTTCAAAACCTTAGCAACAACTTGATTACTGGTCAAAGCATTATTTTCGCTCGCTCGAAAAATGTCAGATCTTGGCGAGCGACAGGTCCTGTCGAGCGGGGTCATCAACCGGACTGAAAATCAAAGAGTCACCAATGATTAATTAAATGCTAATCGGAATCCTAAAGGGTACATGGAGTTAACATCCTAAGGCTTAGAAAAGCCTACGTCCAGCGAATCGAGTTCGAGGGTTTGATTACCTCTTAAGAGTTCGCGAGCCTATAATCCGTCCTTTCGATACTTTATTTTGCTTTTGAAATTATTTTTTACCAATTTTCCCGAATTGACCGTTTTGATCATTTGGCCAAAAAAATAAAACTAACTAAACCATATAAAAGCATTTTTTATTTACGAGTTAATTTCAAATGAATAAGAGAAAAAAATTAATCATGCTCGAGAAATGGATGGTTTAACTTTGGAGCCATTTTTAACGTGTTAAAAATATACGAATGATTTTGAAAATATTAAGCACGTTAGACCAATTTGTAACACTTGGTCAAGTTCCAAAATGACACGAGAGTTCAAGGAGCGAGTTGTAACCTTCATCAAAGTTTGGGAATGACCTATGTCATTTTTGAAAATATTTGTTTTTCACATATACATATAGTATCACATATACATAATATATCTATATTATACATATAGATATAATATTACATACTATATATATATATTAACAAGTATATTATATATAAATATAAAATATATGTATATAAACTCCTTTTTTATAACATAAATTTCAATAACATTCAGAAATACAAACAAAATATCAAATACGAGAGAGATATACCTATATCATTCGAAGCTTAAATACTGTACGAGAAACTGAGACCGATAATTACCGATTTGTTTTCACTCCCACTTTCTATTTTTTTTTCTCTCTTCCTTCATTCACCCGTAACTTATGTCTCTCCTCATCCTTTATTCACATAAGTCTTCTATTTATAGAAGATGTCTTCATTATTTTATTATTTTTTTTATATATAAATAATAAAAACATGAACTTGTGTAAAAGAGGAACATGGCCATGTGACCATGTTCCTTCGACCGAAACTTCAAGCGTTCGGTCGAATATATATATATATATATACCTCTTATTTTTCATATATATATATATATATCTATCTCGACTATTCTCGGCTCGGTTCCTCGCGTACGGTGGTTTTGACCCCGGATCAAAATCATGTGTTTACAGTTGTCCTTGTTTGAACACCCGTTCCTGGAATTGATCTCATGTGTGTGTTCAAAGACAAAAACTTATTTTGGCTCATCTTGATTCATTATTTGCATAATAGACAAATATTATCGTGCAACTTTCAGAAGTTGGACATCTACAAGTCCCGATTGTTGACGATGATTTGTGGAGACTGAGCACCTAAACAGTCATCAACTTGTGACTCCCATAAGCTTGACACCTACAAGTCCTGGTCGTCGAGAATGACTTGTTAGGGATGACTTGTAGAGGTTGAACAACCTAAAGGCTCCGCTCGTCGGTTAGTGAGTTGTTGGGGATGAATTGCGGAGGCTGAACACCTAAAGGCTCCGCTCGTCGACTTGTGACTCCCAGAAGCTGGATAACTACAGGTCCTGGTCGTCGAGAAGGACTTGTTGGGGATGACTTGCGGAGGCTGAACACCTAAAGGCTCCGCTCGTTGACTTGTTACTTCCAGCAACTGGATAACTACAGGTCCTAGTCGTCGAGGATGATTTGCGTAGGCTAAACATCTAAAGGCTCTGCTCATCGACTTGTGACTTATTTTAGAGCTGAAAACTCTTATTGAGACGTCCGACTGCTTGCGCGGAATTCTCATATTATTTTCTCACTAGTCAACCTTGGAATCCTTCTTAATGGAATTCCCTAAAGCCATTCATGCTACGTCCACCTGTCATGGGGACATTCTCAAACGTGAAGCAATACATGTTTATGCAATTTTCTCTTTGTCATGAATAAACACGGTTTGAAAAAAGATGTGGGGATCTTAAAAGTTTTCTTGTAGCTGGTTATGGGTGGTTGTTACCCATTTCATGCCCCCCTTCCCTAAATTTTGCCTAAACCGCCCTTTCGGGTTTTCAATTTAGCGGAAATTTTCTCACTTTTGGAGCGCTTTCTGGTTATGAACTCCTTAAGGATACTATTTTATGACTGCGTCCATATAGATTGGACTGGGGGAGTTCTTAGCCGTCCATATCGGTGATGATCTTGGCTCCTCCATTGAAAATCTTTTCGACGACATAAGGCCTTTCATATTTAGGCATGAACTTACCCCGAGATTCTAGATTGACTCGAAGGATTTTTCTGAGAACTAGATCGCCTGCTTGTAATTCTCTTGGACGTACCTTCCTGCTAAATACCTGAGCCATGCGTTGCTGGTACAATTATCTGTTGCACAGCGCGATGAGTCGTCGTTACTGATGCCTGGGTGATAGCATCTACGCACTTGGTCAAATAGTCGATCACCACCAATATGAATTGATGACCATTGGACGCCTTTGGAGAGATCATGCTGATTACATCGATGCCGCACATTGAGAAAGGCCATGGGGAAGTCATGGAATAGAGCTCATGTGGTGGCACGTGAATTTTATTTGCGTATAGTTGACAGAGGTTACAATGTTGGATGTGTCTCGTACAATCAGACGTCATGGTGGACCAAAAGTATCCAAGTCATATTATCATTCTTGACAGCATTCACCCGCCCATGTGTGGGACGCAACAACCTTCGTGAATTGCTTCCATTAGGCGCTCAACTTCTTTGGCATTCACACATTTTTAAAGGGTATCATCAAATGATCTTTTGTATAAGGTGGGGCCACTGAGAAAATAATTGCAAGTCATCCTTTGTATGAGCTTCCGGTCATTTTTGGTGGCACCTTCTGGGAACTCTCCGGACTCCAGGTATCTTTCTATGTCAGTGAACCACGACTAACCGTCTAACTCTTCGACTATACAACAATAGGTTGGAACCTCTTTGATCTTAATCTCCACTAGTAGTACGTGGTTTCCCAACAAAATCTTACTCATTGATGCAAGTGTTGCCAATGCGTCTCCAAATTCGTTCTTATTTCATGGCATATGAGTGAAAGTGATGTCTTCAAATTCTGCAACTAAACCCTCAAGGTGCTCGTGGTCTAGCTGGAGTTTGGCATCCCTCGTTTTCCATTCCCCTTTCGTTTGGAGTGTTATTAACATTGAATCTACGAACACTTCTAGTTTCTTCACTTCGAGGTCTAGTGTGAAGTGCATGCCGAGAACACGTGCCTCGTATTCTGCGATATTGTTGCTGTAGTGGAAGGTGACCTTGGCCGCTACTGGAAAGTGTTAGACCTTTGGTGAGATGATCACTGCCCCGATACCACCCCTGACTTAATTCACAGCCCTGTCGAAGTACATCCTCCAATTTGCTTTTGAAATCCCTTCTTCTTCTACTTGCATGCTCTCCTCATCTGGGAATTCGGAATTGATCAAGTGATCGTCGTCTATGGGAAACTCCGCTAAATGATCGACTATTGCTTGCCCCTTCACCGAAATTCGAGCCACGAATAATATGTCATACTCAGATAGTTGAACCTACCACTTGGCTATATTTTTCTTGTTCATGTTGGCTTCTCTAATAGGTATTTCACGGGATCCATCTTTGAATAAAGACATATGGTGTAGTACAACGTATAGTCGCGAAGTCGCTGCATTACCCACACGAGTGCGCAACATATCCTCTCCACCTCTTGATACCTTGTTTAACCCTCCGTAAACATCTTGCTCACGTAGTATATGTCATATTTATTCTTTCCAGTCACATCGAGTTGTCCCAACATGCACCCAAACGAGTCTTGGCGCACTGTTAAATACATAATGAGCAGTCGTCCTGGAGTTGGCGGCACCAGGATTGGTGGACTCATAAGTAATTTTTTATGGACTCTAAGGCGTTCTGGAATTCTTCATCCCATATTATCTTAGCGTTCTTACATGAAAGACAAAATAAAGGTTGACACTTGGTTGTCATATTTGCAATGAAACACGCAATGTAATTCAAACGGCCTAATAGACTTCAAACCTCCTTCATGGTCGATGGTGGGGGTAGCTCTTGTATCGCTTTGACTTTGTCAGGGTCTACCCCAATTCCATTATCACTCACTATGAAGCCAAATAACTTGCCTGATGTGGCTCCCAAAGTGCATTTGGTCGGGTTTAAAAGCAACGTGTACTTCTTGAGCCTTTTAATAGCATGCGTAAATTGATCAAGTGATCTTCATCTTCTTGAGACTTTGCGATCATATCATCTACGTACACCTCGATATGTTTGTGCATCATGTCGTGGAACAGTGTCACTATCGCCTTTTGGTGGGTTGCCCCTGCGTTTTTAAACCGAAAGGCAGAACTCTATAACAAAATGTGTCCCACATAGTGACAAATGTAGTTTTTGACTTAATTGCCTCATATATATTGATCTGGTTGTATCTTGAAAACCCGTCCATGAACAAGAACATTGTATGATCTGATGTGTTGTCGACCAACATATCGATATGCGGCAGAGGGAAATTATCCTTCAGACTGACTTTGTTAGGATCTTGATAGTCAACATAGACGCGGACGGGACCGTCCTTCTTGGGTACTGGAACAATATTTGCTACCCATTCAGAATATTTGCAAAATTCTAAGAATCCAACGTCAATTTTCTTGATGATATCTTCCTTAATCTTAAGGATTAGGTCGGGACTTTGTCTCCTCGGGTGTTGTGTCTTGTGTCGGAAATTCTCAGTGTCTAGTGGTAGAACGTGCTCCACGATTGACAGATCAAGGTTTGACATGTCAGCATAGGACCAGGCAAAAATCTCCTAGTACTCTATTAGCAAATCCATCATCTGAGTTCTTTGGTCAGGACTCAGACTTGTCCGGATCTTCCATTAGCGTGGTTCCTCGGGAGTGTCGATGTTTATGACCTCAGTGACTTTTGTTGTTAGGAGCTTGTCTCTCTCGTACCTTTCCCTAATTCCTTCAATTTCTTTCATGACATCCTCCTCACCGAATCCTTCTCCGTAATGTATAGAGTAAGATTCGACAAGGGTGTCCTTGTACGAGATTGAACCATGGCCCCCTTTATGTTCTCTACATGTATTGTTCCTAGAGAAGGAAGTAGAAGAGAAGGGAGATTAATGTCAGAAGTAGGTAGAAGGAGATATAATATTGAGAACATGATGAATTAACAAAAGAAGGGATTCATTTGATGTGGTCTTGACACATTTCCCTTATTCCAAAAATGTGGGGCTCATGACATATGCCCTACGCGGAATACATCATTTTTCAAAAGGTCTTACTCATTATTACTAAGAGAAAGCGCATAAGCAGGTAATGCCATCCAATTTGTGATATTCTCCCCACTAGCAAGTGGACGAACGAAAAAACCTGAGGGCGCTTCAACGAACAGAGCTCCAACGGTGACACCAATCGAAAATAAGCCTAATAAGCCTTCGTGAGCAGCAACGTTACCGGGTTAGATCATTTGTTGTGGGCCAGGAAATGAAACAGCGAGGAGAGGAAACAACAATGCCCCTGAATTTCCGGGTAAACGTTTCCTTCGGGCGACTTTGTAATCTTTGAAATTAGTATGGAAACCCAGTCTGAAAGTGCCTCTGTTCTTCCTCGGAGCTATTGGGCGTATGATTTACTGACCGTGGATTCCCATACCACGTCCTAAGATGAAGTTGTTGCCCATCATGATCTTCCCCACCATTAGCTCGACTTTGTCTGGTGGAGGCTCTCCCCAATCCCTAATCACAGAAATGAGATCGAAGGCATGGAAAGACAGAGCATCATCGGTCTCGATTCCGATGAAAGGTACATAAGTCTCCCTATAAATGTTGTAGTCTTCCTCCCCATCGATCACAACCATGCGATCCTTACAGATAAATTTCACTTTTTGATGCAGGGTAAAAGGCAGTGCCCAAGCGGCGTGTATCCAAGGTCTTCCCAAAAGTGAACTGTAGACCCTTCGAATGTCCAAGTCTTTGAAAGATACGTTAAAAACACATGAACCAATCTCCAATGGTAATTCAATTTCTCCTTCGACCTCCCTTATATTGCCATCAAAAGCTTGAACAACACTCTTGGTTGTACGGATGAGTGACGAAGCTATCTTCATATGTTGGAGGGTGGACATTGGGCATACATTTAAAGCTAAGCTGTTGTCAATCATTACTCTTGAGAGCACGTATCCATTTCTATTGCACACGATGTGGAGGGCCTTGACATGGTGCTGTCCCTCAGAACCCAACTTTTCATCCCCGAAGACGATTTGGCTAGCAAAAAACGAACCGATGAGATTCTCTACTTGGCGGGTTGAAATTTCCTTTGGTACCAGGGCTTTTCTTCAAAACATTCATTAATGCATCTTGGTGTGGTTCAGATTTCAACAATAGATCTATCAAAAATATATGTGATAGGGTTTTGCGCAGCTGGTCCACGACCTTGTCCTCATCATCCTTTACAATCTTCATGAAATTGCTCGCTTATTCTTCAGTTTTCTTATTCTTTTGGGCTCTGTCAACCTCCTTCTCCTTGGGCAGGTTTTCTGGCTGGATATAACAATGTCCGGATCGAGTCATACTGAAAATGTCTTGATTTTTCGTGGATCCTTCCGCGTGACCTCCATAGCTCCAAGGTACCTTTTTGTTGCTCTCGTACTTGAACATTGCTGGTCCTTGCGGTACGTAGTCAATGATTAGTGGGGTGAGCATCGAAACATAATTTTTCAGCATATCCCGACCCATAGGGCCGACCAAAGGAGTTGGTTCTTCTTCTAAGAAGATCATATTGACTGAGCCTGAAGCGTGGTTGGGTAGTGGATTGGTATTGACATTTGATATCGAAATGGGATTTAAAAATAGGTACTTATGATCGATAAGGTCTTGGATTCGGTGGTTCATACGAGGGCAATTGTTAGTGGTGTGCCCAGGTGCTCCCATGTGAAACTCTTGAGCCAGAATTCTCGTTTCAGGGCTCAGAACTTCAGTACCTATAATCCCTTGAGCCAAAACTTTATTGTACAATTCGACCAACGGTGTATTGGAAGCGGGGTAAATTGTCAGGGCTCTCGAAATCTCATTTGGTTCCCACCTCGGTTGATAGAATCTTGTGGGTTAGGCAGGGAGGCTTCCTTGTGGGGCTCGAGGGGCCAGATGCGTCGGGACCACCGGTGACAGTTGGTATTGTTGATACGGATCCGAGTAAGGATCATGGTAAGGGTTCAGATATACTGCGCCTATGGTCGGGGTAGACTTCTTTGCACCAATTTTCTTAGGATCTGCTGCACTTTTCTACCGGTCTTCAATCTTTCTTAGCACCAATCTTTCTTAACTATTTTCTTGGAATGGATGTACAGATTGCTGAGGATAGCTTAATCTTAGGACAAAGAAAATACATCAATGAATTGCTGCAAAAGACTGGTTTGTTGGATGCTAAACCTTTACCTACACCAATGGCAGGTAATTTCCTTACAAAGATAAGTGCAATTCAAGAAGATTTGCCTCCTGCAGATGAACATATGTATAGAAGTATCATAGGTGCGTTACAACATGTCTGTGTTACCAGACCTGATATACATTTTGCTGTTAATAAGATGAGTCAGTATATGCAACACCCTTCTACTTGTCACTGGAAAGTTGTTGTTCGTATACTGAGATATCTGAAAGGAACGATAGATCAAGGCCTGCTTTTTCGTGCTAACCCTGTGGTTTCTTCTGATTTGGTGTTAGTTTCTTATGCTGATGCTTATTGGGGAAGTGATCTAGCTGATCGAAAGTCTGTGTCAGGTCACTATCTTCTATTGAATGGTAATCCCATAGTTTGGAGTTCTAAAAAGCAACCAGTTATTTCTAGATCGTCAGCTGAAGCTGAGTATAGGGCGATTGCAAATGCTGTTTGTGAGGTTATGTGGGTAAGATTGCTTCTATCTGAGCTTGACATTAAACTAACCTCAATTCCTATCATTTGGATTGACTATACAGGAATTGTGGCATTGAGAGAGAATCCCATTCATCATTCAAAGATGAAATATGTTGAGCTTGATCTATGTTTTATCAGGGAGATGGTACAGGCTGGACAAGTTATGGTAAACTTTGTTCCTGCTTTGAAGCAACTTGCTGATATCCTGACTAAACCTATTACTGCAAAGTTTTTGTACCATTCAGAAAGAAACTTGGGGTTATGTCATTTCAAGAACTAACTTCTTTTTCTTGTGATACAGAGCATCTCACTGCAAATGATCGAGTTCAAAATGTTGATTCAGATGATGAGTAATTGATATTAGTATATGTGTTCTGATAGGCTATCAATTGTTGTGTTTTTTTTTTCGTTAGCATTGTTTTGGGAAGTGTTTCTTATTTTCTCTCTGTTTGCTCATCTGTTCTCTTCATGTATTCCTATTCCTTTGTTATTTAGGATTGTATTGAAACATTTTCCCTTTTTCTTCTCTATATGTTTTGTTAATCGCAATCACTTCATTATACTTGTGTTTCAGTTTATCTCTGCATCAATTCATATTTTTTGGTGTTCTATCTTGCTTGGTTGATTTTTTTTAGAATTGAGTCTTGTCTCTTATTATGTTTTCTACTAATATCTGTGTTTGTCTTCTACAGATTAGCTACATGGATTTCGGCTTTAACTTCTGTGATTTCATGTTGATTTGTCTCTGCAAAGAAAAAAATAAATATCAGATGTTGATGAGAAAAAAGACAATCCAAATACTGACATAGGGTGAAGTTTGAATCCAAAAATAACACTCCTTAAAGAAAACGTCAAAGAAACTTTAAGGAGTTGTTTGAGGATGTAAAGATGGAGGAACATAGAAACCTCCCAACTTCATTGGTAAGATAGAGGAAGATGGAAACCTCTCTGTCAGTTGAAAGAAAATAGAAGATAAACAAGAGAAAAAGAGAGAAGAGATTAAATCAATATCTGATTAGATGATGCAAAGATCGTCTGTTGCAGAGGCAATGATTCTGTATTTCGTGATGTTATGTGCAGAAGTCTGTGTAGCTGTTATGAGAAGGTTGTTTGATATTAGGTAGATGTATAATAATAGATAAGTCTCGTCTGGAAAAATTGATAAATCAAGTGTGAAGACCAGTAGTATGAAATGGTAATGTTGATAAATCTGGTTATACATGTATGTTAAGTGATTGCAGATGTACAAAGTATATAGATGGAGTGAAAGATTGACTAGGTCAATTCAATCAGAATGCAAAAGGAAGAAGAATTCTGATTGAGTATCAGATGATCAAATTGGAGTTAAAAAGGAAACTTCGCAAAGGAATGTTAGGATGTATGATATACATCAGTAGCTTGCAACTTAAATAAGCACCATGGAAGTGTTGAGAAACTTGTAGAAGAGTATAGATTGTTCAAGAGTGTCACAATTATGTATAGGTTGAGTTCAGTTGTTTAGTATAAATAGGATTAAGATGTAATAGTTTGATTAACTCATTTCAATAGAAATAATTATGCTTCAGATTCTGTTATTCTGTTAGTTAGTTGCTTAGGGTCTAAGCTTCCTCTGTTCTATCTTCATCTGCATCTTCTCCTAGCTTGTGCTCAGATCATTGATAAGCAAAACGATGCTGGTGAGTGCAATTTTTAACATTTTTTCATGATTATTTAATGTCTAATTATTATATTTTTAATGAACTAGATGCACGGTTTCAAGCATATTACTTGAATTTACAAGAAGTTACTAACGAAAACAATGGGCATGTCAAATAAACACGCAAATAAAATAATGCATGCTTGTCGTCACTCCCACAACGGCACTGGTGAACTGTATCACTTGAACCAAATCATGGAAAAGACAATGTTATTGAGTGAGGATGATGTTCAGGTGGATGATCCCGAGATGTCCTATGTTGAAACATATTTCCCGCCTCCTATAACTCAAAAATTTCAAGTAAATGAGGAACTTGTTGAACCCTTAGACTAGCGAAGATAAGAAATGTTAGGGGTCAAAATGAAATTTAGGGGTCTAGTAAACAGGTGGGGGTGAGAGTGTGGAGTGAAGTAAGGTTGTTGAGTGTCGTAGAATATATGCTTGCAATTAAATTATAAAAATTTATTTTTATTCAGTTTACTTTAAATTAGTATTTCTAGTGAATTAAGAATTGATATATGGGTTGATATGTGTATTGTAACAAAATAATTTTAAGTTCAACCTTAATTTGGGTGAATTGAATTTAAGTCTAAATTAAATGTTGCCTGTTTGGTTAGACTTATAACTTGTTTATCTATCGAATCCAAGTTTTTTCAAGACGGTCCAAAAAAGAAAAAATCTTCACTTTAAAAAAAAATACTATTTTAAATTACCTTAAACAATTTAATTTAAAAATATCATTTTTTATGTTGTCTCAAAATAAAGTGAAAATTTAAGGAAAAAATAATAATATCTAAAAGAGTTTGTAAATTAAAATTACAATTTACTAAAAAAATAGTTTCTACCTATTTGTGAATATTTTTGGTGGGTAGAAACATAATTTTTTACCAAAATATACTCCCTTAAAAAACTAAATACTGAAATATCCTCGATGTTTTTGAAAATATCAAAGCATACCTACCCATTAATGGTATTCGAGGCCAGGAGTTTGTTTGTTTGGCACCCATGAAATTCGCGGGTGGTTTGATTCACCCAAGAACAATCTGACAGACTTTACCGAAGAGAAAGAAAGCTCAGTTGCTTGTTGGTTGTATCTATCGAGGACAGGTTTGGTCCGCTTTCATGTTTTCTGACACAAGTTTCCATGCTATCTACCAAGTTTATAAATATAATTGTGGTTTCCATGATTTATGACACCAAGTTGTTGTTTTGGCCATAGTAAGAAACTTTCATTAATAATGAGACATAGTCGATTGATCTAACAATAACAAGGAAATTAGAGCAGATGGCGGTTCACATACGCAGTTAACCATACACATCTCTCTTCTAGATTGTCTAGCAATCCAATTCGCACACCTATTTGCTTTACGATTTACCCAACTCCATGAGACATCTTGGATTTGCGAAGCTATCACCTTTATCGTGTTTATAATGTTCTCCAACCTCCAATCTTGGTCCTGTCCCGTTCCATTGAGTTGTTTGATTAGTTGCTCGGAATCAGATTCAATGATAACCTCATTCCATCCGTGGTGAGCCCCTAGTTCCACTGCTTGGAGGATTGCCCGGGCTTCCATGTTAATTGTCGATGTGTCCATCCTTGAGGATTGGCGTCCCTCTACCATGTTGTCGGATGCGTCGAGGGCAATGACTCTTATGCCCCCATTGCTTGACATTTTGTCCCACGCCCCGTCACAATTAACTTTTATCTTACCCCGGTTTGGTGGTGTTCATCTCTCATCATTGCGAGCGGTAGTCCTTCTCGTCGGTTCCTTTAACGTCATGTTGTATGTGTCCCAAGTATCTCAGTCTAGTCTTATTCCACGGTCAAGGATGGGTTTCGATTTTGGTTTTTCCTTGTAGTGATAAACTCGACATTGTTCCTTCCATATCTCTCATGCCAATGTTTCCAGTTTAGTCTTTAAAAAGAATCCTCTAACATGTTTTTCATTTGCTAGGTCGATAATCATCTTCATCCATTCAGTCCACGTTAGGTGAGAATTTTTATCCCACCGGACCCCTACCCCACCGAACAAAACTGGTCTCACCCATCGACACTGCATCAATGCATGGTCGATCGTCTCCACTTGGTCACAAAAGGGGCATATCGGTGTCGGACTGACTCCCATTCGGTTAAGCTCTTCTACCACCTACAGTGCTCGGTTGCAACTCCTCTTATATGAAGTGTTTCACCTTCAGAATTGTGGTCCCATTCCAGATTTGGTTCCATGTTTATGGTTCAACAGTGTGTGAGGAGGATGCATGGGTTGCTTCCTCCGGCTCTTGCAGCTTCATTAGTCGTCGATAGACTAGTTTTGGATGTGCTTCTCCTGATTGTGAGGAGGGCTAGACCATCCTATCTCGGGTTCTATTTCGTGTCAAATGGATTGCATGTATGGCGAGATGCTTCTCCCAATTTATATGACCGCAAATCCTTTCTGTGTCCTATCTTTTCCCTCCATCCCGTATTAGATCCGCCACTCGCAAGTTATCATCCTTCGAGCTTGGTTGGTCGCATGACAGTCGGTGGTCGTTAATTCTCGGAATCCAAGCATACTAGAACACTCGAATAGTCTCCCCGTTTCCTACCCGCCATATCCCTTCTTCCTGTAGTACATTTTTCCATCAAGGATGCTTGACAAAGCCCATGATGCTCACCCTCCCTTTTTCGCCTAAAAAAGGGTTGATCTGGGGAACTAGATACCTTTTATTACCTTTGCCCAGTATGCATTTGGGTTATTGTGAAGGCGCCAAGCCGTTTTTGTTAGCATGGATATGTTGAAGGTGTTTATGTCCCTGAATCCCCCCCCCCCTTTTTCTTTTGGCTTTGTCATGTATTCCCACTTTCTCCTGTGGATTCTTCTTTTTTCCATACTTTGACTCCACAAAAAATGTGCCATCATTTCCATAATTTCTCCACACCAGGTGTTTGGGAGTTTTAAAAGGGCCATTGTATATGCAGGAATGGCGGTGATGACCGACTTTAGCAATATTTCCTTTCCTGAATTGCTTAGGTATAAATTCTTCCATCCATTCATCTTGCTCCAAATTCTATCCTTTATGAACCCTAGGTGTTTTCCCGCATTTCGTGCTTCCTCGATCCCCAGTATTTGGCCAATCATTCGTTTACTCACTTGTGTCGTCCCGGAGCTAAAGTGGATGTTTGATTTTTGGAGGTGGACGTATTAGCCTGATGTTTGACTGTATTCTTCCAGTGTGGATTTAAGTCCATATGTGTTCCTCACGTCCACTTTGATGAAGAAGATCGAGTCATCCGCGAATAAGAGGTGATGGACAATCGAGGATGTTCTTCTGATGCGGATTCCTTCGAGTTGTCTCCTCTCAATCGCTTTTACAATCTGTCTTAGCAGAACATCAGCCACAAATAAAAACAAGTAAGGGGATAGGGGATCCCCCTGTCGGATACCTCATGTGGGGGAGAAGATTTCCATTTTTTTTCCCCGTTTATAGCGACTCTATACCAAACATTTGTGATGCATCCTTCAATCCATCGAACCCATGTTTCATCGAATCCCATTCTTCTCATGGTGTTTAGTAGGAAGCTTCATTCCACCCTATCATATGCTTTGTTCATGTCGATTTTCACCGCACATTCCTCCACATTTGCCCTCTTGCTTGTCCTTAGATGATGAAAAGCCTCATGAGCCACGATTATGTTATCATGCATTAGCCTTCTAGCCACAAAAGTCCCTTGGAAGGGGGTTATCAACAATGGAAGTAGAGATTGCAATCTGTCCGCTAATGTTTTGGACAACACTTTATAAACAAAACTGCTCATGCTAAAGGGTCGAAAATGTGTTGTTTTAAAAGGGTTTGGCACTTTAGGGATTAATACTATGTTCGTATCATAAAAGCAAGGGTCGAGTGTACCGTTTGACAGGTAATTTTTTATTGCATGAGTGACATCAAATCCCACAACCTCCTAATACTTGTGATAGAACAAACCAGGAAATCCATCAGGTCCTGGGGCTCTCGCTCCTCCAAGTTGAAATGTCGCTCGTTTGATTTCTTCATCAGTGCACGTTTTGAGAAGGCTCTGATTCATCTCCCTTGTCACTATCGGAGTCACACAACCTAGAATGTTTGCCGAGTTCATCATGCCCTCCGATTATAACAGATTTTTAAAGTACATTTTGCATTCCTCTATGATATCTTGTTCTGATTCTGTCCAAGATCCATCAATCCGCAGGAGACTTTTGATTTTATTTCTACTTCTCTTTCAAGAGTGGATTTGTGGAAGAATGTGGTGTTTCTGTCCCCTTTTCCTAGGCATCTAATTCTCACGCTTCGGCTCCAATAAGTTTCTTCCCTTCTCCAGTATTCTGACACTTCGTTTTTCAGTTCTTTCTCCCTGTCACTCAGGTGTACCATGTTGCTCTCCCTTTGAATCCTATCAACTTGACTCTGGATCTCTGCTATTTTTGCTATATTATTTGTGAAATTCTCTTTACTCCATTGTACCAGTTTTGTTCTTCACCTATTTATTTTGTTGTGGAAGGCAGGTCTTCGGAGGGTTGATGGGTTGGATGCCCACGATATCCGAACCGCTTGTTTACACCTTTCATCCGTTATTCACATGGCCTCGAATCTGAATCCCTTCCTCCCCCTGCTATCCCAATGGTCTATCACTAGACTATGATCTGAACCTATTGCTAGTTTGTGGAAGAGAATAGTATTCAGATACTTACTCAACCGTTCACCGTTTGCTACCCCTCGATCTAAGCGTTCTCGTATTCGGTCGATCCCAATTTTGTTATTGCACCATGTGTAAGGGTTGCCTTTAAATCCGATATCAAACATCGACAAGTCCGAGATTAGAGATTTAAAGGCATCCATCTCTTTTGGGTCTTTGGGCCTCCCACATTCCTTCTCATCTGAGTAGCTAACATCGTTGAAATCTCCTATGCTCATCCACGACCCCATTCTGTGGCTTCCCATTTGTCGGATCGCATTCCACACTTTGACCCTCTCTTCCCACACTGGTTGTCCATACACCTAGGTAATCTTCACTGCTCCACTATTCCTTCTCATCTGAGTAGCTAACATCGTTGAAATCTCTTATGCACATCCACGACCCCATTCTGTTGCTTCCCATTTGTCGGATCGCATTCCATACTTTGACCCTCTCTTCCCACACTGGTTGTCCATACATCTAGGTGATCTTCACTGCTTCACTATTCCCATCAAAGTGAACCAGAGTGTCAATAAAATGGGAATTCTTTTGAATGATTTGGACATTGATCTCCTTCCTCTACCATAATGCGAGCCCCCAGAGAGTCCTAGGGGTTCCACATAATAAGTATTATCCATACACATCTTCTGTCTCACCCATTCACAGAAGATGGTTTCCATCATGAAGATTATTGCTGGTTAGTGCTTCCTTCCGAGATCAGTTAGATGGGGAACTGTCAGGTCCGATCTCAATCCATGATAATTCCACACCACAGCACTCATGGAGAACCTGTGGCTGTGGAGGGATAGACACCAGAACCCATTTTTTCATTCATCGATTGGAGCCTTTTCTGGGTGTTGGTCTTTCTAGACTTTTCCTCTGACTAATAACATGTTTGCCTTTGCTTTGTAGGCTTAGATCTTCTTTCATGAATCTGTTATCTGTATCACTCACTGCATGCTCAATTCGGAGCCATCTTTTTCCGTAGTTTCCTTCACCAATATCTCCCTCAAGGTCGTTTTCCTCCAGATCCTTTCTTTTTAGTGACATCCTTAGGACTAGGGGCTTAGGCCCGTGGGAGTGGCTATTATGGCATCTTTGACAAGTGAGTTGTTTTCTGTTAGGAACTCTACATAATACTCTTTTCTTTCAGGGTTAGATTTGGTGAATCTTCTCGGGACTGTGTAACATCTTGTTGGGGTTGGTGTTGAGATAATACTCTTCGACACATTACTTTGTGTCATGCATTCCACTTGATTTGTGTATAGGCTCCCCTCATCCATATGCACATTCTCGGTAGGGACCGTTTGCTTCCCTTTATCACTAGGGCTATCAACATTATATATCATCCCATGTTTGGTGGGTGTTGCCACATTGGAGTATGTGAGGACCTCCATCAACTTCCTGTCATCTTCATCACTGATATTTCCCATGTTTAGCTCCCCTATCACCAAGCTATCATCATTCGTCCTTTATTCCTCCTCAACATGTTTGTGACTCGCCTTCTCCTGTGTATGTGATCTGTCTTTTGGTCTCTAGTGTTAGCGTGTGGCACCTGAGAATGATCCTCCTCTTCCTTTCCCTACCTCACTCCAGGTGGTCTCTCTTCTTCGGGGTATTTCGGCTTGCATCCATGGTCCATAGCATGACTGGACAGGGTTGTCCTCGGACATCACTGCCGATTCGTTACATGCCCTCTCCGTGTGACCCAGGCATCCACAACTGAAGCATAACTCTGCAAGTCTTTCGTATTTGACTGATGCCCAACTTTTCTCTCCATTTGATCTCTGGTACCAGAACCCAGGCACCAAAGTCTTACTACCATCAATCTCAAATTTAATGCGAAGATAGCTCCTATCCAAACCTTTCGGTTCCTTAATACTATCTACCTAAATCTTTCTCCCTATGCTCTTTCCAATAATGACAGCATTTGATTCATTCAGTTTATCCAATTCTAAGCCATGTATTTGAATCCAGAATTGAATATTATAGAAAGCAACATCTTCCATTCGCATACCTCTCTCCATTGCTTAATTGATAGGCAATGTCCTTGGATTGCTCAGGCGCTGAAGTCGAGTGCATCGACCATGTCCCTTAGATCTTCAAATTCGAACATTGTGACTGAATTGCCCATGTATGTGATCCTTACCCCTGCATACTAGTGCCAAGCGCTTTTGAGAACTCCTTGTATTGCCACTGGTTTTATGATTTTTTCACTTAGAATTTTCCCCATAGACCTGAGACTGTGGTGTTCCTCCGTGGTCCCTTGCAAGCTCAATGTGATGCTATCTAGGTATGTTCTATAAGGAGTATTGTTCGTGTCATTGAGTGGCTTTCGCTCCTGTATGCCATGTTGGATATCCGGCGTCATCGCCCTAACGGTCGGAGCACCATTGGACAACTCGACATTGATCAGAGCGTCATTAGTCAAAGCTTGCGTTGGTGACGAGAACCGACTCGATGAAAGGCGCCTAGGACTTGACACCGGCTTCCTCAACATCCTCCATCAACATAATCGGCACGCCCCACCTACAAGAGGTCGACCAAGGACCCAGCGAGCCACCTTCCTTGGCCTGACACCCTCCTTCAAGCTCAAGTGGCGCCGCCCTCAAGCCCGGGTCTGCATGGGAAAGCCACATCCAGGCGCGCCACTTGCAAGAGGTCAACCAGGGACCAGGCGAGCCACTAGGTGCGCCCCGCCTCAATCCCTGTTTCCAGCTCCCTCAGCACTCCACGCCCTCTCCATAGGTTCCGCCTCGGCCACCTGGCGTGCCCTCTCTGCTGCAGTCACCTGGGGCCACCTTCGAGGTTACCTTACCGGAGTCACGTGGTGTGCCAACCTCAACCAGGCGAGCCAACTCGGCCACAGACGCTAACTCTGCATGGGAGAGCCACGACCAGGCGCGCCACCACCCTGAGCCACCTTCAAGGTCACCTCGCAGAAGTCGGTCCACCTGGTGTGCCGTCACTAAGGCCACCTGCGAGTTGATGGAAAGTGGCGCCTCCCCAAGAGCAGTCGGAGCGCTACCTCAAGGTTCACGGTCATAGTGTCGATGTCTGTTGAAGGAGAGCTGATTGTTGAAGAAGAGCTTTTCATGCATCTGTTTGCTATGGAAGAAAAGTGACGCCAGATTAAAGTCTCCATCTTGGGCCCAAAACTAAGGCCCAAAGCTTCTTCACGTAGCCTTTTCCCTTGCATGCATGAATGCAATATTACAAGGACATCACCATAGAAGATCATAAGGTATCAACCATAAGGAGCATGCCTCCAAGTGGAACACTAAGTCACACAAGGCTCGATGCAGCACAAGGCTCAATGTCAGACAAGATAGCACAAAGCACAACATGACACAAAGCACAAGACACAATGCAAGATAAAAAGTTACCACGGTTAGTGGTATCAGTCTCACAAAGGTCTGACTATGGTAAACACCTGACCATGGGCTTAGGTTAAGTATCTCTATTTATACTTATTTCACTCTTCATTTGAGGGGACTGATTTTACAGACATGCTGTTATGCTCTCCAAAAAGCGAACCTTCGACTAACTTGATCGTCGGAGGGGAGGCCACGGGAAAAATCCGGGGTTTCTTTCTTGCAGGTCACCAGAGCAGCACCGGGAGCGAAGAAGCTGAAAAACGTGATCCAACATCAAGCACCGTCTCTGGGAATGTGACAACAAGTCATGCTACCATCTAATACTCGAGCGAGACGCTCTTTCCTTGACCTTCCCTCGCTCTCAGTCGACTCGTTCCCGACATTGACGATAATGGCTCTTTCCCCTGACATAAAGACCAGGAAGGAAATCAACGAGCTTTTCGCTCACCAAGCTACGCCCTGTCTATCATAGGCTACACTTTATCTCGGCGCAGGCAACGCCTCACCCGACCCGCTCTCGAGCGAGACGCTCCTAGATCGCACCCATCACTGACGACAATGACTCATACCCCTGGCATAAAGACCAGGGAGGAAGTCAAGGAGCTTGTCACTCAGCAAGTTACGCCATGTCTATCACAGGAAATGCCTCGCCTGAATCGCTCTCGCTTGAGACACTCTCGTTCGACACACTCTCGCTCGACCGGTGAAGGCAACGCCTCGACCGACTCACTCTTGCTTGACACGCTATCGCTCGAACGACGAAAGCAAAGCCTCAACCGGCTCGCTCTCGCTTGAGACACTCTCGCTTGACACGCTATCGCTCAAACAACGAAGGCAACGCCTCGACCGGCTCACTCTCGCTTGAGACGCTCTCGGTCAACACGTTATTGCTCGATCGACGAAGGTAACGCCTCGACCGGATCGCTATCGCTTGAGACACTCTCGCTTGAATCGCTATCGCTTGACCGACAAAGACAATACCTCGCTCGGATCACTCTCACTTGAGACACTCTCGCTCGCCTATCTATCACTCGACTCGCTCTCAACCGGTGTAGGCAACACCTTACATCGACTAAAAAAGGCCCTCGCGCCTAAAATGATGACGCCTTCATCCGATAAATGCGTGAATAAACTTAAAAGGAGTAACACTCCTATTAGGCTCGGGGGATGATGTTGGATACATGCGTCAACGTCCTAACGGTCAGAGCACCATTGGACGACTCAACATTGATCGGAGCGTCATTAGTCGAACCACGCCTTGGTGACACGAACCGACTCGATGAACCGCGCCTAAGACTTGACACCGGCTTCCTTAGCATCCTCCATCAACATAATTGACGCGCCCCACCTGCAGGAGGTCGACCAAGGACCCGGCGAGCCACCTTCGTTGGCATGACACCCTCCTTCAAGCTCAGGTGGCGCTGCCCTCAAGCCCGGGTCTGCATGGGAAAGCTCAGACGCGCCACTCGCAAGAGGTCAAACAGGGACCAGGCGAGCCACTAGGCGCGCCCCGCCTCGGCCACCTGGTTCCAACTCCCTCGGCACGTCGCGCCCTCTCCAGAGGTTCTACCTCGGCTACCTGGCGCACCCCTTTTGCTGCAGTCACCTGGGGCCACCTTCGAGGTCGCCATACAGGAGGCACCGGGTGCGCCAGCTTCGAGGTCACATCGTGGGAGTCAGTCCACCTGGTGCGCCATTTTCAAGGCCACCTGCGAGCTGATGGCAAGTGGCGCCTCCCCAAGTACAGTCGGAGCGCCGCCTCGAGGTTCACGGTCGGAGTGTCGCTATCTGTTGGATGAGAGCTGATTGTTGAAGAAGAGCTCTTCCTGCATCTGTTTGCTATGGAAGAAAAGTGACGCCAGATTAAAATCTCCATATTGGGCCCAAAGCTTCCTCACGTAACATTTTCCCTTGCATGCATGCATGCAATATTACAAGGACATCACCATAGAAGATCATAGGGTATCAACCATAAGGAGCATGCCTTCAAGTAGAGCACTAGACTCAATGCCAGACAAGATGACACAAAACACAAGATGACACAAAGTACAAGATGACACAAAGCACAAATCAACACAAGACACAATGCAAGATAAAAAGCTATCACGGTTAGTGGTGTGAGTCTCACAAAGGTCTCACTATGGTAAACACCCGATCATGCGCTCAAGATAAGTATCTCTATTTATATTTATTTCACCCTTCATTTGAGGAGACTTATTTTACAGACATGTTGTTATGCTCTCCAAAAAACGAACTTTCAACTGACTTGATCGTCGGAGGGGAGACCACGGGAAAAACCCGAAATTTCTTTCTTGCACGTCTCTGGAGCAGCACCGGGAGCGAAGGAGCGGATAAATCGTGATCCAACATGTCACCCATGCTTAGGATTCCTGCAAAAAGCCACAGAAAGAACAGATTAAAGAGGGGCTAGAAGGGGCGAATCGGACATCGTACCAACAGATGACGGGCCAAGTTCATTATTATTATTTAAATAATTCTGGTTTCCATGCTGACTTACACAATATAACAACTATCCATCCGCGAATGTCATTTACGGGTGAATATTTTTATATTCATTTGTGAGTGTGTATACTTTGATATTTTGTTCTTTCAAAATTGAGGATATTTCCGTATTTCTTTTTCGGTATACTTTTGTAAAAAATTGGCAAAAACATACTTTCATAAATAACTCAGTGTTATTTGATATTTTAATTTGCAGATAGTGCTAATTTGATGATTTTTTGGTTTTTTGTGTTGAACAGTTGATAGTGATGACATCAATTATATAGTAATGAATTATATAATGAGTTAAATAATAAAGTCAAAATATAGGTGCAACCAGATAATTGGAGAATGTGTGTATCTGTTTAGTATTCCTCCCCTTCCGTAAACTATTCTTTTATCACGCGCCTCTGTATGTAATTGTAAGTAATGGTTAGACAGAGCGGGATCCTTTGGCCAAATAAAAAAAAAAGAGCGGGATCCGAAATTAGATCCTCACGCATACTCAAACTGTCAAACACAAACATCGAAGATCGAACCAAAGGTGGTTGGTTGACTTGACCACATTCGTCTTCCTATATGATTATTTCTTAAAACACCACTTTTGGAATTTTATATGATTATTTTATTACACTATGAAATTTGTCCCATTACTTTATTAATAATAATGATTCTTTACTGGTACAAATGAAATAAAAATACTTATAATGATTATTTTAGATTGGATTTAAGTGATTTTTTTTTTTTGCTCAAAAGATTTAAGTGATTTGAATGATCAAAATGCGAACTAGATTCAATTCTGCTGATCCGAAAAATTTATTAACTTAAAATGTTGAAAGCAGTTAGTTGAAATTTAAACGTTTTTAGAAAATCAATTTTCTGCATAGATAGTTATATACCATCGAAGTACCTTTTATTCCTTGCCAAAGTTATGCAAAGCCCATCTACATCTTATCTAGTCGACATCCAAGGTTGGCTGGCTGTAAACGAAAACGCTATTTACAGATTTGTCGACTCTCAAAAAAAATGATTTGCAGATATTGCACGAAGAATTAATTTTATTATTTTTCTCAAGTTAATTAACATTCTATTCATATTGTGTATGAAAGTTTTTTTTTTGTCAATTAGCTCCACTTTATTGAAGACTAAAAACAAAGATAAATCGTGACCATTTGGTCACGAATATTCATTATTACAATCGATTTCTAAAAAATTTCTAAGTTGGGGTGGAGGTTCTATAACCCAATTATCAAAACACACACTTAATCTAGCTTGTTTGACTATCCAATTGGTGCTCTCGTTAGCGGACCGCGGGATTGCCTTCCACTTGACACGATTGATCTGCCCTACAAGCGTGTTGATGTTTTCATATACCACTTATAGTCTCCAATATTTTGTTTGTCCATGGATCTGCTGAATCACTACTTGGGCGTCCGATTCCACTTCAATGTTCTGCCATCCTTTCTCGATTGCTAGTTTAATTCCTTCAAAAATATCATGAGCTTCAAGGCCGTCAACATTGTGTCCTCCCATTACCTGTCCGGAATTGTTCTGAGTCACCACTCAAATGCCTCCACGCCTCGTTTGGCTGCACCTTGATGCGTCACAATTTATTTTGATTGTGTCCCATTCCAGAGCTTGTCCATCTCGTGGTTTGTCGATCTCGCAGTTCCTCTCCCCCTGTGGGTTCGGCTCTTTAACGTTCCTCAAGTGCCCGCTTTATGGCGATCACTATTTCCACCGGATTAGGAAACTTTCCCTCGAATGTTGCCTTGCACCGAACTTTCCATATATGCCAACAAGTTAGCAAACAAAGGCTTCTCCGTTCTTCTCGTGCTTTCCCCGTTGCACCACCTTCTGTCATTCTGTTGGTGATCCACTTATTGATGGTTTTGGTTTGTTCACTATCTCTTCGAACACCTAGGATGCCGAACCACACAACATATATCCATCCACAACCGTTTATCAAGTGCTCTCGTGTCTCCTCCATGCCGTAGATAAGGCAGTCTGTGTCCACATTTACCCCTTCTCTTAAGGTTTTTAGTAACTGCAAGCGAATTCGATAGCAATCTCCAAATGAAATTTTAAACCTTTGAGGTTATTTTTACCTTCCATATTGTTCTCCAGGTGGTCTCGGCCGTGTTTGGTCCCTGTACCTCCTCACTTTCTTGTTCCCTCAGTCGGTGGTAGACCTATTTCACCGTAACTTGTCCAGCCTTCGTGTGTGGCCATAACATTTGGTATTTCCTTGGCGCAACTAGTAGTGATGTTTTTAGGATGTGAGTTTCATCCGTCTCATGGAAACTTCCTCGGATTACTCTTTCGTCCTACTCGCGGTCACGGTTAATCTGATTGCTCACTTTCAGATCTGGTTCTTCCCCTCCCTCGTTGGGCCATTCCACTCTATATCCCGGTTTCGTGGCTACCCATGGTTCATCAAATATTCACACATCTTCACCATCTCCTATCTTCCACAACCCCTCTTGTTTTATTACATCATAGTCTTGTATAATACTCGGCCATCCCCAAGATGCCCATCCCCTTTTTCTTGTCGATAGTAAATCCGTGTTGGGGAAGTATAACCCCTTTAGGGTTCGGACCCATAGAGTTTCCGGTTCATTAAGGATTTTTGCAGCCACATTCCTTAGGAACGCCGCGTAAAAGGTTTCAAGTTCTCGGAATCCTAAGCCTCCCGCAAGTTTCGATCGTGCTAGTATTTCCCATCTTCGCCAATCGTTTTTTTTCAAGGGGTGTTTGGTTCAACGTATTGGTTAATACATATATTAATGAGTTAATACCCTCAATAGTCACACATGTTTGTCAAATGTAACTATTTTGTTATTTTCTTTTTCACGTAGCTAATTATAGTCACATATGTTTCAGATGCCTATTTGGTCATTCCTTTAGTAAACAATTAGTCAACCATATAACATGATTTTGAATGAGTAAATAACTATTATGTACGTATTCATCTGTTCTTCAATCGTTTTTCATCTTTTTCTCTCCTATGAAGAGATGGTGAGTTTTTTCAACAACAAATCCATGAAACCGAACCCTAAATCCAACAAATTTGGTTAATTATTAGAAACAAATCCTTATTCATTGACTATGCTCGTTGCTTCTTCCCCGCTGAGCATCTTGTCTCTGAACACCGCCATTCCTATGTTTATCTTCCTTGTATTCATCTTCCATAACCCAACCTAGGAGATTTTGAAATCAAATTTTATAGGTTGAACTGTCTCAAAAATTGAAATTTTGAGACGAGTTAAACTCAAAACTTTGATTTTTAGGTGAGATCAACATACAAATTTCGATTTCAAAATCTATTGGGTTGAGTATAAGGTTAGGGAAGATGACTATATCTGATGATTCCTTCCTTACTCGATCACAACTATCAGATGTCTATTGGGAAAATCTCAAACTATTTTTGTCTATAAACACAAGCGCACACTTCAAAATTTATTCAATGATAATAGATCCTCCTCTGTGCAAATTTCACAGACTGCAATAATTTCACCGACTACAACGAGAAGGCTGAGGATGTACCACACACAGATACATGTCCTTGTTCCGGACTCCCTGCTCATGCAGATAAATTAAGTACCTCATCTATCTATTTTCCATCATGGTGGAAGTCTTTAGAAGATAACCAAGAGATAATTCCATGAAGGACATAAAAAATGGGCAATGTAAACTTGAACCATATATTGATAAACTTGAACCATATAATGGCCAATGCCAATAGATAATATAAAAATGTAGACTTTTAATTTTGGAAAACTTAATCAATCAAAGGTAGAAAAAGCTCATTGTACTTGAAAATGGTTCTAAAGTATAATTGTTTTTTATATACCAATTGTATCTACATACATAATCATCATCTGCTATAGAAAAAGCTCATTGTACTTGAAAATGGTTCTAAAGCATAATTGTTTTTTATATACCAATTGTCTATATCATTCTCCAAGAAAAGCCACTTCATGAATGAGATACTTAAAAGGCTATTGATTAAAATGAGCGCGGGCGGATTCTTTAATAGCTTTATCATTTGCAGATGTTTACAAGTTTCACACACAAAAAAATATCGATTAAACTAAATAACTAATTGCATAATCAATTCATATCGTAGAAAAATCCATGCTAAATAATTAGAAAACTAATCCAAATAGCTTATGATAGACCTATCTAGTTGTAATGAAACTTCAACCAACTTGAAAAAATTCGTCTCTGCTGAAATTACTGAATGAAGGGGATATGAATACGTGAATGAACATGCGACATCCTAGGAGAAAACTCCAAACTTTAGTCCATTTTCAAGCAAAACCTTCATTTTTAATTTGGTATCATAATAAGTGAAATTGAAGCTAAATTCCACCTCATGAAGCCAAAAAAGAATGATTTTGTATCCTTCGACATCTGAGCACTCTAAATTTTGGTTGGCCAACCAAGTTGTAGTTCGTACAAAACTCTAAAGACACCAAAATGGTGAGCAACACTAACCATTAATGAAAACTCCTTAACTCAACCACTAGGTAAAGTTTTCACACCGGTAATATGTCAAAGAGCAAGAAACGAAAATATTGACTATAAAATATGAGACGGGATAGTGACATTAGGCATCTAGAACTTCCAACAAAAATGTACACACCAGAATAACTTTTTCCAGCAAATTACTAACTAAATTGAAGACCCACACTGATAAATTCATAATACCAACATATAGGTTTTATGAAAAAAATAAATTGTTACGACCAACATCACCGGGCATGAGTTTAGCCAAACCCTAAAACAAAATGGAGGAGTAAGAGTCATTCATTAGATGAAAAAAGAGCGCACTTATTATAGCAATACCATGGACAATAATACCATTCTTCAACTCTATCGATATTCTCTCGTTGTTCAACTTCATAAAACAAACATTCTGAACTCAAAATTTAGTGTTTGTGAAGTTTAACCAAATGATACCAACAATTAAGAACGAAGAAGGAAGCAGACCGAACATTAAGAGTGCACTACTAAAATTCTCCTATTTACTGATGAAATTTTTGATCGGCAAAAATCAATTCTGTCGGTAAATGAGTAATTTTGTCGGTAAAGGTCCGTCGTTAATTTTTTTACCAACGAAATATGACACAAATATATCGACGGTAAATACCTTTTATTTGCCGACATGAATTTTGTTGGCAAAGATAAGGCATTTGTTTAGCTCTCTCATCATCAAGACCTAATATAGTCGTGTCAAAGCAAATAGAAAAGATGACCAATTATCCTGATCAATACCATAATTTTTAACTTTATTCATATACAAGTGTATACAATAAGCTGAAGTACTTACTCAAAACAAAAGAACAACAATCAACAATGTGAAAAAACAAGATACCGAGATCAAATAGGTTAGGGATTTAGATTATCCCACTCGCATTGTCGAGGACCCTCTTCATAAGTTATAAGTCACAATATTTAGAGATCTCCACAAGTAATTGAACAACAGATGGTTGAACAACAACAATCCCGACTTTTCAGGGAGATTGCTATCTGCAAAGTCCAACGCTACTTTAACTATAATTATGAAATGAACTAACAAAAACTCTGTAAGTAAGTCCATGGTAAATGGTAGTTGAAGAAATGGAAAAAACTCAAGGTAGGAGATGTTTTGTATGGTGTTCGTTCTAACTTAAAGATAGCAAAAATTAGATAGGAAATGAATTAGGGAAGATAGCAATCTCTCATGGTCCATCCTACTTATAATAGCATCAGCATCAGCTGTGTAGCAACACACACTTATATCAGACGACAATATATCACCGACGAATATAAGAAGAAAAAGAAAAAGAAGACGAAGAAGGCTTGCTGCATTCATCTCCTTGAAAATTTGTAATTTGTATTGTCTCCTGTTATGTATATAATCATCCACCCACAAAACCGTTGCTTTTAATAAACAAACAAAGACAAATCAAAGAATTTTGTGGCACACCGTAACAGGATTTGGAGGTTCAATGTGAGGCAAGATCTGACTATTGAACCAAATCTAAGGCTCAATCTAGCCTTAAAGAAGAGAGAGTCGTGAATCGCACCTTAGCAGGCCCTGTCTGCTTGTACGCTTCAGTGAACTCCATATCTGGAGAGGATTCTGTTGGAGTATTGGGCTTGAAAAGGGGCTTGGAATCCATTTGGACAAGTTTTCGGCTTTGGGCTCAAATTTAGCAAAATCAATGTGGAATGGAAGAGAAATGTATTTCTCTTGTGCAAAAATATACCACACCGACCGGATACACAATTGAAGAAGCATATATATGATTATTCACTTCTCAAATGTGTAAGTAATCAAGTCACGAGACTCTCTCTTGCACGCAGGGGGGGTGCAAACCACGGATTTGGTTAGCACTTCAGACCATTTGTCTTGTGTGTGTGCCCGCGACATGCGTACACGATTGTCGGACCGGAAAGCTTGCCTAGCGCGAGCTGGTTTTTGCTAAACCGGATTATAAATGTTGTCCAGATTCAATGTAATTTTTCTTTTAGTCTAAATACATTGAACCGGTGTAATTAATGAATTAATTACAGTTTGTATTAATTATCGTAATTCATCACGATTGCATTTATGCCAAACCTCATAATTAAGCCTATAAAATCCCTCACAATTCTGTCTTTTAGACACACCAAATCCTCTCAACTTTCAACATTTCTGAAGTTGCTCATCGTGTTCGTCCTCCTCTCCTTTGCACTTCGTGTTGACGATTTGCAAAGTTCTCTCAGGTCGTCGTGTTCGATCTTTATAGTATTTTATTTGTTCATGTCGTCGTGTTCAGTATTGAAAGTCGTTGTGTTCGACTGATTTCCAAAGGAAATCGAACTTGGTTCAGTTCAGCCGGTCACTACTTCGTGCTAAGTAAAAACCGGTGTAGTTGTTGAATCCTGGGAGGTAATAGGCCTAAGATATACTCTTGCACAAACCTTTCACGGTTGGGGAGGACTAAATTACCTTAAGGAAACCGTGCTTAACACAGGCCTCGACATGTTATCGCCATCTTTGCTTGGTTATAAATTTATTTATAGTTTAGTCCATGAACTTTTGATTAATACATATTGGTCCTTAATATAATTAATACTTAATAACAATCGTAAGGTAATTTATTTTTGTTTCAAAGGATAAATTCGTGTATTAATATAAGTTAAGGATTAATTGTAAGTTTTGACGAAATATATTTCAATAAAACTAACTAAATTTATATCCATCTTTCAGAAATGGCGTTGAACAAAAATGTGGACCAATAAAACTTGAACCAATTGGGCTAAGATGGGGCAAATCTGAATGTAGCCCAAGAGCCTGTCCAGAATAACCCTATTCTTGGAAGCTCAAATGGAATGGCTAGGCCGGTGGTCCGACCTCAAGGTCCACTGGTTTATGTAGAGAAGTCTGAGAAATTCAACGGTTCTAATTTTAAGAGATGGCAGATGAAGATGTAATTCTTCCTAACAACCTTAGGGTTGACGCAATTTCCGACTGATGATCCCCTAGTCCAGGGAGAAAATGAACCATAATATATAATGACTAAAGATCAGTGGAATAATTCTGATTACTTGTGCAGGAATTATGTTATGAACTGTTTGACTGAGTCTCTGTACGACGTGTACCTAGAAAAGAAGACTGCCAAAGAACTGTGGGAAGCCCTTGACAAAAACTACAAGGATGATTAAGCCAGCAAACAAAAGTTTGTGGTAGGACGATTCCTAAGCTTCAAAATGATCGACTCCAAACCGATCTTACCCCAGGTGCATGAACTTCAACTTTTAATACAAGAAATAGAGAAGTTGAACATGCAGTTTGGCAAACCCTTCCAGGTTGCGTGTATGATTGAGAAACTACCTCCAAGTTGGTGGAAGTTCAGGGCAAGTCTAAATTAGGAGACTCGGGAGATAACAGTTGAAGACTTTGTCCGTCGTGTTTCAATCCATGAGGAAACAATGAAGGCTGAAAAGGTGGTTAACCCCGTAAAAGCCAATGTTGTGGAGCATGGTCAAAAGGGCAAACAAAAGGGTCAGAAATTTGGACCCAAAGGCGGAATCTCCAAAAAGCAGAAGATCCAACCTCCAAGAGGCTTTCAAGGATCTTGTTTTAACTGCGGTAAGAGAGGTCATAAGTCTAACGAGAAGAAGCAAGAAGCAAACACAATTGGAGCGGTCTCTAAAGAGACAGAGGAGTTGAACCTTTCCGCAGTTGTGTCTGAGGTGAACCTGGTTGACTCCAAGCCACGAGAATGGTGGGTAGATACTGGGGCCACCAAACACATCTGTTCTGATAGGGGAATGTTCACCAACTTTGAAGAAGTGGAAACTGGAGACAAGATTTTCATGGGAAATACAACTTTCTCAGAAGTCAAAGGCAAAGGGAATATTATCCTGAAGATGACATCTGGCAAGGAACTAACTCTGAGGAATGTATTGTTCGTGCCAGACATACGAAGGAATCTTGTATCTGGGTCCTTGCTCAACAAACATGGCTTTCGCTTAGTCTTTGAGGCAAACAAATTTGTATTGACTAAGAATGGGGTGTTTGTGGAAAGGGGATATGATTGTGGGGGCATGTTTAAGTTGAATGTAATGGTGATAAAACCTAAGATGAATAAAGAAAGTTATTCTGTTTACATGCTTGAGTCTTCCGATGTGTGGCATGGTAGACTTGGTCACGTCAATTATGATACAATACGTAGATTAATTGCTCTAAATCACATTCCCAAAATTTTAATAGATCCCAAACACAAGTGTGTCACTTGTGTTGAAGCTAAATTAACAAGGACATCACTTTATAATCCCTTGATTTAATACATAGTGATGTATGTGATTTTAAAATTGTGCAAACAATGGGTAGCAATAAGTATTTTATTAATTTTGTCGATGACAGCACAAGATACTGCTATGTATACTTGATGAAAACCAAAGATGAAGCTATAGAGAAATTTATTATTTATAAGCAAGAAGTTGAAGATCAACTCAACAAAAAGATTAACGTACTAAGAAGTGATAGGGCCAGAGAGTATGATGCTCCCTTTCAAGAATTATGTGTGAATCATGGAATCATTCAAGAATTCACAGCGCCTTATTCTCCACAATCAAATGGAGTTGCAGAAAGGAAAAACAGAACATTGAAAGAGATGATGAATTCGATGTTATTAAGTTCTGGGTTACCCCAGAATATGTGGGGAGAAGCTATATTAAGTAGCAACTACATTTTAAATAAGGTACACCAGAAAAAAAAATTCCTTAAGAATTATGGAAATTAGAACACCTTCATATCATCATCTTCAAGTATGGGGATGCCTTGCTAAGGTGGCAGTACCTACACCTAAAAGAGTAAGGATTGGGTCAAAATCCGTTGATTGTATATTCATAGGATGCATATCGCTTACTGGTATATGATTCCAAGATTCCTGATATTCATAAGAATACTATAATGGAATCTAGGAATGCATCTTTCTTTGAATATGTATTTCCTGCAAAGCTCAGGGAGGAAGCAAGTTCTTCAAAACGAGCTTATGATAGCCAGGAAGAAGAAAATGTTGAGGTTGAGCTTCGGAAGAGCAAACAGATGAGAATTGAAAAATCTTTTGGCCCAGATTTTCTATCATATATGTTAGAAGTAGAGTCTCAAACTTTTCTAGAAGCCGTAAGTTCTCCTGAAGGTTCTCTTTGGAAAGAGGCAATTCAAAATGAAATCGAATCCATTATGCAAAATCACACTTGGGAGCTAGTGGATCTGCCACCAGGATGCAAACCACTAGGCTATAAGTGGATTTTCAAAAGGAAAATGAAAGCAGATGGAATGATAGGTAAATATAAGGCTAGACTTGTAATCAAAGGATTTAAACAAAAAGAAGGCCTAGATTATTTTGATACGTTTTGTCCGGTAATGAGAATAACATCCATTAGATTGATTCTTGCTATTGCAGTATTGAGAAATCTAGAAATCCATCAAATGGATGTAAAGATTGCTTTCCTCAATGGAGATTTAGAAGAATAAATCTACTTGGAACAACCTGAGGGTTTTACTGCTCCAGGACAAGAGAGGAAAGTATGTAAGTTGGTTAAGTCATTGTATGGCTTAAAACAAGCCCCTAAACAATGGCATAAAAAATTTGACAATTTCATGCTTGAAAAGGGGTTCAAAATAAATGAATGTGATAAATGTATCTATGTAAAAGATACAAAAGATGGGTATGTCATGCTATGTCTTTATGTTGATGATATGCTTATAATTGGGAGCAATGAAAAAATGATCAAATCAACGAAAGACATGTCGAACTCAAAGTTTGACATGAAAGATATGGGTCTCGCTGATGTGATTCTTGGAATCAAAATAACAAAAACATCAGACAGAATTATCTTAAGTCAAACTCATAATATCGATAAGATAATAGAAAAGTTCAAAAAAGATGATGTGAAAATGGTTGGTACTCCTATAGAGGGCAAACCATTTTCTAAAAACACTAGGGAAAGTGTTTCTCAATTGGCATATTCCAGGATTATTGGAAGTGTAATGTACTTGATAAGTTGTACACGACCAGATATAGCCTACACTGTGGGGGTATTGAGTAGATTCATGAGTAATCCAAGTGTAGACCATTGGAGAGGAATTACCAGGTTGCTAAGGTATTTGAGATATACGTGTAACTATGGATTGCACTACATGAGATTTCCTTCTGTAATAGAAGGATCCTCATATGCGAATTAGATAACCGATTCAGGAGACTCAAAATCCACGAGTGGATTTGTCTTCACTTTGGGTAGTGCCGCTATCACTTGGAAATCCTCTAAACAAACCATTATAGCCAGATCAACCATGGAGTCTGAGGTCATAGCCCTAGACAAATGTGGAGAAGAGGCTGAATGGCTACGACAATTTTTAGAGTATATTCCTAGATGGCCAAAGCCTGTACCTGTTATAAGTATCCATTGTGACAGCCAATCTGCGATTGGTAGGGCACAAAGTGAAATGTATAATGGCAAGTCTAGACATATACGTCGAAGACATGATACCATAAGACAATTGCTCAGAACTGGCATTACTACTGTCGACTATGTAAGGTCGAATGATAATATAGTAGATCCACTGACCAAGGGGTTAACAAAAGAGCAAGTTGTAAAATCATCAAGAGGAATGGGATTAAAGCCCATGGAATGAAAAACTATTGTGAAGGATAAACCCAACCTAGTTAAATGGAGATCTCAAGATATAGGTTCAAAGGGACAACCTAATCATAATAGTGATAAAAATCACTGTAGGGAAAACAATAATACCCTAAAGACCATTCCTATGATGAGAAAGAGTGATGGAGAAATTAAAGATAAGCTTAAGCTTTTAATGATTTCTAGATTTCAGAAGTCCGAATGAGTAATGATGTTACTAATGAAATCACCTATGCAAGTGAGAAGATGGGCCACTTCAAGGGGAACTGTGGGGGCATGGTTCTTAGCAACACTTGCAGAACCAGGCATTGTGATCCATTGCCAGAACGGACACAAAAAGTTTGAAATGAACCATGATAAAAAGATACTTGTGTGAATTGTGTGTAAAACAATTACACCTACGATAGACAGTTCAAGGACATCGCGTCTACTAACTAGCTAGTAAAAGCTACATAAATCACAAGGGAAGGTTCAAAGGGATTACACCTACCTATCCTATGCAAGTATCAATTGTTTAAATTCTTTAGAATCGAGTCAATACAAATCTCTTCCATATGGGGGATTGTTGGAATATTGGGCTTGAAAAGGGGCTTGGAAGCATTTTGGACAAGTTTTGGGCTTTGGGCTCAAATTTAGCAAATTCAATGTGGAATGGAAGAGAAGTGTATTTCTCTTGTGCAAAAATATACCACACCGACCAGATACACAATTGGAGAAGCATATATATGATTATTCACTTCTCAAGTAACAATCTCACTAGTATTATGAAAAACAAACGAACGACGGAACAACATATGTACCTAACAGTTGACTTTCCAAATTACACCTCTCATAGTAAGTAGAACTTTTTTCTTCCATGATTGAAAGTTATCCTTTTCAACTAGTTGACAAGTCTTCTTTTTCAAAAACGCAAACAACGAATCATGCAGTTCAGAGACTTACGGTGCATAACGACACTGAACTGTCCGAACTAATGAAACGTAAGAGAACTTCAATAATTCTTCAATCAACAACCGAAAATACCAAATTATACTGACTCTGATACCACTTCAGTATCTCGTATCAAACAAAATAAATCTCATGCGATTAGAAGAACAATCAAGCAGTTTACAAAGATGAACAGTAAAACCAACACCTAACATAACTGAAGCTTCATTCAAAGCCCGAACTTTTACTTACTTCCAAATTTGATCCATCCTGTCTAGTTATACTGTAAGGGGAAACTACCAAATTGGTACTCGAACTTGTGGGTGATTAGCAAGTAGGTACCTTAATTTTTATTTGTAGCAACTAAGTAGCCGAACTTATTAAAATAAGTAAATAGGTATCTACTGTTAATACCCGTTAAGAATAAACGGAAAATATCATGTGAAGAGCACGTGAGGAGCAAACAGGTATTTGAACTTACACGAATCATGCGAGTTGCAACCACGAGCACCTGGGGAGCAAAGTAGATACTTGAACCAGTTCAAAGACCGGTATCGAACCAATATTTCTTTAATAGTTTAATTGCATTCTAAAAAATAAAAACATTATAGTTACCGAAAACTCATTATAATTTATAATGCATTATAGTTTAATTTGTATTTTTCACCATACATATATTAATATTTATTTAAAAACACATGCAAATATCTTTTCTTACCTTACTATCAACATAATATATGTCATATATACGATCTTATATATATAATTAAAATTGTTGCTTTTTTTTTTGTAATTTTCATACCTAACTTTGACACGCACTCGCGTGCCAAAAAATACAAGAACAAATGATATAATTGCATATATACTTTGTAATTTTTTCATGCCAAAAGTTATATAATAATACAAGAACGAATGATTGTAAAAAACATCAACCACCTTAAATTAAGTGAGATATCGGTGCAAAATAAAAAAAATACAAAGAAGTTAGTGACTAAGTATATTTTTAATGAGTGTTTTTTTTATCTCTCTTGCTTAGTGTCTCAAATTTTTAAAATTTTGAAAACTTTATATTACTATCTTACTTGATTTAAATTTATTTTTACTTATGGTATATAAACAGTACTTTAAAAAAAAATATGGTTCGATCGAACCGGTTCAGGTATCTACTTGATAATTCGTGTAAGTTCAAGTACATGTTTGTTCCTCGCGTGCTCCCACTACGGGAGAAGGATCATTTACCAGCTGAAAAATAGTTTTTTAACAGCTGGAAAATTCAGCCGTTAAAGTTGAGCCGTGACATGAAGCGTCACGACAATTATCACGACTCAATATAAACTGAGCCGTGATAATTCTCGGCCCAAAACCAAAAGTGCCGCCAAAATAATTATGGCGACACTTTTGGTATAGCCGCCATAATTTGTTTTATTTGAAACTCATATTTTTCGCGGCTCATATATATATGAGATGTGAAAAATCAAAATGTATTATAATTTTCGCGGCTCGTTTCATAGGAGCCGCGAAAATTATTTTTTTTTAATAAAAATATTAATAATTTATTCTATAATTCTAATCATACAACAATAACGTGAATAGTTTACATACCAAAATTATAATATATGCATACAATACATTACATATACGTAAGTTCGCTTCATTAATTCAATCACATATATAATATGTTATAATAGTTCTTCATTCCTAATATTGTCTTGACTAAGACGATTCATTATATTCATCGCTTTCTTGACTTCCACTAGCAGATTGTTCACTACTAGATGCTGTTGATTGATGAGTTGCCTGACCATCCTGTAAAAACATCCAAAAATTAAATTGTAATATGCCCAACAATTAAGCAAATTAACTTATTAAACTAAATCTCAATTCGCAGGCAAAACTAAAACATCCAAAACACTGTGAAAAGTAATACTTACTTGATTTTCGATTGGTAAATGTGAGGAACCCAAACCAACGCTGGTAAAAGGGGGGAATGACTAGAATGACCAGTTGTATGACCATCCTATATAAACAATCAAAAATTAAAGTATATATAAGATGCAACATTTAAACATTAAACTAACTTAAATTATAAGATGCACAACAATTAAGCAAATTAACCTATTAAACTAAACCCTAATTCGCTGGCATGACTAAAACATCCAAAATACTAAAACACCATAATAATAGATTTGAACTAGTATCCATCAAACAGTAAATGCATAAAGTGATATCATTGCAAAATGTAAACTATTACTTGATTTCCAGTTGGTAAATGTGAGGACCCCAAACCAAAGTTGTTAAGGGGGGGGGGGTCATATTATTTTGCATGACCTGTAATTCCATCTAGAATAGTTTATACATATCCACTCATAGAAGTAGTCTATTCTATATTATCTTCAACTATGTCTTTTTTATGTTTTTCCCACCTCGAAAGACCACAGGTTCGATAACTGAAATGTTCAACATTTTCACCCTTATACAATGTGCAATCATTTGGGCATGCATGTATCTTATCATACCCAAGACCCAAATCTGTAATCAATTTCTTAGCATCATAATAAGAAACTGGAAAAGTTGCTGAAGGAAATGCAATTCTTAAAAGTTCAAACAACATATCAACTGATTTCCGAGACCAACTACCAATTGTTTTTGTATTCCAATTGTGTAAGATGAATGATATCACTGTGAATGGTTCAGAATGGGGTTATAATAGTTTCTCACACTCACTCATTAATTTTTGAAGAGATGAAATTGTTTTAGGGCCTGCATCATGTTGTTGTGATCCTGAATCGTCATAATCACCAACAACTGGTCTATTATCTTGCACAGTGTTTGATGGAGCAGATCCCATGGCAGCATGAATGAAATCTCGTAATTCACCTTGTCCATCCAAGTGAGTGTTAATTTCACTATTCCTTATAGGAGTATTCATTTCTTGGTTCATATTGGGCTGAGTTTGTAGACACGATTCACCATGAAAAACCATATTGTATAGGCAACCAAGAAACCATTCCAAACTAAGTGACTCTCTACTTCTTCCGCCACATGATATTTTTTATTATAGCATTTCCGGCAAGGACATATCATTTTTCCATTAACCAAACCATTTCTATTAGCAAATTCAATGAAGTCTTTGACATAGCATTATTACTCTTTGCTAATTCTTGTTTTTTTAATCCAACTTCTATCCATGCCAAATTTTAAAGTTCCTAACAATAAAAAACGTGAATATGAAAGCTAGGATACTCAAAGTAGTGTTAGCCTTCCATACTCCCACGTTTATGAGGTTAATGCTACTGTTAATTCTAAAGACCGATAACAAAATCCTACCATTAGCAAAGAGCAATTTTCTCATAAGCTAGCTTCAACATTTTTTTTGTCTTCCATTTAATTTATATTAGGAAACTTAAATTCATCGTGAGGATGTATAATATATGACTAATTGCTGCTATACATGTCCTTCCAATAATAATTTCGAATATTGAAGGGTTGCCTAGCTTGGAGAAATTAGGGTTTGCGTCTCTTCCTCAAATCTTCGGATTCAACCAATTATACAGATATATCAAACAAGTAGAAAAAATATAAGACTAGGGAAGATCAATTCATTGAACAAATTGAACAAAAAAATGAAGAAATCGTACTGAAATCGGAGTGGCTGAGCGCGCGACGAACAAGGCGAAATCGGTTGATTATGCTTTCAAATCGAATAAGGAGTACACATATAACACTTCAGGGTATCAATTCATTCAAATAATTGATGGAAAAGAGAAGAAGAACTTACCTAGAACGACTGGGCGGAACGCAGCCTCGCAAGGAGTAGAACAACCGAGACTTCTGCAAATGTGAGATTTGTTCTGTTCGATTTTACTTACTGATTCACGACTCAAAACGAAATGAGACGTGATTTTTTTCATTATGGCCATTTATCACGGCTCAAACCAAAAAAAACGTGATAAATCTTTAAAAATTAATATAAATAACAGCTGGACCAAATAATGAGTCACGATAAATAGAAATTATAATTAAAATTAAACAAAACTTGCGGCCCAACAGTAAATGAGCCCGGAACATTAATGAAAAAATAATCAAATATTAACGACACTTGATATTGAGCCGTTAAAAGTAAGAAAAAGGTAACGACTCAACTGTTTGAGTCGTAAAAAAAATACATAACGACTCAATGTTAATTGAGTCGTTATATTCCATTTAAATTTATTTATAACGGCTCAATATACATTGAGCCAGTAAATGTCCCTTCTCCCGTAGTGTCCTCACATGATATTTTCCGTTTATTCTTAACGGAAATTAACGGTAGGTACATATTTGCTTATTTTAATAAGTTCGGCTACCTACTTGCGAATCAGTGTCAAGTTCGGGTACTGTAATTAACAGTAGTTTTCTCTATACTGTAATAAAAAGTAATAACATACAAGTCCATAGTCTTATTTATACATATATATTACTCCTAATAACGATAAACGTGTTACTTCTAAAGGAAGAGGCAAACGTCCAACTGCTGCTGGTATATTATGTTAGAAAGTTTTTTTTATCCCTGCTGATATAAAATGTACCAATATTAAGAATTACTTTTACGCGTTGGTTATCGATGCAACAAAACGTTTTTTTATACTTCATGCTCACGAAATGACAGTATGAACAATCCACTTAAAAATTCCTTCACAACCGGACTCATTAGAAACAATGGTCAAATGAACAATCAGGTTAATGGAATTTTGAATTTAGTTCTCCCCTAAGATTGTCATAAAAAAAAAATCCCTTGTAGACTTCATCGTCGAAATGATTGAAAATGACCTACTTAAAAAAACGATATAGGTGAACAAATCAAGACCTCCTCTAGAAGAAGAGGGGATAAATTGTAAACATGGGTAACTATGTTTAGATGGTTACTCCTTTAAGGATGGTTTTAGAGTAGGGATGGTGTTAACACTATCGAAAGTTTAGCCCTTGAAATACGTCATGGCTCTAAAATCCCGAGCCACCGAGAATGGTGCAAAATGGGGGTCAAGTTTCTAAAGGTAGAATGCGACTCACAGTTGGTGATCAACCAATTTAAGGACGAGTATGCTACAAAAGGGAAAAAAATGACAATTGCCTAGAATTTAATAAAAATGATTGAGTACTTATCAATAAAATTTACCCCTGAGGAGGCCAACACCAATAGGTAGACACTCTCAGCAAGCTCAGTTTTGGAGGTACATGCTCGAAAGAAGTCGATTTTCTAGAGTAATCCCTTTACCTAGTGACAGAAAGCAATGTTAAATTGTTCAACACGGAGACAAGCACAAAATGGATAACATCAATCCATGCCTACCTATCATCCTGAATCTTACCTGAACCCAAGGTTGAAGCAACAAAACGCAGACGATTCACACCTAACTACCTGATCACAGATGGGTAGCTATCTATATAAGAGAGAACACTCTACGACGTGCATCACCTATCCAGATTCGGAAAGGGAGCTAAGGGATGTACATGAAAGAGTGGAAGAATGCCACATGGGTCCCAGCATCGTGGTTAGGAAAACGATTTGATTAGAATATTATTGGCCCTCTATGAACAAGGAAGCGTTAACCTCAGTACAAAAGTGTGAAGTGAGCCAAAAACTCTTCGCTAAAACTGGTTGAGTGCCTACAGAAATGAGACTGATGACAGGTGTTTGACCTTTTGCTTAACGAAATTGTTGGGAATATTTTCAAGGAGTACAGGAGAAAAAACCAAATCATAGTAGAAGCCGACTACTTCTCAAAATGGATTGAAGCAAAGACTCTAGCCTCAATTACTGAATTCCATTTGATAAAAATTCTAAGGGTCAACCTTTTCTCAAGATATTGTAATTTGAGGATCCTTATTGGCGATAGTAGAACACAACTTACCACAAAAGAACTAAAGTGGTTGTTCATGGAATTACATATAGACCATCGTTTCACCACCCCTAAACAAATGTACAAGATCAGTCGCAAACAAGATAGTCTTAGCCAAGCTGTAGAAACGAGTGGATGTCTTGGGAGAAAGTTTGTCAGATAAACTAATCAACGTACTTTAAGAACAATACCTCTAGAGAACACAAGGGGAACCATGATTCAATCTCGTACAAGGACACCCTTGCTGAATCTGACTCTGTACATTACGGAGAAGGATCCGGTGAGGAGGATGTCACGAAAGAAATTGAAGAAAGTTGGGACAGGTACAAGAGAGACAAACTCCTAACAACAGAATTTACTGAGGTCATAAACATCAGCACTCCCGAGGAACCACGCGAATTGAAGATTGGGACAAGTCTGAGTCCTGACCAAAGAACTCAGATGATGGATTTGCTAAACGAGTACCAGGAGATTTTCACCTGGTCATATGCTGACATGCCAGGTCTTGATTCGTAAATCGTGGAGCACGTTTTGCCACAAGACACTAAGAACTTTCGATCCAGGAGATAACACCTGAGGAGACAAAGTCCCGACCAAATCCTTAAAATTAAGGAAGAAATAATCAAGCAAATCGACTCCGGATTCCTAGAAGTTTGCAATTATTCTGAATGGGTAGCAAATATTGTTCCAGTAGCCAAGAAGGATGGTCGCGTCCGCGTCTGTGTCAATATGTTAACAAAACCCGTCCGAAAGATAATTCCTCTCTACCTGATATCGATATGTTTGTCAACAACACGGCACTTCATACGATGTTTTCGTTCCTCGACGGGTTCTCAGGATACAACCACATCAATATTACTGAGGCAGATAAGTCAAAAACTGCATTTGTCATGATGTGGGGCACATTTTGTTACAGAGTTATGGCTTTCGGTTTAAAAAAACGCTGGGGCAACCTACCAAAGGGCAATGACGACGATCACTTGATCAACTCAGAATTCCTAGATGATGAGATCATGCAAGAACAAGAAGAAGGGATGTCGGAGGCAAATTGGAGGATGTACTTCGACGGTGCTGTGAATTCAGTCGGAGGGGGTATCAGGGCAGTGCTCATCTCACGAAAGGGGCAACACTTTCCAGTGGCGGCCAAGGTCACCTTCCACTGCACCAATAACATCGCAGAATATGAGGCATGTGTTCTCGACATGAGCGCCGCACTAGACCTCAAAGTGAAGAAACTAGAAGTGTTCGGAGATTCCATGTTAATCATCCTCCAAACGACGGGGGAATGGAAAACGAGGGATGCCAAACTCCAGCCATACCACGAGCACCTTGAGGATTTTGTTACAGAATTTGAAGACATAACTTTCACTCATATGCCAAGAAATAAGAACCAATTTGCAGACGCATTGGCAACACTCGCATCAATGAGTAAAATTTCGTCGGGAAATCAGGTACTGCCAGTGGAGATCAAGATCAAAGAGGTTGCAGCCTATTGTTGTGCAGTCGAAGAGTCAGACGGTCAACCGTGATTCACTGACATAAAAAATACCTGGAGTCCGGAGTGTTCCCAGAAGGTACCACAATAAATGCCCGGAAGGTCGTACGAAGGATGACTTGCAATTATTTTCTCAGTAGCCCGACCTTATACAAAATATCATTTGATGACACCCTCTTGAGATGCGTGAATGTCAAAGAAGTTGAGAGCCTAATGGAATAAGTTCACGAAGGTTGTTGTGGCCCATACATGGGCGGGCGAATGCTATCAAAAAAGATAAAGAGACTTGGATACTTTTGGTCCACCATGACGTCTGATTGTGCGAGACACGTCCAACATTGTCACCTTTGTCAAGTGTATGCAGACCAAATCCACGCGCCACCACACGAGCTCTATCCTATGACTTCCCCATGGCCTTTCTCAATGTGGGGGCGTCGATGTAATTGGTATGATCTCTCCAAAGGAGTCCAATGGTCATCAATTCATATTTGTGGCGATCGATTATTTCACCAAATGGGTAGAGGCTATCACCCTAGCGTCAGTAACAGGAAAAGCGGTCGAGCGTTTCATTAGGCAAACTATCATCGCGTGTTATGGGGTGCTAGAGTCAATCATCACAGCTAATGCCAAAAATCAGAATAATAAATTGGTTGATGAGTTGTGTGACCAATTTAAGATCAAACATAGAAATTCGTCTCCATATCGCCTACAAATGAATGGTACAGTGGAAGCAGCAAATACGAATATAAAAAAGATCATAGAGAAAATGACTGTCAATTATAAGGACTGACACGACAAGCTGCCTTGGGCACTCATGGCATACAAGACCTCAATACGGACATCAACAGAGGCAACCCCATTTTCCCTTGTTTACGGGACCGAAGTTGTACTGCCAATTGAAATATAAATCCCGCCAGCTAGGATCCTCGCTGAGGCAGAGATGAACGAGATGCATATACGAGCAATTAAACCTCATAGATGAAAGGTGATTTATCGCTCTGTGCCACAGGCAATTGTACCAGGAATGCATTGCTCGTGCATTTAACAGGAAGGTTAGTCCAAGCTAATTACAAGAAGACGTCTAGTTCTCAGAAAAATCCTTCGAGTCAATCCAGACTCCCGGGGTAAGTTCGAGTCTAAATATGAAGGGCCTTATGTCGTCAAAAAGGTTTTCAGTGGAGAAGCCATTATCATCACCGATATGGACGACCAAGCATTGTCCAGACCAATCAATATGGACGCAGTCAAAAAATACTATCCTTAAGGACTTCGTAACCAGAATACGAACCTTCAGAAGTGAGAGAAAATTCCCGCTAAATCTAAAACCCGAAAGGGTGGTTTAGGCAAAATTTAGGGAAGAGGGGCATGATTGAAAATTCCCAAAAGGAAAATCATGACAAAAGGAGAGGAATCAAATCTCTGCTAGGTTGAAAACCCGAAAGGGCGACCTAGGCAAAAATTAAGGGAACCGAGAGGTGCGGTAAAAAAAACCGTAGCAAAAGGAAAGGAATCGAAAGAAAAAAAAAATTATCGATGACCAAGACCTGTAGTTATCCAGCTTCTTGGAGTCACAAAAATAAAATTAAAAAAACAACAACGAGCGGAGCCTTTAGGTGTTCAGCCTTCGCAAGTCATCATCGACGACCAGGACCTGTAGTTATCCAGCTTCTGGGGGAAAAAACGACGAGCGGAGTCTTTAAGTGTTCAGCCTTCGCAAGTCAACCTCGACGACCAAGACCTGTAGTTACCCAACTTCTGGGAGTCACAAGCCGATAAACGGAGCCTTTAGGTGTTCACCCTCCGCAAGTCATCCCTAACGAGTCACAAGCCGACCGAAGATCGGAGCCATTAGGTGTTCAGCCTCCGCAAGTCATCCTCGACCACCAGGACCTGTAAATGTCCAACTTCTGGGAGTCACAAGATGATGAACATTGAAGTGCTCAGTCTCCGCAAATCATCGTCAACAATCGGGACTTGTACATGTCCAACTTCCGAAAGTTGCGCGATAATGTTTGTTTACTATGTAAATAATGAAGCAAGAGAACCAAAACAGTCGTTTGTATTTGAACACACAGTCATGAGATCACTTCCATGAGCGCATGTTCAAAGAAGGGCAACTGTGAACACCTGATTTTGGCTCATGGTTAAAATACCGTACGCAAGGAATCAAGCCAAGAGAAATCGATATAAAAGAAAAAATTATTAAAATTAAAAACAATATATGAACGTGAAACATGGCCACATGACCATGTTCCTTTTTTGTACAAGTTGGTCTTTTGTATTATGTTTTTTTTTTAAAAAATAAAAAACTAAATAAATAATAAAATAAGATGCAATTTCTTCTAAAAATACAAGGTGAAGGCTATGGTGATTAGGGGGAATGAAAGAAGAGTAAAAGAATTGAAGGAGAGAAGACTGATTGGAGAGAAAAAAAAAGAGTGAAAAAAATATATCGGTAATTATCGGTCTCGGTTTCTCGAACGGTATTTAAAGTTCCGAACGATTTAGGTATATTTATCTCGCATTTAATATTGTATTTGTATTTCCTAATGTTATTATTTATGTTATAAAAAAAAAAAAAGAAGTTTATATACATATATTATATATTTATGTATAATTTACTTGTTAATATATATATGTATAATATATATATTATGTATATGTTATCTATCTATCTATATGTATAATATATATATATATATATATATATATATATATATATTATGTATATGTATAATATATGTGTATTATGTATATGTGAAAAACAATATTTTCAAAAAATGACTTAGGTCATTCCCAAACTTTGATGAATGTTACAACTCGGTCCTTAGACTCTCGGGTCATTTCTGGGACTTTATCGAGTGGTATAAACCAAACCGGAAACGTTTTGGACCATTTGTGTAATTTTTGAATTTGTTTCTTAATTCAACCCGTTTTTTTTAATTACATTTTGATTTCTAAACTTTTCTAGACATTCCATGATTTCTAAAAATGTTACAAATAAGTCTAGAATAATTTTTGGGTTATTTTTTGAATTTTACCAAGTGTTACAAATAATTCTAGAATAGTGTAGGGTCAATTCTATAATTTATAAAAAATATTTTCAGTTCAGTTATAATTTTTTTTCGAAAATTACATTTTTGATTGCTAAATTTTTCTGGATATTCCATGATTTCTCAAAATGTTACAAATAAGTCCAGAATAATTTTCGGGCTATTTTGGAGCTTTACAAAATGTTACGAATAAGTCCAGAATAGTTTAGGGCCATTTATGTAATTTTTGAAATATTGGTCCAATTCAGCTCAAATTTTAATAAATTGCATTTTGGTCCCTATATTTTTTTGGACATCCTATAACTTCTTAAAATGGGACAAATTAGTCCAATAATCTTAATATCTTCAAAAATCATTCGTGCATGTTTTGACATGTTTAGAATGGCTCAAGAGTTAACCCATTTTTGTTCGAGCACGATTAACTTTAGTTCTCTCTTGTTTATTTGAAATTAACTCATAAAAAAAAAAGTTTGTACATGGTTTGTTTAATTTAAAGAAAATGCATGTAGTCTTTTTGGGCCAAGCATGATCAAAACAAGCAATTCAGATAAATTGAAAAAACTTCAAAAGCAAACCAAAACACCGAAAGGGCGGATTATGAACCCATGAGCTTTTAAGACGTAATCAAACCCCCGAACTTGATTCTCTGGACGTAGACATTTCTAAGCCCTAGGATGTTAACTCCATGTACCCTATGCAAAGATTTCGGTCCGGTTGATGACCTCGCTCGACCGGACCCGTCGCTCGCCAAGACCCGACATTTTAAAATGAATTTAAAAATATTTTTCAAGATGGGTCGGGAAAGTCAGATTCGACGTCCGACACTATCAATAAAAGATATTACGTACATCTCGTTGGTTCATAGTATTAAAACCAAAGAATAGAAAAAGGTTGACATAAGGTCATCCACTACTGGAATTTGTTGCTTCAGCGATAACTATTTTTTGTTGACGCTAACATTTGTAGTTAAATATACATATATATATTGTGTCAGCAGTTTCTGTTGTCGTTATTATTATTTATAAGACACAATATGTTTTCCACCATTATAATCTACTTTTAGTGTTAATTTTTGTCATCGCTATATATTTTTCATGGATCAATGTGTAATGTCAACCTACTGTTGAGATTAATGGACTCCATTAGTAGCAGATGACGTTTCTGTTGTAAATATACATATTCAAATGTGAAACATTTTGTCGTCAATATGACGATAATAGCAACAGTTGTTTGCTGTAATTACTCAATTTTGTCGTCGTTAAAACATAAATAGGAGAGAAACTGTAAGAATAGGTTTGCGTGTCAATATATTTTCGACATTAATTTAGTCATTCAGTAACAGATTCAAATATTTTGCTAAAATAATTTATTTAGTGGTGACTATTATTGATATCAATAATGCACAAACAAATTTAGCATATTGTCGACTAACATTAGTCATTGCCGTCACTAAATGTTAATAACCCCTACTAAATCGATAGAATCTCCACTAAACCGAATTGAACCACCATTTAATTTTCAAAACAAAATCTTAACCTAACTTTTCTCTATCACTCCTTGCTTCTGTGGTTTAACTCACGCCTCCCCTCCTCTCTACGACTCCAAATTTAAATTCCTAAGCTCACGCCTCTCCCTCCTTTTCATTTCCCTAAGTCCTAACCCAGACCAGCTGTTTTAAATGAAACCCTGGCAGATTTGTGGGAGGCACACATACGCGGAGCAGTAGGAGAGTTGGGGAGGCAAGTGGATCTGCTTACAACAGAGGGAGGCTGGAGGCGAGCTGAAAGAGCTAGATGTGAGCGACGAGATGTGAAGGACCTGAAGCTGATGAGGCCGAGGAAGACCGCGAACGGAGGCTGAACAACTTGTCCCGAATTTCACACTCTAATTTCAGTGTTGAAACAGAGGTCTGGTTCGTGTCGAGGATCAAATCGAAGCAGAATCCAAGGTAATTTGGCGCAAACCCTAGATTTACTTCCAATATCTGTGTTTCCTTCACACTCTGTTCTTGTTTGATTGCACAGATATTACTTTCGTGCATCCCAACATTTGCAATTACATATTTCAATTGCTTTCTTGTTGGACATTTGTCGGGTTGTGCTAATCTGAGTAATGGGAATTTGGGAGTTGATAAACGAAGGAATTGTATCCTTTTCCAACTTATGTCTGGTTGGAAACAAAGTGACATGGTTTCTGTTGCGGGTGATTTTTAGTTACGTTATTTATAAAATCTGGATTTTTTCCTAAACAAATATAGAAATGCCAACAGTTGAAGTTGTTCTTGAATTTCACCATTCTTGAAATGAAGCTGAAGGAAGTATGGTGGAAGATGATTTTTTTTGCGGCACATAAGTTTTTACTTGTCATCAGATTTATCTGGGAATAGCTTAATAGAATAAGGTCGGATCAGGTGGCATATTTTGGATTTCTTAAAGGTTTTGTCTTATACCATCTTTTGTATGTTAGATAACAAGAGAGTTTGACAATTTGGATTATTTATAGTAGAACTATATGGTGATTGTGTCAGGTCTTAGCGCTGCTCAGACATTTAGAGTAACTGTCGTCCAGTTTCAAGGGAGCTAAATGAGCTTTACAGGTGCACCTGTAGGTTCTTATTTGTAATGGTTGTGGTTTGATCTTCCTAAAGTTTCATTTATATGCTTAATAAATTATATGATGAAAAACTTCTTTCTTAATGTGAGTTTTCTGAGGCGTAATCAGTAGGTCTCTCCAGCTGATCCTTTTAGCTTGTTATTACTGATGAAATGAAGTCAATACGGGTAGTCTTATATGTACAACAGGAAGCAATCTAATTTTTTTATGTAAAATTGGTGCCTACTCTAGGCTAGATTGATTTCGACACATCATTGTCAATATTCTCTATGAGGCAAACTAATAATTTTCTACAATCGTATACTGTGACACTAAGCTTCTCTGATTGATCGTTGTTCTTGATAAGTTATATAAGTTATTAGAGTTAAAAAGGTACCTATCCTAAACATTCTTTTTATTTGTTTGAGTTAACTGCTACTTTCTCTTGAATTCTGTTACAACCTTTTGATTGAAACTTGTCTGGTTAATTAATAATCAGTATGAACTAGTGCTATGTAGTGTGTTTGAACTATTGTGTTGAGGTTTCTTGTGTTATGTCGTGGTTAAACTATTGTCTTAAGATATCTAGTGTTATGTAATGTGTTTTAGATTATTGTGTTAAATGATTTTGTTATTGTATTTATTGTGTTTCCTTTCTATAAGATCACGTGATATTGTTGGAGCTTGTAGGGGATCGTATATTAGAGATTGGGATGAAGTTCGTAATTCTGGCATTCAAGCACACAAGGTAAACCAACATACAGTTAAGATTTTGAACACCATGGTGGCATTTAGTGTAACTAGACTGTTAGATCGGCCATGTTTTAGTTGATGTATATGTTTGTGGGATCAACTTGTGGTTGTGTGGATGCATACTTCGTTAATGATTTGTTTTTGGTTAGGCATGATATGTATTCGGCATCACGGAATGGACATGTACTTGGTTCTTGCCTTTTTGGTTATGCATGATGTGTATTGGGGTTATGAATTTCAATCAATTATGGTTACTGTCTTGGTAGATTAATGTCAGTAAAGGTGGTTGACCGAATGCAGTTACAACAACACATAATGGATTTACTGTTGTTGACTTTTACAATTAGCAGTGCCGATAAATTATTATGCTCACCAATTATAACAATTTGCAACTACTTTATATTGAAACGAAAACATACATGTAACAAAGACAATTTTTAGACAACAATACCAGCCTTCAGATACATTAATTGACAATAACAATGTGTGAGTGAAAATAGATATGTCTGATTCATTACAAATGTAGTTGGTGTCAATAAGGTATCGTCACAAATGTAAATGTATCGCAGATTTACATTTTTAACGACAAAGTTAATGGACATTGTTTCTTATCAATTGCAGCAACTAGAAATCGTGTCTACAACACTGCTTTTATGATAGACAATTACCATTGAGTAAGACAACTTTTAACATCGGCAAGGTGTTGTTGCATTTCATCTGTGTTTAACAACAACCGGATGTCGCTCCATACGTAAAGTGGGGAGTTTCATGTTAACAGCGGCAAGCCTTTGACAACGGTAAATTGTTGACCTATAAACATTTAACGATGAGGTTACCGTCACGAAGATTGCGTCATTGTTAAATGTTAACAACAGTATTTATGCCTTTAACAACGATTTTTTGCCGACGTCTATGCTTGAGTTTCTTGTAGTGATCGTTCCTTAGTCGATTAGAAAGAAAAAAATGCCCCCCAATGTCGTCCTTCTATCAAAGGATGAATCCTCAAACCAAAGAGCGAACAAATGTCAACTAATAAGACCATCCCTCTTATTTTAGTAGCCAAAGATGACCTTTCAAGGTTGTCATCCAGTATTAGTAAATGATAAATCGTAGAGCAAAATAACGGGTCAACTATGGTCATCCCAAGTACGGAAAGATAACCTCCCAATGTCGTCATATTCAAAAAGGAGAAAAGTAGTGAAGAGAGAAACAAACTAGGATAGACTACCACCCCATCCAGTCAAGCAATCAAAAAAAAAATAGACAAAAACGAAAGAGTCAATAGTTTGTACAATTCTATTATGAATAAAAAGACAAATAATATTGAGGTAAGACTCATACTAAAAGAAATGAATAGAGATGCTAAACGTTTGCTTAACGTTTATTTTTTTGTCTGAAAGATAGGTTGCTTCATTCGATATCATCGCTTTGAGCTACATTGTTACATTCACTACTTAAAATTGATAACAATTGGGGTGGGGTTGTGATACCCAGTCGTTTAGACACATTCCCATTCTTGACTATTTTGCAATCCAGTTAGCCGCTTCATTCATTGTGCGGTGAACTGTCTTCCATTCAATTGAATCAAACTCGCTTGTCAGGTCGTTTATGTTGAGCATATGGTCTCAATGCACCAATAAGCTCGTCTTCCCCTTAGGTGGTTTATGACCACTTCGGAGTCCGACTCAATGATTACTCGGTTCCATCCTTGTTCCTTTGCTAGTATGACACCCAAGTTAATAGCTCTCGCTTCCAACTCATCGATCGCTTCTCCATCCAGTCTTTAGTTTGCTCCTCCCATGAGTTGGCCGAGATGGTTCCGGGCCACCACACCAATGCCTCCTGATTTTGTTTGTTGGCACCAAGACGCATCACAATTTACCTTGATTGATCCTTGGTTCGGCCCAGTCCATGTTTCGGTTTCCCTCCTTGTTTGGTCTGAGTTCCTTTGTCATGGTCTCGTCCTGTATTCTTCCTCCACCTTCGTGATTTCCTCAACGATCTGAGTAGGGTTTGGAAATTTTGATTCGAACATGGATTTGCATCTTGCCTTCCATATATTCCAACACATTATCATGCATCGGCTCCATCGTGCTTCCTTTGTGTCTCTCTCTGGATTTGGCTAAAGCCTTCGGTCGTCTATCCACTCCATGATATTCTTCCGTGAGGTATGTGTACTCACGAGGCCCAGACTTCCTAGCCATACCGCCTCCTTCCACCTGCATTTATAAACCAGGTGTTCTCTATCTTCATCCATACCACAAATCGGGCAACTCGTTGTCACATTCATACCACGTCATTTTAAGTTCTCCGTGACCACAAACGAATTTTTGATCAACTTCCACATAAAGGTCTTAACCTTTGGTAAAGTGTCGGCTTTCCACACTGAACTTCAGGTCGACATGGACCTGCTCCCATGGTTGTACATGTTGGCTCCCCTTCCATCATAGGCTTCCCGCAACCGATGGTATGCTGTTTTCACCGTTACCGCACCGTCATCGGCATGTGGCCATATGCGCCTATCATTTGACATTTGTAGGGGAATATGGATCTACATTACCTGGTTTACTGCACTCGGGTCAACGATATTCCTGATGATCCCCTCGTCCCATGTTCCATCGTTATCCATGAGATCGCATACTAGGATATGCGGGTCGACTTGTTGTGTCGGGGTTGGGGTTAGACGAAAACCCTCACGCATGTATACCCATGGACCAAGGAAGGCTCAAATGTTCCTCCCGTCTCCCACTCGCCAGAGTCCCTCCCTCTTCAGTATGTCTCGACCGCTTAATATGCTCAACCATCCCCACGATGCTCCTCCTACTTTTGTGGCCGAAAGGAAGTCCCCCCTTGGGTAGTATAATCCTTTAATATATGAGATATCCACCTGTTATAGAAGGATATACTTAGGTAGTTGAGATATACTCGTAGGTATGAGCTGCATTATATGAGATATGCAACTGTTATAGAAGGATATAGTGATGCAAATTGAATATCAACATCAAAAGACTCGAACTCTCTCTACCTAACCCGATCTTGTCCTTCAGTATGGCAAGTGGGTGACTGTTTTATGGAAGTCCTTTCAGGGGCACATCCATCTGAGCGTCTCAGTAATGGCATGCCAGGATTCACTATGGCGAGCAAATAATGGTGAGGAATGTACACTAGCGACTTCATAAGTGTCCTTGAGTGTCGCTTCTATAAGCTCATCATTGGTGTCGCTCCCTTGATCACACAATGGTCTGGGTGGGTCTAACCCTTGGGCCTGATCCACTCCTGGGCCTAATCCAAAAGTGTTGAGGCCCAAAGGCCAGGATACATCACTGATGATCTTCTTATCATGGGGTCTGATATGCATCTCATTCAGTAACTTAACGATGTTCTTACCCAACATTTCAAGATTAAAGACCGTATTATTACAGTATTTTCTCGGGATCGATATTGCGAGGTCGGAGAAGGGCATAGTGTTGAATCAATGATAATATGGTATAGAGTTGACCAATGATTCAGGTCTTTTGAATGCAAACACTACAAGAATCTGTATCAACAACCACGAAATTAATTTGTTGACACAAGGAGTGGGTTGGTTAAACGGTGTAAAAGTGACGGCATTTTAATACGTCCCAGTAGACAAGTTTTAGTGTCAACACATTTTTCGTAGCACAAACAATCCTTTAGTATTGACGTTTGCCATCGCAATATGTCTGTGCCGACCAAATCCATGTGTCAAAAACTCAACCGAGGTTAATAGTGATATTCAGTAACGAAATATGTTGGTATTGCAAAACAGTATGTTTACTTTCAAAATTAATTGATGTAATAAATCGGTAAACAATATAGGCATAACTTCATTGGTAATATATGTATTGTCGTTGCTAACTACTATACCCGCAATTATAACATAACATACCGTTTTTTCCATTACAGTTCAAAACTCCTCTGTATAGACCAGAGCCTTCGCCAGTCCATCAACGACTGTTGCCAATAACGGATTCCCTTTCAGATCGAATCCCAAGACGCATGTAGGTTGCTCGCAGACATTCCAGGAAGCAACCCAGCTGGTGCCGATCAATCGTGAAGTCGTTTGCTGCAGTATCCCGCGACAAGCATTTCTCCTCAGGTAGGCTGGTATGAGTAGTCGAATGTGGCTTCTTGTAATTGCGAATTGAATTGTCATGAGCTTAATTGTGTGTTATATATAGCCAACGGTTCCTTCGGACAACTCACCCGAAGGAGTTGTACTGTTTATCCCAAAAAAATGTGCTGCTACAACCAATTAACAACTGTGTTGATAAAATTGGACAACTCAATCGAAGGAGTTCTACTCTTGCGTATAACAACTAATTAACTAGATTAAGCTAGCTGCAGCTCGTACGGTTCCAACGGACAGCTCTCTGATTCCGTTTGGTTCGATCCACACATAAACGAAAATGATATATGAACTCTTACAAATGGTCTGGATAACTGTCAACAACTGATGATGCTACTTCCTGTACTGCATGTTTTAGAAGTTATTTGATTAACTAAACTATTGTGCTGTCTTTTTAATCCCAAAGAGTTGGATTGATATTTCTTTGCAGAAATAGAAGTGCGATGGATAAGAGTTGGATGACCAAACCTCGGCAAAGTGGGGAATATAAGGAAGGGGTCGCTTCGTTTCTAGACTTTGCCTAATCTCATTCAAGTTGGGATGGTAAGATTTACTGTCCTTGCAATAACTGTTTTGGTGATTTCTTAATGGGGAGAACTACTGTTAAGCTCCATCTTGAAAAATGGGGAATATTGCCAACTTATACTACATGGGTGGATCATGGGGAGGAATTCAAAGATGTGATCTCTAACGGTAGGAATTCATCCTCTCGTGGGGAAATGGAGGATATGGTGCATGATGGGTTCGGTGGTATGAGGGTGGTCGAAGGTGAGGAACCAAACGCAGATGCTAGGACATTTTATAAGCTATTAGAAGATTGTGAAAAACGCTTATATCCCGGTTGTGTTTCCTACACGAAGATGTCTTTTTTAGTTGAATTGTTGCATCTCAAGGAACTGTACAAGGTTTCAAACAAGTTCGTTGATGAGCTACTTCGCATGCTAAGTAAAGTATTGCCACCAGGGAACACAGTCCCTAAGTCCTACTACGAAGCAAAGAAATTTATAGGAGGGTTAGGGCTGGACTACCAAAAGATGCATGCTTGCGTAAATGACTGTATACTATTTAGAAAAGAGTACGCCAATTTGGATGTATGTCCAACGTGTGGGGAGTCAAGATGGATTAAACCTCGACACAACACTGGAGGACTGGATATACCAGAGCAATCGAAGCGACAAAGAGGGAAGCTACCAGTCAAAGTACTTCGATATTTTCCACTAACTTCAAGGTTGCAAAACTGCTTCCTGTCCCCCAAAACTGCTTCCTCTATGACTTGGCACCATACACAACCATTAAAGGATGGTATTTTACATCATCGTGTTGATACAGACGCTTGGAAGAAACTTGACAGCTTACTACCTGCATTTGGGGAAGACCCACAGAATGTGAGGCTTGGATTAGCTACAAATGGGTTTGATCCGTACAATGATAAAAGTCACCCATATAGCATGTGGTCAATTGTTCTTATTCAATACAATGTGCCTCCCGAAGTGTGTTTGAAAGATACAAACTACGTGATATCAATGTTTATTCCCGGACCAAAGGCTCCAGTAAATGTCATAGACGTGTATCTGCAACCGTTGATCGAAGAGCTGAATGAGTTATGGTCGAATGGTGTGCTCACATATGATGCAGATAAGAAAGAAAACTTCCAGATGCGCGCAGCTGTACTTTGGACCATTAATGATCTTCCTGCCTATGCGAACTTGCCAACTGCGCGCAGCTGTACTTTGTGCGTAATCGTAGTCGTCCGAAAGGGTCAATAACGGAGGGTTATATTGCTCTGGAGTGTTTGGCAATTTGTTCTAGATATCTCCATGACATTGAGACCAAATTTACAAGGCATGAGTCAGTTATAGTAACTGAGGTAACTCCAAGGGCGGCAGATGGGTTATCGATCTTCCAGCCGGTAGGAGCTCCAATAGGTCGTGCAATTGTCCGTGAATTGTCAAACACGGAGTGGGAGCAGTGCCACTTGTACGTCCTTAATCAGTCTGAAGAAGTGAAGCCATTCATCAAGTATTGCATTCACCTTTACTGTTATGTTTATTCTCAAACTTTTAACAGCATTACATCTAACAATCAGATTTGTTGTCTTGTCCATGTACGTAGTGAACACAAGAGGCAACTACTAGGCGCACGAGTGAGTAGGCGGAACATCGATGCCATGCACAATAGAACATTCATACCATGGTTGGAGGGCAGGGTATGACACTATGACACAGATAGGAATGGGTATTCCTTTTAATGTTAACGTTAATGACAGTGGGAGTATTTGCATTCTCAGGTTGGTCGAATAGTTGGATCGGCAGAGGATGAGAGAGGTCGCCAACTAAAGGCTTTGGCACGAGGACCATTATATGGAGCTAAGACATATAATGGTTATAAAGCAAATGGGTTCATCTTCCACACCAAAGAGCGGTCTGTAATGAGGAGTTTTGACAACAGCGGTGTGTTGTGCAAAGTTGACACAACAGGCTATGCGAGTACATCCGATAACAACCCCATTGAAGGTGCAATTGATTATTACGGAGTGTTGAGGGAGGTGGCTGAGCTGCAGTACCTTGGTCACCTATCGGGTTGTGTTGTTCAAATGCGATTGGTACAACGTACTTTCATCCTTCAAGGGGATGAAAATTGATGAGTATGGATTTGTGTGTGTCAATACCAAATTCTTTTTTTATCAACAGATGAGCCATTCGTACTTGCAGCTCAGGCATCACAAGTTTTCTACTTACCTGAGAACATTAACCCTGATTGGAGCACTGCGCTGAGGGCAGAGTCCAAAAAACGATTTGTGATTGGGGGTCAAACGAGTGGGGAGTCAACATCAGCCCTGGTTGTTGATGTACTGAATGTAGTTCCTTTCGATGACGTGGTTGATTGGTGTAGAAATGACATTGAGGCTCTCGAAATATCTGTTGAGGATGCCACCCCAGATATGACCACAGAAGCCTTGACAGAAGCAACTGAAGGCCTTGACGACATAGAAATTCTTGAGCCAGATGAGGAGGATATTACTGATGATGGAACAGACATTGACACAGATACAGAATTTGAGGACGATTTGTTCGATGACGAGGACGGCCTTGAGGGAACAATGGATGAGGATGAGGATGATGATGAAGATGCATCGTAAGTTCGTGTGCAATAGAAGAGTGTTTGTATGTTTCTTAATGTAATTGTTCAATAGTTAGGAATTTAATTCTGTCATTGTTCAATAGTGAGGATCGTAGATTCTTTCAATGTGAGAATTGTTTAATTTGTTCAATACAGAGCTGTTATTCTGTCCAGATTTGAATGTTCTGTCTGAATTGAGATGATTTTACTGAGATTGTTCAATACTGAGCTGTTATTCTGTCCAGATTTGTATGTTTTGTCCGAATTGAGATGGTTTTACTAAGATTGTTCAATACTGAGATGTTATTCTGTCCAGATTTGTATGTTCTGTCCGAATTGAGATGGTTTTATTGAGATTGTTTGGTTTACGAGCTGTTGTGTTGAAATTTCTGTTGGTTCACCTTACACTTTGATATCAGTACTTCCTAGCTGATGTGTTGTACGTGTGTGTTTATCTGTAAGTTGAATGTTGTTGCTGTAAGTGTTGCTGTGTAGCTGGTTGTGGAGTGCTGTGTAGCTGGTTGTGCTGTACGTGTGTGCTGTAAGTGTTGGTCATGTTGTTGTTGTAAGTCGAAACTGCATTTGGAAGCTGGAAGCTGTACTTGGAAGCTGACAAAATGGCAGTCGAAAATGCAGTCAATTGCAGCTCCTCACTTGTGGCCTGTTAACTGGTTCTCCTTCTGCAGCTCAAATGCAGTCAAATGCAGCTCATCAGATACATAATTTGTAGGTGGAGTGCTGTTAACTGGTTCTCCTGCCGCAGCTCGAAATTGCAGCTCAAATGATGTCAAATGAAAATAACTGTCATTAAGGTGTTTTTCACAAAACATACATTAAGGTGTTTTTCACACACAGACATATATTAATACTTTCAAAATACTGTCATACATTTTGTTTTGGACCAATACTGTCATACATTGGATGTTGTCGACTGTATGTGGTGTTACACTCTGAAAAAACCGTATCCAGTCCAATCTATGTCATTCTAATCCTATCTATGTCATTCTAATCCAATTCATCCTCATCTATGTCATTCTAATCCAATCCAATCCATGTGCTGTCAAAATAGATACCAATTCAATTCATGTGCTGTCAAAATGTAATCCAATTCATCCTCAGCAAATAGATACCATGTGCTGACAAAATGTTCAGAATTCAATCCAAACTTCATAATCCAAAGTTCAGAATCCAAAATGGACAGAATACACTGAAAACAGTGAAGGGATGCAACCCAAAGCTCACGATCTGCACATTCTTGCCATGAAACTGTGTTGCATCTGAACAAGAACACACACTCATTTGCTGTACTTTTCACGATCACTTCTGCAGGCCACTGATAGAACTCTACTGTATGCTCTCTCTTTTGAAGCCGAATTGCTGTCGTTTTGAAGGAGAGATGTTGTGTAATGAATGCAGTGATCACACAAGAAACAGAGAAGTTGTATTTGAAACAAAGTTGTCATCCTGGATTTGAAACATCTGACTGAACAATATGGACAAAAAAGGGTCATCCTGGATTCGGGTACTAACCTCATTCATCCTGCAGAAGTTGGAACTCCTGCTGCAAATGGAAGCTGCACTACTTGGAGTCTCCTTGAAGCTCCACTCGGCCTGCTTAAGAACTGCAGTAGACAGAGGTGGATTTGTATGTAGAGGTCGGGTTGAAAGATGAAGGGAGCAATGTGTCGAGTCTACTATGGACCGAATTGTGTGACACATTGTTTATCTGTCATAAACATGAGATGTAACATTTAGACACATGTTAACACTTTGACACATAGTAATTAACACTTTGACACATAGTGGTAACACATTGACACATAATTATAACACCATGACACATGGTAGAAATTTATTTCATCAATTAATAACACCATACACTTTTGAAAGTTATATTTTTCAACAAAGTAAGTAAAATTTGTATAAGTTGATATTAAATTTGTAGCCACTTGTATAAATTTGTATACATTTCTATACAATTATATACATTTGTATAAAGTAAAACAATAGGACACTTTGACACATCAACTAATATATAATAATTTATAAAAATTGAGATGAAATATATACAAATGATGTTATTATACATATTATGTCATTAGGAAATATAAATAATAAGTATATTTTTCATAAAATAATTAAAATTTGTATAAATTTGTAGACATTTGTATAAAGTATAGTATTATAATGTTATACACTAAGACACTTTGACACATCAATGGATATAACACATAAGAAAGATGTATTTCAAACATAACATGAGTATGATTTAAATTGCATACATAAGGATAATTAGGTCTTCATTTTAAACATGATTTAGACATATTGTGCTATAATATAAGTATATAGAAATTTATAAAAATTAATCTAAAATGCAAACAAGTTATGTTAGAATTATACATAAGAAGCATTCATTGGAACGGGCCTTGCATACACGGGCCACTGTCCATCAAATTTTCGACCGGGCCAATCCATGTTAACGGCCCAATTGCTGTGAGTCTGGCCTCATATGAACAGCTGCTACGGATGAGGACGAAGCTGAAGCGTCTCCTCGGTTCAAACAGTTACGACGCCTCAGTTCCTACACGACGCAGTAGGCTTCATCATCACATACAAGGCGATTTGATGGATCAGTCCTTCCATGTTTCAGTAGTCTTCTCTTCTTCTTCCCGCGCCTAATTTTCACTGCATTTGGGTCTTCAAGAACACTCTGCGAGTTCCCCTCCAACCACTGCTCCAGGCTTCGCTTCCAGTGCTCCAGGACGATCTTCAAACTTTCCCTCATCAAGGCATGGTTCTAATTTCCTGTTGGATGATTCTGTTGTGTGGCGCGCAAGGTATGGTTAAGCAAGACTATTCATTCCAGCAACGGCAAACCTTTAGTGTCGGCATATTGTCGTCGTCGATACCTTTAGCCACGGGGTCTATTGGCACGACTCTTAGCATCGGCAAGGGGTTTTAGCAGCGCCAACAGTGCTTCCGGCAACGATAATTTACCATCGCTGTAGAGCAAATTTCTTGTAGTGAAAATCAGCCATAACACATATGGAACAAAATCTGATTTTGACTACTAGAGATTACGATAGCTAATTGAAGTTGAATGAGGGTGACAATGTTTTGTCCAATGGAGATGCTTATCGACAATTAGTTGGGCGACTACTTTATCTAACCATGACATGATATTTGTTAGTTGGTTCAACGAATAAGTCAATTTCTGCATTAACCCAAACGTTCACATTGGGATGCTGCACTTAGGGTGGCACGATATATAAAGAAGCACCCTGGACAAGGACTTTTCTTTTCGGCTAATAATTCGCAGAGTACTTCAGTATACTGTGATAGTGACCTGGCTGCCTTCCCTTTCACATGTCGTTTGCTGAGTGGATATTGTGTTAGAATTGGTAATTCCATGGTTTCATGGATAGTTAAAAACAGTCAACAATCTCTCGTTCCTTGGCGGAAGCGGAATATCGATCTACGCGTTTCGCAGTTTCAGAAGTCATTTGGGTGAGCTTGGGTTTGATAAGAAGAAACCAGTTCGGTTATTTTTTTAATAATAAATCCTCCCTACAGTTAGCAAGAAATTCTATGTTGTATGAACGAAACCAAACATATAAAAATTGAATGTCATTTTGTTTGAGACAAAATCAAAGATGACACTATTCTACCAACATATGTTTCGACAAAACAACAACTTGTTGATCTGCTTACTAAAGAATTGGGTGCCCAACAACATTTGCTCTGATGAATGGATATGGGACAATGGATCTTTTTCAAAAATTGGTCACAACTACTACCGATAGCTCCACTTCAGTAGATAAAGCATTAGATGGAATCACGAAGGATAAAGAGGAGTTTTCCAACATGATTTGATTTGTGGAAAAATAAATAGTTTTGTTTTTCAGGATTTGTGTAGAAAATATGAAGGACCTTTATGATCAGATCGTATAGTTTATGTATACGGTGTAATATAAAGAAGCTATTTCGTTAGTCTATTTAGATAGTTTGTTAACAGTAAGCTTCGTAGCTTTGTACTATAAATAGCTACATCTGTTCCACCCTTTTCTAGCGGGAGAGTCTTTGTCCAATGAGAATAAAGAAAGTTTTTGGGCTAAGACAAGAAAGGAACTCTCCCTTTGACACCAAGGGAGTTGAATTGATTGTTGGCGATGACTTGGTGAATGGAATTGTTGAGAGAAGGTTCTCGAACCGGGTTCTGACCGGATAGAGAATATAGGATATAAGAATGTATAAGTTTTCTCTGTAAGATTCTTTCTGTTTGCAGAGTTTCAACAACCCTAATTTCTCCATCTACGACCCTAATTTCTCCATCAACGAGTAGATCTTGGCATTTTCAGGTATTCCTTGAAACGTTAAAGAGCATGAAGGTATGTCGTTTATCATTTTTATTTTTTTTCTTCAGTAACAACAAGCTAAGAAATGCTTAATAGTGATGTGTCAAATTATATTCTACCTAGTTAGTAACAACCACTGTATCAAATCCAAGATGAAAATCCCGCATTATAGAGTTGATATTTTACTCTTTTCTGCCTTGTTTTGTTTGTCTTATCTACATGCTTAATACCCATCTTTTACCATGTAATCTTCTTTCTTACTCTGCGTATAAGAATTATGTATGTTTGAATGTGGAATTTCTCAATTGATTCTAATTTATCCTTAATGCTTTAAGGTAGGAAGTTTATAGTTTTGGATTGTAAGGTTATACTTTCTTATGGTTGTTTTTTTTGTAAATGAAAGCTAGCTAATTTGTTCGTTGACTGATAAGGACGAATTGAACTCATTGTCATTTTCAACTAACAGAAAAAATCGTACTGAGGCCGTTTCCCTCTTGAAGTTTGTTTTTTCTTTTTGCTGTGTAAAGTAAATGATAGTCAAGAGTTTTCAGGGAAATGTTTTATTCTAGGGAGCTCTTATCTGCGATGGACGTTATGCATATACCCTTGTTTCCCGAGTTAGTAATCTTACTTCTTTTCTCTATGATGTTGACATTCTATAGTATATAAATTGTTTGTTAAAGTATCTCTTTGCAAATTCTACATTGCTTCTCTGATATCCTAACACCATGAACATTAAGGCGACGCCTTTTGACACATGAGGCCAACGTCGACGCCGACGCCAAAGAGGTCATCGCCTCCCAGAGAGGCATCACCCTTAAAGACCGACGCTGATGCCCAAGAGGCCGACGCCGACGCCAAAGAGGCCGACGCCGACGCCCAAGAGGCTGACACCGACGCCCATGAGGCCGACACCCATGAGGCCTACGCCTACGCCCAAGAGGCCTACGCCCAAGAGGTCGACGCCGACGCCCAAGAGGCTGACGCCGACGCCCATGAGGCCGATGGTGACGCCCAAGAGGCCGACGCCCAAGAGGTCGACGCCAAATAGGTCGACACCCAAGAGGTCGACGCCGACGCCAAAGAGGCCGACGCCGACGCCAAACAGGACGCCTTTTGACAGGACGCCTTTTAGTGGCTCGCCTAAGGATGCGCCAAAAACATAAAGTACTCAGAATGAGTACGTGCCACCACATCCTATGACTTAGGCCGGTTGCTTTTAGCACGCCTAGGATTAAACAAATTAAAAAAATAGTGTATAGTGGAGTAGCCACTAAAAACGAATATTCTTAAAGTAACCATGGTTCGCTCGCCCAAGGGACAACTCTGACAACTATGGTAAACACCTGACCATGGACTCAGGTTAAGTATCTCTATATATACTTCTTACCCCCTTCATTTGAGAGGATGGATTTTTGACATACATGACATTATGCTCTCTATAAACGAACTTCCGACTGACTTGATCGTCGGAGGGGAAACCACGGGCAAAACCCGGGGTTTCCTTCTTGCAGGTCGCCGGAGCAGCACCGAGAGCCGAGGAGTGGAAAATTGTGATCCAACAATCCTGTTATTTTTAATGGAAATATCTTGAGAGTTGCTATGCTTATTTGGTTGCAGATAGCGTTTATTTAACATGATAAATGACCTGCCAACACTCTTTGAAGTTGTAACTAAGAGAAAGTCGATAAAAGACAAGCACATGAAAAGTCGATATAATGCAAGATTTTCATCTCGAATCTGATACAGTGTTTGTGCTAAAAAATGCTCCAGGGTAGTGTGATTATACCTGTCTAGTTAATATAATGCTAGAGTAAATCGAATGAACTATTCACTTGAGATTGATCCATTCATGCAGTTTAACCAACTTTCTTTTTATTGTCAGGGTGTGGAAGTGTAAGGTTTTTCGTGCAACCTATGATTGTAATAGTATTTTTACGATCTGGTGCAGATTATTTGATTTGATTTTTGTTACAAATTATGAACAAACAATTGCTAAAAAAACTCCAACAATATTTATATTTTAATAGTAATAAATATTTATGGAGGCTTAAAATAAAGGAGACATGAAAATAAATAATAATTTCCAGCAATTATAATAACTCTTTTTTTTCTTGAGACGATTTTTATATGTCTATTTTTTAAGGCTAAATTATTTTAGCTGCTCATTTGTTTTCTAGTTGTCCAACATTTATGACTATTCTAGTTTCTTTGACCACGTTTTCTTTTCGGTTGTTTAATTAATGAGACATCCTAATATTGTTATATAAAGATGACCCGTCAATATTTAAGGGTTTAATTTATGAGCCGTTAACAAAAATATTTTCCGGTCCCTAGTGGATCCTGGCCTTTTGGGCCTCGGTAAAGGAGGCCCTAGGCCCATGAACGAAGCCCATCGGCTAGGAGCGCACTATTAAGGGCGCGTTATTAAGGGCGCGCCATTAAGGAATATTCGCCCCTCCTAGCAAGGTTCAAGATTCGAGGCCCAACAAGGAGGGATGGGAGACCAACACGTCTGAAGTGGAGCTCTGACACGAGGCACAATCCCACTAGGCACAAGACACTAGGCAGCACACTGTTCAAGATCATTCCACTCCGCCCAAGTCGGACACCACCTAGGATAACCGGGGTCAAAACACAATCCAAGTCAGGTTAAAAGGGAAGACTATAAATACATCCACTCCTCTTTACTTCAGACTAATGCCACAACATTTTCATAACTTACATGTAATCATAAACGAACTTAAGCTAACTTAAGCATCAGAGTGGAAACAAAGGGCAAAGCCCAGGATTTCCTTCTTGCAGGACGTCGGAGCGCCCCGAGAGAAGAGTTTGGAGGACAACTCAAAAGACACCAGAATACAACATTGGCACCGTCTGTGGGAACTGTAAGCACAACAATCATGGCTCCCCCCACCACAAGAGCAAAGAACAACCGAGGAGTCGAGGAAAACGACTCACTCCACGTACTGCAACAGCACCTAGGCGGTACGGCGGTTATTCCGCCCCATGAGGTCATTCATGAAGTGCCAACTTCGGAAGCAACCCGTCGAGGCGCGTAGTCCCAGCAACCATCACAGCAGCCAACAGCCGTAAGGCTCGAGACAGCCAAGCCGGCGCACTCTCGGATCGCCTCTTCAGTGAGAGTGCCTCCGAGGGCGGCGACAAGGCCATCAAATGCCCCGATGCCCGATATTCTCGTGGCTTTGGAAGACCTGCTCGACAGGCGAGAGCAAAGAACCGAAACTAAGGCCGCTCACCAGACAGAGACTACAAGGATGGAAGAGGCCACTACCGTCAGTACGACAACCCGGGCCCCCCGCTAGTAGCGTTAGCTCGATGTCGCCCCTCGTCGGGGCCATGAGAAAGGAGGAGCTACAGGAAATGATAGCTCAACAAGTAAAGGATACGAAGGGAGGGCGGGTCATGCCTATTCTCCACGATAGGGCATCGCATCCGCTCATACCCGAAATTGTGCATCTCACTATTCTGCACCATATGCGTCCGTCGAAGATTGACATATACAAGGGCGAGGGAGACCCAGTGGGGCATATACAGAGACATGAAGCCTCCCTCTTAGGGCGAACATGTGACGATAACCATTTTGCGCTCCTTTTTCTGAAAACCTTGGGAGGCCACCTCACCTTGGTTCTTTGGGATTCCCAAGGCTTTAGTTAAAAGCTGGAGAGATTTGAAGGAGAAGTTCATCATCCAATATATGGGCTGGAGACAACTGCTCAAGAGCGTGGGGACTTTAGACAACATTAGGCAAGGGAACGAGGAAATCCTAAGAGATTTCTAAACAAGATTCAACATAGAGTTGGCCGGAATAGACCAAGTCATCACGGTAGGCGATACTATTCGAGCCTTTACGCGAGCTTTGAGACCAAAAGGCGCCGCTCTGTATGGCAACCTTAATGTAATCCCAGTCAACACGGTGGAAGATATGGCAGCTAGGGTCAAATATTACGTCGACTTGGAGATTGCCAGAAAAGGGAGAAGGACGGGGCGAAAGAAGTTTAAGATAAAGGCTCCAGAAGGAAGGAAAATGGAGGATTGTACCCAGAAGGCTGATCACGACGACTCAAAGCGTCGCCCTATGATTCCGCACCCCCCCAGGGAGGGCTACGAGACTTTTACGCCCCTAACCAAAGAAATATCCGTGGTCCTAACAGAAATGGAGAAGAGGGACTTGGTAACCCCACCCGCAGCGAGGAATGGCGACGCCCAAATGGGTAGCGACACAAATGCGTATTGTTGCTATCACCGGTGTAAAGGACATTCGACGGACAACTGTCGAATCCTGAAGAGGGACATAGAGAGTCTCATCTAAAGAGGGTATCGTAAAAATTTCATTGCCCGACGAGAGAGGAGAAGGAGTGCAAGAGGGGTAAGAAGGGTGTCACCTAAGAAAAACGCGGGGGCATCTGGCTCCGGAAAAAGTGAGTTGTATGTAATAAGCAGTTGTTTCACTGCAGGAGGAGAAACAGGCGCCGCCAAATAGTGGGAATTTCCAAGGCTGGAAAGCGCCCCAGAGAAGAGGATGACGTGTTCATCTCTTTCTCAAAAAGGGAGATAGAGCATGTCACCTTGACCCATGATGATGCCCTCGTTATTACCATGGAGGTGGAAAGGTTCAATATGAGGAGAGTCTTGGTCGACTCGAGGAGCTCCATGGATGTTATCTTTTGAGAAACCTACCAGAGAATGAGTAAGAACGAGAAGGATTTGAAGAAGGTTAATTTCCTGTTTATGGGATTCGCCTCGCTCACAACATATCCAGTGGGAGCAGTCACCTTGCCAGTCGAGATAGGGGATGGCTAGAAGGTCTTAAAGATGGACGTTACCTTCATTGTGGTGGATGCTCCCGTCGTGTATAACACCATCATGGGGCATTCGACTCTGAATCCCTACAAGATGGTTCACTCCACTTACCACCAGTTGTTGAAATTCCCCACGCCGCATGGAGTCGGATCATTAAAGGGAGATCAACCCACGTCTCGAAGTTGTTATGTAAACTCGACGCGTCGTCATGTCTTGAAGGTCAAGGGAAAGGAGACTATGGTGATCCAAACAGAGGAGGATCCTCAGGAGGAAAGGAGTCACCCGCAGGCGGTGGAAGGACTAAGGAAGGTAGGAGTAGAAGTAAAAGGAAAGGAGGTGCATATTGGGGCGTCACTCTCGCAAAGCGAAGCCAAAACATTGTCCATACTCCTAGTAGAGGTCAACGACCTTTTCGCTTGGTAGACCAGCGATATGCTAAGTATCAGCAAGGACATCATAGCGCACGAGCTAAAGATCAACCCTACCATTAGGCCGATCGCTCAAAAGCGACGCCCGGCAGGGGAGGAGAAAGTCGTCGCCATAAGGCAGGAGGTGGGGAAGTTGGTAAAGGCCAACTTAGTCAAGGAGATCAAGTTTTAAACGTGGGTGGCGAACCCCGTCCTGGTAAAAAAGAGCAACGGGAATTGGCGCATGTGCGTGGACTTTAGAGATCTGAACAAAGTATGCCCCAAGGATTCCTACCCCCTGCCAAGGATCGATCAGCTCGTCGATGCCACATAAGGACATGAACTTCTTAGTTTCATGGACGCCTACTCTGGGTACAACCAGATTCAAATGCAGAAGGCGATGCCCAACATACGGTGTTCTTCGCAGATAGTGATATTTATCATGATGCGCTGATGCCATTTGGTTTGCTTAAGGCAGGAGCGACCTACCAGAGAATGGTTAATAAGTTTTTCGCAAGGATGATAGGCGATACCTTGGAGGCGTATGTAGATGAAATGCTGGTGAAGTCTGTGAAAGGCGTTGACCACGTGGAGGAGCTGAGGAGAACCTTTGAGTGCATGCGTCTCCACCAGGTGCGCCTAAACCCATCCAAATGCGTTTTGGGCGTGCAATCGGGAAAATTCCTAGGTTATATGATAAGCCATAGGGGGATTGAGGTGAACCCTGAGAAGTTGGAGGCGATCGAGAATATGCGAAGTCTACCTGTCACAAGGAAGTACAATCTTTGAATGGAAGGTCTGCGTCGCTCAGCCGCTTCTTGGCCAAAGAAGGACAGAAATCCCTCCTCTTCTTCCAAGTCCTCAGGAATGCGAGCAATCGTTCCAATACTTGAAGAATCATCTCAAGGCGCTCCCGCCGTTGGCCAAACCTGCAAAAGGCGACACACTTTTTCTTTACCTAGGCATCAGTCAATTAGCTGTAAGCTCTGTATTGATCAAAGAGATTGGCAAGACACATGCGCCTGTGTATTATGTTTCGAAGGTTCTGACAAAACCTTAAATGAATTATTTGGAAGTTGAGAAGTATCTCTATGCGTTAGTAGTATCGGCTAGAAAGCTTCGCCCCTACTTTCACGAGCATGAAATCACGGTCCTAACGAATCAACACTTAAAACACTTCCTTCAAAAGCCCGATGCTTCGGGAAGAATGATTAAATGGGCAATCAAGTTGAGCAAATTTCGAATCAAATTTGCACCCAGAAACGCTATAAAAGGACAGACGCTGGTGGACTTTATTGTGGAATGCACATGTCCACCAGAAGCGGCACCGCAAGAGCGCGACGAAATAAAGGAGACTTGGACGCTCCATACGGATGGATCTTCATCAGTTGACGGTGCGGGGGCAGGCCTAGTGCTAACACCTCCAGATGGGAGTGCGCCCTTGCGATATACTTTGGTACTTACCTTCAAGGCTACTAACAATGAGGCAGAATACGAAGCATTAGTCATTGGCCTGCGGCTCGCCAAAGGATTAAGCATCGATCATCTAAATGTCTATTGCGATTCGCAATTGGTGATGAATCAAATTAAAGGAGAATATGTCGGAAAAGGCGATCAAATGAAGGTCTACTTACAGGCGGCGCGCCAACTAGCAGAGGAATTTAAGAGCTTTCAAATAGAGGCTATCCCTAGGGAGGCGAATAAAGAGGCGGATTCATTAAGTAAATATGCATGGCAGGCGATGCCTCTACAAGTACATTTCGTGGAAAAAATTAAAAAATGAACCGGGCAGTTATGCGCGAGCATTGAGAGAACGGCAGATTGGGCGACCCCTATCAGAAATTACTTGGAAAATGGCGAGCTACTAGAAGATGAAGCAGAATCCAGTAGGATATTAAGGTTGACCCCAAGTTATAAGATTATTGAAGGGACACTATACAAAAAGGGCTTCTCCACACCTTTTCTCATATGCGTCGCTCATCTAGAAACGGTCACCATACTTAGGGAAATTCATGAGGGATACGCTGCTTGCCATGAAGGACCACGATCCGTTATCCGAAAAATCCTCAATCAAGGCTATTATTGGCCTACCATGAATAGAGAAGCAAAGGAGATGGTCCAGAAATGAGAATCGTGTTAGAAATATAGTCCAAGCATAGCGCCCCCAGCAGACCTAACCTCAATAAGCGTCGCCTGGCCATTCGTGCAATGGGGAATAGACTTGGTAGGACCACTCCCTAGGTTCAAGCAGCGCACCTACGTCCTAGTAGCGATCGACTACTTTTCTAAGTAGATTGAGGTGAAGGCATTAGCGTTCACTACAGAATTCCAAGTGATCAAGTTCTTAAAAACTAGAATTGTTTCTAGATATGGAATTCCAAGTGTGCTCGTAAGCGACAACGGGCCTCAATTCAAGGGAAAAGAATTGAAATGGTTTTGCTAGTAAGTAAAGATAGAGCATAGTCATGCTTCAGTAAGGCATGCATAGGCGATCAGACAGGTTGAGGCAGCCAACACAACAATTATGAATGCACTGAAAAAGAGATTAGACGCCTTGCTTGCAAGGAAGGTGAACCGAAGAGTTAGAAAACGTCCTTTCAGCACTTAGAACTACCCCAAAGCAACCTACAGGGGAGACGCCTTTTTCTTTGGTATACGACTCAGAATCCTTGGCACCAACTGAAATAGAAGTCGACACAGAATAAAACACTTTGACGTAATGGAGAATGAGCCTTACAGGCGTATGGAATTGGATTTGGCGAATGAAAAGAGATGGGCATCTGAGCAGCTTCAAGGAAGGATGCGCCTCTCCACAGTCCGATACTACAACAGGTGAGTCTCCGCTCGCCGGTTTTTTGAGGGGGGGATGGTGTTAGATCGTGAAATCCTGAATGCTGATCTGCCAGACAAGGTTGGGATGACGCTTCAGCTCCAACTCCGGTGAACCTGCAAGTAGGGGAGCGCAACAGAGGGGGTGCCTCTGGGTCCCTCTCCGATGCTTAAATGAGTATGTGTGTGTATAAAACTCAAAATGTAAAGAACGTATGTAAAGAAAGGGTATTTATAGGGTAAGAGAGATAGAACCGTATATGGCAGCTGAATATCTTAGTGTATACTGTATTGCCGAAGATTCAGATCGTCAGTTACTGCGAGATATTGCAGTTACCAAATCTAATCCTTAGTGAATATGTGACTGAGATATGCGGGATATCGTGGCCACTTCCTCATTAACGGTTTTGTGGGACCAGAGGAGAGAGGCAAGACTCGCTTCGGGGCGAGCACTCCCATGTCGAGCAGTGGAAGGTCGCGACCTGGTAGAGAATGGCGAGCAGTCTGGGAGCCTTTGGCGTCCCTATAGACCTTGGGCTCGAGTCTGGATTACTCGATGGTGGGCCAAGTTTGGCTTGTACTTGGGCCGATCCGGTTCAGATGTCATGGGTTTACCCCCTCTATAGTTATTGGGCCTTCGAGGCCTTTCTTACTGGGCTGTCACTATCGATACCCAACATTTGCCCCCGAAGCTTGATTGAAGTTCCTTCAGTCGAGCTTGATTTCTTGGTAGGGTTTTAGATAGTGACGTCTCTTGTAGTGGTTCAGGACCTTTGAGACACTTCGGGCTCATTTGGCGAGCAGTTTCTTCTCTGTTCAAAGCTGAAAGAATATCCTTCCTTTTATTCCCTTTTGGCGATCACTCGAGGTGACCTAGGCTTATGGAAGTCTATCTTTCTTAGTTAGGCGATCATTACCTACCTGAGGTATTTCTGCTAAAGCCTTATTAGTGCGTAGGCGACCATCTTGTCTCCTTAGTGGACTTTTAGCATTTATTAACTGCTCAGTTGTCCAGAAATCGAACGGTCACCTTAGGCACGCCTGTCCTTTACTTTTCCGTAAACCTAGGGTAGTCTGACAGCTGTCTGTACTAGCCAACCGTTTGTCTCTTGGAATTCTGACATTGCTTCGGTTTTCTCCAAAAAGGGTGCAATTATTCCTCTGCGTCGCTTCGATTTGCTCGTGGCGGTTACTCCCCTTTTGGTCTATATAAGAAACGTCAGTTTCTGTATTCTTTCTTTTACGCTTATCCACTCTCTTAGATTTTCAGAGCTTCATTGCGATCCTTTCCATTTCCTTTCCCAACCTTCTTCAGCCTTCTTCCAATATTTCCATGGCTCCCCGCAGTCAGAGAGTCAAGCACATGGCTCCCAAGGGCGCCAACAAAGCCAACGCTCCCAGAAATGCTGATGTCCCCTTGACCATCAGAGATGAGGTCGTGCCCCCCTCAGTGGAGGAACAGACTGATTTGGGCAGGACTGCAACCACTCCTATGGTGGTGGACGAGTCTGAGCTGAACACGCCCATCTTCTCTCCGAAAGGTAAACCTTCGCCCTTTTACTGCTCTGCTTTGGCAATATCCTATGTTTCCTTTGTTTTTTTATACCTGCTGTGCTATACTTGAACTGTTCTGAGTAGATGTCAAGCCTAACGAATTGAAGCCAGCGTATTTTAAGACCATGGTGGCGCTTGGTGGCTTTAATGCAGAGGATGCTCCTAGGTATCCTGGCTTAGGTTTGCATTTTCCTCACGACGGAGAGGTTTACGTTTATGCGGCCCAGGTCGATGTTGGGTTGCATTTTTCTCTCTGTGAGGATTTGCAGACATTGTGCCAGTTTCACGGGATTCATCCCACGCAGCTCGTTCCGAATGCCCTCAGGATGTGGGTCGGTTTCAAGTTCCTGTGCATACGCCAAGAGTGGGAGTATTCACTGGCCTTGTTTCGATGTTTCTTCCGACTGGCAGCAGGGGCGAACCACCTCTACCATTTCCAAGCACGTTGGCCTAAGTTTTCAGAATGGGGAGGTCCTCAAGCATGGAGTTGGAATGCCCATGTCCGTTTGGTTGATGATTTCCGGGCCACCAGCTCCAACTATAAGAAGTTGTACTTCTTTTACAAGGGAGGTGTGCCCTGGAAATTGTCGGCTCCAGACAAGGATTTTCCTCCTTCTTTCGAGGAGCTGTCCGGGAGCGATCGGAACGCCATCGACGATCTGTACCGGTTGCATCGGTCATCCCAATTCAAATCCATTCGCTCAGTGGCGGAGACTACTGAGAATATGCTTGAGATGGCGGGCATTCATTAGGCCACGCCAATCTTTGACGATTGGGTAATTTTCTAACCCTTTTCTTGTTTTATCATTTGTAGGCAAGGCCATAGGCAGGAGCCAAAAACTGATAGGTCTCTTTGATGACCAGGGATCGGCAGGGTTATCCTCCGACCAAGCACTGCTGAGCTCTCCTCCTCCCCCCTCTAGGCGTTCGACCAAGAGGAAGTCCGAGGAGGTGATTCCTTCGGCTAACACTGGTCCTCGCCAACCAGGTATATCGCCTCGCCATCTGTGGAAGCAATATTTTCATACTTTGCAATTTTTTGGTTTTTGACTTATTGCCTTGTTGTTTTACAGGGAAGTCCTCAGCTGATGCGACCCGGGACCCTCCTCCTCCTCCTCTTAAGAAGGTCAGGAGCGATGAGCATCCTGAGGTCGACCAGCGTCCTCCTCCTCCCCCTCTTAAGGGTCCTTCTGCCAACAAGGGGAAGGGTACGAATGCGGTGCCCCCTTCTCCTCTGGGTCCTTCTGCTACTAAGAAGAAGGTTCTGACTTTAGCGTCTCCCGCTCCCACTGTGCCCACGGTTCCTCCCCAGGAGTCTGGGACCCAGAAGAAGGGGCCTGCTACCTCCAGTTCCTCGAGGGCTCCTGCGGAGGAGTACTGCTCGATGGCGAGCCTGTTCCAGCCTTTTAAGGCTGTGGACTCTAGGAGGCCTTGGGTCCCTTGCGGGGACCTTGCCAAGAAGGGGTACCCCGTTCAGAAGAGCCTCCGGGGTAGCCCGGATATGTGCATGCGGCTCCTTGACGGGATAATTCCCCCCAAGGACCGTACGATCGTCCCCACGGAGCTTCCTCAGATCGAGGGGTTCCTAAGGACCCACTTCGAACGAGTTGCCCTGGTATGATCTAGCCTTTCTTCCGTTCTTTCTTTCTTGTCATTCCTTTTTTGTTTTGATGACCTGACATTTTTCTTCATGTTCTTGTTGTCAGCTCGTTCGGGAAGAAGTGATCCTTGGTCGCGTCTTTGGTGAGCTCGCCGATAAGCACTCTGATCTACTTGTCGATCTAGAGCAGTACCGAAGCACGGGGGTCACTCCCGGGCAGATGGGGGCCATCAAGACGACTGCTGATGCGGCTATCACCTTGGTGGATGGCGCGCGAGAGGAGTACTTTAGGAAGGAGCAGCGTCTCCTTGCCGATGTTAAGAAGAGGGAGGCTGACGCCGCCGCCTTCCTTCAAGAAGCTGAGGCCCCCCATCAGTGCTTGGATGAAGGGGAAGCGGTCCGAGCTCGCCTCGAGGCCGAGCTGAAGGATGCCCAGGCTCATGTGGCCGAGTCGGACGCTCTGCGGGTTGCTGCTGAGGCTCAAAGAGCTGCTGCTGACGCTTAGAGGAAGGCTGTTGAGGAGGAGAGGGATCGTCTAGCTGAACAGTTGAGAGCTGTCCCTTCGCCCCAAAGCACAGTCGAGGCTTTCAAGTCCTCTGAAGATTTTGAGGACTGTGCTCTGAAGGTGATGAGGTCGGTGATAGCCGATTTTCTCCAAGTCCTGGTGGATGATGTCCAGGCAGTCGACCCCAACTTTCCCATTGGGGAAGTTGGGTCCTTGAGGAGCTTCCTCCGGAGTCGTACCTCTCAGTCTACCCCTGTTGCTGAAGAGGTTTCCCCCGGGGGCGAGCCAAGCAATATTGCCCCCGAAGGCGAGCAAAGTGCTTCTGCCCCCGAGGATCCTAAAGCCTGAAATCTTCCCTTCCTTTATCGACCATAATTGCCTTTTAGATAGCTATTTTTCTTTGTAATTTTTTGTTTTCCTTGTAATTATTTATTTGATTTAAGACTGGGTTTCTTTTATTGAATGCATTTATATTCATAAGCCTTTTATTCGACTTTGAACATGCTTGGCTATTTATCCAACGTCTTAATCATAATTACTCTTCGACTTCCTCTTGACTTGTAATGTCTTCGACTCTTGAAGTCTTAGGCCAAGCATAAGTCGAACTTTCTAAGGATAATACTTCTGATACTTAAAAGCGTAAACTTCTAAGTTCAAAGAACTTTGAAGTTTAGACCTTCGAGGTCATCCTAAGGCTTTGTCATCCATAGTGATCGCCTAAAATTCTTTGTTAGCAGATCCCTTTGTTTGGTTTTGGCGTCTGCTTCTCATCTTGCCTAACTTTATTGCTAGGTCTTTTGGCCTGACTTTGGCGTCAGGGCTTTTTGGTTTTGCCTATCTTTATTGCTAGATCTTTTGGCCTGACTTTGGCGTCAGGGCTTTTTGTGCCTGATTCGGTTATCAGGTTTTTGCCTGACTCTTGGCGTCAGGTCTTTTGAGGCCTAACTTTGTTGTTAGGGCTTTTGTGGCCTAGTTGTGTTGCTAGGGCTTTTTGGCCTAGCTTTGTTGCTAGGGCTTTTGGCCTGTCTTTGGCGACAGGGCTTTTTGGCCTAGCTTTGTTGCTAGGGCTTTTTGGCCTAACTTTGTTGCTAGGGCTTTTTGGCCTAGCTTTGTTGTTAGGGCTTTTGGGGCCTAGCTTTGTTGCTAGGGCTTTTGAGGCCTGACTTTGGCGTCAGGGCTTTTTGGCCTAGCTTTGTTGCTAGGGCTTTTTGGCCTGACTTTGGCGTCAGGGCTTTTGGCCTAGCTTTGTTGCTAGGGCTTTTTGGCTTCGGCTTGCTTCGAGTAGACACGCTTTATGAAGGAATGGCTTTCTTTTATTGACATAATCAGTTTGATTACAAGCTATGCATAAAATCTTCTTAAATGCTCAGAATTAAATGGACGGGGTAACCTCTCGCCTTCGGTGGTTTCCAAATAGTAGGATCCTGGTGCGGCGATCTCTACTACTTTGTATGGTCCTTCCCATTTGGCTGAAAGTTTGTTTTTACTGTCCAGCCTTGTGAATTCATTCCTTCTCATAACCATCTCCCCCACGAAAAATTGGCGAGCGCTAACTTTTCTGTTGAAATACCGAGCGGTCGCCAAGCGCATCTTTGCCTGTGTCTTTTCCGAGAGCCATCTCTTTTCCTCTGCTAAGTCGAGGTCAGTTCTACGCTCGACCTCATTTGCCTCCGCGTTAAAGTGTAGGACTCTGTGGGTAGGTACTGCTAATTCAGCTGGTGCTACTGCTTCTGATCCGTACACTAAACTGAAAGGCGTTTCTCCTGTGGCCGCCTTAGGCGTTGTTCTGATTGCCTCTAATACGTTTTCCAATTCGTCTGCCCAGTTCCCCTTGAATGCTCGAACCCTTTTCTTGAGTCCTGCTAAGACAACCTTGTTGGCTGCTTCAGCTTGCCCATTCGTTTGAGGGTGATGTACTGAACTGAAGCGATGGTCGATATGATACTCTTCACAGAGCCATTTCAACTCCTTTCCAACGAATTGCAGACCATTATCGCTGATGAGTATTTTGGGAATACCAAACCTGAAGAATATGTTGACCTGCAGGAACTTGATAACTTGTAATTTCGTTGTCGAAGCTAGATCTTTCACCTCTACCCACTTAGTGAAGTAGTCGATTGCCACTATAATGTGAGTACGCTGACTAGTGCTAATGGGAAAAGGGCCCAATATATCGATTCCCCATTGAGCAAAGGGCCAGGCACCCGCCATTGGGGATAATAATGTCGATGGTCGACCTGATCGTGGTGCAAATTGCTGGCAAATTTCACACTTCTTTGTTAATTCGGCTGCGTCTTTTCCCAAGGTCGGCTAGTAATATCCCAATCTGAATATTTTCCTGCTTAGCGATCGAGCGCCTTCATGATATGCTGCTGCCCCTTCATGAGCTTCTCAAAGAACCTTTTCTGTTACGGGCAGAGCAACACATCTCAAGTAAGGCGTCAAATAACCTCTTCTGTAGAGTTCTCCATCGATGATTAGATAACTGGCTGCAAGTCTTCTAATCCTAGTGGATTCGCCTTCGTCCTCTGGGAGGATGCCTTCTTTCAAATAATTTTGGAACGGGGTCATCCAGGTGACCTGTTCTTGAATGTTGAAGACATCCGCTCTGTTTTCAAGGACTGAACATAGGGTATTTTCCAGAAATTGCACATCCTGGATTGTCGCCCCTCCGAAGGCTAGCTTACTTAAAGAATCTGCCATCTGGTTTTCTTGGCGAGGAATGAATTCAATCGCGAAATTTGGGATTTCTGCGACCAGCTCTTTGGCAATGCCGAGATATTTCTTCATCTTTTCTCCCTTTGCCTCGTATGCGCCATTAACCTGATTGACAATGAGCTCTGAGTCGCTTTTTACTTTAAGCGCAGCTATACCCATTCCTTTTGCTAGTCTGAGTCCAGTGATAAGAGCCTCATATTCTGCTTTGTTATTGGTTGCCGGGAATGTCAAGGCGATCGCGTATTTCAGAGGCTCGCCCTCAGGAGGAATAAGAATTAAACCTGCCCCCGAGCCTTCTTTTGATGAAGACCCATCCGTATAGAGTTCCCAGATTTGATTGTCGTTTGCTGACTGACTTGGCCTGTTTTCTCCCTCCGCTTGACCGTTACTCGTGCTTTCCACTATGAAATCAGCTAGTGCTTGACCTTTGATGGCCGTTTTTGGCGCAAATTTGATCCTGAACACGCTGAGCTCGATCGCCCACTTGACCATTCTTCCTGAAGAATCTGGCTTCATCAGGAAGTTTTTGAGAGGTTGATTGGTGAGGACCGTGATGTCGTGCGCATGAAAGTAAGGTCTCAGCTTCCGAGCAGCAATAACTAAGGCATAGAGATACTTCTCAATCTGGACATATTTTATTTCTGCTGAGTTGAACATTTTGCTAATAAAATACACTGGACTCTGAACATTATTCTCCTCCCTTATTAGGACAGCACTGGCTGCCACATCGCTAATGCCTAAATAAAGGAAAAGCTGCTCGCTTGGAACGAGTTTTGCCAGAGCTGGGAGTGTTTGAATATGCCTTTTCAAGGACTGGAATGCTTCCTCGCAGTCTGGCGTCCACTTGAACTTGCAGTTGGCCCTCAAGGTTTTGAAGAACGGGAGGGACCTGTCGCTTGCTTTGGAGAGGAAGCGGTTAAGAGCAGCTAGTTGGCCGTTCAGGCACTGGACTTCCTTATGGCAGGTTGGCGACTTCATTTCTTCTATGGCCTTTAGCTTTTCCGGGTTTGCTTCAATGCCCCTTTCGCTGACCATAAAACCTAGGAACTTCCCGGACTTGACTCCAAAGGCGCACTTTGCCGGGTTCAGGCGAACGATGTATCTCCTCATGCATTCAAAAGCTTCACGGAGGTCGGTGGTATGAGGATTGCCTTTGATGGATTTGACGAGCATATCATCTACGTAGGCCTGCATGTTCCTTCCCAGCATGTCCTGGAACAGTCGGTTCACCATCCGCTGATAAGTTGCCCCGACATTGATGAGACCAAAGGGCATCACCTTGTAGCATAGAATGTCCCCGTCGGCATAGAAAGCAGTGTGGGCCTCGTCATCTGGATGCATTCTGATTTGGTTGTAGCCCGAATAGGCGTCCATGAAGCTCAGCATCTCATGACCCGAGGTAGCATCGACCAGCTGATCAATTCTCGGAAGGGGATATGAATCTTTGGGGCAAGCCTTGTTTAAGTCGCGGAAGTCGACGCACATCCTCCACTTGCCGTTAGATTTCCTGACCAAAACTGGGTTGGCGACCCAGCTCTGGAATCTTACTTCTCTGACGAAGTCAGCTTCAATCAACCTGCCGACTTCCTGCCTGATCGCCAAACGCTTATCAGTCCCGAATGATATTCTCTTTTGGGCGATCGGCTTGATGGAGGGGTCTATCCTGAGCTCATGAGAGATAATATCTGTGCTGATTCCTGGCAAGTCGCTCGGCTGCCAAGCGAAGAGCTCTTTGAATTCTTTGAGGAAGGCGGTCATGGCGTCCTTCTGATCCTCTTTCAAGGTGGTCCCAATGCGCACCTTTTTGTCTGGACCATCGATCTCGACCTCCTCCAATTCCTCCATGGGTGCTGGCCGAGCCAAGTCCTCGCGGGGATCGGCCTCTGTCTCGATGGCGAGAGCCTCCCTTTGGTTCTTCCTGCGCAGGCAGTTCACATAACATTGCCGCGAGGAAGGCTGATCTCCGAGCACTTCTCCAATCCCATTGGGAGTGGGGAACTTCATCTTCTGGTGGACAGTGGAGGCCACAATCTTATTTGGGTTGATCGTGGTCCTCCCTATGATGGCGTTGTAGGATGTAGGTGAATGGACCACCAGGAAAGTGACCGACACCTTAATGCTTTTCCACCCCTCGCCAAATAGTACTGGCATGGTTATAGCCCCCAGTGGATAAGTTGTTCTTCCCGCAAATCCGATCAGCGGAAAGTCCACCCTCTTCAGGTCGCGTTTGGATTTGCCCATCTTTTCAAAGGCGTCCAGAAACAGGATGTCGGTCGAGCTGCCTCCGTCGACCAGAATCCTTGCAACATCACAGCCGTCAATATCTGTCGTAATGACCAGAGCATCGTTGTGGGGCGTGGTGACATGTGCCAAATCATCTTCAGAGAATGAGATGACAATGTTCTCTTCAGGTCGGGGCCGCTTCCCCAACTGAACTGCCGTAAAGATCTGAGTGGCGTAGACCTCTCTGGCGCTTGACCTCTCGCTGCCTGCGCCGAATCCTCTGACAATCAGATTCACTCTCCTCTTGCTTCCAGAAGGCTCAGCTTGATCTGCAGGGGCTGGTGAACGATGCCTCCTAGGGGGTGTTCGACTTCGGTCTCGCCCTGCCACAAATTCCTTCAACATTCCCCCCTGAATCAGCCTCTCTATATCTCGCTTCAGAATCTTGCAATCGTCTGTCTTATGGCCCTTGCACTTATGGTATCTGCAATAGCTCTCGACATCCTTGCCCATAGGTAGCCCACCTCGACGAGGCATCGGTGGCTTCGCCAAGGATCTCCTCTCCATCTCGACTAGTACCGCTGAGATCTGCCTATTTAAAGGCGTGAAGTACTCAGGGACCTCTAGATGGTGAGGCGCTGGAAGAGACTCGACTCGGGGCTTACTTTCTTTTCCCTTCTTCTCCTTCTTTACCTCCTTCTTACCATCGCGTCGGGGTTCATGGGTTACCCTTAGCGAGGTCGTCAGGAGGTTAGCCTCGATGTTTGCGCGTTCAAGGTCTATGAAACCTTTTGCCCTGGACGCCAACTCGTCCAATGTTTCTATCTCCTTCACATGGTAGCTGTTTCGCAGCTTTCTCGAGGCCTTGTTGGCCACATCCAAACCTTTGTAGAATGCTCGAATGATCTCCCCATCCGAGATTCGGCAATCTAATTCTGTGACGTTTTGATGAAAACGCCCGTAGAAGTTGGACAGCGACTCTCCAGGCTGCTGTTTGACCGAGTCAAGGGCGACCACGCTCTTCAGCAACTGGCGTTCACCCATATATCTCTTCAGGAACTTGCTTCTCAACTCTGCCCAAGTTCTGATTGATCCTGCAGGGAGGCCGAAGAACCAGGACGAAGCCGAACCCGAAAGAGTAGATGGAAATAGCAAAGCCAAATGATTGGGATCGTTTGACTTACCCAGAAGGGAGGCCTCATGCTTGTTGACATGTATGGTGGGATCTCCTCCACCGCTATACTCAGGTATGGCCCGAGCAACCACATCCTTCAGGATTTTGATAGCGACGAGCGCATCGGTAAAAGGATGAGAGGACTGCTCCTTGAAGGGAGTCACGACTGTCAACTGTCTTTCCTGGAGCCTTTTGTTGAAAAGGTCATCCATCTGATCCAAAGTGCAGTACATGGGAGAGGCTCCGGGTGGAGGAGGACCGGAAGGATTGGCAGTATATGCGGCTGCTGGCTCCTTGGTGTGTGCTGGAGGTAGGGACTGTTGACCTGACGTCATCTCCTGATCCTCCTGAGGCGTAGTGGGACCAGGATTTGCCGCCTCTGAAGGTGAAGGCCCTGTGGCAGCAGGGCGGTGGTTTTCCTTAGGAGTAGAGGGATTGTTTTCCTGAGGAGCAGGGGCTTGGCGGCGCGCCTGTCCTAGGATGGCTTCCAGCAGGGAGACCATCTCAGAGGTTAAATTAATATCCTGCCCCGCAATGTGGACTTTCTGCGGTGCAGGGGCTCCGTTTTGATCAACAGCTGGGGTCGGTCTTGAATCACCGACATGTTCTCGAGTTGTCCGCAGAGGAACAGCATTAACTCCTGCTTGGCTGGCAGGTTCTTGTTGAAGCGGTGAAGCGGCGGCGGAATCAGAGCTATCTGAGGATCGCTCCCTAGTCTGATTCCGACGGTTGCTTTGGGATCGAGTTCTCATGGCTGAATTGCTCGTTCCCACAGACGGCGCCAAATGTTGGATCGTGAAATCCTGAATGCTGATCTGGCAGTGAATTGAATGCCAGACAAGGTTGGGATGACGCTTCAGCTCCAACTCCGGTGAACCTGCAAGTAGGGGAGCGCAACAGAAGGGGTGCCTCTGGGTCCCTCTCCGATGCTTAAATGAGTATGTGTGTGTATAAAACTTAAAACGTAAAGAACGTATGTAAAGAAAGGGTATTTATAGGGTAAGAGAGATAGAACCGTATATGGCAGCTGAATATCTTAGTGTATATTGTATTGCCGAAGATTCGGATCGTCAGTTACTGTGAGATATTGCAGTTACCAAATCTAATCCTTAGTGAATATGTGACCGAGATATGCGGGATATCGTGGCCACTTCCTCATTAACGGTTTTGTGGGACCAGAGGAGAGAGGCAATGCTCTCTTCGGGGCGAGCACTCCCATGTCGAGCAGTGGAAGGTCGCGACCTGGTAGAGAATGGCGAGCAGTGTGGGAGTCTTTGGCATCCCTATAGACCTTGGGCTCGATTCTGGATTACTCGATGGTGGGCCAAGTTTGGCTTATACTTGGGCCGATCCGGTTCGGATGTCATGAGTTTACCCCCTCTATAGTTATTGGGCCTTCGAGGCCTTTTCTTACTGGGCTGTCACTATCGATACCCAACAGATGGTATGGAGAAAAAACGAGTTTACTCTCCAGGATAAAATCAACAAGCCATCGCCAAAATGGGAAGGACCATATAAGGTCGTCGCCATTCCCCATCCAAAAGCCTACATACTAGAAGATGAGAAAGGAAGAACTTTGAAGAATACCTTCAATGTAGAACACTTGAAAAAGTTCTATTCTTAGGTGTTACTAGGTTATCAAAAATGGTACTTAGGCATTTACAATGTTTTACCAAAACTTGTATCAAGCGCCGCCCCATAGTAAGGGTACTTGGCCAGAATGAATGAATCGTATGCATAGAATGATAAAGACGTTCAAAGAATAACGAGCAAAGATTAAGCCGAGACAACATGACAAAACACTTGTCCAAAATATAATGGAAAGGAATAAAAAATCCACAAGGGTAAACGCCCCATCTATTACAAATACATTGCCTCGCTAAAACAGAACTTGCAAAAATGAAAGGAAAAAATATAAGTTAAACATTGGAAGGAGGGTCTTCGGCAGGAGGAGCAGGTAGCACAGGTGCCTCGACTTCAGGCAAAGGAAGCAGGTCTAATGGCTCACCTGGAGAGATCGCCTCTGACAAAGACCCGTCGAGAGGAAGCGCTTCAGCCGCAGGCGAGGAAAACAGTTCAGAGGAAGCATCCGGTAGAATAGGCTCGGAGGCAGGCAGAGGAGCGCGCTTGGAGTGGCGAAGAGGAGAGGCTACTGGCGACTCATCTTCTTCTTCGTCCCAAGAGTCATGATCCTCCTCCATCGTTTTCTTCTGGGTCGCCTCCGCCTCAATCCTTCGTTTCTTGGACGCTTCTGCCCTAGCCTTGTAATCTAAGAATTGGGCAAAAGAGGGAAGCGTCGCAATGGGGAACTTAGAATCAGCAACCAAGATATCCTTACGGATTTCGTTGAAGGCATCCACTAAGGCTCGCCGACTCCAAAAGCCTGCTGCAGTATCAAAGGCCTCGCTATTCTTGAATTCCTCAATAGATTCGGCGAGACGTTTGGGAGTCTCCCTCTGGAAAAGCGAGACTTCCTATTCCGCTCCCTAGGCACGCTTTTCAGCCTTAACAGTGCGCTGCTCAGCATTAACGGCATGGTGCTCTAGGGAAGCTGACTTACTCTTCTCCAGCTCAATATGCTTAAGAAGGTCCATGACCTTACCGGTCACCTGAGACACTTTCGTCTGCGCCTTCGCCGCTTCGGCCAGTTTGGCTTGAACCCCTAGAATGTATTGAGCTTGGCGAGAAATTTTGAGTTCCAGCTCATCCCTAGCTGCTCTCTCCATAGTCAACTTACATTGGCACGCTCCTGCCGAAGCTCCAGTTCCTGGACTCGCCCGAGTTGCGCGGCAGTGGCCTTTCTCTCCTTTGACAACTCCACAATGGCGCTACCCATTTGGAGTTGCAGCGGTAAAAGCTAAAAAGCAGACTGTTAGGAAAAAGACTTAGAAAAATATTTAAGACTTAAGGATAGAAAATAGTACCTGGGAGAACAAGGTTAGGTCGTCTCGCACGAGGTTATCCAGAGCGTCGTCGGACTTGACAATAGGCGAGCGGTCGGCAGGAAGACATGCGCCGTTCAGCAGATGGAGACCCAAATTGGGGTCCAGAAAAATGTTCCCCCTCAGCAGGGGAACATCTTGGAGACCGTCACAAGGAGTCCAAGGCGCACCGCCTGGATCCTCACGAGAGACCCACTCAGGGTGTTCATCCACTTTGAGGACCCGGTGCAGCTCAAATGTCGGTAATGGAAAAGGCGTCTCTAGGTCGAGTGGGATGGTGGGGGGCAGATCCCTATCCGCCCTCGAGATGGAATCCCTCGTCGAGGTCTTCTTCTTCCTTGCAGAGGGAGCGCTGGGACTTTTCCCTACGTACAAGGATCCGTCGTCCCTAACGCTTTTTTCTGTTGAAGTACCATCAGAGAAGACATTATAAGTCCAAGCTATCCACAAGTCTGTCACAACAGGCGCGCCCCACTTCTTAGTATGAAGAATATTTAACCTTCTAGCTAAAAGGAAATCATCGCAATAGCGAGAATAAGGGACAACACCTTTGTAAAGATCCACCGCCTCTTGAGTAGCAGAGCTTAGGGTTAGAGGATCCGCGGAGAGCGGATCTACCTCATCCTCAGGGCGCGCCTTCTTTTTGGAAGACTGCCTCTTTCATTTCTTGGAACCCTCTGCGCGTCGCTTGGGAGCGGTTCTAGTTCTTGCTCAACTGGTAGAGTGAAGGCAAGGTCAAAGCGCGAAAGAGTTTTTTCTGCAAAAGAAAACGAAACAAGTTATTACCCGTGTATTGTAAGAACGATGCTGGACTGGAGAAATGCCAGCGTTGAAAAGATCTTCCTCTGTGGTCTCCTTGGATATCCAAGAGGCACGCCCAGCAAGATGGTCGGCATACACCATGTGGAGGGACTCTTATCCTAAAGGGATAGTTCATCCTCTAGAGGATAGGGGTCGCAAAGCGCCTTAGAAGTACTACACCAAGGAACCCCCCTTGGAAGAAAAAATAGGAACTCTTCCAATTTGAGTTCCTTGTCATATAAGCCGTAACTAAAGGCCATGCGGATTTCCAGTTTAGAATTTGTTGTCAGGAAAGCGACTGACAAAGTTAAAACGCCAAAGGGATTCGATTCTATCCTATAAAAATGGTGAAACAAGACTAAGGAATATGTATAACCCCTCTTCTCACACAAACACCTAAAACCTACCCAGGTGCAAAGAGAGTTGGGGGAAAATTGGGTAGGGGAGACGTCGTAGTAGCGACAGGCTTCGGCTAGGTCGGGGTAGAGCGGAAACCTCACCCCAACATCTATCTGAAGGGGATAGATTGTTTCCTCGCCCATGCCTGGTTTAGAGATGAGCTGAGCATTCTCAGATTCGCACTCATCCGGGATGGGAAAGCGAGGCGCTAAGGCGTCGCCCATACAAGACTCATCTACGACTTTATTAAAAGTAAACCTAGAGATAATATTAGGCTTAATGTCATTAAACCCAGGAGGAAAGAAGACGTTCGCCTCACCTCCTGTCGATCCGCTCGCCATTGAAGAAAGAAGGCGCTCATGACGGGGGTAGAGGCTTGGCTCGAAGGGAGAACAACGAGCTATTTTAAAAGAGCGACCGGAAAATCGAAGGTGACCGGAGAATTAAAGGAGACCAGAGGAAAACTGTCGGCATTCTAGAGAGAAGGAAGAGCTTTTATAGAGAGGGAAACAGGTTTAGTGAAGTAAAAATGGTGGAATGAAGGAGAAGAGACCTATTTATAAGAGCTCTCCGGGGGAAGGCCAACGGTCATCCTACTCCTAGGGGTGATGATTGGACGAAACGTCCTCGGGAAGCCAAAGGTTGCCAATGGTCTGGAAGCAACGGCTACTTCTTGTTCATAGATAAAATTCAAAATTCGAATTTTGAGCAAAGGAAGCCAACTGACACGCCAATGGTGCGCCCATCACCTATCGTATAAGGCATCGAAAAGTTCGGGTCAGCGGACAGCCAGAGGACCTAACAAACCCAACACGAGCAACGCTCGTATTGGGCTTCGGGGGCAGATGATGGATCTTGGACTTTTGGGCCTCGATAAAGGAGGCCTTAGTCCCAAGAACGAAGCCCATCGGCTAGGAGAGCGCTATTGAGGGCGCGCCATTGAGGAATATTCGCCATCCGGACAAGGTTCAAGATTTGAGGCCCGACAATGAGGAATGGGAGACCAGCACGCCTGAAGTGGAGCTCCGGCACGAAGCACAAACCCACTAGGCAGCACACTGTTCAAGATCACCCCACTCAGCCCAAGTCGAACGTCACCTAGGATAACAGGGGTCAAAACACAACCCAATTCAGGTTAAGGGGGAAGGCTATAAATACCTTCACCCCTCTTTACTTCAGGCTAATGCCACAACATTTTCATAACTTACATATAATCATAAACGAACTCCAGTTAACTTAAGCAGCGGAGGGGAAACAAAGGGCAAAGCCTGGGATTTCCTTCTTGCAAGACGTCGGAGCGCCACGAGAGAAGAGTTTGGAGCACTCAAGAGACACCAGAATCCAACATCCCCTGAACATTAAGTTCTTCTTTGGCTCGCCTTGAAGAGACTCGCCTAAGGTATTGCCCTCAAAGGAATCAAAAACTAGAAGTGTTGACTGTCTAAGTTGTTGCCCTCTGAGGCGTAAGCAAAAGGTATTTCCATTTAAGTCGTCAAAATCCCAAGGCATTAGCTCTCGTAAGCATTGTTCCCTTAAGAGTCAACTGCCTAAGGTGTCAACCATCATATTGTTTTATGGTGTTACTCATATACGTGCCAACAACCTAAGGTGTTAACCGCTATAGGTATTACAGTACAAATGTGTAGCCTTTCGAGGTGTAAGATCAAGGTGTTTTATTCATAATAGTTAATCATTAAATGTGTTTGCCCAAGGTGTTAGTTGTCATACTCGTCAAGTGCCTGAGGCGTTGCCCTCCATGGAATAAGCTAATGATTTAATCTTAAAGGCGTTAGTTGTTTCCCTCTAAGGCTTCAACAATCCAAGGTGTTGCTCTTTTATGCGTAAGGCCATGTGTTTCCATGAGAGCTGTCAAATGTTTAAGGCATTAGCTTTCGTGGATGTTTCCCTATTAGGCTTCATCCACCTAAGGCGTTGCTCTTTGAGGCATCAACCGCCTAAGGAGTTACCCTCAAAGGCGTCAAGCGCCATAAGTGTTGAACTTTGGAGGCATTAGCTGACGAAGATTCTCTCAAATGAGTTGCTTTGTGAGGCGTTGGCCTCCTAGGTGTCAACCACCCAAAGTGGTACCCTCTAAGGCATAAACCACCTACTACATTTACACGAGACATTATCCTAAGCCATTGCCCTCCAAGGCGTTGAACACCCAAGGCATTAACCTTTGTAGGTGTTGCCTTCAGAGGAGTCAAATGCCTACGTCGTTGCTATATGAGGCATCATCTACCTAAGGCGTCCGCTGTCGGCATTGCCAAACAAAGTGTTACTCTCTTTAGTGTCAACCACCGAAGGTGTTTCCCTCTGAGACATTCACCCTTAAAGCATTGCCCTCCGGGGAGTTAACCGTCTAAGGCATCAACCAAAGTTATTGCTTGTCAAAGGCATCAAGCACATGAAGAGTTGAAAATTTAAGGCATCAACCTAGGAATTACCCTCAGGATCGTTGTCCACCATATGTATTACACTATAAAGTTGTTGCCTTTTTATGCGTGAGCCCAAGGTGTTTCACACATATTACACAATCAAGGCGTCAACCTAAGGTATCGGTCGTCATAAGCGTCAAGTGTTAGAGATCTTTCTCTCCAACGCATTGGACACCCGAAGCACTGGCCACCAAGGCACAAGTAAGACATTTTACTCACTAAGGTGTTTATTTCCCCAAGCGTAACCCTAGGAATTTCACTACTGAAAATTTACTATTTACTGATGAATCTTTATCATTAGTAAAGGGTTAAAATTTCGTCGGTACAAATGACTTTCGTCAGCAAAATGAAAATTTCGTTGGTAAAAATATCATCGTTGAATACCCCATCGGTAAAGATTTACCGATCAAATTCTGTCAGTAAATCCATGAATTTTGTTGACTAAATTTGTTCACTTATTCGAATATCGTCGCTAAAAGTCATGTTTTGCCGATGATATTTTTGGTCGGTAATAGTTATTGCCGACGAATTGTGTTGTTGTAGGTAATATGACTTACCGACAAAGGTTTTGCGTATGTACAATATTTCCCGTCAGATTTTTTTGTCGATAAAATTATTTACCGAAAAAATGAAATGGTCGGCAACATATTTTGCCGGCAAAATAAAACATTATAAGAGGGCAAAAATGAAATGGTCGGCAAAATAAAACATTACGTGCAACATTTGGTCTATGACAAAATAAAACTTATTATTGCATATCATGTAAAAGATGAATCGATATTACGTGAAAAACACCATAATTATCTCATAAAATACTTTTTTCATGGTTAACTTTTGCATATTATGACGTATCTTTGCACATCCTCTATTAATCAAATTTCTTTCGCTAATAGCCTAATATAGAAGAAGTCATTGTTATTTTAGAGAGATTCACATAAAAAATGTTAAACAATCATAATTAAAAATATCTGATGTTTATCGGTGTTCCAATTGTTTAAAAGAAATTCTCAATCAGCAAGATCCATATCCTTAGGTGTATTTGAAAGACACTTCTCATTGGTCTGATATGGATGGTAGCATTTGGACTTGAGATCGTTTAACCAATCACTATATTGTTTCCCCAATCAATGACAAGATAAATGATTTTGCTGCCTCACTTCGTTCATCAATTTCAAAGTGGTTCTAAACATACCGCATTGAGTTTAAACACACCATGAACAATATTTGGCATGCATATATAGTATATGTGAAGCTAACAAACAAAAACTTACACAAACAGTTTCAAAGATTACTTCCTTTTTGTTATTGGGAAGACGGTAAAATCTTCCAAACTGTATCGGTACTTATTTCATATTGCGAGCTATAGTGCCACTATAACTTGCTAACTTTGAGAAAAATGATCCAATAGGTAGTCTATTAGGACTCCATTCAAGTGGTATTTTTCTTCCAGTTCCAGATCTGCTATTTCCGGCAGAGTAGTAGGCCCACGTGACTTTCTTTGTCTTTTGTTGTTTGACCTTGCGTAATTAGTGATGAACAAACGAATTGGCCAAATGTTAGCAGTTGATAACAAACTACTTTAAGTAATGATCAATTAGTTTAATAACTGACCATCTTCCCGAATTTCGTTCGCACGACAATTGGCAACAAACGTTGCATGAGCACGTGATAATCATGACTCTTTAGTCCAATGATATTCCTCTCTTTCAACTTAACACACTGACAAATGTTGGAAGAAAACCCACCAGGAAGTGTTAAATCTCTTAGAAATTTACAAATAATGGTTTTTTCCGCATTCGTCAATGTATATCGCGCGTGAGGTAAGACTGTCTTTTGACCTTTAACCACTGGATATAACACATGTCTAATACCCATCACTTGTAGGTCCTTTATCGCATTGAGATTGTCATTGCTCTTATCTCTAACACCAAGCAATATGTTCATGATGTTCTGTCAAACATTTTTTTCAATATGCATTACATCTAAGTTATGCGACAATAGTTTAGACTTCCAATAGGGTAAATCAAAGAAGATACTTCTTTTCTTCCAATTCCCTGTTGGGGAATCAATTCTAAACATTGAAAGTTTTCTCTCTGGTTTCCCATATCGTAATTTCTCTAAGTGTTGGAGTTCTTCCAAAACCTTGTCTCTAGAGGGTCTTTTAGGGCTAGACGAATGCTCTTCATGCCCATCAAAACCAACACTTTTATATCTAAAAGGATGGTTTGCTGGTAGAAATCTCCTATGACCCATAAAACATTGTTTCCGACCATGTTTCAAGTGGTGATAACAAGTTTCCTTTTGGCAAACAGGGCAGGTTATAAAACCGGATGTACACCAACTAGACAAGTTACGATAGGCTAAAAAATCATTAATAGTCCATAACACACGGCAGCATGCATTTGAAAGAACTCATTTGTACTTGAATCATATGTTCGAACACCAAGATACCACAAAGTCTTCAATTCATCAATTACCAGTTTCAAGTATACGTCAATTTCATTACACTGAGAAGTTGGTCCTGGAATGATAATTCAAAGGAAATAGTTTGGATCTTTCATGCATTCAACAGGTCACAAGTTGTAAGGAATGAGGATTACAGGCCACCTGCTGTATGATCTAGGCACCTTAAAAGGATTGAATCCATCACTGTCGATTCCCTATCGTATATTACAGGCCACCTGCTGTCGATCTAGGCACGTTAGAGAAGTTGTCTACCAAAGGTAACGACTTCTTTAGGAAGCAGATTATCGAAGATGGACAAGAAGTCTTAAGCGACCAATATGGAAAGTGAAGTTGCAAGTAACAAGTTCCTTTCGGAGAGGCGAACACTCCAAAAAGTTTAAACTTTATTAAGGTTATTTATCTTCAAGCCTAGAAGTCTATACATTTAAGTCTTAAGATATTTTCCTTAAGGGGTTTATACTTGGAGAGACAAATGAGTGATTCTATGAAGTCTTATCATCGTTCGCCTAAAGAAAGGTCCAAAGACCCTAAGGGTCGAGACAATCATGAAGCGAAGAAAAAGTCGAAAATCGCTATGACTTAGACCTCGGAGGAATCGCCAAACATATTCAAAGTCAAATAAAAATAAGGGATTGCGAATATAGAAGGCATTCAATATTATAAATAACCGAGTCTGAATTCAATAAATAATTACAAGGAAAGAAAAGAAAATATCATCTAAAACAGAAGTATATGATCGCGGGAGAGGTGGAGACTTCAGGATTTGGGGTCTTCAGGAGCAGGAATGCTCGGCTCGACTTCGGGGGCAACCTCTATAACAAACGTAGTTGGGTCGACCTCTTCAGCAGCAGCAGAAGGGGTTGGCCGAGGAAGGGAACTCCAGAGGAAACCATTAAGGGACTCAACTTCCCGAACAGGGAAGTTGGGATCGACCGCTTGGACATCCTCGACCATGACTTGGAGGAAGTCGGCAATCTTCGACTTCATCACCTCCAAAGCACAGTCAACAAACTCCTCAGAGGCCTTGAAGTCGTTGACCACACTTTGGGGTGAAGGAACAGACTTCAGCTGTGCAGCCAGCTGTTCCTTCTCCTTTTCCAGGGCGATCCCCCTGGCTTCAGCAGCAGCCTTCTGGGCTTCAGCAGCAGCCCTCTGAGCCTTAGCAGCTTCCCTCTGAGCCTCAGCGGCGACCCGTTGAGCTTCCGACTCCGCCTTTTGGGCTCAGGCCTCCTTCAGCTCAACCTCTAGGCGAGCCCTGACAGCCTCCCTTTCATCTAAACACCGATGAAGGGCTTCAAATTCTTGAAGGGCGACCGCAGCATCGGCCTCCCTCTTCTTCACATTAGAAAGGAGCCGTTCCTCGTTCCTGAAGTACTCCTCCCGGGAATTTCCACCAAGGAAACCGCCGCGTCAGCGGTCGACTTGATGGCCTCCATCTGCCCCGGGGAGATCCCCGTGCTCCGGTATTGCTCCAACTCAACAAGCAAATCAGAATGCTGGTTGGCGAGCTCTCAGACGATGCGACCCATCGCCACCTCTTCTCGAACGAGCTGGAAACAAAGAATAAAAAGGTTGTTAGGCTATGGAAAAGAGTGAGCAATGTGAAAACATAAAGAGGAATTGAAGCCTTACCATAGCAACTCGTTCAAAATAGGACCTCATGATTCCCTCGACTTGGTGCAGCTCCGAGGGAACCGCGGAGCGATCCCTGGGAGGAATTATCCCCTCAAGGAGTCGCATACATAAATCTGGGCTTCCCCAGAGACTCTTCTTATCAGAGACTCCCTTCTTCGAGAAGTCTCCACAGGGGAACCAAACGCCCCGAGAGTTCGCAGCCTTGAGCGGTTGGAACATGCTCACCAAGGAGCAGTACACCTCAGAAGGAGTATTCGAGCCGCTGGGGGCATCAGACCCCTTCTTCTGAGTACCAGATCCCCCTGGAGGAATAGGGACTGAAGATTCGGAAGGAGAAGGGGCCGCCAAAATCAAGCCTTCTCCCCGGGGGCAGCGGATCCCTTGGGAGGAGAAAGAGGACTCTGAGGGAGAACCGGGCGATCCTCACTCCTGACCTTCTTGGCAGGAGGAGGAGGAGGGTCCCGGGCCACATCAGCAGTGGGCTTCTCTGCAAAATAATAAGAAGATATGTCAAAACCCAAAAACTGCAAAGTGTGAAAATAGAAATCAGCATATAGCGAGACAGCATACCTGGTTGGCGAGGGCCAACAGTGGCCAAGGGAAGTTCCTCTTCGGGCTTCCTCTTAGAGAAACGCCTACAGGGAGGAGGAGGAGGATTCAGCGACGCCTGATCGGCGGATAGCCCCGCCTTTCCCTGGTCATCAAAGAGACCTATGAGTTTTTTGCCCCGGTTGCCTACAACCAATAAAACAGAAAAAGGTTAGAAGAAATACCCAATCATCAAAAATTGGCGTGGCCTGATGAATGCCCACCATCTTGAGCATATTCTCGGTGGTCTCCGCCACCGAATGGATGGGACGAAAACTGGACTACCGATGCAAGCGAAACAGGTCGTCGATGGCGTTCTGATCAGGAGTAGACAACTTCCAAGATACGCCCCCTTGTAGAAGAAGTAAAACTTCTTATAGTTGTAGTTGGTGCTCCGGAAGTCGTCGACTTCGAAAACGTTCCAGCTCCAGGATTGGCCTCCCCACTCCGCAAACTTCGGCCACCGGGACTGGAAATGGTAGAGATGGTTCGTTCCAGCAGCCAATCGGAAAAAAACACCATAACAAGGCCAGTGAATACGTCCATTCTTGACGTATACACAGGAACTTGAATCCAACCCATATCCTAATGGCGTTGGGTACGAGCTGTGTGGGATGTATCATATAGAACCGTCACAACGTCTGCAAATCCTCACAGAGAGGAAAACACAACCCAGCATCGATCTGGGCCACATAGATGTAAACCTCTCCATTGCGAGGATAATGCAGACCTAGGCATGGGTATCTAGGACCATCCACCGCACCAAAACCATCAAGCGCCGCCACCGTCTTTAAATAAGTCGGCTCAAACAGTTCAGATATGGCAACAACGAGTATAAAAAACAAGGAAAAACAGGGGATACTCTCATAACAGAGCAATAAAATAGAGTATTTAGCTTTTGGAGAAAAGATGGGCGTCTGGAGTTCATACCCATCCACCACCACAGGCGTGGCTGCGTTCCTCCCAAGGTCAGCCTGCCTCTCAGTCGAGGCTGGCAGAGAGCCGTTCCTAATGGTCAGGGGGGCATTGGTGTTCTTCGGCACCTTAGGGGTCGAAGAAGAAGCCTTGTTGGCTGTTTGCTTGTTCTTCCCGGACTGACTGCGAGTGGCCATGGAGTCTGTTAGGATGAGGTTTGGGAATATTGACAAGGAGAAATGAGGAGTTTGCAGGGAAGGATCTCAGGAAACGAAAAAGGCTCTCGAGTATGAAGAAATGGAAACGTAAAGGACAAAATAAGGGAACTGTTGTCCCTTATATAGACAAAATAAGAAGTAACCGTCACAGGCCGAATCGAAACGGCACAGAGGAATAATTGCCCCTTTTTGGAAAAAAATCGAAACAATGTCAGAATTCTAAGAGACACCTCGGGGAGACAAACAGTTGGCCAGTGCAGAAAGCTGTCAGACTACCCTTGGGTTACGGAATATTAAATGACAAGCGTGCTTCAAATGACTGTTCGACTTCTGGATGACTGTGCAGTTATTAAATGCTAAAGTCCATCAAACAGACAAAGTGATCGCCAGCGCACTGATAGGCTTTATTAAGAATACCTTTTATAGGTTATGATCGCTTGCAAAGAAAGGTAGACTTTCACAAGCCTAGACTGCCTCGAGTGATCGCCAAGAAGGAATAAAAAGAAGAATATTCCTTTAGCCTTTGACGAGGGGATGACTGATCGCCAAACAAGCATGAAGTGCCCCTAAGGTCAGGAACCACAAAAAGAGACAAGGAAAACCAAATTTAAAGCGTCACTATCTCAAACCCTACCAAGAAATCAAGCTCGACTGAAGGAACTTCAATCAAGTTTCGGGGGCAAATGTTGGGTATTGATGGTGACGGCCCAATAAGAAAAATGCCTCGAAGGCCCAATAACCCTGGAGGGGGTAAACCCAAGATATTCAAACTGGATCAACCTAAGTCAAAGTCAACCTGGCCAACTATACAGTGGCCCAGGATCGAGCTCAAGACGATATGGACGCCAAAGGCTCCCCAGCTGGTCGCCATCCTTCATCCAGTCGCGACCTCCTACTGCTCGCCATGGGAGTGCTCGCCCCGAAGAGAGCCTTGCCTCTCTCCTCTGGTCCCACCAACCGTTAATAAGGAAGTGGCCACGATATACCACGTATCTCGGTCACATATTCACTAAAGATTAGATATGGTAACTGCAATATCTCGCCGTAACTGCCATATCTATTTTCCAAATCTTCAACAGCACAATATTCACTAAGATATAAGGTTACCTTATACGGTTTGATCTCTCCTACCCTATAAATACCTGTGCTTTACATACATTCATTACGTTTTGAGCTATATACACACATATACGCATTTAAGCATCGGAGAGGGACCCAGAGACACCCCCTCTGTTGCGCTCCCCTACTTGCAGGTTCACCGGAGCTGAGGCAAAAGCACCATTCAACCGTCGTCTGACATTCAATCCACTGCCAGATCAGCAACCAGGATTTCACGATCCAACACCGACCTTGAAGAAAAAAATCACCGCTCGGTCTCGGTCCTAATCGGGCCGGTCTTGTCGGGAATTCGATTCTACAGTCTTTTTTTATTACCCCTACTGAATATTGTCCTTGAATGCTGAGAAGGCATTTGAAACAGGCTACTCTGAATCATTTGAGCTAAGATTTTGATCAATGCTAAAAGACTCATTCGATGTCACTGGAGTTTCTCTTGAAGACCTAGTATCCTCCAATGTTTCCGGGTATGGTGAAACATCCATGGGTCAATAAGACAAAGATGCGTCAAGTTCATGTTCTCCATTATTAATGATTGAAATTTGACTGTTTGAACTTTCAATTATATGGAATTGAGTCACATTTTCTTCCTTTAACATTCGGTATGCATTTTGTGTTCCTTTGCAGCTGACAGTACGGAGAAGGCCAATCCAACGACTCAGGCACTGAAGGCTGCTAAAGCTGTTAAATCAAGAACAACCTTCAAGAAGAAGATTGAAGATAACAACACACAATCTTCATATAGAAACTTGATTGTAGCTAGGTTCTGATAAAACTTGATCAGATATTCATATAGAAAATAGAAAATTGTTGTATGTATTATGAATTCGTTTGATGCTACTTGATATTTGTTTAGCTGAATTTTCATAAAAAATAATCAGATATTCAAGAAGAAAATGAAATGTAACGGTTGCAAATGTGGTGACTTATGTTTGTGGAGAAATTGTTAAATGACGTTTTATCTTCTCTTAAATGTTAGTTACTTTAGTTTAGACATTTTGTTACTTAACCGTTACTACATCATAATACATAAACTTACAAGAAGGGTACAATCGTCTTTAAATTAGGTCACGTGACTTGCACGTGACAGTCAGACAGAAATATGTGACGGAAACTTAACGGAATAACCGTTCAGTCACATCATCAAACTTAAGTAACGGTTCAATCACGCAAAAAAAGATGAGTAACCTTTTAATCACACTTGTCAAAGTTACTAGAGTAATTGTTAGAGGTAATTAACCCTTAAAAAAACAATAGACAGGGTAATCTAGAGTTCTTTAGTTAATAGTAATTGGGAGTTGAGTCATATTCGTATTCTCCTACCCAGATCATTTATTCATATTTAATATTTTATTATTTACAAGATTATTCCTATTCTTCTTATCTGTAAAGTAAAAGGATCTTTTAGAGTTTTGGCGTGAATAAATCAAAAGGGTATTATTGTCAATCGATACATCCGGTTAAACTCTAATCTCATACTATTTTAAAAATATTTAATATAAATCATAATTGTTAAAAAAAACTCTTCAAGGTTCAGGAAACTAAAACATGAATAATTATGAGTCTCATTTTGATATTTGACCAAGTTTTCGGTGCCATTTAAAAAAAAATGTTAAATGGAAATAGAATTATTAACCAACCTATGAAACCCCTATCGATATTACTCCCCTCAATACCACAGCCAACCCAAACAAAAGATTGCCCCCTAGCCACAACCAAGCAAACACCCTGGTAACCGAACCAACAAACCCCTGAAAAATCACCAAATCAACAACTCACCACCCAAACAGTAGACCGGCCCCTCCCATGTGAGATTGTAGGCAATGAACCACCAATGAATTCTGGCCTTAGACCCTATATGAAACGCATACTGGAGCGACTACTCGAAACGGAGGAGGAGGAATCCACTAGTGAGAGAAGACCCAAGACATGAACATATAGATGGTCGCAACCAAATCCTTGGCCCGGCGGAAGTGAGATCAAAGGCCCCCGACCAACAAAGGAAAAGAGTTGTAAGAAGACAGGAAACAGAAAGTATGAGAGATCGAAACCAGGAGAAAACCGAAAAAAGGTTCAGGAAAGGAGACCAAGGAAAATAACACAAAGACCATGGGTTTTGGTGCTTGTCCCAAAACATCCACACGGGACTAATGAATGCACTTTGTTGGAATGTCAGGGTTTGGGATCTACCCTGACAATTCACCACCTCAGAAATCTTGTTAGGAGACATCAATCGACAATAATTTTCTTGATGGAAAAAATAAAGAGCCTTTTTGTGAAACAATCCGGCACCAAGCTGGAATGGATGAAGCAACATATGTTACACCTAGAGTAAACTCAGGGGGCCTTGCCCTATGGTGTAAAAAAAATATAAGGATACAAAACCTTCATAAGGTTCCCAATATCATAGAATATCGAACATCACTTCAGGGAATTGGAGATCGGATATACATGACCTGGATATATAAATACCCCGTCATCAACCGATGAATAACAAATTGGAACAAACTTGAGCAAAGAGGAAGAAATATAAGAGTTGCATGGGCATGCCTAAGAGATTTCAACGACATCAACCACCACCACGAGTAGAAACTAGGAGTCTGAAGGAAGGAACAACGTAGACAGATGCATTCAATGCGATCTTGAACGAAATAAATGTTGAAGATATAAGATATAAGAGGTTGCCCTATACTTGGTGCAACAACAAAAGGGGTAATGCCAGGGTAACAAAACAGCTACACCGTATTGTCTCGAATGCTGAATGGAGTAGTTTATTTCTTGCAGCCCACTGCATCAATGAACTCATGTTAGGATCAGACCATGCATCGATCATACTACTCACACAACAGAGGACGTGAGAAAAGGCATGCGCCTGATTCGATTTGAGAAAATGTGTCTAGAACACCTGGAATGCACGGAGGTAATCAAAAACTATTGGTATCCCGCAAACAAAAATACAATTGGCAAGCCACTTCACACCAAACTGAATAAATGCAAACAAATCCTATCCAGATGGAGCAAAAACCTGTTAAAAAACAACATCATAGAGCTTCGAAAAAAACAAAGAACACCTACGACAGCTTATAGCCCATCAACAGTTGTCAACCGATCCAAATGTCGAATGGGAAACTCGGACCCAAATAGGAGAACTTTGGAAGTGAAAAGAGCTATATTAGAATCAAAGTGCAAGAGTGAAATGGCTAGAACATGGCGATAAAAACACAAACTTCTTCCACTTGACAACAATTACGAGATGTAGACGAAATAAAATTTTCCGCCTCAAAGGGGAAAGGGGAAACTAGATAGTGGTTGAACACTTAATTATGATGAAGTTGGGAAACTACTACACAACAATCTTCACCTCAGAAGTTCGTCATTGGAACACAAATATTGTAGACTGCATCCCAAACCATGTATTTTGGAATTTTCTATCCAAGGAACTGGCAAACTGTGGAACCAGATATCTTCATTGTGGTCAAATCCTTCTTTTAAACAGGTACCGTGAATCCCTACTTAAATCAAACAGATATTACCTTAATCCCAAAAACCGCCAATCCTACAGCTGCATCAAAATTTATACCAATTAGCCTTTGTAATTTTATATATAAATCATCTCTAAGGTCCTAGTGAACATATTAAAAATGCTACTACCAGAACTTATTACTCTGTTCCAGAATGCTTTTCTGTTAGGTCGTATGATACACGATAATATCCTAGTGACACACGAAACCTTCCACTATCTTCAAACCGGCGGAACACAAGAAATGTGTATTGTGCACTCAAACTCGACATGGACAAGGTGGTAGGAGTTATAAAAAGTATGTGATCATTGGTTGAGTGATTAGCACATTGGAGTCTCAAAGAGTTGTAATTCTTTCTATGTGTGTTCGGATCATTCCAATGTCTTCTTGAGTCTTCTAGTGTTTTCTTGTGTAATCTAGATCATTCCGTGTAACCTTGTAATATTCGTAGTGATCTCTTCCTTAGATTAGGATATAAATATGTGGAGCTTTATTCTAAAATCTTTAACTTTGAGAAATAGAAATAAATCATATTCTGTTTTCTATTAATTCTGTTTTTTAACATAATTATGTTTGCTTCGTCTCCAAGCTATCAATCCTTCATTTCTTTCCCTTCAATCTCAGTGGTATCAGAGTTGCAACAATCTGATGGGTTCAACAACTGATTCATATTCAAGTTACGATTTCTGCATTCAAATCTCAACATTCAGTTCATTCTCTGGTATCGACTTGAACAATGGATGATTTGCTTCCTCCGGCATTTTCGAACAAGAGAGTCTGCTTACTCACTGGAGATGACAATTTCCAGTCTTGGAAACAACAATTACTTCTTGTTGTTCGTGGATTTAATCTGGAATCTCATCTGTATGGTGTCAGGGACATTCTGATGCACAGTGTGACTGAAAATGGTGAAAACATGCCTAATCATGTCTATGGCACATATCAGCAACATGATTGTGCCTTGGCTTCGTGGCTTTTAGTCTCAATTTGTCCTTAAGTAAATAGGTACTTCTTAGGTTGTATGACAGTTAGTGCAAGTTGGTCTAAGTTGCATCAAATATTTTCATCTTCTTCTACCACTCGAGTTATGAGTCTCTACGGCAGATTGAAAGCTAGAAAACTGATAAAGCAGTATGTTGGTGACTATCTAGCTGATATTCAATCTACTTGTGATAGTCTTGCGAGTTGCGGTCATCCAATAGATGAGATGCAACAGATCTCGATTGTTCTAGATGGAGTAAATGGACAATTCGACAATGTTGTTGTTGTGATTCATGCAAGTAGGAATTCATATGATCTTGCATCAGTTAGTTCAGTTTTACTAAATGCTAAAACCAGAAGTCGTGATCAGTTGTTTGATCCTCTACTATTTTCTCAAACAATGGTCCATAGCTCTGAAATTTTTTCCAAAATTGGAGCATCAAACACACTGAATGCAACAACTTCTGTGTATGTTCCAAGTGGAAGTACTTTTAGCGGTCAAAATCAGCCTTCAAATGCTCAGAATCAATATGCTTCTTCATCAACTCAATATATTCCTCCGGTGTTTGATCGTGGATGAGGATCTGGTGGAGGAGTCAGAGGAGGAAACAGACCACAATGCCAACTGTGTGGCAAAGTTGGTCACCTTGTAAATAGATGCTACAAAAGATTTGATGTGAACTTCCATGGAATCAACTCATCAAATGGTACAAATGGACAGATGTCTGCAAACATTTTTCATACTTCTTGCAATGAATGGAATGAAAACTCATATCAGTTTAATGTCTCCCTGCCACAGCATCCTTCCAATGCTTCTAATGTTGTTACACACTCTGCATCTAATCCTATTAACTCTGCAGTGTTTCTTCCGATGGCTCCTCCTGTTGGGAGTATCCTTACATGCTTCCACATGGCTATGCAAACGTTTCTCTTTCTGCTCTATCATCTAGTGTTGCTCCTCTAGTTCCTCAAGTAAATTTTGCATCTCTTTCTCAACCTCAAAAGATTCGTGTTGATCAGATTTGGTATCCTAATTTTGGGGCATCAAATCATATCACAAATGGACAGCCTGTGGGAGCCGAACCATACAAAAGAGCAGGTACAATTCAAGTTGGTAATGGTTCACATTTATCCATTTCTCATATTGGTACATCAGTGATATATACGAATTCTAAATCTTTGTTTCTTAACAATTTGCTATACACTCCTGAAATTACTAAGAACTTAGTTTCTGTTTCTCAGTTTTCCAGGGATAACAATGTGTATTTTAAATTCCATCCTACATATTGTGTCATTCGTGATTCATCTACTCAGAAGGTTTTGCTTCAAGGTGAATATTCGGGAGGCTTATACAAGTTAGACTTTCGTAGTTTTAGTTCATCTAGGTCTCATAATAAGAACACTGATATTGATGGTAGTTGTCAGAATATTAATGTTGTTGATTCTGCTATTTTGTGGCATCAAAGACTTAGCCATGCATCATTTAAAGTTTTGGCTTCTGTATTCAATCATTTTGATAAGAAAAGTTCATTCTCTTATGGTTTATGTTCTGCGTTCTCTGTAGGTAAAAGCATTCGTCTTCCATTTTCTAGTTCTACAACTCAATATTCTAAACCTCTTAAATTGGTTGAGGTTGATTTGTGGGGACCTTCCCCTATTACATCAAATGGCAATAAATTTTACATGAGTATATTTGATGTATACTCGAGATACACATGGATATATTTTCTGGAAAAAAAGAGTGATGCTGCTCATTTCTTCATTCAGTTTCACACCTTGGCTGAAAGGCAGTTGTCGTGTTCATTACAATCAGTTCAAATTGATGGGGGAAGAGAATTTAAAACTCTCTCCTCTTATTTTGGTCAAAACGTCATTGCTCATAGGATAACTTGTCCCTATACTTCTGAACAAAATGGAATTGTTGAACGAAAACATAGACATATTGTTGAAATGAGACTAACTTTTATGTATCAAGCAAGCTTGCTTATGCAGTATTAGAGTGATTCCTTTTTCACAGTTGTGTTCTTAATCAATAGGCTACCTACTCAGGTACTTTCTAATCTCTCCCCTCATGAAAAGTTGTTTGGTAAGGTTCCTGACTACTCTATGCTGCGTGTTTTTGGTTGCTTGTGTTTTTCTTTCACACGTCCTTTTAACACACATAAGTTGGATATTTATTCCACTCCTTGTGTATTTCCTGTATATTGTTCTCAACAACATGGGTATAATTGTTTAGATTGTGATGGTAGAATCTATATTTCCAGACATGTTCGTTTTCATGAGAATCTGTTTCCATTTGCTGAGAAAAATGACAAATTCATGATGGCTTCTGTACCGAAAAATACTTATACTAGAGCTCCATTTTTTTTTCTTCCATTTGGTTTTGTCGATATGCCTTCTGACCATTGCAATGTATCTCCTACTTGTCCTGCAGTTTCATCTGATACTATTTCCTCTTCAGGAGATTCGATAGATGTTTTACCTTCTAATGTTCTTCCTACTTCTCTTGATAATCCTGTTGTGGTGTTACCTATTCCTTCATTATCTGAAAATGGTTAGCTCCAAATATTGATTCATCAGATCAGCAAGATCCTGTCATCCGGTATGTTCCTTCTTCAAATAATGACTTGGTTGAATCTTCACGATTTGTATCGGGTGGTACTAATAATCTTCATTCAGTACCTTCAGTTTAGTTTTACAGATCCTCGGATAATTCAACCTTAGGTTCCAGCTCCAGACGAAACATTCATTCTATGATAACAAGATCAAAACGGGATTCTCAATTTTCGGCTTTAACTATAGTTGGAGAAGATTCGGTTGATTTACTTGATTCAGAACCAGCATCAATACATGCAGCCCTTCGAACTACACATTGGACTCAAGCTGTCAATGATGAATTGCAAGCTCTGTCAACAAACAAGACATGATCTGTTGTTTCTTTACCTGAAGGTCGAATTCCAGTAGGTTGTAAGTGGATTTTTAAGATCAAACACAACTTAGATGGCTCTGTAGCTAGATACAAAGCACGATTGGTTGCCAAAGGTTTCTCCCAGAAACCTGGTTTTGATTTCTCTGAAACTTTTAGTCATGTTGTTAAATCTCCTACTGTTCATATTGTGTTATCCTTAGCTTTAACTAATAAGTGGCATCTCAGGCAAATTGATGTAAACAATGATTTTCTTCATGGTGAGATTACTAATGAGGTTTTCATGACTCAACCTCCTGGCTTTGAGAAGTGTGACTTGTCTGGAAATGTTCGGGTATACAAGCTTCATAAGCCTTTGTATGGTTTGAAACAAGCACCACGAGCTTGGTTTGAAAAACTTATACATTTTTTCTTAGTTCAGTTAATGATTCATGTTTCCCAATCTGATAATTGGTTGTTTATCAAGAAGACTTCTGCAAGTTCTGTTTTATCCATGATAGGTAATTTTTTTGTCAAAAGTCTTGAGTGATAAGGATAGTTAACCATGTCCTAATGGAGACTTGTATAGGAGTACAGTGGGTACTCTTCAGCAGATATGTGCTACACATCCTGATATTGCATTTGTTGTTAACAAATTGAGTCAATTTGTTCAATCTCCAACACTATTTCACTGGAATGCTCTTGTTCATGTATTAAAATATCTCCAAGGCACTTTGTTTCATGGTGTTCTGTTTCAAGCTACTTTGTTACCATCTAATAAAGTTTCTCTTGTTTCATATGCAGATGTAGAGTGGGGCAGTGATCCCATAGATAGGAAATCCATCTCTGGACATTTTCTTCTCTTTAATGGTAACCAGATTGTGTGGAGTTCTAAAAATCAATCAGTCATTTCTCGGTCATATGCTGAAGCAGAATATAAGGTAATAGTTAATGCTATATGTGAGATTATGTGGGTGACATCTCTACTTCAAGAGCTTCAGGTTCTTCTTTCCTCTATTCCAGTTGTTTGGTCTGATAATACAAGTGCTATTGGTTTGACTGAAAATTCTATACATCATTCTAAAATGAAACATATTGAGATGGATCTAAGTTTTGTTCGTGAAAATGTAAGTAATGGTCAGGTGATTGTTAACTTTGTGCCTTCTGATGAGGAGTTTGCAGATATTCTTACAAAACCGCTCACTGAAAAGTTTTTTGTTCCTCTTCGTCAAAAGCTTGGTGTCTATTCTCTTGAGGAGGTTGATGCTTTATCCAAATGTGTCACTGAAGGTGTTTAAGTTGTTGATCTTTGTTTGATTGTCTTCCTTCGTGAAACTTGTGTATGCCTTGCTTAGTTGGTGTTTCATATCAGTTATGTGCTCTGTTTTAAGTTCTCATCTATCTTGTTCTTCTCTAATCTGTTTGTTCTGTTTTTTCTCTTGCACTACCATCTCTTTGTTAAAATTGTTGATTCATGGTTTTCTTTCTTTTCTTCCTTTTGGTACTAGCCATAACTCACTCTTCAAAATGTTTAGGATTGGTTTTTTACTCTGTGTTTTACCATCTTCTCTTCTTGTTTGGTCATTCTTTGCTTATTTTCCTTGTGATCATATATTGGTGATATATTTCTTCCTCTATTCTTAATGATCTCATCTTGATTTTGAGTCATTCCTTAGAGAATGGTTATGATAGCTCATGGGGTTTAATTTCAAATATAATCATTGAAGAAGATAACGTCAAAGATACTTCTTCTTTGGTTTGAGAATGAAAATATGAAGGCTCAAACCTTGCAACCCCAATGAAAAGATGAAGTCTCAAACCTTCCTATCATTAAAAAAATAATAATAATAATAATAATAATAGCAATGAAAGCCAACTGATGAATGAATAAAAAAAATCATCAAAAGAAAGTTGAAGTTGAATCTCTTCAAGGATGACTCTATAAAGTTATGATGTGTATCATGAGAATTTAGAAGTGATTTCTCACATACATCTCACAAGGTTGAAACGAGTAATTGTGATGACTTGGTTAGTGGAGAAGTTGTGTATTATCTTGAGTATTAATCAATACTAGCTGGTTGAGCTTGGTTTATGATTTGGGTACCTTTTGTGTTGAATTGTAAAGGAATCATGCGGTCTTCTATTTTGCCTTGTGATGATTTGATGAAGAAAAGGAAAGATGAACTGCAGTTTAGATTGTGATCAAGTTGGTTGTGAATTGAGAATAGACATATCTGGTTTTTCAAAAGTTAAACTGGGTCAAGCATGTAGAAGGTAAAAGGGATCAATCAAACAAGATCAAACAAGCATGTTTAAGGAAGATCTTGGATAGGGAATGTTAGGAGTTATGAAAAACATGTGATCATTGGTTGAGTGATTAGCACATTGGAGTCTCAAAGAGTTGTAATTCTTTCTATGTGTGTTCGGATCATTCCAAAGTCTTCTTGAGTCTTCTAGTGTTTTCTTGTTTAATCTAGATCATTCCTTGTAATCTTCATAGTGATATTTTCCTTAGATTAGGATATAAATATGTGGAGATTTATTATGTAATCTTTAACTTTGAGAAATAGAAAGAAGTCATATTCTGTTAATTCTGTTTTTAACAGAATTATGTTTGCTTCGTCTCCAAGTTATCAATCCTTCATTTCTTTCCCTTCAATCTCAGTTGAGATCGACTAATACAAGGTAGGACTGGGCATAAAAAACCGGTTCGGCCGAACTGAACTGTACCATTTGTGAACCGAACCGATTCTAAAACCAAACGATGTTTTTGCAAAAAAAATGTAGCAGTTCAGAATAGGTATAAAAAATGGTTCTCAAATGGTAAACCGTACCACTTTTTGTACCAGTTTTAATATAATATTATATTTAATTTAATAAAATAACTACTTTAAACAGACTGGACGGTTGGAGCAGTTGGTTCTTCTTCTTCTTCCTTTGTCTTCGTCACTAGTTGGACTACCCACTTCTTCTTCATTCGTCTTCATCTTCTTCTTCTCCTCACTTCGTCACTGGTTATTCTCTCTTCACTTTTATTCATCTTCACTTCGTCACTTCTTCATCTTCTATCCACTTCTTCATCTTCTTTTTACTTCTTCTTCATCTTCACTTTGTCACTTCTTCATCTTATCTCCACTTCTTCATCTTCTCTTCACTTCCGCTTCCTTCGTCTTCATCTTCTTATTCACTTCACTTCGTCTTCAATCTGCGTCTTCGTCTCTTCCGCGACGCTCTTCGGTCTTCTTCTTCAATGAATCTTCGTCTTTCATGAGTATCAAAAAGTGAAGCACACTTATTTTTCAGAGTTTGTAATTTCTTATCCTTCATAATTTAATGATTCTTTAGGATGGGTCAAATTTAGAGTGTATGAATATTTTATTATTTAACCCAAAAACTTGAAGGTTAATAAATCTATATAATGATCCTATTACTGGAAGATGCACATCAATACTCAAACAAATAATAAATCGTATATTAAAATTTAAACTAGATTACGACGCGCTACGCGCGTCCATGTTGTTGTCGTTGGTCCCGCATGAGGTGTTACGAAGGCACGATCGTTCTGACTGCTAAGATAATACAAGAATAGTATGAGTAATAAACATTTGATTAAAATATTGATGTAAAACTGAAATTAATTTGCATAAAATAATGAAATAGAATTTTAAAAATCAAATTATTTTTAAAAAAATTGCTTGAGTGGGCAGAAGCAATAAACACTACTAAAAGATATCCTGGTTGCTCGAACAATTTGTTAAAAATATTTAGAGTTTTTAAATTTTATTTTAGCATCTTATACAAATTAAGTTTATTTTTACATCAATAACATTTTAATCAACTATTTTGTTCTCGTAGTATTCTTGTATTATCCTAGGAGTCAAAACAATCATATCTTAGTAACACCTCACGCGCAACCAACGACGACTTCATTATGAAGAAATACACTTTAGTGGATTAAAAAACTCACTTAAACTATTTTTTTAATTATGTATGTGTAAGAAATATATCTACATGTTATGAAGGTACAATCATATATTATAAATGACATATATACATTGGTTGATTCAAGTTTTTCTATAACTATCCATTGAATGTAAATAGTTGGAGGTGGCAAATGGTGTGTCTCAATACATTTATCATGTGACACTTACCAAACACGAATACGCACGATAAGCTTATTGTGTCATGTTCCTAAACACAAACACGACACGAATCCTAAGCTTGTTGTGTTATCGTGTTGTGTTAAATTAGTCAATTATATGTTTATATGCGATATTTATAAAAAAAAAATAATAATAACGAATTGTTCATACTAAGAATTATCAATTCAAATATCATATTTCACAAGTCTTTAATGTATAATTTACAAAATCTAGAAATTATATATCTAAGTAGACTTTTAAAATCTATTAAATAAGACTTGCTTAGAAAAGTATTTTTTTTTAACAATTCAAGTCCAAATTTATATAGTTGGCAAAAAAAGTTCAATTTTATCATATTATCCTGTGTGTCGTGTTCTGATACCTAAACTCGAAAATACTTTCATGTTATCGTGTTCGTGCTATCGCGTTATCGTTATGTCATATGCTTGCATTAACACTATTTTTTCGTGTGTGCCTGTGTCATGTTATCGTGTTTTGTAGAAACTTATCAGCCCTATAAATAGTCTCTTAAATGATAGTACAATTATATATAGTAATATAAAATGACACAAATAGTCAAAGAAAAAATTAATTTAAATTAATAAATATAATTACAAGAAATTAAGATGCACAACTACGTCATTAGTTAATTAAGAATTCATTGATCTAGGGAACACAATATTTTTGTAGACTACATTTAGAGAATGTAAAACTGTAATTCCATCAAAGTCTCCATTCTTAACCAAAATTTTTGTTGTTGACTGTGCGGTGTCACGTTATAAAAAACATATAACTAACTGTAACTAATAACATGGTCAAAAAATTATATATTACTGTTTGAGAAAATTTGACTTTGCGTCTTGTTTATAATCATCGCAATACTAAAACGTACTACAAAGGTTTACGAGACATTTGTAAATGTAAGTAAACATTTTTGTGCTTTCTTTGATATCCTTGAAATAAATGTTTTAGTTCATTTAAATAATAGACCAAGAACTCTTGCATAAAAGCGTTACTCGTAAATAGTCTCTTAAATGATAGTACAATTATATATAGTAATATAAAATGACACAAATAGTCAAAGAAAAATTAATTTAAATTAATAAATATAATTACAAGAAATTAAGATGCACAACTACGTCATTAGTTAATTAAGAGTTCATTGATCTAGGGAACACAACATTTTTGTAGACTACATTTAAAGAATGTAAAACTGTAATTCCATCAAAGTCTCCATTCTTAACCAAAACTTTTGATGTTAACTGCGCGGTGTCACGTAATAAAAAACATATAACTAACTGTGACTAATAACATGGTCAGAAAAAATATATATTAATGTTTGAGAAAATTTGACTTTGCGTCTTGTTTATAATCATCGCAATACTAAAACGTACTACAAAGGTTTACGAGACATTTGTAAATGTAAGTAAACATTTTTGTTCTTTCTTTGATATCCTTGGAATAAATGCTTTAGTTCATTTAAATAATAGACCAAGAACTCTTGCATAAAAGCGTTACTGATCATAAAACTCAAGCATATCAGTCTTTTGCCCGCCTTTACCTCAATCTTTTCCGCCTTAGTCAACTATTTTTTTTCTGAGATCCTATGGATGCCCCCGCCTTACCCAGTACCGACCTCAATCTACCCGCTTTGAGGGTATTTATTTTCAAAGTCGACAAGATTTAAACATGAACACTCTGATACCATATAAGATTTCAGGCGTAAGCCTTAACCAATTGTCCCATGAATCCGAACGTTTGAAGGAATGCATTCGGTATAGGCTTATGATATCTTAACATGTTCACTATCATATCTATGAAGCAACAACTATTACAAATCAACGTTAAGAAACATTCAACGATATGTTTTTAAAAAAATGAAACTAGATATTTGATTAACTTAGTCCTCATTTTTTATTTTGATATTTTCAAAGTTATGTTGAGTTAAGTATTATTTAAATTTTAATTTCAGATATATTTGGAATCTATACGATTTATTATGTTTGAGTATTAATGTGCATATCTCAGTAATATGTATAGTAAATATCAAACTCTGAAAAATTAGTTTACTTCACTTCTTGATACCTATGAAAGAATGTGCATACAAACTAATGGATACTAAATCCTAAAAAAAAGCAATATATTTGTTTTAATAAGACTACTAATTAATTAATCATAACATTTGAGTGGATTCATTTATTTATTTTTTGTATTGTATATTTATTTGAGAAGGAAACATTATAAATTTTATAATCTAACCTAGTTTAAGTTTAGCTAGATATCTTAATAAATATTGTTAATCAAATATTAATTCTCTTACACGTTCAAAAATTTATTTTTTTTCAAATACTTAGAAAATTAAATTGTTAAAAATAGTTATAGTATTGATTGTTAGATTTCAATAATAGGTAGATGATCAATCCAACACATCACCGAGGTTATATCAATTTAGTAGTCAAATATTTTTATTTCGTCATCTAATACCAAAGTGTTTTAATGATATTAGTTTTAAGTAATAACGTTAATTACTTTGGACAAACAATTACTAAAACAATTAACAAATATATTTTAGTATCAAATTAAAATAACTTCGTCAAAATGTTAAATTAGTCATCTATGTATTTATATTTATAACAAAATAATTCTGTAATTGTTTTTTGAAATTTTATTTCTCTCATTATTTGAAAAACTTTGTTATATGATCTACCATGTAACTTTTAAATGAATTATGTTGACAACATAATATATACTTATCATTATATAAAATTGTAAAGTTACATAAATTAACATAATAATTGAAAATGAAATTTAATTAATTAAGAATATTCCATAACATGAAAAATAGATCAAATTTCTTTTTCACGTCCATTTTAATTTTGCAACCTTGATTATTTTGTATGTAATAATTATTTATCGCTCTATACAATATATTATGTATATTCAACATATAAATATACGTCAATTTTGATCGATCTTAATTTAGTTTAAATTCTCTAAAATTATTGATCAAATGAGATTTTTATGGCGGTGATCTAACTTTTCAATTTCACAGTTTTCTCATCTTTGTTTGGGAAGGGGGAAGAGAGGAAAGTATAATATTTTAGAGGAGGAAAAAAGTAAGTACGAGAGAAGCAACATGAAATGATAAAAAAATTAATGACTAATTAGGAAGAAGAGAGAAGACTTTCAAATAAAGTTTTTTCTAAATTAGAAAGTTAAGGGTACCTGAATAATATTTTTTAATTATAATTTAGGTACGTTAAAAAAAACATGTTATTAATAGTATAGTGATAAAGCATCGTATTGTTATGGCATAGTCACAAATTTAAATTTTGACTTAAGTATATCCAAAAATATCTTAGTATCATTGATCTAGTGGAAGAATGTGTTATTCTAATAGTGAAAGATCCTGAGTTTGAAAGTTCGCTGGAGTCCTTTTTTAAGGGATTGCCTATTTGTAAATTGCATTCAATCTTTGTCAAACATTGATTATAAACAAAGCACAAAGTGAAACGCTGACATATACTTTTCGGATCATGTTATTAGTCACAGACAATTATATGTTGTTTAGTCATGTGACACGGCGCAGTTAACAACAAAGCCTTTGGTTAAGAAAATGAGACTTCAAAACAATTACACGTATACATACTCGAAACGTAGGCTATATAAATATGTCTTTTACATAGACCAATGAATTCTTAAATTACTAAAGATGCAGTTGTATATCTTAATTACCTATAATTGTATTTATTAGTTTAATTGTTTTTTTTTTCATTGACTATTAATGTTATTTTGTATCACTATATATAATTATATAGTCATTTAAGAGACTATTTACACTCAATAAATAGTTATAGAAAAATTTGAATCAATACATATATATCATTTACAATAGTAAACACATGGTTGTACCTGCATGACATGTAGATATATGGCTTATACATACACTATTGAATAAATATTTTAAGTGAAAAATTTTTAATCCACTAAAGTGGATTTCCCTAATGATTATACTACACTGCGACACGCGCACGTTGTCGTCGTTGGTCGCACATGAGGGTTTACGACAGTATGATAGTATGAGAATTAAACATTTCATTAAAATCTTGTGGGAAAAGACTGAAAATAGTACAACATGTTTTCACGAAACGTTATTTGCATCGACATGTTTTTCCACGATGGTAAATGTTCCAACATGTTTGAAAACGATGGCAATTGGTCCTTAAGTTAATCCTCTGTTACAAATTTATGTTAAGTACTTTTCATATTTATAAAATTAACCGAATACTTTTTCAAGTGTTACAATTATACCCTAAAAAATTATATTAATGTTATAAATAAATAGGAACTCCAATTGAGCCCCAATTGGGGTTCCTACGATCGGGGTTCGAACCCGGACTTGGTCGCCCAAGGTTGCATATCTGCCAGACCAAGTCCCCAACCTTGGGCAACCTGGTCTAGGTTCGAACTCAGACAAAGTCCCCAATATTGGGAGACTTGGTTTGGGTATGTATCCAGACTATAAGACCCCCGAGATTGGTCAATTGTAACCCCAAACAGTTGGACCAGGTTGGGTACGAGCATGGTTCAATCAATTGGGGCTTTAATTGAGCCCTACTCAAGGGTCATATTGTCTGGGTTTGGACCCAGACTAGGTCATCCAAGGTCGGGTACCTGTTCTGGGTATGAACTCATTCCATAGGACCCCTGATTAGGGCTCAATTGGAGCCCAAATCGTTTGGATTAGGTTCAGACGCAACCCTGTTTGGTCGATTGGGGCTCCAAGTGAGCCCTAATCAGGGGGGGTCCTATGGCCTGGGTTCGAACCCAAACCAAGTTCTCAATCTTGGGTGACCTGGTCTGAGTTCAAACACAAACCGTAGGCTCCCCGATTAGGCCTGAATTGGAGCTAGTATCTTATTGTAACATTAATATAAGCTTTTAGGGTATAACTGTTAACAGTTGAAAAAGTATTCAGTTAATTTTATAAATATGAAAAGCATTGACGGAATGATCAATTATCATTAGTTTCATACATGTTGGACAATTTAAAACATGGTTGGTTGCAAAACCATTTTGTGCAAACATGTTTGACTATTTTCAAACTTTACCCATACATTATTGATGTAAAACTAAACTAAATTTGCATAAGATGCTTAAATAAAATTTAAAAAACTCTAAATATATTTGAAAAAAACTGCTCAAGCAACCGCGATTCATTTTAGTAGTGTTTCTTGCTTTTTGGTTACTCGTGCATTGCTTAAAAATATTTAGTTTTTAAATTTTATTTCATTGTCTTATCCAAATTAAGTTTAATTTTAAATCAATAATATTTTAATCATATGTTTAATTCTCATACTATTCTTATATTATTCTAAGAGTCAAAAGGATAATGCCTTCAAAACACCTCATGCGCGGCCAACGACGACAACGTGCACACGTGTAGCCCGTGTCATAATCTAGTATATATAATGTAAGAAATAACACCCTAGAAATGGATGAATGGAACATTTTGTTGCCTGTACCTCTCCAAATATTTAATAATATAATAATAACTTTTACAAAAGTATAATAATTTGGAAGTGTGGTAGCCAATTCCACTTTTCATAGAGCAAAATTATTAAAAGGCTAAATAATAGTGTTTTACATACTTACCATCAATAATAATTTATAAGTTACAAATTATTTTTTATAAATTAGTTATTCATGTTGATTCTCTTTCATCACAAGTTAATACATTTACTACTATCATCTTTCTCACCCTTTGTTAGTCGACTCTCCAATTATAATTCACTATTCGTCATTCACCACCCGTCATCGCCCTCATCTTCGTCCCCTAGTTGTCATCCCCAATCGACATTACCATTGTCTAGCAAAAAACTATTATTGCGCTTGAAATCATTTTTCTCATACCACTTGACATCTTTTAATTGAGATAAATCGTGTTTCTATCAATATATATATATCCATAATTTTATCAATTTTCCATGAAAATATTAATTTAAATCTTTCAATTTGATGTGTGAATTCAGAGAAACTCAAAAAACATGTTAGAATCAACGTGTTGTTATAATAATCGGTATGCACATACCGATTTATAAGTCAAAAGTCGGTCAGGGCTAACATATTTTTGAGTATTAAGTTTAAAAAGGCTAACATGTGTTGAGTTATAACTCGGTAAGTACATATCAATTATTAAAAGAGAAATTGACAACGCTATGGTGATTCCACCATGTTTCTGCCGAGATTTGATGGACTCACATATCAAAATGAAGAATTTGAATCAATGATTTAATGGAAAATTAATAAAATTATGGATATAATTTTATAAAAAAAAACATTATTTGTCTTAATTAAAGATGTCAAGTGGTTTGAGAAAAATAATTTCAAACTAAAAAATAGGTGTCAGCTAGACAACAGTAATGGCGATTGGGAATGATAGTTGGGGGACGAAAATGAAAGTGGCGATGGGTCGTGGATAATGACCGAGGAATGACAATCGGGGAGTCGACTATGGAGAATGGCAACAATAAATGTGTAGGTACTACAAAGGAGAATCAATATAAATAAATAATTGGTTTATAGAAAGAAAAAAATTATAGTTTATAGTATGAAGGGAAAATATGTAAAATAGTATTAAGATATTTCAGTATTTTAATAAATTTGGTATACAAACTAATCGTTAATCTAAAAATAGAAATTACCAATTATTAACGATTGAATTAAAAAAAATACAGCATTTTATATTATCATCAATATGATAAGCAACAATTTGTACATTCGTATGTAATTTGATAAGCAACAATTTATGCATTCATTATGGGATTAATGTAGATTACTCTACATTAATCCCATAATGAACCCCTGAAGATATTTAAGGGTGCTAATTGTTTTTTAAAGATAACGTCAACACCGGGTAAGTAAAGTTCTTACTAACCCCACAAACTAGTTAACTATAAACGTCACTTAAATAAAGACGTGAAAATAAAAGTCTTTCTATTCAATTTTGACCAGGAAAGTTTTATTCTTTTGGCATTAAATTAGTAACCAGTAATGCAAAAGTGTCCTTTAGTTTGTCATGTGTATATGAATTTATGCCCTTAAGAAAGTAAGGCAAAAAGCACATACACAGAGAACGAAAGAACCTCAACTTGATGCCAACATTTCAAATGGCAAAAGCACGCAATAGCAGCACCAAACCAAGCAAGATGCAATTTTTTTGGAATACAAAATATAAATTACATTATATAGTATTATTTACCATAGTTATCAGAACCGGACTGTCGGACCGGATTCGAACTAGATGGACGGTTTGGTTCACACAAAAGACCGAAATGTATAGTGAACTCAGTTTCACAGGTGTAAATCGTCCGAATTTTGAAGAATTGGACGATTTTTGAAAAACCAAGCGATTTTGGTTCTTTAATTATTATTTTTGGTTGTTCCTTTTGGTCGTGACTTCTGTTCTTTTTCTTTCTGTCTAGGGTTAGTTGTTCTAAATTTTTGTGGTTGCAGGCTCTGCCTCTCCTCCGTCCAAATTCTAGATTTGGAGTTCTTTCCTTCTGCTGAAATTCATCTCTCTAATTCATCTCTTCTGTGGCGTCTCCCTCTTTCGTTTGGATTTCTCCGTATTTTGGTGACTCAAAATCAGATTCCTCCACGCTGTGCGATCTCAAATTGAGCTGGGTCGATTCTTATCAATGCAGGGACTGGAATCCGTAATGCCAAGCAATGAGTTTCGACTCTTCTATCAATTGATTGCGCTTCCGAGTTGCCTCATGATCGATGATGGTGGTTAGATCCAAGATAAAATAGTTTGCTATCTTTGTGTTGATTATGTCCCTAGAGAACCTTAGCCCTCCAATCCTTAAGCAAGCTCTTCCTTTCGTTGAGCAACTCATCCATTATATCAAGACTTAATCAAAGGAAGAGAGGAATTTTCTCCAAGATCGGAAGAAAGACGTCGTCTTCGTCTTCTCAGTTCTCTTCATGCTGCTTCCTCTTCCAAATAGGTGGCATTGTCTTTTTCTTCTTCTCAGCATCGTCTTCTCTGCCGACCCGGTTGCTCATTTCTATCGCATCTCTTCATCAGCCTTTCTCAGCATCAATCTTCCGCCACTGATTCTATTTTCCTTTGTCGCAGCTCCTCCTCCCGTGATCACCTATTGCGGATCTGAGACTTTCACGGTCTCTTACCACTTGCAGATGCAGTTGTGTCAAATGGTTCCTTCTTCTATTTATCTGATTCTTACTTGGGTTCGACCAATTCACATCTCCATTCTCCAACATTGACTGATTTCCTCAAAAGCAAGGTTTGGTAACTTTGGTTGTGATATTGGTACATGACTTTCAGTCTTGTTTCTCTGGTTCAGCTAAAAGACCGACTTGCATAGCAACATTGTTTGAACCGATCGAATTTACAAAAAACAATCTATTTTTTTAAAACCGATCGGAGACGGGGCGAACTGAAAGGGGGACAAGTGGGGCTAGAGGAGACAGGGAGGAGTGGGTTGGAGAGAGGAGGTCGACAAGAGGGATGGAAGAGGACGGGATAGGGAGGGAGGGGAAAGGGGACAGTTTTTTTTTTAACTTATAAACAGTGAACCGCACATTGATCGGATCCGACTAGGTTGACCGGGTTGGATCATATAAACTGGGACCGACTCCCTCGCCGGTTCGAGAACCGGTCCAGTTTTGATAACACTGGTTCAAACGAACCCATAAATTTTTGTAAAAAAAGTGCATACACCCACCAAAAAATATCAAAAAATCAAAATCAGACCAATTGCTGCTTTGTGGTTTCCATTCGCTGCAGCAACCCAGCAATCTCATCTTGCATCCTCAACTTCATATTTTGATAATCACAGTGAGAATTCTCCAAACCCTTGAGCTCTTCCAGCTTCTTCCTCCTCCTATCCTCTGTCTCTCTGAGGCAGAGCTTTGCGATCCTCTGTGCATACTCTTCCTCCATCTTCTCTGTCTTCATACAAACCATCTCCTTGTACGCCTCAGCTTCTCTCCTCGCTTCATCTGCTTTGTTCTGGAACATCCTCATCTCCACCTCCTTGATCCTTATGATGCTCTCCAAGTTATCAGACATGTCCACTTTGAGGTCTTCCTCTGTTTTCAGTTCAATGCTTGGTAAGGAAGAAGCTTGGAGGGTTTTCTTGTGGAGGTCGACACCCATAAAGTCGGTCAAGGATCTCATGAAAGAGGAAGGTTGTAGAAGAGCAGCTATTTCTTGATGAGTAAAGCTGCTTGGGTTGAACCGAAGGGTGGCTTCTTTTGATGATGTGCTGCTGATGGTAGGAAGCTCTGCCATGCTTTCTATGCCTGATAGAAAGAAATATTTTGAATCCATCAAATGAATAAAGAAACAGCTAGTATGAATTTACAATAAGAACTAAAGACAATATGAGTTCATGGAATCAACAGTATTCATCATCCTCAACAAGGAAGACATCAACCAAGTTACCAATTTATTTGAAAAGATGAACTCTTTAGAACAGGCCTGTCAAATCATTGAAGTAAATACTGCAGCCCCATAACATTCCCCCTTAATTTCTCTCCGTTTATTTACTACTCCTATAAAAAACTAAGCCCCATGCACACATATAATGAGATACCTATTGGCATCCATTTACATTGAACACGTAGCACACGTATAGAATATGGTTTACAAACAAAAATAAGACACCAATAAAGAAAGTGTCAAGAAAATTGAAGCTTACCATTAAAGAATTGTACGATCACAATGCAGGCCTCTGAAGGAGAAATCGATTTGTCTTGAAGCTTATAGAGCATCTCCTCTGCCTTAAGATAAACCTGCTTACCCTTAAAATCTTTACTGCTCCTAAAGATCTTCCTGGCACAATCAAGCTCCTTGGCCAAAGTCTCCAGACCCCAGTCCTTGGCACAACACGTAAAAACATCCTTAACAAACCCTAACATTTCCGAAGTATGGTTGCAGCCAATGCAATGGAACTGCATCTCTGTGGCTCCCATTGGACCCTTCAAGCTCTGTCCAGGCCTTATCAGGTTCCTCTGAATTCCACAGGAAGCATGGCACCAATGCGAACACACATCACAGCCTACCCAACTGCAGGTATTTTGTGCACAATCAAAGTTAAGGCATATAGGGCACATACACGAGCTGCAGAACCCTTTATTTGCAGAGCAAATCTTGCACTCACAATCATCTACTGGCAACAAGCTCTTGCACATCACATTTCTACACCTCATGAATAAGAAAATTTCTATCAATTCAGGAGTAGGGAGACGGTTCGTGGGAGATATGAAGCTCCCAAGCCCTGTTCGGGCTGCAAGAAGCATGTCAAGCTGATCTGTATGGCATTTAGCGAGTGATTCTTTTGAAAGATCAGATCTTCTATCGAGTCGGCTTTGGAGAACAGCTAACTCTCCCCTCCTCTCCGCAATCAAATTCTTCAAATAGTCCTTGGCTAATTCAATTGCTCCATTGGGGAGCTCTTGTACGGTTTTGGCCATTATCGGGATGGAAATTGACACAATCTCTCTAACAAGTCGCTCAGGCCCCGGAATCCTTCTTCCCCTTGAATCGCCCGATACTGTGTCCTTCCGTGGGCAAGCGGGCAATTCAGAAGGGAGGAAACAGGAATTGCTGTCACTTGTATTATTAGCTTTGTAAAGACTCAAGAAATTACTAGTACCTCCTCCACTGGGATTGTTAGAAAGAGCAACGCTGCCATCGCCAACTGGCTTGAATCGGCTGTGGACCGAGCCGTTCGTCCCCTCACCTGCATGCCAAACTGGATCATCGTAGTTTTCGGTGGAATTGCGAGTAAGGGAGCAGCTAGGGTTGTGAGAGAAGGGAAGGGAGTAGGAGTAGGAGATGGAAGGAGCTGTGAAGTCATTGGAGCAAGTCGTTCGGGTGTTGTTGCTGGTCGACGGAGCTGGAGCTGGAGCTGGAACCGGAGCTAGAGAAAGTGAATCTCTTGCATTCTGAATAGAGTTCGAAGCTTCGGCAGCGGGAGACGCCTCAGGAGGAGCCAGGGAAAGGTTGAGCCTCTCAGGCTTCTGCCTTTTCTCTCTATCGTTGACCTCTCTTTCGGTTTCATGTTCTTCCAGCTCTCTCTTTGGACCCAAATTCAAGAAATCGCGCTCGACCCATTTGTCGGAATCATCTGGAACAGCGACTTCCTTGCCCTTGGTGCCCATCAGGTAGCTGAGGCTCAGCTCGGCGCTTGAATTGCCTTTTCTTGAAGAGGATCTGGGCTCGACTCGATTGAGACCCATCTTCGATTCCTGTAAAAGATCCATCTGATTGACTAGAGAATCGATGTTTTCATCTGGGTTGAAATGATTCTGGGTCAAACCGCGGAAACGGCTGAGCTTGCTCTGAGAGCCTTCTTCCATGGGTAGGTCACGGTGGAGATATTGCTCTCACCGAATATGGCCGCAAGTCAAACAAATCAGATGAGTGAAGCCAAAGAGAGAAGAAGTGGGGGAGGACGAAGGGGGCAGTTTATATGGAATCAGATGGAGGATGTATCTTTGGAGTTTGGACGATTGATTGATTCTTTCCTTTTTTTTTTCTTCGGCACTCTGTAACGGCTGTAAATTTCAAAGTCAGACCGTGTGTGTTCAATACATTTGCACAGCGAGAAATTTGCGAAAACGAAAAGTGGGTCCCTCTCCCAAATATTCAATGCAATGGCGTGTTTGGTGTTTCTGCGCGTATCCTTTTGAAATGTCCGTCTTACTCTAGTTTCATTTTGGATTAACCATAATTTCATTAACCCATTCAATACATGGCACTTTAATGTTTCATCTTTTAATTAGAGATCTTCAAACTTTGAAATTAGATAAAAATATGGGAAAAGTAGGAAATTTCACCCCGGATGTTTACAATAATGATAATTTGACTCATAATATTTGTTATCACACCCGGATGTTTTCGTTTGTTAGTAATTGGACATTTCCGTCTATTGTCGTTTGTTGTCCGTTAAATTACTCTCACGTGGTTTTCATGTCTTCACTCACAAATGTATATATCTAAAACACCCTAGCCACTTTATGTTGATAAAGTCTGTGTGTTCTCCATTTTTCATTTCCTCTTCTCCCTTCGGTTGGGTCGCCTCTCTTTGCGTCTTCTCCGCTCGTAACATGAGGTCTGGTAAGTGTTGGATCGTAAAATTCTGGATGCTGATCTGGCAGTGAAATAAATGCCAGACAAGGATGGAAAGACGCTTCTGCTCCAACTCCGGTGAACCTGCAGGTAGGGGAGCGCAACAGAGGGGGTGCCTCTGGGTCCCTCTCCGATGCTTAAATGAGTATATGTGTGTATAAAACTCAAAAACGTAAGGAACGTATGTAAAGCAAGGGTATTTATAGGGTAGGAGAGATCAAACCGTATAAGGCAACTGAATATCTTAGTGTATATTGTGTTGCTGAAGATTCGGATCGTGGGATATGGCAGTTACTGCGAGATATTGCAGTTACCAAATCTAATCTTTAGTGAATATGTGACCGAGATACGCGGGATATCACAACCACTCTTTTATTAACGGTTTAGTGGGGCCAGAGGAGAGAGGCAAGGCTCTCTTCGGGGCGAGCACTCTCATGGTGAGCAGTGAGAGGTCGCGGCCTGGTGAAGAATGGCGAGCACTCAGGGCATCCTCAGAGACTTTGGGCTCGGTTCTGGGCCATTCTATGGAGGCCGGTTCGATTCGAATGTCATGGGCTTACCCCATCTATAGTTATTGGGTCTTCGAGACCTTTTCCTTACTGGGTTGTCACTATCGATACCCAACATTTGCCCCCGAAGCTTGATTGAAGTTTCTTCAGTCGAGCTTTATTTCCTGGTAGGGTTTTAGATAGTGACGTCTCAGATTCGGTTTTCTTCGTTTCTTGTAATGGTTCATGACCTTTGAGGCATTTTGAGCTCGTTTGGCGAGCAGTTTTTTCTTCGTCAAAAGCTGAAAAAATATCCTTCCTTTTATTCCCCTTTGGCGATCACTCGAGGTGACCTAGGTTTATGAAAGTCTATCTTTCTTGGTTAGGCGATCACTACCTGCCCGAGGTATTTCTGATAAAGCCTATTAGTGCGCTGGCGACCACCTTGTCTCCTTAGTGGACTTTTAACATTTAATAACTGCACAGTTGTCCAGAAATCGAACGGTCACTTGAGGCATGCCTGTCATTTACTTTTCCGTAAACCCAGGGTAGTCTGACAGCTGTCTGTACCAGCCAACCGTTTGTCTCCCCGAGGTGTCTCTTGGAATTCACATTGCTTCGGTTTTTTTCAAAAAGGTGCAATTATTCTCCTGTGTCGCTTCGATTCGCCCGTGGCGGTTACTCCTTTTTGGGCCTATATAAGAGACATCCGTTTCTCTGTTTTGTTCTTTACGCTTATTCACTCCTTCAGATTTCCAGAGCTTCTTCGCGAACCTTCTCCTTTCCTTTTCAATCTTCTTCGATCTTTTTCAACATTTTCTCTCTACTGCTTCCATGGCTACCCGAGGTCAAAGAGTCAAGCACACAGCCGTCAAGGGGTCTAAGAATGCCAACGCCCCCAAGAGTACCAATGCCCCCTTGACCATTAGGGATGGTGTCGTGCCCCCCTCAACGGGGGGACAACCTGACGTGGGGAGATCCGCAGCTGCCCCAGTGGTGGTGGATGGGCCTGAGCTCCAGACGCCCATCTTTTCTCCAAAAGGTAAACCTCTTTTCTTTCAATGTTCTGTTTTGGTAATATCCCCTACTGTTCCTTGTTTTTTATGTTTGTCATTGCTATATCTGAATGTATTTGAGTAGACGTCAAGCCTAATGAATTGAAGCCGGCTTACTTTAAGACCATGGTGGCGCTTGGTGGCTTCAGTGTGGAGGATGCTCCTAGGTATCCTGGCTTAGGTCTGCATTTTCCTCACGACGGAGAGGTTTACATTTATGCGGCCCAGATCGATGTTGGGTTGTGTTTTCCTCTCTGTGAGGATTTGCAGACATTGTGCCAGTTTTACGGGATTCACCCCACGCAACTCGTTCCTAATGCCCTCAGGATGTGGGTCGGTTTCAAGTTCCTGTGCATACGCCAGGAATGGGCGTATTCATTGGCCTTGTTCCGGTGTTTCTTCCGACTGGCAGCAGGGGCGAACCACCTCCACCACTTCCAACCACGCTGGCCGAAGTTTTCAGAGTTGGGAGGCCCTCAAGGATGGATTTGGAACGTCCATGTTCGTCTGGTCGATGATTTCCGGGCCACTAACTCCAACTACAAGAAGTTTTACTTCTTGTACAAGGGGGGTGTACCCTAGAAATTGTTTACTCCGGACAAGGATTTTCCTCCTTCCTTCGAAGAATTGTCAGGGAGTGACCAGAACGCCATCGACGACCTGTATCGGCTGCATCGGTCGGCCCAGTTCAAGTCCATTCGCTCAGTGGCGGAGACTACTGAGAATGCGCTTGAGATGGCGGGCATTCATCAAGCCACGCCAATCTTTGATGATTGGGTAATTCTCTAACCCTTATCTTGTTTTATCACTTGTAGGCAAGGTCGTAAGCAAGAGCCGAAAACTTATAGGTCTCTTTGATGACCAGGGATTGACGGGGTTGTCCTACGACCAGGCGCTGCTGAGCTCTCCTCCTCCCCCTCTAGGCGATCGTCCAAGAGGAAACCAGAGGAGGCCCTTCCTTCGGCCCCTGCTGGCCCTTGCCAGCGAGGTATGTTGTTTCACACTGTATTATTTCCATATTCCGCCTTATTTCTAAGTTTTCTGAATTTGTTTTGACGTGAATTTCTTCTTTTTGTTTTGCAGAAGAGTCCACGGCTGACGTGGTCCGAGACCCTTCTCCTCCTCCTGCCAAGAAGGTCAGGAGTGAGGAATAGCCGTCTGTTGAACAGCATCCTCCTCCGCCTCCTCCTGATGGTCCTTCCACTGGTAAGGGGAAGGCTCCCGCTTCGGCGGTCATCCCTCCTTCTCCTCAGGGCCCTACGGCTGGCCAGGGGAAGGTTTTATCTTTGGCGCCCCTTCCTCCAACGGCGTCCGCGGTCCCCCCGAAGGAATCTGGGACCCAGCAGAAGGGGCCCGATGCCCCCAGCTCCTCAAGGGTTCCTGGGGAGGAGTATTTCCCTATAGCAAGCTTGTTCCAGCCGCTCAAGGCTGCGAGCTCTCGGGGTGCTTGGTTCCCTTGTGGGGACCTTTCGAAGAAGGGGTGCCCCGCCCAGAAGAGCCTCCGGGGAAGCCCGGACCTGTGTATGAGGCTCCTTGATGGGATAATTCCCTCCAAGGACTGTTCGTCCATCCCCACGGAGCTTCCTCAGATCGAGGGGTTCCTTCGGTCACACTACGAACGAGTCGCTCTGGTAAGACCTCGTCCCCTTTTCTTTTTTCGTAGTCGTTCCCTTTTATCCGTGTCCTGACAGTTCTCATTTTTTCTTTTGTTGTCAGCTCGTTCGGGAAGAGGTGATGATCGACCGTGTCTTCGGCGAGCTCGCCGGCAAGCATTCAGACCTGCTTGTCGAGCTGGAGCAATACCGGAGCACAGGGATCACCCCTGGGCAGCTGGAGGCTATCAAGACGACCGCTGACGCGGCGATCGCCTTGGTGGACAATGCCCGGTCGGAGTACTTCAGCAAGGAGCAGCGCCTCCTTGCTGATATCAAGCGGAGGGAGACCGATGTGGCGGCTGCCCTTCAGGATTTTGAAGCCCTTCATCGGTGCCTTGATGAAGGAGAAGCGGTCCGGGCTCGCCTAGAGGCTGAGTTGAAGGAAGCTCGTGCTCAGGTGGCCGAGTCGGACGCTCTTCGGGTCGCCTCTGAGGCGCAAAGGGCTGCTGACGCCCAGAGGGAAGCTGCGGAGGCCCATAGGGAAGCTGCGGAGGCCCATAGGGACATGGCTGAAGCCAGGGGGATCGCCCTGGAGGAGGAGAAGAACCGGCTGATCAGCTAAAGGCGGTTCCTTCACACCAAGCCGTGGTCGAGGAGTTCAAGGCCTCCGAGGACTTCGAAGACCAGGCTCTGAAGGTGATGAAGTCGACGATTGCCAATTTTTCTCCAAGACCTGGTGGAGGAGGTCTAAGCGGTCGACCCCAACTTTCCACTTGGGGAAGTTGAATCCCTGAAGGGCTTCTTGCGGGGTCGCCTTCCTCGGCCCGATGTTGCTGAAGAGACTGCCCCTGAAGGCGAGCCCAGTACTCCTGCCCCCGAGGATCCCAAAGCTTGAAGCCTCCAGCTCCTTGGCGACCGTATTTCTTTATCTTTTTTAGATAGCTGTTTTTGTAATTTTTTGTTTCGGTTTGTAATTATTTATTTAAGACTTGGTTTCTTTATATGTCTTTATATTCATGAGCCTTTAATCGACTTCGAACATATTTGGCTATCCAATATCTTAATCATAATTACTCTCGACTTTTTTTTGCTGTATAATGGCTTCGACTCTTAAAGTCTCAGACCGAGCATAAGTCTATACGAAATTTTCTCAGGACAATACTCTGACACTTAAAAGCATAAACTTCTAAGTTCAAAGAGATATCACCTTCCTTGAAGTTTACACCTTCGAGGTATTTGCATAATAGCAGGGAATTTGTGGATTTTAAGGCTTCGTCATCCATAGTGATCGCCTAAAATTTATTATCCGCTGTTTAATGGGTTGATAGAAGATCTCTTTGTCTGTCTTTGGCGTCTACTTTCCCTTTTTTGCCTAATTTTTTTGCTAGGTCTCTTGGCCTGACTTTGGCGTCAGGGCTTTTGGCCTAGCCTTGTTACTAGGGCTTTCATTTTACCTAACTTTTTGCTAGGTCTTTTGGCCTGACTTTGGCGTCAGGGCTTTTGGCCTAGCCTTGTTACTAGGGCTTTCATTTTGCCTAACTTTTTGCTAGGTCTTTTGGCCTGACTTTGGCGTCAGGGCTTTTGTCCTAGCCTTGTTACTAGGGCTTTCATTTTGCCTAACTTTTTGCTAGGTCTTTTGGCCTGACTTTGGCGTCAGGGCTTTTGGCCTAACTTTGTTGTTAGGGCTTTTGGCCTGACTTTTGGCGTTAGGGCTTTTGGCCTGACTTTTGGCGTCAGGGCTTTTGGCCTGACTTTGGCGTCAGGGCTTTTTGGCCTATCTTTGGCGATAGGGCTTTTGGCCTGACTTTGGCGTCATGGCTTTTTGGCCTATCTTTGGCGATAGGGCTTTTGGCCTGACTTTGGCGTCAGGGCTTTTGGCCTATCTTTGGCGATAGGGCTTTTGGCCTAACTTTGGCGTCAGGGCTTTTTGGCATATCTTTGGCGATAGGGCTTTTGTGCCCGATTTGGATATCAGGTCTTTTTTCTTCGACTTGTTTCGAGTGGACACGCTTTGTGAAGGAATGACTTTCTTTTATTGACATAACAGTTTGATTACAAGCTATGTATAAAATCTTCTTAAATGCTCAGAATTGAATGGACGGGGTAACCTCTCGCCTTCGGTGGTTTCCAAATAGTAGGATCCTGGTGTGGCGATCTCTACTACCTTGTACGGTCCTTCCCATTTGGCTGAAAGTTTATTTTTACTGTCCATCCTTGTGAATTCATTCCTTCTCATAACCATATCCCCCACGAAAAATTGGCGAGCGCTGACTTTTCTGTTGAAGTACCGAGCGGTCGCCAAGCGCATCTTTGCTTGTGTCTTTTCTGAGAGCCATCTCTTTTCCTCTGCTAAGTCGAGGTCAGTTCTGCGCTCGATCTCATTTGCGTCCGCGTTAAAGTGTAGGACTCTGTGGGTAGGTACTACTATTTCGGCTGGTGCTACTGCTTCTGATCCGTACACTAAACTGAAAGGCGTTTCTCCTGTGGGCGCCTTAGGTGTTGTTCTGATGGCCCATAATACGTTTTCCAGTTCATCTGCCCAGTTCCCTTTGAATGCTCGAACCCTTTTCTTGAGTCCTGCTAAGACAACCTTGTTGGCTGCTTCAGCTTGCCCATTCGTTTGAGGATGATGCACTGAGCTGAAACGATGGTCGACATGATATTCTTCACAGATCCATTTCAGCTCCTTTCCAACAAATTGCGGACCATTATCACTGATGAGTATTTTAGGAATGCCAAACCTGGAGAATATGTTGACCTGTAGGAACTTGATGACCTGGAATTCTGTTGTCGAAGCTAGAGCTTTCGCCTCTATCCACTTAGTGAAGTAGTCGATTGCCACTATAATGTGAGTACGCTGACCAGTGCTAATAGGAAAAGGACCCAATATATCGATTCCCCATTGAGCGAAAGGCCAGGCACCCGCCATTGGGGATAATAGTGTTGATGGTCGACCCGATCGTGGTGCAAATTGCTGGCAAGTCTCACACTTCTGTGTTAATTCGGCTGCATCTTTCCCCAAGGTCGGACAGTAATATCCCAATCTGACGATTTTCCTGGTCAGTGATCGAGCTCCTTCATGACATGCTGCCGCCCCTTCGTGAGCTTCTCGAAGAACCTTTTCTTTTTCAGGATGAGCAACACATCTCAAGTAAGGAGTCGAGTAGCCTCTTCTGTAGAGTTCCCCATCGATGATTAGATAACTGGCTGCGAGTCTTCTAATTCTCGTGGATTCGCCTTCGTCCTCTGGGAGGATCCCTTCTTTTAAATAATTCTGGAACGGGGTCATCCATGTGACCTGTTCTTGAATGTTGAAGACCTCTGCTCTGCTTTCCAGGACTGAACATAGGGCTTTCTCCAGAAATTGCACATCCTGGATTGTCGTCCCCCCGAATGCCAGTTTACTCAAAGAATCTGCCATCTGGTTTTCTTGGCGAGGAATAGACTCAATCGCGAAATTTGGGATTTCCGCGACCAGCTTCTTAGCAATGCTGATATATTTCTTCATCTTTTCTCCCCTTGCCTCGTAGGCGCCATTAACCTGATTGACAATAAGCTCTGAGTCACTTTTTACCTTAAGCGCAGTTATACCCATTCCTTTTGCCAGTCTGAGTCCAGTGATAAGAGCCTCATATTCTGCTTCATTATTGGTCGCCGGGAATGTCAAGGCGATCGCGTACTTCAGAGGCTCGCCCTCAGGAGGGATAAGAATTAAACCTGCCCCGAGCCTTCTTTTGATGAAGGCCCGTCCGTATAGAGTTCCCAGATTTGATTGTTGTCTGCTAACTGACTTGGCCTGTTTTCTGCTTCTGTTTGACCGTTACTCGTACTTTCCACTATAAAATCAGCTAGTGCTTGACCTTTGATGGTCGTTTTTGGCGCAAATATGATCTTGAACTCGCTGAGCTCGATCGCCCACTTGACCATTCTTCCTGAAGAATCTGGTTTCATCAGGAAGTTTTTGAGAGGTTGATTGGTGAGGATCGTGATGTCGTGCGCATGAATGTAAGGTCTCAACTTTCGAGCAGCAATAACTAAGGCATAGAGATACTTCTCAATCTGGACATATTTTATTTCAGCTGAGTTGAACATTTTGCTAATGAAATACACTGAACTCTGAACATTATTTTCCTCCCTTATTAAGACAGCACTGGATGCCACATCGCTAATGCCTAGATAAAGGAAAAGCTGCTCGCCTGGAACGGGCTTTGCCAGAGCTGGGAGTGTTTGGATATGCCTCTTCAAGGATTGGAACGCTTCCTCGCAGTCTGGCGTCCACTCGAACTTGCGGTTGGCCCTCAGAGTTTTGAAAAATGGGAGGGACCTGTCGCTCGCTTTGGAAAGGAAGCGGTTGAGAGCAGCTAGGCGTCCATTCAGGCATTGGACTTCCTTGTGGCAGGTTGGCGACTTCATCTCTTCTATGGCCTTTAGATTTTCCGGGTTTGCTTTGATTCCCCTTTCGCTGACCATGAAACCCAGAAATTTACCGGACTTGACCCCAAAGGCGCACTTGGCAGGGTTCAGGCGAACACTGCATCTTCTCATGCATTCAAAAGCTTCGTGGAGGTCCGTTGTGTGAGGATTTCCCTTGATGGTTTTGACGAGCATATCATTCACGTAGGCCTCCATATTCCTCCCCAGCATGTCCTGGAACATTCAGTTCACCATCCGCTGATAAGTTGCCCCGGCACTGATTCCTGGCATGTCGCTCGGCTGCCAGACGAAGAGCTCTTTAAATTCTTTGAGGAGGGCGGTCATGGCCTCCTTCTGATCCTCCTTCAAGGTGGTTCCAATGCGCACCTTCTTGTCCGGACCATGTATTTCGACCTCTTCCAACTCTTCCATAGGTGCTGGCCGAGCCAAGTCCTCGCGGGGGTCGGCCTCTGTTTCAAAGGAGAGCGCCTGCCGCGAGGAAGGCTGATGTCCGAGCACTTCTCCAATCCCGTTGGGAGTGGGGAACTTCATCTTCTGGTGGACAGTGGAGGCCACAATCTTGTTCGGGTTGATCGTGGTCCTCCCTATGATGGCGTTGTAAGATGTAGGTGAATTGACCACCAGGAAAGTGACCGATACCTTGACGCTCTTCCATCCCTCGCCAAAAATCACTGGCATGGTTATAGCCCCCAGTGGATAGGTTGTCCTTCCCGCAAACCCAATCAGCGGAAAGTCGACCCTCTTCAGGTCGCGTTTGGACTTGCCCATCTTCTCAAAAGCGTCCAGAAATAGGATATCCGTCGAGCTGCCTCCGTCGACCACAATCCTTGCAACGTCACAACCGTCAATATCTGCTGTGATGACCAGAGCACCGTTGTGGGTGGTGGTGACATGTGCCAAATCATCTTCGGAGAATGAGATGACAATGTTCTCTTCAGGTCGGGGCCGCTTCCCCAACTGAACTGCTGTGGAGATCTGAGTGGCATAGACCTCCCTTGCGCTTGACCTCTCGTCGCCTGCACCGAATCCTCCCGCATTCAGATTTACTCTCCTCTTGCTTCCAGATGGCTCAGTTTGTTCTGTAGGGGATGGCGAACGATGTCTCCTGGGGGGCGTTCAACTTCTGTCTCGCCCTGCCACAAATTCCTTCAACATTCCCCCCTGAATCAGCTTCTCTATATCCCGCTTCAAAATGCGGCAGTCATCTGTCTTGTGGCCCTTGCACTTGTGGTATCTGCAATATCTCTCGGCGTCTTTTCCCATGGGCTGCCCACCTCGACGAGGCATCGGTGGCCTCGTCAAGGATCTCCTCTCCATCTCGACTAGTACCGCTGAGATCTGCCTATTTAAAGGCGTGAAGTACTCAGGGACCTCTGGATGGCGAGGCGCTGGATTAGACTCGACCCGGAGCCTGTTGTCCTTTCCCTTCTTCTCCTTCTTCACCTCCTTCTTACCATCGCGTCGGGGTTCATGGACTACCCTTAGCGAGGTCGTCAGGAAGTTCGCCTCCGTATTCGCCCTCTAAAGGTCTATGAAACCTTTTGCTCTGGACGCCAACTCCTCCAGCGTTTCAATCTCCTTCACATGATAGCTGTTTCGCAGCTTCCTCAAGGCCTTGTTGGCCACATCCAGACCCCTGTAAAATGCTCGAATGATCTCCCCATCCGAGATTCGACGATCTATCTCTGTGACGTTCTGATGGAAACGCCCATAGAAGTTGGATAGCGACTCTCCAGACTGTTGTTTGACCGAGTCAAGGGCGACCACGCTCTTCAGCAACTGGCGTTCGCCCATATATCTCTCCAGGAACTTGCTTCTTAACTCTGCCTAGGTTCCGATTGATCCTGCAGGGAGGCCGAAGAACCAGGACGAAGCCGAACCCGATTGGGATCATTTGACTTACCCAGGAGAGAGGCCTCATGTTTGTTGACATGTACGGTGGGATCTCCTCCACCGCTATACTCAAGTATGGCCCGAGCAACTACATCCTTTGGGATTTTGATGGCGACGAGCCCGTCGGTAAAAGGATGAGCAGACTAGTCCTTGAAGGGAGCTGCGACTGTCGGCTGTCTTTCCTGGAGCCTTTTATTGAGGACGTCATCCATCTGATCCACAGTGCAGTATATAGGCGAGGTTACGGGTGGAGGAGGACCAGAAGGATTGGCAGTGTATGCGGCTGCTGGCTCCTTGGTGTATGCCGAAGGTAGGGACTGCTAACCTGACGTCATCTCCTGATCTTTCTGAGGCGCAGTGGGACCAGGATTTTCCGCTTCCGAGGGTGAGGGCCCTGTGGCAGCAGGGCGGTGGTTTTCCTTAGGAGCAGAGGGATTGTTTTCTTGAGGAGCAGGGGCTTGGCGGCGCGCCTGTCCTAGGATGGCTTCCAGCAGGGAGACCATCTCTGGGGTTAAATTGATGTCTTGCCCAGCAATGTGGACTGTCTGCGGTGCCGGGGCTCCATTTTGATTAGCAGCGGGGGTCGGTCTTGAATCACCGACATGCTCTCGAGTTGTTCGCAGAGGAACGACATTAGCTCCTGCTCGGCTGGCAGGTTCCTGTTGAAGCGGTGAAGCGGCGGCAGAATCAGAGCTATCTGAGGATCGCTCCCTGGTATGGTTCCGACGGTTGCTTTGGGATCGAGTTCTCATGGCTGAATTGCTCGTTTCCCATAGACGGCGCCAAATGTTGGATCGTAAAATCCTGGATGCTGATCTGGCAGTGAAATAAATGCCAGACAAGGATGGAAAGACGCTTCTGCTCCAACTCCGGTGAACCTGCAGAGGGGGTGCCTCTGGGTCCCTCTCCGATGCTTAAATGAGTATATGTGTGTATAAAACTCAAAACGTAAGGAACGTATGTAAAGCAAGGGTATTTATAGGGTAGGAGAGATCAAACCGTATAAGGCAACTGAATATCTTAGTGTATATTGTGTTGCTGAAGATTCGGATCGTGGGATATGGCAATTACTGCGAGATATTGCAGTTACCAAATCTAATCTTTAGTGAATATGTGACCGAGATACGCGGGATATCACGGCCACTCTTTTATTAACGGTTTAGTGGGACTAGAGGAGAGAGGCAGGGCTCTCTTCGGGGCGAGCACTCTCATGGCGAGCAGAGAGAGGTCGCGGCCTGGTGAAGAATGGTGAGCACTCAGGGCGTCCTCAGAGACTTTGGGCTCGGTTCTGGGCCATTCTGTGGAGGCCGGTCTGGTTCGAATGTCATGGGCTTACCCCCTCTATAATTATTGGGCCTTCGAGGCCTTTTCCTGACTGGGCTGTCACTATCGATACCCAACAGTAAGTACTGTGAATGTTCTTCCGATTCTTCTCCTTTGGCATCTAACCCGAATATGACCTATGAAGAACCAATGTGCTACTGCGTTCTACAAACTTGTGCGAGAACAGTTTGGGCCATGAAAAATTTCGGCCGTCTATTCTTTTCATGTCCGAGATACCACGTAATGATGTCAATTCCTTGAGTTAATTTCGAATATAGGGTCATTAGTGTATTCCGAAAAATTAGTTTTTTTTAAACCCTAATTTGTTTTTACCACTATGCAGCCATTGAAGAAGGGTTGTGATTTCTTTGCTTGGGCAGATCCACCGATGTGTGTGTATGGAAGGAGAGTCATGACCAAATTTGTATCAAAGGAATTCGAACTGAACAATCAAATTATTGTGTTGCGTAGTAGAAATCAACATCAGTTGTGTGTCATAGTGTGGTCTTACTTATTGATGTTGTTGGGCTTATGTTGAAGATGTAGCCATGTGACAAACGTTTGTTTTATAGTGTCTACGTTGTGTATTTTGTCATTCAGTTGTACTATATGTTTGTTTAATGACTACTGGATGGACTCACTAGTTTATAAAATACTAAGTAAAGTTGTGTATAAGTTTACATATGACTGAGTAATTGCACCATTATGTTTGGGCAAAAATTGACATCAACCTCTTGTGTTTAAAGAAAATTCAACTAAACAAAGGTTTGCACATTATCCAACAGAACATTCAACACAGACCATGAGACCAACCTGTTTAGATAATTGTTCTAGTTCTACACAAATGTTTAATAGACAAAAAATCCAACAAAACGAAGTCACCGAACCTAACATACCACAAAACATGACCAAACCTAACATCCCACAAAACATTGCTGTCACAGCATCCATTTAAACAAAACGGGGTGAAGTGCTTTCACTGAGTAGATCTTCGCACAAAACGGGGTGAAGTGCGGGCATCGCGTACCATAGTCTTCTTTCTTGTTTTTCCCTTTTTAAGTGTTTGGGGAGATAACATTAATGCCCGACAACTTGATAACTCTGGGGCACTTGATTTTACCGTCTGAAAATCATCGTCTGATTCTATGTTGATTGGTGCCGACTTCGATGAAGATGGTCGCTCAACCTACATAACTAGAAATGTTGAAGATGATGTCCATATCTAATTTTATCGTAAATACCCAATTTACATACCTTTGGTTTGCTTCTTCTCACTGACAACTTGACCGTTCTTGTTCTCTTTAGAGGCTTCACGTGTGGTTGTTCTGGTGCCTCCATTTGTGCCTCGACCATTGGTGGTTCAACTGTTTCTTGCATTGGGGCCTGACTTACTGCAAATGTGTCATCCATTGGAGGTTGATTTACGAAATGGTTGGTGTTCAACTTTCGACGAACAGGTCCCCTTCGTTTCTTTCAAACAAACAAAAAAAACATGTTTAGAATATGTACGATAAGGGCATTATTTTAGATGCATTAAACGAATATGTACCTTCTTTTCGATGCAGTAGACTGAGACTGTTGTGTTGCAACATCTTCTGTCGCCTGAGTTGTTCCTCTTGTGCATCTTGATCCACCAATGTTTGAACTAGGACATTCTCTCTTGTCGTGGCCCATTTCATGGCAAACTGAGCAAAACTGTTTTAACCCATGCTTTGTCAACTTTGTCATGCTCTTGTTGCTGGGTTCATGAGCTGACCTAGTTCGTTTCTTCTTCGGTATTCCCCGCTCTTCCTAACATCTGGTGGATCAATTGGCATTGACTCTACCCGAACCCAATCGTCGACACCAGGTAACAGGTGTATTATCGGTTCGTAAATCTTCCTCATAGTAGATACATGATAATATGGGTGGACATAATCAGAAAAGTCAAAAATTCGCTCACTCATCAAATATGCAGTTGCATGAGGACATGGAATACCCTATAGATACCATTCTAAACAACTGCACTGTTTAGCATTCAAATCTACCTTGTGTTGGTACGTTGTTCCAATTCGTACCTCATATTCTCATTCACCTGCGTATAGAACCTGCATTCCCCGTCGCAGACTTTCCATGAGTGTTATGATGGGTTTATCACGGGCCATGATAATCTTACTGTTCCAACTTTCTGAACAATTGTTAACTGTAAGATCAGTCTTCAATTCTGGATGAAACTCATATATGCACCATGTCTTTGGGTTAATCTCATTGAGGTATTCCCATGCACTCTTAAAATTCACTTTGAGCCACTCCATGTGCACTTTGTGTCTGTGATAATTGTACGCGCATGCGGCTCTGAACCCATCGACACATGCCTTTAAGCAGACATACATACATTCAAATTTTGGCCGAAGTGGAGATTGGATAGGGTCTACTTGTATCACAACACTGCTGTCTGGGTTGTGCAACATAACTGTGCCAGCATAATCAAGAAACCTCTCAAACTTCCAAACTCTATCTTCTTCAAGAGCTTTGTGAGCCAACTTGATACCCTCGCAGATATTCCACCTTTGAACATCAAAGTTGAACCTTTTTTGAATCTCCTCGGCAATAGTCTTACTTATACCTGGTTCGTTTCTTATGAGCTCCATGAATGTATTCGCAATCCACTTCCCACCAATCTTCTTTGTGTGGTAAGCTCGTTCACATTTATGTTCCGGTACCAACTTTCGTATTTGTAATGTCTTCTCCCTGTTCATTTTCGCACCAGCCACGACAAACCCACAACCTTGCTTGCAAACAACTTCTACCTCCAAACTTTAGGTCGTTGATTGCCTATCGTTTCCGCGTTCAGAGCCTTATCAAATATTTTGTAAGTCTGTGCACTTGTTATGTCGCCCTCAACGTCAAAACGAACAGGAGTAGTTAGGATGTCACTTCGACATTGACCTTGGTTCTACCTCCACTAGTTCAACAACATGAACTTGCCTAGTTAGGCAATCTTCAATGTTTCCACCGTATAGTAAATCTTCAAAGCCGGACTCATTCAATCTCGTCTGGCACATACCTGAACTTGCACCAGCCTCATAATCTGGGCCCTTATGTTTACTTTTCTTCTTCGTGGAAAGATTAACATTGGGATGTAAATCATCTTCATCACCTTCCTCATCATCATCTTTACCGGCTTTCCAATTCGGATCAGATATAGCATTCGATAGTGAATCTGTCTCCTCTGATGAAGATAACGTGTAGTCTTCTTCCATGGGATGTTTGCCTTTATCTGCCGAAACTTGACTAACCAATGCCTCTGCTATTCGTTGAATTACTTTTATGTGAATGGCTTCCATAAATGGATCCTTCGCACATACAACAGGATCAAACGGTACCAACACATACACGGCCAAATCCAAACCTCCATCCTGCTTCTCCAAACATTTCAGTAACGTCTGCATTGCTTTTCAAAACTTCTAAATCTGTTTTCAAATCACTAGTAGGAGGGAGATAACAAATACACCCATCGACGACTAATCCGTAATACTCCATGAATACTTCCATTGTCTCATAACTGATTACATCCCTCCCTAAATCAGTAATTTTGGTATTTCCAACCCAATTTCCATCAATAAATAATCTATTGTGGTGAATCGTCAACTGGTAAGTTTGGCCACTATCCTTGTCCACATAAGTTACCCTAACAAACTAAAAATCAAACCCATCCGCAATATATAAAATCCAGATTTTGGGTATAAACCGAACCATTCTATAAGCATCCAGATTTTATGCTGAACCATTGATGATAACACAAGCATTCTACAAACGAAGCATTCTCTATACAAGAATTCTAAACTGAACCATTCTGCACAACCGACACACTCACCTGCCGTGGATAGACCGAGTTTCTCTACACAATCGACGCAATTGATGGACAGAGTGGAGCCGCAATCAAGCTTCTTTGTTGCTTCTGCAGAGTGGAGCCGCAACAGAGTTTCTTCGTCGGAGTCTTTGGGTCAGTTCGTCGCAGATGGGAAATTTTCGGAAGAACCATTTCGTTTCGGAAGACTAGGATTTCAGAAGTTTTCAAATTGGAATATCAGTCGAAGTGACTGCAGAGGAATATCACCAACATCGGTTTCCAAAGAAGGTGATGGGATGTTAAAAGGGTAAACATGTCTTTTTCCATTGCATTCTTTCAAAATAAACGTTCACATTTGATTACCACGTGACACTTAACGGGTATAATTAACGTTTGGTGCAATTACCAACAAAATAAAACATCTGAGTAGAATAACTTGCGTAAAAAAACATATGGGTCCAGTTACAAAAACAAAATATAAACATCTAGGTGCATTTACCTACTTTTCCCTAAAAATATTCATAGTCAATACATATACTCTTTAGGAATTGACTCAGATGTGAACGGAAAACAAAAGAAAAATAATTTGATTGCATAGTTCATCCATATAGTTCAGACGTTTTTCCCACCACATGACAGTTCTCAACCTTCTATTCGCCATCTCGTGTTCAAATTTGTTTCATAAAACAAAAATAATTGACATGCTACACTTTATAGATGGATAGGCGTGAATGACGATTATTTATAAATAATTAATTTAAGGGAAAAGTCTGAAAATAGTTCAACATGTTTGCACAAAATGGTTTTTGAACCCAACATGTTTTAAATGGTCCAACATGTTTGAAAACGATGGTAATTGGTACTTCTGTTACTTCTCTATTAAAACATTGCGCTAAATATTTTTTTATATTTGCAAAATTAACTGAATATTTTTATAAATGTTACAACTAAACCCTACAAACTTACACTAATGTTACAAACAAGTCCCGACTTGATTCGAGACAAACCAGGGGTCCCCTAAGCAGGGTGTCCTCTCTCTGTCAACTCCAAGGCGTTTGCGTTATTTAAGGGAATAGATTGGATAATCACAACTTCTACCTCAACTTTATTAGTGGAATCTTCCCTCACAAACTACACTCGATCTCGATGCCAAATTCGTAAACGGGTCTATTCGTAGTCATCTCAATTGCTACTAGTGTCGTCGAAACTGGAAATTATTCTTGTGATCTGCAGGAAGGAAAATGTGAATTTTTACCTGTTATTCTCTCCAATAATAAAGTCAGTAAGAGTGATAAAATGAAGAGGAAATGTAATATGAAAAGATGTTGATTACATGTGTCATAAGAAATGAATGAGTATTTATAACCCAGTGTTAACCTAGTCATAGATGTATTTTACACCATGGTCAATCACATTTTATCTTACTCCTTAATTAGGTTTCTTTTTATCCAAACAATTGTCTGTAACTGTTATAGTATTATCTAAGTCCCTCAAATTTCTTTATTTTCTTGAGGGAACTCACATGCCCACATATCATAATGCGTCACCATAGTGTCTCCATAGGTTGACGTCCAAATAACTCCACGGGTCGACGCCCCACTCCATAGTGTCTCTAAGGTCAATGCCTTAGTGGTACGCTCGTGCCTCTGAGCTTCAGTCGAACCCTAGACTTGGAAGTGACTCTTAATATCCATCAACAACCCTCAAGTCTAATTAGAGTGCTGCTCTTTTTATTTTCTCTAAACTGTGTTTTAGGATATGGGTGTCGCCTATATTGTACCAGTCAATTCCATTTTCAGCCAAGGTGTCACTCTGTTATGACATGTCTCTGGTCAACTTAAATTTGAAGTTCGATTTTTCCATCCCAAATTGAATTTCGAATTTTCCTTTGAATTAAAAATTGAAATTCGAGAGGGAAAAGGGATTTTATACCCCAAAATTGTTGTAAGATCCAACGGTGGATATAGATAATTTATTTAGCTTAGGTCGATGCGGGTCTTCGTTTTCCCCTATTGTGAAGACCTCATTGACATATGTAAATATCTAGGAGTAGCACATGCCCAATTCACCCCAACGCCTTGTGCATATGGGTGAGTTTGAAGGTGCAGTGTTTCCTTAGGGGCTTGACTTATTCTTTGAGCCTTTTTCAGTGGTTGTACCATTTTTAATTAAATTCTTTCAATCTTGGTCTCTTCCGAACACGTTTTCCTAGTTTCAAATCCTAGTGTTGGGACCACAAAATCCCTCGATTAGAATATTTAAATTCACTAAGTCCAACCGGAAGCAACAATACTTTTTCTTCAAAGGGGGCGTTGCCTCGTGCTTAGGGGCGCCGTCTTGGGACCCTGTCCCTTCTCTTGAAGAATTAACCGAGGAAGATTTCAAGGCGTTGAACCTGATCCACTTCGACTACTCTAGGGGATATGCCCCTATTGCTCGAAGTCTACAACAAAGCATGTGATTGTCTCTTAGGGATTGTAGTGACGTCACTTCATTCTCCTCTCATTTGGGTAATGTACATTTTCTAACTTTCGTACCTTTTCTCCTTTTGTAGGTTTTCAGTTATTCAGTGCGGGTGATATCGTGTAGGAAAAAGCTAGCATCGCCCTTGAGGAAGAAGGTCCTTCCAAAAAAGGAAATGACAGCAACCCTCTCAAAAGGGAAAGGTTATAGAGCCTATTAACACCTTAAGGGTGTCGCGAGATCATCTCAATCCCTTTACTAATGCTATAGTCGTCACTTATAAAAGTATAGTCCTTTATCATAGATATGTCGATAACACCTTTGATTGTAACAGACTGCGCATCCTTGGGACTGTTGGGTATTAACCCGCTTACCGACTTTAGAAAATGACCCGACTCGGATCCGGCCTGATAAGGGCGAACGTCACAGGTAGAAGGGCGCACGCCCTCGGTAAGGGACGCGCGCCGCTATGTTGGGTCATGCCTGACGTCATCTACAATTATCTCTGGCCAGCACACAGCTCCATAACCAGACAGGGGATAATGGGGAACAGTAATGCAGAACAGGGGTCCGGGAAACCAGGGCCCTATGTCTAGGGCACTATATGCAGGGCGCTCGGCGCCTTCGTATTCGAGGAGAACAGGCTGTAAAGGTAAAAACCATACATGTTAGAGTGGAGGGCTATAAAACTTCTCCATATAGCTTCATAACAGGTTAAGTGAACGTTTACATACTACAGCTACACATTACTTTCAAAACCCTTGACTGACTTGATCGTCGGAGGGGAAACAACAGGAATACTCGGGCTTTCCTTCTGTGCAGGTTCATGGAGCGACACAGAACCAAGTCGGAAAGTACCGTATAATACACTACCGATAAACGTGATTCAACATCAGGCGCCGTCTGTGAGAACTTTGAGCAAACAAGCCATGGCTCCATCAAACACTAGAGCAAAGAGTAGTCAGGTCGAGGCAACGGAGAATGACACCCTCCATCACCTCCAGCAGCACTTGGGGTCTTCTGCATACCTACCACCCCCAGCTCGACATCCAGAGGTGCAGACTTCCCAGCCACCGACATGTCCAGCGCCACCCACACCTCAACCAGAGGCAGCAGCAGAGCCTAAGGTGCACAAACCTGTCGAATCTGTCATGGCCTCCTCAGGAAAGGCGTCGCCCCGGGTAGAGGTAAGCACTGAAGCTCTGGCTTCTCCTAACACCTGCCTTCCTTGCGGCGCTGGATGAAATCATCACCCGTAATGTACGAAGACACCTGCAGAAGTCCTACTACCGTACCGAGGAAGCGACATCTTAACACCGCTTTCATGGAGCACCGTCTCGAAACTCCTAGCCTCCAGTGAGTAAAGCTTCGCCCTCCATAGCAATAGCGGGTCCACCGTCGGGTGCATTAACACAAGAAATCAAGGAGTTTGTCATACATCAAGTCAAGGAACAGAAGAATGATGTCGATAGCATGCCTATGCTCAAGGATATGTCATCACAACCTCTATAAAATGAGATATTAGAAGTGACTATACCAGAGCATGTGCAAACCCAGCGCATCGACTCTTACAAGGGAAAGGGTGATCCGGTAGAGCATGTCCGCAGCCACAAGTCTTCACTCTTGGGACATACCAGCAACCAAGATCACTTCGCCTTGCTCTTCCCAGCCACACTGGGAGGGGTCGCTTCACAATGGTTCTTCGAGTTGCCCACGGTTTCCATTAAATCCTGGAGAGACCTAAAAAAAAAGTTCATCATACAATATATAGGAGGAAGACAACTCTTGAAAAGTGTTGGAACGCTGGACCACATCAAACAAAGGAGTGATGAAAGCTTGAGTGATTTTTATGGCAGGTTCAACAGGGAGCTAACGGGAATCGATCAAGTTATGATAGGAGGAGAAACCATAAGAGCCTTCGTCAGGGCGTTAGGTCCCCGAGGATCGGCTTTATATGACAATCTAAGCGTCATTCCCGTCCACACAGTAGAGGAATTGGCAGCACGGGTCAAGTCTTATATCGACTTGGAAATAGCGCAAGGAGGAAAGAGGCAGCTCAAGGAGGTCAAAAAGGAAGTCCAAGAAGGCAAGCGACCTGACACTTGTGCAGCGAAGGCGCACGAACCGCGCCGTCCATTTATGGCGCGCCTTCCTCGAGATGTGTATGAGGCGTCATACACGCCGCTAAACCGGGACGTCTCCATAATACTGACCGTAATGGAGAGGAAGGATTTGGCTACACCTCCATGGACTAAGAATGGCGTCACCCTAGGTAACGATATAAGTAAATATTGTCGTTATAACAGGTGTAAAGGCCACGGAACGGATGATTGCTACACCTTGAAGGGGGACATCGACAGATTGATCCAGCATGGTTACCTTAAAATTTTTGTGACACGCCAGGATAGGAGTCGAAGCCCTCGACGAGAGAGAAGGGTGTCGCCAAAAAAAGAGTATGAGTCTAATAAAGGCAGACAAGGAAACGTGAACGTCATCAGTGGAGGATACATAGAAGGAGGAGAAACGGGCGCCGCCCGAGAGGTGTATGTGGCACAACTCTAAGGAACCGCCAAAGCAGGAAAGCGGCCCCGAGAAGAAGAAGATGTCACCATATGTTTCTCTGAATCCGAAATGAGGCATGTCACACGCCCTTATGAGGATGCATTGGTTGTCACCATAGACATTGATGGCTACACCATAAAGAGAGTGTTGGTAGACTCGGGAAGCTTCACGGACGTCCTCTTCTTGGAAGCACTACAGAAGATGGGTAAATCGACAAGAGACTTGAAGAAAGTAAACTTTCCTTTAATGGGATTTGCGTCAAACGCCACATACCCGGTAGGGGCTATTACTCTACCCATGGAAATAGGGGATGGTTGGAAATCTCGAAGATTCGACATCACTTTCATCGTAGTAGACACTTTGGCTTCGTATAACGCGATACTAGGGCGATCCACGCTCAATCCCCATCGGATGGTGCATTCGACATATCATCAGCTGCTGAAATTCCCAACTCCCTATTGGATAGGTGTTGCTCAAAGAGACCAGCCCACAGAGCGCACCTGCTATGTACACGCGACACGTCGTCACGTATTAAAAAAAAAAAGCGCTCGCCATTCGTACTGAAGAGGACTCAAGAGAAGAAAGGAGTCGCCCTCAGCTTGTGGAAGGAACTATCAAAGTCCAGATTGATGGACCAGAAAAGACTGTCCAGATAGGAGCGGCGCTAACATCCGGAGAACCAGAGGCGCTATCAATGCTCTTGGTGGAGTTCAAGGAATTATTCGCTTGGAAACCAAGTGATATGCCTGGAATAAGTCGAGAGGTTATTGCCCATGAGCTCAACATTGACCCAAGCATCAAGCCAATTGCCCAGAAAAGGCGCGCCGTGGGAGAAGAAAAATTAGTGGAAATTAGAGAGGAGGTGGGCAAGTTGATCGACGCCAACTTCGTAAAGGAGATTTGATTCCAAACATGGGTAGCAAACCCGGTATTGGTAAAGAAGAGTAACGGAAAGTGGAGAATGTGCATAGACTTCAGGGACCTGAACAAAGCATGTCCTAAAGATTCTTATCCGCTACCTCGCATCGACCAGCTGGTCGACGCCACTTCAGGCCACGAACTGCTAAGTTTCATGGATGCATACTCTGGGTATAACCAGATCCAAATGGCGGAGAATGACGCTCAACATACCGCTTTTTATGTTGATGGTGATGTTTATCATTACACTGTAATGCCCTTTGGACTGATTAATGCAGGCACCACCTATCAAAGGATGGTAAACTAGCTCTTTGTAGGAATGACTGGCCACACCATGTAGGCATATGTCGACGATATGCTCGTAAAGTCTGTCAAAAGCGTCGACCATGTGGAGGACCTGAGGAAGACTTTCGAGCGCATGCGCCTCTACCAAGTACGCCTCAACCCTGAAAAATGTGCTTTTGGAGTCTACTCCGGAAAATTTCTGGGCTACATAGTGAGCCAGCGAGGAATCGAAATAAACCCAGAAAAGTTAGGAGCAATTGAGGGAATGAAGATCCCCACCTGCCACAAAGAAGTACAACGCATGAATGGAAGACTGGCGGCACTCAGTCGATTCCTGGCCAAATCTGGAGAAAAGTCACTGCCCTTCTTCCAGGTCCTGCGCGCCAACAAGAAGTTCGAATGGACTACAGAGTGCGAGAAGGCATTTCAGGATCTCAAGTAGCATCTGCGGACGCTCCCACCATTGGCAAAGCCAAGTCCTAGTAAAGGAATTAGACAAGTGCCAAGTCCCGGTCTACTATGTATCCAAGGTTCTCACCAAGTCTGAAATGAACTACATCGAAGTTGAGAAGTATATTTATGCGTTGACAGTATCAGCTAGAAAAACTTCGCCCTTACTTTCATGAACATGAAATCACCGTATTAACAAATCAACCTTTAAAGCACTTCCTGCATAAACCTGACGCTTCAGGGAGGATGATAAAATGGTCGATCGAGCTCAATGAATTCTGAATCAACTTCGCACCAAGGACTGCAATAAAAGGCCAAGCCTTGGCTGACTTCATCGTGGAATCAACATGCTCGACAGAGGCGTTGCCTGAAGTAAAGGAACTTGTAAAACCATGGAAGTTGCACACGGATGGATCCTCATCTGTGGATGGCTCTGGAGCGGGACTCATCCTAACTCCACCCGACGGCGGCACCCCTATTCGTTATGCAATTATCTTGACCTTCAAAGTAACCAATAACGAGGCGGAATATGAAGCCCTAATTACTGGATTAAGGTTGGCAAAAGAAGTAGGCGCCGCCCATCTAAACGTATACCGCGACTCTCAACTGGTGGTAAACCAAGTCATAGGGGAATACGCTGCAAAAGGCGAAAAAATGAAGTTGTACTTGAAGGAAGCTAAATCAATTGTGGAAGGGTTCTACAATTTCAAAATCGAAGCCATACCACGAGAAGGCAATCAGGAGGTGGACGCCTTCAGCAAGTTCGCTTGGCAGGCGCCGCCTATAGAAGTACACTTTGTGGAAAGCATTAGAGAAGAGAAAAGCGGGGAGTGTGTAAACATCGACAAAGTAGCCGACTAGACTACCCCAATCCGAGCGTACTTAGAATCGGAAGAGTTACCGGAAGATGAGGCTCAGAGCAGGCGACTCGTGAGGATCGCGCCAAATTATAGAATGATTGATGGGAAACTCTACAAAAAGGGGTTCTCGGTACCCTATCTACGGTGCGTCGCACATCCGAATATCAACACCATCTTAAGGGAGATGCATGAAGGATACGCCGCCTGCCATGAAGGAGCAAGATCACTTGTACGGAAGATTCTTAATCAAGGCTACTACTGGCCTACCATGAACAAAGAAGCAGCTGACATAGTATTAAAGTGCGAGTCCTATCAGAGGTATGGACCAAAGTTAGCGCGCCATCCTTCGGAGCTTACCAGTATTAGCGTCGCTTGGCCATTAGCACAATGGGGGATCGACTTAGTCAGACCCCTCCCCAAATCAAAGCAACGCTCCTACATAATAGTAGTCATCGACTACTTCTCCAAGTGGATCGAAGCAAAGGCACTAGCATCTACAACAGAGTTCCATGTTATTAAATTCCTCAAGTCAAGAGTCATTTACAGGAATGGTATACCCAGTATCCTGGTCAGTGACAATGGTCCACATTTCGCAGGGAAGGAATTAAAATGGTTCTGCGAATAACTACGAATCGACCATAGACATGCCTCGGTAAAGCGTGCGCAAGCCAATGGACAAGTCGAAGCAGCAAACAAAACTATCCTTAATAGATTGAAGAAAAGAGTCGACACTCTGGGGGGGGGGGGGGGGAATTAACAGAAGAGCTGGAAAATGTGATTTGGGCACTGTGAACCACACCTAAGACGGCGACAGGGGAAACTTTGGTCTTGTCTATGGATCAGAAGTTGTGGCTCCGACGGAAATAGCAGAGACATCCCATAGAGGTCAAAATTTCGAAATAACAACTAATGACGAACAAAGGCGTCACGAGTTGGATATGGTCGACGAAAAAAGATGGGCATCAGATCAGGTGCAAGCCAAGATGCGCCTCACAACGGCACGATACTACAATAGGTGGGTCTCATCTCGACAATTTTTTGTGGGGGAGAGAGTGTGGAGAAGAAACGAGTTCTCATTACAAGACCGAAAGAATAAGCTCTCTCCAAAATGGGAAGGCCCCTACAAGGTCATTGCTATACCTCATCCAAACGCCTGCATCCTAGAAGATATAGAGGGAAAAAGTTGAAAAATACATTCAACGCGGAGCATTTGAAGAAGTTTTATTCATAAAGGGCATTTGTAATGAAAAGTGTATCAAATATCACTTGGTAAAATCGTCTTATACTCGAATTGGCTCCGCATACTTTGTAAAACTATCGTAAAGGGCATTGCAAATACTTCGTATTAACCCCAATATAAAGTAAATTTGGATTACACTAAAAGGGCGCCTCAAATTGGCCCAGCATAATTGGTAAATTATTGAGGGTGTTGCAAATACTTAGTATTAACCCCAATTTTAAGTAAATTTGGATTACAGTAAAGGGCGCTTCAAATTGGCCCCGCATAATTGGTAAACTATTGTAAAGGGCGTTGCAAATACTTAGTATTAGCCCCGCAATTGGTAAAATATGGTAAAGAGCGCCGCGTAAATACATAAGGAAAAATACTTAGTATCGGCCCCACATTTGGTAAAGTATTGTAAAAGGGCGTTGTAAATACTTAGTATTAGCCCCGTAATTGGTAAAATATCGTAAAAGGCGCCGCGTAAATACATAAGGAAAAATACTTAGTATCGGCCCCACATTTTGTAAAGAATCATAAAGGGCGTGGGCCCCGCATATTCGTTAAAGTATCGTAAAAAGAAATACGCCCTTTTTGTAAAAGGAAAGATATGTAATGAAAATAGAGGTACTTTCAAAGAGTTCTTACAATAGATTGTTCGAAAAGATAAAGGAAAAACTAGCTACAAACTAGCCTACTCGTGGGGTGGGTGGGGGTGGGGGGGGCTGCACCTTTGTCATGTGATACGATCTTCCAGGAGTCGGCACTTTCGAGGGTAGGTGGTGATACGATTCTCCCAAGGCTCGTAATATTGCTGTCAGAATTCCGACTCTGTAAAGGGTTCCCTTTTCCGCAAAGCTCTGCTCCGAATTGATCCGAGTGATGAATACGAAAGACGCAGATAATTGAGTCATCTTTCTGGAATGGGTGGTCTCGTCGAATTCCGATATGTATTCCGTCTTCTAGACCAATTTTGGTAAGGTCGGTCCTCCTGGATACGATTCTGCCGAGACCAGAATATACGAGGATAGATGATGGATAAATGATGGATCGATTGGATCACACAAAGGCAGCGACAAGCCCTTGATACCTCCACAATGAATTCTCCAAGATATGACGCACTCGAAGATTCCAAAGCTTGAACCTTGGATATGACGCACCAAGATTCAATTGCCGGATATGACACACCAACAATCAATTTCTCATTCAATGAACAAGAAGCACAATGTGGCTAGCACACAAGTTTGTAAAAAGGTCCATTTCTCCTCATGTCGGCCACCCTAGCTACTTATCCTAAAAGAAGTAAAAACCTAAACTAATTTGGGCCTAAGGAAAGCTCTCCTATGGGCCGAATTTTATTCTCCTCCTCTTATTGGGCTTGGTTGTCTTGTGGACCGTTTGCCTCATTAAAACCCCCCTTTGTAAAACTCAGTGGGACAAAACCAAAGGTCGGGAAAAAGAGTACAAACGAGCCCCTCTTGACTTAGTCCATTCGAGCAACCAAGAGGTTCTTAGGCTCCATGTCTCCGGGCGGAATGATAGTTGGTCCTATGCGGTCCAGTAGTGTGGTGATTGTATGTCCAAGCTTCCTAGCCCTTGATCGTGTCATTGGTCCACTCGGCACGGTTATCTCACCCCTGTCTTCAAGTGTGGGCCGCATTTCTTCCAGGATCACATCATCCCCTCCCTCTTCAAAAGGATTTGTCCTCAAATCCGGATCATCTGCAACAAAAGGAAGCAAATCAGTAATGTTAAAACTTGAACTAACATTATACTTCCCTTTGAGGTCTAGTTGATAAGCATTGTCGTTGATCTTCTTTAGGACTCGGAATGGGCCATCCACTCTAGGCATCAACTTGGATTTCCTCTCGACTGGAAACCTATCCTTCCTCAAGTGCACCCACACGAGGTCTCCTTCCTCAAAGGTCACATTACGTCGGCCCTTGTTGGCTTGCTTTGCATACGACTTCGTCCTTTCCTCGATGTTGCGCTTGGCCTTTTCATGGACCTGTTTGACAATTTCAGCTTTCTTCTTTCCATCTAAGTTAGTCCTTTCACTCATAGGCAAAGCGGTTAGATCCAAAGGAGACAAATGGTTAAATCCATAAACGATTTCAAACGGTGAAAACTTGGTAGCGGAATGTGTAGCTCGGTTATACGCAAATTCAACATGTGGCAAGCATTCTTCCCAAGTTTTCAAATTCTTCTTAATCAAGGTGCGTAGCAAAGTAGACAAGGTCCTATTCACTACTTCGGTTTGTCCATCAGTTTGAGGGTGGCAAGTAGTTGAAAATAGCAGTTTAGTCCCTAGCTTGGACCACAGTGTTTTCCAAAAGTAGCTCAAGAATTTAGCATCTCTATCACTAACAATGGTCCTAGGCATTCCATGCAAGCGAACAATTTCTTTGAAGAATAAATCAGCTATATGAGACGCATCATCAGTTTTATGGCATGCAAGGAAATGAGCCATTTTTGAAAACCTATCCACAATCACAAAGATGGAATCCTTTCCAGTCCTAGTCCTAGGCAATCCAAGCACAAAATCCATAGATATATCGACCCACGGTTGTTCAGGAATCGGTAAGGGCATATACAAACCTTGGGACTGTACCTTTGCTTTGGCTTGTTTGCAAGTGACACATCTCCCACATATCCGCTCGACATCCCTTTTCATTTGCGGCCAATAGAAGTGTTCTTGCATCACCTTCAAGGTCTTAGTGATCCCAAAATGTCCCATCAATCCTCCGCCATGGGCTTCCCTAACTAACAATTCTCGCATCGAACAGTTAGGTACGCATAATCTATTTTCAAACAAAAGAAACCCGTCGTGCCTTACATACTTTCCATGAGCGAATTTAGCACATGCTTTAAAGATATCTTGGAAATCCGAGTCAGTTTCATAGAGCTCCTTTATGTATTCAAAGCCTAAAAGCTTAGCATCCAAAGTAGAGATCAAGGCAAACGTTCTTGATAGAGCATCGGCAACAATATTTTCATTACCTTGCTTATACTTGATCACATAAGGGAAGGTTTCGATGAACTCCATCCACCTAGCATGTCGTTTGTGGAGCTTTTGTTGACCCTTCAAATGCTTCAAGGATTCATGGTCGGTGTGAATGACGAACTCCTTGGGCCATAGATAGTGTTGCCATGTTTGCAAGGCTCGAACTAGCGCATACAACTCCTTGTCATAGGTCGGGTAGTTTAGGGCAGCTCCTCCAAGCTTCTCACTAAAGAAGGCTATGGGCCTCTTCTCTTGTGTCAAAACAGCTCCAATACCTACACCCGAAGCATCACACTCAATTTCAAAGGTTTTAAGAAAGTTCGGTAAAGATAAAAGGGGTGCATTGGTGAGTTTGTCCTTCAAAGCTTGGAATGCTTTTTCTTGTGCGTCCTCCCACTTAAACCCAACACTCTTCTTGATCACTTCGGTGAGAGGTGCGGCTATGGTACTAAAATCCCTCACGAATCTCCGATAGAAACCCGCAAGTCCATGAAAGCTCCGCACTTCGCCTATGGTAGTTGGCGTCGGCCAATCGCGGATGGCCTTAACCTTCTCTTCGTCCACCTTAATACCATCTGCACTTATAACAAAACCCAAAAACACAAGGTGATCCGTACAAAAAGTGCACTTCTTAAGGTTAGCATAAAGCTTCTCCTTTCGAAGAACCATCAAAACAGATTTTAAGTGTCCAACATGCTCTTCTAAGCTTCGACTATAGACTAAAATGTCATCGAAGTAAACAACCACAAAAATTCCAATGTAGTTACGCAGTACATGATTCATCAATCTCATGAAAGTGCTAGGTGCATTAGTTAATCCAAAGGGCATGACTAACCACTCATATAAGCCATGTTTAGTTTTAAAAGCTGTTTTCCATTCATCAGCTTCTTTCATCCTAATTTGATGATAACCACTCTTAAGATCTATTTTAGAAAATATCGTGGATCCATGCAGCTCATCTAACATGTCATCTAATCGAGGAATAGGATGGCGATACTTTACAGTGATATTGTTGATGGCTCGGCAATCGACGCACATCCTCCAAGTCCCATCCTTCTTAGGGACGAGTAGGACCGGTACCGCGCATGGGCTCATGCTTTCGCGGATGTATCCTTTGTCCATCAAGTCGTTCACTTGTCGTTGAAGCTCCTTGGTCTCCATAGGATTAGTTCGGTATGCAGGTCGGTTAGGTAGTGAAGCTCCCGGTACAAAATCGATTTGGTGTTCGATACCCCGAAGGGGCGGTAATGCGTGGGGAGTTTCATCCGGCAAGACGTCTTCAAAATCCTGCAAAAGGGAAACGATGTTGCTCGGCAAATCCGGCACGGGATTAGTGATACTCAACAACGTTTCTTTGTACATAAGTAGTATAACGGGTTGCTTAGAGGACAAAGCCCTCTTTACAACGCTAGACCTCACCACAAAATTGGACTGCCTCACGGGTTCACTCACGGGTGTAAACTCACATCTCTCGGCTTTGGCTTTCCTCAAACTCTCACACTCATTTTGGGTAAGGGTACTTGTGTGTTCACTCACATTAGTTCCTTCGTGTTGTCGAAGTCGAAGTTGATCTAGGTGTATCTCCTGCGGCGGCATGGGAGCAAGTGTGGTCTTTCGTCCCTTAAACTCGAAAGAATAACGGTTGGTGAACCCATCATGTATGACTCTCCTATCAAATTGCCACGGTCTACCGAGTAAGATATGGCCGGCCTCCATAGGTAACACATCACATAAGATCTCATCCTCATACTTGCCTATGGCTAAAGGCACCAACACTTGGCGACTCACAATCAATTCGCCGGCACCATTAAGCCATTGTAGCTTAAATGGTTTCGGATGCTCCCTAGTTTTCAATCCTAGTTTCTTAACCATCAATTCACTAGCAACATTAGTGCAGCTCCCACCATCAATAATAAGGAGGCAAACTTTACCTCGAACCAAACATCGCGTGTGAAACAAGTTCTCCCGTTGTTCTTTAGCCGCATCCTTGACTTGAACGCTTAAAGAACGTCGCGTCACCAATAACTCGCCGGCAGTGGGAAACTCAATGTCATCCGGTTCGGTATCATCCTCAAGCGGTTCATCCTCAGTTTCAATCTCCCCGTTGTCCAAAAGGATCATCACCCGCTTGTTGATGCATTCATTAGCATAGTGTCCGCGGCCTTGGCATTTAAAGCACTTGACATCCCGGTTTCGAGACGAGCTTGCCACGGCTTTGCCCTTCGCATCTTGAGGCGTAGTGGCTGGTTTTGGTTCAGGTCTCGGTTTGATTTGAGGTTTATCCTCTCGGTTGAAATGGGTCCGAAAAGAGCCCCTCCGCTTGAGTTGTTGCTCGACCAACATGGCTTTGTGAAGCAGCTCTTCAATATTGCCATAGGTTTGGAGTTCCAACCTATCTTGAAGGTCACGATTTAACCCACTCAAGAACCTAGCCATGGTAGCTTCGTTATCCTCAATCACATCGGCCTTGAGCATAAGTGACTCCATCTCTTGAAAGTAATCCTCAACACTTTTACTTCCTTGAGACAATCGTCTAAGCTTTTGATGTAGTTCCCTATGGTAATGGTTAGGAACAAACCTCTTCCTCAAAAGATTTTTCAGTTCATCCCAAGTATCTACGGGTGGATCACGATTACGTCGTCTACTCGTCACGATTTGATCCCACCAATTGATAGCATAATCACAAAATTCAGTTGCGGCTACTTGTACCTTTCTAAGCTCCGAAAGATTTTGACAATCGAACACAAGTTCGATCTTCTTTTCCCACTCCAAATAAGCATCCGGATCATTCTTCCCGTGGAAAGGTGGGATTTTTAACTTGAGACCACCAAGTTGATCTTCAAGCCGACCTCTTTCCCGCCGTGGTCTCCTTTGGTCCCGATTGGAGTGGCGGCTGCCCCTACTATAATAGTTGGACGATTGAACCTCTTCATCGTCTGCTTGAGGTTGAGCTCTTCTTGGAAGATTCCCCATAGGTGGCGGCATGGCTCGATTAATGGACTCTTGTATGATAGGTCCTAATTCTTGCTGCATCATTCGCCGAATCTCATTGCGAAGAATTCGCAAATCCGGGGGTTCGTTCCTTGCCCCTTGAGCTTGATTGGTGCTCTCCTCTCCATTACTTGCGTGGTTTGACATTATAATGCGCAAGGACCTGAATATCACACAACACAAATCAGCAAAATTAAGTCTCGAAAGTGTGCTCTGATACCACTTGATACGATCTTTCAGGAGTCGGCACTTTCGAGGGTAGGTGGTGATACGATTCTCCCAAGGCTCGTAATATTGATGTCAGAATTCCGACTCTGTAAAGGGTTCCCTTTTCCGCGAGGTTATGCTCCGAATTGATCCGAGTGATGAATACTAAAGTTGTAGATAATTGAGTCCTCTTTCTGGAATGTGTGGGCTCGTCGAATTCCGATATGTATTCCGTCTTCTAGACCAATTTTGGTAAGGTCGGTCCTCCTGGATACGATTCTGCCGAGACCAGAATATACGAGGGTAGATGATGGATGAATGATGGATCGATTGGATCACACAAAGGCAGCGACAAGACCTTGATACCTCCACAATGGATTCTCCAAGATATGACGCACTCGAAGATTCCAAAGCTTGAACCTTGGATATAACGCACCAAGATTCAATTGCCGGATATGACACACCAACAATCAATTTCTCATTCAATGAACAAGAAGCACAATGTGGCTAGCACACAAGTTTGTAAAAAGGTCCATTTCTCCTCATGTCGGCCACCCTAGCTACTTATCCTAAAAGAAGTAAAAACCTAAACTAATTTGGGCCTAAGGAAAGCTCTCCTATAGGCCGAATTTTATTCTCCTCCTCTTATTGGGCTTGGTTGTCTTGTGGACCGTTTGCCTCATTAAAACCCCCCTTTGTAAAACCCAGTGGGACAAAACCAAAGGTCGGGAAAAAGAGTACAAACGAGCCCCTCTTGACTTAGTCCATTCGAGCAACCAAGAGGTTCTTAGGCTCCATGTCTCCGGGCGGAATGATAGTTGGTCCTATGCGGTCCAGTAGTGTGGTGATTGTATGTCCAAGCTTCCTAGCCCTTGATCGTGTCATTGGTCCACTCGGCACGGTTATCTCACCCCTGTCTTCAAGTGTGGGCCGCATTTCTTCCAGGATCACATCATCCCCTCCCTCTTCAAAAGGATTTGTCCTCAAATCCGGATCATCTGCAACAAAAGGAAGCAAATCAGTAATGTTAAAACTTGAACTAACATTATACTTCCCTTTGAGGTCTAGTTGATAAGCATTGTCGTTGATCTTCTTTAGGACTCGGAATGGGCCATCCACTCTAGGCATCAACTTGGATTTCCTCTCGACTGGAAACCTATCCTTCCTCAAGTGCACCCACACGAGGTCTCCTTCCTCAAAGGTCACATTACGTCGGCCCTTGTTGGCTTGCTTTGCATACGACTTCGTCCTTTCCTCGATGTTGCGCTTGGCCTTTTCATGGACCTGTTTGACAATTTCAGCTTTCTTCTTTCCATCTAAGTTAGTCCTTTCACTCATAGGCAAAGCGGTTAGATCCAAAGGAGACAAATGGTTAAATCCATAAACGATTTCAAACGGTGAAAACTTGGTAGCGGAATGTGTAGCTCGGTTATACGCAAATTCAACATGTGGCAAGCATTCTTCCCAAGTTTTCAAATTCTTCTTAATCAAGGTGCGTAGCAAAGTAGACAAGGTCCTATTCACTACTTCGGTTTGTCCATCAGTTTGAGGGTGGCAAGTAGTTGAAAATAGCAGTTTAGTCCCTAGCTTGGACCACAGTGTTTTCCAAAAGTAGCTCAAGAATTTAGCATCTCTATCACTAACAATGGTCCTAGGCATTCCATGCAAGCGAACAATTTCTTTGAAGAATAAATCAGCTATATGAGACGCATTATCAGTTTTATGGCATGCAAGGAAATGAGCCATTTTTGAAAACCTATCCACAATCACAAAGATGGAATCCTTTCCAGTCCTAGTCCTAGGCAATCCAAGCACAAAATCCATAGATATATCGACCCACGGTTGTTCAGGAATCGGTAAGGGCATATACAAACCTTGGGACTGTACCTTTGCTTTGGCTTGTTTGCAAGTGACACATCTCCCACATATCCGCTCGACATCCCTTTTCATTTGCGGCCAATAGAAGTGTTCTTGCATCACCTTCAAGGTCTTAGTGATCCCAAAATGTCCCATCAATCCTCCGCCATGGGCTTCCCTAACTAACAATTCTCGCATCGAACAGTTAGGTACGCATAATCTATTTTCAAACAAAAGAAACCCGTCGTGCCTTACATACTTTCCATGAGCGAATTTAGCACATGCTTTAAAGATATCTTGGAAATCCGAGTCAGTTTCATAGAGCTCCTTTATGTATTCAAAGCCTAAAAGCTTAGCATCCAAAGTAGAGATCAAGGCAAACGTTCTTGATAGAGCATCGGCAACAATATTTTCATTACCTTGCTTATACTTGATCACATAAGGGAAGGTTTCGATGAACTCCATCCACCTAGCATGTCGTTTGTGGAGCTTTTGTTGACCCTTCAAATGCTTCAAGGATTCATGGTCGGTGTGAATGACGAACTCCTTGGGCCATAGATAGTGTTGCCATGTTTGCAAGGCTCGAACTAGCGCATACAACTCCTTGTCATAGGTCGGGTAGTTTAGGGCAGCTCCTCCAAGCTTCTCACTAAAGAAGGCTATGGGCCTCTTCTCTTGTGTCAAAACAGCTCCAATACCTACACCCGAAGCATCACACTCAATTTCAAAGGTTTTAAGAAAGTTCGGTAAAGATAAAAGGGGTGCATTGGTGAGTTTGTCCTTCAAAGCTTGGAATGCTTTTTCTTGTGCGTCCTCCCACTTAAACCCAACACTCTTCTTGATCACTTCGGTGAGAGGTGCGGCTATGGTACTAAAATCCCTCACGAATCTCCGATAGAAACCCGCAAGTCCATGAAAGCTCCGCACTTCGCCTATGGTAGTTGGCGTCGGCCAATCGCGGATGGCCTTAACCTTCTCTTCGTCCACCTTAATACCATCTGCACTTATAACAAAACCCAAAAACACAAGGTGATCCGTACAAAAAGTGCACTTCTTAAGGTTAGCATAAAGCTTCTCCTTTCGAAGAACCATCAAAACAGATTTTAAGTGTCCAACATGCTCTTCTAAGCTTCGACTATAGACTAAAATGTCATCGAAGTAAACAACCACAAAAATTCCAATGTAGTTACGCAGTACATGATTCATCAATCTCATGAAAGTGCTAGGTGCATTAGTTAATCCAAAGGGCATGACTAACCACTCATATAAGCCATGTTTAGTTTTAAAAGCTGTTTTCCATTCATCAGCTTCTTTCATCCTAATTTGATGATAACCACTCTTAAGATCTATTTTAGAAAATATCGTGGATCCATGCAGCTCATCTAACATGTCATCTAATCGAGGAATAGGATGGCGATACTTTACAGTGATATTGTTGATGGCTCGGCAATCGACGCACATCCTCCAAGTCCCATCCTTCTTAGGGACGAGTAGGACCGGTACCGCGCATGGGCTCATGCTTTCGCGGTTGTATCCTTTGTCCATCAAGTCGTTCACTTGTCGTTGAAGCTCCTTGGTCTCCATAGGATTAGTTCGGTATGCAGGTCGGTTAGGTAGTGAAGCTCCCGGTACAAAATCGATTTGGTGTTCGATACCCCGAAGGGGCGGTAATGCGTGGGGAGTTTCATCCGGCAAGACGTCTTCAAAATCCTGCAAAAGGGAAACGATGTTGCTCGGCAAATCCGGCACGGGATTAGTGATACTCAACAACGTTTCTTTGTACATAAGTAGTATAACGGGTTGCTTAGAGGACAAAGCCCTCTTTACAACGCTAGACCTCACCACAAAATTGGACTGCCTCACGGGTTCACTCACGGGTGTAAACTCACATCTCTCGGCTTTGGCTTTCCTCAAACTCTCACACTCATTTTGGGTAAGGGTACTTGTGTGTTCACTCACATTAGTTCCTTCGTGTTGTCGAAGTCGAAGTTGATCTAGGTGTATCTCCTGCGGCGGCATGGGAGCAAGTGTGGTCTTTCGTCCCTTAAACTCGAAAGAATAACGGTTGGTGAACCCATCATGTATGACTCTCCTATCAAATTGCCACGGTCTACTGAGTAAGATATGGCCGGCCTCCATAGGTAACACATCACATAAGATCTCATCCTCATACTTGCCTATGGCTAAAGGCACCAACACTTGGCGACTCACAATCAATTCGCCGGCACCATTAAGCCATTGTAGCTTAAATGGTTTCGGATGCTCCCTAGTTTTCAATCCTAGTTTCTTAACCATCAATTCACTAGCAACATTAGTGCAGCTCCCACCATCAATAATAAGGAGGCAAACTTTACCTCGAACCAAACATCGCGTGTGAAACAAGTTCTCACGTTGTTCTTTAGCCGCATCCTTGACTTGAACGCTTAAAGAACGTCGCGTCACCAATAACTCGCCGGCAGTGGGAAACTCAATGTCATCCGGTTCGGTATCATCCTCAAGCGGTTCATCCTCAGTTTCAATCTCCCCGTTGTCCAAAAGGATCATCACCCGCTTGTTGATGCATTCATTAGCATAGTGTCCGCGGCCTTGGCATTTAAAGCACTTGACATCCCGGTTTCGAGACGAGCTTGCCACGGCTTTGCCCTTCGCATCTTGAGGCGTAGTGGCTGGTTTTGGTTCAGGTCTCGGTTTGATTTGAGGTTTATCCTCTCGGTTGAAATGGGTCCGAAAAGAGCCCCTCCGCTTGAGTTGTTGCTCGACCAACATGGCTTTGTGAAGCAGCTCTTCAATATTGCCATAGGTTTGGAGTTCCAACCTATCTTGAAGGTCACGATATAACCCACTCAAGAACCTAGCCATGGTAGCTTCGTTATCCTCAATCACATCGGCCTTGAGCATAAGTGACTCCATCTCTTGAAAGTAATCCTCAACACTCTTACTTCCTTGAGACAATCGTCTAAGCTTTTGATGTAGTTCCCTATGGTAATGGTTAGGAACAAACCTCTTCCTCAAAAGATTTTTCAGTTCATCCCAAGTATCTACGGGTGGATCACGATTACGTCGTCTACTCGTCACGATTTGATCCCACCAATTGATAGCATAATCACAAAATTCAGTTGCGGCTACTTGTACCTTTCTAAGCTCCGAAAGATTTTGACAATCGAACACAAGTTCGATCTTCTTTTCCCACTCCAAATAAGCATCCGGATCATTCTTCCCGTGGAAAGGTGGGATTTTTAACTTGAGACCACCAAGTTGATCTTCAAGCCGACCTCTTTCCCGCCGTGGTCTCCTTTGGTCCCGATTGGAGTGGCGGCTGCCCCTACTATAATAGTTGGACGATTGAACCTCTTCATCGTCTGCTTGAGGTTGAGCTCGTCTTGGAAGATTCCCCATAGGTGGCGGCATGGCTCGATTAATGGACTCTTGTATGATAGGTACTAATTCTTGCTGCATCATTCGCCGAATCTCATTGCGAAGAATTCGCAAATCCGGGGGTTCGTTCCTTGCCCCTTGAGCTTGATTGGTGCTCTCCTCTCCATTACTTGCGTGGTTTGACATTATAATGCGCAACGACCTGAATATCACACAACACAAATCAGCAAAATTAAGTCTCGAAAGTGTGCTCTGATACCACTTGATACGATCTTCCAGGAGTCGGCACTTTCGAGGGTAGGTGGTGATACGATTCTCCCAAGGCTCGTAATATTGCTGTCAGAATTCCGACTCTGTAAAGGGTTCCATATTCCGCGAAGTTATGCTCCGAATTGATCCTAGTTATGAATACGAAAGTCGTATATAATTGAGTCCTCTTTCTGGAATGGGTGGGCTCGTCGAATTCCAATATGTATTCCGTCTTCTAGACCAATTTTGGTAAGGTCGGTCCTCCTGGATACGATTCTGCCGAGACCAGAATATACGAGGGTAGATGATGGATGAATGATGGATCGATTGGATCACACAAAGGCAGCGACAAGACCTTGATACCTCCACAATGGATTCTCCAAGATATGACGCACTCGAAGATTCCAAAGCTTGAACCTTGGATATGACGCACCAAGATTCAATTGCCGGATATGACACACCAACAATCAATTTCTCATTCAATGAACAAGAAGCACAATGTGGCTAGCACACAAGTTTGTAAAAAGGTCCATTTCTCCTCATGTCGGCCACCCTAGGTACTTATCCTAAAAGAAGTAAAAACCTAAACTAATTTGGGCCTAAGGAAAGCTCTCCTATGAGCCGAATTTTATTCTCCTCCTCTTATTGGGCTTGGTTGTCTTGTGGACCGTTTGCCTCATTAAAAACCCCCTTTGTAAAACCCAGTGGGACAAAACCAAAGGTCGGGAAAAAGAGTACAAACGAGCCCCTCTTGACTTAGTCCATTCGAGCAACCAAGAGGTTCTTAGGCTCCATGTCTCCGGACGGAATGATAGTTGGTCCTATGCGGTCCAGTAGTGTGGTGATTGTATGTCCAAGCTTCCTAGCCCTTGATCGTGTCATTGGTCCACTCGGCACGGTTATCTCACCCCTGTCTTCAAGTGTGGGCCGCATTTCTTCCAGGATCACATCATCATGAGTGGGAGGGGATGATTCAGAGTCCTCAGCTTCAAAACCCTCATGTTTAGAGTCGGGTGCTGGAGTCGTACGACGCATACTTAGATAGCTCTTCATACACTGAAGGCGTGCCACATCAAAATTAGGGAAGAATTTCTTCATGTCTTCCTCGAGGGAGCCATACACTGCCAGGAAGGTAGGGCGACACGCAATGGTGGCGTCAAAGTCAAAAGTGGCACTTTCCTTGTACTCGGCAATGGCCTTCTCGATACGACCAGGCACCTCTTATTCGGCAGACAGCACTTTGGTTTCCAGCTTCGCATACTCAACCTTGGAAAAGGTCAGCTCCCTGCGAAGATCTTCCACCTGAGTTGAAAGGCGCCCCACCTTTGATTGAGCGGATGATAGAAGAACAGTTTTCTCTGCTACCTTGGCTCAGAGCTCATCTACCTTCACCTGTTCCCCTACCAGGCGCACCTCAGAGTCGGCCAACTGACGTTCCATGTCCTTAAAAAGGCGCTCCTTCTACTCCACGGACTGCAGTTTCTCCGAGGTTGATGCCTTTTCATCAATAAGGCTTATTAATGCCTCACTCATCTGAAGCTGAGTGGGGATCATCTGAGAAGAAATTAAGGTTAGTAAAGGAACCCAATAAGAAACAATCACCTAGGATATAGGGAACAGGTTGCGACGCACTCGACCCTCAGCAGCACCACCTTCAGTGGAAATAGGCCTCCTACCAATAGGGGGCAGGCACCGGTCAACAAATGGAATCCCAAGTTGGGATCCATTGAAGAATTCCCCAAAACCAGATGAACGCCCTTAAGACGTTCACAGGGCGCCCACGCCTCCATGAGAGCCCCTTCTTTCACTTCAGCTCTCAAGTCCCGCCTTAAGTTAAAGACAGGGTCAAGATAAGGAAAGGCGCCCGCTTTTTCTTCAGGCTCAGGGGTAGCCTCACGATGAGGGAACTCATCATCGGAGAGGGTAAAGGGGCGCACAGGAGAGGGAAATGAGGAATCATCCTCGTCCAACTCTTGGGCCAAGATGTCCGCCCTTTGCACCAGAACCTTTTTCCGGGATGAAGCCCTGCAAGACGACCCACCCTGCACAAGGGCGACGTTATCTGTTTGTTTGGCTGTGGAACCAGTCGCAATACTCTGTGTAAGACTATGTGAACATCGTATCAGTCACTACGGGCGCGCCATATTTTTTAGTATAGAGGATATTAAATTGACGACGCAGTAAGGTATCATTAGCACAAGGAGAGTAAGGAACCACACCTTTAAATGTGTCAACAACCCTTATAGAATCTGGGCTAAGGACCTCCGATGGAGTAGTTAGAGGATCCACGTAATCCTCGTGTCGGGCCTTCTTCTTCTCACTCAGTTTGGGTGCGCCCTTCCTCTTAGAAGTCTCAGGGGCGTCGCCTGATTCTTCTTATTATTTCCACGCGTCTGTTCCAGGATAATAGCACATGTGTGAGAAAAGCGCTCTATATCTTTATCTGCATAAAATAAAAAGGAAAGAGTTATTACCAGGGAGAGGAGGGGCGAGGTACAGTGGAATAAATGTCGATGCGCCTCAAATCATCCTCAGTGGTCGCCTTGAAAACGTAAACGGCGTCGCCAAACTCATGATCTACCATGATTTGGGAGAGCGCCTCCAGGTCCGAAGGGGAACACTCCTCAGCAAGTGGAAGTCGATCGCGCGGCGCTTTGGTGTTTAAGAACCAAGAAACGCCTCCTTTAAAGAAAAAATACCGCGATTTCCAGTTGGAATTGCGGGTCCTAAAGCCCTGAATAATGGGACTAGCGGTATCCCAGGACCGACTATAAGGATCGGGACTACGAGACACAAAAAGGAAGATGCCTAAACTATTCCTCTCAAGGCGGTAAAAATGCCTAAATAAGAGAAAAGAATAAGGATAGTCTCGATCATGACAGAAAACCTTAAAACCTACCCAAACGCAAAGAGCGTTTGGGGAAAGTTGGGTGGGGAGACATTGTAATAGGTGCACATTTCTACTAATTCGGGACAATAGGGGAACCGTAAACCCGCGTCAATTTGAAAAGGAAAATTCGTCTCCTCACCAGGCCGAGGTAAACAAATAGGATGAGGGTTTTTGGAATCTGCCTCATCAGAGAGGGGATAGCGAGGACAGAAACTGTCATCCATCCCCGACTCCTCGACATCTTGTTCGTAAAGGGCCCTCAAAAAGGTGTTGGGTTTAGGATCGGAAAAACATGAAGGGAAGAAGACGCGAGCCTCACCTGAGAGTAGAGAGCTTCTGGATGCCTTCGACATGATGCGATGCAAAGTCTGAAGGCGGCGACGAATGCAATAGGAGGAAACGGGAGGAAACGGGAGGAATCCTTGGAGTAGGGAAGGGCGTTGTTGGATCGTGAAATCCTGAATGCTGATCTGGCAGTGAATTGAATGCCAGACAAGGTTGAACCTGCAAGTAGGGGAGCGCAACAGAAAGGGTGCCTCTGGGTCCCTCTCCGATGCTTAAATGAGTATGTGTGTGTATATAAACTCAAAACGTAAAAAACGTATGTAAAACAAGGGTATTTATAGGGTAAGAGAGATAGAACCGTATATGGCAGCTGAATATCTTAGTGTATATTGTATTGCCGAAGATTCGGATCGTCAGTTACTGCGAGATATTGCAGTTACCAAATCTAATCCTTAATGAATATGTGACCGAGATATGCGGGATATCGTGGCCACTTCCTTATTAACGGTTTTGTGGGAGCAGAGGAGAGAGGCAAGGCTCTCTTCGGGGCGAGCACTCCCATGTCGAGCAGTGGAAGGTCGCGACCTGCCCTATAGACTTTTGGGCTCGATTCTGGATTACTCGATGGTGGGCCAAGTTTGGCTTGTACTTGGGCCGATCCGGTTCGGATGTCATGGGTTTACCCCCTCTATAGTTATTGGGCCTTCGAGGCCTTTTCTTACTGGGCTGTCACTATCGATACCCAACATTTGCCCCCGAAGCTTGATTGAAGTTCCTTCAGTCGAGCTTGATTTCCTGGTAGGGTTTTAGATAGTGGCGTCTCTGGTAATGGTTCAGGACCTTTGAGACACTTCGAGCTCATTTGGCGAGCAGTTTCTTCTCTATTCAAAGCTGAAAGAATATCCTTCCTTTTATTCCCTTTTGGCGATCACTCGAGGTGACCTAGGCTTATGGAAGTCTATCTTTCTTAGTTAGGCGATCATTACCTACCCAAGGTATTTCTGCTAAAGCCTTATTAGTGCGTAGGCGACCATCTTGTCTCCTTAGTGGACTTTTAGCATTTAATAACTGCCCAGTTGTCCAGAAATCGAACGGTCACTTGAGGCACGCCTGTCCTTTACTTTTCCGTAAACCTAGGGTAGTTTGACAGCTGTCTGTACCAGCCAACCGTTTGTCTCTTGGAATTCTGACATTGCTTCGGTTTTCTCCAAAAGGGTGCAATTATTCCTCTGCGTCGCTTCGATTTGCTCGTGGCGGTTACTCCCCTTTTGGTCTATATAGGAAACGTCAGTTTCTGTATTTTGTCTTTTACGCTTATCCACTCTCTTGGATTTTCAGAGCTTCATTGCGATCCTTTCCATTTCCTTTCTCAACCTTCTTTAGCCTTCTTCCAATATTTCCATGGCTCCCCGCAGTCAGAGAGTCAAGCACATGGCTCCCAAGGGCGCCAACAAAGCCAACACTCCCAGAAATGCTGATGTCCCTTTGACCATCAGGGATGAGGTCGTGCCCCTCTCAGTGGAGGAACAGACCGATTTGGGCAGGACTGCAACCACTCCTGTGGTGGTGGACGGGCCTGAGCTGAACACGCCCATCTTTTCTCCGAAAGGTAAACCTTCGCCCTTTTACTGCTCTGCTTTGGTGATATCCCCTGCTGTTCTGTGCTTTTTATGTTTATCATTGCAATATTTGAATTTGTTCGAGTAGACGTCAAGCCTAATGAATTGAAGCCGGCTTATTTTAAGACCGTGGTGGCGCTCGGTAGCTTCAGCGTGGAGGATGCTCCTAGGTATCCTGGCTTAGGTCTGCATTTTCCTCACGACAGAGAGGTTTACATTTATGCGGCCCAGATCGATGTTGGGTTGCGTTTTCCTCTCTGTGAGGATTTACAGACCTTGTGTTAGTTTTACGGGATTCACCCCACACAGCTTGTTCCGAATGCCCTCAGGATGTGGGTCGGTTTCAAGTTCCTGTGCTTACGCCAGGAATGGGTGTATTCACTGGCCTTGTTCCGGTGCTTCTTCCGACTGGCAGCAGGGGCAAACCACCTTCACCACTTCCAATCCCGCTGGCCGAAGTTTTCAGAGTGGGGAGGCCCTCAGGGATGGGTTTGGAACGTCCATGTCCGCCTGGTCGATGATTTCCGGGCCACTAACTCCAACTACAAGAAGTTTTACTTCTTGTACAAGGGGGGTGTACCCTGGAAATTGTTTGCTCCGGACAAGGATTTTGCTCCCTCCTTTGAAGAATTGTCAGGGAGTGACCGGAATGCCATCGACGACCTGTACCGGCTGCATCGGTCATCCCAGTTCAAGTCCATCCGCTCAGTGGCGGAGACTACTGAGAATATGCTTGAGATGGCGGGCATTCATCAGGCCACGCCAATCTTTGGCGATTGGGTAATTTTCTAACCCTTTTCTTGTTTTATCATTTGTAGGCAAGGCCATAGGCAGGAGCCAAAAACTGATAGGTCTCTTTGATGACCAGGGATCGGCAGGGTTATCCTCCGACCAAGCACTGCTGAGCTCTCCTCCTCCCCCCTCTAGGCGTTCATCCAAGAGGAAGTCCGAGGAGGTGATTCCTTCGGCTAACACTAGTCCTCGCCAACCAGGTATATCGCCTCGCCATCTGTGGAAGCAATATTTTCATACTCTGCAATTTTTTGGTTTTTGACTTATTGCCTTGTTGTTTTACAGGGAAGTCCTCAGCTGATGCGACCCGGGACCCTCCTCCTCCTCCTCCTCCTAAGAAGGTCAGGAGCGAGGAGCATCCTGAGGTCGACCAGCGTCCTCCTCCTCCCCCTCTTAAGGGTCCTTCTGCCAACAAGGGGAAGGGTAAGGATGCGGTGCCCCCTTCTCCTTCTACTCAGGGTCCTTCTGCTACTAAGGAGAAGGTTCTGACTTTAGCGTCTCCCGCTCCCACTGTGCCCACGGTTCATCCCCAGGAGTCTGGGACCCAGAAGAAGGGGCCTGCTACCTCCAGCTCCTCGAGGGCTCCTTCGGAGGAGTACTGCTCGATGGCGAGCCTGTTCCAGCCTTTTAAGGCTGTGGACTCTAGGAGGCCTTGGGTCCCTTGCGGGGACCTTACCAAGAAGGGGTACCCCGTTCAGAAGAGCCTCCGGGGTAGCCCGGATATGTGCATGCGGCTCCTTGACGGGATAATTCCTCCCAAGGACCGTTCGATCGTCCCCACAGAGCTTCCTCAGATCGAGGGGTTCCTAAGGACCCACTTCGAACGAGTTGCTCTGGTATGATCTAGCCTTTCTTTCGTTCTTTCTTTCTTGTCATTCCTTTTTTGTTTTGATGACCTGACATTTTTCTTCATGTTCTTGTTGTCAGCTCGTTCGGGAAGAAGTGATCCTTGGTCGCGTCTTTGGTGAGCTCGCCGATAAGCACTCTGATCTGCTTGTCGAGCTAGAGCAATACCGAAGCACGGGGGTCACTCCCGGGCAGATGGGGGCCATCAAGACGACTGCCGATGCGGCTATCACCTTGGTGGATGGCGCGCAGGAGGAGTACTTTAGGAAGGAGAAGCGTCTCCTTGCCGATGTTAAGAAGAGGGAGGCTGACGTCGCCGCCTTTCTTCAAGAAGCTGAGGCCCTCCATCAGTGCTTGGATGAAGGGGAAGCGGTCCGAGCTCGCCTCGAGGCCGAGCTGAAGGATGCCCAGGCTCAGGTGGCGGAGTCGAACGCTCTGCGGGTTGCTGCTGAGGCTCAAAGAGCTGCTGCTGACGCTCAGAGGAAGGCTGTGGAGGAGGAGAGGGCTCGGCTAGCTGAACAGTTGAGAGCCGTCCCTTCGCCCCAAAGCACAGTCGAGGCTTTCAAGTCCTCTGAAGATTTTGAGGACTGTGCTCTGAAGGTGATGAGGTCGGTGATAGCCGATTTTCTCCAAGTCCTGGTGAACGATGTCCAGGCAGTCGACCCCAACTTTCCCATTGGGGAAGTTGGGTCCTTGAGGAGCTTCCTCCGGAGTCGTACCTCTCAGTCTACCCCTGTTGCTGAAGAGGTTGCCCCCGAGGGCGAGCCAAGCAATATCGATCCTGAAGGCGAGCAAAGCGTCCCTGCTCCTGAAGGCGAGCAAAGTGCCTCTGCCCCCGAGGATCCTAAAGCCTGAAATCTTCCCCTCCTTTATCGACCATATTTGCCTTTTAGATAGCTATTTTTCTTTGTAATTTTTTGTTTTCCTTGTAATTATTTATTTGATTTAAGACTGGGTTTCTTTTATTGAATGCCCTTATATTCATAAGCCTTTTATTCGACTTTGAACATGCTTGGCTATTTACCCAACGTCTTAATCATAATTACTCTTCGACTTCCTCTTGACTTGTAATGTCTTCGACTCTTGAAGTCTTAGACCAAGCATAAGTCGAACTTTCTAAGGATAATACTTCTGATACTTACAAGCATAAACTTCTAAGTTCAAAGAGATATTACCTTCTTTGAAGTTTAGACCTTCGAGGTCATCCTAAGGCTTTGTCATCCATAGTGATCACCTAAAATTCTTTGTTAGCAGATCCCTTTGTTTGGTTTTGGCGTCTGCTTCTCATCTTGCCTAACTTTATTGCTAGGTCTTTTGGCCTGACTTTGGCGTTAGAGATTTTTTGTTTTGCCTAGCTTTATTGCTACGTCTTTTGGCCTGACTTTGGTGTCAGGGCTTTTTGTACCTGTTATCAGGTTTTTGCCTAACTCTTGGCGTCAGGTCTTTTGAGGCCTAACTTTGTTGTTAGGGCTTTTGTGGCTAGTTTTGTTACTAGGGCTTTTTTTGCCTAACTTTGTTGTTAGGGCTTTTGGCCTGTCTTTGGCGACAGGGCTTTTTGGCCTGACTTTGGCGTCAGGGCTTTTTGGGGCCTAACTTTGTTGTTAGGGCTTTTGTGGCCTAGTTTTGTTACTAGGGCTTTTTTGGCCTAACATTGTTGTTAGGGCTTTTGGCCTGTATTTGGCGACAGGGCTTTTTGGCCTAGCTTTGTTGCTAGGGCTTTTTGGCATGTCTTTGGCGACAGGGCTTTTTGGCCTGACTTTGGCGTCAGGGCTTTTTGGCCTGACTTTGGCGTTAGGGCTTTTGGCCTGTCTTTGGCGACAGGGCTTTTTGGCTTCGGCTTGCTTCGAGTGGACACGCTTTATGAAGGAATGGCTTTCTTTTATTGACATAATCGGTTTGATTACAAGCTATGCATAAAATCTTCTTAAATGCTCAGAATTAAATGGACGGGGTAACCTCTCGCCTTCGGTGGTTTCCAAATAGTAGGATCCTGGTGCGGCGATCTCTACTACTTTGTATGGTCCTTCCCATTTGGCTGAAAGTTTGTTTTTACTGTCCAGCCTTGTAAATTCATTCCTTCTCATAACCATCTCCCCCACGAAAAATTGGCGAGCGCTGACTTTTCTGTTGAAATACCGAGCGGTCGCCAAACGCATCTTTGCCTGTGTCTTTTCTGAGAGCCATCTCTTTTCCTCTGCTAAGTCGAGGTCAGTTCTGCGCTCGATCTCATTTGCCTCCGCGTTAAAGTGTAGGACTCTATTGGTAGGCACTGCTAATTCAGCTGATGCTACTGCTTCTGATCCGTACACTAAACTGAAAGGCGTTTCTCCTGTGGCCGCCTTAGGCGTTGTTCTGATTGCCCATAATACGTTTTCCAGTTCGTCTGCCCAGTTCCCCTTGAATGCTCGAACCCTTTTCTTGAGTCCTGCTAAGACAACCTTGTTGGCTGCTTCAGCTTGCCCCTTCGTTTGAGGGTGATGTACTGAACTGAAACGATGGTCGATATGATACTCTTCACAGAGCCATTTCAACTCATTTCCAACGAATTGCGGACCGTTATCGCTTATGGGTATTTTGGGAATACAAAACCTGGAGAAAATGTTGACCTGTATGAACTTGATAACTTGGAATTCCGTTGTTGAAGCTAGAGCTTTCGCCTCTACCCACTTAGTGAAGTAGTCGATTGCCACTATAATGTGAGTACGCTGACCAGTGCTAATGGGAAAAGGACCCAATATATCGATTCCCCATTGAGCGAAGGGCCATGCACCCGCCATTGGGGATAATAATGTCGATGGTCGACCCGATCGTGGTGCAAACTGCTGGCAAATTTCACACTTCTGTGTTAATTCGGCTGCGTCTTTTCCCAAGGTCGGCCAGTAATATCCCAATCTGAATATTTTCCTGCTTAGTGATCGAGCGCCTTCATGACATGCTGCTGCCCCTTCATGAGCTTCTCGAAGAACCTTTTCTGTTTCGGGCAGAGCAACACATCTCAAGTAAGGCGTCGAATAACCTCTTCTGTAGAGTTCTCCATCGATGATTAGATAACTGGCTGCGAGTCTTCTAATCCTAGTGGATTCGCCTTCGTCCTCTGGGAGGATGCCTTCTTTTAAATAATTCTGGAACGGGGTCATCCAGGCGACCTGTTCTTGAATGTTGAAGACCTCCGCTCTGTTTTCAAGGACTGAACATAGGGCCTTTTCCAGAAATTGCACATCCTGGATTGTCGCCCCTCCGAAGGCTAGCTTACTTAAAGAATCTGCCATCTGGTTTTCTTGGCGAGGAATGAATTCAATCGCGAAATTTGGGATTTCTGCGACCACCGTTTTGGCAATGCCGAGATATTTCTTCATCTTTTCTCCCTTTGCCTCGTATACGCCATTAACCTGATTGACAATGAGCTCTGAGTCGCTTCTTACTTTAAGCGCAGCTATACCCATTCCTTTTGCTAGTCTGAGTCTAGTGATAAGAGCCTCATATTCTGCTTCGTTATTGGTCGCCGAGAATGTCAAGGCGATCGCGTATTTCAAAGGCTCGCCCTCAGGAGGAATAAGAATTAAACCTGCCCCGAGCCTTCTTTTGATGAAGACCCATCCGTATAGAGTTCTCAGATTTGATTGTCGTTTGCTGACTGACTTGGCCTGTTGTCTGCCTCCACCTGATCGTTACTCGTGCTTTCCACTATGAAATCAGCTAGTGCTTGACCTTTGATGGCCGTTTTTGGCGCAAATTTGGTCCTGAACTCGCTGAGCTCGATCGCCCACTTGACCATTCTTCTTGAAGAATCTGGCTTCATCAGGAAGTTTTTGAGAGGTTGACTGGTGAGGACCGTGATGTCGTGCGCATGAAAGTAAGGTCTCAGCTTCCGAGCAGCAATAACTAAGGCATAGAGATAGTTCTCAATCTGGACATATTTTATTTCTGCTGAGTTGAACATTTTGCTAATAAAATACACTGGACTCTGAACATTATTCTCCTCCCTTATTAAGACAGCACTGGCTGCCACATCGCTAATGCCTAAATAGAGGAAAAGCTGCTCGCCTGGAACGGGTTTTGCCAGAGCTGGGAGTGTTTGAATATGCCTTTTCAAGGACTGGAATGCTTCCTCGCAGTCTGGCGTCCACTCGAACTTGCGGTTGGCCCTCAAGGTTTTGAAGAACGGGAGGGACCTGTCGCTTCCTTTGGAGAGGAAGCGGTTAAGAGCAGCTAGTCGGCCGTTCAGGCACTGGACTTCCTTATGGCAGGTTGGCGACTTCATTTCTTCTATGGCCTTTAGCTTTTCCGGGTTTGCTTCAATGCCCCTTTCGCTGATCATAAAACCCAGGAACTTCCCAGACTTGACTCCAAAGGCGTACTTTGCTGGGTTCAGGCGAACGCTGTGTCTCCTCATGCATTCAAAAGCTTCACGGAGGTCGGTGGTATGAGGATTTCTTTTGATGGATTTGACGAGCATATCATCTACGTAGGCCTCCATGTTCCTTCCCAGCATGTCCTGGAACAGTCGGTTCACCATCCGCTGATAAGTTGCCCCGGCATTGATGAGACCAAAGGGCATCACCTTGTAGCATAGAATGTCCCCGTCAGCATAGAAAGCAGTGTGGGCCTCGTCATCTGGATGCATTCTGATTTGGTTATAGCCTGAATAGGCGTCCATGAAGCTCAGCATCTCATGACCCGAGGTAGCATCGACCAGCTGATCGATTCTCGGAAGGGGATATGAATCTTTGGGGCAAGCCTTGTTTAAGTCGCGGAAGTCGACGCACATCCTCCACTTGCCGTTTGATTTCTTGACCAAAACTGGGTTGGCGACCCAGCTCTAGAATCTTACTTCTCTGACGAAGTCAGCTTCAATCAACCTGCCGACTTCCTGCCTGATCGCCAAACGCTTATCAGTCCCGAATGATCTTCTCTTTTGGGCGATCGGCTTGATGGAGGGGTCTATCCTGAGCTCATGAGAGATAATATCTGTGCTGATTCCTGGCATGTCACTCGGCTGCCAGGCGAAGAGCTCTTTGAATTCCTTGAGGAGGGCGGTCATGGCCTCCTTCTGATCCTCTTTCAAGGTGGTCCCAATGCGCACCTTTTTGTCTGGACCATCGATCTCGACCTCTTCCAATTCCTCTATGGGTGCTGGTCGAGCCAAGTCCTCGCGGGGATCGGCCTCTGTCTCGATGGCGAGCGCCTCCCTTTGGTTCTTCCTGCGTAAACAGTTCACATAGCATTGCCGCGAGGAAGGCTGATCTCCTAGCACTTCTCCAATCCCGTTCGGAGTAGGGAACTTCATCTTCTGGTGGACCGTGGAGGCCACAATCTTATTTGGGTTGATCGTGGTCCTCCCTATGATGGCGTTGTAGGATATGGGTGAATCGACCACCAGGAAAGTGACCGACACCATGATGCTTTTCCACCCCTCGCCAAAAATCACTGGCATGGTTATAGCCCCCAGTGGATAAGTTGTTCTTCCCGCAAACCCGATCAGCGGAAAGTCGACCCTCTTCAGGTCGCGTTTGGATTTGCCCATCTTTTCAAAGGCTTCCAGAAACAGGATGTCGGTCGAGCTGCCTCCGTCGACCAGAATCCTTGCAACATCACAGCCGTCAATATCTGCCGTAATGACCAGAGCATCATTGTGGGGCGTGGTAACATGTGCCAAATCATCTTCAGAGAATGAGATGACAATGTTCTCTTCAGGTCGGGGCCGCTTCCCCAACTGAACTGCCGTAGAGATCTGAGTGGCGTAGACCTCTCTGGCGCTTGACCTCTCGCCGCCTGCGCCGAATCCTCCCGCAATCAGATTCACTCTCCTCTTGCTTCCAGAAGGCTCAGCTTGATCTGCAGGGGCTGGTGAACGATGCCTCCTTGGGGGCGTTCGACTTCGGTCTCGCCCTGCCACAAACTCCTTCAACATTCCCCCCTGAATCAGCCTCTCTATTTCTCGCTTCAGAATCTTGCAATCGTCTGTCTTATGGCCCTTGCACTTATGGTATCTGCAATAGCTCTCGACATCCTTGCCCATGGGTAGCCCACCTCGACGAGGCATCGGTGGCCTCGCCAAGGATCTCCTCTCCATCTCGACTAGTACCGCTGAGATCTGCCTATTTAAAGGCGTGAAGTACTCAGGGACCTCTGGATGGCGAGGCGCTGGAAGAGACTCGACTCGGGGCTTACTTTCTTTTCCCTTCTTCTCCTTCTTTACCTCCTTCTTACCATCGCGTCGGGGTTCATGGGTTACCCTTAGCGAGGTCGTCAGGAGGTTAGCCTCGATGTTTGCGCGTTCAAGGTCTATGAAACCTTTTGCCCTGGACGCCAACTCCTCCAATGTCTCTATCTCCTTCACATGGTAGCTGTTTCGCAGCTTTCGCGAGGCCTTGTTGGCCACATCCAGACCTCTGTAGAATGCTCGAATGATCTCCCCATCCGAGATTCGGCGATCTAATTCTGTGACGTTTTGATGAAAACGCCCGTAGAAGTTGGACAGCGACTCTCCAGGCTGCTGTTTGACCGAGTCAAGGGCGACCACGCTCTTCAGCAACTGGTGCTCGCCCATATATCTCTTCAGGAACTTGCTTCTCAACTCTGCCCAAGTTCCGATTGATCCTGCAGGGAGGCCGAAGAACCAGGACGAAGCCGAACCCGAAAGAGTAGATGGAAATAGCAAAGCCAAATGATTGGGATCGTTTGACTTACCCAGAAGGGAGACCTCATGCTTGTTGACATGTACGGTGGGATCTCCTCCACCGCTATACTCAGGTATGGCCCGAGCAACCACATCCTTCGGGATTTTGATAGCGACGAGCGCGTCGGTGAAAGGATGAGAGGACTGCTCCTTGAAGGGAGTTATGACTGTCAACTGTCTTTCCTGGAGCCTTTTGTTGAGGAGGTCATCCATCTGATCCACAGTGCAGTACATGGGAGAGGCTCCGAGTGGAGGCGGACCGGAAGGATTAGCAGTATATGCGGCTGCTGGCTCCTTGGTGTGTGCTGGAGGTAGGGACTGCTGACCTGACGTCATCTCCTGATCCTCCTGAGGCGCAGCGGGACCAGGATTGGCCGCTTCTGAAGGTGAAGGCCCTGTGGCAGCAGGGCGGTGCTTTTCCTTAGGAGCAGAGGGATTGTTTTCCTGAGGAGCAGGGGCTTGGCGGCGCGCCTGTCCTAGGATGGCTTCCAGCAGGGAGACCATCTCGGGGGTTAAATTAATATCCTGCCCCGCAATGTGGACTGTCTGCGGTGCAGGGGCTCCGTTTTGATCAGCAGCTGGGGTCGGTCTTGACTCACCGACATGTTCTCGAGCTGTCCGCAGAGGAACAGCATTAACTCCTGCTCGGCTGGCGGGTTCTTGTTGAAGCGGTGAAGCGGCGGCGGAATCAGAGCTATATGAGGATCGCTCCCTAGTCTGATTCCGACGGTTGCTTTGGGATCGAGTTCTCATGGCTGAATTGCTCGTTCCCACAGACGGCGCCAAATGTTGGATCGTGAAATCCTGAATGCTGATCTGGCAGTGAATTGAATGCCAGACAAGGTTGGGATGATGCTTCAGCTCCAACTCCGGTGAACCTGCAAGTAGGGGAGCGCAACAGAGGGGGTGTCTCTGGGTCCCTCTCCGATGCTTAAATGAGTATGTGTGTGTATATAAACTCAAAACGTAAAAAACGTATGTAAAGCAAGGGTATTTATAGGGTAAGAGAGATAGAACAGTATATGGCAGTTGAATATCTTAGTGTATATTGTATTGCCGAAGATTCTGATCGTCAGTTACTGCGAGATATTGCAGTTACCAAATCTAATCCTTAGTGAATATGTGACCGAGATATGCGGGATATCGTGGCCACTTCCTTATTAACGGTTTTGTGGGACCAGAGGAGAGAGGCAAGGCTCTCTTCAGGGCGAGCACTCCCATGTCGAGCAGTGGAAGGTCGCGACCTGGCAGAGAATGGCGAGAAGTCTGAGAGCCTTTGGCGTCCCTATAGACTTTTGGGCTCGATTTTGGATTACTCGATGGTGGGCCAAGTTTGGCTTGTACTTGGGCCGATCCAGTTCGGATGTCATGGGTTTACCCCCTCTATAGTTATTGGGCCTTCGAGGCCTTTTCTTACTGGGTTGTCACTATTGATACCCAACAGGCGCCGCTACGAAACTAGGAAGACCGAAAATTCTAGAGAGAATGCAGAGAGAATTCTAGAGAGAGAAGTTGGATATGGAGAGTGGGACCTCAAATGAATAGGAAAAAGTAATTTATAGGGGAAGAAGTATCGGTTCAGATGACCAGTTCGACAAAAGTAACCGTTTGGGTGAACGGTTGGAATACCAAATCAGGTGACTTTTCGTATACAAAACGGTTCAATGGAAACGTTTCAAGACTTCGGAAACTGAAAAGACACCAAGCTGCCACGTGTCAACCACAGATATGATGGTTTTAAAAACACAACGGTCAGAAGCGCAAACCTCGAAGTCCAACGGTCAGAAATGTTGCAAACAAAAGGCGCGCCTCTATAAAATAAATCATTCAGAAATCAACAGTGAAAACAAAAGGCGCGCCTTGGAAAATAAATCCTTCAGAAATCAACTTACCATGCATTAATGGCTACGCCCTTGGAAAATTAGAAGGCACATCTGTAAAAGGGACATTCCACCCAGAAAACTCTAAATCCAAGGGCGAGCTATGCTCACCCTTGGCTTGGGGGGCAAGATGTTGGGTATTAACCCGCCTACCGACTTTAGAAGCTGGCCCGACTCGAATCCGGCTCGATAAGGGCGCACGCCACAGGTAGAAGGGCGCACGCCCTCGGTAAGGAGCGTGCGCCACTATGTTGGGTCATGCCTGACGTCATCTACAATTATCTCTGGCCAGCACACATCTCCATAACCAGACAGGGGATAGTGGGGAACAGTAACACAGAACAGGGGTCCGGGAAACTAGGGCCCTATGTCTAGGGCATTATATGTAGGGCGCTCGACGCCTCCGTATTCGAGGAGAACAGGGTGTAAAGGTAAAAACCATACAGGTTAGTGTGGAGGGCTATAAAACCTCTTCATATATCTTCATAACAGGTTAAGTGAACATTTACATACTACAGCTACACATTACTTTCAAAACCCTTGACTGACTTGATCGTCGGAAGGGAAACAACGGGAATACCCGGGCTTTCCTTCTGTGCAGTTTCACGGAGCAACACGGAACCAAGTCGGAAAGTACCGGAAAGGACACTACCGATAAACGTGATTCAACAGGGACCAAGTTATGTAGACCCCCGTCGGTGACATAAAATATGCAAACCTGGAATTTTCCTATTCATGTTGTGACTAGCAACTGGCAAGGACAGGCGGAGCCTATTCCCCCTCCCCATCCCTCCTAGGAGACGTCTCATCAGTCTTCCTTATAACGAACTCCCATACACTCCTCTTGTCGTGGACTCACCTAAAGCAGTTCAGGAATATCGAGGGTCTCGCTTCAACATGCGTTGACATTTGTATGACGGGCCAACTTATGGAGTCGAATTCCTTATCTTTTGGAGATTGGGGACTTCATTTGTTGTCGGGGATGGTTTCCACCATGTACTGGGCGCCACTAAAATTTAATATTGCCTCAATAGAGGGTTTAGCGTGACGACACATCACCAAACTTATCGATGTAAGTTTTTTTCCCCTGGGTTCAAAATATTGTTGCTAACGTTTGTATATTTGTGCATCGCATTTGGTTAGCTTAGCTCTTCGAATTTCATTTGTATATCGATGTAAGATCCATTACCTTCGCTAACGTTTGTATATGTTGTCGCATCGTTGCGCCGCTCTTGAGGCTCGTGCAGCACAAGCTGAAGAACGCGTTTAGACATTAGATGGGGCATGGACCAAATAATTAGAGTAGGAGAAGAGGTTCTACTCTTATTTTCGTTTTTGAGATGATTGAGAAGGAGAAATAGTTCGAATATGAAAAGAACGCCGCTCTCGAGAAGGCTGAGGAGGCGTTTAGAATGAAGGAAGTCTATAAGGCGTCACTTCTAAGAGAATTGGAGGTTGTTACTTCAAAGGTTGTGACATACTTTCAAGCGAACGAGACTTTTGGTGACACTATTAAGAAGTTATTTTAAGGAAAATCATTAGCCTCTTTGAGAAGCTAAAGAACCAGATTAGAGTTGTTAATGCCACTTTTCCCTTGATGTGTCTCCCTGTTTATTGGATCACATATACCGTATTCTCCTTACAGGTGTCTCTGTTGACATGCACAAAGGAAAGTCGGGGATGTCCCGTTGTTTTCCCTCCGATGACAAAGTAAGTCGGAGGTTCGTTTGTAATATTTGTATAGAATGCTTTGGTATCAGAGAATACTTACCCTCTAATGAAGGTGATATTTAACTATTTATAACATTTCATACTTGTAACCATAGTTGAGTCAAAGCTTACCCTGGTCATCCTAGCTGTGCTAAGGTAGAGTTGGCAATTTCTGACACGACACGATTAAACGACACGACACGATCTGCTTTAAAGCGTATATGGGTTTGACCTTAATGGATCCCGTGTCTAAACAACTCTTATACGTTTAGACACGATTATTAATCGTGTCTAAACAACTCAGATCTGCGGATATCTGTATAAACACGATTAAGCACGATTAACTATTCGTGTATAATCGTGTTGTGTATACATGTGACACGTTTAGACACATTTAAGTATAATAATAATAATAAAATATTAAAATACTCACTTACTTTGTAATATTGAACTATGAAGACCTTACTTTATATATTTTGATTTGTATATATGGATTTGTGTATATATCTGTTTTAAAGCGTATATGAGTTTGACATTAACAGATTCCGTTTCTAAACAACTCTATACGTTTATACACGATAAACGACTTGTACGTTTAGACACGAGACATGTTTAGACACGTTTAAAATTTATCCGTTTAGACACGAGACATGTTTAGACACGACACGATTATGACACGACACGACACGATTGCCACCCCTATCCTAAGGTGAGCTGGCCATAGTTACTTTACTGAATATTCTCTTGTAGTGGCTACTCCACTATAGACTATCCTTTGGATTTATTTAATCCTAGGCGTGCTAAAAGCAACCGGCCTAATTCATAGGAGTGCAGGCGCACCATCTGAGGTGGTCAATGGATACGGTGTCATGCACTAAAACTGGATCATTTTCCCTTTTGGCGCATCCCTTACGGGCGATGCCTTTATGGGCTAAACGTCACGGGCGACGCCCATATATAAACATCATGGGCGAAGCCTCTATAGAATCGGGCTTTACACAAGTGAGGTCCAAAGTACTTATTGGGCCAAATGTTAACCATAGCCCAGTCCAATATTTATAACCCATCATCTACCCCCGAAGTCTTAAATGAGCGACGCTCATTTGAGAATTATTACTTTTCCTTGTAAGTCACTTTCTCCTTTGGAGTCAATTTATCTTTTATAGGGCGACGCCTAACTTATTGGAAGAAATCCTTCCTGTATAGGCGTCACCCACATTCCTTCCTTCGTAACTGTCTTCCATGTGTCCATCATGCAGGACCGCCTTTATTGCTAATTCAAATTTTGAATTTTAAGAAGGATCTTCTAGAAGCTTCGGGAAACGAAGAGACATTTTATGATTGGAGGGTAAAATAGTAATTTCATCTTTAATAACCGTTCGCCTTTTGTGCTTGTAGGGGTACATCCGTAATTTCATAGCCGATGAAACCGTTCGACTTCCTTTAGAACACTATAAATACCCCCACCCTCCTTCATTTAATACTTTTCCATCTTCTGAGCTTTCTCTCTCTAGAAAATCCTCTACCTTTTCTCTAAAATTCCGGCCAAACTCCGATCGCCTTTTCCAATTTTCGATCGCCTTTTCATCATAGCTTGGTGTTTCCCTCTCGCCCTTAACGCCCATCACCTCCGCGCCATTCGATCATATAGAAGAATGACGTCCGACTCTGATATTGGTAATCACATTTTCCTTCCCTCGCCTTTTCTTGATCTTAAACTCAACCCTTCTTACCTTCTCCTCTTTCGAACAGTCAGTGGCTGAGGCTGGCTTGAACGGATCCTGAAAACCCTCACCCCATATGTCATCCTAGGGAAGGTGAGGAAATAAATTCCCCTCATCAAATTGAGGCGGGATTAAGATTTCCTTATTGCCCTCCCCTAGTCGAATTGTGTCGCCATTATGGCATTTCTCCCACCCAACTTTCTCCAAATGGTCTTCGCACCTGGATAGGTTTTCGTGTCCTTTGTTTTCGTCGTGGGTGGGATTACTCTTTAAACCTCTTTCGTAGATTTTATCGCCTTGAGGGCAATCGGTTAGGCGTGCGCCTTTTTACAACTAGATTAACCCATCCCTTCAAAAATTGGACTTGGGATTTTTCTCATTCCTTAGTCACGGGTTTTCGATCCCGTAATAGCAATTGGAAGAACGCCTATTTCATTTTCCAAGGAGGCATTCCCTGGTGTCTGGTGTCGTCCAAGGCCAGCAAATATCCTGTTCCAGGCGTCGAGGAACTTTCCGCAGCCTATATGAACGCCTTGGCGACCATCTACTTAGATCACCAAGGAAGGCGCGCGCAAATAATCTCCAAAGAGTTCAGTGAGTCTGACTTAGAGGAAGCTGGCGTGTCCCTTGTAGATCGTCACCTTCTGCCCTTATTTTCGGTAAATAACCTTTCTTTTATTTTTTCCTTGCAGATAAGGATTTTGCCCTTTTTTTCTCACCTTGTAACGCCTGTTCAGAAAAAGGCGGCGAAAGAGAAGAAGATCAAAGAGAAGAAGGCTAAGGAGCCCAAAGGTGACGCTCCTGAGGCTTCCAAGAAGCGTAAAGGCCATCATTCCTCCAAGGGCTAGAAAAAGGCGAAGCTTATGGAGGAGTCTTTGGATCCTCTTAAGGCTCCAGCTGAACTGTTCAGCGACGCCACCAATGAAGTCGTCGAGACTTTTAAAGGTGCGATTCCTAAGTCTTACTGGATTAATAACATCGTCACTAGTAATAGGAATAACGTATTATTCACAAAAAAATGGGGTCCCCCAATCTTGGCCTATGGCGGCATCATGTGAACCTACACCGAATATCATAATGGCATCCTTAAGAAGGGACCATTTGACCCTTCCTTTGATCCGACAGGAGCGGCGCCTACTGAAACTTCCAAACCGAAGACACCAACCCCCACACGCACTCCTCCCTCAGAGTCGGAGGAGGTGATCTTGGTCGACAACCTTCCTGATGTCGAGGATCTGCCATCCCTTCCCCCTTCTACATTGGATCGCCAACGCCATGACGGCCCTCCTCCTTACTAGGGTCCCAGCTTTAATTTAAGGCGAGAGATGCTGAGCAATATCCACTCGCCAAATCCTCAAGCGCCATGGGAGCCCTGTATCACATTAAAGGGAACATCCCTAGTAGCTGGCCACTCCAGCCTTGATCCCAACCTGAGCCTTCACATTTTATCAGGTTCCTGCCCTTTTGCTGATAGGGGGCCCTTAAGCCTGGAAACTGAAGCTGCAGAGGGATTGGTTCGCCATTCCCTTTCTTTAATACAGAGTCAGGTATGCGCCTTTCTCTATATTTTCTTCTTTTAATACTTGTATTTTTTCTAACTTTCATTTTCAATTTCTTAGGGTATTCCTGCTGCTTTGAAGATGGGCGCCACCATCCTGGGTTTAACCGAGGAAAGGGAGCACAACATCTCAATTCTCCGTAAGGCTGTAAAGGAGAAGTTTGAGCTGGAGAAACTGCAGCGGCGCCTCGCCATTTCTGAAGCAGCTCAAAAGGAAATGGAAGCTGACATTGTCAACAAGGAACAACTCGCCACACAACTGAGGGATGCTCAGAAAAGAGAGAACGCCTTGAAGGTCTCACTCCTGAAGACTCAAAAGGAACTCGCCCACTTCCCAGGAACTCGCCAAGGAAGCCCGAAAAGAGACTGATGATGCCAAAAAGGAGACTGAACACGCCCTGAAAGAGGCGTTGCAGTCAGCTCAAAAGGTTGAATTCCTCAATACTGAACTTCCTAAGCGATTGGAGGAGGCAGTAGAGTCTTTCCGTTCCAGTCCAGAGTTCGCCAAAGCTGCTGCTGAATGGAATCGCACTGGCGTGCTAATCATCTTCAAGAAGGCGGCCAAAGATATTCATAAAGTCGACCCCAACTTTCCTCTGGAAAAGTTGGATTTCTTGAAGGGTTATCTCGCCGTGAAGGCTCAGGAAGAAGCTGAGGCGTTGATAGAAAATGAAGAGGAATCTGAGGATGAAAGCACCTCTTCCGGATAATCAGCTCCTGTAGAGCCGCCTCTTGACTCTGTGCCTGATGATACATTTCCTGAGGCGCCTGCTGTCGATGCTCCTCCAAACCAAACACCCCCAGCCACTTCATAGACTTTTATTTTTGTAGCCTTAGTCTTTTTTGTTTTTGTAAAGACTTATTGCAACGCCTCGCCGTTGCTATTATGAATTTCTCTTTCCATATATGCCTATTTTTTCCATACTTAGCTTTATTTCAGACAAAGTATGAGTATTACTTAACTTAGCATACTTGTTATTTTTAACAAGTCACCTTATAGCTATGACTCATATCATACTTGTTCCATTATCGAAACTTAAGCAAACGCCAATAAGTTTTAAGTCAATTTGAAACAGCACCACTGGTTACAAACTTAAGTCATTGCCATTTAATTCAAACATAACCAATCGCCATTAAATCAATTTTAAGCAATCGCCATTAATTCAAACTTAAGCAATTGCAATTAATTCAAACTTAAGCAATCGCCATTAAATCCTATTTAAGCAATCGCCATTAATTCAAACTTAAGCAATCACCATCAATTCAAACATAAGACATCACTATTAATTCAAACATAAGCTTTCGCCATTACAAATAGAATCACTTCGACATTAATAGTCATTCATACAATCTACGCCACTTATTTAAGCATAAAAAATTTTCAAATGCTCTGCATTAAAAGTATTCTTCAACACATTTCCCTCTTGATCTTCTAATACATATGCATTTGGATGAGGAATGGCAATGACCTTGTAAGGTCCTTCCCACTTTGGTGACAACTTATTTACTCTATCTTGGTGTGAGAATTCATGTCTTCGCCATACCCTCTCCCCCACAAAAAATTGGCGAGATGAAACTTTTCTATTATAGTATCTCGCTGTAGCTAAACGCATCCGCCCCTGAATTTCTTCTGAAGCCCATCGCTTTTCATCAACCATATCCAATTCCAAACGTCTTTGGTCCTCATTATTCAAGGCCTTATAATGCTCTACCCTATGTGATTCGACTGTTATTTCTGTTGGAGCAACCGCCTCAGACCCATATACCAATCCAAAAGGTGTTTCTCCAGTCGCCTTTTTTGGTGTTGTTCTCAACGCCCATAAGACATTTTCTAATTTTTCTGTCCATTTTCCTCCCAAGGCGTCTAGTCTTTTGTTTAAATCATTCAAAACTGTTTTATTCGCCGCATTCACCTGTCCATTGGCATGTGCATGTATAACCGAAGCATGCCTATGGTCAATTTTCAACTCTTCACAAAACCATTTCAATTCTTTTCCATCAAATTGTGGTCAGTTGTCACTAACCAACACACTTGGGATTCCATATCGAGACACAATTCTCGATTTAATGAACTTGATAACTTGAAACTCAATGGTTGATGACAACTCCTTTGCTTCAATCCATTTTGAGAAATAATCAACCGCCACTATTATATAGGTGCGTTGCTTGGATTTCGGTAAAGGTCCCACCAAGTCGATTCCCCACTATACAAATGGCCATGCTGCACATACACTAGTAAGGTTTGCTGGTGGACGCACTATTTTAGGGTTGTACTTTTGGCATGATTCACATTTCATAACCAAAGCAGTCGCCTCTTGATTCATTGTAGGCCAATAATATCCTTGGTTTAGGATTTTTCTCACAATTGACCTCGCACCTTCATGACAAACTACATATCCCTCATGTACCTCCCATAAAATGGTAGTGGTTTTTGGATGAGCAACGCATCTAAGATAGGGCGTGGAGAAACCCTTCTTATAAAGTAGACCATCAATTATTCGAAAGCTAGGTGCTAATCGAATAATCTTTTTAGAATACGCTTCATATGTAGGGAGTTATCCTGATTCTAAATATGCTCTAATAGGCGTCGCCCAATCCACAGTAACATTTATGTTTGCACAATAAATGTTGTCACTCCCATGATTGGTTTCTATAAAGTGCACTTGTTTGGGCGTCGCTTGCCAAGCATATTTGCTTAAGGCATCAGCTTCTTGATTCGCTTCTCGAGGAATAGCTTCTATTTGAAATTGTTTGAATCCTGCTACTAACGCCATAGCCTCTTTCCAATACAACTTAATTTTTTCATCCTTAGCCATATACTCCCCTTTAATTTGGTTTACCACCAATTGTGAATCGCAATATACATGTAGAGAGGCAACGCCTAATCCTTTAGCTAACCTCAATCCTGTAACCAGAGCCTCATACTCCGCCTCATTATTTGTAGCTTGAAGGTGAGAACTAGAGCGTATCTCAATGGTGTTCCTCCATGTGGTGGCGTCAATACTAGTCCTGCCCCCGAGCCTTCGACTGATGAGGATCCATCTGTATGAAGTATCCAAGGATTTTCCTCTTTTTCTTTTTCTTTAGGCGTCGCTGGCTGAGGACATGTGGATTCTACAATGAAATCCGTCAATACTTGACCTTTAATGGCGTTTCTAGGAGCAAATTTGATTCGAAATTCGCTTAATTCGATAGCCCATTTGACTATTCTTCCTGAATCATATGGTTTTTGCAGGAAATGTTTTAACGGTTAGTTTGTTAAAACTGTAATTTCATGTTCATGGAAATAAGGGTGTCGCTTCCTTGCCGATACTACAAATGCATAAAGATACTTCTCAACCTCCAGATAATTCATTTCAGATTTGGCGAGCACTTTTGATACATAATACACTGACACTTGGCCTTTTCCTACTTCTTTGACCAACACCGAACTTACAGCAACCGGTGTGATACTTAAATATAAATACAGTGTGTCGCCCTTGGAAGGCTTTTCCAATGGTGGAAGCGTCTTGAGATGCTTCTTTAAATCCTGAAAAGCCTGCTCACATTCGAAAGTCCACTCGAACTTCTTATTGGCCCTCAGCACCTAGAAGAAAGGGAGCGACTTGTCGCCTGGTTTTGCTAGGAAACGACTGAGCACCGCTAGCCTTCCATTTAAGCTTTGCACTTCTTTATGGCAATTCAGACTTCTCATAGCCTCAACAGCTTCCAATTTTTCGGGATTGACCTCTATTCCGCTTTGGCTCACCATGTACCCCAGAAATTTGCCTGACTGAACGCCAAAAGCACATTTTGCTGGGTTCAAGCGGACTTGATGAAGGCGAATCCTTTCAAATGTTTTCCTCAGGTCTTCAACATGATCTGCACTCTTTATGGATTTTACCAGCATGTCATCCACATAGGCTTCCATGGTGATGTCTATCATGCCATCAAAAAGCTTGTTGATCATCCTTTGATAAGTAGCTCCTGCATTCAACAAACCAAAGGGCATCACCGTGTAATGATATATATCACTATCAGCATAAAACGATGTATGCTGAGCGTCACCATCCGCCATTTGTATATGGTTATAACCAGAGTACGCATCCATAAAGCTGAGCAATTCATGACCCGAAGTGGCGTCGACCAATTGATCTATTCTTGGCAAAGGATAAGAATCATTTGGACACGCCTTATTTAAATTGCGATAGTCGATGCACATCCTCCACTTCCCATTGTTTTTCTTGACCAACACCGGGTTGGCCACCCAGGTTTGAAACCTGCTTTCCTTCACAAATTTTGCCTTATTCAGTTTTCCCACAGTTTGCTTGATGGCGATCGCATTTTCTTCACCAACAGGGCGTCGCTTTTGGGCAATAGGTCTGACCTTCAAATCCAAATTGAGATCATGGGCGATGACATCCTTGCTGATGTTTGGCATATCGCTAGGTTTCCAAGCGAATAACTCTTTGAACTCAATGAGAAGCATCGAAAGAGCAGCAGCCTCTTCTTCTTTAAGCGTTGCTCCAATTTGTACTTCCTTGCCTATTCCATCGACTTCCACCTTCTTCAACCCCTCAACGGACTGAGGACAACTTCTTTCTTCCCTAGGATCCTCCTCTGTTTGAATCGCCAAATATTCCTTTTTCTTGACATGGCGATGCGTCGCCTGGACATAACAACTTCGTGCCGCCGGTTGATCCCCCTTAACCATTCCTACACATGTGGCGTAGGAAACTTCAGCAATTGGTGATATGTGGAATGTACCATTTTGTTTGGGTTTAATGTTGAGCGCCCTAAAATGGCGTTGTAAGATGCAGGCGCATCCACAACGATGAAAGTAATCTCAAACCTCAATGTCTTCCATCCTTCGCCCAAGCTAACTGGCAAAATCACAGCCCCTACTGGGTAGGTGGTATGCGAGGCGAAGCACATCAATGGAAAATTGACCTTTTTCAAGTCCTTTTTCATTCTTCCCATCCTCTTGTAAGTGTTCAGAAATAGGATATCGGTTCAACTCCCCGAGTCCACCAATACTCTCTTCATGTTGAACATGTCGATGCCCATTGTAATCACCAAGGCGTCATCATGCGGGGAAGTGACATGTCCCATTTCTTTTTCTGAAAAAGAAATGATCACTTCATCTTCTTCCCTTAGGCGCTTTCCTAGCTTGGAAGTTCCCGGCATTTGAGAGGGATATCCCTCTCTTGCTGCACATGTTTCTCCTCCTGAGGTGAAACCTCCGCTTATCATGTTCAAGTCCTCCTGTCTACTGGGTCCTGCTCCATTTTGAACATTCTTAGGCGACACCTTCCTCGGACTCCTACTCCTCTGGCGTCGGGCCAAGAAGTTTTTCAAGTGCCCCTGCTGGATTAAACTCTCAATATCCTTCTTCAATATAAGACAGTCATCTGTGTGGTGACCTTTACATCGATGATATCTACAATACTGGTTAGGATTACTTCCCATAACGTGTCAGACTTTCTAGGTAGTGTGGGCGTTGCCCAATTCTTCTTTTCCATTTCTGTCAAGATATTGGAGATTTCCCTATTTAAGGGAGTGAAACTTTGAAAAGATTCTCTTGGAGGTCGAGGTCCAACTGTCAAGATATATTGGAGATTTCCCTATTTAAGGGAGTGAAACTTTGAAAAGATTCTCTTGGAGGTCGAGGTCCAAAAGGGCGACGCCTATCATCATGTTGCCTGTCATCCTGTCCTGACTTTGAGAGGCACTGCTCCGGTCTTTTCCCTTCCGCATTATCATTTTTGAACGCCTCTTTGTAACCTTCCTCCCTTCCCTTGCAATCTCCGAGTCTATGTAAGACTTGACTCTATCAGCCATTTCTTCAACGGTGTTGACCGGTATAACACTGAGGATGTCATACAAAGTCGAACCATTTGGACCTAATCCCCTAATAAATGCGTGAATGGTCTCCCCCTCCGTGATGGTTTGATCGATTCCAGCTAGCTCTCTATTAAATCGAGAATAGAAGTCGCTCAAACTTTCTACCCCCTTTTCCCTTATATGATCGAGTGTTCCCACACTTTTTAGTAGGTGACGCCCTCCCATGTATTACACGATGAATTTATCCATCAATTACCCCCATGAATTTATTGATGCCTTAGGAAGATTGAAGAACCAATGCGCAGGAACATCCCCTAAGGTAGCAGGAAAGAGCAATGCCAGATGCATATCCTTACTTGTCCTCCCCAACAAAGAATTTTCATGCCTTTGTATATGGAAAACAAGATCGCTATCCCCATTATACGTATATATCCGAAAATTCGGTTGCACGTGTGTTGGCAGTGCAACTGACAATATTTCTGGAGTGAATGGATGCGTCGACCTATCTCGTAGGTGAGGCATGGTTCGATTCTTTTGCTCCTTTAGTGTTTGAGCAATGAGCTCTTGACCTTTTCTTCGGTTAATGCACCCGGAGAAGGAGCTGTTGTCACAATAGCGCCTCCCGTTACAGCACTTGTAGGAAGAAATACTCTGGGTGGGTTTGCTGGTACATCTCGTGGTCTTGATGTAGCTTCATGCGCTGCCTGAGCGCTTGCTCTTTGAGCTGCACGACCAGCTTCCCTTTGATCCCTTCTGTCCAAAAGCTCGCCGAGAGCCATTATGAACGCTAGTGTCAATATAAACTCTGTAGCTACTTCTACCCGACGAGGCGGCGCCCTTACCACAGACGAGTCCATACGAGACTGCGCGAGTCTTGGCACATCATGATCGTATCTTTGCTCCTCAGGAACTGCTTGTTCCTCTGGAGAACCATCTTCTTGAGCAGTTTAGAGAGACACCATTTGTACTGGTATGTATGATGTCTGTCCCAAGTGTTGTTGCAGGTTTTGGAGCGAATCCTCATCATTCACTTCCCGAATGGTTTTTGCTCGTGTTGCAGGTAGACCCATGACTGACTTTTGTTCGAAGGTTCCCATAGACGGCGCCAATTGGATCACATAAACCGTATTCTCCTTCCACGTGTTTGCTCCGTTGACCTGCACAAAGGAAAGCCCGAGATATCCCGTTGTTTCCCCTCCGATGACAAAGTAAGTCGAAGGTTCGTTTGTAATATTTGTATAGAATGCTCTGGTATCAGAGAATACTTACCCTATAATGAAGGTGATATTGAACTATTTTTAACATTTCATACTTGTAACCATAGTTGAGTCAAAGCTTACCCTGGTCATCCTAGCTGTCCTAAGGTGAGCTGACCATAGTTACTTTACCGAATATTCTCTTGTAGTGGCTACCACTATAGACTATCCTTTGGATTTGTTTAATCCTAGGCGTGGTAAAAGCAACCGGCCTAATTCATAGGAGTGCAGGCGCACCATCTGAGGTGGTTAATGGATGCGCTGTCACGCACTAAAACTGAACCATTTTCCCTTTTGGCGCATCCCTTACGGGTGACGCCTTTATGGGCTAAACGTCACGGGCGATGCCCATATATAAACATCATGGGTGACGCCTCTATAGAATCGTGCTTTACACAAGTGAGGTCCAAAGTACTTATTGGGCCAAATGTTAACCATAGTCCAGTCTAATATTTATAACCCATCACTGTTATTCCCGAGTACTTGACGAGGAAGGCAACACAGAAAGCGAAGGTTCAGCAAGCACCTATCAAAGAGGAATCGAGCGACGATTCCCCTCTGTAGGATGAAGAGGATCTAGAGGATGTCCTTCCCTTAAGAAGACGTCACCATGGCAAGGACCCAATAGAGTAGTTCCTCCTTTATGATCACTTAGTTTTTTATATTTAAATAATGGTCATTTGACCTATTTTGTACATATTCAATTCCATATTATCAATATAATCGGAATTTCCAATCATTTTTGTTTAAATGTCATTCTCTTTTTAGCATCATCATGATAATCTTTTCTCACTACCATATTTTCTTTCCTTAGTTTTTTTAAGGAACATCTCAATTTCTTCCTTGTCATTATAGAGTCTCTTGTATGACCGAGTGATGCATCAATTACTTTGAATGTTATCCTTTTCAAAATAGGGTTCTTTAACGATGTCGACACTTTGAGCATGCCTATAAGCATTAACCATAACAAATAATGGACCCATATTGAAAGTTCAATCCGCCATCACATTCATAAATTTGATAACACTTCTAGGATTTAAGTCGCCTATTAGGCATTGAACTTTAAATGTTCACCATAAAACTGCTTAGCTTACACAAGAGCATCGCCTAGTAGGGATGTGCAATGGCGACGACCTTATATTGTTCTTTCCACTTTAGAGATAACTTATTAATCTTATTATGATGTGCAAATTCATTCCTTTGTCATACCATGCCCCCTAAATTGGCGAGCGGGGACTTAATGGATGTAGTAACAAGTTGTGGCGATACATATTTTTTCATGCATTTGTTCTGATACCTAACGCTTTTCGTCAAATAAATCCATCTCGAGGTGTCGTGAGACATCGTTCATTTTCTTTCATAAATATCTTACTTGATGTTACACTATAATGATTTCTATTGGTTCCACCGCCTCAAATCCATAAACCATACTGAATGATGTTTCTCCAGTCAATTTCTTTGGAGTTCTTCTTACTGCCCATAAAACATTATCCAACTTGTTTGCCCATTTTGATTTAAGAGCGTCGACCTCTTTTTGAGGCCACCTAGGATGACTTTATTTGTCGCCTCAACTCATCTATTTGTCTGGGCATGTCTAACTGCTTGATATTGAGCTCCTCTAAGAACCATTTGATTTCGCATCCCGCAAATTGTAGGTCATGGTCTCTGACTAATATTCTCGGGATGTTGTATCGTGATATAATCCTAGATTTGACAAAGTTTAGAACCTAAATTCATAGGTTGATGTTAATGCATTTGCTTTAACCCATTTTGAGAAGTAAGCAATAGAGGCGATTATCCATTTTCGTTAACACGTTGATATAGGTAACGGGCCCGCCAAATCGATCCCCCATTATTCTAAATGCCATGTACTTAAAATAGATACCAATTTTGTGGGCTAGCTCATGATCCTTAGTGAATATATTTGACAGGTTTCACATGATTTCACCAAGGCCAATAATATCCTTGTCTTTAGGTTTTTCTAATTATGGGTCTTACCCCCTCATGCCACGCCGCATAGCCCTCCTGCAATTCCCTTTGAATGTGTTCAGTTTCTTAGTAAGGGACACATCGTAAATACGATGTCGAATATCCCTTTTTGTACAGAGTCCCCTCTATGATCAGGTAATTAACATAAACTTGTTGAAGCCATGTGGTTTCTACTTGATCCTTAGGTATCTCTCCTTTTTCATGGAATCAATGTATTGACGTCCTCCATGTGACCATTTCCTCGGTTGTCATCGTCGGCTCATTGATTAAGGAGCCATGACCTATTTCGGGACAATGGACCACGCAAAATGGCGGCGCTCCTAAAGCATGCCTACTTAACTCATTTGTCTCTCTCAGAATGGCCTGGATTTGAATATTATTTTTCATTTCTTCAATCAATGCCTTAACCAGTTAGCCTCCATTAAGTATTTTTTTCATTCTCTCTCCTTGTCCTTGTATTCTCATTTAATTAGAGTGATCATCAACTCAGAAACACACTTTACGCTCAGCAAAGCCATGCCCACTCCTTGAGCAAGTTGCAGTCCAGTGATGAGAGCTTTGTATTCGGCATCATTATTCGTTACCTTGAAAGTCAAGGTGATCGCATACCTTAATCCCGCCATTGGGTGGAATTAGTATTAATCTTTCCCCTGAACCTTCTGCAAAGGAACTTACGTCCATGTATAGTTCCTACATTTCCTTAAGTGTTTCATCCTTATTTTTTGTTATCAAAACAGCGCCTCTTGGATTATGAATATTGTGGACTCTACTATAAAGTCTAACAGATCTTGACCCATTTAGGATTGTACAAGAAGCAAAGTTTATTCTGAGTTCATTTAGTTCAATTGCTCACTTGATCATTCTTCCCTAACCGTCGGGTTATTGCAAGAAATTTTTCAAGGTTTTATTAGTTAAAATGGTGATGTCATGTGCGTAAAAATATGGGTAAAGCTTCCTTGTCGAATTTAACCAAGTGGTAAGGGAGGCAAATGCCCTCTGTTTTTCCTATCTGCGCTTCAACTTCTTTCTCTCTTGAAGGCAATAAAATTCTTCAATTGTCTCTCTTTGGATTAACGCCTCAATCCTCAGTATCCCTCTTGAGGATGTAATAATCATTAGTGTGATGACTCTTAGTCATCTGATAGTGACAATATACGTTCAAATCATTTTGCATGAGCACTCCGTCCTTACTGGGCGTAGGAGGCGTCGCCAGGCAGTTCCACTCCATGTCTCTCAGCACGGTTGATATTTCCCTGGTCAAGGGTTTGAAAACATGGTGACACTGGCGTCGCTTATTCTCTTTTTTCCTTCCCTGATTTCTTGCTTGGATGACAGTTTCATAACCCTACCTTACGGACTCCTCCTAGTCCTTTGAATCTTCTAGATCAATGTAAGCCTTCACTCTCTTTACCAGGTCCTCTAGGTTGTGGATATGCATAAACTTGTGGCTATCTTTTACTGCAATGCCTCTCGGTCTCAATCCTCTCATGAAGGTGTTAGAAATAAGGAAATATACAAATAGGGATAGTAATCCCATGAAATACATAATATCGTTTTACAGTTGTTTCCTAATCTAGATGTAGGATACAATATACCTACTGTAAATCTATTGAAGAAAATATACAGAATTATTGTAGTAAAATCAGTCTCCAATTTTTCCTTTGATATCAAACATCGTATCAGAGTCAGAGTTCTAGATCAGATAAGCGATCGACCTTTCTCTGTGCTATCATTTACCAGTAATCGCTGCAGCCATCTGACACAACGTTGGCGGCACTACTTTCGAATCTGCCATAGTCAAACATTATACACAAACAACCTACGTCAGTTCCCACAATCAATCTGACCGTAAATCTTAATGAAAATAATTACTCCATGTGGTATCGGCTCATTCGAATGAAGATCGGTGGCCAAGGAAAAATTCACCACCTCACAGATATTCCAGAACCCTTACTACCGAAAAACTTGAGTTTTCACAATGGGAACAAGACGATCTAGTCGTCTGTTCGTGGATGCTCGAGAATATGAAGCATACCTGGTGCATCAATATGCAGAGTTTTCCACGGCAAAGGACTTGTGGAAGGGATTATCTCAAACATATACCAAAAACAAGGATGATGTCCAATTGTTCGATTTAATCGTACGGACAGACAGTACGAAACAAAGTAATGATTCTCTAGAAACCCTATACAGAAAATTGCAACGGTTGTGTAGGGAAATCGAATTGAGATATCTGAATCCACTGAAGCACACAGAGGATATAGCGATATGGAACACGAAACGGGAACATACCAAGCTCTACCAGTTCCTAAACACCTTAAATGACGAATTTGACCTAGAGAAAAGTGACTTACTTAGGTCGAACCCATTACCGAAAGTGGAGGTTGCATATGCAACCATTAGGTCGGAGAAAGATCGAAGGTATGTAATGGGAGTCACAAGAAGATATGTTGAACCTTCAAGTGATGGAATCGGGACTGAAATCGGAGCAGTCCTATCCGTTTAACCTCTTTCAAATGAATCTGTGGTCACCACGCAACCGGGATACGCCACTGAGCCACTGATGCCGCCGGAAAAGGAAGGCCATCTTGTAGCGGCAGCATCGACCGGAAGACCATTCGGTGCAGCCACTGTGGAAAATTTCGGCATAGCAAGTCTGAATGTTTTCAGCTAATCGGGTTCCCCGAAGGATGGAAGAGCCAGCGAAGGGACGGGATCAGTGTTGGCAACCCGATCACGGCGACGAATGATCGTGACGGAGCAGAGAAGGGCACCGAAGGCAGAAATGGAGGAATGGGAACTGCGACAAGGTCCAACAAAGGAGAAATAATTGTTGCGACTAGAGTTCACCAGGGAGAGACGGTCGAAATAGGTAAATGGTTAGGAGGGAAATTACCTTCCTACTGTTGGCCCTTAAATCATGTTTTTAGTCCTTCTAATTTGGAGAATTACATAAGTAGTCCCTCAGTTATTGAGTATGAAAAATCTGGTCTACCTTTTTTCCCCAAAAATCAGCTTATACCTCCCAGGCACATACCGTTCAGGAATCTAAACCTGAAAAAATAAATAGGTGGCTATTTGATTGTGGAGCTAATGAAACAATGATATATGATAAGAATGATTTCATTAGTTAGTCTATGCCTGGAAGAAATATGATACAAACCGCAAATGGGGAACTCAATCTTGTTCGTGGAGCTGGAACCATTGTTTTATCCCAAACGGTTAAAATGCAGAATTGTTTATATGTGCCAAATTCTTCCTATAAATTACTATCTACTAGCCATGTTAGAATAGAGTTAAATTGCACGGTAGTAATGTATTCAAGTTTTTGTTTACTACAGGATATTCAGTCGGGGAAAATTATTGAATGTGGTGTTGAACATTAGGGCGTGTACAACGTGGATGAAGTGACTCAACACTGCATTGCAGCGCTTGCTCACAGGACAGTTACTAGCCAACAATGGTTGTCGCATTGACGATTAGGTCATCCATCTCCGGGGTATCTCAATAAATTATTTCCTAGTTTTTTTACATTGAATAAAAATATCATATGTGAATCATGTATCCTTGCTAAGAGTCATAAACAGTCGTACTCTCAGTCACATTCTAGAGCTAAGTCTGTGTTTTCTCTTATTCATTCTGATGTGTGGGGTCCTGCCCCGAACAATGGTATATGAATGTCAAATAATGGATTCAAATACTTCATACTCTTTATAGATGATTATTCTTGTACGACTTGGGTTTATTTCATGAAACATAAGTCAGAAGTCTCGTCTAAGTTTGTAGAATTTCACAACTTAGTTCTCACCTAGTTTCATACCCAAATACAAGTTCTCCGGTCTAATAACGGAGGAGAATTTGTAAAGTATGGCCTTAAAATGTTTCTTCAAGAAAAAGACATCATTCACCAAACGTCCTGCCCACACCCACCCACAACAAAATGGGGTAGCAGAACGGAAGAATCATCACATCCTTGAAATGATGAGGGCAATGCGCTAGAATCAAATGTTATGACTTCCTTTTGGCCAGAAGCGGTTGCAACATTAGTATATCTCCTTAACCATATCCCTACTAAGGTGATAAACTTCCAAACCCCTTTTCATATTCTATCTAATCATATGAGTGTTCCAACAGCCTTGACACTTCAACCATGTATTTTTGGGTGTTCTGTCTTTGTACATATTTGAAAGTCATATCGTTCTAAATTTGATCCCTGTTCTATTAAGTGTGTATTTGTAGGGTATGGGATACATCAAAAAGACTATCTAGGAGGAGAGTCTTTGTAGTAGTCCATTAGATTGGTTGACCACACCAATATGGCCTGATATAGTCCCAAAATAGAAAGTATGCGGAACCACTAAGACGTCGACTCCTATAGTATAAGCTTCGGGTGCTTCGAATCCATCAACCCCGACTAATATTCTTGAGGTTAGTAGTCTTTATGCGGTAATACCTGTTCTTAATTTCGATTACATTAATTCCTCCAATCATGAAGTTGATCCAGAAGTAAGAACAGTACATGAAGAGGTTGAACCAACACACGAAATGTATGAGTTACCAGCCAGAAGAACAAGAGAGGGAACCAGAATATACCCCAGAGTCAGTCGGTATCCAGTAGGTAACCTAGCCTGGGGGAGCTTATCACTAGAAGCCCAAGCATTTGCAGCAGCTATATACTCTCAGGAAATTCCAAAAATAGTAGAAGGAGCACTAAAAAGCCCCGAGTGGAGACAGACAATAACAGTAGAGATGGAAGCACTAAGAAGAGCAGAACGTGGAAAAAGTGTACTTTTCCACCTGAAAAAAAGAGCTGTCGGATGTCAATGGGTGTTAACTATGAAACATCGAGTTGATGGATCTGTCGAGAGGAACAAAGCAAGATTGGTAACTATAGGTTATACCCAGACCTACGACATTGACTATTCAGAGATCTTCTCCCCAGTCGCAAAAATTGACACTATCAAGGTCCTGTTCTCAATAGTAGCCAATCGTGATTAGAAACTTTATCAATTCGACGTAAAAAATGCTTTCCTCCATGACGACCTAAAAGAAGAAGTCTATAAGGAACCACCTCTTAGATTTGAAGCGGTGTTTCATAAGTCATATGTGTGCAGATTAAAGAAAGCATTGTACGGGCTAAAGCAATCACCCAGAGCATAGTTTGGGAGATTTACAGTCGCTGTGAAGAAGTATGGATACCACCAGAGCAACTCAGATCATACATTGTTCCTGAAAAAAAGGAAGAATCGGGTAACATGCCTAATCATCTACGTCGATGATATGATTATTACAGGGGATGATTCTGAAGAAATGTCAAAACTCAAGCAGAGTCTGTTTAAAGAGTTCGAGATGAAAGACTTGGGAGAGATGAAATTTTTTCTAGGAATTGAAGTGCTTCGCTCAAGGACATGAATCTTGATTTCTTAAAGAAAGTATGTCCTAGACTTGCTCGTTGAAACAGGACTACTTGACTGTAAGTCGGCAGATACACTTATTATGGTAAATCACTGCTTTAAAATAGTGGAGGAAGTAGAGCCAACGGATTGTGCTCAATATCAGCATTTTGTGGGAAAATCGATCTACTTGTCTCACACGAGACCTGACATTGCATATGCAGTAAGTGTCCTGAGTTAGTTCATGCATACACCACATATGAGTCATATAGAGGGTACACTGAGAGTTTTTCGATACTTAAAAGGATCTCCAGGCGTAGGAATCTTATTCCAGAAGAATAGCCATTTGGATATAGAAGCATACACAGATGTCGACTGGGCAGGTAATCCAACAGACAGGAGGTCGACCTCAAGGTACTTTACCGTGATTGGAGGAAACCTAGTCACCTGGAAGAGCAAAACGTATAAGGTTCTGGCACTGTCTAATGTTGAGGCAGAGTTTAGAGGAATAACTCGAGGCCTAACGGAAGTATTAGGGCTAAAAAAGCTACTGGCTGAGGTCAGATTTCATGTAAAGGATCCCAGCAAGTTAATGTGTGATAATCGTGCATCCATCAATATTTATGAGAATCCAGTTCAACATGACTGCATGAAGCATGTTGAGGTTGATCGTCATTTTATAAAGGAGAAACTAGAAAAAAGAATTGTCACTGTTCCCTACGATCTGAGGATCAACTAGCGTGATTCTTACCAAAACAGTAAATGGTAGGACTTTCATAAGTGTTTTGAGCAAGTTAAATATTGGTGACCCTATTATTCAACTTGAGGGGGAGTGTTAGAAATAAGGAAATATACAAATAGGGAATGTAATCCCATGTAATATGTAATATCCTTTGAGTTGTTTCCTAATCTAGTTGTAGGATACAATATAGCTACTGTAAATCTATTGAAGAAAATATACAAAATTCCTACAATAAAACCAGTCTCCAGTTTTTTCTTGGATATCAAGCAGAAGGCACTTACGACCTCTCCTTCTGAAATAACTTAGTCAATATGAGCCAAGTTATTGTAGAAACGACTATAGTAGATAGCGAACGACTCTGCTTCGCTCTAACGGACGTCGTCCATGAAAGCTAAGTGGTTATCATAGCCCGTTCTTCCTAGGAGTAAAGATTCATGCTTCTATATGTGTTGGAAGGGATCTCCCTCGCTTACATAATCGAGGATCGCTCGAGTTGTCACGTAAAGAGGAACGATTATCGATATCATCTCTCGCGTGAAAGGATGTGACATCCTATCATGCAGAGATGGCATTATCCTCCTTTTTTTGTACTTCACACGGGAATGTTCAAAGGGTCACACCTAACTTATCCTATGCAGGTGCCAACCATTGAACTCAAACTTCTAGCCTAAAGCTACCTTAGGTAATCCATCAATTTTTATTCATGTGGGAGATTGTTGAAAAAGTGAGTTAAATTGTGAAAGTTTGGGTTGATTTACTAGCCCAAACTTACACAAAAATAAAAAATAAAGTGAATAAAAATTGTACCACATTGAGTATTTTCACAATCTCATTAAGATTTTCAACCCTATAAATAGGAGTTTTTTCTCCAGTTCAAAATCCAACAACAAGAAAGAACGGAATCCTAAAAAATGATAATCTCTTGTATAGTTATATTTTGTTCTTCTCCTCTGGAAATCGTATTGACGTTCGTTGGGGCTTTTTCCAATCGTCGTGTTCGACCTTTCTTTCGTGTTGACAGTTATGTTCGGTCAAGTTTGTTTGAGTTATGTTCAATTTAGTTAGGAGAAATTTCTTGTTAGGTTTTGTGTGTCGACACTGTTGTATCCCATGAACTCTCGAGTACGAACTTGCAAGTGAGGTGTACAGAATTGTCTTAAGGAGGTCGTGCACCTCTCGGGCCTAAGTTTGAAGTTTTGATGATTTGCATGATTATTCCGAAATTTGATTATTGTGCATATTGATCCTTATACTTTCATAATATTACAATTTAGTTCAATCATCTATTTTGTATAACAGTATTATATATTTAATCCATCGCCCCAATCAAAATCCAAACATAATTCGGTTTGGCAAAAGTGTGTATCAAATTTATCAACTTACCATGTATTTAGATCACACACATTCTTAAAATGCAATCTAGTTTTGTTAAAAATGTATAAAAGAAGGTAGTTCAAAGAATCTCATTCGATTAACTTTTTTTTGCACAAGTGCCCCATGTAGAATTTAATCTATAGTTGCCAAATTAGATTGAATTTTGAATCCTCATTGGTAATATAGTATCAAATATTTTATAGGGTTAATTAACTGAAACGTTAAACATGTTTGACCAATGTGATTAATTGGTTACACATGTTTTTTCGCGTGACTGAAACATTACACATGTTCCAGCATGTGACTGGTTGGTTACTCCGTCACTCAACCGTTAAATTTTTCGTCTGTTTCTTACGTGACAATCATGTGACCCTTCTAAAATGACAGAATTGTCCTTCTCATCTACAGCTGCAATTCCCGTAGAAATCAGCTTTATGTCACCGAGCTTCTTGTGAATCTCGGATTTTGCCTTCTGCAAAAAGAAATTTCGAGGATCAAGTGCAAGTTCCCTTCCACTCTGCTGTCTACCATATCTGCAGTTGCTCTGAGCTTTTTCAACCTCCGCATGGCTGCTTTCTCCCCCAACTACACGATTCGTTGCAAAGTAATCCTCCATTCCTCTCTTCTTTGATGGATCTTGAGGAACCGAAGTTGCTGGTGTAGAATAATTAAACGATTGTCTCGAAGCGGTGTTATTATTCATCTGCGAATTGTTTCCACCACGACTTCTCTTGTTGGTTTGAACAGAACCCACGTTCGGATGCTTCAAAACATGTGGCGACGGTGTCTTCTCCACAGCGAATAACGCTTCATGGCAATTGGGACATAATGGGTTTTGCACCGACTTCAATCCAAGAACACTATTCACTACAACTAACATGAGAGAGATCTGAGGAAGTTAAAGTTCTAATTTTTGTGACAAAAATAGAGGATTTTCTCCAATCATAGAAAGACATGTTTATGTTTGTGTATGTATTTGTTAGTGTCTCAGACCACCACAATAGATACCACCTTCTTCTTCTCTTCCTTATTTATCTCTTTCATTCTCAAGCTCTCCAGTTTTTCTGCTTTTTCTTTCAGTTGCAATTTTCATGCCATTCATTATAAGTGTCAGTGCAATACATTAACTTCCTTCAGACAACTAAACTTAATGGGATGGTTCACTAGTTGTTGTCTTAGCTATGCCAATCAAATATTCAATTCAATATGCTTTGTGGTACAATATGACAACAAATTAAACAAGTAGGCATAAATACGTGTATCAGGTTAAATCATAGATTTATATCTGGAGTCCTTAACTTGTTACCGGACTCTGCTATTACTACGTGCAGCTTCTCCCTTAATAAACTAAGGTTCAAATGCTATCTCTATGAAATATTCTCGAGTTCCCAAGTCAGCATTCTTTAAAAAAAAAAAAGACAGGCTTCGTGTTCTTTCTTAATTTCCAACAAATGTCAAGTTTTGTGCAGCTCCAAGAAACGAGAAGCATAAAACACAAAGAACAATCCGTTGTTTTCACACGAGAGAGTACTATCTTAGCTTAATCCGTCATGCTTCCTCATTTTTCAAAGCAAAAACTAACTGCATAATTTCAGAGTAGGACATACTTAATTTTATGAGTGTGTACTGTCTTAGTCTAATGTGTCATGCTTACTCAATTTTTCAAGGCAAAAACTAAATCACTTCTCAGTTTGTGTATATGAAGTTACAGAATTGATTGTTTAAGGCTGCTGCAATTTTTTCCTTGCACGCGCAAATTCATGTCATGGAACTTTTATTTGTTCTCATGGAACTTAAGTTGGATTGGAGAGTATTTTGCATGTGAAAGTTACAACATGAGTCACTTGCTTCAACACTACTCTTTTTCAATTTGGGAGAATTGAAAATTTGAGTTTAGTTTTTCATGGATCATCACTACTCTTTTTTAACCTCAGTAATAATGCTCAATTTTAATGTATTAATCACATTTTAAGAAAACATACGTAACCATTTAATCACATTACAAGGAACATACATAATCATTTAATCACATTCTAGGATAACATATGTAACCATTTAATCACATTACAAGGAACATACGTAACCATTTAATCACGTTCTAGGATAACATGAAACCCAGAATATAAAGAACTGAAACACAGGATCTGAAGAACATCAGAACTGAAACTCATTTCAACAAAATATTCAACAACACATCCAGTTAACACAAATCGAAGTTCCAACAAATTCAGTTAACACAAATCGAAGTTCCAACAAATTCAGTTAACACAAATCGAAGTTCCAACAAATTCAGTTAACACAAATCGAAGTTCCTTCTGCTGTTTACTCCAATTTCATCAAACATAACCAAAAGTTGAAGAAAATAAACATAATGTTGCTGAAACACATCACTGTATTAATAACTACAGTTTACAATTCATTTTGTATCTCCAATCCAAACAAATTGAAAGTGAAATTGAAATTGAATTGAAAATGGCTTCGTCTTGTTGCTGGAGCTCGAGACAAAGGTTTATGGCGCCCACATGAGAAATGGTGTTGTTCGTGAAAATGAAGAGGAAAGACACTGATTCCAGCTCCGACACCAAATCCATCTCTAGCTTCCAATCCCAATCGGCAGCAATTGAAGCTCTTCAACAACGACAGATGGAGGAGCTACTCTGGGCAAGATGGCAGAGGTCTCGATGGAGGAGTTACAACGTGATTGGAGTTAGTGGGATGGAGCTGATGGTTCTTTGTTACAGAGGAGGGTAATTAAATTACAGGGGCTTAGGGTTTATAGTAATTAAATTAATTAAAGAATGATAATATTGTCATTTTATATGTTGGAATAGTGACTTAACGGTGATATTTCACGGTGAACAGTAGAAATGACCAATTAGTCACATGCTGAAACATGTGTAACGTTTCAGTTAATTAACCATATTTTATATACAAACAGGAGAGAGCACCTTTTTTTTTTTTTTTTTTTTGGAAAGGAATGAAAGAGACCGAACTTTCTGTTGGTCGAGCAGGCGAAACCTTAAATTAAGTCCATGTGTGGACTTAATTATCGTATAGAGCATTGAGTTGTTAATTAATCCTATTCTCATGGACCCACCACACCGTGTGTGTGACAGCTGTATTTTCGTCCTCAGTCACAGACAGAAATAAACCCAACTATTATTGGAAACGAGGATAATAATAAAAGATGGCCAAAAATAAAAGGATAATAATAAATAAATAAAATAATAACTAAATCGTTACTTTAAATTTAATAACTTTATACATTGTAAAGTTATTGTTTTATCATATCTATATTATTTATAAATTACGAAATTATTTTTGTAGCCGGCATTATCTGTAAAATTAATTTAAACATATCTTGATTATTTGGGTCATTATAAAAAAAACTCATGCAAAATTTTGAACTAAAGACATTTAATTATTACAATAACACATTATTGTGCTAGATTGTAGTACTCAAATATTTTTTATTTCACATAATTTATATTTATTGTTCTAACTACTTAAGTGTAAAAATAAATTGTTATAAAATTTTGTCTCAATCAAAAATTAAATTTGTAACTATGTTATAACAAGTTGGCCAAAAAACAACTATGTTATAACAATACAATATTTTATTAATATACTATTACTTTTATAGACTATCTACAATTATTATAGACAACTGTTTTCCTTTTAAAATCTTTCATTGGTGTTTTCATGTTGCTACTCTCTACTTACTTTTTTACTCATCTACAACATTTTTTTATCCTCTTCCCCCTTCCCAAACAAATTTGAGAAAAAAGTGAAATTGAAAACTTAGATCACCGTCATTATAAAACTCTCATTTTATAAACTGAATTAATATCGATCAAAATTGACGTATATTTTTTTCTTTCAAAATTTTATCCCTTCTTAGTTCTTCCTAATCAATCATTAATTTTTTATCATTTCATGTTGCTACTCTCCTACTTACTTCTTTACTCATCTACAACATTGTTCTCTCCTTCCCAAATAAATATGAGAAAACCGTGAAATTGAAAACTTAGATCACCGTTATTATAATTTTTTTTATTTTATCAATAAATTTAGAAAATTTAAACTGTATTAATATTGACCAAAATTTATGTATATTTATATGTTGAATATACATAATATATTGTTTAAAATGATAAATAATTAATACATACAAAATAATCAAATTTATGTGTACATTCTTTCATGGGTATCAAAAAGTGAAGTAAACTTATTTTCCAAAGTTTGTTATTTATTATATTTTTAGAATTTCATGATTCTTTAGGGTTGTTGATCGATCTTAATTCAGTTTAAATTCTCTAAATTTATTAATAAAATGACATTTTTATGACAACGGTGATCTAAGTTTTCAATTTCACAGTTTGGATTAAATAATGAAATAAATAACAAACTCTCATAAATAAGTTTACTTTACTTTCAGATACTCATTAAAGAATGTACATACAAACTTGATTATTTTGTATGTATTACTTATTTATCGTTTTAAACAATATATTATGTTTTAAACTTGAGTATTTCTTTATTTAATCCAAAATCTTGAAGGCTAATAAATCTCTATAATACACATGCATATCAATACTCAAACAAATAATAAATTGTATGTTTTTTTTCAAATATATTTGAAATTATTCTAAATAACACTTAACACACCGTAAGTTTGAAAATATCAAAGTAAAAAAATGAGGAATAAGTTAATCAAATATCGAATTTCATTTATTTATCAAAAAATATCACTAAAATTTTCTTAACGTTGCCACGGTGGATTTGTAATAGTTATTTCATAGAAATAGTAGTGATCGTGTTAAGATATCTTAAATGTATACTGAATGCATTCTCTTAGAAGTTCAGATTCATGAGACAATTGGTTAAGGCATACGTCTGATATCTTATATGGTATCAGAGATTAAGACTGATATGTTTGGATTTTAAGCGTAATCGTTTTTATGCAGAAATCTTAGTGGACTATTTAAATGAATTAAAATATTTATTTCAAGATATCAAATAAATCACAAAAATGCTCACTTACATTTTCAAATATTCTGTAAAATGTTTTAAGTACGACTTAATATTGTCATGACTATAAACAAACTGCAAAGTCAAACGTCAACATATATTTTTTGACCATGTTTTTAGTCACGGTCGGTTATATATTATAATATCACTTGACATCATGTAGTCAACAACAAAAGTTTTGGTTAAGAAATGAGTCTTCAAAGGAATTAAATGTAGACATACTCGAAATGCAGTCTACATAAATGTTTTGTTACCTAGATCAATGAACTCTTAAATTACTAATGACGTTGTAGTATATCTTAATTTATTGTAATAGTGTTTCTTAATTTAAATTGTTTTTATTCATTGACTATTAATGTTATTTTGTATCACTATATATAATTATTATCATTTAAGAAATTATTTATACTCATTGAATAGTTATAGAAAAACTTAAATCAATATATATAGATGTATCTATTAGAGGTGGCAATTCGGATCGACCCGACTCGTCGCACTGTGCTGGTCAACCCGTACCTGGCCCGTCACACTATGCGGGTCAACCCGTACCTGACCCGTCGTACTCTGCGGGTCAACCCGCATCTGACCCGTCGCACTGTGCGGGTCAACCCGTACCTGACCCACCGTACTATGCAGGTCAGCTTTTACGATCCAGACCCGGCATGGCTTGTCGGCGAGTTGACCCGCCTGTTTGTAATTGAAAAAATCAGGTAGCGTGTGGTGTGGTGTCCAGACTCCATCCAGATTGCGTTGTGTTGTGTGCATCACAGGATTCAGTGATTCACATCAATATAATCTACAAGACATAAGTAATTTTCAGCTAGGCAAAAGCTACCTAACATGACTAAACAGTCCATACTCTGTACCCATGGACCATAGGGAAGAAAGAGGAACACTGAAAGATCGAATGAATCAAGGATACAAACACAAACACAAACAGAGATCTAAGAACATAATTGCAAATTCTCATCATGTCAGCTCAATCAGACAAATCAAGGATACAAACATAGACCTAAGAACACAACTGACAGTTGATTTCGATCTTAACTTTCCCTACAATACAAATCAAGAAAAAAAACATCATGGTGGAGCTGCAGATGGCCAGACACGGGAGTCACAGCGGAGATGTAGACGCAGAACGTCGGAGCTGGACAAAAACGCAGAGCTAGAACACAGGAGGTTGTCTAGCTGTGAATGAAGATGAAGTCCTATTCGCTTCAGCAATTTTTTCACCAATATATACCTCAAATAAAAATAATTTATGAAGATATCCTCAATTTTTTAATAAATACCAAAATATCCTTACGTGTACCTTCTATTCGCGAGTAGAAGTTTGGTTTTTTGTCACCCATGATTAGCATTCGTGGTTGGATTTTAATTTAATTCCACCCGTGAATAGCATTTACGGATGAATTTTAATTTAAGTCCACCTGCAAATGCCATTCACGGGTGACTGAATGTAGAAGTGTCAATTCGGGTCAACCCGCCGGATTAGACCCGACCCAACCCGAAATGTCGTACTGTGCGGGTCGGCTTTTGCGACCCGGACCCAACCTGGCGGGTTGGCGGGTCAACCCGCCTGACCCGCCTGACAAAACAACTAAACAAGTGGACTGCAATGCTGGAAATTGGAATGTCGAATGGAATGTTGTTGCTGGAGCATCTGGACGTATTGAAACATGCATGCGGACATGTGCAGCGACAAACTCTATCCCATGATCCTATGCTAAACTGTAAAAAATACCAGATTTCTACTGTGGGGTTCATAGCATCGACAATCACCATTTTATTGCTTTTAGAACAGATAAACGTAGTTGTGGGTCACAACTGAACATGAAATCTTTGCTAAACTGACCCAATTCGTTTCCCAAAACTCCAAGGCTCGTTTTTGTTGTTGTCTCACAGTTGAAGCAAGTGTTGGATCCTGCAACTACTGGAGATCCACCTACAAGATAATAAAGCAACACCAGAGAATAATAAATTAAAATATTGCAATTCTATTAGTAAATAATGTATAGAAAAAATGAAACTAAATTGCTAATACACGTCAATCTGGAGAGTGGAGCGCTAGACGGGGACGGCTGTAGCGCAGGACCTGGACGACGACGCATGCGGCAGGTAGCAAGAGTAGCAGGTGGTGACGCATGAGCGGTAGGACGGCTGTCGGCACTCTAAAGGAGTGGAGTGGATTTGGCGATTCAGTGGATTTGGAATTGGCTATACAGAATTACACATACAGTCGACACTCCTCCTGTCCTCCTGTAATTAGATATTTATTAGGGTTTTTTAATAAGCACGGGTTAATTATGGGTCAACCCGGACCCGACCCGTCTCTTGTGGCGGATCAGACGTGTCAAACCGAAAATGAACAGTCACACCTTTTTTGAGACCCGACCCGAGCCCGGATTGATTCCGGATCATTTTCGGGTCGGGTCATATTTTGACACCTTTAACTGAATGTTACTTTGCCTCACAATCCAGTATGACATTCGCTGTTCGCCACGGATAGATCCTTATGACATCACCAAAACAAGATCCAAGGGACATTAATTGAACCCTTTGCCTACGTGGCGTTAAGCAATAAAAAATCCAATAATTCTTGAATAAGTATTAGAAGAAGATGAAAACCCCTTCTTCATTAATTTTGAGTTTTCCCTATGTGGTTTCATCGTTCGTGGCTTCTAGGTACGAATTCTAGAGAGGTGAATGGTTGAGGAGCATCATTTTTTGCCGAATTTGAGACGATTTGGTGGTTCATAGCACCCTGATTTCTTCCACTCTTTATTCTTCTGCAGTTCCGTTCATAATCTTCTACCCAATTTTTCCTTCGATTTTGAATTACCCTAATTTTGGTAAGAGAAACACTGAATCGAAGATTTTGATGACAAGAACATGTATTCCATACTAAACAAGTCGTTGTATTTGAATTTGTTGATGCATCTTTTGTTGAAATGGAAGCAAGAAAATGTATTATGTATTGATGCTCTTCATAACCTAGGTTTCAGTTCTTCAGAACCTGGGTTTGAGTTCTTCAGATCCTGGTATTTAAGAATTCATTCTAACGTGAAATTTGATTAAATGGTTACATATGTTATCCTAGAATGTGATTAAATGGTTACATATGTTCTTTGTAATGTGATTAAATGGTTACATATGTTATCCTAGAATGTGATTAAATGGTTATGTATGTTCCTTATAATGTGATTAAATTGTTACATATGTTTTCTTAAAATGTGATTAATACGTTAAAATTGAGCATTATTACTGAGTTTAAAAAAGAGTAGCGTTGATTCCTGAAAAACTAAACTCAGATTTTCAATGATTCTAAATACTGCAAACTCATACATTATTATATATTTTAATTCATCAAGAATACATTGTATAGTTAAAGCAAATTCAACCATTAATGCTACAATACTACCTATTCTAACTTTAAGTGAAATCGTTCTTCATATTATTTCCATTTACAACAAAACAACCTTTATATTAGAAAGATTTATTTGTTAGTTGTTTTTCAGGCCAGCCAACAAAAACAACCTATGTGTCGAATTCTCCTGAATCAACAGTTACATTGATGTCAGTAATTATCTTCATCAGATCTACCAGTAATCCAGGGTGATCAGCTGCCTCCTCATACAGAAGGCTGCATATATATATATATATATATATATAAACATTTTAGTTAAGCACCACACACATACAGATGAATTAAGATATGATATTTTTGCATTGATGTCTGAATCAATAGCAAGGAAAAAAAAAAACATTTACCTTCGGTCAGGGCCATCATCTTTAACCTTTATGCGTGTTTCTATATCCACATCAACCTGTGAAACAATACAAAACAATAGGTTACTACTGAATTGCATGATGCATATATTGATAGGTATTAATTAAGTCATTTGGCACCAATAACAATCAAACTACTAAAATCCAAATAAGCAGACAACAAATTAGTTGTTGCCGCTTACTTGTTTTTGTGGTGGTACAGCTCCAAAGGCTACACCCATTGCTAACTTGGCACCGGATTCCTAACCCAACAATTTAACCACGTAAAGACATAGCTTTATTAGGTTGGTTTCCTTTAAATATTCTTAATCATATTTACAAAGTGCAAGGAGTAAGCAGAACTGAAGTACCGGGTGATACTGAAGTAGATTACTTATCACTGTCAAACGAATTGCTTCAAGCAGCTCTGTATCTTCAATTTTCCTACCTGCATCACTGCATGCAACAAACAAATAACCTCCAAGATGAAGTTCTTGTAGATAAAAAGTGTCCAGTTCAGTCCAACAAATAAAACCCTCAAAATGAAAACTGCCTCAAAATGGAGGAGGGTCACATAACAACACTTACGCTTTAGTTATAAAAAATCTGTTGTGCTTTCCTGAAGAATCCAAGAAAACATATGCTATGACAAGGGTCCAGTCGTTGTATCATCTAACTCTTCCACCTAATGGAAACTGAATGTATGGGAGCACCCTTGAATTTACACAAAAAGAACTACCAGCATTTGAGGTTTCAATGATAATGTATTATTTCATCTCACCTCTACGGCTCTGACTGAACAGAGTTATTAAATAAATATTTCAAATTTTCAATTAGAGAAGCTGTTGAAAAGTTCAACCTACTTAATCTTCAGAATTTATAAATCGGCACTGAGAAACTGTAATCATTTTTTATAATCAGTAGGGCAGTAGCCACAATATAAGGTTATATATCATCTCTCAGTTCACCCTTTCTTGCAAACTGACTTACAATTAAGCAACCTAATAAAAAACTTGCAAGTTAACTAGTACCTTAGTAATAAAATGAATCCTAGATTTTCTCCTGGCTAACATCCCAATGTTTGACAGCAATAAAAACTTATGTACCCAAAGGAAAATAAATGTTAATTCATCATAACCCTGATGCTTGCTTAATATCGAGAAATCATCTTAAGCATGAGCTAGAAGTAAATATTAAGGGCTACAACATGTGGAACATAATATTTTCTCCACAGATTGGAGTTCGACATCATCAAGGTGCCCTAAAAGCGAATGCAGACTTAAACAAACCATCTATAGGAAAGTGGTTTACCAGTTCTTGGTCCTCAACATCCTTGAGATACTCCTGGATTGAGATAGTGGGCTCAGCAGCCTCATCTTCATTATCAAACCCACCTTCCATTTCACAGACCTCAAAAGGCGAACAAACTTAACAAACACAAACTTAAACGAAACACTGATGATTGTAAGAAAAAGGACACCAGAAATTTCATGCAGACTTAACAAATTCACAAACGGTGAAGCATCAAGTGACAATACAGCAACAGTTAAAAAAATGCAAATGCAATGCATACAGATATATCCAGCAGCAAGATTCAAATAATTTCATCCTGGAATAAGGGTATCCGATCCTTATGGAGTTTACTACAGAGGCAATAAGGTGAATACGAACCAAAGAACCAGAATGTGAGGACCACAATGATGCACGATCAAGTATCATCTCGAATGGCGGAATTGTCGTCATCAAATGCCGTGATATTTCACGGTAATTTATTCCAATATGCTGCTGCTCCAGTTCTGTCTGCCGAAAATGCTGCTCGATTAGGTCACGTTCCTCTTCCTCCTCCTGGACCTGCACGGAGCTGAACGACGACATCGATTTTGAAAGAAATGGAGGGAAAGTAGGGAAAGAGACATGAAAGGTAACATAAGGGCAATTCCGTCATTTTAGAAGGGTCACATGATTGTCACGTGCGAAACAGACAAAAAATTTTAACGGTTGAGTGACAGAGTAACCAATCAGTCACATGCTGGAACATGTGTAACGTTTCAGTCACGCGAAAAAACATGTGTAACCAATTAATCACATTGGTCAAACATGTGTAACAGTTCAATTAATTAACCATTTTTTTTAATACGTTTTAGATAATTTTTTAAAAACTAAATAAATCTAAGATTAGGATAGAAAAATTATTTTAAAAAATAAAAAATAACAATTAAAAAAAAGATATATTTTCGCGGGTGACGTTTAATTTAATGGAATTGTCCTCCCGCGAATGACATTCGCGGGTGGCAAAAAATATAACTCATGAATGACGTATAATGGAAGTCACATATAGTTATATTTTGATATTTATTAAAAAATTGAGAATATTTCCGTAAATTATTTTATTTGAGGTATATATTGGTGAAAAATTATGTTTTGTCTACTCCTCTTCAACAATTAGTAATTAGTTTTTTTACAAGGGTTAGACGGGTCGGGTTGGGTCACACGGGTCAACTTGGACCCGACTTGTATTTTGAGACGGGTCAACCCGAAAATGACCTACCACTCATTTTTCTGACCCGGACCCGGGTCAATTCCGGATCATTTTTGGGTTGGGTTTAAAATTGACACCTCTAGTATATATATGTCATTTACAATATTAAATAAAGGGTTGTCCCTTCATAACATATAGATATATGTCTTGCACATGCACAATTGGAAGAAAAAAATTTAGTGAAAACTTTTTAATCCACAAAAATGTATTTTCCTATGATTATACTAGACCATGACACACGCGTGCACGTCGTTGTCGTTGATCGCGTATGAGGTGTTACGAAGGTATGATTCGATCGTTCTCGAACAGTTTCTTAAAAATAATTAGATTTTTTAAAATTTTATTTCATTATTTTATGCAAATTAAGTTTAGTTTCACATCAATAATATTTTAATCAGATGTTTAATTTTCATACTAGTCTTGTATTATCCTAAGAGTCAGAACGATCGAATCATACATTCGTAACACCTCACACGCAACCAATGACAACGACACAAACGCGAGTAACGCATGTCATAGTCTAGTATACTTTCTATCAAATCTGAATGAAAATTATCAAGACAACACGTGATTGATTCGTAATATAAAATATAAAATTATTTTTAAAAAGTAAAAAAAATGTCCATGATCTATTCTCTATCTTTTTCCTTCAAGAGTGAAAGTGCACTTTGAAAAACAAACTTAAACAAAATGGAAAATTTAGAAATAAAAAACTATTTTTTAATCTAATTTTTTTTATTAAAAGTTTAATTTTTTATTATTTTTATATAGTAATAAAAATATTATATTGAAACGTTTATTTTTCCTTAATTATAAACAATAATGTGTTGTCGGTTTTTTCATTTAAAAGTTTTAAAAAATAAACGAAAGTAACATAGCTCTCTAACTTTAGAAGTATAACGAATAAAATTTAAATAACAATGTATAAACAGGAAAGTATGAAAAATATGTATTATGTTTGCCAAAATTGGTGAATGATGCAATTTGTTTTGGACCGCTGGTTTATGATCTATTACGTTTCATTTTGTAAGTTTTAGATGAAACGTGTGTTTTTCTGTTATTTTTTCCGTTTAAATTCTTCATGTGCATCTCACATGACCTGTAATTTGAACGTTAATAAAAAAAATTGGAAATTTAGAAACTGCCCTTCTCATCTATTTTAAATATGTAGCTTTTGTGGCTTTGCAGCTCCTAACGTACTCTGGAGCAAGGTAGCCGAAAGTACCTACCAGGCGAGTCGTTTGGGGTTCATCTTCATGGTTGTACAATCACGCCAAACCAAAATCGCCTAAACGAGAATTCACGTCGGAATCCAATAGGATATTGCTCACCTTGATATCTCAATGTATCACAACGTTTTCCCACTCTTCGTGAAGATAAAAGAGTCCACAAGATACTCCTTTTATAACACGAAACCTTTGCTTCCATTTCAAGGTAAGTTCCGGTCGATTGTAAATATAGTTGTTGAGGCTCCCCGTTAGGCATGTACTCATACACCAACGAAGCTCATGTTTCCTGTGACAATAGCCGAGCACAATCACTAATTTTTTCTGTTGGATAAGACGAAGTGTGACGATTTCTGCAACAAACTCCTTGATTCCTTGACTTTATTCATAGGAGAGCCTCTTCATTGCGATCGGGGTCTTTGAAATCTGTAATACGCCTTTGTAGACACTTATGAATCCACCTTTTCCCAACAGATCCTGCTCTTTGAAAACCTTTGTAGTTGTGTAGAGATCCTTGTATTTGAATCGGTGAGGACCATAGTCCAGCTCCTAATCTTCTAGAACTTCTGCATACTTCCTTTTCCTTAAAGAAAAAGAAAACAACAACTAGTATTATGATGATGAAGCACGCAGGTATTAGCGGCAATCCGATCTGTAAAAGTAAAAAATTTATCTCATTTTTCTCTTTGGGGAGCCTGAGAAGCTTAGATATATAAACTTATTGAGCTTGCCCATTTGGAATCAATGTTGTCGCTAGATTCCATATGGAATCAATTGGAGCTAAAGTGACATTGATATGTTTCTGTGTTCCATCATACTCTACCCACACCTGAATCGGTTGACCACTAATCAGACTCATTTTCTTGAAATCTCCATCATTGTAATACCCTGCAGTTTTTGACTCTATTGACAGCAATCCATTGATATCTATACCAATGTGATTGCCATCGAAGTCTGTAAACTCAACATTTTGAACTGTATCAAGTTCCACTGCAAAGATATGATTTGAGTTCTTCCTCATTGTTGTCATGTTAAAAATTCTCAAGTACTAAGATGGAAGAGATATTTGTGTGCCTCTTTCTTTGACAGTCACGAAGGTCATGCTCTGGCCACAACTTGGGAAGTTGATCGTAGAGCTGCTCCACAGTAACTACTGCATATAACAACAAGAAGATAAGATCATTTTAAGTATTTCGCACTTAACGTAGGTCACGTCGAATGCACGTGTCAAGTTAACGACCATTTTTCACGGACATTGATAGACTTCATTTAAAACCTACAACAACAAACATGTTTCCTTAAAATCAAGGGTTAATTGTCAATTCCCCCCTAAAATTTGGACCGAATTTGAGATTCTCCCTTAATGTTTAAAATTTTAAATTTTAGTACTAATTTTTGGGAAAAATGAAAATTTCCCCCATTCCGTCACTTTGTCGTTTAACACTAATGGAAATGTCATCATGCGCAGATCACGTGACTTTTTTTATATTAAATTGACAAAAATCCCCTCCATGGAATTTATTCTGCTGTTCTTTAAGCGTTGTCATCTATTCTTCAAGTTCTTCAAGTGTTTTCTCTGTTCTTCGCCCAGAAATTGTCACCTATGATCTTCCAGGAAATCTTTCAATAGTTTTGCCCTTTGTGGAAATTGTCTCAATAGTTTATCCTACTGGGTTCTTTTCAATTTCCCATTCTGTAACGGAGACTGGAATCATGATTCCATCCATTCGACACAATCATGACCCATCACCATCACTAATAACACCCTAAAGTTTCCCTCCAAATTACTTTTCCATCATGGCTCACCCTTTAAATCCCCCACCACGCTTGCCTAACTCATTGTCCTCCCCCTATCCACGGCAGGGACTCCACAGTCTGCAGTCGGTGTTGGTACAATAGTAGCGGGGTGCACTGTATGCCCTAAATCTGGTTCGGCATTGCCTGGAACGAGGAATGTGAGCCTCAGGGCCGAGATTGACACTTCACCACCGTTTGGTTTCGTCAAGGAAGCGGTTACCCACTTCGAGAGCAGCGACGCGTGGATTCACCTCCATAAGCTCGGAATCGGAGAGGCTTATGTAAGTTCCTTTGCTGCATTCTGCACCATCATGAATTATGTTATAATTGAAGCATGAATCATGGTGTGGTTAAGTTGTTTACAATAATTTAGAATGCAAAATTCATGTTGAAGTTTGAAGACATCCTTATTGATTGTCTGCCATTTTCAAAAGTTGAAATAAGTTCCCTTCTAGACAATGCAGTGGGATGCAGTAATTTTGGTTGATGAGAAGATTGTTAGTATGGAGGGCATTTTTGTCCATTTAATATAAAAAGAAGTCACGTGATATGTGCATGATGACATTTCCGTTAGTGTTAAACGGCAAAGTGACGCAATGGGGACATTTTCATTTTGTCCAAATATTATGACTAAAATTTAAAATTTTAAACATTAAGAAAATCTTAATTTCGATCCAAACTTTAGTAGAAAATTGACAATTAACCCTAAAACCAAACAAAGTATACACTTTTACATTAATAGACAAATATCTTATATTTTTTTCATATTTATTTCCATGCATAACCGGATCAAAATTAAGTATTAAAAAACTATTCCCCTCCACCGCTTTATTATTTATTATAAACACCTTTACGTAAATTTCTTTCTCTCTCTTTTCCCCTAATTTCCGCCGCTTCGCCATCCTTCCTTACTTTCACTGAACCTTTATTGTTTAATCCAAATTCGCACAACATTCCTCATCTCTCTCAACACTGTCCTCGATGCAAATGGTACACGATGAAAAACCCTAGAGGCTAGACCAAGAAGACGACCATCATGGTACCCAAGAAGCGAAGGAGGGATTCTTCCAAAACAGAGGAAATGAAACGGCCCTTTTCCTGCAAGTTCTCGACGCTTTTCTTGAGAAAATTGGGCAAAAAACAAATGGGTATCCAATGGTTAGCGGTTCTGGTGCTTCTGGCGGCCGGTTGCGACGGAGTCGCGGCTCAGCTCCAATCAGACGATCTCCAAGCAATGCTAGCTTTAAAGAAAGCACTGAAACTGACTTCCTCACTCGATTGGTCCGATGCCAGCCCCTGCAAGTGGGCCAAGGTACAGTGTTCTTCGAGCAGAGACCGCATCACGCGCATACAGATAGGCGGCCAAGGCGTGACCGGAGAGCTACCTCCCGATCTCAAGAGCCTCACTGCTCTGCTGAGGCTTGAGGTCATGAAGAACAACCTGACCGGCGGTGTACCGAGTCTAGCTGGGTTGTCGCAGTTGCAGGTATAGCTCTACGCTTTTGTTCTTGCTCTGATTTCTCTAGTTCCACTCATTTCACTTAAAAATGTCTTGCAAACTAAAAATTGAGCACCTATAGTGAAATAGATTTCACAATTGTGTAGGTAGTGCTCCTCCACAACAACCAATTCAGCTCCTTCCCCTCCGATTTCTTCTCGGGTATGTCTTCTCTGCAAGTGGCTGACGTTGGCTACAATCCCTTCTCGGCGTGGCAGATTCCCGATAGCCTCCTCAATGCCACTTCCCTGCAGAATTTCTCTGCTAGTAGTGCGAACTTGGTTGGGAATATCCCAGATTTCTTCACTTCACAAAATTTCCCCTCTCTGTTTGAGCTTCAGTTGGCCATGAACAACCTCCAAGGTCCACTCCCGATAAGCTTCATCGGATCTTCGTTACAAGTCCTCTGGTTAAATGGTCAACTGGGTAATACCAAGCTCAATGGAACCATTGAGGTGTTAGCTAATATGACACAGCTTGGACAAGTTTGGTTGCACAGTAATCAGTTCACTGGTCCAATCCCTGACCTTTCGAACTTGAAGAATTTGTGGCAGTTGAGCTTAAGGGACAATCAGTTGACAGGTATCGTTCCCGACACTTTGACGAAACTCCCGAGCCTCCAAATCGTGAATCTGACAAACAACTTGCTTCAAGGGCCAACCCCTTATTTTGGTGACTCGGTTCAAGTTGATATGTCAGGGTTGAACAGCTTCTGCTTGCCAACTCCTGGTGTTGCTTGTGATACCCGTGTTAATACTTTGCTCTCGATCGTTCAAGCTCTGGGTTACCCTGTGAAATTTGCCCAGGATTGGGAGGGGAACAATCCCTGTGATAATTCTAAAGCATGGACTGGGATCACGTGTACCGAACAGAACATCTCGATCGTCAGTTTCCAGAGTATGGGTCTCTCTGGGACTATTTCTCCTAGCTATGCCTCGCTTACAGCTCTGCGGAAAATCATACTGTCCAGGAATGGTCTTTATGGTACCATTCCCGCTGAGCTGACAAAATTATCTAATCTTGAAGAGTTCAATGTTGCCGACAATAGATTGCATGGCAGCATTCCATCTTTTCGTTCGAATGTAAAAATTGTGACGGATGGAAATCCAGACATTGGTAAAGATGCTTCTGCACCATCACGTACTCCTGGTGCACCCAATTCTCCACCCAATTCACCAGATGGTGGACGGGAAGGTAAAAGTAAGCTCTGGCCTGTTCTGGGTGGAGTACTTGGTGCTGTTGGGCTTTTAGCAGCCGTGTTATTCTTAGTTTTTCTTTATAAGAGAAGAACAAAGAGATCAAGTAAAGTACAAAGTCCAACCAACATCGTGATCCACCCTCAAAATTCAGGAGACCAAACTGGTGTTAAGATAACTGTTGCAGGGTCAAGTGCCAATGGAGGAACTGCAAGCGAAACCTATAGCCAAAGCAGCGGTGGGACTGGAGAGGTTCATGTTGTTGAGGCGGGTAATATGGTTATTTCCATCCAGGTGCTGAGAAGTGTGACCAACAACTTCAATGAAGACAACATACTCGGTAAAGGAGGTTTTGGGACAGTGTACAAGGGAGAGTTGCATGATGGGACAAAGATAGCTGTGAAGAGGATGGAATCCTCTGTTTTGTCTCAGAAGGGTTTTAACGAGTTTAAGTCAGAGATTGCGGTTTTAACCAAGGTTAGGCATCGCCATTTGGTTGCACTTCTCGGGTACTGTATGGATGGAAATGAGAGGCTTCTTGTGTACGAGTACATGCCTCAGGGGACTCTGAGTAGGTATCTTTTTCATTGGGATGATGAGGGGTTGAAGCCTCTTGAGTGGACGAGGAGATTGAGTATTGCTCTTGATGTTGCGCGTGGTGTTGAGTATCTTCATTCTTTGGCGCATCAGACTTTCATTCATCGGGATTTGAAGCCGTCCAATATTCTTCTGGGTGATGATATGCGTGCCAAGGTGGCAGATTTCGGACTGGTTCGTCTTGCTCCAGAAGGGAAAGGCTCGTTTGAAACTTGTCTTGCTGGTACTTTTGGGTATCTTGCACCCGAATATGCAGGTAATTAAGTTTTCCTCTATCATCAAGTAGTTGGCGCTTTTGAGTGATTCTTGAACCAACTGTCCTGAAATGTTAAGGTTTTGGTTAGGGATTTATCTGATGCGGTGTGTGTTTTTGTCAGTGACGGGACGAGTGACCACCAAAGTGGATGTGTTCAGCTTTGGTGTGATCCTAATGGAGATGATCTCTGGAAGGAAAGCGCTGGATGAGACTCAAGCGGAGGACAGCATTCACCTTGTAACGTGGTTTCGAAGAATGCACCTCAACAAGGATACCTTCCGTAAATCCATTGATCCCACCCTTGACCTTGGCGAGGAAACCCTCGCAAGCATCGTCACGGTTGCTGAGCTGGCAGGGCACTGCTGCGCGAGGGAACCCTACCAGAGGCCTGACATGTGTCATGCGGTCAATGTGTTGTCCTCCCTGGTGGAGCTCTGGAAACCCTCGGAGCCCGATTCCGAAGACATTTATGGAATCGACCTTGACATGACATTACCCCAAGCCCTCAAGAAATGGCAACAATACGAGGGGATGAGCAATATGGATGACTCTTCTTCTTCCTCGTACCTACGAAGCGGGGAGAGCACACAGACAAGCATCCCTACCCGACCATCTGGTTTTGCCAGCTCCTTCACATCAGCGGACGGACGTTGAATGGGTCTCGATTATGTATGTATGTTTTTTCTTCTCTCTGTCCCCCGACTCCAACCATGATTCTGTAGATTAATTACTCTCCTCCTTACCTTACCTTACCTTATATGAACTTGGGTGAACACGCTTAAATTAAATCATTGAATTAGCAATGTGTGTACGAGATTTGTGGCATCTAATTCGTTCTCCTCACCGGTTTTAATAGTTTGCGAATGAAATTATCTCTCCAAAATATAACTCATTTTAAAATTAAATATCACAATATTTAGTTTTGAAAATTAATTACTTAACTATATATAGCCGTGAATAACATTTGCGTGGGTAGGGTTGAATTAAATCGTATTTGCGAATGTCATATTTGTGAGTAGGGTGTATATTGAATCTCACTAGTAGGGCTGTCAATGGTACGGGTATGACAAATACCATAATCATATCATATTTTAAAACCGCATACCATAACCATTACGGGTACAATTTTCAATACCATAACCATTAAAATAATTGTGGTTATTAACCATGGTTTTATCCGTATACCCATATTTATTCCACATGTAATATAATAAAAGATCGAAAATTTTATTTTAAAAAAATACATAAATCTACATTGTCAACAATAAAAATATATAAAACTAACATTATATAGTTATTTATTACATGTATGTATAGTAACTTCCATTATTTAATATATATTAGTTTATTAATAATAAATAATTATTATATTTATATAATAACCATGGGTATAACTCAAATACTATAACCATAACCATTATGGGTAAAAAATTCATCACCATAACCGTACCGCACCATAATGGTACGGTTAACCATATTAAACAGTAACGATTATAACCATGGTTATGAGTTTTTCACCGCACTATTGCCGGCCCTACTCACTAGTGAATATCATTAACGGGTACCAATTAATATACAATCAAGTATTTTTGGCCTAGTGAAAGATTCAATATTCGAAACTTTGTTATAATAATTTTTATAAGCAATGAGAAACTCCATATATAAATAAAATAAAAACTTCAACAAAGTTATTATAATAACACATTTTTCACAAAACTAATGGTATTCAAATATTTTTTATGTACTTCAATTATATTTAGTACACTAACTATCCAAATGAAAACATTTTTTTCACTACGGGAGAACCCTTACTTAAGGGCTCATTTCCACGGCTCAAGTATGATTGAGCCGTGACAAAATTAACATAATAATTATGAACGGCTCAATGATTAATGAGTCGTCCAGAATTTAATTTACCGGCTCAATCCTTTGAGCTGTCCGTATTTGAACGGTAAAACTTTAAACCGATATTATGTTGGACGACTCGTTTTTCATTGAGCCGTCTAGTAAACCGGTTTTTTGTTTCGAAATTTATTTGGGATGGCTCATTTTTCATTGAACCGTCTAGTAAACCGTTTTTTTCGAAATTTATTTTGGACAGCTCATTTTTGTTGAGCTGTCTAGTAAACCGTATTTTTTTTTCCGAAATTTATTTGGGGTTGAGCCGTCCGTATTTTAACGGTAAAACTTTAAACCGAAATTATGTTGGACGGCTCGTTTTTCCTTGAGCTGTCTAGTAAATCGATATTTTGTTTCGAAATTTATTTGGGACGGCTCGTTTTTCATTGAGCCGTCTAGTAAACCGTTTTTTTTTTGGAAATTTATTTGGGACGGCTCATTGTGTTGAGCCGTCCGTATTTTAACTGTAAAACTTTAAACCGAAATTATGTTGGACGACTCGTTTTTCCTTGAGCCGTCTAGTAAACCGGTTTTTTGTGTCGAAATTTATTTGGGACAGCTCGTTTTTCATTGAGCCGTCTAGTAAAGTTATATAAAAAAAAATAGTTGAACAAGTCAGTTGGGTTGAGCCGTTCAAAATAAAACGTTGTCGTTTTTACTTCACAGAAAGTGAAGTAACGACTGCCTCAACACTTTCAAGAAAGTGACTGCACTTTCAGGCTTCAGCACTTGCGTTCATTTGAAGAAACTCAAGAACACAGCACTTGCGTTCATTTTCCGAAGCCGCGCGGTCGAAATCGGTAAGTTTGTTTCGTTTTTTTTTCAATTCATTCAAGGATTCGACATTCCAAGTCTTATACATGTTATCCTTGCTTCGATTTTTAGAGAAAACATCAACAATCACCAATTTCGGAAACCCTAATTTCTACATCAAGGTTCGATTTGAAGGTAATAAACCGATCTCTATCTCTTTATGTGTGTTCTGTCGATTTTTGTTATTGTGTGTAGTGTCAATTTTGGGATTTTATTGCTCATTGCCGAGAGGAGAGTTGAGGATCGTACCACGGTTCTGCTCATTGCCGTGGGTTATGTTTTGGTTAACTTGATACTGAAAATGCAAAAAAGAGAAACATATCATAATTGCATTAAAAAAAAAACTGAGGCAAGAGAGAATAAATCCTAGATTTTGCTAAATATTCCAGACAGACAGACAAACCAAGAAAAATACAATTCTTCCAGGAAGATAGCCACTTATGTTGTTTACCTGCATTGAGAAAACAAGGTGGCCTTTCCTGTAAGATATGTTTACAACCAATGTCTAACAATCAAACAAAGTGACAGGAACGTATATTTAACTCTGAGGCAGGAGCTGGTGTTGAATCGCGAATTACTTAAAAATCTAGTATACATTGATGACTTACTTGTATTTGGCCACCATGTCCACTAACCATGTCAATCATTTTTATAAATGATCCTTCATCCACGGGTTCATACACCTATTAATGGGAGCCTTTTTAGTAGAATATGAAAGAATGCTTTGGCATAAATCCAAAAAGGACTTTGATACATGGTTAAGAGAACCTTTTCATAATTGGCCAACTGTGTTTTGAAATCATGTAACCCAGCTCCAAAGTCTGGTCTGCCAAGATATGAAGATAAGTAAGAACACAAGCCACCTCTTATTTAGAAAATAAAATTATTCCAGAAATTTATCATACTCTTCTGCATAGTCAGGGCTCTGCTGAATTTTAAGTTGTATATTTCTCTCAATAATGCGCTTGTCATTGCAAATTGTTTCCAGAAAGATAATCTGCCAATTGGAAAGAACTTCTCAAACTGTTTCTGTAGCTTAGGATTTCTCCTGGAGTCACTCACTTCTACTAGTCTTTCATAGCAAACATGTTAAGATTAGAAAACCTTTTTTATTTGTTGGATCTAATTGAGATACACTTGGGCGACATGTCATTCACATATTCAGGTTCCGGTAGTTACAATGAGGGCGATGGCAGAGAGCATTCTGCTAGTTGTCCCACACCAACAACATCTAACTCACCATTTGGTAGAGAGTTGTCACAACAGAATGAGTTAGTATCATTAATTACTCATGTGGAAATTTTAGGTGATGTGCTTTACTCTCCTGTTATATAATGAGATCAATATGTTTGTGTTTTATAATTTTTTAATTTCGTCTAGCAGATACTTCTGGTAATCGATATTGGAAAAAAGGCATCTTCGTGCATCAGATGTCTGGCAATTAAAAGACGGAAGAATTGTTATTCAGTGCAATGAATTTGGTCAACCATATGAAAAATCAGCAAAAGTTCTAGGAAACTGGCTTGGTACAGCGGCTCGAAGATCTCAGATATGTCCTGTGAATGTCAAAGGATGGAAAAAAATGCTTGATAACTTCATTCAAAATTTACTAGCCCTGACAAAAGTAAGTTATATGTTATCTTTATTTTTTAAAACGAAATGATTAACTTACTATACATTTTTGTACAAATATGTTTGTAGTCAAAATTCATTTGTCCTGATGATACTGGAAGATCATTTGAAAGATTTGTACTGAAATCCATTGCCAAGAAATGGAAGGATCACAAAAATTCACTAAAATAAGTTTACTTTAAGCCGTGTGTTACCCAAGAAGAAATCAAAGCAAAAGAAGATGATGGAGTGGAGAAATGGCAATGGGATATCTTAGTAGATCATTGGTTTTCTGAAGCAGGGCAGGTTCGAATGCTTCTTTTTATTATAATTAATGTTATTGATTCTTACTTCCTTTTATTTAATTTTTATATTGTTTATGAGTAGGAATCATCAAAACATGGGAAACATGCTCGGTCACAACAATCATCTCTTCACACAACCGGGTCAGAGAGTTTTGCTTGTGCAAAATATAGATTGGTATGAATGCTTTTAAATACATATTTATCTTGTTTAACATAATTTCTAGTACTGCTTTGCATTCTACTTTACCGTGTTAATTTAATAGGAACAAGAGCGTAAAAAAACTGTGGGGAGTCTGGAATTTTATGAGTATGCCCATGTCCGTAAGAATAACGGTGCATTTGTTGATGAAGTGACAGCCTTGATAGTGGTAATACTTAAATTTGTTCAAAGTTAACTTTTGTATACACGTTTGTTTTTGTAAACATCATTCTTAATTGTTTGTTGTAGGAACAAGGAAAATCCTTACTAGCAGATCGCACTTCTCATAACCCAGATGAGGATCCACTTATAAGGGAAGAAAGTGTATATCATGAGGTTGTAAGTGGAGAAAAACCCGGGCGAATCAAAGGATTGTTAGAGGATATGATTAAGTTTAGAGTTTAAGGAAGTGTTGTAGTTTAGGGGCTGATTTGCAATTGTTGAAAAGATGAACCACTGTTCCTCCTATATATACTCTGTTGTACCGGTAATTCAAAAGGTAATGAAGAACAATTTTCCCTCCATTTCAGTTTTCAATTCACTTTCGTTTTCTCTCAATTAGCTTGGTCTAAGGATCACTTCATGGTATCAGAGCTCCAGGAAGAGTAGATTCGGCATTCTCTGCTCAAGAACAGCTTGATTCTCTCAAAGTTTCTGCATCATTCATCAGTTTCTGGTCCGCGCGCGCGTCATTTCTGTGCAGTTCAATTCAGCGATTTTTCTTCGAACGATTGTAAGATTTCAGTGGTTTCATATTTCCAATTCTATATAGAAGCTAACTGTGAAGATTCAAGCCAGAAATTGTAGGTTGATTGGAAAACAGAGCTGGTTATTTGCTGTTAGTGCTGTTAGAACTGATTTCTGGTGTTTTCTGGTACTGATTTTGATTTTGCTGCTGGTTTTCGAATTGAATCAAATTGATTTGTGTCCTAAACAATTCTCTAACAAGGTAATCAATATCAAGTTGGATGAAACCAATTATCTGCAGTGGAAACAACAAATATGTTTTACAATCACAAGTCATAGGCTTGAAGGTTTTTTGGATGGATCGGCTAGAGTGGATGAGTTCATCCTTAATGGTGATGGAACAAAAGTAACAAATCCAGCATACCGTGCATACAAAGAACAGGACAGTGCACTTGCCTCGTGGTTGCTAACATCAATTTCGACTCCATTACTTCCGAACCTGGTACAATGTAGATCGGCATTTGAAATATGGCAGTCACTACATCAGCTCTTCTCTGTGGCTTCGACTACTCGAGTCATGAGGCTGTTATGCTCCCTTCAGTCACAGAGGAAGAGAGACATGAGCATGAGGGAATACCTTGGAAGGATTCAGCTGATATGTGACAGCCTAAGGAGCTCGGATCACGCGATATCAGAAACTATGCAAATCAGCACAATCCTGGCAGGTTTGACAGCTGAGTATGAGCACATTGTGGCTGTGATAACAGCAAGTAGACAACCGTATGATCTTGCAGGGGTTGTGAGTGTTCTATTGGATGCAGAATCAAGGCAACAAGACAATCTAATTCAGCTCGGGTCGAACACGGTGGCATTCAATGCTCAACCGATGGAGAGTTCAGCACCACAGATGAATGGAAGACAGCAAACCTCCTCTCAACAACAATCATCTCAGTTTCAACCGAATTTTCAGTCAAATCAAAGTTTTCAATCAAACTCCTATGGTCGAGGACGTGGTAGAGGAAATTTCAGCAATAACAAACCGCAATGTCAATTGTGCGGAAAGTTTGGACATTTAGTTGCTAGATGTTGGTTCAGGTTTGATCAATCGTTTACAGGGATTACAGGTCAAAATCAGTCTGCAAATACTAACAGAGGACAAGCAAATGCAGCTGGGTTTTACTTACCACCTGATGTGCATCAGAACTTCAATCCTGGACAACAACATATAGATAAAAGAGAAAGTGTTAGACATGTTAAAGGTTCGAATTTTAGTTCTAGTATGGAAAATTCAGCTTTGTCTAGTATGGCTTCAGCTTTGTCTAGTAAGACTTGTTCTTCTACTTGTTTAGTGAATAATTCTGCATCACTTTGTCATGATGTATCAAACAATCTCTGTTTCGTTGATAATATGAATAAAGATGAATCTGTTATAAATAAAGCTGAATCTGTTATGTATAAAGCTGAATCTGTTTTGGATGTTGAAAATGTTAATTCTGCTGCTGTGTTAGATAATGGTGGGTTGAATGAGTTTGATTCTGGTTGTGGTGTTTCTGTTAAACATGATTCTAAATCTCGTTCTGTTGCTAGTAGAAGTAAGCCGAATATACTTACCTCTGAACTTGTTATACATGATCGGTATGGTGTTAATGATAATAAATGTCATGATGCTGCTGTTGTTAAAATCAGTCCAGCTGCTGTTGTTAAAATCAGTCCGAAACTGAGTGACAAGGGAATGGATATCAGTTCTCAACCGAATGACAAGGTAAAGGAAATAAGTCCACAACCGAATGACAAGGTAAAGAAAATCTGTTTTCATGCGAATGATAAGGTAAAAATGGACAATTCAGGTGAACATGCTAATGTGTTAGCATCGTACACTTCGGTGTCATCAGTTGTTTGGCATCAAAGGCTAGGACACCCTTCACCACAAACACTGAAGTTAATATTGATGAGTGGTCTCTCTTGCAGTGACAAGGTGGACAAAGCATTGTCATGCTCGGCGTGCAAAATAGGGAAGAGCCATAAGCTTCCATTCAGCTCTTCAGACAGTGAGTATACAGCTCCATTGCAGCTACTACAGGTTGACATATGGGGTCCAGATCCGGTAAGATCAAATGGATCTAGATATTACTTGAGTCTTGTTGATGCTTGTACTAGATTCACGTGGTTGTACTTCTTGGCCAACAAGAGTGAAACCACATCTGTTTTCGGGCATTTCAGTTGTTTGCGGAAAAACAATTCAATGCTACAATCAAGTCGGTTCAAACTGATAATGGTGGTGAGTTCCTAGGGCCATTTCATGATCATCTAGTCTCGTGTGGCATTTTGCATCGGTTCACTTGTCCTTACACGTCTCAACAAAACGGAATTGTTGAAAGAAAACATCGGCATGTAGTTGAATTGGGCCTCACATTGCTTGCTCATGCTTCTGTTCCGTTAAAATTCTGGTCTGATGCGTTTGCTACTTCAGTATATTTGATTAACAGGTTGCCCTCACATGTGTTGAATGATACTTCTCCTTTTGAAAAACTCTTTCAAAAACCACCCTCTTATTCATTACTACGTGTGTTTGGTTGTTTATGTTTTCCGCATATTAGAGATTATAACAGACATAAGTTTGATTTCAGATCGAGACCGTGTGTGTTTCTTGGATACTCGTCTGCTCACTTAGGATATAAATGCATTGATAGATCCGGTAGAGTGTATATATCAAGGCATGTTCAGTTTGATGAATCTGTTTTTCCATTTAACAAGAAGGATTCTGTTATTAACATCAGATTTGATTCTGATGATGTATCTGATTCGGTATCACCTAGCCATGTATGGTTGACACCTGAAAATGCTGATAATGAGCCTGTTATTCCAGTTTCTGGTGTTCCTCTATCATCTTTATCAGTTCCTATGTCTAATGAGGGTAATACGAGTGTAGGGAACTCTGAAAGTCGGAATTCTGGTGTTCAACAACAGAGAACAGAGTATCAACAGGTTGATGAGCTGCCAAGTGGTAGTCCTATGGATGGTTCAGCCGAGCCTTCCTTGACAAGGTTGATGTCCAGCGATGATGTCTCGGCCTCCCCTGGAAATGGTGCATCTGATAGGAACTTTACTGATTTGAGGAATCAACCACAAATATCACAGAATCAGTCTTCATCCAGTAGACAAACTGATTCTGTTTCAAATGAAAGTGTTGCACATGTTCCAGTAAATGAATTTCCAATATCTTCATCTGATAAAACAGTTGTTGTTGCAGGTATGAAAGCACCATCACAAATGAGAAGGATGTATACAAATCTGTTACCTTCGAATCCGAATCAGCAAGCTACAAGGCCTTCACTTCCCTCGACTCATGGAATGGTTACTCGGTCTAAAACTAAGTCATATGCTAGTGCATTACTAGCAGCAACTGCTGTTGTGGGAGAACCTACGGATGTATATGTTGCTTTACAATATCCGGAGTGGAGGGAAGCAATTCAAAAGGAGATGGAGGCTTTACACGAAAAAGGTACATGGACTCTAACATCTCTTCCTGTTGGCCGATCCCCAATAGGTTGTAAATGGATTTTTAAAGTGAAAAGAAGAGATGATGGTACAGTGGAAAGATATAAAGCCCGGCTTGTAGCGAAGGGGTTTTCTCAAAAGGTTGGTTTTGATTATCTTGATACATTCAGTCCGGTGGCTAAACATGCAACTGTTAGGATCATTTTATGTCTTGCTTTATGTTTTGATTGGAGTTTGAGACAGATAGATGTTAATAATGCGTTTCTCAATGGGAACTTGCATGAGGAGGTGTACATGTCTCAGCCACCAGGTTTTGAGGTCTCGGATGCGTATGGTAACAGGCTGGTCTGTAAGCTAACAAAGGCGCTGTATGGCCTAAAACAAGCTCCTAGAGCTTGGTTTGAGAAACTCAGGGAGTGTTTACTTGATAAACTGATGTTCACTAGTTCTCAATCGGATAATTGTCTTTTCATTAAGCATGTGGATGGAAAATCTGTTTATCTTCTGGTTTATGTTGATGACATTGTAGTGACAGGTTCATGCAAGGATGTGATTGAGTCTGTTATTACTGACTTGAATGCGTATTTTTCTTTAAAGGATTTAGGAACACTAAACTATTTTCTTGGAATGGAAATTCAGTCAGGTCCGGACTTCAAGGTACTCAATCAAAGGAAATACATTGTTGATCTCCTTGCTCGCACAAACATGACGAATTGTCGTCCTTGTCCTACTCCAATGGTAGGTTTTCCTATCCTGTCTTCATCATCAGGTTCAGGTATGCCTCTATCTGATCCATCTCTTTATAGAAGTACTGTTGGGGCATTACAACATGTGTGTTATACACGTCCTGATATATGTTATAGTGTTCACAAGCTAAGTCAATTTCTTCATAGGCCGACTGAGGTACATTGGGCTGCAGTTAAACGTGTTTTGAGATATTTGAGCGGCTCCCTTGATCATGGATTAATTTTCAAGTCCTCCTCGTCTCTTGATCTAACAGGTTTTACTGATTCAGATTGGGGAGCAGATATGGATGACAGGAGATCAACAAGTGGTCATTGTTTGTTTCTTGGAGGTAATCCTATTGTTTGGTGTTCAAAGAAACAAACGGTGGTGTCACGGTCTACGGCTGAGGCTGAGTTTAGAAGCTTGGCTAATGCTATTTGCGATATAATTTGGGTGAGATCTTTACTTGTTGAACTTGGTCTAAGTTTGTCATCTGTTCCTGTGTTGTGGTGTGACAATACAAGCACAATTTCTATATCGGCTAATCCGGTTCAGCATGCGAAGATGAAACATGTTGAATTGGATTTGTTTTTTGTGCGTGAGAAGGTTTCTCAGGGTCTTGTGCAGGTAAATCATGTTCCAGGTGATGATCAAATAGCAGATGTTCTTACAAAGCCACTGACTGAGAAGTCTTTTGTTCCTTTTCGTCGCAAGCTAGGAGTGTGTTCTCTGTCAGAGGCGTTGTCAGAAGGATCAAATGGACACGTTCACTTGTCATTTCTGAACTCATTACATCACCTACCTGCGAGTGAGGCTGGTTTGCAAGTATCTTCTGATCTTTCCCAATTGTTCTCATTTTCTGATAGTTTTCATTCTATTGTCTTTAATGATGCATCTGCTGGTTTATCTGATGATGAGGATGATGGCCGGTCTGAGCTTGATGATTGATTGTTGCTGAGTCAGTCTCATACAGAGTCTCATAGCAATACATCTGCATAAGTTTTAGAGTGCATGAAGATGTTGGAAAATGTTTAACTCCCGTATCTGTCATTACACATATGTTTCTTTCGTATTTGTGGATAGTTGTGCTTAGAGGATACATTGTTTCTGGATTTGCTTGACATTCTGTGCCAATGGGTTGAAATCAAAACTCAGGCATTCAATATCAAAAGCCAAACAAAAGATGTTGGGCACAAACCCAGCCAATCACAGATTACAACAGATCGAAGAAGGTGAATAGGGATGTAATCTGTGATTCAGGTATGCAGCTATATAAGTGATGATCTTGTGATTGTATCAAAAGCCAAACAAAAGAAGTTGAGCACAAACCCAGCCAATCACCTAGAAGGAAAAAGAAATGGTGATTCGGGCAGCACCATGAATGGTGTATACAATCACAGATTTTGAATCAAAAGCCAAACAAAAGAAATTGGGCACAGACCCAGTCAGTTTTGATGAGAAAAACAGATTGGCACAGTCTGATCTATCAATCCGAAGGGTGTATGTACAAGCAGAATTTTCCACTGAATATGGAAAGAAATGTGAGTGTTTGAGGTGATATGGTTGCAGTTAAATGTTGTCTGATGGATTCTGTAAACTAAACCGTATGAGATGTATGCTATGTTGGTGTTCTGTGTGTTCTGATTTGGTGACAGGATGTTTCAAGCTTAGAACTGGACATCTCTTCATCAAGATATGATACGGATGGGTCATCAAAGAGAAGATTGAAAACGAGAAAAGAAAATGAAGAACTTTGGTGAATGTTAGAGGATATGATTAAGTTTAGAGTTTAAGGAAGTGTTGTAGTTTAGGGGCTGATTTGCAATTGTTGAAAAGATGAACCACTGTTCCTCCTATATATACTCTGTTGTACCGGTAATTCAAAAGGTAATGAAGAACAATTTTCCCTCCATTTCAGTTTTCAATTCACTTTCGTTTTCTCTCAATTAGCTTGGTCTAAGGATCACTTCAAGGATATGGGCTTGGCGTAACACCGACTATGGTACATAGGTCACAGAAAGCTAGCAAATCTGAAGACGAGATAGAAAGACGTGTACGAGCACGTCTACAGATTGAAAGAGAGAGGGACAAGAAAGAAACTGATGATAAATTGAAGGAACAAGCAGATCAAATGGCTAGTATGAAGGCACAGATGGGGGATATGTACAAACAGTTTCAACAACAATTACAGGTCATGCAAACCATTCATCAAGGTCAGATCGCTAACCTTCAGAGCAATATGAATGGATTTAATTTATTTCAACACTTCATGACAGCTGGTTCTAGCGATTTCACACCAACTAACAATCTTGGTTGTGGTTCCACACTTTTACCAATTGCAAATAAAGTAAGTTCATATGTTATATTTATCACTTATATCAATACACGCATGCTATTTTAGTTCATTTGTTAATATGATATGATTATGTTAACCACGCATGCTTGTTTGATGTCTAAATGTGATGCATCTTATATATAGTACTTTGTTGGGATGCTTTTATAGGATGGTCAGACAACTCAACCAAGTGATCAGTCTGCCGAGCGTAGAAGTGAAGATGATGATCCAATAGATGATTGAAGAATGATGTTCGAAATTGTTTCTTTAATGCTTTAGGAATTGAATATCGGATTGTAATACTGATTCTGTTTGGTTTATATTTACAGATTTTGGTTTGTAAAATTATTCAGGTTTTAATTTTATGATTAGGGATATATCAATTTATTCAAATTTTTTATTTTTATAAATTTCGATTTATTTCGGCTGAAAATAGTTGAGCCGTCAACTATAAATTAAAATATAATCTCATTTGGACGACTCATACTAAATGAACCGTTCCTATTAATTTTATTAATTTAGACGGCTCATACATATTGAGCCGTCAATATGACGTCTCATTCATATTGAGCCGTCATATAAACGGCTCAATTCGAATGAGCCGTCTATATGACGGCTCAATATGTATGAGCCGTCCTTGTGACAGCCCAATAATAATGAGCCGTCATATATCAGACGACTCTTCCTATGACGACTCGTTTTTCATTGAGCCATCTTTCATTAACGGCTCATATTTTGAGCCGTTAATGAAACAATTTTCAGCCGTTATATATATATTCTCCCGTAGTGTTTTTTTTTTTTTGTAAATATGTATTCAAATGAAAATTTAAATTCGTCAATACAATATTTTATTACTATATTATTCATACTATATGTACTCAATCGAAGGAGTTAGAGTATGGATCTTAACTCGGACCAAGTCGTCCATGGGTGGGGGCTTGATCGGGGTCAAGACTGTAGCGGCGTAGCCTCTTCAATTGTGGTTCGATTTAGCCCCAATAAAGGGGCTAAGGCCTGGTTTTTAACTCATACCAACCCCCATCCCTGGGCGAGCTTAAGGATGTCAACGGATCGCGGTGCACTACACAAATTTAACCCACAGTTTTGCGATCCGTGGATTATGAGACGAATCTCGTAGGGTTATTGATCTACAAGCCGGGTACAAGGAGCTAACCCACATTTTTTTTTAATTGTACGAAACTATATAACTTAATATATATTACTAAATAATTTAAGATCTTTAAATGTTTGTAGTTGTGTTTTTCTTATTTTAATTGTAACGGGAAAATTCGATAAATTTTTAAAATTGAAGGATCGTAACTTTCATTTAAAATATTAAGCGTAACTTTCATTTAAACTATTAAGGTGTAAACTCGATTTTGACTCAAATATTTAGTGTAAACTAATATTTTACTCTATTTAAAATTATTCGAACATGGGAGAAAAAGTCGCAATTTTTCCACTTATTAGTTTTCTATCGTCCGCGTGCATGGGAGAAAACCGGTCAATGCCATGCACCGCTGCTTACGTTGACGAAATCGCGCCAAAACAATTTGACTTTGATCCATTCCACAAACCACACCCATCAACCGACGGACCGACCGTTGATCCTTTCCACTTTCTTGTTTCATTTCAAACATTTCAAACGGTCAACTTTTTTAATAAATATAATAAAATTCTAGGCTTTGAATGTTGAACACGAGACGCTCCATCATATATATGTGTACTCTCTCTCAGTTTCTCTCATAATCGAAACAAAGAAAGAACCAAACCAGTCTTACCTTCTTTTCTTCAACTTCTCTTTGCAATCTTCAGTTTGACACCATTATTACCAGAAACATCCGCAAGATGCTCTCTTCCTGGAGGCGACGGGTATCTTCCCGTCGTGCAAGGAAGGAGCAGGTCTCGAGCGAAGACACCACCGAGATGGAGCTCTCCATTCCAAGCAACTTCCGATGCCCGATATCTCTCGATCTGATGAAAGACCCCGTCACCTTGTCCACCGGAATCACCTACGACCGTCAATCCATCGAGACATGGATTGAGTCAGGCAACGAGATGTGCCCCATCACAAAACAGAAGCTGAGGAGCCTCGAGCCGATACCGAACCACGTGATTCGAAGGATCATACAGGACTGGTGTGTGGAGAATCGAGACCATGGAATCGAGAGGATCCCGACTCCACGAATCCCTATCAGCTCGATTGATGTTGCAGAGCTTCTAAAGAACTTTGTCTTGGCCGCCAAGGAAGGGGACCAAGACAGGTGCGGCTACATTTTGAAGAGAATCAAGATGTTGGTGAAAGAGAGCGAGAGGAACAAGAGGTGCTTTACTTCAAACGGAACTGGAACCGCGATGGCAGTGGGTATTGAGTGCTTACATAAAAATGTGAGTCTTTTGGAGGAAACACTATCTATCTTAACGTTGATGGTACCTCTTGATGAAGAGGCGCTGTCCCTCCTTGGGTCACCTACATGTTTGGAGTCCCTGGTTTGTGTTTTGAGGGTTGGAGGGTTGTCGGGGAGAAGGAACTCGGTTTTGACTCTCAAAGCGATTGTCTCCTCCAATAAGGAGTCAATGAAGGCGGTAGGAGAGATTGACTGGGCTTTGGAAGGACTCTATAAACTCATCAAAGAGCCGATTTGTCCCGCAGCAACCAAAGCGTCGTTAATGGTTATGTACCACATGAGCATATCAAACAATGAGAGAATCAACAGTAGGTTGGTCCATATGGGTGTGGTGGATATGATGCTTGAGATTATAGTCGATGCTGATCAAAGCACAAGTGAGAAGGCACTTGGAGTGCTGAATGGAATATGCAGCACCGAGCAAGGGAAGGAGGCACTAAGGGAGCATTCTTTGACGGCTCCCATCCTGGTGAAGAAGCTTCTTCGTGTATCGGACCTTGCGACTGAGTTTTCAGTGTCTATTCTGTGGAAGTTGAGTAAAGGGGAGAAGAAAGAGGGAGATGAAGTGATGTTTGAGTCTCTCCAAGTTGGAGCTTTCCAGAAGCTTCTTCTTCTTCTGCAAGTTGGTTGTGGAGAGAGTACCAAGGAGAAGGCTACTGAGCTGCTCAAGATTTTGAATCTCCAAAGGGAGAGGATCGAGTGTATCGATTCCCAGGACTTCAAACATCTCAAGCGTACATTTTGATTCAGTCTCATGACTGTATAGAAAACATTGATGATTGTAGATTTGTTCAAACACAATAGATAAAACATTACAGACTTATTATAGTTTTTAGAGAAGTAAATCCATACCCTAGCTACTTAGATAGTTCCTTTACGGGTTGGAGTAGTATTGCATAACCTATAAAAGTGAAATTGATAAAAGATGAGAAACCACCAAGAGTATTCTGGAATTCTTATTCTGTTCAGTTTGTTTAGTTACAGAGTTCTTCTATTTACAGCAGCTGGTAAATTAAATTATAACAGAATACACATCATCTTCTCACTAACTAACCATTCCCCTATATTAACCTTCTCATTATGAAACTACTTCCTTCATTTTGGGCATGTCCAAATTCTGTTGGTGCTTCCGCAGCAAACAAATCCTTGATTCCATCCTGTGCAATAACATAACAATCACTATTATGTTAAGGGTTCAAAATGTAATTGTTAACGCCTCAATAAATGAGCCGATAACTATTGATGACTCAAATAGAATTGAGTCGTCATGTAAAGTGTCGCCATAAATAAGACGACTCAAATGCTTGTGACATGCGAAAATTAAATTAATAACGACACTTATTTTAAGCCACCAAAAATGCAAAATATTAAATCTTCAATATTTTCTGCTGCTCATTTATTGAGTCGTGGAAATTAAATTAATAACTACTTTTCGCGACTCTTTTCATGAGCCGTGAAAATTACATTAATAACAATTTTTTTTTGGCTCATTTTTGCTGAGCCACCAAAATTATTCAATTTAGAAAAAACATAATAAAATAGCAAAATTGTAGAAAACAACTGCAACCATCTTGGAACCACAGCTAGAGACCCGACGGGAGGGATATTGTCCCATTGTAGCCTCCACCGCCACAAGCCTGGTGGATCTCCGACCAAGAATTCAGGAAGTTTAAGAAGGAGGTTCCGTCCCCGACACTGTGGATCATGGAGCACCTGATGAAAATCCCATCCACGAGCTCTGTCACCTAGGTTAACAATCATGAACGAGGATTGGACGGAGAGTATGAAGAATCTGACCTGGTTCGATACCTAACCACCTGATTCCGCAAATCTGACGTTATGTGTTCTTAATTGAGCCTAAAAAACAAAATTAGGGTTTCTTAGTACCACATTTTTTGGGGGTTATTATGAAGATAACTTAAATATAGGTGATGTTATTCGTTGGATTTTTGATTATTTGAACAAGTTTGAAAAATACAATCATATGAAGAAGAGAAACTTACCAAAGGAGCATAGACGCACTACAGAAATGTATGAACACATGAGAAATCAGAAGAAGTGTTTGCTCTACAATCGGGGAAAGCGGGAATAAAAGAATTAACTTTAAACTCACAGCTCAATTAATGATCCATGAAAAAAATAACATTTATTTAAACTCACGACTCAATTAATGAGTCGTAAAAAATATATTTAATAGCAAGTTGCGTTTTACTTGCAATATGAGGAATGTTTACAATGTCATCTTGTATCTTCTCACGTATAATATGACAATCGATCTCGATGTGCTTTGTTCGTTCATGGAACATAGGATTTTTCGCAATTTGTACAGTTGTTTTGTTGTCACAAAACACTGTAGGGGCAAGATACAGTGAAACCAAGTTCATCGAAAAGTCTCGTAATCCATATTAGTTCATAGATAATCATGCATAAACTTTGATATTAGGTTTCTGTACTTGATCTTTATAGTGTGACTTGCTTTTTTTACTTTCCATGCTATAGCATCACCACCTAACTTGACACAGTAGGCACTTATTGACCTTCTAGAAAACACACAAGAAGCCAATTCAGAATCACAGGAAATAGTAAGGTCCATACGATTTGTACAATAAATGAGTAATCCATGTCCCAGATTAACTTTGATATATATAATCACCCGAATTGCTGCTTCATAATGTGAGTGTTTTGGTTGATGCACAAATTGACTTAAATGTTGAGTTGCATAAGCAATGTTAGGTCTAGTCATTGTCAAGTAAAGGAGACTCCCAATCATTCTTCAGTATAACTCAACATTGAAAAAGGGAGTATCATCTGTGTTCAAATCAATATACTAATCATATTCTGATGTTGTCAATTTCTTATTTTGATCCATAAGAGTGAAAGCTAATTTCGCAGCAACCAATCCAGCATCAGAGATTAATTCCAATGCATACTTGCATTGATTGACGACAATGCCTTCCATTGAACGTGCAATTTCCAGACCCAAGAAGTATTGTAATTCATCAAGGTCCTTTAGATTTAAATGATGATGTAAAACTTTCTTCTGTTCAACCACTAATCTGTCAGTCGATCCAGTAGTGAGCAAGTCGTACACATACACCAATAACAGGATGAAGATAGAGTAGTCCAGTTGACTCTGTTCATAGCCATGCGAAACTAGAACATTAGTCAACTTTATGTTCCATTGACGGGAAGCTTGTTTCAATCCATACAATGACTTAACAAGCTTACATACTTTGTTGAAATTCTCTGCAGAAGTGATGAATCCTTGTGGCACCTCCATATAGACATCTTCAGTTAAATCACCCTGAAGAAATGTGTTATTAACGTCTATTTGCCAAATATTCCAGCCATGACAAATAGCCAAGGCAAGAATGGTATGCACTGTTACCATTTTGACAACCGGGAAAAAAGTATCATTAAAGTCAATTGTCTCTTCTTGTCTGTATCCCTTGGAAACCAACCGAGGTTTATATAATTCCAAAGATCCATCAGCATGATACTTAACCTTATAGACCCATTTATAACCAATGACCTTTTTGTCTGGAGGTAAGGGAACAAGCTCTCAGGTTCTATTGCCTTGGAGAAACTTAATCTCTGAATTCATAGCAACCCAATTTGGATCGTTAATTGCATCAGCATACCTGAATGGATCAATTATTTTGGATGTGGAACTAAGATAACATTGGAAGGACGGAGACAATGAGGCATAACTGACAAAACGATCAAGAGAATTAGCAGAATTAGATTTGTGCATAACCGAAGTAATGAAATCCTTATGCCAGAATGGTGGATTTTTTTGTCTTTGTGGAAAAAGATCGTTAACAGCAGCTACTAAGTCTGTAGTAAGTTGTCCCTTTGATAACTGCGGTAGGTTCTTCATTTATGCATCCTCAGGAGTAGGAACCATATCATCAAACAAACCAGGGAGACACCTTGTACTGACATGAGGTTCAAGAGAATGAAGGGATTGCAGAAAATCATTGGAAGCATGAGTCATCACATTAGTAGGAAAAAGTGAGACAAATTTAGATCCTGGCAAACTAAAAGAACACATCCTCCCTGAATATGACATCACGACTGGTGAAGAAAATCGACGTGTGAATATTAATCATAACATGCCCTTTTTGAGTAGTCGAGTAACCCATACAGATTGAGGGAATGGATCCTGTCTCAAATTTGTCATGGTGCGCCAAATGCTTAGCAAAGCACAAGCATTCGAAAATCCGAATATGTCGAAGATCTGATATAACTCCATAAACTAGTTCATGTGATTTTCTTCGTTTTAAGACTGGTGAAGGTAGGATATTAATCAAATATGCAACTGTGAGAACATAATAACCCCAATATTTGGTTGGAATAGAGGCTTGAAACTTCAACGAATGTGCTATATCAAGCAAATGATAGTGTTTTCTCTCAACGCACCCATTATATTGAGGTGTGTAAGGACAAGTGGTTTGCTGAATAATTCCTACCCGTGAAAACATTTCCTTTTTGAGGTTACTTACAAATTCAATCCCATTATCACTTCAAACCTTTTTAATTCAAGGCTCAAATTGTGTAAATACCATCAATATATAATTGTTGATATGCAGTATTGTTTCAGTCCTGCACTTCATCAAATAAATTCTAGTTGCCTGACTGAAATCATCGATCACCGTGAGAAAATAGACATATCCATTAATTTTCGACGTTCGATAAGGTCCCCAAACATCGAGGTGGATCAACTCAAAAGGAAAAGTTACATGAGAAATACTAAGGGGAAATAGTAAACACACTTGTTTCGCAAGTGGACAAACCAAACAATGATCTAAACTAGTATCTGACTTATATGTAATATGAAGGAGATGTAATTATTGTAATTTTTTAATTGAAACATGTCTCAATCGTTTGTGCCACAACATAAGTTCAGCATCAGACCACACAACATTACTCTGAATATCAATAGCAACTGCGTCCGCAACTAGCGTAGGTTGATCTCGTATCATGTAGACCAATCCCCATTATTTACCCATCCAAGAGGGCCGAAAAGACAACGAAGTCAGGAAAAACAACAATTGTACAAGATAAATACCAGATAAACATCAAAATGGAAATGAGGTTATAACAAAAATTTGGAATGAATAGGACATTTCAGAGGTACTGATGTGATGCCAAAGTACACGACCCGATATGGGTCACAATAGACCGAACTCCATTGGGTAGGTGTATGTATATAGATGTCGTAGAATTGACTTTAAGATCAAATAACCAATCCTTATGTGATGTCATATGATCAGTTGTCCCTGTATCCACTATACAATAAGATTTAGAAATACCAAAAATTGTACCTACCATGAGTTGGTGCAGTGCTACACTTAAGCATTTTCATTATTTGGGCATATTCATCCTTTGTAAATTGGAAAGGATGAGAAGGAGTTGAAGGAGGTTTCTGGGAAAATGAATCTTCCAAACATTTCTCACGATCACCAGAAAAAAAAAACTGCATTGGAGTTGACCGCCCATTTTCGTTTCACCCTGTCTGGGACACCATGTTTTTCCTCAAAACATCCTCAGAATGACCTTTATTGTTGCAGTAAGTATAGAACAAATCTCTCTTATTTCGAGGAGGCATCGGTGTTGACTTATGCGAATTGTTCGAGATATGCGAAGCCCCACATAAAGCTACACAACTGTCAATTAAGCCATCAATAGTCCATTGCACCATAGTACGCTAGCTTTCTTCTTGAACAAGGACATAAAAAGCCTCATTAATGGTGGGTAATGGAACTCTCATCAAGAGATTTGTTCGTACATCAGAGTAGGTCTCATTCAAACCTATAAGAAATAATCATCTTTCCAACTTTAGGACAACCACAAAAATCATCATCTAAGGTGGCTGAGTCGTTCCAAAGTAACTTCAGCTTGCCAAAAACTGCAGTAACACTCATGGTACCCTGTTTAGCTTGATAAACTTCTCTATGAAGTTGAAGAGTATGAATTCCATCAACTTTGTGATAACGCTCACGAAGATCCAATCATACTGAATGAGCAATCGTGTTATACATCAATCCACTAATCATTTCTTTGCAAACAGAACTAGTGAGACATCCTTTCACTATAAAATTACATATATCCCATTTAGACCTCAATTCTTCAGGAACAGAATGACGAAAACGTGTGTCATCAACAAAAGGGTTAAATACCAAGTAGATAACTGAACTTTGGACATTTTGCAACGAGTTACCCGAAATTTGAAAATTCAAAACGGGCTATCTCAACTTTGAAGAATGTGCAAATAACTACCTCTGTCCAATTTTCCATCACCTGTCGTCAAAAAGTCGTTGGAAAGTTGTCGAAAAGTCGTTGGAAATTCGTCGGAAATTGGTCAGAAATTGGACAGAGGTAGCTATTTGCATCTTCTTCAAAGTTGAGGTAGCCCGTTTTGAATTTTCAAAGTTTGGGTAGCTCGTTGCAAAACGTCCAAAGTTAAGGTAGCTACTTGGTATTTAACCCTCAACAAAACAAAGCTTATTCTTTACAAGCAATAGCTCAGACATAGCATGGGAGACCAAATCTAATAATTTCCAGACTCAATTAGGAGAAGGAAATCAACGAAGCATCTAATACATCCAAAGTATGAAGATATAATCGATCATCCAGAACATTGTTGACATGTGATTCATCAATGGTGGAAATCTTGTTGTTGCAGAGGCATAAGAACCTCCTGGATGCTGTCATATTGCAGGTGACGAAGCCCTTCCACAAAAATGATTTGAAAGTGATGTCAAGATCAACATAGCGTCTCGATCTGATGATACTCTGATACCATGATAAAAGATTAGAAATACCGAGAGTATTCTAGAATTCTTATTCTGGTCACTTTGTTTAGTTACAACAATTATTATATTCTATTATAACAGAATATACATCATCTTCTCCTTAATTAACCAGGTACTAATACTTCCATAGAAGCAAGAGACATATGGTAAAATTGGCATCATATCAGTATTCATTTTCACATTATATTGCTCACTTTACTAGATCAAAGAGCACATAACAATCTAATGTACTTACTGAGCATGAAATGCACTAGGCGGGGTTCTGACATGAGTCTGCAAATCCAGGCTATTTGTAAGAAATAGAATACTGTGCAAAGAACATCGACTAGATTGAAATTCATTTTTACTTTTATAATTCGCTGGCAAGGAGCATCCTCCTCCGAAGAAGCTAGAAGGACTATTGCAGTTATGCACTAGACATTCCTTAGACACTACACCGAATATGCTCTAGTTGTTGTTGCCCATACTATGCTCAAACCAACCTGAGTCAGGTAAATTTTTCTTTAAAGTACGCTTATTCACAAGTTCGTAGTGACTGAACAAGAGTATAAGTTGACTCAAACTATAATTGAACACGTTGTTGAATGTACAACTTGCTTTAGAGTTGAATTGATTCATGTCATAGATTTTGACATGTTTAGGTACTAAATTTTTATACAAAAAATTTAGACTTAGAAACAATCTAAAACTAACTTGTTTGATCTAGGGTTAATTACTTAAATAGTTACACATGTTTGCCCAATATGCATAATGGTTGCATATGTTTCAGAATGTGACTAACTGGTTACCATGTGCCTAGCACGTGACCCTAAACCCAAATGAAGTTACGAAAATGCCCTTGAATCCTTTATTATAATTGAATAGCAGTTGGAGTCCATGAAGGAAGAAAGCATTGACTTCATCCCCCACAATCGTCGAGATCAGTCTGGGTATGTTCGTTCCCACTCTAGCTTCCTTGACTTGTCCCTTACAGTGGCAAGGCCCAAATTGTGTTTCTGCGGTCAGATTTCCTCCATCAAATCGGCGGGTACTTGTAAGAATTTATGTCGTAGGTTCCATTGTTGCTCCCATTTTGAGGTAATTATAAGGATTTTGAGTATTTTGTCCCAATTTGACTTTCTTTCGTTACAAACCCTAATTTTGGTAAGAACCCTAATTAGTACCATATTGTGAAATTTTCATTGGTTCATGGATGCTACTAATTTATGATTCGTTGTCTTGTGTTGCCCGTACAAAATCCTGGCTACTGATTTTTTGAATTGGAAGATCCCCCATGTGACCCTATGGAATAAATGCCCTATTCAAGTTTCAAGTTCTGGAGGGACAACTGAAATCCAAAGTTGCGAATGCACGAGCTGTTGCAGCAGCTGCAAATCGAAGCATTTGGAAATTTTACATTGTATTAACCGTTGTGTGTTCCTTACTTTTGATCAATGTACTGAAAAAATATATGTATTCACATTTGTTGTTGAATATTTAGTTGAAATGGAAGCAAGAAGATGTCTTATGTACTGATGTTTTTCAGAACCAGAGTTTCAGTTCTTTAGATTCTGGGTTTCATTGAATAGTATCTTAATTAAAGTGTTCATTCCAACTTGAAATTTGATTAAATGGTTACACATGTATTCCTAGAATGTGATTAAATTATTATATATGTTTCCTTTTAATGTGATTAAATGATTATGTATGTTTTCTTAAAATGTGATGTTAATCATTAGTATTATACTTAGAGTAAACCAGACTTACATTGGAATGACATACTAACCAATGATGCTTTGACGACTTATGTCCTCACACATTTGTTTGGAATTGTAAACCCCTCGGTTTCAGTTCTCACAGGTTCAATTTCTGTTACATTCCTTGATTGACCAACAGGCGTACCTATTGATTCAACATCCATTCATAAAGGTACAACAACCGATGATTGTGGTTTAACTTCAGCGTATTTTGTCGTGAAACAGACAATGGTTCTTTCTTCTTTCGCACATGCAGTTTCTTCCATCGAACAAGACTTTTCAACTTTACGCATAAAAACAGAACAACCATTTAACCACAAGTACAGAAAACTTGAAGCTTAAAACTACTAATTTTTCCTAAATATTATAACTTTATGCACCACAACACCTAATTATACTGCTTTCCCCAACTTTCGCAAAAATAAACAATTTTTCGGTCAAGGTCTGTCGCAATTTTGAAAAAATTCCTAAATGTGGTCCAAATGTTTGATCAATCAAACACAAGAGAAGATTTAAGGTAAAAACACAGACAAAATATGTTCCTAAGCCCAAGAAGTCATAATGGAGTCTTCGAACCACCACGAGAATTGCAATTTCTGCAACTCTTCACTTGTTTTACCGTCGCAAACACAAAACTTAAAATTAGAACTTCGCATGAAGAACTAAGGGAAATAGAGTACATGAGCCTTCACACGAAGGTGGAGCACTTGGGGAGATGAGAAGGATCTGGAAAGTCTCACAGGAAAAACCGCAATGAACTTGCGTCTGACAGAAATGGGGGAAATATGGGAAGACTCATGAAAGGTGACAAAAGGGGAAAATGGTCATTTCAAATGTCGTAAATTAGTGAAACATGGGTCACGTGTTAGGCACATGACAAATTGACGAAAACTTTAACGGTTCAGTGATAGACTAACCAATAAGTCACATTGGGAAAAAAATGTGTAACTATTAAGTCACACAAAAAAAAATGATTAACTAATTAGTCACACTGGTCAAACATGTGTAACCATTTAAGTAATTAACCTTTTGATCTATTACCACCACCACCCTTTGAGTTTCATCATAAAGTAGCTACTTGAACTTTGAATGTTTTGCAACGAGCTACCCGAACTTTGAAAAATCAAAACGGGCTACGTCAACTTTGAAGAAGGTGCAAATAGCTACCTCCGTCCAATTTTCCGTCGGAAAATCGTTGGAAATTCGTCAAAAATTGGACGGAGGTAGCTATTTGTACCTTTTTCAAAGTTGAGGTAGCTCGTTTTGAATTTTTAAAGTTCAGGTAGCTCGTTGCAAAACGTCCAAAGTTCAGGTAGCTACTTGCTATTTAACCCTTTAAATTGTGATCCGAACGCCGCAAAAAAATTTGAATTTCGCCTTACAGATTGACTATATGCTTTGTTATAAGTTGAGACCTAAATATTTGACTTTAAAAAATCAACTCAAGCCATTGAAGTCGAAATTCAACATTGTTAGTCAAGCTTGTTAAAAAAACGACTCGATCGAACTGAACGGGATCTGGTCTGGATTTGTTCGAACTATTTCGGTCACACTAGTTTCAAAATCAAACCAGATTTTAAGGTTAAAGTAAACCAGTTCAAAAATTGGTTTCAATTCAGTTCTGAATCGGTTCGAACCAGCTTATTTTTTGGTACTAGTTTATACTTCAATTCAAATCAACCCGCATTAAACTCATATTTTTTGGAACTGGTCTAACCTCTAATTGACCTACGATTATAGAGAGTCTCATTTTCATTTCACTCTCTCCCCTTATGAAGTCATGCACTTACTTCTCCCAAACTGTTTCTGCTTTTGGACTAGTATGGTCTAGCTTTTGGTCCGGACCGAATCTACATCTTTTTTTTAATAGAGAAAATATACCAAACCAGTTTGAACTGAGTTCAAACCGATTCTATCCACACTAGTTTTTTATATGTTAAATAGAACAATTCTTTAGTGAACTAAAAATATAATAGTTTGCTTTAAACATATTTAGTTCAGTTCATAACTAGTTCAAGATTGAATTGATTCATGAATAAGCCTATCGTTATTGACATTTATGGCTAAATTTAATTATCTATGTAATTTTTTTTTTTTTTAATTAGGTAAATAATTAAATTTGTAACCTAACATCATTTGTCATATACTTTGACCTCAAAGATTAAATGATTTAGGTAAAAATAATAATTGTATACTTACTCAAAAAATAAAATAAAAATTACAGTACGTAGATAATTGATTTACAACATAAATGATGTTAACGACGTTGAGTTTTGAACTTTCGAATTAATCCTACGGTAAGATAAATTAAATGTAAATATATATATGTATTTAATAATGCATCTATATATAATGTATATAACATATGTATAATATTTGGTCTATCGTACCGTATGGTCAGCCCAAAACTTGAAATTCAATTCGTTACCGCCGTTTATGTCATAATTCAATTATCTATGAATTGTTTTTTTAGTAAGTATACAATTAAACTTTTCACCTAAAGTATTTTGTTCTTCTAGACAAATCATAGGACAATCGATGTTGAGTTAAAAAAATGTTACTTAATTAAAATAAATGTAGGCACATAATTTAATTTCTACATAAATTTCACTAACAGTGTTGCGTTTAGACTGAAGTTTTGAATTGAGTTTTTAAGTCAAATTTTTAGATCTTAACTAAGACAAAACGTATGGTCAATCCACCGTTTGTATCGTTCAGATCATAATTTAAATATTTATTCAGTCTATTTTTAAAAATAATAAATACATAATTTAATTTTAACCCAATATGTTCGTCGTAAAAGCTAAACTAATACACACGCTATCCTAAAATGGGAGTTATGCTGTGTTAGCTCAACCCACTACCGCTCAAATGCGCGTGTATTTTTTTTTTTAAATAAAAAATTTACATTTAAAAAATAAATCGATGACCGATAGAGTTGAGGCGGTTGAGTAGGACTGATCATGGGTGGGCGGGTCCGGTCCTGAAGGCAAGATCGAAACCAAAATTTCGGTCTTGCCTTCTGGAGGACCGAGACCGACCTCGGCCAAAAAAGTCCGTCTGAGTCGGTCTTTCTTGACTCGGGCCGGTCTCGGTCCTGGATTGAATCTTCACCCCAAAAATATGAGTTCACGGTATTCTTTAGTAAAAAGTGAAAGAATAGTTCACCTCTCAAAAAAACACTATGAACTCACTATATTCTTTAATAAATTTATCAGGATGCAGCTTTTATAGAGATAGAAAACCTCCAAAATCTACATTTTTTTCGGTGTGGTATTATGAAAATCCCAAATCCACATACATTCGGGCCGGGCCGGTCCTAAACGGGCTTTCGGGAAGAAGAAAAAAAACCGAGACCGAGACCGACCTTGAAGGGAAAAACGCGCCCGCTCGGTTCGGTCCTAGTCGGGCCGGTCTCGAACCGGTCTTGTCGGGAATTCGGTAGTCTTTTTTGATCACCCTACTGTAGAGCTGCTCTCTCGGCCACCCAACCTAGACGGAGTTCACATTGATTGTCAAGAGGCGTAGCGAAATATCCGCCACAAGAAAGAAGAGAGTGATCATCAATTTGTCCGAAAGAAAGATATGCTGAGCAGAGCAGCACCTGCAAGCGCTACGGCTCTCATCCTATCATCAGCGCTCTCTTGTAGGAGGACTTCAGTGTCATCTCTACGATTCCACAACTCCACATTTTCTTTCGCAAACTCTCTATCGAATCTCGCATGCCTCAGATTCAAAATGCAGCAGCAGCAGCAGGGTATTAGAGCAGCCGCTCAGCCACTGCAGAATCCCGATGAGCTCATTGATTCTGTTGAAACCTTCATCTTCGACTGCGATGGTAACTCTATGCTTTGCTCATTGTAGAATATCACTTATTTATTATTTTGAAGTACTCATTCCTTGTGATGATCGCTGTTTTCTACATATATATCGATTAACTGAGACCACGACAAAATTTAGAGTACATTTTGATCCATCGCTGGATGAACTTGTTATCACATGGAGTAAAACCGTACTCCGCTGCTGATGGATTTGAAGTTTTTGTAACCAAACAAGATTGACCTCTTAAAGAAGACCCAAATTTAAGTAGTATATAAGAAATTCCACGTCCTGCATATCCATCCACGTTAACCTGGCATGTAGCTACTAGATAGGGGTGACAAATCATGTTGTGTCTAAACATGTCTCGTGTCTAAACGGATAAGTCTTAAACGTGTCTCAAAACTTCAGACACAAATACGACACGATTATTAATGTGTCTAAATGTACAAGAATTGTTTAGACAAGTGATACGTTAAGGTCAACCTCATATACGTTTTAAAGCAGATATATACACAAATCCATGTATACAAAGTAAAGTCTTCAAATTTCAATATTAAAAAGTAAGTGTATTTTAATATTTTATTATTATTATACATAAATGTGTCTAAACGTGTCACATGTATACACGACATGATTAGACACGATTAGTTAATCGTGTTTATACAGATATCTGTAGATTTGATGTGTTTAGACACAATTATTAATCGTGTCTAAACGTATAAGAGTTGTTTAGACACGGGATCCGTTAATGTCAAACTCATATACGCTTTAAAGCAGATCGTATCGTGTCGTGTCAGAAAATGTCAGCCCTATATGTAGAAAGTTATAAAGTCTGAATTTCGACATTTATATATACAGATCACTGGATAATAGTTTGATCACACAAACCTTGTTAAATTGGTAGAGTAAAATACAATTGCGTTATGAAATCTCTGTGTGCATATTCCAGGGGTTATATGGAAAGGAGATAAACTGATTGAAGGAGTACCAGAAACCCTTGATATGCTGCGCTCAAAGGTGCGTTCAGCAATCGTGTCCATCTTTTAGATTTGGGATAGTGGACATACCTTGAACCTGACCCAGATACACAACTCAAGAAATAAAGAAAAAATAATTATTGCCTTCATTTTTCTTTCTAGTGCCAGTTTGATGTAACTTGGTGTTTGTTCTTCAGGGCAAGAGACTGGTTTTTGTCACCAACAACTCAACAAAGTCTAGGAAACAGTACGGAAAGAAGTTTGAGACACTCGGTCTCAGTGTCGGTGAGGTATTTGGTGTTTCAATTATGGACACTTCATAGTGTCTCTGAGAGTTGGATGTTTCTATCCACTCTGACTCTAACCATTCATCTAATTATTTCAGGATGAGATTTTTGCTTCATCTTTCGCAGCTGCCGCATACCTAAAATCTATTGACTTCCCCAAGGAAAAAAAGGTAGCACGCCTCACCACCACGACTAGAGCCTTAATCCTAAAAAGGTCGTGTTTTAAGCCTGTCGTCGCCAATGCCTTTGTAGGGGAACAAGCTCCAGGGCTACGAGATAGTTCACTCCCAGAAATATAGTTATCCCTACCTCATCACGTCAATCCCCACGAGCCCCTTATCCATGGGATACCGATAATCCTCTCAGAGGGCTTCCCTATTCTTATGTTAGGCAACCAGTAAAAGCTTAAAGCAATGAGTATCGTTAAAATAGTTCACCAATAGTATCTAAAATGTTGATTGTCTCTTAAATTAAGCCAGATGTGCAATGTCTATCCTCTCATTATCATGATGAATCTGCCGTGTTAAGTAATCTGCAGTATTTTCGAGTTACATTAACACAAGTCATCATATAACAGGTCTATGTAATAGGTGAAGAGGGTATCTTGATTGAGCTTGAGCTTGCCGGATTTCAGCATCTTGGTGGCCCAGTAAGTTGAAGACAACCTGTCTGGAGAAGTTATTGTATTCACTTTTTATGTTGATTGAAGCTGACCAAACTAAAGAGTAACTACTTTGGTCAGCGTATAACCACTTATACTTACTTTCTTATCCTCATTGCTGACACAAAAGAAGCGTAAAGTGCAAGAAGAGAGCATGGTAAAAAAAGAAGGAAAAAAAAGTCAAAAACAGTTGCAGTATAGCTGATGAGACATGTTTTATAATTTTATAGGAAGACGGAGGAAAGAAGATAGAGTTGAAGCCTGGGTTTGTAATGGAGCATGATGAAGATGTAAGTGTCCAACAATTACTTCTCTTCACAAATTAACAGAACTACTGCACTCATCCTTCCACTAGCAAGCAAAGATAAATGCACTATTTCAATACCTACTATTCTGAAATGAACTCTCTGACAGTTATAATTCCAAACCTTTCTGCCTCAAAGGTTGGAGCTGTTGTGGTAGGATTTGATCGCTACTTTAACTACTACAAAATTCAGTAAGTCTTCATCTACTAGACTCGATCGTATTTTACTTCCTCTAATTCTTAAATTTGTTGGTGCTGAATTCTTACCTGTCTTATAAGGTATGGCACACTTTGTATACGAGAGAACCCTGGGTGCCTTTTCATTGCCACAAACCGAGATGCTGTTACTCACCTCACAGATGCTCAAGAATGGGCAGGTACTGATTTCTTTTCCTTGCTTTTATTATTTGTTCTGGTTTTCTGTTCCTTGTACAAAAATAAATTGAAGTTCTGGGGGATTTGGTTGAATTTCAGGCGGAGGGTCTATGGTTGGTGCTCTGTTGGGATCTACTCAGCGAGAACCCTTGGTCGTGGGAAAGCCATCTACATTTATGATGGACTATTTAGCTGACAAGTAAAGTTCCTTCAATGCAGAGTTTTACTATTTTGATCAACTGATTGGTGGTACCAAAGACGGTAGATATAATTGATTGTTCTCTACATTTCTCTACTATTGTTGTGATTGGGCAGATTTGGCATTACCAAGTCCCAGATTTGCATGGTTGGAGATAGATTGGATACTGACATTCTCTTTGGACAGAATGGAGGTTGCAAGACTCTTTTGGTTCTCTCAGGTAAGAATTCTAAAACAACAAAACCCGTGCACGTACATCTGTTATCATCCAAACTTTTTTCTTTCTCATATCAATGAATTGTTATAGGTGTTACATCTGTGTCAATGCTTCAAAGTCCTACCAACTCAATCCAACCCGATTTCTACACCAACAAGATATCAGATTTCTTATCCCTTAAGGCTGCATCTGTATGATATAAATAAGCCACAGCAACTGACGTTTGTTTGATGCAAGTATTCAACATTTGCAATACTATATATATTTGTATGTCTCTATTCATCTATTGAAACGGTTCAGCTATGACCACAATGGCACCTTTTTCTTCCCTCGATCACTGAACTCAACAAACATATTTATGAATTGGAAGTTTTCTTCATAAAGATGTTGATCGAGTTATGATCATCAAGTTCAAGCTTACCATTTGGGGTGTTTGCTGTAAATAAAAGTGCATCAGGTAAAAGTATTAACCAGCAACACTAAAACAGATGACAAATTAAGGTAACAGAATATTAAAATGTGATAGCACGGCATATCTGTAGGATTTCAGGGGCACACAGTTTGTAGTCTGTATCAATCTCCAACAATGAGCGACAAACAATTAAACGCCATATGAATAACTTTGCATATCTGAGTAATATATATATAACAAAGTTGATACTTAGGGCAAGCAAGCAACAACTAGAAATAATATCAATCGATAAGATGATTTACTGGTTATTGCGGATACCCAAAATCCATTGCGCAAGATGATTCAGATATGGCTCGGCTTGGGAATTATAGCTCAAAATCGGTCCCAGGCTCCCGAGCTCTGCATTGAATTCTTCCTCAAATTTCCTAAAATTTAGAGGATTGGATGGATCAGAAAATGATTTATACTCTACTATATTGTATTCTCATAAGAAAATGTTCTATAATTTCCACACTTACAGAATAGAATCGGTTACTGTTGAATTCTTCATTGCCGAGGTAAGTGATTCATATCGGCTTCTTGACGACTTCCTTGGCTTTTGGTCTGTCTTTGGAATCTCGACTGAAGAGGATATTAACCACTGTGCAGCGGCTGCATACTGTAGACATAATTGCTTCAACCTCTCCACCTTCTGCAATTTTTCACACCATATCCATTCAAATTTTTAGCTTATTACTACTATGATCCAAGCTTCAACCAGTCACCGAATAAATTTCTAATTGCATTCGTGGTACATTAAAGAGAATATCACATTTGTGGTAAATGAGACAATAGTACCTTGAGGAGTTCCGGCAAAAGGAGCAGACATTCTCTCAAGCATTTCTCAAGGAAATAATCGTGGTGTAGGATCACCTGTTTCGGTTCATACCAAGTTAATTATACATATATGTGATACATCCTTTCATAGAGAAACTTGCAAATGAAATCTATACATCAATGTATATACAATAGGAAAAAACTGCAAGCCTAAACTCGCAATTGAGAAGAAAAGGCCTACCTCATCGATGCTCTTTGCTCTCTGAAGTTTAGTATGCATCACATGCCAATTAGGTTCAAGGACCTGAAAACCATAAGCATCCTTCATTTAGCACGGCAGATATCTACATGTGTTTACTTATTTTATACAGTGATGCATCAATATTTTTAACTAAAAAAAACATGCCTCGAACGTTAGATAATGTAGAAGGCTGTTGATGAATTTGAGCATGCTCCGACACAAAAGTGATGACCTTGACAGGGCAGTTCCACGAGTTTTTAATGCCCGTACCCCCTACCAAAACATAATATAATCAAACTTACACTTGTTGAAAATCACAGTACAATAAGCACATTAGATACAAAAACTCTACCACCAAACAACTAAAGAAGTTAATTCATATTTCATACTTGATGCACTTGCCAAGCTCCACAAAGTTGTCGCTCGACGTGTTTGCAGTGAAAAAGAAACCGAAAAATCAACTGGTACTTTGTTAAGGCCTTTCTTGATACTACAATTGATAATGGCCACCGAACCTGAATGAAAAACGATGCCATAATAACCACCAACAAGCTTGAGGTGACAGTTGATGTATTATACTTATACACACACACACACATGCGACTGTGTACTACTAGAAAGAAACACACCTTGTAGCTAAGAGAAAAGGTTTCAAGGCCTGTGATGCTCAGAGGCTCCTCCAAGCAGTTGCCATCGGTAACAGACTTAATAAGCTCAAAGTCTCCCAAGGTTTTCAGTAAAGATGACCTTTCCTAGAAAATTAAAGGAAGCATGAAGAACTCATATACATTCACTTTTACGATGGATTGGGGATCTTACCACACAGCATGTTAGGTCCTCATTACAAGGGTCTGACGCAGCTGCAGTTGTCCGCAGAGCAAGGTCTAGCAAAGACTATTAGACATAGAAATGGAGAAAGTGATTACAAACTATCCAGCAACCGAAATGATAAACTTTGAAGGACGTGTAGCTTCAGATCTGCAGGGGGGAGAAATGGCACCTGAAGCTTCTCCACAGATATCTCCTCTAGCTTCTTTGTCAGCTCATCTCGTGCTATATCCATGAAATGGACCAGGAAATCACCCTAATGAATAAGCAAAAAATACCGATCATGGAAACACCATCAAATGCTTGCAAAGAAGTAGATTGCGATGAATATAAACATCAATCTTATCGGTTAGTCACTCCCCTTTACCAAACAGAGAAGGGTAAAGAAAATGGCGAGATGGTTCAAGACCATATTACTACTAGTACAGGCAGTAAAAGTAATGCCTAAAAGAAAAAATGAATTTCTTCTCCATTTCTTTCCAATATCAAGGAACCGATATCCGCTAAAATATCATATCTGTTACTGTATCACAGACCCAATCACTAGAATGATTTTGAAGAAACTCGACAGAGATAGATATTAGGTACCAAACTTGTTGAAATCATTCTTTTGACAAGCAACAACACCACAGTAGACATTGATTCCACCACTTCACAAACTATTATACAGTCAATAGACTCTTTTCTAGTCCAGGAACCTACATCTGTTGTGCGTACACAACAATTTTATGGATATCATGGAACAGGGATATCATCATATCAGATCTTAGATGTATTTCACTGAAACCGCTTTTCAATTATTAACACATGAAAAGCAATGCATTTCTATAATAGAAATGCCTAGAAAACAGCATAATCATTTCAAAAGGAAAGACATTAACTTGATTATTTATTAAATATATTACAAAAAATAAAGAGGTAACAAAACAGGATTAAATTCCTTAACCCAGCAGAAATTCCAACTTACAAGCAAATTATTCCACTATTTCCCCAATTCCAAGCAAATCTATCAAATAATCATATACGTCTGGGAGTTAGCTATACCTGATCAAGGAGAAGATAATGTTTCATCGATCGCAACTTTCCTAGTAGGTCATACTGCAGAAGAAACTCTAATTAGTAACCAAACTGCAAATTTATTTCCATTCTCAAAAAGCTAACAAGCATTTTTCGATAAGGATATAAGAGAATTCAATTTTCATGAAAAGAAACAAGAAGTGTAAGGGAAGCGGAAAATTACTTAATAAAGTTGAAACAAATCATGTTCACAATAGTAAAAAAAAATACAGTTTCATCCGCAGAGAATTCCAGACATAATTTCAAGAAAGATACGTATGAATTCCACATTCACAGAAACAAATAGGGAAGGTTAAGACAAGCTCAATGCGATGTTCGTAAAAACAAGATCAGGAATTACATTTGAATTTCCTATAAAAGACATAAAAAAACATACTCATACCTTTTCGTTGATAAGATTTAAGAGCTCTCCACTAGCAAAATCATATGCAGCTTTTATACCTTCAAGATAGTGATGGCTAGTCCCAATACTCTTCAATTTCGAACTTTCCGATATTGGGACCTATGACAAAATTATAAGGAAAAACATATTTGTTCAACTAAACCAAGCTAGGAAATATAACATTTCCTTAAGTGAGTTTTTATTAAACATTGAACCTGAACATTATGCCCACACTCTCTCATGACATTGAGGTACTTTCCTGTCGTCAAAATTGTCTCAGCAATATTTGCCAGAAAGCTGGGGATTCCATCCTTGAGGCTGTAACGCTGACTCCAAAATTTAGCATCAAGATCCTCAGTGAGGCTCTCCTACAGATACACAAAATTCAAGCCACAAACAGTTACTTATCAAGCAAAAATCACATTGATACACTTTAAGTCACAATCTTTTAAGCAAATCACCATCAACTGGGGGGAGGGGATGAAAACAAAGAAGTTTGGTTGCTTCACAAGGGAAAAAAAAAAATTGTAGTATTATACAGTTCAGGAACTAGTCCTTTGTTGAGGTCAAATCATGAAGTGTAGTGATAATATTTTGTATTATGTACCTTTTGAAGAGATTTGTTCTCTGTAATAAAAAATTCACCATATGGGTCATCAATTACTCCTTCGTAGACCCACCTAAGATCATTAAATTTCACGTTAGCAAATAAGGACATGCTATTACAATTCAAAGAAACCTGGTCAGAAATTTAGTAATTAAGTTGCATGCTCTAGGATAATCAGACTGACATTACAATTTCGTTCTGATTCAACAAGAGGAAAAACAATGTTTCTAAATACCAAAATGAGGTGCATCACATGTTGAATGTACCAAGTATGCTTTGTTGATATGATGAGCGTACCGTTCTAATATACCAAGGTATGCATTGTTGACGTGTTGAATCATCTTCTCAAGTAATGATCTCACTGCATTATCACCAGCCATCGCTTTGGCCTAATTGTGTAGCATATTCAAGGTAAGCAAAAACAAAATCCAGACATACAAACACAAAATAATCAAGTTGAACAGTTGTAAAGAAGAATATCCCTTTCAGCATCAGAGTCTTCCTAACCTGATTTTGTAAGAGGTTAAGAACTGCTGAACCAACAGAATTGTTGGCTGAAGCTTTCTGGATCACAACAGACAATGCTCGCATTGACATCATCATTGGCTGGAATAACAATGACGGTGAAACTCTTTTTATAAAAGTGTTGTACAATGCTTGAGGCTGTGTTACGACAGACAACAAACCTGACAATAAAACCATAATCCTTGAATTGAAAGTCTTCCAAGTTGAAATTGGTGTTCCAATTGAGCAACCATCTTCTCATAATCCTGAATGATAAAGAATATGCATTGTCAGCGGAATATACTTTGCAATGATATGCACATGTCAAATAATGCAAGAAAAGGGACTGAGGAATACAAAATATTTCGAAACATAACAAATTATCGCTTTCACATAACCTCTCAATCCTGATACTGTGTAAACTTTGCTTACATAAATTATTATTACATCAAAAATCATAAGAGAGATAAATCTATGGGTGAATCTCATACCGAGCTAGTGAGAATAGAAGAAGAAACAAACTATCATCATAGAGCAAGACGACCTTACCAGAAGGAGCTCTCTTAGAGCAGCAGCAAAGGCATGATTCACTAGGCCAGTCTTGAATTGAGACCTAGACTCCACAAACTGGCTAATCAAGAGAAAACTTTGACATAAGGGAAAAAACCTTTTAGCCATTTCCTGCAAAATAATTCAGGTGTTAGTGGATTCAAATGGTACAACTAACTCAAATTCATAACTAATTTGACAACAAAAGTACGAGGAAGCAATGACCAGATACTTCAATTTTTTTCATAATAAATAAGTATATATCCCATCTTGCCAAGTTATAAAGCATTTATTATTTTGGCGGTAGTGTGTAAGTTCTTCTATTACTTGGCTTGGACAATCACCATTTAAAAGTTTCATGAACCGTGGTGACTTTTTCCTTGATCGTTCTTTTCTTCTTTCTAACATTATGCAGTAAAAAAACATAGTCTTGAACATTGTCTGCCCACATTACTGAAACCAAGAGTAACCTCAAGATTTTATTTCAGCTTAAGACTATAACCATTCTTCACAAGAGCATTCTACTGTTGATCATGAACAAATTCACATCTTGCAATCGAAATCACATTAAAATGTGTCTGCAGCTGCACAAAACATAACAATAAATGAACAGAGACTAGATTTCACATGCAAGTCCAACGAAAATCAAGAAAAACTTTAATATAGTCCCCCACCTTGAGTGCTAGGTCCAAGGATGCATCAGTATGGAAGGAAATTTCGTCCTCCTTTCCATGTGTTCTACTGATTGAAATATAGCGCCCTTCAATTCCAACCAAAACAGATAAAAGATCATCGATGATTATAAGTTCCTGCCAAGAAAATAAATTATTTTACTCGCTTTTGGAGCAAAAGACAGTACCAAGAAACAAGTTAATTGAGAAATGTCAATGCAACATGAGCAGAAAAAGATGGAAGATAACTGTCTGATTAGTGAAGCAAAAGTAATATCAGCTGAAACTCAGTGTCAGAGCTACCATGAAACTCAATACCTGAACCGAAGCATTGTAATAGCCAATTGCGTTCTGTGATGCCGCGCTGTTGAAAATACAAATGAGCTAATCAAGAGAACGATGACAGAGAGAAGGTAAGTAGTAAAGAGAGGTGAAATCTAACCAGCTTAGAGAATCAAGAGAAAGCCGAGAAGTCCCTTTTGCTTCCTATAGAGAGTTGAGATATGAGTCAAACTTGATACGCGCGCGCGCACACACACACACACACACACACACACACACACACACACATACAAGGACAGAGAGACCTGATGGAAGCGGCCGGTGAGAAATGGCCTGTCAATGTTCCAGCGAGGGGTTGAAGGTGCCGAATCCATTGAAGCTGAAGCGCAGTTCGTATGAATCAATCAAATGACAGAAGATTCACCGCTCAGTCTCAGCGTGAACTGAGATTAACATCCAAGTCGACTATGGGGAGTTACCTCCATTGACACCCACTGTCTTTTGATCTAGAATTTGATCTTTAACTGTGCGCAACAGCTAAGAGCGAATCGAAGATAATGTAGCAGAGCAAGAGAGGGGAAGAAGAAGATGGAGGTACCTTGAAGATTTCGAGTTTTAATCATACCATACCGTCCCACTGGAAGAAGTGAAGAAGGCGGGCACCTAGAACTAGAAGAAAAGCGGAGACTGATGGTGGGGGACCTTCAGAATTACAACGAAAGAGATTTTGAAGCGGAAACAAAACAGAGAAAGAAGTAAAATTATAGCTTACTTTTTAATTTATGAATTATGATTTTTTATATTTTAATTTATTCTTAACAGTAAATGATGTAAATATTGTTAAATAATTTATTATTTGAATATAAATAAAAAAAATAAAAAAGTACTATTATAAAAATTAAATTATCTATAATAAATAATTATTAGTTGTTATGAAAATAAACAAAATTATTTATATTATACCATAATTATGAGTGAAATAATAATATTAAAATGTTTAAAAGTAAATTAATAAATATTACAATGGTACGTGTAAGGAGTCTGCTGTTTTTTTGTTTTTTTTTAGAGTTTAATAATATATATACATATTAATAGGGTTAGGGAATGATAACATATGTTGGTGATAAAATGATATAACCATATACTAGTATAATGTTAATGTATATTTTTTAACTTAGTTTTTATGTTATGTTTTTATTGTATAATTATTATAGTAAAATAAACATATTTTGTAATTATAATTATTTTGATAGTAGTTATTACTTATTTTGAGACTTATAAAATCATTTGAAAATTATATATAATATTTACAAATATGTATTTTTATAATTGAACATGCTAATTAAACAACACCAATTCTAATTATCTAATTCTCTCAGTAGGAAAACCCCCAAATTTTAGGGTTTGGTCCGTGAGAGCTCATTCAAGCCATGATTTGACTTTGTCCCCTTGACATTTATTACCAAGTTGTTTCTCACCAATCAGAGGAAAGCAGTGGAGGATTACTGCAGATAGACGTGACAGCTCCATGCAAGGTGATTTTGTTACTCGTGCCAACGACGAAACGTTCTGCATTTCTCCCCACCGAAACTCAGCTCGGTTCCAACTGGAAATTTCTGCAAATTTCCCGACCAGCATCACAATAACTACAGAGAGGACGCCCCCCCCCCCCCCCCCCCCCCGCCATGACCACACACCCAACCCAATAGTGAGTGAGCGCCACCGTTACATTATTTCTTTTCTTGTGTAGGTTTGTCTTTCTTGCATGGAGCGGAGCGGCGGTGACGACACCTGGGACTGAACCGATGATGAATGCCAATTCTAATGAAACAGATAGACCCCGAAAAGGAATCGTGGACCTTAACCCTAACCCTTAGCTGGAACACAGCGACTGGTACGTGATGAGGGTAATTGTACTGAAACAGATCAAGGTGAACACAGTAAACAGAGTCCTAGCTCAGGCTTGGGCATGGTATGGACGAGTGGGCATCTCGGAGGCTGAGCCAGGCATCTTCCTCTTCGACTTCGACCGAGAGGAGTACATTCACAACATCCTCAACTGATCGTCGTGGGCAGTCAACGACCAAATTATCAATATAAAATGCTGGGATCCTAGAATTGGAATCAAGGAGGTCGAGTTCCATAAGGTAAATTTCTGGGTCCAAATACATGATCTAGGATTAGAGAATTTTAGTGCCGAGAATGCTTGGAAAATTAGGAACATGCTTGGGAAGTGCCTAGAAGTAGAACCGGACATGGGAAGAGTTAGTAGAAGTTATATGAGAATGAGAGTTGAGATAAATGGAAATGAACCGTTGATGGCGGGGTTTTGGTGGACGAACTCCCAGGGAAAGGAAAGGTGGACATCCGTTAAATACGAAAGACTGTCTGACTATTGTTATGGGTGCGGGATGTTGGGATACACGACTCAAACGTTCAATGACGAGGTGAAGATGTCGGATCATGATGAGAAAGTCCCGGCCTATGGACCATGGATGGTTGGGGCGAGGCCAAAGCACATAGGTCTGAAACAGGACTCGGGGCAGGAAGAGGATTTGAGCAGCCGAACAAAATCAGGGGCTAGGAGAACATGGTCGGACATAATGTTTGAGGTTAGACAATCAGAGAAAGGGAAGCACAAACCTGAAAAACCAAGTGAGACCGAACAACCACCAAGGTATGGCAAGGGGACCAAGCAGACAGAAGGAAGTGCGAAAGGAATGGAAATGGAACCGTGGGTTGATAAGGGTAAGTAAAAATGGAGAAGTGGTGCGAAACCGATCGGAGAAGAGGACAGAATGAAACTGAATGAGATAGTGGGGGAACTACAAAGGGAGGAACACCACGACCAACTGACGACACAAGCAAACAAGGTCGATCAGTCCACATGTGGTCGGGATGTACTTAAGTGGCTAGCACCCATACAAACTGGGTGGTTGAGACGGAACCAACAGGAAAGGAGTTATCAGAGAACTCCATAACCAAACACAATATGCTCACCACCGCACCTATCATGACTTACACGGTGGAAAACCCACCGGACTCGCCACCCTCCACGCCGATGTATTACAACGGGAACACAAACTCGGGGATGAGCCCTTATTTGAACAAAATGACGTTAAAGCTAACAGGAGAAGAAATGGATGGCCAACCAACCACGAAGAATCCGAGGGTCGGGATGGAACTCAATGGGGGCGAGGACAGTGGAAGGAGAGGACGCCATAAAACAACACAAATGGGGCGACCAAACCGTCAGGACACTAGTAAGGGGAGGAGGGGTGGGGCGAAGGATTTGAAACATAACACACACATGGATCCAACAGAAATGGAAATGGGCTCTGGTGGCTATCCCGGAACAGCCACAGGGGCTCAATGAGTATCATCTCATGGAACTGTCAGGGATTGGGGTCTACCCTGACAGTCCAAAACCTACAAGATCTCAATAAAAGGTATCTCCCAGACATAATATTTCTCATGGAAATGAAGAATGGGGATACCTACTGCGAAAAAATCAGAAACAAATTAGGGATGAATGGAACGAAGTATATATGACCGAGAGGGAGAGCGGGGGGATTAGCATTGTGGTGGAAGGACCTTACACAAGTCCAAATCCTATACCACGATACAAATTTCGTGGATTGCGAAGTGAAGATCGAACAAGGAGGTGCATGGATGTACATTATGTGGGTATATGCGGATACAAATGCCAAAACACGAGCCCAAAACTGGGAGGTACTACGCAGCCTAGGGATGGGACGGCGGGGGAGATGGGCGGTCCTCGATGATTTCAACATTATATGTTACCCGCACGAGAAGGGGGGAGGTATTAAGAAATCACAAACACAGATGGACGAGTTCAAACAATTGATCGAGGATTTACATTTAGAGGATATGGGAGCAAAGAGCCCAACCCACACATGGTGCAATAACAGGAGCGGAGATGAATGGATAAGTGAACGTTTGGATTGGGTGTTCATTATTGGGGAGTGGGTCGCGGGTTACCCAAGTAGTCAATGCATCAAAGAGCTACCGATTGGCTCGGACCACGCTCCTATGATCCTACAAATAGAAAGGCCGCGTCGGAGGATAAGTCAGAGGTTCAAATTCGAGGCCATGTGGATGGAAACACCAAGGTGCAAGGATATAATCAACCAAGCTTGGGGACAGGTCCAACCGTCTGAAACCCTAAACGGTGTATGTGCAAAATTGAAGAAGTGTTGAAGGAAACTTACCATATGGAGCAAAGCACACTTCAGAAATAACATGAAGGAGATTGTCAAGACAAGGAAGGCAATCCAAAACCAGATGAATGGACCAGATCATGATTTAGGAGGAAAAACGACTAAAAAGGAAGATCTACGACCTTTGGACGAGGGAAGATATATATATTGGAGACAAAGATCGCGGATGGAATGGTTAAAGAAAGGTAATAAGATCACGACTCTATTCCACCAAACAACGACGTTGAGGAGAAGGGCGAATAACATATGCCGACTGCAAAGTCATAGTGGGGTTTGGTTAACAAACGAGAAGGATATAACATTAGAGCTCCTGGAATACTATGGGGAGATGTTTAGACCAGAGAATACAGACTCAGGGGAGGAGATATTTGCAGGCCTACCACACCAAATGACACCTGATATGAATGCACAACTAACACAAGATGTATCAGACCAAGAAATCAGTTCAGCCACTTTCTAGCTAGAGGGGTCCAGAGCTCCAAGCCCCGATGGGTTTCCAAGTGTATTTTATCAAAGGAATTGGCATACCGTGGGACCAGATGTCATCACCACGGAAAAATCTTTCTTTAGAACAGGTAACCTCCCATACCATCTTAACCAAACTGATATTGTGTTGATCCCAAAGGTTCCAAATTTGACCTAGGCCACTGAGTTTAGACCTACTAGCTGTTACAATTTCATGTATAAAATAATCTCTAAGGTTTTTGTGAACAGACTAAAGGTTTATCTTCCATATCTTATCACACCTTTACAGAGTGCCTTTGTAGCAGACATGTCTATACATGATAACATATTGGTCGCACATGAGGATTTCCACTATATGAAGACCTGACTGAGGGGGAGAAAAATAGAATGCGCGCTAAAGATAGACATGCAAAAGGTGTATGACATGGTGGAGTGGGAGTTCTTACTAAAGAGACTGCAGGGAAGGTGTTTTGACGAGAAGTGGATAAGGTGGGTCAGAGTTTGCATATCCACCACATCCTACAAGGTGGTGGTTAATGGGGAACGATCCATAATGATTAGACTGACAAGGGGATACGCCAAGGAGACCCCTTATCACCGTACTTGTTTATACCTCTTGTGGATGTACTATCAAGAACCATTGAGAAGGAAGTAGGAGAGCAGAGACTAAGAGGAATAATGATGAAGAGGATCTGCCCCGAGATCCATCACCTATTCTTTGTCGACGACTCCATCCTATTCATACAAGGATGGACTGATAACGCTAGACACTTAAAGAGCATCTTTAATAAATATTGTAAGGCATCTGTACAACACATCAGTACACCAAAGTCGACACTGTTCTTCAATAAGGGAGTGAGACCGAATGAGAAAGGATAGTGGAGGAGGTGTTGGATGTAAGGAGCACAAGTGACCTGGGAAAATACCTAGGGTTACCAACCACCTGGGGAAGATCAAAGAAAGATTCAATGAGTTTCCTAAGAAATAAGGCAAAGGACAAACTAGTCGGGTGGAGACCAAAGACACTGAACTAAGCAGGGAAGAGGTTTTGATAAAGGCAGTAATCACGGTTATCCCGACTTATGTCATGAGTGTTTTCCAACTCCCCAAAACCTGGTGCTCGGACATAAATTCAATGATAGCGGACTTTTGGTGGGAAGTATCTGCAGAGGTCAATAAGACACATTGGTGGAGATGGGAGATCTTAACCAAGTCCAAAAATACGGGAGGACTAGAGTTTAGGGAACTCCAAACTTTCAACACCGTCTTGCTCAATAAAATTGTGGGGTGATTCCTAAATGAACTGAACACACTATGCGCGAGGATCATGAAGGGTTTGTACTTCCCACACAAAAGTTTCCTAGAAGCAACAAAATGGGGGTGGGCATCGTGGGGATGGAGTAGCCTACTACACGGGAGGGATGTACTTAAATGGGAAGGCTTGTGGTCCCTCAACACGGGGGAAACGATAAATGTCTTCACGGACCCATGGGTGGTTTCAAAGGCCAGTTTCAAGGTGACAGACGAACAAGATGAACCAACCGACCGAACCACAATGGTGAGTGAACTAATAAATCTGAATCGAAGCTTGAATAAAGAGTTGGTGCAGGCGAGGGTAACACCACAGGATGTCGACCACATCCTAAGTATGCCGATACCATGTAAAGGAGGGGAGGGACTAGTATATATGGCCACACACGAAGGACGGATCACCATAACCTCGGTCGGTCTATCATAGAATCCGGGAGACGGAGGGGCAACAACAGGACGAGAACCACCGACGGCAAAGCCCAATACGGAAAGATATATGGGCGACTAGCACAACACCGAAAGTGAAGAACTTCATGTGGCGTTTAGTATCGAATGTGATTGCGGTACAACATAACATGATAAGACCAGGAATGCAAGTATCACCAAGCTACCCGGTATGCGGAGGAATGGAAACACGTGAACACATGATTTTTGAATGCAGGTGGACTGAACCAGTCTAGTTCGAGGTGCTAGGACTTCGGGTGGACCGAACGGATCAGACGGGCGTACCGAAGTGGTTGGAGGCGAGGCGCACGAAACCAGGTGTGCAAGGACCAACACGGGAAGCCAGATGGAGGAAATGCATACTCACATGTTGGAGAATATGGAAGACACGATGCATGACAGCGTTCGAAGGCAAACCATCGAACCCAACGGAGGCGATCATGGCTATCTGTGGAGCATACGACGAAATCATAGCAAATGGACAAAAGGAGACAACCCCCGGACTGGCAAGACCGAACCAGAAATGGGATAAGCCGGGTGGAAATACCATGAAGATCAACTGTGATGCAGCAGTGTGCTCAAGCTCGGCACAATCAGGCATCAACTTGGTGGTGAAGGATGCCGAAGGGAAGATCACGGAAGGACTGAACCGAGCAATGCGAGGTGACAATGTGGATATGATGGAAGCACTAGCAATCTTGGAGGGGCTTCAGTTGGTTATATAGAATGGATGGACATACATTGTAATAGAATGGGACGCACAAACCGTAATACACCAAATACGGGAAGGTCCAACGCAATGGAGAGTATCAGCAATAATCTAAAACATCTGAGCACTAGCGAGATAACAAATGCAGGTGTAATGGTGAGCTATTCCAATGACAGCAAACGAATGTGTGAACTGGATAACAAAGCAAACCCGTATGGGAGTGAGATTTAGTGATTGGGTCGAAAGACCCCCACCCCCTTTAATTTGTTTATTAGCAAAGGATTGTAATTTTGAACAACAGTGACAACATGTCACGACATTTTATTCCATCGAATGAAATACAAATTGGCAAAAATAAATTGCACATGCTAATATGAGAAATCTAATATACATTAATTTTTTCATAAAATAAAACAATAAATTTTTAGTATTATAATATTAATTCTAAATTGCAATAAATTCAAAAATATAAATAAATATAGACTTTCATTAAAAAAAACTCTAATTATAATAGAAATTTTACAAAATATTTTAAAAAATTAAAAAAATCTTTAAAATATCTTATAAAAATAAATAGTAATATATTGATAAAAGGATATAATAAAAAAACAAGACCATAAATGTGTAGGTAAGATAAAATGTGAAATGTGTTGTGAGAAGTTATGAGAATTTTTGGAGGAATTATAGAGCGTCTAGAGGTACGCGTGGCAAATTCATGTAATTGTAGATTACAAAAAATATTAATCCACCAATGAAAATCTTTATTTTTAAAAACTAAGTAGCTTAAAATTTTATGTTACTTAATTATAGAAGAGCAAGCCAAATTAACACATATATATTCATTTTTTCTTTTAATATTAGAGGCGATCAGGTTGACCAGGCCGCCTGCGGGCCCATGAAGTCAATCTGAATTCGACTTGTGGAACCACACAAGTCACCTATAGTAACTCGAATCCGACTAGACAAGTTAACTTGTTGACTCTTGACATTATTTAACAAATAATTAATAATAATTATATTTAATGTATTCAAAATCATGCTTAGAATCATTAACTGACAAAATTATGATTGGAATTATTTATTTTCATCAAATGTACAATACATTTGAAGAAATTCCTAATTGGAAATGTTCAAATGTTTTTCAATTTTAAATTAAGAACAATGCTAACCCAACATATGATAAAAAGATAATGGAATTCAGATTCAAAGACAACTTTCAATTCAACTAGAAAATCATGAGTGAAAAATATACCAACAATCCCATATGACCAATGAAAGTACAACAATAACATTACTAACATAAGATCGTCTTGATCCCCATGTACAAAAGCAAAAGAAGGATGCATTGAGCTAATTGAAAACCTAGCCCCAAATCCCAGTTAGCAAATATACAAAGTTAAGAATCAAGCATAGCACCTCTACAATTTGTTTTTCTTGAACAGAATCACAGTCAGCGCTTCCACAACCTGAGGCTTCACCTGCCATCTTTGATCTCTGCCAACCACAAGAAATAAGTTGTATAACCCAGTTAAACATCACCTACAATATTTTTGATACAACACTTTAACGAGTAATATGATATACTAGAAAACGGATTCACGCTTTGCACAATATAATAATTATTTAAGTTTATAAATTAATTAATTTTTTGAAATAAATATAAATACATAATTATAACGTTATAATTATGTATTTATATTTATTCCAAAAAAGTAATTAATTTATACATAGGAGAACAATCTTAGTTAATTTTTCAAATGGCACAATCTTAGTTAATTTTTCGAGATTGATACACACATGAGAACGATTGTGTGATGATCCATTTGTGTTCTCAATACAAGTTAAGCAAGTATTTTATGTGCAAGATCCAAAAAATATGGATTGACACTTGGTAGTGGAGCTGAAGCCAAGATACACATTTGATATGGGAAAAACTGAAGATGATGATTCTAGGCAGTCTATGCCTTATCATATTTTAGATGTTGATAAAATTAAGAATCATCATCGTTGGAGTCGAGAAGATGTTGGAGAATGAGTTCTACTTTACTTTATGTACTTCATCTTGTATATTGAATATATATTATTATCTGCAATTTACCTTATGTCCAATTTATAGTGTTATTTTGTATTATTTAACACTATGTTCACTATTATATCATAAGTGTCTTTTATATTGTCTTTTAGTGGAAGAAACATGTCAGACACATATTTAGGTTCCGGTAGCTACAATGATGGTGATAATATAGGGTATTCTGCTAGTTATCCTACACCAACTCCATCTAACTCAACATCTGAGGGATAGGACGATGCAACATCATTACTGACTCATGTGGAGATTTTAGGTGATGTAATTTATATTTTAATGTATAATTAATTTAAATAATTATTGTCTCATAATCTTTGAAATTGGATTAATAGTTAACTCTAATCGTCGACATAGGAGAAAAAGTAATCTTAACGCAAGGGAAGTATGGGAATTCTAATATGGTAGAATAGTTATTTACTCTAATATGGTCAACCATATGGTAAATTAGCAAAAGTTTTAGAAAATTGACTTGGACAAGTTGCTCGTAAATCCCAGCTATGCCCTTTGAACTTCAAAGGATGGAAGAATATGCTAGATAACTTCACACAAAGTTTACTAGCCATGAAAAAAGTAAGCTATATGTTATATTTTTAAAAAATTATTATTTCTTTGTTTAACTTATTATCTATTTTCTTACAAACATGTTTGCAGTCGAAATTCGTTTGTCCGGATGATATTGGGAGATCCTTTGACAAGTCTATAGTGAAATCAGTCGCTAAAAAATGGAAGGATCACAAAAATTCTCTAAAAGCAATGTTTTATAAGTCGGGTGCGACAAAAGAAGAAATCAAAGCAAATAACATTGAAGGAGTGGACCAATGCCAATGGGAATTACTAGTAGATCATTGGTTTTCTGATGTAGGACATGTTAGAATATGTCTTTTTCTTACAATATTGATTCCCATTGTGTTGTATTTTGTTGTTGATTTATGTGAAGGAATCATCCTCTCGAGGAAAACATGCTCGGTCACAACAATCATCTATTTACACCACTGGGTGAGAGAGTTTTGCTTATGCAAGATATAGATTGCTACGAATGCTCCTAAATACATGTTTAAATTAATTGACATAATTTTAGTGTTGCTTTACAATGTATTTTACCGTATTCATTTAATAGGGACTTGAACGTAAAAGACTCGTGGGGAGTCTTGAGTTTTATGAGTACGCCCATGTCCATTAAAAAAGTCGTGCATTTGTTGATGGAGAGACAGCATCATTAGTGGTAATATAAGAAATTTTCATTTAAATTATGAGTACAATTTATACTTATAGAATATGTCGTATTAACATCATCTTCATTCTTAACTGTATGATGTAGGAAAAAGGGAAATCTAAAATGCAAGAGTGTGCTTCTCATAATCCGGACGAGGATCCACTTATAAGAGAGGAGGATGTGTATCGTGAGGTTGTAGGTGGAGAAAAACCGGGGTGAGTCAAAGGTTATGGGCTTGGTGTTACACCGGTTATGATACTTGGATCTAAAAAACTAGCTTCAATGAAGTAGACGTAGAGAGACATGTACGAGAACATCTCCAGGCAGATTATGATGAGAAATTGAGACAACAAAAAGCTAGAATGCAGGCACAGATGAGGGAGATGTATAAACAATTCCATATGCAATTACAGGTCATTCAATAATAATATGAATGGATTTAATTCTTTTCAAAGCTTCATGACAGGAGATTCTACTGATGTCCTCCCTTTTAACAACTTTGGTTTGGGGTCATCGCATTTACCAACAGGAAATCAAGTAAGTGTATAGTTTAAATTTTGCAATGATATCACTTTATGCATTTACTGTTTGATGGATAGTAGTTCAAATATATTATTATGGTGGTTTAGTGTTTTGGATGCTTTAGTCTTGCCTGCGAATGTGTTTTGATTGCTTTAGTCTTGCATGCGAATTGGTGTTTAGTTTAATAAATTAATTTTCTTAATTGTTGGGCATATTATAATTTAAGTTAGTTTAATGTTTAAGTGTTGCATCTTATACTTTAATTTTTGGATGTTTTTATAGGATAGTCAACCAACTCATCATTCAACAGCATCTAGTAGTGAATAATCTGCTGGTGGAAGTCAAGAAAACGATCAATAAAATGAATCGTCTAAGTCAAGACAATGTTAGGAATGAAGAACGTTATAACATATTATGTTTTTGAATTAATGAAACGAACTTACGGATATGTAATGTATTGTATGCAAAAGTTATGATTTTGGTATGTAAACTATTCAGGTTATGGTTGTATGATTATAATTATAGTATAAATTATTATTATTTTTTAATTAAAAAAACAATTTTCACGGCTCATATGAAACGAGCCGCGAAGATTAAATCGCTTTATTTTCCACGACTCATATATCTATATGAGCCGCGAAAAATATGAGTTTCAAAAAAAATTATTTATGGCGGCTAAACCATAAGTGCTGCCATAATTATTTTGGCGGAACTTTTGATTTTGGGTCGGGAATTATCACGGATCATTTTATATTGAGCTGTGATAATTGCCCCGACACATCATATCATGACTCATCTTCTGTTAAGCCGTGATAATTTAATGACTGAATTTTACAGTTGTTAAAAAAATATTTTTCAACCGTAATTGAATGGCTCTCCCATAGTGAACATAATTATTTACAGTTTATTAAAGTACATTTAATTAATATAATTCAATTACACAACATAAAAATTAATTATACTTAGGAAAACATAATAAACTTATTTTTATTTTTTATAATATTATACAATATAACGATTATTTATATTTTATAAAAATATTTGAGTAGATAATAAACGAGAAGAAGGTGGTGCCCACAGATTCAGCAGACGGGGCATGGTACATCGACACTAGTATCAACTGTCACATGATAGACGACGAGATGGAGGATATTGTGTATGAGAATTGTCAATTAGACAAAGGGGATGGAAAAAATTTGCAATAGGTCCAAAACGAATATATCAACGATAGGGCGGATGAAGGTAGGATTAACAGTGATATATGGGTTGTTAGTGACTCCTATAATGACAAAACACTGCCACATATGGCCACTAACGATGACAAGCAATCACATAAACAACAGCAAGAAGGCTTGGCTGTTGTGGAGGCCAAGCGAGTCAGGACAGATAGGTTGACTATTGTGGACTATATACATGCCAAACTTGCTATGTCTTATGAGCATGAGGAAGAAGATTTAGGAAATCGTGGCCATGTTATATTTAGTTTTCGGTTTCAATCTATGACAGCTGTTGAACATCAAGAAAATACACCTTCAAAATCTGTGCAGATTTTATCACCGGGTGTAGTCATTCCTCCACACTCCGAAGATCAAGAACAATCTCAGATTGAAAATCCAAATCACGATTCCATTAAATCAGGAGATACAGAAGGTGAGCATGCTATTGAGGACGTTGAGGATATTAATCCATTGGATAAATTTCTTCTGCCACCGCCCAAAGCGAAGTGCTCAGAGGAGCTGGAAGAAAAGGTTGGGACATTTATTGCATATAAAAGAGCTTGAAATAGTTTCAGTGTCGAAGTTCGTAGAAAAAAAGAGAACAATTTGTTTGACTTCTTGCCGCATGCAGTGACAAATCACTTGATCAGACTAGATCTTGCTTTAGAAAGGAATTGTTTGATCTCTAGTGTCGGACGTCGGATCCGACTTTCCAGACCCATTTTGGAAAATATTTTTAAATTTCGTTTTTGAAAATGTCAGGTCTTGGCGAGCGAAGGGTCCGGTCGAGCGAGGTCATCAACCAGACCGAAAAAATTGAAAGAGTCGTTACCGATTAATTAAAGGCTAATCGGAATCCTAAAATTGCCTAGGGTACATGGAATTAACATCCTAGGGCTTAGAAAGGTCTACGTCCAGATAATCGAGTTCGGTTTTTTTATTACGTCTTAAAAGGTCGCAAGCTAATAATCCGCCCTTTCGGTACTTTAGTTTGCTTTTGAAATTCTTTTCAATTTTAATTTTCCCGTTTTGATCATGCTTGGCCCAAAAACACTATATGCATTTCCTTTAAATTAAACAAACAATTTACAAACAATTTTTTTTTTTAAATTTCAAATATACAAAAGAGAACTAAAGTTAATCGTGCTCGAAAAAAATGGTTTAACTCTTGAGTCATTTTAAACGTGTCAAAACATGCACGAATGATTTTTGAAGGTATTAAGCTCTTTAGACTAATTTGTCCCATTTTGAGAAGTTATAGGATGTCCAAAAAAAATATAGGGACCAAAATGCAATTTATTAAAATTTGAGCTGAATTGAACAAATATTTTCGAAAATTGCATAAATGACCCTAAACTATTATGGACTTATTTGTAATACTTGGTAAAGTTCTAAAATAACCCGAAAATTATTCTAGAATTATTTGTAACATTTTTAAAAGTCATGGAATGTCCAGAAAAATTTAGGAATCAAAACTGTAATTTTCGAAAAAAATATAACTGAACTGGATTTTTTTTTAAATTACAGAATTGACCCTAAACTATTCTAGATTTATTTGTAACACTTGGTAAAATTCCAAAAATAACCCGAAAATTATTCTAGACTTATTTGTAACATTTTTAGAAATCATGGAATGTCTAAAAAATTTTAGAAATCAAAATGTATTTTTTTTAAAAGAGCTGAATTAAGAAAAACAATTTGCACAAATGACTCAAAACTTTTCCGGTTTGGTTTATAACACTCGATAACGTCCCAGAAATGACTCGAGAGTCCAAGGACCAAGTTGTAACCTTCATCAAAGTTTGGGAATGACCTAAGTCAATTTTGATTTTTTTTTTCCACATATACATAATATACATATATTATACATAATATATATATATATTATACATATAGATAGATATATTATACATATAGATAGATAGATAACATAGACATAATATAAATATATTTTATACATATAGATATATATAGTATTACATAAACATAATATAAATATATATTATACATATAGATATATATAGTAATACATAAACATATAAATATATATTATACATATAGATATATATAGTAATACATGAACATAATATAAATATAGATTATAAATATAGATATAATAGTATTACATAAACATAATATAAATATATATTATACATATAGATATATATAGTATAAACATAATCATAATCATAATATATATTATACATATGGATATATATATAGTTTTACATAAACATAATATAAATATATATTATACATACATACATACATATATATATATATACATATATATATATATATATATATATATATTAACAAGTATATTATACATAAATAGATAATATATGTATATAAACTCTCAATTTTATTTCACTTTGAATTATTTTTTACTCACCCTACCAAACACTCACCGAGTCACCGTAGCTTACGACCTTCAAGCTCCTCAAATTCATTCCCATCCTCATCCTTTTATAGAATAATTGAATACTTATTTTAATAATTTTTTTTATATATATAAAACTTCAACTTGGGCAAAAGAAGAACATGAACACATGGCCATGTTCATTCTTTCGGCCTAATTGTCTATCTATCTATCTATCTATCTATATAGATAGATAATCTTTTTTTTTTAATATATATCGATTTTTTCGGTTCGGTTCCTCGCGTACAGTTTTTTTTACCCCGAGCCAAAATCAGGTGTTTACATCTAGTGTTATGACCAAAGTGACTATTACGATGAAATAAAGGCAGACATGAAGTGGGAAAGAGTTGAAGCAGGCCAAGGAAGAGTTCCATAGAACCAACAAGTGCAACTAGTTGCCATTAAAGCTTTACAAGAGACTAAATCTGCACAAAACATAACATCTGATAATTATTGCAACAATGATGAGTTGGGATGAACGACGCTATCGTTCGAGAAGTACTCTGATCTCAGCAAGCCGAACCCTAAGGCAGAGGATGAATCTAGTATATAAGTAAATGTCTGCTGCTCTGTCAAAGATTGAGGCGACTCAGGAGGTGGACACAGAGCTTGTGTTTGACGGAAGAAGGTCAAACAGCATATGCTCAAAGTTTGAGCTAGAGGGAGTCGGTGCCAGTCCAGAGAAGGAAAAGAAGGTCCCGATACCGATCTCAACCATTGCAGCATAGGAAACGACTACATCAGAGCCAATTGCAGAGAACAGGAGCACCAATCCATTCCTCAAGGCAATGAAATACAAGGTATCCTCAATGAAAAACTTTTCGTCCTCCAATCCCGAGCTAGCTTTAATTCACCAGGAGAGGCAAAAAAGGAGACGGTTGACCCCCCCAAAAATCAAGAAGACTGAGGCACCAACAATAACATGCAACATCATATGATCAACACACACAGGAGAAGAACAAGAAATTGCTTGTTTCCCATATGGAGGCTCAAAATAGTAACTCCCAATTAGACTGTGATCAAAGGAGGGACAAAGTCAATGGGTTCCTCTCTATTCTTAACAAAATAGTTGTTACCTAGTTAGAATTGTTGATGAATAAATAAAGCTCGGAGTTCAAAAGATCGATCCAAGGTAACGAGATTAAGGGAGTGATTTAGTGAATGTAATCTGTTTATTTATCTTTATTAATTAGGAGTAGGAGATAACTTAAGGATAAGATTAGTTATATCCAGTAACTTAGAGATAGAAGTGTATATATATATATATACTTAGTATAGCTAGGTTATATTTTAGTAGATAGTTACATTGTAATTTTCGTTGGCTACACAAATATTCTTAGTAGCTAAGTATATATATATATATACTTAGTAGATAGTACACAAATATTCTTAGTATACAAATATTCTTAGTATAGCTAAGTATATATATACTTAGTAGATAGTACACAAATATTCTCTACACAAAAAACTCATCATGTTAGCTATTTGATACTATATCGCTACCTCAATCATCATCCTAAGTTAAATATCGACCCATTGGTCAAAACCATTGCCCCAAAGAAGAGGTCAATGGGTGCTGAAAGGAAGTTGGCCATCAAAGTTGAAGTCAGAAAGTAGGTCGACGCTAATTTTGTTAAAGATATCAGGTTCCTAACTTGGGTGGTCATTCCCGTCTTCTAAAGAAATTCAAGGGCAAGTGGAGAATGTTTGTCGAATTCATGGACCAAAACAAAGCATGCCCCAAAGACTCATATCCACAGTGCCTCAAATAAATAAATTAGTCAACACCCCTTTTGTCCATGAGTTCTTTCGCTTCATGGATGCCTATTCAGGCTACAAACCAGAAAAAATGGTCGAAAAAGATGTGTCGTACACAACCTTCTATGTGGACAATTACATTTATAAAGACCATGTATTAATATATTATGTATTTAAGATTTTCACCAAAGTTAAAATAAACTATATAGAGATTAACAAGTATCTCTATGAGTTAATTATTTCAGTTCGGAAGCTTTGACCATTTTTCACGTATGTGACATTATTGTCCTCACTAACCCCCCCCCCCCCCCCCCCCCCCCCCAACACCTCAGATAGGATAATTAAATGGATGGTAGATTTGCAAATTTAATATATAAGTTCATTATGAGATTTGCCATCAAAGGTCAGACCCTAGTCGACTTCATTACAAAGTCAACTAGACCAAACCCTTTTGAGGCACCGCCTTTTGAGGAAGAAAAAGTAACTGAGAAATTACCTAAGAATATTTGAGATCTTTACACATATGTATCTTCATCAATCAAAGGCTCAAGGTTAGGGATCGTTTAATTGCACCAAATAGTGGTGAACCGTTAAGATACGTTTTCACCTTGTATTTCAAGGTGATTAATAATAAAGCAGAGTATGAGGCTCCCATAATAGGGTTTCGATTAGCCAGAAGAGTGGACGTCTCCCCCCCTAACAGTAAAATGTGATTCTTGTTGGGTATTGATAGTGACGGCCCAATAATGAAAAGGCCTCGAAGGCCCAATAACCCTGGAGGGGGTAAACCCAAGATATTCGAACCAGATCAGTCTAAGTCAAAGTCAATCTGGCCCACCATAGAGTGGCCCAGGATCGAGCCCAGGACGATATGGACGCCAAAGGCTCCCTAGCTGGTCGCCATCCTTCACTAAGTCGCGACCTCCTACTGCTCGCCATGAGAGTGCTCGCCCCGAAGAGAGTCTTGCCTCTCTCCTCTGGTCCCACCAACCGTTAATAAGGAAGTGACCACGATATCCCGCGTATCTCGGTCACATATTCACTAAGGATTAGATATGGTAACTGCAATATCTCGCCGTAACTGCAATATCTATTATCCAAATCTTCAACAACACAATATTCACTAAGATATACGGTTACCTTATACGGTTTGGTCTCTCCTACTCTATAAATACCTTTGCTTTACATACATTCATTACGTTTTGAGCTATATACACACATATACTCATTTAAGCATCGGAGAGGGACCCAGAGACACCCCCTTCGTTGCGCTCCCCTACTTGCAGGTTCACCGGAGCTAAGGCAAGAGCATTGTTCAACCAACATCTGGCATTCAATTCACTGCCAGATCAGCAACCAGGATTTCACGATCCAACATTTGGCACTGTCTGTGGGAAACGAGTGATACAACCATGAGAACTCGATCACAAAACAACTGCCGGAACCAGACTCGCGAGCAATCCTCGGACAGCTCTGATTCTGCCGCCGCTTCGCCGCTCCAGCAAGAGCCTGCCAGCCAGGCAGCCCCCGATGCCGTTCCTCTAAGGACGGCCCGAGAACACATCAGTAATTCCAGACCGACCCCTGCTCCCAACCATACCGAGACTCCAGCACCGCAAACCGTCCACATCACCGGGGAAAACATCCAGTTAACCCCGGAGATGATATCATTGCTGGAGGCCATCCTAGGGCAGCCTCGTAGACAAGCCCCTGCTCCCCAAGGAAACATTCGCCCTGCTACCACAGGGCCCTTACCGACTGAAACCGCGAATCCTGGCACCACTGCTCCCCAGGAGGATCAGGAGATGACATCAGGACACCAGTCCCTACCCCCGACATCCACCGAGCAACCAGCGGCTACTTACTCCACCAATCCTTCCGGTCCCTCTCCAAACAGGACTTCGCCGAAAAATTGCACCCTGGACCAGGTCGACGACCTTATCAACAAAAGGCTCCAGGAAAGGCGACTAATAGTCGTAGCTCCCTTTAAGGAGCGATCTGCTCATCCCTTCTCCGACGACCTCGTCGCCATCAAAATCCCTAAGGACGTAGTCGCTCGGGCAATACCTGAGTACATTGGTGGAGGGGATCCCCCCATAGACGTCAACAAGCACGAGGCGCCTCTTCTGGGTAAGTCAAATGATCCCAATCACTTGGTTTTGTTATTTCCATCCACTCTTTCGGGTTCGGCTTCGTCTTGGTTCTTCGGCCTCCCTGCAGGATCTATAGGAACTTGGGCAGAGTTAAGGAGAAAATTCATGGAGAGTTACATGGGTGAGCGCCAGCTAATGAAAAGCGTGGTCGCCCTGGATGCGGTCAAGCAACAGCCTGGAGAGTCGTTGGCCAATCTTTATGGACGTTTTCATCAGAACGTCACGGAGATAAATCGTCGAATCTCGGATGGGGAGATCATTCGAGCCTTCTATCGAGGATTGGATGTGGCCACAAGGCCTCGAGAAAGCTGCGCAACAGCTATCACGTGAAGGAGATTGAGACATTGGAGGAGCTAGCGTCCAGGGCAAAAGGTTTCATAGACCTTGAGAGGGCGAACACCGAGGCTAACTTCCTGACGACCTCGCTAAGGGTGGTTCCCGAGCCCCGACGCGATGGTAAGAAGGAGGTAAAAAAGGGAAGAGACAGTAGGCCCCGGGTCGAGCCTAACCCGGCGCCCAGAAATCCAGAGGTCCCTGAGTACTTTACACCTTTAAACAAGCAGATCTCAGCGGTACTAGTCGAGATGGAGAGGAGATCTTTAGCGAGGCCACCGATGCCTCGTAGGGGTGGTCAGCCCATGGGGAAGGATGTCGAGAGCTACTGCAGATACCACAAGTGAAAGGGCCACAAGACTGATGATTGCCGCATTTTGAAGCGGGACATTGAGAAGCTGATTCAGGGGGGAATGCTGAAGGAGTTTGTGGCAGGACGAGATAGAAGTCGAACGCCACCAAGGAGACATCGTTCGCCAGCTCCTGCTGAACAAATTGATCCATCTGCCAGCAAGAGAAAGGTAAATTTAATTGCGGGAGGATTCAGTGCAGGAGGCGAGGGGTCACACGCCAGGGAAGTCTATGCGACTCAGATCTCTACAACAGTTGAGCTGGGAAAGCGACCCCGACCTGAGGAGGACATTGTCATATCATTCTCCGAAGATGATTTGGAACATGTCACAACCCTCACAATGATGCTCTGGTTATCACGGCTGATATCGACGGCTGTGACGTCGCGAGGATTCTGATCGACGGAGGGAGCTCGACAGATATTCTATTCATGGACGCCTTCGAGAAAATGGGCAAATCCAAGCGTGACCTGAAGAGGGTCGACTTTCCACCGATCAGATTTGCTGGGAGAACAACTTATCCACTGGGGGCCATAACCATGCCAGTGATTCTGGGCGAGGGATGGAAAAGCATCAAGGTACCGGTCACTTTCCTGGTGGTCGACTCACCTACATCCTACAACGCCATCCTTGGGAGGACCACAATCAACCCCAACAAGATTGTGGCCTCCATAGTCCATCAGAAGATGAAGTTCCCCACGCCAAACAAGATTGGAGAAGTGCTCGGCGACCAGACTTCCTCGCGACAATGCTATGTGAACTACCTGCACAGGAAGAACCAAAGGGAGACCCTCGCCATTGATACAGAGGCCGACCCTCGCGAGGATTTGGCTTGGCCAGCGCCCATGGAGGAATTGGAAGAGGTCGAGGTCGATGGCCCAGATAAGAAGGTGCGCATTGGGACCACCTTGAATGAAGATCAGAAGCAGGCCATGACTGCCCTCCTCAGGGAATTCAAGGAGCTCTTCGCCTGGCAGCCGAGCGACATGCCAGGTATCAGTACATACATCATCTCTCATGATCTCAGGATAGACCCTTCTATCAAGCCGATCGCTCAGAAAAGAAGATCGTTCGGGACAGACAAGCCCCTGGCGATCAGACAGGAGGTTGGCAGGCTGATTGAGGCTGACTTCGTCAGAGAGGTGAGATTCCAGAGCTGGGTCGCTAACCCAGTTTTGGTCAGGAAATCAAACGGAAAGTGGAGCATGTGCGTCGACTTCCGCGACCTGAACAGAGCTTGCCCCAAGGATTCATACCCCCTTCCCATGATTGATCAGCTGGTCGATGCTACCTCTGGTCACGAGATGCTCAGCTTCATGGATGCCTATTCAGGCTACAACCAGATCCGTATGCACCCAAATGATGAGGATCACACCACTTTTTATGCAGATGGGGACATTCTTTGTTACAAGGTGATGCCCTTTGGTCTAATCAATGTCGGGGCGACTTATCAGCGGATGGTGAACCGCCTGTTCCAGGACATGCTGGTGAGAAACATGGAGGCTTATGTGGACGATATGCTCGTCAAAACCATCAAGGGCAATCTGCACACAGCAGACCTCCGTGAAGCTTTCGAGTGCATGAGGAGACACATCGTTCGCCTGAACCCTGCAAAGTGCGCCTTTGGAGTTAAGTCTGGCAAATTCCTGGGATTCATGGTCAGCGAACGAGGTATCGAGGCGAACCCGGAAAAGCTAAAGGCCATAGAAGAGATGAAGTCGCCGACCTGCCATAAGAAGGTTCAGTGCCTAAATGGCCGCCTAGCTGCTCTCAACCGCTTCCTCTCCAAGGCGAGCGACATGTCCCTCCCATTCTTCAAAACTCTGAGGGCCAACCGCAAGTTCGAGTGGACGCCATATTGCGAGGAGGTATTCCAGTCCTTGAAACGGCATATCCAAACACTCCCAGCTCTGGTAAAGCCCATTCCAGGCGAGCAGCTCTTCTTTTATCTAAGCATCAGCGACGTGGCAGCCAGTGCTGTTTTGATAAAGGAGGAAAATAATGTTCAGAGTCCAGTGTACTTTATTAGCAAAATGTTTAACTCAGCAGAAATAAAATATGTCCAGATTGAGAAGTATCTCTATGCTTTAGTTATTGCTCCTCCAAAGCCGAGACCTTATTTTCACGCACACGACATCACGGTCCTCACCAACCAACCTCTCAAGAATTTCCTGATGAAACCAGATTCTTCAGGAAGAATGGTCAAGTGGGCGATCGAGCTCAGCGAGTTCAAGGTCAAATTTGCGCCAAAAACGGTCATCAAAGGTCAAGCACTAACTGATTTCATTGTGGAGAGTACAAGTAATGGTCAAACAGAAGCAGATAACAGGCCAAGTCAGTCAACAGACAACAATCAAGTCTGGGAGCTTTATACAGATGGGTTTTCATCAAGAGAAGGCTCGGGGGAAGGTTTAATTGTCATTCCTCCTGAAGGCGAGCCTTTGAAATATGCGATCGCCCTAACATTTCAGGCGACCAATAACGAAGCAGAGTACGAGGCACTTATTACTGGACTCAGACTAGCGAAAGGAATGGGCATATCAGCGCTTAAGGTAAAAAGCGACTCAGAACTTATTGTCAATCGGGTCAATGGCACTTATGAAGCAAGGGGGGAAAACATGAAAAAGTACCTCAGCATCGCCAAGAAGCTCGTCGCAGAAATTCCAAATTTTGCAATTGAGTCTATTCCTCGCCAGGAAAACCAGATGGCAGACTCCTTAAGTAAGCTGGCATTTGGAGGAACGACAATCCAAGATGTACAATTCCTAGAAAAGGCCTTATGTTCAGTCCTTGAAAGCAGAGCAGAAGTCTTCAACATTCAAAGACAGGTCACATGGATGACCCCGTTCCAGAATTACTTGAAAGAGGGGATCCTCCCAGAAGACGAAGGCGAATCTACGAGGATAAGACGACTTTCAGCCAGTTACCTGATTATAGATGGAGAACACTACAGGCGAGGCTACTCGACTCCTTACTTAAGGTGTGTTGCTCATCCAGAAACAGAAAGGGTTCTTCGAGAAGCTCATGAAGGGGTGGCAGCATGTCATGAAGGTGCTCGATCATTAACAAGAAAGATCTCCAGGCTGGGATACTATTGGCCAACTTTGAGAAAAGATGCGGCTGAATTAATGCAAAAGTGTGAGACTTGCCAGCAATTTGCACCACGATCAGGTCGACCGCCAACACTATTGTCCCCAATGGCGGGTGCGTGGCCTTTTGCTCAATGGGGGATGGATATATTAGGTCCTTTTCCTATTAGCACTGGTCAACGCACTCACATTATAGTGGCGATCGACTACTTTACAAAGTGGATAGAGGCGAAAGTTTTGGCTTCTACAACGGAATTTCAAGTCATCAAGTTCCTGAAAGTCAACATATTCTTCAGGTTTGACACTCCTAAAATACTCATCAGTGATAATGGTCCGCAATTCATAGGAAAGGAGCTCAAATGTCTATGTGAAGAATACCATGTCGACCATCGTTTCAGTCCAGTGCATCATCCTCAAACGAATGGGTAAGCTGAAGCAGCCAACAAGGTTGTTTTAGCAGGACTCCAGAAAAGTGTTCGAGCATTCAAAGGAAACTGGGCGGAAGAACTGGAAAACGTATTATGGGCTATCAGAACAATGCCTAAGGCAGCCACTGGAGAAACACCGTTCAGTTTAGTGTATGGATCAGAAGCAGTGGCGCCCGCCGAAATAGCAGTGCTTACCCATAAAATCCTACACTTCAACACTGATGCAAACGAAGTCGAACACATGACTGACCTCGACCTGGCAGAGGAAAGAAGGTGGCAATCAGAAAAGACACAAGCAAAGATGCGTCTGGCGACCACTCGATACTTCAACAGAAAAGTCAGCGCTCGCCAATTTTTCGTGGGGGAGATGGTTATGAGAAGGAACGAATTTACAAGACTGGACAGTCAGAATAAGCTTTCATCTAAGTGGGAATGACCATACAAGGTAGTAGAGATCGCTGACCCAGGATCCTACTATTTGGAAACCACTGTAGGAGAAAGGTTACCTCGATTCAATTCTGAACATTTAAGGAGATTTCATACATAGCTTGTAAATCAAAATGTTATGTCAATAAAAGCAAGTCGTTCCTTCATAAAGCGTGACCACTCGAATCAAATCGAAGAAAAAGCCCTAACAACAAAGTTAGGCCAAAAGCCCTAATGACAAAGTTAGGCCAAAAGCCCTAATGACAAAGTTAGGCCAAAAGCCCTAACAACAAAGTTAGGCCAAAAGCCCTAACATCAAAGTTAGGCCAAAAGCCCTGTCGCCAAAGTTAGGCCAAAAGCCTTGACGCCAAAGTCAGGCCAAAAGCCCTAACGCCAAAGTTAGGCCACAAGCCCTGACGCCAAAGTCAGGCCAAAAAGACCTAAACAACAAGAGTTAGGCAAAGCCAAAAGCCCTGACGCCAAAGTCAGGCCAAAAGCCCTAACGCCGAAGTTAAGCCACAAAGACCTAGCAAAAAGTTAGGCAAAACGAAATCCCTGACGCCAATGTCAGGCCAAAAGACCTGACGCCAAAGTCAGGCAGAAAGACCTGATACCAAAATCAGGCAGGAATCTTGACGACGAAGATAAGCAATCCATCAAGGAAACTATCTTCTTATAAGTTGGACAAATTTCCTCGAAGTTATCTGCTAAGGGTAACGACTCCTTCATGAAGCAAATTATGGAATATGGACAAGGAGTCTTAAGCGATCACTATGGAAAGCGAAGATGCAAGTAACAAGTTCCTTTCGTAGAGGCGAGCACTCCAAAAGTTTAAACTTTATTAAGGTTATTCATCTTCAAGCCTAGAAGTCTATACTTTTAAGTCTTAAGATATTTTCCTTAAGGAGTTTATACTTGGCGAGATAAATGAATGACTCTATGAAGTCTTATCATTTTTCGCCTACAGAAAGGTCCAAAGACCCTAAGGGTCAAGACAATCATAAAGCGAAGAAAACGTCGAAAGTCATTATGATTAAGACCTCGGAGGAATCGCCAAAATATTCAAAGTCGAATAAAAATAAGGGCTTGCGAATATAGAAGGCATTCAGTATTACAAAAATAACCGAGTCTGAATTCAAAAAATAATTACAAGGAAAGATAAAAAAAAAAACTAACATCTAAAACAGAAGTAAAAAGCAGTATATGATCGCCGGAAAGGTGGAGACTTCAGGCCTTGGGGTCTTCAGGAGCAGGAGTACTTGGCTCGCCTTCGGGGGAAACCTCCTTAACAGCAGCAGCTGGGCTAACCTCTTCAGCAACGGCAGCAGGGGTTTGCTGAGGAAGGGAACTCCGAAGGAAGGACTTAAGGGACTCAACTTCCCGAACAGGGAAGTTGGGATCAACCGCCTGGACATCCTCGACCAGGACTTGGAGGAAGTCGGCAATCTCCGACTTCATCACCTCCAAAGCACAGTCAACGAACTCTTCAGAGGCCTTGAAGTCGCTGACCACACTTTTGGGGGAAGGAACAGACTTCAGCTGCGCGGCCAGCTGTTCCTTCTCCTCTTCCAGGGCGATCCCCCTGGCTTCAGCGGCGACCCGTTGAGCCTCCGCCTCTGCTCTTTGGGCTCAGGCCTCCTTAAGCTCAGCCTCTAGGCGAGCCCTGACAGCCTCCCCTTCATCTAAGCACCGATGAAGAGCTTCAGTCTCCTGAAGGGCGACCGCAGCATCGGCCTCCCTCTTCTTCACATCAGCAAGGAGCCTTTCCTCCTACCTGAAGTACTCCTCCCGGGCACCTTCCACCAAGGAAACTGCCGCGTCAGCAGTCGACTTGATGGACACCATCTACCCGGGGGAGAGCCCTGTGCTCCGGTACTGCTCCAACTCAACAAGCAAGTCAGACTGCTTGTTGGCGAGCTCTCCGACCATGCAGACAACCACCACCTCTTTTCGAACGAGCTGGCAACAAAGAATAAAAAGTGGCCAGGCTATGAAAAAGAGTGAACAATGTGAAAGCATAGCGAAGAGTTGAAGCCTTACCAGAGCAAGTCGTTCGAAATGGGTCCTCATGAACCCCTCGACATGGTGCAGCTCCGAAGGAACCGCGGAGCGATCCCTAAGAGGAATTATCCCCTCAAGGAGTCGCATACATAAATTCGGGTTACCCCGGAGAATCTTCTTGTCAAAGACCCCCTTCTTCGAGAAGTCTCCACAGGGGAACCAAACGCCCCGAGAGTTCGCAACCTTGAGCGGCTGGAACATGCTCGCCAAGGAGCAGTACTCCTCAGGAGGAGTCTTCGAAGCGGCGGGGGCATCATACCCCTTCTTCTGATTCCCAGATCCCCCAGGAGGAATGGGGACTGAGGACTCGAAAGGAGAAGGGGCCGCCAAGATCAGAGCCTTCTCCCCGGGGGTAGTGGATCCCTTAGGAGGAGGAGGAGGACTCTGAGGGAGAACCGAGCGATCCTCGTTCCTGACCTTCTTGGTAGGAGGAGGAAGAGGGTCCCGGGCCACATCAGCGGTGGACTTCTCTGTAAAGTAATAAGCAGATATGTCAAAACCCAAAATTGCAAAGTGTGAAAACATAAATCAGCGTATAACGAGGCAACGTACCTGATTGGCGAGGGCCAACAGTGGCCAGAGGAAGTTCCTCTTCGGGCTTCCTCTTAGAGGAACGCCTAGTGGGGGGGAGGAGGATTCAGCGACGCCTGGTCCGCAGACATACCCGCCTTTCCCTGGTCATCAAAGAGACCTATGAGTTTTCGGCCCCGGTTGCCTACAGCCAATAAAACAGAAAAAGGTTAGAAGAATTACTCAATCATCAAAAATTGGCGTGGCCTGATGAATGCCCGCCATATCGAGCATATTCTCAGTGGTCTCCGTCACCGAATGGATGGGGTGAAAACTGGACGACCGATGCAAGCAGAACAGGTAATCGATGGCGTTCCGGTCGCTCCTGGATAACTCGTCGAATACAGGAGGGAAATCCCTATCTGGTGTAGACAACTTCCAAGACACGCCCCCTTGTAGAAGAAGTAAAACTTCTTATAGTTGGAGTTGGTGGCCCAGAAATCGTCGACCAACCGGATGTGAACGTTCCAGCTCCATGATTGGCCTCTCCACTCCGCGAACTTCGGCAACCGGGACTGGAAATGGTGGAGGTGGTTCGTCCCAGCAGCCAATTAGAAAAAGCACTGGAACAAGGCCAGTGAATACGTACATTCTTGACGTATACACATGAACTTGAATCCAGCCCATATCCTAATGGCGTTGGGTACGAGCTGCGTGGGATGTATCATGTAGAACCGGTACAACGCCTGCAAATCCTCACAGAGAGGAAAACGCAACCCAGCATCGTTCTGGATCGCATAGATGTAAACCTCTCCATTACGAGGATAATGCAAACCTAGGCATGGGTATCTAGGAGCATCTGCCGCACCAAAACCACTAAGCGCCACCACCGTCTTAAAATAAGTCGGCTTCAGTTCGTTGGGCTTGACATCTACTCTAACAGTTTAGATATGGCAACAACGAGTATAAAAACAAGGAAAAACAGGGAGTACTCTCAGAACAGAGCAATAAAATAGAGTATTTACCTTTTGGAGAAAAGATGGCCATATGGATTTCAGACCCATCCACCACCACAGGCGTGGCTGCGGACCTCCCAAGGTCAGCCTGCCTATCAGTCGAGGCTGGCAGAGAGCCGTCCCTAATGGTCAAGGGGGCATTGGTATTCTTCGGCACCTTAGGGGTCGAAGAAGAAGCCTTGTTGGCCATTTGCTTGATCTTCCCGGACTAACTGTGAGTGGCCATGGATTCTGTTAGGATGTGGATTAGGAAGATTGACAAGAAGAAAGGAGAAGTTTGCAGAGAAGGATATCAGGAAACAAAGAAGTCTCTAGAGTCTGAAGGAATGGAAATGTAAAGGACAAAATGAGGGAACTGCTGTCCCTTATATAGACAAAATAATAAGTAACCGCCACAGACAGAATCGAAACGACACAGAAAAATAATTGCACCTTTTTGGAAAAAATCGAAACAGTGTCAGAATTCTAAGAGACACCTCGGGGAGACAAACGGTCGGCCAGTGCAGAAAGTTGTCAGACTACCATTGGGTTACAGAATATTAAATGAAAGGCGTGCTTCAAATGACTGTTCGACTTCTGGATGTCTGTGCAGTTATTAAATGCTAAAGTCCATCAAACAGACAAAGTTATCGCCAGTGCACTGATAGGCTTTATTAGGAATACCTTTTATAGGTAATGATCGCCTAGCAGAGAAAGGTAGACCTTCACAAGCCTAGACTGCCTAGAGTGATCGCCAAGAAGAAATAAAAAGAAAAAAAATATTCATTCAGCCTTGGACAATGAGATGACTGATCGCCAAATAAGCATGAAGTGTCCCTAAGGTCATGAACCACAAAAAGAGACAAGGAAAACCAAATTTAAGGTGTCACTATCTCAAACCCTACCAATAAATCAAGCTCGACTGAAGGAACTTCAATCAAGCTTCGGGGGCAAATGTTGGGTATTGATAGTGACGGCCCAATAAGGAAAAGGCCTCGAAGGCCCAATAACCCTGGAGGGGGTAAACCCAAGATATTCGAACCGGATCAGCGTAAGTCAAAGTCAATCTGGCCCACCATAGAGTGGCCCATGATCGAGCCCAGGACGATATGGACGCCAAAGGCTCCATAGCTGGTCGCCATCCTTCACTAAGTCGCGACCTCCTACTGCTCGCCATGGGAGTGCTCGCCTCGAAGAGAGCCTTGCCTCTCTCCTCTGGTCCCACCAACCGTTAATAAGGAAGTGGCCACGATATCCCGCGTATCTCGATCACATATTCACTAAGGATTAGATATGGTAACTGCAATATCTCGCCGTAACTGCAATATCTATTATCCAAATCTTCAACAACACAATATTCACTAAGATATACGGTTACCTTATACGGTTTGGTCTCTCCTACTCTATAAATACCTTTGATTTACATACATTCATTACGTTTTGATATATATACACACATATACTCATTTAAGCATCGGAGAGGGACCTAGAGACACCCCCTCTGTTGCGCTCCCCTACTTGCAGGTTCACCGGAGCTAAGGCAAGAGCATTGTTCAACCGACATCTGGCATTCAATTCACTGCCAGATCAGCAACCAGGATTTCACGATCCAACAATTCCCAACTAGGAGTGAACCATGTTAGAGGAGAATATGTAAGAAAGGGGGAACATGAAGAAGTATTTGGTCAAAGCTAAAGCATTGATTAGTAAAATCAAGGAACTTAGAATTGTGTGCATCCCTAGATAAGAAAATCAAGAAGATGATGCACTTAGCAGATATGTATTAGGGGGTTCGCACCTGAAAGACGTAAAAATTCTTGAAGAGCATCATCTAATCCATTACCGAAGAGGATACAATGCTTACAAATGACACAAACACTTGATGAGGTAGGATCCACAATAATTCACTGACTCAACATTATTTACCAAAAAAATTGATGGGCCCTTATACAAAAAGGATACTCAATATCTTATTTAAGGTGTGTCGCCCTTCCGAAATAAAAGTGTATCCTTAGGGAACTTCATGAAGATTATGCAACATGTCATTAAAGATACAAGTTAATAATAAAGAAAGCCTTGCTACAAGGATATTACTGGTCAAGTATGAACAAGGAAGCATCGACACTAGTACACGCATGTGAAGTCTGTTAGAAGTATTCATCACAAATTGGGCGTCCATCCACAAAGGTGGTCCCAATCCCCTTAATGGGAAGGACCTTTATAATGTCACCGCCATCGCTCACCCAAACACCCATGCACTCAAAGACATGCAAGGCAATAGACTCAAGAATATGTTTAATTAGGAACATTTGAAAAAGTCTTACACATGAAGAAACAACGCCTTATATGTAGATCCTTAATGGTTTAAAGGCGTCGACTAATGTCGCTCGTTATAACTGAAGGCATCAAAGAACTTGTGAGGTTAAAAAATGGCATCGACTTTATGCAAAACACTTAAAGGTTCAAGTACTTGATCTAAATCAATCTTACAAATTTAAGATGTTCATAAGTAAAAGATCGGAAGGTGTTGACTTAATATTTTCAAGTGGAGATTATTATCAATCATAATTTAAAAATATAGGGGCATTAAGTTGCAATGACTTTATCCAAAAGCAGATTAAAAAATGCAATATTTTAAAGGAAGTATGATTTCATTAAATTTTAAAAGTTTGGATTGCATGGGAGATACAACATTATTCAGCAAAAGTACAAAAATTACATATGAAAAAGTTCAAAGCCTAAGGCGACCCCCAGAGTATTTGGAGTCTCCTATTCCTCGACATCATCTGATGTCACAAACCCACTAGATTCTCCCTCATGCATTGCCTGTTGCACATCAGCTTCCTTCCGGGTCAGGTACCTCTTTAAGGATGGTAGTCAACCAAACGGGAAATTAGTATCCACCTATTTGTTAAACTCATGAACAACAACATAAACTCTCTACTGCCTCCTCAAGTCTTTTAGGGAGCTCATCCTTTAGAAGTTCCACCTCATTCACCGCCTCATTTGACTTTTCCTATGCTACCTTGTGACGCTCCTCCAAATTAATCAGCTGAGTGTAGAGTTTCGCCTTTGCCCCCAAGAACTCCTTGGCATGCACTATGGTCTCTTCCCTCATAGACAGGGCATCACCAAGATGACACTCTAGGCACATGTCCTCCGTTGTGAGGCATTCAACCTCCTTCCCATTTGTGACCTTAGCATCTATGGTGACACATTTATGTGCCAACTACATAGTTGTCGTCCTAACCTTGGTCTGCAAAGAAATCATATGCACTAAAATAATGGAAAAGGAAGTTATAGATTATTCAAGGAAAAATAAACATAAAACGAGAGAACTTACATTGGTAAAGGTGGTAAGGTTATGACGCACAAGTCATTCCACAAACCTTACGTTTAGATTTATGGGCACCAAATCTAGCGGAGGGACAATCCTTGTCAAAAGGTTGTGGGAAGGGTCGTTAGTTCCCAGTGAGTTACTCTCCACCAATTTAGCCAACTTCGAGCGTCGGCACAACTCCTATGCCTAGTGTCGCCTTCAGGGGTCCCTTTCCTCATAAAGGTGTTGTAGGAGATTGTAATAAGGACAACATACCTCATCGTCACTTCACTGGAACCTTCCTCGTAAGCCGACAATTGAACGAGCTCCGACGGGGGAAACACTTCCTCTATTTCTAAGAGAGTGGCTGACCTAACAGGCGCCGTCGTCGCCCAACCGCCTAAACCAGGGAATGCAACATTAGTCCATTGTATACCATGTATCCATGCATCGGGAGACCCCCCACCTTTTAGTGTTATTGATATAAAAAAATCCTAGAGCTATATCAGGAGGTTATCTATGAGTAGGGCCTATACCTTTCTAGATTCACAGCTAGCGGTTCATGCTCCATAACCTCTAGAAGTTTCTCCTTCTTGGAATGATGTCTCATCTTTCGATTCTTAGAAGGCTCTGCTCCTTCAGAAGCGACACATGCTCTTTACTGTATGGAGGAAGTAGGAGGGGTGAATAAGTTATCGAACCTTCCTACAAAAACGAAAAAATGAATTTCGTAGATTACCTAATTAAGTGGATAAGATAACGATAATAGATTTATTATAGAAGCAACCAGTGATGCCTCCATCATCGACTTGGACAATAAGAAGGAAATTTTAGGAGTGTTTTAGATAGGTAGGTCTCAACACCTTTTCATTATCATCAGATATCTTCTCGATCGTAGGGCAGGGTCCGTCTTGGTCGTTCTCAGACATCGAGCGACGCCTCCCCTACTTGAGAAGCAGCTCAGTAACAAATAATCAACATCATACTTGAGAAATCAGTCTGAATTAAACACCATAAGTAGCAGCAAGCAACTCAGCATAGTTGCAGCAAGCAATTCAGCATGAGAACCAGCAGATTTTCTTAAATAGAGTCGGAGGTCCAGAAACCTTACCTCGGTATGATCACAGGTCTGATCATACCTATTGAGGCATGAAGAAGAAGATCACGAAGCTGGAGAAGAGTCGCACAAACAGAAGCAAATGGATCAGTGTAGATCTTGATCGAAACGGAGCAATCTGAAGAACAACTAATTTGAATTGCTGAAATCGAATTGTTGCTGCTGAAATTGGAGTAGATTGCTGCTGTTGAAATCAGAATTGATATGAAGATGCTGCAGAATCGGTTCGGTGTGATCTGAAGGTTGAAGAAGTCGATGCTGCATAATCGTTGTATTTGGAGAATCAGCTGTATTTGGAGAATCGATGTATTTGTATAGCCTCGATGCTGAAATGATTTTCTTCATCATGATCTGGAGCAGAAGGTGGCAAGCTGATCACAATCACCAATTGTAGCAGAGAACTGGAATCAATGCTTCTGATCGGTGGCAAGCTGTTTACCAAAGTAACAGCAGGAGGTGGCGCCCACTGTTTAATTGACAGCACTGAATGTGAGGAGCTGAAGATCAAAGCATGAGTTGGAGGAGATAATGAAGCATGAGCTGGAGATGGCGAAGCAGGAGCTGGATGACTTCAATGGAAAGAGAACAAGCTGAGTAGAAACAGGATTGGATCAACTGAACAAGAACAGATTCGGTTCAGCCCTAGGAAAGTTCAAGCTCTGATACCATCTTAGTCAATCTCAGATGAGATTGAGAAGAGAAATGAGAGAAGAATGGATGACTTGAAGATGAAGCAATCAGAATTCTGTTAAAACAGAATTACTAGAAAAACAGAGCAACTTTCGTCAATTCTTTCAAGTTAAGTTTACAGACTGAATCATCACCTATTTATAGTCTAATCTAATGAGAAGAAGAAATGAAGATTACAAGACTCCAAGCTATAGACTAGACTCTACTAGAAAACACTAGAAAACTCAAGAACATAAGAGAGAATGATCTGAATTACTATAGAAGCAATCTATACAATAATCATATACTTATCATAACTCCTAACATTCCCTATCCAAGATCCTTTTTTAACATGCTTGCTTGATCTTGTTTGAATCACTATTCATTCCTTCTGCATACTTAGCCCAGCTTTTTGAAAACCAGATACGAATGTCTACTTGCAACTCTCACCAATCTTGACCACAATCTAAATTGCAGTTCATCTTTTCTTTTCTTCATCATATCATCTCAAAACAAAATTAGAAGACCACATAATTCTTTACAATTAAATTCCCGAGATATCCAAATCATAAACCAAGCTCAACAAGTTAGTATTGATCACTACTCAGTATACTATGCAACTTCTCTACTAAACCAATCATAACAAATACTCGTTTCAACCTTATGAGATATATGAGGGAAATCTCTTCTAAAGACTCATGATATACATCAAAACTTGATATAGGCATCCTGATAGAGATTCAATTTCATCTTCCATTTGCAATTCTTTTTTTTTCTTTTCACAATTGATCTTTATTGATTTTTTTTTTTAATGATGGAAGGTTTGAGCCTTCATCTTTTCATTGGGGTTGGAAGGTTTGAGCCTTCATCTTTTCATTCTCAAACCAAAGAAGAAGTATCTTTGACGTTTTCTTCTTCAATGATTATTTTTGAACTAAACCCCATGAGCTATCATATCAAAACAATCTCTAGGATTAACCCAAAATTAAGATGAGATCATGAAGAACTGAAGAAGACAGATATCACCAATATATGATCATAAGGAAAACAAGTAAAGAATGATCAATTAAGAAGAGAAGAAGATGCACCACAGAGTACCAAGTCAATACACACTATTTGACAAATGGTTTATGATGAATATCACGACAAGAAAAGCAAGAACATAGTAATCAGCTAATTCTAATAAGAGATGATAGTACAAGAAAAAAAAATAACAAACAACTTATAAAAGATCAACACAAATGAGAACACAAGATATGACACATATCTGATATGAAACAACAACTGGGCAAAATATTCAGAAAGAACAGAAAAGAGAATCATAAAACAATACCAGCAACCAAGCATCAGTAGATTACACACCTTCAGTAAGACATTTAGACAAAACCTCAACTTCTTCCAGAGAATAAACACCAAGCTTTTGACGAAGAGGAACAAAATTCTTTTCATTGAGTGGTTTTGTAAGAATATTTGCAAACTGATCATCAGAAGGAACAAAATTAACAATCACCTGACCATTAGTAACCTTTTCCCGAACAAAACTAAGATCCATCTCAACATATTTCATTTTTGAGTGATGTATAGGATTTTCAGTCAAACCAAGAGCACTTGTATTATCAGACCAAACAACTGGTATAGAAGACAGAGAAACCTGAAGTTCCCGAAGTAAGGATGTCACCCACATAATTTCACATATAGCATTTACAATTGCTCGGTATTCAGCTTCAGCAGATGATCGAGAAATGACAGATTTCTTTTTGGAGCTCCACACAATTGGGGTACCATTAAGAAGAAGAAAATGTCCAGATATTGCTTTCCTATCAGTTGGATCACTACCCCAATAGGCATCTGCATATGAAACAAGAGACACTTCATTAGTAAGTAAAGGAGTAGCTTGAAATAAAACACCATGAAACAGGGTGCCTTTAAGATATTTCAACACATGAACCAAAGCATTCCAGTGAACTAAGGTTGGTGCTTGAACAAATTGGCTTAATTTGTTCACAGCAAATGCAATATCAGGACGGGTAGCACATATATGCTGAAGAGCACCCACAGTACTCCTATACAAATCCTCATTAGGACAGGGAACACTATCCTTATCACATAAGATTTTTGACAAAAAATTACCTGTCATAGGCATAGGCATAGGAGATGTGTCATTCAAACCTGTTTTACTAAGTAGCTCTGATATATACTTATGCTGACTGAGAAGTAAACAATCATCTTTTACCTGCACATCCATACCCAAAAAATAGTTAAGATATCCTAAGTCTTTACTTAAATTCAGTATTGATTTGAGTAATCACTTCTTCAATATCATGCTGATTGTTTCCAGTGACCACTATATCGTCCACATATACTAGAAGAAAAACAGAACCTGTAGAAGACTTTTTGATGAACAAACAATTATCAGATTTAGATACATGAAACATTAATTGACCTAACAGAAAATGCTTGAGCTTTTCAAACCAAGCTCTCAGTGCTTATTTTAAACCATATAATGCCTTATGAAGCTTACATACCAGAACATTTCCAGAGGAGTCGCGCTGCTCAAAACCAGGAGGCTGAGTCATGAACACTTCTTCTGTAAGATCACCATGTAAAAATGCATTATTCACATCAATTTGCCTGAGCTGCCACTTATTAGTTAATGCTAAAGACAACACAATACGAACAGTAGGTGATTTAACAACAGGGCTAAAGGTTTCATAAAAATCAAAACCAGTTTTTTGCGAAAATCCTTTAGCAACCAACCATGCTTTGTATCTGTTTACTGAACCATCTGAGTTGCGTTTGATCTTAAAAATCCATTTGCACCCTACTGGAATACGACCTTCAGGTAGAGGAACAAGAGACCAAGTGTTATTGGTTGACAGAGCTTGCAGCTCATCATGAACAACTTGAGACCACTGTGTAGTCCAAAGAGCTGCATGTATTGATAAAGGTTCTTAATCAAGTAAATCCACTGAATCATCTTTAACTTCAGTTAAAGCTGCAAACTGAGAATTGGTTTTTGATCTTGTCATCATAGGATGTACGTTTTGTCTACGACCAGAAAAGTTTAAATGCTCTGAAGACCTGTTAAAATCTGAAGGTGCTGATACTACAGAAAGATCATTAGTACCATTTGTCACAAATCTAGAAGATTCTACTAAACCATTATTTGAGGAGGGAACATACTTGATTACATCATCTTGTTGTCTTGAAGATTCAATATGAGGAGCTAAATCATTTTCTAAATACACAGCTCCAGGTACCTCTATATCAGAAAGAGACACAACACCGGGTACCTCCACATCAGAAAGAGAATTAGACATTTCATTAGAAGGAAAAGAAGAACTAGTAGGAGATGAAGTTCCAGGACAAGTAGGATATATATTGGACTGATCAGCAGGCATGTCAACAAATCCAAATGGAAGAAAAAATGGATCACTAGTGTGAGTGTTTTTCGGAGTAGATGACAAAATAAACTTGCCATTTTTTTCAGCAAATGGAAACACATTTTCATGAAAGCGAACATGCCTTCAAATGTAGAGTTTACCATTTGAATCTAAATACTTGTAGCCATGCTGTTGAGAACAGTATCCCAGAAAAACACAAGGAGTTGAGCGAAAATCAAGCTTGTGTCTATTAAACGGACGAGTAAAGGTAAAACACAAGCAACCAAAGACCCGCAGCATAGAGTAGTCAGGTACCTTACCAAATAGTTTTTCATGAGGTGAAAGGTTAAAAATTACCTGAGTAGGAAGTCTATTTATTAGAAACACAGCTGTGAAAAAGGAATCGTTCCAGTACTGCATAGGCAAGCTTGCTTGATACATACGTGTTAGTCCCATTTCAACAATATGTCTATGTTTTCGTTCAACTATTTCGTTTTGCTCAGAAGTATACGGACAAGTAATCCTATGAGCAATACCTTTTTGAACAAAATAAGGAGAGAGAGTTTTAAATTCTCCTCCTCCATTGATTTGAACAGCTTGTAAAGAACACGACAACTGCCTTTCGGCCAAAGTATGAAACTGAATGAATATATTGGTAGCATCACTCTTTTTATCTAGAAAATAAATCCAAGTATACCTCGAATATACATCAACTATACTCATATAGAATTTCTTTCCATTTGAAGTCACAGGGGCAGGTCCCCACAGATCAACCTCAATCAACTGAAAAGGCCTAGTATACTGAGATGTAGAATTAGAAAAAGGAAGACGTATGCTTTTACCTACAGAGCAAGCATAACATAAACCATAAGAAGATGAACACTTTTTATCAAACTGAGTGAATACAGAATTCAGAACTTTAGACGATGCATGTCCAAGTCTTTGATGCCAAAGCATAGCAGAATCAACAACATTAACATTGTGACAAGTTCCTTCAAAAGCAGTATTCTTATTAGAAAATCTAGAAGAACTAAAACTACCGAAGTCTAACTTGTATAATCCTCCAGACTCTTCTCCTTGAAGTAAGACCTTCTTAGTAGCTGAATCACGAATGAGACAATACGAAGGATGGAACTCAAAAAACGCAGCATTATCCCTGGAAAACTGAAAGACAAAAACTAAGTTCTTAGTAATTTAGGAGAGTAAAGTAAATTGTTAAGAAACAATGATTTAGAACTAGTATTTATCACAGATGTTCCTATGTGAGAAATGGATAAATGTGAACCATTTCCAACTTGAATTGTACCTGCACCTTTGTATGGTTCAGCTCCAACAGGTTGAACATTTGAAATGTGATTTGATGCTTCTGAATCTGGATACCAGATCTGATCAGTACGAATCTGTTGAGGCTGAGGAAGGGATGCAAAATTCACTTGAGGAGTATGATTCGATTCTTGAGCAATTGAAGGAGCAGATACAACACCAGTAGGAAGAGGTGTGCTTGCAAATCCATATGGAAATCCATATGGAAGCATATACAGATACTGTCCAACAGAAGGAGTTGTAGGAAGATACATTGCAGGATTGACAGAGTTTGAAACCGAGTGAGGGATAGCATTTTCAGAACTGAAGGTGTGATGCTGAGGTGCAGATTGTAGAGTAATACTCGAGGAAGGATGATGTTGAGATTGAGAAATATTGAGCTGATATGAGGTTTCATTCCAGTCATTCCACGATGTTTGACAGACGTTTGCAGACATCTGTCCAGTTGATCCATTTGTTGAATTGATTCCGTGAAAATTGACATCAAATCTCTTATAGCACCTATTAACAAGATGACCGACTTTGCCACACAATTGGCATTGCGGTCTGTTTCCTCCTCTGCCTCGTCCAGCATATCCTCTTCCACCATTGTTCTGACTCGGATTTGTATATTGATTTTGAGCAGAAGCTTGATTTTGTCCTCCAAAGACACTTCCATTTTGACTATATGCAGGAGTTGTCACATTGAGATGATTTGATCCTCAATTCTTCGATACATCTTCTGTACTGTGAACCATTGCTTGAGGCAGTAGCAATGGATCAAACAGCTGATCACGGCTTCTGGTTTCAGCATCCAAAAGTACAGAGCTGACTGATGCAAGGTCATATAGATTCCTACTTGCGTGTATTACAGCAACAACATTATCGAATTGTCCTTGAATTCCATCTAGAACAATTGATATCTTTTGCATTTCATCAATTCGATGACCGCAAATCGCCAAACTGTCGCAAGTAGATTGAATATCCGCTAAATAATCACGACCCGACTGAGTTATGAGTTTTCTCGCATTCAATCTGCCATAGAGACTCATAACTCGAGTAGTGGATGAGGATGAAAACATTTGACGCAGCTTGGACAAAATTGCACTTACAGTCATGCAGCCTAGCAGGTATCTATTTACTTGTGTACAGATTGATACAAGAAGCCATGAAGCTAATGCACTATCTCGTTGCAGATATGAGGAATAGACAGGATTTGGAATATTTTCGCCATTTTCATTAACAATCTGCATTGGAATGTCTCTAACACCATACAGATGAGATTCAAGATTGAATCCACGAACAGCAAGTAGTACCTGCTGTTTCCAAGACTGGAAATTGTCATCTCCAGTGAGAAGGCAGACGTGTTTGTTCGAAAAGGCTGGAGGAAGTAGATCATCCATTGCTTAAGACGAAAACGACGAACGAACTGAAACCGGAGATTTGATTAAAGAAATCGACGCTTGAAGACGAATCAGATGTTGATGCCACCAGATTCTTGCAGCTCTGATACCATATTAGTCAATCTCAGATGAGACTGAGAAGAGAAATGAGAGAATAATGGATGACTTGAAGATGAAGCAATCAGAATTCTGTTAAAACAGAATTACCAAAAAAACAGAGCAACTTTCTTCAATTCTTTCAAGTTAAGTTTACAGACTGAATCATCACCTATTTATAGTCTAATCTAATGAGAAGAAGAAATGAAGATTACAAGACTCCAAGCTATAGACTAGACTCTACTAGAAAACACTAGAAAACTCAAGAACATAAGAGAGAATGATCTGAATTACTATAGAAGCAATCTATACAATAATCATATACTTATCATAACTCCTAATATAAATGACGTTCACCGTGGTCAGTTTGGACTTACAGGGTATGAGTTATATTTTTTTAGCCAAATTTTCATATCTCAACTTACGGCAGAGCCTACAGTCAATCCGCAAGTCCAAATTTAATATTGTTTGCATCATTTGAATCGAAATTAAAATATCTACTTACTGTAATTTTTATTTATTTTTAATAATGTTTAATTTTTTTTAAAATTAAACATCAAATCGTAAAAAACGTACAAAAAAAAACAATTTCGCCACTAGGGGTAGCGAAATTCATAAAACCACAACCCCAAGCAGCGTTTTATGAAAAATGCTACCCCAAGCAGCGTTTTATGAAAAACGCTACCCCTAGTAGCGTTTTTTGAAAAATGCTAAAAAATGCTACCCCTAGTAGCGTTTATATACATTTTGCTAAATATTTTTTTTAGTATACTTACATTTTTAAATATTTTTTGCACAGTAGTTACTTTTTAAAAAACTTCAGATTCTCTATAAATACTACACTATTACTTCATTTATGAGGTTTCTACTTTCTGACACATACATATATCATTGCTCCCTAAAATTCGGGGTGACTTTGTCATCCAAAGAGAAATATCAAATAAAACATGATTTTTACTTCTTGCATGGGTTAAAGAATACGATGAATATTTCAATAGAAATTTTTTAATTGAAAAAATTATGTACACATGTATTCTATATATACAGTTAATCCTACTTAATTAGGCCTAATCCGTCACTTAATTCTCTAACAACTCTTTTTACATTTATTGTCTAACAACTATATTTTTGTATTTTCCTTTTTCTAACACTTCCCCTTAAATTGAGCAGTGAGATCTTCGATGCTTAACTTCCTTAGAATGTTGCTGAAGATTCTTCTGCTTACCGGCTTGGTTAATATGTCTACTAGTTGATTTTCAGACCGTACAAATTGAAATTCCTTCTTTGAGCTTCTCTTTGATGAAGTGTCTATCTATTTCTACTTGTTTTGTACGATCATGTTGTACCGAGTTTTTTGAGATGATGATCGTCGCTTGATTATCACACATGATTTTACTTGAATCTGATGGAGGGAACCCAATTTCTGTTAGTAGCTTTCGTAGCCATAATACTTTAGTCAATCCTCATGCTATTCCTCGTAATTTAATTTTTGTACTAGATAGTGCAACCACCTTTTATTTCTTACTTTTTCAGGTAACTAACTTTCCCTCGACTAGGGTGAAATACCTTGATGTAGATCTTCGATCTGTTATATTACTAGCCCAATCTACATCGGTGTACCCTTGTAACTTCAAGTGTCTGTTTGGTTTGAAGAGTATCTTGTGACTTGTTGTTCCCTTTAGGTACTTATATTTCTCCATACATCATTCACATGCTCTGTTTGATGTTGATTAATGAACGGACTTACCATTCCTACTCCATATGTGATATATGGGCGCCTATTTGAGAGAGATATTAATTTTCCCACCATCCGTTTATATCTTTCCTTTTCTATCGGTTTTGCCATTTCCACGTTCTAAAGTTGGTGGTTTATTGTCATCGATGCACCGACAGGTTTGCAGTCGATCATTACAGTTTCTGCTAATAGATTATATTTATATATATATATATATATATTCGGATAAATAAAGATTCATTGTATAGATCTCAGTACCTCGATTCCAAGGAAGTATTTGAGTCTTCATATATCCTTTATTTTGAACTACATGAATAGGTTCTCCTTTAGTCTTTTCATTTCTTCCACGTCGTTACCTGTAATGATCATATCATCGACATATATAATTAAAATGTTACTAATTTACCTTTTCACTTGAGGAACAAAGTGTGGTTTGAATTGCTTTGTATGAATCCATATCCTTTCATCGCTAGAGTGAACCTGCCAAACCAGGATCAGGGTGATTGTTTGAGCTCGTAGAGTGATTTATTTAATATACATACTTCTCTTGACTGAAATCCATCTATGAACCCGGGCGGTGTCTCCATGTGTACTTCTTGTTTTAGTTATCCATGTAAGAAAATAATCTTCACATCGAACTAGTGGAGTGATCATCCTTCATTTACAGATATCGAGAGAAGGACCCTGATCGTGTCGATCTTGGATACTAGAGAAAAGGTTTCTGAGTAGTCAAGTCCATATGTTTGAGTATAACCCTTTGCTACTAGTCATGCCTTATATCTTTCGATAGTTTCGTCTGATTTGTGTTTAACTGTAAATGCCCAGCAACAACTGGTAGGATGCACTTCTCCCATGTGTCATTCTTCATCAATGCCTTCATCTCTGTTTTCATTGCACCTGTCTAATTTTTTAATTCTAAGGTTTGTTGTACTGTGGTCGGAATTGTTCTGAATATAGTGAGGATGTGAATGCCTTAGCTTATTCGGATAAGCTCCCTCTGGCTATATTTTCTATTAGATACTTCGATCCTCGAGCCTCCTTTACTGGGGAGTATCGTTTCGGTGAAACTCCCTTATTACTTCTTGGTGGCAGTGTATATCTTGTTGTTTCCTCGTGTATTGGTTCAACATGTTCTACTGCTATCTCATGGTCACTATGGTTAGAGAGAACATATGGATTTTCAAAGATTTCAGTATTACTTACCTCAAACACCAAGTTGGGAATGCTTTTTTCAGTGACACATAGTTCTGCCATAGATTGTATGGAAATCTCGGGAGGTGACTCCTCTTCAGGCTCATCTTCAGAACGATGATGGCTTATTATAATTTCTTCCGATGATGGAAGACAAATTAGTGTGTCTATATATTCTCTCTCCCCCTAATTAACCACTAGGTTTGGTATGATAGTAGTACTCGGTCTCAAGAAAGTCATAGTTCATGGTGGTGAACATGTGATGACTTTTGGGATTATAACACTATATATCCTTTTTGTTTGACTCCATATCCACAAAGATACACTTTTCAACACATGAATCAAATTTGGTACGATCGTGTTTGCGGATATGGACAAAGACGGAACAACCAAAGATTCGTGGGTAAAGAGTAAGAGTTGGGGGTATTTTAGTAAATTTAGATAGAACCTTGTATAGGAGTTTTGAGTCTAAGAATCTTGGTGGGAAGTCGAATAAGAAGATAAGTGCTTGTAGTAAGAGGTTCAAGCCAAAACAATTTTGGGACCCTAAACTCAATTAAAAGGGCCCAAGTCATTTCCAAAAGGATACGATTTTTTTGTTTAGCTACACCATTTTGTTTGGGAGTATCGAGGCAAGTGATTTGATGGATTAAGTCCTTGTTTTGAAAAATATTATTTCATGGATGTGTTGATAAATCCCCATATCAAATCACAAAATTTGGATGTGTTTTTTTTGGATTTGGAGTTTGAATCATAGTATAAAATGTGGTAAATTTTTCAAAGACCGCATATTTTTGCTTCAAAAAATATACACACGTGATCCTAGTACAAACATCTACAAATATGAGGAAAAAAAACGAAAGCCTTGTCCTCCTATAATTGGAGTCAGACCTAAACATCAGAATGAATTAACGAAAAATGTGAATTAACCCTTGTATTATTAGGTTTCAATGTTTGGCGATGACTTTTGGCTAACACACAAGTTTCACAATTTAAATTATTGAAAGTAAAAAGTTTGGGAAATAAAAGTTTTAAATAACCCGTAGACGGATGTCCCAACCTTCTATGCCATAGTCAGGCTTCCCAATTTCTATTCCCGTGAGCTAGCATGGTAGTGCCTTTACGAGTCACCTTGCTTACGTAGTACAATCCATGGCTTTCAGTGCAACGTCCAATAATCGTACCTCGTCCTGATGTCCTGCAAAACTCAAAAGGTTGGATGCATAAGTACGGTACAATTAAGTTATTTTGTTACATGGCTAATTGATAATAATTCATGTGCACAAGACATACAAACAATTAGATAGGGTTAGTGTTTGTGAAATTTCAATGGTTCCTCCTCCTTCTAAAGGAACTATTTTCCCATTAGTTGTTTGAACAAGTTTTTTTTGTTGGTTTAGACGGTGATCTAATGTCAAATTTTTCAAAAGACAATGTATCGGTAGCACCGCAATCAAATATCCATTTTTATTTGATTTGTTTATCATAGTTATAAACCATATTTGTTGTTCCTAGATATTCCGGGTTTATGTGTTTAAATTTTGTTCAGTTTAATTTAAAATATTTTTTTATGGGGGTGTTTTTCATTTAGAGGTTTCACGTTTAAACAATTCGGGGTCATTTTGTAATAGTTTAAAAACATTGGGGGTAAAATAGCTAGGGTTTAAAATATTAGGGTTTGGGAATAATTCTCAAACCCTTTACCTTCAACCCTAGCCATAGCAGCTCCTCCATTCGATCCTGCTTTCTCATTTTGTTAGTCCGTTCGTTCGTTCCTCCATTCGGTCCTGCTGCGTCTGGTGCTGATAGTGATGACGTTGCCCACAACTATTCCTCTAAAGACTCCTCCTTCTTCCGCTTAATTGTGGCCTCATCTGCCGGTGCTGGTGACCTATGGGTTGCCCACAATTGTGGCTGCCCTTCCTCTTGTTCTGATACGATCCTGAGAATCGTATCGAGCACCTGAACAGAAATTGAGAGAAAAGAGAGAGAGAGATAGTTTGTTGATTTATTTTCCGAATGAAATCCAAATCCTTACAGCATAACAGCTAAAATAGGATAACCATACTAACTCTGGTTTCATCGACTCAGCCTTATTTAACTACGGTCGGATTGATTACTCTGGTTCAACAGAAAACCCAGCTACGCTTACTTAGGTCCCAAGTTTCCTGGTTTGTCTCGCAACAATACTCCCCCCTAAGCAAGGACCTTGACCTCAAGGTCGAAGTCTGGATATCTCTTGCAGAACTCATCTTTGAACTCCCATGTCGCTTCTTCACTTGACTGTCCTTCCCATTGAACTAATAGCTTGGTGGCAGCTCGGTTTCCTCTCTTGACCATTTTCCTTTCCACTATAGCAATCGGCACCTTGGCACTTGATTTGAGGAATTCCTTTGGCAGATGTGTGACCCGATCATGAGCCCCATATGCAAGCTTCAGCTGTGATACGTGAATTGTTGGATGCACCAATGCCTCGACTGGAAGATCCAATCTATAGGCGACAGCTCCTATCTTCTCGATCACCTGATATGGTCCAAACCATTTAGGTTGGAACTTGTTGACCCCCTTATTACGCATTGAATGCTGAGCATAGGCGTGTAGCTTCATGAAAACCCAATCACCAATCTCAATTACCCTCTCTGATCTTTTCTTGTCTGCCAATTGTTTCATTCGGTTCTGAGCCCTCTCTAAGTGAAATTTCAGCAATTTAATGATTTCTTCCCTATCTTTGAGTAGATTGTCAACCGCAGCTTCTTTTGATTTTCTAGCAAAGTAAGGAAGATGGATAGGAGGAGGGTACCCGTACAAGGCTTCGAAGGGAGTTGTCTTAATGGATGAGTGCCAGGAGGTGTTATACCACCATTCTGCTAATGCCAGCCACTTGCACCATGTCGAGGGTCGTTCCCCAACCATACACCTAAGGTATGACTCCAAGCATCTGTTCACCACTTCGGTTTGGCCATCAGTCTGTGGGTGATAGGCCGATGATAGACATAGCGAGACACCTTGGTGTTTGAATAACTCCTGCCAGAAATTACTTAAGAAGACCGAATCCCGATAACTCAAGATCCTATTAGGTAGCCCATGCAGTTTGAAGACATGGCTCAAGAACTCCTCCGCCACTGTAGCCGCACTAAAGAGATGACTCAACGCCATGAAGTGCCCGTACTTAGTGAACCTGTCTACGACCACAAAGACCACGAATGACCACCTAGAGCAGAGCAATGATAAATCCTTAGAATATCTTCTCTCAATTCATTGTCATTTCCTACTACCATCTTCCCTTGTTTTCGCAAAATCCCATCCCCATAAGTGAATCTGGAAGGCCCAACTCCACAGCCTAGCTGTTGAATCACGGATGAGTAGTCCAAATCCCGGTCATAACTCTTCTTGATCCTTTCTAACATATCCGAAGACACAGACGTGACCACCATTGACAGTAACTCTGACCCCGTTACCCTTGAGAGAGCATCAACAACTTTGTTCTCAACCCCTTTTTTATACTGTATCTCGTAATCGTACCCCAATAGCTTCGCAAGCCAAGTGTGTTGTAGCGGCGTAGACACCCTCTGCTCTAGTAGATATTTCAAACTTCTGTGATCCGTCTTAATGATAAAATGTCGGTCTATGAGGTAGAAATGCCACTTTTTTTTATAGCTAACAGTACTGCCAATAATTCTTTCTCGTACACGGACAACACCTGTTGTTTGGGAGCTAGAGCCTTGCTTATAAAAGCAATCGAGTGTCCTTTCTGCATAAGGACGGCTCCTATGCCTATCCCGGAAGCATCTGTCTCTACTATAAACGTGTCGTTCATGTTTGGTAGTGTCAAGACTGGTGTTGATGTCATTGCCTCCTTGAGTGTCGAGAATGAGTGATCCGTCTCGACCGACCATTTAAACGAATACTTTTTCAGTAACTCTGTCAAGGGCTTACTAATAGATCCGTAGTTCCTCACAAACTTCCTATAGTATCCAGTGAGACCCAAAAATCCCCGGAGTTGCTTAACTAACACCGGTTTGGGCCAATTGCGAACCGCTTCTATCTTGGTTGGATCGGTAGACACTCCTTGACCCGATATAACGTGTCCAAGATACTCTATCTGTGCTCCTCCAAATGAACATTTCGACCTCTTTGCAACTAAGGAGTTAACCACCATAAGATTGAATACCACATCTAAGTGTTTTACATGCTCTTGGAGGCTCGGACTAGAGATTAGAATGTCGTCAAAAATACTAGCACAAACTTCCTCAAATACGGCTTAAATATGCCATTCATCAACCCTTGAAATGTAGCCGGTGCGTTCGTCAAACCAAACGGCATTACCCTGAATTCATAGTGACCCTCGTGCGTACGAAATGCTGTCTTGTGAATGTCCCCCTCGAACATCCTCACTTGGTGATAACCCGAGCGTAGGTCTATCTTTGAAAACACGGCCGCCCCATGCAACTCGTCAAGCAGCTCGTCAATTAACGGTATCGGAAATTTATCCTTGATTGTCAAATCATTCAGCCTCCTATAATCTACACACATTCGCCACGATTGATCTTTCTTCTTTACTAATACCACGGGTGATGAGAATGGGCTAGAACTCGCTTGTATGACTCCTGAATCCAACATTTCTCTTATCATCCTCTCAATGATGTCTTTTTGCGGTGCGGGGTAGCGATAAGGCATTTGATTGACCGCCACTCCTTCTTCCGTCAAAGGTATTCTATGGTCCACCTCACGCTTGGGAGGCAACCCCTTCGGTTCTTGAAATACTTTGTCATATTGTTTTAGCAGCTTCTCCATCTCCTCTGTTTTCCTGCTGTCATTACTCACCTCGGTGGCAAAGACTGAGGCATGTTGTCCCGGATTCATCAGTAAAGAAATGCTACATAGTTGTACTGATGCTAACTCCCCTTTCTTAGCTAGTATAGCTGTCATCTGCTCCACTGAAGCTGTCTTCACCGAATTGCCCCCATTGCCTTTGAGTTGGCATTTCTGTTCTCCCAAATTAAAGCTCATGGTGAGCTCCCTGAAATTCCAAATGATATCTCCCAATGTGACCAGCCATTGTACACCTAACACCATGTGGTAATTATCCAAGGGAATAAGAAACACATCAGCCACAAAGGACTCTCCCTGCATCGACCACTGAAAACCCCTGCATATCTTACTACAAGCCATGGTGTTTCCATTTGCCACAATTACCTTCATTGTATTGATCTCCTCTGTGGGGCAGCCCATCTTAACAGCCATACCGATGTCGAGGAAGTTATGTCTACTCCCAGAATCGATTAAGATTTGTAGTCTCTTGTGCCTTACCATTCCCTCCATCTTCATAGTTGAGCAATGAATTGTTCCCCTAATAGCATGTATAGATATATGCGGTACTGCTTCTTCCTCTGCTTCCTCATCAATGACAGGTTCCAAAGTTTCCTCCCGCTGTTCCTCTTGATCATCGTCCCCTACCTCAATCATAAATACATGTCTTCCTCTGCTGCATTTGTGCCCAATTACGTATTTCTCCGGACACCAGTAGCATAGCCCTCTCGCTCTTCGGTTCTCTAATTCCTTACTCGACATTGTTTTAGCAGCTGGTCCTTTATTCATTGGCCTTGTCTGAATCGTGCTACCAGCAGCTGCCTTACTGACTCCATCATATTGAGCTCTATTACCTTCACCAAATCTCGATTTCAGCTGCAGTCCCGATACATCATTGTGCAACTTAGCAAGGGCATAAGCTTCATGCAGATTAGAAGGTCTTAATAACCGCACAGGACCTTGCAACGATGGTTTGAGGCCACCAATAAAGAAACTTAACACAGCTCCCTCAGACATATTTTCAATCACTTGAACCTTGTTTAACAGATAATCGAACCTCCTGAAGTAATCTGTGAGTGATCCCTCCTGCCTCAAATTCTTCATTTATAGCACCGGGTCGCCGTACATCTCCTCTCCAAACCTTGCCTGAAGCGCAGCCACATAATCGTTCCAAGAAAGCCTTCGGTTCTGTCGGTTGCAGACTCTTGTAATGCTTTGGTGCCATTGTAAGGCATCACCCTCAAGATGAATAACGACTATGTTTAACTTAGCTTCTTCAGGAGTATCATCGACATCAAAATAGTGACCGCAACGAAACAACCATCCGGCTAAATCAGAACCATCAAATCTCGGAAATTCTACCTTACCGATATGATAATGGCGTCTGTCACGTTCTCTGAAGGTTTCAGTCTGTTGAGTGTTCCTATCCCCAGATGCAGCTTGCCTGGTCGCAGTATAGTCTGCAGGCCCTTTCTCCTCAGCTGTTGATATCACTGAGTCGGATCCTGAGCCCAAAATGCCCGCCTCAGATCCTTTCCCGGTCTGTCGAGCCGATACCAGCTGGAGTAATGATCGGATTTCGTCCAAACATCCCGAGTGCCTTTCAGTGAGGTTGGATAGCCTCTCGTTGGCTAGGAGCAGCTTGGAGAGAGTCTTACTCTGTTCGGACATAGCTCTCCCCTGTTCTTCGAGAGTGGCATCCACACGTAAATCCCGCTGTGCTCTGGTTTCGTTGGCCATGACAGAAGCTTCGGTCGGACGGCGGCGGAATGGAGGGCAGACCTGCTCTGATACCAGATGATACGATCCTGAGAATCGTATCCAGCACCTGAACAGAAATTGAGAGAAAAGAGAGAGAGAGTAGAGAAAATAGATAGAGAGATAGTTTGTTGATTTATTTTCCGAATGAAATCCAAATCCTTACAGCATAACAGCTAAAATAGGATAACCATACTAACTCTGGTTTCATCGACTCAGCCTTATTTAACTACGGTCGGATTGATTACTCCGGTTCAACCGAAAACCCAGCTACGCTTACTTAGGTCCCAAGTTTCCTGGTTTGTCTCGCAACATGTTCTGTGGTTCAGCCACCTCGTTTGTGGTCGTCATTCCACCATTCAGGAAATTCGATTAACTTGAAGTACTGATCCTTGGTAAGTTTACTCATTCCATAGTGACGACACTTGAATCTTGACTTTTTCACTGGGATGATGACCCGCTGGGATCCAACCGGTGCCCTTCGCGCTTAGGCCTACTGCTTCAGACTCACCTGGCGGGGTGAGGACTAGTCCAGCCTCTACACCCTGCTGTGATGACAAACGTTTTGAGACTGTCCCGAGAATCATCTGATGGGCAGTCTTCTTGAGGCTTCCTCCGCTGAAGGTAACAGATCCCATCGCAATATTTATCGTTTAATGGGATCAAATTTTCGATTTATGGTGTTTAAAAACTGGAGGAACATTTGCTCTGATCTGATGTTATTGTACGTAGCAATGTCAACTGCGGAAGTCATGGGGTTCAGATCTCTTCGTTTAATCTCTCCCCAGATCCCTTGCATCACGATCCAAAATTCTTCGAGGGGTACACCGTTCTATTTTATTTTGTTGTCTTTAAAGTGTAGGTCAAACGTTTATAGTTTGTCCATCTTGCCGATATATGAGACCACCAGTGCATCCCACAATGTTTTTGTTGTGGGATACTCGCTTAGATTGTTGGCTAATGCTAGTTCAATATTCTGTATGAGCAGTACCACTAGATTGTTTTGTTCTCATTGCTCGTATTTGTTGTCTGTCGGATCTGGTGGTGCTGGATTTTTTGATAAATGGACTAGTAGCGCATTTGATTTTTAACCTATGGCTACTCAGATCATCCGAGCCCAAAGTTCATAATTCTGGCTATTTAGTTTGAGGTTGATCTTCAAACTGTCGGAGATACTCCGTTTGGTTTGATTTTGGAATTTAAGTATGTTTTTTATGAGGTTCACTATTTGTGTTGTCAGGTCATCCTTGTTGTTGCTTTGGTTGATTGAGTTACCGTCGTCAAATATGAGAACTTGTATTCTCATAAAGCATGGATCGGATACCTCGAGAATGCATTCTATTGATTGATTGGTTCTTAAGTAAATATATATTTATAATTCATGCATTATCGGTTTATGTACTGCTTTTTGCAGAGAGTATAAGAAGGCTTCCTTCAATATACATGGAGCAGTATTGATAATTTGATTTTGTAGATATCTATAAAATTACACCACAGTCTACGATTTTGCTCCGTAATGCTTATGTATCATCATCTGGTTTAAAATTAAAATTCTCTTCAATAACATTTTAAACATAATTTTGACAAGGTGCTTAATTATACCAGTTGACCAGCTTTAATAGGTTAAGTTTTATGTTAAAGTATAGGTATAACATGTTTGGGTCATGTGATCGGATGATACCATATGTTTTTTTATGTGGTCAAATAATCCGTTATGTTTAGAGGATGTGGTATCGATTTTAGAATACGGACCGGATGTGTGTTGATATTTTCCAAACCCATTTGAAAGCATGCACTGGGAAAAGATTCCCACTACAAAAAAAACAAGACAAAACCAATCCATGCATGTCTTGGGAGAATACCATAGATGACATGAAAACACAACCCAAAAAAATCCCATAGAAACCCATATGTAAACTTAATTAATTACCACTAGCTAGTGACTAGTGATAAGATAAATTAGATGATGATTACGTTTCAATTCTAATGAGTTTGGCGATGCCGTAAGCAGCGGCAGAGGCAATGGCACCAATGAGGGCAGTTTGAAAGGCGCTGTTGAAGGGTTTGTTTCCAGTGAAGTAGCCCTTGACAAATCCAAAGATGAGGAGGGCTATTATCGTGATGACCACCGAAGCAAGCAGCGCCTGTTTTGCTATCGGTATCACCACATACGGCATTAGAGGCACCATTCCCCCAATCACGTACGATACGGCAATTGTTAGGGCACTCCACAAAGCTCGCATCGGGTTTGGCTTTTCTAACCCTAATTCAAATCTGTACCACAGATATATATAAATTATTTGATGATGATAAGAACCAACAAACCATCTTATTTGGAGAGTAGGAAGATTTCATTATATCTAGCTAGGTATCATCATGTCATTATATATTACTTCATCATGAAATCGAGCCAAGCTTGAGGGTTCCTTCGAAGAGCATTGACCACTGGCTCATATTCATGAGGCTCTACTCCATACTCTGCTAGGATTTCAGCGATTTCAGCAGCCTCTGCAGGAAAGTCAACTCAAACCCTTATTCGATCGTTTGTTAAAGGAAGTAATTGAAGTACGTACATATAAATTATTTGTCCACACGATACTTTCGATTGATAGACAAACCAGTACAGGGTTATATGTATATATATAAATAAAGAGAGGGGACCTATGTCTGGCACACTGATGATCTCTTCTTGCTCTCTCTTCAGCTCCCTCTTGTAGTGATCTGCTTCACTTTTCGCTGCAAGATACCTGACAAAATAATTTTATATATTAAAAACAATCTTAAATAAATACAATCAATTTAATTAATAATGGCTGTTCACTATACTATATTACTATACATATCTATGTCCAACCTCTAGTCCTTAATTAACTTACAAATCTTAGCTATTTATCTTCCTTCAATAATCGTGTGAAATTATTTGACTAGATTTGAATTTGTAGTTTCCTATTTAGAATTTCAACACTAGACCCGTGATATAGTTCAATTAGTTAGAGCATGTTTATGATTTATTATGTGTATGTTTTTTGTTACATAAGTCTGTTTCTGTCCAACACAAAGAGAGGTCGTCTGTCGTAGCTAGAAATGAATGAGAACAATACTCACCCTCCAAGTCCCATGGAAATGGCCCCAGCGGCGACCTCCGCGATCCCCGCCACCAAAATGATGGAGGAACTGACATCAGCCCCTGACAAACCTGCGGCAAGAGCAAAGGGAACGGTGAGACCGTCGGAGACACCGATGATAATGTCCCGAACCACCTCGCTGGAAGTGAAGTGCTTCTCCTCATGGTCGTGCAGAAGCAGCTTCTGCTTCTCGAGGGGTTTTTGCGCCATTTGAGAACAACGCCGATCGACGTGTAATGAAGTAAAAAATATATATATTGTTGATTGAATATGAAAAGGGTAGGGCGGTGTGTTTTGCAGGGAGAGATGGTGGGGAGGGAGTATATATAGATAGATAGTGGGAAGGGGAGGAGGAGAGAGGGAGTGATTGCGGTGGCTTTGTTCTCATTAATTAATACAACAAAGGGACAACAAAGTGGACTGCATTCATGAGATGATAATAATAATAATAAATATTTATATGCACGACAAATAATATATATATATATATGCAGTGTATATATGTTCCATTAGTAGGGTTTTTTTTGGCCAAAAGAACTTCCTTATATAACTATGAAAAATGGGGGTATTCTTGACCCCGATTATGTACACATGATGTCACTCCGCAAAAATTGAACGAGAGGGGGTGGGGGTTGGTTAACCCAATCCGATGGACACATCCCCTCTATAGCTTGTTTCGCTAACCAGTCCGCACTTTGATTGGTGGCCCTGGGTAACCTATTCCAAGACAAGTTCGTAATCGAACTTGCCAAAAAGAGACTATTCCGAATGATATTCTCTATCTCCCAAAAATGAGGTATACCTATTACATGGTAGATAATCACCTCCGCATCCGACTCAATAACTATAGAATCCCAATTGTTATATAAAGCAAGCTTAACGTCTTCGAACACCGCCTTCGCCTCAAGCATCACGGACGAAGATGAATGCTCCGCTCTAGTCACTCCACCGACCAGACGCCCTTGGTTGTCACGAGCCAGGACGCCGATGTTCCATTAGTAGGTTAGCAACGTGGTTACACTCTATGACGCTGTGTTGGATTTAGGTTAATGGTCGCCCATAAGTGTGAGTCCATTCAGGTAAGCCTGGTATGTGATACTGACCCTAAACCCTATCCCTCTATATATCTATATATATATATGGGGTGCTCTCCTCAGATGAGTATAAAGATATCAGAACCAGATAGCCGCCCACAGTTTAGACAAAGGTCAGCAGCTGTGGAAACCTAGGTCACTACCTGTTAACCCGTGGCGTGTCCTCCCGTCCGGCAGACCGTGATCCCAACCTCAGGCAGATCCACTTCCGCTTAGGCAATCAATCCAGAGGTAACTTAACTATATTTGATTATGTTTTACCATATATATTGCATGTATATTACATAAGCCAACATTGGTATCAGAGTCGTGTTAGGCTGGTTTCCGAATTGTCGAATTTCAGGAAAATCCCCATCGCGGTCAGTTGTGATCGCGACGAGCCCCCGCCACAGATTCAGCCACTCTGAGGCCGACATAGGGGCTGCCGGGGCCTTCGTGGCCGCGGCTCAGCCCCTGGTGGCCGCAGCCTCGGCCCCGACTAGCCGCAGCCTTCGTGGCTGCGGCACAGCCAAGGAAGGGTCGCAGCCTCCGTGGCTGCGGCCACCCTAAGCAAGGGCCGCAACCTTTGTGGATGTAGCCCTGTGACTGGATTGCACGACACCAGTCGCCGAACCCCCTCCCCCGTGGCAAGCCTTCGTGGCTGGCCAAGATGGCGGCGGTGGCGGCTGCACTGCTAGGTTTTCAAAACCCTAGCAGTTGCAAGGAAGATGACACTGTTCTGGACCGGTCTGAGTGAACCGGTCCAAACTGGTCTGGTCTAATGCGTTGGACCAGACCGGTTTTTACCCAGTCCGGACTGAAATGTTGGATCGATCTGTTCAGTCCGGACCGGTTGATAGAGGTTGATCGGCCGGTTCAGCCAGGACCGGTTGGCAGAGGCTGACTGGTTCGGTTCGGTTCAGTCCAGTTTAGATGGTTGAAAACTGTTTAAGCCGGTTTGAGCTCATTTAGAGGCTTTGGGCTACCTGAATTGGTCCGAAACGAATTTGGTTCCGATCCTGGATCCTTAGTGGGTCTTAGTGGTTTGTTATATCTGGTAATTGTGTCTAGGCCCTTTCATTAATAATTATTTTGGGCTAATTAAATTAACTGTTAGATCAATTTAATTGCTGGGAGAGCCTTATACTGTTTAATGATGCATGACTGGATAGGTAGAACGCTGTGTGGGTTCCTTGAGTTCCCTGGTTTACTTTTTGTTTTCTGCAGGGTAGATAGTCTTGCCTTACTTTATATTGTTGGCTCTTGACTCCATGACTGGTAGAATTGACTAGCTAGGTTATGACTTGTTGAGATCCGAGCATACTGTGTGAAAATTGGTCTAACATGTTGATTAATTTTGGTTAGAGTGACTTTGGTCCTCAATGTTTTGGAAATTATAAATTAGTCCCAAATTAATTTATTTTTGAAAGATTTCAATATATATGTGTGCGTATTGAATTGTGTGGTTTGTTACCTTACTTGCATAGGATAGATTACCTTGGTAGGAGATCTAGCTTTGGCATAGTCTAGGTAGCAAACCTTTAGGATTGTTTTAGTAGCCTTTCAGAAGTTTGGATAAGTTCGAACTACACTTGGGGATATGTTCTTAAGTGTGAACCGGTCGGTTAGTCTGCGAGGTTCTCTGAATTTCGTTGAATAATTCTAGGACAATTGTTTTGTGTAAGAGTCGAACACTTTTGTTTAGTGTGATATGTTCGACTCCGGTCCTTTGAGGACTGTTGGTATAGACTGTGTTTCGATTGATAGTAGTGACTTTAGGACATGCTTAGAGACGGGGAGTGCTTCTCGGCATAGCTAGAGTTGTCCTCCAGGTTTAAGTATGTTCTCAAGTCTGTCCTATCGGTCTGAGACTTGTCTTTTACATGCAATAGAACATTGTTCCTTGTGTCTCCATGATCCTATTAGAATTTCCTTTAGTTAGAGAAATTAGTTTGCCATGTAGAACATCATCGCTTAGTTGGACAAAGGTCTTAGACTTAATGGTGAGCACTATAAAATTTGGAGAAAGCATATAAAAATGGTCCTAAGTAGAAATCCATCAACCCCATCAAGAAGATTATGAAAAGACTCGATTCTGGAATAACGAATTAGCAGAAGACTTTACATTTGAGTGGGAGGTTAATGATGCTCAGACGTGTGCCATGATGCTGAGTACGGTGGATGAGTTTGAGCTTAACACATGGCTAAAGGGTTGTGAGATACTTTGTAGGCTAGAAATGGTTCTATACGACGGCTTAGTTGTGCTCACTCAACATTAAGTTTGATTCATACCTGATGAATCCTCAGCACTCTGCGAGATAGTATCTGAGGCATATGGCCATCATGACTGTGAAACTCAAGCAGAACGGTCAGTCAGTGACCGATGAGCAGCAAATCCAGGTCGTAATTCGCTCTTTGCCTAACTCCTAGAAACAGATGAAAATCTAAATAACTCATTCTAAGGCCCTCAATACCTTTGAACACGTTCGAAGGCACATTGAGTTGTAGAGGACTGACCCAAGGTCGCTGGACCTAAGGTTTAGGAGCGCGTGGCACCATCCTCTAGACCAAAGAAGAGTCGCTGAAGGCGAAGGAGTAATGCACAGTGCGATGGCGCAAATGCATTGAAGGCAAAGTAGACAAAGACTTAGGTGAACCCAAGGACTCCTCCGAAAACAACACTGCGAAAATGTTCGCGTAAGGCAGAGAAGCCTAAATACAGGAAATGCTCCAGCTGTGTCCAGTGAATACACTTTGTGAAGGCATGTCCTAAATCGAGCCGACCTAAATGTCTTGTTGGCTACTTAGTGAACTTTGTGTTTCTAGCACAGATATGTTGACTGAGTCATGTCCTTTGTGAATTTTGGATTAAGGATCGACAAATCACATCGCCAAAGATCGTAACGTTTTCGTAGAGTGCCAGAGTCCCGCGTGAAATTAGGTGGATTTACATCAACAACAACTTTAGTCTGATGTCATATCCTCTATGCTCCGTAGATTCGCCGATATGTTATTTCAGTTTTAGGATTAATGAAACTCAGTTTTATATTATCTTTTCATGAATCTTCCGTCCAATTGTTTTTTTTAGGTTCAACTTCGTTTGGCTTTAGTATTATTTCTGCTGGATTTATTGTTTCGGATTTGGATTCAGGCAACAATAATAATTTCATGTTTTTTCTTCTACTCGCGGATATGTTTGCGATGTGAATGAAAGACAAACTAGACTTGACTACAGAGGTCAACATAGAATGCAGCGGCTAGCCCAATGGAGTTTGCTGTTCTACATTCCACAAGTGGAATCGTCTACTTGTGTAAGTTGTCTAGCAGAAAATTCCACTGGAATGCCTTTTGGTTAGGCACCTAGAGCCGAATTTCCCTTGCAATTCATCCATTCTGATGCATGTGACCCTCTTAGTGCTAGGGTTCGGCACGGAGCACATAATTTCATTACATTTACAGATGATTACACCCGTTAGATAGGAGGGTAAAGACCCTCCACCCTGATTGTGGAAGAAGAGTACCTTTCAGCGGAATTTAATGGTTTATGTAATGAAAAAGGGATCATTCATCAGTTAACGATCCCCTACACCCCTCAGCGAAATAGTTTTGCAGAGAGGCGCAAGAGAACGTTCCTTAAAATGGTTCGGTCGATATGGTACAGACTTAATTGCTGATTTCCTTATGGGGAAATGCTTTGGAGACTGATGCCTACATCCTGAACCATGTGCCGACGAAGACGGTTAACTCCACTTCATATGAATTTTGGACTAGAATAAGTTCTAGACCTTCAACATATGCTCCCACTGGGGTGAGCCGCTTACACCCATGATTTCTCAAATAAGTTTGGGAAAGATTGGACCTAGAGGAAAGAAGAGTATTTTTGGTTACTCTGATACCTCCAAGGGTTATGTGTTTATAGCTGAGCAGGACAGTGAGAGTGTTACCGAGATCGAATCACGAGACATAACGTTTGTAGAGAACGAATTTCCTAAGAAGGAAGAGATTGATTTGGATCGATCTCTATATGAGATTCAAGATCAAGTTGAGCAGACACCTGTTAATTCGAGTGGGAGAGTTGAAACTGCAGATGATGAATCAGTTCGTCGTATGCCGGATTCATCGCCTGCTGAAGCGAATGGAACAGATTCCGCTCCTGATGATCTTGTTGACAGTGGGAGCATTAAGGATCTCATTCTCAGTGGGAGTGATCATGGTCATACCCTGGTAGTAGTGAGTTGTTAGGCCGTGGGCTAGAACATAAGTTTTTCCTTCCGACGATATGCATTCGAAGGTGATGGAGAACTAAACACACTAATATATGACGAAATGGTTATTGTGCCGTAAAACGTTAGAGAAAATCTCAATGGAACCTTCTAAGAAAAATGGATGAACGGTGTTTGGACACTGGTCGACCTTCGAGAGGACACGAAGTAATAGAGCTAAATGGGTTCCTAAGATTATGGCTATTGGAGTGAGTCTAGACTTGGAACTGCACTAGATAGATGTTAAGACAGTCTTCCTCAATGGTGAGTTAGAAGAAGAGATCTATATGGAGCAGTCTGAATGCTTTGTGCAGAAAGACCATGAGCACTTAGTGTGCACACTTCACAAATTGATCTATGGTCTGAAACAGTTCGCTATGCAGTGATATCGCAGAGTTCATGATTTGTTTGTGGAAAATGGATTTCTCTTGATGGATGAGAATCATTGCGTGTTACACCAAAAGGGTCTAGACCGAACTTTGTGTTTGACTCTATATGTAGATGACATACTCATAGCTGTAAATAGCTTGGAGTTCCTCACACAGGTAAATGCCTGATTGTCTTCTCTGTTTGGGATGAAGAACATGAGTGAGGCGGCGCACATCCTTGGGATTTAGATCTCGAGAGATCGCCGTAGGAGGCAGTTGTGGCTTTCACAGGAAGTCTACATAAACAAAGTGTTGGAAATGTTCAACATGAGTAACTGCGAACCAATTGAAACTCCAGTTTACATTGATCAACCTCTCAAAATGGATATATGAACTAGATAAATAAATTATGTAGCTAAGTGCAGTAGGAAGCCTGATGTGCGCAATAGTGTGTACTCAGACTGATATTTGTCATGCAGTCGGCATGGCATATAGGTACCAAGCTGAACCCGGATTGAAGAAATGGTAGGCAGTAAATAGGATCATGTGATATCTTAAGGGCATCGTCATGCTCTCTGCTAGAGACTTGCTAGAGATCCAAGAATCTCTGGATGACTAGGTATAACATTGCAGACTATGGTGGTGACTTTGATGAGAGAAAACCCACCTCGGATATGCTCTGCTCTCTGATGGTGCCATATCGTGGATGAGCAAGAAGCATTTGCTCATTGTGTTGATCGCCATTGAAGCCAAATTTGTGGGTCTTGTGTGGACCACTCAGTTGGTTGTATGGCTGAGGAGACTTCCGGATTGATTGCTGAGTCATTGGAGTCGCAATCTCCGTGATATATAAACCCAAGTATCATTACAAGTCATAGCAAGTAGATATCAAGCGAAACTATGTTAGAGACGTGGTTAGACACAAGGTGATGAGTTTGGAGTACTTGTCTACGAATGAGATAGTTGTGGACCGTCTCTCCAACTTTGAAGAGGGAGCCTTTAGTGAGGCATGTGTAGTCTCTAGGACTGTGTAGACGTAGAGATGTACTTCATTGATTTTATTTCCCATACAATATTTTTGAACTTGAATTATATTTGAGTATACATGTTTTCGCAGTTTGAGTATTTTGTCTGTTCATTTCTGTGATTGTTTGTTAATATATGTCAAAGTGGATTTGGTCACCCTCTCACACAGGTGATAGCTTCTATGCCTTTGTGGCTGGGTGAGGCTGGTGATAGCTTCTAGTTTTTGGAAGTCCGTCGGGATAACCAGAAAGGACTTTGTGTCCGGAGTTATCTGTTTTCGCACTACGACGGATTATGGTTTGTCAATCCACTCAGGGGTCGGATGGGAGTCTTTGTGACTTTTGGTTCGGGTACTTTGTGTGCTTGATGGACATCTGTACATCATATGGACATATGCTCCATGAGAGAGGAGATATGCTGTAGCGCGCGTTCCATACCGCGGCGCACCCAAAATTGACCATGGGTATGACCCGAGACGTGATCTTAACTCGGAGTCGTGTGAGACCCAGAGCTCTTCGCGTAAGATCCACGTACATACCCTCAGTACTCTGAACAGAGACTTGAGGTTCAGTTCAGTGTTTGCTATCTTAGTCCGTCCTTGATGGGTGCGCTCACAAGTACCTTGGACCCGGTTCTAGAAAAGCGAGTTGAATTGTGATGATGGTTTCATGGGAAGGGGATGGTCATTATGGGATCTTCTCAATATTGTGTCCACTAGACGGTCGTCAATCGCGGTATAGGCTGCGATTGTGGGCACAATGCAGGTGTTGTTAGAGGATATATACATTTGTAATATAGTTTAGGATGTGATGTGTAGATTGATAGAAGTATGTGGGCTGTTTTGTAATTACCTAGAATTACAACTGTCAACACTTCCTATATAAGGAAGGATGTACCGAACTTTTCAGATTCAACAATGAAATTAGCGTCTTCTTCAATTTTCTCAATTCAGTAAATTCCTTTCATCTCAAGATCCTTTCATGGTATCAGAGCTCCAGGCTGTTTGTGTGATTTTCGTTCAGTTTCAGCAAGGATTTAGAGTCTTTCATCAGTTCATAGCTGTCTTCCTGGTCTTCACCAAATTCAGGTTCAACCGTGACATAAACTGTGGTTCATATATCAATCTGTAAGGTTTTCAATCAGAATTCAATTTTCGTTCAAGTCTAGCATCTATTGGTGTCGTTTTAGACGAGAATTGATAGGATCTTCATCACAGTTCTGTTTCTTCTCCCGTTCTAATCACAGTGCTGTTTTTCGCTTGCTCTGTTTTACATTCAAGTTGATGTTTCTGTTCTGGTTGTGTGTTTCGTTTTGTTGCTGAGGTTGAGTTCTGATTTCAATCGAAATCAGATCTTGTTTTAGACGAGAATTGATAGGATCTTCATCACAGTTCTGTTTCTTCTCTAGTTCTATTCACAGTGCTGATTTTCGCTTGCTCTGTTTTACATTCACGTTGATGTTTCTGTTCTGGTTGTGTGATTCGTTTTGTTGCTGAGATTGAGTTCTGATTTCATTCGAAATCAAATCTTGTTATTGAAGATCTGTTATTCAATTGAAAAGATATATGTGCTGATCTGATTTTATGTTCATCTGGTTTATGCACAGCTCTGGTTTTGTTCATCTGGTATCCTGATTTTGTTCTGTTAATGCAAGTGATGTCCAGTTCTGTTCATGATGGATCTGAATTCGTTATGTGTTTGACTCTGATCTTTTAAACATATTTCGTACCTTCTTTTGAAGATTAAGTCGTGATAAAGTGAATCATTCTAGTGCTGAATCATTCTAGTGCTGAATCATTCTAGTGCTGAATCATTCTAGTGTTGATTTCCTCATTGTGATCAATTCTTTTAGATATTGTTTGTTAGTGTGTTTGATTCTGGTTTTCAGAGAATACTTCGATGGATTTCACTCCAAAACAGTTCTCAAACAAGGTTATTCACATCAAGTTAGATGAAACAAACTATCTTCAATGGAAACAACAAATATGCTTCACAATTTCTAGCCATCGACTTGAAGAGTACCTTGATGGTTCGGCTAGAGTAGAAGAGTTCGTTCTGAATGCAGATGGAACAAAGGTGATTAATCCTGCATACAGAGCTTACAAAGAACAGGATAGTGCCCTAGCTTCTTGGTTGTTGACATCGATTTCATCACCACTGCTACCTAATCTCGTTCAATGTAAGTCTTCACATGAGATTTGACAAGCTCTTCATCAGATTTTTTCTGTTGCTTCTATGACTCGGGTTATGCGGTTGTTGTGTTCATTGCAATCTCAACGGAAAAGAGACATATCGATGCGTGAGTATCTTGGAAGGATACAACTGCTATGTGATAGCCTAAGAAGTTCCGATCATCCAATCTCGGAGACGATGCAAATCAGCACCATACTTGCTGGATTGACTGCTGATTATGAACATATAGTGGCTGTTATCACTGCAAGTAGACAACCATACGATTTAGCTGGAGTATCAAGTGTCTTGTTGGATGCGGAGGCTCGACAACAAGATAACCAACTGCAAATTGGTTCGCATTCAGTTGTATTCAATGCTCAAGCAGCTCCTAGTTCAATTTCAGCTCCTGGTTCGGTTTCAACTCCTGTTATACCGAATCAATCGTCATCCTACCAAGCTCCACCCTCAACAAATGTGTATGCTCAGCAAGGTTATCCACCTTCTAACTCATATGGTCGAGGAAGAGGTAGAGGAAGCAATAACAACACCAACAAGCCACAATGTCAACTATGTGGTAAATTTGGACATCTTGTGGCAAGGTGTTGGTACAGGTTTGATCAAAACTTTAGTGGTGTCACTTCTCAAGCACAGCCACAGTATCAAAACAACATGAGAGGTCAAGCAAACGCTGCTGAATTTTACTTGCCACCTGAATTCAATTCGGTTCAATCTCTACCTCAGTATTCAGTTCAGCCGATTCAAGTTCTGCAGCCCTCTCCTGTTCAACAGCTTTCGTTTCAATCTTTTCAAGCTCCACCACAGCTCTCATTTCAGCATACATCTCCTTCTACTCATCCTCATCTGTATGGTCCTCCTAACAGATCTCCTGACCAAGATAATCGAAGTGGATCAAACACAAATGCATTTCATGTTCACAATGCGTCTACTTCGGCTTCTGAAGTGGGAGCTACCAATACTGCTTGGTTTCCAGACTCGGGAGCATCTCATCACCTCACAAATTCCCCTATGAACGTGTCTAATGCAGCCCCGTATAATGGTCAAGGTAAAATTTGTGTTGGAAATGGAAATACTATAGAAATTTCTCACACAGGTATATCTCGTCTTCATTACAATAATAGATCTGTTATACTAAGAAATATTCTTATAGCCCCTAATATTACTAAGAACTTGTTATCAGTTTCTCAATTTGTAAAGGATAATCATGCATATTTTGTGTTCTTTCCTCATGGTTGTGTTGCGAAGGACTTGACCACACATCAAGTGCTTCTGGAGGGAACTGAAGCGGATGGCCTCTACAAGTTGCTTGTGTCTTCTTCTGCGTATGCCAACTCTTCGTCTGTAGTATTTCCTGTGTGTGCTTCTATAGATAAGTCTGTGTGTGATCATATGGAGACTCACTCAAGTAATGGTAGCAAGAATAAAGTGAGTAGTGTCACCTATGATAAGTCTGATTTTTCTGGTTCAATGTGTTCCAATGCTGAAGTTTCAATGTCTTTAGGTCATAATACTGCATGTAGTCCTATTATCAAAGGTTTGAGTAATAATAAAATGAATGTTTCTGTGCAAAATGGCTTAGTATCTACTACTACTTTATGTTCCAAAGGTCAACTGAAATCTGATCTTTCTAAACATGATGTTGTTTTAGCTGAAAATTCTGATGTTAGGTGTGTGAATAATTCTGGTGTCTCATGTCCCACAAAGAGTCCATCTTCTTATTTTATTTGCAATGATGTTGAACACAATATAATTCACCATAATGATGTTCCTCTTTCTATGCACAATGAGTCACCAAGTGACCTTGATACAAGTTCAAAGGTTCATCAACAAGCTGAATGTTTCGGTGCTAATGTGCTTGTGACTGATGTTTCGGTTTCTTCATTTCTGTGGCACCAGAGGTTAGGACATCCATAGAACCAAGTTTTGAAGCAGGTTATCAATTATGGATTATCATGTAGTGATAAGATTGACAAGTCTCTCATGTGTATAGCTTGCAAAGTAGGGAAAAGTCACAAGCTCCTTTTCAATCCGACTGAGAGTGTGTACTCAGCTCCTCTTGAATTGCTTCAGGTAGATGTTTGGGGACCTGCTCCTCTAATGTCGAATGGATCCAGGTACTACATTAGTTTTGTTGATGCATATTCGAGATTTACATGGTTGTATTTCTTGGCTCACAAGAGCGATGCAGCCTCAGTTTTCAAAACGTTTCAAGGTTTTGCTGAAAAACAACTGAATTGCTCAATTAAAGCTGTCCAAACTGACAATGGAGGTGAGTTCTTAGGTTCATTTCATTCTAACTTGATCTCATCTGGTATATTGCACAGATTTACTTGCCCGTACACATCTCAGCAAAATGGTATGGTTGAAAGGAAACATAGACACATAGTGGAACTTGGTCTTACTCTTCTTGCTCATTCATCTGTACCTTTCAAATACTGGACTGATGCTTTTGCCACAGCTGTCTATTTGATCAATAGGTTGCCTACTACTGTGTTAGACAACAAATCTCCGTTTGAAAAGCTGTTTAACAAACTTCCTACTTATTCTCTTCTTCGTGTGTTTGGGTGTCTTTGTTTTCCGCATGTTCGTGACTTTAATAAACATAAGTTCGATTATAGATCTAGACCATGTATTTTTTTAGGATATTCGTCTGCTCATTTGGGTTATAAATGTATTGATAGAATGGGAAGAGTATATATATCTCGACATGTTCAGTTTGATGAATCTGTTTTTCCTCATGCTAATAGTCAATCTATTTCAAGTCTTTCTTTTAATTCTTCAAGTCATACAGATAGTCTATCTTGGTTTACATCTGGTTCAACAGGGATACCTATACCTGTTCTAAATACTGATTTAGGTGGAATTACTTTACAGGACAATGCAAGTGTTCGGCCTACAAGTGTTCGGGCACATGTCATGGATCCGTTGAGTGTTGAACCTGAATCAGTTAGTTCACCACGTTCGACGTCTTGTGTTCAAAGATCTTCACCAGATCAGTCTAGACCTGAATCGGTTGAAAGATCAGATCGACTCAACTCAGATCATCTGATTTCTACTCCTACAAATGCTATTGAATCATCTGTTTCAGATCATATGCTTTCTCATAATTCTGTTTTTCCTGCTTTAGATTCAAACATTCCTCATTCTTCTCATGATAAAACTGTGGTTGTCTCAGGTCTACAAGCTCCATCTTCAATTGCAAATGGTTCGGCTAATCCACATTCAACTAGCACACGTTCTAGACATGGTCCTCAACCTTCAAATCATGCTATGGTCACCAGATCGAAGTCTAAGTCTTTTGAAAATGCATTGATGGCTTCCACTGCAGATGTGACTGAACCAACAAATGTTTATGTGGCTCTACAATTTCCAGAATGGAGAGAAGCTATTCAGAAAGAGATCGAAGCCTTGCATGAAAAGGGCACCTGGACTCTCACATCTCTACCTCCTGGGAGACATCCTGTAGGTTGCAAATGGATCTTTAAGATAAAAAGGAAAGCAGATGGCACTGTAGAAAGGTATAAGGCTCGACTTGTGGCAAAAGGGTTCTCTCAAAAGGTGGGGTTTGATTACATGGACACGTTCAGTCCAGTTGCAAAACATGCCACGGTCAGAATTATCCTCTCCCTTGCCTTATCATTTCAATGGACATGAAGACAAATAGATGTGAATAATGCCTTTTTAAATGGAAATTTACATGAAGAAGTGTATATGTCACAGCCTCCAGGTTTTGAAGTTACAGATGCTTTAGGAAACATGATGGTTTGCAAACTCACCAAGGCTCTGTATGGCCTCAAACAAGCTCCAAGAGCTTGGTTTGAAAAACTTCGGGAGTGTTTGCTTACCAATCTTTCCTTCTCAAGTTCTCAATCTGACAATTGCTTGTTCATTAAGAGAATATCTGATAAATTTGTTTATCTTTTGGTGTATGTTGATGACATAGTTGTTACAGGTTCGTGTAATGATCTCATTGAGTCTACTATCACCAGTCTAAATGAGCATTTTTCATTGAAGGATTTGGGTAAACTCAACTACTTTCTTGGCATGGAGATTCAGTCAGGCCCTGATTTCAAAGTATTGAGTCAAAGGAAATACATCACTGATTTGTTGTCTCGTGTTAACATGGCCGAATGCAAACCATCTCCCACACCTTTGGTAGGTTTTCCGCTTCTTACATCCACTTCTGGCTCAGGTATGCCCCTTTCTGATCCATCTTTATATAGGAGCACTGTAGGAGCTTTACAACATGTTTGTTACACTCGACCTGACATAAGCTATAGTGTTAACAGATTAAGTCAGTTTCTTCATAGGCCTACAGAAGCTCATTGGGCAGCGGTTAAACGAGTCTTGAGATATTTGAAAGGGTCAATTGATCATGGCTTATTATTCAAATGTTCTTCTTCTCTTGATCTTGTAGGTTTTACAGATTCAGACTGGGGTGCTGACACAGATGACAGGAGGTCAACAAGTGGCCATTGCTTGTTCTTAGGTGGAAATCCTATAGTGTGGTGTTCTAAGAAGCAAACTGTGGTGTCAAGATCAACTGCTGAAGCAGAATTTCGCAGTATGGCCAATGCATTGTGTGATATCATTTGGGTAAAATCCTTACTCACTGAGTTCGGGTTATCATTATCATCAGTTCCAGTGCTTTGGTGTGATAATACAAGCACAATTTCTATTGCCGCTAACCCAGTTCAACATGCTAAGATGAAACATGTAGAACTGGATCTTTTCTTTGTTCGTGAAAAGGTATCACAGGGGTTGGTCCAAGTCAATTATGTTCCTGGCTCAGAGCAATTGGCGGATGCACTCACCAAACCTCTAACTGAGAAGTCATTCATCCCTCTTCGAAGAAAACTTGGAGTTTGTTCACTTTCTGAAGCCTTGGCCGAAGGATCAAGTGTTTCAGCTCATATGTCATATCTCACATCAACACATCACATTTCTTCAAATGAAGTTGTATCTCAAGTATCCTCTAACCTTTCTCAACTTCTATCACTTTCAGATGGTTCCCATTATTTGTTTCTTAATGATGATGATGATTGTTTGACTGCTAATGATGATTACTCTGACTCTATTGAATGAATGTTCATGAATGGATAACTCGGGATCTCACTATGATATGTTCACATGTGTTTAGGTTGAAGTTCAGTCAAAATTTTTTGATCTTCATATGTCTTGTTGGATTCAAAAAGGACTCTTACTAATTTGTGTTGGGCTATGCTAAGATGATGTGTTTGAACATGTTTGATATTCAGTATATGGTGATTGATCAGATACAAAGCTCAGGCATTTAGATTCACAAAAGCCAAAAAGAAGATGTTGGGCACAAACCCAGCCAGTCACAGGAGAAAATGTGTGATCATCCTGTGATTTAGGCAATAGGTAATTATAGTTCATTGTTTGTACAAAAGCCAAAAGAAGATGTTGGGCACAAACCCAACCAGTCATTGAAAAAAAAAAAAAATAATGGAAAGTCTGATGACTCGGGCAGCATTTTGATGCATACAAACATATGAGACTACAAAAGCCAAAAGAAGATGTTGGGCACAAACCCAGCCAACTTTGTATCATTGATGATCAATCTACCATAATATGTGAATTGAAAGTGTTCAAGGGCATGTACAAGTATATCACTTCACGGATTTGAGAAGAATTCTTGTTGTGTTTGATAAGATGTGGTTGAAGTTTTAAAAGGTCTTGATATGAGTTTCATACTTAAACTTCTATGTGATATATATATAGTGTTGTGTTCTTTGTTTCAACATTTTGTGAACAGGATTTCTTAAGTCAAGGATCATCAAGCAAAGATCAAAGTTTTAATTCAAACAGAAGATGGGAAGGATAAAAGAAAGTGAAGAGCATTGGTGAATGTTAGAGGATATATACATTTGTAATATAGTTTAGGATGTGATGTGTAGATTGATAGAAGTATGTGGGCTGTTTTGTAATTACCTAGAATTACAACTGTCAACACTTCCTATATAAGGAAGGATGTACCGAACTTTTCAGATTAAACAATGAAATTAGCGTCTTCTTCAATTTTCTCAATTCAGTAAATTCCTTTCATCTCAAGATCCTTTCAGGTGTATAGGTTTGAAAGATGATTGTGTGGTCAAACCTTGAGAAAGATTACATGGCCAAGGGTGCAGGGCACAAATCCACTGATGGTGTGAGATCCGCGAGTCACTGCAACTCCTAACAGATACGCAGTACCTTGCTCGTTGTGCCTGCCGGTCGCACGGATGCCTCCTCGTATGTGATTTAAATGTATAAGGAGAATTCGTTCTCTTTGGTGCTGGCTTGATGAATGAGCGACCCCCACTTTGTGCGAGTGGGAAATGTTGGATTTAGGTTAATGGGTCGCCCATAAGTGGGAGTCCATTCAGGTAAGCCCGGTATGTGATACTGGCCCTAAACCCTGTCCCTCTATATATCTATATATATATATGGGGTGCTCTCCTCAGATGAGTATAAAGAGATCAGAACCAGATAGCCGCCCACAGTTTAGACAGAAGTCAGCAGCTGTGGAAACCTAGGTCACTGCCCGTTAACCCGTGGCGTGTCCTCCCGTCCGGCAGACCGTGATCCCAACCTCAGGCAGATCCGCTTCCGCTTAGGCAATCAATCAAGAGGTAACTTAATTATATGTGATTATGTTTTACCATATAGATTGCATGTATATTACATAAGTCAACACACTGCTATTACTTCATTCTTGAACAGAAACCCTAATTTTAGTGGGATTCGAATTACAGTCATCCCCACATATATTGTGTATTGCTTTAGGAATCCACAACTAAATTAGATTGATACGCCGGGTAACCGATTGACATTAACAAAAAATAACCTATATATATAATAAAGCATAAAGCACAAATTGGTTTTTGAATAGTTACGTTCAAAATTAAATAAAAAAACTATTAATAATCTAATTAATTTAAATTTATTATGACTATTTGGGTGATTTACACTTTATCTCTCCACCATTTTCTTAAATGCAATTTATGGATAGAAAATCCCTTAAAAAACGAATTATATCGAAGTTTCAAACTCAAAAACTTTCACTATGCTCATATATTTTTTTAATACATTTTAGTTATGTTTACTGGTATAACTACTCAAGTGGAAATCGTTTTTGTAAAATTTTAATACAATCAAAAATTAAATTTGTTACTATACTACCAACAATTATATAGAAAAACATTCTTTCCAAATTTTCCATTTCTTCCTAAAAAATCATTAATGCTTTTATCATTTCATGTTGCTCCTACTTACTTGTTTACTCATCTACAACATTTTTTTTCTTATTTATCCCTCTTCCCAAAGAAAACTGAAAAATTCGTGAGATTGAAGACTTAGATTGTCATCATCATAAAAAACATTATTTTATCAATAAATTTAGAGAATTTAAACTAAATTAATATCAATCAAAATGACATACATTTATATGTTGAATATACGTAATATATTGTTTAAAGTGACAAATAATTAATACATACAAAATTAAAATTCGTGTGGAAAAAGAAATTTGATCTATTGTTAATGTTATGAAATTTTCTTAATTAATTAAATTTTATTTCCAGTTGTTATGTTAATTTATGTAATATACTTGATTGTTATTTGATATATAGTTTTTTTCCAAATATATCTAAAATTAAAATTTAAATAATACTTAACCAACCATAACTTTGAAAACAAAATAAAAAAATGAGGAATAAGTTAATCAAATATCTAATTTCATTTTATTTTATAAATTTATCACTGAATGTTTTTTTGATGTTGTCACAATACATTTGTAATAGTTATTGTTTCATAAATTTGATAGTGAGCGTGTTAAGATATCTAATTAAGTGAATACCGAATACATTTCCTCACAAGTTCGGATTCATGGTAGGTTGGTATAGGAGTGTGTTGCACTAGGTTAAATCCCAGGGACGTCAAAAAAATAGTAGGCTAAGGCGGGCAAGAAGGTGCATAAATATTTATTTCGGGAAATAGTAGTTGTATTAAGTAGGCAAGACTGAGGTCTGTATCAGAGTGCGTATGTTCGTGCGCGGGTTAAAACGTGGGGACGTTGGGAAAAATAGTTGGTTAAGGTGTAGACATGGTTGAGGTGAGATTGGACGAAAGACTGATATGTTTGAATTTTATGCGTAATCACTTTTATGCAGAAGTTCTTAGATGAACTAAAGCATTTACTTCAAAATATCAACAAAATCATAAAAAAGTTCACTTACATTTTCAAATACCCTGTAAACTGTTTTCATTACGGCTTAGTATTATGATGACTATCAACAAAGCGCAAAGTCAGACTTTGTGAAACGTCGACAAATATTTTCCTGACTATATTTTTTGTCACGGCCAGTTATATATTGTTTTATCATGTGACACCAAGAAGTCAACAACAAAAGGTGTTGGTTAGGAAATGAGACTTCGAAAGAATTACAGGTATACATACTAGAAATGTAATATACATAAATGTTGTGTTACCTAGATCAATGAACTCTTAAATTACTAAGCACGTAGTTGTATATCTTAATTTCCTGTAATTCTATTCTTAATTAAAAATGATTTTTTCATTAACTATTAATGTTATTTTGTATCACTATATATAATTATGTTGTCTTTAAGAAACTATTTATACTCACTGAATAGACAAGAAGGGGTCTATCTAGAGAGGAGCCTATCTTTGTATTCTGATACAACATAATGAAGACGCATAGTATGAGTATCTTTATAGTTTATAGATAGTATATATATATATATATATATATAATTATCTCTACACTATATATACATAGTTCTCTATGTACAACATAATAAATTTCAGAATACAATGGAGTCACATGTTTTTCTTGTTAATCTCCTTCACGTCTTAATATTTTATTAATTTTAACATGGTATCAGAGCCTAATATTTGATCTACCACAGCTTTCGCAACTACTTGCTTCTTGTACCTTATCAATATCTTTCGAATCCTATTTTTGATTCCTTGTTGATGACTTTGGACTCTTACTTCCCTATCTCATATATTTTTATGATTGTTCATTCTTCTCTTCTCTATATCAGATATATTTCCGTTTATTCATTTTTTTTCTACTCTTCTCTGACATTTTTGTTTGGATCGGTGGGAGTCATGATACTCCTTTAATATTTTGTTTCGTCGGTGTGGAGCCTTTGTTTCTCCTTCGAATTTTTGATGGATTGGTGCGGAACCATGATGCTCCTCTGACATTCTGGTGGATCGTGACAGTGTTTATTCGTGCTATGAATTTAGTTGTTCGTGACGATGGTTTTAGCGTTATAATTCAGAAATTTAGGTACGATGGTGTTGAAACTAATATCAACAAAAAATATAGGTATTAGATGATGGGAAAAAAGTAATAAAAATATTTGACTACTAAATTAAAATAACATCGGTGATGTGTTGGATTGATCATGTACCTATTGCTGAAATCGAACAAACAATACTATAAGTTTTATAACGTTCTTGGAATTAGTCCTATTAAGTGCTCATAAAGATAGATAATAATAACATGCATGCGCATACCGCTAGGTCTAGGGAACAAACGGTTAGGCCGAACTGAATCGTACCTTTTGTGAACTGAATCGGTTTGGCCGAACTAGTTCACAAATTAAATGATTTTTTTGTAAAAATATGCAGTGATTACGATGAACCAAAAAAAAACGGTTCACAAATGGTAAACCGAACCAATTTTTGAACAAGTTTTAATATAATGTTATATTTATTATTTACTAAAATATATACTTTGTTCAATTTTAACCTAAATTTGTACATCACTATCAAACTTGACATCTTCTGCAGGTCATTTCCTTCGTCTTCGTTTTCTCATTTCTGCTTGTGCATGAACGACGATGACGAAAGACATCGGCATCAGCGAATGACGAACGAAATCGATGAATAGACTTGGCCTCCTCTGCCTCTCCACAAACGACGAATGACATCGGCAACTTTGGTTCTTCCCTTCGTTGTTCGTCTAACTTCGACATCGATAATCGACAGTGACTTCGGCAATTGCCACGATACTTCTTCTTCATCCGATTTCTTTTACAAAAGTGAGTTCTCTGAACCCTAAATCTATGATATCCGTTGCCGACTTCGGAAATTGGCATGGTTCTTCTTCTTCGGAATTTTGCCAATGTCGATTGTACCTACAAAGCTGCTGATTGTTTATCATTATGCTAATTGTTGGAATATGTACGAAACTTGCAATCGTTTGGTAACAACATTAAACACATATTTAAGTTACCTCCTTGAACGATCGACTTAGCGAAAGCGGAAGCGGATCTGCCTAAGCTTGGGATCCCGGTCTGCCGGACGGGAGGTCACGCCACGGGTTAACGAGCAGTGACCTAAGTTTCCACAGCTACTTAATTAAGTCTAAAAAGTAGGGCGGCAGAGCATCACTGTCATCAAGTTTTCCAACCCTGAGCATCCCTATATATAGAGAGGGAATGGTGTGGGCCAGTATCCAATACTGGGCTTATTAGAATGGGATCCCACTAATGGGCGACCCAATCCCCAAAAACCAACATCTCCCACTCGCACAAAGTGGGGGCGCTCATTCATTAAGCCAACACCAGGAGAATGAATTCCCCTTATACAGTAAAGTCACATACGAGGTAGCAGCCGTGCGACCGGCAGGCACAACGAGCAAGGTGTTGCGCATCTGTTAGGAGTTGCAGCGACTCGCGGATCTCACACCCGCAGTGGAAATGTGCCCTGCACCCTTGGTCATGTAATCTTTCTCCAGGTCTGACCGCACAAGGATCTTTTAGACCTATATATGTATTGCGCCCACAACCGCAACTGACGCCACGGTTGGTGGCCACCTAGTGGACACAATATCGAGAAGATCCCATAGTGACCATACTCTTCCCATAAAACCATCAGCACAATTCAACTCGCTTTTCTAGAACAGGGTCCAAGGTACTTGTGAGCGCACCCATCGAGCACAGACTAAGATAGCAAACATTGAAACGGACCTCAAGTCTCTATTCAGAGTAATGAGGGTACGTACGCGACTCTTACGCAAAGAGATCTGGGTCTCACACGACTCTGAGTTAAGATCACATCTCGGGTCATACCCATGGTTGTTTTGGGTGCGCCGTGGTATGAAACGCGTGCTACAGCATATCTACTCTCCCACGGAGCATATGTCCTAATGCTGTACAGATGTCCATCAGGCACACAAAGTACCCAAACCAAAATTCACAAAGACTCCCATCCGATCCCTGAGTGGATTGACAAACCATAATCTGTCGTAGTGAGAAATCAGATAGTTCCCAACACAAAGCCCTTTCCGGTCATCCCAACAGACTTCCAGAACTAGGAACTATCACCAGCCTCACCTAGCCACAAAGGCATAGAAGCTATTACCCGTGTGAGAGGGTGATCTAATCCACTTTGACATATTTCCATAAACAATCACAGTAAGAACACACAAAACACTCAAACTGTGAAAACATGCATACTGAAATATAATTTAAGTTAAAGAACATTGTATGGGAAATAAAATCAATGAAGTACATCACTAAGTCTACACAATCCTAGAGACTACACATGCCTCACTAAAGACTCCTCTTCAAGGTTGGAGAGACGGTCCACGACCATCTCATTCGTAGACAAGTACTCCAAACCTATCACCTAGCGTCTAACCACGTCTCTAACATAGTTTCGCTTGGTATCTACTTGCTATGACTTGTTATGATACTTGGGTTTATATATCATGGAGATTGTGACTCCAATGACTCAGTAATCAATCCGGAAGTCTCTTCAGCCATACAACCAACTGAGTGGTCCACACAAGACCCACAAATTTGGCTTCAATGGCGATCAACACAATGCGCGACTGCTTCTTGATCATCCACGATATGGCGCCATCAGAGAGCAGAGCATATCTGAGGTGGGTTTTCTCTCATCAAAGTCACCACCGGAGTCCGCATTGTTATACCCCAGTCATCCAGAGATTCTCTGATCTCTAGCAAGTCTCTAGCAGAGAGCAGGAATGCCATTAAGATATCACATGATCCTATTTACTGCCTACCATTTCTTCAATCCGGGTCTAGATTGGTACCTACATACCATGCCGACTGCATGACAAATATCAGGCTGAGTGCACACTATTGCGCACATCAGGCTTCCGACTGCACTTAGCTACATAATTTATTTATCTAGTCCATATATCCATTATGAGAGGTTGACCAACGTAATCTGGAGTTTCAATTGGTTCGCAGTTACTCATGATGGACATTTCCAACACTTTGTTTATGTAGCCTTCCGGTGAAAACCACAACTTCCTTCTACGGCGTTCTCTCGAGATCTAAATCCCAAGGATGTGCGCCGCCTCACTCATGTTCTTCATCCCAAACAGAGAAGGCAATCAGGCCTTTACCTGTGTGAGGAACTCCAAGCTATTTACAGCTATGAGTATGTCATCTACATATAGAGTCAAACACAAAGTTCAGTCCAGACCTTTTTGGTGTAAACGCAATGATTCTCATCCGTCAAGAGAAATCCATTTTCCATGAAAAAATCATGAACTCTGCGGTATCACTGCATAGCGAACTGTTTCAGTCCATAGATCAATTTGTGAAGTTTGCACACTAAGTGCTCATGGTATTTCTGCACAAAGCATTCAGACCGCTCCATATAGATCTATTCTTCTAACTCGCCATTGAGGAAGACGGTCTTAACATGTATCTAGTGCAGTTCCAAGTCTAGACTCACTCCAATAGCCATAATCAATCAAGTTGTGATACTCAACTTTTCATCAGTCTTGAGCTTCGTCTTAAGAACCCATTTATCTCTATTGCTCTGTGTCCTCTCGAAGGCCGACTAGTGTCCAAACACCGTTCTTCCTTATAGATTCCATCTAGTCCAAAGTGTTCATCTCATCTTCTATTAGAAGAGTCCATTGAGAGTTTCTCTAACATTTTACGGCACAATAACCGTATCGTCAAATATTAGGGTGGTTAGTTCTCCATCACCTTCAAATGGATATCGCCGGAAGGAAAACTTATGTTCTAGCCCACGGCTTAACAACTCATTACTACCAGGGTATGCCCATGATCACTCCCACTGAGAATGAGATCCCTAATGCTCTCACTGTCAACAAAATCATCCGGAGCGGAATCTGTTCCATTCGCTTCAGCAGGCGATGAATACGGTAGACGACGAACTGATTCATCATCTGCGGTTTCAACTCTCCCACTCGAATTAACAGGTGTCTTCTCAACTTGATCTTGAATCTCGTATAGAGATCGATCCAAATCAATCTCTCCCTTCTTAGGAAATTCGTTCTCTACAAACGTTACGTCTCGTGATTCGATCTCAGTAACACTCCCACTGTCCTGCTCGGCTATAAACACATAACCCTTGGAGGTATCATATTAACCAAAAATACTATTCTTTCCTCTAGGTCTAATCTTTCCCAAACTTATTTGAGAAAGCAGGGGTGTAAGTGGCACACCCCAATGGGCGCATATGATGAAGGTCCAGAACTTATTCCAGTCCAAAATTCATATGAAGTGGAGTTAACCGTCTTCGTCGGCACATGGTTTATGATGTAGGCAGCACATCGTTTCCCCATAAGGAAATCAACAATTGAGTATGCGTCATATCGACCGAACCATTTTAAGGAGCGTTTTATTGCGCCTCTCTGCAAAACTATTTTGCTGAGGGTTGTAGGGGATCGTCAACTGATGAATGATCCCTTTTCATTACATAAACCGTTAAATTCCGCTGAAAGGTACTCTTCTTCCACAATCAGGGTGGAGGGCCTTTACCCTCATGTCTAACAGGTGTAATCATCTGTAAATGTAATGAAATTTCGCGCTCCGTGCCGAACCCTAACACTAAGAGGGCCACCGACATCAGAATGGACTAATTGCAAATGGAAATTCTGCTCTAGGTGCCTAACCAAAAAGGCTTTCTGGTGGAATTTTCTGCTAGAAAACTTACACAAGTAGACGACTCCACTTGTGGAATGTTGGACAGCAAACCCCATTGGGCTAGCCGCTACATTCTATGTTGACCTTTGTAGTCAAGTCTACTTTGTCTTTCATTCACATCGCAAACATATCCGCGAGTAGAACAAAAAACATGAATTTATTATTGTTGCATGAATCCAAATCCGAAACAATAAATCCACCAGAAATAATACTAAAGTCAAACAAAGTTGAAACTAAAAACAATTGGACAGAAGATTCATAAAATGATAATCTAAAACCGAGTTTCATTAATCCTAAGACTGAAATAACATGTCGGTGAATCTGCGGAGCATAGAGGATATGACTCCAGACTAAAACTCAACCGCCGCACAAGCGCAACTCACGAGTTCTAATCCCTTCGACTTCAACAGGAAAGTTGTCGTCAATGTACATCCACCTAATTTTACGCGGGACTCTGCCACTCTACGAAAACGTCACGATCCCTGACTATGTGATTTGTCGATCCTAAATTCAAAATCCACAAAGGACATGACTCAGTTAACTAATCTGTACTAGAAACACAAAGTTCACTAAGTAGTCAACAAGACATTTAGGTCGGATCGTTTGAGGACATGCATTCACAAAGTGTACCCACTGGCCACAGTTGGATCATTTCCTGTACTTAGGCTTCTCGGCCTTACGCGAACATTTTCGCGGTGTTGTTTTCGGAGGATTCCTTGGGTTCACCTCAGTCTTTGTCTACTTTGCCTTCAATGCATTTGCGCCATCGCGCTGTGCATTACTCATTCGCCTTCAGCGACTTTTCTTAGGTCTAGAGGATGGCGCCACACGCACCTCAACCTTAGGTCCAGCGACCTTGGGTCTGTCCTCTTCAACTCAATGTGCTTTCGAACGTGATCAAAGGTAATGAGGGCCTTAGAATAAGTAATTTAGATTTTCATATGTTTCTAGGAGTTAGGCAAAGAGCGGATTCCGACCTGGATTTGCTGCGCATCGGTCACTGACAGATCGTTCTCCTTGAGTTTTACAATCATATTGGCCACATGCCTCAGATACTATCTTGCAGAGTGTTGAGGATTCATCATGTATGAATCAAACTTAATGTTGAGTGAGCACTGCTCAGCAGTCGTATAGAACCATTTCTAGCCTGCAAAGTATCCCACAGCCCTTTAGCCGTGTGTTAAGCTCAAACTCATCCACCGTACTCAGCTTCATGGTGAACGTCTTAGCATCATTAACCTCCCACTCAAATGGAAAGCCATTCGATGTTCCAGAATCGGGTCTTTTCATTATCTTCTTGATGGGTTAATGGATTTCTACTCAATTAGGACAATCTTTATACGCTTTATCCGGATTTTATAGATGTCATTGTTAAGTCTAAGACCTTTGTCCAACTAAGCGATGATGTTCTACATGGCAACCTAATTTCTATAACTAAAGGAAATTCTAATAGGATCATGGAGACACAAGGAACAATGTTCTATTGCATGTAAAAGACAAGTCTCAGACCGATAGGAAAGATTTGAGAACATACTTAAACCCGGAGGACAACTCTAGCTATGCCGAGAAGTACTGCCCGTCTCTAAGCATGTCCTAAAGTCACTACTATCAATCGAAACACAGTCTATACTAACAGTCCTTAACGGACCAGAGTCGAACATATCACACTAAACCAAAGTGTTCGACTCTTACAAAGCAACTATCCTAGAGTTATTCAAGGAAATTCGGAGAACCTCACAGACTAACCGACCGGTTCACACTCAGAAACATTCTCCTAAGTGTAGTTAGTACTCATCCAAACTTTCGAAAGGTTACTAAGGACAATCCTAAAGGTTTGCTATCTATGCTAAGCGAAAACTAGATCTACCTATCTAGGTAATCTAATACATGCAAGCAAAGAAATAAACCATACATGTCAATACACACACATATGTATTGATACCTTTCAAAAATATATTATTTTGGGGCTAATTTGAATTTTTCAAAACTTTGAGGACTGAAGTCTCAACAAATAAAAATTCAGGGACTAAAGTCTCAACAAACAAAATTAATTAACACGTTAGACCAATTTCACACATTATGATGGGATCTCAACAATCACAACCTAGTCAATTCTACCAGTCATGGAGTCAAGAGCCAATCAAATAAAGTAAGGCAAAACTATCTACCCTGCAGAAAACACAAAGTAATCCAGGGATCTCAAGGAACCCACACAGTGTTCTACCTATTCAGACATGCAATATAAAATAATATAAGACTCTCCCAGCAATTTAAATTGGTCCAACAATTAATTAAATTAACCCAAAAATTATTTATGAAAGGGTACATACACATTTACCGGACTGAAATAAACTATTAGGACCCACAGAAGATCCAAGATCGACACCAATTTTTTTTCGAGTAAATTCAGGTGGCCCAGGGCCTCCGAATTAGCTCAAACCGATCCAAGCAGCACGAAACCATATGAATCGGTCCAATCAGTCGGTCTGAATCGAACCGGTTCAATAAGCTCAAACCGACCAGGTCAGATTGAACCTTCCGGTCTGGTTTACACAGAACCAGTCCCTTCGAACCAGACCGATCCGGTTCACAGAGAACCAGACCGATACTGTTCTTCTTCTCCACGGAGAAGAAGAAGCTGCTAGGGTTTTGAAACCGTAGCAGCCGCCAATTGCCCATGTGGAAGCTGATCAGCTTCCATGGGGCTGGCTACGGTGGCCAGACCCCCTTCGCTCCGGGTCGGCCTGGGCAGGCCAGAGCCGTGGTCACACAGGCTGCGGCTCCCCGGCCTGGGCAAGCTAGAGCCGCGACTACACAGGCTGCGGCTCCCTGACCTGGACATGCTAGAGTCGCGACCACACATGCTGCGATTCCGAAGGCCATAGGGGTGGACGGGCCGCAACCACCGAGGCTGCGACCACGATGCTAGGGCCGCGACCACCGAGGTTGCGGCCACCACGCCAGGGCCGCGACCACCGAGGTTGCGGCCACCACGCCAGGGCCGCTGCCACCGAGGCTGTGGCCACCATGCCAAGGTCGCGACCACCATGATGGTAGCCTTGGTTTCTCGGTGTAAGGTTCGCCGCGGTGGGAGTTTTAACGTGGTTCGACAATTCGGAAACCAACCTACTATGACTCTGATACCAATGTTGGAATATGTACAAAATATGCATTCGTTTAGGGCACAGTATTATGCACATATTTAAGTTACCTCATTGAACGATCGACTTAGCGGAAGCGGATCTGCATGAGGTTGGGATCACAGTCTGTCGGACGGTAGGTCACGCCACGGGTTAACGGGCAGTGACCTAAGTTTCGAAAGCTACTTACCTCAGTCTAAACTGCAGGGCGGCAGGGCATCACTGTCATCAGGTTTTCGAGCCCTGAGAATCCGTATATATAGAGAGGGAATGGTTTGGGCCAGTATCCAATACTGAGCTTATTAGAATGGGCTCCCACTAATGGGCGACCCAATCCCCCAAAACCAACACTAATATTCTATTGTTGTTGGCTGGACATATAGGATGATTTCTGATTTTGTGGATTGTATTATGGATTGGTGATTGTATTATGGCTGGACAGATAGGAAAATTGCTCGTTTTGTGGATTGTATTCTGTTGATTGATTACCATTATGTATTAGATTCTGCAGATTGTATTTTGCTGGTTTTATGTATTGGATTGTATTCTGCATATTGATTACCATTTGTGTTTTTTTTTTATGTATTATTGTTTTTTTTATAAATTGGTTCGGTAAATTGACCAAAATTTGGAGCGATTCTCTTGAAGGGGTCGAACTGTACCTTACCTAAAATGTGGTAAAGGTACGGTTCTGAAGAGATTCGACCCCGAACTGATTCATGCTCAACCCTACATACCGCTGCCATAATCTATTACATATTATATCATTGGCGAACCTAATGAGCGAAAATATATATAACTAGTCATTAATTCGTGCACTGCACAAAATTTAATTTAAATAAAAAATTACATTATAAAAGTATTGGGTTGCCCCTTGTGCGATTTATTTTTTAAATCCATTGTATTTTAAAAAAAACATATGGATCTTATTCTTAATTATTTATAATAATAATTAGGGGTGTCAATTTTGGATACGCCCCTAGGATGACCCGTAAATGATCCACACACGAGTAGTGTTGAGTTGAACATTTTTGAACACAGTGATCATTTTGACACGACTCGTCCAATCCACACAAAAATGGGTCGTATTTGGGTCATATGAGTCTCATGAGTTCATAGGTCGCATGAGTATGTGAGTCGTATGGTTTACGAGTCACACATGTTACTCCGCAAATTCATATTGAGCATGTGTTCATGGGTCTTTGGTTAACTTGTGAATTCACTAATCCTGGGCTAACTCGTGGACCCATGGATAGTGTTTGAATCTTAAAAATTGACTCGACAATAGTTACATATCAGTTTGTATATATTTATCATATTTTGAATTGATTCACCTCTTACACGACCCACAATTGACTAATATATATGAATGACAACCCTAACAATATTGTAGGTAAGCTCAAAAAATTGAATGACAACACTAACAATATTGTAGGTAAGCTAAAAAAATCATATGTTATTGAAAACATTTTCATCTATGTTTTTACATAAAATAATCGTATTTAAATTTTCACCTTTGTATGCAAGGTTTTCATACTTAGTTCTCACTCTCTGATTCACCAAGTATCATTATTTAATTTAATAAAATATCATTATCTAATTTAATAAATAGAATTATATTCTTACATAATAAAACTAAAACGAATAAATAGTGTTTAATTTACCAAAAAATTATATCTTTATTACCCATTTTCTAAAAAAATTTCATCCAAATTTTTAAATACTTTTTTAGAATTCTCTATTGGTTTTGGAAATTTCTTATTTTTTTACAAAAAATAACCAAGATAGGGAAATTTCATAAAATAGTTTAAAATCCCTACAGTAATATATATATATATATATATAAAAATTAGTATAAAGTTAAAGAACATAGTACCATAAATTTAGCATAAAAATATAAATTATCAAACTTGTTTAAACATAATGAAAAAAATATTATACATCCAAAGGGTTGGCTTAAAAACTAGAAACTAACCTGGTCCAGGAAGCACCTAGACCCTGGTCTGCTCAGCCTTTTCCACACCTCAAGTAACGAGATCCAGACAGGGTCACCTGTCTGAATGGACCTTGGCATTAGGGTTAGCCCCTCATTCGGACCACCTGCCACAAAAGAGTTCAAAACCTTTGGTATAACTTTTGTTTTCATTGTTTTAAATAGTTTGTATTTTTTTTTATATTAAATATGATATTAATATCTTATATTATTTAGTTTTTTTTATTCATTTAGGTATTTAAAAATGTGGTACGGACTTATGTTATCTTGATTAAAACTGGAAGGGAAAAGGTTTTGAGGAGCATGATGTGTTTTTTTAGAAAAATAGTAGAATTTTGGATGGAAAATTCGAAAGAAAAAAAAGGCAGACGTCTAAATTCATAGGAGTATTTTTTATACTTATCAAACCGGACCGACCATTGAACCGCCGAGGGGCCGGTTCACGGTTCGGCCGGTCCATCCGGTTCAGTGTGCGGTTCACTGTTCACAAGGGGGAAATATTGAAAACTTAAAATACATACATAGTCTCAAACACAAACATAATTACCTCAAACTACATAGTTTTACACACACACAAACTACATAGTTTCAATATCAAACACACATTACTCTCAATTCTCAAACACAATAGTAGTGAACCGGTTTAACCAATTGGGTTAAGCCGATTGGTTTGTGCAGAACCCCCCAAAAAAAAGAAGCTAAAAAGTGAACCGAAAACCGTACGGTTTTTAAAAAACCGTCTGATTAAAATACTGTTCATTTGTAAAATGGTATTTTAACTGAACCAAACCGGATAGGGGTCCGATCCCGGTCGGACCGCCGGTCCGGTCCGCTTCTGATAACTATGGTATTTTAATAAAAGAATATGGCCCACATTGGTGAAAACAGCATTTTTCAGAAACAAATTAACATTTTCTTTTGCCATTATTAATTCACCAGCTAATTGTATTACACATTATTGGAGAGTGTGGAGTCGAAGGCAAAAGCTGTTGTGACTTTCTATAGATTCCAAAGCAAATTAAAGGAGAAAAAGTAAAGATAGGGGCACTCAATACTTCACACGTTGTGGGAGTCCTTCATTTCGTTTGAGTCATCTCTTAAGCGGATATCACTTCACTTTTTTAAAGAGGATAAAGCTTTCTTCAGTTCCCTACTCGTAGTGTCGTAATAATGTCTGGAGGCGCGGAGGCGCGTGTTTGATCATGTTTTTGTTGAATCTTAATTTTCTGAATCCTGACTTGTTAGTGTCAATGGAATGATAAAAATTACTCTCGCCTTAACTCCGGTGAACCTGCAGGAAGGGGATCGCAACAGAGTGGTTGTCTCTGGGTCCCTCTCCGATGCTTAAATGAGTATACGTGCGTATAAAATTCAAAACGTAACTGAATATATGTAAAACAAATGTATTTATAGAGTAAGAAGACCAAACCGTAAAAGGTAACAACATATCTTAATGAATATTGTGTTGGTGAATATTAGGATAACAAATATTACGGTTATGGCGTAATATTGTAGTTACCATATGTAATCTTTAGAGAATATGTGCCCGAGATGTGCAAAATATTGTGACCATATCTTTAGCGGCGGTTGGCGGGACCAGAGAAGAGAGGTAGGACTCTCTTTGGGGCGAGTACTCCTATGGCGAGCAGTAGGAGTCCGCGACTTGGGTTAATGGCGACCCGTGATGGAGCCTTTGACGTCCACTTTAGCTTGGGCTCGATACTGGGCCACTTCACGAGGGCCAGATCGACCTTAACATGGGACGGTCCGGTTCGAATGACATGGGTTTCACCCCCTTCATAGTTATTGGGTCTCTGGGACCCTTTTCTTATTGGGTTGTCACTATCAATACCCAACATTCGCCCCTGAAGATTGAGTGAAGTTTCTTCGGTCGAGCTTGATTCTCTGATAGGGTTTGAGATAGTGACACCTGGACTGGATCTTTTTTGTTATTTGCACTTGTTTGAACACTTTATGCTCCTTGGCGATCAATTGTTTGGTCGTTTAGAGTTTATGGAATATTCGATCCTTTATTCCTTTTTGGCGAGCACTGCATGTGAAAGGGTTTTCCAGAAAGGCTTAGCAAAGCTTTGGCGATCACTTTATCTGTATAGGGTCTTGAGCATTTAATGACTGCATAGTCATCCAGAAGTCGAACGGACATTTGAAGCACGCTTGTCGTTTATTCTTCCGTAACCCAAGGGTAGTCTGACAGTTTCTGTACTGGCCGACCGTTTGTCTCCCCGTGGTGTCTCTTAGAATTCTGACATCACTTCGATTTTTACCCAAAAGGTGTCATCATTCTCTGAGCCGTTTCGATTCTGTCAGTGGCAGTTGCTTTTATTCAGTCTATATAAGGAACTGAACCTCCTCTCTGTTGTTTTTTACGCGTTCCAGTCATCCAAATTCCAGAGAGTTCTGTGCTTTCCTGTTTTCCTAGCACTCTGTTTTTCAAACCTCTTCTTTCCCTCTTTCGATTTCCAAAACTTCAAACAGGCATTAATGGCTTTCAGAAACCAATCCACAGGCAAGACTAAGGCTACAACCAACATGTCTTCTTCTTCAAACCCAAAGGTGCCCGCGAAGGCCTCCAATGCTCCCCTGAAAAGCAGGGACGGTTCCTCTCCGGCTTCCAGCCAAAGGAACCCTGCTTCTGAGCCGATTCCTAGATGATCGGCGGTCAGACCTGTGGTGGTGGACGAACCAGAAATCAACGTGCCCCTCTTTTCTCCAAAAGGTAAACTTCAATGCTTTATGTTCACTGCTTTTCTGATAATGACTCCTGCTTTTTCTTGTTTTTATATTGTTCTTGTCGTATCCTGATTTTCTAAGTAGATATCAAGCCCAACGAGTTGAATCCGACTCAATTTAAGATGGGGGTCGCCATAGGTGGCCTGAGTTAAGCTGATGCCCCCAGGTATCCAGGCTTAGGGCTGCATTATCCTCGTGACAGAGAGGTTTACGTCTATGCGGCCCAGATCGATGCTGGGTTGCGTTTTCCTCTCTACGAGTTGCAAGAACTATGCTACTATTACGGGATAGGTCCAACACAGCTAATACCCAACGCCATTAGGATGTGGGTTGGATTAAAGTTCATGTGTTTACGTCAAGAATGGACGTATTCACTGGCCTTATTCCGATGCTTTTTCCAACTGGCCGCCGGAGCGAACCACCTACACCATTTCCAGACTCGATAGCCCAAGTTTGAAGAATGGCGAAGCCAGGCGTGGAACTAGAACGTCCATTTTCGGTTGGTGGATGACTTCCGTGCCACCAACTCTAACTACAAGAAGTTCTACTTCTTTTGTAAGGGGAATGTGACTTGGGAGTTGTCTTAACCTGAAAGGGATACTCCTCCCGTCTTTGGCGAATTGTCTGGGAGCGACCAGAATGCCATCAACGATTTCTTCCGATTGCATAAACAATCGAATTTCTGCTCGATCCGCTCAGTGGCGGAAACCACCTAGTTGATGCTCGAGATGGCGGGCATCCATCAGGCCTCGCCAATTTCTATTGATTGAGTAATTTTCTAACCATTTCTTCTGTTGCTTGTAGGCGCTCGGAGCCACAAACTCATCGATCTCTTTAATGATCATGGTAAGGCGGGGCTGTCTTCAGACCAGCCATCGCTGAGCTTTACTCCTCCTCCTTCTAGGCGTTCCTCCAAACGAAAATCCGAGGAGGATCGCCTCTTAGTAACTCCTGACTCTCGTCAACTAGGTATATAACTGCCTTGTTTATTTCTTTTTCCTCTGTCTTTATTTTTGGTTTCTAATGCCTTCGTTAATCGTTTACAGAGAACACCACTGCTGATTTAGTTCATAACCCCACTCCTACCAAGAAGGCTAGGAGTTTGGGTGAAGATCGTCAAGCTCCTCCTAAGGGTTCTGATGCCCCCCAAGGAGAAGGCGTTGGCGGTGGTCAAGGCGACCCCTCCTCTTTCCGATCAACCTGCCCCCAATCCTCCTATGGAGACCGGGGCTCGGAAGAAGGGCCCAGCCACCCAAGGCCCCTCGAAGGCTTCACTTGGGGAGTATTGCCCCTAGTGGGCTTGTTCCAGCTGCCCAAGGCTGCGAACTCTAGGGGCATCTGGGCCCCTTGGGGAAATCTCCAAAAGGCGGAGATTTCCGACCAGAACACTCTCCGGGGTAACCCAGACTTATGCATGCACCTCCTCAAGGGGATTGTTCCTCCCAAGGGCAGGGCCTTGGTTCCCTCAGAACTGCTCGCCATCGATGGGATGATGAGGTCTCATTATGAACGGATCGCCCTGGTAAGATCCCTCATCTTTGTTTATCTTCAAATCATATGTTTATTTTTTCTTAGACTAACATCACTTTGTCCCTTTTTCCCTGTTATCAGCTCGTTCGAGAGGAGCTGACGATCGGCCGGATCGTTGGGGAGCTCGCCAATAAGCAGACTGACCTGCTTATCGAGCTGGAGTAGTATAGAAGTCTGGGGTTCTCCCCCGACCAGATGGAAGGCTTGAAGGATACATCCAACTCAGTGGTTTTCTTGGTGGAACACGCTCGAGAGGAGTACTTCTGGAAGGAGGAGAGGCTCCTTGCCTTCGTCAGGAAGAAGGAAGAAGAGGCAGCCCTCGCTATCAACAAGTGGGCGAACACTGAACTCCAGCTTAAGGCAGCCGACAAGTACTCTGCCAAGGTGGAGGCTGCCAATGCTTGCTTGAAGGCGGAGCTAAAAAAATCTGAAGCCCAGAGAGCTGATGCTGAGGCTCAAAGGGTTGCTACAGAGGTCAGGGGAACGCCCTGGAGAAGGAGAAGGAACAGCTCGCCATGCAGCTCAAGTCTGTTCCATTCCCCCAAAGTGTAGTCGAGGAATTTACCGACTGCGCTTTGGAGGTGATGAAGGCTGAGGTGACCTCCTATCTCCAACTCCTGGTCGAGGACATCCAAGCGGTCAATCCCAACTTACCTCTTCGGGAAGTTGAGTCCCTTAAGACTTTCCTCAAGAGCACCCTTCCCAAGGAGACTCCTTCTGCTACTGCTGAGGAAGTTTCCCCCGATGGCGAGTCGAGTGTCTCCACTCCTGAAGAGCCTAAGACTTGAATTCTCCAACTCCCCCGACGATCATATTTCTTCTTTTGTTGATAATTTTTGTCTTCCCTTGTATTTCAGGAATGTTTGTAATCATTTTTTGATTTCAGACTCGGTTATTTTAATAATATTGAATGCCTTTATCTTCATAAGCCTCTACTTTTATTTGACTTTGAATGTGTTAGCGATTCTTCCGATGTCTTTATTATAATTACCTTCGACATTCTCTTCGTGTGATAAGGGTCTCGACCCTTAGGGTCTTGGACCTTTCTTTAGGCTTGAAAGGATAAGTCTTTATAGACTTATCTATTCCCCTCGCCAAGTATAAACCTTTTAAGGAAAACGATCATCTTTTCAAGATGTGTTACCTTGTTAAAGTTTAAACCTTTTGGAGTGTTCACCTAATCCTGAGAAACATGATACTCATAGCTTTTTCATCTATAGTGTTCTCTTAAGGTTCCTTCCCAATCTTCTAGAATTTGTTTCACAAAGGAACTGTTATTCTTAGTATGGATTGTTCGCTTTGGATATAACTTCTTCGAAATTTGCCCAACTTATAAGAGAATGGATTCCTTGACGGATTGCTTGTCTTTGTCTTTAGGACATCTGCCTGATTTTGATAACAGGTCTTATGCCTGACTTTCGCGTCAGGTATTTTGCCTAAACTTGGTGTTAGGTCTTTTTTGTCTGATTTAACTATCAGGTCTTGTGCCTGACTTTGGCGTCAGGTCTTTCTTTTTGCCTAACCTTGGCGTTAGGTCTTTTGCCTGACTATGGCACCAGGTCTCTCACCCAATTTTGATATCACGTCTTTTGTTTTGCCTAACTTTATCGTGAGGTATTTTGCCTGACTTTGGCGTCAGGTCTTTCGCCCAATTTTGATATCGGGTCTTTTGTTTTGCCTAACTTTGTCGTTAGGTCTTTTAACTGACTTTGGCGTCAGGTTTTTCACCCAATTTTGATATCGGGTCTTTTGTTTTGCCTAACTTTGTCGTTATGTCTTTTGCCTGACTTTGGCGCCAGGTCTTTCGCCTGATTCAGTTATTAGGTCTTTCGCTTGACTTTTGGCGTCAGGTATTTTTTCTTCGATGCCTGATTCGGTCATCAGGTCTTTCGCCTGACTTTTGGCGTCAGGTCTTTTTTCTTCGATGCCTGATTCGGTCATCAGGTCTTTCGCCTGACTTTTGGTGTCAGGTCTTTTTTCTTCGATGCTTGATTCAGTCAACAGGTCTTTTGCCCAATTTTGTTATCAGGTCTTTTTTCTTCGATTTGATTCGAGTAGTTACGCTTTATGAAGGAATGACTTGCTTTTATTGACATAACATTTTGATTACAAGCTATGTATAAAACCTCCTTAGATGTTCAGAGTTGAATGAACGGGGTAACCTTTCGCCTTCAGTGGTTTCTAAATAGTTAGATCCTGGGGCAACGGTCTCTACTACCTTGTATGGTCCTTCCCACTTAGCTGAAAGTTTGTTCTGACTGTTCAGTCTTGTAAATTCATTAATTCTCATAACCATCTCCTCCACCAAAAATTGGTGAGCGCTGACTTTTCTGTTGAAGTATCAAGCGGCCGCAGTCGCATTTTAGCTTGTGTTTCTTCTGATTTCCACCTCTTTTCTTCTGCCAAGTCGAGTTCTGTCCTGCGCTCAATTTCGTTTGCTTCAGTGTTAAAATGTAGGATTCTGTGGGTAGGCACCACTATTTCGGCGGGTGCTACTGCTTCTAATCCATACACTAAACTGAAAGGTGTTTCTCTAGTGGCTACTTTAAGCGTTGTTCGGATAGCCCATAGTACGTTTGGCAGCTCCTCTGCCCAGTTTCCTTTAAATGCTTGAACCCTTTTCTTGAGTCCCGCTAAAACAACTTTGTTGGCTGCTTCAGCTTGTCCATTCGTTTGAGGATGATGCATTGAATTGAACATGTGATCGATATGGTATTCTTCGCCGAGCCATTTAAGTTATTTTCCTACGAATTGTGGACCATTATCGCTGATGCGTATCTTGGGAACGCTAAATCGGAAAAATATGTTGATTTTCAAGAACTTGATCACTTGAAATTCCGTTGTAGAGGCCAAAGCTTTCGCCTCTATCCACTTGGTGAAGTAGTCGATCGCCACTATGATGTGAGTACGCTGCCCAGTACTGATGGGAAAAGGACACAATATATCTATTCTCCATTGAGCAAAAGGCCAGGCGCCTGCCATTGGGGATAGTAGTGTTGGCGGTTGACCCGATCGTGGTGTGAACTGTTGACAAGTCGCGCACCTCTGTGTTAATTCAGCCGTATCTTTTCACAAGGTTGGCCAGTAGTAGCCCAGTCTGAAGATCTTTCATGTCAATGAAAGTGCACCTTGATGGCATGCTGCAACTCATTCATGGGCTTCACGAAGAACCCTATCTGTTCCGGGAAGAGAGATGCACCTTAGATAAGGGGTTGAGTAGCCTCGCCTATTAAGTTCTCCATTTATGATCAAGTAACTGTCTGAAAGGCGTCACTACAAGAATCTGTTGCAACAGCAACGAAACTTCCGTGTTGACACTAACAGTTGTAGTTAAATATATGTATATTGTGTCGACAATTTTTGCTGTTGTTATTATTACGTATTAAGCACAATATGTTTTCCACCGTTATAAGATACATTTAGTGTTAATGTTTGCCGTCACTTTATATTTTACATGGATGAATGTGTAATGTCGACCAACACTTGATGTTAAATAACTCCATCAGTAGCTGGTGAATTTTTAATTGCAAATGTACATATTCAAATGCGAAACGTTCTGTCGTAAATATAGTGATATGAGCAACGGTTGTTTGCCGTAACTAATCAATTTTTGTCGTCGTTAAAACATAAGTACCGGGAAAATGTAAGAATAAATTTGCGTGTCAATATATTGTCGACATTAGTATAGTCATTCAACAACATATTTAATTGTTGTTGTAAAATAGTTTATTTAGTGACGACTATTGTTGTTGTTAAAAAATTAAATTTTCAAATTTTTTTCCCGCTCTGATTAAAAATTCAAAATTTTTTCATTCAACAACTTATTTACACGTTTTACAGAACTTTCTCATATCTTCCCTTCCTTCCCTTCACCTTCCCTTCATCTTCCCTTCACCTTCCCTTCATTCAAAACGTTTTCCAAAGGATTGAAGCTCACCCTCCCTTCCCTTTCACCCTCTCGGCTTCCTCTCGGAGAGTTGAAGATTGATCTTGAGCTGGAGGCGAGTTGAAGCTCGACCGACCTGTCATGGATGATGTGTTGGAGCTGCTCAAAGTTCCATGGATGAAGGCCTGCTGGAGCTGGAGAAGGCGAGCTGGACCTGTAAAAGGCGAGCTGGAGCTCGAGAAGTGCTGGTTCTCCGATGCCTTCACCATGGATGAAGTGTCATGAAAATATCAGCCATGGATGAAGCCATAGATGATGAAGTGACGATATATGGATGAAGAAGCCATGGATGAAGAAGGAGAAGAAGCCATGGATGAAGAAGGATGAAGAAGCCAATGATGAACACAAATAATTTAAAATCGGACAAAAAAATCGCAGAAAAAAAATCGACCAACAACAACCTGATTCCGCTCTAACATCGGAAAAGTGTTGTCGCCGTTCATCTGTGTTTAACAACAACCTAATTCTGCTGTAAAGTTGACATGCTAACAGCGGCAAACCTTTTACAACGGCAAATTGTCGACGTATAGACTTTTAACGACGGGGGCTACCGCGACAAAGATTTTGTCGCTGTTCAGACTTAACAACGGTATTTATGCAGTTAGCAACCCATTTTTGCCGATGTGTATGCCCGAGTTTCTTGTAGTGCGTCTTATCCTTGTGGATTCACCTTCATCTTCTGGGAGAATTCCCTCTTTCAAGAAGTTTTGGAACGGAGTCATCCATGTTACCTGTCCTTGAATGTTGAAGACTTTTGCTCGGTTACCAAGAACTGAACATATGGCTTTTTTCAAGAACTGTACGTCTTGAATTCTTGTTCCTCCAAACGCCATCTTGCTTAAAGAGTCTACCATATGGTTCTTTTAGCGAGGAATAGACTCAATCGAAATATTTGGGATTTCAGCGACGAGTTTCTTGGTGATGTCAAGGTACTTCTTCATCTTTTCCCCCTTGCTTCGTAAGTGCCATTGACCTGATTGACAATTAGCTCAGAGTCTCTTTTCACCCTGAGTGATGATATGCCCATTCCTTTTGCAAGTTTGAGTCTAGTAATAAGAGCCTCGTATTCTGCTTCGTTATTAGTTGCCTGAAATGTTAGGGCGATCGCATACTTCAAAGGCTCGCCCTCGGGGGTGGGGTGGGTGGGTGCGGAATTAGACCTGCCCTTGAGCCTTCTCTTGATAAAGATCCATCTGTATAAAGTTCTCAGATTTGGTTTGTGTCTACTGATGAAGTTGGCCTGCTTTCTGCTTCTGCCAGACCATTTCTTGTACTTTCCACTATAAAATCAGCCAATGCTTAACCTTTGATGGCCGTTTTCGGCGCAAATTTGATCTTGAACTCGCTGAGCTCGATCGTCCATTTGACCATTCTTCAAATTTGATCTTGAACTCGCTAAGCTCGATCGCCCATTTGACCATTCTTCCTGAAGAATCTGGTTTCAGCAGGAAGTTTTTGAGAGGCTGATTGGTGAGAACTGTAATATCGTGCGCGTGAAAATAAGGACTTAGCTTTCGAGCAGCAATAACTAAGGCATAAAGATACTTTTCAATCTGGACATATTTTATTTCAGCAGAATTAAACATCTTGCTAACAAAATACACTGGACTCTGGACATTTTCTTCTTCCCTTCTTAAGATGGCACTGACTGCTAGGTCGCTGATGCTTAAGTAAAGGAAGAGCTGCTCGCCAGGAATAGGCTTCGCCAAATCCAGAAGTGTTTGAATATGCTGCTTCAGGGATTGGAAGGCATCCTTGCAGTCTGGCGTCCACTCGAACTTGTGTTTGGCCTTTAGAGTTTTGAGGAATGGTAGTGACTTGTCGCTCGCCCTGGAAAGGAAGTGGTAGAGTGCAGCTAGGCGACCATTTAGACATTTGACCTCCTTATGGAAAGTCGGCGACTTCATCTCTTCAATGGCCTTAATCTTTTCTGGGTTCGTCTCAATGCCTCGTTTACTTATCATGAATCCCATAAATTTACGAGACTTGACTCCAAAAGCACACTTTGCTGGGTTCAAGCGAACACTGTGCCTCCTCATGCATTCGAAAGCTTCTCCAAGGTCCGCTGTGTGAGGACTGCCCTTGATCGTTTTTACAAGCATGTCGTCCAGATAAGCCTCCATATTTCACCCCAGCATGTCTTGAAATAGGCGGTTTACCATCCGCTGATAGGTCGCCTCGGCATTGATTAGACCAAAGGGCATCACTTTGTAGCAAAGAATGTCCCCGTCTGCATAGAGAGCTGTATGGGCCTCGTCTTCTGGGTGCATCCGGATCTGGTTGTAGTCTGAATAGGCATCCATGAAGCTCAACATCTCATGACCAGAGGTTGCATCGACCAACAGATCAATTCGGAGAAGAGGGTAGGAATCCTTCGGGCAAGCTCTATTCAGGTCGCGAAAGTCAACACATATCCTCAACTTCCCATTCGACTTTTTGACAAGAACTGGGTTGGAGACCCAGCTCTGAAATCTTACTTCCCTATTAAATTCGGCCTTGATCAGCCTGCTAACTTCTTGTCTGATCGACAAACGCTTGTCTGGCCCGAATGATCTCCTTTTCTGAGCGATTGGCTTGATGGAGGGATCTATCATCAGCTCGTGAGAGACGATGTCAGTGTTAATACCCGACATGTTGCTCGGCTTCCAGGCAAAAAGCTTCTTGAATTCCTCGAGGAGTGCAATCATGGCCTACTTCTGGTCGTCGTTCAAGGTGGTCCCAATGCACACCTTATTGTCTGGGCTATCGATCTCAACCTCCACTAACTCTTCCATAGGTACCGGTCGAACCAAATCCTCACGAGGGTCAGCCTCTGTCTCGATGGCTTCCCTTTGATTTTTCCTACGCAGGCAGTTCACGTAGCATTGTCGCGAGGAAGGCTGATCGCAAAGTACTTCTCCAATCCCGTTGGGTGTGGGGAACTTCATTTTTTGGTGGATTGTGGAGGCCACAATCTTATTGGGATTGATCGTGGTCCTCCCCAGGATGGCATTATACGATGTAGGTGAGTCGACCACCAGGAAGGTGACCGACACCTTGATGCTCTTCCATCCTTCGCCCGGAATCACTTGCAGGGTTATTGCCCCCAGCGGATAAGTCGTTCTCCCAGCGAAATCGATCAATGGAAAATCGACCCTCTTCAGGTCGCGCTTGGACTTTCCCATCTTCTCAAAAGCGTCCAAGAATAGAATATCTGTCGAGCTCCCTCCATCGATCAAAATTCTCTTCACGTCACAACCGTCGACATCTGCTGTGATAACCTGGGCATCATTGTGAGGGGTGGTGACATGTGCCAAGTCATCTTCGGAGAATGAAATGACAATGTCCTCTTCAGGTCGAGGTCGTTTTCCCAGCTGGACCGCTGTAGAAATCTGAGTTGCATAGACCTCCCTTGCCTGTGACCCCTCGCCTCCGGCACCAAACCCTCCAGCAATCAGGTTGACTACCCTCCTGCTCTGGGATGGGCCGGATTGCTCAGGTGGAGCTGGCGAGTGGTTTCGACGTGGTGGTGTTCGACTCCTGTCTCGTCCCGCCACAAACTCTTTCAACATTCCCCTCTGAATCAACTTCTCAATGTCTCGCTTGAGAATACGACAATCATCAGTCTTGTGGCCCTTGCACTTGTGATATCTGCGATAGCTCTCATTGTCCTTCCCCATGGGCAGACCACTCATTCTAGGCATTGGTGGCCTTGCCAGATACCTTCTTTCCATATCGACTAGTACCGCCGAGATCTGCCTGTTTAAGAGCGTAAAATACTAGGGGACCTCTGGATTTCTAGGCCATGGGTTCTCTGTTCGAAACTTGTTGTCTCGACCCTTCTTATCCTTCTTTTCCTTCTTACCATCGCGTCGGGGCTCATGAACCGCCCTTAGCGAGGTCGTCAGGAAATTGGCCTATGCGTTCACCCTCTAAAGGTTTATGAAACCTTTCGCCCTCGCTGCCAGTTCCTCCATCGTCTCAATTTCCTGCACGTGGTAACTGTTGCGCAGATATCTCGAGGCCTTGTTGGGCACATCCATCCCTCGATAGAAGGCTCGAAAAATCTCCCCATTCGCAACTCGGCGATCTATCTCCATGACGTTTTTATGAAAACGTCCGTAAAAGTCGGCCAGTGACTCTCCTGGTTGCTGTTGGACTGCATCTAAGGCGACCACACTCTTCATAAGCTGATGGTCGCCCATGTATATTTCCAGGAACTTGTTTTTCATCTCTGACCAAGTCCCTATTGATCCTGTAGGGAGGCCGAAGAACCAAGATGACGCCGAGACCGAAAGGGTCGACGAAAATAATAAAGCCAAGTGATTCGAATAATTTGACTTACCCAACAGCGAGGCATCATGCTTGTTGACGTGGATAATGGGATCGCCTCCACCACTGTATTCGGGGATGGCCCTGGCGACGACATCCTTTGGGATTTTGATGGCGACCAGGTCGGTGGTGAAGGGATGAGCCGATCGCTCTCTGAAGGGAGCTGCGACTGTCGTTCGCCTTTCCTGGAACCTTTCGCTGATAAGCTCCTCCACCTGATCAAGAGTGCACTGGTTTGGCTGACCTCCATCCGGTATGGTACTGGATGGATTGGCAGAATAGGTGGCCGCCGGCGACTCAGTGGACGCCGGGGGTAGGGACTGGTGTCCCGATGTAATCTCCTAATCTTCTTGATGGAATGTGGTGCCCAGATTTCCAGTTTCTGTTGGCCTGAGCCTTGCAGCTGTGGGGCGAGAGTTTTCCTGAGGAGCAGGGGCTTGTCTGCGTGCCTGCCCTAAGATGGTCTCCAGGAGTGCTATCATCTTTGGGGTCAGCTGGATGCTTTCCCCAGCCACATGGGTGGTTTGCAGTGCTGGAGTCTCCGTGGTGTTGGGAACGGGAGCCGGTCTGGAATTGCCGACGTGTTCTCGAGCCGACTTCAGGGGGACGGCATTGGGAGTTGCTTGGCTAGCAGGTTCTTGATGGAGCGGCAAAGCTGCTGCGGAATCAGAGCTGTCAGAGGACTGCTCATTGGTCTGGTTCCGGCGATTGCTTTTGGATTGAGTTTGCATGGCTGTATTACTTGATTCCCACAGACGACGCCAAATGTTAGAGCTTGATTTCCTAAATGCTTACTTGGCAGTGAATTGAATGTCAATGGAAGGATGAAGATTGCTCTCGCCTTAGCTCCGATGAACCTGCAGGAAGGGGATCGCAACATAGGGTGAGCCTCTGGGTTCCTCTCCGATGCTTAAATGAGCATATGTGCGTATAAAACTCAAAATATAACTGAATGTATGTAAAGCAAAGGTATTTATATAATAAGGAGACCAAACCGTAAAAGGAAACAACATATCTTAATGAATATTGTGTTGGTGAAGATTAGGAAGCAGATATTACGGTTATGGCGTAATATTGCAGTTACCATATTTAATCTTTAGAGAATATGTTCCCGAGATGTGCGGGATATTGTGGCCATATCTTTAGCGACGGTTGGCGGGACCAGAAAAGATAGATAGTGCTATCTTTGAGGCGAGCACTCCTATGGCGAGTAGTAGGAGTCCGCGACTTGGGTTAATGGCGACCCGTGATGGAGCCTTTGGCGTCCACTTTAGCTTGGGCTCGATACTGGACCACTTCATAGGGGCCAAATCGACCTTATCATGGACTAGTCTGGTTCAAATGACATGGGTTTCACCCCCTTCATAGTTATTGGGCATCTGGGCTCTTTCCTTATTGGGCTGTCACTATCAATACCCAACAGGTTTCAGTAGGCAGTCCAGTCTTCGCCAAAGCGGTCCTCTTATTGCTCCCATAATCTACACAAAAGGAAAGTCTGGGTGTTCCCGTTGTTTTCTCTCCGATGATAAAGTCAGTCGGAAGTTTGTTGGTTGAAGAGTAAAAGTAAGAGGGGAGAGTATTGAATGCTGAATTAAAATAAGGTATGAGGTAAGGGAGGGTATTTATAGCCCCTTACCTGAGACCAGGGTTAGGTCAGGTTTTACCCTGGTTAGTCTAGGTGTTCTCAGGCGAGATGACCATGGTTGAGTAGCGTAAATGGGCAATAGGACAACTACTTTAGGTGCGAGTGTCTTTTTTGTCAGACCTGTCTTTGTCATCCCATTAATGGTTGTAATGAATTAGAGGGACGCCCTATTGTAGGCTATAGTACTCATTTGTACCTTGACATTCTTTGTACCTAGTATCATCTTGTCCCTTATGGGGTAACCTAGTCGTGGAGTGTTGGGTGTTTGGCTTAATGGCACCCCTATTAGCAGTGGGCCAAGGTGAGGAACGATGTAAGGCAGAGGTTAGGGCATTCAGGGTGAGCACCTGGGCGCCGCCATGTCTTCATGTACTAGAGAAGAATGGTGCGCCTATTATCATCGGAGGAGAATGGGACGATTGCCCCGCAAGGTAGCGTTGTCTTAAGCAATGATAGTGACACCTTAGACTACCCTGGGTCGGGTCAGTTTATCTCTGGGTCGCCTGAGGAATGAAGAGTAACACCCAACATCTTGCCCCCGAAGCCCAGGGTGAGCGGCAGTCATTATGGGTTTTGCCAAATCTCTCTCGGGCGACGTTCCGACTACCAAGATTTGGTATTCTCTTTAGCTTCTTACGATGATCCTATTGAGTTTCTTTTCCTTAAGTGGCGTTGCGATTTAGGGCGACACCTTTTTTTCCCACCTTTGTACATTCATCACTTCAACACTCTGTCCCAAGCAATCATTCCCAAATATAATGATTGCACCTTTTGAAATTTGAATTTCAAATGAATAATGAAGGGATACGTAGCAGCTTATTCTAGAAGCCTCACGATTTTCTAGGGAAACTCTTCAGTTTCCAAGGGGCATTTTGGAGAATTCATGCCACCTAGGCCTAGCCTCCATAAATACCTTTCTTCACCACTTTTCGGTTGTTCTTTCCTCCTGAGTCTACACACCCAAAACCCAATCTCATATCCCGGACCATTTTTGACAAGGATGTGGTGGAAGCCAGTATGAGCGAAGCTCTTTTCCCCTGGTTCCCCATTCCTGATGAGGCGGACCCCAGAAACCCTCGCCCTATGAGTAATCCCCAACTGGGTGAGGAAGTCATCTCCCCCCTTCAAATAGATGTGGGGTTGAGGTTTCCTTATTGTCCAGATTTGGTGGAAATGTGTCAATATTATAGCATTTCTTCTACTCAAATTTCCCCAAACGCCCTTCGTGTTTGGCTAGGTTTTCGTGTCTTTTGTCAACAACGTGAATAGTCTTGCTCCCTCGTTCTTTTCCGTCATTTTTATCCTCTAGAGTCAAATCGTTTCAGTGTTTTTCTTTTTGTAAGTAGGAACCCCGACCTTAAAGATCAGTCATGGGATACTTCTAATCCCTTGATCACGGGTTTTCGAACCCGAAATTGTAATTGCAAATTTTTTTTATTTTTTTTCAAGGCGGGTGTCTCCTCGTCTATAACATCCAAGGCATCGTGTGACCCACTCCCAGCCACAAACGAGTTGTTCAATTCAGACATGGAAACGCTCTCCCATATTTCTATCGAACACAAAGTTGTCGACGCCACTTATATCTCCAAGGAGAACACAGAGGAAGATTTGTGGCTAGCTGTCATTCCCTTTGTCGAGTGTCGCCATACTCTTTCCTCTTTTTTAAGGCAGATAGCGATTTTGCATGCCTTGCTCATTAAATTTTTTGTATGCTGGATACGCGGATAAAGGAAAAGAGGCCAAAGATGAGTGACGCCTAAGAGGGGTCTAAGAAAAGGAAGAAGAGCCATTCTTCTGAAAATCATGAGAAGAAGGTGTCGTACTTTGAGGATACTATCGATCCTCTTACGGCGCTGCCAGAAATACTCAGCGCTGACACTCAAGAGATTGTCGCCGCTTTCAAAGGTGTAATCACCATATCTAGATATGCTAACGATACCCTTCTTTCAAGAAGGATTAACATTCTTAACACTAAGCGTTGAGGAGTGCCAGTGGTGACACCCTCGATGATTCTTTGGACTTACACCGAGTTTTCTTCTGGTTCAACAATTGAGAAGGTGACTGACAAGGCCCTGACCTCAGTGGGAGCCTCCTCTTATGCCCCTTCCAAGCGAAGAGTGAAGACACTGGCGCGCCGCGATCCTTCTTCCCTTTTTGAAGGAACCCAGGAGACCCCTTCCTACCCTGTGCATAAATTTTATGAAGAGGGAGCGGAAGAGCAAGTGGGAGGAGATGATTTCCCTGGAGGTGTCACAACCCCCGAGCCAGGAATAAACGAGAACTTTGGACCTTATCTGGGCCCAAACTTCGACATTCATCGTGATTTGCGGGTCGAAAGAGGCGACGCTTCTCCCCTTGAATCTTGGGATCCCTGGGAGAACCTCTTTGGCGTTACCTTGGTGAAGGGAAACTCGTTGGCGTACCCCAACCTAGGGTTTCACCTGTTACAGGCGCCTGCCCCTGGGTGATAGGGTGCCATTATCCATGGAGGATGGCGCTCTCGACAATTTGGTGTGTCACGTGTGTTGGGTATCGATAATGACAGCCCAATAAGGAAAAGGCCTCGAAGGCCCAATAACCCTGGAGGGGTAAACCCAAGATATTCGAACTGGATCAGCCTAAGTAATAGTCAACCTGGCCCACCATAGAGTGGCCCAAGATCGAGCCCAAAGGTGATATGAACACCAAAGGCTCCCCAGACTGCTCGCCATCCTTCACCAAGCCGCGACCTCTCACTGCTCGCCATGGGAGTGCCTGCCCCGAAGAGAGTCTTGCCTCTCTCCTCTGGTCCCACTAACCGTTAATAAGGAAGTGTCCACGATATCCCGCGTATCTCGGTCACTTATTCACTAAAGATTAGATATGGTAACTACAATATCTCGCGGTAACTGCCATATCTACTATCCAAATCTTCAACAACACAATATTCACTAAGATAAACGGTTACCTTATACGGTTTGATCTCTCCTACCCTATAAATACCTTTTCTTTACATACGTTCCTTACGTTTTGAGCTATATACACACACATATACTCATTTAAGCATTGGAGAGGGACCCAGAGACACCCCTTCTGTTGCGCTCCCCTACCTGCAGGTTCACCGGAGTTGGAGCAGAAGCACCATTCAGCATTCGTCTGACATTCAATTCACTGCCAGATCAGCAACCAGGATTTCACGATTCAACATTTGGCGCCGTCTGTGGGAAGCGAGAGATACAGCCATGAGAACTCGATCCCAACACAACCGCCGAAACCAGACTCGCGAGCAATCCGCGGATAGCTCTGATTCCGCCGCCGCCTCACCGCTTCAACAAGAACCTGCCAGCCAGGCAAGAGCCAATGTCGTCCCCCTGCGGGCGGCCCGAGAGCAAGTCGGTAATTCCAGACCGACCCCAGCTACCAAACACATCGAGACTCCAGCTCCGCAGACCGTTCACATCGCCGGGGAAAGCATCCAGTTAACCCCGGATATGATATCATTGTTGGAGGCCATCCTAGGGCACGCCCGCCGTCAAGCCCCTGCTCCCCAAGGAAACACTCGCCCTGCTTCCACAGGGCCCTTACCGTCTGAAATCGCGAATCCTGGCACCGTAACACCCCAGGAAGAGCAGGAGGTGACGTCTGGACAACAGTCTCTACCCCTGGCATATACCGAACAGTCGGCGGCTACGTACTCGGCCAATCCTTCCGGTCCTTCTCCATCCGGGACCTCGCCAAAATATTGCACTATGGACCAGATGGACGACCTTCTCAACAAAAGGCTCCAAGAAAGACGGTTGACAGTCGTAGCTCCCTTCAAAGAGCAATCTGCTCACCCCTTTTCCGACGAGCTCGTCGCCATTAAGATCCCCAAAGACGTAGTCGCTCGGACCATACCTAGGTACAGTGGTGGAGGAGATCCCACCATATACGTCAACAAGCACGAGGTTTCTCTCCTGGGTAAGTCGAATGATCCCCATCACTTGGCTTTGTTATTTCCATCCACTCTTTCGGGTTCGGCTTCATCCTGGTTCTTCGGCCTCCTTGCAGGATCTATCGGAACTTGGGCAGAATTAAGGAACAAGTTCCTGGAGAGGTATATGGGCTAGCGCCAGCTGATGAAAAGTGTGGTCGCCATGGATGTGGTCAAGCAACAACCTGGAGAGTCGCTGACCAATTTTTACGGGCGTTTCCATGAGAACGTCACAGAGATAGATCGCCGAATCTCGGATGGGGAGATCATTCGAGCATTTTACAGAGGTCTGGATGTGGCCAACAAGGCCTCGAGGAAGCTGCGAAACAGCTACCATGTGAAGGAGATTGAAACGTTGGAAGAGCTGGCGTCCAGGGCAAAAGGTTTCATAGACCTTGAAAGGGCGAACACCGATGCTAACTTCCTAACGACCTCGCTAAGGGTGGTTCCTGAGCCCCGACGCGATGGTAAGAGGGAGGTGAAGAAGGAGAATAAGGGAAGAGACAGCAGGCCCCGAGTCGAGCCTAATCCAGCGCCTCGAAATCCAGAGGTCCCTGAGTACTTTACGCCTTTAAATAGGCAGATCTCAGCGGTACTAGTCGAGATGGAGAGGAGATCCTTGGCGAGGCCACCAATGCCTCGTCGGGGTGGTCAACCCATAGGGAAGGACGTCGAGAGCTATTGTAGATATCATAAGTGCAAGGGCCACAAGACGAATGACTGCCGCATTCTGAAGCTGGACATAGAGAAGCTGATTCAAGGGGGGATGTAGAAGGAATTTGTGGCAGGGCGAGACAGAAGTCGAACGCCCCCCAGGAGACATCGTTCACTAGCCCCTGCTGAGCAAACTGATCCATCTGTCAGCAAGAGGAGAGTGAATTTGATTGCGGGAGGATTCAGTGCTGGAGGCGAGGGGTCGCACGCCAGGGAGGTCTACGCCACTCAGTTGGGAAAGCGACCCCGACTTGAAGAGGACATTGTCATCTCATTCTCCGAAAATGATTTGGCACATGTCACAACCCCCCACAACGATGCTTTGGTTATCACGGCTGATATAGACGGCTGTGACATTGCAAGGATTCTGATCGACGGAGGTAGATCGACAGAGATCCTATTCCTGGACGCCTTCGAGAGGATGGGCAAGTCCAAGCGTGACCTGAAGAGGGTCGACTTTCCGCTGATTGGGTTTGCGGGAAGGACAACTTATCCACTGGGGGCAATAACCATGCCCGGGATTCTGGGCGAGGGATGGAAGAGCATCAAGGTACCGGTCACTTTCCTGGTGGTCGACTCACCTACATCCTACAATGCTATCCTGGGGAGGACCACGATCAATCCCAACAAGATTGTGGCCTCTACAGTCCATCAGAAGATTAAGTTCCCCACTCTCAACAGGATTGGAGAAGTGCTCGGCGACTCGACTTCCTCGTGGCAATGCTATGTGAACTGCCTGCGCAGGAAGAACCAAAGGGAGGCCCTCGCCATCGAGACAGAGGCCGAACCTCGCGAGGATTTGGCTCGGCCAGCGCCCATGGAGGAATTAGAAGAAGTCGAGGTCGATGGCCCAGACAAGAAGGTGCGCATTGGGACCACCTTGAAAGAAGATCACAAAGAGGCCACGAGTGCCCTCCTTAGAGAATTTAAAGAGCTCTTCGCCTGGAAGCCGAGCGACATGCCGGGTATTAGCACACACAAAATCTCGCACGAGCTCAGGATAGACCCTTTTGTCAAGCCGATCGCCCAAAAAAGGAGATCGTTCGGAACGGACAAGTGCTTGGCGATCAGGCAGGAGGTTGGCAGACTGATCGAGGCTGACTTCGTCAGAGAGGTGAGATTCCAGAGCTGGGTCGCCAATCCAGTTTTGGTCAAAACATCGAATGGCAAGTGGAGGATGTGCGTCGACTTCCGCGACTTGAACAAGGCTTGCCCTAAGGATTCATATCCTCTTCCCAAGATTGATCAGCTGGTCGATGCTACCTCTGGTCACGAGATGCTGAGCTTCATGGACGCCTATTCAGGCTATAACCAGATCAGAATGCATCCAGACGATGAGGCTCACACCGCTTCTATGTCGACGGGGACATTCTGTGCTACAAGGTGATGCCCTTTGGTCTCATCAATGTCGGGGCGACTTATCAGCGAATGGTGAATCGCTTATTCCAAGACATGCTGGGAAGGAACATGGAGGCTTATGTGGACGATATGCTCGTCAAAACCATCAAGGGAAATCCGCACACAACAGACCTCCGGGAGGCTTTCGAATGCATGAGGAGACACAATGTTCGCCTGAACCCTGCAAAGTGCGCCTTTGGAGTCAAGTCGGGCAAATTCCTGGGATTCATGGTCAGCGAGAGGGGCATCGAAGCAAATCCAGAAAAGCTGAAGGCCATAGAAGAAATGAAGTCGCCCACCTGCCATAAGGAGGTTCATTGCCTGAATGGTCGCCTGGCTGCTCTCAACCGTTTCCTCTCCAAGGCGAGCGGCAGGTCCCTCCCATTTTTCAAAACTATAAGGGCCAACCGCAAGTTCGAGTGGACGCCAGATTGTGAGGAAGCATTCCATTCCTTAAAGAGGCACATCCAAACACTCCCAGCTCTGGCAAAGCCAATTCCAGGCGAGCAGCTTTTCCTCTACCTAGGCATCAGTGACGTGGCGGCCAGTGCTGTATTGATAAAGGAGGAAAATAATGTTCAGATTCCAGTGTACTTTATTAGCAAAATTTTTAACTCAGCAGAAATAAAATATGTCCAGATTGAGAAGTATCTCTATGCCTTAGTTATTGCTGCTCGAAAGATGAGACCTTACTTTCATGCACACGACATCACGGTCCTCACCAATCAACCTCTCAAAAACTTCATGATGAAACCAGATTCTTCAGGAAGAATGGTCAAGTGAGCGATCGAGCTCAGCGAGTTCAGGATCAAATTTGCGCCAAAAACGGCCATCAAAGGTCAAGAACTAGCTGATTTCATTGTGGAAAGCACGAGTAACGGTCAAACAGAAGCAGAAAACAGGCCAAGTCAGTCAGCAGGCAATAATCAAGTCTGGGAGCTCTATACAGATGGGTCTTCGTCAAGAGAAGGCTCGGGGGCAGGTTTAATTCTTATGAGGCGAGCCTTTAAAGTATGCGATCGCCCTTACATTTCAAGCGACCTATAACGAAGCAGAATACGAGACTCTTATTACTGGACTCAGACTGGCGAAAGGAATGGGCATATCTGCACTTAACGTAAAAAGCGACTCGGAACTTATCATCAATCAGGTCAATGGCACTAATGAGGCAAGGGGGGAAAAGATGAAAAAGTACCTCACCATCGCCAAGAAACTCGTAGCAGAAATTCCAAATTTTCCGATCGAGTTTATTCCTCGTTAGGAAAACCAGATGGCAGATTCCTTAAGTAAGCTGGCATTTAGGGGGACAACAATCCGAGACGTACAATCCCTAGAAAAGGCTTTATGTTCAGTACTTGAAAGCAGGGCAGAGGTCTTCAACATTCAAGAGCAGGTCACGTGGATGACTCCATTCCAGAATTATTTGAAAAAGGGGATCCTCCCAGATGACGAAGGCGAATCCACGAGGATAAGAAGACTCGCAGCTAGTTATCTGATTATTGATGGAGAACTCTACAGGAGAGGCTACTCGACTCCTTACTTAAGGTGTGTTGCTCATCTAGAAACGGAAAGGGTTCTTCGATAAGCTCACGAAGGGGTGGCAACATGTCATGAAGGTGCTCAATCGTTAACCCGGAAGATCTTTAGACTAGGATACTACTGGCCTACCTTGGGAAAAGATGCGGCTAAATTAACGCAGAAGTGTGAGACTTGCCAGCAATTTGCACCACGATCAGGTCGACCACCAACACTATTATCCCCAATGGCGGGTGCCTGGCCTTTCGCTCAATGGGAGATCGATATATTAGGTCCTTTCCCTATTAGCACTAGTCAATGCACTCACATTATAGTGGCGATCGACTACTTTACCAAGTGGATAGAGGCGAAAGCTCTAGCTTCTACGACGGAATTTCAAGTCATCAAGTTCCTAAAGATCAACATATTATCCAGGTTTGGCATTCCTAAAATACTAATTAGTGATAATGGTCCGCAATTAATTGGAAAGGAGCTCAAATGGCTCTGTGAAGAATATCATGTCGACCATCATTTCAGTTCAGTGCATCATCCTCAAACGAATGGGCAAGCTGAAGCAGACAACAAGGTTGTTTTAGCAGGACTCAAGAAAAGGGTTCGAGCATTCAAAGGGAATTGGGCAGAAGAGATGGAAAACGTATAATGGGCCAACAGAACAATGCCTAAGGCAGCCACGAGAGAAACACCTTTCAGTTTAGTGTATGGATCAGAAGCAGTGGCACCCGCCGAAATAGCAGTGCCTACCCATAGAATCCTAAACTTTAACGCTGAGGCAAACGAGGTCGAGGGCAGAACTGACCTTGACTTGGCAGAGGAAAAGAGATGGCTATCAGAAAAAACACAAGCAAAGATGCGCCTGGCGACCGCTCGATACTTCAACAGAAAAGTCAGCGCTCGCCAATTTTTCGTGGGGGAGATGGTCATGAGAAGGAATGAATTCACAAGGCTGGACAGTCAGAATAAACTTTCAGCTAAGTGGGAAGGACCATATAAGGTAATAGAGATCGCCGCCCCGGGATCCTACTATTTGGAAACCACAGAAGGCGAGAGGTTACCCAGTCTATTCAATTCTTAGCATTTAAGGAGATTTCATACATAGCTTGTAATCAAACTGTTATGTCAATAAAAGAAAGTCATTCCTTTATAAAACATGTTCACTCGATGCAAATCGAAGAAAAAAGACCTGACGCCAAGAGTCAGGCGAAGACCTGATGACCGAATCAGGCACAAAAGCCCTAACAACAAAGTTAGGCCACAAAAGCCCTAACAATAAATTTAGGCCACAAAAGCCCTAACAATAAAGTTAGGCCAAAAGCCCTGACGCCAAGATCAGGCCAAAAAGCCCTAGCAACAAAGTTTGGCCAAAAGCCCTAGCAACAAAGTTAGGCCAAAAAGCCATGACGCCAAGGTCAGGCCAAAAAGCCCTGTCGCCAAAGATAGGCCAAAAGCCCTGACGCCAAGGTCAAGCCAAAAGACCTAACAATAGAGTTAGGCAAAACAAAAGACCTAGCAATAAAGTTAGGCAAAACGAAATCCCTGACGCCAAAGTCAGGCCAAAAGACCTAACAATAGGGTTAGGCAAAACGAAAGACCTGACGCCAAAGTCAGGCAGGAGACCTGTTATCAGCCCATTAAAGAAGTTATCATCTTATACGTCAGGCAGATTTCAGAGGAGTTATCCGCTAAAGACCGTAATTTCTAGGTGAAGTAAGTCATCAAGGGTGGATAAAGAATCCTAGGCGATCACTATGGATGATGAAGCCTTAACTTAACAAGTTCCTTGCTATTAGGCGAACACCCCAAAGGTTTAAACTTCGAAAAGGTAATATATCTTTGAACTTAGAAGTCCATACTTTTAAGTCTTGAAGTATTATCCTTAGACAGTTATACGGTTAAGATATCGGAAAGATAGCCAACACATTCAAAGTCAGTCAAGGGCTTACGAATATAAAGGCATTCAATATAAAATAACCGATTCTTTAATCGAAAAATAATTACAAATTGAATCTAAAATACAGAGGAAAGATAAGAAAAATCTAAAAGAGGATGGTCGCCAGAGGGCGCAAGCTTCAGGCCTTGGGGTCTACGGGGGCAGGGGTGCTCGGCTCGCCTTCGGGGGCAACCTCCCCAACAGCCGCAGCTGGGTCGACCTCTTCAGCAGCAGGAGTAGGCTGAGGAAGGGAACTCCGGAGGAAACCCTTAAGGGACGCAACTTCCCCAACAGGAAAGTTGGGGTCGACCACCAGGACGTCCTCGACCAAGACGTAGAGGAAGTCGGCAATCTCCAACTTCATTACCTCCAAAGCACAGTCAACGAAATCCTCAGAGGCTTTGAATTCGTTGACCACACTTTGGGGTGAAGGAACAGACTTCAGCTGTTCAGCCAGCTGTTCCTTCTCCTCCCCCAGGGCGATCCCCCTGACTTCAGCAGAGGCTCTCTAAGCCTCAGCAGCTTCCCCTTTGGCCTCGACGACGACCCGTCGAGCTTCCAACTCGACCATTTGGGCTCGAGCTTCCTTAAACTCAGCCTCTAGGTGAGCCCGGACTGCCTCCCCTTCATCTAAGAACCGATGAAGGGATTTAGATTCTTGAAGGGCGGCCGCAGCATCGGCCTCCCTCTGCTTTACATCAGCAAGGAGCCGCTCCTCCTTCCTGAAGTACTCCTCCCGGGCACCATCCACCAAGGAAACCGCCGCGTCAGCGGTCGTCTTGATGGCCTTCATCTGCCCGGGGGATATCCCTGTACTCCGATATTGCTCCAGCTCAACAAGCAAATCGGAATGATTGTTGGCGAGCTCTCCAAAGACGCGGCCAATCGCCACCTCTCCTCGAACGAGCTCGCAATAAAGGAATATTGAAGATTGCCAGGTTACAGAAAAGAGGGAACAATAAAAAAAACTTAACGAAGAAGCAAAGTCTTACCAAAGCGACTCGTTCGTAATGGGACCGCAGGAACCCCTCGATTTGGGGTAGCTCTGTGGGTATTGTAGAGCGATCCCTGGGAGGAATTATCCCCTCAAGGAGTCGCATGCACAAATCCGGGCTACCCCGGAGACTCTTCTTGTCAGATACCCCCTTCTTCGAGAAGTCTCCGCAAGGAAACCACACTCTCCGAGTGTTCGCAACCTTGAGTGGCTGGAACATGCTCGCCAAGGGGCAGTATTCCTCAACAGGAGTCTTTGAGGCGCTAGGGGTGTCAGACCCCTTCTTATGGGTCCTAGACTCCTAAGGAGGGACCGAAGACAAGGAAGGAGAAGGGGCCGCCAAAACTAGAGCCTTCTTGTTGGCAGCAGGGCCCTTAGGAGGAGGAGGATTCTGGTCGATAACCGGGCGATCCTCACTCCTGACCTTCTTGGCAAGAGGGGGAGGAGGGTCCCGGGCCATGTCAGCAGTGGACTTTTCTGCAGAATACCAAGGAAATATGTCAAAACTCGAAAAAAAGCAAAGTATGAAGGCAACATTGGGCGAGACAATATACCTGGTTGGCGAGGGCCAACAGTGGCCAAGGGAACGGCCTCTTCAGGCTTCCTCTTGGATGAACGCCTAGAGGGGGGAGGAGGAGAACTCAGCAAAGCCTGATCGGCGGACAGCCCCGCCTTTTCCTGGTCATCAAAGAGACCTATGAGTTTTCGGCCCTTGCCTACAACTTTGCCTACAAACAATAAACAAGAAAATGGTTAGAAAGAGTTACCCAATCATCAAAGATTGGCGTGGCCTGATGAATGCGCGCCATCTCGAGCATATTCTCAGTGGTCTCTGCCACTGAATGGATGGGGTGAAAACTGGATGATCGATGCTGCCGGAACAGGTCATCGATGGCGTTCCGGTCACTTCCGGATAGCTCGTCAAACTCAGGAGGGAAATCCCTATTTGGGGTGGACAACTTCCAAGGCACGCCCCCCTTGTAAAATAAGTAGAACTTCTTATAGTTGGAGTTGGTGGCTCGGAAGTCATCGACCAACCGGACGTGGATGTTCCAATTCCATGATTGAAGGCTTCTCCACTCAGCAAACTTCGGCCACCGGGATTGGAAATGGTGGAGATGGTTCGTCCCAGCCGCCAATCGGAAAAAGCACCGGATCAAGGCCAATGAATACGTCCATTCTTGACGTATGCATAGGAACTTGAATCCAGCCCATATCCTAATGGCGTTGGGTACGAGCTGCGTGGGATGTATCATGTAGAACCGGCATAGTGCCTGCAAATCCTCGCAGAGAGGAAAACGCAACCCAGCATCGATCTGGGCCGCATAAAGGTAAACCTCTCCGCCGCAAGGATAATGCAGACCTAGACCTGGATATCTAGGGACATCCCCCGCACCAAGACCACCAAGCACCACCACCATCTTAAAATAAGCCGGCTTCAACTCGTTGGGCTTGACATCTACTCACAACAGTTCAGATATAGCACAACAAGCATAAAAACAAGGAAAAGCAGATGATATTCTCAAAACAGAGCAGCGAAATAAAATATTTACCTTTCGGAGAAAAGAGGGGCGTCTGTCAGGCCCATCTACCACCACAGGCGTGGCTCCGGTCCTCCCAAGGTCAGCCTGCCCCCCCCCCCCCCCCCCCCCCCCCCCCCCCCCCCCGTCGAGGTGGGCAAAGAGTCATCCCTAATGGTTAAGGGAGCATTGGTGTTCTTAGGCACCTTGGAGGTTGAGGAAGAAGCCTTATTGGCTGTCTGCTTGGCCTTTCCAGTTTGACTGCGAGTGGCCATGGAATCGGTTGGAAAGGATTGACAAGAATAAAGGAAGAATTTGCGAAGAAAGCTCTGAAAGTCTGAAGGAATGAATGCATAAAAAACAAAATAAAGAAACTGTTGTTTCTTATATAGGCCAAAAAGGAGTAACCGCCACAGACGGAATCGAAACGACGCAGGAGAATAATTGCACCTTTTTGGAAAAAATCGAAGCAATGTCAGAATTCTAAGAGACACCTCGGGGAGACAAACGGTCGGCCAGTACAGACAGCTGTCAGACTACCCTTGGGTTACGGAATATTAAATGAGAGGCGTGCTTCAAGCGACCGTTCGACTTCTGGATGACTGTGCAGTTATTAAATGCTAAAGTCCACTGAGCAGACAAAGTGATCGCCAGCGCACTGATAGGCTTTATCAAAAATACCTTTTGTACGTCATGATCGCCTAGGAAAGAATGACAGACCTTCACAGGCCTAGGTTTCCTCGAGTGATCGCCAATAAGGAATAAAAAGAAGAATATTCCTTCAGCGTTGGACAATGGGATGACTGATCGCCAAACAAGCATGAAACGCCCCTAAGGTCATGAACTACTACAAGAGACAAGAAAAACCGAACTTAAGGCGTCACTATCTCAAACCGTACCAAGAAATCAAGCTCGATTGAAGGAACTTCAATCAAGCTTCGGGGGCAAATGTTGGGTATCGATAATGACAGCCCAATAAGGAAAAGGCCTCGAAGGCCCAATAACCCTGGAAGGGGTAAACCCAAGATATTCGAACTGGATCAGCCTAAGTAAAAGTCAACCTGGCCCACCATAGAGTGGCCCAAGATCGAGCCCAAAGGCGATATGAATGCCAAAGGCTCCCCAGACTGCTCGCCATCCTTCACCAAGCCGCGACCTCTCACTGCTCGCCATGGGAGTGCTCGCCCCGAAGAGAGCCTTGCCTCTCTCCTCTGGTCCCACTAACCGTTAATAAGGAAGTGGCCACGATATCCCGCGTATCTCGGTCACATATTTACTAAAGATTAGATATGGTAACTGCAATATCTCGCCGTAACTGCCATATCTACTATCCAAATCTTCAACAGCACAATATTCACTAAGATATACGGTTACCTTATACGATTTGATCTCTCCTACCCTATAAATACCATTACTTTACATACGTTCCTTACGTTTTGAGCTATATACACACACATATACTCATTTAAGCATTGGAGAGGGACCCAGAGACACCCCTTCTGTTGCGCTCCCCTACCTGCTGGTTCACCTGAGTTGGAGCAGAAGCACCATTCAGCATTCGTCTGGCATTCAATTCACTGCCAGATCAACAACCATGATTTCACGATCCAACAACGTGCTCACGCTCTTTTCTCATGTACGTCTTTGCCCTATCCTTATCTTGACAACGCTTAAGATCTTAGTTTTTAACATTTGGCTTTTATTACAAATGATACCAGTTTAACCTCAGATGGGCGAAGCCATTGTGAACTTAACCGAGGAGAAGGCGACGACAGTTGATAAGCTGCGCCGGGTGCAGGAGTTGGAGCACAAACTAGAAGAGGCAGAGCGATGCCTTGCCATGGAGAGAGTCGCCATGGACGACTTCCCAGTCGAGGTTGCTGACAAAGGGAAATAGTTGTAGGCGTCCCAATCTCACGTAGCCGACGATCGAGTCGCTCCGCAAGCAGCTAAGATTGCTAAAAGTCCAAGCTGCTAAGATGGAGACCCGCGTCGTTATAGCGGAGGAGCATGCAGGGAAGGCATAAGAAGATGCGGCGTTGCTGAAGAAGAAGATGCCCAAAGTACTTAAGGAAAATGCGATTGAGGTTGTTGAGAACTATAACAAGAGCGACACCTTTGACATGGAAGCGACAATCGTTTGTCACTCCAAATTCATGGTTGTCTTCCAATCTATTTCAGCGGACCTTCCCAGCATCGACACTAATTTTCCTCTGGAGAATTTGTTATGTATGAAGGATTTCTTGGCGCTCCAGGCCATGGAGGTTGAGGAAGAAGACTCAAGCGATGAATCTTTAGAGGTATCTCATTCTTCCTATCCTAAGGGTGCACCCGAAGCCAAGCAACTTGAGCCTCCCCTTCCTTCCAATCAACCACCTCGCTAGCCTTCCTTGAGACAACGCCCCGCCTAAAAGAAAAGACAAGGCCCCATCCTAAGACAAGGAACCCGCCTATGTATTTACTTAGTTGTTTTCCCCTTATATTTATTTTCAACTTTATCCTCTATATTTTTAAATTTTTGTAGATGCGGCGCTTTTAACTTTTATATATGATTGTCTCGGCGTTTGACTTTGCATTTTTACTTGTCTTAATTTTTACCAAGTATTCTTGCTTGCCTTTAACAGAGTGATGCTTTATCTCTGACTTAAGCATCTTGCCATTAAGTCATGGAATGAGTATAAGCACAACGATGCCTTTAACTGACATGAATGTACCAAATGTTCATACAATTGAGACGCTTACACACATTACATTGAATTAATAATCAAGCGACGCTCAATCGTGTTGCATCGAAACTTAGCACAATCATCGAATTATTTTTGCAAAGTGTTTCGCTTGTCTTCAGAGCGACGCTTAAAGTCCTCCTTCCATTGATACTTGAGACTCGAGCGATGACATTTCCTTATTATTTCAGATTGCCATTTACCAACATGTAACTTCTTACTTAAGCATTTTGCTGTTAGTCATTAAATATGTGTAAATAGAGCGACGCCATGAATATGCATTAACCTTGGAAAATTTATTAATATGACAATTTTCAAAAAGTATGATATAAAGAGACGGTTTAAGCGACGTTCTTTAAGCATAAATGTTTTAAAAATGCTCCGCATTGAACGTGTTGTTCAATCTATTTCCTTCTTCATCTTCGAGTATATAAGTGTTTGGATGGGAAATAACCACTACCTTATAAGGTCCTTCCCATTTTCGTTACGACTTCTTCATCCTGTCTTGATATGCTAATTCATTTCTTCTCCATACCCTCTCCCCTACGGAAAACTGGCAAGATGATACTCGCCTATTGTAATATCGTGTTATGGCGAGGCGCACTTTTCCTTGCAATTGCTCAACCACCGATTTTTTTCTTCCACTAAGTCCAGTTTGAGACGCCTCTGCTCACCATTAGTCAATTCTTCGAATTTCTTGACTCTATGATATGGCACAATTATTTCTGTTGGGGCTACTGCCTCTGAACCATACACCAATCTGAAAGGCGTCTCCCCAATTGCCACTTTGGGTGTAGTTCACAACACCCAAAGTATGTTTTCCAGCTCCTCGGTCCATTTTCCTTGTAAGGCGTCCATCCTGTCTTTTAATACATTTAGGATAGTTTTATCTGCCATCTCGACTTGCCCATTAGCATGCGCATGCTTCACCGTGTCGTGCATATGTTCAATCTTCAATTTTTCGCCAAATCACTTCAATTCTTTTCCAACAAATTTGGGGTCATTGTCACTGATTAGACCATTGGGGATTCCGTATCTCGAAATGATTTTCGATTTCAAGAATTTAATCACTCGGAACTCCGTTGTAGATGTCAATGCCTTAACCTCAATCTAATTCGAGAAATAGTCAATGGTCACTATGATGTAGGAACATTTCTTGGATTTTGGGAGTGGTCCCACCAAATGGATTCACCACTCCGCAAAAGGCCATGTGACGCCTATGCTTATTAATTCTGCTGGGTGGCGCGCTAGTTTTGAAATGTACCTCTGACATGACTCAAATTTTAATACCATGTTTGCAACCTCTCTGCTCATAGTGGGCCAGTAATACTCCTAGTTAAGGCTTTTCCGAATAATGGATACTACCCCTTCATGACACGCCGCGTACCCTTCATGAACTTCTCTTAATATAGTGGTTGTTTCGGGTTGAGCGACGCATCTGAGGAAAGGCGTGGAGAAACCCTTCTTGTAGAGCGGTCCATCAATTATTTTGTAATTTGGAGCAACCTTTATGATTTGTTTTGCCTCGATTTCATCCTCCGGTAGCTCGCCTTATTACTCAAGGTAGACTCGTATAGACATCGCCCAATCGATTGTCCTGTCAATGTTTACACATTCTTCTTCGGTCTTCTCACCAATGATTTCCACGAAATGAACTTGTAGAGGCGGCACTTGCCAAACGTACTTGCTCAAGGCGTCCGTCTCTTGATTCAACTCTTGAAGAATAGATTTATCTCAAGGCTTTCAAACCCCTCTAACAAGCCTTAGCTTAGGCTTGTTCATGAACCGTTTCGATCCTGAACCAGGTCAGAACTGAACTGGTCTGGTATGTAAAAAACGAGTACTTTTTTCTATTTCTAAAAAAACTGATTTGGTTTAGGTAAAAAAATTGGTTCGGTTCAAACCGATTCAGAGCCGATTCAATTTGGTTTGGTCTATTTTTTTTAATAAAATTTTTTGTTAGGAAATAATATGGTTCAAACCGAAACTGAACTGATTGAAAATCCTATCCAACACGCTGAACCGACTAAAAAACACTAAACCAACTTAAAAACACACTGAATCGACTGAAAAAAACACTGAATCGACTGAAAAACACACTGAACCGACTGAAAATCTATTCCACAACCATCTGAAATCTTGTCCAACATCAACATACGACAATGCATTTCTTTCACGGAATTCAGAATAAGAAATACATAATAGGAATAGTAATAGGGAATAAAAAATAGGAGATAAGAATATGAGGTTGTTTCTTTGGTGGAATGGAATGCAATAAGGAATTATGGTGTTTCTTTTGTGGAATTGTATATGGAAAGGGACTGAAATGTGGCAAAATGACATATTTGTCTCTCCTTGTATATGTATAATATATAATACATATAATTTGTATTATTTATTTTTAAAAATTAAAAAGGATTAAAACGAAAATATAATTAATAATTTAAAAAACTTTTAAAATAATTTATTAATTAAAATTAAATATTTGAATTAATGTAAATTTTAATATAAATCCATTCTTTTTATCAATACCCATCGACGATATATTTACATGAACCATAATATCAATAATTACAATATTCGAAATATATTTAAACATTACAAAACAACGACATCATTAACCTAATAATTATAAAACATACGAGGAACTTGAATCAGACACTCACAACATCTCCTCTCCATTCTAGTGAGGAGTCTCCTCTCTTCTGTTTTGCAAATGAAATTCAAGTTATGCTGAAGAAGAACACAAAAGAAAAAGATAACATGTTATATCCAGATGATCATCATAGATGCATAACTATGATTTATTCCTCAAGACCAACCAACTACTTACGAACAACTTATAACAAACAACATAATCAACTAAACACAAAATCAAACTAAACATATCAACTACACAACCTAATCGAAACATCATAATTAACTATGATAGGTTTATTGATTGTGTGGAGAGAATAAAGATGAGAGAGCTTTCAATAAGGAAAACATTGTATTGCTTGGATATTCAATACAAGGGAGACAAGGCTCTTATATAGAGCAAGCTAGGTAAAACCCTAGACAAACGTAGGTAACATGATAAGAAGACACTTAGACTAATATTGATTAAACTAGAAAACATTAGACTAATCTATATAGTATTTTCACATACACCCAAGTTCTTTGTTTTTCTTGATGTTGTATGCTCTAACATTCATCCACGGTCTTTGCTTTTCTTGATTTGATGAATTTTGACCCCAAAACTTCCAATGCTCCTTTGCTCGTGACGAATCCCAAGTTCAATCTCGATCAAATCTCCAACCTAATTGAGCTTGCACACCTTCATCTTCGGTGAGATACTCCACATTCAAAATAAGATTTTCAAGTTGATATCTAGATGAAAAGAGGGAAGATTCGGTCATGCCATCGCGGTGCCATCTCGGTCATCTCGTCGTGGTCATGCCGTTGAAGAAGAAACTAATACTAAAATCTGAATTCAACACTTCAAACTTGTATCAAATCCATTGTAAATCATCAAAACTTGGTTGCCCAAACTCAACGTGATCACATATCGTCACGTCACCAAACCAGCAATTCCGCACAAATAAATCAGCATTGGTTGCAGGGCTATTGACTCAACACATCGCAGCATAGAACCAGCAAATAACCGAGCAAGTAATCCAGCAAATTCAGTAGAAAACTAGGGTGCTGGAGACAAATCGGGACAGCATTTCAGGACCGAGCAGACAGCATAAAAATTCACTTTGTTGCAGCATAAAGAATCAGCCTTTCGGCACAGATTAGTCATCACCGCACCAGCCTCACCAGGATTGTTTAATGCAGCATTTCAGCACAAACTTTTCAGCATTTCAGCATAACATTTCGGTGACAGCATAAAATTCCAAGTAGTGGCAGCTTTGGCTTTCTTCAACTGGGGAAATGTTCATATGTGTGCTGCTAGAAAGCGGATTCATTGGATGTGGTAACAGCACAGACTCCAAATTTCAGCATTTCAGCATTGTTTAATCAACATAGAAATCGCACCAGCATTGTCTAAAGTAGCAATCCAGCATTGTTAATCATTTCAGCATTGTTTAATCAGATTCATGAGTCATCACCGCACCAAACATTGTCTAAAGCAGCAATCCAGCATTTTTAATTAGCACAGCCACACTTTGAAGCAACATTGTTTAAGCGATAGCATTTCAGCATTTCAGGACAGCATTTCAGGACAGCATTTCAGGACAACATTTCAGGACAGCATTTCAGCATTTTAATCAGCACAGCCAGATTGTGTCAGCATTGTTTAATCTCAACATTGTTTAATCTCAACATTGTTTAATCAGATTAAACAAATCTCAGCATTGTTTAATCTCAGCAGCCACACCAGCATTATCATCGCTTATCAGCATTGGAATAACAGAATATCAGAACCAGAACCAGAGGCATTGAAGGTGCTCTGCATAAAACATCACCTTTGAAGATGCTATCGAGAGAGTATAGGTGAATCTGCAATCGAATTTGGTGAGGTTGAAGTCACGGAGAAGGTTGAGACCGACGAGATGAAGCTGCTGTCGAGGCGATTGAAGGTGAAGACGCTGGAATCTGTGAGTCGCTGGACAGATTGAAGGTCGCGGAGAAGGTTTGTTGATAAAGCTGTACTGATTGAAGGTGAAGCTACTGCTGTCGAAGCGATTGAAAGTGAAGACGCTGGAATCTGTGAAGCTGGAGTCGGTTTGTTGAAGCTGTCCAAGATTATTGAAAACAAGGAAGAACATATTTGCAGCGGAAATGACGAGTAGAGAAAGAACTGAGTGGCTCTGATACCATGATAGGTTTATTGATTGTGTGGAGAGAATGAAGATGAGAGAGCTTTCAATAAGGAAAACATTGTATTGCTTGGATATTCAATACAAGGGAGACAAGGCTCTTATATAGAGCAAGCTAGGTAAAACCCTGGACTAACCTAGGTAACATGATAAGAAGACACTTAGACTAATATTGATTAAACTAGAAAACATTAGACTAATCTATATAGTATTCTCACATCCGGATGTGTTGTTTTAGGTCTTGAAACACCTTTTCACACTCAGGTATCCATTTGAACATGTTGTTGGCCCTTAGAACCTGAAAGAAGGCAGTGACGTGTCCCATGATTTTGCTAGGAAATGGCTGAGAGCCGCCAATCTCCCATTCAAACACTGCACTTCCCTGTGGGAGGTTGGGCTCCTCATCCTTTTGGTAGCCTATAACTTCTCAAGGTTGACTTTGATACACCTTTGGCAGAGCATGTAGCTTAAGAACTTCCCTGACTGCACATCGAGGGCGCATTTTGCTTGGTTGAGGCACACTTGGTGAAGACGCATCCGTTCAAAGGTCCTCCTCAAATCTTCCAGATGGTTGACGCTCTAGACTGACTTCACCATCATATCGTCAACATATGCCTTCATACTATCACCAATCATCCCGGAAACCAGCTTGTGACCATCCATTGGTAGGTGGCGCCCACATTTATCAATCTGAAGGGCATGATCGTGTAGTGAAAATGTCACTATCAGCATAGAATGCAGTATGTTGAGTGTCACCCTCGACCATCTGGATTTGGTTGTATCCCGAGTATGCATCAATGAAACTGAGAAGTGCATGGCCAGATGTGGCGTCAACCAACTGGTCAATCCTAGGCAGATGATACAAGTCATTCGGGCAAGCCTTGTTCAAATCCCTAAAGTCCACATACATCCTCTATTTCTCGTTGCTTTTCTTCACAAGCACGGGGTTCGCCACCCAGGTTTGGAACCTGATTCCCTTCACAAAATTTGTGTCGATCAACTTCCCTACTTCTTGACGGGTCGTTATAACCGTTTTTTCCCCTACGGGCACCACTTTTGGGCAATCGACCTGATGCTCGGGTTGATATTGAGCTCATGGGAGATCACCTATTTGCTTATTCTTGGCACGTCGCTCGACTTCCACGGAAGTATCTCCTTAAATTCAACGAGAAGTATTGATAAAGCTTCTGCCTCTTTGTCCGGGAGCGCCACCCGATTTGCACTACCTTCTCTGGTCTGTTAACCTCGACCTTTTTAAATCCTTCAATTGGTTGAGGGTGTCTCCTTTCCTCTCTAGGATCTTCCTCGGTCTGAATAACGAGGCTTTCCTTCTTATTTAACATATGGAAGCAAACAAAATGCACATAACAGGTGTGCGTCACTGGTTGATCACCCCTTACTACCCCTATGTCGTAAGGTGTCAAATTTTTTTATCATCTAATGATATGTCGAGTGAACCATTCTGTGCGAATTTAAGGTGGAACACCCTAAAATATATATTGGTAATTAATATTGGTAGGAGGCTGGAGCGTCAACCACGATGAAGGTGACATTAATAATTAATGTCGTCCATCCCTTGCCTATATATATTGGTAAGGTGATGGCCCCTATAAGATAAGTGGAGTTCAAGGTGAACCCCATTAGTGGGAAGTTCACCTTCTTCAGGTCCTTTTCTGACCTCCCCATTTTTTCAGCGTGTGCAAAAAAATCACATCAGTCGAGCAACCCGAGTCTATTAATACTCGCTTGACATCGTACCCATCGATCGCAGTGGTGATCACCAGGGCGTCTTCATGTGGGCACGTAACATACTCAATTTATGCTTCCGCTAAAGAGATAACCACCTTCCTCTCCTCTCTGGGACACATTTTGGCTAAAGACGTTCCCGAGATTTGTGAGACGTAGACTTCGCTAGCATCACTCGTGTCTCCATCATAGGTGAAACCTCCACTTATAACGTTAAGGGTTCATTTCTTCGCCCTTGTTGGTTCATGTCCCTTTCTGGGCGATGCTATTCTCTCCCTCCGAGGACTTCGACTCCAATCTCGGTGCGCCACAAAATTCTTTAAGTACCCCTGCTGTATCAATCTCTCAATATCCTTCTTCGGGATTTTGCAATTGTCTGTGTTGTGACCCTTGCAACGATGATATCGGTAGTACTGGTTCAGATCGTTCCCCATGGGAGTATCATTCTTCTTGGCAGCTAGGTGCGTCGCCAAATCTTTCCTCTCCATTTTGATCAGCACAACCGAGATATCTCGGTTCAAACGTGTAAAGGTATCAAGGTCGATACGAGGTTACTGCATGCTCTTACTGAGAGGTGGCGACTAGAGATGCATACATTTCACCTCCGCTTGGGTAAAATGACTGTAACCCTGAGAGAAATACAAATTTTGTTGGGTCTACTAGTCAACGGTTCACCCGTATCCGATCAATACCGGTTGGGTCAACAAGAAATGATCGACCTGCCAGATCTATGCCCACGACTATTCAGAGTAGTCCCTTCACGTGAGGAGGAGGTGATTACCAAGAACGATGTACCCTTAGCCTGACTGAAGAGGATTTTTTAGAAGAAAAAGAGTGACCTAGATTGGATCCCTGCAACTAAAGAGGAAGCTATCATGAGAACTCGAGGTTATATTTTACATTTCCTCTGTACATTTTTATTCCCTAACATAAGTGAGAATAAAGTTGCTCTAGAGTATCCCCTCTATTGAAGGATTTAGACCAAACAACTCAATACAGTTGTGTCTCAGGTGTATTGAGTTATTTGTATTCTGGGTTATGTAAAGTCGTGGCCTCTAGAAGAATCACTACAATTGGATGCACTGTTTTACTATAGGTACATAGTCATCCATCATATTAATCTGTTTTACATTGACAATTATATTCTATCACTTTTTTATAATCATTTATGTTAATAATTTGGTCTAGTTATGATCGTGAGAGAATTTATCTATCGGGAGACCCATGATCAATAGTAATGCGACGATTTCTACCAGTGCACCATTGGGGATGTGGTAAGCAAGTCCCAACAGTTTGCATTTATTAGTCCTAATCATGGATCATCTTTTAATTTATTGTGTATGATATTCACCATTATGTGGGTACCATCAAAGACGTCAAAGAAAAATCTGCAGCCACACGTGCAACAATTCTATCAGGATGAATTTACTGCAACCAAACTAGGTTGGTGTATTTTCTATAAAATGGTATTATCTTATTTATTCCATTTTATGAAGCAATCCAACATTAAAATATTATTTTTGCAAATAGTTTGAGACCCCTACACACCGAACATGTTGACTGATCCACTTAAACATTATTGAGTGACACATGGTGGATCGGTTATGGAGACAATTATCCTGTCAACAACCTATCCCAGACCCACTTGAATATCGTCAAGAGTGGAATATATTGCACAAGATGCGTTAGGAGAAGAACGCATGCGAACCATGGATCACTCGTTACGTTGCGTATTGGGCACTATGGAAGAGGCATGACGAAATGGATCTACCTGAACTAGATGGTGTACCCATAGATGATTACTTAGCATGGTATAACTAAATGACTGTCACGATGATCCAAGATAAGTAACACACATTGGATCCTCCCGTGAAAGTTGCAGGAGAAATGACAATTATACCCCCAATCCAGTTTGAACCACATGGGAACCAGTTAATGTTTTTAGTGAGTGAGATGTATTATTGTTTAATTATCATTATTAAGTCATTTGTACAATACTAATAACTTATTATAAGTGTATTCTATATAGGAGAACTATTTTCCACATGACCAAATTGGGAAAACAAGTGGTTGTATAAGGCAACATGGAGTCAAAAACAATATGTTGTTGATGTGTTGATTGAAGCTTCTTACTACTCCCACGAGATCATTGGTGAGATGGACCAAACAATTATATCATGACATACCAGTGACGCCAAGAGAGAATGAAGCACTTCCCGACATTAAGTTTGGTGATCCTAATCTGCAACCATATATATGTTGCATAAGCTACTCATGAATAAATTGAATCTTTTAGACTCACCAATATTAAAAATATTAGAGATCGAGATGGCGGGAGAAGAGGTGGGATGTCGTGGATAATTTTGCATATTACTTTTGATGCTTAATTTGGATTGTGTATATTAACATTTAATTTTGGTCCAATATTTAACATTTAATTTATTCCATTTTTGCTTTATTTGAGGACGAGATTATCCAAAATATCGAAATTACAATTATATATGAATATATAATATTACATACACAATGTTAACATAATTAAAGCTTCTCCATATGGTAAAAATAATATAACTTCACGGACTACTTGATGCGGCATAAGCACAACACGAGGAGGACACCGGGAGGCTGACGTGTCTGACCGAGCGCGACGACTAGTGCGGAGCTATGGACGTGGGATGCATGGGAAATGGCCAGCTACTTATAGTAAATGTACCCGTGAATGTCATTCACGGATGACTGCGTTTTAGCGTACCCGCGAATGTCATTCGCGGGTAGTGTTTTTCTGAATTCCTCGATTTGTAATTATTTTTGAAAATTTGATATTTCAGCATTTATTTTTATTTAAGCTATATTATTGAAAAAAAATCCATATTTTCCTAGCAATAATAAGAACTAAAATTTCATACAAATTTATTTTCTATTTTCTATTTCACAATAATAAAGTGAGATATCTGAATATATATAACGATAATAAATTAAACTACCCATTGAAAACTAATAAAAATCAAGAAAATAGTAAAATTTTATCTATCACATACTAATATTTAGTTAATATTATATTTGGTTTCAATTCTATGAATAGTATAATACTAATATAAAAAACATAACTAATTTTACATATTCCTAAATATTTCTCTTCTAATTAAGAACAAATATATTTCATGTTTGTACATACTTAGATATGATACATTTTTATGTAATGTACGTAATATTGCAGCTACCATACTAATAATTTCTTACTTTGTTAGTGTCAAGATTGTGTACATATTTGATTGCAATGATAAAAACCCTAGCAAGACAATTCATGCATTGTCTAGCATAATTTTATGGTATAGGAGTTATCAAGATCACATGAGCACGATATCTTCTCCGGTTCGTGTACGTTCTTCCATGTGTGCAAGCGACACACTTCCCATCCCATGTCTGCAGGGGACTTGTGATGATAATTACCCGTCTCATTTCCAGCTAAACTTACATTCAAAACTTATGCCTCATGGCGTGCCTAGTTTCATAGGATTTGGGTAAGCTATGATTTGGTCAGACTTGTAGATTGCTCCAAAGTGTCTTGAACTCATGACTTCCAATGTCAAAGTCATTACTAATAGGGTTAATTACTTGAACCGTTACTCATGTTTGACCAATATGATTAATTGGTTAAACATATTTTCCACGTGACTGAATGGTTACACATGTTCCGGCATGTGACTGATTGGTTACTCTGTCACTAGACTGTTAAAGTTTTATGTCAGTTTCACATGTGTCAATCACGTGACCCTTCTGAAATTACGAAGCTGCCCTCACTTATATTCTTATTTGTTCTTCATCTTCTTGTTTGTCCAGATCACACCTTCACTTGGTTAGATTTTCCATCGGTTCCAACAGATTCATCGTTTTCTGCTACTTGACTCCAAAGTATCTGACATCCTAAAAGAAATAACAAGTCACATAGTTAAGATTGTTGTGGATGGATTCCTTAAAACCCTAAAATTGGTATGGATTTTGTGTTCAAATCGAGCTGAGCTGAGCCGAGGTTTAAATTATTGTTGAGTTTGATGTTGACTGTGAAGGTTGTGGAAGAGAGTGGAAAAGAGGTGGGAGTAGGAGTGGAAGAGAGACACCTGAGTTTTTTTTTTATGTTCTTCAGAACCTAGATAATATTTACTGATGTTCTTCAAAACCTTTTTTTTAATAGCATCTAAATTTAAGAGGTGATTCTCGACTTGAAATGTGATTAAATGGTTACATATGTTTTCTTGTAATGTGATTAAATAGTGACATATGTTTGCTTGTAATGTGATTAAATAGTTACGTTTCTATTGTTAAAATGTGTTTAAACAGAGGAAGCAGAACTACACAGATCTTGTCCTTCTGCACAATAACCACGCAAACTTAGCAAATTGTCACGCCTTACTCGAGCTAAGATCTATACTTCCACGCCAAATTCAATCTCATATTTGTTACTCCAGACCTTCAATCGGTTTACTGAAATCTGTAGATTTAAGAATGTAAAACCATGCCTGATTAATTCGTTGCCCAACTACAATGACAATTCAGGTTTGATAAAACACAAAGATTAGAAAATCCTCCAACTTGGCTTCTTCTTCCCTTTACTGTTTTGCAAAATTATGAATTTTTCTAAACCAAACCAAGAATTAGAAAGTACGAGATCTCTTAAACTTCCTCGAACTGTCTTCTGCATTTAATACTTCAATCTGTGTGTATCACATATGCATTTTTCATTATCTATTGACAATACATTGTTATGCAGGGTTGCTATGTATACATTGTTACGGGTTACTGTGAAGGTGGAGACATGTAAGTTTCATAATGTTCCTTATTCATAATCTCTATTTCAAGATTTGTTTTTGATTTATCCATGCCAATTTTCTACAACTATCTTAACATTTCTGAAATGATGAAGAAGTGCAATGGTGTATATTTTCTAGAGGAGGTACTGCCATAAGTGGATGGTCTTCTTGCTTCAAGTTCCACGTAAGTTTATGAGAGGAAAATGCAACAAGGAAAATGTAGAAGAACTTGATTCAGACAGTGAAGAATCAGATGTTGGTGGAATCATCTTATGTTTCATGTCAATTGACAATTCTAGGTGAATTGAAATATATAATAATGTATGAGATTTTGTAGTATTTGGGATAATTGAAATCTTTTTAACCTCAGTAATAAAGTTCAATTTCATCGTATTAATCACATTTTAAGAAAACATACTTAATCATTTAATCACATTACAAAGAACATACGTAACCATTATATGATAACATTCTAGGATAACATATGTAATCATTTAATCAAATTCCACGTTAGAATGAATTCTTTAATTTAGATACTATTCAATGAAACCCACGATTTGAAGAACTGAAACTCAGGTTCTGAAGAAAATCAGTACAAAACATCAGAACTTAAACCCATTTCAATAAAATATTCAACAACAAATACATCAAAACATCTTCTTATCATCGAAATCCTCGATTCAGTGCATCTTTTTCACTCCCAACTCGGTGTGCTTTCCAATTTTGAGATCTCCGTTATTGCTGCTTCCACTCCAAGTAGTGTTCTTACCAAATTTGGGTTTTTTCACAATCGAAGAAAAATTGGGACGAAATACCCAAAATTAGGGTTCATGAAGGAAGGAGCTGAGGAACTCAGGTGTGCGAGAAGACCATTCAAAATCGAATTCACTTATTCTGAGGAATCGTACCTCTTTTGGTAAATCTGTGAAGATGAACAAAACCCCGAAAACTGGGAGTAATGATTCTTCAAGTGATGACTTCTAGAGAATGAAAAAGGGATATTGATCTTCTTCTTCCTTTAACAGTACTTAAATAATGAAGGTAATGGTAATTTGGTCATTTTATGTATTCAAATAATGACTTAACGGTGATTTTTAACGATGAACAGTAAAAATGACCAATTAGTCACATGCTAAAACATGTGTAACCATTCCACACAAGTTATAACCAATTAGTCACATGTGCAAACTTGTGTAACGTTTAAGTAATTAACCCTTACTAATAACCAACTGGACTACCACACATTTAAAATCTATATTGGTAATTAATTGTATATACAAAAACTATAAATATAAGTCTTAAATATATAAAATTGTAGAAACACTAAGGGGGTGTTTGATTGGGATATTATTCATGTATTTGTATTAATTAATACATGTATTAATTAAAACGATGTTTGATTAGAAATAATGTTTTGTATTAATTAATACATGTGTATTAGCTAATACACAATTATAATGTAAATTGGGTATTAATTAATACATCCTCTAACCATGTTTATTTAATAAATAGTAAATTTTACTTAACTACCCTTAGTATATTAACCTAGGTAAGAACAATTTATTATGTTAGTTTTCCGTTTTGATCAAACTTTGTGAATTTTATTTAAAATTATTGTTTATGCAGATTAACTAGTAATAATTAATGAAAAAGTAATATATTAGATGAAAAATAAAATGACGTAATACTATTTATAAATTTCCATAATTATAACACAATATGATATATTGTTGTATTTAACTATCTAGATACTAAGAAAGTAGATACTTTATAACAACAACAAAAAATAGTTTAAAAATACCTACAACGTGTTTCAAACTTAACCTCTGCTAACAAAATTCTTACTGTTAACCAAATGAACTAAAACACATTTACATATTACAATAGTAATTGTTTGTATACATATCAATTATAAATAGTTAAGTCATAAAAATATAAAATTGTAGAAACCCTAAGTGCTAGGATGGAACTGCAAAACAACATCACGGTAGAAATCTATCTCCAGTCTCCAGTTCCACATAGCCTGTCCAATTTATCGATAAAGCTATAGACAACCTCTCTAGCCTCTCAGCCTTCGACCTCTCGTCCTCCTCTTGTCTCTCGTCTCTCTTCCACAAACAATGTTTCATCGCCATGTCTGTTTCTCGTAGCGTCCTCCTCTTGTTCTTCGTCCGTGTCCAACCTCATTCTCACTTTGGATTTCGTCGTTCGGTCGACCAACTCAACCTTAATCACTTATCAGTAAGTAAATTCCTAATTTCATTCTATTTTCTATGGTGGTGGTGTGTCGTGTGGGTTGAATCGGGATGTGCCACTATGGGTGAGGTGTGGTCGTGGGGTTTTACCATTGTACTTGGGTTTAAGGTTGTGGGTGTGTCATTGTGGGTGGAGTGAGGATGTTGCTTAATTTCACCAAAGATTGGATCTTTGGCTATTGGTTTTGATTTGTGTTAATTTAGAAGTTGATTGTTATCTAGAAGTTGATTGTTATCCACACGTGGTATTAGATTTTTTGTTGAGTTTCTTGATATTGGTTTTGTGGGATTGGTGTCCATTAGTGTGAGTCCATTAGTATAAGTCCAGTATTAGTAAGTTGTTCCCCAAACCATCCTCTTATAGGTGTGTTCATGGAAGAAACTACACACTTTCCAAATAGAGATCCCTAGTCATCCTATAGTTTCGACAGAGGTCAATACATTTAGAGACCTAGGTCGTTGTCCGTTAACCCGGGATGTGTCCTACAATCTACCTATCGTGGTTCCACCTCAGGTAGGTATGTTTCCTAAGTCAATCGTCAAACGGGGTAAGTATAAATTGTGTGTATATTGTTCCCTAAACGACTGTATCTTATATTATTTCAAAATTGGTATTAGATTCACGAAAGTTGGTTTCCGAATTGTCAAAAAATAATACTCACCCTGACCGTGGTCATGGATGCAACCAAGACGCAACCACAGTGGTCTCTGTGTCGTTGGCAATCTCAGTGATTGCATCCCCAATAGCCAAGTGCAACCACAAGGTTGCGCAACCAGCATCTAGACTAGGCCACTTGATTGTGTTTGCGCAACCAGCAACCTGCCTCAGTAGATAAAATCAGATAGGTTCAACCAAAACTGATACATGCCTCTTCCTTCCCAAAATTGGGGGACAACTAAAGTTTTCAAAACCCTAACTTACATTTCTAAGGCTAACCACGAAGGCCATTCATCGTGAGGGCCAACCACAGTGGTTGCCCCCTTTCTCGCCTTGGTGTCAACCACGGTTGGTCAACTCCCTTTTCCATTGCCCCTCACTTATCAGTAACTCAACCTATCTGATTTTATCTACTGAGGCAGGTCATACCGATTCGGTTTGAACTAGTTGAATGCGCCTGATTGGATCAGTTTAGTATAGCGTTTTTTTTTTATCAAAATCAGTTTAGTATAGTTCGAACGTCTAAGGTTGTCTGAACTGATTCATAAGGGGACTAGGTTGATTCAATCGATTATGAAACAAACTTGGCTCTGACCCTAAATCCTCTTTGGGCTCTAATATTTTGTTATTGTCAGGTAACTATACCTGAACCCTTTATAAATAGTTATGGGTTGATTAAATTAATTGTTTGACCAATTTAAATGTTGGGAAATACTTATTTGTATTTAAATCATGACTTGATACTTAGATCGTTGTGTGTGGGTTCCTTTAGATCCCTGAATTTAGGGTTGGGCATAAAAAACCGGTTCGGCCGAACCGTACCTGAATCGTACCGGTTTTGAACCGGTTCGGCCGAACTGGTTCACAAACCAAACGTTTTTTTTGTAAAAATATGGAGCGGTTCAGAAGAGGTACAAAAAACTGATTCGCAACTGTAAACTGTACCACTTTTTGTACCGGTTTTAATATACTCCCAAACTACTAAACTAGACCAGAGTTAACAGACCGGACAGTTTGATCATTAATAAATTCAATCTTTCTTCACTTTTTTATTTTTTATCCACACTTCACTTCAGTTGGTATTGGATGCTGCTTGATGAAACCTCAGTTGAGATTTTTTTTTTTAGTGACCAAAAAAAAAAATTGTTATGTATGAAGTGGTTCGGCCGAACCGGTTCAGAACAGGTACGGTAAATCGGTCAAAAACTGGAGCGGTAAACCGTACCGGTTTTAAAATGTGGTAAAGGTTTGGTTCTGAACCGGTTCAACCCTGAATCGGTTCATGCCCAGCCCTACCTGAATTACTTTTTATTTTCTCTAAGATAGATTGTCTTGCCTTAGTTTAAAGATTGAAAACTCCATGACTGTATGACATGACTAACTTATGTGCTCATTGAAATCCCAACGTATTGTGTGTAAATTGGTCCACCATGGTTTATTCTTCTGAGACTTTGGTCCCTGATTTTCTTTGAAAAAAATTCAAATTAACCATGTACTATTTATAAAAGTTGATAATATACATATGAACTTATTTGAGTTTTTTGTTATTGTGCTTGCATGTATTACATTGCCTTGATCGGAAGATCTTGATTTCACATAGTTTAGGTAGAAAACCTAAGAATAGTCAAAATAAAATTTTAGAGGTTTGAATGAGTTTGAAGTGAATGCAAGAATGTGTTCCTGTGTGTAAACCGACAATTTAGTCTGCGAAGTTCTCCAAACAATCATGACTACTAGGACAATTGTGTTATGTAAGACTTGAACGAATTAAATGAGTTTAACCTGTTTGATTTCGGCCTAGTAAGGAATGTCACTGTGGATTGTGTTTTTAATTGATAATAGTGACTTTGAGGCATACTTAGTAACAATGAGAGAATATTATCGTTGAGTTGAACAAACAGTTGATACTTAACAATGATAACTATAAAAGTTGGAGCAAACCTGTAAAAATGTTCGTGGTTAGGAAATATGATTGCCACTAAAAATATTATTGTTGAGTTGAACAAAAGACTGAGACTTTATGATGATAACTATAAAATCTAAAGTAAGCATGTACAAAGGTCTTGGTTGAGCAGAAGACGCTCGAACACATCAAGAACATGAAAAATACATGACTCTAGAATGACGAATCAATAGAAGGTGTTACATGATAAGTGGCCTGCCAAGGATGGTAAGGTGCGCGCATTTCAATGTTGAGTAGAGTGTATGGTGAGATTCATGTAAGTTTGAGCTGAAATATACAAATAAAGGGATGTGGGATGCTTTGGAGTCAATATTTGGTGTCTATGTGAGTGCTTAGTTGCTCGCTCAACATATACAGGATGAATGCTTAGAGCTCCGTGAGAGAACATCTGAGTCATATGGCTAATATGATCAATGAGCTCAAGGCGGTCGATCATCCACTAACTGATGAGCATCAAGTCCATGTCGTAATCCACTCTTTGTCTAACTCATGGGAACATAGGAAAATCCAAAAGATCCATTTTGAAGGTCTCAATATCTTTAAACACATTCAAAGTCAAATTGAGCTGGAAAGGATCTCCTCAAGATTGTAGAGCATAAGGTTGAGGTATATATTTGCATCATCCTCTAAACATAAGAACATTCGTTGAGGGAGAGGGAGTAGCGCATGACGCAATGACGTGGATGCAACGAAGGCAAAAATTAAAGTAAATTATAGAGCTCCTCCAAAAGAAGTAACGCGGAAACGTCTGCACAAGACCAAGAAGCTTGAGTCTAGAAAATGCTTCAACTGTGGCTAGAAGAGACACTTTGTGAATGATTGCCCTGGACACTTTGTGTTTCTAGTATAGTCATGTTGACTGATTCATACCCTATGTGGATTTTAGATTCATGATCGAAAAAACATATAACTAGAGATTGAGACACTTTCATTGAGTAATGAAGTATCCCATGGGAAACTAGATTGATTTATGTAGGCAACAGTTCTTTGGTTGAATTCGAAGGGATTATAACATGAGAGTTGAATATGCACAACGGTTGAGTCCTGTTGGATCGTGAAATCCTGGATGCTGATCTAGCAGTGAATTGAATGCCAGACAAGGTTGGGATGACGCTTCAGCTCCAACTCCGGTGAACCTGCAAGTAGGGGAGCTCAACAGAGGGGGTGCCTCTGGGTCCCTCTCCGATGCTTAAATGAGTATGTGTGTGTATAAAACTCAAAACGTCCAGAACGTATGTAAAGCAAGGGTATTTATAGGGTAAGAGAGATAGAACCGTATATGGCAGCTGAATATCTTAGTGTATATTGTATTGCCGAAGATTCAGATCGTCAGTTACTGCGAGATATTGCAGTTACCAAATCTAATCCTTAGTGAATATGTGACCGAGATATGCGGGATATCGTGCTCACTTCCTTATTAACGGTTTGGTGGGACCAGAGGAGAGAGGCAAGGCTCTCTTCGGGGCGAGCACTCTCATGTCGAGCAGTGGAATGGCGAGCAGTTCGAGAGCCTTTGGCGTCCCTATAGACTTTGGGCTCGATTCTGGATTACTCGATGGTGGGCCAAGTTTGGCTTGTACTTGGGCCGATCCGGTTTGGATGTCATGGGTTTACCCCCTCTATAGTTATTGGGCCTTCGAGGCCTTTTCTTATTGGGCTGTCACTATCGATACCCAACATTTGCCCCCGAAGCTTGATTGAAGTTCCTTAAGTCGAGCTTGATTTCCTGGTAGGGTTTTAGATAGTGACGTCTCTGGTAATGGTTTAGTACCTTTGAGAAACTTTGAGCTCATTTGGCGAGAAGTTTCTTCTCTGTTCAAAGCTGAAAGAATATCCTTCCTTTTATTCCCTTTTGGCGATCACTCGAGGTGACCTAGGCTTATGCAAGTCTATCTTTCTTGGTTAGGCGATCATTACCTACCCAAGGTATTTTTGCTAAAGCCTTATTAGTGCTTAGGCGACCATCTTGTCTCCTTAGTGGACTTTTAGCATTTAATAACTGCACAGTTGTCCAGAAATTGAACGGTCACTTGAGGCACGCCTGTCCTTTACTTTTCCGTAATCCCAGTGGTAGTTTGACAGCTGTCTGTACTAGCCAACCGTTTGTCTCTTGGAATTCTGACATTGCTTCGGTTTTCTCCAAAAGGATGCAATTAATCCTCTGCATCGCTTCGATTTGCTCGTGGCGGTTACTCCCCTTTTGGTCTATATAGGAAACGTTAGTTTCTGTATTCTGTCTTTTACGCTTATCCACTCTCTTGGATTTTCAGAGCTTCATTGCGATCCTTTCCATTTCTTTTCTCAACCTTCTTCAGCCTTCTTCCAACATTTCCATGGCTCCCCGCAGTCAGAGAGTCAAGCACATGGCTCCCAAGGGCGCCAACAAAGCCAACACTCCCAGAAATGCTGATGTCCCTTTGACCATCAGGGATGAGGTCATGCCCCCCTCAGTGGAGGAACAAACCGATTAGGGCAGGACTGCAGCCACTCCTGTGGTGGTGGACGGGCCCGAGCTGAACACGCCCATCTTTTCTCCGAAAGGTAAACCATCGCCCTTTTACTGCTCTGCTTTGTCAATATCCTTTGCTGTTCTTTGCTTTTTATGTTTATCATTGCAATATTTGAATTTGTTCGAGTAGACGTCAAGTCTAGTGAATTGAAGCCGGCTTATTTTAAGACCGTGGTGGTGCTCGGTGGCTTCAGCGTGGAGGATGCTCCTAGGTATCCTGGCTTAGGTCTGTATATTCCTCACGACGGAGAGGTTTACATTTATGCGGCCCAGATCGATGCTGGGTTGCGTTTTCCTCTTTGTGAGGATTTACAGACCTTGTGTCAGTTTTACGGGATTCACCCCACACAGCTTGTCCCAAATGCCCTCAGGATGTGGGTTGGTTTCAAGTTCCTGTGCTTACGCCAGGAATGGGTGTATTCACTGGCCCTGTTCCGGTGCTTCTTCCGACTGGCAGCAGGGGCAAACCACCTTCACCACTTCCAATCCCGCTGGCCGAAGTTTTCAGAGTGGGGAGGCCCTCAGGGATGGGTTTGGAACGTCCACGTCCGCCTGGTCGACGATTTTCGGACCACCAACTCCAATTATAAGAAGTGTTACTTCTTTTATAAAGGGGGTGTGCCCTGGAAATTGTCGATCCCGGACAAGGATTTCCCTCCTTCTTTCGAGGAGCTATCAGAGAGTGATCGGAACGCCATCGATGACCTATACCGGTCGCATCGGTCGTCCCAATTCAAGTCCATTCGCTCAGTGGTTGAAACTACTGAAAACATGCTTGAGATGGCAGGCATTCATCAAGCCACGCCAATCTTCGATGATTGGGTAACTTTCTAACATTTTTCCTTGTTTTATCGTTTGTAGGCAAGGTTTTAAGCAAGAGCCAAAAACTGATAGGTCTCTTTGATGACCAGGAATCGACGGGACTGTCCTCCGACCAGGCATTGCTGAACTCTCCTCCTCCCCCCTCTAGGCGTTCGTCCAAGAGGAAGTCTGAGGAGGTGCTTCCCTCGGCCACTGCTGACCCTCGCCAACCAGGTATGTTGCTTTGTTATTCGTAGATTTAACGTCTTCATACTTTGCGATTTTTTGTTTTTGACATTTTGTCTTGTTGTTTTGCAGAGGAGTCCTCGACCGACATGGCCCGGGATCATCATCCTCCTCCCTCTAAGAAGGTCAGGAGTGAGGAATGTCCGGAAGTCTACCAGCATCCTCCTCCTCCCCCTCCTGAGGGCCCTTCCGCTAATAAAGGGAAGGGTCTGGACGTGGTGCCCCCTTCTCCCCTTCCCCAGGGCCCTTCTGCCGCCAAGGGGAAGGTTTTGACCTTAGAACCTCCTGTTCCTACTGTGCCCACGGTTCCTCCTAAGGAGTCTGGGACCAAGAAGAAGGGGCATGCTGCTTCCAGCTCATCGAGGGCTCCTGTGGAGGAGCATTGTTCCCTTTCCAGCTTGTTTCAGCCGCTTGAATCAGCGAATTCTCGGGAGACTTGGGTCCCTTGTGGGGACCTTATGAAGAAGGGGTACCCTCCCCAGAAGAGCCTCCGGGGTAGCCCGGATATGTGTATGCGGCTTCTGGACGGGATAATTCCCCCCACGGACCGCTCGATTGTTCCCACGGAACTTCATCAGATCGAGGGGTTCCTTCGGTCCCACTTTGAACGAGTGGCTTTGGTAAGATCTCATATTCTTATTTCGTAGAGTCCTCCCTTTGTCGTTCCCTTATTGTTTGTTGTCCTGACAGCCTTCATTCTATATTTGTTACCAGTTAGTTCGGGAAGAGGTGATTCTTGGTCGTGTCTTCGGGGAGCTCGCCGACAAGTATTCCAGTGTGCTCGTCGAGCTGGAGCAGTACCGAAGCACGGGGGTCACTTCTGAGCAATTAGGGACTATCAAGACGACTGCGGATGCAGCGATCACCTTGGCAAATGATACCCGAGAGGAATACCTCAAGAAGGAGCAGCGCCTCCTTGCTGATGTCCAGAAGAGGGAGGCTGAAGTCGCTGCCGCTCTTCAGGACTTTGACGCTCTTCACCTGTGTTTAGATCAGGGAGAGATCGTCCGAGTTCGCCTAGATGCTGAACTTAAGGAAGCTCAGGCGCAAGGGACAGAATCGGAGGCTCGCAGGGTCGCTGCCGAAGCGCAAAGGGCCGCTGCTGACGCCTAGAGGGAAGATGCGGTGGCTCAGATGGAAGCTGCGGAAGCCCGGGGGATTGCCCTGGAGGAGGAGAGGGATCGGTTAGCTGCACAATTGAAAGCCGTCCCTTCGCCCCAGAGCGTAGTTGAGGCATTCAAAGCCTCTGAGGATTTTGAAGACCAGGCCTTGAAGGTGATGAAGTCGACCATCGCCGAGTTTTTCCAAGAGCTGGTGGAGGAGGTCCAGGCGGTCGATCCCAACTTTCCTCTTGGGGAAGTTGCTTCCTTGAAGACCTTCCTGCGGAGTCGTCCTTCGCAGCCCTCTGTTGCTGGAGAGGTTGCTTCCGAAGGCGAGCCCAGTACTTCTGCTCCCGTAGGCGAGCAGAGCACCCTTGCCCCCGAGAACCCCAAAGCTTGAAGTCCCCAACTCCTTGGCGGCCGTATTTATCTTTTTTGGATAGCTATTTTTGTTTTTTCTGTTTTTGGTTTGTAATTATTTATCGAAGACTTGGGTTTTTCTATTGAATGCCTTTATATTCTTGAGCCTTTAATCGACTTCGAACACATTTAGCTATCCAATATCTTCATCCTAATTACTTTCCGCTTTTTCTTGCTTTGTAATGTCGTCGACCCTTAAAGTCTTAGACCAATCCTAAGTTAAACTTTCTAAGGATAATACTTTTGACACTTAAAAGCGTAAACTTATAAGTTCAAAGAGATATTACCTTCTTTGAAGTTTAAACCTTTGAGGTGTTGGCATAATAACAGGGGACTTGTAATTTGTCAGGCTTTATCATCGATAGTGATCGCCTAAACTTTCTTTGGCCTGACTTTGGCGTCAGGGCTTTTATTTTGCCTAACATTTTGCTAGGTCTTTTGGCCTGACTTTGTCGCCAGGGCTTTGCCTGACTCTTGGCGTCAGGTCTTTTGAGGCCTAACTTTGTTGTTAGGGCTTTTGTGGCCTAGTTTTGTTATTAGGGCTTTTTTGGCCTAACTTTGTTGTTAGGGCTTTTGGCCTGACTTTGGCGACAGGGCTTTTTGGCCTAGCTTTGTTGCTAGGGCTTTTGGCCTGACTTTGGCGTCAGGGCTTTTGGCCTAGCTTTGTTGCTAGGGCTTTTGGCCTAACTTTGTTGTTAGGGCTTTTGGCCTAGCTTTGTTGCTAGGGCTTTTGGCCTAACTTTGTTGTTAGGGCTTTTGGCCTAGCTTTGTTGCTAGGGCTTTTGGCCTGACTTTGGCGTCAGGGCTTTTGGCCTAGCTTTGTTGCTAGGGCTTTTGGCCTAACTTTGTTGTTAGGGCTTTTGGCCTAGCTTTGTTGCTAGGGCTTTTGGCCTAGCTTTGTTGCTAGGGCTTTTTGGCCTGACTTTGGCGTCAGGGCTTTTGGCCTAGCTTTGTTGCTAGGGCTTTTGGCCTGACTTTGGCGTCAGGGCTTTTGGCCTAGCTTTGTTGCTAGGGCTTTTGGCCTAACTTTGTTGTTAGGGCTTTTGGCCTAGCTTTGTTGCTAGGGCTTTTGGCCTAGCTTTGTTGCTAGGGCTTTTTGGCCTGACTTTGGCGTCAGGGCTTTTTGGCCTAACTTTGTTGTTAGGGCTTTTGGCCTAGCTTTGTTGCTAGGGATTTTGGCCTAGCTTTGTTGCTAGGGCTTTTTGGCCTAACTTTGTTGTTAGGGCTTTTGAGGCCTGACTTTGGCGTCAGGGCTTTTTGGCTTCAGCTTGCTTCGAGTGGACACGCTTTATGAAGGAATGGCTTTCTTTTATTGACATAATCAGTTTGATTACAATCTATGCATAGAATCTTCTTAAATGCTCAGAATTAAATGGACGGGGTAACCTCTCGCCTTTGATGGTTTCCAAATAGTAGGATCCTGGTGCGGCGATCTCTACTACTTTGTATGGTCCTTCCCATTTGGCTGAAAGTTTGTTTTTACTGTCCAGCCTTGTGAATTCATTCCTTCTCATAACCATCTCCCCCACGAAAAATTGGCGAGCGCTAACTTTTCTGTTGAAATACCGAGCGGTCGCCAAGCGCATCTTTGCCTGTGTTTTTTCCGAGAGCCATCTCTTTTCCTCTGCTAAGTCGAGGTCAGTTCTGCGCTCGATTTCATTTTCCTCCGCGTTAAAGTGTAAGACTCTGTGGGTAGGCACTGCTAATTCAGCTGGTGCTACTGATTCTGATCCGTACACTAAACTGAAAGGCGTTTCTCCTGTGGCCGCCTTAGGCGTTGTTCTGATTGCCCATAATACGTTTTCTAGTTCGTCTGCCCAGTTCCCCTTGAATGCTCGAACCCTTTTCTTGAGTCCTGCTAAGACAACCTTGTTGGCTGCTTCAGCTTGCCCATTCGTTTGAGGGTGATGTACTGAACTGAAGCGATGGTCAATATGATACTCTTCACAGAGCCATTTCAACTCCTTTCCAACGAATTGCGGACCATTATCGCTGATGAGTATTTTGAGAATACCAAACCTGGAGAATATGTTGACCTGTAGGAACTTGATAACTTGGAATTCCGTTGTTGAAGCTAGAGCTTTCGCCTCTACCCACTTAGTGAAGTAGTCGATTGCCACTATAATGTGAGTACGCTGACCAGTGCTAATGGGAAAAGGCCCCAATATATCGATTCCCCATTGAGCGAAGGGCCAGGCACCTGCCATTGGGGATAATAATGTCGATGGTCGACCCGATCGTGGTGCAAACTGCTGGCAAATTTCACACTTCTGTGTTAATTCGACTGCGTCTTTTCCCAAGGTCGGCCAGTAATATCCCAATCTGAATATTTTCCTGCTTAGCAATCGAGCGCCTTCATGACATGCTGCTGCCCCTTCATGAGCTTCTCGAAGAACTTTTTCTGTTTCGGGCAGAGCAACACATCTCAAGTAAGGCGTCGAATAACCTCTTCTGTAGAGTTCTCCATCGATGATTAGATAACTGGCTGCGAGTCTTCTAATCCTAGTGGATTCGCCTTCGTCCTCTAGGAGGATGCCTTCTTTCAAATAATTCTGGAACGGGGTCATCCAGGTGACCTGTTCTTGAATGTTGAAGACCTCTGCTCTGTTTTCAAGGACTGAACATAGGGCCTTTTCCAGAAATTGCACATCCTGGATTGTCGCCCCTGTTGGATCGTGAAATCCTGAATGCTGATCTGGCAGTGAATTGAATACCAGACAAGGTTGGGATGACGCTTCAGCTCCAACTCCGGTGAACCTGCAAGTAGGGGAGCGCAACAGAGGGGGTGCCTCTGGGTCCCTCTCCGATGCTTAAATGAGTATATGTGTGTATAAAACTCAAAACGTAAAGTACGTATGTAAAGCAAGGATATTTATAGGGTAAGAGAGATAGAACCGTATAAAGGCAACTGAATATCTTAATGTATATTGAGTTGCTGAAGATTCGGATCGTGGGATATGGCAGTTACTGCGAGATATTGCAGTTACCAAATCTAATCTTTAGTGAATATGTGACCGGAATATGCGGGATATCTTGGCCACTCTGTTATTAACGGTTTAGTGGGACCAGAGGAGAGAGGCAAGGCTCTCTTCGGGGCGAGCACTCCCATGTCGAGCAGTGGAAGGTCGCGACTTGGTAGAGAATGGCGAGCAGTCTGAGAGCCTTTGGCGTCTCTATAGACTTTGGGCTCGATTCTGGATTACTCGATGGTGGGCCAAGTTTGGCTTGTACTTGGGCCGATCCGGTTCGGATGTCATGGGTTCACCCCCTCTATAGTTATTGGGCCTTCGAGGCCTTTTCTTACTGGGCCGTCACTATCGATACCCAACATTTGCCCCCGAAGCTTGATTGAAGTTCCTTCAGTCGAGCTTGATTTCCTGGTAGGGTTTTAGATAGTGACGTCTTTGGTAATGGTTCAGTGCCTTTGAGATACTTCGAGCTCATTTGGCGAGCACTTCCTTCTCTGTTCAAAGCCGAAAGAATATCCTTCCTTTTATCCCCTTTTGGCGATCACTCGAGGTGACTCAGGCTTATGGAAGTCTATCTTTCTTAGTTAGGCGATCATTATCTACCCGAGGTATTCCTGCTAAAGCTTTATTAGTGCGTTGGCGACCCTCTTGTCTCCTTAGTGGACTTGTTAGCATTTAATAACTGCACGGTTGTCCAGAAATCGAACGGTCACTTGAGGCACGCCTGACATTTACTTTTCCGTAAACCCAGGGTAGCTTGACAGCTGTCTGTACCAGCCAACCGTTGTCTCTTGGAATTCTGACATTGCTTCGGTTTTTTTTTTCAAAAGGGTGCAATTATTCCTCTGCGTCGCTTCGATTTGCTCGTGGCGGTTACTCCCCTTTTGGTCGCTATAGGAAACGTCATTTTCTGTATTCTGTCTTTTACGCTTATCCGCTCTCTTGGATTTTCAGAGCTTCATTGCGATCCTTTCCTTTTCTTTTCTCAACCTTCTTCAGCCTTCTTCCAACATTTCCATGGCTCCTCGCAATCAGAGAGTCAAGCACACGGCTCCCAAGGGTGCCAACAAAGCCAACATGCCCAGAAATGCTGATGTCCCTTTGACCATCAGGGATGAAGTCGTTCCCCCTTCAGTAGAGGAACAGACCGATTTGGGCAGGACTGCAACCACTCCTGTGGTGGTGGACGGGCCCGAGCTGAACACGCCTATTTTTTCCCCAAAAGGTAAACTTTCGCCCTTTTATTGCTCTGCTTTGGCAATGTCCTCTGCTGTTCTTTGCTTTTTATGTTTATCATTGCAATATTTGAATTTGTTCGAGTAGACGTCAAGCCTAATGAATTGAAGCCGGCTTATTTTAAGACCGTGGTGGCGCTCGGTGGCTTCAGCGTGGAGGATGCTCCTAGATATCCTGGCCTAGGTCTGCATTTTCCTCACGATGGAGAGGTTTACATTTATGCGGCTCAGATCGATGCTGGGTTGCGTTTTCCTCTCTGTGAGGATTTACAGACCTTGTGTCAGTTTTACGGGATTCACCCCACACAGCTTGTCCCGAATGCCCTCAGGATGTGGGTCGGTTTCAAGTTCCTATGCTTACGCCAGGAATGGGTATATTCACTGGCCCTGTTCCGGTGTTTCTTCCGCCTGGCAGCAGGGGCAAACCACCTTCACCACTTCCAATCCCGCTGGCCGAAGTTTTCAGAGTGGGGAGGCCTTCAGGGATGGGTTTGGAACGTCCATGTCCGCCTGGTCGACGATTTTCGGACCACCAACTCCAATTATAAGAAGTGTTACTTCTTTTATAAGGGGGGGGTGCCCTGGAAATTGTTGATCCCGGACAAGGATTTCCCTCCTTCCTTCGAGGAGCTATCAGAGAGTGATCGAAACGCTATTGATGACCTATACCGGTCGCATCGGTCTTCTCAGTTCAAGTCCATCCGCTCAGTGGCGGAGACTACCGAGAATGCCCTTGAGATGGCGGGTATTCATCAAGCCACGCCAATCTTTAATGATTGGGTAATTTTCTAACTCTTATCTTGCTTTATTACTTGTAGGGAAGGTTGTAAGCAAGAGCCAGAAACTGATAGGTCTCTTTGATGACCAGGGATTAGCGGGGTTGTCCTCCGACCAGGCATTGCTGAACTCTCCTCCTCCCCCCTCTAGGCGTTCGTTCAAGAGGAAGTCTGAGGAGGTGCTTCCCTCGGCCACTGCTGACCCTCGCCAACCAGGTATGTTGCTTTGTTATTCGTAGATTTAATATCTTCATACTTTGCGGTTTTTTGTTTTTTGACATTTTGTCTTGTTGTTTTGCAGAGGAGTCCTCAACCGACATGGTCCGGGATCATGCTCCTCCTCCCTCCAAGAAGGTCAGGAGTGAGGGATGTCCGGAAGTCGACCAACATCCTTCTCCTCCCCCTCCTGGGGGTCCTTCCGCTAATAAAGGGAAGGGTCTGGACGCGGTGCCCCCTTCTCCTTCTCCCCAGGGTCCTTCTGCCGCCAAGGGGAAGGTTTTGACCTTAGCTCCTCCTGTTCTTACTGTGCCCATGGCTCCTCCTAAGGAGTCTGGGACCAAGAAGAAGGGGCATGCTGCTTCCAGCTCATCGAGGGCTCCTGTGGATGAGCATTGCTCCCTTGCCGGCTTGTTTCAGCCGCTTGAATCAGCGAATTCTCGGGAAACTTGGGTCCCCTGTGGGGACCTTATGAAGAAGGGGTATCCTCCCCAGAAGAGCCTCCGGGGCAGCCCGGATATGTGTATGCGGCTTCTGGACGGGATAATTCCCCCCGCGGACCGCTCGATTGTTCCCACGGAACTTCATCAGATCGAGGGGTTCCTTCGGTCCCACTTCGAACGAGTGGCTTTGGTAAGATCTCATACTTTTATTTCGTAGAGTCCTCTCTTTGTCGTTCCCTTATTGTCTGTTGTCCTGACAGCTTTTATTCTATATTTGTTGCCAGTTCGTTCGGGAAGAGGTGATTCTTGGTCGTGTCTTCGGGGAGCTCACCGACAAGTATTCCAGTGTGCTCGCCGAGCTGGAGCAGTACCGAAGCACGGGGGTCACTCCTGAGCAATTGGGGACTATCAAGACGACTGCAGATGCAGCGATCGCCTTGGCAGATAATACCCGAGAGGAATACCTCAGGAAGGAGCAGCGCCTCCTTGCTGATGTCCAGAAGAGGGAGGCTGAAGCCGCTGCCGCTCTTCAGGACTTTGACGCTCTTCACCTGTGTTTAGATCAGGGAGAGATCGTCCGAGTTCGCCTAGATGCTGAACTTAAGGAAGCTCAGGCGCAAGGGGCAGAATCGGAGGCTCGCAGGGTCGCTGCCGAGGCGCAAAGGGACGCTGCTGACGCCCAGAGAGAAGCTGCGGTGGCTCAGACGGAAGCTGCGGAAGCCCGGGGGATTGCCTTGGAGGAGGAGAGGGATCGGTTAACTGCACAATTGAAAGCCGTCCCTTCGCCCCAGAGCGTAGTTGAGGCATTCAAAGCCTCTGAGGAGTTTGAGGACTGCGCTCTGAAGGAGATGAGGTCGGCGATTGCCGATTTTCTCGAAGTCCTGGTGGATGAGGTCCAGGCGGTCGATCCCAACTTTCCTCTTGGGGAAGTCGCCTCTTTGAAGACCTTCCTGCGGAGTCGTCCTTCGCCGCCCTCTGTTGCTGGCGAGGCTGCTCCTGAAGGCGAGCCCAGTACTTCTGCCCCCGAAGGCGAGCAGAGCACCCTTGCCCCCGAGAACTCCGACGCTTGAAGTCCCCAACTCCTTGGCGACCGTATTTATCTTTTTTAGATAGCCATTTTTGTATTTTCTGTTTTTGGTTTGTAATTATTTGTCGAAGACTTGGATTTTTCTATTGAATGCTTTTATATTCTTGAGCCTTTAATCGACTTCGAACATATTTAGCTATCCAATATCTTACTCATAATTACTTTCTTGCTTTGTAATGTCGTCGACCCTTAAAGCCGTAGACCCATCATAAGTTAAACTTTCTAAGGATAATACTTTTGACACTTAAAAGCGTAAACTTCTAAGTTCAAAGAGATATTACCTTCTTTGAAGTTTAAACCTTTGAGGTGTTGGCCTAATAACAAGGGATTTGTAATTTGTCAGGCTTTATCATCGATAGTGATCGCCTAAACTTTCTTTGGCCTGACTTTGGCGTCAGGGCTTTCATTTTGCCTAACATTTTGCTAGGTCTTTTGGCCTGACTTTGGCGTCAGGGCTTTGCCTGACTCTTGGCGTCAGGTTTTTTGAGGCCTAACTTTGTTGTTAGGGCTTTTGTGGCCTAGTTTTGTTACTAAGGCTTTTTTGGCCTAACTTTGTTGTTAGGGCTTTTGGCCTGTCTTTGGCGACAGGGCTTTTTGGCCTAGCTTTGTTGCTAGGGCTTTTGGCCTAACTTTGTTGTTAGGGCTTTTGGCCTGTCTTTGGCGACAGGGCTTTTTGGCCTAGCTTTGTTGCTAGGGCTTTTGGCCTAACTTTGTTGTTAGGGCTTTTTGGCCTAGCTTTGTTGCTAGGGCTTTTGGCCTAGCTTTGTTGCTAGGGCTTTTGAGGCCTGACTTTGGCGTCAGGGCTTTTGGCCTAGCTTTGGTGCTAGGGCTTTTGGCCTAGCTTTGTTGCTAGGGCTTTTTTGGCCTAACTTTGTTGTTAGGGCTTTTGGCCTGTCTTTGGCGACAGGGCTTTTTGGCCTAGCTTTGTTGCTAGGGCTTTTGGCCTAACTTTGTTGTTAGGGCTTTTGGCCTGTCTTTGGCGACAGGGTTTTTTGGCCTAGCTTTGTTGCTAGGGCTTTTGGCCTAACTTTGTTGTTAGGGCTTTTTGGCCTAGCTTTGTTGCTAGGGCTTTTGGCCTAGCTTTGTTGCTAGGGCTTTTGAGGCCTGACTTTGGCGTCAGGGCTTTTGGCCTAGCTTTGGTGCTAGGGCTTTTGGCCTAGCTTTGTTGCTAGGGCTTTTTGAGGCCTGACTTTGGCGTCAGGGCTTTTTGGCCTAGCTTTGGTGCTAGGGCTTTTGGCCTAGCTTTGTTGCTAGGGCTTTTGAGGCCTGACTTTGGCGTCAGGGCTTTTTGACTTCAGCTTGCTTCGAGTGGACACGCTTTGTGAAGGAATGGCTTTCTTTTATTGACATAATCCGTTTGATTACAAGCTATGCATAAAATCTTCTTAAATGCTCTGAATTAAATGGACGAGGTAACCTCTCGCCTTCGGTGGTTTCCAAATAGTAGGATCCTGGTGCGGCGATCTCTACTACTTTGTATGGTCCTTCCCATTTGGCTGAAAGTTTGTTTTTACTGTCCAGCCTTGTAAATTCATTCCTTCTCATAACCATCTCCCCCACGAAAAATTGGCGAGCGCTAACTTTTCTGTTGAAATACCGAGCGGTCGCCAAGCGCATTTTTGCCTGTGTTTTTTCCGAGAGCCATCTCTTTTCCTCTGCCAAGTCGAGGTCAGTTCTGCGCTCGATCTCATTTGCCTCCGCGTTAAAGTGTAGGACTCTGTGGGTAGGCACTGCTAATTCAGTTGGTGCTACTGCTTCTGATCCGTACACTAAACTGAAAGGCGTTTCTCCTGTGGCCGCCTTAGGCGTTGTTCTGCTGGCCCATAATACGTTTTCCAGTTCGTCTGCCCAGTTCCCTTTGAATGCTCGAACCCTTTTCTTGAGTCCTGCTAAGACAACCTTGTTGGCTGCTTCAGCTTGCCCATTCGTTTGAGGGTGATGTACTGAACTGAAGCGATGGTCGATGTGATACTCTTCACAGAGCCATTTCAATTCCTTTCCAACGAATTGCGGACCATTATCGCTGATGAGTATTTTGGGAATACCAAACCTGGAGAATATGTTGACCTGCATGAACTTGATAACTTGGAATTCCGTTGTCGAAGCTAGAGCTTTCGCCTCTACCCACTTAGTGAAGTAGTCGATCGCCACTATAATGTGAGTACGCTGACCAGTGCTAATGGGAAAAGGACCCAATATATCGATTCCCCATTGAGCGAAGGGCCAGGCACCCGCCATTGGGGATAATAATGTCGATGGTCGACCCGATCGTGGTGCAAACTGCTGGCAAATTTCACACTTCTGTGTTAATTCGGCTGCGTCTTTTCCCAAGGTCGGCCAGTAATATCCCAGTCTGAATATTTTCCTGCTTAGTGAACGAGCACCTTCATGACATGCCGCTGCCCCTTCATGAGCTTCTCGAAGAACTTTTTCTGTTTCGGGTAGAGCAACACATCTCAAGTAAGGCGTCGAATAACCTCTTCTATAGAGTTCTCCATCGATGATTAGATAACTGGCTGCGAGTCTTCTAATCCTAGTGGATTCGCCTTCGTCCTCTGGGAGGATGCCTTCTTTCAAATAATTCTGGAACGGGGTCATCCAGGTGACCTGTTCTTGAATGTTGAAGACCTCCGCTCTGTTTTCAAGGACTGAACATAGGGCCTTTTCCAGAAATTGCACATCCTGGATTGTCGCCCCTCCGAAGGCTAGCTTACTCAAAGAATCTGCCATCTGGTTTTCTTGGCGAGGAATAAACTCAATCGCGAAATTTGGGATTTCCACAACTAGTTTTTTGGCGATGCCGAGATATTTCTTCATCTTTTCTCCCTTTGCCTCGTAGGCGCCATTAACCTGATTGACAATAAGTTCTGAATCACTTTTTACTTTAAGCGCTGTTATACCCATTCCTTTTGCCAGTCTGAGTCCAGTGATAAGAGCCTCATATTCTGCTTCGTTATTGGTTGCCAGGAATGTCAAGGCGATCGCGTATTTCAGAGGCTCGCCCTCAGGAGGAATAAGAATTAAACCTGCCCCCGAGCCTGCTTTTGATGAAGACTCATCCGTATAGAGTTCCCAGATTTGATTGTCGTTTGCTGACTGACTTGGCCTGTTTTCTGCCTCCGCTTGACCGTTACTCGTGCTTTCCACTATGAAATCAGCGAGTGCTTGACCTTTGATGGCCGTTTTTGGCGCAAATTTGATCCTGAACTCGCTGAGCTCGATCGCCCACTTGACCATTCTTCCTGAAGAATCTGGCTTCATCAGGAAGTTTTTGAGAGGTTGATTGGTGAGGACCGTGATGTCGTGCGCATGAAAGTAAGGTCTCAGCTTCCGAGCAGCAATAACTAAGGCATAGAGATACTTCTCAATCTGGACATATTTTATTTCTGCTGAGTTGAACATTTTGCTAATGAAATACACTGGACTCTGAACATTATTCTCCTCCCTTATTAAAACAGCACTGGCTGCCACATCGCTAATGCCTAAATAGAGGAAAAGCTGCTCGCCTGGAACGGGTTTTGCCAGAGCTGGGAGTGTTTGAATATGCCTTTTCAAGGACTGGAATGCTTCCTCGCAGTCTGGCGTCCATTCGAACTTACGGTTGGCCCTCAAGGTTTTGAAGAACGGGAGGGACTTGTCGCTTGCTTTGGAGAGGAAGCGGTTAAGAGCAGCTAGTCGGCCGTTCAGGCATTGGACTTCCTTATGGCAGGTTGGTGACTTCATTTCTTCTATGGCCTTTAGCTTTTCCGGGTTTGCTTCAATGCCCCTTTCGCTGACCATAAAACCCAGGAACTTCCCGGACTTGACTCCAAAGGCGCACTTTGCTGGGTTCAGGCGAACGCTGTGTCTCCTCATGCATTCAAAAGCTTCACGGAGGTCGGTGGTATGAGGATTGCCTTTGATGGATTTAACGAGCATATCATCCACGTAGGCCTCCATGTTCCTTCCCAGCATGTCCTGGAACAGTCGGTTCACCATCCGCTGATAAGTTGCCCCGGCATTGATGAGACCAAAGGGCATCACCTTGTAGCATAGAATGTCCCCGTCAGCATAGAAAGCAGTGTGGGCCTCGTCGTCTGGATGCATTCTGATCTGGTTGTAGCCTGAATAGGCGTCCATGAAGCTCAGCATCTCATGACCCGAGGTAGCATCGACTAGCTGATCAATTCTTGGAAGGGGATATGAATCTTTGGGGCAAGCCTTGTTTAAGTCGCGGAAGTCGACGCACATCCTCCACTTGCCATTAGATTTCCTGACCAAAACTGGGTTGGCTACCCAGCTCTGGAATCTTACCTCTCTGACGAAGTCAGCTTCAATCAACCTGCCGACTTCCTGCCTGATCGCCAAACGTTTATCAGTCCCGAACGATCTTCTCTTTTGGGCGATCGGCTTGATGGAGGGGTCTATCCTGAGCTCATGCGAGATAATATCTGTGCTGATTCCTGGCATGTCGCTCGGCTGCCAGGCAAAGAGCTCTTTGAATTCCTTGAGGAGAGCGGTCATGGTCTCCTTCTGATCCTCTTTCAAGGTGGTCCCAATGCGCACCTTTTTGTCCGGACCATCGATCTCGACCTCCTCCAATTCCTCCATGGGTGCTGGTCGAGCCAAGTCCTCGCGGGGATCGGCCTCTGTCTCGATGGCGAGCGCCTCCCTTTGGTTCTTCCTGCGTAAACAGTTCACATAACATTGCCGCGAGGAAGGCTGATCTCCGAGCACTTCTCCAATCCCGTTCGGAGTAGGGAACTTCATCTTCTGGTGGACAGTGGAGGCCACAATCTTATTTGGGTTGATCGTGGTTCTCCCTATAATGGCGTTGTAGGATGTAGGTGAATCGACCACCAGGAAAGTGACCGACACCTTGATGCTTTTCCACCCCTCGCCAAAAATCACTGGCATGGTTATAGCTCCCAGTGGATAAGTTGTCCTTCCCGCAAATCCGATCAGCGGAAAGTCGACCCTCTTCAGGTCGCGTTTTGATTTGCCCATCTTTTCGAAGGCGTCCAGAAACAGGATGTCTGTCGAGCTGCCTCCGTCGACCAGAATCCTTGCAACATCACAGCCGTCTATATCTGCCGTAATGACCAGAGCATCGTTGTGGGGCGTAGTGACATGTGCCAAATCATCTTCAGAGAATGAGATGACAATGTTTTCTTCAGGTCGGGGTCGCTTCCCCAACTGAACTGCCGTAGAGATCTGAGTGGCGTAGACCTCTCTGGAGTTTGACCTCTCGCCGCCTGCGCCGAATCCTCCCGCAATCAGATTCACTCTCCTCTTGCTTCCAGAAGGCTCAGCTTGATCCGCAGGGGCTGGTGAACGATGTCTCCTGGGGGGCGTTCGACTTCGGTCTCGCCCTGCCACAAATTCCTTCAACATTCCCCCCTGAATCAGCCTCTCTATATCTCGTTTCAGAATCTTGCAATCGTCTGTCTTATGGCCCTTGCACTTGTGGTATCTGCAATAGCTCTCGACATCCTTGCCCATGGGTAACCCACCTCGGCGAGGCATCGGTGGCCTCGCCAAGGATCTCCTCTCCATCTCGACTAGTACCGCTGAGATCTGCCTATTTAAAGGCGTGAAGTACTCAGGGACCTCTGGATGGCGAGGCGCTGGAAGAGACTCGACTCGCGGCTTACTTTCTTTTCCCTTTTTCTCCTTCTTGACCTCCTTCTTACCATCGCGTCGGGGTTCAGGGGTTACCCTTAGCGAGGTCGTCAGGAGGTTAGCCTCGATGTTTGCGCGCTCAAGGTCTATGAAACCTTTCGCTCTGGATGCCAACTCCTCCAATGTCTCTATCTCCTTTACGTGATAGCTGTTTCGCAGCTTTCTCGAGGCCTTGTTGGCCACATCCAGACCTCTGTAGAATGCTCGAATGATCTCCCCATCCGAGATTCGGCGATCTAATTCTGTGACGTTTTGATGAAAACGCCCGTAGAAGTTGGACAGCGACTCTCCAGGCTGCTGTTTGACCGAGTCAAGGGCGACCACGCTCTTCAGCAACTGGCGCTCGCCCATGTATCTCTCCAGGAACTTGCTTCTTAACTCTGCCCAAGTTCCGATTGATCCTGCAGGGAGGCCGAAGAACCAGGACGAAGCCGAACCCGAAAGAGTAGATGGAAATAGCAAAGCCAAATGATTGGGATCGTTTGACTTACCCAGAAGGGAGGCCTCATGCTTGTTGACATGTACGGTGGGATCTCCTCCACCGCTATACTCAGGTATGGCCCGAGCAACCACATCCTTCGGGATTTTGATAGCGACGAGCGCGTCGGTGAATGGATGAGAGGACTGCTCCTTGAAGGGAGCTATGACTGTCAACTGTCTTTCCTGGAGCCTTTTGTTGAGGAGGTCATCCATCTGCTCCACAGTGCAGTACATGGGAGAGGCTCCGGGTGGAGGCGGACCGGAAGGATTGGCAGTATATGCGGCTGCTGGCTCCTTGGTGTGCGCTGGAGGTAGGGACTGCTGACCTGACGTCATCTCCTGATCCTCCTGATGCGCAGCAGGACTAGGATTGGCCGCTTCTGAAGGTGAAGGCCCTGTGGCAGCAGGGCGGTGATTTTCCTTAGGAGCAGAGGGATTGTTTTCCTGAGGAGCAGGGGCCTGGCGGCGCGCCTGTCCTAGGATGGCTTCCAGCAAGGAGACCATCTCGGGGGTTAAATTAATATTCTGCCCCGCAATGTGGACTGTCTGCGGTGCAGGGGCTCCGTTTTGATCAGCAGCTGGGGTCGGTCTTGAATCACCGACATGTTCTCGGGCTGTCCGCAGAGGAACAGCATTAACTCCTGCTCGGCTGGCAGGTTCCTGTTGAAGCGGTGAAGCGGCGGCGGAATCAGAGCTATCTGAGGATCGCTCCCTAGTCTGATTCCGACGGTTGCTTTGGGATCGAGTTCTCATGGCTTAATTGCTCGTTTCCCACAGACGGCGCCAAATGTTGGATCGTGAAATCCTGAATGCTGATCTGGCAGTGAATTGAATACCAGACAAGGTTGGGATGACGCTTCAGCTCCAACTCCGGTGAACCTGCAAGTAGGGGAGCGCAACAGAGGGGGTGCCTCTGGGTCCCTCTCCGATGCTTAAATGAGTATATGTGTGTATAAAACTCAAAACGTAAAGTACGTATGTAAAGCAAGGATATTTATAGGGTAAGAGAGATAGAACCGTATAAAGGCAACTGAATATCTTAATGTATATTGAGTTGCTGAAGATTCGGATCGTGGGATATGGCAGTTACTGCGAGATATTGCAGTTACCAAATCTAATCTTTAGTGAATATGTGACCGGAATATGCGGGATATCTTGGCCACTCTGTTATTAACGGTTTAGTGGGACCAGAGGAGAGAGGCAAGGCTCTCTTCGGGGCGAGCACTCCCATGTCGAGCAGTGGAAGGTCGCGACTTGGTAGAGAATGGCGAGCAGTCTGAGAGCCTTTGGCGTCTCTATAGACTTTGGGCTCGATTCTGGATTACTCGATGGTGGGCCAAGTTTGGCTTGTACTTGGGCCGATCCGGTTCGGATGTCATGGGTTCACCCCCTCTATAGTTATTGGGCCTTCGAGGCCTTTTCTTACTGGGCCGTCACTATCGATACCCAACAGCCCCTCCGAAGGCTAGCTTACTTAAAGAATCTGCCATCTGGTTTTCTTGGCGAGGAATGAATTCAATCGCGAAATTTGGGATTTCTGCGACCAGCTTTTTGGCAATGCCGAGATATTTCTTCATCTTTTCTCCCTTTGCCTCGTATGCGCCATTAACCTGATTGACAATGAGCTCTGAGTCGCTTCTTACTTTAAGTGCAGCTATACCCATTCCTTTTGCTAGTCTGAGTCCAGTGATAAGAGCCTCATATTCTGCTTCGTTATTGGTCGCCGGGAATGTCAAGGCGATCGCGTATTTCAGAGGCTCGCCCTCAGGAGGAATAAGAATTAAACCTGCCCCCGAGCATTCTTTTGATGAAGACCCATCCGTATAGAGTTCCCATATTTGATTGTCATTTGCTGACTGACTTGGCCTGTTCTCTGCTTCTGTTCGACCGTTACTCGTGCTTTCCACTATGAAATCAGCAAGTGCTTGACCTTTGATGGCCATTTTTGGCGCAAATTTGATCCTGAACTCGTTGAGCTCGATCGCCCACTTGACCATTCTTCCTGAAGAATCTGGCTTCATCAGGAAGTTTTTGAGAGGTTGATTGGTGAGGACCGTGATGTCGTGCGCATGAAAGTAAGGTCTCAGCTTCCGAGCAGCAATAACTAAGGCATAGAGATACTTCTCAATCTGGACATATTTTATTTATGCTGAGTTGAACATTTTGCTAATAAAATACACTGGACTCTGAACATTATTCTCCTCCCTTATTAAGACAGCACTGACTGCCACATCGCTAATGCCTAAATAGAGGAAAAGCTGCTCGCCTGGAATGGGTTTTGCCAGAGCTGGGAGTGTTTGAATATGCCTTTTCAAGGACTGGAATGCTTCCTCGCAGTCTGGCGTCCACTCGAACTTGCGGTTGGCCCTCAAGGTTTTGAAGAACGGGAGGGACCTGTCGCTTGCCTTGGAGAGGAAGCGGTTAAGAGCAGCTAGTCGGCCGTTCAAGCACTGGACTTCCTTATGGCAGGTTGGCGACTTCATTTCTTCTATGGCCTTTAGCTTTTCCGGGTTTGCTTCAATGCCCCTTTCGCTGACCATAAAACCCAGGAACTTCCCGGACTTGACTCCGAAGGCGCACTTTGCTGGGTTCAGGCGAACGTTGTGTCTCCTCATGCATTCAAAAGCTTCACGGAGGTCGGTGGCATGAGGATTGCCCTTGATGGATTTGACGAGCATATCATCTACGTAGGCCTCCATGTTCCTTCCCAGCATGTCCTGGAACAGTCGGTTCACCATCCGCTGATAAGTTGCCCTGGCATTGATGAGACCAAAGGGCATCACCTTGTAGCATAGAATGTCCCCGTCAGCATAGAAAGCAGTGTGGGACTCGTCTTCTGGATGCATTATGATCTGGTTGTAGCCTGAATAGGCGTCCATGAAGGTCAGCATCTCATGACCCGAGGTAGCATCGACCAGCTGATCAATTCTCGGAAGGGGATATGAATCTTTGGGGCAAGTCTTGTTTAAGTCGCGGAAGTCGACGCACATCCTCCACTTTCCGTTAGATTTCTTGACCAAAACTGGGTTGGCGACCCAGCTCTGGAATCTTACTTCTCTGACGAAGTCAGCTTAAATCAACCTGCCGACTTCCTGCCTGATCGCCAAACGTTTATCAGTCCCGAATGATCTTCTCTTTTGGGCGATCGGCTTGATGGAGGGGTCTATCCTGAGCTCATGAGAGATAATATCTGTGTTGATTCCTAGCATGTCGCTCGGCTGCCAGGCGAAGAGCTCTTTGAATTCCTTGAGGAGGGCGGTCATGGCCTCCTTCTGATCCTCTTTCAAGGTGGTCCCAATGCGCACCTTTTTGTCTGGACCATCGATCTCAACCTCCTCCAATTCCTCCATGGGTGCTGGTCGAGCCAAGTCCTCGCGGGGATCGGCCTCTATCTCGATGGCGAGCGCCTCCCTTTGGTTCTTCCTGCGTAAACAGTTCACATAGCATTGCCGCGAGGAAGGTTGATCTCCTAGCACTTCTCCAATCCCGTTCGGAGTGGGGAACTTCATCTTCTGGTGGACAGTGGAGCCCACAATCTTATTTGGGTTGATCGTGGTCCTCCCTATGATGGCGTTGTAGGATGTAGGTGAATCGACCACCAGGAAAGTGACCGACACCATGATGCTTTTCCACCCCTCGCCAAAAATCACTGGCATGGTTATAGCCCCCAGTGGATAAGTTGTTCTTCCCGCAAATCCGATCAGCGGAAAGTCGACCCTCTTCAGGTCGCGTTTGGATTTGCCCATATTTTCAAAGGCGTCCAGAAACAAGATGTCTGTCGAGCTGCCTCCGTCGACCAGAATCCTTGCAACATCACAGACGTCAATATCTGCCGTAATGACCAGAGCATCCTTGTGGGGCGTGGTGACATGTGCCAAATAATCTTCAGAGAAAGAGATGACAATGTTTTCTTCAGGTCGGGGCCGCTTCCCCAACTGAACTGCCGTAGAGATCTGCGTGGCGTAGACCTCTCTGGCGCTTGACCTCTCGCCGCCTGCGCCGAATCCTCCCGCAATCAGATTCACTCTCCTCTTGCTTCCAGAAGGCTCAGCTTGATCTGCAGGGGCTGGGGAACGATGTCTCCTGGGGGGCGTTCGACTTCGGTCTCGCCCTGCCACAAATTCCTTCAACATTCCCCCCTGAATCAGCTTCTCTATATCTCGCTTCAGAATCTTGCAATCGTCTGTCTTATGGCCCTTGCACTTATGGTATCTGCAATAGCTCTCGAAATCCTTGCCCATGGGTAGCCCATCTCGACTAGTACCGCTGAGATCTGCCTATTTAAAGGCGTGAAGTACTCAGGGACCTCTGGATGGCGAGGCGCTGGAAGAGACTCGACTCGGGGCTTACTTTCTTTTCCCTTCTTCTCCTTCCTTACCTCCTTCTTACCCTCGCGTCGGGGTTCATGGGTTATCCTCAGCGAGGTCGTCAGGAGGTTAGCCTCGATGTTTGCGCGTTCGAGGTCTATGAAACCTTTTGCCCTGGACGCCAACTCCTCCAATGTATCTATCTCCTTCACATGGTAGCTGTTTCGCAGCTTTCGCGAGGCCTTGTTGGCCACATCCAGACCTCTGTAGAATGCTCGAATGATCTCCCCATCTGAGATTCGGGGATCTAATTCTGTAACGTTTTGATGAAAACGCCCGTAGAAGTTGGACAGCGACTCTCCAGGCTGCTGTTTGACCGAGTCAAGGGCGACCACGCTCTTCAGCAACTGGCGCTCGCCCATATATCTCTCCAGGAACTTGCTTCTCAACTCTGCCCAAGTTCTGATTGATCCTGCAGGGAGGCCGAACAACCAGGACGAAGCCGAACCCGAAAGAGTAGATGGAAATAGCAAAGCCAAATGATTGGGATCGTTTGACTTACCCAGAAGGGAGGCCTCATGCTTGTTGAAATGTACGGTGGGATCTCCTCCACCGCTATACTCATGTATGGCCCGAGCAACCACATCCTTCGGGATTTTGATAGCGACGAGCGCGTCGGTGAAAGGATGAGAGGAATGCTCCTTGAAGGGAGCTATGACTGTCAACTGTCTTTCCTGGAGCCTTTTGTTGAGGAGGTCATCCATCTGATCCACAGTGCAGTACATGGGAGAGGCTCCGGGTGGAGGCGGACCGGAAGGATTGGCAGTGTATGCGGCTGCTGGCTCCTTGGAGTGTGCTGGAGGCAGGGACTGCTGACCTGACGTCATCTCCTGATCCTCCTGAGGCGCAGCAAGACCAGGATTGGCCGCTTCTGAAGGTGAAGGCCCTGTGGCAGCAGGGCGGTGGTTTTCCTTAGGAGCAGAGGGATTGTTTTCCTGAGGAGCAGGGGCTTGGCGGCGCGCCTTTCCTAGGATGGCTTCCAGCAAAGAGACCATCTCGGGGGTTAAATTAATATCCTGCCCCGCAATGTGGACTGTCTGCGGTGCAGGGGCTCCGTTTTGATCAGCAGCTGGGGTCGGTCTTGAATCACCGACATGTTCTCGAGCTGTCCGCAGAGGAACAGCATTAACTCCTGCTCGGCTGGCAGGTTCTTGTTGAAGCGGTGAAGCGGCGGCGGAATCAGAGCTATCTGAGGATCGCTCCCTAGTCTGATTCCGACAGTTGCTTTGGGATCGAGTTCTCATGGCTGAATTGCTCGTTCCCACAGACGGCGCCAAATGTTGGATCGTGAAATCCTGGATGCTGATCTGGCAGTGAATTGAATGCCAGACAAGGTTGGGATGACGCTTCAGCTCCAACTCCGGTGAACCTGCAAGTAGGGGAGCTCAACAGAGGGGGTGCCTCTGGGTCCCTCTCCGATGCTTAAATGAGTATGTGTGTGTATAAAACTCAAAACGTCCAGAACGTATGTAAAGCAAGGGTATTTATAGGGTAAGAGAGATAGAACCGTATATGGCAGCTGAATATCTTAGTGTATATTGTATTGCCGAAGATTCGGATCGTCAGTTACTGCGAGATATTGCAGTTACCAAATCTAATCCTTAGTGAATATGTGACCGAGATATGCGGGATATCGTGGCCACTTCCTTATTAACGGTTTGGTGGGACCAGAGGAGAGAGGCAAGGCTCTCTTCGGGGCGAGCACTCCCATGTCGAGCAGTGGAAGGTCGCGACCTGGTAGAGAATGGCGAGCAGTCCGAGAGCCTTTGGCGTCCCTATAGACTTTGGGCTCGATTCTGGATTACTCGATGGTGGGCCAAGTTTGGCTTGTACTTGGGCCGATCCGGTTTGGATGTCATGGGTTTACCCCCTCTATAGTTATTGGGCCTTCGAGGCCTTTTCTTATTGGGCTGTCACTATCGATACCCAACAAGTCCTAATCTTATTTTATGTCCTCTATACTTCGTAGATTCACCAAAACATTATTTGGGTCTTAGGATTAATAAAACTTCATTTAGTTTATCTTTTCACGAATTTCCCATCCAATTTACGTTAATATCATTTATATTTGGCTTTGGTAGTGTTTATGGTGGATTTATTTTTTAGATTTGGATTCACACATTAATAAGTTTATGATTTTCTCTAGTTCTTATTGTGTTTGCAATGTGAATGGTTTGCATGCTACTCTAAGCCACATAAGTCAATGTTGAATGCAACGACGCGAATCATTTAGACTATTTGTGTAGAAATTATTAAATGAATAGTTTATGTAATTCGTTGTATGAATCATATAGCAAAACTAAATTCGTTAGGGAGTTGTGGAATGCCGTGGAACAAAAATATGAGTTCAAGGGTGTCGAGACGAAGAAATTCCTAGTGAGTTGTCTGTTTGACTTTAAGATGGTAGATAACAAACCATATACGAAACAAGTGATAGATTTTCATCTCCTCTTCCAGAGTATCCATGACGTGAAGATGGAACTCACTGAGGCATTTCAGGTAGTCTGCATAATTGAAAAGTTACCTTCGATGTGGAATATTTTCAAAGGCTACTTGAGACACAAACGAAAGTAGATGTCCATGGTTGAGTTGCTCGACAGGATCAATGTGCATGAGCAATACATGAATGTTGCACAGAGAGTTCCAATCGTCCCTATGAACACGATGTCCTCCGTCAAGGCAAATATTGTGGATCATGAGCATAACTCAAGTAGACATGCCACCAAAGGCAAACAAAAGAAGCAAAAAGGATTCATTCAGGGTCCTAGGGAAGGGGTCTCAAAGAAATAAGTATTCCTTTTTGGGAGATGCTTTGAAGAGTGTTGCCTACATACTGACCTGAGTTCCGACGAAGATAGTCACTGTTGGATCGTGATTTCCTGAATCATGATCTGGCAATGAATTGAATGCCAAGGAGATGGTGATCGCGCGCTTTCGCCTGAGCTCCGATGAACCTGCAAGAAGGGGATCGCAACAGAGGGGGTGCCTCTGGGTCCCTCTCCGATGTTTAAATGAGTATATGTGTGTATATAGCTCAAAACGTATTCAATGTATGTAAAGCAAAGGTATTTATAGAGTAGGAGATACCAAACCGTATAAGGTAACTGTATATCTTCGTGAAGATTGTGTTGTTGAAGATTTAGATAGTAGATATTGCGGTTACGACGAGATATTGCAGTTACCGTATCTAATCTTTAGTGAATATGTGCCCGAGATATGCGGGATATCGTGGCTATATCCTTATTAACGGTTGGTGGGACCAGAGGAGAGAGGCAAGGCTCTCTACAAGGCAAGCACTCCTATGGCGAGCACTCCTATGGCGAGAACTCCTATGGCTGAGACCTTGATTGTTGGCGAGCACTCCCTGGGCACTCCCTTGGTGAGCACTCCCTGGGCACTCCCTTGGCGAGCACTCCCATGGCGAGCAGTGGGAGGCTTTGGCCTTGGCCAATGGCGACCTGAAGTGGCACTTTGGCATCCACTTTAGTTTGGATTCGATACTGGACCACTTTATGAGGGCCAGAGTAACCTTACTGTGGGTTGGCCTTGTTTAAATGGTATGAGTTGCACCCCCTGCAAATTTATTGGGCCTTCGAGGCCTTTCCCATATTGGGTCGTCACTATCAATACCCAACATTTGCCCCCGAAGCTTGAGTGAAGTTTCTTCGGTCGAGCTTGATTCTGTGATAGGGTTAAGATAGTGACTTTTGGACTGGATCTTTTGCTTTCCTTATTTGCTATTTGTACCTTTTGATGCTCTGTATCCTTTGGCGAACGATTTTGGTTGCGTAGAGTTTTTCGGAATGTGTGATACCTTACCCCATTAGGCGAACGCTTTGGGTTTTCAGGGTTTATGGATGCTCATTCTTCACTCTTTGGGCGAACACTATCGTTGCGAGGGTGTTAGGAGAGGTCTGGTATAGCTTTTGGCAATCACCTTTTATGTGTAAGATTTCGAACATTTTAATGAATGGACAGTTAGCGAAAGTCGAGAGGACTTTTGAGGCATGTCTGTCTCTTTGTCTTCCGTAACCACTGGGCAGACCCACAGGTTTTTCGTGTCGTTCCAACCTTTTGTCTCCCCGATGTAACCCTTGGAATTCTGACATTACTTCGGTTTTAACCAAAAGGGTGTAATCATTATCTGAGCTGTTTCTTACATGCCCGTTCGGTTTCCTTCGTTTTGGCTAAAAAGGCTGAACTTTAGCATTTAGTCTTTTACGCACTCAATTCATTTGCATTCCAGAGTTCATATCTTCTTTCAGCCCTCTGTTTCAATTTTTCCTTTCTCTCTTTTTATCCTCGAAAAAGCTTTCTCGGCCAGAACGGGATACTCCTTCGAGCTTTGGAGAGATGTCGGGGAGTGATCGGAATATCATTGATGACTTCTTCCGACATCATAGGCAACCAAACTTCTGTTCAATCCGCTCAGGGGCGGAAACTTCAGAGTCGATGCTTGGGCTAGCGGGCATTCATCAGTTCGTACAACTGACGCTCAAGGTCGGGGTTCATTATTCCGCGCCCGTCTTTATTGATTGGATAAATTTCTGACCCATCAGTCTGGGACCTAAATTCATTGACCGCACTTGAGGACCTAAATTCATCAGTCTATTTTCCAAGCGGGCTAAGACGAGGTTGTTAGCTGCCTAGGCGTCTATGAGTTTTGGATCAAGGATGTCGACCAGTACTCTGTTTGGCTAGAGGTAGAGAATGGTGACCTCAGGGCTCAACTGAAGGAGTCCTGGGTGCAGAGGGATGCCTCGATGGCTGAGCAAGAGCATCTTTCCTTAAATCTTAAGGTTGTCCCATCCCCCCTTAGCGTGGTCGAGGACTTTAAGAAGTCCGAGGAGTTCTCTGACTGCGCCTTGGAGGTGATAAAGGTCGAGGCTGCTGCCTACCTCCAGAGCTTGGTCGACGAGATTCAAGGGATTGATCCCAAGTTTCCTCTCTGGGAGGTGAAGTCTCTTCAGGACTTCATTGGGAGCGGCTACACCAAGGAAGCTCCTTGGGATGAGGCTGCCCCCGGGGCCGAGAAGGAGACTGCATCCCCTGATGAACCCAGACCTTGAGGTCTCAGGCCTTCAGGCGACCGAGTCGATGCAGAGTATCAGGTCAAGGGAGCCTGTTCATCCTCCTGCTTTTTGCTCATCCTTCTTTTTATCGATAATCACTTTTACTTCCCTTTGTTTTTGGGATAGTTGTAATTATTCTTTTGATTTCAGATTCGGATATTATTATAATGAATGCCTTTAATTTCGTAAGCCTTTACTCTTTTTCGACTTCGAATGTGTTTGGTCGTTCTTCCGATATCTTTTCGTTCAAACGCTTTAGGAAGTTTTACCATATTTGTTTTCAACTTCTCTTTAGCTTATGTAGGAGAGTCTCGCCATATAGGATCTTGGACCATCCATTCCCTTCACCAAAGTTTCTTAAGGGAACTGTTACTCGAAGATCATACCTTTAAGGAAACTATCATCTTTTGTAGATGTGTTCGCTTTGTTAAGGTTTTAGACCTTTGGAGTGTTCGTCTAATCACGGGGAACTGTTACCCGAGGCTCATTCATCTTTTAGTAAGTGGTCGCCCTAGGTTCATTCGCCCACTTTCTTGTGTTTGTTTCGCAAAGGAACTGTTACCTTTGATATGGATTCATTCGCTTTGGATGTTACTTCTCAATTTTTGCCCAACTTATAAGAGGACTCCTTGACGGATTGCTCGCCTTTTGCGCTAGGACTTCTGTCTGATTTTTATATTTAGGCCTTATTTGCCTAACCTTTTCCTTAGGTCTTTTCGCCTGATTTTGATAACAGGTCTTGTGCCTGACTTTGGCATCAGGTCTTTCGCCTAACTTTGGTGCTAGGTCTTTCACCTGATTCAGTCATCAGGTCTTTCGGGTCTTTTGGTTTGCCTAACTTTGGCGTTAGGTCTTTTTGCCTAACTTTGGCGTTAGGTCTTTCGCCCAATTTTGATATCGGGTCTTTTTGTTTCGTAAGCCTTGATTTTTGTTTGACTTCGAGTATACTTGGTTGTTCTTCCGATGTCTATCTTGCTTGAAAGCTTTAGGAAGTTTTACCATACTTGTTTTCAACTTCGCTTCAGCTTTTGTAGAATAGTCTCGCCTTTTTGTTTTCATTCAAAGGGTCTTGGACCTTTCTTTGGAGGAAACGCTACCCTTTAGAGGTTCTTTTCACTCCTTTAGGTTTCGGGGGAAGGACTGTGGCCTCTTATCGGCTCGTCCGTTCTTTTCGCCATGTTTCTTAAGGAAACTGTTACCCAAGGATTATGCCTTTAAGGAAACTGTCATCCTTTATGGATTCGTCCGCCTTTTAGGATTTTGGTCCTTAGATTCGTTCGCCTAGTCGTAGGAAACTGTTATCTAAGATTTGCTCGCCTTTTAGGAAGGTGTTACCTCGGATTCGTTCACCTAGTCGTAGGAAACTGTTATCTAAGATTTGCTCGCCTTTTTGGAAGCTGTTACCTCGGATTCGTTCGCCCTTTTTGGGGAACTGTTACCCAAGATTCGCTCGCCTTTTTAGGAAGCTGGAAAGCTTTAAGAAGTTTTACCATACTTGTTTTCAACTTCGATTTTCAAAGGAACAGTTACCTTTAGATTCGCTCGCCTTTTAGGAAGCTTTTACCTAAGATTCGTTCGCTCTCTTAAGCTTTTCTTTTGAGAGACTGTTACCTTATTGGTCCGTCTGCTCCGTTGTGCCCAATTTGTAAGGGAACTGTTACCCTTGATGTGGGTTCGTTCGCCTTTTAGTGTAGGTCTTTGTTCTTCCCAGTTGGACAGTTGTAGAGATTTGGGTAGCATAGACTTCTTTTGCATTGGACCCCTCGCCTCCGGCGCCAAACCTTACAGCAATCAGGTTTATCACCCTCCTGCTCTGGGATGGGCCAAATTGCTCGGGCGGAGCTGGAGAGTGGTTTCTACGTGGGGGCATTCGACTTCTGGTGACAGGGCTTTTTGACCTTGGCGTCAGGGCTTTTAACCTAACTTTGGCGTTAGGGCTTTTTGGCCTGACTTTGATGTCAGGGCTTTTGGCCTGTCTTTGGCGACATGGCTTTTTGGCCTAACTTTGGTGTCAGGGCTTTTGGCCTGTCTTTGCCTAATTCTATTGTTAGGACTTTTGGCCTGACTTTGGCGTCAGGGCTTTTATTTTGTATAACTTTATTGCTAGGTCTTTTGGCCTGACTTTGGCGTCAGGGCTTTTGTGGCCTATCTTTGGTGATAGGGCTTTTGGCCTAACTTTGGTGCTAGGGCTTTTGTGGCCTATCTTTGGTGATAGGGCTTTTTGGCCTAACTTTGTTGCTAGGGCTTTTGTGGCCTATCTTTGGTGATAGGGCTTTTGGCCTAACTTTGTTGCTAGGGCTTTTGTGGCCTATCTTTGGTGATAGGGCTTTTGGCCTGTCTTTGGCGACAGGGCTTTTGTGGCCTAACTTTGTTGCTAGGGCTTTTGGCCTATCTTTAGCGACAGGGCTTTTGTGTCCTAACTTTGGCGTCAGGGCTTTTGTGGCCTAACTTTGTTGTTAGGGCTTTTTGTGGCCTATCTTTGGTGATAGGGCTTTTGGCCTGACTTTGGCGTCAGGGCTTTTTTTCTTCGATTTGCTTCGAGTGAACATGTTTATGAAGGAATCACTTGCTTGTTTGGTCCTTCCCACTTAGCTGAAAGTTTATTCTGACTGCCCAGCCTTGTGAATTCATTCCTTCAACATTCCTCTCTTTATCAGCTTTTCGATGTCGCGCTTGTGATATCTGCAATAGCTCTCCATGTCATTCCCCATGGGCTGACCACTCTTGCGGGGTCTCGGTGGCCTTACCAGAGACCTTTCCATCTCGACTAGTACTGCCGAGATCTGCCTGTTTAAAGGCGTAAAATACTCGGGGACCTCTGGATTTCTTGGTCCTGGGTTTTCCGATCTAGGCTTTTCTCGACCCTTCTTACCCTTCTTGATCCTGCAGGGACACCAAAGAACCAAGACGACGCCGAACCCAAAAGGGTCGACAGAAATAACAGGGCTAAGTGATTCGGATCAGTCGACTTACCCAACAGAGAGGCTTCATGCTTATTAACATGTATAATGGGGGCGCCTCCACCACTATGCTCGGGGATGGCCCTGGCCAAACCTTATCCATATGCGCCCTTTGGGGTGCACCTCCTATACCCATAATTTCTCAAATATGTTTAGAAAGATTGGACCTAGAGTGAAGAAGAAAATATTTGTTTGTTACTCTAAAACCTCCTAGGGGTATATGTTTATAGTCGAGAAGGATAGTAGGAATATATTCACTTTGAATCACGAGATGCATTTTCTTAAATGTGAAGTTCCTAAGAAAGGTTAGATTGGTTCTTAACGATCTCTATCAGAATTGTAAGATGAAATTGAGACGAAACCTTATCGTTCAAGTAGGAGAGATGATACTGCATATGATAAAATTGTTTCATTCCTCATATTTACCTCCTATTAAGGCAAATGTACCAAATTTCACTCATGGTAATCTTTTTGTCAGTGGGGAGCAGTATGAATCTCATTTCCAGTGGGAGTGACTATGGTCCTTTCCCTAGTGGGAACGAGATTAACGAAATTGTTCATGGTGGGAGTGAACTGTTTGGTTGTTAGCTAAGACAAAAATTCCCTTGCCAATAAGATTCTAGTGAAGGTGATGGTGAATTGAACAAAGTACTATTTTCCAAAATGTTTGAGCCAAAAAACTTCAAAGGAACTCTTGAAGGACCCTTCTACGAAGAATGAATGAAATCGATGGAGGACGGCACGAGGCCTATGGGAGAGAATTGTGTTTGGATAATTGTTCACCTACCAAGAGGACTGTGAGCACTTAGGCAAGCTTCAAAAATGGATTTTTGGTCTAAAATAGTGTTGTAGACAATGGTATCATAAATTTCATGACTTGGTTGTGGAGAATATATTCCTCATGTTGAATGAGGACCATTAGGTGTACACTAAAAGGTTTGAACTTCATGTTTATGACTCTATACCTAGATGACACACTTATAATAAAAAAAATAGTTGGTACTTCCGCACGCAGGCAAAAGTCTAGTTGTCCTTTCTCTTTGAGATGAAAGACATGGATGAAACGATATACATCTTTGGAATTCAAATCTCGAGAGATCGTCGTAGGAAGCAGTTGTGGCTTTCAAAGGAGAGCTACATAAACAAAATGTTGGAAAAGTTCAACATAAGTACCTCCAAACCAATAGAAACTCGAACTATATATTATTGACATTCCTCTCAACTATATATTATGGATGAGACAAATTATGTATTTGAGTGCATTTAGAAGCCTGGTGTGCACAATGGGGTTTACTCTAGCACACATTTGTCACGCGTGTGGCATGGTATGTCGGTACCAAGATGATCTACAATTGGAGTGCGAATAGACTATAAAGAGGATCATGAAATATCTTAACGGCACCATCAACTACGCCCTGTGCTACCGAAGTGACTTATAGAGGTTCGAGGATATCTGTATTATTGAGTACAAAATTGCAAATTATGACGGTGGCTTGGATAAGATAAAATACACCTCAGGCTTTGATTTTTTGGTCTCCAATGACGTCAAACCATGGATGAGTAAGAAGTAGTCGTGCACCGCGATGTCTACCAGAAAACCTGAATTTATGGCCTAAGTCAACTACTCAGAAGATTATGGCATGAAGAGCCTCCTGGATCGATTGTTGATCTGCAAAACTCCATTTTAACCAATCGTGGTCTACTTCGATAATCAGGTTGTGATCTCCACGACAAAGGAGACCCCATGTGATGATTTTGGAGTACTTGTCTACGGATGAGATGGTTGCGGACCATTTCACCAAACCCTTAAGTGGAGTCATTTGTGAGGCATGTGAAGTCTGTAGGACTTTGTAGACTTAATTGACATACTTGATTGATTATATTTTCACTGAAAAAGGTTCCTTAACTTGGGTAACCATGTTCTTTATGAGAACATCTGAATCAGGTTCTCAATATCTCTCGTCAAGATTGTGTAGTCATTAGTCTTGTGGCCTTTTGCCTTTTGCTATTGGCAAAAGCTGTTTAGATTTTGGCCCATGGGTGCGTCGTTCTTTTTGAGTCGAGGTACTCTAGTGACTACTTCTCCATCTCGGCTAAAATTGTTAGGTATTGTAGTCTGATTGATATGTAATGGTCGGTTATGTATTAATGTACGCTTCTCGCGGTTCAACCTCCGCGATGATTGATACTGTACTGTACTGTATTTCTCCATGTATACGTATTTTGGAACAGTAACCGTCATGAATAATATCTTCTAAACCGTGTGGAGGTTGCTCACTAGAGTGTTACCACAAGAAATCAAAGTTCTTCTTCTCTTCCTTTCCTCTCAAGAAAAACAGAGTTTTTCTTCTAAGTTCTTAGTGTGTTCTTCAAAGATTGGTTGTTTGATCCTAACAATTGGTATCAGAGCTAAGGAGATTCAACACGATCATTGAAGATGGAGAGTTCGAAGTTTGGAATCGAGAAGTTTGATGGATCCGATTTCGGTTTCTGGAAGATGCAGATTGAAGATTGTCTCTACCAGAAAGATCTTCACGAACCCTTGGTCGGGGTGAAGCCGGATTCCATGACAAAGGATCAGTGGAAGCTGAAAGATCGTCAGGCCCTAGGTATGATCCGATTGACTTTGTCGAAGAACGTGGCGTTCAACATCGTCAAGGAGAAGACTACGTCCGGTCTGTTGAAGGCGCTGTCAAATATGTACGAAAAGCCATCGACTATGAACAAGGTATATTTGATGCGTAGATTGTTCAATTTACAGATGTCTGAAAGTGGATCTGTTGCTGATCATATCAACGAGTTTAATATGATTGTGAGTCAATTGAGTTCTGTGGAGATTCACTTCGAAGATGAAATTAAAGCCTTGATTTTGATGTCATATCTGCCCGAGTCTTGGGATACTATTGTTGCTGCAATTAGTAGTTCCCGTGGTTCTGAGAAACTGAAATTCGATGAAATCCGAGATGTTCTCAGTGAAAGTATTCGCAAACGCGAAGTGGGAGATTCATCGAGTAGTGCTCTCAGTGTGGACAGAAGGGGGAGAAGCAATTCGAAGGGCCAAAATCAATATGGTCGATCAAAATCAAAGATTCGAGGAAATTCTCCGAACAAAGCCAACGTGGTTTGTTGGAATTATGGAGAGAAAGGCCATTATCGGACAACCTGTAAGAAACCCAAGAAGAAGCAGAATCAGAATTCAGGAAATGATACTGATTCTGTAAATTCAGCAGAAGACATTGGGGATGCTCTAATCCTTAGTGTTGACAACCCGGTTGAATCCTGGATTTTGGATTCTGGTGCATCTTTTCATTCGTCTCCAAGCAAGGAGTTGTTTCAAAATTTCAAGTCTGGAAATTTTGGAAAGGTATATCTTGCTGACAACAAGATATTGGAGATTGAAGGAAAAGGGGATGTCTGCATAAAGACCCCATCGGGAAACCAGTGGACATTGGAGGATGTCAGATATATTCCTGGACTCAAGAAGAATCTGATCTCTGTTGGTCAGTTGGATAGCACAGGCTATGCAGCAGAGTTTGGTAAAGGTTCGTGGAAGATTGTAAAGGGTGCTATGATTGTAGCTCGTGGCACGAAATCTGGAACCTTATACACCACTGAAGGGTGTATAAACATGGCTGCTATTGCTGAGGGTGCTTCTAGTTCATGTTTGTGGCATAACAGACTTGGACACATGAGTGTTAAGGGAATGAAGATGCTGGTTGGAAAAGGAGCTCTAGAGGGTCTGAAGTCTGTTGATATGGGTCTTTGTGAGAGTTGTGTTCTGGGCAAACAGAAACGAGTTAGCTTCACAAATACTCCTAGAGAGTCGAAGAAAGTGCAGTTGGAAATGGTTCATACAGATGTATGGGGACCATCTCCAGTTTCATCACTTAGAGGATCCAGGTTTTATGTCACCTTCACTGATGATTTCAGCAGGAAGGTATGGGTTTACTTCTTGAAGCATAAGTCAGATGTGTTGCAACATTCAAGAGGTGGAAAGCTGAAGTTGAGAATCAGACCGGATTGAAGATCAAATGTTTGAGGTCTGACAATGGAGGAGAGTATGACAAGTAATAGTTCAAAGCATTATGTGCTGCTGAGGGAATAAGATTGATGAGGACAGTTCCCGGTAAGGCTAGGCAGAATGGAATTGCTGAAAGGATGAACAGAACGTTGAATGAGCGTGCGAGAAGTATGAGGCTGCACTGTGGGCTGCCCAAGATGTTCTGGGCAGACGCAGTGAGCACAGCTGCATACTTGATAAACAGGGGACCATCAACTCCCTTGGGGTTCAAGGTTCCAGAGGAGGTATGGACAGAAAAGGATCTCAAGTACTCACACTTGAGAACTTTCGGTTGCACGGCTTATGTTCATGTTGATCCAGAGAAAAGAGATAAACTTGATGCTAAGGCTGCGAAGTGTTACTTCATAGGCTATGGTTCTGACTTGTTTGGTTACAGGTTTTGGGATGACAATAACAGAAAGATCCTGAGACACTATGATGTGACGTTTGATGAATCTGTCCTATACAAGGACAGAGAGCAGAAGGTTCAAGAGACTACGAAGCAAGTGGGAGTTGAGTTTGTGAAATTAACTGCTATCAGGATTCTATTGAGTATTGTTGCTTCTGAGAATTTGCATCTTGAGCAAATGGATGTAAAAACAGCATTTTTACATGGAGATCTTGATAAGGAGATCTATATGCATCAACCATAAGGATTTGTTGTTCCAGGCAAGGAACACATGGTGTGCAAGCTCAACAGGAACTTGTATGGGTTGAAGCAGGCACCGAGGCAATGGTACAAGAAGTTCGACTCCTTCATGATCAAGAGTGGCTTTTGTAGGAGTGAAAAGGATCAATGCTGTTATTTCAAGAAATACACTGATTCTTATGTATTTCTACTCTTGTATGTGGATGATATGTTGATTGCAGGATCCAGTATGAGAGAGATAAACAATGTGAAGGCAAGTCTGTCTTCTGTGTTTGAGATGAAAGACTTGGGTGCATCGAAGCTGATTCTTGGGATGAGAATATCTCGGGATAGATCTGCTGGCACCTTAAGTCTATCCCAGGAGCAGTACATTGAGAAGGTAGTGACCCTATTCAGGATGACTGATGCTAAGCCCAGGACTACTCCTTTGGCAAGTCATATAAAATTGTCAAAGGGGCAGTCACCCAAGACAGCTGAAGAACGTGACCAGATGGCACTGGTTCCATATGCTTCAGCAGTTGGGAGTTTGATGTATGCTATGGTCTGTACAAGACCTGACATTGCACATGCAGTGGGTGTGGTTAGCAGGTACATGGCAAATCCGGGTAAAGAGCATTGGGAAGCTGTGAAGTGGCTTCTAAGATATCTGAAAGGTACATCTAGTACTTCACTTTGTTTTTGCAAAGACTAAGTGATTCTGCAGGGTTTTGTGGATGCTGATCTTGGTGGAGATGTAGACTCTAGCAAGAGCACATCCGGATACATCTACACCATAGGTGGTACTGCAGTGAGTTGGATGTCCAGGCTTCAGAAATGTGTTGCTCTTTCATCTACTGAGGCTGAGTGTGTGGCAATAGCTGAAGCTGGGAAGGAGATGATATGGTTGGTAGATTATCTGGAAGAGTTGGGCAAGAAGCAGAATGAGAAGATTCTGTATTCAGATAGTCAGAGTGCCATACAGTTGGTTAAGAATCCAGTCTATCATTCGAAGACTAAGCACATTAGAAGACGTTATCATTTCACTCGCAGTGCAGTGGAAGAAGGCTACTTGTGTTTAGAGAAGATAGAGGGTGCAAAGAATCCAGCAGACATGTTGACAAAATGTGTGGATGTTGGGAAACTGGGGTTGTGCAAAACCTCGGTTGGTCTTCTGTAGATATGTTACTATAGATGGTGTGGTGAAGGTATTAATGATAATGTTAGAAAATATGTGTTGTTTTGGTGACGGAATCAGTCTCCAAGTGGGAGATTTGTTAGGTATTGTAGTCTGATTGATATGTAATGGTCGGTTATGTATTAATGTACGCTTCTCGTGGTTCAACCTCCGCGGTGATTGATACTGTACTGTACTGTATTTCTCCATGTATACGTATTTTGTAACAGTAACCGTCATGAATAATATCTTCTAAACCGTGTGGAGGTTGCTCACTAGAGTGTTACCACAAGAAATCAAAGTTCTTCTTCTCTTCCTTTCCTCTCAAGAAAAACAGAGTTTTTCTTCTAAGTTCTTAGTGTGTTCTTCAAAGATTGGTTGTTTGATCCTAACAAAAATTGCCAATAACTCTCTGTTCAAGCGGTGGTGGTGAAATAGTTGAGTATCTCCCTCGAGGTTGATCGGGTTTGGGTCTCGTTTCCCTCCGCTATCTCCATATTTATATATCACTTGGCTCTTAAGGGTGAGCTCTTCTAGGGTGTTTATATCTTTTAAGTGGTAGCATTTTCTCAGTTTTAGGGGGCTTTATTCTAGAGGTTGCTTCCTGTTCAGGTCGCAGCGCAACGTTTGCTGATTCGGGAAGGCATTCAGAGTTTGCATTTAGGCCCCCTGGTAGGTGGATACAATTCAATGAGATTACACATAAAATTCAATCATATCAGTCATATTTTGTTTTAAAGTCCAGTGTTAGGCTCGAGATTATGAAAAGGTATTATTAGTGCAGTGTTTTTAAGTGGTAAACAATGTAAGACATTCCTTTAGAGGTAAGGAGTTTACGTACTCACCTTGGTACTTATCTCTACATTTACTATAAATAGTATTTTAAGAATATAATGTATGTTCAGATTCTGAATACGTTGTATGATCTTGTAATTTAACTTATCAACATCATTATTAGTTGACACTAATATAGCTCTATTCTCATACATTGACGTATCCTATGACACAATTTGTAAATCTTGAAAGATGACATCAATTAATGTATCAAATGATTTTTCGTGTTCCCGGTGTATTCTCATTTTTTGGATCCCACTTCCTAATGCTTAAGCAATGTCCTTGCACTAACCATGGGGATTGATTTAGTATCGAATTTTTAACCTTCCCATTATTGAATTCAAATAGCATGCCCTGATCAATCAGGTCCAAGATACTAACCGTCTCATATTTGCCCATGTCAATTTTAGTACATTATGAATTGCTACTGATTTCACTAGTCAATGAGTGATGAGCTTTCTCACGTATTGTTTGCTAACCAACATATGGGGATTCAAGTTCAGGGGCACAAATGCTTTTTGGGACGAACCCACACCACCGTTCTGCATCGTAAGTCAGGTTGATCTACCACAGTCTCGTCCAACTTGCAATATAATACCCAAATTTTTTTAGGGCTCCCAATAATGACAATTTCACTATGACTAGGGTTTTGGTGTAAGGTTCCAATCTATTGTTAATGGGTGGGCAAAGGTGGTGCTATGAAGATCAATGTATGGATTGGTGAGCACAAACACCCAGGTGAAAAAGAACGAGTCGTAGACATGCTCCGGGAAGCACCAATTCCATTGCATGTAAGAAGTCAAATCACGCACGAAATCTTTTTGCAGCGGAAAGTTGGAGGAGCCACACACATTTTTTTTCATTTCAAAAAGAATATTAAAACAAAAACTAATTTAAGTTTGTTGTTTTTATCGTACATCCAATATATAATAATAATAGACTAATTTAATGTATTAAAATGGAGTTATATAAATTAATTATATAATTTTAAGGTGTAAACAGTTTGATTATCCACTTTTATCACAAAATTATGATCAACTGTAATTATTAAACAAGTTATTAACATAATTTTTCTTTATTATTTTGGTAAACAAATCTAAAATTGTACTCGGGTGTTTGCTTTTCATTGTTATTGCACGAATATATTTTTTGTTGCAATTAATTTCATTTTTATGTTTTCTATTGTTTATAATTGCACCATTCGTCCAAATTTGTTAGATTAGACGGTCAAATATCTCATGTGGGGCACATGACGAGGTTCTTTTTTAAAGAAAAAAAAAGGACAGGTGTGCCCTCTTCTTCTATCCAATCACCGTTTCATACTATTTCTCTATTTTTCCTCTTCCAAATACCCTCTCTTGATCAACTGAAGAACTTCATTGTATCTTGGATATCATTTTGTTCTGTCGAGAAAAACAAAAATCGTTTTTTCGAGTACAAATACAATCATAAGAATGTAAACAGATTGTGCAGACTCTTTCGAGGCAAACCCTGAGTTTTATATACAAAAAGGAGAGGGATAACTTAAACTCATATTAACTGACAGAACTCCTCGTTGGTCCTGTCTAGGATATATATACTTACATAGAATGAGCATCATTTTTCATAGATCTCTCCCGCATATTTAATAGCCCCACTCTTTGCATCTCTTTTGTTGAAATATGTATTACAAGGATGTTGATATACACAGGAGAAAAATAAATTTGAGTTTTGAAACTCATTTTTTCAAGGATTAAGTATCACTGTATCAGGTGAAACAACAAAATGAAAATCATAAGCATGAAGGATTCATTTGACCTTCCTCTAGTGATGACTGGATTGATCTTCTTTCTAACTCAACAACGTGCCAACTTAGAGATCTACTGAAGGCAATGAATTCAATACTATCACAGTCAATTATGTGTATACAGGCAAAGTAAATTTATCCAAAATTGTTAAGTTAATAGAAATAAAAAAGGGTGTAGGTGCTTACTCTTGAGATAATATGTATGAACTGATTCATCCAAGTTTCTTGATAATTGCTGCAGCTTTATGAACCGCTCTTCACACTACAAATTCTTCAATCCACGGAAATTTTCCATCAACAAGTTAGAAGAGGGGGTTATATCTTAATCTAAAGATTCCAATCTCATAACTAACATGTCAATAGGTGAAACAACTTATGAGGTTATTGGGGCTGAGACAAGCAACGGGAAAAGACGCAACTATTGCATAACAAGAAACCTTTTCCTCGAGAATTTTGAACTCTACTTCACCAGTTTGTCTAAACCGTTCGTTGACATGTGTTGGTTTTGGGGGATTGGGTCGCCCATTCTAATAAGCCCAGTATTGGATATTGACCCAAACCATTCCCTCTATATGTATAGGGATGCTCATGGTTGGAAAACCTAACGATGACAGTGATGCTCTGCCGCTCTACAGTTTAGACTGAGGTAAGTAGTTGTGGAAACCAAGATCACTGCCCGTTAACCTGTGGCGTGACCTCCCGTCCGGCAGACCGTGATCCCAACCTCAGCCAGATCCGCTTCCGCTAAGTCGATCGTTCAAGGAGGTAACTTAAATATATGTTTAATGTTGTGCCCTAAACGATTGCATGTTTAGTACATATTCCAACATTGGTATCAGAGTCATAATAGGTTGGTTTCTGAATTGTCGAATTTCAGGAAAATGCCCACCGCGGTAAGTCGTGACAGCGCCGAGCCCCAGACGCAGAATCAGCCACTCCGAGGCCGGCTTAGGGGTTGCCAAGGCCTTCGTGGCCACGGTTCAGACCCTGGTGGTCGCAGCCTCGGCCCCTACTAGCCGCAGCCTCCGTGGATGCGGCCCTGCGACTGGATGCCGCGGCCTTTGTGGTCGCGGCTCCAGTCGCGTGAGGTCGGGGTTGGGTCGGCGGCGGTTGCGGCTCACTGCTATGTTTTTGCAAACCCTAGCAGTGCAGCAGGGAAGATGACTGTTCTGGACCGGTCTGAGTGAACCGATCCAGACCGGTCTGGTCTAATATGTTGGACCAGACCGATTTTAATCCAGTCTGATTGGAAAGGTTGGACTGGTCGGTTCAGTCCGGACCGGTTGACAGAGGTTGACCGAATTGTTCGTCCAGGACCGGTTGGCAGAGGCTGACCGATCCAGTTCGGTCTGGTTCAGTCCGGTTTGGATTGCTGAAAGCTGTTCAACCCGGTATGAGCTCATTCAGAGACTTTGGGCTACCTGAATTAGTCTGAAACGAATTTGGTTCCGATCTTGGATCCTTAGTGGGTCTTAGTGGTTTGTTATATCTGGTAATTGTGCTTGGACCCTTTCATTAATAATTATTTTGGGCTAATTAAATTAACTGTTAGATCAATTTAATTGTTGGGAGAGTCTTATACTTTTTAATGATGCATGACTGGATAGGTAGAACGCTGTGTGGGTTCCTTGAGCTCCCTGGTTTACTTTGTGTTTTATGCAGGGTAGATAGTTTTGCCTTACTTTATTTGATTGGCTCTTGACTCCATGACTGGTAGAATTGACTAGGTTGTTATTGCTGAGATCCTAGATAGTGTGTGAAATTGGTCTAACATGTTAATTACTTTTATTTGTTGTGACTTTAGTCCCTAAATTTTTATTTGTTGAGATTTTGGTCTCCAAATTTTTATTCATGTTGATTTTGATCCCCAAACTTTTGGTTAGGGTGACTTTAGTCCTCAAAGTTTTGAAAATTACAAATTAGCCCCAAATTAATTTATTTTTGAAAGGTATCAATATATATGTGTGTGTGTATTGAACTGTGTGTTTATTACCTTACTTGCATAGGATAGATTACCTTGGTAGGGACATCTAGTTCTGGCATAGTCTAGGTAGCAAACTTGTAAGATTGTCCTTAGTATCCTTTCGGAAGTTTGGATGAGTACGAACTACACCTAGGAAAATGTTCTTGAGTGTGAATCGGTCGGTTAGTATGCGAGGTTCTCCGAATTTCCTTGAATAATTCTAAGACAGTTGTTTTGTGTAAGAGTCGAACACTTTGGTTTAGTGCGATATGTTCGACTCCGGCCCTTTGAGGACTGTTGGTATAGACTGTGTTTCGATTGATAGTAGTGACTTTAGGACATGCTTATAGACGGGGATTGCTTCTCGGCATAGCTAGCGTTGTCCTCCGGGTTTAAGTATGTTCTCAAGTCTGTCCTATCTGTCTGAGACTTGTCTTTTTACATGCAATAGAACATTGTTCCTTGTGTCTCCATGATCCTATTAGAATTTCCTTTAGTTAGAGAAATTAGTCGGCCATGTAGAACATCATCGCTTAGTTGGACAAAGGTCTTAGACTTAATGGTGAGCACTATAAAATTCGGAGAAATCATATAAAAATGGTCCTAAGTAGAAATCCATCAACCCCATCAAGAAGATTATGAAAAGACACGATTCTGGAATAACGAATCAGCAGAAGACTTTCCATTTGAGTGGGAGGTTAATGATGCTGAAATGTGCGCCATGATGCTGAGTACGGTGGATGAGTTTGAGCTTAACACACAGCTAAAAGGTTATGGGATACTTTGCAGGCTAGAAATGGTTTTATACGACTACTTAGTTGTGCTCACTCAACATTAAGTTTGATTCATACATAATGAATCCTCAACACTCCGCGAGATAGTATCTGAGGCATATGGCCAACATGATTGTGAAATTCAAGGAGAACGGTCAGTCAATGACCGATGAGCAGCTAATCCAGGTCGTAATCCGCTCATTGCCTAACTCCTAGAAACAGATGAAAATCTAAATAAATCATTCTAAGGCCATCAATACCTTTGAACGCGTTCGAAGGCACATTGAGTTGTAGAGGACAGACCCAAGGTCGCTGGACCTAAGGTTTAGGAGTGTGTGGCGCCCTCCTCTAGACCTAAGAAGAGTCGCTGAAGGCGAAGGAGTAATGCACAGTGCGATGGCGCAAATGCATTGAAGGCAAAGTAGACAAAGAATGAGGTGAACCCAAGGACTCCTCCGAAAACATCACCGCGAAAATGTTCGCGTAAGGTCGAGAAGCTTAAATACAGGAAATGCTCCAACTGTGTCCAGTGGGTACACTTTGTGAATGCATGCCCTGAATCGATCTGACATGAATGCCTTAATGGTTAATATAGTGAATTTTGTATTCCTAGTACAGATATGTTGACTGAGTCATGTCCTTTGTGGATTTTGGATTCAGGATCGACAAATAACATATTCAGGGATCGTGACATTTTCGTAGAGTACCATAGAGTCCCGCGAGAAATTAGGTGGATTTACATTGACAACAACTTGCGCTTGCGCGGCGGTAGAGTTTTAGTCTGAAGTCATATCCTCTATGCTCCGTAGATTTGCTGATATGTTATTTCAGTCTTAGGATTAATGAAACTCGGTTTATATTATCTTTTCATGAATCTTCCGTCCAATTGTTTTTTGATTCAACTTCGTTTGGCTTTAGTATTATTTCTGGTGGATTTATTGTTTCGGATTTGGATTCAGGCAACAATAATAATTTCATGTTTTTTCTTCTACTCGCGGATATGTTTGCGATGTGAATGAAAGACAAACTAGACTTGACTACAGAGGTCAACATAGAATGCAGCGGCTAGCCCATTGGGGTTTGCTGTCCTATATTCCACAAGTTGAGTCGTATACTTGTGTAAGTTGTCTAGCAGAAAATTCCATCAGAAAACTTTTTTGGTTAGGCACCTAGAGCCGAATTTTCCTTGCAATTCATCCATTCCGATGTCTGTGACCCTCTTAGTGCTAGGGTTCGGCACGGAGCGCAAATTTTCATTACATTTACGGATGATTACACCTGTTAGATAGGAGGGTAAAGGCCCTCCACCCTGATTGTGGAAGAAGAGTACCTTTCAGCGGAATTTAACGGTTTATGTAATGAAAAGGGATCATTCATCGGTTGACGATCCCTTACACCCCTCAGCAAAATAGTTTTGCAGAGAGGCGCAATAGAACTCTCCTTAAAATAGTTAGCTCGATATGGTGCAGACTCAATTGATGATTTCCTTATGGGGAAACGCTTTGGAGACTGATGCCTACATCCTGAACCATGTGCCGACGAAGACGGTTAACTCCACTTCATATGAGGTTTGGACTGGAATAAGTTCTCGACATTCACCATATGCGTCCATAGGGGTGTGCCGCTTACACCCATGATTTCTCAAATAAGTTTGGGAAAGATTGGACCTAGACGAAAGAATAGTATTTTTGGTTACTCTGATACCTCCAAGGGTTATGTGTTTATAGCCAAGCAGGACAGTGGGAGTGTTACCGAGATCAAATCACTAGACGTAACGTTTGTAGAGAACGAATTTCCTAAGAAGGAAGAGATTGATTTGGATCGAGCTCTATATGAGATTCGAGATCAAGTTGAGAAGACACCTATTAATTCGAGTGGGAGAGTTGAAACCGCAGATGATGAATCAGTTCGTCGTCTGCCAGATTCATCGCCTGCTGAAGCGAATGGAACAGATTCCGCTTCTGATGATCTTGTTGACAGTGGTAGCATTAGGGATCTCATTCTCAGTGGGAGTAATCATGGTCATACCCTGGTAGTAGTGAGTTGTTAGGCCGTGGGCTAGAACATAAGTTTTCCTCCCGACGATATGCATTCGAAGGTGATGGAGAACTAAACACCCTAATATATGACGATATGGTTATTGTGCCGTAAAACGTTAGAGAAACTCTCAATGGAACCTCCTTCTAAGAAGAATTGATGAAAGTAATAGAAGATGAGATGAACACTTTGGACTAGATGGAATCTATAAGGAAGAACGGTGTTTGGGCACTGGTCGACCTTCGAGAGGACAGAAAGTAATAAAGCTAAATGGGTTCTTAAGATTATGACTATTGGAGTGAGTCTAAACTTGGAACTGCACTAGATAGATGTTAAGACTGTCTTCCTCAATGGTGAGTTAGAAGAAGAGATCTATATGGAGCGGTATGAATGCTTTATGCAGAAAGACCATGAGCACTTAGTGTGCAAACTTCACAAATTGATCTATGGTCTGAAATAGTTCGCTATGCAGTAGTACCGCAGAGTTCATGATTTGGTCGTGGAATATGGATTTCTCTTGATGGATGAGAATCATTGCGTGTACACCAAAAGGGTATGGACCGAACTTTGTGTTTATGATTCTATATGTAGATGACATACTCATAGCCGTAAATAGCTTGGAGTTCCTCACACAGGTAAAGGCCTGATTGTCTTCTCTGTTTGGGATGAAGAACATAGGTGAGGCGGCGCACATCCTTGGGATTTAGACCTCGAGAGATCGTCGTATGAGGCAATTGTGGCTTTCAGAGGAAAGCTACATAAATAAAGTGTTGGAAATGTTCAACATGAGTAACTGCGAACCAATTGAAACTCCAGTTTACATTTATCAACCTCTCAAAATGGATATATGGACCGGATAAATAAATTTTGTAGCTAAGTGCAGTCGGAAGCCTGATGTGCGCAATAGTGTGTACTCGGTCTGATATTTGTCATGCAGTCGGCATGGTGTATAGGTACCAAGCTGAACCCGGATTGAAGAAATGGTAGGCAGTAAATAGGATCACGTGATATCTTAAGGGCATCGTCATGCTCTCTGCTAGAACTTGCTAGAGATCCGAGAATCTCTGGATGACTAGGTATAACATTGCGAACTATGGTGGTGACTTTGATTAGAGAAAACCCACCTCGGATATGCTCTGCTCTCTGATGGCTCCATATCGTGGATGATCACGAAGCAGTTGCGCATTGTGTTGATCGCCATTTAAGCCAAATTTGTGGGTCTTATGTGGACCACTCAGTTGGTTGTATGGCTGAAGAGACTTCCGGATTGATTGCTGAGTCATTGGAGTCGCAATCTCCGTGATATATAAACTCAAGTATCATTACAAGTCATATTAAGTATATATCAAGCGAAACTATATTAGAGACGTGGTTAGACACAATGTGATGAGTTTGGAGTACTTGTCTACGGATGAGATGGTCGTGGACCGTCTCTCCAACCTTGAATAGGAGTCTTTAGTGAGGCATGTGTAGTCTCTAGGATTGTGTAGACTTAGTGATGTACTTCATTGATTTTATTTCTCATACAATGTTCGTTAACTTAAATTATATTTGAGTATGCATGTTTTCACAGTTTGAGTGTTTTGTATGTTCTTACTGTGATTGTTTATTGAAATATGTCAAAGTGGATTAGATCACCCTCTCACACGGGTAATAGCTTCTATGCCTTTGTGGCTAGGTGAGGCTGGTGATAGTTCCTAGTTCTGGAAATCTGTTGGGATGACCGGAAAGGGTTTTGTGTTGGGAACTATCTGATTTCGCACTACGACAGATTATGGTTTGTCAAACCACTCAGGGGTCGGATGGGAGTCTTTGTGACTTTTGGTTCGGGTACTTTGTGTGCCTGATGGACATATGTACAGCATTAGGACATATGCTCCATGGGAGAGTAGATATGCTGTAGCGCGTGTTCCATACCGCGGCGCACCCCAAACCAACCATGGGTATGACCCGAGATGTGATCTTAACTCAGAGTCGTGTGAGACCCAGAGCTCTTTGCATAAGAGCCACGTACGTACCCTCATTACTCTGAACAGGGACTTGAGGTTCGGTTCAATGTTTGCTATCTTAGTCCGTTCTCGATGGGTGCGCTCACAAGTACCTTGGACCCGTTTCTAGAAAAGCGAGTTGAATTGTGCTGATGGTTTTGTGCGAATAAGATGGTCATTATGGGATCTTCTCGATATTGTGTCCACTAGGTGGCCACCAACTGCGGCGTCGGCTGCGGTTGTGGGCGCAATACATATATAGGTATGAAATATCCTTGTGCGGTCAGACCTTGAGAATGATTACATGACCAAGGGTGCAAGGCACATTTTCACTGATGGTGTGAGATCCGCGAGTCGCTGCAACTCCTAACAGATGCGCAGCACCTTGCTCCTTGTGCCTGCCGGTCGCACGGCTGCTACCTCGTATGTGACTTTACTGTATAAGGGGAATTCATTCTCCTGGTACTGGCTTAATGAATGAGCCCCCCCCCCCCCCCCACTTTGTGCTAGTAGGAGATGTTGGTTTTGGGGGATTGGGTCGCCCATTAGTGGGAGCCCATTCTAATAAGCCCAGTATTGGATACTGGCCCAAACCATTCCCTCTATATGTATAGGGATGCTCAGGTTTGGAAAACCTAACGATGATGTTAGGGATTATGGTTTAGATAAGTGTTGATATTGTTCAAATGTTTAGGACAATTACATACAAGTCCACATGTTTAGGACATTTGCTATCATATCCCTAGTTTCACCTATAAATAGATGTACACCCCTATTGTATTTCTTAAGCTTAGTGTTAACAAGATGAAATTCTCTTTGTTTGTATCACTAAGCTCTTCCTTTTCTCCTCATTTGATTCAGTTTTCCTAAGATGGTATCAGAGCTCGTAGATTTGGGAACGAATGTGGATTCCATTGCAAATTTCTGTCACAAACCTGTTCAGTTCTTCACCAAGTTAAGTTTGACGCGCTTCAGTTTTTTTTTCAAATCAAGGATCAGCATCACTAGATCTTGACATCTTCAGCATGTGCGTTCACTTCTGCGTGTGTAGCAGATCTGAATTGATTCCATCAAGCTGCAGATTCAGCACTGCAAATCCACCTCATGCTTGTGATGCAGCTGCTTATCTCCACCTCAAGCTGGATGCACTGCTGCTGCATGATTTCCAGCTCACGAAGGAAGATTCTCTGTAGCTATAATTCACATCACTGATTCTGTAGCACAGCACCAATTCTGCAGCTCTAATTCACAACACCGATCCTGCAGCACAACATCGATTCTGCAGCTCCATTTCACAGCACCGATACTTCAATTCAGCCATTGTTCTTCAGACTTTGCAACCGAATCCAACAACAGCTCCTATGTCGATGCATCTCCTGCATTTCAGTATTGCAATTGGACCGAATATACATCTCCTGCTGCAATTGGACCGAATCTACAGATCATCTCAACTGATTCAGTAGTCTCAATCGCATTGATTCTATGTTGTGATTCTCATGCGATCACACTAATTCTCTACTGCAATTCTCATGCGATCAATCTTATTTTGTGCTGCGATTCTTATGCAACTCTACTTCTGATTGATCACATCTTATCCAAGCATCAATCAGTATGATCAGACCTGTGATCATACTGCTGCAAGTTTCCTCAAAACTGACTCTGTTTTCACTGCTGGTTAACTCTGTTTTGCTGCAATTACACTTGGTTAGCCTGCTGCGATTATCTGAGCTGGTTGCTGCAGTAAATACTGATTAAATTCGACTTATTACTGCTGCATATGATGCTTATTTTGTTGATGATCTACTTCTCGTGTTGCTGGACTGATTTCTCGCACATGGATGCTGATTTGAGGCTAGTTTTGAGCTGGTATACTGAGCAGAATGAGCTGTTTGATGCTGATTTGTTCATTCTATGGCCTCTTCTATACTCCTATATTCTATACTTATATCCTAGTGTAAGCTGCAACGCTGCACTCTCCTTATTCTTCTTCAATTTACTTGTTGTGCAACCTCGTTGATTCCATGTTTAGCTACGTGTTCAAACACGTTTTCAGCTTCTGTTTGTGTTTTGCTGCGTGCCTTTCAAGCACGTTTACTGCATCACGAGGTTGCTTCATCAAATTTATCTCTTCTTCTATTTGTTCTATGCTTGGTCAAGATGATACAAATCAGCCACAACACTCAACTCAACCAAATTCAGCCACAACAACAATCCAGCCGAGCAGATTTGTGCTATTGTTTTGAGCAAACATGTGCTTCTGTTTTGGGAAGACCTGTGCCATGAAAATCAGATCCTAAAGCAAGTCTACATGTTGAGGATGGAAGCAATATCATTGTGTTGAGAATGGCAATCAAAACGAAGAAAGAAGTCCACATTAATGAATGTTAGGAGTTGATGATGTTGATGAACTTTATTTTCTGTTTTTGGTTTACGATGTTGATTTACAATAGGAAGTGGATCTACAAAGGGGAATGTTAGGGATTATGGGTTAGATAAGTGTTGATATTGTCCAAATTTTTAGGAAAATTACATACAAGTCCACATGTTTAGGACATTTGTTATCATATCCCTAGCTTCACCGATAAATAGATGTCCACCCCTATTGTATTTCTTAAGCTTAGTGTTAACAAGATGAAATTCTCTTTGTTTGTAGCACTAAGCTCTTCCTTTTCTCCTCATTTGATTCAGTTTTCGTAAGAGATGACAGTGATGCCCTGCCGCCCTACAGTTTAGACTGAGGTAAGTAGTTGTGGAAACCTAGGTTACTGCCCGTTAACCTGTGGCGTGACCTCCCGTCCGGCAGACCGTGATCTCAACCTCAGGCAGATCCGCTTCCGCTTCTGCTAAGTCAATCGTTCAAGGAGGTAACTTAAATATATGTTTAATGTTGTGCCCTAAACGATTGCATGTTTAGTACATATTCCAACAACATGGATTCTAAACAGTGGAGATTGTTAATCGTGTTACTAGACTTTCTTTCAACATAAACAAGGTGGTTGTTTGAAGAATTACTAGGTGAGGACTGGGTACACGAGGAATTGCCTAATAATTTCATGGAAGGCCTTTTCGATCCATAAAGCTTAGAGGTCAACAACATCAACTTTGTCTTTGAAGAGATAGAGTTTAGCCACATTGATTTTGGTTTTGGAACTCTCTTAGTGTTGTCTTCTTTGCAGCAATAGGCGGAAGAGATCGTTCACATCAAAGCTGAAGAGATCCCTTAATATAGAGCCTCTCTATACTTCTGGCAATAGCAGGGTTTAGCCGGCCATGTCCTAAGATACGATGAAAGAATGGTATTTCAGAGGTAATAATAAATCACAGGTACATGGGGTGCAATTTAAACAATATGAGGAGAAAACATTCAGGTGTAATTTTCCTATTATTTTTAAATGTAAAAATATTTAATGAAACAATATCTTTAAAGAATGTATTTGTATTATTATATTTATAAAAAGTGGCAACTCAACCAAAAATTTTAATGTTGCAAAAATAACGAATAGTTTTAATTATTACATGAATTATTTAACATATTCCAATCAAAACAATGGTTTTAATGTAACGGTATCTATAAAATATTCATATTTCAAAATGAATGGACCTTCGATTAAGACTTATTGCGAGTCTCAATTAATTGGTGGTGAACTACAGCTAATTTGGACGGAGATCCAAACGAGCCAATGTAATCAAACCGTAATTTGAGCTTCAATTGGGTCCACTTATATGACTGGCCTAACCGATGGTTTACTTGTCTAGGTGGTCCAATCGAAAGTTCACTAGTGTAAGTTACCTAATTTTTTGTATCGGTGACCAATTCGGGGTTCCTTGGCCGGAGGGACCTATTTGGGGTTCCCCTTGTGTGGGTAATCCAATTGAGGTTCCATTGATTTGAGTTCTCATCCATATCAAAGAAGTATAAAAAAAACATGTAATATGTTTGCTCAATGTTGTGAAAGCGACACCTTGTTTGTTTTTGTTGCAACATGTTTGTTATTGAATTTTTATGCAGTCGTTAAGTTTCCGTCCAAAACAGCTGTTAAATGCTCACATGTCTTACACGTGACCTCCATTTAGTGTGAAATTTCTCAAATGCCCATGTCTTCTTCAGTGATGTTATAATAGCAATTATAACACTTCTTCGACCTGCGTCTCCAATCTTCGAAATTGAAGAACCGAAGTCTTTCTCCTTGTGTGCTTTACCAACAATGATGGCACAACATTACTCCAACTGATCTTCTCAAAGCTTGAAGCCCCATGTAGAGTATCAACCGTTGATTTGATATTGTGGGTTCACCAGCCATGCTAAACCAGCTTCAACATGCAAGAATTTCAGTCGATTTGTCTATGGGTGTCCCAATTATAAGGTATGTTTGTCGATTTCATTGGGTTTTAACTTTAATTCTAGTATCAATTTGAAAATCCCTCGCAAAGGTCCCTTTGAAACCCTAATGTGAAGAAAGTTGATTGCAGAACCACGATTGTAACTATTTTGAGTGGTGTGAACCCCCAATGTGCATTTACGAAAGGAGGGTCGTAACAAAATTCCTGAGATATGCATGACAAGATGGAAGCCAAAGTTGTTGTTATCCGTTGAAGGGAAAAGTTGTGGATTACTGTTGTTGGAGTGCTTGTAGTGTTGCTGCTTGTTGTAATGTTAAAACTTGTTATTAGTTGAAGTGTGTTAGCGTGTGAATTAGATGTAGTGAAGTTTGTGGAACGGTTGTAGGTTAATTATGTTAGTGTGCGTGTTATTTTTCGATAACTTACGTTTTGTAATTGTTGGCGTTTGATGAAATATGTTTATGCAACAATTGAAAGTAGATATAATATGTTTTGAATGATTGGTGAAAACTCTACCAACATAACTGAATTGAATTCCACTTGTAAATTAAAACATGTCACTCAAACACAGACCGAACCCATGCAGATTCAAAAGAACACCATATTTGTTACGTTAACTGTCTTTTGCATTTATAAATACCTTCATATAATACCAAGTGCACCAAAATCTACAAAACAAACCCTAATTCATCAAAATGACAGCATTCACCAAAGCACATCAAAATACCATGTATACCATGTAATACCAAACCACATAAAAATGACATCTAATTCTAGCTGACATAATATATTCACTAAGTCGGGAATTTAGTGTACTTGCTTGACTTCAAACTAGGGGAACTCCGTGACGATCCCAGACTCTTCAAAATAATATTTTTCCTTGGGTGATAGTTTTCAAAGGCATATAAACCTCCACGAGAGCTCTGCAATCTAACAGATATGGGGCACTTGAGCTTACTCGAACACCTTCAACAATTCTTTCCAGATCCACAATCTTTTCAGCCGAACGTTTAACATGTGTAAACAACATAACATATAGAATTACAACACACATAGCATTCTAAAATTTGACAACTCAACAACCCTAAAACCTGTGTTTTTCTCCTCGGAGGCAATTTGACCTTCTTATTTTTGGAATTATGGGGGGTACGTCTTCAGGTACTCATTCCTACGAACAATAACTAAATTAGTTCGAGTCCCCGGTACAAATAAATATCCACAATATTAAACAATTTTATAGACGTTGAGTATAAACGTATATGAATCTGGAACGCCTTGGACAGGGCCTTCCTCTTCAATAGGAGGGGCCTTCCTCTTCCCTTTTGCTTTGGACAGGATGTTAGTTTCTTCTTGTGAAGACCTTCTATGCGTGACTTTCTAGGTGGGTGGGGGAGGTGCTTCAACGTCAGGTTGTGATGTGTTGAGTTTCCTCTTAACTGGTTGTGCTGACTGTTTTCTTCTTCTTTTTCGTGTCACCCCTTCTTTTCCATGTCGCACCTTCTCGGACACATTGTTTACCACCAAATCATTCTTTGAATCAGGATGAAATTCATACATGCACAAGGTTTCGTATCAATCTTTTCCAAGTACTCTCAAGCCTTCGGGTAGTGGATCTTCATATACTCCATATGAGCCTTGTGCCTATAATAGTTATACGAACAAGTTGCTGCCCAGAAACATGATTTCACTCCAGCGTCATTGTGTTTTCTCATGAACATGTTCTGATGAATGTGACGAGCAGAGAAATGATGTTCAGAAGCTAGTAGGGTCTCTTATATTGTCGTTATTAAACCCTAGGAAACATAATACATGATGTGTTTAGTTTCCCAAACATAATACATCCATTATTCAAAAAACTAAAACATAATAGATATGTACGGTAAAATACGACATTGCCCCCTAAAATTTACGTCGGTTTTAAAATTCCCCCTTAAAGTTTCAAATTTTAAATTTTAGTCTTAATGTTTGGACCGAATGAAAAATTACCCTTGTTGTGAGTTGACCGTTTATTCTTGATCGATTCGTCATCATGTGCTTGGCACATTGTGTCTTAGTGACGAAATTTCCCCTTCTTCTTCTTCATCGGGAGCATTTCAAATTTCTGCAGAGATTAGGATCCTCCAGTCGGCCATTCAACTTTCCAGAATGATAGTTCGCTCCTGCGGATGGAAAAGTTCGTCTTAAGTCTTCTTCTTATTCTACTTGAGGAACTTGGTCCGGACCTGGGGAGGCCTTCCGCTGTCAAATTCACAACCGTTAGAGTGTCGGCGTTGGCGACCATCACCACACCTAAGCCGAGCAAAAAGGTGAAAACGGCGGCGATTAAGGAGACACTGTTGACGTCGAGGTTCTATATGACGGACTTCGACGAGATAGAGATATTGTGTTCAACACAGACATGAATAAGAACCTGAATGAGGCAGAGTTCGAGGCGCTGCTGCAGGAGTTCAAGACCGACTACAACCAGACCCACTTCGTTAGGAACAAGGAGTTCAAGGAGGTTGTCGATAAGATGCAGTGTCCTCTGCGAAAGATCTTCGTCGAGTTTCTGGAGAGGTCATGCACTGCTGAATATTCTGGCTTCCTGCACTACAAAGAGCTCGGTCGAAAGCTTAAGGTTGGTTGATTATATTGATTCTACATTCTCCTCGTCTCTTCTTTAGGTAGTATCAAATGAACTATTCTCAGTTAGATGACTTGAGTTATTCTGTAGAACTTAGTAGAGCTTAAATTAGAACGACTTATATTTAAACCAATCAACCCATCCGCATCCATGCTTCGAGTGGGGACTTGAATTCATCTTCTGAGTTTTGTATTTATTGTTGCATAAGATCAACCCAGTGGTAGCAGCGATATTCTCTCTCATGTTCAGGGATGAGGTCAGACATGCTAGGTACGTAGGAGTCCAGACATGTCCAGCGAGGTCTGAGTGGAATTAGTACTAACTTAATTAGATAATTTTACCAGTCTGAGTGAAGATGTTTGGAGCTAGCTGTGGGAGACGGTGAAGATGTTGGTGAAATGCTGGTGAAGAAACTGTGGATTTTGCTTGATTCGCGGCGAAACACTTGATTTTGCTGGTAAAGATGTTTAGGGCAATTTCGCCATTTATTGGTGTTAATAAACCATGTGCCACGTACATGACCAAGATTCTGTCTGTGATAAACGACCAAGTGGAGGAAAGGGAGATTTTTCATTTGGTCTAAACATTATGACTAAAATTTAAAATTTTAAAATTTAAGGGGGAAACTTAAAATCGTCGTAAACTTTAAGGGGTAATATTGTATTTTACCCTAGATATGTATTTCAAAATCTGAATTAGTAATAGATTAAATTTTTCAAAATTTGTTACATTTTGCCTATCTGAAATGATGATCCAGGGACCTCCATCACCCAAGTAATTTTTTAAAAATTCTAGGAAACACGTCTAGGACTCTCTTGTCTCCGCTTCGACCCATGCATAACACATAGGGAAAACCTTGTTGTCAACATCCCTAGATACGACACTAAGAAATGGTCCCCCATCAAGTCCCTTGAGATGACAACCATCCAAGCCAATAAAAGGTCGACAACCAGCCATAAAACCATTTATGCAATCCTTCAAACAAACATAAATGCGCTCAACTTAGGTCTTAGTGGGTTGGCAACTGAATCAACCTGAATGTACACACTGCTTCCTCGGTTGTGCATCATGACGGTCCTGACGTACTCCCTTAGACATTCAAACTTCCATAACTTATCACCACGGAGCTTCTCTCGGGATAACCTTATCCCCTCACATATATTCCATCGCTTCACATCAAAGTTGAAGTGTTTTTGAATCTCACCCGTGATTGTCGCAGTTTTTACCTTAGGTTAATTACGTATCAATTCCATGAAGTTTTCGCATATCCATTTGCCTCCAATCTTCTTTGTGTGCAAATGCTCTTCAACTAACTTAGGTAACTAAAAAGTGACTTGCTTTTGAAGCTGAACAGCGCCAGCCTTGAAACGACAATTAGCTTGTTTGCATCGAAGTTCTATTTGATTAAGTCCATTTGTTCCTTTTCACTCCATATCATAACCCTCCTGAATGTTATGTCCAATCACGTAATCCCTATAAGCTTTTGCATCGACAAACTTCATACCAAGTTTGAGTTCATACTTTTTCGCTAGTCGACCGAACTCAGAAGTTACACCAACTCGGGTATATCAGTTACACCTTCAGTTGAAGAGGCTTTGGTTGATCCTCCATGTGGTTTCGATCTTTTAGGTTGCATTTCACCATCGTCAGTGTCAGACTCTTCTCCCCTTTTTTAGCTTTCCAATTTGGGTCAAAATTACCCTCGGAGTCGAACGAGAACTCTTCGGATCGTGATTCAGTTGACATCTCGGCCATGGGTGCTTTACCTTTCACTTTGTCACTTAATCGTTGAGCAGTAAGTTCAGCTAGCCTTTCGTATGCCACCTTTTTCTATTTGAAATACTCTTCTACAAAGTGTTGTATCAAAGATATTACAACCAAGGATGTTTAGGACATGCTTCCTCATCAACGAGGGAATAACATACAAACTAATGTCGTGATTATCTTGTTGTACATCCCTAATTAAATGCACATCTTCGTTGTTACAAATAATTTTGATGTCTTTCTTCGAACCTCCGTTTGGTGGAACATAGGTGAAAGTCTCATCGCTCTTTAAACCGTAATACTCAAGAAGCGCAGCGACACTGCAGTAAGAGAACACTTCTTCTGATGTATCCATGCAATACAGTTTACCGTTGTAAACACCATCGACCCAATTTGCATCGTAGTGGATCTGTAAAATCCACTTATCATCCCCTGAACTGCCATTATTACCTGTAAAAGGGTGTTGGTCAGTATTGTAATCGAAACGCATATCTACTCGAGCATCAATCAAAATGTCGACTTTAACTAAAATTAGATTACCCAGTAAACGTATTACACTTTTCATCAACGTTTTTTTCGTCACCTTTGAAAAATTGGAAACATACAAGACAGAATCTTGCCAAATCTTCAATTTATACAACATATCGGGGCTAATGAAGTTACATGGGGAGGGATAATTATAGGTTAAGGCCACTCTTCGAAACGACGAAACAAATCGCACTGAACCCCCTGGTGTAGTCACTTCGGTTGCAGAGATGTCGGTTCAGTTGGAGAGAGGCTTTTCGTCGAATGGGGAGGAAGAGTTTGGTGAAAGGGAAGGAATATTGTCGCCGCACTGGATTACGGAAGGAGAATTTAGGGTTTTGCAAATAATCGGGGGAAGGGATTCGATCAGTATAACGGGATGTGTGGGTGAGGGACTTCGGGGAAGATGGGGAGACTCTTGTGGCATATGGAGGGAAATAGAGGTAGGGGCAACTTCAACATTTCCAAAATATTTTCTTTAGACGTTCAAAAAACATGTCATGTGTCTGACACATGAGGGGTTTTAATGGGACAACAAATGGAAAAACAAATGTTTTCATCTAAAACCTACAAAATGAAATATGTTACATCAAATACCTACATCCCAAAACAAGTTTCATCAATCACCAAATTCAGCAAACATATTACATTTTTTTCATACTTTTCCCTATCAAAGACCCTTAGGTTTATTCAAGTCAAATGCCTATATTGTAATTCTAGGGGAAAAAAATGTACGCCTACATTGCAATATTTGATTAATTCCATAAATCAGAAATATGTTAACACATTTGGACATATAGGATGTTTAATAACCATATAGATTTAAAACATATTATTGTAATTAATAAGATGAAAAAACACTTGCAATCATATTTATTAAAAGATACAATTTCATAGTGTTATCAGATTCGGACAGGTTCTACAGTCGAACCTGAGCAAACCGTGAACCAGTCGTACTAACAGTATGTTCTTCTCAAACCACTGAATTGCATAGTGAACCAGATCTGAAGTATAAAAATCGGGCAGTTTTTACAGAATCGTCGAGTTTGCCAATTTAGTGAGAAAAAAATGAAGAAAAAAAAGGAAAAGTAAAAGGGAAAGGGAAAACGACTTCGTCAGAGGATGATAATTCGTCATCATCGAAGGATAATTCAGAGTCGTTGTCGTTGAAGAGGTCGTCGTCTTCGTAGGAAGGGCGGGAGGAGGATACTTTTATTTCTACTTTACCTTTCCAGTTAGTTTCTACACATCCATCATGAGTTCTTTGTCGTAATCGGTAGAGTTAGAGAGATTTGTTCTTCTTCGGTGCTCTATTTTGAGTTCTAATTGCATTATTTCAAAAGCGAAGAAAGACAATATGGAAAAGCAGGAAGGGAGGAGGAGACTGTCTCTCGAATGACTGGGATCTTTACTAAAGCATGTCTTTGAAATGACTTAGAGCTACAATAAATGGATGAAGTATATTTGTTGAATCGACAAGCGAACTAACGGTTGAACCAAACGAACCGGGACCAACACCTTATCAATTTGGTAATTGGTTCGGTTCAGAGAAACCATGCTTTTCCAGCCATGGTTATTAGAATCTGAATGACACTCAAATCGACAAGGGATTCGGTTCTCGACTCAGCGGTCCAACTGTCAGTCCGCTTATATGACCAATTGGTTCACTTATTATGTTATAATATAACATAAAATTCTGTAAATAGTTGGGGTAGTCTTCTTCTTTAATTTGCAAATTTTCTTCAATTTTTAGAGACTTATCCTCCATTTCAGAGAGTATTTCTATTCAATTTGCAGTTCCTCCTCCTCCGACGAATCCCCCTTTGATGAATCCGAAGAAACCCTCCTCCTCCCCTTGGGGATCTCCTCCCCCTCTGTCGGGATCTCCTTATTTGCTGTGGGAATTTCCTCCTCTGTTGGATCTTTTTCTCCCTCAATTCTTCCACGAGCTCTGCATCTGTTCTAGTGTCGAAGTCAGATCTCCTCCATCGAGATATCAATTTCCCCTACCACTTGAAGTTAAAGTCTCTGCAATGGCTCCTCCATCAGGTCCACCATCGACGACGGTCTCGCCTCCTTTGTCCCCCGAGAATTAGAAACCTTGATTGATGAGCATGGTTGTGGATCCAATGAAACCTTGTTCATCCGAAAACTATTAAATGAAAGTGTGTTTGGGATTAGGGTTTCTAAAGAGATCCATATATTATAAACTGGAAAAAACAAAGATGGTGAAGGAAGAACAAATTGTAGCTTACGACTCAGACAACTAAAGGTTGTATTCCTTTATGCATCGTACTATATGAGAAAACAGTAGGGTAAAAAGAAGCTAAAAGTTTAGAGATACCAAACAAACCCCAAAGTTTATAATGTAGTTTATAATGTAGCTAACTAAGGAGCTAATACTTTTATACTTTAACATTCATCTTCATTTCAAAAGACATTTTCTTGGGGAGTCCTCACACAACTTGTTTGATGAAGGAGACCAAAATTATGAAGTCACGCCCACATTGAAGTATTGCAAAACTCGGTTCCATTTCACTTTGAAAGCACTTGAATTGGAGACCAAATTGAGTCCGCACAAGGGTAATAAAGTCACGAATGAGTGGGAATACTTCATCTTTTTGGTGAAGCATATAAACCCAAGTTGAACACCTATAATCGTCAAGAATCGTGAGGAAATAACGATGTCCATGAACCGTGGAAATTCGGTGTGAATCCCACACATCCAAATGTATGAGAATAAATATAGCCTTCGTTCAACTGATACTTAATGAGAAAGGTAATCGTGTTTGTTTAGCCAAAGGACAAACCAAACAATTTGTTATAGTAGAAGGATAACGAGTGTCAAATCCAAAAAATGCTTCAATTTTTGTATCGAAGCATGACCAAGCCGACGATGCCACAAAACCAAATCATCCATAATTGAAATAACATCATAAGAACAAATAGGAAACAGTAGGTAAAGCCATAGCTCTAGACGAATCGAAGCTGAACTAAGTAGGTGTTGTGACATATGCAAACTATGTACATGATCCATGCGAGAACGATAAACACGAACGGTCTTAAGAACGTATAATCCATTATGGAGCACTACAATCCCCATAAGCTTCCCACTTGAGAGGTCCTGTAATATGGCCATATTAGGAAAAAAAAACAGTGATACCAAACTCTTTTGATAATTGTGAAACCAAAATTAAATTGTATTTGAATTTGGATGCGTATAAAACTGAATTGAGATGCAAAGTGTCGACAAGATGACACGTCCCATAATGCATGATTGGAGATGTTTGGTAGTTACACCGATCTAAAAGATGAAGTATGTTCTCGCAATTTGCATAAACAAGACTTATCACATGTAATGTGTGTTAAGGATTATGGTTTGAATAATTTCAGTTTAGTCCACATGTTTAGGACATTTGCAAACTAATATCTAACTACTCCTATATATAGATCACCACCCCTCATATAATCTTCAAGTTTAGTGAATGTAAAAATGATCTTCTCATTGATTGTAGTACTAAGCTCCTCCTTCTTTTCACATGATTTCAAATAGACTAAAATGGTATCAAAGCTAGGGAATGAGGAGCTTAGCGCAACAATCAAAGAGAATATCATCTTTGCATATCATTAAGCTTAAAGATTATATGAAGGGTAGTAATATATATGGGTGTAGCTAGGGACTTATTTGCAAACGTCTAAACTAAATGGAAACTATTCAAACCATAATCCCTAACATTCCCCGTACTAGATCCACCTCCTAAAGTTTCTTTAATTTAACATCAAACAAAACCCTAAAACTTTCATGTAGAAAATGAAGTGAAGTTGCTGGATTTGTATGCACTTGCTCAGCACAGTGACTGACACTATGAAAGAACTGTGTGTGGCACTGGATCTCCACTGCTTCTGGCACTTTGACTCAGCTACGAATGACACTTGGGAAGGCACTAGAGCTGAACTATGATAGGCACTTCAAGTGCACTACTAATGGCACTATGATTGATCTATTTCAGTTTGGCCAAACATTAAACACATATAGAATTGTTGAATTGGTTGCTTTTATAACTCTTATGCTTGCTAATACAATTCAAATGTTTCAAAGATAAGGCAACGATGAAAGAATAAGGCACAACCTCAATGGCGAGGAAATTAAGGGACAAGAAATCATATCTTGGTTGACGCAATACGAAGAAAACAACCTAAAAAAAGAAGAGTGTGCAGCATTGTAGCTTGCACATGGATATTATAAAAGAAGAGGAAGAATGTACATCGTTGTAACTTGCACATGGATATTATAAAAGAAGAGGAAGAATGTACATCGTTGTAACTTGCACATGGATATTATAAAAGAAGAGGAAGAATGTGCATTGCTATAAGTTGCACATGGAGATCATTAACGAACAAGATGAGTGTACAACACTGTAGCTTGCACATTGAAATCACCAAAGAAGAAAAAGAAGACAAATAAGAAGAAAGAAGACAAAGAAAGAAGAAGAAAAAAAAAAGAACAAATAATAGGAAAGGAATATAATCAACTGATTTTCTGCTGAAGAAGAAACGAATAGATCATCAACTAATTTGTTGAAGAAGAAGGGAATAGATTAGCAACAACAACAAATGAACTTAGATCATCGGAGAAAAAGAAGAAAATAATAATTCATCACCGGATTTGCTAAAGAAGAAGAAGAAGAAGAAGAAAGAAACAGATCATCAACAACAACATATGAACTCATATCATCATTTCTTCGAATTATTTTGAAGATGAACAACAAGAGATCATCAAACAGTCTTAGATTCATTAACAAAACCAGCAACAACGTGAAATCAAATCTGTAAAACTCAACTAGATGTAGCTAGACATTTCATCAAGCACCAGAAGTATGTACCAGTAACAAAACCATTTGAAAACAGAGGATCGACACCTCCAAAGTTGAAGAAGAATGATCCAGTAGAAAATTGTAACACCAGCAAAATTGTAGATTCGTAGCAAATCAGCAACAATCATGATCAATAATAGAAATTGATCAGCATGAAGAAATTGATCATTTGGAATTGTGCAACAGTAAATGCAATAGAATAACGAATCCAACAGCTCAACAAATTACATTTGCAACACCAGAGTATGGCAACGAATGCAGAATTCAGCTGTGTAAATTCAGATCAAATGAAGCTCAGCAACATGAATTCAGAATTAGATCGGATGGAAGAACAACATATTCAAGTTTCAGCAGCTCAGTAACACAGAATATAAACACAACAGCATCACAGCAGCACCTCAGAAGAATTAGATTGAAGAAGATCAATAGCACCTCGTCCTGCAGAATATCATTTGAGATGAGCACCAATCATGAACAGATCTAGCACTGGAGAAAGCACTAGCTGAAAACTGGAGCAGGTACTAAAGATGTCTACGCGTGCACTAAATGTGCACTGCAGCTACCATCGACCTGGAAACTCATATTTGATGAAGAAAAACGAAATTAAATTGAATGAAACCCCTAGGAGTGTCCAACTCTGATACCATGTTAGGAAAATAAAGAGTAATGGGGAGAGAATTAGAAGCTTATTGCAACAATCAAAGAGAAGATTATCTTTGCATGTCAATAATCTTGAAAATTTCATGAGGGGTGGTAATCTATATATAGATGTAGCTAGGGACTGGTTTGCAAATGTCTTAAACTTGTCAGCTAAACCGAAACTATTCAAACCATTATTCCTAACAATGTGGTGTGAGGCACCACTATCTATAATAAATGAATCACTATAACGATTTACCATCGTTCCAACACAAAAAAAAACAGTCATACCTACCATACTCGAGCTTGGATTGGTATCAACTCCCCCTTTGTGTTGAACATGCTCAAGAAGAGATATAATACCTTCAATTTGAGCGGGATTGAACATCGGGTTTCCACCAGAACTTCCTCCCCCAACTGAATTAGTGACTAAGCCATTCACTGAACCAGGGCTAAGCTGACCATTCCGTGAACCAGAGCTAGTGTCACTCATTGGACCAACACAGGAGTTGTATGTACTAGGCAAAGTAGATCCCGAAACAACTCATGCAAACCTTATTCCTCTTTTTCGATTCTTTTTTATATGATTCGGTACTCTATGTTTCTTCCAGCATTGTTCCTATTTAAGTTCTTTCTTCCCACAAGACCCACAAACAAGATATTTCTTCGATTGAAAATTGGAAACCGACCTCCCGGTGTAAAAGGTCGAGTGATCCCTACCTAGAATAGAGGAATCCCTAACCCGAACCTTGCTCATGTCTAGACCGAACAACAATTGGTGGCTTTCTTCTTAAATTAGAACCAAGTACGCAAAATTAACTAAAGGAAGGTGATGCATCATGAACATATTGGTACGAACAGTAGCATAAGAATCATTCAACCCAATCAAGTACTGAATCAGTTTCTGCTTATCGACTTTAGTTATCACACAAGGGGATGCAAAAGAATCGACACACAAGTATCCATCATCAACAAAATCTAACTCATCCCAAATCATCTTCATCATCCCAAAATAATTGGCAATAAACATATCAATTTTTTTAATATGGTAAAACTCTCAGCTAAGATGAAAAAATTGTGTTCCATCAATCTTGTTGAATCGTTCGCGCAAATCATTCCAAATAATCATAACATTAGGACTATATATCAATCCATGAGTAAGATTTTTGGTAATGGAAGTGGTTAACCAACCTTTGACGATGGCGTTGCAACGATCCCATTTAAAATGAAGATTTTATGACACATCATCTCATTAGCATGAGTCATCCACGAAATAGAGCTTGTTCTTGACCATAAGTGCGTTAGACATCGCCCACACCCACAACTGATAGTTCTCACACATGATGAGGAGAAAACTGATTAACGAAGTTCCGAAAGCGTCGGAGCGATGAAGATACAGTTTGTCCTCTAAACACTTTGCATCTACCACCCGAATCGTTATGTGTGACATCGCAAACTCTCCTACGCATAGCCAGACGTTCTCCAGAATCGAATTACCCGTCATCTCAGCAAAAAAAACAACTAAGCATCTATCGCAGCAAAAACATAAGACGATGGGGAATTTCCAGCTTCTTTGATCAATAGAAAAATTATATGAAAGATGAGCGTGACTTTGATACCATGAAGAGATCCATATATTATAAATTGTAAAAAAAAAAATGACGAAGAACAACAAATTGTAGCTTACGTCTCAGATAACCGAAGGATGTATTCCTTCATATGCATCGTACAATATGAGAAATAGTACGGTAAAAAGCAGCTAAAAATTTAGAGATACCACACAGTCCAAAAAGATTGTAATGTAGTTAACTAAGAACCTAATATTTAAATACTTTAACAGTTTCTTTTTGCTCTAATTAAATTGGCGGTCCAATGAACCGGTCGGTTCATTAAAATCCAAACGGTTCTTTGAAAATCGCATATTCTTTTGCATTTCGGTATTTTAAAAGAATGGAACAACCTCTGTGTCCGGTCACGATCTGATCGGATCTGGCCGGCAACCCTGACCGGTTTTCATAACTATGTTTACTACCTATTAGGACACGTGGATCCGCTCATCAATATTTTGACTTAATTCGGTTCTGACTTTAGAGTGTAACTGCTCCCTAACAATTTATGTTCGGCCTCTCGTTCTGCGCTATACGACTCAAGTCTCTCAGCCTTCGTCTCTTTGTCTGAAGCGTTATTGGAGCCGGTCGACTCTGCACCCTCTAGTCGCAGTCCAGGGACGCACCTCTTGTTTCCTCATCTACTGGAAAGAGTATCCGACAAGGTAATGCTTCAGTTTCGTTGACCTTTAGATCTTTCCATCGCAGCTGCTTCTCCGCCAATTTGTTTTTTGGCCAACTTCTCCGCCAATTTGGCTTCTCTTCTATCCCTATCCATTTTACCACCTTCGGCGCGTCGTCGCTGACGTCCTTCGATACCCCGGCTCGGCGGCGCCAATTGGATTTCTTTCCCCTAAATTTGGTCGTCATTTTGATCGGATTTGCTATCCCGACACCGCAAAGACGTAACTTGATATTTCTAGCCTGGTCCTCCAGCTCCAGGTTTTAATTAGCGCTAGAAGATCAGTGTTTACAAAAAAAAATTCTCTGCATGATAAAATTGTTGATTCATAAGAGTATGGTTGTGGAAAAGTGTCAATTTTCTTCTACAGGTTAATTAATATTGCTGCAATTCCACGTTCGAAATGCAAGATCGTATTTTATCTGTGGATGGCTTCTTTTCCAATCCATTTCAGATGAATATTAGTGGCATAAAAATATACGGAAGATACATTTTGGAATATTATCCTCAATTACAGCCAGGAATTGGAATTATAAACCATTTTTGGGTCAAGTTTTATCTGAATGCGGTTTACCATTCGGAATATATGTTAGCGAAACAATGGAGCGAGTGCTTATGATCTTTCAGTTCCTGTTTTATGGCGATATTGTGCTTAGGTTTCTATGGTTTAATTTATATCTTACAAGTCCTTTTTTTGTAATTTATTTATGTAGAATGGCATGGAGCGCTACAATGATTGGAGCTTTACTGGGATTAGGCACCCAGATGTATTCTAATGCGCTCCGCAAGCTTCCTTACATGCGGCGTATGTTGTACCTTACCTGTACACTTCGTCGGAATATTGCTTCCTATATCATATATCACTCTAATCTATTTCTGGTTCTTACTTGGAGTGGCTGGTGATATTGCAGATCCATGGGAACATGTATTAGGAATGGGACTTGGAGTGGTATTTGTGAACCAATTGGTGAAGTGGGATGGCAAGCTTCAAGAAGATCTTGATAAGATGCTTGAGAAGGCTAAGGCTGCAAATGAGCGTCGCTACTTTGGTACCTTATCTCTTCTTAGTTTTTAGTCTAGATTGATTTTTCGTATATCTAGCTCATCAAGTTTTGGAGCTGCTATTTCTTGATATGCCGTAATAAGACACCAAATGGCCTGCTCACTCCTAACTTGTGCAAGGTTTTGCTGCTAAACTAGTCTTAAGTCATGTGATGCTTGTCTCATGAACAATAGATTAATTGTTTGCTTCACCTGTGTATGACCATAAACTAAGGACGTTAAGTATCTTGCAAACTTAACACACTACAGAAGCTAAATTATCGCTGAAATTGTGTCTGTTGAGGAAGGCTTCGATCTTGATATACAAAGTCACGTATTTTGCTTTTTATATTTTGGGGGCTTGTAATCACATAATATTGGTCCTTTACTCTTTTTCTCATCAGAATAGTGAACTGGGAGTTGTTTATATTAAGCTTTTCTGGAACAGACTGAAAAATAAATTTAATTCTTTGTCGAGTCTGACAAGTTTTACTAGACTCAGAGACGAAGCCAAATGACGATGAGGATTGCCCCCCTCAACCTTCGGCACTATGTAGTTTTAGACCTAGAAAATGTAATTATTTTCGATTTAGACCTTTAAAGTTTTGTATTTTCCTCGTGAAATTCTTTTAGTTTATATGTTTGCCCCTATTTTAATTCTTGCCCCCACTGAGATAAATTTTTGGCTTTATCTCGGATCAGACTCCCCTCTCACACATTGAGAATGTCGTAACACAATGCCTAGCCGCAAGAAAATGCACGACACCTTGAAGTTAAAAAAATTCTGGATGGAATTTATCCGTGCTCCTTTCACTCTTGACCTTAGAAATTAACTGCAAAGTGTCAAGCTCGCTAACTCTCCTTTTTTCCCATTCCCTATTAAGGCAATATGTATATTAACGGGATCATAAACTTTCCCCCCACCCCCATCCACCCACATTCCCTATTCGGTCATAAACTCCCCCTTCGCCTTTTCCCATTGATGTAGCAGATGCTCTTCAAGGTATTTCCTCTTGTCTCATTGATCTAAAAAATTTATTTTCCTTCTTATTGGAACCTATCTTTAAGTTTCTAACATCTGTGCATAGTCTGAATAAGTACAGAGGTTTTGCAAACAGAAAAACTGCTTTAGATAATCAATTAGAATACATGGGCTTTTCGATTATTCGAGAGGGTAGATTCTTACTAAAAATCGTGTCTCGACTCAGATTGGTGGCTATTTCCAATTGTAGATTTTTTTGCTACCTGCAAGTTTTCATTTAGTTGTCTATGATTACTTTACATATAGTTAATTGTAGGAATGAGTGGTTCAAGGTATCCTGTAAACTTATGAATTCTCGAAATCTATCCAATATAAATCGGTTCCTGATTTTCGTACCCGAACCCTACTCACTTAATATTGGAACTGGAATCTATCCCGAACTTGTTGATATCAATAGGTTCTGGGTACCCAGTTGGACCCTACTGAATTTATTTTTTTCTAAAATGAATACTAATATTTTTTACAAATTTGTTTTGAAATATGTACTTCATATAATAGTAAAGGTAAAACATGTAAATATATAATTAAAATGAACAATAGAAAATTGATATAAAATTAGGTAATCAATATATTATTATTTATTACATTAATATTTATTTATTTACATGTGTTCGATTTCGGTTCCAATAGGGTACCTAATTCCAAACATCCTACCCGAACCCTACCCAATATACTGGTTTAGGGTAGGCTTCATATCCGAATGAATATTTTGCTCACCCCTAGTTAATTGGTAGCTGAAATTATATTAGTGTGATCAGTTGGATCGAAAGAGATTATTATGATAAAAGAATAGGCAAGTGAAATTAGGCTAATTAGCTTGATTGTAACATCCACCCAAGCAAATCTGAAGCCCAACTTTGCTTCTTCGTATTCTATTCCTGCTTGCTTGCTTAGACTGTACTTTAACCAGAAATTATAATGTGAAGAAAATAATGTCTTTTTATTTTATTTTTTATGATTCATATATGTAACTGTTTATGCTAAAGATGCTCTGAAATATTTAAGGTAGTTGTGTTTTTCCACAACCTTCTTACAGAAAAGGCATATCATGTTTTTATTGATCTTCCAAAGGGCTGCACATTGTTCTAGATTTTGCATTGTTTACGTATAATGTCGTTCTAATTGATCTTGGTAATAAGTATTGTGCTTAGATATTCATGTACCCTGCATTTGATTGCAGATGAAGATGACGAGTAGTTAATCTCCCCCTCGGATTGCTGCATAAATTACGATGCTTTTCAACAATAAGAGAATCAAGATATGTGGATGTTTGTTTTCAGTTCTGGCTGTTTCTCTTTCTTGAATTATCGTTTTTAGTCATGTACTGCTTCAGTATGTTTTGCTGAAAGAAGAATAGACGTGAGACTCTCCTTGCATGAAATGGCTCTTTTGGATTAAAAGTTTTCGAGATTCATTTAAACAAATACTGTACCATCATGTAGTAGTCTCGCCAATGGTTCGGTTTGTGCCCTTTGTTGCAAAATAGTTTTGAAGTCAATATTGGTTGTGGCTGTACACAGTTCGTGCGACATGGTCAATTCTTCAATGTTGAAGGTAGTGATTCTTCTCCATGCTAAGCTTATTGTAATTTTTTTAAGCAATATTTACGAAAATGTGAAGTTCAGGGAGTACTATGTGCCTGATCATCTTCTTATTTGGGAGAAGTGTAATTTGTAAGTTCCCGGTATTCCCTATTCAGGAAAAAAGTAAGTTTTAATTTTTGGATTGGTAAAGTGTTCTACTTATGGAGAAATAGGTGGTGGAGGCTAGGGACGAAGCCAGGAATTTGGTTCAGTGGGGGCAAGAATTAGTCTAAGGCAAACAGTTGAAATGCTGAACTCAAATGCTTCTTTTATGTACTCAAATGTTGTACATGCTCTGTCACAGTTGAAACCAACAATGAAGAATTTTTGGATTCTGGTTCTTGCGGGTGGAGAAATGCGCTCGGTTTATTGGTATATCTAGTATATTTGTATATGTATGTATGTACGTGATTTGGAGGGAGCTCGGGTTTCAGAAATGCTCCTTGTGAAAATCAAACTTCGTCGATCCTTTCTGGTTGAAATCATAGCAGAGCTTGCTTAGCTCATTGGCCAACACCGGTGCCCCACAATAGAAAACACATGATTCACGATAATAGTATGTAGAAGTTAATAATAATGAATACGACCATGCATCAAGCAAAGCAAATAAATGTTTGGATAATACTCGAGAGATTTTCATCTACCTATTCTGGCATTGCAGTGCTTGGAGCACATCTTGTTGAACACTTTCCTCCAATCAGGTCTCGCAAAATGAGTTCTTACCTGTTGAATGAAGACAGTATTCAGTGACCCAATAGAATGTGCTACATCAACTTAGTGATTTAGATTATAGTGTTTAATTTGAGTAATTGAATCATTACTTTACCCTTGTTCTGGAAACAATATCCACACTGTTCTTGGCGTGGTTGAGTGCTTGAACCATGGTGATTAGAGCAGATCTTGCATATCCTTCCTCGTACACACTGGTCAAGTAGTTGTGCATTTCAATGACCCCCTAAAATGCCAAGAAACTCAACTATAAGCGATTGAAAGATTAACAAATTCGAATATGAATTGAGAGCGGGCAGATAGAGGAGGAATTTAGTGTCTTACTCTCTGGTCGAGGTCAGCTACTTCGTTCATAACCCCCTTGAACCAATCAAATGAGCCTTACTCTCTAGTGACCCAGTAGAAATAAGCATTAGTGGTCTTTAGCTTATTCCTTCTTGGAGAGATCTTGTAGCTTGATTTTACACTACCAATGCTTCCGTATGAGATTTTACACTACCAATGCTTCCGTCTGACCTTTTCTTGGTAGGCTCATCTACCTTTAGAAGTCCACTCTTCCCTTCGCAAGAGCGTTCACATGCCTTTGCAAAGACACGTTCAATTTTTCAGTGGGGGCAAAGAAAAAAATCACACTACACTTGAAAAGTCAGTGGGGGCAATTGCCCCCCTGGACCTACAGTAGCTCCGTCCCTGGGAGGCTATTTATTAGAGAAGGAAAGAAGGAAGGATTTGGATTTTCTTGGTTGAACTCAGTCACTCGTATTTACGTACATAGCCATTTTCACTGGTTATTTATGAATATGAAAGGCAGGTCTCCTAGTTTTCTAGTGAGAGAACTTCTCGTGGTGCTTCTTCACTTCACAAGAGTGATGCTTTGATTCAGTACCTCTTTTCTAGGAGGAGACACTAACCGCAGAACTGTTTGTGTTTGATTCTCTATTTGCAGCTTTGATGACAACGTCTAGTGCTGGATGCTCCATGTCCCAGAATCCTGGTAAATATTTTTTGGTGACTTTGTCACGCGGTTAGTGTCTCCTCCTAGAAAAGAGGTACTGAATCAATTGGAATGAATGTGTTGCTGTAAAGAATGTGTTGTCAAACTCTTGGAATGATTATGGAAAAATCGTGATTACTAAGGCTAAAAATGGTTCTGGATCAAAATTCGTGTCAAACTTCTTGTGTTTGAGTTTGGTTATACAAAAGATATTGAACATGTTCTGGATCAATCACCATGAAAAAAAAGGGTCGCTGTATTGATAAAATGCTTATATGGTTCCAACCATCCAAGTCCTTAAAGTTACTGACAACAACGCACTGAATTTAATACTTTAACTCTAACACGTTTATAAATTTTATTGGCTAGTTTGTTGAAATTGAAATGGTGGATGGTTTGGTGAGTAATAGAAGAGTTTTTTTAGGTTGAAAACATTGTTTTAAAAAGTTTGAAGCACACCAAAAACGCAAACGTCAAATGTGCATACAAAAAGTGCTCTCCTCATTCGATGAGGCGCACTTGATAAATAAATTTTTATATTACATATACTAGTAAAGACAATAGCATCAAATGCAAATACCACAATAACTTGTCTAACAAGGTTATTCCTTTGAAGGAATGGTCTAATTTCATGTAGTACATTGTTAGTTTTATGCCTTTGTTTATTGTCAGTGTCAGCACTCTAAAAGTTGCCTCATGAGGGGATATTAAGTTGCATCACACTTTGGTTTAAAAGGTTGACATTTATTGATCATAAGTTCATAAGTATTATCGGTTTAGTTTATATTTTCAATATCATAAAAATATGAGGTGGAGTTACATACTAATGAAAAACAGCATTAGGTGGAGTCATGTGTTGTACTGCTATGTCAGAAGTAGAATGATCTCAAAACGAATGAGGTACTAGAGGCGCACGCCTCGCGCCTTGGATTGAGGTGCAACGAGATACAAAGGGTATGCGCCTCTACATGGTTGGAGCGTAGACCCCATGTGTGTCTCGCCTTAGTGCCTTTTAATACGTTGGGTTGAAAACTAGAATAGATGTGGAAAAACGTTGGATGTGAGCTTTGGAGGTGAAAACAATCAAAAAGACTTGAGAAATCAACTAATACCTGAAAGAATGTTTCTCAGAGTATTTAGCTCTAGTGGAGGTAATTTGGCACATGTTAATTATTTGCTCAGATTTTTACCGCATGTTCTTTTCGCAGAATAGGAATGGAATAGGTGTTACGAATTCTGTAAGTTGGAATTGAAAAATTTCGGCTTACGGAATACTAGCCCTTTAGTGTTATACATTCCAAGTCAAAGCTAAAGAATTCGTAAGGAGGGCGGGCAAGAAATCCGGAATAGGTGTGCCAAATACTATTTTGCCCTCATTACATTTCGTTAATTCCTATACTACCCTCCTTGAAGCCTCTTAACAAACTAACGACAGAACCTACCTTCTCCTTTCATCCACCATTACACTCACCAAACTCTCTGCTCCTCTTCATAATCGACCGAACCTACCTCGTTGCAGACGAAACCCTAGCTCTGTTCTTCTAGGACGTCTCAGCTTCGTGCTTCGTCAATCAGCAGGCATAGGTATAAACTACACCATCAAATTGAAATTTTCTCCCAAAATTTCGAACATCTTCTCACTTAGGAGTGTTCTTGAGCTAATTAGTATTCAAACTTCGAATCGATGCTTCTATGGATCCTCTGCTCGATATTTGAATTTGGATATTGCTTGAATGTCGAGTTGTAGTTGATGGTGGATCTGATGTTGTAAGGAAATTTCGCTGAAACAGCTGAGCACTGGTTTGTTCGTTGGACTGAGCAAATGACACATTGTGACCAAGAAGGAGGCAGCTCCTCGTCCCAGGGACCGTAAAGGGGTATGTTGATTCTTCATTGAAAACTTTGTATGTTAGTGTTGTTATTGAGATTGTAATTGATGTTCGTGTGTTATTGATGTTTTTTTTCTTCATATTCATGTTGTTTGTGTGTCATTGCTATTATTGAGATTGTAATTGTTGTTTGTGTGTTATTGATGTCCGTGTGTTATTGTTGTTCGAACTTAATTGTTGTTCGTGTGTTATTGAGATTGTTCGAAGAAGCAATCATTTTCCATTGCACTGATAAGAATCCATGCACGGGGATTATACTTAGAAGGCATTCAACTTGTTTCAGCTCAAGGAGGAGACTTGAGTTCTGTTTGCTGGAAAGCTTATGGCACCAACAATGACAACGTTATATGGATAGGAAAGCTGATTTAACCAGCCAATTTGGGCTATATCTATGGATTTATTTTTTGTGTATGTATAGTTTATAAGTCTGTCAGTGGTATTGGTGTATCGAATCAGCAATGTGTTGATTTTCCCTGCATTCTTTCTGGATTAGATTTGGCGTGTACTTTGAATAAGTCTTTGGTAGAATTAGTAAGTGCTGTCACCAAGTCGGTCTCTAATTTATATGAGAACGAGAGCAGTTTTTTTTGGACATTTTGTTTGTTTCGAATGATCATTTCTTTAATTATTAAAAGGATTCAAAATGGTGGTTTTAAGTTTTAACCTTATAAAAAATACTAAATATCATCTTCATTTCAGAAGAAAAGTTTATTATGATTATTTTTAAAGGGTTTACATTAAAATTTACATTAATTTAACTATTTTATCATAATTAATTAATCATATTAGTTAATTAAATAAATTATTTAAAAAAGCTTTTTTTAATTATTAGTTTGTTATAATTAAGTTTTAAATATTATTAATTTTTAAAATTAATTAATACAAATTATATGTATTATATATTATACATATAAAAGGAGGGTCAAATATGTTATTTTACCACATTGCCTTTCCATATACAATTCCACAAAAAAAGAACATAATTCATTATTCTATTCTATTCCATTTCATTTCATTTCACCGAAGAAACAACTTCATATTTTTATCTTCTATTCTTTCTTCCATATTCTTATTCTCTATTCCGTATTCCTTATTCTGAATTCCGTAAAATAAACACTTCATTAGTCCTAATTATTCCATTTATGTAATGTTTATTGATTTTATTTTTCGATTGGAAAGATTCTCCGTATGCTGTATGGAAAGAAAACGATGTTGCACTTTCAACCAATTGAGGCACATTTGAACACAAGAGTTGACGAATTCGAATCATCGAGATGCTCGAAAAGCGAAAATTTTGAAAATTATTGGTTTCATTGATAATTTTTTGTTTGGTCATGTTTCTAAATCTAACGATGAATATGTAGGCTGTGTTAGTATTTGTTTTAGTTTGTCATGTTGTAATGAAACGGTTTTACTCAACTTATGAGGTTGGCTTGTTTATATATATATTTTTTTAATGTATGAGGTTAATATGTTATTTTGTCATTGAATAGCGTGAGCAACCGTATTTAGAATCGTTACGTACGTTTAAGTAAAAGTTGTAAAATAGTTTAGATATTTTTCACATAATGTTGTCAACTGAATTCTATGCTTGCTTTGACAAAAAAAACACTTCTATGCTTAATAGAATGTTGTTAATAAATTACGTATGTTTAACAAAATTTTATTAATCGGGTCAACTTCAGTAGGAATTCATTCATTTCTGTGCCATTCTTGATCATTCCAAAATCTCTGTTCAAAGATTTTAGGGTTCGCCCTCATTCTTTGTTAAACATTTAATAATACAAAAAAATAACCAAAATATAATATTTCTCATTCATAAATAACTAATTGGGTCATTAAAACTATTTATTATTAAGTGCATGAAGAAAAATGATGGAGAGACTGAGCTACACACACCTGCAAATGGATAGTCTTAGCTGATACAGATATATGTATCATTTTTCAGCATGCTGCTGCACCCTTGGATGTTCAACAAGAACGTGTTCCTCCTCCAAATACACATACGTCAATGTTCAGACACATGCGAAATAAACAAGCTCTTCATTGAAACAAAATTCTTAAACCTAGCATGTAGCTCAAGATCAACAAACGAAAGCACTTCCATCGGTGAGGAACTGACTTGGATCATTCACAGTAGCATCTCTGCAATTTGGATAGCATTCAGGGCAGCTCCCTTGCGGATCTGATCACCGCACACAAAGATGTCCAACCTGAATTCATTGAAGAAATATATCATGTGATTCTTCCAATAATGAAGAAACAGAGGACAAACTAGGGTCACATGTTATGTCTTTCACAGCTAAAGGAATCAGAGTTCTTGATTGGAATCATAGCAAGCGAGGAACAATTAATTACCCAGTATCTCCATCTTGTGATATGTCGCGGCGTATCCTACCAACAGCAACATCATCTTTATTTGATACCTCCAGTGGTGTCGGGAAACGATTTGCTGCTCGTTCGTCAATGACTAGTACTCCAGGAGCATTGCTTAGAATCTCCTTTGCTTTTTCCTGCAGGAATGAGTGGCAATCAGAGAAGGGCATCACACCTAACCATCATCCAAAATTGGGCATTTGTCAAAGATTATATTAAAAATGTAACCAATGCGCTCATGTCATTGATCAGTATCTCAAAACACTTGTGAACTGCCAAAAAAAACTTATAAATGCATTTCAAAAGGAGTTTGAGCAATTAGGAATTTAACTTACCTCATCCAGAGGATTCTCGAATTGGAGATTGACGCTCTCAGCATGTGCACGCATTACAGGAACACGTATGCATGTAGCAGTCACCTTAACATCCTTGTCATTCTACAGGCAATAAATAAATACATTGGAAGAATAGTACAGTTTCATGTGGGGTCTACAATTGTGGGGCTTATCTTTATAAATGAAGGAAGAATTGGGAAGACGGATTTGAAAATGAAAAAAGAACGACAAGGCGTGGATAGAGCAGAGCTTACCCAGATCTTCCTGGTCTCTTTCACCAGTTTCATCTCCTCCTCATTATACCCATTGGATGTGATTGGTGCATTGTGAGAGAACAAGTTAAATGCATACTGTAAAAGCAAAATGATAACAAATCAACGATCTTGCAATAAAAAATAAAAAAACTTTTTCAATGGCATTCAAACAGATTGAGGACATGAAACTTCCTGTTTCATCTTAGGAATGAATCCGTAAAGGTTGTGGGGCATTTACCTGTTGGTTAAAGATATCACATGTTGGCGGTTTTCCTTCAAGAACCTTGTCAAGTTACGACAGGGAAGATGTAATTAATTAATAAAGAAGGGAACCAAAATTACTGAATTCAACACAAGGAATCTCTGAAATAGAAGAAACCTCACGAGTTTGAAGCACAAGCTCTTCCATTGCAGCAGCACCAGCTCCACTAGCTGCTTGGTATGTGCTAACAACCATGCGTACCACCTGGAGTAGGATCAGAATCATATTTACGTGATAGTCATAGTTGCAACACATTCAAATGCTAATGCTCATCTCTAAGCTTAAAACAGAATTTTGGCTAGTGATCACTCGAAAATGACCTAAAATGAAATTATAGAAAGTACTGAGATATAAATGAAGTGGCGACTATATTCTATCAAGCTTTAAAAACAATCAACAATGGTTGTTTAGAATGCATGATCATATTTTATTTGGCAAAGTCAATGTCCCTCATTACGAAAAACAAACCAGGTAACAGCCAATTGGTTCCATGGCTAGAAACTCTAGATTTAAGTTTACTTCTAGAGAGTAAACAGTAGGCAATGCAGTTATATACATATACAAGATCTCACCTTGGCGTGGCGGTGAAGAGGAGTAGCAGCCATAAGGCAAATGATGGTGGAACAATTGGGGTTAGCAATAAGGGCGCCCTTCCCCATCCCTACTTTGATTCCTTCCATGGCCTCAGGGTTTACTTCTGGGATCACAAGTGGCACCTTCTCGTCCATCCTAAAGGCCGAGCTATTGTCCACCACAATGCTCCCCTTCTCAACTGCAATCGGACCAAACTGCTTGCTGATGGACCCTCCCGCGCTGAACAGCGCAATATCGACGCCGTCAAAGCTGTCGGCAGTGAGCTCCTCCACAACGTAGTCCCTGTCCTGGAAGGACACGTGCTTGCCAGCGGAGCGCTTGGAGGCAAGCATCTTGATGGAGCTGTAGGGAAAGTCTCGGTCGGAGAGAACGGAGAGGAACTCCTGCCCGACGGCGCCGGTGACACCAACGACAGCAAGGGAAGGCGCGGATTCCTGGAGGGCCATGCGTACTCTGTGGGACGCGCGAACGGACCTGGTTCTGAAGTTGGGGGAGGAGGGTGATACGATGCTCACGCGGTGGCTAGTGAGGTGGGTTAAGGCCGCCATTGTTGATGGAGGATAGAAAATGCGGCGGCTATGAAGTGTTGATTCAGAGGCGCAGTAGTTTCGTGCTCTTTCTGAAGCAGTGGAAGAGTGCCTGCAGAATTTGTAGCAGAGGACCAGTAAAGATCGAAGAGGCTACTGCTTGGTGTTGACTGTTACTGGGCCGAAACCTAGTTAGTTAGAGATGTTTGAATTATTTCAAACTTAGCCCATATTTGAGAAATAATTACCAAATTACCTTCCGAATTTTTTGATAATACAAAAATAATTGTGCATTTGGTTGGTGGAATAAGGAATAAAGAGTAATGAATAATGAATAATTAATAAAAATAGAAAATATGAAATAATATTATGATATTATTTGATTGATGGATTAAAATATAATTAAATATGGAATTTCAATATTTGGTTAGTAAAATGATATATGAAAATAGAATGGAATAAGATAAAATGACATACATCTCTTTATTTTAATATGTATAATATATAATAAAATTAAATTGTAAAAATTATATTAATTAATTTAAAAAACTTAAATTAAGAATAATTAAACTAAAAATATATTTAACTAAACTTTTTACAATACTTTAAAATTATAAAATTAAATAAAAAAATATAATAAATTAATCAAATGATATATTTTATTAAAAACTTTGTAATAATTTAATTAACTAAAAATTATATTGATTAAAATAAAATTATTTAGTAAAGAAGAAATAACCTTAATCACAAGAGCAATTTCGTCAATACGAAGAATGGAGTAGGGTATATTTGTCCATTCATACCCTATTCAATATTTCGGAACAGCTAGGAATACCAATTCCGGATGGAAATCCTATTCCTACTTCTTTAGGAATACGGATTACGTGAATTTCCAATTCCGCGAAACAAACAACTTCACACGGAATTCGTATTTGTTATTCCATTCCAATTCCACCAACCAAACATGTCATAAATTTACCCATGAACAAGATCTATGAATACAAGGGGTTAAAAGTCTTTTAACCACTTGTAAAAGACAATATGATACAGGATTAAGATTGAAATCATCTGAAATTGTTGTTGCTTAAAAGGGCTTGGGGAGGTAAAGTAACTGCGCAAGCCTCCTCAAAGCAACAACTTCATGTAATTCCAATCATCCATTACCACATTGTCATTTGCTCACGCCGTCATCAAACCAATTTACATGTCGTCACAAGCAACTCTCTCATACACCTTAGCCTTCCATAACCGCCCATCAACTAGTAGTTGTTGTCCACTCAGACATTTAAAGGTAAGGTGAAGTCCTAACAAATTGCTTACTTGAATTAAAATTATATTTAACTAGAAAGCCTTAAAGCTCTTTGCGCGAAAAATAATTTTAATATTAAGTAAATATATGTATAGTTTACTTAATATTTATCATACTTTTAATTTACAAAAGTACTTTTAATTAAGAATAAATTTAACTTAATAATAGATAATAAAAAATTAGGTATATTTATAAATATATTAACCCTATTAGTATTTGTCATAGTTATTCGAACCGGACCGAACTTCCGATCGAATTCGATCGGACCGTGAATCAGCGGAACAGACAGTTTGTTTTTTATAAAAAATCAAAATGCACATTAAATCTGGTTCAGTAGGTAAAAACCGTCCGGTTTTTAAAGAATCGATCGGTTTTTTGAAGAACTTGACGTTTTTTTTGAAGAATCAGTCAACTTTTTTAAAAACCGGTCAGGTTTCAGTTCTTGCCCAATCTTTCCTCTTTTCCTCTGACAACAGTCAACACCCCTCTATCCCAAAAAATGAAAGGCGTTGTTTCCCTTCTCCATATAAAACGAAAGCTTTTCTCCAAGCTTTGTTGTTGCCCTCCACCTCTACCTCTACCGTCGTCGTCCACATCTGCTGCAGCTCCGCCTTAGGTGTCTCCGCCTCTGCATCAACCATCTCTAAGCTCATTTGTCTCGAAGTCGAAAGCTCTCCGCATCAACTGTCTCGCGCATCGTCGTCGCGTCGGTCTCGCATCGTCGTCGCCTCTCTCTCGCCTTGGCATCGCCTCGTCGTTTACCTCACTCTTGCCTCGTTGTCGCGTCACCTCGGTCATTGCCTCGCCTCGCATCAGAAGAAGGTGGAAGCATATACTAGTATTTGTGCATCAGCAATTGTTGATGCTGATGATGTATATTTTCCATCTTCCACTTTCGTGCATCACCAATTTTTGCTGTTGAGGTGGTTGAAAATCAAGTGAACCGGCTGGTCCGATCGGTTCATTAACGGTTGGACCGCCTGAATCGGGAACCAGTCCCCTTACCGGTATATTGGTCCGGTTCTGATAACTATGGTATTTGTGTATACTATAAATTATTTTATTTATTTCAATATTATAATTTTGTTAAAGAAAATCAAGATTAAGTTTATTTATTTATAAAACTAATTAAAAAAAATACATGAGTGATTACTAAAGAGCAATAACAACAATTATTAATATAATATTAAGTAATAAATTTTAATTTATTTTTGTTGTTTTGTTTCTAATAGTAAGTTTTTTACTAATTATAATAATAGTAAAAATGTATACAATTTTGTTTTTCTATTTTTCAAATTTTTAATATATTTATGTCCATATATGTTACTTCATAACTATGTGTTTAATTGTGAAACCCTAGTTTAATTTTTGGAATAAATTGTTCAATTCGGTAAAATTAGATTTAATTAGTAGTTAGATTTTTAAATAGATTGTTAACTTTCTATTTTTTTTAATTGGTTTGATATTTGATGATAATGTTATCAAGTATGTGCTAGTATTACCATATACACATGTGACTGTAGTTTGTAGTTTTGGTGATAGACTTAGTAATAATGACTTACCCACATGAGTTTTTAAATATGTCAACGGTAATTTTTCGGATGTTGTTAGTGTAACTTTTCGCACCACCAAAATCATAACCCCAACACACCTAAAGGATGTTATTAGTGTAACTTTTTCGGGTTTAGTGATGGAGAACTTGATTTTGAACTTGGGTCAAAATTGGATAAAGAAATAATCCATTGAACAGACAAGTCGCATTCTTGTTGAACTAGTTTGCTCTGTGGGATTACAAAGTGAAAGAGATGGAGATGATGATAATTAAGAAGTTGTTGAAGAAGATTCATCTTGTGACGATGATTCTGAAATAGAAAAATATGTTCGTATCCTCGACGTGGAAGCATTATCATCATTGGATGAGGATGAGAAGGACAGTGGCAATTGTCAAAGCCTTGAATCACTGACATATTTGAGTTGTTCTAGTTGTTCTTAATCGATGACTTTTAAACAACACCCTCTCAAGTTCACATCAGAGATTGGATGCATGAACTTAACATTCTTATTTGGGATGTCACGTAAGAGCAGACATCCCACACATTAACGCATTTTTAAAGATGTGCATCTTTTGAAGATAAGGTTGCATTTGATCATCAAGTGGAATTGTAGCACCAATTAAGTGTTAGTAGTTTGAGAGGATTAATATGTAATAAAATAATTATTTCGAATCAAATAATAAATAATTAAACCTGAATAAACTCTACAATAACATATAAGTTTTGAATAAACATGAAATCGCCTCGAGAAAATGGATTTTATTTAAACTGAGACCCATGAAGTGCACGGTCTCCTTAAGACAATTTTGTTTTCCTCACCGTAATAGGTTCGTGTAAGATGAAAACATGACGATTATCTCCCAGGATACAACAGTGTCGTCAAGGCAAAAACAAACAAGATATTTTCCTTCATCAAACTGAACAATAACAGAACTTTTATCGACGAATGTAAGACGAGGAGTGGAATTCCGATGAAAATCGTAAATCACTAAAATAGAACCTAGAGCAACTTAGAGTGCATGTAATTTCTAGATATGTTGTAGTGTAAAATTGTGAAGAGGGCATCCCTAATATAGGAGGACTTTATTATTTTGGTACCTTTAAACCCAATAAATACGTATGTAGGGGTGACAATCGTGTCGTGTCGTGTCTAAACAGATAAGTCTTAAACGTGTCTCAAACTTCAAACACAAACACGACACGTTTAACTAGCAGATCACACGTGATACGCCACGTGACCCGATTAACTTTCATGAACAAAAAACCCTGAAAACATGTCGGGTCATACAACACGACATAATTAAACACACCACTATTAAACACGACACAATTAGACATGATTAAACACGACACAATTAGACACAAAATTCACTAATTTCACAATTTATTTCACATATTTTTCATAACACAAATCCATATATACAAAGCAAGGTCTTTAAAGTTCAATATTAAAAAGTACGTGGGTATTCCAATGTTTTTTTTATTATACTTAAATGTGTCACATGTATACACGACACGATTGGACACGAATAAACACGATTAGTTAATCGTGTGTCTAAACATACCACATGTATACACGACATGATTAGACACGATTAGTTAATCGTGTTTATACATATATCTACATATCAGAAGTGTTTAGACATGATTAATAATCGTGTTTAAACATATAAGATATGTTTAGACACGGGATGTGTTAATGTCAAACCCATATACAATTTAAAGTAGATTGTGTCATGTCATTTAATCGTGTCGTGTCAGAAATTGTCAGCCTTAATTAGGTGTAACCCCAAAATAAATTCACAAAAATGAAAATAGAATAAATTCACAAAAATTGAAATATACAACAGTAAAATTTTAACAGTCACAAAAATAAATATTCCAACATTTGTTTATTCAAGTAGGGTTTTGCTGGAAAAATTATGCGTTTTGGAAAAAAAAAAAAGTTGCGACAATCGATTAGTGATTGTCATGACAAGGACATGTAAGGCATGCTTTTCGTCATGACAATCTTGCATGCATGTCGAATGTGATAACCGATCAGTGATTTGCACCTCCTGGCACACAAGACTAAGAGACAATTGTTTTGTAAGTTCTTATAGTCCTATGAAATGTTTGTACTTATATATTGGGTATATGAAAATGAAATTTTGGTGTGGGACTTCACCAAGTTCCCAACCTTGTCATTTCACATTCACAACCATTTGGGCTTGGTTTAGAATTTCGAATTTTTGTACACTTGGCCCAAACATTACTAAACCTTCCTAAAAGCCCATTTTTTTCAATTATCCTCTACATGATGAAAAATAATAGAGCTCCTAGTAGCTCTAGACTCTGGAAAAGAGTTCAACATTTGATATTTGCAAAGGACATGTTGGTGTTACTCTTTGAACCTTCCCCTATGAAATTACATCAACTTTACTAGCTATTCAATAGACGTGATGTCCATGAACTGTCTGTCATTAGTGTAAAGATGACATAAACCTCACACGTATCTTCCTAGTATTGTTAAATTCACGCGTTCATATCTGTTCTGGCCAACAACATTGTCTGCTAATAATTGCGCCCTCAATAATTTCTTTAGAAGTTTCCCTTGTTCTCACTTGGATATGTGATTCATTATCTCAAGAGTTAATCTATCACTCTAATGAGATTACTTGAATTAAACATTTGCTTAACATTATCCAGTATCATAATTATTTCTAATCATAAGAATTGACTCAATGTTTAAAATCTCCCACAATGATCTACTTAATTCTTGTGATTAGATTGTCCCTTTGAATCCAGATCTTGGGATCTGCAGTCAACTAGGTTGTATTTACCTTGTCAAAAGTGTTTATTGCACATGCTTTATTGTCATTCCTCTCGATGATTGACGAACTTGCTCTAAATTCAACCCTTTGATTAATGGATTCACAATATTATCCTTCAACCTCACATAGTCAATCGAGATAATGGAAATATGTATTTGACGGATATGTCTAGACTTACCATTATACATATGACTTTGTGCCATGCCAATCGCAGATTAACTATCACAATGTATGCATATTGCAGGCACCTCAAAATATCCTCAAGGAAATGACATAGCTATTCAACTTCTTCAACACATTTATCCAATGCCAGAAACTCAGATTTCATGGGGGATCTAGCTATAGCTTTTTGTTTTGAGGATTTACATGACACATTTTCACCACCTAGGGTGAACACGAATCCACTCGTATAGTTCGAGTCTCTTGATACAAATATCCAATTAACATCATTATATCCTTTTATAACACTTGGATATCTTTTATAGTTCAACACATAACTACAAGTATATCTCAAGTACCTGATTAATCATATGATTCCATTCCAATGATCGATACTTGGATTGCTCATATATTTACTCAACACACCAATAACATAGGGTTGAGCGGTTCCGGGTACTCTGCAATTTTAGGGGGTTTAGGAACATACCCAATCCATACATGGTATTTGAATTTGGAACCTTCTTGTACAAATGGTTTTGGGTACCCAGTTGGACCTTGTTCCAAAATAAATTATATAAAGCTTGTTTATCCCAACCAGGTTGGACTCAGTTTTTTCCCATAGTAAATACACATTTGCACAAGATACTTTGTTCCTCAAAACAAAAGGATTATACAATCATAAAAAAAAGGTCATAAATTGCATCATGATTCAGGATATTATTCGAAACACAACTTAAGTTATCCATTCGAAACATCAATTCCTCTTTATATATAAATTCGGTTCAGGATACCCAAGTTTTTATACCGAAACCAGAATCGAATAAAAAGACGCCTAGAATTTCCCCCAGAACCTACCCTATCATTATAATTTTTATTTGTACTGTAAACTAAATGCTGATTTTGAGTAGGCCCCGAATCCAATTGGATCGTGTAATCACCCTTACAACAACGTATGCGATGTAAAGTTTAGTACATGTCATTAAGCACATCACATTTCCAATCCTTGAGTACTCTATATGATAGACAATTTCACAAGTATTTCTTGAGAAATACTTGTTTAAATCCATTGGAAAACATACATCCTTTTTATCATCCTTGTATATTTTTTTAATAAAATATCTTATCGATATAATGAGATTGACTTAAAATGATTCTTTCTGATGTTCTATTAATATTTATTCTAAGTATTATATTAGTAAGACCCATATCTTTCATGTTAAATCTCGAATTCAGGTACCATTCTAAACTCCCTAAATAATACTGATATTGTCCTCATTCCAAAAGTGCCAAACCCGACTGATTTTCGGCTCATAAGTTGTTGCAACTTCATGTACAAGATTATTTCTAAAGTTATGGTGAATCGATTGAAAGCATATCTATCAGATCTTATCACTCTTTTTCAGAGTGTGTTTGTATCAGGTAGACATATCCAGGATAACATCATGGTAGCCCATGAAGTCTTCCACCATTTGCAAATGAGCTGAACCGAACAAAGGGTTGAGTGTGCCCTAAAGAGCGACATGCAAAAAGCATATGATAAAGTGGAGTAGGATTTCCTCATAGCCACCCTAAGGAGGAGAGCATTTGTGGAACAATGGTTGAAATGGATAAGGGCATGCCTAGAAACGATCACATACCAAGTGGTGGTTAATGGGACAAGAACCGAAACAATACAACCAACGAGATGTATCCGACAAGGTGACCCTCTATCACCATACCTCTTTATTTTGCTTGCGGATGTACTATCAAGGAGGTTGATTGGGGCTGCGAGGGAGGGGTGATCGAGTGGATAACCCTAAGGAGACATTGCCCGGAACTACACCACAATTTCTTCGCGGACGACTCGTTTTTCTTCATAAAGGGGAACACCATCAATGTCGAAACATTAAGGGGGATATTAGATGAATATTGTGCGGTGTCCGGTCAACGAATCAATAGGGATAAGTCGACCCTATTTTTCAATAGAGGGGCGACACAAACCGATCGGCAAGGCATAGAGGTCGCACTACACATACGAAGCACAAATGATTCGGGCAAGTACTTGGGCCTACCCTCGATATGGGGACGATCCAAGAGGGAGTCTTTGGACTCTCTCAAAACGGAAATCAAGGAGAAACTCCTAAGATGGAGACCGAAGACGTTGACCCAAGCTAGAAAAGAGGTACTCATCAAGGCAATCATAACCGCGATACCCACATATGTTATGAGTGTGTTTTGGTTGCCTAAGACATGGTGCTCGGAGATTAATGGCCTCATTGCGGACTTTTGGTTGGGGCAAACGAATGAGGGGAAGAAAACACATTGGCGACAACAATGGGAGGTCTTAACAAAGTCTAAGGAAGAGGGGGGTCTTGGGTTCCGAGAACTACAGAGCTTCAACACGACCCTACTCACGAAGATGGCAGGTAGAATAGTAACCGAACTGAATGCTATTGTTTCACAGGTTTTGAAGGGGATATACTACCCAAGATGCTCGTTCCTTGAGGCAAAAAAGGGGACGAGCGTCGTGGGGCTGGCATAGCATGATACATGGCCGAGACATGATGAGACAAGAGGGGGGGTGGATGATTGGAACGGGGGAAAATGTGCGTGTTTTTGAGGACCCATGGCTTTACACAAAGGCGAGCAAGATGGTCAATGCCGAACATGGAATAGAGAACGGAGACGGGCTTAGGGTGAATGGCCTTATATTGCCGAACGGTAGGTGGAACGAGGGGTTGGTAAGAAACATTGTAAACCACGAAGACGCCGAGCACATCCTCAACATCCCATTACCACAAGAGAGTGGCTTGGACCGATACATATGGCCTCATACAAGGGACGGAATACCAATGGTACAATCGGTTTATCACAAGGTACGAGAGCTAGCCGACCAATCACCAAGGCCGAACCATGCAGCTCAAGGTACATTTTGGAAGGGTCTTTGGGCAACAAAAACACTACCCAAGGTAAAGAATTTTGTATGGCATCTTGCGATCAATGCTTTGTCCGTCAAAGAAAACATGACGAGGAGAGATATGAACGTAAATCCGGGATGCCCAATTTGTGGGTGTGTAAAAACAAGGGAGCACATGATCCTTGAATGTGGGTGGACTGAACGGGTCTGGAGCGGTGTGTTAGGTCTAAGGACCGATCGAACCATCAACCAAGACATAACTCAATGGCTCAAAGAGAGACGAACCGAACCGCGGGGGCAAGGCACAAGCAATGATAAAAGATGGATCCTAACCTCACTCACGTGTTGGCACATTTGGAAGACGCGATGCAAGGCGGATTTCGAAGCCAAACAACCAAACCCACGAGGAGTCATCGAGGAGATAAGGCTAGCATACATGGAACATCAAGAGGGCCACCGAACCAATGGGGAGAGGCCAACATACCGAGCACCGACCACTGTACCAACAGTGACAACCACCGGGTGAGGACACGATCAAGGTTAATTGTGATGCATCTTGGTGTAAACAATCACAACGAGCCGGCATAAGAGTGATGGCACGAGACAAGGAAGGTAAAGTGGTGGGTGGACTAAACCGAAGGTATCGTAGCGATGACATCGAAACAGTGGAGGCCATAGTTATTCAAGAGGGGATAAAACTAGCACTTGAATCGGGATGGCAAAGGGTAGTGATAGACACAGATTCACAAGATGTATACCAACAAATAGTGGATGGGCCGAAACATTGGAGGGTGGCAACCATTATAATGAACATCCGAGTCCTAACAAGTCGAGTCGAGCAAGTGATTTGGCGAATGATTCCAAGGACGGCGAATGAATGCGCGAATTGGATAGCCAAACAAGTGAGATTGGGAGTGAGTCTCAACGATTGGGTCGAAAAACCTCCACTTCCATTTGTATGTTTAATAGAAAATGATTGTATGTATGAACAACCGTGATCGACTATCACGACGTTTTATTTCACCAAATAAAGCGTTAATTTGACCAAAAAATAATTCGAATTCAACATATCTTTAGTGGATTTAATCATTTTATCGTTACTTCCAATGAAACATATTATCAACATAAAGACCCAACATGACTTATCCTTCATTTGTATCTTTCACGTAGATGCATTTGTGACATTCATTTATTTTAAATTTATTTTCCAGAATGACATTGTCAAAGTTCTAATGTCATTATTTTTGTGTTTGTTTAGATCGTATAGTAACTTAACAAATTTACAGAATTTCTTTCTTACTCGGGCGTAGAAAATCCCTTAAACTGTTCCATGTAGATTTCTTCTTATAATTCTTCATTTAAGAAAGTCGTTTTTACATCCATATTATGTACTTCCAAATTTTGCAATGTCGTTATTGTGAGTATAATGGAAGTAATTCTCGTCACAAAAGAAATATATCAAAATAATCACGACATTCTCTCTGCTTGTAACCCTTGATTTCAAATTCTACCTTATTATACTTATCAATTATTCCATGCGTTTTCATTTTCCTTTTAAAAATCCACTTGTATTCTAGCTGTTTAGATCCATAAGGAAGATTCACTAGCCCCCAAGTATGATACTAAATGATGTATTCAATTTCACTATTGATTCTCTTTCCATAAAGGTTCTTCAGAAGAGTTCACGACTTATTGGAATGTTTGAGGTTTAGTCAAACATATAGGTAAACAAATCATAACCAAAACATTTCTCGCGCTTTTGCTTTTCCTAGGTTCCACCTTAATATTTCTTTGATTTTCTAGGACTTGACTACTATCATCAATAGTCTTATATGTTCATTTCGACGAACTTGTTTCCCTTCCTTAAAACTTAGCCAGAAATATTCATTTCTTGATCTTATTATCATATCTTTGTGTATTTTCAAGATCTTTGAATCACGCACAAGAACCCGAGAAGCTTTGTTGTCCAATCAACAATTTTTTGGTCCAGTCTTAATATTGTTAGGAGGAGGCACCACTATTTTAGTCGGAGGCACATTCTTGGTACCATTGTTTTTTGTAAGACACCCTTTTACTCGGAGGTGATTGAAAGAATGTTTTCTACCTTTCCACAACTCAAAAAGTGTTTTTCCTTCTTTCGGTACTTTATTTAAAAGGTAATTGCTACTTAAAATAGTTTTGCCCAATATTCTAGGGAAACCCATAACTTATCAACATTGAACTCACATCTCTTTCAATGTTCGATTTTTCCTTTCTGCCACCACGTTTGATTGAGGTGAATAAGGCGTCGTGGCCTCATGTATGATTCTGTGTTGAGCATAAAACTCACCAAAAGGAGCATCATAGTCGTCTTCTCTATCACAACACATTGACTTTCTTATAAAATTGATTTTCAAGTTCTTGTTTGTAAAGATTGAATTTTTCAATAGCTTCATATTTATTGTCAACAAGTTTACTTATCAATATTTTGTACTATCATCCATAAAAGTAACTAAGTACTTATTACTGCATGTTATCTGCACACATTTTAAATCATAGACGCCGCTATGTATTCAGTCAAGGGGTTCAATGTTCCTTTATACTAAATGAAAGGATGTCCTTGTTAGTTTAGCCTTAACACATATTTAACACTTATATTTATGACCGATCTAAGATGTAGGGATATTATTCAAGTTAATTAACCTTTACAATGTATCATAATTAACATGTCATAATCTACCATGTCAAAGATTAAGAGACTCAATCAAGTAAGCAGAAAAAACATTTTTATTCTTACTTAATTTTAGCTTAACAACCACTACACTCATCTTACCCCCCCCCCCCCCCCCCCCAACACACACATTCATACTCTTTACCCACATAAAGTACAAATTTGTCTGGCTCTGAACACAAGATGAAAACTATGCTTGTTAAGAAGCGATTCTAACACCAAATTCCTACGAATACCTGACACAAACAACACATTATTCTGGGTCAACTCTTTCTTGAAAGTCATACTTAGAATGACACTTCCATTACCCTTGACCTAAGATGGATCTGAGTTGCTCATGCACAAGCTCTCCCATAATCAATTGCATCAAAGTTGAAGAACATTCCATTATCCGAGCAGACATGCTTATTGACATTTATGTCCACTCATAGATGTCTATATGTGTAAAACTTGCATGTTTTGTTGATGAACATATGTACTAAGTGTTATATTATCTTGTATGGTACTTTGTTTAGTGAATCATGTAGCATAGAAGGTTATGTCTGTGTTGTCTAACATTCTGAATTCACCAAAATAAATATTTGGTCAATTCTGTATTTTTAATAGCCTTATGTTCTACATTATATTCAAGTATTCATTTCACATAAACATAAATAATCATTTGACAATATCATGGTAAACATGTGTAATCATAACAATCTTTTTCTAAACAGATGCAACAATTTAACAACATCTGATAAATATAATTGATCATTTAACAATATAGTGAAAAACGTAATAAACTATTTAACAACATTTAGTTAAACATATGTAACAATTTAAAATAGAGTTATTCATGTCATTCATAGAGAATAACAACAAATTGAGCTCATACATTGAGAAAATAACAAAAAATCAAGTCCATACAGTAATTAAATCAGTTTCATCACCATAACGTAATGACAAAATATAACAAAGACTGTGGTACATTACATAAATCATTTCCATCAAAATGCGTAATCACAAATACTAACAAAACTTAGTTGTTCATCATTAGATTAATAAGAACGGTAAAATAAAAACTTATCAATGTAATAAATAACATCATATTTGGTCGATTCCCAGTTACTCGGGGCTTCACAACCATAATTCTTCTATTAAACATGTCCCCTTTGTTGAAACTTAAACTAATATGTGGATCATCTAACTCGAAATAACTACAACTTAGATTATGTACAAATTGTAAAACATAACAAAGTAAAAAATAGCAAAAATCAAGCTTGAACAATAAAAAAATTCCAGGAAATATTTTTGTTTCAAAATAGCAGAAACGAGTATGACTAGAGGTTATCGGTTCTGAGTACCCTGTAATTTTAGGGGTTCCCGAATCCTACCCAGTATAATATAGGGTATTTAAATTTAGAATCGGAATCTACCTGTTTGTGCAAACGGTTTAGGGTACCCTATTAGATTTTTTTTGTCTAAAATGGTTCCAATTTTAGTTCTGGTCTGCTGTAAATTACTGCAAAATGTATTTCAACAATAGACAATCAGTGCCTCAGTGAAACATTAAAGAGCAATCAGCAATCGACAATCAACAATCAGCAAGCAGCCTACTCTATTTCATTAAATTTTAAAACTCAGTAGCAGTGTGGTTCAAAATGTTGCTGCATCTGACACATATCGTATATATGTATGGGTAGTTCATGATTAATCGTAATAGATATAAGTATGAGTCTAATTTGTCATTCACTGCATTCAAACAAAAGTCACACATCTGGAGGAGACGGGAAGCTGGGCAGCTGGAGTGGAAGTCGTGTGGTGTAGGATTTTGGAGAGTTGTTGGAGTGGAAGTCGTCCGCTGAGAGTCACTTCAATGGAGTTGCTTCAGTGAGCACAATAGTTGGAAGTCGCTTCAGCCTTCAATGGAGTCTGCTCAGTCTGGGGATGATTAGGGGTTTTTACTTTATATAATTTCGGTTCTGGTTCCGATTAGTTTATGGTACCCAGATATCCGAACCAGAACCATAACTGAATAAATAGGCTCTTAATTTTATTTTTCCTTGGAACCTACCCTATTTTTAAAACTTCTACCCGAAACCTACCCTAAGGGTTTGTTCTGGATAGGTTCCGGGTCCAAATGGGTAATTTGTTCCGCCCTATTATGACATACCATTTGTACAAAGCAACTAAGCCCATGGAAATTACACAAACCAACTAATCTCATACTAAAATTGGGATAATTATTATTCAAATTAAAGTTACAAAATATAGCAAATCCTTAAATTAACAAATCAAATGTCAAATTACCTCAAAATTGAAGTAACTGTAGAACCTCAGAGAAAAAAATCTTTCAGGTATTAACTGATTTTCTAGAGCAAATCAAACTCTAGATGCACCATCTAGGCAATCTCTAACCAGGGGACAAGTTTCCAGAAGAATTTGAACGAAAATGACCAAATTGACATTTGTCTCGTCGATTTTCACCCACGAGATTTGCAACTTCGTCACAAGTCTTTATCTTCACAGTTTTTTTATTCAATCGTGTTGGTGAAATCTAATTCAAATGAAGAAGATTATATGTGTAAGTGTTAAATGGCGATAGAGTAAAAACAACAATATTTAGTAATCTAAATTAACAAAATTAATTAAATAATATTTATTTAAATTAAAAAATAATATTACCTAATTTGAATTAGTAATGGTAGAATTGTTGTAATTTAATCCAGTGTCGCCAGATTTTCTCCAAAAAGAATTGAACTCTTTAAACGTTATCGAACGTGACAAATTGGGAGATGAACCATGCAGGAATGATTGACCAGAACCAATATGCTGGGTTCTCTTGGGGGTTTCAATTAATCAGACCCACATCCCCCATCAACCCTAATATACTAAAAGTCTTTACCAATTACCAAATGGTCCAAAGAATAAACTGAAATTAAATATACCCTATAATTACATAAATGGACAGATTGACAACAAAATAACAATCGTAGACCCCCCCTTAATATGAACATCTACATCATTGAAAAATATTATTGACTCCAAGCTGATTCTTGAGAAAACTATGTTGTCGACTTGATAAGGCCTTAGTAAAGAGATCTGTCAGTTGATCTGTAGTATTCACATGACAGGTTTTCACCACTCCTTCTTGAATCTTCTCACAGATATAATGATAGTCGATATCTATGTGCTTCGTTCTTTCATGGAATACTGGATTTTAAGCAATTTACAAGGCAACTTGGTTATCAGAAAACATTCTTACCGGTTGTGTTTGAGGAATTTTGAGTTCAACCAATAACATAGACAACCATGTAATCTCGGAAAGGGTAGTCCCCATGCTTCTATATTCGGCCTCAGACGAAGACCTGGATACTGTATTTTGCTTCTTGACTTTCCAGGAAACCAAGAAATTACCCAATTTGATACAATAACCTGTAATAGATCTTCTACTCTCCAAACAACTAGGCCAGTCTCACCTTTTGAATTAATAAATATTCCTAGATCCGGATCATTATTAATATACTTAACAATCCTCAATGCAACATCCATATGATATTTCTTTGTTTATTGCATTTATTGACTCAAACATTGGACCGAAAAAGAAATATCAGGTCGGGTAATAGTCAAGTACAACAGTTTGCTAATAAATTTCCTATATATATATCAGGTTTTTCTAACAACAAATCATCAACATTTGTTCTAACATGCTTATCATATGATTTGCTAGTATACTTGACATTCAACTCCATAAGAGTTTTCACAGCTTTACAACCTGAAAGACCACACTTAGATATCGTCTCAAGAGCATATTTTTTCTCATTAAGAATCAGTCCCTGATTTGATATGGAAATTTTAATACCTAAAATGTATTTGAGATCTCCAAGATCCTTTATTTTGAACATTTACATGAGCATTTCTTTCAAATCGCTAATCATATCAACAATGTTTCCACATATCATCAACATACACAAGCAACACAACAATTTGATCACCATCACGTTTTGTAAATAGGGAGTAATCAAGTATTGACTGAGAGTACCCATTCTTTATGAGTGCCTTAGTCTATTTGATATTCCACTGTCTAAAGGATTGCTTTAGCCTATAAAAAGATTTTCGTAATCTACAAACCAAATTCCTCTCCTCCTGATTACGAAAATCTAGCCTTATACCTTTCAATAGAGCCATCAACATTCATTTTTATCATGTATACCCATTTGCATCCTATGGATCTTTTACCTTAGGGTAATGGGACCATGTCCCGTGCATGGTTCTCCTCAAGGGCAACTATCTCATCTTTCATGGCCTGAACCCATTCTGCATGCTTTTCAGTCTCAGCAAAGGAGTTTGGCTCAGTTATCCTGGACAAGGATGAAACAAAACTCTCAAGCGAAAGAGACAAATGTTCATATGTCACGCAATTTGTGAGTGGGAACCGAGAGTAGACGCATTCACCAGATCAGTTATGGCTAAATTTTACAGAGACGATAGCAGAAGCAACGGGCGACACAAATCCACGACGTCGTTCACGACGTCAAAGTCCTTGAAGGATGGGAAGAGCACGTCGCGAAGACGGTCCTCGATACGGCCGGGCTTCGACGCTGACAATGACGTTATGAATCTGCTGCATGGCTCATATCCTGTCAAGATTGAGCTCAATCGACTGGAGAATAAAGTTAGAGGTACGAATGGGTTCGATCTAGTGGTTTTAGTGGCGGGTTCAGTTTTTTATTTTTGATTGATTGGGATTTGATATTGTTGCAGATAAGGATAGAGAGCTAGGAGAAGCGCATGTTGAAATTAAAGATTTGAGGTTATCTGACGTAACACAAACAGGTTGTTGAAAAGGTAAATACCAATTTATTTTGGCCTTTTTCAAGTTCTTCCTCTAATTTTAGTGATATCCTGTGGTATTTTCACTTGAGTTGGAGATGTTTGCTTATGTTTTGTCGATGAATATAAGGCCATGTACAGTAGTTTTCCGTGGGCAAGTGTGGGTTAGCAATTAGATAATTATATAGGTTAGATTGGTCGAAATGGCGTCACTTTAATGTTGACAAAAATTTGAAGTTACATAAAGTGGGCTAGTCAAAATCGTAGCATATGATATAATCTCGTAGCAATCATTAGTTTGACATTTCATTGCTATTCCTTATGGTTAATGACCCCAATATGAAGATCTAGAGATTATCTTTATGGAACCTGATCATTCTCTGGCCCATCCTGTTAAAGTGCAGAATGGCAGAGGACGGAACTGGAGGCAGAGGAGAAGAAAAAAACCCTAACTAGCCACATCATTTGATAGGATCACTTATTATATTCTATTAAGGGCATCAAATCATCTATCAACCCTAGAAGTTAGGTATAAATAGTGCAGGAAAATTACAATCCTATCAAATAGGTCCTGAAGAACTAAAAAAATAGAACACCCTAAAGAAACAATCATAAGGAATCAGTCAAAGACAAGCCCACATACTTGTGTGATAGTGGAGTTTGACCCTCATAAACTCCCCCATCAAACAAACATCATCAACAAATAACAAAAGAAAATTATTCTGCAGAATAAATGTTCTTCACTCCAAGCAGGCCCCGCAGAACATGATGCTGGTGCATCCCAAGAGCCTTGGTGAAAAAATCGGCCAGGTGCTGAGAGATGCTCATATGTTGCGTCTTGACAACCCTTTATATTTTTTCGCTAATGTAATGAAAATTAATCTCTATATGTTTTGTTCTTTCATGGAATATGGAATTAGATGCTATCTGCAAGGCAACTTTGTTATCACATAATAAAACAACAGGATTAAGATGTTCTATCCCTAATTCTTCTAACAACCTCCAAAGCCAAATTATGCTATCTGCAAGGCAGCTTTGTTATTATAGAATAAAAGAATAGGATTAACATGCTTTATCCCTAGTTCTTCTAACAACCTCCAAAACCAAATTATTTTAGAGAAGGTAGTACCCATGCTCCTATACTTAACTTCTACTGAGTATTTGGACAGTACTTTGCTTCTTAACTTTTCAGGAAATTAACGACTTAGCCAACTTTATACAATATCCACTGACCGATTTCATGCTTTCTATACATCTGGCCCAATTTAAATCAAAATATACAAAAAAAACTAATATGCTATCAAAATCAAGTCATATGCCAAAACCTGGTTTATTTTTTATATACATAATCACTCTTATAGTTAGGGGTGAGCAAAAGAGTCTGACTGGACCGAATTTTCGACTAAATCAGCCCGAGATCGGACAAACATTTTTTTTAAGGTTGGGCTCAGTTTTTAAGCCCAAATTCTTGGAAGAATAGGCCTGACCCGACTATTCTCTTAATGGACTAAATATTGGGTGATTCCTCATCATAACCTAGTCCAGTCCATTCATATCCTTAGCCCTCAGCATTCTCAGCGATTCCTCAGCATTTCCTCATGTCATATCCCTCCCTCCATCGTCTTTACCAGTTGTCTCTACCACAGTTTCGTCTAGGTCACAATGATGGGAAGCCCAACGGCGCACGACAACTCTCAATGGCATCTCTCAACGGCGCATAGCAAACCAAGTTCCATCTCTGTTACGTCTAAGTCACTGTGGATTAGGTAACAGTTCTTCCATTTCCCGATTCGACCTAGTCCGTCCGCCGAATTTTCTGCCAATCATAGTTTCAAATTTGACATGAAATTAGATTGATTTTCTTTCTTTGCTTGCGATTCTCGGCTAACCACACTGTCCATCTGCCTATATCTGTCTTAGCGTGAAATTGTGATTTGTTTTAATAAAAAAATTTGGTTCAAGACCAAGACCGGCCTGAGTCAAGCAAGACCGGCTCAGGCATTTTTTTTCTTCCCGAAATTGGTCTCGGTCCTCCAAAGTGAGGACCGAAATTTTGAGCTCGGGCTCGCCAAAAAGACTGGTTCGTCCCGCCCAAGCTCACCTTTACTTATAGCGACATCTAGGTGGGATCTTTTTGGTTCATGCATATATTGACTCAAATGTTGAACGACAAATGAAATATCAGGTCTAGTAATGGTAAGGTAAAACAATTTCCTTATTAATTGTTTATATGCATTCGGGTTGTCAAGAAACAAGTCATGTTGATTAATACCTAAGTGTTCATCATAAGTCCTTCCGGTAAGCTTTAAATTCGGTTCCATGGGAGTCCTAACTACCTTGCATGATGACAAATCTAAATCATAAATCATTATCTCTTTTTGTAAATAAAGAATAATCTATTTTTGATTGTTAATAGCCTTTTTTAATGAAGAACTTAGTCAGTTTCAAACCATACATGGATTTTCGTGATCTACAAACAAGGTTATTACTCTCCTGATTACGAAAACCAGGAGGAACATTCATATAAATCTCTTCATTTAGACCTCCTTACGTACATCTTAACAAACTGTGTCATAAGTCTGAACTTGTGATTGAAAACATTCGATATACTCTAAAGTCATTTTAACATCCTCCCTTAAACCAATGTTTATGAACATTGGTTTACCCATGGACTTAGTGCCTGACCTCAACCTTTTAATGGGAGTATCATTATTTTTGGTGTCGTCTGGATTTGAACCTATGCATTCTGATACCATGTAAGACTTAAGACGTACGGCTTAATCAACTGTCTCATAAGTCAGACGAGACACATAGGTAGTCTGTTGTGGTAAAAAGACTTCCTCCTCTTGACGAGGGACAGAAGACTCAAACACTAGATCATCATCGTCTTGTGATTGAGGGTCAGGAGCAACACTATCTAACTCAGATAAAATATCATCATTGTTATTAGTATTCGTCAACTGACAATTAGGGGAAGTGGTATAGGGTTCATGAGACATGTCATCAGCACACATTTGTTCATTAAAAAAAAGGCGATTTGTTCATTAAAAAAAAGGCGAGACGGCAACATTATGTTTAAAAAATGGAAAAATATGCTCATAAAATTTAATATTCCCGCTAACGAACAAATGTTTATTCTGCAAATTATACAGTTTATATCCTTTTTTTTAGAATACTCCATAAAAACTTAAGCAATACCCTTAGGGGACAACTTATCTGTAACAGTAAGATTCTTTGTGATTCACACACACTCAAGCAATCTTAAATGATTAGTTCGAGGAGATTTCTTAGTCATGATTTCTAATGGATATTTTCCATCAAGAATGGGTAAAGGAGTACGCTTTATTAGGTAATAAGCAACAAAAATACAGTCACCCAAAATATGTCAGGAATAGATCCCTACAATTTCAAAGATCGGCTAACCTCTAGAAGGTGTTTATGTTTTAGTTCCACCCTACTATTCTGTTGAGGGGTATATGGGCAACTACTCTGATGAACAACTCTTTTTTCTTTAACAAAACTTGTAAACACCTGATTTTGGCTCGGGATAAAAATACTGTATGAGAGGAATCGAGATTTGACAAATATATATAGTATATACATATGTATATTTGAAAACTAAAAAAAAAAATTCCAACGGTGGAAAATTGCCTCTTTTCCACCGATTTTTTTTATTATTAAAAAACAAAAAAAGTTTTTATTAATTAATTAAATATTTACACATTTCTTCTATAAAAGGTAGATGAATGAATTCAATGAAGAGAGGCTTCAAAGAAGATGAAGCTACGGTGAAGAGTTTCAATGAGAAGAGAAGGAGAGAAAAAAAATAGAAGAGAAGGAGAGAAAAAAAATAGAAAAAAAAGAGAGAAAAAAAGAGAGAAAAAAAGAGAGTGAAAAATACCGATAATTATCGGACTCGGTTCCTCGTACGGTATTTTAAACCTCCAATGAGTTAGGTATATTTATCTCATATTCAATATCATATTTGTATTTTATAAATGTGAAATAAAATTGAGAGTTTATATACATATATTATATATTTATGTATAATATACTTGTTTATATATATATATATATATATATATGTATAATATATATTTATATTATGTTTATGTATTACTATATATATCTATATGTATAATATATATTTATATTATGTTTATGTATAACTATATATATCTATATGTATAATATATATTTATATTATGTTTATGTATTACTATATATATCTATATGTATAATATACTTGTTTATATATATATATATATATATATGTATAATATATATTTATATTATGTCTATGTTATCTATCTATCTATATGTATAATACATATATATATATTATGTATATGTATAATATATGTATATTATGTATATGTGAAAAAACATAATTTTCAAATATGACTTAGGTCATTCCCAAACTTTGATGAAGGTTACAACTCGGTCCTTGGACTCTCGGGTTATTTCTGGGACGTTATCGAGTGTTATAAACCAAACCGGAAAGGTTTTGGGCTATTTGTGCAATTTTTGATTATTTTTTTATTCAGCTCGTTTTTAAAAAAAATTACATTTTGATTTCTAAACTTTTCTAGACATTCCATGATTTCTCAAAATGTTACAAATAAGTCTAGAATAATTTTCGGGTTATTTTATGGAATTTTATCAAGTGTTACAAATAAATCTAGAATAGTTAAGGGTCACTTAAGTAATTTTAAAAAAATATTTTCAGTTTAGTTATAATATTTTCAAAAATTACATTTTTGATTCCTAAATTTTTCTGGACATTCCATGACTTTAAAAAATGTTACAAATAAGTCTATAATAAATTTTGGGTTATTTTAGAACTTTACCAAGTGTTACAAATAAGTCCATAATAGTTTAGGGTCTTTTCTGCAATTTTCGAAATATTTGTCCAATTCAGCTCAAATTTTAATAAATTGCATTTTGGTCCCTATTTTTTTTGGACATCCTATAACTTCTCAAAATGGGACGAATTAGTCCAACGAGTTTAATATCTTCAAAAAATCATTCGTGCATGTTTTGACACGTTTAAAAATGGCTCGAGAGTTAAATCATTTTTTTTCGAACACGATTAACTTTATTTCTCTTTTGTTTATTTGAAATTAACTCAAAAAAAAAATTGTTTGTACATGGTTTGTTTAATTTAAATAAAATGCATATAGTCTTTTTGGGCCAAGCATGATAAAAACGGGCAATTCGGGCAAAATTGAAATAAACATTCAATAGCAAATTAAAAGTACCGAAAGGGCGGATTATGAGCTCGCGAGCTTTTAAGACGTAATCAAACCCCCGAACTCGATTGTCTGGACGTAGACCTTTTTAAGCCCTAGGATGTTAATTTCATGTACCTTAGGCAATTTTAGGATTCCGATTAGCCTTTAATTAATCAGTGGCGACTCTTTCAATTTTTTCGGTCTGGTTGATGACCCCGCTCGACCGGACCCTTCGCTCGCCAAGACCCGACATTTCAAAAACGAAATTTAAAAATATTTTCCAAACGGGTCGGGGAAAGTCGGATTTGACGTCCAACAAAACTCATTCAGGTTATCACTCAAAAATCACCACCATTTGCTGATCTAAGATTCTTAATAGAATCATTAAGCTGATTCTTAACCACAACAAATAATTGTTTTAGGGAAACTAGAACATCAGACCTGTTAACAATCAGATAAATCCAAGTGACCCTAGAATAATCATCTATGAGGGTCAAAACATATTTCCTACCACCATATGTAGGTTTCTGATAGGGACCCCAAACATCAGCATGAACGAGTTGAAAAAATACATTTGCTTTAGAATCAGATACAAGAAAAGGTAAAGGAGTAATCTTAGCAAGATGACAAATCACACACTCATCAGCAACCGAATTTCTATTCTTAACAAATCTCAAACCATTTACATGTTGCAATGACTTAAAAGACGCATGTCCAAATCGCATATGCCATAATAGTGGCTGGTCTATTGAAGAAGTTAAAGCAACAAAACTAGATGAACTCGACAACAAGATATGAGGTCTAGTCCTAAGAACAAACAGGCCAGAATCTTCCCTATCAGCCCCAAGACCCTCCCACTCGAGATATCCTGCATAATAACATTTTTCGCAAAAAAGGTTACAAAGCAACTCAGTTCAGATGTGAGCTTAGACACAGAGATAAAGGTTGTATTTAAAATTGTGTAAATACAAAACATTTCTTAAAATCCAACTAGAACTAAGTATGTAATCACATATTTCTTCTACTGCAACATATAATCCATTCGACAATTGTACCCTAGATTTAACCACTTTTTTATTCTCAGGCCATACATATCTATTAGACATGTGATTTGTAGCACATGGGGCAACACTAAAATCAGATCTAGGATTCAATAATCATCATTTTGGTGTCGAGAACTAAAACTGGTCATACCTGCCATATTAAGCTAGGCACTTGGGGCAACACTAGTCTGCACAGAAGATGTACCAACACAGCTGATAGCTTGCAGGAACTACCCAAACTACTCAGAATAAAGCTCACTCCTCCTGGCTTGTTTGAGTTTTTAGTAGATAAGGGGGCGGAAAAAAATCAACATACCCAGAATTGGTGGAAGAGACAACATTGACATGTGAGTTATGGCATTTTCCCATCTTAAAATCTCTAACTTGAAACAATTATTCTTAACATGCCCTTTCTTCTAGAAGAACTCACAACCTTCAGCATAACATCTGTACTTAGTGTGACTTTTATTGTGACAAAAGTCACATTCAAGACTTAGATTAACCCTACCCTTATTTTCAGTAGAAGAGACGACATTGACTGACCTCACACCTGTAACTCTTGTATGCCTTTCCTCTTGAATAACCGTACTATAGGCCTGATTAAGAGAAGGTAAGGGGGTCCAAAGTAAAAGATTGCTTCTAACACCTGAATTGGTCTCATTCAGGCCCATAAGAAACTGACAAAGGCGTTGGTTATCATAATGGTCAATATGCTTATTAAATTTCTCACAGACACAGGAGTCAAGATCATTAGCAGCATCATACTCATCCCAGAGGAACTTGAGTTTAGTAAAAAAGGCTGAAACATAGTCTAAACCCTGTTGGGCAAGGACAAACTCCTTATGTAACTGATAAAGTCGCAGTCCATTCACCTTATCATACCTTTTCCTAAGGTTTTTCCATACAAGACAAGCATCGATGGAGTACATGATAGATCTCCAGAAAGAGAGTTCATAATCTAATAGAATACAACTTCATTACACATATCCCATAGTGCATGTAGAGTAGTATCAAACAGATTTTTGATATAATTCCTTTCAACAAATCTAAGCTTATTTTTTCCTCGAAGAGTAACCAATATGACACGACTCCATATAGCATAATTCTCAGGACCAATAAGCATGATGGATATGGGACTCATACCTGTATTATGGGAAGGGTGAAGGTATAGGGGTGGTTAGAGTGAACTTGATCGGCGAAATCCGGGCATGCATGGATCACTTCCGCATCAGCGATTGGGGATATCACCTCCACGTCTGCAGTATCATCAGCAATGGGAAGGATCACATTGAAAAAATAGGAATTGTAAAATAGTGAATCAGTCAGACAAGAAGGTTCAAGAAGATGAACCGTCTGACGAACTGAAATCACGAAATGCTTGGGGGAAGAAGAATATAAAGAGGGCTAAATCAAGAAGCGGAAGCAATGATCAATAATCTCATACGAGAAGACGATTATGGTATTGCTCTATTACCATGTCAAAGTGAAGAATGGCAGAGGACGGAACCAGAGGCAATGGAGAAGAAGAAAATCCTAACTGGACGCAGCATTTGATAGGGTCACCTATGATATTCTATTAAGGGTATCATATCACCTATCAAGAGGTATAAATTAGGGGTGATCAAAAGAGACTGGCAAGACTGAATTACCGACAAGACTGACCCGACTAGGACCGAGACCGAGCGGGCGAGTTTTTTTCTTTAAGGTCGGTTTCGGTTTCGTTTTTTTTTTCCGAAAGCCCGACTAGGCCCGTCCTTGAAGAAAACCCTCCTAGTTATTCATGGTTTAACCCTTGAAACAATAGTAATTCATGACCTTGAAGCATTCAACAACCCTTGGATCAGTTCCATAAGGGAAGTGCGACGGAAGACGAGAAGCGAGATGGTTCCAGACCAAAACTTCGGTGATTTGTTTTGGTCAATACAACTAGAGTTTTTTTGGCCAAAGTCAGTCTCGATACCTCCAGCTGTTAGCAATAGTATTATAGCTGTTAGGAATAGTAAAATAGCTGTTAGATTTGAATGTATAAATAGAATACGTGTACATCAATTCAATAGTGAAATACAATCAAATATTCAATTTACGGTGCTCTGTCATTGTTCATATTCCCAAAATTGACCCTATTCAAACCCTCAGCCCTTACTCTTCACCCAAGGATCTTTTGGTGCTCTGTCTTTGTTCATATTCCCAAAATTGACCGTAGTAAATTCGACTCTTGTTCTGAAAATGTGTCTTTGTGGGTTATGGTGTTAACCAAAAGGGCTATCGATGTTATAACCCAAAGAGTCATCACATGTTCACCACCATGAACTGTGATTTTCTTGAGACCGAATACTATTACCAAACCCAACCTAGTGGTCAGGAGGAGAAAGAGTATATATGCACACTAAGTTGACTTCCATCCTCTGAAGAAATTATTGCAAATAATCATAACCCTGAAAATCAGCCTGAAAATGAGTCACTTCCTGATACTAGCATATAATCCATGGCAGAACCAAGTGTCACCGAAAAAAATCATCATACCCAACTTGGTGTCTAAGGCAAGGAGTGCTGAAAATTCTGAAAATCCATATGTTTCCTCTAACCATAGTGACCATGAGATAGCAGTAGAACATGTTGAACCAATACACGAGGAAACAACAAGATATACACTACCATCAAGAAGTAATAGGGGAGTTCCACCCAAACGGTACTCCCCTGAAAAGGAAGCTCAAAGATCTAAGTATCTAATGAGAAACATGGTCAAGGGGAGTGTGTCCCAAGAAGCCAGGGCGTTTACTACAACGTTATACTCAAAACAAATTCCCAACTCAGTTCAACAAGCCTTGGAGTCAAAGAATTGGACATAAGAAATGAAGATAGAAATGGAAGCATTAAAGATAAGTCACACATGGGAGAAATGTATCCTACCGACGGGAAAGAAACCAGTTGGATGTCAATGGGTATTTACGATCAAATACAAACTAGACGGAACCATAGAAAGATACAAAGCTCGACTGGTAGCAAAGGGATATACTCAAACATATGGAATTGACTACTCCGAGACATTCACTCCAGTAGCCAAAATTGACACAATCAGAATTTTATTCTCAATAGCTGTAAATGAAGACTGACCGCTCCACCAGTTTGATGTAAAAAATGATTTCCTACATGGAGAGTTAGAAGAAGAAGTATTCATGGAAGCACCACCTGGATTCACAGATGGGTTTCAATCAAGATAAGTATGTCGATTAAAGAAGACGCTTTATGGGCTTAAACAATCAGCTCGAGCATGGTTTGGCAGGTTTACCTTAGCAATTAAGCGATATGGATACAAACAGAGCAATTCAGACACACTCTCGTCATCAAACAAAGAGGTGATTTAATAACATGGTTAATTATATATGTTGATGATATGATCATTATAGGAAATGATAAAGAAGAGGTGTCAATACTAAGGTAAAACCTATTCGCTGAATTCGAGATGAAGGACTTAGGAAGACTCAAGTATTTCTTGGGAATAGAAGTACTAAGATTTAAAAAATTTATTTTATATTTCAAAGAAAATATATTTTAGATCTATTAGCAGAAACATGAATGATTGATTGCAAACCGGCGGATACACCAATGGTAACTGTTGGATCGTAAACTGCTGATTGCTGATCTGGCAGTTAATTGAATGCCAGGTGATGGTGGAATAATGCTCTCGCCTTAGCTCTAGTAAACCTGCAGGTAGGGGATCACAACAGATGGGGTGTCTCTGGGTCCCTCTCCGATGCTTAAATGAGTATATGGGTGTGTATAGCTCAAAACGTAATGAATGTATGTAAAGCAAATGTATTTATAGAGTAGGAGAGATCAAACCGTATATGGTAACCGTATATCTTCGTGAATATTGTGTTGTTGAAGATTTAGATAGTAGATATTGCAGTTACGGCAAGATATTGCAGTTACCATATCTAATCCTTAGTGAATATGTGCCCGAGATATGCGGGATATCGTGGCCACTTCCTTATTAACGGCTGGTGGGACCAGAGGAGAGAGGCAAGGCTCTTCGGGGTGAGCACTCCCATGGCGAGCAGTAGGAGGTCATGACTTGGTGAAGAATGGCGACCAGCTAGGGAGCCTTTGGCGTCCATATCAACCTGAGCTCAATCTTGGGTCACTCTATGGTGGGCCAGATTGACTTTGACTTAGGCCGGTCCAGTTCGAATAACTTGGGTTTACCACTCCATGGTTATTGGGCCTTCGAGGCCTTTTCTTTATTGGGTTGTCACTATCAATACCCAACATTTGCCCCCGAAGCTTGATTGAAGTTTCTTCAGTCGAGCTTGATTACCTGGTAGGGTTTGAGATAGTGACACTTTAGATTTGGTTTTCCTTGTCTCCTTCTGTGGTTCATGACTTTATGGACACTTCATGCTTGTTTGGCGGTCAGTCATTCCATTGTCCAGGGCTGAAGGAATATTCAATATTTTGTTCCTTCTTGGCGATCACTCCAGGCAGTCTAGATTCCTGAGGGTTTACCTTTTTCTATTAGGCGACCATTGCCTTTGAAAAGGATTTTCCCAAAAAGGCCTATTTAGTGCGCTGGCGATCACTCTGTCTGTTTGATGGACTTTAGCATTTAATAACTGCACAGTCATCTAGAAGTCGAACGGTCGCTTGAAGCACGCCTGTCATTTAATATTCTGTAACCCAAGGGTAGTCTGGCAGCTTTCTACACTGGCCAGTCGTTTGTCTCCCCGAGGTGTCTCTTAGAATTCTGACATTGCTTCGATTTTTTCCAAAAAGGTGCAATTATTCTCTGCGCTGTTTCGATTCTGTCTGTGGCGGTTACTCCTTTTTTGTCTATATAAGGGACAGCAGTTCCCTTATTTTGTTTTTTACATTTTCCTTCCTTCAGATTCTAGAGCATCATCTGTTTTCCGATTTCATTTTCTGCAATCTTCCCTTTCTCCTTGTCAATCTTCTAACCTTCCACCTTAGCAAAATCCATGGTCACCCACAGCCAATCGAATGGTAAGACCAAAATGACGGCCAACATGCCTTCTTCTTCGGGCCCCAAGGTGCCAAAGAATGCTAATGCCCCTGTCAATCAGGGACGGTTCTACACCAGCCTCGGCTGATAAACAAACTGACCTTGGAAGGTCCGCGGCCATACCTGTGGTAGTGGATGGACCGGAAATCCATACGCCCATCTTTTCTCCAAAAGGTAAATACTCTATTTTGTTTATGTTATGAGAATATCCCCTGTTGTTTTTCGTTTTCATATTTGTTCTTGCCATATTTGAACTGCTTAAGTAGATGCCAAACTCAACGAACTGAAGTCGGCTTACTTTAAGACGGTGGTATCCATCGGTGGTTTTGGTAAAGTGGATGCCCCCAGGTACCCAGGCCTGGGACTGCATTACCCTCGCAGCGGAGATGTTTACATCTATGCGGCCCAGATCGATGCTGGGTTGCGTTTTCCTCTCTGCGGGGATTTGCAGAAGCTGTGCCGGTATTATGGGATACATACCACTCAACTTGTACCCAACGCCATTAGGATTTGGGTCGGATTCAAGTTCCTGTGTATACGTCAAGAATGAACGTATTCACTGGCCTTATTCCGGTGCTTCTTCCGATTGGCCGTTAGGGCGAACCACCTCCACCACTTCCAGTCTCGTTGGCCAAAGTTCGCGGAGTGGAGATGTCAGTCGTGAAGTTGGAATGTCCATGTCCGGTTGGTCGATGATTTCCATGTCACCAACTCCAACTACAAGAAGTTCTACTTCTTCTACAAAGGGGGTGTGTCTTGGGAGTTGTCTACGCCGGATAAGGATATTCCCCTATTTTTGGTGAGCTGTCCGGGAGCGACCGGAATGCCATCGATGATCTGTTCCGGTTGCATAGATCATCCAGTTTTCACCCCATCCACTCAATGGCGGAGACCACTGAGAGTATGCTCGAGATGGTGGGCATTCATCAGGCCATGCCACTTTTTGATGATTGGGTAATTCTTCTAATCCTTTTTTCCGCTTATTGGTTGTAGGCAACCGGGAGCGAAAACTCATAGGTCTCTTTGATGACCAGAGAAAGGCGGGGCTGTCCACGGACCAGGCGTCGCTGAATCCTCCTCCTCCTCCTTCTAGGCGTTCCTCTAAAAGGAAGCCCGAGGTGGAACTTCCCCTGGCCACCGTTGGCCCTCGCCAACCAGGTACATTGCCTTCCTATTCGCCCCTTCTTTGTTTCCACGCCTTAGGTTTCTGGGTTTTGACATGTCTATTTATTTTTTTCAGAGAAGCCCACCGCTGACGTGGCTCGGGACCCTCCTCCTCCCCCTGCCAAGAAGGTCAAGGGTTTAGGTGAGGATCGTCCTGCTCTTCCCAAAAGTCCTCCTCCTCCTAAGGGTTCCATTGCCCCCAAGGAGAAGGCTATGGCCTTGGCGACCCCTACTCCTCCTGAGCCCTCAGCCTCTATTCCTCCCAAGGAATCTGGGCTCAGAAGAAGGGGCTCGATGCCCCCGGTACTTCGAAGACTCCTCCTGAGGAGTACTGCTCATTGGCGAGCATGTTACAGCCGCCCAAGGCTGCCAATTCCTGGGGCGTTTGGTTCCCCAATGGAGACTTCTCGAAGACGGGGGTCTCCGACAAGAAAATTCTCCGGGGCAACCCGGATTTATGCATGCGACTCCTGGAGGGGATAATTCCTCCCATGGATCGTTCCGTGGTTCCCTCAGAGCTGCACCTTATCGAGAGGATGATGAGGACACATTTCGAACGAGTCGCCCTGGTAAGACTTCAAATCTTCGTTATGCTTTCGTATTACTTGTACTTTTTCATAGACTAACAGCCTTTTCACCCTTTGTTCCCTTTGTTTCCAGCTCGTTCGAGAAGAGGTGGCGATCGGTCGAGTCGTCGGGGAGATTGCCGACAAGCAGACTGACCTGCTTGTCGAGATGAAGCAATATCGGAGCCTGGGGTTCTCCCCTGGGCAGCTGGAGGCCATGAAGTCAACTGCCGACTCGGCAGTTCTTCTGGTGGAAGGTGCTCGAAAGGAGTACTTCAGGAAGAAGGAGAGGCTCATTGCTAATGTTAAGAAGAGGGAGACTGATGCAGCAGTCGCCCTTCAAGAGTCTGAGGCCCTTCATCGGTGCTTAGATGAAGGTGAGGCTGTTAGGGCTCGCCTGGAGGCTGAGCTCAAGGAGGCCTGAACCCAAAGGGCAGAGGCAGAAGCTCAACGGGTCGCCGCTGAGTCTCAGAGGGAAGCAGCTGAGGCTCAGAGAGTTGCTGCTGAAGTCAGGGGAATCGCCCTGGAGGAGTAGAAGGAACAACTGGCTGCACAGCTGAAGTCTGTTCCTTCCTCCCAAAATGTGGTCAACGACTTCAAGGCATCTGAAGAGTTCGTTGACTGTGCTTTTGAGGTGATAAAGTTAGAGATTGCTGACTTTCTCCAAGTCTTGGTCGAGGATATCCAGGGGATTGACCCCAACTTCCCTGTTCGGGAAGTTGAGTCCCTTAAGCCCTTCCTCCGGAGTTCCCTTCCTTAGGAAACCCCTGCTGCTGTTACTGAAGAGGTCGACCCAGCTGCTGCTGTCGATGAGGTCGATCCTGCTGCGACTGTCGAGGAGGTTGCCCCCGAAGGCGAGCAGAGTATCCCTGCTCCTGAAGACTCCAAGGCCTGAAGCCTCCACCTCTCCGGCGATCATATGTTTCTTTTGTTAGATAATTGTTTCTTTATCTTTTTTTGTATTTTGGGTTGATTTGTAATTATTTTTTCAATTAAAGACTCAGTTTTTATTGAATGCCTTTATATTCATAAGCCTTTATGTTTTTTCGACTTTGAATGTGTTGGCGATTCCTCCGATATCTTAATCGTAATTACCTTCAACCTTTTCTTTCACTTTATGAGAGTCTCAACCCTTAAGGTTTTTGGACTTTTCTTTTAGGCTCAAAATGATAAAACCTTATAGAATTATCCCTTTATCTCGCCAAGTATAAACTCCTTAAGGGAAATATCTTAAGACTTAAAAGTATAGACTTCTAGGCTTGAAGATGTATAACCTTATTGAAGTTTAAACGTTTTGGAATGTTCGCCTTCGCGAAAGGAACTTGTTTCTTAAAGCTTTACCTTCCATAGTGATCGCTTAAGATTCATTGTCCCTCTTTCATAATTTGCTTCGTAAAGGAATTGTTATCTTTAGCAGATAACTTTTCCGAAATTCGTCCAACTTATAAGAGGATACCTTCCTTGATGGATTGATCATCTTCATCGTTAACACTCCTGCCTGATTTTGGTAACAGGTCTTCTGCCTGACTTTGGCGTCAGGTCTTTCGTTTTTCCTAACTCTGTTGTTAAGTCTTTGGCCTGACTTTGGCGTCAGGGCTTTCGTTTTTGCCTAAATCTATTGCTAGGTCTTTGGCCTGACTTTGGCGTCAGGGCTTTTGTTTTGCCTAACTCTGTTGCTAGGTCTTTTGGCCTGAGTTTGGCGTCAGAGCTTTTGTTTTGCCTAACTCTGTTGCTAGGTCTTTTGGCCTGACTTTGGCGTCAAGGCTTTTGCTTCGATTTGATTCGAGTGGTCATACTTTATGAAGGAATGACTTGCTTTTATTGACATAACATTTTGATTACAAGCTATGTATGAAATCTCCTTAAATGTTCAGAATTGAATGGACGGGGTAACCTTTCACCTTCAGTGGTTTCCAAATAGTAAGATCCTGGGGCGGCGATCTCTACTACCTTGTATGGCCCTTCCCACTTAGCTAAAAGCTTATTCTGACTGTCCAATCTTGTAAATTAATTCATTCTCATAACCATCTTCCCCACGAAAAATTGGCGAGCGCTGACTTTTCTGTTGAAGTATCGAGCGGTCGCCAGGCGCATCTTGGCTTGTGTTTTTTCTGATTGCCACCTCCTTTCCTCTGCCAGGTCGAGGTCAGTCCTGCGCTCGACTTCGTTTGCCTCAGTGTTAAAATGTAGGATTATGTGGGTAGGCACTGCTATTTCGGCGGGTGCTACTTCTTCTAATCCGTACACTAAACTGAAGGGTGTTTCTCCAGTGGCTATCTTAGGCGTTGTTCGGATAGCCCATAATACGTTTTCCAGTTCTTCTGCCCAATTTCCTTTGAATGCTCAAACTCTTTTCTTAAGTCCTACTAAAACAACCTTGTTGGCTGCTTCAGCTTGCCCATTCGTTTGAGGATGATGCACTGAGCTGAAACGATGGTCGACATGGTATTCTTCACAGAGCCATTTGAGATCTTTTCCTATGAATTGCGGACCATTATCACTGATAAGTATTTTAGGAATGCCAAACCTGGAAAATATGTTGATCTTCAGGAACTTAATGACTTGAAATTCCGTTGTAGAGGCCAAAGCTTTCGCCTCTATCCACTTGGTGAAGTAGTCGATCGCCACTATTATGTGAGTACGCTAACCAGTACTAATAGGAAAAGGACCCAATATATCCATCCCCCATTCAGCAAAAGGCAAGGCACCTGCCATTGGGGACAACAGTGTTGGCAGTCGACCTGATCGTGGTGCAAATTGCTGGCAAGTCTCGCACCTCTGCGTTAATTCAGCCGCATGTTTTCCCAAAGTTGGCCAGTAGTATCCCAGCCTGAAGATCTTTCTTGTCAATGATCGTGCACCTTCGTGGCATGCTGCCACCCCTTCATGAGCTTCTCGAAGAACTCTTTATGTTTCTGGATGAACAACACACCTTAGGTAAGGAGTCGAGTAGCCTCGCATGTAGAGTTCTCCATCTATAATCAAGTAACTAGCTGAAAGTCATCTTATCCTCGTAGATTCGCCTTCGTCTTCTGGGAGAATCCCATCTTTTAAGAAATTCTGGAACGGAGTCATCCATGTGACCTGTCCTTGAATGTTGAAGACTTATGCTCTGTTATCAAGAACTGGACATAAGGCTTTTTCCAAGAATTGTATGTCTTGAATTGTGGTTCCTCCGAATGCCAGCTTACTTAAAGAGTCTACCATCTGGTTCTCTTGGCGAGGAATAGACTCAATCGCAAAATTTGGAATTTCTGCGACGAGTTTCTTGGCGATGCTGAGGTACTTCTTTATCTTTACCCCTTGCCTCGTAAGTGTCATTGACCTGATTGACAATAAGTTCTGAGTCGCTTTTACCTTAAGCGCAGATATGCCCATTCCTTTTGCCAGTCTGAGTCCAGTAATAAGAGCCTCCTATTCTGCTTCGTTATTGGTCGCCTGGAACGTTAGGGCGATCGCATACTTTAAAGGCTCGCCCTCAGGAGGAATGAGAATTAAACCTGCCCCCGAGCCTTCTCTTGATGAAGATCCATCTGTATAAAATTCCCAGATCTGATTGTTGTCTGCTGATGAGTTTGGCCTATTATCTTCTTTTGTTTGACCATTACTTGTGCTTTCTACATTGAAATCAGCTAGTGTTTGACCTTTGATGGTCGTTTTTGGCGCAAATTTGATCTTGAACTCCCTGAGCTCGATCGCCCACTTGACCATTCTTCTTGAAGAATCTGGTTTCATCAGAAAGTATTTGAGAGGTTTATTGGTGAGGACCGTGATGTCGTGCGCGTGAAAATAAGGTCTCAGCTTTCGAGCACCAATAACTAAGGCATAGAGATACTTCTCAATCTGGACATATTTTATTTCTGCCGAATTAAACATTTTGCTAATAAAATACACTAGACTCTGGACATTATTTTCTTCCCTTATTATAACGGCACTAGCTGCCACGTCACTGATGCTCAGGTAAAGGAAGAGCTGCTCGCCTGGAATGGGCTTTACCAGAGCTGGGAGTGTTTGGATGTGCTGCTTCAAGAATTGGAACGCCTCCTCGCAGTCTGGCGTCCACTCGAACTTGCGGTTGGCCCTTAGAGTTTTGAAGAACGGGAGGGACCTGTCGCTCGCCCTGGAGAGGAAGCGATTGAGAGCAGCTAGACGACCATTCAGGCATTGGACTTCCATATGGAATGTTGGAGACTTCATCTCTTCTATACCCTTGAGCTTTTCCGGGTTCGCCTCGATACCCCGTTCGCTGACCATGAATCCCAAGAATTTACTAGATTTGACTCCAAAAGCGCACTTTGCAGGGTTCAGGCGAACGTTGTGCCTCCTCATGCACTTGAAACTTCACGAAGTTCTGTTGTGTGAGGATTGCCCTTGATGGTTTTGACGAGCATGTCATCCACATAAGCCTCCATGTTTCTCCCTAGCATGTCTTGGAACAGGCGGTTCACCATCCACTGATAAGTCGCCCCGGCATTGATTAGACTGAAGGGCATCACTTTGTATCAAAGAATGTCCCCGTCTGCATAGAAAGCGGTATGGGCCTCATCATCTAGGTGCATTCGGATATGGTTGTAGCTTGAATAGGCATCCATGAAGCTCACCAGAGGTTGCATCGACCAAGTGATCAATCCTGGGAAGAGGATAGGAATCCTTAGGGCAAGCTCTGTTCAGGTCGCGGAAGTCGACGCACATCCTCCACTTGCCGTTTGATTTCTTGACCAAAACTGGGTTGGCGACCCAGCTCTGGAATCTCACCGCTCTGACAAAGTCAGCTTCAATCAACCTGCCAACTTCCTGTCTGATCGCCAGGCGCATGTCTGTCCCGAACGATCTTCTTTTCTGAGCGATCGGCTTGATAGAAGGGTCTATCCTGAGCTCATAAGAGATGATGTCTGTACTGATACCTGGCATGTCGCTCGGCTGCCAGGCAAAGAGCTCCTTGAATTCCCTGAAGAGGGCAGTCATGGCCTGCTTCTGATCATCATTCAAGGTGGTCCCAATACGCACCTTCTTATTCGGGCCATCGACTTCTACTTATTCCAACTCTTCCATAGGTGCTGGTTGAGCCAACTCCTCACGAGGGCCAGCCTCTGTCTCGATGACGAGGGCTTCCCTTTAGTACTTCCTGCGCAGGCAGTTCACATAGCATTGTCGCGAGGAAGGTTGGTCGCCAAGTACTTCTCCAATCCCGTTGGGTGTGGGGAACTTCATCTTCTGATGGACTGTGGAGGCCACAATCTTGTTGGGGTTGATTGTGGTCTTCCCCAGGATGGCGTTGTATGACGTAGGTGAGTCGACCACCAGGAAGGTGACCGGTACCTTGATGCTCTTCCATCCCTTGCCCAAAATCACCGGCATGGTTATTGCCCCCAGTGGATAAGTCGTTCTCCCAGCAAACCCGATCAATGGAAAATCGACCCTCTTCAGGTCGCGTTTGAATTTGCTCATCTTCTTAAAGGCGTCCAGAAACAAAATATCTGTCGAGCTCCCTCCGTCGATCAGAATCCTCATCACGTCACAGTCGTCGATATCAGCCGTGATAACTAGAGCATCATTGTGGGGGGTGGTGACATGTGCCAAATCATCTTCGGAGAATGAGATGACAATGTCCTCTTCAGGTCGGGGTCGCTTTCCCAGTTGGACCGCTGTAGAAATCTGAGTCGCATAGACTTCCCTTGCATGTGACCCATCGCCTCCTGCGCCGAATCCGCCCGCAATCAGATTTACCCTTCTCTTGCTCTGAGATGGATCAGTTTGTTCAGTAGGAGTTGGCGAACGATTTCTCCTCGGTGGCGTTCGACTCCTATCACGCCCTGCCACAAATTACTTAAGCATTCCCCCTGAATCAGCTTCTCGATATCCCGCTTCAAAATGTGGCAATCATCAGTCTTGTGACCCTTGCACTTGTGGTATCTGCAATAGCTCTCTATATCTTTCCCCATGGGCTGACCACCTCTTCGAGCGGATCGTTCCTTGAAGGGAGTTGCGACTGCCAGTCGCCTTTCTTGGAGCCTCCTGTTGATGAAGTCGTTCACTTGGTCCAGGGTGCAATTCTTTGGCGAAGTCCCATTCGGCATGGGACCAGATGGATTAGTGGAATAAGTGGCCGCCGGCGGTTCAGTGGATGCCGGGGGTAGGGACTGGTGCCCCGATGTCATCTCCTAATCTTCCTGGGGAGCTGTGGCGCCATGATTCACAGTTTCAGTCGGTAGGGGCCCCGTGGCAGCGGGGCGAGTGTTTCCTTGGGGAGCAGGGGCTTGTCGGCGAGTCTTTCCTAGGATGGCCTCCAGCAATGATATCATCTCCGGGGTTAACTGGAGGTTTTCCCCGGCGATGTGAACGGTTTGTGGTGCTGGAGTTTCGGTGTGGTTGGGAGCAGGAGTCGTTCTGGAATTACCGACATGTTCTCGGGCCGTCCTCAGGGGGACGACATTGGGTGCTTCCTGGCTGGTAGGTTCTTGATGGAGAGGCGAAGCGGCGACGGAATCAGAGCTGTCCGAGGGTTGCTCGTGGGTCTGGTTCCGGCGGTTGTTTTGCGATCGAGTTCTCATGGTTGTATTACTCGGTTCTCACAGACGGCGCTAAATGTTGGATCGTAAACTGTTGATTGCTGATCTGACAGTTAATTGAATGCGAGGTGATGGTGGAATAATGCTCTCGCCTTAGCTCCGGTAAACCTGCAGGTAGGGGATCACAACAGAGGGGGTGTCTCTGGGTCCCTCTCTGATGCTTAAATGAGTATATGGGTGTGTATAGATCAAAACGTAATGAATGTATGTAAAGCAAAGGTATTTATAGAGTAGGAGGGACCAAACCGTATAAGGTAACCGTATATCTTCGTGAATATTGTGTTGTTGAAGATTTGGATAGTAGATATTGCAGTTACGGCAAGATATTGCAGTTACCATATCTAATCCTTAGTGAATATGTGCCCGAGATATGCGGGATATCGTGACCACTTCCTTATTAACGGCTGGTGGGACTAGAGGAGAGAGGCAAGGCTCTCTTCTGGGCGAGCACTCCCATGGCGAGCAGTAGGAGGTCGTGACTTGGTGAAGAATGGCGACCAGCTAGGGAGCCTTTGGCGTCCATATCAACCTGGGCTCAATCTTGGGCCACTCTATGGTGGGCCAGATTGACTATGACTTAGGCCGGTCCAGTTCGAATAACTTGGTTTTACCCCCTCCATGGTTATTGGGCCTTCGAGACCTTTTCTTTATTGGGCTGTCACTATCAATACCCAACAGTAACAAACCATGGGCTTTGGATAGTAGAAGGAGCACAACTGGCAGAGAAAGGGAAATATCAACGAATGGTAGAAAATTGATATATCTCTCACACACGCGTCCGGATATCGCATATGATGTAGGAGTGATAAGTCAGTTCATGCATCAACCTCAAAAAGAGCATATGGATGCAGTATGGAGAATTATAGAGTACTTGAAGGATACATGAGACTTGGCCAAAAAAAAAGCATACATGAGGTCATGGGATACTCTTCAAGCCAAACGGACACTTGAAGATACAAGGATACACCGATGCGGATTGGGCAGGAAATGCAACAGATCAAAGATTGACATCAGGATATTTTACCTTTGTCGGAGGAAACCTGGTTACATGGAAAAGCAAAAAACAGAAAATATCAAGTGCAGAAGCAGAATTCCGAGGAGTTGCCCGAGGATTGACAGAAGTTCTACAGTTACAAAAGTTGCTAACTGAGATTGGATTTTCTCCATAACAGTCTAGCAAAATTATGTGTTTTAATCAAGCTGCAATCAGCATTGCACACAACTCGGTACATCATGACTGCACCAAGCACGTAGAAGTCGACAGACATTTCATCAAAGAAAAACTAGAAGCAGGAATTGTGGAACTACCATATGTACGATCCGAAGACCAGCTAGCAGATATATTAACTAATGCAGTAAACTGAAGAATTTTTAACACTATACTCAACAAGTTAAACATCAGAGATCCCACTGCTTAACTTAAGGGGAAGTGTTAACAAATATAGTTGTTAGCAATAGTATTATAGTTGTTAGTAATAGTATTATAGCTGTTAGGAATAGTAAAATAGTTGTTAGATTTGAATGTATAAATAGAATACATGTAAATCAATTCAATAGTGAAATACAATCAAATATTCAATTTACGACAAATAGTGCACATAAATAACAACCCTACCAATAGGCCCTCAAGAAATAAAAACAACAACTGAAAACATCCCAAAGAACACAATCATAAGGAATCAATCAAAGACTAACCCACATACGTGTGTGATGATGCAGTATGACCCTCATAAAACATCCCACCAAAAATAGTGGATAAGTCTTGTGTCGGTTCTATTAGAAAACGGCTTCTTCCGTTGGAAATCTATAGATTTCATGATTTGCCCTGTATGTTTGCTATCATTCTAGCTTCAGTCCGTTGAACTGCTCGACAATCTTCCCACTTTGAGTATGGGCTTTAATTTTTTTCTTTAATGGATACTCTCCTTTCATTGTCGTTTTGAGTTTTATTTTATTTTATTTGGAATGGCATAGTTTTACTTAACTTTGGCTGGCTCATTGAAAATGCAGATGTGTAAGTAATTTAATAGTAAGGATGGTGACATGGTATATAACTGCTGTTACACCAACACTGCATCCTATTCCATGGTTGATTCTTTACTGCATGGATTTGTTGTAGTCATACCTTGATAGCATGTACCCTTTTAACTGATGATTTCTGCAACTTGGTAATCCAGTACTCGGTTTAAGATTTTGTTGCATTACTGCCACTAACTTCATCCTTGCTAATTATATTTCATCCTTTGTCATGGTTTAGGTCTGAGATAGCTCACCGAGATATGACTTTGTTTCTTACATCGAGCATGTAACAGTCACACCTTTGCGTGCCATGATTGCTGAATTCATTAATTACTTTGCTATATTGGTTAGAGAGAGGGTACTCATTTATCTGTTTTGTGATGTAGCTCACTGATGAGCTGAAAAGGATGGACGAGAAACTCAAGTTGAACGAGAATCTCTTGGAAAGCAAGGTTTGAACGAAACATTTCATGTCTGCTATTATAATTATGGAAGGATGTATTTTTCTTACTGTTATTAATTGATATTACTTTTTAGAAGTAACTGTTAGTAATTGATTTTTTCAGAATCTTGAAATTAAGAAAATCAACAATGAGAAGAAGGCCTATATGGCAACTCAGTTTGCTGCTGAAGCGACGCTTCGAAGGGTTCATGCTTCTTAAAAGGATGATGATATGCCACCAATTGAAACTATTCTCCCACCTCTGGAAGCTGAACTCAAGCTTTCAGAGCAGGAGGTGAATTCTACGGAAATATTACTCATGGAAATCATTTTCTGAAACAATAATTTATCCTAATATGTTCCAGATCGCAAAGCTTCAATATGATAACAGAGCTTTAGATCGACTAACTAATGGTGAATGGTTAAGAGAGATATTGTGTCTTAGAACGGTGAAGTTCGTTGAGGTTGTTTTGTGTCTTGGTTTCAGGTGGGGGACGGATGAAAACTGCATTGACGTTGGTTGGGTTAACCCTTTTGTTATGGTTGATTATTTATGCGTGATGTCGATTATGGTGATTGTATTTGTATAGTTCGTTTTTGGCAGTTTGTCTATAGGGTGACAAACAGGTCGTGTCTAATCGTGTCGTGTCAGTAACAGTATCGTGTTAATAAACGTGTCGTGTCTAATCGGATAAGTTTTAAACGTGTCTCCAAAACCCACTCAGCTCCCCTCAGAGGTCCCTACGCCAAGAAGAGGCGAAAAAAAAGCATGTCGGGAATTCTTTCCTTTGCCATTTGAATTTCAAATGTATCTTTCTAGGCGAGGAAACTAGATCCTCCAAACTGTAATGGCTTAAAAGGAATTAACTGAAAATCCAAGAGTCAATTTTTCCATTCCATGATATATCGGGGTCGGGAGTTTCAAGACCAAACATGGTTACCAAACCGAAGAAATTTAAACCGGTCGGTCGGTTAAAAAAAATAAAATGAAAATTCAAAAAAGCGAACCCTAAACCGATCGGGTTTTGCAAAATCGGTTGGTTTAACCCAGTTCAAACACTATTGATATGTAAAACAATCATTTAGCTGAACCAAACCGGATAGGGGTCCGGTTCTCGGTCGGACCACTGGTCTGGTTCGGTTCTGATAACCATAGTTATCAGAACCGGACCGACGGTCCGACTGGGTCCGACCGGGAACTGGACCCCTGTCCGGTTTGGTTCAGTTAAAAGACCATTTTACAAATGAACAGTGTTTGAACTGGGTTGAACCGAGCGGTTTTTGGAAAACCGGACGGTTTTTTAAGAACCAGCCGGTTTCTAGGTCACTTTTTAGCTAAATTATTTTTATGTTTTCGCTTTTTTTCGGCCGTTTTTTCCCGTTTTTTTGTTATGCACAAACCCCAATTGGTTAAACTGGTTCACTACTATTGTGTATTGTGTTTTGAGAGTAATGTGTGTTTGATATTGAAACTATGTAGTTTGTATGTGTGTGAAACTATGTAGTTTGAGGTAATTATGTTTGTGTTTGAGAGTATGTATGTATTTTAAGTTTTCAATTTTCCCCCATTGTGAACAGTGAACCGCACACTGAACCGGGTTGGACCGGCAGAACCGTGAACCGGCCCCCTCACCAGTTCGATGGCTGGTTCGGTTCTAATAACTATGCTGATAACACTCTCCTAAAGAACAAACCAGTGTTATTAGAACCGGACCAACCCTCGAACTGGTGAAGGGGCTGGTTCCCGATTCTGCCAGTCCAACCTGGTCGAACCCGGTTCAACGTGCAGTCCACTGTTCATAAGCAACAAAAAACAGAAAATACCTACATAGTATCAAACACACACATAATTCAATGTGGTACTCTAGAATAACAGTAAAATACCGAACTACTCTAAGTCTATGCTATTGAAATTTAGATAACGTCCAAGCATGCTCCAGTATAAAAACAATAGTGTAAATGAACAACATAGAATATAGATAGTTAATTCAGAATAGTAGTAATCCTGGACATAACAAATTCTGCATAAATTCCTCCGAACAAAAAGATAGCTTCTGTAGACTAAGAGAACTCAACATATAAGGCATTATAAGATTTTCATGTGCAAAACTGTATTTGACAAGTAAGACATTAAAAGATAATTGATCTATATATAAATATATATTGTTAGCAGTTCAAAAATTACTGAAAGGATATATTACCAATAAATGACGAACCCAGTTAACAGATGAACATGTTGATATTATGAAAATAAACAATGAACACACTCCAAGATGATCTCTCGTATAATTGAATTCTCAAGCCCAAGTCACCAGTAATCTCTGCATGAGCATACACCACGACAAAGTGATTAAATATGTTAATATCTCTCACAAATATTTCTCTCTAATAAATCTCAGAAGCAAATTTCATAACTGTATGGTAGTCGCCACAGGTCCGTAAATTCTTCTTTATCCTGATTGGAGACCCTTTAGAAAGAGTTAGAAGTCCAAAGGCAAGAACTAGCTTCTCAATGTGATACCACAAGCTACGCTATTTGTAAGCTCCGACACTATTAACCGCGAATTCAGTTTCTTAACCGCAAATTCAGTTTCTCAATCGTGTTCTTGACTTCGATCCAACAACACCCTGTTTCTTTTCTTACTCCCTTGATCCCCATCAGTCTTCTAACTTCATCAGCCTCCTTCAATTTGCCACTACGGGAGTACATGTTAGAAAGTAAGAAATAGTTTCCTGAGTTATTCGACTCCAATTTACTGAGAGAAGCTGAGGCGCGGCGTGGTGCGACGTGGACAGAGGAGCTGAGGCGCGACGTGGTGCAGCGTGGACAAATGAGTTGAGGCTTGACTGTGGTGCGACGTGGAAGAAGAAGAAATTGTGTTGAACAAATGAAGAAGAAGAAACTTAACCTAGTCAGTTTAACACTGCTTTATGTTGGAATAGTGAAAACGAAAATTAGGAATTCTGGATATGTTTTACTGATATTTCATTGTATTGATTTCTGGATCTTAAGCCAGTATATAGAGACTATTACAAGACTAACTAAGGTAACTAATATATCCTGTATATTCTGTTTTACATTGTTTCCTTGTCTAGCCTATTCCTTGTTTAGCTTCTATACAAATGGTAACTTGAATATTATGCTGTTATTTCTGACACTCCCCCTCAAGTTGAGTAGTGGGGTCGCTGATACTCAACTTGAAAAGAGTTTCTCGAAATACCCTCCCGTTGACTGCTTTAGTGAGGATATCTGCAAGTTGATCTTCTCAACGGACAAAGGGTAATGCGATGATTTCACCTTCTAGCTTCTCCATTATAAAGTGTATGTCCACTTCCACATGTTTAGTTCTGTCATGTTGGACTGGGTTCTCAAATATGCTTATTGCTGCCTTATTGTCGCACATAAGATCACACGCTTCCGTTGGAGGAAAACCGATTTCCGTTAATAGCTTTGTTAGCCAAAGGATCTCAGTTACACCTCTTGCAATTCCTCTGAACTCGGCCTCGGCACTAGATAGGGCTACTACCTTCTGCTTCTTACTCCACCAGGAAACAAGATTGTCTCCCACGAAAGTGAAATACCCTGCTGTAGACTTTCGATCGTTTGGATTTCCTGCCCAGTGTGCGTTTGTATACCCTTTTATCCTTAGGTGCTCATTGTTCCTGAATAGTACTCCATGTCCAGAGGTACCTTTCAAATATCCTACAATTCTCCATGCAGCTTCCATGTGATCCTGTTGGGGCTGGTGCATAAACTGACTAACCACACCCACTGCATAGGCAATGTCAGGGTGAGTGTGAGAGATGTAGATGAGCTTACCTACTAGACGTTGATATCTTTCTCAGTCTGTTGGTATCCCGTCCTATCTTATTTGAAGACCATGGTTTACCACTATAGGTGTCTCTGCCGGCTTACAGCCTAACATTCCCATTCCTGATAGAAGATCCAGTACGTATTTCCGCTGTGAGATGAAGATTCCTTGTTTAGATCGTAGTACCTCAATACCAAAAAAGTACTTTAAGTCTCCCAAGTCCTTCATTTCGAATTCCAAGAACAGTCTTTCTCTCAAATTCTTCATCTCATCTTTGTCATCTCCAGTAATGACCATGTCGTCCACGTAGATGATTAAGCCCGTAATGCCTCGATCAGTCTTCTTTAGGAACATAGTATGGTCTAAGTTACTCTGTGTATATCCATATCTTCTCATTTCCATCGTGAACCGTCTGAACCAGGCTCTTGAAGACTGTTTCAATCCGTACAACGCTTTCTTTAACCTGCAAACCTTTCCTTGCTCCAACTTCTTTTCATATCCAGGTGGGATTTCCATATAGACCTCCTCCTGTAGATCTCCATGTAGGAAAGCATTTTTCACATCAAACTGTCTTAGTGGCCAATTATTAGTTGCGACTACGGACAGCAGGACTTGAATCGTATCTATTTTGGCAACCGGGGAGAACGTCTCCGAGTAGTCTATTCCGTAGGTTTGTGTGTATCCTTTTGCTACTAACCTCGCCTTGTGTCGTTCAATTGCATCATCAGGTTTGTACTTGATGGTATATACCCACCTGCATCCTACTGCTTTCTTCCTAGTAGGTAACTTGCAAATCTCCCATGTTTCATTCTTCATAAGGGCCTCCATTTCCGTATCCATCGCCTATCTCCAGAGGCTTGATTGTTGTGCCTCCTTTACAGTCGTCGGAATGTTTCTTGAGTATACCGCCATGATGAATGACTTTGCCTGACTGCTCAATCTACCCTTTGTGACATTTGCCACTGGATACATATCTTCCCTGGTTTCCTTTTCTGGTGTGTACCGGTTTGGTGGCTTTCCCCGATTGGCTCTCGGAGGTAGAACATATCTCCCCCTCTCCCCGTTTGCTTCGTTCTCTGCCTGAACTCCTGCTTCTGGTATGATAGGATATTCAGTCACATAATGAAGGGATTGGTCAGAATTGCTTACCTCGGATACCTTAGGAGACGGATCGAGGGTCGTGTCATCTGGCTCGTTGTCATGTACTATTGTTTCAGAGATCGGTCTGGTAGGTCAGCTAACTGACTCTGGAGGACCGACATACGAGAGATATGGTTGGCCAACCCAATCTAGTGATTCATGTGTAATCTTCTCCCCCTGATCACTGGATTGAGAATAATAGAATTCAGACTTAAGTAAATCACAGTTCATTGTGGTGAACATGTGAACCCTTTTTGGATCATAGCAGCGGTAGCCCTTTTGGTTAACTCCATAGCCAAGGAAGATGCATTTTACCGCACACGGATCAAGTTTGGTGCGGTCGACTTTGGGTATATGAACGAACACAGAACATCCAAACACTTTAGGAGGTAGACTCAGTGTTGGGGGTAGTCTGCTATGAGACTCTAGGATTTGAATTGGTGTTTTGAGATTGAGAATCTTTGTTGGTAGACGGTTTAGGAGGTAAGTGGTAGTTGCCACAACTTCTGGCCAGAAAGTTTTTGGTACTTTTGATTCGATCAAAATAGACCGGGTCATTTCTAGAAGAATCCGGTTCTTTTGCTCTGCGACTCCGTTTTGCTTGGGGGTATGTGGACAGGAGGTTTGTTGAATAATTCCTTTTTCGAGAAAGAAATTCTTCATCTAAGTATTGATAAATTCGCCTCCATTATCAGACCGCAGAGTTTGAATAGTTTTCTGGAATTGATTCTGAACCAAATGGAAAAAATGCACGAATTTTTCGAACACCTCAGATTTGTTTTTGAGAAAATAGGCCCAGGTCATACGAGTGCAATCATCCACAAAAATTAAAAACTGTTTGAGACCATGAGATCCGGACACAGGTGCAGGACCCCAAACATCAGAATGTATGAGGGAAAAAATAGAATCAGGCAGAGTATTATTGGGTTTAAATGACTGTCTATGACTTTTTGCTAAAATGCACGTCTCACATTCTAAAGTACTGGATTTATTCAGAAACAATTTGGGAAATAAAAGTTTAAGATAACCGAGTGAAGGATGACCTAACCGCCTGTGCCAAAGCCACAATTCTTCTTCTGTCGATCCATGAGCCAGCAACACCGATCCTTTTTTGACAACCTCATCCACATAGTACAGACCAGCATGCTCAGTGCCACGCCCAATGATCGTCCCCGTCCGGATATCCTGCAGTATGCAAAACTTTGGATTTAGTATCATCGTACAGTTTAACTTCTTCGTCACTTGAGACACAGATAACAACTTGTTTGATAGTGTCGGCACCAATAAGCAATTAGAAATCTTAAGATTTTTTTAGATCACTAATGTACCCATCCCGGTCAGCATAGCAACTCCACCATTTGCTGTATTAATATACTTAACCGAGATTCTACAATATCACACAAATCCCGAGTATCAAACGTCATACTATCAGTTGCCCACAGTCAAATATCCATCTATCACCTTTCCCTACTACGCATGTGACTGAATATCCGTCTCGACAAACTTCAGGGACTAAATCAGATATTTTTAAACTTGCAGGACCTAACTCAGTTTCACTTGGGCAAAAATTGGTAATTATGAAAATACAAGGGCTTGGATTAAAAATCCCAAACCCTTTACCTCTAGGGTTGGTGAATGCAACCACATTCTTCTCCTGAAGATCCTCTCGTGCGGCTCCTCCCAACTCAACTCCTCCCCACGCAGAGTTAGGGGTCTGACCTCGTTCGGCCAGGTAAGCCCCACCGTGGCTGTCCTCCGAGGTACGTCTCCTCCCTTCGGTCAGGTAAGCCCCACCGTGGCTAGCCTCCAAGGTATGCGTCCCCGATCTCTGATTGAGCTGCTGTTGTTGCGGGAATGTTTCCCCGATCTGTGTTTGGAACTGGTTGTCGATGTTGGTGGCCTCGTGGCCACCCGCTGCTGCACCGATTATCGCGTTGTTTGCTACTGCTCTGATCCGCTTTTCCTTCGGTTGCTGTTGTTGGTTCAGATTCAATCCTGATCTGAGAATACTTGCAATCTGGTCGGTCAGGTCATCTCGGCTGATGCCTGAACCGATTGAGTTCTGCGAGTTACTCTCGTTGTCGGACATTGTTGGGGTTGTAGATTTGTGGGTAGATGATGAAGCGGATTATGGATCTTGCTCTGATACCATGTTGGAATAGTGAAAACGAAAATTGGGAATTCTGGATCTGTTTTACTGATATTTTCATGGTATTGATTTCTGGATCTTAAGCCAGTATATAAACTATTACATGACTAACTAAGGTAACTAATATATTTTGTACATTCTGGTTTACATTGTTTCCTAGTCTAGCCTATTCCTTGTTTAGTTTCTATACAAATGGTAACTTGAATATTATGCTGTTATTTTTGACACTTTAAACCAATCGGTTTGTGCAGAACAAAACCGATCTGTAAAAAAAATCATCCCAAAAATGAACCGTATGTTTTTTTCAAAGACGTCCGATTCACACCGGTTCAAACACTGTTTATTTGGAAAACAGTTTTTTATCTGAACTAAACCGGACAGGGATCCGGTTTTCGGTCAGACCGCCGGTTCGGTTCTGATAACATTGGAACAAAACCTTCTTCTCTCGTCCTTTTTAAGTGGTGAAGAGCGAATAAAGGTCATCAACCCCCCACACCGCGAACCTCCTTCGTCTCGAAGAAAAGCTCCTCAATCGGCTTGCGATCACCATTCACAAATTGTCAATCGAAACTTCACATTTACAGATCTCGTTTGCAGGCATGGCTCTCGAGTGGGTAGTTCTCGGCTACGCTGCCGGCGCCGAGGCGATCATGGTCCTGCTCCTCACCCTCCCCGGTCTCGACGGCCTCCGCAAAGGCCTCGTGGCGGTGACGCGAAACCTTCTCAAGCCGTTCCTGTCGGTGGTGCCCTTCTGTCTTTTCCTGTTGATGGATATTTACTGGAAGTATGAAACGATGCCGAAGTGCGACGGCGAATCCTGCACCCCCACCGAGCATCTCCGCCACCAGAAGTCCATGATGAAGAGCCAGCGGAACGCGCTCCTGATCGTAGCAGCACTGGTTTTCTACTGGCTGCTCTACTCGGTGACCCACTTGGTCGTCAGGATAGAGCAGTTGAATCAGCGAGTCGAGAGGCTAAAAAATCGCGATTGAGTGGCTACGTAAGGCGGATTCACGGATTTTGAGGTCACTTCTCTAATAATTTCTTATTTCGATGGTTATGGTGATATACGGTCTATGGTGGTTCTGCCTTCACATTCAGATTCTATTTAGTCGTTTCATATACATGATTATTTGAGGTGTTTGCTCAATTAATTCATACATCTGAGATTCCCAATGTTTTGATTTAATCGAATTGAATCTTCGGGTTCAACATTTCTACGTGTTCTTGTAGTTTTCAAATTCTTGTTAGATTTCCATGATATGTGTTATGGTAATATCTTCAGTAGTGGTCTTTGCTCAACTTTTATATGGGTTTGTTTACGTTGCTTCTCTGTTCATGGAAGGAATCAACAAATTGTGCTATTTATGGTTGAAGATATGGTATGAAGTTGCACTAAGCTTGTTTCAAGCTAATCACTTCGGATTTTATCGAGTAATGGGATCATTTTAAAATAGACGATTTCTTATCCGTTCTGTACTTCTCGGGTTTGAATAATGAACAAAGAAACATCATTTAGTGGCAATTACCGCCTCATTGTTTATTAATTGATGCCCCTAACCAAAACTGCCACCTAAACTGTGTAGTTCATTCAAGTTTTTTTCCCCAATAAGGGTCCTTCATTGGATTAGTCATCAGTAACGTTAGAGTAGATGGGCTATGAAGACCCAATATACCTGACACATCTTTTTTTTGAATTGTTTAGCAATTCAATCCGCACACCTATTTGCTTGTCGCTTGATCCATTGCCACTCGATTCTTGGATGTTACTCGCTTTCCTCCTGATCGTGACAATGATATTCTTTAGCCTTCAATCACCACTGTCGGCTTCCCCGCTTATCTGCTTGATGAGTCACTCATAGTCGGACTCTACGATGACTTCCTCCCAGTTCCGCTGTAGCGTCAGTTTGACTGCGTGCAGCACGACCCATGCTTCTGCGTTGATCGCCGATGTGTCGCGCTAGGTCGAGTGACATCCATCAATCATGGGGTTGTGGGATCTCGGGCGATAACTGATGTTCCACTCCTTGTTTCGGGGTCCCATGTTCCATCACAATTTAGTTTGATTTTCCCGTGTGCTGGCGATTTCCAGCCTTCGGTCTGGTTGCATACTCCCCTTTTCGTCTGGTCCCGATCTTGTCGGGTCGTTGCCTCCCACGTTTTTTGGCCTAGCCTCATTCCTCTTACGAGGGTGCTCTGTGGGTCCAGTTTGTCTTTCTGATGGAGTGCTCGACACCTTTCCTTCTAGAATTCCCAAGCAAGCATTTTCACGCGCATTTTCACGGGGTGTTCCTCTTACTCAACTGCGCCAACTTGATTATATACTCCACCCATGCCATTGAATCCCCCCCACCCCACCAGACTGGAATCACTCACTTGTATGGTCTATGGTTTCTACCTGATTGCAGAATGGGCACGAGGGTGAATCGTTCACTCCCCTCTTGTATAGTTCGTCAAAGACCGGGAGCGCTCTATTGCAGCTTCTCTACATGAATTGTTTCACCTTTGTGAGTGTTTGGTGTCAGTTCCATTTGCAACCCACGTTGTCGGAGCAACGGATCGGGACGTGGATGCTTGTGTTTTCCTCTTTCTGTTCTTGCCGTTCACGTAGCTGTTGGTACACCAACTTGGGTTTGGCTTCCCGTTCGCTTGGATTGTCTAGATGGATGACTCAGATTGTTGTTGCTTCGATCTGCGAAATGTCATCGCTGATCTGTTCTAGGTCCCGTCGAGCCTCTAGTGCCTTGATAAGGTCAGCCTTAAGGGGTTGAGCGTGGTTGGTCATTGGCTCACGTGTGAGTCGGTGGCCATGTACCCCCATGATCCAAGCATCTTGGTAGACTTGAATGCTTTCTCCATTACCAACTCTCCATGTTCCTTCTTTTCGGATTACATCTCGACCTTGAAGTATGCTTGACCACGCCCATGATGCGCACCCTCTCTTTGTGGCATCAAGGAAGTTTGTTCGTGGGAAGTATATTCCTTTAAGCACCCTTGCCCAGTAGGCTTTCAGTTCATTTTGGAGTCGCCATGCCGTCTTTGTTAGCATAGATACATTGAGCATGTTCATATTCCAGAATCTCATACCTTCGTTTGGCTATAGGCCGAACCATGTATTTCCATTTTTGCCAATGTATTTTCCTCCCCTCACCTGTTTGTCCCCACCAGAACCAGACTATTATGGCCATGATGTCCGTGCATCATATTTTTGGGAGTCAGAACAACGCCATGGAGTATGTGGGTATGACCGTTATAACCAACTTAATCAGGGTCTCTTTCCCCACGTTACTTCGATAGAGATTTTTCCATCATGATATCCGTCTGAGCACCCTATCCTTGAGGAACCTCGGTGCCTCGTTTTTCAATCTTCTCCATACTGTCGGTAGACCCAAATATTTCCTAGCATGTCGGGTATTCTTAATACCCAGAATGCGTCCCATTATCTCTCTGCTCGCCATGGAGGTGCCAGTGCTATAATGTATGATTGACGCGACGTTGTAGTCCTCGATGATTTTCCTGAGCTTCGAAGCATTCTGGGCATCGACTTTGAGAAAAAACAGGGAATTGTCAGCAAAGAGGAAATGGTGGATTGTTGGGCGTGTTATCCTGATCTTGATCCTTTCGAGATGGTGGTTGTCCATTGCGTGCATGATCTGTCTCGATAGATCGTCAACCACTATAATAAACAAGTAGGAAGAAAGAAGGTCACCATGGCGAATTCCGCGTGTGGGATGAAGTTCAGTTGTATTTTTTCCATTTACGATAACCATGTATTGAACGTTAGAGATGGATCCTTCGATCCATTGGATCTACCTCTCTGCGAATCCCATCTTCTTCAAAATGCTTAGCAAAAACCTCCATTCAACTCAGTCATACGTTCGTGGCCCCCCCAAAAAAAAATCAGTCATACGCTTTGTTCATGTCAATCTTAATTGCACATTCCTCCTTATTTGCCCAACAAGGATATTGTTGTGTATTAACTTGTCAGACATAAAAACTCTTTGGAAGAGAGTGATTAGGTGAAGGAGAATCACTTGTAATCTATTAGCTAAGGTCTTAGACAATACTTTGTACACAAAATTGCATAGGGTAATGGGGCAAAAGTGGGATGTGTATGATGAGTATGGTATCTTTGGTATTAAGACAATATCAGTAGAACAAAAAGAGGGTTCAAAGATACCATTTTCAAGGAAGATTCTGACCGCTTGGTGTTTCCTCCCGAGATCGAATAAATTGGGAACTGTCAGCTCTGATCTTAATCTCTTACAGTTCCACAACATGATGCTCGTTGATCTTGTGTGGCTGTAGTGAGACAGACACCTGAATCCTTTTCCATCTCCGTGTCATTTTCCTTACTCTGAACCCATTTTGTCATGTTAGCCCTCTACTTCTTTTTGTGGTCGGTTCCCCTCATTCTCTCCTTCTGTTTCAATCGGTTCTTCGTAACCATAGCTTCCTCTTGTCTTTCGTGGGTGCCCAAGATGAGGCATCTTTTCTTCCTCTGTTCGTCCTCCTCTACTGCTCGTTCCTCATTTAGCATTAAACTTTTCCTCTTTAGGACATTTTTCGGATCAGAGGGCTCAAACTAGTGGTGATAGTAGCAAGGGTATTCCTCATGGGCGAGTCTCCTTCTGTTGGTAGCTCTACGTAGTCGTTGTTGTTTGGCTCGCTTGGGATCCCCACACCCTTCGGGAGAACGTAGTTACACTGGCCTCGTGGGGTTTGGGTGTGGGTCACCTGATTGTATCCCTGCAAAGCATACATCATTGGGATGGAAAATAGTGCATCTTCCCCCTGTAGGGGCAAGTTCTTTGGCACAAGTTGGTTGGAGCTCCGCACCGAGTCTCGATCATAGCTCGTCACCTCGCTCTGTTCATCAGGGGCTTTATAGTAGGTTGCCGACGTGTTAGGAATCCCCTTCTTGTGCTACAGTTAAGTTTGCAGCCCATACTCTTTCATCGGTTTCCCTTCAGATTCTATTTGATTCATCCTCAAGATGGATAGTCCCGCCCTCGGTTTCTATCTTCTCCCTTTGGTGCCCCTCTTTTGCTGTGCCCCATCTCATTCCATGTGTGCTCCCTGCGTCGAGGTCTGTTGGCTTGGAGCCATGGGCCATGCATAAGTTCTGAAATGGGTTCTTCCAACATGGTCACTTCGTTGCTGCATACTTTTTTTGTGTGCCCGAGCCAACCGCATCGAAAACAGAAGTTCGACAATCTTTCGTACTTCACTGCAACCCAGCATAGTTCCTTGTTCTTGTGCGGGAACCAGAAGTCAGCCACAATGGTTTTTTTTGCGTCGATCACCAATTTGATGCGCAGTAGCTTTTATCCAAGCCTTTCGGTCCCATGACGTCGTCTATTTGGATGATGTCTTCTATGTTGCTGTCAATGATCTCTGCGTTTTTTTTGCTTAGTTTATCTAGCTTCAATCCATGAACTTGAATCCAACATTGCAAGCTGTCGCGTTTGATATCCTTGAGTCTCATTCCTTCTTCCCACGGGTTCATGGACAAACATTGCCCTTAGATTTCCGAGGTGCTAAATTTAAATTCCATATCACTTCGGTCGTCAAATTCAAATAGAGTAATTGCATTGATAATATTTGTTATCCTCACTTTCCCTACACATCGGATTCCGTCGTGGAGTTTTGTGCTGCCTTCTAGATCCAAAACGAATTTGTCCCAGTTTGTTCTATCTGCCTTTTCAGAGCTGTTGTTGGTTGGCTTGGGCCCCTGCACGTGTTCCACGGTCAGACCTACATACAAAGGAGGGATTTTGGGTTTAATTCACAGTTTATTGGGAAAAGCTTCGGTGGATGGACATGAGTAATGGCAGTAGGTCATGTAGTTGAAGGAGAGAGGGGAACTGCTGTTTGGTGGAGGAATTGGGTGGGGCTGCGCTTTGTGTTTTGTCGGAGGTCACGTGGGTCTGATTAGGGGCCCGAGTTTCTCCTAGCGTGGTTGGACGAGGGGGTTTGGGTTGGGCGAGAGAAATCGTGCTCAGTGTTCGACAGATAGCTTCCGACAAAGACTATGTTGTTGGAAGGACTTCACTCTTGAATCTGTACTCTCAGCTTGAAGTGGCGTCAGCGGGATTCACCAGGGAAGAAGCCCTAGGCGATGCAGGGGGAGGATTGTCTCACTAGAAAGCTAGGAGAGAGACGAAGTGTCTGCGGTTGAAGAACAGGTTCTTACTTTTCTTTTTATGGAGTAGTTCATTCAAGTTGAGATAGCCTTAGAAAGTTGCCATATGGAAACTAATTGAATAAGCTGCTTGATGAGATATGCAAATTTAGCTAACCATGATAGTAAAGGAGTGATGGATCTCCTCCAACTATCTTGAATATTCCATACAATCGCGCACTTAGAATCACTGACAGAGTTGCTATATATAGCCGTACATATAACAAAACCAACAAACTAACTATGACTATTTAGCATATTGGTCCTTGAAGTTTCTATACATGTAGAATATGACTACGACTTCTCATTCCCTTTCATCTTCCAGTTTCTTCTTCCCTTTTCTTGAACAGACTACGAACTCCATAGTGTGCAAGTATTCTGTGATGCTGCAAATTGATAATTACTTTCATCAGGACATCTGCGATCTGTTCTTGGGTATTGATATATTTCGGAAGTATAACTCCTTCACTAATCTTTTCACGCACGAAATGACAGTGTATTTCAATGTGTTTGGTTCATTCGTGGAACATAGGATTTATTGATATCTGAATTGCATATTTATTGTCACAATAAAAATGAACTGGTTCAGCAAAATCAACACCCAATTCACGGAATAACCCACAAATCCAAACAACTTCTGAAGTGGTAATACCCATGCTGCGGTATTCTGCTTCTGCGCTTGATCTAGAAATCGTCGCTTGTTTCTTTGCGTTCCATGATAATATATTGTCACCTAGCTTCACACAGGAACCAGATACAAATCGTCTGGTAACTGCACAATAGGCTCAGTGGCTGTCACAATACACAGATAGAACTGTCAAGGCATTACTGCTCGTGAAGAAGAGACCTTGGCCGAGATCACTTTTGATGTACCGAACCACTCGGAGGACTGCATCCAGATGCAACTTCTTTGGTTCGTGAACTTATTAACTGAGAGTTTGCACAGAGTAGGAACGTTAGGTCGCGTCATAGGTAAAGAAGTCTCCCTACAATATGCCAATATTGCTCAATATCATCAACAAGTTCATCATCAAGATTTACTCCAAACTTCTTATCATAATCTTGAGTAGTTAACTTAAAGTTATGTATCATTGGAGTTGGAACTGAAGTAGTTTATGTCAATCCTGATTCTGAAATCACCTCAAGTGCATACTTTCGTTGATTCAAGACTATTCCATCAGTTGATCTTGCAATTTCCAGACCAAGAAAATAGCACAGATGTCCAAGGTCCTTTTGTTGAAAATGTGATCTAAGAACAATTTTGAGCTCTTCAATTAGCTGGAAGTTTGATCCACTAATCAACATGTCATCCACGTAGACCAACAGATGTACATGTTTAGTCCCTTCAACTTTGTTAAACAAAGAATAATTGAACTTGCTCTGGATGTAACCGTGATCAAGTAAGGTCTGGGTAACCTTAAATTCCATTGTCGCGAAGCTTGTTTAAGTCCATATAAAGACTTTAACATCTTACAAACCTTTCATCCATTACGAGATTGAATTTCAGGTTGATTGAACCCCTAAGGTATATCCATGAACACCTCCTCATCAAGATCACCTTAAAGAAATGCATTGTTAACATCCATCTGAAATAATGGCCATTATCGAGCAACAACTATGGCTAAGAGTGCACGAACTGTAATCATTTTCACAACCAAAGAAAATGTCTTTTTGAAATTTGTACCGGCTCTTTGAGTATAACCCTTGGCCACCAATCGTGCTTTATAACGCTCTTAAGTCCCATCATCATTATATTTAGCATGATAAACCCACTTGCAACCTATTGGTTGTTTGGATTCAGGCAAATCAACAATAACCCAAGTATTGTTTGGTTGAAGTGATGAAATTTCTGCTTGCATTGCTTCCATCCATTCAGGAGAAGATGAAGCCTCCTTGAAAGTTAGAGGTTCATGAATACGAGATATAGCACTCAGACGAAGACAAGTCATCATAATCTATGGAATTACACTACATAGCATAATCAGAGGTCCAAGCAGGTGGATGTCTGATGCGTGTAGACCTTCTTGGTTCCACAGAGTGCTCATCTTGGTTGGAAACAAATTGACTTTCTGATTGTTCACTGTGAGCATGCTGGTGAGGGGTCTGCTCTAATTGCTTTGATGCATTGTTTTGAGATGATTGCAAAGAAGCATCGTCCCAAACATCCAGGTGATTAAAACTGACCTTTTTAGCACAGAAATCTTTGAATGCAACTTTATCCATTTTGAACGGGAAAATAAGCTCCTTAAAAACGACATCATGACTTCCAAATATTTGTTTGGAAGCCATATGGAGTAGCAAGTAACCCTTTTGAGATGGTAAGTATCCAAGCATAACTGAAGGAATTGACGTTGCACCAAATTTATCAGCTTTTAGTATGCGGATTTGTGATAGTAGCAAAGCATAAAAAACCAAATATTCGCAGTATGCGGATTTGTGATAGTAGCAAAGCATAAAAAACCAAATATTTGCAAATGGTGTGGATCAAATTTCCTTGTGTGCAACAGTTCAAAAGGGGATTTTTCATGTAGGACACTCAGGGGCATGACATTTATTAGATAACAAGCTGTGAGGATTCAAAATCCCCAATATATATATGGAACTTGTGCTTGCAATTTAAGTGCTCTGGCCATCTCCAACAAATGTCGATGTTTGCGCTCGACTACTCCATTTTGCTATGGTGTATATACACGGACGGTCTGATGTAAAACTCTTAGACGAACAAAAATTTGTGCACAAACATTAGGAATTCTGACCCATTATCAGATCGACAAACTTTGATAAGTCGAATGAATTGATTTTTGATCATGGAAAAAAACCTTTTAATGTATATAATAACATCTTATTTAGAACGCAACAAAAATATTCAAGTTGTACGAGTGTAATCATCCACAATGCTTAAGAAATATCGAAAACCATCAACCGTTGCAACTTATAAGGTCCCCATAGATCTATGTGTATTAAGTCAAATGGACATTCAACATGAGAATTACTTGTAAGGAAAGGTTGTCTAGTTTGTCGAGCAAAAGGACAAATCATACAGTCTTGTAATGTATTATCAACACTCCCTATATCAACAACCTTTGACAACTGAGTGAATGGCATATGACCTAGTCTTTTGTCATAAAGACACTTTATTATTAGATACTTCTACTGCAGTAGCAATGCAGGATTCATGCAAACTTCCATGTGTTGATTGAAGAACGTAAAGGTCATTCATATGCCTACCAGTCCCCATTGTTTTCCCATTGAAGCGGTTCTGAAATACCATAGAATCGGGATAAAAAACTGTGGAACAAGATTTCCTTCTGCATAGCTGTGAAACAGAGATCAAGTTGTATCGAAAGTTGGGAATAAGCAAAACATCCTGAAGCAGTATGTTATCAGACAACACACAATTCCCAATGTGAGTAGGGGTGTCAAAATTTGACCCAACACGTGGGTGACTCGCCTACGGGTCGTGTTTGGGTTAGAGTTTTTGATCTAAGAGTTATTTTGACACGACCCATGGATGACCCGTGAAAACACAGATCAAGTTTGGTTCAGAAGTCTTGACCCGCGAGTCAACCCATGAACCGTTCCATTTATATATTTCAGTATATTTTTTGTTTTTATTAAAATTGTGGGTCGAACGGGTCAGACTGACCTGCGGGTCATGGAGGTCGAATGAGTCAGTTTGACCCAACACTTACCATTCTTGACTAGTTAAGTTTGAGTTTCAAAAACTGACCCATATTACTACACGAGTCGTGTTTAGGTCAGAGGGTCCCTGACACGAGCCAAGGTCGACACGACCCATGAGTCGACCCATGATCCGTTTTGACACCCCTAAATGTGAGTAACCACATATGATTGTCGTGTAAGTGTGACATGGCGAATACCGGTGTGATTGAGTTTTATATCAATAAGCCATTCTCTATTGAATGTCATGTGGTTAATGGCACCACTATCAATTATTCATCATAGTTGAAGTTGAAGTTTTTCTATAAGAAGAAGTGAGGGAAGTACCTGCCATGGCTGTATTGATATTATAAGATCCTTCTATGCTTGGTTGAGGAAGCAATTTTAATAACTGCTCGACTTGCTGACGAGTAATCGCTGGAATACTTGATTGCTGATTTATTTCAAGTGGTGATGATTGATTATCACCATTAGAAGTATCTGTTGCTTCTGGATGATCAACCATATTTACAGCCCATTTCTTACGGACCTCCGTTGGCACTCGTATTTTTTCCAGCACTTAGCAATACCATGTCCATTCTTCCCACATAATGTGCTGCCAATCACGCTTGTTTCTTGGCTGCTTACTACCAGGTTGATGAAACTTGCTATTGTTATTGGGCTACGATAAATTTTTATAAGCATTAACACCATTAGCACCATCACCAACTGAGGAATATAACACAGCACCATCAAAACTGGAATTAGTCGAACCAACAATTTGTTGCTGATTTTCTTCTTGAATCAACACTGAGTATTTCAAGCCAATAAGAAATTGAATAAGCATCTGCTTATACTTTCCAGCAATCACTCAAGGTGAAATACAGTACACAGACAATCATCATCCATAATTGTCAGTTCATCCCGGAACTCTTTCAACTTTCTGAAGTATTGCGCAATGAAAGAGTTCCTTGCCTCACATGATAAACCTCGTGTGTGATGAAATATATGAGTACCATCCACTTTGCTGAATCGCTCCCGTAGATCTTCCCAAAGGATGTGAGTGCATTCCATGAGTTAATTCTTTATCAATCGAATTGATAAGCCATGCTTTCACAATAGCGTTACATTGATCCCATCTCAGTTGAAGATTCCCTCAAGCAAGTTCCATTAACAAAACACTTCTTGTTCTTCACAAGTAAGGCATTAGAAATAGCACAGGATTGGTAATTATTTGAACCTGTGAGTTTTATTGAAACAATCAAAGCACTTGTGTGATTAAACAGATGCAAATAGAAAATATCATATGTAGGTAAGTCAGTGACACTTGGCGCTTTCAATCGAGGCCAAGCATTTTGTGGTGCTGTTGAATTCGACATCTATACCAGAACACAGCTACAACATTCAACTTCTCTGCGAAGAAGATAATCGCAGAACTAAAGTTTCAATTCACAGAGAAATGAGGTAAGAGATGAATTACTTAGCTCTGATACCATGATGAGATCTGCAAATTAAGCTAACCATGACAGCAGAGGAGCGAGAGATCTCCTTCAACTATCTTGAATATTCCATACAACCACGCACTTACAATCACTGACAGAGTTGCTATATATAGCAGTACATATAACAGAATCAACAAACTAACTATGACTATTTAGCATATTGGTCCTTAATGTTTCTATACATGTAGAATATGACTCTGGACTTCTACATGACTTACTGCATTGTGCTATGTGTTTTATCCGTCCTTCTATGGTGCTATGATCATTAAAGATAAATGACGTTGGAATCATATTGAGTCTTGGGTAGCTTGCAAGCTAAATTTAATGAAGGAATCTTAGCAATTTGAAGTTTTAACATAACTTAGCAATTTGATATGGGGAAGTAAATATAATCATCTGTGAGCTTCATAGTGCCATTATAGGTTCCTCTGTTTTGCTGTCAATCTTTCACTCTGCTATCTATGGTTTTCATCAAGTGATGGAGTCCCTTGCCTACAACACTTGATAATGTGCTGCATATTATTGCTTTTCTGGAGTGGTGGAAGTACAAGTGTTTCCATCTTCTCATTAATTTGTCATTTCTAAGTGATGGAAACAGTTTCTTTACCTGGTGTTGATGATGCAAAGAGTTTCTGATGTTTTAGTTTGAAGTGTGTGTTCTTTAAGTTAAGGTGATGTAGCTATTGGACAGTGGGTTCGGCTGAAATATATATAAGATAAAAAATTGAGGTTCCTACCCTACCATTTACTTTCATAATGACTACTTTTACTTTCAAATCATCACAAGTTTTCAAATCCAATCAACATTCTTGATTTTTATCAATTACAGTGAGTTCCTTGTACAATGCCCTCCCTCGAGTTTGAACATGGTATAATGTATGAAAGAACAGTGTTTTAGTCCAGCTTTAGCTGTCTTCTGACAAGGTGATATAAGCTTTGTTTGGAACTAGCAATCGTCATGGTTATATGCAACTCAGGTTTGAATTATAATTGGTCAGGAATGAGCTTGTAAGTTTTATTTTTTTCATTAAAAAGGTTAATATGTCTAATGCAACCTTAATTTGACGATATGGTTGAATTATAGCCCTTGTTATTTTAGTCTCTCTGAAGTTTTGTGAATATGGTTATTTAATTCAAATCGTGTTGACTGTCATGTTTTGTGAATGTGGTAAGTTGAGTCATCCTTTGTGTGAGACCATATGTATCGATCCCTCCCACCTTCCTTTGGGATATGCATGTTAAGTATATGTTCGGCATCCTCACAGACCATTACGCCTCTAACCATGGGTTCGTTCCATTGTTGGTCTTGCGTGATCAAATGACTCACCCTTAACTCGCTTCCATGCTCCACAGTTGCATCGGTATTCACCCGAATTCCCTCCGTAGTGTATATCCATGGGTCCTGAAAGACTCGTATTTCATCGCCCGAGTCAAGTAACCACATTCCCTCCTGTTTCATGATGTCTCGTCCATGTAGTATACTACTCCATCCCCACGATGATCGGCCACCACGTCTCGCCTCAAGGAAGCTAGACCGTGGGTAATACATACCTTTTAGGACCCGTGCGCATAATGTGTCCGGTTCCGCTATGACTCTGGACACCATTTTCCTGAGTAGGGCCGAGTTAAAGCTTTGGAGTTCTCGGAACCCCAACCCGTCTCCTTGAATTTTGTAAGCACATCCCATCTTCTCCAATGTGTTCGTTTTCCCTCCGCAGTTTGTCCCCACCAGAAATCTGCTATGAGTGCATCGATCTCCGCACACCATGTTTTTGGTAGGCGGAACACACTCATGAGTGCATCGATTTCCGTACGTGGGGATCATTGTGATGATCGCCTTTATGAGTACCTCCTTTCCGGCTTGGTTCAGAGTCTCTGGTCTCCACCCCGCTAGTTTGTCCTTTATCTTTGTTTTGAGTGAGCTCAGTGCCTCCTTTTTGGATGGTCCCCATATCGATGGTAGCCCTAGGTACTTGCTTGGATCACTTATGCTTTGAATGTTGAGTACTGTCTCCACCTCCTTCCTGACTGCTCGGTCACCCGTTTGTTGAAATAAATGGTCGACTTGTTTACAGTGATCCTTTGTCCCGATGCACGGCAGTATGACTCCAAAATGCTCCTTAGTCTGTTCGCATTTGTAGTTGTGGCTTGTATGAAAAATAGGGAGTCATCTACAAAGAACAGGTGGTGCAGTTTCGGGCAATGTTTTCGCATCCTGATGCCTTGTAATGTCCCCTATAGTCGTCTTGAGAGTACATCTGCCAGTAGGATGAAGAGGTAAGGTGATAGAGGGTCACCTTGTCTTATTCCACATGTCGGTTTGATGGTTTCGGTTCTGTCTCCATTCACCACTACCTGATACGTGGTTGTCTCTATGCACTCTCTTATCCATCCGATCCATTGTTCCGCAAAACCTCTCTTCCTAAGTGTGTCAAGGAGAAAGTCTCACTCCACCCTGTCGTATGCCTTTTGCATGTCGATTTTTAATGCACATTCCGTCCTGTTCTCATTGTTGCTCATGTGGAGGTGGTGGAAAACTTCATGTGTCACATGACGTTATCATGTATGTGTCCCTGAAACAAAGGCACTCTGAAAGGGGGTTAACCAACACATTGGAGATGATTTTATACAGAAAATTACAGGAGCTTATGGATCTAAAATCCGTTGGTTGCATAGGGTTCGACACTTTGGGTATCAGAACAATATCAGTGTTGTTTAGGGTGTTTAGGAGATTACCTGTTCTGAAGAAAGCCTTGACCGTAGTGATGACGTCCGCTCCCACGATAGTCTAGTTCCTTTGATAAACCAGCCCCGGGAAACAGTCTGGTCCAGATGCACGTAAGACTGTCGATTGTTAGGGTATGGTCAGGGTATGACAAATACCATAACCATACCATATTTTTAAATCACATACCATAACTATAACTATTATGAGTATAATTTTCAATACCATAACCATTAAAATAAATGTGGTTATTAACCATGATTTTACCTGTATACCCATATTCATTCCACACATGTTATCAAAAATTTTATTTAAAAAAAATACATCAATCTATATTACCATCGTTGGACTTTGGCTCCTTCAATGTTCAACAATTTCAAATTTTCAATTATATAATTTATATTTAGTATATTGTATAAATTAGTTTATTAATAATAAATAAATATTATATTTATATAATAACCATGGTCATAACCATGGGTATAACTCAAAAATCATAACCATAACTATAACCATTATGGGTAGAAAATTCATCACCATAATCGCACCGCACCATAATGGTACGGTTAACCATATTAAATAGTAACGGTTATAACCATGGTTATGGGTTTTTCACCGCACCATTGCCGACCCTAGATGCACGTGATCCCCCTAACTGGTATGTGACCATTCTTATTTCTATGTCTGTCACCTCCTGAGTTAAGCTATGATTCATCTCGACCGTTATCTGATGAGGTATCCATTGGAGAAATTCCTCTCCAGATTTCGTTTCCTTCGATATGAACATTTCCCTGAAATATCCTCGTAACTCATTTGCTATCATCCCCTCCTGTGTAATCCACTCCCCATTCATACCTCTTAGACGACATATCTGATTCCTCTTTCTCCTTGCTATGGTTGTTTGGTGGATGAACGTGGTGTTTCGATCCCCTTCTCTTAACCACTTTACTCGTGACCTTTGTCGCCAATACATTTCCTCCCTCATTCACAACCCATTGATTTTCCTCTTTAGTCTTCTCTCCTCTTCAACTGCATCTTGGTCCATTGGACCCTGCATATGCCTTCGGAGCTCATCCTTGGTATTTGCAATTTCCTTCATGTTATTGTCGAACTGGGTTCGACTCCATGTCACAAGCTTCCTTCGGCATATTCAGAGTTTAGCTTGGACTCCATGCAGCTCTCGACGTGAGGTTGAAGCCTCCCACGCCTTTCGAATCACCTCCTTACATGTCGGGTTTTCGAGCCACATAGCTTCGAACTTGAACCGGCATGGTTTCCTCTTCCTCGGACGCTCAGACTGAACCACCAGTGGGGTGTGGTCCGATCCAATAAGCACCTGGTCTAACCGTTCGCTTACTATGTGTATTTCGCTTCGATTATTGCACCACGTAAAAGGATTACCGTTTGCTCGTAGGTCTTCCATGTTCAAATCATCGATCAGTTGTTTAAACTCCTCCATGTGTCTTGACAACTTTCTTCTCCCACCCTCCTTCTCGTGATAGTGACATATCATATTGAAATCTCCCAAAACCATCCATGAGCCCCTTCGGCCCCGCCCCGACGATCTCAATAGGTCCCAGTTTTGAGACCGTTCATTTGCGTCTGTATTCGCATATACCCACGTTATATGCATAGTATCACCGTACTCCTTGAGCTTGACCTCACAATCAATGCAGTTCCGGTCAGCATAGTGCTAGCCCTCCTGACGCTCCGTTCGGGCTAACGTAATAGTTTCCTTCCATTCTCATCCTTACTCGTATTCTCTCGCCATAGGTATCCCCGTTCTTCGTCTCCATTAAAATTATGATATTCGAGCGATACATTTTGTTGAGGTCTTGGAGGTGTTGAATTGTCAGGGCAGACCCCAAACCCTCACAATTCCATGAAATTGTGCTCATTGATCTCATTTGGCTGTTCCGGGACAGGCACCATAACCCTTTATTGTCTCTTCTGATTACCCCTTGTCACTCCCCCCCTCTCGACTTATGTCGGCATTCCTTCTCCGGCTTTGGGGTGTCCTACTAGCTCTTATTTTCTGGCTGTTTTTTCTCCTTGGTGATTTTTTGTCGCCCCCTCCACCTTTACTACTTCCAGATTTTTCAGTCGCTTTGGTCCTGGTTGATCATCCATGTCCTCCACCTTCCTTTTCAGCATCATCTTGTTTAGATACGGGCTAAGACCGGTCGGTTGGTTCTGGTTTTGTGGGTTTGGTGATGTACGTGGGGTATCCGGTGGGTTCTCGACTATGTAGTTGTGGATGGGTATAGTAGCTTCAGTTGTGGTTAGGTTTGTAGGGTAGTCGGGAAAGTATGTGATTGTGGGTTGGGTTGGGCCGGTTGGTGGCTCGGTTTGTGTAGGTTTGACTGGTGGTGGGTTCAGCATCATTTTTGTAACCACGGTGGGTCTCTGTGGGCTCGGCTGGAGTTGTAATATAGGGTATGGATTTGTTCGGCCAGGGTTGGTCTGGTTGGTCTCAGCTCGGTGTTGATGCATCCTTATCCATGTTGGTTGGCTTGGCTTGGTTAGGGTAGGGTTGTGGGTTCATTAGTTGGTTTAGTGTGTAGACTTGTGTTTCGGGAGGATTGGTATGTATTGTGAGGGCCATGACATTGTCCATCTCTGTCTGGGTCTGCCCCCTGGTTCGACTCATCCTCCCTTCCCCCTTGGTCCCCTTTCGTTTGGTCTCCTTCCGTGTCCATTGTGTCCGCCCTTTCCTTCCCTTTTGGGTCCCTTTTGCTCCGCCACTCTCCCTCGTAACCACTCAAACCAGGCTGCTTTGTGCCATTTTCTTTGCTCACTTTCCTTACTTCGACCATGATATCGAACTATGACTTCCTCGTGGCCGGTTTGGGGCTTGATTCTTCTCCACTTTTCTCGTCTACATGTTGACAAACCGTGGTAGGCTTTGGTCTAACCCCTACCAACCACGGGTCGTACGCGGGTTGTGTTATATCATGTTCCGCCATTTGTACCTCCTCTTTGCACGATTGGATCGTATGGCCTAACAGGCCACATCCATAATAATAATCCGATGATCTTTCATACTTTATGGTTGCCCATCGTTCTCCCCCTTGGGAGCTTGTCCACCAAAAATATGTCATTAGCGGTTCATCCCCATTGATCTCTACCCTTAGCCTCATATAACTTCTAGTCACCCTTCCCGCAATATGTTCTATCTCAAGGCATCTCCCTATCATGTTACCAGTTTTCCAGTCATTCTCATTGCTAAACTTATCCAGCCCTAAGTCGTGAATTTGAATCCACATGGTTACCTTAGTGAAGTCCAAATCTTTCACACTTATGCTCGGTTCCCATTGCTTTATGTTCAAGATATGCTCGTTAATCGCCCATGGTGACAAATCCAAAATCTGTTTCGCATCTTCATTTCGACCAAAGTCGAGCAGCATGATTCCCGGCTCGACCTCTGTGATCTCGACCGAGCCATACCGTGCCCATGCCGAACGCAGCATACTCTGCACCACTGAAAGTTTGATTGATTTATGAGAAATCAATTTGCCCACATACCAGTTTCCCTTCTGCAGCTGTTGGTTGGAGCATAGGTCGATCGTCGGTCGCCTGGTGCCATTTGTGTCGCCGGAGCTGGACATTATCATGAGAGTCGAGGGTAATAATAGGTAAATTGCAGCTGGCAACTAGCAGCTCCTACAGATAACCGGACAAGAAGAAAACGAGGGTAATGTGCGTAAAGGGAAAAGTCTGAAAAACGTCCACCATGTTTGATGAAAATGATTTCTCAACCCTCACGATTGTTTTAGGTACAACATGTTTGAAGATGATTGTTTTTGGTACATTTGTCTAACTGCCGTTCAATTTAGACGTTAAAAGATCCCGTGCAAGGTCACGTGACCAAACTGAAAAATACTATTATTTGTAATTCCTTTTATGCCCTTACCTCTTCCTCTGCTTACTTCTTTCCATGTATGCCTTCATAAGCAGAACCCAGAGCAATATTCTCCACACTTTCAGCATGTCTTTCAGTAAGATGAGGTTCATGCATTACATTTATCACTTTAGAGTTCGGTGAAGTTTCAGAACCTAGAAACCTATCAATGTCCACGTTATTAGGTGAATTAGAACACACTTCTACACCACCAGCAGATAATCAGTCTTTTTCTTATCGAGCTTCTTATCATAACACTTAGGACTGTCGCTGTCTTTGACATCCATACTTGACATTGACCCTCGGGTATTTGCAGTAGCAACATTATCAACGACCTCAGAAATTAATTATATCTATATAAACAAGAACCGTAATAAAAATTAATATATAAAGGAATAAAATTTGAGGTTCTGCTCTTTTTTCTTTTGGTCGGATGGTCAGTGTGCTACATTTTCTCTAAATTCTTCAAGGCAACCTATTTTTTTTCTCACCTGAGTCTTCATTGTCTCCGAGAAACGACAACGAGTCTTGGACTTGTGACTCCTTAGTTAAGTAACTGCTTTGCTGAGGGGCGCTTCTTCACTTGTTGCAACATTATCAATGACCTCAGAATCCGGTTTCCCAAATTATTCATCAAGCATACACGCAACTGCTGTTCTGCACACTTTTTCGTTTACAGTGAAGGAGTTTTCTCCAACAGGCAGTAAATTTACATTTGGTTGGACAAATTCATCACAATCAAGCTTAGACACAACTGCCATTTCGCACAACCCTTCCTTTAAACTTCCTCGCTCAATGGATGATAAATTTTCAAACTCTAAAAACTTCCTTGAAAGTCAAAAGGCAAACCTCGAGACTCAAATTTGATGTCATCTTCTCCGTCTGAAGACTACTTATCAGATAGCCGCTCAATTTCTTGATCAGCGTCCGTGAAGTAATCGTGTTCCTTTGTTCCTTTGAAGTAATCGAAAGTGGAGGCACTGGAGAGATTTTATGCAAAGTGAAAATCCAAGCTTGTAGATGCAACAAGTGTTGCAGGAAAGAAATCTAGTGTTGCGAGGATGCTTTTGAAGTGATCAAGAATGCACATGTCAAGGGTATTATTGTCATTTATTAATTGTTGTTTAAATAAATAAGGAAAATTGAAGATCACGTGACAAACACGTGACTACTTAACATGACAATTAAACGACAGGTGAACGGAAAGTCCAATTACCATCAATTTGCAACATGTTATACCAAAAACCATCGTCAAAAAACAAGTTGTATCAAAAATCATTTTCGTCAAACATGATGGACGTTTTTCATACTTTTCCCTATGCGTAAATTGGTTAGGGTTCTCTCAATTAAAGGAAAACAGGTGAAAGCAGGTCGAAGCTTTGCTGGAGTTTGGTGTAGTTGATGAAGAAATGCCGACCGAAACAACTACGTTGTTCTTCTGCATGGAGGTGTCTCCATCATTCCACAGTTCAACTCCCTTTCTCTCCCTTGCTGCGATTGACTCACTTGCTCCTTCCTTCTGTCCACTTGTGAGGATTGGATTAGCTGGTTTGTTGGATTGCAATTAATGCAAGGAAGATTCCAATTGTTGGATTGAAGCCGATTCTGTCACGGGCAGGAAACCTAACAATTTGGGGTTTCTTGCTTTGGACAGAGAAGCAAGTGGACTTCATGCGCCACAATGGTCTCTCCGAATTTTACTGTGTATATAGCAAGTTCGATCGGTCTATCATAAACTACGAGAGGATAGAGGACAACAAAAGCGGCCGAATACCCAAGAAAACCTATGGAAGGAAATATGGAAAAACAATGTGCTCCCTAAAGTAAAAAATTTCACTTGGAGACTTGCTACCAATGCAATAGCGGTGACGACCAACATGGTAAAATGGGGAATGAATGTAAACCTAGCGTGCCCAATATGCGGTGGTTTGGAAACACGTGAACACATGATCCTAGAATGCCGATGGACATAACCGGTTTGGTTCGGTATACTAGGGATGCAGATGGACCGAACCTCAACCATGGATGTGGTCACATGGCTAGAGACACGGCGAGCCGAACCGGGTGACACGAGAGTGACGAGGTGGACCCTAACCCTCCTACCATGTTGGCACATTTGGAAGACAAGATGTAAGACACCTTTCGAGGCACACAAACCGAACCCGAGAGTCGTAATATCGGAAATCCAACATGCCCTAGCCAAGCAAAAGGAGCATGAATACATGACCGGACCGAACCAACCGAGCAGACCGAGAGAGCTGTGGCGAGCTCCAACGGGGACCACCATCAAGATAGATTGCGACGCATCGTGGTGTAGCCAAACACGAAGAGCGGGAATTGGGGTGATAGCACGGGATAGCGAAGGCAAGGTGGTGGGCGGTATGAACCAAATGGAATAGAGCGGAGACATCGAGACCATGGAGGCAAGAACAATACAAGAAGGAGTCCGTTTAACGATCGACCGTGGGTGGCAACACATCATCATCGAAACAGATTCACAAACGGTCCATCGACAGATCGGGGGCGAGGCATTGCATTGGAGGCTGTCAACCACGATACAAAACATGAGAGTACTAGCTACACAAATTGAGCAAGTACAATGGCGAGCTATATCAATGACCACAAACGAGCAGGGGTGGCAATCGTGTCGTGTTGTGTCGTGTCTAATCGTATCGTGTTATTAACAGTGTCGTCTCTTAACAAGTTTCGTGTCTAAACGGATAATTTCTAAACGTGTCTCAAAACATCAGACACTAACACGACACGATTAAGTAGCAGATCACACGGGACACGATTAACTTTCTTGGAAATTAAAAATCGAAAAACATAACGGTTAGACACGACACGATTAACACGATACGACACGACACGATTAAGAACGACCTGACTGATACGAATTTACACGATTAAACACGAAACGACACGTTACACGACACGATTAACACGAAAAACATTAATTTTATATATTTTTCTGAACGTGTCACGATTAGACACGACACAATTAGACACGATTATACACAATTAGTTAACCGTGTCTTTATTTGTGTCACAGGTATACACGACACGATTAGTTAATCGTGTTTTATCGTGTTTATACAGATATCTGCAGATCTGAGTTGTTTAGACACGATTAATAATCGTGTCTAAACGTATAAGAGTTGTTTAGACACGGGATCCGTTAAGGTCAAACCCATATACGCTTTAAAGCAGATCGTGTCGTGTCGTTTAATCGTGTCGTGTCAGAAATTGCCACCCCTACAAACGAGTGCGTGAATTGGATAGTCAAACAACCGAGAATGAGAGTGAGTCTTAGTGATTGAGTCGAAAGACCACCACTACCATTGTTATCTTTACTAGTTAATGATTGTAATCCCGAACAACCGTGACCATGTGTGACGGCGTTTTATTTCGTCAAGTAAAGCGGTATTTTCGACAAAAAAAAAAAATGAATGTGGTAAGTAAGTTCATGACCCTTTTTAAATTAGGTTAGCTAGTTGAGAACTGACCTGGGTCTGATCAGATCAAGTTAGGCTACATAGTCTAGGTTGGATCCAACTCATTGCATCATCCTAATTAGGTCAAACTTGGAGCTGTTTCTCTCTTTTAATTTTTGGTTTCTGTTCAAAAAAATATTGAGTAATTTTTAATACTTTAGAATTGTTTTTACATTTTTTCATTTTTTCTTAACGTTTTCAGTTTATTAGTAATTTTATGTTATTTTTATCTTAAAGAAATTATAGATTTTTTTTTTCTTGAAAATTATAGACTACTTTTATTATGTGTCACTAATGTGACTGAGATTTGATATATTATATTTTAATAATGCAACTATAACATTTTGGTATATACGAAAATTTTTGTGACACAGATGAACCAAATTGAAATGTACGTTGAATTAATCATTTGAGTATAACATTTTGGAATATACCAAATATTTTGTGGTACCGCTTGATTATATTTTGTGGATCAAATTTAAATGTAAGTTGAATTTCTAAAATAAAAATACATGTTGGTTATTTTTAAAATTGTTATTAGATTTTGACAAACCCTGCACGCGTTGTCATTATTTTGCGCGTAAGATGTAATAAAGATTAATACAAAAATAGTGTTATCATTTTTTGCGCGTAAGATCTAAGATGTACTGAAAATTAATACAAAAATAGTACAATAAATGACATTTGATTAAGATATTATTAATATAAAATTAAACATAAATTTTATAAGATAATGAAATAATAATTAAATATTTTTTTAAAAAATGCTTTAGCGTTTGAATTTATATATATATATATATATATGGTTTAATTGTCGAAACTTTTATTTACTATTTTATATGATATTATGTATATTACTCATTTTTTGTCACTATTAATTGGGTAAAAATACTATTAGATAACAATATAAATATATAAGTCATATCATTAGTAGTAAATGAAAAGATTATACTAAAATTACTAAATACAATAAGGAAATTAAGATGTACATCTATGTCATTACTATTACAAAATTCAAGAATGATGATGGTTTAAGTATTTTAAACTTTAATTTTAAATATATTTTGAATTTATAATTTATTATTAATTTAATTATTCATGTGCAAACTCTAGTCAGGTGTATTTTAGAGTTTTATTAATCTTTAAGTTTTAGAATTAAGTAATGAAATAGTCACACTTTAAATTTGATTAAATTTTTAATAGATAATGAATATGAATCCTGAAAATTTATTTTATTGCACTCCTAGAAATACATAAAAAATGTACACATAACTTAATTCATTCCTAATCCTAAAATTTATTAGCACATATTTTCTTAATAATTCCATAAATTAATTAATCATAGTACTTGGGTGACATCAATTTAATGTAGTTTATATTTGAGAAGATTTTTTTTTTTTAATGAGAATGAATGACTCTAAATGCATGTGTATTAATAATATTCACGAGTGAGTCAAGGTGTTAGGACATATAAGAGTAGAGATGTAAATTCGGGTCAACCCGTCAAGTTCGGGTGAATCCGGACCTGATCTGTCACCTCCACGAATGAATCCGTATCTGACCTGGCGGATCGGCGGGTTGACGCACCTAACCCGCTGGATGGCTGAAACAAAAAGAAAAAGAACCACGTGTCACAAGTAGAAGGTGTGGGTGACAAATAATGAAAGCACCAGCAGTAAGAATAGCATATTCCTTCTTATCATTCCATCTGTTTCCACCCTGACCAGAGATTTTCTCTCAACCAAACACGAAGAAATGAGAATGGAGACTCTTGTTCTCTTTTTTACCAACATCAGAAGCTTCTCGTCTCTTACAATGCATTCTCTGCGGCTCAGACCACCGCTATTGTCGTCGTTGTTATCCTCTGCTTCTTCCTTTTCGTCTCTCCCGTTGATCCACAATTTCCACCATCTCTCTTCCCCATCCTTCCTCTTCAGCTTTAGACCCAACCGTCACTTCCACTTCGTTAAGGCATGGTGGTCCCTCAAACAGTCGAAGATAAAGCAGTCTCTCCAAAAATCATTGTCCTTCGAAGCCTCAATTGGTTTAATGCCAAGAGAGAGATGACGATGAATGAATACATTTTGCTTCTATAAACGAAGACATTTTGCTTCTCTTCTGTAAGTGCCCACAAGAGAGACAGACAGAGAGCAATGGTGAGTGTAGGGGAATATTCGTGTGCTTACAAATCATAGCTCTGGACATCGGCGCAAGAATACTTTGTTTTTACACAGGTCAACGGGTCAGGTTCGGGTCAACTGCCTCAGTCCGGAATCGACATGTATTTTGAGACGGGTAAGACTGGTCAACCCGAAAATGACCTGTCTCTCAATTTTTCTAGCCTGAACCTCGGGCGATTCTGGGTTATTTTCGGATCGAGTTCAAAATTGACACCTCTAAATAAGAGGGAAATGATATTTGTGAGATGAGATAATGGTAAAAGTGAAAATGTAAAAGACTGAAATAATTTGTTTAATTAAATTTTTAAGTTTTTGTTTGTAATTGTATAAGAGACGATTACCACTTCGTTCTTAATTATATAAATATGAGGTTGAATTTTTAGGATTTTAATTTGTACTTAAAAATATTTCAGTTTATGAATTAATTTTATTTGTTGCTTTGATATTTTTAGAGTTTATTAAATATATCAGGCAAAGTATGATTTTAGATTTTCATTTTAAATATGTTTTTGGAATTTATATAGTTTATTATTTGTTTAAGAATTGATGTGCTTATTTTAGTAATGTATATGATAAGTGTTTATTAACCTTTTTTAAGTAATGAAATATTTCTACATTTTAAATTTGATTCCATCTTCTCCTACGACGGAGTTATCAACAGTCATGTATGAAAAAAAGCATTGCTGAGACGCTTAATGCTCTCTTGCCTATACCAATCTCGCTGGATCCCCTGTAACCTCATCCGGATCTTATGGAGAGGGAAAACTTAAAGCCGAAGGGTTAAATGAATAGTCATCACTGTTAAGAACAACCGAGATCCAATGAGAAAAATGAACTGCTGTCGCGCACGTACGTGGATGCGCTGCTCTCTGCTGAAACCTAGCGATTGAATCGCTCGTTTCCGAGGCAAGCCACCAGCTCAGGGAACGGTCCCCCAACTCGTCTTCAGCTCGTTTTCTTCGCGCGATCTGCCATCCTACTTCGGGGAATGTCTTCGCTAATCGATCCTGCCCAGTTTTCTTCATCGTCTTCGGTTGCTGCCCAACATTTTCTAGCTCTGCACCTGCTGAACAGGGCCACTGCGAACTGGGTCAACCAATTGTCGATCGCAAACTGCAATTGCCTTGGCAAATCAAAGTATTCCCTATCCCTTACCTGTTCTTTCCTTTCTCCGTGTCTTTCTCCTGTTTGCAGGTGGTTGATTCGGTTGTGAGCTTGTCCGAACCGTGGTGCCAATGGCTGCGTCTAACTCAATTGGTGAAACTGCCCCGGGTATGGCCTTGCTCAGTTTGGTGTCTTCAGGTAACCTCAGTTTGGATAGAGGACCCGAGAATAGGGCTCTAGGGATGCTGCTGTCGGATAGGAATGTTAAGAACAATGTTGTAATGAATGTTCTTAAAGAAGCTTGGGCTAGGTTCGGTCCTGTTAACATTGCTGAGGTTAACGAATCGACTCTAGTGTTTGATTTTGCTAGTTTAAAGAACAAGGAGCAGATAATTGACCTCTCACCTTGGTCGATTCATGGTCATTGCCTTAATATTAGATCATGTCCGGTGAATAGAGCTGTTGCAGATGTGGAGTTTTTCAGACTACAGGTTTGGGTTCAGATTCACGGGTTAAGCTTGGAGATGATAAACAAACCAAATGCACAGAGTATTGGGGACAGTATAGGGGTTTGTTTGAAAACGGAAGAGGACAGAGTTATGAAGCAGCGAACATTCTTAAGAGTGCTAGTTGATCTGAATATATCGTCCCCTGTCATGCCTCGTTTTAAATGGATTGATTCGAGTGGCAACGAAAAGTGGGCCTCGGTTAGGTATGAGAGGCTCACGGATCTTTCCTACGGCTGTGGAGTCATAGGACACTCATCCAAGTCTTGCTCGGAACCGGTGGTTATGGATCCCTCTGATGGATCACCGTTGTATGGACCTTGGACGACTTGCGACTGCCCCAAGATGAACACCCGTAGGGTCTGTGTGGGGGGGGGGGGGGGGGTGCACGGCCGGCCACCTCCAGAGACCCACGGGTCCAGTCTTGGAGCCAAGTCATGCAACTACATGGAGCGAAAGTACAACAAGGGTCAGGTTGCAGGGGTTATCCAAATGCAAATGTGCAACCAGGCCGATCGGGTTGGAGAGCTTGTGGAGATCAAAGGAGCCATGTTTCAAGCTATAATTCGAACAATGCTCCCTCAGATAGAAACAATCCAAGGCAGGTAACACATGTCCAAGAGGAGGCGACCTCCTCCAAGCAGAATCAAGCAACCGAACAGCAGCCTGTCCTGCAGAATGAATGCCCCCAGACGGGTACTGGTGGGGCGCAGGGTAGCAACAATAGTGATACAATAGAGGAAGGGGAACTGCCCGTGGAGGAGATCCAACGGATTCTGGCAACAGCTACCCCGTTAACGCCAACCCAAACCGATTCTCAAGGAACCAGCATCTTCGACAAGAATGCTGTCCTGTATGGGGAGCAGGACAATCTGCAGTCAGGAACAGGAGGCCCTAAGTCAGACGTGGTGAACAAGGAACCGTGTCTTGACGAACAAGAAATGGAGGTGTCTGGCACGGCTGTAATGGTTGTGGCTGATTCTACACTGGACGTGAAGGACCGAGGACTGGACGGGACTTGGAGAAGTACGGACTGGCTGGGTGCGGTGTCAAAACAACCAGAAACGAAGAGGAGGGGACACCTCGGTCACAATGAGGGGTCTGCCAAACGAAGGAAGACACAAAATGGACCCTCAGTCATGGGAAATGGGGGAATGATCTGTTTTGGGAAGGGGGACCTACAACAAGAAACCACGACTGTAACTATCAAGGAGGGTGATGGAAGAAAAGGGGGGAGAAGGACGAGGCAATCAGAGAAGGCAAAGCTGTCCGGTGGCTGTCAATCGACAGCCACTGGGTCAAAATGATTTACATAAGCTGGAATTGTCAAAGGTTAGGGTCTCCCTTGACAATTCGACATCTAAATGGCCTGGTGAGGGGCTCTCATCCGTCTATTGTCTTCCTCATGGAGACGAAGAAGAACGAAGTCCATTGCGAGAGAGTGAGACGAGAAGTTGGTTTGGATTTTCCTTCGTATGTACAACCGATTGGTGCTAGTGGGGGTTTAGCCCTTTGGTGGACAAAGGAGGTAAACCTCAAGGTTCTTTCGAGTGACAAAAACTTCATAGATGCGACGGTTTGTAGTAGTGACTTCAGAGGTATGACTAGAGTTACTTGGGTCTATGGGGGCTCGGTGTTTGCTAGACGGACACTGAATTGGGCAGCTTTACGAGGCTTGGGGGCTAACAGGCGGGAGCCGTGGGTTTGCATTGGCGACTTCAATGACATCTCCCACCAAAGGGAGAAGGAGGGGGGAGGCCCGAAGGACCAAAATAAAATAGACGGCTTCAACAATCTCTTGGATGATCTCAACCTCGAGGATATAGGCTACAACGGATCCATCTTCACTTGGAGCAACAATCGGAGAGGGGGGGATAGGATTAGAGAAAGGCTTGATAGGGCGATTGCAAACCCCGAGTGGCTTACACTTTTTCCCTCGGCACAATGCTTTCACGGGCTCATGATTGGGTCCGACCATGCCCCAATTAGCATTCACCTTCGGAGTAATGAGACAAAAGGCAAGAGACAATTTCGCTTCGAGGAAATGTGGTTGGAGAAGGATGAATGCTTAGACATAATCAGCTCGGCTTGGCAAAGAGGGGGGCCGTTAGTTCATGGATACGATCTGAAATTAAAACTAGATCGATGTAGGGTTGCTTTGGCCGATTGGAGCTCCAAGGAGTTCAAGCACAACTTAGTGGAGATTGCGAGGGTTAAGAACCAACTTAGACATGCTTCGGAAGCGGGAGGAGATATACTGGAAGCAAAGGTCGAGGATTAAGTGGTTGGGCCACGGTGATAGGAACACGAAATTCTTTCACCAAACTACACTTTCCAGAAGGAGGCGTAATAAAATTCTCCGACTTAAGGATGCGAATGGGGCTTGGATCGAAGGTGATAAGAAGGTCAGAACTGAAATGCGTGGGTTTTTCGCGAACTTATTTGCATCAGACAGGGGGGGGGAGACCGACTACATCCTTTTATCAAATTCTGGACTGTGTGCCGAACATGGTCTCACCGGACATGAACAATGACCTTACAGCCTTGGCGACTCTTGAGGAGGTGAAGAGGGCATGTTTTCAGATGGGGGGATCTAAGGCACCAAGCCCGGATGGCTTCTCGGGGACGTTTTACCAAAAGAGTTGGACCACGATCGGGACGGACTTGCTCACTTCGGTTAACGCCTTCCTTGCGACAGGTATCATGCCTTCATTTCTTAACCATACCCATATTACTTTGATTCCTAAAATAGTTAGCCCAGTGTGTGCCTCCGATTTTAGACCTATAAGTCTGTGCAACTTTGGTTATAAAGTTATTTCTATGGTTCTAGCGAATAGATTAAAAACCTATTTGCCAGAACTGGTCACCCCGTTCCAAAGTGTGTTTGTTTCAGGGAGACGCATTCAGGATAGTATTATAATTGCGCACGAGATGTTCCATTATCTCAAGACAAGAGGCAAGCCAAGAACGACCTCAGGGAGGCCGGAATGTGCGCTAAAGATAGATATGCAGAAGGCCTACGATCGTGTTGAATGAGACTTCCTTCTTGCGAGCTTGAGACAAAGGGGATTCAATGACAAATGGATAGCTTGGATTAAGGCATGCGTGTCTTCGGTCACCTATAAGGTCTTGGTCAATGGAATCCGATCTGACATCATCCGTCCATCAAGGGGACTGAGACAGGGTGACCCTCTTTCACCATATCTTTTCATATTGGTTGCTAATGTTCTATCTAGATTACTTGACGACCAGGTTGCGAAGGGCGCCTTTAGAGGCATCCACCCAAAGAGGTCATGTCCCGAGATTCAACACCTCTTTTTTGCGGATGACTCTATATTATTCCTGAAAGGCTCGTTGGCCCAAGCAACGAACCTCAAGACCACTCTAGGTGCCTACTGTTCAGCTTCAGGACAGAAGATCAATTTCTCCAAGTCAACACTTTATTTCAATTCTGGAGCTCATGATGATTACAAAAGGAGCATTGCGGATCTGTTCGGGATAGCACAATCGAGCAACCCAGGCTTCTTTTTGGGTTTCCCGACCATTTGGGGCAGATCAAAAAGGGAGGCTCTCACCTACCTCAAGGAGAGGGTTCGTGATAAGATCCAGTGTTGGCGTAACAAACTGCTTAATCATGCGGGAAAGGAGGTACTTATCAAGTCTGTGCTTAGTGCCATGCCTACGTATGTTATGCATATTTTTAGGATCCCGACCACTTGGTGTAATGAGGTTGATAGCCTCATTGCCCGGTTCTGGTGGGGATCCAGGGAAGGAAACAGGAAGATTCACTGGAAGAACTGGGGCTCAATGGCGAATTCGAAGTCAGTTGGAGGATATGGCTTCAGAGACATGAACAATTTTAACAGGGCGATTCTGGCGAACATGGCCTCCCGAATCATTCATGAGCCGGATGCACTTTGGGTAAGATTTCTCAAGGGGATCTACTTCCTGAACTCCTCATTTATGCAGGCATTGGCGGGAGGTAGGGCATCGTGGGCTTGGGCGAGTCTCCTTGAGGGTCGGGATGTTATTAGAGAGGAGGGGGGGTGGACGCTTTGAGACGGGAGATCTATCCGCCCGTTCGACGACCCGTGGGTCCCAAACAGGTCCGACCTCAGAATACGACCTGCAGCTGCCGATGATCAACTACCCTCACAAAGGGTAGTCTCATGGATTCAGCAACATAACCGTGGGTGGGACGAGGCCATCATACGCGACTTGCTGCACCCAGACGATGTTCTCGCTGTCCTGCAGGTCCCTATACCGAGCGTAGACACCATATACATCCATAGATGGCCACACACGCGATCGGGGATCATTTCCGTCAAGTCTGCATACCATGCCTTGCATGCAAATCAGGTTCGAAGGCTTCGGAACACAACACCAAACACTAGACAGCCGATGGTGAGACCGTTGGTGTGGAAAGCGGTGTGGTCGGGAAACGTCTGGCCTAAGATCAAGGCCTTTGCGTGGAAGCTTGCTAACGACATTCTCCCGACGAAGGCAACCATTGCTCGGCGCAGAGTGAATATTGGCTGCCTTTGTTCGGTTTGCCTTGTAAGTGATACTCGTGAACACATGCTGTTTGGTTGTCCTTGGGTGAAACAGGTGTGGTCTTCTTATTCGGACCAATCGGATGTCGACGTGGGAACCCTCTCGGTCGACGACTGGCTCGGAGTGGTCACGGACTTTTCAGGGTTGCGTGGGAAACAGAGATCCAAGGCATGGCGAAGGCTCATGGTGGTGGCTTGGGTAATTTGGAAGACAAGGTGCAAGTTCGTGTTCGAAAATGTACAACTGTTCGCCCCAGCAATCCACAATGAGATCAGCCGAACCATGGAAGAGTTGGGGTCGAACGGGCACCGGGACAGAGCCGAATCGCAGGTCCAAGCGTGGCTCGGGCCTCCACCGGGAGTCATCAAGATCAATTGTGATGGGGCATGGTCGAGCAATACTTTGCAAGGAGGCTTTGGGGTCATTGCACGGGACAACATGGGCGTGGTTCGTGGAGGAGCAACCGGGGTTCGACTCGTTGGCTCGGTGGACGAGATCGAAGCCTTGGCGGTTCTTCAGGGGGTCCAACTTGCCATCGACAACGGTTGGGCTCGGGTGATCATCGAGACGGACGCCATGAACATCATCAATCATATTCGAGGGCGGGATTTCGCTTGGAGGATTGCTCCCTTTTTGTCAAACGCGGTTAACCTAGCTAGTTCGATTAGGGAGATTGCTTGGGAGCATGTTCCCTGATCCGCAAACTCTTGTGCAGATTGGTTAGCGAAAAATGTATTAGCGAGGTTGTGTCCTTCGGATTGGGTGATCTCACCACCAACCCCTTTACTTCGGTGTATTATTGCGGATGTAATCTTGTACTCGATTCCGGTTTCAGACGTTGAATGATTATGAAGTTTTAATTGGCCAAAAAATAAAAAAGATCCAAATAAAATTTTCACGTATTTATCTTAAATTCTTTAAAACAATATAAATGAGCAATCCTGAAAATTTAATTTAGTATAGACATACAGTAAACTGCTAAAGTATATAATTATATATTCTAACCATTTATTATATGTAATTTAACGTGATTCCTATAAGGACAAAAAATCACATACCTTTCAATTTGTGATTGGTTCACAAACACCAACTTATCTATACTTTATTTATGAATATTGTTTTTTTAAGGGAAAAGTATGAATAAAATGTAATATGTTTGTCTATTGTTGTAACAACGTGGACCTTGTTTGTTTTTTATGAAACATGTTTACTCTTGTAGGTTTTAGATGAAGTCTGTTGTGTTCCGTTAAAAATTTATGTTAACTACTCATGTCCAAGGGGTGTGAACTGCGTTAAATGAGAAGAGGGTGCGAAATAATAGGGAAACGTTAACACAAGTCGTCATTCTGTTTGCCCAACAAATTGATGCAATCCTCGAATAGGAAGGCAAAGGAAAAAAGTCAACATCGAGAAATGTCGCTAACGTGGCTTGAGGTGGCTCTCCCTCTGAGAATTATTGGAGGAATGCTTTGTATCATGGGCAATGTCGATTACACCATCCATAAAGATTCTCGACCGTCGTCGGTTCGATCTTAGTCCGGATGTCATTGACTTGGTTTCGCTTGAACAATTCCTACTAATGGCGTGCGTCGGCAAGCTTGATCCTTTCGATGGCAATCCAACATCTTTCGATGCTAGCGTTGATCTCAACCCAGATTCCAGTGGACGGCGCGTGAATTTCTTTGGTCGTAGCCATTAATTGTGGATCAGTGACTTTGATAACAATGTTACGATCCAAGATAGAAGGAACGTAAGAGAAAGAGAGAGTAGAACATAATTGGGAGAGAGACTAGAAAAAGGGAGGCAGAAGTGTTGAATAGAGGAGAAACACATAGGAGAAACTGAACTGATATATTCTTATACATATTTTCTTTATTCTCAATACATTGAATATATAGTGTACAATGGTAGCTTGTATTGACAATCTAAATGGCTTGTTAATCTTGATTACTAATAGCTTAACAATTTTGACAATCTTTATTGTTGAAAATTATTTGTCTCGTAACGTTATTCCCCCTACACAATGATCTTGCCCTCAAGATTGAGAACCAGAAGCTTGTGTTCGAAGACATCTAAAACTCTTAAGTTGCTTTGTCGTCCTAAATGTTCTCCCATTGAATTAGAACCTTTGTAGCAGCCTTTTTACCATGGGGGGTACTCTTTTCCGATCCAAGATAAAGGTGATGATGTTGATAGTTAAGATAAATACGTTGTTCATGCCCCAAGCAAGTATCCAAACTTTCTCATATAACACACTCGACAACTCTGAATGCGCAAGACTCAGAGCCCATAAACGATGATATGAAGTAGTATTAGAAACATCGCCCAGTACAAACTCTATGGTGTGGAAGAGTTGGTGCACAAATAGTTCATTGAACTCAAATTTCCAATGACCATGATAATCATGAGACTGCTCTAACTGGAAACCTTCTTCTTCGTTGTCCAATTGTGAATAGGAATACCCTTGGTGCCTTTTTTCGTGTTACTTTTTCAGTAGATATGGCTTTGGAACCAGCATCCATGGCACCAATACAAGAGCTAGTAGAAGAAGCGCAATCTGGACAGTTTTCTGACCATACAACTTCTTCTCTCTCATAATAAACACTAATGTTGCAAGTAAAACGCATATTCCATGCCCCCAGTCACAAAACATCACAGCAAAAAGAAAAGGAAATTTGATTATAGTGTATACACCTGGATTGGCTTCCAGATATTTAGCTACACCATATGCATCAACAATTTCCTGTTGTAAATTTGTTTGTGCGAAAGTAGGTTGGTGGCATCTCTTTTGTATTCAGAACCTGCAGACTAGCTCCTTTGATTACTTGTTTCCTACTTGATTTTGCTGACCATCCAACATCCCAAACGGTGAACTTGTGCTTAACAATAAGCGTGCATGCAGGACTCTTCCACTTCTCATCCCAGGGTGGTGGCGTAGCTGGAGGTTTCTTCAACGAAGGAATGGAGATGATATTCCTCTCAGACATTTCATCAAACACCTTGTAAGAATCCTTCTCAGTCATTTCATCAAACACCTCGCGGCACTTTTTGAACTTTCGGAATGAATGACATCAAGGGTTGTAGGGGCTGCAACCAAGTGTGGTAGGGGTTGGGACCAAGGGTCGCCGAGCAGGTCCCTCGACCGTCGTCGGTTCGATGTCAGTCCAGATGTCATCGACTTGGTTTCGATTGAACGATTCTTGCTGGTGGCGTGCGTCAGAAAGCTTGATCCGATTGATGGAAAGCCAACATCTTTCGATGCTAGCATTGATCTCAACCCAGATTCTAGTGGACGATGTGTGGATTGCTTTGGCAATAGCCATTAATTATGGCTTGTGGCTCTCATACCAATGTTATGATCCAAGATAGAAGGAACGTAAGAGAAAGTGAGAGTATAACATAATTTGGGGAAGGACTAGAAGAAGGGAGACAAAACTGTTGAATAGAGAAACACAGAGGAGAATCTGATTTATTATTAGACATATTTTCTTTATCCGAAGTACATTGAATATATAGTGTACAATGGTAGCTATTGTTGACAATCTAATTGGCTTGATAGTCTTGATTACTAATAGATTGGCAATCTTTATTGTTGACATTTATTTGTCTCGTAACACGGATGGACAAGAACCTCATGGATATTGTCTCGGGATCTTCTAATTAGGTCTGATTCAATCTCATTCTACTCTTTTACTAGTAATCTATTTGCACTAGAGTTGTTTGACTGAATTTTTAGTTCAGAGCATATCTTTGAGGTTTTGACCTATTACTCGCTGATTCCCTTCAATTTGAAATTTCTAAAGTTTTCCCAATTAAGCATGGGGAATTCCACTGTACGAGCTAGTTCAGCTTGAAAGCTAATTCATATGTATGATATGCTCAGCCAAAGATGAAATGTTCAAATGTTCTCCATGCGGAAGCATAAACATGTGACCTAGGAATCATGGTTAGGGAGAATCAACAAGTTTAGACTGAAACATAATGTTCATATGTATGCTTCAGATTATGATGCAGTGCTCTTTCTCCTCAGAAAATCCTCCAACACACAAACAAGGGAGAAGTTGCTTTGTTGCTGCTTCTCCATATCTGCAGAAACAGAGTTACCTCTGGTGACTGGTGTTGTCTGATTCGCCATTAAGGCCCCTTTTCGAAACAATGAACCAAATTGCGCGAAATCGACAGATGTGAAGCCTTCAATCAGTCGGTTGCAGAGACGACTCTTCAATTTGGTGGAGGTGTTTCGTCTGGACGGGTGAAGAGGGAACGATTCAAACGGGCGGGAAGAGAGACGCAAATGATTAGGACAAGCAAGGTTAGGGAAACACAAGTAAGGACAATTTCAGTTTGTTTTTTCTAACGTTCAAATCAGACGTCTAGTGTGATGCACATGATTGATTTTAACGGTACAAATAACAGAAAAAAACACGTTTCATCTAAAACCTACAAAATAAAACGTAGTATATCATATATAAGCAGCTCAAAACATATTACATTTTATTTTTCAAAATTTTCCCTCTTTTTAAAAGACTTGACTTTTCTTACAAAACTATTTAATAAGCAAAACATGTGTTCATCGTTGGACAGTTCCTTGTGACTTTTCTTACAAAACTATTTAATAAACCCATTGGTGTTCACCGAGTCATGTCGTTGTCCATTCGTTTACCGAGGACGAAGGATGCCTTTCACAATCAACCGTTGTCTCCTTGCCCTTTACGTACATGATACAACTACTAGCATTGAACAAGTCTTAGGAGAAGAACATATATATGCATATATATATACATAACTAATAAGTTGGAAATAACTAGTAATATCGTACAGATTATGGGTTTAAGAGAAGTATATTTCGTTTTCTCATTTTTAAAGTATTTTCGTTAAATAAATGGTTAAATACCAAATAGCTACCCGAACTTTGGACGTTTTACAAATAGATATCCGAACTTTGAATTTTCAATAACGACTACCTAACTTTGGACGAAGGTGCAAATAGCTACCTCAACTTTGACACATGGGGCAAATCGCTACCTCCGTTAAATATAGATGAAAAATAACGTGTCATCACATGATTGATCCATCATTTTAAAAATTGTTTTATATTTTTAAAATACTAAAAAAAATCAGAAAATTACTTAAAAAACTAGAACATTAATAGGAAAAATAAGAGTTTATAATAAAATTTTTGTATTGAAAAATATGAAACAAAATTAAAAAACTTAATAAAATATGTTTTCAAAATTATATTAAAAAATAGAAAACTTTTAGAAAATGTCATAATAAAAACTTTTGAAACTTATCTATATGTTACAATTGAGTTTAGATTCTTTCGGGACTCGATTGAGCCCAAATCGAACGGTTTAGGGTTTGGGTCTTGATTCAAACTTGCTCGTCGATGGGTTGAGGGCTAGGGCGTGAGTTAATCGATTGGAACTCGTTTGAGCCACAAACAAAAGGGTTAGGGTGTGAGTCTAGACTCAAATCCTAGCCTGCTCCATTGGATTTTGGTGTAAGGCTAATTCGACTAGAGCTCAATCGAGACTCAATTGTAACATATAAAAAAGTTTTGAAGAGTTTTGTTGTGATATTTTTCAAAGTTTTATGTTATTTTTGCAATTTATAAAACATATTACATTAAGTTTAGATGAAAATTTTAAAAGAATGGATAAACTCGATTAATGAATAAATATAAAGTAATGAAATTTTCAGAAACAAACTCTAAAGGAAAAACTCAATTTTAGCTTAAATATTATTGGACAAATCGCATTTTACGCTTAATACCCTTTATATATAACAAACATGTATGTTAGCTTTTCTCGTTAACTTTTTGAATTTATTAAAAGGATAGTTAAAAGAGTTAATAGTTACAATGGTCCCTTATGTTTGGGTAATGTGATCGGCTTGTACCAAATGTTTATTCTTATGATCCTTCTGTTAGTCAGTCGTTCGACTTTTCTATTAAATGATTCACGTCAGCACCACGTCAACGTCATGTAGATGTATAATATAAATTACATAATATTTAATTTAAATAAAACATGAAAAAAAAAGCTAGCATTGAGTTCAATGCTAGTTTTTTTCTTCTATTTTTTAGAATTTATATATATTTTTTAAATTTAGTTTTAATTTTACTAAGTTTTTTTTCCCAAAAATATATATATATATATATATAATTTTTATTAATACATAAAGTACCAAAAGACAATAAGTCACATAAGCCAATCATAATAACCTATGTAGGTTAAAAAATGTATACCATTTAAATTTTGAGATTGAGTCCATCATGTAGAAACGGTCCCGATTATTTTTGGATTGTCTTCCCACGCGACAATCATTAATTGGAAATTGTAGCTTTCGAACAGAGTTCTGATTTCAACTTGATATTATAATATATAAAAACTAAAAGTCGAAGCCCTTCGTATTACGCGTTTATGACTTTATTTATTCTATTGATTTTTCTATATTTATTAAATTATTTATCATCGTATAATCTATATATATATCATCATCGAAGTAGAAGAAACACAACCCACGACTGTGTATACCCATCCTTTTGCATCTGAGCTCATCCCTTAATTTCTCTTCTGCTTATCCCCTTTCTTTCCTTTTGAACTTCCAAATCTCTGTAAGTACTATGGGCAACCCAGATAGCAAGATTCCCGTCTTCTCCTCCCCGCCGCCCACTGCACCGTCCGTTGGAGTTCCGATGTACACTCAGATGGCCCACCTCAACTCTACCGAACCTTGGTCTGTTGGTCTTTGCGATTGTTTCTCAGATTGTGGACTCTGTAAGTTATACTTTTTCTTCTTCTTCTTCTTTCATCTATATATCTATGCAGAATCGAATATTAATTGTATGAATGAATGAATGATCATAAATAACTAACTACGTACACATGATGCAGTTTGCATATCGTGTTGGTGTCCATGTGTTACCTTCGGCCAAGTCTCGGAGATCATCGATAGAGGATCTTCATGTAAGTTCTACGTCCAAGAATCATTCATTCATTCTTCTAAACCAACCAAAATATATATAGATAGAGAGTGATTGGATGACTTTTGTTTCAGCATGTGGTGTAAATGGAGCACTCTACTGCCTCATCACGGCTTTGACGGGTTGCGGTTGCATATATTCATGCATTTACCGTTCAAAGATGAGGGAGATGTTCAAGTTGCAAGGAGGCGGTGGAGAAGATTGCCTTATCCATTGTTGCTGTGAACCTTGTGCTCTTACTCAGATGCACCGGGAGCTACACAACCGGGGATTCCAAGTATCCTTAGGTAGACACACATATATACATATTTATATATAGACCTTAGCTTGTATTATATATTATATATAATAGCTGCTGTGCCTGTGCTGATTGAATTTTGTTGTCCTGTAAACTTTGACTAGGATGGCACGGAAACGTAGAGAGACAGACGAGAGGGGTGTCCGCCATGGCACCACCAACAATGCAAGTGGGCATGAATCGTTGAATGCTGTCTCAGAATAATATCCATTGGCATATACAATCCTATCTGTTGGCGAGGACAACAATTGTTTGAAAATATAAACATCGGTTGCTGCTTTGTTGTTTATATGTATGTATGTATGTACAAATGTTATACTATAATACTACTATATATATATATATATTGTATTGTATTGTTTTCTGAAGAAATGATCTCTCTTGTTTGAAGTCATTTAATGTTGTGTCTGGCTGTATTTCTGGCTAGCTAATGTGTATGTATTACTACAGTGTGTATGAAGTTTGTGCAGTCTACAGATGAAAAAACCTAAGCTAATTAGCTATGCGTGTATATGTTGATGTATATCGGGCGAGCTTTCCATCCAAAACTAGGCATTCATAGATAACTTCAAACGACTCGAGGGTAACACTCAATCAATCAATATATAGATATATATATATAATGACTCCCAACAAATGGTTAGATGGATAAAGTTAGGAATTTAGTTTGATGGAAACAAGAATTAGTGTAAACAGCTGAACAAATGGTAACCTAAAACCGATCCAATTCCCTTATGAAAGAATATTATATGCAACACTTTTCGACTCTTTCATTAATTAGGTAACTCCACCAATCATCTAGAACCATAAGGAGACGTTCATGACCTGTTAACTCCACCAAGCGACATTTAGAAATGCAGGGTTACATCATCCCTTATAATAGGTAAGGACAAGAACAAAATAATATTAAAAATCAGCTTCCACACATAAGCATGCAGGAGATCAATCTACATTTATGAGAAGTATATAGTGATTCGATTTTAATTCTTGGTATGGAACATCTCAAAATATTATGTTCATTTTTATATTTTAACAAAAATTATAATAATCATAACTTAATATTTTTTATGAAAATAATTGTTTATCTTTTTTAATAATTATTGCCTTTGGATCTCGCCGTTACCTTAATAACATACATATTACATTGAAGATTTACAAGGTCAAGCTTACTCAGGTGTCACTACGGGAGAGATGCTCATTATCGACCGAAAATGTTATTTGTAACGGCTGGAATATTCAGCCGTAAAAATGTCACGGCTGGAATATCCAACCGTAAAAATGTCACGGCTCAAATTCATTTGAGCTGTAACATTAAGCGTCGGCAGCATTATCACGACTCAATTTCATTTGAGCCATGATATATGCCGGCCCAAGCTAAAACCGGCCGCGAAAATAATTATCGCGTCTCGTTTGCGTTGAGCCGCGATAATTATTTTCGTTTTTTTTAAAAGCCTTATTATTCACGGCTCATTTGCATTTGAGGCGTGACAATGTGAATGTAAAAAAAAAAATCACGGCTCAAATGCAAATGAGCCGTGAAAAATACAATTTTTTTTTAACAAAAACCTTAATAATCTATATTATAATCCTAATCATACAACAATAACCATAACCTGAATAGTTTACATACCAAAATCATAATTTTTGCAAACAATACATTATATATCCAACAATTCGCTTTATTAATTCAAAAACATATATAATATCTTATAATAATTCTTCATTCATAACACTGTCTTGACTAAAACGATTCATTTTCTTCATCGTTTTCTTGACTTCCACTAGCAGATTGTTCACTATTACATGTAATTGATCCTTTAGTTTTCATGTTTGCTTTAATTAAGATTAGTTTCAACCAAGTGAATTGAATAAAACTGAAAGCTAAATGAAAAAGCAACTACTAACCTAGTGTCACGGGGTTGAAGAAAGTCTCACGCTCTCGCCTCACTCATGCGGCCTTAGGATGGATTCCTAAGCAGCATTTCCCACACAATCACAACGACACTCAAATATGAGAGGAATATCTCTACTTATATTACTCTCAGGTTTTATAATGTGTTTACAAATGAATATGAGATTCCCTTATATACAAGTGAGGAGACTCTCAAAGGAAACTACGTGAATTAATGGGGAGCTAAACATGGCAAACAATATATACTCCGATACAATGAATGTGGACTCGTACGACGAATCTGGTCGATGTGAATATTCCCTCCTCTTGTTGTCGTATTTGCACGGATCATTCAAGAACTTCCCATATGTGGGATTCGCCATGTGTCGCTATGCGTCGCCATGTGTTGATCCCAGTCACCTGAATTTCTGGTCCGTAACATTCTCCCCCACCCAATCAAGTGACGCCCTCGTCGCTTCCTCCGCATGGAAGGACTTGATACGGTCTTTCGATCATGTTCCTGTACATCCCGACTTACCAAGATCCTCCCACTGTCTTGGTTGTATTTTCCCTTCCTTGCTCGTTCGATACTTGTGCCCTTCTCTTGACGAGTCAAGTCTTCATGAACGTCTTTATGTTGAAGAACGTCGTTTCTTCCCACCGTGAAGTTGTCCCGTGTCCTATCGCTTAGGCTCCTTGCTTTCTTTGCGTCATGCTCCTTATGGACTTTGATCGGTGCGCTTCGTAAGGTCATCAGAGGTCGATTACGTTCCTCATCGAGAATCTCCTTTAGCCTCTGTTGAAGTTTAATCAATGTACTCATTTCTCCTTTGCCTTTGTCCCTTCTTAATGGTGCACGGTATGCCATTTCGCATTCTTGAATGCCTTCCCTTAATTGCATCGATGATAGCGTGTGGTTCCCATCTCCCTTCGAACGCTTGATCGACACAACGCATTGAAACCTCGCATCCAAGATACATATGCAATCCTCGAAAGGAACTATCATGGCATTGATCCGATCGAGAAAGTCCATTCCGATAACAAAATCGTAGTCATCGAGAGGAATTACCTCAATCGTTTCTATGCTGCTCCATAAGCCCATTTTAATGCTTACCTCGTGCATGACACCGTATGTCGGTATCTCCTCTGAATTTACCGTCTTGAGTCGCGCACACGTTTCTTCCAAGCGGAACTTCATCCTTTTTGCAAACGCCTCAGACATGAAGAAGTTAGAAGCGCCTGTATCAATAAGCGCTTGCATCTGTTTGCCAGCGACTTCCACGTCTGCAAACATTAGCCCATTTTTCTTTGCCTTCCTGCTACGGATTGCGTTAATCGTCCGCAAGGCCCCTATTCGTACTTCCTTCAGCGACTCATGTTCCTCTCCGTTATCCAAGCTAATGAGAGCTGCAAGTTTATTCTGCATTGGGCTCTCCCGAGCTAAATGAGGTCCTTTGCATAAGAAACACTCTAATGGACCGCGCTCGCCTTTCCACCTTGGCGAGTTCTTCCTGTGAGTCCTACTTCCCTCGACTCTCTCGTCATCGGACTTGTTGTTTCCTCCTCTATCCGACTTGTAAAATCGGCCTGGATCTCCCCCATCGTTGGACTTGTTGGATCAGCCACGATCCTCGACGCCATTTGAATAACATGAGCTGTCATGATCTCCTTCGTAATTGGACTTGTTGGCTTTGACCTGATCTCCACTGCCGTTGTACTTGTCCTTCGATTTATGCTTGTCTGGCAAAAATTCAAGGAGGGCTTCAGCCTTTGACATGGCTTTGTCCACATTTTCCACACCTCGACGCTGCAGCTCCTGTTTTGCCCATGGCTTCAGTCCATCCATAAATTGGAAGAACGCTTCCCCTTCGATCATGCACAGTATTTGCAGCATCAACTCCGATAATTCCTTCACGTACTCTCGAAGTTCTCCCCCATGTTCCAACCGACGAAGCTTCCCACGTGCCTCGTTCTCCGCATACGTAGAATTGTTTATGTAATTCTACCGTGAACTCCTCCCAAGTTCTAATCGGCTCACCCATCCGGTTGTCTCGTTTTCGACGCCACCACAGTAACGTCGTGTCCTGCAAATATGAGGATATCATACCTAATCGAGACATGTCGTCTACTTCCGTTGCTTGGAAGTAGTCATCAATGCTTAATAGGAAATTGTCCACGTCCTTTGCTACCCGCGACCCTTTGAACTTCTCAGGTCGAGGAACATCTAGAGGAGGCCCGTGTTGGAATGTGCCTCCCCCTTCGAGACGCATCCACCGTACTTGATTGAGCTCTCTTTTGAGCCCCTCCAATTTAGTTCGCATCTCCATGAAATTAGCAAGTTGATTTTTCATACCTGCGAATTCCAGCATCTCCTCTCGCACTGCTGCGATGACAGCTTCTAGCGAGTCGTCCCGCTTGGTGAGTTCATCAGTTGCTGTGTTCAAAGCCCCTTGCATGCCCCCTTGAAGCTCTTCCAATTCTGAGCGCAACTCATCCACCCCATTGGATGTGTCCTCGACCTTCCCTTGGACATCTGCTAACACGTCTTGGAGCTTCGCCATGCGGTGCTCTAAAGCCCCCAACTGATCTCTTGAAATCTCACGGGTCTTCTTGGACTTCTCATGTCCCTCAGCGTTCGTCACCTCCACTTGGTTGCTAGAAGCCATCGATAGGAGTGAACTTTGCTCTGGTACCACTTGCTATAAAGTCTCATGCTCTCGCCTCACTCGTGCGGCCTTAGGATGGATTCCTAAACAGCATTTCCCACACAATCACAACGACACTCGAATATGATAGGAATATCTCTAATTATATTACTCTCAGGTTTTCCAATGTGTTTACAAATAAATATGAGATCCCCTTATATACAAGTGTGAGGAGACTCTCAAAGAAAACTACGTGAATTAATGGGGAGCTAAACATGGCAAATAATATATACTCTGATACAACGAATGTGGACTCGTCCGACGAATCTGGTCGATGTGAATATTCCCTCCTCTTGTTGCCATATTTGCACAGATCATTCTAGAAGTTCCCATATGTGGGATTCGCCATGTGTCGCTATGCATCGCCATGTGTTGATCCTGGTCACCTGAATTGCTGGTCCGTGACATTAGGCACAAAATTAGGAGTTCATCAAGCTACATAACTATGTTATCAATTTATAAAAGAGAGAACAATAAGTGGAATGAATTGCAGGGTTTGGAGATTGACTCTTTTTACTTATTTTTAAACTATTGAATTTTGGAACTCGAAAATCATCCTATAACAAGAGTATTCGGACAACTGCCTTTTATCGTCAAGTAATACTAACTAACATTATAACTTACACAATAGTTTTCATGATTACTAATTGAGCCATTTGCTCGTAAACCTAGAGAGAACTCATCTACCGTAGTGGTTCTTGAATAGTCATCTCGATATACTCAAACTTTAAGATAAGTGAGCAAAAAACTTTCTCAAAATCTGATCGATCGTCAAGACGATACTATTCATTTAATTATTTAGTGTCAAAGTCCACGAGAAAAAAACTAGATAGCAGCTTTGAGCTCTCTATTTAATAAGTTCGAGCTGTTTTCACAACACTTGGAGACAGATATTTCAAACTCTCTTTACACATTTGTATATCGTACAAGAGATTTCATGCCTCCTGCATCGTAATTCAGTCACCACATTCTCAAGAACGAACAATTGTCCTGCCTGAATATGTCATATAACTCTTTATGATCTTTGTAAGGGTTCAACAAAAGCCTTCTCTATTCTAGGACAGTCATGTAATCGTAGTAGACTATGTGAAATCCCACTTAAAAATTTCCATAATTTCTTAGTACTCTAAAAGGACAATTTTCAATACTTTGAAGGTTTCACTCAAATTTAGACGGATCCAAAATTTATGGATATCTCCATCCATCAAATCATTCAAAATATCTTCACGTAACTAAACTGTAAAGTTTCAATAAAACCGATCTGCTCAATTTGACTTTAATACCACATGTTAAAACTCACTCTCTCTTTTATATTTATTATTATTATTATTATTATTATTTAAGGGGGCTTTGATTGGAGTATTAAACTATTAGCTATGTATTAGTATTAGTATTAATTAATACAATGTTTGATTAAAAATAATAAAACGTATTAATCGATACATATGTATTAGCTAATACACAATTATAGTGTTAATTGAGTATTCACTAATACATAATCTAACCATGATATATATTATTTAATACATAGTACAAAAATTCTTAACTACCCTAAGTCTATTAATCCTACCTAAGAATGGTTTATCATGTTAGTTTTTATTTTTTATTTTATCAATCTTTGTGAATTTTAATATAAAATATTTTAAAATTCTTATTTACTCAGATTATCTAATACTAATTAATAAAAAAAATATTAAATGAAAAATAAAATGATGTAATATTTATTTATAAATTTTCATCATTAATTCTTTCATATATGTTTTATTTTTTAAAAAAATGAATCACTAAGTCAAACATAATAACAGTTGTTGGGTACCATTCGAATTCAGGAACAATTTATGAGTTCATTTCGATGATGATATATAACATATAATTAATATTTTTAAAACAATAGTTAAAAATGAATGAAATATTTACTCCATAATATTTTAATACTTGCTCATCTATTTGATATTTTTAAATATATATATATATTAAAACTAATATTAAACAAATATATATCATTTGCTCTATTTTTTAACTGTTTATGTGCATGTGTCATGAGAAAAAAAAAACTTAAAAGTGATTATTTAACTATTTTGTCTCTATATTTTGCTAAGTGTGGTTCCACATGTCATGTTGTTCTCAAAATTGATTTGTAAAATCATGTTAATTTTATAGATGTTTGTAAAATCAATGCAATGCTCTATTTACTCTCTTCAATCATAAATCAATTACACAGAGTTGCTTGAGAACATGAAGATTTTGAACATTTATGCATGAGAGTAACATTTTAAGGGTGTTTAAGTCTTTTTGCCACTTTACGTATAATATTATACCGAATCAAATATTGCATTGGGTTATAAGTGTATAAATATATCTTAACACTTCACATTCAAACGTAGTATTACCTAGTACGTGTATTAAATAATACATCCAATCAAACGTCTACTTAGAGTTCTTTCAAGTAGCTATTGTAAACGCTTTTAACCTTATAAATAACTTATCAACATCATTTGATTCTAATAACAATATTGATTTATTAATAAAAACTTATGATTACTATTTATTAATAATTTAACTCTAACAATTAGATTACCAACATTTTAACAATATTTATTGGAAAAAAAGTAATGTAAGTTTGGATTTGTTATTTTTATCATTCTTACTTAATCCAACATTATTAAACTTGTTCATTTTCATTAATTTTTTTTTTTAAAACTGCTTTCAACGACGTCGTTAATATGTAAGTAACTTACTCACCACTCTAAAAATATTCCAAAAGAAACTCGTCATAACTAGATCCCTAATGCAATCGTACTTTTATAGCGGTGCAAAATAGTGAATATAAACGTTTTATTATATGTGTATCAATAATTTTATTATGTTACGATTACCAAAACAAACTCATGTAATAAGCTTATCGCCCTGCTCACAAGCATAAATTAATCAAATGCACATCTTCACTCAAGATCTTTACAAAAATATTAAATAAAAAACATATAATATTGCATAAATCTATAAACAAGCAACTAGTTGAGAGTTTTTTTAAAAAAATAGGTACTGTGCTAAATTTTTTTGAAAAAGTAAGTATACTGAAAAAATATTTAGCGCTACTCGGGGTAGCGTTTTTATGAAAAACGTCAATGGATGTGGCGTTATTTAATTCCTCTTTTTTTCTTCCCTTTTTTACATTTTTTGACGATTCGATGTTTAATTAAAAATAAAATTACATATTTATTAAAAACAAATAGTTTTTTTTAATAAGCAGATATTTTAATTGTGATTTAAATGATGCAAAAAATATTAAATTTGGACTTACTGATAGACTGTAAGCTCTACCGTAAGTTGAGATATGAAAATTTGACTTCAAAAAATATAACTCAGACCCTGTAAGTCTAAACTGACCACGGTGAATGTCATTTATGTTGTAATTCAATTATCTACCTACGATAATGTTTTTGATTAGAAATACAGTGATTTTTTAACCTAACATCGCTTGTCTTTTAAGTGAGAAATTTAATTATGTACTTACTCAAAAAAAAAAAAAAACTTACAGTGCGTAGCTAATTTAATTACGAATTAAATGACGTTAATTAGGCGTTAAGTTTTTACTTTTAGACTGCATGTATAATACGATACGTAAAAAACTCTATATACGATACAAAAACAATAAAACAGTGTTTTAAACGGTAAATTCACTGTCTAAACAGAGATTTAAATAGTAAAATAAATGTTGCAACAGTGAATTTACTATTTAAAATATTATTTTGTTGTTTTTGTATCGTATGTAGAGTTTTTTACGTATCGTCTTATACAGTCAGTCTAAAAGTAAAAAATTAACGCCTAGTTAGCGTCATTTAATTCGTAATTAAATTAGCTACGCACTGTATTGTTTTTGAGTAAGTACATAATTAAATTTCACACCTGATGCATTTAATAATTTCTGTCAAATTATAAGACAAACGATGTTAGGTTAAAAAATCACTGTATTTCTAATCAAAAAAAATATTGTAGGTAGATAATTGAATTACGACTTAAATGACGTTCACTGTGGTGAGTTTGGACTTACAGGGTCTGAGTTATATTTTTTTAAGTCATTTTCATATCTCAACTTACGGCATAGCGTATAGTCAATCTGTAAGTCCAAATTTAATATTTTTTGCATCATTTGAATCGCAATTAAAATATCTACATATTACAATTTTTTTATATTTTTAATAGATATGTAATTTATTTTTAATTAAACATCGAGTCGTCAAAAAAATGTAAAAAGGAAAAAACAAAATAAGGAAATAACGCCACTTCCATTGGCGTTTTTCATAAAAACGCTAATCCTAGTAACGTGTTTTGAAAAACGTCACCCCGGGTAACGTTTTTTTAAAAACGCTACTCCAATTAGCGTACGTTATAAAAAAGGATACCCCGAGTAGCGCTTATATACATTTTGCTAAATATTTTTTCAGTATACTTTTTTTTTTCAAAAACTATTGGCACAATGTCTACTTTTTCTACTTTTTTAAAGTTCAAAAATCTAGTAAACAAAACTTATCAAACAGAACTCAAATATTTATACATTCCACGACAGCTTTATAAGGACTGCTATAATTTTTTTAAACTCCAAATGGAAGGCATAAAAATAACGTGTGTTCTCATCTGTTTAGTTGTTCTATGTATATCCCTCTAACTGTTTTTTTTTAAAGTAGAATATACTGTCGTAGATTCCTTAAATCAGTTTTGTGGCTTGAAAACAAGATTATTGCGGGGAGTCCATAAATCCACTTTGAATCTCAATATTATTATATAAAATATTTAGTTTAGTAGAAGTCAAATAGAGTAAGTAAACTATAGTTATCAGAATCAAACCGACTCTTGAACCGGTAAGGGGTTCGATTCTCAATTCAGGCGGTCCGATCGTCGGTTTATTGGTCATACCAATCGATTTATAACACTTACTGCATGTTCTTTTCGCGGAATAAGAATGGAATAGGTGTTACGGATTCCGTAAGAAGTTTTTCTTTTCGCAGAATTGAAAAATTTCGGCTTACGGATTCCTAGCCCTCTAGTGTTAGACATTCCGTGCTAAAAGCTTGAATTTCCTAAGTTTTGAGCGCTAGGAATCCGAAATAGGTGCTCAAATGACTATTTTGCCCTCATTAACTTTTAATAAGGGAACTACTCTTCAGCTCTTCATTATGATTCGAAGCTCCCCTGTTCCTCCATGCTGCTCTCCTTCTGCTTCAGGTATGTTCCTCCTGTTCTGCTCTCCTTCTTCATTCGAAACGATTCTAGTTTGTTCGGTGTCCTTTATCCGTTCGTCACGAACCCAGGATTCTAGGTTCATCATGAACCCAGGATTCTATGTTCATCTCGAACCCAGAAACACGATATTTGGGCACTAACCCAAAATCGATTATGGGTTCATCACGAACCCTGAAACGCGATTTCTGAGTTCTTTACTAAATTGACATTGCTTCAATTAGTCGAGCTTGGTACCCTGCCATGTTTTCGTTTCTGCACTGATGTTGTTTATGCTTCTAGATCTTGGTGTGATTTATGAAACTTGAATCAGACAACTGAAATAACCCAATTGGCATATTTGAATTGGATAGACTTTCATTAAGTTTTTGCGCGTTCGGGTGGATTTACAACATTTGTAATGAGGTTTATTACGTAAGTTTAGTTGACGTTTGAGGTTGAATAAAGAACAATGTGTCAACGTTTGAGGTTGAATAAAGACATTCCATTTTCGTATGTTGTTTGAGTGAGACAATATCAAATTGTATGTCTATGACTAAATAAAATGCGTGTTTTGGGACAATTTTGCAGCAAGCTAGCGATCCAAGGGAAGTAGAGAGCATCAGTCTGCAGCAACGAGCATCAGAAACCGAGCAGAAGCCGGTGGTCGTGGTGGTGCTGGTGGCATGTGTTGTGGCTTTATGCGAAGAACTATGTAAACTTGAATGGTGATGTTCTTGCTCATGGGGGAGGATGTAATGGTTATCGTTATTTGTAATGGAATATGATATTTCAAATATTGTAATTAATTATATTATGGTTCGGGTAAACATAGTGTCGATGAGTATTGCTAAATATAATGGATTTAAATTAAAATTTACATTAAATAAGCTATTTAATCTTAATTACTTAATTTATTAATTAAATAAATTATTTTTAGAGTTTTTTTAATTATTTATTAATTATATTATAAGTTTTATTATTCTTAATTTTTAAAATTATTTAATAAAAATTAAATGTATTATATATACTATACATATACAAGGAGAGACAAATATATCATTTTACCACATTCCAGTCCCTTTCCGTATACAATTCCACCAAAGAAACAACAAAATTCCTTATTCCATTTAATTTTATTCCACTAAAGAAACAACTTCATATTCTTATCTCCTATTCCATATTTCGTATTCTTTATTCCAAATCCCTTGAAAGAAACACACCGTTAGTACGTAAAAAATTAGTGATTAAAGAATACCATACCTTATAGCATTAAAACCAGAGATAGGTTGTAGCTCTCTTGGTTTCAGCACCATCGTTTGATCTACCAGATGTTGAAGAAGAGGAGGAGCAAGACGATGGTGAAGAAGAAGACGCAGAAACCACCAAATTGAAGTCCTCGACCGTCAGAATATTGGGTCTGATACTCGACGTCTTCAAGTTCATCTTCAAATGTGTGCCATTGTCCTCGAAACCTCCTAGACTCAAACCAAACCCTAACTTATACTCATCAGGAGTTGAATAAGACATTATGAGGTTGTTGTCTTCCTCCGATACCAATCCACTACTACAATTGATGAGGTCGAGGTGAGCTGACGCGAGGCGCGGCGAGATAGAGCTGAGAGAAGGAACTGAGAAAATTCGGGTTCAGCAACTCAGTCCAACTTCAGACAAGAGGAGAAAGACCGAAAATACACTCCAAACTCCAAAACAAATTATAGATTGCTTAAAGAGCCGGATTCATAAATCAGTCGATTCTTTAAAAACTAGTCGATTTTCACCTACTAAACCAGATTCACTGTACATTTCGGTAATATGTACAGACCATATCGTCCATCCTACCAATTCACGGTTAGATTGAGTTTAAGAGTCGGTCCAGTGCAGTTCTGATAATTATGAAGTAAACTACTAATCTGTAGTAAAAGGTCAAATTATTTTGCATTATTCCTTTCTATTGTCAACCACCACCACTTTTACATTGGAGTACATATCGCAACTGATCACCTTGCACTTCTCGAAAAGGACTTTCTCAAACTTCGTCGAGAAGTGAACATATCATTATTTGTTGTAGTAACTTTAAGACCCACGAAATATGAAATAAATCTCATATGTCAATTCACATTGAATCATGGTTATTTTAAAAAAAAAAGGCCTTAAATCTTCTCACGACTAGCACCAATAAAAATGAGGGTTTCGACTAGGGTTGGGCATGAACCGGTTCGGGGTCGAACCAGTTTAGAACCGTATATTTATCTCATTTTAGGTAAGTTACAGTTTGAATCCTTCAAGAGAATCGCTCTAGATTTTTGTCGATTGTTCTGTTTGGAACCGGTTCAGCGGAACCACTTTAAAAAATATGCAGTGATAGTCAGTATCACATGGCGATCTAGAGATCGATGTCGTTGGTGGATCCGGGGAGAATGCAGGTGATGTCGTTGATGGGAGGGAGAGGCATAGGGTTCTGGAGGTGACTAATGACAATTCTTTGAAAGAAACACTCGTAAATCACGATCATCCACCCTCTAATCCACTATATCCACCTCAGTTTGATTTTCTTCTTGGTGTTGTTCCTTTGTCGGAGTCGCTCCGGCTAGGTTTCAAATCGTCCGTCCATTTCTCCGACGAAGAATACGAGGTTTTTTTAGGATTGTCTCTTCTTCTTAAATCGACATCGGGTATCGGAAGCCCTCCGAGAAGAGGATGGAATCTATGATTTGGTTGGCTTGGCGGACTGAACTAGATTGCAGCAAAGTGGCAGGATGCCTTCCCAAAGTGGTTTGAACGGAACTCAATATAATATGATATTAAAATTGGTTCAAAAAATGGTTCGGTTTACTAGATGTAAACCGATTTTTGTGGTTCACCAGATTCGCTCCATATTTTTACTGAAAAACCGTTTATTTTGTGAACCGATTCAACCGAACCGATAAAGTTTCCAAAATGTATGGTTCGGTTCAGTCAAACCAGTTTTTTTTGCCCAACCCTATCATTGACATATAAACATAATTAACATTTCACTAGTTTCAACCTTCACATACAATGTCTACTCAGAGGATATTATTCAAATGTAACATCAGAAATACAATGTCAATCTTAGTGTACGATGCCCTTAATGTTTGCTTAAGTCCATACATAGTTTTCTTCATCTTGTAAACCACCCGTTCATGTCCTTATTAGGATCCGGTGGTGTCGTAATGTGTGATTAACCTAAGAGGGTACCTTCATAACATAGCTAAAGGCTTAATTTCCTCCATCATGCTAAGAGTTTTTTTTGAATGGAATGTTTAGTACTAATCTTAACATGTTGTTGCTCTTTCATATCTATCACACATGAGTTTACAAAGTATGTTAAGAATCACTCGAGATTGAAGTGTGAATATGTTTCTACTTTACTTTAAATACAATCGAAATCAAATATGCAATACAATGTAAATTGGTAATAACAATAATGTGCATATAGTAGGAGTATGGAAGAATAAGCATACACAAGTGTTTACAGAGTTCAAAATCTACCGTACGCCCACGAATGGTGTAAACGTATTCATTACTATAATAAATTGCAAAAATAACAGAACAATTTTAGAAACATCACAATAAAAGCCTTTGAAATTTTTCTATATGTTACAATAAGTCATGATTCAATTGAGAATCGATTGAGCCCCAATTCAATTGGGAATCAGTTTAGCCAAAATTCGATTGGTGTCGTTGACGAGGCTACAATTTGAGACTTAACCCAAACCAGCTCGTCCATGGGTGAAGGGTTGATCTTGGTCAATACCTTAACCCCTTCGATTGGGACTCGATCAACCCCCAATCAAGTTTGGGTTCAACTCCAGCTCGCCCATGGGGCGGGGGGGTTGGTCTAAGTCAATAACGAGACTTAGGGTAGACAATAGTGCAGTGAAAATCTAAAACCTGGGGTTAGAGTCATTATTTGTTTATGAGGTTAACCGTATAATTATGGTATAGTGCAATTATCACACTAATTTTTTTTTTTCCTGTAATGGGTATTACTACAGTTATTTTATTTGATTCATAATTGTGGTTATTATATATAATTATATATATATATATATATATACAAATCAATATTGATACACTATATTTTTCACGAATTGATCCTGAAATTGTTGCACTCATTACGTTAAAATTACAGTAGTTTAATTTTACATCTCGATTATGTTAAAATTATTGCATTTTAATAGTTAAATTAATATTTTTCCGATTGAAATATCCAAAAATTTATTTATAGCAACTTGAACAAAATATAATTATTTTGCATATAGTATACGAGTAAAATCGTAGTTATGGTATTTAAAATTGTATTGACCACCATAGTTATCAGAACCGGACGGGACTGTGGGTCCGACCGCAAATCAGACCCATGTCCGATTTGGTTGAATCAAAAGAACGAAATGCATGATGAAAATGGTTGAACCAGTGTGAACAAGCCGATTTTTCAAAAACCGCCCGGTTTCCGATTCTCATTTTTTAGTTTTTTTTTGTCAAACTGATCGAACGGTTCTTTTCGATTTAATTGAGTGAATACTTTTTCAATTTTGTTTAACCACATTCGGTTTAACCACTTCACTTCAATTAGATTTTCAACTTCAACTTTGCAGTTGTTACTTCTTGTTATTTCAGCAGCTTCAGTTCGTCACACCCATTTCACCATGTGGTCAAGCTTGGTTTGTCATTTCAAAGTCAGTTTGTCACCTATTTCAATTTTGGTTTGTCATTTCACCGTGTGAGGCGGACACTTCCATTGCTCCAGTGGGCGTCCCCGAGCAGCTTCAGGCTTGTAAGGGTTATGGTACCGAAGTTGAATTCAGTGATCGCACTCGTGACAATTGCAAGGAAACAGAGCAGAATCAGAGTTGACCCAGAAACACACCTTGCTACTGATCGGGGACATCCTCAGCAACCCAAATCGTTATAGAACTGCCATGGGGGATAAACAGGTATGTGTTTGTTTTGTTCAAGCATATGAGAGGGAGGCAGATTGTGAAATTGTTACCATCAAGAGAACGATTCAACAGCAGGAGCTTCTCAGAGGCCAATGGATTAGGTTAGCACTTATCCCAACCGTTTTTCTTCAGGTTTTGCATGCCTCGGACTCTACTGAGCTCGGCCGGGCGGTCTGGAAGAGAGTGACTGGAGGGAGCATACGGGAGGCGGTGCGCTGCAAGTGGCGGGTAGGAGATGGAAGCGTACGAAAGTCGCGGGAGGCGGCGACGGACGAAAGGTGACGGAGGACGAAAGATGAAGGTAAGGTAGGTGAAGAATGGATTTGTTGCAGAAGAAAAAATGTGAAGTAGGAATTGAGAAGAAGATGTTAGTGGACTGGCGGTCAAATCGACGGTCGAACCATATAAATTGGATCTAACACCTTTACCGGTTCGATATCCCATCCGTTTCTGATAACTTTATTAACAACACAGCAGTTATGCTATGTAGTTTAAAATTACAGTACGGTTATAATATTTATGGTTAATTACTTAAATGGTTACATACGTTTGACTAGTGTGACTAATTGATTAATCATGTTTAAAACGAGTGAGGAGTTGCGAAAATCGCAACTCTCGTGGTGGTTCGAAGGCTCCATTGTTCGTTCTTGGGCTTGGGAACATCTCTTATCCGTGTTTTTACCTTTGATCGTCTCGTGTGTTTGATCGATCAAACATTTGAACCACATTTAAGTTTTTTTCCAAAATTGCGACAGACCCTGAAATTGCTTATTTTTGCAAAGGTTATTCTTCAAGTTGTGGAAAGTAGTATACTTAGATGTTGTGGTGCATAAATTTTTAATTTTTAGGAAAAATTAGTTGCTTCGATGTTCAAGTTTGATCATTTATGAATTTTTAAGCGTGAAGTTTTCTTGATTGTGGTTAAAGGGTTGTTTTGTTTTTATGTGTGAAGTTTGCTGCATTTTTTGTTCAGTTTTTGTTTTTTGCTTCATATCTCTTAAGTTTTTTCGAAGTTGCTAATTCAGTTTATAATACTTGTTTTTTGTTGCTAAATCAGAAAAAATTTAGAATGCCGATTGTTTGAAGTTACTACTTAATGGCTACCATTGTGACGATTCTTATCCGTCACGGTGGAAAGTGGATTGAAAAAGGAGGGACCTGAATATACGAGGGTGAACTTGAGTCACTCCATGCCCCGTTTGATAAGTTGAACTATTACGCATTAACCGGACTAGCTAAAGTGTACTGTGATATTGTGACAAATGGATCTATCTTTTGGTTATTTCCTGGTGTAAATCCAAATACTGATCTTGAAACCATCACTTCAGATGTCGATCTTAAACCAATACTAGAGCTTCAAGGAACAACGACTCAGATTACTATGTACGTAATGCTCCCGTTTGATCGAACAGTTTGTGCAAAGACTTCATTCCTTATGCAGCTTCGCAACAAGGTTATAAACAATACTCGTAGATCATGTTGTGCGAAGATACCTTAATTAAATATTGACTGACAACCACCATATGACATGGGCAAGAAATGAGTTCCAGATAATGAGAAGTGCAAGAAGAAAATGTTTCCTGACACAGTTTCCGAAATGAACGATACCATGAGCGATTTGAAGAATCTTCTCAATGATTTAAGGAACTTCAAGTTTCGAGTAACAGTGAAAAGGAAATTGATGATGAAGAAGAAGATTTTGTACCGAAAGAAGTGTCAACAAGGACGCTATAACTTCGGATGATGCCGAAGTGACTGAAGAAATCAACAAACATGAGAAAGAACATGCTCCAGCTACTGATCCGACAAACCTGGAACAAAGCACCCCACAGAATGAAAACACGAATATTAGAAAAATAATAAACCAACGGCTAAAGTAGAATCCATGTTTGACTGGGATGAAGCAAGATTTGGAGATGTAGTTAGCGAATGTGGGAGTGATACCTTGGAAGGCGGATCAAAAGCGATACAGTGGATGACGCAAATAGTGAATATATTATTTTGTCCTGGAAGGCGGATCGAAAGTTGATACAGGGTTTATCAACCTGAGACAGATGGTGCACACTTGTATATCAGTCTTGGGATGTTATTTAGCAGTGTGGTCGATTTTAGGAAGATAATGAGGGACCATGCGATAGTTAACGGGTATGATGTTGATTTCCCTGTGAACAACACAACAAGAGTGGAAGTGTATTGCAAGAACAAGTTCGGATTTAAAGTTATTGCACGAAGACTTCCCCGTGAAATAACCATGAAAATCAGTCATCTAGTCAAAGAACATGAGTGTCCCCAAGTACACCATGACCACAACATCAGGATGAAATGGGTGTGCGACAATTTCATCGAAATGCTTCGAGATGACCCAAAAGTAAAGGTAAGTCAAATCACTTAGTGTCCATACTTGTTAACTGCATGTTTACGTTACTTACAATTTTACAAATGTTTTTTTGATTGACGCTGCAGAATAGTGTCATTCGTTGTGAGATACAACGAAGTTTTGGATGGAATGTCAACTGTTACACTGTTAGCCGAGGACTACAGATGGAAAATGAGAAGTTGGTATGGCATTGTACTGAGGAGTATGGGAGGGTTCGTGACTATGCGACAACCTTGATAAAACATAACCCTGGAAGCACTGTCATCGTACACGTAGACTCAGTTCAAGTCCTTTACGACCCAGGTTTGAGAGACTCTACGTTTGCCTAGAAGCTTGTGCAAGTGGACTGAGAAACGGGTGTGGACCTTTTATAGCCCTGGATGGCTGTTTTTTGAAGAGCCCTGATGGATGACAACTACTCTACGCTATGACAAGAGATGCGGACAATGTGTTGTTCCCAGCTGCATTTGCATGAGTGGAAGCTGAAAATCACAACTCTTGGAAGACATTGGTCCGGGTAGGATATCTACAGTAATGTGAGATCGAGAAAAGGTATGTTTACATTTGTGATTAAATGATTAGCTATGTTTACATTTGTGATTAATTGATGCATCATTGTTCTCTGTTTGTGATTATTTCATCTTTCATGTTTAGGTAACATTTGATTAAATTAGTATTTTTAGGGTTTGATACAATTTGTCCAATCTATCATACCACAGTCTGAGCATCGGTATTGCATGTGACATATCTACCAAAATATGAAAGTTAGAGGATTGATAAAAGCGGAGGTGAGGAATCGTGTTTGGTCAGTTGCATGTGTGTATACCTACCCAAGACACAAATGGCATATGAACTTGTTAAAGCAAGCAAAAAAGCATCGGAGTTCGTAACAGCCATAGACACAACTGCATGGTGTAGATATCAGTTTAGGTTGGCTTCTAAAACTGATCTACTGGTGAATAACATTTGCGAGAGCTTTAACAATAAGATCATTAATGTTAGAAACAAGCCTCCAGTTACACTTGTTGAGGAACTTCGAAAGATGCTGATGCGCGACTTCGCTAACAGACGAAGAACCGCAGAGAGTCAGTCGGGCCATTTCGGGAGGAATAAAGTTAAGAAGCTCCGGAAAATGACAGCAGAGATAGGTGGTTTTCAGGTATTGTATGATGTGGACGGTGAGTATGAGGTACATACCGGGCCTTGCATATTCATGTCATGTGGGGCTTGGGAATTAAGTGGTCTACCTTGTATTCATGTCATTGCTTGTTTGTCGTATTCGTATATTCATGAACTCGCACCATACTGTCATCCCTTCTATCATAAGACTGCATACGTATAGACGTATGTAGGTGTCATACAGGCCTTGCCGAGACGAGATAACTGGGCACATACCAATTTCTTACCAGATGATCCACCAATATTTAAGGCCCGGTCTGGAAGACCAAAGAAAAAGCTAGTATGTTCAGCCACTGAAGACTCGCATGCATGTAGTTCAAGACTAAGCAAAAGTGGTTTAAAACAGTTTTGTTCGGAATGGGGGGAACACGACCACAATAAGAGAGGTTGTTCACAAAGAAATGACGATGCGGTATGTAGGATTTGAACTTTTTGGTTTTGTTAGACACAGACCCATGTTTACTCACTGACATTAAGTTTAGTTTTATCAACCTTTGCATGGGGAACGTCATCTGTTGTGCCTACAAGGGTTGATGTGAGTGCTAGTCAAAAACCACCCAAGCATCCTACAAAAATAAAGTTACAGACCGATTCGCAGATAGAGAGTACACCACCACCGCGTATGACACGTTAGCAGTCCCAAACAAGCAAACAAACAAACTAGCCACTCACAGAAGACTAAAAGTCATGTTCGAAGGAAGAAACTGCAAGTGTGAAAGAAGAAAGAATCCTCGTCTGCTTCACAATAAAATACGCCTGAAGTTGAACAACAATCACCGACAATTGTACCTTTAGGGACACCGGGTGTTGAACCAATAGCTACGCATGTTGGTCAACCGAGAAATGCACCAAAGTTGAACATGTGAGAACTAAAGCTGATGAGTTCACAACTACCAAAAAAACGTGTGAAGACATTCGTCGTCAAATCATCATATCGGTTAATATGCTCCAATATAAGTCTGGTTTACTATAAGTATAATACTAATGATTAACTGTCGTATAAACTAGGCAAAAAAAGCAGGTAAGGGAAGAAAAGTGAAAAGTTCACCAAAGTCGGCTTATGTGGTGATGGAAGACGATGTTGTATTTTCAACTCCAGTCATATCGGAATCAAGAGAGATCATTCTGCCAGATCAACCACTGAAAATGGTTTTACCCAAGTGAATAAGACAACACAAAATAACAGTGGGTCAGTGTGGCTATCCTGGTAAGTGCCGATATACATAGTGAAAAGACTGTGAAAGATGCTTTCTGGTTTTGTGAAATATGTTTTGTGGTATTTGGAAATATGTTTTGGGGACTGCATATGTTGTTTTAGTACTGGCTTATAGGTCTTACCATGTTGAAACTGTCTTGTGACTTGATGTTGAACTTGTTCAAGATGTTTATGTGAAACTTGGAATGGAATGAGTGTATTCATACTGTTACGACACTTTATCCATTTAATCACATACTACGATCACAAGTTCACTTATTAATCACATTTTATGAAAACATCTGTAACCATTTAATCACATTACAAGGAAACATATATAACCATTTACTCACATTCTAGGAACACATATGTAACCATTTAATCAAATTTAAAGTTAGAATGAACACTTTAATTAAGATACTATTCAATGAAACCCATGATCTGAATAACTAAAACCCAGGTTCTGAAGAACATCAGTACAAAATACATCTTCTTGCTTCCATTTCAACAAAATATTCAACAACAAATGCAAATGCAACTACTTGTTCAGTACATTGATCGAAACTAAACAACACACAACAGTTAATGCAACATACAACTTCCAAATGCTTCGATTTGCAGCAGCTCGTGCATTCGCAACTTCAAATTTCAGTTGTCCCTCCAGAACTTGAAACTTGATTAGGGCATTTCTTCCATAGGGGCACATGGGTGGATCTTCCCACTCGAAAAATCCGCAGCCAGGATTTTGTACGGGCTACACAAGACAAAGAATCATAAACTTGTAGCATCCATGAACCACAGAAAATTGATGATGTTGTTCCAATTAGGGTTCTTATCAAAATTAGGGTTTATAACAAATGAAAGTCAAATTGGGACAAAATACTCAAAATCCTTACAATTACCTAAAAATGGGAGCAACCATGGAATATAGGACCGAAATTCTTCCAAGTAGGAACATAATATGGGCATTGACACTACAAGGGACGAGTCATGGAAGCTAAAGTAGGAACGAACATACTCATACTAATCTCGCTAATTTAAAGTAGGAACGAACATACCCAGACTGATCTCGCCAATTGGGTGAGACGAACTTAGTGTTTTCCTTCTTCATGGGCATTTTCGAAGTAAGCGGGACTTCAACTGCTTTGGTTTAACTGCTATTCAATTATAATAAAGGAGTCAGGGACATTTTCGTAACTTCATATGATTTTAGGGTCACGTGTTAGGCACATAGCAGACTTAACAGTGATTTTAACGATAAACAGTAAAAAAAATAATTAGTCACATTATAAAACATATGTAATCATTTTGCACATTTAACAAACATGTTTAACCATTTAAGTAATTTACCTCATAAGTTACAAAATGTACTCACAACACAAAAGTTATCAACCCTAACCAAACTTCTTGTACTGGGAATAAGTTTGACTATTAACCCAAACCAAACTTCCACTCATGAACAAGCTAATTTGAGATAAAACTTAAACCTTCTATTGAAAAAAAAAAAATAGAATTCAATTATAACATAAAAAATTAATTTTAATTAGTTTTATTAAGATAGTTTTTAAAAATATATATATATAATTTTTAAAATATTTTTTTATTAAAAAGATAAGTTCAATTATTTAAAAAAATGAAATAACAGTTTTTCTTTTTTGTAATTTTCAAATTCAAATTTAAGATTTTCAATTCGAGCATACTCATATGTTATCCATAAGCAAAATAATACATGACCAAAAGGTGGGGGTCTTCATTACCATTGCAGTGAAACAAAACGGACCAAATATACATTCAATTACATCTAACATTTTCAGACCTCCATCATTCTTAACCAACTACTTTCTACCCTACTTTTTCTACCATCGACTCACCCATACCTACACTAAATTGTTCGATTAATCAGACAACATTAATTGAAATATTATTAATAAAAAACTACGGAAAAACCTAGACACGCAGTTGGAATCGATGACGAAAAGTACTCATAATCCAATAGAAAACGTCTCCACGACGTAGTTTTACAGTTCGGCTACATTTGGCTCAGGCGCCAATCGGCACCACAGTCGGCTTCACCTTGGGCGGTCTTCCTCTGCCTCTCTTCGCGGGACTGACCTCCCCAGCCAGAGCTGACGTAGCTTCCTCCGCCGGAGCCTGTTCCGGCTTCTCTGCCTTCGCTGGCCGGCCTCTTTTTCTAGAGGAGACAGGGATGGACGCATTCTTGGCTTGCGCTGGTAGATCCCACGCACCTTTCGATTTAGGAGGACGGCCGCGGGACCTAGGTTGTGCAGGCGCGACGGATCCGTCAGGTGGAGAACTGTTTAGCTTCGGAGGACGGCCACGGCCGCGCTTCGCAGGAGCGTTGGGATCTGGCTTCGTGTAGTTGCCGTTAGCCATGACGAGCTCGCCGCTGACCTTCATCTGCTTGAGGTAGTAGTCTAAGAGTGCAGAGTGAGCAGCAGGTAGGTCACTGTGGTTGGTCTCGATGTGCTGGGAGATCTCCGCCTTGCTAGATCCTTTCTGGACGTTAGTGGACTCAATCGCCTCCATAATCATCTGCAAATCAACAATTCTGTTAGTTAATCGAAAACATTAGCAAATAAATGGCCTCTGCAATTTCGCAGAAAACAATGAACAAAGTGATGCTTACTTTTGGATAGTCCGGCTGATTGGGAACTGTTGCAGGCAAATTGCTCTGGTCTTCTGTCGCCATTAGAGAGTGATCGAGAGAGAGAGAGAGAGAGAGAGACTGTTGATTTGGTGGGAAGAAGGTGGTGGATGCAGAGTAGATTTTAAGAGCAGAGGATTTGAAAAAGCACAAGGGCTGAAATGGAGATGGAGGATTAGATCAAAGTTGATTTGACGGCTGGGGATTCATATTGATGTGAAGATCGAACGGTCAACGAACTTCGTTGTACTATCTCGCGGATTGCTGACTTGGCGGTCGACTCCTGCAGGGGATTTTGCACGTTACGGAGAAGAAATTACTGGAATAGCCCTTCGGCTTAAATGTAATGATATACCTGTCTGTCGCATTCACACTTTTCCGTAATTTTAAAATCTTATTATATTATAAAATAAACTTTATCTAATTATGATTTACTACTAAATACAATATATATATACATATTGTATATGCAAGCATAACCCGTAACCGCATAGAAGGCCACTACTTCACCCACTAAGGACTAATTTCTCAAGTTTCTCCCCCTTAAAATGTAATTTGCATTCGTTATGGTTTTTTACTATTCTACTAATAATAGTAAATAGGAACTTAGTTCTAATGATAATCCAGGTTTCGTCTCACAAGGTCAGGCCCGTATGGCTTTGGTGTTGGGGTTGGTTGAAATCAGAGTTGAGCCTAGAAGAGAAATTTTGAGCCTTTCTCCATTTATGTGTCCTATTGCTTGCGCGTGCATATTTCATTAGTACAACAATTCTCTAACCTTGACACAACAAATAGCAAATAGGATTGTACGAGTCCACGTGAACTGTAAGTAGTACCTCAGAAAGCACCAACAATGCTGGTCGAATACATACTACATACATTGAATTCAAAGAAATATGCAGTCACTGGTGCTTTTCTAATTACAGAAGAATCATTGCACAAAATAAAATTAATGAATCATTTCAGAGCGACAAAAAAGGGTTACAGAAGGCCCGAGCTACCAAAAGGATTGGTATTCTGCTGCTGGACTTCTCCGAAAGGATTCAAGGGTCCTCCAGTTATCATCAGTGGTGGAGAAGAAGAGTAGCCAGGAGGTGGTTGCGGTTGAAAAGGATTAGTCTGCTGCTGTGGATGATGAGACACCACATCCATTGGGACTGCAGAAAGCGGGTCTATGCTATTAGAAACGGAGAATGGGTCTTGAACCGCAAAGGGGTTCGGTGCAGGTGCTCCATACACGGGCTGCTGAGATGCTCTATATGCTCCTTCATCATACAAGCTGTTGAGTGTGAGTGTGCCTAACCCTCCAGCCTTTTTAAAATAAATAAGAAACAGTGCAGTAACTTCAGTATGGATGCTTGGAGCTTAAATCACCACACTCCAAAGTGTGCATATATAATTAAGGAGAGATGAGGGAGGTGGTTACCAATTGCCTCTCAGTAGCTGATGAAATATCGGTACTTGGTGTGGTGACTAGAGCAAGCTCCCACCCACTAGGATCGAATTCAGTCATGGTGTGAGAAGCACCGGGTCTAAACGTGGTAGCAGTAACATCTGCACCAACAACAAAGCATTCCTTCTTGGTCCACATTCAAAACCAAAACAGAAAAAGATACTGCAGATGGATACATACCAGATTCAGTTGTAACTATCGCCAAAGCTAGAGCATTCTTTTCTTCTAGAGAAAATGGGTCGGGCACACCATCATTCAATCCCTGAGACACTCATAAAATGGAACGAGAAGGAATAGATCATGGGAAGGATACAACATTGATGAGTAATAACAGAATTCTGAATTGATAGATACCAGGAGATCTCCCGTGTCTAGATTGTTAATTTGAGGAGGAACAGCAGGAGCAGCAGCAGCAGTGGTAGCAACACTGTCTGGAGGAAGCGACTCGTGATACTCTGCAGGTGCATTACTGTCCTCTTCATCAGAATTTTCCAGTTTATATGTCAACTGAAGCTGTTTAGTAGAAGAGACAAGATACACTAGCGTTAGGACATGCTAATGCTATGTCCCTAAAAGAATATTAAACAATTAAAAACATAGATAAGGTAACCAGAGCACCATGATAAAGCATAACTTACCAGTGGCTCGCTTGGAACAGAAACCATCCGAGGTGCCTCTGATATGTACTCTTCCATTGTAGCAATGAAAGACTGTGGCGGCTGGAATCAACATTTCAATATGCACATTATTTAAAATGGCAATGAACATAAATGAATAGCATTTGAAAAATGTGGCTCAATCGTAATCAGTATTACCTCCCTCAAAAGGGGAAACTGGAAATTCCTCGCAAGCTCCAAACCTTTACAAACTTCGTAGAAATCAGATAGGTTGCCGGCCTGCATGCAGAAACTGTACCTATTAGCTTAAATTTTAACTGCCGCAGATTGCTCTTTCCCAAAGTCAAAAGCAACAAGATTACTACAATATAGAAATTCATATATCTCAAAGAAGACACAACCTGCTGCCCTGCACGTTTGTACACTTCTAGCGCTTTCACTGCTTCGTGTCGAGGCATCTCAAAAAACTGCATCTCGAAGAAACAGAATCATAAAATAAATAAATAAACTACAACAGGTAGTTTATATCCAAGAAAAACATTATGGAAAAGGTTCGCCCACCTTATCAACAAGGTTGATAATGCCGTCATTAATTGCACAGTAGACCTTGAAGCTCTCCTTAAGTACCTGGAATTTAGAAATCAGGAAAAGATTATAGTCAACCTTAAACACAATAAAACTGCAAGACAAGGTAACTAAATACAGAACTAATGGCTTTCTGAAAACATATCTTACGAAAGAAAAAAATCTTTCCAGATGAAGCTGATTATTGACATGAAACCTACCAAAGCTAAAGCATATTGTATCAAGAAGTTACCCTCAGCTGCTCCCTCAGGCTGAAAAAATTAGTATCAATGTTGTTAGATTTTATGTTAACTGGAAACTGCACCAATGAAAGTATAGAAAAATCTTCTGCAAATGGAAAGTAGAGTAGAACAGGAACAAACGAAGTACCCGACAACCCATAAGACGATAAAGCAAATTTTGTAAAGCAGGTAACTGCTCCAACAGCTCTTCACTCTCCAAATCTCTCATTCTGCTGTAACCCTAAAGCATGAGTTCAACATGGACAAGATATACCATCATTTAAGAGGGGCTGAAATTAGAGCCACGGAACAAAATTACCATCTGAAGCTTGAAAAAGTAATGGATGATGACCTTTTGAATATCATTTTACATTGTTATGAAAGTTCACCTAGGAGCTAGGATAAACAACGGGATAAACATCCCATCTTTCTTAAGTGTATTATAAGTAATTTAAGTAATGTCATTATCATTACAATTATGTCAGCAGGTTGCTGACATATTTGTTTTACTTTAACAAAATAGTGTCATGTTCCACTTCCATCCTTTGGTTTTCATATATAGAGCAGTACTCTCTAAGTTTTTCTGGCAGACTTAGCCTTTCCACCTTCCATAGACTATTGCAGTCCCTTCTCCATTTTATGGATTCATGTCGCAATGGCCATTAAATGGCAGGATAATAAATTCATTGCCTGTAAGTTAGATAAACGGGGCTGGGCTACCTAACTGCTGCAATGTTATTGCAGACCAAATTAACAACTGGAACACTACTATATTCATTCCCAACTTCGGGATCCTAGAATTGGACTAGTGAGTGGTATTTGTCTGCAATGAGAGTAACAGACATAGTTCAACAAATGCTTCCTTCCAGAGGAGAACCTTCTGCTTTTAGGATGAATAAATGAGCTCTAAACAGAAATTACATAATTCAAGGGATATCTAGTCTATTCTAATGATGATACATACCGGCCTTCCATAAATGGGATAAAAATATATCCAGTTAATCTACGTATAAGTTTCAGAGTATTGAAACTATATTTCTTCCTACCATTTGCCCTTTGAATCTCACAATCAGTTGACATGCTATTTGAACTACATTCTAATATGTTTCTTAGTTCTCCTTTATTGCAACTTGCAAAAGAAGGAAAAAGTTACTCTAAAAGTAAATTTTCCAAACTGAGAAATCCATTTAAATGATTTTAGATATTAATCAAACTTACTAAACCAGCATGCCGATATGTTTGCTTGCTACAATCAACTCAAACAAAAAAATCCTTTCAACTAGCAATGCATTTTTTTAACATTGCTAAAAGTAAAGATATCAGTAGTGACTACCAAAACAAAATAATGCATTTCTTTCATAAATTAAGGATATGCAGCAACATACTTTGTCTTGTCCATGGACATGTCTAGGAAGCCGCTCTGCTTCAATATCATATTTCACAGTCTTAAAGCACTCAAGCCGTTCCTCCAAGAATAGTGCATAAGTACGGACCCAGGCAGAACAATCCCATGCTGAACAATCGAGAAAATGGACCAGAAAAGGGAGGAAAAAAACATTTGTTATATGGTAATAAATAAATAAAAAGGATTGTGAAGTTGGTGGAAAATGGCAAGACACAGCTGGGACCAAACCTATTGGACTAGAATCATCTTTGAAGTTGGACAGCTGCAGAACGCGACCCCTTTGTGAAAAATTTAGAAGTTCTTCTCTAAAGGTGGGATCTCCTTCCCTCAATATCCTGTGAATAACTATTAGGCTCTTCAATGCTACCTGTCACGGCAGCAGGACGAAACAACAATAAAAAGCCAAGGAAAGAGGACGAGAAGATAGTCATACAAGCAAGTCAAGAAACCATGCCCTGGAATGGTCCAGGTATACTCTTTAATAATATGTTTATAAACTCTTCCCTTAATAATAAATTGCATAGGCCAAATGTTCAAGTCAGGTCACTCTGATTCTCTGACCACATATCTGACTCTAGACCACTAGAAGCATCATATAAGCTAGCAAAACACCGAGCTCGTCACCAACAGACGGTTACCCATGAAGTGAAGAATCTTCTTAAAGTAACTTCCAGAGTAGTAGCAAATGAGAAGCACATACCGTCCAATTATGAGTTTTTGCCAATCGCCTTGCAAGGGCGTGGATGCAGTAGGCAACATCGGCTCGGGGCCGAAAAGGCCCTGAAGCATTGAGAACCTCTGAAACCCAGTCGTTAGAAGCGAGTTAAATAATTTCTAGTTCCTAAACCAAAAAAAAAAAAAGATCCATAGAGTGAACCGATCTTAGATGACATGAGACTCACTCCGAAGGTTCCTATCTTTGGGAGGGCATTCGACGTGGTTTGTGGCTTTGACAATGGCAACATCCAAATCCTATATTTAGAATCCACCAAGAATCGAGGCACAATCGAATCATATTGCGTGTATAAATGAAATTTAGAGGAGAGGAAGTAGACAAGAGAGAGAGAGATTGATTGGTGATGAGGAATGAGTACCGCGTAATCGCTGTTGACGTGGGCGATTCCAACTTTGGTGGAATCTTTGAGGGCGCCATAGGCCTTCCTCCATGTCATCAGAGTTCCCATAGATTGTATCTGTGGACTTCTTCTTCTTCACCGCTGAGATCGCACGCTGCAGAACTCTCTACCTCCCTCTCCAGCAATGGACATATGGATGAGGTGAATCGGAGAGAAGAAGGAAAGTTGGAATCTTTTAAGCGAAGAAGAAATAACCGACGTAGAAAGAACTTCGCCTCTGTGGCTGCGAAGCCTCGGTTCCTGCTACCAGTTTTCGTTAGATTCCATACAAGTTTTATACATTTATAGTTTAAATATTGATTAGAGAAGATATCAAATAGAAACAACATAAATTAGATTGGATTAGGTACGTCTGTATTAAGAGAGAACTATAGAATAGGTGGGAGTGGAAGCTGCTAAAATATAATAATGACCATATGCCTTATTCAATATAGAACACAATCATATAGAACAGTTTGGTACTTTGGTCGGTACTGGTGGAGCCGGTCCCAATGTTATTGAAAAGACCTGATTCCATAAAATGAAAAATAAATACATTTTTATTTGTTGATAAAAAATTATAATAGTTAAAACTTAAAAGGGTTAATTACCTTAGCTGATTTTTTAAATAAATTGTTAACTAGATTTACACACAAAAACAAATGTAGGCTTGTTTATGAAACGGTTCGATCCTGACCCGGTTTTAAATTAAATTAGAAATGTTTAAAGCAAATCAGTATCTTTTTGACTCACTGGAAAAATTGATCTATTTATCACATAAAAAATGGACCTAGTTTGAGATCGGTTCGAAGTAGTTTGATTTGTTTGCTTTATATATATATATATATATATATATTAAAAATAAATTTGGTTTAGGTCCCGACCAAAATCTGAAATAGACTGGTCCAAAAGCAGAACTGGTCTGGGGAGTGAGCACGTGACTACATAAGAGGAGGGAGTGAAATGAAAATGAGACTCTATAATAATAGGACACTTAGAGGTTATACTACTAATTCAAAATATATGTGGGTTTAAAACTGTTTGATTTGAATATGAACTAGTACAAAAATAAGCCGGTTCATAACTGAATTGAATCCAGTTTTTGAATTGACTTAGTTTAAACTTAAAAAACTTTGGTTTTGAAACTAGTTTGATTCAAACAAGTTCAAATCTAGTTCAGTTTGGTTGAACCAATTTTTTTGAACAAATAATAATTTGTTAGTTTCATTTAATTTTTGTTAAATGGTAACGGAGACATACACATGCATGTCATCTGTAAATTACTAAATTAACTTGGCAAAAAAAATACTACTAAATTGTAATTTTTCCAAAAAATCAATTAGCAAGTGCAAAATGCAATTTTTTCAAACTTCAACTAGCACTTTGTAAACAAATAATATATATATATATATATAGTAAAATAATAAATACAATGAAAGTTTTCGGAATAATTTAATAGTAAATTAAACTCATATAAATTAACTATAAAAAAAAATAGTAAATGTCGCCCAGCACCTCTAGGCAGCCCCCACCCACACCACACATACACACATTTTCTCTCTCTCTTTCGTTTTTCCTTTATACTGCAGAACTGGATAGTTCTTTGAAAACCACCAGGTTTTCAACTTCCAAATCGGGTTCATTTTGCATTTCAGTTTCTTAAATTGGTTAAATACCAATGAGCTACCTGAACTTTGGACATTTTGCAACGAGCTACCCAAACTTTAAAAAATCAAAACGGAATACCTCAACTTTGGCGAAGGTGCAACGAGCTACCTCCGTCCAAATTATTATCAACTGTTGACAGAAATTCGTCGGAGGTAGCTCGTTGCACCTTCATCCAAAGTTGAGGTATCCCGTTTTGATTTTCTAAAGTTTGGGTAGCTCGTTGCAAAATGTCCAACGTCCAGGTAGCTCCTTGGTATTTAACCATTTTTAAAATAATTAAACCGTCACTATAATCGGTTCATGATCCAAGTGGTCTATCCGTCAGTTCAAATAAGACTGCATTTTCCAACGTAATAATCGCTAAGTTATAACACTTTTTTTTATTTTAGCTTTAATGTTTTTTTCCCTAATTGCCTAGTATAACCAGTCTTCTTATTTCTTTACTAGCATTTTTTCCTCTCCCCTCACCTGAAATGTTTTTCCATCCCTAGCTCACTGAATTTGTATGTTTCCCTCCCTAAGTTGTTCATCAATGAGATCATCCATGCAGTTGGATCAGTGACTTTATTCTTCTATATTGTTGAGTTTCGGGGGATCCGGAAACTCTGAGTCCTTTACCACTGTAGACAGACATTTATCCTGAGAATTGATTCTCCATTACTAGACGACGAAGAATGTAGTTGATGCTCTCCAACTTACTACATTGATTCTCATCATCTTCATCCTCCATATTATCACCCCCCCATTGTGGAGAATGAAAAGTTGTTCTCCTCGCAAAAAGGACCAAGAGAACAACCAGACAAGATTCAGAATTTTGAAGAAGGCGTGGTTCATCGAAGTAAGCCAGATCCAGTATATATGTTCTCCACATCCTTCAATGACCGAAATGAAATTGATTTGATACCAACATGAATGTTTCTCACTTGTCTTTCGCATTATTAGGGATATATATATTAAGAGCCAGGTCATCAAGTCCATCGTTTGTCAGTGTGAACCATATTTTCGAGAATTGGTGTGGACCGTAGGTTTGACCTCGAACTTCCCCCTAAACGATTTGATTTACTAAAAATACCAAAGTACATGGTAGCATAGTTATCAGAACCGGACCGGAAATCGAACCGCCGAGGGGGCCGGTTCACGGTTCGACCGGTCCAACCCGGTTCAGTGTTCAGTTCACTGTTCACAAGGGAAAAAAAATTGAAAACATAAAATACATACATAGTCTCAAACACAAACATAATTAACTCAGATTACATAGTTTCACACACATACAAACTACATAGTTTCAATATCAAACACACATTACTCTCAATTCTCAAACACAATACACAATACACAATAGTAGTGAACCGGTTTAACCAATTGGGTTAAGCCAATTGGTTTGTGCATAACAAAAAATCGGAAACCCAAAAAAAAAAAACGACCGGAAAAAAATGAAAACGCAAAACAAATTCAGCTAACAAGTGAACCAGAAACTGGCCGGTTTTTAAAAAACCGCCTGGTTCAAACACTGTTCATTTGTAAAATGTCTTTTAACTGAACCAAACCGAATAGGGGTCCGGTTCCCGGTCGGACAGTCGGTCCGGTTCCCGATCGGACAGTCGGTCCGGTCCGATTATGATAACTATGCATGGTAGACCCAGTTGAATCGGTGTGAACCAACCGATTTTGAAGAACCAACCGATTTTGAAGAACCAGACGATTTTGTTGAAAACTGGGTTGTTTCCGATTCCTATTTTTTTTGGGTGGTTTTCATTTTTTTTATTAAACCGACTGACCGCTTCTTTTCGGTGAGAGACTTTTGTCCCACATCGATTGACACTATTACTTGGCAAGAAGGGCCATGTACTAGCAGAAATTATGTTTCTGAAGGAGAAGAAAAGGAAGAATGTTGTGTTGAAGAAGAGAAGCTTGCTAATTTTGGACAGGAACCTGAAGTAGAAGGTTCGCATAAATGCATCATTTGCAATCAAGGTATGAGTCTTACTTCTTCGGGTCTTACTTTTGAGGCTAGTGACAAGGTTCAGTAGTAGTTGAGACTGGGACTTTGGGAAGTCATACTGGTTGATAACGACTACGGCTTCAATTAGCTGACTCTGGATTCGTGAAGTGGAAGAAATCATGAGAGGAACGATCAACGCTTTAATTTGCTCCTTCTCAGAATCCTGAATGGTAAAATCAGATGCTCCAACAGAATCGACAGTGGAAGGAACCCATCGGGATCAGAGGTGGTTCTTGAAGTTGACGGCAGCAGCCTGGCAGATCTGTTCATCAACGGTAGTTGGGTAGTTGGAACTAGATGTGTCAATTCGGGTTGACCTGACGAGTTTCGGGTCGGATTGAACCGACTCACGAATTCGCAAAGATTAACCCAAACTTGACTTGACGGGTTAACCCATTTGACCCATGATACAAATTTATAATACACACCATAGAATCACCAAGCATTGATGCCATGAATACAATCAAAACAGAAACTTGTTGCAGTCTAAGAACATAACTATATGCAAAACAGAAAGCACCCACCAAGCATTGGCGCCATGAATACAATTTTACCACCACAATCTATGCTCTCTCCGCATAAGTCTACTCTTAATTTGGCATAGCAAAGCTAGTATCCCTTTCATGACCCTGAAGAAAGAATACGAAAGCATCTTATGGCAAGAGGGGTTCATCCCCTTCTTCCAATCGGTGAAGCTTCTGATGGAGTGCACCACGGTGCTTGTTGAAGCATGAAGGACTATTGTGACAAACTTACAAAGTTAGGGATGTAATCTTCAGACTTAGTATACAGTCAATTGAGTTTGTTGTGAATTCACTATATATAGCATGTTCTGTTTGATACACTGAGTATAAAATAAAAGGAGAAGTTTGATATTCTTCTATTTTCAACCTGATTTTCATTATATTCAACATGGTACCAGAGCTATTTGTTTTTAATCTTTTGACAGGTTCATCATGGCTGGAGCTGGTGTGTAGAATGCCTGACCGCGAGTTGGAGTTTCTGGACTAGATTCTGATGATCGCTTTTACTTACCTTTATCTGATACAACAAGAATTATGTTGACCATGATGCAATTGACTGGATCTGATAAATATCAATTGTGGATGCGAGCCATTTCAGATGCTTTACTAGTCAAGAACAAGTTGTGCTTTATGGATGGATCATGTCCTCGTGAATCTGTCATAGAGCCACTGCAGCAACGCTATGGTAAAAGCCTGGATAATCAATTCAGTTTCTAAGGATCTGGTGCATGGGATGCATTATAATCCTACAAATCGTTCAATGTGGGAAGATTTGCGAGAGCGATTTAGTAAGGTAGACGACACTCGTATATTTCATCTTCATCGAGATATTTATCAAATGAAGCAAGGTATTCTCTCAATTCCACTGTATTTTGAGAAAATGAAGATTATGTGGGATGAGTTGGTAATTGTTGATGATGACTAATTGTGTCATGATTGATCCATGTCTACATAAGCCGTGGCTAAGAAGGAACAACATAAACTCATTCCATTCTTGATTGGCTTGAATGAAACATACGCCATAATACATTCAAATTTGTTGATGATTAATCTGTTACCAACAATGAATTATACTTATTCAATGTTGTTTCAAGAAACGAATCAACGTATATTAGTTGGTTCTATCTTATCTAATCTTGATGATGATGTTGCTATGTACTCATCTGGTTCACATTCAAATTTGAATGCCTCTTATGTGCTTCAAAACATAGAAAGGATCAACAATGTTTCTTTTGTGGAAAGAAAGGTGACAAAATTGATAAATGTTGGAAGAAAGATGGTGTACCTGATGAAGTGGGAAAACGTTGGAATACACAAATTGCTTCAAGTAATTTTGTTGAGATGATTTAAGCTTCTACTCCTCAACAACAACCTCACAATTCTTTGAGTATAAACATCAACAATAATCTTTCCTCACTAAAAAAAAAGTAGAACAATTGTTGAGTTTGATTTCTACATCACCAATTCCGAGATAAAGGATAATCAAATGGATAGATTTAGTGTTGTAACATGTACTGCATTTATGAGTTTTTATCCTATTGCTCATACATTTCATGTTTCTCGTTGGTTAGTGGATAGTGGTGCCAATAACCACATGGCATGCTGAAAAGAGTAGGTGTTCAATGTGCATATTAAAATCCAATAGTACCAAGACTGTAGTATTACCTACAGGTCATTCTATCAAAACTCACATTGAAAATTGTTTGGTTGTTGGGAATTTGACATTACACAATGTCTTATGTGTTCCAGATTTTAAGTATAACTTGATCTATGTTTCTCAACTATTTCGAGACTTATCTTGCTCAGTCGCCTCACTCCTGATCTAATGGTTTACAGGACCATTCCAATGCAAGGAAGATTGTGATTGGTGAACAACAAGAAGGACTATATGTTCTTCGATCACAAAATGTTAATATAAGAAGTCAAGCATTACATACATATTTGAATAGAGGATAGTCATAGTTGGAGTAAATCAAATTATGGCATATGCGCTTTGGACATTTACCTTTTAATCAACTTAGAAAAGTTTTTTTTTTCAAGATTGTAATGACTATGTGATCAAGGATTGTCCGTTCTATCTCAAGCTAGACAAACTCGAACTCCTTTTACCACAAGTGTTTCTCCTTCCGATAATCCTTTTGATTAACTCATTTGGATCTTTGGGGAGCTCATCGAGTACAAACATCAAATGGTTTTCGTTATTTTTTAACAGTAGTGGATGACACACTACTTGGATATTTCTTTTGTGATACAAGGATGAAGTATTGTTGCATATCAAATGATTCTTTTCATTAATCAAGAATCAATTTGCTGCTTTAGTTAAAACATATCGTAGTGATAATGGAAGTGAGTTTATTAAATCTTCTCTTGTTGTTTTGTTTACTCAGATGGGTATCTCTCATCAAACAAGTTGCATATACACTCCACAACATAATGGAGTGGTGGAGAGAACGCTCAAACATCTTCTTGGAGTAGCTCGTGCACTCAAATTGGAAGCACTACTACCGAATAAATATTGGGGATTTTGTGCTCATGTATATTGTTATCTTATCAATGTGATGCTTTCATATGTAATCAATGGAATATTCCCGTATGAGTCTCTTTAAACGAATGGTGCGAGGGGAAAAGAAGCCGGGAATGAGAAACCATATGGAGATCCTTATGTTTTGCAACTGATTTGCATGATAAAGACAAATTCAAGCTTAGATCAATTCCATCTTTTATGCTTGGTTATGCAACTGCTCAGAAGGGTTATAGATTGATTAACATTCAAACTCATGTTATATTTATAAGTTGTTATGTGACTTTCAAAGAACACATATTCCCTTTGAGAATGAAAAGATCCACTGTTATCATAGATTTATTTGCTTCCCCTTTACTGGTTAATGATTGGATGCATGAAGAAGCTACAACACATCATGAAAATGCATTTCCAAATACTCATATTAATGAATCCCAGTTAGAGGATGTTGATCCATAGTTAAAACATGTTAAGGCACAATTAGAACAAGTTGAGTCAGTATTCCAAGACGATTTGCTCGAATTTCGTCAACTCCCAGATGGAGTTCTGATTATGTATTTTACTCTTCCACAATGGATTATGATCAACTGACGGAGAAATATAGATGTTTTGTTCCTACAATATCAAAGATACATGATCTTGTTACTTTTGAAGAAGATAATGTCAATCCACATAAGATGGAAGCAATGAGAGCAGAAATTCAAACTCATCAAGATAATAACACATGGGACATAACTGATTCGCTTGATTACAAATGTGCAATTAGATGTAAATCGGTGTACAAAGTTAAATATCAGGTTTATGGGACTCTCGAACGATATAAGGCTCAGTTAGGTGCCACATGATACACACTGAAATCCAGAAGAAATTTTACAGAAATGTTTTCACTTGTTGTAAAAATGGTAACTATTAGAGTTCTGTAAACAATTGCAGCCTCCAAGAATTGGTCCATTTACCAACTGGATGTAAACAATATATTTCTGCAAGGAGATCTAGATAAGGATGTATACATGTCTATTCCTCAAGCATTTGATCGCTCTCATGATCGAGATGGGAAGAAGAAAGTTTGCATATTGTTGAAATCCCTATATGGCCTTAAACAAATATCTTGGCAATAGAATTTGAAACTTACACATTCTCTAAGTTATTCACATAGTAAATTTGATTACTCTTTGTTTAGTAAAATTGTGAATGGTCATCAGGTTCATCTACTGGTATATGTAGATGATTTGGTTATTAGTAGATCCAGTGAACAAATGATTTGTGAGCTGAAAGTTGTATTGAAATCACACTTTAAGCTCAAAGACTTGGGAAGATTGTAGTATTTTCTTGGATTGGGGATTGCGAGATCTGCATCAGAGATTGTTGTTTATCAACGAAAACATGTTCTCAAACTAATAATGGAAGTTGGTCTTATGGAAGGAAACCAACAACCACACATATGGAACAAAACATCAAACTCACTTATGTCGATTATGATAGATTATTTGGGGTGAATTATGGAGATATACTCTTTAATAACGTAGAGCATTATCAAAGGATTTTAGGGAGATTGCTCTATCTCACAATGATAAGATCTGATATTGCCTACTCAGTTCAAACACTGAGTTAGTTTGTTCATGGAAGCAACATATTGAGTTTCTCGTTATATTAGAGCTAATCCTGGACATGGTTTGTTCTTCTTGGCTATGGACAAACTTGATTCTATGTCAGGAAATTGTGACAGTGATTTGGTTGATTGTCCTGCTACAAGACGTTCGGTATTTAAGTATTGTTTAAGCTAGGAAATAACACTCTATTATGGAAATCAAATAAGCAAACCACTATATCGAGATCAAGTGCTGAAGCGAAATACAGAAGCATGTGGATTGCCATATTAGGAGTGGTTTGGATTTGAGGATTATTGAAAGAATTATGTATTGTCCTTAATGCACCTGCAACTCTCTATTGTGACAATAATGCAACCATACAAATTGTAGGGAATCCTATGTTTCATGAGAGAACCAAGCATATTGAAATAGATTATCACTTCCTAAGAGAGAAAATTTAAGATGGAACCGCGTCTCCTTTCATATAGGCACGAAGAATTAAATTGTGACATTATGACTAAGGCTCAGTCTAAACAACATCACTATGCTTTGGTTTAGTGTTTTTGTATAATGGATATGTTCCGTCATCACATAACTGAAGAAGATGAAAAGATCAAGTGGAATGTTGAAGTATGAAGGACTAATGTGACAAACTTACAAAGTTGGGGATGTAATCTTCATACTTAGTATATACAACTAGTTAGTTGAGTTTGTTGTAAACTAGCTATATATAGCAGGTTCTTTTAGATAAATTGAGTATGAAATAAAAGGAAATGTTTCGTATTCTTTTATTTTGTTCCTAATTTCCACTAAATTCAACATAGCTACCTCGAGATCTCTAAGCAAGTTAGAGACAAATTGGTTAAGGTTGATGATTTCCAACCTTTTATTTTCCTTAGACCCATCACTGACTCCATCCTTGCGGTGCACTAATTCTGGAAAATGACTATAAAAAAATTCAGAGTTCTCCATGTCTTCACAATGGCAGCCTTCGTTGTATTTATTCTGTCAAAAACTACCCTTTTGACCCCAATTTTGGTGCTCGACGCCTCGTCTACTTCTTTTCCTATTATTCTCTCACCTATCTTTATTTGCTCCTTCTGTTCTCTCCCTCAGTCTCTCCGTATTCGTCCACGCACGCCTTGTTAACCCTAGCTTCCGATCGGGCCCCATCCACGAGAAATAGGAGAATCCAAGTAAGGACTGAGTACTGAGGTCTAAGAGTTTGTTGAGAATCAAATATTCTAAAATATCGAAGAAGAAAGATTTATGGAAACCCTAGAATAGCTCGGAACCAGAAGAAGACGATTGGGGATCATAAGGAGTTGTTCCTTCATTTGGAACTCCTTCACCCTTAAATACTAAAACCTAGGAAAATAATTGTCATTTACACCCCGAAATAATCAAAAACATAACAACTGAGTGCAAGAACCGAAAGATCAATAAACAGAAATAAGAAGAGAGAACATGGGCCGAGAACACTTCGCAGGCTGACTTCATTGGATGGGCCAAACGAACAAGGAAGCCCATATCATATTATATGCCGAAATAAGTCCAACAAACAGGTAACAAACACACGAAGATGCAGACTGATATGGACACAAGGTGGATGGCTTCAACACGTCAACACTCCCTCTCAGTCTGCAGATACTCCCCCTCAATCTGGTTCTTCCTGTACTTTAAAAACATTTATCATACCAAGATTTTTACACAATAAATAATGATGTTGATTCCCTAAAGCTTTGGTAAAAACATCAGCCAACTGGTTATTAGAACTAACATGCTTCAAATCAATTATTTTTTCTATGAGTTTTTCTCTAATATAATGGCAGTCAATTTCTATGTGCTTGGTCCTCTCATGAAACACAAGATTATTTGCAATTTGAATGGCAGCCTTATTGTCACAATATAACAAAACATGAACATTTTGTTCAAAACCCAACTATTCTAACAAATTTCTAAGCCATATAATCTCAGACAATGTAGAACCCATACTCCTATGCTCAGATTCAGCTGAAGATTTTGATACAGTATTTTTCTTCTTTACTTTCCAAGATATAGCAGATTTTCCCAATAGAATACAAAATCCTGTAACTGATTTATTAGTTTCCACACATCCAGCCCAATCAGAGTCACAAAAACCAACTAAACTAGAACTTGAATCAGAGGAAAGCAAAATAACTTTACCTGGTTCACACTTTATATACCTAATTATCCTCATTGCAGCCTCAAGAGGTGATACTTTTGGATCCTGCATATACCGACTTAAACATTGCATATCAAAAGATATATTCGGTCTAGTAATAGTCAAGTATAACAGCTTCCCTATCAACTATCTATATAAACTTACATCATTTAGGGCATCATCATCTTGATTAATTTTCAGGTGCTTATCATAAGTCCGACTAGTCAGCTTTAGATTCAATTCCATAGGGGTCTTACTTACTTTCCCACCAGATAAACCAACTTCAGAAATTAATTCTAAAGCATATTTCCTCTGAGATAATACAATACCTTTGTGAGATCTCGCAACCTCAATACCCAGAAAGTACTTCAACTCCCCGAGATCCTTCATTTTAAAACTGGCCTGCAAAACATCTTTCAACTCATTGATTAAACGCTCACTGTTCCCCGAAATAAGTAAATCATCCACGTATATAAGGAGAACAACAATCTGTTTATCATCCCGTTTGGTAAAAAGCAAATAATCCAAATTAGTCTGAGTATATCCTGCTCCGACCAGCACATTGCTTAATTTAAAATTCCACTGCCTGCCTGCCTGCTTAAGCCCATAAAGGGACTTTCGCAACTTACATACAAAACAATTTTTTTTTTTCATCAAAACCATTAGGTAACCGCATATACACATCCTCATCTAAATCGCCTTGTAAAAAAGCATTATGAACATCCATTTGATAAAGGGGCCATTTTTTCAATCGCATCAAGGGCTAAGACAGTTCGAACCGTATTCATCTTAGCAACATGAGAGAATGTTTTAAAACAATCTATTCCATGTTTTTGATTGTATCCTTTAGTGACCAGTCTAGCCTTATACCTGCTTGGACTACCATATGAATTGAATTTCATCTTATAAACCCACTTACATCCTATGACAGACTTATCTGGTGGTATTGGGACCATATCCCATGTGCAGTTCTCCTGAACGACTGTTATTTTATCTTGCATTGCGTCAACCCACAATCTATCTTTTACTGCTTCACTGAAACTTATGGCTCAATCATCTTAGATATAGAGGAGATATAACATTGACAACCATCACATAATCCATCATAATAAATGTAATTTTGATACAGTGCACATTTGAAGCACTCGATGTCTGGTAATCCTTCATCCAGATATGAGGCTTAATGGCTCTTCCGGACCTGCTAACTTTGGGTCCAAAAGGGTCATTAGCCGGAGGATCATTGCCATCTTCAGAGTCAATCAAAGACTCATCATATGAAAGGATCCCATCTGAGCCTTGTTGGGACTCATCATGTGGGGTTTCTCCAGATTGGACTCTATCATCCTCAGTTTCGAAAACTATTTGGTCGTTAACATCATTGGAATCATCTATATTGGGCTCAAAGAACACCGACAACTGATCAAGTCTACCACTCCCAAAGGGAAAAATATTCTCATTAAAAATCACATCTCTGCCAACAAAAAAATGCTTTTCAATCAGATCATACAATTTATATCCCTTTTAGGTCATAGAGTATCCCATCAAGACTGAAGGGATAGCTCTGGAGGCAAACTTGTCAGTTACCATAATGTTCTTAGCATATGCGAGACATCTGAATATTCTTAGATGACCCAAAGTTTCTTTTTTCTTTTTCATATAATATCTAAAAAGGGGATTTTCCCTTCAATAACCTGGTCGGCATGAGATTAATCAAATAGCAAGCAGTAAGGATACATTCTCCCCAGAAAATGTTTGGGATTTAACCTTGCAATTTCAGGGCCCTTGTTATTTGCAAGCAAGTGTATGTGTTTCCTTTCAACTCTTCCATTTTGTTGGGGCGTGTAAGGGCAACTACTCTGATGAGTGATCCCCTTATCACACAGAAACCTATTCATGTGCTCATTAAAAAACTCTTTCCCATTATTAGTTCTTAAGCACTTTACCTTCTTACCGAACTGAGTTTCAATCATAGCAAGAAAATCTTTCATAACAATAAAGACATCAGATTTAAATTGCATGAGATGAACCCAGGTTATTCTAGAAAAATCGTCTACCAAGGTCAAAAAATACCATTTTTCATCATGTGTAGGGCAATGATAAGGTCCCCATACATCTGCATGCACAAGATCAAATGTAGTATCTGCTCTAGAATCTGAACTAGGAAAAGATTTCATGACAATCTTAGCTTTGGGACAAATAGGGCAATCATTTATATCAAAAGTTTTGCTCACATCCAAACAAACAACATGTTCCAAAACCTTTATAGATGCATGACCAAAACGTTTATGCCATAAAGAAATATCATTCATGACAAAACTATTTACAATATAACTAGTTGGTCTCCTAGCCAAATTCATGAAGTACAATCCAGATTTAGCCTCACCAGTCCCCAAGACCTTCCATTTGAGAGGTCGTGCAGGATAGCAAGGTTTGGGTAAAAAGATGCAGAACAATTTAGGTCACTCGTAAGTCTTCACACAGAAAGCAGGTTGTATTTAAAATTTGGTAAATATAATACATCATGCAACCTTTTTTCTGAGTCTAATAAAATGTTTCTGATACTATGCACATTTGAGGACCCTACATTTGGTAATTGAACCTTAGTTTCAGGAACCTCCTTAACCCCACACAACCAATCATTTATGTTGGTCATGTGGTTGGTTGCTCCTGTATCTAAGATCCAATTATTTTTTTCATGTAAAAAAATAGAGTTTAAAGAGATACCAAAGGTATTTGCACGCAAATCCTGAGGGACGGTAGCACTTGCTCCCGATGCAAGGCTTCCTGGTCCTCCCAAGGGTGCAAAAACTTTTCAAATTGATCCTTTGAAAAAGTGATTCCACCCCGCATACCTGAACTCGGGCACATATCATTAGTCATACTACTGTGCATAGTGCTAAGGTCATTGTCACCAGTCCTTGCGGAGGCAACATTTCCCTTAGCATTATTACCTTTTGCCTTTATAAAGTCCTTCTACTTAAAACAATTATCCTTGGCATGTCCCTTCTTTTTACAGAAGTCACATCCCTTGGAATAACAACGATCAATGGTATGCCCACGTTTATGACAAAAGGTACATTCCAAATTTGGATTTCCCTTTGGCTTGTCAACATTCAAGGAAACATTAGCAGACTTAGTGGCTAAGGCTGCATTCATATTGGAGGTAATACCGCTCTAGCTTTCTTCCTGCATCAACATGTTATAAGCCTGATTCACAGTAGGCAAGGGTGTCCAAAGAAGCAAATTACTTCTAATATTTGAATAATTCTCATTCAAACCCATCAAGAAGGAAAATAATTTTTGATTTTCTTTGTGTTCAACATGCTTTTTGAAATCTTCATGATCAATATGAGGAAGAGCGCATGCATTGTAATATTCAGCCCAAAGCATTCTCAATTTTGAAAAGAAAACAGAAACAGAATCAGGCCCCTGTCGGGTCATAACAATCTCCATATGCAATTGGTAGGTCCTAGAACCAGTAACTTTATCAAATCTTTCTTTCAAATCTTTCCATACCAAATAAGCATCCTTAGTATACATCACCCCCCAGCCAAATCTGTCGAAACAGAATTTGTAATCCATCCCAACACAACAGCATTACACCTATCCCATAAATGGTAGAATGCAGGTTCATATTTCTCACGAGTACATTTACCATTTATGAAACCAAGTTTATTTCTTCCTAACAATGTAAAATGAATGGCCCTACTTCACATTGCATAATTCTCGGGACTAGTCAACACAGTAGATATCATATTTGTCCCAGGGTTATCACTCGGGTGAAAGTATAAAGGGTGATAAAAATCAACAGTAGCCATTGCATCATGATCAACTTCATCAGTTGCATATTTTCTTGCATCTTGAATAGGTTTTTCATAAGCCATTTCAGAAAAAAAAAACAAGATATATGCAACAAGCCGAGGGTAATCAATAAAGGAACAATCAAGTCGAGGGTAGTCAACAAGAGGATAGTCAAGCCGAGGGTAATCACAAGACAATCTATCAAGCCGAGGGAAACTATAAATCCGCAACAATCCGAGGGAAACCACAAATTCACAACAAGCTGATGATAATCACAATGGAACAGCGGAGCAACAGGAATATCAAGATACACAATCAACGATTCCCAAGATTTCAGATCAAAACAAAGATCACAAGGGTAAAGATATACCAAATATAGTAACATATAGCAGAAAAACAAGAAACGGAGATTACCAAGGGTTGCGATGAGAGAATCGCAACCACTTCTCACAAGATATAGGTGCAAGAGGAACCGACTCAAGCGACCAAAGAATATGAATGGTCGCGGCTGAACACCGAACTGCTTCCGGAGAAGAGAAGCCGTCAATCACCGTGAGGAGGATGACAACTAACAACACCGTTGATCGAACAAGGGCACGACATGCTTCATTCCATATGCTCTGATCCATGTTGAGAATCATAAATTCTAAAATATCGAAGAAGAAGACTATTGGGGATCATAAGGAGTTGTTTCTTCATTTGGAACTCCTTCACCCTTAAATACTAAAACCTAGGAAAATAATTGTCATTTACACCCCGAAATAATCAGAAACATAACAACTGAGTCCAAGAACCGAAAGAGCAATAAACAGAAATAAGAATAGAGAACATGGGTCGAGAACACTTCACAGGCTGACTTCATTGGATGGTCCAAACGAACAAGAAAACCCAGGTCAGATTATAGGCCGAAATAAGTCCAACAAACAGGTAACAAACAGACGAAGATGCAGACTGATATGGACACAAGGTGAATGACTTCAACACTTCAACAGAGTTGCAAGTAAGATTGCAACTGCAACAATTCACTTTTAATTAGAATTTTCTTGGCGGTCCGGTGGGTCAGACGGGTCAGGTTCAGGTTCAGTTCTATGACCTGAACCTGACCTATTTTTATGAATGAGTCAATCCAATTTTAACTCATCACTCTTTTTTTATTAACCTGAATCGCGTTCGGGTCATTTTCGAGTCGGGTTCATATTTTACATATATCTTGTTGGAACCTTAGCCTTAGAATGAAAGGATAAGTGTATGTGTTCGGTAAACACCCTGCCAATCAAAAGGTACCTTCTTCTAGAAAAGCAATACCGCAGGTAGATAGTATTTTTATACCTTTTATTGATTGATCCACGATCTCTACCAACTTGGGACTTTCCATCCCAAGCACTGGACAAACTGGTTGACTATGAACAGACTCCAAGGGAGAGTACGGACAAACTAGACTATGATAAATTTTTGGTTATAATAATAATACTAGTTGTCAAGAAAAGAGAAATAATAATATTAGGGGTTGAATATGTGGTTCACCTGTTCTGGAATTTTATACTATATCAATTAAATTAAAGAGGTATTTTTTAAATCGGAAAGGATATCAAGTATCTAATAATTATAACGTTAACACTAATTTATTTTTAATAGGATTAAATATCACGTCACACCCTTAATATTTGAGTCACAATCAAGTTTCCTCCCCTAAAATTGAAAAGTGAAATGTTCAGTCCATAATGTTTGAAAATCTATTGAATTTTCGCCTTTTGTTATTTTTTTTATTAAAACTAAACAAAATATGTCTTAAAAATTGCATAAATAAAAGAATACTTTTTAAAATACCACAATGTAACTTTTTAAAATGTGTATATATATATATATATATATATATATATTATATTTGAGTACTGTTTCGATCGATCACAGATGTTAGAGTTTGAGTCTTCATCCAAACCTGCTCGCCCAGGGGATGACATCTAGTCTGGTCTTGACCCAGACCAGGTCCGAACAAGTTGGTCTGGGTAAAGAGCTAGACCCCAACCTCTTAAATTAGGGCTCATTCGAGTCCCAGATCGAATTAGAAATCAATTGTAACATAAAATAGTTTCAAAGGGTTTTGTTGTGACATTTTTAAAATTTTATGTTATTTTTATAATTTTTAAAACATATTATGTTAAGTTTGGCTAAAAAAATTGATATAAGAGAGAAACTGAACTTTTGATCAAACATTAAGGAGAGAGCCTGTCATTTTTAAATATTAGGAAGGAAACTCAATTTTAACCCAAACATTATGACACAAATAATATTTAGGGTAAATTATCTCAACAGTCACTTATGTTGACACATGTGACTGAATAGGTGAAACTTGTGCTGAACAGTTACTTATGTTTCAAAATGTGACTAAACGATTACAAATATATATATATGCAAAAAAAGGACTAAAATACCCTACCACTATTCTTCGTGTTCATCTTCATGTTCTTCAACTTTTTTTCCTCGATTCAAACCAGAAATCTGATTTAAAATTCAAATTTGCGAAAATCTGAGTTCGAATCGAACCCAAATATGCATTTATGGGTTTGAATCGAACCCATAAATGCATAATTAGGTTCGAACTGAGCCAAGAATTGCATGTCTAGGTTTGAAATAAATGTAGATTTTGGTTATGTTTGAACACAACAATTAACACAAGAAACAACCTCGGAATTGCAGCTTTCAGAAACCCTTCTTATGTAGAGTAGCAAGAAGAAGAAAAATTCAGTAATTTCCTTCATTTTGATCACGTAAATTATTTTTACCAATCCTCACTGATCTTACTGAAAAATCTCAAATTTAATAACCTTGTTGTTTCGTAAATGGCACGATTCTGGTGCAAAAATGGATTATTTGGACTCGAAGTAGAGAAGAACGTTTGGTGTAATTTTACTAACAACCTCAGTGGTCACAATTTTCCGTACTGCAATTCTCCAGAAAAAACAAAGCCTTCTACAACATAGTAGCAACCCGCTAACATTTTCGACGAGACATTGATCATGTTTCCCCCCTAATTTCTGATTTATAAACTTACCCTTTACCTTAAAATTCATTCTCAAAATTTGAAAAACAAAACATGTTCGTATTGCAGTTTAGCAGTAAGGAATCAACCTATATTTGCATTTCTTTATTCGAACCGAACATAGATTTGCACAAATGTGTGTTTGAAATAAGATTTCAGACATGAAGAACTCAAGATAAAAATGGAAAGGGAAAATCATTGTTTTTGTGACAATTTAATCACATTTGTCAAACATGTGTGACTGAATATAACTTGTTTAACCAAAATGTCACATTTTTTAAAAGTGCATGATCGTTGAACTACACAAAAAAACATAAGTGACCATTTAGTCACATAATGCCAACATAAGTGTCTGTTGAGGTGGATTACCCTAATATTAAACCTTTTCTAATATTTACCCTGTCTTTTTGCTCACTCCCAAATAATTGAGAAGATAGATTTTAATTAATTCAAATCAGTTATAAAGAAGAACTACTAAAGACCTTAAGAAACTCTAAAAGTAATTATTGAAGTTTTTTAAACCCAAAGTAATTATTTAATCGATAACCTTATGAACTAAGTGATGGTTTTATCTAGCAATAAAAGAGAAACAAGGGAAGATCTGGGTACATTTGCTCAATTAGTCGGGCACATCTTCTTTGTAAATTTATCAACAACCCAATCAACACATATTAGTGTGCCAACGAATAAATCCCCATGTGACTTCTGGGATTTCAATTGCTCTAGTTCCGATCGTGTGTATAATGTTCCAAGTCTCCAATCATGTTCGCTAAATTCCCACCTATTTGTTTGATGTTTGTTTTGCGTCACTCATTGACTACATATTGCCATTTGTTGCCTCCATGCTAGCAGCAGTAGTGTTCCTTGACATGTAAAGTGACATCCTTAGACCATAACCCCTTTGAAGTTCTGAACCACTATCTCAATCCTTCATTTTCTCATGTGTGAATTGCACACACCATCACAGTTTATTTTGAAGTTACCCCTTTGATATGACTCTCGTTGATGTTCGAGACGAAAATCCTTGTAAGTTGATATCCTCTGGCCATTTCTGCTTATGAAAGGATGAGTGAACCTTGACTCGTTCCTTGGAGGCAACAACCTTGTCAAGAAGATGTCACAATTAAGGATGGAAGACTTGATTGATTAGTCAGAGTCGAAAGCACAGATAAATCTGAAAAGTTCGATAATTCTCAGAGAAATTGTATGATTTCGAGATACATGCACGAAAATAGCACGTTAGTACGACAAACAACGTTATACAAAAATATACTTACATCGTTCAGCGTGTGATGACGGAAGACACCGAGTTGTTTTCCGATTTGTCTTTTTCACCGAGTTGATTTCACCACACCTTCTTCCACCTGATTATCATAGATATATATATATTGTAAAAATGAGGTCGCCGCACAGTTGCACAAGTGGAAAACAAAACGAATGTTGAAAAACCACAACCCCCGTTGACCTAATTTTGTTTATTGTGGAGAAACATTACAAATATAACAAAGTTCATATGCATTATAGGGTGATCACAAAAGGTAGTCTAGACTCCTTTATATAGCCTAGAACAACTTGCGGTAAAGAAACTTAATTATTAATGCAATATTTATCACAAAATATTTTCTCTACCAAATATGAAATGCAAATATTCTTCACGAAATAATTCCTTTACCCCACATTCCTAACCAAAAGAAGAGTAACAACCTATTACTTGGCGAACAAGTTGTCCCACCTGTTGGGTATTGATAGTGACGACCCAATATGGGAAAGGCCTCGAAGGCCCAATAAATTTGCAGGGGGTGAAACCCATACCATTTAAACAAGGCCAACCCACAGTAAGGTTACTCGGGCCCTCATAAAGTGGTCCAGTATCGAATCCAAACTAAAGTGGACGCCAAAGTGCCACTTCAGGTCGCCATTGGCCAAGGCCAAAGCCTCCCACTGCTCGCCATGGGAGTGCTCGCCAAGGGAGTGCCCAGGGAGTGCTCGCCAACAATCAAGGTCGCAGCCATAGGAGTGCTCGCCTTGAAGAGAGCCTTGCCTCTCTCCTCTGGTCCCACCAACCGTTAATAAGGATATAGCCACGATATCCCGCATATCTCAGGCACATATTCACTAAGGATTAGATACGGTAACTGCAATATCTCGCCGTAACCGCAATATCTACTATCTAAATCTTCAACAACACAATATTCACGAAGATATACAGTTACCTTATACGGTTTGGTATCTCCTACTCTATAAATACCTTTGCTTTACATACATTCAATACGTTTTGAGCTATATACACACATATACTCATTTAAGCATCGGAGAGGGACCCAGAGGCACCCCCTCTGTTGCGATCCCCTTCTTGCAGGTTCATCGGAGCTCAGGCGAAAGCGCGCGATCACCATCTCCTTGGCATTCAATTCATTGCCAGATCAGCATTCAGGAAATCACGATCCAACACCACCCATCTCCCACTTGAATACAAGTTGGGAGCACTTGCATCCTAGTGTCCCAACTTCCTTTCGATTGACCTCTACTTCAAACAATCTCTCAAAAGGCAACAACAACTCCCACTTGACTAGTGATTAAGCCCAACTAAGGTAGTGCATAACCTTAGTTTATATGGGACGACAACTTTTGAGAACATGGCTGCGGGATTTATCACGCCTACGATATTTCTCAATGCCAAGGTCCCATCATCGACAGAGAAGGACCGAATCCAAATCCTGGATTTGGCTCCGTGGTCAGTCCAAGGCCACTGTCTCAATCTCAAGGAGTGCGGACCTAACCTCTGCGCTGATGAGGTGGACTTCGGCACTACTCAGGTTTGGGTGCACATAGCTGGTCTCAGCAGGGACAAATTTAACAAGGACAATGCAAGGAGTATCGGGAACATGGTGGGAAAGTGTATTCGTGTGGAGGAGGACAGAGTGCTGTGGAACAGGTCCTTTCTCAGGGTGCAAGTGGAGGTTGCTGTCAAGGAACCGATTGTGGCAGGGTTCTGGTGGCAGGATGACAAAGGGAAAGATAAATGGGCGACCATCAAGTATGAAAGGGTCGCTGATCTGTGCTACTGCTGTGGGAGGCTGGGCCATTCGTCGCTCAACTGTAATGACACCCTCATCATGTCCGAAACAAACCCTGACTTACCAATGTACATGCCCTGGTTGACGAGGGAGAGACCAAGGGCAAGTGCCAAATCGTTTATAATTGGGGGGGACCTCCCGCCCCCCACAACTTCACTCAAGAAGAGACGATTCTAAACCATCTTGGAGGGAGGTGATGGACAGAGCCTCAGTGAAAGGGAAACAGGGGCCCTCAATGAGTAACACCAATACATGGGGGAAGACTGATAGTTGGAACATGAATACAGAAAGGAAATCAGGCATTGAGGGAGAGGACAACAATGATCCACTTCGAACGAGGGAATTCATGAGACAAAGCGTCCAGACAATTGATGGAACATGCGAGGATACGCAGGCCTATGTCCAACCACCTGAAGGACCAGAGATGTATAAGGCGCAGGCCAGTGCTCAGCCACATGACCAGGAGGATGATGATAGTAAAGAAACAAGACAAAGGCAAAGGGGGATCGATTTAAATGCAATGCCTGAGGAGGAAGAGGACCTATGGAATCCCTTGGCCTTTAGCCATGACCTTTCTCCAGGAGATGGCAAGGAGGCAGGGGGATGCCATGGGGTAGTGCTGAGGACCAGGCCAACATCTATCTCTCTAGAGGACTTTGGCCCTGACAAGGAAATGGATCAAAATCGAGAAGGTCTGACTCAACCGAACGGAGCTGACAATATACCAATAATACAACTCCCTATTCTGCAGCAGGACGAGGTCACTCTCGCCCAACAATCTATAAGCAACTGTGGTGTAGGGACGGTGCAGGATCGCAAGAGGAGGCGTATCAATGAGCAGTCTGACAGGGCTAAGAAAGGAATGTCTCAAGGAAGGATACAAGGAACAGAGAATAGACAGAATGACAAAAAGGGAGGATCCAAGGACCTATATCAGCAGAGGTCCACAATTCACAAAGGGAAGCGTGGGGCCTTTGGAGAGGAGAAAATAAACCGCGCAAAACGAACATCGGGTTCTGGTAGCTGTCCCACAACAGCTACAAGGACTCAATGAACATCATTAGTTGGAACTGTCAGGGGTTGGGGTCTCCCGTGATAGTTCGCCACCTAAAAGACCTAATCAGGCGGTCTCATCCTATGCTTATATTCCTTATGGAAACGAAATAACATGAGGCCGTTTGTGAAAGAGTTCGTAGAGAGGTTAGGATGGACAAGGCAACATATGTCAATCCGGAAGGTAGGGGTGGGGACTTGGACCTCTGGTGGATTAAAGAGATGAACGTACACATATTAGCGCAGGATAAGAACCATATAGACTGTCGAGTCACGAGCTCTCTCCTTGGAGGGGAGTTCTTCATTACTTGGATCTATGGCGACCCGATTTTCTCTCAAAGGAAACATAACTGGGATGTGCTAAGGGACATTGGCCGGAATAGAGACAATTCATGGATGTGCATCGGAGACTTTAACGACATTAGATCACACGATGAGAAGGTGGGGGGTAACACTAAGGACCAACGGAAAATTAACACGTTTAATGAGCTCATTAAAGATATCAGAATGGACGAGCTTCCGTGCAAAGGCTCGAGGTTTACCTGGTCGAACAACTGGACTGAGGACCAGAGAATCATGGAACGACTTGACAGACAACTAGGGAACAACAGCTGGAACCGAATGTTTCCAAAGGCAGTGTGCATCAATGAAATTGCTGCCGGGTCTGATCACTCTCCACTTCTGCTGCAGCTTGAACTCAACGAAAGGAGAGGGAGGAAGAGATCCCGGTTCGAGCAAATGTGGCTGGAGCATGTGAACTGCAGAGAGGTTATATCGAATGCTTGGTCCGTGGGAGGGTCGGCAATCACTATGGAGGACCTGCTGGCGAAGCTGAACAGATGTCAGCATTCTCTAACAGAATGGAGTTTGGCTGAGTTTAAAAACATCACTCAGATCAAACAGGTGCAAAGTGTACTCAAACGTTTGTCTTCTCGTCTGCTCACCCGAGATGAGGAGGATGAACAAACAACAATGAAGTAGCTCAACGTACTCTGGATTCGTGAGGAGTTGTTTTGGAAGCAGAGATCCAGGGTAAGCTGGCTGGCAAATGGAGACAGGAACACAAAGTTTTTCCATGCCACAACTCTTTCAAGAAGGAGTAGAAATAAGCTGGTCAAAATTCAAACAGAGGAGGGCAGATGGTTACAAGGGGAAAAGGATGTCATCAGGCACGTTCATGGTTTCTTCTCTAGGCTGTTCAAGTCTGAGAGGGGACACCAGGATGAGGACATTGATCTGGAGGAGGCTCTTTGTCACGTTCCGAGCCTCATAACCGCGAACATGAACGAAAAACTGATTGGGGCTGCATCAGCTGAGGAGATCAAACGGGCTGCGTTTCAAATGGGGGGGGGGGGGGGGGTCTAAGGCGCCGGGTCCGGATGGCTTCTCGGGAGCTTTCTTCCAAAGGAACTGGGATGCGATCGGTCCAGACATAGTCACCTCCGTCAATGCCTTCCTTGCATCAGGTACCATGCCCGCCTTTCTAAATCAGACTGATATAACTCTTGTGCCCAAATTACAATCTCCTTGTTCCGCATCTGATTTTAGACCTATTAGTCTTTGCAAATTTGGCTATAAGATTATTTCCAAGGTTCTTGCAAATAGGCTTAAGCCTCTGTTACCAGATTTGATTACGCCTTTCCAAAGTGCGTTTGTGGCAGGTCGACGAATCCAGGATAACATCATAATAGCTCACGAGATGTTCCACTTCCTCAAAACCCGACGATCAAATCCTAGAGGGAGGACGTAATGCACGCTCAAGATAGACATGCAAAAGGCCTATGATAGGGTCGAATGGGACTTCCTTCTAGGAGTCCTAAAGAGGAGTGGCTTTTGTGATAGATGGATTCAATGGATCCGAGCTTGTATGTCAACGGTATCTTATAGGGTGAACGTAAATGGGAAGCAAACGAGGATAATTCAACCATCTCGTGGGTTACGCCAAGGTGACCCGCTATCTCCCTATCTCTTTATTATGGTATCTAACGTCCTGTCGAGAATGATGGAGGACCAGGTATCTAGGGGCATGATTGAGGGGATTAGACCGAAGAGAGGATGTCCGACAATACATCACCTCTTCTTTGCCGACGACTCACTATTTTTCTTTAAAGGATCGACAGCTGCGGTATCGAATCTGAAGACAATGCTCAAAACCTACTGTAAAGCTTCGGGCCAAGCAATAAATCTTGCGAAGTCTTCCCTTTGCGTTCAGCCAGGCTGCATCGGAGGACAACCGAAGGGAGATAGCTAACCTCTTGGGCATAAACCTCGAAGCGACAACGGGTCACTACCTCGGTCTCCCAACGTCCTAGGGCATATCGCGTAAACACGCCCTGTCGTTCCTAAAGGAGAGAGTCCAAGCGAAGCTGCGAGGTTGGCGAAACAAGTTCCTAAACGATGCAGGGAAGGAAGTTCTGATTAAATCTGTCGTGAATTCGCTTCCAACCTATGCTATGAGCCTCCTGCAGCTGCCATCCTCGTGGTGTGCCCAGATTAACTCAATGATCGCCAAATTCTGGTGGGGCGGTTCAAACGGAGATCGGAGAATGCACTGGACCAGATGGGATACTATGACAATGGCGAAGATGCACGGAGGCTACAACTTCAAAGAACTGACCACGTTTAATAGGGCTCTTCTGGCAAACTCGGGCGTTGCGTGAGCCACAAGCCTTGTGGGTGAAGGTTCTGAAGGGGATTTATTTCCCCAACTCTGACTTCCTCAATGCTGCAAAAGGGAGCAGGGCTTCATGGTGCTGGTCAAGCCTTCTCTCGGGGAGGGACGTGCTCAAGGAGGACGGAGTGTGGTCGATTGACAATGGGAGATCAGTCTGCACTTTTGTGGACAGATAGATACCGTCGAGGCCAGTGTTTATGTGCTTTGCAGCAACTGCACAGGGAGCGGACAGGGACTCTGAAACACTAGACTCATGGATTGACCAACAACATGGAGGTGGCTGGAGAACTGACATCATTCGTGGCGAGCTACCACCGGAAGAGGCTGATCAAGTGCTACAGATTCAGCTGCCTCAAGTTGATCGACAAGATGTGCTCAGATGGCATTTCACTGAGAACGGGGAAGTGTCTGTTAGATCAGTGTACCATCGCCTGAAGCAGAGGAACCATACACTGCAACCATCGAGCTCGGACCAGCAGAGGTGGCTAGCCATCTGGAATTCTGCAGCATGGCCAAAGGTTAAAGCATTTTTGTGGGGACTGGTGGCCAATGTGATCCCGGTGCGTGCTAACCTGGACAGAAGAGGCATCTAAATCTCACCTTTGTGCCCTTCGTGTGACATCCCGGAGACAGCTGAGCACATGACAATGGTATGTCCTTGGACGCTCCAGGTTTGGCACGAAGTGTTGGATGCGAATGGGGGGGGGGGGGATGCTATGAATATGCTGCGGGATTGGATTTTCCAAAATCCACTGTCGGGGAACTACAGCACCATATGCAGCAACCGTTCCAGGTGGGCCTTGTGTATGCATACATGCTGGGCAATCTGGAAATCCAGATGCAGACTATGCTTCGAAAACAAGGCACCGAGCAACCCAAGCGTGCTGAAGGAAATACAGGAGGCAATGCTCGAGATCAGGCAGGTAACCATGAGGCATGCAGCTCCTGGCAGGATCAGACAGTTGAGCACGATTGAAGAGGGGCGACGACAGTGGTAGAGACCGGGCAGTGGGTACATCAAGCTGAATTGTGATGGGGCTTGGACGGCCTCTTCCGGGCAAGGAGGCTGGGGATAGTTGCGCGGGATAGCTCGGGTGCCATCAAGGGGGGGTAGGCACGGGAGAGTTATGACAACGTCAGCGGAAGAAGTGGAAGCGTTAGCAATCCTCGAAGGTGTTAGTCTTGCGGTGGCGATGCAATGGCACGACGTTGTCATTGAATCCGACTCGCAGACAGTTTTGAACCACATCCGAGGAGTCTCTTTTAGATGGCGTATTCAGTCGATAGTTGATAATATTAGACTCCTTCTTCCCTTATTTAGTAGGATCTCTTGGGAAGCGATTCCGAGGTCGGCAAATTCATGCGCGGACTGGGTTGCTAAACATGCTAAGTTAGGGGTGTGTCCTTTGGATTGGGTCTCCCGACCCCCACCCTCGTTATGTCATTATCTTATTGCGGTTTGTAATAGTTTGGAACTTGATCTTTACTCTATGGAATGAAGCTTGTTTCGTTGGCCAAAAAAAAAAAAAAGGTCCCATCATCTAGTAATTCACGTATATAATCGTACTTCCACTGGATGTTCTTCATTCTCGAATGAACTACCGGGTTCTTAGCGAGACACATAACACTTTGAGTATCGATGTAAGTGCTCTACTACCTTGCTCTTTTCCAATTTCCTTCAGAAAATTGAGTAACCATTCATACCAACTCTTGCATGGCCTCCCAAATTGTGATATACTCCATTTTTGTTGAATAAAATGCCACACATTTTTGCAATATAATCTTGACATCCAACTTTCAGTCGTAGCTCCCCATGTGAAAATATAACCGAAAAAACTCTTCTGACTATCCAAGTCACCACAAATGTTCGCATCAACGAAACCTTATAAACCCATACCACCATTCTTGAAGCACGGTTCCATACTTGAGGTACACCTTTCAAGTATCTTAGCACTACGGGAGAAGCCGTAGTTAAGAGCTCAAGCAAACGGCTCAAGCACGATTGAGTCATGATTTTGTTTTTACTATTATTAACGACTCAATGCAAGTTGAGCCGTCAAATTTTCAATTACCGTCTCATTTTATAGAGCCGTCATCTTTATTTGCGGCTCAATATTGAATGATCCGGCTAAAACTATTTTTTTTTAAAATGAAAATTCTTTTTGACGACTCAATAATGTGGAGCCGTCATTAAAAATGTTATGTTTTTAAACCAAAAATAATTTTCACGGCTCAATACTATTGAGTCGTCATTTAAAAACAAATATTTTTAATCAGAAGTAATTTTGACGGCCCAATATTGTTGAGCCATCACTGAAAAGTCAATATTTTTTAATAAAAAGTATTTTTGACGGTTCAAATAATATTGAGCCGTAAAAAATAGTCAATATTTTTTAATAAAACATAATTGGGACGACCCAATATTAATGAGCCGGCATTAAAACACAAATATTTTAAATGGAAACTATTTTTGACGGCTCAAATAATATTGAGCCGTCCGTGAAGTACTGAATTAAACTTGCGCTTCTCTTATCCTTGTCGAACCAGAAGTCAATATATTTTAATAAAAATTAATTGGGACGGCTCAATATGACAGAGCCGGCATTAAAACACAAATATTTTAAATGGAAACTGTTTTGGACGGCTCAAATAATATTGAGCCTTCCGTGAAGCACAGAATTAAACCAGCGCTCAACGCGTCCCTTCTCTTTGGCGAACATAACATTATTCCAGTCTCAAGAACAAGAACAGAAGTCCTCCTCTCCTCTGTCGAACTTCTCGCCGCGAGCCACCGCTTCTAATCGGTAAGGTTTTTTGTTTATTTTTTTCAATTACTTCACTGATCCGACCTTGCTTCTTCTTATATATGTGTTCCCTTCTTCGATTTATCATAGAAAACATAAAAAATCCTCAATTGTGCAAACCCTAGTTTCAACATCAAGCTTCGATTTCCAGGTAATATGTCTCGGTTGGATTGGAGAACAACCTAAGCCAAGAATTAGTTGAGGCATTATGTTAAAAAGCTCCTGAATATTAATTTCCGAAAAAGCAACGCAATGATTTCAATTGCTATGTAGTTGTTTCAGAGTTTCAGATGAATTGCGGCAAATTTAATAATTTGCTTGCAAAAATTAAATCATACACCCTCAAACTGTCACAAAAAGAACCTGGAGATGTAATTTCCATTGTTTACCCATCTTACAATACATTGGTTTTGCTTAGCTATTTTAAGATTTTTACATATTCCTCTAGATTTAGTGTGGACAATTTGATGTTACATTTTTTTAAATGCCTAGCTTTTTAGCTATTTATATCTATGTCTATTTTATATCTCGGCTGCACTATGGTACCTCTGCATTTGTTATTGGTTTGTTTCATGAACAGAGTACAATTATATCACAGGGTAATGCCTTCTTCAATCATTGTTATTGCTATTTGTGGTGAGAAATTCGTTTATGAAACACAAGACTTGTTATTTAGATATGTCAAAACACGTCAATTGACCAACCATGCCAATTGTTGAACATTGAAAGTACTTTTCCTCAGAGATGTTCATGCAAAATTGCAAATCTATCAATATATGTCAATACACACCCTTATATATAGCTACAATCTTTAAAGGCAAATCATTAGAGATGATGCACAGTTTAGATCTTCCATGCCAATTGTTTAGAGCACCTATTTAGGATGTATTTTTTTACAAATAAGTTTGTGCATCTTAGTTACAATGTACGCACATGATACATAACTTGTACAAATAATTGATCGCTCAATGTACATGCATTTATACATTGATTACTGTTGAACATTGAAAGCATTTTCGCGGTGTATGTTCAGAATATTGATTTGATAACATGTATTTTTAACTATATTGATATGTTTTTGTTAGGAACTTTAAATTCGGCCTGGATAGAAATTGAATGAAAAAACCAAGAATTAGCAAAGAGTACCAATGTGGGGTCAAAATCTTCATTGAATTTGCTAATATAAATGGTTTGGTTAATGGAAAAATGAATTGTCTTTGCCGTAAATGCAAAAGTAGAAAATATCACCTGACATAAGAAGTAGAAAGTCACTTGATTTGGAATGGTTTCTTAGTTGACTATACAATATGGTGTTTTCATGGTGAATCTTGTCTACAAACTCAGCCCACTATGAACCAAGAAATGAATAGTACTATAAGGAACAGTGAAATTAATAGTGATTTGGATGGACAAGGTGAATTGCGAGATTTATTTCATGCTGCCATGGGATCTGGTTCGTCAAACACCGTGCAAGATAATATGCCAGTTGATGGTGATAATAACGCTTCAGGATCAGAACAACAAAATGCTGGCCCTGAAAAAATTTCACCTCTTCCAAAATTAATGAGTGAATGTGAAAAACCATTACATCCCAATTGTGAATCATTCACAGTGATATCATTCATCTTACACATATGGAATATAAAAACAGTTGGTGGTTGGTCTCGGAAATCAGTTGATATGTTGTTTGAAGTATTACGAATTGCATGTCCTTCAGCAACTTTTCCGGTTTCTTATTATGATGCTAAGAAATTGATTACAGAATTGGGTCTTGGGTATGATAAGATACATGCATGCCCAAATGATTGCACATTGTATTGGGGTGAAAATGCTGAAATTTCCAGTTGTCAAACTTGTGGTCTTTCGAGGTGGGAAAATCATAAAAAAGACCTACCTAAAGATAATATAGAAGAGACCACTTCTGGAAAAAGAAAAAAGCTGCAAAAGTATTACGGTACTTTCCCTTAACTCCAAGACTCAAACGTCTATATATGTCAAAGGATATTGCATCTTCGATGCGCTGGCATAAGGAGGGTCGAACAGTGGATGGAGTCTTGAGACATCCCGCTAATGCATTGGCGTGGAAGTCATTCGATGAGCGTTACCCAAATTTTGCATCTGACCCATGAAATGTTAGACTAGGATTAGCCAACGATGGTTTTAATCCATTTAGGACGTGAGTGCAACTTATAGTACATGGCTTGTTTTAATAATTCCTTACAATATGGAGCCATGGTCGTGCATGAAGAAGTCGTCTCTTATACTGTCAATGGTCATCCCTGGTGAAAAAGGTTCCGGAAATGATATAGATATTTATCTAAAACCACTGATTGAAGAGTTAAAATAACTTTGGAATGGTGTTGAGACATATGATGCGTTGAAGGGTGAACATTTTACACTTCGTGCATCGCTCATGTGGACTGTTAATGATTTTCCTGCATATGCTAATTTGTCTGGATGGAGTACTAAAGGTCGAGTTGCATGTCCTATATGTGCTTATTCAACTGAGTCTTTGTGGTTGGATAACATCGGCAAATACTGTTATATGTGTCATCGACGGTGGTTACGCATAGATCATCCATTCCGTCTTCAAAAAACGGAGTTTGATGGTACAACTGAGATGCGACTTTCACCAACACCTCTTTCTGGTGTGCAATTTTTTGAGCAAATGAGGAGGTTAAGAAATACATATGGTAAAGGCAGTAAGAAGCGATCAAGAGATGGTAACAACATATTTGTTGATACAACATATGAGGATGAAGATATTTTGGAGAGAGATGATTACTCTGAACAAGGTGCCTCTACATCTATTCAAAACAGTATTTTGTGGAAGAAGAAGAGCGTATTTTTCGAATTGCCTTATTGGAAATATAATATTCTTCGACATAATCTGGATGTGATGCATATAGAAAAAAAATGTTTGCGATAACGTGATTGGTACATTGTTGAATATTGATGGGAAGACAAGAGATATTGAGAAAGCTAGATACGACTTAAAGGCTATGGGTCTAAGACCTGAACTTCATCCTTTAGATCGTTCGAATGGGAAGCCTTATTTGCCTCATGCTTGTTACACCTTTACATTGACTGAGAAAGATAGGTTTCTTACATTGTTGAAAAATCTTAAAGTTCCTGATGGATATGCTTCAAATATATCCAGGGGAGTAAACCTGAAAGAGCGGAAGCTTTCCAATCTTAAAAGTCATGACAGTCATATGCTAATGCAAGATATTCTACCGCTTGCATTGAGAGGTGTATTGGCTAAACATGTTGTTCTAGCACTCAATGAATTGTCAGTTTTTTTAAAGAAATTGTGCTCTAAAACTCTCCATCTCGAGGATTTGGATGAACTTCAGAGTAGTGCAACAGTTGTTCTGTGTCATCTAGAGAAGATTTTTCCTCCAGGATTCTTTACTGTGATGATGCATTTAATTATACATCTACCAGTGGAAGTAAAACTAGGTGGTCCTGTACAAAACCGGTGGATGTATCCTATTGAAAGGTTAGTTCAATTGACTCTATGTAATAGTAATGTAACATTTTTTTTCCTAATGAATTCTTAAGATTTTTGGTCACTTTGAAAAACTACGTTCGGAATAAAGCTCAACCAGAGGGATCAATTGCAAAAGGATATATTGTTGAAGAATGTATGACCTTTTGCAAAAGGTTTATGGGGCAACTAGACTCGATCTTTAACCGACCCAAAAGGATCTTATCCTATGCTAGAGGTGAAACATATTTGTTTTTATCAGGTGGTTATTTTATCGGTAGTGCTCAAACAACGGTACTTGATCGTATGTTGCTAGCTCAAGCACATCGTTATGTCTTATTGCATAGTGATATAATTGAACCATACCGCCAGTCAGTTTTCTCTTTATCACATTATTATGTATAATAACAAAATATTTCGGATACAGTTGAATTAAATAGAACTTGCAGGAGATTTGTTGATGTTCAACGAGAACAACACCCTTCAGTTTCAACTTCACGCATTGAGGGTCAATTGTTTATAGAGAAATTTGCAGATTGGCTTAATAGACATGTTTATGTTAATTCTTTATTGATGTTATTTGAATGTACATAGTTTTTTTTTGTTAGATACATTTCTTCTTATAGTATTTCTAAAAATCTAGGTACCTGACATGATTGTTAATAAATGTCCACAAGAAGAAATTGCTCTTGCAACTGGTCCAAATTCCGTTGTTAGAAATTTTAGTGGAATCTCTATCAACGGATTTGTATTCCACACAAAAGATCGTGAGAAAAACAGAAAATGTCAGAATAGTGGTATAATGGTTGAAGCAGATGGACAAAGTTACTATGGAAGACTATCAGATATTGTTGAACTGGATTATTATGGGCGATATTCAGTTATATTATTTCGGTATGATTGGGTTAATGTGAAATCTCCAAGAAGGCATAAGAAGGATTCAAATGGCACAATCCTAGTTAATCTTTGGAGATTGATACATACAGGAGAACGATTGCGTGATGATCCATTTGTGTTCACATCACAAGTTAAGCAAGTATTTTATGTCCAAGATCCAAAAAATGTGGACTGGTACTTGGTAGTGGAGATGAAGCCAAGAGACACGTTTGATATGGGAATAACTGAAGATGATGATTCTATGTAGTGTATGCCTTATCAGAATTTAGATGTTGACGAGCTTAACAATAGTCATCGTTGGATTCTAGAAGGTGTTGAGGAATGAGTTGTACACCTAATTTTGTACCTCATACAGTATGTTCAATATATATAGTACTTTTTGGTATTTACACATTATTAAATCATATTGTCAATTTATGTATAATGATACATTGTATTTCAGGTAAAGCGACATGTCATTCACACATTCAAGTTCTGGTAGTTACAATGAGGGCGATGGCAGAGAGCATTCTGCTAGTTGTCCCACACCAACAACATCTAACTCAACATTTATTCAAATTAGAGGTATATTAATTTATTCAATTTTTTTATTTTTTAAAAATTCAAATAATTACGGCTGGAAATGGTTGAGGCGTCAAAAATAAATTAAAATATAATCTAATTTTGACGGCTCAAACTAAATGAGCCGTCCCAAATAAATTAATATTATTAATTTAGACGGCTCATTCTTATTGGGCCGTCCTTTTGACGGCTCATTCTTATTGAGCCGTCAGAAGGACGACTTAATGAAAAACGAGCCGTCATAAATAAGACGACTCTTATTATGACGACTCATTTTTCATTGAGCTGTCATTCATTAACGGCTCAACAAATGAGCCGTTAATGAAACCAATTTCAGTCGTTATCCAAGTATTCTCCCGTAGTGTAGCAACCATTTCACCGTCTTCTAATGTGCGGTACCAGGGTTTGCCATGTAACGACGCAGTACTTCCACTGCATGAGTTATGTCGGGTCTGGTGCATACCATGGCATAAATGAGGCTTCCAACTGTTGGGGAATAGGGTATATTCACCATTTGGTCTTGCTCCTCCTTCATGTTTGGTGCCGGAGGCTTCGGTATCTTGATTTATACTCCCAGCGGTATGATTCTTGGTTTAGGATTTTGCACGCCAAATCGATCCAACACCTTGTTAATGTACTTCTTTTATGACAAAATTAGAGTATATGCCCTCGATTTTGAGAAATATGGATGCCTAGAATTTGACTTGCTCCCCAAAGTCCTTTCTCTCGAGCTCTTCTGCTAATTACTACTTTAATGCGTTGATTCCCTCATGCTTGTGCACCTGCAATGAACATGTCATTGAAAAAAGAAGCAAAATAACATAAGATCCACCAAAATCTTTGGACTAGCAACAATAGTTTGTGTCTCTTCGTTTGAATCCACGTTTGTTGATGAAGTTATCAAACTTTTTGTACAAATGTCTCAGAGCTTGCCTTAAACCGTATAGGTTTTTATTTAACTTGCACACAAGACCCTTCTGTCCTTCAGGCCGCATAATGTAAATATCATCCTCCAAATCTCCGTGAGGGAAAGCCATCTTTGTAGGAAACCAGAATACACAAAATAAGGAAAGAATATTCTTGTATATACTTTCCTTATATTTAGGTATCATGTTTCCTTATATCTAGAAATCATGTTTCCTTATATATAGGCATCATGTTTCCTTATATCTAGGGAATTATGTATCTATATAAACTAGATGTACTCTACAAAGGATGTAGAGAAAAAAGATGAGCCAAAAAACAAGTTGTGTTTTTCAAGTTATAACATGGTATCATAGCTGAGTTTTTCGATCAATTAGGATCGAATACTTCTAGCAGTCATCATCTACCATACCTACCAGGACGGGTCATTCTAAAATCAAATGGGAGCATTAACTCATGCCAAGAACCAGCCACAACAGATTTGTTGGTAGCTCAATGTGCTCAACTGACAACCATCCTGCAAAACCTGTCACAACCGATAATTCTCAATGAGAAATTAGGATACAACAATTACTCCATTTGGGCCCGACTAATAAGAATGGCCATTGTAGGCAGGGAAAGATTGAGTCACATAACTGGGATTCCAGCATACACACTGGGAGGAAGCCAATCTTATCGTATGTTCTCGGATCTTAGATAACATGGAATGGGAACTCGTGGCAAATTACTGCGAGTATCCTACATCCAAGGACATGTGGAATGGACTCGCAAGACCTTACTACAAGAAACAGGACGACTTTCAAATTTACAATCTCACAGTAAAGACAAACAACATGAAAAGAGGATTCGACAGTGTGGAGCTATGTTTCAGTAACCTTCAACGAATTTGGATGGAAATTGAAATAAGACAACTAAATCCAATGAAGCACCCGAGGGACATCGAAACGTCCAATACAATTAAATAGGAATCAAATTTATACTAGTTTCTTGCAGGTGTAAGAGACGAATTCGACTCCGAGAAGAGACACTTACTGAAGAGTGGCCCTAAACCCACACCCAAGGAAGCCTACACGGTAATTCTAACCGAGAGAGACCGGAGGCATGTCATGATGGGTTCAGACACAGGACCATCATCGACTTCAGCCTCGTGAGTCGGGGCGGGACAAGCCGTGAAGCCTCCAGGCGGACCATTCAGACCAAACAGACCACCGATGGCTATGGACGACTCTACAATTGAAGTCAGACATGGGATTGATACTACCAAGCCATACTCATATTCTGAGAGAGGACCATGAGCTACTTCGCCATTGCGTGGAGGCAACAACGGAGGAGACCATAGCAAATTGAAGTGCTTGCACTGTGGCAAATTTCGCCACTGTATAGATGAATGCTTTCAACTCGTTTGTTACCTGGAGGGATTGAGATTCACTCGAAGGACGGGACCAAGAGAGGAACCCAAGACATCGGAGGAGGCCGAAACCGAGAGCAACAAGGGAGCTGGCTTCAGAGCGAAGGCCTCGTCTGGGGAAGTAGACGGAAATGCTCCGGGAAATAGATGGACACCAGGCAATAAGTTTTGTGAATAATCTATTCAAAGCGTGAATGGTGAATTATCAACGGTTTGTGGAGCGGGGTCAATACAAATATTGCCATCACTAAAACTGAATAATTGTCTTTATGCCCCTAGACTTTCATGTAAATTAATGTCTATAAGCAATGTGACTAAGGAGTTGAACTGCATGGTATTAATGTATCCGGGTTTCTATGTATTACAGGATATTCAGTCGAGGAAGACGATTCGGTATGGTACTGAGCATGGGGGGTTGTACTATGTCGACGAGGCGGCTTAGTACGGAACTAAAGCATTGGCTCACGTGACTGTTGACAGAAAACAATGGTTGTGGCACCGACGGTTGGGACATATATCGCTAGGGTATCTCCTAATGCTATTCCCTACATTATTTCCCCAGCAAAATAATTTCTCATGTGAAACGTGTATTTTGTCCAAAAGTCATTGACAGACTTATTAACTCTCTAAGACTGAATTATAAAAAAAAAAACTCTCTAAGACTAGAGCGGATTCAGTCCATTCAGATGTGTGGGGTCCTGCCCCAATTTCTGGGTCTTGCATGAATAGTACTAGCTTTAAGTATTTTGTATTATTTATAGATGATTGCTCTAGAATTACTTGAGTTTATTTTCTTAAAAATAAATTTGACGTTGCTACCAAATTCGTTGCTTTCTATGAAATGATTCAAACACAGTTCCACACACAGATAAATATCCTATGATCTGACAATGAAGGTGAATTCGTCAATTCCTCCATGCAAAATTTCTTAAGAGAACGAGGTATGATTCACCAAACATCGTGTCCACATACTACACAACAAAATGGAATCGCGTAACGAAAAAATAGGATTATTCTCAAAATGACTCGTGCCATTATGATAGATTCACATGTCCCTACATATTTTTGTCCTGAAGTTGTAGTAACTTCCGAATACCTACTAAATCGCCTTACCACTAAAGATATCAGCCTTATAACGCCACTTCATGAACTCTCACAACATGTTAGTTTTCCCTCAACATTAACACTTCAACCACGTATTTTTGGGTGCTCCGTCTATGTTCATGTACCAAAATACGACTGTTTTAAACTTGATTCGTGCGCAATCAAATGCATCTTCGTAGGATACGAAATTCATCAAAAAGGCTATCATTGTTATCATCCATCCACACATCGTTTATATACAACGATGGATTGTAACTTTCTTGAAACAGAATTCTATTAGTCCACCCAACCTAGTGGTCAGGGGGAGAATCAGTCATACCCACTAAGTTGGGTGTCAAGTCCGGCATGGTCCGAAACGGTTCCAACAGAGACAGTAGGCGAAACCATTGAGCTACTGCCAAACATAGTACAATCTCACCAGGCATACGCTGGTATCACACTCACCCCGACTAATCTCACCGAAATCTCAGAAAATTATTCCACTGGTAATTATAACGCCACTTCATGAACTCTCACAACATGTTAGTTTTCCCTCAACATTAACACTTCGACCACGTATTTTTGGGTGCTCCGTTTATGTTCATGTACCAAAATACGACTGTTTTAAACTTGATTCGTGCGCAATCAAATGCATCTTCGTAGGATACGAAATTCATCAAAAAGGCTATCATTGTTATCATCCATCCACACATCGTTTATATACAACGATGGATTGTAACTTTCTTGAAACAGAATTCTATTAGTCCACCCAACCTAGTGGTCAGGGGGAGAATCAGTCATACCCACTAAGTTGGGTGTCAAGTCCGGCATGGTCCGAAACGGTTCCAACAGAGACAGTAGGCGAAACCATTGAGGTACTGCCAAACATAGTACAATCTCACCAGGCATACGCTGGTATCACACTCACCCCGACTAATCTCACCGAAATCTCAGAAAATTATTCCACTGGTAATTGTGATGAAAATGGCATAGGAGAAAGAGAGCAAAGGGAGAGAGATGAACCGGTAAGATATATATTACCACCCAGATCCACCCGAGAAGTACCACGAACCTGGTTTGAACCGGAGTATGTGCGAAAGAAACAAGATACCCAGTCACTAATCTGGCAAGAGGGAGGATGCCACTAGTTGCTCATGCGCTCTCCGCATTGATCTATTTAGTGGATCTACCAAGCCACGTTCATGAGGTCCAAACCAAGGAAGAATGACGCCAAGCAATGAGCTTAGAAATGGAAGCAGTGGAGAAAAATGAAACATGGGAGAAATGTATACTCTCACCCGGGAAGAAACCAGTTGGATGCAGGTGAGTATTCACGATAAAACACAAGGCAGATGGGTTGATCAAGAGATATAAGGTTAGACCAGTAGCCAAAGGGTATACTCATACATATGGAGTTTCTTACTCAGAGACTTTCTCGCCAGTAGCGAAGATTGATACTATCAGGGTGTTGTTCTCCATACCAGCAAATAGGGATTGACTATTGTACCAATTTGATGTGAAGAATTCCTTCCTCCATGGAGATCTTATATAATATGTAAACATGGAAGCATCACCTCTACTAGTAGATCTAGGATTAACAATCAACAAAGAAGCAAGACCAGTTGATCAAGGACGATATCAACACCTAGTGGGGAAGTTGATTTATCTGGCACACACTCGTCCTGATATGGCCTACTCAGTAGGTGTTCTTAGTCAGTTCGTGCATCAACCCCAAGAGGAGCACATGGAAACAACCATGCGAGTTATAAGGTATCTAAAAGGTACACTAGGAAGAGGGATCCTATTTCAAAATAATGGACACGTTGAGGTCAAAGCGTATACATATGCAGACTTGTCAGGAAGTAAGGTGGATAGGAGATCAACTTCTGGATATTTCACTTTTGAGGGAGGAAATCTAGTTACTTGAACGAGCAAGAAGGAGAAGGAAGTCGCCCCCTCCAATGCTGAATCCAAGTTTAGAGGAATAGCTCGGGGCCTAACTGAGATACTACGGATACAAAAGTTGCTAACAGAGATTAATTTTCCAATCAAAGGGTCATGCAACTTACTATGCAATAACAAAGCCGATATCAGTGTATCAGAAACCTAGTTCAACATGATCGAACTAAGCATGTTGAGATCGACATGCAATTCATCAAGGAAAAGTTAGAAGAAGGCGTGGTAGCACTCTCATATGTACGGTCAGAGGATCAACTTGCTGATGTACTAACTAAAGCGGTTAATGAAAGATCATTTGAATAAGTATGGTGCAAGCTAAATGTGTGTGACCCCACAATTCAGCTTGAGGGTGAGTGTAAGAAACCAGAATACACAAAATAAGGAAAGAATATTCTTGTATAAATTTTCCTTATATTTAGGTATCATGTTTCCTTATATATAGGCATCATGTTTGCTTATATCTAGGCCTTATATCTAGGCATCATGCTTCCTTATATCTAGGGCATTATGTATCTATATAAACTAGATGTAGCCTACAAAGAATGTAGAGAAAAAGTATGAGCCAAAAACCAAGGTGTGTTTTTCAAGTTATAACAATCCTCACATTAAGTTGTTCTAGGTGCAAACGTTTTCTCGTCACAATACCGAGAATAATCTGAATGGTTGTAAGTTTTACCACGGATGAGAAAACCTCATTGTAATCAATACTTTCTTTTGTAATAAACCCTTGACCATCAATCTCGCCTTGTAACGCTTACAGTCATCTGGCTTTTCCTTAACTTGATACACCCACTTATTTTTAAGTGCCTTATTTCCTTCTAGTAATTGAGTCAAGATCCATGGCTTGTTCTTCTCCAAGGACTTTAGCTTCTCTTTTTTTACTCGCTCCTACTTGACTGCATCATTTGAGTCTACCGTCTCAGTGTACTTCAGGCTCGCCGGATTCTGCCAAAATTAAATGATTAAGGGAAGATAGATACTTGGTGTTAGGTCTATGAGCCCGAGTATACTTTCTTAACAACAGTTATTTGTAAGATCTGTGTGACATCACATTGCCCTAACACGTTCATTGAGAGTTCAGTTCATCCTCTTAACAATCCAATTTTGTTGCGGTCGGTGGGAACTGTTCGCACAAGCTTGACTCTATGCTCCACATAATACGCCTTGAAATTGGCTCCATCATACTCATCACCATTGTCTAATCTTAAGCACTTTACCCTTTCATTGGTCTCATTCTCGATCTCTGCCTTACACTTCTTGAAGACCTCGCGCATTTCAGATTTTTGTTTGAGAAAGTAAACCCATACCTTGTGAGTGGGATCATCAATAAATATGACATGGTACCTGGAACCTCCTTGGGATTGGAATGGTGTTGGTGTTAGGTATTGGAGTCTGATTAACACGTAATGTTAGTTTATATATTAATGTACGCGTCTCGCGGAAGCCCCTCACCCGAAGGCGCGTCTCGCGGGAGAGCCCTGAACCCCTTGATTGTAATGTACTGTATTTCTCCATGTATACATATTCTGTAACAGTAACCTATCATTAATACATATAACCAAACCGCGTGGAGGTTACCCTAATTTGGGCGTTACCACGTAAAAACCTACCTCTTCCTAATCTCTCTCAAGTTTGTTCTTCTCCTTCATCCGAATTCAGTGTGTATTCAAGGAATCGATCCTAATAGTTGGTCCCCACACGTTAGTGTGCACAAGTTCTAGCCTTCCTTCCTTACACTTTCGCTCAACTTTTGAAAAACTAACCTGCTTCTGTTTGCGGAGCACGCAATCTTCACAAAAGTCTTTTTCTACTGATTACATAGCTGGTGAAAACCCTTTTAATGTTATAACCTTCAACCATCTGTCACTCATGTGTCCCAACCTATTGTGCCCCAATATTTGTCTCAGTCTCTGCAACTGCTACCAACTTTACACAACTGCCAATTAGATAAAGAGTACCCGTCTTAGTGCCTCATGCTACAACTATAGCTCCTTTCACTATTTTCCAAGAACCTTCTCTAAAGATGATTTTATACCCCTTACCATCCAATTGTCCCAAAGAGATTAAATTCTTGTTCAACACACGAATATAACAAACATCATGCAATGCCCATTTATAGCCATTGTTGGACTTAATATGAACATCACATTAGCTCGTAATCTCTAAAGGTTTACCATTCACTAGGAATATTTTTCCATACTGCCCAGTTACAAAAAATAATCATCAGTTCTTTGCAAGAGGCAGACTGAAAAGAAGCACTTTAATCTAGAATCCAAGATTCGATTGTGTTGTCGATACATAAGACTAGAGCATCATCTGAATCCTCCTTGGTTGTTGCATTCACCGAGTTAGACTCTTCTCTTATTCTCCTTTTTAGGGTCCCTATAGTCATACTTTAAGTGACCCTTTATGCAACAATTCCAACACTCCGCCTCACCTTTGGTTCGAGACTTGCTTCGTTCTCCTGACTTGAATCTATCTCGGTGTTCTCTTCCTAACCTCTTTTAACGATTAAAATGACCCGTTTGTCTCACCTATCTCATTTATATGAATCCGTCGCTAATCACGCGGTCATGAACATAGTCGAGAGTCACCTTCTCTTGGCCAAAGATCACCACTACAATAGTTGACCAACTGTCTGACATAGAGATCAACAAGTAATGCGCGAGCAACTCATCATCCAGGGGATACACAATTGCCTTAAGTTGCTTTACGATATGGATGAACTTAGCTACATGCTCCGTCGTGAAATGTGAATCTTGTTGAAACTCAAGGGTTTTCAAATAGTTATATAGTCTCTTGATGAATTTAAAGGATGTGTCTCATTAGCGAAATGAGAAACCACATCCATTGAGAGGGTATTGCGAATGTTACCAAGTGCACGACGATCTTGCTTCTTCCACACCTTGTCCTCCATGGTGTCGGGTTTGTTCTCTAACTTTACATCTTCTAGTTCTTTGGCATAGAACATATCAACCATTTGTAGCTTCCGATAACCAAAATGTTTGCCATTGAAACATGTTATATTTGCCTTGCCATCCTCCATGTTGATTGAGTAGCACTTCCTCTACGAACGCTCAGTTGGACTCGCACACCAACAAAATCTCCTCGTTACCTCGCTCTGATACGAATTGCAGAAACGAGGTTGCCTCACAATAACACAATATGATACACGGATGAGCAAGAAAGAAAAATAATAATAAAATACTAGAATTGTGGAAAATTAGACGAGTGGAGAAAGACCACAACCCCTGCTGGCCTAATATTGTTTATAAAGGAGGAACAATACAATTTAATTTTTAGGTTAACTAAACATTACAAAACTTAACAAATTTATTCTGCACTATATATAGAGTGATCACAAGAGGAAGTCTAGACTCCTTTACATAGCCTAGAAAAATCTAGGGTAAAGAAACTTAATTAATGTAATATTTATCACAATATATTTTATGTAATGCAAATTTTTTTCACAAAGTATTTTCTCTATCAAATATGTTTCACGCAATATTTTCTCTACCATACATTCCTAAAGAAAGGAAGAGACACATTGCTAAAGAAAAGAGTGACAACTTAATATTTGGTGAACAAGTTAAGTTGTCTTCACACCCAATATATATCAGCATCAACAAGGTTATTTTTCTTCTTTCACATTTTTTTTTGGTAAATCATTATTCTTTCATTTGATCTCTCGGTTGAAAAATTATATCTCTCTCCTAGTCTAGTGAGAGAAAATCAGCCGCGAGTCGGTTTGTTTTGGGCAAATAATGAAACGAACGGGGAGAAGAAGACAAGAGTCAAATCAACACAATCAATTCACCAAGCTGCAATTAATGCGAAGTGAAAGCCAAAACCCATGCAAAGAAGGAGTAGATGAACAACGCCATGCAAGCCCTAGAGCACCAGAAGGAAACGTCAAAGCTCTAAAACCATAGCCAATGATTCATTCAAATTTTTCTGATTGGAGGCAGCTTCGGGGCAAGTGAAGGGGAAGATGGTATACCTATTATCCCTAAACCACGACAAGCAGCACCCCTGCTGCAGTAAGGACCATCGGTCCTATTTCAGTGTCCAACCTTTCGAGCCTAAACCCATATGTTCTTTCTGTTTGGGCAGGTTTAGTGCGACTTCGGTGACGGCAACTGGACCACAACCACAATGAGTAATCAAAGTGGGATTTCATCCGATAGAATACATCCTAGGAAGAACACGCTGGACCTGCTATCGAAACCCCAGTTGGAGATGAGTTAACGTTATGTGGGAATAATAATATCCCATAAACCGATCAAGTCAGGGGCAATTCATAACGTGATGAAATTGGCATGGGAGAGGTACGGATCATTACTTATATATGATGTATCAGATAGGGTAGTCATGTTTTAATTTGATCATTACTTATATATGATGTATCAGATAGGGTAGTCATGTTTGAATTTGAGAATGATGAGGATAGGAAGCAAATTTTTGATATGTCACCATGGTCAGTTCAGGAACACTGTATGAGTATGAAAAAATGGAGTCCAATGGTAGGACTAGCGCTAGTACATTTCAAAAAAGTGTTATTCTGGGCCCAAGTGCATGATCTAGGTCTAGAAAATAATAGCGTGGACAATTCAAAGCTTATAGGAGGGAAAATAGGTAATGTGATAGAAGTGGAGGAGGAAATGGAAAGTGCTCTAAAGGCATGTATGCGTATGAGAGTAGAAGTTAATGTGGATGAGCCTTTAATGGCGGGATTCTGGTGGAAAAATTCAAAAGGGGAGGAACAATGGGCATCTATTAAGTACGAGAGGTTGGTTGATTTTTGTTATGGTGCGGAAAGTTGGGACACACTACCCAAGTTTGTAGAGAAGGGGTGGCAATGTCAGAATCAAAATAAGGGCTTCTGATGTATGGACCGTGGATGGTGGGACAAAGGCCGAAAATGAGAAGAGAAAGTAGAATGGGAGGGGGAACGAGTGGACAAAGTGGTAGTCGAAGGGCGCACTTCGACATAATGAACAAGGCAAAGGACCTCGAGAGAATAAAGGTGAGCCCGGAGAAAGAGGAGAACCAAATCCAGGAGGATGAATCAATGGAGCAGGAGGAGACCACAAATGTAAGCCAGTACCCGAACGACCTACCTAGTATTACTACCAATATCATACCGTACCAAGCAGTGGAACCCATACCCATTGTAACCTATCCAAAGAGCAAACCCTACCACGAGCCATACCAACCACAAACCAAGCCCACAATCAACCTAAATAGACCCCATATGAAACTTCCATGATACAACTCTTAACCCATTCGAACCGAACAGTCAAACCGAGACCACCACCATAGCAGCTCCAAGCGACGCGTCATAGCCTCAACCAATGGAGGAACCGACCGATACCGCCACACCACGACAAGGAGGAAGCGACCGAGAGCCAGATTAACCAAAACAATACCCAAGTGCCGATCCTCACACATCCGATCATAATCCAAATGCCAGACAACTTCACCTGCCAACCAGAGCAAATGGACACATCCGAACCAACAATGTACCTTGTGGAGACTCCGCCTGAGTCAGCACGATCATGCAGCGAACAGAAACAACAGGAGAATAAGACATGTCTAAGTCCATTCATGACCAAAATGAACCTGAAAAGGAGTTGGGAAGGGGAGGATGAAGAGGTCGGCTCAAAGAGAGCACGAGTAGCAGAGAAGGAACCGAACAAACAAGGAGGGGGAACATAATAAGGAAGGTGGAGAAAAAATATCATGGCAAAACAAGCACAGGAAAGGAAGAGTAGGTCATATGTGCGTAGGGGATGAGAACCAATAAACGATCCCACACACACAAATCCCGAAGCGACAAGTGAAAGAGTGGGCTCTGGTGGCTGTCCTGAAATAGCCACAAGGGGTCAATAAGCACAATCGTTTGGAACTGCCAGAGTTTGGGGTCTTCCGTGACGGTTCGACATTTGAAAAAACTTAATAGAAAGTATCACCCGAATATGATATTTCTAATGGAGACAAAGAATGGTGATGCTTTTTCTGAACGAGTACACGAGCAAATTGGACTAGAGAAGGCATTTTATGTGACACCTAGAGGAGGGGTGGGAGGTTTAGCGCTATGGTGGGGTGCCAATGTCAACATTCAGATCTTGAGTTGTAGCCCACACATGATTGGCACGATAGTGACACACCAAATAGGAAACCCCTCCTTTATAACGTGGATCCATGCCGATGCGGAGGAAGGAGTGAGATACCGAAATTGGGAGGAGATAAGACAAATAGGGAGTGGACGAAATGGGCAATGGTGTTGTCAAGGAGATTTTAATGAAATTACGCACCAACACAAGAAAATAGATGTTTTCAACCGATTTATTGAGGATATAAAGATGGATTATATGGGGTCAAGAGGGCAACGTTTCACCTGGTGTAATAACATAAGGGGGACGGAACTGGTGTATGAGAGGTTGGATAGGGTGCTTATTAACTCTAGGTGGACTTCTCAATTCCAGACGTCGAATGTGTGAATGAGGTGGTGATGGGATCGGACCATTCACCAATGGTTATAACAAAATTGAAGGAGCCATATAGAGGACAAAAGGGATTCAGGTTTGAAAAAATGTGGCTTGAGAATCCAAAATGCAAGGAGGTCATCCGATCGTCTTGGAGGGAGAGGCACGATAACCAGTCAAACAAACCCATGTTGTAGCTGAGTCTAAGCAACAACAGGCACAGCCTCATCGAGTGAAGTAAGAGCAGGTTCAAGAACAATATGGAAAATATGGGAAAATAAAAACAACGACTTCAAAAGATTGGTAGGGCACAACCGAACATAGAGACCCAGGAGAAGGAAATCAATCTAAGAAGAAAGATCAATCAGCTTTGGAAACGGGAGGAGTTGTACTGGAAATAAAGGTCGAGGGTTAAATGGCTCACTCAAGGGGACTGAAATACAATATTCTTCCACCTGACTACAAACTCACGGAGACGAAGAAACAGGCTAACCAAACTCCAAGGGGAGGGGGCGAATGGATTACAATGAGCTGAGACATAATGGAGGAAGGTAGAGGCTACTATGAGAAGGACTACACAACAGAAAACCCTGAACCGGATGGGGTAGCCTTGGATATCCTAACACACCAGATAAGTGAGGTGATGAATGCAGATCTTACAAGGGAAGTGATGGTCGAGGAGGTGAGAAAAGTGATCTTCCAATTGGGGGGTTCAAAGGCGCCGGGACCAGATGGTTTTTCGAGATTATTCTATCCAAGGAATTGGAACATTGTAGGCCCAGATGTCTTCACTGCGGTCAGAGTCTTCCTCGAAACAGGTATCTTCCCTACATCCCTTAATCAAACAGATATAACCCTTATTCCAAAAGTGCCTAACCCGACACGTGCATCTGAGTTTAAGCCCATAATTTTATGTAACTTTGTGTATAAGGTGATATCAAAAGTGCTGGTAAATAGATTGAAAATTTATCTATCAGATCTCATCACTCCTTTCCAGAGTGCTTTTGTAGCAGGTCGCCTAATACAATACAACATCATTGTAGCGCATGAAGTATTCCACCACCTGAAGAGCATGGGGAAACCACATAGGGTGGCGTGTGCTCTGAAACTTGATATGCAAAAAGCTTATGACAGAGTGGAGTGGGATTTCTTGATAAGGAGTTTGGAGAAGTTGAGGCTTTTGCTCCAAATGGATCAGTTGGATGAAAGCGTGCATAACCACATCAACCTACATGGTATTAGTGAATGAGAACCGAACCACACCTATTCAACCTACCAGGGGCATCAGGGAGGAAGACCTGCTCTCAATATACTTATTCATATTGCTGGCAGATGTATTGTCAAGGATGGCTGAGAGAGATAACCTTGAGTAGAGGATGTACAGAGCGGCATCACTTGTTCTTTGTGGCAGATTGGGAGTGCGACTAACCGACTGGATCGAAAGACCCCCACTTTTTTTTTTGCCAAAGACCCCTACTCTTACTTAGTAACATTTTGCGCAGTGATTGTAATAGCATTGACACTAGTCTTATTTAGGAATGAATACAAACATATATTATGACCCAAAAAAAAATCTCTTGGTTGAAGCTGAACTGAAATGATAATTTTCTAATTAATGGGACCCTCCTTTTTTTGCTTTTGATTTACTCATCGCTTTACTTTTAAGAAATAAAATGTCGTGACTTTTGGTCACGGGTGTTCGTACATCATGTCATTATCTACTAAACATACAAAGGGTAGTGGTGGTCTTTTGACCCAATCATTAAGATGCACTCCCATTCTCGCTTGCTTCGCTATCCAATTCGCACATTCGTTGCTCGTCCTTGGAATTGCTCGCCATTGCACTTGTTCGATTTGACTCGCTAGTGCTTGGATGTTCGGTATTATGGTTGACACTCTCTAATGCTTCGGCCCCTCCATGATTTGTTGGTGAACCGTTTGTGAGTCCGTCTCCATGATGATGCTTTGCCATCCCGCTTGAATCACTAGTCGTACTCCTTCGTGTATAGTCATGGCCTTCATCGACTCTATGTCATCGGTCATTTGTCTCTGATTCATCCCGCCCACTATCTTCCCATTCTTGTCTCGTTCCACCACCCCTATTCCGTCTCTTTGTGTTTCCTTTCACCATGATGCATCACAATTAATCTTGATCGTATTTCCAGTACGTGGTTGCCATTGTTGGTTCGGTCTGTCATCTTGCGTATGGGATGGTTGGTGTGTTCGGTTTGCCCCTAGGTGCTCCTCGTAGGCTTGCTTGAGGCCTCCGTGCATCTTGCCTTCCATATATGCCAACACGTGAGTAGGGTTTGTGCCCACCTCTTATCGGTCAATTCGCCTCGTCCATGCAGGTCCCCCTTTTGTTTTGTAAGCTACTCCACCATGTCGAGATGATTTGGTTGATCAATTTGTATCCCCAAAGCGTCGAGCCAAACCTGTTCCATCCAACCACACTCGAAGATCATGTGTTCTCGTGTCTCTACCTCACCGCATATGGGGCAGTTCGGTGTCACATTAATTCCCCTTCGTATCATATTCGCTTTGATGGCAATGGAATTTGTTGCTAATCGCCAAACAAAGTTCTTGACCTTCAGTATCACCTTTGCTCCTCAAATGTCTTTCCAAAATGTACCTTGGTATGTAGGGTTCGGCCTTGGTCTTTGCTCGTTCATTTCCCGTACTTTGTGGTGGACCGAACGGACTTGTGGGTTTCCATCCTTCATATGTGGCCATATGTATCGTTCTTTGCCCCCATCCCTCGGTACTGGTATGTTGAGTATATGGGATGCATCTACTTGGTCGACTATGGTCCTCACGAGGGTCTCATTCCATGTGCTGTTTGGGTAGATTAGGTCTTCCACTCGTAGGTCCCCCCCGTGTTCCATCGTTATGTCCCTATTCACCCTTTTTCTCTCTTTGGTGTATATCCATGGATCCTCAAAGACTAGGATGTACTCTCCCGTGCCTATCATCCACATGCCTTCATCCTTCATTACATCTCAGCCATGTATTATGCTATTCCATCCCAATGAAGCTCGGCCTCCCTTTTTTGCCTCAAGTAATGAACACCTTGGGAAGTACAGTCCCTTAAGAACTTGTGCACATACCGTATCTGGAGTTCCCTTAATCCCAGTACCCCAATCTCTTTTGACTTTTTTAGGACCTCCAATCTTATCCCGTGTGTTCTCTTTTCGTCCGGTGTTTCCCCCCACCAGAAGTCCACTATTAGAGCATCAATTTCCGAGCGCCAAGTCTTTGGTAAGCGAAATACACTCATTACATACGTGGGTATCGCGGTAATGATCGCCTTAATGAGTACCTCCTTCCCGACTTGGTTCAAGATTTTCGGCCTCCATCCTCCCAACTTGTCCTTGATTTTCAACTTTAGAGATCCCAGTTCCTCCCTCTTAGACCTTCCCCATACTGAGGGTAAGCCTAGGTACTTCCCCGGGTCAACCGTGCTCTTGATGTGTAGGTCATCCTCCACTTGTTTCTTTTCATTTGGTTTGGCCCCCTTGTTGAAATATAGGGTCGATTTGTCTCTGTTTATCCGTTGGCCTGATACCTGACAATAGGAATCCAGGATTCTCCAAAGACCTCTAGCATTATCCGGTGTACCTTTTATAAAGAACAGGGAGTCGTCTGCAAAGAAAATATGGTGTAGCTCTGGACACTGTCTCCTTAGGATGATCCCCTGAATGGTTCCCTCCCTCATTGCCCCTTCCATTCTTCGTGACAAGACATCTGCTAGTAGAATGAAAAGATATGATGAAAGCGGATCACCTTGTCAGATAACTCGCGTTGGGGATATGGCATGTGTTCGTTCCCCATTGACCACTACTTGGTAGGTGGTTGTTGATATGCATTCTCTTATCCATCCCAACTAATTTTCCGCAAAGCCTTGCTTCCCAAGTGTGGTGATTAGGAATTCCCACTCCACTCAATCATACGCCTTTTGCATATATATCTTCAGTGAACATTATATCTTGTTTTCGCTTCGGTTCATGTTCAAGTGGTAGAAAACTTCATGGGCAACCATGATATTATCATGTATGTGGCTACTGAATACAAATGCACTATGGAAAGGGGTGATAAGCTTTGAGAGATAAATCTTTAAACGGTTCACCAACACTTTGGATATGATTTTATACAGGAAGTTATAATAGCTTATTGGCCTAAAATTAGTTGGTCTCATCGGGTTTTGGCACTTTTGGAATCAACACTATATCAGTATTGTTAAGGGGGGGTTAGAAGGGTACCTGTTCTGAAGATAGCCTTAACCGCGGTGATGACGTCTGCCACCACGATGTTCCAATTCTTTTGGTAAAACAGAACCGGAAAACCGTTTGGACCCGGCGCGCATGATCCGCCTAGTTGGTATGTGGTTTCTCTTATCTCCATATCCGTTACCTCCCGTGTCAATTTTGCATTAATCTCGGGTGTTATCTGATTGGAATATGCCTAAGGAACTCATCACACGATTTGGTTTTCTCCGCTGTGAACATATTGCCAAAATATCGATATAGCTCATCGGTTATCCTCCCTTCCTCGTCTATCCACTCCCCATTTGTACCCCTTAATCGGCATATTTGATTGCGTCTCGTTCTTTCTATTGTGATGGTGGAAGAAGTTAGTGTTTCGATCTACATTCCTAAGCCATTTTACCCTTGACCGTTGTTTCCAATAAGTCTCCTCCCTCGTCCAAAGTCTGTGGAGTTTGGCTTTTAACCATTTTTCTTCTTGGATCGCAGCGTCATTCATTCCCCCTTGCATGGTTCTACTGAGAGCTTCCTTTGCTTTTGCGATCTCGTGCATATTATTGCTGAATCACCCCTTACTCCATTTCGTGAGTTTGACACGGCATTTGTGTAGTTTTTTATACAATCCTTGGATTTCTCTTCCCATTGTTAGTCTATCCCACGCTTCTTGGATTACCTCCTTACATTCCGGGTTTTCGAGCCACATTGGCCTCAAACTTGAAGCGTCTTCTTGCCCTTTTCTGTGGTTGTCTGAGTTGGACCACCATTGGTGTATGGTCCGACCCCAATGGTTAATTCGTTAATGCATCTCCCTTTTTGGTGACGGGCTGCCCACTCCGTGTTTATCAATACCCGGTCTAGACGTTCGCTTATCCTTTTCGCTCCACTTCGGTTATTACACCATGTGAAGGTGTTCCCATTAGCTCCCAAGTCCTCCACTCCTAGGTCCTCGATCAATGACTTGAATTCATCCATTTGTCTTTGGGACTTTCTCCTCCCACCTTGTTTTTCATGTGGGTAACATATGGTGTTGAAATCTCCTAACACCATTCATCCTCCCTGTCTTCCCCTTCCCAAGTTTCGAAGGGAATTCCATTGTTGTATCCAATCTCGAGCATCTGAGCTCGCGTATACCCATGTTACATATGTTGGATCTGTTAAGTTATCCATGTATACCTCACAATCCAAGCAATGCGGATCGTCATGCAACATCGAAATCCTTGTGTCTGACTTCCACCACAATGCTAGCCCCCCGGACGTACCATTCAGGCTAACATAGTGTGTATTATCCATCCCCATCTTTGTTCGTATCCTCTCGCAGTAGGTATCCCCGTTATTTGTTTCCATTAAGAATATAATGTTTGGGCGATACCTTTTGTTGAGATCTTGTAGGTTGTGAATTGTCAAGGCAGACCCCAAACCCTGACAATTCCATGATTTGGCACTCATTGATCACCTGTGGCTGTTTCAGGACAGACACCAGAACCCATTGATTGTTCCTTCCCTTCTTCTTGTGCCCTTGTCTCATTCGGCTTATTCATTGTGTGTTTCTTCCGATTTGGGTTTGCCCCCATGGCTCCCTTGCGAACCTTTGGCTCCCTTGTGTCGGACCCCCATGGTTGCCCTTTGCCTCTTCGGCCCTGGCTGCTCCTCCATGTCGTCACCGATCCGTTTTAGTGTCAACTTGTCAACGTAGGGGCTCAATCCGGATGTTGGGTTTGGTATCATGGTTGTTAAGATCTTTAGATAAAAGATTTAAGGAAAAAATAGATAAATGGTAATATAAATGATGAGAAAACTCAAAGAAACGCAGTTACATACCAGTACAGGATAAAGAAAGTTCAATGGAACTCACCGATGCATAATAAGGAGGATTTATGGAAAACAGAGTAATGACAACAAATGTAATGCTCATCTAGATGAAATCAATGGTCATGAACTATTAACTGCATAATGAAATAATCACGATGCCTTAAATCTGATTGAATAAGATCATTCAATGGAATAGAACAAGGCGCTTTTAAAACTACAAACGATATCAGCTGCTGAGAGGACATATCAAGTCATAGATACATACAAGAATTACCTGAACCTATTCATGTGCTCAATGCAGAGGTGAAGACAACTTCTGAAGTTCTTGAACCGAAAACACACCAAGCTTCTTTCTCCATGACACAAATTTATTTTCTGTTAATGGTTTCGTTAACACATCAGCCACATTCTCATTTGCTGGAACAAAGTTGACTATGAGTTCCCAGATTGAACTTTTTCTCGGATGAAGAACAGATCAATCTCCACATGCTTCATCTTTGAATGATGAACCAAATTTCCTGACAATGCTACAACACTAGTATTATCACTCCATATCACCGCAGGAGATGGCAGAGTCAAACATATTTCCCGAAGAAGAGACTTCATCCACAGGATTTCACACACAGAATTAGCAATAGCAAGGAATTGGGCTTCAGCACTCGACCTAGAAACCACTGACTGCTTCTTGGAGCTCCAGATGATGGGGTTTCCATTGAGAAAAAGATAGTGGCCAGAGATGGACTTCCTATCAAGAACATCACCTCCCCAATCAGCATTTGCAAAAGAAACCACTGACACATCAGTAGAGCAACAAGGAGCTGAGCGAAACAACAAACCATGATTTAGTGTGCCTTTCAAATATCAGATGCCATGAAAAACAGCAGACTAGTGACTAGAACACGGTGCCTGCATATACTGACTTAACTTGTTGACAGCAAAGTTAATGTCAGGCCTGGTAATACATATATGCTGCAATACACCTATAGTACTTCTATAGAGAGACTCATCATGAAACAATTCAGTACACTGATCCATACCTGAGCGAGTGATGCACGTACCTGTCATAGGAATAGGAAAAACATTTGGATCAGACAAGCCAACCTTAGATATCAGCTCCTGAATATACTTCTTTTGATTAAGAAGCAAATAGTCTTCTACAGTGGAAACTTCCATTCCTAACAAATAAGTGAGATTCCCCGGATCTTTTAGCTTGAAGTGATCATTGATAGAACGAATAACTTGTTCAACCATTGGAGAGGATGAACCTGTGATAACAATATCATCTACATAAACAAGTAACAAAACAAAACCATGATCAGATGTCTTAATGAACAAACAACTATCAGCAGTAGAAACATGAAAGCAAAGAGACTGAAGAAGAGAGGATTTCAATTTTTTAAACCAGGCACACAGAGCCTGCTTCAAACCATACAGGGCTTTTTGTAACTTGCAAATCAAAATAGCAGAACCAGATGACGAAGGCTGCTCAAAATAAGGCGGTTGCACCATGTAAACCTCCTCAGTCAGATCTCCATGAAGAAATGCATTATTGATGTCCACCTACCGTAAGCACCACTTATGAATTAGCACAAGAGACAATACAATCTGAACAGTTGCAGCCTTCACAACAGGACTAAAAGCATCCTGAAAATCAAATCCATCCTTCTGGGAAAAACCTTTAGCGACTAACCGAGCCTTGTGCCTAGCTATGCTTCCATCTGCATGTCTTTTAATTTTGAACAACCTCTTACACCCAATGGGAATCCTTCCAGCAGGCAGAGAAACCATATACCATGTTTTATTATCTAGCAAGGCACTCATCTCATCATGAACAACATTGGCCTACTGTGGAGAAAGCAAGGCTTCATGAATGGACATAGGTTCTCCGGAAGATAAATCCTCAGTAGAAACACAAGTAGACGTAAGAACTTGTAAAGATTCCTTGGATCGTGTCATCATTGGATGAGTGCTCAATACAGGAGCAGATGATTGATCCTTTAACAAAGAACCAGATGCAAGTGGATTTGGCATCGAAGAGGGTAATGATTCTAACTAAGATACAGGGACTATGGAGTCATGATGAGGAACATACCGCACAGAAGCAGGTGCAGAGAAAGAAATGTCTACACAATGAGGTTGAGGTGGAGAACAAGCAGATGAAGAAGGGGATACCACCAATTGAAAAGGAGCAGAGTCATGGGATGTTGGAATATCAGGAGAAACTGCAGAAGACCCGTCAGACTGAAATATAGAATCAATAGAAATAAAAAAGGTTTTGAAGCTGGAACAGATTTAGGAGAAAGAGAACCAAAGAACTCACCATGAGGATCAGCAAAATGAAATGTCATTTCATGAAAAACAACATTTATAGAGACATAGATCCTACCAGACAATGAGAGACATTTATACCCATGATGCTTAGAGCAATATCCCAGAAAAATACAGGCCTCAAAACGAAAAGAAAATTTATGATTCTTAAACGGTTTGAGATGAGGAAAACATAATGAACCAAAGACAATAAGAAAAGAGTAATAATATTTAGTTTTAAATAAAACCTCATAGGGAAAAATATTACCAATGGAAGATGAAGGTAGGCGATTAATCAGAAAGACGGCCGTGAAGAAAGCATTTGTCAAGTAATGAAGGGGAACAGATGACTGAGCAAGAAGAGTCAGGCCAAGCTCCATAATATGACGATGCTTGCATTCCACCATTCCATTCTGTTGACTGGTGTAGGGACAAGTGACACGATGCATAATTCCATGTTGAGCAAGATAAAAGGACAACAACTGAAACTCCCCACCACCATCACACTGAACAGCTTTCAGAGAACAACCAAGAGTCTTCTCGTCCAGTACATGAAACTCATGAAACGCCTGAGCAACATCACTCTTCTTGGCCAAAAAATAAAACCATGTATACCTACTGTAAGCATCAATCACACTAAGATAATAGTTAGAATTGCTGGATGTGTAGGGAGAGGGTCCCCAAACATCAATCTGAACTAGTTCAAGAGGAGCATTATATTGAGTTTCAGACGACAAATGAGGTTGATGTTTACTTTTACCTATAGCACAAGCCGAACATTTAGAAAAAATATGTTTAATAGGAAGAGCATGAAGACGCAAAAGTTTTGTCAAAATGGAATTCGAAGGATGTCGAAGTCTCATGTGCCACAACTGAGATGAACCTTTATGAATTAAGGATGCAAGAAAACATTTAAAAGAAGAAGAAAGATCATCATTCATCATATCACTATCAACATTCACACAATCAGAATTAGTTGTAGGTCCAGCGTATAAAGAATCATTATCAACCAAAATATTTTTATTGAATTCAGTTTGTGAGGATGTAACCCCATTTGGAACAACATTTAGAGTAGAATTCAATTGACCAGACACTGCAACATTATTATTAATAGAAGGACTACTAAACTGAACTGAATTGACAGATCAAGTTGATACAAGCCATCACACTCAAATCCGTGAAGAAGCACTCTATGCGACATGGAATCTCTAACTAAATAATGCGACGCATGAAACTCAAAGTAGACTTGATTGTCCTTGGCAAACTGAGAAACAGATAGGAGATTCTTAGTAACACTGGGAGTATATAACATATCGCAGAAATACGTAAAGATGAACCATTCCCTACCAGTACCTTACCTGGACCTGTGTACAGAGATGTCACCTTTGGAACAGGATGAGCATTGGTAAGATGGTTTGTCGCTCTAGAGTCAGGATACCAGTTTGCATCAGTATGAACTGCAGAAACAACACAAGCAAGATTTGCTTGCGGCGAGGTAAATATGTTGGGCTGACCACTTGATTAGTTGGTTGAGACCATAGGATAAAAGACATACGAACCTGATGGCATGTAATGACCATAGATAGCTGGTGTAGGCGTATGATAAGGAGGAGAATAAACCATAGGAGGTGCAGTCGAAGGCATGTATGGATGAATAATCGAAGCATGATGTGCAACATCAGGAGATGGGGCAATCAGTGGAACTAATTGGTGCGGATATGCAGAGGTTGGAGACGGTTGATATGCAACAACATGACTTTGATATGGAGAGGCATCATCCACTGAATCATCCCATTGAGCATATGACAGATTTGCAGAAGGTGTGGAAGATGATGAATGAGCACGATCGGTGACTCCAGTAAAGTGCACGTTGAATCGTTGATAACATATATGCACTAGATGTCCAAATTTCCAACACAAATGATATTTTGTTCTGTTTCCTCCATATCCCCTGCCACGATCATGTCCTCTGCCAGAATTACCTTGCTGATAGGATGCTGAACTAGAGTAATGATGTCCTTGATGCTCAGATCGTACCTGATGCGAAGTATTTCCCTCACCAGTGACAGAAAAAGCATTAACAGAGTGCATAAGTTCATAAGTTTTTGGACCAGTAGTGTGATTTACCGTCAACATTCTTCGTAACAACCGAATCCAAGATCATATCAGAGTGCCTAGATTCGGCATCTTAAATAACCGAGCTCACAGATGCTATATCATAAGGATTTCTACTTGCATGTATTACAGAAATCACATTATCGAACTGACCTTTCACACCATTAAGAATGATCGAAATCTGCTGCATCTCCTCAATTGGATGTCCACAGCTGGCGAGACTATCACTAGTCTGAATGTCGGTTAGGTAATCATGCATGGACTGATGAAGTAGCTTCCGGACTTTCAAATGATCATATAAATGCATAATCCGAGTGGTTGATGAAGACGAAAAATCCCTGTGCAATTTTTGCCAAATAGATGATGCATTCATGCAACCAATCAGACCTCGACTAACTTGAGGAGATACACTAGCAGCCAAGACGCTAACGAACTGTCGAGCTGCATCGATTTTCCATACGCTGGATTGGCTTGATCACGACCATTGTTGTCACGAACAAATTGTGGAACATCCACGGTTCCATGCAGATATGCTTCAAGATTATATCCACGCACCGAGAGCAGAACCTGTTGCTTCCACGGCTGAAAGTTTTCTTCTCCAAGAAATTGCACAACCTTCTTGTTTGCAAACGGTGGAGTAGCGTCTTCCATGGATGACTGCAAGGAAGACGGCGTGATGTAGGGTTGTGGCGGCCTAGGGTAGCGGCGGACTAGGGTTGCGGTGACCTAGGGTTACGACACAGAATCAACCTTGCTCTGATACCATGTTAAGATCTTTAGATCAAAGATTTAAGAGAAAAAATAGATAAAACTGAAATAGATATATTTTCTACTTAACCTATTGTTACACTGAATGCATATTTATATTTTTATCCTAAAACTAGCCGTTGGTAACTTCCTATATATATATCCTTAAACTTTGACTATATATCCTTAACCTTCAGCATACCAATACTTATATCCTAACAATCGTGTTAGGTGAGTTAGGGGCGTATCGGGTGGATTCTCCACAATGTATGTTTGGATTGGTGTGGTGAGCTCGGTCGGGTAAGGTTGGGTGGGGTCGGTTGGATGATGTTGGGTTGGGGTATCAGATAGGTATATGATCACGAGTTGTGTAGGGCAATCAGTGGGATGGGTTTGTGGGTTCACGGCTAAGGGGGATCGGTGTGTGTTGGTGGGGTTAGCCGGGGTGGGTTGGTATGTAGTGTCGGGTGGGTATGTGAGCATTGGCTGGATTGGTTCAGTATTGGTGTTGGTGAATGGTAGGCTTAGTTTCATTCGGTTCGGCTTAGGTGTGACCCAACGGGGTATTGGTACGTGTATATGCCCGGGTGATGGTGGTTGGGGGGCTCGACTTTGGTTACCATGGAGGATTAGGGCTCTTGTGTTGGGAGGTTCTTCATGTGCTGGTTCGGTTAGCCCTTGGACATGGGCTGCCTCGGTCTCCATTGGTTCAGCGTCCATGGTTTCACTCGGGTGATTTTCCAGTGTCTCCTTTACATCCTTGGGCTCGGCATTTGGGTCTCCTTGTTTCCACCATGTATGAGCCTTGCCCGGGTCATTTCCCTTACCTCCGCCATTATGTCAAAGCATGATCTCCTTCCACCCTGTTGTTGTTGTGATCCATGCCCCTCGTCTCCTCCCACGGTCTGTCGCACTGTAGCTTGTTTTGGTCTCACCCCCACAAGCCACGGTCCATACATTGGCACGCTTTGATCGTGCTCCGCAAATTGTACCTCTGTTTTGCATGCTTGAGTTGTGTGGCCCAGCATGCAAAACCCATAGTAGTAATCAAATAACTTTTCGTATTTAACTAATGTCAATTTTTTCCCTCCTTGGGAGTTTTTCCACCAAAACCCCGCCATCAATGGTTTATCTCCATCTACTTCTACACGTATCCTCATATAACTTCGCCTTATCCTCCCTACATGCTTTTCAATCTCTAGGCAATTTCCTATCATGTTCTCTATCTTCCAAGCATTAGCATCACTAAATTTCTCCAAACCTAGATCATGTACTTGTATCCAAAAGATTACCTTTTGGCAATCCACCTCTTTGACGACCACACTCAGATCCCATCTCTTGAAGTTCAAAATATGGACATTCACTAACCACGAAGATCTGTCTAAAATATGGATTAAGTCTTCTTGTCGTTCAAATCAAACAACATTATTCCCTCTTACAATTTCGAGATTGTAACCTTCCCATATTGTGCCCAAGCCAACCGGAACACCCCACTGATTGTGTTCGGTTTGATCAGCTTCTGCGAGAGTACCTTCCCCACATACCACTCCTCATTTTGGATTTGTTGGTTTGAATCTAGGTCGACGGCTTGCACCCCAGGTCTTTTCGGCCCGCCAGAACTGGAACCGATATGCATCTTCTCCATGGGTTCAGCGCCTTCACCTCAGGTGGCAGCTTCCTGCAAGATCATGAAAATAAGAGTGTGATCAAATAGGGAAATAGATATAACGCAAATCGTTCTATTCCAGTCGATGACTCTGTCGAGTTGTGCAGCTGGCTTGGTTGTGTTGCTTATCGTGCCCCCTGTCCTTTGGGCTTCTCCTCGTCGTGTGAGGCTTCGGCCATATGCGTCACTAGTGCCGATTGGATAGACTCTGTTCTTGTCGAATTGAAACCGTGTTGAACTGAGCTTGTCCTCGCTTGTTCCGTTCTGTTTCTTCTTGCATTAACCTATCCTATCAGTAACATTTCCCTCCTCTGGTTGGTTGATTTGCGATCGACCCTATATGCTTTGGGTGCAGGACAATTTAGTTGTATTACAAGAGGGATACTGGAACCCGACTGACAACATTTCAGTTGGTGAGTGCTGCAGCTTCGTGGCCCAAAGTATGCTGCCCCTTAAGATTGACGTGTGTTGCTTGGACCACCTGCGGCCCTCGGTTTGGAGGAGAGCTAATGGAGTCACCGGTGGTGGAGTCGCCGGCCAGCCGCTGAAATATCTCGAAACCGTGCCAAGCTGCGCCGTGTGCTGTTGTTTCCTTCCGAAGTTTGTTGTTGCATGGGAACGTCACCTCAGCTTCAGTAGTCTTCGGTGATTGGGTAATTGCAGATTGACAATAACTGCCAAGGGGTGGAGACAACCAATTGGATCGATCCAAAACCTGTCACGAGGGTTAACTCTAGAATTTCGGGGGATTCTCAAACAGGGAGGGAGACGCGCGTGGCTTCACCGCGAGTATTGTTTCAAAACGGACCCTTCTTTTCTAATTAATCAATATCTTACGTTTTCTTATTTAAATCAAAAGTTTTCTATTCTTTTAATAAAAGTTACGCTTCTACCTTTTTATTTTAATAAACAAATTGAGGAGTTACTATCGTATTTGAATTCCACGCCATATTATTATTATATTTATTTTTTATACAATTTATAAAAAATCAATATTGTGTGTACGCATATTAATATATAATTTAAAATAATTATAAAAACTAAATAATTAATTTTATAATATGTGTATATGTATTTTAAGGTCACATAATATCTATTTTTCAAGGTATATAATATCAGTTTTAGTTTGCGTTAACATATGTTACGTTAAAAGTTCTTTGAACTTGCTTTTGAAACTGAATTTGAGTCAATTTAAACCACCAAAACACTAAGACTCAAAACTAAGTTTTATTTACTGAACCAAACACAAGGATATATGCACTGACGAAGCCAGAATGTAAACTCAGTGGGGGTAAACTGACAAAATATATAATAATTTTTCTAATTAAAATTTACAATTGTTCTCGACGAGTTTTCATATTCTGAAAACATGATAAAACTCTATCGTTATTAATAGTACAAAATATATATTTTTCAATAAAAGCAACTAAACAGTCGTTCATCTAAGAGTCACTCATTTTGTTTCGCAATCTATTATTCACAATCTTCATCGCTGAGAAAACTTTTTCAACAGAAGCAGTGCTAACTGGCAAGATCAATGCTAACTTCATGAGCAAATACACCAATGGATACACAATATGTTGTTTCTTTTCAACCAACTTTTGAGCGAGTTCGCCAATACCTTTGAGATTTAGAAATTCAACACTTGACATCATATCAAAGATAAATCTATCAAGTTGTTTGACAAGAATATGAAGGTCAACGTGAGAAAAATATGAAGGATAAATTGGGCGAGGCAAACCAACGTCTCTTTGTCAAAAGCTACTAAAGAATCAGTTGGATTCAAACGAGTCACACATAGAAGCAACTCAGTATTAAGCTCATTAAAATGGTGATTGAGTTCCTGCAGTTGCCAATCAATCACGTCATTGAATAAATCAAATTGATAGTGGTTGTGATTAGTCTTTTTCTCTCCCTTACGTCTTGGACGTTTTTCAGCTCCATAAATACCATCCATACATGAAACTCGAATATCAGGTTTCCTACAAAATGAACAGACTTCATTCATCAATGATCTCCATCCACCATCTCTCATATGTTGCATTTGTTGTTTAACCATCTTGACTAAAACCATAGCATTGATATTGTTATGATCCTTCCTTTGTAATGCAAGTAACAATTCATCCGTGATTGACAATACGTTTATCATCAAGTGTAAGATGAAAGCAAACTCAAAACCTGACATTATATTTATTAAGGAGCATGCTTCACCTTCTTGGGGTTGAGATTGTCCATCTTCTTCAATAAACTCAAGGACTTCAAGAACTAAAGAGAACATAACATACAAATTAGTCAACGATCAATAATGAGAGCCCCAACGTGTGTCTCCTCCTCTTTGAAGACTCCTCTCTTGATTCAAGCCCTTACCCATTGTAATTTAACCACATCCAAATGATTCAATCATCCTAAAGCACTGTTTTTCTCGAAGTAGATCTTTTTGCTTACACGAAGCTCCTACAATGTTGGTGATCTTAGCTATTGTAATGAAAATATCAGCAATTTGAGATTTTTCTGAGCTACGGCTACAAGTGCTAATTGCAGTTGATGAGCAAAACAATGGACATAATAAGCAGAGGGATTCTCCTTCATAATCAAAGTTTTTAGCCCATTCAACTCACCTTTCATGTTACTTGCCCCGTCATAACCTTGTCCACGCAATCTAGATAAGCATGGGTTATGTTTTGAGAGTGACGATTCAATCGTGAATTTGAGTGATAAGAAGGTCTTTGTATTTTGAACATATGCAATGCCAAGAAACTGCTCCACCACACACCCTTTGTTGTCGACATATCTCAAAACGATTGTCGTTTGTTCTTTAATTGACACATCTCTAGATTCATCAATTAATATTGCAAATGGTTCATCCCCGAGATCATTAATAATATCATGTGTAGTCTCCATTGCTAATGCTCGAACAAGATCTTTTTGAATATCAGGAGATGTCATCATCGCATTACCAGGCAAAGGTATTCATCTTCATGTCAAACAATTTTGAACAATTAGCCCAACCCCAAGGCCCCAACTATTCATGTTCAAATAATTTGAAGAATTATTCTCACTTCTCAACCGAAATGCCCAATAATTTGAATAAGATTCAAGAAAATTAGATCAGCCGTCATTACGTCACAGCTTCTTTGAAAACAAGTAGACAACCAGGAACCAACTCAAAATTGCTCTCGACACCAACCAACTGACAGACAAGTAGACAACTAGCTCTTCCTTTCAGTAGTGATTTACGACTTTTCTCTTCTTCCTTTCGGTCTACGACGACTCTAATTAAAGAGGTAAACTACTATCTAAATTCTGAATATTTGAAGAAATTACGAGAAAAATCGAAGTTACCTTTCATATTGATTTAGAATCGCGAATCACTCTGGCCTCTGTGTATTTAGGTCTAGCTTGGTCTTCAGATTGAATCTGCTCTTGATAGAAATTTGGAGTTGAAAAGGTGAGAACAATTCCATTTGTGAAGTTATTTTCTGACAATTGCATTTCTAACGAATTTGACTTACTAAATTTGTGAAAGTTTTTTTTTCAAAACAATTGCATTTGTGTTCTAACTCAATCCAAATTGGTGAAACTTATCAGATTATCCCTTTGTATTTGTACCCATCTTCAATTTTTTTTCAGTGGGGGCAAAAGATAAAATTATCAAAAAAGAATACCCTACTAAATTAAAAGTCAGGGGCAATTACCCCTGGACCTTGAACAACTCCGTCACTGGATATATGCATGATTTCACTAATACAAGTGCCAAATTAGGTTGTTTCTTGCTGAGAATTGTATCAAACATTGACCTGCCTAAGGAAAAGGAATAGAAATATTTGCGAGGGAAATAACTTATTTGATCATTTACATTGGTAAATATTGTTTTTGTAGAAAAAATGTACTCATAAGGAGTGTAATGCAAGTTACGAGAAGATCGAGATCAAAATGTAGAATTATAAAATGTCATAATTATCTCAGAGTCTATAAATAGATTCTTTGGGGTTGCTCATTATACACACCACAAAATGCTATCTACAGTGTTATCATTATTGGACTGGCCCTCGAATCGGCGAGGTGACCGGTTCCCGGTTCGTCTGGTCCAATCTGGTTCAGTGTGCGGTTCACTGTTTATAATTAAATGCATTCACCAGAGTGCGGGCTTCCATATCATAACATTGTAGCTTAAGAATAATATTGAGAGATAAACATGCCATATCATTAAGCATTCAAAGAGGCACTCGAGACTGGAAAACTAAAAAGAAAAGATTAGCATTGATAGGAAGCTTGAATTAAGCAAAGAAAACGAAAGAGAAAGCTTACTTGAAGTTGAAGAAATGAAATCTGATTTCCTTGAATTAGTTAAAGTCGTTACACGCCTCTACTATTTATAGGCTATAAGAAACAGAAATTACACTTTGGTCCCTCTGATAATTGCAGATCTATCCTCTTAGTTATATGTAATTATACATATATCCTAACATTTCCCTATCAAGATCCACTTCTTTGCTTGACTCCTTGTTTGATGACCCTCGAACAGTTTGCAACTTCTACTGTAAAAGCTGCAAGTTACGAGACATATTGCTGCAACAAGACACTGAAACAGAGCACTTCTATGATTTTATTAGCTTTACCTTGCTGCACTTGACATTATCATAGCAGTTTCACAAATAATCATGTCACAGATTGAAATCATCAGCATAAGTCCATTGACTCACCCATACTCACACTTTCTGAAATAGAATGACACAATCATGTCTAACACATAACCAATCATGTTCATCTAGACCATCCTCAGTATACATACATCACGTTCAGCAGCATTCACAATTCAAAAGCTATCATACGAATATACACATCATTAACACCTTTTAGTCACACAATGGAACTTCTATCTAACCATAACACATACTCAACAGCATTAAGCTGACATAACCATCTACCTACTACTCAATATCGTACTTCTCATACAGCTATCTTTCTACTACTGATCTCCTCCCTTTGGAGTTTCTCTTTTTCTTTCAGATCCGTTTTTTTATTGACAGAAGGGTTTTAGCCCTTATCTTACCAACACTAGCTGAAGGGTTTGAGCCCTTATCTTTACTTCCTCAAGAGCTGTTTCAAAGTATCTTGACGTTGTCTTTGAAACACCTCTGTTTTTGGAATCAAGCTAGGTTTTATGCCAATATATTCAGCTTATATTGCTAAACTGAACTTCAATCTATTCTTTTCTTCTCCTTTTTTTTTTCAGATGAAGAAAGATAAGACAGCATGATGATGAGATACGATAGTAGACAGAGATCACATACAGACTTACTACTCTTGAATGCTAGTCACAGCTAGAAACTGCCCCACATGAATGACTGAAATGATATCAAATGACAGCATATTCATCAGATAGCTATGAACTGTAAATGCACTACCACATGCTGAATGAATACCAGAAAAAAGTCTAAACAACATGATATGAAATGTATCAGAACTGATCAGCACACTATGTTAACAGAAAATGAGAATCACAGGCATGTTATAGATTTTGCTGACTTGCACAATCTTAGACAAAACCAATATGAAAATAGCAATGATCTATCAACCTTAGCAACGCAGCATAGAATCATAGACTTACTCTGAATCAATACCTTGAGCAAGCAACAGAATCGTCTTGTCTTCATTAACCTCAGAAACCGAAAACACCCCCAGCTTCTTCCTACAAGGCACAAACGATTTCTCTGTTAGAGGTTTAGTAAAAATATCAGCAATCTGTTCACTGGATGGAACATAGTTAACCATAACATGACCAGAATTTACTTTCTCCCTAACAAAAAACAAATCAATTTCAACATGTTTCATCTTTGAGTGTTGTATCGGATTCTCAGTTATAGCCGCAACACTTGTACTATCTGTCCAAACAGTTGGAACAGATGACAGTTGTAATCCCATTTCAGTTAGGAGTGACTTCACCCAGATGAGCTCACACACAGCATTTGCTATGGCCCTAAACTCTGCTTCAGCACTAGACCGAGCTACAACAGATTTCTTCTTTGAACTCCATATGATTGGGTTGCAATTCAGCAAGAGATAGTGCCCAGATATAGACTTCCTGTCAGCTACATCTCCTCCCTAATCTGCATCAGTATACGATGTTAAAGAAATTTCTTTCATAGGGAAAGAATTGTTTCGAAACATTAGACCATGATCAATCGTTCCCTTCAAGTATCTAACAATGTGCAGAGTAGCTTTCCAATGGATTAGAGCTGGTGTCTGCATGTATTGACTGAGCTTATTGACAGAGAAGTTTATATCAGGCCTCGTTACACAGATGTGCTGCAACACTCCAATTGTACTTCTGTATAATGTGACATCTTCAAACAATTCTGAATCAACAACAGGCACAGTCTTTGAAAGGCAAGTACCTGTCATAGGCGTAGGAAACATAGAGGCATCAGTAAGACCCAACTTACCAATCAGATCTTGTATATATTATTTCTGATTTAGCAGCAAGAATTCATCTGTGGCTGTAACTTCCATGCCCAGAAAGTAACTAAGGCTACCAAGATCTTTAAGTTTGAATTCTGAATTGATAACATGAATTACCTCATCAATTGCAGCTGCTGACGGACCTGTTACAACTATATCATTGACATATACTAATAAGTAAATAGAACCACCACCAGTTTGCTTTATAAACAGACAGCTATCAGCTATAGATGCTTTAAACTTCAGATTTTGAACAAGAAAACACTTGAGTTTTTCAAACCAAGCTCGAGGAGCTTGTTTTAATCCGTATAAAGCCTTCTTTAGTTTACACACAAGAGGAGTTTCAGACTCATGAGTGACCTCAAACCCAGGAGGTTGAGCCATATAAACCTCCTCAGTTAACTCACCATGCAGAAACGCGTTGTTGATGTCGATCTGTCTCAAATTCCACTTGTGAGATAAAGCTAAAGACAGTACTATACGAACAGTTGCAGACTTTACTACAGGACTAAATGTTTCCTGGAAATCAAAGCCCGGTTTTTGTGAAAACCCTTTGGCAACTAATCTAGCTTTATACCGAGCTATGGTCCCATCTGCATTCCTTTTAATCTTAAACAGCCATTTACACCCTATTGGAATCCTACCTGAAGGAAGCTCAACCACTGACCAGGTATTATTAAGATGCAGAGCTGCATATTCCTCTTCAATGGCAGCTTTCCAATGTGGACAATTTAAAGCTTGATGAACAGACTTAGGCTCCAAGTTAGCTAAGGCAAGCGAGTCTTCTGCAGTTGACAGAAGAGCCTGAAGAGAAGCTACAGAACCAGATTGTCCTTGAGCTTGAGTCTTAGATCTGGTCTGCATTGAATGTATATTGTGAGAAACACAAGATGACATAATAGGAGAGACAGAAGTAGACATAATAGGAGAGACAAGAACAAGAGTAGAATCATGTAGTCTATATGTAATAGTAGGAAGAGAATCGGCTGACACAGGATCAGGCTGATGCTGATCAGAAACAGCACACTGATCATGCTAATATTGTTGATTAATTGCTTGCCATCTATTAGATGTGTTAGAAGTAGCTATAGGACACATACCAGGCGAGTTATTCATAGGAGGAGTAGAATTTATAGGTGATGAGGAATTTGACATTCTGACAGTGGATGGAGGTGTTATATCAGGAAAAGAGACAGCACCAGATCCAAACCCTGTTGACTGCGTATCAGGTAAAGAAAACTGAGGATCACATGGAATAAAGAAAGGAAGAGATGTATAATTCTGTGTAGGAGCTGCAGATATACAGAAACTACCTTTTTTATCAACAAATGGAAAAACTTGTTCATGAAACACGACATTTCTAGACGTATACACACGCCCTGTTGCAGATATGCATTTATAACCATGATACTTAGAACAATAGCCTAGAAACACACATGGTTCAGACCTCAAGGCAAGCTTAGATTTGTTGTAGGGCCTTAAATGGGGAAAACACAAACAACCGAAGACTTTAAGGAAACCATAATCAAGAGATACCTTGAACAGCTTCTCATGAGGAGACATCTTTGACAGACTGTTCGAAGGTAATCGATTAATAAGAAATGTAGCTGTAAAGAACGCATCTGACCAGTAATGTAGTGGAACCGAGGCTTGAGCAAGAAGTGTCAGTCCTAGCTCCACAATATGTCGATGTTTGCGTTCCACAATGCCGTTCTGCTAAGAGAAATAAGGACACGTTATGCGATGAACAATTCCAAAAGAAGCAAGATACGTGGACAGAAAATGGAATTCCCCTCCTCCATCAGACTGAACTTCTTTTAGTGAGTGCCCCAGCTGTTTTTCTGCAACCTTGTGGAAATCTACAAAACATTTAGAAGCATCACTCTTCTGTTTTAGGAAATAGATCCAAGTATACCGACTGAATGCATCTACAATGCTCAAGTAGTATCTATTTCCATTTGATGTACATGCAGCTGGTCCCCATAGATCCACCTGAACAAGCTCAAGAGGATGATTATATATAGTAGATGAAGGAGAGAATGGTTGTTTCTTACTTTTTCCTACGACACATGCAACACATTGGGTAGAAGAATGCTGAACAGGATGATTATGCATCCTCAAGAAGTTAAGTAAAATCTTGTTCGATGGATGTCCTAGGCTCATATGCCATAGATGAGAAGAATCATTTGATTTCACAGAAGTTAGAAAACACTCAAAGTCATTATTATCAATCGGGTCACAACATATAACATTTGATTGAGTAATGTCTTTAGCAGAATCAATACGAACAGATATGATATCATCAGTACCATGATTCACAAACATAGACTTCTTATTCATAGATACCACATCAGAATCCTTGTTTTCATTACAGTTGATTGAATTTTCAGCAACACACACCTTGGAACTACTCACAGACTTCTCAGTACTAATCCTACCAGACTTAATTCTATCTAACTTGGACAAATCAAGTTTATATAAACCTGAATGTTCATAGCCATGTAATAGAACTTGATGAGACTGAGAGTCTCTTATTATACAATGCGTAGCATGGAACTCGAAGTAGACCTTGTTGTCCTTAGCGAACTGTGACACAGATAACAGATTCTTAGTCACAGATGGAGTGTATAACATGTTATGTAGCATTAAAGGATGAGAATATGTACCAGCATTACACATATCAGCAGGAATCGCAGAGCCTATTGCAGAAATTTTTAATGAAGAGCCATTGCCTACCATAACCTTACCTTGACCATTGTATGGAACACATGTGTTGTAATGTGCAGGAGTGGCATTCATGAGATGATTAGTAGCTCCGGAATCAGGAATCCAGCTTGAGTCATGCTGTATCACAGGAGCTACATAAGCAAGATGAGCTTGTGGATTGCTTATGACAGATTGCGTCTCCATATTCTGACCATGACTCGGAGTATAGCTTGCAATGGAAGAAGCATAGGGTGCTGAATTAGTTGTGAATGGATTATGCTGAGGCATCGATGCTGAACCATTGTACACAGGTGTCATTGGATATGTATGATACATAGGAGGAGGAATATTGTATTGAGAAAGAGTAGGTTGAGATGGAGGATACTGCTGTATATAGTGAGGCACATGCATTGAGAATGATTGAGGATACATCATTTGAGGAGAGTTTGAAACTGTAAGAGGCGGTGCTGAAGCAGGTGAAAAGGTGGAGGAATGAACTGAATTGCCAGAGGCAGATGTATTGGATCCATATTGGCCACCTTCATTGGAATCATCCCACTGAAATGATGCCAAATTCACCATAGGAGAAGAGGTATTGCCCGAATCTGTTACACCTGTGAAATTGACATTAAACTTATGATAGCACCTATGGACAAGATGTCCAAACTTCCCACACAGTTGGCACTGAGGACGATTGTTACCAAAACCACGTCCTCTACCTCTACCTCTACCTGATCCAGCATTGTAGTTCTGAGAATTCGACTGAGCAGAGTTAGCAACCAGAGAGTTCTGCAGATTCTCTGGCATACTTGTCTAACCTGATGAGGAACTTGACAGTGTCTCAACAGACTTTTCAGGCACGCCTTGCCTTTGTCCAGAGGATCCAGAGGATGAATTGATAGCCACATTAGCAGTGACATTTGTCTCAAACAGAAGATCAACCTGCCTAGCCTCAGCATCCAGCAAAACAGAGCTAATCGAAGCTAAATCGTAAGGATTTCTGCTCGCATGGATAACAGAGACTACACTATCATACTGACCTTTAACTCCATTGAGGATTATTGATATCTGATGCATCTCTTCAATAGGATGCCCGCAGCTGGCCAAACTGTCACACGCAGACTGAATCGCAGACAGATAATCACGCATGTTCTGCTGAGGTAACTTCCTAACTTTAAGCCGATCGTATAAATGCATGATCCTAGTTGTAGATGACGACGAGAAATCTCTATGCAGCTTTTGCCAAATTTCAGAAACAGACATGCATCCAATTAAGCCTCTACTTACTTGAGAAGATACAGAAGCTAACATCCAAGATGCAAGAGAGCTGTCCTTCTGCACATATTTGACATACTCTGGATTTTGTTCATCTTCACCGTCTAGACCTTGAATTCGAGGTTGGATTGTTGTATTCCCATACAAGTGCGATTCCAAATTATATCCACGGACTGCCAGAAGAACCTGCTGACGCCATGATTGGAAGTTCTCCTTTCCTTCCAATTGGCACACCTTCTTGTTGAAGAACGTCGCGGAAATCTCCTCCATTTTATCGCTAACAACACAGAATGAAGAACAGAACAATTGCGAGCTAAACTAATACGAATCTCCAGATCGCATCATCTCTGATACCATGACAGGAAGCTTGAATTAAGCAAAGAAAACGAAAGAGAAAGCTTACTTGAAGTTGAAGAAATGAAATCTGATTTCCTTGAATTAGTTAAAGTCGTTACACGCCTCTACTATTTATAGGCTATAAGAAACAGAAATTACACTTTGGTCCCTCTGATAATTGCAGATCTATCCTCTTAGTTATATGTAATTATACATATATCCTAACAAGCATAACAATGGGAAGGAGTTCCACATATAATGTATCCAGCCTTCACTTTGTAAAGTACGACAATAACATCATTAGAAAGCATACCATATTTAGCCGTTCACTGTTTGGATAGCTGGACAATGCATCAGATATTGATCTTCTCAATATCTCGCCAAGGCCCTGCACTCCGAGCTTAACAGATATATAAAATGCTTCTGGTGCATCGACGAGACTAAGCAACGTCGCTAGAGGCTAAATCTCATCATCACTGTATTCAGAAACTCCAGTAGCTAAGTATGACTCGTTTATTTGATGTAATACATAGTCGGAGAGAACCAAGTACAAATTTCTCCTCTCTTCTCTTGAGTTTGCAAGTGAATACTGCATTAAAATATTAATCGTGAATACACAATCAATTTTGTGAAGGACAGCACCTCCACCAAACAGGTAGAATTTAAAGATCCCTATTTTCCAAACTTTTGCCCGAAGATATCAGTATCATTTTGACAAAAATAGTACATTTGCATATCCTACCAGGTTACCAAAAGAAGGTCGAGATTTTGAACCTGGAATTTTGATTTTGAACAAATCTTGACAAGAAAGCTCCTTGGCCTTGGGTAACACCATTGCTCTGTAGTAGCAAGCTCTACAACCCTAATTTCGCGAAGAAGTAGAAAATCTTATCACTAGTGTTAATCGGTTCCTGATTTCATGACGGTATTTCATAATCAGTTCCTGATTTCCTAATAGCTCTCCCTTTCTCCGGCAGTCCCGCCCACCCCCTCTTCTCTTTTTCTTTTTTCTTCTTCTTGTTCTCTCTTGCATTGAAATGTCTTCTTGAAGAAGATGGAATACCAAACCGTAGAAATATAAACCGATCGGTCGGTTTAAAAAAACAAAATTAAAAATTTTCAAAAAAAGTGAACCGGAAATCGGTCGGTTTTCTTAAAACCGGAAATTGGCCGGTTCTTACAAAATCGTCTGGTTCAAACACTGTTCATATGCAAAACGGTCTTTTATCTGAACCAAATCGGATAGGGTTCCGGTTCCCGGTCGGACCGCCGATCCAGGCCGGTTTTGATAACAGTGGCTATCTACGTACACTCTCAGTATATTTGCTCTCTCTATTTATGGATATTCCTTCGTGAAAACCTAGCTATGCTCCGAACACGTGATACAACCTCTGAACTGGTACCCACACCGTGACTCCGAACCACCAGCGATCTCGGACACTTATGCCACCACACATCACTATACCGAACAAAGTAGTGTAATTCTCGCATTACGTTGCTTATCCTACATACTAATATGTGTATTTCACGTACATCTACTTAGAAATCCAATGTTAATATCTATTAATATCTAAGTCATGTGTTTGATCTCAACCTCTCACCTGTGAGCGTTGCTATGTGGTTGCTCATTTTAACTTTCAACGGTTTGCGGTCACACCTAACCCATGTAAAATTCCATTCGTCGTGTGGCCATTTGTGGTAGACAGTGTTAACGGTCACGAGAACCTGGGAGGAGGATACTCACTTTGGCTGAAAGTCTTCAATGGCCTCAGCGTGTCCTTCACACATTATGGCATAGGGGTGAACTTGGGTTGGCCGATTCGATTTGTGGGCAAGACCGAGCTCGAGCCCGAAAGTTCGGTCCTCACATGTAGAGGACCGAGACCGACTTCAATCTAAAAATCCCGCACGAGTCGGTATTGCTTGACTCGGGCCGGTCTCGGTCTTGAACCGAAATTTTCAGTAAAAAAAAACACTTTTTTGTCTGATGATACAATCCCGGAATAAAATCAGTACACAGGGCTCCGATTTTTGGGTAACGTCTTTGTAGACCCATCCCAAATTGGAACCAAATTTCAATGGTAAAGTCATCGATTAACATGTTTTGCAAAAATTGGAAGGAAGAGAATACGAACCCTGCAATCCCTTTCTTATGGTGGTTTCAGCAAGCTGACGAGGTGGGCGAGGGAGGCGAGTCGCTCAGTAGCAGGCCATCGTCGCTACATCTACGATGTGTTCATGATCTTTAAAGGCCTCGACACCCGTAAGATCTTCATCGAAGTTCTCTACAGCAGCCTCATTGATTTCGGAGTCTAGGTCTTCAGGGACAACGATGAGCTCCCTTTCGCCAGAGGATACGTGAGCCGGAGCCGAGAGAGAAAAAACTTTAATGTTCTCTTTCGATTCGTGAGCGTCCAGAGGATCCCTTTTGGCCAGAGCTCCCTTTCGTCCAAAGGACTTTCTTGTTTCTCCTTCGATTTTTAATAAATGATAGGTTTGAGAGAAAAGGAGAAATGCGAAATAAAATGTAAATGCTAGGTTTTAACTAAACTCGGTCAGGGTCGGTCCTAAACGACGTTTCGGTACAAAAAAGGCCAAGACCGAGCCCGACCTTGGAGGAAAAAACCCGCTCGCTCGATCTCGGACCTGGTTGGCCCGGTCTCAGACCAGTATTGTCGAGATTTCGGTCCAGACAGTCTTTTTTGCTCACTCCTTGTAATAATAAAGTGTGCTTGTGCCCTATATTGTCGAACCTCATTTAAGTATATTTAAAGATCTCATTAGTCATACCCTGCATTCACAATCATAATGCAGGGTATGACTTATTATCCGGTGAACACAACTCTTAAAAGAGATTCCATTGACAATCTTCCTCTTCTCATGATCTTTCAAACACTAACTTAATTCGCTTTTCTAGTCATGTTCCTACCAGTCGAATATGTATACATGACCATCACGCAACATACTAAGTTAACGAACATCGTGTCAGGTATCAAGTCTCTGATGAGATTCATGAGGGCAATTTGGAACCAATCAAGTATCCTTGGGTCTCACACTACAACAAGTTGAGATCGTGCTTCTATAAACCTGTGGTTGTTTAATAACACACGTAGTAAGAAACACGTGGTACAACACCCTTCTCCTTTTCTCATGGAGTGTATGTCATTTGTCATAAAGACAGTGTTATGTAAATTTTTGTCCAAATACCATATGCATCTAAACCTGTGTCCATTAACTCCCATCTCGCTCATAAGTAAACTTCTCAAAAATAAGTTCCATTAAAATTACTAATGACCCCATATCAATACCCATTATGGACTTATTCGTTTATCCATCTTTCGATTCACATTCACTTTCTTGTATGTCATCATGCATTATGCATAGTAATATTGATCTTTTTAATGTTTTATCATCAATAGATCCTTTTCGAAAGATATGAAAACATAATTATCAGTAGACAAATACTAGATCAATAATTTGTATCATTCGCAATACTTGTAGGAACCTATTAGACCAAACTAAATTCAGTTGTTGGTGCGGGAGCGACTTGCTTAGCTTCAATCGCTTATAGTGAAGTTCTCACATGCTATCACATATGTGATCATGATCATGTTTAGTAAAAAAACTTATCCTGGAAATTCTTAACTCCCACTAGGAACAACTTCACAACATTTTATCACACGCATATACACACTATGGGAGAGTTCGCAAATAACGACTGAATAAAATATTTTTAACAGCTCATTAATTGACCTGTTAAATTATCACGACCCAAAATAAGTTGAGTCGTTATATGAAGTGTTGGGAGAATTATCATGACTCCATATATGAACAACCGTGATAATTCTCAACTGAAACTGAAAGTGCCGCCAAAATAATTATGGCAACACTTTTTGGTGAGTCGCTGAAAAGAGATTTATTTTTTTGTTTTGGCAGCTCATTATATTGAATCGTGCAAAATATGTACATTTAAAAAAAAAAACAGTTTTTCCACTGTCCTCCTGTTCTCGAACAGACTCGTTTGAGTTTGAGGAATCAAAATAAGAAGGTTGTGATAATAAAGGTTTATGAACAATGGTGATTGATGGTGAAACTGGTTGTTGGAGTGTTCAGTCTGTGGGAGAAAAATAGTTTTGTGTATGTGAGCCAAAAATCCAGAGTGAGTATTTTAGTGTGCGAGCTATACATAGTGTATGTTTGAGTGATACACTATTTGTAACACTATTTGTCTATAATGAAGTGGGTGTGAGCCGTGGACGTATCCAAATTGGTGAACCACGTAAATCTTTGTCTCGTGTGCATTTCTCTTGAGTCGTTTCATCCCAAAGTCCAGTGTAATTCAGCAGAAATTAGTAGCATCTAATTTCCCAATAATTGGTATTAGAGCTTTTGGTTGGCGTATCGAAAGCACGACACACGTTTACGAAAATTATTCTGCAAATAAGTTTTTGTATCTATCCTATTTTTTAGAGTGGGAGCAATGGCATCAGAGAAAGAGTCCAAAATTTCTCATTTTGATGACACAAATGATGGATTCTGAAAAATGCAAATAGAAGACAACATGTACCAGAAGAATCTTTATTTACCTTTGGGTGGCAAACCAGAGGAAATGAAAGATTCAGAGTGGGAGTTGATGGATCGAGAAGCTCTCAGAATCATACGGCTATCACTGTTACAATCAGTAGCCTACAACATAAAAAATGAAAAGACAACCGTGTCTCATGACGACCCTCTCCAGTTTGTAAGAACAACCTTCTACAACAAATAAAATTCATATGATAAAGAAGTTGTTCACCATGACGATGTGAGAAGGAACACAATTCAGAGAGTATCTCAGCGAGTTCAAAGAAGTGACAGAACAGCTAGAAGTAGTGGACATGTCTTTCACTGAAGAGATACGTGCCTATCTAATTCTTGGGCAATTGCCTAATAGTTGCAAAGGCACAGTCACTACAATCACCGGATCTGCAGGAAAGAGAAAACTGAAGTTTGATGATGTGGTCAGCACCATTATCACTGAAAAAATTCGAAATTGGTCAAATGATACTTCAAGCACAGTGTCATCTTTGAATTTAGGAAGTAGAGGCATAGATTTAAACAAGAGTGGAGGGCGCAATAAGTCCAAATCAAAAAATGGTAGATCACAATCTCAAAATCCCAAAAATTCTAACAAACAAAATCAGAACTAGAAGGTGATCGAATGCTGGAACTGCGGCAAAATCGGTATAGATCCCCGAAGAAAGAAAAAGAAGGAAAGACAGAAGCAAATATCGCAGGAGAAGAGGCATGCGATGTATTGATATGTTATTTGGAGAGCATGTTAGAGTCATGGGTGCTAGACTCCGGAGCTTCCTTCCATGTGATCTCCAACAAAGAACTCTTAGTTAGTTATTCATCAGGCAACCTTGGTAAGGTATATCTTGGTAATGATCAACCCTGCGACGTCGTTGGCAAAGGTAATGTACAAATCAAGTTGAATGGATTTGTGTGGAAGTTAAGGGATATGAGACACATTCCTGACTTGAGGAAGAATTTGATCTCGGTGGGCCAGCTAGAAACTAAAGATTACGTCACAACTTTCAATAGCGATATTTGGAAGGTTTCCAAAGGTGCAATGATAGTCGCTCGTTGCTAAAAGAGTGGTCCACTCTATACAACGACGAACACTTGTGGGTCAATTACAGTTGCAGACAGCAAAGATGATCCAAATTTATGGCACCAGAGACTTGGTCACATGAGTGACAAGGGTCTCAAGATCATGCATTCCAAGGTGAAAATACCAGACGTACAGTGAGTTGACACTGACTTGTGTGAAAGCTGCATCTTTGGGATAGTTCACACGGATGTCTGGGGCCCAACTGCTGTCTAATCCATTGGCGTGAAGTCATATTTCGTGACTTTCATTGACGACCATTCTAGAAAGGTATGAGTTTAATTCTTGAGACACAAATCGGAAGTATTTGAAATATTCAAGATGTGGAAAGCCATGGTAGAAAATGAGATAGGTCTAAAGATCAAGAAATTGAGATTCGATCATGATGGCGAGTATGATGACATGGAGTTCAAGAATTTATGTTATGAAAATGGTATTAGACTAGCAATGACTGTGCCAGAGACACCACAATAGAATGGCGTAGCAGAACGAATGAACGAAACATTGACTGAGAGAGACAGGAGCATGTGTATACATGCAGGACAACCCAAGGAGTTCTAGGCAAAGGCAGTCAATACAGCAGTTTATTTGATCATCAGTATCGCTAGAGTATGCAATATCAGAAGAGGTATGAAGCGGAAAAGAGGTAAAACTTTCTCATTTGAAAGTTTTTGGTTGTGTATCATATGTGTATATTAGTGACCAGGCTAGGGGAAAGCTTGACCCCAAGTCACTAAAATGCACCTTTATCGGATATGGTGGAAATGAGCTTGGATACAAGTTCTGGGATGACCAGACCAAGAAGGTGATCATAAGTCGAGATGTAATATTCAATGAAAAGGTGATGTACAAGGACATAAATACACTACGACCTAGTAGTGCAACACAGGGTGATCCTATGTACGTTAATCCAGATGATGTCCCGAGTAGAAGTATAGTGCATCAAACATATGAGAGTCCTCAGTTAAAGGAACAGACATCGTAGAGCAGCACACAACATGCTGATCCACCACAATCTCCATCTCCTGTATTAAGGAAATCTTTACGGCCTCCTATACCAAATAGAAGGTACATGAACTATTTGCTGCTTACTAATGCAGGAGAACCTAAATGCTATGATAAAGTATGTCAAGAGGAAGATTCTAGCAAGTGGGAACTTGCAATGAAAGAAAAGATGGAGTCCCTTATCTCTAACAAGACATGGGAGCTAGTTGAGTTACCCGTGGGAAAGAAAGTCTTACAAAACTAATGGGTGTATCGAGTCAAGGAGGAACATGACGGTTCCAAAAGGTATAACGCAAGACTTGTAGCCAAGGGCTTTCAGCAGAAGGAAGGTATCGATTACACTGACATATTTTCACTGGTTGTGAAACTGACGACCATTCAGTCAGTTTTAAGTATTGTTGCAGCAGAAGACTTGCAATTTGAGCAGTTATATGTAAAAACTGCTTTCCTCCATGGTGACCTTGAGGAGGAGATATACATAGAGCAACCAGAGGGTTTCTCAGAATGTGGCAAGGAGAACCTCGTGTGTAAATTGCAGAACAGCTTTTATCGACAGAAACAGACTCCAAGGCAGTGGTACAAAATGTTTTATGGGTTTATGCAAACGAATATCTATTTCAGATGCAATGCTTACCATTGTTGCTACTTCAAAAGGTTTGAGTCCAACTACATTACTTTTTTACTTTATGTCGATGACATGTTAATGGCAGGTTCAAATATGGGTGAAATCAATCAATTAAAGAAGCAAGTTTCGAGTGAGTTCAACATGAAGGACTTAGGCGCAGCAAAGCAGATTCTTGGGATGAGAATCAATAGAGACAATTCATAGGGTACTTTGCTGCTATCTCAGGCGGAGTACATTGGGTGTATTCTCAAAAGGTTCGGTATGAGTGATGCTAAAGCAGTCAACACACCATTGACTAGTCATTTTTGACTATCCAAGGAGCAATCACCCAAGACGGAGCATGAAAGGAACTTAATGGATAAGGTTACATATGCCTCAACCATTGGAAGGCTCATGTATGCCATGGTTTGCACAAGACTAGATATTGCTCATGCAGTGGGATTTGTGAGCAGGTTCATGACTAATCCTGGAAGGCAACACTGGGAAGCAGTCAAGTGGATGTTAAGGTATCTGGCAGGCACTACCGATAGATGCCTGTGTTTTAGAAGAAATGAGTTCAGACTACAAGGTTTTGCAGACTCGGATTTTGCTGGTAAGGTAGACAACATGATGAGTACTACCGGTTACATATTTACAACGTTATCCACCACAGATGCAGAATACATAGCAGTTACTCAGGCTAGCAAAGAAATTATATGGTTACAGGGATTGTTAGCAGAATTGGGTCTAAGGCAGACGAAGAATGTTTTGCATAGTGACAGTCAGAGTGTTATACATCTGGCAAATAATTCAACATTTCATTCAAGGACCAAGCATATTGGACGCCGTTATCACTTTGTCATAACTCTACTAGAAAATGGAGTTTTAACACTTGAAAAGATCTAAAGCAGCAAGAACCCAGCTGACATGTTAAACAAGTTAGTCACTACAGAGAAACTGAAGATGCGTTCACCTTCAGTGGGCTTCAAGGATAAAAGACATGAGAGCCTCACACCCAGTTCACTCATGGATACACTAGTAGAGTAAAGTTTCCAAGTGGGAGATTGTTGATAATGGAGACTTTCGGGTCACCACCACCACTCAAAAAGTGGTCAAGGCACTAACGAAAGTGGTCGTTGCCAAGCCACTCAACAGAGTGGGCAAGTCACTAACTAAAGTGGCCAAGCCACTCACCAGAATGGGCAAGGCACTAACGAAAGTGGGCAGCCACTCACCAGAGTAGCCAAGGCAATCAGCAAAGTGGCCAAGCCACTGAAGTTTGTCATCCTTTTGACAACTATAAGCGCCAACAATGTCTGAAGGAAAATATTGAGAAGAGACCAAGTTAGAAGAGTAAGAAACGGTTGTTGGAGTGTTTAGTTTGTGGGAGAAAAATAGTGTTATGTGTGTGAGCCAAAAATACGTAGTGAGTATTTTAGAGTGCGAGCCATACATAGTGTATGTTTGAGTGATACACTATTTGTAACACTATTTTTTATAGTGAAGTGGCTATGAGCCGTGGATGTAGCCAAATTGGTGAAGCACGTAAATCCTTGTCTCGTGTGCATTTATGTTGAGCCATTGAATCCCAAGGTCCCGTGTAATTCAAAGGAAATTAGCAGTATCAAATTTCCCAACAGCCTGGTCATACGCTCGGGTTGCCTCTTCTGCTGTCTCGAACGTCCCCAGCCACACCCTTCTATTCCTATCATATATATTTGGGTTAAATACCAAGGAACTACCTGAACTTTGGACGTTTTGCAACGAGATACCCGAACTTTATAAAATCAAAACGAGCTACGTATACCTCAACTTTGGATGAAAGTGCAACGAGCTACCTCCGTCCAATTTCTGACAAATTTCTCTGAACAGTTGACGGTAATTTGGACGGAGGTAGCTCGTTGCACCTTCACCAAAGTTGAGGTAGCCCATTTTGACTTTTTAAAGTTCGGGTAGCTCGTTGCAAAACATCTAAAGTTCAGGTAGCTCATTGGTGTTTAACTCTATATATTTCACACAAAACAATAAGAAAAAATAGCACAATATATCAAGAAGATCTACGTAGGTTGATAATAGTAAGTGATCCATTATTGTGTTCATTTAGGTGCAACTTACAGTAAATGATGTCGAATCTCATACACCAAAGAGTCCCAATGGTGCTGCCTTACTTATATAAAGTTCTTTGACTTCACCATATATGAGTGATGAATAGGTAGAAGCAAGATCAGACAGAGACAGTGTCATTGAAGTGTATGTTGATAGCAAAACGAAACTCAAACCCTTATAAGGTCTTTTCGTACTTGTGAGCTTGGTCTTCCTTAAGCTCGGTTGTTCTTCGCGGTTCCAGTCGAGCTCTATTGTTCTTCGTGGTTCCAGTCGAGATCTGTTGTTCTTCACTGTTCCACTCGAGTAGGCTTCATCCAGGAGTTTTTCATTCAGTTGAACACCTCCACCAAGCCTCCTCCGGTGCCGGATTCCACCGAGCCTTCTCTCCTCGTTTACTTTTGGCCTCCAGTGTCGGATTCCACCGAGCCTCCTCACCAACCTTGGCCAGTGGAAAAACTGATTTTCCATTTTCAAAGGTGTAAGGTGAGGGAAACGTGAAATGAGGGGGAACTGTGGAAATTTTGAAGCAAAACGTTTTGAACTGTTGAAAATTTTGAAAGGTGAGGGAGAAGGAAGAGGCAAAGATGGGTTTGTGAGTGAAACTCTATTTTTTTCCACTTCAGAAACAAAATGAGTCGTGACAACTATTTTTTTTTAAATTCTTGGCTCAGATATTTGAGCCGTGAAAATTATTTAAAAAGATAAAATAAAATGGCGGACCATTGAAGATTGAGCCGTGAATAATCAGATATATAAATTATTCATGGCTGAAAAGAGTCGTGAAAAAAAGCTATGGTTTGCCACTCCAGTTTTTGTCCGCTTCGGATTTTGACAAATTTACCGTACCGCTTCTGAACCGGTTCAGAACTGGTTCAACCGAACCACTTTATATATATTAAAAAAAACTATAATAATACATAATACAAAATACAAAATACAAAATAAATAATACATAATCCATAAAACATAACCCATAAACCATAATACATAAACCATAATCCTAATCCATAAACCAAAATCTATAATCCGTAAACCATAATCCATAAACCATAATCAATAATCTATAAATCATAATCCATAAACCATAATACATAATACATAATTCATTATACTAATGTATATTGTAAATCATCACTGAACCAACTTTGGTCTAATGGTTTAGAGTATATATTTTAAAAATTAAATATGATATTATATTAAAAATAGTACAAGATGTGGTACGGTTTACCGTTTGCGAACAGTTTTTTTGTACCTCTTCTCAACCGCTCCATATTTTTGCAAACAAATCGTTTTATTTGTGAACTGGTTCAACCCGGTACGGTTCAGTATGGTTCGGTCGAACCAGTTTATTATGCCCAGCCCTACTAGGGATCCATACTCGATTTCTGGAGGTACCAAAACCAAGCCTTCCCTCAAGCCTTCTTTAGAAGAACCCCGTTAGTGTAAAGTTCCCAAAGTTGTGCTGCATCTTTAGGCATTTTTTGTATCTTTCTCGGTGAGGCCATTTTGAGTGCTTCCGGCTATGAAATCGACCAATGCTTAACCATTTATGTCTGTTTTTTTAGCAAACTTGATCATGACTTCACTAATCTCGACCGCCCACTTAACCATTATAGTGCGCTGGCAATTGGGAGTTAAATTCTCTTGACCATTACTACCTTAACTGCTACAGAATTGACGCTTAGGTATAAGAAAGGTTGCTCGCTTGGTGATAGTTGACTAGTGCTGGTAGGGTATGGAAATGTTGCTAGATGGTTTGGTAGGCTTCTTCGTAATACTAAGTCCACTCGAATTTCTTGTTCACACTTAGAATTCAGTTAAAATGACAAGGATCGTTGTTGAAAATAACCTTGTTAATTTTGGAATGAGGTTTAGGGTTGTGATGTATACCTGAATTGCTGTCATATGGGTAGAAGTACCACTCTCCAGATATTAAGTTGGGTTCACTGTTTCACAAGCATTTAAAGTAGAGAATGAATCAGGTAGATTACTGATAGCATACTCATGATCAAACTTGTGAGGATAGTTATGATAAGGATGACTAGAGTCACTGAAGAGCTAACACACCACATCCGAGACGAGTACACAAGATCTCAATCTGGCCAAAGAGTGGGTTGTAGGTTCAATCAAAACCAAAGTCGGTGGTTGGGAGACACTTTTTTTAGCCATGTACTACGCAAGGAGCCTCCATGTAACTTGGATGAGTCATATCCCTGTCGATGACCATTACCTTGCCCCCGTCCATGTCTGCTGCTTGTCCATTGGAAGGTTAACCACGTTCGTTTAAATTTTGGTCAGGCCATGACTAGGGTGCAAAGGCTAGTATAATGTGATCCACATTCGACTATACACCATGGTGACGTTGAATCCATTGTTCTTGAGTCATAAGCTTCACTCATAAGCCATGGAAAGATACAACAAAAGGAATATGACTTATATCAACTACAAATGTGTTGTATTCAGAGGGGATCCACTACAAGAAAATTCATAAACAACTACGAAAATAATGTGTTGTCACAACAGTTTTGATGGTAAAAACTTATGTAGTTGCGGCATTTTTTACCGTATGTGTAGACATTCTTTAGTGTCTTAAAATTTTCCATAGCTAAAACAGAGTTTTAGCATGTACCTTTACCGCAACAATTTGTTAAAGGCGAAAAAAATCTAACTATCAAATACCTATCCGATAGTAATATAAGTGTTTTAGTATCAACATTTGTTGATGCAATATAAGTGTGAACACTGTCAACATTAGTCCGTAGGTAATACTATATTTGTTGTCACTAAATGGGATACCAACGTATAAACTAATAGAACATACTGGGACATTTCAGAAATCGAACCAGAGGACCAAATCTTCCCATTACGCAGCAGATCCGTTCATGAAACAATTCTTCCGATAAGAAAAAACGATTCACTTGCAGATCGACTACACCGCTGTAAATTGATTCAACAAGGGTGTTCAAAGGGTTCACGTCCTTGCAGTTTAGTCGTTAATCTGCAGTATCGCGACATGTTTTTCGTCTATGGTATGCTTTCATGCTCACAGGTTACTGAATTGCCATTACGAATTTTCTGTGGTTGAGCATCAAATTCCTTCGTGTTGCCAATGTATTCTACACTGAATGTAGTAATTAATGCAGTAGTTTAGGTGATTAATTAAGTGATTCAATTATACTGTAGGTATGCAGAACTGATTCTTTGTGAAAGATGAGTTAATCCCCTTTTTGATTGAGTTGTGATAACATGTGCTTCATTTCATGAACTATGCATTCCTAAGTGAACACTCTTGTTTGTGATTTAGTCGTGATACATACATAGTAAATTGATTCAATCTTTGTTATCACAACTAATTTATTCACATCGATGGGAAAGCAATTATTTAGGTAAATACATGTTGCCTTCAATTCCCTAAGTTATGAACTGATTCAATTATAGTGTAAATTAGCTGATTTTCAACATTTCCATACAATATGTTTTTATGATTTTTGATAAGTACACGTTTAGTAGTCAATTGTGGGACACAGTTGTTCATACTACAACATGTGTGAATCAATTCTGCTGAGTAAGATGGTAGCTTGTTATTTATTAATTTGGTCTCATTTATAATGAGAAATATATTAGACATGGATAAGAGTTGGATGACCAAACCTCGACAAAGTTGGGAATATAAGGCAAACATTATTTCGTTCCTGGACTTTGCCTACTCTTGTTCATCTTCGGATGGAAGAACTTATTGTCCTTGCACAAGTTGTTTTGGTCGTTTAGTACTATGAAGTTGCATCTTGAAAAATTTGGAATGCTACCCACTTATACTACATGGGTGAATCATATGGAAGAATACAAAAAATGCATGTCTAACAATAGGAATACAACATCTCGAGAGGACATTGACAATATAGTGAATGATAGGTTCAGTGGTATGAGTCGGGATAATGGTGATGAACTCAATGCAGAGGCTATTACATTTTATAAGACAATGTTGAAGTACTGTAATGAATTGAAGACTGTTTTTTTTATTTGAATCTGCAAACAACTTATTTTATGTATTTGACTCATGCTTGGTGGTTATGTGTTATGCGTTGCAGGTCATATTTTACTCATTGTTTCCTTTTATGATATGTACACGTTATGTGTTGCGTTCACATATTTATACTCATGTTGTGAAGTGCTAACTATTTGCCAAGTAGTTAAACTGCTGAGTAAGTAATACGAATGTTCGACTGATCGGTTTGTTTTTTCTTGTTCTTAGTATATATTTGTTAGCCCAAGATATTGGCCTTAATGTAGGGGCCTTTCCAATAAGGATGTTGTGTTCTGCTATCTAGAACCATGGTGGGTTCATCATATGTGTTGTAGTGTAAAGAGGGTCAGGTTATGAAGGTCGGTGTCTGAGAAAAGGGTTTATCTGCTCAACAGGGTGTTTCCGTGGTGAGTGTACCCTTTCTTAGCAGAGGTGCCTCTTGTGTCCGTACTTAGGTTATTGTTATGCATAACAATGACATGCTTTTATGATATAAACAGATTGTTATTTTTAGTCGCGTGATTAATTAGTGATTTATGTTTCTTTTTGCACACTTGTGCATTGGGAGTTGTTGTTCTCCTGCATTTGATGAGGTCAGTGTTGCTGTGCATTTTACTTTCTTGTTTCTGTATTTTGATCATCCTTACAACACTTGGGCTATATTCGTTCCACGGTTTGAAGCTACTTAGTCATTTTAGACTTGTGCATTTGTTTTGTCCATCCCGCTTAGAAAACCATCCCAGGTGGACCGCAACTTGTCGGACAAAAGCCCAGTCCACAATGAAAGAGTGTTGTAAATATCTAACTGTAGCAGGGCAAGTGAATGGGTTATACAGCAACGAGACCTTTCGTTTTCCACAGCAGTTGTCTTTATCATTACTCGTGATGTGATCCTTCGGTCCTTGGTCATATCAGTTTGCAGAGACTTCGTTTCTACCGCGCAAAGAAAAATTTTCATCTCCCCCGTGCCGAATCATTTCAGAATTCCCTCCATTTGTTGCACATTGGTTTTCTCTCATCCTGCTGAACAATCGTAACTCTTCATTCCAGTGCAAAGGTACGCACCAAACACCTCTTCATATATTTTCTTGTTGGATCATCATCCTGTAACTATATGACCTACCATTGTATACATTTTGTTTGCTTTTCACCAGTTGTAGTCGTTTTCGTTTGGTCGGTGTTTACTTAGGTCTCCTTTCACGAAAGTGCTGTAAAAACATAACTTTCGTGAAACAGACTGACATTTTCTTCGTTTCATCACCCTATCTAACTATTATGACGCTTCATTTAACCATGAATGTCTGTCCTAGTCATAACTCAACGTAAAACATGTTTGGATCTAAAGATGAAATTTATTTTTGCAAACCACCCTTATTGTGTAAGAGATTGTAACTTTAGTTGTGTTATATGACCATCACTATTTTATATAACTGTAAATGGTTTAACCATACATTGTTTCTAAGTTTTCGGTCATGATGATGGGAACTAGGACAATCTAGAATAAGATGATCAACGCGAAACAGGTTCCCACTCGAAAATCACCCAGGAATCTGTATCGGGTCGCAACAAGCAGTTTTATTTCATTACCTGGCATTCATACGATATTTTAAGTGACTTAGGGTTTTTCCGGACTTGGGTGCTAGGTCACATGTATGTGAAAAATAACTATATACCATGCAGTAACAACACTTCATTTCCCTTTTTATTGGCAGGAACGTCCTATTCATCGGACGGTGAAACTTTTTTTGAGAACACTCTAGCCCCGAGGGAATCTCCTTTGGAAAACACTTCAGAAGAGGACTTACCCATGGATGAACCCTTGGTGGAGGAACCACCAACACAACAAGGTAAGTGTAAATATGAACTACAAAACTCAGCCACAAATGGGTTATCTAATCTGTAAATGTTTGGGTCTGATAATGGGACAGCTGAAGACTTAAGGCCGCAACGAGAGAAGATACGTATATGTCGCACTAGGTGTATTAGGTTTTATAGAAATGGGATCAATGAAAAAGAAGTGTTGAAGTTTAATTCTCATGGTAAAGTATGCAATAAGAATGCATTGGTTTTGCTAGTTGGTGTGGTTACATCGTTCGAAAAAGAACGAATGCACCCCCTGATGGTGAAAATCTCAAGAGGGTGTATTTTGATAAGTACATTACCAATGAAGAAAGGCTACAAAACATTCCTCCGGGCATAGTAAAAGAAGACAGGGTGTGGATTGTTAATTGGTTCAGCTCCGAGGATTTTAAGGTCAGTACCCACATAAACACTTATTCTTTTATACATAAGTGATTATTATGCTTCATTATATATAACCATTCAACTTGTTGTAACCTCATATTTGATGGTGAAGAGTGAGAGGAACAAAGAGAACAAAGCTCACTAAGTAATAAGCCACACTGCTAGGACATGCATTTTTGCAAAGAGAGAGAGAGCATGAAGATGTAATCAACTCATTCAGTTATAAACTTTAGTTAATAGTAGTTAGCAACACATATTTTTCTTTGCAGATTGTGAATAATAATGGGGTACATCCAGGGGAATATCATATGTTCCATAAGAACCATGTGGTAGGCAAGAAAGGTGTTCCTCTTGACCCGAAAACCAAATCAATTATGGTAAGCACTAAGGGCTTTTCGATATTCACACATGAAGTATATTGAATCCATTCAATACACATGGTTGATCACTATACTGCGATGTAGGAAGAAGTAAAGGAGAGGGTTGCTCAATTGGAAGTTGGGAAGGATGGTCCAGTTGAAAATGATGCATTGTATGAGGAAGTTTGTAAGCCTAAGCGTTGTAGAAATCATGTATCCAACATTGCACGGATGATGGAATGTGAGCAGTTGAAGCTAGGGAAGATGTGGTTTTGGCTAGAGTCGAAACAACGAAACTCCAGAAGTTGGCGAAGGAAAGTGCTAAGAAGGCGGAGGAAGCACGAACTACTCTATTGGAGTTCCAGGAAAACATTATGTCATTTCAAAGAGATATGACTTTCATGATAAAGACCATGCAAGTCAATGGTGCACTTCCCGACGATTCGGAAACTCAAGGTACAACAAGAAAGCTGTTCATTGACCTAATTCATTTATATTTAGATGTATCTTATTGTGATGTTATTCTCAGTGCTGTTATTTTTGTGCTCGCAGATCCAAATGCATGACAACTGAAGCTCAATTGTAAGTACTGCTGAAATTTTTTGTTGTGCAACGGATTCAGTTGTATATAAGTTTTTGAACAATGGTACCTCCATTTCGTGGATGATCCTATACCATGTTTTGTGAATGTCACTATGGTGTGTTTTGGAATTGCTCCTATCTTGGGCTGATATGTTGTTTTAGATGTATGTACCTACAACTTCGTGTTTGGATATGCTACTTTGTAGAAACCGGTTTTATATATGTTATGTTTGGATATATGTTGTCTGGTGAAAGAATGTCCAAAAAATACGAATCGAACAATTTAGTATTATACTATAACAGACACATTTGCAGCGAACACTTGCATGAAAACAATCGTGCAATAATATCAGTAAAAGTTGATGCACATCAACCTTATATGCAACAAGTAGGAAGAAAAAAATGGTCACTAATAACAACAACATTTGTTGTAGCTAAATAACGAAATTAAAATATGTACCATATAAACAGAGGGATTTTTAATATTTTTTGCTTCATGCATCGACAGATACCTTTTGTTGTGGAAAATGTATTTTAGCATTAAAGGCAACTCAATGCGAATTAAGTCCAATTAGTGTCAATCAACGTTAGTAGTTGATTAACGTTTATTGCATCAGTTGCCAGTGATGCAATAAACACCACAATGGTATCATCAATTAGTTGTCAGTGATGTGCCCAATTTACCAACAGACTATTTCGAAACAATAGACAATGTGTAACAGCTAAAATAGGTAGGTCAATGATAATTACACATTAGCACCATTGCCAATATGTTGATGCTAAAGGTAAGAACAACTGTTCATTCTAGCAACGGCAGACCTTTAGTCATGGCATATTGTCATCGCAGAAACCCTTAGTCATAGGGCCTCTTGACACGAAGATTTCAGTGATGAAATGACTTAGCAACGACAAAGGTCCTCCTAGCAACGACTTTTAACCGTCGTTGTAGAGCAACATTCTTGTGGTGGGAGACCATTGAGAGCCTGAATAACTATGACATTTTCACTGATGGAGCAATTAGTTATCGAAAGGAAATTTGCAAACGATTTTAGTCCAGAGAGATAATCTGAGATTGACTGGTTCGGTTTCTTGGAGTAGCCATAAAAGTGAAGCTTGAGAGTCATCTCGTTCGAAATACACTAATCTGTGTAGTGTATCGTGAGAGCTTCTTATAATTCTCAACTAGTATGTAGATCGTGTATCTCCTTGTGTATTTGATATGAGAAAGTAGATGTGAGCAACGTGTGTAAACACACTGAGTTGTTTTAATCCATGCCCTACTAAGGATTCGGAACAACTGCACCTGTTTGATCCAGAATGAATTTCGACAAGCAAGGGAGGAACTGTCGATTAAACAAATCAGATCATAGAATATGAGAGCTGACTCCATTTGTGACTTCCAAACAAGAAAGTTATCAGCATTAAGCTTGATAGTATGAGGCTAAAAAAAAATAGAATATTAAGGTGAGGGAAATTGATGGGGAACTGCGGTTGAGAGGGAATTAAGAGTGGATTGAGAGACATAATGTTTGGACTAAAAGGATATGAAGTTGGCATGGAGTTGGATGCATGATATGTTGTTGTTGCAGGAAGAGGGTACAACATAGAGTGCGGAGACGAGCTCGATGCATATAAAAGAGCGAGGAAAGGTTGCAGTCGTGGGAAGTGATGCGGTATTGGATTCGTCCGACTCTGATATCATGATGAAGCTTACAAAAGTATACAAGGATACTATTGTTTGTATCCAAGGTGACCTCATAGGGTTCATGTCCTTGTATTTATACTTGAATATTATGAATAATTTAAACGAAAATCCTACCTAGATTTGGCATACTAAAATAATATTCTAGGAATACAGAGAAAATAATAAAGAGTATAACATAATGATAATATATCATCATATTTGCATAATACCTTGTCGGTAAGGTGTATGGATGTTTGCAAGGAGGTTGTGTTGCTGTCCATGAGGTTGGATCGCCGATGGATGGGTAGAGTAGTTGCCGAAAAAGGGGAGGTCGCCAGAATGAGTGAGGTTGGTGATTGAATTTCGGTTGGGTATAATTGTTTCTAAATAGGAATTCTTTTGAACTGGTTCTTTTTTAAGTGAATGAACAGCAAATCCAATGGGTAGTAGACACATGGAATTGAGCTTTTTCAACCTGTTTAAAATTGGGATTAAATGCATTCAGGTACCTCAGAAGTTATGTTTTTACATCGAGGTACCCCACAAATGTTTTGTTACTTTTAGGTACCCCAAAAGTCTTAAGTTAAACTACTTTATTTTGACATCCAAAATGAATGGAAAATGTCAGGCGTGCCAGTCACGTGACCAACTTAAGCTGAAATTCGCACAAACTCAATTATGTGAAGACCAAAATACCCATCATTACACAACCTTCCTCTTCCTGCAAATTAGCCTCACTCTTCCTGTGAAGCCCCGCAAATTAAGTTTTTTGTATTCGCAGATTTTGTCGCGGAATATCTGAACTTTCCCCCCATCACATGTACGTCTTCTCTGTCCTTCATGTGTTCTACACTCACCGCATCAGAAGATTGCAAGGAAAGATCAGAACTTTCCTCCCCAATTCAGAACTTTCCGCGTTCTATGGTTGCCCCTTGTGGAATGTATATCATAGTATTCACTAATTAGTTGATGTCCAAGCTAATTTTGGTCAATTGCTTACTTATTGTTTTCATCATTAACCTGTTACGAAGCGAGTAGGGTGCATGTATTTTGCAAAGGTGAAGAAGAAAACGATGAATGTTTTAGAATAAAAGCTTGACAAATATTAGAGGAGATAAAGAATGTACAAAACGATTGTTTTCGTATTACTTGGAATGATCTTGAATTCTCTTTTCTGTTGTTTTGACTAAAAAATGTAAACCAATTGAATGTGGGAATGCTCTGTATGTGGGATGTTGCGTGTATTTTGTATGGTTGTATGTGGGATCCTTTTGTTATTGTTGTTGTCAGGTACCTTTTGTTTGTAAAATGTTGCTTCCAAGTACTTTATGTTTGTAAAATGTTACTTCCATGTACCTTGCATTTGTAAAATGTTTCTCTAAGATATATCATCTTTTTTTAATGTCATAATTCAGTATCTCAAAATTTATACAGTAGTAAAAACAACATTTTATACATCAGCATACCAGGATCATCAAAAGTGCATCATCTCAACATCGATCAAAACGGGATGTAGTTTTCCCTTACATAAACACCAAACTCATACTAATTTAAACCTAAAGTTAAAAAGTATCATTTGTCCAGCATAATTGTTGTGAATGCTATGCTCAATAGAGTCTAGATTCAATTTGTTGTCTTTAGTGATTTTTTCTTTCTTCACACATGATTCTTTTGATTTCCCGCATTTTTTCGGTTTCAATGCATCTATTGCAAAATCAAAGAATACAAGACTTAAAAAAAAACATCTTTCTAGAGCTTAGTATGTCGAAAAGATCAAATTCAAAAAAATACAAAATCTGCAACAATTTCACACCATATTCAAACAAGTATAGCCCAAGAACTGCAATCAAGAAAGTAAGCAATTATAAAGAGAATCTAATAACATAACAATCTCTATCGAAAATTGAAAATTTCCAATAAATTATCTTTTTGGAAAACATGTTACCGAGATCAATTCTCAACTTCCAAAAACTCTGCATAAAGTAGATTAATTTATCGTTCAATACCTCAAATCAGGAAGATAGATAAACCAGAAAGAGGAGAGACTTTGAAACTCTAATTACTCCTCAAATGGGAGGGAAACTGTTCAAAGGAAAATGAACAAAATAATGCAGACGCAACATAAGGAGACTTTTGAAGAATAAGGTAGTGTCATCATGGGCATTTTGGTCTTCACATATTTCAATTTGTGCGATTTTTGGCCTAAGGGAGTCACGTAACACGCACGCCTGAAGTCTTCCATCCATTTTTTATGTCAAAATAAAGTAGCTCCATTTAAGATTTTTGGGTACCTAAAAGTAACAAAATAATATGTGGGGTACCTCGATTTAAAAACACAACTTCTGAGATGCGTGAATGCATTTAATCCCTTTAAAAATTGAATTTTCACTATCAGACAAAATGAACCAGAATAAAAATAATAAATATTTTTCATTCTCTATTTATTTGTTCTACTGAACATGCTAGTAAAATTTATACTTGTTCAGAAAAATGTGCGGAGTTGAAAAAAGAATAGTCAAAATTCTAAAACAAAATAGCATATCTAATTCGATATGTTATGCATGTCACATATTATATACTTCTCTCTTGAGCAAATATATTCTAAAATATAATGTATTATTAGACCCTACACAACAAATATGTTGTCGTTCCTGCATTTGAGAGTTGAGACCAGTGTTATGAGAACCGGATCGGCGGTCCGACCAGGTCCTATCGGGAATCAAACCCTTGTTCGGTTGGTTCAGCTAAAAGACCGAAATGCATATTAAAAGTGTTTGAACCGATATTTTTTTTGAAAAAACGGACGGTTTTTTATTCTAGTTTTTTTGGGGTGGTTTACATTTTTTTTGGTGGTTCTCTTCGGTTTAAACCGACTTTTTCGTTGGCCCGAGCAACTTCTTTGGTTTAGAAGTTATGTTTAAAGTTTAGACCTATTGTGTTTGATTTTGAGACTATTGTGTTATGTATGTTCAAAGTTTGAGATAATTATGTTGTGTTATATTGTGTTTGAGAGTAATGTGTATGTTTGAGACTATCTGGTTTGTGTGTGTTTGAGAATATATAGTTTGAGGTAATTATGTGTGTGTTTGAAACTATTTAGTTTGTAATTGTATTTTTAGTTGTTGTTTTTTTGCTTGTGAACAGTGAACCACACGTCGAAGCGGATCCGATCGGGTTGGTCGGCCAAACTAGAACCGGTCCCCTGATCGGTTCAAAGGCCGGTCCGGTATGATAATACTGGTTGAGACCCTATACATAATTAATTTTATCCAAATATAATTGAAATCTCACAAATATTCCTATATATATATATATATATATGACAGCTGGTTAATAATTTGAAAAATCATAATTTCTGTAGTGATATCAGATCATCAAATTCTACACGTCCTAAGAAGAGACGTACTTCATTATGTTAAGGTGACATCATTTTGTTTTAAAATCTTCTCTCTTTTTCGTGACATAACTTGTCCTTTGCTGTTATCTTAAGCATACACTTTTTTTTTTTGGTCAAATATCTTAAGCATACACACATGGAACAAGTGTCAGCAGAATAAGACAAAACATTTCTAATGATGTTGTTGGTCAAATAAAAACAACCCACCCACGGTCAGTAACAGCACCCTGTTTGAGACCTAACCTAACATGCTTCCCAGGCAGTGCAGGCAGGCATGGCAATAATACCTGCTGAGGTGGCTTTGGACGCTTAACCCAACATGCAAACCTTAATGTTGGTGGTAGGACGGAGTGCTAGGACGGATAAAAAAATCTGGCTGGACCGAAATTTCGACAAAATTGACTCGAGTAGGAACAAGACTGACTAGGACCGAACATACAGACTTTTTTTCTGAAGGTCGGGCTCGGTCATTTTCACCAAAATCTAAATTAGAACTGGGTCGATCCGACTATGAGGCCCATATTTTTTCCTTTTAGCCTAGATTTTTTTTCTTTCAAGCCAAGCAGACGGGTCATTCCGTGTTGGCCATCACTACACGACTCCATCACTGTCTTATGCAAGAACATTCTCCCATTCTCCCTCAAAAAGCAGAGATTGCCTTCAGCCAAGCAGAAACTCGCTGAGACGCAGTTCGAGAATCTCAAATGGCAACGGAATTCGTTCCATCAGATGCTCAATTTGATTGGTCTAAACAAAGAAGTAATCTTGAGTGAGGCCGAGTTGGCGGATTTTAGGACTCAAACTCCATAAGCAGTCTCCACTCTCCGTAAGCCGATGCAGTACTCAACCTCAGCTGAAGTCTCCACTCTCCGTAAGTGACTACTCGAAGGTGAGATTCCTTTTATGCTCGTTTCTCAACGGCGACTCTGTTTTTCTTTTTTTACATTGGATGTCTATTGATTCAAAGCAGCACTTGTTTAGATTGGAAGATCCAAGGAACTAAAACAGAAAAGTATATGGATTTCTATAGTGTCTGTGCTCTTATCGGTTCAATGTGTTTTGTTGATTTTGCGTGTCAATATTCAGTGTTTTGTTTTTGCCAAAACATTCGGTCAAATACCGAAACCGACCTGAGTCAAACAAGACCGACTCGACCTAGTTTTTTTGGTCAAAGTCGGTCTCGATCCTCTAGAAGTCAGGACTGAAATTTCGGTCTCAGTCTTGCCTCCAAGATCGGATCGGCCCGGCGCCCATGATCACCCCTAGTTGGTGGAGGCTATTAGGACTACGTAGGAATCATTTTCTAAAAGCGAAGTTGTATAAAAGGATGGGAAGGGGGTTGAATAGAATTATATTTCATATTAGGGTCGGCAATGGTGCGGTGAAAAAATCATATCCATGATTATAACTGTTACTGTTTAAAATGGTTAACCGTACCATTATGGTGTGGTGCGGTTATGCTGATGATTTTTCTACCCATAATGGTTATGGTTATAGTATTTGAGTTATAACCATGGTTATTATTTAAATATAATAATTAATTATTATTAATAAATTAATATATACTAAGTAATGGAAGTTAATGTACATACATGTAATAAATAACTATGATGTTAGTTTTATATATTTTTATTGTTGACAATATAGATTTATGTATTTTGTTTAAATAAAATTTTCGGTATTTTATTATATTACATGTGTGGGATAAATATGGTTATACGGATAAAACCATAGTTAATAACCATGGTTATTTTAGTGATTATGGTTTTAAAAATTGTATATGTAATGGTTATGGTATGTGGTTTAAAAATATGGTAAAATTATGATATTTGTCATAAATGTACCATACCTAACCATTATCAGCCCTATTTCAGATAATCTGAGGTGCTTTCCTTTCCTTTAGTCAACCCCTTGTTATTTTATTATTATATAGATTACGAAAAGGCAAATATCCCACAAATACGACCCCCACACACCCGATCATATGCTTACACAGTTAGCTTAACTGGTAAAATCTAGAAAAAAGTTCAATTTCATTGTCAGATGCCAACTCTTGTACTAATCCAGCGTGTCCTAGTTACAACGACAACTGTCTCAATACAGATTACCATATTTTGTCATTAGACAGACGAAAACGTTAATGAAGTCACAACTTGGAACTAACAAGCAATATTAACATCGCTTTCTTGATGCATCACGCAACCTTTCTTCTACACTCTTTTTTAAGTCTGGATCATTCTCGATACTAAGACCCGAAAATACCAAACAGTACAAAATCAAATCAAAGATGGAAGATTTTATTATTAGAACTGAAAAACAACAATTTCTCTTATGGCGACGAATCAATCGACTATACTCATATAGTTTAGCACACGGAAATCGACTCAAATTCAGGAAGAAGAAAACAAATATAGCATGAACCTTAAAACAAGAAGCATCATTAAAACATATGAAAGATTCATTTTTTTCGACCAAGAGAAGAAGAAGATAGACTATCAACTTGCTGATTAATGGGAGAGGACTCTACAGTTGAAAGATTTATTGATCCACGACTTCAAGCTTCCAATCCCCTTGCGTGAGATTGCAGTGGTGGATCGAGATTCAGGGCTCCTCATTACTTTGCTGCGGGGCTTCTTACACAACAGGAAGTTACGAGACCCTTGAGATCCAATTCTGTCCCACGGACTTAGGGCGTCTGATCCGTAATTGGGGCAGTAGAGCAGGAATTCATCGAGATCGCTACCCAAATCTGGAAGCCTACCTTCTCTGGCATACGATTTCAGCGCAGTGTCGATGACAGCATTGACGAGCTCCTCCTCGCTGACCACAAACCGGATCGGGCCAGCGCTTCCCATAACCGTGATGCTGATCAGGAACCTATTGCCCTTGTGACTTTTCTTCTGCTTGTACAGCAACATTTTTCCGACGAAATACAGATGCCGTATCTTCTCCGACGAAAAAAAAGAGGTGAAATCAATCTAGGATGACTACGTTGGAGGAACACAAACCAATCGATCAATCAACTCAATTAATGCAGTAGATCTCTCTCACGGGTCTACCCCGATGCAGCGGAAGTACCAGCCCTCCTTGCAAGCGCCGTATGCGAAGACAATAGCGCTCGCCCTATTGTGTAGAAGGGAGAGCATGAAATTGCTGCTATTCTCTGAGAGTTCCACCATTCACAACGGGATGAATTTGACAATCAATTGTTTGGAAGGACTGTGAATCAAACAATCAATCAATCTGGAAAAGGGAATACGATGCTAAAGTTTGGCAATGGAGATTATAAAGAAGAGGACAAGGAGGCGAATTCTGTGTTGGCTTCAGAGGCAATATTTATATGGGAGGGATGCTGCCGGTAGCGATTAGGGCGGCTGCGTTTATTTTAAGGAGAGCGTGTTTCTGCCTTCTTCTGGTAACAGAAAATTCGCGTGCAACTTACAACGCATTCACACTACCTTTAGATATAACTACAAAATACCCCCTAAACAAATTCCAACCCCTTAAACTATTGTTTTAAACTGTTAATTAACTGAAACGTTATACATGTTTGCGCAAGTGACTAATAGGTTATAACTTGTGCAGGAATGTTACACATGTTTCATCATGTGATTAATTAGTCATTTTTACTGTTCATCGTTAAAAATCACCGTTAAATCACTATTTGGATACATAAAATGACCAAATTACCCTTACCTTCATTAATTAAATACAGACAAAAGGAAGAAGACGATGAAGACCCTTCTTCATCCTCTAGATGAACAAAGTTCCTTAGCTCATTCCTTCATGAACCGATCGGCCCCATGGCTTTAATTTGGTCATTCAGAGACATTGGGTCGTGAGTCTGGAGGTTCCATGATTCCATGGTTGCGTTAATTTTGAAGTAATTACAAGCATTTGTAGTATTTCGTCCTAATCTTTCCTTCAATTGTGAAAAACTCTAATTTTGGTAAGAACCCTAATAAGGGAGATCTCAAAATTGGAAAACAGACAGAGGTGGGAGTGGAAGAGATGCACTGAATCAGGGATTTCGATGAGAAGAAGATGTTTTGATGTATTTGTTCTTGAATTTGGATTTTTTGTTGAATATTTTGTTGAAATGAGTATAAGTTCTTCAGATTCTGGATTTTAGTTATGCAGATCCTTGGTTTCATTACATAGTATCTAAATTAAAGAATTCATTCTAACGTGAAATTTGATTAAATGGTTACATATGTTATCCTAGAATGTGATTAAATGGTTACGTATGTTCCTTGTAATGTGATTAAATGGTTACATATGTTCCTTGTAATGTGATTAAATGATTACGTATGTTTTCTTAAAATGTGATTAATACGTTAAAATTGAGCATTATTACTGAGGTTAAAAAAGAGTAGTGTTGATCCCTGAAAAACTAAAACACCGCCAGAATCTGGTCTGAGTTTCTTCTTTCTCTTCTTGCAGCAGAGGAGTCCTAGTTGAATGCAAATGATCTACTATTTCTAATGCATTGCCTTCTTGATAAAGCTTCCATGTATGAGAAGAACAAAATTAATGGATAAATTAGGTGGTATTTGTGTGAAATTATGAAAAATCTGAATAGGGGATGGTTACCAAATTGCATAATGAAAATATGGGATGATTTTGTTAAATAAATCGTCTACACACTCAGTATGTTTTTTTGCATTTAAATGTTCATCAAACAGTATGTTGCTTGCTCTAATATCTCTATGAATAATCTTTTCAGGAACTTCTTCGTGTAAATAGAGCAGGCTTCCCAATCCTCACGGACAAGCTCTGTTCACGGCCAGACACAACCACCCAATCAAAGCCAAATCTGAGCAGAGAACTGGTGGAACTATACTGAGTAGGCAACCAAACTTGGGCAAAGCAATTAGAAGAGAAACAAGTTGATGCCATTGCTACACTAACTACATTTTGTGTTAACTGAATTTGTTGGAACTTCAATTTGTATTAACTGAATTTGTTGTTGAATATTGTGTTGAAATGGGTATCAGTTCTGATGTTTTTCAGATCATGTGTTTCAGTTTTTCAGATTCTGGGTTTCACAACCTGACAGTAAAAACACAAGAAACTAAGTTGTAATCCTAGAAGGTGATTAAATGGTTACGTATGTTCCTTGTAATGTGATTAAATGGTTACATATGTTATCCTAGAATGTGATTAAATAGTTATGTCTGTTTGTTGTAATATGATTAAATGGTTACGTATGTTTTCTTAAAATGTGATTAATATGTTAAAATTGATCTCTGAAAAACTAAACTCAGATTTTCAATTATCCCAAATATTGCAAAAACTCAAGTTCCATGAGAACAAATAAAGTTTCATGAGAAATATATTGGACATATATCATGCAAATCAGAAGATACATTGTATAGTTACATTGTATGACATGTCGCTGCAAACTACCGAGGAAAATCCTCAAGCCAATTTCTTTATTACTTCAGATACAATCCAGCCAATCTGGTATATGTATACAATATCTATACAATCTGGTATACAATCTGTTATACAATCTGGTATACAATCCAGGCAAGTTAGTATCTACAACAAAACTATGAATTACAGGCCTTTTTTTCTGGAATTCTATATCTGTCTTCACAAAACCCGCCACTAGGGCACGGGGAAGGGATTGAAGCCACTCTTCCCTACTTGCATCTTGTGGAATTGCACTCAAAACATTATTCAGTAAATTCTCCTTTGCAAAGATAGCAGCTGATATACCATTATGCCCATCAAATATCTGCAGCACACGAAAAACAGAAGTGAATTAAGTCCACTGTAGAATTCAGATTTGGGATTTCTGCTTCCAAGATTACAAAATAAACATATAGTATGGGCGAGAACAAAATTATCAAGTTTTGAAATGTCACATGTATGGACGATTCAGACAAATCATACATATGCAATTACTTTATGCTTATTGGAAGTCAGAAGATTCTTCAATTGAAAACAGTTCTCTCAGCTATCAAATTCAATTGACAGATAACCACCTTCATACTTCATCATTAGTTGATACAGGTAGAATACAAATTGTACCGCAAATACAGAAAATGACGTTGATGGATTCCCAGGTATCCTCTGACAATCAGGCTCTAACAAGAATTAATCCTCCCATTTTTTAGCCAAAGCAGATTGTCCATACTTTATATAGGGTTGCTCTACCTTACCCTTCCTAATTCCACGACCAATAAGCTGTTATAAGTGTGGTAATCGAGCATTTATCGAGCATCTTTGTGGTAATCGACAATATCTCCGGCACCCAGTTCTATTGTGATTGAAAAATTAGTAATTTATTTCAAAACGAACGAGATAATTTGAAAGAGAAGGGAGATAAGACTTTGATTCTCTCAAACTTAAAAGCTTGGTTTGCTATCATTCGATGCCCCTCCCACTTTTCTCCTTCAAGGCCTTCGATGGCATCGGCTTCGCCTGAGCTTCGGTGTACAGACGCCCAATCTCGAGGATGTTTCCGAACACGGGGTGGAATCCTGGGCCCGAGATGCCTTGTTTGAGGAAGTGAGCATGGATCCTCCATGGGAGGTAGACGTGGCAGTATCCCAGCTTGAAGGGGATAAGAAAGTGGAAGAGACGAAAGGGAAGCACCGTCATTTCAGAATGGTCACGTGACATGCACATAATCATTAGACAGAAAATTTTAACGGTTGAGTGATGGAGTAACCAATTAGTCACATGCTGGAAGATGTGTAACATTTCAGTCACGCGAAAAAACATGTGTAACCAATTAATCACATTGGTCAAAAATTTGTACTATTTTAAACTATTATTTGCTAGCCCTAATTATCTTTTTGACTTTTTCCGCCTCATCTATCTATATATTTATATCTCCGGCCAAAAACAAATATAATAACTTTTTTTATACATCTGTTTCTCTACCAATAATCTAATTCGTAAGGCAATCACTTCTAAAGAATTACCTAAATATTTGACACATTGCCATTTAATATTTTAATCTCTATTAATAAATAAGCAGTATTTATATATATATATATATATATATATATATATATATATTGATTTAACTAGGTACCCTATAATTTCAACATTGTTTTACAATATTTTCTCTATCATCGTCTTAAAATAATTTAAATTTAATAAGTTAGATATTCACTTTCAGAAACTATTTCATTTATAAGTAAATTGCAAGTTTTGCAAGTCTTTAAAGAATAGTAAATTGCAAGTTTTGCACCTAACAATTAACTTTGAAAAATTACACTAAAATTTAGAGAGAAATAAAAAATATTAAAGTGATTTTTTTTTACAATTTGCAAAATAATTGTAAATAAACAAGGCTTATGATATATGAATTGTATTTAATATATATTTTAGTTAATACAACTCAAAAATAATTATAGTTTACTATAATTAATTTAAAAAAATGATGTTGAAAGTATATAATATTTAAAATGAACAATTATTAAATAACAGTAACTAAGTTAATTTAAAAAATTTAACTAAATAGATAGTTATGTATATATCTCTTTATCAAAAATTAAAATATATAACTATTTATTTGATTTCTAGGTTTTGAACAGAAAAAAAAAAAGTGAAGAAAGAAATCAAATATTAAACATAAGTTTAAGAAAAATAAATTATAGAAGGTTAATAAATAAACATAATAATAAAATTAAAATATACCATAATATGCCTATATTTTAGTCAATAAAAATGATATATAACTATTTGACAAATGATATAAGTATCTCAATATATTTTTATATCAGTTTGTTTGAATTTAATATTTTGTAAATTCTATATTCTATATATTTTAATTATAAAAATATCAATCAAATGTAATTTGATATTTTTTTGTATCACATTTGGCACCCCTAAATGACAATGTGTACACAATAATGTTTGTTGAAGAAAGAATTCTGGAATAAAAATTATAATACAAAAAGATTACCTATTATAAAATTAAGTATATAAATACACATATTATATTTTCATTTTTGTATTTATAATTATAAACTTAAATTTAAATGCTACTTTTTATAAAAAAAAACAAAAAACAAATTGTAATCTTATTATTTACTATTGCTATTTAGCAATTATGATTATCTTTAAAGTAAATTTTGATATATCTAAAGATGAAAATTATTATTATTATTATAAATAGTGTATATGTATATATAATTTATTCATTGTGTATATAGTTTTCACTTATTTTTAATTAAGAAAAAATAGGAAATAATTAACTATTACTAATAAAGTCTTTATAAATGACTTTTTTTAAAGTTGTATTACTCAAAATATCTAACATATATGCTGTTGGGTATTGATAGTGACGACCCAATATGGGAAAGGCCTCGAAGGCCCAATAAATTTGCAGGGGGTGAAACCCATACCATTCAAACAAGGCCAACCCACAGTAAGGTTACTCTGGCCCTCATAAAGTGGTCCAGTATCGAATCCAAACTAAAGTGGACGCCAAAGTGCCACTTCAGGTCGCCATTGGCCAATGTCAAAGCCTCCCACTGCTCGCCATGGGAGTGCTCGCCAACAATCAAGGTCGCAGCCATAAGAGTGCTCGCCATAGCAGTGCTCGCCATAGGAGTGCTCACCATCAAGAGAGCCTTGCCTCTCTCCTCTGGTCCCACCAACCGTTAACAAGGATATAGCCACGATATCCCGCATATCTCGGGCACATATTCACTAAAGATTAGATACGGTAACTGCAATATCTCGCTGTAACCGCAATATCTACTATCTAAATCTTCAACAACACAATATTCACGAAGATATACAGTTACCTTATACGGTTTGGTATCTCCTACTCTATAAATACCTTTGCTTTACATACATTCAAGACGTTTTGAGCTATATAGACACATATACTCATTTAAGCATCGGAGAGGGACCCAGAGGCACCCCCTCTGTTGCGATCCCCTTCTTGCAGGTTCATCGGAGCTCAGGCAAAAGCGCGCGATCACCATCTCCTTGGCATTCAATTCATTGCCAGATCAGCATTTAGGAAATCACGATCCAACATTTGGCGCCGTCTGTGGGAAAACGAGCAAAACAGTCATACATACTCGCTCTAACCGCAATCATCGAAAAAAAAAAAAAAAAGCTAACGAACAATCCTCGGATAGCTCTAATTCCGCTGCCGCTTCGCACTCCACCAAGAACCTGCTAGCCAAGCAGTCTGTGATGCCGTCCCTCCGAGACCGGCACGTGAACACATTGGCAATTCGAGAACGACCCCTGTTCCAAACGTCGCAGAGATTCCAGATCGACAAACCATCCAAGTGGCTTGGGAAACCATTCAGGTAACCGCAGAGATGATATCCCTCTTGGAAACCATCATAGGACAGGCCCGCAGAAAACCCCCTGCTCCTCATGAGGATCCTCGTCCTGCGGGGCCACCGGAATCAGAAACTGGAAATCCTGGCACCACAGCCCCTCAAGAAGATCAAGAGATGACTTTTGGACACCAATCCTTACCTCCGGCCTCCACTGAGACGCCGGCGGTCACTCGCTCTGTCAGTTCATCAAGTTCTGCACCGACTGGAGGACAGCAACCCCAATTCACTCTTGACCAAGTTGAGGAGCTTATCACTAAGAGACTCAAAGAACAACGCGAAACTGTCATGACTCCCTTTAAGGAACGATCAACTCGTCTCTTCACCACTGACCTGGTCGTCGTCAAGACTCCAAAGGATGTCGTCGTCAGGGCCATCCCCGAGTATAGAGGTGGAGGCGCCCCCATTATACATGTTAATAAGCATGAAGCCTCTTTGTTGGGTAAGTCGACTGATCCGAATCACTTAGCCCTATTATTTATGTCGACCCTTTTGGGTTCGGCGCCGTCTTGGTTCTTTGGTGTCTCTGCAGGATCAAGAAGGGTAAGAAGGGTCGAGAAAAGCCTAGATCGGAAAACCCAGGACCAAGACATCCAGAGGTCCCCGAGTATTTCACGCCTTTAAACAGGCAGATCTCGGCGGTACTAGTCGAGATGGAAAGGTCTCTGGCAAGGCCACCGAGACCCCGCAAGAGTGGTCAGCCCATGGGGAATGACACCGAGAGCTATTGCAGATAGCACAAGCGCGACATCGAAAAGCTGATAAAGATAGGAATGTTGAAGGAATGAATTCACAAGGCTGGACAGTCAGATTAAACTTTCAGCTAAGTGGGAAGGACCATACAAGCAAGTGATTCCTTCATAAACATGTTCACTCGAAGCAAATCGAAGACAAAAGCCCTATCACCAAAGATAGGCCACAAAAGCCCTATCACCAAAGATAGGCCACAAAAGCCCTAACAACAAAGTTAGGCCACAAAAGCCCTGTCACCAAAGACAGGCCAAAAGCCCTAACAACAAAGTTAGGCCACAAAAGCCCTGTCACCAAAGACAGGCCAAAAGCCCTAACAACAAAGTTAGGCCACAAAAGCCCTAACAACAAAGTTAGGCCACAAAAGCCCTATCACCAAAGATAGGCCACAAAAGCCCTAACAACAAAGTTAGGCCACAAAAGCCCTATCACCAAAGATAGGCCACAAAAGCCCTAACAACAAAGTTAGGCCACAAAAGCCCTGTCACCAAAGACAGGCCAAAAGCCCTAACAACAAAGTTAGGCCACAAAAGCCCTGTCACCAAAGTCAGGCCAAAAGCCCTAACAACAAAGTTAGGCCACAAAAGCCCTGTCACCAAAGTCAGGCCAAAAGCCCTAACAACAAAGTTAGGCCACAAAAGCCCTGTCGCCAAAGACAGGCCAAAAGCCCTATCACCAAAGATAGGCCACAAAAGCCCTAGCAACAAAGCGAGGCCAAAAAGCCCTGTCGCCAAAGACAGGCCAAAAGCCCTAGCAACAAAGCTAGGCCAAAAAGCCTTGTCGCCAAAGACAGGCCAAAAGCCCTAGCAACAAAACTAGGCCACAAAAGCCCTAACAATAAAGTTAGGCCTCAAAAGACCTGAAGCCAAGAGTCAGGCAAAAACCTGATAACCGAATCAGGCACAAAAAGCCCTGACGCCAAAAGTCAGGCCAAAAGACCTAGCAATAAAGCTAGGCAAAACAAAAAATCTCTGACGCCAAAGTCAGGCCAAAAGACCTAGCAATAAAGTTAGGCAAGATGAGAAGCAGACGCCAAAACCAAACAAAGGGACCTGCTAACAAAGAATTTTAGGCGATCACTATGGATGACAAAGCCTTAGGATGACCTCGAAGGTCTAAACTTCAAAGAAGGTAATATCTCTTTGAACTTAGAAGTTTATGCTTTTAAGTATCAGAAGTATTTTCCTTAGAAGGATCGACTTATGCTTGGTCTAAGACTTCAAGAGTCGAAGACATTACAAGTCAAAAGGAAGTCGAAGAGTAATTATGATTAAGACGTTGGATAAATAGCCAAGCATGTTCAAAGTCAAATAAAAGGCTTATGAATATAAAGGCATTCAATAAAAGAAGCCAAGTCTTAAATCAAATAAATAATTACAAGGAAAACAAAAAATTACAAAGAAAAACAGCTATCCAAAAGGCAAATATTGTCAATAAAAGAGATGGAGACTTCAGGCTTGGGGATCCTCGGGGGCAGAGGCACTGGCTCGCCTTCAGGGGCAGGGACGATTTGCTCGCCTTCGGGGGCAGGAAGGCTTGGTCCGCCTTCGGGAACAACCTCTTCAGCCATAGCTGGAATAACCCCTTCAGCAACAAGGGTAGACTGAGAGTTACGACTCCGGAGGAAGCTCCTCAAGGACCCAACTTCCTCAAGGGGAAAATTGGGATCGACCGCCCGGACATCATCCACCAGGACTTGGAGAAAATCGGCGATCGCCGACTTCATCATCTTCAGAGCGCAGTCTTCAAAATCCTAAAAGGCGAACGAATCCATAAAGGATGACAGTTTCCTTAAAGGCATAATCCTTGGGTAACAGTTTCCTTAAGAAACATGGCGAAAGGAACGGACGAGCCGATAAGAGGCCACGGTCCTTCCCCCGAAACCTAAAGGAGCGAAAAGAACCTCTAAAGGGTAACGTTTCCTCCAAAGAAAGGTCCAAGACCCTTTGAATGAAAACAAAAAGGCGAGACTATTCTACAAAAGCTGAAGCGAAGTTGAAAACAAGTATGGTAAAACTTCCTAAAGCTTTCCAGCTTCCTAAAAAGGCGAGCGAATCTTGGGTAACAGTTCCCCAAAAAGGGAGAACGAATCCGAGGTAACAGCTTCTTAAAAGGCGAGCAAATCTTAGATAACAGTTTCCTACGACTAGGCGAACTAATCTAAAGACCAAAATCCTAAAAGGCGAACGAATCCATAAAGGATGACAGTTTCCTTAAAGGCATAATCCTTGGGTAACAGTTTCCTTAAGAAACATGGCGAAAGGAACGGACGAGCCGATAAGAGGCCACGGTCCTTCCCCCGAAACCTAAAGGAGCGAAAAGAACCTCTAAAGGGTAACGTTTCCTCCAAAGAAAGGTCCAAGACCCTTTGAATGAAAACAAAAAGGCGAGACTATTCTACAAAAGCTGAAGCGAAGTTGAAAACAAGTATGGTAAAACTTCCTAAAGCTTTAAAGCAAGATAGACATCGGAAGAACAACCAAGTATACTCGAAGTCAAACAAAAACCAAGGCTTACGAAACAAAAAGACCCGATACCAAAATTGGGCGAAAGACCTAACGCCAAAGTTAGGCAAAAAGACCTAACGCCAAAGTTAGGCAAACCAAAAGATCCGAAAGACCTGATGACTGAATCAGGTGAAAGACCTAGCACCAAAGTTAGGCGAAAGACCTGATGCCAAAGTCAGGCACAAGACCTGTTATCAAAATCAGGCGAAAAGACCTAAGGAAAAAGTTAGGCAAATAAGGCCTAAATATAAAAATCAGACATAAGTCCTAGCGCAAAAGGCGAGCAATCCGTCAAGGAGTCCGTTCTCTTATAAGTTGGGCAAAAATTGAGAAGTAACATCCAAAGCGAATGAATCCATATCAAAGGTAACAGTTCCTTTGCGAAACAAACACAAGAAAGCGGGCGAATGAACCTAGGGCGACCACTTACTAAAAGATGAATGAGCCTCGGGTAACAGTTCCCCGTGATTAGACGAACACTCCAAAGATCTAAAACCTTAACAAAGCGAACACATCTACAAAAGATGATAGTTTCCTTAAAGGTATGATCTTCGAGTAACAGTTCCCTTAAAAAACTTTGGTGAAGGGAATGGATGGTCCAAGATCCTATATGGCGAGACTCTCCTACATAAGCTAAAGAGAAGTTGAAAACAAATATGGTAAAACTTCCTAAAGCGTTCGAACGAAAAGATATCGGAAGAACGACCAAACACATTCGAAGTCGAAAAAGAGTAAAGGCTTACGAAATTAAAGGCGTTCATTATAATAATATCCGAGTCTGAAATCAAAAGAATAATTACAACTATCCCAAAAACAAAGGGAAGTAAAAGTGATTATCGATAAAAAGAAGGATGAGCAAAAAGTAGGAGGATGAACAGGCTCCCTTGACCTGAAACTCTGCATCGACTCGGTCGCCTGAAGGCCTGAGACCTCAAGGTCTGGGTTCATCAGGGGATGCAGTCTCCTTCTCGGCCTCGGGGGCAGCCTCATCGCTAATGAGCTTCCTTGGTGTAGCCGCTCTCAATGAAGTCCTGAAGAGACCTCACCTCCCATAGAGGAAACTTGGGATCAATCCCTTGAATCTCGTCGACCAAGATCTGGAGGTAGGAAGCAGCCTCGGCCTTTATCACCTCCAAGGCGCAGACAGAGAACTCCTTGGACTTCTTAAAGTCCACGCTAAGGGGGGATGGGACAACCTTATGATTTAAGGAAGGATGCTCCTGCTCAGCCATCGAGGCATCCCTCTGCACCCAGGACTCTTTCAATTGAGCCCTGAGGTCACCATTCTCTGCCTCTAGCCAAACAGAGTACTGGTCGACATCCTTGATCCGAAACTCATAGACGCCTAGGCAGCTAACAACCTCGTCTTAGCCCGCTTGGAAAATAGACTGAAGAATTTAGGTCCTCAAGTGCGGTCAATGAATTTAGGTCCCAGACTGATGGGTCAGAAATTTATCCAATCAATAAAGACTGGCGTGGAATGACGAACCCCGACCTTGAGCGTCAGTTGTACGAACTGATGAATGCCCGCTAACCCAAGCATCGACTCTGAAGTTTCCGCCCCTGAGCGGATTGAACAGAAGTTTGGTTGCCTATGATGTCAGAAGAAGTCATCAATGATGTTCCGATCACTCCCCGACAGCTCTCCAAAGCTCGAAGGAGTATCCCGTTCTGGCTGAGAAAGCTTTTTCGAGGATAAAAAGAGAGAAATGAAAAATTGAAACAGAGGGCTGAAAGAAGATATGAACTCTGGAATGCAAATGAATTGAGTGCGTAAAAGACTAAATGCTAAAGTTCAGCCTTTTTAGCCAAAACGAAGGAAACCGAACGGGCATGTGAGAAACGGCTCAGATAATGATTACACCCTTTTGGGTAAAACCGAAGTAATGTCAGAATTCCAAGGGTTACATCGGGGAGACAAAAGGTTGGAACGACACGAAAAACCTGTGAGTCTGCCCACTGGTTACGGAAGACAAAGAGACAGACATGCCTCAAAAGTCCTCTCGACTTCCGCTAACTGTCCATTCATTAAACTGTTCGAAGTCTTACACAAAAAAGGTGATTGCCAAAAGCTATACCAGACCTCTCCTAACACCCTCGCAACGACAGTGTTCGCCCAAAGAGTGAAGAATGAGCATCCATAAACCCTGGAAACCCAAAGCGTTCGCCTAATGGGGTAAGGTATCACACATTCCGAAAAACTCTACGCAACCAAAATCGTTCGCCAAAGGATACAGAGCATCAAAATGCACAAATAGCAGATAAGGAAAGCAAAAGATCCATTCCAAAAGTCACTATCTTAAACCCTATCACAGAATCAAGCTCGACCGAAGAAACTTCACTCAAGCTTCGGGGGCAAATGTTGGGTATTGATAGTGACGACCCAATATGGGAAAGGCCTCGAAGGCCCAATAAATTTGCAGGGGGTGAAACCCATACCATTCAAACAAGGCCAACCCACAGTAAGGTTACTCTGGCCCTCATAAAGTGGTCCAGTATCGAATCCAAACTAAAGTGGACGCCAAAGTGCCACTTCAGGTCGCCATTGGCCAATGTCAAAGCCTCCCACTGCTCGCCATGGGAGTGCTCGCCAACAATCAAGGTCGCAGCCATAAGAGTGCTCGCCATAGCAGTGCTCGCCATAGGAGTGCTCACCATCAAGAGAGCCTTGCCTCTCTCCTCTGGTCCCACCAACCGTTAACAAGGATATAGCCACGATATCCCGCATATCTCGGGCACATATTCACTAAAGATTAGATACGGTAACTGCAATATCTCGCTGTAACCGCAATATCTACTATCTAAATCTTCAACAACACAATATTCACGAAGATATACAGTTACCTTATACGGTTTGGTATCTCCTACTCTATAAATACCTTTGCTTTACATACATTCAAGACGTTTTGAGCTATATAGACACATATACTCATTTAAGCATCGGAGAGGGACCCAGAGGCACCCCCTCTGTTGCGATCCCCTTCTTGCAGGTTCATCGGAGCTCAGGCAAAAGCGCGCGATCACCATCTCCTTGGCATTCAATTCATTGCCAGATCAGCATTTAGGAAATCACGATCCAACATATGCTATATCATAAATAATAAATGTTACAAAACTTAAAAAGTAATTGAATAATATTAATTAAAAGTATATTAATAACAAAAAAATACTTTCATTTTGTAAGTTGGTAAATTGAATTAATCTTATAAATAAAATAATACGATTAAAAACTAATTTTATTTTATTTATGTTTACTTATTCATATAATAATTTAAACTTTATATTAGGCTAAATTTATGTAATGACAACTCAAATATTTTTTGTAGTTTGCGCAAAGTGCGGAAGAGTTCTCTAGTATTATTAAATAATTATAAAATTCATGATTAATAAAATAACAATTAATTTTTTTAATCAACTATATAACTAAATGATATAATACTACATGTCTGGCTTGATGGTAACATGTCCTTCCGTCAATCCTCTGTTAAAAACATTTGTTAAATACTTTTCAAATTTACAAAATTAAATGAATATTTTTTCAAACGTTATAATTACACCTTACTAACTTATATTAATGTTAATATTAAATCTTGTCTGCTATTGAGCCCCAATCGGGGGTCCTATGGTCTGAGTTTGGAATAGACCAGGTCGCCCAAGGTCGAAGACTTGATTTGGGTTTGTACCCAAACCATTGGAACCCCGACTATGTCTGATAGGTATCCAACCTTGTGCGACCTAATGTGGGTTCATACCCAAACTATAAGACCTTTCATATCCCTAATCGATTGGTGTGGGGTTGGCCTTAACTTATTCAAATTGATTAGGGCTCCAACTAAGCATTAATCGGAGGTCCTATACTTTGGATTCGAACCCAAACAAGGTACCCAACCTTGGGAAATCTGGTCTGAATCCAAGCTCAAACCATAAGACTCTCGATTGGGGCTCAATTGGAGCCCAAATTGGTTGGACTAGGTTTGGCCTAAACCTGGTCCAGCCGATTGGGGCTCCAATTGAGCCCCAAATCGAGGGTTCTATGGTATGGGTTCGGACCTAGAATAAGTTTCGAACCATGGGTGACCTGGTATAGGTTAGAATCGAGACCATGGGACCCCTTATTTTGTCTGAATCAAGTCGGGATTTAACTATATCATTTGGAAAATATTCTAGTTAATTTTTTAAATTTGAAAAGTATTTAATGATAATTTTTAATTAAAAGTATACAAATAAAGTTTTGCGCAAACATGTTAACTCTTTTCAGAATTTTTTCCTAATTATAAGTTATAAAATAAAATTATTTTCACACATGAGAGGAAAAATATTTGAAGATTTAGTTGGAAGGATTTTTAAAAATTGGTAACACGTTGCATTAGGGGTGAGCGGTTTAGGGTACCTTCTAAATTTATGAATTCTCATAACTTACCAAATATAAATTAGTTCCTGATTTTCGTACCCTAAACCTATCCAATTAGTATTGGAACTGAAATCTATGTCAAACTTGTCAATATCAATAGGTTATGGGTACACAATTGGACCATATTGAAGTTATTTTTTTCTTTTCTAAAATGAATACTAATATTTAAAAAAAAAAAACTATTTTGAATTATATACTTCATATAAATAATAATAAAATTAAAATATATAAGAATAATTATAAACTAATGAATAACATATTATTTATAACATATCAATATTTATTTATTTAGACATGTTAACTTTGATTCGACCGAACAAAGCACCCCAGACGTGTCGACATGGCTTGAGACGAGATGCAACGAACAGGGGAGCCAATGAGTAAACCGCGAGCATAGGTGGGGGGAAAACACTCATCATATGTTGGAATATATGGAAAACACAATGCAAGGCCGCCTTCGAGAACAAGAGGCTGAACCCAACGGAGGTCATCTTTGAGATCAAGCAAGCCTTCGCCGAGCAAATGTCAACCGAACACACGGTACTCGCACGCCAAGGCAGAGGACATGTCGAACCATGGAGTACACCAACCAGGAATATCATCAAGATCAATTGTGATGCATCGTGGTGTAAGCACACAAAGAGAGTCGACATAGGGGTCATAACAAGGGATAGCGAAGGCAAAGTGATAGGAGTTATGAACCGTAGGGAGTGAAACAATGACATTGACATCATGGAAGCAAGGGCAATACATGAAGGCATAAGGCTCGCAACCGAACGGGGATGGCAAGACATTATCATGGAAACGAACTCGCAAACGGTTCACAAACAGATAAGTGGAGCGGAACCGATGCATTAGAGATTAGAAACCACAATACGGAACATTGGAGCACTTGCGAGCCAAATTGACAACGTACAATGGAGGGCGATTCTGATGACATCGAACGAATGTGCGAACTGGATAGATAAACAAGCAAGAAAGGGAGTGTGTCTAAGTGATTGGGTCGAAAGACCACCACTACCATTAGTTCGATTACTAGTAATGATTGTAATTCGAAACATCCATGACCTTATGTCACGACGTTTTATTTCTTCAAGTAAAACAATTTCTTTGAACACAAAAAAATTCGAATTGGAACCAGAACTTCCTATGTGTCTCTTCTGGACCCTTCCTGAAACCAAAGATACTACCCTAACCCTATCCAATAGACCAATTCAGAGTAGCTTTCATATCCAAATGAGTATTTTATTGACCCTTACTTTTGCATAAAGTTGTTTTACAATATTTTTAAAATAATATCTACATAAAATAGAGAATAGTTGTTACTAAAAAAAACAAAAGAAATATTAGCACAAAGGTTAATTCAATTATACAATGTTAAGAAAATGTCTCTCTGTAATATTAATGGATATAGTTAGTATGAGTTTCTAAGAAAATTGATATACATCCTTATTTCTAATATAATGTTAAATAAAATTTCTTAACTTAATTTTTGTGATATTTATTATTATCGTGTATTTATTATTAATATAATATTAAATATACTTATTTTTTTAATTATAATTATTTGATAGTAACATTATTTATGATATTGTTATTTTTGGTCCATATAACAAATTGTATATTTCAAATATAATTATAGTTAAGTATTTTTGGTCACAAAACTTCTTACAATCGGTGATATGTCTTAAATTAAATGGAAAGAAGATTAAAAGTGTACAACTAGATTACCTCATCCTGCTCTCTTTGCAAAATTACATGTCCCAACAGTATGTCTCGCCCCCCTGTTGAGAGCTATTTTTTTCGCTCGCTATTAACCTTGAACATACATGAAACAAATTGATTAATGTTATCTTGTGTAGGTACCCGACTAGTGAATACCCAACAAGTGTAGGAAACACATCTGACATTAAAGTCATCAGAGTTAATCCAATTAACAAGCTCAACTCAGTCTTCCTTCAATACATCAGGAGGGATATGTTGTAGCCTTTCTTCATTTGTGGAGTACTGATCAAAATACCATTTCTTCAAATTTGTCCGATAATTTATGTATTTCTCTCACAGAATGCAGATGACTACCCGTTTCAATTCAAGTTATCATCATCTAGAACTACAAACGTTTCCTAGAGTATACCAATATAGAAGTAAATAGAGTGAATATTATTCAGATTTAATTTGAAGAAAATGTATACAGAAACCAATACATAAAGGGCAGAACTAAGAAGACTTACACAAACTAACATGATTATTTTCGCCTCGTAGTCTATTGGTTCTTTGGGAATATCATTCCAGACTCTCAGCATCAATGGTGCATTTGCTATTTTCCTCACAATATATCGACTACAACTAGAAAAAATAGAGGCATTTTTAGTGCATACCCTACCTTGAGTATTGAACTTCAGGACATCTTTTTCATTGATGTCATTCCTAGACAATAGAATACACCTTGTACTCCGTTGACGTAACTTCTGATCTGGTTGGGATACATTTTCCTTTGTCTAATAAGACGAAGATCTTGTTGATAATTATAGCGGAAATGTAGTATATTGAACTTGTATGTGTATATTGAACTTGTATGCATTCAACTACTTCCTTCATTCATAGATGCATTACATTTATAGATATATTATCTCTACTCAATTATGCTACCCATTTGTTCTATACTAAGACAATAGATAGTGGATGAAAACATGAAAGGTGGACATGGAAACATGGATGAAAACATGGAAGGTGGATGAATATATGGAAACATGGAAAAGTGGAATAAAACAAGGTAAAGTGGATTCCTTGTTTTAAGTATGTTTCAACACTCCCCCTCAAGTTGAATAGTAGGGTCTCCGATATTTAACTTGCATAACACACTTCTGAAACTTCTCCCATTTACTGCCTTGGTGAGTATATCTGCCAGTTGATCTTCAGAACGAACAAACGGAATTACAATAGTCTTGTTCTCTAACTTCTCCTTTATAAAGTGCCGATCAATTTCAACATGTTTGGTACGATCATGTTGAACTGGATTCTCAGAGATACTTATAGCTGCACGATTATCACACATTATCTTACACGGTTCCTGAATAGGAAAACCAATCTCTGTTAATAACTTGTTCAGCCATAGTACTTCTGTGAGACCTCGAGCAATTCCTCTAAACTCTGCCTCAGCACTCGATAGTGCCACCACTTTCTGTTTTTTACTCTTCCAAGTCACCAAGTTTCCTCCCACCATGGCAAAGTAACCTGAAGTTGATCTTCTATCAATCGGATTTCCTGCCCAATCCGCATCTGTGTATGTCTCTATTCTGAGATGACCATTCTTCTGGAACATCACTCCACTCCCTGGTGAACCCTTTAAATATCGAAGGATTCTAAGAGCAGCTTCCATGTGATCTGCTTGCGGCTTGTGCATGAACTGACTTACCACACCCACCGCATATGCAATATCTGGTCTGGTATGTGAGAGATAGATCAATTTCCCAACTAGATGTTGATATCTAGCTTGATTTATTAATTCAGCTCCTTCTACTATCCTCAACCCATGATTCAACATCATTGGTGTCTCAGCTGGTTTACAGTCCATCAATCCAGTTTCTACTAGCATATCTAAAATGTATTTTCTTTGTGAAATGAAAATACCTGTTTCACACCGTAGTACTTCAATCCCCAAGAAATATTTGAGTTCTCCCAAATCCTTCATCTCAAACTCCTGGAATAGATTTTTCCTGAGCTGAACAATTTATTCTTTATCGTCTCCTGTAATGATCATATCATCTACATATACAATTAAACAAGTTACTCGACCTTCCCTTCTTTTTATGAACAAGGTATGATCAGAGTTACTTTGTCGATAGCCATATTTCTTCATGGCTACTGTGAATCTTCCAAACCATGCCCTTGGTGCTTGTTTGAGCCCATAGAGCGCCTTTTTCAATCTGCATACATCTGTCTGTCGAAACCCTGTATTGAAACCTGGTGGTGGTTCCATATATACTTCTTCTTCTAAATCCCCATGTAGAAAGGCATTCTTGACATCAAACTGGTGTAGCGACCAATTTTTGTTTGCAGCTATAGAAAACAGGACTCGAATAGTATCAATCCGAGCAACAGGAGAAAAAGTTTCAGAATAATCAATACCATAGGTTTGAGTATATCCTTTGGCCACCAATCTAGCTTTGTATCTCTCTATGGATCCATCAGCCCTGTGTTTTACAGTAAACACCCATCGGCAACCAACTGCTCTTTTTCCATGAGGCAGTTCACACTTCTCCCAAGTTTGGCTTTTCTCCAGAGCCTCCATCTCGACTTGCATGGCCTGTCTCCACTCCTTACTTTGCAAGGCTGACTCAACATTGTTGGGTATGGATTGAGTGTATACTGCAGTAGCAAATGCTTGAGCAGCATGTGTCAGACTCCCCCTTGCCAAGTTTGCTACTGGATAACGACTTTTCCTTGGACTGTATTCTGGTTCGTATCTGACAAGAGGAACTCCTCTATTTCTCCGAGCAGGTAGTACATATCGTTCCTGTACAGGTGTTTCTTCCAAGCCAATATTTTGAGACATAATGGAACCAGAATTACCCCAATTAGTATTACTAACCTCCGGAATATTCGTCGGGGTTGACGGGGTTGAAGCATCTGGGACCTGTACGATGGGAGATAATGTCTCGGTGGTTCCACCAACTTGCCCTGTTGGAACTATCTGAGGAAACACTGGAGTGGTCACAGTAGTCTGTATCAACCAATCTAATGGAGTATGATCAAAAATCTCCCCCTGGACAGAAAATTGGGTGATATAGTAGAATTCTGTTTCAAGAAATGTACAATCCATGGTGGTGTACATGCGATTATTTTTGGGATTAAAACACCGGTAGCCTTTTTGATTAATTCCATATCCCACAAAGACACATTTGACAGAACATGGATCAAATTTAGAACGATCTGTTTTAGGAATATGAACAAAAACAGAGCATCCAAAGACATATGGTTGTAGTGTCAAGGCTGTGGAGACACTCATATGACTTGATAATACCTGGATAGGTGTTTGAAACTGAATCACAGTCGTGGGAAGATGATTCATAAGATAGACAGATGTGGCAACAGCTTCTGGCCAAAATGAAGTTGGAACATTTGACTCTAGCATTAATGCTCTAGTCATTTCTAGTATATGTCTATTTTTTCGTTCTGCAACTCCATTTTGTTGAGGTGTATGTGGACAAGAGGTTTGATGAATGATGCCTTTATTTTTCAGAAATTGTTGGAGAGCGGAATTAACAAACTCTCCACCATTATCTGATCGAAGAACTTGAATATTTGTATTATACTGGGTTTTGACTAAGTTATGAAATTCTACAAACTTAGTGATGACTTCTGATTTGTTTTTTAGAAAGTATACCCAGGTCATACGAGAATAATCATCAATAAAAAGCACGAAATATCTAAAGCCATTACACGAACTACTATTTGGAGCTGGCCCCCAAACATCAGAATGTATAAGAGAGAAAATCGATTTGGCTCTAGATTCAGATATGTGGTACGAATTTTTATGGCTTTTAGCACGAATACATGTTTCACATACGATTTCTTGACTTGACGGAAATAAACTAGGAAATAATTTATGAAGATACCCTCCAGATGGATGACCCAACCTCCTGTGCCACAACCATTGTTGCCTCGTGACTGTTCCGTGGGCAAGCATTGCAGTTCCGTGTTGAGTCATTTCCTCCACATAATACAGGCCTTGATGTTCAATTCCACGTCCGATGATTTCCCCCGACGGAATATCCTGTAGTAAACACAAATCAGGGTATATTAGCACCACACAATTAAACTCTCTCGTGACATGACTTATTGAGAGTAACTTGCATGCTAAGTTAGGCACATAAATACAATTCTCCAATTTAATATTTGAGGAAATATTAACGGTTCCTGCTCCATGAACCGGTACCAACTCTCCATTAGCTGTCTGTATCATTTCCCGTCTTGGCTTTGAATGACTTAAAAAATCACTCATGTCGTAACTCATACTGTCCGTGGCCCCACAATCAAGAAGCCATTTTCCACATTTTCCCGGTATATCTTTTTGAGCAAAAAAGGTTCTAGCAATTTTTATATCATTTTCAGAATTTATAGATCCCGAGAGCCCATATCTGTCAATTTGGCCCGAACTTAAGCCTTGGTGTTGACCCAAATTCGGACCATCTGTCATTCGACCCAGTCCAGCCGATCGACCCAATTCTCCTTGCATTTTACCTGGCCCGGTTTGAGGAGAGGAGTAGCCCAGCCCAGCCATTCCTTGTGCAGATGTGTTTGGGGTAAATGTTGGATTTACCCCAAACCCTACTCCTTCTGATTGTCCCGCCGCAAGTGTGAAATCCTCTCTAGGGTTCGGAACCCTAGCTCCGCCGCCGCCGTGCTGGTTGCCGTGGCCAGGGACTCCGTCCGCGAAGGAGGCTCTCTTCGTCTCTTCTATGGTGTTCCATGAGTAAGGGGGGTCGCCGGACCTCTCGAACCAACCATTGTTCCAGCCGTTCCATCCGTTGGCCGGAGCTCTTGCCACGGCCGCCATGCCTTCGCTTGGTTGTCCCTGATGGCCGAAGGTGGGGTGGTTGCCTTGGCCTGGTTGTCCCCACCTGTCGCGGCCGATCGCCACTGTGGCGTTAGGATTTCTGGTGCCGGCGCCTCCTCCTTTCGGGCCTCTCCATCCTTCAGGATATCCTACAAGCAGGTAACATTCGGTTTTATCGTGCCTTTGTTTACCGCAATGTGTGCATCGGAGAAACTTCCGTTCAACTCCTCCGATCCGGCTAGGCTTGCTCTTTCCGGCGAGCTGCTGTGGTCGGAGGTTATGGCCCGGGCCGAAACCTCCTGTGTTGATCTCTGGAAATGACCGTGTTGCTAGTCCCGTTCCGATCCCATTGCTGTGACCTTCAGCTGGTTGTTGCGATCCCATAACAGCCCGCCTATCCCGTTCCGATCGGATCGTGGAATACGCCTTTTCGACTCCTGGTAACGGTACAATTCGAAGCAAATCACGTTTTTTCCTTATCGAATTCATTACTTACTGCGTTTAGAAATTGATACAACTTCGATTCGGCCCGTTTGGTGTTCCATGTTTGGATTGATTTCGGGTCTTCCATTGGATTAGGATCTCGTTGTTCAATTTCCCGCCATAATCCTTGCATTTTGGTATACAAGGATTCTAACGAATCCGTTCCTTGTTTTGTGTTGCTGGTTCGGCATATGAGATCAAATAGTTGGACTCCGTCTTGGGCTTTACCGTACGTTTCAGCTAGTCCGTTCCATAGGTCCTTTGCCGTGGGGAACTCGGCATATTGGTTGACCAATACGGGTTCCATGTTGTCGAGCATCCATGAGCACACTACGAGGTCGTCTTGCTCCCACTGTAAGTATGCTGGTTCAGTCATTTTGGGTGGTGCCGGAACACCCAAAAGATGGTGAAGTTTTCCTTGTCCGCCTATCTTCATTCGTATTAAGCGTGCCCACAGGGAGTAGTTACCTTCATTTAGCTTAGTGTTTAAGCTAATATTGGATAAACTGACGGTTTTATGAACGGTGTTGGTTTGTGGCAGGTTTGAGAACATTGCCGCCCACTGAGCTGCAAACGGGTCACCGCCCGTTGGGGTAGTCTCGGTGGTGTGGGTGCTGTCCCCTTCAGACTCTGCCATGATCCAGGTATGTCGGATACCTCCGGTAAATGATGATGCCGAGAAAGGTTCAATCGATCAGTCTGATCGAACAATCCGGCTCTGATACCATGTTGATAATTATAGCGGAAATGTAGTATATTGAACTTGTATGTGTATATTGAACTTGTATGCATTCAACTACTTCCTTCATTCATAGATGCATTACATTTATAGATATATTATCTCTACTCAATTATGCTACCCATTTGTTCTATAATAAGACAATAGATAGTGGATGAAAACATGAAAGGTGGACATGGAAACATGGATGAAAACATGGAAGGTGGATGAATATATGGAAACATGGAAAAGTGGAATAAAACAAGGTAAAGTGGATTCCTTGTTTTAAGTATGTTTCAACAGATCTTAGTTTGCTATTCAAAGACATGACAAAACAATATACCAAAATGACATAAATAAAATGAGTTCTTAATCTTGATAGTGACTTACCTTGTTGTGTTGGTAATGCTTCTTCCACAAAGTTTTGCTCTACGCATACCCTATCTGTTGGAGTGTTCTCCCAGTGAGTTTCGTCTGCCCTTTGTGTTGGAGTGTTCTCACAAAGAGTTTCACCGTCTGAGGATGAGGTAGTCCCTATCAGAATTACAAGTCAAGCTTCACATGAGTATCATGAAAGGATGAGAACAAAGTAAGACTTCTAAATGAAATAAGTAAGATTCGTTGAATGAAATAATTAGACAGCATATGTATGGACACTAATGCATCTGAGAGCGAGCCAGCTTCCCTGGAGATCTTCTTGTAGTTACTTGTTTTGCAGTGATCCTCCTGGTGTTCATTCTCCTACTTCTAACCACCCTGTCAGAAAATGAGAGATTTCAGGAATTGAACTAGTAAAACCATTGGCCAAAAAAAAAAAACTAGAATTGCGGATCATGCAACGTCAAACAGAGTTAAACACTCAAAGAGTAAAGGCAGTAAGACTTAAACATGAAACAAACGACATGCAAGACATAAAGACCTAGCAAACACATAAATGTTTGAACTTTACAGGCGGAATATGCAAGGTCCTTTAGATTTTAAACAGACAAAGAGCAAATAAAAGATAAGAAAGGTAGGTTTCGAACTGACGTGCAAGAAATTACAAACTTTGATTTAAATAAAAAAATGAATTTTCTTGTAAATAAAGGTTGGGGTCTAAAGTGTAATAAGCCATAGTTATCAGTTGAGTCGTTGTAACTGAATCGCTCCCCTCCCTTGCTTTATAAGGTTGAGGCAGAGCAGTAATAATATCATCTGAGAAATTGTAGAAAGTTCTCTTGACTTCTTTGATTTATTTTCTCTCAAGGTATCATACCTTGACATTTCTGTTCAGAAAGATCACCTACATGAAGGCTTAAACACACAAATAATAAAAAAGAAGAGAATTTGAAAGGACACGACCATCATGCATGTTAAACAAACTTTGCTTTCACTAAACATTGTTATTTTCTGGTAGATCCGAACACGAAGGGTCATCCAAACCAAGAAACATTCATGCAGTACAATCATCGTCAACTCTAACTATAGGACTATTCGTGATGAATAAGAAATTCAGGAATTAACGAAAATAAATTAAACCACGAAAACACGGGAAAAGATTTACTTGACGCACTTCTGGTTCGCTGAATATCTTCGCAATTACAGAGACGTTTGAAGGTAAGAGTAGAGAGAAGAATAAAGATATGGGCGAGAGACAATGCTTAATAAGATGGTGAACTGACGGACAAGGGAGAGGGAGAGGGAGAGGGAGAGGGAGAGGGAGGGTCTCTTGTGTTGCGGCTAAATCTGTCTTGAACAGAGTGAAGATCAAAAAGAAAATCGGTTATTCCATTACTTTATTTTTCATTTCTACATTCATTCACTTTTCAACACTTTTTAATTTACAAAAATTCCTCAGTCGACAATTTTGTTGACATCAACAAACTGTTATTTTAACATCAATACACTAATTTTTAAAAAGCTTTCTTACGAAAAAAGAGGCATTCAACTGAAAAGGCTCGTAGGCACTTTTCAAATTCATTTGTTAGATTTCTCTAAGTGGCTTATGAAGTCTCTCTCCGCTAGGTCAAAGTGAGGGAATAGTCAAGCCAACGATTGACTTCTCGTCACAGCAGAAATTGTTGGGTTTCAATTCAATCAGCGTTGTGGAAGAAGGGACGGAGGACAGTGGAAGCTCGATTGCATAGGAGGAGGCAGAGAGAGTCCGATTACGAAAGAGCGACTCGTCGGAAACCCTAGGTAGAGGATACGATAAGCGATAATGGTGGTACCGTGGACACCGACACCGGATGAAGCTGTCTGAGATGGAAGCCAAGCCAAGGCCAAACAAACCGCTATCCCCGACTCAGATAATACCTAGACACCACCACAAACCGAGTCAGACACCAAAATCAATCAAGCCACGGAATCGAGGGAAGGTAATCCTATCTCAGTAGTATAGTAATTGGTGGTTTTAGATTTCGTTTCTAGAGCCAAGTAGATGGACCATCCAAACCGACCATATGAGCCCAGGGATGGCGATGATAGAACAATAAAGGGGAAGTTCGTGGATATTCCGGAGAATGTGGACATATCGACGGGTAATTTGTGCGTGGGGAAGGTTATCTGTGATAAACATGTAAAAGCTACGGTGGTACATAACGTACTGCAACAGGCGTGGGGAATATACACGGGCGTGCGAGTCCAGGAGATTACAGGGGAAGTCATTCTCTTCGAGTTCGAAAGGAGGGAGGATCTTAGGGATGCATTGGATTGGTGCAATGGGTTTAGATAGAGACTTTGTCTGAATCAAGGTTGAAATAGATATCACAACGCAACTCTCAGCGGGGTTCTGGTACACAAGACGAAACAGAGGGATAGGTAGAGCCTCAAATAAGTACGAGCGATTACCGGAGTTCTGCTTTTGGTGCGGAAGAGTGGGTCATACAAAGAGGGCATGTAACCCGGATATCACAGTCTCTGAGGAAGAAGAGGGAGTCCCAATGTATGGCCCGTGGATACGTGCAGATCGACCGAAGAGAAGACGAGAGCAATGTCGATTTGTGGGCAAGAATCCAGGGAATACAGGGGGGGAAGCAAAACGTAGAAGCTGGAAGGATCTAATGAAGGAAAGACATAATCGAGAAGGGAACCAGACACCACAGTCCGAAAAATCAGAGGAATGAAGAGGAAAACAACGTGGAGATGGAGTGAATGGAAATCGGCTGATGTAGGGGAAGGAAGGGGGTAGAGTAGAATTAACAGTGTATGAACAAAGGGGGCAGCTATGGAACAGGTTCACCAGTGAAGGGGACAAGAGGAAGGAGGGCAATATGATGATGATAAGCAGTCAGAGGGAAACTAGCCCGGCAGAAGGAAGTGGGGCAGTGGAGACGGTGGCAGTGACACAGTATGAACTGCGGTACTGTAAGAAGGATGAACTGGTAATGGAGACTTCAGGTGGACTCAGCCAAAGCGACCGTATGAAGTGAACCAGCAATACCACCAAAGGCTAGGCAGCGATATGGAGGAATTAGGTGAACACATAATGCAGGGCACTCTTCAGATAACGCAAAGGACGAAGCAGGGACAAATGGATAACATGGCGTGGGAGAGTACAAGCCAAATAGAGTGAAACATAGGGATTATACTGGGATCTAATGCAACTGTGATAACCGAACTACTGGAAGAGGACAATGACATGAATGATATAGTGATGGAATCAGACCTCCATGAGTACAGGTGCAGTCATGGAACTACATAGAAGAACCGCCTGATTCACCTGCAACAAGTAGGGAAGGGCTGATCATACCCACAAGGCTCAACCCGCTCATCCAGAAGATAAACCTAAAGAGAAAGCACGAGGAAGAGTACGCATCTGATTAAGAAGAAAGGGTGGAGAAAACCCTGAAAAAACACAAAGGGCTTAAAGAGGTGGGGAGAGAGGGGAAGAGTGAGCTGAAGGCGAAAGCTAAGGGTAGGAAGAAGGGTAGACATGGAAGCACAGTCCAAAGGAAGATCATCACAGCAAGAAGCAGGGTTGCAAACACGGGTTCTAATAGTTGTCCCGATACATCTACGCGACCCCAATAAACTACATAGTGTGGAATTGTCGGGGCTGAGATCGGCTCTGACAATTCCATACCTCACCGATCTCACAATAAGAACCAAACTAGACATTATCTACTTAATAGAGACCAAGAATACCGAAGTATATTGCGAAAACATTAGAAGGAAGCTGAAAATGGAGAATTCGTGCTATGTAAATCTGAATGGGATATCAGGAGGATTAGCGTTATGGTGGACGAAGGAGGTGGATGTAGTAATACACAACAAGGACGAGTACATGATCGACACAACTGCAACGAAGGCTAGCGGAGGAGCACATAACTTGGGTCTATGGGAGTACGAGCTGGGGGGAGAGACTCCGACTCTGGACAACCTACGAGGGATAGCTCAAACGAGGAGAGGGCCATGGATGTGTGCTGGGGACTTCAACGAAATAGCTATGGAAGGGGAGAAGCAAAGGGGCCGACCGAAGCAACCAAGGAAGATGGAAGCCTTTAACGAGATGATGCGAGACACTAGGCTAGTAGATATGGAATACAAAGGTAGTCAATTCACCGTGTGCAATAATAGGGAAGAGCCAGACCGAATCAAAGAACGTCTCGACAGGGCCATTGTGAATCCGGATTGGATTCGAGCTTACCCCAATGCGATGGTGATACACAAGCTGCAAATCAGATCCAATCACTGCCCTCTAGTAATACAAGTGGATAGACAGAATCCCAAGAGTAGAAGGCCCTTTAGGTTCGAGAAGGTATGAATGAAGGAATGCAGGGATATAGTTAAGGGAGTATGGGATGGCATGCCGAATGAAGGAAATCCTTCCAAAACTGATAACCCCATTTCAAAGTGGTTTTGTCTCAGGCAGGTTCATACACGATAAGCACTACTGAAAATTCACTATTTAGCGATGGAATTTTAATTATGTCGCTAACACTCCGTCGGTAAAAACATGATTACCGACGAAATATTATATCCGTCTCCACAAATATTTTTAGACGACCGAATTAATTTTTGTTGGAAAAATAATTGTTTACCGACAATATAATTAAATTTTGTCAGTAAAATGTAATAATTACCCACAAAGTTTACATTTCGTCGACAAATAACTATAATTATACCGACGTAACCATATTTTTCTCAGTAAAAAACAAATGTTACCTACAAAATAATATTTTCATCGGCAAAAACTAATTTTACCTGCAAAGTCAAAATGTCGCAGGCTAGTTTCGAACCCACGACCTTGAAGTAAAATCAAGGAATAAATTTGTACTGACAATATAAATAAATTTAGTCGGTAAAATGTAATATTTACCGACAAAGTTCACATTTCGTCGGTAAAGGAATATAATCATATCGACGTACCATTTCTTCGTCGGTAAAAACTTATTTTAAGTAACAAAACCAAACTATTCCAGCTGGTTTTGAACCCACACGAACATCAAGTAAAATCAAGTCTCCTTACCACCAAACCAATTGATAATATATATTACTATTTATCTATTTCATACCTCACAACACTCTTATTCATTTACAAACGCGACTTCTTCATTTTAACCCTAAAACGTAGACCGCAGCTCCAACTTTTCCTCGACCGCAACTCCAGCCTCGCCCTCGGCCGACCAGGTATCTCTTCAATTCAGCCTCCCTGTCGGCTCTTCCTCTCGGTAAATCCTTCTCCGATTCAGGTACGATTCCTTCTCCATTTCTTTTGAAGAAGATACCCAACCCAACATGAAGCTGGCTCGGGTTATGTTATTTGCTGCAGATAACATCCCTCCATTGCAGGTTCTGTCATCAATCTTTACTAACTTTCTAATTTCCTCAATGAATCGATGATACTGATAAACTTTGTTGCCTGGATTCTTTCAGGAGCTTGTGTATGATTATGGTTATGCCCTCGACAGTGTTCTCGACCCTGACGGCAAGGTAAAACAAATGGTATGCGACTGCGGTGCTGTCGATTGCAGGAAACGTTTGCTTTAGAAGCTAACAAGTTATAACATTGTGAGACTAACTCATCCTATTTTTGTCAGTGGATATTTTTCATGAAAACCGGAACAAACCGGATTCTTGTGCATTTTGTTTATGGAAATGCACCAAACAGTAGAGTGTAGGTATGAATGATTGTAGAATTGAAGTAGAAACTAAACCAGACTGGAAGTGTTGTTGTTGATCAATATTTTTTATTGGTTGATTATTGTTGTCTTCCTTCCCTTTCCACCTTTGAATCCCCAAATTATCAGCCTATGCTTATATTATTATATTATTGACTGTACTTTACTAAGTTTGAATATGCATAAAGTTGTTTTTGCTATTGATCCTTTACGAATCTTGCATTTAGGAAGTCAATCCAAAGAGATTATGATGTTCATCGTGAATAATGAACAAATCAAATAAACATTATGCAATAATGCTAGTCTTTTAACAAAATTAGCAACGACTATTTCAAAATGTAGGATGCTGAGCTGAGAAATCTTAACAAAATTGTATTCTACTTGAGAAACCACATAAAAGGGTCTTACAATTTTAGCTTTTTACTAGGCATGATTACCGGTGCTGCGGGCTCGTCTGTGTACTACAACCACTATGAACGCTCGGGATCAGCTTGGGAGTTTCTTTTAACGTGATCTTCGCAGATTGGATGGTCACTGTTCTGCAGATTGTCCTCTTTATTGGTAATCAACATATCTTGTGAGTTGAAGTAATTAATTTCCTTGAAATGGGCATGGACTTGACCATCAGTCATTCTTGTAAGTTGCAGTAACATCAAGTAAGGCACTCATCAAGGGTGTTAAGACCTGGAAAAAAGAAACCATACTTAAAATGGTAATTTTGAAGAATTACTCGGTCTACTCCAACTATGCTAAATCATTCTTTGATGGATTTACATCTGAATCTTGCTTGTTTGTGTTCTTCAGGAAGCTGCAAGGCGATTAGAGTCTAATGGTAAGCTTATATTCCATGAAGTTTTACCTGCTCTACCTGAAGAAAAACAAAAGCAAATTGTGTAGTGATGGGTTTCCTTTTTCCTGAAATACATGAACTATTTAACTAACTTTCGTTTTCGCCAAAAGATAGCTTTCGCAAAGTAGCTATACTTTGGCATATTGGTTGTTTATAGATCTTGTATAAATTAGTCACTCTATTGGTAAACTAAATTTCTTGTTCTTCTAAATATTTTCTTGTATACGTAATATTTGATTATTCTTCTAATTTTTCTTTTTAAAATTAGTTCATATTTTACGGACGGCATTTTCCGTCGGCAAATAATTATTTACCGATGAAACCCATTTCGTCGGTAAATATGTATTTGCCGACGAATTTGACTTTACCGACGAAATCGATTTTGTCAGCAAATACTTTAAAAAAAATCATATTTGCCGACAAACATTCCGTCGGTAAAAAGAATATTTTTACCGACGAAAGATTTGTGCCTTTTTTTCGTCGGCAAACTTTTACCGACGGGCATTCACCGACGAAAACATGTTTTTACCGAGAAAATTTATTTTTGCCGAAGAAATTTACACCGTTAACCGACGAAATAATTGTGTCGGTAAATACCAAATTTTCAGTAGTGAACATCCTTATCACACATGAAGTATTCCATCACCTAAGGACCAACAAAACGAGGGGGAGCGAGGAATGTGCGGTTAAGTTGGATATGAGCAAGGCATACGATCGAGTTGAGTAGGAGTTCGTACTACAAACGCACAAAGGACTGAGATTCTCGAATCAATGGTGTATATGGATAGAGGAGTGCATATCCAAGGTACAATATAGTGTAGTCATCAACGGGAAGAAGACGACTAGGTTTAGGCCAATGGGAGGGATTAGGCAAGGAAATCCACTATCTCCTTACCTGTTCATACTCGTAGCAGATGTGCTGTCACGCGAAATAATCCAGGATGTGGAGGAGCGAAGGTTCGAGGGGGATCCGCATGAAGAGAGTGTGCCCGGATATACACCATTTATTCTTTGCGGACGATTCAATTTTCTTCATAAGAGCGATAGAAAGGAATGCTCGGACACTAAAGGAACAATCGAAAGGTATAGCAAGGTATCCAGGCAAAGGATAAATTTGGACAAGTCATGCATATAGTTCGGCAAAGCAACAAAGGAGGACTCGAAGAGACAAATAGCGGATGTTTTAGGAATATAGGAAGTGGCGGATGCGGGCAAGTACCTGGGTCTCCCGACTAATTGGGGGAGATCAAAAAGAGAAGCCATGAGCTACCTAAAGGATAGGGTTGTCAAGAAGATACATGGATGGAAAATGATGTTCTTGAATAACGTCGGGAAGGAGATCTTGATTAAGGCGGTAATAACAGCGATCCCTACATATGTGATGTCTTTATTTAAATTGACTAAAACGTGGTGTGCAGACATTGTGAGATTAATCGCACGGTTTTGGTAGAATGGACGAGACGATAGAAGAAAGATACACTCGGTTCGTTGGAATCGGCTAACCCAGCCGAAGGACATGTGCGGGATGGGCTTCCAGGATATGACGGATTTCAATAAGGCAATGCTGACCAAGATGGCGTGGAGGTTACTTAACGATGACGGGTCGATGTGGGCGAAGGTCTTGAAAGGCCTATACTATTCGAGAGGAAGCCTAATGGAAGCCACGAAAGAAGCTCGCCCGTCATGGGCGTGGTCAAGCATTTTAACGAGAGGAGATATCCTCAAACTTGAAGGAGTATGGCAAGTAGGAACGGAAGAGAGGATCAGGGCACTGGAGGATGCGTGGGTTTTGGGCATACCGAACCACCGCATCAGTAACGAGCATGGGGAGGCCGACGGTGAGTGCTTAATGGTGAGTCAACTGATCGACACGAATCGTAGGAGCTGGAACCTGTCCGAAATCCAGCACCAACTGACCGAGGTGGAGAAGAAAGCAATCACGGCAATCCACATCAGCAAGACATCGGGCGAGGAGAAGCTGGTGTGGCCAACTGCTGCAGATGGAGTGGCCAGACTACAACTGGTCTACAGGAGGCTACGGAAAACAATGCATCTAGTGGACACTGAGGAGACTGAGGGATCAGATAGACCGAGGGGACATAAATGGCATGATCTTTGGCAAAGCGACACCATTCCAAAGGTAAAACAATTTATGTGGAAGGCATCCCAAAATTCTTTGCCTGTTAAAACTGAATTGGTGAAACAGGGTATACAATTAGACCCGAATAGCATGTTTTGTAACGAGGTGGAGTCAGTGAGTGATGCCGTGTTGGGCTGTGCTTTGGTCAAGACGGTCTGGTTTGGGGGAATGGAAATGCGGCTTGATAATAACGGGGTGGCCGAATGGAATGGGTGGCTATAGTCCAAGCAGGAGTTGCGAGCCACTGTTGGGGAGGCGGGGTGAAGGAGAAGGCTCAGATGGGAGACCATGGCATGGGAGGTTTGGAAGGAACGTTGTCGTGCAATCCATGTAGAGGAGAACCCGATGCCGGAGGTGGTGATAAGGGTAACCCTTACTTTGGCATATGAGACATGGTGAATACTAGCAAGGACCGACACAGCAAGAAGCAGTCAGGGTCGTGGACAGCAGGACCAAAACTGGAGGAAGCTAAGCCAAGGAGTCGTGAAGGTAAATTGCGACGCGGCGTGGGACCAGAGTACAAACAAAGGTGGAGAGGGTATGGTGGCAAGAGACTGGAATGGCACAATTCTAGCAGGTTGGAACGCGACGTGCAATGGGGCAAGCATCAAGACCTTTGAAGGGAAGGCGATCCTACAAGCGACGGAGATGGTGGTTCAATATGCATGGTCTGAGGTAATAATCGAGTCGGATGCATAATATGTAATTAACATTCTCCAGGAAGGACACCTAGCAAAGGATTGGGAGCTGAAGAACGTGCTGACAGATATAATCGAGATGGCAAAGGAAATTCCATGTATCCAATGGGGATTTGTTCGAAGAAATGGGAATAGGTGCGCAAATTGGGTAGCTACGAAGTCAAAACAGTGGATTTGTCCACCTAGTTGGACTATAATACATCCTCCTCCATTAGATCCTTTGTGTTTATCAGATATTATGAAATCTACGTTTGATTAATGAAATGATTTATTGGCCAAAAAAACAAAAACTGAAAAGGCTCTCTTTCAGTTCATAAGAGGCAGAACAGTTCTCCACATTTACGGAACTGAACATCAAACAGAAAATCAAATCCACAAGAAATGATTTCATTATTCCTGTAAAAACCACACAACAAAAAACTTCCATAAAGGTGTTACCTGTATATTTTCAAATTATAACTTCAAAACCATCAAATTGATGAACCTTTCCATCGAGTACATCCAATGATGTTGAACATGACATGCTAGTTTGACCTTTTATGTTAGGTGAGCTATTATATGCATAGTGACATTGAACAAGGTCAGTGGAAAACACATTGTTTTAGGCAACTGGGACTCGATCTTATCCTAATGAGACATGTTAAACTCTTTAGAGCATAAAACTCTAAAGGTATTGGTCATGTCTATCGACAGAGTGCACACACGTTTGGGCAATAATGCTTTGATTTCCACAACAAGATATGTTGCATAAGATCGTGATAATCATGACTTTTCAAACCAACAAGTTTTATGTCTTGTACCTTAATGCAACATGAAATGTTGTATGAATAACTACTCGGGAGCCTCATATTTTTTAGGAAATAACATAACTTAATCTTTTGTGCTTTCAAGAGGGAATAACAGAAAGATGACAACATCGTTTTGTTGCTTTCGCTACGAGATGTTGTGATGTTCTTATTCCCATAGCTTTCATATCAAGTTAGGCTTTGAAATTGTCTATGCTTTTCCTAGGAACACCTAATAAAATCCTAATCAAGGTATCACATACATTTTTCTCAATGTGCACAACATCCAAGTTATAGAGAATTAATAGTTGGCTTAAATAAGGTAATTGAAAAAAAAAATACTATTTCTCTTCCAATTGCCAGTAACGGAGTGTATTCTGACCTTCCTAAATGTTGACTCTTTTTGAATAGTATCTCATCAAGATACTCAAAGTGTTCTAAAACTTCATCACCTCATAATCTTTTTGGAGCGATCCTTAATTCCTGTTTGCCAACGAATGAGCCTTTGTTTTTTCCCCAACCATGATCTGACGACAGAAAGCATTTATGCCTCACAAAAGAACATTTTCTCCCATTATTCAATCGATAAGAATGGGTGTTCATTTGATAAATAGCAACCAGACAAGTTAGCATAAGCAGGCAGATCGTTGATTGACCAAAATACTACTGCATGCATAAGGAAGTTATGTTTTTTGTATGTCGCAAAGCGTAATTCCCCCCATAAGTCATTGAGCTCCTCAATTAATGATTGCAGATATACGTTTATATAATTTGTTGGAGCTTTGGATCCAGGTATCAACATCGAGAGTAAATAATTAGTATCTTTCACGCACATCTTAGATGATACAGGGAATTAGAACAACTGGCCACATACTGTATGGGTGACTTTTATCACTAAAAGGGTCAAACCCATTTGTAGCTAAACCAAGTCTAACGTTGCATGGATCTTCCCCGAAGGCGGGGAGAACGTTGTCAAGTTTCTTCCAATCGCTTGTATCATCTGGATGCCTTAGTATACCATATTTAATTCGATTTGTGTCGGGTCAACTCATAGATGATGTTTTTAATTGCTTCATCGTTATTCTCCGGTGGCAGTACATTATGAAGCATGTGAAACAACTCATCAACAAACTTGTTAGAAACCTTATAAAGCACCTTTAGATGCAACAATTAGACTATGAAAGACATCTTTTTATATGAAGCATAACCAGGATATAATCTATTCTCATAATCTTCTAACATTCTATAAAATATATTTGCCTCTGCATTGAGCTCCTCAGCATTATCCCTACTAATACCACCCAACCCATCATTCACCATATTCTCCATGTCCTCCCTATATGTTGTATTCATTCTGTTAGACATGACAATTTCGTATTCCGCACCATGATCAACCCATGTAGTGTAAGTGGGTAATATTCCAAAATTTTCCAAATGCAACTTAACAGTATTTCTTATCATCAACAAATAACCATTATAACTTATGCAAGGACAATAAATTCTCCATTCTCAAGATAAACGAGAATATGAAAATTCAAGGAATACACTTACCCCTGCCTTATACTCCAAACTTTGTCGATGTTTGTTCATCCAACTTTTATCTGATCCATCTCTTAGTTATGTCTTCAAAAACATGTTTCCAAATGGCTAAAATACAGCTAAAATATATGAAAACTCATATATAATACACATGGCATAGTTGACGATGCCCTTAAGATATCGCATGATCCTCTTTACTGTATGCCAATGCTTTAATCTGGGGCCAACTTGGTACCAACATACCATGCCGATGGCATGATAGATGTTCGACCGAGTACACACCATTGCGTACATCAAGCTCCCGACTGCGCTTAGATACGTAATCTGTTGCATCTTCTCCATTTCTCCCTTAGACTTCGGACGCATATCCATGTCGAGAGGTTACCCAATGGAAGTTGGAGTTTCAATTGATTTGCAGTTACTCCTGTTGAACTTTTTAAACACTTTGTTTATGTAGCTCTCCCGTGAAAGCCACAACTACTTCTTACGACGATTTCTCGAGATCTGTATCCCAATAATATATGCCGCCTCACCCATGTCCTTCATCTAGAATAGAGAGGAAAACCAAGCCTTAACCTGTGTGAGGAACTTCAAACTATTTCCGGCTATGATTATGTCATCCACATATAGAGTCATAAACACAAAGTCTGGTCCAAATCTTTTGGTGTAGACACAATAGTCCTCATCCAACATAAGAAAACCATTTTCCACGACCAAATCATGAAATTTGTGGTACCACTGTCTAGAAGACTGTTTCAGACCATCGATCGATTTGTGGAGTTTGCACACTAAGTGCTCAAGACCTTTCTACACAAAGTATTCAGGTTGCTCCATATAGATCTCCTCTTCTAACTCACCATTGAGGAAGACAGTATTAACGTCCATGTGATACAGTTCCAGATCTAGACTTGTTGTAATAGCCAGAATCAAGCGAATCGTGGTCATTCACACTTTTGGTGAAAAGGTATCCTTAAAGTCCAGTCCCCTTTCTTCGGAAATCCGCTCTCTAAAAGCGTCATGTCTCATGATACTAACTCGGAAACACTCTCACTGTACTACTAGGATATAAACATATATCCCTTGGATGTTTCAGAGTAACCAACAATGATACTCTTCTTTCCTCTAGGTCCAATCTTCCCAAACTTGTTTAAGCAATCATGGGTGTAAGCAGCGCACCCCCATGGGTGCATACAACTAAGGTCTGGACTTCTTATAGTCCAAAGCTAGTATGGAGTGGAGTTAACCGTCTTCGTCGGCACACGCTTCAGGATGTAGGCAACAGTCTTCAAAGCATCTCCCCAAAAGAAAATTGACAATTGAGCTTGCGTCATCATCGACTGAACCATGTCAAGGAGCGTTCTATTGCGCCTCTTTGCAACACCATTTTGCTGAGGGGTGTAGGGAACCGTAAAATGATGAATGATCCCCTTTGGGGTGAATAGATCGTTGAATTCCTCTAAAACGTACTCTCTTCCACGATCAGTGCGGATGGTCTTAACCTTTTAATCTAACTGATTCTCAACCAAATTCAAATATTATCTTAAGCAACCTATTGCCTCAGATTTATGGGAGATCAGGTAGACGAATCCATAATGGGTATAATCATCTGTAAATGTGATGAAATATCTTGCTCTATGTCGATCCCTAACACTAAGAGGGCCGCATACATTAGAATGAACTAATTGCAAAGGATATTTAGGTCTAGGGGCCTTATCAAAAGGCTTTCGGGTGATTTTTCGTGCTAGACAATTAACATACGTAGATAACTCAACATGCGAAATGTTAGGCAACAAGCCCCATTGCGCCAACCGATGCATTCTTTGTTGGCCAATATGACCTAATATAGTGTGCCAATTATTCACATCGCAAACATTTCCACAAGTAGAAGAAAGCATGAAATTATTATTGTTGCATGAATCCAAATCCAAAACAATAAATCCACCAAAAGCTATCCCAAAAAGAAATAGAGTTGATCCTAAAGATAACTGGACAGAATGTTCATGAAAAGACAATTTAAAACCGAGTTTCTTTAATCCTAAGACCGAAATAACATTTTGGTGAATTTGCAGAGCATACAGGACGTCATTTAAGACTAGGATTTGACCACCGCACATACACAATTCAAAAGTTCCAATCCCTTCCACTTCAACACGAGAGTTGTTGCCGACATAGATCCACCTAGTCTCATGTAACACTCTATGGTACTCGACGAGAGCGTCTCGATCTAACTATGTGGTCTGTCAATCTTGAATCCAAAATCCACATAGAACATGATTCAACCAACATAACAATACTAGAAACACAAAGTTTACTAGAATTGCCAACGAGATATACCTATCGCGCTGGTTCTGGGCATGCACTCGCAATGTGTTCCTTATGGCCACAATTGAAGCATTTTCTGAACTCAGGCTTCTTGGCTCTGAGCGGACACTTCTGCACTACTACTTTCTGAGGAGCATCACTCTTTCTATTCTTTGCTATTGGTGCACCTGCGACTGCACGTCGTGCACCACTCTCTTGCTTACGACGATTCTTCTTAGGTTCAGAGAATGACGCCATATGAACTTCAGTCTTAGGCCATGTAGGCTTTAGATGTTGCTCTTCCAACTCAATGTGCCTTCGAACGTGATCAAAGGTGTTAAGCTCTTCCGAGTGGGTCATTTGAATCTTCATATGTTCCTAGGAGTTAGGCAAAGTGCGGATCACGACCTAGATTTGCTGCTCATCAGTTAGGAGCTGACCGACCTCCTTAAGTTCTGCATACATATTGGTCGTGTGTCTCAGTTGCTGTCTCATGGAGTGTTAATGATTTATTTTGTAAGAATTAAACTTTATGTTGAGCGAATGCAGCTGCGCAGTTGTATATACACCAAATCTATCCTGTAAAGCATCCCTCAACCCTTTAGCCATGTCTTCTAGCTCAAATTCACACAAAATATCATCATCCATTGTACTCAGCAATGTAGCGCACGCCTCAGCGTCCTTGGCCTTCCACTCATCATAGAAATCCTTCTGTTGATTCATTAATTCAGTGTTGGGTATTTTCTTGATCTTCTTTATGTGATAAATCGACATTTGCTCAATTAGGGCCATCTGTATCGCATACTCCAGATTTTGTAGTTATCACCGTTAAGTCTAAGATCTTTGTTCAACTCAACGATGATGTTCTTAGTGGCGGCCATATTTCACTAACAAAAAGGAAATTTGATTAGGATCATCGAGACACAAAGAACAATGTTCTAATGCATGTAAAAAGACAAGTCTCAATCTAACATGACAAACTTGAGAACATACTTAAATTCAGAGGACAACCCTATGTCGAGAAGCACTCCCCGTTTCTAAGTACGTCCTAAAGTCACTATTATCAATCGAAACACATTCTATACAAATAGTCTTTAAGGGACCGGAGTCGAACATATCGCATTAAACCAAAACGTTCAACTCTAACATAAGATGATTGTTTTAGTATTATTCCGGGAAATTCGGAGAACCTTGCAGACTAACCAACCGGTTCATACTTACGAACATATCTCCAAGTGTAGTTCAAACTTTATCCAAATTTCCGAAGGTCTACTAAGAACAATCCTAAAGGTTTGCTACCTAGAATATGCGAGAGCTAGATTTCCCTACCAAGGTAATCTATCCTATGCAAGTAAGGTAACAAACCACGCAATTCAATACACACACATACATATTGAAATCTTTTAAAAATAAATTAATTTGAGGCTAATTTATAATTTTCAAAACTTTGAGGACCAAAGTCACCCTAATCAAAAGTATGGGGATTAAAAACACCATGAATAACAGTTAGGGGACTAAAATCACCATGAATAAAACTTTTGGAGACCAAAGTCTCAACAAACAAAAAATCAGGGACTAAAGTCGCAACAAACTAAATTCACGGACAAAAGTCTCAACAAACAAAAGTAATTAACATGTTAGATCAATTTTCACATAGTATGCTCGGATCTCAACAAGTCATAACCTAGTCAATTCTATCACAAGTGCACAAACTATCTACCGTGCACAAAACACAAAGTAACCGAGGGAACTCAAGGAACCCACACAGTGTTTTACTTATCCAGTTATGCATCATTAAATAATATAAGACTCTTCCACCAATTAAATTGACCTAACAATTCATTTAATTAGCCCAAAAACTTATTAATAAAAGAGCCGAGACACAATTACCGGATATAATAAACCATTAGGGCCCACAGAGGATCCATGATCAGCACTAAATTTGTTTTAGACCAATTCAGATGCCCCGAAACATCCAAATTAGCTCAGACCGGTTTGAACAACATTCAACTATTCAAACCAGACTGAACCAGATCAGTCATCCTCTACCAACCAGTCCAGACTGAACTGGTCTGGTCCAACTTTTCAGACCAGACCAGTGTGGACCGATTCATTCAGACCGGTCCAGAGGTCATCCTTTTGCCCTTAACTGGTGTCAGGAGGTCAAACTTTGCAAACCCTAGCAAAACCGCAACTGACACCAGGAGGTGGCCAACCACGAAGGCTGGCGACAGGGGGGTGGGTCGGTTATCCCTGGCCAACCTCACCCCTCACCCTCCCTGCCTCAAGCAACTAAAGTCGTGGCTACAAAGGCCACAACAATAAGTCGTAGGGCCATAACCACGAAGGTTGTGGCCCCACCTGAGGTGGCCGCATGCATGAAAGGTGCGACCCTTCTTCTCGGCCGCAACCATGAAGCTTTCGACCTGCTTCCTCCACCCGAGCCTCAACCACGAAGGATGTGACTAGTAGGGGCTGATTCACAGCCACGAAGGTTGCCACCAGCTGGGACCGAGCCGCAACCCCGAAGGCTGCGACCAAGCTCGGCGTGTCGGCAACCACGATGGATGTGGCCAGCAGAGGTTGAGCTTCGACCATCAAGGCTGCAGCATCCCCTGATTTGGCATCGGGGTGGTGGTTTCTGCGGCAGGGGCTCGTCGCGGTCACGACTGGTTGTGGTGGGGATTTTTTGAAATTCAACAATTGGGAAATCAGCCTAACATGGCTATGATACCAATGTTGGATTGTGTTATACACATCCAATCGTTAGGGCTCAACATAATTACATATAATTAAGTTACCGCTGGAGCGATTGCCTTAGCGGAAGCGGATCTGCCTGAGATTGGGATCACGGTCTGCCGGACGGGAAGACACGCCTAGGTTAACGGGCAGTGACCTAAGTTTCCACACCTGTTGACCTCTGTCTAAACTGTGGGTGACTATCTATCTCACTCTACCTCATCAGATGGAGAGCACCCTCTCTCTCTCTCTCTCACACACACACACACACATACACACACATACATATATATATATATATATAAATATATATATATTATATAAAGGGATAGAGTTTAGGGTCAGTATCGTGTACTGAGCTTACCTAAATGGGCTCCCACTTATGGGCGACCCATTATCCTAAATCCAACACAACCAAAGACTCGTAGCTTCTCATAGTTTGGAGGAGTTTTCAACCATGCAACGAATGAAGAGGCGTGGCGGAGGGTTCAAAAACCTATTGATGAGGTAAGTTTCATTTTAAAATGCGCACAACCAAAAGGGAAGTGACAGGTCAACTTGATGAAGTAGGATAATAAAAATCTCAACTATATAATGATCACAATGTTCAACGTTGTCAATGTGGTAAGGAGTGCATGACAACCTTTTGAGGTGAGTAAGTCCGGAAGTTGAGAACAACGAAGTGATACCTTGAACTAGGGGTGAGCAAAAAAGACAGGCTGGACCGAAATCTCGATAAAACCGGCCCGAGACCGGCTTGACTAAGACCGAGACCGACTAGGACTGAAACCGTGCGTTCGGTTTTTCCCTCTAAAGTCAGTCTCGGGCTTTTTCTCAAAATTCCCGATTCGGACCGGACTCTTAGGAATTTAGGCAAATGAGGAGAGAATTGAGGGTTTAAGGCAATAACTAATGAGAAAATCATCTTAGCATTGCTTAAACTTGAAGATTACAAGAGGATAGGTGTGACTATATATAGAGTTTCTAGGGTTTAGTCATCATTCACCTAGAATACTCTAAATCATATATCATATATCCTAACATTCCATTTACTAGTTAACCTTCTAAAACTTTTAAAAACAACAAAAAATATTGATCCTAACACTTTGAACTATTGCTGCGATATGGTTGAACTGCAAATGATGCACCATGTCTGAACTGCTAAAGCACTGATCAAGCACTATTGCTGCACTAGGACTGCACTAGAGTTGCACGGGCTGGTTGCTGATGCACGAGTTGAGCACTGCAGTAGCACTGAGACTGCACAGGCTGAGCATTGCAGGTGCATTATGGTTGCACTATGGCTTGGGGCACGACTGCTCCACTGCTGGTGCACTGGAGCTGCACTATAGATGCACAAGAACAAGCACATGTCTGCTTGCTTTGACATTTTCAATGGATGAGTACAGGTCTACTCGATTTTGACGACGATTCTTCGAACCCAACACAAGCACAAAGGTAGCTGATACGAACGAGCAAGAGCAAGAGAGAAAACAAAATCAATGCCGCCTTGGTTATGTCCGTAGTGCCTTTTTGGTCACCCAACGTGATCATACCACTTTAGGCTAAACGAAAAACAAGACGAAATCATCCCATCGACATACTCGAACCTGCAGTCACAATTCGAAGAATCGCAGTCCATGATAATCCATGAATCAGCTCACTAGATGAAGCACTTGTCTTAGCAATCAGTGGTGAATAAAAATACCAATGGTTCAAAGAGCACTTCCAATCATGTCTCTGTTCCTTTCTACTTCTTGTTTGACAGTGTTTTGCTTCGAACTAAACCAAGGATGTTGCAGCTGGAAGGATTCGCTCCGCTGGAAGGAATCGTTCGGTTCACTGGAGCGACAAATCGATGTGTTGATGCGTTTTGCAAAATTGACGAATCGATGTGTACCTCATCTCATTTGGCTTGGAATAGGTCGATTCCTTATCATCTGAGTGTTTTGAAGATGAAAGCTACTTAATTCGACCGAGTATGCTGCTGTAATTTGATCGATTTTGAAGATGATCACACGGTTCTTCTGTACAATTTCGGTTTAGATCTCCTGCATATAATCAAATCGAATCCCATTCTTTGTGGAATCGATTGTTGATGCTAGTCTGAATTTGTCGAGGATAAAATCTGCTTGATTCGTCCAACTCTGAAAAGTAATTTACAGAAAAAACTTGCGCGTGGAAGCTGTAGACTGTCCATTTCAGATTTCTGACCGATTTGCAACTGACTTTTGCAACTGAATCTTGATTTCATCCCTAATCTTGTGGCTCTGATACCATCTTAGGAATTTAGGCAAATGAGGAGACAATTCAGAGTTTAAGGCAATAACTAATGAGAAAATCATCTTAGCATTGCTTAAACTTGAACATTACAAGAGGATAGGTGTGACTATATATAGAGTTTCTAGGGATTAGTCATCATTCACCTAGAATACTCTAAATCATATATCCTAACACGGACCAGACCGAGTTGTCTAAAAACCTAATACATAATACTATACTGTACAACAATTTCTTCATCTAGGTCTCAGACTCTCGCCTTCGCATTCTAAAAAACTCAGCAAGTTAGCAACTCCCGTCTCCCTCCCGCCTTTCGACTCTCTACACCCTCCAAGCCTCCAGTCTCCTGTCTCTGTCTCTCTCTCGCCTCCGCATCTCGCCGTCGCGTCTCCGCCATCGCCTCCGCCTCACGCCGTGTCGCCTCGCGCCTCAAGAACACGACTGATGTTGTGGCAGCTCAATTATTTCTTAAGAACATTCATTCAGAGATGAGGGAGGTTGCGTCTAGTCTCTTTGGACATCCAGAATCCGTCCACCATAGACACAACGTATATGGGGAGCTTATGAAGATTTTGATATCTCCTTCACCTGATGTTGAAGAAGCGGTGAATTGGGTTCTTTGTGATGGAGAGGCAGAGGCTCCTGATATTTCACTGCACATGAGAATGTTGATGAATAGATAAGGAAGTTGCTCAATTTATATTATAAGTTTAATAGAACCAGGATGATTATTTCTAACGCATTTCTTTCTTGGGTTAATTACCTCAACCGTTACTTATGTTTGGCCCATGTGATTAAAAGGTTACTCATCTTTTTTTGTGTAGCTGAAACGTTACTTAAGTTTGAACATGTGACTGAAAGGTTACTTCGTGAAGTTTCCGTCAAATCTTACCGTCTAAATGTCACGTGCACAACACATGACCCAATTAAAATGATTTGAAGTCAATTGAAAGGACAATAATGCCCTCCTATCACCTTTGCAACGTTTCCCCCTCGTTTTATAATCATCCCCACACTCCAACTTCCCATCAACTCCCATTTCACTCACACCGAAACTTGCAGACCTCCTCCTTGTCGATTTTGAGCACAGACGGAACCCTCCTCGGTCACACTGCAAGTAAGTTTGTGTTTTTGCTTCGATTGAACTTCGATTTGTGTGGCTTTTCGCATTCTTGCTGTTTTCAGACTTGGGTTTGTGTTCTTCTACCCTGTTTCACTTCGTTAATCCTCGATTCGGTTGAATATTAGGGTTTTGATGTTGGTTTGCGGTACGAAATAATGAAATTGCTGCATAATATGTTCGTATTTGGGTGTGTTTGTGCGATTTGATGCAGATTGTTGTTGAAAATAATGAAATTGCTTAGCAATAATGAAATTGCTGAGCAATAATGAAATTGCTGTTGAAAATAATGAAAATAATGAAAGTTTCAGAAATTGTTGCAATATGGAGGATGGATCTGAGCAAGGTAACTTGTGTTTTTAGGTCTTATGTTTCTCTGAGCAACGTAACTTTTTAGCCTTTGGTTTATATTTTGTACAACAACTTTTTTTTCCAGAAAATGCATAGATGTATAATCTTATTTGTTGGCAACTCCATGCCTTAATGGATACATTAAATGTTTGTGTTCAGGTTAATCCCAAAGTTGCTGACTCATTAGCTGATCCAGAAGAGTATCCTAACCTATTTGATGATTGGCAAGTGGCTCTTTCTGTTGAGTCAAGAGAAGCTGAGACAAGGTAGTAGTGAAACTTGTTTCTTTTAGGTCCTATTGCCTTTAACGAATCTAGTAGCTATATTTACATATGAATGATTGAATGGTTGTTATCTCCCTTGTATATGAATGATTGAATGGTTGTTATCTCCCTTGTATATGTTGATGAAGAGGATGAACCTCTGGAAAATGGAGAAGCAACTTATGAGGTAATTTTTATGAGGATTTGCACTTCAGTTAACGGGATGCAACTAGAATCTTTTCTATGCTAAATATATCATCATGTTTTGTCAACTTGTTTATCTGAATGATGACAATTCCTTTTGCCATCTACTATACTTCTCAATGCCTCCAACTTTGCTGTATCTATTTTACCGTGTTCTGGATCAGGTTTCTGCAGAGTAAGCAACGAAGTGAGAAGGGAGGAGGACCTTCAGTTAAATATCAATTTGGCAATTGGATAGTGAGGAGGCAATTGGATCCAATTTGGCACACATTGGGCAAGAAGACCAAACATCTTGTTTCATATTTGAAGACTTTGAGGAAGTTGCTAATCTTAATGAAAATAGCAAAAGCTATAGCAAAAGGAAGCGAAAACTAAATGGAGAATAGCAACTTCAGGGTAATGAAGATGACAATGGATTTGTTTTAGTTGCTTGTAAAGAATTTTAGTTGCTTGTAAAGAATTTGTTTTATAGGATGGATTATGTTTTGGGATGTATTCTGAATTCTGGATTTTGATGGATTATTATGGATTCTGTGTTTTTTTTAGGCTATTCTGGATTTTAGTAACGGTTGGGTAACAAAATGTCCAAACTTAAGTGACCTTTTAATCACAGTTCACAAACGTAAGTCACCTTTTAATCAAAGTTCACAAACTTAAGTCACCTTTTAATCACAGTTCAGAAAAGATAACACTTCATTTAACAACATGTCCACAAACATAAGTCACCACCTTCGCAAAATACACATTGTTCTTCATCCTTCAGTTACAGAAAAAGGTACAACTAACTTCTACTAATTCTTCGCAATTGAACTTAGAACAAAAACAACAACAACAACAATTACCAAGACTGCAACTAACTTTCGATTGGGTCGACTTTCAAGAGCTCGGGTTTTCGCAACATCCAATTGTTCTTTCAAATGTTTCTCTCTTTGTTGAAATTGCATCACTGCAATCCGACCCGACCGTAAGGGCACATAGCTGGATCTTCCCAGTAAAAAAAAACACATCTGGGGTTCTGTACATACTACAAAAGAAGAAACAACAAACAATTACCTCAGATTTGACGATTTAAGGTTCGAAAATAAGGCTTTACGATTCAAATTACTGCAGCAAAACGAATTAGGGTTACCCACTGTCAAATTACCTCAAAATTGGGGCTTCTGTCTTCTGTTCTTCAGTTCTTCTCAATTGGGTTCTTCGGTTCTTCCTTGTTCTAACTTCTCTTCGCGCTCAAACTTCTCTTTGGTTCTTCCTTGTTCTTAAATTCTAAGAATCAGCTGCTGTTAAGTAGACAAGCTGTTTAGGATAGTTTAGGAACTTCAAATTACAAGTACATCACGTGACAAACACATGTGACTACTTAACATGAAGAAATAACGACAGCTAGGTGATAGTAACGGTTCAGTCACATGTGTCAACTTAAGTAACGGTTGAGCTCAAGTTTGAACGGTTCAGTCACATTGTCAAACATAAGTAACAGTTCAGGTAATTAACCCTTCTTTCTTTGTACAAGTTGAAAACCTTAAGGTAGAGACATTATTGAAGAAGATACTTTTCTTTGTGTGCTAATTTCAGATCGGTGAGAGCCACACATGTGCTAATTTATTGTGTTTTGTGTTTGTATGCTCTAAATTTGGTAAAAATTCGGACAAAAAAGTGTATTTTGTTTTACTGAAAATTTTGGTAATGGACCGAGACTGGCCCGAGTCAAGCAAGACCGACTCAGGCGAGCTTTTTATACCGAAGTCGGTCTCAGTCCTTCAAATGTGAAGACCGAAATTTCAGGCTCAGTCTTGCCAAAAAACCCGGCCCGACTCGCCGAAGCTCACCCCTACCTCCATCAGAAGAGCCTGAGACCATAGTTATCAGAACCGTCCCGTATTCCAAAAACCGTCTGTTTCAACCCGATTCAAACACTATTCATTTGTAAAATAGTATTTTAACTGAACTAAACCGGACAGGGGTCCAGTTCCCGGTTGGACCCGATCGGACCGCCGGTCCGGTCCGGTTCTGATAACTATGCATGAGACAGTGGATAACGCAAAGAATTTTTGACACGTGCCTTGAAATTGGCAAAGACATTAACAATACGGGATTTTCGTTTAAGTGAGAAAATAGCCTAAAGGTGAGCAAATACTATTTAGATAAGGAACCTACTCATATCCGGTCTTCTTTATAGGAGGGTCTGAGTTTTTCTTATTCTTTTCAGAAACCTATTTAATCGGTTCTAGTACCACTCCAAATGTTAAGTTCCCGAAATCGGATGAATGTACGTTTATAGATATTGATAATATTTATATTTTAACCAAAGATATTATATTTGGTTAACCCTACTCCTTCTACTCCCCATCCATTATCTTTCTTTCTAATCTCCACGCAACCGCTCCATTCCTTCATCGATAACGCAACAGTCAGCAGCACAACACAAGTGCACAGTTTCATTCTCTTGTTTTCTTGTCATCTCCATCATCATGATGCTCTTGCGGCTCGCCCTTATCGAGTTCTCGACATCTTCCACAGAGAGGTAATTATTCTTCAACGCCACTGAAAATACTTCAGCGCTAACCTCGATTAGAGCAGAGGTGTTTTAAAATATTAGTTGCAGTGGAATTTAAGATGACAACGATGTAGGTTATTGTTTGTTCTCTATATCTTAGGGGGAGTAAATGAGTGCCTAGTGTTTAATGTTTTAGCTTCTTCTGTTTCTCCGAAAATGTGTTCCGGTGGAATGAGTTTCTAATGATTGCGAGCATAAAGCAATTATTTGTTTTAGCTTACAGTTAGTTCTGTTAATAAGGAGTGATAAGCTCTCGTACCACGGATCAGGAGTGAAATAATTATTATTGAGTCGACTTCAACTCTAACCTTTAATCTTCAACCCTTTTTCAATATAAAGCAAGACTTATATATAATCTATGTCGAGATAATAATTTTTTTTAAAAGATAATAATAAATATATATCTAATATAGATAAAACATTATCTCTAACGCCCTCCCTCTCCCTTTAACTGATGTTACAAGCAACAGTTTAAAGAGGAAATGGATCTTTTTCAAAAAGTAGTTATATTAGGAAAAGTATTTGAAAAAGTATACATCGAGAATTTTTTTTTAGCAAACTATGTATACGCACACCCCGGGATCACGCCTACTGGACATAGGCGCATCCCAGGGGTGCGCCTATACCAAATAGTTTTTTTTTTTTTTTAAACAAATTTTTCAATAATGATGACTCAATATTTAATTAAATATAAAATTATATATCTATTCAAAAAAATTTAAAAAAATTATAGTAAGTAGATATTTTAATTGCGATTCAAATGATGCAAAAAATATTAAATTTGGATTTACGGATTGCCTGTACAGCATGCCGTAAGTTGAGATATGAAAATTGTACTTAAAAAATTATAACTCGAACCATGTAACTCCAAACTCAACACGGTTAACGCCATTTAGGTCGTAAATCAATTATCTACGTAGGATAATTTTTTGGATTAAAAATACAGTGATTTTGTAACCCCCCATCGTTTACACCCAAATTTGACTGAAATAAGTAAATGCATTAGGTGAGAAATTTAATTATATACTTACTCAAAAAAAATCAAAAAATTTATCATACGTAGATAACTGATTTACGACCTAAATGGCGTTAACCGTGTTGAGTTTGGAGTTACATGGTCCGAGTTATAATTTTTTAAGTACAATTTTCATACCTCAACTTACGGCATGCCGTACAGGCAATCCGTAAATCCAAATTTAATATTTTTTGCATCATTTGAATCGCAATTAAAATATCTACTTACTATAAATTTTTTAAATTTTTTTGAATAGATATATAATTTTATATTTAATTAAACATCGAGTCGTCATTATTGAAAAATTTGTTTTAAAAAAAAAAACTATTTGGTATAGGCGCACCCCTGGGTGCGCCTATGTCCAGTAGGCGCGACCCCGGGTTGCGCGTATACATAGTTTGCTAAATTTTGTTTCTGGAGGTATACTTTTTCAAATACTTTTCCTAATATAGCTACTTTTTGAAAAAGATCGAGGAAATGCCATGTAACTTTCGTAGCTTCACGAATTCATCCTTCTTTAAGGCATTAATAAATATATCAGAAAACTGATCTTCATTTCGACAATAGAGTAAGTCGATTATTCCACCAGGATTGTTCATCACCAAACATGTTTTGTATTTGTATACTTCACCTTTCTCCTTCACCTCTGTCTTATATACTCGCTTGGCTCCACAGTTGTTGTGTCCTTGTGAGAGTTCTGTCAACTCCCAAGTATATCTTTCTTTTTAATTGATTTAATATTGGCATAATTTTGGCATCCATTGCGTCATTTAATTTTCTTCTTTAATAGCACCACAGTGGATGAGGATTCATTAACTTTTGGTGAAATTGCAGTGTTCGGAGAAGAAATTTCAACTGGAGGTGAAATTACATCCTCTGCAAGTGAGGAAGCTTGTTTTGTTTCTGCATCATTTACAAGAACAACTTGTATAGGTTGCGGCTCATTCCTATCCCAAGTGTTTTCCTCATCAAAGTGGCATCCCTGTTGATCACATTCTCGGTTAATGGATTAAACAATTTATAGGCTTTAGATTGATCACTTACACCAAGAAAGACACATTTCTCAACTTTGACGTTAAGCTTCTTCTTTTTCTCATCCGAAATATGAGCATAAGCAGTAGGTTTTCCACAATAGGTTTTCTACCACTCTAGGCCTCCTCGGGTGTTATATTCTTAACAACAATAATCGGACTTCTGTTTGGATCATGAACACTCCAATTTAATGTTTCAGCCATAAAATTTGTGGGTCATTACCTCTTTTAAGTAGACTTCTAAGCATATCAACAATGGTTCTGTTTTTCCTTTTTGACACACCATTCTGCTGAGGTAGATAGGTTGCAGTAAATTATTTCCGGATGCCATGTTGTGCACAGAACACTTCAAATTATTTCGAGCAGTACTCACCTACTCTATCGGTCCGAAAAGATTTAATCATTTTTCTCTTTCACATTCTCCACAAGAGCCTCATAATTCTTGAATGCATTGAAAGCCTCAAATTTCTCCTGTAGAAATCAAACCCAAGCCTTCCTTGAAAAATCATCAAAGAAGGTAATAAAATATTTTTTACCTGCATTTGAAATTGGGTTAAGTGGACGACAAATGTCTAAATGCATCAATTACAGAATATGCTTTGCTTTCCAGGACTTCCCATTTATGAAATTGAGAACGTGTTTATTTGGTAACAACACATTCTTCACACTTTACAAGGAACCAAATTTTCTAGGAGACTAGTTACCATTTTCTTATGTTGAAGTTTCTTCAAACGTTTATAATTCAAGTGTCCATACTATAGATTCCATAGACAAAATGGAAACAACGCATTAGGGTTGTTTAACGTCTTGCATAGTTATCAACCGTGTCTCTTCTTCCCGCTGCTTGATGAAATATGCATTATTTTCTTCTTTTGACAACTTAGTATAACAATTAGATACATAATGACCAAATTTACAACATCTAAAACATTCCACTCGAGATTTGTCATAATCTCATCCTCTGCTACTCCCTTGGTCATCCGTATTTTTTGCGCCATCTACTTCCGTGACCTCCTCAGTCTTCCATCTCTCCTCCCCTACTTTTACCTCTTGGGAAAGTATTAGTAGAAACCTTCAAAGCTTGATTTTCACTATTTGAGCTTCAATCCATGTTTCGATCATGAACTAGTAAAGAACTTTGTAATTAGTCAAGGCTGAGTAAATCAACATCTTTTGATTCTTCAATTGAGTAGACGATATTAAATTACAAGTTGTTATCCTAAGTTGTTTAGGGTTATATTTGTTATATTTAATTAGTTCAGAGTGTATTCTGATTGTTTTCTTTATAGATTAGATTAGCTAGGGTTAGAACCTTAGGGGCTTGTGTTGTAAATAGGTTAGACTTATTCTCCTATATAAGGAGCCCTTCCTGCAGTTTATTGCTACGCAGTAATATACAGATTCATTTTCAGATAGTTGTCTTCTCATCTAGGGTTTACAATCCTTACGCTTCTTTGCTGTTCCATTCTCTTGTTTGGTTAAGTTCTTTACATGGTATCAGAGAATAATTCCGTGCTCTGACGCACCTCATCGATCCTGTCCTCTTCAGTACAGACGACTTCGCTTTCTTACCTGTTTTTCTCTCCTAAAATCTTTCCCTATGGCATCAACCTCTGCACCCCTCTCATCTTGCTCTACCACTGTGGTAGGAGTCACCGGTCTTCCGACCATGGTGACTCCAACTCCGCCCATGATAGACCATAACCACCCTTTGTTTTTACACCCCTCAGATACTCCTGGATTATCTCTTATATCTGAAAAATTGACTGGTTCAGATACATATTATTTTTGGAGTCGGGCAATGTATATTTCTCTCTTGGCAAAAAACAAGTTGGCTTTTATAGATGGGTCGTGTGTTAAGGAAAACTATGATGCCAGTCTGCATCATATTTGGGATAGGTGTGATGCTTTGGTGTTTTCTTGGATTATGAATTTTGTGTCGCGTGATCTTATGTCTGGTGTTGTGTATTCAACAAGTGCTTTTCGTGTTTGGAGTGATCTTAAAGAACGCTTTAACAAGATCAATGGATCTAGAATCTTTCAGTTGCATCGTGAGATCTCTTTAGTCCAGCAAGGTGTTGAGTCTGTTTCTGAGTATTTTTCTAGATTGAGGTTGTTGTGGGATGAGTTTGAGTCTATATGTTGTCTTCCTAATTGTGGTTGTGAGCAATTCCAGAGGCATCTTGAGCATGCGTCAAACCTAAAGCTGTTCCAGTTCCTTAATGGTTTGAACGAGTCATATTCGGCTATTAGGTCTAACCTGCTCATGAGAGAGAGACTTCCCTCTCTTAACCAAGCTTACTATGTTCTTATTCAAGAAGAGCATCAGAGAGGCATTTCTGAGAACAACATGGCCAATATTGTGAACCAATCCAGACCATCGAGAAGGAATTTGTTCTGTGATTTATGTAAAGGCAAAGGGCACGATGTGACCCGATGCTTTAAGAAAAACGGTTTTCCTCCTGGTTGGAGGAGAAACAACCAGGATCAAGGAAAAAGATCCCAAGCCAACATTGCCAGTACCAATTCCTCTCTCTGTTCTACACCCGAGTCTGTTGATACAGGTTGTTCTACGCCTCTGGACATGCCGCGCAACGAATCTGCCATGATTTCAACTAAGAGCTTGGAGCATCTGGCGCTAATGTTGAGTAAGATTCAGGAGCAACAGGACACTCCCGAAATAAGCGCAAATGCAGCAGGTATGGTTCATTTTTCCAACCCTGTTCGTAAATCAGATTTCTGGATATTAGACTCTGGAGCTACAGATCACATGAGTAGTAGACTAGATTGGTTAACTGATTTAAAAAATATTAGCTCCAGTGTCCGATTACCAAATGGTTCATGTACAGGTGTTTATAAATCTGGAAAATGTTTATTTGGTAATCTAAAAGGGTTGAATGATGTTCTATATCTGCCAGATTTTAAGCATAATATAATGTCTATCGCGAAATTAACCAAAGATTTATCTTGTTCTGTTACCTTTTACCCTAAGATTGTCCTAATGCAGGATCTTTACAGTGGAATGGTATTGGGGATTGGTAGAGAAGCTGAAGGGCTTTATCTCTTCAAGCCTCATATACCATCCACAGCTCTTCAAGCTTCTCCTTCCTTGCATTCTGCTCCCATGTTATGGCATAGACGGCTAGAACACGCATCTTTTCAAACTTTAGAAAAAATTGATTCCCTTAGATCTGTTGTTTTTCAAAACAAATGTGTTGTTGGTTGTTCTGTTTGTCCGTGGGCAAAACAGCATAGATTACCTTTTCCTGTTAGTTCTTTGAAAACATTATCTACTTTTGAACTGATTCATATGGATGTTTGGGGGCCCTATCATAAGCCCACTTATGACAACAAGAGGTATTTTCTTACTATAGTTGATGATTTTAGTAGAAGTACCTGGACTTATTTGATTGCCCTGAAATCTGATGTTGTTGTTGTGATTCAGTATTTTCTTATCCTTGCGAAAAATCAGTTTAATAAATCTGTAAAAAGGATAAGAACTGACAACGGGAGAGAATTTTTTAATGAGCAGTTTAACTCCCTTTTCAAAACTCAAGGAATTTTTCATGAGATTAGTTGCCCGTACACTCCTCAGCAGAATGGAGTGGTTGAAAGAAAACACAAACATCTTTTGGAAATTGTTCGTGCAATTAAGTTAGAAGCTGATATTCCTTTGAGATTTTGGGGTGATTGCATATTAACAGCATGTTATTTGATGAATTTGATGCCTACTCCTGTCCTTAATGGAAAATCTCTGCATGAAAAATTGTTAGGAAGAAAACCGAATTTATCTCATCTTCGTATATTTGGATGTCTTGGTTATGCAATGGTTTTACCCACTTCTGATAAATTTGCATCTCGTTCTGCTGTCTGTGTTATGATGGGATATTCATTGACCCAAAAAGGGTACAGGTTATTGAATTTACAGACCAACAGTTTTTTTATTAGGAGAGATGTTAAGTTCATGGAGGATGTTTTTCCCTTCAAGAATATGGAGAAAACAAAGAAAAAATTGTTTACAGATGTACCAGTTGGACCGACTGATGTTGATCTCAGTCTACCCAATTTAAATGCGCCATTGGATCAAATTACTGATCCCGACCCTCCTGAACATCCAGCTGATGAGGATGATTCTGACAGCCATGAACATTCACAAATTCCTAATGAAGAACCACGAAGGTCTTCTCGACTAATTCGAGCCCCTACCTGGCAGAAGGATTATGTGATGTCTGGCAGCAATATTGCTTACCCTATCCACAATCAGGTTTGCTATGATGGTATCACTTTCAATCATAAATGCTTTATCAGTTCATTAGATAAGAAGTCTGAACCTAAAAACTATGTTGATGCTTATCTTGATCCTAATTGGATTGATGCTATGAAAAATGAGATTAAGGCCCTAGAAGATAACAAAACCTGGACTATTGTTTCTCTTCCACCAGGTAAAAATGCAATCGGTTGCAAATGGGTATATAAAATAAAATATAATTCGGATGGCACCATTGACAGATATATGGCTCGTTTAGTTGCAAAAGGATATAATCAGAAAGAAGGAATCGATTATGCTGATACTTTTTCCCCTGTGGCCAAAATGGTCACTGTCAGAACCCTTCTTTCCATTGCTGCAAAATGTAATTGGCCCCTTTATCAGATGGATGTGTATAACGCCTTCTTGCAGGGAGATTTAAAAGAAGAGATTTTTATGCAAATTCCACAAGGTTTTCGCAAACAGGGGGAGAACAATCGTGTATGTCGTTTGCAAAAATCCTTGTATGGATTAAAACAAGCTTCAAGGCAATGGAATATGAAACTCACTGAGGCCTTGGTAAAACATGGCTATCAGCAAAGTCGTTATGATTATTCCTTATTTACTAAGAAATGTGGTTCTATTATTGTTGCTTTGTTGTTTTATGTTGATGACTTAGTCATCACTGGAAATAGTCAGCATCTTATTACTGAGTTAAAAGCAACCTTACAAAATAACTTTAGGATGAAAGATTTGGGAGAATTAAAGTACTTTTTAGGTATAGAAATTGCTAGATCCAAAAAGGGTCTCTTTCTGTGCCAAAGGAAATATTCTCTTGAACTTCTTGCTGAAGTTGGTTTGTTAGGAGGTAAACCCAGTAAAACTCCTATGGAGCAGAATCTCAAGATGACCTCAAAGGGATATGATGAGACTTATGGGCTGAATCATGATGATGCCTTGATATCTGATCCCACTTTATATAGATAAGTTTTTATGTTCAACATCTCAGTCAGTTTATGCAAAATCCCAAAACATCTCATCTTGATTATGTGTATAGAATAATCAGATATATTAAAAATCAGTCTGGTTTAGGAATTTTATTATCATCTGATTGTGATTCAAATATTATTGGTTATTGTGATTTTGACTGGGGAAGTTGTTTAGAAACTAGGCGATCCATTTCAGATTATTGTGCAAAATTGGGTAATTCTCTTGTCTCTTGGAAAGTAAAAAAATAGGCTACTGTGTCTAGATCTTCAGCAGAAGCTGAATATCTTAGTATGGGGTCTGTTGTTTCTGAAATTATTTGGTTAAAAGGTTTAATTAATGAGTTTGGAATAAGTAATTCTGTTCCTGCTAAATTATATTGTGATAATAAAGCTGCAATCCAAATTGCAGCAAATCCTATGTATCATGAACGTACTAAGCATATTGAGATTGACTGCCATTTTTTGAGAGAACAGATAAATGCAGGGGTGGTCAAGACAGAGTATATACGTTCTGGGGAGCAAATTGCGTACATATTCACGAAGGCGTTGGGAAAAGCTCAACATTATTATCTTCTCAAGAAATTAGGAATGATTGATATTTATTTAGGATATCAGCTTGAGGGGGAGTATTAAATTACAAGCTGTTATCCTAAGTTGTTTAGGGTTATATTTGTTATATTTAATTAGTTCAGAGTGTATTCTGATTGTTTTCTTTATAGATTAGATTAGCTAGGGTTAGAACCTTAGGGGATTGTGTTGTAAATAGGTTAGACTTATTCTCCTATTTAAGGAGCCCTTCCTGCAGGTTATTGCTACGCAGTAATATACATATTCATTTTCAGATAGTTCTCTTCTCATCTAGGGTTTACAATCCTTACGCTTCTTTGCTATTCCATTCTCCTGTTTGGTTAAGTTCTTTACAGACGACATAATTGAATTTTGGGTCAAGGAACATAAACTTTTCTCCACAATAGTGACATCTTGTATCTTCTCGCTGTGGCAACACATCTTGTTGTTGACCTCCATCGTCCTGACAAAATAGTTAGAGACAGATCCCTCTTCTTTCATCTTCGGTGTCTAGAAATCGTTTCTCAAGGCCTGAAGTTGTGTGTGCTTTACTCTATTCGAGACCATAGACTTCTTCTTTATGGAGTCCCATATATCCTTGGAAGTATCTTTTGCAAATAATTATTTCCAATGTGGGACGATCAATTGCCTTAAAGAGATAGTGTTTCGTCTTCAAGTCATTCAATTTTCTCTTTGCCAATTCCGCTCTTTGGGCCTCTGTCAATATTCCACCTTCAGGTGCCTGTTGAATGCTTGATTCAACGACGCACCAAATTTTCCGTACCCGCATAAAATTCTCCATTATTATACTCCAGTTATCATAGTGTGATCACCCTCGTATCAAGAAATAGCGTCTTGGACGAAAATAAAATATGTCAATGAAAATGCCCTCATGTGTTTCTCTCCCCTCTAAACCTTTGACTCAGATACCACTGTTAATAAGCAGGGATAAGCTCTGATACAGTGTTTACTCTACAAAAGCTTAACAAGTTTTAAGGCAATTTATCCAGATTGGTCTGCTTTAGCTTATAGCTTGTTGTAGGGCAGGTTTTCAATGTTAGTGATCATAGTTACATAAACAAATGTGAAGGTTATAACTTTAGTATGTGGTCGTAGAACCTTTAAATTTTGATTATTGACTAGTCTCTCCTATCCTATCTCAGTGTTGAAGAAACTTTTAGACACTATAAATGTTAAAAGTTAAATGGTCATTATCAAATGCATCAAAAACATTTTTGTAGTTTCTGTGAGTGATGATCTGCTCATATTCTTTCCTTTTTCTTTTTTATACTATCGCTAGGGAAGCTCAATATTAAACAGGTAGTTCACCTTTAGCATTAGGTGTGGAAGGATGAGACCTGTAGTCAATAGGTTACTTGACACTCTTAGTAAACATTGTGGAAAGATACTCCTTTTTGTTGAGTGATGTTATGTAATTGCCGCATGATCTGGACGCATCAACAACCTGTTACAATGGTTGAGAGAGAATGGTTTACGAATTTTATTTCGAAATTACAACATTTATACAAATATGTATCACAGTTTATTGTGGCTAGAGATTGTGTGAAAATGTATGTAAGTGAGAAGGTCGTTTTGAAATAAAAATGTATGAAATAACAAATTGTATTAATCAATGGTATATGTGTGTTTCCATTCAAAATCAAGGTTACTTGCGTCTCGCTGTGCATTTTATTGATGATGGCTGAAAGTTGCGTAAATGCTTTCTGAACCTTGTTGTGAGGCCTAATCATAACAGAATATATTAGTAAAATGGCAGTATACATAAAGAAATGAGTTAGAGTTGGAGCAAAGTGTAAACATGGTAGATTCTTATAATTTTATGTTGGTATTGTGATTGTTGTTTCCTGACACTCGAAACGGTTAGGATGGTTTTTAGGGGAATATCCACTAAAGTGAGGGTGCCACCAAAACTATACTCATTTATCATTTCAGTATAATGGTTGACATAATTCATATAAATCATGGTTAGGTTAATGGACCAGCCAAATGAGTGAATGGAAGCGACACATGACACACATATACATTGATATCTTTTAGGTGTACCCATGTCAATATAAAAGAATCTCATATTCATTTGTAGAGTAATACAAGTCAAGTAGAGCATTATTCTCACCTTCTAAGTATTATTCTTTGTGAGTTTGAGGGAAACACTGTTTAGATACTCATCCTAAAGTTGCACGAGTGCGGTGAGAGCATAAGACTTTCTTTAAGCCCGTGATATCAATATCATTATTTCACTACAAGAAACTCGTGTATTAGCGTCGGCATAAAATCGTTGTTAAGCGCTTAAATTGCGCTGCTACCACTTAGCAGCAACGAAAGCTTTGTCAGGGTAGCCTTCGGCGCTAAATCGTTTACCCATCACCAATTGACCATTGTTAAGTGATGCTAAGATGACATCTCCCCAAACCAAAGTAGGTTGTTGTTAAACACAATGAAAAGGCGACGAACACATTTGCCATGTTGTAGATGAGTTTTACTGATGAAAATGTTTCATCGTTGAATTTTATTTTTAGACGTAACTTTAAGGGGTTGTCTTTTATTCGAAACAACGTCCATTTACTTGTTGTAAATACATGTTTGTAGTGATAACAACCACTAATATCAGTTTATGTCGCTGATAAATCCATACTTTTTGTGTCAACAACCAATAATTATTGTTAATGACAAACAATTGTAATGTGTTTTTATGAATTATCTAATTATTGCTATATGATATGAACTACACAATACAGAGTAAAACATATAATATATTATTTATCCAAGTATATATATACATCTTAATAAATATCCAAACTACAAACATACAATAATTTTGAATGATAAAGAACAAGTCATAATTCATAATCCTTAGCGAGTTAGATATGATCTTCAAATATGTAGCTTGCTGTCTCTAACCTTCTCAGCAACCAGAAAGGCAGAATAGAACCCAACTTCAAATTGACCAATCAGACCATTGTCTGCACCCAGATCCTTATTTTCCTGCATTATTAAGAATGTTTTGTTTCAATTACAGAAAGTTCTAAAAAAAAATGCATGGGCTCATATCCTAAAATTACCAATCAGACCATTGTCTGCACCCAGATCCTCACACATTAGTACATATATATATATATATATATCGAGAGAGAGAGAGAGACCAATAAGCATATCTCGGCTTTCATTCACAAATCAAAAAAGGGTATTACCTTTACAGCCTTCAAGAATTTGGAGGTACCACTCTGAGCAATAGTTCCAAGACACTAAATAAGTTCATCTTTTGTCATCCCAATTCCAGTATCTCTGCAAATTGTATTGTTCTATCACCAAGCCCGATATTAAAGGGCGATAGATAAAGAGATAGTTGAAGTAGCTTACGTTATGGTAATAGTTCCGTTGTCAGAGTCAGTTTTAATTTTAATCTCCAAATCACCAGTATCTCCAAGAAGATTTGGCTCAGTGACACTTACAAATATGAACTTATCGAGTGCATCACTTGCATTACTGCAAGAAAATTAACTAGTGCATTATTGGACTATCAAGATATGCTATATGGACAAATAAAAACAATAATATTGTATCCATGATACAAGCTCCACCCAAAATTGACTACATTTATCTGTCCATGATATCGAACATAATATTGTATCAGACTTGTAATGTGGTCAAACTCCTTACCTGACAAGCTCTCGAAGAAACACCTCCTTGTGGCTGTAGAGTCTGTGAACTATCAAGTCTAGTAGACGACTGACCTGAGACAAATTTCACTATATTAATTAAAAGCTTGGTAAAGACAAAACATGTCTTCTCTCAACAGAATTGAGTTCCAATGAAACATATCAACAATCTACACTTAATGACATTGGAAGATAGTATTTTTCATCTAATGGTCTGCAATAAACGCTATCCTTTATATAAGTATTGATTCTTTAGCTATAAAAACTTTCAAATAAAGTGCAGAGCACGAACATGAGCTCCATTTTCTCAGATCGCTCATTGAAAAGCAAGAAGTCAAGCAAAGGATATCATGATTACCAAAATTCATAAATTTGATCAATCAACTAATCACCTGTCTCTTTTCCCAGTCATACTTGCGCTCACCAACAACAGGGCCAAAGTTTATGTGTTCGTCTGAACCCACAAACACAGATTGTGGGTTCCACGAACCCAGAAACACCGATTCTGGGTTCCACGAACCCAGAAACACCGATTCTGGGTTCCACGAACCCAGAAACACCGATTCTGGGTTCCACGAACCCAGAATCTTCGATTATCTGCTTAAGAAGCCACGAAGAACAAGCAAATCCGAAAACATAAGCAATCAAGCAAACCCTAATCCATTGAAACAACAACGCTTCCGCAGAAACCAACGATAGAAATACGAAAACTTACCTGCTAGCTGTTATTTGCCGATTGAAGGAGGATTTCCTTTCCAAGTTGGAGAAGACGGATTCGGTAGGGAGGGGTAGGAAATGATAAACGAATGAAGGAAGAGGAGGCTTGATCTATTTTTGGAAATGACCAGAATGTATAGAGAGTTAGGTTACAATTTAGTTCAGGTGAAAAGAAGATGTATAGAGAGTTAGGTTACAAATGGTGGTTCAATTCGGTTTAGTGGTGGTTCTATCTTTTTAGTGGGGGTTCTTAACATTTAGTGACGACAACGACTAATGTTAGTTGACAATATGCCGTCGTTGTTTGTGCATTATTGACATCAACAGTAGTCGCCACTAAATAAAGTATTTTACCAAGACAATTGAATTTGTTACTGAATGATTATATTAATATCAAAATTTGATTGTTGTAACATTTTCCTTCATGTTAAACATTTAGTGATGGAAAAAGGTAACGGTAAATGTAACCTCTACTGATGGAAAACACAGTGTGCCTAATAAGTTATAATAACAACACCAAAAAATTCCGACACGATAGCCATAATTTTAACTACAACTGTTAGTGTCAATAAGAATTTCTTGTCGCTGTTGCAACATATTCTTGTAGTGTTTGTTCTCCATCTTTCAATTAATTACCATTACGTTCTTTCATTTAAAGGTGCAAGTATAGATCTTGTTGCGGTTCGGTTGCAAGAGAAATTGGCATGTATATCTCTTGTGTCTATTAATTGAAATTTGAATGATTGCCTCAACTGACTTTATTTGTTTTCCATCGATTCCAGTTGTTTTTCGAATGGTCTTCTAAATGATAATACATTTATGATTTGTTTTGTAACAATTATTATTATTGGATGATTTTAATCATTTAAAAAAATCCAATATACAATTTGTATATTTATTAGTTAAAAATAACATGGTCCAATTAGGTATTCGTGACCTAAGGGTATAAATAGGTTTTATGTATTTTTTTATTGGAAAAAAACGTCATCTATATCTAGAGTTTTTGTTATAAACAAGTTTCAAGTAAGTCTTTAAAAAAAGAACTCTTCATTTGCACCGGTGTGATATTCTTTGGTTCTTCATATTTTGATCCGGTTCTAAATTCAAATACATGGTTTATAGTTCGGATTCAAACAAATTGGTTTAGGTAGTAAATACAAGGACCCTAAGTAGGGTATGGTAACCTCTAAAATAAAGGGTACTCGAAAACGTTCATTCTTTAAAAAATGGGAAAAGTATGAAAAAGATGTAACATGTGTTGCCCTAAGTGGTAACTGATGTAACTTATTTTGGAGCGCGGGTTTTTGATGTATTATGTTTCATTCTGTTGGTTTTTGAAGAAACGTTTTTTTTTTCCGTCAATTTATCCGTTTAAATTGGATACGTGCAGCTCACGTGCTTGATTTTTTAAACGTTAAAAAAAACAAAAATGGAAAATACCGAAACTACCCTCGTGTTTCTAAAATCCCACCTCAAGTATTGCGTTTTCGCACAAGAATAGATACATCAAGGAGAAAGCATCATCGTCATTTCCTCCTTTACTCTTATCCCCTATCGTTCTTGTTGTCCGTGTTTGTGTTCTTGTTCCCCGGTCATTCGGTATCTGGGGATTTTAGGATAATTTTTTCCCGCGTGGTCGTTAATCCAAGTGGGTTATTCTGGGTTGTTCGCCATTGGGGAGCTCGAAGATAAATGAGATATGTCAATGTCCAAGGAGCCAGAGCAGGTGATGAAGCTGAGAGGTGGGTCAGTATTAGGTAAGAGGATCATTCTCAAGAGCGATCATTTTCCAGGTTGTCAGAACAAGCGCTTGTCACCCCAGATCGACGGCGCCCCCATCTACCGTCAAGTTTGAGCTTTTTCTTACCATTATTTGTTTATGTACTTAATCGATATAATTTGTTGTTTTTGATGCTAATGCAATTTGCAATGTTCAAGCATTCTACGAATAAATCATTTTTACCCAAATTCATATGATGAAGTGATTCTTTGATGGTGCTAGCATTGCCAATAAATTTAAAGTTCATAACTTCGCAAATATTCAATCTGGGTTTTGATTCTTCATTTCATAATGTGTCACACATTAAGTAGATTATGATCATATGTTTTTCCTTCTGGTGCATTCTAAGTTGTAGTACTGGCTAATACTGTTGCTTTCCAATAGGTTGATTCATTACATGTCCATGGTGTTGCAATTCCGACCCTCGATGGGATCCGAAACGTTCTAAAGCATATTGGAGCTGAAGTAGATGGGAAGCGTGCTAAAGTTCTATGGATTAGTCTTCGCGAGGAACCGGTAATCTATTTATCTTTACATCTTCTTTTGTTAAATGTTAACATCTTTGCTTGCTGTTAAGAACGTCCCATAGAATTTTTATTGAATGCATGCTTCGACTTGTAAATAGGTTGTGTATGTTAATGGACACCCCTTTATTTTGTGGGACATAGAAAAACCATTTCCAAACTTGAATACACGGAAGCAGCTACAATCACTGAGAAATTTTGTATCTGTTAAGTTAGAGTCACGACAAATGCAGAGTATGAGAAGCATGCCTTCAGTGAAGTTGTTGGGACCCATTCGTGCTCGTAATGAATCCTGAAAGTTGTTGTTGATCACTAGGAAGGGAACTTTGTATGTATTAGATTTGTTCAACAGAAACTGCCTTCTCAACAACTCTTGAGTCTTTGATTGTATCTGACTCTTTGGAGTTTTGTGAACTTGGTATTGTAAGTTGGTATTTTGTAAACGTCAATAACAGTTAACTTTGAAAATAAGTGGTTCTGTTGAAATGATATTGGTTTTGTGTGTATTCTAGGACAGATTTTGAAATGCAAGTGGAATTCAGTGGGTTCTATTGGAAGACTTTTGGTCCAGTCAATCAAAACATAGTACATCTACTTTCAATTTGTCAACAAACGTTTATCATCAAAAACCAACACTTACAAAACGTATGCTATCAGGAACCAATAAATACATAAACATCATTAACTAAAAGTCACTACGCTACGCAAACATAACTATTTTAAATACACATACTAAGCCATTTCAACCAGTAACCAATTTTAATATTACAGCAAACAGCAGTACCAGAAACAATCCAACAGCAGTAAGCAACATCCTTTCTCTCCTACGAACAAGAATAACTTCGGCTTCGATCTTGGCATGCATTTATCGAAATTTGGTTACGACCCTCCTTCCGTAAATGCACATTGGGGGTCACACCACTCAAAATAATCAGAACTGTGGTTCTGCAATCAAGTTTCTTCACGGTAAAATTAGGGTTTCGAAGACAGATTTGGGAGGGATTTTCAAATTAGGGTTAAAAATCATAGAAATCGGCAAACATACCTTATAATTGGGACACCCAATTATTATTTTTGTTGGGAGACACGGAGATCCGAGAAGAAGGAGACGAACACTTCGAAAATTTCAATGTTTCGAACATTTCGTGCAAGACATGAATGAAGAACAAGGAATGACTGCATATATGAAGAAGACAGGGGCATTTGAGGAATTTCACACCAAACGGAGGTCACGTGTAAGGCATGTGCGGTGTTAACGGAAATTTTTAACGGACACAAACGGACTTCATCAAAAACCAACAACACCAAACATATTGCATCAAAAACAAACGTTGTGCCGATTTTACCACTGATGACAAACATGTTACATATTTTTCATACTTTTCTCTTAAAAAATACAACATATAACGAGTAAAATAATTGATAAAGATTGTGTAATAAAGAAAACAATTGGTACATGTAATTTGTGAAAACCCCAAGCAATTCAAGCAACATTTGTACTCCACAAAGTAGACGCACTAGAGGGATTACTTTTATTAAAAAGTAGACGAGAATTCCATGAGAAGGACCGAGTAAAAAATGACTTATTAAAATCGATTAACTAACAAAATATTTTATAGGTTTGATAGTTGAATGTCTATTTTTTAAAAAATTTAATATTATTTTAATAATTAATTATCAAAATAATCCTCGTTTTTTGGAATTTATAAAAGTGGGAATAACAGACACTTCGTCTCTTCCCCCTCCCCCACCCCACCCACCCTACCCCATCCTCACCGTCGCCCCACCCTTCCCTCTGCAATTGCTCTCCGGCGAAGGCTCCGCCGCATCCAGCCATCAGAATCCCGTCGTCGGTCCCCCCTCCCGTCCGCGCGTGCGTCCCTTACGCCTCCAGCCGAGACCCCTATTCCGGCGATTTAAGACGGAAATATCCCTCGTCGTCGTGAAAGCTTACGCCATCGCCTCCTTCTTGTTGGGATGTATGTAACAATGAGAAGAAATCAAGAAAGACCTGTTATGAAAATCATTTAGCAGATATTGAAGTCGAGATCTTCTCTCTATTAGTTCCAGCATCTTCTTGTATGTTCTAGAGTCTTCATGTGTGTTCTAGTGTCTTCATGAATCTTCAAGTTGTTTCTAGTATCATCAAGAGTAGGATAAGGAGCTTATGTGTCTTATATCCTTTATAAAGGATCAGTTCTCAGGGTTGTAAACTAACTTGATATTGAGAATACATTTATGTTATGGTGATTATTCTATTTATGTTATTTCCTTGCTTTGCAAGTCTTCTCTTCCTTTGATTATGTCTTTCTTGTTGAACAAGATCTCTTCATTCTCAATTCAGTCACATGGTATTAGAGCCACAATCACGCCCCTCTACTACAAATCTATAAAGAATTTGGTCAAGTTCTGCAATTCCGTCTATCGATTCAGAAATCTTCATTTTTGTCAAGATCTTCGTGCAGTGAATTTCTCCATGGACGATTCCAATCCTTCCTTTGTTAAAAAAAGAGTTTGTCAACTTACTGGTGAAGAGAACTTCCAATATTGGAAGCAACAAGTTCTACTAGCAGTACGAGGTTTAAATCTTGAAGGATATCTCTTCGACACTCTTCATGTTCCTCTGTTGATTGATGATGGTGAAGGTGAGAAGATAGTCAATCCAGATTATGCTAAGTTTGTTCAGCAAGACAGTTCTCTGGCATTCTGGTTACTTGCCTCAATTTCATCCTCAATAAGCAAGGGCCTGGTAGGATGTATGTCAGCTTGTTCGATATGGACTAAGCTTCATCAACACTTCTCCTCTTCATCAACAACAAGGATCATGAACCTATATGATAGGTTGAAGGTTAGAAAACAATTTAATCAATCTATGCGTGAGTATGTAACTGAGATTCAGTTGGTCTGTGATAGTTTAGCCGGATGTGGTCATCCTATAGAAGAGATGCAACACATTTCTATCATACTTAATGGAGTCAATGGACAATATGATAATGTCGTTTATGTTATACATGCTACTAGGAATCTTTATGACCTAGCATCTATCAGTTAAGTTCTCTTAGATGCAGAGGCTCATCAAAAGGATCAGTTGTTTGAAAGTACAATATCTTTTACGAATGTTACACTGAAATCAGTAGTTGAAGGACAAGAAAGTAAGAGTTCAAGCTTGACTGATTCAGGACATTGCTTCAAGCTCGAATTCAGTATCTTGATACTGGTTAGAGTCATCCTAATCAACAACAACTTACACCTTACTTTCAGGCGAATAAAACTGTACATAGCAGAGGAAGAGGCAAGGGCAAAGGATTCGGTAAGAACAAGCCTCAGTGCCAACTGTGTGGCAAGTTCAGACATCTCATAAATATATGCTTTCAAAGATTCAACGTTCACTTCGAAGGAGTGACTACTCAACACACAGAGATGAGTGCAAACCTCACAGCTGCACACTAGAATGATGAAGGAGGAGACATGTATCATACATGTCAAGCAACTCCTTCACATCAGCAAATGCCTCAAGCATCAACTCCTATTCAGATGTATCAACATAATCAGAATCTTGTACGTGCTTTGGTTCATACTTCTGCACTTTCACCTGTTTTTAATCCATATATCTTCGCTCGTATACCATACTACCTTCCTGCTTACAAGCCTTTTCAGCCCACTCAGTTCACTTCAACACCAACAATCTTTAACTACTCCTCTGGTGATGTATCTGCTCAAGCCAATCTGATTACCGTTCCTGTTCAGAAGTCTGACAAGGCGTTGTATCCAGACTCTGGGGCAACAAATCATTTCACACATGGATCACCTGCAGGTAATCATGTTCAACCATACATTTGTTCTTGTAAGGTTCAAGTGGCTAATGGTACATTTCTAGATATAAATTGTATAGGTACATCTGCTATTAATACAACATCTAAGCCTCTTGTTCTCAATAATTTTTTATATACCCCTAATATTACTAAGAATCTTGTCTCTGTGTCCCAGTTCACCAAGGATAATGGAGTTATATTTGAGTTTCATCATAACTTCTGTCTTGTTCGTGATGATGGATCGAAGAAAGTTTTGTTGAGATGTGTTGAAAGTGGTGGCTTGTACAAGATTGATCTTAGTCAGCTGCCTACTAGGAGTAGTTATAGTTTACCTTCTTCATGTAATAATACTAGTATATCGGATAGTGCAATTCAGTGTTTTGTTGGTCAATTGAAACTGACATATTCCGAGTTACATGATAGATTGGGTCATCCTTCTGATCAGTTTTTGTAGCAATAACAAGTTGGTTGTTCTGAATGAAAAATCTCCTTGCAATGCATGTGCCGCTGGTAAAAGTTGTAAGTTGCCATTTCAATCATCTGAATCGGTGTATCATAATCCTCTTGATCTTGTAGAAATGGACCAGCTCCAACTATATTAATGGTTGCGTATACTTTCTTAGCATAGTTGATGTTTGCACTCGTTAATCATGGATATATTTTTTTCAAAAGAAAAGTTATGTTGTGAAGTTTTTTCCCCCGTTCCATAAACAGTCTGAAAAACAGATAGGAGGTTCCTTGAAGGCAATTCAGACTGATGGTGGGGGGATTTTAAATCTCTTGCACCATATCTTGCTCAATTTGGTATTATACACAGGCTTACATGTCCATATACCTCATAGCAGAATGGTATTGTGGAGAGGAAGCATCGTCACATTGTGGAGATGGGACTCACCTTGATGAAGCAAGCTTCACTTCCTCAGCAATACTCGAGCGATGCGTTCTTCACAGCTGTCTTCTTGATTAATAGGCTTCCCACAAAGGTGGTAAATCATATTTCTCCTCATGAAAAGCTATTTCATACCCCACGTGACTATAACTTCCTTAGAGTATTCAGATGCTTGTGTTATCCTCTTCTTAGGCCCTATCATAAACTGGATTTCAGATCTTCTCCATGTGTGTTTATAGGATATTTCTCGAACCAACATGGCTACAAGTGCCTTGATGCCTCATGTAGAATATATGTGTCTAGACATGTGAAATTTCGAGAAACCATATTCCCTTTTGCTGATTCTAAAGGAGAGTTTGTGCAGTCCTCTGCTGTCAAGAACACGCAAACCTCATAACCATTTTTTCTTCCTTTTAATTCATCTATGTGTTCACCTGTTGATAAGTTTAGTAACATTTCATCTGTTAGTGATACCTATGGTTCTCATCCAGTTTCTTCCCACAATTCCACTTTGCATATAGCCGTTACCAGTTCATCCTCGACACAAAGGGATGATCATGCTTCTGATACTTATGTTTATGATGTTGATCCAACTTCTGCTATACGATACATGCATTCCTAATGGATCTAATCTTGTTCATGTAACACCTGTGGTAAGTGTTAATGTCAATGATGCAGAAGTTACTTCTCATCAGTTAGTTGGACAGAAATCATTAGATCAGTCTTTTGTTAGGTACAATCTTTGTGATTCTCAACTTGTTCATGTAACAACTATTCCCACATTAAGTAATGCAGGTAATGAGTCTAGATTACCTAGCTGTGCAAATCTTTCTATTCCTTCACTTGCCTCTAATGTTCACTCTATGCAGACAAGGTCAAAGTCTAAATCTGATGCAACTCATCATTCTGATTCAGCTAAGTCCAACATCATGCATTCCACTGATCCTATGCAGACTCGATTGAAGACAAAAAAGTCTATGTAAGCTCTTACATCAATAATACTATCTTATGATGATCTTTTGGAAACTGAACCGGTAGATATTTGCAGTGTTATGTAGTGTCAGCATTAGGCCAATGCAGTTCAAGACGAGCTCACAACTCTGGATGTCAATAACACATGGTGTCTCACGACTCTTCCAGGAGGAAGGATTACGGTTGGATGCAAATGGTTATTCAAAATTAAAAGGAACCATGATGGATCAGTTACGCGACATAAAGCTCGACTTGTGGCAAAAGGGTTTTCATAAAAACCTGGTTTTGATTTTCAGGATATATTTAGTCTTGTTGTGAAAGTTCCAACCGTTAGAATTATTCTCACATTGGCACTAATTCATAAATGGTTGCTTTGACAAGTGGACGTGAATAATGTCTTCCTTCATGGGGAGTTAAATGAAGATGTATATATGACTCAACCACCAGGTTTTGAACAACATGATCGGGATGGACATGTGCTTGTTTGCAAACTTAACAAGGCACTCGATGGTCTAAAACAAACTCATCATGCTTGGTTCAAAAGATTTAAATATTTTTTGCTCAATAGTCTACATTTATGTGTTTCTCTAGCTGATCCTTGTCTGTTTTTGAAGAAAACTGATCAAGGTAGTGTCTTTCTTCTGGTTTATGTGGATGATATTGTGGTTACATGGAGTAATGCTGTTGAAGTTGAAAAGATAATATCCTAAATTAATACTGAGTTTAAACTGAAAGATTTAGGAATACTAAAGTATTTTCTCGGGATGGATGTGCAGGTAGGAGAGGATTGTTTACTGCTAGGTCAAAATAAGTATATCACTGACCTTATTGCCAAGAATGGGCTTAACAATTCCACTCCTCTGCCTATTCCCATGTCTGGAAACTTTCTAAGGGTCTTACTTTTGTAAAAAAAACACTCATTTTGATGATGTTAATCTTTATAGAAGTACAATTGGAGCTTTACAACATGTGTGCATTAGAAGACCAGATATTCATTTTGCTGTTAAGAAGTTAAGTCAGTTTATGCAGCAGTCACTTCAGTTCCATTGGAAAGAGGTTATTTGAGTGCTTAGGTATCTCCAATGCACAATTGATTTTAGCCTGCTTTTCAGGTCTTCGTGTGCTCTTTCGTGTGAAGTAAATCTTGTCTCATTTGCGTATGCTGATTGGGGGAGTGATGTCATTGACAGAAAATCAGTATCTGGACATTATCTCCTACTGAACAACAATCCAATAGTGTGGAGTTCAAAGAAGCAGTCTGTCATTTCTCGGTTATCCTCACAGGGCGAGTATAGAGCAGTGACCAATACTGTGTGTGAAGTTCTTTGGGTTGTTTCTTTATTAACTGGACTAGATGTGAAACTATCGAATATTCCTATTGTGTGGTGTGCCAAAACAGATGCTGTTGCTTTATTAGAAAATCCTATACAACATTCAAAAATGAAACATGTTGAACTTGATCTTTGTTTTGTTAAGGAAAAAGTTAAAAATGGTCAAGTAATAGTTAACTTTGTGCCTGCCTCAGATCAATTAGCTGATATTTTAACTAAACCTCTTACTGAAAAGTCTTTTCTTTGTCTGAGGAATAAGTTGGGAGTTTTATCTTTTAGGGATACTCAGATATCTACTGGTTCTGGTCTTGTCTCTACTACATGTTTATCTTTATGTGAGGATGATTTCATATCTGACAATGAAGATTAGTGCTTGTTTTTTTTTTTTTCTGTTTTTTAGTAGAAAGGTTATCTGTTTGTTTAAGCTTTCTTAGTAATGTTTTCTTAGCTGTTGTCTGGTTCATATTGTGCTAATATTGCTTATAATGGCTTCTTCTGTGACCTTCTCTTGTTTTGTTTGTCTCAATTCTCTTTTGGTGAATCTTTTTCTTTCTCCTATCTCATCTGTTGTCTACGTGATTTGGTTATAAAACTGTGAGTGCTGCCTGGTTATGATATCTCTTTCCTAATGAAATGATTTGTCTTTGAATCTTTTTTAGTGGCACTATACATATCTGTTGATCTGTTATCTACAGAGTTTCTTGTTCAGATATACTGTTTATGGGTTGTGATTGCACTGGTATGATTGATTGGTTTGACTTGGTTGATCTTGATGCTCTTGAACTAGTTCTTTTTGTTCTAGATGACTCCACTTGGTTCTCATTTCTGTCTCATTCGAGTGTTCCATATGATCTATTGAATCTTGTGCCGGCATAGGGTGAAGCTTAGGTTCCAAAAATAATTCTTGTAGAGACAATGTTAAGCTACTCTACAAGAATTTGAGGATGGTAAGATGGAGACTAAAATATCTCAGCTTCACTGGTAAGAAAGAGGCTCAAACCTCTGTTTCATAAATTAAAAAAAAAAAGGAAGGAAGAAAGCAATCAATCATTAAACAACTAGAGAAAATCAATGGAAAAAAATAGAAAAAAGATCAGTTTGGTGGATTTCAGGAATGTTGTTCATGAAATGTGTTTCAATCGATGATATTATCTGAATAAGAATGTGTTATGTTCTTGAGGTTGAGATTATTGGTCTATCATTTGATCTGACTGTGTGTAGTCTGATCAATAAGCAGTACTCTGTATAAGAATTATGTTGCTTAACTCTTTATCAATGTCACGTATAAATGGCATTCGAGTGTTCCATATGATATATTGAATCTTGTGCTGGCATAAGGTGAAGCTTAGGTTCCAAAAATATTTTTTTTAGAGACAACCTTAAGCTACTCTACAGAAATTTGAGGATGGTAAGATGGAGACAAAAATATCCCAGCTTCACCGGTAAAAAAGAGGCTCAAACCTCTCTGTCATAAACAAAAAAAAAAAGAAAAGAAAAAAAGGAAGAAAGCAATCAATCATTGAACAACAAGAGAAAATCAATGAAAAAAATAGAAAAAAGATCAGTTTGGTGTATCTCAGGAATGTTGTTCATGAAATGTGTTTAAATCGATGTTGTGTTATATGAATAAGAATGTGTTATGTTCTTGAGGTTGAGATTATGGGTCTATCATTAGATCTGATTGTATGTAGTCTGATTAATAAGCAGTACTCTGTATAAGAAATATGTTTCTTAACTCTTGATCAATGTCACGTATAGATGACAGCTATAATTTTTTGTAAAATGGGCAAGATCAGGTCATTAGAAGCAGGGGATCAAATGCTTACATGTGTTTCATAGTCATAATCAATCAGGTGGTGAGTAGATTAACTCGAAACATTTCAGAATCTTCACTGAGGAATGTTGGGATTTATGTAACAATGAGAATAAATCAATAAAATGTTGTTATGAAAATCATTTAGCATATATTGAAGTCGTGATTTTCTCTCTGTTAGTTCCAGCATCTTCTTGTATGTTCTAGTTTCTTCATGTGTGTTCTAATGTCTTCATGAATCTTAAAGTTGTTTATAGTATCATCGAGAGTAGGATAAGAATATGTTGTGTCTTATATCATATATAAAGGATCAGTTCTCACGGTTGTAAACTAACTTGATATTGAGAATACATTTCTATTATGGTGGTTATTCTGTTTATGTAATTTCCTTGCTTTGCAAGTCTTCTCTTCCTTTGATTCTGTCTTTCTTGTTGAACAAGATCTGCTTCATTCTCAATTCACTCTTCTCCGCCAGAATTCAACAACGGAGCTTCGTCACGACCACCAATTGTTGATTAGACGTCCAACCATTTCATTACCGATTGATATTGAGGTGAGGCTAAAAAACCTAGTTTTTAGAATTTGGGGTAAATTATTGAATTGGATGAAATTAGATATATTTAGTAGTTAGAATACTTAATTAGTAGTTAATAATATCATATATAATTAAATTGATTACGTTTTTTTAATAGATAATAGACAACGATCCAAGGAGATCAATGAGTGACCTGTTGAAAAAAGAACCGTAGGATCCGTCATTATTGTACTATCAAGAATATCACACGTCGTCGATGATATGTTAATTCTGAATGTTGTACGTTATTATCTTTGAAAATGTTGGTAAATTTTCTAAAATTGTCGTATGTGGTTATTTACTATAGGTAGTTGCTAGTGATAAGATTGGGGATGATAGGTACTGGAGGGTCGGTAAATGTTGGCCCCTAGATCCACGTATGTGTGAATAGGTTGATTTGGCCGGATTTGGATGGGAATCAGATATATCTCGCATCGTCGTTGATGCCATATTACTTCATTCACTCATTTAGAGGTGGCGACTGGAGATTTATACTTTCTACTTGAGGTGGGGGTGAGATGATCGTAACTCTATGGGATGTTCAAGTTTTACCAGGTCTTCGGGTTAATGGACCACCGATCACGGACATATATTATTTGGATGAGGCAGAAGTTAATTTTCTTGAGCTATGCCCGAGATTGTTGGGACACCCACCCACCTCACGTGATGGTAAAATGGGAAAAAAAAAATGAAGCGCACCTCTCCTGGATGAGAAGATTATTTGAGAGGAAACCAGATGCTCCTGATTGAATACTTGAAACTGATGAAGAAGCGGTGATGAGGGCAAAGGGGATACATCTTGCAGATGTTAGGTTCATTTTTGTTTCCTACAATGGTTGGTAACAAAGTTAACTTAGAATATCTCCCATTACTGGAGGATTTACAGCAGACTGGTCAATACAGTTAGGGATCAACTGAATTGAGTTAGCTTTATAATGGGTTATGCAGAGCCATAGAAAAGGGTAGAACCAATGTGGCTGGATGTGTTGTACTACGGAATGTATGATTACTTATTAAACTCAACTTATGTCAGTATATATATTTTCATCAGTATTTGATTAATTCTTATGTATCAAATGTGGTAGTTATAGTCATGGCAGCATTTATATGTTGGTTGGCCGATGCTAAAGAAAAATATGAACTTTAACGATCAAGCTCCATTAGGGTTTTTCTGGAATTTACCGAAGACTAACAAAAGAAATCTCAAACCAAAAGTGTGTCAGTTCTATTGAGACAAGTTACTAGCACTTGGAGAATATCCGGTCATGCGATATCACATGAGAATTCTCGATTCTTAAAGTGAGAATTGAAGTTGCTTGCCATATGTATCACACCGCACCTATGAACTCCAAGTGGCTCTGGAAACACCCTTGCCACTGCAATTTTAATGCATGCATGACAATCGGAATTGATACATATCTTCCGTTGATCTTTTGTTACATAGTGACGCAGTCGCTCGAGAAACCACTGCCAACTATCAGCACTTTCAGGATCAACGAAACACAACGAGAATATTTGATTATTTGCATCGAATCCAACGACAATTAATAGTTTTCTTATATACTTTCCATACAAATGTGTGGCATCAATACTTATCAGCGGTGTGCAATGGGGAAAACCTTCAATGGAGGGTGCAAATGTCCAAAACAACTTCCTGAATACAGCAAAACCTTTGGTTGGTACCCCCTTCCATTCAAACTCGAAAACTATCCCTGGGTTTGATTGACATAACACAACCATTAGGTGTGGTAACCTCTGAAATGCACTCTCGTGTGACCCAAACGTTTGTTCTATCACCTTTTGTTTTAAGTACCACACCTTACGATAAGAGGCTGACTCTAAAAACTTATCTTTCACCACTTGTTGTAAATCACAAACTTTAATCCTGATATTGTTGAAGACGTAAGGATACACCAAATCAGCTATTAAAGCCGCATCAAGTTGTCTATGCTTTTCAATCGCCCCAGTGTTCGTACAAGAGTGAGGATGGCCTACTTTGATTATTTCCTGACCGCCTAACTATCTTTGACAAGCTCGTAGCGACCATGAACAGTCACCACCACTTACGTTACTGCACTTGAAATAAAGTAGTGATTTTGTAGATTTAATTGTTTTATATTCACGAGAGTTGTTGATATGACATAGTTTTACCTCATGTTGAAGTGCATATTTATCATCAAACATTTTTCCTCTCTACAAACTCTGTAATGCATGAGTTGTCTGTCTTTGCATTATCTCCCAGTCATTACACTTTAACCCGTGGATCCAATCTCCTGAGGTAAACTCTGTTCAATGTTGTCTAAATCTACCGGATTCTGCTGGATTCAAACAAACAACACCACTTTTATCAAGTTGAACATCCTCCTCAAAAGATGATGAAAATGCATCATCATTAGGGATCAGAGTATGAGCCTCTCTTTCACATTCCTCTTCTGTATGGGTTTCTCCATCTTCTTCAGTCTCCAAACAATGACTTTGTGATGCAATACAACAAACATGTATTGCTAGAGAAACTATACTAGTCACATAGATCTCTATACCATTCTCACACATTTCAAAGATGTCTTTCAATGCAGCGTCGGTGTTTATTGGAAAAACATTGTTATCCAACTTCTAATGAAGTCCAAACTCATTATATCCTGCAATTCCGCAAGCAACAACAATTTCTTTCAATTGAGTTAGGGATATACTTTTAGAGGTGTACGACATGGCAGAATTACCTCTAACATAACTAACAATGCCATCAGTGGTAATAATTCTACAATCATATCGACAAATTATAAGCACCATCTGAATTTACTAATTGTAAAACCTACTACAAAACATTTGAAAATATCATCAAAATAGTACTATAATTGACATTCTAACTACTGAGTACGCAGTCTAACATCTAATTTCATTTCATTTTATTCAATATTAATATTTACCCCAATCAAAAAATTAGGATTTGGGATCACTTACTTTAGGGGATGCAATAGACCGATTAGGATGTCACAACGGAGAGCGGGTGATGATGAAATTATTGATGGTGTTGGTACTTAAAAGCACTTAAACGTTGACGGGATCAATGTTTAAGGGGTTTTCCCTTAAATGTTGACCGTGTTAGAGTTCAAGTTTAATTGAACGCTGACGGGATCAGCGTTTTTGACTTTTCAAAAATAAAAATGTTGATCCCGTCAGCGTTTTATCCAGTTTTGTATATTACTAAATGCGGGGGTTATTTTGGGAATTAATTATTAAAATAGGGTTAACATTTAGAAAAAATTGAGATTTCAGAAAATTTGAAAAGTATGCATCAGTTTCATCTAGACGGTCAAAATTCAGACACAAACCGGGATCAACGACTAACGAGGATGACTTGAGACAGTAGCGATTAGCGAAACGGATGTATACAAAACAAAGTAAGTTTGTTCATTTAAACCGGTTCGGCTGAACTGGTCAGGTTCTGGTCTGGTTTCAACCGATTCGACCGAACCAGTTTCAAAACCAAACCAGTTTTTTAGGTTTCAAGCAGACCAGATCAAAATAGTAGTTTCAATTAAGTTCAAATAGTTTTGAATCAACTCGTTTTTTGATACCCATTTATACTTAAATTTAAGGGTAAAATACGAGTTTCCCTCCTAAAGTTTAAGTCGAATTTAAGATTCTCCCTTAATGTTTGAAATTTGAAATTTTCGTCCTAATGTTTGGACCGGATGAAAAATCCGCCCTTTCCGTCCATTTGCAATTTTGAAGTGACCAAACTGGCCTCCATACACATATTCTTATCCACGCCAACCAAACCCAGAACGGATTGAGGGCCCCGATTCGACCCTCTTGCTGGAGCTGATTCGCCTTGTCTATCATCCATCTCCGCCGAAACCGGTGCCCTCACCTTTAACGACGGCCTTGAGAGCATCTCTGCTCGGGGCGATGTCGAATTCTGAGACTTTGATTCCGACGAGGATACCGCCATTTTCATTTTGAATTGTGGGTCTTAGGAAGTAAATTTCTACAAGTCTCAGAATGAGAAGCAAAGAGTTTCTAGAAGCACCTCAAGGAAATCCATGAGACTCTTAAAGACATGGTCAAGGACTGCTACATTGTCGTAGGGAGATCCGCATAACTGCTGCGACTGCTAGAAATACGGTGGTGGTGGATCGTTATTGAGACAATCACATAAAAAGTGCTTCAGAATGATGACCTACAAGCAGCTCCAATTTTAATTTTGGAAAATAAGCAGGTGAGCTTATACTCTACTACTCTGCCTTGCGTCATTCGAGTCATAGGATTGTATACAGTTTCACATTGTATCCATTAAGCTCAATTGAAAGCTAATCCAAGTGTGGTTTGTGTAACTTGACTTCAGGACCTTTCTAAAGTGGTATAACCTCAAGAACTTGGTTGATATCTAGATCTAAAGAAATTGGATGAAAGGGTTTCCATGTTTGAAGCAGTTTCTACATGTTTCTTTTCTGTTACGGACATGGGCTCAAAAACCACTACAACTTTGTACCCATTGGACAGCTCCAAAATACTTCATTTGCTTAGGTTTGGTTTTATCAATTTTAGGCTTCGTAGATACTGAGCTTTCTCGTTAGGGAAGAAGATTACCAGGAGGAAATAGTATTGCTTGAATGAAGAGGATGAAGGACAATTTTGTCCATTCAAAATGTATAAAAGTCACTTGATTAAATTTCTGTCACAAATAAACGGTTCAATGTGTTTTTCAGTTGGTTAGTCAGTTCAGTGGTTTTAAGTAAGTTCAGTGTGTTTTTCAGTCGGTTCAGTGTGTTGGGCAGGATTTCCAGTTTCGGTTTGAATGAGATTATTTCCTAATCAAAATTGTTATTAAAAAAAAACAGTTCGAACCGGTTCTGAATGAGTTCGAACCAAACCAATTGTTTTTACCTAAACATACCAGTTTTTTAGAATAACAAAAAAGTACTGGTTTTTACAAACCATACCAATTCAGTTCTGACCTGGTTTGGGGTCAAACCAATTCATGAACAAGCCTAAAACAAGGCTATGAGGTATAAAATTGGTCTTATCATTCTTATATTTGTAATCCAAATTTCCTTTACAAAAAAAAAATCAAAAAAGTGTACAAAAAAGTAAACTAGCTATTTATGGTTTAACATGAAAAATACACATTCAAAACAAAAATAAATATTCAAAAACACATTAAACAACAAAATAACTCCAGTAGAGGATGTTTACATACTTTTCTACTAAAACCAATTGAATAGTCAAAATACCAATTGAACAACTAAATTAATATTATTTTGTATCAATTAATTGATTGATTATAATAATTAATATATAAATATTAACCTTTGATCCCATCTCTGTAATCTTTAAAACTCTTAGACTTGACCAGACCAAAGTAAAAAATAAAAAGACCGAAAACTGAACCATATATTTTCGGTTCTTCGGCTCAGTTTAATTTATGAGCCTCCTATTTTTTTCGTCAACCCTAATGCAGAATCAGTTCTTACCGCAACCAATACGAATATGCATAGTTAGGATCAAATTTTCATCAACTTTAAAGAGTTACGAATAGAGGTGGCAATTTTGAACCCAACCCGAAAATGACCCGAAATCAGTCCGGGCTCAGGTTCGAGTAAAAATAAATGTGTGACAGGTCATTTTCGGATTGATCTGCCTGACCCGCTGCAAGAGACGGATCGGGTACGGGTTGACCTGTCTGGTGTTGGGTATCGATAGTGACAGGCCAGTAAGAAAAGGCCTCGAAGGCCCAATAACTATAGAGGGGGTAAACCCATGACATCCGAACCGGATCGCCCCAAGTACAAGCCAAACTTGGCCCACCATCGAGTAATCCAGAATCGAGCCCAAAGTCTATAGGGACGCCAAAGGCTCCCAGACTGCTCGCCATTCTCTACTAGGTCGCGACCTTCCACTGTTCGACATGGGAGTGCTCGCCCCGAAGAGAGCCTTGTCTCTCTCCTCTGGTCCCACAAAACCGTTAATAAGGAAGTGGCCACGATATCCCACATATCTCGGTCACATATTCACTAAGGATTAGATTTGGTAACTGCAATATCTCGCAGTAACTGACGATCCGAATCTTCGGCAATACAATATACACTAAGATATTCAGCTGCCATATACGGTTCTATCTCTCTTACCCTATAAATACCATTGTTTTACATACGTTCTTTACGTTTTGAGTTTTATACACACACATACTCATTTAAGCATCGGAGAGGGACCAAGAGGCACCCCCTCTGTTGCGCTCCCCTACTTGCAGGTTCACCGGAGTTGGAGCTGAAACGTCATCCCAACCTTGTCTGGCATTCAATTCACTGCCAGATCAGCATTCAGGATTTCACGATCCAACATTTGGCGCCGTCTGTGGGAACGAGCAATTCAGCCATGAGAACTCGATCCCAAAGCAACCGTCGGAATCAGACTAGGGAGAGATCCTCAGATAGCTCTGATTCCGCCGCCGCTTCACCGCTTCAACAAGAACCTGCCAGCCGAGCAGGAGTTAATGTTGTTCCTCTGCGGACAGCTCGAGAACATGTTGGTGATTCAAGACCGACCCCAGCTGCTGATCAAAACAGAGCCCCTGCACCGCAGACAGTCCACATTGCGGGGCAGGATATTAATTTAACCCCCGAGATGGTCTCCCTGCTGGAAGCCATCCTAGGACAGGCGCGCCGCCAAGCCCCTGCTCCTCAGGAAAATAATCCCTCTGCTCCTAAGGAAAACCACCGCCCTGCTGCCACAGGGCCTTCACCTTCAGAAGCGGCAGATCCTGGTCCCACTACGCCTCAGGAGGATCAGGAGATGACGTCAGGTCAACAGTCCCTACCTCCAGCACACACCAAAGAGCCAGCAGCCGCATATATTGCCAATACTTCCGGTCCTCCTCCACCCGGAGCCTCTCCCATGTACTGCACTGTGGATCAGATGGATGACCTCCTCAACAATAGACTCCAGGAAAGACAGTTGACAGTCGTGGCTCCCTTCAAGGAGCAGTCCTCTCATCCTTTTACCGACGCGCTCGTCGCTATCAAAATCCCGAAGGATGTGGTTGCTCGGGCCATACCTGAGTATAGCGGTGGAGGAGATCCCACCGTACATGTCAACAAGCATGAGGCCTCCCTTCTGGGTAAGTCAAACGATCCCAATCATTTGACTTTGCTATTTCCATCTACTCTTTCGGGTTCGGCTTCGTCCTGGTTCTTCGGCCTCCCTGCAGGATCAATCGGAACTTGGGCAGAGTTGAGAAGCAAGTTCCTGGAGAGATATATGGGCGAGCGCTAGTTGCTGAAGAGCGTTGTCGCCCTTGACTCGGTCAAATAGCAGCCTGGAGAGTCGCTGTCCAACTTCTACGGGCGTTTTCATCAAAACGTCACAGAATTAGATCGCCGAATCTCTGATGGGGAGATCATTCGAGCATTCTACAGAGGTCTGGATGTGGCCAACAAGGCCTCGAGAAAGCTGCGAAACAACTACCATGTGAAGGAGATAGAGACATTGGAGGAGTTGGCGTCCAGGGCAAAAGGTTTCATAGACCTTGAACGCGCAAACATCGAGGCTAACCTCCTGACGACCTCGCTAAGGATAACCCATGAACCCCGACGCGATGGTAAGAAGGAGGTAAAGAAGGAGAAGAAGGGAAAATAAAGTAAGCCCCGAGTCGAGTCTCTTCCAGCGCCTCGCCATCCAGAGGTCCCTGAGTACTTCACGCCTTTAAATAGGCAGATCTCAGCGGTACTAGTCGAGATGGAGAGGAGATCCTTGGCGAGGCCACCGATGCCTCGTCGAGGTGGGCTACCCATGGGCAAGGATGTCGAGAGCTATTGCAGATACCATAAGTGCAAGGGCCATAAGATAGACGATTGCAAGATTCTGAAGCGAGATATAGAGAGGCTGATTCAGGGGGGAATGTTGAAGGAATTTGTGGCAGGGCGAGACCGAAGTCGAACGCCCCCAGGAGGCATCGTTCACCAGCCCCTGCAGATCAAGCTGAGCCTTCTGGAAGCAAGAGGAGAGTGAATCTGATTGCGGGAGGATTCGGCGCAGGCGGCGAGAGGTCAAGCGCCAGAGAGGTCTACGCCACTCAGATCTCTACGGCAGTTTAGTTGGGGAAGCGGCCCCGACCTGAAGAGAACATTGTCATCTCATTCTCTGAAGATGATTTGGCATACGTTACCACGCCCCACAACGATGCTCTGGTCATTACGGCAGATATTGACAGCTGTGATGTTGCAAGGATTCTGGTCGACGGAGGCAGCTCGACCGACATCCTGTTTATGGACGCCTTTGAAAAGATGGGCAAATCCAAACGCGACCTGAAGAGGGTCGACTTTCCGATGATCGGGTTTGCGGGAAGAACAACTTATCCACTGGGGGCTATAACCATGCCAGTAATATTTGGCGAGGGGTGGAAAAACATTAAGGTGTCGGTCACTTTCCTGATGGTCGATTCACCTACATCCTACAACGCCATCATAGGGAGGACCACGATCAACCCAAATAAGATTGTGGCCTCCACTGTCCACCAGAAGATGAAGTTCCCCACTCCCAATGGGGGAGAAGTGCTCGGAGATCAGCCTTCCTCGCCATAAGCCTGCCTGGGCAGGAAGAACCAAAGGGAGTCTCTCGCCATCGAGACAGAGGCCGATCCCCGCGAGGACTTGGCTCGGCCAGCACCCATGGAGGAATTGGAGGAGGTCGAGATCGATGGTCCAGACAAAAAGGTGCGCATTTGGACCACCTCGAAAGAGGATCAGAAGGAGGCCATGACCGCCCTCCTCAAGGAATTCAAAGAGCTCTTCGCCTGGCAACCGAGCGACATGCCAGGAATCAGCACAGATATTATCTCTCATGAGCTCAGGATAGACCCCTCCATCAAGCTGATCGCCCAAAAGAGAAGATCATTCGGGACTGATAAGCGTTTGGCGATCAGGTAGGAAGTCGGCAGGTTGATTGAAGCTGACTTCGTCAGAGAAGTAAGATTCCAGAGCTGGGTCGCCAACCCAGTTTTGGTCAGGAAATCAAACGGCAAGTGGAGGATGTGCATCGACTTCTGCGACTTAAACAAGGCTTGCCCCAAAGATTCATATCCCCTTCCGAGAATTGATCAGCTGGTCGATGCTACCTCGGGTCACGAGATGCTGAGCTTCATGGACGCCTATTCAGGCAACAACCAAATCATAATGCATCCAGATGACGAGGCCCGCACTGCTTTCTATGCTGACGGGGACATTCTATGCTACAAGGTGATGCCCTTTGGTCTCATCAATGCCGGGGCAACTTATCAGCGGATGGTGAACCGACTGTTCCAGGACATGCTGGGAAGGAACATGGAGGCCTACGTAGATGATATGCTCGTCAAATCCATCAAAGGCAATCCTCATACCACCGACCTCCGTGAAGCTTTTGAATGCATGAGGAGACACAGCGTTCGCCTGAACCCAGCAAAGTGCGCCTTTGGAGTCAAGTCCGGGAAGTTCCTGGGTTTTATGGTCAGCGAAAGGGGCATTGAAACAAACCCGGAAAAGCTAAAGGCCATAGAAGAAATGAAGTCGCCAACCTTCCATAAGGAAGTCCAGTGCCTGAACAGCCGACTAGCTGCTCTTAACCGCTTCCTCTCCAAAGCAAGCGACAGGTCCCTCCCGTTCTTCAAAACCTTGAGGGCCAACCGCAAGTTCGAGTGGACACCAGACTGCGAGGAAGCATTCCAGTCCTTGAAAAGGCATATTCAAACACTCCCAGCTCTGGCAAAACCCGTTCCAGGTGAGCAGCTTTTCCTTTATTTAGGCATTAGCGATGTGGCAGCCAGTGCTGTCTTAATAAGGGAGGAGAATAATGTTCAGATTCCAGTGTATTTTAATTAGCAAAATGTTCAACTCAGCAGATTGAGAAGTATCTCTATGCCTTAGTTATTGCTGCTCGGAAGCTTAGACCTTACTTTCATGCGCACGACATCACGGTCCTCACCAATCAACCTCTCAAAAACTTCCTGATGAAGCCAGATTCTTCAGGAATAATGGCCAAGTGGGCGATCGAGCTCAGCGAGTTCAGGATCAAATTTGCGCCAAAAACGGCCATCAAAGGTCAAGCACTAGTTGATTTCATAGTGGAAAGCACGAGTAACGGTAAACCGGAGGCAGAAAACATGCCAAGTCAGTCAGCAAACGACAATCAAATCTGGGAACTCTATACGGATGGGTCTTCATCAAAAGAAGGCTCGGGGCAGGTTTAATTATTATTCCTCTTGAGGGCGAGCCTCTGAAATACGCGATCGCCTTGACATTCCCGGCGACCAATAACGAAGTAGAATATGAGGCTCTTATCACTGGACTCAGACTAGCAAAAGGAATGGGTATAGCTGCGCTTAAAGTAAAAAGCGACTCAGAGCTCATTGTCAATCAGGTTAATGGCGCATACGAGGCAAAGGGAGAAAAGATGAAGAAATATCTCGGCATTGCCAAAAAACTGGTCGCAGAAATCCCAAATTTCGCGATCGAATTCATTCCTCGCCAAGAAAACCAGATGGCAGATTCTTTAAGTAAGCTAGCCTTCGGAGGGGCGACAATCCAGGATGTGCAATTTCTGGAAAAGACCCTATGTTAAGTCCTTGAAAACAGAGCGGAGGTCTTCAACATTCAAGAACAGGTCACCTGGATGACCCCGTTCCAGAATTATTTGAAAGAAGGCATCCTCTCAAAGGACGAAGGCGAATCCACTAGGATTAGAAGACTCGCAGCCAGTTATCTAATCATCGATGGAGAACTCTACAGAAGAGGTTATTCGACGCCTTACTTGAGATGTGTTGCTCTGCCCGAAACAGAAATGGTTCTTCGAGAAGCTCATGAAGGGGCAGCAGCATGTCATGAAGGCGCTCGATCGCTAAGCAGGAAAATATTCAGATTGGGATATTACTGGCCGACCTTGGGAAACGACGCAGTCGAATTAACACAGAAGTGTGAAATTTGCCAGCAGTTTGCACCACGATCGGGTCGACCATCGACATTATTATCCCCAATGGCGGGTGCCTGGCCCTTCGCTCAATGGGGAATCGATATATTGGGTCCTTTTCCCATTAGCACTGGTCAGCGTACTCACATTATAGTGGCAATCGACTACTTCACTAAGTGGGTAGAGGCGAAAGCTCTAGCTTCGACAACGGAATTCCAAGTTATCAAGTTCCTGCAGGTCAACATATTCTCCAGGTTTGGTATTCCCAAAATACTCATCAGCGATAATGGTCCGCAATTCGTTGGAAAGGAGTTGAAATGGCTCTGTGAAGAGTATCATATCGACCATCGCTTCAGTTCAGTACATCACCCTCAAACGAATGGGCAAGCTGAAGCAGCCAACAAGGTTGTCTTAGCAGGACTCAAGAAAAGGGTTCGAGCATTCAAGGGGAACTGGGCAGACGAACTGGAAAACGTATTATGGGCAATCAGAACAACGCCCAAGGCGGCCACAGGAGAAACGCCTTTCAGTTTAGTGTACGGATCAGAAGCAGTAGCACTAGCTGAATTAGCAGTGCCTACCCACAGAGTCCTACACTTTAACGCGGAGGCAAATGAGATCGAGCGCAGAACTGACCTCGACTTAGCAGAGGAAAAGAGATGGCTCTCGGAAAAGACACAGGCAAAGATGCGCTTGGCGACCGCTCGGTATTTCAACAGAAAAGTTAGCGCTCGCCAATTTTTCGTGGGGGAGATGGTTATGAGAAGGAATGAATTCACAAGGCTGGACAGTAAAAACAAACTTTCAGCCAAATGGGAATGACCATACAAAGTAGTAGAGATCGCCGCACCAGGATCCTACTATTTGGAAACCACCGAAGGCGAGAGGTTACCCCGTCCATTTAATTCTGAGCAATTAAGAAGATTTTATGCATAGCTTGTAATCAAACTGATTATGTCAATAAAAGAAAGCCATTCCTTCATAAAGTGTGTCCACTCGAAGCAAGCCGAAGCCAAAAAGCCCTGACGCCAAAGTCAGGCCTCAAAAGCCCTAGCAACAAAGCTAGGCCTCAAAAGCCCTAACAACAAAGTTAGGCCAAAAAGCCCTAGCAACAAAGCTAGGCCAAAAGCCCTGACGCCAAAGTCAGGCCAAAAAGCCCTAGCAACAAAGCTAGGCCAAAAGCCCTGTCGCCAAAGACAGGCCAAAAGACCTAGCAACAAAGTTAGGCCAAAAAGCCCTGTCGCCAAAGACAGGCCAAAAGCCCTAACAACAAAGTTAGGCCAAAAATCCCTAGCAACAAAGCTTGGCCAAAAAAGCCCTAGTAACAAAACTAGGCCACAAAAGCCCTAACAACAAAGTTAGGCCTCAAAAGACCTGACGCCAAGAGTCAGGCAAAAACCTGATAACCGAATCAGGCACAAAAAATCCATGACGCCAAAGTCAGGCCAAAAGACCTAGCAATAAAGCTAGGCAAAACAAAAAATCCCTGACGCCAAAGTCAGGCCAAAAGATCTAGCAATAAAGTTAGGCAAGATGAGAAGCAGACGCCAAAACCAAACAAAGGGATCTACCAACAAAGAATTTTAGGCGCTCACTATGGATGACAAAGCCTTAGGATGACCTCGAAGGTCTAAACTTCAAAGAAGGTAATATCTCTTTGAACTTAGAAGTTTATGCTTGTAAGTATCTGAAGTATTATCCTTAGAAAGTTCGACTTATGCTTGGTCTAAGACTTCAAGAGTCGAAGACATTACAAGTCAAGAGGAAGTCGAAGAGTAATTATGATTAAGACGTTGGATAAATAGCCAAGCATGTTCAAAGTCTAATAAAAGGCTTATGAATATAAATGCATTCAATAAAAGAAACCCAGTCTTAAATCAAATAAATAATTACAAGGAAAACAAAAAATTACAAAGAAAAATAGCTATCTAAAAGGCAAATATGGTCGATAAAGGAGGGGAAGATTTCAGGCTTTAGGATCCTCAGGGGCAGAAGCACTTTGCTCGCCTTCAGGAGCAGGGACGCTTTGCTCGCCTTCGGGGGAAATATTGCTTGGCTCGCCCTCGGAGGCAACCTCTTCAGCAACAGGGGTAGACTAAGAGGTACGGCTCCGGAGGAAGCTCCTCAAGGACCCAACTTCCCCAATGGGAAAGTTGGGGTCGACTGCCTGGACATCGTCCACTAGGACTTGGAGAAAATCGGCTATCACCGACCTCATCACCTTCAGAGCACAGTCCTCAAAATCTTCAGAGGACTTGAAAGCCTCGACTGTGCTTTGGGGCGAAGGGACAGCTCTCAACTGTTCAGCTAGCCGATCCCTCTCCTCCTCCACAGCCTTCCTCTGAGCGTCAGCAGCAGCTCTTTGAGCCTCAGCAGCAACCCGCAGAGCGTCCGACTCGGCCACCTGAGCCTGAGCATCCTTCAGCTCGGCCTCAAGGCGAGCTCGGACCGCTTCCCCTTCATCCAAGCACTGATGGAGGGCCTCAGCTTCTTGAAGGAAGGCGGTGGCGTCAGCCTCCCTCTTCTTAACATCGGCAAGGAGACGCTGCTCCTTCCTAAAGTACTCCTCTCGCGCGCCATCCACCAAGGTGATAGCCGCATCGGCAGTCGTCTTGATGGCCCCCATCTGCCCGGGAGTGACCCCCGTGATTCGGTACTGCTCTAGCTCGACAAGCAGATCAGAGTTCTTATCGGCGAGCTCACCAAAGACGCGACCAAGGATCACTTCTTCCCGAACGAGCTGACAACAAGAACATGAAGAAAAATGTCAGGTCATCAAAACAAAAAAGGAATGACAAGAAAGAAAGAACGAAAGAAAGGCTAGATCATACCAGGGCAACTCGTTCGAAGTGGGTCCTTAGGAACCCCTCGATCTGAGGAAGCTCCGTGAGGACGATCGAACGGTCTTTGGGGGGAATTATCCCGTCAAGGATCCGCATGCACATATCCGGACTACCCCGGAGGCTCTTCTGAACGGGGTACCCCTTCTTGGCAAGGTCCCCGCAAGGGACCCAAGGCCTCCTAGAGTCCATAGCCTTAAAAGGCTGGAACAGGCTCGCAATCGAGCAGTACTCTTCCGCAGGAGCCCTCGAGGAGCTGGAGGTAGCAGGCCCCTTCTTCTGGGTCCCAGACTCCTGGGGAGGAACCGTGGGCACAGTGGGAGCGGGAGACGCTAAAGTCAGAACCTTCTCCTTAGTAGCAGAAGGACCCTGAGGAGAAGGAGAAGGGGGCACCACATCCGTACCCTTCCCCTTGTTGGCAGAAGGACCCTTAAGAGGGGGAGGAAGAGGACGCTGGTCGACCTCAGGATGCTCCTCGCTCCTGACCTTCTTAGGAGGAGGAGGGTCCCGGGTCGCATCAGCGGAGGACTTCCCTGTAAAACAACAAGGCAATAAGTCAAAAACCAAAAAATTGCAGAGTATGAAAATATTGCTTCCACAGATGGCGAGACGATATACCTGGTTGGCGAGGACTAGTGTTAGCCGAAGGAATCACCTCCTCGGACTTCCTCTTGGACGAACGCCTAGAGGGGGGAGGAGGAGAGCTCAGCAGTGCTTGGTCGGAGGATAACCCTGCCGATCCCTGGTCATCAAAGAGACCTATCAGTTTTTGGATCCTGCCTATGGCCTTGCCTGATGATTGGCATCAAAGAAAAGATTGGCATGGCCTGATGAATGCCCTCCATCTCAAGCATATTCTCAGTAGTCTCCGCCACTGAGCGAATGGATTTGAATTGGGATGACCGATGCAACCGATACAGATCGTCGATGGCGTTCCGATCTCTCCCGGACAGCTCCTCGAAAGAAGGAGGAAAATCCTTATCCGGAGCCAACAATTTCCAGGGCACACCTCCCTTGTAAAAGAAGTAGAACTTCTTATAGTTGGAGTTGGTGGCCCGGAAATCATCAACCAAACGGACATGGACATTCCAACTCCATGCTTGAGGACCTCCCCATTCTGAAAACTTCGGCCAACGTGCTTGGAAATGGTGGAGGTGGTTCGCCCCTGCTGTCAGTCGGAAGAAACATCGGAACAAGGCCAGTGAATACTCCCACTCTTGGCGTATGCACAGGAACTTGAAACCGACCCACATCCTGAGGGCATTCGGAACGAGCTGCGTGGGATGAATCCCGTGAAACTGGCACAATGTCTGCAAATCCTCACAGAGAGGAAAACGCAACCCAGCATCGACCTGGGCCGCATAAACGTAAACCTCTCCGTCGTGAGGAAAATGCAGACCTAAGCCAGGATACCTAGGAGCATCCTTTGCATTAAAGCTACCAAGCGCCACCATGGTCTTAAAATACGCTGGCTTCAATTCGTTAGGCTTGACATCTACTCAGAACAGTTCAAGTATAGCACAGCAGGTATAAAAAACAAAGGAAACAGAGGATATTGCCAAAGCAGAGCAGTAAAAGGGCGAAGGTTTACCTTTCGGAGAGAAGATGGGCGTGTTCAGCTCAGGCCCGTCCACCACCACAGGAGTGGTTGCAGTCCTGCCCAAATCAGTCTGTTCCTCCACTGAGGGGGGCACGACCTCATCCCTGATGGTCAAGGGGACATCAGCATTTCTGGGAGTGTTGGCTTTGTTGGCGCCCTTGGGAGCCATGTGCTTGACTTTCTGACCGCGGGGAGCCATGGAAATATTGGAAGAAGGCTGAAGAAGGTTGGGAAAGGAAATGGAAAGGTTCGCAATGAAGCTCTGAAAATCTAAGAGAGTGGATAAGCGTAAAAGACAGAATACAGAAACTGACGTTTCTTATATAGACCAAAAGACGAGCAAATCGAAGCGACGCAGAGGAATAATTGCACCCTTTTGGAGAAAACCGAAGCAATGTCAGAATTCCAAGAGACAAGCGGTTGGCTGGTATAGACAGCTGTCAGACTACCCTAGGTTTACGGAAAAGTAAAGGACAGGCGTGCCTAAGGTGACCGTTCGATTTCTGGAGAACTGAGCAGTTATTAAATGCTAAAAGTCCACTAAGGAGACAAGATGGTCGCCTAGCACTAATAAGGCTTTAGCAGAAATACCTCGGGTAGGTAATGATCGCCTAACTAAGAAAGATAGACTTCCATAAGCCTAGGTCACCTCGAGTGATCGCCAAAAGGGAATAAAAGGAAGGGTATTCTTTCAGCTTTGAACAGAGAAGAAACTGCTCGCCAAATGAGCTCGAAGTGTCTCAAAGGTCCTGAACCATTACTGAGACGTCACTATCTAAAACTCTACCAGGAAATCAAGCTCGACTGAAGGAACTTCAATCAAGCTTCGGGGGCAAATGTTGGGTATCGATAGTGACAGCCCAGTAAGAAAAGGCCTCGAAGGCCCAATAACTATAGAGGGGGTAAACCCATGACATCCGAACTGGATCGGCCCAAGTACAAGCCAAACTTGGCCCACCATCGAGTAATCCAGAATCGAGCCCAAACTCTATAGGGACGCCAAAGCCTCCCAGACTGCTCGCCATTCTCTACCAGGTCGCGACCTTCCACTGCTCGACATGGGAGTGCTCGCCCCGAAGAGAGTCTTGCCTCTCTCCTCTGGTTCCACAAAACTGTTAATACGGAAGTGGCCACGATATCCCGCATATCTCGGTCACATATTCACTAAGGATTAGATTTGGTAACTGCAATATCTCGCAGTAACTGACGATCCGAATCTTCGGCAATACAATATACACTAAGATATTCAGCTGCCATATACGGTTCTATCTCTCTTACCCTATAAATACCCTTGCTTTACATACGTTCTTTACGTTTTGAGTTTTATACACACACATACTCATTTAAGCATCGGAGAGGGACCCAGAGGCACCCCCTCTGTTGCGCTCCCCTACTTGCGGGTTCACCGGAGTTGGAGCTGAAACGTCATCCCAACCTTGTCTGGCATTCAATTCACTGCCAGATCAGCATTCAGGATTTCACGATCCAACATCTGGCCCTTGGAAAAAATACATAACCTAAACCTAAATACAGAGGAATGTCGTTCTCTTTAGTCTCTCTGCAGCATGCTTCGAGTTGGCAGCGTTCTCTTCAGTGTCGTTCTCCTGGATAAGTTCAACTCATATTCGTTGAGCGTGATTCAGCGTCTCTGCAGCGTGATTCCAATCTCTGAAGTCTGCACGTCTCATCTTCTAGTTATAATCCAATATTCGACAATTAATATTTCCTGGATTTACCAATATATGATGATGAGTTGTGCTGCAAATTCTACCATTGATTGATTAGGTTTTCCAGAATTAAAAGTCTAAATTTTTATAATATCTATTGGCATTGGCCATTATATGGTTCAAGTTTTCTAATATATGGTTCAAGTTTACATTGCCCATTTGTGATGTCCTTCATGGAATTTTCTCTTGGTTATCTTCTATAGATTTCCACGATGATGAAAACCAGATAGATGAGGTACTTAATTTATCTGCATGAGCAGGGAGTGAGGGACAATGACATGTATATGTGTATGGTACATCCTCAACCTTCTTGTTGCAGTTGGTGAAATTTTTGCAGTCAGTGAAATTTGAACAAAGGATGATCAATTATCATTTAATAAATTTTGAAGTGTGGCCTTGTGTTTATAGACAAAAAATAGTTTGAGATTTTCCCAATAGAAATCTGATAGTTGTGATAGAGTAAGGAAGGAATCATCAGATTTAGTGATAATACGAGATTTGTTTAACATTTTTCATTCTCTATGGAGGACATGGAATCCATGGTTGAAACCGCGATGCGGAAATTGCTCTCAAAGGAGATCCTCCATAAACCAATGAAAGAAATCGGGGAAAAATGTGTGTTAGTTGTGCAATGGTTCAATTGGAATTTGGCCACTGAAGTGCAATGGACTCTTCAGTTCAGTTGGAATTTGGCCACTGATTCATTTCAGCTTCAGCATGGTTCGACACATCTGTGAAGTGGAGCCCTATTTGATGGCAGTTGTGCAATGGTTCAGTTGGCAATTGCATAATGTTTTTCCACTGCGGGTCAGCCCGGTCGACTCGTCAACCTATTAGTTAAGGTTCGGGTCACGAAACCTGACCCGTACAGTACGACAGGTTGGGTCAGGGTTGACTCGCACAGTACAGCGGGTTGGGTCGATCCTAATTGCCACCTCTAATTATGAAGGACATGTGTTAGACATCGGATACAACTTTCCCCGATTTAATTTTTTGAAAAATATTTATTTTATGCTCGCTTGAAAATGTCGGATCTTGGCGAGCGGCGATCTAGTCGAGCGGGGTCATGAACCAGACCGATAAAATGAAAGAGCTGCCACTGATTAATTAAATGCTAATTGGAATCGTAAAATTTGCTTAGGGTACATGATGTTAACATCCTAAGGCTTGAAAATGTCTATGTCCAGAGATATGAGTTCGGGGGTTTGATTACGTTTTAAGAGCTCGTGAGCCCATAATCTGCCATTTTGGTACTTTAGTCTGCTTTTTGAATTTATTTTTATCGATTTACCCGAATTGCTCGTTTTAATCATGCTTGACCAAAGAGATTACATGCATTTTCTTTAAATTAAATAAACTATGTACAAACATTTTTTTTAACTTTTTCTTATTATTTACGATTTAATTTAAAATAAATAAACAAGAGGAAAATAAAACTAATTGTTCTCGAAAAGAGGTGGTTAACTTGGGGGTCATTTTAATACGTGTCAACGTATGCGAAAGATTTTGAAGATATAACGCCCATTGGACTAAGTTGTAATACTTTTGAAAGTTATAGTGAGTCCAGAAATGTTTAGGGGCCAGAATGTAATTATTACAAATTTGAATTGGACTGGAAATAGATTTTTAAAAATTATATAAATGACCTAAAACCTTTCTAGTTTGGTTTATAATACTCAATAAAATCTCAAAATGACCCGAAAGTCCAAGGACCGAATTGTGACCCTCATCAAAGTTTAGGACTGACCTAAATCAGTTTTAAAAATATATGTTTTTAGACCGAAACCCCCAAAACTTTCACAAATGCATAAAACCGAGGACGATTTTTATACGAAATATAACTATTAACACATAATTTCGATAAGATAAACTTTATTCGCATTAGGAAATATAAATACAATATTAAATACGAGAGAGATATACCTAAGTTATTCGAAGTTTAGATACCGTATGAGGAACCGAAACCTGTAATCATTGATTTTTTCCCACTGAATCTCTCTAATGTTTTTCAGTTATCGTTCACTTTTCTTTCGTGGCCTCACTATTTTGGAGTTTTTTTTTTAAAGTAAGTATGTTAGAATTCTTTTTGAAAAAATAAGTATTAAAAAAAACTGTTTAGAAATTTGAGTATACGCGCTAACGTTATTAGCGTGTTATATTTTTTTTATAAAATACGCTACCTCGGGTAGCGTTTTTACCATAACGCTACCATGGGTAGCGCGCCCTATGTAGAATTGAGTACAATTCTGTTTTTTTTTTCATTTAGTTGGCATGTCGCAGGTGTTGTTTGGGGTGGATAATTATTCAAATAAAACACTTCATCTCATATTTGTTTTGTCAAGTTGTACTTTAAATTATTTTTTGTAACATGTAAACTGCGGTAAATCTGTATAAAGGAAAAGTCTGAAAAAGGTACATCATGTTTGACGAAAATGATTTTTCAACCCTCACAATTGTTTTAGGTACAACATGTTTGTAACCGATTGTTTTTTGTACTTCCGTCTAACTACCGTTCAATTTAGACGTTAAACTACCAAGCACAATGTCACGTGATCCACCTAAAAAATTTATTATTTGTAATTCATTTTCTGCCCTTACGTTTTACGTCTTCCTCTTCGTAAAATCCCGTCCAGTACCAGTCCTCTTCCTAGGCCTAAAACTCCAAATTCAATCAATAGAACTTAAAAATACCTCAATTCAAAGCATAAGCATTCAACGGTGGTGGTGAACGGAGCGGTGGCGGTGGACAAAGCGGAGGACTAGAAAGTCGGACCCTGATTCTTAAGTCAGCTACTACTTTGGTTCTTCATTCTTTACCCAATTTACGCTTATTTTCTTTTATGGCTAAGTTCCTCTACTTCTATGAGTAACAACACATCATTTCTCATTTCTGGGTGCCCGTCAATTTCATCACCACGGCTAACTCATAGCCAAAGATACAATTTAGACTTGGAAGTTTGCATTTTGAGCAATATTTAAAGATGAAGCTGGTTGTATCTTTTGGAGGTGGTTGATGGGTGGTGAGGATTTAGGGCAAAGATGGTGTCTTTGGTTGGATTAGCTGCCGGGTTGGCCCAGTTTCGACCTATCTTTGGATGCCTAATGTTGGCATCAGCCGCGGAAGTTGTACTATCTTCTCTGTTGGAGGAACTGAGCTTCAAAATGCTACGTTGAGGAAGAAGGTGACGTCATCAGACACCATGGAACAGATGTTCTGAAACTCAACTGCTTGAAGAAACTCACTGTTATAATAGGCTAGGCGAGTTGCGACTGGGCTGGCCGTTTTCGTTCGCCTTCACCACCGTCAACGACGAAGACTCAGAGTATGAAATTGTGAAGGAACCGTCCTCGACGAGGATATCCGACGATGATAAGAAATCGGTTTGGAGATCGAGCTAGTAAAACTACATGGCCTCGCCGGACCTCTGAGGTTTCTGTTCAAGATCAAAGAGAAATAGGATTGTTTTGTTCTTAGGTATATTAAAGGGAAAAGTGTGAAATTTCACTCGGATGTTTACCATTTTTTTGTAATTGGACCTATATGTTTTTTGTCGCAATAACTTACACCCGAATGTTTCATTTTGTTGGTAATTGCACCAAACGTTAATAATCTCCGTTAAGTGTCACGTGAAAGTCACGCGGAACCGTTTATTTCAAAACTATGCAATGTAAAAATACTAATTTACCCTTGAGGTCATCCCATCACTTTGAAGACTTTAGATCATATTTGATTTCTTCCCCAAAAAAATGTCTGACTGTAGCACTACTCTTCTCACACTTCTTCTTCTCATCTTAACGAAACCCATTAAAAATTTACAGTGTCTCCAACCTCTTCTGAAAGCCCAACCTGCCCTTTTCTGCAAGCCCTATTCTTGCATATCAACTATAAATGCAAATAACTCGACTGTGACCAAACAATTGGAGGAGATGCAGATTAGAAAACTCACCAATATCATTTCAAGAGATTTAGCCAAACCAACAAGACGTGGAAGTCTTTGTGTTCCTGATTCATTTCAAATGGAGAAGTTTATATTAAGTTAATCATAATTGAAGGAAATAACTCTTTCCACTATACTTAAGACCCAGTTATAAATAAAGGAACAAATAGAGAGTTCCAATCAATATCATAGTGAAAAATGATTCTCAAGTCCTATTAATTAAAATTCGTCAACTATGATTTATGACACTTAAAGGGTTAAATACAGTCCACTTGACACCAATTCCTAGATCATACCACCAAATCCAGGAAGAATTCCAAGTTGTAGTTCAGGAAGACCTAACTCCGTAGTAGGTGTAGATATTCTTGCATGGCATGCCTAGGAAATATATTTGATGATTAAACACTAATATTAGAAGAAAACAAACATATAAGGTCCACAGAGGTAAGTATTCACATAAAACGTTTACATATCATTGCAACCTCTAATCCACCCCATAATGCAAGGCCATTAATGGCGGCAACTGAAGGCTTTTTGGCTGCTGAAAGAAGAAAGTAACCAGTTGAAGGATATGAATAAGAAAAATTAATCCAAGTTCTTCAGTACTTACTTACCTTCAATAATGTTTGTGAGAATCTCCACTAAAATGAAATCTGGTTTTGGTTGCTCAACTGTTGGAAAAATCCCAAAATTGAGATCTCCAGTGATCTTTGAGATAACTCCAAAAACTGAAAGACCCAACAGAACTCTCACAAAATTTTGAAGCTTTAAAACAGTTAGGGTTGAAATTACAGAGCTAGAGAGACCAATCCAAATCACGAGTGAAACTAAATCGAAGAGAGATATGGCAGATACCATCAAGAGAAAGAGAATTAATAGGAGTGTTGATGATGGCTCCGACCTCTCAGACTGTTCATCCCCTTTGGTTGCTGCCCATAATTATAGAGAGATGGAGCTTTCTGGTAAGCGTAGAGAGCCATAGAAGAAATGGAAATTGTGGGGTGGTTATTTTGGAGTCTGTATTATTGTGAAATTGTGTCCTCCTCCAAATCAGACACGTGAGGGTAATACTTGGTGAAGAAGAATGAGCTGAGTATTTTTGGTATATCTATTTATGTTTAAAGTACATGAACAACACGCGCGGGTAATTTAACGGAAAACAAACGATAATGTACGGAAAAGTCCACTTACCAACAAACTGAAAATCTGGGTGTGATAACAAACATTATGGGTCCAATTACCAATTCCTGCAAACATCCGAGTGCAATTTCATACTTTTCCCTATATTAAAAAGCAATATTTATACCAGAGAAGTAGAGGAACTTAGCCAGAAAAAAAAATAAGCGTAAATTGTGCGAAGAATGAAGAACCGGAGCAGGAGTTGGTTCAAGATTTCTCCACTAATCTCCTCGGACCCTGATTTAGGCCCTCTCAGGGGTTCTCTCTAATCCCATAATCTCTTTCTATCCTCCTTTCCTCCCCTTCCCTAGTCTCTTCTTCCCTTTTGCCTCCTCTACAACAACTTTCTTTCTCTAGATTGCTTGTCACGACCTCTTTTGTTCCGCTTTCCACTTCCAGCTCCATTGCTTCCCTTTATGGCACATCCCAGTACAATGACACTGCTGCTTCAGAATCTGCATCCTTTGCCAATAACCGCCTCCAGCTCGTCCACTGCCCTTCGAGCTCCAGAGTAGTTATATTCTTCCCAACTGGAATGAACTTAGATCAGGTTGAACCGAAACGATGGAAGCGAAGTGCAACAGTTAAAAGAGAAGAGTGACAGAGAGGACACGAAAAGAACTAACTTCAAAAGGGGAAGGAACGACTGAAGTTAGGGGTATTTAGGTATTTTGATAAAAAAAAATTGAAAAATAAAAATAAAATGTTCAAGGTCACGTGAAAAAAAAACGTGACTAATTAACGAGACAATCAAACGTCAGTTAAATGGAAGGTTCAATTACCACCATTTTGCAACATGTTATACCAAAACGCATTGTAAATGAAACAGTTGTACCAAAAACTATTTTCGTCAAACATTATGGACCTTTTTCAGACTTTTCCCTATGTAGAATTAGTAAATCAATGCTATGTAATTATTATTGCAAATGGCACATGCAATTTGCAATACTGCACTTATTATAATGCATATATACAATATAATTATTGTTTATACAGTAACTTTATTGTATGCATACACGTATGTATAGTTGTTTATGTATCGTATTATACGGTCAATCTGAAAGTCAAAAATCAATGCCTAGTTAGCGTCATTTATGTCGTAGTTAAATTATCTACGCACTGTAATTTTTTTTTGAGTAAGTATAGATATAATTACATTTCTAAAAATGGATTTAATTATTCCATCGCCTCTAAAAACTCAACCAATTCTGAATTTTCCGAACTATGGTGACCGCCGACTACCCCTCATTCGTGGTTCCTTGCGATGACCCCTATGGCGCCCTTTTTCGATGACCTGCACCAAGATGCATCGCAGTTGATCTTTATAGCTCCTTGGATCGGTCTCTTCCACTTCGTGTTGTCACTGATTTTTTGGGAGGTCAGGTTTGCAATCTGTTGATCACTCCTCTGCTGTTGTCCTCTCGGTTGTTGACTGTTTCGAAATTCTTGCATTGTCTTCCTTACACTTGTGATGACTCTTCTTGGCTCTGGTTATTTCCCTTGGAAGTTCATGCAGCATATCGCCTTCCAAATTGTCCATCATGTGATGAGTGTTACATTCCATCTGGTATAGGTGTGAGATCGAAGACTTCTTCCTTCCGAGCTCCTCTTCATCAACCAGTCATTCACCGTTTGACAGTCGTCCCTTACGTCTTGAAGTCCCAGGAACTCTTCCCAGACCAGCTTCACCCATTTGCAACCCCAGATGAGATGCTCCTTAGTCTCAATTTGATCATACATGGAGCATTTCGTTTCTATCGGAACTCCTCTCCTAGCCAAGCCATCTCTGACGGCGATGGCATTCGCTGCTAGTTTCCATGCAAAAGCTTTAATCTTTGGAAGTGTTTTTGCCTTCCAAATTTTATCCCACAGGTTCCGACCTGATCCAGTTCCTGCTGACTCTTCCCTTCCCTCTACTCTCTCCTGCTGGGCTCGGATGCAGTGATAGGCTAATATTCATGTGACTTTTCCCCCACGTTCGAAAGGCCACCTCAGTTCATCCGCTCTCGATATCAAAGGAATGGGAACATTCAGCATTTTATTGGCTTCGTCGTCTAAAACCACAGTTCTTATGACCTCCTCATTCCACGTTTTAGTGTTTGTGTCAATCCAGTCCCCTACTCTTGTTTTTACTTATACTTCTGTGACAGGGTGGTCTTCCAGCCTTGTTTCATAATGACCTGGGATCCAGGCATCCGTGAAAACACCAATGGATCTTCCTTCCCCGAGCGATAAGACTACTGTGGTTCTTACGAGATTTCGGCCCGCCAAATGACTTGCCCAAGTCCAAGTGCCCTATTATCCATCACAGCATGTAGAAAAAATGTGAGTTTGGAAAATATAGACATTTTAGTACCTTCACCCATAACCAGTTCGGTTCCTCCAATATTCGTGAATCCATCTTCCCCTATAGCGCTGTGTTGAAAGATTCGAGTTCTCGGAACCCTAAACCTCATTCCTTCTTTTCTCTTGTCATCGTCTCCTATTTTCTCCAATGAATCGTTTTGTCCCCACTAGATGCCCCCACCAAAACTGAACTATCAAGTCGTTAATTTTGTTACACCACGTTTTCGCATTTGTTCACCAGAAGCCGGCTAGCAACGGATCTTCCACACCCACCTCACTCTTAATTTTTATATAACCTCGTGTCTGCATTTCGGTTTCTTTTTCCACCTCTAAACATTTTCCTAAACTGTTTGCGACTTGGTTGGCATTCTCGTTGTTCAGCATATCCAAGCTAAGACCATGGATCTCGACCCAAATTTGCATTGTTGTAAAATCAACATATTTCACACATTGGTTTATCTCGCATACTTTAAGATTTAGGTAGTGTCGGTGTATTGCCCATGAAGACATGTCCAGTTTCCGTTCTCCTTTACATTCTCAAAATTAAAGGCCATAACCTCTTCCTCTAAATCACTCATCTTAAGGGATCCATAATTCTCCCATGCCGCTTTTAGCACGTTATAGACTGCATTGTTCTTTACTTTTTTATGTGAAATCATTCTCCCCAACACTCAGATACCATGCTGCTGGGGGGTTTCGAGACAAGAGACAGTTTGGCCCGACGGGGGACCTAACTTTCCCCGGTTCCAGATTGGTTGGTCATTCCAGTAGCAACTCAAACACCTTCACCACTGTCTTCACCAACCTACAAAACAGACGAAAATGCCACACAAACAAGAGACAGAAGGCTAGGGAAAAGAGGCAGAACAAAAATAACATAGTTGAAAATTTTGGGTTTTGAAAGAGAAAGCTTCACTATTTCAATTTCATGCAGAGGAAGACCAATTGATGAATTGGAAAGACATTTTGCATGGATGTGACCTCAGATCTTCAGTTGCTCATTCAATCACGCAGTCTGCCACACTTCGATTGGTATCATTCGCTGGTGGACCTAGTCTCACAGAGCATGAGAGTCTCACACATGGCCTAAACCCTGGAGAGAGAAAGGAGACGCGCGTGAGTACCACTCGCTCTCCAAGTCTCACTTCTCACTTCTTCTTCTTTGTTGTATTGTGTGTCTCTAGTCTTCTCCTATTTATATAGGTATTTTATTATTATTTTAATGGTTTGAGATAAGGAAGCATGGGCATGATATGATGGTGGTGACGTGCCATGAAGAAGGTCATGACAACGAGGGTGGGCTGTAGCGTGTGGAAGGGCTGAGCAGGGCATGGGTGACCGATTGTTTTAGCTCAATTTTTGCTGGCTCGGTTCCTCGCGTAACAGTACTTTAACCTCTAGCTAAGCAAGTCGTTTCTTTCACAAAATAAGGAATACATAATAGGGAATAAGGAATAGGAGATAAGAATATGAAGTTGTTTATTTGGTGGAATGGAATGGAATAAGTAATTCTGTTGTTTATTTTGTGGAATTTATATGGAAAATGAATGGAATATGGTAAATGAAATATTTTCCCCTCCTTTTATATGTATAGTATATAATACATGTAATTTGTATTAATTAATTTTAAAAATTACTAATAGTAAATATTTAAATATAATTAACTAATATTTAAATAAAAACTTTTAAAATAATTTATTTAATTATTTAATTAATTTTAAAGGACAATCCCTAGATTTGTTTTCAATAAATATGATTTCGAATCAAATACAAAACCACGTTGTATTTTACTCAATGTGACAAAAGTTTTCTATATAAACAAATAAAATATGTTAACATACTAACTAATGTATGTATACAGACGAGAACCAAGAACACATCAGAACCAATAACCAAGAACAACAATAAATCAAGCATAAATCAACTAAACACGAACAATGCTAAACACGAACATCATTGATTCTGGGTTCGAACATAACTCAGAACACAATTATGGGTTTGATCAAGAAGAGACGGGATTGGGTACCAGAGGAGACGGGAGTTCTTGAAGAGGAGGGGAGAACTTTGGTTTAAATGCATAAGGGATAAGAATGTCCTTATGAAATGTACATAAGGGAAAAACACACATTTCCCCTCCTATTCCGGATTCTTTGCTTTCTAGGCTTAGGAATTGTGAGGATTTCACACGGAATGCCTAAGTCTACCTCACCCGAAATCCGTAAGCTAAATTTTTCCAATTTAACGAAAAGAACTTTTTACGGAATCTGTAAGTCGATTTCCTTACACATTCAACGAAAAGAACATGCCACATAAATCAAGTGTTTACAACATGTTTGGATTCATCGATGAATCCAAGAACGTCACAACTCATGAGAAGGTTGTGAAATTGAGGTTGCCAAGATACGTAATTCTTCGAGGTGAGTTTGAGCGGAAGCTGAGCGTCTAGATTGATGAGGTGGTGTCAGTGGCTGACATGACTCAGTTTGGTAGTGTTGGATCACATAAACTGGATTCTCCTTCCTAGAGTTCGCTCTGTTGACCTGCACGAAGGAAAGCCTGGGGTGTTCCCGTTGTTTCCCCTCCGATGACAAAGTTAGTCAGAGGTTCGTTTGTATGAAATACTCAGATTGTATAAATGCTCTAGTATCAGAGAATCCTTACCCTTAACTGATGATGATAATGAACTATTTATAACATTCTATACCTGTAACCATAGTAGAGTTAGATCATACCCTGGTTATCTGAGCTCTCTCTGAGGCGAGCCAATTAGAGTTACTTTAAAGAATATTCTTCTCTAGTGGCTACTCCACTATAGACTATCCTTTTAGTTTGTTTAATACTAGGCATGTCAAAAGCAACTGGCCTAATTCGTAGGTGTTCAGGCGCACCAACTGAGGTAGTCAATGGATGCAGTGTCACACACTTAAGCTGAGTTTTTCCCCTCTTTGGCGCATCCTTAAAGGCGTCGCCTTTAAGGGTCATCAGTCCAGGGCGACGCCCAAACATTATTGGGCTTTTAATAAGTTCAATATGAAGTGTTATTGGGCCAAATGTTAGAAATAGCCCAGTCCAATATTAATAACCCATCAGGCAGGGTGATTGAAAGGTGGTGGAGTACATTTGTTGCCAAGAAGGGAATGGCTGCACAATTTATGTGACGAACATTCTCAAGAAAGGCACACCCAACAAGTTGACGAAACAAATTCTCACGACACCAAGGAAAGAAAATGATACAAAGAAGAGACGCGTAGGTAGTAGGTTTTTTTTATCAGAAATAAAACGTCGTGACACTAAGTCACGGGAGTTCATACATCATATCATTAGCTACTAAACATACAAATGGTAGTGGTGGTCTTTCGACCTAATCGTTAAGACGCACTCCCATTCTCGCTTGCTTTGCTATCCAATTTGCACATTCGTTGCTTGTCTTTGGAATAGCTCGCCATTGCACTTGCTCGACTTGTCTTGCGAGTGCTCGAATGTTCGGTATTATTGTTGATAATCTCCAATGTTTTGGCCCCTCCATGATTTGTTGATGAACCACTTGTGAGTCTGTTTCTATAATGATGCTTTGCCATCCCGATTCAATTGCTAAACGTACTCCTTCGTGTATCGCCAATGTCTCCATTGTTTCTATGTCATCGCTCATTTGCCTTCGGTTCATCCTGCCCACTAGCTTGCCGGTTTTGTCTCGTGCTACCACTCCTATGCCCGCTCTTTGTGTTTCCTTGAACCACGCTGCATCACAGTTTATCTTGATCGTGTCACCCGTAGGGGGTTGCCATTGTTGGTTCGGCATCTCCTCATGTGTGGGCATCGGTTAGGTTCGGTCGGCTCCTAGTTGCTCCTCATAGGTTTGCTTGATCTCCATTATGATAACCCTCGAGTTTGGTTGTTTAGCTTCAAAAGTCACCGAGCATCTCGCCTTCCATATGTGCCAACATGTTATTAGGATTTGTGCCCACTTTTTGTCGGTCATTATGCTCGGACCATGCAGCTCCTCATTCTTATTCTTTAGCCATTCCACCATGTCGAGTCGGTTTGGCCGATCCAAATGTACCACTCCAAGTGTACCACTCCAAATCTTCTCCGTCCATTCACATTCCAATATCATGTGCTCCCGTGTCTCGGCTTCTCCACATATCGGGCAACTCGGAAATACGTTCATTCCCCAACGAACCATGTTCACTTTAACGGCTATGGAGTTTGTTGCTAGATGCCATATGAAGTTATTTACCTTTGGTATAACCTTTGTCTTCCACAACTCTTTCCAAAACGTACCTCGGTAGTTTGGGTTCAGTATTGGTCTTTTCTCGGCCCGTTCTCGGATTTTGTGGTAAACCGATCGGACTTGAGGTTATCCATTCTTCGTGTGTGGACAAATGTACCGGTCCCCCGTCTCGTGGTAGGGGTAGATTGAGGATTTGAGCTGCATCTTCTTGATCAAAAATACTCCTCACTAGGTTTGCATTCCATGTGCCATTCGGGTTGATGAGCTCACTACTCGTAAGTTACCTCTGTGCCTCACCAATGCGTCTCCATTCACCCTTTTGCTCTCCTTGGTATAGATTCATGGGTCCTCAAAGAATCGGATATTCTCTCCCGAGCCAATCATCCACATCCCTTCTTCCTTAATTACATCTCGGCCATATAGGATGCTACTCCATCCCCATGAGGCTCAGCTCCCTTTTTTTGCCTCTAATAACGTACACCGTGGGAAGTATAGTCCTTTTAGAACTTGCACGCATATGGTGTTGGGGTCGGTCATGATTCAGCTTGCCATTTTTGTTAATAGCGTCGTGTTGAAACTTTGAAGTTCCTGAAAGCCTAGTCCCCCTATCTCCTTTGCCTTTGTTAAGATATCCTTTCTTCTCCAATGTGTTCTTTTCCCATCTGATGCTTGCCCCCACCAAAAGTCCGCAATGAGAGCATTTATCTCCGCACACCATGTTTTTGGTAAACGGAATACACTCATTACGTACGTGGGGATCACCGTGATGATCGCCTTTATGAGCACTTCCTTTCCCACTTGGGTCAAATTTTTTGGCCTCCACCCTCCTAGTTTGTCCTTGATTTTAGTTTTCAAAGATCTCAAAGCCTCCTTCTTTGAACGACCCCAAACCGATGACATTTTTAAGTATTTGCCCGGGTCACCTGTGCTCTTGATATGTAACGCGTCCTCCACCCCTCGTTCGGACCAGACCCTTTATTAAAGAATAGGGTCGATTTGTCTCTATTTATCCGTTGGCCCGATACTCGACAGTAAGATTCTAGGATATTCCAGAGTCCTTTAGCATTGTCTGGTGATCCTCTAATGAAGAACAATTAGTCATCTGCAAAAAACAAAATGATGCAATTCTGGGCATGTTCTCCTTAGAGTGATCCCATGTATGACCCCTTCCCTAGCGGCTCCTTCCATTCTTCGTGAGAGCACATCCGCAAGTAGTATAAATAGGTAGGGGATAGAGGGTCACCTTGTCGTATTCCCCGGGTTGGGTGTATGAAGCTCGTTCTTTCCCCCATTAATCACCACTTGATATGTGGTCGATGATATGCATTCATTTATCCATCTCAACCATTGCTCTGCAAAGCCCCGTTTCCTTAGTGTGCTAATTAGGAAATCTCATTCCACCTGATCATAAGCTTTCTGCATGTCAATCTTTAGTGCACATTTCACCTTATCGCCCCTTCGGCTCATGTTCAAATGATGGAACACCTCGTGCGCTACCATTATGTTATCATGTATGTGGCAACCTGACACAAATGCACTCTGGAAAGGAGTGATAAGCTCTGATAGATAACATTTCAATCTATTCACCAACACTTTTGAAATGATTTTATACAAGAAATTGCAGCAGCTTATCGGCCTAAAGTCAGTAGGTCTCATCGGGTTTGGTATTTTTGGAATCAGCACTATATCCATATTGTTTAGGGGGTTTAGAAGAGTACCTGTTCTGAAGAAAGCCTTGATCAAGGTGATGACGTCTGCCCCCACGGTGTTCCAGTTCCTTTGGTAAACAGACCAAGGAAACCGTCTGGACCCGGTGCTCGTGATCCGCCCATTTGGTATGTGGCTGCCCTAATCTCAGTATCCGTCACCTCCCTCGTCAAGTCGGCATTCATCTCGGGTGTAATCTGATTCGGTACATATCTGAGGAGCTCATCCCCCGGTTCGGTTTGTTCCGAGGTGAACATTTCTCCAAAGTATCTATGGAGCTCATCGGCTATTCTCCCTTCCTCATCAATCCACTCCCCGTTCTCACCCTTTAATCTACATATTTGGTTTCGTCTCCTCCTTGCTATGGTGGTATGGTGGAACAAAGTTGTGTTACGGTCCCCATCTTTAAGCCATTTCACCATCGACCGTTGTTTCCAATATTTCTCCTCCCTCGTCCAAAGCCTTTGGAGGTTGCCTTTCAATCTTTTCTCTTCTCGAACCTCATCCTCGGTCATCCCCTCATGCATGTTTCATCTTAGTGCCTCCTTTGTTTTTGTAATCTCATGTACATTGTGACTGAACCTCTTCTTGCTCCACTCCCTCAATTTGGTTCGGCACCTATTAAGTTTTTTGTACACCATTTGGATTTATCTCCTTACATTCCGGGTTTTCGAGACACCATTTGTGACTGAACCTCTTCTTGTTCCCATGCTTGTTTGATTATCTCCTTACATTCCGGGTTTTCGAGACACATAGCCTCAAACTTGAACCGTTTCGGGTCTCTCTTTTTCGGTTGCTTGAATTGAACCACCATTGGGGTATGGGCTGATCCAATGGAGAGTTCGTTTATGCATCTCGTCTTTTGGTACCTTGTCGCCCAATCCGTGTTTATCAATACACGGTCTAGGCGTTCGCTTATTCTCTCCATTCCGCTCTGGTTGTTGCACCATGTGAACGAGTTCCCCTTTGCTCCCATATCTGTCATACCTAAGTCTTCAATTACTTGTTTGAACTCGTCCATTTGTATTTGGGATTTCCTTCTACCACCTTGTTTCTCATATAGGTGACATATGGTAAGTATCATCCATCCTCCCATTTGGCCTCTCCCAATTGTTCTTAGGAAATTCCAAAGTTGTGTTCGTTCTCGCGCCTCCGTACTCACATATACCCAAGTGGCAAATGTTAGTTCGGGCTCGGTGCTCAAATTGCACCTCACAATCAATGCAATGCAGGTTGTCATACAAAACCGACACCCTTGTACCCTCATTCCACCACAATGCTAGCCCTCCTGATGTACCATTCGAGCTAACATAGTAGTTGTTGTCCATTCTCATCCTTGTTCGTATCTTCTCGCAGTAGGTATCCCCATTATTTGTTTCCATTATAAATATGATGTTTGGGCGATACCTTTTGTTGAGGTCTTCTAGGTGTTGAACTGTCAAGGAAGACCCCAAACCCTGACAATTTCATGATATGGCACTCATTGGCTGTTTCGGGGAAAAACCCAGAACCCGTCATGTTCTTGTTTTCCTCCTCTCTATCATTGGTCTCATTCGGCTTTTTCACTATTCTTTTATTACGGTTGGGGTTTGCCATGCTCGCTATTCGCCTCGGCTTTTCCGCACCCTTGACTCACTTATTTCGGTCACCTTCCTAGGTGTTCTTTATCTCTTCGGCCTGGGCTGCTCCTTCATGTCCTCAACGATCCTTTTTAGTGTCATCTTATCGAGATAGGGACTCAATCCGGATGTGGGATTTAGTATCACGTTGTTGGGTGAGGTGGGGGTGTATCGGGCGGGTTTTCCACAATGTAGGTTTGGATTGGTATGGAGAGCTCGGTCGGGTAGGGTTGGGTAGGGTCGGTTATGTGGTGTTGGGTTGGGTTGTCGGGTAGATATGTGATCACTGTTTGGTTTGGTTGTGTGGGGTAGGCGGTGGTTTTGGTTGATTCGGTCGGGGCGGCTTGGTGTGTCGGAATAGGTGGGTATGTACGCATTGGTTTGTTTGGTTCGTTTTGAGTGGGGGTATGTCCAATTTCATTCGATTTGGCTTGGTTGGGGGCCATAGGGGTGGTTGTTCGTAGACATGGTCGGTTGGGGGTGGAAGGTGTTCTCGGTTTTTACTACTATGAAGGATTAGGGCTCTCGAGTTGGGAGGTTCTTCATGCATTGGTTATGTTTCCCCTTGTTCTTTGTTTGCCTCAGTATCCATTGGTTCGGTCTCCATGTTTTCATTTGGTTGGGTTTTGGGCGTCTCCTTGGCATCCTTGGACTCGGCATATTGATCCCCATGTTGGCCACGTGTGTGAGCCTTTTCCCGGTTCATTTCCCTCACCTCTGCCATTATATCAAACAATGATCTCCTCTCGCCCTTCTTTTGTGGTGATCCATGTTTCTAATCCCCTCCCACAGTTTGTCGCCTCGTAGCTTGTTTGGGTCTCACCCCCACAAGCCATGGTCCATATATTGGTACACCTTGTTCATGTTCTGCGAACTGTACATCTAATTTGCATGCTTGAGTGGTGTGGCCTAGCATGCCACACCCATAACAGTAATTAGATAATCTTTCATATTTCACTGATGCCCACTTACCTCCCCCTTGGGAGTTTTTCCACCAAAATTCCGCCATCAATGACTTATCCTCATCCACTTCTACTCTCATCCTCATATAGCTTCGGCTTATTCTCCCTACATGCTTTTCAATTTTTAGGCAAGTTCCTATCATATTCCCTATCTTACAGGCATTAGCATCACTAAATATCTCCAGACCTAGATCATGTATTTGAATCCAAAATGTTACCTTTTGAAAATCCACCTCCTTCACGCCCATATACTGACCACGGTGATCTGTCTAGGATCTGGATTACATCTTCTTGTCGTTCAAAGTCGAACAACATGATCCTCTCCTCCAATTCTGATATCGAGACCTTTCCACATCGTGCCCAAGCCGACCGTAATACCCCACTGATAGTATTCGGCTTGATTGTCTTTTGAGTGAGAACCTTCCCCACATACCATTCTTCGGTTTGGACTTGTTGGTTCGAATCAAGGTCGACAACTTGCACTCCGGGTTTGTTTGGGCCGCAAGAACTGGAACCGATGTTCATCATCCTTGTGGGTTCAGTGCCTTCACCTCAGGTGGCAACTTCCTGCAAGAACACAAAAATAAGGGCAATCAAATAAGGCAGTGGGTGACAATTGTGCTGTTTTGGTTCCAGATATTGGTGTTGTCGGGTTTCAAGTGCTAGCTAGGGTCTGCTGTTTGGCATGCCCCTCTTGTTCAGGGCTTCCCTCGTCGTACTGAGTTATGTCCCTGACTTCAGTGGATGACCTATATTTCGGGCGTGCCACCTCGCTGTGTTTTGAGGGTCTCTGCTTTCGAAACAAAGATCAGGGCAGCACCTCCCTTCTTTCCCTGTCCTTCAGTCACCGGGCTCCCCCTTGCCGAAGGGAGCTCATGGCAACTCCCCCACCGGTGTCAGAGTTCCTTCTGGCTAGGTCGATGGTGTCTGTCGCCGGCGTGACGAATTGCAATTGAAATTTGGTCGAGCCGTGTTTCCTTTGTTGTTCCGTTTCTCGTTAGTTTTGCATGGCAACGTCCTCTCAGCTGCAGTTCCGATTGGTGATTGGTCAGTTTGATTTGGCAATAAATGTCAAGGAGAGCGGGACAATCGATTGGATTGGCCAACCAGAGATAGTCACGAGGATAACCCTAAGATTTCGAGGCTTCTTCGGACTGGAATGGAGAGGCGCACGTGACAAACACCGCTTAAATACAAATACAAATACAATCACCGTTTTGGGATTACATACAAATACAAGATGTCTTACAAAAGTGTTAAATGAAATAACTATAATATTATATACAATCAACAATTGATAGGATAATATATAAATAAATTTGATTCCCACCCCACCCCTTCCCTGTCAGGCTGTCACCCTACGCCCTCCTCCACGTGCCGTCCTCCCTGCCTCCCCTTGACCGCTCCAGTGCCTGCCTCTTCCCACTCCCCTTTCTCTTTCTTTTCATTTTGTTTTTTAAATATATTTTTTAAACTTAATATAAAAAAGTGTAATATATATTTTAGAAAATGAAAAAAAAATAGAAAAAATTCTAAAATTCATTAGAAAATTTTACAATTATTATTCAAAAATATACTTATTTTTACAAAAAGGTAAAAATGAAAGAAATGGCCAGTGTTTAACATTCGATTGGGACCTAACAAGTTCGAGTCCTTGACTACTAAAATATAATCTTCAAACTATCGTTGTACAGAAGAATGGAAACATTTATACGAGAGCACATAGATTTGTTACAGATTATTGAACAGATAAGGAAGAGACCTCAATCCGAGCCAATTACGGATGCTTCTTAAATCAAATCTCTCAAAGCAAACCCAACCCTTTCCTTTATTACAGATGAAAATACCACCAATCCATCAAACTAGGTAGATTGATAGAGAGAGGTGGAAAGAGTACCATGCGCAGTAGTAAGATCGAAGGAGTTTAAATGATGTCGGAGATGGGTTCCCTCAAGAACCTCTCCATCTGCCGAGCCCGGGTTCTGATTGACATGTCAAATACCTTTTGTGAAAATTCCACCACCAGACCACCAAGGATGCTTGGATCGATCTGTGCCCCCACGTTATATATTTATTATTATATACAATCAATCATATAATAAACTATGCATGATAAATCAAGCCAATGAGTTAAGTGTTGCCATTACTCACCTTCTGCTCAAGCTTCACCTTCTTCCCTTTTCCAATCACAACTTGTAGCGTCTCCTTCAGCTCTCTCTCCTCATCAGCAGGCAGAGGCTGTGAAGCCAAATATACAACAAAATTATAGCATTCATATAGAACCAAACAATGCTAATTAAAATTGTTATTATTAAGTAATAAAAGTAGAAGCAAATAGCTTAATGTGTTCCAAGCAAGGCTCCTAGTGAGTTTACAGATATAACTGTTTAGGAAGAAGCTTGAAAGAAGAAACAAGGACGTGAAAAACTCACAATAACGGTAGTCACAATTGCCTTCACTTCTCCTCTATGGGCCATGGTCAGCTCCAAAAACCTCTTTGCAATGCTTTCGAGGTGTTTGAGCCTCCCATTCTCAGCCAATATTACTACAAAACAGTAGATATTACTTCTTACATTCAACCAAAGGGAACAAAAGTATTTGATGAACAAAGAAGAACCACATGATCACAATCACAAGATAACAAACATTCACTCGAATTTCTAACTAGGTTTAAATTTCAATAGTTATGACAGAATCGGAAACAGCTCAACAGACAGGTGATCAAGCCTCAATTAAGCAGGTTAGTGCTTTTTTACTTTAGCAAAAGAGCTTAGGAGAAGAGAAACGCATATATAAGAAGCAGCAGTATATTCAGTTGGGATTATGGCCAAATTGTCTCCATATAGTATTGCAAATTATGTGGATGAGTCATAAAGGAAATAATGGCGGTAGGTAAAATAGATTGAAGAAACAGCAATTCTGTGAGGTAGAGCAAGGGCTGGCTGAGAAGCACCACCACATAACGAGCACATAACAAATTAATAGTAATTCACTCCATCAACCTTATTTTCAAGAGTTTAATCAAGCATCACTAGCTTCACAATGTGTATTCTGCCGTTCCCAGGAAATTTTAACAAGCTGAGGAGTTTAGAGCGACGACAAATAGTTAGGCATCAAATAAGGCCATACAAAATCTATCAAGATGCACTACAAATGATTGATCACACATGGCTTAATTTTCCCAACAGTCAGATCTTGCCATGAGAAAAGGCACTTTCAATCTGTACAACACACTTAAATGACAATGAATTGAGGTGAATACAAGTCACTGCAAGACCTAAACATTTCACGCGGGGAATCAGGAACTAATCACCAAGTTTACAAAGACTAAGCAGGGATAAAACAAATACATATATAAATTTAACATCCCCAAGGATACAGTAACAATAATCAGGTTACCCCATTGACCAAAAGTCCTGACAAAAAGATAACCAACTAATAAAGGCATTGAACAGAACTTATCCAATAACCTAGATGCACTTGTAAACAGTTGTGTTTCAAGGGAACCCTATATTTTGTGGGAGGAACTACAACCTACCAGGCTTTACAAGTTCTTAGCTTTTGCTACTTATAACCTACCTACTAGAACAAGTTTTGGCCCTTTTGGGTCCATGGAACCATGCTCACCCCTAGATACAATGCAACTGGTAAGATTGGTTTGATAAGCCAAAATATATCCTCGACAGACAATATAGAACCTTATGAGCAATGTTCCATTAATGAGTGGATAATTTCGGACTTAAGCATCCTAATTGTAACAAAAGCAACTGAAAAAGAGAAAAATCTTCCATACCTAAAAAGTTCTTTGTCACATCTGAAAATTTTGCTTCAGCAGAAATGGCATTGATTGCCTTCAATCTGATATCAGCAGGCACTGACACGTCCCTGGTAAACAGAGAAAAGGTGGGACTTCTCTTTGAAGCCTCAACAAGGTCAAAAAGTTCAGACTCCACCTTCTCCAATGCATTGGCATTAACTGCTGCAAGATACAGAGCGGAAGCATAGTTTCCAGTACCACCAAACAGAGCAATTGGTACCTGTAACAGAAAAGCTTTAGTTCGACACTTACACAATTGTAGTGAGCTACCTGAACGATCACTCTCATTTGGAGAACCAATCGACATCAGTGATTTTCAGTGGATGGATGCAAATATATATCCAAGATAAAACTGAAGCGAAATGTAAGAGATGCCACTTTGCTCTAGCAAAGAGAGTTAAGTAGAGATACAGGGGAGAATGCACCCTCTTCCACTCAATTTAGGTTTACTCTAATCTAGCTCTGACCCGAGGCATAACATGAGACCTTCAGCACCAAAGACAGTCCTTTACAGCAACATACCTTACATATAATGCAGGATCCAATATCTACAAAACATAATATATCAAGGCATCTAAGCTCTACTAGTTCCAATTACCTTCGCTTTTGAACCTGTAGAGACTGATGACGCAGTAGCAAAGTTTCTTGAAGTCTGCAGAGACATAATTACACAGAACATCAGTAATCATATTATATACTAAGCACAATCAGAAGATGTAAAGACGTATATTGATCAAATCGGTGTAATGAACAGTCAAATGTTCATCTAATAGGCATGGAGATAGTAAGACTGGAGTTGCATCTCCGCTAAAAGAGAGGGATCTATTAAAGCAGCCGTCACCTCAGATGAGGACGAAGCGGGGGTGAGAAGCGAGCGCTGGATAACTGAACCCCGAGCTGACAGAGAGTCGGACCTAATCACAAGGCGGTTGAAAATGGGGAGGGTCGATCTGATCCGCCACGCCATAGCCATTTGCGTTACTCCGCAACAAAGAACAAACCCTAATTTGTCGAAGAAATGAGATCGAGCTTCGATGAATGAATGCAACAGAGGATCATAAGCGAGATGGCGACAAGTAGGCTAATTTGGGTTATTAATAGGGGAAGTACGAAAAGGACGTGGTAGAATAGATCTTAGCTCAATTTACACATTTATCTTTTATAAGTGTGATATTAATCATCTTTTTTTTTTTTTTATTCAATAGTTACCCATCTTTAATCTTTAATCTTTAATCAGTTTGATTAATTTGGTTTCTAAATCAGTGAACGGTTAATTTTTTTTTCATTTGGTTACTATTTTTAACATATTTTTGAATTATTAAATCACTATGATGTCATTCTCTTTCTTCAACTCTTCATTTCTTCCTCATTTACTCAATTTCACCCAGCAAGAGATCACTCTATTCCTCGAGCCATTGTCTATGGTCAACAAGAAATCTGGCTCAATGACCCTGATAGTGGTTATCTCCTTTAGCTCCAGCTTTGACTTTGATTTCTGCCTCGACGATAACGAAACATTGACAGATGACGATTTCTTCTACGACGGCAAGATCCTCCCAATCGATATCAAGATGAACACATACCACGACCATTGATTTGTTCCACCACATAGCAAAACACAGAGTTCCGAAAAATGGAGAATTCACCAAACAGAAAACAACTTAATCCATTATTCTGACAAAAAACATAGGACAATACCGGAACCGAGTTCGAGTTATGCGTCGAAGTCCTTATGGAGGTTTAAGCAGAGCACGAGCTGCGGGAACGGCTATGGAAGAAGCATCTGCCCTCTGCTTCTGTTATCAAGAAGCAACTGAAATGGTTCAACTTCGAATTCGAAAAACACTGTTTTTCCTAAAGAAAACAGTCTTAGTAAAAAGAACGATGCTTCGTCTTCACTATTGAAGCCATCTCCGATGTCGTACAACAACTACTAGAAACCTCTCCTGAATAAGACGAATGGGGTGAAGGTGAATCCACATGTTTTGAATGTGTCACAATGTGGGCTTTGTGAGTCTCGAGGTCGGAGGTGCGAACTAAAGGCCAATTCGAATAGACGGGTAATATTACAGAGGTGGAGTGGACAGAGCAACCATCATCAGCGACAGAGGAGGTAGAGCGAACAGTGTTCAATATTAGGGTTTAGGGTTAATAAGTTAATTAAAGAGGGGTAATGTGGTCATTTTATATGTTAGAATAGTGACTTGACGGAGACGATGAACAGTAAAAATGACCAAATAATCACATGCTGAAACTTATGTAACCATTCTGCACAAGTTATAACCAATTAGTCACATGCGCAAAGATGTGTAACCATTGAATCGTATTAATATTTATAGTAAAAAACAACCATGACTCTCGTACCATGAGAAAAAAAAATTAATGAATGGTGATAAATATTTACTCAATCTGACTATGTTATTTTTTTAACGTATTTTTTATTATATGACTATTTGGTCACTCTGTTAGTTTTTTTCATCAGACAACATTTAAATATGGCAGGTTGAGGAAATGCATAGAGATCTTGCCAATTGTCATGTAAATGTGGCAAGAGGTTTCAGTAATATGCAGCATTCCCCACAACATGATGTGCAAAAGCCGTCTAAGTTCAAGGGGAACTTTCGGCTAAGGAAGTAGACAATTTCCTCTACACTATGGAGGAGTATCTACTGTTGATGCACATAAAGAAGGAGAAAATTAAGGTTAGCATTGCTGTATCTTATCTTGTTGAGGATTCTTTGATGTGGTGGCAAAATAAGTCTTATAATGAGGAGGACGAACCCATCACAACATGGGAGGGGTTCAAGAGTGAATTCCGCAAGACATTTTACCCAGAGAATGTTGTTGAGGAAGCTTGGAGTAAGCTGCGACATCTTGTGCAGAAGAGTGACATGCGAGTATGTTCGGGAGTTCCAAAAGATCCAACTTCCCATCCCAAAGTTGGATTCGAAGAAGGGCTTCCGTCACTTTGCAAACGATCTCAAACTGTGGGCTCGATTAGAGTTGCATCGGCGGGACATAACGAACTTGAAGGTAGCCTTGCAAGTGTGTGAGTCCTTAATAGAGTACAAGCGGGAATCCAATACTGGCTTCAAGGACAAGAGCAAAGAAGTTGGCACGGAGAAAAGTTCAAGAAACCGCAGCAACTTGATAAGGGAAAGGTTGTTCAAATTGGCGACTCTAGTAGGAGGAAACATCAGCCTAGACCCCTGAAGTGTTTCCTATGTAACGGGAATCCCAAGGCCATAGAATGTCCCATGAAGAAAAAGCTCTCTACCATTACCCGAGAGGAAGAGGAAAAAGTGGCAGAAGAAACGAGACTTGAGACAATCAAGATGTTGGACTCAGTCAAAAAGTCTGAAAAGAAGGGGATTAATGTTTGTGGACATAAAGACCGCGGGTACATCAATAAGCGCACTTGTTGATACATGTGCAACAAAGCTCTTCATCTTTAAGGAGGTCGTAGAGAAAGTGGGCTTAAAGGTGGAGAAACGACTGAGTTGGGTAAAGACGTGAACTCCCAACAAGTTGCAACGAGCGACGTAGCAAAAGAGGTGGAAATACAAGTTTGTCTATGGTTCAAAAAGGAAGACATTCATATAATTCCATTGGATGATTATGATTTCGTAATTGGGTTGGAATTCCTCAAGTGTATCAATGCTTTCTTGGTTCCTTTTACGAATGCTTTTTGTATATTGGATCCACAAAAAGAATGTGTGGTGTCGGTGAAACACATGGAAGATCTTTCAGCAATATCACCACAAACTAGAATGATTGAATAAGAAGAAATGAAAGGATGAACAAAAGAAGAAACTAACTGAAATAACAGCTTTCCTTCAATAACAAGATTCATACATCAATCATCTTAACGTGTCTTCAACTAAGACCTAATTATCCTATTTATACAAGATTAACATGAGCCTAACAATTTGATTCTTGAACATCCTAGACATTCTATAACATTCTAACACTTTCTACAGACTTCCATACTACACACGGCACAATACCTTGTAACTCACGCTATGTACTAAACATACATATTCATACAACCTAACATCACCCCAAGTTTTCGTCTGAATGGCACAAATTGTTTCTCTGTAATCAGCTTTGTCAAAATATCAGCTAGTTGTTCTGAAGCAGATACAAAGTTTACCAAAACCTGTCCACTCTGGATTTTTTAACAAACAAAACAAAGATCAATCTCAACATGTTTCATTTTAGAATGATGAATTGGATATTCAATTAATGCTATTGCACAAGTGTTATCACTCCATACGATAGGAACAACAGTCAATTTGACATCAAGTTCAGATTATTGAGCTACAACCCACATTATCTCACAAACAACATTTGCAATTTTCCTATACTCAGACTCAGTAGAATAACGAGATATCACATGCCACTTTTTGGAACTCCATACTACATGACTACCATTGAGTAAAAAATAATGAATTGATACAGACTTGCGATCTAGCAAGTCAGTACCCCCAATAAGCATCAACATATGATATTAACACAACATCTGATGAAGAATTTGGATTGGCACAAAACAACAATCCATGGTCAATTGTTCCTTTGAGATAACGTAACACACGAAAGACAGCTTTCCAATGACACAATAGAGGGTGCTAGATGTACTGACTCACTTTATTAACAGCAAAGTGTATGTCTGGCCTAGTGACACACATGTTACAGGGCACCCATAATACTTCTATATAAATGGGCATCAGTAGAAGGAGACTCAACCTAGGACTCTGCAACTTTGGCTAGAAAATTACCAAACATTGGTGTGGGAAGAGTTGATGCATTCGACACTCCAACCTTCAAGAGCAGATCCATGATGTACTTTCACTGCCCAAGAATCAAACAATCATCCATAACCTGCACATCCATACCGAGAAAGTAGTTAAGAGAGGCTAGATTTTTAACTTGAACTCACTATTAATTCTACTTATAACGAACTCAATTGCAGACAAATCACTTCCTGTTATCACAATATCATCAACATAAACTAAAAGAAAAATAGTAACTGGACCAGACTTCGTAACAAACACGCAACTTTCTGCCAAAGACACAGAGAAACGGAGAGTATTAAGTAGAAAACACTTGTGCCTTTTGAACCAAGCTATAGGGGCTTGCTTGAGGCCATACATGGCCTTATTAAGCTTACACACCAACACATTACCAGCCTCATCACACTTTTCAAAAGCTGGTGGCTGGATCATAAACACATCTTCAGCTAACTCATCATGCAAAAAGTGCATTATTCTCATCAACTTGCCTAAGTTGCCATTTGTGAGTCAAGGCCAATATAAAAATGATCCTAATTGTTGGCGTTGTAACCACGTGGCTAAAGGTATCCTGAAAGTCGAAACCAAGCTTCTGGGAGAAGCCCTTAGCCACTAAACGAGACTTATACCTAGCAATGGACCCATCTGAGTTACGAGTTGGTATGTGGTTTAGAAAGGAAGACATTGAGATAATTCCATTGGATGATTATGATTTTGTAATTGGGTTGGAATTTCACAGTGTATCAATGCTTTGTTGGTTCCTCTTCCGAATGCTTTTTGTGTATTGGATCCACAAAAATAATTTGTGGTGTCAGTGAAACGCATGGGAGGTCTTTCAACAATCTCACCACAAACTAGGTTGATTGAAGAAAGGAAAATGAAAGGATGTACGAAAGAAGAAACTAACTGAAATAACCAACAACAAGATTCATATATCAATCATCTTAACTTGTCTTTAACTAAGACCTAATTATCGTATTTATACAAGATTAATATGAGACTAACAACCTGATTCTTGAACATCCTAGACATTCTACAACATTCTAACACTTTCTACACACTTCCTTACCACACACGGCAGAATACCTTGTAACCCAAGTTATGTACTAAACATACATATTCATACAACCTAACAAGGTCGTGGATCGAAGGTGCTGTCGCTCATGCAACTCAATCGGGGAGTGCACAAAGGGGAGATGACCTTTTTTTGTCGCCTTGAAGGAGGGATTAAGTGGAGAAGGAAATGTGTCAAAAAAAGTGCTAGAGGTCCTTGACACGTTTACTGAAGCCATGCCCAATTGACTGCCCCATAAGTTGTTGCCTAAGAGAGAAATAGACCATCAGATCGAGCTAGTTCCAGAATCCCACACCCCTGCAATAGCACCATACCACATGGTACCTCCATAGTTGTAAGAATTGAGGAAGCAATTGAGAGATTTGCTTAAAGCGGGTCACATTCAACAAACGAAGTCCCCGTATGGTGCACTTATTTTGTTGCAAAAGAAGCATGATGGTTCTCTCCGCTGGTGCATCGATTATCGGGCATTGAATAAGTTGACAGTGAAGAACAAGTATCCAATTCCACTCATTGCAGACTTGTTTGATTAGTTAGGAGGGGCGCGGTGGTTCAAGAAGTTGGATTTGTGTTCATACTATTACTAGGTTTGGATTGTCGAGGAAGATATCCTAAAGATGACTTGTGTGACTCATTATGGGAGCTATGAGTACTTGGTGATAAAGATCGGGTTAACAAACGCGCTAGGTACATTTTGTACGTTGATGAACAAATGTGTTGTCATTGATTCTCAAGTTCCTAGACCGTCCTGTATCTCCCAAAGTTTCCCTACTAGGTTGTTCGTCATCCCAATCTTCCTTTGGAATCCATTCAACTATCCTTCTAAGTGGTTTCTAAGTACACCTACACATCAAACCGATCCAAGATTATCAATAGTAGAGTCATCTATATTTAATTTAGTCCATCCTTGGTATGGGGGATCCATCCAACTTCAATGGAGTTCTAATGTGTGGTTTATGCACGCTTTGCTATATTAGCTTAAATATCCTTTGCCTGCAAAAATAGTAGTACATAAATATTTAGGTCAATCGTGATTTGCCGTAAAAAAATGATCGAGTTTCTATTTTTCAAATGAAATAAATCGCAAATGAAAACGCAGTCTACTATTCTATACTAAATGAAAACACAGTCTGGATGCAGCTGAGAAGGAAGGAGCAGTATTCAACAGAGACGAGCAAGTAGTATGTGATAATTGATCTTGAACAAACAGAGACGGGATGCAACGATCATACCTCCTTCTTGTTATGCTCCTTGACGACGAAGCGAGCGAGGTTCTCTCTGTCCACACGACGAAGAGAACTAGGTTCCTTAACTCCTAAGAATGAAATAAATGAGAAGCATACTGAAGAGTGAGGAGAATGAAAGAGTTGAACCATTTTGGTTTATTTTCACAACCGGTTGACTTTATTTTGTTTTGGATCGATTCTCAAATTATATAAGTTTAATGTGATTTGAATTTAACTATAAACCAGTATAAAAAAAGAGTTGATTCGAACCAATCCGAACTGAATTAAATCTACTGTTTGGAACTGTCTTACTTGAAACCTAAAAAACTGGTCTAGTTTTGAAACTAGTTCGACTGAACCGGTTCAAACTAGATCAGATCAGAACCGATTCAGTTCGGTCGAACTGGTTATTTTGGACAAGCATATTGTGTCACACTTTCACACCCAATTTCATTTTCATGACATTGGATCATGAGATTGGTGACGTTTTTAGTTTAATGATTTGATTCACCACGACAATCGATGAAATAACTTTGAGTGATCTCGTGCACACTTTTTCTGTATGACTAACCCATAAAGAGGCTTCTAGGGATAACACTAATAATACACTCTTTGATATTTTGAAGAACATAGAATAAGAAGCTCGCAAAATCTTAATCCCCATTATCACATATAATATTATTCACGGTTTAATTTGTCCTCCTCAAAGAATAGAGAGCCATGTACTAAAAATCTAAAGTTACTAATCACCAAACCGCTTATCTAACCCCCCCCCCCCCTCCCAAAAAAAAAATATATATATATATATATTCACTTTATACTTTTTACCAATGATTCAACCTCCCCTCATGAAGGATTTTTATTCCCTAATTCAAAGCTTTTTAGATACAAGACACAATCTTGGGAGTATTACGATGTAAATATCGTCGTGTTTTGATTTTTAGATAATTACGCATGCAAGTCAAATTTTAAGACTCAAATGGTTTGATAATTTGATAGTTATTTTAGTTTGTGTTTTTTTCAACAAAATCTCATGTTTAGTATATCGTTTTCAACTGAACGGAACTATATATATCCAGCAGCCTAAATTACAGGCATGGTACTTTCGTATGCCACATAATAAATGTAACTCTTTAAAACGAAATGTTGGAATGTACGAAATATGCAATCGTTTAGGGCACAACATAACACATATTTAAGTTATCTCATTGAACGATTGCCTTAACGAAAGCGGAACTGTCTTAGGTTGGGATCACGGTCTGTCGGACAGGAGGTCACGCCACGGGTTAACGGGTAGTGTGACCTAGGTTGCCAGATCTACTTACCTCAGTCTAAACTGTAGGGTGGTAGGGCATCATCAACATCAGGTTTTCCAACCCTGAGCATCCCTATACATAAAGGAAATGGCTTGGGTCAGTATCCAATACTGGACTTATTAGAATGGGCTCCTACTAATGGGTAACTCAATCCCCCAAAACAAACATCTCCCACTCGCACAAAGTGGGGTGCGCTCATTCATTAAGCCAACACCAGGAGATCGAATTCCCCTTATACGATAAAGTCACATACGAGGTAATAGTAGTGCAACCGGCAGACACAACGAGCAAGGTGTTGCACATTTGTTAAGAGTTGTAGCGACTCGCGGATCTCACACCAGCAATGGAAATGTGCCCTGCACCCTTGGTCATGTAATCTTTCTCCAAGTGTGACCACACAATGATCTTTCAAACATATATATGTATTGCACCCACAACCGCAGACGACGTCGCGGTTGGTGGCCACACAATGGACGCAATATCGAGAAGCTCCCATAATGACCATCCTCTTCCCACAAAACCATCAACACAATCCAACTCACTTTACTATAACCGGGTCCAAGGTACTTCTGAGCGCACACATTGAGCACAGACTAAGATAACAAACATTGAACTGAACCTCAAGTCTCTATTCAGAGTAATGAGGGTATGTATGGCTCTTACGTAAGGAGTTATGGGTCTCATACGACTCCGAGTTAAGATCACATCTCGGGTCATACCCATGGTCGTTTTGGGTGTGCCACGGTATGGAACGCGCGCTACGGCATATCTACTCTCTCATGTAGCATATGTACAAATGTCCATCAGGCACACAAAGTATATGAACCAAAAGTCACAAAGACTCTCATCTGACCCCTGAATGGATTGACATACCAGAATCTGTCGTAGTGTGAAATCAGATAGTTCCAGACACAAAGCCATTTTCGGTCATCCCAACAGACTTCCAGAACCAGAAACTATTACTAGCCTCACCTAGCCACAAAGGCATAGAAGCTATCACCCGTGTGAGAGGGTGATCTAATCCAATTTGACATATTTCAAGTAACAATCACAGTAAGAACACACAAAACACTCAAACTGTGAAAACAGGCATACTCAAATATAATTCAAGTTAAAGAACATTGTATGGGAATTGGGAAATTAAAATCAATGAAATACAACACTAAGTCTACACAGTCCTAGAGACTACACATGTCTCAATAAAGACTTCATCTTCAAGGTAGGAGAGATGGTCCACAATCATCTCATCCGTAGACATGTACTTTAAACTCATCACCTTGTGTCTAACCACGTCTCTAACATAGTTTTAACTGATATCAACTTGCTATGACTTGTTATGATACTTGGGTTTCTTTGTCACGGAGATTGCAAATCCAATGACTCAACAATCAATCTGGATGTCTCTTCAACCATACAACCTACTAAGTAGTCTACATAAGAACCACAAATTTGACATCCATAGCGATCAACACAATGCGCGACTGCTTCTTGCTCATCAATTTAAGGAGCGTTTAAGTACGCCTCTCTACAACACTATTTTGTTGAGGGGTGTAGGGGATCGTCAACTGATGAATGATTCCGTTTTATTACATAAACCATTAAATTTTGCTGAAATGTACTCTTCTTCCATGATCAGAGTGGAGGGTAAAGACCCTCCTGTCTAACGGGTGTAATCATCTGTAAATGTAATGCATCGCGCTCTGTGCCGAACCCTAGCACTAAGAGGGTCACAGACATCATAATGAATTAATTACAAGGAAAGTTTGGCTATGGTTCCTAACCAAAAGGCGTTCCGGTGGAATTTTCTGCTAGACAACTTACACAAGTAGACGACTCCACTTGTGGAATGTTGGGCAGCAAACCCCATTGGCCTAGCTGATGCATTCTATGTTGACCTTTATAGTCAAATCTAGCTTGTCTTTCATTCACATCGCAAACATATCCACGAGTAGAAGAAAACATGAAATTATTATTGTTACATGAATCCAAATCCGAAACAATAAATCCACCAGAAATAATACTAAAGTCAAACGATGTTGAATCTAAAGATAATTGGACAGAAGATTCATGAAAAGATAATCTAAAACCGAGTTTCATTAATTATAAGACTGAAATACCATTTTGGTGATTCTGCGGAGCATAGAGGATATGACTTCAGACTAAGACTCGACCACCGCAAGCGTAGCTCACAAGTTCAAATCCCTTCGACTTCAACACGAAAGTCGTCGTCGATGTAAATCCACCTAATTTCATATAGGACTCTAAGGTACTCTACGAAAACATCACGATCCTTGGCTACGTGATTTGTCGATCCTGAATCCAAAATCCACAAAGAACGTGACTCAGTCAACATATATGTACTAGGAATACAAAATTCACTAGATTAGGCATTAACACATTCATGTCAGATCGATTCAGGGCATGCGTTCACAAAGTAAACTCATTGGCCACAGTTGAAGCATTTCGTATATTTAGGCTTCTTGACCTTACACGAACATTTCCGCGGTGTTATTTTTGGAGGAGTCCTTTTGTTCACCTTAATTCTTCACCTTCATCGACTCTTCTTAAGTCTAGAGGATGGCACCACACACATCGCAGCTTTAGGCCCAACGACCTTAGGTATGTCCTCTTCACCTCAATGTGCCTTCGAACGTGTTCAAAAGTATTGAGGCTCTTAGAATGAGTTATTTAGATTTCCATTTGTTTCCAGGAGTTAGGCACAGAGCGGATTATGACCTGAATTTGCTGCTCATTGGTCACTAACTAACCGTTCTCCTTGAGTTTCACGATCATATTGGCCACATGCCACAGATGCTATCTCGCGGAGTGCTGAGGATTCATCTAATTTTAATCGAACTTGATGTTGAGTGAGCACGACTGAGCAGTCGTATAGAACCAATTCTAGCCTACAAAGCATACCGCAACCCTTTAGTTGTGTGTTGAGCTCAAACCCATAAAGGATGTCGTCATCCACCGTACTCAGCATCGTGGCGCACGTCTCAACATCATTAACCTCCCACTCGAATGGAAAGTTTTCTACTGATTCGTATTTCCAGAGTCAGGTCTTTTCATAATCTTCTTGATGGGGTTAATGGACTTCTACTTAGTTAGGACCATCTTAATACGCGTCTTTCAGATTTTATAATTCTCACCGTTAAGTCTAAGACCTTTGTCCAACTAAGCGAAGATGTTCTTTCATGGCGGCCTAATTTCTCTAACTAAAGGAAATTCTAATAGGATCATGGAGACACAAGGAACAATGTTCTATTGCATGTAAAAGACAAGTCTCAGACTGATAGGACAGACTTGAGAGCATAATTAAACTCGGAGGACAACCCTAGCTACGCTGAGAAGAACTCCTAGTTTCTAAGCATGCCTTAAAGTCACTACTATCAATCGAAACACAGTCTATACCAATAGTCCTTAACAAACCGGAGTCAAACATATCACACTAAATCAAAGTGTTCGACTCTTACACAAAACAATTGTCCTAGCATTATTCAAGGAAATTCGGAGAACCTCGCAGACTCCGATTGGTTTCACACTCAAGAACATTTTCCTAGGTGTAGTTCGTACTCATCCAAACCTCTGAAAGGCTACTAAGGACAATCCTAAAGGGTTTTTTTATCTATGCTAACCAAAAACTAGATCTACCTATCTAGGTAATCTAATACATGCAAGCAAAGAAACAAACCATACATGTCAATACATACACAAATATATTGATACCTTTCAAAAATAAATTAATTTGGGGCTAATTTATAATTTTCAAAACTTTAAGGGCCAAAGTCACTCTAAACAAAAGTTTGGGGATCAAAATCACCATGAATAAAAGTTTGGAGATCAAAGTCTCAACAAACAAAATTCAAGGACTAAAGTCTCCACAGATAAAAGTAATTAACATGCTAGAGCAATTTTCAAACAGTATGTTGGGATTTCAAAAAGTCATAACCTAGTCAATTCTACTAGTCATGGAGTCAAGAGTCAAGCATATAAAGTAAGGCAAGACTATCTACCATACAGAAGACACAAAGTAATCCAAGGAACTCACACATTGTACTATCTATCCAGTCATGCAACATAAAGTAATATAAGGCTCTCCCAGCAATTTAAATTGGTCTAAAAATTAATTAATTATCCTAAAAATTATTTATGAAAAGGTTCAAGCTCATTTACCGGACTGAACCAAGTTATTTGAACTCACAATGGGTCCACGATCGACACCAAATTCGTTTCGACTCAATTCAAGCGGCTTGGGGCCTTCGAATTAGCTCAGATCGGTCTAGACAGCACTAAACCATCTGAGTCGGTCTGAACCGAATTGGTTCGGTCTACTCAAACTGACCAAACTGAACTGAACCAGACTAGTTCACAAACCAACCTGATTGTAACGTAGCCGGCCTGATTCACAAAGAACCGGACCATCACTATTTATCTTCCAGACGGAAATATGACAGTGTTGCTAGGGTTTTCAGCCCTAGCAGTAGCACTCAGCCTGGGGGAGGTGGTCAACCACCATGGACGACCACGAGGAGGTCTGTCAGGCTTCCTGCCTGACATCGTCGTGCCGCTTTCAAGAGGCCTCCACCCCGCGCGGCAACCCCTCTTCTGGGGCTGCCATGGTTGCTGCTACACCTGACGGCAGCCAGGTCACAGCCACTTCTGGCTGCGACCTCGCGTGGAATCTTCCTTTGCGACCACCAGCTTCAGACTCGATGGCCCGGGAGGTCGTGGATGTGGCTTCCATGGCCACGAAGGCCATGGGTTGACCAGGCCGCAGCCACCGAGGCTACGACCACCACGCCAGGGTCGCGACCACCTAGGCTGCGGCCACCACACTAGGGTCACGACCACCATGGCTGCATCCACCATTTCAAGGTCGCGGCCTTGGTTTCTCGGCGTCAGGTTCATCGCGGTGGGTATCTTAACGTGGTTCAACAATTCGGAAACTAACCTAACACGGATCTGATACCAATGTTGGAATGTATGAAACCATTTAAGGCACAACATAACACATATTTAAGTTAGCTCATTGAACGATTGCATAAGCGAAAGCGAAAGCGGATATACCTGAGGTTAGGATCATAGTCTACCAGACGGGAGGTCACGCCACGGGTTAACGGGCAGTGACCTAGGTTGCCACAACTACTTACCTCAGTCTAAACTCTAGGGCGACATGGCATCATCGACATCAGGTTTTCTAACCCTGGACATTCCTTTACATAAAGGAAATGGTTTGGGTCAGTATCCAATACTGTACTTATTATAATGAGTTTCCCCTAATGGGCGACCCAATCCCCCAAAACCAACACGAAATATGAAAATATATATAAAAATGTTGATAGATTAATTTCCTCTTAATCAAATATATATATATCACGATTTCATTCATTAAAAATAGAATTATTTATATATATAACTTGGAAGCCTGGGAAGCCCTGCAAAGTTAGATTTAGGGATTCGAGCTAGTCCAACCATTTTCTTTACTATTAGGTTGGACATTTGTATTTTCAGTTCGAAAAAATACATGATCAAAAGACCCTATAAGGAAAAATGGATTGTTCGTTCCTATCACAGATTTTCGTTTTAAATCGAAAAATACACATTCAAAACAAAAATTAATGTTATTCTATAACCTATTGAAGAACGACTAAAATACCAATTGAACAACTACATTAATATTATATATCTATTATAAAATACATATATTCAATATAATGGTTATGATAAATATAAGATAAAAAAATAACATAAAACCTAAGTTAAAAAAACATGCATTAACATTATATTAATAAATATTTATATCATTTTTATTACGAACATATGTAATTATATATACATTAACACTATTATATATATATTATCAAACTCTAAAATCCGAATCTGAAAGCCAAACCATCTATTTTCCGTTCAATTTTTGCGGACTTATCGTATTTTTTTATTTCACTCGAAGTTAAAATATTAGAAATCCGTCTGATTCTTCCACCTCTAATCTACTAGTCCACGTAGTCACATGCTGAAACTAACTAAGCTAGTCCAGTTCAGTTACTGTACAGTGTACTCCATTATATAACTGTGAAACACAGCAAGCACGATTAGTAACTAGTTGGTTCGTTTGTACGTTGTAACAGACTTCCACTGTGTCTTACTTTGTACATGATACTCTTGTGAACAAAACCATTTTATATAATATATATATTGTGAGGAAGAGCAGTCTCTCTCTCTCCCTCTCACTTTGTATTGTATTAGTCTGAAAGTAAGTAAGAAAATGGAGTACACACATAGCCTTAATGCTGCACTGGATGAAGTATGCGTTGAAGATGAGAGAAAATCCAAAGGAAGAATGGGGCGGCGAAAGTATGTCCATGACAACGATGGAGACTTCAAGTCCAAGAATCTTGATGCTGAACGAAGACGACGAGAGAAACTCAGTCGAAGGCTCCTTAACCTACGCTCACTCGTCCCAATTATCACTAATGTAAATCAATAATTAACATATGCATATATATATATATACACTGATTGAATTAATTAATTCTGTTGATTATAATCAGATGAACAAGGCCACTATCATAGAGGATTCAATCACTTACATTACTGAGCTTAAGAAGAGTGTGGACGTTCTGCAAGGGCAGCTCGGAGAACTTGAGAGAGCAATCCCAACAGACAAGAACGAGATCAAGTGTGATTATGAGAAAAGAATGGTTGAAGAGACCACCAATATTGAGGTTCCAACTTACCCAACATTAATATTATAATAATTCTCTAAAAAATGGAATGGATGTAACAGAATGAATGATTGCAGCCATATGTGAGGGTGACCAATGTAGAAGGGAACAAGCTGTGGATGAAAATGATATTTGAGAAGAGGAAAGGAAGAATCACCAAGTTGATTGAGGCTCTAACCTCGAATGGCTTCGACCTCACTGACACCACCGTCACTACGTTAGAGGGAGCCGTTATGGTTTCTTCTTCCGTTGAGGTACCTTGAATCTTAGCGAACTTATACAAAACTTTCTTCACGTGTGTACCATTGTCTTAAGCTTCTCTTATAACTTTTTCTAGGTAATTATGCATGGGGAGATGCTTGAGGCTTCCAATATGACACAACTTCTTCAAGGAATCCTCGCAAACTTATAGAAGTTAGTCAATCAGTATTAATTAAATGATAATATTATGTTTATTCCAATTCTGTGATTTGGGTTTTTAAATTCATGATATACAATTGAAATGATTGAAATATGTTTAATTTAACGTGATTATTGCAGTTTCTAAAAACTTTATAGTGAAACACTGAAACTGCACATAGTAATAATTTATAATTACAGAAAAAGTTAAGAAATAAGTTTCACATCATCATTAACATAATTTAACGCCTGCAAAAACTACCTCCCCCACTGTTATCTTTTGACCAATTTTATTCCACGGTGGTGTTGAGATGGTAAAGATTGAAGGTAATATTAGCATCAGTCTGCGCTTAACATTTGAATGGGAACCGCAGCTCGTACCTGACATAGAAGAAAAGATGACTGATGAACATCATGAATCACCATCATCAGCGTCGGACACACGCATCCCAAGTGCTCCGCCCAATTGAAATAAGATGACTTATTTATTAAGTTGGGTTCGACAAAATATCTATATTATTAAGGCTGAACATGTTTATGTAACCGCCCCATTTAAATTACAAAAATGTCATTTTATCATTGCCCTTTATTATATTATCGACTAATATCATTGCCCTTTTATCATTGCCCTTTACAACATGCAGTAATGAAAAGGAAGAAATAAGAATATTAATGATTTCTTCTCTAACCGTTCCAATTCTGATTTTTCGGCCCATCATCCAGATATTCTGCTCTTTACTTCCACTATCCAGATTTTTCGGCCCACCATCTCATATCTTCTCTAACCGTCTCTTCCTTTTATATTTTATCCAACCCTCCATCAAGGTCCATGAACTGTCTCTTTCTTTTATCCAGCGTCCCCAATTTTGATTCTGCTAATCCCTAAGTTGCGCGGCGTCGATTTCTTCATACCACTACAGTAGGTTCAATTTGCGCGTCGTCGTCGTTGTTTGATTCCCCAAGTTGCGCTCTGTCGTTGTTGTTTGATTCCCCAAGTTATTTTGCATCTATCAGGTTCAAGAACAAACGATTCTCGATGAGAAGGGTATCTGGATGACAGGTAATTCCCAAAATTTAGACAATGTTCATGTTGTTGTTTAGGTATTTTATTGTGGAAAGTTCAATAAGGGAGCACTCCTTTAATCAAGTCCCTCTTTAATCAAGTTCCATTGAATAATGACCACTAATCAAGTTCCTTTGAATGTTTCGTCCAAATGACATCTTTGACTTGAAAAGAAAAGTGTTAAATGCTTTTTGGACTAATGGGATAAAAATTGGGATGGTGGGATGTTGGGATAAATAGGGATGGTTGGATAATGAGAATAAAATTATATGCAAGTTCGAGTCATGTTATCAGAGTTTATCAGAGCTAAAAAACTCTGATAAATTATAGACAAGAACTGGATTGAAGTTATAGACAATGAATAATTATATGTCATTACTGTTATACTGCCATTAATCATTTTGTTGTTGTTTTGCTATGATGAATCTGATTAATCTTTTTGTTGTTCGATAGAATTAAGACAAAATCAAATTAATTTTGTTAGATTGAATAACAAAGCCAGATGAACAAATCGGAGTATTACAAATCAGTTTCTTCATTTTTTTGATGTTGTTCAGCTTTCAATTTCATGTCGTGCAGCGTGCTCTGAATTTGGTCCCCCGTGCAGCCTGCTTTGCATTGTGAATTCTTTGTTGGTGGTACTAATTCTCTCCTTGGTCTGCGTATGATAATCATTCAATTTTCTTCACATCTGTGTTCCTTATGAGGTTTTGTAATTTAAACAGAATGATAATCATTCAATTCTCTTTAATCAAGTTCCTTTGAATGTTTCGTCCAAATGACATCTTTGACTTGAAAAGAAAAGTGTTAAATGCTTTTTGGACTAATGGGATAAAAATTGGGATGGTGGGATGTTGGGATAAATAGGGATGGTTGGATAATGGGAATAAAATTATATGCAAGTTCGAGGCATGTTATCAGAGTTTATCAGAGCTAAAAAACTCTGATAAATTATAGACAAGAACTGGATTGAAGTTATAGACAATGAATCTGATTAATCTTTTGTTGTTCAATGGAATTAAGACAAAATCTGATTAATTTTGTTAGATTGAATAACAAAGCCAGATGAACAAATCAGAGTATTACAAATCAGTTACTTCATTTTTTGATGTTGTGCAGCTTTCAATTTCATGTCGTGCAGCATGCTCTGAATTTGGTCCCCCGTGCAGCCTGCTTTGCATTGTGAATTCTCTGCTGGTGGTACTAATTCTCTCCTTGGTCTGCATATGATAATCATTCAATTTTCTTCACATTTGTGTTCCTTATGAGGTTTTGTAATTTAAACAGAATGATAATCATTCAATTTGCTGTAATCAAGTTCATTTATGAGGTCTGTGTAGTATTCTATAATATTTTTTATTATAGAAGCCTATACACTATTATATAATATTCAAATGACATTACCATGTTTTTTCCTGACTAAACAATTCAACGCAATTTTTAGTTATTTGAAAGTATTATATGTTTATTAGAGATTTAGGTAACGACAATCCAATCTCATCCATTAATTTCACAGGCTATAAATTGTAAAATTAAGAAAAAGTTTTTGTTTACAACATACAAGCAAATGATTTAACTGGTCTATTTTTCACTTAAATATTTTATATTTTTAAATTTCATTCAGATTGCTTTATTTTGTTTCATAAATAAATGTATTGTTGGTACAATAATGTTCAAACTTCTTATATGTATATGTTATAATTTTACTTCTCCTCAACAATTACGATGCCGTTCTTGGAGGTAGTTCTCTCCACCATAATTTGACTTCTCCTAATGAGTTGCATCAAATAATTAATAATCGGAAGGTAGAATGCTTCCTGTTTTTTTTTATAGTTAGAATGCTTCCTGTTTTTTTTATTGGATAAGATAGTGCAATAATGAATATTACTTCTAAAAGAAATATATTATCTTCATGTGTTAGCGAATTTCCAAAGGTTAATGTTCGCACTTAGGTTGGTTCAATCTGGGCAAGTCCTACTCTTTGATAATTTCCATGGTTGGAAGGATTTTACTTAACTATTTGGGGTTCATAAATGTGCAGTGTTTACTGATCTTCTGGTGCATGTTAGATTGAAGCAACATCTGCCTCAACCCACCACAACTGTGATAATAGTTTTGGCTTGATTTTGTCAAAGGTTGAGACTTGACAATTTTCGGTAAAAAATATATTCTAATTTTGTCATATTAAATGTGTCAATTGTTAAATCTATATATATAGTTGGGTTATTGTTTAAAAACTTCTCATTCGATGTACGGTTTGTTACCCTTGCATATCATTTCAATGTGATGATTTATATTTTTACTATATAACTGCAAATTGTCTTTGTCTTTAATCTCGATCAAGATTGTGTGATCGAACGCGTAGAAAATTGTTACCTTCATTAATCTCATCTGCGGTATGTTTGCATGTTGATTGTTTTTGTTGGAATTCGTTATTCATGAGTTTTTGTTCCTATCCATAATTATGTTTTCACACTGAATTGTGTTTACTGGATCTGCGTTTAATATTAGGTGAATTATTATAATACTGCATAGTAAAAATCTAGCATTGAATCAATGTTACCAAATAGTAGGAGTTTTAATCTAGCGTTGAATTGCTGAGATCGGGTAATAAATTTACTGAATAATCTAACAAATACAAACTGATCATTACTATTAGGTATGTTGAATTAAGAATTAATGGTTTGTTATAATAAAAATGATAGGTGATTATTTTAATGCTACACTCCAGCATTTATTGTCACAAATTGTTAGAATATTCTAACAAACGGTCTCATGCTAAATTATATAAATTGTTTTGTTTAAACGAATACAATTAAAAATAAAATTACCTAATAATTGTATAGTAAAAATATAGATTATAATTGCACACTTGATTTAAAATATTAGTGTATTTTTAAAACTAAACTTAAATTACCTAATATTTTTTTTTTGTCTAAATTTATCTAATAAATGAAATAAAAATTAATTTTGTGTTCAGTATTTTACTAAAGTCAGAAGTCATTTAAATACGTGATTAAAAAATCAAGTGGAATCCTTAGGGGGGTTTAGTTTTAATCAAGAAATCAAGTGTTTAATTCTTAGTGGGGGATTTTTTATTGAGCGGGGGATTTAGTGGGGGAAGCACAATTATTGTGTGGGGTGTTCAAGTAGTGTTTAATTCTTGCGGGCCCAAATTATTTTTGTTTAAGCATTGAGGGCAAAATTAATTAATATTTTTGAACGATATTAAGCCCCGCTAATCGTTTGCTTGCAAGAATTACATCCTTTGATTTAGCCCCGCTAATGGAATAGTAGTGAAATTTATAAAGTGTTATTTAGGTAAATGTTACTATAAAATTTATTATAATTTATTATAATATATTTGACTCCTAAACATTAGTTAAATATCCCAAATATTTAACTATTATTACGAATAATAGTTAAATTGATAAACTATTGCTTAATAACGAAAATACAATTCAACATACTGTTCTTATTATGTAAAACTGACACACACTTAATATTATTCAATGGATTGTTGTTACACTGCATTAATGTTACCAAAAATACACCTTTATAAAGTATTCATGTAAAATTAACACTATTTGTCATCTTTAAGAATTGAAAAACTTCTACTACATAAATTAAATTAACTCAACTTATGCAAACTCAATGTATAATAACGACCTAAAATTAAAATAATTCAAACCATTTTGAATCAACATTTACGTTTATATATTTCACTATGTTACACCATCGCAATACAATATTATTTCTTTTGCTTTGTATAGGTATACAATCGGTTGTACAATATGCATCATTCACCATCACAGAGACGTCCTCGACGTACGTGTAATGTTATATTGACATATATACACATACACATTTATATATAAATTTTTATTCATCATAAATCATAAATTAACATTTTCATAAACAATATTATTAGAATCATTTTGATTAACTGCTATTCGAAGACTTACCCGCATGCTGGTACCAGTACAAGATAATTCAGGAGCTGGTTCTTTCACAACCCACCCGGTGGGTCTTTTAATGGAAGTTGGTGTACATCGTTCAAACGACTTTCAAGATATATGCAGTCTTCATACCATATCAATAAATTTGTAACAAACACAATTAAACATAATTGTTTTGTTACATGTGAGTATCAATACAAAGTAAGTCATTTATCATGACTGTAACAACACATACACTTTTGCTATAAATTAAATTCAAACTTATATGGTATCGAATTAATTTTAATGAAACTACTAACAACTTTATTGGTGTAAAGCATTACGTTCACGTTATAGTATATCAAATAATTCACTTTTTCTACAGTGTTACCTGCAACACGAAGAAGAGGATATCATTGTATTGCTCAAAATTTTCAAGAGGGTATTGATTCTCTAAGATATGTTCTTCGGGATCCTAGATTTTGTAACAAATGTTCAGCCAAGCGTTTCCACCACGAGAATGACAGTATATGTTGCATGAATGGTCGGATTGCCCTACCGGTGCACTCTCCTTCCCCAGCTATGTTACAATTATTTGAAGATCCAACTGTGGATGGAAATCACTTTAGGCATAACATTCGTGCTTATAATCATGTCTTCTCTTTTACCTCAATGGGCGTAAATGTGGATGAAAGCTTGGTGGCAGGTAGTCGAGGGATATATACATTTCGAGCTCATGGATAAATATATCATCAAATTGGTTCTCTTCTACCATCTGAAGACGAATGACCGAGATATCTGCAGACATATATATACGACACAGATGCAATGGCTTTGGTACGAGCTTTTGGAAAACCAGATATCTTCATCACAATGACATGCAATCCTTTGTGGGAAGAAATTACTAATGAACTACTACAATTTCATGTAATTCTTTTCATTCACTAAATTCAACATCTCATCATTTTCATGGCGTGCTATTTTTTGAGTTTTTAAAAATAGTCTTGCTGCATCAATTACTAGGTTCCACATGATCGTCCTAATTTACTATCTCACATTTTTCTTGCTCGATTTGAGGAGTTTAAAACTGATATAATTAATCGATAAGTTTTGGGAAAAGTGATCGCATACACCTACGTTATTGAGTTTCAGAAAAGAGGACTCCCACATACACACATGTTAATAATTCTTCACGATGATGCAAAACCCTATACGCCTAATGACTATGATTCTTTGGTTCGTGCTGAAATTCCTGATCAACATCAAGAGCCCTCACTACGTGCTAAAGTACTTAAGCATATGATCCATGGCCCATGTGATCATTCACGAATGGTACCGTGCAAAAGAAATGGAGAATGTAAGAAAGGTTTTCCAAAAGCTTTTTTGGAGTTCACTATGGAAGGGAGTGATTCTTATCCACTATATCGACAACGTAATCAAGGATGCATATCACATCCACACAGTTCAAGGGTAAATGTGGATAATAGATCGGTTGTTCCGTATAATTCATGGTTACTTTTAAAGTACGACTATCACATCAATGTGGAGTTTTGTGCAAGCATAAAGAGTGTAAAGTATTTATATAAATACATTCACAAAGGTATTGATCGAGTTGCGGTGCAAGTGAGGGTATCATCTCTGGATGATGAAATACAACAGTACATCGATGCACGTTGGGTTTGTGCACCAGAAGCAGTTTGGAGAATTCTTACACTCCCTATGACAAGAATGTATTCGAATGTGTATCGTTTATAAATTCATTTTCCAAACATGCATCAGGTGCGCTTTCGAGATAACCAACCAATTGCCCAGGTATTAGCAGATTCTCGAAACGCGAAGACTATGCTTACATAATTTTTTACGTGCAACACGATCGATGTTGAAGCAAGACACTATTTATATCGAGAATTTCCTGAACATTATGTTTGGTCTAAAAGAAGTCTTGCTTAGGTAAGAAGAATGAATCGACTTAAAGTAATTGGAAGAATTTACACAGTAACCCCTAATGATAAGGAAAAGTTTTATTTAAGACTGCTGCTTAATCATGTCAGAGGACCGACATCTTTGAAAATGTACGAACGCATGACGATGTCACGTATGATTCATTTCAAAAAATTTCTAAGAGTAGGGGTTTATTAGAGCAGGACAACAACATTCGATTGTGCTTGCAGGAGGCCTCAACATTCCGTACACCGAGCGTTCTTAGGAGACTTTTTGTCACTATTTTAGTCTTTAATGAACCAACCGGCGTGCGTGACATGTGGAATGAATTTTATTCACCCATGGTTGAAGAATATTATCCTTCTAATGCAGATGCAACACAGATAGAGAGTCGTCTGTTGTGCGACCTTAATCTACAACTTCAACAACATGGACAGACGGTTCGTGATTTTCACTTACCTTCCATTGTCTATAATTTCGACAACGAAAGTTCTAATTCGTGTATTATACAAGATGAGTTGTTAATTCATGTACCACAAGATGATTTAGATTCAGTTCAAAGGCTAAACCCAGATCAAAAGAATGCATTTGATACAATTATGTCAACTATTGATCGTAGAGAAAGTGATGTGTACTTTGTTGACGGACCCGGTGGCACTGTAAAGACGTACCTATATCGGGCAATTTTAGCAGTGTTACGTGATAGGGGCAAAATTGCTTTGGCTACAGCATATTTAGGGATAGCAGCAACGATTTTGCCTGGTGGTCGTACAACTCATTCTAGATTCAAGCTCCCAATAAATCTTACCTCTTCTGCTACATGTTCGATTACTAAACAGTCTTCTCACGCTGAGTTACTACGTCGGGCTACAACAATCATATGGGATGAGGCGCCTATGGCTCATAGATTTCTTTTTGAATCATTAGATCAAAATTTGAAGGACATTTGTGACAGTAGTGATCCGTTCGGTCGTAAAGTCATGATATTGGGTGGGGATTTTCGACAAGTGCTTCCTGTCGTACAAAGGGAAAATAAGGCGCAATTGATTGATGCATGCTTCATTAAATCGGCTCACTGGAGGCATGTTACAGTTCTTAAATTAAAACAGAACATGAAGTCTCGATTTGATAACAACTTTTCAGAGTTTCTATTACGCGTTGGTGATGGAAGAGAAACACACACGTTTGTCTGATCATGTATTCAGTGATGGTCAATTATATGTTGCTTTATCAGGCGGTATGGCTCAGTCGACAACAAAATTTTGGTTAAAAAGGGAGAACTCGAAGGACTTACTGGTATACATATTCGAAATGTGGTATACAAAAATGTTTTGTTACTTTGATCATTTGACTCTTACCATGTTTATGTTAAGGGCGTAGTTGTGCATCTTAATTTCTTTGTTTTGTATTTTATATTTTGAGTCAATTGTTTTCATATATAGTTCATGTTGTTCTAACTCAATATATATACTTATTTCATATGTTTAGTACCACTTTTCAATCAACTTTCTTTTATAGATAAAATATTTTGAACGCAATGATCTATTTTCATGACATGTATATATATATGTTTCGTATATATATACATCTATATAGTTAACTAATAAATTATACCGCAAATTTTTGTAATCCACTAAAGTGTATTTCCCTAATGGTTATACTAGACTCCGGCACGCGCTACGCGCGTGCACGTTGTCATCGTTGGTCGTGCGTGAGGTGTTACGAGGACATGATCGACCCGACTCCTACGTTAATACAAGAACATCACAAGCAAAATAGTCATTATATAAATTTTACTAATGTAAAACTACGATTATTTTGAATAAGATAATGGAATAATAAAATTTAAAAATTCAATAATATTCTTTAAAAAATGCTCGAACGACCGGGATCATATAACACTATAAGAAAGGGCTCCCGGTCGCTCGAGCAATTTTTTAAGAATATTATCGAATTTTTAAATTTTATTATTCCATTATCTTATTCAAATTAATCTTAGTTTTACATTAGTAAAATTTATATAATGACTATTTTCATTGTAATGTTCTTGTATTAACCTAGTAGTCGGGTCGATCATGTCCTCGTAATACCTCACGCACGACCAATGACGACAACGCGCCCGCGCCCGGGGTCTAGTATAATTTAACAAATTATATCTACATAGTAATGTGGTTCCTCCAACTTATAAACATTGTAGCTAGACTTCACTATTTCCCTCTTGTCATCCCATGTGACAATAGATGTGTTGGAGGAGGCAACACGATCATCTGATTTGGGCAACCTCAACTCAGAGAGGCTCGTGATTAAATTAACCATGTTTAAATTTTGAATCCATTATTAGATAGAAAATTTAATAATTTTGGAATGTAACTGTCAAAAGTATGTTACATAATATCATGTGAGACTACTCTAGGTGCAGCGGGGGTGGTTTGTATCTACTATATATATATGCTTGATAACTGGATTGTATAATGGAAGGAAATACAACGCATATAGAATAGAAAGTCATGTACTATAAACACCGTTATAGAATTTTTATCGTATTATTAGTAATGTCGAATGTTGTATCATCTTTTCTTGTATGAATAATTTATTTCATGTTCACAACTACACTACCAAAAATTCGCACTTTAGCGTCAGTCAAAAATCATCACAAAATGCATAAATACCGCAACTAACTTTTAGTGAAAATGAAATGTTTGTCACAGTAGCCCCCATGGCTAAAGGTTATACCTAAGGTAACTTGCCACCACTAAAAGTTTGTTGTCACTAAACTTACTCAATCACCATCTCTCTTGCAGCGAAATAGTTTGTTGTTGTTCATGCGTAATTTGCGTCAACAACATTTTGTTGCTCTAGTACGTATACTGTGTCGAGGCTTAGTTAATGCTAAATACTTGATTATGTGACAAAGTGATGCCGATGCAATATAAATGATTTAGCATCTGCAAGTGTTGCTGATAAAAATATGTTTCTCGTACAAGTTGTACTTGTCACAATTCATATAGTATGAACATGTATATTTGTTGTTGCTAATAGTTTATTTCCCATTTACAAATGTTGTCTGCAAAGTAGATATGTTTTACAATGACCTACAACATTGACAAACAAATACATATTTGTAGCAGTATATCACCCGAAAAATTTATAAATAAGAACAACATATAATTAAAATTACAAAACTAGTGGACAACCCAATTCACTACAAATGTATTTTTAAGCATTACACTTATAATAATCAACATACATGATACTTGTTAAAATCTCCTTTGTCAGATCCGGTCAAACAAGTGTTCTTCTAAAAACTTGTCGACCTTGAGGAAACGAGCGATACGACCCCAGGAACTGGAGGCCCACCTTACTGCTCCGAGAAGTGGCTTTTTGCTATGTTAGGATCTGAATTTAAGAAAATCTATACAACAATAAGTATTTCAGTCATTGTTATATTAAGAGAAACAACAAGCATTACATTGTGATCCCTTCATAGAGTAAAAAGATATATGATCACTTGATGCTTGATATAGAGAGGTAGACTCATACAATCTTAGAATAAACTTGGATTTCCATAACTTTGTGAACAAAGTGAACGATCCGGGGGAAAGACATAAACAAGAATGAGAGGTATCAAATACTCAGAATCATTAAGGTATCAGGAGCCAAACAATCATTCAACCCATCATATAGCATGTGATTATAGTTTGATATATTCTAAATGAACAACATAGTCTAATCCATATAATCTGATATATCCTAAATGGGTTGCAAAATATGTTTTTTGTTCTCCATAATTTTCTAGTACACATAGAAATTCATCTCGCCCTCAACCTAATAGTACAAATCATAGTTACCCAATTCGTTTGAGAAGCTTCAAACCACAAATTGGTACGAGCATACTGAAATTGGGTGAGTCGCGCACCAATTCACCATTTTGGGTGATCCAAATCACAAGATGGTGCTGTTAAAATACAAGAGAATCAAATAGAGAGTTTAAGACTATTACTTACCAAAACTTGTTTGTGACCTATTAATCCATATTGGCCACCGTTGATTGGGTTCCTCTTAGAGACCGAGGAGTTGCTGCAGATAACCCAGATGAGAATGTGGAAGACAAACAAACAGAACAGAGAACAAGCAATATGCGGCGAAGTTGCAAATTTAGGTTGTGATAAAAGGTGTTTACAGAGATACAAATATTCATAGCCATACTAACCATGATTTTTATTGTTTAACAAATCAGAACATCAGATAGAACAAGCGAACGAATAGAAATTGGCCAACAAAAAAATGAACAAAAATTGGCCCAAAAAAATGAACAAAAATCTTCTAAAAAATTAGAAGAGGAAGAACAAGCTTACTGTGGTAGAGGAGGAGCAGTCGAAGAGTGAGGCAGAGAAGAGGTCGTGCGGCTAGGAGTTTCTAGGGTCGAGGCAGAGACGAAGACGTGGAGGAACTTCTGAAGGCCGAGGATAAGGAAGACCGAAGGCCGACGGCGAGGAAGACCGACAGTCGACGATGAGGCTGACCCAAAGTCAACGATGAGGCTGACCCAAAGTCAACGATGAGGCTGACTGAAAGTCAACGATGAGGCTGACCGAAAGTCGAGGGGGAGGCTGACAGAATTCCGAGGGCGAGGCTGAATCTCTCGTTGGTTCAAGAAGAGATAGGGACGAGGGACGAGTTGGGGTCGAGGTACATATGCAACTGAGGGAAACTCTTTTATTCTGAACTTGGAAAATGAAGAACGGCTACCGCGTAGGCCCGACTAGGACCGAGACCGACTAGGACCGAGACCGAACGGGCGGATTTTTTCCTTCAAGGTCGGTCTCGGTCTCGGGCTTTTTTCCCGAAAGCCCGTTTAGGACCGGACCGGCCCGAATGTATGTGTATTTGAGATTTTCATAATACCACACCGAAAATAATGTGGATTTTGGAGGTTTTCTATCTCTATAAAAGGTGCATCTTGATAAATTTACTAAATAATATAAAGAGTTCATAGTGTTTCTTTGTGAGGTGAACTATTCCTTCGCCTTTTACTAAAGAATACCGTGAATTCATAGTTTTTTTTTGTTTTTTAGTGTAGATTCGGTCTAGGACCGAGACCGGCCCGAGTCAAGAAAGACCGACTCGGGCGGGGTTTTTTGGCCGAGGTCGGTCTCGGTCTCGGTCTCGGTCCTCTAAAATGCAAGACCGAAATTTCGGTCTCGGTCTCGGTCTTGCCTTCAGGACCGGCCCGGCCCGCCCATGATCAGCCCTACATATTGAGCAACAATATGTGGAAATCGGTCGGTTGAGGCATTCTATGAAGAAACTAGCCTTTCAATAGAAATCAGATGAGCAAGGAATTTGCAATTTTGTTCGCTACAATTATGAAATTTGTTATTGAACTACGCAGAACTTTATAATTTTCTTTTTAATATTTTAGAAAAATTACAATTTACTAGATAAATTTTGATGATATTTGAAAATTAAAAGAAAATGATTATGGGTGGTTTGGTTTGGTTGGTGGAACTTAGGAAGTGCATCTTCAAATTGCAAAAGAAAACAAGCGAGATTGGGAGTGTGCATTAATGGTTGGGTCGAGAGACCTCCACTTCCATTTGTATGTTTAATAGCGAATGAATATATGTACGAACAACCGTGACCGAGTATCACGACGTTTTATTTTTTCAAGTAAAGCGTTATTTTGACCCAAAAAAAAAGTGCAAACCCTTTAAAGTAATATGTGATAATGATAAATTAAATTTCGTATAGTGCCGCTTAAATTAATAGTTCAAGAATATAACTGTATAAAAAATAAAAAGAATACAACTGGTTATACTCTCTCATCATTTGACAACATATGTTTCTCATTTGAAAAATAATTTAAAATCTCAATCATTAAATTTAATTACGTATTTAACGTCATAAGTGACATTTAGTTTGAATTTTTTAACAGCCAATACAAGTCAATAAAAGTTTAAATCCAAAATCTTTAAATTAAATTTGAATCTCAGCTTTGATCGGTCGATATCAGTTCAGACGATATCCCGAGTTTACTATACTAGGCTTGTTCATTTAAACCGGTTGTAATGAACTGGTCTAGTTCTGGTTTGGTTCGAACCGGTTCAGCCGAACTAGTTCCTAAACCAGACCAGTTTTTTAGGTTTCAAGTAGACCAGTTCAAATAGTACCAAAAATTCAGTTCGAATCGACTCGTTTTTTACAATGACTTATACTTAAATTTAAATCAAACCACTTTAAACCATCTTTAATAAACCAAATTTGTCTGATTTCTCTCAACCATCGGTCCATAAGTACACTTACACCTACCTTACCTGTTACCTAATTCTTCATTTCTTCTGCCATTCTGTTCATTCCTCAGTTTCAAACTTTAAACCAGAGACGCTTTCAGTCTCATTACCCTCATTCTAAGTTTTTGACTCTTTCACTTTCAGTTTCGTCGATAGTTAGTCAGTCACAGAGAACTCCAGCTCATCGACGCAGCTCCTCGTCGACAAAGTCATAGTTTCCTCCAGCTCCTCTACTCAGCCGAACTCCAGCTCTTCGACGCAGTCACAAACCACGAAGCCGAACTCCAGCAGTCGAACTCCACGCAGCTGAACTCCACGCAGTCGAACTCCTCCACATAGCCGAACTCTACGCAGTCGAACTCCTCGACGCAACCGAACTCCAGGAGCATGAGTCAAAAAATTAAAGTAAGCCATAAACCCTACTTGTGTTCTGATTTAGTCATTTGTTGTTTGATTGATACATGAATTGGTTGCTACTATGATTTGGTTATTGATTTTGTCATTCATTGTTCACGTTGACTTAGTGGGTTCTGAATTAACTATGAATTTTTACTAATGTTCACGATGATTTGTTGCTACTATGACCTGTGACCTTATGAAATTTCACTAATGTTCACTAAATTTCAATAATGTTCACTAATATTTTTTTCTTCAGATTTCAACGCCGGATAAAAACTCTATCAGTAGTGTACAGAAGATACAGAGGAATTTCGATAGCATTAACATGGAAGTAGTAGCCGTGGAGACACCAGGTTTAGGGTCGTATGTGAGTTGTATGAAGCCCAAAAATATTGCACTTCTAGAGGAAGTGCAATCTTCATCTGAGTCAGATGAAGGAAGGAAAAAAAATGGCAACTCCAGAAGGTGAGTCTCATATAACTCCTAGTAGTGTGGCCAAAAACAAGATGAAGATTAGGTCTAGGAAAAATGAATAAAAATGAATATGACTGTTGGAATCATTTCACCAAAAATAAAGTTGCAAGTAGTACAAAGAATAAGGTCGCTACTTGCATCTATTGTGGTCGACAAATTACTTATGGGAAAAGTATGAAAAATATGTAATATGTTTGCCAAAATTGGTGACTGATGAAACTTGTTTTGGACTTTCGGCTTTTGAAGTAACATGTTTTATTTTGTAGGTTTTAGATGAAAACGTTTGTTTTTTTTGTTTGTTGTCCCGTTAAAAACTCTCATGTGTCACACACGTGACATGTTTTTTGAACGTTTAAAGAAAATATTTTGGAAATGTCGAACTTACCCCTACCTCTATTTCCCTCTGTCTTCCTTCCATTTCACAAAACTCTTCATCCTCTTTTCGACGAAAATTTAGTGAAATCGGGATTGCAACCACTTCTGTGACCTCCAAGGCCTTTTGCTAGGCTAAACACCCTTGTCATGTCCTTTGTTTGTGCTGATTTCGAAATTGGAGGAATTAATCCTCCACATTTCCACCCCAGGGCCACTAAGATCGCGCTTATTCTACAAGGGAAGATTTATTCGGGTTTTGTTGACACCCAGAATAAGATTTTTTCAAAGGTTATTGAAAAAGGTGAAGTAATGGTGTTCCCTAGAGGTCTGATTCACTTTCAACTGAATGTTGGAGACACAAAAGCAACGATTTTAGGTAGCTTCAACACTGAGAACCCAAGTTTACAGAGAATCACCAATGCGGTGTTTGGGTGAGGGATCGAAGGTGGTCTGTTAGAGAAGGTGTTTGGGCTTAGTTTACCTATATATTTAAGAATTTTTTATATCTTGTTTAGTTCTTAATACATATGGATCTAGCTTCTTGATAGAAAGAGCATGAGCCTTACGAATGTTAAAGAGGAGATTTCTTTATGGAGAATGAAGTTGCAGTTGCAGCAAATAACCCATGTTTCACTGCTCTGTCTCTGGACTTATCCTCTGTTCTTGAATGAAATGAAGATTATTTTTTTTCTTTCGAAGGTGAAGGTGTGTTGAAGAACACTTTCTTGTTTTTTTATTGCTTTCATCATTGTCACTGTATCTCCAGAAGTATATGTTAGCTCTTGTTCCAAGGCTTTATCAGAGCTGAGAAATGACTTAAATTTGTTACATATGCTATAGAGGTCTTATTATTTGGAGGCAGCAATTTGGCTTCTAATTGAGGAGTATCTTTACAGGTGTTGGCATTAAGAAGACCCTTCCTCCATAAAGTGCTGGATTATGAAGATGAATTCTTCGCTTTACTGATGCTTGTTCTACTGTAATTCAAGAGAATCAATTTGTTTGTGTCCTGGTTAAGAAGCTTCAAGTTTACTAAACATGTACATAGTAGATTTGATGAATGCATATCATGAATGTTGTCAGTTTGATGAATTAGAGTTTCTTTTGTGGATTTTGTTGCACTTGGTATTATACACAAGTATTTTGTAAATGCAAAAAACAGTTAAGGTAACAAATATGAGGTTCTTTTGAGTGACAAATCTACATGGGTTCTGTCTAGTTTGTGTGACAAGTTTTAATATACAGGTGGAATTCAATTAGGTTCTGTTGGTAGACTTTTTCACCAGTTATTCAAAACATATTACATCAAATTTCAATTTGTTCATAAACATTTTTCATTAAAAACCAACAATTACAAAACATGAGTTATCCAAAACAATACACACACTAACATAATTAACCTACAACCGCTTAGCAAACATTACTACAGCTAATTCACACGCTAACACACTTCAACTAATAACAAGTTTCAACATTACAGCAAACAACAGCAGCATAAGCACTCCAACAACAGTAATCCATAGTTTTTTCCTTCGACGGACAACAACAACTTCAGCTTCAACTTACCTTTCCCTGCATCAACATTGTTACTTAAGATTGTAAGAGGGAAAGTATAGTAACTCCAATAACCAATTTTAAGATTACAACAAACAGCTCTAGATTGGAGTTACATGAGGATTTGCTATGAGTCTCTAAATTCATGGAGTTAGGTTATTCATGTTCTTCGGAAAGTAGGGCATGTGCAATATATAAAAGTGGATAGGATGCTTTAGAGTAGCAATCCTAAACTGATGTATATTGGAAACCACAATCCAACCTACACAACATAAGAAGAGAGCTTTGGTATAGATTTTCAAATTGAGACTACAATTAGGGTTAAAAACCAAATAAATTGGCAAAAATACCTTATAATTGAGACACTCATAGAACATTCGACTGAAATGTGGTTTCATTGTTGTTGGGAGAGTCGGAGATCCGACAAGGAAGGGACAAACACTACAAAGTATAAAAACACCAAGAATGAATAACAAACAGGGGGAACGCTGCATATAACATCACTGAAGAAGACAGGGGCATTTGAGGAATTTCACACTACACGAAGGTCACATGCAAGGCATGTGGGCACTTAACGGGTGGTTTGGACGGAAACTTAACGGCTGCATCAAAAACCAACAACAACAAACATGTTGCATCAAAAACAACAAATGTGTCGCTTTCACCACATTGGGCAAACATATTACATATTTTTCTCATTACTTATACATCAACAACCACTACTATGAGGAAACAGTTAGAGAGATGTCCTGCTTCTACTCTGAATCAGCAAAGTAAAGAGCACTCATGTAGAGATGAATGAGATAATGTTGCTAGTGCTCTAGGTCTACCACCCTTATATGTCAAATTTGATCAACTTATCTTTCATAGAGAGTTTGTTCGTATGTTTGTTGTTGGTGAACTTGCATTTAATTTTGTTGAAAATGAAGTTTTTCGTAAATTTTTCAAGAAGTTACAACCTAGATTTGTAGTGATTTCTCGGAGCACATTGACAAAGGATGTTTTTGCTATGTATGATGAAGAAAAGTTAATGTTGAAGGGTTTCATGTCAAGAACCTGTAATCGGATTTGCCTAACAACAGATACATGGATCTCAAATCAAAATTTAAGTTATTTTTGTATCACAAGACATTTTGTTGACGATGAATGGTGATTGCATAGGAAGATATTGAGTTTCAATCAAATTAGTAGACATACATGTGAATCTATGGGAAGAGTAATTGAAGAATGTCTTAAACAGTGAGAATTTAAGAATGGTTTAACTGTTACTATGGATAATGCTAGCGCAAACAATCATGTTCTAATTTATTTGAAGAAGTGTTTCATGTTTTGGGATTCATGGTATATTCTGAAGGGAGATTGTTATCATATGCATTGTTGTGCTCATATACTAAATTCTGTAGTTTCAGACTTTGAATGGTTAGTAGATTTGAAGACTTTCTGTATGTTTGTATTGTATGTTGATGTATTGTATGTTTCAGACTTTCTGGTTTGTATGTATGCAAATGCAGCACATACTTTCGGTTTGTATTGTATTGTATGTCGGTTCTGTGTGCAACACAAGTTTTTTAGCCGGTTCGATTCCGGTTTGAATTCATGAACGCACCTATTGCCAATTCTCAAGCTAGCTTTCTCTGAAACGAAAGTTACAATTATTGAACAGTTGGGATTTTGAGATAGCATATATATAGATGTAACCAAATGAAGAAAAAATTGGAATCTTTTTTATGCAATATAAAACACGTTAGACGGATTACCAAAGATTTTTTTTTTTTTTTTTTTCAATTTAGATATTTGTTTATCGTTCCGCAAGTGAGTAGAATGAGTCTTGTTCTGAGATGAAGGTTGTGTGAATAAATTACAACCAGTTCTTATAATATCAATCAATCTTTCACTCAGTATGTTGATGCTGTAGAAGACATCCACAAAACAATTGTTTCTTTCCTTTCCTTCATGTCTCGTCTCCAAAGCTGCTCCTTCACTCCGACCCAAAAATGTCTGCAGTACAAAAAACACTCAGACCACATCGAATTCGCCATTACTCAACTATCCATCCAAGAAATGTCAACAAAACTGTAATGAAGAGACAAAACATACAAACAAACAACATTGAAATGACTCAATCATGAGGAGCAAAAGAAAGAGACAAACTCAGCTGCCATTACAATAATATGAAGATGAGTAAAAGCACTTTAGACAATACCAAGCTACAGACTTCATTGCTAACTTCTTCATGAACAACGAGAATGCAACACAGCAAAAAGCTCATACCCAAACAAAAACAAACAGGCTTATACTGAAAATCTGGAGAATTGTTGATGGGACAGAAACGTGGCCCTTCAGAGAAAAATAACAGCAAAAACGAATGAAAGGAGCAGAGCACTAATGCTATGGATAATACCAAAGCCAAATGGAAATGAAATAGCGGGGGATGAGACAGTAACTCATCCTTCCAAAGCTACTTAATAATCCAAGCAAAAAAGGTTAAATCTTCAGTATAGGCAGGTACACATTCTATACTACATCATGACTTGCATTATCAATTGAAATCATCATCAAATCATGAATGAGGCCAGACAGCTTGATAAGGGTTACCCCAGAAACTGCATAATGAAACCCAATGAACAATGGTTGCACCATAAGGAGAGTATGCCGAGAAGACCTTACACACTTAAGTATCTCCCCAGTCAAGACCATAAATCACCACATTTTAAGCAGTTTATGAATTAGATACCATGATCATATTCAGGTAGGGCAGTACCCTGGAGTTGCAAAACTAACACATACGACTTAAAAGGGATCCAACCAACTGTAGGAACATCGAATTGGGAGATGCGGAACATTGCAGAAACATGAATATACAAATCATTCCAGTTATCACGAAATTTAGATTGAAAAGTTTCCAAATAACAACGAACATGGCTTTATTTATGATTGGGCAAACTTCGTCGAATCAAAATAGCCGAGTTGATAGTTAGACAGACAGACATGACATGGAAGCGCAATATAGATAATAAACTTTATCATAGTATCTTGTAAATATTAATTAATTAACAAATAGAAATTAGTGCACTCTGATATTAATTATAACAAAGAACCTCATTAATTAAAGAAGACCACTTGCTAACCATCTGAATCAGAACGCTTGGTGTGCCTGATCCTCTCCAGCTGAACTTGGGTATCCATGAACATCTTCAACCTCTGCATCTCGAGATCTTTGGCAAATTGCATCCTTTGCTTCTCCAAATCCACTATTTGTCTCAATTTCTCAGCTTCCACTCTTTGATACACCTCCCCGAACTTCTCAATCGCCTTGGCCAATTTCCTTATTCCCTGGCAATCTTCTTCTTCCTCCTCCTCATCACTCTCCTTTGTCTCCTCTTCTTCCTCCTCATCATCCTCAGCCTCTGCTGCTGCCGCAGCAGCTGCCATCGCGGAGTAATTCCTACGGAAGAACCCTTCTTCTCCTCGATCAGCAGGCCTCTTCTGGGGCAACACCGTAGCCATGGGCCGAGGTGACAGCGATGGCGTCTTCTTGTAAGGAAGAGGCAGTGCCATCGGAGGAGAGAGCGGAGCAACCGACGGAGAGGACGAACCTGTCTTCTTCGCCGACGAGCTAGGTCCGACCAACATATCCACACGGTCGAAGAAAACCCATGAGGAAGCTAGGGCGCCGTTGGAATTGACAACCCTAGCCTTCTCAATCTTATACTTCTTCTTAATTGTGTCGATCCGGTTCTTGCATTGAACGTCAGTTCGGTGGGTCTTTTTACTGTGGCCGTGGAGAGCATTGACGGCGTCGGCGACCTCCTGCCAATCCTTCTGCCGGAGGTTCCCGCGGTTCAGCTCTAAGTAGCGGCGGCCCCAGGCGTCGATGAGCGTCGACGTGGCCTCTTCGCTCCAACAATCTTCCCGGACCGGCATCGTCCTTGGCCGGTGAGGCTCCGACGAGGGCGTCACTGAATCCGTTAAATCCCCCATCTAGAACACCAGATCAGCGTCAATATCGCCGTAGAAAATCAAGTTTATGAAGGTGGAAAGGAAGAGAGGAGAAGAGAGTTATGGAGAGAGAGAACGGAGGGTTGCGTCGTTGTTAAGGTGGGAAAGGAAGGGAAGGGGCGCCGGTGGACAGATACGTGCCGAATGAGTAGGGTTAAAACGGTAAAGGGTAGGTCGCCGGGGAGAGAGCGTAGGCGCGTGTTTAGAGATGAAACGGTAAAGGAAGAGTCGCCGGGGAGGGAGCGTGAGCGCGTGGTGTGAATGCATCGCGTTATGGAACGAACGATCGGTGCCACCTGGAGTGTTGGGGTCCGATCCGAAGTCAGGTGGTGGATCTCGATGTGATTGCGGTCGGCCGTTGATAGCTTTTAAGGCTTTAAGTTGAACTCTAAGCTGGCGTGCTTTTGTTCTGATTCTGAAGCCACGGGTATATTCAGAAATTAGACCTCAATTTTTATCAATTGAATATTGCACCCACACTTTATAAATTGACGAAATAAATGTTCTTTCTTATTTTTATGTATCAATAATGACTCACTATCGCTATCTCTAGGTTTAACAAATTATACCAGTGGCGGTGGGATCTTATAACCCTAGGATAGGATAGGAGGATGCTTTTACATCTGCCAAAAGTAGTCCTTTCAGAAAAACGAACATATACATTATTGATTATAGGGAAAAGTCTGAAAATGATCATCATGTTTGCACAAAATGGTTTTCGGTACAACTTATTTTTTAGTGATGGTAAATGGTTCAATACGTTTGAAAATGATGGTAATTGCTACCTCCGTTACTTTTCTGTTAAAAAATTTCGTTAAATATTTTTCATAATTGCAAAATGAACCAAATATTTTTATAAATGTTACAATTACACCCTACAAACTTACACTAATGTTTCAAACAAATCCCGACTCGAGCCACAACGGGGGTCCCCTAGCCAGGGTCCAAATCCCGACCAGGTCACCCAACCCTGGGGACCTGGTCTGGACTCGGACCCAGACCAAAGGACCCCCGATTGGGGCTCAATTGAAGCCCCAATCAGTTTGGACTGAACCTGTTTGGGTTCGGTTCAAACGATTGGGGCTCCAATTGAGCCTCAATCAGGGGTCCTATGGTCTGGGCCCGAAACCATACCAGGTATACCAACCATGGTCTGAGTTCGGACCCGAGCCATAGGACCCCCGATTGGGGCTCAATTGGAGCCCCAATTGGTTTGGACCGAACATGACTGGTTTTGGTTCAAACGATTGGGACTTCAATTGAGCCCCAATCGGGGGTCCTATGGTCTGGGTCCGAACCCAGACCAGGTATCCCAACCATGGGTACATGGTCTGGGTTCGGACCCAGGTAATAGGACCCCCGATTGGGGCTCCTATGGTCTGGGTCTGGGTTTGTCCTGTGAACAGTGAACCGCACACTGAACCGGGTTGGACCGGGTTGAACCGTTCGAACCGTGAACCGCCACCCTCGCCGGTTCGATGGCCGGTCCGGTTCTGATAACTATGCTCCCAACCATGGGTACATGGTTTGAGTTTAGACCGAGACCATAGGACCCCCGATTGGGGCTCAATTGGAGCCCCAATCGGGGGTCCTATGGTCCGGGTCCGAACCCAGACCAGGTCGCCCAACCATGGGTACATGGTATGAGTTCAGACCCAGACCATAGGACCCCCGATTGGGGCTCAATTGGAGCCCCAATCAGTTTGGACCGAACCTGGCTGAGTTCGGTTCAAAAGATTGAGGCTCCAATTGAGCCCCAATCGGGGGTCCTATGGTCTCGGTCCGAACCCAGACCAGGTCCTCAAGGTTAGGTGACCTAGTATGGGTTCGGACCCTGGCTAGGGGACCCCTAGTGTGGCTCGAATCGAGTCGGGACTTGTTTGAAACATTAGTGTACGTTTGTAGGGTGTAATTGCAACATTTAGAAAAATATTTGGTTAATTTTGCAAATATGAAAAATATTTAACGGAAGTTTTTAACAGTAGTAACGGTGGTACCAATTACCATCATTTTCAAACTTGTTGGACCAAAAACAATCGTTTGGGTTGGAAAACCATTTTCGTCAAACATGTTGTACCATTTTCAGTCTTTTCCCTTGATTATACACTACTCTCCTCTCGTGCTAAGAGATTAGTTGCTCAATACTCGATAAAAAGTGTTTAAAAAATAAAATTACTTTTTTTTTTATTATTATTTATATGATTAAATATATTATTTATAAGATTATAGAGATTATCAGTAAGAACCGGAGCGGCGGTCCAACCGAAAACCGGACCCCCCTGTCCAGTTTGATTCAGTTAAAAGATCGTTTTAAAAATAAACAGTGTTTGAACCGGGTTGAACCAGGTGTTTTTTGGAAAACCGACCGGTTTCCAGTTCACTTTCCGATCGGGTTGACTTTTTGACCTTTTTGTTATTTTCAATTTTTTGTTATGCACAAACCCCAATTGGTTAAACCGGTTCACTACTATTGTGTAGTGTGTTTGAGAATTGAGAGTAATGTGTGTTTGATATTGAAACTATGTAGTTTGTATGTGTGTGAAACTATGTAGTTTGAGATAATTATATTTGTGTTTGAGACTATGTATGTATTTTCAATTTTTCCCCTTGTGAACAGTGAACCGCACACTGAACCGGGTTTGACCGGTCGAACCGTGAACCAGCCCCCTTGCCAGTTCAATAGCCGGTCTGGTTCTGATAACTATGAAGAGTATAATAAATTAATTAGCAATTTATTATTATATATTAGTGATTAAAATTGTTACATTATCTCATTCATATAGAAGTTTCGTAGCGTTAGAGAGAGAGCAAACTATAAACATATATTTTTCAAAATAGAGGTTTGTTTTTGTTTGTACTCTTTTTCATAGTTATCAGAACCGGACTGGACCGGCGGTCCGACCGAGAACCAGACCCCTATCCGATTTGGTTCAGTTAAAAAACCGTTTTACAAATGAACAGTGTTTGAACAGGGCGATTTTTGGAAAACCGGACGGTTTTTTAAAAACCGGTCGGTTTCCGATTCACTTTTTAGCTATTTTTTTTACACACAACTTTATTCTGAAATCCCTCAACCGTTTCTTTCTCGGAAAATTCCTCAGGTTAGACTGTGAAATTTCTTTATCACTATCAAGAACCTCCAACTTCCTTGACCCAGATTTAGTTCCACTTCCACTGTTTCCATTTGATTTACTTGATGTTGAAGATTTGGCCCTGATGGAGGAATCAAGTAACGGTTTTCTGACTACTGATTTTGAAGGCAGCTTTTCTTTGTCCATTGAGCAATTCTGTCCATTGAGCAACAGAGCAATTCTGTCCCAAGAATCAAGTAATGGTTTTCTTTGTCCATTGAGCAATAGAAGCTTGAAAGGACGAAGAGGAAGATCCTCCTCCATTATAGCTTTTATTGAGAGATTGCCCTCTAAGATACTTTGACTCTAAGTCGGAAACCCTTTTAGAAGATTCTTGAAGCTTCGATATTTTCGGGTTAGTGTCGACTTTCTCTTTCAAATCCCGTAATCTAAGAGAAGGTCCTTTTGTTGAAATTTCCTCTTTTGATCTGTTATCACCGAATTTAATGTGCCCCAAAGAGGTAGAAGGAGCTTGTTCTTCATAGACTGAGAAGGACAGATTCAATGATCTTTGCAGCAGCTTCCTCTTTAGCTGATTTTTTTTACAGACCAATCGTTTTTTGGTTTAAACCGATTGGTTTGGTTCTACACAAACCAATCGGCTTACTCAATTGATTAAACCGGTTCACTACTATTGTATATTGTGTTTGAGAATTGAGAGTAATGTGTGTTTGAAATTGAAACTATGTAGTTTGTGTGTGTGAGAGACTATGTAATTTGAGGTAATTATGTTTGTGTTTAAGACTATGTATGTATTTTAAGTTTTAAGTTTTGTTTTCCCTTGTGAACAGTGAACCGCACACTGAATCGTGTTGGACCGTCTGAACCGTGAACTGGCCCCCTCGTCGGTTCGATGGATGGTCCAGTTCTGATAACTATGCTTTTTTATTCTGAAGAAAATATATTATAATTATTTTTGCTTAATTGATAAATCAAAGAATTATCATGTATTGAGCAAGAAGAAACTAGAGAAATATGCAGAGAATGAAATAACAGAATAATATTCTATTGGTATTGCAGAAGTCGAGTACAACCTGAAACCGAGTACAACCTTTTATAGAAGGACTGACCACTAACTAATCAACTTAGCTAAATATAAGTAATACCCTAAACTTTATTATTGACTAATCATCTATTCATTCATCTTGTCCTCTGTTTTTGTTGTACTATGATCGGCTGGATTGCTGCACAACTGCACTTCTTCGGATGAAAATAAATCAAGAATACTATACTTATGGAGGAGATGAAAATGCTGCGCCTTAGGAAGAGCGTAACATGTCCACAATTTGATCTTTCGTGCTGAGATGGATTGGTAATATGGCCTCGTCTTGCATTTTATCACGAACAAAGTGACAATCAATTTCTATATGCTTCGTTCGTTCATGGTAGATGATATTTTCAGCATTTTGAATCGCCGCCTTATTGTCTCAATATAGAGCAGCTGGAAATCGAGTATTAATACGTAATTCAACCAACAACCCCTTCATCCATACTGCTTCCGATACCGCCATGCCCATGCTTCGGTATTCAGCTTCGACACTCGACTTAGAGATGGTTCCTTGCTTCTTAGCCTTCCATGATATCATGCTACAACCTTGATGCAATATCCAGTGATCGATTTCCGTCTGACTGCACAAGCAGCCCAATCACTGTCACAGTAGATTGACATATATTCCAATGTATTTACAGTAGAAAATAGCAACCCCTGTCCCGGACTTCTCTTCACATATCGAACAACACGTAGTGCTGCATCCAAATGTGATCTTTTCGGCGCATGAACATGCTGGCTAAGAGTATGAACAACAAAGGCGATGTCTGGCCTCGTCATAGTCAAAAAGAGCAATCGTTCGACGATAAAATTCAATGTCTTCCAAAACAGAATCATCTTGGTTGAACTTGAATGTGCAGTCATATTCTGGACTAAGTAGATGAAGATGTAGGGGTGATCATGGGCGAGCCAAGCCGGTTTTGGAGGCAAGACCGAGATCGACACCGAAATTTAGGTTATGACATCTGGAGGACCGAGACCGATTTTGGCAAAACAAAAAACGCCTGAGTCGATCTTGCTTGACTCGGGTCGGTCTCGGTCTTGGACCGAATTTTTGGTTAAAAAAAAAAGATACCGTTGTCTGAGCACTTCTCCAGTTCTCCTGCTCCTCGATCAAAAGGACAACACGATACCTCGACCAAAATCAACAAACACAGATACCCAGATACCGTGTCTGTCCTGCTCCTCGACCAAAAGCACAACATCGAGAAACATAAAATGTCCTGCAAACTCAGTCTTACAAACCAATGAAGCGAAGACATTAAAAAACTCTAGCATCCAGAAAAAAGTTTACGAGTGGAACTCCACCTCTAATTAAATATAAACTGTCTAACGGAATAAGAACCCAACAATGTTATGAAGGTGATGCAATGCTGCATTGAACAGAAGAATCCAGGCCTACTTCAATAAAATGTTCTCAAATAAAGTGACTGAGTGATAAAAAAGAGAATGACTTCAAAAGTAAAAAAGAAACCCCTAAGAAAGTAATGAGCAGATGCAGTAGAAAATTAGACAACCGAACAAACATCCTTCTTCCCAAGGCTTGGCCATAATTCCATCCTTTTTCATTTGCAGCTTCAATCACTTTCTAATAGTCAAATGTAGATTTTGACTCAGTCACTTTCTCTGCAGCTTCGAGAAGCTATTCATGGCATGCGCGGAGGGGAGAGAAGTAGTGGAATTTTTTGAGCCGAGCAATTTGAAATCAGTAATGGGATCTCACTTTCTAGGGTTTCTCAAAGAGTCGGTCCGGTCCAAAAGCCCGAGACCGAGACCGACCTTGAAGAAGAAAAAAACGCCCACTCGGTTTCGGTCCTAGACGGTCCGGTCTCGGTCCGGTCTTGTCGAGAATTCGGTCCAACATTCTTTTTTTATCAGCCCTATGAAGATGTTGTTCCATAGGCGTGACAACGGGTCATTAGATGAAGATGTTGATGACTAATTTTGATGAACACAGTCGACCCACCAATACAATTTCAAGTACATAAGAAAACATCCTTAAGATGAACTTGACCTTTATATTTGACATTTTCAAGTATCCTTTTTTCATACCTTTATTTTGTTTCTCGTTACAGTCAACTTGATCCTTCTGTTTCTTTTTGAAGCTTCATCCACATCAGCTTTTACTCATGCATAAGCAATTGGAAAGACTATGTTATCTACACCTTTTGACACGACATTCAATACTTACCCACCATCATACCCTTTCAAGTGGCACCTACCACACCCTATGAATGGCTTGCACCCGACTATAAATCCATCAACACATTCTTTTAAGCATATGAACATTCGTTCGAAATTCAGAAGTAGATGGTTAGGGATAGGGTCAACTTATATCAAAACACTATTTCCTGAGTTGTGCAACATCATAGTACCAACATAATCTCGCAACCTATCAAATTGCAAGAGACTATCTCTATCAAGTGTTTTTCGAGAAATCTTTATACCCTCACATATATTCCACCGCGTAACATCGAAGTTGTATCATTTTTGTATCTCCTTCGATATAGTCTCACTACGTATTCTTAATTCGTTTAGAATAAATCCCATAAACGTTTGCGCAATCCATTTCCCACCAATCTTCTTTGTGTGAAAAGCCCTTCAACATTTATGCTCTGCAACTAACTTCCTAATTTCAAAAGTCTTTTCCCTATTCAGCTTTGCACCAACAACCTTGAAACCAAAATCTTGCATGCAACCAACTTCTACTCTAGAAAAGTTGTTTTTCTTGCTAAAATATGATTCATAACCCTCCTCAATGTTGTGTGAGATAACATTGTTACTGAAAGGTTGGCCATTTATAGAAAATCATATCTAATTTGGCTTCTGATTACCCATCAGTTCTGCGTTCACCTCTTCATTAATTATCTTATAGGTCTGAGCAGTAGTTATGTCACTTTCAACATATGAGCGGACCAGAGTTGTTATAGTATGACTTTGGCATTCAACGTGACCAATATATACAGTTCCAACATGTACTTTCATAATCATTAGATCTTTAAGGTCTACACTATAAAGTAAATCGTCCTAACCGACATTCATTCCATTCGTGCACCACTTCCACTTGCATCAACATCCAAAGCCAGCTTCTTCATTTTACCTTTCATCTTAGAGGAGGTAACTTCATCATCATCGTTACCATCTTTCCAATGTGGATCGGATAGAGCATTTGATAATGAGTCTATCTAGCTCCTCTGACTCAGATATAACATAATCAAATCGTGGGGGGGGGGGGGGGGGGGTCTAAAAATGTTTGCATTGGAATATTTCCCTCGTTTCTTGGAGGTGGTGTTGCATCCATTGGAGCTTTCACTTTACCTATTAGATCGTGCTGCAACACTTGCCTTTGGAGTGTCTCTTCTATCAGTTGAAGAGATTTGACACGTACTGACTTCATGAATGGTTCCTTAGCACATATTATAGGATCGAAAGGAGGCAATACATACAACTTCACCTACTTAATTCCAATATGCTTCGCAAACATTTCAGTAACATCTACATCACTTTTCAAAACATCTATCTCTATTTGCAAATCACCATTAGGTGGGGCATATCAAATCGAACCACCTACAACTAAGCCATAATACTCCAAGAACACCTTCACTGTTTTATATAGGTCTGGCAGTGGTTAGGGTATTGTACGGGTATGAAAAATATCATAGCCATATCATATTTTAAAGGGGAAAGTATGAAAAAGATGTAATATATTTATCATAATTGATAACCGATGCAACTTGTTTTCGGTTGCAGGTTTTTGATGTATTATGTTTCATTTTGTTGGTGTTTGAAAAAACGTTTTTCTTCCGTTATTTTGTCCGTTTAAATTGGACACATGCAACTCACGTGCTTGATTTTTTAACGTACAAAAATGAAAATACTGAAACTATCTTCATCATATTTTCCCTCCAATTACTGAACCGAAGTATCCCTCTATCTCCCCATCTACCCCTTCATCTATCCTAATTACTGAATTCTCCATAACCGAACTCTCCGTACCAAAACATTATGAATCGGTTCCTCCTTCCCTTTCCTTCATTCTTTCGGAACCCTAATATCCTCGCTGTTGTAGCGACTGAAGCCACGCGAAGTCCTTACCCTGGTGAATAAAACGACGCGACTGAAGCGAGGAACTGCCTAAGTCTCTTGGCGAATTCGTTCTTCTCCCTTGCAATTTCGAAGTCTGGTGCAATTACGAAGTCTCTTGGCGAATCAGTTCTTATCTTCATATGTAACTTCTGACTGGGCCTTCCTCTTGTATAAATGCTTTGCGTCTCAAAACTCTTCCTTGTGGTGTTCAAAATTTTCCAAAATTGACGGAAAAAAGCCTCTTGAAAGGTTAATATCTTTGCTGGTGTTTTAACTGAATAAGGAGTAGATATGTCCTGGTTGTATAAATAGATGATATGTTTACAAAGATGTGTATGTAGGTCTTGTATGTTTTTGTGTTGAAGGTTCACTACTGACAGAAACGTTTTTGCAGAATGTCAAGTTCAGGTGAGGAGAAGTGGTTTCTGCACATCCAATACGATGGTAATTGGGTGGTCCGTGTTTACAACGACAAAGTCTGTTTGACAGACTTGTCTGATCAAGCGTTTGTCTACTTCAATGTCGTTGTCTTCCTGGAGTATTACGGTTTGAAGAGGGATGGTGTTATCACCTACGTTCCACCAAATAGAGATCGTAAAACATACATTAAAGTTCTACGTAGCGACGAAGATTTTTGCCTAATTAAGGATAAACAACAAGGTGTATGCGAAGTCAATTTGTATGTGCTTCCACCATTTGATGAGGAAACATGTGGTAAGGATCCATGGCTGCTGGTATTGGGGTGAACATCGATGTTGACATGTTTAACCTTGAGCATCACTGTCCGAGTGACACCTTGAGGACTCCGCCTGACTCGGACATTGGAGACGACCTTACAAGCACACATAGAATAACTGTTATTGGTGAAGAGGTGAATGCTGAGTTCGGTCAAGCAACCAAAAAATATGAACTCAAACTTGGTATGAATTTCGTAGATGCGAAGGGGTTTAGGGATTACATGATTGGACATAACAATCAGGAGGGTTATGAGATGGAGTCAAAGGGATCGAATGGTCCAAACTGAATAGAATTCTGCTGCAAACAATCGAATTGTGGCTTCAACGTGTGCGTTGTTCGGCTTCAGAAACAAGCCACTTTTCAGTTATGAAAGTTAGTGGAGGAGCATACCTGTGGCCGAGCATTCCATACAAAGACGATTGGGGGCAAGTGGATATGCGAAAATTTCATGGAGTTGATTCGAAACGAACCAAAGGTTTGAAGTAATACAATAACAAACGAAATTCAAAAACGCTTCAACTTCGATGTCAAGAGATGAAATATATGTGAAGGGATAAGATTAACGAGAGAGGAGCTACGTGGAGATAGGTTATGACAGTTTGAACGTCTAAGGGACTACGTTGGGACCGTGATGATGCATAACCCGAGAAGTAACGTGTACATACAGGTTGATCCGGTGCCCAACCCATTAAGACCTAAATTTGATCGCTTGTACGTCTGTTTCAAGGGTTAATTCGAAGGGTTTAGAGCTGGTTGTCAACCCTTCATTGGCTTGGATGGGTGTCACCTAATAGGGTGGGATGGGTGTCACCTAAAAGGCATGGATGGGGGACAATTATAAAGTGACGTATGTTAGGATGCTGACAATAGAGTTTTCCTTCTATGTTATGCATGGGTCGAAGCTGTAACTAGAAAATCGTGGTCGTGGTTCCTGGAGATTTTAAAGACAGACCTTGATGATAGGGGTCCCTGGACCATCATGTCTGTTATGTAAAAGGTATGTTGTTGAATATTTTAAGTTTTCAGTTTTAAATTTTTTATGTATTACATTTTCATTTTTAAATTTTTTATGTATTACGTTTTTAGTTTTTAAAAATTTGATGTATTATGTTTTGAATTCTAAACACATGATGAATTATGTTTGCTAAGGTCTAATAACTGTAGTAAAGGAGATCTTACCTGCATCGGACTCAGTGGCCATAACAAGATGGCTTGTAACAAGAGAGGTCATGTTCCAGATTGAAGACATAGTCCGAGTCTGTAACAAGGCAAGGGCAAGACATGTTCGGTTGAGGAAGCGACAATTCATCTGGGTGAAGAGTTAGACACATTTGTTCCCGAGTCTGTTTTAGATTTACAAACTCAGATGGTAAAAAATGTTTTACTACAAAAGATATTTAGTTGTATCAGTTTTCAATAATCTTAAACTTGTTTGCAGGAATAAATACCTGAAGAAGTACCTAAGAGGATTCCTAAAATAAGACGTCCAAAATTGCAGACTATAAGAAAAGCACATGTTTAACGCTTTGACGAGTTGTAATTCTAACTTTTGTACGGTCATTATCATAGGGTAAAAATTCCCTTGAAAATATTGTAAATCTGGAAAGTTCCCCTGAAGTCGTTTGAGTGACTTTATGTGCACCACAACTGTCGGACTGTCGAACTTTCGTGGAAGTTGATATGCATTTGTAGACCATCACACAAAAAAAGAAGACTATTAAGAGGAAGTCGGCAATGTCGTGAAGGAGTTCTCCTCATTTCAAGTCAAGCAAATACGCCAAACCTCTGACTAATTGAAGATATCCAGTCTGCGCGAGCTAAATTAGTTGATAATAGTTTGGCTGCCCTTTTCAAATCCAGCATGATATCGCTTATGCTGTCATTTTGAGGCGTTAGGTTAGGTTTTGTAGTTTTTGTAAACTTGATATTGTAAGTTGGTATTTTGTAAACGTGAATGATAGTTAATTATGGAATTAGGCGGTTCTCTTGAAATGACATTGGTTCTCTGTGTGTTCTAGGACAAATTTTTAAATGCAGGTGGAATTCAGTTGGGTTTTATTGGAAGATTTTTTGTCCAGTCAATCAAAACATAGTACATCTACGTTCAATTTGTCAACAAACATTTTACATCAAAAACCAACACTTACAAAATGTATGTTATGAGGAACCAACAAATAAATAAACATCATTAACCAAAAGTTGTTCCACTACACAAACATAACTATTTCAAATACACATCCTAAAACACTTGAACAAGTAACCAATATTAGGATTACAGCAAACAACAGTACCAAAAGCACTCCAACAGCAGTAATCAACATCCTTTCCCTTTTACGTATAAGAACAACTTCGTCTTCGATATTAGCATGCATTTCTCGGAATTTGGTTACAATCGACTCTCTTTCTGTAAATGCACATTAGGGGGTCACACCCCTCAAAATAATTATAACTCTGGTTCTGCAATCAAGTTTCTTCACATTAAAATTAGGGTTTCAAAGAGAGATTTGGGAGTGATTTTCCAATTGATACTAAAATTAGGGTTAAAAACCAAAAAAATCGTCAAGATGAGGTCATGAAATCCGCTATTAAAGTCAAATGCCGAATATCCACCGATATGTCGTACGACTTAAACACGTGCTCAATCTCCCCCACGATAGTCTCTCGAGCAGCTTCCACACCAATACTGTGGCGCGCGCTGAACAACTAAAGTTAGGGTTTTGATTCTGAGCAACGCAAGATTAGGAACAACTTTGGTGAAATCATGGGAGTACTCAATATGAAAGCTTATCGAAGAGATGTCCATGGGAGAAATCATGGAAGATGTTCGAAGAGATGTGGAGAATGAAGAATAAGGAGACAAGTTGATGAAAAGGGTAATTAAGTCATTTTACGTATCTAAATAGTGACTTAACGGTGAGTTTTTACAATGAATAGTAGAAAAACCAATTAGTCACATAGCAAAACCAATTAATCACATTTTGAAACATGTGTAACCATTCTGAACAAGGGAAAAGTCAGTAAATACACTCGGATGTTTTTTTTTTTTTGTAACTGGACCCTTATGTTTTTTGTCGTATGTTATGACACCCATATGTTTCAATTTGTTGGTAATTGGACCAATCGTTAATTCTACCCGTTAACTCTCACGTGATTAGCATGTGCAACGTTTATTTTGAAAAAAATAAATGTAAAAAGACTACTTTGCCCCTCACTCATTCATCACCCTCGGACCGATCCTTCTTCTTCTTCATACGGTTTCATTTCATTTCTCCCTCCAAAACCTAAAAACCACTCCTGCCCTGCGACCGAGCTAGCGACCGCGACGACCTCTCCAAAACCTCACCTCCCCTTCTCGTCTCCCCTGCGACCGAGAATAACCTGTCGTTGTCTTCTCCCCTTCGACCGATTGCTGCAACGCTGGTGCTGCAAGCTGTGCGGTTGCTTCGGTTCGACCAACATTGTCTCGGCCTCTCGTTTCTCCGACCAAAATCGAAGGTGGGTTGTGCTGTTGGTTTTGTATAGTATTGTGGGTTGTGCTGTTGGTTTTGTATAGTTGGTTAGGATAGTTGATTTGCCATTGCTTAGGATAACCGATTGTTTGTTTTGTATAGTATTGTGGGTTGTGCTGTTGGTTTTGTATAGTATTTGACAGAATATGAGGTACGAATTGGAACAATGTACCAACACAAGGTTGATTTGAATGCTAAAAGATGCAGTTGTCTGGAATGGGATCTATCGGGTATTCCTTGTCCTCATGCAACTGCATGTTTGATGAGTGCAAGGATTTTTGACTTTTCTGAGTATGTCCACCCATACTATCATGTATTTACTATGAGGAAGATTTACGCCCCGATAATACACCCGTTGCCTGGGGTAGACGATTGGGTACATATAGATGCATTGCCAATTGATCCACCAGATGTTAGGAAGAGAGGGGGAAGACCGAAGAAGAAACGAACTAGGTCATCGAATGAACCCACCAACAAGAGCACAACTAAGATGACAAAGCATGGGTTAAAACAGTTTTGCTAAGTCTGTAAAGAAACAGGACACAACAAGAGAGGATGTCCTAAGTCAAACATGGGTGGATCAACAAGTGAAGCGACCGAAGCATTTGCAACACAACAGTCTCAGTCTACGACATCGACATCAACATCGACAAGAAAGGTACATGTTCGTTTCTATTCTAAACATGTTTTTCAAATCGTACATATTCTAAACATGTTTCTCTTTTCCAAAGAAACAAAGGGGACCCGACAATGTCACACAGATGGACCCACCAGAACCACGGATGGCTGAGCCACAAATGGACCCACCAGAACATCCAATGGCCGAGGCAGAAAACATCCCAGCAGAACCGCATGTGGAGCCTCAAAAGAGAACAAGAAGGGTCAAGTTGTCCGTGAGACGAAGCAAACCCAAGGTATGTAACTTGCGTATTCACGATGTATTGGGTTATGTACAGCATTTTCAACATGTCTAGTTCTGTAGGTTGATCGACCGTCTTCATCGAAGTCGGCACCAAAGCCAGCACCAAAGCCAGCACCAATCAACATAGAATCGGACGATGATTTTCAGCCGGTGCGATCAAGTGCCCCAGAGTTGTCCAGTTGCCGTGCATTAGTGTTATCTCCTCAACCACTTAAAAGTGGGAAAACCAAAAAGAAGACGACGGTACGTGCTTCCCGCAGCTCACCCCGTTTTGTGCGAAGATCAACTCAGTGAAAGCGAAGTCAGCACCATTAGTGAAAGACATGGATGTTTTGTTTGTTAAACCGTTTGTTTGTTAGGTTGGGTGACTTCATTTTGTTGGATTATATTAGGTTGGTTGAACATTTGTGTTGGATACTATCTTGTTGGAATGTATTGTGTGGAACCTTCGTTTGTGTTACAACAGGTTTGTCTGTGTTCTGTTCGTGGGTGTATTGTGTTGGAATGTATTGTGTGGAACCTTCAGTTGGTTTGTGTTTTGTTGGATATTAGGTTAAAACAGGTTGGTTTGTGTTCTGTTGGTTTGTCTGTTCTGTTGGTTTGTCTGTTCTGTTGGTTTGTGTTCTGTTGGATAACAGGTTGGTTCGTGTGCTGTATGTCAATACATATGGGTGCGTTTACCAATTTTTTGCCAAACATAAGGGTGGAAAACCCAACACTACACTAAACATAAGGTACAACTGAATAACAACGTACACAACTTGTGGGTCCAGAATGTCTTCATTAAACACACATAAAGTACAACTGAATGACAACGTACATAACGTACACACTATACAACAAAAGTTTTAAACACAGCTACATCTTCAACATAAGTCTAGCAACAATGCAAACTAAGAACACTAAAACACACAGCTGTTGCTGATTTCTGCTACGCATAACAGCAATTTGATTGTTGAGTTCGGATTCCTTTGACACAAATTTGGCCATGGCTCTCCTTCCATACACACACATCGGTGGATCTTTCCAAGCAAAGAAATCACAACCCCTTTTCAATGGCTGCATAGTGGTAAACCAAAATTAGGGTTACCAAAAAATCAAATTGGTTCAAAAGACAGTAATCGACTATATCTTCGAAATTAACTCAACGAATTGACAGCATTACTTGGTATCTCGGACATGAAAAGAACAGCCGACCAAAATTTTTCGTGGTCCAAGCTGTTCTTGCACGGGTTTGGAGACCGCAATAGCACAGTGGTTCCTCGTTGTCCATATGAGATGCGCAATGGGAAGAAGAAATGGAAGAAGAGTCACAGTACTTACCTTGGCCCATCTTCATTGGAGAAACGCAGCAAGAACACTATCCTTCAGACGCAAAGAAGACGCCCAGAACACTCTCTAATTTCGGTCAAGACTGAATAAACAGTCCAGCAACAAGACTTATTCAACAGAAATAGGTAAGGGTAGTTTAGGTATAAACAGAAATAGCAAGGCACATGACAAGCACGTGACCAACATTTTAACAGAAAACGTTAAGACTAGACGGAAAGGCTCAATGACAAACAAACGTAAACATAAGGGTGTAATAACAAACAATATGGGTGCAATTACAAACGGATGCAAACATCCGGGTGTATTTACTTACTTTTCCCTCTGAACAATGATCAAACATGTGTAACCAATTAAATAGACTGTCCAATAGTACTGTTTAAACAGTGAAATCACTATTTAGATTTGTTTGTATCGTCTGTAGAGATTTTTACGTGTCGTATTATACGGTCAGTCTAAAAGTAAAAAAATAATGCCTAGTTAGTGTTATTTAATTCGTAATTAAATTATATACGCACTGTAATTTGTTTGATTTTTTTTGAGTAAGTACATAATTAAATTTCTAACCTAATGCATTTAATTATTTCGGTCAAATTATTAGACAAGCGATGTTAGGTTAAAAAATAATTATATTTCTAATCAAGAAAATTACCCTAGGTAGATAATTGAATTACGACATAAATGACGTTAACCGTGGTGAGTTTCGACTTACAGGGTGTGGGTTATATTTTTTTAAGTCAAATTTTCATATCTCTACTTACGGTAGAGCGTACAGTCAATCCGTAAGTCCAAATTTAATATTTTTTGCATCATTTTCAATCGCAATTAAAATATCTACTTATTACAATGTTTTCAATTTTTTTCAATAGATGCATAATTATATTTTTAATTAAACATCGAGTTGTAAAATAAAATGTGAAAAAGCAAAAAAAAATAAAAACAGTGGAAGGTAGCGTTTTTTTACAAAACGCTACCCTGGGTAGCGAATTTTGTAAAAGAAAAAACTCATGCGCTACCCAGAGTAGCACTTATATACATATTTCTAAATATATTTTTTCTATACTTACTTTTTTTTTTTTGCATAGTAGGTACTTTTTGAAAAACATCCTTTCCTACCCTACGTCTTTTCTTCCCAATAAAAGGTTTTATTCAATCTTATATATTGGGTATAGGGAAAAGTAGGAAATTGCACCCGGATGCTTTCACACGTTGGTAATTGGACCTATATTGTTTGTTATCACACCTGGATGTTTCAGTTTATTGGTAATTGGACATTTTCGTCCATTGCTATTTGTTGTCTGTTAAATTACCCTCACGTGATGTTCATGTGCTTGACTCGTAAATGTATATACCAAAAATACCCTAATCACCTTCTTTTGATAAAGTCTCCATGTCCTCAATTTTTTCATTTCGTCTGCTCCCTTCGGTTGTGCTTCCTCATTTCGGTCCAACTCTTCATCTTTACGTATTCTCCATTCGTAATATCATGGGTGGTAAGTACTCTGAATGTTCTTCCCATTCTTCTTTCCATTTAATTGGCATCTAACCCAAACATGACCTATGAAGAACCACTGTGCTACTACGGTCTACAAACCTGTGCGAGAACAGCTTGGACCATGAAAAATTCCGGCCTGTCTGTTCTTTGCATGTCTAACATACCAGGTAATGAAGTCAATTTCTTGAGTTAATTTCGAAGATATGACCGATTAGTCTACGTACCAAAAATTAGGGTTTTTTGGAAACCCTAATTTCTTCTTACACCTATGCAGCCATCAAATTCTTTTAAGAGGGATTGTGATTTCTTCGCTTGGGCAGATCCACTGATGTGTGTGTATGGAAGGAGAGCCATGATCAAGTTTGTGTCAAAGGAATTCGAACTGAACAGTCAAATTGTTGTGTTGCGTAGTAGAAATCAACCGCAACTCCGTGTCATAGTGTTCTTACTTCTTGTTATTATTGGGCTTATGTTGAAGATGTAGCCATTCCCATTCAATCAATTCAAAGACCATTCCCATTCTCTCATACTGTAATTATCACAATGAATTGAAAACAATCAGAAATACATGGCTTCGATATCATCACTGGTGGAAACACAAGTTTCAATACAATAATGATAAAGCTGACATCACTTAACACAATTCACGTTGGAGTTCCTCCATTGGTGAAACATTTGCAGCTTGTTAATTGAGCCAACTAGTTGCGACAGGAACAACAACACAGCACAGAAGGACTTACCGAAATGAAGAAGGGCAACGACGAGAAGAACATGGTTGTGCCACGGGAAGAAATAGGGTTTCGCTTGTACGGTAGTGATAAAATCGGCAAAGAGTGGCGAATTTGAAGAATATACAAAACCCTAGAACGACAGTTTCAGAAGAAGAAGGAGGAGCAATTGGGGTTCATCGAGACTTGTTCCTTCACTCGGAAGTCTCTCCCCCTTAAATAAAATGTTTAGATTAATTACAACCCTAAAATGAAAATGAGGAAAAATGACGGTTCAATAACATAGAATGAATACAAAACGACGGAAAACTAAAACGACTCGGGCCAGAAAAGACGGACCGGATGAGTAACATGAACAAGCAACGGGCCATCAATACGGTCAACATATAATTTCAATACTCCCCCTCAATCTGGAAGAGGTGAAGTGATCTCCCCCTGTCCAAAAAACACATTCTTCATTCCAAGTCTTCCAACCAAGAATTGATGTTGTTGTGTTCCAAGAGGTTTGGTAAATATGTCAGCCAACTGGTCACCTGTTCTAACATGCTCAAGGTGCACAACTTTGTCAATCAACTTTTCTCTAATATAATGACAATCTATCTCAATGTGTTTGGTTCGCTCATGAAAAACAGGATTGTTGGCGATTTGTATAGCAGCTTTACTATCACAATATAAAATAGATGGAACATTTTGCTTAAAACCCAATTCTTCCATCAATCCTCTAAGCCATATAATTTCAGATAATGATGCACCCATGCTTCTATATTCAGATTCAGCAGAAGATCTAGAAATAGTGGTTTGTTTTTTAACCTTCCAATTGACCAAAGACTTTCCTATCCTGATGCAAAAACGAATAGCAGATTTTCTAGACTCAATGCAACTGATCCAATCAGAATCACAATAGTAAATAATCTCTGGCAACGATTTAGAGGACAGAGGGATACCTTTACCTGGTTCCCTTTTAATATACCTGATTATCCGCATTGTAGCTTCAAGATGTGAATTTTTCGAATTTTGCATGAATTGACTGAGATTCTGCACTGCAAATGAAATATCTGGGCGAGTAATGGTTAGGTACAAAATCTTCCCTATCAGTCTCCTATAAACAGTGACATCATTTAGGGTTTCATCATCAACATTGACATTCAGATGCTTATCATAATCCATACTAGTAAATTTCACATTTTGCTCCATAAGAGTTCTAACAGTCTTAGCACCCTAAAAACCAACATCTGAAATAAGCTCTAATGTATATTTCCTTTGACAGAGCACCAATCCTTCATTAGATCGAGCTATCTCAATACCAAGGAAATATCTCAATTCACCCAAATCCTTCATTTTAAAACATGATTCTAAAACATGCTTCAAATCAGATATCAGAACATCACTATTACCACAAATGAGCAAATCATCCACATATATCAAAAGAATAACCAAATCAGTTCCAACCCGTTTTGTAAACAAAGAATAATCAAACTTTGACTGATTATATCCAGCATCAATAAGAAAATTGGTCAACTTAATATTCCATTGCCGACTAGCATGTTTTAAACCATATAACAACTTTCACAATTTGCAGACAAGATGAGTGCTATTTTTACCAACAAATCCTTCAGGAACATACATATAAACTTCCTCATCTAAGTCTCCTTGTAAAAAAGCATTGTACACATCCATTTGATAGAGAAGCCAGTTATAAACAGGGGCAAGGGCTAGCACAGTTCTAACAGTACTCATTTTAACAACAGGAGAAAAAGTGTCAAAATAGTCTATACCATGCTTTTGGCTATACCCCTTAGCCACCAATCTGGCTTTATGCATGTTGAAGGATCCATCAGAGTTAAATTTCAATGTGTATACCCACTTACATCCGATTGCCTTTTTACCTTGGGGGAAGAGTGACCAAATCCCAAGATTGATTTTGCTCAAGCGCTTCTATTTAATCCTCCATCGCTCGAATCCAGGATTCATCCTTGACCGCCTCAGATAAAATTTTGGGCTCAATAATTCTGGAAATTGAGCTCAAATATACCTGATAACTATTAGACAAACCGTCATAACATATAAATCTGCTTATAGAATGCGGACAAGATACATTTGAAACCTGATAATCTTTCATCCATATAGGAGGCTTTATAGCTCTACCTGACCTGCTGAAAATAGGCATAGAAGAATCCTGTGTAATAGGGACAATATTGCTATCAGGGTCATTAACTGACTCATCATGTAGCATGTTTTCATCAGTGTCATGAATGACATCATCATCTGAACTATCTGCACTGATATCCACACTATTCTTCTCAGTTCTTACATCATGAGGGATGTTAACATCATAGGAGTCCGACTCTGCATCATAGGGAAATATTTTTTCATTGAATTGAACATCCCTACTAATGAAATATTTATTTTCACTCAGATTATACAGTCTATATCCCTTTTGAGACTCTGAGTACCCCACCAAAATGGATGGAAAAACTCTAGAGGCAAATTTGTCAGCCACCTGCATATTTTTTGCATAGCATAGGCACCCAAACACCTGAAGGTGACTAATCACAGGGTTTTTATTGCTCAACATCTCCATAGGAGATTTCCCATTCAGCACCTTAGATGGCATCAAATTGATCAAGTAGCAATCAGTTAAGACACAATACCCCCAAAATTCATTAGGAAGTGAGGCCTGCAACTTAAGTGTCGTGGCCACTTCGAGGAGATGTCGATGCTTTCGCTCAACTCTGCCATTCTGTTCGGGGGTGTATGGGCAACTGCTTTGATGAGCAATTCCCTTTTCTTGAAAGAATGTCTTAATATTCTCATTGAAAAATTCCTTACCATTGTCTGTTCTGAAGGCTTTAACTTTCTTACCGAATTGAGTCTTAACCATGATAACAAATTGCTTCAAGACAACAACAACATCGGATTTAAACTGCATTAAGTGAATCCAAGTAACTCTCGAAAAATCATCCACCAATGTAAGAAAAAATCTTTTGTTATCATGGGTTGAAGTATGAAAAGGGCCCCAAACATCAGCATGAATAAGATCAAATATAACATCTGCTCTTGATACAAAATTAGGAAAAGGCTTTCTGACAATTTTCGCTTTGGGACATATGGAACATTCAGTTATATCAGAAAATTTATTCTTTGGTAAATCAATAGAATCCAAGTGTTCCAATGCCTTTAACGAAATATGTCCAAGACGTTTATGCCATAACATAACATTTGAAACAACATAAAGAGGATTACATGGGGTATCATTACAGGCTTTTCTAATGAAGTATAGACCCGATTTAAGCCCACTAGTCCCCAAGACCCTCCCATTTGAGAGGTCCTGCAGGACAACAAACTTAGGGTAAAAAATCGCAAAACAGTTCAATTCTTTTTTAAGCTTAGAAACTGATAAAAGTCTGTATTTAAATTCAGGTAAATACATAACATTCATCAATTTCTTATCCTTACTAAAGAAAAAATTTCCAATACTCTTGAGAGTTGAAAAATCCCAATTGGGCAATTGAACCCTAGTTTCTGGAAGTAACTTATTCTCACATAACCAATCATTTCTATTGGTCATGTGGTCTGTTGCTCCAGTATCTAGAATCCAATAGTCACTATGAGAGGAAATGATGGTGTTTAAAGATATACCTGCTGTATTCACACGGTGATCCTTTGTAGGGGTAGCACCTGCTGGTATTGCAGTGTTGCAAACCTGTCCGACTGTTTGTAATAGTTTCTCAAATTGACCACGTGTGAGAGTAATATTACCTTGTACAACAAAACTCAAAGAAGGATAATTAGAAAACACTTTTGATAAATCAGAATTGGCATCACTATTTTCAGAAGAGGCAGCATTAGATTTTGAATTATTGGTTTTTCCTTTGAAAAATTCCTTATACTTAAAGCAATTGTCCTTAGCATGCCCCTTATTTTTACAGAAGTCACAGCCTCGAGCAAAACACCGATCAAAAGTATGCCCCTTCTTCTTACAATGAGTGCATTCCAAATTCTGATTTCCTTTAGGTCGATCGATACTAAGAGAAGCATTCACAGATCCAGAACTAACATTCATAGCAGAAGTAATTCCCCTTTGGGTTTCCTCTTGAATAAGAAGATTATATGCTTGATTTACAGAGGGGAGAGGATTCCAAACGAGTAAATGATTTCTAACACCAGAGTTAGTATCATTCAAACCATCCAAGAACTAAAAAAGACGTTGATTATCTTTGTGCTCAATATGTTTTGTTTTTAAAATCCTCACCCTCAATATGAGGCAAGGCACAAGCTGCATCATATTCAGCCCAAAGAAGTCTCCACTTAGTAAAAAAGGTGGAAATAGAATTAAGACCCTATCGAGTCATGATAATTTCCAAATGTAATTGATAGGTCCTTGGACCACTGACCTTATCGAATCTCTCTTTAAGGTATTTCCACACAGAAAAAGCATTATCATTATACATGTAACCACTAGCAAGATCTTTACAAATAGAATTGAAAATCCATCCTAAAACAACAGCATTGCATCTATCCTATAAATGATGAAAAAAGGATCATATTTCTCACGAATGCAAGTTCCAGTAATAAAACCTAACTTGTTTCTTCATATCAAGGTGAACCGAATAGCACGGCTCCACATAGCATAGTTTTCAGGTCCAGTCAAAGAAACAAAAATCATGCTAATACCAGGATTATCACTAGCATGCAAGAAAAGAGGATGATGAGACCCTACCATAGCCATGGCCCCAACATCAATATCATCATTCTCATACTTACGAATCTTTTCAACAGGTTTCTCCTTAGCCATCAAAAAACAACAGATAGAACAAAATAACAGAGATTACCTTCGGACCAAAGAATGGTCCAGAGAAAAAACAAATCATCAGGCGAAGAACGGGACAAGACTGCAACACAACCTTCACCAAGGAAGATGTCCGGCAAAATAAGGTTGCAATCACAAGAAACCCTCAGTCCTCAAGAGGAAGGACCGGAGAATCGAAAAAATGAACTGTCGCAACAAAGATGATACGATTCACACTGAAATCTACAGCCACAAGAACCAAATCGGGCACAGAAGAAGATCATAAGCAAGGTTAGAACGCCTTTGACTCTGATACCATGATAAAATCGGCAAAGAGTGGCGAATCTGAAGAATATACAAAACCCTAGAACAACAGTTTCAGAATAAGAAGGAGGAGCAATTGGGGTTTATCGAGACTTGTTTCTTCACTCGGAAGTCTCTCCCCTTTAAATAAAATGTTCAGATTAATTACAACCCTAAAATGAAAGCGAGTAAAAACGACGGTTCAATTACACCGAATGAATACAAAACGACAGAACTAAAACGACTCGGGCCATAAGAAGACGGACCGGATGAGCAACATTAAGAAGCAACAGTCCGTCCAGATGAGCAATGGGCCAATAGATGAGGAGAAGCCCAATAGACACAAACCTTATAGATTGAACCAAGCCTATCAATATGGTCAACATATCAAATTTCAAAAGGTAGGACAGGAAGAGAAGCATGGTTTCGCTTGTGGGCGTGCTTAGGGTTTCGGTTCTGAAGCTCCGAAGTGTATACGGTAGCAGAGAGGAAGATAAACCCCCTTTTTTGGGGAAGAACTAAACGCTTCAAAAGGTCATGGGATTGCTAAAGGGGTAAAAACGTCTTTTTACATTACACCCTTTCAAAATAAACGTCTACACATGATTTTTACGTGACAGTTAACGGGTAAAATTAACGCTTGGTGCAATTACCAACAAAATGAAACATCTAGGTGTAATAAAAAACACCAAAACACATTTGGGTCAAGATACAAAAAAAGGTAAAGATCCGGGTGCAATTTCCTACTTTTCCCATTGGGTATACGTATATTCTATTCAGTTTAGGACTTTATAGATATACTAGAAATATGTATATGTGCTTTTTAAATATAATTACTTATAAGTAATATATATATATATATATTTAATAAAAACATATTAATAAAAAAATGATTATTGTATATTAGTTATTTAATATATTATAGATTCTTATTAAATAAAAATTATTAATCCATAAATTAAATTAAATCTACAACATTTAAATATAAAGTTTCATAAAACTTAAGTATTAAAAAATATATTAGCATTTGTTTGCTAATGTGTTCAATTTTAGATTGCATACATAATTATAATTAGGTATTTATTTTAAACATGATTTTAGAAATATTGTGCTATAAGATATCACCCTGAATTAAACTAAAATTTAAATTTCAATAACTGGATTTGTATTTCAATTATACAAATTATGTTATTATTAAATATAAAGAATAAGTATATTTTTCATAAAAGTAAGTAAAATTTGTTTAAGTCGATAATAAAGATAAATATTATAATTATTGACATGTTTCTAATTAATACTTTTTTTTCACAAGGTTATAATGTTGAAAGTATTAGTGAAATATGTTTATTTTACTAATAGTAATTGTCACTTGTGTTCAATATTTATCTATTTCATAAAATAAGTTGTGTCTATAAATATATTAAAAAAATGAAGCTCTACAAAACTAAAAAGAATATTAATATACTATAATGATAATATTAGTATTTGTTTTGTTCATATGTTAATTTTATATTGTCTTGCATAATTATAATAAAGTACATAATATTACATATCGAACTATTAATTTATATAAAAAATATATAATACAAAAAATTAGTTCTGATTTATTTTTAGCAAGAAATTTTAATATGTTTAGTAGTTTAATATTTTAATATTTTAAAATTTAGTATTTTAATAAAAAACAATAAATTCACATGTGAAGTAAGGTGATATTATGTCTAAAAAAAAGCTCTACATAACTATATATATATATATATATTTAAGAAACTATACTTATTATATTAATATATTTTTTATATATGTGTTAAAATTTATATTGCATGCATAATTATAATTGGGTACATATTATTAGACATGCAACTATTAATTTTTAAAAAATATATGTAATACATAAAATTAAGGGTTAAATACCAACTAGCTACCTGAACTTTGGACGTTTTGCAACGAGCTACCCGAACTTTGAAAATTCAAAACGAACTACCTCAACTTTGAAGAAGGTACAAATAGTTGAGGTAACCCGTTTTGAATTTTCAAAGTTCGGGTAGCTCGTAGCAAATCATCCAAAGTTCAAGTAGCTACTTGGTATTTAAGCCTAAAATTAATTATAATTTAGTCTTAGAAATAAAACTTAAGAACAAAATTTAATATGACAACTTACTTGATTTTTATAAAGTATAATATTATAAATTTTACTATTTGCATAAATTGTTAATAAAAATAATAAATGCACATGCGAAAGAGGGATATATTATTGAATTTTTGTAACTTAGGTGGAGAATGAATGTGAATGCTTGGAGGATTTTAAAGTGAGTTACATGGCATGCCACATAGGAATGAGAATTGTATGTTTGACATAGACTAATAAGAATTGATTAATTTGACATTAGGAGTAAGAAAATACATCAGAAAACTTACTTGTAACAATTGCATACAATCTAGTCAAATTAATATATAGATAGATAGATAGATAGATACTTACTGATTGGTTAATATTATACTCTGGTATTATAACTTGATTTTCGGATGAAGATATATATTTTAAAAAATGGGTACTACCATTAAACCGATCGACAACTCCTAACTGGTTGAACCAACATTTATTACAAACAAAATCTACATTACATTCTAAACTTCTATTTTTTTTCTTGATCATTTTTCACCCTCCTCATCTCTAATCAGATTTTCGAAGGATGCTCCAACCAAAACGAGACATAATTACTTTCATTACTCTACATTATAGTACAAGCAGGTTTGAATCCAAAACTAGAATCTTGATTTCGCGTTAAACTGAAACAGAGAATCGATATTCTAGGTTCAGATTGAACCCACAATTAAGGTTCTGGATTCAATCTGAACCTTACTTCGAGTTTCTAGGTTTGGATTGAACCTAGAACCTTATTTTTGAGTTCAGTTCGAACTCAAAATTGAAGTTCTAGGTTCAGACTGAACCCCAAAGCAAAGTTTTGGGTTGGGCTTATACTGAATTAAGTCTGAATCCAAAATAAATTTTATGGGTTGATGCAGTGTTAATGATCGCTTTTGCATAATCGTGCAATCTTATATATGATCATGTTCGTGATACTGTGATGAACTTACTTTTCTGGATGGATACACTAAATCAATTACTTGAGCTTATTTTTCTATTATTCATGGTAATGGTATTGTTTTAAAAATTTATATGCAACTCAATGCAAGAACTGAGCTTTTTTCTTAATTGTTCTGTATTTTATGATTATCTAAGAATTTTCCGAGTTGATTCAATGCTTATTAGGAAGTTCAATGTTTTACTTGTGCGATAATATGCTTGTTTGCCTTATTAGAAAGTTCAATATGGTAATCTGCATGAAGTAAAGATGAAGAAAATGGTGAGTCAGCTATCTCCCTTATTATGGCAACAGGTTTAAATTCATTCAGGTACCTCAAAAGTTGGATTTTTACATCGAGATACCCAAAAGAGTTTTTGTTACTTTTAGCTACCTCAGAAGTTTGAAGTGGAACTACTTTAATTTGACATCTAAAATGGATGGAATCCGTCATGCGTGCGTGTCATGTGACTCCTTAGGCCAAAAATCGCACAAATTGAAGTATGTGAAGACCAAAATACCCATCATGAAACAATCTCACTCTTCCAGCCAATTAGGTTTGTATTCTCTGTTCATCTTCCGATTCCTGCAAATTAGCCTCCTTCTTCCTGTGAAGCCTCGCAAATTAGGGTTTCTATATTCGCAGATTTTGTCGCGCTAGATCTGATTTTCCCCCATCACATGTTTGTCTTCTCTATGTCTTCCGTGTTTTACACACATCGCATCAGGAGATTGCAAGGAAAGATCATAACTTTCCTTCCTAATTCAGAACTTTCAATGTTCAATGGCTGCTCCTTGTGGAATATATGTCATACTATCTTCTAATTAGTTGATGTCCAAGCTAATTTTGGTCAATTCCTTACCTAGTTTTTCCTCATTTGCCTGTTAGAAAGCGAGGAGGGTTGCGGGTATTTCGCAAAGGTGAAGAAGATGATGAATGCTGCATAATAAAATCTTGATAAATATCGGATGAGATAAAGAATGTACAAAACAGTTGTTGTCGTATCAGTTGGAATGATCTTGATTTCTGCTTTGTGTTGTTTTGACTGAAAAATGTAAACCAATTGACTATGGGAATTCTCTTTATGTGGGATGTTGCGTGTATTTGGTATGGTTATATGTGAGATCCTTCTGTTAATGTTGTTGTCAAGTGCCTTTTGTTTATAAAATGTTGTTGTCAGGTACCTTTTGTTTGTAAAATGTTGATTCGAGGTACCTTTTGTTTGTTAAATGATTCTCTAAGATACCTTGTGTTTTTAAAATGTTTCTCTAAGATATATCATCTTTTTTTAATTTCACAATTTAGTATTTCAAAACTTCAACAGAATATAGTAAAAACAACCTTTTATACATCAACATACTAGAATCGTAATTTTCACTTACATAAACACCAAACTCATATGAATTTAAACCTAAAGTTAAAAAGTGTCATTTCCCAAATTATTAAATAAAAAAAATTGCATCAATTTCACCATATTCAAACAATTATAGCCCAAGAACTCCAAGAAATTATCTTTCTGAAACTCGGCATGTTACCGAGATCAAATCTCAATTTCAAAAAACTCTGCATAAAGTAGATTAATTTGTCGCCCAATACCTCAAATTAGGAAGATATATAAACCAGAAAGGGAAGATCACCCTAATTACTCCTCAAATGGAAAGGGAGCTGCTCAAAGAAGAGGGAAATGAATGGAATATTTCAGATGCAACAGAAGGAGACTAATTTGCAGCAAGAGGAAGATGAACAGAGAAGAAGAACCTAATTTGCTGGAAGAGGGAGACTGTGTCAGGATGGGTATTTTTGTCTTCACACACTTCAATTTGTGCGATTTTCACCCTAAGGATCACGTGACACGCGCGCATGACGGATTCCGTCCATTTTGGATGTCAAAATAAAGTAGCTCCACTTCAAATTTCTGAGGTACCTAAAAGTAACAAAAAATCTTTGGGGTAACTCGACGTAAAAACTCAACTTCTGATGTATCTGAATGAATTTAAACCCTTATATATGGCAACTCAAAGCTCCTTAAGAACTTATTTCTCTATCAAACACAAAAGTTGAAGAAGAGATTGAGCCTTTGGTAGTCTATTATTAATACTTGTGAATATTTAGTTTGAATTTGTTTGTATTAAGATGTGTTAGATAATTTGATATTTAATATATTATATTTTTTTTAATGTACTGACAATATTCTAATATTATCGACGGTGACATGACAATTATATAAAAAAACACTAAAAAAATTTGTATTTAGCCAAAGAAAGATTTAACTAATACTACTCTTAAATACTTTTAAGGGAAAAGTATGAAAAAGATGTAACATGTTTGATCAAGGTGGTAAAAGCGACCCAATGTTTGTTTTTGATGCAATATGTTTGGTCTTGTAGGTTTGTGATGAATTACGTTTGTGTCCGTTAAAAATTTCCGTTAACACCGCAAATGTCTTGCACGTGACTTTTATTTGATGTGAAATTTCTCAAATGCCCCTCACTTCTTCACTGCTATTATATGCACTCTTCCCGTTGATTCGTTTTCTTCTCCAAGTGTTCTGCCGTTGTAGGAATCTCATTCTCCAACCAAAGCTCAACGACTCAACTACTGCATCTGAAACCCACGTGCTTGAAGCTAGATGCAACTTCAAAGTTCAAGATATTGAATTTGGCGGTTGAATGTTGTGAGTGTTTCTGTCTCCTTCACTGCTCATAGCTTGATTTTGAATTGAACAGTTCCGCAGTGCAAATTTGTGTTGGTTCATCAATTTATTCAACAAACTCAAAGTTTACTGGATATGAATAAGCTTCCGATGGAGGCGGAAGGCATGGGGATAATGAATAGTCATTACGGTACGAAAGTAGCTCAACTGAGGCATCTCTAGAAAAGAATCTTTGATTTCTGTCTCCCTGCAGTAAAGGGTCAGTTCAAATTTCTGTTCTTCAAGTCCGCAAATGGATCTATTGATGTAGATTCATTGTTGTCCTTCCTCGTAGCCTTATCGTGTGCATACTTCCTAGTTTTGCCGAAATTCCAACCTCCAATCCAAACCTACGACATTGTTAGATCCAACAATAGATGCAATGTCTTCCAAGGAATATGGGTAAGAGAAGAGAAGTATCCTCTATACAATGCCTCAGATGGCTCTTTCGCTGAGCGTGGATTCGATTGCTTGAGTAATGGCAGAAAATAGATGGACTTTGCAAAATGGAGATAGAAGCCTAAATTGTGTGATATTCCGATTTTACTTACCTCAGATGTTTAGGCTTCCATCTCCATATTTTACGAATAACTGTGTGCAATTTAGAAATATAATATAAGTAAAAATATTTGTTCTAACGGAACATACCATAATATATTCTTCGGTTTCGGTTGGGTTATGGTTTTTGATTTCGATATTGATTTGTTTTGTCACAGGATGATTATGCGTTTAGTCGCCAAAAGAAGGACGCTGAAGCGAATTGGAAGCTTTAGGTACCTGCTCACCATTATGGATTAACCAATTGATTGATCTTAAACACGTTGTTAACTAGTTGTAGTTGTTAACCTGCTCACCGTTTGGATGTTGGTAAATAGTTGGTGATATTGGTAGCATAGAGGATCATATGAATGGATTTACTTATCTACTATGATAGATATAGAATTCCTAGATCCTGGACACAACATTTCTAGCATGCATTTGTAAATTTAGCCTAAGCTCATTCACTCTTCTTCTTTTTTAGCGAAATAATTAGTTATTCATACATATATATTAGAAAGTATTCTCCATCTATTAGAATTAGTTCTGGTCTGAAGGATCTACCTATGTCCCCAAACAAAAACCTTGGGAAGTGGCACAAGCCCCTTTCAAGAATTTGATGATGATGGGCTTTATGATGTGGATGGCTAGAAGTATGGTGCACCTATTTACTATTTAGCATTGGGATCACATTTTCAGCTCTTTTGCAACCTTTGAGTGATCTTCAAGGGATGGGAAAGAATAAGTTTATTCCCGAGTGTAATTTGTCCCTTTTATTTTTTGGCACTCCATCATGTCTTTTTACTTTTTTGTTACCACGACCTTCTTGACCAGCGACAATCTCACTAAGTTTACTACAAGAATCTGTTGCAACAGCGACGAAACTTTCGTGTTGACGCTAGCAGTTGTAGTTGAATATATGTATATTGTGTCGGCAGTTTTTGTTGTCATTATTATTAATTATTAGGCACAATATATTTTCCACCGTAAGATACATTTAGTGTTAATTTTTGCCGTCACTTTATTTTTTACATGGATGAATGTGTAATGTCGACTAATACTTGATGTTAAATGACTCCATCGGTAACAAATGACTTTTCCGTTGTAAATGTACACAATAAATGCGAAAGGTTTTGTCATAAATATAGGGATAACAACAACAGTTGTTTGCCGTAACTACTCAATTTTGTCGTCGTTAAAACATAAGTAGCAGAGAAAATGTAAGAATAAGTTTGCGTGTCAATATATTGTCGGCATTAGTATAGTCATTCAGTAACATATTCGATTGTTTTGGTAAAATAGTTTATTTAGTGGCGACTACTTTTGATGCCAATAATGCACAAACAACTATGACATATTGTCGACTAACCGACTAACATTAGGGGTGTCAAAAAATGACCCATCCCATGGGTGACCCGTGAGTCGTGTTTGTGTCAGGGTTTTTGACTCATGGGTCATTTTGACACGACCCATAACTGGCCCGTGAAAACACGGGTCAGGTTTGGGTCAGAACCCTCGACCCAAGGGTCAACCTGTGACCCAGAAATTATATATTATATTCAATAGTATTAACATGTAACCCTAGTCCTCTACTCTGCGCAGCCACACAACACAAACTGAAAAATTAGGACTCCTTTCCTATCACGCGATTCCTCAGTCTTCTCCTCTCACAACGACTTCTCAGTCTGCTCCGGCACCGCAGTACTCTCCTCTCCTGGTGTACCCACGATGAATCGACAACCTCTTCTCTCCTGGATCTCCATTCGACAACCTCTCTACTAGCTACTAAGTCCTTCGATTTAGCTCTCTCGGTAAGTTTGGGTTCGAATCTTCCTTCATACTTCTTTTGTAGTCGGTAAGTTTTAGCTTATTTATTAAGATCGAATCCTCCATAAATGGCTTCCTCTTCAATCCGTCGGAATTCCGTTGCCTATGTCTAAGATCTGCAGAATCACACGTACATGATGAATGATGTCCTGTTCTTAATATGGTATTATGTTGTTGATGACTAACATGGTTTTCAGACAGGGTCTCGTATTTTCAACAAGTTGGGTCGCTGAGGCTCGGGAAGTCCATTCCTTCCGTCTTTAAGACAGCTTTGAAAGGAGGAGAGGTTGAAAGGAGGAGTACATGGAAACCGGTTCAGATATTGGAGGGAAAATAGGACGACGGTAGTTTCAGTAGTGACCATGTTTGTTATTGTTAATATAGTGTCTACAATGACGACAACGGTCCTACAACATCAACTTCTAGGGTTTTCGTCTCAATTTATTTTTTGGTTGAATAAAAGAAATGGGCTAGTAGTGGCGACCCTAAAAGCCCGTCCCGCTACATAATGTCCAGGGTTTCCTGTCCGGGCCTCGATGAAGTTTTTATCCCTTGAACAACCAGCGCAAGCACTGACCCCGTCAACGTAGCCCCATCAACAGCCTAGAGTTGAGAGGCTGACCCTTTTCCAAGAACACTTGAGGGGATTCGAACTCGTGACCCTGGAGTCAAACCACGTGGGAGTTAGCGCTCTCAACTACTAGACCACAACTGCCGGTGGTTTTCGTCTCAAATTGACAAGAATAACATTATTATTGACATATTGTCGTCAATGAATATTATTTACATTACAGTGGCGAATGTTTTAGCCGTGGGACTTATTGAGACAATAACTTTTGTTGCAACTAAAAAGTTAGTGGCAATAAATAGGTCTTTAAGAGTGAAAATTGACAGTAGTTGTAGGGGTGGTTTCGTGTAGTATAGAAATCGCCAGACAACGTGAAAAACTAGCGATTAAATTTTCATTCCAATCACGGACGACTATCCTAACTCCAACCTTGAAACCCCATCCGTATTTAATTGTTTTCACCCAAAACCAAACGAAATTCACTTAACCTGAATACTTAATTTGAATGATCGAAATTGGTGCCTGATTCTTCATAGCTTTATAAAAGCATCTAGCTTGTTGTAGATATACTAAACATGTCATTAGTACTGGAGTACCCTAAAACTAAACTCATTCCGACTTTTCAAAAATTCCCGGACACAATTACAAAAAATAAATCACCAATTTCCATCCATGATAAGAGTATCTTTAAGAATGCACTTAAAAATTGTTTGGCTTGATAGAGCTAACATTCTTTTTGCATAAAAATAAGTTAATGTGATATTTTGTACCAATTAACATCGTAATTGATTTGCAAATGGTTTAAACGTAATAATTAGATAACCAAGTAATAATGTTAATACAAATGGAACAAGTAGGTTCAAAAACATACTCCAAATCAAACATGTTGGGTCTGATACTCCCAGGTGTTGACTTGACAGTGAATTTAATGTCAAAGGATGAATGATCAACGTTCTCCCCTTAGCTCCGATGAACCTGCAAGAAGGGGATCACAATAGAGGTGGTGTTTTTGGGTCACTCTCCGATGCTTAAATGAGTATACTGTGTGTATGCATTCAAAACGTAATGAACGTATTGAAAAGCAAAGGTATTTATAGAGTGAAGAGATCAAACCGTTATAGGCAACAAAATATCTTGGTCAATATTATGCCGGTAAAGATTAAGATAGTAGATATTACAGTTATGACGTAATATTGTAGTTACCGTATGTAATCTTTAGAGAATATGTGCCCAATATATGCGGGATATCGTGGCCACATCTTTAGTGACGGTTGGTGGGACCAGAGTTGAGAGGTTAAACTCTCTTGGCGAGCACTCCTATGGCGAGTAGTAGGAGGCTGTGACCTTGGTTAATGCCGACCTGCGATGGAGCTTTGGCGTCCACTTTGGTTTGGGTTCGATACTGGACCACTTTATGAGGGCCAGATCAACCTTAATGTGGGTTGGCCCGGTCTGAATGATATGGGTTTTACCCCCTGCAAAGTTATTGGGCCTCTGAGGCCTTTCACTTATTGGGCTGTGACTTCCAACATTTGCCCCCGAAGCTTGAGTGAAGTTTTTCGGTCAAGCTTGATTCTGTGATAGGGTTTGGGATAGTGACACTTGGATTGAATCTTTTCTGTCCTTATCTGCTATTTGTGCCTTTTTTGAGATTCCGTATCCTTTGGCGAGTGGTTGTTTGATCGCCTAGAGTTTATTGAATATTCGATCCCTTACCCTTTTTGGCGAACGCTTGGGGTTGCTAGGGTTTATGAACGCTCATTCACTACTCTTTGGCAAGCACTACCGGCAAAAGGGTTTCCGGAAAGGCTTGGAATGAATTTTGGCGATCACCTTTTTTGTATAAGGTCTTGAGCATTTAATGACTATACTGTTACCTAGAAGTTAGTCTTCCGAAACCCGAAGGTAGGCTGACAGTTTTCGTACCGTTCCAACTATTTGTCTCCCCGAGGTGTCTCTTGGAATTCTAACATTCCTTCAATTTTTAAACAAAAGGGTGTAATCATTCTCTGAATCGTCTATATAAGAAGCCGAACCTTGGCATGTTTGTACTTTAGGCATTCCAGTCATTTGCATTCCAAAGCTTATATCATCTTCAGTCCTCTGCTTTCATCTTTCTTCTTCTTCACTTTCCCGAAAAGTTTCTACTGTTTCCATGGCTTCCAAGAACCAATCTTCAGGAAAGGGGCCAACCCACAAGTCTTCCTCCAACCAAACTTCTTCCGGTCAGAAGGTTTCAACTAGGTCTAACAATGCCCCTCTAACTATCAGAGACGGTTCCTCGTCGGCGCAGGAACAGAGGAGCTCTGTCCCCAAGCCGATTTCTGGGCAATCGGACGCCACACCGGTGGTAGTGGACGTGTCTGACACAAATGTCCCGTCAACTCCACGATAGGTTAATTTCGACGTCTTCCTTTGCTTCTTTTTAGGTAAAGCTTCCTTGCTTTTTATTATTTTTGTATTGTTCTTGCCATACCCTAGTGTTCTGAGTAGATATCAAGCCCAACGAGATGAATCCATCTCAGTTCAAGGCAGTGGTCGCTTTGACTGGCTTGGGGGAAGCAGATGCCCCCAGATTCCCAGGCTTAGGATTGCATTATCCTCACAATGGAGAGGTTTACATTTATGCGGCCTAGATCGATGTTGGGTTACGTTTTCCTCTATGCGACGATTTGCAGGAGCTTTGCTTCTACTATGGGATAAGCCTTATGCAGTTGGTACCCAACGCTATTAGGATGTGGGTTGGGTTCAAGTTTATGTGTTTACGTCAAGAATGGACGTATTGAGTGGCCCTGTTCCGGTGTTTTTACCGATTGGTCATCGGGGCGAACCATCTTTACCACTTCCAGACTCGATGGTCGAAGTTTGAGGAATGGAGGGGCCAGGCTTGGAACTGGAATGTTCATTTCCGTCTAGTGGACGACTTCCGTGCTACCAACTCCAACTACAAGAAGTTTTACTTCTTTTACAAGGGTAGTGTGCTATGGGAGTTGTTTCAGCTAAAAAGGGAGACTCCTTCTAGCTTTGGAGAGCTGTCAGGGAGCGATCCGAACGCCATTGATGACTTCTTCCAACTACATAGGCAATCGAACTTCTGTTTAATCTGCTCGGCGGCGGAAACTTCAGAGTCGATGCTCGAGCTGGCGGGCATTCATAAGTCCTCGCCAGTTTCTATTGTTTGGGTAAATTTCTGACTCTTTTCATCTGTTGGTTCTAGGCAATCGGGGATCAAAACTCATCAGTCTGTTTTCCAAGCCGGCTAAGACGGGTCTGTCCGTTGATCAAGAGTTGTTGAGTCTTCCACCTCATCCTTCCAAGCGAGCGTCCAAGCGCATGCCTGAGGATTAACGACTTGCAGTCGATTCAGGCGATCGCCAGAAAGGTATACAACTGCCTTTTAACTTTTCATTCCTATGTTTTAGTCTTTGGTTTTTAATATCCTTGTTGACCTTTTTCAGGGAAGACTGCTGCTGAGGACGCTCCGAGTCCGGATCCCGCCAAGAAGGCCAGGAGTTCGGGTGAAGAACGCCCTACTTCCTCCGGGGGTTCTGCTGCTCCCCAAGGAAACCCTGTCGTGGTCGCAGAGGTCGCCACACCTTCCTCCGACAAGACTGTTCCCGAACCATCCAAGGGGACAGGGGCTCGTAAGAGGGTTCAGATGCTCGGTTCTGCCACGGGAACCTCCAAGACTCCTTTCGGGGAGTATTGACTCTTGGTCAACCCCCCAAGGGGGCGAACTCCAAGGGCGTCTGGGTTTCTTAGGGAAATCTCCAGAAGGAATTGAGTCGTGGAGGCGAAAGCTTTCGCCTCTATCCACTTGGTGAATTAGTCGATCGCCACTGTGATGTGGATTCTTTGCCCAGTGCTGATAGGAAAGGGGACCAAGATGTCTATTCCGCATTGGGAAAACGGTCAGGCGCCTGCCATTGGGGATAGCAGTGTTGGTGGTCGACCGGATCGTGGTGGGAACTGTTGACAAGTTGCACACTTCTTTGTCAATTCCGCCGCATCTTTTCTCAAGCTTGGCCAATAGTATCCTAATCTGAAGATTTTGCGCGTCAATGAGCGCACACCTTCATGGCATGCGACAACTCCTTCGTGAGCTTCACGGAGAACTCTTTCTGTTTCAGGATGAGAGATGCACCTTAGATAGGGAGTTGAATATCCTCGCCTATAGAGCTCTCCATTTATGAGAAGATAACTTGTAGACAAACGACTTATTTTTGTGGACTCGCCTTCGTCTTCTTGAGTATTCATTCTTTCAAAAGGTTCTGGAAGGGTGTCATCCAGGTTACCTGCCCTTGAATGTTGAAGACTTCGGCTCGGTTGTCCATAACCGAATATAGAGCTTGTTCCAAAAATTGCACATCCTGAATTCGTGTCCATCCGAACGCCAGCTTGCTTTGATAGTCTGCCAGCTGATTGTCTTGGCGAGGAATAGACTCAATCGCGAAGCTTGAGATTTCGGCGATGAATGTTTTAGCTATCTCAAGGTACTTTTTCATATTTTCCCCATTTGCTTCGTAAGTGCCATTGACTTGATTAACAATTAGCTCTGAGTCGCTTTTTGCCTTGAGTGTCTTTATGCCCATTCCTTTAGCCAGTCGCAGTTCAGTGATAAGAGCTTCATATTCAGCCTCATTGTTGGTCGCCTTAAAAGTAAGGGCGATCGCATACTTTAAAGGCTAGCCCTTAGGGGGGATGAGTATTAATCCTGCTCCGAGCCTTCTCTTAAAGAGGATTCATCAGTATAAAGTTCCCAACCTTTGCTTGTATCTGCTGACTGACTTGACCGGTTTTCTGCTTTTGTTAGACCATTGCTTGTACTTTCCACTATGAAATATGCTAATGCTTGACCTTTGATGGCCGTTTTCGGCGGAAATTTGATCTTAAATTCGCTCAGGTCGGTCAACCATTTAACCATTCTTCCTGAAGAGTCTGCTTCAGCAGGAAGTGTTTGAGAGGCTGGTTGGTGAGGACTGTAATGGCGTGCGCGTGGAAGTACGGTCTTATTTCGAGCAGCAATAACTAAGGCATAGAGATACTTCTCAATCTGGACATATTTTATTTCAGCGGAATTAAACATCTTGCTAACAAAATACACCGGACTCTGCCTATTTTCCTCTTCTCTTATTAATACGGCACTAGCTGCAACCTCGCTAATACTCAAATAAAGAAAGAGCTGCTCGCAGGGAATGGGCTTTGCTAGAGCTGGGAGTGTTTGAAGGTGCTGTTTAAGGATTGGAAGGCAGCCTCGCACTCCGGTGTCCACTCGAACTTGGTGTTGGCCCTGAGAGTCTTGAAAAACGAGAGTGACCTTTTGCTCGCCCAGAAAAGAAAGCGATTGAGTGCGGCCAGGCGGCCATTCAGACATTGGACCTCTTTGTGGCAAGTTGGTGACTTCATCTTTTCGATGGCTTTGAGTTTCTCCTATTAGGTTATAAGTTTCGAACACACTTATGTTTAGGGATCAGTTCGTAATTATTATTGCTTGTAGTTCAAGTCTCAATTGTCTTAGATTTAGGGACTATGTTGCAAATTACTGCCCTTGTGTCTGTTGTCCTTTCTTTATATATGTCTACAGTGTCTCAGACAAATATCAAGCAATTATCAGTGAATATCCGTATTGTCTCCTGTTCTTCATTTCTCTCCTTTCTTCTCTTCTTCTTCTTCGTTTTCTATCCCTAATATCCACCCAAATCCTTAAACATCAACATGGTATCATAGCTTAATCGAGCCTGAATCACTACCCAAACCTGTTTCTATCTTGATTTCATGGAAGAATCATCACCTGCCTTCGCCAACAAGAAAGTAGCTCACCTACTTGGCGAAGAGAACTTCCAGCAATGGAAGCAGCAGGTATTGTTGTCTGTTCGAGGTTACAACCTCGAAAATCACCTCCACGGGGTTAATATTCCTAAGTTCCTGGAGGACGAGACAGGAGCTGCCATCCCAAACCCTGCCTATGCGAAATTTCTTTAGCAAGACAGCTCCTTGGCTTCATGGCTCCTAGCATCGGTTTCTACTTAGGTCAGTAGAGGGTTAATAGGCTGCATGACAGCTGCTGCCATATGGCAGAAGCTTCACCATGATTTCTCATCATCTTCTACAACTAGGATTGTGCATCTTTATGATAGGCTTAAAGTTAGGAAGCATGTTCATCAGTCTATGCATGATTATCTCACTGAGATACAAACCACTTGTGATAGTCTAGCTAGCTGTGGTCACCCAATAGAGGAGATGCAACAGATTTCTATTGTCTTAAATGGTGTTAAGGGTCAGTATGACAACGTGATAACTGTCATTCATGCTAGTCAAAACCCGTATACCATTGCCTCTGTGAGCTCTGTTCTGCTTGATGCTGTGTCTAGGCAGTGTGACCTGTTGTTTGATGCAAATGCTAGTGTTAATGTTGTTGCTGCTAAGATCCCTAATCTCAGTAAACCTATCATGCCTTATGAAGAGAGTAGTTCAGGAAGTAAGGATAGTGTGTCTGTAAACCCCACCAATTTTGGTCTTCTACCCACACCTCAGTATCATCCCACATCTCAGAACACACCTCAGAACCACCCTTCCCCATTTGGCCCTCCTCCTTTTAGCAGTCAGCAGTCTGGAAGGGGTAGAGGTCGTGGTCGAGGTTTTGGCAATAACAGACTTCAATGTTAGTTATGTGGGAAGTTTGGGCACTTAGTGCACAGATGCTTCCACCGATTCAATGTGCATTTCACTAGGGTCACAGACCCACAGTCCACATCCTCAGCACCCTCAGCCAACCTTGCATCCTATGACTATGATTCTGATCCATTTCAGCAACCATCATCACCACGATACCACTACCCACAACCTTAGATGAACAAATCCCAAGTCCACCCTCAATCTGCTCAGACCAATACCATTGCCCTTCCCACTGCTCAAACTCACTCAATGCTTCAATACTCCCCATGTCCTTCCCCCGTACTACCCATCTATCCTTATATGACGGCCCCTCCTTGCTTTGTTAATCCATCTCAACCATACTCTGCTTTCCCTAACCCACAGCTCCCCATAGCCACTGCCACTGCCACACCTCAACCTCCAACCTAGGCAACCTTCCAGGCAAACTTGGCCAGTGGCTCAAACTCAGCTTCACCTGATGGAAGCTGGTTCCCTGAATCTGGAGCCACGAACAACCTGACCAATGCTCAGCGTGCTCCGCATATGACATCTCCATACTCTGGTCCAGGTAAGGTTCTAGTTGGTAATGGTTCCTCACTTAAGATTTCTTCAATTGGTTATTCACTATTACTTTCTTCTGGAAAACAACTTGTTCTTAACAACAAGCTTTACACACCTGCTGTTACTAAAAATCTTCTTTCTGCATCTCAGTTTTCAAAGGATAACCAAGTTTATTTTGAGTTCCATGCGACACATTTCCTGGTTAAGGATTCCATCTCCAACAGTGTGCTGCTCAAGGGTTTTGAATCAGGAGGTCTTTATCGTCTTGATTTATCTAGTTTTCAGTCTAGCACTAATAAGTTAGTTGAGTCTGCTAATGTCTGTCCAGATCAATGTCTGAGTCTTCAAACTGATTTTCAGTCATTTTGTAATAATGCAGTTTTACCTGCTGAAACTTCAACCTTTCCGGTTAATGATAATGCAAATTCTCAGGTTATGTTTAGTCATGTCTCTTCTGCATATACTTCTGATATTTCTGATGACAATTCCTCTACTGCTTGCTTTAACAATCCATCTACTACTGTTTTACCTGATTTTGAGTTCAGTTGCTTTCTTTCCACACTTAAGAGCATTGAATCCTCTAATCTGTGGCATATGCGATTGGGCCACCCCTCTAAGAACATCCTTGTGAATTTCCTTAGACTTCACAATCTTCCTACTAATCATGTTTATTCTGAGTGTGCTGCCTGTGCAGTTGGCAAAAGCAAGTCACAACCCTACCCTTCCTCGGACACCATCTACACCCACCCTTTGGAACTTGTTCAGGTAGATCTATGGGGTCCTGCCCCTTTCTCTTCTAGCAACAGTAACTATTATTTAAACATTGCTGATGCCTTCTGTCGTTATACCTAGATTTACTTCTTAAATCGCAAATCTGATGCTGCTAAGGTATTTTGTGAGTTTCATTTACTAGTAGAAAAACAGCTCGGAAACAAACTTAAGGCTGTGCAAACAGATGGTGGAGGTGAGTTTCATTTCCTTACTGCATATCTTTCTCAATTTGGCATAGTTCATAGGGTGACTTGTCCATACTCAAGTCAACAAAATGGCATGGTAGAGCGTAAGCACCACCATATTGTTGAACTTGGCCTCACCCTCCTTGCCCAATCATCTGTCACCCTACTGGACAAATGCCTTCTTCACTGCTGTTTTCCTCATTCACAGATTACCTTCAAAAATTCTGAATAATTGTTCTCCTCATGAACTTATTTTTCGATCCAAACCAGACTACTCTTTTCTAAGAGTATTTGGATGTCTGTTCTTTCCACACCTGATACCATATCGGTCTCACAAGTTATCCTTCAGGTCAGAACCATGTGTATTCCTCGGGTTCTGCTCTGATCATCATGGCTACAGGTGTCTCTCTTCGTTTGGAAGAGTCTATGTCTCACGAAATGTTGTTTTTCATGAAACAACATTTCCTTTTAGTGATACCACAGGTCCCTTTTATGCATCTCAAACACCCAAAGTCTCTACTCCTTCGAAACCCTTCTTCATTCCTTGTGATCCTTTCTTTCAACAACCAACACCTGTTCCTTCTACTATCTCTCACTCATCTGGTCCTCCTTATCATGCTCACACGTCTGGTGAGTCCAGTCTTCCCTCCACCACACCCACTCAATCTCAAGTCACACCCCCTTTTCAGGTTCCTGTCCCTACTATACCAGTCTCAGCTCCAGACCTGTCATCACCCACTAATGTCTGCAGGTATGTTCCTTATAGTTCTACTCTTGTTCCTCTTACTTTTTCTGGTCCAGTCTCATCAACCCAACCACCTAACACACTCTCATCAATCCTTCCCAGCTTCACCACCAAGTCAACCCTCCACCTCATCTCCTCCTTCTCGTCCCAAATCCTCTACCAATGTGCATCCAATGCAAAACAGATCAAAAATTTCTCTTCAAGGGCTCACTATGTCCCTTGCCCTGTCTGATGATCTCACAAACTCTGAGCCTCGCACTATTCATGAGGCACTTCAATCTCCTCACTGGCTCTAGGCTGTTCAGGAGGAGCTTACAGCTCTTTCAACGAACAACACATGGAGCCTTGTTCCTCTACCTACAGGGGCAGTTGTCAGGTACAAGGCTCGCCTTGTTACCAAAGGCTTCTCCCAAAAACCAGGTTTTGACTTTCAGGAAACCTTTAGTCCAGTTATAAAGTCAGCAACTGTTCGCATTGTTTTATCATTGGCCCTAACTCATAAATGGTGTATGAGACAGGTTGACATAAACAATGCATGCTTTTCTTCACGGATATCTTCATGAGGAGGTATTCATGGTACAGCCTCCCGGTTTTAAAATTCAGTCCTCTTCACCTAATCTGGTATGTAAACTTCAAAAGGCTTTCTACGGTCTTAAGCAAGCTCCCAGAGCTTGGTTTGAAAAGCTCAAGTTATTCCTTCTAAATTCTCTTGGCTTTAATGTTTCTACATCTGACAACTTCTTATTTATCAAATCCACCTCAGACTCCTTTGTTCTTTTACTTGTTTATGTGGATGGTATAGTTATAACTGGTACCTCTGCATCTCTTCTCTTTAATATTGTTGACTCCATTAATGCACGGTTTCAACTCAAGGATTTAGGCGGCCTAAACTACTTCCTTGGCATGGAAGTAGTCTCAGGAGATGACTTCATTCTTCTCAACCAGAAGAAATATGTTCAGGATCTTCTAGACAAGGTAGGCCTCAATGACCAAACCAGCTTCCCCACTCCGATGATAGGTACGTGTCTGTCCAGATCAGTTGTGAACACTTGTAATGATCCATTTCACGATGAGACACTTTACATAAGCACAATAGGTGCTCTTCAGCATGCCTGTGTCACGAGACCAGACATTCACCTTGCTGTAAACAAGCTCAGTCAGTTCATGCAAGCTTCCAATAACAGCAATTGGAAAGTTGTTATTCACGTTCTAACATACCTCAAGGATACTCTTAATCACAGTCTTTTATTTAGAACAACACACTCTCCTGTTAATGATATCACACTTACCTCATTTTCTGATGCTGACTGGGGAGGTGATTACACTGATCACCGATCCATTTCAGGTCATTACCTGCTCTTAAATGGTAACCCAATAGTGTGGAGTTCTAAGAAGCAGTCAGTTGTGTCCAGGTCTAGTACAAAGGCTGAATTCAGAGCCATTGCAAATGCCATGTGTGAAATCATCTGGGTTCAATCACTTCTCAAGGAAATAGGTCTTCACTGTCCTACTGCACCAGTAATATGGACAGACAACACAAGTGCAGTTGCACTTTCAGAAAACCCAATTCACCACTCAAAGATGAAACACTTCGAGATTGACCTCTTCTTCATCAGGGAGAAAGTCCACTCAGGGGACGTATTAGTTAATTTCATTCCAGCATCAGAACAAACAGCTGACATCTTAACTAAGCCTCTAACTGAAAATCATTTCATTCCTTGCAGGAAGAAACTTGGGGTCTTCTCACTTGAAGAACTGGAGGATCATGGTGTTTCACCTTTTCTCCAGGACACATCCAGCTCAGCCTGATTTCCTCAAACTAGTCTGTAAGTTCATCCAATTTTTCATTGACTGGTACTTCTCTTTATCTTCTACATCCTTAGTGTAGTTCTGTGTATGCATGTTGGTTTTGCTGTTTGCCACTTAGTTCTCACTGCAGTCTTTCGTCTCACAAATCTGCTCATCTCATTCATTGGTTTGATCATCCTACTAATCTTGGTATGTTTATGCCTAACTTATCATGTTTAGCAATTTCGCAAGATTCACATGTCATCTGCTTATACTCTCATACCTGAACCATGTTATTGCCCCTGTGCATCATCACTGTCTCTCTTTGAGCATGCTATCTGTCAGTATAAATCTGAATGGCATAGGGCATGACTTGAGTCCAAAAATAGGGTGATACCGTAAAGAAAACGACAAGATACTTTCGGTTTTCACCCTTGAGGATAAAAAGATCAAGGCTCAAACCTTGCAGTCATGCTGGTAAGATAGGAGCTCAAACTCCTCTGTCATTTTTTATGTCAAAACAAAATCAAAATAAGAGAAATGAAAAAAAAAATACAGAGTTATATATATATGCTTGTAAAGTAGAGCATGACTGTGCATGATGCACTCTGACAATTGTAATGGATCAGGTATAGGGAGATTTATACATATGCTTGTGTTATCTCCTGGTATTGCTTATCTGGTAGTTGTGTCATTTCCATTACTATAAATTTCAGGTAATGATCATACCGTGATCACATATGTGTTCAGAATTTGTGCAGAAGCTAGTGCTGCAGTTAAAACCAAAGGTGCATCTAAGTGAAATCAGTCAAGCATAGCAGAACTACTCAGGATGCACTGAGAAGGTAAGAAAGCACTTAGTCTTCAGAAAACTGGATTGTCACTTTCATACTAACAACTACAGCTTAAGAAGGAAGGGTCACCCCAAATCAAGATCAAGTATAGGGAATGTTAAGTTATAAGTGTGTCACACACTTATGTTTAGGGATCAGTTCGTAATTATTGTTGCTCGTGGGTCAAGTCTCAATTGTCTTAGTTTTAGGGACTATGTTGCAAATTACTGTCCTTGCGTCTGTTGTCTTTTCTTTATATATGTCTACAGTGTCTCAGACAAATATCAAGCAATTATCAGTGAATATCCGTATTGTCTCCTGTTCTTCATTTCTCTTCTTCTTCTCCGTTTTCTATCGCTAATATCCAACCAAATCCGTAAACATCAACATCTCCGAGTTTGCCTCAATTCCGCGCTAGCTTACCATAAATCCCATAAATTTGCCTGACTTGACTGTGAATGCACACTTAGCTGGGTTTAGGCGAACGTTGTGCCTTCTCATGCACTCGAATGCTTCTCAAAGGTTTTCTGTGTGAGCATGTCATCCACATAAGCCTCCATTTTACGCCCTAGCATGTCCTGAAACAGTCGGTTTACCATTCGCTGATAGGTTGCCCCCGCATTTATGAGACTGAACGGCATCACTTTGTAGCAAAGTATATCTCTGTTTGCATAGAAGGATGTGTGAGCTTCATCGGCTGGGTGCATTCAGATCTGATTATAGCCTGAATATGCATCCATGAAGCTCAACATTTCATGACCAGAGGTTGCGTCGACTAGCTGATCAATTTGAGGAAGGGGATATGAATCTTTCGGACAAGCTCTATTCATGTCGCGAAAGTCGGAGCACATTCTCCACTTGCCGTTTGATTTTTTCACGAGAACTGGGTTGATGACCTAGCTCTGAAATCTCACCTCCCTTACAAAGTCGTCTTTGATCAGCCTGCCTACTTCCTGCCTAATCGCCAAACGCTTGTCGGATCCAAATGACCTTCTTTTTTTAGCAATCGGCTTTATCGATGGTTTATCCTTAGCGCATGAGAAATTATGTCAGTGAGATTCCATGCGAAGAGTTCTTTGAATTATTTCAAGAGGGAAGTCAGGGTGTTTCTCTGGTCGTCGTTCAAGGTGGTCCTGATGCGCACATTCTTTTCTGGACCATCGATTTCAACCTCTGCTAACTCTTCCATTGGCACTGGTCGGGCCTAGTCCTCACGCGGGTCAGCCTCTGTCTCGATGCCTAGTGTTTACCTTTGGTTCTTCCTGCGAAGGCAGTTCACATAGCATTGCCGTGAGGAGGGCGGGTCGCCTAGAACTTCTCTGATCCCGTTTGGTGTGGGGAACTTCATCTTTTGGTGGACTCTGGAGGCCACAATCTTATGAGGATTGATTGTGTTCCTCCCCAGGATGACATTATACGATGTAGGTGAGTCGACCACTAAGAAGGTGACCGACACCTTTATATTCTCCCATCCTTCGCCCAGAATTACCGGCAAGGTTATGGTTCCCAGCGGATACGTTGTTCTCCTAGCAAAACCGATAAGGGGAAAGTCGACTCGCTTGAGGTCACGCTTGGATTTGCCCATCTTCTCAAAGGTGTCCAAAAATAGAATGTCTGTCGAGCTACCTCTATCCATCAGAACCCTCTTCATGTCGCAGTCGTCAACTTCAACTGTGATGACTAGCGCATCATTGTGCGGGGTGGTGACATGTGTCAGGTCGTCCTCGGAGAATGAGATGATGCAATCTTCTTCAGGCTGAGGTCTCTTTCCTAACTGAATAGCTGTAGAAATCTGAGCAACATAGACTGCTCTTACATTGGACCCCTTGCCTTCGGCACCAAACCCTCCAGCAAGCAGGTTTATCACCTTCCTGCTCTGGGATGGGCCAGATTGCTCGGAAAGAGCTGGAGAGTGGTTTCAACGTGGAGGTGTTCGACTTCTGTCTCGTCCGGCCACAAGTTCCTTCAACATGCCTCTCTGTATCAGCTTTTCGATGTCACGCCTGATGATGCGGCAATCATCTGTTTTGTGGCCTTGGCCTTGTCATATCTGCAGTAGCTTTCGGTGTCCTTCCCCATTGGCTGAGCACTCTTGTGAGGCAATGGTGGCCTTGTCAGAGACCTTCTTTCCATCTCGACTAGTACCGCCGAAATCTGCCTGTTTAAAGGCGTGAAATACTTAGGGACCTCTAGATGTCTAGGTCCTGCGGTTTATGATCTGGGCTTATCTCGACCCTTCTTATCCTGTTTTTCCTTCCTACCATCGCGTCGGGGTTCTGGAACCACCCATAGCAAGGTTGTCAGGAAATTAGCCTCGGAGTTCTCCCTTTCTAGGTCTATAAAATCTTTTGCCCTTACTGCCAGCTCCTTCATCGTATCTATCTCCTAACCGTGGTAACTATTGCGCAGTTTCCTCGAGGCTTTGTTGCCCACATCGATCCCTCGATAAAAGGCTCGCGTTATTTCCCCATATGAGACTCGACGATCTATTACGGTGACATTCTTATGAAAACGCCCGTAGAGGTCGACCAATGATTCTCCTAGTTACTGTTTGACTGCATCTAAGGCGACCACACTTTTCAAAAGTTGGCGCTCGCCCAGGTATCGCTCCAGGAATTTGCTCTTGAGTTCGGACCAGGTCCCTATCGATCCTGTTGTGGTGCTAGGATTTCCAGTTTCTATCTGTCTTGGCCCCGCGGGGCGAGGATTTTCCTGATGAGCAGGTGCTTGTCTGCGAGCCTGTCCTAAAATATTCTCCAAGAGGGATATCATCTCTGGGGTTAACTGAATGTTTTCCCGAGCCACTTGAACTGTTGGTTGATCTGGAATCTCTACAGTGTTTGGAACAGGGTCTGGTCTGGAATTGCCAACATGTTCTCGTGCGGGCATTGGGGACTGCTTGGCTAGCAGGTTCTTGAGGGAGCGGCGAAGCGGCGGCAGAATCAGAGCTGTCTGAGGATTGCTCATTGGCCTGGTTCCGGCAATTGCTTTTGGAAAGCGTTTGCATGACTGTTTTACTCGTTTCCCACAGACGGCGCCAAATGTTGGGTCTGAAACTCCTAGGTGCTGACTTGGTAGTGAATTGAATACCAAAGGATGAATGATCAACGTTCTCACCTTAGCTCCGATGAACCTGCAAGAAGGGGATGCTTAAATGAGTATAGTATGTGTATAAACTCAAAACGTAATGAACGTATTGAAAACCAAAGGTATTTATAGAATGAAGAGATCAAACCGTTATAGGCAACAAAATATCTAGGTGAATATTGTGTTCGTAAAGATTAGGATAGCAGATATTACGGTTATGGCGTAATATTGCAGTTACCGTATGTCATCTTTAGAGAATATGTGTCTGATATACGCGGGATAACGTGGCCATATCTTTAGTGACGGTTGGTGGGACCAGAGTTGAGAGGTTAGACTCTCTTTGCGAGCACTCCTATGGCCACCTGCGATGGAGCTTTGGCATCCACTTTGGTTTGGGTTCGATACTGTACTACTTTATGAGGGTCAGATCAACGTTAATGTGGGTCGACCCGGTCTGAATGATATGGGTTTTACCCCTGCAAAGTTATTGGGTCTCTGAGGCCTTTCCCTTATTGGGACCGTCACTATCAATACCCAACAAAACATAATGTATCTCCGTAACATGGATTAAAATTAATTTCCCCTCTATCGCTTATTTATGTGATATACTACATGTACAAGTATATTATGGACTAATTCAAAAAATAAGAAAAGTCGAAAAGTAGGCACTATGGAAAAACAAATTGAAAATGTAAGTATATTGAAAATATATTTAGCAAAATGTATATAAGCACTATTTGTGGTAGCGTTTTTTACAATATGCGCTACTTGGAGTAGCGTTTTTCAAAAAACGCTACTAGGGGTGACGTTTTTAAAAAACGCTACTATTTATGAAAAACGCCAATGGAAGTGGCATTCTTTTTTTTTTTTTTTGCTTTTTTACATTTTTTTGACGACTTGATGTTTAATTAAAAATAAAATTATGTATCTAGTAAAAAAAGTAAAAAACATTGTAATAAGTAGATATTTAAATTGTGATTCAAATGATGCAAATAATATTAAATTTGGACTTACGGATTGACTGTATGCTCTGCCGTAAGTTGAGATATCAAAATTTGCCTTAAAACATATAACTCAGACCCTGTAAGTCCAAACTCACCACGGTGAACGTCATTTATATCGTAATTCAATTATCTACCTACGACAATTATTTTGATTAGAAATACAGTTATTTTTTAACCTAACATCACTTGTCTTATAATTTGACCAAATTAATTAAATGCATTAGGTGATAAATTTAATCATGTACTTACTCAAAAAAAATAAAAAAACATTACAGTGCGTAGCTAATTTAATTATGAATTAAATGACGCTAACTAGGCGTTAATGTTTTACTTTTAAACTGACTGTATAATACGATACGTACAAAACTCTACATACGATACAAGAACAACCAAACATTGTTTAGTCATTTAATTCGTAATTAAATTAGCTCCGCACTGTAATTTTATTTTTTTGAGGATGTACATAATTAAATTTCGCACCTAATGCATTTAATTATTTTGCTCAAATTATAAGACAAGCTACGTTAGGTTAAAAAATCACTATATTTCTAATCAAAAAAATTGTCGTAGATAGATAATTGAATTACGACATAAATGACATTCACGGTGGTCATTTTGACTAACACGGTCAGAGTTATATTGTTTTAAGGAAAATTTTCATATCTCAACTTTCGGCAGAGCGTACAATCAATCCGTAAGTCCAAATTTAATCTTTTTTTGCATCATTTGAATCACAATTAAAATATCTACTTATTACAATTTTTTTTAATAGATACATAATTTTATTTTTAATTAAATATCGAGTCGTCAAAAAAACATTAAAAAAATAAAAAGAATGCCACTTCCATTGGCGTTTTTCATAAAAACGCTACCCCTAGAAGCGTTTTTTGAAAAATGCCACCCCGGGTAGCTCTTTTTGAAAAACGCTACACCAAGTAGCGCACGTTGTAAAAACCGCTTCCACCAGTAGCGCTTATATACATTTTGCTAAATATTGTTTTTGTATACTTACTTTTTCAAATAGTTTTTGCACAGTCATTACTTTTTGAAAAACTTGAATGAATTTTGCAGCAACAAGATTCTGTATTAATGGTTTTGGTTCAATACAATACTAATTTTGTAGAAGTGTTTTAAATAAAAAGAAACTTTCATTGACATCATCATTGATCATACACGTTACGCATTGCAGGAAAAACCAACAAAGTTCTGAAATACAAACCAAAATTTAATATGTTTAGCAACTTCAATAGTAAAACACAAATTTCGAAAATTAATACTAAAACTTCAAGCATTTCTGTCAAAATCTAATTTTTAGGGAAAAGTAGGAAATTGCACCCGTTGGTAATTAGACCCATAATGTTTGTTATCACACACGGATGTTTCCGTTTGTTGGTAATTGGACATTTCCGTATATTTTCGTTTGTTGTCCGTTAAATTACCATCACATGGTTTTCATGTGCTTGACTCATAAATGTATATACCGAAAATACTCTAGTCACTTTCTGTTGATAAAGTCTATGTGTCCTCCATTTTCCATTTCGTCTTCTCCCTTCGGTTGTGCTTCCTCTCTTTGCGTCTTCTCCTTTCGTAATAGGATGGGTGGTAAGTACTGTGATTGTTCTTCCCATTCTTCTTCTCCTTTGGCATCTAACCTGAATGTGACCTATGAGGAACCACTGAGCTACTGCGGTCTACAAACCCGTGCGAGAACAGATTGGACCATGAAAAATCTCGGTTGTCTGTTCTTTTCATGTCCGAGATAACAGGTAATGATGTCATATCCTTGAGTTAATTTCGAAGATATGACCGATTAGTGTATTCCGAAAAAATTAGTTTTTTTAAAACACTAATTTCTTTTTACTACTATGCAGTCATTGAAGAGGGGTTGTGATTTATTCGCTTGGGCAGATCCACCGATGTGTGTGTATGGAAGGAGATCCATAGCCAAATTTGTGTCAAAGGAATCCGAACTGAACAATCAAATTGATGTGTTGCGTAGTAGAAATCAACATCAGTTGTGGGTCATAGTGTTCTTACTTGTTGTTATTGTTGGGCTTATGTTGACGATGTAGCCACGTGACAAACGTTTGTTTTATAGTGTCTAAGTTGTGTACGTTGTCATTCAGTTGTAGTATATGTTTGTTTAATGACTACTGGATGGACTAAACAGTTTATATAATACTCAGTAAAGTTATGTATAAGTTTACATATGTATAAGTATTTACACCATTATGTTTGGGCGAAAATTGGCACCGACATATTGTCTTAAAGGAAAATCCAACTAAAAACACATTAGCCAACAGAACATTCAATACAGACCATGAGACCAACCTGTTTAGATAATTGTTTAACAGACAAAAATCCACCAAAAGAAAGTCATCGAACCTAACATACCACAAAACATGACCGGACCTAAAATCCCACAAAACATTGCGGTCACAACATCCATTTAAACAAAACGGGGTGAAGTGCTTTCACTGAGTAGATCTTCGCACAAAATGGAGTGAATTGCGGGCACCGCATACCATAGTCTTCTTTTGTGTTTTTCCCTTTTTAAATGGTTGGGGAGATAACACTAATGCCCGACAACTTGATAACTCTGGGGCACTTGATCTGACCGTGTGAAAATCATCGTCTGATTCTATGTTGATTGGTGCCGACTTCGATAAAGATGGTCGCTCAACCTACATAACTAGAAATGTTGAAGATGTTGTCCACATCTAAATTTATCGTGAATACCCAATTTACATACCTTTAGTTTGCTTCTTCTCACCGAGAACTTGACCCTTCTTGTTCTGTTTTGAGGCTCCACGTGTGGTTGTTCTGATGCCTCTATTTGTGCCTCGGGCATTGGTGATTCAACTGTTTCTTGCATTGTGGTTTGACTTGCTGCAAATGTGTCATCCATTGGAGGTTGACTTCTGAATTGGTCGGTGTTCAACGTTTACGAACATGTCCCCTTCGTTTCTTTGAAACCCACAAAATAAATGTTTATAATATGTACGATAAGGGCATTATTTTTGATGTGTTAAACGAATTTACCTTTCTTTTTGATGGAGTAGACTGAGACTGTTGTGTTGCAACATCTTCTGTCACCTAACATGTTCCTATTGTGACCCGTTTCATGGCAAACAGAGCAAAACTGTTTTAACCCATGCTTTGTCAACTTAGTCATGTTTTTGTTGTTGGGTTCATGAGCTGACCTAGTTCGTTGAAACTTGACTCTCCAATGCCTATTCTATCCGTTGAATGGCTTTTATGCGTTGACTTCCATAAATGGATCCTTCTCACATACAACAGGGTCAAACGGTGCCAACACATACACAACCAAATACTAACTTCCATCCTGCCTCTCCAATATTTCAGTAACGTCTGAATTGCTTTTCAAAACTTCCAAATCTATTTTCAAATCACCATTTGGAGGGATATAGCAAATACACACACCTGCGACTATTCTGTAATACTCTATGAACACTTCCATTGTCTCATAACTAATTACATCCCTCCTTAAATCAGTAATTTCGGTCTATCCAACCCAATTTCCATCAATAAACAATCTGTTGTGGTGAATCGTGAACTGGTAAGTTTGGCAAGTATCCTTGTCCATAATTTACCCTAACAGATTAAAAATCAAACCCATCAACAATATATAAACGAAGCATTCTATCTAAAAACACAAGCATTCTCTATAAACTGAACCATTCTCTATAACCCGAACCATTCTGTACAAAACGGGGCACAACCGACGCACTCACCTCTTGCCATGGACAAATGGGACTCCTTTCTGGTTTGGCCGACTGAGTTTCTGTGCACAAATCGACTCGCCAAGTTTGTTCCTTCGCCGGACAAAGTGGAGCCGCAATCAACTTTATTTGTTGCTTGTACAGAGTGGAACCGGAACAGAGTTTCTTTATCGGCAGTCTTTGGGTCCGTTCGTCGCAAGATTAAAGAGATCGGCATTAGGGTAGAAGAAGACTAGGGTTTCAGAATTTTTGAAATTGGAATATGATCAAAGTCGAAGTGTATGCATAGGAATAACAAGATCGGTTTCCAAAGAAGGTGATGGGATGTCAAAAGGGTAAACATTTCTTTTTACATTGCATTATTTTAAAATAAACGTTCACACATGATTAACACGTGACACTTAACGGGTATAATTAATGTTTGGTGCAATTACGAACAAAATAAAACATCCAAGTGGAATTACTTGCGTCAGAAAACATATGGGTCCAGATATAAAAAAATAAACATCTGGGTGCATTTACATACTTTTCCCCTAATTTTTATGTTGAATGGATGAATTCTCTTTAGGAAAAACTCACATTGTCTGGTGTGACCACTTATGGAAACCAAAAACGAACTCGGAGTCCTTAAGTAACGTACTTTGATGATTGATTTGTGTTGGATAACTTTGTTTGTCTTTAATAAAATTTCAAAAATTGATTCATACAATATAGTTGTTGGATCACAGGCTTGGGTGGTACTTGGTTTGGAGCATTTCGAGTCGGTGTCTTTGCTGCTCCAATGACCTGCATGGAAGAAAGGCCAGGTAGTTCCCATTATTTCCCCTCCGACGATCAAGTAAGTCGAAGGTTCGTTGAAAATAGAGTAAATGAAATGAGGTTTGCAAGAGAGTATTCAATGTAGTATTAAATTCAAGAATGAGGTGGGTGAAAGTATTTATAACCATCACGTCTAACCTAATTCAGGTCAGCCCTGACCTTGGTTATGCCAAGTGTCATCTTGATTGTGAGAACACCACATAGATTAGCTTAATGTTTTCTAGTTTAATCATTATTAGTTTAAGTGTTTTATCTAGTCTCTTGTCTAGGGTTTTACTCTAGTTGCTCTATATATAGAGCCTTACCTTGTATTGAACAAGTTAACCTAATATCAAAGATGTTCTCTTTAATCAAAGCCTTATCTTCATCCTTTTCTCCTCATTGCTCATTGTTTCACCGTTTGTTACCTCGTTTGATTTCAACCAAGCTAACATGGTATCAGAGCTTGTCGATTAGGGCTCCTAGTTCGTTTCTCTGCTGCAAATCTGGTCTCACTGGTGTTCATTCTTCGTTTATCCGCTGCAAATCCACGTTTTCAGCTCAGCATCTTCTCACATTCATCTCGAATCGAGCTGAACAGAACTGACGAAAGGAGCTGCTGCACCAGAAGTATTTTTCAGGTCTCTTCAGCAAACATTTACCCACGCTCAGCATCAACAAATCCACGCTCAAGCTGTCTTAAGACGTCCATGCTCAGGTCCTGTTCTTCGACTAAATCCTAAATCCGTCCATGCTCAGGTAATCAAGTCCGGTCTTCATTTGGGTGTATTCTTGATGAACATCCTGATGAATTACTACGCCAAAACTGGGCATGTTCGAGATGCACAAGACGTGTTCGACGAAATGCCTGACAGATGCAGCTGAAATTTACTGAAATATACTGATATGTTGAGTTGAAATATGCTGAAATGGGCTGAAATTTACTGATTAATGTGCTGATTGTTAATGCTGATATGCTGAATTGTGCTGAATTATTACTGAAATGCTGATATGTGCTGAATTGTGCTGAATTGGAAAGCTGATATGCTGAAATATGCTGATTGTTGTTGCTGAAATGCTGAAGTTTACCCCGGTTCATGCTGAAATTTGCTGAGATTTGTGGATTAAAACCCCTGCATCCAATGCTGAATTACTTGTTCTCGAATTGCTGGATTAGTAACGTGAAGATGTGTAATCCCGTTGAGTTTGGACAACCAAGTTTTGATGACTACAATAGATTTGATACAAGTTTGAAGTGTTGATGTCAGATTTTAGTAGTAGTTTCTTCTTTAACGGCATGACCACGACGAGATGACCAAGATGGCACCGCGATGGCATGACCGATTCCCCCTCTTCTCGTCTAGATATCAACTTGAAGATCTTGTGTTTGAATGTGGAGTATCTCATTGAAGATGAAGGTGTGCAAGCTCAATTAGGTTAGAGGTTTGATCGGGATTAAACTTGGGATTCGTCACGAGCAAAGAGCATTGGAAGTTTGGGGTCGAAAATTCAGCAAATCAAGAGAAAAACAAAGACCGTGAACGAAACTGTCAAATTTCAGGGAATTTGAAGATTTGGCGACCACAGTGCATTTGGCGACCACAATGACAAGATTAAGTTCATTTGGCGACCAAATGTGCATTTGGCGACCACAATAACAAGATCAAGTTCAGTTGGCGACCACGAGTGCATTTGGCGACCACAATGACAAGATTAAGTTCATTTGGCGACCAAATGTGCATTTGGCGACCACAATAACAAGATCAAGTTCAGTTGGCGACCACAAGTGCATTTGGCGACCAAATGTGCATTTGGCGACCACAATAACAAGATCAAGTTCAGTTGGCGACCACAAGTGCATTTGGCGACCAAAGATCAAGTTTCAAAGTCAAGATCAAGCATAGGGAATGTTAGGATACAAGTGTGTCTAATGTCAGAGCATACAACATGAAGAAAACGAAGAACTAGGGTGTATGTGAGAACACCACATAGATTAGCTTAATGTTTTCTAGTTTAATCATTATTAGTTTAAGTGTTTTATCTAGTCTCTTGTCTAGGGTTTTACTCTAGTTACTCTATATATAGAGCCTTACCTTGTATTGAACAAGTTAACCTAATATCAAAGATGTTCTCTTTAATCAAAGCCTTGTCTTCATCCTTTTCTCCTCAAAGATGTGTAATCCCGTTGAGTTTGGACAACCAAGTTTTGATGACTACAATAGATTTGATACAAGTTTGAAGTGTTGAAGTCAGATTTTAGTAGTAGTTTCTTCTTTAACGGCATGACCACGACGAGATGACCAAGATGGCACCGCGATGGCATGACCGATTCCCCCTCTTCTCGTCTAGATATCAACTTGAAGATCTTGTGTTTGAATGTGGAGTATCTCATTGAAGATGAAGGTGTGCAAGCTCAATTAGGTTAGAGGTTTGATCGGGATTAAACTTGGGATTCGTCACGAGCAAAGAGCATTGGAAGTTTGGGGTCGAAAATTCAGCAAATCAAGAGAAAAACAAAGACCGTGAACGAAACTGTCAAATTTCAGGGAATTTGAAGATTTGGCGACCACAGTGCATTTGGCGACCACAATGACAAGATTAAGTTCATTTGGCGACCAAATGTGCATTTGGCGACCACAATAACAAGATCAAGTTCAGTTGGCGACCACGAGTGCATTTGGCGACCACAATGACAAGATTAAGTTCATTTGGCGACCAAATGTGCATTTGGCGACCACAATAACAAGATCAAGTTCAGTTGGCGACCACAAGTGCATTTGGCGACCAAAGATCAAGTTTCAAAGTCAAGATCAAGCATAGGGAATGTTAGGATACAAGTGTGTCTAATGTCAGAGCATACAACATGAAGAAAACGAAGAACTAGGGTGTATGTGAGAACACCACATAGATTAGCTTAATGTTTTCTAGTTTAATCATTATTAGTTTAAGTGTTTTATCTAGTCTCTTGTCTAGGGTTTTACTCTAGTTGCTCTATATATAGAGCCTTACCTTGTATTGAACAAGTTAACCTAATATCAAAGATGTTCTCTTTAATCAAAGCCTTGTCTTCATCCTTTTCTCCTCAAAGATGTGTAATCCCGTTGAGTTTGGACAACCAAGTTTTGATGACTACAATAGATTTGATACAAGTTTGAAGTGTTGAAGTCAGATTTTAGTAGTAGTTTCTTCTTTAACGGCATGACCACGATGAGATGACCAAGATGGCACCGCGATGGCATGACCGATTCCTCCCTCTTCTCGTCTAGATATCAACTTGAAGATCTTGTGTTTGAATGTGGATTATCTCATTGAAGATGAAGGTGTGCAAGCTCAATTAGGTTAGAGGTTTGATCGGGATTAAACTTGGGATTCGTCACGAGCAAAGAGCATTGGAAGTTTGGGGTCGAAAATTCAGCAAATCAAGAGAAAAACAAAGACCGTGAACGAAACTGTCAAATTTCAGGGAATTTGAAGATTTGGCGACCACAGTGCATTTGGCGACCACAATAACAAGATCAAGTTCATTTGGCGACCAAATGTGCATTTGGCGACCACAATAACAAGATCAAGTTCAGTTGGCGACCACGAGTGCATTTGGCGACCACAATGACAAGATTAAGTTCATTTGACGACCAAATGTGCATTTGGCGACCACAATAACAAGATCAAGTTCAGTTGGCGACCACAAGTGCATTTGGCGACCAAATGTGCATTTGGCGACCACAATAACAAGATCAAGTTCAGTTGGCGACCACAAGATCAAGTTTCAAAGTCAAGATCAAGCATAGGGAATGTTAGGATACAAGTGTGTCTAATGTCAGAGCATACAACATGAAGAAAACGAAGAACTAGGGTGTATGTGAGAACACCACATAGATTAGCTTAATGTTTTCTAGTTTAATCATTATTAGTTTAAGTGTTTTATCTAGTCTCTTGTCTAGGGTTTTACTCTAGTTGCTCTATATATAGAGCCTTACCTTGTATTGAACAAGTTAACCTAATATCAAAGATGTTCTCTTTAATCAAAGCCTTATCTTCATCCTTTTCTCCTCATTGCTCATTGTTTCACCGTTTGTTACCTCGTTTGATTTCAACCAAGCTAACATTGATCATGGTTGGGTGCTCATTCATGTGCTGAGTGGACAAATATTTTTGGCAGTCTGTCATTTCTGTCCTTTTGGTCAGACCTGTTTGTATCATCCTTAAATGGTCGTAAGTAGGCCACGGGGCACCGTGCCGGCGGCTGTAGGCACTCGATTGTCCCTCTGACACGCATTGTACCTTGTACCATCTTGTCCTTTGTACGAAGGGAGACAAGGATGGAAGGTACTTTGATTGGTGGCGCGCCACTGAAGAGGGGCGCACTACTCTGGTTAGGTACAGGCGGTCCAACCTGGTCTAGGGTGTCGCCCTAAGTTGTCTTCATCAAGCAGTCATCAGAAGGTCGCAGGTATGGTGCGTAACTGTGGTTTTTCGAGCGTCCAAGACGTTGCCATGTACATATTTTTGTGGGACATGGACCAAACCAGCCTTGCCTTTATACTATGGTCATATGTAGCGCGCCTCTTCGTATATTTTCGTGGCTACTGTCTTATTCGGGTCGAGTCGGATCTTCATCGGATCGCTCGAGAGATGTCGGGTCAGGACCCAACATCTTGCCCCCAAGCCTTGGTGAGCGACAATCTCCATTGGCTTTGATAATGCTTTTGAGGACGACGCTCTGGATTGTTGCTCCAATTATAATATTGACCATGTATAAGTCCGAGATGAATGTATCGGCGCCCTTTTCACTTTATCAAACCACCCTTGGCGTTTCTTCCATAAATTGTCGGACTGTAACTATGAAGTGGCGCACCATAAATTCTCTGCCCAACAAATCCTTGCTTCCGTTAATATTTTGGTGTTTTCCTGAAAATAGTGTTTCGTACTCTATGGAGTAGTGTCCTTTCGGTTGTCCATCTGTCTCGTCTTTGTTCTGTTCAATGCATTGTCACGTCAGATTCGACTTTCCCCGACCCTTTTTGAAAAATATTTTTGTTTCGCTCGAAAATTTCGGGTCTTGGCAAGCGACAGTTCAGGTTGTGCGGGGTCATCAATCGGACCGAAAAAATGAAAGAGCCACCACTGTTTAATTAAAGGCTAATAAAAATCCTAAAGTTTGCCTAGGGTACATGGAGTTAACATCCTAGGGCTTGGAAAGGTCTACGTCTATCGAATCGAGTTCGGGGATGATTACGTCTTAAGAGCTCGCGAGCCTATAATCCACCCTTTCGGTACTTTAATTTTTCTTTTGAATTTTTTTTTTTTACGAATTTACCTGAATTGCCCGTTTGATCATGCTTGGCCAAAAAGAGTACATGCACTTCAAAAGAAAAACTAACTAAACCATATACAAACATTTTTTTTTTACGAGTTACTTTAAAATAAATAAGAGAGAAAAAAAAGTTAATCATGCTTGAGAAATGAGTAGTTTAACTTTGGAGGCATTTTAAACATGTCAAACATACACGAATGATTTTGAAGATATTAAGAACGTTGGACCAATTGGTAAGACTTTGAGAAGTCATGGGATGTTCAAGAAAGTATGGGGACCAAAATTTAATTATTTAAAATTCGAGCTAAATTGGAAATATATTTTTAAAAAATTACAGAATTGACCCTTCACCATTTTAGATTTATTTGTAACACTTAGTAAAGTTTCAAAATAACCCAAATATTATTCTGGACTTATTTGTAACACTTTGAAAAGTCCAGAAAAAATTAGGAATCAAAAATAAAATTTTCAAAAAATTATAACTGAACTAAAAATATTTTAAAAATAAAATAAAATTACAGAATTGACCCGAAAATTATTCTAGACTTATTTGTAACATTTAGTGAAGTGATGGGATGTCTAGAAACGTTCAGGGAACAAAATATATTTTTTTTAAAATGCGAGCTGATTTAAAAAAAATTCAAAAATTGCACAAATGACCAAAAACTTTTCTAGATTATTTTATAACACTTGGTAAAGTCCCAAAATGACACGAGAGTCTGAGGACCGAGTTGTAACATTCATCAAAGTTTGGGAATGACCTAAGTCATTTTGAAAATATTGTTTTTCACATATACATTATATACATATACATCTATCACATATATATTATACATATACATCTATCACATATATATTATACATATATTACATATACATAATATATATCAGTGTTATCAAAACTGATTGGACCAGCGATCCGACTGGGAACCGGATCGGCGGTTTAATCGGGAACCGAACTCCTGTCCGGTTTGGTTAAGCTAAAAGACCAAAATGCATATGTACACTGTTTGAACCGGGTTGAACCAACCGGTTTCCGGTTCTAATTTTTTTGGGTGTTGGTTTAAATTTTTTGGGTGGTTCTCTTCGATTTAAACCGACTTCTTCGGTTCGACCGAGCAATTTCTTTGGTTTAGAAGTTTAGGCTTAAAGTTTAGACCTATTGTGTTTGATTTTGAGACTATTGTATTATGTTTGTTCAAAATTTGAGGTAATTATGTTGTGTTATATTGTGTTTGAGTGTAATGCATATATTTGAGATTATGTAGTTTGTGTGTGTTTGAGACTATGTAGTTTGAGGTAACTATGTTTGTGTTTTAGACTATGTTGTTTGTAATTACATTTTCAGTTTTGTGTGAACAGTAAACTGCACGTCGAACCGAGTCTGACCGGGTTGGACCGTCCGAACTGGGAATTGACCACCTCGCCGGTTCGAAGGCCGGTCCGGTTCTATATTATACATATAGATATAGTATTACATATATATTACACACACACACACACACATATATATATTAACAAGTATATTATACATAAATATAAATGTCACATAAATATATTTATAACATAAAATTCAATAACATTAGGAAATAAAAATGTAACAGTAAATACGAGGGAGATATACCTAAATCATTCGGGGCTTAAATACTGTACGAGAAACTGAGACCGATAATTACCGATATTTGTTTTTCACTGTCACTCTCTATTTGTTTTTACTCTCTTCCTCACTCTTTTCCTTCATTCACCGGTAACTTCTTACATCTTTTCCTTCTACCATTTCTTCTATTTATAAAAGAATGCTTCATATTTTATTAATGTTTTTTTATATAAATAATAAAAAATAAAATTTGGTTGAAAAGAGGAACATGACCATGTTCTTCACGAGTTAGCCCTATTTGTTTACGTAATTAATTAATGATTTTTTATTATTTTAAAATTGTTTTTTTTTTTCAGTTTTCATATATATATATATATATATTTAATCTCGATTTCTCTCGGCTCGGTTCCTCGCGTACATTTTTTTTATCCCTGGGCAAAATCAGGTGTTTACAGTTATCCCTATTTGAAGACGCAATCATGGAATTGATCTCATGAGTGTATGTTTAAAGACAGACAACTGATTTTGGCTTATCCCAATTTATTATTTACATCGGGCGACATTCGGAAGTTGGACATCTACAAGTTCTGATTGTTGACGATGATTTGAGGAGACTGAGCACCTAAACACTCATCATCTTGTGACTCCCATAAGTTGGACAGCTTAAGGTCCTGGTCGTCGAGGATGATTTGAGGAGTCTGGACACCTAAAGGCCCCGTTCGTCGGCTTGTGACTCGTTGGAGATGACTTGCGGAGGCTGAACACATAAAGGATTCGGTCGTCCTCTTGTGACTCCCAAAAACTGGATAACTACAGGCCCTGGTCGTCGAGGATGATTTTCGGAGGCTGAACACCTAGGCTCCGCTCGTCGGCTTGTGACTTACTTTGGAGCTTAAAACTCTTGATGACACATCCGACTGCTTGCGCGGAATTCTCATATTGTTTTTTCACTAGTCGACTTTGGAATTCTTCTTAATGGTGTTCTCTAAAGGAACTCATGCTACGTCCACCTGTCATGGGGACATTCTCAAACGTGAAGCAATACATGTTTATGCAATTTTCTCTTTGTCATGAATAAACACGTTTTGAAAAAGAATGTAGGGATATTAAAAGTTTTCTTGCAGTCGGTTATGGGTGGCTGTGACCCCTTTAGATTATGTTTTGGACATGGAAATTCTCTTTGAAACAAGCTTTTGAGACCATAAAGGATACACATCATTCAATCTTGTACAAGGTGTATCCATGCGAGTTAGTCGAGGCAACTCAAAGTAATGTCAATCACCGGTTCTCTTCATTGCTACCGTGGGGAAAACAATGTCGTCTACTTTGGAGTAGTTTTTTTAATCTATAGATTTCCTATCCTTTTGCTACGGTCTTTTTACTGCACCTCTTGTGTCCCTTAACTTTTGTCTAGGTCGCCCTTTCGGGTTTTCAACCTAGCAAGGATTTGGTTCCTCTTCTTTTTCCATGATTTCCCTTTTGGGGATATTCAATCATGCCCTCTTCCCTACATTTGGCATAAACCGCCCTTTTGGGTTTTCGATTTAGCGGAAAGTGTCCCTCACTTTTGGAGGTTCGCTTTCTTGTTACAAACTCTGTAATGATAGTATTTTCTAACTGCGTCCATATTGATTGGACTGGGGAGTTCTTGGTCATCCATATCGGTAATGATCATAGCTCGTCTTCTGAAAACCTCTTTGACGATATAAGATCCTTCATATTTAGGCACGAACTTACCCCGAGAGTCTGGATTGACTCGAATGATTTTTCTGAGAAGTAGATCGTCTGCTTGTAATTCTCTTGGATGCACCTTTCTGTTAAATGCACGACCCATGCGTTGCTGGTACAATTGCTCGTGGCACAACGCGAGGAGCCACCTATCATCTATGAGGTTTAATATATTGTATCTGCATCTCACCCATTGTCTCGTCCATCTCTGCCTCGACGAGGATCCTAGCTTACGGGATTTGTACTTCAATTGGCAGCATGACTTCGATCCCGTAAACAAGGGAGAATGGGGTTGCCGTCGTTGATGTCCGTATTGAGGTCATGTATGCCATGAGTTCCCAAGACAGTTTGTCGTGCCAGTCCTTATAATTGACAGTCATTTTCTCCATGATATTCTTATTTGATGCTTCCACTGAGCCATTCATTTGTGGGCGATATGGAGATGAATTTCTATGTTTGTTCTTAAATTGGTCACACAACACATCAACCAATTTATTATTCAGATTTTTGGCATTGTCTGTGATGATTGACTCCGGCACCCCATAACGCGTGATGATATCCTGCCTAATGAAATACTCGACAACCTTCGATGTTACTGAAGCCAGGGTGATATCCTTTCCCCACTTGGTAAAATAGTCGATCGCCATCAATATGAATTGATGACCATTTGGCGCCTTTGGAGAGATCATGTCGATTACATCGATGCCTCACATTAAGAAAGACCATAGAGAAGTCATGGGATAGAGCTCGTGTAGTGGCGCGTGGATTTGGTCTGTGTACAATTGACATAGGTGACAATGTTGGACGTGTCTCACACAATCCGACATCATGGTGGACCAAAAGTATCCAAGTCTCATTATCATTTTTGAAAGAAGTCGCCCGCAACAACCTTTGTGAATTTCTTCCATTAGGCGCTCAGATTCTTTGGCATTCACGCATCTCAAAAGGGTATCATCAAATAATCTTTTGCATAAGATCGGGCCACTGAGAAAATAATTGCAATCCATCCTTCCGACGACCTTTCGGTCATTTCTGGTGGTACCTTCTTGGAATTCTCCAGACTCCAGGTATCTTTTTATGTCAGTGAGCCATGAATGACCATTTAATTCTTCAACTGTACAATTATAGGCTGGAGCCTCTTTGATCTTAATCTCCACTGGCAATACCTGGTTTCCCGACGAAAAATTACTCATTGATGCAAGTGTTTCCAATGCTTCTGCAAATTGGTCCTTATTTCTTGGCATATGAGTGAAAGTGATGTCTTCAAATTCTGCACCTAAATCCTCAAGGTGCTCGTGGTATGGATGGAGTTTGGCATCCCTAGTTTTCCATTCCCCTTTCATTTGGAGGATGATTAACATGGAATCTATGAACACTTCTAGTTTTTTTACTTTGAGATCTAGTATGGTGCGCATGCCGAGAACACATGCCTCGTATTTTACGATGTTGTTGGTGTAGTGGAAGGTCACCTTGGCCGCGACTGGAAAGTGTTCCCCCTTTGGTAAGATGAGAACTGCCCTGATATCCCCTCCGACTGAATTAGCAGACCCGTCAAAGTACATCCTCCAATTTGCCTTCAACATCCATTCTTCTTTTACTTTCATGATTTCCCCATCTAGGAATTCGGAGTTGATCAAGTGATCGTCGTCTATGGCAAACTCCGTTAAATGATCGGCGATTGCTAACCCCTTCATCGAAATTCGAGGCACGAATTTTATGTCATACTCAGATAGTTGAACCTGCCACTTGGCAATATTTTTTGTCCATGCTGGCTTCTCTAAGAGGTATCTCACGGGATCCATCTTCGAATACAGACGTATGGTGTAGTACAACGTATACTGGCGAAGTCGTTGCATTACCCACACGAGTGCGCAACATATCCTCTAGACCTCTTGATACTTTGTTTCACCCTCCGTAAACTTCTTTCTCACGTAGTATATGGCATCTTCATTCTTTCCAGTCACATCGAGTTGTCGCAACATGCACCCCAACGTGTCTTGGCGTACTGTTAAATATGTAATGAGCGGTCATCCTGGAGTTAATGGCACCAGGACTGGTGGGCTCATCAGGTAATGTTTTATGGGCTCGAAGGTCTGTTTTGGCATTCTTCATCCCAGATTATCCGAGCGTTCTTACCTAAAAGACAAAAGACACTTGGTTGTCATATTTGCGATGAAACGTGCAATGTAATTCAAATGGCCTAATAGGCTTCAGACCTCTTTCACGGTTGATGGTGGGGGTAGCTCTTGTATCGCCTTGACTTTGTCAGTGTCTACCTCAATTCCATTCTCACTGACTATGAAACCCAATAACTTGCCTGATGTGGCTCCAAAAGTGCATTTGGTCGGGATTAAACGCAACTTGTACTTCTTGAGCCTTTCACATACCATGCATAAATTGATCAAGTGATCTTCACCTTCTTGAGACTTTGCAATCATATCATATACATACACCTTGATCTGTTTGTGCATTAAGTCGTGGAAAAGTGTCACCATCGCCCTTTGGTAGGTTACCCCTGCGTTTTTTAAACTGAAAGGCAAAACTCTGTAACACAATGTGCCCCACATAGTGACAAAAGTGGTTTTTGACTTATCTGCCTCAGACATTTTAATCTAGTTGTATCCTGAGAATCCGTCCAGGAATGAGAACATCGTATGACGTGCCGTGTTTTCGACCAACATATCGATATGAGGCATAGGGAAATTATCCTTCGGACTAGCTTTGTTAAGATCTCGATAGTCGACACATATGCGGATGCGACCGTCCTTCTTGGGTACTGGAACAATATTTGCTACCCATTCAGAATAGTTGCAAACTTCTAAGAATCCATCGTTGATTTGCGTGATCTTAAGGATTAGGTCGGAACTTTGTCTCCTCAAGTGTTGTCTCTTGGATCGAAAGTTCTCAGTGTCTAGTGGCGGAATGTGCTCCACAATTAACGAATCCAGGCTTGGCATGTCAGCATAGGACCAGACAGAAATCTCCTGGTACTCTTTTAGCAAATCCATCATCTGAGTTATTCAGTGAGGACTCGGACTTGTCCCGATCTTCATTTCGCGTGGTTCCTCGGGAGTGCTGATGTTTGTTACCTTAGTGACTTCTGTTGTTAGGATCTTATCTCTCTCGTACCTGTCCCAACTTTTTTCAATTTCTTTCGTGACATCATCCTCACTGAGTCATTCTCTGTAATGTATATAGTCAGATTCGGCAATGGTGTCCCTGTACGAGATTTAATCATGGTTCTCTTTATGTTCTCTAGAGGTATTGTTCCTGATACTAATGTTCACTTTATGATGACATAATACAAATCTAAACTTCTCTCTAACTCACCTGTACAGTCTCGATAACAGGATCCTTCTATATCAGTTCATCCAATGAAGACTCGGTCGATGACACAATCAAGCAGAACATTTGAAGCTCTTACAATATCACTGCCTTCCTCAGATGACTTGACAAACACTGACCCTAAAGATATTTACAGTGCAATGCAAACTTCACAATGGGCATCTGCTGTTAAGGAAGAATTGAGTGCTTTAGCAATCAATAACACTTGGTGTTTAACTTCTCTTCTAGGTGGAAGGATTCTAGTAGGATGCAAATGGTTGTTCAAGATTAAAAGGAATTCAGATGGTTCAATTGTTCAGTATAAGGCCAAGCTTGTTGCCAAAGGCTTTTCCCAAAAACCTCGGTTTGATTTTTAGGATACTTTTATTCCGGTTGTTAAAGTTGCAACTGTTCTCACCATATTTACATTAGCTCTAACACATAAATGGTTACTTCGACAGGTGGATGTTAACAATATTTTTCTTCATGGTGAACTTCATGCAGATGTATACATGACACAACCCCTTGGTTTTGAACAACACGATCAAAATGGCCACCTTCTGGTCTGCAAGCTTAATAAAGCTCTTTATGGTCTCAAACAAGCTCCTCGAGACTGGTTTGAGAGTTTCAAATTCTTTTTGATCAACACTCTTCAATTTCATGTTTCTCTAGCTGATTCGGGCCTGTTTATTAAGAAAACTACACAAGGTAATGTGTTTCTTCTTGTATATGTCGATGATATTGTTACAACTGGCAATGACTCAACTGGAAATGAAAGTACTATTTCTCAGTTAAATGATGAATTCAAGTTGAAAGATTTTTGGATTGTTAAACTACTTTCTTGGTATGTATGTGCAGATTGGGGAAGATTGCTTACTAGTTGCTCAGAAGTACATTTATGAACTTCTAGTCAAGAAAGGACTATCCAAGGCTGCTCCTTTACCTATGCCTATGTTTGGAACCGTTTTGCAGAAGGTTGTGTCTAAAGCTAAGTCTCCACCTGCAGATGAGCATCTTTATCGAAGAACGATTGGTGCTTTACAACATGTGTGTAATACACATACAGATATTCACTTTGCAGTTAATAAACAGTTTATGCAACAACCGTGTCAGTATCATTGGAAAGTTGTACTTTGATTTCTTCGGTATCTCAAAGGTACAATTAATCACAGGTTGTTGTTCAGGTCTTCTCCTGTGTCATCCTCTGAGGTAAGTTTCGTTTCCTTTGCTGATGCTGATTGGGGGAGTGACACTGCCGATAGAAAATCAGTTTCAGGTCATTACTTGCTTGTCAACAATAATCCCATTGTCTGGAGTTCTAAAAAGAAATCTGTCATTTCCATATCAACTTCTGAAGCAGAATATAGAGTTGTTGCTAATGCAGTTTGTGAAGTATTGTGGGTTGTTTCGTTATTAACTGAATTTGATGTGCATTTATCTAGCATACCTATTGTCTGGTGTGATAATATAGGTGTAGCAGCATTGACTGAAAATCCAATACAACACTCCAAAATGAAGCATGTGGAGCTTAATCTGTGTTCTGTTAGAGAGAAGGTTCAAAATGGACAAGTAATACTCAATTTCGTCCCTGCTACAAAACAGGTAGCAAACATATTAACTAAGCCTCTAATAGTAAAATCCTTTGTTCACTTTCGAGATAAACTTGGAGTGATGTCTTTTGAGAATGCTAAGTCTACTCTTGATGATTGTAAGATTAGATCAAGTGAATGTGAGGATAACTCTGAAAAAGATGAGTAGTTGCAATTATATTGAATTGATTGTGTATGTTGTCTAGTCTTTCTATGTGCTTTGTTCTTCTTTTATTTGTTCATCTTTTCAATCCTACATGAGTTTTTTTTTTTCTGCTTTTCTCTGTTATCTGTTGTTGAAATTATCATGATGTGTTCATTCTCTTCAACTTATAAGTTGTATTTGTGTTGGTTTTGTTGTTTTGTTTTCATTTGGCATGTCTTGTGTTTGTCTAGTTGTGTTTCATGGGTAGATCTATGGACACTGCTTATAAGTTGTATATGTCTAACTCATCTTGTTCAACCTACATGCTTAATTTGGTTGAGGCACCGTGTTTTGTTCATATATCACTACTTGCTGCTTCAGTTCTTATGTATTTCAGTCCTCCCCATTTCTCTGCTACTGGCGTAAGGTGAAACTTAGAGTCCAAAAACAGTTTGGCAAGAGACAACGTCAAGATACTCTTATCATAACTTAAGGAGGGTAAGATGGAGGCTCAAACCTCCCAGTTTCACTGGTAACATAGAGGCTCAAACCTCTCTGTGAGCTGGAAAAAAAAAAGAGAAAGAAAACAATCGAATGAAAAAAAATTGAATGATCAAAATTAAAATAAATATGATTATATGAGATGGAAAAGACGATATGAAGTATAAGGTGGGTGTATCTGTAGGTATTATGAATAGAGGTAGTTGTCTCAACTGCATAAAGCGGTGTAGGTAGTCAAGCTGATTTGGGTAAAACAGGTCTGAATCAGAATCTGTTTGATCTTGTTGTGAAATTATAACTGTGACTTCATGAACAGGTTAGAGTGAAAACTGTGTATGGGTTTTGTTTGGCTTGGCCAACATAAAATCAGAGTCTTCATGAATATGATGAGGTTATGAGTTGATACATTGTTCACAAGTCTGGCAACTTCAAGTGGAGACTGAGATTTTCAAGAAAAATAAAATAAAATCTTCATGAAGGAATGTTGGGATGTATGAATGAGATGGATGAAATACCCGAAGACTTGGCAAAGGATAGAATCAAGATCAATACAATCTACATCAGTTCATTTATTCATACTTCGGGTTATATGATCTTCAAGGTGTTTAAGATTGTTTAAGTGTATTCTAGTTCATTCATGAAGACTCTAGAATATTCAAGAGTAGTCTTGATTAGTTCATGTTAAGATTGATATAAAAGGATTCCTGATGATTGTAATCAGTACCTTTTGATCATAATACAGATTTAGTTCTCTGTTCTTTCTTTGCTTTATTTTTCAGTTAGTTACAATTCTGTTAAACCGATTCCTTGTTCTCCAAGATTTCTTCTTCTCTATCTTCTTTGTCCTCAGTTCACTGACAGTTTGCTCCTCAGTTCAAAGGAAGGTCGGGGACATGTATTTCGAAAATCTTTTAATTTGCCTTGTCCTTCTTCTAGATTGTTCAAGGGTGTCATTCAACTCAGCTATTTTGCCCTCACATTTCTCAAAGGTGCGATCCCGACCTCTCACTTCATTTCACACACACCGTAACTCATTATGGAGGCGTTGGATCTCTTTGTTGGATCTAGACTATTCATCATCCCAAGCAATACTTTGAATTTCCACCCTAGCTTTCATGATCGCGTAGATATCCTCGTAAGATAACGGTGGTTGCTCAGGCCTATCCCCGGTTATGTCATTCGGGTCAAAAGGCGGACTTGCTAGTGCCAAGTAGAACTTGTGAACGTACTCCGTTGTCGCAGCGTATTCATTTTCCTTTGCCGTGGAGCGTTCCGTCGGATTTATGAATAGTAGGACTTGGTTTCCCCAATCATTATTCACTTGTCGGACTGAGGCTCGAAGCGAGTTTGCAATATCCGCTTTGCTGTGCCACTTGTACAATCTAGGTGATTCATCAACGTGCACCAGGATATCTTGGAATCTACCGATTTGTTGAACAACTCGGGAAGGGTAGGTGGTCATGGATCGCTCAAAAGTTTTGTACCTAAGGATCATGGGGCAATGGATGGGTAACCATCTAGTCGTCCATAAAATGTCCTTATGCGTTATTTTCGAAATATATATTTTTCAATCGAGGTCTATCCATTTCTCGACTTCGAGCAATGATTGACCTAACATTATCGAGATGACCCTTTTGTCGCCTAAAAAGTTTGCCCGGGGATAATTCATGTCAAATTCTTTCATATGGCTTAAGAACCAAATCTGAAGTAAGGTCGGACCTACTTTTAGTTATCCTTTTCCTTTGGTTTTTAAAATGTTTAGAGATGTAATGGCTTAGGCGAACATCTTTCACAAAACCCTTACCTTCTATTATTTGGATGACGACATTGGCTATAGCTGAGTCGATGAGACCATTACAAAAGGGGAATACGAACGTTCCCAAAACAAGTAAAATAAAAGCATGACATCTTCCCAAAAGCATTTTTGATACCAAAATTTCAATAGATAATCTATGACCCCCATTCAACCTGATTTCGGTGGACATTTGTTGGTTGTGACTTTGAGCAGTTTGGCCAAAGTACTATCTTCAAATATTTGTTGGAGGTCGGGTTGAACAATACCACAATCTCAAACTACCCCTTTAACGAGTTGATGCTATTCTTAGAGTGTAGGTGTGAGTTCATTGTCATTTATCACAAAGACGGCGTTTTTTACATCCCAGAAATCACACAAAGCATCGAGGAGAGCCCAGTTGACTATGTAGTTTGCAAGCTCATGAACCTCGCCAATCTTTTCGTTCACATATTCCTGATCCTCCTTCGTGATGACTTTCTATATTCGGGCAATTTCGAGCGTGGGGGGCTAGATGACCTTGTTGCGAGGACAACGGTTTGTCTGCTTCATCCTTACAAACGATGATGTGTTAAACGTCCTAAGGATACAAGACATAATGAACGGAACTTACATTATTTTAGAAAAATGCAATGCAAGTGCGAGAAAGTAAATGTCACTACTAAGTTATTACATTTACAGAGGTTTACGGAATACAAAAGGCCCAATCCTATACATGTCATGATCTAAGGCCAAAACAAAATACGAGAAATGGAACAACCACGAAACTGGTAGAAGGTTAAGCACGGTGTGGAGCTTTTGTTCTAACGGGATGAAATTTCTAGGTCCTCTGAACCGCCGGAACCTCACCCCTTGTAGAGTATATGAGATATCTCAGGTGAATCAATGATGAACTACATAAAGAATTGAGCAAAGCCATGATGAACCGAGCAAATATTGAAAGAGAGCGAGAGCAATAGAAATAACATAACAGCAAATGAAATTCAATATTGAACCAAAAGATCTAATTACATGGACTAAGGACCCTGAACACTATTTATAGAATAAATTGGACTTTCGGAAATAACAAATGAGACTATAACTTTCTAACTACACACAAGTACATCCAAAAATAATGAAGACATCATCATAACCTTCAACAGAGGATCACATGCCCATTCTGATCATCGAGTTGAGTTTTTATTGGGTGCGTGTCGGCGGTCTATACCGCTTCGGGCGCATTCCCCTACTAAACTCCCTAAGTTCTTAATGTGCTCCAGGTCCGAGCGCGTAATGGTAACCAGCGTGGTGTGTGCAAAACGAGGATTTACATCATTTTTGAATTATTACATTTACATCGTTTTTCAGACAAAATTTAAAACTACAAGCATGAGCAAACACTCAAAACAAATAGGGAAAATATAACATGGCAAAGAAAACAAGACAAAGCCTAAACCCTCTAAATTCATCCCCAACAGAGTCGCCAAATTGTCGATCGTCGGATTCGACTTTCCCCGACCCTTTTTGAAAAATATTTTTATTTCTGTTTCGCTCGAAAATGTCGGGTCTTGGCGAGCGACGGGTCCGGTCGAGCGGGGTCATCAACCAGACCGGAAAAATGAAAGAGTCGCCACCGATTAATTATAGGCTAATGAGAATCCTAACGTTTGCCTAGGGTACATGGAACTAACATCCTATGGCTTGAAAAAGTCTATGTCCAGAGAATCTGGCCCATAATTCACCCTTTCAGTACATTAATTTAGCTTTTGGAATTATGTTTTTTACCGAATTGCCCATTTTGATCATGCTTGGCCAAAAAGATTACATGCACTTCACAAAAAACTAAACGAAACCATATCCAATCATTTTTTATTTACGAGTTAATTTCAAATAAATAAGAGAGAAAAAAAAGTTAATCATGCTCGAGAAATGAGTAGTTTAACTTTGGATTCATTTTAAACGTGTCAAACATACACGAATGATTTTGAAGATATTAAGCACGTTAGAATAATTTGTAACACTTTGAGAAGTCATAGGATGTCCAAAAAGGTATTGGGACCAAAATGCAATTATTAAAAATTCGAGCTGAATTGGAAATATATTTTTTAAAAATGACAGAATTGACTCTACACTATTCTGAATTTATTTGTAACACTTGCTAAAGTTTCAAAATAACCCAAAAATTATTATGGACTTATTTGTAACACTTTGAAAAGACATGGAATGTCCAGAAAAGTTTAGGAATCAAAAATTTAATTTTCAAAAAATTATAATTGAACTGAAAATATTTTTTTAAAAAAAATATTACAGAATTGACCCTAAACTATTCTGGACTTATTGTAATACTTGGGTAAAGTTCTAAAAATAACCCGGGTTTGGTTTATAACACTCGGTAAAGTCCCAAAATTATCTAAGAGTCCAAGGACCGAGTTGTAACCTTCATCAAAGTTTGGGAATGACCTAAGTCATTTTGAAAAAAAATTGTTTTCACATATACATAATATACATATACATATAGTATCACATATATATTATACTTATATTACATATATATATTTAGTATCACATATACATATAGTATCACATATACATAATATATATATATTGTACATATATGTATAGTAATACATATATATTATACATATATATATTAATAAGTATATTATACATAAATATATAATATATGTATATAAACTCCCTTCTTTTTATAACATAAATTTCAATAACATTAGAAAATAAAAATACAATATTAAATACGAGAGAGATATACCTAAATCGTTCGGAGCTTAAATACCATACGAGAAACCGAGTCCGATAATTACCGATATTGTTTTTCACTCTCACTCTCTAATTGTTTTTACTCTTTTCCTTCATTCACTCGTAACTTCTTCCCCATTTTCCTTCTACCATTACTTCTATTTATAGAAGAATTGGTCATATATTTATTAATTTGTTTTATAAATAATAAAAAAGAAAATTTGTGGAAAAGATGAACATGGTCATCTGTGGTCATGTTCCTCACGCGTTGACCCCACTTTTTTTTAATTAATTTTTTTTTTTTCAATTTTTTTTTTTCAATTTTCATATATATATATATATATATATATTCTATCTCGATTTCTCTAGGTTCTTCGCGTATATTTTTTTACCCCAGTTCAAAATCGGGTGTTTACAAACACCATTTCAAATTTTGAATTTCCAGCAACCCAAGCGTGACGTGTCCGATACTCCTGCAAGAACGTAATTTTCGAGAAAACTCTTCGGTTTCCAAGGTCGGTTTTGAAGAAACCAGACTAAATCCATTCGAACTGTCACTTGGTTCGGTTAAGAAAACTGAACCGAAGACATCGAACCGTCACTTCATCTTCTACAAATGTTATTTTCTTATCCATTTTACCCTTTTCGGACCTTCATCAGAAAACTGAAGTTTTCTCTTGCTAGAATCCTCCCACTTCTCTCTAAAAATTCGAATATTTTCGAACGCTTCTCCGAATTCTTTCTTCGATCTTTGAGACGCTCTTTCGAACGCGAACAAGATAGCTCGGTGCACCTTGTTGGATATCGATAGTGACAGCCCAATAGGGAAAAAGGCCTCGAAGTCCCAATAACTATAGAGGGGGTAAACCCATAACATTCGAACCGGACCGGCCTCCATAGAATGGCCCAGAACCGAGCCCAAAGCCTCTGAGGACACCACGAGTGCTCGCCATTCTTTACCAGGCCGTGACCTCTCACTGCTCGCCATGAGAGTGCTCGCCCCGAAGAGAGCCCTGCCTCTCTCCTCTGGTCCCACTAAACCGTTAATAACAGAGTGGCCATGATATCCCGCGTATCTCGGTCACATATTCACTAAAGATTAGATTTGGTAACTGCAATATCTCGCAGTAACTGCCATATCCCACGATCCGAATCTTCAGCAACTCAATATACACTAAGATATTCAGTTGCCTTTATACGGTTCTATCTCTCTTACCCTATAAATACCCTTGCTTTACATACGTTCTTTACGTTTTGAGTTTTATACACACATATACTCATTTAAGCATCGGAGAGGGACCCAGAGACACCCCCTCTGTTGCGCTCCCCTACCTGCAGGTTCACCGGAGTTGGAGCAGAAGCGTCTTCCTAACCTTGTCTGGCATTCAATTCACTGCCAGATCAGCATCCAGGATTTCACGATCCAACATTTGGCGCCGTCTGTGGGAAACGAGCAATTCAGCCATGAGAACTCGATCCCAAAGCAACCGTCGGAACCAGACCAGGGAGCGATCCTCAGATAGCTCTGATTTCGCCGCCACTTCACCGCTTCAACAGGAACCTGCCAGCCGAGCAGGAGTTAATGCTGTTCCTCTGCGGACAGCTCGAGAACATGTCGGTGATTCAAGAGCGACCCCCGCTGCCGATCAAAACGGAGCCCCGGCACCGTAGACAGTCCACATTGCGGGGCAGGACATTAATTTAACCCCTGAGATGGTCTCCCTGCTGGAAGCCATCCTAGGACAGGCGCGCCGCCAAGCCCCTGCTCCTCAAGAAAACAATCCCTCTGCTCCTAAGGAAAACCACCGCCCTGCTGCCACAGGGCCCTCACCTTCGGAAGCGGAAAATCCTGGTCCCACTGCGCCTTAGGAGGATCAGGAGATGACGTCAGGACAGCTGTCCTTACCTCCGCAGCCGCTTGTACGGCCAATCCTTCCGGTCCTCCTCCACCTGGAACCTCTCTCATGTACTGCACTGTGGATCAGATGGATGACCTCCTCAACAAAAGGCTCCAGTAAAGACAGTTGACAGTCGTAGCTCCCTTCAAGGAGCAGTCCTCTCATCCTTTTACCTACGGGCTCGTCGCTACCAAAATCCCGAAGGATGTGGTTGCTCGGGCCATACCTGAGTATAGCGGTGGAGGAGATCACACCGTGCATGTCAACAAGCACGAGGCCTCCCTTCTGGGTAAGTCAAACGATCCCAATCATTTGGCTTTGCTATTTCCATCTACTCTTTCGGGTTCGGCTTCGTCCTGGTTCTTCGGCCTCCCTGCAGGATCAATCGGAACTTGGGCAGAGTTAAGAAGCAAGTTCCTGGAGAGAGATATGGGCGAGCGCCAGTTGCTGAAGAGCGTGGTCGCCCTTGACTCAGTCAAACAGCAGCCGGGAGAGTCGCTGTCCAATTTCTACGGGCGTTTTCATCAAAAAGTCACAGAATTAGATCACCGAATCTCGGATGGGGAGATCATTCGAGCCTTCTACAGAGGTCTGGATGTGGTCAACAAGGCCTCGAGAAAGCTGCGAAACAGCTATCACGTGAAGGAGATTGAGACGTTGGAGGAGTTGGCATCCAGAGCAAAAGGTTTCATAGACCTTGAACGCGCAAACATCGAGGCTAACCTCCTGACGACCTCGCTAAGGGTGACCCATGAACCCCGACGCGATGGTAAGAAGGAGGTAAAGAAGGAGAAGAAGGGAAAGGAAAGCAAGCCCCGGGTCGAGTCTCTTCCAGCGCCTCGCCATCCTGAGTACTTTACGCCTTTAAATAAGCAGATCTCAGCGGTACTAGTCGAGATGGAGAGGAGATCCTTGGCGAGGCCACCGATGCCTCGTCGAGGTGGGCTGCCCATGGGCAAGGATGTCGAGAGCTACTGCAGATACCATAAGTGCAAGGGCCATAAGACAGATGACTGCAAGATTTTGAAGCGGGACATAGAGAGGTTGATTCAGGGGGGAATGTTGAAAGAATTTGTAGCAGGGCGAGACCGAAGTCGAACGCCCCCCAGGAGGCATCGTTCGCCAGCCCCTGCGGATCAAGCTGAGCCTTCTGGAAGCAAGAGGGGAGTGAATCTGATTGCGGGAGGATTCGGTGCAGGCGGCGAGAGGTCGAGCGCCAGAGAGGTCTACGCCACTCAGATCTCTACAGCAGTTCAGTTGGGGAAGCGGACCCGACCTGAAGAGAACATTGTCATCTCATTCTCTGAAGATGATTTGGCACATGTCACTACGCCCCACAATGATGCTCTGGTCATTACGGCAGATATTGACGGCTGTGATGTTGCAAGAATTCTGGTCGACGGAGGCAGCTCGACAGATATCCTATTTCTGGACGCCTTTGAGAAGATGGGCAAGTCTAAGCGCGACTTGAAGAGGGTCGCCTTTCCGCTGATCGGGTTTGCGGGAAGAACAACTTATCCATTGGGGGCTATAACCATGCCAGTGATTCTTGGCGAGGGGTGGAAAAGTATCAAGGTGTCAGTCACTTTCCTAGTGGTCGATTCACCTACATCCTATAACGCCATCATAGGGAGGACCACGATCAACCCAAATAAGATTGTGGCTTCCACTGTCCACCAAAAGATGAAGTTCCCTACTCCGAACAGGATTGGAGAAGTGCTAGGAGATCAGCCTTCCTCGCGGCAATGGGAGGCGCTCGCCATCGAAACGGAGGTCGACCACCGCGAGGACTTGGCTCGGCCAGCACCCATGGAGGAATTGGAGGAGGTCGAGATCGATGGTCCAGACAAAAAGGTGCGCATTGGGACCACCTTGAAAGAGGATCAGAAGGAGGCCATGACCGCTCTCCTCAAGGAGTTTAAAGAGCTCTTCGCCTGGCAGCCGAGCGACATGCCAGGAATCAGCACAGATATCATCTCCCATGAGCTCAGGATAGACCCCTTCATCAAGCCGATCGCCCAAAAGAGAAGATCATTCGGGACAGATAAGCGTTTGGCAATCAGGCAGGAAGTCGGCAGGTTGATTGAAGCTGACTTCATCAGAGAAGTAAGATTCCAGAGCTGGGTCGCCAACCCAGTTTTGGTCAGGAAATCAAACGGCAAGTGGAGGATGTGCGTCGACTTCCGCGACTTGAACAAGGCTTGCCCCAAAGACTCATATCCCCTTCCGAGGATTGATCAGCTGGTCGATGCTACCTCGGGTCATGAGATGCTAGCTTTTCTGGGTTTGCTTCGATTCCTCTTTCACTGACCATAAAACCCAGAAATTTACCGGACTTGACCCTGAAGGCGCATTTGGCAGGATTCAGGCGAACATTGTGTCTTCTCTTGCATTCGAAAGCTTCGCGGTGGTCTGCCGTGTGAGGATTGCCCTTAATGGTTTTGACGAGCATATCATCCACGTAGGACTCCATGTTCCTTCCCAGCATGTCCTGGAATAGCCGGTTCACGCCTACTCAGGCTACAACCAGATCAGAATGCATCCCGACAATGAGGCTCACACCGCTTTCTATGCTGATGGGGACATTCTGTGCTACAAGGTGATGCCCTTTGGGCTTATCAATGTCGGGGCAACGTATCAACGGATGGTGAACCGGCTATTCCAGGACATGCTGGGAAGGAACATGGAGGCCTACGTGGATGATATGCTCGTCAAAACCATTAAGGGCAATCCTCACACGGCAGACCACCGCGAAGCTTTCGAATGCATGAGAAGACACAATGTTCGCCTGAATCCTGCCAAATGCGCCTTCGGGGTCAAGTCCGGTAAATTTCTGGGTTTTATGGTCAGTGAAAGAGGAATCGAAGCAAACCCAGAAAAGCTAAAGGCCATAGAGGAAATGAAGTCGCCAACCTTCCACAAGGAAGTCTAGTGCCTGAATGGACGCCTAGCTGCTCTCAACCGCTTCCTCTCAAAACCCTGAGGGCCAACCGCAAGTTCGAGTGGACGCCAGACTGCGAGGAAGCATTCCAATCCTTGAAGAGGCATATCCAAACACTCCCAGCTCTGGCAAAGCCCGTTCCAGACGAGCAGCTTTTCCTTTATCTAGGCATTAGCGATGTAGCAGCCAGTGCTGTCTTAATAAGGGAGGAAAATAATGCTCAGAGTCCAGTGTATTTCATTAGCAAAATGTTCAACTCAGCAGAAATAAAATATGTCCAGATTGAGAAGTATCTCTATGCCTTAGTTATTGCTGCTCGGAAGCTGAGACCTTACTTTCATGCGCACGACATCACGGTCCTCACCAATCAACCTCTCAAAAACTTCCTAATGAAGCCAGATTCTTCAGGAAGAATGGTCAAGTGGGCGATCGAGCTCAGCGAGTTCAAGATCAAATTTGCGCCAAAAACGGCCATCAAAGGTCAAGCACTAGCTGATTTTATAGTGGAAAGCACGAGTAACGATCAAACAAAAGCAGAAAACAGGCCAAGTTAGTCAACAGACGACAATCAAATCTGGGAACTCTATACGGATGGGTCTTCATCAAAAGAAGGCTCGTGGGCAGGTTTAATTCTTATTCCTCCTGAGGGCGAGCCTCTGAAGTACGCGATCGCCTTGACATTTCCGGCGACCAATAATGAAGCAGAATATGAGGCTCTTATCACTGGACTCAGACTAGCAAAATGAATGGGTATAACTGCGCTTAAGGTGAAAAGTGACTCAGAGCTTATTGTCAATCAGGTTAATGGCGCCTACGAGGCAAAGGGAGAAAAGATGAAAAAATATCTCGGCATTGCCAAAAAGCTAGTCGCGGAAATCCCAAATTTCGCGATTGAGTTTATTTCTCGCCAAGAAAACCAGATGGCAGATTCTTTAAGTAAACTAGCCTTCGGAGGAGCGACAGTCCAGGATGTACAATTTCTGGAGAAAGCTTTATGTTCAGTCCTGGAAAGCAGAGCAGATGTCTTCAACATCCAAGGACATGTCACATGGATGACCCCATTCCATAATTATTTGAAATAAGGAATCCTCCCAGAGGACGAAGGCGAATCCACGAGGATTAGAAGACTCGCAGCCAGTTATCTAATCATCGATGGAGAACTCTACAGAAGAGACTATTCGACACCTTACTTGAGGTGTGTTGCTCACCCTGAAACAGAAAAGGTTCTTCGAGAAGCTCACGAAGGGGCAGCAGCATGTCATGAAGGTGCTCGATCACTAACCAGAAAAATATTCAGATTGGGATTTTACTGGCCGACCTTGGGAAAAGATGCAGCTGAGTTAACACAGAAGTGTGAGATTTGCCAGCAGTTTGCACCACGATCGGGTCGACCATCGACATTATTATCCCCAATGGCGGGTGCCTGGCCTTTCGCTCAATGGGGAATCGATATATTGGGTCCTTTTCCCATTAACACTGGTCAGCGTACTCACATTATAGTGGCAATCGACTACTTCACTAAGTGGGTAGAAGCGAAAGCTCTAGCTTCAACAACAGAATTCCAGGTCATCAAGTTCCTGCAGGTCAACATATTCTCCAGGTTTGGCATTCCTAAGGTACTCATCAGTGATAATGGTCCGCAATTTGTTGGAAAGGAGCTGAAATGGCTCTGTGAATAATATCATGTGGACCATCGTTCCAGCTCAGTACATCATCCTCAAACGAATGGGCAAGCTGAAGCAGCCAACAAGGTTGTCTTAGCAGGACTCAAGAAAAGGGTTCGAGCATTCAAAGGGAACTGGGTAGATGAACTGGAAAACGTATTATGGGCAATCAGAACAACGCCTAAGGCGGCCACAGGAGAAACGCCTTTCAGTTTAGTGTACGGATTAGAAGCAGTAGCACCTGCCGAATTAGCTGTGCCTACCCACAGAGTCTTACACTTCAACGCAGAGGCAAATGAGATCGAGCGCATAACTGACCTCGACTTAGTAGAGGAAAAGAGATGGCTCTCGGAAAAGACACAAGCAAAGATGCGCTTGGCGACCGCTCGGTATTTCAACAGAAAAGTCAGCGCTCGCCAATTTTTCGTGGGGGAGATGGTTATGAGAAGAAACGAATTCACAAGGCTGGACAGTAAAAACAAACTTTAAGCCAAATGGGAAGGACCGTACAAAGTAGTAGAGATCGCCGCACCAGGATCCTACTATTTGGAAACCACCGAAGGCGAGAGGTTATCCCGTCCATTTAATTCTGAGCATTTAAGAAGATTTTATGCATAGCTTGTAATCAAACTGTTATGTCAATAAAAGAAAGTCATTCCTTCATAAAGCGTGTCCACTCGAAGCAAGCCGAAGCCAAAAGCCCTATCGCCAAAGATAGGCAAAAAGCCCTGACGCCAAAGTCAGGCCAAAAAGCCCTAACAACAAAGTTAGGCCAAAATCCCTAGCAACAAAGCTAGGTCAAAAGCCCTGACGCCAAAGTCAGGCCAAAAAGCCCTAACGCCAATGTCAGGCCAAAAAGCCCTAACAACAAAGTTAGGCCAAAAGCCCTAGCAACAAAGCTAGGCCAAAAGCCCTGACGCCAAAGTCAGGCCAAAAAGCCCTAACAACAAAGTTAGGTCAAAAGCCCTAGCAACAAAGCTAGGCCAAAAGCCCTGACGCCAAAGTCAGGCCAAAAAGCCCTAACAACAAAGTTAGGCCAAAAGCCCTAGGAACAAAGCTAGGCCAAAAGCCCTGACGCCAAAGTCAGGCCAAAAAGCCCTAACAACAAAGTTAGGCCAAAAGCCCTAGCAACAAAGCTAGGCCAAAAGCCCTGACGCCAAAGTCAGGCCAAAAGCCCTATCAATAAAGTTAGGCAAAACAAAAAAGCCATGACGCCAAAGTCAGGCCAAAAGACCTAGCAATAAAGTTAGGCAAAACAAAAAAGCCCTGACGCCAAAGTCAGGCCAAAAGACCTAGCAAAACGTTAGGCAAAATAAAAGCCCTGACGCCAAAGTCAGGCCAAAGAAATTTTAGGCGATCACTATGGATGATAAAGCCTGAAAAATTACAAATTCCCTGTTATTATGTCAACACCTCAAAGGTTAAAACTTCAAAAAAGGTAATATCTCTTTGAACTTAGAAGTTTATGCTTTTAAGTGTCAGAAGTATTATCCTTAGAAAGTTCGACTTATGCTTGGTCTAAGGCTTTAAGGGTCGACGACATTACAAAGCAAGAAAAAGTGGAGAGTAATTATGATTAAGACATTGGATGAATAGCCAAACATGTTCAAAAAGGCTCATGAATATAAAAGGCATTCAATACAAAAACCCAAGTCTTAAGAAAGTAATTACAAACCAAAACGAAAATTACAAAGACAGCTATCTAAAAAAGATAAAAATAAATACGGTCGCCAAAGAGTTGGAGGCTTCAAGCTTTGGGATCCTCGGGGGCAAGGGTGCTCTGTTCGCCTTCGGGGGCAGGAGTACTGGGCTCGCCTCCAGGAGCAGCCTCTTCAGCAACAGCGGGCCGAGAAGGGCGACTCCGCAAGAAGCTCTTCAAGGATGCAACTTCCCCAAGGGGAAAGTTGGGGTCGACCGCCTGGACCTCCTCCACCAGGTCTTGAAGAAAATCGGCAATCGCCGACTTCATCACCTTCAAGACCTGGTCCTCAAAGTCTTCGGAGGCCTTGAACTCCTCAACCACGGCTTGGGGTGAAGGAACCGCCTTTAGCTGATCAGCCAGCCGGTTCTTCTCCTCCTCCAGGGCGATCCCCCTGGCTTCAGCAGCATCCCTCTGGGTGTCAGCAGCGGCCCTTTGCGCCTCAGCGGCGACCCGAAGAGCTTCCGACTCGGCCAGCTGAGCGCGAACCTCCTTCAACTCAGCCTCTATGCGAGCCCGGACCGCTTCTCCTTCATCAAGGCACCGATGAAGGGCTTCAAAATCCTGAAGGGCAGCCGCCACATCGACCTCCCTCCGCTTGATATCAGCAAGGAGGCGCTGCTCCTTGCTGAAATACTCTGACCGGGCATTGTCTACCAAGGCGATCGCCGCGTTAGCAGTCGTCTTGATAGCCTCCAGTTGCCCAAGGGAGATCCCCGTGCTCCGGTATTGCTCCAGCTCGACAAGCAGGTCTGAATGCTTGCCGGCGAGCTCGCCGAAGACACGGTCGATCATCACCTCTTCCCGAACGAGCTGACAACAAAAGAAAAATGAGAATTGTCAGGACACGAACAAAAGGGAACGACTATGGAAAAAGGAAAAAAAAACGAGGCCTTACCAGAGCGACTTGTTCGTAGTGAGACCGAAGGAACCCCTCGATCTGAGGAAGCTCCGTGGGGACGGACGAACGGTCCTTGGGAGGAATTATCCCATCAAGGTGCCGCATGCACAAGTCTGGGCTACCCCGAAGGCTCTTCTGGGCAGGGCACCCCTTCTTCGAAAGGTCCCCACAAGGGAACCAAGCACCCCGAGAGTTCGCAGCCTTGAGCGGATGGAACAAGCTCGCCATGGAGCAATACTCCTCCCTAGGAACCCTTGAGGAGCTGGGGGCATTGGAACCCTTCTTATGGGTCCCAGACTCCTTCGGGGGGACCGCGGACGCCGTAGGAGGTGGGGGCGCCAAAGATAAAACCTTCCCCTGGCCAGCCGTAGGCCCCTGGGGCGAAGGAGGGATGACAGCCGAAGCAGGAGCCTTCCCTTTGCCAGTGGAAGGACCCTCAGGAGGAGGATGTTGTTCAACAGCCGGCTGCTCCTCACTCCTGACCTTCTTGGCAGGTGGAGGAGATAGGTCTCGAACCACGTCAACCGTGGACTCTTCTGCAAACAAAAAGAAGAAAGTCGCGTAAAAAAAAATGCAGGAAATTTAGAAACAAGGCGGAATATGGAAATAATGCGATGTGAAACAACATACCTCGCTGGCAAGGGCCAGCAGGGGCCGAAGGAAGGGCCTCCTCTGGTTTCCTCTTGGACGATCGCCTAGAGGGGGGAGGAGGAGAGCTCAGCAGCACCTGGTCGGGGGACAACCCCGCCGATTCCTGGTCATCAAAGAGACCTATCAGTTTTCGGCTCTTGCTTACGACCTTGCCTACAAGTGATAAGACAAGATAAGAGTTAGAGAATTACCCAATCATCAAAGATTGGCGTGGCTTGATGAATGCCCGCCATCTCAAGGGCATTCTTAGTAGTCTCCGCCACTGAGCGGATGGACTTGAACTGGGATGACTGATGCAGCCGGTACAGGTCGTTGATGGCATTTCGGTCACTCCCTCACAATTCTTCAAAGGAGGGAGGAAAATCCTTGTCCAGAGTAAATAATTTCCAGGGTACACCCCCCTTGTACAAGAAGTAAAAACTTCTTGTAGTTGGAGTTAGTGGCCGGGAAATCATCGACCAGGCGGACATGGACGTTCCAAACCCATCCCTGAGGGCCTCCCCACTCTGAAAACTTCGGCCAGCGGGATTGGAAGTGGTGGAGGTGGTTTGCCCCTGCTGCCAGTCGGAAGAAACACCGGAACAAGGCCAGTGAATACACCCATTCCTGGCGTAGGCACAGGAACTTGAAACGGACCCACATCCTGAGGGCATTCGGAACAAGCTGCGTGCGGTGAATTCCGTTAAACTGACACAAGGTCTGTAAATCCTCACAGAGAGGAAAACGCAACCCAGCATCGATCTGGGCCGCATAAATGTAAACCTCTCTGTCGTGAGGAAAATGCAGACCTAAGCCAGGATACCTAGGAGCATCCTCCACGCTGAAGCCACCGAGCGCCACCACGGTCTTAAAATAAGCCGGCTTCAATTCATTAGGCTTGACGTCTACTCGAACAAATTCAAATATTGTAATGATAAACATAAAAATCAAAGAACAGCAGGGGATATCACCAAAACAGAGCGTTGAAAGAACAGGGATTTACCTTTCGGAGAAAAGATGGGCGTTTGAAGCACAGGCCCATCAACCACCACTGGGGTGGCCGCGAACCTCCCCACGTCAGGCTGTTTCCCCGCTGAGGAGGGCACAGCTTCATCCCTAATGGTCAAGGGAACACTGGCATTCTGAGCGGCGCTGACTTTGTTAGCACCCTTGATGGCCATGTGTTTGACTCTCTGACTTCCGGGGGCCATGGAAATGGTCGAAAGGAGAACTGAAGAGGATTGAAAGAGAAAGGAGAGGGATTCGTAAAGAGGCTCTGGAAATTTGGAAGAGTGAATACGCGTAAAGAACAAAACAGAGAAACTGACGTTTCTTATATAAGCCCTTAAAGGAGTAACCGCCACGGACGAATCGAAGCAACACAGAGAATAATTGCACCTTTTTGGAAAAAACCGAAGCAATGTCAGAATTCCAAGAGATACCTCGGGGAGACAAACGGTTGGCTGGTGCAGACAGCTGTCAGACTACCCTAGGTTTACAGAAAAGTAAATGACAGGCGTGCCTAAAGTGACCGTTCGATTTCTGGACAACTGTGCAGTTATTAAATGCTAACAAGTCCACTAAGGAGACAAGAGGGTCGCCAGCGCACTAATAAGCGCTATCAGAAGTACCTCGGGCAGGTAGTGATCGCCTTGCCAAGAATGATAGACTTTCATAAACCTAGATTACCTCGAGTGATCGCCAAAGGGGAATAAAAGGAAGGATATCTTTTCAGCTTTGAGCGAAGAAAAAACTGCTTGCCAAACAGGCTCAAAATGCCTCAAAGGTCATGAACCAGTACAAGAAACGAAGAAAACTGAATCTAAGACGTCACTATCTAAAATCCTACCAGGAAATAAAGCTCGACTGAAGAGACTTCAATCAAGCTTCGGGGGAAAATGTTGGATATCGATAGTGACAGGCCAGTAGGGAAAAAGGCCTCGAAGGCCCAATAACTATAGAGGGGGTAAACCCATAACATTCGAACCGGACCGGCCTCCATAGAATGGCCCAGAACCGAGCCCAAAGCCTCTGAGGACACCACGAGTGCTCGCCATTCTTTACAAGGTCGTGACCTCTCACTGCTCGCCATGAGAGTGCTAGCCCCGAAGAGAGCCTTCCTCTCTCCTCTGGTCCCACTAAACCGTTAATAACAGAGTGGCCATGATATCCCGCGTATCTCGGTCACATATTAACTAAAGATTATATTTGGTAACTGCAATATCTCGCAGTAACTGCCATATCCCACGATCCGAATCTTCAGCAACTCAATATACACTAAGATATTCAGTTGCCTTTATACGGTTCTATCTCTCTTACCCTATAAATACCCTTGCTTTACATACGTTCTTTACGTTTTGAGTTTTATACACACATATACTCATTTAAACATCGGAGAGGGACCCAGAGACACCCCCTCTGTTGCGCTCCCCTACCTGCAGGTTCACCGGAGTTGGAGCAGAAGCGTCTTCCTAACCTTGTCTGGCATTCAATTCACTGCCAGATCAGCATCGCCTCATCGCAGGAAGGTTGGAAAACGCCTTTGTCAAATGAGGACAATTGTCCCTTCTTTGCCCCTGGGTTTACGTACCCGAAGCCCAATTTCAATTCCAAAGCCATTTTCCAAATATCCGTCGAGGAATCAGGAATCGACGATAACTATTGCCCTCGGTACCTTATTTCGATGTAGTGTTCACCAACGTACTCCCGTTTTTCCCCTTCAAATTGATGTGGGCTTGCGATTTCCTTATTGCCCCAAGTTGGTGGAAATGTGTACCTACTATGGAATTTCTCCTACCCAACTCTCCCCAAACGCTCTTCGCGTTTGGGTCGGTTTCAATGTGTTTTGTCATCAACGTGAATACTCGTGCTCGCTTACCTTTTTTCGTCATTTTTATCGTCCCGACACCAACCATTTCAGTGGTTTTGTTTCCGTTTCCCGTAGTCTCGATGTGAATAGTCAGTAATGGGACACTGGTCGTCCCATTGTCCAAGGTTTTAAAACCGGAATTCCTATTGGAAAGACCGGTATTTTTTTCTTTAAGGAGGTGTTCCGTGGTGTCTTAACGCCTAAGTCTTATGTGAAGGCGATCTTCCAAATAGTGGTTGAACATGAACATGGAGGCGCCGTTTATATCTCCAAGGCTACGATTGAGGAAGATTTAAGGTGTGACGACATTTCATATGTAGACCGTCGCCCTTATACACCACGCTGGGTAATATCTCTTCCTTTTTCCCTTTTGCGGAGCAAGATTTTGCGCCTTGCTCACGCGTTTACTATTATTTCGGAACAGAAGTGCGACAAAAAGGAAAAAATGGAGAGCAAGTCGTCAAAAGGTGGTGACGCTCCTTAAGGATCCAAAAGGAAGCATGAACCTAGTCTCAGTGAGAGAAAGAAGACGTGTTCTGAGGATTACGTGGATCCTCTTACGACATCGCAAGAGGTCCTCAACCCCGACACGTAAGAGGATGTTGAGACCTACAAAGTTGTGGTCCCTTACTCTCATTATGATAATGATACCCTTCTGTGCCGACAACGTAGCGTTCTTCACACTAAGAAGTATAGTGCGTCAATAGTGACAAATTCTATGATCATGTGGTCTTATACAGAATTTTCTACTAGGTACACAACTAATAAGGTAAGTGGCAACTTTCCAGTGTTGTTGGGGATGTCATCAGGCACACCTACAAGGAAGAAGACTTCGGCGCACCGCATCGATGTTCCATATCTGGAGTTTGACGAGGAGACGTTTATTCCATCCCCAACGCACACCTTTACTGAAGAGGGAAGGTTTGAAGTCCGAGAGTCTCTTATTCACGATGCCACACCTGAGCCCGAGGAAAAGGGAAATTTTACCCCATACCTTGGGGCCCCCTTCAACTTGCACCGCGATCTGATGGCAAACGTAAACGGCACCACGCTTCTGGAGTCGTAGACCCCCTGCGAACTCAGCTCCCTTGCATAAGCGGAACTCAGATGCGAATCGAAATTTAGGGTTCATTTATTAGCAAGCGCCTGCCAAGGGCTTGGTGCGTTGTGGACTCTCTCTCTTTTGCCAGGTATTCCCTAGGCCCTTATCCCTTTACCTTTTTCTTTCCTTTTCTTCTAACACTTTGTTGTTCCTGATCCTTCTGATGCAGCTTCAGATGAACGAGACAATAACTTGTCTGCTCAATGACAAGGCAGCGACATATGAAAAGTTTCACCATGTGGACGAGCAGGAGCGCCAACTGAAAGAGCTGGAGCATCAATTGGCGTACACGGAGCGGCGCCTCGTTGAGGAGCATGTCGAGATGGAGGACCTCCGTGCAGAGGCAGCTGACAAGGAAAAGTGTTTGAATGCAGCACTTGCTGAGGTGAGTCGCTTTTTTCTCCAAGTGGAGGAAGTGGACTTGCTGAAGATCCAATCCGCCAAGCTGGAGATGCACGTTGTATCAGCAGAGCAGCGCATCACTGAAGTCTAAGAGAGGCTTGGCGCTACTGGAACAAGAGATGCCCAAACGTCTCGACAAGGCTGTCGAAGAGTACAAGGGGAGTGCCTCCTTTGACACGGATGCGGCCAGAGCATGCGGATCCACCTTCATGAACATGTATAGCTCGATCGAGGACTTGAATAAATTCTTCCTCGATTTGGACCTGGCGTGCCTCCAATGCATGAAGAACCTTATAGAGATGCGGCGCAGGGAGAAGGATACAAATGAAGACCCTGCGAGCGAGGCATAATATTCTGAGGCATCTTCAATTTCTCCCCCAAAGGGCGCACCAGAGCAGAGCGTAAATGAACCTTCCCTTCCATCACATCAGGCACCACTTCAAGGTGATGCGGCGCCAAAAAATCAGCTTGTAGAGTAGTCTATACTTTGTTTCTTTCTTTGTTGTTTTTTTCTTTTTTTTTTATCAGCGACGACATTTCGGCTACTACCATTAAAGAGAGATTTTTGTAAATGCGACGCTTATTTGAATATTTATTGAGACTTTCATTTTGATCGCCTTATATAGTAACACCATTATGTATGTTTAGTATTCAACTCGTATGTTCACCATTAAGCTGTTTAAAAACGAAGCCATTAATTCTAAACTTCGATGTAATTCATTTCAGACTTATTGAGAACCTTGGATACATAGTAGACAGGGACTTAGCCCTTCGCTAACTCTTTTACTAAGACCGAGCTAACAACTACATAACTGATACTCAAGTAAAGGTAAAGGGAGTCACCCTTTGATGGCTTGGCCAAAGGTGGGAGTGTCATGACGTGTTGCTTAAGGTCCTAAAACACATTTTCACACTCAGGCGTCCACTAGAACTTCTTGTTGGCGTGCAGGACTTAGCCGCCAGCCTCCCATTCAGGCACTGCACCTCGCGATGACATGTCAGACTCTTCATTCATTCGATCGCTTCCAGCTACTCGGTGTTGACTTTGATTCCCCTCTAGATGACCATGTATCCCAAAAACTTCCCTGAGTGAATTCTGAAGGCGCACTTGGCGGGTTTTAGGCGCAGCTGATGTTGGCACATGCGCTCAAACGTCTTCCTTAGATCTTCAACGTGATCGACGCTCTGTAGTTACTTTACCAGCATGTTAACGACATAAGCATCCATCGTGTCACCAATCCATCTAGTGAATAGCTTATTCACCATCCTTTGATTAATGAAGCCCGCATTGATCAACCCAAAGGACATGACCGTGTAGTGATAGATATCACTAACAGCAAAAAATATCGTGTGCTGAACGTCTCCTTCAGCCATCTGGATTTTGTTGTATCCCGAATACGCATCCCTGAACCTTAGGAGTTCATGGCCAGATGTTGCGTTGACTAATTGGTTGATGCGAGGCAAAGCGTAGGGGCCTTGGGACATGCCTTGTTGAGGTCCCTGAAGTAGATACCGAAAGGATCTTGAGATGAAGAGAATTTATTGAATTGAAGAAGCTTGAAGAAGACGCAATATTCATTCTTAAAATGTGAAGAGTTCGGTACATGCTTCCTTATATAGGAAGTGTTTACGGTTGAACTTCTCTATAATTTCAAAATAGCCCACATACTTATCTCAATCTACACATCACATCCTAAACTAAAATACAAATGTATATATCCTCTAACATATACACATCCTCCACTTGTTGTTCTTCTTCTTGACTAAGACCGGTTTCACAATCTATGTCTAAAATCGGATCTCTTTCACAAAGTAAAAGGGTTCTCTCAAAAGGTGAACACATTGGAAACTTCAGCATTGGAACACATTGAACCATAAAAATCAGACTTATCATAGGTGACACCACTCACTTTATTCTTGCTACCACTACTTGAGTGAGTCTCCATAAGATCACACACAGACATATCTATAGAAGCACACACAGGAAACACTACAGACGAAGAATTGGCATACGCAGAAGAAAACACAGGCAACTTGTAGAGCCCATCCGTTTCAGTTCCCTCCAAAAGCACTTAATATGTGGTCAATCCTTCGCAACACAACCATGAGAAAAAAACACAAAATAAGCATGATTATCCTTAACAAATTGAGAAACTGATAACAAGTTCTTAGTAATATCAAGGGCAATGAGAATATTTCTTAGTATAATAGATCTATTATTGTAATGAAGACGAGATGTACCTGTGTGAGAAATGTCTATAGTATTTCCACTTCCAACACAAATTTTACCTTGACCATTATACGGAGCTGCATTAGACACGTTCATAGAGGAATTTGTGAGGTGATGAGATGCTCCCGAGTCTGGAAATCAAGCAGTATTCGCAGCTCCCATTTCAGAAGCTGAAGTAGACGCATTGTGAACATGAAATGCATTTGTGTCTGATCCACTTCGATTGTCTTGGTCAGGAGATCTGTTAGGAGGACCATACAGATGAGGATGAGTAGTAGGAGATGTATGCTGAAATGAGAGCTGTGGTGGAGCTTGAGAGGACTGAAACGAAAGCTGTTGAACAGGAGAGGGCTGCAAACCCTGATGAATCGGCTGAACTGAATACGGAGGTACAGCTTGAACCGAATTGAATTCAGGTGGCAAGTAAAATTCAGCAGCGTTTGCTTGACCTCTCATGTTGTTTTGAGACTGTGGTTGTGCTTAAGAGGTGACACTACTGAAGTTATGATCAAACCTGAACCAACACCTCGCCACAAGATGTCCAAATTTGCCACATAGTTGGCTTGTTGGTGTTGTTATTGCTTCCTCTACCTCTTCCTCGACCATATGAGTTAGGAGGTGGATAACCTTGCTGAGCATACACATTTGTTGAAGGTGGAGCTTGGTAGGATGAAAATTGATTCGGTATAACAGGATTTGAAACCGAACCAGGAGTTGAAACTGAACTAGGAGCTGAAACTAAACTAGGAGCTACTTGCGCATTGAATACAACTGAATGCGAACCAATTTTCAGTTGGTTATCTTGTTGTCGAGCCTCCGCATCCAACAAGACACTTGATACTCCAGCTAAATCACATGGTTGTCTACTTGCAGTGATAACAGCTACAATATGTTCATAATCAACAGTCAATCCAGCAACTATGGTGCTGAATTGCATTGTCTCCGAGATGGGAGGATCGGAACTTCTTAGGCTATCACACAGCAGTTGTATCCTTCCAAGATACTCACGCATTGATATATCTCTTTTCCGTTGAGATTGCAATGAACATAACAACCGCATAACCGAGTCGTAGAAGCAACATAAAAAATCTGATGAAGAGCTTGCCAAATTTCATAGGAAGACTTACATTGAACGAGATTGGGTAGCAATGACGATGAAATCGATGTCAACAACTAAGAGGCTAAGGTACTATCCTGTTCTTTGTAATCTCTATATGCAGGATTAATCACCTTTGTTCCATCTGCATTTAGAACAAACTCGTCTACTCTAGTTGAACCATCAAGGTACTCTTCACGTCGATGGCTAGTAATTGTAAAGCAGATTTGTTGTTTCCATTGAAGATAGTTTGTTTCATCTAGCTTGATGTGAATAACCTTGTTTGAGAACTGTTTTGGAGTGAAATCCATCGATGTATACGCTGAAACCCAGAATCAAACACAATAACAAACAGTATCTAACAGAATTGATCACAATGAAGAGCAAATCAGAGCAAACAGAACAGCACTAGAATGAGTCACTTAATCTCGCCTTAATCTTCAATAACAGGTACGAAATGTGGCTAAACTTCAGAATCAAACACAGAACAAAGCATCAAATGCATGAACAACCCTACTGTAATTCAAAATCGAAGCAAACATGAACAGAACTGAACCTTCCTTGCAATAACCGAACAAAACAGGATACTAAACAGAGCTTAACCTTAACTAGATAAATTTAAAACCAGAGCAGCACACAGATGTTATCAATTGAATAACAAATCTTCAATGACACGGAACAAAGCATCAAATGCATGAACAAACCTACTGTAATTCGAAATCGAAGCAAACATGAACAGAACTGAACCTTCCTTGCAATAACCGAACAAAACAGGATGCTAAACAGAGTTTTACCTAAACCAGATGAACATAAAACCAGAGCAGCACACATATCTTTTCAATTGAATAACATATCTTCAATAACAAGAGATTATTTCGATTTAATTCAGAACTCAAACACAGCAACAAACTAAATCACACAACCAGAACAGAAACATCAACTTGAATACAAAAACAGAGCCAGCGAAACATTGCAGTAATTAAAACAGTAGAAGAAACAACATGGTGATGAAGATCCGATCAATTCCTGCCTAAAAACGTCACCAACTTATTCTAGACTTGAACGAAAATTAACCTAATATTGAACACCTTACAGATTGATATCTAAACCACTGATTCTGACACTGTTGAACCTGAATTCGTTGAAGAACAGGAAGCCAGCTGCGAATTGATGAGCGACTCTAAATCCTTGCTGAATTGAACGAGACATCAGACAGACTTCACAGCCTGGAGCTCTGATACTGAAAGGATCTTGAGATGAAGAGAATTTACTGAATTGAAGAAGCTTGAAGAAGACGCAATATTCATTCTTAAAATGTGAAGAGTTCGGTACATGCTTCCTTATATAGGAAGTGTTTACGGTTGAACTTCTCTGTAATTACAAAACAGCCCACATACTTATCTCAATCTACACATCACATCCTAAACTAAAATACAAATGTATATATCCTCTAACAGATACACATCCTCCACTTGTTGTTGTTCTTCTTGACAAAGACCGGTTTCACAATCCATGTCTAAAATCGGATCTCCTTCACAAAGTTTGCGTCGATCATCTTGTCCACCTCGTGGTGGATCGCTATTGCTTTCTCCTCCCCTATGGCGCGCTGCTTTTGGGTAATCGGAATGATGCTCGGGTCGATATTGACCTCATGCGTGATCACCTGTATGTTTATCCTAGGCATGTCACTCGACTTCCAAGCGAACAACTCTTTGAACTCCGCGAGGATCATCGAGAGCGCCTCTACCTCTTCTTTTGGTAGCGCCGATCCTATCTCACTATCTTTTTTGGGTCATCGACCTCGACATTGTTCATACCCTCAACAGGCTGAGGGTGACTCCTTTCCTCCCTAGGATCCTCCTTGGTCGGAATAGCGAGGGTTTCCTTTCTTCTCAGTACATGGCGGCGCACCGAAATTGCGTTGGGAAGTTGAGAACTTAGCATCTTATGATAGGTAAAGTGCACCATCTTATGTGGGTTGAGGATGGAGAGCCCCAGAATTGCGGTGTACGAAGTAGGAGCGTCTACCATGATGAAGATGACATTGATTGTGAGTGTCTTCCATCCTTCACCAACGTACACCGGTAGGGTGATGACACCTACCGGGAACGTAGCGTTCGAAACGAATCCCATCAAGGGAAGTTCACCTTCTTCAGGTCATTCTCCGACTTCCACATCTTGTTCAATGCCTCCAAGAAGAGCACATCAGTCGACCTGCCTGAGTCGATCAGTACTCGTTTGACGTCGTAACCATTGATCTTTGTGGTGATAACTAAAGCATCTTCGTGCGGGCACATGACGTGCTCTATGTCGGCTTCCGAGAAAGAGATTACGACCTCCCCTCCTCTCTAAAACACTTTCCTGCCTTTGACGTTCCTGCTATTTGGGCCACATAAACTTCACGGTCGGCACCCGTTTCTCCTCCTGTAGCGAAACCGCCAATGGTGTCATTCAGCGTCCCTTCCTTGCCCTTAAATGCTCATTCCCTCTTCTAAGCGACGCTCTTCTCTCCCTCTGGGGAGTCTGACTCCTCTCCCGGCACGCCACAAAGCTTTTCAGGTGGCCTTGTTGTATCAATCTTTCTTTATCCTTATTCAAGATATAGTAGTCATCACTTTTATATCTTTTACATTAGTGGTAGGAGACAATATTGGTTTGGTTCGTTACCCATGGGCATGACATTCTTCTTTAGAGCTGGGTAGTCGCCAAATCTTTTCTTTCCACCTCCGTTAACACGACGGAGATGTCTCTCTTTAGTGGGGCGAATGATGTCTCATAAACGTCTCTGTTGGGGAACACCAAGAATGGTCGACGCTGGTCGTGTGACGCCTTCGAGGAGCGGTGATCGGGTGTTTTGCCCTCTTGTATTTCCTTATTCGTTTCCTTGGGCACCTACCTCCCTTCCTTCGCTATCTCCAAGTCGACATACAACTTCACACGCCCTGATAATTCCTCCACAGTGTTAACCGAGATGATGCTCAGACTGTCGTACAGAGCGGAGCCTCACGGGCTGAGCGCTCTGACGAAAGTGTGTATGGTCGCACCTCCCATGATGAATTGGTCGATTCTTGCTAACTCTTTGTTGAAGCTGGTGTAAAAGTCACCCAGGCTCTCCTCATTCCTTTGCTTGAGGTGGTCTAATGTACCCACGCTCTTCAGCAGCTGCCTTCCACCCATGTCTTGCACGATGAATTTTTTGGAAAAGTATGAAAAACATGTAATATGTTTGCCAAAATTGGTATGTGATGAAACTTGTTTTGGGTCGCTGGTTTATGATATAACATGTTTCATTTTGTAGGTTTTAGATGAAACGTGTGTTTTTCCGTTATTTGTCCCGTTTAAAACCATCATGTGCCATGCACGTGACGTTGTTAAAATAAAATAAAAAAACAAATTCCAAAATTACCCTTACCTGTATTTCCATCATGCTGGAATTCTTCCCCTTTACTCCCTAACTTGCGTGAAACTAGAAATCATTGTCCTTACTTGTGATTCTTTGTTTTTTTTTCGATCAAGTAATTGCTAGAACATAATGAAGTAAGGGACGGCAATGGCGACTCTACTGACCACCAAACATCGACTCACATGAAAGAAATACTCTGGGAGACGACACAGAAATTTGTCTTTGATCCTTCAAGTATGTGATCACCATCATTTGGCAGCAACAACTCTGTCACTGAAGGAGGACTTAACTACTCCATATGCTTCCTTAGCCTACGCTCATAAAGAAAGTCTTACAAATTCTAAAAGCTAAGAAAATTGTGAAGTAATACGCGAAAGGAAGAAGATGATTCTGTGTCCATCGGTAGTAAAATTCATATTTCAATATTTTTGTCAAAATTAAGCAATCTAAGTTTTAACTTTGACAACTGATCTCAGATTGAGCACAACAAAGAAAATCTTGGCATTCCACATAAACAGGATTAAACATGGAACAAAGGAACATGCACTTCTCCTAGTGAATGATCATGGTTACCTTCAATGACCTCGTCGTGCTTAGAAAATGCTTCCCTAAGACTGTACTCATTTGTGGCCCAAGTGAGGCATGCATAACATGCCAGCAGAGTTAATACCGAATATAAAAGAATAACAAATTCATAGTATAACAAGAAGAGAACAATGGGCATCACCCCAACAAACAACTTTGAAGAAGACATGCAACGTAATGCTTGGTAGATAAATGGTTGGGTGGCAGAGAACTCCACCTTCACTTACGTGCTTGCTACCTGCTTCTGAATATTACTAGCCCTGCTTAAGAAATATTCTTTGCACCACCTACCAAAATAACAAATTTGTCACTCATACACTCTTGTTTTCTACAAAATAAACAAACCCATACAGTTGCAAAACAAACAAAGTTTGATCGCATCAAGCTTACACTGTAATCTTATAGTTTAAAAAAAGTGATTGTGCACCGACTTACATTCAGCATTCTAATGGTAAGGTTAATAATCATTATTAAGGCACAAGTGGTAAAAGATTTACAAGAGGCGACCCAAGATGCACAGAAATATATCATGGAGAGACAAAAAAATCTATAGCACCCACAATTATAATTCAGCTTACTAAGGTCATTTTGAACTCAAGTTTCATGTTTCAAATGTAAGGTATTCGTCACTTAGTATATATTGTCATACATGTTCTTCATATCAAACACATACTAGATTATCATTATCATCACATGTAGAAGAGTAAAATTTATCATCTCCACTAGCAGGAATTATATGCCAAGCATGAAATGTTAAGAGCTCCATAACACACTTGTTTCATTTCCATAACACACTACCATATCAAATACCAAAAATATACGAAAGCAATCTCCACAGAAAAAACAATCTTAATCAGGATAAGCATCACAATCGAACCAAATCTACCGATGAAAGGCCAAAATACTAGGATTAATATACATAAATACAAATAAATCGAGCGGTCCGTGAAAAGATGAAGCCTTCCATTATCACAGTCAACGATGTTGAAACAACATAGTAGAGATTCAACCAACGGACTTGGAAACACAATAAAGAAAAGAAAAATGAAGACGACATAGGCAACAGACGATGATTCGGAATTGGAATATGACATCGGCACTTCTACCTGAGGTTGCAGTTGCAATTGTGTCGGAGATTGGAGACGCAGGAATAATGAGTAGAATAACTACTAGGGAATTTAAGGTATTTCACACTGAACGTAGGTCACGAGCATAGCACGTGAGGAGTTAACGACAATTTTGTACTAAAACAAACAAACTTCATCTAAAACCAACAACAGTAAACATGTTTCATAAAAAATAAAAAAGGTGCCGCTTTTATAACAATGGGAAAACATATTATATTAATTTATACTTTTTCCTGAATTTTTCCTTCAAGTCTCCCCATGACCTGGCGGAGGCGTTGGGTAGCCCGAAGAACCAGTGGGAGGCGACACCTCCTAGGGTGACTGGGAAAAGTATAGCGAAATGATTGTCATCATTCTTCTGCTATAGGAGTGAAGCCTCGTGTCTTTGGATCTGTTCGACATGGTCTCCTTCACCATGGTAATAGTATATTCGGGGGGTATGCACGTGCGAACGCACAGTGACAGCCAGTATGTCGGTAGCAAACACGTTTGATGCTTTGTCGCGAAGACGAGGCATGACTCCGCTCTTCTGCGCTTTGACCTTCTAGGTGACAAGCTCCTCGATTTCCTTAATGGTTATCGAACCAAGGGGAAGAGTCATTGTCGTCCCTGTTGACGGTATGACGGCGCTCACGGGGAGCTCGGCTAGATAGGGCAACACCTGATGAGGTTGGGGCCGAGATGTAGCCTCCTCCACTTGGGTAGTGTCGTAATGTGCGGAGACTTCTTTCGATGACCTCGTCCAACGCTGCCATGAAGGCAGGTGTCAGAATCACCTCCGAGGCTACATCCAACTGGGGTAGCGCCTTACCTGAGGATGTTATGGCTGATTTGGCTAGCCTGGGCGCCTGAGGTTCGTCTGGAACTATCTGCTGGTGCCTGATGCGTATGTTGCTGGGAGGTCTGTCTCTCAAGTTACCTTGTTGGTTTAGGCAAATATGTTGAGACCCCCAAGTGCTGCTGGAGGTTGTGGAGGGAGTCGTTTTTTGTTGTCTTGAGGTGACTGCTCTTCGCTCAGGTGTTGGGGAAGCCATGGCTGGTTTTACTCAAGGTTTCCATAGACGGAGCTAGATGTTGGATCACGTAATTTGGTGGTACTCTGTCTGGAGCGTTCCGAGTTAGTCTCCCTGCTGATCCAATGACCTGCACAGAAGGAAAGCCCGAGGAGTTCCCGTTGTTCCAGGTCAGTCTCCCTGCGTTCCGACTTACTTGACCTGCACGATCAAGTAAGTCGAAGGTTCGTTGAAAATAGAGTAAATGCAAGGAGGGTTGCTAGAGAGTATTCAATGTAGCATTAAACTCGGGATGGGTAGGTGAGGGTATTTATAACCCCCACCTCTAAACTGATCCGGGTCAGCCCTAACCCTGGTTATGCCAGGTGTCATCTGGTTAAGTGAGCATGGTTGGGTGTTCATTAATGTGTTGAGTCGACAAATGCTTTTGGCAGACTTTCACTTCTGTTCTTTTGGTCAGACATGTCTGTATCGTCCTTAAATGGTCGTAAGTAGGTCAGGGGCGCCATGTCGACAGTTGTAGGCACGATTGTCCCTCTTACACGCATTGTACCTTGTACGAAGGGAGACAAGGATGGAAGGTACTTTGATTGGTGTCACACCACTGAAGAGGGGCGCACCACTCTGATTACGTACATGTGCGCCAACTGGGTTTACGGTGTCTCCATAAGCTGTCTTCATTAAGCACTCTTCGTAAGTTCACATGTATGGCACCCCACTGTGGTTCCTTGAGTGTCCAAGGCGTCACCGTGGACATATGTTCATGGGACATGGCCCAGACCAACCTTGCCTTTAGACTATGGCCATATGTGGCGCGCCCTTTTGTCTAGAGAGTAGCGGTGATACTGTCTCTTTCGGGTCGAGTCGGATCTTGATCGGATCGCCCGGGAGATATGGGGTTAGGACCCAACCTTAGTAAATATATATATAGTTTTTATGTTAAATTATAAAATGCTAGTTAGAGAATCAAGTATTGAACTGTTATGTCATCTTACATATGGTTACGCGCTTACTTACAAATTAAAACTTTTAGGTACGAAATCTATTGAAACTTTTATGTCAATACTGTTGGATCTTCATAATCCATTCCCTACTCAGGTGTCACTCTCTTTAGTGGTCGGACCTGCACAGATGATCAGTATCGGGTTGACCCATTTTTCTCCACTCTGAAACTTAAGTCACTCCAGGCTTTTGGAGAGATTTTATGTGTGTGGTAAAAATTCTGAATGTAATATATGACAATGAATGTCTGTATTTATAGCATTGGTTTAACCCAATGAATAGTGTTACCTTTTTTTATCATTGTTAACCTTTAACTGGAGTTAAACTGTCATTCGGATGGGACAAGGGTCTTATCCATAATTATCAGAGATGTATGATCCCCATTTAATGCGATCTAATCCCCATTTAATGTGATCTAATCCCCATTTAATGATGTCTTATCATGACACCTAGAGGCGACACCTTTAACAAGGTAACGCATCTCTGGACCTACGGTCGTCGCCAATATGGTAGATAGCCTCTTGTGATTTTATTTAAAAGGTATGTGATAAATTGTTATTACATAATGCATCCCTTATAAACCCCATCATCTGCCCCCCCATCCAAACAGGAGCTTTGGACTTGATTGGATAGAATCCTCTGTGAGCTTCAACTTCATATATAAGCATTAATTTGTCTCAACTGGGTTCTGATTTTAATAGGCGTCGATGAGCCTTTACGACCTTTATAAGGCGACGATTCGAATCTTTGGACGTCGGGAATTCAGAAACTCAAAGGCGGGAAAATTCAAATTTGAATTCGAATGGATAAATCGATTCATCTGCCCCCCCCCCTTGTGATGTCAGCAATCTGTGTGACCATTAGAGATCCAACGTCCCACATTGTCCGACGTTTTGGTTTTCTTTGATTTTGAATGGAATAGTTTCGTGACGTCAACAATCTGTGTGACTGTTATGATCTAACGGTTCACCATACACGACGTTTCAACTTCCAACGATCCATCATGCACGGCCTTTTAACTTTGGTTGCATTGATTACCATTTCTTCAAGGGTCCACTATAAAAAGGGGTGGCCCATTCATTTTGAATACTTTTAGCCAATTTAGCCCTGCCTTCTCTCTAGAAAACCTATTTGTTTAGCAATCGCATCATTTATCTCAAAACCCATCATGTCCCCTCTCTCTTATAGGCAACGCCCTTCTATCCCTTCTAGGACTAGGACTTCGACTCCTCTTCGCCATGAAATTCTTTAGTAGTCCCTTTTGTATGAGCACCTCAATATCCCTTTTCAAGGTTTTGCAGTCGTCGGTACTATGTCCCTTGCATCAGTGGTATAGAAAATATTGATCATGATAGAGGCTCATAGGTCCTTCAATCTTCCGAGGAGAGGTGACACCCAATCTTTCTTTTCCATTTCGTTCAAGATGACCGAAATTTCTTGGTTTAAGTCGTAAAAGCCTCGAAAACTTCTCTCATTGTGCATTGCATGGTAGGGCGTCGCTTATCCTCTTGAGGGTGACTTCTCTGCGATCGCTGCACTGGCCTTTTTCCTTCCTGCACCTCCTTCCTATGATCTTTAGGAGGTTTTCTTCCTTCCTTGGCTATCTCGAGGTCAATGTATGACTTGACTCTTGCCACCATATCCTCTCCGGTGTGGACAGGTATGAAACTTAAACTTTCATATAAGGTCGAGCCCCTGGGACCCAATGCTTGGACAAATGCTCGAATGGTCTCACCTCCCGTGATAACCTGATTGATACTAGCCAAACCTTTATTAAAGCAAGTGTAGAAATCTCCCAGACTTTCTTCACTCCTTTGCTTGATGTGGTCCAGGGTGCCAAAACTCTTTAGCAATTGTCTTTCGCCCATATATTGGACGATAAACTTCTCCTTCAAGTCTCCCCAAGATTTTATGGACGTTTTGGCCAGGCCAAAGAACCAATGGGAGGCGACGCCACCCAAGGTTGATGGGAAAAGGAGTGCAAAATGATTATCATCATTAGTTCTTCCCAATAAGGAGGCTTCATGCCCCCGAATATGCTCCACGGGATCACCTTCCCCTCTATAATAATCGATCCTTGAGGTTTGAATATGCGATGGCACCGTTATAGCCTAACTTTCTGTAGTAAACGGGTGTGACGCTTTGTCCCTCAACTGAGGCATCACCCTGCCCTTCTGCTCCTTCACAACACTAGCAACAAGCTCTTTAATCTCCTCAAGGGTTATTATGCACGGGTGAGGAGCCATTGTTACTATTGGTCTATGTGTGGCTACGCTCCTAGGCGAAGGATCCATCCGACCTGGTGGTCCATATATCGGGACGACCTGAGGTCTTGAAGTTGCTGCCTCCGTGCGATGACGCTCGTTAAGACGAGCAGCACGGTCTGTGACCATACGTTCTTTTCGGTTTAAGAGCTCGTCTATTCCCTTTATGAGTGCAGGGGTAATGACATTTTGGGCATTCTGCGCCACTAGCGGTGCTCTTCTTCCTGAAGACGCAATATGGGATTGCGCTGGTATGGACGACGCCTGATCCTGCTGAGGTAGTGGTGTCATTGGAGGCTCTAATGCTTATGTCCTAACAGATAGAGGGACTTTCACATGGCCATCTATCGGGGCTGATGCACTTGGCAGCGTCGCTCCGATGTTGTTCTCCAGGTTCGGAATAAAAGCCAAAGGCATCAGGTGCTGCTCCAAACTGTGGAGTAAACTTCTTTCTTCAAGTTGTTGGTGGTTTTTCTTTGCTCGTGTGTTGGCGGGAACCATGACAATATTTAGGTCAAGCTTCCCATAGACGACGCCAGATGTTAGATCTTCAGAATCCTTTCCTTACTCAGGCGTCGCTCTCCTTAGCGGTCGGACCTGCACAGATGAACAGTCTCGGGTTGATGTTAGGATGTATGTCTAAGATGAGTATCTTGCAGCTGAAGTAAGTACCGTGGATGTCAAGAAGAGTTGAGAAGCTTGTAGAAGGATGTAGATTGTTTAAGAGTGTTATAATTGTGTATAGGTTTAGTTCAGTTGTTTAGTATAAATAGGATTAAGTTGTAATAGTTTGATTAACACATTTCAATATTAAGAATTATGTATTCTGATTCTGTTATCCAGTTGCTTAGGCTCTAAGCTTTCTTTCTTTCATCTTCGTCTTCATCTTCTTCTTCTCCTAGTTTGTGCTCAGATTACTGATATGGTATCAGAGCCATTCTGATTCATTTTCACTGTGTGACTCAAGAAGATCTGGTGAGATTTCTTCTTCTATCTCGATACTCTGTTATCTGTCTATTTCGGATCATCTGCTCTGTTGCGGTGCTGTTTGTTCTGCAATCTTCAGAAGTCATGGATGAAGATATTCTGGCGGTCATCAACAAGAGGATTTGTCAGCTGACTGGTGAGGATAACTTTCAAGCATGGAAGCACTAGGTGTTACTAGCGGTCAGAGGTCTTAACCTCGAAGGTTATCTGTTTGGAACTCTGCAAATACCTCGGCTGATAGATGATGATAAAGGAAACAAGGTACCGAATCCTGACTTTCCTAAGTATTATCAACAAGATTCATCTCTTGCATCTTGGTTGCTCGCATCAATAGCCTCACCTATCAGTAAAGGTCTAGTAGGATGTATGACAACTGCCTCTATATGGAACAAACTGCATTAGAATTTCTCATCCTCTTTGACAACACGTATTATGAGCCTTTATGATAGATTGAAGGTTAGGAAATTGTTAAATCAATCAATGAGAGATTACCTGGCTCAGATTCAGCTTACTTGTGATAGTTTGGCAAGTTGTGGCCATCCTATAAAAGAAATGCAACAGATATCGATAATATTGAACGGTGTTAAAGGACAATATGATAGTGTGATTGTTGTTATCCATGCGAGTCGCAATCCACATGATCTCTAGGCCAGGCAGAGAGATGTGTTGTTTGATACTTCATTAGTCACTGCCAATGTTGCTATGAAAAGCTCAGAACAGATCACCAAGTCAGGAGAATATTCCACTCAAGCTACCACAGTCGACACAGGTCAGTCACAACAGAAGGTGAACACATATGAGTATCAGACTAATTTTGTTGCCTATGGTCGAGGAAGAGGCTGAGGACGAGGCTATGGGAACAACAAGCCGCGGTGTCAACTTTGTGGAAAATTTGGACACTTAGTTCATCGATGCTTTCAGAGGTTCAACGTGAACTTCCAAGGTGTGACTGCTCAGTCTAATGACAGCATGAGTGTAAATCTGTCGATGTCATATGCAAACTCTACTGTCTCCAAACCAGCAACCACACCATCATACAGTCCAGTTGCTCAAATTGTTACTTCTGACCCTTCGATGAATACTGTCAATCCTTTTCAGTCTTATGGATCTTCATATCCCACTTCTATGATCAATCCTTGTATTCCTTATTCTCCTGCATATTATCCATCTTTACATCCATCTTATTCATTCATTTCTCCTTTTCACATCCCAAACAACAACACCAGTTCCCTATGACAAATAACAACTCAACATACTCTCCTATGTCTTATAACCCCAGCTTACCATCAACACCTGTTCAAACAACTAATCCTCCTACTACGTTGGACAATTCTCATCAAGTTCATTTAACCTTGGCATCTGTAAGTGGATCTAGTGTTGTGGACAAGGCCTGGTACACAGATTCAGGTGCCACAAACCACTTCTCGCATGAGGTACCAGCTGGTGCTCAATCCTATTCTAGATCTGGTAAGGTTAAAGTTGGCAATGGTCATTACTTAGACATCAGTATTGGTACCTTGGTCATAAATACTTCTTCCAAACCTCTGATTTTACATAATTTGCTTCACATTCCGCAAATTACTAAGAATTTGGTTTATGTATAGTAGTTTACCAAGGATAACAAAGTTTACTTTCAGTTTCATTCCACTCATTGTGTGGTGAGAGATTCTCAAAGCCATCAGGTGCTGCTTAGAGGATCTGAAAGTGATGGATTATACAAATTGGATTTCAGTGATTTTGATAAAACAGTGTTGAATTCTGTTAATCATAGAAAGAACAATGTCTGTTTTGCTACTACTTGTACTGATACTGATATGATTTTCAATAAGAATGTTGCTTGCAATGTTGTTCAAATGAAACTCTCTCCTATCACTCTACATCAGAGATTGGGCCATCCCTCTCAAAATATTCTTTCGATTGTAATTAAGCAATCCAATATGAATTTTTCTTCTCAGATACCTATGTGCAATGCCTGTGCAATTGGGAAGAGCTGTAAAATGCCTTTCAACTCCTCTCAAATAGAGTATCATCTTCCACTTGAACTGCTTGAAATGGATTTGTGGGGACCTGCTCCTGTGTTCTCTAATGGAAATAGGTACTATCTCAGTATAGTTGATGTTTTCTCTCGATATACATGGATCTACTTTCTGAAAAACAAGAATGATGTGTCTGTTATCTTTCCTCAATTTCAAAAAGCTGTTGCAACACAGTTGGGTTTTAAAATCAAATATGTTCAAACTGATGGAGGTGGTGAGTTCAAGGCCTTGTCATCTCTGTTTATTCAGCATGGAATTAAGCATAGAATCACATGTCCATACACGTATGAACAAAATGGCATAGTTGAAAGAAAACACAGACACATTGTTGAGATGCGATTGACATTACTAAATCAGGCTTCCAAACCTATGCATTACTGGAGTGACGCATTCTTTACAGCTATTTTGTTTAATAAATAGATACCTTCTAAGGGGTTGGATAGTGTCTCAACGCATGAGAAACTGTTTTGTAAACCTCCGGGTTATGATTTTTTAAGAGTTTTTGGATGTTTGTGTTATCCTTTTATCAGGCCCTTTAACAAGCACAAATTAGACTACATATCTACACCATGTGTGTTTATAAGGTATTGTGCAAGACAGCATGGTTATAGATGTATGGATGATTCAGGTAGAGTATATATCTCGAGACATGTCAAGTTTAATGAATCAGTGTTTCCTTTTGATGTGAAATCAGGCTCATTCATGCAGTCAGGTGCAGTTAAAAATACAGCTACATCTCTGCCCTTCTTTCTCCATTTCAATTCTTCAATTTGTGATCCAGTTGATGATATTGTAGATAGTATTCCTGTTCCAGCTCCTCCGGTGCATCCATCTAACATTCATACAAGGTATGATACCACTTCTCCTGATGAGCCTCCACCAGTTAACACTGAATCGTCTCAAAAAGATCAGGTTAACAATCAGGTTACTTCTTTTCCTTCTGAAAATGTTATTACTTCTTCTGGGGATGCTAGAGAGGTTGTTTTCATATGTTATTATATATGGGCTTTCTGACTCTTTGCTTGTTCCTATTAGGAATAATCAGGTTGCACCTTGGACTGACATTTGGTCCACATCACTGCCTCCTACAGAACCAACTGTTGCAGCAGCATCTGTTGATCATTCTCATACAAAATCTAGAAATAACACTCATTCTATGCAGACTAGGTCCATGTCACGAAATTTAACTGCCTTAACTACTTCGTTGGTTGCTTCCACAGATTTCACTAAAACTGTGCGTGATGATGTTCATATTGCGATGCAATATCCTGAATGGTCCACAACCATTAGTGATGAACTTCAAGCATTGGATGTGAACAATACATGGTCATTAGTCAAGTTACCTGGTGGTAAAATTCCAATTGGCTGCAAGTGGTTGTTTAAGATCAATAAGAATTCAGATGGTTCAATTGCAAGATACAAGGCACGTCTGGTTGCTAAGGGATTTTCTCAAAAAGCAGGGTTTGATTTTCAGGACACGTTTAGTCCAGTGATGAAGGCTCCTATTGTAAGAATCATTCTAACTCTTGCTTTAACTCATAAATGGCAGCTTAGACAAGTTGATGTGAACAATGCATTTTTACATGGTGAATTGTTTGAGGATGTTTATATGAATCAGCCACCTGGTTTTGAGTAAACTGATAATCAAGGTAATGTTCTTGTTTGTAAACTGAATAAGGCTCTCTATGGACTCAAGCAAGCTCCTCGGGCATGGTTTGAGCGTCTCAAAAGCTTTATGATTCAGTCTCTTAAATTCTCTGTTTCATTAGCTCATAGTTGTCTCTTTATTTAGAAGTCTAATGCAGGTATGGTTTTTCTTTTAGTATACGTTGATCATATAGTTATAACAAGTAGTGTTATAGATGCTATTGAGTTGGTTATTTCAACAATTAATAGTGAATTCAAACTAAAAGATCTTGGCTCTCTTAACTATTTTCTGGGTATGAATGTACAGATTGTCGAGGATAGTTTAGTCCTAGGACAAAGGAAATATATCAATGAGTTGCTTCAAAGAACTGGCTTGTTGGATGCTACACCCTTACCTACACCAATGTCAGATAACTTCCTTACAAATGTAACTGAAGTTCAAGGAGATTCTCCTCCTGCAGATGAACATTTGTATAGAAGTATCATAGGTGTTTTACAGCATGTCTGTGTTACCAGACCTGATATACATTTTGTTGTTAATAAGATGAGTCAGTATATGCAACATCCTTCCATTTGTCACTGGAAAGCTGTTGTTCGTATACTAAGATATCTCAAAGCAACGATAGATCATGGTCTGCTTTTTCGTGCTAATCCTGTAGTTTCTTCTGATGTGGTGTTAGTCTCCTATGTTGATGCTGATTGGGGAAGTGATCTAGCTGATCGTAAGTCTGTGTCTAGTCACTATCTTCTATTAAATGGTAATCTCATAGTATGGAGTTCTAAGAAGCAACCAGTTATTTCTCGATCGCCAGCTGAAGCCGAGTATAGGGCAATTGCAAATGCTGTTTGTGAAGTTATGTGGGTAAGATCTCTTCTATCTGAGCTTGACATTAAACTAACCTCAGTTCATATTATTTGGAGTGACAATACAGGAGTTGTGGCATTGACAGAGAATCTCATTCATCATTCAAAGATGAAACATGTTGAGCTTGATATGTGCTTCGTCAGGGAAAAGGTTTAGACTGGACAAGTTATGGTGAATTTTGTTCCTGCTTCGGAGCAACTTACAGATATCTTGACCAAACCAATCACTGCAAAATAATTTGTGCCTTTCAAAAAGAAACTTGGGGTTATGTCATTTAAAGAGCTAACTTCCTCTTATTGTGATACAAAGCATTTCACTGAGAATGAAAAGGTTCAAGATGTTGCTTCAGATGATGAGTAAGTAGGTGTTAGTATATGTCATGTTAGGCTATAAATTGAGTCTGGTTGTCATTGGTTGTGTCTGTTTTTTTTTATCCTAATATTGTTTTGAGAAGTGTTTCTGTTTTTCTATCTGTTTGTTTATCTGATATCTTCATGAGTTCTTGTTCGTCTATATTTTCTGATTGTATTGAAACAGCTTGTCTTTATCTCCTCTATATGATTTGTTCATAGCAATCACTTGACACTACTTGTGTTCAGATTATCTCTGAATTGTTTCATGTTTTTTGGTTTTCTATCCTGATTGATTGAATTTTTTTCAGACTTGAGTCTTGTCTCTCATTATGATTTCTGTTGATATCTGTTCATGTCTTTTGCATAATTAGCTATATGGAATTATGCTTCGACTATTTCAATTACATGTTTGATCTGTCTCTGCTGGAAAAAAAAAAAAAAAAAAAAAAAAGAGGAATATGAATAAATAATTATCTGATATGAAGATACTCACATAGGGTGAAGGTTGAATCCAAAAATAACACTCCTTAAAGAAAACGTTAAAGAGACTTTAAGGAGTTGTTTGAGGATGTAAAAATGGAGGAACATGAAAACCTCCCAACTTCATTGGCAAGATAGAGAAAAATGGAAACCTCTATGTGAGTTGATGAAAAAAAATCAAAGCATGTATAGCTGATTCAAAGCAAATTGATCGTCTGTTGTAGAGACAATGATACTGTAATTTGTGGTTGTTGTTTGCAGAATTCTGTGTAGTTGTCATGAGAGGCTTGTCTGATATTAGATAGATGTATAGTGATAGATGAGATTCGTCTTAAAAAAGATTGATAAATCAAGTGTGAATACCAGTGGTATGAAACGATAATGTTGATAATTCTGGTTATATAAGTATTTCAAGTGATTACAGGTGTACAGTTTATATAGATGAAGTGAAAGATTGATTGGGTCAATTCAATCAGAATGCAGAAGAAGGAAGAATTCTGATTAAGTATCAGATGATCAAATTGGAATTGAAAAGAAAACTTCTCAAGGGAATGTTAGGATGTATGTCTAAGATGAGTAGCTTGCAGCTCAAGGAAGTACCGTGGATGTCAAGAAGAGTTGAGAAGCTTGTAGAAGGATGTAGATTGTTCAAGAGTGTTATAATTGTGTATAGGTTTAGTTCAGTTGTTTAGTATAAATAGGATTAAGTTGTAATAGTTTGATTAACTCATTTCAATAGAAAGAATTCTGTTTTCTGATTCTGTTATTTTGTTATTCAGTTGCTTAGGCTCTAAGCTTTCTTTCTTTCATCTTCTTCTTCTCCTAGTTTGTGCTCAGATTAGTGATAGTTGACCCATTTTCCTCCACTCCGAAACTTAAGTACCAAGCTGTTGGAGAGCTTTTATGTGTGTGTGGTAAAAATTCTGAAGGTAATAAATGACAATGAATGTCTGTATTTATAGACTTGGTTTAACCCGATGAATAGTGTTACCTTTTTTACTGTGATTAACTTTTAACTGGAGTTAAACTGTAATTCGAATTGGGACAAGGGTATTATCTATAAATATCACAGATGTGTGATCCCCTTTTAATGCGATCTAATCCACATTTAATATGGTCTTATCTTGACACCTGGAGGCGATGTCTTTAATAGAGTAACGCCTCTCTGGCACTATGGGTGTCGCCAATATGGTAAATAGCATCTTGTGATTTTATTTAAAAGGTCAGTGATAAATGGTTATTACATAAGGCGTCCCTTATAAACCCCATCAAATACTAATTATATATCTGAATTATATTAATATACGGACCTCATATTGATTATATGTTTATGTATATTGATTATAAGTTTATGTAAATTTTTGTATCCAAAAATCGAGCCAACAAACTTCTGTTACTATTTTATCGTTTTGCCAAAGATACAATTAGGTTAGGCGCATCTCTAGTTTATGGATTATAAATTATTTAATAATAATGAGTGTTCCAATCATAGTTATCAGAATTGGACCGACCATCAAACCGGCAAGAGGGCATGTTCACTATTCGTCCGGTCCAATCCGGTTCAGTGTACGGTTTACTGTTCACACCGGAAGAAAAAAAAAGACAACTCTTTGTTGCATCGCAACTGCAGTTAAACACAGAGAAGACAGAAAATATACAGTTATTACTGAAACAAGCTTTCTCCAACATGAAAATGGCTGCACAGTCTGCATCGTTAAAGTATACATTGGTTCAACTTTTACTTTTCTTTCCCATTAAAAAGGATTCCGAACAGGTCCTCACCACACCGTAATTTACAGACCTTTGAAGATGAAAAAAGAGTAAACCATGAAGAAATCAAGAAACCACCAACCTGCTTCCATGGCTGTTGGCTTCACCACCGAGCTCCGTTCTTGAACTGCTATACTTATTTATTGGGTATTTGGGATTTTCCCTTTTTCACTGCAAATGCGAACTTGTCAGCAACGGAATCACTATTCATGTCCCTTTTCTTACTCTCCGTCGTACTGGACTGTTGGTTATGGTCACCGCAAGGTCATGAACGACCGCGTGAAACGGAAGCTTACCAGGCAGCGGAAGCTGCGGTACGCCACAAATGATGAGCTCGGACTGGATCAGGTGAAGAGCCTTCTTTCCCAGTCAACGCCCGAGCAGCGGTCTCCCCCAAGATCTTCTTCTGTACCACTACCCCGACCGATGTCGCTGCCTCTTCCCGATATTTCCGCCTTCATCTGTCAGACTCGAACTCTGTGACTGGTAATCAAGGGAGTCTCTGCTCTTCACTTGTAAGGTAAGGTTACTCAATTTCCATTTCAGCTCTATTTTCTGGGTTTATCTGTTCTTGCTAAAAATAGGAACTGCTCAGCAAAGTTCAATCACGAAAGTGAATTTTCCAGTAAAATTCATTCATCTGTGTGGATTCAGGATATGATCGTTTTTTTCCTTGAATTGCAGAAACATCATCAATGTCTAATCTTGACATGTTCTTGAATTGCAGACCATTCCCATTGAACTTCAACACCACCAATCCCACTGACCGGGGAAAAAATCAGTAAAAAAGTGACCCGGAAATCGGATGATTTTTTAAAAACTGGTCGGTTTTCCAAAAATTATCTGGTTCAACCTGATTTAAACACTGTTCATTTGTAAAACGGTCTTTTAACTGAACCAAACCGGACAAGAGTCCGGTTCCCGATTGAACTGCCGGTCCGGTACGATTCTGATAACTATGGTTCTGATACCATTGCCCAGAGCTCTTCATATGTGACACATGCAAGAGACAAACAATTAACATTAAATGAGGGGATATATGAAACATACAATATATATAAGGGTTAATTATCACGTAGGTAGCTAAATTTGACATAGCTAAATTTGACATGGTTTGACAAGTAGGTACTCAAACTTTTTTTTATTGCATATAGGTTGCCGAACTTTTGAAAATTAGCAAATAGATTTCTGACGTTAATTTTTCCGTTTGTTTGTGACGGAAATCGGTTCAAACCCGGTTTAAAATTGGTTAAATCTAACCACTTTATTATTATTTATTTTTTAAAATGTAGAATTTATATACCAACACATGCATGACTTGGTTTAGGGTTGATTCATGCATGTGTTTGGTATATAAATCATATTTTTTTAAAATAAAAAATAAAGTGGTTCGATCGAACCGATTTCGAACCAATTTTTTAGTCGGTTTTCGTCACAAACCAACAGAAAAATTAACGTCAGGAACCTATTTGTTAATTTCCAAAAGTTCGGCAACCTATTTGCGGCAAAAAAAAAGATTGAAAACGTACTTGTCAAACCATGTCTAATTCGACTACATATTTGATAATTAACCCTATATATAAACACATACAAGTAATTACCTATAAGACATGAAAGGTTTAGTAGGAACAAGACGAGTCAATAACTTTCCTTGACCAAATACTGACCTACCGACTTAAATTATAAATGGTTTTCCCTCTATCCTGGATAGCAATATGGAAACAGAACAGTCAGATGTATTCCTTTTTCTGCATAATTATATAGTATATTATATGTGGATGCTCTGTTGTTGCATATCACGATGATTAGTCAACTCTCCTTTCAGATGGAACGAACAAAATATTGACTTATTCCAAACCAACTATGCCTCGACTCTTGTTGACTCGATCCAAGTGATGACTTAAGTGCAGGCGCTGTTGTCGTCGGAGATGTCCCCATTGCCGGAGCTGAATCTGGAGTAGGGAGACGACAACAAGGAACTCAACACACTGCAATGGAGTCATGATGTCTAAAACACCTTTTAGAGTCTTCAGACGAACACAGTCCGCAGACTTCATCAGTCTCTCCAGACCACACGAAATGCTCGCCAGGGCCGCATCCATCATTCCCCTCGTTGGGCTTGCACCGTATTCCTCTACGTAAACACGGAATTATTATTACAAGAAGGAAACACAAAGATTTACAATGAACTCATACAGTCTCAGGGTAGATCTGGACGATTAAAAAATAAAATTGGAGAAACCTACCAACAGTTGTAGCTCCGACGTCATCCGTGACTGGGCTGGCGAAGCGAGCCAAGTCGATCACTTTACGATCAGCAAGACCCACCTGCTGCCGCTCCTGCTCTCTCTCTATTCTTGCTTCCTCGTACTTAATCTTCACACGCAGCTGCTCTATCTTCTTCACCTGATCCTCCGATAGGTCATTCAAGCCGATACTGCCAGTCTTGCGGACAGAGGCCACGAGCTGGAACACTGTGGACGGTTTCCATCCCGTGAACCAGGAGTAGGCATTCTCGAGTGGGGTCCACCAGGAAGGGGAGAAAAAGGGGAGCACATCCACGTGAGCTGCTGCCCACTTCTCAGTGTAGTACTCCTTGTGATGGGCAGTTAGCTTGGAGACCAAGTGTTGGAGGTCGGCATGGTTCCGGGACTCCCGGGAAGCTCCGATGAGTTGAGGGAGAAATAGTTGAAGCTGATAATGCCATTTTTCGTAGTATTGTGAAAACTTCTCTTCCGTTTTCATCTTCAATCCTTAATTTGGTCCGTGGTTGATTATGAGATCAGAGAGACAGAAAAATGAAGGGGGTGGCGGAGGAGGTATATATGTTGGAGTTATAGAGTAACCGAAACAAGAAACGAGGATGTTGTCATTATAAGAACGTCCACCATACGTCAATATATAGAGGTGAGATCGATTAGGGCTTGCTTTTATATATATACGAGATTTTTTTTAAAAACAATATATACCTACGAAAATTTGCTATTAGAAAATATAGAGAGAGCCTTAGCTCATGACTTAAAAGCTAGGAAAGGCCGTCGGTTCTGTTTTTTGTGAAAAAAAATTTATACTAAAGCTACACGTATTTATATATACTATGGATTCGAAACCTCCACCTTCAGTATATTGATTACGGTATTTAACTACTTTAAGTAAAAAAAAATGGAGAATATGCAGTGGGGTTGGGAATATTATAGCAGAAGATATTTCCAATTAATTTAGTTTAAGAGGTTAAATTTTCTAAACTTAAGTAAGAAAAGAAAAGAAAGCTAAGAGTTTAATATTTCAAAAGCATAGATTTTTCTGAAGAAAAAAAGAGTAATAAAGCATTAACGCTTAACCCAAAGTGAGTGTAATCCAATTGTGGTAGGTCCCAGATGGAGTGCGAAACGAAGGCCACGGTTGTATTTTGCTGCGTGTCTGAGTTGGTGAATGCATGAGCAACATTCGTTCTCTCTCTCTTTGTATTGGATGGAGGCAAAGGGCAAGGGACTCGTTCCATTTAACAAACCGAGTTCAGTCGTTTCACTACAACCTTTGATCGTCTCCAAGGGACGCGTATCGTGTGGAGGCTATGGGGAGACACGTGGAGTGTGGGGGAGGCATCATCACTTTAACGTGGAAGGTCAGGAGGGTTTTGGATGTAAAAGATCTCTGACCGTGCTCATGGGATTTAGGGTTTCTGAATCAAATATCTCCTTACCTACCTAGCTAGCTAGTAACTGGATATAGACACTACAATTTCGAGTTTTAACTTCGGTAAAAAATTATTGTTAACTTTTAGAGTTAACAAAATGTTCGAGCCGGTCACCCCGTCATTAAAGGTTATGCCTACGACATTTGTTGTTGTTAAACACAAGTCAAAAACGATAATATATTGTTGATGTTATAAATGAGCTTTACTGATGAAAATACTTCATCGTTGAATTGTATTTTTAGCAGTGACTTTGAGGGACTGCTTTTTATTCGAAACAACGTCCATTAATTATCCTGTAAATATGTGTATGTAGTGCAAATCCACCATTAAAATCACTTGATACGGGCAGTTGATGTTGCTGCTAAATACATGTTTTTAATGATACCAACTACTAATATCAGTTTATGTCGCTACTAGACACAAGTTGTTTGTGTCAACAACCACTAATCATTGTTAAATACAAACTTATGTGATGTGATTTTATTAATTATCTAGTTATTGATATATGATATGAACTACACAATACATTTTAAAAAATACAATATATTATTTATCCAAGTATATATATACATATACATCTTAATTAATAAACATCCAAACTATGAGAACTTACAATAATTTTGAATGTATATACATAGTTATTCAATCACATGAAGACTTACAACTAATATGGTTTTATAATTGAGATGCTTGTTAATTTGGAACTGTCGAACCTCAGATCAGACTTTTCCCGACCCTTTTTGGAAATTTGTTTTTTATATTTGTTCGCTAAAAAATGTTGAGTCTTGGCGAACAACGGGTCTGATCGAGCGGTGTCATTAACCGGACCGAAAAAATGAAAGAGTCGCAGCCGATTAATTAAAGGCTAATCAGAATCTTAAAATTTGTCTAGGATACATGGAGTTATCCTAGGGCTTGGAAAGGTCTACATCCAGAGAATTGAGTTCAGGGGTTTGATTACCTCTTAAGAGCTCGCAAGCCCATAATCCACCCTTTCGGTATTTAAGTTTGCTTTTGAAATTATTTTTTACCGATTTACCCGAATTTTCCGATTTGATCATGCTTGACTAAAAAGATGACATGCATTTTTCTTTAAATGAAATAAACCATGTACAACCATTTTTATTTATTTTAAATAAATAAAAAAAAAGAGGATGAAGTTAATTGTGCTCGAAAAAAAAAAGTGGTTTAACTTTGGAGTCATTCTAAACGTGCCAAACATGCACGAATGATTTTGAAGATATTAAGCACGTGAACCAATTTGTAACACTTTGAGAAGTCATACGATGTCCAGAAAAGTTAAGGGATCAAAACACAATTATTTGAAAATTCAAGCTGTGTTGAAAAGATTTTTAAAAATTGCAGATATGACCCAAATTGTTCCTGGTTTGGTTTATAACACTTGATAAAGTCCTAGAACGACCCAAGAGTCCAAGGATCGAGTTGTAATTTTCATCAAAGTTGAGGAATGACGAAAGTTAGTTTTGAAAATATTTTTATCTCATATATATATATCTAATATTATACATATACATATAGTATCACATATACATAATATATATATTATACATATACATATAGTACCACATATATATAGTATCACATATACATATTATACATATATATACATAAAGTATCACATATATATTAGGGTTAATTACTTAATTAGTTTTCTCATATTAGACGTTTGACTTCTCATATTGTTTTCTCACTAGTCGACCTTAGAGTCCTTCTTGATGGAGTTCCTTAAAGTTCATGCTACGTCCACCTGTCATGGGGACATTCTCAAATGTGAAGCAATACATGTTTATGCAATTTTCTCTTTGTTATGAATAACCATGTTTTGAAAAAGGATGTAGGAATCTTAAAAGCTCTCTTGTAGTCAGTTATGGGTGGTTGTGACCCCTTTTAGATTATGTTTTTGACATGGAAAATCTCTTTGAAACAACCCTTTGAGACCATAAAGAATACACATGATTCAGTCTTGTACAAGGTCTATCCATGCGAGTTAGTCGAGGCAGCTCAGACTAATGTCAATGACACCTTCTCTTCATTGCTACTGTGGGAGAAACAATGTCGTCTACTTTTGAGTAGATTTTTTGTTTTTTTAATCTCTCAATTTCCTTTCCTTTTTCTACTGTATATAAATTTTTTTACTGCACCGCTCGGTTCTCAATGGCGTAGTCGAATCCGAGTAGTTTCGCCAACCATGTGTGCTGCAGGGGTGTGGTCACCTTTTGCTCGAGTAAAAACTTTAGACTCTGCTGATCAGTTCGGATGATGAAGTGTCTATCAATGAGGTAGTAGTGCCATTTCTTAACTGCGAAGAGTATGGCCAATAGCTCCTTCTCATAGGCCGAAAGAGCTTGATGTCGAGCGGAGAGTGTCTTACTGATGAAGGCGATAGGATGACCGGCCTGCATTAGAACTGCTCCAATCCCGAATGCTGAAGCATCTGTTTCAATAACGAATGGTTTCTCAAAGTCGGGCAAGGCTAACACAGGTGCAGATTGAAGTGCTTCCTTGAGAAGAGAAAAAGATGTTTCCGCAGCAGCTGACCATACAACTTTATCTTTTTTTAGGAGCTCCGTAAGAGGCTTGCAGAGTGAGCCATACCCTTTGATAAAGCGCCTATAATAACCAGCCAATCCCAAAAAACCCCTTAGTTGTCGAATGGTCTTGGGTTGAGGCCAATTAGAAATGGCTTCCACCTTTGAAGGATCTGTCGACACACCCGACCCTGTCACAAAATGTCCGAGGTACTCCACCTTTGACCCCCCAAATGAGCATTTGCTTAACTTGGCGAAGAGGGAATGTTCCCTGAGCTTGAGGAGAACCGCCCGGAGATGTTGTTCATGCAAACCAGAATTGGCGCTGTAAATAAGGATGTCGTCGAAGAAAACTAAAACAAACCGACGAAGGAATGGCTTAAAGATTGAGTTCATCAGATGTTGGAAAGTCGCAGGGGCGTTGGTAAGTCCAAAAGGCATCACCAAGAACTCGTAGTGGCCTTCGTGGGTTCTAAAATCCGTCTTGTGGATGTCTTCCTCACGCATCCGGATTTGATGGTACCCAGATCGTAAGTCGAGCTTAGAAAAAATTGTAGCTCCGTGTAGTTCATCAAGTAACTCCTCCACCAATGGAATAGGGAACTTGTTCCGGATCGTGGCAGCATTTAATTTCCTATAATCCACACAAAACCTCCATGAACCGTATTTTTTCTTGACGAGGACAAGTGGTGCAGCGAATGCACTTGTGCTTGGCTGAATAACCCCGTTTTTCAGCATCTCAGTGACTAGTTTCTCAATCTCTGCCTTTTGAATATTCGGGTAACGGTATGGCCTTACTGCAATAGGCTGTGTTCCTTGCCGAAGAGGGATAGCATGGTCAATTGACCGTTGTGGGGGAGGCCTCGTTTGTTCATCAAAAACGTCACTAAATTCGCTTACCAAGTTTCCAAACTGATGTGGGACTGTGTTTTTGATTGCAGGACCCGATGCATCCGCAGGAGAGATCGTCAAGCTGCAAAGGTGAATGGACGCAACCTGTTTCTCCGTATCCAGCAGCTTGTTAATCCGAGAAGAAGAGGAGATACTGACAGCAGGTTCTTTGTGTCCTTGCAGCTCACAGAGTTGTTCCCCATCGAAGAATTTCACATACAACTTATCGAAGTTCATCACCACATCTCCGAATCGAGACAACCACTGGGCACCCAGAATGAGATCAAAAGAGGACAGGGGAATTAACAGCACATCAGCAGCATATGATCGGCCTTGTAAGGACCATTGGAACCCATGACAGGCTAAGTTGCATTTCAGGTTTTGGCCATTGGCCATACCAACATGGAAAGGCGGAACTTGTACGTCAGGACATCCTAGCCTACGAGCAGTGGCAAGATCCAAAAAATTGTGGGTCGAACCTGAATCCACCAGGATGTGAAGTGGCTTGCCCGCAGCCGAACCCACCACACGGATGGTAGAGCCCCCAAATGATCCAGTTATTGCATGAAGCGAAATGACTGGATTCTCGCTGACCGGTTCAAGGGATCGAGTATCGACTGATGCGTCCTCAATCTCAGGTAAGGCACCGTCTGACTCCACTTCTAACATAAATATGTGCTGCTTTTTACATTGGTGGCCTGGTGAGAATTTCTCATCACAACCAAAATAGAGTCCCTTGGCTCGTTTATCCGCTATCTCCTTACTTGACAAAATACGACTGGTGCGTGACCCTGCATTTTTCCATTGGACAGCTCCTTGCTGAGGTGGTTTTGGTGGGGGTTGATGCAGGGGAGGCTGCTGCAAAGGTGGGCGATGGCGTGTAATGTTGGGTCGTATGTTGATGGTGGCCTCTTGGAGCTTGGCCAAAGAGAATGCGTCATAAAGAGTCTTCGGTTGCAGCATACGGATTGGTCCCTGCAGCTCAGGGCGAAGACCACCGATGAAGTGGCTGAGGCTTTGCTTTTCGGACAACGGGTCGCGGAGCTGAATATGGTGAAAAATAGTTGAAAATTGTCTGTAATATTCAGTAACAGAGTCATCTTGCTGCAGGTTACGAAGGTCCAGCATTGGGTCGTCGTAGCTGCTGAGGCCAAAACGAGCTTGGATTGCTGCGGAGTATTCAGCCCAAGTCAAGGTATTGCCCTGCAGCTCCTTCATCTTCACGTATGTTTGATGCCAAAGTAGGGCGTCTCCTTCGACGTGGATAGTAACGATGTCGATCCTCTGTTCTTCAGGTATGTTATCTACTTTAAAAAAGTGTTCACATCTGTAGAGCCAACCTACTACATCCTCACCGAAAAATTTAGGGAAATCCATCCTGCCAACACGGAATGGTCGTCCGTTTGACGTCTGGCCCTGTGGTGACTGGGAGTTGCCATCCGAATCCCCATCACTGCCCGGAACAATGCCTTTCTGGCGATAGTAGTCAAAGTGCTTCAAGATCCCGTTCATTGTAGCCTTGATCTCACTGAGCATCGTATCGTGACCCTCGACCGCCTGCTGTAATGTAGCCAAGGCTCGGTCATTCTGCTGCCATCGAGTTTCAGTTGCCATAGGGAAAATGGATTGGGGTGTAAGAACGGAGAAGAATAGCAGTAACAGGAGAAGAACAGCACAGGGAAGGGGGGTGTCTGGTCTCTGATACCAATGATAGCACTGATACCAATTACACAGATAGAAGAAGGAATTGAGAGGTATTTAGCATTCAGTTTCTGCATGAATTCATCTCTTACAATTCACTATTCTTATACTTGTTCTTATTCTCATTCTGTTCTAACTAACCGAATCTACTAAGCCAGCACACCATGCTGACACAGCTACCAGAAGAAGCTTCTATTATTCTCTTCGGTTTATTGGACTGCAAAGGAAGAGCTGGACATTGGGCTGCAGAGGAAGAGGCTGATCTGCTGCTTTATTGGGCTGGCTCGGTTCGGCCCGTAACAGTGTGAAGTGGAAGAATCATCACGGTGGTGGGTCTTTATGAGTTGAGGTGGAATATTCTAAGTAATTATAGAATTTTCATATAATCAACAGTTTTTCATGAGCGGTTAAAACGGGAGGTAACAGATCTGGAAATCAGGGCGGCAACGAACCAAATGGGAGGATCACGAGCGCCGGGTCCGGACGAGTTTTCGGGTCTTTTCTACCAACGGAATTGGAATATTGTGGGGACGGATGTCATCACTGCGGTCAAGGCATTCTTCAGAACAGGTATAATTCAAAACACCCTAAATAATACCGATATTGTTCTCATACCAAAGATCCAGAATCCGAACACACCTAGTGATTTTCGACCCATAAGCTGTTGTAACTTCATGTATAAGATTATTTCGAAAGTGTTGGTGAATCAATTAAAAGTATATCTATCAGATCTCATCACTCCCTTTCAGAGTGCATTTGTATCAGGTAGAAATATTCAGGACAACATCATGGTGGCACACGAAGTATTTCATCACTTACAATCGGGCCGAACGGGGAGCAAGACTGAGTGTGCCCTTAAGATTGACATGAAAAAGGCTTATGACAGAGGTGAACGGGACTTCTTATTGGATACACTTAGGCGAAGGGGTTTTGCGGAAAGATGGGTGGGATGGATCAAGGCATGTGTCTCGACAACCACATACCAAGTGGTCATCAATGGGCACCGAACGGACACAATACCACCAACACGAGGTATATGCCAAGGGGGCACCCTATCACCTTACCTGTTTATATTACTTGCGGATGTACTATCCAGGCATATGTTGGGCGCGGCTAGGGATGGGGAGATCGAAGGAATCACACTTAGAAGACAATGCCCAGAACTGCACCACATGTTCTTTGCGGACGACTCCTTATTTTTCATAAGGGGAACAACGAAAAATGCCAAGCAATTGAGGAAGATTGTGGATCACTACTGCGAGGTATCGGGGCAAAGAATCAATAGGGAGAAATCAGCCCTATATTTCAACAAAGGGGCAAATTGTACCGAACGACAACAAGTAGAAGCGACGCTTAACATAAGAGGCACAAGTGATCCGAGGAAGTACTTGGGACTACCCTCGATATGGGGACGCTCGAAGAAGTAGGCCTTGGGTTTCCTCAAAACCAAGGTCAAGGATAAACTCAATGGGTACCGACCGAAAACATTGAACCAAGTGGGAAAGGAGATCCTCTTCAAGGCGATCATCGCCGCCATACCAACATATGTAATGAGTGTATTCCGACTACCAAAAACATGGTGCTCAGAAATAAATGAGCTCATTGCGGACCTTTGGTGGGGACAAACCGTTGATGGCAAGAAAATGAATTGGAGAAGATGGGAGGTCTTAACAAAGGCAAATGGGGTGGGGGGCTTGGGGTTCCAGGAATTACAAGTCTTCAACACGGCGCTACTCATGAAGATGGCAAACCGTATAATGACTTAACCGAACAACCTTTGTGTGCAGGTCCTAAAAGGACTATACTTCCCGAGGTGTGGTTTTCTAGAGGCGAAAAAAGGAGACCGAGCGTCATGGGGTTGGAGTAGCCTATTACACGTCCGAGAGGTTTTGTTAAACGAAGGAGTATGGTTGGTAAGGTCGGGAGAGAACATCCGTGTGTTTGACGACCCATGGATCTATACCAAGGAAACAGAGCGCGTGAATACCGAGACACAGGTGGAGAACGGAGGAAACCTACTAGTTAGGGACCCCATCAAACCGAATGGTGTATGGGATGCCGAGCTTGTACGAAGCATTTTGAACCACGAGGATGCCGAACATATACTACGCATACCCTTACCGCACGAAGAAGGAAATGACCGATACATATGGCCCCACACGAGGGATGGTGCACCTATGGTCCGATCGGTGTACCACAAGATACGCGAAACAAGCGACCGAGCCATAGACCCGAGCCGAACCGAAAGGTCCGGAGCTTGGAAGGGTTTATGGGCAACCAAGGTAATCCCTAAGATAAAAAAAAACTTCATTTGGCATCTAGCTACGAATGCATTAGCCGTCAAGGCGAATATGGTTAGACGGGGAATGAATGTTAGCTATGGATGCCCTATATGCGGAGAAGTCGAAACAAGGGAACACATGATACTTGGGTGCGAATGGACCGAACAGGTATGGCATGGGATATTAGGGCTACTAGTAAGCCGACCAAACAACATGAGCATGGTCGATTGGCTCGAGGAAATAAGAACGGAACAAAGAGGATGAGGTGTGGCAAGCGACAAGCGATGGATACTCACGATGATTACATGTTGGCAAATATGGAAGACGAGGTGCGCGGCGTTCGAAGCTAAGCAACCCTGTCTGAGGGTTGCCACTGAGGAGATCAAGCGAGAATACGCGAAGCAAAATAACACTGACCGACCTAAACAAGCCGAGACCACCGAAGAGCCACAAACAGGTGACTGAACCGAACAAGACTGGAGACCACCGACGGCGAGCACAATAAAGATCAATTGCGATGCATCATGGTGTCAACGATCAAACCGAGCCGGTATAGGAGTGGTTGCGCGGGACAATTACGGAAAGGTGGTAGGAGGTCTAAACCGAAGATACAAGAGTGACAATATCGAGTCAATGGAGGCCATGGCAATCCAGGAAGGTGTAAAATTAGCGATACAATCGGGATGGCCAAATATCATCATCGAGACGGATTCACAAATAATACACCAACAAATTGTGCAATGGCCGACGCAATGGAGGACAACAAACATCATCACAAACATCTGAGCACTAGCGAGGCAACTTGACCGAGTGCAATAGCGAGCTATTCCAAGGATGGCAAACGAGTGTGCGAATTGGATAGCAAGGCAAGCAAGACAGGGGGTGAGTTTAAACGATTGGGTCGAGAGACCCGCCCTTCCTTTTACATGTTTAGTAGCGAATGATTGTATGTACGAACAACTGTGATCGGCGATCACAACGTTTTATTTCATCAAGTAAAGCGTTAATTTGACAAAAAAAATAGTTTTTCATAGGATGGTTCGGGGTGTTTCTTATTGGGGGAAGTCGGACACTCCATTATTTGTGACACAATAATAATAAATAGAATGAGATTCATAATGGTAAGTCAAAATAATTATTGAAATTAGTATGTTTAGAAATTCTAATATTTTTGCAATCATGTTTAGAAATTAACATTTACAAATCGGACATTACTGTTGGATTTTTCCACTTTTGACTCTAATATGGGTCTTGCAATGGGTGAAATTTAGGAAAGTATGTCTCCATATAGTAACCAACATAAAAATGTGGATCAACATGTGGTTTCACATCTGAATTTGTGAATCAGATCGTTGTCATTGCGTGTTTACATGGTCGTAGAAACAACGTTTACTCACCGCATCCACATAATATTGGTGGCAAGTTTACAATTTACATATTACCACCACGCATACTTAGTCTGCACTTTTCTACCGTGCGAATAAATCCCTATCTCAAAAGCCTAAAATTTCTCCTCACTTATCACTAATAACTCTCTCTCTTGTAAGAAAATCATTTCTCATTGATAGTTAATTTTCATATCTAGTCTGACGGTCGACAAAATATGTGTTGAGTTGATATAATTAAGTTTTACCAAAGTCGTTATCGATAATGAACGAACTCTTTTCAAAACCTTGTTGAAGACTCTCGACTGATTTGTTGTCATAACAACATATCTATCTCTACCATCGTACACTTAAGACTAGACACTAAAATCTCTACAATTTTGTAACCATCGTCGAAATTCATCCTCGTTCATTGTGTTGAATATTTTCCAATTGGCGCCACATTTTCGCGTCAATGTGGTTCCACGTCATTTCAGAGAATTTGTTCTTACGATTCTGATCCTTAAATTTTTTTTATTGAAATTGTTGGTCAGGTGACGGAGACAATATCTATGAACCCCAGGGTTCAAGGAAAAATCCTAGCAACTGACTTTAATACTCCATGAAGATCAAATACATATTAGAAGTTCATTTTTCGACATGTATTGGTGCATACGCTATAAAGATCATGTCCAATTGGTTGCAGAGTCAAAGTATGCAAACAACGCAAAGCATAGTGAAAAAATTGATTGTTAGCATAGTATGTTGTGCCACTAATAACTTTCTTCTGTACTTTCGTACAATTTTTTTATATAGGTTATGATTAACAATCTACAATTATATCTAATTATATTTAATTAAATAACTATTAGAGTAAAGAGAGTTTTTGACTACCAGATGTGACGATGTAGGCGACTTCAAATAACGGTTGTTTTATGACGTGGATGTTGATCTGATAGTGACACAGTACTGAGAAGTTGAACGAGGTTAGGCCAGTTGGGCAAGGAAATTGAATAGATTGTCTGCTGATGTAGGCAATTTATATAGCATCCATTCATGAATACCATTCATTAATAGTCTATCCATGAATATATTCACAGGTACGAGTTAACTAAACTTTTATATGTAAATATATAGGAATTGTTCTTTTTATTCGCAAATGATATTCATTTAAATTCTACCCGCAAATAATATTCCGGGTAGATATAGTATGGTAATTAGTTTTTAAAATTATATATTTGAGTGTTTAATTAATTTTAAAAAAGAATATATATTGGTAAAAAACAAAAAATCGACCCTTTGCGGGGAAATAATAAGAGTTTTTTAAAAAAGGCACAGCGCCAAAAAGTTTTGAAAAAGTAAGTATACTGAAAAAATATTTAGCTAAATGTATATAAGCGCTACGGGGGTAGCGTTTTTTACAACGTGCGCTATTTTGAGTAGAGTTTTTCAAAAAATGCCACTAGGGGTAGCGTTTTTCATAAAACACTATTTGGAGTAGCGTTTGTCATAAAACGCTACTTGGGGTACTGTTTTTATGAATTTCACAACCCCTAGTGGTGGGTTTTTTTTTTACGTTTTTTTGACGATTCGATGTTTAATTAAAAATAAAATTATGTATTTATTTAAAAAAAAACATTATAGTAAGTAGATATTTTGATTGTCATTCAAATGATGCAAAAAATATTAAATTTGGACTTACGGATTGACTGTAGCCTCTGCCGTAAGTTGAGATATGAAAATTTGACTTAAAAAATATATATATCATACCATGTAAGTCCAAACTGACCACGGTGAATGTCATTTATGTTGTAATTCAATTATCTACCTAGGGTAATTTTTTTATTAGAAATACAGTAATTTTGTAACCTAACATCGCTTGTCATAAAATTTGACCGAAATAATTAAATGCATTAGGTGAGAAATTTAATTATGTACTTACTCAAAAAAAAAATCAAAAAAATTAAAGTGAGTAGATAATTTAATTACGAATTAAATGACGTTAACTAGACGTTAATATTTTACTTTTAGACTAACTGTATAATACGATACGTAATTTACTTCGTATTATACTGTCAGTCTAAAAGTAAAAAATTAACATCTAGTTAGCGACATTTAATTCGTAATTAAATTATCTACGCACTTTATTTTTTTTGATTTTTTTTTGAGTAAGTACATAATTAAATTTCTCACCTAATGCATTTAATTATTTCAGTCAAATTATAAGACAAGCGGTGTTAGGTTACAAAATCACTGTATTTCTAATATAAAAAAATACTCTATGTAGATAATTGAATTACGACATAAATGACGTTCATCGTGGTCAGTTTGCACTTATAGGGTATGAGTTATATTTTTTAAAGTAAAATTTTCATATCTCAACTTACGGCAGACTATCAATCTGTAAGTCCAAATTTAATATTTTTTTTTGCATCATTTGAATCGTAATTAAAATATCTACTTACTATAATTTTTAATTTTTTTTAATAAATGCATAATTTTATTTTTAATTAAAAATCGAATGTCAAAAAAACGTAAAAATAAAACGTCACTGAGGGTAACAAAATTCATAACAACGCTACCTCAAGTAGCATTTTATGAAAAACGCTACTCCTAGTGACGTTTTTTGAAAAACTATAAAAAAAACGCTACCCCAAGTAGCGCTTATATACATTTTGCTAAATATTTTTTCAGTATACTTACTTTTTCAAATATTTTTTTGCACAATGGTTACTTTTTAAAAACTTCAAATAATAATTAAATAATTAAATAGTTTTTCTAAATTAAATCTTATATATATACATGTTAAAACTTAAAACATTGCCACAACCACAAGTGTCATCTTCCTTTTTTTGTTCTTTTACCAAATCATTGGGAAAAACAACAGGTGTCTCTATCTCTCTTCTCTTTCCGTCCTATGTGTTATAACTTATAATGCGTTGAAGAGTCCGACGGAACAACCAGAGCTGGACTGGAAGCATTACTATTAGAAAACAGAAAGGAGGGGGCAAGATGACTGTTAGTTACTGTGTTCTCTTCCTATTTCAGAACAAACATTTGGTACACACAAACACATCCACTCTTTCGAGAGACAAGAAATGAAGACAAGAAATGGATCAAGATTTATCACCCATTTGCAGAATGCTTCAATCTTTCGGGGGAACCAAACCGACTGAATTGAATATTTAGAATCAAATCGATCAACATATACGCTGGTTGTCGACCAAGACATTCGAATCCCAAACAACCCATCTGCAGTTAGTGAACTCCAACCTCAGTTAGTTCTTAATCGAGACAGACAGACGAGGATCCGCATATACTGTCAATGCTAACATACAACGGGATCAATAAATCAACAGACATAACTCCACCAAAAATCTATCTTACAATTTCTTGAAGACCAAGTAAGCAAGCAGCAGCCCTCATCGATTCCGCACTGTCAATCTCTCATCTACATGTCACTTTTCTCTATTCACTATCAGAAGGCAAGAAAAATGAACATTTAGTGGTAACGGTTTCCTCGGACATCAAATTTTGCAACCCAGGTTTCAATTCTCGGTTGCAGAAATCCTCGTACTCTCCTCTATCTCCACCTTTCTTGTTTACCTCCACCACCACCAACGACGGAGTCAACTCGAAGATCTCCGCTGCAATCGTAAGGGGACCCTTCTCACCTTCCCGGGAACCTTCCATGCTCACCCTGCAATCCTTCTTCCTCACAGTGAAGCTCACCACTTTCGCAATCTCCTCTAACTTCGTTATGATCTTAGAGACAGGGGCTCCAGACACGAACCTCGCCTTGTCCCCTCCTTCCTCGAACAACCCTGAGAGGTCGAAGCTTGGGGAGAATGAGATGATGTCAAAGGCGTTCAAGCTCGCTGGTCTGGGCAACGATCCTGGGGGCAGGACTCTCCTACGCAGTGTCTCTGATTCGGAATCGGACTCCGACATGGATGGGTCCGAGGAAGAACCGACATCTTCTTCTTCGTCCATTACACTGCAGAACTTGTCGTCTTCAATGTAGAATTTGACGTGTTTGAAGCCCTTCTTGAACCACTTGTTTTCCATGATCTCAGGGATGGTGATGCGTGTCTGGGGATTCGTATCAAGGAGATGTGTCAAGAGACGGGCTAGCTCCGGCGAGAACCACCTTGGACACCGGAATTCGCCCTTGTAGATTTTCTTGTACATCGACATTATGTTCTGGTCGTGGAATGGCAAATAGCCCGCCATCAAAACGAAGAGGATGACGCCGCAGGACCAGACGTCCACCTTCGCCGCCAGGTAGCCCTTCCGAGCCAGGACTTCCGGTGCAACGTAAGCAGGGGTTCCGCAAAAGGTGTGGAACAGACCGTCCTGCCGGATCTGGTCCGACACTGCGCTCAGGCCGAAATCCGACACCTTCAAGTCGCCGTTATCGTCGAGGAGGAGGTTCTCCGGCTTGAGGTCACGGTGGTACACACCTCGCGCGTGGCAAAACGCGACTGCGGACATGAGTTGCTGGAAGTATTTCCTGGCAACGTCTTCCTTCAACCGCCCCTTCGCGACCTTGTTGAAAAGCTCTCCACCGCGGACGTACTCCATGACGAAATATATTTTTGCCTTGGTAGCCATGACCTCAAAGAGCTGGACGATGTTAGGGTGCCTGACGCGGCGGAGGATAGCGATCTCGCGCTTGATGTGATCGATTAATCCGCTCTTGAGGATCTTCTCCTTGTCGATGACCTTAATCGCCACGCCCTCGCCGGACTTGACGTTCCGCGCATAGTACACCTTCGCGAAGGTTCCATGTCCTAGCAGCTTCCCGATCTCGTACCGGTCCATGAGCAATGATTGTGTGTCCTTCTTGGTTGTGGCTCTGGACATTAATCGGCTGCGGCTGGGACCAGCCTCGGATGCGGCGGTTGCAGCGGTGTCCGCCATGGATGGAATTGGTGAGGGCGAGAGGGGAGGAACACTAGAGTTGGGGAGGAGATGGGTGCTGATTTAGGGATGAGCTGACGATTGAATTCATTGGCGGTGGATTCACAGGTTCAGGGAAAGAAAGCATTTCGGAATTGGGGAGTGAGTGGTGACGAGATCATACAGAATCCGCTCGATGGTCAAACACCAAGCAACGGATGCCTAATAATAGGGTCGTGAGGTGGCATCGTTTTAATATTATTATTATTAAGGACGCTATTTCTTGCCTTTCTTCAGTCACCCAACTCAATTGTTTTTGCATTTATGCCCCTCAAACAAATCTAATCCAATATGCACAACATCTACAAAAGATACAAGAGATCTAGCTAGCTAGCTAGGGGTGTAAAGTGTCAACCAGTAGGGGTCTTAACCGGTTGTAGTGGACCAAGAAAATTTGATTCTTGGTATTGCAACATGCTGATTATAAAAGGATTTGATAGGAGGAAACGACAATCATAGTAGGCCATGTTGGGTCATTTGGGCCTTAGGGGTCAATCTTAGTAATTTTGTTTTCTTATTTTTTAAAACAAAATAAACAGTATACCTTAAATATAAAAATAGAATAATTATAAATTGTAATCTAAAAAAAATAATGAATCGTTTACAAATAAAATTTATCAATACTCACGCCCAATACTACATAGTGTATATTCATCTCTGATATTGTATATTCACCTCTAATATTTGCATTCATGTACAATCAATATTTTATTTAGTAGAAAAGTTATGGTACTACCACATATTATGCTACTATCTTATAGTGGGTTGGAGATAAGCTCGTCCCCCACCTGACTCTTATCCAGTGGACAGCTGAAATCTTCTTTTTCTTGCCGGGTACACATGGGGCCCCATCGTCACGTGGAAAAGTCAATTTTACAACTCAATAATTCAAAGCGACAAACAGTACATCAAAATGACAAACATCTACATTACATCTTAATAATGGATAATTTTTCGTCATTCATGACGAATGCTTTGGATGACATCATTGGTGACGTCTCTTCGAGCCTTTTCAGAAGAAATCAGACCTGTGATCATGAGTTGGGCCTTCTGAGTCTTCAGGTATTTCCACATCCATGTAGACGTCTTTCTGCAGGTTTTTGTTGATACGGCCTAATGGGCCGTTGGGTTCAAGCAATTCATCAAAGTCTTCTTTGACCCTTCGAATTTTGTCTTCTGCCAAATGAAGTTGTTGAAGGATGAGGTTGATATTCTTGGGAGTCAGATCATCATCTTCTACATCTTCCTCGGGTGGACTCTCTTGGTCTAGCATCATAGTGACCTTGTCACTATGCTTGAGCTGTGGGAACAACCAATCTTCTGCTTCTTGCAAGGAATAAAATCCCTTCCAGTAGGGCTGGGCATGAACCGGTTCGGCCCCGAACCGGTTCAGAACCGAACTTTTGCCACATTTTAAAACTGGTACGGTTTACCGCTCCAGATTTTGACCGATTTACCATACCTGTTCTGAACCGGTTCAAAAACCGGTTCATAACCGGTTCGGCCGAACCTGTTTATAAAAAAAAACAAAAAAAATGTTTATACCAAAGTTTGTATCTATTCGGTAACTCATTCGCTTGAACATAGTGAAACCCATGTCTACTTTTCCAGCTCTGCAAAACCCACGAATCATCAGGTTCCATACTATCACGTCTCTGCTATACATTTCGTCGAATATCTTCTCTGCATCCTTCATTCTACCACATATTGTGTAGAGCTCAATATTACAGATATTATATACATGTTCCATACAGAAACAAAGTGGGCATGAAATTTCCAGATATTACAGAAATTATATACAAGTTCCATACAGCATGAACCCATCAAGCTTCCAACCAAATACAGATAGATGTTAGATATTCCTTATCAAATTGTCAAAAAATTCAAGTCTTTTCAATAGAAGCTAACAGTAATAAGACAGACAAATAGATGGAAAGCGTCACTTCTTCTTCTTCTTTTTGTGTTGGGGTGGTAAGCTAAACTAACCCTTTAGCCCTCGCGCTTTCGTTTTTCCATTGAACTGTGAGGACCACACCAAGCTTTAACTGCCAAATCTGTTCGTTGACTAGGGACACACACACACACAACAACTGGATTGTGGAAATAGGCAAACTCCATAACCATATGTATCCATCAGATTCAGTAAGTAGATTCATTTGATGGGCTATGTGCATGCATGTCCATAACAGAATCACTGTTGCTTTGAGTATTCGAATCCCGATTCTGGTTTTGATGATAGAAGTTCTTGGCTTGGTCATGCACAGCTGCTGGAGCAGAAGAACCTGAAGAGATTGGTAAGCCCGGGGGGTGTTGGGGTTGCGGATGTGGCAGTGGAGCTCTTGATGACATGGATGGTTCCTCTCCGGGGTAATCAAGATGCAAATCAAAGATAATTTAAGAATGAAATCAGTCATGTACGACATTTGGTTGAGATTTATGGAGCATTTATCTATCAGGTCTGATCTGTTAAAGTCAACTAGAGAATTTGATCGTGCAGCAGGCGAAGGACCTTCCTCTCCGCTTCACGGCAGTTGTCGCTTATCTTCCTCATCTCTTCTGCCATTGTCAGGTACTCTGAAATGAAGCCTGAAGAGTGAATTAGGTCTGGTTTGAAAGTGAAGAAAAAACCAGCTTTGTATGGTCTGAAAGTGGTCTGGTCTGGTTTAGTATTTAATAGTATTTTAAGGTTAAAACCGGTACAAAAAAAGGTTCGGTTAACCGGTTTTCTGTACCTATTCTGAACCGCTCCATATTTTTTTCAAAAAAACATTTATTTTGTAAACCGGTTCAGCCGAACCGGTTCAAAACCGGTACAGTTCGGTACGGTTCGGTCGAACCGGTTATTTTTGCCCAGCCCTACCTTCCAGCTTGCTTGATTTAAGCCTTCCTTGGCTTTGCATAGGGCATGATATTCACTATATACCCCTTTCCCTGGTCCTGTTACTAATGCATAATATGCAAAAGCCTTACCCTTTGGTGGTTGCTCCACCTTTGATAAGTAGACCTGTAACGCACAAAAAACATTAAGCTTATGTTTCTGCTTTCTGGCACTTCACAGCGCATCAAGCAGACATTTTTGCTGGGCATCCACAGGGTAGTTGTCCAGCAGGCGGTACCCTCTTGGGTCTCTTTCTTCAAGAATTGGGAGTTTGAATCTCCCAAATCTGCAGTTTCTCTTCCTTATTGTAGGTTGAGGCTCATCAAGCGCTGGGCGCTTGTCTTTTCTCCTTTGTCCATCTAAGAGGATGGATCGGAGATCCATTGCACCCGTTTTTTTATAGTGGCTATGGTATGCATGTCTTCTCGGTTTAATTTAACCCTTACGGTCTGGTACCTGTCTTTTTTCTTGGATCTAGCCGTTGACAGTTTGTTGTACAGGGGCGCCAGTAGTACCCCTAACTTTGGGATGTAACTTCGAGCATAATTGAGAATTCCAAACCAAGATTGCAGTCCCTTGAGCTCTTGTAGCCTTTCACCCGGGAAGTCAGCAATCTTCTTAATTATGTTTGGCTGCAACTCTATTCTTCCTTCTCCAAGAACAGCTCCTAGAAATTCAATCCTAGGAACTCCTATCTTCATCTTATCAAGAGATAGCACCAAACCTTCTTTTTCACACATGCTCAGAAATTGATTAAGATGATTAGCGTGCTCACCTTCTGATTCTGAAAAAATCAGAATGTCATCAATATAGGTTGCTAAGAATGCATCCATACCTTTCACACATTCATCCATTTTCCTCTGAAAAACTGCTGGTGCATTTTTCAGACCAAATGGCATAACTAGCCATTCATACAATCCTCCTGGGACAAAGAATGATGTCTAGGGAATTGATTCTTCATCCATGGCTACTTGATGAAAGCCGCTTTTAAGGTCGAATTTGGAGTAGATCCTGCTCCTTCCTACCTTTTTCAGGATGGTGTTAATACCTGGCAAGGAGTATTGATCCTTGTAAGTATTTTCATTGAGCATCCTGTAATCAAACACCATTCGAGGTTTGCCCTTAATCTCCTGTCCTGTTTTTGGGTCGATGGAGGTTCCTGAATTTACCATAAGGGCTTTGGTCTGATGCTGGCTTGAAGACTTTCTTATCACCCCGATATCCAGCAAGGCCTTGATATGTTCTTTGAACTAAGCCTCCATGGTGGGTGTAACCTGAGCTAGCGGTTTACAAGTGATAGTTCGACTGAGGTCGATAATATCAATTTTGCAAACTACTTTGTTTTTAGCCCAGTGTTTGTGAGGATCCTTTCCAATGAATCTCTGCTGCTCCAATCTTCCTAACATCCGAGTCAGGTGATTTTTAAAGCTAGGGAGTAGGTTCCCTATGTTGTAGAAGACGATCTCCTGCGTTGCAAGGTATTCGTTTTCCTCCAGTCCCAATTCTGGTATTGCCATATGGGAGTTTTCCCCAGTCTTGATGACGGTTGTCTTCTTGTAGAAGGTTACCTCATCTCCTTCTATCCTCATTCCTCCCTGGTTACTTCTTATGAAATTGCAACCCAGTAGCATTTGGATGCCATTCACCATTTTCATATCCATTGAATACGTAAATGGTATTGGGAAATGGTTACCTCCAATTGTCATATAGCCGTCTTTAAGTTTTTGAGTTGCTATTGTTTTTGATGCAACCCCCCACACGGTGACTGGCCACTTACTTTCTTCCAATGCCTCCTTAGGTACTGAGCTAGTGTTGACGCAACATTTCTTTGCACCAGTGTCCAAGATGGCATTTAGTTCGAAGCCTTCCAACCCAGGTATTCGGAATGATACCTTCAGATTGTAGACTCCAGAAAAGGTGTTTTGGCCAAGCATCCTTTTTCAGTTGAGGAAGATGCAACCTCCTTATCATGCAAGTCGATACGTATAGCTTGGCATTCCTCTTCTTCCTCACAGTCTTGAGACTGCTTATCCTCCTCTTCAGATTCTTCTAGAATCCTCCTTTGGTTTCTCCATTCCTTCGAGGATCCTGATTGTTGTATGGATCTTCTCCATTCTTCATCCTCTCGGGCACGAGTAGGGGATTCCATTTTTTCTTCTCTCCTTAAATCCTTGGCTCTTTGTGCCAAAACTTGCAATTCTTCATTAGAAATCGGACCTTTGGGGCTTTTAGGTCCGTCCTGAGTGAATTGCAGGAGTTCTTCCTTCAGATACCGGTTTTCCTTCTGAAGTTCCAGTATGTAGGCTGCCATTTCTTCCACGAGCTTACTGCTTGTTTGCCTTGGTGGTAATGACTTACTGTTGGGTGCTAATACCATTTGATGATAGAAGCATACCTTTAAGCACATGTAGAAAATCTTGAGCCAACAATTGTTGCATTGTGCTCCATACTTTGGTAAGCACGGACATTTACAGGCATCACACGAAAAATGAGTATTCGTGTATCCTTCCACTATCCCATCTTTCCATTGGTGCAAACAATCCTCCTGCTCCTTTGGGATTCGGGGCTTCTCCGTCCATCCATAGTCTTCTTGATAGGATGATAAGGCCATTAGGTTGAGCTCATATGGTGTTTCACCAAGACTCATTGTTACCTCTTGGGTTGTGCTAGCTTCTCCTTCACTAGCGCTGCAAATGTCTTCACTGTCCGGTTCGTTGAGGTCAACCGATACAACGTCCCAGTCTTCAAGGAGATCTAGTCCTTCCATAAGGGCTGCTCTGGCTAGATTACCACTCCTCGTTTTACAGTCTCTAGCATAGTGACCCTCTTGTCCGCAAACAAAGCATTTGCACTTGTGGGAGGGTGGCTTCCTTATTTTGAACACACGTACATGAGAATCATGAGGTTTTCCCTTGTATGTCTTTGCCTTCCTTATCCCATACTTCTTTGTTGGATTCCTATAGTATCCTGGAATTGGGATTTCCCGGCAGAAACTGAGGTCCTTCAGTCCTCGCTGCATGATAGTTGTTTTGCACATCTCTGTCAAGTATTGTTGTGTAAATAGCACCCTGGGCATAACTCCGACTACATTGCCTGGATGCCTTTGGTGGTAGGCTTCTTCTATTGCCTTCCCGTATATTGGTGGAAGTTTCTTGAAAAACTTTTCTGACAGATCTGAGTTGATAAACAGTCTCCCTGTTTTTGCTGCCAACTCCTGATACGTGACCATGAATTGAAACACGTATTTGATGTCTGAGCAGGTTAGTCTCTCCAGATCTGCCCAAGCCCTCTCCTGTTCTGTTGTTGATCCTTGATAAGGGTCTTCAAGTGTGAAGATGCGCCGTATTTGAGAGGTGACATTGGATATGTCATCTGCTATGTGTACCAACTCATCATACTCAGTTGGGTATGCAGCTCTCCATTGTTGAAAGGTCATTTTCTCTATTTCTCCCAGGAGATTTTCCACATACTGGACTTTTGTTCTATTATCAAGCCATGATTTTGGTTAACATGGTTGATTGTAATAGATTCCCAACGTAGTATTACATCTTCCGTCTTGCTGATGTCGTTTGGTAACACCAACATGACTGCCTGCGCCTGCTAAGCTGGGGGCAGTGTCCAGTAGTTTGTGGTTTCATAGGGCAGCGGGGCTGGTACTCTCCCTCTTCTCATTCCTTCATCCGGCATCATGAATGGTGCTTGTGGAATTAGGCTTGTGGCTGGTCTTGCTGCAGGTGGGTATTCAAGCAGCTCCATTGATGTATCCCGAGGCGGTCTATAACCCGATTGTACCACCTCGGAGGATGACATTGCCGTTTCCGAAAGGAATTTTCGGAGTTTTGGGTATTCATGCCCTACCCCTGCCATTAAGGCAGTGGCATTTTCCTCTGTGTCTTCAACCCCCACCCTGTCAGAAGAGAATGGGTTTACCCATTCTGCTGTTGGTTCCTTTAGAGCACTCAGGCTTCCGAGGTATTGCATGTAATCTTCATAGTCATCTTCTTCTTCGGCTGATGACTGCTCCAGAGTGACATCAAAGGCCATGGCGAGTAGCTCGTCAATAGCTTCAATGTCATTGTCATCAACCCTGATGGGTTGATCCTGCTGTTGTCTCGTTTCCGGTGTTTGTTGGTAACCGGCAAATCTGAGGCTGATTGAACCTTGTGCACCTTCCCAAATAGCCACATCCGTGGGGATATTGGTGATTGGTTGATTAGGTGGTCTGATGGTCCACCTTTGTCCTTGCAGGTCCTTACTAGAGAACATCCTTCCTGGTATGGCTCAGACTCCCCGGCTGGCCAGATATTCAGCTATGTTGTTGACCGAGTATCTGAAAGCTGCATGGCTTGTGTTGGTCAGCCTTCCCACCATTTGCCTTGTGAGTAAGAGGTTAGATTCCCCTCCTACCCAGTCTTCATATCCCCTTGCCTGGATCACAATCTGGATGTGATTGTAGAAATCTGTTATGGACATCATCATGTGTGGTGTAAAGTATACCGGCTCTGTTCCTCGTTCCAAGTCAATCTCCATGGACCCGATGATGCTCCTGGGGTTGGATCCCCATCTTGTGTCTCGTATGACAAGGAGTATTCGTACTCCTGCTCCTCTTCTATGCATCGCATGAACTCGAATCATTACGAGTCCTATATGGATGTGTTGCATTCCTTCTCGTATGAGTCTTTGAAAAGACTCAGGGCGGACAAATGAAAGTTTCGCCTGCTCTTCTGCAGTCGTTATCCGGAGACGCTCTTCCGAATAGTGTTGATACACCATGTGACTTGGTTCTGCCCAGTTGGTGGTGTACAGATCTTCTGCAAGCATGATGCCTGCTCTTCTTCACGATGAAATCCTTAACTGCTCATCTGGATTGAGCAGAGATTCCATTGAACGGTTATACCTCCTTCCTGGAAGTATTCTCTGGACCGCTTGCTGTATCGTCCTGTGGACCCTCCGGTAGTCACGGATTTGATCCTCAAAACTTGGGACATTTTGAGCAGTTTCTTCCTCGTTGCTTCGCACTGGGACTTGATCTACCCTTCGTACGTTTGCAGTGTATGGTCCCTCTAGGATGGTTGCACTTCCGGTGCTTCTTCTGGCCCTAGATGTTGTCCTGTTCATCTTAATGGACCAGTTCCACTTGACCTTTTTGCTTACTCTCGTAGGACTTTGGGGTATTTGAAGAAGTAGACTTTGTTCACCAGTTTTGGAACTGGTCTGTGTTGATCTGTTCCAAGATATAATCCTTGCAACTTTGTTTGCAGCTCCTGGATTGATTGTTGCAGATCTGGCGGTGTTTTAATCGCTGCAGGTCTCCTTTGAGCAGCAAGGTTGTCAACCTTTTCTTCAAGTTTGGTGACATTCTTTGTTAGTTGCAACAATAGCTCAATTAGAAGGTTGTTCTGCTTAATTAGCTTCTTAGTTTTTTCAGAGACTTGCTCGTTTTGATTTGCGTTTGCAAATCCTAATGATGGTTCACCTAGTGCTTCGGTGGCTTGCAGGGCTTCTTGGTAGCTTGAATCAGCTGTGGTAGAGATGTAGGACATCTACAAACGTTGGTGGATACTTTCCACTAAGGTCTTGACTTCTTTTAGCTGCTGCTCCGTTTGCTCCGCTATTTTCAGGGCACTTCGCTCGATCTGCTTTGGTTGATCAATGATGGACTCGATCAGTGAGGCCACTTCAGCCTTCTTACTAAGCTTGTCCACCTGTTTAGCTAATTGTTCCAAGGTTATTCCAATAAGCTCTTGTTTTGCTAAGAGCGTACGGAGATCTTTAGTTACTACTTTACCAACTAATGATATTCTATCGAACGAGGTACCTATATTATGCGAGTTTAACCTTGTGATATCTACTATGGTATTTAGTTGCTTATTACTGGAATGAAATTCATGTTCAAATCCTTCTTTGAAACAAATTAGGTTTTCACCGTCTTTAGTTTCAATATTTCTCCCTTCTTTTAGTGCCAGGTCCAGATATTCCAGAGGTTTTCGATTCCGAAAATGATCATCTATAGCTTTTTGGAACCTAGGATCAGACTTAATCTTGGAACAAGATTTCCTTTTCTCATTTCCTATTTCTATCCGCGCTTCTAGGGTTCTTTTATCTTTTGATCCTTAAATCATCCAGCCTACGACCATCTCCTCAACGTACTCACAATGCCTGTCACCCTCTTCCGGGGATTTGTAGGACTTACACTGCGCTGACGGACTTATTGGACTCAGATTTTCGGCTTTACTGATCTTTAGATTTCGAGATATTAGTTCCCTAAAGGAGCATCTGGTGCAAGGATATTACGAAAAGTAATTCTTGGTCAATCTTACAACTAATCTAGTTTCCTTGAGCATAGATACATAATAACACAGATGGGCACATAAAATTCACAACATTCATTCAGCAACTTAAGCAAACATATACACATGAGTAGCTTAAATATGTGGACAAGCTTAATAAGAAGGTGTCATCGCTTGAAGAACTACAGGAAGAAACCCTCAAGACAATAGAGAGTTTTCCCCATAGAAATATGCCCACAAAGGCTGAAGTGGCCTCACTGATCGACTTCCTGATTCCCTGCCCTAGTTGTATTTCCAAAGCCAGCCGTGCTTCTTTGGGTTGAACTTCCTGCAGCTCTTCAGATGCTCTCAGGCAGTCCTTGAGTGCTGCTGCTTGCAAGCCTTCCTCCTCCTGCCATTTATTTGTACAAATCATACAGACTAGACGGGATAAGCTATCAACTAACACATTATGTTTTCCATCAATGTGTTCAAACTTGATCTCTACTCCTGTTCCTATGACATAGTCCACAAAATTAGCCCATTTAACCCTGGAGGGTTTATTATGACTAATCTTATGATAGAAACTAATGATTGCTTGGCAATCTGTGCGGAGAGTAATTTCCTTTTTATCCAAATAATGGATTTTCAAGGCACTAAGTGTTTCCATGGCTGCATAGATTTCCGCATCTATGGTTGACTTTGGAGTAGGGACGCTAGTGTATATTCACATAGTGTATATTCACATAGTGGATATATACATAGTGTATATCCGCATCTGATACAAATAAAATTTCTCAATACTCACGCCCAATACTACATAGTGTATATTCATCTCTGATATTGTATATTCACCTCTAATATTTGCATTCATGTACAATCAATATTTTATTTAGTAGAAAAGTTATGGTACTACCACAAGTTAATTCACGCTGTAATGGTTTTAGTAAAAATACTATCTATTACGCTTATAATATGGATTTGGTAGATAATATTGTTGAGAATGAAGACTTTCGGGTCACCACCACCACTCATCAGAGTGGGCAATTCACTCAACAAGTGAAGAAGTCACTCAACAAGTGGAGAAGTCACTCATCAGAGTGGAGAAGTCACTCATTAGTGGACAATGCACTAAGCAGAGTGGGCAAGACACTTAGCAAAGTGGTCAGCCAAACCACTCAAGGTTGTCATCCTTGACAACTATAAGAAGACAACAATGTCTGAAAGAAAATGAACCACAAGAGACGAATTGAGAAGAGTAAGAATCGGTTGTTGGTGTTTTTGAGTGTGTGAGAGAAAATAGTGTTGTATTGTGAGCCAAGAAATACGGAGTGAGTATTTTAGAGTGTGAGCGATACATATTGTTTGATACACAATTTGCAACACTATTTGTCTATAGTGAAAGTGTGGGTGTGAATCGTGGACGTAGCCAAATTGGTGAAGCATGTAATTTCTTGTATCGTGTGCATTTCTCTTAATCCACCGAGTCCCAAGGTCCTGCAAGGTGAAAATTAGCAGCGGCTAATATCCCAACAATTGGTATCATAACCTTCGGTTGGCGAATCAAAGGCACGGAATACGTTTACGAAAATTATTCTGCGAAATAATTTCCGTGTTCATCCTATTTGTTCGAGTGGGAGCAATGGCGTTGGAGAAAGAATCCAAAATTTCTCATTTTGATGGCACAAATTTTGGATTCTGGAAGATGCAAATAGAAGACAGCTTGTACCAGAAGGATCTTTATTTAACTTTGGGTAAGAAACCAGAGGAAATGAAAGATTCAGAGTTGGTGCTGCTGGATCAGAAAGCTCTCGGAACCATACGGCTATCACTGTCAAAATCAGTGACCTATAGAATCAAGAATGAAAAGACAATCGCATCTCTCATGGCGGCCCTATCCAGTATGTACGAACAGCCTTCTGCAGCTAATAAAATTCATATGATAAAGAAGTTTTTCAACATGACAATGTCAGAAGGAACACAATTCAGAGAGCTCAAAGAAGGGACGTTTACTGAAGAGATACGTGGTTGTCTAATTCTTGGGTAGTTGCCTAATAGTTCCAAAGGCACAGTCACTGCAATCAACGGATCTGCAGGGGAAAAAAACAACTGAAGTTTGATGATGTGGTCAGTATCATTATGACTGAAGAAATTCGAAATCGGTCGAATGGTGCTTCTAGCTCAGGGTCAACTTTGAACGTAGAGAGCAGAAGCAGGTATTCAAACAAGAATGGAGGACGCAATAAGTCTAAGTCCAAGAATGGGAGGTCACAATCTCAAAATCCCAAAAATTCCAACAATCAGAACCAGAAGATGATCGAGTGTTGGAACTGCGGGAAGATCGGGTACTACAAGAATTAGTGTAGATTCCCAAAGAAAGAGAAAGAAGGCAAGCCTGAAGCAAACATCACAGCAGAAGAGGCAGATGATGTTTTGGTATGCTCTTTGGAGAGCAAGTCGGAGTCATGGGTGCTAGACTCCGAAGCTTCCTTTCATGCGACCTCCAATAGAGAACTCTTAATGAGTTATTCACCAGGTACTCTTGGTAAGGTATATCTTGGTGATGATCAACTTTGCGATGTGTTTGGAAAGGGTGATGTACATATCAAGTTAAATGGATTTGTGTGAAAGTTAAGAGATGTGAGACACATTCCTAACTTGATAAAGACATTGTTCTCGGTAGGACAGCTCGCAACGGAAGGTTATGTCACAACCTTCAATGGCGATACTTGGAAGGTTTCTAAAGGTGTGATGACAGTCGCTCGTGGCCAGAAGAGTGGTACACTCTTTACGACGATGAACACTGGTGGGTCAATTGTCGTTGCAGACAACAAAGATGATCCAAATTTATGGCACTAGACACTTGGTCACATGAGTGACAAGGGTCTCAAGATCTTGCATTCCAAGGGAAGAATACCAGACCTAAAGTAAGTTGACACTGACTTGTGTGAAAGTTGCATCTTTGGGAAGCAAAAGAGAGGTAGCTTCATAAAGAGTGGCAAATTAGCAAATAATTAAAAGCTTGAGCTAGTTCACACGGATGTCTGGGGCCCAACTACTGTCTCATCCATTATCGAAAAGTCATATTTTGTGACTTTCATTGACGATCATTCCAAACAGGTATGGGTTTATTTCTTGAGACATAAATCTGAAGTATTTGAAATGTTCAAGATGTGGAAAGCCATGGTAGAAAATGAGACAGGTCTAAAGATCAAAACATTGAGATCCGACAACGGTGGTGAGTATGATGACATGGAGTTCGTGAAGTTCTGTTATGAGAATAGCATCAGACTAGCAAGGACTGTGCCAGGGACACCACAACAGAATGGTGTAGCGGAACGGATGATTCAGACATTGACTGAGAGATCCAGAAGCATGCGAATATATGTAGGACTTCCCAAGCAGTTCTGGGTAGATGCAGTCAATACAGCAGCTTACTTGATCAGCCGTGGATCATCAGTCTAGTAGTGTAGCACAAAGCGATCCTATGTACGTTGATCCATATAATATCCCAAACAGAAGTATAGTGCAGCAAGCAGTTGAGAGACTTCAGTCAAAGGAACATACATCGCAGAGCAGCACATAACAGACTGATCAACCACAATCTCCATCTTCGTCTCCTGTATTAAGGAGATCTTCACGGCCTCCTATACCAAATAGAAGGTACATGAATTATTTGTTGCTTACTGATGCAGGAGAACCTGAATGCTATGATGAAGCATGTGAAGGAGAATTTTCTAGCAAGTGGGAGCATGCAATGAAAAAAGAGATGGAGTCCCTTATCTCTAACCAGACATGGGAGCATCCAAGGAAGTAGTACAAAAAGTTTGATGGGTTGACAGTTCAAAGAAATAGCATCTACCAACTAGCCGATAAAGTCAATGTGATGTCACAAGGGAAGGTTCAAACACATACCTATCTTATACAGGTGTCGGCCGTTGAACTCTCATTCCAAGTCTAGAGCATTTATGAACCCTCTCATTTATCTATTAAAGTGGGAGATTGTTGGCCTCTTTTGGCCCCAAAATTTGGGCACCCAAATGTTTGGACCAATTCCATTGTTGAATGGCAAATGAGGAAATAAACATTTTTGCTTGCTTTTCCTAAACCCCCATCGACCAAGTTTTGTTTTTTTGGCCAATATATATATATTGATTTTCACTTCATACAAGTGTAGCAACGTGCTAGAAGAGAGACTCTCGCGCGCGCCCAAATGGGGTGTAGATCGATCTGATTAGCATTCCTCGGTTCGGGTCGACCCTTATATGTGTCCACATCATGAAGACACGATTGTCGCTCCAAAAAACCTGTCTTGCATGAGCTGGTTTTTGCTAAAACCCACCAAAAAATTCGACCCATTTTTTACCCGACTCATAAACCATTCTACCGTTAGAAAATTATTATTTTTTTCCTGTTGGAATGTGACTGTTGGTGTTATATGGTTGTTGGTATTTTTGGCTTTTACAATTAATTTAGTTTCAGTTTTATAAATTAATTTTTTGGGTTACAAAGTCATTAAGGTGACCTTAATGACAATGAGTACACTTAACCCTATAACTCTAGGAACTCTCTCATTTCTCCGTTAATGTGGGGGATTATTGACCATCCCTTTTGGCCATTTTTTTATTCGACCTAGACCGGTTTAACTCAAAACCGACCCAAGAATGTATTTTGAACGAGAAATGTAAATTCTCTTTGCTACACTGTCCCACACCGTCCAATTTTTAGTTTCTTGAACAACATATATTGATTTTCAATTCATACAAGTGTAAAAATTTGCTAGAAGAACGACTCTCGTGTGCGCCAAGGGGGTGCATATCGAGCCAAATATGTTAAATTGGTGTAGCGTGGGCTCGATTAGGATGGCGTGAAGAATATTTGCGGCTAAAGGTTGAAGCTGTGGAGAGAAGTGACGTGCAAAGGAAATAAGAAGAGCAAATAACCCTAATCACAAGGGTACTTTTGCCATTATAAGAATATTGGAGGGTATGTTTGTCACTTCACACCCTATTCCGTATTCTGAGAGAGCAAAGAATACCGATTTCGAACTTTTCGTACGGAAAACCTATTCCTACTTCTCTAGGAATACATATTCAGTGAATTTCCAATTCTGTGAAACAAATAACTTTATACAGAATTCGTATTCCCTATTCTTGGCCTATTCCGTGAACCAAACATACCATAAAATTGAACTCAGAAACATCGATGAATACATTTATTACGTATATTTATGGTTTTATCTTAAATTTCTTTTAGGGTTAATGGTCAATGTGCCCCCTAATGTTTGGACGAAATTTATGAATCCCCCTTAATGTTTAAAATTTTAAATTTAGTCCTAATGTTTGAACCGGATAAAAAATTCCCCCATTCCGTCAGCTGACCGTTTATTACTACTAGAATAGGGATCATGTGCGAGGCACATTCTATTTTAATTTTTGTAACTGACCAAAATGTCCTCTCCCATTACAAAACCTCGGAGGTTGACGACGGTTCGACTCCTGAAAGTAGCGACAGCAAAGCTTTGCCGTCGCTAGAGAGAGAGGTTATAAAGGTAACACCTTTGGTCAAAACCAGATGAAAAAGAAAGTGTAAATGGACAGAGAGTAGAAAATAGTCTCCTGTCTACCATTGCTGACCGAAAATGTAATTTATTTTTGGCCAATAGACCGGAAATTTAGTTCAGTCATCTCAAATGGCGAGTTTTATAGGGGACAAGAACAGCTTCCATGCGGTGTTACACCGTGTTTAAAGATGGAAGAAGGGCAATAACTCGGTGCATGTGAGGATTCTTTGTGGCGTTACCTCTTCAAGGTGGACTGGACTATAATAGTCAATGCTGACAAAAGGGAGGGGAGGCAACGTTTTCTCACCGGTAACCGTTGTTGCTGAGCCACGAAGCTTCTGCCGCTCGTTGCTGATGCTGGTAATAGTGTCAGTACGACCTACGCTCGTGGCTTGCCCGCGGTCACTTCACTGGTCTTCCTCCATGTTCTGTGAATTTACTTTCTGTAGTGCTTCCATGGTGGTTTTAAGAGAGAGTAGAAGTAGTGATCTTCGAGTTCTGATAAATGATTACAGAAGGGTAGAAATAACAGATTTTGATTTCAAGTTCTTATTTATTGTTGCACTTTTATATTATATTATCATTATTATCCTTAATTAAAGATGCAAGGAATCATATGGAAGATGACGAGGGCATTTTGATCAATTATAAAAATTAAAATAGCATGTGTCTAGCACATAATCCCCATTCTGTTAGTAAGGTAGTGTTTGATTAAAGTATTAACTATGTATTAGTATTAGTTAATACATGTATTAACTAATACCATGTTTGATTAGAAATAATAGGTGGTACTAATTAATACATATGTATTAGCTAATACACATTTCTAGTGTTAATTGTGTATTAACATATAACCATGGTATTATTTAATACATAATAAAAAATTACCTAATTACCATCAATTAACCCACACAATTCCTATCTATAACTCAATTACTTGATTGTTTTTTACGATTTGTTTTTGAAACCGCATAACTTTTCGAATTCTATGCAACCCATTGCCGTAAGGCGATTTGCCCCACTAATTTATTCTAAAAACACCGTTTTACATCTTAATTCCCCGATTTTTTTTTATCAACCTCCATCTCTTCAAATATTTCTCACCATTGTTCATCACCTTTTTTAACAATTTGTCTCAATTTCTGTCATGACACCGTTACTCTTGGTCCTCACACGCCATTAAACTACTCGATTTTGATCGGGACCCCATCGGTAACCGAATACCGCATTTTCGGGTCCCGACAAGCATGCTCACACTCGAACCCGACAGGCGTTGAAGCACGCCGAGCGGCGCGCACTGCCTACCACGATCGCAGCGATGACGTTTCCGCGAGCGTATCAAAGGCTCGGGCTTGGGCCGCCGCCGCAATCTGCATCGGTCCACGCCCCAAATCGATCGGTGGACCGGCTCATCACCGTTCCACATTCGACCTGGGCGCATCGCCGACCCCCATTCGCTTCCCTCCTGACAATTTCAAGCACTTTTTGACTCTCTTTTCAAAGTCCTTTTCATCTTTCTCTCGCGGTACTTGTTTGCTATCGGTCTCTCACCCGTATTTAGCCTTGGACAGAATTTACCGCCCGATTGGGGCTGCATTCTTAAACAACCCAACTCATCGACAGCGCCTCATGGTGCGACAGGGCTCGGACACGACGGGGCTCTCACCCTCTATGGCGCCCCTTTCCAGGGGACCTGTTATGGTCAATGATCCTCGTGTTTATTGTTGTCATATGAATCTTATCGAATGCCACTTATAATCTGTCATGGTCTTGTATGACTCCACTTGAGTGATTCTGGTGTTCATTTGCACATATTAAATCAATTTATGTGTACACAATTTTAATATTAATTTTTTTTTTTAAGGGTATTAATGTATTTTTGTCATTTTACGAATAATTTTATATTGAATCAAACACTGTATTAAGTTATACACGTATAAGTATATCTTAATACATGTTCCATTCAAACATAGTATTAACTAATACGTGTATTAATTAATACGTGTATTAACTAATACACGTATTAACTAATACACGTATTAACTAATACGTGTATTAACTAATACATCCAATCAAACACTACCTAATAAACGTTCAGCTGACGGAATGGGGGGATTTTTTATCTGGTCCAAACATTAGGACTAAAATTTAAAATTTTAAACATTAAGGGGGATTCTTAAATTTCGTCCAAACCTTAGGGGGCACATTGACCATTAACCCTTTCTTTTATATAGTGAGTTTTATACACTACTAACGATATAATATAATATTTTATAAATATCAAATTTATAAACATTAATATTTTTTTACGTTAATATATATATGTATATATAAAAATTTAAAAATAAATAAATTCTTATTTATATAGAATTAAAATATAATAAATTATTATTATTACTAAATAAATAAATTAATAATAATCTTAATATTTTTTTATAAACATGTGACCCTAATATAAATCCACATAAAAGTCAGGACATCATAACAGAAAGCTGACTTAAAAGCATAGTTATTAGAATCGCACCGGACTGCCGGTCCGATCGCGAGTTGCCTACCTGAATTGTCTGGCTCACTTAAAAGACTGAAATGCACAGTAAACTCGGTTCAACCGGTGTCAATCGATGGATTTTAAAATAACAGGATGGTTTCAGTCCTTTTTAAAAAAAAACGACACGTTCCTCTCAGTCATTTCGTGTCTCCCGAATCGAAAGAATTCGTTAAAAATCTTTGTGCTTCTAATTCAATCTGAATCCAGAAATCAGGGTCATCCATACCACCACATGTTCATGCATTGGATCAAACACTTTGGCATATTTCACAATATCGTTACAGTGTGCGTAGAATGTGATAAGCAAGGCGCATACGAAGTCATCTAAAAAAATGATCTGAATCATATGGTTGTGAGTTTGTCGTCCGAGAAAAGAAGAGTATTCGCACAAGCAGTTAATACAGTTGCTTAGGTGCTAGCTAGAACTTGGAGCAACTCCTCCAGATTGCATCATTCTCTTGAACAGACCCAAAGCTTCTTTGCTTTTTCCGATCTGATCAAGCCCTCCGCTCATCGAAGTCCAAGAAATCACATCACGGGACGACATTCCCTCGAAGAATCTCAACCTTCTTCAACCCTACCATTACTGCAGTACCCATGAACCATAACAATGTATGAAGCAAGATATTTCTTTGGCGATGTATGTTAAGAACCATATTTAATAAGAAGATATAGGTATAATTAGAAGCAACGAAGATAGGGGAAGGCGCTGAAAAGAAATATGAGGGATATCATATGAGAGAATAGGAGAGATAAAAGGAATAATAATATTTATTCATTCATGCTTAATTCCACCTAGACATGAATATATATATAGGGCTAGGGTTATATAGGGTCGGATATATAATTTTACTACTAACTAAATCAAACTGACTAACCCGTAACACTTGAATCGACTGATCATATGGCTCGTAACATTGCATCCTGCAAAAAAAAAAAAAAAAAGACTCTGTCCTCAAGGTCGACATGTGATGATTTCTGCCTCAAGTCATCTAGGTATTTCCATATTACCGCATCTTTCGGAAGAATATCGGGAACCTTTTCCTCTTCACCCTTCTCAGTTCATCCTCATTCAGCATCCTGCACAACTCATCTCGGGCTTCAACAACACGGTCACGGTCATTGCTATCCACTAAAACGATGAGTCCTTGAGTGTTCTGGAAGTAATTCCTCCACAGAGGTCGGATCTTGTCCTGACCCCGAGATCCTAAACAGTAAAGCTGATATTCTTATGATTAAATCCAATGGTTTGAATGGTGGTAACAATCTCTCCCCGCTTGAGCTTGTAGAGGATAGTGATCTTACCAACAACATCGAGACCCACCATGAGATTGTGCATATCTTTCTTAGCAAAGAGACGACTGAAAAGCTTAATGAAGGATAGGGGTAATCAAAAACGACTGTTGGACTGAATTCCTGACAAGACCGGCCTGACTAGGCCCGAGCCCGAGCGGGCAGTATTTTTTCTTCAAGGTCAGTCTCAGTCTCGGGGTTTTTTTTCTCAAAAACCCGACTAGGACTGGACCAGACCAACCATGAAGAAAACCCTAGAAATTCATGGCATAACCCTTGAAACACTAGTAATTCATGACATTGATGCATTCAAGAACCCTTGGACTGGTTTCCATAAGGGAAGTGCGACGGAAGATGAGAAGCGAGCGGGTTCAAAACCAAAGTTTCGGTGATTTTTTTTTGCTAATCTTGTTGAATTTTGTTTTTACCAAAAATTTCAATCCAAGACCGAGATCGGCCAGAGTCAATAAAGACCGACTTGGGCAAGCTTTTTTGGCCAAAGTCGGTCTCGGTCCTCCAGATGTCAAAACCAAAATTTGGGTCTCGATCCTGCCTCCAAGACCGGACCGACCCGCCCATGATCAGCCCTTGTGAAGGACAAACCCATCTTCAACTATTCCTTAGATTTGATATCATTTTTCTGATGCATGAACATGTAGCTTTCATCAAATACTTTCTTCCCTTGGTCCTAGTTTGTCTTATCTTCCTCGACAAATTTTCCTTCTTCCACTACTGGTGGTGGTTTAGCTGGAAGTAGCTACGACCGAGGGTTGGAGATCAGATCCCTCGTTGTCAATTCACCGAACACCTTGTGGGCACCTTTCTCAGTCATTTCATCAAACACCTTGCGGGCACCTTTCTCGATCATTTCATCAAACACGTTGTGGCCGCCCTTATCCTCCTGACCTGGAGTATGCATATTCACGTCCATTAAACCCCCCAAGAGCTTGCATCACTCTCTCATCCTTCAAGTAGAGGTTCTTCTGTATACCCTGCATCACCTTTGCAAATGGGTTCCCAGTTTCGGATCGGGCTCTCGAAGCCGCAACCTGAGAAACAATCAACCCAAACATCAGAGCATCGTTGTTGGGATCTATCTCAAGCCCTTTCTTATAAGCATGGACAACATCATCGTCGTGGCTAAGACCATGGCGAACCGTACCTAGACGTATGTATCCCTTGGCCCAATCAGGCCTGAGCTCCACCGTCTTCTTCGCATCTACCAACGCCTCTGAGTACTTACTTAGAAAAGTGTAGGCCTCATATCGGTTGAGATACAAGACATGGTTGATTAGGGCAAGAACTATGGTTTTGAGAAGTGGTGGACGACTGCTTCAAAGTCTCCCACAAAGGTCACATTACCTCTGGTTTGGGCTCCGTCTGCTATCGTCAACTTCAGGTTTTTGTACGCTTGAGCATGGTTGAACGATTCTTGCTGGTGGCATGTGTCGTCAAGCTTTATCAGTTCGATGACAAGCCAACATCTTTCGATGTTAGCGTTTATCTCATCCCAGACTACAGTGGACGGCGTGTAGATTTCTTTGGCGGTAGTCATTGGTTATGGATCAGTGGCTCTCATACCAGATGTTAAGAACCAAAGTGAATAAGAAGATAAAGGCAGAATTAGAAGTAGAGAACAGAGGGGGAAAATGCTGAAAAGGAAGACGAGGGATATCAGATGAGAGAATAAGAGAGAAAAAATGAATAATTTTCTTCATTCATTCATGTTTAATTCCCACCTAGACATGCATATATAGAGAGCTAGGGTTATATAGAGTCGAATATATAATTCTACTACTAACTAAACCAAACCGACTAAATTAACTGGCCCATAACACTTAACCAGAGTGATCATTTGGCTCGTAACATTGTATAGAATAACTTCTCAGCTGTTTCGTCTCTCCCAAACTGAAAGAAGTCGTGAATCATGGTCGTCCATGAGATAATGCTACATTGAGGCATTTCATCGAACTTATTTCTAGCGATGAACAAGTCCCCGCAGTCCAGACAAGCCTTGATCATTGAATTTCCAAGAAAACGTGTCTATAAACGACATCTGCTTGAGAAATTCTCAAGGCAGCTTCAAGCTTAGTTTCCTGCGCGTACCGGATGTTCATGTTGGTTCACGATTGGATGTCTGATAAGTGGCATTGTTCAAACTTTTCTTGAGCTACATATTGGTTGTAAGAAGTGAATGTGTTGGTTCTGTTTGAAAATACAGCATTCCGAATGTGTGTAGAGAATTTGCATGTAGCTGTGATCAAAGCACATACGGTAGTGGAGATCCGATAATTTTGCTGGAAATTCAATTGGATGCAGTGAACCGACCAGCCTGATCGGTGAACCGACAGTCGGATTGCCTAAACTGGGAACCGCCCCCTCAACGGTTCGAGGGTCGTTCCGGCTTTGATAACTTTACTTAAAAGTATTAATTAAAATTGTAAATATCATTTTATATTATTTATTCAATTTTTTTAATTAATTTTATAAATAAATTCACTTCATTTTTATATTATTTAATATAATTCATAATATTAAAATACATGAAATAGTTAGTCCTATCAAAAAGTAGTAATAATTTTAACATATAATTTATAAAGATTAAGTTAATTGAAAACCTAATTCAAACTATTTTAATAAATAAATATATATTATAATTTTTCACATAATATTAAAAAGATTATATACTGCACAAAACTAGTCGGTTGGTAGTCTTTTTGTAGGCGTGTTCATTTAAATCAGTTCGGCCGGACTGGTCAAGCTCTGATCTGTTTGAACCGGTTCAACTGAACTAATTTCAAAACGAGACCACTTTTAGGCTTCAAGTAGACTGGTTCAAAATAATAGTTTCAATTCAGTTCGAATCGGTTCGAATTGACTCGTTTTTTTTATACTGGTTTATACTTAAATTTAAATCAAACAACTTTAAACCTAGATAACTTTAGAATTGGTTTGAAGCAAAATAAACCAAACTGGTCTGAAATTGAACCAAACCAAGAGATGTGTTCAATAAACCAAACCTAGAGATGTATTTGATTCTCGTATGTTGATGTTGGACATGATTTCAGTTGGTTGTGGAATAGATTTTCAACCGGTTCAGTGTGTTTTTTAGTCGGTTGTGTGTATTTTTTAGTTGGTTCAGTGTTTTTCAGTCGGTTCAGTGTTTTTCAGTCGGTTCAGTGTGTTTTTCAGTTCGTTCAGTGTTTTTTAGTCGGTTCACTATGTTGGACAAGATTTTCAGTCGGTTCAGTTTCGGTTTGAACCAGATTATTTCCTAACCAAAATTGTTATTAAAAAAAAGAGACCATACCAGTTCGAACCGGTTTTGAATCGGTTCGAACCAGACCATTTTTTTTTACCTAAACCATACCAGTTTTTTTAAAAAAAAAAAACTTATTTTTTTACAAACCAAACCAGTTCAGTTCAGGATCGGTTCGGGGTTGAACCAGTTCATGAACAAGCATATCTTTTTGACCTTTGAAATCTAATTTTTTTAAAATTTAGGGAAAAGTCTCAAAATGGGACATGGTGTTTGATAAAAATGTTTTTTGGTACCACATGTATCAAATAAGGTAATTGGACCTTCCGTCCACCTGTCGTTTGATTGTTCCGTTAAGTAGTCACGTGTTTGTCACGTGATATTCAATTTTCCTTATTTTTTTAAACAAAAATTAATAAAAGACGATAATACTCTCTTCTCACCATTTCCTTACCATTTTGAAGGAATGCTTTCCTGTTCAAAACACACAGAACAGACACCCTCACCCCCCGTGGAGAAGAGTAGTTCTTCCATCTACACCTTTGACATCAACAAGTTTGAGCAGGGTATCGAGCTTGAAAGCGATAGCATCAACACGATTCGTTCAAACATTCATTCGGTTCCTTATCTTCTAAAACAACTTCTGGAAATCAATTAGCAATTACCTCTAGGGTTTCAAAGGATTTCTTCAGATAATCAATTTCTGAGTCAAAATTGGCTATGTAGAGCATAACTTCGATTCTTTTGAATGTGTAGGGCACATCAAGCATGGCTTTCAAGAATTTCTCAGCAGAGCCGAGCTTGATTGGTGAATCCTCTTTATAGTCCTTAAGCTTTCGCTCTTCTTCTTTGGTCGGAGCCATCTTCAAGAGACTCTCGATGAGTTTTGTTCCAAGTGTATTTGCGTTACCTTCAATTAGCAAAAGAAACCATCAAAAACAACTTTAAGCATCAAGCAAAAGCCAAGACAACATTCCCAGCAACATTTGACAAGAATCAATCATGAGGAGTTGATAGTGACATGAAGATGTATAATGCAGCTGGTAAGTCTATTATTTGTTATACAAGTGGCATGAACTTCAACTTCATGATATTATTTCAAGAATACTATGAAATGATTGATCAATTCATGGAATAGGGCTACATGAAATGGATGATGAAAACAGGATGCAAAGAGAAGAAAATCGCGGATGAAGAAAACCCTAACAAACAAAAGGAGAAGAAGACTTGGGATTCATCGAGACCAATTCCTTTATCTAGTGGTCTCTCCTCCTTAATATAAAACCCTAATCAACTAAAAACTAATTACATCCTAAAGTTCCGAAAAGAGAAGAAAAACACCCTAAACAAAATATCTGAAACACAAAACAAGAAAATAACAAAACAACACATAACTTATAAAGAACAACAATTATAGTCCTCAATCAATAGAGCATGCCAGCTTGAATTCAATCTCAATACTCCCCCTCAAGCTTGAATGCCTTCTGATCCAAAGTCACGTAGACTCCCCCTGTCCACCATATATGTTTTTCATTCCAAGCTTGCTGCACTACAAGTGATGTTGCGGGGTTTCCAAAGCCTTTGTAAAAAAGTCTGCCAATTATTCACCTATTCTAATATGTTGAAACTGCAAAACACTATCAAGCAATTTCTCTCTAATATAGTGACAATAAATTTAAATGTGTTTGGTTCACTTATGGAAAACATGATTGTTTGCAATCTGAATTGATGCCTTATTATCACAAAATTAGGTAACCGGTTCAGATTGTTCACAGCGAAGTTCACTTAACAAATTCCTAAGCCACATTATTTCAGACACAGACGATTCCATGCTTCTATAGTCTGACTCTGCAGATCACCTAGAAACCATAGCTTGTTTCTTTACTTTCCAATAAATTAACGATTTACCCAACATAACACAGAACCCAGTAACAAATTTCCAAGATTCTATACATTCTGCCCAATATGAATCTCAATAACCAATTAATCTAGGACCAGATTCACTTGAGAGTAATATACCTTTACCAGGTTCCGTTTTAATATACCTAACAATCCGCATTGCAGTTTCATAATGAGATTCTTTCGGGTCCTGCATAAACTGGCTCAAATGTTGCACATCAAAAGAAATATTTGGTATGGTTATAGTTAGGTAAAGCAGTTTCCCTATGAGTTTCCTATACAGGTTGCCATCATATAGGGGTTTGTCACCTTCATTAATTTTCAGATTCTCATCATATTTTCTACTCGTCAATTTCAGATTCATTTCCATGGGGGTCTTAGCAACTTTGCCACAGATAAACCAACAGATGAAATCAATTCAAGAGAATATTTCCTTTGGCTAAGAACAAGACCCATCTTAGATCTAGCAATCTCAATTCCTAAAAAATATCTCAATTCTCTCAAATCTTTCATTTTGAAACTCGACTGCAACACATATTTCAATTCAACAACAAATCTACTATTGTTACCAAAAATTAGCATATCATCCACATAAACGAGTAAACACAATCAATTGATCTCTATCACATTTTGTAAAAAAGGGAATAATCCAGTTTCGACTCACTGTACCCAGCCTTAATTAAGGCATCAGTTAACTTCACATTCCACTGTCTACTATTCTGTTTTAAACCATAGAGAGATTTTTACTATTTGCAAACCAAGGTTTTATCATTACCTTTATAAAAACCTTTTGGTATACACATGTAAACCTCCTCATCTAAATTTCCCTTTGATATAAAGGGTTATGTAACCCAAGCGTTATGCACATCCATTTGATATAAAGGTCAATCATAAATAGAGGTTAAGGCAAGCACAATTTGAACAATATTCATTTTTGCAATTGGAGAAAATGTCTCAAATTAGTCTATGCCATGTTTTTTATTATACCCTTTTGCAACAAGTCTTGTTTATATCGGCTTAAACTCTCATCAGATTTAAATTTGAGTTTATAAACCCATTTTCATCCAATAACTCACTTACCTTGTGGAAGAGGCACTATATCCCATGTCTTTTTCTCTTCCAAAGCATCTATTTCCTCCTGTATGGCTTGAACCCAAGTTTTATTATTTACAGCGTCTGAAAAGTTGTCTGGTTCAACCAGCTTAGAGATGGACGCAATGCAGCTCTGATAACAATCAGACAACTTATCATATGAAACAAACTTGTCAATCGAATAAGCATGCGAAGAATTAGACATATCATAGTCCTTCATCCAAATGGGAGGCCTAATCGTTCTTCCAGACCTGCTCACATTTGGTCTGGTAGAATCAACTATCATAGGGGCATTCTGCAAAGAGGTTCCATCGGAGTCTACATGTGACTCATCACGTGGCTCAGTCCCATCAGAGTTTGCTCGAAACTCATCACCTAGAATATTCGCATCTGCAAAGGTGTCATCCTCCTCAGTCAAAACTGTCTGTCTGTTGACATCACATGAGTCCATCTTAGTGTAATGCTAAAAAAATATGTGCATATGTTCAAGTTCACCATTCTCAAAAGGCAAAATACTCTCATTAAACTGAACATCTCTACTTACAAAAAAATTGTTTTCAACAATATCATAGAGTTTATAACTTTTTTGAGTCTCAGAGTACCCCATCATTACTGATGGAATAGTTTTGGATGCAAACTTGTCAGTCACTACCAAATTTTTGCATAGCATAAACACCCGAAAACCCTTAAGTGGTTAACCTTGGGTTTCTTCTTACTCAAAAACTCTAAGGAACTCTTTCCATTCAACAATTTGGAGGGCATCAAATTGATCAAATAGCAAGCAGTAAGAACACAGTCCCCCCCAGGAAACATTCGGGAACAAAAGCCTATAGCTTCAAGTCCCTTGCCATTTCTAGCAAGTGCCTATGCTTTCTTTCTACCCTACAATTTGGGTCTCAATCATCACAACATACCTCTTTAATATCACAATAATATCCGACTTAAATTGCATCAAATGAGCCCAAGTCACTCTAGAGAAATCACCAACAAGAGTCAAGAAAAAACGTTTATTGTCATAAGATGGAGTATTAAAAGGTCCCTACACATCAACATGAACCAAGTCAAATGCAACAGCTGCTCTAGAATATGACACATGAAAATGATTTCTTACAATCTTTGCTTTGGGACAAACTGAATAGTGACCTATTTCCAAACCTTTATTTCTAGACAGACTCAAGGAATCAATGTTTTCTAGTGCCTTTATTGATGCATGTCCAAATCGCATATGCCATAACATGATATTATTAACTGAGGGACAAGAAACAGTGGATCCAACATATTTGCATGGAAATTTAATGAAATACAGTCCCTAAGACCTTCCCATTTGAGAGGTCCCGCAAGATTGCAAGGTTAGGATAAAACAGAACACAACAGTTCAAGTCCTTAGTAAGCTTGGAAACAGATAACAGATTGTATTTGAAGTCAGGAAGGTATAAAACATTGCTCAGTTTCTTATATGAATCCATCAAAACATTCCCAGTTCCACACACATTCGAATGTCCACCATTGGGCAATTGAACTTTGGTTCCACGGACAACCCTTTTCCATCTAGCCAATCATATATGTTGGTCATATGGTTGGTTGCCCGAGTATTCAAAATTCAATAGTCACTATGAATTAAATAAGTATAATTAAGGAGGATGCCAGTCGTATTTTCATGATGGGGTCCATGGAAGCGGTAGCACCTGCAGTCGAAGCAATATTGCCTGCATTCCCAATTGTATCTAGGAACTGATCAAACTGTTCCTTGGTAAATGTATTTCTACCTTGCATAACATAGCTCACAGAAGGATCGTTAGAAGTATTTCACATAAAATAAGAGTCAACATCACCAGTCCCTGAGGAGGCAATATTGGCCCTAGAACCACTTCCATTTCCCTTCAATTGCTCCTTATATTTAAAACTGTTATCCTTGGCATGCCCCTTCTTCTTACAGAAGTTGCATCCCCGTGAATAACATCGTTCTATGGTATGCCCTTTTTTGTGACAATGTGAACATTCCAAATTTTGGTTTCCCTTTAGTTTATTCAAAATCACATAAGTGTTTCCAAAATTGGTGTTCACAATCGCATTTAAAACATAAGCTATACCCCTTTGACTTTCTTCTTGCATCAAAAGGTTATATGCTTGATTAACCGAAGGCAAAGGACTCCAAAGAAGCAAGTGACTTCTAATATTAGCAAAAATTTCATTCAACCCCATAAGAAACTGAAACAACCTCTGTTTTCTTTGTGCTCAATATGCTTTTTGAAATCTTCTCCCTCGATATGAGGAAGTTCACATGCTCTATCATATTCAACCCAAAGAACCTTTAATTTTGAAAAAAAATGTTGAAATAGAATATAATCCTTGTCTAGTCATGGCAATGTCCATGTGCAACTGGTATGTCCTTGGTCCATTGACCTTATCAAAACACTCCTTCAGATCTTTCCAAACGAGGAATACACTTTTAGTGTACATCATCCCTCTTGCAAGATATTTCGAAATAGAGTTGATTATCCAGCCAAAGACCACAGCATTGCATCTGTCCCAAAGGTGAGGAAATGTCCGATCGAATTTTTCACGCATACAAGAACAACCTATGACCCCTAGCTTGTTTCTACCTAGCAACATAAATCTGATAGACCGAATCCACATCACATAATTCTCAGGACCAGTCAAAGTTGTATATTCCATGTTCAAGCTAGGATTATCACTTGGATGAAGGTACAAAGGTTGATGGAAATCTACCTTGGCCATAGCCTCATGATTTACCTCATAGATGTCAAATTTGTCTGCCTTCTCAATAGGTTTTGCTTCAGCCGTGATGAAAAATCACCAGATCGAAGGATCAGAAAACTGGTAGAGGAAGAAAATATACATCTCAAGAAGGAGACGAACTGATTCACGTTTCAAATAACTGCAAGCCAAAGCACGTCCCCAAAACAAGATTTCAACGGATGTAGAGGGCCAACACAACTCAAGAGTCACAAAAGAAGAGACGGGAACGAACCGATTCGCGACTCAGCAACCGCAAACCAATGCTTCATTTCCAAGAAAACAAAGACTCCAACAAACAGAGAAGACCAATCAACTCACCAGAATCACCAGAGAAGACCAATCAACTCACAGCTCTGATACCATGATGAAATCAGGATGCGAAGAGAAGAAAATTATGGATGAAGAAAACCCTACCAGACAAAAGAAGAAGAAGACTTGGGATTCATCGAGACCAATTCCTTCATCTGGTGGTCTGTCCTCCTTAAAATAAAACCATAATCAACTAAAAACTAATTACATCCTAAAGAAAAACACCCTACACAAAATATCTGAAACACAAAACAAGAAAATAACAAAACAACACATAACTTATAAAGAACAACAATTAAAGTCCTCAATCAATAGAACATGTCAGCTTGCATTCAATCATAATAATGGATACCAAGAGATGTGTTGTTATGGTGTAATGCTACCCTGAGGTGAAGTCACTCGCTTCCACTATCCTAGATCCGTCGTTTTAAATCAGGGACCTGTATTTCCTGCCCATGCCTAGTTCCGTCCAGTTAGGGCAAGCGCTGGCATCGCCAGAGGATTGGTAGCGGAGGCAGGGTTGAGTTTCTACGAGCTTCTCAGGATATCCATGTCTGGGTCGCTGTCGGAGATTAAGCAGGCATACAAGCAGATGACGCGCAAGTATCACCCAGACGTTTCACCTCCGGATCGGGTGAAAGAGTACACACAGAATTTTATTCGGGTGCAGGAGGCGTACGAGACATTGTCGGATCCGCGGGGGAAGGTTGTGTACGATAGCGACATGGCCAAAGGGCTTCACTTAGATTTCTCCGCTCGAAGACCCTTCAAAAAAATTATTCTTCAGCTTCTGCAATACCAAGAGCAATCCACAATCAGTAATGAAGAAATGTTCTTACTTGAAGGAGCTTGATTTCAACTGATCCGAAACTATTTCAATGTGGGATGTTGCCCTGACCTTGTCCCAATATACATGCTTCAACTTTGGATTCAACATGGAATTTTCAATATTCTCAATCAATTCCGATTCAACTGGTGGAATTTTTTGAGGGTTCTGGAGCATAAATGGTTGATATGGTGGAATCAGAGATGGAGGTCTAGAAATTGGCGCCAAAGGTGAATTATGGCGGGATAAGTTGGAACAAGAAGGGCAGAAAAGTAATTGAAAATAAAGTGTCAGCAAATTTTAGCAAGTGACATTGCATGTGAGGACATAATGATTAATTTAAACGGAAGTTAAATGGATGGAACAAAAATAATCGTTTTCAAATATGTTATCCATTTAGAACATGTTAAGCTTGAAAAGTCATTTTTGATAAAAGTGTTCTCATTTTTAGAATTTCCCCTAAAATTCAAGCTGCGCGGACTTAATTAAAATAATGCGAATGCATACAAGCTTTAAAAACGATTGGAGCTTCTTCCGTTCTTTTTTTGTTTGTTTGTTTTTCTTTTTTCACCAAGAAGCACCACTGCTGACTGCAGCACCAACCTTGAGTTCTCGTAACAGTTCTCTCTGGGAACCCGTCTTCAACATCTCTGCAACTTCGTCTTCTTCTCTGGTTCGAAATCGATTTTCTTTTCAATTGCTTCACTTTATCGCGACGAAATCCCTTGTCTGAGAGCATCTACAAAAGATTATTGCAGCTCCTAATCAATCCGCCGTGCTAGTTCGATTGGGAAAGTGAACCTTGCAGGGTAGTCAATTTCTCTCTCAAAGGCTTCTTCTTTTGCTCCCCATTTTCCTTTCGAAGCTGAGAGGAGGGGAAACCCTAAAATTGCAATGTCGTCAAAGAAGGCATCCGAAGGATTAGCGTTGCTATCAATGTATAACGACGAGGAGGAGGACGACGATATGGAGGATGTTGTGGATGAGAGTCGTCAATTAGACGAAGGGGAGGAGAAAGATCCGCAACAGGTCCAAGACGAATATATGGACGATGTGGCGGATGAAAATAGGATTAGCAGTGATAGAGGGTTTGTCAGTGACTCCGGCGGTAACGACAGAACAGCGCCACATTTTTCCACTGATGATGACACACAATCGCATAAACAGCGAGAAGGCTTGGCTGCTGTGGAGGCCAAGCGAGTCAGGACGGACAGGTTGACCATCGTGGACTATGGCCATGACGAACTTGCCATGTCTCCTGAGCCTGAGGTACTAGTTCAAATTATTTTCGGGTCTAAATACTCGATTATAGCTTCAGTTAAATCAAAGATTCGTGTAACTCTTTTACTTATGTGGCAATTATGTAGCAAAAACGTAAATTTTTTTTTTTTATCATCAGCATAAGTCGTGGGATATGTTCAATTGCAGGAAGGAGATTTAGGAAATCGTGGCCAGGTTATGTTCGGTCTGAGGCTTCAATCTATGACGGGTATGTATTTTCTATGCTATATTTAGTATTTACTGTAGAACTTGGAGATTGGATGTTACATAGTAAAGAGTTTTATGTTTCACAGTTTCTGCATAGTTTGAAAAAGTGTATTTTATGTTGCCCTCATAAGTTCCGAGCTGAATGCTCCATGCATACTTCTAATTTTGTACTCCTATCCTCAAACCAATTTTTTTAGTGAAATTAAGAGGAATTTTTTTATCAAATGGAATAATTTAATAAGAATAACACCATTCCAGTACGGAGGAACTAACAGAGTTGATGCCTCCACAACTGCGCACAAAGCTTTAATGGGTTTGAGTTTGAATTCTACTTAATCAAACATTTTAATGGACAATTTAAGAAGAGATCTTACTTAAATGGGAGTTTACAGTATTTCTTTATGTTTTCTGAAGAATGACTTTGTAGCGTGGCTTCTCAATTAAAGAATGTTATAACAGGTTCCGTAGTACAGAAATATAATTTGTACTCAGGTGTTGCTGATACGGTGTAGTATTTTTCCATTTTGATTTATGGTGCTAAAATTTAAAGCTTGCATAGTATCCTTAAAAGGCCACTTGCTATAAAAATGCTTGCATTATCTTCTGGTTTTTGAAGTATCTGTGTTCGTGCTTGTGTTTTGTTTGCTGATTTTGAATTTTATTCTATCTTTTGTAGCTGTAGAACATCAAGAAAATGCACCTTCAGAAACTGTGCAGATTTTGTCACCGAGTGTAATCATCACTCCACACTCCAAACATCAAGAACAATCTCAGACTGAAAATCCAAATGACGATTCTACTGAATCAGGAGATGTAGAAGGTGAGCATGCTATTGAGGATGCTGATGTTATCAATCCATTGGATAAATTTCTTCCGCCACCACCAAAAGCAAAGTGCTCAGAGGAGCTGCAAGTAAGTCATCTTGTGTGATCTTTTATATTATCTTCTATAGATATTTAATTACCAGCTTTAACCGTCAGAAAAAATATATTTTTTCTAGTGGAAATATAAAGATTAAAGAAGTGCAGTTAATTAACCTCCAAGGACTAAAGTCTTCAATGATGAATTTATGTACGTGTAACTTGATAAAAGAATTTATGTCACTATGTATCAAGAATTCAACTAGTTTTAATTTGGAAGGAGTGGATGGATAAAGATCCGGGATATCTTTCGTCACCTGACCTTGGGACCAGTAGGATGTACATGTCTGATCCAGTCCTTAAGTGTAAGGGTTATACATTGTTTCTAGAAGCACTGTGGTTTTATTTTAGCAAAACAAATGGTGCTAGTTGAATTTATTACTTTTGGGTTCGTCAGTGGGAAATACGGATCATCCAAACAGTTGTTTGATGACATTGCAAGAATTATAGTTGCTAAGTATGTCAATGTAGAACATTTCCCGGATTATATATTACATATTTAACCTTTACTATTTCACATGTTCGGTTGGGGTTCTGGTTTCAATTGGTAAATTATGGTTCTTCAATAACAGCTCACACCTAGTACGCTTTGGGGAGGAGCTTTCTTAGCTGGACTTCTGGATGGTTTGGGGTTATTCTGTTCCTCAAGGTTTAAAGGAAATAATCTGATCTTGAGGATAATGATAAGTTTGTATTGTCTTTAATAACAACAGACTCATTAAATAATTTCATGCCTTTTAACCCTTTATTTTAGGTGTAAGTTCAGTTAGTCTGTTACTTAAATTGGATGAAGTATAGTAATTGTACAATGAAGTCATATACAATCACAAATGTTTTCTAATACCGTGGTTAGGGCAACTCTTCTCGATCGTTCTTCACTTCGCTAAAGGAGCCATTGGATACATCCCTATTGTATAGTCAACCGCAACATATGTCACAACACAGCGCTCAGGATACGGTAACCTAATTTTACGTCTGATTAAATGTTATGTTGACATTGTTAGGTAATTTTAAATATTTAGCTTTAAATATTAATTAAATTTAGGTTAGTGCTAGTACTCGAGATGATAAGTATTGGCGAGCGGGTAAATGTTGGGTTTTAGATCCTATGACTCGCCATTGGGTAGATGTAGCTGGTTTCGGATGGGCTGCAGACATATCTCGTATCAAGGTCGATGCAGGATTACTACATGCTCTTACTGAGAGGTGGCGACCCGAGACGCATACCTTCCATCTTCGTTGGGGTGAAATGACCGTAACCCTTAAGGACGTACAAATTTTATTGGGTTTACGGGTCAACGGTCCACCTGTATCCGATCAATATCGATTTAGAGAAGGTTAAGAAGTAATGATCGACCTGTCATCTCTATGCCCACGACTACTGGGAGTAGTCCCTTCGCGTGAGAAGGAGGAGATAACGAAGAACGATGTATCTTTGTCCTGGCTGAAGAGAGTTTTTGAGAAGAAAGAAGGTGACTCTGATTGGATTCCTGCCACCGAAGAGGAAGCTATAATGAGAGCTCGAGGATATATTTTACATCTACTCGGAACATTTTTATTCTCTAACACCAGTGGGAATAAAGTTGCTCTAGAGTACCTTCCGTTGCTCGAAGATTTACAACAAACATCTCAGTACAGTTGGGGATCTGCTGTATTGAGTTATCTTTATTCCGGGTTGTGTAAAGCTGTGGCAGCAAGGAGAACCAATGCAACTGGATGCGCAGTATTACTACAGGTACTTAGTTAGTCATCCTAGATATCTTTACTACATTTCCAATTATTTAAATAATTTAGTAATCTAAACTATGTTAATAATTTGATAAAGCTATGGTCGTGGGAGCATCTGTCCGTTGGGAGACCTATGGTCAAGAATAAGGAATCCATTTTTATGATTGCTCCGTTGGGGATGCGGTAAGATCACTTAAACATTCTGTTTATATTAATTTTATGCATGCATTGTCGGGTAATTTATTGTTTTTGACATTCAATAATAGTTGGGTACCACCAAAAACTTCAAAAAAGAATCCACAGCCGCGCGTGCGACAATTTTATAGAGATGAATTAACCGCAATAACACAAGATCAGGTGGGTATATGATTTATTAGATGGACATTACTAATTCTAGCATTTGATTACGCAATCCAATTTAAGATTTTACATGTGCAGATAATTTGGGACCCTTACGGATCGGGTCGGTTGGGGCACCTCCCACAAGTATGTATTGAAGATGTTTGGTGTTGCATGTTAAAGTTGCCACTGATCCACTTCAACATTGTCGAGTGGCACATGGTGGACCGAGTATGGAGACAATTCTCTTTCAATCAGTCTATCCCAAAGCCTTTTGAAGACCGCCAAGAGTGGGATAGATTGCACAAGTTGCGTTGGGAGAAGAACACACGAAAAACGTGGATTACTCGACATGCAGCGTATTGGAAAATGTGGGAGAGGCGCTCTGAGATGGAACTCCCTCGACCGGTGGGTGTACCTCTATCAGAGTACTTATCTTGGTATAGTCAAATAACTGTGACGTTGATTGGGGATCCCCCGGTTGAAGTTGCAGAAGAACAAGCGGTGATTCCTTCGGCCCGGTTTAAGCCACATGGAAACGAATCTATGTTATTAGTGAGTGATATTCGTTATTGAATAGTTTTAATTAATTATTTGTTTGGTTATTATTAATAACGATTTGCTTTTGTGTCTTCTAAAGATGAGAAGTATACGTCATCTGATGAAATTGACCAAGAAGATTTTGAAGAAGGCAACTGGTAGGCAGAAGAAGCATGCTGAGGAGCAGCTCAAAATTATGCAGTACACTCATGAGCTCATTGGTGAGACTGAACAATACAATCAATTGCTAACTGAACCGGTCACATCTAGTGAGGAGGAAGAAGTTCCGAACATTAGATTTGACGAGACTTATTTACAACCACTGGTGACACAATCTACTCAAGAACAAAGTCAACCAGATAGATCTGCTAAGAGTAGGAATGTCAGATGTCGGCATGGTAGTACGAGTAAAAATGGAGGTAAGGGTCGCTTACGAAGGGGTTAGATGTTGTGACTAATCATGTATAGTATTTTTGAATATTATTATGAAACTTTGGATATTAATTGAAATTTCAATTAATTCTTCCTTATTAATAAGTAGGGTTAAATACCAAGGAGCTACCTGAACTTTGAACGTTTTGTAACGAGCTATCCGAACTTTAAAAATTCAAAGTGGATTAACTCAACTTGGACGAATGTGCAAATAGTTCTACCTCCGTCCAATTTCTAATGAATTTTTCATGAAATTTCTGTCGAATTTCCAACGAAAGGAAATTCTATCAACAGTTTACGATAAATTGGACAGATGTAGCTATTTCCACATTCGTCCAAGTTGAGGTAAGTTGTTTTGAAATTTTTAAGTTCGGTTAGCTCGTTGCAAAATGTCCAAAATTCAGGTAGTTTATTGGTATGTAACCCTAATAAGTATTATAAACATTTATATATATATAATTAGGGTAAATTACGAGTTTTCCCTGAAGTTTGAGTCAATTTTGAGTTTACCCCTTAAAATTTTAAACTTTAAGGGGGAAACTCAAAATCAACTCAAACTTTAGGGGGAACTCGTAATTTACCCTATATATTAATTTGATTTTGTCTTCTAATAATAAATGTTATAATAGCAAATAAATGTTATAATAAGTGATTTAATATTTAATGTGTAAATATTTATTAAAAAACTTCATTTATTATCTTAAATTATATTTATATCTTAGAAATATTTTAAATTGTACTATCCATTTTTTATTAATTAAGTCTAACCAGGTTCGGTCTATATCGATTGGGGCTCCAATTGAGCCCTAATTAAGGGTCCTATGGTTTGAGGTTGGGCCCAAATCAGGTCTCTGAACCATGGGGATCTGGTCTGGGTTCGGACTCAGACCATAGGACCCCTGATTGGGGCTCAATTGGAGCCTCAAACGGTTTTAACCGAACTCAGCCATGTTCGGTTCAGACGATTGAGGCGTCAATTGAGCCCCAATTGGGAGTCCAATGGTCTAGGTCTTAACCCAGACCAAGTCCCCAGGGTTGGGTGACCTGGTCTGGGTTCGGACCCTGGCTAGGGGCCCTTGGTGTAGCTCGATTCGAGTCGAGACTTGTTTATAATATTAGTGTAAGTTTGTAGGGTTTAGTTGTAATATTTTGAAAAATATTTGGTTAATTTTGCAAATATGAAAAATATTTAACGGAATTTTTTAACATTTAAGTAACAAGTACCAATTACCATCATTTTTAAACATGTTGTACAAAAAACAATCGTTTGAGTTGGAAAATCAATTTCGTAAAAAATGATGCACCATTTTCAAACTCTTCCTTTATACTAATTAAATATATTGATTTGGATTTGTTATATAAAATTGTTATAAATAAATTTCAATGACATTTTTCACTTTTTATTATAAATAAAACATATATCCTATCTATTAAATGTTAATTCTAGCTTATTTTATATAATGACAAATATTTTTCTTCAAAATCTTCCAAACCATGTTATTGGTGAAATTAACAAACTTTAAATTGTTTTAGTAATTGACCAACTTTTCTCCTACTTAGGATCGACTTAATTAATATAGAAAGAATGACTCATTAATTATTCATATTATTATATATAAAACGTTACATGATTAACATTTATTTTCCACTATAAATACATTGAATCAAGAACTCTGACTGTTATTTATTTGCTTAATTAATAATGTAGAAATGTTTTATTATTATTATTTAACATTGACACTAAGTTTTCAATAAATTAATTTATAAAATTATTTGTATATTATAGAACGTTGTAACATAAAATTAATATCCAATTCAGACAATTCTATTAATATTAATAATTATATGAAATATGCATATATAATTGCATTCGATAACGTTATTCTCTTTATTATTATTTGTTCTCTATTCAAATGTTAATATTTATTATAATTTTTAATGTATCAAGTTACTTGCAAGATAAATTTTCTATTATTAATGGAATTGTTAATTTATTTATTTATTTCACTTTAATAAAGTATTTATCATTATTAATGGTAATAATAATTAAACTTTTCATTATTAATTAAATATAACCAAAGATAAATATAAAATTATAGTATATTTTAATTTCATTTTTGTATTCATAGTTATTCTTTTAGTAATAAAAAAGAATTTGAGAAAAAAAAATAACTTTTAGATTTGTCCAAAAATGTATTTATAATAACAATTTTTTTAATTATTTTGTTATATATATATATATATATTATTAAAACATATATTCTTTCACATTATATGAAGTATTTAGAGTGTTCGGAAGGTATGGGGTAGATGGGAGGAAGAGGAACGAGAAGTCAAGAGGACATATAAGAGGGAAGAGGAACGAGAAGCAGAGGAGGAGGAACATTAGAGGAAACGATCACGGATACAATGGTTACGAGGAGGGGACAGAAACACCAAGTTCGTCCACCAAGCCACAATAGAGCGTAGAAGGCGTAATGAAATAACCAGATTACAGAGGAAGAATGAGGTGTGGATTGAGAATGAGAATGATGTAGAGCAAGAATGCGAAACACACATCAGGCAGACATTCCTCACGGAAGGATGTGAAGAACTAGAGGAGCAGTTGGGGTGTATGACCAGTATGGTGGACGATGCGACAAACAACGACTTAACTAGGATGGTAAACAAAGAAGAAGTAAAACAAGTGGTGTTTCAGTTGGGGGGCAACAAAGTACCAGGTCCTGATGGATTCCCTGGAATATTCTACCATCGCTTCTGGGACATACTTGGGGATGACGTTTTCAACTCGGTCAAAGTCTTTTTCGAAATAGGTACGTTATTACCAGATTATTATTACACGGATATTGTTCTAATTCCAAAAGTACTGAACTCTATGAATGCATCTCAATTCAGACCAATAAGGTTGTGTAACTTTAACTATAAGATCATTGCCAAAGTCCTAGCCAACCGTCTGAAACAGATATTACCAAGCCTAGTAACACCGTTCCAAAGTGCTTTCGTCTCCGGCAGGTACATACATGACAATATTCTTATTGCGCATGAAGTTTTTCATTATCTGTGAACTAACAACAGGTGTGGCAAAAAGGAGTGTGCGGTAAAAATTGATATGAATAAAGCGTATGACAAGGTGGAATGAGAGTTCTTACTGGAAACACTAAAGAAGATGGGTTTCTCTAGGAGATGGTGTATATGGATAGAAGAATGTATTACCACAGTTCAATATAGTGTGGTGGTAAATGAGAGGAAGACACTGAGATTCAGACCATTGAGAGGTATAAGACAAGGGGACCCACTATCACCTTATTTGTTCATATTGGTGGCGGATGTACTATCCAGACAAATGCTAAGGGGTGTGGAGGAGAGAAAGGTGGAAGGGACAAAAATGAAAAGGTCATGCCCAGAAATCCATCACCTATTTTTCGCGGATGACTCCATCTTCTTTATCAAAGCAAACGAAGGAAATGCACGGGCCTTGAACATGACACTGCTAGGCAGAAGATCAACCTAGACAAATCCTGTCTATAATTTAATAAATGGACGACGGAGATCACTTAGAGGGTGGTAGCAGATACGCTAAGGATCAAACAAGTGGAGAATGCGGGGAAATATTTAGGCCTGCCGACAAACTGGGGGGAGGTCTAAACGAGAAACACTAGGATACCTAAAGGAAAGAATCATCAAGAAACTCCAATGATGGAAGACGATCTTTCTTAATAATGCGGGTAAGGAGGTCCTAATCAAAGCAGTTATCACGACCATTCCAACTTATGTCATGACCTTATTTAGGTTACCAAATACGTGGTGTGATGAAATGACAAAACTAGTGGCGCGTTTTTGGTGGAACGGAATGGACGAGAGGAGGAAGATACATTGGGTCAAATGGAGCCGGTTAACGATGCTAAAGGAGATGGGGGGATGGGATTCAAAGATATGGATGATTTCAATAGAGTCATGCTCACAAAGACATCTCGGAGACTCCAAAATGATAAGGAATCACTATGGGCTTGACTCATGAGTGGGTTATACTACCTGAGGGGTCAGCTAATGGAGGTGAGGAAGAGAGCTAGGCCATCGTGGGCTTGGTCGAGCATCCTCATGGGGAAGGACCTGCTCAAAGTACACAGGACATGGAGTGTGGGGAGATGCGACTGAATCAGAGTATACCAAGACACATGGATACCAGGTATGACTGGACACAAAATCATACCTGTAGGAAGGGACGGGGAGGATGAAGAGCTGAGGGTGAACCAACTCATACAACAACCTACAAGAAGAGAAGATGGGAGATGTCACAGATTCTGCCTCACATCACAGAAGAGGAGGCCACTGCAATTCAGGAAATTCACCTAAGTCAGACACCTGGGGATGACAAACTGGTATGGCCATAGTCAAGAGATGGGAAGGCTCACCCTCGAGAAGTCTACAAGACAATAAGGGGAGAGAAAATAGATACGGGGTTGAATGAGAAGAGATGGGAACGCATATGGAAGAGCGAAGCAATCCCGAAGGTTAAACATTTCCTATGGCGTGCAGCACACTCAGCATTACCGGTATGGGCATAACTGATAAGAAGAGGGATCCCGAATACAGGTGAGTTCCCTTTCTGTGAAGCATAGGAGACAGTAAGCCACGCCTTGATAGGTTGTGATTGGGCGAGGAAAGTGTGGTTCGCTGGAATGGGACTCAGATGGAGCACACCAGCAAGCGGAACGTGGGACCAATGCTATGACATTCTACAACAAACAGATGAAGCTGGGGATGAGCAGGGACGGAAGAGGCGAATCACAGGGGAGATAATAGCATGGGAGATATGAAGGAAAGGTGTAGGGCGGTGCACAACGAAGAGAGACCAAAACCAGAAGAAGTCGTCTAAATTGTGATGCAGAGGGTGGACGAGAGCTGGAATGCGCTGCAAAATGGCAATGGAAGACAAACTGCAGGAAGCACAGAACGGGTGACAAAAAAATGGTGTAAACCGGGACAAGGTGTGGTGAAGATCAATATCGATGCAGCATGGAGGAGTGACACGAAGAAAGGAGGTACGGGAATCATTGCACGCGATTGGAGGGGAGCGATACTGGATGGGAGGAACACGACATGGAAGGACGTCAATGCAAAGAATCTGGAGGTAAAAGCAATATACCAGGCGGTCCAGATGGCGATAGGGAACAACTGGAGGGATGTCATAATCGAGTCAAATGCGAAACAAATCATTACTATGCTGAGGGAGAAACAACTTCAACAGGATTGGAAACTCACAAACATCCCGACAGATGTCCTAGAGCTAGCAAGGAGAATCCCGAGATTACAATGGGAGTTTGTTAGGCGAAGCGCAAACATATGCGCAAACTGGGTAGCAAGACTATCCAGACAGGGGATGTGCCCACATAATTGGGCTACAATACACCCACCCGCCTTCTCTTTTTACATTATGTATGTTAAACAATATGAACGGTTTATCGAATGAGTAATAGAATGATTTGATGGGAAAAAAAAAGAAGTGTTTAGAGTGTTTTTAATACAAAAAACAATATATAATAATTTTGTTTTTCCCTTTTATTCGTGACACTTTTAAGTTAATAGCTATTGCATCATAACATTTAATTAGCAATATGTTAATTATGTTAATAAAATTAGTATTTTATATTTCTACAAATAAACATGAACAATAATAACAAATAAATGTTATAATTGGTGATAATATTTAATGTGTATATTGTTGTACAGCAACTCATTTATTGTCATAAATATTATATTTATAGTAAAATATTATATTAAGAATTATTATTTAATCATAATATTCAATTTATTCTTATCAACTAGGTCAACTAAGTATTACGTTAAAATTAACATAATTATATATATATATATATATAAAGTTTTTTAAAAAGTATGCACTGTGCAAAACAATTTTGAAAAACTAAGTATACTGAAAAAATATGTAGCAAAATGTATATATTCGCTACTTGGGGTAGCGTTTTTTACAACGTGCGCTACTTTGAGTAGCGTTTTTTGAAAAACGCTACTAGGGGTAGCGTTTTTCAAAAAAACGTTGCTTAGGGTAGTGTTTTTATGAATTTCGCTACCCCTAGTAGCGAATTTGTTTTTTTTTACGTTTTTGACTTTTTTGCCGATTTGATGTTTAATTTAAAAAAAAATCAAAACATTATTAAAATTTTTTAAAAAAATTACAGTAAGTAGATATTTTAATTTCGATTCAAATGATGCAAAGAATATTAAATTTGGACTTACGGATTGACTGTAGGCTCTGCCGTAAGTTGAGATATGAAAATTTGACTTAAAAACATATAACTCATACCCTGTAAGTCCAAACTGACCACGGTGAACGTCATTTATGTTGTAATTCAATTATCTACCTAGGGTAATTTTTTTGATTAGAAATACAATGATTTTGTAACCTAACATCGCTTGTCTTAAAATTTGACCGAAATAATCAAATGCATTAGGTGAGAAATTTAATTATGTACTTACTCAAAAACAATCAAAAAAATTAAAGTGAGTAGATAATTTAATTACAAATTAAATGACGCTAACTAGACATTGACCATATAATACGATATAATACGAAGTAAATTACGTATTGTATTATACGGTCAATCTAAAAGCAAAACATTAACGTTTAGTTAGCGTCATTTAATTTGTAATTAAATTATCTACTCATTTTATTTTTTTTATTATTTTTGAGTAAGTACATAATTAAATTTTTCACCTAATGCATTTGATTATTTCGGTCAAATTTTAAGACAAGCGATGTTAAGTTACAAAATTATTGTATTTCTAATCAAAAAAATTACCCTAGGTAGATAATTGAATTACAACATAAATGACGTTCACCGTGGTCAGTTTGGAGTTACAGGGTATGAGATATATTCTTTTAAGTCAAATTTTCATATCTCAACTTACGGCAGAGCCTACAGTCAATCCGTAAGTCCAAATTTAATATGTTTTGCATCATTTGAATCAAAATTAAAATATCTACTTACTGTAATTTTTTTAATATTTTTTAATACTTTTTTAAATTAAACATCAAATCGTCAAAAAAAGTCAAAAACGTAAAAACAAAAAAAAGAATTTCGCTACTAGGGGTAGCGAAATTCATAAAAACGCTACCCTAAGCAGCGCTTTTTGAAAAACGCTACCCCTAGTAGCGTTTTTTGAAAAACGCTACTCCCAGTAGCGTTTATATACATTTTGCTAAATATTTTTTCAGTATACTTACTTTTTCAAAAATAATTTGCACAGTGCATACTTTTTAAAAAACTTCTATATATATATGTGTGTGTATATTTTAGATTTTACATAAAAGGAATTATAAATAAATTTTAACTATTTTTTCACTTTTTATTAATAAAATCATCAATTCTAATTAAGTCATGCTAATTCTACATTATTTTATATAATGCCAATTTTTTTTCCCTAAGAAAAATTTCAGATTATGCGATTGTTTTAATTAGAAACTTAACATATTTTGCTATTTGATCAACTTTTAGTGCTCTTTATTCGATGGAAGAAGAATGAATTATTAATCTATTTATGAAAATATATAATTGCTTTAATAAAATCCTCAAATTGTTTTGGCAATTGACCAAGTTTTATTCCCACAATAAATAAATATAAATAAATAAGAGTACTCAATTCAAATAGGATAAATATAAATAAGAGTACTCAATTCAAATAGATGATTTCTCTACTCTAATTTTATATATTATTTATTCTATATTCAAAATAGTAATATTTATTATAACATTTTGGATGTTTCAAGTTATTTGCAAGATAATTTTTAGTTATTAATACAATTATAAACCAATTAATTATATTTAAACTTTAATAAACCATTGTATTTAGCATTACTACAACTAATAATAGTTAAAGTTTTAGTTATTAATTAAACCTAAACATTATACAATGATAAAATTTATATTTATTTAAATATATTTTACATTATGCGTTATAACTTACAATATATAAATTAAATGTACTACTTGTTGCGCAAAGCGCGAGTCACACACCTAGTTGATACAAAAATCTACTATCTCCATCTGATAAAAAAATACAATTCCGTTAGTCATTAATCGTGGACATTCCATTACCCTGACATAAGACAATAATATATTTGCATTAGATCCGTACAAAAAATCTAACATATTAGCTAATTAAAATTAACTATCTACTTACCTTACTAACTACAAGATTTTCTATTTTGACCTTGTTGTCCACATTTGCGACATTTCTTCGGTTGAGATGTAGAATGAGAATCCGTCTCATTGGGAATTCAAACCTTTCTCCGACCATGTTTAGAGATCAACATTGTGGATCACACTATACCTTTGGTCCATTCCACGCAGGTCACCAGTATGAGTCTGGTAAATGGTGGAATTTAGGGAGGTATGCGCCCATATAGTAATCCAAGCGAAAGTATGGATCAACATACAGTGTCAATTCTGAATTGGTGTAATGGATCGTCGTCATTGCGTGTGTACATGGTTGACAAAATAACGTCTATTGCCTGTAGTCACAAATCATCTGTGGAAAGATTACGACATACGTCTTACCAACACGCATATGCACTCTATACTCTTCTCCATAAGAGTACGTATCTTCTTCAAAAGAACGAGATTTATCCTCTGTTGAAGACAAAAACTCTCTCACTTTAAGCAGAAACACATTCCCCATTGATCTCTCATTTTCATATATTGCACGATGATCGAAAAAATACGTATTTAGTCAGATAAATGTAAGCTCTACCAATGCTATTATTGGTAATGATCGAGCTCCTTTTACTTGTTAAAGACTTCTGACTGATTTTTTGTCATTATGCTGTATCTATGTCCTCTGTCATACGCTAGAGGCCATAGAGTGAAATCTACTAAATTGGTTAAACACCTCATAATTTTTCCATAATTCAATGTTGTAAATGCTTGCCAATATCACTCAAACTTTGCCTTAGAGGTGGTCTACTACATTTCCGGAAAAATCTTCTTTAAGTTCCAGTCTTTGAAATTTTTGTTGAAGTTTCTAGTGAGGTGTCAAATGCAGTATCTGTGAACACTTAAGGGTGCTGGGAAAACATTAGAAACTCCAACTTTAATTTCACCATGACGATCAAATCTTATACACACAGGTCGTTCATCTCTATTAATGTGATGAAGCAGACGTTTTAAAAACTATGTCCAAAATATGGCAGTCTAAGAGTCCGCAAAGGTGAAGCACACCAGAAAAATTTGATTGTTAGCATCGTATTCCATTGCTGCTAATAATTTACCAGTGTACTTTCCATACAAATGGATAACATGGGTTAATTACCTCAACCGTTACTTATGTTTGGCCCATGTCATTAAAAGGTTACTCATCTTTTTTGGTGTAGCTGAAACGTTACTTAAGTTTGAACATGTGACTGAAAGGATACTCCGCGAAGTTTCTGTCAAATCTTACCGTCTAAATGTCAGTTGCAAAGCACATGACCCAATTTAAACGATTCGAAGGCAATTGAAAGTACGATCATACCCTCATTCCGCCCAGAGTGTGTCGATTTTCAGCACGGAACTCCCCCTCCTCAGCGACATTGCGTTTCAGAACCACATCTGGAAGTAAGTTTTTGTTTTGGCTTCGATTGAACTGCAACTTCTTTGGCTTTTCGCATTCTACTGTGTGCTACGACTTCGGTTTGTGTTCGTCTACCCTATTATCTGCGTTAATGTTCGATCCGCTTGAAGATTAGGGCTTTGATGTTGCTGTGCGGTACAAAACGATGAAATTGCTGCATAATATGTTCCTATTTCTGTGTGATTGTGTGATTTGCTGCAGATTGATGTTGAAGTTCAGCTTGTAGGTTAGGTTTTTCTATTGATATGCTTCGTTTGTGCATTTCCTTCCATTATGATTACCAATCAAAAGAAAGCCTTATAATTGTTTTTGAGAACATGAAGTGGAACAATCTAGCTTCACTTTTGAGGACTGTTGTTCGTTTTAGTTTCCAGTATAAATGCTTATATATTGTTATTATTGAATAGATTAGATGGGTTCTTTTACTGGTTATAGCTAACTAATCTTTGCTCTTTTGCATTTTGATGATCCAATAAATTAGAGTATCAGTCTTTGTAAGAGTGATTTTCATTCACTTTCTTTGCATTCAGATCCAGATGACATTCAGGTCCTGTATTTTGTTTCTTTATGAAATATAGAGACATAAGTGCAACTATGTTTTTCTGTCTGTTGGAAGAATTGGTTTAAGCACAGATTTGACCAAGCAAAAGGTCGAATTTGTTGAGGATATGGACAAAAAGGGATATTTGATGGATCTTCTATGTAACCTACATGGTCCTATGGCAGAGGGATCTGACTTTGATATTTGTGGAGACAAAACGAGGAGCGGACATCTTAGAAAGTTGGTTGTCTGGTAATGGTTTTCCAGCTATAGCTATACATGGTGATAAAGTTCAATTTGTAAGTACCACGGTTTCTTGAAGGAGAGGGATAGAGATCTGAAATCATTCAAGACTGGAGTCACACCAATCATGGTAGCAACATATGCCGCTTCAAGAGGCCTCGACATACCACATGTGTCTCATGTTGTTAATTTTGTACAGACTAGAGTCGGGTTCATTTTGTACTTCCATATTTTGTTTGTTATGAATGTCTGTTTTAACGGAACCTGTTTTGGGATTATATGATGGATTATGTTTTCGGATGTATTCTGGATTCTGGATTATTATGGATTCTATGTTTTCAGATGTATTCTGAATTTTAGTAACGGTTGGGTAATAAAATGTCCAAACTTAAGTCACCTTTCAATAACAGTTCAAAAACTTAAGTCACCTTTTAATAACAGTTCAGAAAAGATAACACTTCATTTAACAACATGTCGACAAACATAAGTCACCACCTTCACAAAATACACATTGTTCTTCATCCTTCAATTACAGACAAAGGTACAACTAACTTCTACTAATTCTTCGCAATTGAACTTAGAACAAAAACAACAACAACAACAATTACCAACACTGCAACTAACTTCCGATTGGGTCGACTTTCAAGAGGTCGGGTTTTCGCAACATCCAATTGTTCTTTCAATTGTTTCTCTCTTTGTTGAAATTGCATCACTGCAATCCGACCATTAGGGCACATAGCTGGATCTTCCCATTCAAAAAACCCACATTCTGGGTTTTGTATAGACTACAACAGAAGAAACAATAAACAATTACCTCAGATTTGACGATTTAAAGTTCGAAAATAAGGCATTACGGTTCAAATTACTGCAGCAAAACGAATTAGGGTTGCCAATTAGGGTTACCCACTGTCAAATTACCTCAAAATTGACCGAGATCGAACCTTTCTACGGTTGTCAGAACTCATAGGACAACATTCATCCTCAGACTTCATGGCTTCTGTCTTCGCACCGTGGGTTCTTCAGTTCTTCCTTCTTCTCCAGAATTTTCACGCTCAAACTTCTCCAACACCTAAGAACATGCTGATTATAAGTAGACAAGGTGTTTAGGGTAGTTTCATAACTTCATAATAGAACCACCTCACATGACAAGCACATTAGACTACTTAATGGGAAGAAAGAACGACAGTTAGGTGACAGTAACGGTTCAGTCACATCTGTCAACATAAGTAACGGTTGAGCTCAAGTTTGAACTGTTGGATCGTGAAATCCTGGATGTTGATCTGGCAGTGAATTAAATGTCAGACAAGGACGGAAAGACGCTTCTGCTTCAACTCCGGTGAACCTGCAGGTAGGGGAGCGCAACAGAGGGGGTGTCTCTTGGTCCCTCTCCGATGCTTAAATGAGTATATGTGTGTATAAAACTCAAAACGTAAGAAACGTATGTAAAGCAAGGGTATTTATAGGGTAGGAGAGATCAAACCGTATAAGGCAGCTGAATATCTTAGTGTATATTGTGTTGCTGAAGATTCAGATCGTGGCATATGGCAGTTACTGCGAGATATTGCAGTTACCAAATCTAATCTTTAGTGAATATGTGACCGAGATACGCGGGATATCGTGGCCACTTCCTTATTGACGGTTTAGTGGGACCATAGGAGAGAGGCAAGGCTCTCTTCGGGGCGATCACTCTCATGGCGAACAGTGAGAGGTCGCGGCCTAGTGAAGAATGACGAGCACTTATGGAGCGTTTGGCGTCCTCAGAGACTTTGGGCTCGGCTCTGGGCCATTCTATGGAGGGCCAAGTTTAACTCATACTTAGGCCGATCTGGTTCGAATATCATGGGTTTACCCCCTTTATGGTTGTTGGGCCTTTGAGGCCTTTTCCTTATTGGGTTGTCACTATCGATACCCAACATTTGCCCCCGAACCTTGATTGAAGTCTCTTCAGTCGAGCTTGATTTCTTGGTAGGGTTTTAGATAGTGACGTCTTAAATTCGGTTTTCTTCGTCTCTTGTAATGGTTCATGACCTTTGAGGCATTTCGAGCTCGTTTGGCCAGCAGTTTCTTCACCGTTCAAAGCTGAAAGAATATCCTTCCTTTTATTCCCCTTTGGCGATCACTCGAGGTAACCTAGGCTTATGAAAGTCTATCTTTCTTGGTTAGGCGATCACTACCTACCAAAGGTATTTCTGATAAAGCTTATCAGTGCGCTGGCGACCACTTTGTCTACTTAGTGGACTTTAGCATTTAATAACTGCACAGTTGTCCAGAGATCGAACGGTCGCTTGAGGCACGCCTGTCATTTACTTTTCCGTAAACCAAGGGTAGTCTGACAGCTGCCTGTACCAGCCAACCGTTTGTCTCCCCGAAGTGTCTCTTGGAATTCTGACATTGCTTCGTTTTTTTTCCAAAAAGATGCAATTATTCTCCTGTGTCGCTTCGATTCGCCCGTGGCGGTTACTCCCTTTTTGGCCTATATAAGATACGTCAGTTTCTCTATTTTGTTTTTTACGCATCTTCAATCCTTTAGATTTTCCAGAGCTTCCTCCGTGGACCTTTCCTCTTTCTTCTTCACTCTTCTTTAACCTTCCTTTCGACTATTTCCATGGCTACCCGAAGTCAAAGAGTCAAGCACACGGCCACCAAGGGGCCCAAGAATGCCCATGCGTCCAAGAACGCGAATGCCCCCGTAACCATTAGGGAAGGTGTTGTGCCCCCTTCAACGGGGGAACAAACTGACGTGGGGAGATCCGCAGCCATCCCAGTGGTGGTGGATGGGCCTGAACTTCAAACGCCCATCTTTTCTCCGAAAGGTAAACTTCTGTTCTTTCAATGCTATGTTTGGGTAATATTCCCTGTTGTTCCTTGTTTTTTATGTTTTCCATTGCCATATCTGAACTTATTTGAGTAGATGTCAAGCCTAATGAGTTGAAGTCGGCTTACTTTAAGACAATGGTGGCACTTGGTGGCCTCAGTGTGGAGGATGCTCCTAGATATCCTGGCTTAGGTCTGCACTATCCTCACGACGGAGAGGTTTACATCTATGCGGCCCAGGTTGATGCTGGGTTGCGTTTTCCTCTTTGTGAGGATTTGCTGACATTGTGCCAGTTCTATGGAATCCACCCCACGCAACTCGTTCCTAATGCCCTTAGGATGTGGGTCGGTTTCAAGTTCCTTTGCATACGCCAGGAATGGACGTATTCACTGGCCTTGTTCCGGTGTTTTTTACGACTGGCAGCTGGGGCGAACCACCTTCATCACTTCCAACCACGCTGGCCGAAGTTTGCAGAGTGGAGAGGCCCTCAAGCATGGATTTGGAATGTCCATGTCTGTCTGGTCGATGATTTCCGGGCCACTAACTCCAAATATAAGAAGTTTTACTTCTTTTACAAGGGGGGTGTATCCTGGAAATTGTTTACCCCGGACAAGGATTTCCCTCCTTCCTTCGAAGAGCTGTCAGGGAGTAATCGGAACTCCATCGACGACCTCTTCCGGTTGCATCGATAGTCCCAATTCAAGTCCATCCGCCCAGTGGCGGAGACTACTTAGAATATGCTTGAGATGGCGGGCATTCATCAGGCCACGCCAATCTTTGATGATTGGGTAATTTTCTAACCCTCTTCTTGTTTACTGTTTGAAGGCAAGGCTCGAAAACTTATAGGTCTCTTTGATGACCAGGAAAAGGCGGGGCTGTCCAGTGACCAGGCACTACTGAACTCTCCTCCTCCCCCTCTAGGCGTTCGTCTAAGAGGAAGTCTGAGGAGGTGCTTCCCTCGACCACTGTTGGCCCTCGCCAACCGGGTATGTTACCTCGCCATTTGTAGATTTGACGTTTTCATACTTCGCATTTTTTGGGTTCTGATATCTTGCCTTGTTGTTTTGCAGAAAAGTCCTCGGCTGACACGGCCCGGGACCCTCCTCCTCCTCCCTCCAAGAAGGTCAGGAGTGAGGAGCACCCGGAAGTCGACCATCCTCCTCCTCCTCCCCCTCCTAAGGGCCCTTCTGCCAGCAAGGGGAAGGGTCTGGACGTGGCGCCTCCTTCTCCATCTCCCCAGGGCTCTTCTGCCACCAAGAAGAAGGCTTTAGCCTTGGCGCCTCCCGCTCCTACTGTGCCCACGTTCCTCCTAAGGAGTCTGGTACTAGAAGAAGGGGCCCGACGCTTCCAGCTCTTCAAGGGCTCCTGCGGAGGAGTACTGCTCCATGGCGAGCTTGTTCCAGCCACTTAAGGCTGCGAACTCTCGGGGGCCTTGAGTCTCTTGCGAGGACCTTGCGAAGAAGGGGTACCCTGCCCAGAAGAGCCTCCGGGGTAGCCCGAACATGTGCATGCGGCTTCTTGATAGGATAATTCCCCCCAAGGACCGCTCGATGGTTCCCACGGAGCTACCTCAGATCGAGGGGTTCCTGCGGACCCACTTCGAACGAGTCGCCCTGGTATGATCTCGCCTCCTTTCCGTTCTTTTTTCCTTATCGTTCCCTTTTTGTTTGATGTCCTGACAATTTTCCTTATGTTTTTGTTGTCACCTCGTTCGGGAAGAGGTGATTCTTGGCCGCGTCTTCGGCGAGCTCGCCGACAAGCATTCTGACCTGCTTGTCGAGCAGTACCAAAGTACGGGGGTCACCCCCGGGCAATTGGAGGCCATCAAGAAGACCGCTGATGTGGCAATCGCCTTGGTGGACGGTGCCCGGGAGGAGTACTTCAGGAAGGAGCAGTGTCTCCTTGCTGATGTCAAGAAGAGGGAGGCTGATGCTGCAGCCTTCCTTCAAGAAGCTGAGGTCCTTCATCGGTGCCTAGATGAAGGAGAAACGGTCCGAGCTCGCTTAGAGGCCGAGTTGAAGGAGGCTCGTGCTCAAATTGCAGAGTCGGACGCTCTTCGGGTCGCCGCGGAGATCCATAAGGAAGCTGCTGAGGCCCAGAGGGGCATTGCTGAAGCCAGGGGGATCGCCCTGGAGGAGGAGAAGAACCAGCTGGCTGATCAGCTAAAGGCAGTCCCTTCGCCCCAAACCGTGGTCGAGGAGTTCAAGGCCTCTAAGGACTTTGAGGACCAGGCTTTGAAGGTGATGAAGTCGGCGATTGCTGATTTTCTCCAAGTCCTAGTGGATGATGTCCAGGCGGTCGACCCCAACTTTCCCATTGGGGAAGTTGAATCCTTGAAGGGTTTCTTGCGGAGTCGCCTTCCTCGGCTCGTTGTTGCTGCTGAAGAGACTGCCCCTGAAGGCGAGCCAAGTACTCCTGCCCCCGAAGGCGAGCAAAGCACCCTTGCCCCCGAGGACCCAAAAGCTTGAAGCCTCCAGCTCCTTGGCGACCATATTTTTTTGTCTTTTTAGATAGCTGTTTTTCCTTTGTAATTTTTGTTTACTTCGTAATTATTTATTTGATTTAAGACTTGGTTTATATTGAATGCCTTTATATTCATGAGCCTTTACTCGACTTTGAATGTGTTTGGCTATTCATCCAATGTCTTAATCATAATTACTCTTGACTTTTCTTGCTTTGTAATGGCTTCGACTCTTAAAGTCTTAGGCCATCTATACGAACTTTCTAAGGACAATACTCTAACACTTAAAAGCATAAACTTCTAAGTTCAAAGAGATATTACCTTTTTGAAGTTTAAACCTTTGAGGTGTTTGCATAATAACAGAGAATTTGTTAACTTCAGGCTTTATCATCCGTAATGATCGCCTAAATTATTCTTCATCCGCTGTTTTAATTTGATAGCAGAACTCTTTGTCTGACTTTGGTGTCTGCTCTTCCGTTTTTGCCTAATTCCATTGTTAGGACTTTTTGGCCTGACTTTGGCGTCAGAGCTTTTATTTTGCCTAACCTTTTTGCTAGGTCTTTTGGCCTGACTTTGGCGTCAGGGCTTTTTGGCCTATCGTTGGCGATAGGGCTTTTGGCCTAGCTTTGTTGCTAGGGCTTTTGGCCTATCTTTGGCGATAGGGCTTTTGGACTAGCTTTGTTGCTAGGGCTTTTGGCCTAGCCTTGTTGCTAGGGCTTTTGGCCTAATTTTGTTGTTAGGGCTTTTGGCCTAGCCTTGTTGCTAGGGCTTTTGGCCTATCTTTGGCGATAGGGCTTTTGGCCTAGCTTTGTTGCTAGGGCTTAGCCTTGTTGCTAGGGCTTTTGGCCTGACTTTGGCGTCAGAGCTTTTTGGCCTAACTTTGTTGTTAGGGCTTTTGGCCTAGCCTTGTTGCTAGGGCTTTTGGCCTATCTTTGGCGATAGGGCTTTTGTGCCTTATTCGGTTATCAGGTCTTTCGCCTGACTTTTGGCGTCAGGTCTTTTTCTTCAACTTGCTTCGAGTGGACATGCTTTATGAAGGAATGACTTTCTTTTATTAGCATAACAGTTTGATTACAAGCTATGTATGAAATCTCCTTAAATGCTCAAAATTGAATGGACGGGGTAACCTTTCGCCTTCGGCGGTTTCCAAATAGTAGGATCCTGGTGCGGCGATCTCTACTACCTTGTACGTTCCTTCCCATTTGGCTGAAAGCTTATTTTTACTGTCCAGCCTTGTGAATTCATTCCTTCTCATAACCATCTCCCCCACGAAAAATTGGCGAGCGCTTACTTTTCTGTTGAAATATCGAGCGGTCGCCAAGCGCATCTTTGCTTGTGTCTTTTCCGAAAGCCATCTCTTTTCCTCTGCTAAGTCGAGGTCAGTTTTGCGCTCGATCTCGTTTGCCTCCGCATTAAAGTGTAGGATTCTGTGGGTAGGCACTGCTATTTCGGCGAGTGCTACTGCTTCTGATCCATACACTAAACTGAAAGGTGTTTCTCCTGTGGCCGACTTAGGCGTTGTTCTGATGGCCTATAATACGTTTTCCAGTTCTTCTGCCCAATTCCCTTTGAATGCTCGAACCCTTTTCTTGAGTCCTGCTAAGACAACCTTGTTGGCTGCTTCAGCTTGCCCCTTCGTTTGAGGATGATGCACTGAACTGAAACGATGGTCGACATGATATTCTTCACAGAGCCATTTGAGCTCCTTTCCAATGAATTGCGGACCATTATCACTGATGAGTATTTTGGGAATGCCAAACCTGGAGAATATGTTGATCTTTAGGAACTTGATGACCTGGAATTCCGTTGTCGAAGCTAGAGCTTTCGCCTCTATCCACTTAGTGAAGTAGTCGATCGCCACTATAATGTAAGTACGCTGACCAGTGCTAATAGGGAAAAGACCCAATACATCGATTCCCCATTGAGCGAAAGGCCAGGCACCCGCCATTGTGGATAATAGTGTTGATGGTTGACCTGATCGTGGTGCAAACTGCTGGCAAGTCTCACACTTCTGCGTTAATTCGGCTGCATCTTTTCCCAAGGTTGGCCAGTAATATCCAAATCTGAAGATTTTACTGGTCAGTGATCGAGCACCTTCATGACATGCTGCCACCCCTTCGTGAGCTTCTCGAAGAACCTTTTCTGTTTCAGGATGAGCAACACACCTCAAGTAAGGAGTCAAGTAGCCTCTTCTGTAGAGTTCCCCATCGATAATTAGATAACTGGCTGCGAGTCTTCTAATCCTCGTGGATTCGCCTCCGTCATCTGGGAGGATCCCTTCTTTTAAATAATTGTGGAACGGAGTCATCCATGTGACCTGTCCTTGAATGTTGAAGACATCTGCTCTACTTTCAAGGACTGAACATAGGGTCTTTTCCAGAAATTGCACATCCTGGATTGTTGTCCCTCCGAATGCCAGTTTACTCAAGGAGTCTGCCATCTGGTTTTCTTGGCGAGGAATAGACTCAATCGCGAAATTTGGGATTTCCGCGACCAGCTTCCTGGCGATGCTGAGATATTTCTTCATCTTTTCTCCTCTTGCCTCGTAGGTGGCATTAACCTGATTGACAATAAGCTCTGAGTCACTCTTTACCTTAAGCGCAGTTATACCCATTCCTTTCGCCAGTCTGAGTCCAGTGATAAGAGCCTCATATTCTGCTTCATTATTGGTCGCCGGGAATGTCAAGGCGATCACGTACTTCAAAGACCCGTCCCCAAGCCTTCTTTCGATGAAGACCCGTCCGTATAGAGCTCCCAGATTTGATTGTTGTCTGCTGACTGACTTGGCCTGTTTTCCGCTTCCGTTTGACCGTTACTCGTGCTTTGCACTATGAAATCAGCTAGTACTTGACCTTTGATGGCCGTTTTTGGCGCAAATTTGATCTTGAACTCGCTGAGCTCGATCGCCCACTTGACCATTCGTCCTGAAGAATCTGGTTTCATCAGGAAGTTTTTGAGAGGTTGATTGGTGAGGACCGTGATGTCGTGCGCATGAAAGTAAGGTCTCAGCTTCCGAGCAGCAATAACTAAGGCATAGAGATACTTCTCAATCTGGACATATTTTATTTCAGCTGAGTTGAACATTTTGCTAATGAAATACACTGGACTCTGAACATTATTTTCCTCCCTCATTAAGACAGCACTGGTTGCCACCTCGCTAATGCTTAAATAAAGGAAGAGCTGCTCTCCTGGAACGGGCTTTGCTAGAGCTGGGAGTGTTTGGATATGCCTTTACAAGGATTGGAATGCTTCCTCGCAGTCTGGCGTCCACTCGAACTTGCGGTTGGCCCTCAGAGTTTTGAAAAATGGGAGGGACCTGTCGCTCACTTTGGAGAGGAAGCGGTTGAGAGCAGCTAGGCGTCCATTCAGGCATTGGACTTCCTTGTGGCGGGTTGGCGACTTCATTTCTTCTATGGCCTTCAGCTTTTCTGGGTTTGCTTCGATTCCCCCTTGAATCAGCTTCTCTATGTCCCGCTTCAGAATGCGGCAGTCATCTGTCTTGTGGCCCTTGCACTTGTGGTATCTGCAATAGCTCTTGACATCTTTCCCCATGGGCTGACCACCTCGACGAGGCATCGGTGGCCTCGCCAAGGACCTCCTCTCCATCTCGACTAGTACCGCTGAAATCTGCCTATTTAAAGGCGTAAAGTACTCAGGGACCTCTGGATGGCGAGGCGCTGGATTAGGCTCGACTCGGGGCCTGCTGTCTCTTCCATTCTTCTCCTTCTTCATCTCCTTCTTACCATCGCGTCGGGGTTCAGAAATCACCCTTAGCGAGGTCGTCAAAAAGTAAGCCTCTGTGTTCGCCCTTTCAAGGTCTATGAAACCTTTTGCTTTGGACGCCAACTCCTCCAGCGTTTCGATCTCCTTCACATGGTAGCTGTTTCGCAGCTTCCTCGAGGCCTTGTTGGCCACATCCAGACCCCTGTAAAATGCTCGAATGATCTCCCCGTCCGAGATTCGGCGATCTATCTCCGTGACGTTCTGATGGAAACGCCCATAAAAGTTGGACAACGACTCTCCAGGCTGCTGTTTGACCGAGTCCAGGGCGACCACGCTCTTCAGCAATTGGCGCTCGCCCATATACCTCTCCAGGAACTTGATCCTTAACTCTGCCCAAGTTCTGATAGATCCTGCAGGGAGGCCGAAGAACCAGGACGAAGCCGAACCCGAAAGAGTGGATGGAAATAATAAAGCCAAGTGATTGGGATCATTTGACTTACCCAGGAGAGAGGCCTCGTGTTTGTTGACATGTACGGTGGGATCTCCTCCACCGTTGTACTCAGGTATGGCCCGAGCGACTACATCCTTTGAGATTTTGATGGCGACGAGCTCGTCGGAAAAAGGATGAGCAGACTGCTCCTTGAAGGGTGCTACAACTGTCGGTCGTCTTTCTTGGAGTCTTTTATTGACGAGGTCATCCATCTGATCCACAGTGCAGTACATTGGCGAGGTTCCAGGTGGAGGAGGACCGGAAGGGTTGGCAGTGTACGCGGTTGCTGGCTCCTTGGTGTACGCCGGAGGTACGGACTGCTGTCCTGATGTCATCTCCTGATCCTCCTAAGGCGTGGTGGGGCCAGGATTTGCCGCTTCAGAGGGTAAGGGCCCTGTGGTAGCAGGGCGGTTGTTTCCTTTAGGAGCAGATGGATTGTTTTCTTGAGGAGCAGGGGCTTGACGGCGAGCCTGCCCTAAGATGGCCTCCAGCAGGGAAATCATCTCCGGGGTTAAATTGATGTCTTCCCCGGCGATGTGGACTGTCTGCGGTGCCGGGGCTCCATTTTGATTAGCAGGGGGGCCGGTCTAGAATTACCGACATGCTCTCGAGTTGTACGCGGAGGAACGACATTGGCTCCTGCTCGGCTGGCAGGTTCTTGTTGAAGCGGTGAAGCGGCGGCGGAATCAGAGCTATCTGAGGATCGCTCCCTGGTCTGGTTCCGATGGTTGCTTTGGGATCGAGTTCTCTTGGCTGAATTGCTCGTTTCCCACAGACGACGCCAAATGTTGGATCGTGAAATTCTGGATGCTGATCTGGCAGTGAATTAAATGCCAGACAAGGACGGAAAGACGCTTCTGCTCCAACTCCGGTGAACCTGCAGGTAGGGGAGCGCAATAGAGGGGGTGTCTCTGGGTCCCTCTCCGATACTTAAATGAGTATATGTGTGTATAAAACTCAAAACGTAAGGAACGTATGTAAAGCAAGGGTATTTATAGGGTAGGAGAGATCAAACCGTATAAGGCAGCTGAATATCTTAGTGTATATTGTGTTGCTGAAGATTCGGATCGTGGGATATGGCAGTTACTGCGAGATATTGCAGTTACCAAATCTAATATTTAGTGAATATGTGACCGAGATACGCGGGATATCGTGGCCACTTCCTTATTGACGGTTTAGTGGGACCAGAGGAGAGAGGCAAGGCTCTCTTCGGGGCGAGCACTCTCATGGCGAGCAGTGAGAGGTCGCGGCCTAGTGAAGAATGGCGAGCACTCAGGGAGCCTTTGGCGTCCTCAGAGACTTTGGGCTCGGCTCTGGGCCATTCTATGGAGGGCCAAGTTTAACTCGTACTTAGGCCGATCTGGTTCGAATATCATGGGTTTACCCCCTCTATGGTTATTGGGTCTTTGAGGCCTTTTCCTTATTGGGCTGTCACTATCGATACCCAACATGAACAGTTCAGTCACATGTGCAAACATAAGTAACAGTTGAGGTAATTAACCCGGATAACATCAATGTTGATTAGGGGCTAACAATGGGAGAAACTTTCAATTGAAGGCTTATATGCCCTAAATCACTTACCAAATATGACACCCTCCTCCGTAGCCACTCATTTCCATTGATAGTAAAAAATGAACTCGGGTTTGAATGACATAAACCAGCCATCAACGGCGGTAAACGCTGACAGACACTTTTATGCGTCCCAAACATTAACTCAATTACCTGTTGTTGAGCGTACCACACCTTGCCGTATGAGACACTTTGCACGTACTTATCTTTAACAACCCGCTGCAAATTCACAAACTCTAATACCTGTGTTGTGATACACATATGGATATATCAATTCCGCAGTCAATTTGCGATCAAGTTGAATATGATGTTGTATAGTACTGACATTTGTACATGAGTGTGGATGACCTAATTTGCTGATCTCCCAGTTACCCATTTTGTTTTGCATTCCTCTTAACGACTATGAGCATATACCATTGTTTTTTTGGCACACTTGAATGATACTACAGTTGAACTTGATCAGGCAGTGATGCATTCACGTGAATTATTAATGTGCCACAATTTCACATACTGTTGGAGTGCAACTTTATTCTCATACTCAACATCTACTTGAAAATCATTTGTACTTGTAGAGGATTCAGCGTGCTTGTCCATCCAATCAGTACATTCAAACTCATATTGTCAATCTCTTGATGTAAACTCATGAGGGAACTCTCGGAAGGTCATTGGTTGACTCGACTATGTATCAATACATGTGTGTGTCATCATTAGATAATGATAACACACAATCAATCAACTAAATCTATAGGAGATTCGACTTATATGTCATCTCCCACAGAAGAATCTTCTTCTTTATTTTCTTCAACCACTTCATCTTCTTCATCGACTTCTACTTTTGGAACCACGCATAATTTTATGTATTCACCATAAATTTAAAATCTTCATTAAGTGATTTTTATCAACGAATGGATATATGTTGTTACTCGACTTCCAAAGGAGTTCATAATCAAGTACTTCAGAACTAAACTCGCAAACTACGGTAACAAGTTCTTTTAGGTGGGTAAGGGTCGTTGTGGTTTCAGTATAACTAATTGTGGATTTACCGTCGATAAAATTAATAACTTCTCTGTCTACTATAATTCTACCGTCATAACGAAGGATAAGAGTTGCCATTTTTTAAAGAATACTAAAACCTAGTTAATATAAAAAAAATCAGATAATAATTCGCATTTTCTAGAAATTTAATATGTCTATATTAAATATTATAAGTAATTAACAATTACTATTAAATAAAAAAAGAGTTGCGGACTACCTCATGATAACTTCCAACAAATTGGTTGACAATGCAGGCACTAATCCAATAGATGAACAACACCAATACGATACCGATAGGCTGAACGTGCAAGATGACTATCGGGGTGGATTGGCTGAGCTCGGAATGAGAAATGACAACTAGGTATTTATAGTAGGATTAGCGGGATATGAGGCATTCACGGGTCAGTAGCAGTTATCGTTCCACTCGCGAATGTCATTCAATGGTGGATAACAACTAATGTTCCACTTGCGAATTCCCTCCGCGGGTGGAACAATAACTATTAACGACAATTCCACCACTCACGAATGATATTCGTAGGTACTCTTTTTCAGTATACATACCCGCGAATGAGATTTGCGATTAGGTATACATTCGTATTTTTTAAACAATTTAAGAATATTTCGGTATTACTTTTATTTAGAAGTATTTTTTGTAAATACTTTTTTTAATCTAAAATGTCTAAAATTTAAGCTGCACGGACTTAAAAAATAGAATAATGCGAATGCGAACAAGCTTAAAAATGACTGGAATTGTTTTTTTGGTATAAATATCAAATAGGTAGGCGAACTTGACATGGTTTGGCAAGTAGTACCCAACCTTTTTTTTGCCGCAAATAGGTTGTCAAACTTTGAAAATTAACAAATAGGTTCCTAACGTTAATTTTCCGTTGAGTTTTGACGGAAACCTGCACATGAGGAGTAACGAAGTACCTGGACTTACACAAATTATCAAATAGATACATGTATCGGTTCAAAAATCGGTTCAGAATCGGTTAGGTTAAACTACTTTATTTAAAAACAAAAAAGAGTAGGGTTTATATACCAAAAACATGCATGCCTTAAGGTTTAGAGTTTAGGGTTGAGTCATGCATGTGTTTGGTATATAAATATTTTTTTGTTCGATTGAACCGGTTTTGAACCGATTCCGAATTAGTTCAAAAACCAGGCTTGTTCATGAACCGGTTCGGGGTCGAACCGGTTCTGAACTGAACTGGTCTAGTTTGAAAAAAACCAGTACATTTTTCTGTTTCTAAAAAAACTGGTATGGTTTAAGGAAAAAAGAACTGGTCTGGTTCGAACCGATCCAGAACCGGTTCGAATTGTTCTGGTCTGTTTTTTTAATAACAATTTTGATTCGGAAATAATCTGGTTCAAACCGAACCTAAATTGACTGAAAATCCTGTCCAACACACTGTACCGTCTGAAAAAAATACTGAACCAACTGAAAAACATTGAACCGGCTGAAAAAATACTGAACTGACTGAAAAATACACTGAACCGACTGAAAAACACACTGAACCGATTGAAAATCTGTTCCACAACCGGCTAAAATTCTGTCCAATATCAACATACGAGAGTCCAATATATCTCTAGGTTTGGTTTATTGAAGACATCTCTAGGTTTGATTTAATTTCAGACCGGTTTAGTTGATTTTGCTTCAAACTGGTTCTAAAATTATATAGGTTTAAAGTGGTTTGATTTAAATTTAAGTATAAACCAGTATAAAAAAACGGGTCGATTCGAACTGGATTTTTGGTACTATTTTGAACTGTTCTATTTGAAGGCTAAAAACACTGGTCTGATTTTGGAACTAGTTCGACCAAACCGGTTCGAACCAAACCAGTTCCAGACTAGACCAGTTCCAGACTAGACCAGTTCGTCCAAACCGGTTCATTTAGACAAGCCTATCAAAAACCAGTTCAGATCTCTACTTGCTAATTCGTGTAAATTCAGATACATGTTTGCCAAATCATATTAAGTTCAGGTACCTGGTTGCTCCTCACGTGCAGTTTTCCGTGAAAACTTAACGGAAATTAACGCCAGGAACCTATTTGCAAATTTCCAAAAGTTTGATAACCTATTTGCGAGAAAAAACATTTAGGTACCTACTTGCCAAACCATATTAAGTTCGGCTACTATTTTATAATAATTGTTTTTTTCAGCGAGAAGCACCACTGCTGACTGCACCAACGTTGAGGTCTCGTAACAGTTCTCTCTGGAACCCGAAGCTTCCCCGTCTTCACTCTTCAACATCTCTGCAACTTCGTCTTCTTCTCTGGTTGAAAATCGTTGTTCTTTTCAATCGCTGCACTTTATCGCAACGAACCGTTAAGCAGATGCAGAAATCCCTTGTCTGAGAGCATTTACAAAAGATTATTGCAGCTCCTAATCAATCCGCCGTGCCAGTTCGTTTGGGAAAGTGAACCTTGCGGGGTCGTCGATTTCTCTCTCAAAGTCTTCTTCTTTTGCTCCCCATTTTCCTTTCGAAGCCGAGAAGAGGGGAAACCCTAAAATTGTAATGTCGTCAAAGAAGGCATCCGAAGGGATAGCGTTGCTGTCAATGTATAACGACGAGGAGGAGGACGACGAGATGGAGGATGTTGTGGAAGAGAGTCGTCAATTAGACGAAGGGGATGAGAAGGATCCGCAACAGGTCCAAGACGAATATATGGACGATGGGGTGGATGAAAATAGGATTAGCAGTGATAGAGGGTTTGTCAGTGACTCCGGCGGTAACGACAGAACACCGCCACATTTGTCCATTGATGATGACACACAATCGCATAAACAGCGAGAAGGCTTGGCTGCTGTGGAGGCCAAGCGAGTCAGGACGGATAGGTTGACCATCGTGGACTATGGTCATGACGAACTTGCTATGTCTCCTGAGCCTGAGGTACTAGTTCAAATTATTTTCGGGTCTAAATACTCGATTATAGCTTCAGTTAAATCAAAGATTCGTGTAACTCTTTTACTTATGTGGCAATTTTGTTCCTTTTCTTTTTGTTTGGCATGCTTCAAGCAAAAACGTAGATTTTTTTTTTATCATCAGCATTAGTCGTGGGATATGTTCAATTGCAGGAAGGAGATTTAGGAAATCGTGGCCAGGTTATGTTCGGTCTGAGGCTTCAATCTATGACGGGTATGTATTTTCTATGCTATATTTAGTATTTACTGTAGAACTTGCAGATTGGATGTTACATAGTAAAGAGTTTTATGTTTCACAGTTCTGCATAGTTTGAAAAAGTGTATTTTATGTTGCCCTCATAAGTTCCGAGCTGAATGCTCCATGCATACTTCTAATTTTGTACTCCTATCCTCAAACCAAATTTTTTAGTGAAATTAAGAGGAATTTTTTTATCAAATGGAATAATTTAATAAGAATAACACCATTCCGGTACGGAGGAACTAACAAAGTTGATGCCTCCACAACTGCGCTTACAAAGTTTTAATCGGTTTGAGTTGGAAGTCTACTTAATCAAACATTTTAATGGACAATTTAAGAAGAGATCTTACTTAAATGGGAGTTTACAGTATTTCTTTATGTTTTCTGAAGAATAACTTAGTAGCGTGCCTTCTCAATTAAAGAATGATATAACAGGTTCCGTAGTAGAGATATATAATTTGTACTCAGGTGTTACTGATACGGTGTAGTATTTTTCCATTTTGATTTAAGGTGCTAAAATTTAAAGCTTGAATAGTATCCTTAAAAGGCCACTTGCTATAAAAATGCTTGCATTATCTTCTGGTTTTTGAAGTATCTGTGTTCGTGCTTGTGTTTTGTTTGCTGATTTTGATTTTTATTCTATCTTATGTAGCTGTTGAACATCAAGCATCTTCAGAAACTGTGCAGATTTTTTCACCGAGTGTAATCATCACTCCACACTCCGAACATCAAGAACAATCTCAGACTGAAAATCCAAATGACGATTCTACTGAATCAGGAGATGTAGAAGGTGAGCATGCTATTGAGGATGCTGATGATATCAATCCATTGGATAAATTTCTTCCGCCACCACCAAAAGCGAAGTGCTCAGAGGAGCTGCAAGTAAGTCGTCTTGTGTGATCTTTTATATTATCTTCTATAGATATGTAATTATCAGCTTTAACCGTCAGAAAAAATATATTTTTCTAGAGGAAATATAAAGATTAAAGAAGTGCAGTTAATTAATCTCCAAGGACTAAAGGGTTCTTCAATGATGAATTTATGTATGTGTAGCTTGATAAAAGAATTTATGTCACTATGTATCAAAAATTCAACTAGTTTTAATTTGGAAGGAGTATATGGATAAAGATCCGGGATATCTTTCGTCATCTGACCTAGGGACCAGTAGGATTTATATGTCTGATCCAGTCCTTAAGTGTAAGGGTTATACATTGTTTCTAGAAGCACTGCGGTTTTATATTAGCAAACAAAATGGTGCTAGTTGAATTTATTACTTTTGGGTTCGTCAGTGGGAAATACGGGTCATGACATTGCAAGAATTATAGTTGCTAAGTATGTCAATGTAGAACATTTCCCGGATTATATATCACATATTTAACCTTACTATTTTACATGTTCGGTTGGGGTTCTGGTTTCAATTGGTAAATTCTGGTTCTTCACTAACAGCTCACACCTAGTACGCCTTTGGAAGGAGCTTTCTTAGCTGGACTTCTGGATGGTTTGGGGTTATTCTGTTCCTCAAGGTTCAAAGGAAATAATCTGATCTTGAGGATAATGATAAGTTTGTATTGTTTTTAATAACAACAGACTCATTAAATAATTTCATGCCTTTTAACCCTTTATTTTAGTTGTAAGTTCAGCTAGTCTGTTTCCCACTTAAATTGGGTGAAGTACATTGATTGTACAATGAAGTCATATACAGTCACATATGTTTTCTGATATCGTGGCCTTGGTCCTGCTGATTTTTCCCTGGGTGATTAATATGGTGCCTTATGCTGAAGGATAATTTATTTAATCTTGATAAGTAGCTTAAACCATCATTATCATCTTGTTTTTAACTGCAGGAAAAGGTTAGGAAATTTATTGCATATAAAAGAGCTGGAAAGAGTTTCAATGCCGAAGTTCGTAACAGGAAAGAGTACAGAAATCCCGACTTCTTGCTGCATGCAGTAACATATCAGGGGATTGATCAGACTGGATCTTGCTTTAGGAAGGAAGTGTTTGATCCCCATGGTTATGACCAAAGTGACTATTACGATGAAATAGGTTAGTGATCCTTCTGTTACTGAGTAATGTATAACTCCTGCATATTTTCTCCTTTTCCTAACCAGAATTGTTGCCAGAATGGATTTTTCATTTGCCTTATTGCTTCTACTCTCTATATTATATTATATCATGTCATACTGTTTTACTGATTAGTAACTATCTCTAAATCTATAACGTAATAGTCTGCATTTCCTGAGCATGATTTGCCCCAGTGTGTATTGTGTTGCATATTTTGTGGAACAGAGGCGGACATGAAGCGGGAAGGAGAAAGGAAGGAGCTTGAGAGGAAAAGGAATCAGCAGATGGATTTTGTTTCAGCTGGAACTCAGCCTGGAATGATTCCGATCATGCCCAAGATTAACGTGCCTATATCGGGTACGGTCTGTCTTCTTAAAACTGGTAGACTTCATTAGAGTGTAGAGGCAAACCAACCTATATGATCAGCCAATGTAAGTAATAATTACTTGTCATATTCTTGTGTGCAGTTCCTAATGTTGTGAGGTCAGTGTCAGCTGGAGCTGATGGTGTTGTTCGGGATGGTAGACAGAATAAAAAATCTAAGTGGGATAAGGTTATTAATTGAACAAGTAGAGCAGCAAATTTTATTATTATTATTATTTTTTTTCAATCTGATTTGTATATTACATTGTCTTGAAGGTGGACGCTGGAGGACCAGATCTGTCCACAGTTGGGTCTCATGCAGCAGCAGCAGTCCTTTCTGGTTCTAATGCTGGTGCAGGATATATGGCATTTGCGTGAGTCTTTTGGCTTGCATGAATCAGTACCTTTTGCTTATTCTTTTGATTTGTTTTAGTGATTGATGCATGGTGGAGGTCCATGCAGATTCCTGTTTCTATAATCTGTGACATCCTTGGTAAATTTGTTAGAATTTTGAGGTTTGAAATATTGAATGTTATCTGGTATGGCCCTTGTGGAAGCTTTTCATGTTTTGGTTATTTTATTTGTTTCTAAAGAAACATATATGCATTGCAGCCAGCAAAAGCGAAGAGAGGTTGAGGAAAGGAGGAAGACAGACAGAAGGAGTTGATGACAGTTGTTGTCGTATGATAATCACATCTCTATCTCCTGTGTAAATGTGTCGGATAGACATCCATCAATGTAATGTATGACTGACAGAATCTTCTTTCTTCTTCTTCATCTGTTCTTGTCTGTCCTGGGCTGATGCATAATTTTGCCTCCTAACATCATCAGGCCAGTGGAAGTGGAAGGTGAGGGAATGATGGGTTTGTATCTGTAATAGGAGAATAGGAGAATGAATGAGGTATTCTCTTTTCAAAATTAGTATCTGTAACTGGATGTCTTTATCTGTCTCTCATTCATTTACAAGTTGATTATTTTGTCCAAGGACGAACTGTCATTTTTGTGCTTGCTATGTTGGCTCCATGGTAATTCTTCGTTTTTTTTTCCTTACATTGTCACGTGAGAAAGAAAAACATTTTTTTTTTAATAATGAAGGAAATCATATTGCCTCCATTCATCCCTTCTGCATCGTCTCTTCAACGATCAACTCTTCCGATGGGTAAATTTGAGAGAGGAGGGAGGGAATCGACGCTGACAGTGCAACAATTTGGGAATCGGTGGGCCCAATCAACCCTCCTTGTCCATCGACTAGGCCTTCTCTTTCATTTGAAGATCTTGTTGGTGAAAATAAACCATTTTTTTCTTCAAATTTAATAATTAATTACCAAATTAACTTTCGTATTTTCGAATATACAAAAATAGGACAGAACACTAATGAAATTACTGATTTTCAGTTTGAAAAGTAAAAATCGCAGCATTGCGTTTTGGAAAAAAAAATCCTAAATGACGATATTAGTTTTTTTTTTCCTCTCTTCAACTTTGTAGTAAGAGATTGCATTCAACGAATCCTGAGTTTTTTTAGAAAGTATTCACATTCGAATTTTTTTTTAAAAAAGTGTATCGAAAAAAATTATTTAGGAAACTATGTATACGCGCGTCGCGCCTATTGCAGTAGGCGCGACCCTGGGGTGCGCCTATTGCAATAGGCGCGACCCAGTGGTGCGCCTATTGAAGAATTTTTTTTTCCTTCGCGAAAACACCGGTCTATCAGAAACCACGTTAATTTTAAGTCTGCTTAGGAGATCATTGCGTACATGAATTTGAATTGTATTGGTTAGTCGTACGGTGATGACAGAAGAAAGTTGATCCCCTTCCAATGGTTAGGAAGGGTCTTGGATCAAGAGACAGAAGATCAATTTGTTAACAAACCACGAAGATGATCAAGAGGACAGAAGATCAATTTGTTAACAAACCACGGAGATGAGTTAAATTCACTGGTTTTCCTCCTAAATAGAAATTGAGAGATAGTCTCACGCGTTGCTTTATCCCAGTATTCACATGTCCAAATTCCTCTACGCTAGTCTCACCAAATTCCTCCATGTATGCTTTTTCAAATTTTTTTCCTACTATGCTTACTTTTTGAAAAACATCTGATTTTGAGTCTGCTTATGATTTTCCTCCTAAATAGAAATTGAGAGATAGTCTCTCCAGTAAAGAAGAAAGGAAGTTATAAGAAGTTTAATACTTTAGGTTCCTGTCCTAAATTTTCCAACTTGTTCTGAACAACATCCGCGAGGTAAAACATTGAAACAAAGTTGTTTATTCACAAGTTTCTGAATGAGACTTTTCTTCAAATACACTAGCTAGTTTGACATTTTCAGGAATTACTGCTGCAAAAGAGCTCTTTGGGGTTACTTTAGGTTCCTGTCCTAAATTTTCCAACTTGTTCTGAACAACATCCGCGAGGTAAAACACTGAAACAAAGTTGTTTATTCACAAGTTTCTGAATTAGACTTTTCTTCAAATACACTAGCCAGTTTGACATTTTCAGGAGGAAAACCATTTCTTCTTATAACTTCCTTTCTTCTTTACTGGAGAGAGTACCTCTCAATTTCTATTTAGGAGGAAAACCATAAGCAAGCTTGAACTCAGATAAAAAGCTATAGTCATTGGAGAAGCTTTACAAGATATTCGGAAGATGTTGAGTCAGAGATGTACGTCTCTCTAGCCTGGTTAGTGTTAATGTGTTATGCTTATGCTTTAACAATGTTAGTATCTAAACTTCACATTTTTAGAGAACCAGCCGAGAGGCAAGAGTGGAAACCCCAAAGAGCTATTTTGGGGCAGTAATTCCTGAAAATGTCAAACTGGCTAGTGTATTTGAAGAAAAGTCTAATTCAGAAACTTGTGAATAAACAACTTTGTTTCAGTGTTTTACCTCGCGGATGTTGTTCAGAACAAGTTGGAAAATTTAGGACAGGAACCTAAAGTAACCCCAAAGAGCTCTTTTGCAGCAGTAATTCCTGAAAATGTCAAACTAGCTAGTGTATTTGAAGAAAAGTCTCATTTAGAAACTTGTGAATAAACAACTTTGTTTCAATGTTTTACCTCGTGGATGTTGTTCAGAACAAGTTGGAAATTTTAGGACAGGAACCTAAAGTTTTTAACTTCTTATAACTTCCTTTCTTCTTTATTGGAGAGACTATCTCTCAATTTCTATTTAGGAGGAAAACCATAAGCAGACTTAAAATCAACGTGGTTTCTGATAGACCGTTGCTTCCACTTGCATATCCAACAACACCAGCCAGGGGCTTTAGATTTCTCTTGATAGAGAACCAAACGAGGAATTGGTGAGACTAGCGTAGAGGAATTTGGACCTGTGAATACTGAGATAAAGCAACGCGTGAGACTATCTCTCAATTTCTATTTAGGAGGAAAACCATAAGCAGACTTAAAATCAACGTGGTTTCTGCTAGACCGGTGTTTTCGCGAAGGAAAAAAAAATTTGTGCAATAGGCGCAACGCGCGTATACATACTTTCCAAAAAAAAAAAATCGATATACACTTTTTCAAATATTTTTTCTAAATGAGTTACTTTTTGAAAAAAATCACGAATCCTCGTTAAAGAAGTAAAAGGGAGAGGGCGGATAAGGTAGGGTCTGTTTGGTTGAAGTGTACACAAATGAGTTTCCCTATTTTCGAGAAAACATATTAGGCCTCAATCAAATCAAATAAATTAATTACAAAGATGATGATCAGGGCAAAGCAAGTCAGATTTCATCATGTTAAAGGTACCTCACCTTTTCCCATAATAATATTATATAATATACTAGAAAGTTTATACGCTCGATAAATATTTTTTATATTAAATGCTAAGTGAAAATATATATATAGTTTACAAATTATTTATTAAATTTTTACTTTATGAAATTATTTTTAATTATGAATAAATTTAACTTAATATTATTCAATAAAAAATAAGGTATAATTATAAATTATATTAATAAAATTAATATTTGTGTATAATGTAATTTATTTATTTATTTTAATATTATAATTCTGTTAAATAAAATCAAGATTAAGATTATTTACTTATAAAACTAATTAAAAAAAAAAATACATGAATGATTATTAAAAACTACCAGTGATAATTATTAAGACAATGTTAATTAATAATTATTTTTTGTGGTTTTGTAACTTTTATTTGTTTAATATGTTAATGAAAATGTTAAAATCATTATTGATTTTTTACTAATGGTAATAATAGTAAAAATATCAATAAATAAAATTTTATTTATTTTCTATTTATAAAATATATAAAGTCTATAAATATAAAAATATCCATATAATAATTTTAACTTAACTATTATCGTTTTATGACTTCTATTAGTTTTATATACTTATATAAAAATGTCAAAAATTTATCTTCATATTATAATTCATATGTTAAATTTATATTACAATTTTAATTAGAATAAGCTAAATAATGTTGATACGTAATTTGATAAAATTATTATTTAATAATCTAAATTTATACCTAATTAATCTATTTAATTTTTAATTGCAAATTTTGAATCTCAAATATAATATTATGAATTTTAGTATTTTATAAAATACAATATATTTAAGATAAAATCATAAATGTACATGTAAAAATAAACAAAAAATGTTAAGATTTCGTAACTTATTTTGAGAGTGAATGAGAAGTTTTGGAGGATTTTCAAGTGATTTACATGAAGTGAAAAATGTATGTTTGACATGAACTAACTAAAATTGATTATTTTGACATTAGTAGTGAGAAAATGCTTCAGAAAGCTTATTTGTCACATCGTTTAGGATTTTTTTTTATTAAACGCTGACGCGATTAGCGTTTTTGACTTTCCAAACTCAAAAACGTTGACCCGTCAACTGTTACATTTTCATATATTTGAAAATGTGAGGGTTAGTTTAGTAATTAATTATTAAATTAGAGTTCAATTTGAAAAAAAATCAAAAGAAACAACCTTAGCAACAACTCTGCTAATCACATTGATCCAGAAAGAGCCCTGCGAAACTCGCTCTTCGATTACATTCTCTGAAACTCAGCAACGACACCTAGACTAGTGTGTAACAAGAAGAAGAAGAAAGGGGACATGAGAAAGATGAGGATATCCTCTTGATTCTCTTGATTATGCAACAATATTGTATGTTAGAGTAATGTATGAGTGATATCCTAGAAGAGATTTGTGCTAAGAAGTTTCTTGAGACTGTTGATAAAAGTTTCGAATTAAGAAGGTTGTGCAGATCTCGTTGTTATGGATATTATCACTATGAGTATCTCAAGGGAACATTAAGAAGTGCATTGTCAAAATGCGTGTAGTTGCCTCAAAGCTTAAGTCACTAAAGTTGGACATCTATGAAGATTAATTTGTGCATTTGAATTTGATATCTCTCAACTCAATTCGACCAATTTTTGGTGAGTTATAACACTTGAATGGATAAATTGTTGTTGATTGAGTAGTCTTCTCATTATGAAATAGATTGAGACTTTATACAACATAAATGAAAGAATAAGGGGAAAATAATTCTCCATACAAAAAAGTTCACATAAAGAAAGATGGTTTATCTTTACTGCTTTGCAAAAATATTGAATATCAAAAAATTGTTAAAGTCTTGTCACTCCTAGTGTGTGAAAAATAGTACACTTATGAACTTATTTTATTTGTAGATGAATTGATCTTCAGCGTACGAATACACTTGAAGAATGAATTTTTGTGATACTTTTCACGTACGTGTGTCCATTCAAGCTTGTCTTCAACGTCAAAAACCAAATGATATTGACAAATATGTGTGACGAGACAAAATAGGTCCAGTCAAGGAATATTTTCAAAAACTGTTATGTTAGAATTTATTTTTGAAAAAGTAGGTATCGGAACAAAGATTTTAGGAAAATGTTTATACGCGCTGCCTAATAGGCACTACCCCATATCGCGCGTATGACACCAATTATTTGTCCATGCCACTAATTATTTTCGAAGGAAAACAATAATTTAAATTATTATACATTATATTTAAGTATGTAACTGAGACTCCTCACTTCCTCGTCTATGTTCAACTTCCTTCCTTCACTTCATCAGCTCTCCCACTTCTTTCAATAGTAAGGTATGTTATTTATTTTTGTATATTATATAATACTATTTTGTTAAAAATTAGTAGGAGTTATATTTAACTAAAAGATAAACATATCTGATAAAAATTTTGATAATACTAATTCTTTAGAATCTAGCATGACAGAGATTGGTATAATTTGCTTATATGACGGCGAAATAGTGTCTCAGAATGGTAGTGAGGTTTATGTGGGTGGTACCTCCAGTATCACTACAACTACCTTGGATATCTCTCTTTGTAGACTAAAGGAAATTATATGTATGGAGTGCGGTTGACCGGATGTTGAAGCGATCTCCATAAGCATTTCATATAAATTTACAGATACTGATGGACTTTGCAAGTTTGTACGTATTCCATCACAAAGTGCATTGTCTTTTGCTTTACAATTAAGTTCTGCTAGTTGATTTATTGTGTTTAGCGTGACTAGAGGAGTCAATGCGATTCCAAACATTACTGATAGTGGTGATGAGACAGTGAATATTTTGCATGGTCACAACAATGATCTCTCAGATGATGATGTCGACGTTGATGCACTCTCAGATGACCATGTGATTAATGAAGAGGATCCATATATTGAGCATTTTATAGGGCACATTGAGAAATACAATGGAGAGGTGTTTGAAGTTGGCGGGAATTCTAAAGATGTACATGGAGGTGTCCATGGTGGAAGTAACTCACACGACGTGCAAATGATGTAACCGACTGCTGAAAATTGGGCTGATAGTAACTGGATCGACAACTTTCAATCAAGGGATGAGTGGTCTATGGCTTTTGATGACACGTCGAGTGAAAGTTTCCTAAATACAAACATGAAGTTTAGTAGTAAGGACGAGTTAGCTGCCGCTGTGAGGAAATGACACATATCAAATTCTAAGGTGTGTACCGTTGAGTCATCCAATCCAAAATCAATTGTTTTTAAGTGTAAAGTTGATCCTACAAATTGTTCGTGGTCATTGAGAGGAAGTCTTTTTAAGCATAATGGATTGTGGAGAATTTCCAAACTGCATTTTCCACATACATGTGCTAATGAAGTCCTCATTGAACGACACCAAAACATCGATTGCACGTTTATATCGTCTTTGATAAGATATTCAGTTTTAGCTGACACGGGTCTGAAAATTTCAGTAATTCAGTCAATGTTTGAGCATGAGTTTGGTTCAAAAATTTCATATCTAAAGGCATGGTACTCCAAACAAGTAGTCTTGGAGTTGTTATACGGAACACACGAAGATGCCTTTGTAAACCTCCCTAGGCTACTGTCAGCTATGACCGTAAATATCCCTAGGACAGTTTATGATTTCATGCCTTAAAGAGTAAATGTTGAAACTGAAGTAGCAACCTTTGGAATGATGTTTTGGTCCTTTGGTCTAGCCCTTGAAGGATTTGTCCATTGTCAGCCTCTTATAAGTATAGATGCGACACATTTGTATGAGAAATACAATGGAAAAGTGCTTGTAGCCGTATCGTACGATTCTAAGAATGACATATATCCTTTGACATTTGGTATTGCAGACGGAGAGACAAACAAGAGTTGGAACTGGTTTTTACAGCATCTGAGGGATAACGTAACGAGGGATAACGTAACCGAGAGACAAACGAGAGTTGTAATTTTTAAGAAAAATGTTAATGTAGAAATTTCATGTAACCAGTGTCATTACTCTTTTTGTGTCAGTATTTATATCCACTAAAATTTTGGGAAAAAAATAAAATAGTGAAAAAATTAGCACCTTCTATTTGACATTGTAAGAAATGTCAAATTTTAAAGTCTGTCAAACAAATCTTAAAAATTTAGGACAACTAACTAAATAACATAGAAGATGAATGAAACTGTTCTTACACGCAGTTAATAATAATACGTTCCAATATTATTTAATGACACACTAAGCTACTCGGAAACCTCATCCTCATCGGATTCTTCACTTGAAGAGGGTTGTCGGGGACGACGTGCAACAACTCTAAATTTATGTGATGGTCCGAATGATCCTCGACTTGAGATGGGTTCCTCGATGACCCCACGTCCACGCCCTGGTGCTCCCGAAGCACGTCCTCCAACACTACTTGGATCAGAATACCATGAGTGTGGTAGTTGCCTCTGCTCAAGTTTGGTTATTTCATCTGACTGTCGGATGTGTTCTTCGTACACAGGGAGTTGAACGATAGCGTCATAAGACGACCAAGAATTTTCTAAGTAAGACTCGCCCAGTAATTTGAAATTCCACTTTGTGAATTTGAGGGTACCTTTTGCAGCTTTCCGTGCTAGGTGAATTCCTCTAGCCATAAACCCCATCTGCAATATTAAGAACAATGAATTGTCAGGTATTACGTTTTGATGAAATGTACATAAGTAATGTCTACGTAGTTACTTACCACTGTCTCTACTTGGCCTCCGTGAGGGACAAACGGAGCTCTTGGTTGATGAGCCCGTAAAGTCATACCAGTCTTTGCAAATGGAGTCGTGATGGATCAACGAGTTATTTGTTGATACCATGTCATATATTGCGCAACGGTCATCAACGGTTGGTGTTCCTGCTGGACAAAAGGGACACGATTTTTCCATAGTGCGATCATATCTTGATGCATTGTTGTCCAACGACGCTCCTCATACGGACCTTTACGCGATATCTTATGTAACCTCACATGATCTTGAACCTCAACATGTGTTATCTCTGGAATGTGTTGCTGCATTCCAAATTGCCGCATGACTCTATCTGGACGGTGCCACTCGACCACATTAAAATGGATAAGTGTCACCCTTGCTCGGAATAACTCGGGTCGCTCATGACAGACAGGGGGTGTAGTAGCCAACCTAAAGGGACTGTATGACATCCATGTCAACTAATAATGATAGTTTTTTTGTCAATATAATGTAAGGTTAAGAATATTCGCAACATAGATAAGAAATATGGTACCTGATAAACTGACTGAGACTCCAAGTCATCCCTATAGTACACCAAATTTTAAGTTCTAATTTGGTGACTAAATGATCTTTTTAGAAATGATCACCTATTAAGAAAAATATTCACAATTAAAATTTCATATATATTATGGATACGAATGTTTGTCACAATAAATCAATAAAAAAAAAAAAAAACCTCAACTAGTATCCTAAGGGATGCAACTCTCCACCAAGCACTTCACCTTGGAGCACAGGACGACCAATGTGGAGGTGCTGCCACGACCATAACTGTAGTGTACAAAAATTAATAAAATTGTAATATCAAGTATACATATTTATACAAAACTAACATATTGAATACCTGTACTAGGATGACACAACCTGAGAATGTGGCAGCGTTAAGCTCAGATGATTCACACAATCCCCGATATGTAGCAGCCAAAACAGCTGAACCCCAACTATAATGAGTTGCTCTTTATAAATCTCTCAGCAATCGTAAGTAGATTACCGACACATTATCTTTCTTTGTCGTTGTAAACATCACACCACCGAGTATCATGAGGATAAATGTCATCGCTTGTTGTTCGACGGTAAGATGAGGATGAAAAAGATGTTGTCCTAACGTAGTCAACTTAACAAAATCTTTACGAACTTGTAAGTTCATACCCAATAATTCCATACCCGAAGCATCCATGTCTTCCTCATGTGCATAATCATCTGTCACTGTATCTCCGTGTATACGAAGTCCAAGTATCACGGCTACGTCCTCGAGAGTGATCGCCATCTACCCATGTCAGAGATGAAATGTGTGTGTCTCTGACCGCCAACGCTCGTACAATGACGTCAGTAACTTAGGATCCAGTTTGGGATGCGACATAATAACCACATCCCATAAACCAACAGCTTGTACAATGGCTTTAGCATCTTCTGAAATTATGTTTTCTTCCTTTTTTAAACATCAAAACGTGATATATTGGTTACCACTTAGATCCGACGAACGATGCTGGTCTTGTCCCCAAAGGACCGATGGGTCCAAAGGATCAACATTTCAAACATTTGGACGAGTCGACTGATTTTGCATAACTGCGCGCGACGACATGATAACTCTACAATTAAACAGTAAAAAATTTTAATTTCTAACTATTTATATTTTTTCCACAATTTTTTACTAAACATTATCTAATAATTCAATTATAATTATATAAAAAAAAATATATTTATATAAAAAAAAGACACGGTATACGTACCTAGGTTCGTCGGAGAGGGCTGGTCACGGGCACGGCGTGGAGGCTGGGGCGGTGGGTAGCAATCCGATGGAATGGGGTTGCTTGAGGAATCAGTGTGGGAGGCTGGAGGAATCGACGGAATGGGGCGGTGGGCAGCAATTCGGGGAGCTGGACGGGAGGCTGGGACGGCTGGAGGAATTGGCGTGGAGGCTGGGGCGGCTGGAGGAATCAGAACGTGTGGGTGCTGCTGGGCGGCGGGGGCTGAAGAGAAGCAGCTAGGTGGCGAGGGCTGAGGAGAAGCAGCTGATGGCGGACTGGGGGAGGACAATCTGCTGGGGGTAGGGGTGGCAATCGTATCATATCGTGTCGTGTCTAATCGTATCGTGTTATTAATCGTGTCGTGTCTTAACATGTTTTGTGTCTGAACAGATAATTTCTAAACGTGTCTCAAAACATCAGACACGAACACGACACGATTAAGTAGCAGATCACACGTGACACGACACGGGACACGATTAACTTTCTTGAAAATTAAAAATCGAAAAACATAACGGATAGACACGACACGACACAATTAAGAACGACCTCATTGATACGAATTTACACGATTAAACACGAAACAACACGATTAACACGAAAAAAATTAATTTTATATATTTTTCTGAACGTGTCACGATTAGACACGACACGATTAGTTAACTGTGTCTTTATTCGTGTCACATGTATACACGATTAGACACGATTAGTTAATCGTGTTTTATCGTGTTTATACAGATATCCGCAAATCTGAGTTGTTTAAACACGATTATTAATCGTGTATAAACGTATAAGAGTTGTTTAGACACGGGATCCGTTAAGTTCAAACCCATATACACTTTAACGCAGATCGTGTCGTGTCGTTTAATCGAGTCGTGTCCGAAATTGTCACCCCTGGCTGGGGGCGTGCGGCGGGCTGAGGAGAATCTTCTCCTCACATTTAGGGTTAAAGCATAATAAATAGCGCATATACAATAGGCGCGACCTCAGGATGAGCCTATTCAAAAGCGCAACAACAAAGTTGCGCCTATTGAATAGGCGCTACCACAGGTCGCGCCTATTCAATAGGCGCACCCAAACTACCCTGCGCCTATACTTACATTTCTAATTTTTTTTTACCATATTTAATTTTTCAATTTTTTTTTTCTAACATTAACAATTTTTGAAAAATTCCCAGTGAAGGCAATTAATGATTATTGTAAAACAAATGAAAATGTTATTTGGATGAGACTTTTGTTGTATCGTCTTTTAGATAGAATTCAATTTTTATTTCTGCTTTAAGTAGATCTCATTAGTGTTGTTGTTATGAAATAATCAGTTGAGTCTTTTCGCATTAATTCTGTTTCATGTAGCAGTAGCACCGATTTGGTTGATGTTAACACATAAGAGTAAATTAGTTACGATCTTTGTGTTGAGTGTATACAGATTAAGCGAATTAGAACATTTTAATATTTGATGTTAGTGAAGTTTCAATTTTCTTGAAACTTATTCATATTAATATATGTGAACCGTTCCATATTGCATCTTGAAACACTCGATGTTACTTCATTATGTTCATAAAGGCCCTTTCTCGATATAGTTATCTTTAACGAATTAGTAACAAGTCTCCAGCATTGGACACGTTAATTTTGTTAAGGTAGAAGTGGAAACTCAATTCGGCAAAAATGATTAAAAGCGTTACGATGCGTTTGGTCGGTGGAATATGAAATAAAGAATACAAAATAGGAATATGAATAAGGAATAACTAATAACTAATAACGAATAACGAATACAAGATAACAATATGATGTTTATTTAATGTATTAAAATATCAAAATTTTAATGTTTGGTCGGTGGAATGATATATAGAAATGGAATCGAATAATGCAAGATGACATATATAATATAATATACAATTATCTTATAAAAACTATATTAATTAATTTAGGAAGCTTAAATTAATATTAATTAAATTTAAAATATATTTATTAAAATCTTTAAAAACAATTAATTAATTAAATTAAAAATGATTAAATTAAATTGTAATTAAAGTCTAAAAAAATAAATTTAATTAAAATATAAAAATAATTCGTTTAATTAAACTATAAATAAATAGTTTTTAATTAATTCATTAAATATAAATAAATAATTTAATTAATTAAAAATTATCATAATTAATGAAATTAAAATATAAATAATGATTTAAATTTAATTAAAATATAAATAATGAATTAAATTTAATTAAAATATAAATAATGAATTAAATTTAATTAAAATATAAATAATGAATTAAATTTAATTAAAATATAAATAATGAATTAAATTTAATTAAAATATAAATAATGAATTAAATTAAAATATAAATAATTAAATTAAAATATAAATAATTAAAATATAAATAATTAAATAAAATATAAATAATTAAATAAAATATAAATAATTAAATTTAAATAATTAAATAAAATATAAATAATTTAATTTAATTTAATTAAAATATAAATAATTTAATTTAATTAAAATATAAATAATTTAATTTAATTAAAATATAAATATAAATATATAATTTAATTAAAATATAAATATATAATTTAATTAAAATATAAATATATAATTAAATTAAAATATAAATATATAATTAAATTAAAATATAAATAAATAATTAAATTAAAATATAAATAAATAATTAAATTAAAGTATAAATAAATAATTAAATTTAATCAAAATATAAATAAATAATTAAAAGTGGAGAGTATTTTGGTTAATTGGACATCTATTCCTTATTTGTAGCTCTCTAGGAATAACAATTATGAGGTTTTCCCAAGGAATACCTACCCTACAAGAATGTTCATCAACAACCATGAAAATAATATGTTGTCACAACCATTTTGTGAGTAAAAAGCTTATGTAGTTGCGTAACTATATTACGTCGGAATGCACCCTCTTTAGTTACACAAAATTTTCCATAGTTGAAACGGTGTTGTAGTCTGTACTTTTGCCACACCAATTTGTCTAAGCCGAAAAAATCCATGTGTCTATCTGAGGGTAATATAGATAATCAGTTATACAAGAAGATGATATTGCAGAAACAATGTTTTACTATCAACATTTTTTTGATGTAATATAAGTATTAACAGTGTCGACGTTAGTCCATATGTAATACTACATTTTCCATCACTAAATCGGATACCCGCATGTAAACTAACAGAACAGACCAGAGTTTTCTAAAAACCGAAACAATGGACAAAATCTTCCCATTACGCAGCAGAGCCTTCCGTGGAACACCTATTCTGTTTAGAAAAAGTGATTCCCCCGCAGATCAGACTCCACCGCTGCAAATCGATTCAACAATGACGTTCGAAGTTTTCACTCCCCTACAGTTGAGTCATGCATCTGCAGTATCACAATACTTATTTTCCCCAAGGTAAGCTTTCATGCTAACGTATGTTACTGAATTGTCATTGCGAATTGTATGTGCTTGAGTTGATGGCGGTCAAATTCCTTCGTTTTGCAAATGTATTCCATACTGAATGTAGAAATTGCTGCAACAACTTCGTTTTTTCATTAAGTGATTCACTTATACGGTTGGTAGGCATAACTGATTCTTTGTCATAGATGACTTAATCCCCTTTTTTGAGTTAGCTGTAATAACACGTGCTTCGTGGCATGAACTATGCATTGTTAATTGAGCATTCTTGTCTGTGATTCAGTTTTGATACATACACAGTTTGTGATTCAATCTTTGTTAGAACAACTGATTCATTCACATCGGTGTGTGACACAATTGTTTAGGTAAATGCATGTTTCCTTCGATTCCTTACGTTATCAACTGATTCAATTAGACTGTAAACAACTGATTTTCAACATAACCAGTCTGCATGTTTTCAGTTTTTTTATTAGCTACGTGTTTAGTACATAATTTTTGGAAACAGTTGTTCAAAATACAACATCTTATGTGCCCAAGTTTGCTGAGTAAGATGGTAGCTTGTTATGTCTTAATTTGGTCGCATTTATAAGCAGAAATATATTAGACATGGATAAGAGTTGGATGAGCAAACCTCGACAAAGTTGGAAATATAAGTCTAGGGTTATTTTGTTCTTGGACTTTTCCTTCTCCCGTTCATCTTAGGATGGGAAAAAATTATTGTCCTTGCACTAGCTATGTTGGTGCTTTCTTATTGGGAAGAAGTACTGTAAAGTTGCATCTTGAGAAATTTGGAATACTACCCACTTACACTACATGGGTGGATCATGGGGAGGAATACAAAGATGTCATGTCTAGCAAGAGGAATACGACATCTCAGGAGGATATGGTGAATGATGAGTTCAGTGGTATGAGTCGGGATAATGAAGAGCAACCCAATGAAGAGACTCCAACATTTTATAAGTTGTTAGAAGATTGAGAGAATAACTTATATTCAGGGTGTGTTTCATACAACAATATGTCTTTTTTTAGTGGAACTGCCGCATCTAAAGGCCCGGTAGAAGGTTTCTAACAACTTCGCCGATGAGTTGCTTCACATGCTTAGTAAAGTACCGCCACCCAAGAATACAATACCTAAGTCGTACTATGAGGCCAAGAAATTTATATCCGGGTTAGGATTGGACTACCAGAAGATACATGCTTGTGCAAATGACTGTATTCTATTTAGAAAGGAGCACGTCAATTTAGATGTGTGTCCAACGTGTGGTGAATCACGATGGATCCAAGCTCAACACCACACCGGAGGAATGGACATTCCAGAGAAATGAAAGCGAAAGGGTGGAAAACTACCAGTCAAAGTACTTCGACATTTTCCACTCACTTCAAGGTTGCAAAGATGTTTCATTTCCCCAAAGACAGCTTCATCTATGACCTGACACCATACACACCGAATAAAAATGGTATACTATGGCATCCTGCTGATACAGACTTCTGGAAGAAACTTGACAGTGTCATCCCTGCCTTTGGGGAAGAGCCACACAATGTTCGACTTGGATTAACTACAGATGGGTTTGATCCTTATAGTGATAAGAGTCACACATATAGCATGTGGCCAGTTGTTCTGATTCCCTACAATGTTGCACCCGAGATGTGCCTGAAAGATACCAATTACTTATTGTCAATGCTGATTCCTGGTCCTAAGGCGCCAACCAACGATATAGACGTGTATATGCAGTCATTGATAGATGAGCTAAATGAGTTATGGTTGAATGGTACGATAACAGATGATGCACACCATAAAGAAAACTTCCAAATGCGTGTTGCAGTACTTTGGACAATAAATGGCCTTCCTGCTTATGCAGACTTGTCTGGTTAGTCTACTTATGCTAATATGGCATGTCTTATCTTTCAAATGGACACCCATTATTGCCGATTGAAGAATGGGAGGAAATGTTCTTTTATGGGCCATAGACTATTCCTCCCGACCGATCACCCATGGAGGAGAAATAACAGCTCGTTCGATGGAACACAAGAGTTAAGGATGGCCCCACAAAGACTTTTGGGCGATGACGTGTTACAACAGTTGCAGTACCTTGACCCCGCAACGCTTGGTAAAACTCAGCCACCCATGAAGGTTGGAATAAACTTAAGTCACTGGAAATTGAAAAAAAGAGCATATTCTTCAAATTACCTTATTGGAATCAACCTTTAATTCCTCATTACTTGGATGTTACGCACATAAAGAAAAACGTGTGTGATAACCTCATTGGGATGTTATTAGGTATTGTTTAGAAAACGAATGATAATCTTAATGCCATACTTGACTTGCAGGCTTTATGCATAAGGACCTCGTTGCATCCTGTCCGCAGAGGAACAAAAGGTGAAGCTATGTGATTTCCTAAAAATCTTGCGATTGCCTAGTGGTTATTCTTTTTTTTTTTTTTGGTTTGAAAGATAGGTTGCTTCATTCGATATCATCGTTTTGAGCTACATTGTTACATTCCCTACTGTTAGGATATAAGTATAGTTATGCCGAAGGTTAAGGATATATATATATATAGTCAAAGTTTAAGGATATATATATATATAGGAAGTTACCAACGACTAGTTTTAGAATATATATATATATGCATTCGGTGTAACAATAGGGCAAGTAGAAAAGATATCTATTTCAGTTTTATCTATTTTTCTCTTATGTCTTTGATCTAAAGATCTTAACATGGTATCAGAGCAAGGTTGATTCTGTGCCGCCGCAACCCTAGGCCGTATCAACCCTAGGTCGTCACAACCCTGAGCCGCGCCGTCTTCCTTGCGGTTATCCATGGAAGACGCTACTCCACCGTTTGCAAACAAGAAGGTTGTACAATTGCTTGGAGAAGAAAATTTTCAGTCCTGGAAGCAACAGGTTCTACTCGCGGTGCGTGGATATAATCTTGAAGCATATCTACATGGAACCGTGGATGTTCCACAATTTGTTTGTGACAACAATGGCCGTGATCAAGCCAATCCAGCGTATGGAAAATCGATGCAGCTCGACAGTTCGTTAGCGTCTTGGATGTTGGCGTCTGTATCTCCTCAGGTTAGTCGAGGTCTAATTGGTTGCATGAATGCATCATCTATTTGGCAAAAACTGCACAGGGATTTTTTGTCTTCATCAACCACTCGGATTATGCATTTATATGATCTCCTGAAAGTCCGGAAGCTACTTCATCAGTCCATGCGCGATTACCTAACCGACATTCATACTACTTGTGATAGTCTCGCCAACTGTGGACATCGAATTGAGGAGATGCAGCAGATTTCGATCATTCTTAATGGTGTGAAAGGTCAGTTCGATAATGTGATTTCTGTAATACATGCAAGTAGAAATCCTTATGATATAGCATCTGTTAGCTAGGTTCTATTAGATGCCGAATCTAGGCAGTCTGATATGATCTTTGATTCAGTTGTTACGGCGAATGTTGCGGTAAATCACACTACTGGTCCAAAAACTTATGACTCTATGCACTCTGTTAATGCTTCTCCTGTCACTGGTGAGGGAAATACTTCGCATCAGGTACGATCGCAACATCAAGGACATCAACACTCTAGTTCAGGAGCCTATCATCAGCAAGGTAATTCTGGCAGAGGACGTGGCCGTGGCAGGGGATATGGAGAAAACAGAACACAATGTCAATTGTGTGGGAAATTTGGACATCTAGTGCATAGATGTTATCAACGATTCAACGGTCACTTTACTGGAGTCACCGATCATGCTCATTCATCCCCTTCCACACCTTCTGCAAACCTGTCATCTGCTCAATGGGATGATTCAGTGGATGATGCCTCTCCATATCAAAGTCATGTTTCTGCATATCAACCGTCTCCAGCCTCTGCATATCCGCACCAATTAGTTCCACAGATCGCCCCATCTCCTGGTGTTGCACATCATGCTCCAGTTATTCATCCATACATGCCTTCGGCTGCACCTCCTATGGTTTATCCTCCTCCTTATCATACGCCTACACCAGCTGTCTATGGTCATTACCTGCCATCAGGTTCGTATGCCTTTTCTCCTATGGTCTCAACCAACTCATCAAGTGGTCAACCCAACATATTGCCCTCGCCGAAGCAAATCTTGCATGTGTTGCTCCTGTAGTTTATACTGATGCAAACTGGTATCCTGACTCTGGAGCGACAAACCATCTTACCAATGCTCATCTTGTTCCAAAGGTGACATCTCAGTACACAGGTCCAGGTAAGGTACTGATAGGGAATGGCTCATCTTTACGTATTTCTGCGATTGGATCTTCCATGATTCCTACTCAGTCTAAGCATCTTATGTTAAATAATATGTTATATACTCTCAGTGTTACTAATACTCTCCTCTCTGTTTCTCAGTTTGCCAAGGACAATGATGTCTACTTTGAGTTTCATGCATCGCATTGTTTGGTTAGAGATTCCATGTCGCACATAGTGCTTCTTCGCGAATTTGAGTGTGATGGCTTGTATCAACTTGATCTGTCAACTTTTAGATTTGTCAATTCGGTTCAGTTTAGTAGTCCTTCTATTAATAATAATGTTGCAGTGCCTGGTCAATTGAATTCTACTCTAAATGTTGTTCCAAGTGGGGTTACATCCTCACAAAATTTAATCAATAAAAATATTTTGGTTGATAATGATTCTTTATATGCTGGACCTACAACTAATTCTGATTGTGTGAATGATGATAGTGATTTGATGAATGATGATCTTTCTTCTTCTTTTAAATGTTTTGTTGCATCCTTAAGTCCCAAAGGTTCATCTCAGTTGTGGCACATGAGACTTGGACATCCTTCGAATTCCATTTTGACATTTTTTGCGTCTTCATGATCTTCCTGTTAAACATATTTTTTCTGAATGTTCGACTTGTTCTATAGATAAAAGTAAACATCAACCTCATTTGTCGTCTGAAACTCAATATAATTCTCCTCTTGAACTGGTCATTGATGTTTGGGGACCCTCTCCCTACACATCCAGCACTTCTAACTATTATCTTAGTGTGGTTGATGCTTACAGTAGGTATACATGGATTTATTTTTTGGGCAAGAAGAGTGATGCTACTCAGGCATTTCAAGAGTTCCATGTACTGGCCGAGAAGCAGCTTGGTTGTTCTCTAAAAGCTGTTCAGTCTGATGGTGGTGGGGAGTTTCAGTTATTGTCCTCTTATCTTGCTCAACATGGAATTATGCATCGTGTCACCTGTCCCTACACCAGTCAACAGAATGGTATGATGGAACGCAAGCATCGTCATATTGTGGAGCTTGGCCTGACTCTTCTTGCTCAGTCATCTGTTCCTCTTCATTACTGGACAGATGCTTTCTTCACTGCTGTCTTTCTGATTAATCGTCTACCTTCATCTTCCATTGGTAATCTTTCTCCCCATGAGGTTTTATTTAAAACTAAACCTGATTCCTCTTTTCTTCGTGTCTTTGGTTCATTATGTTTTCCTCATCTCAGACCGTTGAAGAATCATAAATTTTCTTTTCGTTCTGAGGCTTGTGTTTTTCTGTGATATTGCTCTAAGCATCATGGTTATAAATGTATCTCATCGTCTGGTAGGATCTATGTCTCTAGAAATGTTGTTTTTCATGAAATGACATTTCCTTTTGCTGATCCTCATGGTGAGTTCTTTGGTTATCTTTCTCCTAAATCTGTTCCAGCTTCAAAACCTTTTTTTTTATTCCTATTGATTCTATATTTCAGTTTGACGGGTCTTCTGCAGTTTCTCCTGATATTCCAACATCCCATGACTCTGTTCCTTTTCGATCGGTGGTATCCCCTCTTCATCTGCTTGTTCTCCACCTCAACCTCAGTGTGTGGACACTTCTTCCTCTGCACCTGCGTCTGTGCGGTATGTTCCTGATCATGACTCCTTAGTCCCTGTATCTCAGTTAGAATCATTACCCTCTTCGATGCCAAATCCACTTGCATCTGGTTCATTGTTAAAGGCTCAATCATCTGCTCCTGTATTGAGCACTCATCCAATGATGACACGATCCAAGGCATCTTTACAAGCTCTTACGTCTACTTGTGTTTCTACTGAGGATTTATCTTCCAGAGAACCTCTGTCCATTCATGAAGCCTTGCTTTCTCCACAGTGGGCCAATGATGTTCATGATGAGATGAGTAGTGTGATTTACCGCAACATTCGCCGTAGCAACCGAATCAAAGATCATATCAGACTGCCTAGCTTCGGAATCTAATAGAACCGAGCTCACAGATGCTATATCATAAGGATTTCTACTTGCATGTATTACATAAATCACATTATCAAACTGACCTTTCACACCACTAAGAATGATCGAAATCTGCTGCATCTCCTCAATTGGATGTCCACAGCTGGCGAGACTATCACAAGTAGTATGAATGTCGGTTAGGTAATCGCGCATGGACTGATGAAGTAACTTCTGGACTTTCCGGCGATCATATAAATGCATAATCCGAGTGGTTGATGAAGACGAAAAATCCCTGTGCAGGTTTTGCCAAATAGATGATGCATTCATGCAACCAATTAGACCTCGACTAACCTGAGGAGATACAGACGCCAACATCCAAGACGCTAACGAACTGTCGAGCTGCATCGATTTTCCATACGCTGGATTGGCTTGATCACGACCATTGTTGTCACAAACAAATTGTGGAACATCCACGGTTCCATGTAGATATGCTTCAAGATTATATCCACGCACCGCGAGCAGAACCTGTTGCTTCCAGGACTGAAAATTTTCTTCTCCAAGCAATTGTACAACCTTCTTGTTTGCAAACGGTGGAGTAGCGTCTTCCATGGATAACCGCAAGGAAGACGGCGCGGCGTAGGGTTGTGACGACCTAGGGTTGATGCGGCCTAGGGTTGCGGCGACACATAATCAACCTTGCTCTGATACCATGTTAAGATCTTTAGATCAAAGACATAAGAGAAAAATAGATAAAACTAAAATAGATATCTTTTCTACTTGCCCTATTGTTACACCGAATGCATATATATATATATATATCCTAAAACTAGCCGTTGGTAACTTCCTATCTATATCTATCTATCTATCTATCTATCTATCTATCTCTCTCTCTATATAATATATATATATATATATATCCTTAAACTTTTAATATATATATAAATATATATATATATATCCTTAACCTTCGGCATAACTATACTTATATCCTAACACCTACTTAAAATAGATAACAATTGAGGTGGGGGTTGTGATACCTAATCGTTTAGATACACTCCCATTTTTTACTGTTTTGCAATCCAGTTAGCCGCTTCATTCATTGTGCGGTGAGCTGACTTCCATTAAATTTAAACAAACTCGCTTGTTATGTCGTTGATGTTTGAGCATATGGTCTAAATTCGCTAGTGAGCTCGTTTTCCCTTTAGATGGTTGATGACCACTTCAGAGTCCGACTCAATGACTACTCAGTTCCAACCTTGTTCCTTTTCTAGCATGACACTCAAGTTAATATCTCTCGCTTCCATATCATGGATTGCTTTTCTAGTCAGTCTTCGGTTTGCTCCTCCCATGAATTTACCGAGATGATCCCGGGCTACCGCACCGATGCCTCCTATTTTTGTTTGTTGGCACCATGATGCATCACAATTTACCTTGATTGATCCTTGGTTCGGTCCAGTCCATGTTTCGGCCTCCCTCCTGGTTTGGTCCGCGTTCCTTTGTCGTGGTCTCATCATGTATTATTCCTCCGCTTTTGTGATTTCCTCAATGATCTGAGTAGGGTTTGACATTTTTGATTCAAACATGGCTTTGCATCTTGCCTTCCATATATGCCAAAATTTCATCATGCATCGACTCCATCGTGTTTCCTTTGCGCCTCTCCCGGAATTTGGCTTATGCCGTCGGTCCTCTATCCATTCCATGATGTTCGGCCGTGAGGTATGTGTGCTCACCAGGCCCAGACTGCCTTTTCCATACCGCCTCCGCCCACCTGCTTTTGTAAACCATGTGTTCTCTGGCCTCCTCCATACCACAGATCAGGCAACTCGTTGTCATATTCATCCCGCTTAGTTTTAGGTTCTCTGTGCCCGCAATCGAGTTTGTGAGCAACTTCCACATAAAGGTCTATACCTTTGGTAGGGTGTCATATATCCAGACTGCACTCCAGACCGACATGGACCTGCTCTCATGGTTGTACATGTTGGCTCCCCGTCCATCATAGGCTTCCCTCAAGCGGTGGTATACTGTTTTCATCGTCACCGCCCCGTCATCAGAATGTGGCCATAGAAGCCTATAATTTGTCACCTGTAGCGGAATAGAGATATGCATTACCTAGTGTCTGCACTCGACTCAACGATCTGCCTGATGAGCCTCTCGTCCCATGTTCCATCGTCACCGATGAGGTCACACACTCGGATATCTGGGTTAGCTTGCTGTGTCGAGGCTGGGGCCAGGCGGAAACCCTCACGCATGTATACCCACGGGCCGAGAAAGGCTCGAATGTTTCTCCCGTCTCCTACTCTCTAGAGACCCTCCCTCTTCAGTATGTCTCGTCCACTTAAAATGCTCAACCATTCCCACGATGGTCGTGCTCCTTTTATGGCCGAGAGGAAGTTCACCCTTGGGTAGTATAATCCTTTGATGACCCAGACCCAGAGAGCATTTGGTGCCTTCATTACCCTGTCTGCCATCTCTAAACCCAAGTCCTCTTTCTTCTTTTGTTTTCGCTAAGACTTCCCATCTTCTCCATTTTATGTTCTTCCCCTCATCTGAATGTCCCCGCCAAAAGTCGGATATCATTTTGTTAATTTCCGCACACCATGTTTTTGGTATTTTGAAAGTGCTCATTGGATATGACGGTATCCCCGTGATGACCGACTTGATTAGCACTTCCTTTCCCGCTTGATTGAGAGTCTTTTCTCTCCAACCTCCTAGCTTATCCCGAATTCGTGCCTTTAGGTAGTTCAAAGCTTCCCTTTTTGATTGACCCCAAACCGCCAAGATTCCTAGATATTTCCCCGGCTCGCTTGTGATATTTCGGTCGACTTCAGTGTTAAAGTAGAGACTTGTTTTGGCTTCATTGACTCGTTGTGTGGATGTTCAACAATACCTCACTATCACTTCCTTCAAGTGCCGTGCATTCTCAATCGTCCCTTGAAAGAAGAATAACGAGTCATCCGCAAATAATAGATGGTGCAGCTTCGGGCATTCTTTACTGAGTATGATTCCCTTCAAACACTTCTCATTAGTCTCAATCTGTCTGGATAGGACATCTGCCATTAGGATGAATAGGTAGGGTGATAATGGATCCCCTTATCGGTCGGATGGTCTTTGTCCGGCTACCATTTACAAGGACGCAATAGGTTGGTGTCACGATGCAAGCTCTCATCCAAGCTACCCACTTTGCACAAAAGTCTATTTTCTCTAGGCTTTTAATCAAAAACCCCATTCCACCCAATCATAGGCCTTTTGCATGTCGAGCTTTAGTGCACACTCAACCTTGTTAGGTATTTTCCTGGATTTTAAATAATGAAAGGCCTCATGTGCCACCATAGTGCTGTCTTGGATAAGTCGACCTGCCAGACATGCACTTTGGAAAGGCGTGATAAGGTCAGATAAATAGACCTTTAGTCCATTCACCAAAAACTTTGATATTACTTTATAAACAAAGGTACATAAGCTTATAGGGCTAAACTCAGATGGTTGGGTGGGATTTTGCCCTTTTAGGATGAGGGTTATGGCAATATGGTTTAGGGATAGAGGGAAAATACCTATTTCGAGGAAGGCTCTAACAGCGGCAAAAACGTATGGACCTACGACATTCCAATTCCGTTGATAGAATAACTCCGGAAAACTGTCTGGCCCTGGTGGCTTTGTCCCGCGTAAGTAAAAGACTGCATCCCGTACCTCTTCTTCTGTAACTCTTCTGGTGAGGTTTTCGTTCAAGTGTTCATCAATCTGTCTAGGTAGTTCATCCAACATTCCATCCTCAATTTCTGGGTTGTCTGACTCAAAAGCCCTCCCATATTACTCCCATACCATTCCATAACTCCCGCAGTCTCATTTGTGAGCCAAACCCCGTCTGGACCTCTTATTCTGGTTATCCGATTCCTTCTTCTTCTTGATGTTGTTGTCAAGTGGAAGAAAGTGGAGTTACGATCCCTTTTTGTGAGCCATTTGATTTTTAACCTTTGTTTCCAAAACAGTTCCTCTCTTCGCCACAACTCACGGATCCTGTTCTTTATGTGTATCTCCTCATCTTGGTAACTTTGGTTCGGTATTGATCTCCCTAACTCGTTTAGGCGGTCTTTTGCCTTCTTCAACTCGATCATATTGTTTCCAAACTTCTCTCTACTCCAACTTATAATTTCCCCACGATACCTCCCTAATTTGGGCCACAAAACTTCCCCATTGCTTTGGTCGTCGGTATCATCACAGCTTCTTTGGATCCCTTCTTTGCACTCCACACTTTCGAGCCACATTTTTTCAAAATGGAAACCTTTCTTTTTTTTCTGGTGCCCATGATCCGCAGTTAGGATGATCGCGGAGTGGTCGGATCAAATTGCTACTTCGTTTATGCAGTGGTTTGTCGCCCATTCAGAATTGGTTAACACCCTATCTAGTCTCTCGTATACACAGTTTTCCTCCTGCGGTTGTTGCACCAGGTAAACCTCTGGCCTTTTGAGCCTAGGTCTTCCATCCCAATATCGTATATGACCTGGTTGAACACATCCATTTGTGTTTGGGTCTTTCTTCAACCACTTTCTTTCTCATGGTAGTGTGTTATTGCATTGAAATCTCCTAGGCATACCCATCTTCCCCTTCGACCCCTTCCTATTTGTATGCGTTCTTCCAAATTGTGACCTCTCCTAAGCTCATCCGTGTCCGCATGGACCCAAGTCATGTATGTTGGTTCAATTTTTCCCTTGAAACGCATTAACGTATCAATAATGTTGGCATTGGCGCTTTTCACTTGAACCTCCGTGTCATCCTTCCACCATAAGGCTAGACTGTCTGCAATTCCTCTCGGTGTTACATAGAAGGCATTCTACATTCCAAGTTGATCTCTAATACGTTCACAGTAGGCATCACCATTCTTTATCTCCATTAAGAAAATAATCTCGGGCTGATACCTCCCATTTGTTAGGATTAATAGAAGATGAAGACGTGAAGCCGATGAATAAGAAAAACATCTCACTCCATTATTTAGAAACCTATTCTTTTGTACATAGAGAACTATTTATATATATATATATATATATATATATATATTATAGAGATAAATATCTATATATATTGATTATATCTATAAAGATACTCACACTATCTATCTAACTATATATATAATAAACTAAATATAAAAGGATAAACTAATTAATATAGATAAACTAACGATAAAGACTAATCTTAATTAATCTAGACTAGAATATAAACTACTCTAACATTCACCCATTTTCTTTGTTTTCTTGAAATTTGCTGAATTGCTCCCCAAATTTTCAATGCTTCTTTGCTTGTGTCGGATCCCAAATCTAATCTCGTTCAAATCCCCAATCGATTTGAGCTTGGACATCTTCATCATTGGTGAGATACTACACATTCGAATAGTTTTCTCAAGCTAAAATCCAGATGAAAAATGAAAAAAAAAGAAGAAGAACAAAACTCGATCATGCCATCGCGGTGCCATCTCGGTCATCTCGTCGTGGGCATGCCGTAGTAGCTAACAAACTAATCTAAAATCTGAATTCCAGCATTCCATTCTTCTATTGAATCCATTGTAAATCATCAAAAAACTTGGTTGTGCAAACTCAATTTGATCACACATCTTCACGATACCAAATCGGGATTTCAGCACAATTAATTCAACATTGTTGAAGACACATTGTATCAGCAAATCACAGATCAATGATTCGGTCCTTGGAAAGAAGGCTCTGATACCATGTTAGGATTAATAGAACATGAAGACGTGAATGAGATGAATAAGAAAAACATCTGACTCTATTATTGAGAAACTTGTTCTTTAGTACATAGAGAACTAGATATATATAGTATAGAGATAACTATCTATATATATTTATTCTATCTATCTAACTATATATATAATAAACTAAATCTAAAAGGATAAACTAACTAATATAGATAAACTAAAGATAAAGACTAATCTAGACTACATAATACTCTAATACCATGGAGATCTTTCAGGTGTCGCATTGTGAGGGAAGACCCCAAACCTTTATAAATCCAACAGGTTGTGCTCATTGACTCCGTGTGGCGGTTTTGGGACAGAACCAGAGCTCGTGTTTTCGGTTTGGTGTCCAACATTTGTAAGGGATGCTGCTTTTAACTTCTCCATTCTCACCTTCATTTTTTTGGATTTCTTTGTATCCTGCTTCGTCCGTGCCCTTATCTTATTCTTTCTCGTGCTTAGGAGTTCTTATCCACTTCATTCCTCTACTTATTCCATGGTTTTTGATTTCTTGGTCATAATTTGGTTATCACTTTCATCCCTATGCCGCTTCAAGTTCATCTTATTCATGTAGGGACTGAGTCTAGTTGCTAGATTTGTCGTCTCCGGGGTTTTCTTTGGGAATGGTGTTCCTGGAGGGGTCTCAATTGAGTATATTTGGCCTTTCCCATTGGGCTTTGTTTCACATGGTATTATGTGGTTGTCGGGTAGGGGTAATGGTCGGGTAGGTAATGGTTGAGATGGTTCGTTGGCTATGGATTGTGGGATAGGCTTGGTGGGGTGGTTCTTCAAAGTAGTGCAGAAAAATGGGGTTCTTATCACCTATTGGGGTGGCATAGGAGGGTAAGGGTGGGTTTACACATTGTAGGAAGGTTGGCCTATTGGTGGGTTGGTGGTTGCATATGGAGTATGGTATTATGGTTGAGTCAACCTGGATTGTAACCGGTTCGAGACTTTGGGTTGGGTTTCCATGGGATTGGGGGTTATCTTCTATCATGGCCATGCTATGATCTGTGTCGTTATAACTATATGGTTTGGCTCCAGCATGGTAATGGGCATTGGTGTGGGATGGTGGTTTCATTTTGGCCCTTGACATCTTCTCCACACCGTGATCTCCTGTCACCCTTGTTTCACCTTTCTCCACCTCCACATTGTTCACCTTACTCATAATATCAAACCACGATCTTTTGTTTTCATTGTATGGCGGGGCTGCATGGTGTTTTTCACCCCCTGTGCGGCTTGGCCGGCTTGGCCGCGGTCTCATTGCTTTAATTCGTGGTCCAAAAATTGGGTGTCCGGGTGTCGCTTCCGACATCGTCACGTTCTCACGACAGACTTGGGTTGTGTGGCCAAGCCTCCCACACCCATAACAGAAATCATATAGTCGTTCATATTTAATGGTTGCCCACTTTTCCTCCCCTTTTGAGTCTGTCCACCAAAAACTGGCCATCAATGTGTTATCACTGTTTACCCCGACATTCAAACGGATGTATGTCTTTTGTTTGCTCCCCACCCTTCATCCGTTTCAATGTACGTTCCTATCTTATCACCTATAATTTGAGCAGTCTCCCGACTGAATTTCTCTAGTTCTAATTCATGAACTTGTACCCAAATTTGGACTCTCAAACAATGCCCTTGTACCAACCATGGTGACATATCCAATATTTGGTTTCTATCATCCACATTTTCAAATTCAAACATGACAACTCTATCCGATACATCAGATATGATAACCGAATCATACCTCGCCCAAGCTGTCTTTAGAACATTGTGTATTGCAGCCGATTTGATGACCTTTTTGGAGATGACCATGCCGACATAATGATTTTTATTTGCAACCAAGGGATTGGACGACATGTGTAGAACAAGTTTTCGGGGTTGGTTTCTATCACCGGAGCTGTCGCCGATGTTTTCCATCGTAGCCGTGGTTCGGAGGTGTTCGTCGTGGTCTCGGCATCTCCAAGAAACAGTAGAAAACAAAGGGTGTATTATGGGTAGCAGCTGGTTTTAGTAAGACTTACAGCATACAGACGTGGTCACCAGCTACAGCAGACGAACGTGGTCACCTGCATGTTCATGTAGCTGTTCTGCATTTCAAACTGGTTTGTTGCTTGTTGTAGGGAAGCTTCAGTTTCGTTTGTGCGAAAGAAGTCAGGTCCCGTACTTGGATTGATTGGTGAGGGCTGGTTTGACAGATTGTTTCGGCCAGATTGCAAAGGACAAACACTTCTGTCTATTATAGTTTGTCTGCTTGCTGATTTGGAATGACGTCGAATTGTAATTGGTTGGTGGAGCTGAAGGAAGCTTCCAAAGCCCGCTGATGCTGCCAAAGCCCGCTGATGCTGCAGTCAAATGGTCTTCAGTAATTGCACCTCTAATGTCAGCACAATGGATGGCTGGAACGGGAAGCTGCCGATGGGAGATGCAGCAGAGAAGTCGCTCACAAGGATAGTGACCTAGGAGAGAGAAAGCTAGAAAGACAAAGAACAGTGTTGCGTAGTGGTTATTCATCTAACATTTCTCGGTGTGTGAAATTTGTAAGACAAAAAGTTGACCGATCTGTCATGACTACCATGTTCTCATGCAACGCATACTAGCAATTAAGGGATTGCTGCCCAAACATGTATGCAAAACGTTGATAGACATGATCACACATTTAGAGTTCTACTATCTAAGGATTTGAACATGTCTGATCTGTTGAAAATGGAGTCGCAATTACCAATGACAATGTACAATCTAAAAATAATCTTTCCACCGTCGTTCTTCAATATTACCATGCATCTGATCACTCACCTAACAGATGAGGCAAACGTAGGTGGGTCAGTTCAATATTATTGGATGTATTCAATCGAATGATGAGTTATCCACTAGCAAGTTTGATTCGTTCTTATATATGTTTATAATCTAATAACATGTTATTGTAATAGGATAATGGGAATAATAAAGTCGTTTGTGCGGAATAGAAATCTACAGGAAGGGTCAATAACAGAGGGTTATATCGCGTTGGAGTGTATTACATTCGGTTATAGATATGTCCATGACATTGAGACCACGATAAGAGACAACGTGTGCTCGTGAGATCGTGCAGGAGGCGACAACTGGGTTACCAATCTTCCGACTGGCTGGAACTTCCATAAGTCGTACAATTGTCTGCGAGCTAACAAATGCGGAATGGAAACTGTGACAACGGTGTGTTCTCAATCAATGTTAAAAGGTCAAACCCTTCATTGAGTATGTGTTTCAATATATTGTGCAGTTTAGTTGCAAAATCATCATTCAAGTACATCTAACACAATTATATGATGCCTTTTGTTCTCAATTAGTGAACACAAGCGGCAACTCATAGGAGCAAGGGTAAATAGGCGGAACATAGATGTTATGCATAACAAAACATTTATACAGTGGTTATAAGGCAAGGTATGAAATTCTAAAACCCTTCACTAATATATGTTTGACCGTACATGATGCTAGAAATGTTTGTTGTGTATGGTTGATCGAATAGTTGGACCGTTTGAGGATGAAAAATGTCGTCAACTTAAGGCATTGTAACAGGGTCCATTATATTGTGTTAATACATATAATGGCTATAAAGCTAATGGATTCTTATTCCACACGAAAGAGTGGTCTCAGATGAGGAACTTTGAGAACAACGGTGTCTTATGCAAATTTGATACAATGTGCTTTGCTAATATTTTCGATAACAATCCCATAAAAGGTGCAATTGATTATTACGAGTGTTAATGGAAGTTATTGAGCTTCAATATCTAGGTGATCTAACGGTTGTGTTATTCGAATGTGACTGGTACAACGTACTTTCATCATTCAATGGGATGAAGGTCGATGAGTACGGGTTTGTGCGTGTTAACACCACAAACTATTTATCCACGAAAGAACAATTTAAACTTGCATCCCAAGCAACACAAGTTTTCTACTTGACTAATAATATTAACCAAGATTAGAGCACGGTGTTGACTGCGGAGTCAAAAAAGAGGTTCATTCTGGGCATACAAATGTATGATTGGTGTAGAAATGACATTGATGCAATTGAAGTAGCGACTCATCTGGCAATACAAGACATGATCAACAATGAAATACAAGCAGATGCAGAACTTCTTGAAGAAGACGACACAACTGATGCAGAGGAGGAGGCCAGCGAATCTTCGTCACCTGACGTTACAAACTCGAAAATAGAGGATGATTTGTTTGACGAAGTGGACGAGTTAGAGTCTTCATATGATGATGATGCGGAAGATGATTCGTAAAGGCAGGTGTTGTGTCACTAATGTTCATGGTTTTAGGGGGGGCCTGTACAACTGTTGTGTTGGGTTTGTCTTTGCTTCTTGATGTAGTTGTGTCACACAGTACGTGTGAGGAAGACACACCTCTAGAAGACACACCTCTAGAAGACAATCAAGAGGAGGAACTGCCCGTGGAGGAATATTTGGTGCAGGAACCGCTAACACAACAAGGTAAACGAACTTATGAACTACAAAACTCTGTCACAAATTTCTTATCTCAACTATATATGTTTGGGTATGATAATAGTACAAAGGAAGAGTTAAGGCCGCAACAAAAAAAGTTGCGTAGAGGTCGCACTAGGTGTATTAGGTTGTCTAGAAATGGGATCAATGAAAAAGAAGTGTTACCATTTAATTTTCAAGGTAAGGTATGCTCGAAGAATGCTTAAATTTTTGTCTCATGGTGTGGTTGCATCGTCTAAAAAAGAACGAATGCACCACTGTTGGTGAAAGTCTGGAAAGAGATTCCAAAGTCTCCCATAGATTACAAGGCCAAGATGCTCATGCTTGTTGCAGTAAGTGCTCTTACATGTATTGCCCAAACATTAGACGATATCTCTATGTGTATTAAATTATAAACAAAAACATGTGCTTCTTTGTTTCCTTAAGTAAGCGCCTAATGTGTCATACATCTCTTTCATCGCAAGAAAGGTTTGTAATGTAGGACGATGAAAACTTGAAGCATGTGATCCTTTGTATCCTTAGAGAGAATTACAGAAATTACAGGGTGAAATTGAAGAGAAAGTATTTTGATAGGTACATTACCAATGAAAAAAGACTACAAAACATACACCGGACGTAGTGAAAGAAGACTGGGTATGACTTGTCAATTGGTTCAACTCAGAGGAGTTTAAGGTGGGTGCACTCAGAAACACTTGTTCTTTTATGCATAAGTGATTACTATGCTTTGTTATATCTAAATATTCAACTCCTTGTAACCTCATGTTTGAAGGTGAAGAGTGAGTGGAACAAAACCAACAAAGCTCACCAGGTGATGAGGCACATTACGGGGACATACAGTTTTGCCAAGAGAGAGCAGAAATAGGTAATCAACCCATTTAGTTATAAACTTTAGATTCATGCTTTCCCGCAAAACCATGTATCTGTGTTTTCCTGCAGATTGTGAAGAATAATGGGGTACATCCGGGGGAGTATCACAAATGTCCTCCTAGGAACGACTTTGCAATAAGTTGTTGAAGATTTCGTTGACGCGATGAATTAGCATCACAAATGTCCTCCTAGGAATGACTTTGCACTGTCGCTATAGAGTAACATTCTTGTAGTGCGATTCCTATCTCTCTAGGAATTCCAATTTCGCGAAACATATATCGAAATACGGAATCCGTATTCTCTATTCATTGTCAATTTTTTGAACCAAACATGACATTAGAGATTGGATGTGGTGGTGAATACTATGATAGATATGACTGGCCAGGTGAACAATGTTCATAACCATTCGCCAAATTTCCAAAAGGAATGTTGTATTGTTCCTCAATACACCATGCCTTCCTACTATGAATGTTGTTGTTGAGAGATGCAACAAGACTCTTAAGATATGGTGATGATTATGATTAGTCATTCCACCTTACCTTAAGTCTTTATCGGGAGATACGATAAAAACCCGCATATTACAGTATCAAATGTATATCGAGTAAAATCAACTATCAAAACCTCTTATGAATATAAACGGACAATAAGCCTTGCTTATATCATTTATACATTTAGAAATGTCCAATTGATGCTAAGTTTCATAGATCACATGAACTGGAAACTAGACTAACAGTATTAAATGATATTTTGTAGGTCCAATGATTAACATCGACCAAGTGTGGCCACAAATTGATGGTCATGGCCCTGGCTTGGTGCAACCAAATCATAGGCAATGCCACAACCTCTCGAGCCATTGCATCTGATGCAGTGCCGATAGGAGTGGCCAACCTTCTCGTGGGCAGCCATTGTGGCTGGCCACCCCCTGGTAGTGGCTGCAACTGGTTGCGAAACCCTAGCAATTGTTGAATCCATCAAATAGAAGGAGGAGAAGCTGGGAAGGTTTGAGTGAACCGATCCAGGTCAGTTTGGTCTGTCGAGGTGGACTGGACGGATTCAACCCGGTTCGGTTTGTTAAGGACGACCAAACATGTTCAATCAAATTAGTAGGAATTGCTCTAAGTCAATCTCATTATATCGATAAGATATCATAAAAATTCAACAAATATGACAAAAAGGAAGTCTGCAGTCTAATAGATCTAAATAAGTATTTCTCAAGAAATACAGGAGAAAGTGTCTCTCAAGTAGAGTATGCTAGAGTCATTAGAAGTGTCATGTACTTGATGACATCTACTTGAACTGATATAACACATGTTGGTGTGTTGAGTAGATATACAAGTAATCCTAGTACTGATCATTGGGATGGAATCAAAAGATTACTCAGGTAGCTGAAACATACTCGTAGTTATGGGTTTCATTATACGAGATGCTTAACTATTATAGTAGGATATAGTGATGATATTTGGATATCGATATCAAAAGACTCGAACTCCACAAGTGGATTCGTTTTTACCTTAGGGGGTGCAACCATATCGTGGAAATACTCTAAGCAAACAGTCATAGTCAGATCCATCATGGAATCTGAGTATATAACTCTTGATAAATGTTCTGAAGAAGTTGAATGACTATGCCATTTTATTGAGGATATTCCTAGTTAACCAAGACTTGTGCCTGCAATCATCATACATATAATGGTAAGTCTAGACATATTCGTCGTAGACATAATTCCATTAGACAATTGCACTCAATTGAAATTATCAAGATCGACTATATAAAGTTGAAGGATAATATAGCAGATTCGTTAACCAAAGGGTTAAATAAAGGGTAGGTTAGTCAATCATCGAGAGGAATGGGGCTAAAGCCCGTGCAGTAAAACACTTTAGAAGGAAAACCCAACCTAATTGTCTGGAAATACCAAAATTTAGGTTGAAAAGGGCAACTTAATCACAAGAGTGAGGTTAGATCACTGTGGCAGATTTTAAACCTGGAATCCATTCCCATGATGAGAAACAGTTACAATAGTGAATGAGATTAAGCAAATGCTTTTACTAATTCGAAAATTAAGAATCTCGGTAAAGTGTTGGAGTAACACTTGAGATAATGAATCACTTATGCAAGTGAAAAAATGGGTCATTTGGAAAGGAATTGTTGAGGGCGCTTGCAGAACTAGGCAATGCTCATGGCCAGAATGGACATGAATGTGTGAACTGAACAATACTAGGAAGATACATGTGTGGGGTATGTTATCATTAACACCAACGACATACAGTTCAAAGACATCGTGTTTACTAACTAACTAGTAAAGTTGATATAATTTCACCTACCTATCATATGCAGGTTTAGACGGTTGATAACTTATCCGAATGCTAGAGCGACTAAGAACTTTCTCATTTCTCCATTCATGTGGGGGATTGTTGGCCTTTAGACTTTATAAGCCTTTCGTCCGGGTTCGCCAAATTCGGCCCAATGGTGGCCTTGAATGGGAAATATGACTTTTGTGCATGGAACCTTGCCCCACATCGGTTGGAAGCGAAGATATTGGCCAATATATATTGATTTTCACTTCATACAAGTGTAATAACTTGCTAAAATAAAGACTATCTATCATACCTAGGGGTGCAAATCGATTCGATTAGCACTCCCCCGTTCGGCTCAACCCACGTATGCGCATGCATCATGCATACACGATTGTTGGTTTGAAAAACATGTCTTGCGCGAGTCGGTTTTTGCTGACACCCGCAATTTTTATTTAGACCTGATTCCAACCCAAATTGATATTTTTTGGTCCGTTAAAAATAATTTTTTTTCCTGATGGAATTATTTTAGTTTTTTACTAAATTAATTCTTCAGTTTTGTAAAATTTAATTAGGGTTATTAATACTTTTATTAATTGCATGGATGGTAAAAAAAAACTATAAATAGGGTATGCATTTTCACCATTTGAACACATTGAACAAATCAAAAATCCTCTCAAAAATTGTTCTAGGTTCGATCTAAATTCATTTTTCAAGTTTTGTTTCATCGACGTCCGAGTGTAGGTATTGTTAAGTTCGGTTAAGTTAAATATTGTGCTTTTTTCGCTATAACGACACAGTTTTATCGTAGGAGGTAAGCGCCTCATTTTATTCTCTTACAAGAACCTATTTCGTTAAGGGGATGAAATTGACTTAATGGGACCGGTTTTTTACGAGACTCAGTATGTTTAACAAAATCCATTTTCTATGGGCAATTTCGTCAATTTGCATGTTATTCTACATTTTTATGCAATTTTAAACCCAAAATATTATTAAATTAAAAATTTAATTCTCATATATTTCTAGCAATCTTGGTACAATGATATTAATGGAGCGGAAAAAAATATGAAAGTTTAAAGTTGTTTATATGTTGTTAATCTTATAAGATTTTAAACGATTAATCGGACAGAAGAGATTTTCTTGCATGGACTAGAATCTTTGAGCTTTAGTTAAATCTTTGTTGTAAGGGAAAAGTAGGTAAATACACCCGGATTTATTTTTTTTGTAATTGGACTCATATGTTTTTTGGCGTATGTTATGACACCTGTATGTTTTAATTTGTTGATAATTAGACCAAACGTTAATTATACCCGTTAACTGTCATGTGGTAATCATGTGCGAACGTTTATTTTGAAAAAATGCAATGTAAAAAGACAAGTTTACACTTTTGACATCCCATCGCCTTCTTTGGAAAATTGATTGTTTCTTCATACATATCAACCGGTTCGACTTCTCCCTCCCCATGTTAGAAGTTGTCAAAACCTAAACCTCCATACCCATCACCTCGCTCCGACGAATATGTCTCCCCCGTGGCCAAAATTATCAGAGATAACATGAATCCCAAATTGTCAAAGATAACATGATCAGATTCCACCATTTGGAGTTCTGGTGCGGTGACGCCACAAACACGGTGCGACAGTTCTCATGGGGTATTTGATTGATTTAGGGATTTGGATGATAAGGAGAAGAAACGATGAAGAACAGAAGGAAGAACAAGCTACTGAATTCAGAGAGGAAAATATCTTAATCATAATGTTCAACAGTAGCAGACATATAAAGGAAACACACACAAAAGAGACAAAACAGTAAGGAGACGGTAATTGCTGATAAGTCCCTATATCTAAACTAATTGATGCTTGGACCGCAAGCAACAATATTTATAGATTAATCCCTAAACATAAGTGTTAGACACACTTATATCCTAACATTCCTTATGCTAGATCTTGATTCTGAAATTCAGTCTTCCTTGATAGTCGATAGTCTGCAGTTGAAATTCAATCTCGAAAACAGAGTACTAACCTTTTAGTGCATTCTAAGCAGCTTGTGCAGCGAAACTGAGTTTTCAAGCTGAGATGCACCTTGCAGTTTTAATCAACTGTACTGTCTTTGGCATAGGTCTGATCAGAACTCTGATCATAGGTCGATTAGTACCTGTAATCTGAGATCATGATCAAGGATGATAACACGATTAGCAGTACCAAAAAATACACAAGTCATATGCATGATTCTCCCTATGCCAGATCAGAAAGCAGTTGCCAGAGTGCATCAGACAGACACATATTTCAAATTATACTGCTGCTATTATTCATTTGATATATTGGAATTTGAATTTTTATTCCATGACAGAGGAGTTTGAGCTCCTGTCTTACCAGTATGGCTGCAAGGTTTGAGCCTTGATCTTTTTCATCCTCAAGAGTGAGAACCCACCAGTATTTTGATGTTTTCTTATGGTTTTCACTCTGTTTTTGGACTCAAGCCATACCCTATGCCATGATTAAATTAGCAAGCAGATTCCCTCTTTTTTATTTTATTTAAGAAGAGATACCAGTGATGCACAGGGGCAGTGAAAAATGATCAGACATGGGACAATAGCAAGATGACATGTGATTTTTAGAAAAAAGCTAAGCATGATAAACAGACATGAGCAGATTACGATTGCCAATATTATCATACCAATGATAGAGATGATCAGACTAGCATAAGAACAAACAGAGTTAAAACACAGAGGTGCAGTCAACATGAGAACTCAGTAGACATACATATGGCTGATCAGAAATGTTGAGTTCAAGGCAAGATACTAAGTTATCAGAGATTGAATATACTTACAGACTGGATGGGAAGTTCAGTAAGCCCTGGATGTGAGCTGAAGGAATGGTGAGACACCCTGATCCTCCAGTTCCTCAAGTAAGAATACCCCAAGCTTTTTCCTGCATTGAATGAACTGTTTTTCAGTTAGAGGCTTAGTTAAAATATCAGTAGTTTGTTCCGAAGCTGGAATGAAGTTAACTAAGAGACATCCCCATTGTGAACCTTTTCCCGAATGAAGAAGAGATCAATCTCAACATGTTTCATCTTGGAATGATGAATGGGATTTTCTAAGAGTGCAACTGCACTCGTGTTGTCTGTCCAAATGACAGGTGCAGTTGGAGTGTGAAGTCCAATTTCCTTGAGAAGGGATTGAACCCACATAATCTCACACATAGCATTGGCAATGATCCTGAATTCAGCCTCTGCACTCGACCTAGACACTACTGTCTGCTTTTTGGAGCTCCATACTATGGGATTACCATTTAGGAGAAGGTAATGCCCTGAAATGGAGCGACGATCAGAGTGATCACCACCTCAGTCAGCATCAGAGAATGATGTAAAAGTAATGTCTTTGACAGGTGAGGGTGATGGTCTGAACAACAGACCGTGACTGAGAGTGCCTTTGAGGTATCTCAGGACTTGAATAACAGCCTGGAAGGCTGTTATTAGGTGCTTGCATAAACTGACTCAATTTGTTTACTGCAAAGTGAATATCTGGTCGTGTGACACAGACATGTTGCAGAGCACCTATTGTGCTTCTGTACATTGTTTCATCATGAAAAGGTTCAGAATTGGTAGACATACCTGATTTTGACAGACACGTACCTGTCATTGGAGTGGGGAAATCTGTTTGATTATTTAAACCTACCTTATCCAGGAGTTCCTGAATGTACTTCTTCTGATTCAGAAGGATAAAATCATCACCTGAAACTACTTCCATGCCAAGGAAGTAGTTCAGGTTTCCTAGATCTTTCAGCTGAAATTGAGCATTTATTGAATCAACAATGTTAGAGACAAGATGAGAAGAGGTACCAGTTATAACAATATCATCCACATAGACAAGTAACAATACAAAAGAATCAGATGTTGACTTGATAAACAAGCAACTATAAGAGGTTGAGACATGAAAACCAAGAGAATTCAGGAGAAAAAACTTCAATTTTTCAAACCATGCTCTGGGAGCCTGCTTAAGACCATAAAAAGCTTTTTGAAGTTTGCAAACCAGATTAGGAGTATTAGAGTGAACCTCAAAACCTGGAGGCTGTGTCATGTAGACCTCCTCATGAAGGTCACCATGAAGGAAGGCATTATTAATGTCAACCTGTCTGATACACCATTTATGAGTCAGTGCTAAAGAAAGAACAATACGGACAGTAGCAGACTTAATGACAGGACGGAAGGTTTCCTGAAAATCGAAACCTGGTTTTTGGGAAAAACCTTTGGCAACAAGGCGAGCCTTGTACCTGACTACAACCCCATCTGCATTTCTTTTGATCTTGAATATCCACTTGCAACCAATAGGGATGCGACCTGTAGGTAAGGGAACAAGAGTCCAGGTGCTGTTTGTAGAAAGAGCTGTAAGCTCTTCCTGAACAGCCTGAAGCCAGTGAGGTAACTGAAGAGCCTCGTGAATGTTACGAGGCTCAGAGTTGGTCAGATCCAAGGACAGGGCAAGGGAAGTAGACAGCCCTTGAACAGAGGTTTTCAATCTGGTTTGCATAGGATGCACATTGGTGGAGGATTTGGGACGAGTAGGGTGAGAGGATGAGGTGGGTTGAGCTGGTGGGGATGTGGGGAAGGACTGATCTGAGTGAGCTGGAGGTGGTGGTATAGAGGAAACAGGATCAGAGGAAGAAATAGGAACAAGAGTTGAGCCAGAAGGGACATATCTACATACTTCAGTAGGTGAGCTTAGATCAGGTGTAGAAACAGGTATAGAGGGAGACTGAGTTGATGTGGTGTTTTGAGTGGGTGTGGTGGAGGGTAAGCTAGATTCACCTGAAGTGTGAGCATAAACGGGAGGTCCTGAGGAATGAGAGACAGTGGAGGGAACAGAGGTGGGTTGTTAGAAGAACGGATCACAGGGTATGAAGAATGGTTTGGAGGGAGTGTCTACTTTAGGTGTGTTGGAGGCATAGAATGACTCAGTGGTGTCACTGAAGGGAAATGTTGTCTCATGAAAGACAACATTTCGTGACACATAAACTCTTCCAGACGAAGAGAGACACTTGTAGCCATGGTGATCAGAACAGAACCCAATGAAGACACAGGGTTCTGATCTGAAGGACAGCTTGTGAGACTTGTAAGGTCTCAGGTGTGGGAAGCATAAACAACCAAAGACTCTCAGAAAGGAATAGTCAGGCTTGGAATTAAAGATGAGCTCATGAGGAGAACAGTTCTCAATAGACTTGGAGGGCAAACGTTTAATTAGAAAGACAGCAGTGGAGAAGGCATCCGTCCAGTAGTGAAGAGGGACAGATGACTGTGCGAGAAGTGTAAGTCCTAATTCAACAATGTGGCGGTGCTTACGCTCCACCATGCCATTTTGTTGGCTTGAATATGGACAGGTGATCCTATGGACTATACCAAACTGAGCTAAGTAAGTAGTGAGAAAATGAAATTCACCTCCTCCATCAGATTGCACAGCTTTGAGCTTTGTGCCAAGCTGCTTCTCTGCTAACAGATGAAACTCACAAAAGGCTTTAGCAGCATCAGACTTTCGATTTAAAAAATAAATCCAAGTAAATCTAGAGAAAGCATCAACAATGTTGAGGTAATAATTACTATTGCTAGAGGAGAAGGGGGCAGGACCCCAGAGATCTACCTGAACCATTTCGAGGGGATGAGAGTAGATTGTCTCTGAAGCATGGTAGGGAAGGGTTTTGCTTTTACCTACTGCACAGGCAGCACACTCAGAAGATATGTGTTTAGTGGGCAGATTTTGTAGTCTCAAGAAATTAACAAGTATATTCTTAGAAGGGTGGCCTAACCTCGTGTGCCATAGGTGAGAAGGTTCATTAGTTTTCAGAGAACTAAGGAAACAGCTAATCTCAAAATCAGGTAATGCATTGTAGGATGCATTATTAAAACATGTGACAGTAGAGTATTCATCAGACATATCAGCAGTATAAGCAGAAGAAACATGACGAAAACCAGAGGAATCATGATTAAGCATAAACGTAGAATTATCATTATCAATAACCGAAAAGGTTGAGTTTTGAGCAGATAAAACTGCATTATTATAAAATGACTGAAAATCAGGTGAAAGACTCAAACACTAATCTGGACTAACAGCAGCAGACTCAACTAAATTATTCGACCTAGACTTAAAACTAGAGAAATCTAGGTGATAAAGACCCCCTGATTCATAACCCTTGAGCATCACCTTGTTGGAGAGTGAATCCTTGATCAGGCAGTGCGATGGGTGAAATTCAAAATAAACCTGATTATCCTTTGAAAATTGAGATACAGAAAGCAGGTTTTTAGTAACAGCAGGAGTGTAAAGCAAGTTATTTAAAAGCAGAGGTTTGCCAGTGGAAGGTAAGTGAGAGGAACCAATGGCAGAGATTACAAGTGAAGAACCATTTCGAACTAAGACCTTACCTGGACCAGAGTATGGAGAAGACATGTTCGGGGAAGGCTGAGCATTTGTCAGATGGTTCGTGGCTCCTGAGTTTGGGAACCAGCTGCCATCAGAGGTGTCTGGGTTGTAGCTGCTGGTCATCAGGTGATTTGCTTGGGTGGGTAGTGGTGATGTAGGCTGAGATAGGGCAGGGATGGGTTGAGGCTGAGGATTGGAGAACACTTGATATGGTTGAGCTGGATAACATGGAGGGGCCATCATGTAAGGGTAGATAGGAGGTATGGGTGAAGGATAGGGTGAGTACTGCATAACGGAGTGTGTTTGAGGATTGGGAGGAGTGATGGTGGTGGTCTGAGGTGGTTGAGGTTGAGTTTGGGATTTATACAGCTGAGGTGGTGGGTAATGTTGGTTTTGTGGTTGTTGCTGGTATGGGTCAGGCTCAGTGTCATAGGCAGCAAGATTGGCTGAAGGTGCTGAAGAGGTGGACTGAGGATCAGTCACTCCAGTGAAGTGCACATTGAATCTGTGGAAACATTTGTGCACCAAGTGCCCAAATATTCCACACAACTAACATTGCAGTCTGTTGTTACCAAAACCCCTACCACGACCCCTACCCCTACCAGACTGTTGACTACCAAATGGTGGGGGACCATAGGAGAATGACTGAGTGTTCTGATTTGTGGGTTGGGGTGTGGGCAGGAGACCAGACATGGGTGACTGGGTGAGATTAACAGACATACTACCCTTGATACCAGAACTGTTTTCATCATACGACACAAAAGACTTGCTGGGATTGGGAACCTTAGCAGAAGTTATGTTGACACTAGCACTAGCATCGAATTAAATGTCAGACTGCCTAGACTCAGCATCCAGTAACACAGAACTCACAGAGGCAATAGTATATGGATTTTGGCTAGCATGAATAACATCAATGACATTATCATTTTGACCCTTGACCCCATTCAGAATAATCGAGATTTGTTGCATCTCTTCTATAGGGTGACCGCAACTAGCTAAACTATCACATGTGGTTTGAATTTCAGTGAGGTAATCTCTCATAGGCTGATGAACATGCTTTCTAACTTTAAGTCTATCATAAAGATGCATGATTCTAGTAGTGGAGGATGATGAGAAATCATGATGAAGTTTTTGCCAAATGGCAGCAGCTGACATACACCCTATTAAACCCTACTAACCTGAGAAGATACTGAGGCAAGAAGCCATGATGCGAGAGAGCTGTCCTGTTGGAAGAACTTTGTGTAGGCAGGATTTGGGACTGCAACCCCAGTTTCATCTTCCAGAAACTGAGGTACGTTGGCTCCATGGAGATGATTCTCAAGGTTGTACCCTCTGACTGAGAGTAGAACCTGCTGTTTCCACTGCTGGAAATTTTCTTCGCCAAGTAGCTGAGCTACTTTCTTGTTGGCGAAGGCAGGGCTTGATTCTTCCATGAATCAAGTGAAGAAGGTTTTGGGAAGAAGATTTCAGGCTCGATCGAGCTCTGGTACCATGATAGATTTAGGGATTTGGATGATAAGGAGAAGAAACAATGAAGAACAGATAGAAGAACAAGCTACGGAATTCAGAGAGGAAAATATCTTAATCATAATGTTCAACAGTAGCAGACATATAAGGGAAACACACACAAAAGAGACAAAACAGTAAGGACACGGTAATTGCTGATAAGTCCCTATATCTAAACTAATTGATGCTTGGACCGCAAGCAACAATATTTACAGATTAACCCCTAAACATAAGTGTTAGACACACTTATATCCTAACAGTATTGGCATGCCGATTGTGGCCAAATCGGACCTCTCCACTGGAAATCTAATACACGCCTCGTACCTATGCCGTTCCGGAGACCTCTGCTTTCTCTTCACCGCCCCTTACTCTCCCACTCTTGCGGTGGGAGAAGGAGTCGAGCCCACTAATAATATGTACGATAAACATGCATGTCTATGGCTCCAGTTCAGGATTATAGCCATAGGAATGCTAATATTTTATAAATGTCCTTTAGAAATGAGATGGTTAGGTAATCATGTTTTCATTTCTCTAGTTGTAAAGATATATATGTTGTAATATCGACACTGTAAAATTGATGTATGCATAGTGTAAAAAAGGGAATAACCAAATTTTCCAAGCCCAAGCTTCAAATGGAGAACATTATGTTAAAAGTTTTAGATGGGATTACAAGTTTGATATTTTAGGATGGGTAAGTTGCAAATATTGACCTTTTGATCTTGCACATTTGTTCACGTTCTGCATTCTTCATCTGGAGTACTTGCTTCTTATAGGAGGTCGTGATAATGCATTGGGCATGCTCAAAGATAACGACTTCTTTAGCAATCCCTGATGCAGCTCTTTTGGAAATTTTACTTGACAAGGTCTACCTAATTTGCTCTCTTTATTCTTGTTCTGATAAATACATCAGAGGGTGCATCTGGTGTGATGTTTTATTCATCAGCTTAGGTTATGTAAAGGTATCTCATATGTCGCTGTAGCTTCTCATGCTGATAAAAATGGCAGAAGGAAACTTGCTGCCATGCTTATCGAACACGAGCCACGATCATCCAAACAGGTTGGCATGTTATATTGTGAATGTCTGTTCACTAGAGTTTTGCCAGACCTCATCTTGCAAGGAGAAGACGCAGCAGCCGAACGAGAAAGTGAAGAAGGGAGAAGACAAATGAAAAAGGGAAGAAATACAAAGACTTAATCAACAGAAAGCGCCTAGGGTAGTTTAGGTCTATACATTTATGAGTCAGGCACGTGACAACCACGTGAGGCTAATTTAACAGAAAACGTTTCAGAATGGACGGAAAGATCCAATGATTAACAAACGTAAACATCCGGGTGTAATAACAAACATCATGGGTGCAATTACCAACAGGTGCAAACATCCGAGTGCAATTTCCTACTTTTCCCTTTTTTAATGCAGGCCTATCTCTGAACTTCAGTTAAATCTCTCCGTTTTGAGTGTAGGGTCAACGTGGCTGTAACTGAATAGTGAAACAGAGGTAAAAAGGTAGTAACAGTCAAACTCACTTTGGAAGTTCCTTAAGGGGTGCTTTCGGTATTTTGAGATAAGCAATGACCATTTTCTTTGCCAATAAAAAACAGAGCAAGAGGGGTGATTATTGTTAATAAATTAATAAATGGGATTAATCATCAGAATGTTTCTTTAATTTTTCAGATTCTACTCTTTTTGCACCCTGTTCGTTCATCAATTACACTTTAAGATCCTTACAGTTTGCAAATACAGAATTGTTGGGTATTAACCCTGATCTCAGGTGACCCGACCGAGAACCGACACGACCCAAATGAGACAATAGCGTCGCTGCTAGCTAGAAGTAGGGTCGCGCCTGCCATGACCATAGCATATGAATACAAAGTTACTCTGAGCCATGTCCCACGAAGATATACCTGTTGCGACGCCTGGGACAATTAAAGAGCCACTGTGGGGCGCTACACATACAAACTCTCAAAGACCGTGCTGGATGAAGTCCACCTTGGGCGACACCCTAGGCTCAGTTGGCGCACCTGGACCCAGGCAGGGAGGTGCGCCCCTCTTCAGGGGAGCCTCCCAATCGGGACATCTCCCCATATCTGGTCCCTTTTGTACAGGGGACATGATGACACAAAGTACGATGCATGTCAGGGGAACAATTGAGTGCCTACAACCACCAATACGATGCCCCCTGAGCTACGAAACTCCATTTAAGGGGAAGTATATATTAGACTTCCTAGCAGAAATTCCAATAGTGGTAAACCATGGGTTGTGAGTGATAGACGGAGCAGTACTAGCAGACAATGAGCGGTACCAAAAGCTAGTAGGCAAACTATTATGTCTATCACACACTCAATCAGATATAGCCTATGCAGTAGGAGTGGTCAATCAATTCATGTATCAACCTCATATTGACCACATGGAAGCAGTCTGAAGAATTATGATGTAGTTAAAAAGAACCTCATGACATGGAGTCCTATTCAAGAAAAATGGTCACTTAGAAGTTCAAGGATACCTAATGCAGACTGGGGGGACAATCCAAATGACTGGACGACAACTTCAGGCTATTTTACCTTCATTGGAGGTAACCTAGAGAAGTAAAAAGCAGAAGGTGGTAGCACTGTCAAGGGCATAACCAGAATTTCGAGGAATAGCTCGAGGACTATCAGAGATACTCTGGCTCAGGAAGTTGTTGACATAGATTGGCTTTCAGCCATCTAGTGCGTGCAAACTATTGTGCTATAATAAGACAGCTATACATATTTTGGAGAACCTAGTTCAACACGATCGAACGAAACATATCTAAGTGGATCAACACTTTATCAAGGAAAAGTTGGAGGAAGGAATTATCAAGCTTCCATTCGTACGCTCTGAAGATCAGTTAGCAGACATGCTCACAAAATCAGTGAATGGAAGAATATTTCGTGAGACATTGGACAAGTTGAGTATCAAGGACCCGACTACTCAACTTGAGGGGAAGTGTCAGAATAAGGAAACTAGAGCATAAGGAAACATGATGTTTAGGAAGAATTTTAATTTAGAAACAAAAGTTGTAATATTTACTTACCATAAATTATCCTTACCATAGATGGTCCAGTTGGATGTATATCTAAAACATGTACTGAACAAAAGGAAATTCTTATTCTTCTTCCTCATCCTCCTCCTTTCACTTAGTTTTAAAAATAAAATGAGACGTGAAATTAATAGGGTCAAACTTTCCGGTGAAGATGAAACGAGTGCCTCATGCTCACCCTCGACAAAGGAAAAACATGGGTATAAACCTAAGTCCACAAGACCAAAAATGATGCTCGTTTAGATTTTACTAGCAGTTACGCTGAATATTAATACATGAAAGAGGATTAAAGATATTAGATATATCTACCCACAATTCTCGATGTGATCTGATGCATAACATCTTAACTAACAGGTTACTGATGGTGAAATACAAAACCACACTAGCTATAAATACACTGTCATTTCTTTCTTTATTTTTAAGTTGAATGTGATACATAAGAAGCTTATACTCACTTAAGCATCAGAGATGGATCCGGAGGAACACCTCTATGTCCCTTTTTTGTAGGTCCAAAAGCTCCCGATATGATCAACAAACAAGTCTGCTCATGCAAAATTGACACGCGTTCCAACTTTTTTGACGAGCTTTTCCGACTAGGTTCAAGCTCGTTCCAACACTAGCCTCGTCTATGAGAATTTATGATTAATAAGCTAGAAGATGCAGACTCGTTCAAGTACTAACCGCGAGAAACAAATCATAGACAAACCTTAGCATAAGGCCTACGAGCCTGTGGCTTGCTAACCCCCTTTGCAAGGAGTTAGTCTTGAAACGGTTCCTCAACGATCTCATCAAATGACTCCAATTTTTACAACATAAGTTCTGCCTCCGGTAATTGAGCCTATGTGTACTAGCACAAGCCCCATGGTCCACCAACGACCACTTGTGCTTCATGTTAACTCTCCCGACAACTACCTCTACTGTTCATTAGATGACATTCAAGTCAACCTGTTTTCTCCAAAGTTGATTGCATGAAGCCTTTCAATAACAAGCAAACCTCTAGGCTTCCCAGGGTCAACAGAAGTCTCATCTACCGTCGTCCCAGAAGGCGAACCTTTTTTAGGAAGAGCATGAGTATGCATTTAGTATTCACATTACTCACCCGCTAATGTCTACCCCATCAACTTGCTAAACTCTAGCGTGACATCTTTGTAGGGCTGAAGGAGCGCCCAAGACACTCCTCCTTTGTAAAAGAAGTAAAACTTCTTGTAAATGTTGTTGATAACCTTAAAATCATCAACAATTTGAAAGTTTCTATCTGAGTTCAACTCTTGGGAACGCTACTCCTAGAACTTGGGCCAACGAGATTGGAATTAATGATAATGGTGGGAACCTACGAAAAACCTATGCAACAAAAATGTATGCCTCCCAATCTTGCGGAAAGAGCATGCTTAACCGTGGGTACCTTGAGGCATGGACCTTTACTAGACCAACAAGGTTTACCGCAACCTTGAATTGCTCTGTCTTATCTCATTTGGTTTAACAAAAAAGAACAGAGGACAAAACTAGATCCCAAGAGACATAAACTATAACAAAAAATGTTGGAAGAAGGTGAAATCAACAGAGAAACAACTTCACCCTTTGGAAAAACTCAGGAACATGTGGAAAACGGTGAAGAGCGGAAGATCAAGAGAAATACAAAACCCTAGAATGGCAGTTCAGAAGAGAGGAGAGGAGAAGAGGCGCAGCAATTGGGGTTCATCGAGACTTGTTCCTTCATCCGGAAGTCTCGTCCCCTTAAATAAAACCAGTCTTATTAATTACAACCCTAGAGAAAAGGAAACGACGGTTCAATGCATAACAAAGAAGATAAAACGACATCAAAGAAATGAAACGACTCGGGAAAGACAAAATGACACAAGCAGACTGATCTAGGCGAGTTGGGCTGCACGAATGGGCTGCAACAATCGAAGATGGGCTGCCACAAGATTAACGAAGATCAATCCACTCATGATTCAAACAAGCCTTCCAGATTGAACAAGCCCATACACATATCAAATTTCAATAGAACAGATAAAAAAAATGTGTCGATAAACCCTTAACAACGTAGCCAAACCTGTCTCCAACCATTTCCAAATGCAGGGAATGCGCGAGGTCGCAAGCTTTGAGGGGTACTAATAACCCAATGAGAAACTTGAACATAGAACCTTCGTAAAACACTCAAGGACTCTTTGAAAAATTTCGAAGGAACATGAAAGATGCAAAACCAAAGAATTGGGAAATTCAAACAAAAGCTCGAATGCAAAGAAGAAGACTAGAGAGCTTGAGAAGAGGAGAACTGACAAAAAAAAATTATAAGAGACGGAAATATGAAAGCTCTCTTAGAAGATTCCAAAAGCAATGATGAATTTACTACAAACTGTGAGCGGAGACGACATAATACGAAGAATCACCCCTGCAAACAGACCTAAACCCCTGAGAGAGAGAAAGAAAAAATCCCTATGAGAGACAAGGACAATAAATGTCATGTGGCACTCGATCATACCATATCTACCACTTGACACGCCAATAGTGGGAACACGTCTACCCATGAAAAAGAACCGCCACTTGAAGGTCTGCACATGAAGCAGATAACGAATAGTCCCTAAAAATAGGATGACATATATACCATGATGGTCCATGACATTCGTTATATAATGGGAACCCAACAACAAACATGAATCATCACAATTCCTCTGCTCTCAACCCACAACAAATTGCAGACACGAACAAGTTGACTAGTGCTCCTATGAACAAAGCTTGAAACGAGATCACTTACAACTCTCGCTTGAAACATTTTTTGACTCAGAGGGTTATCCTAGACCAGACTTCATTCCTTGCAATATTTAACACATAAAGAAATTCCCTAGCAAAGATTGACCAAAATCCAAGTCTTGGATTTCTCTAACACAGACGGTACAACATAGGCTACACAAAATGACCTACGATACTCGCCATAGAAATGGTACGAAGAAGATCAACAACGGCTAACCCCATATACAAAATCATAAAGTGGCGGGAAGAATCCAAAATAAAATCCCAAAGGATAGAAAAGGAGTCTGGAATGACTAGAAGAGCTCTCCCAAAGTCAGCATAGGATCATCAAAACAGTTGGCCATAAATAGGACTAATAATGATAAGTTACACATTCATTGGATGCTTACCTAATAAAGTCCAAGGACACATAGAACTAGTCGTTCGATCGACTCGTTAAACTTTGCAACCCTGCTTGCCTAGAGGGAATTTATTTAGAAGAAACATGATACCAAAGTCACGTTAAAGATGTGTTCGCCTCAATCCATCAAAATTAAGATCAACCGAACTCCTTTTGCCAAGCTTCGTGGATACATGTTGGGTCCAGGCGCATAATTTACCTCGAAATAAGAGAGAAACTACTCTGGCACTAGAGTCGAACACCATCGTAGGCAAGTCACGTTCCAAACACGTGGAAAAGCTAGTATGTCTTCAAACCGCTAAGGCGAGCTCCCCATGCTCGCCCTAACCAGACAAATAAAGAAAATGTCCACGAAGTTAATATGTCTTCATCAGTTGAGGAGAACACTTTGCTCTTGCCCTCACAATAAAAGACACACGTGAAACTAATAGGGTCAAATTGATTGCTGAAGATGAAATGAACATCCCATACTACCTTCGACAAAGGAAAAACTTACGAAAAAACTTAGGTCAACATGACACTCTTCCATCAAAATGATGCTTGCCTAGACTCAATTCCGCGGTCAGATCTGAGAATTGCATCGAATCTTAACGCATGAAAATTGATTAAAGCAATCATATAAATTCATCCACGATTCTTGATGCGATATTAGGCATAATATCTTAACTAACAAATAACATTAGGCTTGTTCATTTAAACTGGTTCAGCCGAACTGGTCTGGTTCTGATCTGGTTTCAACCAGTTTGGCCGAACTGATTTTAAAACCAAACCAGTTTTGTAGGCTTCAAGTAGACCATTTCAAAATAGTAGTTTCAATTCAGTTCGAATATGTTCGAATCGTTTTTTTATACTAGTTTAAATCAAACCACTTTAAACCAATATAATTCTAGAACTGGTTTGAAGCAAAATAAGCCAAACTGACCTGATATTAAACCAAACCTAGAGATGTCTTCAATAAACCAAACCTAGAAATGTATTGGAATCTCGTATGTTGATGTTGGACAGAATTTTAGCTCGTTATGGAACAGATTTTCAATCCGTTCAATGTATTTTTCAATTGATTTAGTGTGATTTTTAGTCAGTTCAGTGTTTATCAGTCGGTTCAGTGTGTTTTTCAGTTGATTCAGTTTTTTTCAGTGGGTTCAGTGAGTTCTATAGGATTTTCGGTCGGTTCTGTTTTGATTTGAACCTAATTATTTCCTAACCAAAATTGTTATTAAATAAACATACCACACCAAATCGAACTGGTTCTAAATATGTTCGAACCAGACCAATTTTTTACCTAAAACATACCAGTATTTTTAGAAACAGGAAAAAGTACTGATTTTTTACAAACCATACCAGTTCAGTTCTAAACCAGTTCGGGGTTCATGAACAAGCCTAAATAACATATGGTGAAATACAAGACCGCCCTAGGTATAAGTACCTCGCCATTCCTTTCATTATTTTTAAGTTGAATATGATACATAAAAATTCTATACTCGCTTAAGTATAGAGGGAGATCCTGAGAAACACCTATATTGTCCTTTTTTATGTCAAGTAACTCTAAGTCCGATCATTGAACAAGTCCGCTCAGACATAGTTGACACACATTCCAACACTTCTAACGAGCTTTTCCTACAAGGTTGAAGCTCGTTCTATCAAGGTCTAGTCTAGATCTTGCAATCAAACTCAACTGAATTGACAGGTAGTGCAACTACAGTTCACGATGGGTTAAGTCCAAATTTTAATAAGGACTAGCCCAAATTTTAATAATTAGTTGGCCGTTAGAGATTAAAGTCTTGTGAGTGTTGCATGTATATACATATATTTAAAAAAAATATTTGTCTATTTACTTATACCGGCTCATATTACGCCTCGATTAGCAGTAATTTCAATGTACAAACTTGAATTATAAAATAGGGAAAAGTATGAAAAAAATATATAATATGTTTGCCAAAATTGGTAACTGATGCAACTTGTTTTGGGTAGCAGGTTTTTGATGTATTAGGTTTCATTTTGTTGTTTTTTGATGAAACGTTAAGTTTTCCGTTAATTTTTCCATTGAAATTGCTCACGTGCATCTCACGTGAACTTTTTTTAACTTTAAAAATAAAATAATTCAAAATGTAGAAACTACCCTCCTCATCTTTTCCCTCCCACTGTACTCCTTCGTTCTTCCTCATTACCAACCGAATTTCCCTTAAGCGACCCTCCCGAATCGGTTCCTTCTCCCTCGTTTCGAAACCCTAGCCTCCCTGTTGTCTCCCTGTACAACGCGTAGCGAAACGTGCTTCCCTGGTGCCAATGATGTGAAGAAACGTATAGTCAATGATGTGATTGACAAACAAGTAAGTCATTACCTTCCAATTGGTTCAGATTATCTGTCAATCGTTCTCGATTGTGTTATTTCGTTGAGCTTTTAGTTCAATAGCTTATGAATTGCGAAGAAGACAAATCTAGAATTGTTCTTTAGTTTTAGTGATGTCTAATCAGTCTAACTGCAGTCTCCAAATTAGGGCTATGAACACCATTTGACCTCCCAAAGAAGTGTGATTGAAGAAGGGTTGTTGTGGGCATGGTGAACAGAACATTGTTGATTGATGCAGCAAACATGGTTGTATTGGTGGGCCATTGGCATGCCTTGTTTTTATTGCTGCAAGGGGTTGTTCCTCATGATTGTTGATGCAACAAACTTGGTTGTATTGGTTGATGCAGCAAACATGGTTCTATCATGATTGTTGTAATAATTTCCACTGAACTTGTTATGAGAATATCAGCTGGAATAAGGCGGTGGACCCTCCTCCCTATATGGCAGACCTTCTCTATGTGGTCTACCTCGGTGCTCTATATATGAATACTGATTTGATGGAGCACCATAAGGTGGCCTAACAACATGTGCCTTACTGCTATTATACCTAGATCCATCTAAATGCTGCCCATTTTCCATGGATCTTCTGCTATGCATGATGTTGGTAGTAGAATCTGATGCATGCACATGCTTTGATCGACCAAGTTTGTTCTGATTATTCTATTTGACCCATAACAGTGTAGTTGTATACGTAACTCTGGCCAGTATGTATGGGGCATTGTGTCACATATGCAGGATCATCTGCCCAACTCGACCATTGTGTCACATATGCATGACCATGCCATTGGTGGAAGAGTTTTGAATTTTGAGCTATTAGGTTCTATTTTGTGAACTTGATAGTTGATATTGTAAGTTGGTACATTGTAAGCATGAATGACAGTTAACTTTGAAAATAAATGGTTATGTTGAAATGACATTGGTTCCGTGTGTATTATGGGACATGTTTTGAAGTGCAGGTGGAATTCAGTGAGTTCTATTGGAAAACTTTTTGTTCAGTCAATTAAAACATAATACATCTACTTTCAATTTGCCAACAAACGTTTTTCATCAAAAATCAACACTTCCAAAATGTATGTTATGAGGAATCAATAAATATATAAACATTTTTAACTAAAAGTCGCTCCGCTATGCAAACATAACTACTTCAAATACACATCCTAAGACACTTCAACCAGTAACTTATTTTAAGATTACAGCAAACAACAGTATCACAAGCACTCCAACAGCAATAATCAACATCCTCTCCCTCCGACGAACAAGAATAACTTCGGCTTCGGTCTTGACATGTATTTCTCAGAGTTTACGGCTCTCCTTTCGTAAATGCGCATTGGGGGTCACACCACTCAAAAGTAGGGTTTGGAAGAGAGATTTGAGAGGAATTTTCAAATTGATACTACAATTATGGTTAAAAACTAAAGAAATCAGCAAACATACCTTATAATTGGGACACCCATAGAACAATTGACTGAAATTCTTTAATGTTGAAGCGGGTTTAGCATGTGTGGTGAACCTGCATGTGGCTTCAAGCTTGGTAAAGAGCTGATTGAGTAATGTGGTATCATTGTTGTTGGGAGAGACGATCCGATGAGGGGACAAACACTTCAAAAAATTGAACGCTTCGAACACTTCGTGGAAGGCATGAATGAACAACAAGTCGGGAGCGCTGCATATATGAAGAACACGTGGGCATTTGAGAAATTTCACACTAAACAGAGGTCATGTGCAAAACATGTGATGAGTTAACGGAAATTTTTAACGAATATAAACGGACTTCATCAAAAACCAATAACACAAAACATGTTGCATCAAAAACAAACATTGTGTCGCTTTTATCACTTTGGATAAACATATTACATATTTTTCACACTTTTCCCTTAGGAAATATTGAGCTGATGTGATCGATAGGGTATCTAAAAATTCTACTTTCGACACGTCTGTGGTACATAACGGCATATAACATACTGCTAAAATAACAGTAAAAAAGACTTCCATTGCTGTCTGAAGATAAATTTTAGTTTGCTAGGCCCAAATATTGGGAAAAGTAAGTAAATACACCCAGATGTGGTTTTTTTTGGTAACTGGACCCATATGTTTTTTGGCGTATGTTATGACACCCGTATGTTTCAATTTGTTGGTAATTGGACCAATCGTTAATTATACCCGTTAACTGTCACGTGCCTACCATGTGCGACGTTTATTTTGAAAAAAATAAATATAAAAAGACAAGTTTGCCCTTTACACATTTCATCACCTTCACTCACCTCACCCGATACTCTTTCTTTCTACGGTTTCCATATCATTCTCCCTCCATATCCTTCCCAACACCGAAACTGAAAACCTAAAACCGAAGACTCCTGCCATTTGTTGAAGACGACCACTCGAAGACTCCTGCGAAGACGACCAACGAAGACTCCACTCCTGTGCGAAGACTCCTGTGCGAAGACAGGTTCTCTCGGTTCTCAAGATCGTTGATCCAGCTGTTGATTGCGTGCAGAAGTTGATTGCACATGGGTACCTCCGAGGAGAAGCGGACCCCACCGGTGGCCCCGACGCTAAGCTACTGTCCAGGCTGATCGAGTCGGTCTGTAAGTGCCATGAACTTGGAGATGAAGCTGTTGAGTTGTTAGTGTTGAAAACTCTATTGCCTGCTGTAACATCGATTTCACTGCGAATCCATGGGGATTGCCTGCTGCAGATAGTGATGGCTTGCTATGATATCTATTTAGATAGTAAGAATGTTGTTAATCAGACCACCGCCAAGGCATCATTTGTTCAGATGCTTGTGATTGTATTCAGGAGAATGAAGGTTGATTCCTCGACAATCCCCATACAGCCCATCGTGGTGGCTGAGTTGATGGAGCCAGTGGAGAAATCTGATGTTGATGGGTCGACCACCCAGTTTGTGCAAATATTTACTACTAAGATTATGCAGGACATTGATGTTGTATTGAACCCTACGACCTCGGGGAAGGGCTCGGGGCACGATGGAGCATTTTAGACCAACACTGTGGAGAGTACAAAACCTGCAGATTTGTTGGATTCAACAGATAAAGACATTCTAGATGCCAAGTATTGGGAGATTAGTATGTATAAGACAGCCTCGGAGGACAGGAAAGGTGAGTTGACAGATGGAGAAGTTGAGAGGGACGATGATTTGGAGATACAAATTGGGAATAAGTTGAGAAGAGATGCATTCTTGATATTTAGAGCACTTTGTAAATTGTCGATGAAATCACCACCAAAAGAGGCTGCAGCAGATCCCCAACTGATGAAGGGGAAGATTGTGGCGCTGGAGTTGTTGAAAATCCTGCTGGAGAATGCAGGAGCTGTTTTTCGAACCAGTGACAGGTATATTCCAAATGTGTACTTTTGTTGTTACATTTAAGTACTGGAGTAATATTGACCTTTAGCCATAAAATCAAAAAATTTAATGACTTGTCAGTTGTAGCCTTATAGATTCATATGCTAATCTCTATCTCAATGATGCCTTGAATATCAACCGCCTCAAAAGAATAGGACATTCAAATATTGGAACTTATCCATTCTCCTCCTGAAAGTCTTACACGAAATTGTATTGACATGCATCCTTGATCTTTTCCATACTACTCAAAATTTCATTAGTGTCCTGGTTTTTATGAACATCTATTTTCTGCTGTCTGGTGTAAGGGGATCTGATTATGTAAACACGTGAATATAATATAGATAGATAGATAAGAGAGAGCTACATCCTTGAATCAAATGTGGTCATAACATATAGAGAGAGTTACATACCAAAGGTATGTAACTTGCGTATTCACGATAAATTGAGTTATGTACAGCATTTTCAACCTGTCTAGTTATGTAGGTTGATCGACCGTCTTCATCGAAGTCGGCACCAAAGTCTGCACCAATCAACATAGAATCGGACGATGATTTTCAGCCGGTAAGATCAAGTGCCCCAGAGTTGTCCAGTTGCCGTGCATTAGTGTTATCTCCTCAACCACTTAAAAGTGGAAAAACAAAAAAGAAGACGACGGTACGCGGTTCCCGCACCTCACCCCGTTTTGTGCGAAGATCTACTCAGTGAAAGCAAAGTCAGCACCATTAGTGAAAGACATGGATGTTTTGTTTGTTAAACCGTTGGTTTGTTAGGTTGGGTGACTTCATTTTGTTGGATATTAGGTTGGTTGAACATTTGTGCTGGATACTATCTTGTTGGATATTATGTTTGTGGAACCTTTGTGTTGGATACTATCTAAACAGCTTGGTCTCATGGTTTGTGTTGATTGTTCTGTTGGTTTGTGTGTTCTGTTGATTTTTCTTAAAACAGGTTTGTTTGTGTTCTGTTGGTTTGTGTGTTCTGTTGGTTTGTGTTATGTTGGATAACAGGTTGGTTTGTGTGCTGTATGTCAAAACATATGGGTGCGTTTACCAATTTTTTTCCAAACTTAATGGTGGAAAACCAAACACTACACCAAACATAAGGTACAACTGAATAACAACGTACATAACCTATGGGTCCACAATGTATTCATTAAACAATCATCAAGTACAACTGAATGACAACGCACATAACGTACACACTATACAACAAAAGTTTTAAACACAGCTACATCTTCAACATAAGTCCAGCAACAATGCAAACTAACAACACTATAACACACAACTGTTGCTGATTTCTGCTACGCATAACAGAAATTTGATTGTTGAGTTCGGATTCATTTGACACAAATTTGGCTGCATAGTGGTAAACCGAAATTAGGGTTTCCAAAAAATCAAATTGGTTCGAAATACACTAATCGACTATATCTTCGAAATTAACTCAACGAATTGACAGCATTACCTGGTATCTCGGACATGAAAAGAACAGACGACCGAAATTTTTCATGGTCCAAGCTGTTCTTGCACGGGTTTGTAGACCGCAATTGCAAAGTGGTTCCTCGTTGTCCATATGAGATGCGAAAGGGGAAGAAGAATTGGAAGAAGATTCAAAGTACTTACCTTGGCTCATCTTGCTAGGAGAAACGCGCAAGCCGACGATGAGTTTTAGATGCAAAGACAACAGACAAATGGAAGCAAGACAGACTTAATAAACAGAAATGGTTAAGGGTAGTTTAGGTATTATCATTTAGGAGTAAGGCACATGACAACCACGTGACCAACAATTTAACAGAAAACGTTCAGACTGGACGAAAAGGCTCAATGACCAACAAACGTAAACATCCGGGTGTAATAACAAACAACATCGGTACAATTACAAACGGGTGCAAACATCCGGGTGTATTTCCTTACTTTTTCCCCCCAAATATTTGATAATTAAAGATTGGAGGGTGCAAGCTGTAATATGCAATTTTCATTAAATCAGTCTAGAATCACCATTTGAAAACCGATATCCAAATACCATTTGAAAACTTCGTCTGGTTCTTTCGAGCAGGTCGCCTTCTTCAAAGCAAAAATCGATATCCAAATCCTCATTCCTGATAAACTTCATCTCGTAAGTAACATTCATATTCTTCAATTTAATGTCCGATAGCTATATAGAATAACGGGGAAAAGTGTTATATTTTCTTTGATTGGTTGCTTTTAACTAGCATTCCCCTCTGTTCCGTCTCCTTCCCTTTCCTGAAAGGGAAAAGTATGAAATTGCACCCCGGATGTTTGCAAGAATTGGTAACTGCACCCATGATGTTTGTTCTTACACCCATATGTTTACACTTGTTTGTAATTGAGCCTTTCCATCCACTTCTGACAGTAACCGTTAAATCTGACCTGATATACCTAAAATACCCCCATCCTTTTTAATTAATTGTCAAAGCCAATCCAGGACTTGTCTGCTTGATGCGTGGTTCAGCTTCGTCTTCTTCCTTGAAGAAAAGAGAAGGAAAGGCGTGTTGGATAGATTGCAGGATTCAATTGCTTTTCATTGCTGTGGTCTTTATGAGTTAATGCAGTGCTGCTTTTCTAAAGTCTTCGCCCTTTTCTGGTCAATGGGGGTGTAATTGCCACGCACTTACTCGCTCACCTCTTGATGTTTCACAATTTTATTTGCTGTGATTTTTGTTTTTAATGATTTCTCATTAGCTTTATCAATGAATGAATGTTTCAGACATGAGGAGAGATGTGCAAGAAATTTTTAAATTGACCCCACACGACAAGCAAGTAATGATGTTCTCAGCGACCCTGAGCAAATAGATCCGTCCGGTTTGCAAGAAGTTCATGCAAGATGTAATGTCTCATGGCCACTATCTCTTCAATTTAGAAGTATCTGTTCTGTAATGCGAGCTATCTCCATGGGTATTTAGATATTACAAATGGTTATTCCTTCCAATTCTACTTGCAATACGTGACATCCCTTTGCTTGGCATGCTCTCCTTGCTACTGCTCTGTCGTCCTCACAGCTTAGTACAACAAGCACAGTCAAACATAGTACAACAAACAGTAATATGATAGAGAAACACTCACTTTTCGCCTTTCAGCTTGAATGAGCTTATAAAGGCATGTTGAAGCAGCATGCTATTTCACTAAAATGTATCAAAACAAATAAACAGTAGAAGGTTACAGAAACACCGTATGCCTTGATATATCCAAAAGAACATACAAATCAAACAATATAAGACTGGCCTAATTGAAAATTCAAACTATGCCCTAAATACAAAATAAATGTAGTTCTACTTAAAAATAGATATCAGAAGATGGCATGAAGCTGCTGCTGCTGATAACCAGGGTACAAAGTTCTACTTTTTCATGAGAGCTACAATCATTCTATATGCACTGCATAGGCCATTCACAGACCTCAAGCATCGTCAAGAATACACCATTATCAAGCAAACGATTATAATATTGCACCATACTTCAAAAAGTTACTAGCTCGAGTGACAGAGAGTATACTAACGGTAGTGCCTTTGACTCACTGGCATATGCAGAAAAAACAAACTTGATCTGTATTTCCTTCAATGTGAAAAAACATATAAAGGACTCAATGCAGAGGCAAGAGGAGGAAAAAGAGGCGAGTTTGAGCCAGTTAACACGAAATAACCCTGAAATAGTTTCAGTTTGGGATCCCAAAAAAGGAAAAAGTTTCAGTCTTTACCCCAATTAAGGTTACACGATAACCGCCTCCATTGTTTTTCCTTTTTCCTGCATTTTGATGATGCTCTTGATTTGTTGACGTTTCTAATTCTAGTATTTGTCTGTGTTGGCAGATTAGATCACAGGGCAAGAGACAAGCAAACAAAGTAGATCCCAAGACATACTTATATTGTTACAGGCTATTAAACTTCACGTTTTTTTGTCATTTTTGGGTCATTACCTAACATTTGACCCCATACTGCTCGGTTTGATCATCTTGTGATCATGCAAATGTAAGAAAATCACCATGCAAATGATCGCGAGCAATCGAACGAACGCACCCAGGCGGTTTCGCAAGCAGCAGCAAAGAACGAACCCCAACGGGAGGAAGACTAAACGCAGCACACGAACGCCGAATAGCAGCAGCAGTTTCGCGAGCAGCAGTTCCGAACGGAGATGAAGCCAGGCGCGGGAGACAAGAGTACAATTAGGTTTCAGACTTAAGGAAATGAGGAGTTCAGTTCAGTTTCACACAAAACAAAGGTGATGGTTTGCCTTAGGGGTAAATTGGTCATTTAACATAACATTATTTCAAAATTAACGACGACACATGCCCTTCACGTGACACTTAACGGAATTTTTTAACGTTGGGTGCAATTACCAACAAAATGTAACATATGAGTGTAAGTAATTGCGGCAAAAAACATATAGGTCCAATGACAAAAAATTATAAACATTCGGGTGCAATTTCATACTTTTCCCTTCCTGAACCGCTGTTGGACGTCCATTCAGTCTTCTGTTTGCTCGGTGTAACCTAATCCTTCCAGGATCTATTTTAGAGATTTTCCCGAGGAAAAGAGAACCTTTTTTAATCGGATAAGTTAAGCTTCTCTCTTCTTCAAATTGTAAATTCTGGAGTTACAAAGCTACGTATTGTTGAAATGAGATATGATTTCAGTCCCATTCTTTGGACGGTAATGTAATTCGTTTATTTGTTATCTAATTTAGCTGATTGCGATGCATCGTCTTGGTTATAGGTATAACCGTATAAATCGTTTTATTCGTGCCTTTCTCTATGTCTAGTTTGTTCAAAAGGAAATGAATTTGCTCAAGCCTATAAGTATCAAGCCTATAGGTTAGGGGGTCGGGACCTTACAGCAAACTGGAGTGTAGAGAGTTGGGATCATTCTTTCCTTTAGAGTTGGGTTAAGATTTTTTCAGAGCCTAGATAACTTTATTTAAGGCACCTTAAGTGTCTTCTACGAAGGATTGTGCCATTGTGGGATAGACTAACACTCGCAGTGAGTTCTTATCTGTTTAGCAATGATAGTTTCACGATTATGTTGTTGTAAATCGAGTTTGAATTTCAGGGAGCTATGGAGCATAATATGTGATTTTGGAGGTGGCCACAATCTTGATACAGGATGAGTTGTTTTCAAGCTTCAATCATCAAAACTTATACTTGTATCAGAAAACATCAGGGTTCTTCTGCATCTCTGTCTCGTTCTAGGAAATGTCATGTAGCGATCCAAACTTGGCCATCTTTTAGATCTTCTTCCTTGCAGTTACTGGCTAGAGAAATTCTGTGTCATCAGGCATCGAAGCTGCCGTTCCTGCCAGTACAAAAATACCGACGACTGGTACCCATTGGGTCTTTAGGTGATCAAGCAAAGTCAGTGGGTGATGGTGAGGTAAGCATTAAATTTAAAAGTAATAGATTGTGCTGGTTATTATTGGAAACCATGGAAGAAGTATCCAGGAATATGCTTTGATACGTTTGTGGGACTTAGTAATAGTGATGGGATTCTAGCATTTCTAGTCTCTACTATGATCTTAGATGAATGTTTTGATTGTATAATTAGTGGCAATCTTATAGCAAATAAGCGGTAAATTTTATGCGAGGTTGCTTATTTCTTTTAATTTTTTCTCTTTTTCAGATAGTATTTTACTTGAGATGGTAAATATGAAATATTGCTCTCTTGAGTAAATTCAAATTATCCATGTCAGAAACTGTGGTAACTTAGTGTCATATAATAAAGTATGCCTACTGATTCTTAAAAGGGTGTGGGGGGAAGGAACATATTGGTTTTACATCATATATGCTTATCAAACTGTAACAGTTAGATTCTTTAAAATCCTTAGGATTCAGGGCAGAAAAATCTAAAGACAGCATTTGGAAGTTTCAGTAAGGAACCGTCAGTGGAAGATCTATTACGAAAACAAATGGAAAAGCAAGAGTTTCTTACTGTTGATGATGGTGGCAACACGGATGGGAAACCACCACGTGGAGGTGGCCGTGGTGGCGGAGGTGGTAATTTCCCAGATGGTGAGGGCTTTGGTGAATATTTTGATGAACTCTTACAAGTGTTTTTAGCAACGTCTGCATTGCTTATGCTGGTATGATAGTCTTAATTATGGTGAAAGTTTATTACATTCCTTTTATGATTAGATTCTGATAATCAGCATGGATGTGGTAGTTGTCAAAATCAAAAGTGTGCAATACTCTCTTTTTTGTTCCTCTTTATTTTTTTTTTTAAATCTGATGATGACATGCACTTAGTTTATACATATATGCATTGTAAATCAATTAAAAGAATGATATTGTTATCCATGGTTTCAGTATATCTATATCATAAATGGAGAGGAGCTGGGGAAACTTGCACAGGATTATATGAAATATCTACGTACTGGGAAAGCAAGTTATCGTGTAAGGCTCGCCAGGTATAAATGGGGAATGTTCTTCAAAAGCGCAAGAGACAAAAAGGAAGATCCCCCAGACTGGTTAGAGAGGGAGATCCTTGCTACCCCAACCTGGTACGACGGTCCTGACAAGTACAGGCGCATATTGTGTCCAGAAGATGAAGAGAAGGCCTCCAAGAAGAGAAAGAAGGCTTCTCCTTACAGAGAAGATGATTATGAAGAAGAAGAGGAGGAAGACAAAGATGAAGAACAAGTAGAAGAAGGAAACGAAGAAGAAGAGGCTTCTTCATACGGAGACGAGGAAGATCATAAAGATGAGGAAGACGTCGAAGCTTGTAGCAGCATAACGACTTAACGAAGGCATTTTTTTGGCGCCATTTATTGCTCCATGCTTTGTTGCATACGAACGGAGGAAATTCTTCAATGAGATTTTTTTTTTCTATTCTCTTCTCTTTAATAGAGATTGTTATATTTAGTGGCCAGAGCATAAATTACTGAAAAATTACAGGATTAGCTAGTGCATGTGTTACGTTCCTAAAGTTTATAAAATTATTCAACAGAATTATTCTATGCGACATTCATCTCTTTTAGTCGGGATTAATCATCGATATACTCAAGTTGATTCTCACCAGTAGTACTGCACATACAGACAACAAATATTTCTCTTCATTCAAAATGATTTGATGTTAGAGTGTTCAATTTGTTATTACGTTAAGTGATTTTCGCATTTCTTGGTCATCATTAGGTAAACTGTTAAACCGACAAAGTTTTGAAAAACGTACTACACCTAATTGATAATACAATGAGTTGCTTGTTTACACACCTAATTGATAATATCGTGGTTCTTTAAGTACGATCAAACTTAATAGATTCATTTGTGGTGTTCAACTTTGACTTATCAATTAAGTTTTTCATCATTTGTTGTCCAACTTTGACGCATTACCAATTGGAGTCACGGATCCATGACATTGCTATATGAATTGGTCAGTCCTTGAAAAAAAGGACCAAGCACATTCACAAGTCCATGGCTAAAGATATCTTTGATTTGAACTCACTAAGCTCGCTTATGGGGTGGAGGCTTGCATGAATCATCATCATCACGTTGCTAAGCCAGAGCTTGCGAAAATGCAATACTCAAACAGTGTATCTATCTATCTATTAATCAATTGTGATACATAATATTTTTATTATATTTTCTCACTCCGAAACTTTAAAATTCTCCAAACCTTCCTATCCATTCTCCATGTAAGTTACAAACAAATCAATAATTTCTCCCTCCTGCAATTATTAATTTTGTATTCAAATACTAAATTTCATGACATTATGTTTTATAAAAATCAAGTAAGCGCAAATATGAAATTTTGTTATTTAGTTTTATTTCTAGACTAAATTATAATTAATTTTATGTATAACATATATTCTTTAAAATTAATTTTATAACTTTTATATTTTAAACACTTTTGTTTTTGTCAAAAGCTGCATTTGGCTTTATTAACTACCAGAAAAATCTAAAGCATCCAATACATGATCATCCGATCTCATCGGTTCATTATTACAATCAAAAGCTAACAAATTCCTAAGTTGGGTGGGAGGTTCCAATACCCAATTATCAATGCACACACACAATCTCGCTTGCATGACTATCCAGTTTTCACTTTCATTTGCTGAGCGTGGGATTGCCTTCCACTTGATGGTGTTGATCTGAACTGCTAAAGCGTTGATGTCGTCACATACCGCTTCACGTCTCTAGTATGCCAATAGCCCCTCTATCACCACTCTTGCATCCTATTCCACTTAATAGAGTTCCCAACCTTTCTCAATTGCTAGCTTGACTCCTTCTAGTATTGCTTGAGCTTCGAGACCTTCCACATTGTCCTTTGAAGGCCGTCAGTTCATCCCACATATGATATGTCCAGAGCTGGTTCGAGCCACCACTATGATGCCTCCATGCCTTGTTTGTTTGCACCATGATGCATCGTAGTTGAGGTTGATCGTTGGTCTTTCCAGGTTTGTCCATCTCATTCTTTGTTGTTCTCTCGGTTCATCCCTCCCCGTCGGTTCAACTCGATGAATCTCCTCCATAGCTCTTTTGATGGCGATTACTTCTACTACTGGGTTCAGGATCTTCCCTTCAAAGGCAGCGTTCCATATGTGCCAACGGGTTAAGAAGCAAAGGTTTCTCCAATCCGCCTGAGCTCTCCCCGTGGCGCTTCCTTCTTCCATTCGGTCGACAATCCACTTGTTGATGTTTACGGGTTGATCATTGCCTCTTACAATGCCTAGAGTGCCAAACCATACTGCCTCTGTCCATCCACATTCATTTATCATGTTCTCCGTAGTTTCATCCGCACAACATATGGGACAACCCTCCTCCACATCCACACCTCCCTGCCTTAGGTTATTATTCACTGCAAGCGAATTTGAGAGCAATCTCCACATGAAATTTTTAACTTTATGGAGTGTTTTTACCTTCCATATTGTTCTCCAGGCGGTTTCAACCATGTTCGGACCCTGAATCCCATCGTTTGCATGCTCCCTCAACCGGTGATACACCGATTTCACCGCCACCCTACCTTCTTTCGTATACGACCATATTATGCGATCTCTCCTAAGCACAACTCTTATTTGTGTTCGAAGGATATGATCTGCATCCTTCGCTGGAAAACTTGTTGTTATAGTAGCCTCATCCCACTCTCGATCTTGGGTGATCAAACTACGTACCCTCAGATCTGGTATTTCTTCTTCCTCACTCGACTATTCAATTATGTTTCCGGGTTTCGTGGCTACCCAAGGGTCGCCAAACAATCGAACATTGTTTCCATCACCCAGTTGCCATAACCCCTCGTGTTTCATAATGTATCAACCATGAATAATGCTCGCCCAACCCCATGAGGTCCGTCCCCTTCTCATTGTCAATAGGAAACTAATATTGGGGAAGTATAATCCATTTAGGGTGCGGACCCACAGGGATTCCAGTTCATTAAGAATCCTTCCCTCCATATTTGTTAGGAGCGCCAAGTTGAAATTTTCCAGCTCCTGGACGCCTAGGCCTCCTACATACTTAACCCGCGCTAACACTTCTCATCTTCGCCAATGAATTTTCCTTCCATCTGTTGTCTCGCCCCACCAGAATTTCGCTATCATCGCATTCACCTCTAAGCACCATGATTTAGAGAACTTGAACACACTCATTACAAAGGAAGGGATTTATGTTATTACCACCTTTATTAGAACCTCTTTCCTTGCCTGGTTGAGGTTTTTTGTCCTCCATCCGTTTATCTTGTCCCTTATCCCGTTGTTGATGTATCCCAAAGCTTTCTTCTTTGAACATCCCCACACTGAAGGAAGTCCCAAGTATTTCCCCGGATCATGAACTCTACGAATTTGAACCTCGTCCTCGATTTCATTGCAACAACCTTCAATCACTCCCCTACTAAACACAAATTTCGATTTTGTGTTGTTGATCGACTGACCTGTTACATTGCACTATTTTGTGAGAATTGTCTTTAGTTCATGGGTATTTTCCACTGTTCATTTCAAGAAGTAGAGCGACTCATCTGCAAAAAAAAGACGGTGAAATTCTGGGGAAACCCTCCTCAAGATCAGGCTACTTAGCCTTTCCATCCTGAAGACCTCTTCAATTTGACGCGATAAGACATCTTCAAGAAGTATGAAAAGGTAACGGGGAGAGGAGGTAACCTTGCCGAAGACCCCTGGTTGGCCGAATAGTTCTGATTCTTTGCCCTTTGATGAGAACACGGTATGATGTGTTTGTCACACAGTGCCACATCCAACTGATCCACCTATCCCCAAATCCTATTCTTTCAAGACTCTGAATGAGGAAATCTCATTCTACTTGATCACGGGCCTTTTGCATGTCCACCTTCAAGGCACATTCCACAGTCCTTGCTCTTGCTTTTGTTTTCAGGTGGTGAAATACTTCATGCGCTATTAAGATATTATCCTGAATTGCACGTCCTGCCACAAACACACTTTGATAGGAAGTGATAAAATCCGATAACTAAGGTTTGAGGACCTATTTAACCTCTTGATCGATCACCTCCCTCACTAGATCTTCATTTATCTATTCTGTGACTTGTCTAGGTACGACATCTAGCACTTCTTCCTCATCAATGCTAGCCCCTTCGGTTTGAAACATCGAAGAAAAATCACTACAAATCTCCCCTTCTATTCTCTGTTCTGTGTCAATCCAATCCCCTCAGCCATTTTGGATTTTGGTTATACGATTTCTCATCCTTCTAGCATTTATCATGAGGTGAAAGAATGTTGAATTACGATCACCCTTCGTCAACCATTTCACTCTTGCTCGCTTCTTCCAGTATAGTTATTCCCCGGTTATGCAACACCTTTATTCGTTCTCTTATTTCAGCCTCTTTCACTTGCCCTCTTAGGTTCGACCGGTGTTGCATTAATACCTAAAGTCACACTTTTGCTTTCTTTATCTCAACCTGGTTATTCTTGAATCGTTCCGTCCTCCAAGTGACCAATCTTCTTCGACAATTATCCAGTTTTGAGCAAATTCTTAGATTCTCCCCATAAGTTCTTTCCATCCATGCAACCCGAATTACTTATTTGCATTCATTATTCTTCAACCACATTTCCTCAAATCTGAAATTTATCTGTTTCCTTCTCCCCTTGTCCATTTTGTGGAAGACTAACGGTGTGTGGTTCTAGCAAATAGCAAGGTCAATAGTACATTGCACATTTGGATTAAGGGTTGTCAATGCCGCATTAATAAGGACCCGGATAATTTACTCCCAAACTCTCTCTGCTCCACTTCAGTTATTTGACAAAGTAAACCTCAAACCTTTTGCCCCCAAGTCCTCCATTCGTATGTCATCTATCATTGCATTGAATTCATCCATTTGGCGTTGGGGCTTTTGCCTACCCCCTTCCTTCTCATGTTGATGACATATTTTGTTAAAATCTCCCATACACACCCAATGGGCCTTGCGCCCCCTTCCAATATTCTTTAGCTCGTGCCAATTTTGTTTTCTCCTTTGGTGATCCACATCCACATAAACCCAGGCGATCATTAAGGGTACAGTTAACTTTCCCCCAGACATCACATTCTATAAAATTTTGTGTTGCTTATTTTATACTCACATTGATCTCATCCCTCCACCATAAAGCTATTTCTCCTGATATTCTCCTCGGGCTGACATAGTATGCATTATCCATCCCAACTTGCTCATGTACCTTACTGCATAAAGTATTACCATTTTTTCTCTACTAGGCATATGCTCCCTGACTGATACAATCTGTTGAGGTCTTTAAGATGCCGATTTATCAGGGAAGACCCCAGACTTTGACAATTCCAACAGATTATATTTATTGACCCTGTGTGGTGTTTCAGGACAACCACCATAACCCGTGTTTTTGTTTTGTGTGCCTTCTTCTCTACTTTGGTTTAATTTTACTCTTCCATGGTGTTCCTCTTACCCTTTTCGGCCTTGGTCATATTGTCTTTCCTTCGAGGCCTCCCTCTCATTTTGCTTTCCTTCCACACACCAATCGTGGTACTCTGTTCCTGATTTGTGAAATCCAACTTCTTCTTTTTCCTTTGTGAAATCCTCCTCCTCATCAAGCTGCCTTTCTAAAGACATTCTTGTAAGTATATGATTGAGTCCAGTTATTTGTAGGTTTGGGTGAGGGCTAGGTATGCGCGCGGGGGGGGGGGGGGGGGGGGGGATTTGGTTGGTTCCTCTATGGTTATTGCTTTGGGTTCATTGATTTGTCTACAGATAGATATGTTAGTAGATGGCTGGATTATGGGTAGGTTAGGTGTGCTCACAACTTGGATATGGTCCAACCAGTTCAACAATGGGGTTAATGGGTGGGGAAGGTGATGGTTCATCCAAATGCTCGAGGCTTGGTTTCTAGGGTTCTGGATAAGAGTTTGTTGTATAGTTGTTGATAGGACAATGATCGGGTTGACTTCTATTTTGTTGGGGGTTTTGTTTATAGTTTCATTCATCGTTCCTTCCTCTCATGGGCACTGTCAGTTTCATTCTTCTTCTCGGGTCCTTCCTCATTCTACATGCTTTTATTATTTAGGTCTACCATCTCTTCATCAGTTTCACATTGTTGGGGCCTTTCTTGCCCTTATGCCCCGTAGTTTGTTACACCTCCAACCCTATCTCATGCTCCTTCGTTTGATGGACTCTTTTCCTGAACTTCGTTCATAATCTTGAACCAAGGCTTTCTGCGGGGATGGTTCTTTGGTGGTGATCTCCTACTCCTCTCCGTCCTTGACTCCCCACGCATGGTTTGCCTCAACCTCATTCCATTCAACCAGGGACCATACATTGGATGCCCTTGCTTCTCCTCACACATTTGAACCTCTCCTTTGCTTCCTTGCGTGGTATGTGCAAGCATGCCACAACCATAGCAGAAGTCCGATAACCTTTCATACTTAATCAATGACCAGTTTTCTTTCCCTTCTGAATTGGTCCACCAGAAACCCGCCAACAACGACTGAATTGCATCCATTTCCACCTTAATTCTTAGATAACAGAAAACCATTTTCTCAGGTTCCTTCTCAATTTCAATAAACTTTCCAATCTTGTTGCCAATCGTCTACACATTAGCTTCATTAAATTTCTCCAGCCTTAGGTTATGTACTTGTACCCAGAGCTGAACCATTCATAATTCTGTTTTGGTCAATCCAACACTCGATGCCCACTTCTTTATGATTAGACAATGTCTTTGGACTGCCCATGGGGCCATGTAAAAATATGTTCTCGGGTCTCTACATTATCAAACTCAAACAACATCACCCTATCTGTGGCTCCCTTGATTTGGACCGTACCAATGTTTTCCCAAGATTTCTGTAACACATCGATTATCACCATTGCCTTGAATTGTTTTCGAGCGATAATGGCCCCCACATATCTATCATTTCCTTCCAAGCTAGGGGTTGATTCAAAGTCCAAAGTGGTTTTCACGGGTGTTTTTCGTCCGACGATGTTGACGTCACTCATGATTCGTAGCCAGATACCCTCACTATGGTCGCTTCCCCCTGCAAGTACAGGTAAAAACGAAATTAGGTTCTCACACAAAAGATTTAGGAACATGCAAACCAGATGTGGACGACAATTTCAATCACTCTCTCGCAGTTCGGTTTCTGCAGCACGATGATCCTTCTCCTGTAGGCGGAATATCCTTGGTGGCGTTTAAGGAGAAGTTCGGTGCAGCTATATCTGGAACGATACCACATCAAAACCGGAACCTTTACGTAACCACTATAATCCAAAATTAGGACAGTTCTTCACACACACGTGCAGAAGCTGATGATTGCTGATGGTATTAGCTATCAGCCAACCCCGTTTGCAACTCTGTATGCAATTGGCCAGTTAGTGTGGTTTCGTTCGAAGAGAGCCCTCTAAAGGTGGCGACTATCTTTACTTGGACGAGACTCTCATCTCCCCGTTCTTCAGTTCCAGGTTTCACGCAAAGCTTGGCGATCACTAGAAGGGATCCATCAATTGGTCTACGCAGGCGAAGGTCCTACGTGATTTCACCGGAAAAAAATCTCTCACTAAAACCCTAGTGGAGCAAAATTATCTATTTCACGTGAATTATATTTTAAACATACTCATAATTAGATTTGTGTAATTTGTTATTTTCATTAGCAAATTAAATTTATTGAAATTAATAAAAAACCCATGAATCAATTTTGAAGTACAACCTTAAAACCTGCAAATATAGATTTTATGAATAAATTATATTAAAAATCCATTATTATTAATAGATATTTTTTGTAATTAAAAACGTAAAAAACTAAGCTTGAAAAAATTAGAAAATATTGATGCATTTATTCGTAATAACTATGATAAAATGAAACGGTTTTTAAGGTTGGTGTTTTGGAGCAATTTTAAAGTGTCCAATAGACAATAGTAACATACAATTTTGGTGGACCAATTGAATTGATTACAGAATTTCATTTTGCTTACTTGTCAACATTATATACATCATGGCCAAATTAATATATACTAAAAACTGACCTGCGCTTGCACAGAGTATAAAATATATTTGAGAAATTATTGTATGCATTTAGTTTAATTATAAATTTTAATTCTTAAATCAATAAAAAAATCAAATATGAAATAACTTTTTAGACTTATTATTATATTGATAATATTTATTCAACTTAAAAAGTGAAAGTATTTTTCTTATTAATACAATTTTAATTAATATTATTAAATATACCTATTAAGTTTATAATATTAATCATTTATTGTATATTTACAAATGCATATAAAACGTGATTTCTAAATACTTCATTTCATAGCAATTTATTATATTTTTATTATAACTATATGAATTTAGTTTAATTACAAATTTTAATTTCTTATATCAACAAAAAAAAAATCTAATACTTGTCCTATTATTATATTGATAATACTTATTCAACAGAAAAAATGAAAGTTTTTTTTCTTCTTATTAATACAATTTTAATTAATGTTATGGAGTATACCTATTAAGTTTATACTATTAATCATTTATCGTATATTTACATATGCGTAAAAACGTCATTTGTAAATACTTTATTTCATAGTAGTTAATTACTATATTTTTTTTTCTTTATTTTTTATCTGAAAATATGTGAAACTTATATAAACAATAGTATAACTTAACAAAATATATAAAAACTTTAAATTCTGATTATGTATTTTTATTTATAAATAATCTTCCCAAAACATAAATAAAAATTAATTAGAGTCGAGGTAAAAACTAACAAATGATTTCGAGAAGAGTTAATTAGTCCAACAATTAGGGTAATAATTAATTTCTAAGATTATAGAATTAATTTATTCCAATATTAAGTAATAAGTAATTAATTGCAATATAATTTTAAGTAATGAATTAATCTTGAGAAATAATTTAATAGTTAATTACAGTAGGTGAATAAGGTAAAAAATGATGAATAAAATAATTACTAATAAGTAAAGTATTTAACTATTTTATAACATCAGAATTGTTTATAATTAAATGTCTACATCATAAAGGAAATGAACTGTTTGAAATAATTGTAATGGTACGTTAGTATAAATAATAAACCTAATATGGAATATGGCAAAAAAAACTAATATGGAATAAATAGTACATCGTTAATGTTGTTTAGTATAATAATATTTGGCGTTGAAAAAAGAATTGAATGAGAACATCCATGGAAAAGAAGTGTATTTAGAATAATTAATAAAAAGTATTAATGATTTTAGACCTTTTGTTAATATATGTGTAATACATGTAGCATTAAATTTAATTAATTATAATTAATGTCCCCATATCCAGAGACGAGAAAGCAAGGATCCACATAAGGTACAAACAATCTATTATCATTAAAATAATAGGAAGGAGCATACCGTATCACCTCATGGTGCTGAAAATTCGAAGCCTCTGAAAACCGGAAGGGGAAATGTCCTGCATTTTACTCGGGGATGGTTTCTATCTAATCAAATTTACTTGTTTGGGAGACATGGATAAAGTGTTCAGAGATGGACCCTGGTTCATCAATGGACAATTTTTATCAATTCGAATTTGGGAACCCAAATTCAACCCAGAAAGAACTAATATATCCAAAGTGGCAGTTTGGATCAGATTGCCCAACCTTCCAATGGAGTATTTTGACCCTATAATTCTTCAAGGAATTGGAAATACAATAGGACCTCTGTTGAGAATCGACAGTTATACCATAAACGCTGTGAGAGGAAAATTTGCTCGACTATGTATCCAACTAGATTTGAGCAAACCTCTCCACTCTTCAATTGATATTGATGGATATTCTCAAAAAATTTCGTATGAAGGTATTCAATCAATTTGTTTCTCGTGTGGCATGGCGGGACATAGAAAAGAAACATGCAATCTTGTCATTCAAGCTGTTCCAAGGGAGGAAGATCACAGCCCAAATGCAAACGTAAATGCCACGACCGAACCTACGGTTACTGATTCAGAAACAACAAATGGCGATCGGGGACCCTGGATGTTGGTTACACGCAGGAAAAAACCATCGGAATCGTCTAGAATATGGCGACAGAATCAAACAAAAACTATGGATCCAAAGTTGCAAACTCAAATGGAAATCCTCCTACCTCATAACCGAACGGGCAACCAGAGGATTACCGACCCGGTCACCAGAATTTGTGTTGCACCAACCACCGGGAATGATCAAACCGGGAAGCCAACCACCGGTGGAACCACCGACCAGACCATCTCGGTGGAAAGGGAGCAGGTAGAGGATGTGGTCGGGACCGAGATTGAGTGGAGAAAAAACGGTAATGTTGCCATTATTCCTTGCACCAGTGTAGACCAGCAGGTTGCCCAACTCGAGGGACAATCGTTCATGAAAGATGGCACAAGGACGGGGGAGGATGATGGTGGAGAACAATACCGTTCGGGAAGAGCTAACAATGATGAGCAAGGTGATTGTGGGGTCGTAGTACAAGACCACGCAAAGAGGCTTGGATATCTGGCTACGCACGATGCGGGTATCGTTACTAGCACCCACACCGATGTCGACCACGAAGCTGTCAACCACGCTTCAGCCGAACAAGATGCTGTCGGCCACGCCTCTGTCGACCACGCCTCTGCTGACCACGACACTCTTAGGCAAGCTGCTGTCGGCCACGCCACTCTTGGACAAGCTGCGGTCGGCCACTCTCGAAGGGAGACAAGAGGATGTGAGAAGCTTTTGGGAAGTGGGAGAAGAATAGAAAATGTTGATATGGGGCAAGGAATCACCAACGGTTTGTCGTGCATGGGAAGTGCAGGGATGAGTGGCAAGACAAGGGAGGGACCACTTGGTATGTGTGAGGGCAAAGCTGTCGTGGATTGTGGAAACAAGGGGCAAGCTGTAAAGTATAGTGAAAAGAAGGAGGGACCGATGGGTGGGGAAGACAGTAGCTTCGGCACAGCTGCAATCCAAGAGCTTCCGAGATGGGCCGAAGGTGGGCTCAACGGGTCTAAGGCACAGATGGGCCGAAGTGGTGGGCTGGAAAATAATGGGCTGGACCGGAGTGAAGGGATTAAACACAATGCTGGGCTGATGTCAGTGAATATGCAGGTGGGCCGGAATGGTGGCCTGTCTAGGGCTGACGGGCTGAATCAGTTTGGAGGGCCGGACCAGAGCGCCGAGGCGGGGAATTGGCCTATCAAGCTTAAGACTATCAAGGAAGAGCGAATCCCAACTGATAACACCTCGAAATTTACTTTTATTACTCCAGAGTATTGTCAAAATGAGAAAAACAATTTAACTACTTATGTGAATTTTTCTAAGCCCAGGGAATCAGGGAAAGCGGGAAGCCGTAAGGATGGTTCTTTAAAAAGCCAGGGACAAAGGAAAATTGGGAAGCCGCGAACCCAATTGGACATGGTGGAGAAGGGATCAGTATACACCGCAAAGGCACCTACTGAGCAAGGGAGTAAGAAGAGTCATACTCAGGGAGGTAAGGGACAAGGTGAGGTATCTATTATGAGTTTAGATGATAGTAGTTCTATGTAATTGGTTTGGTAGTATGAATAACTTAGTTATTATGAATCAAGTACATCTGTCTAACAATATGGTTCCAGAAAAAGCCCACATGAAATCAATTATGTGGAATGTTAGAGGATTTGGTAATCCTGCTGCGGTCAAGGCGGTAAAGAATCTCATTCATATTCACAAACCTACTGTGTTGATTTTAATTGACACAAGGCTCAGTGGCAAAAAGATGGAGGATCAAGCAGGAAAACTCCCTTTCAACAAATTTCTATGGGTGGAAGCTAGAGGGTTTAAGGGAGGAATCATTGTGCTCTGGAATGATTTCGAGACAAATATTTCGAAGATGGCGTCTACAGAGCAGGAGTTACATTTCAAAATCCAGGTTATCCCTTCTAATCTGTCTTGGTTCATGTCTGCAATCTACGCTAGCCCTAATTTTAATGAAAGATTACTGTTGTGGGATAACCTTAAATTAGTTGCCTCTACTATATCTGGTCCTTGGCTAGTAGTAGGTGATTTTAATGATGTCTCGAACAGTGCTGAGAAATTAGGGGGAAATAGAGTTTGCATGAATAGGGTGTCTCTTTTTAATGATATGATTAGTGCTTGTAATTTGATTGACCTAGGCTTTAGGGGGCCTAAATTTACTTGGGTCAATATGTGGAACTCTGATAGATTAATCCAACAGAGACTAGATAGGATGATGGCTAATATGGATTGGAAATTTAGTTTTCCTAATGCTTCTGTTACCCATCTTATGAGAACCCACTCTGACCACTGTCCCCTGCTTATAAAGTCTGGTGGGGAGGGGGGCAACAGAGTTATTAGACCGTTTAGGATGGAACCTATGTGGCTTGATCACCCAAGTTTTGAACCAATGGTTAAGAAGTCTTGGAATGATTTTAGCAATAGGATCACGCCTGCCATTAATCATTTCCCTGACAAAGCTAGAGCTTGGAATAAAGAAATTTTTGGAAATGTTTTTCAGAGGAAAGACAAAATTCTTCGGAGGATCGCAGGAGCGCAAAAGTGTATTGCGAACTCCCCAAACGACTTCATTGTCACACTGGAAAAGAATCTCCAGGTGGAGCTGTCTGAGATTCTTGACCAGGAAGAAAAACTTTGGGCTGCTAAGTCGCGCACAAAGTGGATCAGAGATGGGGATAGAAACACCAAATTCTATCACATTTCTACTCTGGTTAAAAGAAGAAGAAATAAGATTTTGGCAATTAAAGACTTAGTTGGTAATTGGATTTTTGATGAGGGCCTCATTCAAGAGGAATTTCAAAAATTCTTTTCAAATCTCTTCACAACTTCAAAGGTTTCCTCACCTTTGGTGGTTGATCAGCCTGTCTCCTGGAGAACTGCTCTTTCTGAAAATCAAATCCGTCGCCTAAAAAGCGTCATCAATTTGGAAGAAATTAAGAAAGCCACTTGGGATCTTAAACCGTTTAAAGCTCCGGGGCCAGATGGCCTCCATCCGGCCTTCTTCCAAAAGCTGTGGAATTGTACGGGTAGCTCTTTGACTGATGCTATCAGTGAGGTGTTTAAAATGGGGTCTGTCCCTACAAGCTGGAATGAGACGTTTATATGCTTAATTCCAAAATGTAGTCAGCCTAATTTAGTCTCCCAATTCAGACCTATAAGTCTTTGCAATTCCATTTACAAGGTCATATCAAAAATTCTGGTGAATAGAATCAGACCAGTTCTGAACAATATCATATCTCCCTTTCAGACAAGCTTTGTCCCAGGTATAAGGGGATCAGACAATGTTCTTATGCTTAGAGAAGTGCTTCATTTTTCTAAGCATAAAAAGGGCAAAACAGGGTGCATGATCATTAAAATAGACCTTGAAAAAGCTTATGATAGAATTGAGTGGGATTTCATCAGAAGGACGCTTCTTTTCTTTAAATTCCCTGATAATGTCATTAAGTTGATTATGAGTTGTATCTCCACGTCTTCAATTGAAATTTTGTTCAATGGGGGGAAACTTCAAAAATTCTACCCGACCAGAGGTATTAGACAAGGTGATCCTCTCTCTCCGTACATCTTTATTCTTTGCATGGAATATTTGGCGTTTCTTATTGATGAAAAAGTTATTCAAGGGCAATGGACGGGAATAAAAGTGGGAAGAGGTAGTTTCACTTTATCCCATCTTTTCTTTGTCGATGACCTCATTCTCATGGGAGAGGCGACTCCTGAAAATTGTAACTGTATCAACTCGGTCTTAGAAGAGTTTTGTGCCATCTCTGGACAAAAGGTAAATCATGAGAAGTCGATCATGGTTTTCTCTAAGAATGTTTCCTCCACCAACAGAATTCGGATCTCAACGAGGTTAAAGTTTAAAACAGTTGAAAACTTTGGATCATACCTTGGGTTTCCTTTGGAATTGTCGAAAGTTAGTTCTTTTAACTTTGTTCTGGATAAAGTTAGGAAAAAACTTTCGGGTTGGAGGGCAAATCTGTTATCAATGGCAGGTAGAGTTACGTTGGTCAAATCAGTATTGTCCACGATCCCCTCCTATTATATGCAATGTACTATGTTTCCTAGTTCAGTGTGCAAAGAGCTCGACAGGATTAATAGGAATTTTGTTTGGGGGTCCACAGACCAGAAAAGGAAAATCCACTTGATCAATTGGGAGGAAATAACAAAGCCGAAAAAGCTTGGGGGACTTGGCCTGCAGTCGGCGGTGTATCGTAACAAAGCTCTCCTGGGAAGTTTGGCATGCAGATTGAAGAAGGATACAGCTCCTTGGGCTGTGCTAATTAGAAACAGAACGTTCAAGCAGGATGGAACTTCTCTCAATACTTCGAACAAAACGCGTTGTAATTGGAAAGCAATTAATGAAGGTATGAACACCCTCAAGTTAGGATCAGGGTGGGTGGTGGCAAATGGTAGGAATATTAAATTCTGGCATGATAATTGGGTGGGTAATCAACCCCTGCGAGCTGCTATTTATGGTCCACTGAGTAATGAGGTAGACAAATTGATGGTAGGAGATGTCTTCCACAATGACGAGTGGGACCTAGATAGTACTTCCTTTGACTTCCCCAAAAAGTTTTTGGACATGTTTCGAGGTACTCCAGGGGACAAGACCAGTGTCTCCTCAGACACTCAAATTTGGAACGTCACTAACTCGGGGAATTACTCCACTTCATCAGCATACTCTCTTTTAGCTGGGCATGACATAAACAGTCAGGTACTTAATCAATGGGATTGGGTTTGGAAGATTCAGACTATCCCAAAAATTCAGTACTTTATCTGGTTGTGCCTTAAAGATAGACTACCCACCTGCAATCTATTGAACCATAGGGGATGTAATGTGAGCCCTTTATGCCAAATTTGTTATTCGGGGGTGGAGGACATAGATCACTTATTGCGCGGGTGTGAGCATGCTAAAGAGATGTGGAAGTCTGTCATTGGGCCGCCTTCTCTAGAGCAATCTTTTCACTACCCTTTGAATGAGTGGATCAAGTATGGTTGTCAGGATTCAGGAGTCAATATTCAAGGTGTTGAGTGGAAGTACTTTTTTCCTTATGCTCTATGGAACATTTGGAAAAATAGGAACTCTATTATCTTTAATGATAAACCTGCTTTTTCTTCTGTTTATAATTTATCATTATCTCAGGCTAAGTTTCACCAAAATGTTTATCTTGAGACTGACATTGCTAATGAATTCATTTCCGTGGATATTAGTTGGGTTCCTCCCAAAGAGGATTGGTTTAAAATTAACACAGATGGAGCTGCTAAGGGAAATCAAGGTTTTGCAGGAGCCGGTGGGGTCATCCGAGACTACAGGGGCCAATGGGTTGCAGGATTCTCAAGGAATTTGGGTTGCTCAAACATTCTCACTGCGGAATGTTGGGCCATCCGAGACGGGCTGTTACTGGCAAAGACTCTCGGATTAAAATCTATTCACCTTGAAACGGACGCCCTATCAGCCCATAAGGTAATCTCTGATGAAAATATGTTAAATCATAAACTAATGCCCATCATTGCGGATTGCAGGAAATTAATGATGCAGTTCGAAAGAATGAAGTTCAGACATATTTTTCGAGAAGCGAATGCGGTAGCGGACATCATGGCGGGATTGGCGCTAAACCAGCGACATGTGTTTGAAATTCATAACTCTCCCCCGAAGGAAACGATCAGCGCGCTTCGTAAAGACGCTGTTGGCTCTTCTGTTTCGCGAATTGTTAAAGTTAGTTAGTTATCTCTTTGGGTTGTGTAATTTGAACTTGGGTGATTAGTTTGTCACCTATGGAGGTTTTTAATCCATAATTATCAAAAAAAAAAAAACAATATACTATATAAAATGATTTCAATATATTAAATTTAATTATTAATATTTATGCAATATGAATTAACTTAGAAAATTATTAAAAGTCTAATATTATAGTTTAGACTGTCCAAAGTCTAATATTAAAAGCACCTCACATGCTTGACCCATGTTAAACATATATGTACCTCACATGCGATATGTCACGTAGATATATTATATGATAGTTACTTTAAATAATTCATTAATATATATCTTTTTTTTTAACAAAAAAGTTCTATAAAAAATATTCATGTTTTTTAAAACTAGAAACAATTTATAAAAAATAATTTATTGAAAATTAAGAAGAATATATCTATATTGTAATTTAGTTTATTCGTTAGTCTTCCCGTTACATTTTTCTGGTAAATGGTCACGTGACTAACACATGTTCTGACAAATCAGCACCACGTAACCTCCATATCATTATCATGTAGATATATAATATAATTTATATAATAAAAACATATAATTTTTTTAAAAAAAATATAAACATTAATTTCTAAAAGAGAAAAGATAGTTTAAATTAATATTTAACTTACTTAAAAATTAAGATGAAAAATAAAAATAAAATTATATAAACTTTTTATTAAAAAAGCATAAAATTATTAATTTTCTGAACTTTACATTTACTAAGTTTGTTTGTTTTCCATATATATATATATATAAAGTTAGTTAAATTATTTTTTCTTTATTTTGTTTTTCTAGATTTCCCTTTTTCCCTTATTTATTTTTACTTTCCATCATCCACATTGGCACCACGTCACTATTTTGTTAGTCAACTTGACGGTCAACTAAATTTGAACTAAAAATCAACATTATAAAACATAAGATATCGTGAAACAACATAGCTATATTAAGTGAAAACATATATGAGTGAAAGAAACAGTACCATTGAAGTCTTTAACCAACCAAGAATACTCCACAAACTACAACCAATGCTTATATAACAGGTGTTGTACTGTCCATGTTTTTATCTCCATATTTCCACAACTTTGAAGCAATTATGTTGTCGTTGTTTGAAAATCATATAAATAGGAGACCTCTTCAATATATTTTTCGTATACTCTTTTGACAAGCAAACACTCCATAATCTTGTTGGATAATCTTTAAGCTAAGAAAAAATTAGGAGTCTTATATCTCTCATCCCATACTCCATCACCATATCTTGAATTGGATAATTAACTTCTCATTATTGCAGGTTAAAGTCAAATAATTAATGTTGAACTGGATTACTGGATATTGAAACTGGAAAACTTAGCATTCAATCTATTTCTTACAATCATACATTACACCTATATATATTACATCTATTGCCAATGACAGATTATTTAACTACTAATTTAAATACTACTAATCCCATACTATGTACAATGGGTATAGCATGGGTTGTCTACAGAAGTTGGTCGTAAAGTTGATTCCTTGAATTGTATAGCACATGTTCAACACTCCCCCTCAAGTTGAATAGTGAGATCTCCAATATTTAACTTGCACAACCATGCCCTCAGTGATTGTTTAAGTCCATATAGAGCTTTCTTCAGTTTGCATACAGCTGAGCTATGGAACGCTGTCGTGAAACCTGGCGGTGGTTCCATATATACTTCTTCCTCTAAATCACCATGCAAGAAGACATTTTTCACGTCAAACTGGTGTAGCGACCAATTTTTATTTGCCGCTATAGAAAACAAGACTCGAATAGTGTCAATTCTCGCTACCGAGATAATGTTTCTGAGTAATCAATGCCATAATTTTGGGTATACCTTTTCGCCACTAGTCTTGCTTTATACCTTTCAACAGATCCGTCAGCCTTGTGTTTTACCGTAAACACCCATCTGCATCCAACCGCTCTTTTTCCACATGGAAGATCACATTTCTCCCACGTTTGACTCTTCTTTAAGGCTTCCATTTCTACTCTCATGGCATGCCTCCATTCTATAATCTTTAATGTTGATTCCACTGTGCTTGGTATATCTTGAGTATATACTGCAACAACAAAGGCTTGTGCAACTGGTGTCAGACTCCTCCTGACCAAGTTTGCTATTGGATACCGGTTTGCCTTCGGACTATACTCTGGTTCATATCGTATAGGAGGAACGCCTCTGTTTCTCGTGGTTGGTAGTACGTATCTCTCCTGTACTGGTACGTCTCTCTCCTGTACTGATGACTCTTCCAAACCATTATCATTAGAAGTATTAGAACTAGGAGTTATCCAATTAGAACTACTAACCTCTGGGATATTAGTCGGGATTGACGGGGTTGAAGCATCCGAGACCTGTATGATGGGAGTCAACGTCTCGGTGGTTCTACCAACTTTCTCTTTTGGGACTATCTCAGGTAACACTGAAGTGGTCAAAGTGGTCACAATCAACCAATGTAATGGAATACTATCATGACTCTCCCCCTGGACAGAAGATTGGGATGTATAGTAGAACTCAGTTTCTATAAATGTACAATCCATCGTAGTATACATGCGATGATTTTTTTTGGATTAAAACAGCGGTAGCCTTTTTGATGAATCCCATACCCCACAAAGATGCATTTCACTGAACAAGAATCAAATTTAGAACGATCTGATTTGGGAATATGTACAGAGACAGAACACCCAAAGATATGTGATTGGAATATCAAGGCTGTTGGACCACTCATATGACTAGATAAAACCCGGAGAGGTGTTTGAAACTGAATCACCTGAGTAAGTAGGCGATTAAGAAGATAGAAAGAAGTTGTAACAACTTCTGGCCCAAAAGAGGTTGGAACATGTGACTCCAGCATTAATGCCCTTGTCATTTCTAGAATATGACGATTTTTTCGTTCTACTACCCTATTATGTTAATGAGTATGCGCACAAGAGGTTTGGTGTATGATGCATTTGTCTTTAAGGAACTATTGAAGTACGGAATTTATGAATTCTCCTCCATTATCAGACCGGAGTACCTGGATTTTTGTACTAAACTGAGTCTGGACTAGATTGTGAAATTCTACAAACTTAGTGAAGACGTCAGATTTATGTTTGAGGAAATATATCCAGGTCATTCGAGAATAATCATTGATAGAAAGCACAAAGTACCTAAAGCCATTATTCGACATACACGTACCATTATTTGGAGCAGGGCCCCAAACATCATAGTGAATTAAAGAAAAAACTGACTTCAGTTTGGATTCAAACAGTGAATATGACTGTTTATGGATTTTAGCAAGAATACAGTTTTCACAGACAAGTTTGCTATTTGACGGAAATAAACTAGTGAATAATTTATGAAGGTACCCTGCAGATGGATGACCCAACCGTCGATGCCACAACATTGTTGCCTGGTGACTGTCCCGTGTGCAAGCATTGCAGTTTCGTGTTGAGTCACTTCCTCCACATGATACAGGCCTTGACGTTTAATTCCTCGCCCAATAACTTCCCCCGACTGAATATCCTGTAGTAAATAGAAATTGGGATACATTAGCACCACACAGTTTAGCTCTCTTGTTACATGACTAATAGAGAGTAACTTGCACGCTAAGCTAGGCACATAAAGATAATTCTGCAATTTAATTGTTGGAGAAGTATCAATGGTCCTGGCTCTCTGAACCGGTATTAAGTCTCTATTTGCTGTCTGAATCATTTCCCGTCTTAGTGCCGACTGACTTATAAAATCTTTCTTGTGAAAACTCATACTGTCTGTGGCCCCGCAATCAAATAGCCATTTACTGTTTTCTTTCATTCCGACATGGCTTGCGGCACTGATTGGTGTTGTGGTTGCGTTCCCAGCACCGAATCCACGGTCAAGACGGTCCCGTCGTTGACTCTTCCACCGTTTGGGGAATCCTTTGAGTTCGAAGCATTCGACCCGTATGTGACACAATTTTCCACAATGACTGCAACTCATGTTCCTCCGGTCCATATAGCGGATTATTTAACCTGTCTATTGATCTTGACTGTAGCTTGAGCTTCACGGGTTGAGGCTTCCCACGGCTGAGCTAGACTAAGACTAATAGGTAACTCAAATTTCTAATTGCTGGTTTTATGGCTCTGATACCATGTTGAACTGGATTACTGGATGTTAAAGCTGGAAAACTTAGCATTCAATCTATTTCTTACAATCATACATTACACCTATATATATATTACATCTATTGCTAATGACAGATGATTTAACTACTAATTTAATTACTACTAATCCCATACTATGTACAAAGGGTATAACATGGGTTGTCTCCAGAAGTTGGTTGTAAAGCCGATTCCTTGAATTGTATAGCACATGTTCAACAATTAACAATTAGAATAATATGAGGAATTGAATTACTTTGTTTCTTCACATGGAACTTGAGTTCGCTCACTCTCGACAAATTCATATGAAGTGATGTGATTATTTATCTGACTATACCACTATCGAGATGATTGTTTCGATTCACACATACTTTGCTTAGCTTGTACACTTTCACTTAGTTTTTTCCACTTATTATTATTACAAACCCACAAGTTGTTGAACATATATATGTTCTTCCAATTCACCATTAAGAAAAACATTTCAAATCACATTGATAAAACAACCATGTCGTGGGCTTGAGCGAAATTGAAGCAAACATTTCATAGTGGTCGTCTCTATTCTACTCTCTCTCAACAAACTTGTTTACCAACCCTAAAATCTTATCTTTCGTAATAGCATGCATCTATTATTCTATAACTTTCTCCCACACCTTTTTTTATATAGTTTTTCTTAAAAAAAGTCAACTCATCAATGTATATATTACATGTTTGCAGTGACTTTAGAAACTTTCTTTAGCCGCTTCGAAGTGCTACTTGGACTAAATGTATTAGAACCTGATATCTTGCTCGAAGGCGATGAAAGATTGTTCTAGGTGAAGTCGATTTAAAGTTTCAATGCTATCTTTGTTACTACTAACCTTTGTATTGCTGGAACAAATTGTATTTGAACTTGTTTATCCTGATTAGCCTCATTTTCAAAGAATATATACTTGTTAATGATGTTTTTCTATCTCTGCAAGGTATACAACCGTTAATCCTGTGATATCAAGTGATACATCATAAATACAATTCTTACTTGCATCATCATGAATGTTTGAGTATATCTTACGAGGCACCTACGTTAATTCAATCTAAAAGATGGTGTACAAACTGAACAATAAGAAAAACGAAGCTCAACTAATTACGTATGTTTTAAATCGATCCCGCAAACGTGAAACAAGGTTAGTCCTCCACTACATAGTTCTTTCTAATTAAAGTTGAAGAACTTGTGTTGTAAAGACAATATGTTTAATCCGGAGAAGCCAATTTCATAGGCATAGATAAAATGGTGCACTATTGTTTTGGATTACATCCCGAATATATACCATTTGTTACATCAGTCCAATGATGGGTTAAACAACCTTTCTTGAAGGAGTTGAGAACCTCTTAACCTTGTAGGAGTCATTGACTTTGTCTCTCAGAGATGTCCAAACTTCAAGGGACATGCTAAGGAGAAGGATCCTCGAAAGAAAGATGATGACTTGGTGGAGTCCGTCCAATAAGAGAAATTGGAAGTGTTACCAATGTTGAAACTCTAGACATCAGAAGAGGAATTTCAAAGTCAAATTGAAGGACAATATTGTAGAGACGAAGGTACGGTCTCAGTTGAAATAGTCTCAAATGAGTAAGGTGAACAACGAAATTTAAGATGTGCATTTTTGTAGATTTCGACGAGCAAAGGAAATGATGTGGTGCATGGGACCTCTGCCGCACAAGTTTCTGCATTAAGAGATGTCATATTAAACAAAGTATCGCCGTCATATTAAATGGAAAGTACTTAGATTGAGCATGAAAGTGTTAATTCTTTTCAGAAGTTGACATATGTTTTGCTCTCATCAACGATGGAAGCCGTTTTAGGAGAGTTCTATAGAGAAAGAAGGAGTCCAGGTCCTCAAGATGATACTCATGGAGAAACAGATAATGAATCATCAATAGACAATGACCAAGGAGATTAATAACTAAGCTAGTGCGGTATCGGGGTTGAATTTTTTGTGACTACTTATTCGTGCTTTTTATAGGCCTGGTAGATGAGAAAGAACCATCATCATACGATATGTTATCTTTTAGCTCTAGTGATGTGCAACTCAATGTCAGGAATGCTTTTATGTATGGAGAACTGGACAAGAATATATACATGGAATCACCCAGATTTGTTTTTCGAGAGCATTTAAATTTTATGTGTCATCTCAAGAAGGCACTTTATGAATTGAATTAAACTTTAGTAGCTTGGTACATAAAGATTATTCAATACTTGCAATTTGATGGATATAATGCTTCACACTCTGATCCCAGTCTGTTCGACAAGAAAGATGAAAGAGTGCATGTGATTGTTCTCTTATACGTACGTGGCTGATATGATAAATCACGGGTAATTATAATGCATGAATTATTCAGCTTCAAGAACATTTGTCGATGCAATTCAATAGAAGAAAACTTCGTCTGTTGAACAACTTTCTTGGTTTGAAGGCCGCGTAATTCATGTGAAGAAATTATTATATACCAACAAAGGTATGCAAGAATGATGATTCACATGTACATTCTAGCCCACTCAATGTTCTCGTGAATCTAAGTGATGAACAATCTCTTTTACCCATTTCTAGACATGATAATGCCCTTGTTAGCCGATTTATGCAAGCTCCAAGAAAGTCTCATCTAGAGACAACAAAGTAGGTTATGAAGTACGTAACTCCACATTGGATATGGGTTGACTATTCAAAGTTGGAGTTGATCTATCAGTTTCTAGGTTCACGAATGTTTGTTTGAAGAGAATTAGATAATAGAATTGCAATATCCTTGTATGTTTTCCTATGTGGAGATACAAGTATTTCATGGGGTAGAAAGAAGCAAGTCGTAGTTTCTTTATCGACCACTGGGGCAGAGTACAATACCTCTGCTCTTGCAACCCAAAAATGTAGGGTTTAAAAAAAAACGGTTCGATCGAACTGAACTGGATCTAGTTTGGTTCTGGTCTGATTTGAACCGGTTAAGTCAAACTAGTTCCAAAATAAAATCAGTTTTTTAAGGTTAAAGTAAGTCAGTTCAAAACAGTAAATTTAATTCAGTTAGAATCAACTCATTTTTTTGTACTAGTTTATACTAAAAATTTAAATCAAACCGGATAAAACCTATGCAATTTTTAAACCAGCCAAACCAAACCAAACCAAACTAGTCTAATGATTAAATAGTAAAGATGAGTATTTTATTTTGTGTATTCTGTGTAGTTCAATGTTTTAGGGCATCTATTTATTGCCCTGGTTCTGTTTTTAGATCAAACCATATCTATTTTTAACTGAACCGAAACTATTTTTTACTAAACAGAACTGAGTCTTGATTTTTTTGAAAAAATAGACCAACCAGTTGGAACCAGACCAAAATTTTTATGTGTTAAATAGACCAGTTAATTTAGTGAGCCAAATATTGGTTTACTTTAAACAGTTCTAGTTCAGTTCGGAACCGGTTCGGGGTCGAACCGGTTTATGAACAAGCCTACAAAAATGTGTCTGGTTTCGAAGGTTATTAAGAATCTTTATATGCCTATCAATAAGTCACTTACACTTAACATAGATAATTAGAGTGCCATCAAGCTTGCAAATAATTCATTGTTTCACACAAGGACAAAACATATTAAGCTTCAATATCACTTTATTCGAGAGAAGGTGCTAGACGAGACGATCAACACGGTATAAGTTTAAAGCAATGAAAATATTGTGGATATTTTCATGAAGGCACTCTCGATCCAACAAGTGAGTGAGAACTCAAATAGTATAAGTAAGTTCTTAATGTTATTTAGAGTGTTAGAATCAAAATATTTGAGTTGTTAGTTCGTAGTTTACACGCGGTCTTGGTCAGGTGCTTTCACAGATCGTTGTGAAGGATACAATATGAGTTTTGCAGACTGGTCATGTACGTTTATTTTGGTTGTAGTCCACACTATCTCCATTTCCCTTTAGATTTTATAACTAGCTAGAACCAGATTTGCAAGCCAACTCTGCTAATGCACCTAGCATATGGATCAAGCATTTATAAGCATATGGTCCGGTATAGTTGTTGAGGTTAAACAACATGACCCAATTCGTTCCAAGTTTTTCTAAAAGCTTTCATGAGCTTCATACTTGTAGTGATACATGCAATGCTTGATTATGAAGCGTCTGTTTGTTGAGGTTTAGTACATGAGTTTTGTGTCATATCTATCTACATTGTTTGCTTGAATACTAACTTCAGATTTCATAGTAAGCTCGGTTGTATTATAAAGCATGTAAAATACTTGTAATCTTGTGACGTATTAAATTTATTAAGTTGTATCAGATAACTTGACTCAACCATTTGGTGGGTGATTGAATTCAAAATAGATAAAGTCAATCAATTATTAGAAAGATTGTTACACACTTATTGAAGAAAACACATAACAAGCTTGTTATGCATTGTTTTATACTTAAGCTTATCTTGTTTTCTCTATACCTCATATTTTACTAAGTTGGAGTCACATACACTTGACCTGGGTTAGTAAATGTTGTATTGCTGCAACATACATGAAATTCAAAATAACGTGCATAATTACAAGATTGTGTTCAAGGGAAACTTAGACATGTCTTGGGCTCTAATAAGAGTATATGTTAGCATTTCTTCTCAATATCCATTCCAAAGCTCACGTTATCTTAATTATTAATAGATAATATGCGCACTGTATGGACCATTTTAGTTATAAAAAAAACATAGGCTGTAGTAAATCTCTTCGAATTTAATTCAATTACAATTAACAGTTTTGAGTGACTAAATCAGACTTACCATATATATACAATGCTTGTTTGTCATGAAGACAACTCTGCTGATTCTCTAGAAAATTCAGATCTCATGTATTGCATTAAGATGATAAAATTGGTGATCTTGATGTGGACTGCTCTTTCAGCAGTGAGTGGAGAAGAGAATCGGGACCATATCTCCACCATATTGTACAGAAAATCAGGAGAGAGCGAAGATGAAAGCTAACTTTCCCGGAATCGATGAAGAGAGAATTGGAACTTTAGCATATCCCACCCTATTATCCCGTTTTCAAAGGCATATCCAAACTCGGGTGCGAATAGGATGGTGAATAAATAGCTGCACGTTATTTTGCAATCAACTCAAGGTGGCGACTCGAGAGGAGAAAGATGGCTGCGTGTGCGCATGGAAAGCGTGCTTGTAGAATAACAACGTAATTCTCCTTTGGCAGGAGACATCATTTTCATTGCATCATATGTTCATGTTTCTTGCCAAAGGAGAATTGCCCTGCCATTCACTTGCACTGACAAATCGATCGTCATGGCCGAGGAATAAGGGAAGGAAATTGATCAAGACCTGCCACTGTTAGTTTATATAGGATACTTCCTATTGCTGTTTAGATTATTATTGGCATTAGTATATGCTTTTGGCCGGATATTGCTCAATATATAACTGAATTTGCAGGAGAGAATGCCCGATAATTGGCTAGTGCACCACGGTTAGAACCATCAGCCAAATTTAAGCAGTGTAGCTATCGCATGAGAAACATATCACAGGCCACAGGTTGCAGAAGTGCCTATATTTTTGTTAGTGCACATTGCCTCTATATTAATGCTTTTAACCAGCTAGGAGAATCTCAAACATTAACCAAACTTGGAGACAGGCTCCAAAATCCAGTTCTATTTCCGTACTACCAATAACATTTACATGATCGAAAACAAAACTACAAGAGCCTAACCAACATATAAATGCATTATTCGTAAAATGGGTTTAATTACCACATAAATACTTTTTGTCTATCTCCTCTATATGACCTCCAATTGCAGTTCCAAATTTTATATGATCCCTTGAGTTTCTTGCTATCTTTAAATTTTTTTGCATCTCTATAGGCGTGATAGTTGTTTGTCTATTCAAACTTTCACATGTATTACATCAAGTAAACTTTTGTTGAATCAACTACATTTCGTTCTAATTAACTCGAAATGGACAAATTGTACCAATCCTTTCAAAAAAAATGTTGAAGTCCAAAATAATTACACCGTCCAATATAAATTGCTTTCATACTATACAATTAGATAAATTACTATAAATGAATGGTATGCAATATTATTTAGTAGTACTATAATAATAAATTGTAGTTTTAAACTATTTTCGTTCATTTTATATTATGAAATTTATCTGAGAGTTCTTTTGTAGTTAATTATATTTGAATCAAAGTAAGTCTCCCTAAACATGTTTAGAGCGTTTTGGTCTGTTATTAAGTGTGTTAGATAAAAACTAATGATTGATTTGTTAATAATAATTTCAAAAAATATAACGATAATAGGCACCCAGCAGAAGGACTTGGTTCCGACAAACAATTTCAAGAATCCTTCGTATCCATACAACTTGCACCGACATGAGCTGAAATGAGTTTTGCTTCAACCTTGAAAAGGCTAACTATTATTGTTCGAATATACTAAACATATAATCGTTTAGGGCACAACATAAACACATATTTAAGTTACCTTCTTGAACGGTTGCCTTAACGAAAGCGGAAGCGGATCTGCCTAAGGTTGAGATCACGGTTTGCCGGACGGAAGGGCACACCATGGATTAACAGATAATGACCTAGGTTTCCACATCTACTTATCTCAGTCTAAACTGTAGTGCAACATAGTTTCTCTACTCTGGGCGAGAGTGAGAATCATCATCCGGTTTTCCAACCAGAGCACCCCTATACATAAAGGGAATGGTTTGGACTTTATCTAACACTAGATTCATTAGAATGTGCTCCCACTATTGGGCGACCGAATCCCTAAAATCAACATCTCCCACTCACACAAAATGTGTGTGTGGGAGGGGGGGGGGGGGGTCCATCATTAATCCAATACCCGGATAACGAATTCCTCTTATACAGTAAAGTCACATACGAGGTAGCAGTCGTGCGACCGACATGCGCAACAAGTAAGGTGCAATGCATCTGTTAAGAGTTGCAGCGACTCGCGGATCTCACACCAGCAGTGGAAATGTGCCCTGCACCCCATGTCGTATAATCTTTCTCCAAGTCTGAGCACAAAAGATCTTTCAGACCTTTATTTGCATTGCGTCCACAACCGCAGTCGACGTCGCGGTTGATGGCCACCTAGTAGACACAATATAGTGAAGATCCCATAATGACCATCCTCTTCCCAAGAAACCATCGACACAATTCAACACTCTTTTATAGAACCGGGACTAAGGTAGTTGTGAGCACACCCACCGAGCATAGACTGAGATAGCAAACGTTGAATAAAACCTCAAGTCTTTATTCAGAGTAATGAGAGTACGTATCCGACTCTTAGACACAACGTTCTGGGTCTCACTCAACATATAGTTAAGACTACGTTTTGGATCATACCCATGGTTGTTTCAGGTACGTCGCGGTATGGAACACGCGCTACAACATATATTCTCTCCCATGGAACATATGTCCAACTGTTGTACAGATGTCCATTAGGCACACAAAGTACCTGAACCAAAAGTCACCAAGACTCCTGTCCGACCCTTGAGTGGATCGATAGACCATAAACTATCGTAGTGCGGAATCAGGTACCTCCGGACACAAAACCCTTTCCAGTCATCCCAATAGAGTTCTAAAAGTAAACACTATCACTAGTTTTACCTAGCCACAAAGGCATAAAAGCTATCACCCTTGTGAAAGGGTGATTCAATCCACTTTGACATATTTCAATAAAAAATCATAGCAAGAACACAAAAATCACTCAAACTGCGAAAACATGCATACTCAAATATAATTCAAGTTAAAGAACTTTGTATGGGAAATAAAACATTAAAACTCATCACTTCGTGTCTAACCACGTCTCTAACATAGTTTTGCTTGATAACTAGTTGATATGACTTGTCATGATACTTAGGATTCTTTGTCACGGAGATTGCGGCTCCATTGACTCAGTAATCACGCTGGAAGTCTCTTCATCCATACAATCTACTGAGTGGTCCATACACGATCCACACATTCGAAATCCATGACGATCAACACAATGCGCGACTGCTTTTTTCTCACCCACGATATGGATAAAGTTCAGAGAGCATAGCATAAAGTTCAAGGTGAGTTTTCTCTCAACAAAGTCCCCACAATAGTCCGCATCATTATACACACTCATCCAGATATTCTCGAACCTCCGACAAGTCTCTTCAGTAGCACATGGCATGATGATGCCCCTTAAGATATTATATGATCCTATTTACTGCCTATCATTTCTTAAATCCCGGTTCAAATTGGTACTGACATGTTAGGGGACCTTTTGAGGTTGATCTGTCGGGACCTTGATCAATTGCATTGAATGGTAAGCATTTTCACATGAGTATTGTTGCTGTTTATACTCGATACACATGGATATATTTCTTGAATTGAAAGAGTGATGCTGCCAAACATTTCATTGAGTTTCATACTCTTGCAGAAAGACAATTATCTTTTTCTTTAAAATCAGTCCAGACTGATGGTGGTGAAGAGTTTAAAGCTCTCTCATCATATTTTACTCAACATGGTATTGCGCATAGGATTACATATCCATATACGTCTGAGCAAAATGGAATTGTAGACCGAAACCATCGACATATTTTTGAAATGGGTGTAACACTTATGTATCAAACTAGTTTACCCATGCAGTATTAGAGTGATGCATTCCGTACAACTGTGTTCTTGATCAATAGGCTGCCCATTCATGTACTCTATAACATTTCTCCCCATGAGAAGTTGTTTGCCAAGGTACCTGATTACTCTATGCTTCGTGTATTTGGGAGTTTGTGCTTTCCTTTCACTCGTCCATTTAACAAACACTAACTGGACTTTCGATCCATAGTATATGTGTTTCTTGGATATTGTTCGAAGCAACATGGATATAAATGTTTAGATTCTGATGAACGAGTCTATGTTTACAAAGATGTTCGTTTTCATGAACATGTGCTTTCATTTGCTGACAAAAAAGGAAAATTTATGGTGTCCTACGCACCGAAGCATACCTGCACTAGTTTACCTTGCTTTTTAACTTTTGGTTGTACTGATATTCCTCCTGATAATTGCAATATGTCACCTACTTGTCCTAGGCCCTCAGATATTACTTCTCTGTCTGTTTCTTCATGTGCTTCCTCAGATACTTCTCCTTCTTGTGTTCTTCTTGATCAACCTGATAAAGTGTTTGCATTAGCCGTTCAACCCTTGCTTGTGAATACTTCAGTTTAGCCTATTGATCCTTTAGTTCAACTTGATGTTGTTATTAGGTATGTTCCTTCCTAAACCAATGAGTTAATTGAATCCACAAGATTCATCTCAAATACTACTAATGATCTTGTATGAGCCCCAATAGTTCAGTCTATGCAGTCTTATGAAATTTCACCTGTAATTACATCTACTTCTCTTATTGTACGTACCTTTCATTCAAATACAAGAAATGTTCATCCTATTCAAACTCGATCCAAAATTGCATCTCAATTCTTAGCACTTACTGCAGTTGGTGAGATTATTATGCCCCTATTTATTCAGAACCCACGTCCATACACTCAACTCTTCAAACACCTCATTGGACTCAAGTTTTTCATGATCATTTACAAGCATTGTCAACCAACAAAACGTGGTCTATTGTTTCTTTACATGAAGGACAGATTCTAGTTAGATGTAAATGGATTTTCAAAATTAAACGTAATTCCAATGTCTTTGTGGCTAGGTACAAAACATAATTGGTTTCTAAGGGATTCTCAGAGAAGTCTGGTTTCGATTTTTCTGAGACTTTTAGTCATTTTGTTAAGTCATCTATAGTTCGTATTATCTTGGATTTAGCTTTAACTAATAAATGGAAGCTTATGCCTTCTTACATGGTGATCTTACTAGAGAGGTCGAGATGCGTGAGCCTCTTAGTTTTGAGCAGTGTGATTCAAATGTTAATGTTCTGGTCTGTAAGCTTCATAAAGCTCTTTATGGGTTGAAACAGGCTCCGCGAGCCTGGTTTGAAAAACTCAAGCATTTCCTCTTCGTTCAGCTAATGTTTCTTGTTTCGCAATCTGATAATTAATTGTTTTTAAAGAAAACTCCTGCAGGAACTGGCTTTATTTAATTTTATGTAGATAATATCGTTGTTAGTGGAATTAATTCTCATCATGTTGAGGAAGTCATCACTCAAATCAACACTAAATTTCGATTAAAGGACTTAGGTACCTTCAATTATTTCTTGGGGATGGATGTTCAAGTAAATGATGATTATATGCTTCTCAGTCAACATAAGTAGATTGCTGAGCTACTTAATAAAATAGGTTTGGCTGATATTTGTCCCATGCCTACTCCACTGACAGGTAATTTCTTAACCAAAGTCATGCCTGAAAATGATAATTCTCTCTGTCCTAATGCTAACTTGTATAGAAGTATTGTTGGTGTTCTTCAACATATCTGTGCTACTCAACCTGATATTGCTTTTGTAGTTAATAAACTGAGCCAGTTTGTTCAATTTCCAACATTGTGTCATTGGAATGCTCTAGTTCATGTTTTGAAATATCTCAAAGGTACTTTGTTTCATGGTCAACTATTTCAGGCTAGTTCTGTCCCTTTAATGAAGTCTCCCTTGTTTCCTATGCTAATGCAGATTGGGGCAGTGATCCAACAGATCGGAAGTCAGTCTATGGTCATTTTCATTTACTCAATGGCAATCCAATTGTGTGGAGCTCCATGAAGCAGTTAGTCATTTACAGATCATCTGCTAAAGCTGAGTGTTGAGGTATATCCAATGCTATATGTGAGATACTTTGGTTCAAGTCTTTACTCCAAGAACTCTAGGTCTCTCTTTCATCCATTCCGGTTGTCTGGTGTGACAATACCACTACTTTAGGTTTGACTGGAAATCCCATTCACCACTCCAAGATGAAACATGTAGAGATTGATTTAAGCTTTGATCATGTAAAGGTCAATACTGGTCATGTGTTGGTTAATTTTGTGCCTTCTGACGATCCGTTTGCGGATATACTTACGAAACCCATTAATGAATTTGTTTTTGTTCCTCTTCGTCAAAACGTTGGTGTGTATTCTCTTCATGAAGTTGATTTTATTTCCAACCATGTAGTTGAAGGAGTTTGATCGATTGGTTCTGGTTGTTTGCTTATCTCTGACTGATGTTCGACTATGTTTTGTTCATTTTGTTGACCTTAATCTGTTCGTTTTATGCTCTGTTTTGAGTTCTCACCTGTCTTGTTACATTATTATTTTTTATTTCAGTTATGTGTTCTTGCCTTACCATAATATTCTCCAAACTATGGATTTCTATTTCACGTTCTTTTCTCTCCTTTGGTTCGAATCATAACACATTCATCAGACAAACTATGTAATGTTTGTGTTACGCTGTGTTTCACATTGTTTCTTTTCTTATTTTAATCTTCCATTGTGTGTTTCCTTTGTGATCGTATCTATGTGAAGTTCTTTTTTTTTTCCATACTGATCTCAGACTATTCTTGAGTCTTCCATATGATGTATATATGACAGATCATGGGGGTTGATTTCAAAAATAGCCAATGAAGGAGACAACGTCAAAGTCACTTATTCATTGGTTTGAGAAAGAAAAGATGAAGGCTCAAGCCTTACAATCCCAATGAAAAGATGAAGGCCAGAACCTTCCTGTCATTAAAAAAAAGTTGAAAAGAAGATCAATCAATGAGATTGAAAAGAGAAAAGAAAAGCAAAAAAAGGCGAAAAGAAGAAGTCAGATTCTTTCAAGGATGACTTAATATCATGTTCTGATATGTGTATCATGGGGCTTTAGAAGTTGGCTTCACATTTAAATCTCACAAGGTTGAAACCTATAAATGAAAATATTGTTGTTAGTTAACGAGTTTGTGCTAATCTGAGTAATAATCAATATTGTATGTTTGAGCTTGGTATATGATTTGTGTACCTTTGGTGTTGAACTGCTATGTTGTCATATGATCTATTGTTTTGGATTGTGATAGTATGATGAAGAACATGAGAACTGCAATCAAGTTAGCATATATCCAAGTAAGGTGTGAATGAAAAATGGTAGTATCTCTTAAGTGCAAAGGTTGCAACTGAACAAGCATGGAGATTAGATGTTGAAGGGGCAAACAAACAGGATCAAACAAGCATGTTTAAGGAAGATCTTGGATAGGGAATGATAGGGGTTATGAAAAGTATATGTGCATAGGATTAGTGTTTAGTGTGTTGTAGTCTTTGTGAGTTTTCTAGATTTGTGACTTTAGTCACTAGGCGTAGTCTATAAATACTTAGAAGGTCTCTTTGTAATTGTTATCTTCTTCAATGAATGGAAGTTCATTTCTCTATTTATGTTATAACATAATTCTCTCAATTCATACCTTCATCCTCAAGCTACTAACACTTCAATCTCAAGCAATCGATCTCTCGATTTCTTTTCAATAATCTCAGTTGCATTTGACTAAAATGAAATACCATGTCGACTACGTGATAAATATCAGGATGAGTACATACTATTGCATACATCAGACTTTCGACTGCACATAGCTAAGAAATTTGTTTTATCTGGTCCATTTTATTTTGTAGTCTTTGAACACGTATCCATAATGAGAGGTTGACCTACGTAAGCTAGAGTTTCAATTGGTTTGCAGTTAATCATGTTGAACTTTTCCAACACTTCGTTTATGTAACTTTCCTGTGAAAGTCGCAGCTGCCTCTTACTGCGATCTCTCGAGATCTGAATCAAAAAGGATGCGCGCCGTATCACCCATGTATTTCATCCCAAATAGAGAAGACAACCATGCCTTTTCCTATGTGAGGAACTCCAAGTTATTTTTGGTTATGAGTATGTCATCTACATATAGAGTCATAAACGCAAAGTTCAGTCAAGTCCTGTTAGTGTACACACAATGATTCTCATCCATGAGTAGACAATCATTTTCCACGACCAAATCATGAAATTTGCGGTACCATTGTCTAGAGGACTATTTCAGACCATCAATCAATTTGAGAAACTTGCACACTAACTAGTCATGGCCTTTCTGCACAAAGCATTTAGAACGTTCTACTTAAATCTCTTCTTCTAACTCCCTATTGAGGAAGACGATCTTAACGTCTATCTAGTGTAGTTCCAGGTCAAGACTCACTCAAATAGCCAGAATCAAAAGAGTTGTGATCATTCAAACGGTCGGTGAGAAGGTCTTCTTAAAGTCCACTCTCTTCTGCTGTGTATAACCTTTTCGTGACTAGCCGAGCTTTGTAATGCTCAAGTTTTCATCACGCTTGAGCTTCGTCTTAGAAACCCATTTATCTCTATTGCTCTATAACCTTTCGAAGATTGACCAGTGTCCAAACACCATTCTTCTTATAGATTTTGTCTCGTCTATAGTGTTTATTTGATCCTAAATTCTGTTATCCAATATTCTTATAAGGTCCATTGAGAGTTTCTCTAACATTTTACGACACAAAAACCATCTTCTCAGATATTAGGATCTTTAGTTCTCTATCACTTCCGAATGCATGTAGTTGGGAGGAAAACTTATGTGCTAGCCCACGACCTAATAAATCACTACTACCAGGGGTATGACTATGATTACTCCTACTGGGAATGAGATCCCACTGTTCCCACTGTCAACAAGATCATCAGGAGCGCAATCTGTTCCATTCGCTCTAGTAGGCGGTGAATTTGGCGGACGAAGAACCGATTCATCATCCACGGTTTCAACTCTCCCAATCGAATTAATAGGTATCTCATCAACTTGATCTTGAATCTCATATAGGGATCAATACAAACCAATCTATCCCTTCTTAGGAAATTTGTTCTCTAAAAATGTCATGTCTCGTGACTCAATCTCATTAACACTCCCACTGTCCTGCTCGGCTATAAACACATACTGTAGGAGGTATTAGAGTAACCAACAAAGATACTCTTCTTTCCTTTAGTTCAATCTTCCCAAACGTATTTGAGAAATCATGGGTGTAAGCGGCGCACCCCTATGGGCGGATATGGCTAAGGTCCATAACTTCTTCTAGTCCAAAACTCATATGCAGTGGAGTTAACCGTCTTCATCGGCACATAGTTCAGGATGTAATCAACAATCTTCAAGGCACCTCTCCAGAAGGAAATCGACAATTGAGTCTATGTCATATCAACCAAACCATTTTAAGGAACGTTCTATTGTGCCTTTCTACAACACCATTTCGCTGACGGGTGTTGGGGATCGTCAATTGGTGAATGATTCCCTTTTCATTATCTAAACCGTTAAATTTCGTTGAATGGTACACTTTTTCCACGATCAGGGTGGATGACCTTTACCCTCCTGTCTAATGGGTGTAATCATCTGTAAATGTAATGAATTTTCATGCTCTATGCTGAAACCTAGCACCAAAAGGTTCACAAATGTCAAAATGCACTAATTGCAAGGGAAATTTGGCTCTAGGTGCCTAAACAAAAGGTTTTCCAGTGCAATTCTTTTGCTAGATAACTTACACAAGTAGACGAATCCATCTGTGGAATGTTGGGCAACAAGCCTCGTTGGGCTAACCGTTGCATTATATGGTGACCTTTATAGCCCTATGTAGCTGTTCTTTCATTCACATCACAAACATATTCGCGAGTAGAATAAAACATGATATTATTATTGTTGCTTGAATCCGAAACAATAAATCCACCAGAAACACTACTAAAGCCAAAAAAACGTTGTTTCTAAAGACAATTGGATGGAAGTTTCATGGAAATATTATATAAAACCAAGTTTCATTAATCCTAAGACTAAAATAACATTTCATTGAATTTGCGTAGCATAGTACATATGACTTCGGACTAGGATCGGCCACTACGCAAGCGCAACTCACATGATCAATCCCTTCGACTTCAACACGAGAGTTGTTGCTGATATAAATCTACCTAATTTCGCGCGAGACTATATGGTACTCTACAAAAGCATCACGATCCCTGGCTACATGGTTTATCGATCCTGAATCCAAAATCCACAAAGGACATGACTCAGTCAACGTATATGTACTAGGAACACAAAGTTAACTACATTAGCCATCAAGACATTCATGTTGGGTCGATTTAGTGCATGCATTCACAAAGTGTACCCACTGCCACAGTTGGAGCATTTTTCTATACTTAGGCTTCTCTGCCTTACGCAGACGTTTCCACAGTGATTTTTTTGGAGGAGTCCTTGGGTTCTCAATCTTTGTCTCGGTCATTGTCTACTTTACCTTCAATGCATTTGTTCCATTGCGCTGGGTATTACTCCCTCGCCTTCTACAACTCTTCTTAGGTCCATACGATGGCATCATACGCACATCAACCGTAGGCCCAGGAACTATGAGGATTCTCTGTTTAGATCAATGTGCCTTCGAACGTGTTAAAAGGTGTTGAGGACATCTAAGGTCCACGTCTTAGCATCATTAACCTCCCACTCGAATGGAAACCTTTTGTTGATTCATCATTCCAGAGTCAAGTCTTTTGATAACATTCTTGATATGTTTAATGGACTACTATTCTATTAGGACCATCTTTATTCGTTTCCTCCGAATTTTATAGTTGTCATCGTTAAGTCTAAGACCGTCGTCCAACTAACCGATAATATTCTTCGTGGCGGTCTAATTTCTTTAGCTAAAGGAAATTCTAATTGGATCATGGAGACACAAAGAACAATGTTCTATTGCATGTGAAAGACAAATCTCAGATCGATAGGACATGCTTGAGAACATACTTAAACCCAGAGGACAACCCTATCAATTAAAACACAGTCTTTAACCAACCGGAGTCATACATCACACTAAAGCAAAGTGTTTGACTCTAACATAAGACAATTATCCTAGGTAAGCGAAAACTAGATTTACCTATCTAGGTAATCTAATACATGCAAACAAAGAACCTAACCATACATGTCAACAAACACACACACACACACACACATACACACACACACATATATATGTATTGATACCTTTCAAAATTAAAACAATTTGGGCTTAATTTGTAATTTTTCAAAACTTTGAGGATCAAAGTCAACCTAATTGAAATTCTAGGGATTAAAATCACTGTGAGTAAAAGTTTGGGGACCAATATCAGCATGAATTAAATGTTTGGAGACCAAAGTCTCAACAAATGAAATTCAGGGACTAAAGGTATCTATAAACTAAATCCAGGGACTAAGTCTCAACAAATTAAATTTAGGGACTAAAGTGTCAACATGGAAAAGTAATTAACATGCTCGATCAATTTTCAAACAATATGTTGGGATCTCAATAAGTCATAACCTAGTCAATTCTTCCAGTCATAGAGTCAAGATTCAGGAGTCAATCATATAAAGTGATAAACTATTTACCCTGAAGAAAACACAAAGTCACTGAGACAACTCAAGAAACCCACACAGTGTTGTACCTATTCAGTCATGCAACATAAAATACTGTAAGACTCTCCAGCAATTTAAATTGGTCAAACATTTAATATAATTAGACCAAATATTATTAATAAAATCGTTCATACAAAATTACTGGAAATAAAAAAAGCATGAGAACCCTCAAAGTGTCCAGAATCATCAACGAATTCAATTCGGGTCAATTCAGTCGACCCAGGGTCTTTGAATCAACTCAAACTGATCCAAACAACACAGAACCATCTAAACCAGACTGATATGGACCGTCCAACCTCTGTTAATCAGTCTGCACTGAATTGATCTGGTGAGACTAGTAAAACGAGCCAAGTTAAACCAGTACGGTCAACATTTGCAGATCAGACCGGTCTGGACTGATTCACTCAGACTGATCCATCTTAATCTTATTCAAATTGAAGAGGGGGTAACTAGGGTTTTGAAACCCTAACCGCTGCCAGGCCTGATGGTTGGCCACCAGCGCCAGTCACCATAGGGACATGTCAGCACCATGAAGATGGACTGGGCAAAGTTACTTGATGTAACTCAGTTCTCATACAATTTGCAGTGAAGCGAGTTCTTAAACCAAAGTTTGTTCGAGATAGTGACGGGACAACAATCACTTCTGCCAAGTGCGATTGCAACATGATATGGTGGGCAAAGTCCAGTGGCGTACAGGTTCGCGAATGGGCATACAAGCAAACAAATTTGGCGTGGTCATGTTTGCGCAAGGTTACCAATCGGATGAAGAAGTGGTTCGATACTAAGAAACACGACCAACAATTCGAGGTGGGCGACTTGGTAATGGTCAAACTACATCAGGTCCTACGATAGAAGAATGTGCACAAGGGGCTATTGCATAGATACAACGGTTGATTATGAATCCTTAAGAGAGTGGGAAAGCTTTCTTACAAGCTCAAGTTCCCACAAAAACTCAAGTTGCAACCTGTATTCATCGTCAATATGCTCATACCATTTGGAGAGGATAAAGAAGACCCAAGTTGAGTTGAGTCTTCACGTGCACCAATTGGTACCAAGGTCTCCTATGACTGCAGTGCCGACAAGATCATATCAGACCGCACTATCCGCCAGAAGTACAGAAAGTCGAAGCGTGAGTACTTGATCAAATGGAAGGGACTACCTGGAAGCGAGGCCAATTAGGAACCCGAGGAAGCCTTCTGGAAGTTCCAGAGTCAGATCGAGAAGTATCACGTTGAGGACACGATTAGAGTGTCGTCCGAGTTTGGTGGGGGAGATTGACACGGTCACGCGTACGAAGGAGGCTTTAAGGACTGTTCACCTTGCGACACATGGCAGTGCCATATTTGGAAAGCCCTAGAAGGTTCCATGCATATATGGTAACAACCGAGAGATGTCCAAATTCAACATACAAGTCTAGGTTCATTGTATTAGGGAATATAAAGCACATATACTTGTTGTCATTTGTAGCCCTCATTCATTGTAGGCAATATAGAGATTTCCATAAGGGAGGTCCCCTCACTTGTGTATAAATGGAGACTATCCTAGTATTTGTATTTGCCAGAAAATTCAAAGAGTAATACAAGAGTAGTGTTTCTCTCTTATATCAAGAGTTTGCTTATATCACTATTTATTGGAGATGCATTAATATCACTGTTTGTTGGAGATGCAACACTTCACCAACGTTTTTATAAGTTCAAACATTAGAGTAAAGTTTATTTTGGTATACTCTATATTTCATCTAAAACTAGATGCCGGGCCTCGATGTTTGGAATCAAAGCTAAAGCAGGGGAAAGTTACGTAGTCCTTCAACATCTAAAATTGTGAGGGCTAAGGACAACATGCTCAACATTCCCATGGTCAATGTCATAACGAATATTGCGCTATGATAATAGAGAACCTACTTTGGTCGAAACAATTGTGACATTTGGTGGTGACGACCTACATAGAATCAGTAAAATGAACGATCTTGACTAGAACGTAGATGGAACCTTAAATGTAAAGGACTCAAGGTAAAGAACTAACTACTTTCCATAATCGATCTTGTCAAATCACCCTTGATGAATAGTCCGCAAATGATTTTGTTGTTTTGGAAATGAAAAAAGTGGAACCACAATTGTCTCTCGATTTTAATAATTAACCTATATGACACAAAAAACTCACCACCACAAGGTTAAGAGCTTTGTGCTCTATCACTCAAAACACACGGCCACAAGGTTAGTTCTCTACCAAGTGAGTTAGACGACCTAAACTCTCAATTTTTATATTATAAACTTGGAATAACACAATACAACTTTACTTCTAGAGTTCTACATCAATTGCCTCCCAATTTTATTAATCATGCTCTAGTTTAGTAAAAATCCACGACCACAAGCTTAAGTGCCTTGTATTCAACCAAGTCAGTTAGGCGAGTTGAGTTCTCTATTTCTATATTTTAGACGGGATAGTCAATTGAAATTTACCTCAAGGTTAAGAGTATTATGCTCTACCAAGTGAGTTAGACGAGTTGAATTCCCGACCTATATATTTTGGGCGTGATTGTCAAATACAACTTTATCCCCTAAACTTCAACTACAATTGTCTCCTGATTTTATTAACTTTTCTTTATAACACCAAAAACTAACTAGCAAAATGTTAAGAGTTTTGTGCTTTATCAATCATACCAAGCGCCCAAAACGTCAAGAGCCTTTTGATCTACGAACTGAATTAGATGTGTTTTGTTCTTGACCTCTATATTTTGGACCTAATAGTCTAATAAACTTTATCCTCAAATATCAACTTCAATTATCTCCTGAATTTAATAATCACATTTAGAGTCTTGTACTCAATCAATCAAAACTCACGCCCACAAGATCAAGAGTCTTGTACTCTACCAATTGAGCTAGACCAATTGAACTCTCAATTTATATACTTTAGAAGGGGATAGTCAAATGAAATTTTGCCCTAAAGTTCAATAGTAATTATCTCCCAATTTTATTAAACAAACTTTAAGTTAACAAAATGAAAGATTACATGGTAAAGAGTCTTGTATTCTAGGAAGTAAGTTAGATAGGTTGAGTTATTGACTTCTATATTTTAGTAATCACCCTCTTTGACAAAAACAAAAGTCAACCACAAGGTTAAGAAAGTTTACTCCACCACTCAAAATGCAAGAATATGAGGTTAAGAGTCTTATGATCTACCAAAAGAGTTAGTTGATTTGAATTACTGACTTCTATATTTTGGTCTGACTAGCCAAATACAAACTTATCGTTTAAACTTCAACTACAATAGTGTCCTAATTTTAAACTTCAACTACAATAGCCTCCTAATTTTAAACTTCAACTACAATAAGGCACCAAAAACTAACCACCACAAGGTTAAGAGTCTTGTGCTCTATCACTCAAAACACAAGATAACAAGTTTAAGCGTGTACTGCTCTACCAATTAAATCTAGTGACCACAATATTAAAAATCTCGTGCTCTAACCAAGGGAGTTAGACAATTTGAGTTCTCAACCTCTATATTTTGGATATTGATAGTCAAATACCAAATTATCCTTAAATTTCAACTATAATTACCACACAATTTTAATAATTTCCCTTTACATCACCAAAAGTTTACACCGACAAGGTTAAGAGTCGTGTGCTCTATCACTCAAAGTACCCAAAGTAGCCAAGCAAAAGGTTAATAGACTTGTTCTATAGCACTAAAAACCCACGACCACGAGGTTAATAGTCTTGTGCTCTAGCAAGTATGCTAGATGAGTTGTATTCTCGACCTCTATATTTTGGACGTGATAGTAAAACAAAACATTATCCTCAAATTTGAAATACAATTAGATCTTGATTTTATTAATTACCCTATATGACACTTAAAACTCACTACCGCATGGTTAAGAGCCTTATGCTCTATCACTCAAAACAAACGACCACAAGGTTAAGAGACTTGTAGTCTACCAAGTAAGTTAGACTAACTGAACTTTCAATTTCTATATTTTAAACTTAGAATAATCAAATACAAATTTACCTCCAAAGTTCAATATCAATTACGTCCTGATTTTATTAATCACACTCAAATCTAGTAAAAATCCACAACCACAAGGTCAAGTGCCTTGTAATTAACCAAGTGAGTTAGACGAGTTGAGTTCTCAATTTTTATATTTTAGACGGGATAGTCAAAAACAATTACCCAAATATTCATCTATGACTGCCTCCCGACTATTAAACAGGTATTAAGTTAATAAAAATCAAAGACCACAAGTTTAAGACGGTTATGATCTATGAAGTGAGTTTGATGTGTTGAGTACTCGACCTCTATATTTTGGACGTGATAGTCAAATAAAATTTATCCCAAAATAAAAACTACAATTTCCTCTTGATTTTAATAATTACACTCAATGACAAAAAAAGTCATACCACAAAGTTAGAGTCTTGTGATCGACCAGTCCAAACCCACGCCCACAAGGTGAAGAGTTTCATGCTCTACCAATTGAGTTACACTAGTTGAACTCTCAATTTATATGTTATAGATAGGGATAGCCAAATGCAAATTTACTCTAAAGTCCAAATGTAATTGCCTCCAGATTTTATTCAACAAGAATTAAGTTAATAAAAAACGAAGATTACAAGATGAGGAGTCTCGTATTATAGGAAGTGAGTTAGATGGGTTGAGTTCTCGACTTCTATATTTTGGACATGATAGTCAAATAAAACTTTATCCTCAAAGTCGAACTTCAACTGCCCCCCCGATTTTAATAATTACCCTCTATGACACAAAAAGTCACCACGAGGATAAGAGTATTGTGCTCTACCACTCAAAACCAACGACCATAAGGTTATGAGTCCTATGCTCTACCAATTGAGTTAGGCGAGGTTAAATCTCGACCTGTATATTTTGAACGTGATTGTCAAATATAACTTTACCCCCCTAAACTTTAACTCTGTTTACCTCCCAATTTTAATATTTTTCCTATACAACACCAAAAATTAACCACTAAAATATTAAGAGTCACTACAAGAAACTTTAGAATCAACGTCGGTAAAAAATCGTTGCTAAATGCATAAATACCGTTGTTAACTTTTAGCGTCAACAAAATTTTCGTGACGGTAGCCCCCGTCGTTAAAGGTTATACCTACGGCAATTTGCCGTTGTAAAAAGTTTGCCGTTGTTAGAATGACACTCCCTATTTATCTTTTACAGCGACATTCGTTGTTGTTGAAGACAGTTCAAAAGCGACAACATATTGTTGATGTTATAGATGAGTTTTACTGATGAAAATAATTCATCGTTGAATTGCATTTTTAGCATTGACTTTGGGCGGTTGTTTTTTATTCGAAACAACGTTCATTAACTTGTTGTTAATACGTGTATTTAGTGACTAGTGACTACAAACCCATCATTAAAAGCATTTGATACTGTCAGGTAATGTTGCTGCTAAATACATGTTTTTAGTGATAACAACCAGTAATATCAGTTTATGTCGCTGCTAAACATAAGTTTTTTGTGTCAACAACCACTAATCATTGTTAAAGGCAAACTTTTGTGATGTGTTTTTATTAATTATCTAGTTATTGCTATATGATATCAACTACGTACGCAATACATTTTAAAAAATATAATATATTATTTATCCAAGTATATATATACATCTTAATAAACATCCAAACTACAAACTTATAATAATTTTGAACGTAAATACATAGTTTTCTAAATCAGATGAAGACCTAAAACTAATATGTTTTTATACTTGAGATGGTTGTGAATTCAGAATGTCGGAACTACGAACTTCATCTCCGTCTCTAATTCACGATCCCCTACAAGCTTCAACAATATCATGTGATCATATAGAAAGGAAACGCAATAAGTACAATAACAAAATCATTTAACACAATAATCTAGAACACCCTACATAATAGTAGACATCTTAACACGATAATTTAACCAAGGCATAACACAAGACACCTCAACACAATAGTTCAAACACTAATTCAAGACAAGATTTTTAAGCACTAGTTCAAACATCACAACATTATGGTCAAAGAGCTTTTATTCAAGACAATATTTTTAAGCTTCTCACTGATACAGTTTTTTTTTTGGCCAACTCACTGATACAGTTAACTATTAGTAATTGAGCGGTAAAAATGGAATGGACATAAAACAACACTGAATCAATCTTTTGATGGAACTTCAAAATAAGAAATTCTACCAACAGGAATCAACAGATGGGGCCCATGAGTATATCATTTCATTAATTCCTATGGCTATATGATTTTCCAAAGTGTTTTGAAAAAAAAATCAAAGTGCTGATCAAAAGGCTTATAGGAGTGATGACAAGTTCAGAAGGAAACTAGAAATCAATGAAAAGCTTGATTACTTACCAACATTAGATAAGTATCGAGATGCTGAAAAATTGTGAAGATCAAGTATAGAAACTGGACCTGCTTAGTAACGTTAGTGCTTTTTACCTACAAACAAAAAAATGAAATATCTTAAGAAAGTTAACAGACCTATACAGTTCATGCGTACATCAACACTTTGAGTCTTCATGAGGACATTTAGTGATAAGTGCAAGCAACCACGTTCAAATGAAATGATAACTCAAACTCAAATGATAAAGTCAGATATTATGCTCATGTTTATAATACCTTGCAGAATTCAGCTAAATTTGATTCAACATCATCTTTGTAACTTCTAGGGGTCAGGGATTGGCTTGAACTCATTAGAAAAGGCTCAAATTCTTCCATATCCTTCAATTAAACTAGAGCCAAGCAAACCTGATTAACCAAATAGCTGATTGTGAATCATATATCTAAAGCTTTGAATATCTTTATGTGATATAAGTGGATTACACTAGGAAATTTTTTTTTCCAGTCTAACAATAAATGTAGGGCCTAATACTTTATTACATCAAATTGTTAAGGATTTTTGAACTGCCTACCTTTTCTTCGAGGCAAATGATCAAATCTTCGATGGAGTTTTCATTGGAATTCCAAACAACATCCATCCTAAAGCCACAAGAAAATCAATATAAACTTAGTGCAGAAATGAATACAGTCAAAATCAAGTAACTGAAATGGCAAAAGATGAAGATAAGAGTTCAGACTACTTTTTCTATGAAAGCAAGTTACTTTATGATATTTCATGCAAAGAGAAATGAAAAGGACACGTTAAAAGAATACCTAGAGCTACAGAGGGCCAGATCAAAAGCTAGATCATGCCGTGGAAGCTGATAACTCATCAATGGCTAGCCCATCACAAGTTACTAGACCGTTTCAACCATTGATAGTTTCAACCATGACGTTTTTATTTCAACAATATACATTTTCTAACCAGTATCTCCAGTGTCCAACCCATTCATAGTCAAGGTTTCAACTTTCAAGAGAAACAGCTTACGTAATGTTTGTCATTTGTGTCAAGAATTATACTAGAGTAATAGCTCCAACATTAAATTAGAAGAAGAAAAAAATCTATACCTCATTTTGATTGTTCAAATGATTAAGAAGAAATGACATCATTTGAGAAGATTCCACCATACATAGCAAATAATCAACTAGAAAAATGTTTTACATACACTCTTGCTACAACATAACCTAAGAATGTACATTCAGTTTGTACCTATACTGCACAATATATTGTTCTAGTTCGATGTCCTCGAATGGTTAGGATTCCGCGAATGAATCTATCTAAGCAGATACAATCATACAATCATGAAACAAAAATAATTAATCCCTAAGTTTGCATATAAGTCGAATCATACTCGGATCAGTAGAAGATAGATTAAAAGTAGGACATCAATTGAATCGAAGCTATAAATGTCCTCACCAAATCTACTCTAGGATCTGCAAGTGTTACCTAGTCGGATCCATCTTTACGGTCAACGATTTGAGCGAGAACAGCAGATCGAACATGAGCTTACGGCCTTGCTGCGAGCTAAGGGTTCGTAGGACGAGGCGAAGGACGATGCGGCGACGAGTACGAGGATGATGCGGTGACGAGGACGAGTACGAGGACGATGCGGTGACGAGGACGAGGACTAAGCTGAACGCAGGAAGAGAGTTGTACCTGGAGAGGAGAGACCGAAGAAGCAGAACGCAGGACGAATCCGAACGGGAAGAAGAACGAAGTGAGGATGAAGACGAACGGGAGCTGTACACAGAACTGAAGACGAAGAAAGCTGAACCTGTGTGGAGGCGTGAGTTGTGTTACAAAGAGAAGAAGTGATAGTGAATTAGGTTAAGTTTTTTAGAATTAGGTCTAGTTTTTTTTTTTACATTAAATTGTGGTTCAATTCGGTTTAGTGGCGGTTCTATCGGTTTAGTGGGGTTTCTTAACATTTAGTGAAGACAACGACTAATGTTAGTCGACAATATGCCATAGTTGTTTGTGGATTATTGACATCAACAATAGTCGTCACTAAATAAACTATTTTACAAAAACTATTGAATCTGTTAGTGAATGACTACACTAATGTCAACAATATATTGACACGTAAACTTATTCTTACATTTTTCTGGTACTTATGTTTTAACGACGACAAAATTGATTAGTTACAGCATACATCCGTTGTTGTTATCACTATATTTACGACAAAACTTTTAGCATTTGAATATGTACATTTACAACGGAAAAATTATTTGCTACTGAAGGAGTCATTTAACATCAAATTTTGGTCGTCATTACACATTCATCCATGTAAAAAATAAAGTGACGGCAAAACATAACACTAAAAGTATCTTATAACGGTGGAAAACATATTGTGTCTAATAAGTAATAATAACGACAACAAAAACGACTGACACAATATACATACATTCCACATCAATTCTTAGCGTCAACATAAAATCTCTGTCGCTGTTGCCACTGATTCTTGTAGTGAGTATTGTGCACAATCACTCAAAATACACGACTAAAAGGTCAAGACACTTTTACTCAACCAAGTAAGTTAGCCGAGTTGAGCTCTCAATTTCTATATTTTTTGTGGGATAGTGAAATGAACTTTACCCAAAATTCAACTATAATTGCCTCCATATTTTACTAATAAAGTAATAAGTTAATAAAAATAAAAAATCACAAGGTTAAGAGACTAATAAAACTTTATCCGTAAAGTTCAACTTCAATTGCCTCCCGATTTTAATAATCACCCTCTATGATACAAAAAGTCACGACCACAAGGTTAAGAGTCTTGTGCTCGATTTGAAATATTGGCATATTATTTTGGATGTAATTCTCAATTACAACTTTATCCCTTAAACTTCAACTACAACTGTCTTTTGATATTAATAATTTTCCATTTTGACACAAAAAACTAACCACCACAAGGTTAATACGAGTCTTGTGCTCTATCACTCAAACCACGAGACTTAAAGATTAAGAGTCATGTACTCAACAGGTGAGTTAACCGAATTGAGCTCTAAATTTTTATATATTATACAACGATAGTCAAATGCATATTTACCATAAAGTTCAAAAGCAATAACCAATTTTAATATTTAGACATTAAGTTAATAAAAATCAAAGACCAAATGGTTAAGAGCCTTGTGATCAATTTCAACTGGCTCTTGATTTTAATAATCACACTCTATTACATAAAAGCCACAACCACATAGTTAGAGTATTGTGCTCGACCACTCAAAATCTATGCCCACTAGATGAAGAGTCTTGTACTCTACCAATTGGGTTAGATGAGTTGAAATCTCAATTTCTATATTGAAAAATGGGGATGGTCAAATGCATATATACCCTTAAAATCAACTACAATCTCTTCCTGATTTTATGAAACATCCATTAATTTAATAAAATCAAAGATTGACTACTGAAATTTTCGCCTTTACCAAAAAAAAATTGTCGAAAAAGAAAAATATTTGTTGGCAACAATCAATTCCGTCTGTAAATACCAAATTTTGCCGGTAAAACTTTCGTTGGTGAATGCTCATCGGCGAACGTTTACCGAAAAAATATATCACAAATATATCGTCGTTAAAAACAATATATTTATGAATGGATTTTTTGTTGCCAAAAATCTATTTTTCGTAAAACAATTATTTTTTTGCAGACAAAATTGTTTTGTCGGCAAAGTCAAATTCCTCGGTAAAGTGATTTTTTAATCAACGAAATACGAATTCGTCAGTAGAAATCTGATTACCGATGAAATTTTTTTTTTCGGCGGTATATACCATTTTCGCTGACGAAAAATTTTGTCGGTAAAAAAACTGATTTGCGAAAAGAAAATTATAAAAATAAAAATATTAAATTTACGAAATAATAAATATTGAATTTTAAAGAAATATCCAACAACCATATAAGAGACCATCTTACATTTCATCGAGCATATTTGGTAAAAGGTCATACAATGACATTTGGTTAGGTGGTTAAGAGACTTCACATTCACTCCAAGGTAGTGGGTTCAAAATCAGATGTGTGCATTTTTTGACAAAAATAAACTTGATCACTTTGTCGACAAATTTTGATTTTGTAGATAAAAATCGCTTTTACCGACGAAAATATGGTTACGGTAGTAAAATTATATGTTTGACAAAAAATATAAATCGTCGGTAAGAATTTTTAATTTACCGACGATATCTTAATGTCGTCAGTAAATTAATATTTACTAACGTAATGTACATATCGTCGGTAAAGATATGTATTTTTGTCGATGATATTATATAATGGCGTCGGTAAAAAAAACATTTACCGACGAAAATAAATATTGTCGTTAAAAATTATATTTACAACCACGAGGTCACCTTGACTATATTGTCTTGATTTTAATGATCACCTTACATGACACGAAAAGTCACAACCACGAGGTTAAGAGTCTTGTTATCTACCACTCAAAACCCACGACCACAAGGTTAAAAGTATTGTGTTCTACCAAGTAAGTTCGATGAGTTGAACTCTCAACCAATATATTTTCGAAGTGATTGTCAAATACAACTTTAACTTCTAAACTTCAACTAAAATTGTCTCCCAATTATAATATTTTTCATTTATGACACCAAAAACTAACCACCACAAGGTTAAGAGTCTTGTGCTCTATCACTCAAAACACACAACCATAGGGTCAAGAGTCTTGTACTCAACCAAGTGAGTTAACCGAGCTTAGCTATAAATTTCTATATTTTTGCGGCAATAGTCAAATACATTTACCCCAAAGTTCAACAGTAATTGACTCTCCGTTTTATTACATAGGCATTAGGTTCATAAAAATCAAAGATCACAAGGTTATGGGGCTTGCGATCTAGAAAATGGGTTAGATGAACTGAGTTCTCGATCTCTATATTTTGGACGTGATACTTTAATCAAACTTTTAATAATTACCCTATATGACACCAAAAGTCACGGTCATATGGTTAAGAGTCTTTTGCTCTACCACTCAAAACCCACGACCGCAAGGTTAATAGTCTTGTGCTTTACAAAGTGAGTTGGACAAGTTGAATTCTAGGTCTATATATTTTGGAAGTAATTGTAAAATACAACTTTATCCCCTAAACTTCAACAACAATTGTCTCTTCATATTCAAAATTTTCCTTTTTTACGCCAAAAATTATGCACCACAATGTTACGAGTCTTGTGCTCTATCGCTCGAAGCAGGCGACTACAAGATTAAGAGACTTGTTTTTATATTTTATACGGGCATAGTCAAATTCATCTTTAACCCAAAGTTCAGATGCAATAACCTCATGATTTTATTAATTTAATAAAAATGAAAGACAACACGTATAAGAGACTTGTGATCTACGAAGTGAAATTTAGGTGGTGATATCGAAACTTCTATAATTTTTAATGTGATAGTCAAATAAAACTTTATTACCTCCCGGTTTTAATAATCACTCTCTATGACAGAAAACGTCACGACCACGAGGTCAAAAGTCTTGTGCACTACCACTCAAAATCCTTAACCACAAGGTTAAGTGTCTTGTGCTCTACCAAGTGAGTTAGACGAGTTGAAAAATCGATCTTTATATTTTGGACGTAATTATCAAATACAAATTTATCCACTAAACTTTAACTACAATTGTCTCTCGATATAAATAATTTTCCTTTATGACACCATATATTAACCAACACAAGGTTATGCGTCTTGTTCTCTATAAATTAAAGGGAAAAATATATATACAAAAACACCCGAATGTTTGCCTCGATCGGTAATTGCACCCATAATTTTTGTTTTAACACTCGTATGTTTCATTTTGTTTGTAGTTGTACTTTTCCGTTCATTGTCGTTTGTTGTCCGTCAAATATTAATCACGTGCTGAAAATACCCATAGCCTCTCTCTATCTATTTCTCTAAATTCTTAAGAAATTACAGAGTGGCCATGGAGTGTGGCGGCATAGCAACGACGAATCCCAGCAGCCTCGTTGAGTTCTTGACGTCTATATTTTAGGCGTAAAAGTCAAATATAACTTTATCCCCAAAGTTCAATTGTAATGGTTTCCTGATTTTAATAATCATCCAATATGACACCAAAAACTCACGACCACAAGGTCAAGAGACTTGTGCTTTAGTACTCAAAACTCACGACCATTAGATTAAGAATCATATACTCTACCACTAAAAACTCACGACCTTAAGGTTAAGAATCTTGTGCTCTACCTAATGAATTTGACGAGTTGAGTTATGACCTCTATTATTTTGAAGTGATAATCAAACAAAACTTTATCCCAAATTTCAATTACAATTAACTCCCGATTTTAATAATCAATCTTTTGGGTACCAAAACCTCACCACCACATGTTTAAAGAGGCTTGTTCTCTATCACTCTAAACCAACAACCACAAGGTTCAGAGTCCTTTGCTCTACCAATTGAATTACACGAGTCTAGTTATTGGCCTCTATATTTTGGACGTTATAATAAAAAACAACTTTATTAAAAAACAATTGCCTCCCAATTTTAATAATCACCCTTTTAAAACATCAAAAATTCATCCCACAAGGTTAAGTCACTGAAGACACACAAGAGTCTTCTGCTATACCAAGTGAGTTAGACAAGTTGAGTTCTTGACCACTACATTTTGGACATGATAGTCAAATACAACTTTATCCTTAAAGTTTAACTGCATTTGCCTCCCAATTTTAATAATCACCCTTATGATGCCAAAAACTCACCACCACAAGGTTATGTGCCTTGTGCTTTATCACTCGAAACACGCAACCACAAGTTTAAGAGTCTTGTACTCTACCACGTGAGTTAAATGAATAGAGCTCTCAATTTATTTATCTTAGAAGAGATAAATAAATACTACTTTACTCGAAAGTTTATTGGCAATTGCCTCCCGGTTTATTTACTTAGGCATTAAGTGAATAAAAAAACAAAGACCACAAGTTTAAGAGCCTTGTGATCTAGAAAGTGAATTCGATAACTGAGTTCTCAATTTGTATATTTTGGATGTCATAGTCTTTTTTTTTGGCCAATTGGATGTAATAGTCTAATAAACCCTTATCTTCAAATTTCAACGTCAATTGGCTCTTTATTTTAATAATCAATATCTATTCACAAAAATTCACGACCACAAGGTTAAGAGTCGTGTGCTCTACCACTTTAAACCCATGACCACAAAGTTAAAAGTCTTCTGCTCTACCACGGGAGGTAGGCCAGTTGAATTCTCAACCTCAATATTTTGAAAGTGATAATTAAATACAAAATTATCATGAAACTTCAACTACAACTCTCACCCGATTTTAATAATTATTCTTTCTGACACCACAAACTAAGCACCATAAGGTTAGGAGTTATTTACTCTATCATTCAAAACACACAACCACAAGAGATAGACGAGTTGAGTTCTCGCCCTCTATATTTTAAATGTAATAGTCAAATACCACTTTATCCCCAATGTATCACTACAATTGCCTCATGATTTACCCTTTATGACACCAAAAACTCAGCAACAAAATGTTAAGCGCCTTGTGCTTTTTCAGTCAAAACACACGACCATATGTTTCAGAATCACGTACTCTACCAAGGTAGTTCGGCGATTATGCTCTCAATTTCCATATTTTTACGGGATAATTAAATACAAATTTCTCCCCCCCTAATGTTCAACTGCAATTGCCTCCCAATTTTAAAATTAATTAGTATTAATAAGATATGTTAATTAATTAAGGTAAAATAATTGAATTAATGTAAATCCAATATGTTTACTAATACCCATCAATGATATATTTAACCGAACAATAATATCATTAATTACACTAACTAAAATATAATACTCCATTACGAATAACAATACACTTATTTCATTACAAATATACTCACATGTCAGGGTATCAAACACATATTCTATTCCTTTCCAAGATTTCTCCAGCAGCCTAGCATCAATATACATTTTGATCAAAGTTTCCGAACTAATAATAGCATGAACAATAACATTTCACACTCAACAATAACAACCGAACCCAACAATAACAACAATAACCCAGAAATATCAGTGATTCTAGGTTCGAACAGAACCCATAATCACGATGGGATGAAGGAGAAGGAGAAGTCGTACCAGATTCGAACCTAGGGTTTAGGATTCAGACAAGGATGAAGCATGAAGGAGAAGTCGTACCTGATGGGATGAAGGAAAAGGGTTCTCTTGGCCTAACGGAAGCAGGGACGGAGAGCTGATGAAGCACTCACGGAAGCTTATGAAGGAGGATGGCAGTTCTAGAAATAAATAAAATAAATGAGGGCATTTTGGTCATTTTGTCTTCTATTTCATATTCCTAGCGGGCAATGCATACACATTCCTAGCTTTTGGCCGGAATTCATATCACCACCCCTCTAGGATTATGTATTCTGAAGTTTTCCAATTCTGTGAAAGAAACAACTTCATACGGAATTTGTATGTTTGATTCCGACTCTATTATGTGAAAGAAACATGTTGTAAGGTTAAGAATCATATCCTCTAACACCATTAACTCACGGTCACAAGTTTAAAAATCTTGTGCTCTTCCTAGTGAATTAGATGAGTTGAGTTATCAACTCTATTGTTTCAAAGTGATAATCAAATACAACTTTATCCCAAAATTCAACTACAATTGTTTATCTTTTATAATCACCCTTCAACATACCAAAAACTTACCACCACAAGTTTAAGAGTCTTGTGCGCTATCAGTCAAACCAGACAACCACAAGTTAAGAGTCTCATGTTCTACCACTTGAATTAGACTAGTTTAGTTTTTCGACCTTTATATTTGGGATGTTATAATAAATAAAATAACGTTATTCACAAAGTTGAACTACAATTGCCTTGCGATTTTAATAATCACCATTTAGGACATCGAAAAGTCAACCCACAAGGTTAAGAGCCTTTTGCTCTATAACTTAAAATGCACAATCAAAAGGTTAAAAGAGTTGTGCTTCTACCAAGTGAGTTAGACGAGTTAAGTTCTTGACTTCTATATTTTGTACGTGATAGTCAAATACAACTTTATCCCGAAAGTTTAAGTACATTTGCCTCACGATTTTTTATTTAGAACACTACAGCACAAATTTAAGAACTTTGTACTCTATCGATAGAGTTAGACGAGTGAAGCTTTCAATTTATATATTTTAAAGTTAGAATAGTTAAATGAAACTTTACCTCCAACATTCAACTTAAATTGTCTTATGATTTTATTAATGACGCTCTAGGTTAGTAATAATCCACGACTATAATGTTAAGACTCTTGTAGTCTATCAAGTGAGTTGAATTCTCAATTTCTATATTTTAGGATGGATAATTAAATACAACTTTACTCTAAAGTTACTTTGCAATTGTCTCCCGATATTATTAATTAGGTATTAAGTGAATAAAAATGAAAGACCACTGGTTTAAGAGTCTTGTGATCTAGGAAGTGAATTAAATGAGTCAAGTTCTGGACCTGTATATTTTGTGCATGCTAATCTAATAAAAATTTATCTCATATGTTCAACCAAAAACTAAGCACTAGAAGGTTAAGAGTTTTGTTCTCAATCACTCAAAACATATGACCACAAGGTTAAATCATTGTATGTGTACCAATCAAAACACATAGCCACTTAGTTAAGCGCTTGTACTTTTTCACTCAAAACACGCGACCACAAGTGTAAGAGCCTTGTACTATACAATATGAGTTAGATGAGCTGAGTTCTAGCCTTCTATATTTTAAACGTGATAGTCTAATAAAACTTTATACCCAATATTCCACTTCAATTGTCTCCCAATTTTAATAATCAACATCTATTACACAAAAAATCACGATCACTAGGTTAATAAACATGTTGATGTGATCATGGAAGAAATGCGGCCCACACTTGAAGACAGGGGTGAGATAACCGTGCCGAGTGGACCAATGACACGATCAAGGGCTAGGAAGCTTGGACATACAATCACCACACTACTGGACCGCATAGGACCAACTATCATTCCGTCCGGAGACATGGAGCCTAAGAACCTCTTGGTTGCTCGAATGGACTAAGTCAAGAGGGGCTCGTTTGTACTCCTTTTCCCGACCTTTGGTTTTGTCCCACTGGGTTTTACAAAGGGGGGTTTTAATGAGGCAAACGATCCACAAGACAACCAAGCCCAATAAGAGGAGGAGAATAAAATTCGGCCCATAGGAGAGCTTTCCTTAGGCCCAAATTAGTTTAGGGTTTTACTTCTTTTAGGATAAGTAGCTAGGGTGGCCGAAATTAGAGGATAGACCTTTTTTGTTACAAACTTGTGTGCCAGCCACATTGTTCTTCTTGTTCATTGAATGAGAAATTGATTGTTGGTGTGTCATATCCGGCAATTGAATCTTGGTGCGTCATATCCAAGGTTCAAGCTTTGGAATCTTCGAGTGCGTCATATCTTGGAGAATCCATTGTGGAGGTATCAAGGGCTTGTCGCTGCCTTTGTGTGATCCAATCGATCCATCATTCATCCATCATCTATCCTCGTATATTCTGGTCTCGGCAGAATCGTATCCAGGATGACAGACCTTACCAAAATTGGTCTAGAAGACGGAATACATATCGGAATTAGACGAGCCCACCCATTCCAGAAAGAGGACTCAATTATCTGCGACTTTCGTATTAATCACGCGGATCAATTCGGAACAGAGCGTCTCGAAAAAGGGAACCCTTTACAGAGTCGGAATTCTGACAGCAATATTACGAGCCTTGGGAGAATCGTATCACCACCTACCCTCGAAAGTGCCGACTCCTGGAAGATCGTATTAAGTGGTATCAGAGCACACTTTCGAGACTTAATTTTGCTGATTGGTGTTGTGTGATAATCAGGTCCTTGTGCATTATAATGTCAAACAACGCAAGTAATGGAGAGGAGAGCACCAATCAAGCTCAAGGAGCAAGGAACGAACCCCCGGATTTGCGACTTCTTCGCAATGAGATTCGGCGAATGATGCAGCAAGAATTAGGACCTATCATACAAGAGTCCATTAATCGAGCCATGCCGCCACCTATGGGGAATCTCCCAAGAAGAGCTCAACCTCAAGCAGACGATGAAGAGGTTCAATCGTCCAACTATTATAGTAGGGGCAGCCGCCACTCCAATCGGGACCAAAGGAGACCACGGCGGGAAAGAGGTCGGCTTGAAGATCAACTTGGTGGTCTCAAGTTAAAAATCCCACCTTTCCACGGGAAGAATGATCCGGATGCTTATTTGGAGTGGGAAAAGAAGATCGAACTTGTGTTCGATTGTCAAAATCTTTCGGAGCTTACAAAGGTACAAGTAGCCGCAACTGAATTTTGTGATTATGCTATCAATTGGTGGGATCAAATCGTGACGAGTAGATGACGTAATCGTGATCCAACCGTAGACACTTGGGATGAACTGAAAAATCTTTTGAGGAAGAGGTTTGTTCCTAACCATTACCATAGGGAACTACATCAAAAGCTTAGACGATTGTCTCAAGGAAGTAAGAGTGTTGAGGATTACTTTCAAGAGATGGAGTCACTTATGCTCAAGGCCGATGTGATTGAGGATAACGAAGCTACCATGGCTAGGTTCTTGAGTGGGTTAAATCGTGACCTTCAAGATAGGTTGGAACTCCAAACCTATGGCAATATTGAAGAGCTGCTTCACAAAGCCATGTTGGTCGAGCAACAACTCAAGCGGAGGGGCTCTTTTCAGACCCATTTCAACCGAGAGGATAAACCTCAAATCAAACCGAGACCTGAACCAAAACCATCCACTACGCCTCAAGATGCGAAGGGCAAAGCCGTGGCAAGCTCGTCTCGAAACCGGGATGTCAAGTGCTTTAAATGCCAAGGCCGCGGACACTATGCTAATGAATGCATCAACAAGCGGGTGATGATCCTTTTGGACAACGGGGAGATTGAAACTGAGGATGAACCGCTTGAGGATGATACCGAACCGGATGACATCGAGTTTCCCACTGCCGGCGAGTTATTGGTGACGCGACGTTCTTTAAGCATTCAAGTCAAGGATGCGGCTAAATAACAACGGGAGAACTTGTTTCACACGCGATGTTTGGTTCGAGGTAAAGTTTGCCTCCTTATTATTGATGGTGGGAGCTGCACTAATGTTGCTAGTGAATTGATGGTTAAGAAACTAGGATTGAAAACTAGGGAGCATCCGAAACCATTTAAGCTACAATGGCTTAATGGTGCCGGCGAATTGATTGTGAGTCGCCAAGTGTTGGTGCCTTTAGCCATAGGCAAGTATGAGGATGAGATCTTATGTGATGTGTTACCTATGGAGGCCGGCCATATCTTACTCGGTAGACCGTGGCAATTTGATAGGAGAGTCATACATGATGGGTTCACCAACCGTTATTCTTTCGAGTTTAAGGGCCGAAAGACCACACTTGCTCCCATGCCGCCGCAGGAGATACACCTAGATCAACTTCGACTTCGACAACACGAAGGAACTAATGTGAGTGAACACACAAGTACCCTTACCCAAAATGAGTGTGAGAGTTTGAGGAAAGCCAAAGCCGAGAGATGTGAGTTTACACCCGTGAGTGAACCCGTGAGGCAGCCCAATTTTGTGGTGAGGTCTAGCGTTGTAAAGAGGGCTTTGTCCTCTAAGCAACCCGTTATACTACTTATGTACAAAGAAACGTTGTTGAGTATCACTAATCCCGTGCCGGATTTGCCGAGCAACATCGTTTCCCTTTTGCAGGATTTTGAAGACGTCTTGTCGGATGAAACTCCCCACGCATTACCGCCCCTTCGGAGTATCGAACACCAAATCGATTTTGTACCGGGAGCTTCACTACCTAACCGACCTGCATACCGAACTAATCCTATGGAGACCAAGGAGCTTCAACGACAAGTGAACGACTTGATGGACAAAGGATACATCCGCGAAAGCATGAGCCCATGCGCGGTACCGGTCCTACTCGTCCCTAAGAAGGATGGGACTTGGAGGATGTGCGTCGATTGCCGAGCCATCAACAATGTCACTGTAAAGTATCGCCATCCTATTCCTCGATTAGATGACATGTTAGATGAGCTGCATGGATCCACGATATTTTCTAAAATAGATCTTAAGAGTGGTTATCATCAAATTAGGATGAAAGAAGGTGATGAATAGAAAACAGCTTTTAAAACTAAACATGGCTTATATGAGTGGTTAGTCATGCCCTTTGGATTGACTAATGCACCTAGCACTTTCATGAGATTGATGAATCATGTCCTGCATAACTACATTGGAATTTTTGCGGTTGTTTACTTCGATGACATTTTAGTCTATAGTCGAAGCTTAGAAGAGCATGTTGGGTACTTAAAATCTGTTTTGATGGTTCTTCGAAAGGAGAAGCTTTATGCTAACCTTAAGAAGTGCACTTTTTGTACGGATCACCTTGTGTTTTTGGGTTTTGTTATAAGTGCAGATGGTATTAAGGTGGACGAAGAGAAGGTTAAGGCCATCCGCGATTGGCCGACGCCAACTACCATAGGCGAAGTGCGGAGCTTTCATGGACTTGCGGGTTTCTATCGGAGATTCGTGAGGGATTTTAGTACCATAGCCGCACCTCTCACCGAAGTGATCAAGAAGAGTGTTGGGTTTAAGTGGGAGGACGCACAAGAAAAAGCATTCCAATCTTTGAAGGACAAACTCACTAATGCACCCCTTTTATCTTTACCGAACTTTCTTAAAACCTTTGAGATTGAGTGTGATGCTTCGGGTGTAGGTATTGGAGCTGTTTTGACACAAGAGAAGAGGCCCATAGCCTTCTTTAGTGAGAAGCTTGGAGGAGCTGCCCTAAACTACCCGACCTATGACAAGGAGTTGTATGCGCTAGTTCGAGCCTTACAAACATGGCAACACTATCTATGGCCCAAGGAGTTCGTCATTCACACCGACCATGAATCCTTGAAGCATTTGAAGGGTCAACAAAAGCTCCACAAACGACATGCTAGGTGGATGGAGTTCATCGAAACCTTTCCTTATGTGATCAAGTATAAGCAAGGTAATGAAAATATTGTTGCCGATGCTCTATCAAGAAGGTATGCCTTGATGTCTACTTTGGATGCTAAGCTTTTAGGCTTTGAATACATAAAGGAGCTCTATGAAACTGACGCGGATTTCCAAGATATCTTTAAAGCATGTGCTAAATTCGCTCATGGAAAGTATGTAAGGCACGACAGGTTTCTTTTGTTTGAAAATAGATTATGCGTACCTAACTGTTCGATGCGAGAATTGTTAGTTAGGGAAGCCCATGGCGGAGGATTGATGGGACATTTTGGGATCACTAAGACCTTGAAGGTGATGCAAGAACACTTCTATTGGCCGCAAATGAAAAGGGATGTCGAGCGGATATGTGGAAGATGTGTCACTTGCAAACAAGCCAAAGCAAAGGTACAGTCCCAAGATGATCCGGATTTGAGGACAAATCCTTTTGAAGAGGGAGGGGATGATGTGATCATGGAAGAAATGCGGCCCACACTTGAATACAGGGGTGAGATAACCGTGCCGAGTGGACCAATGACACGATCAAGGGCTAGGAAGCTTGGACATACAATCACCACACTACTGGACCGCATAGGACCAACTATCATTCCGTCCGGAGACATGGAGCCTAAGAACCTCTTGGTTGCTCGAATGGACTAAGTCAAGAGGGGCTCGTTTGTACTCTTTTTCCCGACCTTTGGTTTTGTCCCACTGGGTTTTACAAAGGGGGGTTTTAATGAGGCAAACGGTCCACAAGACAACCAAGCCCAATAAGAGGAGGAGAATAAAATTCGGCCCATAGGAGAGTTTTCCTTAGGCCCAAATTAGTTTAGGGTTTTACTTCTTTTAGGATAAGTAGCTAGGGTGGCCGAAATTAGAGGATAGACCTTTTTTGTTACAAACTTGTGTGCTAGCCACATTGTTCTTCTTGTTCATTGAATGAGAAATTGATTGTTGGTGTGTCATATCCGGCAATTGAATCTTGGTGCGTCATATCCAAGGTTCAAGCTTTGGAATCTTCGAGTGCGTCATATCTTGGAGAATCCATTGTGGAGGTATCAAGGGCTTGTCGCTGCCTTTGTGTGATCCAATCGATCCATCATTCATCCATCATCTATCCTCGTATATTCTGGTCTCGGCAGAATCGTATCCAGGAGGACCGACCTTACCAAAATTGGTCTAGAAGACGGAATACATATCGGAATTCGACGAGCCCACCCATTCCAGAAAGAGAACTCAATTATCTGCGACTTTCGTATTCATCACGCGGATCAATTCGGAACAGAGCGTCTCGAAAAAGGGAACCCTTTAGAGAGTCGGAATTCTGACTTCAATATTACGAGCCTTGGGAGAATCGTATCACCACCTACCCTCGAAAGTGCCGACTCCTGGAAGATCGTATTACATGTGCTCTATCAATCAAAACCCTTGACCACAAGGTTACGAGACTTGTTCTCAACCAAGGGAGTTAGACAAGTTGAATTCTCGACCTCTATATTTTATACGTGATAATAAAATAAAAAATTATCTCCAAATTTCAATTATAATTGCCTCCCAATTTAATAATGGTCCCTTATGACAACAAAAACTAAGTACCACAGGGTTAAAAGACTTAGGCCTTATCACTGAAAACACTTAATTAACCGCAGGGTTAAAATATTTGTGCTCAACAAATCAAAACGCACGACCACAAGATTAAGAATCTTGTGCTCTACGACGTGAGTTGGATGAGTTGAGTTCTCCGCTTCTATATTTTGGACACAAAATTTAAATACCCTATCATTATGAAATTTCAACTAGATTTGCGTCCCGTTTTTAATTATAACTTTTACGATCCCAAAAACTCACCACCAAAATGTAAAGAGACTTGTTCTCTATTACTCAAAACACACGACCACAACGTTAAGAGCTACCACTTCAGTTAGACGTTGATCTCTCAATTTCTATATTTTAGACTTGAAGTAATCAAATGCAACTGTACCTCCAAAGTTTTGATTTGCCTCCCAATTATTTTAGTTATGCTCTAATTAGTAAAAATACACAACCACATAGTTAAGAGACTTCTACTCAACTAAGTGAGTTAGCTGAATTGAACTCTTAATTTTAATATTTTAGATAGGTATAGTCAACCATAATTATCCTCAAATATCAACTATAATTGCCTCCAAATTTTAATAATTTCCTTTTATGACACCAAAAACTAAGCACCACATGGTTAAGAGACTTGGGCTCTATAACTCAAAACCCTAAACCACAAGGATAAAAGCTTTGTCCTCAACAAGTCAAACCACACAACCATAAGGTTAAGAATTTTGTGCTCTACAACGTGAGTTAAACGAGTCCAATTCTCGATTTATATATTTAGGACGCGATAGTTGAATACATCATTATTCCATACTATAAACTACAATGGCCTCTTGATTTTAGAAATTACACTTTATGACACCCAAATGTAAAGTAATTTGTACTCTTTCACTGAAAAACACGATCACAAGGTTAAGAGTCTTTTTGTCTACCAAATAAGTTAAACGAATTAAGGTCTCAATTTTTATATTTTAAACATGGAATAATCAAATGCCACTTTATCTCTTAAGGTTCATTTGACTTTCAAATTTTTTAATTATCTCTAAGTTAGTAAAAATACACAACCACAAAGTAAAGAGACTTGTACTCAACCAAGTGAGTTAGCCGAGTTGAACTCTCAATTGTAATATATTTGACGGGTATAGTCAAATGCTAAGTTTACCCCAATGTTCAACTGTAATTGCCTCCCAATTATATTAATTAGACAATTAATTAATAAAAATCAAATATCACGAGGTTAAGAGTCTTGTGATCTAGGAAGTGAATTAGATGAGTTTAGTTCTAGACCTCACATTTTAGACGTGATACTCTAATAAAACTTTATCTCCAATATTCAACTTAAATTGTCTCCAGATTTTAATAATCAACCTCTATTGCATAAAACGTCACCATTACAAGGTCAAGGGCCTTGTACTCTAACAAGTGAGTTCGACGAGTTTAATTCTCAACCTCTATGTTTTGTACGTCATAATAAAATGCAAAATTAGACCCAAATTTCAACTACAATAACCTCCTAAGTTTAATAATTTCCCTTCATGACACCAAAAACTGGGGAAGATAAGGTTAAGAGACTTGGACTCTATCACTCAAAAACACACGACCACAAGGTTAAAAGCATTGTGCTCAGCCAATTAAAACACACAAACCCAGGGTTAAGAATTTAGTTCTCTACAATGTGAGTTATACGAGTTGAGTTCTCGTCATATATATTTTGGACGCGTTAGTTAAATACATCATTATTCTAAAATTTAAACTACAATTGCGTCCTGATTTTAGAAATTATAGTTTATGACTCCCAAATGTAAAGAGACTTGCAGTCTATCCCTGAAAACACACAAGCACAAGGTTAATAGTCTTGTTCTCTACCAAGTGAGTTAAACGAGTGGAGCTCTGAATGTTTATATTTTAAACATGGAATAATCAAATGCAACTTCACCCTCAAAGATTCATTTGCTCCCGAATTTTTTAATTTTGCTCTAAGTTAGTAAAAATACACAACTACAAAGTTATGGGACTTGTACTCAACTAAGTGAGTTAGTCGAGTTGACCTCTGAATTGTAATGTTTTAGACAGGTATTATCAAATGCGACTTTTCCCTGAAGTTCAACTACCATTGCCTCCCGATTTTATTAATCAGGCATTCAGTTAATAAAACTCGAATATCAAAGGTTAAGATCTTTGTGATCTAGGAAGTGAGTTAGATGAGTTGAGTTATAAACCTCACAATTTGGACATGATTTTCTAATAAAGCTTTACCTCCAATATTAAACTTCAATTCTCCCAATTTTAATAATCAACCTCTATTACACAAACAATTACCACCACGAGGTTAAGAATCTAGTACTCTACTAATCAACACTCACGACCACAAGGTTAAGAGAGACTCGTGTACTAATAAGTGAGTTAGACGAGTTGAATTCTCAACCTCTATATTTTGTACTATATAATAAAATACAAAATTATCCCCCAAAATTTCAACTACAATTGCGTCCCAATTTTAATAATTCCCCTTTGTGACACAAAAAATTAATCAAACAAGGTTAATAGAATTGAAATCTATCAATTAAAACACACAACCACAAGGTTAAAAGAATTGTGCTCAACCAATTAAATCACATGACCACAAGGTTAAGAATCTAGTGTTCTACAATGTGAGTTAGACGAGATGAGTTCTCAACTTATATATTTCGGACACTATAGTTAAATACATGATTATTCTGGAATATAAACTAAATTGTCTCCAGATTTTAGAAATTTCACTTTATGACGCACAAATGTAAAGATACTTGTACTCTATCACTTTAAACACACGATCATAAGGTTAATAGGCTTGTTCTCTACCAAGTGAGTTAAACGAGTTGAGCTCTAAATTTCTATATTTTAAACAAGGAATAATCAAATGCAACTTTACACCAAAGTATCATTTGCCTGCTGAATGTTTTAATTTTGCTCTAAGTTAGTAAATATACACAACCACAAAGTTAAGAGACTTGTGCTAAACTGAGTGGGTTAGCCGAGTTGAAATCTCAATTGTAATATTTTTTACGGGTATAGTCAAATGCAAGTTTAGCCCAATGTGCAGTTGCAATTGCCTCCCAATTCTATTAATCGGGCATTCATTTAATAAAAATCAAAGATAACAAGGTTAAGAACCTTGTGATCTAGGAAGTGAGTTAGATGAGTTTAAGTTCTAGACCTCATATTTTGGACGTGATTGACTAATAAAACTTTATCTCCAATATTCAATTCAATTATGTCATGATTTTAATAATCAATCCCTGTTACATAAAAAGTCTCGACCACAAGGTTAAAAACCTTGTACTCTATCACTAAAAACCCACTACCACAAAGTTAAGAGCCTTCTCATCTAACAAGTGAGTTCGACGAGTTCTCAAAATCTATATCGTGCACGTGATAAGAAAATAAAAAATTATCCCCATATTTTAACTACAATTCCCTCCCGATTTTAATAATTGCATTTTACAACATCAAGAACTAAGCAACACAAGCTTAAAAGACTTGGACTCTAACACTCAAAACACAGAACCACAAAGTTAAAAGTATTGTGCTCAACCAATTAAAAGACATGGCTACAAGGTTAAAAATTTTGTGCTTTACAATGTTAGTTAGACGAGTTCAATTCTCGACTTTGATGTTTTGGATGCGATAGTTAAATAAATCATATTCCCAAATTTCAACTACAATTGCCTCTTCATATTGAAAATTACACTTTATGACACCCATATGTAAAGTAACTTGTACTCTATCACTGAAAACACACGATCACTAGGTTAAGAGTCTTGCTATGTACAAAGTGAGTTAGACGAGTTGAGCTCTCAATTTTTATATTTTAGACTTGGAATAATTAAATGTGAATTTACCTCCAAAGTTTACTTTTCCTTCCGAATTATTTTAATTATCTCTAAGTTACTAAAAATGCACAACCACAAAGTTAAGAAACATGTACTCAACCAAGTGAGTGAGTCGAGTTGAACTGTCAATTGTAATATTTTTGACTTGTATAGTCAAATGCTAATTTTACACCAATGTTCAACTGCATTTGCCTCCCGATTTTATTAATTAGGCACTCAGTTAAGAGAAATCAAACACCACAAGGTTTAATAGTCTTGTATCTAGGAAATTAGTTAGATGAGATGAGTTCTAGACCTATTATTTTGTAAGTCATAGTCTAATAAAACTTTATCTCCAATATTCAATTCAATTGTGTCCTGATTTTAATAGTCAACCTCGGTTACACAAAAAGTCCCAACCATGTGGATAAGAGCCTTGTACTCTACCACTCAAAAACCACGACACAAGGTTAAGAGTCTCGTGCTCTAACAAGGGAGTTAGACAAGTTAAATGCTCAACCTCTATATCTTGCACGTGATAACAAAAATCAAAATTATCCCCAAATTTCAACCAAAATTGCCTCCCGATTTTAATAATTTCACTTTATGACACCAAAAACTAAGCAACACAAGGTTAGAAGATCTAGACTCTATCACTCAAAACACACGACTACAAGGTTAAAATGTGCTCAACTAATTAAAATACACGACCACAAGGTTAATATTCTTGTGCTCTACAATGTGATTTGGATGAATTTAGTTCTGGACTTCTATATTTTGGATGTGATAGGTAAATACATCATTTATCCCAAATTTAAACTACAATTGCCTCTTGGTTTATAAAACTACACTTTATGATGCCCAAATGTAAAGAGACTTGTACTCTAGCACTAAGAACGCACAATCACAAGATTAAAAGCCTTGTTCTCTATCAAATGAGTTAGACGAGTTGAGCTCTCAATTTCTATATTTTAACCTTGGAATAATCAAATGCATCTTTACCTCCAAATTTCATTTGCCTCCCGATTTTTGTAATTATGCTCTAAGTTAGTAAAATTAAATAACCACAAAGTTAAGAAATTTGTACTCAACCGTGGGAGTTAGTCGAGTTGAACTTTCAGTTAAAATATTTTAGACGGGTATAGTCAAATGCAACTTTATAGCAAAGTTCAACTGCAATTGTCTCCCGATTTTATTAATTAAACATTCAATTACTAAAAATCAAAGACCGCATGGTCAAGAGTTTTGTGATCTAGGACGTGAGTTAAATGAACTGAGTTGAGTTCTAGACTTCTATATTTTGGACGCGATATTCTAATAAAATATTTTCTCCAATATTCAAATTCAATTGTGTCTCGACTTTAATTATTAAAGTTGTGACCACAAGGTTAAGAACCTTATGCTCCACTGAAAGTCGACGACCACAACGTTAATTATCTTGTGCTCTAACAAGGGAGTGAGAGGAGTTGAATTCTTAACATATATATTTTGTACGTGGTATTAAAATACAAAATTATCCCCAAATTTCAACTACAATTGCCTCCGGATTTTAATATTTGTCCTTTATGCCAACAAAAACTAAGCACAACAAGGTTTATAGGATGTAATCTCGTTATACACGTTGTGTTAATCCATATTAGAACTTGCAACCCTTTTGTTAAAGTGCGACCCTTTTTCTTCCTGGTTGGAACTGCAAGAAAATTGTCCAAGTATTAGGAATTGAAACACATGCTTAGAAAAATTTAAAAACATTAAAAATTCATAATAGGGAGAGAAAAACATAATGTCAATAACCTGTATCAGTTTCATTGTGTTCCCCTATGACAGGATCATGGTCAAGGTTTTCTAACGAAGCTTCGTCATCACTCGCTGCTTGTTGCATGTTATTATAACTAGTTTTTGTCTGTCCCACGGGACTTAATCTTTCCCTTCTTAACTTATGTTGTGCATTATGTTGTCGACCTGGTGGCATTGTTGGTAGACTCTGTAACGTAACATGCAGAGAAATAAAGTAGCAACAAATGATAATTTCTACACTCAAATTAGTGGAAGACAACATATTAGATACTCAAAGTTCCACCTAATTGAGATTAATTATAGAATTTCGCAACTCCTGCAAATGAATACATTAACAGTTTACTAATAGAGGCATGATAAAGAAATACAGAACAATAATACATACATACCTGTAAAAATTACGTTAATTCTTTGACAGAGAAGTTGTATGAGAGAATAGCTCCACACCTGATAAATAGGTACTTATACAGAAGAATTAGAATAAATAGGAGCCAATCTCGATTTTCAACTTTCCGCTTTTTTATGCCCGCCAAATTGCAGAGCAAGAAGAACATTTGGATGGAGTGGAACATGCAGTTGAGAAATCATAAAATGGAAGTAGACGAGAAGAAGACGGGGAGCTCATAGCGGCGGAAATATGTGCTTGTGTTTGTGTGTGTTCTTCTTCTGTAGGTTTTCCACTACCATACTGATATTAACATTTAACATAAGTTGAAAAACTCTCTCCCTAATCCTCTCTTGGAAGTATCTTTTCAAAACCTTGAAGACAATCTGTGAAGCTCCGGCCAACCGGGGTTCTGAAGGATTAAGATTTCTGAACTATCAAAGGGAGATGCTGACCACATGATTACTGAGGGGCGTCAAAGTACAATACCGAATCAGGTAAAAATGTCTTACAAATTAAAATTAAGATAGCTCCACACCTGAGAAATAGGTACATAAACAGAAGAATTAGAATAAATTGGATCCAATCTCGATTTTCATCTTGCCGTTTTTTATGCCCGCCAAATTGCAGAGCAAGAAGAACATTTGGATGGAGTGGAACATGCAGTTGAGAAATCAGAAAATGGAAGTAGAGGAGAAGAAGATGGGTAGCTGATAGCGGCGGAAGTATGTGCTTGTGTTTGTGTGTGTTCTTCTTCTGTAGGTTTTCCACTAACATACTGATATTAACATTTAACATAAGTTGAAAAACTCTCTCCCTAATCCTCTCTCGGAAGTATCTTTTCAAAACCTTGAAGACAATCTGTGTAGCTCCGGCCAGCCGGGGTTCTGAAGGATTAAGATGTCTGAACTATCAAAGGGAGATACTGACCACATGATTACTGAGGGGAGTCAAAGTACAATACCGAATCAGGTAAAAATGTCTTACAAATAAAAATTAACTGGGATTATACCAGGAGCATTTGAGAAGGCTTTCTACTTTGAACAACATCTTTATGACGATGTTGAAGAAGAAGTTGATGAATTTCCAGAAGTTGAATGCATCAAAATCTTTTTTTCTCGTGAAGAAAGGATAGAAATGAGGAAGTCCCATGCCTTAGACATTATCATTAAATTATTTGGAAAATCGATAGACTACAATTACTTAGTTAGACGTTTGTCGATGATGTGGAAAACAAAGAATGGTTTTGAAGTCATGGACCTTGGGTACAGTTTTTTCAAGATTGCTTTTCAATCTAGGGAGGACCTTGACTCAGTCCTAAAAGGTGGACCTTGGTTCATCAATTCAACATTCCTAACCATGAGAGTATGGGAACCCAAGTTTCAACCGGCAACAACCAAACTCACGGCGGCGGCTATTTGGATGAGGATTCCCATGCTTCCTTCAGAGTATTATGAACCGATTTACTTGGAAAAAATTGGTAACCAACTAGGACACCTTCTGAAAATATATATTGCTACTGTAAATGGAAAAAGAGGGAATTCGCAATATTTTGTGTTCAAGTGAACTTACTGGAACCATTGCCTCTATTTCTTAAAATCGATAACCTCCAATTGGATTTTCTCTATGAAGGAATAAACTCGATTTGTTTTTCCTGTGGCATGGTTGGCCACCGTGTGAATGACTCCAAGCAAGGAACAAATTCAGGTACGCTTCCGGTTGTAAAACCTAGGAACCTCATGGACTTGGAAGAGAATTTAGATTCGGAAATCCAACCAGGAAAAATCAAGACTAATATGAATTTGGAGGAGCAGAGCCAGAACCTTTCGACCTCAGACAAAGTTGGGGATAGTAATCATGGATATGGGCCTTGGATGGTGGTGAACCACCGGAAAAATAAATTGATGAAAAAACCGGAATTTCAAAACCAATCGACCACCGCCCGCTCAGCCGATGCATCAACTGAAGCGAACCTTGCAACCGGAAAAGCCACCACTAGCAGACACAACGGGAAGAAAAATTTGTCGGGAAGCTGCCGGGAAGGAGCTGTCACGAATGGGTCTGAGTGGAGAATAAACGGTGGAAAAGAAGATGCAGAGGGAGCTGTGATGCATGGGATTGAGAGGAGAAAAAAGGGAGGAAATGATGATGATGTCAGTACTATTATCAGGAATAAATTAAATAAAGATGGGGCAGACAAAAGGGATTCAATGCTCGAAGATGTTATCGGCACTGTTCTAGGGAATACAATAATTAAAGAAGGTGCCCATATTCTAGGGAATAAAATAATTAAAGAAGGTTCACATATATTGTCTTCAAAGCTAGGTATCTCCGATGACATGTCATCTAAGTTGAGCTGGAAGGAAGTTTCTACTGAAATGGAAAGCATGGAGATGGGCATGGTGATGGACTTCTCCCCTGTTGTGCTGAATACTGTTGGACAATCTTCATAACGGGGCAGGCCGAGCTTTCTTCAATGAGTTGGGCTGGAGGTGGTTGCTTCTGATGGGCCGAATGCTGGAGGGCTCAACTCCAAACTGGGTAGGCCGAGCATTCCATCATATGATGGGCTGAAGTCGGCTGGGCTTCCAAAACACAAATTTGATCTTATAGACTCCATTAATTCGGGTGGGCCTCTAGGTCGGGCTGATTCGTGTGTTTGGCCAATCAAGCTTAAGACGATTGAGGAAAATCTGAACTCCACCGGCAATCCTTTGAAGCATAATCTTATTAGTTCTAATTATTTTCCTAATGTGAAAACTAATTTAACAAATTCTGTGATTTTTCCTAAGGCGAGGGATACAGGAAAATTGGGAAGCGGAGGAAACTTTATAGGGAATAGTAGAGAACGAGTTCAAGGATCGCCATACGCGAGAATTAACTTGGATATGGATCAGAAAGAATCAAATGAATTGTCTAATATCGAAAAGGCAACTTCTGTGCAAGGGAGCCAAGGTGAGTTAACTAACATCATTTTAGATGCTATTAGTCATATGTAATTGGTTTGGTCGTGTTTATAGCAGATTAATTATGAATCAATTACAACTATCAACAAATATGGTTCCGGAAAAATCCCACATGAGATCCATAGTGTGGAACGTTAGAGGATTTGTCAATCTGGCAGCTGTCAATGCGGTTAAGCATCTTATCCGTACTCACAAGCCGACAGTGTTGATCCTAATTGATACTAGACTTAGTGGTCAAATGATTGTTGAGCGAGCAAGTAAATTACCTTTCAACAAGTTTCTAGGGGTGGAAGCGAGAGGTTTCAACAAGGAAGAATTCTAGCTCTGTGGAATGATCATGAGTCTAATATTATGAAGATGGCTTCTACAGAGCAAGAACTTCATTTCAAAATCCAGGTTATCCATTCAAACCGTTCTTGGTTCATGTCTGCGATCTATGCTAGCCCTAAAGTAAATGAAAGATTACTATTGTGGGATAATCTTAAGTTGGTTGCATCTACTATATCTTGTCCTTGGTTAGTTGTAAGTGACTTTAATGATGTCACGAATAGTTCTAAAAAATTGGGGGAAAAAAGGTGTGTATGAATAGGGTGTCTCTTTTTAATGACATAATTAGTGATTGTAATTTGATTGATATAGGTTTTAGGGGGCCTAAGTTTACTTGGGTTAATATGTGGAACTCTGATAGATTAATTCAACAGAGACTTGATAGGATGCTTCGTAACTTGGAATAGAAACTTTGTTTTCCTAATGCGTCTGTCACTCACTTAACAAGAACGCATTCAGACCATTGTCCACTTCTCCTTAAAAGTGGAGGGGAAAATGAGAATAGAAACTTTAGACCTTTTAGGATGGAACCAATGTGGTTGGATCACCCGGGGTTTGAAATCCTTGTCAAATCCTTGGAATGAGTGTAGCAATATGATTACCCCTGCCATTAGCATTTTCCCTGAGAAAGCCAGATATTGGAATAGAGAGGTTTTTGTTAACGTTTTTCAAAAAAAAGATAAGGTTTTGAGGAGGATCTTGGGATCTCAAAGATGTATTGCTAAAGCACCAAACAATTTCATCATCTCCTTAGAAAAGAATCTTCAGGGGGAGCTTTGGGCTGCCAAGTCTAGAACCAAATGGATTAGTGATGGGGACAGAAATACAAAATTTTACCATGTTTCTACTATGGTTAAAAGAAGAATGAATAAGATTTTGGCTATTAAAGACTCGGTTGGGAATTGGATTTTTGATGAAAAACTTGTTCAGGAGGAATTTCAAAATTTCTTTTCACAACCTCCAAGGTCAAGTCTTCCATTTTTTATGCTTGCTCGGACAATTGGAGAACTTGCTTATCTGAATTCCAAGTTCGTCGTTTAAACATGTCTATCAATTTGGAAGAAATTAGGAAAGCTACTTGGGATCTTAAACCTTTTAAAGCACCTGGTCCGGATGGTCTTCATCCGGCTTTTTCCAAAAGTTTTGGAATTGTACGGGTAATTCTATGACCATAGCTATTGAGGAGGTTTTTGAAAAAGGAATTATTCCTACCAGTTGGAACAAAACATTTATGTGCCTGATTCCAAAATGTAGTAACCCAGTTTCTATTTCTCAATTTAGACCGATCAGTCTTTGTAATTCCATTTACAAGGTGATTTCAAAAATCCTTGTAAACAGAATTAGACCTTGCCTGAAAATTCTTATATCTCCTTTTCAAACTTGTTTTGTCCCGGGGAGAAGGGGATATGATAATGTGGTCATTTTGAGAGAGGTCCTCCACTTTTCGAAGCATAAACAGGGGCAAAAAGGATGCATGATCATTAAAATTGACCTTGAAAAAGCTTATGACAGAATTGAATGGGATTTCATCAGAAGTACTCTTCAATTTTTTGAATTTCCTGAAAAAAATCATTACGTAGATCATGAATTGTATTTGCACTTCTTCGATTGAAATTTTGTTTAATGGGGGTAAACTCGATACTTTTTACCCAACAAGGGGTATTAGATAGGGTGATCCTTTATCCCCATATATTTTCATCATATGCATGGAATATCTGGCTTTTCTTATTGATGACAAAGTGATGCAAGGTCAATGGAAAGGAATAAAAGTGGGAAGAGGTAGTTTGAATCTGTCCCACCTGTTTTTTGCTGATGACCTCATTCTCATGGGAGACGCAACTCTTGAAAATTGTAATTGCATCAAATCGGTTTTGGAAATTTTTTTTGCAATGTCGGGCCAAAAAGTCTACCAGAGTAAGTCAACGGTTTTTTTCTCCAAAAATGTTTCAGGAACTATAAGAAACGATTTGTCAAAAGCTTTATCATTCAAAATGGTGGAAAATTTTGGGGCTTATCTGGGATTTCCCCTTGATTTGTCCAATTCAAAAGTTAATTCCTTCAACTTTATCTTGGATAAAGTAAGGAACAAACTTTCGGGATGGAAGGCTAATCTCTTATCAATGGCAGGCAGAGTCACCTTGGTGAAGTCGGTTTTGTCTAGTATTCCTTCATACTATATGCAATGTACAATGTTTCCTATTGCAGTTTGTAAAGAAATGGACAGGATAAACAGGAATTTTGTTTGGGGATCCACAGACCAGAAGAGGAAAATTCACCTTATTAGTTGGGAAGAAATTACAAAACCGAAAAAGCTTAGGGGTTAGGAATTCAATCGGCATCAATTCGAAATAAAGCTTTGTTGGGTAGCTTTGATTGGAGACTGAAAAAGGAAACGAGCCCGTGGACCACGATTCTTAGACAAAGAACTTTGAGGCAAAATGACTCGATATTGACATCTGCGAACAAAACTCCTTGTAATTGGAAAGTTATTAACGAAGGTATGAATACTCTTAAACTGGGAGTTGGGTGGGTGGTGGCAAATGGTAGGAACATTAAATTTTTGGCATGATGTTTGGGTGGGTGATAAAACTTTGCGTTCTTCTATCTATGGCCCACTTTCGCATGAGGATGACAACCTAATGGTAGGGGATGTCTTTCTTAATGCCCAGTGGAACTTAGATAGAGCTACTTTTGAATTTCCTAAAATCATGTTGGATCAGTTGCTGAGCATTCCGGGTGATCGGACAAATGAATCTTTGGATAGACAAAATGGAATTGCTCTAGGTCAGGTAATTTTACAACTGCTTCTGCCTATTCTCTTTTAGCGGGTCATGATGTTAATAGTCAGGTTCAGGATAATTGGGATTGGATCTGGAGAACTAAAACAATTCCGAAAATCCAGTACTTCATTTGGATGTGTCTCAAAAACAAATTAGCTACTTGCAAATTGTTGAATCATAGGGGTTGCAATATTAGCGATATCTGCAGGATCTGTCAAACAGAAGTGGAGGAAATTAATCACATTTTGCGTGGGTGTGAGCATGCAAAACAAATGTGGAATTCATTCATTTTGCCATCAAAAGTGGATCAGGCAGCTCATATACCCTTGAACGATTGGATCAAGCTTGGTTGCCACCCTTATTCAAGGAATTGAATGGGGCCTTTTCTTTCCCTATGCTATTTGGAATATTTGGAAAAACAGAAACTCTCTCATTTTTAAAGATAAACCTTTAAATAATTCCATTTTCGAGCTTTCCTTATCTCAGGCCAGGTTTCATCAAAATGCTATTCAATTGATTGAGAACTCTAAACCTTCTAGATCTATTCATGTTAGATGGCTCCCTCCAGAGCAAGGGTGGGTGAAAATCAACACAGATGGAGCATCTAGGGGTAATATGAACTAGGCGGGATCAGGAGGAGTGATAATATGGGTCAATGGATAGCTGGTTTCTCTATGAAACTAGGATGCTCCAACAGTCTCGTAGCGGAATGTTGGGCCATCAGAGATGGATTAATGCTAGCAAAATATCTCGGTTTTAAATCAATTCACTTAGAAACTGATGCCCAGTCAGCCCATAAGCTCATCTCTGATGAAAATTCTTCAAATTTTAAACTAATGTCCATCATTACATATTGTAGGAAACTCATGCTGCAGTTTGACAGAATGAAGTTCCGACATATCTATCGAGAAACAAATGCGGTTGCTGACATCATGGCAGCTATGGGGATTAACCAGAGACAAATCTATACTATCCATGAAACTCCACCGACGGAAACAATAAAGGCTATCCAAAAGGATGATGTGGGTTTTGTCTACTCGAGGACAATAAAGTTTAGCTAATTATTATGTTGTATTAAGAATTAGGGTGCGAGTTTCTCGTTACCTAGCTTATTTTAAGTTTACCTTATTTATAAAAAAAACAAAAACATTTAACATAATATTGGGCTTGGCTATTAAAAGTAATATTGGGCCTTTGTGTTATATATATATATATATATGAATAAACAATTTAGAATCTGTCGTTGCTTGGCTTATAGAATGAATAGTTGGCCATTGTCTTGTATATATATATGAATAAAAAATTTAGAATCTCTCGTTATGAAATTCTAACATTTCTATATGTATAATGAATTAATGATTGTTATTATAATGGACGAAAATAAAAGTGGAACTATCCTACCTCCAATATTCTCTTAATTAGCAAATAAAAATTTATTTCAACAAAATATTGCAAAATTAGATTATTTTTTGTTTCAGAAAGTAAGAATAATAAAAAAAATAGTAAAATAATTTTTTTTTTAGAAAAAAGGACATACATTCGCATATGCCTATTTTCCTAAAACAAATACTTATTTTTCCATTTTTTGTTAGGGTTAATGGTCAAAGTGCCCCCTAAAGTTTGGTCGAAATTTAAGAATCCCCCTTAAAGTTTAAAATTTGAAATTTTAGTCCTAATGTTTGGACGAAATCAAAAATTTCCCCTTTCCGTCCTAAGTTCGTTTATTTGAGACGGTAAACAGATATGTGCCTAGCACATGACTTGACTTAAAATTTAAAGACCAAAATGCCCTTATGTCATGTTGATGTTAATTCTAAAGTCGTAGGTGTTAGCGATATCTGCAGATTGATTGGGAAGATCGAATGGGAGACGTAGTCGAGTCATTTGCTTCGGGCATTGGTGCGTTTATCGGAAACCTCTTCCGGTCTCCACTGGATTTCATTACAGGGAAATCGTGCAGGTGTTCAACTAATCAACCAAATACTATCGATTATAATTAAATGCACGATTATAATCGTGCAGTGGTATGCTTACATTGCAATGTTTCATCATGATTCTTGCTTTATTCATCATACTGTCATTCTAAGTTGAAATCCGTCGCTTTTGGATAGCTAAATTCATTCTAGATTTGAATTACTAGAGGAATTTTGCGTTTGACTGTACTCTAGCTCATTAGGGGAAATGGAAATTCTTGGCCGAATCTGTAGCATGAGAGGATTATAGAGATGGTGAAATGGTTGGATTTTGCTGTAAATTGTAGTCGTGATTCTATTCCACTTGTACATGTGAACCCTTTTTAATCTCCGTTCTTCCTCTTCCCTTTGTGTTGTTGGTTATTTTCTTTTATCAACTCCTTTGTTAATCAAATGTGAGTTAATAAAATCTACAGTAAGACACGTGGAATGGGAGCTGGGCGCAAGTTGAAATCCCACCGAAGGAGGCAAAGGTGGACAGACAAGTCCTACAAGAAATCCCATCTTGGCAACGAATGGAAGAAACCGTTTGCTGGATCCTCTCATGCCAAGGGCATTGTCCTTAAAAAGATGTAATATTTTTTGCATACCCATGATTACAATTGAATTATTGTTGTAAATTCAGATCCATTTGCACATCACCATGGGATTTCTTCTGCCACATCGAACACTTCTGCGTCGTGAATCTGCTGAAGATGGCCGCGGTACTGATCCTTCTATACATCGGTTAGTTTCTAGTTTCTACTACTAGCATAGTTATCAGAACCGGACCGGACCGGCGGTCCGCCCGGGTCCGACCGGGAACCGGACCCCTGTCCGGTTTGGTTCAGCTAAAAGACCGTTTTGCATATGAACAGTGTTTGGACCGGGTTGAACCGGACGGTTTTCGAAGAACCGGGCGGTTTTCTGAAAACCGGCCGGTTTCCGGTTCATCTTTTTTGCAGTTTTTAATTACTTTATTTTTTAAGAAGAAGCTTTAAATATACGGTTCAGTATTCCAGCTTCTTGAAGAAGCTAGCCATTAAGAAGAGAAGAAGGAGAGGACAGAAGAGATCGCGACAGATTTTTCAATTGTAGAAGGTTTCTTTTCTCTGCTCTTCCCTTGTTGTTTTGCTTCATTCATTCCATCTGTGCTGCACTGTGGTGTTAAAAGAATGTCGGTTTTTAAGGTCAAAGATCATCGGATCCCTGCCATCAAGAACATCGTGTCGTCCCTGATTTTCCAAAACCAGGTAATTCTTCCTCTATCCTGGATTGACGAATTCTCCTTCTTTAAGACTGGAAGAATTAAACTCCAGAGGATCCAAATTCAAGTGAAGAGGCATAGAATGAGGACCAACTTCATAAATGAACTTGTAGCTGATATTTCAGTTACTAGCTCAACTTTCTTTTTTAAGACATTTAGCTATTATCTAAACTAATATTTTAGTGCAATTTGCCAGCTCCATCAATTATTCTGTTAAACACACGGATGTAAAATGGCTTGGATCTAATTAAGATGCCACATATACATTTTCCCTCCAAGGTTAACAGATAAATGAACTGAGACAGAGATAAATGAACTGAGATAGTATTTGCACTTCGGTATTAGTTCAGCTTGTGAAAAGTAGGGGAGAAATCTAGCCAACAACTAGCTCCTCGTCGCTGCATCCGTTTTATTTTTGTGTGTTTACAATTTTATTAATTTTTTTCCCTGTCTAGAACCGAACTGCACTGAAATGGAGCTTACAAATTGGATTTTTTATGCTTCATGCTTGAATTTCTCATGAAACTGAAGGAAGCTAGCTCGTATTTGTCTCCTGGAAGAACAATTACTTCTTTTTCGGTGTTGAAAACTGCAGAAATATAAGGAAATATTTTTATTTGTAATTATGACAGACAGATTTGTGTAATGCAAGACATAACAACACTGTTAATGGATCCAAAAGCATTCAAGGACACCATAGATTTGTTTTAGGAGCGCTACAAGGGCAAGAACATTTCAGTTGTTGCAGGTGAGTTTTTTTCTCTGCCATAGTCTATCTATTTCCATCTACATTTGTTTATCTCTGTGAATTTTTAGATTCATTTCCATCTACATTTAATAATTTGGGTGGATACTGTCATTAAAGTACATTATGCAGCATTAAAGTTCAATATTTGATGGTGTTCTGATTCGTGATGGTGTTGATATATGTCAAGTAGATGAGACTCATAATAGAGATTTGTGAACAGTGAACCGCACACTGAACCGGGTTGGACCGGCCGAACCGTGAACCGTCTCTCTCGCCGGTTCGACACCCGGTCCGGTTCTGATAACTATGTACTAGTGGATTCCATAAATTCTAAAAAACTTTGTCCCCCATTATTTTATGTAGTTCCGCCCGTTGTTCCCACGATTCTGTGTTGTTTTTGGCAGTTATGTTGTTCCCTTACCTTCTATACAAGCTTCGAATCTTCAAGTTTGTTCGGAAGAGCCTCTGCCATGTGGCGTGGGGGTACTTCTACTGCTGCTTTTCTTTGTGCAGGTGTTGGTTGTCCTGTTGCAAGCTACTCAGGAACACCCATGAAAGGCATTATACAAGAAGTATATACAGTGGTGAAAGTGTCTCACGGCGCATCTGTCGGTCACAGACATGTCGCTGGAGCGTTCATCTTAGGAAGTCTCTGTGACCGAGAAGTCACTGATCCGTCGTAATAAATTAGGGCATTTTGTTCTTTAAAATTTAAGTCAAGTCATGTGCTAGGCACATGTCTGTTTACCGTCTCAAATAAACGGACTTAGGACAGAAAGGGGAATTTTTTTATTTCTTCCAAACATTAGGACTAAAATTTCAAATTTTAAACTTTAAGGGGGATTCTTAAATTTCGACCAAATTTTAGGGGGCACTTTGACCATTAACCCTTTTTTGTTATTATAATCACTTTTTGAAAAAATTCAAAAAATTATACTACTAAGGATAATACCTCCACTTTTTAATGTTGTATCCAACAAAGATGTATGACCTCCAATAAAGACATCAACTTTGTCCATTTTGTTCGCTTTCCCAACATCTCTTCATTACATCCGTAATGAATCTTAGTTAACACCATGAACTAGCGGGTCTTAAATTCTGTTAATTTTCATCAAAAATGATTCCGTAATATTTTCCAAATACCTTGCATTTTAAGGGAAATTACTTAACTAACTAGACAAACAACAATATAAGTGACCAACAAGAAGTTGACATATGAGATAACTAAATTAAGACTTACCTCAAGTTATTGTCCATCCGCGTCATCATCGTCATCATCATAATCAAAGTCTTCATTGTTAATATCATAATACTCATTGAGAGTGTCATCTTCTTCATCAATTTCTTCATTTACATTGACATTCTCATCACTTCTCACTGGTGCAATGTTTAGGTCAATACCTTCTACTAACACATCATCACGAGTCAATTCTGGTACATCATAATCAGATGCGACCTCAACTCCATTATCATCCCATGTTTGATCTTGTTGATATGGCTCATTGTTACCTATAATTTCCTGAAAATCACCTTCACCACTAGTTGGAATATCATACAAACTCCTACATTCTGCTTTTTGTACGATATGCCAATCAGTCCCTTTTCTAATATCGTTGACATAGAAAACATGTTCACCTTGACTTACAAGTACAAATGGGTCGTTTGTATACCATTTTCGAGAGGCATTTACACAAATCAAATGCCCATCAACCTTTATTCCATTTCGTTTATCTCCAACATTCCACCAGTTACACTTGAATATTATGAGATTGTTGAACCCATTGTAATGCATCTCGATAATGCCTGTTATCGCACCATAAAAGTCAATTTCCTTAGAATTGTGCTCTCCTTTAACCATGATAGCACTATTTTGAGTAACAAGTCTTTTGTCATGCTCTGTGGTGTCAAATCTGACACCATTTACAATTACCCCATTATACTTGGCAACTCTAAAATCTGAACCTAATTCTAATATGTAAAGAGGATTTTGCTCATCAATCAAACCATGTAATCGCAAACGAACAACCTAGAAGCTAAATACACAAATTTTAACATATTACTTTAATAAGCATCTAACTAATAAAATATCTAAACATACATTTTGTTTAAACGATAATACAAATTCGTCTTAATGCCTTTCTTCCACATTCATTTGGTTTTCACTTTTAAGCTCTTCTTTGTGTTCACTAAACAAAAGAAAATATTAACAAAATACATAACATAATAAATAATTATAAATAAACATGTAACTTGAACTTATAATAGATTACCTTAAATAGGTATCAACCTCTGTGCAGTTATGGAGCACATACCATTGTATTTTTTGATAATCAATTCTAAATAAAATATCATACTTAGCATCTCCCAAGTGACGCGATTGTTGTTTGAAAATAGAAAACCCATTATACTCATGTGTCACTCCATTATCAAAATTTCTTTCTCGACCATTGTGTCTTGTTTCAACATCATTGAAGTATAACAAACAAAAATTAAGACATTCGTTATCAATGTATGCTTCTGCAATGGAAGCTTCTGGACGAGCTTTATTTCGAACAAAAATTTTAAGAGTACGCAAGAACCTGTTCATAAAATAAATTTAATAGATAATATAAACATTAGCATATCATGTAAAATTAAAAAGGAAAATAATAATAGTTACCTCTCAATAAAGTACATCCATCTGTACTGCACAGGACCACCTAGTTCAACTTCGTTTACAAGGTGAACGGTTAAGTGTACCATAATAACAAAAAACAATGGTGGATATATCATCTCAAGCTTGCATATTATCAATACAATATCCTTCTTCAACTAAGTTAATTTGGTCCTCTGTATTGTTCTTGAACATAATTGTTTAAAAGAATAACTCAACTCAGATAGAAGAATGTAAACATCCTTTCGTAAGAAACCATTTGCTATGACGGGTAGCAAACGTTGAACGAGCACATGGTAATCATGACTTTTAAGACCAAATAATTTTCCTTTAGGTAAAATTTACACATCGAGTAAAATTTGATCCAAAACCATCTGGTAACTTCACGGACTTCTATTAATGGTTGTAAATGCACATCAATGTTGTTGCTAGGAGATTCCTTTCCAGGAATAAGTAAACTCATTATAACAAAAGGCTCTTTTGTGCATCTCCAAGGGGGTAAGTTATATGGAACGATAAATACAGGTCACATGCTATAATTCGTACTCATGTTTCCAAATGGATTAAACCCATCACTTGCAAGGCCAAGTTGAACATTACGAGAATCTTTCGCAAACCATGCATTTTCTTGATCGAAACTATTCCATTGTTTTGCTTCAGCTAGATGTCTAATAAAGTCATCTTGAACTCGTTTCTCCTTGTGCCATCACATGTCTTCTGCTATATCTTTTGAGGCATATAATCTTTGAAGCCGAGGTTTAATAGGAAAGTGGCGCAACACGTATTTGGGAATCTTTTTGCACTTATGGGTACTTTATTTCCACCTAGAAGATTGGAAAATCGTACATGTATCTAAACCTTCATAATCCTTCCAAATTAATATGCAATCATTGTGGCATGCATCAATCTTGATATAACCAAAACCAAGGTCTCGCATCATTTTCTTAACTTCATAGTAAGAACCTGGTAATGTTTCACGAAGAGAACTTTTAAATAATTTTAAATTCATTTCGAAATTCTTATTACTTGCATTTGTGATTGTCTTATCATGAAGCATTTTCATAACAAATGACAATTAAGAATAGCTCTGACAACCTGGATACAAGGTTGAGTTAGCATCATTCAACAATCGAGTAAATCCTTCAATTTCTTTCACTTGATTATGAACCATCTCTTCTGTAATATCTTCAATAAATGATGCTCTTTGTATATCCTCTAACATTATAGGAATGTCATTGTAATGATCTTCAACTTCCTCTGTAGAAACATTCTCATTATAAAGCATACTAATTGATGGCTCGCCATGATGCTCCCACCTAGTATAATCTTCCTTAATTCCATTGTAGAACAAATCCTTCCTCACCGATGAAATTCTTTTCAACCAAATATTATTACATTTTTTGCACGGACATCTTATTCTTTCACTTCCATCACCAATGATATAGGAATGTAAGAACCATCTCTAAAATGATTGTTTTAATTCCGTATAATATAACAAGGATTTATAATATATTAGTTAAGTAATATAATCATTAATTTTTTATTAATATATTATTATTATATATATAAGTATTAATAATTATATAATAAAGTATGTATCGCATAAAGCGCGAACCAAAATTCTAGTTAGAAATCATTAAATTTTCTTTTCAATTTAAAGGTTGTATATTGGAATACTATTTTTCCTATAGTAATTTTATTTCCTATTTTTTTGTTTGTAATTTTATATATTATTATTCTTAAAATAAAATAAAAAAGTACAGATGAATGATATAATTGGAATAATAATAAATTTTGTTGTGTAAAAATCATGGGTGATTTGTAAATAGAATTTTCCCTATAAGAAATTCGATATGTTTATGCTTTTAAACCTATAATTATGCAACTTCACATTTAAACCATATTCAATGATATTTTAATGCTATATTATATATATATATATATGCAGATATACAAGAAAATTGAAGGGAACAAAAAATACCTGAGGTAGACATTTGTCCTACCGAAGAGAATGTAGTTTCGTACAACTATCGCTCACTTATGTAATGGATAGTCCGACCCTGTAATATTTATTTTCAATTTGAAAAATTTAGTATAACGAATAAATATTAGAAAATTAAACATATATATGAATAATTTCTAAAATAAAAACATCAAGATGGAGAAGAAATACCTGCGGTAAACACTTGTAAAGAAGCTAATAAGCTTTCAAAGATTATCACTTGATGTAAACTCAATATGCGAGAGACAATATTTGTTCAAACTAAAGAAGTATAAATAATAATTCTGATGTTAGTTTACAGAGAGGTTTAGAGTTATTTTTGTTACAAAAATTTGTATCCATTAAATTGTTATTTTTTATTTGGTTTTGGTTTTGGTGTTGAATTTGTTAAGATTTGTTTTCAACTAATTGATTGTTCAATTTAATTGTTAGGTTGTTAAGTTTAGTTTGAAATATATATATATATATATATATATATATATATATATTATTTTATGAAATAATTAATATTGGTATTAACTTTTAAGTAACCGTATCCTAAGAAGGTAAGAGAATATTTGATATGATTTCTTATGATTTTATATAAATGGAAAAACGAGTATTAGTAGATAATTCCAGTTACCTATTTTATTATACATTTTAAAAGAATACATCTGCAAGATTTAGATTTTTTTGTCATCTTAATTTTTAATTATTATCCGTTAAGTTGTTATCCTTTATTTTTCGGTTTAGGTGTTAGTTTTATTAAGATTTGTTTTCGGTTGATTAATTGTTAAATTTAATTGTTAGGATATTTGTCCAGTTAGATTTGTTTTATTTTTCTTATTTTATTTTAATTTTTATAATATATATATTATTTAATGAAATAATTAATATTGACATTAACTTTTAAGAACAGTATCCTACGAAAGGAAAAAAAATAATTGATATGATTTCTTATAATTTTAAATTATATAAATTGAAAATAATTATATTAGTAGATAATTCTAATTACCTTTTCTATTATATTATTTTTACATAAATAAATATGCAAGATTTACATTTTCTTGACATCTTAATATTTAATAATCTATAAATAATATATTTGACAAAAATCTACTAATTATAGACATACATACATATATATACATATATATATACTAGTTTCATAATCGAATTTACTATAAATTACCACAAATAACATTTTCGTGACATTTAATTTGTCACAATACCAATTGATATCTTGATGCTACATTTTTCACTATAGAATCACAAAGTATTCATATTTTAAATCATTTTATTAATTACTATTTAATATTTATTATGACAAAACATATTGAGTAAAATATTTTTGTCACAATTTAATTTTTATTGTGACGAAATATTTATTCGTCATAATAAAGTCATATCTAGTGACAAAATTAATTGTGATGAAATAAAATTCATCACAATATATCATATTTGTTGTAGTAACCTCAACCATCAAGTGCAACTAGCGAAGGAATTGAGATTGAAATTTGATAATACCTCGAGCTTCTTGACTGATTTGAAAGACAATTTTTCATCATACAAGGAGTCAACACATGCAAACCAAGGTTGATGATGAGAAAGGCAGCCAAAGCAATCTGCAGGAGGTAATGGTGCCGACGAAAAAGAAACTCGATGAGGTGGAGCTGAACATCGAGAAAGCTACCAAGGAAGTGAACTACTTGAAGGTGGTTGACGAATTGTTGAAATAAGAGATTAAGAGGGAGAAATACACTCTTGAAACCTTAAATCATAGGGATAGGATGTTGTCAGTGGGCGTTGCCCCCCTCGAGGCCAATCTCGAACGCTTGAATGAGGACATGAATCGTGTTCAGGAAAAGGATAAGGAAGTTTGTTAGAGCATGGTGTAGTTACCGAAACAGCTGTAGAAAGTGGATGAAAAATCTATAATCAAAGTGGTTGTTACTGTGTCAAAAATTGAAGCGACTCATAAAGTATATACATTGTTTGCACTCAACGGAGGAAGGCCAAACAACATGTGCTCAGATTTTAAGCTGGAGAGAGTCGATGCTAGTCTGGAGAAGGAAAAGAAGGTCCCAATACCAATCTCAAATATTGCATCAGAGGAAGTAGTTCCATAAGGAAAAATTGGAAAGAAGCAGGGACACCAAGTTGTTCCCGAAGACAGAGAAACACAATATAGACCCAATGAAAAATGATCGCCCTCCAATCCTGAGCCAGCGTCAAATTCCCAAGAGGTGAACAAAATGAGTTGTTTAACCCCAAAAAATTTAAGAAGAGTTCGACACCAGCACTAACCTACAACATCATTTGATCAACACACTGGAGATGAACGGGAAACTTCTTGTTTCCTAGATGAAGGGTCAAAACAGAAACTCTCTATTAGACTGCGAGCAAAGGATGGGCCAAACTGATGGGTTACTCTTTATTCTTAACTAAATAGTTGATGCCTTTGTCAAAGTCGTTGATAAATACATAAAACTCGGAGTCCATATGATCAATATAGCATAACGAGATGAAATGATGGATTTACCCTTCCCTTTTATCCTATTTTTCATTCTTAATGTCCGAAATCTAATTTTGAACTCAGATTTGCGCTAATATGGATTTGATTTGAAACCATTGTTAAGACATATGTATAATTACATATGTTCAAGGGTCTGTTTGTAAATAAACAAGAATAATCTGGTTGCAATTATAGGATAGTTGTAGGTTATAAATAGAAGTCGGTGTAACAGACTAAACTAACTTTTGAATTGAAGAACATATTGTTATCTTCACTCTCAAGTAAGCTTTGATTTCTCTTTTCTAGTTTTATCTGAGTTACCTAACATGGTATCAGAGCCGCTTTCAATCCTGCGACTCCATTAATCGCTATCTCTTCCGCTGATTATCTGGTTTGCCTGATCGTTACGGTGATTTGGTATTTCTGTGCTGTGTGCGATTGTTTTCTGTGTGCTGATTGAAATGGAAGATATCACTGCATCTTTTGTCAATAAGGACGTATCTCAGCTAGAAGGAGAAGAGAACTTTCAATCATGGAGGCAACAAGTTCTATTAGCTGTTCGCGGCCACAATCTTGAAGCTCACCTGTATGGAAATGTCACGATTCCGATGTCAATACCTGGACCTGATGGAGGAGAAGAACCGAATCCTGAATATGCGAAATATGTTCAGAAAGACAGTTCTCTAGCTTCGTTGATGCTAGCGTCTGTTTCGTCGCAAGTCAGCCGTGGCTTAATTGGATGTATGACAGCATCTGCAATCTGGCAAAAGATTCACCGAGACTTCTCTTCAGCTTCGACGACCAGAATAATGCACTTGTATGATCGGCTTAAGGTAAGAAAACTGCCACATCAATCCATGCGCGATTATTTGATGGTTGTTCAGTCTGCTTGTGACAGCTTAGCAAGCTGTGGCCACCCGATCGAGGAGATGCAGCAGATATCGATTGTACTTAACGGTGTTAAGGGACAATTCGATAATGTCATCTCAGTAATACATGCTAGAAAGAATCCATACGATATGGCATCGGTTAGTTCTGTATTGCTAGATGCAGAAACAAGACAGGCTGATCTTCTTTTCGATGGTAGCATATCCGCAAATGTTGTGGTAAACCAGTCATCATCCATGAAGAATGAAGTGTCAGGTTCAAGTGTGAATTCAGTGTCAACCAGTCCAAATTCTGTTAATCAGTCATCTCTTGAGAATCAGTTTCAGTCTCCTTCAAATGTTACTGCAAATCAGAATCAGAATTTTAATTCTTCTCAGCAGGTTAACTCAGGCAGAGGCAGAGGTAAAGGTCGAGGATATGGATCTAATCGACCTCAATGTCAGCTTTGTGGAAAATTTGGTCACCTAGTTCACAGGTGCTATCACAGATTTAATGTGAATTTTACTGGTGTTACAGATCCAGGAGCATCATCGACACCAAATGTGAACCTGTGTTCGTCTCAATGGGAGGATGCTGATATGTCTTCCCCAGTTTCAACTCAATCAGTCAATTCATCTCCTCATATGTACTCTACGGTTCCTCAACCTCACAATCCTCAAGATGGCTATCCATCAGTTCAATCTCCTTCCTACCTCCAAACTCCTTCATACCTTCCTGCCTATCCGAATAGTTATCCTGGTCCTACCTCCTTTAATCCATCGGCTTTTTATAATTCTCATGTCTATCAAGCTGTCAATCCTCAGCCTATTTATCAGTCTCCTGCGGTTTCTTATCCTTTGCATTCAGCTGTGCATCCATCTATGCCTGGTACACCTACTGCTCCATCTGTAGCTGGATCAGTTTCGGGAGCCTCAGTCTTCAACAAGGATTCTCAGTCGATGATAAGTAATCCGCAAGCTCACATGGCGTCCATTGCTCCAGTTGTTCAACATGATCTCAGCTGGTTTCCAGACTCGGGTGCGACTAATCACCTTACCAATGCCTTGCCTCATCCGAGTACCACATGTGTTCCTTACTCCGGTCAAGGTAAAGTTGTTGTTGGTAACGGATCTTCTCTTAATATTTCTGCAATAGGTTCTGCAGTACTTCCGTCTAACACTCGGGCTTTACATCTTCACAATATGCGTTATACTCCGTGTGTGACTAAGAATTTACTTTCTATTTCGAATTTCATCCTACTCACTGTTTGATCAAAGATTCAAAAACAAATCAAGTGCTGCTTCATGGACATGAGAATGCTGGATTATATAAGCTTGATCTTTCCAAGTTCTTCTGTTATTCTAATAATAGGTGTCCGTTTAGTAATCATGCTAGACTGAATAAGGTTGTGAATATGAATTCAGCTACAGTAGATAATGATAGTACTTAGTTGTTTTCTGACGTTAGTACTTCTATAAATAAGAAAAATGATGTTTCGATTAATGTTTTGTCAATTGATTCAATGTAAAACTATGATTCTGGTTCCAATACTTTGTCTATTCGTATAGATCCATCAAAATCCTGCATGCATCATCATTTATCACTTCTGATGTTCTTTGAGAAATCTGAGTTTGAATGCTTTGTGACAACTTTAAATAAACACGATTCATCGTCTTTATGGCATATGAGGCTGGGACATCCGTCCAACAAGATACTTGTTAATTTTCTACGGTTGCATAATCATCCAATTGTTCATTCTTCTTCACAATGTTCTATGTGTGCTATTGGTAAAAGCAAGAAACAACCATATCATTCTTCCATGTCTGTTTATACATCACCCTTAGAACTTGTTCAAGTTGATCTTTGGGGTCCTGCATCCTGTTCTTCGAATGGTCATAACTATTACCTCAGTATAGTGGATGCTTATAGTCGATATACATGGATTTATTTTATCAATTGAAGAATGATGCTGCTCAATGTTTTGTAGAGTTTCATAAACTTGCAGAGAAGCAGCTCGGATCTTCTGTTAAAGCATTCCAATCGGATGGTGGAGGAGAGTTTCAGTTTCTGTCATCATATCTTCCTCAATTTGGAATAGCTCATCGCATCACGTGTCCATACTCCTCGGAGCAGAACGGGATTGTGGAACGCAAACACAGATACATTGTTGAGTTGGGTCTAACTCTGTTAGCTCAAGCTTCGGTTCCACTCCATTACTGGTCAGATGCATTTTTCACAGCCACATTCCTCATTAACAGGTTACCTTCAGTAAGTTTGCAGAATTTGTCTCCACATGAAAAAGTGTTTTCATCTGCTCCTGATTATTCATTCTTGCGAGTGTTTGGCTGCCTGTGTTTTCCTCATCTTCGGCCATTTCATAAAACTAAACTTGCTCCTCGTTCTGAACCATGCGTGTTCTTGGGATATTGTGCAAAGTATCATGGTTATAAATGTTTGTCTTCGTCTGGCCGTGTGTATACATCAAGGAATGTTGTGTTTCATGAGTCTGTATTTCCATTTGTTGATGCTAAGAGTAATTTCTTTACATCTAATGCTCCTACTCAGAATTACACATCGCCTCTTTTCTTTATTCCGTGTGATGCTCAGTTTACTTCTGTTGAATCAAATGTATTTGTTCTTCCTACTGACTCTCTTACTGTACCAGTTCAATCACCACCTTCTCCATCTCCTGATTCTGCTCATCACAATGCTACAAGTTCATGCTTTCCGTGTTTTAATACTCCTGATAATGCTGATGTTTCTGATAATGCTGCTGCTTCTCCTGTGGTACCGACTGTTAATGATGTGATTCCTCCTGTGATGCATCCTGTGTCTTCTTCTGTTTCGTTACCTGTTGTTTCATATAGGCTCTGTGGTTCAAATTTAGTTCCTAGCTGTGCTTCTTCTCTTATACCTGTTGTTACTCCTATTGTTAGTACTAATTCATCTGTTAATCCTTCTAGTATTCATCCAATGGTTACTAAGTCCAAAGCTCATGCTCAGAATCAAACTTCTCTTCAGGCTTTACTAACAAATGTTGAGTCTTCTGATGCTTTACTTACAACATAGCCTAAGTCCATTCATCAAGCTTTAAATAGTCCTCATTGGCGAGCAGCTGTTGAAGAGGAATTTTCAGCTCTTCAAACAAACAAAACATGGTCGATTGTTCAGCTGCCATCAAGAAGGATTCCAATTGGTTGTAAATGGATATTTAAGATAAAGAAGAATTCTGATGGATCCATTGCTCGGTATAAAGCTCGACTGGTGGCAAAGGGTTTCTCTCAAAAGCCTGGATTCGACTTTCAGGAAACGTTTAGCCCCGTGGTAAAATCAGCTACGGTTAGAATTGTCTTATCTTTAGCTCTTTCTCACAAGTGGTCATTAAGACAGATTGATATCAATAATGCGTTCTTCATGGGGAGTTATCTGAGGAGGTGTTTATGGTTCAACCACCTGGTTTTGAACATACATCCAACACCAATGCTCTGTTAGTTTGCAAGCTTCACAAGGCTCTATATGGTTTAAGACAGGCACCAAGGGCTTGGTTCGAGAAGCTCAATTGATTTCTTCTACATCATCTGAAGTTTAAGGCCTCTGTTGCGGACAGCTGCTTGTTCATCAAACATAGTGAGGTTGGTTCTGTTTTTCTTTTAGTCTATGTCGATGATTTTGTTGTTACAGGTCCTTCGGCTGTCATGATTTCTGATGTTATTAAGGCTATACATGAGGAGTTTCAGCTTAAAGATTTAGGAAATCTCAGTTATTTTTTGGGCATGGAAGTTTTAGCTACTGATGATTTTTTATTGCTGAATCAAAAGAAGTATGTGCAAGATCTGGTTGACAAACTTGGTCTCACTTAGGTGTCAGCCTGTCCCACTCCAATGACTGGTACATTCTTATCTAAAACAGGTATGATTACTTGCTCAGAAAGTTTCGATGATGTTACCTTATACCGTAGTACTATTGGTGCTCTTCAACACATATGTGTTACTCGTCCTGATATTAATTTCTCAGTCAATAAACTTAGTTAATTCATGCAAACTCCTAGTGTTAGTCACTGGAAAGCTGTTTTACACATTGTTCGGTACTTGAAAGGTACGATTGATCATGGACTCATGTTTCGTACTAACTTGTTTCCTGTTAAAGAAATTTCTTTAACTTCCTACTCTGATGCAGATTGGGGTGGTGACATTTTTGATAGGAAATCAATTTCAAGACACTATCTACTGTTGAATGGTAATCCGATAATTTGGAGCTCAAAGAAGCAGTCAGTGGTTGCTTGGTCGAGTGCTGTGGCCGAGTTCCGTGCAGTAGCTAATGTTGTGTGTGAGATTATCAGGGTTAAATCTTTGCTTACTGAGATGGGTTTGATGTTATCTTCAGTGCTCGTGGTGTGGACAGACAGTACCAGTGCTGCAGCATTGTCTGAGAATCCGATTCAACATTCAAAGATGAAAAATGTTGAAATCGATTTGTTTTTTGTTAGAGAGAAAGTTAACTCTGGTCATGTCATTGTTAATTTTGTTCCATCAAATGAACAAGTGGCAGATATTCTCACTAAGACATTGACTAAAAAGATATTTGTGCCTTGCAGGAAGAAGCTGGGGATATTTTCTGTGGAAGAATTGCTGGATCATAATGGGATTGATAGGCATTTGTCTGGTAAAGATGCTGATTCTGAGTAATCTTTGAATTTATGTCTTTCTTGTGTGTTAGTGCTTATATCCATGCTGTTGATATATTCTAGTGAGTGTTGTATTGTTGAGTTTCAAGCTGTTATCCTGATTCTTTTATTTGTTAGTGCTTTGACTGTTTTCATTCTGGTGATTCATGTTTGTCTATGTGTGCTACTGTAGTACATTCTTCTTCATGTTGGTTAAATCAGTTTTGGCATTTATAGTTCATTGGATGTTTTGATGATTCTCTGGATTACCATATGATAGGTACATTACCTGTGTTCGTGTATACTCTGTCTGTGTGGTGCAATGGCTAGAGTGCGATCTTTAGTTAATTTCATGGATGATCTGTTTTCGTTATTGATGACTGCATTGACAATTGTAGTTACGAGAAAAAAAAAGGATTGCAGCATATCTCCTTGACATAAAACATTGGCTTGATTCCAAAAATAGAACTCAATCTCAAGACAACAATAAGATACTTCAGATTAGTTCTTGAGGAAGTAAAGATAAGGGCTCAAACCCTTCAACCAATGTTGGTAAGATAAGGGCTCAAACCCTTCTGTCAAGGAGCAATTCAAATAAAAAATGATAAGTCTGAAAAAAAAAAAAAAAAAAGACGAATGAATAAGAATGAGTACAATAGTCTGGTCTATGATGTCGATGCAGTTGTCGTGAATGAAATAAGATATGTTTTGAGATTTCTGGATCAAACTTTAGTTTCATGTCCATCTAGTGAATATAAGTGTGCTGGTTTTGTATCAGGGGTGTGGTCTTCCTTGAGAATTTATAAAAATAGAACGGTGAAGTATATATGTTGTAATTGATTTCTGCATATATGAATCAGAGTGTGTTATAGTGGTGCACTGAGTCGAGCATGTTCATTAAGAATGTGGCATTGTTCAAAGTCATTGAGCAGTTGATGAATCAATTGATGAATACTTGAGATTGATCAATCGTATTCACTTGGGTATATTGATAGTATGGTATAAGTGCTTTCATAGGAGAAGTCAGAATTCAAGGATATTCAGATGAAGTCATACTCTACCTGTGAAGACAACAGTTCATGAAGACAAGAGAAGGGATGCTGCTCAGCTGCTCAGAATCATTCGGAATCAATTTCAAATGTTGGTCATATTGTTATCAAGAATGAAAAGGAAGAAAAACGAAGGTGTCAATCAGATTCAAAATCAGATCTTCAATAGGGAATGTTAGGACATATGTATAATTACATATGTTCAAGGGTTTGTTTGTAAATAAACAAGAAGGATCTGGTTGCAATTATAGTATAGTTGTAGGTTATAAATAGAAGTCGGTGTAACAGACTAAACTAACTTTTGAATTGAATAATAGATTGTTATCTTCACTCTCAAGTAAGCTTTGATTTCTCTTTTCTAGTTTTATCTGAGTTACCTAACAACCAGGTCCGCCTGAACTCGTCTGTTGGAACCGATGGAGAATCTAACCAACTGAAGGTGCGATCTGGACAAATAAGAAGATGGAGAACAACTAAAATATGAAGAACAAATAAGAATATAAGTTAGGGCAGCTTCGTCATTTCAGAAGGGTCACGTGATTGGCATATGTGAAACTGACGGAAATCTTTAACAGTTCAGTGACGGAGTAACCAATCAGTCACATGCTGAAACATGTGTAACCAATTAATGGAAAATGGAAATGATTGTTTTTTCTGTTAATTTCAGTGACACGAGCGTCAATCTACACATGCAAAAGCTTCGCCATTTTCTATGTGAGTGCCAATCTCTCGTCTTCTTCTTACTTACAAAAGCCTCGCCATTTTATTCCGTGCAATAGCTTCCTGGATATGCTCTGTTTTAATTTTGTTACCGTCTTCAGTCTTCCTTCCTCCCATGTTTCTCAGCTCAGCTCGATTTGAACACAAAATCCATACCAATTTTAGGGTTTTAAGGAATCCATCCACAACGATCTTAACTGGGTGACTTCCGATTTCTTTTGGGATGTTGGATTCGTGGGAGGCAGGTAGCAGAAAACGTTGAATCTGTTGGAACCGATGGAGAATCTAACCAACTGAAGGTGCGATCTGGACAAATAAGAAGATGAAGAACAACTAAAAGATGAAGAACAAATAAGAATATAAGTTAGGGCAGCTTCGTCATTTCATAAGGGTCACGTGATTGGCACATGTGAAACTGGCGGAAAACTTTAACAGTTCGGTGATGGAGTAACCAATCAGTCACATGCTGAAACATGTGTAACCAATTAATGGAAAATGGAAATGATTCGATTTTCTGTTAATTTCAGTGACACGAGCGTCAATCAACACATGCAAAAGCTTCGCCATTTTCTATGTGAGTGTCAATCTCTCGTCTTCTTCTTCCTTGCAAAAGCTTCGCCATTTTATTCCTTGCAATAGCTTCCTGACTATGCTCTGCTGTAATTTTGTCACCGTCTTCAGTCTTCCTTCCTCCCATGTTTCTCCCATTACATAAATTAATAATAACACTTAAAAATAAAATTTAATTAAGAAATTTTCATAACATGAAGAATAGATCAATTTTAATTTTGCAGACTTGATTATTTTAAGGTATTAATTATTTATTGATTTAGACAATGTACTACATATATTCAACATATAAACATACACCAATATTAATCAATCTTAATTCAAAGTGATAAAATGCGCTTTTTATAACGACGGTGATCTAAAAGTTTAGTTTCACAATCTTCTTAGTTTTGTTTGCGAAGGGGAGAGAAAATAGAGAAAAATGTTGTAGATGCAGGTAGGAAGTAGGATAATAGCAGCATTGAATGAAAAAAAAAAAAAAGAATGATTGATTGATTGATTTGAAAGAAAAAATGTTCTGATATATAAAAAAAATCTATATAATTGTAGAGAAGCTAAAAAAGTGACACTATACAAAACACTCCAAAGTTTTACAAAAGAATATATCCACTTGAGTACTATTGATGTAAATGACAAAAATAACCATGATAAGTGATATTATTAAGGGTTTTCATTAGATTAGTAAAATGATATCTGTATAATTTTGCAGGTGTTGATTACAAAATCCACTTCGTCCTTTATACATAGTATAAATATAACATGCTTTATTTTGTGGGTGTTAATTGTAATATTATATTATGCATATACGATGTTGTTTTAGTTTATTTTGTGAATTGAGTATACAACGCTTTTACAGTTTATTGTAATTTTCGAAAGCGTTTAGCAATAAACCTAATTGACTTTTCGAGTGTCAAAATTGGATAGCAAAGCAAGCGAGATTGGGAGTGAGTCTTGAAGATTTGGTCGAATGACTCCTACTACTATTTATATCTTTAGTTGAGTATGATTGTAATCCCGAACATCCGTGACCAAAAGTCACGACGTTTTATTTCATCAAATAAAGCGTTAATTTAACCCACAAAAAATATGAATTTTCGATAGGGTAAAATACGACATTGCCCCTAGTACTTGGTTAGATTTTCAGTCTCCCCCCTAAAGTTTAAATCGTAAAGTTTCTTTCCCTCATGCTTGAAAAAATTGCAAGTTTGCCCTATTCGTCAACTTTTCCATCCAAAGTAAACCTAAATAGTTTAAAAAATTGCAAAAATAACATAAAAATTCAAAACTTTAACAATTTAACCCTTTCAATCTTTTTTAAATGCTACAACTGAGTCCTGATTCGATTGGGGATCGGTTTTGGGTCTTGAACTAGACCGACCCCAATGGGTGGGCGACGAGGTCTGGGACAAGACCCAAACTCGAGCCCTAATCGAATTGGGGTCGAACCACCCTCAAATGTGATTAAATTTATGATATTTTTTGAAAAAATATATTCCATTTACAAGACAAAAACTAAAAGAACCATTTTCAAAATTATACAAAACTTTATCAACTTGTGACCCTCAGTTGTGGGTGAAACGTATGTTAAGTTTCACGTACGACTATCAGTCACGGGTAGTATTTTTATCCTACCCATCACTTGCAGTCGTGGGTAGGTTTATAAATATATATTTTCCAACTTTTTATATTTGAAATTGCATTTAAGTTAGAAGTTAATGTTATAAGTCATGTACTTATTGTATTTTGTTTTTTTACATTTTTTTGAGTTTGTCCAAAAAGAATATATTAAAAAGACTTTTCGGGGTACCTAAAACATCATTGTTGAGATATAAAAAAATGGAACATCTCCAAAAAAAATTTGAAAAGGGTAGGTTTTATAACTAAAAAATTATAACTATAACCAAGCAAACAACATTACATTCCCAGTAACAGAACTGTATTTTAACTAAATAATTATAGTACCACCATTCACATTCATCCATGGGCAATTCAATCAACCTTACACAACAAACATCAAAACTGTCATGGGGGTGTTAAATATATGTACAAGAGTGGTGTTATAACTGTCATACCCTCCCTTCCAGCCCTTGTATGAATGTTCAGTTGTGCATGACATCGAAATTCCGCTTGTTAACCTGTGCTCCAATGAATTGCCTTTTGTGCTAACTAAAATAGGTAAAGAATGCATCATATCAGCACCATGTGCATGAGTATTTTGAACGTACATGTTAAATACGAAGACATACTTACTCTATGAAAGGCTTGACCTCTTGACATTAATTAAGAACAGTCCTATGGGGGTTCCAACACATCCTATTCATGATTGTTCCAACACGTCCTACGAAGACAGTATTCCCATTCAGAATTGGACATATCGCGAACTACAACACGTCCTATGGGGGTTCCAACCTACTGGAAAATGCTTAATCCATGTGTCGTTTGTTGTAACTCTTCTTGAGGAAAAGCATCCTCTTGTCGTGTAAATTTGGTCACAACATCACAGAGATATCTAGAACAAAATGTAAGATACTCTAGAGCAATACAACCCTCAGCTATAGAACCCTCTGGTCGACTTCTATTTCTAACAAATGCCTTCATTATCCCCATTATCCTATCACCAAAATACAACATTAGGCTATAAAACGGTTCATTTGAAAAATCATATTTGATATAGCAGAACTCACCTTTAAATAGAATACATCCAATGATATTGAACTGGTCCCGCTAGTTTTGCCTCTTTTGCTAGATGAGTTATCAGATGAACGGTGATATTAAAGAAGGATGGTGGAAAGATTCTCTCTAGATTGCACATTGTCATGGGTAATTGCGTCTCAATCTTCAACACATCAGACATGTGCAACTCCTTCGAGCATAGAACTCAAACTCTGTTGGTCATGTCTATCAATTCCTTTCATACATGTTTGGCCAGTAATACCTTAATTCCTGCCGACAGTATGCGTTGTTTCAGAACATCATAGTTGTGACTTTTCAGACCGATTAACTTTCGATCTTTCATTTTGACACTGCGAGATTTGTTAGACGAATAACCACTAGGCAATCGTAAGTTTTCGAGGAACTCGCATAGTTTCATCTTCTGCTGTTTGGATAGGGAAAAAGAAGGTAGGTGGCAACACCAATTTGGGTTCCCTACGAATGGGATGTAACGAGGTCCTTATCCCTAAAGCCTGGAAGTCCAGTCTGGCATTAAGATTGTCATTTGTTTTTCTAGCAACATCTAATAACAACCCAATGAGGTTATCACAAATGTTTTGAGTGACTAATTCAATTCCAACTTTCTTGGGGGCTGTGTTTTACCTAACGTAACTGGTTGAATGCAATCCAACACCTTCAACACTTCATCCCCCGACTGCCTTTGTGGGGTTACCCTAAACTCCTATGTTCCATCAAACACTTTTCTGTTTCTCCTCCATGGGTGATCGCCTGGGAGGAATTGTATATGTCCCATGAAAGCACATTTCCTCCCATTTTTCAATCGGCAATAATGGGTGCCCATTTGAAAAATAGGACATGCAAGATTGCCATAAGTGGCCCAACCAGAGAAGTTTGCATAAGTCGGAAGGTCATTTATTGTCCAAAGTACCGCAACGCGCATTTGGAAGTTCTCTTAATAATGTGCATCATATGTTAACACACCAACCTGCCATAAAATGTTCAACTCAAGTATCAGCGGTTGTAGGTACACGTCAATGTCATTTTCAGTGCCTTAGGCACTGGATTCATCATCGACTATATATAATTGGTATCTTTCAAGCACATCTATGGAGAAATGTTGTAGGGGATCAAAATCGCTGACCGCATGATGTATGGGTGGCTCTTATCACTGTAAGGGTCAAACTCATCTATGGCTAATCCAAGTCGAACATTGCGTGGCTTCTCACTGAAGCCAGGAAGCACGCTGTCAAGTCTTTTCCAAGCTTCTGTATCAACAAGATGTCTAACAACACCATCCTTTATTCGGTGTGTATGGGGCCATAACATAGTTGAAGTTGTTTTGGGTGACATGAAGCATCTTTGCGTTATACATATCGGGCGTTGATCCTTCATCACATGTTAGCACAGGAGTTCTAAAATCCATGTCCAAATCCCTATCCTCTTAGAGTCTCACGGTGGAAAAACTAATACCACCAAGACGAAGCACGGTGGAAAAAACTAATTCCCAACATTGTATGGCGTTGTATGGTCGACAATGTGAGAAACCTCCAGTTAAGGGTATGTAAGCCACGAACATAGGATTGTTCATGAACCGGTTTGGGGTCAAACATGTAATGGACTGAACTAGAACTATTTAAAGCAAACCAGTATTTTCTTGGCTCACTAAAAAACTGGTATATTTAACATATAAAAAACTAGTCTGGTTAGAACTGGTTCGGTCTGTTGTTACAAAAAACAAGACTCAGTTTCGATTTTATCAAAAATAGTTCTGGTTCAGTAAAAAATAAATTCGGATCAGTCTAAAAACATAAATAGAGTACTAAATAGATGCACTTAAACATTGAACTACACAAAATACACAAAAAAAATACTCCTATTTCTTATTTAATCAATTAATTTGGACCGATTTATTTTGGTCGGTTCAAAAATTGTATAGGTTTAATCCTTTTTTATTTGAATTTTTAGTATAAACTAGTACAAACTGAACTAAATCTATTGTGTTTTGATATGTCTTACTTTAACCTTACAAAATTAGTTTTATTTTGGAACTAGTTTGGCTGAATCAATTCAAACTAGACCAGATCCGGTTTAGTTTGGCCGAACCGTTTTTTAACAACTCTACCCGAACTACTTTCCAAAAATGGCACCTCCCTTTGTCGGTATACCTTTCTACTCATCGTTATAAATAGTGTCAGGATTACAATGACATAACACGCCTATGATTTGTGGCAACTGCCGAAATGCATTCTTGTGTGTTCCAAACATCTTCTCGGTCACCTTCTATTTAGCATACAACACCTTGCAGTACGAAGGAGTCTGCGCATACTTATATTTTACAACTTGTTGCAAGTCGTAAACTCTAATACCCATGTATTTATACATGTACGGATATGTTAAATCAGTAATGACTTTGCAGTCAAGTTGTCTTTAATGCTGGATAGAAACAGTATTTGTACATGAATGTGTAGGGCCAATTTTGGTAATTTCCTAGTTATCCATTTTCTTCTTCGCTCCTCATAATGATCAAGAACAGTTCTTGTTAGAACACTTAAATGACATTATGGTAGGATTAGATCTTTTTGTAACTCATTGGCAGAAATTCTGAATATAGCACATTTTGACGTGATGTTGAGCTTAAACTTTATCCTCATTTGTGCACCAACGTGGAAATCACATTCTGTAGGATGATTTGCCTTGCCTAGCTGTTCAATCAGTACATTCAAACCTTTCTTTTCAATTGCTCGATGTAAACTCAGAAGGGTATTGTAAGTAGGTAACTGGTTGAGTCAACTCCAAAACATTTCCACCAATTTCATCATCTAACAGGGCATCGTTACGTTAGTTCAAAACTGTGAGATGTTCTACCTCAGAGTCATTTGTCAAGGAAGAATATCCTCTTTCCTCTTCTCCATCAACTTCCTCATGATCTTCTTCATCGACTTCCTCTTACGTTTCTTCTATTCCTATTTTCCATCGACTTTACTTGACTACTAAATTCGAAAATATTGGTCACACATTCTTTTAAATGTGTTAGAGTGGTGTCTCTTTCAATGGTAGTTATCGTTGATTCACCACTGAAATACTTAATATCCCATAAAACTAAGTTGATGTTACTAACATAAAGAAAATTGATAGTCACCATTTCAACAGTAATACACACCTAACTGATTTTAAAATATGAGTTAGGAACTCTAACATATTAGACTATCTAAACATTTAGGCATTCTAAAATTATCAAGACAAAAATGAAATTGTCTGAGTATCTTTTTCAATGATACAAACTTCTTCTATGACGATTGCTTGATTGTTTTAGAGGTTTTTCCGACGAAGGCTGGACAAATTGAAGCCTTAGTGCTAAAGGAAATGTACCTGATTGACCGACACATTTATACACCTTCTACCTATGAATAACAGTCAAAGGCTGGTAGCAATTAACCTTCCACACGTAACTGTCAATCACGGATGGAGGATGTATAAAAAATGCAACACACATTTCTTTCCACCATCGTCTTTTCCATTCCACCGAGACTCTACCCAACCTAAACACGTGTCTTTTACCTTCCACCGAGATTATATGGAGATACTATAATTATTGGTAGCATCCTAGCTTACTTAGTCATACACATATGAAGACCCGACACTCATATCCCCGAAATTATCATTTAGCTATATATAGATACTATAATTATTATGAGCTCCATATAGTTAGCGGTTTTGCACTCATTAAGGTGTGAATTCTCGAATCTATCAGGGTTGATGAGGTCCAATTCCACCTCATCACACCCCATTAAGAGTGAGCTAGTAGACCATGAAGACTATCACCGAACCATGACCGACCACGACCAGACCAAAAAGACTGGACAATTTGTAGACTGAAACCAATATCTTGGCTTATTGATCTTTTCGGTCTTGGTCCTATTTCAGTTTTAGATCATTAAGACTAAAGGGACTGTTGGAGACCATTAAATAATTTTAATTGAGTTGTTCTTATATATGTGATACACTCGAGGTAAGAATTTAATTTCTTTCAATAAAATTAATTATAAAAGAACGCTTTATAAAAGAACGCTTTATAAAAGAACGCTTGAAGAAAATTATCATATAATTCAAACAAAAATTATTTCAATTCATAGTAAATTATAGAAATATTAATAAATTATATTAGATAGTATTTTGTTATAGCAATTTATATAGTTGTATATTCTGATATTAAATTATATTGGGTAGTACAGCTATATTAATTTTTATTTTTATTTAAAAAAACTGTATAATCGGTTGATTTCGATTTAGAATGAAAATGTGTCAATTAAACAAAATATTACGTAGATGTATTACATATTTTATAAAGAAATAAAAAAAATTCAAATTGATAATAGAAAATTCTTTTAGAGAAAAATACAAAATAAGCATAATTTGTTTTATAATTCTAACTGTTCATTTATTGATTATATCAAACAATTTTTCTTATTTATAATTATATGTATATATTTAAGTTATATGTGGCTAGAGAATCTGGTATGTAATGAGGTGATAAAGGATGCTCGGGAGAGACCAACAACACGGAGGGAAACATAAAAGGGTTTACACAAAGTTGAACAAATGTCGCAAGCAACTCACGACATGGAGTAAGATACACTTTGGGAACAACATGAGAGAAGTTGCAAGTATAAAGGCATCCCTAAGACACACTGTGCAAGGGGGGATGGACGAAGAGGCGGTGCGGCAGGAAATAAGGCTAAAGGGGAAACTCAAATCCCTTTGGACAAGAGAGGAAACATATTGGAAACAAAGGTCAATGATTAAATGGCTCAGGGAAGGGGACCGAAACACCACCTTCTTCCACCAAACAACAATATGGAGGCGAAGGCGTACCGAAATATGTCGCTTGAGGGGAATGAATGGGGAGTGGATAGAGAACGAGGGGAGGATAGCCGATGAGCTATATCGCTACTATGGGGACATGTTTACCTAGGAGCAAACCAAACCGGGAGAAGAGTTCCTCCGACACATACCTAATCAAGTGACAACCGAAATGAATGACAAAAGGGAGGTAACGGACATAGAAATCCGGGCGGCAACATACCAATTGGGAGGATCACGAGCGCCGGATCCAGACGGGTTTCTTGGTCTGTTTTACCAAAGGAAATGGAACATAGTTGGGGCAGATGTCATCACCGCGATCAAGGAATTATTCAGAACAGGTATCATCCTAAACACCCTTAATAATACCGATATTGTACTTAATCCAAAAGTGCAAACCCCGACAAAACCCACTGATTTTTGGCCTATAAGTTGTTGCAACTTCATGAACCGATTTTAAATATATCTATCAGAGCTTATCACTCCTTTCAAGAGTGTCTTTGTATCAGGTAGACACATTCAGGACAACATCATGGTAGCACACGAACTATTTCATCACCTACAAACGGGCCAAAATGGGAACAAGGTGGATTGTGCCCTAAAGATCGACATGCAAAAGGCGTATGACAGAGTAGAATGAGACTTCCTACTGGACACACTAAGAGGTAGAGGTTTCACAGAAAAGTGGTTGGGATGGATTAAGGTCTGTAGATCAGCAACCACATACCAAGTGGTGGTTAACGGGGCACGAACTGAACTCATATGTCCAACATGAGGTATCCGACAAGGTGACCCACTCTCACCTTACTTGTTTATCTTACTTGCGGATGTGCTATCAAGGAGGATTCTCGGGGCAGCTAGGGAGGAGGACATAAGGAGGATAACACTAAGGAGACTATGCGCGGAACTACATCATATTTTCTTTGCAGATGACTCGCTCTTTTTTATCAGTGGACCAACCGAGAATGTTGAACACCTCAGGAGGATTCTGGACAATTACTGCAAGGTCTCGGGAGAAGGGATAAACAGGGAGAAATCGATCCTTTACTTCAACAAAGGGGCGGGGAAAACCGAGCGGAGAGAGGTGGAGGAGTCCCTTAACATACGTAGCACTAGTGACCCGGGCAAGTACTTGGGATTACCATTGATATGGGGACGGTCAAAGAAGAAGGCCTTGGAATCCCTAAAAACCACTGTAAAAAACAAGCTTTAAGGGTGGGGGCCGAAGACTTTAAACCAAGCGGGAAAGGAAGTCTTCATCAAGGCCATCATTACCGCGATACCTACATATGTGATGAGTGTATTTTGGTTACCAAAAACATGGTGCTCAGAAATAGATGTTCTCATTGCGGGCGGACTTTTGGTGGGGACAAACCGTGGAGGAAAAGAAAACCCACTGGCGAAGATGGGGGATCCTAACAAAGGCAAAGGAGATAGGGGGTTCCGAGAGCTACAAAGCTTCAACACAGCCCTACTCACGAAGATGGTGGGTCGCATAATGACTGAATCGAACAGTCTATGTGCGCAGGTCCTAAATGGACTATATTTCCCGAGATGGCCTTTCCTAGAGGTGACAAAAGGAGGCCGAGCCTCGTGGGGGCGGAGTAGTATTATGCACGGCCAAGAGATGATAAAGCAAGAGGAGGGGTGGATGATAGGAACTGGGGAGAATGTCTGAGTTTTTGGTGATCCGTGGATCTACACAAAGGAAAACAAGAGGGTGAGTATCGAGACTAGGGTGGAGAACGGAGAGGATCTACTAGTTCAGGAACTTATTCAATCGAATGGAGCAGGGAATGAGGGCCTTGTGAGAAGCATTGTAAACCGCGAAGATGCTGAACACATCCTCAATATCCCGCTACCGCATGATGGAGGGAAGTGATCGGTATATATGGCTACATACGAGGGATAGAACATCTATGGTCCAATCGGTATACCACAAAATAAGAGAAATTTCCGACCGAAGTGTAGGACTGAGCACATCAATCCATAGCGCGTTTTGGAAGGGCATTTGGGCGACAAAGGTGATACCCAAGGTAAAGAATTTCGTTTGGAGACTTGCAACGAACGTCATAGCCGTCAAGGCGAATATGGTTAGATGGGGTATGAATGTAAGGCACGGATGCCCCTTATGTGGAGAAGTTGAAACAAGGGAACACATGATCCTTGAGTGCGGTTGGACCGAACAGGTATGGCTTGGAGTACTAGGACTAAAAGTGGACCGTTCAAAGAACTTAGACGTGGTCAAATGGCTCGAGGGGAAGAGAAAGGAACCGAGGGGTCAAGGAATGGATAGCGAGAGAAGATGGGCACTCGCATTGATCGCATGTTGGCAAATATGGAAGACAAGGTGTAAGGCGGCATTTGAATCCAAGCAACCCTGCCAAAGGGTCGTTATCGAGGAGATCAAGTGAACATATACGGAGCAACTATTGAGTGGCCAACCTAGCCATGAAGAGACCACCGGAAGGCCATCGACCGAAGAACGAATGCACCAAGAGTGGCGACCACCGACGACAAACACGATCAAGATCAATTGTGATGCATCGTGGTGCCAACAATCGAGACGAGCGGGAATAGGAGTAGTAGCACGGGACAACCACGACAAAGTCGTTGGGGGATTAAACCGGCGATACTGAAGCGGTGACATTGAAACAATAGAGACCATGGCTATACATGAAGGGGTAAGATAAGCGATAGAATCGGGATGGCCAAACATTGTCATCGAGATGAACTCACAAGTGGTTCACCAACAAATAGAGAACGGTCTGACGCATTGGAGGGTTTCAACCATCATTACAAACATCTGAGCACTAGCGAGGCAATTCGAGCAAGTGCAATGGTGAGCTACTCCAAGGACGACAAATGAGTGTGCAAATTGGATAGCAAAACAAGCACGATTGGGAGTGAGTCTAAATGATTGGATCAAAAGACCACCACTGTCATTTATATGTTTAGTAGCAAATGATTGTATGTATGAACAACCGTGATCATGAATCACGACGTTTTATTTCATCAAGTAAAGCGTTAATTTGACAAAAAAAAACAAAAAAGATGTTTTAATTATTGAGAGTGTTCCAATTAACCTCAGCATACTTCAAGATGACCCACCACACAATATCCGCAAGTAGAAATAATATTTATATGGATATACTATAATTAGTAGTATTTCTTTGATAGAAGTTATGAACTCGTCAATGTTGACATACAATACCCATTGAACACGAAGGTCTGGGTTATATGGAGACACAATAACAATTGGGAGTGTCTTCTTTCTCCTAATCAAATCCCATAAGAATCACCATTATAGTGGACATAACATTATGACACCATTTTGATAAACTGCTATGTCTATCCCCAAAAGATGAACTACTTACTAGATTGAGATATTATAATTATTTAGTAGCGTAGTTAGATGAAGATACTATAATTATTTAGAGTGTAGTGTAACTCAGAATGTAATGTTATTTGCTTGGTTATAGTTGTAACTTGTTTAGTAATTGAACCTAACTTGTTTTAGTAATTGTAACTTGGTTTTAGAAATGCTTGAATATATATATATATATATATATATATCAATAAAGATATTAAGTATCGAGAAAAATGTTTGTAAAATAATTTTTATTAGAAACACTTGAAAAAATGTTCAAAAAATTAGATTCAATAATCATGACTTATAAGACTAAATGTTAATCTAAATACAATTTAAAATATAAAAGTTTAAAAACTCTTAAATATTTTTAAAAAATTGCTCGAGCGACTAGGAGCATATAACACTACTTCTTGGATTGTGTGGACTACAAAGAATGCTACTTCTTTTTTGGTTAAATGTTACTTTTTAATTTTGTTAAAATATAACATTTGTGCCCATAATTTTGCTTTGTTACACATTATTTTCTTGATTTCTTGTTCTGTTGCATATTTCTTATGTTTTTTTTTTAAATATTATAGTACCTACTCTTTTATAAAATTAACGCATTAAAGCACCAGCGGAATCACAAGGCAGCGGAGAAGAAGAAGCTATGCGTGAGGAGAGAAGCAATGGAGACAATAGGTGGACGAGCAATTTTCTATTAAATAATTTTTAAAAAAAAAACAATTCTTCTAAAATATACCCTATTTTATAATCAAATGCTAAAACATTCTTTGTTTTAAACTAATTACTAAAATTTAAAAATTACTATCAAACAACCAAATTTATTTTATAACTGAATACTAAAATATTATGTTCAAAACTAATTACTGGTAGAGTTTTTTATTCTACTTACACCACTGTCAGTCGCTCACATACTGATTTTTTTTTAAGTAACTATGTTACTTTTTTTATTTAAAAAAGTAAGTATACAGATTTTGTTTTTAGAAAAATGGGTATACGCGCACCCTAGGAGTGCGCCTATTCACAAAAGTGGCGCCTGCTATGTTTTGTTTTTGTTAAATTATTTTTTTTTAGAATATGATGGCTCGATGTTTAATTAAAAATAAAATTATGTATCTATTAAAAAAAAATTAAGTATATAATTAAATTTCTCACCTAATGCATTTACTTATTTCGATCAAATTTGGGTGTAAACGATGTTAGGTTACAAAATCACTATATTTTTAATCAAACAAATTATCCTACGTAGATAATTGATTTACGACCTAAATGACGTTAACCGTGTTGAGTTTGGACTTACATGGTCCGAGTTATAATTTTTTAAGTACAATTTTCATATCTCAACTTACGGCATGCCATACAGTCAATCCATAAATCCAAATTTAATATTCTTTTGCATCATTTGAACCGCAATTAAAATATCTACTTACTATAATTTTTTAAAAAAATTTAATAGATACATAATTTTATTTTTAATTAAACATCGAGCCATCATATTCCAAAAAAAAATAATTTAAAAAAAAAAAAACATAGCAGGCGCCACTTTTGTGAATAGGCGCACTCCTAGGGTGCGCGTATACCCATTTTTCTAAAAACAAAATCTGTATACTTACTTTTTTAAATAAAAAAAGTAACATAGTTACTTAAAAAAAAATCAGTATGTGAGCGACTGACAGTGGTGTAAGTAGAATAAAAAACTCTACCAGTAATTAGTTTTGAACATAATATTTTAGTATTCAGTTATAAAATAAATTTGGTTGTTTGATAGTAATTTTTAAATTTTAGTAATTAGTTTAAAACAAAGAATGTTTTAGCATTTGATTATAAAATAGGGTATATTTTAGAAGAATTGTTTTTTATTTTTAAATTATTTAGTAGAAAATTGCTCGTCCACCTATTGTCTCCATTGCTTCTCTCCTCACGCATAGCTTCTTCTTCTCCGCTGCCTTGTGATTCCGCTGGTGCTTTAATGCGTTAATTTTATAAAAGAGTAGGTACTATAATATTTTAAAAAAAAAACACAAGAAATATGCAACAGAACAAGAAATCAAGAAAATAATGTGTAACAAAGCAAAATTATGGGCACAAATGTTATATTTTAACAAAATTAAAAAGTAACATTTAACCAAAAAAGAAGTAGCATTCTTTGTAGTCCACACAATCCAAGAAGTAGTGTTATATGCTCCTAGTCGCTCGAGCAATTTTTTAAAAATATTTAAGAGTTTTTAAATTTTATTATTTCATTATCTTATGCAAATTAAGTTTAGTTTTACATTAATAATATTTTTAAGAAGTGCTCAATGTTTGTACTATTCTTGTATTATCCTAGGAGTCGGGTTGATTATGTTCTCGTAAGACCTCACTCACGACCAACGACGGCAATGTGCACGCGCGTAGCGTGTGCCGGGGTCTAGTATAGACATTAGGAAAATACACGTAAGTGGATTACGCAAAATTTCAATATAACTTAGTAGTTAATTAGATATATCTATATATATACGCAACACATATCTACATATTATGAAGGTACATCATTGAGTTTATTCCAATTTTACTTTAAACACTTGATTAAAAATATTATTTGAATTGTAAAACTAAACTTAAATTACCTAATATAATTAAATAAAATTAATTTTGTTTTAAATAATTTTAAAAAATTACTCGAGCAACCGGGAGCCTCTTTAGTAGTGGTTCTTACTCCCGGTTGCTCGAGCAATTTTTTAAAAATATTTGCTACTAAGAATATGATCAAACAAATATATGTCGATATTTGATAAAGTTGACCTTGCGCATTGTTTATAGTCACTTATAGTCATACTGTGAGTATTTTCACTAACATACCATGTCATAATATCTTATCTCATATCAACTATCCCTTAATGTCTGACCTCGAATTAATTTCAATGAGTATTCATACTGACGATTACAACGAGTATTACAAATCTATCATGACAACATCAACTATTGTTTAATGCTCAATCTAGAACTTTTTATGAGTAATTTTCACTCATATACCATGTCATACTATCTCATCTCATACAACCTATCGTTAATGCCCGACCTTGAACTTTGTATGAGTATTCATACTAACGTCGAACTTTGTATGAGTATTTTCACTCCGACAACATTCGTAGGATTCGGTCCTATGCACTCATACTATTTGAGATTTAAGATGTACGCTCATAAGTCAGAACTCGTCAATGAATACATTCAATATACTCTTAAGGTATCTTAACACGTTCACTACCATGTCTATAAAATAACGACTATTACAAATCTACCATGACAACATCAAAAAATTCCCACTATTTTGCACGAAAAATAAAATTATATATTTGATCAATTTATTTCTTGTTTTTTTACTTTGATATTTTCAGAAATTATAAAATATGGGTAAGTTAAGTTTAATTATATTTTAATTTCAGATATATTTATCAAATGTTTAATTCTCATATCAACACCTCGAGCACGGTAAATATTTATCATATTTGTTTCTAAGAATATGATCAAAAAATAAATATGTCGATATTTGGACAAAATTAAGTATTTTACTTTCGATATGCAACTGACCTTTCTTTGAGTATTTTACTCCTGACATCCGATCAACATTTCTTTGTGTATTATACTCCCGACATCTGACCGACCTTCGTTTCAGTATTATAGTCCCGACATTCAACGTTTCTTTGAGTATGTTCTTTGATTATTATACTGCTGACATCCCCTGGATTTGAACCTGGGCGCTGTCACAATTTATAATTTAAGACGCACGCCTTAACAAACTGTGTCATAAGTCTGAACATGTCAGTGATGACATTTAATATACTTTTAAAATCTCTTAACAAACTCATTATGATGTCTATGAAACGACGTTTATAAAAAATATAATGTGATAACATCAAACAATTACCATAAAAATAAAATTAGATATTTTATTAATTATTTTCCTTATTTTGATATTTTCAGAGTTATTTTATTTTAATATTTCCAGAGTTCATAAAATAGGGTTGAGAGTTAGGTAAATTCATATTTTAATTTTAGATATATTTAAAATGTAGAGTTAAAGTAAAGAAATACTCATAGAATATAAATTTGACAAATCCTAAAAGTATTTTATAAATATAATAAATAATAAGCACTGAAAATTAATATTGGTTTTTATATTTTAGTAATTCGTAAAATATTATTTCAACACATCACCACGGTTATTTTAATTTTGCAGTAAAATATTTTTGTTACATTTTTCTCGACATGTAATACATAAATTTGGAATGATATTATAGTTTTGAGTAATAACATATTAACAACTTTGTGTAGCTGGAATCATTTATGCATCTTGTTGAGATAATAGTGACAGCACGGTAAAGATATTAACAACTTAACTTTGGGTAGCTGTAATCATTTATCCATCTTGTTGAGACAATAGTGACAGCACGGTAAAGATAATTATGAAACAGTTATCAAAATATCAAAGTTATTTTATTTTATGAGCGTGCACTAATTAAGACGACATTATTGAGAAACTTATGAGACAGTAGGTTAATTTTGATATTTACTATGCACTAATAATAATAAAGAAAATATAATTATCACAACTTCTTTAATTAATGTTGCATAATTATGTAGCTGTTAATACGTATGTCTTCAAGACGTATGTCTTCAAGTTATAAGGTAATAAGTTTAAGTCTCCGTAAAAATATTATTTATAAGATTTTTGAGAAAGACATTTAAATGACCAAAATAGTAATAATAAATATAAATTATTAGATTATTAAAGAACATTTTTGTAATTTAGACAGATCGCGGTTACGTAAACATTTCCGGTATATAACGATTGTTTATAGCTACTAGCTAGCTATACTACACTAGAGTTGTTAATACTGTTATTTCAAGGAAAGGAAGCGTTGAGTTTGATGTCTGTGGGATTCACATCAATGGCAAATCCCTTTCCGTGCTGCTTCCAGTAGTCTGCTTGAGGGTTGATCCACTCAGGCTCCTCTATTTCTACCCTCGACTCCTTGAATGAGTCGACAGATATATTGTACTTTCTGTCACGTTGCTGCACCAGATCAGGACTCACCAGACCCATCTGCACTCCTTGGGGGGACATCATTAGGGCTGGGGCTCCCAGTGGAAGACGATCACCTAATTGCATATGTGATCATTTGCATCATACTAGATATATAGAATAACTTAAATCTTATATATATATACGCCAAGAACAGACCTCGATCGACCTGCCAAGTGCACCAGAACTTGCCATAAGTCTTGGCAAGGTTTTTGAGCTCTGGTTTCCCTACCATCTCTGGGACTCGCGGGTTAACCCATAAACCCGACTTAATTTCATAAGCATGGGAATGCCACAGTTTCTGTTCATCAGGTGGCAGACCTTCAAATATCTTATCCGACACTATGTACTCCACACCTGATCATGCATGTTCATTTGGTAAAAAAAAAAAACGCGTTTTTATAATCTCGAAAAAATGCTTCTTCTTTTTTTTTTTTTTTTTATAAATATGATGGTGCGATAGTAATAACACAATACCGATGAGACGGGCTGATGAGTCATCAGAGTCGTAAACAGCGCACTGAAGGAAATCCTGGTTGAGTCGACTGATGAAGTGATGGGTGATGATCTGGCGGCCCATGTCGTGAGCATAGAGCGCAAAAGTGCATACGTGCTGACTCATCATCTTGATCGGCTTCAGAGACTGCATCATGGCTGCCCCCTTGTCCACCTTGTGCTGACCCATCGTCATCGCCTTCCCTGGTGGCTGTACTCCGCCTTGGTGCGGCATAGGCCCTGGTGACTTGTTACTCGAAGCCATCGATTCGATATATTTCAGTTTCCTTCACTGCCATGTCTCTGTGATTTCAATTCTTATTATGTAGAGGAAGGGTGAAAAGAGGGAGAGAGTGATGAAGCAACGTGTTGGAGTGTTGAAATGCCACATGGTTGATATGGAACATGCTGTGTGATTGTTTGCAAGGTGTTCGACCTTATTTGACACATGGCTTCGCAAGCGTCATAAAGATGGGACAGGATATTTCCTTGTAAAGATGGGCAACGTTTATCTTATGTTTCTGTACTACATACAATAATTAATGCTGATTATGTAAATAGGGTGACAACGATTGTGTTGGTTTTGTTTGATTTATTAATTAGTGGAAAGAGTCTTCATTTTACCTTTATAATTCCTAGTTTATCAGTTCTGGATCGTAATCATTAGTTACACCCATTATGAAATGAAATCTAAGGATATAGGATAAGACAAAAGATACAGACAACATTCCGGTTAAACTTTTGCTATTTTTGCTAATAGTATTCTTTTGGCCCAGCTAATTTTGCTAATAATATTCCCTAGTGCCCACTGATTTCAAACCGATAAGCTGCTGCAACTTACTATATATGATCATATCAAAAGTTATGATAAATAGAGTCAAAACCTATTTACCCGAACTTATCACCCCCTAAAGACACTAAACCAGGCAAGAAAGTAAGTGTTGATAAAAGCGGTAATTACGGCGATACCCACATATGTGATGAGCATTTTCAACCTACCTAATACATGGTGCTTGGAAATCAACTCTATGATAGCGGACTTTTGATGGGGCACCACATCGGATAGAAGGAGGACGCATTGGAAGAGATAAGACATACTGACCACCTCAAAGAGTGCGGGAGGACTAGGGTTTCGAGAGCTCCAAACGTTCAACAAAGCCTTACTCACCAAGATGGTAGTGCGAGTCCTACAAGAACGAACAACATTGTGGGTGCATAATTAAAGGGACGGTACTTTCCAAACTGCAGTTTCCTAGAGGCGGAAAGGGGAGGAAGAGCATCTTCGGATTGGAGTAGCCTCATAGTAGGACGAGATGTGCTAAGACAAGAGGGGCTATGGACAATCGGAACGGGCGAAAGGATCCGGATATAGTCGGACCCATGGGTATACTCGACACTGGGTTTCCGAGTTTAGGGTAGACCGCCGGATGACACAAGGCCAGAACCCCGAGTATGCGACCTGATCAGACAAGGACGAAGATGGAACGAGCAGAAGGATCGGGATACGGTGGCGAGTGGCGATGTCGAACTCATAATAAACATACCACTCACACAGGAACGAAAGGAAGACGAGTACATCTGGCCTCACTCGAAGGATGTCAAACCACGAGCAAGATTGGTCTACCACCGTCTACGTGAGCTGCAAACCACCTACTCGGACCACGGGGGCAGCTACAACCAAGATAGCGGTATGTAGAAGGCCATATGAGGGGCGAGCATAATACCGAACACCAAGAACTATGTATGGAGGCTAGTGTCAAACGCAGTGGCGGTGAAGAAAAACATGATCCGTCGCAGTTGGTAGTCGACCCGAGATGCCCAGTATACGGGGACGAAGAGACAACCGAACACATGGTGTTTGGATGTAGGTGGACAGAGTTGGTGTGGGGCGAGATGCTGGGGGTCATCCAGAATGACACACACCCATTGGACGTCACAAGGTGGCTGGACGAAAGGCGTCGAGAAGGGTATGGAATAACACCCCATCAGGAGACGCCATGGGAGAAATGCATGCTCACGACCTAGTTCATCTGGTAATCAAGGTGTAAGGCCGAGTTCGAGGGCATCCAACCAAACCCAGTTAGTGTAATAGATGAGATCAATCAGGCAGTGGCTGAGCTGAGCCGCACTAAACAGCTCCAAATAGACCAACGGACTAGGTGACACCAAAAATGGGCGAAGCCGAGCACGGGATCGATCAAGCTAAATTGTGACGCCTCGTGGTGTGCAAGAACCAACTTGGGAGGGATCGGTGTGGTAGCACGAGATGAGCAAGGAGAGGTCATAAGGGCCATCAATAGACGACTCCAGAGCGACAACATCACAACACTGGAAGCAATAGCAAGACAAGAAGGGATAAGACTAGCGAAGGAGATGGCATGGAGTAACATCATTGTCGAATCTGAATCCCAAGTGGTGAACAAACAAATCTGACAAGGGGCGACATAATGGAGATTAACGACGATAATAGCGAACATCCAAGCACTAGCCAATGATGTAGAGAAAGTGCAATGGCAAGCAATTCCAAGGACAACAAAAGAATGCACAAACTAGATAGCAAAGCAAGCAAGAATTGGAGTGCGACTTAATGATTGGGTCTCCCGACCCCCACTTCCTTTTATATGTTCATTAGTGAATGATTGTAACAATGAACTTTCGTGACACCATGTCACGCCGTTTAATTTCATCAAATGAAAAGAGTATTTTGGCCATAATATATCTATATTTATATTAATCACATATAATATTGACACATAAGAGTTTTATTATATTTTCTCTCTTAAGGTTAAATTAATCTCTTATAATGGTTCAAGTCAATTATAAAATTCTCATTACTATGTGGCATGTCATGTAAATCACTTTAAAATCCTTAAAAATCTCTCATACAGTTTCAAAATATATTACAAAACTCATATCATTTTTCTTTATTTCACATTATAATTTTAATTTTTCTTAAATATATTTTATGAAGAAAAAATTATATAATAATAAAATACATAATATTATATTTTATGAATATCAAAATATGCACATATTAAAATTTAATTTTATAAATTAAAATATAAATTAATTAATAAATTCATTTCATCTATCACATAGTACTGATTTTAGTATAAATACGTCAATTTGTTTTCCCTATTATTGAATCAGACCCAGTAGGATAGAATTAATAAGGAGTATGTTTACATTTATTTATCTAAAGTACTCTTTATAATTAAAAAAATGGAGATATCAGTGAAAATGCCAGTTGGTGTAGCTAATCGCTGCAACAAACCTATTGGAACAAATGGGTCAGTTGCGAATATATTGGCGGATATCACGTTTCTCTCCTTTCCAATACACGACTCCTAGGAGATGTTGGGTGGTGGCATGAATGTCGGAGTGGCCACCCATGGTCAAACTATGCTTCATCTCCAGGAGTTCCCTTCGTACAGGTCAACCACAATTTTTCCTTTTCTCCACAGAGTGTCATCGCGCCAAGAGAAAATAGGGTGTGGCACGACTTGTTTCAGGGCAGCGATTAAGTTCACGGTGCTGACATCTAACTTCCAGCTATCCCGGATTCGAGTGAATGATGCAGGTGGCATGCAAGAGATTATGATCGTAACAAGCTATATCGTTTTTAGCAAGCGTGATAGGGGATCTCCTACAATATTCACCTTCCCGACCTTGTACACTATCTCGTTGTCAAACCCTAGGAGCTTGGCAAGCCACGTTTGCTAAAACGGCGTGGAGATTTTCTATTCGAGATGGTGTTTGAGGTTCTCCTGGTCTGTCAATATGACAACGTGGTGCGCAATCAGGTAGCAATGCCATTTTTTAACTGCAAATAGGATGTCGAGAAGCTCCTTTTCAAAGGTTGACAATCCTTAATGTTTTGTAGACAACGACTTGCTAATATAAGCAATGGGATGACCCTCCTGCATTAAAACGACATCAATGCAAACGGCTGAAGCATCTGTTTCGATGATGAAGGTCTTGGTGAAATCAGAAAGTGCAAGGATTGGGCATGATGTAAGGCACATTTGAGGCAGTGTAAGGCGATAACAACTGCAGGAACCAAATCCTTTGATGAATCGTCGGTAGTAACTCGCGAGTCCAAGGAATCCCCGCTAGAGCGGGGAATGGTGCAGTGAAAACTCATAACCATGGTTATAAACGTTATTTTTCTATATGGTTAACCGTACAATTATGGTGTGGTGCAGTTATGGTGATGAATTTTCTTCCCATAATGGTTATGGTTATGGTATTTTTGTCATACCCATGGCTATAAACATGGTTATTATATAAATATAATAATAATTTAATATTTATAAATACTAATTACAAAAGTAGGGTTTTCACTTTTAGATTTCACGAATATAATATTCCAGGGCCAATTGTAATTGAATGATGTAAATGTTATATGATATTAGTGTTAATTTTAAATGATATTAATGCTGAATATTTTTATTGATTGTGACATAAATTTATGTATTTTGAAGATAACATTTATAATGTTCCATTATATTTCAGATGGTAGTAATAAATATGGCTTTACAATTAAAAACGTGGTTAATAACCATGGTTATGGTATTGGAAATTATACCTGTAATGGTTATGGTTATGGTATGCAATTTAAAAATACGGTATAGTTATGGTATTTGACATAACTATTATCACACCATACCATAACCATTGTCAACTCTAATCCCCGCAGCTGCTTCAGGTTGGTAGGGGTCGACCAAGAGGAAATAACAACAATTAGGGGTGGGCATGAACCGGTTCGGGGCCAAACCAGTTCATGAAGCACACCTTTACCACATTTTAAAGAGGCACGGTTTACCGCTCCAGTTTTTGGTCGCTCCAGATTTTGACTAATTTATCGTACCTCTTATGAACCGGTTTAAAAACCGGTTCGTCCGAACCACTTTATATATATTAAAAAAAACTATAATAATACATAATACATAAACCATAATCCATAAACCATAATCCTAATCCATAAATCCTAATATATAATCCATAAACCATTATCCATTAACCATTAACCATAATCCATAAACCATAATCCATAATCTATAAACCATAATACATAATACATAATTCATTGTACTAATGTAGATTGTAAATCATCACCGAACCAACTTTAGTCTAATGGTTTAGAGTATATATTTTAAAAGTTAAATATAATATTATATTAAAACCGGTACAAGAAGTGGTACGGTTTACTATTTGTGAACTGTTTTTTTGTACCTCATATGAACCACTCCATTTTTGGAGATAAACCATTTGGTTTGTGAACCGGTTCGTCCGAACCGATTCAAAAACGGTACGGTTCAGGTACGGTTCGACCCAACCGGGTTTTTATGCCCAGCCCTACCGGAAATGCTAGATGCATTTGTGGAGACGCCTTGACCGGTCACAAAATGGTCGAGATATTCCACGTGAGACCCTGCGAAGGAGCATTTCGAGCGCTCCGCAAAAAGAGATTTATTCGAAAAATTCTACAGGACAGTCCAAAGGTGCTCAACGTGGACTGCATGGTCAGTGTTGTAGACAAGTATGTTGTAAAACAAAAAAACGCAAAATGACGAAGAATTTGAATACCGAGCTGATGAGCTGCTGGAACGCCGCCGACGCATTTGTAAGGCTAAATGGCATGACCAAGAATTTAAAATGGTTTTCTTGCTTGCGAAACGATGTTTCATGTGAATCTGATGGTACCTTGGGCGAAGGTCCATCTTGGAGACAACTGTGGCGACGTGGAGCTCGTCGAGCAATTCTTCTATAAAAGGATTAGGAAACTTATTTTTGATCGTCACCTCGTTCGGTTTTCGGTAGTTGGTACATAAGCGCCCCGTGCCATCTTAATTTTTTCCGAGCACTACAGTGACCGAGAGGGCACTGTTGCTGGGTTGAATTATCTTTTGATGCAGTATTTTGACAATCATTTTCTCGATCGCCGCTTTTTGCATGGACGACGATGGGATTAGTATCCTATTTGAAATCGATACGGTGATCGAAGTGGCGTTGGGGTGGTAAATATTCAGGTTCCGCAAACACGTCCCATAATCACTGAGAAGGGATTGCAGTTGGTCGGCCTGATCCTCCGCAATCTGTAGAAGGGGAGAGGTGGAAGCTTCTGCAGTAATTAATATGTTTCACAAATGGATAGCGAAATTGCTCGAACTCTTGTTGAGGAGCTTGACCATATTCGAAGGGCTAGTAACTTCAATGGTTGGATCTGGCTTGCCTTGCAGCTCACATAAATCGTCTCCATCATAAAATTTGAGATAGAGCTATCAAAAGTTCATCATCAAAACATGATAACCATTGGGCAACCAAGATTAGATCATAACTTCCCAAAGGTAGTAGCATAACATCAGCAAAGTATTTACGTCCTTGTAACATCCAGGTAAAGCCTTTACAAATGTACTTACAACGCATGTTGTTGATGTTTGCGACTGTCGCCTGCATTTGCTGCAATGGTGCGCAGGTACAGCCGAGTTTCCTGGCAGTGTCTAGGTCCAGGACGTTTGGGGTGTTGCCGCTGTCAGTGAGGATGTGCAAACATCAATTACTTGATTTTCCCTTCACACGTATTATTGAGCTGCCAAGGGAGCCAGTCATGGCGTGAAGTGATATTAATGGTTGTTCATCCACGGCGACGTGTGGTGGTGGGTCATCCTCGATAAGAGGTTTATCCTCTTTGATTTACATCATAAATAGGTGGTGACGTTTGCACTTGTTCCCGAAAGTGTACTTCTCGTCATAGCCGAAACATAAGACTTTTGCTCACCTCTCCTCAATCTCTTTACTGGTCAGGTTTTTACTGCCCCGTAGGTTAGTAGTGCGCCAAGGTGGAGCGTTCAGAGGACCGGTACTCACAGTCTTGGGAGGATCTTGGTTAGGTGAGTAGCGGAAGTGGTTGAGGTTTATCAGCTGTAGCACCTAACATGGATTCATTCAACTTTGCCAAGGAGAAAGCATCAAAAAACTGACTTAATGTTTGTCGCACCGTCCTCGGGTCTAGGATTTGAACACGATGGAAAAAGGTGGTGAAAGAGCGATAATACTCACTAGATGTTCCTAATTGTTTCATATTCTTTTAGTCGAGAATAGGATAATCAAATGGACTCAGGTCGAACCTGGAGTTCATGGTTGTAGGACATTCCTCCCACGAGACCATGGCGCCTTGAATGTCCTTCATCTTCATGTAGGACTGGTGCCATATTAGAGCGTCTCCGTAGATTTGAATCCTGGCCAGGTCGACCTTAACTTGGTCTGGAACAGCATCCACCTTGAAGTAATGGTTACATCGGTATAGCCATCCGATAACATCATCGCCATTAAACTTGGGGAAGTCAAGCTTGCTGATGCGAAAGGAACGGGAACCGAGCGTAAACGTTGTTGTTGTGCGTTCGGATGATGCGATGTCACCTTCTGTTCTCTGCATGATACCGTTTGTACGAGCGAACTCCAGGTGTTTGAGAAGTTTGTTCATCGTTGCTTTGAGATCCTCCATAGACGAAGCTTGTTCGTCGATAAACTGCCAAATCTCTGTCAGCATCTTGTCGTTCTGTTGCCAACATGTTTATTCCATGAAAAAGGTGGAAAGACTGGAACAGAGAAAACAAAAGAGAGAAGGAAGTAGACGCAGAGGGTAGGCAGTGGTCGGCTCTGATACTAGTCATAGGTGTCAGAAGAGAATTATTAGAGAAGGAACGTCAAAGGAATATCAGGTTATTGTCATTGCAAAAGATGAGGATTCAACTACATAGCTACTCCATAATAAGGAGGTGACAACCCAGGTTCCTATGCTAACAAATTGTACTGCATCAATCATATTATTCCTACTGGACTGTTCTACCAAACCCCACGTGTTGTCTAAAGGTGGAGCTGATAATTGCTTGGGCCTCTCTTATAATAAGGCAAGGTTTGGGCCGCATCAAGATACGAATGAGGTTGTGACGCTATCGACTTTTCTACGGCTCTCAGAGTACACAATGACTGGACCATTGATGAATCTTTTGAGAGCATTGTCAACATTGCTTCCCCCCGGGTACCATGCTCTGGCTAGGAGTGTATTGCTTTTTTTCTCAGACTTGTCCTTCAATACTAAATTATTCAATGGGCATCAGTATACATCACCTAACAAATTGAAAAATGAAAGGGTTTTATCAATGAAGTGTAGTCAAATGGAAATAATCCAACTTTATTGATGTACGCATAGTTTATTGCATGGTTTTCAATTGTTAGAAGAACGTGTGGAGGTGGAAAAACCTTGAATGATTCACTTAGGTGGAAGAAGTAGAGCATCATGATCATATGGCATACTAAGGCATCTATCCTAAAAAGCAGTCAAACTAGAGAAGGCACGACCTTGTTCATCATTTACTTCTCACGACTCTAAAGCAAATCAACATTGGAAGATCAGAAAAAACAACGATTTTACGACTTAATGAGTACAATAGACCCTAAAGAACTCATTCAGTTTTTCCATTTGTTCCTTATGAACCATAATAAATTTTAATCAACCGATCCAATCCTAAATCCCCAATCTCATTATCAACCCTAGATTCTAATTAATCAATTAGGCTCTAGTAATTGTTCTCATCAAAGTCTTTCTTCATCAGCACCGAGTCGAGGTGAGACGACCAATGTGCAGATAATGAAATTGACTGCGGTGATGGATGAATATGAAAGAGAAAATCAATGGCGGATGATTACTTGTTACTTTGGAACGTACAGGGCTGAGGAATGGATGAGGAAGAGAGCAAAAGCTACAGTAAGACGTTTGAAATAACGAAGGGTCTTTATAATTAGGTTTAAAAGTTTTTGTAATTAAATGGCAGCGTGGATAGTTTGGCGGCGGTAAGACTACGTGGTGCATATTTTTCGTCACTAAAATAGTTCATCACCAACAACTATTATTTTGTTGCTAATTTATTGACAATATATATAGTCTATCACTGAATTAGTTTTAAGTTTTTCATAATTAATGATGGTTCAATCGCTTTACTAGCGGTTCAAACATATTAATGACGGTAATATAACATAACATTGTTACTAAATAGCATAATTTAGTGGCAAAAATAACTATCATTAGAAATTATTTTTATACTACTAAATCATATATTTTGTAGCAGCAATATTGATTATCACTTTTATGGCGAAAACATTGATCACTAAAAATGTCTTTCAATATCGGTATAAGTATCGCATCTATACATACCTAACAATGACAATCATATCTATTATTACAAAAATATTGAATTAGTGCCATGGAAAAATATTACGATCACTATATATAGACGTACATTTTTACAGGGGTTAATAATCAAATCACTACCCTAACTTTGGGCACTTTACAAATTCCTACCTGAACTTTGTTTTTTCAAATTTTGCTACCTGTACTTTCAGACTTGGGGCAAATTGCTACCTACGTTAAATTTACTGTTAAATATGGACAGAAAATTACGTGACAATGCATGATTGATCCATAATTCAGAAAACTAAAAATTGTTTGTTAAATACCAAAAAATAGAAAATTTCTAAAAAAATTTGAAAAATAAACGTTTTTAATATAAGATTTTTATTAAAAATTATGAAACAAAATATTTAAAAAACAACTAATCGTTTATTTTTATTTCATATTTTTAATAAAAACATCATATTTTAAACTCTTATTTTCCTAAGGCCAAAAAAAAAACTCTTATTTTCCTTATTAATTTTCCAGATTTTTTCTAATTGTTTTAGTATTTTTAAAAAATAATATAGTTTTTAAAATTATGAATCAATCATGTGCTACTATGTCATTTTTCGTCCATATTTAACGGAGGTAACAATTTGCCCAATGTGTCAAAGTTTATGTAGCACTTAAAAACAAATAAAGTTCGGATAGTGATTTATAAATTGTTCAAAGTTTGGGTAGCAATTTGGTGTATCAATGTTCTTATGATTATTCCAATCATTGAAGGTTCATGACTCCATCTTCTCTTGGATATTCATATTTTATTTCTGGTTTTCCTTCTATTCATAAATCTAAAAGCAGATTCAAAGCTTGTCGTTCGCATTTTGATAAAGATACCAAATTCTATTCGAGATATGTTACTAGAAGATTTTTCTTTGCAAGTTTGAATTTATAATAAATGTGGTTAAGGAGTGTATCTTAGATTAACAATATGTTAAAGGACGTCAGCTTGAATCTTAGCTTGAAGTCATGGCATAGACTTTAATAAAGAGTACACTATAAAGTAATATACACAATTTTTATATATATATATAAGGTCGTGGAAGTCAGAAGAAACTATCTACTTGATTATAAGTTTAGGTTAGGTACACTCTGATATGTCAGATCAAACAATAGGCAACAGGCATTAACGTTTGAAAATAGTAATTGTTGGATCACATAAACAGGAAACTTTTTCATTGTATTCGCTCCTATAACCTGCACAAAAGAAAAGCCAGAGGTATTCCCGTTGTTTTCCATTCGATTACAAAGTTAGTCGGAAATTCGTTTAATCTGAGTACTTATAATGTATGGTAGTAAAGAGATCAGAAAACATTACCTCTTGAATGAGGATGATGATGAAGTATTTATAACTGATGGGTTATGAATATTTGACTTGACTATTTTTAAATTTGGCCCAAGAACATTCGCAAATGGATTTATCAGCCTAATTATATTTTGGCGTCGCCTTTGGCTAATACAGATGTAAGGCGTCGCCCTATAAGGATGTGCCAGAAGACATAAAACACTCAGAATGAGTGCGTGTTAGAACATCCACTGACTACCTTAGTTGGTGCGCCTGAACGCCTATGTATTAGGTCGTCTGCTTTTAACACGCCTATGATTAAACAAGCTTAAAGAATAGTCTCCAGTGTAATAGACTTTGTAAACGAATATTCTTAAAGTTACCATGGTTAGCTCAGCCGAGAGATAGCTCTGATTAGTATGGTAGAATCTGACTTTACTATGGTTCATGTATAGAATGTTATAAATACTTCATCATCATCCTCATTCAAGGGGTAATGTTTTCTGATCTCCCTACTACCATACATTCTAAGTACTCAGATTAAACGAACCTCCAACAAACTTTGTCATCGGAGGGGAAACAACGGGAACACCCCTGGCTTTCCCTTTGTGTACGTTAAAGGAACGAATACAGGGAAGAAGTTTCTGGTTTATGTGATCCAACACATTGGTTTTACTTTGAAGCTTTTCCAACGTCACGGACAGGGCAGTTTCCCTTTTATGCGCCTCCCTTAAGTTTTGTAGCGAGTTGTTCCTTTTGAACAACTTCAGCCTCCAACTTCTTCTGTGTCGCCTCTGAGATGGTGAGGCGACGACGAGTTCGCTTCAGCTCGAACTCGGTCGCCTCTTCTTGGCGGATCGTGGAGATGTTGCGGTCCCTTTCCTCCGCCAAACCCATGATGGTGGCACCCATCTTCAACTGAGCAGGAATAACCTGAAGGATTTTAACTTCAAAATGTTAGGAAAATTCTAAATATAAAAATTCCTAAGGAAATAAAGAAGAAGATAAGTGTATACGTGACTCATCCTCAAGGAGAGGGATTGGCGAACCAATCCATCTAGAGCGTCGTGCTCCAAAATCAGCGGCCCCCTGCCAGCTGGAAGGCACACCCCAAATAGCAAGTGAAGACCCAGGTTGGGGTCTTAACAGGAGTTCCCAGCTACCAAAGGAACCTTCTTCAGTTTGGCGCAAGGCACCCATGGTTATTGAGGGTTAGCGGCGCCTACATTCTCCAGCCGGTCTCGCCTCATATCGTAGTAAGGTCCTGTGTAAGTAGGAGGACCTTCATTTCTGGTGCACGCCAGCACTGAAGGAGGGGTACTCGCCACTCTGGGAGGAGAAGGGAGTACTTCATCGGGAAGGCTGTCCACCAAGATCACGTCCTGGGACTCGGTAGCAGGAGTCCGAGCAGGAGTTTGCACCTTGGATTTGAAGACTTCTGCAGGCGTCGCCCCTGTCGGTTCAAAGGAACGGTGAAATGCTCCTTTTTTAGGACATCATTGTGATACTTGGTGTAGGTCCACATGATGCCACCATAGGACAAGACAGGAGGACCTCACGTTTTAGTTAATAAAATGTTTTTCCTATAACTAATGACGCTGTTACTAATCCAATAGGATTTTAGGATCACACCTTTGAAAGCCACGATGACTTCATTTGTAGTATCGCTGAAAAGTTCGGCTGGGGACTTAAGAGGGTCAAGTGGCTCCTCCATGGGTTTCGCCTTCTTTTGCCCCTTTGAGGATTGATGGTTCTTGCGTTTCCTAGAGCCATCAGGAGCATCGCCCTTGATCTCCTTCGCCCTTTTCTTCTCCTTCAACGCCTTTTTCTGTGAAGCGTCTAACAGATGATAAAATAAAGCAAAATCATTGTCTGTAAAAAATAGAAGAATATGTTATTTACCGGAGTTAATGGAAGAAGGTGATGCTCTACAAGGGATACGCCAACTTCCTCTAAATCAAACTCACTGGTCTCTTTTAAGATTATATGTGCGTGCCCTACCTTAAGATCCAGGTACATTGACGCCAAGGCATCCATGTTTGTCGAGCACAGTTCCTCGACGCTGGGGAAGGGATCTTTGCTCGCCTTCGACGATCCTAGACACTAGGGAACACCTCCTTGGAAAAAGAAGTAGGCGATCTTCCAATTCGAGTTTCTGGTTCGGAAACCCGTGACTAAGGGACGAGTGGAATCCCATGTCCATTATTTGAAAGGAAGAACCACTTGGGTAGTAAAAAGGTGAACCCCCAGACGATTTGCATCCAAGCAATAAAAACGAAGAAAAATAATTAAAGAATAGGCCCATCCGCGACGGAAGCACAAAATTCGAAAACCCACCTAAGTGCGAAGGGCATTTTGAGAAAGTTGTGTGGGAGAAATGTCATAATGGCGACACAACTCGGCTAAGGGAGGACAATAAGGAAACCTTAGCCCCGCATCAATTTGAAGCGGGAATATGATTTCATCTCCTTCTTAAGGCTGACATACTAGGTGAGGGTTCTCAGGATCCGCATTATCAAAGATGGGATCCTTAGGGGCATGAGCATCGCTCATACCTGCTTCAACCACTGATTTTTCGAAAATAGAAAAAGAAAGAGTATTGAGTTTAAGATCAAGAAAGATGTAGGGAGAAAGATGTGATTACCAACGTCGGAGTCAGAAGCCATTATTCGATAGGAGGGAATGGGGCGAAGGTGATGGGCGATCGGAGCTTGGCCAAAATTCTAGAGAGGAGGGAGAAAATTCTAGAGAGAGAAAGTTCCGAAAATTGGAAAGAGAAGTAAAAGTGGTAAATGAAGGAAGTTGGGGCTATTTATAGAACCCCCTAGGTATGTCGGACGGTTACATAGGTAGGGGAAATTACGATTTTATCCCTCAAAAAGAAGAATCTCTTCGGTTCCCGAAGCTTCTAGAAGATCCCGCCTAAAACATTGAATTTGAAATTCAAAATAGTAATAATTGCGGGTCAGAGAAAAACCATGCTTGAAAGACACGTGGAAATAAACATTGGATACAACTGATTACACGATTTAGGTGACGCCTTTGGAAAAGCGACTTTCGAAAGATGGATTGTAAGGATTGAGAAAGGATGTCGCTCGATAGAAGATGAATTATAATTAAAGGGCGAAGAGACTTTCAACGAAAATTATAATCCTCAAATGAGCGTTAAGGCTTTGGGGGCAGATGATGAGTTATGAATATTGGGCTTGACTATTTTAACATTTGGCCCAAGAACATTCGCTTGGTAGATGGGAACTCCTGTCAAGACCCCAAACTGGGTTTTCACTTGCTACTTGGAGTATGCCGTCCATCCGACAGTGGGCTGCTGAGTTTTGAGCACGACGCTCTAGAGGGATTGGTTCGCCAATCCCTCTCCTTGAGGATGAGTCATGTAGACACTTATCTTCTTCTTTCTTTCCTTAGGAATTGTTATACTTAGAATTTTCCTAATATTTTGAAGTTAAAATCCTTCAGGTTATTCCTACTCAGTTGAAGATGGGTGCCACCATCATGAGTTGCAGAGGAGAGGGATCGCAACATCTCCACGATCCGCCAAGCAGAGGCTACTGAGTTTGAGCTGGAGCGAAATCGCCGTCGCCTCACCATATCTGAGGCGACGCATAAGGAGTTGGAGGCTGAAGTTTTTCAAAAGGAACAACTCTCTACCAACTTCAGGAAGGCACAAAAAAGGGAAACCACCCTGTCCGTGACATTGGAAAAGCATCAAAGGGAAGTTTTTCAAGTGAAAGGGGAGGCGTCAATTTCCCAATAAGTGGCTATAGAGGCCAAAAAGGAGGTAAAGGAGGAGTTGAAGGAAGCGACGCAAGCAACGAAGGAGGCTGAGATCCTAAAACCGAACTTCCTAAACGGTTAGAAGAGAGCGCGCAGAGGCGGTAGAGACCTTCTGCACCAACAAATAGTTTGCACAAGCTACTGTGGAATGGAATCGCAAGGGAGTGGTCTCCATCTTCAAGAAGGCGTCCAAAGACATTCAAAAGGTCGATGCCAACTTCCCTCTTGAAAAGCTGGACTTCCTTAAGAGCTACCTCACTCTAATAGCTATGGAGGAGGCTGAAGCGACGGAGGAAGCTGAAGAGGAAGAATATGAGGATGAGAGCGTTTCCTCTGAGGAATCCGCCTCTGAAATAACACCTCTCAATCAAGAACCTCCAGTGCCCATTCCTTAAGTAAAATCAACAACCACCGCCCCTTCAAGCGATCCGCCTCTACTGGCATCCCCTCCTATGGATCAACCACCGCCATCTTCCTGAAGACTTTCAACTTTCAACTTATGGCATCCCCTTCACCTTTCATCCACGTCGCTTTTATTTGAACCTTTCCTACTTAGCCTTATTTTGACTAAGTATGGATATCATACTTCTTGATCATAATCACAAACAAAACAATTCGCCATAAACGCCTCGCCTAAACAAATTTTAACTATATTACTCAATTAATCAAACTTAAGCATTCACCAATAAGTATTGATTTATAATTCTTCCAATTACTACGCCTTCAACATTACATAATTTAGTATGTTATGATCTAATGCTTCACCTTTCATCCCATTTTGGAGACAATATATTTATTCTATCTGGATGCGTAAATTCATGTCTTCTCTATACCCTCTCCCCCACGAAAAATTGGCAAGAAGATACTCACCTATTATAGTATCTTGTCATGGCTAAACGCATCCGCCCTTTAATTCTTTCAGAGGCCCATCTCTTTTCATCAACCATATCCAATTCAAGACGCCCTTGGCCATCATTGGTCAAGGCGTCGTAATGCTCCACTCTATGGGACTCAACTGCTATCTCTGTTGGGGCCACATCCTCAGAACCATACACTAATCGAAAAGGTATTTCCCTGGTCGCCTTCGTTGGAGTTGTTCGCAACGCCCATAATACATTTTCAATTCTTCTGTCCATTTTCCTCCCAAAGCGTCAAGTCGTTTCTTTAGACCATTCAACACTATTTTATTTGCCGCTTCCACTTGTCCATTGGCATGCGCATGTTTGACTGAAGAATGTCTATGCTCAATTTTCAAATCTTCACAAAACCATTTCAATTCCTTTCTAGCGAAATGTGGACCATTGTCATTAACTACAACGCTTGGGATTCCATATCGAGAAACAATTCTTGACTTACGGAATTTGATGACCTGAAATTCTGTAGTAGACGCCAACTCCTTTGCTTCGATCCATTTCGAGAAATAGTTGACCACCACTTTAATGTAAGTGTGTTGCTTAGACCTTGGTAAAGGACCTACCAAGTCAATTCCTCATTGAGCAAACGGCCACGCCACACTTATACTAGTAAGCTTTGCTGGTGGACACACTATTTTCGGACTATACTTCTGGCATGATTCACATTTCATGACCAAAGTCATCGCCTCTTGGTTCATTGTAAGTTAATAATATCTTTGGTTCAAGACGTTTCTCACAATTGAACTCGCTCCTTCATGACAAGTTGCATATCCTTCATTGTAGTTGTTTCTGGATGAGCGACGCATCTAAGATAGGGTGTAGAAAACACCTTCTTATAAAGCATTCCATCGATTATTCTAAAACTGGGAGCCAATCGAACAATCTTCTTTGCATTGGCATCACCCTGAGGAAGCTCTCCTGATTCTAAATATGCTCGAATAAGCATCGCTCAATCAGCTGTTACGTTAATGTTCGCACATATTTGCTTAATCCATCTGCTGTATGGGAATTGCCTGCCAAGCATATTTGCTTAAGGCATCTGCTTCATGATTCGCCTCTCGTGGGATGGCTTCGATATGAAATCGTTTGAATCCTTCTACCAGTGCCTTAGCATATTTACAGTACAACTTGATCTTCTCACCTTTCACCACATACGCGCCTTTAATTTGGTTGACTACCAATTGCGAATCACAATATACCTGAAGAGAAGTAACACATAAACCTTTAGCCAATCGTAACCCAGTGACAAGCGCTTCATATTCCACCTCACTATTGATCGCCTTAAAGGTGAGCACCAGGGCGTTTTGTAACGGTATACCGCCATCAGGTGGGGTCAGAATTAATCGTGCCTTCGAGTCTTCAACTAATGAGGAACCATCTGTATGAAGTATCCAATGATTTTCCTCTTCTTCCTTTTCTGTAGGCGTCACTGGCTAAGGTCATGTTGATTCTACCATGAAATCTGTCAAGGACTGTCCTTTGATTGCACTCATAAGGGAGAACTTAGTTCGGAACTTGCTTCATTCAATGCCCCATTTGACCATTCTTCCTGAGGCGTCTGGATTTTGCAAGAAGCGTTTTAGCAGTTAGTTTGTTAAACCAGTAATTTCATGCCCATGAAAGTATGGGCATAGCTTCCTGGCGGATACTACCAACGCATAAAGATTCTTATCAACCTCCGGGTAATTCATTTCATGTTTGGGGAGTACTTTGGATACATAACACACTATCACTTGGCCCCTTCCGACTTCTTTGACCAACACCGAACTTAAAACAACTGGAGTGATACTTAAATATAAAGACAATGCGTCGCCTTTGAAGGGTTACGGCAGTGGTGGGAGAGTTTTGAGATGTTTTTCAGGTCTTGAAAAGTCTTTTCACATTCAAAAGTACACTCAAACTTCTTGTTGGCCCTCAACACTTGGAATAAAGGTAGCAATTTGTCATCTGCCTTTGCTAATAAACGACTTAGCGCTGCTAACCTTCCATTCAAACTCTGCACTTCTTTGTGGCAAGTAGGTCTCTTCATCGCTTCAATCGCTTCCAACTTCTCAGGATCGTCTTCTATCCCTTTTTGGGTGACCATATATCCAAGAAACTTGCTTGACTAAACGGCAAAAGCACATTTTGGTGAGTTTAGACGCATTTGATGAAGGCGCATCCTGTCAAAGGTCTTCCTCATGTTTTCAACATGATCGAAACATTTTACTGACTTTACCAACATGTCATCCACATATGCTTCCATGGTGATGCCTATCATTCCATAAAAAAATATTGTTTACCATCCTTTTGTAAGTAGCCCCTGCATTTATCAAACCATACGGCATCAACCATCAACCATCTGTATCTGGTTGTCACCAGAATAAGCATACATGAAACTGAGAAGTTCATGGCCCGAGGTGGCGTCGACCAACTGATCTATCCTTGGCAGAGGATATGAATCTTTTGGACACACCTTATTCAAATCACGGTAATCAATACACATTCTCCATTTCCCAGTACTCTTTTTCACCAGTACAGGATTTGCTACCTAGGTTTGGAACCTGATTTCCTTCACGAATCTCGCCTCCACCAATTTTCCAACTTCCTATCTAATACTGATCGCTTGTTCTTCACCTACAGGGTGTCGCTTCTGAGCAATGGGCCTAACATTCGGGTCCAGGTTCGGTTCATGGGAAATCACCTCCTTGATAATGCCTGACATGTCACTTGCTTTCCATGCGAACAATTCTTTGAACTCCACCAAAAGGATTGACAGGGCTGCAGCTTCTTCTTCTTGGAGTGATGCTAAAATATGCACTTCTTTTCCTAGACCGTCCACCTCCACTTTCTTCAATCCTTCAACCGGCTAAGGCTGACTCTTCTCTTCTCTTGGATGCTCCTCAGTTTGAATCATCAAAGTTTCTTTATTTCTTATATGGCGTCGCGTTTCTTGGACATAGCAACTTCGCGCCGCAGGTTGATCTTCCTTACCCACTCACACACCATGAGGCGTTCGGAATTTAAGAAACTGGTGATATGTGGAATGCACCATTTTATTTGGATTTAGGGTCTAACACCCAATATGGCATTCTATGATGCGAGGGCATCAACTACAATGTAGGTGATCTCCAAATCCAATGCTTTCCACCCTTTACCCAAGTGCACTCAAAGGGTAACAGTTCCTATAGTGTAGGTAGTATGTGAGGCGAATCCCATCAACAAAAAGTTGACATTTTTCAAGTCTCTTTCGTTTCGTCCCATCATCTTATATGCATCCAAAAACAAAATATCCATTGAACTTCCTAAATCCACCAACACTCTCTTCACGTTGAACATATCAATCCCCATCGTAATCCCCAGGGTATCATCATGGGGAGAAGTGACATGTACCATTTGCTTCTTTGAGCAGAAATGATCACTTCCTCCTCTTCTCTGGGGCGTTTTCCTGATTTGGAAGTTCCTGAAAATTGAGAGGCTTAAACCTCCCTAGCGATGCTTCTCTCTCATCCCGAGGTGAAAACTCCGCTTATCACATTAAGGTCTTCCTGCCTGCTAGGTCCAGCTGCTTGTCGATTGTTTCTAGGCGACGCTTTTCTTGGGCTTCTATTTCTTTGGCGCAGGGCCACGAAATTTTTAAATGCCCCTGTTGCATCAACCTTTCAATATCCATTTTCAGGATATGACAGTCATCTGTGTGATGCCCCTTGCAACGATGGTATAAAAAATATTGGTAGGGATTATTTCCCATGACTGCATCGGGCTTTCACTGTGATGGAGGTGTGCCCAATTCTTCTTTTCCATTTCCACAAGAATAACGGAAATTTCCCTATTCAAGGGTGTGAAACTTTCAAAGACTTATCTTTGTAGGCGAGGCATGAATTGGCAACGCTTATCGTCATGTCCAGATTTTGAAGGACGTTCCTCTAGTCTTTTTCCTTCTGAAGTATCTTTCTTAAATACTTCATTCTTTGCCTTCCTTCCTTATCTTACGATTTACAAGTCTATGCAATACTGGACTCGCTCCACCATATCTTCCACTATGTTGAAGGGGATGACACTTAAACTATCATACAGGGTTGAGCCCCCTGGGCCCAATCCTCGTACAAAAGCGCGAATAGTCTCCCCTTCCGTGATGGTTTGATCAGTCCCGGCTAGCTCCTTATAGAACCTAGTGTAGAAGTCACCTAGACTTTCATCACCTTTTTGTTTTATGTGATCTAGAGTTCCCACGCTCTTCAGGAGTTGGCATCCTCCCATATATTGTATTATAAATTTTTCTTTCAAATCTCCCCATAATCTTACTGATGCTTTAGGGAGGCTGAAAAGCCAATGCGACACGACGCATCCGAAGGTAGCAGGAAAAAGGAGCGCAAAATGATTATCATCATTTGTTTGTCCCAGTAAGGAGGCTTTGTGCCTCTGAATTTGTTCGACTAGATCGCTATAACTGCTCGTGTTAACATAATTTTTGGAGTCACCTCAACTCGAGGCGGCGCCCTTTTTGCAGAAAAAGCAATACGAGACTGTGCGGGTCTTGGTGTCTCTGACTCATATCTTTTCTCTTCAGAAGTAAGAGGTACCTCAGGGACAGTCGCTTTAGGGACAGGTTGTCGAGGATGGACCATCTGGACAAGTGTTGTTGAAGGTTTTGGAGGGAATCCTCTTCGTTAACTTCGTGAATAATCTTTGCTTGAGTTGTAGGGGGAACCATGGCTGAACCTTTTTTAAAGGATACCCACAGACAGCACCTATGTGTTGGATCACATAAACCGGAAACGTTTTCCTTGTATGTGCTCCTTTAACCTGCATAAAAGGAAAGTCAGGGATGTTCCCGTTGTTTCCTCTCTGATGAGAAAGTTAGTCGGAGGTTCGTTTAATCTGAGTACTTAGAATGTATAGTAGTAGAGAGATCAGTATTAAAAGATCCTGTTAAAATGACATTTTTTTTACGAGGATATCAACTATTCTATTTATTTCACGGTATAAATATTTCAACTTATATCTCTTGAAATACAATAATAGTCTTCTATAAGTAATAATAAGAGGTATTAGTGGCTATTAATGGCCTTTACTATCATTTTGCGCAAATATATATTAATTAAAAGAGAGTATTAAAATATTTGTAAGGTAGCATTGTTTTGGCCAAAATACTCGTTTCATTTGATGAAATAAATCGGCGTGATACCGTGTCACGGGAGTTCATTGTTACAATCATTTTCTAATAAACAGATAAAAGGGAGTGGGGGTCGGGAGACCCAATCCTTAAGCCGCACTCCCATTCTTGCTTGTTCGCTATACAATTGACACATTCATTTGTTGTCCGTGGAATTGTTCGCCATTGCACTTGCTCTACCTCATTGGCTAGATCTCGGATATTCGAGATTATCGTCGCTAAACGCCATTCTGTCGTCCCTTCTCGGATTTGTTTGATCACCACTTGGGAGTCGGATTCGAGGGTGATGTTTTTCCATGTCTTCTCCTTCGCTAGGCGGAGCCCTTCTTGCATTGCTATTGCTTCCAGTGTCGTGATGTTGTTGCTCCAGAGTCTTCTATTAATGCCCCCTATGATCTTGCCTTATCCATCTCGTGCTACCACCCTGATCCCTCCCATGTTGGTTCTAGCACACCACGAGTCATCACAATTTAGATTGATCGCTCCCGTATTCGGCTTCGCCCATTTTTGGTGTGGTCTCGTCCGCGGGGATGTTCCATGCGTCTCTACTCAGTCACCGCCCGTTTCATCTCTACTATAACACTGGCAGGGGCCGGTTGTACGCCCTCGAACTCGTCCTTACACCTCGCTTTCCAGATGAACCAGGTCGTGAGCATGCATGTATCCCACAGCGTCATCCGATGGTGTGTCGCTCCAGTCTCTCCCCGACGCCTTTGGTCCATCCACCCTGTGACATCCGTTGGTTGTGTGCGGTTCTGTCTGAGCCACAGCAGCTCGACCCACAGCGGCTCATTCCACCTGCATCCGAACACCATGTGTTCGGTTATCTATTCATCCCTGTATATTGGGCATCCTGGGTCGACTGCCATGCCACGCTGTATCATGCTTGTCTTCACGGCCTCTATACATAGTTCTTGGCCTTCAGTATTATGCTCTCTCCCCATATGGCCTTCTACAGGTTACTATTTTTGTTGTCATTGCCCCTACGATCGAAGTTATCAGTCTGCAGCTCACACAGGCGGTGGTAAACTGATCTTGTTCGTAGTTTCCCATCCTTCGAGTGAGTCCAGATGTACTCCTCTTCAATCCGTTCATGTGGGAGTGACATTTTTATTATGAGTTTGGAATCCCCACTCTCCACCGTATCCCGATCCCTCTATTCATTCCATCTTCCTCCTTATCCGATCAAATCGTAAACTCAGGGTTCTTGCGTAGTGTCATCTGGTGGTCTACCCTTAACTCTAAACCCCGGTTTCGTGTATACCCACGGGTTCGAGTATATCCGGATCCCTTCGCCCGTTCCAATTGTCCATAGGCCCTCTTGTCTAAGAACATCCCGTCCTAGTATGAGGCTACTTTAACCCCACGATGCTCTTCCTCCCCTTCGCGACTCTAGGAAACTGTAGTTGCAAAGTACAATCCCTTTAGTATACGCACCCACAATGTCGTTGGTTATTCAAGTACTTGCGTTGCCGTCTTGGTGAGAAATGTTTTATTGAATGTTTGGAGCTCTCAAAACCCTAGTCCTCCCGCACTCTTTAAGGTGGTCAGTATATCCCATCTCTTCTGATGTGTCCTTCTCATATCCAATGTGGTGCCCCACCAAAAGTCTGCTATCATAGAGTTGATTTCCGAGCACCATGTCTTTGGTAGGTTGAAAATGCTTATCACATAAGTGGCTATTGCCACGATATGAACGCTTTTATCAACACTTCCTTTTCCTGCATGGTTTAGTGTCTTTGGTCTGCATCCTGTTGGATATCGATAGTGACAGCCCAGTAGGGAAAAAGGCATCGAAGGCCCAATAACTATAGAGGGGGTAAACCCATAACATTCAAACCGGACCGGCCTCCAAAGAATGGCCCAGAACCGAGCCCAAAGCCTCTGAGGACACCATGAGTGCTCGCCATTCTTTACCAGGCCGTGACCTCTCACTGCTCGCCATGAGAGTGCTCGCCCCGAAGAGAGACCTGCCTCTCTCCTCTGGTCCCACTAAACCGTTAATAACAGAGTGGCCAGGATATCCCGCGTATCTCGGTCACATATTCACTAAAGATTAAGATTTGGTAACTGCAATATCTCGCAGTAACTGCCATATCCCACGATCCGAATCTTCAGCAACTCAATATACACTAAGATATTCAGTTGCCTTTATACGGTTCTATCTCTCTTACCCTATAAATACCCTTGCTTTACATACGTTCTTTACGTTTTGAGTTTTATACACACATATACTCATTTAAGCATCGGAGAGGGACCCAGAGAATACCCCCTCTGTTGCGCTCCCCTACTTGCAGGTTCACCGGAGTTGGAGCTGAAGCGTCATCCCAACCTTATGTAGCATTAAATTCACTGCCAGATCAACATCCAGGATTTCACGATCCAAAATTTGGCGCCGTCTGTGGGAAACGAGCAATTCAGCCATGAGAACTCGATCCCAAAGCAACCGTCGGAACCAGACCAGGGAGCGATCCTCAGATAGCTCTGATTCCGCCGCCGCTTCACCGCTTCAACAGGAACCTGCCAGCCGAGCATGAGTTAATGCTGTTCCTCTGCGGACAGCTCGAGAACGTGTCGGTGATTCAAGACCGACCCCCGCTGCTGATCAAAACGGAGCCCCAGCACCGCAGACAGTCCACATTGCGGGGCAGGACATTAATTTAACCCCCGAGATGGTCTCCCTGCTGGAAGCCATCCTAGGACAGGCGCGCCGCCAAGCCCCTGCTCCTCAAGAAAACAATCCCTCTGCTCCTATGGAAAACCACCGCCCTGCTGCCACAGGGCCCTCACCTTCGGAAGCGGCAAATCCTGGTCCCGCTGCGCCTCAGGAGGATCAAGAGATGACGTCAGGTCAGCAGTCCCTACCTCCGGCACACACCAAGGAGCCAGCAGCCGCATATACTGTCAATCCTTCCCGTCCTCCTCCACCTGGAATCTCGCCTATGTACTGCACTGTGGATCAGATGGATGACCTCCTCAACAAAAGGCTCCAGGAAAGACAGTTGACAGTCGTAGCTCCCTTCAAGGAGCAGTCCTCTCATCCATTCACCGACGCGCTCGTCGCTATCAAAATCCCGAAGGATGTGGTTGCTCGGGCCATACCTGAGTATAGCGGTGGAGGAGATCCCACCGTACATGTCAACAAGCATGAGGCCTCCCTTCTGGGTAAGTCAAACGATCCCAATCATTTGGCTTTGCTATTTCCATCTACTCTTTCGGGCTCGGTTTCGTCCTGGTTCTTCGGCCTCCCTGCAGGATCAATCGGAACTTGGGCAGAGTTAAGAAGCAAGTTCCTGGAGAGATATATGGGCGAGCGCCAATTGCTGAAGAGCGTGGTCGCCCTTGACTCGGTCAAACAGCAGCCTGGAGAGTCGTTGTCCAACTTCTACGGGCGTTTTCATCAAAACGTCACAGAATTAGATCGCCGAATCTCGGATGGGGAAATCATTCGAGCATTCTACAGAGGTCTGGATGTGGCCAACAAGGCCTCGAGAAAGCTGCGAAACAGCTATCACGTGAAGGAGATAGAGACATTGGAGGAGTTGGCGTCCAAAGCAAAAGGTTTCATAGACCTTGAACGCGCAAACATCGAGGCTAATCTCCTGACGACCTCGCTAAGGGTAACCCATGAACCCCGACGCGATGGTAAGAAGGAGATAAAGAAGGAGAAGAAGGGAAAAGAAAGTAAGCCCCGAGTCGAGTCTCTTCCAGCACCTCGCCATCCAGAGGTCCCTGAGTACTTCACGCCTTTAAATAGGCAGATCTCAGCGGTACTAGTCGAGATGGAGAGGAGATCCTTGGCGAGGCCACCGATGCCTCGCCGAGGTGGGTTACCCATGGGCAAGGATGTCGAGAGCTATTGCAGATACCATAAGTGCAAGGGCCATAAGACAGACGATTGCAAGATTCTGAAGCGAGATATAGAGAGGCTGATTCAGGGGGGAATGTTGAAGGAATTTGTGGCAGGGCGAGACCGAAGTCGAACGCCCCCCAGGAGACATCGTTCACCAGCCCCTGCAGATCAAGCTGAGCCTTCTGGAAGCAAGAGGAGAGTGAATCTGATTGCGGGAGGATTCGGCGCAGGCGGCGAGAGGTCAAGCGCCAGAGAGGTCTACGCCACTCAGATCTCTACGGCAGTTCAGTTGGGGAAGCGGCCAAGACCTGAAGAAAACATTGTCATCTCATTCTCTGAAGATGATTTGGCACATGTCACCACGCCCCACAACGATGCTCTGGTCATTACGGCAGATATTGACGGCTGTGATGTTGCAAGGATTCTGGTCGACGGAGGCAGCTCGACAGACATCCTGTTTCTGGACGCCTTCGAAAAGATGGGCAAATCAAAACGCGACCTGAAGAGGGTCGACTTTCCGCTGATCGGATTTGCGGGAAGGACAACTTATCCACTGGGGGCTATAACCATGCCAGTGATTTTTGGCGAGGGGTGGAAAAGCATCAAGGTGTCGGTCACTTTCCTGGTGGTCGATTCACCTACATCCTACAACGCCATCATAGGGAGGACCACGATCAACCCAAATAAGATTGTGGCCTCCACTGTCCACCAGAAGATGAAGTTCCCCACTCCGAACGGGATTGGAGAAGTGCTAGGAGATCAGCCTTCCTCGCGGCAATGCTATGTGAACTGTTTACGCAGGAAGAACCAAAGGGAGGTGCTCGCCATCGAGACAGAGGCCGATCCCCGCGAGGACTTGGCTCGACCAGCACCCATGGAGGAATTGGAGGAGGTCGAGATCGATGGTCCGGACAAAAAGGTGCGCATTGGGACCACCTTGAAAGAGGATCAGAAGGAGGCCATGACCGCCCTCCTCAAGGAATTCAAAGAGCTCTTTGCCTGGCAGCCGAGCGACATGCCAGGAATCAGCACAGATATTATCTCTCATAAGCTCAGGATAGACCCCTCCATCAAGCCGATCGCCCAAAAGAGAAGATCGTTCGGGACTGATAAACGTTTGGCGATCAGGCAGGAAGTCGGCAGGTTGATTGAAGCTGACTTCGTCAGAGAGGTAAGATTCCAGAGCTGGGTCGCCAACCCAGTTTTGGTCAGGAAATCTAACGGCAAGTGGAGGATGTGCGTCGACTTCCGCGACTTAAACAAGGCTTGCCCCAAAGATTCATATCCCCTTCCAAGAATTGATCAGCTAGTCGATGCTACCTCGGGTCATGAGATGCTAAGCTTCATGGACGCCTATTCAGGCTACAACCAGATCAGAATGCATCCAGACGACGAGGCCCACACTGCTTTCTATGCTGACGGCGACATTCTACGCTACAAGGTGATGCCCTTTGGTCTCATCAATGCAGGGGCAACTTATCAGCGGATGGTAAACCGACTGTTCCAGGACATGCTGGGAAGGAACATGGAGGCCTACGTGGATGATATGCTCGTTAAATCCATCAAAGGCAATCCTCATACCACCGACCTCCGTGAAGCTTTTGAATGCATGAGGAAACACAGCGTTCGCCTGAACCCAGCAAAGTGCGCCTTTGGAGTCAAGTCCGGGAAGTTCCTGGGTTTTATGGTCAGCGAAAGGGGCATTGAAGCAAACCCGGAAAAGCTAAAGGCCATAAAAGAAATGAAGTCGCCAACCTGCCATAAGGAAGTCCAGTGCCTGAACGGCCGACTAGCTGCTCTTAACCGCTTCCTCTCCAAAGCAAGCGACAGGTCCCTCCCGTTCTTCAAAACCTTGAGGGCCAACCGCAAGTTCGAGTGGACGCCAGACTGCGAGGAAGCATTCCAGTCCTTGAAAAGGCATATTCAAACACTCCCAGCTCTGGCAAAACCCGTTCCAGGCGAGCAGGTTTTCCTCTATTTAGGCATTAGCGATGTGGCAGCCAGTGCTGTCTTAATAAGGGAGGAGAACAATGTTCAGAGTCCAGTGTATTTTATTAGCAAAATGTTCAACTCAGCAGAAATAAAATATGTCCAGATTGAGAAGTATCTCTATGCCTTAGTTATTGCTGCTCGGAAGCTGAGACCTTACTTTCATGCGCACGACATCACGGTCCTCACCAATCAACCTCTCAAAAACTTCCTGATGAAGCCAGATTCTTCAGGAAGAATGGTCAAGTGGGCGATCGAGCTCAGCGAGTTCAGGATCAAATTTGTGCCAAAAACGGCCATCAAAGGTCAAGCACTAGCTGATTTCATAGTGGAAAGCACGAGTAACGGTCAAGCGGAGGCAGAAAACAGGCCAAGTCAGTCAGCAAACGACGATCAAATCTGGGAACTCTATACGGATGGGTCTTCATCAAAAGAAGGCTCGGGGGCAGGTTTAATTCTTATTCCTCCTAAGGGCGAGCCTCTAAAATACGCGATCGCCTTGACATTCCCGGCGGCCAATAACGAAGCAGAATATGAGGCTCTTATCACTGGACTCAGACTGGCAAAAGGAATGGATATAACAGCGCTTAAGGTAAAAAGTGATTCAGAGCTTATTGTCAATCAGGTTAATGGCGCCTACGAGGCAAAGGGAGAAAAGATGAAGAAATATCTCGGCATCGCCAAAAAACTAGTCGTGGAAATCCCAAATTTCGCGATTGAGTTTATTCCTCGCCAAGAAAACCAGATGGCAGATTCTTTGAGTAAGCTAGCCTTCGGAGGGGCGACAATCCAGGATGTGCAATTTCTGGAAAAGGCCCTATGTTCAGTCTTTGAAAACAGAGCGGATGTCTTCAACATTCAAGAACAGGTCACCTGGATGACCCCGTTCCAGAATTATTTGAAAGAAGGCATCCTCCCAGAGGACGAAGGCGAATCCACTAGGATTAGAAGACTCGCAGCCAGTTATCTAATCATCGATGGAGAACTCTATAGAAGAGGTTATTCGACGCCTTACTTGAGATGTGTTGCTCTACCCGAAACAGAAAAAGTTCTTCGAGAAGCTCATGAAGGGGCAGCAGCATGTCATGAAGGTGCTCGTTCACTAAGCAGGAAAATATTCAGACTGGGATATTACTGGCCGACCTTGGGAAAAGACGCAGCCGAATTAACACAGAAGTGTGAAATTTGCCAGCAGTTTGCACCACGATCGGGTCGACCATCGACATTATTATCCACAATGGCGGGTGCCTGGCCCTTCGCTCAATGGGGAATCGATATATTGGGTCCTTTTCCCATTAGCATTGGTCAGCGTACTCACATTATAGTGGCGATCGACTACTTCACCAAGTGGATCGAGGCGAAAGCTCTAGCTTCAACAACAGAATTCCAAGTCATCAAGTTCCTGCAGGTTAACATATTCTCCAGGTTTGGCATTCCCAAAATACTCATCAACGATAATGGTCCGCAATTCGTTGGAAAAGAGCTTAAGTGGCTCTGTGAAGAATATCATGTCGACCATCGTTTCAGTTCAGTGCATCATCCTCGAACAAATGGGCAAGCTGAAGCAGCCAACAAGGTTGTCTTAGCAGGACTCAAGAAAAGGGTTCGAGCATTCAAAGGGAACTGGGCAGACCAACTGGAAAACGTATTATGGGCAATCAGAACAACGCCTAAGGCGGCCACAGGAGAAACGCCTTTCAGTTTAGTGTACGGATCAGAAGCAGTAGCACCAGCTGAATTAGAAGTGCCTGTTAGGATATATGTATAATTACATATAACTAGAGGATAGATCTGCAAATATAAGAGGGGCCGAAGTGCAATTTCTGTTTCTTAGAAGCCTATAAATAAGGAAGGCGTGTAACGACTTAAACCAACTCAAGATAATCAGATTTTATTTCTTCATCTTCAAGTAAGCTCTAGCTTTCATTTTTCTTTGCTTAATTCGAGTATCCTATCATGGTATCAGAGCTACTACGATCTGTAGATTCGTAGTAGTTTAGTGCGCATTACTCTGTTCGTCATTCTATGCTGTTAGCGACAAAATGGAGGAGATTTCAGCAACGTTTCTCAACAAGAAGGTGTGCCAATTGGAAGGAGAGGAGAACTTCCAATCATGGCGGCAGCAGGTTCTTCTGGCAGTCCGTGGATACAGTTTGGAATCGCATCTGTATGGGAATACAACAATCCAACCGCGAATTCAAGGTCCAGACGGTGAAGATTGTCAAAATCCAGAATATGGCAAATATGTGCAGAAGGACAGCTCTCTAGCATCCTGGATGTTAGCTTCTGTATCTTCTCAAGTAAGTAGAGGCTTGATTGGATGCATGTCTGTTTCAGCAATTTGGCAAAAGCTGCATAGAGATTTCTCGTCGTCATCGACAACTAGGATCATGCATCTATACGATCGTCTTAAAGTCAGGAAGCTACCTCAGCAGAACATGCGTGATTATCTGTCTGCGATTCAGTCTGCGTGTGATAGTTTGGCCAGCTGCGGGCATCCTATTGAAGAGATGCAGCAGATATCAATAATTCTCAATGGAGTCAAAGGTCAGTATGATAGTGTAGTATCTGTTATTCATGCAAGCAGAAATCCTTACGATTTAGCTTCGATTAGCTCTGTTTTGCTGGATGCTGAGGCAAGGCAGGTTGATCTTCTGTTTGAGACGAATATCACTGCTAATGTGGCCATCAATTCATCCTCTGGATCATCTGGACAAAGGCAAGGCGTGATTGATAAGTCTGGTGAGACACTGTCAAACTCCTCTGCAGGATCGGCAAGTATACCAGAGAATCTGCAGAACTCTCTGGTTACTAACTCTACTCAGTCGAATTCTCAGAATTTCAATGCTGGATCAGGTAGAGGTAGAGGTAGAGGACGTGGTTTTGGCAATAATCGTCCTCAGTGCCAACTGTGTGGAAAGTTTGGACACCTTGTCCATAGGTGTTATCACAGGTTTAATGTCAATTTTACTGGAGTAACAGATCCTGGCAACGCCTCATCTCCTGTGGTGAATTTGGCATCATCTCAGTGGGACGATTCTAATGAAGGTGGCCAATATGGATCCAATACATGTGCCTCACCTGCTTCAGCACCTCCTATGACAGTGTCCAACGCATCTCAAATGATATATCCACCACAATCGTTTTCAATGCCTGTGCCTCAATTCATACAGCAGTATTCTCCATCTCAGCCTACTTTTTCTCATCTCAATGTTCCCCAGCCTATGTTTCAAACATTTCCAATGACACCTGTGTACAATGGCTCAGCATCGATGCAGCAGCATAATCCTTTTACAACTAATACAGCACCTTATGCCTCCTCGATTGCAAGCTATACTCCAAGTCATGGTCAGAATATGGACACGCAATCTGTCATAAGCAATCCTCAAGCTCACCTTGCATCTGTAGCTCCTGTGATACAGCATGAATCAAGCTGGATTCCTGACTCCGGAGCAACTAATCATCTTACAAATGCCACTCCTACACACTATAACACATGTGTCCCATACAATGGTCAAGGTAAGGTTATGGTAGGTAATGGCTCTTCTTTAGAAATTTCTGCAATAGGCTCTGCTATGATTCCTGCTGATGTATGTGATACTGGTACATATTCTCGTCCTTTAATGCTACATAACATGTCATACACTCCATCTGTGACTAAGAATCTGTTATCTGTGTCACAGTTCGCTAAGGACAACAAGGTCTACTTCGAGTTCCATGCTACGCATTGTGTAATAAGAGATTCTCAGTCTCATCAAGTTCTTTTACATGGCTATGAACATTCAGGTTTATATAAACTTGATTTGTCCAAATTAGATAGGATTAAGTCTGGGAGGAGTAGTTCTGAGCAGTCTGTGAGTAGTTCAAAGGTGTGTGTTGCTGAAAATCATGACAATTGTAATGAAAACAAGGATTCTGATTTGGCATCTATGAATAAGAAGTCTATGTTTGTGAATCATGGTACTGATGAAATCATATCTATCCGTATTGATTCTGTCAAAGATATTGCTCAATCAAATGTTATATCTTGTGATCCGATTGATAATACTGATTTTGAGTGTTTTCTTGCATCTGTAAAATCAATTGATTCTTCTCAGTTATGGCATATGAGGCTAGGACATCCGTCGAACAAGATTCTTCTTAACTTCTTAAGGATACATAATCATCCTGTTCAGCATTCCTCTACTCAATGTGTTGCATGTGCCGTAGGAAAAAGTAAGAAACAACCATTCTCGCCTTCATCTACTGAATATAAACATCCTCTTGAGCTTGTTCAGGTGGATCTATGGGGACCAGCTGCATGTACCTCAAACGGAAACAGATACTACTTGAGCATTGTAGATGCGTTTAGTAGGTATACTTGGATCTATTTCCTAAAACAAAAGAGTGATGCTGCTAAATGTTTTGTAGATTTCCATAAGCTTGCAGAAAAACAGCTGGGGCATTCACTAAAAGCAGTCTAGTCTGATGGAGGAGGGGAATTCCATTTTCTATCTACATATCTTGCATCGTTTGGAATTGTTCATCGTGTAACATGTCCTTATTCGTCTCAGCAGAACGGAATTGTGGAACGAAAACATCGACACATTGTGGAGCTAGGATTGACACTTCTTGCTCAAGCCTCGGTTCCCCTACATTACTGGTCAGATGCGTTCTTTACAGCTACATTTCTTATCAATCGACTTCCTTCGTACAGTCTGTCTAAGATGTCTCCTCATGAGAAGCTGTTCAAGGTATCTCCTGATTATAGCTTTCTTAAAGTCTTCGGCTGTTTATGTTTTCCCCATTTAAGGCCATACAACAAATCTAAGCTTGCCTTGAGGTCTGAACCATGCGTGTTTTTAGGCTATTGTTCCAAGTATCATGGTTATAAATGCATATCTGCAACAGGGCGTGTATATACGTCTAGAAATGTTGTGTTTCATGAACAAGTTTTTCCGTTTGCTGATAAACAAGGTAGTTTCTGTATTTCTGCAGCTCCTACACAGAATTATACATCTCTTCCGTTCTTTATTCCATGTGATTCTCAGTTTGTTTTATCTGATAGACAGGCTACAGAGGGTGGATCTGGTGCAGTCTCGTTTTCTGATATAACACCCCCTTCCACAGTCAGAATGTCAAATTCACCATCACCTGTAATGTCTACTCCTCTTATGAATAACTCGCCTGGTATGTGTCCTATAACTACTTCTAACACATATAATAGATGGCAACCAATTAATCAACAAGATCAGCATGATCAGTGTGCTGTTTCTGATTCTGATCAGCATCAGGCTGAGATTTCCTCTACACCTGTGTCAGTTGATTCTATACCTACTATTACATATAGATTACATGATTCTTCTCTTGTTCCTGGCTCTCCTATTAGGACTACGTCTGTATCTCTTATTATGTCATCTCGTGTTTCTCACAATGTACATTCAATGCAGACCAGATCCAAGACTCAAGCTCAAGGACAATCAGGTTCTGTAGCTTCTCTTCAGGCTCTTCTGTCATCTGCAGAAGACTCATTTGACTTGGATAACTTGGAACCTAAGTCTGTTCATCAAGCTTTAAACTGTCCTCATTGGAAAGCTGCCATTGAAGAGGAATATGCAGCTCTGCAGCTTAACAATACCTGGTCAGTGGTTGAGCTTCCTTCAGGTAGGATTCCAATAGGCTGTAAATGGCTATTTAAGATTAAAAGGAATGCAGATGGGACCATAGCCAGGTACAAGGCTAGATTAGTTGCCAAAGGTTTCTCACAAAAACCGGGTTTTGATTTTCAAGAAACATTTAGTCCTGTGGTAAAGCCTGCTACTGTTCGTATAATACTGTCTTTAGCCTTAACTCACAAGTGGAATTTGAGACAGATCGACATCAACAACGCATTTTTACATGGTGAGTTAACTGAGGAGGTTTATATGGTTCAACCTCCTGGGTTTGAGGTAAAACATGGATCTGAAACACCACTTGTGTGTAGGCTAAAGAAGGCGCTATACGGTTTAAAACAAGCTCCTCGGGCTTGGTTTGAAAAACTAAAGTGTTTTCTTATTAAAAATCTGAAGTTTAAAGCATCTGTATCAGATAGTTGTCTGTTTATAAATCAATCTGGTGATGGTTCTGTTTACCTATTAGTATATGTCGATGATATAGTTGTCACAGGTCAGTCAGCAGCTGCAATTGATAAGGTAATTCATGCTATCAATTCAGAATTCAAACTGAAAGATCTTGGTAGTCTTAGTTACTTTCTGGGCATGGAAGTTACAGCCACAGATGAATTCTTACTTCTAAATCAGAAAAAATACATACAAGATCTGATTGATAAGTTGGGTCTTACTGATGCCTCTTCGTTTCCTACACCCATGACAGGTACTTGTCTTTCAAAGACTGTGTCTGAGGTTGAATCAGAAGCATTAGAAGATGTTACGTTATACAGAAGTACAATTGGAGCGTTGCAGCATATCTGTGTAACAAGGCCTGATATAAACTTCTCCGTCAATAAGCTAAGTCAATACATGGAGACACCAGCTCAAATTCATTGGAAAGCCACTCTGCACATTGTCAGATACTTGAAGGGGACAATTAATCATGGTCTAATGTTTCGAAACAATTTTTTTTCCATGAAAGAAATTTCTTTAACTTCGTATACTGATGCAGATTGGGGAGGAGATGTAGCTGACAGAAAGTCTATATCTGGGCATTATCTCTTGCTAAATGGCAACCCAATCATATGGAGTTCAAAGAAGCAATCAGTTGTAGCTCGGTCTAGTGCTGAAGCAGAGTTTAGGGCTATAGCTAATGCTGTGTGTGAGCTCATCTGGGTGAAGTCACTCTTAACTGAAATGGGATTACAGATGTCATCTGTTCCAACTCTTTGGACAGACAGTATAAGTGCTGCAGCCATAACTGAGAATCCGATACAACACTCAAAAATGAAACATGTTGAAATTGATTTATTTTTTGTTAGGGAGAAAGTAAATTCTGGCCAGATTATGGTTAACTATGTTCCATCCAGTGAGCAGATTGCTGATATTTTTACTAAGCCTCTAACAGAGAAATCGTTTGTGCCTTGTAGGAAGAAGCTGGGGGTGTTTTCAGTTTCTGAGGTTAATCAAGACAAGACGATTCTGTTGCTGGCTCAAGGTATTAATTCAGAGTAAATCTATGATTTTGTGCTGCGTTGCTAAGGTTGATAGATCATAGCTAGTTTCATATTAGTTTTGTCTAAGATTGTTCAAGTCAGCAAAATCTATAACATACCTGTGCTTTCATTTTCTGTGAACGTAGTGTACTGATCTGTTCTGGTGCATTTCGTATCATGTTGTTTAGATTTTTTTCTGGTATTCATTCAGCATGTGATAGTGCATTTACAGGTCAAAACTATCTAATGAGTATGCTGTCAGCTGATATTATTTCAGTCTTTCATGTGGGGCAGTTTCTTGCTGTAACTTGCATTCAAGTGTAGTAAGTCTGATTATAATATCTGCCTACTATCGTATCTCATCATCATTCTATCTTATCTTTCTTCATCTGTAAAAAAAAAAAAGGAAGAAAAGAAAAGAATTGAAGTTCAGTTTAGCGATATAAGCTGAATATATTGGCATAAAACCTAGCTTGATTCCAAAAACAGAGGTGTTTCAAAGACAACGTCAAGATACTTTGAAACAGATCTTGAGGAAGTAAAGATAAGGGCTCAAACCCTTCAGCTAGTGTTGGTAAGATAAGGGCTAAAACCCTTCTGTCAATAAATGAAAAAAATTGAGAAAAAAAAAAAAAAAAACTTCAAAAGAAGAAGATCAGTAGAAGAAAGATAGCTGTATGAGATGTATGATATTGAGTAGTAGGTAGATGGTTATGTCAGCTTAATACTGTTGAGCGTGTGTTATGGTTAGATAGAAGCTCCATTGTTTGACTAAATGGTGTTAATGATGTGTATATTCGTATGATAGTTTGAGCTGTGATGTCCGCTGTTCGTGGTGTGTGGATACTGAGAATGATCTAGATGATCATGATTGGTTATGTATTAGACATGATTGTGTCATTCTGTTTCAGAAGATGTGAGTATGTGTGTGTCAATGGATTTATGCTGGTATGTCCAATCTGTGGCATGACTATCTGTGAAATTGCTATGATGATGTCAAGTGAAGCAAGGTAAAGCTAATACAATCATAGAAGTACTCTGTGTTAGTATCTTGTTGCAGCAATTTGGCGACCACAATAACAAGATCAAGTTCAGTTGGCGACCACAAGTGCATTTGGCGACCAAATGTGCATTTGGCGACCACAATAACAAGATCAAGTTCAGTTGGCGACCACAATTGGTTGAATAGAAGCTGCAAAGTATTCAAGGATCATCAAACAAGGAGTCGAACAAAGAAGTGGATCTTGATAGGGAAATGTTAGGATATATGTATAATTACATATAACTAGAGGATAGATCTGCAAATATAAGAGGGACCGAAGTGCAATTTCTGTTTCTTAGAAGCCTATAAATAAGGAAGGCGTGTAACGACTTAAACCAACTCAAGATAATCAGATTTTATTTCTTCATCTTCAAGTAAGCTCTAGCTTTCATTTTTCTTTGCTTAATTCGAGTATCCTATCAGTGCCTACCCACAGAGTCCTACACTTTAACACGGAGGCAAATGAGATCGAGCGCAGAACTGACCTCGAATTAGCAGAGGAAAAGAGATGGCTCTCGGAAAAAACACAGGCAAAGATGCGCTTGGCGACCGCTCGGTATTTCAACAGAAAAGTTAGCGCTCGCCAATTTTTCGTGGGGGAGATGGTTATGAGAAGGAATGAATTCACAAGGCTGGACAGTAAAAACAAACTTTCAGCCAAATGGGAAGGACCATACAAAGTAGTAGAGATCGTCGCACCAGGATCCTACTATTTGGTAACCATCGAAGGCGAGAGGTTACCCCATCCATTTAATTCTGAGCATTTAAGAAGATTTTATGCATAGTTTGTAATCAAACTGATTATGTCAATAAAAGAAAGCCATTCCTTCATAAAGCGCGTCCACTCGAAGCAAGCTGAAGCCAAAAAGCCCTGACGCCAAAGTCAGGCCTCAAAAGCCCTAGCAACAAAGCTAGGCCAAAAGCCCTAGCAACAAAGCTAGGCCAAAAAGCCCTAGCAACAAAGCTAGGCCAAAAAAGCCCTAGTAACAAAACTAGGCCACAAAAGCCCTAACAACAAAGTTAGGCCTCAAAAAACCTGACGCCAAAGTCAGGCCACAAAAGCCCTAGCAACAAAGTTAGGCCAAAAGCCCTGACGCCAAAGTCAGGCCACAAAAGCCCTAGCAACAAAGTTAGGCCAAAAGCCCTGACGCCAAAGTCAGGCCACAAAAGCCCTAGCAACAAAGCTAGGCCAAAAGCCCTAACAACAAAGTTAGGCCAAAAGCCCTGACGCCAAAGTCAGGCCAAAAAGCCCTAGCAACAAAGCTAGGCCAAAAAGCCCTAGCAACAAAGCTAGGCCAAAAAAGCCCTAGTAACAAAACTAGGCCACAAAAGCCCTAACAACAAAGTTAGGCCTCAAAAAACCTGACGCCAAAAATCAGGCAAAGCCCTGACGCCAAAGTCAGGCCAAAAGACCTAGCAAAATGTTAGGCAAAATAAAAGCTCTGACGCCAAAGTCAGGCCAAAGAAAGTTTAGGCGATCACTATTGATGATAAAGCCTGACAAACTCCAAATCCCCTGTTATTAGGCCAACACCTCAAAGGTTTAAACTTCAAAGAAGGTAATATCTCTTTGAACTTAGAAGTTTACGCTTTTAAGTGTCAAAAGTATTATCCTTAGAAAGTTTAACTTATGATTGGTCTACGGCTTTAAGGGTCGACGACATTACCAAGCAAGGAAAAAGTGGAAAGTAATTATGAGTAAGATATTGGATAGCTGAATATGTTCAAAGTCGATTAAAGGCTAAAGAATATAAAGGCATTCAATAGAAAAACCCAAGTCTTCGATAAATAATTACAAACCAAAAACAGAAAGTACAAAAATGGCTATCTAAAAAAGATAAAGATGGTCGCCAAGGAGTTGGGGACTTCAAGCTTCGGGGTTCTCGGGGGCAAGGGCGCTCTGCTCGTCTTCAGGGGCAGAAGTACTGGGCTCGCCTTCAGGAGCAGCCTCTCCAGCAACAGAGGGCTGCGAAGGACGACTCCGCAGGAAGGTCTTCAAGGAGGCGACTTCCCCAAGAGGAAAGTTGGGATCGACCGCCTGGACCTCATCCACCAGGACTCGGAGAAAATCGGCGATCGCCGACTTCATCTCCTTCAGAGCGCAGTCCTCAAACTCCTCAGAGGCTTTGAATGCCTCAACTACGCTCTGGGGCGAAGGGACGGCTTTCAATTGTGCAGTTAACCGATCCCTCTCCTCCTCCAAGGCAATCCCCCGGGCTTCCGCAGCTTCCATCTGAGCCACCGCAGCTTCTCTCTGGGCGTCAGCAGCGTCCCTTTGCGCCTCGGCAGCGACCCTGCGAGCCTCCGATTCTGCCCCTTGCGCCTGAGCTTCCTTAAGTTCAGCATCTAGGCGAACTCGGACGATCTCTCCCTGATCTAAACACAGGTGAAGAGCGTCAAAGTCCTGAAGACCGGCAGCGGCTTCAGCCTCCCTCTTCTGGACATCAGCAAGGAGGCGCTGCTCCTTCCTGAGGTATTCCTCTCGGGTATTATCTGCCAAGGCGATCGCTGCATCTGCAGTCGTCTTGATAGTCCCCAATTGCTCAGGAGTGACCCCCGTGCTTCGGTACTGCTCCAGCTCGGCGAGCACACTGGAATACTTGTCGGTGAGCTCCCCGAAGACACGACCAAGAATCACCTCTTCCCGAACGAACTGGCAACAAATATAGAATAAAAGGTGTCAGGACAACAGACAATAAGGGAACGACAAAGAGAGGACTCTACAAATAAAAGTATGAGATCTTACCAAAGCCACTCGTTCGAAGTGGGACCGAAGGAACCCCTCGATCTGATGAAGTTCCGTGGGAACAATCGAGCGGTCCGCGGGGGGAATTATCCCGTCCAGAAGCCGCATACACATATCCAGGCTGCCCCGGAGGCTCTTCTGGGGAGGGTACCCCTTCTTCATAAGGTCCCCACAGGGGACCCAAGTTTCCCGAGAATTCGCTGATTCAAGCGGCTGAAACAAGCCGGCAAGGGAGCAATGCTCATCCACAGGAGCCCTCGATGAGCTGGAAGCAGCATGCCCCTTCTTCTTGGTCCCAGACTCCTTAGGAGGAGCCATGGGCACAGTAAGAACAGGAGGAGCTAAGGTCAAAACCTTCCCCTTAGCGGCAGAAGGACCCTGGGGAGAGGGAGAAGGGGGCACCGCGTCCAGACCCTTCCCTTTATTAGCGGAAGGACCCCCAAGAGGGGGAGGAGAAGGATGCTGGTCGACTTCCGGACATTCCTCACTCCTGACCTTCTTGGAGGGAGGAGGAGCATGATCCCGGACCATGTCGGTTGAGGACTCCTCTGCAAAACAACAAGACAAAATGTCAAAAACAAAAAACCGCAAAGTATGAAGACGTTAAATCTACGAATAACAAGGCAACATACCTGGTTGGCGAGGGTCAGCAGTGGCCGAGGGAAGCACCTCCTCGGGCTTCCTCTTGGACGAACGCCTAGAAGGGGGAGGAGGACAGTTCAACAATGCCTGGTCGGAGGACAATCCCGCCGATCCCTGGTCATCAAAGAGACCTATCAGTTTCTGGCTCTTGCTTACAACCTTCCCTACAAGTAATAAAGCAAGATAAGAGTTAGAAAATTACCCAATCATCAAAGATTGGCGTGGCTTGATGAATGCCCGCCATCTCAAGGGCATTCTCGGTAGTCTCCGACACGGAGCGGATGGACTTGAACTGAGATGACCGATGCGACCGGTATAGGTCATCGATAGCGTTTCGATCACTCTCTGATAGCTCCTCGAAGGAAGGAGGGAAATCCTTGTCCGGGATCAACAATTTCCAGGGCACCCCCCCCTTATAAAAGAAGTAACACTTCCTATAATTGGAGTTGGTGGTCCGAAAATCGTCGACCAGGCGGACATGGACGTTCCAAACCCATCCCTGAGGGCCTCTCCACTCTGAAAACTTCGGCCAGCGGGATTGGAAGTGGTGAAGGTGGTTTGCCCCTGCTGCCAGGCGGAAGAAGCACCGGAACAGGGCCAGTGAATATACCCATTCCTAGCGTAAGCATAGGAACTTGAAGCCGACCCACATCCTGAGGGCATTCGGGACAAGCTGTGTGGGGTGAATCCCGTAAAACTGACACAAGGTCTGTAAATCCTCACAGAGAGGAAAACGCAACCCAGCATCGATCTGGGCCGCATAAATGTAAACCTCTCCATCGTGAGGAAAATGCAGACCTAGGCCAGGATACCTAGGAGCATCCTCCGCACTGAAGCCACCAAGCGCCACCATGGTCTTAAAGTAAGCCGGCTTCAGTTCGTTAGGCTTGATATCTACTCAGAATGATTCAAGTATGGCACAGCAAGTATAAAAACAAAGGAAAACAGAGGATATTGCCAAAACAGAGCAATAAAAGGGCGAAAGTTTACCTTTTGGGGAAAAAATAGGCGTGTTCAGCTCAGGACTATCTACCACCACTGGGGTGGCCGCAGACCTTCCCACGTCAGGCTGTTTCCCCGCTGAGGAGGGCACAGCTTCATCCCTAATGGTCAAGGGAACACTGACATTCTGAGGGGCGCTGGCTTTGTTAGCACCCTTGATGGCCATGTGTTTGACTCTCTGAGTTCTGGGGGCCATGGAAATGGTCGAAAGGAGAACTGAAGAGGATTGAAAGAGAAAGGAGAGGGATTCGCAAAGAGGCTCTGGAAATTTGGAAGAGTGAATAAGCGTAAAGAACAAAACAGAGAAATTGACGTTTCTTATATAAGCCCAAAAAGGAGTAACCGCCACGGACGAATCGAAGCGACACGGAGAATAATTGCGCCTTTTTGGAAAAAACCAAAGCAATGTCAGAATTCCAAGAGACACCTCGGGGAGACAAACGGTTGGTTGGTGCAGACAGCTGTCAGACTACCCTAGGTTTACGGAAAAGTAAATGTCAGGCGTGCCTCAAGTGACCGTTCGATTTCTGGACAACTGTGCAGTTATTAAATGCTAAATTTCCACTAGGGAGACAAGGTGGTCGCCAACGCACTAATAAAGCTTTAGCAGAAATACCTCGGGTAGGTAATGATCGCCTAACTAAGAAAGATAGACTTCCATAAGCCTGGGTCACCTCGAGTGATCGCCAAAAGGGAATAAAAGGAAGGATATTATTTCGGCTTTGAACAGATAAGGAATTGCTCGCCAAATGAGCTAGAAGTGTCTCAAAGGCACTGAACCATTACCAAAGACGTCACTATCTAAAACCCTACCAGGAAATCAAGCTCGACTGAAGGAACTTCAATCAAGCTTCGGGGGCAAATGTTGGGTATCGATAGTGACGGCCCAGTAAGAAAAGGCCTCGAAGGCCCAATAACTATAGAGAGGGTAAACCCATGACATCCGAACCGGATCGGCCCAAGTACAAGCCAAACTTGGCCCACCATCGAGTAATCCAGAATCGAGCCCAAAGTCTATAGAGACACCAAAGGCTCCCAGACTGCTCGCCATTCTCTACCAAGTCGCGACCTTCCACTGCTCGACATGGGAGTGCTCGCCCCAAAGAGAGCCTTGCCTCTCTCCTCTGGTCCCACAAAACCGTTAATAAGGAAGTGACCACGATATCCCGCATATCTCGGTTGCATATTCACTAAGGATTAGATTTGGTAACTGCAATATCTCGCAGTAACTGACAATCCGAATCTTCGGCAACACAATATACATTAAGATATTCAGTTGCCTTTATACGGTTCTATCTCTCTTACCCTATAAATACCCTTGCTTTACATACGTTCTTTACGTTTTGAGTTTTATACACACACATACTCATTTAAGCATCGGAGAAGGACCCAGAGGCACCCCCTCTGTTGCGCTCCCCTACTTGCAGGTTCACCGGAGTTGGAGCTGAAGCGTCATCCCAACCTTGTCTGGCATTCAATTCACTGCCAGATCAGCATTCAGGATTTCACGATCCAACAACGTCTCTGGTAATGATTCAATACCTTTGAGACACTTCGAGCTCATTTGGCGAGCAGTTTCTTCTTTGTTCAAAGCTGAAAGAATATCCTTCATTTTATTCCCTTTTGGCGATCACTCGAGGTGACCTAGGCTTATGGAAGTCTATCTTTCTTGGTTAGGCGATCATTACCTACCCAAGGTATTTCGGCTAAAGCCTTATTAGTGCGATGGCGACCATCTTGTCTCCTTAGTGGACTTTTAGCATTTAATAACTGCACAGTTATCCAGAAATCGAACGGTCACTTGAGGCACGCCTGTCCTTTACTTTTCCGTAAACCCAGGGTAGTTTGACAGCTGTCTGTACCAGCCAACCGTTTGTCTCTTGGAATTCTGACATTGCTTCGGTTTTCTCCAAAAGGGAGCAATTATTCCTCTGTGTCGCTTCGATTTGCTCGTGGCGGTTACTCCCCTTTTGGTCTATATAGGCAACGTCAGTTTCTGTATTCTGTCTTTTACGCTTATCCACTCTCTTGGATTTTCAGAGCTTCATTGCGATCCTTTCCATTTCTTTTCTCAACCTTCTTCAGCCTTCTTCCAATATTTCCATGGCTCCCCGCAGTCAGAGAGTCAAGCACATGGCTCCCAAGGGCGCCAACAAAGCCAACACTCCCAGAAATGCTGATGTCCCTTTGACCATCAGAGATGAGGTCGTGCCCCCCTCAGTGGAGGAACGGACCGATTTGGGCAGGACTGCAACCACTCCTGTGGTGGTGGACGGGCCCGAGCTGAACACGCCCATCTTTTCTCCGAAAGGTAAACCTTCGCCCTTTTACTGCTCTGCTTTGGCAATACCCTCTGCTGTTCTTTGCTTTTTATGTTTATCATTGCAATATTTGAATTTGTTCGAGTAGACGTCAAGCCTAATGAATTGAAGCCGACTTATTTTAAGACCGTGGTGGCGCTCGGTGGCTTCAGCGTGGAGGATGCTCCTAGGTATCCTGGCTTAGGTCTGCATTTTCCTCACGACGGAGAGATTTACATTTATGCGGCCCAGATCGATGCTGGGTTGCGTTTTCCTCTCTGTGAGGATTTACAGACCTTGTGTCAGTTTTACGGGATTCACCCCATACAGCTTGTCCCGAATGCCCTCAGGATGTGGGTCGGTTTCAAGTTCCTGTGCTTACGCCAGGAATGGGTGTATTCACTGGCCCTGTTCCGGTGCTTCTTCCGACTGGCAGCAGGGGCAAACCACCTTCACCACTTCCAATCCCGCTGGCCGAAGTTTTCAGAGTGGGGAGGCCCTCAGGGATGGGTTTGGAACGTCCATGTCCGCTTGGTCGACGATTTTCGGACCACCAACTCCAATTATAAGAAGTGTCACTTCTTTTATAAGGGGGGGTGCCCTGGAAATTGTCGATCCCGGATAAGGATTTCCCTCCTTCCTTCAAGGAGCTATCAGAGAGTGATCGGAACGCCATCGATGACCTATACCGGTCGCATCGGTCGTCCCAATTCAAGTCCATTCGCTCAGTGGTTGAAACTACTGAAAACATGCTTGAGATGGCAGGCATTCATCAAGCCACGCCAATCTTCGATGATTGGGTAACTTTCTAACCTTTTTCCTTGTTTTATCGTTTGTAGGCAAGGTCGTAGGAAAGAGCCAAAAATTGATAGGTCTCTTTGATGACCAGGAATCGACGGGACTGTCCTCCGACCAGTCATTGCTGAACTCTCCTCCTCCCCCCTCTAGGCGTTCGTCCAAGAGGAAGTCTGAGGAGGTGCTTCCCTCGGCCACTGCTGACCCTCGCCAACCAGGTATGTTGCTTTGTTATTCGTAGATTTAACGTCTTCATACTTTGCGGTCTCCATCGATGATTAGATAACTGGCTGCGAGTCTTCTAATCCTAGTGGATTCACCTTCGTCCTCTGGGAGGATGCCTTCTTTCAAATAATTCTGGAACGGGGTCATCCAGGTGACCTGTTCTTGAATGTTGAAGACCTCCGCTCTGTTTTCAAGGACTGCACATTGGGCCTTTTCCAGAAATTGCACATCCTGGATTGTCGCCCCTCCGAAGGCTAGCTTACTTAAAGAATCTGCCATCTGGTTTTCTTGGCGAGGAATGAATTCAATCGCGAAATTTGGGATTTCTGCGACCAGCTTTTTGGCATTGCCGAGATATTTCTTCATCTTTTCTCCCTTTGCCTCGTATGCGCCATTAACCTGATTGACAATGACCTCTGAGTCGCTTCTTACTTTAAGCGCAGCTATACCCATTCCTTTTGCTAGTCTGAGTCCAGTGATAAGAGCCTCGTATTCTGCTTCGTTATTGGTCGCCGGGAATGTCAAGGCGATCGCGTATTTCAGAGGCTCGCCCTCAGGAGGAATAAGAATTAAACCTTCCCCCGAGCCTTCTTTTGATGAAGACCCATCCGTATAGAGTTCCCAGATTTGATTGTCGTTTGCTTACTGACTTGGCCTGTTTTCTGCCTCCGCTTGACCGTTACTCGTGCTTTCCACTATGAAATCAGCTAGTGCTTGACCTTTGATGGCCGTTTTTGGCGCAAATTTGATCCTGAACTCGATGAGCTCGATCGCCCACTTGACCATTCTTCTTGAAGAATCTGGCTTTATCAGGAAGTTTTTGAGAGGCTGATTGGTGAGGACCGTGATGTCGTGCGCATGAAAGTAAGGTCTCAGCTTCCGAGCAGCAATAACTAAGGCATAGAGATACTTCTCAATCTGGACATATTTTATTTCTGTTGAGTTGAACATTTTGCTAATAAAATACACTGGACTCTGAACATTATTCTCCTCCCTTATTAAGACAGCACTGGCTGCCACATCGCTAATGCCTAAATAGAGGAAAAGCTGCTCGCCTGGAACGGGTTTTGCCAGAGCTGGGAGTGTTTGAATATGCCTTTTCAAGGACTGGAATGCTTCCTCGCAATCTGGCGTCCACTCGAACTTGCGGTTGGCCCTCAAGGTTTTGAAGAACGGGAGGGACCTGTCGCTTGCTTTGGAAAGGAAGCGGTTAAGAGCAGCTAGTCGGCCGTTCAAGCATTGGACTTCCTTATGGCAGGTTGGCGACTTCATTTCTTCTATGGCCTTTAGCTTTTCCGGGTTTGCTTCAATGCCCCTTTCGCTAACCATAAAACCCAGGAACTTCCCGGACTTGACTCCAAAGGCGCATTTTGCCGGGTTTAGGCGAACGATGTGTCTCCTCATGCATTCAAAAGCTTCACGGAGGTCGGTGGTATGAGGATTGTCTTTGATGGATTTGACGAGCATATCATCTACGTAGGCCTCCATGTTCCTTCCCAGCATGTCTTGGAACAGTCGGTTCACCATCCGCTGATAAGTTGCCCCGGCATTGATGAGACCAAAGGGCATCACCTTGTAGCATAGAATGTCCCCGTCAGCATAGAAAGCAGTGTGGGCCTCGTCTTCTGGATGCATTCTGATCTGGTTGTAGCCTGAATAGGCATCCATGAAGCTCAGCATTTCATGACCCGAGGTAGCATCGACCAGCTGATCAATTCTCGGAAGGGGATATGAATCTTTGGGGCAAGCCTTGTTTAAGTCGCGGAAGTCGACGCACATCCTCCACTTGCCGTTAGATTTCCTGACCCAAAACTGGGTTGGCGACCCAGCTCTGGAATCTTACTTCTCTGACGAAGTCAGCTTCAATCAACCTGCCGACTTCCTGCCTGATCGCCAAACGCTTATCAGTCCCGAATGATCTTCTCTTTTGGGCGATCGGCTTGATGGAGGGGTCTATCCTGAGCTCATGAGAGATAATATCTGTGCTGATTCCTGGCATGTCGCTCGGCTGCCAGGCGAAGAGCTCTTTGAATTCCTTGAGGAGGGCGGTCATGGCCTCCTTCTGATCCTCTTTCAAGGTGGTCCCAATGCGCACCTTTTTGTCTGGACCATCGATCTCGACCTCCTCCAATTCCTCCATGGGTGCTGGCCGAGCCAAGTCCTCGCGGGGATCGGCCTCTGTCTCGATGGCGAGCGCCTCCCTTTGGTTCTTCCTGCGTAAACAGTTCACATAGCATTACCGCGAGGAAGGCTGATCTCCTAGCACTTCTCCAATCCCGTTCGGAGTGGGGAACTTCATCTTCTGGTGGACAGTGGAGGCCACAATCTTGTTTGGGTTGATCGTGGTCCTCCCTATGATGGCGTTGTAGGATGTAGGTGAATCGACCACCAGGAAAGTGACTGACACCTTGATGCTTTTCCACCCCTCGCCAAAAATCACTGGCATGGTTATAGCCCCCAGTGGATAAGTTGTTCTTCCCGCAAATCCGATCAGCGGAAAGTCGACCCTCTTCAGATCGCGTTTGGATTTGCCCATCTTTTCAAAGGCGTCCAGAAACAAGATGTCTGTCGAGCTGCCTCCGTCGACCAGAATCCTTGCAACATCACAGCCGTCAATATCTTCCGTAATGACCAGAGCATCGTTGTGGGGCGTGGTGACATGTGCCAAATCATCTTCAGAGAATGAGATGAAAATGTTTTCTTCAGGTCGGGGCCGCTTCCCCAACTGAACTGCCGTAGAGATCTGAGTGGCGTAGACCTCTCTGGCGTTTGACCTCTCGCCGCCTGCGCCGAATCCTCCCGCAATCAGATTCACTCTCCTCTTGCTTCCAGAAGGCTCATCTTGATCTGCAGGGGCTGGTGAACGATGTCTCCTAGGGGCGTTCGACTTCGGTCTCGCCCTGCCACAAATTCCTTCAACATTCCCTCCTGAATCAGCTTCTCTATATCTCGCTTCAGAATCTTGCAATCGTTTGTCTTATGGCCCTTGCACTTATGGTATCTGCAATAGCTCTCGACATCCTTGCCCATGGGTAGCCCACCTCGACGAGGCATCGGTGGCCTCGCCAAGGATCTCCTCTCCATCTCGACTAGTACCGCTGAGATCTGCCTATTTAAAGGCGTGAAGTACTCAGGGACCTCTGGATGGCGAGGCGCTGGAAGAGACTCGACTCGGGGCTTATTTTCTTTTCCCTTCTTCTCCTTCTTTACCTCCTTCTTACCATCGCGTCGGGGTTCATGGGTTATCCTTAGCGAGGTCGTCAGGAGGTTAGCCTCGATGTTTGCGCGTTCAAGGTCTATGAAACCTTTTGCTCTGGATGCCAACTCCTCCAACGTCTCAATCTCCTTCACATGATAGCTGTTTCGCAGCTTTCTCGAGGCCTTGTTGGCTACATCCAGACTTCTGTAGAATGCTCGAATGATCTCCCCATCCGAGATTCGGCGATCTAATTCTGTGACGTTTTGATGAAAACGCCCATAGAAGTTGAACAGCGACTCTCCAGGCTGCTGTTTGACCGAGTCAAGGGCGACCACGCTCTTCAGCAACTGGCGCTCGCCCATATATCTCTCCAGGAACTTGCTTCTCAATTCTTCCCAAGTTCCGATTGATCCTGCAGGGAGGCCGAAGAACCAGGACGAAGCCGAACCCGAACCCGAAAGAGTAGATGGAAATAGCAAAGCCAAATGATTGGGATCGTTTGACTTACCCAGAAGGGAGGCCTCATGCTTGTTTACATGTACGGTGGGATATCCCCCACCGCTATACTCAGGTATGGCCCGAGCGACCACATCCTTCGGGATTTTGACAGCGACGAGCGCGTCGGTGAAAGGATGAGAGGACTGCTCCTTGAAGGGAGCTATGACTGTCAACTGTCTTTCCTGGAGCCTTTTGTTGAGGAGGTTATCCATCTGATCCACAGTGCAGTACATGGGAGAGGCTCCGGGTGGAGGTGGACCGGAAGGATTGGCAGTATATGCGGCTGCTGGCTCCTTGGTGTGTGCTGGAGGTAGTGACTGTTGACCTGACGTCATATCCTGATCCTCCTGAGGCGCAGCAGGACCAGGATTGGCCGCTTCTGAAGGTGAAGGCCCTGTGGCAGCAGGGCGGTAATTTTCCTTAGGAACAGAGAGATTGTTTTCCTGAGGAGCAGGGGCTTGGCGGCGCGCCTGTCCTAGGATGGCTTCCAGCAAGGAGACCATCTCGGGGGTTAAATTAATATCCTGCCCCGCAATGTGGACTGTCTGCGGTGCAGGGGATCCATTTTGATCAGCAGCTGAGGTCGGTCTTGAATCACCGACATGTTCTCGAGCTGTCCGCAGAGGAACATCATTAACTCCTGCTCGGCTGGCAGGTTCCTGTTGAAGCGGTGAAGCGGCGGCGGAATCAGAGCTATCTGAGGATCGTTCCCTAGTCTGATTCTGACGGTTGCTTTGGGATCGAGTTTTCATGGCTAAATTGCTCGTTTTCCCACAGACGGCGCCAAATGTTGGATCGTGAAATCCTGAATGCTGATCTGGCAGTGAATTGAATGCCAGACAAGGTTGGGATGACGCTTCAGCTCCGACTCCGGTGAACCTGCAAGTAGGGGAGCGCAACAGAGGGGGTGCCTCTGGGTCCCTCTCCGATGTTTAAATGAGTATGTGTGTATAAAACTCAAAGACGTCAAGAACGTATGTAAAGCAAGGGTATTTATAGGGTAAGAGAGATAGAACCGTATATGGCAGCTGAATATCTTAGTGTATATTGTATTGCTGAAGATTCGGATCGTCAGTTACTGCGAGATATTGCAGTTACCAAATCTAATCCTTAGTGAATATGCGACCGAGATATGCGGGATATCGTGGCCACTTCCTTATTAACGGTTTTGTGGGACCAGAGGAGAGAGGCAAGGCTCTCTTCGGGGCGAGCACTCCCATGTCGAGCAGTGGAAGGTCGCGACCTGGTAGAGAATGGCGAGCAGTCCGAGAGCCTTTGGCGTCCCTATAGACTTTGGGCTCGATTCTGGATTACTCGATGGTGGGCCAAGTTTGGCTTGTATTCGGGCCGATTCGGTTCGGATGTCATGGGTTTACCCCCTCTATAGTTATTAGGCCTTCGAGGCATTTTCTTACTGGGCTGTCACTATCGATACCCAACACCAAGAATCAACACAGATATTATCTCCCATGAGCTCAGGATAGACCCCTCCATCAAGCCGATCGCCCAAAAGAGAAGATCATTCGGGACGGATAAGCGTTTGGCGATCAGGCAGGAAGTCAACAGATTGATTGAAGCTGACTTCGTCAGAGAAGTAAGATTCCAGAGCTGGGTCGCCAACCCAGTTTTGGTCAGGAAATCAAACGGCAAGTGGAGGATGTGCGTCGACTTCCGCGATTTGAACAAGGCTTGCCCCAAGGATTCATATCCCCTTCCGAGGATTGATCAGATGGTCGATGCTACCTCGAGTCATGAGATGCTGAGCTTCATGGACGCCTACTCAGGCTACAATCAGATCAGAATGCATCCCGACGATGAGGCTCACACCGCTTTCTATGCTGATGGGGACATTCTGTGCTACAAGGTGATGCCCTTTGGCCTTATCAATGCTGGGGCAACGTATCAACGGATGGTGAACCGGCTATTTTAGGACATGCTGGGAAGGAACATGGAGGCCTACGTGGATGATATGCTCGTCAAAATCATCAAGGGCAATCCTCACACAGCGGACCTCCGCGAAGGTTTCAAACGCATGAGAAGACATAGTGTTCGCCTGAATCCTGCCAAATGCGCCTTCGGGGTCAAGTCCGGTAAATTTCTGGGTTTTATGGTCAATGAAAGAGGAATCGAAGCAAATCCAGAAAAGCTAAAGGCCATAGAGGAAATGAAGTCGCCAACCTGCCACAAGGAAGTCCAGTGCCTGAACAGCCGACTAGCTGCTCTTAACCGCTTCCTCTCCAAAGCAAGCGACAGGTCCCTCCCGTTCTTCAAAACCTTGAGGGCCAACCGCAAGTTCGAGTGGACGACAGACTGCGAGGAAGCATTCCAGTCCTTGAAGAGGCATATTCAAACACTCCCAGCTCTGGCAAAACCCGTTCCAGGCGAGCAACTTTTCCTTTATCTAGGCATTAGCGATGTGGCAACCAGTGCTGTCTTAATAAGGGAGGAAAATAATGTTCAGAGTCCAGTGTATTTCATTAGCAAAATGTTCAACTCAGCAGAAATAAAATATGTCCAGATTGAGAAGTATCTCTATGCCTTAGTTATTGCTGCTCGGAAGCTGAGACCTTACTTTCATGCGCACGACATCACGGTCCTCACCAATCAACCTCTCAAAAACTTCCCGATGAAGCCGGATTCTTCAGGAAGAATGGTCAAGTGGGCGATCGAGCTCAGCGAGTTCAAGATCAAATTTGCGCCAAAAATGGACATCAAAGGTAAGCAGTAGCTGATTTCATAGTGGAAAGCACGAGTAACGGTCAAACAGAAGCAGAGAACAGGCCAAATCCGTCAGCAGACGACAATCAAATATGGGACTTCTATACGGATGGGTCTTCATCAAAAGAAGGCTCAGATGCAGGTTTAATTCTTATTCCTCCGGAGGGCGAGCCTCTGATGTACGCGATCGCCTTGACATTTCCAGCGACCAATAATGAAGCAGAATATGAGGCTCTTATCACTGGACTCAGACTAGCAAAAGGAATGGGCATAACTGCGCTTAAGATAAAAAGTGACTCAGAGCTTATTGTCAATCAGGTTAATGGCGCCTACGAGGCAAAGGGAGAAAAGATGAAGAAATATCTCGGCTTTGCCAAAAAGCTGGTCGCGGAAATCCCAAATTTCGCGATTGAGTTTATTCCTCGCCAAGAAAACCAGATTGCAGATTCTTTGAGTAAACTAGCCTTTGGAGGGGCGACAGTCCAGGATGTACAATTTCTGGAGAAAGCTCTATGTTCAGTCCTGGAAAGCAGAGCAGAGGTCTTCAACATCCAAGGACAAGTCACATGGATGACCCCGTTCCAGAGTTATTTAAAAGAAGGAATCCTCCCGGAGGACGAAGGAGAATCCACGAGGATTAGAAGACTCGCAGCAAGTTATCTAATCATCGATGGAGAACTCTACAGAAGAGGCTACTCGACACCTTACTTGAGGTGTGTTGCTCATCCTGAAACGAAAAAGGTTCTTCGAGAAGCTCACGAAGGGGCAGCAGCATGCCATGAAGGTGCTCGATCACTAAGCAGGAAAATATTCAGATTGGGATATTACTGGGTGACCTTGGGAAAAGAAGCAGCCGAGTTAACACAGAAGTATGAGATTTGCCAGCAGTTTGCACCACGATCGGGTCGACCATCGACATTATTATCCCCAATGGCAGGTGCCTGGCCTTTCGCTCAATGGGGAATCGATATATTGGGTCCTTTTCCCATTAGCACTGGTCAGCGTACTCACATTATAGTGGCAATCGACTACTTCACTAAGTGGGTAGAGGCGAAAGCTCTAGCTTCGACAACAGAATTTCAGGCCTTCAAGTTCCTGCAGGTCAACATATTCTCCAGGTTTGGCATTCCTAAGGTACTCATCAGTGATAATGGTCCGCAATTTGTTGGAAAGGAGCTGAAATGGCTCTGTGAAGAATATCATGTGGACCATCGTTTCAGCTCAGTACATCATCCTCAAAGGAATGGGCAAGCTGAAGCAGCCAATAAGGTTCAAGCATTCAAAGGGAACTTGGCAGATGAACTAGAAAACGTATTATGGGCAATCAGAACAACGCCTAAGGCGGCCACAGGAGAAACGCTTTTCAGTTTAGTGTACGGATTAGAAGCAGTAGCACCAGCCGAATTAGCAGTGCCTACCCACAGAGTCTAACACTTTAACGCAGAGGCAAATGAGATCGAGCGCAGAACTGACATCGACTTAGCAGAGGAAAAGAGATGGCTCTCGGAAAAGACACAGGCAAAGATGCGCTTGGCGACCGCTCGGTATTTCAACAGAAAAATCAGCGCTCGCCAATTTTTCGTGGGGGAGATGGTTATGAGAAGGAATGAATTCACAAGGCTGGACAGTAAAAACAAACTTTCAGCCAAATGGGAAGGACCGTACAAAGTAGTAGAGATCGCCGCACCAGGCGAGAGGTTACCCCGACCAAAGGCGAGAGGTTACCCCGACCATTTAATTCTGAGCATTTAAGAAGATTTTATGCATAGCTTGTAATCAAACTGTTATGTCAATAAAAGAAAGTCATTCCTTCATAAAGCGTGTCCACTCGAAGCAAGCCGAAGCCAAAAGCCCTGACGCCAAAGTCAGGCCAAAAGCCCAAAAGCCCAAGCAACAAAGCTAGGCCAAAAAGCCCTATCGCCAAGGATAGGCCAAAAGACCTGACGCCAAAGTCAGGCCAAAAAGCCCTAGCAACAAAGCTAGGCCAAAAGCCCTGACGCCAAAGTCAGGTCAAAAGCCCTGACGCCAAAGTCAGGCCAAAAGCCCTAGCAACAAAGCTAGGCCAAAAGCCCTGACGCCAAAGTCAGGCCAAAAGTTCTGACGCCAAAGTCAGGCCAAAAGCCCTAACAACAAAGTTAGGCCAAAAGCCCTGACGCCAAAGTCAGGCCAAAAGCCCTAGCAACAAAGCTAGGCCAAAAGCCCTAGCAACAAAGTTAGGCCAAAAGTTCTGACGCCAAAGTCAGGCTAAAAACCTAGCAATAAAGTTAGGCAAAACAAAAAGCCCTAGGAACAAGGCTAGGCCAAAAGCCCTGACGACAAAGTCAGGCCAAAAGACCTAGCAAAATGTTAGGAAAAATAAAAGCCCTGACGCCAAAGTCAGGCCAAAGAAAGTTTAGGCGATCACTATTGATGATAAAGCCTGAAAAATTACAAACCCCCTGTTATTATGCCAAAACCTCAAAGGTTTAAACTTCAAAGAAGGTAATATCTCTTTGAACTTAGAAGTTTACGCTTTTAAGTGTCAAAAGTATTATCCTTAGAAAGTTTGACTTATGATTGGTCTAAGGCTTTAAGGGTCGACGACATTACAAAGCAAGAAAAAGCGGAAAGTAATTATGATTAAGATATTGGATAGCCAAATATGTTCGAAGTCGATTAAAGGCTCAAGAATATAAAGGCATTCAATAGAAAAATCCAAGTCTTAAATAAATAATTACAAACCAAAAACAGAAAATACAAAAATAGCTATCTAAAAAAGATAAATACGGTCGCCAAGGAGTTGGGGACTTCAAGCTTTGGGGTTCTCGGGGGCAAGGGTGCTCTGCTCGCCTTCGGGGGCAGAAGTACTGGGCTCCCCTTCAGGAGCAGCCTCTCCAGCAACAGAGGGCTGCGAAGGGCGACTCCGCAGGAAGGTCTTCAAGGATGCAACTTCCCCAAGAGGAAAGTTGGGATCGACCGCCTGGACCTCCTCCACCAGTTCTTGGAGAAAATCGGCGATGGTCGACTTCATCACCTTCAAGGCCTGGTCTTCAAAGTCCTCGGAGGCCTTGAACTCCTCAACCACGGTTTGGGGTGAAGGAACCGCCTTCAGCTGATCAGCCAGCCGGTTCTTCTCCTCCTCTAGGGCGACCCCCCTAGCTTCGGCAGCATCCCTCTAGGCCTCCGCGGAAACCCTAAGAGCGCCTGACTCGACCACCTGGGCACGAGCTTCCTTCAACTCGGCCTCCAGGCGAGCACGGACCGCCTCCCCTTCATCAAGGCACCGATGAAGGGCCTCAGCTTCTTGAAGGAAGGCTGCAGCATCAGCCTCCCTCTTCTTGACATCAGCAAGGAGGCGCTGCTCCTTCCTGAAGTACTCCTCCCGGGCGCCGTCCACCAAGGTGATCGCCATATCAGCGGTCTTCTTGATGGCCTCCAACTACCCAGGAGTGACCCCCGTGCTTCGGTATTGCTCCAGCTCGACAAGCAGATCAGAGTGCTTGTCGGCGAGCTCGCCAAAAACGCGGCCGAGGATCACCTCTTCCCGAACGAGCTGACAACAAAAACACAAGGAAAAATGTCAAGTCAACAAAATAAAAAGGAATGACAAGGAAGAAATAATGGAAAGAATGCGAGATCATACCAGGGCAACTCGTTCGAAGTGGGTCCGTAAGAACCCCTCGATCTGAGGAAGCTCCGTAGGGACAATTGAACGGTCCTTGGGGGGAATTATCCCATCAAGGAGCCGCATGCACATATCCGGGCTACCCCGTAAGCTCTTCTGGGCGGGGTACCCCTTCTTGGCAAGGTCCCCACAAGGGACCCAAGGCCTCCGAGAGTCCACAGTCTTAAAAGGCTGGAACAAGCTCGCCATGGAACAGTACTCCTCGGCGGGAACCCTCGAGGAGCTGGAAGCAGCAGGCCCCTTCTTCTGGGCCCCAGACTCCTTAGGAGGAGCCGTGGGCACTGAAGGGGCGGGAGGCGCCAAAGACAAGGCCTTCTCCTTAGTGGCGGAAGGGCCCTGAGGAGAGGGAGAAGGAGGCGCCGTGTCCAAACCCTTACCTTTGCTGGCAGAAGGGCACTTAGGAGGGGGAGGAGGAGGATGCTGGTCGACCTCAGGGTGCTCCTCACTCCTGACCTTCTTAGAAGGAGGAGGAGGGTCCCGGGTCACGTCAGCCAAGGACTCCTCTGCAAAACAACAAGACAATAAGTCAGAAGTCATAAAACCGCAGAATGTGAAAACATGAAATTCACAAAAGGCGAGCTAATATACCTGGTTGGCGAGAGCAAGTAGTAGCCGAAGGAAGCATCTCCTCGGGCTTCCTCTTGGACGAACGCCTAGAGGGAGGAGGGGAGAGCTTAGCCGCGCCTGGTCGGAGGACAATCCCGCCGATCCCTGGTCATCAAAGAGACCTATCAGTTTTCGGCTCTTGCTTACGACCTTGCCTACAAGTAATAAAACAAGATAAGAGTTAGAAAATTACCCAATCATCAAAGATTGGCGTGGCTTTATGAATGCCCGCCATCTCAAGGGCATTCTCGGTAGTCTCCGCCACTGAGCGGATGTACTTGAACTGAGATGACCGATGCAGCCGGTACAGATCGTCGATGGCATTCCGATCACTTCCTGACAATTCTTCAAAGGAGGGAGGAAAATCATTGTCAGGAGCAAACAATTTCCAGGGTACACCCCCCTTGTACAAGAAGTAAAACTTCTTGTAGTTGGAGTTAGTGGCCCGGAAATCATCGACCAGGCGGACATGGACGTTCCAAGCCCATCCTTGAGGGCCTCCCCACTCTGAAAACTTCGGCCAGCGGGATTGGAAGTGGTGGAGGTAGTTGGCCCCTGCTGCCAGTCGGAAGAAACACCGGAACAGGGCCAGTGAATACACCCATTCCTGGCGTATGCACAGGAACTTGAAACCGACCCACATCCTGAGGGCATTCGGAACAAGCTGCGTGGGGTGAATCCCGTAAAACTGACAAAAGGTCTGTAAATCCTCACAGAGAGGAAAACGCAACCCAGCATCGATCTGGGCCGCATAAATGTAAACCTCTCCATCGTGAGGAAAATGCAGACCTAAGCCAGGATACCTAGGAGCATCCTCCGCACTGAAGCCACCAAGCGCCACCATGGTCTTAAAGTAAGCTGGCTTCAATTCGTTAGGCTTGACATCTACTCAGAACGGTTCAAGTATGGCACAGCAAGTATAAAAAACAAAGGAAAACATAGGATATTGACAAAACAGAGCAGTAAAAGGGAGAAAGTTTACCTTTTGGGGAAAAAATAGGCGTGTTCAGGTCAGGACCGTCCACCACTACGGGAGCGGTTGCAGACCTTCCCAGATCAGTCGGTTCCCCCACTGAGGGGGGCACGGCGGCATCCCGGATGGTCAAGGGGGCATTGGCATTCCTAGGAGCGTTGGCTTTGCTAGTGCCCTTGGAGGCCATATGTTTGACTCTCTGACTTCGGGGAGCCATGGAAATGGATGAAGAAGGCTGAAGAAGGTTGAAAGAGAAAGAAGAAAGGTTCGTAACGAAGCTCTGGAAATCTGAGGGAGTGGATGAACGTAAAAATAAAATGTAGAAACTGACGTTTCTTATATAGACCAAGAAGGGAGTAACCGCCACGAGCAAATCGAAGCGACACAGAGGAATAATTGCACCTTTTTGGAAAAAACCGAAGCAATGTCAGAATTCCAAGAGACACCTTGGGGAGACAGACGGTTGGCTGACATGGACAGCTGTCAGACTACCCTAGGTTTACGGAAAAGTAAATGTCAGGCGTGCCTCAAGTGACCGTTCGATTTCTGGACAACTGTGCAGTTATTAAATGCTAAAAGTCCACTAAGGAGACAAGGTGGTCGCCAGCGCACTAAGAGACTTTACCAGAAATGCCTCAGGAGAGTAGTGATCACCCAAATCGAGAAAAATAGACTTTCATGAACCTAGATTACCTCGAGTGATCGCCAAATGGGAATAAAAGAAAGGATATTTTCTCAGCTTTGAGCGAAGAAAAAAGTGCTCGCCAAACAGGCTCAAAATGCCTCAAAGATCATGAACCAGTACAAGAAAAGAAGAAAACCGAATCTAAGACGTCACTATCTAAAATCCTACCAGGAAATAAAGTTCGACTGAAGAGACTTCAATCAAGCTTCGGGGGCAAATGTTGGATATCGATAGTGACAACCCAGTAGGGAAAAAGGCCTCGAAGGCCCAATAACTATAGAGGGGGTAAACCCATAACATTCGAACCGGACTGGCCTTCATAGAATGGCCCAGAACCGAGGCAAAAGCCTCTGAGGACACCATGAGTGCTCGCCATTCTTTACCAGGCCGTGGCCTCTCACTGCTCGCCATGAGAGTGCTCACCCCGAAGAGAGACCTGCCTCTCTCCTCTGGTCCCACTAAACCGTTAATAACAGAGTGGCCAGGATATCCCGCGTATCTCGGTCACATATTCACTAAAGATTAAGATTTGGTAACTGCAATATCTCGCAGTAACTGCCATATCCCACGATCCGAATCTTCAGCAACTGAATATACACTAAGATATTCAGTTGCCTTTATACGGTTCTATCTCTCTTACCCTATAAATACCCTTGCTTTACATACGTTCTTTACGTTTTGAGTTTTATACACACATATACTCATTTAAGCATCGGAGAGGGACCCAGAGACACCCCCTCTGTTGCGCTCCCCTACTTGCAGGTTCACCGGAGTTGGAGCTGAAGCGTCATCCCAACCTTGATTGGCATTCAATTTACTGCCAGATCAGCATCCAGGATTTCACGATCCAACACATCCCTCCAATTTGTCTCGAAATTTGTTCTTTAGGTATCCCATTGCTTCCTTATTCGACCGACCCCATATTGTTGGCATTCCTAAGTATTCCTATGGATCCCTTATTCTTTTGATGTTTACGGTTTAATCCACTTACCTTTTCTTTCCTAGTTCCACCCCTCTGCTGAAATTAAGGGTCGATTTGGCTTCATTTATCCTTTGTCCTGATGCCTGACAGTATTACTCTAGTATATCTTTTAAACCGTGGGCATTAGTAGCCGTCCTTTTTAAGAAGAACATTGAGTCATCCGCAAAGAGAATGCGGTGTAGTTCGGGGCACCACCTTCCGAGGGTTATCCCGGCCAGCCTTCCCTCATTTGATTTATGAATATCCATCTTGAGAGCACATTCAACCTTGTTTGTTGTTTTTCTCGACTTGAGGTAGTGGAGCGCCTCATGGGCTACTAAGATGTTGTCCTGGATTACTCGACCTGCCACAAACCCACTCTGATAGGGCGTGATAAGTTCTGGTATTAGGTTTTGAGTCTATTTACCATAGCCTTTGAAATTGCAACAACTTATCGGTCTGAAAATAGTGGGCAGGGTGGGGTTTGAAACTTTTGGGATCATTACTAGATCTGTTTGGTTTAAAGGGGTTAGAGGTTTACCTGACCTAAAGAAAGCTTTGACCGTGTTGATGACATCTGGAACCACGGTTTGCCATCTCCTTTGATAAAATCGTCCCGGGAAGCCATTTGGACATGGTGCTCTCGAAACGCCCAGTTGGTATGTAGCCCTTCGAATCTCTTCATCTGTTTCCATGAACGTCAATTGCTGATTCATTTCCGGCGTTATTTGGTTTGGGACACACTCTAGGATCAATGCATTTGGTTGGGGTATGTCGGATATGAAGATGTCATCGAAATACTGCCTAAGTTCCATTGCGATGCATGTTTCATTGGCGATCCATCTGTCATCCCTTCCCCGTGTCGGCATATATTTTTCCTTCGCCTCCTTGAGGTGGTGGTGAGGTGGAAGAATGTAGTGTTCCAGTTTCCCTCCATGAGTCATTTGACATGTGATTGTTGTCTCCAATACATCGCTTCCCTCTTCCATAGATCTTTGATCCGGGTTTTTAGTTGTCATTCCTCCTTTACCTCAGCTTGACTCATTGTAGTCCGGAGACACCTCCTCAACTGTTCCTTCATCTAGGCCAATGGCCTTGCATTGTTGTCGAAGTTACCCTTGTTCCATTGTGGTAGCTTCTTTCGGCACCTTGTCAATTTTGGGACTACCCCTCTCCCTTTGTGGTTCGGCGTGGCCGAGTGCCATGCCTCTCGTATCACCTGCTTGCATGTCGGATCTTCTAGCCACATTTCCTCAAATTTAATCCTTCATTTGCTTCTCCGTTTTGGGTCTGATGTTTGGATTATCAAAGGGGAGTGGTCCGAGCCCAGGGCAAGATCGTTTATGCATCAACTCATTTGGTATGTTTCGTCCCATCTTGCATTGAGGAGGGCTCTATCTAGTGTCTGGCTTATTCGTTCAGCTCCGCTTCTATTGTTACACCATGTATGTAGATGCCCCTTCGACCCCATATCCTTTACTCGGATGTCTTCCATGAGTTTGTTAAAACCATCCATTTGTCGTCGAGACTTTGGTCGGACCCCTATTTTCTCGTGTAGGTGCCTTATGGTGTTGAAATCTCCTACCACCATCCATTTGTTCCTTCAGTTTTCTCCAATTTCTCTCAATGTATTCCAATTGTCCGCTCTCTTTTGTTCGTCCGTCTCCGCATATACCCATGTGACCAAGCTTGGTTCCGCCTGATGTTTCATCGAGATCTCACAGACGATGATGTTATGATTAGCGAAGTGGATTTGATCTGTGGTTTCTTCATCCCACCATAATGTTAACCCTCCCGATGTCCCCCTTCGGTTTATGTATGCTTTGTTTGTCATGCATATTCTCTTATGTATCATCTCGCAGTAGGTATCCCCATTCTATGTTTCCACAAGAAAGATTATGTTCGGGCGATACCTCGTCATGATGTCTTTGCGGTGTTGAATTGTCAAGGAAGACCTCAATCCTTCACAATTCCACGAGAGTAGACTCATTGGGACCGTGTGGCTATTTCGGGACAGCCACCAGAACCCGTTTCCTTGATACCATGCTCACCCCTTGTTAAGGAGTTCATGTTCCACCGTTCTTCCATGGTGTTTTCGATCGAGTCACTTTCCTTTTTGGGCTTGTTTTACACCTTCCTTTCGGTTTCCTTCGCGGATCTTATGCTGATGCAGTCTCTGCTACTGTTTTTGTTCTCTTTGCTCGAGTCAGCACTTCGTCCAGGTCCTCGTTTGATCGTTTGAGGGTCATCCTGTTCATAAAGGGATTGGGACCTAATTCCAGCTTTGGGTTCTCTGGGTTGGGCGGTTTGGGGGGGGGGGGGGGCGTTTCTGGTGGCTTCTCGATGGTGTAGGGCATGTGTAGGTTCGGATGATCACTTGGCTGTGGCTCGTCGGGGCTATCTGGTAGGTGGGTGATCATAGGATGGTTGGATTGTATAGTTCCGTAGGGGCTGTGATGGTGGCTGGGGGCATGTGTGAGGAGGCTTGATGGTGTCATGTGTGTTCTTTGGTGTTGGGGAAGGGGATGGGGCCAGTAGGGTTTGTGTGGGTAGGCTGTTGTGGGTATGTTCTGTATGGGTGGGGCTACGTAGTAGGTGTCGAGATGGCCGGTTTGGTGGTGGATGGTTTTCTTGGTTTGGCTTGGTGTTGGATGCCACAGTAGGTGATGTGTTAGTTGTTAGGTATGTATGATGATCGCTGTGTCACCCATGTGTTCATTGAGGTCGAAATCGGATGCTTTGTCCGATGTCTCCCCCGGTCTGTTGCCCCATTCCGTGTCCCTGGTTTGCTCCGTCTCAACCTCCATATCTTCTCCCATTGTATGTTTCCCTGCGCCTTCCCCCGACTTGCTTTCAGTCCGATCATCTCCCTAACTTTTTTGGTTCGGTATTTCCTTCGCTTCGTCACTTCTAGCTTTGAACATTATGTCATACCAGGTGTTCCTCTCCCTCGGCTTCGCCACCGACGTCTGATGGCCTCCCTCCCCCGCATTTGGTTCTTTGTGGGTCCATTGCTTCGGTCTAGTGCCTACTAGCCATGGACCATACGCAGGGGCTCTTGGGTTTGTTTCCGATCTTTACACTTCTTCCTTGCATGTTTGGGTGGTGTGGCCCATGGTGCCACATCCGTAGGAAAAGTCGGATAGCCTCTCATATTTGACCGATGCCCATTTTTCATTCCCTTGCGAATTAGTCCACCAAAACCCTGCCATCAGTGGGTTATTCACGTCTACTTCTACTTTCATTCTCATGAAACTCCTCTTCGTCATTTTAACCTTCGATTCTACTTCGATGTACCTTCCTATACGATCGACAACTGTCCTCGCATTGACATTGCTGAATTTTTTGTATCCCAAATCCTGAATTTCTATCCAAAACTGCACCTTGTGAAACTCAACCTCGTTTAAGCCTATGCTCGGGTCCCATCTCTTAATGCTAAGTACGTGGTCATTTATCGCCCATGGCGACATATCAATTATCTTGTTTTTATCCTCATCATCAGCAAAATCAAATATCAATATCACTGGGGAAGTCTCAGATATCTTAACAGCACTATATCTATCCCAAGCTTTGTCCAGCACACTATGCATCACAGTCATTTTGATCGGCTTTTGGGAGATGACCTTACCGACATATCAATCGCTCTCCTCCTAGTGTGGGTTCGAGTTTAGGTCCAGGACATCCCTGGGTCTGTTTTGCTCGTCGGAGCTGGCGCTAGGACTCGTTGTCCTGTAAGGTAGCATTTAACCTTTACACTTCTACCCTCAAATTGATTAAGCAATATTGTATAAACAAAACAGAATACTTCTATTTTTGGGCGTGAGGTAGTTAAGCTCATACTGGAATCGTTTAGTCTTTGACGTTGCAGAGTTTTTCATGGTCGCACGCTCATAGATCTCTCCACGCCACTTCTTTTGTTCATCAGAAAAGAAGAAAATGGAAAACTGTAATCGCCATCTCACCGACGTTCTCCTCTTCGCGGCTCCATGGAGTCATCAGATTCAATTGATGACGGAGATGACATCTTTGACGACGTAATAGATGGATTTCCTTTCCATGACTGCAATGGACTCGATGTCGAGACCGACCAACAATCCTCGTCCACCAACTCTACGAATTTGCGGCGGAGAAAATTTCATCCGAATCAAGACAGCGATGTTCACATCAACAGTACGTTCCTTTCCAATGAAATCTCCGTGCAAGTTCCCGTTGAACAAAGCGATAGCATGTCGTCGACAACGGAGATTAACGAACGAGTTGATCATGGCTCATGGGTCCTAATCTCGCCGCGCCAACCCTCCAAAACGAACGAAGAAGCGCGTGAGGCCTCCATAGTTACTGCCGTGGACGATGCATCAATAGGCGAATTTCACGAGTCCGAAGAGCCGGATTCAAATTTTCTCGTCGATCTAGCTGCATTTGTGATTAAAGCGATCGGATTTCAATTCAGTTTCTTCTTTAGCATGGTCGCTTTCCCTTTCTGGTGCTTCTCCACCATCCTGATGTTCATCCTGGATCCATTCTCTATTATTGCGCACGGCAGAAACTACTTGATCGCAAAATTGCTATCCACATGCAATTCGATTTGGAAACCCGTGAATCCATTTGGTTTATTGGGAGATCGTAAATCGATATGTGAGCTTGCATGGAAGTTGTGCGTGGGATTGTTTCGGTCAATCTACGTATGCTCCGTTCTGATGGTTCTATTGGTCTCTGCAATTGTGATCACCGGCTTCACGATGAGGTTCTTAGCGGTGGAGCCGGTCGTGATGGAGGAGAGATTGAATTTTGATTACACAAAAAATTCTCCGGTCGCTTACATACCGATAGGTTTATGTGGTGGCAGCAGTTGTGGTCAGCAATGTGAAGCAATGGTTGAGGTTGACCAGAAGAGCAACAGGATTATTCCTCCTAATCGCAAGCTTTCTGCTACCGTGAAATTGACGTTACCTGAATCGAATTACAACAGAAATCTTGGGATGTTTCAGGTAGGTTTCGTGATATGAATGAAATAAATTATGTATTTGCATGATGATAAACCAACCACTCTAAAGGGATTTTTTTTTCTCTTCTCCGTACTATTGAAGGTGAAAGTAGAGCTTTTGTCAGCAAATGGCGACACAGTGACGAGCTCAAGCCATCCATGCATGCTCCCATTCAAAAGCGAGCCGATCCGCCTTTTCATCACCTTAATAAAGTTGGTCCCTTTAATTGCTGGTTACATCTCTGAGGCTGAAACCATTACAGTTCAACTCCCAGGTTTGGTCGAACACAATGTTCCATCCACTTGTCTAAAGGTAGTGGTCGAGCAAAGGGCGCAGTTTCATTCAGGAGGAGGGATTCCAGAAATATACGATGCATCGCTTATTCTCGAAACTGAGCTGCCATTACTGAAAAGGCTAATGTGGAATTGGAGAAGAACCATGTTTGTTTGGACATCTATGGTGTTCTTCATAATAGAGCTGCTGCTGACGCTAATTTGCTTCAGACCAGTATTTCTAACTAGAATGACGCCCAGATAGTTAATCGTATGCATGATTTCTGAGACCCGGAATGTAGTGGGTTTGGTAAGTATTTGTTATTTTTTCGTAGATAAAATATACCTTTATAAAGTAATTACTCATTAAGGATGCATTTTTTAGTAATTTACGTAGTGAATTGGTACAAATCTTAAGCGAATGTAAAATTCAAAACAAAAATAAATAAAAGAACTCAAGCTAAAGTTTTTACGAGATAGTGATGTAAAACTCGTGAGGAGTTGATCCTGTTGGTACATGGTATAAGGATTTGTTTGTGAACTCGACATAAGTTAATTCCGATTGTCGGAGATTTTGATCTTAGTCGGCGTCGACAGTTGATGTAAGCACCTGCAAAAAAGGATTGGTGCAAGTGTTTGTATAAATTTTTTTCGATACTTAAATGAGTATGAGTGCATAAAGATAACATTAAATGTATAAAAAGCATAGATGTAGTGTATGTATACATATAAAAACCTTGTTCGGGTGCCCACTTTGAATGCTTACCATTTTAGTACTTTTCGTATATCTCGTCTTGTATTTGAGTGTTCGAAGAATTGTATCCCCTAATAATAGATATGTCTTTATGAGTCATGACCCCATTTTAATAAGCGGAGTATGAAGAAATTTATTAACCTTGATGACGAGATTCGTGCATCGTAATGGTAGGGTGGATCACAGTGCTTTTAGCGCTAAGGATTTAAGCTAGGAGAGAATCAAAGATAGTTGTATCACACGCTCTTCCTCTTTCTAAGTGATCGTCAATATTACTCAGTTCAAATGCTGGAGTACCAAGTGGACGCCTAGTACCCAATATTTGTACCCGGAATTCAATAGATATTTTTTTTGGTTGACTTTTACTTTAGCGGTTCTAGGCGACCGTGATTGGTGTACTCTTCTGTTTGGCGAGGTTATTTGTTGAATGGTTTTCGGTCAAAGAGTTTAGCTTGACCAAACCTTTAATTAGTTTTGTTACCGTGGGTTCTTTTTGAGCGATCTTTTCAGATGAGTTTCTCTTGAGCGAGCTTTCAGATCATCTATCGTTCATTTTTCTTCCTTGAGATTTTTTTTATTTCTTTCGCAACTTATGAGTAACCTTTTAGGGAGTCTTTTTTTTTTTAGTCATTTGGATTTTCATTTAGCGAGTCTCCTCATTGTCCTAAAGCTTCATTTTAGCGAACGTTTTGTGTTGGAAAAAAATCTCAAATTCTAGTTTTCGACCATTGCTTGGAAAATGCTTTTTTGGGTGTTAAAGTGTTGTGAGGAATGAAACTTCGTCCGGTTATTACTATCTGAATCCAGCCTTGCAAGGATTGTGATTTGGAGAGGTCTCAATCCAAATAATATTTATGGGAACATTTATGTACCTTTTCCTCCCTATAATTTGTATAGGTTAAGAGTAGGGAACTTGTTGTGATTATTCATGTTCAGGTTTCCTTATGTATTGGAGGATAAAGGTGGTCTTCATTTATGTTAACCAATTTTGTTCTTTGGAACTCTTCGTAATCCATTCAGGATAAAGTTCCGCACACGATTCTTAATTTTCTGATGATCTCTCCTGATTAGTGATGTACCCATTAGAATGTTGATAAATGGTTGCACGGGTATATCTATAGGAAGATTGTATTCCTTCAAGCCTTTCTTCTTCTCTCTAACATAAGGTAGTGTTTGATTGGATGTATTAGTTAATACACGTATTAGTTAATACACGTATTAGTTAATACACGTATTAGTTAATACACGTATTAGTTAATACTATGTTTGAATGGAACATGTATTAAGATATATTTATACGTGTATAACTTAATACAGTGTTTGATTCTATATAAAATTATTCGTAAAATGACAAAAATACATTAATACCCTTAAATTTATTTTTTTTAATATTAAAATTGTGTACACATAAATTGATTTAATATGTGCAAATGAACACCAGAATCACTCAAGTGGAGTCATACAAGACCATGACAGATTATAAGTGGCATTCGATAAGATTCATATGACAACAATAAACACGGGGATTATTGACCATAACAGGTCCCCTGGAAAAGGGGCGCCGTAGAGGGTGAGAGTCCCGTCGTGTCCGGACCCTGTCGCACCACGAGGCGTTGTCGATGAGTTGGGTTGTTTAAGAATGCAGACCCAATCGGGCGGTAAATTCTGTCCAAGGCTAAATACGGGTGGGAGAACGATAGCAAACAAGTACCGCGAGGGAAAGATGAAAAGGACTTTGAAAAGAGAGTCAAAAAGTGCTTGAAATTGTCGGGAGAGAAGCGAATGGGGGTCGGCGATGTGCCCCAGTCGGATGTGGAACGGTGATGAGCCGGTCCACCGATCGATTCGAGGCGTGGACCGATGCAGATTGCGGCGACGGCCCAAGCCCGAGCCTTTGATACGCTCGCAAAAACGTCGTCGCTGCGATCGTGGTAGGCAGCGCGCGCCGCTCGATGTGCTTCGGCGCCTGTCGGGTTCGAGTGTGAGCATGCTTGTCGGGACCTGAAAATGCGGTATTCGGTTACCGATGGGGTCCCGATCAAAATCGATTAGCTTAATGGCGTGTGAGGATCAAGAGTAACGGTGCCATGACAGAAATTGAGACAAATTGTTACAAAAAGTGATGAACAATGGTGAGAAATATTTGAAGAGATGGAGGTTGATAAAAAAATTGGGGAATTAAGATGTAAGACAGTGTTTTTAGAATAAATTAGCGGGGCAAATCGCCTTACGACAATGGGTTGCATAGAATTCGAAAAGTTATGCGGTTTAAAAAAAATCGTAAAAAACAATCAAATAATTGAGTTATAGATAGGAATTGTGTGGGTTAATTGAGGGTAATTGGGTAATTTTTTATTATGTATTAAATAATACCATGGTTATAGAATGTATTAGTTAATACACAATTAACACTAGAAATGTGTATTAGCTAATACATATGTATTAATTAGTACCACCTAGTATTTCTAATCAAACAATGTATTAGTTAATACATGTATTAACTAATACTAATACATAGTTAATACTTTAATCAAACACTACCTTAATGTTTGTTATGCTTATGATTTTCGTTCCTCTCCCCAAGATATCATCATTAACGGTTGCCATTTTAATGATGGTTGTCTCCACCGAAGTAATGAGTAATTACTTGTCCGTCAGTGTCTTCACTGTTGGATCACGTACTTCTGTAGTACTCAGTTCGGAGTGTTCCGGGTAGGTCTCCTTACTGTTCCAATGACCTACACGGAAGGAAAGCCCGGGGAATTCTTGTTTATTCCCCTCCGACGGTCAAGTAAGTTGAAGGTTCGTTTAAATAGAGTAAATGCAAGAGAGTAGGGAGAGTGGGAGCATTCAATAAATAATTAAGTTCAAAAAAGAGGTGTGTGAGAGTATTTATAACCCTCACCCCTAACCTGGTTCAGGTCAGCCCTAACTATGGTCATCTCAGGTGTCATGTGGTTAAGTGACCATGGTTGGATGCTCATTAATGTGTTGAGTGGACATATGGTTTTGGTAGGCTGTCCTTCATGACATTTTGGTCTGACCTATCTGTATCATCCTTAAATGGTCATTCGTAGATGATGGGGCGTCGTGTCGGCGGCTGTAGGCACTCAATTGTCCCCCTGACATGCATCGTATCTTGTACCATCTTGTCCCCTAAGGGAACCAAGGATAGAAGAGCGTGTGCTGATTAGTGGCGCACCTATGAAGAGAGGCGCGCCCCATTGGGTATGAACCGGCACGCCAACCAAACCTGGCCTTCGCCAAGCCTGGTCCCTTCCAAAGTTTGTTCATGTGGTGCGCCCTTAGGGTTTGTTCGATTGTCCAGGGTGTCGCCATACACAGGTGTTTGCCGTTTTCGTAGGCTATGATGATGGAAGGCACACCCCTACTTCTAATTAGTAGCAACGCTATTGTCTCCTTCAGGTCAGGTCGAGTCGGGTCGCCCGAGAGATTAGGGTCAAGACCCAACATCTTGCCCCCCAAGCCCAGGGTGAGCGGCGCTCGCCCTTGGCTTTGATTATGCTTTATAGGGCGACACTATGATTTGTACCTTCAATTATGTTGTTGTCCATTCGTAAACCCGACATGGCTCGCCTTATGTGGCGGCGCCCTTTTCACTTTGTCGAGCCACCCATTTTGGGGTTTCTTCAATGCATTTGTCGGACTTTAGCTATGAGATGGCACGCCATATATTTTCTTCCCATCAAAATCCTTGCAGACGTTCATATTTTGGTGTCGACCCAAAAATGGCGCGCCTCTTTAGTCTATGGACTTGTGCGTCCATCCGTCTCATCTTCACTTTATTCGAGGTCATCATTGTACTTTTCAAATTTGAATTTGCATGCCTGCCATCACGACACATGGCAAAGATCTTCTCCTTTCCCAAGGGAAATCTTTCGGTTTCCAAGGTTTGGTTTTAAAGAAACCGAACCAGACATTCGAACTGTCGCTCGGGCCGAACCAAAGTTACTTGAACCGTCATTTGGCCGTATAATAAGGGGCATTTAAACCGTTGACTTCTTCTTCAAATACCCATTTGTCTCACCCTTCACCATTTTCGGCCATTTTCATACCCATCCAAGCTTTCTCTCTCTAGAAAAGCTCTAACCTCTTTCTAGAAATTCGAGTATTTTTACCACTTCTGCCAGATCCTTCCTCGTACCTTGGTGCGCTTCGTTCGACGATCGAATCCACCGACGCCTCAAACATTTGCATCGCGCCATGTCGCAGAAGGGCTTGAAAACTCGTTGGTGTTAGCAGACTTAACCTAAGCTAGAGAGGATATTGAAAGCAACGAAATGAGGAAGAATCAGAAATACTGAAATTCATTTCCACTAAATGATCATATCTGCATGTATTGAACAGTAGACCCATACAATATTAATAGAAACAGACAACCTCCTAATTACAAAATGCCCTTGAATAATAATAACATAGAAGTCTGTGGACAAGGGTAATAATGAAGACAGATCCTCATTCTTCTACTTCAGCATATATGCTAATATTCCCTTATGAAGATCAGTCTGCTGGAGTCGAGTCCACTACATGAGCGAACCATTCAATCAAAGAAAGCCAAAGTCAGCAAGAGACAAGATAATAAAACAAACTGAGCAAGAGCAAACATGTGCACAGGAATAGCACGCAGCAACATGTGCAACATTCAACCAAGAACCATATAAAAAAAAAAGATCATCAACCAACCATGCTGTTTAAAAACTGGACAAGGATGAAGCTGACAAAGAAGTTTGAGCCTCTATCTTATCAGAGTGATTGGAAGGTTTTAGCCTTCATCTTGATGTCCTCAAGAGAGTGATCATGAAGTTATTTATTTTATTTTTCTCGAAAACTTCTTTAAGGATCAGCAACTCTGTTTTCGGACTGAAACCACTCCCTATGCCAACTGAAGTGGTTGGAAAGGTTGAGCCTTCATCTTGAAGGTCTCAAGAGTATGACCAAGCAAAGCTCTAGTTTTGACCATAAGCCACATATTCAATTAAAATTAAGAAGAACAGGTCATAAAGTAATGATCATTGAATTAAACTGGTGGGAACAGAACACATGCTGAACACTAAAGCTAAACCTGGTTTGATCAGCACAGATCCGCAGGAGCACAACATAGAGCAGAGACTGAGATTACACTCATATTGAATGGAAGCACCTCATGAGGGACATAGCTTATTTCTAGCAACGAGAAAAATAGACAATAAAACAACTAAGGGATTAAGAAGAAAAGATGAAGGAAGACTGTGTATCTGATTCAGATTACGAATCTGCGATTGGGTCAGTATCCAGCATATGATGATTAAGATAGTCATCTACTTGAGCAAGTTCTTGTAGGCGCGTGACCCCAAGCTTCTTGCGGAATGGAACAAAGAGTTTTTTTGTGGGTGGCTTAGTGAGAATGTCGGCAAGCTGCTCAGTGGATGGCACAAAATTGACTGCAATCTGTCCAGCAACCACCTTCTCACGCACGAAACATAGATCGATTTTCACATGTTTCATTTTTGCATGTTGCACCTTATTTTCTGACATAGCAACCGCACTATATTTATCAGTCCAGATGGTTGGAGTGCAGGATAGATGAATATTCAGCTCAGTTAGCAGGGAGGTAACCCAAAGAACTTCGCAGGTAGCGTTGGCTAGGGCACGAAATTCAGCCTCTGCGGATGACCTGGCAACAACCAACTGTTTCTTGGAACTTCAGATAACTGGGTTTCCATTAAGTAGTAAGTAGTGGCCAAAGATTGATTTGCGGTCTGTGGCATCACCACCCCAATCTGTATCAGAATACGAGACTAAAGTAGCATTGTTAGACACCGAAGAAGGAGTTAACTGAAACATGAGGCCATGATCTAATGTTCTTTTGAGATATCTAAGGATGCGAGTCACTGCTTTCTAGTGGGATAAATGAGGTGCTTGCATAAATTGACTAAGTCTATTTACCGCAAAGTGTATGTCAGGGTGTGAGGTGCAGATATGCTGCAGAGCCCCAATGGTACTTCTATAGAGAAGACCATCGGAAAAGGGCTCCGAGGATGCAGGCATACCAGACTTAGACAGACACTTACCTGTCATAGGCGTGGGTAGTGGTTCATCCTTAGACAGACCAGTTTTGTGAAGTAGGTCTCTGATATAATTTTTTTAACCAAGGAGAAGATAGTTGTCACCTAGGTTCACTTCTATACCTAGAAAATGATTGAGAATACCAAGGTCTTTGAGCTAAAACTCCTTATTGATCTGGCCGATGACATCATCTATGATGGAAGGAGAGCTACTTGTGATGACAATATCATCAAGATAAACCAGGAGAAACACAAAACCAACATTAGTGTAAACACCTGATTTTGGCTCGGGATCAAAAAACCGTACGCGAGGAACCGGGTAAAAAAACAAAAACGAGATAAAAATATATTTATATATATAATATTATATTATATATGGCCGAAAGAACAAACATGGTCACATTCATGTTTGTTCTTTCGGTTCATGATCTATTATAAAAAAAAAATATTAAAATAATAATCAATTTGCTCTATAAAACTAATTGGAAGGATTGAAGAGAGGAGGAGGGTTGGAGAGGACCGTAGCTCACGGTGAGCTTCATTGAAGAATGAATAAAAAAGAAATTGTGAGTGAAAAAAAAATGAGAGAAAAATGAGTGAAAAAAATACCGATAATTATCGGACTCGGTTCCTCGTACGGTATTTTAAACCTCCCATGAGTTAGGTATATTTCTCTCATCTTCAATATCATATTTTGTAATTTCTAAATGTGAAATAAAATTGAGAGTTCATATACATATATTATCTATTTATGTATAATATACTTGTTAATATATATATATATGTGTATATTATATATTTATATTAGTTTATGTATTACTATATATATATCTATATGTATAATATATATTTATATTATGTTTATGTATTACTCTCTATATATTTATATGTATAATATATATTTATATTATGTTTATGTATTACTATATATATATCTATATGTATAATATATATTTATATTATGTTTATGTATTATTATATATATCTATATGTATAATATATATTTATATTATGTTTATGTAATACTATATATATCTATATGTATAATATATATTTATATTATGTCTATGTTATCTATCTATCTATATGTATAATATATATATATATATATTATGTATTATGTATAATATATGTATATTATGTATATGTGGAAAAAAACAAATTTCAAAATTGACTTAGGTCATTCCCAAACTTTGATGAAGGTTACAACTCGGTCCTTGTACTCTCGGGTCATTTCTGGGACGTTATCAAGTGATATAAACCAAACCGGAAAAGTTTTGGGTCATTTGTGCAAATTGTTTTTCTTAATCTAGCTCTTTTTTTAAAAAAATATATTTTGATTTCTAAAAATGTTACAAATAAGTCTAGAATAATTTTCGGGTTATTTTTAGAATTTTACCAAGTATTACAAATAAATCTAGAATAGTTTAGGGTCAATTCTGTAATTTTAAAAAATATTTTCAGTTTAGTTATATTTTTTTTTCGAAAATTACAATTTTGATTCCTAAACTTTTCTAGACATTCCATGACTTTTCAAAATGTTACAAATAAGTCTAGAATAATTTTTGGGTTATTTTAGAACTTTACCAAGTATTACAAATAAGTCCAGAATAGTTTAGGGTCATTTCTGCAATTTTCGAAAATATTTGTTCAATTCAGCTCAAATTTTAATAAATTGCATTTTGGTCCCTAGATTTTTTTGTACATCCTATAACTTCTCAAAATGGGACAAATTAGTCCAAAGATCTTAATACCTTCAAAAATCATTCATGCATCTTTTGACACGTTTAAAATGACTTGAGTAAAACCATTTTTTTTCGAGCACGATTAACTTTAGTTCTCTTTTGTTTATTTAAAATTAACTCATAAAAAAAAAATGTTTGTACATGGTTTGTTTAATTAAAAAAAATGCTTGTAGTCTTTTTGGGCCAATCATGATCAAAACGGGTAATTCGGGCAAAATTGACAAAAATTTAAAAGCAAACTAAAGTACCGAAAGGGCGGATTATGAGCTTGCGAGTTTTTAAGACGTAATCAAATCCCCGAACTCGATTCTCTGGACGTAGACCTTTTTAAGCCATAGGATGTTAACTCCATGTACCCTAGGCAATTTTAGGATTCCGATTAGCCTTCAATTAATCGGTGGCGACTCTTTCAAATTTTTTCGGTCCGGTTGATGACCCCGCTCGACCGGACCCTTCGCTCGCCAAGACCCGACTTTTCAAAAACGAAAATTTAAAAATATTTTCCAAAACGGGTCGGGAAAGTCGGATTCGACGTCCGACAATTTGGCGACTCTGCTGGGGAGCTCTTTTAGAGGGTTTAGGCTTTGTCATGTTTGCTTTGCCATATCCGTTTTGACTGTTTGCTCATGCTTGCAGTTTCAAATTTTGTCCAAAAGGCGATGTAATTGTAATAAGTCAAAAAAACAAAATTTAAATTCTTGTTTTGCACACACCACGCTGGTTACCATTACCCGCTCGGACCTGGAGCACATTAAGAGCTTAGGGAGTTTAGTAGGGGAATGCGCCCGGAGCGGTTTGGACCGCCGGCACGCACCCAAACAACTCAACTCGATGATAGGAATGGGCCCGTGATCCTCTTTAGGGGGTGAGGTTCCGCTGGTTCAGAGGACCTATAAATTCCATTCATTTAGAACAAAAGCTCCACGCCGTGTTTAGTCTTTACCAGTTTTGTGTGTATTTCCATATTTGGGCCCAAGTGATGTAAATGAGAATTCGGCCCAAGTATTTGGATACGAGATTGGCCCACAACCCATGAAGAAATTTGGCCCATGATGAAGTTTGGCCCATTGATGTAAATGTGTTTTGTTTTGGCCTTAGATCATGACATGTATAGGATTGGGCCTTTTGTATTATATATTCCATACTGTTGTAAATGTAATACGAGTCTTACTAATGAAGTTAAATTCTCGCACTTGCATTGCATTTTTCAAAAAAAAAATGTAAGTTCTGTTCATTCAATCTTGTATCCTTAAGACGTTTCACGCACCATCTTTGGTAAGGATGAAAAAAAAAATCATTGCCCTCACATTAAGGTCATACAACCCCCTACGGTCGAAATTGCCCGAATATGGTAAGTCATGACAAAAGAGAATAAGAAATACGTGAACAAGAAGATTGACGAGGTTCACGAGCTCGTAAACTACAAAGTCAATGGGATTCAAAACGCGTATGCATGATTAACAACAACGGAATACATTCAAAAGTTCCATTCGGCACCTGCAAGTCCGTTTTTCGACCTAGAGGAGATCATCGGGGATAGACTCGAACAACCACCGTCATTCTAGCAATATGGGAGCACCTTGGAAAAATGTGGGGGCAACGTAGCTAAGTTGAATGACACCCTTGAACAATTCATACGTAGAACGAGGCAAATAAAAGATTTTCAAAATACATGTCCTCGACCTTCGTTTGAACCAAGGAACAAGCAACAAATGCAATCAATGAGCTACGTCGTTGTGTGAAACGTCTTAAGAACTAGACATTGATTGGCCAAATCATTATAATGTATTTTTGAAAAAAACTTTTGCCATACATGCAATCAAAGTCTACGAATGGAATGAACGGAACATGCAGAATGTTGAAATCAATCATGCATGATCAATTGTGTATTCATCCTTCTTACTACGGTATTTTGGATTTAGGTTTCCGCAAATCCATGCGACATTCGATGACTCCAGCACCTCAAAAACACGAGGAGAAATTCATCAAGCTAAAGCAAACCATGCATACCATGAGTTCCCGCACAGTGCAGTCAATCGTTGGCATGACCTCCTAGGTCGAGCGGATTTTTGCTTTTCTAAGCTCCAGGCAGCCGTGACTACCACTGTCGTGGTATTTCATAAATCCATGTAAGGCACTTTTGCCATCCTGACGAAGCTCCACCTCCCACATATGGCCATCCTGACCAAGGTCCACCTCCCACATAGACCATCACACACCCGGAAGGAAAAAAATACTTTTAGGACTGGGTTTTCGTCCTAATTTCAAAGATTATGAATTCGCCTGGAGGAAACATTTCGCCGAAAGTTCAGGGACATTGTTTCCTCTCCTAAGTTTCATTACCAGGCACACACCAAGTGATCCAACCCGACAACGTTGCTTCTCACGAAGGCTTATCAGGCTTGTTTTCGACAGGTGTCACCATTGGAGCCCTGCTTGATGAAGCTCCCTCAGTCCTTTTCGTCCGTCCACTTGCTAGTGGGGAAAATATCACAAATTGGATGACATTACCTGCTTATTCGTTTTCTCTTAGTAATAATGAGAACAATACCTCTAGAGACCAGAAGGGGAACCATGATTCAATCTCGTACAAGGACACCCTGGCCGAATCTGACTCTGTACATTACGGAGAAGGATTCGGTGAGGAGGATGTCACGAAAGAAATTGAAGAAAGTTGGGACAGGTATGAGAGAGACAAACTCTTAACAACAGAAGTCACTGAGGTCATAAACATCGGCACTCCTGAGGAACCACGCGAATTGAAGATTGGGACAAGTCTGAGTCCTAACCAAAGAACTCAGATGATAGATTTGCTAAAAGAGTATCAGGAGATTTTTGCCTGGTCATATGCTGACATGCCAGGCCTTGATTCGTCAATCGTGGAGGACGTTCTGCCAATAGACACTGAGAACTTTCGACCCAAGAGACAACACCTGAGGAGACAAAGTCCCGACCTAATCCTTAAAATTAAGGAAGAGATCATCAAGCAAATCGACGCTGGATTTTTAGAAGTTTGCAACTATTCTGAATGGGTAGTAAATATTGTTCCAGTACCCAAGAAGGACGGTCGCGTCCGCGTATGTGTCGACTATCGAGATCTTAACAAAGCCAGTCCGAAGGATAATTTCCCTCTGCCTCATATCGATATGTTGGTCGACAACACGGCACGTCATACGATGTTCTTGTTCATGGACGGGTTCTCAGGATACAACCAGATCAAGATGTCTGAGGCAGATAAGTCAAAAAACCGCATTTGTCACAATGTGGGGCACATTTTGTTACAGAGTTATGCCTTTCGGTTTAAAAAATGCAGGGGCAACCTACCAAAGGGCCATGGTGACACTGTTCCACGACATGATGCACAAACAGATCGAGGTGTACGTAGATGATATGATTGCAAAGTCTCAAGAAGGTGAAGATCACTTGATCAATTTACGCATGCTATTTGAAAGACTCAAGAAGTACAAGTTGCGTTTAAACCCGACTAAATGCACTTTTGGAGCCACATCAGGCAAGTTATTGGGCTTCATAGTCAGTGAGAATGGAATTGAGGTAGACCCTGACAAAGTCAAGGCGATACAAGAGTTACCCCCACCATCGACCGTCAAGCAGGTCCGAAGCCTTTTAGGACGTTTGAATTACATTGCGCGTTTCATCGCAAATATGACAACCAAGTGTCAACCTTTATTTCGTCTTTTACGTAAGAACGCTCAGATAATTTGCGATGAAGAATGCCAGAACGCCTTAGAGTCCATAAAACAATACCTGATGAGCCCACCAGTCCTGGTGCCGCCAACTCCTAGACGACCACTCATTATGTATTTAACAGTGCGCCAAGACTCGTTGGGGTGCATGTTGGGACAATTCGATGTGACTGGAAAGAATGAACATGCCATATACTACGTGAGTAAGAAGTTCACGGAGGGTGAAACAAAGTATCAAGAGGTGGAAAGGATATGTTGCGCACTCGTGTGGGTAATGCAGCGACTTCGCCAGTATACGTTGTACTACACCATACGTCTGTATTCGAAGATGGATCCCGTGAGATACCTCTTAGATAAGCAAGCATGGACAAAAAATATCGCCAAATGGCAAGTTCAATTATCTGAGTATGATATAGAATTCTTGCCTCGAATTTCGGTGAAGGGGCAAGCAATCGCCGATCATTTAGCGGAGTTTCCCATAGACGACGATCACTTGATTAACTCCGAATTCCCAGATGGTGAGATTTGGTGAGATCATGCAAGTAGAATAAAAAGGGATGCCGAAGGCAAATTGGAGGATGTACTTCGACGGTGCTGTGAATTCAGTCGGAGGCGGTATCGGGGCAGTGCTCATCTCACCAAAGGGGCAACACTTCCCAGTGGCAGCCAAGGTCACCTTCCACTGCACCAACAACACTGCAGAATACGAGGCATGTGTTCTCGGCATGCGAGCTGCACTAGACCTCGAAGTGAAGAAACTAGAAGTGTTCGGAGATTCAATGTTAATCATCCTCCAAACGACAGGGGAATGGAAGACGAGGGATGCCAAACTCCAACCATACCATGAGCACCTTGAGGATTTAGCTGCAGAATTTGAAGACATCACTTTCACTCATATGCCGAGAAATAAGAACCAATTAGCAGACGCATTGGCAACGCTCGCATCAATGAGTAAAATTTCACCGGGAAATCAGGTACTACCAGTGGAAATCAAGATCAAGGAGGTTCCAGCCTATTGTTATGCAGTTGAAGAGTCAGACGGTCATCCGTGGTTCACGGACATAAAAAAATACCTGGAGTCTGGAGAGTTCCCAGAAAGTGCCACAAGAAATGACCGGAAGGTCGTACGAAGGATGGCTTGCAATTATTTTCTAAGTGGCCCGACCTTATACAAAAGATCATTTGATGATACCCTTTTGAGATGCGTGAATGCCAAATAAGTTAAGTGCTTAATGGAAGAAATTCACGAAGGTTTTTGTGGCCCACACATGGGCGGGCGAATGCTATCAAAAAAGATAATGAGACTTGGGTATTTTTGGTCCACCATGACGTCTGATTGTATGAGACATGTCCAACATTGTCACCTCTGTCAAGTGTACGCAGACCAAATCCACGCGCCACTACACGAGCTCTATCCCATGACTTCCCCATGGCCTTTCTCAATGTGGGGTATCGATGTAATCGACATGATCTCTCCAAAGGCGTCCAATGGTCATCAATTCATATTGGTGGCGATAGATTATTTCACCAAGTGGATAGAGGCTATTAGCCTAACGGCAAAAGCGGTCGAGCGTTTCATTAGGCAGGATATCATCGCGCGTTATGGGGTGCCGGAGTCAATCATCACAGATAATGCCAAAAATCTGAATAATAAATTGGTTGATGGGTTGTGTGACCAATTTAAGATCAAGCATAGATATTCGTCTCCATATCGCCCACAAATGAATGGCGCAGTGGAAGCAGCAAATAAGAATATCAAGAAGATCATAGGGAAAATGACTGTCAATTATAAGGACTGGCATGACAAGCTGCCTTGGGCACTCATGGCATACAGGACCTCAATACGGACATCAACAGGGGCAACCCCATTTTCCCTTGTTTAAGGGACTGAAGTCGTGCTGTCAATTGAAGTAGAAATCCCATCAGCAAGGATCCTCGCTGAAGCAGAGATGGACGAATCAGAATGGGCGAGATGCAGATACGAGCAATTAAATCTCATAGATGAAAGGCGGCTCATCGCGCTGTGTCATGGGAAATTGTACCAGCAACGCATGGCTCGTTCATTTAACAGGAAGGTACGACCAAGAGAATTACAAGCAGGCAATCTAGTTCTCAGAAAAATCCTGCGAGTCAATCCAGACTCTCGGGGCAACTTTGTGCCTAAATATGAAGGGTCTTATGACGCCAAAGAGACTTTCAGCAGAGGAGCCATGATCGTCACCGACATGGACAACCAAGAACTCCCCAGTCCAATCAATATGGACACAGTTAGAAAATACTATCCTTAAGGAGTTCGTAACCATAAAGCGAACCTCCAAAAGTGAGAGAAAATTCCTGCTAAATCGAAAACCCGAAAGGGCGGTCATGGCAAAAGGAGAGGAATCAAATCCCTGCTAGGTTGAAAACCCGAAAGGCAATCTAGGCAAAAATTAAGGGAACCGAGAGGTGCGGTAAAAAAAAAAACCGTAGCAAAAAAATAGAAAAGCAAGAGAAGTAAAAAAAAAAATCCTTCAAGTCAATCAAGACTCTCGGGGCAAGTTTATGCCTAAATATGAAGTGTATTATGTCATTAAAGAGATTTTCAGCGGAAGAGCCATGGTTATCACTGACAAGCACGAGCAAGAACTCCCCAATCCAATTAATGTGGATGAAGAAAAAAACTCGTAACCAGAAAGCGAGCCTTCAAAACTGAGAGAAAATTCCCGCTAAATCGAAAACCTGAAAGGGCGGTTTAGGCAAAATTTAGGGAAGAGGGGCATGTTTGAAAATCCTCAAAAGGACAATAATGAAAAAAGGAGAGGAATCAAATCTCTGCTAGGTTGAAAACCCAAAAGGCCAACCTAGGCAAAAATTATGGGAACCGAGAGGTGCGGTAAAAAAAAATACCGTAGCAAAATGATTGAAAAGCGAGAGATAAAAACAACAATCCTTCAAGTCAATCAAGACTCTCGGGGCAAGTTTGTACCTAAATATGAAGAAATTTATGTCATCAAAGAGATTTTCAGCAGGGAAGCCATGATCATCACTGACATGGACAACAGAGATCTCCCCAATCCAATCAATGTGGATGCAGAAAAAAACTCGTAATCAGAAAGCGAGCCTCCAAAAATGAGAGAAATTCCCGCTAAATCGAAAACATGAAAGGGCGGTTTAGGCAAAATTTAGGGAAGAGGAGCATGATTAAAAATCCGTAAAAAGGGCGATCATGGCAAAAGGAAAGGAATCAAATCCCTGCTAGGTTGAAAACCCAAAAGGGCGACCTAGGCAAAAAAAATAAGGGAACTGAGAGGTGCGGTAAAAAAAAAATACCGTAGCAAAAGGAAAGAAAATCAAGAAAAAAAAATGCTCAAAAGTGGACGACAGTGTTTCCCACAGTAGCAATAAAAAGAAGTTGTCATCTGCATTAATTTGAGTTGCCTCGACAACTTGCATGGATACACCTTGTGAACAAAGCATGAATGACTTTAGGGAACTCCATCAAGAAGGACTCCAAAGTCGATTAATGAGAAAACAGACTGAGAAGTCCGTGCAAGCAGTCAGACATCTCGATAAGGGTTTTTACCTCCAAAATGAATTACAAGCTAATGAGCGGGGTCTTTAGGTGCTCAACCTCCGCGAGTCATCATCAACAATCGGGACTTGTATATTTCCAACTTCCGAGAGTTACAAACCGATGAACGGAGCGTTTAGGTTCTCAACCTCCGCAAGTCATCCCCAATGATCAGAACCTATAGATGCCCAGCTTCTGAAAGTTACAAGCCGACAAGCGGAGCCTTTAGGTGTTCAGCCTCCACAAGTCATCCCCAATGATCAGAACGTGTAGATGTCTAGCTTCTGAAAGTTACAAAACAACGAGCGGAGCCTTTAGGTGTTCAGCCTTCGCAAGTCATCATCGACAACCAGGACCTGTAGTTATCCAGCTTCTGGAAAAAAAAAACGAACGAAGCCTTTAGGTGTTCAGCCTTCGCAAAATTATCCTCGACGACCAGAACCTGTAGTTATCCAGCTTCTGGGAATCACAAAGCCGACGAGTGGAGCCTTTAGTTTCAGCCTCCGCAAGTCATCCTCGATGACCAGAACCTGTAGTTATCCAGCTTCTGGGAGTTACAAGCCGACAAGCGGAGCCTTTAGGCGTTCAGACTCCGCAAGTCATCCCCAACGAGTCACAAGCCGACCGACGAGCGGTGTCTTTAGGTGTTCAACCTCCGCAAGTCATCCTCGACGACCAAGACCTGTAGGTGTCCAACGTCTGGGAATCACAAGTTGATGAGCGTTTAGACGCTCAGTCTCCACAAATCATCGTCAACGATCGGATCCTATAGGTGATGCGTGATGATCGGATCCTATAGGTCAACGATCATCTTCCGAAAGTTGCCTGATGATGTTTGTCTACTATGTAAATAATGAATAAAGAGGAGCCAAAATCAGTTGTTTGTCTTTGAACAAACACTCATGAGATCAATTCCATGAGCGCGTGTCCAAAGAGGGGCAACTGTATACACCTGATTTTGGATCGGGGTCAAAAAACCGTACGCGAGGAACCGGGTAAAAAATAAAAACGAGATAAAAATATATTTATATATATAATATTATATATGACCGAAAGAACAAACATGGTCACATTCATGTTTGTTCTTTCGGTTCATGATCTATTATAAAAAAAATATATTAAAATAATAATCAATTTGCTCTATAAAACTAATTGGAAGGATTGAAGAGAGGAGGAGGGATGGAGAGGACCGTAGCTCACGGTGAGCTTCATTGAAGAGTGAATAAAAAAGAAATAGTGAGTGAAATAAAAATGAGTGAAAAAAATACCGATAATTATCGGACTCGGTTCCTCGTACGGTATTTTAAACCTCCCATGAGTTAGGTATATTTCTCTCATCTTCAATATCATATTTTGTAATTTCTAAATGTGAAATAAAATTGAGAGTTTATATACATATATTATCTATTTCTGTATAATATACTTGTTAATATATATATATATATGTGTATATTATATATTTATATTATGTTTATGTATTACTATATATATATCTATATGTATAATATATATTTATATTATGTTTATGTATTACTCTATATATATTTATATGTATAATATATATTTATATTATGTTTATGTATTACTATATATATATCTATATGTATAATATATATTTATACTATGTTTATGTATTATTATATATATCTATATGTATAATATATATTTATATTATGTTTATGTAATACTATATATATCTATATGTATAATATATATTTATATTATGTCTATGTTATCTATCTATCTATATGTATAATATATATATATATTATGTATTATGTATAATATATGTATATTATGTATATGTGGAAAAAAACAAATTTCAAAATTGACTTAGGTCATTCCCAAACTTTGATGAAGGTTACAACTCGGTCCTTGGACTCTCGGGTCATTTCTGGGACGTTATCAAGTGTTATAAACCAAACCGGAAAAGTTTTGGGTTATTTGTGCAAATTGTTTTTCTTAATCCAGCTCTTTTTAAAAAAATATATATTTTGATTTCTAAACTTTTCTAGACATTCCATGATTTCTAAAAATATTACAAATAAGTCTAGAATAATTTTCAGGTTATTTTTAGAATTTTACCAAGTATTACAAATAAATCTAGAATAGTTTAGGGTCAATTCTGTAATTTTAAAAAATATTTTCAGTTCAGTTATATTTTTTTTCGAAAATTACAATTTTGATTCCTAAACTTTTCTAGACATTTCATGACTTTTCAAAATGTTACAAATAAGTCTAGAATAATTTTTGTGTTATTTTAGAACTTTACCAAGTATTACAAATAAGTCCAGAATAGTTTAGGGTCATTTATGCAATTTTCGAAAATATTTGTTCAATTCAGCTCAAATTTTAATAAATTGCATTTTGGTCCCTAGATTTTTTTGTACATCCTATAACTTCTCAAAATGGGACAAATTAGTCCAAAGTGCTTAATACTTTCAAAAATCATTCATGCATATTTTGACACGTTTAAAATGACTTGAGAGTAAAACCATTTTTTTTCGAGCACGATTAACTTTAGTTCTCCTTTGTTTATTTAAAATTAACTCATAAAAAAAAATGTTTGTACATGGTTTGTTTAATTAAAAAAAAATGCTTGTAGTCTTTTTGGGCCAATCATGATCAAAACGGGTAATTCAGGCAAAATTGACAAAAATTCAAAAGCAAACTAAAGTACCGAAAGGGCGGATTATGAGCTTGCGAGCTTTTAAGACGTAATCAAATCCCCGAACTCGATTCTCTGGACGTAGACCTTTTTAAGCCATAGGATGTTAACTCCATGTACCCTAGGCAATTTTAGGATTCTGATTAGCCTTCAATTAATCGGTGGCGACTCTTTCAAAAAATTTCGGTTCGGTTGATGACCCCGCTCGACCGGACCCTTCGCTCGCCAAGACCCGACATTTTCAAAAACGAAAATTTAAAAATATTTTCCAAAACGGGTCGGGAAAGTCGGATTCGACGTCCGACAATTAGTAAATTTAATAAATAGGCAATTATCAGAAATTGAAACAGAAAAAGATAAAGTGTTAAGAAGAAAGAACTTTAAACGCTCAAATTAGGCCCGGGGTGCTTGTTTTAACCCAGAGATAGCATTGTGCAACCAACACACAAGGGCAGCTCCATTGTTGTCAAATTGCTGGAAACCTGGAGGTTGAGTCATGTACACCTCTTCAAGAAGATCACCATGAAGAAAGGCGTTGTTGACATCAATGTGTCGAAGAATCTAATGATGGGTCAAGGCAATGGTTAGTATGATTCTCATGGTCTGAGGCTTCACAACCGGGCTGAAAGTGTCTTGGAAGTCAAAGCCAGGTTTTTGAGAGAAGCCCCAGACAACAAGACGTGCTTTACTACGGTCCACTGAGCCATCAGGTTTCTTCTTAATCTTAAGCATCCATTTGCAGCTGATTGGGTGCCTGCCACGAGGGAGGGACCAAGGACCAGGTATTATTGTTTATATTAAAGCATCTAACTCTACTTGAACCGCCGTAGCCCAGCAAGCTTGTTCCATGGCTTCATAAATATTGGATGATTCAACAAGCAAGGATTGGGAATGGTCAGGGAGATATGAGAGAAGGATTTGTTGGGACTTGGTCTTGGAACGAGTTTGCATAAGGTGTGAGGGAGGACGGGAGTTGGTGGTACTTTGAAAGGGGACCATAGTTTAGGCATTGGAACTCTCAGGAACATACCAAATGGAAGAGTTAGGAAAGGTGTATGTAGGATGAGGAGGTGAGACTTCCTGAGGCAAACACGAAAGAACCAACACACAAGTAATACAGAAGCAACAGAGCTGGACGGAACATACCTGACCGAGGTGTCTGCTGAAGAAGGAATATGCAGACTGGACTGAGGTGAGCAAATAGAGGAATCTGGAATGGCAGTCAGATCCTCCGAAGGAGATACGACAAGAGGAGCAGCCATCTTAGCTGAAGTTGCAGGTGAGGATGGCTGAAATGGATCACGCTGTTGTGACGAAATGGAGGAAGGGTTAGGAACAGAGCCAGACATTTGATGCGTGTCTGGATGTAGCAGATCAGCTGAACCTGCATTGACCAGTAAGGAAACATCAAATGGCATAAAAAACAGAAGAGACGTATCAGTGTTCTTGACAACTGCAGATTTAATTAAAGGGCGAGCAGTATCAGCAAAAGGAAATACAGATTCATGAAAAGAGACTTGCCTAGAAATATAGATTCGACCTGATGCATCTAAACACATCGATGGTTAGTAGAGTAGTAACCAAGAAACACACATGCAGTGGAACGAAAATCCAATTTGTGTGAGTTATAAGGCTGATTGTGCGGAAAACATAGGTAGCCAAATACCCGAAGGAACAAGTAAACATGTGGTTTTTAAAACAGCATTTGATGAGGTGAAATATTATGCAGAGCATTCGAAGGAAGTATATTGAAAAGAAAAAACTGTTGTAAAAAACGCATCACTCCAATAGTGAAACGACATGGAGGTTTGAACCATAAGTGTAAGACCAAGTTCAACAATATGCCGGTGTTTTCGTTCCACAATCTCGTTTTGCTCAGACGTGTGCGGACAAGTAACTCGGTGACTAATCCCAAGATGTTTCAAATAGAGAGAGAGGTTTGAATTCACCGCCTCTATCTGCAGCACTGTGAAAATCAATGAAATGCTTGGTTACCTCGCTTTTGTTTTTCATGAAATAAATCCAAGTGTATCTGCTATATACATCCATAATACTGATGTAATAGACATTACCATTGGAAATGTATAGAGTAGGCCCCCAAAGATCTACTTCAACAATTTCAAGAGGGCAATCATATTTAGAAGAGGAGGAATGAAACGGAAGCTTCTTACTCTTCCCTATAGCACACGCAACACAAGTATCATTTTATCTCAAAACATAAATTTTATTGATATTAAGGAGTCGAGACAATAACTGAAAGGAGGACATGATGTCAAACTAGAACTAAAGCTAGGAACCGAACTAGAAGAAAGACTGGTGTCAAGTTTGGAAAGATCAAGGCAATACAATCCATCACTTTTAACTCCATGAAGCAGGACATGATGTGACAGAAAATCCCAAACCACACAATCTGTCGGATGAAATTCAAAGTTTACATTATTATCCTTGGAGAACTAAGAAATAGAAACAAGATTTTTTGTCACATGAGGAGTGTGAAGTAAGTTGTTCAGCATAAGTGATCTAGATGAAATAGGAATAACCGAATTACTGATGTTTGAAATATGAAGAGAATTACCATTACCCACAAGTACTTTACCTGGCCCAGAATACGGAATGGAGTCAGCAGCGGGAGCCGAGTTGGTGAGGTGGTCGGTAGCCCCAGAGTCAGGGTACCAGGCTGCCGAAGACAAGGTAGGTTGCGCCAGATGTTCAACATGACCTTGTGGGTTCCCAAAGGTTGAAGCTTGTGGAGCTGAAGCTGAAGGACCAGGAGAAGTAATACCAGAGTTGCTGGACTGTTGAACAACATAAGAGGTTATGTTGGGGACCGAGAGGATTGGATGGCCTGGGGCAGGGGTATAGGTAAGGTACTGAGGCAAAGACGAGTTAGGACTTTGGGAAACATACTTATGAGGTGGCGGAGTAGGAGACGGGACCGAATACCAGGGAATCAACATCTGTGTTGTTAGGTGTTGATGATGTTGATTATTTGATTCTTCTTTTGCTATTTTGTTGGTTTAGGGTATTGAATATACAATAGGTGTAGTGGTCTATTTATAGGTGAATCTAGGAATTTGGAGGCAAAAGTCCTAAACATGTGGACTTGAATCTAATTATTCTAAACACTTGGAGTAAATCATGATTTATCTAAACCATAATCCCTAACATTCCCCGTTGTAGAACTACTTCCTAATGTAATTCAATACCCTAAACCAACAAAATAGCAAAAGAAGAATCAAATCATCAACATCTAACATTCATCCATGTTGCTTTCTTCTTTGCTTATAATCTTCAACTTCCATGATCTTGTTGCCATCCTCGACATGTGGACTTTTTTCTGGAGCTGATTCTCATGGCACAGGTCTGTCCTAACAGGAGGTAATTTCCAATACATAGGTCTTCCCTAACCGGAGCACAGGTCTGCTCTAATATTAGCGAGGCGGAGCTTGGCAAATGTTGAAGAGAATGATGATACCGTGCCTTTGATGCAGCTGCTACTGTCAATCCAAAGCTGGAATACCAAAGAGAGAAGAAGAAGCCTCGAGATTGCTAAAAACGTGTTTGTAAACACATAGCGAAACATAACGAAGCAGTAAATGTGCTTGTAAGCATGCTGCAAAACATAGTATCTTCGAGGAGAAAACAAAAAGATATCAGAACTTTGTACTTGAAGAGCAGCAGCAAATTTAGGCAATCAGTAGCTCAAAATCAATCTCAAAACGAAGAAGAATCAACCTCAAAACAAAGAAGAATCAGCCTCAAAATCATCTTCAAACACAGCCTCAACAGAGGACGAATCAGTCTCAAATCCACCATCAAACAGAGGACGAATCATCATCCATACAGAGAAATCAGTCCATCAACAATGGTAGGCAACTCAGCAACAAATAATCAGCATCATACAATCCACAATAGCAATTCAGCACAACATAAACAGAGCAGCAATTTAATCCACAGGTCTTTACCTGATTAGAATCATCAGCTCACTAAAACAGAATCATCGTGAATCTCAGATAGCTGGAACACATTCAGCTTCTGATTAAGCTTGATTTGAATTCAGCTCTACTGATTTCAGATTCGGTTGTCTGAAGAAGAATCAGTCGCATGCAATTCTGCTTGGAGATTCAGATTTGGACCGATATTGTTGCTGGATTGTATCAGAGCTGATCAGCTCAGGATGTGCAAACATAGATGAGACAGGTTTGATCTCAAGTGATCACAGGTCCGAAATTAAGCAATTATATCACCAACATTAAGCAATTGTGTCGCAGCAACCAGTTCAAGACCAGCCTCAACCAGTAGCATACCAGCAGCATTGCCACAGACCAGCAACATCATGCAGAAAACAGAGGTGAAGATGCAAAGGACTTACAACATTTCAATTGCATGATCACAGGTCTGATCATATGGAGTTGAAGAAGAATCACATGTCAATTGATGCTTGGAGAAGAGGCGATCCAGCAGAAGAATATTCGCACAAATCAGATGTGAAGAATCGCACAGAAGTAGATGCACAGAAACAGCTGAATTGATCTGTGGAGAATCATCTGGTACGATGAGCTGAGGAGCTACAGAATCAGTGTGATCTGGAGGAGCTGCAGCATCGCCGTGATCTGAAGGTGCTGAAGAATTGAATCGCTGCAGAACTGAATTATCGTTTAGGAATTGAATCGCTGCAGATTTCAATCGATCTGAAATGATCTACTTCAAACGCCGAGGAATCGAACGCTAATGATGTTGATGATGCCGTTATCTGATGATGGATAACTTCTGAAGAGCTGAGAATAGAATTCACGGTGGAACTGATGAAGTGGAAGGGATGAAGCTTTGCTACAGGAACAGAGTAGATTTCAGACTGATTTTCCGTTGGAAATTTTCAACCAAATGAACATTCCGTCCCAGATCTTGTAGCTTTGATACCATCTTTGGAATTTATGCACATATGAGGAGAGAATGAGGAGCTTAATGCTACAATTAGAAAGAACTTCATATTGTATTCATTAAGCTTGAATATACAATAGGTGTAGTAGTCTATTTATAGGTGAATCTAGGGATTTGGATGCAAAAGTCCTAAACATGTGGACTTGAATCTAATTATCCTAAACACTTGGAGTAAATCATGATTTATCTAAATCATAATCCCTAACATGTGCTATTTGTGGTAATGAGGCCATGTGAGGTATGTGAGATGGTGTTGCAGGGTAAGAAGGAACAGATGTAGGAATTGGCATGTGAGGAGTAGTATCACCGAGATCAGACCAGCTAGACATATTTGCACTCATATTCCCCCCAGTGGGAATACCAGGAGGAGCAGTGACACCCGAGAAGTTGATGTTGACCCGATGATAGCAACGGTGGACTAGGTGGTCTATCTTGCCACACAGCTGACATTGCGGCTTATTGGTGGCATTGCCTCGACCCCGTCCACGACCACGACCATTGTACTGAGGTGGTGGAGTCTAAATCGGAGGTTGGATGTGAGATGGCTGACCTTGCCGAGGACCCGGTAACCCTCCCAACTGAGGTAACACAGCTGAGTGTTGAGGAGCCTGGCTAAGCTTATCAGTATCAGCAGAGAAATCATCAGAATTTACTTGATTAGTAACAACATTAGCCGAAGGATGAATGTCAAAAAGCAGGTCCCTTTGGCGAGTTTCAGCATCAACCAATACCGAACAGACGGAAGCAATATCATATGGGTTGCGATTCGCATGAATAACAGTTGCAACATGATCATATTGACCCTTAACCCCATTGAGGATAATAGAAATCTGTTGAATCTCCTCAATGGGGCAGCCACAACTTGCAAGCCCGTCGCATGTGGATTGATTTTCAGTAAGATACTCACGCATAGGTTGATGAAGGAGTTTACAAACCTTAAGACGATCATAAAGACTCATAATCCTAGTAGTGGAAGAAGAGGAAAAAACCTGATGCAACTTTTTGCAAATGGAACAAGCTGTCATTAAATCGAGGAGACACCTATTCACGGATCGTGATATAGAAGCAAGAAGCCACGAGGCAAGATAACTATCACGCTGAGTGAATTTGTTGTACTCAGGATTTGGAGTATTGTTACCTGCAGCATCAACAAGAAACCGAGGCATCGCAAGAGTGCCAAAGAGATGTGGTTCAAGGTTGAAACCCCTCACAGTACGTAAGACATGTTGTTTCCAGGATTGAAAATTCTCATCTCCTGTAAGGAGTGAGATTTTTTTACTTGCAAAGACAGGAGAGGTGTCATCCATGATAAACAGAAAAAAACAAACAGAAAAACACAGACCAAAGGAGCAAGGAACTTTAGTAGAAATGAAGCAGAGGTAGCATCAAGCAACCAACTAATCAACCAACATAAGTAGAAAAGACAGCAAAGAGAACAATGGTATTGCAGTACACATGTGCAGAATACCACTAACAAACTTAGTCGGTCATAGCTGAGGACAGAAACACTGTTGAATTATGCCTCAGCAAGATGCCGAAGAGGTAAAAGACATAGAATCAACTGATAAGCAATACATTATAGTGAAGGTTAGAGTAAAGAAGGTAAAGAAACACATGACAAAGTCGATTAAGCGAAGAAATCGACGAAAGACAACGAGACCATGAGTCAGAAGTCAAAGAACCGCCACGTCAGCCGAGGACTCCTCTGCAAGACAACGAGACCATGAGTCAGAAGTCAAAGAACCGCATAATGTGAAAACATTAAATCCACGAAAGGAGGGGTGACATACCTGGTTGGCAAGGGCCAGTAGTGGCCGAAGGAAGCATCTCCTCGGGCTTCCTCTTGGACGAACGCCTAGAGGGAGGGGGGAGAGCTTAGCAGCGCCTGGTCGGAGGACAATCCCGCCGATCCCTGGTCATCAAAGAGACCTATCAGTTTTCGGCTATTGCTTACGACTTTGCCTGCAAGTAATAAAACAAGATAAGAGTTAGAAAATTATCCAATCATCAAATATTGGCGTGGCTTGATGAATGCCGGGATTGGAAGTGGTGGAGGTAGTTGGCCCCTGCTGCCAATCGGAAGAAACACCGGAACAGGGCCAGTGAATACACCCATTCCTGGCGTATGCACAGGAACTTGAAACCGACCCACATCCTGAGGGCATTCGGAACAAGCTGCGTGGGGTGAATCCCGTAAAACTGACATAAGGTCTGTAAATCCTCACAGAGAGGAAAACGCAACCCAGCATCGATCTGGGCCGCATAAATGTAAACCTCTCCATCGTGAGGAAAATGCATACCTAAGCCAGGATACCTAGGAGCATCCTCCGCACTGAAGCCACCAAGCGCCACCGTGGTCTTAAAGTAAGCCGGCTTCAATTCGTTAGGCTTGACATCTACTCAGAACGGTTCAAATATGGCACAGCAAGTATAAAAAACAAAGGAAAACAGAGGATATTGCTAAAACAGAGCAGTAAAAGGGCGAAAGCTTACCTTTTGGGGAAAAAATAGGCGTGTTCAGCTCAGGCCCGTCCACCACTACGGGAGCGGTTGCAGACCTTCCCAGATCAGTCGGTTCCCCCACTGAGGGGGGCACGGCAGCATCCCGGATGGTCAAGGGGGCATTGGCATTCCTAGGAGCGTTGGCTTTGCTAGTGCCCTTGGAGGCCATATGCTTGACCCTCTGACTTTGGGGAGCCATGGAAATGGATGAAGAAGGCTGAAGAAGATTGGAAAAGAAAGAAGAAAGGTTCGCAACGAAGTTCTGGAAATCTGAGGGAGTGGATAAGCGTAAAAACCAAAATATAGAAACTGACGTTTCTTATATAGACCAAGAAGGGAGTAACCGCCATGAGCAAATCGAAGCGACACAGAGGAATAATTGCACCTTTTTGGAAAAAAAACCGAAGCAATGTCAGAATCCCAAGAGACACCTTGGGGAGACAGACGGTTGGCTGACACGGACAGCTGTCAGACTACCCTAGGTTTACGGAAAAGTAAATGTCAGGCGTGCCTCAACTGACCGTTCGATTTCTGGACAACTGTGCAGTTATTAAATGCTAAAAGTCCACTAAGGAGACAAGGTGGTCGCCAGCGCACTAAGAGACTTTACCAGAAATGCCTCAGGCAAGTAGTGATCGCCCAAATCGAGAAAAATAGACTTTCATGAACCTAGATTACCTCGAGTGATCGCCAAAGGGGAATAAAAGAAAGGATATTTTTTCAGCTTTGAACGAAGAAAAAACCGCTCGCCAAACGAGCTCAAAATGCCTCAAAGGTCATGAACCAATACAAGAAACGAGGAAAATCGAATCTGAGACGTCACTATATAAAACCCTACCAGGAAATAAAGCTCGCCTGAAGAAACTTCAATCAAGCTTCGGGGGAAACTGTTGGGTATCGATAGTGGCAGCCCATTAAGGGAAAGGCCCAATAACTATAGAGGGGGTAAACCCGTAACATTCGAACCGGACCGGCCTCCATAAAATGACCCAGAACCGAGCCCAAGGACTCTGAGAACGCCTTTAGTGCTCGCCATTCTTCATTAAGGCCGCGACATCTCACTGCTCGCCATGAGAGTGCTAGCCCCGAAGAGAGCCTTGCCTCTCTCCTCTGGTCCTACAAAACCGTTAATAAGGAGGTGGCCATGATATCCCGCGTATCTCAGTCACATATTCACTAAAGATTAGATTTGATAACTGCAATATCTCGCAGTAACTGCCATATCCCACGATCCGAATCTTCAGCAACACAATATACACTAAGATATTCAGCTGCCTTATACGGTTCTCTCTCTCTTACCCTATAAATACACTTGCTTTACATACGTTCTTTACGTTTTGAGCTATATACACACATATACTCACTTAAGCATCGGAGAGGGACCCAGAGGCACCCCCTCTGTTGCGATCCCCTTCTTGCAGGTTCATCGGAGCTCAGGCGAAAGCGCGTGATCACCATCTCCTTGGCATTCAATTCACTGCCAGATCAGCATTCAGGAAATCACGATCCAACAGGTACTACAACATGTTCCGGTATCAGAAGTCTAGACATGTTTGCCCACAACTCTATGTATGGAGAATGCTTGGTAATCCATGGGACACGTGGTGATTTATACCACTGAATTTTATGTAGTATTTGTCATATTCTTGAAGATCTTCAATTGGGTTTGGGATAGGTTGTTGGATGTTGAATTGATGATACACGTGGTCTAGCATGTGCCACTCCATATTATTGAAGTGGATCACTGACAATAGAAGCACGCTTAGTCAATCCCGATATATACATATAAGTGGGAGGTTCTGGATACGTTGAGAGTTGTAGGGGTTCCAATCTATATGAAAATATAAAATGTATATCATACGGCATAATAATATGGAATAAATTAAATTACACCATCTTCATATGAAATATAATGTACTTGGGCATCACCGAGTGCCCTTATCTCTATAGAACTGACGGTTGTAAGGTGTTGGAATCTTCTTTGACATCTTATGATATAACCACCTATTTATAATATGAAACATCATAAATTATATCGTACATAATCAATTTAAGGATTTATGTTTGTGTTTCCTTACCAAGTACCCACTGGTTGATGTAATCGATTTAAGGATATATGTTTGTGTTTCCTTACTAGGTACCCACTGGTTGATGTGTCTGAAGCGCAAGGGTAGGGTAGATCATGGGTCTACTTATAGATAGATGCTCTCAGTACCATACTTAGAACACATTATTAAGTAGGAAAGGTAAATAAAATTAGACTTTTTATGTGAAAGTGCTCTTGGTGATAACATCTACACGTAGTAGTACAATGCATCCCATGATACTTTTTCTATTAGGATCACATATTTGCACAAACCAATGTATAAAAACTACAATATAACAAAACTCTAACTGTACTAAGTTGTTTGATGTAAATCCTCCAAAAACGGGGTGTACTAAAGTGTCACTTTATCCTCGCATGTGTTTGAGAACAAACATGCACCGAGAATGTATAAAATATAGCATCTAACCCTTTGCATGACTTTTTCTTACGTCACTGAAGTATGATCCGGGCCAGTGGGTTTCCTCTGAAACAAAATCTTCAACAAAGATAACTACACTTTGGTATTGGTTATCTTTCCCATCATATGAGATGGCTATACTCTTAGTAGTCATGGATATAAGTCAACCACATCTACCTATTTATCACACTATTTGTAGTCATTGATCACGGATGAAGCGTTAACATGTAGACCCTAGGGTTACGGTCATTTCACCTCTAGGGAGGTGAAATGTATGAGTCTCTAAGTGTTACCTTTCGGAAAGAGAATGCAGTAATGCCACAACGATTTTCAACCGGAATATATTTGAAGCCCAACCAAACTGAGTTAAATCGATCAACTGTTAGGTCATCGGATATATCACCCAACATTTACCCGCCCGGAGGTACTTATCATCTCTACGACTAGGACTAGCACTGACATGAACCTGTAATTTTGTTTTAAATTAAATGTATAGAAATAATAATTAACAATGTAATAATAATAATTATTAATTCTATAGAAGTTTAGGGTTACCGTATCTATAACGGCATGCTAGGACATATGTTATGACTGACCATACAGAAGAGAATAATCAATCAGTTCCTTCTATGAACCGAAAGACTGTCTAACTGAGCTTCTCTAACCATGATCCATTGTCTCTACCGTATTAAGTGATCAATTATAACACATTAGGCATTCCACATACTAATTATATCTAATAACACTAAATTTAATAATTAACTCAAAATTCAAAAATTAGGAATTAAGAAATTATCAAGTAAAGCATTTTAATTCAAAAAATTCAAACTAAATTAACTAGTTTCCACCATTTAAAAATTCTAAAAACTAATTGTACGCAATTATTGACAATTTAATAATCACCTCTTAATAAAAAAACTAGGGTGGCACAACAAATCAAATAATGCAATTTGACACTCAATTTAACAATTTGAAAAAGAAAAAAAAAAACGGATCAGACCTTAATCGGGTAGGGCTTTTACCTTACTCGCGGCTGACATACACGGATTGATGTAGTTTAGTAAATAGTTTTGCAAATTATTTATTTGAGTATTTAATTTTTAAATGGTATATATTTTGAACAAAAAAATAAACATAGACAAACAACTCATTTGAATAAAAAATAAGACTCGGACCTTGGTGGGCTAATTGAGACACTAGTAAGGGTGCCCTTTGAGTTATATTTTTTCAAGCCAGGTTTTATTATTTAAAATTTGAAAAATTAAATTTGATTTTTATTAGATGATAATCAAATGATCCATTCGTATTTTATTTTAACAGATTAAATAATAATATATAATTTAAAATAGATTCACTCATTTATCCTTTTTGTTGTATCCATAATTCTTTCTAATGCATTCACTTACAACTCATTCACTTTTATGCAACTTTCGATTCTGTTTCTCCAAAATATACGCCATTTGAAAACCAAATACTAAAATACCAAGTTTTCAAAACTATTTACCAAACTATAGCAACATGTGACTGTCCATCTCTGGTAAGATCTTTACCGGCGGTAAAATTTCGTCGGTAAAAAGTGAAATTGATTGGCCAAAAAAAAGAGTGAAATTGCCGATCAAATTTAAGTTTCATAGGGAATAAATTTTCTTTACCAACGAAATCTCTAACCATAATTACCGATGAAAAAGGTTCGCCGGTAAAAAGCTATACCTAAAAGGAAAATGTTAAAATCAGGTATCGCGTCAATCGAACTCGGGACATTAGGTTTGCATTGATATCAGCAAGCCATTCGGTCTGATTCGGTCTGTTGAAATATCAACAGTTTCTCCTTCTTCTACAAAGACTATTCCTCCATTAGCTTCTTGAACATGTGTTTTTGTTTGTTTAGACAGTGAACTAATGTCATATTTTTCACTGGTCATTGTATCGGTAGCACCACAATCGAATATCCATGCTTTACTTGTTTTTTATCACAATTTTGAATTATATTTGCTATTCTTAGGCATTCTAGGTTTATGTTAACATTTTTAGAATTTTGTTCGTTTTGATTTAAATCATTATTAATTTCATGAGGGTGTTTTTCATAATTAGTAGTTTCAGATTTGTACACTTCGGGGTCCTTTTCTAACAATTTTAAAACATTTGTGGGTAAAATAGCTAGGGTTAAGAGTAGAAGGGTTTGGAAATAAAATTCCAAACCCTTTACCTCCTTTAGTCGATTCACCCGCAGACATTCCTGCATTTGTAAACCTAGCAGCTCCTACTGTTCTCTTATGCTTCAACCGAACAATCCCTGTATTGCAGCCATTCCTTTGGCTCCTTCGTTCCTCCTGCGGTTCGGCCTCCCTCGCCGTTCCACCACTCGGGACGGATTTTGCTACTGCTGGTGGATGTGATGTTTCGGCCTACCTCAAAGGTGTCTTCTCTTGTTTCCTATCGACTTGTTCCATTGGTGTTGGCGACCTCTTGCACTACAAGAATCGGTGTCTTCAACGACAAATGTTTTCTGTTGACGCTAAGAATTGTAGTTGAATATGTGTCTATTGTGTCGGCACTAATAACTGTTATTATTTGTAGTTATTAGTGACAATGTGTTTTCCACCATTATAAGTTAGTTTTTGTGTTAAGTTATGTCGTTACTTTTTTCTTCACATGGATGAATTTTTACTGACAACATCCTTTGAAATTGAATAACTCTATCAGTGGTAGTTAAATGTTTTGTCGTAAATATGACTATTGTACTTCGACCTTGTTTTGTTGTTAAATATGCAATAGCAGCAACGGTCTGTAGCCGTAACTAATGTATTTGTTGTCACTAAAACGTAAAAGCGCGCGAATTTTGAAAGAGCTGCATATTTGGCGCTCTGTTAATCGACAAAACACTTTGTCTGACCCTATCCCCAATCCACAGCAAGAACTTTCTGTTCAAGGTAAACCATTTGTTGATGAAGTCTTCTACACTCTCTAGATTGATCATAACATGGTTGAATTGATTGGGTTTACAGCTTAAACTCATGTGGAGCGAAAACAATTTCTTGGGCTGTGCAATGTCGGGTAACCCTCCATCTCAAGCGCTTGGCATGGAATCGCACATGACGCAGGTCTTACTATAATTTCCTCCTGTCATTTGCTTGTCATTGTGTTGTTATTGCGGGATTTGAAACAAATGTTAGTCGTGCTTCATCTGCAAAGTACACCCGTAAGTATTCAATGATCGGTCAAACCTTTGGACGACATGAGGATAACATTTGTAGTACTGTATAACATCGTCCTGCAGTTGATACCAACCACTTCCATAAGTGCATCAACTCCTTGAGTAGATTTTTATTTTTCGGTTGGAATCTGTCCATGCATTTGTATTGCCCGATTGGAACCCACACATATGAGTCGGGGATTGTGTTGGTGCTCTACTATTAAGGTAGTAGTATTGAAGGTTACGTTTAGTGAATAACCACAGAAACTCACATATTCTTGTTATTACTGACACCAATTTAACTAGTACACCATTAGATTATATTCACTCTAGAGAGTAGTTTATCTATAATGCTTACTAACATATGTCTTATAGCATGTTTATATAACTAACATTCTTTAAACGCTTTCTTAATACATAGCAATGGATAAGACTTAAATGAACAAACCACGACAAAGCAGTGATTATAAACATGGTGTTACTGCATTTCTGGACTTTGCGTTGACTAATTCGTCTTGGGGAGGAAAGATATATTGTCCATGCCAGAGTTGCATTGGTTGTTTGTTAATGTCAAGATGCATCTGGAGAGATATATAATACTGCAAACATACACTACATGGGTCGATCACGGAGAGGAGTACGCACATCTGGTAACCAATAGACCGGACGTTACTAGTAGAGAGGAAATGTTTAACATGGTTAACGACGTGTTTGGAGGTGCTAATATGGAAACTACTGAGGAACCTAATGAAGATGCAAAGACATTCTACAAAAGGGTAGAAGACTGTGAGCAGAGGTTATATCCCGGTTGTCTGTCTCATTCGAAAATGTCTTTCGCTGTAGAATTGCTTCATTTGAAGACACTTTACAAGGTGTCCAACAAGTTTACAGATCAGTTGCTTGAAATGTTGCACAAGGTTTTTCCAAAAGGTAATACCGTGGCAAGATCTTATTATGAAGCAAAGAAATTCATATCTGATTTGGGTTTAGACTACCAAAGGATTCATGCATGTAAGAACGACTGCATCTTATTTAGGAAGGAGTACAATACTCGTAATATGTGCCCTAAATGTGGTGAGTTCAGATGGAAACAAAAAAAATGTCACAGTAATGGCGAGGAAGGTTCAATAAACGTATGTACAAATACAAAAAAAGATCCCTGTCAAAGCTTTACGCTACTTCCATCTAACCAACCGACTTCAATGGTTGTTCATGTCACCTAACACTGCATCAACAATGAGGTGGCATGACGAGTGTCGCACGAAGGATGGCGTACTTAGGCATCCCGGCGATAGCCTATCGTGGAAATAGATTGATGAGAAACACCCAACATTTACTGAGGAACCTAGGAATGTCAGTCTGGGTTTAGCAACTGATGGATTTGATCCTTTCAGTGACAAAGGTAAACCGTATAGCATGTGGCATGTTGTGGTGATTCTGTATAATGTCAAGATACAAACTACATGTTATCTCTGTTGATCCCTGGACCCATCAATGATATTGATGTTTACTTAGAACCATTAATAGATGAATTGTTAGACCTATGGGAAAATGTTGCTAACACATATGATGCCTCCAAAAAGTGTAACTTCAAAATGCATGCATGCGTCCTATGGACAATAAATGACTTACTAACCTATGCAAATTTGTCAGGATGGGCTACATACGGTAATCTCGCTTGTCCTGTGTGTAAGGTGGATACCCATTACTGTAGACTTAAAAATGGAAGAAAGTGTGATTTTATGGGTCACCGTCGTTTTCTACCAGATAGTCATTCGTGGAGGAGGAATAAATCGTCATTTGATGGGAAACAAGAGTTCAGACCTACTCCAAAGAGGTCAACAGGTTTTGAAGTATTGGAGCAGTTGCAAAATCTTGAACATATTCCTTTTGGGAAGACACAACCAACTCGTAAGATAGGTGTTGACGCAGTTACAGGTAATTGGAAGAAGAAGAGTATATTCTTTGAGCTACCGTACTGTAAATATTTGTTACTGCCTCATAACTTGGATGTCATGCACATAGAAAAGAATGTTTGTGATAATGTCGTTGGGATACTTTTAGGTGTCACTGGGAAAACCAACGACAATATGAAAACCAGACTGGATCTGAAAGTCATGGGAATAAGATCTTCCCTACATCCCGTGCTGAAAGGAAACAAAATGGTCCTCCCGCCAGCAAGCTACACCCTATCTAAAGCCCAAAAAAAACTTCAGTGAATTTCTCAAGGGTTTGAGACTCCCCAGCGGTTATTCGTCCAACATTTCCCGTTGTGTCCATTTGAAAGATCATAAACTTATCAGGATGAAAAGTCATGATTACCACGTGTTGATGCAACGTATTTTTAGTGTGGCTCTGAGAGGACATATACCAAAACAAGTGTTTTCTACCTTGATAGGCATGTCTAATACATTTCGGGTACTATGTTCTAAAGAATTGGACGTTCGTGAATTGGAAATGTTGGAGAAACAGGTACCCTTATATATGTGTAGTTTGGAAAGGATATTCCCACCGACCTTTTTCAATATAACTGTCCATCTACTTGTCCACCTAGTTGAGGAAGCCAAGTTGTGTGATCCCGTTCAACACCTTATAAGGTCCAGAGAGGAGCTTGGAGTCTTCTAATGGAGAGACACTGTGTCCCAACACATATGCAGATCCGTATTTGGAGGAACCGGTTCAGGAAACACATCATGAGGAAGAGCTACAAGGTAAGGTCTCACCAGGTTGAACTGCACTTCGTGCTGGATGTTAGGTTGTGTTGGCACCACATAGTATGTCCCACACGTTTTTGGTTGTACAGTTCCTGTCCCATCACTGGGTAATGTTGTTCCAGAGCCCCTGCGGTTATGTCGTGGTAGAACACGATGCATTAAGTTGTCAAGAAATGGGATAAATGAGAAAGAACGGCTTGAAATTAATGCACAAGGCTGAGTATGCAGCGCAAATGCATCCACGTTTGCATCCTGGTGTGGATGTATTGTTCAAAAAAGAACAAACGCACCACTCCAAGTTAAAGATTGGAGCGACATCCCCAAAGAACCAGTAAACTATGAGGCCATGCTTGAAGTGGTATCCGTAAGTGAAATCCATCGTCTAGTGTTTTTACAATTATTATTTTCCTGTCGTTGAGTTTATAACTGTTTGATATTGTATTTACTTTTGGTTTCCAGGAAAAGTTTGTTGTCCTAGATGATGAGAACCTGAAGGCATTAATTGTCTCTGTCCTAAGATAAAAGTACAGAAACTATAGGTCAATCTCAAGCGCCACTATTTCTATAAGTACAGCACCAATGAAGAGCGGTTGTGTCACTGTCCTCCTGATGTGGTAAAAGAAGATTGGATATACCTGGTCAATTGGTTTAGTTCAGGAGAGTTTAAGGTATTATTTCTATCGCTAATGACCTTTTTGATTTGTACAAGTGAATACATTTAGTATTTGGAATATTAACATATTTTTGTAGACCCTCAACGAAAGGAACAAGAAGAATAGGTCACAGCAGGTTATGCGATAAACATCTGGGTCGGTAAGCTTTGCTAAGCGTGAACAACAAGAGGTAACAGTTTTGAACTGGTGCTTGTTCTCAATTTAGGGTATGAGTGGGTCGGTTAATTAACTTTTTGTATGTGTCAAGATTGAGAAAAACACTGGGGTTCATCCCGGAGAGCATCGCCTGTTTTTGAAAAATCATCTTGACAAGAATGGGCTTCGTATTGATGCAAAATCAAAGCACATAATGGTATTCAATTCTAATTCGCCTTCCTGTAGTCTCATTTGATTCAACATACTAAATATTAAAAGGGTTTTGGTAGGAACAAGTGGAACAGTTGGCTGCCCGGGTTGAAGTTGAGACAGACGTGTGCGTGAACAAAGACGTGTTATATGAAGAAGTGAGAATGCCGGAACGTAGAAGAATTCGTATCTCTAAGGTTGCAAGATCCATGGAGAGTGTACAGTTGAAACAAGATAGGGATGAAGCAAAGGAGTTCTGTGTGATTGTCGAAGAAGTCGTCATAAGGCGGATGAAGCAACTCGTCAGTTAGCGGTGTTCTAGACTAGTATGCAGTTATTTCATAATGACATGATGATGATAAGAAGGGCGTTGGCAGAAATCAGACACGATGGTGTTTCAGAAACTCAAGGTAAACGTTCAATACATGACTAGGAATGAATTATTGTTTCAATGGCACGCACTTATACAACATCTGAAAATGAACTGATCAGTATATGTTGATTCATTTTGCAGATCCTAATGCTTGAACTGTGGGCTTCGTCTTGGAAAATGCAGCACTTTTGGGTAGTTTTTATGGATGTTTTCAATATGCATGCAGTACTTTTGTGTACTGGCCGAACTCTAGCATGGGTTAGCTGCTTCATTTCTGTTATGTTTGATTCATGCATTGCCGAACTTCGGAATGCTTGATTTCTATTATGTGTGTTGTTAGTCGTTTCTGTTGGTGCTTCTTGTACCTGAACATGTATTGGACATCTGGTTTGTTTTATGTTTGGAAAACATCTGTTAATGGCTTTTTCAATGTTTGGTCTATTATTGTCAATGGTTTGGATGTTCAATGGCAGCAATGTTGGCTGCTAAACCTTCACTACAAATGTACTTTGCAGAGAAACCATATCGTGTGCAATAAAATAACTTATATAGCCACGTAACATATTAAACCAAAACAACAGATCAACATGAAGGCTTATTTCGACTACTCTATGTGAGATTTTACATCAGACAACTGTAATCACTGACGCTAAATGTTAGAATTTGCATCAGAGGTTGCTGACACTGAAACTCACATATAACCATCGTAAAAATGTTGAAGACAATACAATCTTGGACATGAATTGACAACAGACCTATCGTTGAAATGTTAATAGATAGGATTTATTCAAAATAAAAGTGTGACAATAATCAACGATTTGTAACAAATTTCATAGTATAGCAGATATACATTTTATACAAGGAAGTTAGTTGACATTGCTCCGAATAAATAGCAGCACATAAATATAACTGCAATTCAACGATGCATAATTGTCATCAGTAATGGCCATCTCTAACATCGAAGAGTTGTTCGCCGTCTTTTCATTGTGTTTAACAACAACATACTTTGGATGTAAAAGAGGTATGCCGAGTGTCATTCTAGCAGCGGCAGATATTTGACAACAGTGAATTGTAGTAGGTAAAACCTTTAGCGACGGGGGCTACTCTGACAAACATTTCGTTGCTGCTAAAGGTTAGCAGCGCCATTTATGCCTTTGTTGGCGACTTTATGCCGACGATAAAGACCTAATTTCTAGTAGTGTTGGTGGCCCATGGTTGTGGTGCCTACGACCGCTCCTCCGAATGTGACTCCTTCTTTGGGTCCTCGGTTACTTCGATCTTGTATGGCTTCCATCGATGGAGACCTCCCGTCGTTAGTGGCAATGAAGTTACCAACGGAGGTCCTGCCGAAGGCTGCCCAACCTCTTCCATTTGTGGTTCAGTATGTGGTTCCATCTGTGCTTCGGTCCCTATTCCGACCACAATAGCTGTATTTGAGTTTCGCTTTGTCCGGTCGGGATGATGACTCATTCAGTTTTGACCGGTATTGCCCCATCGTGTTTTGATTGATCCAGCTACCGTCGTTCGACATTACAGTTTGTCCTCTTCAGTATTGGTCGGATAGATTTTCTTGGGGGCTTGATTTCGAAAATTGAGCATGTGTTGATTGATCGAGCTACCGTCATTCGACATGGGAGCTTATCTTGATTACAGGTATTGGTTAAGGTAGATGATGAGAGTTAATGTTGGTTTGGTCCTAGAACCATTCAATCTGCTCTGATACCATGTTGTAAATTGAATATTGAATTGTGATACCATGTTGTAAATTGAATATTGGATGGTATTGCAAAGTTCTTAGAATTGATTTACATGTATTCTATTTATACACTTGAATCTAACAACTCTCTAAAAATTATACTATATCTAACAGTCTAGACTGTATCGCGGTTTTTATATTATAATTTATGGTTTCTATTATATGTTTATAGAACAATTAAATGTTTTTGACTAAGTTGTAATTTGTGGTTATGGATTCTATGTTTGTGGTTTATTCAGGTTTGTCATAGGGATATATTAGTTGTGCATATGGCGATGAAATGTAATTTCGCCGAGAAAAAAAATTGGCAACGAAAATAATTACGTTGGGAATAGTTTCACTCTACATAATGAAGTTTTGTCGGGAAAGGTTATTGCTGACCAAAATAACAAATCGTCGGTAAAAGTAAATGTCGACGGAATACTTTTCGTCGACAAAGTAAACTGCCCACAAAACAATTTCGTAGCTAAATACATTTGCCGACAATTTCGTTGGGAAAAAAACTTTTACTGACGATACTCGAGAAAGTCAACAAAAATCTTGGTTTTACCGACGGGATTTTCGTCGCTGAAAATAACGCTTTTGGGAACGAAAATAATTGTCCAATTTTCGTCGGTAAATCTTTACCAACGGGGCAACCACCGACGGTATTTTTTCCAATGAAATTTTCACTTTGCCGACGGAATTCGAACCTTTACCGACGAAAACAATTTGTCAGTAAATAGTGAATTTCAGTAGCTAGAGTAAAATTCGCTCGTACCGGCGACTCACAATCGCATGCATAATGGTAGTATTAACTAGAGTTCCTAAACTAACCGAACCCTACCGGGACTGGTAAACACGAGTATGGTTTAACTTTTTCTAAAAAAAATATATAATTAACTTATTGTTTAATGTTTTTTTATAGTTCTACTTTGTTTATCCATTCAACCTAAATTGTTTGGAGATGATGGAAAAAATTATGTACTTTCAAAAATACTATTTGGGGTACCGTAACATTATATAATTTAGAAATATTATTTTTTCATACCATGTCCAAAATAATAATTGATTTCATAAACAACTTAAAAGTATATATGAATCATTATTAAGTTTCGATTTAAATTAAGTTTTTAAACATTGGATTGTTTTTTCTAAATTAACTCAACATATATACAAAATAGATAATCAAATAATATTATCTAATGTTAATACTTTCACCCCGTACCACCCCCATCTTGATCACCATCTCTCTCCGTCGACCCCGAACGTTTCTTGTCTTGGCGATTCTTGGTGCTTCAACTACCCCTACTCTACTTGAGTAGGCTGCGTCACTGGTGGTTGAAAAGTGGTGATGTTAAATTGTTAGTTGGGTTGATCCTTTCAAGAACTCGACATCACTAGTTTTGCCATGAGTTGATCAAATTGATCAAGCTCACTAGTAAGTTCGTGACAGTAGCAAAAAGTCCAGATATACACCTCTATATGTTTCTTCAACCGACCCGTTGCTTTCTAGAATTACTTTTGGCCAGTTTGGTCACATGACGACACCCTTGCATTTATAGTATGAAATCAATTTATGAAGAACAAACCATATATAGAAATGAAACAATTAAATATGTAACTCGCCATTAATAGGGATTAGTTTCCATGTGGTTCAAACTACACTAGGGGATGATTGAAACTTGTTCTTTCGGGTGCACGATGGAGGATGGGCTCTCATGCATCAACGTCATCGTATATCTATGGTACCACACCATGTAGTCAAAACTTAGACCATGTACGCCCGCAACTCTATGTATTGAGCGTGCTCGGTTATCCATGACACGACTTATCCCACCGAAGTTTATGCAACCTATTTTATTATTGATAGTCGTTGGAAGTTGAATTGGCGATAAACGTGGTCCAACATGCGCCACTCTGTGAAGTTTCAAGAGAAACCGAGAAGAGAACCGAAGAGACAAAGGAGAGGTAAGGGAGAATCGCAAATGACAGAAGAAACAGAGTGAATCAAAAAACGCAAATTGCATTGCTAGGGTTGCTGCTTTAAATAACATATGAAGAGGGTAATTACAATAAATGACAATAAATACCCTAAATTAATTTATCCCTAAACTAAAACATAAATCCCTAACTTACATTAACATACAAGAAAGCCCCTAAAATATACATGAGTGTTCAACTTGCACTTTAACACTCCCCCTTAAGCTGACAACCCATTAAATACATATATCATTCCTAATTTATCTGAAAAATAAAAATATTGAGTCTTCTCAAGGGCCTGATCTCACAAATTCTGTCCTGGTAACACCTGCATTTATCTGTTCTCTAACAAAATGACAGTCAATTTCTATGTGGTTAGTGCGTTCATGATTCATGGGATTGATTGCAATTTGGACTGCAACCTTATTATCATAATATAAATATGCTGGAAGTAAATATGAAATTCCTAATTCTTCTATCAAACCTGTCAACCAGATGATTCTGATACGTCTGATCCCATGTTGTGGTATTTTGCCTATGGAGATGATCGAGAAACACTTGCTTGTTTCTTTACCCTCCATGAAACTAGGGAGTTTCCAAATTTCACACAATATCCTGAAATTGATATCCTACTTTCTAAACAAATTCCCCAATCAAAATCACAAAAAACAACTAACTTAGTATCAGGATCTGAATTTAATAAAATACCTAAACATTTCTGGTTTTTAATATATCAGATAACTCTGTAAACAGAAACCAAATGAGATTTCTTTGGATTTTTCATATATTGTCTTAAATGTTGTACTGAGAAACTGATACACTATCTAGTAGTAGTTAAATATAATAACTTACCTATTTTTATACATAGTGGGATCAAATTTGAGGGTATCATCATAATTCAGCCCAAAATTATCATCATATCCTTTACTTGTGAGCTTGAGATTTTGTTCCATAGGAGTTTTATTAGGTTTGCCTCCTAACAATCCAACTTCAGAAAGAAGTTCAAGTGAGTATTTACTTTGGCACAAAAAGAGACCAATTTTAGATCTAACAATTTCTATACCTAGGAAATACTTTAGTTCACCCAAATCTTTCATTCTAAAATTGTTTTGTAAGGTTGCTTTCAACTCAGCAGTAAGAGACTTACTATTTCTAGTAATCAGACGATCATCTACGTAAACCAATAATGCAACAATTTGAGAATCTTGCCTTTTTTGTAAAAAGAGAATAGTCATATTAACTTTGTGTATATACATTTTTAATTAAAGCTTTCGTAAGCTTAACGTTCCATTTCCTAGAGGCTTGTTTCAATACATAAAGGAATTTTTGCAAACAATAGACAAGATTGTCATCCTCTACTTGTTTGCGAAAACCCGAGGGAATCTACATAAAAATCTCTTCGTTAAGGTCACCCTGCAAGAAAGCATTAAATACATCCATCTAGTATAAAGGTGTCGGACGTCGGATCTGACTTTGCCAGACCCTATTGAAAAATATTTTTTATTTTGTTTCGCTCGAAAATGTCGGGTCTTGGTGAGCGACGGGTCCGGTCGAGCGGGGTCATCAACCAGACCGAAAAAATAAAAGAGTTGCCACCGATTAATTAAAGGTTAATCAGAATTCTAATATTTGTCTAGGGTACACAGAGTTAACATCCTAGGGCTTGGAAAGGTCTACGTCCAGATACTAGATTTCGGGGGTTTGATTATGTCTTAAGAGCTAGCGAGCTCATAATCCGCCCTTTTGGTACTTTAGTTTGCTTTTGAATTTATTTAACCAACTTACCTGAATTGCCCGTTTTAATCATGTCTGGCCAAAGAAATCACATGCATTTTTAAAAAAAATTAAGTAAACCATATACAAGCATTTTTATGTATGAGTTAGTTTAAAATAAATACACAAGAGGAGAATGAATTTAATCGACCTCAAAAAAATGTGGTTTAACTTGGGAGTCATTTTAAACGTGTCAAACATACATGAATGATTTTGAAAACATTAAGCGTGTTGGATCAATTTGTAACGCTTTGAGAAGTCATGGGATGTCCAGAAAAGTTTAGGTACCAAAATGCAATTTGAATTGGAAAATATTTTGAACATTGTAGAAATGGCCTAAAACTTTTATGGTTTGGTTTAAGGAATGAGTTATAACTTTCATCAAAGTTTAGGAATGACCTAAGCCCTTTTTGAAAATAATATTTTTGATCGAAACAAAACCCCATAACTTTCAAAAATGCTTAAAATGACCCCAAAGTTACACCGAACTTAAAACCGATTACGATATTTATATGAAATATAACCAGTTACACATAATATTTATAAAACAAACTTCATTCACAATAAGAAATACAAATGCAGTCTTGAATATGAAAGAGATATACCTAAGTTATTTGGAGTTTAGATATCGTACGAGGAACCGAGACCGATAATCACAGATACTTCTTTGAATTTATCTCAAAAGAACTTCACTCAATCACTTAATCTCCCTTAATTATTTTGACCTTTATTTATTTCTATCTATCTTTTCTTTTTCTTCATCAGTCGTAGCTTCTCCCCATTTATAGGGTTTTCTTCATTTTTTTTTTTTGCAAGTATATCATAAAGTAGGGACAAACCATAGTGGATGGCAAAGGTGATAGAAATTGGGCAAAGGTGATTGGCAATTTGGGAGAACTTTTGGTGTCAAGAGGGAGGATTTGGTCAAAAGATGATGGTAGGTGAGCAAATGTGATCAAATGGGCAAAGGTGATGGCAATTGGGAGGACTTTTGGTGTCATTGGTGGGGCTTGGTCGAAAATGGATGGTATGGTAGGTTTGTGGCCGTGGTTTAGGGATTTAAGGGTTTGGGGTTTATGGGTTTAAGGTTTAGAGTTTGAGGGTTTAAGGATTAGGGTTTAGGGTTTAATGTATTTATGGTTTTGGGTTAAAGGTTTTGGGTTTCACGTTAAGGTTTAGGGTTTAGGGGTTTTATGGTTTTGGGTTGAATGTTAAGGTTTATGGTTTAGGTTTAGGGTTTAAGGTTTAGGGTTTAGGGTTTTTTTCGGGGTTTTTTCGGGGTTTTGTTCTTTGTCTCGATTTTTCTCGGCTCGGATCCTTGCGTACGATATTTTGACCTCGAGCCAAAATCAGGTGTTTATAGTTGCCTATCTTTGAACACACACTCATGGAAGTGGTCTCATGAGTGTGTGTTCAAAGACAAACAACTGATTCATTATCGTGCAACTTTCGGAACTTGCACATCTACATGTCCTGATTGTTGACGATGATTTGCGTAGACTGAGCGCCTAAACACTCGTCAACTTGTCACTCCCATAAGCTGGATACCTATACTGGCGAGGTTGATGCATTATCCACACGAGTGCACAACATGTCATGTCCACGTCCTGGTACTTTGCTTCACCCTCTAAGAACTTCTTCATCAAGTAGTATATGGCATGCTCATTCTTTCCAGTAACATCAAGTTGCCCCAACATGCATCCTAACGATTCTTGGCGCACTATTAAATACATAATGAGTGGTCGTCTTGGAGTTTGCAGCACAAGGATCGGTGGGCTCATCAGGTAAGTTTTGATGGAGTCTAAGGCGTTCTGGAATTCTTTATCCCAGCGTTCTTACACAGGAGACAAAATAAAGGTTGACATTTGGTTGTGATATTTGCAATGAAACGCGCAATGTAATTCAAACGGCCTAATAGGCTTCGGACTTCCTTGACGGTCGATGGTGGGGGTAGCTCTTGTATCGTCTAGAATTCCTTTCATTTGGTCGGAATTCCTTTCTCACTAACTATGAAGCCCAATAACTTGTACATTGTGGCTCCAAAAGTGCATTTGGTCATATTTAAATGTAACTTGTACTTCTTGAGGCTTTCAAATAACATGAATAAATTGATCAAGTGATATTCACCTTCTTGTGATTTTGCGATCATATCATTTACGTACACCTTGATCTGTTTGTGCATCATGTCGTGGAACAGCATCACTATCGCCCTTTGGTAGGTTGCCCCTGCGTTCTTTAAACCGGAAGGCGTTACTCTATAACAAAACGTGTCCCACATTGTGACAAATGCGGTTTTTGACTTATCTGCTTTAGACATCTTGATCTGGTTGTATCCTGAGAACCTATCCATGAACGAGAACATCGTATGTCGTGTTGTGTTGTCGACCAATATATTGATATGAGGCAGAGGTAAATTATCCTTCGGACTGGCTTTGTTAAGATCTCGATAGTTGACGCAGACGCGACCGTAATTCTTGGGTACTAGAACAATGTTTGCCATCAATTCAGAATGCTTGCAATCTTCTAGGAATCCTGCGTCGATTTGCTTGGTGATTTCTTCCTTAATCTTAAGGATTAGGTCGGTACATTGTCTCCTCGGGTGTTGTCTCTTGGGTTGGAAGTTCTCAGTGATTAGTGGTAGAACGTGCTCCACGATTGACGAATCAAGGTCTGGCATGTCAGCATATGACCATGCAAAGATCTCCTGGAACTCTTTTAACAAATCGATCATCTGAGTTCTTTGGTCAGGACACTGACTTGCCCCTATCTTCAATTTGCGTGGTCCCTCGGGAGTGCCAATGTTTGTGGCCTCAGTTACTTTTGTTGTTAGGAGCTTGTCTCTCTCATACTTGTCCCAACTTTCTTCAATTTCTTGGCCAGGAAATGAAATAGTGAGGGGAGGAAATAGCAATGCCCCCGAATTTTGGGTTAAACGTTTCCTTCGGACAACTTCATAATCTTGGAAATTAGGATGGAAACCCATCCCGAAAGTGCCTTTGTTCTTCCTCGGATCTACTGGGTGTATGATGCCCTGACCGTAGATTCCCATGTCGCATCCTAAGATGAAGTTATTGCCCAGCATGATTTTCCCCACCATTAGCTTGACTTTGTCTGGTGCAGGCTCTCCCTAATCCCTAATCATATAAATGAGATCGAAGGCATGGAAAGACAATGCATCTTCAGTCTCGTTTCGATGAAAGGTACATAAGTCTTCTTATAAATGTTGTAGTGTTCCTCATCATCTATCATAACCAAGCGATCCTCAAATATAAATATCACTTTTTGATGTAGGGTAGAAGGCACTACCCCTGCAGCGTGTATCCAAGGTCTTCCCAAAATAGAATGTAGACCGCTGAAATGTCCAAGACTTTGAAAGATAAGCTAAACACGCATGGACCAATTTCCAATGGTAATTCATTTTCTCTTTCGACCTCCCTTATATTGCTATCAAAGGCTCGAACAATGCTTTTGGTTAAACGGATGAGTGACGAATCTATCTTCATATGTTGGAGGGTGGATATCAGACATTCCTTTAAAGTTGAGCAATTGTCAATCATTACCCTTGATAACACGTATCCCTTGCTCTTGCACACGATGTGGAGGGTCTTGATGTGTTATTGTCCCTCATAACCCAACTCTTCATCCCCGAAGGTGATTTGGCTAGCAAAGACCGAACCAATGAGATTCTCCACTTGGCGGGTTGAAATTTCCTTTGGTACCAAGGCTTCCTTCAAAACATCATTAATGCATCTCAGTATGGTTCAGAACTCAACAACAGAGCCAACAAAGAGATCTGCGTTGGGGTTCTGCGTAGTTGGTCCACGACCGTGTACTCAACCTCCTTTACAATCTTCATGAAATTAGTTGTTTCTTCTTCAGTTACCTTCTTCTTTTGGGCTCCCTCCACCTACTTCTCCTTGGGTGGATTTTCTGACTGGATATAGCAACGTACGGATCGAGTCATACTGAAAATGCCTTCGTCTTTCGCGGATCCTTCCGCGTGACCCCCATGGCTCCAATGTACCCTTTGTTGATGTCGTACTTGGTTCTGGTCCTTGTGGCACGTAGTCAATGATTAGTGGGGTGAGCATCGAAATCTAGTTTTTAGCATCTCCTGACCCCTGGGGATGCCCAAAGGGTTGGTCCTTCTTCTAAGTAGATCTCTCGACCCCTGGGGCATCTCATGTTGACAGGGCCCGAAGCGTGATTCGGTAGCGGATTAGTATTGACATTCGGTGGCAAAATGGGATTCAAGACCAGATACTTATGATCGATAAAATCTTGGATTCGGTGCTTCAAGCGAGGGCAGTTATTAGTTTTGTGCACAGGTGCTCCCATGTTGAACTCACATTTTAAATTTGGTTCATTAGCCAGAATTCTCGTTTCGGGGCTCAAAACTTCGGGTCCTATGAGCCCTAGAGCCAAATCTATCATGTACAATTCAACCAACGGTATTGGAAGCGGGGTGAATTGTCGGGGCTCTCAAAATCTCCCTTGCTTCCCGCCTCGGTTAACAGAATCTTGCAAGTTGGGTGGAGAGGTTATTGCTTCTGGCACTCGAGGAGCCTGAGGTGTCGGGACCACCGGTGATGGTTGGTATTGTTAATACAGGCCCGAGTAAGGGATCTGGTAAGGGTGTAGATAGACTACGCCTATGGTCGGGATAGGCTTCTTTGTTCCAGTTTTCTTAGGATCCACTGCACTTTTATATGGGTCTTCAATCTTTCCGGACTGAAGCCCTCGCTCGATCAATTCACCCATCATGATGAGATTTGAAAATTCTATTGTGGGTTGACTCATCATTTGGGTATAATATATACTCTTAAGACTTTCCTAGAAGGTCTGGACCATCAACTTGGTATACTGCTGATATGGAGTCATTTTTTCCATGTAGATATTTAGGTGAACAATCGGATGCCCTGTTCCATCGAACATTTCAAAGTCCGACACCTTGAATTTATCGGGCATCAGGATTTCCTGAAATAAAGTCAGATCAGAGAAGTCCAGGTATACTAATCGATCTACTCCTTGAATAGACCTCATTTTTTCTTGTTCATGTTGAATAGGAAAAGCTTGCGTATTAGGGTGGTCATATGTAGAAGGATCTCGACTTCTCACTTCATTTTGAACACAGCCTAACTCGTTGCGGAGTTGTTGGATCTCTTTCTTGGATCTAGAGTGTTCATCAACCCACGAAATACTTTGAATTTCCACCCTAACATTCATGATCGCGTAGATGTCCTCGAGAGATGACGGTGGTTGCTCGGGCCTATCCCTGATTTTCTCCTTCGGTTCAAAAGGCGGACTTGTGAGTGCCGAGTAGAACTTGCAAACCTATTCCTCTATCGCTTGGTATCTGTTTTCCTTTATCGTGGATAGTAGGACTCGGTGTCCCCTAATCGTCATTCACTTGTCGAACTGAGCATCATAGCAAGTTTGCAATGTCTGCTTGGCTATGCCATTTGTCCGCTCTTGGGGGTCCATTAATGTGCACCGGGATATCTTAGAATGTACTGAATTGTCGAATAACTCGGGTAGGGTAGGAGGTCATGCATCCTAAATGGTTGAGAAGCGGAACTCCCTCGAACGTTTTTACCTAAGGATCGTGGGACGATGGATGGGTAATCATGTAACCGTCCATAAAATATAGTTTTTCCAATCGAGGGATTTCCCTATCTTTGCTTTGACCAATGATCGACCTAACATTCTCGAGCTAACCCTTTTCTCGCCTAAAACGTTTGCCTGGGGAAAATCCATGCCAAATTCTTTTATACTGTTTAAGAACCAAATCTGACGTAAGACCGGGCTTGCTTTTAGTTCATTTTTTTGTTTTTAAAATGTTTAGAGATGCAATGGTTTCGGCGAGCAACGCTGTCACGAAACCCTTGCCTTCTATTACTTGGATGACGACTTTGGCCATAGTTTAGTCGATGTGACCGATAGAAAAGGGGAATACGACCATTCCCAAAACAAGTAAAATAAAAGCATGGCATCTCCCAGGGCATTTATTTTATCGGCAATTCAGAGCTCGATCCAATATACCAAAAGTTCAATAGATAAGTCATGACCCCTATTCAACCTTATTTCGGTGGACATTTTGTTTGTTGTGACTTTGAGCAGTTTGGCCAAGGTACTATCTTCACCTCTTTGTTGGAGGTCGGGTTGAACAATTCCACGATCCCAATCCACCCCTTGAACGGGTTGACTGTATTGTTCGAGCCTAGGTGTTAGTTCATTGTCGTTTATCACGAAGACAACGTTTTCCACGTCCTAGAAATCAGACAAGGCATCGAGCAGAGCCCAGTTGACTTTGTAGTTTGCGAGCTCCTAAATCTCGCCAATCTTCACGTTTACATACTTCTGATCCTCTTCGTCATGGCTTTCCATATACGGTCAATTTCGACCGTGGGGGGATGGATGGTCTTGGTGCAAGGATAGTGGTTTGCTTGTTTTATCCTAACCATAGATGATGCGTGAAACGTCGTAAGGATGCAAGACAGAATGAAGGGAACTTACACAATTTTTTAAGGAAAATGCAATGCAAGTGCGAGAAAATAAATGTCACAACTAATGTTGGTATTATATTTACAGAATTCTATTGAATACAAGAAGACCCAGTCCTATACATGTCATGATCTAGAGCAAAAACAAAACCTGAGAAATGAAACAAACACGAAACTGGTAGAAGGTTAAACGCGGTGTGGAACTTTTGTTCTAAAGGGATGTAATTTCTAGGTCCTCTGAATCGGTGGAACCTCACCCCCTATAGAGGATCACAGGCCCATTTCGCTAATCGGAATCCTAAATTTTGCCTAGGGTACATGGAGCTAACATCCTAGGGCTTGGAAAGGTCTACGTCCAGAGAATCGAGTTCGGTGGTTTGATTACGTCTTAAGAGCTCGCAAGCTCATAATCCACCCTTTTGGTACTTTAGTTTGCTTTTGAATTATTTTACCAACTTACCTGAATTGCCCGATTTGATCATGCTTGGCCAAAGAAATTACATGCATTTTTTCAAAAAAAATAAACAAACTATATACAAGCATTTTTTATGTACGAGTTAGTTTAAAATAAATACACAAGAGGAGAATGAATTTAATCGAGCTCAAAAAAGGTGGTCTTTTTAAATATGTCAACCATACATGAATGATTTTGAAAACATTACGCATGTTGGACCAATTTGTAACACTTTGAGAAGTCATGGGATGTCCAGAAACGTTAGGGATCAAAATGCAATTTTTTAAATTCTAGCTGAATTGGAAAATATTTTTTGAAAATTGCAGAAATGTAGTTGAATTCTAGCTCAAAACATTTCTGGTTTTGTTTATAACACTCGGTAAAGTCCTAGAATGACCCGAGAGTCCAATGATTGAGTTAGAACCTTCATCAAAGTTTAGAAATAACCTAATACCTTTTTGAAAATATTAGTTTTAATAGGAACAAAACCCCATAACTTTCAAAAATGCTTAAAATGACCTCAAAGTTATATCGAACTTAAAAAATTGTACGATTTTTATATGAAATATAACTAGTAACACATAATATTGATAAAACAAACTTCATTTACAATAGAAAACACAAATACAATCTTGAATATGAAAGAGATATACCTAAGTTATTTGGAGTTTATATACCGTCAGAGGAACCGAGACTGATAATCACTGATACCTCTTTCAATTTTTCTCAAAAGAACTTCACTTAAACACTCAATATCCCTTAAATCTTTCGACCTTTCTCTCTATCTTTTCTTTTTCTTCATCAATCGTAACGTCTCCCCATTTATAGGGGGTTTTCATGTTTTGTTTTGTGCAAGTAGATGATAAAGCATGGACAAACCATAGTGGATGGCAAAGGTGATAACAATTGGGCAAAGGGGATTGGCAATTTGGGAGGACTTCTGGTGTCATTGGGGAGGATTTGGTCAAACGATGATGGTGGGTGAGCAAAAGTGATCAAATTGGCAAAGGTGATGGAATTGGGAGTACTTTCGGTGTCATTGGTGGGGCTTGGTCGAAAATGGATGGTATCGTAGGTTTGCGGCCTTGATTTAGGGGTTTAGGGGTTTTATGGTTTGGGTTTTAAGGTTAAGGTTTAGGATTTTTATGGTTTTGGGTTTAAGGTTAAGGTTTAGGATTTTTATGGTTTTGGGTTGAAGGTTTTGGGTTTAAGGTTTATGTTTTAGGGTTTAGGGTTTGGGGTTTAAGGTTTAAGGTTCGGGGTTTGGGTTTTGGGGTGGGTTTGGGGGTGGGTTTGGGCTTTGGGCTTTGGGGTTTGGGTTTGGGGTTTGGGGTTTGGGTGTTGGGGTTTTGGCATTTTTTGTTTTTTTCTTTGTCTCGATTTTTCTCGGCTCGGATCCTCACATACGGTATTTTGACCCCAATCCAAATTCAGTTGTTTACAAAAGGTCAATTACATTTCGCTGCAATAGTTAAAACTGTTCGGACAGTAACCATTTTCGCGACAGGAGAGAAAGTGTCGGTATAATCAATTATGTGTTGTTGGTTAAAACCTTTTGCAACTTGGCGAGCCTTATGTCTTTCAATAGTCCCATCTGAATTATGCTTAATTTTATAGACCCATTTACAACCAATTGCATATTTACTAGGTGGAAGAGGAACTAAAGTTGAGGTTTTATTTTCCTCTAGTGCGTTTATCTCAGTTTTCATGGCATCTACCCAACTATTCTCTTTAACGGCATCAACATAAGTATCAGGTTCACGATTTATGTACAATGATTGAATATAGTTGTTATAACTTGGATGGATGGAGTTATAGCAAACCTGTTTATCAATTGGGTAGGCCACGGAACTTCCAGTCATCACGTAGTCCTTTTGCCATAAGGGTGCCCTAGTTGGTCGGGCAGACCTCCTTCGTTCATCATTAGGCACTGATGATGCAGTCTGGTCATCCCAAGAAGACTGAGGATTATCGTCGGAACTTGCATCAATCACAGGGTTGGTCAAAACATCCTCAGTCTCAGGTGACTAAAGGCAGTCGAACACATTATTGACTGAGCCAATGTGTTCATGAACGAACAACTTGTCACTATTTGCATCTGGGTTTTTGAAGGGAAATACATCCTCTAAAAAACTGACATCTCTACTCACAAAGAACAACTTAGTATGAAAATTAACAACCTATGTCTTTTATTAGTTAAAGAATAATCCATCATAACACATGCTGCTGCACGCGATGCAAATTTGTATGTGTTAGGCATAATCTTAGCAAAGCAAAGAGATCCAAACACACGAAGATGACTTAAATTTGGTTTTTTACCAAGCATATTTTCATGTTGAGATAACCCTCTTAAAACAGGTGTAGGCATGAGGTTAATTAAATATAAATCGCTCAATATACAATCACCCCAAAATCTAGTGGAAATATTAGCTTCACTTTAAAGAGACCTAACTACTTCAAGGAGGTGTTTATGCTTTCGCTCCACTACTCTGTTTTGTTAAGGAGTACATGGACAACTACTCTCCTGAATAATTCCTTGATTATAAAAGAGAGAAGAACATTGTTCATTAAAAAATTGTCGTTCATTATCAGTCCTTACCCATTTTACAAATGCATTAAACTGATTTTTAACAAGTATAAACATGTGTTTAATAACAACTATCACATCAATTTTAAAATTGAGCAGGTAAGTCCAAGTTGTTCTAGATAAGTAAATAACTATAGTAAGAAAATACTGTTTGTTATCATAAGTGGGTCTATGGTACATAAGTGGGCATATTGGTCAGTTTCTTTAAATTTTTGAAAACAAAGTCCCCAATTTTAAGCACATTTAAGCAGTTTCCATTAGATAATTGGACATTGGAACCGTTATTTTTTAAAGAGGTTACCTAGACTGATCTACAAGTCAAGTGATCAATGGCCCCAGAGTCCAATATCCAAACATCATTATTAAACATAAATGAATTTGAACTAACCATACCTGCTACATTTTTCGTACTCGTGGAAGACTCTGGCTGCTCCTGATACCTTCTCAGCATCTGTGAGAGCTGCTCCAGACTCTCGTTGGTGATCATGAAAGGTTCAGTGTGCGGCATCCCAAGGGGAGTACTACATCCAGAGTGTATTGACTCTGGTGTAGAGAGAATGGAGGAAGTGTGATCCAATCTAAGGGTATTATTAACTTGGGGGGAAGCTTGCCTAAATCTTGGTCATTTCTTCTCCAACCAAGGGGATAGCCAATTTTCTTAAAACATGTCGTGACTTTATGACCTTTAGTCTTACAGTAATCTCGGAAAAGGGTTTTCCTAGGGGGTATGTTACTAGCCACATTCACCACAGAATTCTATGTAATTCCCCTCTAGTGCTCTTCTTGAACAAATATTGAATAGGCCTAATTAAGGTTTGGTAATTTTTCCCTCATTAACATATGAGATCTTATAGTTGGATAGGACTTATTTAGACCATTCAAAAATTGAAAAAAACTTGAGGTTGGGCGCATGTGTTAATGTGTTTCTGGAACTGCTCACACTCACAAGTTGGAAGGGAGCATATATAGTCGAACTCATCCCACATAAGACGAAGCCTAGTAAAGTACTCAAAAATGGTATCGGTTCCTTGTTGCACAAGGGAAATCTCACGATGCAACCGAAAGATTCTAGACCCATTAACTTTATTAAAACGCTCCCTTAAATCATTCCATACTTGAAAGGCACTAGTAGAGTAGACAATACCATACATTAATTCACGGGATATAGAGTTCATGATCTAAGAGAAGACTAAGACATTACAACAATCCCAAATTTGGTGCATACTAGGGTCATAGTATTCCCTAATACAAGTTCCATCTATGAAACCTAGTTTATTTTTGGCCAATAGAGATATGTACAATGCACGACTCCAAAGGGCATATGTCTCGGGTCCAGATAATTTTTCGGAAATAAGGGACAAGTCAGGGGTATCTGAGGGATGTAGGAATAGTGAGTGGTTAATGTCCATTAGCAAAGCAGTTGGAGTCGCCACGGTTTAAAAATCGGTGGCTCCAACTTTAGCATCAGTGGTACTAGAGGATGAAGATGCCATTATATAGGGTATCAAACAAATTTAGGTAATCAACAAACAAACTAGAACGGGAAGCATACGAAGCCAAAGAGTTTTTCTAGGACTGAAGAGACGCGTCAGAACTTTTAGTGCTCTAATACCATGTGAAGTTTTGAGAGAAACCGAGAAGAGGACCGAAGAGACAAAGGATAGGCAAAGGAGAATTGCAAATGACGAAAGAAAGATAGTGAATCAAAAAACGTAAATTGCATTGTTAGGGCTACTGCTTAAAATATCAAATGAAGTTAGGGTAATTACAATAAAGGACAAAAGAAATGCCCTAAATTAATTTATCCGTAAACTAAAACATAAATCCCTAACTTACATTAACATACAAGAAAGCCCCTAATATGTACATGAGTGTTCAACTTGCACTTTAACACACACAACATTGTTGAATTGGACCAGTGACAACGCGAGCACGCTTAGCCAAAACAAATCCGTACAAATGGGTCAGAGGTTTTGGGTAAGGTGAAGGTTCTAAGGGCTCCAATCTATCTGCGAACATAAAATGTAGAGTTGGAAAACTATTACGCAACATGATACGATCACGCACAGCCGTGTTCGTGGAAGCATATGACTGAACGATAACACGATAACACAAACATTATGACTCAAAAAATAAATCATGTGTCGTGTTCGTATTTAGGTATCAGAACACGACACACGCGTTAAAGTTGGATTTGTTGTCCAACTATAAAGTTGTATTTGAAAATCTATTTATTTAATACTTTTCTAAACAAGTCTCTTTTAATAGCTTTTAAAAGTCTATTTAGATATTAATTTCTAGAATTTGTCAATAATACATTAAAGACTCATGGAATCTGATGTTTGAATTGATAATTTTTACTATGAACAATTCGTTATTTTCTTATAATTCTCGCGTGTAAAGATATAACTAACTAATTTAAGACAATATGACATGAACACGCGTGAAATATGGCGTGTCATGTTTGTGTTGAGCAACACGACGTGATAAGCTTATAGTACGTGCTCGGGTTTCATAAGTATCACACGATAAACGTATTTATATGCACGACAACGCACACATATGCACGATTTGCCACCCCTAATTAAATGTATATCTTGATTAATAATATGGAATGAATATTATTACATCAAATTCAAATATAACGTACATGGTCATACCTAAGTTCTCTCAACTCATCTCGATAGAACTGACGGTTGTGTGTTGTTGAATTTTTTTTAACGTCTTATGTTCTAGCATCCTAATTTAGAATGTTAAATGTAATAAATTGTACTCTGTATAATTAATTTAAGAAAATATGTTTGTGTTTCCTTTACAAGTCCCCTCTCGTTGATGTGTAGAAAGCGCGGGAGTAGGGTAGATCATGGTCTACCTACATATAGAGGTACCCAACACCTTACCTACAACAGATTATAAGGTAAGATTAGAACAAAAAATAGACATTATAAGTGAAAATGCTCTAGCTAATGTCATGTAATTGTAGTGCTACAGTGCACCTCGTGATATGTATTCTATGAGGGATCACACTTTTACATATACTAACGTGTAAAAAATTTCAATACAGCAGAGCCCCAACTGTATTGAGTTGTTTGTTGTAAGTCATCCCAAAAAGGTGGGTATTATAACACAAATTTATTCTCGCTTATGTTCGAGAATAAACATGCACCTATAAGGTATAAAATATACTGTTTGACTCTGTCAGAATCCTCATATTAAACAGAAAAGTAAACGAAAGAGAACTTACTTGAGAGAGAAGAAATCAATTTATTCTTCATTCAAATGTTAGTTGAATCTGTTTACAACAGGTTCTATTTATAACTAACGAATCTACTCTAATTGCAATATAGTCCCTCTTAGTAATTGCAAACTAATCCTTGACACATATGACCTAACATATTCTATCCAAGATCTGATGTTCAAATTTGATTGAACTCTTCATCGAACTCTTTGATTTCCTGAACTTCTTCACAAAAGAAATCTTGACACTGCTCTAATTTGCACTTGCTGATCAGATACACTCCAACATCTGTCTTCTGTACTGAGAGCATCCATATTCTCTGCTGCTTAACCTTATCTCAATGACTAATTATATTTATTTTTCACATCAAACAGACATCCTCTGATTTATCTTTTTGAACAATTATCTTGCACAATTTCTCAATCTCACTGACCATGCTTGACTTAGTATACCATCACAGAACTATCCAATTCATATGTATGTAAATCATTCACAGCACATATAATCCAACGACCTGGACCTAATTAACCATACCGATCCTATATTCAAGATACACATCTGCACTCTTTATTCTAACAGATGGACATTATAACTGGAATTGTCATCAAGAAAAGATCAATACCAATGCTATTTCATTCAAGATACTGAAGTGACAATGTAGTTCAGACTGATTGATCGATTTCTTTTATTCATCTTTATTTGTCAACTTTTTTTTCCAGATCAAATTGCATATAAATAACACTCCTTGACAGAAGGGGTTGAGCCCTTTTCTGACTAACAATGGTTGAAGGGTTTGAGCCCCTTTCTTTACTTCCTCAAGAAATAATCTAAAGTATCTTAACGTTTTCTTCAGAGTGATTTCTATTTTTGGAATCAAACCATGTTTTATGCTGAGGTGATCACCCAATTTTTTTCTCTTTTTTTTTCTGAATCATAAACAATCTTTTGTTGAACCACAACAGACATATCAGACCTTATTAATGAACTAGACCATGTATGAAACAATTCCAAATGACAACCACTAGTCACTTGACCACACACGCAAAACAAAAAACAGATATAAACCTATCATGCAGAGATCGGATTAGAAAATCAAATCCAGACACTGAACCTATACATTCCAGAAAATGATTAACAAAACATGAACAAGATATTACTACAACAGTACACATCATCAACTATGAATAAGAAAGAAAGAGAAAAGCAAGTCATGAACAGAACAAATCATCAGACGATACTATCTTAAAAATGATCAATATAACCAGTCATTAGACAACACACACAGCAGAAAATACATGCTATCAAAATACAGAAGGGCAGAGAATTAGAATTTACTCAGAAATTGCATGAGCATCAGGAACTGCTATAGAACTGCCCCCTGCACATAACCGATGATGCAGCAACTCTTCCACAGAGAAGATGCCCAACCTTTTCCTACACGGCACAAACATTTTCTCAGTCAACGGTTTTGTGAGAATATCTCCAACTTGTTCACTAGAGGGAACAAAATTAACCATAACCTGTCCCGAGTTAACTTTCTCACGAATAAAAAATAGATCAATTTCAACATGTTTCATTTTTGAATGTTGAATTGGATTTTCAGATAAAGCAGCAGCACTATTACTATATGTCCATACTACCGGAACAGATGACAACATAAGACCCATCTCTGTGAGCAAAGATTTAACCCATATGATTTCACACACTGCATTGGCAACAGCACGAAACTCCGCCTCAGCACTAGAACGAGCAACGACAGACTCCTTTTTAGAGCTCCAAATGATAGGATCGCCATTCAATAGTAGATAGTGACCTGAAATAGACTTACGATCGGAGATATCACCCCACCCACCCCAATCAGCATCAGAGTATGAAGTTAAAGAAATTTCTGTCACAGGAAACAGATTTTTCCTAAACATAAGGCCATGATCAATTGTACCCTTCAAGTACCGAACAATATGTAAAACAACCTTCCAATGACTGACACTAGGAAATTGCATGAATTGATTTAATTTATTAACAGAAAAATTGATATCAGGACGAGTAACACATATATGTTGCAAGGCTCCAATCGTACTACGGTATAACGTAACATCATCAAAGTTTTCAGAACAAGTAACCATACCCGTTTTTGATAAACACGTACCTGTCATCGGGGTTGGACAAGATGACACACCAGTAAGTCCAAGTTTCTCAACAATATCATGCACATACTTATTTTGGTTCAAAAGAAGATAGTCATTCGTAGGTAAAACCTCCATACCCAAAAATTAACTAAGATTGCCTAAATCCTTAAGCTAAAATTGTGTATTAATGGCCTGAATGACTTTTGAAATTGTCAAAGGAGAAGGTCCAGTAACAACAATATCATCAACATAAACTAACAAATTTACATAACCAACCTCACATTGTTTGATGAACAAGCAACTGTCTGCAACCGATGCCTTAAACTCCAATCGATTGAGTAGAAAAAACTTGAGCTTCTCAAACCAAGCCCTTGGTGCCTGTTTTAAACCATAAAGAGGTTTCTGCAGCTTACAAACTAGATGAACATCAGTAGTGGATTTTATTTCAAAACCAGGTGGTTGAATCATAAAGACTTCCTCCGACAATTCCCCATGAAGAAAAGCATTATTTATATCAATTTGTCTCAATATCCACTTGTGAGACAAGGCCAGTGAAAGAACAATCCTTACCGTGGCAGATTTGACAACAGGCGTAAAGGTGTCCTGAAAGTCGAATCCAGGCTTTTGTGAGAAGCCCTTTGCAACAAGTCTAGCTTTATAACGAGCAATTGAGCCATCTGAATTTTTCTTAATCTTGAAAAGCCACTTGCACCCAATTGGAATCCTACCTGATAGCAGCTGAACAACAGACCAAGTTTTATTTCCTTGAAGAGCTGAAAATTCATCTTCAACTGTTGCCCTCCAATGAGGGCTGTGAAGAGCTTGATGAATGGATTTTGGTTCTGTAGTAAGCAATGTATCAGAAAACTCAACATTTAAAATCAGCGCCTGAAGAGATGGAATCTGCTGAGCATGAGACTTAGATCTAGTGAGCATTGGATGAATATTAGATGATCGACCAGCTAAAATGTTAGAAGATGATGCATTAGTAGAAGAACTAGGAATCTCATTAACAGAGGAAGTGGATGACGAAACAGAAATTAACTGAGAACCACACAGTCTATAAGACACAGACTGTAAAAAGAAGCAAATATAGGATTCAATGCAACATTAGGATGAACAATATTATCACCATTAGCAGTATTATCAGCAATAGTAGTAGTATTAGAAGAAAGAAAATCAATATATGGAGAAGACTGGCCTTCTAGAGGAGAAGGAGTAAAAGAAGGAATAGAAACAGAGTCATGAGAATCAAAACCATCAGAAGAAACTGAAGAAGAAAACTGCTTATCACAAGGAATAAAAAATGGAGGGGATGAGTAATTCTTAGTAGGAGCAGTAGAGGTAAAGAAATTACACTTAACATCAGCAAATGGAAAAACCGATTCATGAAACACCACATTCCTTGAAGTATAGATGTGACCTGACACAAACAAGCACATATAACCATGATACTTTGCACAATAACCCAAGAACACACACGGTACAGAACAAGGAGCAAGTTTAGTTTTATGAAATGGACGTAAATGTGGAAAACATAAACACCCAAACACACGCAAGAAAGAGTAATCAGTAGCAGGCCGAAAACGTTTTTCATGAGGAGACATGTTCTTCAAACTTGAAGATGGTAATCTGTTAATAAGGAAAGTAGCTGTAAAAAATGCATCAAACCAGTAATGCAGAGGAACTGAGGCTTGAGCAAGCAATGTTAAGCCCAATTCCACAATGTGTATGTGTTTACGCTCTAGAATCCCATTTTGCTCCGACGAGTAAGGACAAGTGATGCGATGAGTAATATCAAACTGAGGTAAATATGTAGATAAGAACTGAAATTCAACCCCACCATCAGACTGAACCGCTTTCACTGAACATCCAAGTTGTTTCTCTACAAGCTTATGAAATTCAACAAAACAATGAACATCATCACTTTTCTTTTTAAGGAAGTAAACCCAGGTATATCTACTGAATGCATCAACAATGCTAAGATAATAGAGATGCCCATTAGATGGACAAGAGGCAGGTCCCCACAAATCAATTTGCACAAGTTCTAGAGGAGAAGAATAGACAGATCGAGAAGAGGGATAAGGAAGTTTCTTACTTTTACCAACAACACAAGTTGTTCATTAATCCACTGAATGAGAAACAGGCTGATTATGCAGGCGCAAAAAATTAACAAGAATTTTATTGGATGGATGTCCTAACCACATGTGCCACAGAGAAGAAGATGCATGAGTATTTAAAGAAGAAACAAGACATTCAAAAGCAGTAGCGTCAGAAATTTCAGGAGTAATAAACGAAGAGGAAGATGTATTGGAATCTATACGTATGGAAATAGAATTGATATCACACTCAGTGTTCATTGAATAATCATAAACCACAACACCATTATTTTCATTCATAGAAGAACCAGTAGCAACATAAGCATTAGAACAACTTGTAGAGTTTTCATTACCACTCTTATTTAAACTATCAGAATGACTAAATAAACACTGAATATCAGACGACAACTGACAGAACTTTGACAAATCAAGTTGATATAATCCAGCATGTTCAAAACCACGAAGCAGAGATTGAGCATCTTTAACCAGACAGTGAGCAGGATGAAATTCAAAATAAACTCGATTATCCTTTGCGAACTGAGAAACATAAAGTAAATTCTTAGTCACACAAGGAGTATAAAGCATATTATGATGAATGAGAGAACGAGAACTAGAAGGAATGACAGCTGACCCTATAGCAGATATATTAAGAGATGATACATTACCTACAACCACATTACCTTGTCCAGAATAGGGAACACGGGCAACATTCTGATTTGGAGGTGCGTTTGTAAGATGATTAGTTGCGCCAGAATCCGGAAACCAACTTGCATCATGATGAACTACTGGTGCAACAGAAGCAAGATGTGCTTGAGTATGACTGACCACATATTGAACATCCATATCGAAGCCTGTAAAACCCGAGACAGATCCAGCAACAGGCGGTGCACTAGGAGTACCAGGTATAGAAGGAGGCATGGATGTATGGAAGGGATACATGACAGGAGGAGGCATATAAGCATCCTGAGCATTGACAGGTGGATATGCAGGAGGATAAAAATCTGATGGATTCAAGGTCGAAGGATAAATACTTGGATAAGGTTGAGGAAATGAAGACATTGGAACACCTGATGGATCAGATGAGGTATTGAAAGAGGGCTGAGTAAAATTGGAGTGCTGCTGAGTATAAGAAGAGTACACCATAGGAGAAGAATTAACAGATTGTTGCTGAGTAACAGGAGAAATATCACCAGCATCCTCCCACTAAGAAGAGTAGAGGTTCACACTTGGAGTAGAGGATCCTCCTGGATCTGTTATACCAGTAAAATTGACGTTAAATCTATGGTAGCAACGATGAACTAAATGACCAAATTCCCCGCAAAGCTGACATTGAGGTCGATTTGAACCATATCCTCTACCTCGACCCCTACCTCTTCCTGAATTATACTGCTGAGAGTTGTAATTTGAATTGGCCGTATACTGCTGAGGCTGATTTGAAGTATTCTCTGAAGATTGCGGAACAACATAATTTGAAGGAGATGAACCAGTTGCACCATAATTTATACCAGTTGCTGATACATCATTCTTCATGGAGGACAATTGATTAACTACAACATTAGTAGCTAAACTGCTATCAAAAAGAAGGTCAGCTTGTCTCGTTTCTACGTCTAAAAGAACAGAACTAACCTATGCAATGTCATAAGGATTCCTACTGGCATGAATTACCGAGATTACGTTGTCAAATTGTCCTTTAACACCATTGAGAACAATGGATATCTGCTGCATTTCCTCGATCGGGTGACCACAACTCGCCAAACTATCACAAGCAGATTGAACAACTGGCAAATAATCTCGCATAGACTGGTGAGGAAGTTTCCTAACCTTGAGTTGATCATAAAGATACATGATCTGAGTTGTTGATGAAGAAGAGAAATCTCTATGCAGCTTCTGCCATATGGATGTAGCAGTCATGCATCCAATTAAACCATGTCTGACTTCTGAAGATACACACGCCAGCATCCACGAAGCGAGAGAGCTGTGTTTCTGAACATACTTCAAAAATTCTGGATTCAGCTCTTCTTCTCCGTCAGGTCCAGGTAGGGAAGCTGGAATCGTGAGATTTCCGTATAGATGTGCTTCCATATTATGACCGCGGACAGCTAACAGAACCTGCTGCCGCCAGGATTGAAAATTATCTTCACCTTCTAACTGAGCAACCTTCTTATTTACGAATGATGCCGTGATTTCTTCCATTATTCCAACAGAACTAAAACTCAACAGATCACAAACACTGATATGCAGAATTGCAGATATACGCACGAAAACAGATTCGCAGAAACACGAATGAAAAATAGAGTTGCAACAAGCAGATCAATTATGAACAGATTCGCAGGATTGAAGAAGCTCTGATACCATGTCAGAATCCTCAAATTAAACAGAAAAGAAAACGAAAGAGAACTCTGTTTACAACGGGTTCTATTTATAACTAACGAATCTACTCTAATCGCAATATAGTCCCTCTTAGTAATTGCAAACTAATCCTTGACACGTATGTAATTATACATATAACCTAATAGACTCTTTGCATGGCTTCTTATTTAGTCGTTGCAGTCTAGTCCTGATCAATGGGTTTCCTATAAAACAACACCTTCAAACAAGATAAATGCACATCGGTCTTAGTTATCTCTCCCAGTGTACGTGACGGGGATACTCCTGTTAGTCATGCGCATAAGTCAACCAAGTCTACCTCTTCATCACGTAATTTGTAGTTATCAGTCACGGGTGGACCATTTACCCTTAGTTCCAAGATAACTTGGACATGCTTTAATGATACACTCAGTTTACTACAAGGGAGGTGAAATGTATGAGTCTCCGAGCACCACCTCTTGACAACATCGTGCAGTATTCCACATGAATTTATCAACCGGGATATATCTGCAGACCATCTAAACCCAATCAAATTGACCCGATGTCGGGTCATCAGATCTACCACCTAGCATTTGTTTGCCCGAAGAGTCTTATCTTCTTGACGACTATATTTGACACTAGCATGAACCTATAATTTATTTTTAATTAAGTATTTAATAATACTAATTAATAATATAATAATAACAATTAATGTTACAAAACGTGTTACAACATCCACAACGACATGTTGTGACATATAGTGGGGTTGACCATCGATCAGTTCCTTCTCTGAATCGAAGAACAGTCTAGATGAGTTTTCCTGACCGCGATCCATTGTCAATACCGAAATACTAATTATACATAATTACACTTAGGTTAATATTTATCTCCAAAATTTAAAAAATAGGGTTTCACATATATAATCAAATAATGCATTTTAATTCAAATTAAATTGAAACATTTAACCCTAAAAATACTAATTACACTCAAATAGGGTATGCACATTCTAACATTTAAGCATCCTAAAGACTAATGATACTCAATTTTATAATAGCCCTAAAAATCCAAAAAAAAAAGGATTTCACGTAATCATCCAATAATGCATTTTAATTCAAACAAAATAGATAATTTGATTGATTAGACATCCTAAATAACAATTACGTCATTTTAGCAATTCGGAAAAAATGGACATTAAGCTTGGGAGATAAGGTGTGGTGTGGACACGAAGGGACGAGACGAGGCATGTCGTGGGAACGACAATATGGGAGGACGAGGCAAGCCATGGGCACGGAGACGGGCGAACGAGGAACCGTTGTTATAGAAGAATGATGTGGGGTAGTTGTTGTGCAATTTTAGCTCTCGCATCACCCGTGTCTGAGAGTTGCGGGAAAGGTATTTTGCCCTATTCGCAACTTGCAGTCAAGGGTGGAACTTAACGGAAGTTTCACCCGTACTATGGGAACCCATCTGTGCATCTTGCTAGCGAGTCATCCACCCTCACTTACGCAATTATTGAACAGGAAGACTACGCAATGGAACATCAGAGCACCGGAAAGAAACGTTGCGGAAGGGAAAACGGAGAGCAAAGAATTCCATTTCCTCGAACAAGATTTTAAACCACCAACATTCGTTAATCTTAATGAAAGAGCAGGCAACAACATATGGATGCCTTCCCCCGCTCTATCTTATCTACGATTTATGGGTACTTGCTCGGGCATGAAATCAAAGATGAGGAAGTCACAAGTAGAAGTAAATGTTTCTACTCGTGACTGAACGGGTAAGTACAATGTCTTAAATAATTTTAAAAACTAATTATTTTAGTATTTAGTTTTTAAATGGAATATATTTGGAAGAAGAAAAAAACTCCCAACTTTCTCTACCCAGAAATAAGGGTGGCGATGGTTAGGGTATGGTACGATATGACAAATATCATAATCATACCATATTTTTAAATTGCATACCATAACCATAAGCATCACGGGTATAATTTCCAATAATATAACAATATCCATAACCGTGGTTATTAACCACGGTTTTAACCGTATAACCATATTTATTACCACATGTGAAGCGTAATAGAATATCATGAATGTTATCTAAATAAATACATAAAGTTATGTGACAAACAACAAAATTATTCAACACTAATATCATTCAACATTAGCATCATTCAAAATTAACATTAACATAATTCAATTACATTTCACCCTGAAATGTAGAATTCGTGAAATATAAAAGTGAAAATCTTACTTCTATTATTAATGTATTAATAATATTAAGTTATTATTATATTTATATAATAATCATGCTTATAACAATTGGTATAAGTAAAATATTATAACCATTACAAGTAGAAAATTTATCATAATAATCGCACCACACCATAATAATACAATTATCCATATAAAAAAATTATGGTTATAATTAATGTTTTTAGTTTTTCACCGTTTTATTGTCCGTCCTAGCGAGAAGCGTGAAGTCCAACAATTTAAACGGCCCTTAGCGTGACCGTTACCGAACTGAAGTGAAAGTAATCCTGCCCCCAAAAGATGAGATGGTAGCTTCGGCTCCGAACCAACACATTGTACCGTTGCACCGAACCACCATTTTGAATCATTCTCCGACCCTAAAAACCGCCTGTCTGAAACCTCCTCTTCAACTTCTCATTTCTAATTTTATTATCCCTCCCCGTCTTTCTCTCTCTCTCACATCGAAAATGGTGTCGAACTCAAAGATTGTGAGGAGAACGCCCACCAAGTCCATCAAAGACTGCCGCAACAGTAGCCGCCGCCGTCATCATCGACGGAAGGTATCACCGATCAAGAACCTCGTGCCCTGCACCACAACTGCGTGCTCCTCCTCTGTGATCGCCTCCATAAACCGCTCCATCTACGGCTGTAACCGCCGATTGGTCAAGTTCTTCTCGAAGCTGGCCCGCATAGGCTCCCCAAACCGCCACAAGGGCTTCAAGCTTCTCCAGAAATTCTCCGGCCCTGATGAGCCCGACAGAAACCCTAAACTATGCAGATCTCTGTCTTTTGACTTGACGGAGATGACCCACCATCGCCGCCTCCCACCCTTAGGCTCCAAGATTCAAAAAACTATATTTCTGGATCTCGACGAGACTCTGATCCATTCCCAACCAGACCCACCTCCTGCGAAGTTCGATTTCATGGTCAGCCCCGTGATTCACGGCGAAAGGATGAACTTTTACGTCCTGAAACGCCCCGGAGTTGATATTTTCCTTGAAGAAATCAGTAAAAAGTTTGAGGTAGTGATTTTTACTGCTGGATTAAAGGAGTACGCGTCTCTAGTGCTCGACTGCCTCGACCCTGAGAAGGCGGCCATCTCTCACCGACTGTATCGCGATTCATGTAAGGAAACAGACGGTAAGTTCGTGAAGGACTTAGCAGGGATGGGTCGGGACTTGAATAAGATCGTAATTGTTGACGATAACCCAAACTCGTATTCATTTCAACCTGAGAACGGAATCCCGATGGTGCCGTTCACTGATGATGTCGGAGACAGAGAGCTGGAGAAGTTGGGGAAGTTCCTTGATGGGTGTGATTGCTTTGATGACATGAGGGACGCTGTGAAGCAGTACATTATTCTTGCTGATGCTGATGGGGGGTTTAGTCGATGATATGATTCTTGTCTGCAAAATATTTGTTAATTTATTTATGGGTTTGAATTTTGAAATTCTGAACATCTATGTAGAAGGTGACTCTGGGTCTCCACTATTATGTCTTTTTTCCCGTAAAAAGAATTATATTTATTTATGACTATGGTTTCTGGATGGATAAGCAGAGTTCTATTCTCATCGTCTTCTCGTTTATATATAGGTAGTTTTTTGTTTTTCAGAACAAATCCCTTCCATTAAAAAGAGAGATATCACTTTGATCTAATAATAACAGGAAAACTAGAGGAGACAAGGTTTGCAGACCCAATTAATCGTACACATCTCTCTTGGATTATCTCGCAATCTAATTTGCATATCTATTTGTTTTTCAATTGACCCACTTCAATGCAACATGGATCCGAGAAGTATCGACTTTATAGGGGCAATTATGTTCTCCAATATCCAATCTTGATCCGATTCTATGTCGTTTAGCTGCTTGATTGTTAGTTGTTCGAAGTCGAATTTGATGATTACCTCCTGCCATTTGTTGTGAGCCGCCAGTTCCACCGCTTATAGTATTGTCTGGGCTTCCAAGTTGATTGTCGTTGTGTCCTTAGGTGAAGAGTGGCGACCATCTACCAGGTTGTCGTCTACATCTAAGGCTATTACTCCGGTGTCCCCTTTGCTTGACGTTTTGTCTCACGCACCATCACAATTGATCTTGATCTTCCTTCCATCCGGTGCACCGGATCGAGGGAAAATCAAGATCAATTGTGACCACGTGATGTCCATCTCTTGTCGTGGTGGTCTGTGTTCCTTCTCAGATGATCCAGTCTTGACCTGTCGTGTGTATCCCCATGTTTCTTGGGTCAATCTCATCCCGCGTTCAAAGGTGGAGTTCGTGTTTGGTCTCTCCTTTTGATGGTAGGCTTGGCACCAATCCTTCTAATTTTCCCACGCCAACGCTTCCACTTTGATCATTAAGAAAGCTCCATTTGTGGAATTCTCATTAGCCAATTTAATGATTCCCTTCATCCATTCAATCCATGTTGGGTTGGAGTTTTCGTCCCATCAAACACCTACCTCTCCAAAACAGATCGAGGTCACCCATCAGCATTTCATCAACGTGTGTCTATCGTCTCAATCTTGTCACAAAAAGGGCACATCAGTGATAGACTTACCCCTCTGCGATTTAGTTCCTCCACTACCTGGAGTGCACGATTGCAACTCCTCCAAATTAAGTGTTTCACCTTTGGTGCAGTAGTCCCCTTCCAACTTTCCTTCCATGTTTTACGGTCCCAGCGTTCCGGAAGAGGACGTTTGTGTTGCTTCATTCGGCTACTGTAACTCCATTAGGCGGCGATAGACCAATTTGGGTTGTGCTTCTCCAGTCTTTGAAGACGGTCAGATCAAGCTGTCCCTACCTCTCGGTTGCGTCAAATGGATTACGTGTATGGCAATATTCTCTTCTGTGCTTATTTGTCTCCTTATCCTCTCTGTGTCTCATCTTCCCCCTTTCTCTCGCATTAAGTCTGCCACATGTATGCTTGCATGTTGTCCATTGACTCCCGGGATCCAAGCATATTGGAATACCCAAACGTTCTCCCCGTTTCCTACTCGCCAGATCCCTACTTGCCGAAGTATGTTTCTTACTTCAAGGATACTTGACCAAGCCCACTATGCTCGACTTGCCTTTTCTGCCTCTAGAATTGAGGATCTGGGGAAGTAGACACCTTTCATCACCTTTGCCCAGTATGTTGCAGGGCTGTTATGGAGTCGCAATGTCGTTTTGGTTAGCAAGGATATGTTGAAAGTGTTCATGTCCCTGAATCCAATGCCCCATTTTGCTTTCAGCTTTAACATGTGCTCCCATTTTCTCCAATGAATCCTCCTTTCATCCATACTTTGACTCCACTAGAAGCGTGTCGTTAACGCCACCATCTATTCGCGTCAAGTCTTTGGAAGCTTGAAGAGAACCATATTATATGTTGGGATGGTTGTGATGACCAATTTTATCGATATTTATATTCCTGCATTGCTTAGATAGAGATTCTTCCATCCGTAAATCTTGCCAAAAACTTTATCTTTCAAGAAGCCTATCATCTCCTTTTTTATCGGCCCCATACCGTAGGGATTCCTAGGTATCTCCCTGCATGATGTGCTTCCTCAATACTCAATATCTGGCTCACGACTCTCTATTTGTTTATGCAGTACTAGAGGTGAAGTTGATACTCAAATTTTGGAGAAGGTGGTGGATAATTGGGCATGTCTTTTTGATGCAGATTCCTTCAAGTTGTCTCATATCCACCGCTTGCATAATATGTCTTGATAGAACATCAGCCACAAATAAGAATAAATAAGGGGACAAGGGGTCATCCTGATAGATGCCTCTTGTGGGGGAGAAATGTGTCGTTTTTTTTTCCATTGATGGTAACTCTATGTCAAAAATTGGTGATGCATCCTTCAACCCATCATATCCATGTTTCGTCAAAGCCCATTCTTCTCATGGTATTCAGCATGAAGCTCTACTCCACCGGATCATATGATTTGTTCATATCGATTTTCACCGCGCATTCCTCCATGGATGCACACCTACAGGTCCATAGGTGGTGTAAAGTCTCGTGAGACACGATGATATTATCATGTATTAACCTTCCAAACACAAATGCTTCCTAGAGGGGAGTTACGAAATAAGGAGGAAAATCCTACCGAGATAGCCAGCAACAGTGGAAGTAACGATTTTAATCTATCTGCCAGAATTTTGGATAACACTTTATAAACAAAGTTGCATACACTTATGGGTCGGAAATGTGTTTTCTTGAAAGGGTTTGACACTTTAGGGATTTGCACTATGTTCGTAAAGCAAAAACAAGGATCGAGTATACCGCTTGACAGGTAGATCTTCATCGCATGGATTACGTCAAATCCCACAACATCCCAGTACTTGTGATAGAACAAACTGGTAAATCCATCAGGTCCTGGGGCTCTCGCACCACCGAGTTTCCCCCTGTCTCCAACTCCTTTCTTTTTAATGACATATTCTGAACAAGGGGCTTAGACTAGTGGGAGTGGCATTCTTGGCGTCCTATGTTGGTGAATTGCCTTCTATCGGGAATTCAACATATTACTCTTTTATTTTGTGCAAGGTCTTTTAACTCTCCTTGGGATTGTGTAGCGTCTTGGTGGTGTTGGTTTTGGGGTAAGACTCTTGTGAGCATGGTTTTGCGTCGCATATTCGACATGTATTTTATAGAGGCTTCCTTCTTCCATTTGTATTTTTTTCATGGGCTCGTTGTACGTTGTTCTAGCTATGGTTTTCAAGATTGTACAAAGTCACTTGTTTTGTGGATGGTTCTTCTTGTTCGTATTACAGGGCTTCCATTCAGTTTGTGTCTCCTTCTTCGCTTATCTCTTCTCTGTTTGGCCTCTCTGGCTCTGGACTACCGACTGTGTTCCTCTGTTCCTCATAAGTTGATTTTTGTGACTCCTTGTGTGGTTTGGCTGAAATGTTCGGTGGTCTCCAGTGTTGGCTTGTGCCACAATTGGATGTCCTTCCCCATCTTTTACCCACTTAACTCCATGTAGTTTCCCTTATGTAGTGTCTTTCGACCTGCAACCATGGTATGTATCGCGGTTACAAAGGATGTTCTTCTGACATAACTACCGCTTTGTTGCATGCCCTCTCTGTGTATCCCAAGCATCCACAAATGAAACAAAACTTGGCTAGCCTTTTGTATCTGACTGAAGCTCAACTTCTTTTCGAATACGATCTGTCATACCAGAATCCGCCCACTAGGGGCTTGCTTGCATCAATCTCGAATTTAATTCAGAGATAGTTCTTGTCCAAACCTTTCAGGCCCAATATACTATCAACCGTTATCTTACTCCCAATGCTCTTTCCAATAATGACAACATTCATTTCACATAGTTTGTCTAATTTTAATTCATGGATTTGTATCCAGAATTGAATGTTATGGAAAGCAACATCTTCCAATCTCATACCTTTGTCCCAATGCTTTATTGGCCAACATTGTCCGTGGATTGCCCAGGGATTGAAATCGAGAGTCTTGGAATGTAGGAAACATGCAATCAATTATGGCAAAACATAACACATATTTAAGTTACCTCATTGAACGATTGCATTAGCGGAAGCGGATCTGCCTGAGGTTGGCATCACGGTCTGCCGGACGGGAGGACACGCCACAGTTTGACGGGCAATGACCTATAATCCCACAGCTACTGACCTTTGCCTAAACTGTAGGGTGAGAGTGTTTTTTCCAGTAACATCAGGGTTTTTCTAACCTTGAGCACCCCTATATATACAGTATATATAGGGATATGTTTTAAGGCCAGACACACAACTGAGCTTATGTGAATAGGCTCTCACTTATGGGCAATCCATTTTCCTAAAACCAACATCTCCCACTCGCACAAAGTGGGGGCGCTCATTCATCATGTTAGCACCAAGAGAACGAATCTCAATATACAGTCAAGTCATATACGATGAGGCATCCGTGCGACCGGCACATACAACGAGCAAAGTGCTACGCACCGGTTAAGAATACGTAGCGACCCACGTATCCCACACCAGCAGTGGAAATGTGCCTTGCACCCTTGGTCATGTAATCTTGCTCCAGGTCTGACCACACAAGGATCTTTCAGACCCATATATGTATTACGCCCACAACTTCAATCGACGCCGCAGTTGGTGGACACCTAGTGGACACAATATTGAGAAGATCCCATAATGACCATCATCTTCCAACAAAACCATCAGCACAATCCAACTCGCTTTTCTAGAATTGGGTCCAAGGTACTTGTTAGCGCACCCATCGAGCACGAACAAAGATAGCAAACATTGAACCGAACCTCAAGTGTCTATGCAGAGTAATGAGGGTACGTACGCGACTCTTACCCAAAGAGTTTTGGGTCTCACCCGACTCCGAGTTAAGATCACATCTCAGGACATTCCCACGGTCGTGTTGGGTGCGACGCGGTATGGAATGCGCGCTACAGCATATCTACTCTCTCATGGAGCATATGTCCAAATGATGTACAGATGTCCACCAGGCACACAAAGTACTTGAACCAAAAGTAAAAAAGACTCTCATCCGACCCCTGAGTGGATTGACAGACCAGAATCTGTCGTAGTGTGAAATCATATAGTTCCACACACAAAGCCATTTCTGTTCTTCCCGGCAGACTTCCAGAATCAGAAACTATCACCAACCTCACCTAGCCACAAAGTCATAGAAGCTATCACCCGTGTGAGAGAGTGATCTAATCCACTTTGACATATTTCTATAAACAATCACAGTAAGAACACACAAAACACTCAAACTGTGAAAACATGCATACTCAAATATAATTCAAGTTAAAGAAAATAGTATGGGAAATTAAAATCAATGAAGTACATCACTAAGTCTACACAGTCCTAGAGACTACACATGCCTCACTAAAGACTCCCTCTTCAAGGTTGGAGAGACAGTCCACAACCATCTCCTCCGTAGACAAGTACTTCAAACTCATCACCTTGTGTCTAACTGCGTCTCTGACATAGTTTTGCTTGATATCTACTTGCTATGACTTGTTATGATACTTGAGTTTCTTTGTCACGGAGATTATGACTCCAATGAGTCAGCAATCAATCTGGAAGTCTCTTCATCCATACATCCTACTGAGTGGTCCACACAAGACTTACAAATTTGGCATCAATAACGATCAACATAATGCGCGATTGCTTCTTGCGCATCCACTATGTGGCGCCATCGGAGAGTAAAGCACAAAGTCTGAGGTGATTTTTTCTCATCAAAGTCACCACCATAGTCCGCATTGTTATACCCATTCATCCAGAGATTCTCGAATCTCTAGCAAGTCTCTTCGATATCATAAGACATGATGATGCCCTTAAGATATCACATGATCCTATTTATTGCCTGCAATTTCTTTATCCGTGTCGAGCTTGGTACCGACATACCATGCCGATTGCGTACAAATATCATGTCGAGTACACACTATTGTGTACACCAGGCTTCCGACTGCACTAAGCTACATAATTTGTTTTATCTGATTCATTTGTTTTGTAGTCTTCGAACACATGTCCATGTTGAGAGATTGGCCAATGTAAGTTGGAGTTTCAATTGGTTTGCAGTTACTCATGTTGAGCATTTTCAACACTCTGTTTATTTATCTCTCTCGTGAAATCCACAGATGCCACCTATGGCGATCTATCGAGATCTGAATCCTAAGGATGTGCGCCGCCTCACCTATGTCCTTCATCCCAAACAGATAAGACAATCGGGCTTCTACATGTGTGTAGAACTCCAAGATATTTTCGGCTATGAGTATGTCATCTACATATAGATACATAAACACAAAGCTCGGTCCAAAACCTTTTGTGTACACACAACGATCCTCATCCACCAGGAGAAATCCAATATCCAAGGCCAAATCATGAAATTTGTGGTACAACTGCGTAGAGAATTGTTTCATACCTTTGATCAATTTGTGAAGTTTGCACACTAAGTGCTCATGGTCTTTCTGCAGAAAGCATTCATACCGCTCAATATAGATATCTTCTTCTAACTCACAATTGAGGAAGACGGTCTTAACGTCTATCTAGTCCAGTTCCAAGTCTAGACTCACTTCAATAGCCATAATCAAACGAGTTGTGATACTCAACTTTATATCAGCCTTGAGCTTCATCTTATGAACTCATTTAGCTCTATATCTATGTGTACTCTCGAAGGTTGACCAGTGTACAAACATCGTTCTTCCTTATAGATTTCATCTCGTCCAAAGTGTTCATCTCATCCTGCATTACTTTCATCCATTCTTCTTATAAGGGTCAGTGAGAGTTTCTCTAACGTTTTACGTCACAATAACCATATTGTCAGATATTAGGGTGTTTAATTCTCTATCACCTTCAAATGCATATCGCCCGGAGGAAAAATTATGTTCTAGCCCACGGCCTAACAACTCACTACTATCAGGGAATGACCATGATCACTCCCACTGAGAATGAGATCCCTAATGCTCCCACTGTCAACAAGATCATCAGGAGAGGAATATGTTTCATTCGCTCTAGCAGGCGGTGAATCCAATGGACGAAGAACTAATTCATCATCTGCGGTTTCAACTCTCCCACTCGAATTAACAGGTGTCTGCTCAACTTGATCTTGAATCTCATATAGGGATCAATCCAAATCAATCGCTCCCTGCTTAGGAAATTCGTTCTCTAAAAACGTTGTGTCTCGTGATTCGATATCGGTAACACTCCCACTGTCCTGCTCGGTTATATACACATACCCCTCGGAGGTATCAGAGTAACCAAAAATACTCTTCTTTCCTCTAGATCCAATCTTTCCCAAACGTATTTGAGAAATCATGGGTTTAAGCGGCACACCCCTGTGGGCGCATATGGTGAAGGTCCAGAACTTATTCCAATCCAAAACTCATATGGACTGGAGTTAACCGTCTTCGTCAACACATGGTTCAGGATGTGGGCAACAGTCTTCAAAGCGTTTCCCCATAAGAAAATCAACAGTTGAGTCTGCGCCATATCGACCGAACCATTTCAAGGAACATTTTATTGTGCCTCTCTGCAACACTGTTTTGTTGAGGGGTGTAGGGGATAGTCAACTAATGAAAGATTCCATTTTCATTACATAAACCGTAAATTTTGCTGAAAGGTACTCTTCTTCCAGGATCAGGATGGAAGGTATTTACCCTTCTGTCTAACGGGTGTAATCATCTATAAATGTGATCAAATAGATTGATCCATGTCGATCCCTAATACTACAAGGGCCACAGACATCGGAATGAATTAATTGCAAGGGAAATTCGGCACTAGGTGCTTAACCAAAAGGTGTTCCAGTGGAATTTTATGCTAAACAACTTACACAAGTAGACGACTCCACTTGTGGAATGTTGGGTAGCAAATCCTATTGGGCTAGCTGCTGCATTCTATGTTGACCTTTATAGTCAAACCTAGTCTGTCTTTCATTATCAACGCAAACATATCCGCGAGTAGAGGAAAACATGAAATTATTAATGTTACATGAATCCAAATCCGAAACAATAAATTCACCAAAAATAATACTAAAGCCAAACAAAGTTGCATCTAAAGACAATTGGATGGAAGATTCATGAAAATATAATCTAAAACCGAGTTTCATTCATTTGAACACTGAAATAACATATTGGCGAATCTGCAGAGCATAGAGGATATTACATCAGACTAAGACTCAACCATCGCGCAAGCGCAGCTCACAAGTTTTAATCCCTTCGACATCAATAGGAAAGTTTTCGTCAATGTACATCCACCTAATTTCGCGCGGGACTCTGTGGCACTCTATGAAAACATCACGATCCCTGCCTATGTGATTTGTCGATCTTGAATCCAAAATCCACAAAGGACATTACTTAGTCAACATAAATGTACTAGAAACACAAAGTTCACTAAGTATCCAACAAGACATTTAGGTCGGATCAATTCAGGACATGCCTTCACAAAGTGTACCCACTTGTCACAGTTGGAGCATTTCCTGTGCTTAGGCTTCTCGACCTTACGCGAACATTTTTGCAGTGTTGTTTTCCGAGGAGTCCTTGAGTTCACCTCAGTCTTTGTCTACTTTGCATTCAATGCATTTGCGCCATCGCGCTGTGCATTACTCATTTGCCTTCAACGACTCTCCTTAGGTCCAGAGGAGGGCGCCACATGTACCTCAGCCTTAGACCCAGCGACCTTGGGTATGTTCTCTTCAGCTTAATGTGCCTTCGAACGTGTTAAAAGGTATTGAGACCCTCAAAATGAGTTATTTAGATTTTCATATGTTCTCAGGAGTTAGGCAAAGAGTGGATTAATATCCTGGATGTGCTGCTCATTGGTCACTGACTGACCGTTCTCCTTGAGTTTTACGATCATATTGGCCACATGCCTCAGATGCTATCTCGCGGAGTGCTGAGGATTCATCTTATATGAATCACACTTAATGTTGAGTGAGCACAACTAAGTAGTCGTATAGAACCAAGTCTAGCTTGCAAAGAATACCACAACCCTGTAACTGTATGTTGAGCTCAAACTCATGAAGGATGTCATCCTCCTCCGTACTTAGCATCATGGTGCACGTCTCAGCATCATTAACCTCGCAGTCAAATGGAAAGCCCTTTGATGATTCATTATTACACAGTTAGGTCTTTTCATAATCTTCTTGATGTGGTTAATGGACTTCTACTCAATTAGGACCATCTTTATACGCTTTCTACAGATTTTATAGTTGTCGTCGTTTAAGTCTCAGATCTTTGTCCAACTAAGCGATGATGTTCTTCATGGCGGCCTAATTTCTCTAACAAAAGGAAATTCTAATAGGATCATGAAGACACAAGGAACAATATTCTATTGCATGCAAAAGACATGTCTCAAACCAATAGGACAAACTTGAGAACATACTTAAACTCGGGGGGACAACCCTAACTATGCTGAGAAGCACTCCCCATTTCAAAGAATGACCTAAATTCACTACTATCAATCGAAACACAGTCTATACTAATAGTCTTTAACATACCGGAGTTCAACAGATCACACTAAACCAAAGTGTTCAACTCTTACAAAGAAATCGTCCTAGCATAATTCAAGGAAATTTGGAGAACCTCTCAGACTAACCGACCGGTTCACACTCAGGAACATTTTCCTTTGTGTAGTTCGTACGCATCCAAACTTCTAAAAGGCTACTAAGGATCATCCTAAAGGTTTGCTATCTTTTCTAAGCGAAAATTACATCTACCTATCTAGGTAATCTAATACATGCAAGCAAAGAAACAAACCATACATGTCAATACACACACATATATATTGATACCTTTCAAAAATAAATAAATTTGGAGCTAATTCGTAATTTTCAAAACTTTGAGGACCAAAGTCAGCCTAATCAAAAGTTTGGGGATCAAAATCACCTTGAATAAATGTTTGGGGACTAAAATCACCATGAATGAAAGGTTGGGGACCAAAGTCTCAACAAACAAAATTCAGGGACTAAAGTCTCGACAAACTAATTCAGGGACTAAAGTCTTAATAGATAAAAGTAATTAACATGCTAGACCAATTTTTCAACAGTATACTGGGATCTCAACAAGTCATAACCTAGTCAATTCTACCAGTCATGGAATAAAAAACCAAGCATATTAAGTAAGGCAACACTATCTACCCTGCAGAAAAAACAAAGTAATCCATCGAACTCAAGGAACTCACACAGTGTTTTATCTATCCAGTCATGCAATATAAACAATGTAAGGCTCTCCCATCAATTTAAATTGGTCAAACATACAATTTAATTAGCCCAAAAAATTATTAATGAAAGGGTCCAAGCACAATTACCCAAAATAATAAACCACTAGGAACCACACAGGATCCACGATCGACACCCAATTCGTTTTGAGTCAATTCAAGCGGCCCGGGTCCTCCGAATTAGCTCAGACCGCTCCAGACAACACTAAATCATCTAAACCGGTCCATCCATCCAGTCTGAACCAAAACGGTTTGGTTGAAACCGGTTTGGTCAAAATCGGTTTGGTCAAAATCGGTTTGGTCTGCTGATAGGCTGAATCAGATTAAACTGACCTGGTCCAACTTTTCAGACCAAACCAGTGTGGACTGGTTCATTCAGATCGGTCCAAAAAGTGTCGTCTTCATCGTGGATTCTACAGCTGTTAGGGTTTTGAAAACCCTAGCAACCTCCACGGGCTGGATTGGCCACCACTCGCCGACATCATCCCAGCCGCTCAGGCGACTGGAGCCGTATCCACAAAGGTCGTGACCCGCCTGAGCGCGGCCGCAGCCAGCAGGGGCGGAGCTGCGACCACGAAGTTCGCGGTCGCCCCTGATTTGGCCTCTTGGTGGATGATTTTGCGGCTGAGATCCAGTCGCGGTCACGATGACGCCGTGAGGAATTTCCTCTTAAAATTCGACAATTAGGAAACCAACCTACTATGACTCTAATACCAATGTTGGAATGTACGAAACATGCAATCGATTAGGGCACAACGTAATACATATTTAAGTTACCTCATTGAACGATTGCATTAGCGGAAGCGGATCTACCTGAGGTTGGGGTGGCTCCATGGTTTCACGGGCAATGATCTATAATACCACAGCTACTGACCTCTGTCTAAACTGTAGGGTGTCTTTGTTTGTCTACAGTAACATCAAGTTTTTCCTAACCCTGAGCACCCCTATATATACTTATATATAGAGGGATAGATTTTAAGGTCAGACACATAAATGAGCTTATGTGAATGGGCTCCCACTTATGGGCGACCCATTATCCTAAAACCAACAAAGAGCATCCTCCATGTCCCTTGCATATTCAAATTTGAACACTGTGACGGAATTGCGTACATCTTTTATGCTTACTCCCGCATAACGTTACCAAGCACTTTTAAGGACCCTGTGAATTGCAGCTGATTTTATCACGTCATCACTAAGAACCTTGTCCACACATCTGAGCCCGTTCTGGACTTTTGAGTTCCCTTAAAGGCTTAAGTTGACGTTGTCCCGGTTTGTTCTATCATGTATACTGTTAGTGTCGTTGGGTGGTGTTGGATCTGAATCTCCTGAATGTTGACTTGGCAGTGAATTGAATGCCAAAGGAAGGATGAGGATTGCTCTCGACTTAGCTCTGGTGAACCTGCAGGAAGGGGATTGCAACAGAGGGGGTGTCTCTAGGTCCCTCTCCAATGCTTAAAAGAGTATTGTGTGTATATGAACTCAAAAACGTAATGAACATATCTTAGTGAATATTGTGTTGGTGAAGATTAGGATAGCAGATATTACAGTTAGGGTTAATTACCTCAACCGTTACTTATGTTTGGCCCATGTGATTAAAAGGTTACTCATCTTTTTTTGTGTAGTTGAAACGTTACTTAAGTTTGAAGATGTGACTGAAAGGTTACTCCGTGAACTTTCCGTTAAATCTGACCGTCAAAGTGTCACGTGCAAGTCACGTGACCTAATTTAAAGACGATTCTACCCCCCTTTATGTTTATGGATTATGAAGTAGTAATGGTTAGGTAACAAAATGTTCAAACTAAAGTAACCGTTTAATAACATTTAGAAGAAGATAAAACATCATTTAACAACTTCTCCACAAACATAATTCACCACATTTGCAACCATTTCATTTTGTTTTCTTCTTAATATCTGATTCTGTTTGATGAAAATCCAGTTAAATAAACATCAAGTAGCATCAAACGAATTTATAATACATACAACAATTTTCTATTTTCTATATTTTCTCACTATCACTATTCCATTCATCATTAGATAAGATATAGTTCTTCTTCAAGCTAGCAGAGTACACACCAGCACCACCGTTTTCATTTTCCAAGTCCTTCTCAGTCTTCCTCTTCTCCTTCGCAGCTGCTTCCTTAGCTTTTGCTTCCAACACTGCTTGAGGAATGCATGGTGGCCTCTCCTTCCCATCACGTGGTTTTTGGACTTCATTTTAATCTCTACTCTCTGCTCCAATAACCTCTCGCATGCTGCATTCTTCACAGAAATCACCCCTTCCTCTGTCAAGAGCAGCAACTTTAAGGGACTTGCAGCGGTACAGTGAATCACCATACCGATCCATCATGACCCCAGCACCATACCGATCCATCATCTTCCAAATCACAAACACGAATCCATATTTATTCACTAACACAAGCCCTTTGTGGATTTATCATCAAAGAGAATAAGTTTAAGATCAAAGTGGCCTGCAAGTGCAAGACTCCCTATCAGGAAAAATGACAAACTCACAAGAAATCATTCTGGGAAGATGCATCCATCGTTCCCTAATAGGATCAAAGGCTTCCCACTCGAGCAAGTGGCAGGAAAAATAAATCCAATGCTCGACAACTCCATCTCGCTTCCTCAGCTTATCCTCAGAAACCTCTGTATTGGACATGTCTGAATTTGATGCTCCTTCCTTCTTGCCGTTCATAACTGCAAAAGGCTGCCTTCTAGCAACACCCACTTTCCTTCGCTTATCCAGAGGACCTTCGGTAGTACCATTTTTTTTCTGAATCCAACATATAGACAAAGAAAAAGTAGAGGAAAAATCAGATGAAAACATCAGTGAACGATTTAGTCTAGCAAAATAATGTACTCAAACAATCACTTTAAGCCCTTCAGATTCATTTATATAACAATAACACTTAAACGTGTCTGCTTTAACTGATAGATGGAAATACGCTCTGGAAGGTCAAGTAACTATGTCGACAATAACTTCCTGGCAAACTATCTACTATGGAAACACGTTGAGATTGAATAGAATACTGAAAGCAGACTAGCAAGCCCGATTAAAGGATTAAAGGAAACAAGCTAACATGGTGTTCAAATTACCGAATTCAACAATCAAGCCCAGACCTATCGAGGCCAGTCGCCATTTCCTGTCCAGACCGAGGCAGTCGCTATTTCCGTTCCACCTTCTTCTCCAGACCTAAGAACAGCCTCTCTTAAGTAGACAAAGTTGTGTTTAGGGTAGTTTAGGAACTTCAAATTACAAGTTAATCACGTGACAAACACATGTCACTACTTAACGGGAAGAAATAACGGCAGTTAGGTGATAGTAACGGTTCAGTCACATGTGTCAACTTAAGTAACGGTTGAGCTCAAGTTTGAACGGTTCAGTCACATTGTCAAACATAAGTAACGGTTGAGGTAATTAACCCTTACAGTTATGGCATAATATTGCAGTTACCGTATGTAATCTTTAGAGAATAAATGTCCGAGATATGTGGGATATCGTGGCCATATCTTTAGTGACGGTTGGCGGGATCAGAGATAAGAGGTTAGACTATCTTGAGCGAGCACTCCTATGGCGAGCAGTAGGAGTCTACGACCTTGGTTAATGGCGTCCGGTGATGGAGACTTTGGCGTCCACTTTGGCTTGGGTTCGATACTGGACCTCTTTATGAGGGCCAGATCAACCTTAACATGGGTCGGCCCGGTTCGAATGACATGAGTTTCACCCCTGCAAAGTTATTGGGCCTCTGGGGCCTTTTCCTTATTAAGCTGTCACTGTCAATACCCAACATTTGCCCCCGAAACTTGAGTGAAGTTTCTTCGCTCAAGCTTGATTCTGTGATAGGGTTTGACATGGTGACTCTTGGATTGGATCTTCTTTGTCCTTTTTTGCTATTTGTGCGTTTTTAAACACTCCATGTTTTTTGGCGAGTAGTTGTTTGGTCGCCTATAGTTTATGGAATATTCGAACCTTCATCCCTTTTGGCGAAAGCTCAGAGTTGCCGAGGTTTATGAATGCTTATTCATCATTATTTGGCGAACACTACCTTTGAAAGGTTTTTCTGAAAGGCTTAGAAGAGTTTTGGCGATCACTTTATCTGTATAGGGTCTTGAGCATTTAATGACTGCACGGTTATACAGAAGTTGAACAGACAATTGAGGCATGTCTGTCTTTTATTCTTCCGTAACCCAAGGGTAGGCTGACAGTTTTTGTACCGTTCCAACCGTTTGTCTCCCCGAGGTGTCTCTTAGAATTCTGACATTACTTCGATTTTTACCCAAAGGGGGTAATCATTCTCTGTGCCGTTTCGATTGTGTCTGTACCTAAGCCCATTTTTTTTACGCGTTCCAGTCATTTGCATTCCAGAGAGTTCAGTGCTTCTCAGTTTCTCAGTGCTCTATTCTTCAACCTTCCTCTTTCCTTCTTCGATTTCAGAAACTCCTTAGCATTTCAATGGCTTCCACGAACCAATCCGCCGGAAAGAGTAAGGAACCAGCCCACAAGTCTTCTTCAAACCAACCCTCTTCAAATCAAAAGGTGTCTTCAAAGGTTACCAACGCTCCCCTGAAAATCAGGGACGGTTCCTCGCCGGCTCCAAGCTAGAGGAACCCTGCTTCCAAACCGATTTCTGGAAAATCAGCGACCACACCAATGGTGGTGGATGGGCTAGAGACAAACGTTCCGACCTTTTCCCCGACAGGTAAACATTGACGCTCTTTGTTTACTTCTTTTAGATAATGCTTCCTACTTTTTATTTTTATATTGTTCTTTCCATACCCTGGTTTTCTGAGTAGATATCAAGCCCAATGAACTGAAGCTGACTCAGTTTAAGGCAGTGGTCGCCGTAACTGTCCTGAGAGAAGTTGATGCCCCCAGATATCCGGGCTTAGGGCTGCATTACCTTCGCAACGGAGAGGTTTACGTCTATGCGGCCCAGATCGATGCTGGGTTGCGTTTTCCTCTCTACGAGGATTTGCATGAGCTTTGCTGCTATTACGAGATATGTCCTACGCAGCTAGTACCCAATGCCATTAGGATGTGGATTGGGTTCAAATTCTTGAGTTTACGTCAAGAATGGACGTATTCACTGGCTTTGTTACACTGTTTTTACCGATTGGCCGCCAGAGCGAACCACCTCCACCATTTCCAAACATGGTGGCCCAAGTTCGAAGAATGGAGAGGCCAGGCATGGAACTGGAATGTCCATTTTCGGTTGGTGGACGACTTCCGTGCTACCAACTCCAACTACAAGAAGTTCTCCTTCTTTTGCAAGGGTAGCGTGACCTGGGAGTTATTCCAGCCGGAAAGGGATACTCTTCCTGTCTTTGGGGAGTTTTCAGGAAGTGATCGAAACGCCATCGACGGTTTATTCTGATTGCACAATCAATCAAACTTCTGTTCGATCCGTTCGGTGGCGGAAACAACAGAATCGATGCTCGAGCTGGCGGGCATCCATCATGCCTCGCTAGTTTCTAGTGACTCGGTAATTTCCTAAATTTTTCTTCTGTTGATTGTAGGCGCTCGGAGCCACAAACTCATTGGTCTGTTTTCCAACTAGGCTAAGGCGGGGCTATCTCCGGACCAGGCGTCACTGAGCCTTCCTCCTCCTCCTTCCAGGCATTCCTCCATACGCAAGCCCGAAGAGGATCTTCCCACTACCACTTCTAGCTTTCGCCAGCAAGGTATGCAACTTTTTTTTAGTTTTTTTTCCTTTGTTTTAGTCTTAGGTTTCTAATACCTTTGCTGACCTTTTACAGAGAAGACCCCTGCTGATGTGGCTTCTAACCTCACTCCTGCCAAGAAGGCCAGGAGTTCGGGCGAAGAGCGCCCTGCTCCTTCTAAGGGTCATGTTGCCCTCAAGGAGAAGGCCATGGTGGTGGTAGAGGTCGCCCCACATTTTTCCGATCGAGTTGCTCCCAATCCTCCTAAGGAGACTGAGGCTCGGAAGAAGGGGCAAACTGCCTCAGACCCCCGGCCACATGGAAGGTTTGTGGTGCTGGAGAATCCACGACGTTTGGAATGGGGGCCAGTTTGGAATTGCCGACATGTTCTCGTGTCGGTCTCGGGGGGACGGGATTAGGTGATGCTTGGCTAGTAGGTTCTTGGTGGAGCTGCGAAGCTGCGGCAGAATCAGAGTTGTCTAAGGACTTCTCATTGGCCTGGTTCCGGCGATTGCTTTTGGATCGAGTTTGCATAACTGTTTACTCGATTCTCACAGACGATGCTAAATGTTGGATCTGAATCTCCTGAATGCTGACTTGGCAGTGAATTGAATGTCAAAGGAATGATGAGGATTGCTCTCGCCTTAGCTCCGCTGAACCTGCAGGAAGGGGATCGCAATAGAGGGGGTGTCTTTGGGTCCCTCTCCGATGCTTAAATGAGTATTATGTGTATATGAACTCCAAAACGTAATGAACGTATTGAAAATCAGAGGTAGTTATAGAGTAAAGAGACTAAATTGTTAGAGACAACCGAATATCTTAGTGAATATTGTGTTGGTGAAGATTAGGTTAGTAGATATTACGGTTATGGCGTAATATTACAGTTACCGTATGTAATCTTTAGAAAATATGTGCCCGAGATATGTGGGATATTGTGGTCATATCTTTAGTGACGGTTGGCGGGATCAGAGATGAGAGGTTAGACTCTCTTGCGCGAGCACTCCTATGGCGAGCAGTAGGAGTCTGCGACCTTGGTTAATGGCGACCGGTGATGGAGCCTTTGACGTCCACTTTGGCTTGGGTTCGATACTGGACCGCTTTATGAGGGTCAGATCAACCTTAACATGAGCCGGCCCGGTTCGAATGACATGGGTTTCACCCCTGCAAAGTTATTGGGTCTCTTGTGTCTTTTACTTATTTGGCTATCACTATCAATACCCAATAAGTGGCTTTCTCCCTTGTACGCGTCACCCATGTTTTGGACCTACCTACAAAAGTAACTAGCAGGAAGAATAAATTAGTGGTGGGGGACCAGTAGGTGGGTAACTGAGTGATGCCAAGTGTAAAGGGAAGACAAGTGATGTAGTAAAAGAAATTGGAAAGTTAGGTTGCATTTTTGTAAATGGAGATGGCTTCGGGGATTGGAAGGTGGCGGATGTGGGAGTGGGGAAGCTAATTGTGCTTCATTAATTACTGGAACCTTTGTGCCCGAGATGCCAGTTCGCGTAAAGGATGGTCGCTCTCGGGGGATCTACGGGATCCACCACCGACAAACTCTAGCAGTAGGGAGACTTTCTCTCACGAGAGGAGAGAAACGTGTTAGGTAGTTTAATACCTCGTTTCATCATATTTTTAAGTGGAGACATAATTTAATTACCTCAACCGTTAGTTATGTTTGGCCCGTGTGATTAAAAGGTTACTCATCTTTTTTTGTGTAGCTGAAACGTTACTTAAGTTTGAACATGTGACTGAAAGGTTACTCCGTGAACTTTCTATCAAATCTTACCGTCTAAATGTCACGTACACAGCACATGACCCAATTAAAATGATTTGAAGTCAATTGAAAGGACAATAATGCCCTCCTATCACCTTTGCAACGTTTCCCCCTCCTGTCAATTTGAAGTCAATTTTTCTAATTTCTCATCAACTCCCATTTCACTCACACCGAAACTTGCAGACCTCTTCCTTGTCGATTTTGAGCACAGACTGAACCTCCTCGGCCACATTGCGCTTCGGAACTGCAACTGCAAGTAAGTTCGTGTTTTTGCTTCGATTGAACTTCGGTTTGTGTGGCTTTTCGCATTCTCGCTGTTTTCGAACTTGGGTTTGTGTTCTTCTACCCTGTTTCACTTCGTTAATCCTCGATTCGGTTGAATATTAGGGTTTTGATGTTGGTTTCCGGTACGAAATAATGAAATTGCTGCATAATATGTTCGTATTTGGATGTGTTTGTGCGATTTGGTGCAGATTGCTATTGAAAATAATGAAATTGCTGAGCAATAATGAAATTGTTGTTGAATTTGATATGTGCAGACTTAGTTATAAGCTTTGAGGTTATCAGAAGGGCAATAAATCTAGAAATAATTCTTTGGGTGATGAGGGTAATTTCATATTTTTTGTATAGCTTTCTGATCTTTCATTTGCCAATAGGCGCTGTAGAGTCTGGAATTATGAGAGTGGCCTAATGCTCTGTTGTTCTGGTTTGGCGCTGAAATAAATCAGGGAAAGAATAGGTTATCTACTGAGATAAGTGGTATTTTAGAGAGAGAAGATACAACTATTTACATATAAAAGAGGTGTCCTGTATGGGGAAGGCATATGATCAGATTACGTTGTTGTACCGTGCGTTTTGGTTTGGACTCTAGACTTATCCTTATTTTGGAAATTATTACAGAGGTATTCCCCCTCCTTTGTTTTGGTTGGTAGTATCAGTTACCTATGATCATTATGAGAAGTTATTGGGGGAAAGGCCTTGAGGGTTGAGTTTCTTACTCCATTTGGCAGTATCCTGGGTTGTGGATACTTATCTAACATCTACGTCTATAGCTATTGGATGTTTAGTGTTATTTATCCAGTTATGTATGTTTTAAAGAGGCACTGAATGGTTGCCTGAGCCCACACTTGTGTTGTCTCTTTTATATTTGGTATGTTTCTGTTAATATGAACAGCCTGGTATATCCACCACCGTTTGGCGCAACACCTGCATTTTGGTGCATTTATATGACTTTCCTGATATTGGATCTAGAATGGAGTAGCTGATCTGTTTACACTAACTAATTCCAATTTCTTGGCGGTTCAAGGTAGACTATGGTGATAGTACATAATCTGCATTGTAACTGATAGTACATAACTGATATCCTTTAGCAGCAATTTTTGCTTTCATAGCTATCAACCTGCATTGTACCTGGCTATAAGTTTGATCTATACCAATGGAACTTGCAGACAACACTAATGCCTCCTTCACCTTCACAAAGTTGGTCGATCCCTCAAAGCACCTCATCAGGACTAGTTGTAAAGAAGACCAATTTGGCAATTGGATCCAATTTGGCACACATTGGGCAAGAAGACCAAAACAGCTTTTAAAGAATTTTAGTTGCTTGTAAAGAATTTTAGTTGCTTGTAAAGAATTTGTTTTATAGGATGGATTATGTATTGGGATGTATTTTGAATTCTGGATTTTGATGGATTATTATGGATTCTGTGTTTTTTTTAGGGTATTCTGGATTTTAGTAACGGTTGGGTAACAAAATGTCCAAACTTAAGTGACCTTTTAATCACAGTTCACAAACGTAAGTCACCTTTTAATCACAGTTCACAAACTTAAGTCACCTGTTAATCACAGTTTAGAAAAGATAACACTTCATTTAACAACATGTCCACAAACATAAGTCACCACCTTCGCAAAATACACATTGTTCTTCATCCTTCAGTTACAGACAAAGGTACAACTAACTTCTACTAATTCTTCGCAATTGAACTTAGAACAAAAACAACAACAACAACAATTACCAAGACTGCAACTAACTTCCGATTGGGTCGACTTTCAAGAGCTCGGGTTTTCGCAACATCCAATTGTTCTTTCAAATGTTTCTCTCTTTGTTGAAATTGCATCACTGCAATCCGGCCGTAAGGGCACATAGCTGGATATTCCCAGTCAAAAAAATCACATCTAGGGTTCTGTACATACTACAAAAGAAGAAACAACAAACAATTACCTCAGATTTTGACGATTTAAGGTTCGAAAATAAGGTTTTACGGTTCAAATTACTGCAGCAAAACGAATTAGGGTTGCCAATTAGGGTTACCCACTGTCAAATTACCTCAAAATTGGGGCTTCTGTCTTCGGTTCTTCAGTTCTTCTCAATTGGGTTCTTCGATTCTTCGGTTCTTCCTTGTTCTAACTTCTCTTCGCGCTCAAACTTCTCTTCGGTTCTTCCTTGTTCTTCGATTCTAAGAATCAGCTGCTGTTAAGTAGACAAGATGTTTAGGGTAGTTTAGGAACGTAAAATTACAAGTATATCACGTGACAAGCACATGTGACTACTTAACGGGAAGAAATAACGACAGTTAGGTGATAGTAACGGTTCAGTCACATGTGTCAACTTAAGTAACGGTTGAGCTCAAGTTTGAACGGTTCAGTCACATTGTCAAACATAAATAACGGTTCAGGTAATTAACCCTATGATTTAAGACATACTAATGTACATGGACAGAACATCCATCCATCCCTAGTACACGAAAAACACACGTCTTCATGAACTCGGCTTGATCCTGCTTCCGTTTAGAAATAATCTAAGCTACTCCAGAAAAATCAATTAAGTACTCAGCTTATGGATACATTACTTGAGCTAATTCGTAGAGAAACCCCTAAAATTAAATATGAAAACAGGATTAATACCCAAATCGCTATTCGAATTTTGGCATTTTACAAATTGCTACCTAAAGGGTGCTAGCACCTCATTTTCCGTCCATATTTAACGAAAAACTTAACTTAGGTAGCAAACTGTCTCAAATATTAAAGTTTAGGTATTATTTTAAAAACAAAATAAAGTTAAAGTAATGATTTGTAAAGTGACTAAAGTTAAGTTAGCGATTTGATTATTAATTCTATTAAAATCACTCATTTTCAATTTGTTCAATATAATTTTAATTTGAGAAGCCTTAAATTTGTACGATAATTTGATTTAAAATACGTTAACTGTATAGGCTAGGGGTTACCGGATTTTTATGTGGGGTGAAAGATGAATTGTTGTATTGCGTCGAATGGAAAGAGGGTTGTTTGTTGCCCTTTGAGTGCTTATTATTGTTCTATTTGGTTTTCTTTAAAAATATGTTGATAGTTGAATCATGTCATGTTAGAAAAAGTAACCATTTTTATGTCATGTTCTATTTGCCCTCTTGATCTTTTTCAAAAAGTAACCATATTCGAAAAAAAATTTGAAAAAGTATACATGGAGAAAAAAAATTTAGCAAAATGTGTATACGCGCATCCCGGGGTCGCGCCTATTGGACGCAGGCGCACCCTAGGGATGCGCATATGCATAGGCGCACCCTAGGGATGCGCATATTGCATAGGCGCACCCTAGGGATGCGCCTATTGCAATAGGCGCACACCAGGGGTGCGCCTATTCCACACATAGTTTTTTTTTTTTTTTAATAAATTTTTCAATAATAACGGTTTCGAGCGTGGAAAAATTCTGACGGTTTCTTGGAGTTGGTTTCTGTTCTGACATACCATTAAATTAAATATAGTAAAATTGTACAAAGAATAAAAATACATTTTTATGAATAAATATTATTTACCAAGTACTATTATTAAAAGGGCAAAAAAAAAGTACTATTATTAATTAAAAAATTAAAGCACCCGTTTCCCTTTTTGTCTATTTGACCATTGTTCTTTGAACCATCCCACTACCATTCTCCACTAACCCAAACCATATCATGGGAGAGGTGGCAGAAGTCCGTCCTAGGGAAGACAAAGACTCTTTGATGATGATAAACATAAGGAGGAGAGTGAGGCAAAGCAAGGTAGTACACTGCACACCGCAGTGCAGCAGCTTAGGAGATTGTGAAACATATGGAGTATATTTAAAATGATTAGCTTATCGAGGAAGAGGTGGTGGGTTGGTTTGGGGAGCGGAGCTTTTCTTTTTTGTTCACTTTTTTTTTTTTTGGTCATCCAAGATTAATCTTGGTTACATCGTCATCGTCGAGAATTGATCTCGTGACCTCTTGCTTAGAAGCAAGAGGTGATACCGTTGGACCAAATGTCCATTGGTATCTTGGTTACATTCAAACAGCAAAAGCCACATGATACGTTATATAAGAATTTTTTCAAAATGGTAGTGGGATGGTTCAAAGAACAATGGTCAAACAGACAAAAAGAGAAAATGGGTGCTTTAATCAAAGAATTTTTTAATTAATTAATTAATAATAGTATTTTTTTTTACCCTTTTAATAATAGTACTTGGTAAATAATATTTATTCATAAAAATGTATTTTTATTCTTTGTACAATTTTACTATATTTAATTTAATGGTATGTCATAACAGAACACAACTCCAAGAAACCGTCAGAATTTTTCCACGCTCGAAACCGTTATTATTAAAAAATTTATTTAAAAAAAAAAAAAAAAAAACTATGTGTGGAATAGGCGCACCCCTGGAGTGCGCCTATTGCAATAGGCGCATCCCTAGGGTGCGCCTATGCAATATGCGCATCCCTAGGGTGCGCCTATGCAATATGCGCATCCCTAGGGTGCGCCTACGTCCAATAGGCGCGACCCCGGGATGCGCGTATACACATTTTGCTAAATTTTTTTTCTCCATGTATACTTTTTCAAATTTTTTGTCGAATATGGTTACTTTTTGAAAAAGATCTTGTTTGTTGCCCTTTGAGTGCTTATTATTGTTCTATTTGGTTTTCTTTAAAAATATGTTGATAGTTGAATTATGTCATGTTAGAATATGATATCATAAACAAGAATTGTTTCAAAAACTAAGTATTTTAGTGTTTTTTTTTTAAAAGTAAGTATAGAAAAAAAAAACTTTCGAAAAATAGGTATACGCGCACCCCGGGTAGCGCGTATTGACAATACACTATTTGAAAGTTTTGTATCGTATGTAGAGTTTTTTACATATCGTATTATACAGTCAGTCTAAAAGTAAACACTTAATGCATAGTTAGCGTCATTTGATTCGTAATTAAATTATCTACGAACCACAATTTTTTTTGAGTAAGTACATAATTAAATTTCTCACCTAATGCATTTACTTATTTCGGTCAAATTATAAAACAAACGATGTTAGGTTACAAAATTACGGTATTTTTAATCAAAACAATTACCCTACGTAGATAATTGATTTACGACATAAATGACGTTAACCGTGTTGAGTTTGGACTTACATGGTCTAAGTTATAATTTTTTAAGTCAAAATTTCAAATCTCAACTTACGGCATGCCGTACAGGCAATCCGTAAATCCAAATTTAATATTGTTTGCATCATTTGAAGCGCAATTAAAATATCTACTTACTATAATATGTTTAAATTTTTTTAATAGATACATAATTTTATTTTTAATTAAACATCGAGTCGTCATTATGGAATAATTAAAAAAAAAGTGAATGTATGTAACGCCCATTTGAATAGGCGCCACTTGGGGTGGCGCCTATGCCCTGGAGTGCATGTATTGTCAATACGCGCTACCCGGGGGTGCGTGTATACCTATTTTTAGAAATATTGTTTTTCTATACTTACTTTTCTAAAAAAAAACTAAAATACTTAGTTTTTGAAAAAATTCCATAAACAAGGATATATTATCCTACTTCAACAAATGAAGCACATCTGCAGATCACCAAATTCCCTTCTCAGAATAACCAATTCTGGAGTCAATAGAAGGTGACAAAATCTGGTTTCAGTATGAAACCCTAGCAGACGAAGAGGTTTCGAGAAGGAGAAGAAAAGACAAAGCACTTGGGGATTACCGAGAGTCATTAATTTATCTGGGGCTTTCTCACCCTTAAATTAAACCTAAAAACTAATAAAAGGTTCCTTACACCCTAAAGAAAGAACCGAAAGACATATAGACCCTAACAAAAGCAATAAACAAAATACGGTCCTCAAATACAAAAGAACCACAATCAAAGCACCCAACTTCCAGATTACATCCTTGTTTCAACACTCCCCCTCAATCTGGAAGCTCCTGACCTATCTCCCCCTGTCCAGTAAACATATTCTTCATTCCAAGTTTTCCACAATGCAAATAATGATGTTGACTGCCAAGGGACGACTTAGTGAATAAATCAACAACTTGATATCCTGTTCTCACATGTTGAAGTTGCACAACATTTTCAAGCAATTTCTCCCTAATATAATGACAACCTATCTCAATGTGTTTTGTTCTTTAATGGCACACATGATTATTGGCAATCTGTATCGCAGCGTTATTGTCAAAATACAAAATCGCAGGGTTTTGCTGAATACAACCTAATTCTGCAAGTAAACACCTAAGACAAATTATTTCAGTCAAACAAGTTCCCATACTCCTATACTCAAATTCAACCGAAGATTTTGAAATTGTATTCTACTTTTTACTTTCCAAGAAAACAATGACTTTCCCAATAAAAAACTGAATCCAGTTACCGATTTTGTAGTCTCAATGCAGCTAGCCCAATCTGAATCACAGTACGCGATCAGACTTGGTTGAGAATCAAAAGATAATAGAATTCTTTTACCTGGCTCTCGCTTAATGTATATGATTATCCTCAAGGCAAACACAAGGTGAGACTCCTTTGGATCCTGCATATATTGACTTAAATTATGCACAACATATGATATAAATGGCCTAGTGATGGATAAATACAGTAACTTCCCTATTAGTCTCCTATATATGCATACATCATCTAGGGATGCATCATCCTTATTCACATTAAAATGCTCATCATATTTCTTACTCGTGAGTTTCAAGTTTAATTTCATAGGAGTTCTGGACGTTTTCCCACCCGAAAGACCAGCACTAAATATCAATTCGAGAGCATACTTCCTTTGGCAGAGAACAAGGCCTTTTTTTTACCGAGCAATATCAATGCCTAAGAAGTTCCTTAACTCACCCAAATCTTTCATTTTAAAATTTGATTCTAACGTAAATTTCAATTCATAAATCAGTCTTTCGCTATTGCCATATATGAGCAAATCATCCACATATGCAAGGAGCACTACAATTTGATTTCCATCATGCTTTGTAAACATCGAATAAGCATGCTTAGAATGAACATAACCTTCCTTAACAAGAACATAACCTTCCTTAACAAGAAAACTGCACATTTTAATATTCCATTGCCTACTTGCTTGATTTAACCCATATAGTGATTTTTTGAGTTTACAAACTAGGTTGGTTCCCTTTCTACCAAACCCATCAGGTATTTGCATGTAAACTTCTTAATCTAAATCCAATTGTAAAAAAGCATTATAGACATCCATTTGATAAAGGGGTCACTCATAAATCAAATCTAAATCCAAAACAGGTCAAACAATATTCATCTTAGCAACAGGGGAAAATGTCTCAAAATAGTATATGCCATGTTTTTTATTATACCCTTTCGCAACTAACCTGCCGTTGTATCTACTTAAGCTGCCATCATAATTATATTTAAGTTTATATACACACTTACAGTCTATCGTAGATTTACCTTGTGAGAATGTCACTAACTCCCAGGTCTAATTTTCTTCAAGGGCATGAATTTCTTCTTCCATAGCCTACACCCATGCCTTATCCTCCGCAGCCTCAAAGATAGTCTCAGGTTCAACTAATCGAGAAACTGAACTCAAATAGAACTGATATTCGTTAGATAACCCATCATACGAAATGTACTGATTAATAGAATGACAATAAGACATATTACAAACTTGATAGTCCTTCATCCAAATTGGATGTCTAACTTTCCTCCCTGATCTACTTGTGGTAGGAACAGGGGGATTAAGGATGGTGGAACTATCATCACCATTAGAGTCAATTGATGACTCATCATTTAGCACTCCTCCATCAAAGCTCTATTGAGGCTCATCACTTGGAGTTATCACTACAGTGTCATTTCTTGTTTCCTCAGTTTCAGTCATTTTAGGACTATAACCATCACCGGGATCAGAATTGGCACATGGCTCAAGTAATATGTGCAACTGATTAAGTTTACTACTCTCAAAAGGGAAAATATTTTCATTGAACTGAACATCTCTGCTGATAAAAAAAAACATCAATCAGATTATATAATCGATATCCCTTTTGAGTCTCATGGTATCCCATCATAACACATGGAATTCCTCTTGAAGCCAACTTGTCAGCTACCATCATACTCTTGGCATAAACCAAGCAACCAAACACACGCATATGACTTACCTCAGAATCTGTTCCATTCAGCACCCCGGGAGGTGATTTTCCACCTAATATCTTAGAGGGCATCAGATTTATTAGATAACAGGATGTTAAAACACATTCTCCCCAAACATAGTTCGGTCCAGAATCCTGTAAGTAGAAAACTGATTATGCCACAATACAACATTTTTAGTCACAAAAGAAAATACAGTAGGTGCAAGATGCGTTTTAGGAGATCTAAAAAAATACAGTCCTGAATCCTTATTGCCAGTCCCCAAGACTCTCCCATTTGAGAAGTCCTGCATGATAGCAAACTTAGGATAAAAAATTGCAGAACAGTTCAATTCTCTAGTAAGCTTTGAAATTGATAATAGGTTATGTTTGAAATTCTGAAGATGCAATACGTTATGCAGTTTTCTATCGGGTAAAAAATCAATACTTCTAACACTATCTACTTTTGTATATTCTCTGTTTGGTAGTTGAACTTTTATTCTGGTTGCAGTTTTCTCCGCACACAACCAATCATTTATGTTGCACATGTGGTTTGTTGCCCCCGTATCTAAAATCCAACAATCTCTATTATATAAGTGAATTGAGTTAGAAAGTATACCAACAGTATTAACACGGTTGTCACTAGGGGTGGTAGCACCTGCTGCCGTTGCAGTGTTGCCTGCTTGCCCTACAGTTTGCAAGAGTCAGTCAAATTGTTCCCGTGTGAGAGTAACACCACCTTGCAATCCAGAACTCAAAAAAACATCATTAGCAAGGTGTTTAGAAACATTAGAATTGATGTCCCCATTGTCAGTTGAAGTGGTATTAGCCTTAGGGTTCGACTTTCAAAAAATCTATGTACTTAAAGTAATTATCATTTGAATGATCTTTTTTCTTACAGAAACCACAGCCTCTGGTACAACACCTTTCAATAGTATGCCCCTTTTTATGACAATGAGAACATTCCAAGTTCTGATTCCCTTTCGGCTTTTCAGGGAAAACAATTTGCCACTAGTAGAACTAACAGAAGCATTCATAGCCAAAGTGATTCCTCTTTGACCTTCTTCCTGAATTAGAAGGTTATAGTCCTGATTTACAGATGGCAAAGGGTTCCAAAGAAGCAGGTGACTCCTTATCCCAGAATAATTATCATTCAATCCCATTAGAAAGTGAAAAAGCCTTTGATTTTCTTTGTGTTCAATATGTTTTTTGAAATAATCTCCCTCTATATGAGGTAATGCACAAGCAACGTCATATTCATCCCACAATAGTCTCAATTTTGTAAAAAAAACTAGAAATTGAATATAAACCCTGACGAGTCATTACAATTTCCAAATGGAGTTGGTAGGTCCTAGGTCCACTAACCTTGTCAAAACATTCCTTAAGATCATTCCAAACAAAAAAAAAAAAATCTTCACAGTACATATAACCACTTAATAGATCTTTTGAGATAGAATTAATGATCCACCCTAGGACTACTGCATTAGACCTATCCCATAAGTGGTGAAAAGCAGACTCATAGTTTTCTTCCTTTTTCTCACATCAGGGTTGTTTTTCCATGAGTGACGCGCCATATGCCACTTGGGTTGCAGTTTCGAGTTGGTGCGCTCAGAGTGGTACGCCCAGGGTGGCGCGCCATGTCATCTCGATGTCCATCCAGTTGTCTCTTCATGTTCTGTATTCACCCTGTCCTAGGAAATTATGATGTTTGACATCATGATTAACTTTTTGAAATTTGAATTTTGCATGGCTCATTGTGCCACGTGGAAAATATCTTTCATTTTCCAAGGAAAATCTTTCGGTTCCCAAGGTTTGGTTTTAAAGAAACTGAACTGAAGACATTCGAACCGCGATTTTGACTAAACTGGGGGTATTTGAACCGTCACATTCTCCTTCTACAAATACCCCTTCACCATTCATTTCACCATTTCCGAACCCTTCACCCAAAATCCTAAGCTTTCTCTCTTTACAAATCCTCATCCTTCTCTCTACAAAACCGAACACTTTAGGTGAAGTTTTGGCCCTTCGCTCTTTGAGACGCTCCCTGCACACGAGACAAGATAGCTCGGTTCATCATATCCTTGAATTGAATCAGTCAACACCTCTAAATATTGCAACGCGTAATGTCGAAGGACACAGAAAAGATCCTTTTCTCAGGTGAGCACAACATGTTTTTCCCTTCCAGGTTCGCGGACCTGAAGCCAAACTTCATTTAAAAAACCATTTGAAAAAAGCCATCGAGGAGTCGAGAATGGAAGACAACTATTGCCCATGGTACCCCATTCCCGATTAGGCGGGTCCTCAAAATCCTCATCCCGTGAGCGTCCCTCAACCGGGCGAGGATACCATTTTTCCCTTCAAATTGATGTGGGGTTAAGGTTTCCTTATTGCCCCGAGTTGGTGGAGATGTGTACGTATTATGGTATCGGCCGCTTCTGGGCAATCACCCTGATGCTTGGGTCGATATTGAGCTCATGCGTGATTACTTTTCTATTTATCCCAGGCATGTCGCTCGGCTTCCAAGTGAACAACTCTTTGAATTCTACGAGGAGCGTTGAGAGTGCCTCCACCTCTTCTTTTGGCAGCGCTACTCCTATCTTCACTGTCTTTTATGGGCCATCGATCTCGACATTTTTCATACCCTCAACAGGCTAACGACGACTCTTTTCCTCCCTAGGATCCTCCTCGGTCTGAATAGCGAGAGTTTCTTTTCTTTTGAGCACATGGCGGCGCACCGAATGCATGTAACATGCGCGCACCACCAGTTAATCACCCCTCACAATCCCTATGCCATGGGGAGTTGAGAACTTCAGCATCTGATGATAGGTGGAGTGCAGCATCCTATGTGGGTGGAGCGCCCCCAAATCGCGTTGTATGAAGTTGGAGCGTTTACCACAATGAAGATGACATCGATTGTCAGCGGCTTCCATCATTCACCAATGTATACGGGTAGGGTGATGGCCCCTACCGGGTACGTGGCATTTGAAGCGAATCCCATCCGGGGGGAATTCACTTTCTTCAGGTCCTTCTCCGACTTCCCCATCTTCTTCAACACCTCTAAAAAGAGTACGTCTATCGAACTTCCCAAGTCTATCAGCACTCGCTTCATATCATATCCGTTGATTTGAGTGGTAATCACCAGTGCATCTTCTTGTGGGCACGTGACGTGCTCCATGTCAGCTTATGAGAAGAAGATTATGAAATCCCTTCCTCTCTGGAACGTTTTCCTGCCTTAGTCGTTCCTGAAATTTGAGCAGCATAGACTTCACGGAAAGCGCCCGTTTACCCTCCTGCAGTGAAGCTGCCATTGATGACATTGAGTGTCCCTTTATTTTCCCTTGAAGGCTCGTTCCCTCTTCTAGGAGACGCTCGCCTCTCGCTCTGAGGCAACAGACTCTTCTCCTGGTGCGCCACGAAGCTCTTCAGGTGACCCTGTTGTATCAACCTTTCTATATCCTTCTTCAGGATTAAGCAATCATCCGTGTTATGGCATCTACATTGGTGGTAGCGACAATATTGGTTTGGTTCGTTACCCATGGGCGCGCCTTTTTTTTCGGAGCTGGGGGAGTTACCAAATCTTTTCTTTCCATCTCCCCTAACACCACGAAGACGTCTCTATTCAGTGGGGTAAATGAAGTCTCATAAACATCCTTATTGCTCGTGTGACGCCTTCTAGGGGGCGGTGCTCAGTCTTCTTGCCCTCCAGGACTTCCTTCTTCGACTCATTGAGCAATCTTCTCCCTTCATTCGCTATCTCCAAATCGACGTACGACTTTACGCGCGCCGCTAATTCCTCCACGGTGTTGTCCGGGATGATTCTCAAACTGTCATACATATACACTTTTTAGAATATATTAGTTTTCTTTTTTATATATATAAAAATTTACTTCAAATATAATTACAATTGCTAAATAGCAATATTAAATAATTAGTTTTCAACATTATATGAAAAGTATCATTTTAATTTTATAATTATAAATACATAAATAAAAATCTAACATGTTTATTTATATAGTTAATTTTAAAAATATAATATTATTATATTCTAAAATTCTTTTCAGAAATCTTTCCTCAACTAACACAATTGTGTACACATTTAAGGATGTCAATATGATAACAAAAAATATCAAATTACACTTGATTGATATTTTTATTACTAAAAACAATATATAAATCCGAATTTACATAATTTAAATTCAAATATTTTATTATTGATATTAACAAATATTGATATACCTAAAATCATTTTCCAAATACTAATATCATTTTTATTGACTAAAATATAGTCTTATTACAATGTAGTTTATTTTTTTATTACTTATTAACTTGATATAATCATTTATTTTTTAAACTTTTGTTTGAGATTTGATTTATTTTCTGTCTATTTTTGTTTTAAATTTAGGAATCAAATAAATAGTTATATATCTTAAATCTCGGTGAAAATATATATACATTACCATCTATTTTGTTCAGTTTTTAATTACCATATAATTATCATTCTATAAAATTATAAAGTTACATAAATTAACACAAGAATTGAAAATAAAATAAAATTAATTTAAAAAAAAATCATAACACAAACGATAATAGATCAAATTTATTTTTCCACACAAATTTTAATTTTGAAAAATTGATTATTTTGTATATACTAATTATTTATGATTGATTAAGAAAAAAAAAAGAGTTTTAAAAGAAAAAACTTTTGTGAACATTTGATTTTGACATAATATGAAATAAAATAAACATGACATTATATTAGAAATATATAATATATTATAATATTATATTATTGTTTTTGCTGAGAAAGCAAATTTGTGGAAAAAATATATGATAAGAAAGGGAACATAATATAAATTATATTTATGTTTTGGTCTAGTTATATTTATATAGGTTAAAGAAAGCAAGAGCAAAAAAACCTACGGCAGGAGGAAGATATGAAAATCCAGAAATATAATATATATATATATATATATATTTGCTTTTAATGGCGGAAAGAGAAAGAATCTGTCTGAAAGATGCACATGGCCACCTTGGAGGGAGAGCTTCACCATATGAAAAATAAAAAGAACTTTTTTAAAAAGTATTTATTTTAGAAAAAAAAATTAAAAAAATATATATGTATAAAAAGTATTTAGCAAAATGTGCATGTGGAGGTAGCGTTTTTAAGAAAATCGCTACTACCAGTAGCGTTTTTCGTTTTTTATTTTTGATTTTTAAAAAAATCATAAAAAAAAATTTAAAAAATTACAGTAAGTAGATATTTGAATTTCGATTCAAATGATGCAAAAAATATTAAATTTTGATTTACGGATTGACTGTAGGCTCTGCCGTAAGTTGAGATATGAAAATTTGGCTTAAAAAAATATAACTCATACCCTGTAAGTCCAAACTGACCACGGTGAACGTCATTTATGTCGTAATTAAAATATCTACCTAGATTAATTTTTATGATTTTTTTTGAGTAAGTACATAATTAAATTTGTCACCTAATGCATTTGATTATTTCGGTCAAATTTTAAGACAAGCGATGTTAGGTTACAAAATCATTGTATTTATAATCAAAAAAATTACTCTATGTATATAATTTAATTACGACATAAATGACGTTCACCGTGGTCAGTTTGGACTTACAGGGTATGAGTTATATTTTTTTAAGTCAAATTTTCATATCTCAACTTACGGCAGAGCCTACAGTCAATCCGTAAGTCCAAATTTAATATTTTTTGCATCATTTGAATCGAAATTCAAATATCTACTTATTGTAATTTTTTTAAATTATTTTTTTGATTTGTTTTTCAAAAAAAAACAACGAAAAACGCTACTATACCTTACCTGCGCATATGCACATTTTGCTAAATATTTTTTATATATATATACTTTTAAAATAAAAATTTTAACATGGTTACTTTTTAAAAAAACATCAAACAAAAAGCAAAATATATACAATATGTACATAGTACATGTATAGACGGGGAGCTGCTTTAATAACGAGGAGAGGTGGGGTCACAAGCAAAAGCTGATAGACAAGGAGAACAGAAAGAGGACGAAAAAAGCAGAGATTGACGAAAACAGCTAGAGAAAAAATTTCTAAGCCGAAGCAAGATATCTACTTCGAGACGAAGTAAGATATCTACTTCGAGCCGAAGTTACGTTGTATATATTTTATTATTCCTTAGCTCAGTAGTTTCAACTTTCATGCAATAAATGTACGACAATAGTTGTTGTTTTTTACATCCTTTAAACCTTGTAATTGATTTATTAATGAGAGATCTTAATTAATTTAATTAACTGTTATATTTTCAATTTAATTTATAAATATATTTTCTTATGACTTAATTAGGGTGCGAATTTTATCTTTGTAATGTGATTATGTACTTATTATTCTGTTAATAACCATATTAATATTTTATTGGTACAACTAAAGTAATACATATCATGACAAGATAAGCAAATAGAGTACCGAAAGAACGTATATTTTATATATTTTATTTCGTAATAGGATCACCAAATTCAATATCTACACGTAGACCGTTTTAAAATCCTAGATTTTAATTTAATTATTTTCCTAGGTTATCAAGGTTTTTAGTTAACCTTAATTAAGTAGTGACAACTCAAAAATATTTTATTTCAAATTCCACATTTAGGTTGCCTTTTAGGTCTCACAACTTTTCTATATAATTGTAGAGAAATTAAAAAAGTAACAGTATACACTATGACTCCCAAAAGTTATCATTTCTAAATTAGATGGTCTAACGTATGTAAATGCATGAATGTGATGTACCCAAAAAATATGTGGTTAGTAAGAGAATCAGTGACAAAGCAACCTAGTGGAAAAATGTATTATTGTAATAATAAAATGTTTTAAGTTCAAAACTTTGGTGAAATTCTTTTATTTAAATTTTAAAGGTTTTCCTATCTATAAATGGCGTTACAAATAATATAGATGATATTATGTTTTTCACTCAATTTTTAAGGTGTATAATATTGGTATTAATTATTAAGTAGAAATATATGTAACATATAAATATATTTATTTTTAATAAAATGTTTGAGGATCATATATTAGTTCTTTAATATATTAAAATTTATTATTCCATTATAAAGAATAAAAGAATACGTTAAAAAAATGTTTAGAAAATAATAAAAAATATTTTCTTTATAACAACTAAGGCCGACAATGGTTAGGGTATAGTACGAGTATGATAAATACCATAATTATTAGATATGTTTAAACTACATACCATAACCATAACTATTACGTGTACAATTTTCAATAACATAACTGTGGTTATTAATCACGGTTTTATCTGTATACTCATACTCATTACCACACGTGAAAATAATGTAATCCGAGTAATAGTATCTTAATAAATACATAAATTTAATATACAAACAATAAATATATTAACATTAACACCATTCAATATTGACTCTAATATCATTCAATATTAACACCATTCAAAATTAACTTTAACCTTATTCAAAATTTACGCTATTCAATTAGAGATTGTTCTAGAATTCTGAATTCATAAAATTTGAAAAGTGAAAATTATACTTCTATTATTGGTATATATTAATATTAAATAATTATTATATTTATATAATAAACATGATTATAATATGTATATAGCACCAGCAGTTGTGGTCTAGTGGTTGAGAGCGCTGTCTCCCAAGTGGTTTGGCTCCAGGGTCACGAGTTCGATTCCCCCCAAGTGCTCTTGGGAAAGGGTCAACTGGTGTCTGAAGGGCCGGCCTCTCAACTCTAGGCTGTCGGTGGGGCTACGTTGACGAGCAAATTTATCACCATAACTACTCTGCAAAAGAAAAAGAAAAAGAAAAAAATATGGCTAAAAAACAAAAGATAGATCAACGTGAATGTACGGTTCAAAACACTATTTGGAAGCTTTTTTATTATATGTAGAGTTTTTTACGTACCGTATTATACAGTCACTCTAGAAGTCTAAAATTAACGCATAGTTAGTGTCATTTAATTCGTAATTAAATTATCTACGCACCGTAAACTTTTTGATTTTTTTTGAGTAAGTACATAATTAAATTTATCACCTAATGCATTTAATTATTTTGGTCAAATTATTGTGTAAACGATGTTAGGTTACAAAATCACTGTATTTCCAATCAAAAAAATTACACTAGATAGATAATTGAATTACCACATAAATGACGTTAACCGTGTTGAGTTTAGACTTATATGGTCAGAGTTATAATGTTTTAAGTACAATTTTCATATCTCAACTTACGGCATGCCGTACAGTCAATCCGTAAATCCAAATTTAATATTTTTTGCATCATTTGAATCGCAATTAAAATATCTACTTACTATATTTTTTAATTTTTTTTTAATAGATACATAATTTTATTTTTAATTAAACATCGAGTCATCATTATAGATAAAAAATGATTTAAAAAAAAAAGAATTGCCTTCACAGGCTCCACTTCAAAGTGGCGCCTATTCATAGGCGCACCCATGGTTGCGCGTATGCCCAATGAGCGCTACCCCGGGGTGCGCGTATACCTATTTTTCTAAAAAAAAAATTACATACTTACCTTTCTAAATAAAAAAAATCAAAATACTTAGTTTTCAAAAAAATCCTTATTTTGGGTGTCGCCAGAATTTGAAACTACGGGCTTTAATATCATGTAAGACTTAAGACGTACGTCTGAATTAACTATATCAGAAGTTCAAACTTATAAGTCGAGGCATTCAGTACTCTTAAGCCATCTTAACAACAATACAATTTAAAAAAAAAAGTCAACTATTATAAGTTAAAAAATTTCATAATAAATAAAATATTAATTTTGAAAATTTTATAAAATAATTAATTAGATATTACTTATTAAATTTAAAATCAAGATTGTGTATTTATAATTTTTTTATTAATAATAATAAAGATAAAAGAAAATTATCTTAGCCATGATTGATGTGTTGAACTTAAAACTTCTACCACTTATAAAGTAATTTAATAATGGGAAGAAAATATTTTAAAAAACTCTATTAAATAAATAGTTTTATATTAAAGGTAATTACTAATTATAGTTATTTCAATTTAAAAATATTCGAGAATTAGATATCATAATAATGTAACCGAAGCTAGGTAGAAGGGAAAAGTATGAAATTGCACCCGGATGTTTGCAATTTTTTGTCGTTGGACCTATATGTTTTTTGCCGCAATTATTTACACCCGTATGTTTCATTTTGTTGGTCATTGCACCCAACGTTAAAAAATCCCGTTAAGTCTCACGTGAATGGCACGTGTTGTCGTTAAATTCGAACCGATGCCATGTTAAATGACCGAATTACCCCTAAGGCAAACCATCACCTTTGTTTCGGTTTGAACTCCTCCAATACTGTCTTCAACCTCTGAACAACACCTGAAGTCTGAAGCAAAAACCTAATTGTTACTGCTGTCTGAAGTCCGCCCGCCTGAACTCGAGGTAAGAGGAGAAAGCTACTGGCCACCACCCTCAAGTCTTCAAAGCTACCCAATTGCACCGAATGCCTAAGAAACCCTAGAAAATCATCAGTTTCAAATGCTTATCCAATCGCACAACCCTGTTCTCTCCTACTCGTCTCCTTTCCGCTTCAATTCCCCGTCTCTCGCCCTCCCGCGGAGCCCGACTGCCTCCTGCAGACGGAAAACGCCGCCGACCATTACGTGCTCAACCCCGCGGGTCCACAATTATGGCTCCGTGGACTTCGAGAGAAGACACACGCTCAAGTGGAAAACCTTGTACAAGAAGATATCGCTAAAGGAGAAGCCGGAGATGAGTACCGCCGCTGTGCTAAACCAGTTTGAGAACAAGGGCAAGGCGCTCACCAAGTCGGATGTATCTAGGGTGGTGAAGGAGTTAAGGAAGTACAAGCGCTACAAGCTAGCTCTTGAGGTAATATAACTAATGGATAGGATACTCTTGGTTTGGTCTCTGAAAATGAGGTCTTTTAGATTTAGGGTGTTTTTGGAATTGAATGAAGGGATTTGACTGAAATGAGTCACCCCACGAATTCGCTTGTCAGGAGTTTGTTTGAAATAATGCTTCATTGTTGATGATAACTCTGATTTCCATTTAGAAGTTGTTTATTCCGATATGAGTTTGATTCAATTATTTGTGTTGCTTAGGACCGTATATATGTGAATTTGTAGACGAGGGCATTCGTGTTGTTATTGTCGTAAATTCAATTAAACATAGAAGAATTGCAGCTGAAATATTTGCACCGTCGTTCCTTAAACATGATTATTTTTGCAGGAATTTTCAATCTAAGGTCAGTTCGACCCTGACCGGTGCCTGGATCAGGGTCTTTTAAATCAAGGAGTGGCATGATTAGAACTTACATTAAGGTTCAGCGTTCAAATTAAACATCTGCATACAAAAACAAAATGGTCACTGCGATGTGCTGCTATATGCAGGTGGAACGTCCATCCAGAATCGATGGTAAAATCAAAAATTGATACCCTTTTGCTAACTAACCCTTAAAAGTTAAAACTAATAATGTTGATGTTGCTTACTCATGTATAATGCTAGTGCACGCAGGCCTGATTTTGACTTGATATTCCTTTTTGAGCCAGAACAAGTCTGATTAAACAACAATGGCTATTTACAAAAAAAAAATAACACCAATGATTTTGTCTCACTCCTGATTATGGCTTTCTTATGTGTATATATACTTTAACAGTAACAGAGATGATGCTTCTGCCTGTTTAATGTCTTATGTTTTTCTGTCATATCCTCGAGTTCAAGCCTTACAAAGGCGACCCCGTCTTCATCAAGGGCGACCCCAGTCAACGTCGATTCGGACGATGATTTTGTGAAGGTATGAAATTTGGCTATTTACGATTAATGGACATATGGACAACGTCTAAATATAGTACTCTTTATGTAGGTTCCACGCCCGTCTACGAAGAAGGCGGCGCCAGTGATCATAGATTCGGACGACGATTTTGTGCGGGTGAGATCAACTGCCCCAGAGTTATCACATTGTCGGGCACTAGTCTTATCTCCCCAACCACTTAAAACAGGTAAAACAAGGAAGAAGACACCAGTTCAGGGTACTCGCAGTTCACCCCGGTTTGGGCGACGATCTACTCAGTGATAGTATGTTTGTTAGGTGCACTGATATTTTGTAGTACGTTCGGTGCGCTGATGTTGCAGTGACATTTTGGTTTGTTAGGTTGGGTGACTACATTTTGTGTTGGATATTAGGTCTGTGGAACCTTCGTTTGTGTTAAAACAGGGTTGTTTGTGTTCTGTTGGATTGTGTGTTCTGTTGGTCTGTGTTCTGTTGGATATTAGGTTAAAACAGGTTTGTTGGCGTTCTGTTGGTTTGTGTTCTGTTGGATAACAGGTTGGTTTGTATGCTGTATGTCAATACATATGGGTGCGTTTACCAAATTTTTGCCAAACATAAGGGTGGAAAACCAAACACTACAACAAACATAAGGTACAACTGAATAACAACGTACACAACTTATGGGTCCACAATGTCTTCATTAAACATTCATCAAGTACAACTGAATGACAACGTACATAACGTACACACTATAAAACAAAAGTGTTAAACACAGCTACATCTTCAACAGAAGTCCAGCAACAACGAAAACTAAGAACACTATAACACACAGATGTTGCTGATTTCTGCTACGTAACACAGAAATTTGGTTGTTGAGTTCGGATTCCTTTGACATAAACTTGGTCATGGCTCTCTTTCCATACACACACATAGGTGGATCTGCCCAAGCAAAGAAATCGCAACTCCTCTTCAAAGAACTTGATGGCTTCATAGTAGTAACAAGAAATTAGGGTTTCAGAAAATCCCAAATTGGTTCACCGTAGACCAATCGGTCATATAACCGCAATTAACACAAGAAATTGGCTTCATTACCTGGTATCTTGGACATGCAAAGAACACCCGACCGAAATTTTTATTCGTCCACGCTGTTGTCGCACGACATTGGAGTTGGCAGTAGCACATAGGTTCCATGGATGTCATGTTCGGCTTCGATGCCCAAGAGGAAGAAGAACGAGAAGAGCATTCATCATACTTACCACCCATGATGCATTGACATACAGATTCAGACGTGGGAGCTTCAAAGACGCGGTGTGTGAGAAGTGAAATGGGAAGGGTTGACTGGTATGAAAGGAGAACTGGCTGTGCCAATTCAATAATAAGGCTGGGGGTATTTTCGGTATACCAGGTCAGATATAACAGTTACTGTGAGAAATGGACGGAATGGCTCAATTACAAACAAGTGCAAACATATGGGTGTAAGAACAAACATCATGGGTGCAGTTACCAATTCTGGCAAACATCCGGGTGCAATTCCATACTTTTCCCTAGGTAGAACTACTTCTCACAAAAAGTAAGAAAAATTGGAGCATTTGAACTGAACTTACCACCGGAAATCATATATAAAAATAAAACAAAACGATTATAATTCAAATAATATTTAATTTGTAATTAGAAATACTTGTATTTTATTAAATTATGATATAATGTATTGTTTTGAAATCATTTTCGGCATAATAGTAAGTTTTTAGTTTTAAATGTTAACTTTCTTTTTAACACATGTGAACCTCGTTCCTGCATACATTTTTTTTTAATTTCAAAATTATAAACGTTGGTTTGATAATTAGTTTTGAAATATAATTCAAATTTAAAAAAAAAAAACAGAAAAACTTGCAACGAAGTCATACGAGATCGTATCCCGCAAACAAAAAAGAGAACACTAGACTGCAGTACTATGAAGAGGTTAACCAACAGATAGATCAACGTGAAAATACTAAATTGTACATTCGGTTTTCCCTAACGTAGTCTCGGGAAGTTACTCTTGTTCTAGTGTCTGCACCAATGGAGTGCGGTATACTATCGCCATTGATGACACAGAACTCTTCCACTTCTTCCTTCACGCCCTTCCCATTACCCTCCGTCCGTTCTATATATACTCCTTACATTCATTTCCATGATCACCACACACAATATTCTCCTCTCCTCTCCTCTCCTCTCCTCTCCTCTCCTCTCCTCTCCTCTCCTCTCCTCTACTCTACTCTATCGTTCATACAATTAGAAGCGAACTTAAGACGACGAGTGCAATGGCAGCAGGTGGAGCAATGACCATTGCTACCGTGTCTAGGAGCAGCAGCAATAATGACATGCTCTCTGTTGTTCCCTCCATGTTCACGATCCCGCCGCTGACATCCTCCTACAATGACAAAATCCGACCTTTACTTGATGCAGTGGACAAGCTGAGAAACTTGATGGTCATGAAGGAAGGCATCCAGCTACCGACGATTGTGGTTGTCGGCGATCAGTCATCTGGAAAATCCAGTGTCCTGGAGTCCCTTGCCGGCATCAGCTTGCCCCGTGGGCAAGGCATCTGCACCCGCGTTCCACTCATCATGCGGTTGCAGGATCACCCATTCCCCGAGCCAGAGCTCTACTTGGAGTTTAACGGTAAGATAATTCATACTGATGAAGGGACGGTTGCTGATGCCATCTCTGTTGCCACGGAAGAGATTGCAGGGACCCAGAAGGGCATATCAAATACTCCTCTTACATTAGTCGTGAAGAAGCATGGTGTTCCAGATTTAACCATGGTGGATCTTCCAGGGATCACTAGGGTTCCGGTTCACGGCCAGCCGGAAAACATTTATGAACAAGTTTCTGAAATGATTATGGAGTATATCAAGCCTGAAGAGAGCATTATCCTTAATGTTTTATCTGCTACTGTTGATTTCTCTACCTGTGAGTCCATCAGGATGTCGCAGATTGTGGATAAAAGCGGGCAGCGAACACTTGCTGTCGTTACGAAATCGGATAAGTCCCCGGAAGGTCTACTTGAAAAGGTTACTGCTGATGATGTCAACATCGGACTCGGTTATGTTTGTGTGAGGAACCGCATAGGTGACGAGACCTATGAGGAAGCAAGAATAGAAGAAGCCAGGTGATAATTTTTTTTATATAATCAATTTGTTATAAATATTATATAGATACATATATAGCAAATGGTGGCCATTTTTAGGGTGTTGAAGACGACCTTTTACCAAAGAATTATTGCGTCGAGTTTTAGCAAATTCTTCTAGTATTCAGATGCTTATTATTGCGTCGAATTTGATTTAAAAAAACATTGTTTTTAATACGGGAAATAGGAATCAAATACGCTCCTAAATATTATAAATTATAATAAAAAAAAACAAATTGAAAATAAAATCCCAAAAAACGAACCGGAAACCGGTCAGTTTTTGCAAAACCGGTCGATTCACACCGGTTTAAATACTGTTATTTGTAAAACAGTTTTTTATCTGAACCAAATCAGATAGAGGTCCGGTTTCCGGTCGGACCGCCGGGCCAACCCGGTTATGATAACACTACCTTTTACAACATACTTTTGTATGGATGATTTTTTACTACCTAAACATGTAAAGAAATACTTATAACTGTTATCAGGAAATATGTTCTTTACATATTTTAGATATAGGTCAAATTGGACCATCTATGACTTTTGTTTCTAAATTAGAATACTTCCTAAAGACGGTTTCCTTATGCTCTTAGGGTCCTTATACTCAACTTGTCCAATGTCTCACTAAATATTCTTCCGTTCACTACACTCGTGAGCTGCCTTATTATCACAAAATAGTTCGCACACACCAAATTGTTAAAGTCTGCACAGTTCCTACGTATTACTCATTTTGAGTGCTTCCATTTCAATAATCATTGCATGTTGCCACGCCTTGGATTGCTAAGTCTTTTCTACTGTATCAAGGATTTCTTCAGAATAGACTGACATGATAAATGCTCTTACTTCATTGCTCACTCTCTTCCTTATCACATTGGTTACTCCGTATGTGGTTTTCCTTGACTTTTTTTTTTTCTAGTGTGTACTTCTTTGGTGGTCGTCCCCGGTTTTCTCTTGGAGGTAGTCTGTATCCTTTGATTTTTGCATCTTTTGTTCCTCACTTTCCAGTACGGCCTCTATGTGTTCCTGCTCCCATGTTTCTTCAGTGTTATTAGAAACCTCTAGCACATCATCATTTTTTTGATAAAGAATGTCTTACCTCGGATACCTCAAACGACAGAGCATCACTAGTTGTGACAACTGGTTCGCCGTTCGGTACTGACGCCTCTCCTATGTTGGATTGGGTCTACAAGTCATGCCTATCCTATGTCGGTCCAACATAATCAGTTAGCAAACAAAGAACAATCCACTATGGATTGTGAAACAACTCTGATACTATGTTATCAAAGGAGGAGATCTGTTTTTTCATTCAACCTAAAATTTATGTTATGTACGTACATGTTTTAGATATAGATCCAATTGGACCATATATGGTAAGGATCATCATCTATGCTAAGTAAAGATTACAACTTTTGTTTCTAAATTAGAATCCTTCCTAAACACCATGTTTCCTTATGCGCTTGTTTCCTTATTCTAACATAAACTAACTGAAAAGCACACACACTGAGTGTTATTCCTAAGTACTAACAAAATAATACTCTTTTCTGTGATGTTTTAGGCTTTTTGAGAATCATCATCTGCTTTCGAAGATACACAAATCCATTGTCGGAATTCCTATCTTGTCAGAAAAATTGATGCAAATCCAAGCAACTATTGTTGCTAGATGCCTTCCTGACATAGTTTGGAAAATCAATGACAAGTTGAATAACAACATCGTTGAGCTTAACAGTATGCCGAAGCATATGGAAACTATTGCAGAAGCCATGACTGTATTCATGCAGATCATGGGGTGTGTTAAAGAGTCCTTAAGAAAAATACTGCTGCGTGGGGAGTATGATGATTACCCAGAAGACAAACAGATGCACTGTACTGCCCGTTTAATGGAGATGATGAACCGTTACAGCGATGAGTTACATAATAATCAGGACAATGACTCGAAGAGCAACTTCTTGAAGGAGGAGATTGATGTGCTACAAGAAGCCAATGGTATCTGCCTCCCAAACTTCCTTTCCCACACTGCCTTCCTCACTCTCTTGCAGAACAAGGTGAAGGGTGTCCAGTTTTTGCCGCAGAAGTTTGTGACTGAGCTTTGGAACTATGTTGAAGTTGTTTTCATGAGAGTGCTTGTGGAGCATTCTGTGAACTATCCTCAGTTGCAGACATCCTTGAGGAGGGCTGCCCGAAACCTCATAGTGAAGATGAAGGAGAAAGCTCTTGAGAGGGTGTTGGAAGTCGTTGAAATGGAGAAGCTGACTGACTTTACTAGCTTTCCCGACTACTTAATGGAATGGAATAAGTTGATGCTACAACAAAGGAACTTCCTGGATGCCATCGAGAATGGGAAGAAGCCGAAGACATTGTTGCTGGATTGTATTGGAGAAGTTGACCTTGACCATTTGAGGGACCATAGGATGCATTTGGAGCAAGCTTTTGATCTGCGAATGAGGATCACTTCTTACTGGCGGGTTGTGCTAAGGAGATTGGTTGATTCAATGGCTTTGCATTTGCTGTATGATGTGAAGAATCTTATCGAAAAAGAGATGGAATCATTTATAGTTTATGAGCTGGTTGGCCCACATGGTGGTGGCCTTCAGCGGATGCTCGAGGAGGCACCAGCAGTGGCTGCTCGTCGTGAGAAGCTGAATCGAAGCATCAACCTTCTGAAGGCATCCTTGGATGTTGTCTCTAATATTATGGACCGCATTGCTACGAATGGAGATTTCAAGTGTGTCAATTAGTGTATGTTCCTGTTTGTTTCTTCAAATTAGCAAAATATAATGATAAACCGCACGGAAATTGTCAACCATTTCTATGAAATGTTTTGCCTCTCTACTATGAAATAATACCCTATTAACTAGTGATTTACCTTATTTTACGGGTTCTCTTCTTCCCTTCCAAAGAACATATAAATAAGCTACGAATCGTTCTATTTGGTACACAAAAAAACAAAAAAGAATTTTCCTTTTAAAAACGCCCTCTTTATTGATTTTTAAAGGAAATGGATCAAGGAAGATGTAGTGCAATCCGGACAACATTCATTGCCCCTGCCCCTGCCCCTGCCGAGCCTTTTGGTCATGGCGACTGTTCCGGCTGAACCTTCAACGTTGTAAATTGGCCCAACGTAAAGCCTTTCAAGGCAGGAGATGTTAATTGGTAAATCCCTGCAGTTTATCTCATTAATTATACCATTAAATTCCATTCAACCTATTTATTGATTCTGTTATTCAACCTACTTAGTGTTCAAGTACCCTGTGGGACAACACAACGTGGTGCCGGTGAACAAGTTGAGCTACGACACATTGCAACTTATTGATTGCATACGTTGTTTATTTACGAATCGAAGAGGACGCGTGAACGATAGTATTGATTCAGGAACAGAGTTGGATCGATATAGTAATAATATATTTAGTTATGATGGTGAAAACTAGGGCTGATCATGGGCGGGCCGGGCCGGTCCCGAAGGCAAGACCGAGACCGAGACCGAAATTTCGGTCTTGCCTTTTGGAGGACCGAGACCGAGACCGAGACCGACCTCGGCCAAAAAAGCCCGCCCGAGTCGGTCTTTCTTGACTCGGGCCGGTCTCGGTCCTAGACCGAATCTACACTAAAAAAAAACAAAAAACTATGAATTCACGGTATTCTTTAGTAAAAGGCGAAGAAATAGTTCACCTCTCAAATAAACACTATAAACTCTTTATATTCTTTAGTAAATTTATCAAGATGCACCTTTTATAGAGATAGAAAACCTCCAAAATCCACATTATTTTCGGTGTGGTATTATGAAAATCTCAAATACACATACATTCGGTCCGGGCCGGTCCTAAACGGGCTTTTGGGAAAAAAGCCCGAGACCGAGACCGACCTTGAAAGAAAAAACCCGCCCGTTCGGTCTCGGTCCTAGTCGGTCTCGGTCCTAGTCGGGCCGGTCTCGGGCCGGTCTTGTCGGAAATTCGGTCCTACAGTCTTTTTTGATCACCCCTAGTGAAAACCCTAGTACCTCATCACAACATATTGAGCACGAGAATTTTCAGTAGCAACAACAACAAAGAATGTTTATCCAACAATTGCAGCAACACCAACAAATACTGAAGGTTCCTCAACGGAGTCATGTGGCACAACATTTTCAACAACAAAATTTTCCAGTTCAAACTGCTATCAAATTATTTTATGAACATGGAATGTGTGCCATACGTGTGATGATGTGTATGTCTCATCAACAATAAAGACCCAATGTGAGTTTTTCTCTCTTTCAACCTACTTTTTAATTTTCATAGAAATGTGGATTAATGATGTCCTTATATAAATTTTTGTGAGTTGTACGATAATAATATTGAATTTTGGAGAAAGTTTGTTAACGAGTATTATGCAAGGGAAAAATGGTGTGTTTCTATGTATGGAAATGGCATGGCCAAAAAACAAATATGTATGGAAATGGCCGCCAACCAAGTGGAGTATTTCCTCAAGTGTGTAGTTACCTTTCAAAATTTTATTGTTGTGCATGTCGAACGTCGGATCCGACTTTCCCCGACCCTTTTGAAAAATATTTTTTTTTAATTTCAATTTGAAAATGTCGGGTCTTGGCGAGCGAAGGGTCTGGTCGAGCGGGGTCATCAACCGGATCGGAAAATGAAAGAGTCGCCACCGATTAATTAAAGGATAATCGGAATCCTAAAATTTGCCTAGGGTACATGGTGTTAACATCCTAGGGCTTGGAAAAGTCTACGTCCAGAGAATCGAGTTCGGGGGTTTGATTACGTCTTAAGGGCTCGTGAGCCCATAATCCGCCATTTCCGTACTTTAGTTTGCTTTTGAATTTATATTTTTTTCAACTTGTCTGATTTACCCAAATTGTCCAATTTGATCATGTTTGGCTAAAGAGATGACATGTATTTTTTTTAATTAACAATGTACAAGCATTTTGTTTTTGAGTTAATTTAAAATAAATAAACAAGAGAGAATAAACTTAATTGTGCTAAAAAAGTGTGGTTTAACTTTGGGGTCATTTTAAGTAGTGTCAAACGTATATAAATGATTTTGAAAATACGAAGCATATTTGACTAGTTTGTGACACTTTGAGAAGTAATGGGATGTCCAGAAAAGTTTAGGGACCAAGATGTAATTATTTAAAATTTCGAGCTGATTTGGAAAATCTTTTGAAAATTGCACAAATGACCCAAAACTTTTCTGATTTGGTTTATAACACTCGGTAAAATCCCAAAATGACCTGAGAGTCCAAGGACCGAGTTGTAACCTTCATCAAAGTTTGGGATTGACCTAATTCATTTTCGAAAATATTATTTTTTTTTACTGAAACAACCCCCATAACTTTCACAAATGTCTAAAATGACCCAAACGTTATACCGAACTTAAAACCGAGTACGGTTTATATGAAATACAACTATTAACACATAATATTGATGAAACAAACTTCATTCATATTAAGAAATACAAATATTGAGCACGAGAGGAGATATACCTAAGTTATTCGAAGTTTAGATACCTCACGAGGAACCGAGACCGATATTCGTCGATTTTTCTTCCCTCAATTTCTATCTATTTTTTTTCACTCACTATCACTCAAATCCTCACTTTGAATTTTTTTCTCTCTCTTTTCTTCTCTTCTATTTTCCTTTGTTTTTCTTTCCATTTCTTTGAACAAGCTTAAGGCAAGCTTGTTCCAAACTATCCTTTGGTTCCTTCTTATCCTTCAACCGTAGCTATCCCTTCCTTTTGTAGAGTTTTCTACTCCAAATAGATATAAACATGGACAATACATGGTGGATGGCAAATGTGATAGCAATTGGGCAAAGGTGATTGGCAGTTGGGAGGTGATTGGCAATTAGGAGTTTTGATGATAATTGGAGAGAATTTGGCTAAGGATGAGCAAAGGTGATCAAGTGGTCAAATGGTGATGGCAATTAGTAGACTTTTGGTGCCAATTGGGAGAAATTGGGAGTGATTTGGGGCATGGTGGGAATTTGGACGAAAATGGATGCAATGGTGGATGTTTGGCCAAAAATGGGTGACATGGGTTTAGGGGTTTATGGTTTAGGTTTAGGGTTTGGGTTTATGGTTTGCGGATTAAGGTTTGAGGTTTAGGGTTTGGGGTTTAAGGTTTAGGGTTTAGGGTTTGGGATTTTAGGGTTTGGGGTTTAAGGTTTAGGGTTTGAGATTTAAGGGTTAGGGTTTGGGATTTTAGGGTTTGGGGTTTAGGGTTTAGGGTTTTAGGGTTTGGGGTTTAAGGTTTAGGCTTTAGAGTTTGGGGTTTAAGGTTTACGGTTTGGGATTTTAGGGCTTGGGGTTTAAGGTTTAGGGTTTAGAGTTTGGGATTTAAGGTTTAGTGTTTAGGGTTTGAGATTTTAGGGTTTACTGTTTTAGGGTTTGGGGTTTATGGTATAGGATTTATTTTATTTTTGCTTTTTTTTTTCGTCTCGGTTCCTCGCGTACTGTATTTTGACCCCGAGCCAAAATCAGGTGTTTACAGTGCCAAATGATTTTAAATCATCTAACATAAAGTACTTATGATTTTGCAGGATATTTGGCAATGTCATATATGTAATCGAAACCCGAGTCGTGGTTTTGGTATATATAGTTTCTTTCAAGCAATCTATTTATCCATCTTAAAAAATTACAATCTTTACCAGTTTTTTTTATCGATTAACAACATTTTTTCTTGATAATTTCCATTGTAGAAGAAACTTTCGATGTGCTTCCTCGTCTTTTCAAAATTAAGTATGATAGTGGGACTTTGGATGTATATTGATATTATTGAACATGCTGTCCAGCTACAGCTTCAAGGAATCTGCAGGGATCTGCTTTACAACATGTGGAGCACACCATTAACAATACCTTCCCCATAATATATTGTCTTACCCATGATATGCCCATTGTACATTGTATGGGATTAGGAGTAGTAAAATATTATGTCATTAGAAATAGATGTAATGCATGAATGAAAGAACAAATTAAATGCTAAGTTTTCCAGCTTCAATATCCAGTAATCCAGTTTAACAAGTAATCCAGTTCAATATATCCAGTAATCCAGTTCAACAAGTAATCCAGTCAACATGGTATCAGAGTCATGAAACAAGAAATTAGGAACCAGAAATTAGAGTTACCTATCCGTCTTCCGCCGTGTTCAGTCCAGCTCAGTCGTGCGAAGCCTCAGCCCGTGAAGCTCCACTCCTAGTCATGAAGCCCTCTCTGTGAGCGCTTTCATAAGTTCAGTTCGGTGCTCATTCGTTCGCTCAGCTCTGCCGCTCGTCCAGTCCGCTCCGGTTCGCTCAGCTCCTCTGCTCGTCCAGTCCGCAGCTCATGTACGACACGCAGTAGTCACAGTCCAGCTTCGTTGTTTGTCTGCAACTCCAGTCACAGTCCAGTCCGCAGCTTCGCTGCTCGTCCAACTCGTCCAGTCCGCAGCTCCGCAACCAGTCCAGTCCAGCTTCACAGCTCATTCAGTTCGAAGCTCCGCTGTTCGTCCAGTCGAGCTCGTCCAGTCCGCAGCTCGCCTCTCCCTCGCAGCTCCCGTGCGAAGTCTTTAGGCAACGCACCCTCGCCTCGGCCAAGTCAGCTCGACGTCTCTTCCGCCGCCGCCAGTTTCTAACTCCGGCTCCAGATCGCCTAGCTCCTCTCCTTGCTTCGTTCCGTTTTTGTGGCTGCTGGATACATACAACTTCAACTAGGCTTAAGTATTTAATCCAGTTTGATTCGCCGGTTCGGTCCGGTTCAGTATTTCAGTTCAGTTTTAATTTGGTTCATTTTTCTTGGTTGGTGGTCCGGTTAAGTTTAATCTAGTTCGGTGTAATTTTCTGGTCTGGTTTGATTTTCAGCTACAATAAGGATCAATAGACCGGTTCAGTAATCCATGATATGGACCAGAGGAACATGAAGTGCATTCATTGTGGAAAATTGCGTCACAGCCGGGTCGAATGCTTAGAACTCAAAGGATTCCCCGAAGGGTGGAAGAGCCAACGACAAGATCGTGTTGAAAACAGTAAATGGTTATTTGATTGCGGGGCCACAGATAGTATGAGTTTTAACAAGAAAGATTTCATAAGGCAGTTGGCACCAAGATGGGAAATGATCCAGATACTTAATACCGGTTCTGGGAGCCGGTACCATTGTTGTTTCTTCAACAATTAAATTGCAGAATTGTCTTTATGTGCCTAGCTTAACGTGCAAGTTACTCTCAATTAGTCATGTAACAAGAGAGCTAAATTGTATGGTGCCAATGTATCCCAATTTCTGTTTACTACAGAATATTCAGCCGGGGGAAGTTATTGGGCGAGGAATTGAACGTCAATGCCTGTATTATGTGGAGGAAGTGACTCAACACAGAACTGCAATGCTTGCTCACGGGACAGTCACCTGACAACAATGGTTGTGGCATCAACGGTTCAGTCATCCATCTGCAGGGTACCTTCATAAATTATTCCCTACTTTATTTCTGTCAAATAGCAAACTTGTGTGTGAAACCTGTATTCTTGCTAAAAGCCATAAACAGTCATATTCACTATCTGAATCTAGAGTCAAGTCAGTTTTTTCTTTATTTCACTATGATGTTTGGAGCCCTGCTCCAAATAATAATACGTCTATGTTGAATAATGACTTTACGTACTTTGTGCTTTTTATTATTCTCGCATGACCTGGGTATATTTCCTCAAACACAAATTCGAAGTCTTCACTACGTTTGTAAAATTTCACAATCTAGTTCAGACTCAGTTTAGTACAAAAATCCAGGTACTCCGGCCTGATAATGGCGGAGAATTCATAAATTCCTCACTTCAATAGTTCCTTAAAGACAAAGGCATCATACAACAAACCTCCTGTCCATATACTCCTCAACATAATGGGGTAGCAGAACGAAAAAATCGTCATATTCTAGAAATGCTGGAGTCACCTGTTCCAACCTCTTTTTGGCCATAAGCCGTTGCAACTTCTGTCTATCTTCTTAAGCGCCTACCTACTCAGGTGATTCAGTTCCAAATACCTCTCCAGGTTTTATCTAGTCATATGAGTGTTCCAACAACCTTGACACTCTAACCACATATCTTTGGGTGTTTTGTTTTTGTACATATTCCCAAATCGAATCGTTCTAAATTTGATCCTTGTTATGTGAAATGCATCTTCGTGGGGTATGGGATTCATCAAACAGGCTACCGTTGTTTTAATCCATAAATTCATCGTATGTATACTACGATGGATTGTACATTTATAGAAACTGAGTTCTACTATACATCTCAATCTTTTGTCCAAGGGAGAGTTATGATAGTATTCCATTAGATTGGTTGACCGTGGCCACTTTGACCACGTCAGGGTTCCCTGAGATAGTCCCAACAGAGCAAGTTGGTGGAACCACCGAGACGTTGACTCCTATCATATAGGTCTCAGATGCTTCAACCCCGTCAATCTTGACTAATATCCCGGAGGTTAGTAGTTCTAATTGGGTAACTTATGGTTCTAATACTTCTAATGACAATGGTTTGGAAGAATCATCAGTACAGGAGAGAGACGTACTAGTACAGGAGAGATACGTACTACCAACCAGGAGAAACAGAGGCGTTCCTCCTATACATTATGAACCAAAGTACAGTCCAAAGGCAAGTCGGTACCTAGTGGAAAGCTTGGTTAGAAGGAGTGTGACACCAGTTACATAAGCCTTTGCTCAAGTGGAATCAACATTAAAGATTCCAGAATGGAGGCAGGCCATGAGAATAGAAATGGAATCCTTAAAGAAGAGCCAAACGTGGGAGAAATGTGATCTTCTACATGGAAAAAGAGCGGTTGGATGCAGATGGGTGTTTAGGGTAAAACACAGGGCTGACGGATCTGTTGAAAGGTATAAAGCAAGACTAGTGGCCAAAGAGTATACTCAAACTTATGACATTGATTACTCAGAAACCTTCTCTCTAGTAGCGAGAATTGATACTATTCGAGTTTTGTTTTCTATAGCAGCAAATAAAAATTGGTCGCTACACCAGTTTGACGTAAACAATGCCTTCTTGCATGGTGATTTAGAGGAAGAAGTGTATATGGAACCACCACTTGGTTTCACGTACGGATTCCAGGGCTTAGATGTATGCAAACTAAAGAAAGCTCTATATGTACTCAAACAATCACCCAGGGCTTGGTTTGGAAGGTTCACGGTTGCTATGAAGAAATATGGCTACATACAAAGTAATTCAGATCATACCTTGTTCTTCAAAAGAAGAGAAAGTCGAGTAACTTGTTTGATTATATATGTGGATGATATGATTATTACAAGTGATGATACATAAAAAATCATCCAACTCCGGAGAAATCTATTTCAAGAATTTGAGATGAAGGACTTGGGAGAACTCAAGTACTTTTTAAGGATTGAAGTACTACGGTCTAAAACATGTATTTTCATCTCACAGAGAAAATATAATGTAGACTTACTAGTAGAAACATGATTGGTGGACTGTAAGCCAGCAGACACACCTATTGTATTGAACCATGAGCTGCGAATAGTAGAAGGGGCTGAATCGACAGATCAAGCCTGATTCCAACAATTAGTAAGGAAATTGATCTATCTTTCACACACCAGACCAGATATTGCCTACGCAGTAGGTGTGTTAAGTCAGTTCATGCATAAAACACAAGCAGATCACATGGAAGCTGCTTTCAGAATCATTCGATATTTGAAGGGTTCACGAGGAAGCGGGGTGTTGTTCTAGAACAATGGTCATCTTAAAATAGAAGTGTACATAGATGCGGATTGGGCAGGGAATCCGACAGACCGAAGATCAACTTTAGGTTACTTTGCCATGGTTGGATGAAACTTTGTAACCTGAAAAAGTAAAAAGCAGAAGGTGGTGACACTTTCGAGTGCTGCGGCATAATTAAGAGGAATTGCTCGAGGTCTCACAGAAGTATTATGGTTGTACAAACTGTTAACTAAGATTGGTTTTCTTATCCAGGAACCATGTAAGATAATGTGTGATAATCATGCAACTATAAGTATTTCCGAGAATCCACTTCAACATGATCGTACCAAACATGTTGAAATCAATCGACATTTTATAAAAGAGAAACTGGAAAATGAGATCATCATTATTCCATTTGTACACTCTGAAGATCAACTGACAGATATACTTACCAAGACGGTAAGCGGGACAAATTTCAGAAATGTTTTGTGCAAGTTAAATATTGGAAATCCCACCATTCAACTTGAGGGGGAGTGTTGAACATGTTGTCCATCTTCAGCTTCAAGGAATCTGCAGGGATCTGTTTTACAACATTTGGAGCACAACATTAACAATACCTTCCCCATAATATATTGTGTTACCCATGATATGCCCATTGTACATTGTATGAGATTAGGAGTAGTAAAATATTCTGTCATTAGCAATAGATGTAATGCATGAATGAAAGAAATTGAATGCTAAGTTTTCCAGCTTTAATATCCAGTAATCCAGTTCAACAAGTAACTGAGTTCAACATATCCAGTAATCCAGTTCAATAAGTAATCCAGTTCAACAGATATGCCACGTGAGTATCACAATTCATAACGGCATATCGTGTTGGATTATGCCAAAGCAATACAAGAAAGTGTATTTGAGCAACTTAAGGTTGTACGAGAAGGTCAACTTTGAATTTTGTTCTCTGCTCACTTGAAGGTGGCAAATGAATTCCTAGCTCTTATTTACTCTTTTTTTTTCCAGATATGTTATTATTACTACTACTACTAATAAACTATAATTTTCTTTCCTGCAGATATGTTCTTGGGAGTTTTCTCCACAACGCCATGAAGAACTAATACCTCGAAGGCTATTGATACCTCAGGTAAAATCTAGACACTGAGTTAACACGTAGTTGTGTATGAAGTTTCTTGCATCAGCTAAGCAATTGGCAAAATCTCTTGACGTGTCGTTAGTAAATGATTTAGGATATTCAAAACGATACGTCTGATGTCTTCAGGTAAAATCTACACATTTGAATATCAAATGTTGTATCTTTACATGGTAGTCTTGATTCAATTAATCATGTTTCTTGTTTTTATGTTACATATATATGAAGTCGTAAACTCCATGAAATATTTAATTGATTACACTTACAAGAATGGTGTTGGTCCTATAGGCCAACCACATTTGACCATATCTATTACCTCTTATGTGTATATATATGCAGTCATTGATAATTTTACAATAATTTTTGGTGGATCGATCGGAGAGCTTGACCAAGTTTCCATGGAGAAGTAGTGGTCAAACTCTGCCAACTGTGGAACTACCATAACCACAAACCACAACGTCCATTTTCCAGAACATAACATCATCTGTTCATGGAAGCGGGCTGAATTCTACATCTTCCTCGAGCACGAACGCGGAGTTCATTCATCAAAACTCCATGAACTTGAGGCAGCATCATAGTTGTGTCTCCAATGTTCGAAGACCATACTCTACTAATTTTCAGTTACCTCCCATGGAAATCGAAAACCAAGAACGAAGCATCTCCCAATCATCTTCTTCTTCAGCCATCCAAAAGATTATGAAAGAAATGATGTCGTTCCAAATCAATGAACAGGGCAGGGGTGGGTCGGGTCAAAGTGAAACAGCAATACCAAACAGTCTCATAGCTGCTACCATGGACGGTGGTGATAGTAGAAGGGTAGTGGGGATGGGTGCATGTTGACAATGTAGACTTTTGAGCCAGCACTACCACTCAACGAGTAATGGCCAAGGCACTCAACCAAAGTGTCCAAGCCACTCACCAAAGTGGACAAGGCAGTTACCTTCCTTCTTCGACTGCTTGGGCAATCTTCTCCCTTCCTTCGCTAACTTCAAGTCGACGTACGACTTTACGCGCGCCGCTAACTCCTCCACTGTGTTGACCGGGATGATTCTCAGACTGTCATACAAAGCTGAGCCTCGCGGGCTGAGTGACCTGACAAAAGCGCGTATGGTTTCACCTCCCGTGATGACCTGATCAGTTCATGCTTATTCCTTGTTGAACCTGATGTAAAAGTCACCCAGGCTCTCATCATTCCTCTGTTTGAGCTGGTCTAATGTACACACGATCTTCAACAGTTGTCTTCCTCTCATGTATTGCATGATGACCATTTATTTTAGGTATCCTAAGACCTGACGGAGGCCTTGGGTATACCAAAGAACCAGTGGGATGCGACGCCTCCTAGGGTGGCCAAAAAAATAGAGCGAAATGATTGTCCTCATTCGTCGACCCTAGGAGTGAAGCCTGGTGCCTTTAGATGTGTTAGACAGGGTCTCCTTCACAACAGTAATAGTCTATTCAGGGGGTCTGCACGAGTGAAAGCACGGTGACAACCAGTATCTGCGAAGACGAGACATTACTCCGCTCTTCTACTCTTTGACCTTCAAGTCGACAAGCTCTTCGATTTCCTTCCTAGTCATCGAACCAGGGGAAAAGCCATTGTTATCCCTGTTCAGGGTAGGGCGGCGCCTGCTGAGGCTGGGGCCGTGACGTAGCTTTCTCCATCCGAACTGTGTCGGTATGTCGGGCCGCTCGGGCGGCTGCTCGTTGCTTCCTTCTCTCGAGTTTTAGTAAACTAAACAAAAGCTGGATGTTGATGAAGAAGAGATGAAGAAAAAGAGAAGGAAGTTTAGGATCTAAGCAAACTAAGCAACCGAAATAACAGAATTTCAGAACTGAAATCTTACTATTGAATTGAGTTGTTTAAACCATTACAATTGAGTCCTATTTATACTAAACAAACAGATCTAAAGTTGACTATAATTACAACAACCTTGAATCATCTATAAGCTTCTCTAAGCTTCTCTAAGCTTCTCTAAGCTTCTATAAGCTTCTATAATCTTCTTGATCTTTCTTGATGACTACGACACTAATCTATGAAGACTTGGATTGCAAGCTATTAACTTATTCATACATCCTAACATTCCCTTGAGAAGTTTGCTTTTCAAATTCAATTTGATAATCTGATACTCAGTCAGAATTCTTCCTTCTTAATGCTGAATAGCTGGCTCAATCTTTTAATCCATCTATATGAACTGTGTACCTGCAATCACTTGAAATACTCATATAACAGATTCACACATTTATCGATTCATATCTCTGATATTCACACATCATTAAAATTTTCTCAAGACAAATCTCATATGTCACTACATATCTAACTAATAGCAGACAAGCTTCTTATACTCCTATACAGAACTCTGCACTCAACAATCATCAATACAAGATCATTGTCTCTTCAATACATGATTTTTTTTCTTTTTTTTTTTTTTATTAATGTACTGACAAAGAGGTTTTCACTTGCCTCTATCTAGTGGAGTTGGGAGGTTTTCCTTTTCATCCTCAAACTCTGCTTAAAGTATCTTCAGCGTTTTCTTTAAGAAGAGTTATTTTTGGACTCAAGCTCCACCCTATGTCAGTATACTCATCAGCATATCCGACTTTTTTTTTTTTTTTCCATTCTTGATTCTTCTTCTTCTTGATTCTTCTCCTCTCCTTTTTGATATCAGAGACAAATCAACATGTAATTGAGATCAACAACACAGAGAACCATATAGAAGATATACAGAAGACATGATCAGAATCATCAGATTCATAGTGACAAATGAGATTAACATCTAAAAAACAAATTAATCAGGATAGAATACTCAGCGTATGACTCAACATCAGCAGATATCTGAATACAAGTAGTATCAAGTGATTACTATAAACAGAGCATATAGAGAAGAAAAAGAAACTTGAGTCAAAGCACACAAGCATTGTAGACAGACAAGAACTCATGATGAGACCAGAAAGATCAAATGAACAAAGATACTTAGAAACACATCTCAAGACAATATTAAGAGCATCAAACTTACTCAACATCTGAATCCATGTCTTTCCCACTTTCATTCGCAATAGACATCCCAGAGTCACATGATGAGGAGGTTAGTTCTTCAAATGACATCACTCCCAATTTCTTTCTGAATGGAAGAAATTGTTTCGCTGTAATTGGTTTTGTTAAAATGTCTGCAATCTAATCGGATGCAGGTACAAAATTCACTATGACTTGTCCTGTTTGAACCTTTTCCCTGACAAAGCACAGATCAAGCTCCACATGTTTCATTTTTGAGTGATGCATGGGGTTCTCCGTCAACGCCACAACTCCTGTATTGTCACTCCAAATAACAGGTATTGAAGTAAGTTTAATACCAAGCTCAGATAGAAGAGATATAACCCACATAACCTCACAAACAGCATTTGCAATAGCTCTGTACTCTGCTTCTACTGACGATCTGGAAATAACTGATTGCTTCTTAGAACTCCATACAATTGCATTGCCATTTAGAAGCAGATAGTGACCAAAAACTGACTTGCAATCAGCTAGATCACTTCCCCAATCCGCATCAGCATATGAAACTAACACCACCTCAGATGTAACTGTAGGATTAGCACGAAAGAGCAGACCATGATCTATAGTTCCCTTAACATATCTCAGAATACGAACCACAGCCTTCCAGTGACAAATGGAAGGATGTTGCATATATTGGCTCAACTTATTAACAGCGAAATGTATGACAGGTCTAGTAACACAAACATGTTGTAAAGTACCTATGATACTTCTATATAAGTGTTCATCAGCAGGGGGAGAATCACCTTGAATTTCACTTATCTTTGTAAGAAAGTTTATGGACATTGGAGTAGGTAATGGCGACGCATCCATCAAGCCAGTTTTATGCAAAAGTTCAGTAATTTATTTCCTTTGTCCCAGAATTAAACTATCCTCCGTAACCTGCACATCCATTCCCAAAAAGTAGTTAAGCGAACCAAGATCTTCCAGTTTGAATTCATTGTTAATAGCTGAAATGACAAATTCAATAGAATCTACATCACTACCTGTAATAACTATATCATCAACATATACTAAAAGAAATACCATACCTGCATCATTCTTCTTAATAAAGAGACAATTATCAGCTAAAGACACCGAGAAAAGCAAAGTCTGAACCATAAACCCTTTGAGTCGCTCAAACCAAGCCCGAGGGGCTTGCTTGAGTCCATATAAAGCTTTATTTAATTTGCACACAAGTACATTACCTTGATCATCAGTCTTCTCAAAGCCAGGTGGTTGATTCATGTAAACATTCTCAAGTAACTCACCATGTAAAAAAACATTGTTTACATCAACTTGTCTAAGCTGCCATTTGTGTGTTAATGCAAGAGTTAAAATAATTCGTACCGTAGGAGCTTTGACCACTGGACTAAAATAATTCGAACCCTGCCTTTTGTGAAAATCCCTTGGCAACCAGACGAGCCTTGTACCTCGCAATTGATCCATCTGCATTCTTCTTGATTTTAAAAATCCATTTGCAGCCTATTGGAATTCTCCCAGCAGGTAACTTGACAAGAGACCATGTATTCTTTATATCCAAGGCATGAAGCTCATCCTTAATGGCAGAGGCCCACTCTGAATGTTGCATTGCAGTATGCACATTAACTAGAGTTGTGTTAGTAAAATCTGCAGAAGACACCATCAAAGTTGTTAAAGCATTTAAATTCTTTGATTTCGACCTAGTCTGCATAGAATGAGTATTAACTCTGGATTTATCATGAGAAGTATGAACACCAGATGAAGTTGACACAACATCATGAGAAATATCTGCATAGTTGGACCTGTAGGTAACATAGATGCAGGTTGATCATTCCTTATCGGAACAAGCATAGAATCGGACAAACTATACCTAATAACATTCTCTCTATTGTCCTTAGCCGAAGTAACAACATTATTAGAAGGAAAAGATGTAATCTGAACATGAACCTGATCTTCTTGAGAAGATTCAGTGTTAACTGGAGGAGATTCATCAGGAGAAGTAGTGTCATATCTTGTGTGAGTGTTGGATGGCTGTATCAACGGATGAACATGATATGCAACATGAAAATTATTGATATCAGCATCAATAGGATCACAGATTGAGGAATTAAATGGGAGAAAGAAAGGCATTGAAGTAGCTGTATTTTTAACTGCTCTTGATTGCATGAATGAACCTGTTTTCACTGAAAAAGGAAACACAACTTCATTAAACTTGACATGTCTCGAAAGGTATACTTTACCTGATGCATCCATACACCTATAGCCATGCTGATTCGCACAGTACCTTAGAAACACACACAATGTGGATCTGTAATCTAGTTTATGTTTGTTAAAGGGTCTGATAAAAGGGTAGCACAGACATCCGAAAACACGTAAGAATGCATAATTAGGAGGTTTACAAAAGAGTTTCTCATGAGGAGATATACTACCCAGCACCTTAGAAGGCAATCTGTTAATCAAAAACACAGAAGTGAAAAACGCATCAGTCCAATATTGCATAGGTAAAGAGGCTTGATTAAGCAATGTGAGACCCATCTCCACAATGTGTCTGTGTTTACGTTCGACTATGCCATTCCATTCTGACGTGTAAGGACAGGTTAGACGATGATTAATGCCATACTGAATAAACATTGAAGACAGGGCTTTGAACTCACCACCACCATCAGTCTGTACAGACTTGACTGTGAATCCCAGTTGTGTTTCCACAACTTTTTTAAACGGAGGAAATATCACTGACACATCATTCTTGTTTTTCAAAATATAGATCCAGGTGTATCTTGAAAACACATCAACAATACTAAGATAGTAACTGTTTCTATTGGAGAACACCGGGGCAGGTCCCCACAAGTCCATCTCGAGTAGCTCAAGAGGAAATGTATATTCTGTTTAAGAAGCATTGAACGACATTTTGGAGTTCTTTCCAATGGCACAAGCATTGCACATAGGAATCTGAGAAGATAGATGCAAATTGGATTGTGTAATAACAATGGACAGAATATTCTGAGATGGATGACCCATACATTGATAAAGAGTCATGGGAGAAAGTTTTAGTTTAACAACATTGCATACAACATCTTTATTAATACTGAAATCATTATTATCCATACAAGAACTAGCAAAACAGACATTGTTTTTATTACTACTGACATGCAACACAGACTTATCGAGATTACTCAAATGTAGTTTGTATAAACCCGCACTTTCAGATCCCCGTAGCAGCACCTGATGACTTCGAGAATCTTTCACCACACAATGAGTATCATGAAACTCAAAATATACTTTGTTATCCTCGGTAAACTGTGACACAGAAACCAAGTTCTTAGTGATCTAAGGAATGTGTAACAGATTATGTAAAATCAGAGGTTTGGAAGCTGTATTTATAACTGATGTTCCAATGCTAGTAATATCTAAGAAATTACCATTTGCAACCTGAACCTTACCAGAACCAGAATAGGATTGAGCACCCGTAGGAGCTCCATGGGATAAGTGGTTTGTGGCGCTGGAGTCTGAATACCAGGCCTTGTCCATAGTGTTGGAGCCTCCTACAGATGCCGTGGTGAGATTGAGTTGATGAGGATTGTCCATTGCAGATGAATGTGAAGACTGTAGTGGTGCTGAGGGAAGGTTTGAATTGAAAGGCAGAGAAGGATAGGAGAAGTTGTTTTCGGTATAGGCAGCTGCTGAATGTTATTGTTTGGCAAGTTGTAGGGAGAAATGATTAAATAAGATGGATGTAGAGAAGGATAAAAGACAGGTGAAGGAGGAATATACTGATTGATCAAATTGGTGGGATATGCAGATCCATATGCCTGAAATGGATTAACCGGTGTCATTGCACGACTAGTTATAGCAGCTGGAGGTGCTGAGGTAAAGGAAGGAGAGATGACTTGGTTGTAAGTTGGTTTATAGACAGAAGAGGCAGCTGAAGAGGCATATGACATGGAGTCATCATCCTGCTAGTGAACTGTTGAGAGATTTGCACTGAAATTGCCATTCGACTGTACAGTGACTCCTTGAAAGCTTGTGTTAAATCTCTGATAGCATCTGTGAACTAAGAGGCCGAACTTCCCACAAAATTGACATTGAGGCTTGTTGTTACCATAGCCTCGACCTCTGGCTCTTCCTCGACCATATGTAGCTGCGTTTGATTAATATTCATAAGTGTTCGTCTTCTGGACAGACTGACCTGTATCGACAGAACTGCTTTGTGTAGAACCGTCTGCAGGCTTGGTGTTCTGATCCGTGCTTTTGACAGCAACATTTGCAGTGGCAAGCGAGGTATCAAACATCAGTTCTCTCTGTCGAGCCTCAGCATCCAGCAGCACAAAATATATAGAAGACAAATCGTATGGATTCCTACTCGCATGAATTACAGCAATCACACTATCAAACTGACCTTTGACACCGTTTAATATAATCGAGATCTGCTGCATTTCTTCGATAGAATGGCCACAGCTTGCCAAGCTATCACATGTGAGTTTTATCTCAGTTAAGTACTCTCTCATTGATTGATTCAACAATTTTCTGACCTTAAACCTATCATAAAGACTCATGATGCGTGTAGTTGATGATGATGAAACATTCTGATGAAGTTTGTTCCATATAGAAGCTGCTGTCATACAACCTACAAGACCTTTGCTAATAGGCGAAGCAATTGAAGCAAGCAACCAGGAAGCAAGAGATTAATCTTGTTGGTAGTACTTAGGAAAATCAAGATTCGGTACCTTGTTGCCTTCGTCATCGTCAATCAGTCTCAGAATTTGTAGAGTACCGAATAAGTAGCCTTCTAGATTAAGTCCTCGAACTGCTAACAACACTTTATGCTTCCATGCTTGGAAGTTGTCTTCTCCGGTTAATTGACAATCTCTCTTGTTGAAGAAAGCTGGAATGTCTTCATCCATGGATGTTGAGAGTTGCAGAGATCGCAGATATGAAAAACAGAGTGCAACGATGGAAAACTCACCAGAATTCTTCGAGCAACGATTTGCGTAGCGACGAGAATGAGATTCAGAATGGCTCTGATACCATTTTAGTAAACTGAACACAAGCTAGATGTTGATGAAGAAGAGACGAAGAATAAGAGAAGGAAGCTTAGGATCTAAGCAAACTAAGCAATCGAAATAACAGAATTTCAGAACTGAAATCTTACTATTGAATTAAGTTGGTTAAACCATTACAATTGAGTCCTATTTATACTAAACAAACAGATCTAAAGCTGACTATAATTACAACAACCTTGAAGCATCTATAAGCTTCTATCATCTTCTTGATGACTGCGACACTAATCTATGAAGACTTGGATTGCAAGCTATTCACTTATTCATACATCCTAACATCGAGGAGCTCATCTAACGCTTCCATGAAGGCAGACGTCAAGATCATCTCTGGGGTAACCTCCACCCTGGGCGACGCCTTACCCGAGGGCGCTATGGCTGACTCGGCTGGTCTGGGCGCTTAAGGTTCCCACAGACGACTCTAGATGTTGGATAACTTTTTCCAGTAGGACTCGGTTCGGGGCGTTCTGGGTCGGTCTCCTTGCTGCTCCAATGACTTGCACGGAAGGAAATCTCGGGGAGTTCCCGTTGTTTCCCCTCTAACGATCAATTATGTCGAAGACTCATTTAAACAGAGTAAATGCAAACGAGTAGGGAAAGTGGGTTCCTTCAATAGGGCATTCAACTTAGAAAAGAGGTGGGTGAGGGTATTTATAACCCTTACCCCTAACCTGATTCGAGTAAGAATTGACCATGGTCATCCCACGTGTCATCTGGTTAAGTGACCATGGTTGGGTGTTCATTAATGTGTGGAAGGGACAAGTGCTTTTTGGAAAACTATCCTTTCTGCCCTTTTGGTCAGACCTCTTTGTATCATCCTTAAATGGTCGTTCGTAGGTCAGGAGGGTGTCATATTGGTGGATGTAGGCACTCGATTGTTCCTCTGACATGCATCGTACTTTGTGTCATCTTATCACCTCTACGAAGGGGACCAAGGATGGGGGAGGTGTCCCATTTGGTGGCGCGCCAACTGAGCCTAAAGTGTCGCCCCATGTGGTCTTCCTCAAGCACGGTGCCTTCGGAAGTTAGTATGTGTGGTACGCTATAGCGGTTCTTTCGTTGTCCCAGGCGCCATTATGGGTCTATCTTCGTGGGACATGAGTGAGAATAATCTCGTCTTCATGGGCTATGGTCGTGAGTGGCGCGCCCCTTATAACGACGCTATTGTCTCCTTCAGGTCGGATCAAGTCGTTTCTCAGTCGGGTCGCCCGAGAGATGAGAGTTAATACCCAACAACCCACGTCCCACCAACCAACAACTCCCGTCGTCGACAACTTTCGCCGCCCGCAATTCCCGTCGACCAACAATACACGCCGCAAGCAACTCCCACCTCCACCTCTACCCGTCGTCCAACAATTTCCGTCCCCCAACTCCCCCACCAACAACTCCGATGCCAGCAACTCCCGCCAACCTTCAGTTGCTTTCTTCACCATGGGCAAGTCCAGTTCATTAGACACCGCGCCACGTGGAGCTACAGATGTTCCTGCGTGGCATTGACGTGAGCAGATTCGTGGAAAACGAAGGAAGAGGATCTGATCGGAATCTCAACACCGAACAACACTATTGGAAGCGTTAACTGTTGTGGATCTGATGGTGAATCTAATGAACCTCCGGTAACTATGGAGTGAAAGTAACGACTGTGTACGGAAAGTAGGTTAAAATTATGATTTATTTTCTATTTATAATTAAATCGTTAAATCGAACGGTTATTCAAAAACCATTCGGTTCGTTGAAAACCGATCAATTTTGACTCGTTGGACTCAATTCGATTTGCATTTCGATTGTTTGAAGAAATTGGACCGCACCTATGACTGGTCATGGTCTGACCGGCATTCCAGTCCGGTTGATAACTATGGTTTTAGTAATTTTACATACATTACTGTAATAAATAATCCTGCTTGATTAGATTAGATAATGACATGTGGCAAATTGACAATTCATAGGTTTAAAATATTTAAAGCTTATAGCGACAAATATAAAGAAATAAAACTTGGTTTAGTTAAGTCAGATACGAAAGATTCTTAAATTTAAAATTCATTTGAGAGATTTTGTGCCCAAATTCTTAATTATTTTGTTATGTGGAATAACTAAAATAGTTTTAAAATGCAAAAAAATATTCAAGTGTAAAACAGAATACAAGTCAGACTCCGAGATTAAATTTAAATCAAAATTTATGTTATAATAATTATAGGGAAAATTCTATTTACAGACCATCGGTTACTTTATACACATCACTTTTGCTGAAAGACTAAAATGCCCCAATAGTTTGTTTTTATATATATTTGTTCTTACTAATTTTCAAAAAACTAATTATCAAATCGACCACATATTTTTGTAATTACCAAACCAAAATAGTGAAAAATCTATGTTTCTGGCAAGATTTGAACCATAGACCTCTTACTTAAAAACTACAAAATTTACCACTACACTTCTAATTTTAATTATTTTTTATATACTTCAAATATGTTTATTAAAACAACTCTCATATTATTATAGTAATCATGCCATGTTTATTTATTGATTCTCTTTACTATTTAACATTTGTTCAACTTTGTTTGTTTAATTATATTTTTAATTTAATGATGTATCGACTGTATTAAGTTTTGTGAAAGTGTTGAAAAATAAGTAATATTTTCAATTTAGTATTTATAGTTTACCAGAATATTCATTTAAAAAATATTTTCACTCATCTCTAAAACAATCAGAAAGATTATAGTATGTAGATAATTAAATTTGAGCTTTAATGACACATATGGTTTTTAGTTTCAATTTTTCACATTGATCATAAAATTTGGTTAAAGTACTGTTGCTATTTTTTGACAATTTTATTAACTTTGACCAAATTTTAAGTTTGATGGAAAAATTGAAACTCAACTATAAATTTAATCAGCGTAATCTGAACTCTTCACTTAAAAAGTCTCCATCCGCTAGGTCACTGGTGAGGGAATCGCCGGGCATTCATTCGCCTATTGTCACAACAATCTTTGCTGGGGTTCGTCGTAATCGATAGCACGGAAGAAGGGAAGGGGGGGAAAGCACCTTCAATTGAGGGGAGTTGAGAGGGAGAGCCCGATATTGGAGGAGAGGGAGAGGGAAACCCAGGTGATGTACGCGACTGGCGATAAGGATGGCACCGTGGAATCCGACAACGGGGAACCTGTCTGAGATGGAAGCCAAGCCCTAACCAAGCCAACCTGTTCTCCCGACTCGGACAAGCCCTAATCAGCACCACCAACTGTGTCGGTCGCTGTACAAACCCAAACAGGAAATCAAAGTGAGGTAATCCTAGCTCAGTAGCATAGTCTTGGTAGTTTTTACTTTCAATTCGTAGTGCTTTAGCAATGGATCGTCTTTCCCGAGCACATGAGCCTAGGTTAGGTGATGATAGAACAATATTGGGGAAGTTTGTTGACATACCGGAGAATGTGGACATTCCAGATGGGAACCTGTGTGTGGGAAGAGTAATATGCGATAAGCATGTGAACGCAATGGTAGTCCATAGTGTCTTGCAGCAAGCTTGGAGCAGGTATACAGGGGTTGGATTTCAGGAGATGACTGGGGAGGTAATCTTGTTTGAGTTCGAGAAGGCTGGGGAGCAACGGGATGCATTAGACTGGTGTCCATGGGCAGTGCAAGGCAATTGTCTATCTTTAAATAGATGGAAACAAGGGATGTGCATATCGGATGTGCATTTTCATATGGTGCATTTCTGGGTCCAAATACATGGCCTAGAAGTGGACAAATCCAGCAAGAAAAACTCCGAGGCAATAGGGGCAAGCTTGGGCATAGTCTTGGAGGTGGATGATATAATGAGACCAATGGGACTGGACAGAGACTTCACTCGAATCAAAGTGGATATAGACAACACTAAACCTCTCCAAGCGGGGTTTTGGTATACTAGAAGAAATGTGGACATAGGCAGGGCCTCAGTCAAGTACGAGCGTATCCTAGAATTTTGCTTTGGATGCGGTAGGGTAGGTCACACGGAGAGGGTCTGCAACACAAAGATCACGGTGTCAGAAGAGGAAAAGGGTGGCCCAATGTACGGGCCATGGATACGGGTGGATCGACCTAAATGGAGGAGAGAACACTGTAAATTTGTAGGGAAAAGACTGGGCACACCTGTGGGGGAAGCGAAATGTAGGAGTTGGAAGGACCTCATGAGGGAAAGACAAGATTGTGAGGGATCCAAAACACCACCCTCTGCGAAATCGAAAGAGTATAGAGTAAATAAATGGAGGGAGGAGGCCAATAGGGGTCAAAGGAGAAGGGGAAAGCGGAGGAATGTACAGAAATGGTGGTGTATGCACACAAAAAGGGACAGTGGACCGAACTCTATGGAGAGGAAACGAGGCATCCGAACATCACGATGGACATACAGACTTGGAAAGGGATGGAAAAAGATGTAGGGGAACACTCAAATAGATACTCAATAGTTCATGGGATGGGAGAAGTGGTGGGGAGAGAGAAACACGAATGGAGACCACCAAGAACAACTTTTGAAGTGGATAGGCAATACTATCAGGGACAGTATTGGGGTAGGGACAACTAACATGGAAAAGAGTAGTCTCCAGATAACAACAGGGCCAAATCAGGAACATAAGTGGCTCGGGATGGATGATGATCTGGGTATGGGAGAAGATAGAATCATGGAGATTGGGCCAGCATAAGGATCCCCGAAGGATATTGTGATGGAGCTGGAGCTTCACGAGGTGCGGGTGCAGGAGTGGAACTATATTGTTGAACCACCCGACTCACCCGCAATGAGTGGAGAATGGACGACCCTGCCCACATGCCTCAGTCCCTTGATACAGAAAATCAACTTGAAGAGGAAGTATGAAGAGGAATCCGAGGTTGAGGAGGAGGAGGGGGGAGAACAGAGGGTAAAGAAGCAAATGGGGTTGAGGGAGGAGATCTGTGGGAGGCAGGACATGTCGAGAGGGAGAGGAAGGGTCGGAAGGGGAAGGCAAGCTAGGAGCACGGTTCGTAGGAAGATAATCTCGGTGAGGTGCAAGGTTGTGAAGATGGGTTCTGGTAGCTATCCCGAGATAGCTACCTAATCTCAATGAACTACCTAGTGTGAAATTGTTGGGGGTTGAGATCGGCCCTGACAATTCCGTACCTCGCCGATCTCACAAGGAGGAACGAACCAGACATCATTTTCTTAACTGAAACCAAGAACGCGGAGGTATACTGTGAAATAGTACGGAGGAAACTGAAGATGAACAACGGGGAGTATGTAAATCCGATAGGAATATCATGTGGACTGGCGCTGTCGTGGACAAGAGAGGTGAATGTAGTAGTCCACGTAAAAACAGAGTACATGATGGATACTACAATAACAAAAGCCAATGGAGGAGGAGCTACACATATTACATGGATATATGGGAGTACGAATTGGGGAGACAGACTACGATTATGGGATACTTTACGGCACATAGACCAATTTAGGAGAAGCCCCTGGATGTGTGTCAGGGACTTCAATGAAATCGCGATGGAGGGTGAAAAGCAAGGGGGCATACCGAACTGGATCAGAACATTCCCCTACGCAATGGTGATCCATAAGATGCAGATTGGATCCGACCACAGTCCACTGTTAATCAAAGTAGAAAGATAGCAACTAAGGGGTAGAAGACCCTTCAGATTTGAGAAGAACTGGTTGGAGCATACCAGGTGTAGGGAGGTGATCACAGGGGTTTGGGAGGAGAGGTCGAAAAGGACCAATCGAGGAGACATTCATAGAAGGCTCGGGAGATGTCGAGGGGAACTGCAGCGCTGGAGCAGAAAGGCCATGCCGAATAATAAAAGAATCATAGACGCCTTAAACGAGGAGCTACAAGTAATACATAGACAATCACGGGACAGATATCAGAGGGACAGAGAACATAACTTGAAAAGAGACTTAGAAGAAGCATGGGCAAAGGAGGAGGACTACTGGAGGCAACGATGTCAGATTCAATGGATGAAGGCGAGGGACCGCAACACCGCTTATTTCCATCAAACCACAATAGAGAGGAGGAGGAAGAACACACTATACCGAATGCAAAGGCGGGACAGGATTTGGGTGGAGAATGAGAAGGACATTATGGCCGAATGTGAAAGCTACTTTCAACACATCTTCCAAACAGAGGGGTCAGAAGTCATATCAGAGCACATGAGGGGTATGTCGAACCTGGTGACGGGATCGGATAATGTAACTCTCACCCGGATGGTGAGTCGAGAAGAGGTAAAGAAAGCCGTCTTCCAACTGGGTGAAAACAAAGCTCCGGGACCAGACGGCTTCCCAGGTATGTTCTATCATCGTTTCTAGGATGTGGTCGGGGAAGACGTATTCCAATCGGTAAGAAGTTTCTTCAAATCAGGTATACTACTGTCAGGTTACTGTTATACTGACATAGTATTAATCCCTAAGATTCCCAACCCGATCAATACATCACATTTTTGACCAATTAGCCTATGCAATTTTAGTTACAAAATCATCTCAAAAGTCCTATCCAACCGCTTAAAACTGATTTTACCTAAACTCGTAACCCCATTTCAAAGTGCTTCTGTCTTAGGCAGGTTTATTCACGAAATATCCTTATTGCTCATGAAGTGTTTCATCATCTTAGGACAAACAGGTCGAGAGGGAGGGAAGAGTGTGCGGTTAAGTTGGACATGAGTAAGGCATACGATCGAGTGGAGTGGGAGTTCGTTATTAAAACACTCAAAGGATTGGGATTCGCAAACCAATGGTGCCAGTGGATTAAGGAATGCATATCTAAGGTACAGTATAGTGTAGTGGTGAATGGAAAAAAATACCGCCAGATTCCGACCATCAAGGGGAATTAGGCAAAGAGACCTACTGTCTCCTTACCTATTTATCCTCATGGCACACGTGTTATCCTGAAAAATTATCAAAGAAGTGGAAGAGCATAGAATTGAAGGGATCCAAATGAGGCGAGCGTGCCCGGAGATACATCATTTGTTCTTTGCGGAAGACTCAATATTTTTCATGCAAGCAACAGAGGGGAATGCCCGGGCACTCAAAGGCACGATCGAAAGGTATTACAAGACATCCGGGCAAAAGATCAATTTGGATAAATCATGTATCCAATTCGGCAAAGTCGTTACGGATGACACAAAGCAAAGGGTGGCGGAGGTCTTGGGCATTGAGGTCCTACCGGATGCGGGGAAGTATTTGGGACTCCCGACGAATTGGGGTAGGTCGAAAGGGAAGCGATGAGGTATTTAAAGGAAAGGGTCATGAATAAGATCCATGGGTGGAAAACAATGTTCCTAAACATTGTCGGTAAGGAGGTTCTAATTAAGGCGGTAATAACTGCGATCTCCACCTATGTTATGTCTTTGTTTAAATTGCCTAAAACCTTGTGTGCATAAATAGCGAGCATGGTGGCTCAGTTTTGGTGGAATGGAAGAGATGAGAAGAGGAAATTCCATTGGGTCTGATGGAGTAGGCTTACCCAACAAAAAGATATGGGCGGAATGGGATTCCGGGACATGACGAACTTCAACACAACAATGTTGACCAAGACGGCATGGCGTTTGCAAAATGATGGCTAGTCGATGTGGGAAAGAGTTCTAAAGGAACGTGTGTGGCAGGTAGGAACGGGAGACCACATACGAGCATTGCATGGCGCGTGCGTGCCTGGAACACCGAACAATCGCATCGGCGACGGGCTAAGGGAGGATCAGGGAGGAAGTGTGCTGGTCAGTCAACTGATCGATAGGGTCCGAAGGAAATGGAAAGGGAATCTCAAGCTATTCAAGCGATCCATATTAGCAAGGTACCGAACCAATATCAGCTGGTTTGGCCAACAACAGTGGATGGAGTGGCCAGACCGTGTCTGGTTTATCATCGAATCAGGGAACCAAGGCAATAGTCAGATGTCTAGGCAACCGCGTGGGAGACGAGACCGACGGGGAGGAAGTTGCAAGACCTATGGCAAAGTGACACTATCCTTAAGGTAAAACATTTTTTATGGAGAGCCTTACATAATGCATTGCGTGTGAAAACTGAATTAGTTAGGCGTGGGATTCAATTAGACCCAACATGTAGTTTCTGTGATGAGTTGGAATTTGTAAATCATGTGGTGTTGGAGTGTGAATGGACCAGACGGGTCTGGTTTGGGGCCATGGGGCTTCGGCTGGAGATGGAGGGGAGGTCTAAATGGACTGGTTGGTTTCGACTTATGCAGGAACCAGGCACGACAGGTGGGGACGTGGGGAGGATATGCAAAATCCTAGGGGAGACCATCGCCTGGGAGTTGTGGAAGGAGAGGTGGCGGGCTGTACACGAGGAGGACATACCAAAACCGGAGCTAACAATTTGAGCTGCCAAAGCCTTGCCCGATGAAACATGGCGGATGCTGGTCCGTGAAGAGGTAACCCAAAATTCGGTCACGGGGCATGCATGAGCAGGTTTGGCCAAGACCGAACCGAGGCATAGTGAAACCAAATTGTAACGCGGCGTAGGACCAAACCACACTCAAAGGAGGCACGGTAGTTGTAGTGCGGGACTGGACGGGCTCAATTATTGCAGGTCGGAATACGATGTGTACCGACACGAGTGCAAAGACACTCGAAGCGAAGGCGGTCCTCCAAGCAACGGAATTGGCAATCCCATATGCATGGGCCGAGGTGACCATTGAATCAGATGCACAACATGTCATCAACCTTTTATAAGGAGGGAATTCGTGGAAGGATTGGGAGCTACGAAATGTTCTAACGGATATCATCGAGTTGGCCAAGCAAATACCTCGAGTTCACTGGAAATTTGTAAGACGAACGGCGAACATGTGCGCCAATTGGGTAGCGACGGAATCAAAACGGGGCTCATGTCCAAGAGATTGGATAACAAGATACCCTAGTTCATTATTATCTTTATGTGTAAGGGATATTAAGAACTCTTTTTATGATTAATTGAAGTGACTTCTTGGCCCAAAAAAAAACTATAAATTTTCTCATCAACCATTAAACTTAGTAAAATTGTGAAAAATTAACAACACTACTTTGATCAAATTTTATGATTGATGTGAAAATTGAAACTTAACACCATATGTGTCGTTAAAGTTTTAATTTAATTATATACATAGTCTTGTTGATTTTCTAGAGATTTTTGAAAAATTATTTTCAAAATGCGTATTGTGATAACCTATAAATACTAAAATTAGTATACACTTTGTTTCCTTAATTAATGGCTTACTGTTTGTGTAAATTTTTCATAAAAATAATATATTAGAAAAACAATCTTTGAAAAAAATTAAACTTGTTTGCACAAAATTTTATTTGCACCAACATGATTTTTGTAATGGTGAATGGACCAACATGTTTAAAAAACGATGATAATTAGTCCTTCTGCCAATCCTACGTAAAAATTTCCTTTAAATACTTTTTAATTTTACATAATTAACCGATTACTTTTCCAAATATTAAAATTGCACCCTAAAACCTTATACCGACGTTCCTTATATTGAGGTTACAGTTAAATCTTGTGGTCCAAGTTCAGACCCAAGCCAGTTTGCTCAAGGTCGAAGACCTAGTCTAGGTTTGGACCCAGACCACAGGACCCCCGATTGGGGCTCAAGTACAACCCCAATCAGTTGGACCAGCTTCGACTATAGTCGGGGATCTTATGGTCTGGGTCCGAACACAGATTAGACCCCCGACCTTGGACGGCCTAGTTTGGGTTCGAACTCAAGCCATAGAACCCCACGATTGAGTGTCAATCGGTTGGACCATGGTTAACGTCAACCTAGTCCAACCGTTGGAGTTTCAATTGAGCCTCAATCAGGGGTCCTATGGTCTGAGTCCAAACTCAAACCATGGAATCCTCGATTGAATCTGAATCATGTCAGGATTTGATTGTAACATCAATATAAGTTTGTAAGGTGTAATTGTAACGTTTGAAAAAAGTATTTGATTAATTTTGTAAACTTGAAAGGTATTTAACAGAAATTTTGAACGAAGGATATTGACCAATTACCATAGTTTTCAAACATGTTGGACCATTTAAAATAATATAGGTTAAAAAATTCATTTTATGCAAATATGTTGGACTATTTTTAGACTTTTTCCCATTAGAAAATCATATGAATCTCATTCATTGTAATCTTCCTATAGTAATATACGTCAGTTATAGATATATGAGTTCATATGAACAAAAATGTAGAGAAAATTATAGTTATTTGGTTAAATTAAGGGTTAATAATCAAATAGTTACCCCAATTTTAGAGACTTTCCAAATTGTTACATTTACTTTATTTTTTCTATTTTACTACCTTTACTTTCGGAGTTAGGGTAAATTGCTACCTCCGTTAAGTTATTTGTTAAATATGGATGAAAAATGACTGTCAACACATAATAGGTGCATTATTTTAAAAAATAGAAAAATCCCCCAAAAATGGGAAATTAATAGAAAAGTAAGAGTTGTTAAAATAATATTTTTATTAAAAGTACAAACCAAAATTATATATATATTTATTGTTTTATATTTTCAATAAAAAACTTATTTTAAAAATTCTTAGTTTGCCTCTTAATTTCCCATATGTTTTACGTTTTTTTGGATTTTTCTATTTAAAAAAAATCATATATATTTTATAAATCATGGATCAATCATGTGATGATGTATCGTCATTTTTCATCCATATTTAATGAAAAACTTAACGGCGGTAGCAATTTGCCAAAAGTATCAAAGTTTAAGTAACACTTTTTGAAAAAAAATAAAGTTCAGACTGTAATTTATAAAGTATTTAAAGTTGGGTTAACGATTTAATTATGAACCCACATAATGCATGCTCAACCAAACTTGTGGATGAAATTTCTAATTTGTCGCATTGAGTTAGTTACAATTATTTCGTCCTTATACATAATATTTGTTCGATTAAACAAAATTATATTTATTTTATATTCTTAAACTAATTTGCAATTCTGTTATGCATGATAGAGACAGGATCGATTAAATAATGCAACACCGAAATGATAGTAATTTGTATCATATGTTACCATCAACAACGAATACGAATTGGCGGGCTTGACTGTACAACCTTATTCTCGGTCCTTCTATTATTAGTAGTACGTAATAGTTTTTTTTTTTTTGGTAAAACTAGTAGTACGTAATAGTTAATACCACATGCATTGCATATGAGGTGAACTTAAATTTTTTTTTTTTTTTTGTAGAAAAATATGTTCTTCCAAATAGATTTAATGGTAAGGGTACAAAAGACACGTTTTATTCAAATTATAGACCATATTGGAAAAAATAAGACCAAAATAGATCTTATGGCCCGTTTTTCTCGTGGATTGGCCAAGGAATTGGGCTTACGAATTCCGTAAGCCCATGTTCTTCTCATGGAATGGCCAATTCCATGCATATGTATTCCAGGCGGTGTGGGCTTAGGTATTCCGGGTCAAAACCTCGGAATTCCTAAGCCCAGAAGGCTTGGAATCCGGATTTCAGCACCGAATGACCATTCTGCCCTCGACTGTTTGGAGAAATCCCGAGCGTGCCCCTCTACAATTCTTCTTGGATTGTTGACAGAATGACCGTTTCTTCACCAAGCTTCTCCGATTCTTCACCAAGCTCCTCTGATTCTTCACCACGCTCCGATTCTTCAGGTACGCTTCGATCCTTCGACTTCGATGATTCGATTCTTCTCCCTTCTCCTTCTTCAGTGATGAACACAAAATCGTTCTGTCTTCGATGGTTCGTGATGAACCCAAAACAATTCTGGGTTCGGTGATGAAGCTCCCCTGATTCTAACCGATGTATGATTGAATTTGATGTATGTTGTTGAATTTCTGGTTTGCTGATTGAATTCAATTTCCTGAGAATTCAATTTGCTGATTGAATGCTGATCGAATTCAATTTGTGCTGAAATCGATTTGTACTGGGTTTGGTTTGTGCTGAATTCGATTTGTTGCTGTTTGTTGGGTGAAGTCCGGAATTGTTTAGAGATAACACAGTTATGGATTGACTGCGGTCAACCCGTTCTTGGATGATTCAAGCCCTAAAGATCACGTCTTTGCATAGGTATGGTTTTTTTATTTGCCTCAAATGCTTTTATGACATGATCCAGAGCATTTGCAAACTCAATCTCACATTGATGACACTTTGCAGTCTGCAAAAATTGTGCTAATGTATGCAAGTGGTGCATTTTCAATCGAAGAAGACTTTGGAAGAGCTCGAGTGTACTCCCAGCAGGGTTGGAGGTGCCTCCATTCAAGGTTTGCTTGCTTGCTGCTTTCCATGGTTGTGCACCATTCATTCTAGAATCATTCAGTTTCTCCACCTTAGAAAATGAATCACTCGTGTTGAGATTCTTTGATAATGTGAACTTCTTTGTCATTTGCAGTCGTTTTGGATAGACCAGCAACCAGGGAAGCTGCAAAGTAGTGGTCTTGTTCTGCTGGACAATGACGTGCCCCTTTATGATCGTGGTTACGGATTGGGTTTGACTTCAGCAGATGGTTCAAGTAATTTGGAGGGGTAAATGGTTCTTCATTGCAAGTTAGTATTGTTTTTTTACACGAATAGATATCAATTCCTTGGATGTCTTTCCTTTATATATTTATGGCTGCATCCTCTTCTTTTCTGTTGTCTTATGGTTTTGAATTATGATGAAATGGAACAGCAGTGGAATTTGAGAGATGTTTTAAGATGAAAAGAAAAATTTCTAATGGGGATTCTGAGTAATTTATTATTTTCATAATTTTGTTTGAATATGTTAACTGAAAGAGTCCATATGTGGTGATCTGGATCGTGTAGGAAGAAGATGTCTGACATGTCTAATCATAGCTAAGAATATTTGTATTCCTCTTCAATGGTGCTTGCAAGTTCATAAATCTGACCCAGGTTACCCTCTGGTGTTTTCCGCCACAATCTTTGTGTTGGGAATATTGAAACTAGTGGGTAAGGTTATGGCAGATTGAGTTCAGCATTTACCATTGTAGCCTCCATCAACAAAGTCCAACCTTCTCGACAGTTTGATTTTAGCTGCAGCCATGCTGATGTCTTAATTTGAGGATCGTCCATGGACTATATACAGTGATTTTTATATATATAAAATTATGATGGAGAACATAGCTAGTTTATAAGTTTTTTCTCTTGACTTATACTTTCTCTAGGCGAGTTTGTGTTAATAGATTGATAATACTCAATGGATGAATTTGGATGTTTAGGGATGCAGGATATATTTTATCTTAAATGCTCTGACAAGTATTTCTAGAAAAAGATGCAGAAAAGTTGGTTCATATCCTTAGACATGTTCTATAAAATGGGTGCTGTTATCTCCAAATATTACCAATCACTACGTCATTCATTTTCTTAAATTGAAACCCTCTCTTCTGAGGAAGGACGTTTTTATTGCACATATAAGATTGTTGATATGGAAACATGATTACCTTTCTGGTAGTTTATATCTTGTTTTAAATTTTGATCCAAGCAGTTGTATCCATGTTCAGGATTCAGAAGGGCTAGAATCTGGAGATCAGACATTGTTTTCCTGCTCTGCATGTTGGTGAGAAGAAGCAATCAGCAGTGGTAAGTACAACGTTTTGCTAAAGGTGTAAAGTGTGAAGGGAACCTATAAAGGCAGGAAGACAGGGAACGAGAGAAAGATCAACCTATAAATAAAACATATATGCAACCTTTAATGCATATATGTCTATTGATTTAGGGAATAATGATCAATTGCCTGACCAAGATAAATATACATTTTGGTGGTAAAATGCACTATAAAATCTTGACTCGTGTTGAGATTCTTTGATAATGTGAACTTCTTGTCATTATGTAAGTATGGTCATTAATAATATTATGATTCAGGTAAATATATTGTTGATGGGTATTAGTAAGAAGAGTGAATTTATATTAAAATTTACATTAATTCAACTATTTAATATTAATTAATTAATAGCATTTTTTAATATTAATTAATTAAATAAATTATTTTAAATTATTTTTTAATTAATAATTAATTATATTATAAGTTTTTATTATTCTGAATTTTAAAAATTATTAACACAAATTATATGTATTATATACTATACATATATAAGAAAGGGCAAATATGTCATTTTAACACATTTCATTCTCTTTCCATATTACATTCCACCAAAGAAACAACAGAATTCCTTATTCCTTTCTATTCCATTCCACCAAAGAAACAACTTTATATTCTTATCCCCTATTCCTTATTCCCTATTCCTATTCCCTATTCCCTATTCCTTATTCCGAATTCCGTGAAAGAAACGCACCGTTAGTGTAGTGTTTTATAAGGCTCCACTTAAGAAATAGACCATATTCTTTAGTGATAAAGTATATCGCCAGTGTAAAAGATTTAACTTAAGAGCAAAATAATTATTACGAATGAAAATATGTTATATATATAATGAGAATGTGACATTACCGTCACTAAAATGGCAAAACCATCACTAACCTAACCAAACCACCATTAACTAAAAGAAAAACTAATTGTAAAAACACCCTGACTAGGTGTTTCCTCCTTCTGTTTGGTCCTTCCTTTTTGGGTGTCTCCTAAGTGCATGCCTCCTTCTTAGGGTTTTCAGTCTCTTCCTTCTTCTAGGACTTCTCACGGACCCCACATTGACTATGTTTGTGTGCTAATACTTGTGGAGTCTGCTCACTACGTCGAAGGGGTCGAACGACCCGCTAGTCAAAGTGTTGCTCACGTGACTCCAGCATTATGTTTCCCTTATGTTTTCTGTTCCTAGTTTGTAGTTAATAGTTGATTTCCTATTATTAGAAGTTGGTTGGTTAGATAAGGCACGTAGGAGAGTTCTCCACATTAGTAGCCTTCGTTGTTATCTTTCCTTCAATAAATAGTTGTAGAAGTCTCTGAATAAAATATACAATTCTGCAATACAATTACTTTGGCTCTCTCTTCTTGTTATCTTACGTTTTCATTGTTAGCACAACTTCTTTAATAAAACTCTAACAATTGGTATCATAGCGTCATTCTTGAGGGATCTGTGAGGTTGAGTGGCTCATTACTAGCTCGAAAACATCCACCAAAACATCCTCAGAACAAATCCAATGGAAAAAACTTCATCTCAGCCATGTCTCCACCAAAATTCAATGGTGACAATTATCAATCGTGGACTGTTAAGATGGAAGCTTTCATGGAGGGTGTTGATCTGTGCAAAGCAGTTGAGGAAGATTACGAAATCCCAGTTCTTCCTAACAATCCCACAGTGGCTCAAATAACAGTGCAAAGAGAGAAGAAGACCAGAAAAGCAAGGGCAAAGTCTTGCCTCTATTCTGCAGTAACTCCTGCTATTTTCAGCAGAATCATGTCATTCAAGTCAGCCAAATAGATTTGGGACTTCCTCAAAACTGAATATGAAGGAGATGAGAGGATTAGAGGCATGAAGGCACTGAATTTGATCAGAAAATCTGAAAGGGAGCGGATGAAGGATTCAGAGACTATCAACGAGTACTCTGATCGATTTATGAGTATCACTAACCAAGTGGGAGTTCTAGGCACTCAAATGGCAGACATCAGGATAGCACAAAAGCTCTTTGTCTCTCTACCTAAGAGATTTGAGGCTACAATTGCATCCCTAGAGAATACGAAGGATCGTGAAACCTTGAATTTGTCAGAGCTTATCAGTGCTCTGCAAGCACATGGCCAAACGACTCATGAGACAATAGAGTGTTATGGATGGAGCCTTAATCGCCAAGAGTCATGTTGGTGCAAAGAAGAAGCAGATCATAAGCAAAAGGCAAATGAAAGGCAAAGACAATTTTGAGCACAGTTAGGAGATTCACAAGGGGAAGGGCCAAAAGAATTCTTATCTACCTTGTAGTCACTGCAACAAGAAGAGTCATGCACCATTCAAGTGCTTGAAAGGTACTGATGCAAAGTGCAACAAATGCAACCAGCTTGTCCATGAAGTTGTAATCTGCAAAAATCAAAAGCAGCAAGAAACTCAGGTTGTCGATCACGATGAAGAAGACAATGATCGAATCTTTGTGGCACAGTGTTTCTATGTCACTACAACCTCATAAAATTTATTGATTGACAGAGGTTGCACTAATCACATGATGTTCGATGGTACATTTTTCAAGAAGTTGGATTCCTCTAGACCCACCAAAGTAAGAATTGGAGATGGCAATTACCTTGATGCTAAAGGAAGCGGTACGATGGTAATCACAACAAGGACATGTACGAAAACCATCTCAGGCGCACTTTATGTTGCTGAGATTGATCAAAACTTCCTGAGTGTTAAGCAGCTGGTACAGAAAGGTATCACAATCACTTTTGGAAGGAATCATTGTCATGTGTTTGATGCTTGTGGGAAGGAGGTTCTCCAAACATAAATAAGGGGCAAAAGCTTCTCATTTGATCCTGCACAAGAGGAGCATTCAGTCTATTCTGCAGAACAAGCATGATTGAAATCTGGCACAAAATAATAAGTCATTGTTACCTCCCACGAATGATGGAGTTGAAGAACAAGAAATTATCAAGGGAGTTCCCTGAACTCAGTGTTGTCATTACACATTGTAGTTTTTTTTTTTTAATTTGGGAAGATGAGCAGAAAGCCTTTTCCAAAGTCAACATGGAGAGCCTCGAGCAAGCTGCTGCTTTTGTACACTCTGATGTGGATGAACCTCAAAGAACTCCATCTCTTCAAGGTAGCTTGTATTTCATCTTGTTTATTGATGATTTGACAAGGATGTGCTGGAGTTTTTGTAATTGAAGTTCAAATCAGAGGTACCTGATGTATTCTGGAGGTTTAAGAATCTCGTGAAGAATCAAAGTGGCTGCAAGCTGCAAACTTTAAAAACAGACAACAGAAAGGAGTATACTTTAATAGAGTTCAACTCCTTCTGTCAAGAAGCAGGAATCGAGCATCAACTCACAGCTCCATACACTCCACAACAAAATGGAGTTAGTGAGCGAAGAAATCGATCCGTCTTGGACATGGCAAGTGTTGGATCGTGAAATCCTGAATGATGATCTGACAGTGAATTGAATGCCAGACAAGGTTGGGATGACGCTTCAGCTCCAACTCCGGTGAACCTGCAAGTAGGGGAGCGCAACAGAGGGGGTGCCTCTGGGTCCCTCTCCGATGCTTAAATGAGTATGTGTGTGTATAAAACTCAAAACGTAAAGAACGTATGTAAAGCAAGGGTATTTATAGGGTAAGAGAGATAGAACCGTATATGGCAGCTGAATATCTTAGTGTATATTGTATTGCCGAAGATTCGGATCGTCAGTTACTGCGAGATATTGCAGTTACCAAATCTAATCCTTAGTGAATATGTGACCGAGATATGCGGGATATCGTGGCCACTTCCTTATTAACGGTTTTGTGGGACCAGAGGAGAGAGGCAAGGCTCTCTTTGGGGCGAGCACTCCCATGTCGAGCAGTGGAAGGTCGCGACCTGGTAGAGAATGGCGAGCAGTCTGGGAGCCTTTGGCGTCCCTATAGACTTTGGGCTCGATTCTGGATTACTCGATGGTGGGCCATGTTTGGCTTGTACTTGGGCCGATCCGGTTCGGATGTCATGGGTTTACCCCCTCTATAGTTATTGGGCCTTCGAGGCCTTTTCTTACTGGGCTGTCACTATCGATACCCAACAGCAAGGTGTATGATGCATGAGAAGGAGTTTCCCAAATAATTCTGGGCAGAGGCAGCGAACACAACATCGTTCTTGCATAATAGTCTGCCTGCAAAAACTTTAAAGGATATGACTCCATTAGAAGCATGGTATGGATATACACCTTCACTTAAATTGATTAAAGTGGTTGGTTGCATTTGTTATGTTCAGGTTCCTCAGACAAAAAGAGGTAAGCTTGATAAAAGGGCAGTTCCTCATATCTTTATGAGATATATATAGTACCATCTCGAAGGCATAAAAGTGTACCATCCTCAAACAAAGAAGACATCAATCTCACGAGATGTGTATTTCAGTGAATCTGAAAAATGAAAATGGAAAGAATTAACCAAGCTGCTGCAAAATCCTGATCATATCTTCCTAGAAGAAAACATGGAAGATGATCTACGAGTTAGAGGGACAAGATAGTTGTCTGACATCTACCAAAGATGCAATGTAGCTTTTTGTGAGCCTGCTACTTCCCATGATTCTCTCCAACATGCAAAATGGAAAGCAACGATGAAGAAAGAACTGTCGATGATTGAGAAAAATCAAACCTGATGGACAGGCCAAAAGACAAAAATCTGATCAGTGTGAAATGGGTTTTTAGAAGCAAAGTCAATGCAGATAGCTCAATTAGAAAGCTCAAGGCCAGACTTGTTGTAAAAGGGTATGCTCAAATTTATGGCATTGATTAATCAGAAACATTTGCTTCTGTTGGTAGGCTAGAAACTAGTAGATTACTGCTAGCCATTTCAGATCAAACGAGCTGGAATATTTACCAAATGGATGTCAAATCAACATTTTTGAATGGTATTTTGCAAAACGATATATTTTTTGAACAACCATAGGGCTTTGAGATAAAAGGTGAAGAAGACAAAGTGTATTTATTGAAAAAGGCACTCTATGGGTTGAAGCAAGCAGCGATAGCTTGGTATAGCAAGATCGATAATCACTTGTTGAACCTCGACTTTGAGAAAAGCCCGCCTGAAACAACTCTCTAAATCAAGCACAAAGGATGCAACATTATTATAGTATCTCTTTATGTGGATAATCAATTGGTGATTGGAAGCAATACATAATTAATATAGAAGTGCAAGATGGATATGATGCATACTTTTGAGATGATATATCCCGGTTTGATGACATACTTTCTTGGTATGAAAGTTAAACAATAAGATGTGGAAATCTTCATTGGTCAAAGAAAATATGCCAAGGAGATCCTAAATATGTTTCAGATGGATCAATGCAAGAAGATGACTACTCCAATGAATTATGAAGAAAAACTCAGAAAGGAAGATGTCTCGAACAAAGTTGAAGAAAGACACTTCTGAAGTTTGGTGAGATGTCTAATGTATCTCTCAGCAACGAGATCACACATTCAATTTGTTGTAAGTATTTTATCTCGATTCATGCATTGTGCAAGTGAACTACATGGTATTGCAGCAAAAAGGGTGTTAAGGTACATTAAGGGCACTGCTAAGTTTGGCATACAATTCAAGAAGTATCAAGACTCTGAGTTAATTGAATTTTCATATAGTGATTGGGGTTGATCAATAGCCATTTCAACTTAAAAGTGCTGGAAAATTTACCAAATGGATGTCAAATCATCATTTTTGAATGGTATTTTGCAAGAAGATATATTCGTTGAACAACCATATGGCTTTGAGATAAAGGGTGAAGAAGACAAAGTGTATTTGTTGAAAAAGGCACTCTATGGGTTGAAGCAAGCACCGAGAGTTTGGTATAGCAAGTTTAATAATCACTTGTTGAACCTCGACTTTGACAAAAGCCTGCCTGAAGCAACTCTCTACATCAAGCACAAATGATGCAACATTATTATAGTATCTCTTTATGTGGATGATCAAATGGTGACTGGAAGCAATGCATAATTAATAGAGAAGTTCAAGATGGAGATGATGCATACTTTTGAGATGATAGATCTCGGTTTGATGACATACTTTCTTGGTATGAAAGATAGACAATAAGAGGAGGAGGTTTTCATTGGTGAGAGAAAATATGCCATGGAGATCCTAAAGAAGTTTCAGATGGATCAATGCAAGGAGATGACTACTCCAGTGAATTATAAAGAAAAACTCACAAAGAAAGATGTCTCGAACAAAGTTGAAGAACGAAACTTCTGAAGTTTGGTGAATCGTCTAATGTATCTCTCAGCAACGAGATCATACATTCAATTTGATGTAAGAATTTTATCTCGATTCATGCACTGTTCAAGAGAAGTGCATCGTACTGCAACAAAAAGGGTGTTAAGTTACATTAAGGGCACTGGTGAGTTAATTGGCTTTTCAGACAGTGATTCAGGTGGATGAATAGATGATTTGAGAAGCACCTCTAGTTACCTTTTCATCTTAGGGTCTGGAATATTTTTTGGAGTTCAAAGAAGCAAGCTTTTGTAACTCAATCCACGACAGAAGTTGAGTTTCTAACAGCAGCTGAAGCAGTCAATCAAGTTATGTGGTTAAAGAAATTACTACAGGACTTGCATGTGGAAACAAAAGTAGCTACAAAGTTGGTTGTTGACAATCAAGCTGCAATTACAATATCAAGAAATGTTGTTTTTCATGGGAAAACCAAACACTTCAACATCAAACTCTTCGTTGTTCGAGAAGTTCAACAGAATGAAGATGTTCAACTCACTTATTGCAAGTCTCTTCCAGGACTTCTCATGGACCCACATTGACTATGCTTGTGTGCTAATAGTTGTGGAGTTTGCTCACTACGTTGAAGGGGTCGAACGACTCGCTAGTGAAGCAATCGTCAAAGTATTGCTCACGTGACTGCAGTAGTATGTTTTCCTTCGGTTTTCTATTCCTAATTTGTAGTTAATAGTTGATTTCCTATAATTAGAAGTTGGTTGGTTATTTAAGGCACGTAGGAGAGTTCTCCACATTAGTAGCCTTCGCTGTTATATTTCCTTCAATAAAGAGTTGTAGAAGTCTTTGAATAAAATATATAATTCTGCAGTACAATTACTTTGGCTTTGTCCTTGTTAGCTTACATTTTCATTGTCAACACAACTTCTTTAATAAAACTCTAACAGCAATCAACAACTCCAATGAAACAATCGATAGTATCAGCGAAACAATAGGCAACACCGGGGAAGCTATCTGTAAAATGAATCGAAGAAGGAAGTTACGTGCAAAGGTAGAGTAGTAACAATTAGTGCTTTGATTTAGTTATTCATTTAGCATACTATTGCTATAATAACCTAATGCCTTTTTATGTAGCTCACATGTACGAAAGGAATTTCGATACCAAAAGAAGAAAACGGGAAGGGGTAAGACAGAACATCGGGAAAGACAAGGTGAGAGAGATAAGAAGGAGGAATAATAAAAGTTATAAATAAGGCTTCTCCTAGAGACGATAGTGTTGCACTTATAGGATAAAGTCCACAAATAAGGCTTCTACTAGAGACTTACTAAAAAAAATAAAAGAAAATGGTTGGGCTTACTGTACCCAACTTGGCTAAATAATGGGATTACTGGACCGACACAATCTTACTTAGTAAACTCCAAACCCAAGAGTCGTAACATTGAACCCTCCTTAAACAACGAGCTTGTCCTCAAGGTCAAACTCTGGATACTTGTCGTTCCTTTCCATTTCACTAAAATCTTGGTTGCAGTTCCGTTCGTACGACGAACCATCTTTCATTCAAGTATGACCTTCGGATCCGTCTCGGTGTGTTCAAGAATTATGTCTGCAATGGAGAGGTATGTGCGACTGGTCCATTTGTGTTGACAATGAAAATGTAAGATAATAAGAATAGAGCCAAAGTAATTGTACTGCAAAATTGTATATTTTATTCAAGGACTTCTACAACTATTTATTGAAGGAAATATAAGAACGAATGCTACTAATGTGGAGAACTCTCCTACGTGCCTTAACTAACCAACCAACTTCTAATAATAGGAAATCAACTATTAGCTACAAACTAGGAACATAAAACAGAAGGGAAAAATTATGTTGCAGACACGTGAGCAACACTTTGACAGTCCTCATGTGCTCTAGGGACTGCATATTCCTAGCTTGTTTCTCAGTGTCTTGAACTTCTCGATTGATAGTCCCTTGGTGAATATATCAGTTAGTTTATGTTCAGACTTGCAATAAGTAAGCTGAACATCTTCATTATGTTGAACCTCTCGAACAATGAAGAGTTTGATGTTGAAGTGTTTGGTTTTCCCATGAAAAAACAAGATTTCTTGATATTGCAATTGCAGCTTGATTATCAACAACCAACTTTGTAGCTGCCTTTATTTAAGGGAAAAGTATGAAAATGGTGCAACATGTTTCACCAAAATGGTTTTCCAACCCAGCTGATGGTTTTAGGTACAACATGTTTAGTAAAAATGGTTTTTGGTACTTCCGTTTGACTTCTGTTGAATAGGTACGTTAATATAGCACGTGGTCTGTCACGTGACTCTGCTTGTACAAACTAAAATTTGAAATACCATTTATGCCCTTATCAGCCTATTTAGTATCCCGCCTAATGTCGTTGTCGAAGCTGGTATGCCCAAGTGATCGACTGTCGTGGGAAGATTGCTACTGAAGCTGGTCCCCTTGCTTGAAGATCAACTGTCGTAATGTTTGCACGGCTAACAAAGGCACCAAAGACGGCAAGAGACACAAGGGAAGCTGATCCAATCGCAAATCCCTGCAAGCTCAGAAAGACAAAATATGTATTAAAACTTTAATTTTCACAACAATTGATTGTTGAAAATGAGGAGAATATAAATTCATGTCTTTCCTATGGCAGCCGTGAATTGCTCCTTCCACATACCGTGTTCGCTCAACTTTTAGAAAGGATCCAACTGATGCAGAGGCAATACTTTCAGATGCCAGAAAGAAGATAAGAATGTTTGAAAATGGACTTTTAACTGGAGAAGATGCTGATACAAGCGAAAGAGATGATGACGGTAAGAGAGATGATGTTGAAAGAGATAATGGTGGTGAAAGAGACGATGACATGGAAAGAGATAACGATGGGGAGAGAGACGTAGATTCTGAAGGTGACGATGATGACCCTGACACAGATGATTTTGCTACTCCATCAAGTGCCAACAGGGATGCTGCTCAGTATGAGATCAATGCCCTCCCTGTTATTAAAGAAGAGATTTTGGTTGATGACGAGGAGGCTGAGAGGGACTTTAGTGTGGGGCCTGAGAGTGATTTCAAGAATGATCATCCTGCAATTGTTCCTAGTCAATATGGGGAAGATATCATTGATGCTAAAGCTGATCAAGAAAGTATGGAGATTGATGAGAGCAAATCGTATGAATCGTGGGTTAGTGGTCTTAGCGAAGGAGAATATTCTCATCTTAGTGTTGAAGAGCGCTTGACTGCAGTTGTTGCTTTAATTGGTATTGCCAATGAAGGAAATTCAATACGAACTGTTCTTGAGGTAAATTTCATAACCCAATTTTTCATTATTTTGTTTTCAGCACAAACACTTGTAATGTTCAACTGTCTGCAGGATCGTTTGGAAGATTTCTGTTGGCTAAGTAAATGTTGGCAGCCGTGGTGTTTCCAGCAGCATCCAATGCTGCGAAAGTGAAGCTGCCTTTCAGTACATGGCTGCGAAAGTGAAGCTCACAAAGATGCTTACTGCGATGGAGAATCGGATGAAGAAGACAGGACCAAATAAGGAGAGGGCATATAGGTCTTTTCAAAACTGATTTCCAACAGAAAATACAGTTTATAAAGTCACGTGACAAAAACGTGACAACTTAACGACATAATTAAACGTTTTGTAGATGGAAGGTTCATTTACCATCGTTTACAAACGTATTTCACCATTAACCATCGTCAAAAAACAAATAGCACCAAAAACCATTTTGGTGAAACATGTTGCACAATTTTCATACTTTTCCCTTTATTTAAACATGCAAGTCGTGTAGTAATTTATTTAACCAAGATTTCATGATATTGTAATTGCAGCTTGATTGTCAACAACCAACTTTGTAGCGGCCTTTGTTTCCACATGCAAGTACTCTAGTAATTTATTTAACCACATAACACAAGACATTTCTTGGCAACATAGGGTGTATTTTTGCAATACTGACAACACGAGCTCCAGGTGCTAAATATGATGATATAAGGTGGACCTATACATAGGGATAGCGTCGAATAATACCACCACAAATTTCCTTAGGTTCTCTTTGAATATTGTTTTCATGAGAGTTTGAAAAGTGGCTAATCATTCGTGAGACCGAACAACATGACTAAGAACTCATAATGGCCTTCATGTGTCCGAAAGGTGGTCTTGTGTATGTATGATTCATCCATTCTAAGTTGATGGTATCCCGACATCAAGTGGATTTTGGAAAAATAGTTAGCTCCATTTAGCCCATCCAGAAGTTCACCAACTAGTGGAATGGGGAACAGATCATTAATGGTGAGATTGTTCAAGCGACGATAATCTATGCACATTCTACATGTGCGGTTTTTCTTTTTTACTAACACCACCACAATGAGAATGAGTGATTACTTGCTTAGATGACACGGTTGTTCAACATATCGGCTATCATTCCATCGATGATGTCTTTTTTACGGTGTCGGGTATCAATACAGACGCAAATTGACTGGGTTCGCATTAGGTATAAGCCTAATGCTATGATCCACAGCTCTTTCTAGTGCAAGTTGTGTGGTTCCTCGACGATATTCTTGAATCAATCGAGCAACTCTTCTATGTCCTTAAAACTTCCGATATTGGTCGACACTTGGGGTGAGAATAGGAACTTGTGATACTTGTCATCGGTCTAGACTAATAAGCTTCATATATGGACCGCGTGTAGTTCGCCCCTTTTACCTTGAAGTTTGCTCATTTGGTTCGTTTTATTGAGAGATAGTGTATTGGCCCCTTTCCAGCGTACCTCTACTATTTCCAAATTACGCAACGCCACCACTATTGCAAGTATCATATTTATGAATGTTATTCTCGTGACTGGAGTATATGTGTCAAAGTAATCAAGACATTCCTTATGTTCGTAGCCCCTAATTACAAGTCTAGAATTATACTTGTTAATTGATTTTTGTGTATTTATTTTCCTTTTGAAAATCCACTTGTAGTCTAGTGGCTTGCATCTACGAGGAAGATCCACCAACTCCCAAGTATGATTTTTTCAAGATGGATTCAATTTGGTTATTAATTGACTTTTTGCATAGTGGTCCTTCAGAAGAATTTACGGCTTCTTGAAATGCTTGAGGTTCAACTTCAAGCATATACGTTAAATACTTCGAACCAAAAGATTATTTTACCCGAGCTCGTTTGCTTTTTACTTGGGCACTACCTCAAGCTCAACATTTGTTTTTTAATTTATAGGTCTAGACCATAATCATAAATAGTGTCATAAGTTAATTCTTAAAATAAATACATTAGTACTTATTTTTTCTCCTACGGTTTTCAGCCCAGTGGGTCAGAGATTTCCCGACCGCCTCTCGGTCATCATCCCCAGACAAAATCCTGGGATTTATCACATCAGCTATAGTCCAAGTGAAAAGCACCCAATCAAAGAAGACCTTCCCATGCAAAATTCGGAAGTCTTGACTTAAACCATGCAAAATGGATTTCCGTAGAAAACCTAGACTTTAAAGCCTTATTTTGTTTTTTAATTTTCATGCCCTTTTGCAGGGCGGTGCGACTACAGTGACGACCTCTGGATCACAATGAGCAAAAATTCTGGAGGTCAGAACCAACCCCGGAAAAACACCCTGAATCTGTTGTCCAATCCCCGTTTGGTGAACAATGAGTGATACGTGGGGATGGTTATTTCCCAAAAGTCGGTGAAATATGCGGCAATACACAATGTATATATCAGACAAGGAATTCTTATTTGAATTTGAAGATGAGAAGGATAGAGAACAAATTATCGATATTTCACTGTAGTCCATACAATGAAATTGTTTGAGTATAAAGAAATGGATGACTAGTGTAGGTTTGGCACAAGTTGAGTTTAAGAGTATCCAATTATGGGTTCAAATCCATGATCATGGATTGGAAAATTTTAGTGTAGATAATGCCCGGGTAATAGGGGCGAAAATCGGCAATTTTATCAAGACTGAGGAAGAAGTTGAAAACACTCACAAGACGTATACCCGACTAAAGGTGGAAGTAAATGTTGAGAAGCCCTTGTTGGCAGGGTTTTGGTGGATCAATTCAGGTGATGAAGAGCAGTGGGCGTCGATAAAATACGAGCGACTATTTGATTTTTTCTATGGATGCGGGAAAATAGGGTATACAAGTTAGGTGTGCAGAGAAGAGGCCGCGATGTCAGAAGCAACTCCAGGACACCCGATGTATGGGCCATGGCTAAACAGAACCAGACCAAAACCGCGCTGTGAGAGCCGTCCTGGTGGGGGAATGAAGGGGCAAAGCCCAAACGCAAAAAGGATTAGGCGAAGAACCTGGGTTGACATCACAAACCAGACAAAGGAAAAGGGATCTAAGGAAGCCAATACAGAGGTTGATTTCATGCCGGTAGAGGATCTAATGGACCAAGATGCCTATTATGCCATCAGTGCTGTTCGAAAAACTACCCAAACCTGGAAGGTAGCATTACTAGCCAGTTTGAGTAGGAGAGGGACCTGAGCAACCACCCTACCATAACCATCCAACCAAGCCTGAAGCTGAATCAACGCATGATTGACCTAAACAACTTCCCACCAGATACAACCATGATTGCCCATCTGAGACAATCTTATAACCCACCACAGACCGAACCTCTGTCCTAATCCATAGCAAATACTATCATAGGAGACAGCAATACTGAGTAGTGTAGGAGAACCTATAACCCGAGTAAAAGAGAAATATAAGAAACCATAAAAAAACATAGGATAAACCAGCCTCGATGCCTTCCTAGCCCTCACTTATCCAAGAATAACCCAACTCCCGGATAGCCCATTGATATCTGATCGAAACCCCCTGACTACCCCTCAGCTAAACAATCTCGAGTCATACCACACCAAGCCACAAGTCTTAGTCTATGCATGAATAGGATGACTTTGAAGAGACATCGGGAGGAGGAGGAGGAAGAGGAAGAAGAAGTGAATGTGTGTAAGCGTACTAAACAAACAGGAGCTGAAGGGGAAGCTCATGAGGCTGTGAGTGATAGAAAACTAAGAAAGAACTGGAAGGGATTTAAGAAGAAAACACAGAGGGAGGTGAAGAGAGGTAGCCAAATGAGGCTGCGGATTGAAAAGATGAACCAACCTACGCAAGAAGGCAGATAATTGATTGCTGAAAACCTGGGCTCTAGTGTGTGTCCCATAATAGCCATACGCGTTCAATGAGTACAATCACCTAGAATTGTCAGGGTCTGAAATCCTCCCTGACAATTCGACATAACTATCAGTAATCTGAGCTTGAACGAGAAGAAATGCAAGAAGAAAGGAAACTTTTAGAAGAAGAGATAATTATAACTAAAATAACAGAATTTCAAAGAAAGACTAGCACTTAGCTTTTGATTAAAGTTACAAAGATGATTACACTTGAAACCTATTTATACAAAGCCTATGCTCATAAATCTATAGGGAAACTAGAACATCTTGGACCATTTATAACATTCTACCACATTCTCAAGTATTCTTGAGACTTACGACACAATAGCTTACAACACAAGAAACCACTATGCACATGTATCCTAACATTAGCTTAAGAAGTTTAATTTTGCTTCTCTTTGTTTGTTTTTTCAGTTGACATACATACAGAACCATCTTCTTCTGCAGCATGAATTTCTTTGCACTTGAAGTTCTTTCAAGCTCTCCATATATACGGACCATACACCTGCATACACTTGGAACACATGTGTAATAATTGTTATCACCTTTATAGCTTCAACATAACTATTTCTCATACATGATCACTATTTATTTCATCAAGAAGAGTCTTAAACATATCAACAAGACAGCTAACCAACTATCAACTGAAGCTCCTCATATCAGCCTTACCAAATTCTTAAACATTTATCACACATAGCAGGATAGGTTCCCATTTTTTGTGCTATTCTTTCATTTGGACAGAGTTCAACATTTCTGCCTTTTTCTTTGAACATCTTGTTCTTTTCAAAAAAATTTACTAACAGATAGGTTTTCATTTTACTCTATCTTACCAATGAAGTTGGGAGGTTTCCATTTGCTTCCATCTTTTCATCCTCAAAATGTCTTGAATGTTTTCTTTGAAGAGTGTTATTTTTGGACTCAAATTTCACCCTATGCCGGTTTATGATAGTTTTGAGACAACCTATCCATGCATATGTGAACAGAAGACAACTAGAATTCAGACTGAAAATATACAAAAGAAGCTGCAAATCGATACATGGTTAGATGAAACAAGCTGAGTGCCAAGATTCAAGTCTGAAAAAAGAAAAAGAAGTAATACAGGAAACAGTAATTTGTGAAACCCTTTAGTGATAAAATAATCACAAGTATTAACAGGTGTAGGTAATGTTCTAGTGAATATAGAGGAAGCAAAAGATATTAAGTGCAAATCTATACAGAGAAAGTAAGATATTGAAGACAAAGGATGCAAATAGAGAAGATATCAAAACTAGCTTAACATAATGCAACATAGACAAAACACATGCTAAGAACTAAGGACTAAGACAAAACACAGACACAATTTAACATTCAATAAGACAACTCACTCATCATAAAAAATACTCGCATGAAGATCATCCTGAGCATCATCATCTGCACTAATAGAAGAACTAATTAATCCCTAAAAGACATCACCCCAAGCTTCCTTCGAAAATGAACAAACAACTTCGAAGTAATAGGTTTTGTCAAGATGTAAGCTAGCTGATCTGAAGAAGGAACAAAATTGACCAAAACTTGTCCATTCTGCACTTTTTCACGGACAAAACACAAATCGATCTAAACATGTTTCATCTTTAGGATAAACTAAATCAGTACCCCAATCAGCATCAACATAGGAGACTAAAATAACATCAGAAGAAGCCATAGGATTATCTCGAAATAGAAGACCATGTTCTATAATACCTTTGAGATGTCTCAATACTCTAAGGACTAATTTCCAATGACAAACTAAAGGTTGTTACATGTATTGACTCAACTTATTGACAGCAAAATGGATGTCTTGTCTAGTTATAAAGACATGCTGTAAAGATCCTACAATACTTCTATATAAGTGTTCATCTGTAGGAGGGGACTCACCTTGCAATTCAACTACCTTTGTCAGAAAAAATACCTAACATTGGTATAGAGGTGTTGCATTTGTCAGTCCAGTTTTATGAAGAAAATCATTTATATATTTATGTTGTCCTAGAATCAAGTTGTCATCGACAATCTGCACATCAATACCAAGAAAATAGTTTAGGGATCCTAGATCTTTCAACTTGAACTCATTGTTAATTTCTGTAATAACCGATTCAATAGAAAAGTTATCACTACCTGTTATAACAATGTAATTAACATATACTAAAATAAAAACAGTACCCAAATTGAACTTCTTGCCAAACAAGCAACTATCGGCTAGAGAAACTGAAAATTGAAATGTGTGAAGCAAAAAATATTTAACTCTTTCGAACAAAGCACGGGGTGCTTGTTTAAGACCAAATAGAGCCTTGTTGATTTTTTATACCAGAACATTACCTTGAACGTCATATTTCTCAAATACTGAAGGTTGGATCATGTAAACATCTTCGGTTAACTCCCCATGCAAGAAGGCATTGTTCACATCTACTTGCCTTAACTACCATTTGTGTTTCAAAGCCAATGTAAGGATGATCCGAAATGTTGGAGCCTTGACTACAAGGCTAAAATTGTCCTGGAAGTCAAATCCAAGCTTTTGTGAAAAGCCCTTAGCCAACAAGCGAGCCTTATACCTAGCAATGGTCCATAAGAGTTTCTCTTGATCTTAAATAGCCACTTGCATCCTATAGGTATCCTTCACACCGGGTAAGGTCTCTAAACTCCAGATGATGAGCAACCAGAGCTTGAAGCTCATCCAGAACAGCAGAAGACCACAAGGGACACTGCATTGTTGTGTGAATGTCTGAAGGCTCAATCTGAGCCAAATTAGATGAAATAACAACTGAAGTTGTCAAAGCAGATAGATTTCTTGTTTTGGATCAAGTCTGCATAGTATGGTGATTAGTTTGAGAAAGAACCAATACCAGCAGAACCAGGAGAAACAAATATGGTGACTTGTTCAGAAACATAAGGGCTAGAAGTAATAGGCACACTAGCTGAATCTAGGGGTGGGCATAAAAAAACGGTTTGGTCGAACTGAATTGTACCTTTTGTGAACTGTACTGGTTCTGAACCGGTTCAGTTGAACCCGTTCACAAACCAAATGTTTTTTTGTGGAAAAATATAGAGCAGTTCAGAAGAGGTACAAAACACTGGTTCGCAAACGGTAAACCGTACCACTTCTTGAACATGTTTTAATATAATATTATATTTACTTATTAATATCTACTCTAAACCATTAGACCAAAGTTGGTTCGGTGAAGATTTACAATCTACATTAGTATAATGGATTATGTATTATCGTTTATGGATTATGGTTTATAGATTATGAATAATGGTTTCTGGATTGTGGTTTTTGGATTAGGATTATGGTGTATGTATTAGGGTTTATGTATTATGGTTTAGGGTAAATGGTCAAAGTGCCCCAATGCCCCTTAATGTTTGAAAATGATGAAAAATCCCCCCTTGTCATATGCTATTTTAGGGGGAATTTTTCATCATTTCTTAACATTAGGGGGGATTTTAAACTTTAAGGAGGATTCTTAAATTTCGGCCAAACTTTAGGGGACACTTTGATCATTAACCCTATGGTTTATGGTTTATGGTTTATGTATTATGTATTAAATATTATTATAGTTTTTTTTAATATATATAAAGTGGTTCGGCCGAACTGGTTTAGAACAGGTACGGTACATCGACTAAAATCTAGAACGGTAAACCGTACCTATTTAAAATGTGGTAAAGGTACGGTTCATGAACCGGTTCGTCCATCAACTGGTTCAACCACGAACTGGTTCATGCCCACCCCTTGCTAAATCTTTAAGAACATACGTCACACTTGAAGGATTGACTGTAGGGTCAATATGGGAATTAATTGCATCCACGGTTGTCAAGGGCTAAGTCTGATTAATCACCGGATCTTCATGAAAAGATTCTATATTCACATGTGAGGAATCATCATGAGATATTGTATCATGACATGAAGGACCGACTAAGACCTAATCCAATGGACACACATGAAATGAATTTTGTCTTAGCATTGAAGAATATGTATAATTATCAGGTACATGGAAATCAACTAGAGTGCAAAGAGAAGAGTTAAAGGGTAGAAAAAATGGCAATGATGTAACTGTATTCTTGATTGCTTCAGTCTGCATAAAAGGGCCAAACTCCTCAGCAAAGGGAAAAAATAGCTTCATTGAATCGAATATGTCTCGGGACATAAATTTTTCTAGACTCATCAAGGTACGTATAGCCATGCTAATTTGGATACCAAGCTTTGTCTGCAACACCTGAGGCAGTAACTGAAGCAGTGGTTAGGTGAGCTTGGGCAGAATTTTCTAGAGGAGCAGATATAGAAGTAGGCTGATGAGGTGTTGTTGGCAGAGCATTTTTGAACTGAGGGAAATGAGTGAACGATGTAGCAGTAGGTGGTATGGTAAACATAGGAGGCATAAGAGAGTATGGAGGAAAAGTATTAGTTGAGAGATGTATGCAATGATTGAACATAAGTTAAGGTTAACCAGGCACATGCATCAGACCAGAGGCTGAGAAATTTTGAGGACCAAAAGCAGTAAAGTTTTACATACCAGATGCATAAGGTTGACGAGCAGATGAGTTGGTTTGAACTTCTGACGATCCAGAACTCGAGTAAGATAGTGCATTTTCATCATTCCACTGAAGTGTTGATGGGTTACCATTTATGTTGTCACTAGACTAAGCTATTACTCCTTGAAAGTTGACATTGAACCGTTGGTAGCATCTGTGTACCAAGTGCCCAAACTTTCCACAAAGTTGGTACTGCGGTTTGTTGTTTCCAAAACCACGTCCCCCGCCTCTTCCTTGTCCATAGGCAGAAGGATATTGTTGATATTCAGGAGTATTAAAGGAGATTTTGACTGTTCAGTATCAAGTGTATTCATCTGGCCAGACTCAACCGAAGGCTTGCTAGTTTGTTCAGCACTTTTGACCACAACATTTGCTACGACTAGAGAACTGTCAAATAATGAGTCTCTTTACCTAGCTTCGGCATCAAGGAGGACATATGAAATCGAGGCTAGATCATAAGGATTGTGGCTGGTATGGATGACAAGAACAACACTATCATATTAACATTTTAGACCATTCAATATGATAGATATTTGTTGCATTTCCTCGATTGGATGCCCACAGCTTGCCAAGCTGTCACAAGTAAGCTGAATTTCTGTTAGGTAATCTCTCATAGATTGATTAAGGAGTTTCCTGGCCTTTAATCTGTCATACAAACTAATGATTCGAGTTGTAGAAGAGGAGGAGAAATTCTGGTGAAGTCTGTTCCAGATGGAGGTAGTTGTCATGCATCCTACCAATCCTTTGTTGATTCGTGAGGAAATTGAAGCTAATAGCCACGATGCAAGCGAAGAATCTTGTTGATAGAACTTTGTAAACTCAAGATTGGGAACCTTGTTGCCATCTTCATCATCAATGAATCGAGGAATCTATAACGTCCTAAACAGATAACCTTTCAGATTAAGACATCTAACCCCAAGCAGTACCTGCTGTTTCTAGGCTTAAAAGTTGTCGTCTCCTGTCAACTGACATATCCTTTTGTTGAAGAATGTAGGAATAAGTTTGTCCATTACTTCTAGATCAAGTTACATGAAGATTGAAGTAGCAGATCAGCACAAACAGAGCAACCAGATGAAGAACTTATTCTTATTTCCGATTGAGGATCTCTCCAAGAAGACTTGATGAATGCAGCAGGGATAGAAGATCAGATTGGCTGATATCATATCAGTATTCTGAGCTTGAACGAGAAGAAATGCAAGACGAAAGGAAACTTGTAGAAAAAGAAAGAGAAGATAAAAGAACAAGTGAAATAATAGAATTCTAAAGAAAGACTAGCACTTAGCTTTTGATTCAAGTTACAAAGATTATCACACTTCAAACCTATTTATACTGAACCTATGATCTGAAATCTATAGGGAAACTAGAACATCTTGGACCATTTACAACCTTCTACCACATTCTCAAGTATTCTTGAGACTTACGTCATAATAACTTAAAAACAAGAAACCATTATGCACATATATCCTAACAATCTCAAGGACCTCAAAGGAAAGTATCACCCAAATATTATTTTCCTTATGGAAACTAAGAATCGAGATGTTTTCGACAAAAGGATACGAGATTAAATCAGAATGAACAACGCGTTCTATGTGTCGCATAGGGGAAGATTAGGAGGTGTGGGCCCTTTGGTGGAGGGAGGAGATTTCCATCCGCATATTTAATGCAAGCCCCCATTTTATAGACACAACAATGACCATCAACCAGACAGGGAACTCAACATGGATGTCGTTCATTGACGCTCACACTAACAAAACCTATAGAAACTGAAACTGAGAGTAGCTCAGATTGATAGCTAGAGGTCGAACAGGTATGCGGGTCATCCTGGGTGACTTCAATGCAATCAACCACCACTACGAGAAAGAAAGAGGTCATAGAAATCACAAAGAAATATTGACAGCTTCAAAGACTTATCAACGATATCGGAATGGAGGACCTATGATCGACTAGGCTGCGATACACATGGTGTAACAATCGAAGAGGGGAAAATCATGTTTATGAAAGGCTGGACAGAGCCCTTATTAATGCTCAGTGGGGATCAAGTAATAGTAATGGTCATTGTATTAATGAAGTTGTGGTTGGATTGGACCATTCACCGATAATCCTTATCACAACCTTGGAAACGATAAAGAAGAAAAGGGAATTCCGCTTCGAGGAAAAGTGGCTCGAGTGCCCGGAGTGCAAGTAACTGATCAAGGAGTCCTGGAACGAGGTGAACCATCAAGGATGGAATAGGTCCCTATGGCCAAAATTGGGTGAATGTCGAAGGGGGCTGATTAAGTGGAGTAAAGCCAAGTTTGGAAACAACATGGTCAAGCTGAGGAAGGCAAGGGATCGACTATGAGAACTGGGTGCGGGAAAGCTGACATCATCCAACGATGCGGAGGAAAATGCGTTGAAGAATTGAATTCGTGACCTATGGAAACGGGCGGAACTGTTTTGGAAGCGAAGGGCGGGAGTGAGTTGGCTCCCAAAAGGTGATAGGAACACGACGGTCTTCCATTTAACCACAACTTCCAGACGGCGTAGAAATCGCGTAATGCGTTTAAAGAACTCGGTGGGGGAATGGGTATCTACTGATCGTGAAATTATGAAGGAAATACATGAGCATTTGGAAAAAGTCTTCCAGTTGGAAAATCCTGAACCTGAAAACTGGATGCTTGAATGTGTGTCGCAATAGATAACCGATGAGATGAATGAGGAGTTGTGTAGACCGGTCACATTAAAATACGTCAAGGGAGTTGTTTTCCAACTGTGCGGGGCAAGGGAGACAAGTCCATATGGGTTTCCGGGGTTGTTCTACCAAAGGAATTGGGAGATTGTGGGACCAGACGTCTTCACTGCGGTTAAAACCTTCCTCGAAACAGGTACTTTTCCACCCTCCTTAAACCAAACAAATATAACCCTAATACCAAAAATTCCTAATCCAACTCATGCATCTGAATTTAGACCTATAAGCCCGTGTAATTGTACGTACAAAGTCATATATAAAGTGGTAGTTATCAGGTTGAAGGTGTATCTATCAGATCTTATCTCCCCTTTCCAGAGTGAGTTTGTGGTAGGTCGATTAATACATGATAACATCATGGTGACGCACGAGGTTTTCAATCATATAAAGACCATAAAGAGCTCATACAAGCTAGAATACACACTCAAAGTGGACATGCAGAAAGCTTATGATTGTGTTGAATGGGATTTCCTGCTTAAAAGCCTGGAGAAAATAGGGTTTGTGGCACAATGGATAAGATGGATGAAGGCGTGCATAACAACGCCAACCTACGGGGTCCTGATCAATGGTAACCGCACAACAACCATTCGGACAAGTAGGGGAATAAGGCAGAGAGATCCATTATCTCTTTGTCTATTTATTTTGCTGGTAGATGTGCTATCCATAAAGATAGAAAATGAAGTCATGGAGAAGCGTCTAAAAGGAATCATTATGAAAAGGGGTTGTCCGGAGCTTCACAACTTATTCTTTATCGATGATTCACTGTTCTTTATGCAGGGGACAATAGAAAATTTGCGACATTTAAAGCAGCTGATCATGAAGTATTTCAGGGTATCGAGCCAACGGATAAACGAGTCAAAATCAAGCCTCATTTTTAATAGTGGGGTCAATCCAGTCAGATGTAAAGAGGTGGAAGATGCTTTGCACATAACCAGCATAAGAGATCCAGGCAAGTACATTGGTTTACCGTATGTGTGGGGAATTAAAAGGCCCTCGGGTTCTTAAAAACTCGATTCCATGACAAAATCAATGGGTGGAGAGTCAAGACCATAAACCAAGCGGGCAAAGAATTCCTAATTAAGTGGGTAATTATAACTATTCCTGCTTATGTCATGAGTATTTTTAAATTGCCAAAGACGTGGTGCGCATAAATAAACTCCATGATCGCTGAATTCTGGTGGGGAAAACAAAACGAAAGTAGGAAAATCCATTGGAGAAAATGGAGTGTCTTAACAAGATCGAAGGAAGATAGCGGTCTTGGATCTAAGGAACTTGAAACGTTTAATGTGGCCCTCCTCACAAAAATGGTGGATAGGTTGATAAAGGAATCAGACGCATTATGGGCTTGTGTCCTCAAAGGGCTGTATTTTCCAAGGAGTGAGCTCTATTCGGCTAGGAAAAGAGGGAAAGCTTCTTGGGTTGGAAAAGCATTATCCACGGGCGAGACATGCTGGTTCGAGAAGGCATTTGGAAGGTGGGGGACGGAAGGTCCATTCGAGCTCTCACCGCCCCATATATATACACCAAGGCAGGTTTCAAACTAACGCAAACCCCAAACTTGCAAGTTGTCCCGACCATGACAGTGATTGACCTGATAGTACCTCACCACAAGTGGGATGTAAATATGCACCGGGAGATAGTCGAACCTGCTGATGTGAACATCATTCTGCAGATCCCCACCCCTCCTCAAGGGCAACCCGATAGACTCCTCTGGCCCTACATAGAACACAGTAAAAAAAACTGTTAGATCAGTGTCTCACAGATCCCACGAGGTCGAGGAAGGAGGTACAACCACCATTGACAGACAAATCAATAGATCAACCTCAGTTTGGAGTGTTATTTGGAAGACTGGCACACTCCCGAAGGTTAAAAAAAAAAAAAACTTCATGTGGAAACTCATGTTTAATACTCTTATTGTCATGTGTAATCTACGTAGAAGAGGCATGAATGTGATGATCAGTTTCCCAATATGTGCTATGGAAGAAGATAGAGCACTTAATCTACAAATGTAGGTGGACGGAAGCGGTCTAGTTCAGCGTACTAGGGTTGAAACAATAACAACACTCGTATTAGTCGATAGAGAAGGGGATTCACGATCGGAGAATTGAACCGTGTGCAGACAGGATGGTAAAGGATGCTCGATGGATCCTTTGCATGATGATGTGCTGGATTATATGGAAATCTAGGTGTGCAACGACATTTGATGCGAAGATGCCAAACCCGACTATGATCGTGGATGACAAAAAGCAAGCGTTTGATGAATATACGAAAACGCCGAGAACTAGAGTTGTAGAAATGGGACTGCGGGAAGATTAGAAATGGCACGCCCAGACCGAGATAGAATTAAGATTAACTGTGACGCATCGTGGTGCCGACAAACCAAGGATGATGGAATAGGTGTAATCGCAAGAGACTCGGTTGGCCATGTAGTAGGGGGAGTGAATCGTAGGTTAAAGGGTGGGGATGCGGCATATTTAGAAGCTGAAGGTGTTCTACTTAGTGTTAGACTTTCCATAGAGAATGGTAGAGCCAAGTGATTATCGAGTTGGACTCCAAGGTGGTAATTAACCAACTGAAGGGACAAGGCAACCGATGGAGGATCAAGACTATATGTTAGAACATACTCGGAATGGCGAACAATGGTGTAGCGAGGGAGTGGAAGGTGATTCTACGATCGGCAAACGATGGAGTGAGAATTAGATTGCGAAACAAACCCGAATGGGAGTGTGTCCAAGAGATTGGGTTTCAATACCCCCACCCCCTCTTTGTGCTATTCTTCTTAGAGATTGTAATAATGCTCTCGAAATTTCTACTCTTGAATGAATAAAGTGTGTTATTTTGAAAAACAAAATAGTGTCATAAGTTCGCTCGACGAACTTCCATAAATCGAACGGTGTTTTCTCTTCTTTATTTCGGGATACCTTATTTAAAAGGTAATTGTTACTTAAAATAGTTTCCCCCGCATGTTTGAGATAACTAAGAACTTATCAATATTGAATTCATCATCTCTTTCAATGTTCGATTTTTTCTTTCCGCCACCTCGTTTGATTGGGGTGAATAAGTTGTTGTGACCCCATGTATGATTTCATGTTGAGCACAAAATTCACCAAATGGAACATCGTACTCGCCACCTTTATCGCTACGAAACACCTTGATTTTCTTGTAAAATTGATTTTCAACTTCTTGTTTATATTGCATGAACTTTCCTATAGCTTCATCTTTAGTTTTTAACAAGTATTCACAACAATATTTAGTACTATCATCCATAAAACTGATAAACTAATTATTTCGCCTATCATTTGAACAAATTTTAAATCACAAACGTTGTTATGTATTAAAAAGTTTTGTATTCCTTTCAACTCAATGAAAGGATAACCTTGCTAATTTTGCATCAACACACATATTTCACATGTATGTTTGTTATCGATTTGAAATGTAAGAATATGATCCATGTTAATTAACCTTCGTAAGGTATCATAATTAACTTGTCATAATCTATCATGCCAAAGATTAAGAGACTCAATCAAGTGACTATAAGAAACATTCTTATTCTTACTTATTTTTAGCTTAATAGTCATTACATTCATCTTCAACATCCCCCCCCCCCCCCATTCATACCCCCTTACCCAAATACATTTTATTTTTAGTGAGTACAAATTTATATGACTCAAGCTTGTTGAGGAGAGATCTTGACACCAAGACCTTGCAAATGTGTAGCACATTCTTTAAGGTCAGCTCTTTCTCGAAAGTCATCTTTAGAACAACGTTTCATTTGCCGTTCACATCGGATGAGGCAGAGTATCCCATGTACAAGATCTCCCCTGAATCAACTTCTTTAAAAATGAAGAACATTCATTTATCTGAACAGACAGGGTGGCACATGTGTCAACTCACCACTCCCGTGGGTTGGAATCAGTCATGCTCGCCTCGGGCACCACCACTGACAAGTGGATGTAGTCAAGATCTTCGGTGATTCCCTGCACCATGTTGGTATCCTTTTTCTTAGGAAACATGCGAGCATTAGATTTATGGTCAATGACGCAATAGGGACTTCAGTGTAACCCAATTCTCCAGCACCGATATCAACATCATTGTTGTTTGTAGCCATTTTTTCAAAATAGAAAACGTTGAATAATTTTACCGAAAATTATTAGTACAAATTAAACAACTTAATGAACTGGAACGTTTCTTTAGTCTCCTGAATTACTAAAACAAAAACAAATTATCTTAAGACTCTTAGTAATATAGGAGAATCAATTTGTGATAATATTTTCAGGTTAAAAATTGCATATACTTTAGAATAACATGCAACTTGACAAAATGATAAAATTGTCCCTAGAAAATAATTTTTTGTTAAAAAATACCGAGTCTGCGGAAAATACGGTGTGCTTAAGGTTAACTTTCTTACTGTAATTGGTTCGTGTAAGGAAAATTGGGACAATTTCCTCTCAGGATAAAACAGTGTCGTTAAGGCGAAACAAACACAATGTTTTTCTTAACTGAACTTAACAAAATCCGCACTCGGACATTGACAGAAATTTGGTCTCGAAACTTGAAAACATAAATTTAGAATGAACCTAGAGCAATTCTTGAGAGAATATATGATTTCTGAAGTGTGTGCAATTGAGAAGAATCATACCCTATATATAGGGTTTTTTCACCATTCAATTAATTAATGCACTACTTTCAACCTAATTAATTTTTAAAATTGATACAATTTATTTGTACAAACACAAAAATAATTCCAACAAACATATTTCAATAGTTAAAAACCAAATTAATATTTCAACAGTCAGAAAAAAGAATCAGTCGGGATGAAAAAAAATGTGAATTTTAGCAAAACTTGACTTGTGCAATGTAGACTTTTCTGAGTGACAATTGTGTTTGCATACGTGGGTTAACCCTAACTGAGGAGTGTCAATCGGATTGATTAACACCCCTCCTGAGCGCGAGAAAGAGCTTTTTTTCTTACAAGTTATTACACTTGTATGAAATAAAAATCAATATATTTAAGCAAAAATGCATTGTTCTAACTAATGTGGTAACTCTAAAATAAGACAGGATTATGCTTCCCATTCACAATCATGATTGGGTTTGGGCCAAAAAATTAGGCTTGACCACATTTTTGCCCAAAAGTCCAACACATTTGTCATTATATATATATATATATATATGTGTGTGTGGTTAATTGTTTCCTCCAAAGGAATATAAAACAAGACTAATTAAGGAAGCAAAAATTTAAAAAAAAAAAAAAAAAGTATTCTAGTTGCTGTTTTATGCTCAAATAATTAAACTTGCTTGGAAAAAGTAATGAATTATCATATTGATATACAAGATGAATGAATTAACCCAAAGAAAAGAATGGAGTCCAGTTTGACGTCCCACATTTTACTGTCCATATAATTCAATATTCTAGAACATTTACTGTTGTTGGAAGATTCCAAGCGACCTCGTCTGTTAGTACTCGTTTTCTCGTATTTACCTAATTATAAACATATGGATGATTGGATTGAACAAGATGACTTAACCCATCACGCTTCCTTGGAGCTATATATCTATTTTTATCTAGAAGAAGAAGAAGAAGAAGAGACGAACGAGTGAGAGGTTAATCAGATCACTCGAAAAGGAAAGACACTCTCTGCAACATAAATCCAAAACCCTACTCTTCCAATGTAAAATGAATGGTGGATTGATCAAGAGATGGGGCAGGCAGGCAGTTGTACTAAATAAAGACATTTAAGACTAAACAAAATAAGATTATAATAAAATATATTTGAAGATTATTAAAAGGGAGAAATTTAACGTACAAAATGGATTTTCATAAAAGGTAATACGATGACTGATAGATAAGATAAGTAGTGTTGGGATGACTTGGTACATTTAAATACACAAGAATGAAATTTGATCAAGGAAAAACTTAAATAGACAAGAGTTTGTGGAGTAAGTTAAAATCAAACCAAAAAGAATGATTGAATTAACCAATTAGTAAAATGAGTTGTAATCATCTCACGTCCGTCAAAATCTAACTGAAGATCATACCATCTTAGACAGTTTTAACATCAATACTTCCGAGTTTCCGACCAAAAATTGTGGAATCAAGCTTGTATATATTAAAAAAATAACGGAAAATCTTTGTAGCAGATGCCTTAAGATTTCTCCAGAGAATGTAGTGTGCTTCTATAGTGTAAACTAAAAATCTTATAGTGGAATAGAGGTAAGCTCATCCCCCACCTGACTCATCTCCAACGGCCAAATGGAGGGTAGGGAATCTACTTTTCTTTGCTAGGTACACATGGGGCCGCATCGTCACATGAGAAAAGTAGACTTTACAACTCGATAATTGAAAAAATACAAACTACGTACTTAACAGTGCTTGTAATAATAGATCATTGTTCGTCATTCATGGGTCGGGCCTTCCGAGCCTTCAGGTGGTTTAACGTCCATGCAGATATCCCTATGTAGTCTCTTGTTGATATGTCCTAGTGGGTCGTTTGGTTCAAGTGATTCGTCAAAGTCTTCTTTGACACTATGAATCTTGTCTTCTGTCAGGTGAAGTTGTTGTAAGATAAGGTTGAGGCTCATGGGTGTTTGAGCTTCCTCTTTCATGACTTCTTCTGGTGGACTTTCTTGATCCAACATCATAGTGATCTTGTCAATAGGCTTGAGCTGTGGAAAAAGTCACTCTTCTGCTTCCTGCAGGGAATAGAATCATTTCCAGCTTGCTTGGTTTAAACCTTCTGTGGCCTTACATAGAGCATGGTATTCGCTCTATACCCCTTTCTCTGGTCCTGTTAGTAATGTGTAATCCGCAAAATCCTTACCCTTAAGAGGTTGTTCCACCTTTGATAAGTAGACCTGCAACGCATAGAAAGCATTGAGCTTGTGCTTCTGCTCCTTGGCACTCCAGAGTGCATCAAGCAGGCATTTTTGTTGGGCATTCACAGGGTATATATCCAACACACGGTACCCTCGTGGGTCTCCTTCTTCAAGAATTGGGATTTTGAATCTCCCAAATCTACAATTTCTCTTCCTTGTTGTAGGTTGAGGCTCTTCAAGTGTTGGACGCTTGTCTTTTCTCCTTTGGCCATCTAGGATTGATCGGAGATCCATTGGGCAAATCGCTTCCGGATTCCTTGCCCTAGTTGCGCTTCCAAATTCAGCCGTACTTCTATGGGCTGAATTGCCTACAGTTCTTCACATGCTTTCAGGCAATCCTTGAGTGTTGCTGCTTGTGGGCCTTCCTCCTGCCATTTATCTGTACAAATCATACAAACTAAACGGGATAAGCTATCCGCTAATACATTGTGTTTTCCATCAATGTGCTCAAACTTAATTTCCACTCAGGTTCTAGTGACATAGTCTACAAAATTAGCCCATTTAACCCTGGAGGGTTTATTATGGCTAATTTTATCGTAGAAACTGAAGATTGCTTGGCAATCTGTGCGGAGAGTAATTTCCTTCTTATCCAAATAATGAACTTTTAAGGCATTGAGTGTTTCCATGGCTGCATAGATTATGCATCTATGGTTGACTTTGGAGTAGAAAATTTGCCACTGGCGTAAGCAAATACTTTCTCTGACTCTCTTGGTGCAGACTTGTTGGTTCACCATTTTGCCACTCCTCCCCATCCGTCCATGCATCCATCAGTTTCCAGAACTACATGCGCTTCTTCTGCTGGGTGCAGACTTGGTGGAAGGTTTTGTACAAGCTTCTTGATAGTGGCTATGGTATTCATGTCTTCTAGGTTTAGTTTAACCCTTATAGTCTGGTACCTGTCTTTTTCCTTGGACCCAGTCGTTTACAGTTTAATGTATAGGGGTGCTAGTAGTACTCCTAGCTTCAGGATGTAACTTCTAGCATAGTTGAGGATTCCAAACCAAGATTGCAATCCCTTGATCTCTTTTAGCCTTTCATATGGGAAGTCGACAATCATCTTGATTATGTGTGGCTGCAATTCTATTCTTCATTCTCCAAGGATGGCTCCTAGAAATACAATATGAGGAACTCCTATTTTCATCTTGTCAAGAGATAGTACCAAGCCTTCATTTTCACACATACCCAGAAATTGACTTAGGTGTTTAGCATGCTCACCTTCTGATTCTGAGAAAATCAGAATGTCATCAATGTAAGCTGCTATGAATGCATCCATTCCTTTCATGCATTCATCCATTTTCTGCTGAAAAATTGTGGGGGCATTCTTCAGACCAAATGGAATAACTAGCCATTCATACAACCCTCCTAGGACAAATAATGTCGTCCAGGGGATCGATACTTCCTCCATTGCTACTTGATGAAAGCCGCTTTTGAGGTCAAATTTGGAGTAGATTGTGCTCTCTCCTACCTTTTTTAGGATGGTGTTAAAACCTGGCAAGGAGTACTGATCCTTGTAAGTATTTTCATTGAGCATCCTGTAGTCGAACACCATTCGAGGTTTACCCTTCATCTCCTGTCCTGTTTTAGGGTCGATGAAGGTTCCCGAATTTACCATAAGGGCTTTGGTCCTATGATGGCTCGCGGACTTTTTGATTACCCCGATGTCCAGCAAAGCCTTGATATGTTCCTTGAATTGTGCCTCCAATGTGGGTGTGACCTGAGCTAGTGGTTTGTAGGTGATAGTTCGACTCGGATCAATGATGTCGATTTTGCAAACTACTTTGTTTTTCGCCTTGTGTCTCTGGGATCCTTACCAATGAATCCCTGCTGCTCCAATCTTCCTAACATTCGGGTCAGGTAGTTTTTAAAGCTAGGGAGTAGGTTCCCTATGTTGTAGAGGACGACCTCTTGTGTCGCAAGGTATTCGTTTTCCTCTAGATCCAATTCTGGTATTGCCATATGGGAGCTTTCTCCAATCTTGATGACTGTTGTCTTTTTGTAGTAGGTTACTTCATCCCCTTCTATTCTCATTCCTCCTTGGTTCCTTCTTATGAAGTTGCAACTGAGCAGTATTTGGATTCCATTTACCATTTTCATATCCATGGAATACGTAAATGGTTACCTCAAATTTTCATATAGTTGTCTTTGAGTTTTTGGGTTGCTATTGTTTTTTATGCAACTCCCAACATAGTGACTGGCCATTTGCTTTCTTCCAACGCCTCCTTAGGTACCGAGCTCGTGTTGAAACAGCATTTTGATGAACCGGTGTCCAAGATGGCATTAAGGTCGAAGCCTTACATTCCAGGTATTCTGAATGATACCTTTAGATTGTAAACTCAGGAAAAGGATGTTTTGGCTAAAAAAACCTTTTTCAGTTGAGGAAGCTGCAACTTCCTTATCATGCAAGTCAATAAGTATGGCTTGACATTCTTCCTCTTCTTCACAATCCTGAGACTGTTTATCCTCCTCTTCATCTCCTTCGAGAATCCTTCCTTGGTTTTTCCATTCCCTCGAGGATCCAGATTGTTGTATGGATTTCCTCCATTCTTCATCTTCTTGGGCACGAGTGAGGGCTTCCACTTTTTCTTCTCTCCTTAAATCCTTAGCTCTTTGTGCCAAGAATTGCAATTCTTCATCAGAAATATGGCCTTTGGGGCTTCTAGGTCTATATTGAGTTAATTGTAGGACTTCTTCCTTTAGATACTGGTTTTCCTTATGAAATTCTAGTATATAAGATGCCATTTCTTCCACGAGCCGATTGCTTGTTTGCCTTGGTGGCAAAGGCCGCCTCTTTGGTGCTAATACTATTTGATGGTAGAAGCATACCTTCAAGCACATGTTGCAGGCCTTGAGCCAACAGCTGCTGAACTGCGCTCCATACTTTGGTAAGCATGGACATTTGCAGGCATCACACGAGAAATGGGTATTCGTTTAGCCTTCAACTATCTCGTCTCTCCATCGGTGCAGACAATCTTCTTGCTCCTTTGGGATTCGGGGGTTTTCCATCCATCCATAGTCTTCTTGATTGGATGATAGGGCCATCAGATTGAGCTCATATGGTGTTTCACTGAGACTCATTATTACCTCTTGGGCTGTGCTAGCTTCTCCTTCACTAGCGCTGCAAATGCCTTCACTGTCCGGTTCATTGAGGTGCAGCAAAACAACGTCCCAGTCCTCCAGGAGAACCAGTCCTTCCATAAGGGTTGATCTGGCCAGATTACCGCTCCTTGTTTTGCAGTCTCTGGCATAGTGCCCTTCTTGTCCGCAAATAAAGCATTTGCACTTATGAGAGGGCGGCTTCCTTCGCTTGAATATACGTACATGGGAATCATGGGGTTTTCCCTTGTAATTCTTTGCATTCCTTATCCCGTACTTCTTTGTTGGATTCCTGTAGTATCCTGGGATCGGGATTTCTCGACAAAAACTGACGGTTGGTTCGTGTTCACGTTAACAATTGATGTTAAATATATGTATAATATGTCGGCATTAACAGTTGTAGTTATTAAGAGTAAATAGGCACAACTTTGTTTCCACCATTATAAGCCACTTTTAGTGATAACTTTTGTCGTCACTTTAATTTTCAAATGGATAAATTTTTAATGCAACCTGTTTTTGAGAGTAAATGACTTCATCAGCAACGGTCGATTTGTCTGTTGCAAATGTTAATATTCAAAGACAGTAGTCTTCTATTGTTAATATGTGCTCAACAGCAACGACGGACTGCTGTAAATGATGGTCATTTGTGATGAAAATTTGATTCCCACGAAAGTAAACAGAAAATAAATTTGGCACTTTGTTCATAAGCGGCGTAACACTTTACTCAACCCCATTCTGTAATTCACGAAATCCACTTCCCCAAATTGAGAGGCGATTGAAGAAGTCGTGTTGCTGTTGTTCAAGATTCATCATTATCAGGTATAATCGATTCACAAAGTCTCTCAATTTATGCTTTAACAACTTAACTTTCGACAATTGTGGTCAAAGTCAGGTTGCAATTCTTATCAACTGCACCGTTCATTCTTGGATCATGCTTCCTTTGCCTTGAATTTAGTAGTGTGAAATTGAATCTTACTTGTGTTGTCCATGTGGAAAGTTTGAACTTCCAGGAGTAATTGTGATTCAATACCGTGACTTGTGTCTGTTGATTTAAAATGTGAAGTTTGCTTCAGCTGCTGCAACTCATTCAGACCGAAGGTGTATTTCTCTTCAGTAGGAACTTCCAGCCGATGGAACATTCTATGTTAAGAGGTAATTTGGTTTACATTTTGCTTTGGTTAACTGGTGGGCACACTTTTTACTGATTGCATGTCATATGACAAAAGTGATGCGTCTGTTCTGTTTATGGAATTATGTTTGATGTTGAGTGATTGATTTTCATTTATATAATTAACAATCTTTCAACCGTTTCTTATTATATAGCAATGGATTAGAGTTGGATGTCAAAACCTCGACAAAGCATTGAGTATAAGGTAGGTGTTACTGCATTTCTTGATTTCGCCTTTACTAATTCTTCTTGAGGAGGAACAATCTACTGTCCATGCCAGAATTGCAATGGTTGTTTGTTAATGACAAGAAGCAATGTAAAGATGCATCTCGAGAGGTATGGAATACTTCAAACCTACACTACATGGGTAGATCATGGAGGGGAGTATAAACATGTGGTCACAAATGGACCGCAATGTAGTAGTCAGGATTCAATGTTTAACCTTGTCAACGACGCTCTACTGGGTGCAAATATGGAAAATATTGAGGAACCAAATGAAGATGCAAAGACTTTCTACAAAAGGTTAGAAGACTGTGAAAAACCTTTATACCCCGGGTGTTTGGCTTATTCGAAAATGTCTTTCACTGTAGAATTGCTTCATTTGAAGTCTCCTTACAAGGTTACAAACAAGTTTGTCGATCAATTGCTTCAACTGTTGCACAAAGTACTACCACTAGGCAATACTGTGCCAAAGAGTTATTATGAAGCAAAGAAATTCATATCTGATTTGGGTTTAGACTACCAAAAAATCCATGCGTGTAGGAACGATTGTATCCTATTTAGGAAGGAGTACCACCGTTCTGACTGTTGCCCTAAATGTGGTCGGTCTAGATGGAAAGAACAAACACGACACCAACATGGTGTTGGTGTCACGTAGAATCCTTTGAAAAATACCAAAAAAATCCCAGTCAAAGTGTTACGTTACTTCCCACTAATTGCCCGCCTTAAGCGATTGTTCATGTCACCTAAGACTGCAACAACAATGAGGTGGCATGATATTGCTATATGAATAGCACCCTTGGCATAACTCCAATTACATTGCCTGGATGCCTTTGGTGGTAGGCTTCTTCTATGGCCTTACCGTATATTGGTGGAAGTTTCTTAAAAAACTTCTCCAATAAATCAAAGTTAATAAATAACCTTCCTGTTTTCGCCGCTAACTCCCGATACGTGACCATGAATTGGAACACGTATTTAATATTTGAGTAGGTTAGTCTTTCCAAGTCTTCCCAAGCTCTCTCCTGCTCTACTGTGGATCCTTGATATGGGTCCTCCAGTGTGAAGATGCGCCTAATTTGAGAGGTAACATTGGATATGTCATCCACTATGTGTATCAGTTCATCGTACTCATTTGGGTAGACATATCTCCATTGTTGGAAGGCCATTTTCTCCATTTCTCCCAGAAGATTTTCCACGTACTGAACTTTCGTTCTATTATCAGGCCATTTTTTTGGTTAACATGGTTGATTGAATAGACTCCCAACGAAGTATCACATCTTCTGTTTTACTGATGTCATTTGGTAACACCAGCATGATTGCTTATGCTTGCTGAGCTGGGGGCAGTGTCCAGTAGTTTGCAGCCTCATATGGTCGCGGGGCTGGTACTCTCCCTCTTCGAATTCCATCGTTCGGCATCGTTAATGGTGCTGGTGGAAGTAGGCTTACGGCTGGTCTTACTGCTGGTGGGTATTCAGGAAGCTCCATTGATGAATCCCGAGGCGGTCTATAACATGATTGCACCACCTCGGAGAATGACATTGTCGCTGTTTATGAAAGGAATTTTCGGAGTTTTGGGTAGTCTTGACCTACCCCAGCCATTAAGGTTATTTCCTCTTCAACCCCCACCCCGTCAAAATAGTATGGGTTTACCCATTCTGCCGTAGGTTCCTTATGAGTACTCAGGCTGCCGAGGTATTGCATGTATTCTTCATAGTCATCTTTCTCCTCGATTGATGACTGTGCAGGAGTGACATCAAAAGTCATGGCTAGTAGCTCATCAGTGGCTTCAATGTCATTATCATCAACCCTGATGGGTTGATCCTGCTGTTGCCTCGTTTCTGGTGTTTGTTGGTAACTAGAGAATCGGAGGCTGATTGTGCCTTGAGCACCTTCCCATATGGCTACATCTGTGAGGATATTAGTGATTGGTTGAGTTGGTGGTCGAATGGTCCACCTTTGTCCTTGCAGGTCCTCACTTGATAACATTCTTCCTGGTATGCCCGGACTCCAGGGCTGGCTAGATATTCAGCTATGATGTTAACCGAGTATCTAAAGGTTGCATGGCTTGTATTGGTAAGCCTTCCCACCATTTGTCTTGTGAGTAGGAGGTTAGATTGTCCTCCTACCCAGTCTTCGTATCCTCTTGCCTGGATCACGATCTGGATGTGATTGTAGAAATCTGATATGGACATCATCATATCTGAAGTAAAGTATACCAGCTCTGTTCCCCGTTCCAAGTCAATCTCCATGGAACCGATGATACTCCTGGGGTTAGACCCCCAACTTGTGTCTCGTATGACAAGGAGTATGCGTACTCCTGCTCCTCTTTTATGCAGCGCATGGACTCAAATCATGACAAGTCCTATATGGATGTGTTGCATTCCTTCTTGTCTGAGTCTTTCAAATGACTCAGGGCGGACAAATGATAATCCATCATGCTCCTCTGCTGCCGTTATTCGGAGACGTTCTTCTGAATAGTGTTGATATACCCTGTGGCTTGGTTATGCCCAGTTGGTGGTGCATAGGTCTTCTGCGGGCATGATGCCTGCTATTCTCCATGATGAAATTCTTAACTGCTCATCTGGATTAAGTGGGGATTCCATTGAGCGGTTGTACATCCTTCCTGGAAGTATCCTCTGGACTACTTCTTGTACTTTCCTATGGATCCTCCTATAGTCACGGATTTGATCCTCAAAGCTTGGGATACTTTGAGTAGTTTCTTTTTCATTACTTCGTACTGGGGCTTGATCTGTCCTTCGTACATTTGCAGTATATGGTCCCTCCAGGATGGTTGCACTTTTTGTACTCCTTCTGGCCCTAGATGTCGTTCTGTTCATCTTGATGAACCAGTTCCGCTTGCCCTTTTTGCTTCCTCTCTTAGGGTTTTGGGGTCTTTGAAGAAGAAAATTTTGTTTACTGGTTTTGGAACAGGTCTAGGTTGATCTGGTCCAAGATCCAGTCCTTGCAACTTTGTTTGAAGTTCTTGGATTGATTGTTGTAGATCTGGCAGTGTTTGAACCGCTGAAGGTCTCCTTGGGCAACAAGGTTGTCAATCTTTTCTTCAAGTTTGGTGACCTTCCTTGTCAGTTGTACAACTAGCTCAATTAGTAGGTTGTTCTGCTTAATTAGCTTCTTAGTGTTTTCGGAGACTTGCTCGTTTTGATTTGCGTTTGCAAATCCCAATGATGGTTCTCCTAGTGCTTCAGTGGCTTGCAGGGCTTCTTGGTTGCTTGAATCAGTTGTAGTAGAAATGTAGGACATCTAGAAACATTGGTGGATACTTTCAACCAGTGTTTTGACTTCCCTTAGCTGCTGCTTCGTTTGCTCTGCTATTTTTAGAGCACTTTGCTCGATCTGCTTTGGCTGATCTATGATGGATTCGATCATTGTGGCCACTTCAGCCTTTGTGGGAAGATTTCCACTACAAGAAACTCGAGCATACACATCGGCAAAAATGGGTTGCTAACTGCATAAATACCGTTGTTAAGTCTGAACAGCGACAAAATCTTCGTCGCGGTAGCCCCCGTCGTTAAAGGTCTATACGTCGACAATTTTCCATTGTAAAAGGCTTGCCGCTGTTAGCATGTCAACTTTACAGTGGAATCAGGTTGTTGTTAAACACAGATGAACGGCGACAACACTTTTCTGATGTTAGAGCGGAATCAGGTTGTTGTTGGTCGATTTTTTTTCTACGATTTTTTTGTCCGATTTTAAATTATTTGTGTTCATCATTGGCTTCTTCATCCTTCTTCATCCATGGCTTCTTCGTCCTTCTTCATCCATGGATTCTTCATCCATATATCGTCACTTCATCATTTATGGCTTCATCCATGGCCGATTTTTTCATGACACTTCATCCATGGTGAAGGCATCGGAGAACCAGCACTTCTCGAGCTCCAACTCGCCTTCTACAGGTCCAGCTCGACTTCTCCAGCTCCAAGTCGCCTTCTCCAGCTCCAGCTCCAGTAGGCCTTCATCCATGGAACTTTGAGAAGCTCCAACAATTCATCCATGACAAGTCGGTCTAGCTTCAACTCACCTCCAGCTCAAGATCAAGCTTCAACTCGCCGAGAGGAAGCCGAGAGGGTGAAAGGAAGGGAGGGTGAGCTTCAATCCTTTGAAAAACGTTTTGAATGAAGGGAAGGTGAAGGGAAGGAAGGGAAGGAAGGGAAGATGAAAGGAAGGAAGGGAAGATATGAGAAAGTTCTGTAAAACGTGTAAATAAGTTGTTGAATGAAAAAAATTTGAATTTTTAAATCAGAGCGGGAAAAAAATTTGAAAATTTGATTTTTTAACAACAACAATAGTCGTCACTAAATAAACTATTTTACAAAAACAATTAAATCTGTTGTTGAATGACTATACTAATGTCAACAATATATTGACACGCAAATTTATTCTTACATTTTCCTGGTACTTATGTTTTAACGACGACAAAAATTGATTAGTTACGGCAAACAACCGTTGCTCATATCACTATATTTACGACAGAACATTTCGCATTTGAATATGTACATTTGCAATGAAAAATTCACCTGCTACTGATGGAGTTATTTAACATCAAGTGTTGGTCGACATTACACATTCATCCATGTAAAATATAAAGTGACGGCAAAAATTAACACTAAATGTATCTTATAACGGTGGAAAATATATTGTGCCTAATACGTAATAATAACAACAGCAAAAATTGTCGACACAATATACATATATTTAACTACAACTGTTAGCGTCAACACGGAAGTTTCGTTCCTGTTGCAACAGATTCTTGTAGTGTTCTATGGGGAAACATTTCTATTGTCTTTAGGGTTTCTTCCTGCCGATCTTCAAGCGATGACACCTTTTTGCTGAGTGTGTCTACCTGTTTAGCTAGAAGCTCCAAGGTTATTCCAATAAGCTCTTGCTTTGTTAAGAGCGTACGGAGATCTTTAGCTACTACTTTACCAACTAAAGATATTCTATCGAACGAGGTATCTATATTATGCGCGTTTAACCTTATTATATCTACTATGGTATTTAGTTGCTTGTTACTGGAATGATACTCATGTTCAAATCCTTCTTTGAAACAGATTAGGTTTTCACCGTCTTTATTTTTTATACTTCTTCCTTCCTTTAGTGCTAGATCAAGATATTCCAGAGGTTTTCGATTCCGGAAATGATCATCTATAGCTCTTTGGAACCTAGGATCGGACATAATTTTAGAACAAGTTTTTCTCTTCTCATTTCCTTTTACTGTCCGCGCTTCTAGGGTTCTTTTATCCTTCAATCCTTAAAACATTCAACCTACGACCATCTCCTCACCGTACTCACAATGCATGTTGCCCTCTTCCAGGGATTTATAGGACTAATACTACGCTGACGGGACTTGTTGGACTCAAGTTTTCGACTTTACTGTTTCTTAGATTTCTTAGATATTAGTTCCCTAATAGAACATCTGGTTTTAGGATATTACGAAAAGTAGTTCTTGACCAAAATTACAGCATAATCTAGTTTCATAAAGCATAGATACATATTTTATATCATTCATTCAAAATATTTTATAGCATTCATTCAAAAACTTTAACAAACATATACACAAGAGTAGCTTTACAAAGGTTGTTCTCAACACATACCTTAATGGCAATGTAATTGGAGTTATGCCAAGGGTGTTATTCACACAACAATACCTGACAGAGATGTGCAAAACAGTTGTCATGCAGCGAGGACTGAAGGACCTCAGTTTTTGTCGAGAAATCCCGATCCCATGATACTATAGGAATCTAACAAAGAAGTACAGGATAAGGAAGGCAAAGACTTACAAGGGGAAACCCCATGATTCCCAAGTACGTGTATTCAAGTGAAGGAAGTCGCCCTCTCATAAGTGCAAATGCTTTGTTTGCGGACAAGAAGGGCACTATGCCAGAGACTGCAAAACAAGGAGTGGTAATCTGGCCAGAGCAACCCTTATGGAAGGACAGGATCTCCCGGAGGACTGGGACGTTGTATCGCTGGACCTTAATGAACCGGACAGTGAAGGCATTTGCAGCGCTAGTGAAGGTGAAGCTAGCATGGCCCAAGAGGTAACAATGAGTCTCAGTGAAACACCATATGAGCTCAACCTGATGGCCCTATCATCTAATCAAGAAGACTATGGATGGATGGAAAAACCCCGAATCCCAAAGGAGCAAGAAGATTGTCTGCACCGATGGAGAGACGGGATAGTTGAAGGCTAAATGAATACTCATTTCTCGTGTGATGCCTGCAAAGGTCCATGCTTACCAAAGTATGGAGCGCAGTGCAGCAGATGTTGGCTTAAGGTCTGCTACATGTACTTGAAGGTATGCTTCTACCATCAAATAGTATTAGCACAAAAGAGGCGACCTTTGCCACCAAGGAAAACAAGCAATCGGCTCATGGAGGAAATGGCGTCTTATTAACTGGAACTTCATAAGGAAACCCAGTATCTAAAGGAAGAACTCCTACAATTCACTCAAGATAGACCTAGAAGCCCCAAAGGCCCTATTTCTGATGAAGATTGCAAGTCCTGGCACAAAGAGCTAAGGATTTAAGGAGATAAGAAAAAGTGGAAGCCCTCACTCGTGCCCAAGAAGATGAAGAATGGAGAAAATCCAGACAACAATCCAGATCCTCGAGGGAATGGAAAACCCAAGGAAGGATTCATGAAGGAGATGAAGGGGAGGATGAACAGTCTCAGGACTGTGAAGAAGAGGAAGAATGTCAAGCCATACTTATTGACTTTCATGATAAGGAAGTTGTAGCTTCCTCAACTGAAAAAGGGTGTTTAGCCAAAACACCTTTTTCCGGAGTTTACAATTTAAAGGTATTATTCTGAATACCTGGAATGGAAGGCTTCGGCCTTAATGCCATCTTGGACACTGGTGTATCAAAATGATGTGTCAACACGAGCTCGGTACCTAAGGAGGCATTGGAAGAAAGCAAATGTCCAGTCACTGTGTGGGCAGTTGCATCAAAAACAATAGGAACCCAAAAACTCAAAATGGCTATATGAAAATTGGAGGTAACCATTTTCCAATACCATTTATCTATTCCATGGATATGAAAATGGTAAATGGAATCCAAATACTGCTCAGTTTCAACTTCATAAGAATCAAAAAAGGAGGAATGAGGATAGAAGGGGATGAAGTAACCTTCTACACAAAGACAACAGTCATCAAGACTATAGAAAGCTCCCATATGGCAATACCATAATTGGATCTAGAGGAAAATGAATACCTTGCGACACAAGAGATCGTCCTCTACAACATAGGGAACCTACTCCCTAGCTTTAAAAACCACCTGACCCGGATGTTAGGAAGATTGGAGCAGGAGGGATTCATTGGTAAGGATCCCCAGAGACACTGGGCCAAAAACAAAGTAGTTTACAAAATCGACATCATTGACCCGAGTCAAACTATCACCTGCAAACCACTAGCTCAGGTCACACCCACCATGGAGGCACAATTCAAGGAACATATCAAGGCTTTGCTGGACATCGGGGTAATCAAAAAGTCTGCGAGTCATCATAGGACCAAAGCCCTTATGGTAAATTCGGGAACTTTCATCGACCCTAAAACAGGACAGGAGATGAAGGGTAAACCTCGAATGGTGTTCGACTACAGGATGCTCAATGAAAATACTTACAAGGATCAGTACTCCTTGCCAGGTTTTAACACCATCCTGAAAAAGGCAGGAAGGAGCACAATCTACTCCAAATTTGACCTCAAAAGCAGCTTTCATCAAGTAGCCATGGAGGAAGTATCGATCTCCTAGACGACATTCTTTGTCCTAGGAGGGTTGTATGAATGGCTAGTTATTCCATTTGGTCTGAAGAATGCCCCCACAATATTTCAGCAGAAAATGGATGAATGCGTGAAAGGAATGGATGCATTCATAGCAGCTTACATTGATGACATTCTGATTTTCTCAGAATCAGAAGGAGCCATCCTTGGAGAAGGAAGAATAGAGTTGCAGCCAAACATAATCAAGAAGATTGCCGACTTCCCAGATGAAAGGCTAAAAGAGCTCAAGGGATTGCAATCTTGGTTTGGAATCCTCAACTATGCCAGAAGTTACATCCTGAAGCTAGGAGTACTACTAGCACCCCTATACAATAAAATGTCAACGGCTGGGTCCAAGGAAAAAGACAGGTACCAGACCGTAAGGGTAAACTAAACCTACAAGACATGAATACCATAGCCACTTACAAGAAGCTTGTACAAAACCTTCCACCATTAGATCTCCCAGTAGAAGAAACATATGTAGTTCTGGAAATCGATGGATGCATGGAGGGATGGGGAGGAGTGGAAAAATGGTGAACCTCAGAGAAAGAATTTGCTTACGCCAGTGGCAAATTCTCTACCCCAAAGGCAACCATAGATGCAGAAATCTATGCAGCTATGGAAACATTCAGTGCCTTATAAATCCATTATTTGGATAAGAAGGAAATTACTCTCCGCACATATTGCCAAGAAATCATCAATTTGTATGATAAAATTATCCATAATAAACCCTCCAGGGTTAGATGAGCTAATTTTGTAGACTATGTCACTAGAACCTGACTGTAAATTAAGTTTGAGCACATTGATGGAAAACATAATGTATTAGCGGATAGCTTATCCCGCTTAGTTTGTATGATTTATACAGATAAATGGCAAGAGGAAGGTCCACAACCAGCAACACTCAAGGATTGCCTGAAAGCGTACGAAGAACTACAGGAAATTCAGCCCAAAGAAGTACGGTTGGATTTGGAAGCGCAACTAGGGCAGGGAATCCAGAAGCGATTCACCCAATGGATCTTCGATCCATCCTAGATGGCCAAAGGAGAAAAGACAAGTGTCCAGCGCTTGAAGAGCCTCAACCTACAACAAGGAAGAGAAATTGTAGATTTGGGAGATTCAAAATCCCAATTCTTGAAGAAGGAGACCCACGAGGGTACCGTGTGTTGGATAATTACCATGTGGATGCCCAAAAAAAATGCATGCTTGATGCACTCTGGAGTGCCAGGGAGCAAAAGCACAAACTCAATGTTTTCTGTTCGTTGCAAGTCTACTTATCAAAGGTGGAACAACCTCCTAAGGGTAAGGCTTTTGCGTATTACGCATTAGTAACAGGACCGGAGAAAGGGGTATATAGCGAATATCATGCTCTATGTAAGGCCAAGGAAGGTTTAAACCAAGCAAGCTGGAAAGGATTCTATTCCCTGCAAGAAGCAGAAGAGTGGCTTTTTCTACAGCTCTAGCATAATGACAAGATCACTATGATGTTGGATCAAGAAAGTACACCAGAAAAAGTCATGGAAGATGAAGCTCAACCCCCCCCCCCCCCCCCACCCCCCCACCCCCCCCCCCCACCCACCCCCATGAGCCTCAACCTTATCTTGCAAAAACTTCACCTGGCAGAAGACAAGATTCATAGTGTCAAAGAAGACTTTGACGAATTAATTGAACCAAACGGCCCACTAGGCCGTATCAACAAAAGACTACAGAGGGATATATGCATGGACGTTGAACCACCTAAAGGCTCGGAAGGCCCGGCCCATGATCTCAGGTTTGATTTTTTCTTAAAAGGATTAAAGAGACGTCACCAAGAATGTTACCAAAAGCATTTGTCATGAATGACAAAGAATTATCTATTATTACAACTATTGTTAAGTAGTTTGTCTTTTTTTCAATTATCGAGTTGTAAAGTCTACTTTTCTCATGTGACGATGGGGCCCCATGTGTACCCGGCAAAGAAAAGTAGATTCCCTGGCCTCCAGTTGTCCGTTGAAGATGAGTCGGGTCGGGGACGAGCTTATCTCTATCCCACTATACGATCTTTAGTTTGCAGTTTAGAAGCACACTACATTCTCTGGAGAAATCTTAAGGCATCTGCTACAAAGATTTTCTAATCCATCACTTCCGCACTAGCGATTTTCTTTGACGTCCGTCAAAATCTAACTGAAGATCATACCATCTTAGACAGTTTTAACATCAATACTTCAGAGTTTCCGACCAAAAATTGTGGAAACAAGCTTGAATATATTTAAAAAAAAAAAAAAAAAAAAGGTTACATAGAATTTAGGGTTAATATGTTGGGTAGCTAGATAGGATGCTGATTAGAAGTATTTTAATGATCTTTTAAATTTAGTAGTTTGCGGTGGAATTAGAAGGGAAAAAAAGAGTTACAATTATATTATTTCAAGAAACTAACAAACAATTTAGAAACAAAATCTAGAAAATAGAGGGGAAAATTGAGGTTTAAATATAATACATGTTATTAAAAATATGAAATAAGCAAAAATAATAATTAATGAGTTCTTTTTTTAATAAAAATATTATACATGATGAAATTCACAGATTACCGCTCAAATTTACCGTCTTTAGAAAGATTTTTATTTTACGATTATATTTTGTTGCAGTATGGATAAATGACGTGTTGTCAAGTCAATTTTTAATTAAAATTGACAGAAAAATAAATGAAGGTATTTTGTTACCCCATCTTTGAAAGTACAATTAATAAATATTGAAAAATCAAATTTAGTGATAAAGTGATAAAGTTGGGATCATTTTTTGGTAATTAACCATAAATAATATTTTAGTATTTTAATGCTTATAAATATATTTAATTTACTTTTATTTCGTGTAGTATTATCTAATTTGTAATATTGTAGTCGAGCCATTACTTTTTCTAAGTTATTTCTATTTATGAATTACTTTTTAAAAATTGATATTAAGCATTTTCTAATGACATGTGACTTTTTATATTTTAATTTTCATAAAATATTGCAATTAATTAATTGAAAATCGAATGCATATTTTCTTTTATTACATTATTTTAAATAGACATTTCGTGTAGAAACACTGATTAATAATTTACTATAACAAAACTTTCTATTTAAGTACAATTTCGATAAATGACAAACTAATAACTAGTATATATATATATATTGTCTTTGACAATTTTTCATAGCTCTATTTAAAGTGTATATTTTGTCCCCATTTTCCTTTAGTTAATAGCATGTTTTGTCTTTTTTAAATTCTTACTTTAGTGGGATGTATTGACAACATGGTATAATATTATGATGACAAAGAGGATTTCAAAGCCTCATCATGTACTCTATTTGGCAATCACCAAATATCTTTTGTCTTTTATTGAGAATATATATTCATAGATTAAAAAAAATTACGAGTTAAATAATATAATATCTCAAAATTCAATCACAAAAATACATAGAGATTGAAGGTTTGGTTATGTAGTAAAAAGTTGATTGATCGCTCACTTGTTTGTTATTTACGCGGAGACCCAATGTATTTAACTTTGCAAAATAACTGACATTTTTCACTTGTTTCAAAAGGACACATTTTTCTACTATGCAATATTCATATTACCTTTATCATAAAGGTAATAAGGTAATACAAAATATGAATAAATTTGTTTTTTTAATGGTCAAATTCGGTCTATATCAAAATCGAACATAAAATAGCATACCATATCAAATGGTCTTGATTTTAGTCTCGAGACCGAAATGACAAAATTGGAAATTTTTGGTTTCGGTCTTAGAACCGGAACGACGATCGGGGCCGAAATTCGCTCCTAGGGTTGTCAATGGTTAGGGTATGACACGAGTATGAGAAATATCATAACCATACCATATTTTTAAACTATATATCATAATCATTACGGGTACAATTTTAAATACCATAGTTGTATTCATTACCGTGGTTACTAACTACTGTTTTACCCGTACACCCACACTCATTACCACATGTAAAAATAATGCAACACCATGAATGTTCTCTTAATAAATACATAAATTTATGTTAGAAACAACAAAAATATTCAACATTAACACCCACACTCATTACCACATGTGAAAATAATGCAACACCATGGATGTTATCTTAATAAATACATAAATTTATGTTACAAACAACAAAAATATTCAACATTAACACCGTTCAATATTAGCATCATTCAATTAGAGTTCGTTCTAGAATCCTGAATTCGTGAAATTTGAAAAATAAAAACTCTACTTCTATTATTAGTATATACTAATATATTGATATTAAATAAATATTATATTTATATAATAAAAATGGTTATAGTCGTGGGTATGACTAAAATAACATAATCATAACCATTACAGATAGAAAATTCATCAACATAACTGCATCACACCATAATAGTACGGTTAACCATGTAAAAAATAAAAGTTATAACTATGGTTTTCGGATTTTCATCGTATCATTGTTGGCTCTATTCCCTCCTATACGTTGCAAAAATGTAAATGATGTATAAGTAGTACCTTACCTCCTAATAAAGTTGAGGCCCAACCAATGAGGTCAACCAAAGAGATCACTAAGGGAGATGGTTATATTAGGTGCTGAAAAATTTTGACGTCTCAAATAATTGAGCCGTAAAATTTTGGCGTCTCAAATAGAATTGAGTCGTCATGGAAAGTGTCAACTTTATATCGACAGCTCGAATGATACAGAGCCGTCATTTATTGAGCTGCGAAAAATAGTGTTATTACTATTATTCTCAGCTTTTTTTTGAGTCGTCTAGTTTTATTTTAATTTTTTTTGGCTGATTATTTTTTAAAATAATTGGAAATTGTCCATGTTTGTCCGCTGTTTGTCTTGGCACTTCATCCATGACCGATTTTTTCTCGACAATTCATCCATGGCTTCTTTATCGGAGAACCATTCTTGAGTAACCTTCTTCTTCTTCCTCTTCCCAGAACAATTCTCTAACGAAGATCCTGTTCCAGCTCCGGTTCCAGCTCGCCTCTTCCATCTCCGGTTCCAGCACCAGCCCTAACAAGTGCAGACGAACGGACGGACACGCTGGCGGTAGTTCTTCTCCTTCATCACGATAGTTTCAGTTCATCTCGATAGTTTTTCTCGGGCTTCAGCTCCAGCTCCAACGACGGTGAGGACTGCAAAAACGTGAGATAAAAAGAAGGCAAAGAAGATTTGAGTAGGAAAGATACAAAGGAGACAAAGAACACGACGGTGTACTGATAAAAGGGAAGAGAAGTTGAGGGAAGAAAATGGAAGAGAGAAGATTTGAAAAGAAGCAAAAATTTGAGAGAGGAAATTTTGAAAAGTTGATTTTTTCTTTCACGACTGAAAAAAGGATCCGTGAAAAATAATTTAATTTTCTTTTAATTAGCAACTGACATTTGAGACGCTAAAAATAATTTCTTCTTCATTTTTAAAATGTAGTGACGGTCATCCAACCAAGATTGAGTCGCAGATAAACTATTTTTGAGCCATTAAATTAATTATAGGACGGATCAACTATTTCTGAGTCGTGAATAATCATATAAATAAATTGTTCACAACTCAATAATGTTCGAGTCGTCCTATTGAGCCCCTAACATTTAACTCTCCCGTAGTGTAGAAACCGGTAATACGTGTGGAGTGAAATTGAAAGTCGAGACTTTAAGGTGCCAAATAAGTGATATTTACAACTGACATCTCCACACATATACATGGTATTAAGAACCTTCACCAATGCCAAACTGAGAGATTTAGATCCTGACCTAAAACTTATAACCCCTTGCTTTCTCTGTTATTTATGTGAGAAGGAAGAAAGAAAACAACATAATTAACCCACTTTTCTGTGTCGAAGGGAGCAAACCCTAAGCTCCCAACGTTTCCATCAAACCCCATTAAATCGCTTTCAAAGTCTCTCTCTCTCTCATAATACATATGAAAGAGAACAAGTGTTTAATGGCAGAGTTGGGTCTGAATTTGAAGAAAGGGTGGGGAGTAAGTGATTTTTCCTTTTCTTTTTCATTGTTCTTTATTATTTTATTTTATAATAATTGATGACCTAGGTTTGTATCATCAAACGAAGACTCAATAGTAGAAATTAATAACCCCAGTAGTAGAATTCAAGTCAGTAAGTAAATAAATAAACATAATGGTGAATGGATTACATCACGAAGCTAAGCAATGGGTCTTTCTCATTTTTGCTTTATAAATACCCATTTTCCACTTCCATTTTCTGCATCATCTTCTCCTTCAATCTCTCCAGAAGATAATAGAAGAAGACATCGAGTAAGCAGATCTTGTTTCATACTCAGATCCTTTGGCGAGTCTTCTTGTTTCTTTGTTTTGATTCTTGTTGAAGCTTCCAGGTAGCTGTAGAGATGATGTTTCCGAGCCAATCCAGAGACGAAGACTACTCATCTGCGTCTCCTCAGCAGAAAAACGGAAGGGGGAAGATCGTGATCAAGAGGATCGAGAACACAACCAATCGACAGGTCACGTTCTGCAAGAGGCGCAACGGTCTGCTCAAGAAAGCTTACGAGCTGTCTGTCCTCTGCGATGCAGAAATCGCCCTTATTGTCTTCTCCAGCCGCGGGCGCCTTTATGAGTATGCTAATCACAGGTCATTTTCTCTCTCTGAGCTTTTTTAAGACTTTCGATTTCTTTAACGAAACATCAGTGTGAGTTATTGTATGGGAACATGTTTATTTAGGGTTCTTCTCTTGATGAGTTTTCTAGATCTGGTGCAACATCCATAGAAAGAGAGATCTGTTAGCAAATGGAAGAAGCAAAGTCTTTTCTTTTCCTCATCTTCTTCATGATCTTGTTAAAAAGAAATATCTTTTCTTCTATATTTCTTTAAATTTTTATCCTCTTACTTTCTCGTCATCACTCCCTCTCTCTGGAGAGATCGGACTCAAAGAGGGTAAGTGAACAGAGGAGAGAAAAGCTGTCAAAGAGCTCATTAGTCCATTCCCATGACACTTCCTTAATAGCAGGTCAGATATTCACGTAAAACAAAGCAAAAAGGACAGAACAGCTTCTAACTTAGAGAGAGAGAGGGAGAGAGAGAGAGAGGTGGTCAAATTTGAAACTCTCCAACCAATCAAGAGAAGAGAGTCTTCTGTTGCTGTATTAGGGTTTGATGGACTGGGGTTAGGAAGATATGCTCAACTCCTCTTTCAAACCAATCACAGACAAATTAGGTTTTCATCAGTTCCTAACCCAAATTAGGGTTTCATGTTCCACGCCTAAATTAGTGTCTTGTCCTTCCCTTAAATCGATGTCAAGAATGAATTGTTTTTGCCCAAAATCTGTCACACCCACGTGGTCGATTAAGATATCTTATTTCCTGTTCATAGTCAAACATGACCAAATTAGGGTTTGATTAGGAGGTAATTCAGTTGTCCATGTTCCTTAACCATGCTGAAATGGGTAATCAAGCTCCACAAAAACTACGGTTTGTCTTCAAGATTATATAATTTTGTCCAAGTGAGATGGCGAAATGTTGTAAGACACGGATGTGTAAGTCTAATTGCCGTTGACACGGCTTAACAAACATAGAAGGGTAGGCTAATTAAGCATCCATTAGAGATTTTGTTGCAAAAGGAATCATATTGAACAGGTTTAATACCGACATTAAATAAGAGATATGTCAAACATCACATATCCAATTATAGTTTATCTTTTCAAGTCAGTTTGACAAAACACAAGTACTAAAACAATTTGTTTAAAGGAAATATCTAACCGAGGCAAGTTCAAAGGGGAATGATGAACATGAGGTTTTCTCAAGAATTGAGAATTTTGAAGTTGAGATTTTCTCCAACAAAAGAAAAAGAAAATTGGGTAACCTGTTTTAATTGTTCTGTTCTATTTAAACAAACAGGGATCCCTAATTTTTTAAGTCACTAGAAGATTGCACTGAGAATGTGTTGATAAGATCATGAGAGGTGTGGTCGAATTGGAGACTTGTTATTTTGGTTACAATACTGATGATTTGCATTCATTGACTATTGAATCAATCTCCTAAGTACTATCAATAAAATCATATCTTGCTTTCCAAGGGGGAAGCAAAGATTCTTGAATTTTGTAAGTGTTCTTGGGAATCAACCAAAAAAACATCTTCAGATTTATCTAGCAAGTATAGATCCGTTTCTTGGTGAACCTGTTTACAAAGTAGATAGGTTTAGTTTGATATGAATCTGTGACTCCATTATTACACTTGTTCCGCTATATATGTTTCTTTTCTACTAGTTACTGTTTTGGGTAATTGGTAGTCATCATCTTTGAGATTTTTTGTAGATACTGCTGGGTTAGGGCTCGCGGAAACCCAGGTATAGATTAGGTCGGTGCAGTTCAGAGAAGAATTTTTTATCACGTCATCCCTTAATTGTGTTTCACTTCCTACCTATTTCTGGAACCCCGTTTTTCCATTATGTTTCTCCCAACAAGTTTTAACTAAAAAACAACAATTAAATTTGTCTTTTTTTTAATAACAATGAACCACTTTGGTTTTGGTAAATAAATATTGGATTTAGAAAATCATTACTAATCTCATAAACTAGTTGTTTAGACTTTGTCTTTGTAGCAGAATTAATATTTCATACTGTGATGATGAAGAATGGTTTCATTAGGATCTGTAATTCAGATTTGAAGTGAGATAGAGAACATACTGAGTGATGTCAACTAAAAAAACGAATATTATATAATAGTAATAATACATAAATGGGGAGGGGTATAAGTCAATAGTGTAAATGGGGTTTTGACATCTGACAGAGCAGCAGTGAGTCAGCTAATCATGTCATTTTGAGAAGACAGAAAATCGAAACAGTTTTTCGAGAAAATTAAGGTATCAAACTTCCCAGGAAATAGGTGTAGTAGGAGTTACCTATCTTTGCTTAGGTGTAATTAACTATAATTGACTAATAAATCTCTCTAGGATCTTCCACGAAGGAACAGTTGGACGATAATTAATATTGTGTTAAACAATATTTTTGGCTAGTTGGTTTTTGATATACCATAAAAACAACCACAAGAACAAACAAAAACAAGTAACACACATTTCCATTCTAAATGATGAAGTCTTCTACGAGTTTCTTGGTGCGTTTTTCTGCAGCACACAACTTTCCCTCACTCATAATTGTTCTCTGTCTATCATTCACACATGTTGTTCTGTTTTTCTTCTTCACTCACTATTATCACACTTTCTTAAACACTAAACTCACCGTTTCACTAAACACAACAACATATAATAATAATATAAAGGGAAAAGTCTGAAAATGCTACAACATGTTTGACGAAAATGGTTTTACAATCCAAACGATTATTTTTTGTCCAACATGTTTGAAACGATGATAATTTGTATCTCCGTGACTTTTCTGTCAAAAAATTCCATTAAATATTTTTTATATTTACAAAATTAACCGAATATTTTTCTAAATGTTACAATTAAACCCTACAAATTTACACTAATGTTTCAAACAAGTCCCGACTCGATTCGAGCCACACATGGGTGCCCAAACCAGGGTCCGAACCCAGACCAGATCTCCCAACCATGGGGACCTGGTCTGGGTTCAGACCTAGACCATAGGACTCCCGATTGAGGCTGAATTGGAGCCCCAATCGGTTTGGACCGAACCGGTTGGGCGATCTGGTATGGATTAGATCCATACCATAGAACCCCCAATTGGGGCTCAATTTCTATGGTCTAGGTCCGAGCCCAGACCAGGTCCCCAGGGTTGGGTGACCTGGTCTAGGTTCGGGCCCTTACTAACGACTTGTTTGAGACATTAGTATAAGTTTGTAGGGTGTAATTGTAACATTTAAATTATTTGGTTCATTTTGCAATTATGAAAAATATTTAACATAATTTTTTAACAGAAAAGTAACGGAGGTACTAATTAGCATCATTTTCAAACGTATTGAACCATTAACCATCACTTAAAAAACAAGTTGCACCGAAAACCATTTTGTGCAAACATGTTTAACAATTTTCATACTTTTCCCTAATATAAAACAAATACATTAATTTAACACTCCCCCTTAATGTGTTGTTCTTGAACTCCTAGTAGCTCGCGAAACTTCTCGAACATGTCCTTTGACATGTCCTTAGTGAGAATATCCGCAACTTGATCTTTGAACTTGACATACACCATCTCGATTTCACATTTTTCGATCTTCTCACGAATGAAGTGGCGTTTCACTGTTATGTGTCCTGTCCTGCTTCTATACACCAGATTCTTTGCTATGGCAATAGCTGATTTGCTATCACAAAACATCAATGTCGCATTGTCTTGCTTCTCACCAATATCTTCCAAAATTCTCATCAACAACACGGCTTGAGAACATGCCATAGCCGCTTAAATATATTCTGCTTGCGTAGAGGATTGAGCAATTGATTCTTGTTTCTTTGATTGCCACGAAAACACACCTGAGTCAAGAGAAAAGACATATCCAGTTGTACTCTTCATATCATCTCTACATCCAGCCCAATCACTATCACAAAAGCCAATTAATTTCAACTCATCTCCTTTTGCAATACTTGACACCATACGCCAAGATCCCTCGAACATAACGGAAACTCGTTTGGCAACTCCAAGATGGAAGTGACTCAGACTTTGCATGAACCTCGACAACGTGCTCGAAGCAAACATAATATCTGGTCTCGTGGCAGTGAGATACATCAAACTTCCCACAATACTCCTAAAATATGGGTTATCCACTTCTCTACCTCCATTTTCTTTCCATAACTTCTCATTTGAAGCAAGTGGTGTTATCATTGTTTTGCAACCAAACATATGAAACCTCTTCAACATATTCTCAGCATATTTATTTTGACAAACAAACACACTGTCCTCTTGTTGATCAATCTCCAAACCAAGAAAATGATGTAGCAACCCCATATCACTCATCTCATATCTTCTCATCATATCATTCTTAAACTCTCTAATTAGCTCATCATCATTGCCAGTGAATATCAAATCATCAACATATATAGCAACAACAATAGTGGAAGTACATTGTTTCTTCACATAAAGAGTGGGCTCACTTTTGCTTTTGTTGAATTCATGATAAATGAGGTAGTTGTCTATCTGACTCTACCACTGTCGTGGTGCTTGTTTCAACCCGTACAATGCCTTGTTTAGCTTGTACAGTTTCTCTTATTCTTCTTCTTTCACAAATTCTTCAGGTTGATGAACATATATTTCTTCTTCTAATTCACCATTCAAGAAAGCCGACTTCACATCAAGTTGGTATAACAACCAAGCTTTCTTTGGGCGATGAGGACTCAAATTGTGTTCTTGGGCGAAACTAGAGCAAACGTTTCATGGTAGTCGACCCCAGCCTGTTGTGAGTACCCTTTAGCAACAAGTCTTGCTTTATTTTTCAAGACGAAACCATCAAGGTTATGCTTCACTTTGTAAATCTATCCACTTAACTCCAACAACTTCTCTATCAGTTGGCTTGTCTACAAGCTCCCATGTCTTGTTTTTCTCAATTATGTGCAACTTTTCTTCCATGGATTTCTTCCACCCTTCTTCTTGTATAGCTTCTTCAAAGATTTCTGACTCAACAATGTACACATTGCATGTCGCATATACATCTGGAAGTCTTCTCATTCTTTTCGGTGTACTATTCTAATTGGATGAATTAGAACCTGAACAACTGCTTGATGGCGATGATGGATCAATTCTAGGTGAATTTGGTGGAGAGTTTTCAACATTCTCTTCGTCACCTCCAAGTTCTTCTTCGGGAACAACATGTTTTTGAACTTGTTTTTCTTTCCAATTCCAACTAGTTTCTTCATCAAACAACACATCTCTACTAATGATGTTTTTTTTTTCTCTCTACAAGCTATACAACTGATAGCCCTTTGATGTTGAGTCATAACCCATGAAGATACATTTCTCACTTGTATCATCGAGCTTTGTCCTTTTCTCTTTCGGAACTTAAGCATAGCAAATAGACCCAAAAATTCTCAAGTGTTTCACTAGTGGCTTCTTTCTACACCAAGTCTCAATTGAGGTCTTGTTCTTAACTGCCTTTGTAGAACATCTATTCAAAAAATAGACTGTCGTGTAGATTGCTTCAGCCCAAAATGAATTAGGCAACCCTTTCTCCTTGATCATTGTTTTGCCCATCTCCACAACTGTTTGATTGTTTCTTTCAGACACTCCATTTTGTTGCGGAGAGTAACCAACTGTGAGTTGTCTTTCTATACATTCGTCATCACAAACCGTATCAAATTCTCGGGAGTTGTATTCTTTTCCTCAATCACTTCTCAACACTTTTATGTACCGACCACTTTGTTTCTCAACAAATCTTTTGAATCTTCTATACACGCCAAATACTTCTGATTTTTGTCTCAAGAAGTAAACCCATGTCATTCTTGTATAATTATCAATGAACAATATAAAGTATCGGTTACCTCCTTGAGATGGAGTTCTAATTGGCCCACACACATCGATATGAATGAGCTCTAGTCGTCGTTTTGCCCTCCATGCTCCTCCTTTCGGAAAAGCTTCTCGGTGGTGCTTCCCCATGGCAAACCCTTCACATACACCACTCTTCTCTTCAATTCTCGGCAATCCATGCACCATATTCTTCTCTCTCAATAACTTCATCTCATTAAAATACAAGTGTCCAAGTCTTTTGTGTCAAAGCCATGACTCGTCACTAACACGTGCCTTCAAAGCAACATCTCCCCCATAATTAAAACTCAACGGAAAACTTGTACTTCTCGTCATCTTTATCTTGGTCATCAACTAGTTATTTCCGTTCTTCTTATGATAAACACCATATCCTTTCTCCACAAGTTGACCAACACTCAATAAATTTTGATCTAGGTCGGGGACGAGCAACACATCATTAATGAACTTCATTCCCTCCATTGTTTGGATAGGAACCGTACCTTTTCCGACCACTTCTACAAGCGCACCGTTCCCCATCTTCACTTTTGCATTCACCTTCTCTTCTATCTTTGTGAAGATGCTTTTATCACTAGTCATGTGATTGCTACAACCACTATCAAGTAACCACACTTCATCTTTCTTTTCGTCCGCAACGTGACAACCGACATAAAACACTCCATTGTCATGATAATTTCCCTTCTCTTCGGAGACATTCGCTTGTTCATTCTTAAACCTACAATATTTTTGAACATGCCCAAACTTCTTGCAATTAAAACATTGCGGCTTCCCCTTGAACCAACAATCTTTCTCAAGATGTCCACTCCGTTTGCAAATATGACAAGTTTTTCCCGAATTTTCTGCATTATAACTTCTATCAAAATTTACTCTCCCTCGACCTCTTTGGCCTCTTCCTCTACTAAATCTTCCACCTATCGAAGATTCACCTCCGCGTTGCTCTTGAAATGATTGCTCTCTCAACTTATTTCCCAAGTTGAGTTTTGATTGTAAAGCACTCTCTAATGATTTTTCGGAGTATTTTAACACCCTTTGCTCATGTGATTGCAAGGATGTCATTAACTAGCGGACGGTTAATGTTGCCAAGTCTTTCGTTTCCTCAATAACCGACATGATCATATCATACTTCACGGTCAAGGTAATCAAAATTTTCTCAACAAGTCTTTTATCTCTTACTTCTTCTCCATAAAAACTCATTTGACTAGCAACTTCGGTAACTCGCGTGAAATAATCTTTCAAGCTTTCACCTTCCTTCATTTTCATATTTTCTAACTCGGCTCGCAAGGTTTGAAGTTTCATGGCTTGGACTTTTAGACGCCCTTGAAACTCTTCTTGCAAAACAATCCAAGCTTCATTTGTCGTATTACACCTCGTGATTCTCGGAAACAAAACATTCTCCTACATAGCTTGTTCAGTAAACGTTAGAGCTTTAGCATCTCTCTTTCGAGTATCTTTCAACTCGTTTTTTTGAATCTCACTCAATGTAGCTATAGAATCAAGCTCCTCAAATCCAAACTCAACTATATCCCACAAATCTTTAGACGTAAATATAGTATTGGCCTTTAAACTCCAATAGTCATAGTTTTCACCATTAAATATAGGAATTAAGAGTTGAGATACACCTTGTTCACGTGACTCAGCCATAGACGATTCAATTTCGTTGTTGATTGCTTTGATTTTGCACGGTCGTCCGTTTTTCGTTGGAACTATAGCTCGCCCAATCTACTCAATCCACCAGGCTCTGATACCAATTTGTTGGTTTGGGAGAGGCTAATCTAGCATAAAAACAACCACAAGAACAAGTAACACACATTTCCATTCTAAATGATAAAATCTTCGATGAGTTTCTTGCTGCGTTTTTCTGCAGCACACAACTTTCCCTCACTTATGATTGTTCTGTGTCTATCCTTCACACATGTTCTGTTTTTCTTCTTCACTCACTATTCTCACACTTTCGAAAACACTAAACTCACTGTTTCACTAATGATTGATTTTGGTCCAACATGTTTGAAAATGATGGTAATTGGTACCTCCGTTACTTTTCTGTTAATAAATTCTGTTGAATATTTTTTATATTTACAAAATTAACCAAATGTTTTTCTAAATGTTACAATTAAACCCTATAAACTTACACGGGCTGCATAGCAAATACAACTATCGCTTCCTCAGCCATTTCTTATTCTCCGAAGATCTGGATCATGAGAAAACAACACCCGAAATGAGACAAAGCATAGCAAAAACTTCATAAATCCAAGGAAGACGACGATAGGGATCTAGACAAGCACAATAATGGGTAATTGATCCACCGTAGTCGATAGCTTTTGCCGCATCGGAGTAGACCAGCTTTGCGAGCAATGTCGCTCCAATAACCTTGGACATTGTTTAGCATGTACCTCATTAACTTTTCGTCTTGCTCAGGAGACCACAAACTCTTGCGCAGCTTAACATTGTCATTAAAATGTGGACGTACTACACTTATTGTGATATGAACCGTCCGATCCGGGAATTGGTCCGCTCTCCGGTTCGAGGGTCGGTCCGGTTATGATAACTATAGTCTTCATTACTCTTTATTCATTTCACAGAAAAGAAAAAAATGCTCCTTTTGCACGTTACTATTTTTTAGCTTCCTCCTCTTCAGATTCCATAACAAGAACAATCAGAGTTCAACACTAAAATCAATTAGAAAGTGGAAAAAGTTCAAATCAATATTCTAATATATTTGCCTCTCTTAAATCTCATTATCATTAACCAACTTACTAATTTAGTGCATCTTATTCATGTTCATCTTTAGTTGCCTCCTCTTCATTCACTACCTTTGCAGATTCATGATCTGTACGACTCCGACTGTGATTTCACTACATTTACAGCTTCATGATTTGTATACGATTCCCGACTCTGAGTTCACCCTCGTCGGTGTGAAGAATTAGTTTTGGATTATTGGGAAAAGGGATGGGAAAGAGTCGAAAATGATGAGGGAAACGACGAGGAGGAAGGAGTAGTAGATTTCTAGTGTGAGGGTTGAGAGCAAAGTCGTCATACTTTACTTTAATATTGACATTAGAAGACAGCTACGTCCAGTTGAATGATTGAACAATTAGTCACATTCTGAAATGTAAGTAACCATTTAACAACACGGATAACTGATCAAAATATAAAATAAGTCAAACATAAATAACTAAATAGTTAATTAACCTTAAAAAAATCAGAATGACCGATAGATTTAGCATTGTTTGTTAAAATATGGTTCAAAATGGAATTAAATAGATTAAATCTAAAAGTTAAATGGGAAAAAATTGAAAAGGTCATGAAAATTTGGTGTCAAAAAGCCCTTTCATAGTTTTTCTTCGTTTCAGGAGCGTAATGAGACGTGTCTATGTTGTGCAGTGTTAGAGCAACCATAGAGAGGTACAAAAAGGCTTGTTCAGATGCGTCCAACAATGGCTCTGTTTCAGAAATCAATGCTCAAGTAAGTTTGTTCCATCCTTGCTCTAGTCACCATGAATTCATTTCTTCTTCTGCTGTTGCTTTTCAGTGCTTCTTATTCCATACCCTAACCCTAATCCCGACATTACGAAAAATAGCATGTAATGTTGCAGGGAATCACAAAAACTTAGAATCATAACCATTCTATTGACTTGATTCATGTACTAATTGTAACTTTATTGAACCTTATGTCTACGATCCATTCGAGGTGTGATACAATATTAGTTAGGTTTTGCTGTTTCAATCCCTTGAAATCTGCATTGTGCTCGATTCTGAACTGTATAAATAGAACAAAACAGTCTTTTGTTGTTTTGTATACGTTAAGGAATTTTGTTTGCCTTTGAAGAAATGGTGTTTTGTTTGACGATATTGATGTATATTGTTTGATCCTGTACCAGTATTACCAGCAAGAAGCTTCTAAATTGCGTACGCAGATCGGGAATCTGCAGAATATGAACAAGTAAGACTTCTTGTAATAATACAGATCGATGATGCATATGGGGTCACTATGTTTGATCTCTATCTATCTGTCTATCTATCTATCTATCTATCTATCTATCTATCTATCTATCTATCTATTACTTCGTCATAATGTTTTTGAAACAAATTGATCAGACAAATGACGGGTGAATCGTTAGTTGGAGTTCCTATGAAGGAGCTCAAGAACTTGGAGGCTAAGCTTGAAAGGAGTATAAGCCGAATCCGATCCAAAAAGGTACCTACCATGGTTTCCCATTGCTTTGATATAATTAATATTCAATGTGACTTGACTTATTCCATGGTTTCTCATTGTTTTGCAGAATGAGCTTCTTTTTGCAGAGATTGAGTTTATGCAGAAACGAGTAAGCATCCCACCATTATGTTTCAGATGAACTACATTCTTTGTGATTCTAAATATATGTATCGTGATGTTTTTGTAGGAATTTGAACTGCATAGCGCTAACCAGTTTCTTCGAGCAAAGGTGTTAAACAATATCTGTCGGTCGGTCTGTCCCTATAATTTATATATATATATATATGATGAAGAAGAAGAAGAAGAAGTAGAATGCTTACTTAGCTAGCTAATTCCATCATCTTGTCTGTGTGTTTGTGTTTTGTATATCCGAAGATTGTGGAAGGTGAGAGAGTCCCACAGGACATGAATTTGATGCCAGAAGGATCCAACTTTGCATCTGAGTTTCAGATTCAGACGCAATCATCTTCTCAGTTACCGACTCAGCAATACCATGACTCCAGAGACTACTTCCAGGTGGATGCGCTGCAGCCCAACCACACCTACCCTCCTCGTGAAGACACCATGTCCCTACAGTTAGTCTAAGAGGAAGCAGCAGCAGCAGAAGCTCGACTCTCTCTCTCTATCATAAATGTATGTATAGGTATCCTCCACTCAACAACTACTGCACCTACTGCTAGTGCTAGGGGTGGACCAAACCCTAGCCTAGCTAGCTCTTGCTTAACATGTCCAGATGGGGTTTGGATCATGCAGCATTCCATAGTATAATCTCCAGATTATATATGTCTGTCATATAGAATGTAATGTGTGAATCGACGACAAGGGATCCTTCTTTTAAATTAATAAATAAATAAATTAGCTAATGCTACTATTTCTCTTGACATTAGCTAAATCAATTAGTAAAATAATTGAGGTTTTAAAAGGAGAATTGTTTAATTCTATATCGGGCTTAAGCCAAGCCCAAAGGGCAATAGCACTATACAACTTGGGTTGGGGAGTCTGAAAATGGTATAACAAATTTCATGAAAATTGTTTTTTAACCCAAACGATTGGTTTTGATCCAATATGTTTGAAAATTATGGTAATTAGTACATCCGTTACTTTTCTATTAAAATATTTCGTTAAAATATTTCGTTAAATATTTTTCATATTTACAAAATTAACCAAAATATTTTTCTAAATTACAATTAAACCCTATAAACTTACACTAATGTTTCAAGAAGTCCCGACTCGATTCGAGTCACACCGGGGGTCTCCTAGACAGGGTTCGAACCCAGACTAGGTCACCCAACCCTGAGAACCTGGTCTGGGCTCAGACGTAGACTATAGGACCCCCCGATTGTGGCTCAATTGGAGCCACAATCGTTTGAACCGATCTGAATTAGGTCTGACTAGGGGATCACCGGTGTGGCTTGAATCGAGACGGGACTTGTTTGAAACATTCGTGTAAGTTTGTGGGTGTAATTGTAACATTTTAAAAAAATATTTGGTTAATTTTGCAAATATGAAAAATATTGACGGAATTTTTAACATAAAATTAACAGAGGTTATAACTTGGATATAACTTTGTTATATATACGTGCCTAATTTTTTAGTAATCCACTGGGGCGTGATTCATATCATAGTGGACTTCAACACCTCCGCACTGTGACAACTCCATCAAGGCACGACACCGATACATTTTTAATACTAGACGGGTTGAGACTCAACAAATTTCCTCTAACGCCCAAACCCGACCCAAACTCTGGTACATGAAGTAGAAACGGGAACAAACCCACGTTGGATACCCACAATGGGAAGCAACCCAACACAGTCAATCGGAATCGGACTTTGATATCGTGTTAAATTCTACATCGGAGTCAGAGTCGAGTGCTAAACTCAAAGGGCAACCACATTATACAAATTTGGTTTTAGGATGGAACCTAATTAAATTCTATAATTTAATTGGAGTTTAGGTCTAGCTCGCTCCGGATGTAGAATTTAACAAAAAAATAGGGAAAAGTATGAAAAAAATGTAACATGTTTGCCAGAAATTGTCAAAGCGACACAGTTGTATTATTTGATGTAACATGTTTGATGTTGTAGGTATTTGATGTAGTCGGTAAGTTTCCGTTCAAAATGTCCGTTAAGTGTGCACATGTCATGCACGTGACGTATTTGAAACGTGAAAGTCCTTAAATGCCCATGTCTTCTTCATAAGACAGTTATAACACACCTCTCTTGTTGGTGTCTTCTCCAATCTTCGGCTAAGCTCCAATCTTCTGCAGTGTTCGTGTCTTCTCCAAAGAATGATGTCACCGCACAAGTCCAGCAGCTCTTCTCGAAGCTCGAAGGCGCATGAAGAGTACCAACCGTTGATTTGCTACTGTGAGTTCGCTAGTCATGCCAAACCAGCTTCCACATGGAAGAATTTCGGTCGGTTTTTCTATGGGTGTCCCAATTATAAGGTGTGTTTGTCGATTTCATTTGGTTTTGACCCTAATTGTAGAATGAATTTGAAAATTGTTGCCCAACCACAGTTGTAAAGTTCCATTCGAAACCCTAATTCCCAAATTTGATTGCAGAACTACGGTTGTAATTACTTCGAGTGGAGTGACCCCCCAATGTGCATATACGGAAGGAGGGCCGTAAGCAAATTTCGAGATATGCATGGCCATATCGAAGACGAAGTTGTTCTTCTATGTAAGAGGGAGAAGATGTTAGTTATTGTTGTTGGAGTGCTTGTGGTCCTGCTTGTTTCTGTAATGTTAAAAGTAGTTGTCAGTTAAGCTGAGTCTGTGTTTTAAGTTTGCGGGTCGGTTGTAGGGTCATTATGTTTTTTAGTGTGTTGGTGTCAGAAAACATATGTTTTGTAATTGTTGGTTTTTGATGCAATATGTTTCTGAACAAGTATAACATAGATGTAACATGTTTGGCAAATTTCTGCAGAACATTACCAACACAACCGAATAGAATTCCACCTGAAAATCAAAACCTGTAACCCAGACCATACAGAGACCATACAAAACCTTTCAAAGTACCTTCATACAATACCTATTCCGCCAGAACACACACTAGTACATAAAAATCCACCAAAATCCACAAAAACAGTATAGTTCATCAAAATGACAGCATGCATGCTGCAAAGCACCTAAAAATACCTAGTTAATCATAATATCTAATCCGCAATAGCATAAATCTTCACTGAGTCGGGAATTTTGTGAACTTGCTTGACCTGAAACGGGGGGAACTCCCCGGGTGGAATGTAGGTGATAGTCCCATCCCTCTTGAGATCGTAATACTCAAGAAGTGTAGCGATTGTGCAGTAGGCGAACACTTCTTCGGTTATCTCCATTTCATACAATTTGTTGTTGTACACACCACCCACCCAACTGTCGTCGTAGTGAATCTTCAAAATCCACTTATCAGCACCTGAAGTCGACATTCAAACCTGCACAAAAGAGTGTTTGTCAGCACCCAAGTCGTTTGAAGAGAACAAACCAGTAAAACACACACAACACACACAGAACATTCGGTTAACAAATCAAAAATCCCAAATCAGTTAACATTCGTTTTACCTTCTAAACATATAAGTGAACATAGAAGTTAACTCCTTTGTTTCACCCACCAAACATGTGCAATCGGTTACCCTCTAAACAATCAAGCCGCAAAACAGTTCGGATTACACTACAAATCTGTCACCTTTGCAAAATTGGAATCATACAACTAAAAATCGGACCCAAACCTTCAATTTATAGAGCATGGAGGGGCTACGGAAGTTACCTTGGCGGGATATTGAGCGGGTACGTCTTCAGATTGAACAGAACAAAGGAGTCGACGCAACGATTCGCGGGAGAAGAAGAGTCGGTTGCAGCAGATGGGGTTTGAAGTCGCTTCGGTTGTCGGAGGGGTGGGATCTTCTTGTCGCAACAGCAGATGGGGTAGGATCTTCTTGTCGCATCAGCTGCCAGAACCGAAGTTAGGGTTTGAAGTGAGGAACGACGGGACGGGTCTTGGGTTCGAAGGTGAGTGACTTTGCTTCGGTATGGGTGTATGAACAACGAAGGGAAGTGGAGGGAAATAGGTGTAGGGGTATCTTGGGCATTTACGAAAAGATTTCATTAACATCTGACAAATCATATCACATGGCTGACACATGCAGGTTTTTAACGGGCAAACTGACGGAATAACAAACGTTTCCATCTAAAACCTACAACAGAAAACGTGTTACATCAATTACCTACACTCCAAAACTAGTTCCATCAACCACAATTTTTGGCAAACATGTTACATTTTTTTCATACTTTTCCCCCAAGACAATAAGCTGAAATCTTAATAGAAACACTTGGTTGCTCCTTACACGAAATACCGAAAGCAATTCTAATTGCATTTCCCTGCGTACAGTGGGAAACAGACTAAAATAAATTACCTAAAACAAACAAACTACATCAATACTTCAAGAGGACAATTTGCAAATGAAAATGTAATAAAAATATGTAAAACAAATGAACTTACATGATCAAAATGTTTTATCTTAAAAATATGTGGAATCATTTTAGAAGGATGTATTAATATAACACAATCAATATTTAGAAAACTAATGTCTAGGAATTGAATTAGATTTTATTTTTAGACTAGTTAGAAGAACAATGAATAAATAAAATAGTTTTAAATTTTAAAAATAATATAACTTCATTGTACTTTAAACTTTTCAATTAACTATTGTTTACAAAACAAATATTCTACATATGCTTTGCGAAAAGGCAGTTGTTGGGTATCAATAGTAACGACCCAATACGGGTAAGGCATCAAAGACCCAATAACTTTTCAAATGGGTAAAATCCAACACATTTAGAACTGGGTCGGCCTACACTAAGGGTAAGCTGACACACATAAAGCGATCTAGCACCAAACCCGACACTAAAGTGGACGCCAAAGTTCTTACATGTCGCCATCAACCAAGGCCAAAGTCTCATACTGCTCGCCATGGGAGCGCTCGCCAGTAGAGTCAAACCTCTCAACTCTGGTTCCACGACTGACACCGAATATACAGTTACGATGTCCCGTGTACATCGGGCACATATTCTACAAAGATTACATAAGGCAACTGCAATATTACGTGATAACCGTAATATCTGCTATCATTATCTGTAACGACACAATATTTCCACATATATTCGGTTATCTAAAACGGTTTGATCTTCCATCCCTATAAATGCTTCTGTTTTACATACGTTATATTACGTTTTGAGTTCATACACACAATATACCCATTTAAGAATCGCAGTGGGACACAGAGAAACCCCCTCTGTTGCGCTCCCCTTCTTGCAGGTCAGTCGGAGCTCCGGCGACAGAGTGCAGTCATCAACCAATTGACATCCAGATCACTGCCAAATCATCATCCAGTTAGCACCTAGGAAATTCAGAACCAACATTTGGCGTCGTTTGTGGGAAACGAGCAAACAGTCATACAGACTTGCTCTAACCACAACCGTCGAAAATAGGCTAACGAGCAATCTTCAGATAGCTAAGAATTCGTCGTCAGTTCACCGCTCGATCAGCAAGAACTTGCTAGCCAATCAATCTCTAATGTCTTCCCTCTGAGACCGTCATAAAAGCACATTGGTAATTCGAGACCAGCCCCGATTCCGCGTACCATCGAGATTTCAGTTCAACCAACCGTTCAAGTGGATGGGGATACCATTCAGGTAACCTCAGAGATGTTATCCCTCTTGGAAACTATCATAGGACAGGCTCGCAGACAAGCCCCTACTACTTATGAAGATCGTCCTCCCGTGGGGCTACTGGAAACAGAAACTGGAAATCCGCGTGCCACCACTCCTCTAGAAGACCAAGAGATAACCTCTAGACATCAGTCCATGCCTCCGGCCTCGACCGAAGCGTCGGCAGTCACCAATTCTGTCAATCCATCGAGTGTTTCACCGACAATAGAACAGTAGTCTCAATTCACTCTTGCCCAAGTTGAGGAGATCATGAACAAAAACATGAAAGGAAGAACGTGGAGCCGTCATGAACCTCTTTCGAGAACTATTCTCCCATCCATTCACCGTTGCCCTCACAGCAGTCAGGATACCAAAGGATGTGGTGGCAAGACCCATTCCCGAATACAGTGGCGAGGGAGATCCTGTGATCCACGTCAACAAGCATGAAGCCTTTTTTGGGTAAGTCGGATGATGATAACCACTTAGTTTTGCTATTTCCGTAAACCCTCTCGGGTTCGGCATTGTCTTGATTCTTTGGCCTCCCTGCAGGATCAATAGGGACATGGTATGAATTAAAGAACAAATTCTTAGAGTGATATATGGGCGAGCACCAGCTGCTGAAGAGCGTGGTCGCCTTAGGCTCCGTTAAGCAACAACCAAGAGAAAACTTGGTCGGATTTTATGGGCGTTTTCATAAGAACGTCACGGAGATTGATCGCTAAGTCACATATGAAGAGATCGTTCGAGCCTTTTACAGAGAGCTGAATGTGGCTAACAAAACTTCAAGAAAACTGCGCAACAACTACCATGTTCAGGAAATAGAGACACTAGAAGAGTTGGCAGTAAGGGCGAAAAGTTTCATAGACTTGGAAAGGGAAAATTCTAAAGCTAATTTTCTGGTATCAACCTCGCTAAGGGCTATTCCAGAGCCCCGACGCGATGGAAAAAAGGGAAAAGAATGACAGGCGAGGTCGTGAGAAGTCTAGATCTGAAGCCCCCAGACCAAGACATCGAGAGGTACCCGAGTATTTCACGCCTTTAAACAGGCAGATCTCAACGATACTAATCCAGATAGAAAGAATGTCATTAGCAAGACCACCAATGCCCCGAAAAAATGCTCAGCCTATGGGTAAAGATTTAGAGAGTTACTGCCGCTATCACAAAGTGAAAGGCCACAAGACTGATGATTGTCGTATTCTCAAGCAAGACATCGAGAAACTAATCCAGAGAGGCATGATGAAGGAGTTTGTGGCAGAAAGGGAGCGCAGTCGAAAGGCTCCACATAGAACCCATTCACCTATTCCCCAAGAACAATCTGGCTCATCCCAGGGCAAAACAGTGATAAACCTAATTGTCGGAGGGTTTGGAGCAGGAGGTGATGGGTCCAATGCAAGATAGAGATATGTCACACAAATCTCTACAGTTGCGCAGCTGGCAAAGAGCCCTCGACCTGAGGAAGATATCATCGTCTCATTCTCTGAAGAAGACGTGACACATGTCACAACTCCGCACAATGATGCTTTAGTCATCACGACAGTCATCGCAGGATGCGATATGAAAAGAATTATGATCGCTGGAGGGAGTTCGACATACATTCTGTTCTTGAACGCTTTCAAAAAGATGGAAAAATCCAAAAGAGATCTCAAGCGGGTCAACTTTCCACTCATTGGCTTTGCTAGGAGAACAACATATCTGATGGGAGCTATAACCCTGTCGGTATCCCTGGGCAAGTGATGGAAGAGCATAGAGGTGTTGGTCGCATTCATAGTGGTCGATGCACACACCTTATACAATGCCATCCTGGGGAGGACCACCATCAATCCACATAAGATTGTGACCTCCACAGTCCACCAGATAATTAAATTCCCTACACCGAATGGGATTGGAGAAGTTCTAGGCGATCAGCCGTCCTCACGACAATGCTAAGTGAAATGCCTTCGCAGGAAGAACCAAAGACAGTTTCTCGTCATCAAGACAGAGGCTGGCCCTCGTGAAGACAAAGCTCAGCCAACCCCAATTGAAGAACTGACATAAGTTGAGATAAATAGTCCAGAAAATAAAATACGCATCGGAACCACCTTGAATGACGACCAAAGGGATGCCTTGACCTCATTATTGAAAGAATACAAAGAATTGTTCGCTTGGAAGCCCAGTGACATGGCATGCATCAGGACCGACATAATCTCCCACGAGTTGAGGATAGATTCTTCGATCAAACCTATTGCTTAGAAACGAAAGTCATTTGGATCAGACAAACGCTTGACGATCAGACAAGAAGTAGGCAGACTACTTGAAGCCAAATTTTCCAGAGAGGTACACTTTCAAAGTTGGGTTGCCAATTCAGTGCTGGTGAAGAATTCGAACGGAAAGTGGAGAATGTGTGATGACTTCCACGACTTGAAAAAAGCCTGCCTCAAGGATTCGTACCCGCGGCCGCGAATTTACTAGCTAGCGGATGCAACCTCTGGTCACGAGATGGTAAGATTCATGGACGCCTATTCAGGCTATAATAAAATCCCAATGCACCCGGTCGTTGAAGCCCACACAACATTCTACGCCGATGGCGATATACTTTGCTATAAGGTGATGCCATTCGGCTTGATAAACGCACGAGCAACCTATCAGCGAATGGTAAATCGGTTGTTCCAAGAAATGTTGGGGCGAAATATGGAGACCTATGTGGATGACATGCTCGTTAAGTCAATCAAGAGGAGCCCTCATACGGAAGACCTTTGAGAAGCATTTGAATGCATGAGGAGACACAATGTTCGTCTGAATCCAATGAAATGCTTCTTTGGAGTAAAATCATGAAAATTCTTGGGTTTCATGGTCAGCGAAAGAGACATTGAGGCAAACCCCGAAACGCTCAAGGCTGTAGAAGAGATAAAGTACATGACTTGCCACAAGGAAGATCGGAGTCTGAATGGTTGCATGGACGCGCTTAATCGTTTCCTCTCAAGGGCGAGCCACATGTCCCTCCTGTTCTTCCAAATTCTCAGGGTAAACCGCAAGTTCGAATGGACGCCGGAGTGTGAGTCTACCGTTCAATCGCTCAAGCAGCACCTACAGAAACTCCCGGCCTTGGTGAAACTCATTCCCAATGAACCACTCTTTCTATATATAAGTATTAGCGAAGTCGCAGTCAGTGCAGTTTTAGTAATTGATTGAGGAAGTAAGCAAGGTACAATATACTTTGTAGGAAAGTTGTTTAATTCGTCTGAAATAAAATATATCAAGATTGAGAAGTATCTCTATGTCTTAGTTATGGATGCTTGAAAGTTGAGACCATACTTCCACACCCACACCATAACATTCCTCACTAACAAGCCCTTCTTACACTTCCTGACGAAGCCGGACTCTTTAGGAAGGATGGTCAAATGGTCGATTGAGTTGAGCGAATTCAAGATCAAATTTGCGCCAAAAACGACCATCAAAGGTCAAGCCTTGGCAGATTTTATAGTGGAAAGTACTAGCAATGGTCTCATAGAGGTGGGAAAACGACAAGAACAACCAAAAGACGAAGGAAAAATCTAGGAACTCTTTACGGATGGATCCTTTTCAAAAGAAGACTTGGGGCAGGATTAGTCATTTTCCCTCCTCAGGGCGAGCCTCTAAAATATGTGATCGCCCAAACATTAAAGGCGAGCAATAATGAAACTGAATCTGAAGCACTTATTACTAGGCTATAACTCGCTAATGGAATGAGTATAACGTCACTAAAGGCAAAAAGCGATTCAGAACTAATTGTCAAAAAAATCAATGGCACCTATGAAGCAAAGGGGGAAAAATGAAAAAGTACCTCAACATTGCCAAAAAATTGCATCGCCGAAATTCCGACGTTCGCGATCGAGTCAATTCCTCGCTAAGACAACTAACTAGCAGACTCCTTGAGCAAGCTGGCGTTCAGAGGAACAAAAGTACTGGAAATACACTTTCTAGAACAAACACTATACTCGATCCTCGAAAATTGAGCAGAAGTCTTCAATATTCAAGAGCAGGATAATTGAATGACTCTGTTACAAAACTTTCTAAAAGAAGGAAACCTGCCAGAAGACGAAGGCGAGGCCACAAAAACAAGTCGCCTAACGGCAAACTATCTTCTCATTGATGGAGAACTCTATAGGCGATGATACTCAACTCCCTATCTGAGATGTATTTCCCATCCGGAGACAGAAAGAGTTTTGCGTGAAGCTCACAAAGGAGTCGTCGCATGCCATGAAGGTGCACGATCATTGACGCGCAAAATATTCAGACTAGAGTATTATTGTCCAATCTTGAGCAAAGACGCAGTAGAATTAACGAAAAAGTGCGCGACTTGTATACAGTTCGCACAAAAATTCAGTTGACCACCAACATTGCTATCCCCAATGGTTTACCCTTGGCCATTCGCCCAATGGAGAATAGACATACAACAAGGTCCTATTACTTGGAAATTATGGAGGGCATAAGGCTACCTCGTCCTTTTAATTCCGAACATTTACGGAGGTTTTATGCATAGTCTGTAATCAGAATGTTATGTCAACAAAACGAACCATTCCTTCATAAAAAGCATAGCCACTTGAACCAAAACGAACAGTTCCAAAGAATGGATAGACTATCGAAAGATAAGACCTGACGCATACAAGCAGACGAACCAACAAAGGTGACAATCTCGTCATTCAAGCAAAGCGAGGATTACGAACGAACCTCAAAAGGTAAAGTTCTTCTCCCAATCAAGACCGAAAACGAGGGGCGAACAAACCATTAAAGGTAACAGTCCCCCTCCCCCCCAAACTAGACAAAGTAAAGACCTTCACTAAAAGGCGAACAAACCATCAAGGTACCATTTTCCTAAAAGTTAGGTAAAAGACGTGATATAAAAGACGAAAGAACCATCAAGGAAACAGTTTCCTAAAAGTTAGGCAATAAGCTTGATATAAAAGGTGAACAAACCATCAAGGTAACCGTTCCCTTACAAGTTGGACAACATAAAGACCTGATACAAAAGGCGAACGAACCATCAAGGTAACAGTTCCCTTACAAGTTGGGCAACATAAAGACCTGATACAAAAGGCTAATGAACCGTCAAGGTAACAGTTCCCTTATAACTTGGGCAAAACTAAGACCTGATACATAAGGCGAACGAACCCATTAAAAGGTTAACAGTTCCCTTACAAGTTGGGCACAATGGAGATGACAAACTGACAAAGTAACAGTCTCTCCAAAGAAAAGCTTAACGGGGCGTTTCTTTCACGGAATTCGGAATAAGGAATACGGAATAGGGAATAGGAATTAGGAATAAGGAATAGGAGTTAAGAATATGAAGTTGTTTCTTTGGTTGAATAGAATGGAATGTAATAAGGAATTTTGTTATTTCTTTGGTGGAATTGTATACAGAAAAGGAATGGAATGTGGTAAAATGACATATTTGCCCATCTTTGTATATGTATAGTATATAATAAAAATAATTTGTATTAATTAATTGTAAAACTTAAAAATATTAAAAACGTTTATTTAAATAATAAAGAAATTAAAAAAACAATTTTTTTAAAAGACCAATTTATTAATATTTTTTTAAAAAATAAAAAATGTAAATTGTCATGCAAAATAATATTTCTTAAACAATCAATTGATTACGTAACATTAACATGTTAGGAAGAAAATGTGAGCCAAAATAAACTAAACCATATCCCATGAATCTTGGAAAGACACATATTTCAACATCAGACATACATATATGAAGAGGGAAAGTAGAGTAGCTCCTAACTTGATTCTGCACCACTTGAGAAGCTGCTCTATACCGTGCTCTTATCAGTTTTCCTGGTTCCCCTGTGAATGGAAGTAACACCTTCAATGAAGCAAATAAATTCCATCTCTGAATACGAAAGTGGCATCTACATAAAAGAGAAATTTACAAATGTGAGATGCACCACTTAGTCACCTACCAATTGATTAGGCACTTCGTAGAAAATATATATACACTAAATAGTGAAGAAGGTGTAGGATGAGAAAGCAGCAAAGGAAGTAGGTTCCTTCATACACGTTCTGATTATCATTGAATCAACAGAATTCAAACCTTGCTCCAGTTTTACAGGGCTTACCTACTTTATCCTGTGAAGACAAAAAGAAAACGAGAGACTAATATATTAACAAATAATTGAGATCAGTCCAAGAATTAAAAAATTGAAGTTTGACGCAATAATGCAGTGATTAGTAGACTAACCCTAAGGCATTTAAATTACGATGAATTATATTATTTGAAGTCATTCATTACAATGTTGAAAGAGCTGCTCATAATTAGCTAAAAAAACATACTTTCAGAAAGGAAAAAAAAATAGAGCAAGCTTGAACAAGGTTTTAGAATCTTATACCAGATAGTTAATAGAGTTGGTGATCATTCTATACCAAGCATCAAATAACTTACTCTCCAACAAATGTGAAAAATAATACGAATATGGGACTAAACTTGTGTCCGCCCAATTGATCATTCAGTTCCTTTCATCCGTATCCGCGTACACATATGTGACCAAACTTGTCTCGGTTTCATTCTTCGCCAAAATCTCGCAATCTATGATGTTGTGGTTCGAGAATAGGATTCGGACCCTCGTGTCCTCATCCCATCATAGTGCAAGCCCTCCCAACACTCCTCTTGGGCTAACATAAAACTTGTTTTGCATATTCATTTTCTTCCTGATCGTCTCGCAATAGGTATCCCCGTTCTTGGTTTCCATGAGAAAGATTATATTCGGGCGATACCTCTTCGTGAGGTCTTTTAAATTTTGGATTGTTAAGGTAGACCTCAAACCTTGACAATTCCATGAGAGTAGATTCATTGGGCACCCGTAGCTGTTTTGGGACAGCTACCGGAACCTGGTTCTTGTGCATTTCGCTCACTCTCCTCCTGTGTGTTAATTGCAGCCCCCTCCTCCTCAGTTGGTCTAGGCATGGCTGATCGTGTTCCCTTCCCCTTCGGCCCTTCCCTGCCCCTGGTTTTCAGTCGCCTGACTCCTTTGGATTGTGCAGTCTGCTCCTCTGCTGCCTTCATTCTCTTGGGGCGGCCTTGGTCATCCTCCTGGTCATCAAGTGCGCGATTTAGGGACATACGATGCATGAAGGGGCTCAATCCCGATTCCAGCTTTGTGGGCTCGTCCGACCTCGGTCTTGGTGGTGTCTCAGGGGGATTCTCGACCATGTATGGGGTTGGTATATTGGGGTTATCTCTCGGAGTTGGGTCGGGTGGGCTGTCTGGGAGGTGGGTGATCATGAGGAGCATGGTTTGTTTGCTTCGGTGGGGGCTTGTGTGTGGGGTTCTGTGGTTGGTTGGGTCCTCCGGGTTGGCGGTGGTCTGGCTAGGGATATCATGGTAGTAGATGTGGATTGGGGTGTTGTGCATGGCGGGCAGGCTTGTGGTTGGTTTGGTCTGGGCGGTGGTGAGATGGACGTGGGCAGGTTGGTGGGATGTTGTTGTTATGGGTTGAGTACTGTGGGTATGGTTTTGTGGGTATGGTTTTGTGGTTTGGCTAGGGGTGGATGATCATGGACATTTTGCTTGAGTCTGTGGGAGTGACATCCTGCATCACCATGTCCCTGGGTGTTGTGTCCTCCGCCTCCGGTTTCTCAGTCTTCTCCTCGACCTCCATATCGTCTGCACCTTCTTTTTGCCCCTACTTCATCTGGCTCTGCGGTCCAGACTTGTACTCGGCCGCCCTATGGTGGTGCTTGTTAGCAGCTTGTTCTTCCGTTCGGGCCTCTGTCATTATATCGTACCATGACTTCCTCTCTCGCGGTTTGGCCCCCGGTGTGCTATGGCCACCTTCATCTTCTTGTGGTTCCTTTGTGATCCTACTAATTTGGTCTAGTGCCCACGAGCCATGGTCCATACGCAGGGGCTTTCGGGTTTGTTTCCGATCTTTGCACCTCTTCTTGGCATGTTTGGGTGGTGTGGCCTAACCTACCACACCCGTAGCAAAAGTCCGAGAGCCGTTCGTATTTAACTGTCACCCATTTCTCGGATCCTTGCGAATTTGTCCACCAAAACCCCGCAAGTAGAGGAATGGTTGCATCCACCTCCACCTTCATTCTCATGAAGCTTTTCTTCCTCATTTCCTCCCTCGTTTCTGTTACGATACATTTCCCGATCCGGTCACCGATGGTTCTAGCATTTCTGAGGCTGAAATTTTTTCATATCCCATATCATGAATTTGCACCCAGAATTGAATCATGTTAAAATCAACTTCACTCACGCTATAATTTGGTCCCATCTCTTAATGTTAATGATGTGACCGTTTATCGCCCATGGCGACATATCGACTATCCTTTGTCTATCCTCATCATTGGCAAACACAAATGTCAATATTCTCGGGGCTGTCTCTGATATCTTAACAGGACTAAACCTATCCCACGCTTTATCCAGCACACTATGCATGATATTCATTTTGATAGGCCTTTGCGAGATGAGCTTACCCACATATCGGTCCCCTTCCTCTTGAGGTGGTATCGAATTCAGGTCCAGGATTTTCCGGGGTCTATTCATATCTTCGGAGCTGTGTTGCGGACTTGTCGCCCGCACTGTGGTCCACATGACTTCAACACTGTCGCCGCCCTCAGCAGACCTGAAAGGAAAAGGATAGTGTTTTGGTGGTTAGGGTTTCGACCATGTTCAATCAAACAGTTTGCATGGTACTGTTCAATTGACAGCACTGTATCCCGATTTTGAATTGATTCCTAGTTTCGGCGCCTCTGGGACGGCTAGGCTCTGCGAACAGGGTGCCCCGCAGCTGAAAACACTTCTGCTAGATTGTGTTGTCCTAGCTTCGATGCTTTCCTGCGTGGACAGGGTGTGTTGTGATTGTCCCTGTCTAGGTGGTGAGTGGGTCTAGCTGGTAAGGTACTTGACGTCGCACCGGAGCTCCACCTCTCTGGTCCCTCCCCTTGTCGATGGTTTGCGTTGTCCTGATGTTGCTGGTTGAGAACTCAACGATCCCGACCAAGCGAGCAGTAGATTGGAAGGTATTGCTGCAGATTGGAAGTAATTGTTGCAGAAATTCCTTTCGTTTGGACTGGAGCTGTCGATTGGATTTGGACGGTAGCAAATTAATGAAAGGTGACAAAATCAAGTACTTGACTGATTTGGGGGTTTATCTCACAGCTAACCCTAGACTGGAGAGGATTTTCCCAAAGAATTGAATAAAGTTTTTTTTTTACCGTCTAGCCTGCGATTGAAGAAGAAGACAGGTGCCGTCCCGAGATCCTTCGTGACGTGCGCTTCCCCTGCAAACTGAGTCTATTGTTCTGTCCAACACGGCATAACACGAGCTTCTACGATTTCCAAGGCTTCCCCTTCATCACCGTCTATTTTTTTCAAATAAATGGTTCCTCTAAGTTCTAAGCCCGACTTACCATCTCGTAGTGTTGCTCGAAGCCAGGAGTGACCGATTTAGGGTTTTTTCGTTCTTCTCCATCTTCGGCGAGTACAGATCTGAAACAATCTCTGTTTGTTCCTCTTCATCTTCCTATGCATAGATAGTTTACTCTTCAATTATAAACATTTGAAGGACTTTTTGCTTGCTTTAACCAGCAAGTACACCATTTTTGTTGATGTCTGTAGTTGTCGTATCTGTGTGCTTAGAAACAAATCTATTTATTATCTCGTATCTGCAGTATCAATTTCCAATCTTTTGCTGTTTGAAGTCCTTTAGATATGCAGTTTCCCATGCCCCATAATTCAACTCACAATATCATTGGAGATGTGGTTGTTTGATTAGTCTTCGGCCATAAAACATGCTCTTTTTGTTAATGTCTGTTGATTCATTACGTTAAAAAGTACATTCTTGTTTCTGCACTCGAAGTCAACTGCCCTAACTTGTATCGAGCTCAACTTAATTGCAGGAATGGCTCGTGTCTATGATGGTAACTTGGATTCCCGAGCTGTTCATGCAATGGAAGAAGAGAAATAAGGAAAAGATGTTGATGAGGCATACAGTAGTCGAGAGCTATTTCTATTAGATTCTTGCTGGTTTGTTGAAGATGGTGACGAACTTGATATTGATGAATTGAACGAACTGGAATAAACTTTATCGAAATTTATTCAGATCCAGGAAGAAAGTTTCCAATGCATGATGATAATCTTGTGATGATAATTTTAAAAATATGTAAAATTAATGATTTTCGTGTTAATCGTGTCGTGTTTAATCGTGTATTTCCGCATCATAATCGTGTCGTTTCGTGTTGAATCGTATCATGTCTATGCATTACGTGTCGTGTCTAATCGTGTCGTGTCGTTTAACACGACATGACATTTTCCGATTTTTTATTTCCAATAAATTTAATTGTTCCCCGTGTCGTGTCCCATCTGATCTGTTACTTAATCGTGTTCGTGTCTGAAGTTTTGAGACATGTTTAAGATTTATCCGTTTGCACACGACACATGTTAAGATACGACACGATTAATAACACAATACGATTATACACAACACGATTGTCACTCCTAATTAAATACACCATGAAGTAACATAAGTGTTCAGCGTGATCCGGTAAAATTAAAGAGATTTTCAATAATATATGATATCATATATTCTAATTAACCTACATTATTATAATATGTTAAACTAAAAAAACAAAAAGATATATTTACTATTTTTAGTATATTAATTAAAATAAATTCTCGCACAAAACTAATGTTAATAATTGGATTAAGTACCAACTTGCTACTTGAATTTTAACGGTTTGTATAATTTGCCAAACAAAGTCTTTTTTAAACAAATTCCTAATTGATGTTATATAAAGTTATAGTTTGCTACCTCCATTTATACTATGTTTATTGTCAAATTGCTAGTTGAACCTTTGAGAAATTTATAATTTACTAGTTGAATTTTCAAGAAATTTATAATTTGCAAGCTGAATTTTGGGTAAATTTGCAATTTGTTAGTTGAACTTGAGAAAATTTGCAATTTGATAACTGACACGTGACGAGCATGTGCATGTCTCCATCACCATATAACAAAAATTAGATGAAACTTGCAAATTATAAATTTTAATAAGGTCAGTTATAAATTTATTCAATTTTTATTTAGCAAATTATTTAAATCAAAATTCAAATAAAAAATAAGTAATTATTCAAAATAAGTATTTTAAACATTAGTTTTAATTTAGGTAAAATCTAGCCCAACATGTACGTTAATGAATATATAATCCTAATAATTAGATGGGTAATGATTAAAAAAAAACTATTATTTTTTTTGGTAATTAAAAAGTATCAAAATTAAAAAAGCTTGACTATGATTATTTAAAACTAATTTAAGGGTTGATTTACTTTTTCCATCAAACAACATGAGCTTAAGGACATTCGCAATACGATTCAACATGTCTTGAAAGTTCTCTTTTAGTTGCACTACTTCTCCTGCAAATGCATCCACTAGTCAATTAGCTTCCCAAAAGATATGTGGGATCTTGAATTTCTTAAACTCCGCAGTCAACTTTATGCTATCGAAAATTAAGGGCATTAGTGGTTTATCCAAATTGTTATCTTCCCCTAGCAGATTTATAGCTTCTTGTGCATCAGATTCCACATGTAGAGCTTTCACTCCCATGTTTTAGGTAACTAATAACCCATCTCTAATAGTCCACATCTCTGCCACAAGGTTGTTTGTGATGCCAACCCACCTTTAGAAATCTTTTACCTAACCACCCCATTTGTTTCTCACGACCCTCTCGCCCTCTGTCCGTTTAGGGTTGCCCAAAGTCTAACCATCCATGTTAAGTTGGATGATTTTGATCCATCCTTGAGTTGGAGGCGTCCAACCCACACTGATGTTTCAACCTATCTTTATGAGTTTGTTGCTCTTGAATACCTCTGAGATGTCCTTTGCCTATGCGAGAGTTAGATAGGAACATCAATAGAAACAAGGAGATTATTAAAACTATGTGCATTCTTATTCTTCCATAGGAATCAAATGCAAGATGAGAAGATAAATTGTCATTCTATCATCTTCGCATGTGCGTATGAGTTCCTGCAATTTGATTCAAATCAATTATAAATGTTAGTCATATAAAAATCTTTCAAATCCTTAGGGACCCAAATAATCTCCCAAACTTTCTTGGTAACCATGCAATCCAGATGATATGAATAGTGTTTTCTTCATGATTACCACAAAACTGACAAAGAGGGCTGATATTCATGGTTATTTTGTTTAACATGTTCACCATGGAGATTCTGTTGTGATCGCAAATCCAGATGAAGTATTTGATACGAGGAATTGAATCACATTCTCAAATCCAACTCCAGTTTCTTACCTCAAAATACGTGATTTTGATTCAATCTTGCTTGATGAAATGGTGGACTAAAGACATCGGCGGGATCTCTTTAGCATCTCCCAAACAAATTTCCTTATCATGTATCTTCAAAGACGTGCTTCTAGCAATGTCCCATAATTTTTCTTTTAAGTTCACCGGTAAATTGAACGAGATAAGGTTGAAATCCAACTTCCCTGTCTCAGTGGTCATGTCTTTAACTGTAATTTGGTCCTCATGGCAGGAGAGGGGACCACTAATAACTGATCTAAGGGGTGTCTGACCTAACCAAATATCATACCAAAATTTAATCTTTTTCCTCTCCCCGATTATCGAACCCATACCATTATCCATGGTTTTCTTTCCATGCACCAACACTTTCCAATTAGGAGATCCATACTGGTAGGTTTCCTATTAGGATTCAAATATTTGAATTTGAAAATCTTCACCCAAGGATCTGAATATTTCTTGCATGTCCATGTAAAGTTAGCAAGCAGAGCAAAGTTGATTTCCCTAGGGAGAGGGATATTCAAACCTGTTTAGGCAGCGTAACCGAGTTCAAATTAAACGCATGTAACTTCCTTTTATCATCATTAGGCCCCAAAGGAAATCCCTATTTAGATTTTACAAATCATTACAAGTAGCAGACGACAGGTATGTACACATAATGATATAAAAAGGGATGGATGGCATAAATGCATTTATGAGGACATTTTTGTCTACCATAGATTCTCCCGAACTGTTTTAAACCTAATTTTATCGAAATTAAAGTTAAACGATAATTTGTCTTTGCTAAAAAATGGGATAAAAGTTATTTAGGTATCTCAAAAGTCAAGTTTTTACAAATAGGTACCTCAGAAAAAATTTGTTACTTTGGGGTACCTCAAAAGTCAGAAATGTATTTACTTTGATTGGGTACCTAAATGTAATTAACAAAAAAAAAACAAATGACATCTCAATAAAGACAAAATAAATATATTTGATTGATACAATAAAACAATTTAGAGATACGTGAAATCAATAGTAAAATATAAAGTAGAATTAACTTAATGGAACAAAATACTACATACGTCACGGGCACATGACCGAAATATTAAAATACATACATTTATAATTTCTGAGGTACCCGAAAGTAACAAAATTTATCTAAGGTACGTATTTTTTTAAACATGATTTCTGAGGTACCTAGATGACTTTTATCGCCTCAAAAAATCCACAGAGAAACCCAAATAAGAACCACTTTCTCCATTTTTTTTTATACCCAAGAGATTAGACAAATTAAAGGCGTCATGTTTAGACAAGTTTTAAAAAATATATAATTTGAGATTTTACAAGACTAACTTTTTTACCCAAGATGAAGCAAAATGTATCCAAGGTTATTTTCATGGTCTCACAATTTTGAACAGAGGCCGACCCTAAGACAAATATTCGATGTAGAGGATGAGAATTTAAGGAGAAAGAAGATACCCTGCCTAATCCCACGAGAAGTAGAGAAAAGGTCCATTTTACCACCATTCAACAAGATCGTAATAGTGGTACAAGACACAGTCCATGATAACTTTGGTAAGGGCCAAAGGAATTTTGAAATGTTGAAAAGTTTTGTAGACAAAATATCATTCAAGTCTATCATAAACATTTTCCAAATCAAGTTTTAACATCATCAAGGTAGATTTGCCTCTCTTGATCTTAAGAGACTCAATCACATATCTAAGGATAACAACAGTATCGATCGATCTCCTACTCGGGATAAAGCTCACTTGAAAATGAGAGACATTGTGGTTCATTGGGGTTTCATCCTACTAACAAACAATTTTGAAATCAGTTTATAAACTTTGTTGCATAGACTAATAGACTCAATTTGACTAACCGAGTTGGGGTTAATCGTTTTGGTAATTAGGCAGATAAAACTTTCATTGAGAGTCTTAGGGGGATTACCCTAATAAACATTAGAAATGACAGTGCAAACCGAATCACCCACTGTTAGGATGACTAAGTATAGAGTAAGAAGATGAACACTGCAGCTGGTTTCGACAAAAGTATCAAAGTACAAGATAGCTTGTGAAGCAAGAAACAAGTCTAGATAGATGTAGATTGTTGTAGAGTATTCAAGAATTCTCTAGAATTCTCAAGAATAGATGGAGGCATAGCTGATTCTATGTTGTATATAAACCATTCATTGTATCTTGGATTGTTAACCTGAGTCAATAGTAAAGATTCAAGTTGTGTTATTTCTGTTTTAACAGATTACTTGCTCTCTAAGCTTTCTTCTTCATCTCGATCTTCTTCTCAAATCTTCAATTCTGGTTCAATCTCAGAATACTTACATGGTATTAGATCCATTCGTCACGGAATTCACAGAAAAACTCTGAAGATTCATCGCAGCAATCTATGATTCAAAATCCTTTGCATTTATCTCTGGTATTCGTGTGATTCTGTTTCAATTCTTTTGGTTAATCTTGTGAAGTATCAGTCGGTTTCATCTTTCTTATGCTGTGAGTTACTTCGTTACTTCTGTTGAGTGAATATGGAAGAAACAACTACGCCCTTCTTCAACAAGAGGATATGTCAACTGACCGGAAAGGATAATTTCCAATCGTGGAATCAACAAGTGCTTCCAGCAGTAAGAGGATTCAATCTTGAAGAACTTCTGTTTGGAACTCTGCATGTTTCTCCAATGATAGATGACAGTGAAGGTAACAAATTCATTAATCCTGACTATGCTAAGCATACACAGCAAGATAGCTCATTAGCTTCGTGGTTATTAGCATCCATCGCATCGTCAATAAGCAAGGGTTTAGTTGGTTGCATGACTACTGCTTCAATTTGGTCTAAACTTCATCAACATTTCTCTTCATCATCCACCACTAGGATAATGAATCTTTATGACATACTTAAGGTCAGAAAACATTACAACCAGTCTATGCGAGAGTACCTTATAGAGATACAGTTGGTCTGCGATAGTCTGGCTGGGTGTGGTCATCCCATAGAGGAGATGCAGCAGATCTCCATCATTCTGAACGGTGTCAAGGGGTAATATGACAACATTGTTTCTGTCATTCATGCAAGTAGGAACCCCTATGATCTTGCATCTGTAAGTTCTGTCTTGTTAGATGCTGAAGCCAGACAAAGGAAATTAGTTTCGAAACATCTTTTCCTTATGCTAATGCTGTTATGAAGCCTGTTAGTTCTGCAGATCAACAAGCAGTCGTTATCTCTAATACCAATGCTGAATCTAGGTCGAATTTGTCAGTTGATACTGGACAACACATGTCATTGACTCCAGAATATCAAGTTAACAACGCTGGATATGGCCGAGGAAAATGTCGAGGTGCTGGTAACAATAAACCAGAATGCCAATTATGTGGTAAATTTGTCCATTTGGTGCAAAGGTGCTTCCAGCGCTTCACTGTGCATTTTCAAGGGGTTACAACTCAACCTCAAAAATTCAGTGCAAATTTAACAACACCAGTTCATTGGAACAATGAAAGTGAATTGCAGTCCTACCAACAACCTCATTAGAATCCTATTTCTCAGCAAGAGACTCATATACCATATATGTTTAATCTGTATCAGCCGTCAATGATCAATCCATATCAACCACCCTTCAATCCCTATGAACCATCTTTTACTCCATATCTTCCTCCCTGCCCTCCTGTTCAGCAGAATCAACATGCTCAACCATCTAAAGCTCATAGTCAAGTTAATGTCATAGCCACAACACATCAGATAAATATAGACAAGGCTTGGTACCCGGATTCTGGTGCAACCAATCACTTTTCACAAGGACCACCACCATGTATAGGAACTCAACCTTATCTAGGCACAAGTAAAGTACAGGTTGCTAATGACTCTTATCTTGACATAAATAGCATAGGAAATTCTGTCATTCATACATCTTCTAACCCTCTTTTGTTAAATAACCTGCTTTACACACCTAAAATAATGAAAAACCTTGTGTTTGTTTCTCGGTTTACGAAGGACAACAAGGTGTTCTTTGAGTTTCATCCTACATGCTCCTTGGTAAAAGATGTTGTGACAAGAGAGGTTTTGCTTAGGGGTATTGAGTTCAATAGGTTGTACAAATTAGATGTTAGTCAAATGGTTGATAAATCTGCTTGATGTTTGTCATCTTGTTTACTTGCAAACAATGGAAGTTTATATGTTGCTGTCATGCATGATTCTGCTGATAACACTAGTCAAATGAATAATATTGATGTTGGTATAAATGAGATGAGTTGTTTGACTAGCAAAGTAAAAATTAAATCTTCAATTCTTCATCAGAGGCTTGGGCATCCTTTTGAGAATACGTTAAACATGATTCTTAAAGCTAAGAACATATCTGTGATATCTGATGATGGCTTGTGTACTACTTGTGTTGTTGGTAAATGTATAAAACTTCCTTTCTCTGATTCTAAGACAATTTACAATACTCCGCTTGAACTCATAGAATTGGATATTTGGGGCCCTGGACCTCTAGTTTCTAATGGTTGTTCTTATTACCTAAGTATAGTTGATGTTTTATCAAGATTCACATGGATATATTTTTTGAAAAAGAAAAGTGATGTCTCTCAATTGTTTCCTCAGTTTCACAGAACAGCTGAAAAACAGCTTGGAGTTCAGCTAAAATCCATTCAAACTGACAATGGTAGGGAATTCAAGGCTCTTAGCTCATACCTGTCTCAATTTGGAATATCTCATCGATTTACTTGCATATACACGTCAGAGCAGAATGCGATTGTAGAGCGTAAACATAGGCACATAGTTGAGACATGTTTGACTCTTATGAAGAATGCATCTCTTCCTATGCAGTATTGGACATATGCATTCTTCACTGCAATCTTCTTAATAAATCGATTGCCTTATAAAGTTCTTTTTAATGTCTCTCCCCATGATAAACTGTTTCTCAAATCTCATGATTGTGATTTTTTTAGGGTATTTGGGTGTCTATGTTTTCCTCTGTAACACCCATATAATAAACATAAACTAGACTTTAGATCTGCTCCCTGTGTGTTTATTGGCTATTGTGCGAACCAACATGGTTACAAATGCTTGGATGCTGCTGGACGAGTTTATGTTTCCAGACATGTTAAATTTCACGAGACTGTCTTTCCATTTGCAGATACTAATGGACCTTTTATGCAATCTTCTGCTACTAAGAATACAGAAACTTCAGTGCCCTTCTTCTTGCCTTTTAACTCCGGTGCTTGTAGTCCAATTGATGTGGATTCTCAATCTCCTGTGCAGAATATTGTGTCTCCTATTTCAGAGCATACAAGTATTCCTGATCAATCTACTGATCTTTCTAACAGACAATCTTCATCTGATAATAATGACAGAACTCAAGAAATTTCCATAGTGTCAGCAGGTAATGCCTCTGAACCTGTTGATGAACATGTTTTACCGTTGCCTGATAACTTCACTAGATATAAGCCACAAGGGTCAATGCTTGTACCACATGAGTCGTCTATTCATCCAAGTAATATAAGTGCTCAGTCTTCTCAGAATAAGAGTTCATCAGTGTCAGCAAATATCAGGTACACTTTACAAAATTCATCTCTTGTTCCGGTTATTTCAAATGAGCATCAAGAACAAGTCTTAAATGCTGGTAATCAGTCAACAGCAGAAAATTTAGTCTTACCTGGTTCTAGAACTAATACTCATTCTATGATTACCAGGTCAAAGACTAAAGATTTTACAGCATTGACAACCAGTCTTCATCAGCTTGATGAGTTTACTGATTCACCTCTACCTGATATATATAATGCTATGCAAACTTCTCACTCGGCTCAAGCAGTAAAAGATGAACTATATGCTCTGGCAGTTAACAATACTTGGTCTCTAACAACTCTACCTGGAGGTAGAATACCCGTGGGATGCAAATGGCTGTTGAAAGTTAAGAAAAATCCAGATGGTACAGTTGCTAGGTACAAGGCTAGATTGGTAGCAAAAGGGTTTTTCGCAAAAACCAGGCTTTGCTTTTCAGGATACCTTTAGCCCAGTTGTTAAACCTCCTACAGTTCGTATCATTCTCACTCTGACATTGACTCACAAATGGACTATTCGACAAGTTCATGTCAACAATGCATTTCTTCACGGGGAGTTGTCTGAAGATGTGTACATGACTCAACCACCGGGATTTGAGCAAAGTGATGATCAAGGAAGAGTGATGGTATGCAGGTTGAACAAGGCTCTATATGGTCTAAAACAGACCCCTATAGTGTGGTTTGAAAGGTTTAAAATTTTCTTGATTCATTCTATTGGATTTACTACTTCTCTTGCGGATAATTGCTTATTTTTAAAGAATACTAATAAAGCTAGTGTCTATCTGTTGGTATATGTGGATGACATAGTGGTTACAGGTAGCGATGCTGAGGCTGCAGAAATCGTCATTCAACATATTAATCAAGAGTTCAAGTTGAAAGATCTTGGGTTGCTCAACTATTTTTTAGGAATGGATGTTCAGGTTACTGAGGATTGCTTGTTACTTGCACAAAAGAAGTATATTTATGAATTGTTACTTAAGGTTGGGTTGTCAAATGCATCTGCTTTACCTACTCCAATGTCAGGTAATTTTTTGAGCAAATCTGCTTCTTAATCTTATTCAACTCCTGCTGATTGTACTTTGTATAGAAGTACCGTAGGGGCTCTACAACATGTATGCATCGCCATACCCGATATCAGTTTTGCTGTCAACAAACTTAGCCAATATATGCAACAACCTACTGTTGGACACTAGAAGGCGGTTCTTAGAGTTCTTAGATATCTAAAATGAACCATTAATCATGGTCTTCTATTTAGAGCTGCTCCTGTATCTTCGTCTGAGGTAACATTAGTTTCATATGTTAATGCTGATTGGGGAAGTGAAACTGAGGATAGGAAATCTGTGTCAGGTCATTACCTTTTGCTTAATAATAATAATAATCCTATAGTTTGGAGTTCAAAAAAGCAATCTTTTATCTCCAGGTCTTGTTCTGAGGCTGAATATAGATCAGCAGCTAATGCAATGTGTGAAGTTCTATGGGTTGTTTCATTGTTATCTGAGCTGAGTATTAAACTGTCTTCTATACCTGTTATATGGTGTGAGAATACAGGTGTGGTTGCCTTGACAGAAAATCCCATTCAACACTCGAAGATGAAACATGTAGAGTTGGATCTGTGTTTTGTTCTAGAGAAGGTGCAGAGTGGTCAAGTTGTTGTTAATTTCGTGCCTGCATCAGATCAAGTTGCAGATATCTTAACCAAACCTCTCACGTAATTGTTTTTCTCAGTTTAGAGATAAACTTGGTGTTATGACATTTGATGAAAATCAGACTAACAGTTTAGGATATGAAGTTAGGGATATAAGTGAATCAGATTATGTTTCTGAGTAGTTTATGATTTGTTTCTGTTTTTCAATCTGTCTTGTTTTTTGAATGTTTTCTCTTCACCAGTTTGTTTGTTCAGTTGCTTCTCTTACTTAGTTCATCTCTCAATCTTTGCTCTGTGTTTTTCTTTTCTCATAGTGATTGGTGGCTTTAAGCAATTTTTTTTCTTCTGAAAGGTCTGTTCCTACTATCCAATATTATGATGTTTGGATTACAGTCTATCAGATAAAATTGTTTTGGTTTCTACTCATGATTGTTATCTTGATTTCCTTCTATGTTTTATAGGGAAATGTTATCATGTGTAGGTTAGTACTGAATTATATGCTATTCGTAGTTATCTCATCTACTGTTAATCATGATTGTTGAATTCTATTGCATATAGTTTAGTCAAATTCATGTCCTACAGTTCATCATCTGTGAATTCTCAGCTATGGAAACAGAGAAAGGTAAACTGAGATACGTACTAAGAGTAGAGTTTGATTTCATATAATGTTAATATATCTGAAAGAATGTGAATTTGTTTACATCTGTTATCTGGTTAATGGATCAGATTCTTCTCAGGATCATTGTCATTAAAGTTTCTGAGAATGTTGAGAAAAGAACTTCATTGAGGAATGTTAGGATGACTAATTATTGAGTAAGAAGATGAACATTGCAGCTGGTTTCGACAAAAGTATCAAATGACAAGATAGCTTGCGAAGCAAGAAACAAGTCTAGATAGATGTAGATTATTGTAGAGTGTTCAACAATTCTCAAGAATAAATGGAGGCATAGTTGATTCTAATTTGTATATAAACCATTCCTTGTATCTTGGATTGTTAACCTGATTCTATAGTAAAGATTCAAGTTATGTTATTTATGTTTTAATAGATTACTTGCTCTCTAAGCTTTCTTCTTCATCTCGTATCTTCTTCTCAAATCTTCAATTATGTTCTCAATTCTGGTTCAATTTAAGAATACTTACACCCACAATGTCCCAATTCATTTAGTAGAATATAAGAAGTAACTCATCAAGGCCATGAGATTTCATGGGTCTCAAAGAGTTCAGGACCTTTTTAATATCCCCATCAAGACTCTACATTAAAGGGTTCTGATCATTTGTGTTGACAACTCATTGACTGCGATAAAGGGTCAGACCAAAGCTAGGGGACCAGAACTTTATATGAGGAAAATAATTTTTTTTTTGTTTTTTTTGCAAATGAAGGTTGATAAGATTAGGTTTCGAAATCCAATTCCCCCAAGTGTCCTTTTTCAACACAATTTGACAGTGCTTTCTCCTAAAGATGGTGACATGATAATAGTTAGTACCAGTGTTATCAAAACTAGAACGGACCGGCGGTCCGACCGGAAACCGGACCCCTGTCCGATTTGGTTCAACTAAAAGACTGAATTGCATACCAACAGTATTTGAACCAGTGTGAACTGACCGATTTTTAAAAAATCGCTCGGTTTCCGATTTGTTTTTTTGGGATAATATTTTTTAAAACATAACAAATGATTTTTTCAGTTTAAACAGATTGGTTTCAATTATTAGGTTTCCAGTTGATTAGACCAATCACCGTTTTTTTAACAACCGAGCGGTTTGAAACTAATTATGTTAAGTTTGTGTGTGTTATATTGTGTTTGAGGGTAATGTGTATGTTTGAGACTATGTAGTTTATGTGTGTTTGAGACTATGTAGTTTGAGATAATTATGTATGTGTTTGAGACTTTGTATTTTCAGTTTTTGTTTTTTTATTTATGAACAGTGAAACACACATTGAACCGGGTTCAATCGAGTTGGATCGGTCGAACCGGGAATTGGTCCCCTCGCCAGTTCGAGGGCCGATCCGATTATGAGGACACTGGCTAGTACTCATGTCCCTCAAGAAAGACTTTCATGCATTTTGCCATGCAAGTAGCTAAAATAAATTTGAATTTTTTGAATTATTAAAGAAAACTTAGAAAAACAATATTAACTCACAAATATTATTTTAATGCTATATATATTATTTATATTTTCAAAAAATTAATCAAATCGTTGCAATATTATACATAATACTCTAATTTAGAAACCGTCAATTGTAAATGAAAATAAACGTGATTCTTTTATAATTACATAAAAGATTATTATAGTTCTAAGAAACATTTGTTATTAAACTATGGAAAAGTTTAAAAAATATTCAATATGTTCACATGTGATATTTGTCTAAAACCTAGAATAGTTTTAGTGGTTAAACATAATAGCAATTAATAGTTATGTTACTTTTTTATTTATTTAAAATTCTATTAAACATTTTTAAAATTTTTAAAATAATTAAATATATTTATAAATATAACAACTAGTTTCTGATGGGGAATTATAGGCGTCGCCCTACAAAATAACCACTTGTCACTGACCATTTAAATAAAATTATCAGATGCTCACCACCATATGCATAAAGGCAACAACTGTAAGCTAAGAACATGTATCAGTCCCTTGGATATGATAGGTGACGCCTCTTTAGTACCCAAAGAGGTGACACCCTGTTAATTAAAGGTGTCGCCTAGTGTGCTCCGACACCCGCATTAAATGGGGATTGGACATCTCTGAATATTTATAGATAAGACTATGTTCAATCTGAATGATATAAATGAACTCCGGTTAGTCGTTAACCACGGTAAAAATGTAAATTGTTCATCGGGTTAAGCCATTGCTATAAATACAAGCATTTGCTCTCATTTATTACATTCGGAATTTTCACCACATACAGTAGCTCCCAAAAACTCGAAGTGACTTATATTTCAGAGTGGAGACAAACGGGTCATCCTGAGGCTTTGTCCTTGTGCAGATCAGGCGGTTTTGAGGAAAGCGACGCCTAAGAGAGGGCGAAGATTCTGAAGATCCAACATATGGAGTTGTCTTTGGGAATACTTGAGCTAAACATAGCCATGGCTCCCGCCAACACACGAGCAAAGAAAAACCACCAGCAACCCGCTGAAGGATGGTTACTCCACAGTTTGCAGCAACACCTGATGCCTTAAGCTTTTATGTCATACAGGAAGCCCGTTATCAGAGCGGCGCTTCCAAGTGCATCAACACCAATAGGTGGCCAAGCTAGAGACCCTCTATTTGTCAGAGCGCCAATAATGGAGTCTCTGATGGCACCACATCCTCAGCAGGATCAGGCGTCGCCCATACCAGCACAATCTCATATTGCGTCTTCAGGAAGAAGAGCACCGCCATTGACACAGACTGCCCAGGAAGTGGTCATTACCCTTGCACTCATTGCAGCAATCGACGAACTCTTGGACCAAAAAGAGCGTATGGCTGCAACCCGTGATGCTCGTCTTCATGAACCTCATCGTACGAAGGAAGCAACCTCAAGGCCTCAGGACGTCCCAGTGAATGAGTCACCACCTCCGATAATTCATCATCCAACAAGCGTCGCCATTCGTAGAACAGGGGTGACAATGGATCCTCCCTCAAGCATAATGACCCGGGAGGAGATTGAAGAGCTTGTTACTCGAACTGTCAAGGAGTATAAGGGCAGAGTGATTCCACGATTAAGGGACAGAGTGTCGCACCCATTTACTCCAGAAATTCTGGCTATAACGGTGCCACCATATGTTCAAAATCCTAGGATGGATCATTATAAGGGGAAGGTAACCCCGTGGAGCATATTCAGAGGCAAGAAGCCTCCCTTTTGGGAAGAAGTAATGACGACAATCATTTTGCACTTTTCTTCCCATCAACCTAGGGAGGCGTCGCTCCCACTGGTTCTTCGGTCTGCCAAAGGAGTCAATCAAATCATGGGGAGGCTTTAATGACAAGTTTATCGTTCAATATATGAGTGGAAGGCAATTACTCAAAAGTGTCGGGACCCTCGATCACATCAAACAAAGAAGTGACGAAAGTGTAGGAGATTTCTACACTCTCTTTAATAAAGACTTGGCACGTACTGATCAGGTTATCACGGGCGGTGAGACAATTCGAGCCTTTGTTTGAGTATTAGGTCCTAGGCGATTTGCCTTATATGACAGCTTGAGTGTCATACCCTTCACCACTGTAGAGGAGATGGCGGAGAGAGTCAAGTCATACATTGATCTCGAGATAGCTAAAGAGGGAAGAAAATCCCCTAAGGATTTTAAGAAAGAAGGGCATGAAGGAAAAAAGCAGGAGCAACGATCGCAGAGAAGACACCCTCAAGAACATAAGCGATGCCCTATAATGCAACGCCCAATGAGACAAATTTTTGAGACTTTCACGCCCTTAAATCAAGAAATTTCGGTGATTTTGAACGAAATGGAAAATAAAGATTGGGTGTCACGTCCACCGCCTCGGAAGACTGGGGGACCCGTGGGCCTTTATCATGAACAATATTGCCAGTACCACCGATGTAAAGGACATAGTATTGATGATTTCCAAACATTTAAGAGGGATATCGAGGAGCTTATACAAAAGGGACTCCTCAAGAATTTTGTGGCTAAGAGGGGGAAAGGTTCTAGTCCCGGAATGGATTGAAGGGTGTCGCCAAGAAGATAAAGGGGGCACGGTGATCCCCGAGAGAATAGAGGATGCCTACACGTGATCAGTAGGGGATTTGCCTTAGGTGGGGAAACCAACAGTGCTCGAGAGGTCTACGCAACCCAACTGTCTCGCACCGCCAAAGCAGGGAAGCGCCTAGGTCGCAAGATCAAATAAGCATTACCTTCGGGGAGGATGAAATGGACCATGTCACATGCCTACATCGGGATGCCCTGGTCATCACAGCTAAAATTGATGGATACGACGAGGAGAGAGTACTTATTTACTCGGGAAGTTCTACTGATGTTCTCTTTCTCGATGCTCTAAAGAGAATGGGAAGGAGTGACAAAGACCTAAAAAAGGTGAACTTTTCACTTCTGGGCTTCGCTTCAACTCCTACATACCTAATAGGAGTCATCACCCTACCAGTGTTTTTGGGCGAAGGGTGGAAGTCCCTCACAATAGACGTCACCTTTATTGTAGTCGACGCCCCTGCTACCTACAACGTGATGTTGGGACGATCTACTTTGAACCCTCGTTGAATGGTTCATTCGACGTATCACCAACTGTTAAAATTCCCAACACCCAATGGGGTAGGAATTATGAAGGGAGACCAACCCGGGGCACGAAGTTGCTATGTTCAGTCCACACGACACTGAGTGTTGAAAAAAGAAACTATGTCCATCCAAACGGATGAAGATCCGAGGGAAGGGAAGGTTCGTCCAACACCGGCAGAAGGATTAATGATAAGGTCGTCCAGATCGGAGCGACACTCCCTACAGAGCAAGCTAGGGCTCTGACCCTGCTGCTGATTGAATTTCAAGAACTCTTTGCTTGGAAACCTAGCGATATGTCAGGTATAATTGAAGAGGTTATCACCCACGAGCTAAACATAGAAACCAACATAAAACCGATTGCTCAGAAGTGACGACCCGTGGGGGAAGGAATGGCCATAGTCATCTGACAGGAGGTTGAAAAGTTGATCGACGCTTGATTTGTTAAAGAGATCAGATTTCAGACATGGGTCGTAAACCCTGTACTGGTGAAGAAAATCAATGGCAAATGGAGAATGAGTCTCAATTTTCGGGACTTGAACAAAGCATGTCCCAAGGACTCGTATCCCATGCCAAGAATTGACCAACTAGTCGACGCCACTTCTGGGCATGAGCTTTTAAGCTTCATGGATACTGTGGTTACAACCAGATCAAGATGTCAAAGGGTGATGCTCATCACACAGATTTCTATGCAGAGAGTGATATATATCACTACACTCTCATGCCTTTTGGATTAATTAACGTTGGTGCCACCTATCAAAGGATGATCAACAAGCTATTTTCAGGCATGATAGGGGTGAATATGGAAGCCTACGTGGATGACATGTTAGTGAAATCTATTAAAGGCGTCGATCATACAGAATATCTGAGGAAGACTTTTGAGGTGATGAGGCTCCACCAGGTGCGCCTAAACCCTGCAAAATGTGCTTTTGGCGACCAGTATGGAAAATTCCTAGGGTACATGGTAAGCGAAAGGGGAATTAAAGTTAATCCAGAGAAGCTCAATGCTATTGAGAGCATTAAAAGCCCCACTTTCCACAAAGAGGTACATCGTCTAAACGGAAGACTAGCGGCGCTCAGTCGATTCTTAGCTAAAGTTGGTGACAAGTTATTACCCTTCTTTCAAGTATTGGGAGCTAACAAAAACTTTGAATGGACGCCATAATGTGAAGAACCATTTCAAGACCTAAAGAAGCACATTCGAACACTACCCCCGCTAGCTAAGCCAGAAAAGGGCAACGCCTTAGTTCTTTACTTAGGTGTAAGTCCAGTGGCTGTAAGCTCAGTGCTTGTGAAAAATACAGAAAACGCCCAAGTGCCAGTTTACTATGTATCTAAAGTCCTTTCAAAGGCGGATATTAATTACGTGGAAGTTGAGAAGTATCTCTTTGCGTTGATAGTTTCTTCTAGAAAGCTACATCCTTACTTCCACGATTACGAAATCACCGTATTAACTAATCAACCACTAAAGTATTTTTTTCCAAAAACCAGATGCATCTGGAAGGATGATAATGTGGGTGATAGAGTTAAGTGAATTTCGAATCCAATTTGCTCTAAAGACAGCCATAAAAGAGCAAGCTCTCACCGATTTCATAGTAGAGTCAACTCATGACCAGATTGAGGCGTCACCTTGAACAATCAACCTACCTTCTCCGATCATGAAAGAAGTGTCTCCTATATGGAAGTTGTATACTGATGGATCCTCAAGCATTCAAGGTTCGGGGGCAGGATTGGTGCTAACTCCACCAGATGGAGGGGAACCTTTAAGGTATGCCCTGGTCATGACATTCCAACCTACCAACAATGAAGTTGAATATGAGGCTCTGATTGCAGGTTTAAGGAACACCAGAGGTATAGGCGTCGCCTTAATGAAGTTGTATTGTGATTCCCTTCTTGTGGTCAACCAAGTAAAAGGGGATTATGTAGTGAAGGGAACGATGATGAAAAAATATTTGAAAGAGGCAAAGACTTTGGTTGATAGTTTTACCCAATTTGAGATCAACGCCATTGTTGGGTATCGATAGTGACAACCCATTAAGGAAAAGGCCTCGAAGGCCCAATAACTATAGAGGGGGTAAACCCGTAACATTCGAACCGGACCGGCCTCCATAGAATGACCCAGAACCGAGCCCAAGGACTCTGAGAACGCCTTGAGTGCTCTCCATTCATCATTAAGGCCGCGACATCTCACTGCTCGCCATGAGAGTGCTCGCCCCGAAGAGAGCCTTGCCTCTCTCCTCTTGTCCCACAAAACCGTTAATAAGGAGGTGGCCATGATATCCCGCGTATCTCGGTCACATATTCACTAAAGATTAGATTTGGTAATTGCAATATCTCGCGGTAACTGCCATATCCCACGATCCGAATCTTCAGCAACACAATATACACTAAGATATTCAGTTGCCTTTATACGGTTCTATCTCTCTTACCCTATAAATACCCTTGCTTTACATACGTTCTTTACGTTTTTGAGTTTTATACACACATATACTCATTTAAGCATCGGAGAGGGACCTAGAGACACCCCCTCTGTTGCGCTCCCCTACTTGCAGGTTCACCGGAGTTGGAGCTGAAGCGTCATACCAACCTTGTCTGGCATTCAATTCACTGCCAGATCAGCATCCAGGATTTCATGATCCAACATTTGGCGCCGTCTGTGGGAACGAGCAATTCAGCCATAAGAACTCGATCCCAAAGCAACCGTCGGAATTAGACCAGGGAGCGATCCTCAGATAGCTCTGATTCCGCCGCCGCTTCACCGCTTCAACAGGAACCTGCCAGCCGAGCAGGAGCAGGAGTTAATGCTGTTCCTCTGCGGACAGCTCGAGAACATGTTGGTGATTCCAGACCGACCCCCGCTGCTGATCAAAACGGAGCCCCGGCACCGCAGACAGTCTACATTGCGGGGCAGGATATTAATTTAACCCCCGAGATGGTCTCCCTGCTGGAAGCCATCCTAGGACAGGCGCGCCGCCAAGCCTCTGCTCCTCAAGAAAACAATCTCTCTGCTCCTAAGGAAAACCACTGCCCTGCTGCCACAGGGCCCTCACCTTCGGAAACGGCAAATCCTGGTCCCACTGCGCCTCAGGAGGATCAGGTGATGACGTCAGGACAGCAGTCCTTACCTCCGGCACACACCAAGGAGCCAGCAGACGCTTGTACGGCCAATCCTTCCGGTCCTCCTCCACCCGGAACCTCTCCCATGTACTGCACTGTGGATCAGATGGATGACATCCTCAACAAAAGGCTCCAGGAAAGACAGTTGACAGTCGTAGCTCCCTTCAAAGAACAGTCCTCTCATCCTTTTACTGACGGGCTCGTTGCTATCAAAATACCGAAGGATGTGGTTGCTCGGGCCATACCTGAGTATAGCGGATGAGGAGATCCCACCGTGCATGTCAACAAGCACGAGGCCTCCCTTCTGGGTGAGTCAAAAGATCCCAATCATTTGGCTTTGCTATTTCCATCTACTCTTTCGGGTTCGGCTTCGTCCTGGTTCTTCGGCCTCCCTGCAGGATCAATCGGAACTTGGGCAGAGTTAAGAAGCAAGTTCCTGGAGAGATATATGGGCGAGCGCCAGTTGCTGAAGAGCGTGGTCGCCCTTGACTTAGTCAAACAGCAGCCGGGAGAGTCGCTGTCCAACTTCTACGGGCGTTTTCATCAGAACGTCACAGAATTAGATCGCCGAATCTCGGATGGGGAGATCATTCGAGCCTTCTACAGAGGTCTGAATGTGGCCAACAAGGCCTCGAGAAAGCTGTGAAACAGCTATCACGTGAAGGAGATTGAGACGTTGGAGGAGCTGGCATCCAGAGCAAAAGGTTTCATAGACCTTGAACGCGCAAACATCGAGGCTAACCTCCTGACGACCTCGCTAAGGGTGACCCATGAACCTCGATGCGATGGTAATAAGGAGGTAAAGAAGGAGAAGAAAGGAAAGGAAAGCAAGCCCCGAGTCGAGTCTCTTCCAGCGCCTCGCCATCCAGAGGTCCCTGAGTACTTCACGCCTTTAAATAGGCAAATCTCAGCGGTACTAGTCGAGATGGAGAGGAGATCCTTGGCAAGGCCACCGATGCCTCGTCGAGGTGGGCTGCTCATGGGCAAGGATGTCGAGAGCTACTACAGATACCATAAGTGCAAGGGCCATAAGACAGATGACTGCAAGATTTTGAAGCGGGACATAGAGAGGCTGATTCAAGGGGGAATGTTGAAAGAATTTGTAGCAGGGCGAGACCGAAGTCGAACGCCCCTCCAGGAGACATCGTTCGCCAGCCCCTGCAGATCAAGCTGAGCCTTCTGGAAGCAAGAGGAGAGTGAATCTGATTTCGGGAGGATTCGGTGCAGGCGGCGAGAGGTCAAGTGCCAGAGAGGTCTACGCCACTCGGGGAAGAGACCCCGACCTGAAGAGAACATTGTCATCTCATTCTCCGAAGATGATTTTGCACATGTCACCACACCCCACAACGATGCTCTGGTCATTACGGCAGATATTGACGGCTGTGATGTTGCAAGGATTCTGGTCGACGGAGGCAGCTCGACAGACATCCTATTTTTGGACGCCTTTGAAAAGATGGGCAAGACCAAGCGCGACCTGAAGAGGGTCGACTTTCCGCTGATCGGGTTTGCGGGAAGAACAACTTATCCACTGGGGGCTATAACCATGCCAGTAATTTTTGGCGAGGGGTGGAAGAGTATCAAGGTGTCGGTCACTTTCCTGGTGGTCGATTCACCTACATCCTACAACGCCATCATAGGGAGGACCACGATCAACCCAAATAAGATTGTGGCCTCCACTGTCCACCAGAAGATGAAGTTCCCTACTCCGAACGGGATTGGAGAAGTGCTAGGAGATCAGCCTTCCTCGCGGAAATGCTATGTGAACTGTTTACGCAGGAAGAACCAATGAGAGGCGCTCATCATCGAAACAGAGGCCGACTCCCGCGAGGACTTGGCTCGGCCAGCACCCATGGAGGAATTGGAGGAGGTCGAGATCGATGGTCCAGACAAAAAGGTGCGCATTGGGACCACCTTGAATGAGGATCAGAAGGAGGCCATGACCGCCCTCCTCAAGGAATTCAAAGAGCTCTTCGCCTGGCAGCCGAGCGACATGCCAGGAATCAGCACAAATATTATCTCCCATGAGCTCAGGATAGACCCCTCCATCAAGCCGATTGCCCAAAAGAGAAGATCATTCGGGACGGATAAGCGTTTGGCGATCAGGTAAGAAGTCGACAGGTTGATTGAAGCTGATTTCGTCAGAGAAGTAAGATTCCAGAGCTGGGTCGCCAACCCAGTTTTGGTCAGGAAATCAAACGGCAAGTGGAGGATGTGCGTCGACTTACGCGACTTGAACAAGGCTTGCCCCAAAGATTCATATCCCCTTCCGAGGATTGATCAGCTGGTCGATGCTACCTCGGGTCATGAAATGCTGAGCTTCATGGACGCCTACTCAGGCTACAACCAGATCAGAATGCATCCCGACGATGAGGCTCACACCGCTTTCTATGCTGATGGGGACATTCTGTGCTACAAGGTGATGCCCTTTGGCCTTATCAATGCTAGGGCAACGTATCAACGAATGGTGAACCGGCTATTCCAGGACATGCTGGGAAGGAACATGGAGGCCTACGTGGATGATATGCTCATCAAAACCATTAAGGGCAATCCTCACACGGCAGACCTCCGCGAAGCTTTCGAATGCATTAGAAGACACAATGTTCGCCTGAATCCGGCCAAATGAGCCTTCGGGGTCAAGTTCGGTAAATTTCTGGGTTTTATGGTCAGTGAAAGGGGAATCGAAGCAAACCCAGAAAAATTAAAGGCCATAGAGGAAATGAAGTCGCCAACCTGCCACAAGGAAGTCCAGTGCCTGAACGGCCGACTAGCTGCTCTTAACCGCTTCCTCTCCAAAGCAAGCGACAGGTCCCTCCCGTTCTCCAAAACCTTGAGGGCCAACCGCAAGTTCGAGTGGACGCCAGACTGCGAGGAAGCATTCCAGTCCTTGAAGAGGCATATTCAAACACTCCCAGCTCTGGCAAAACCCGTTCCAGGCGAGCAGCTTTTCCTTTATCTAGGCATTAGCGATGTGGCAGCCAGTTCTGTCTTAATAAGGGAGGAATATAATGTTCAGAGTCCAGTGTATTTCATTAGCAAAATGTTCAACTCAGCAGAAATAAAATATGTCCAGATTGAGAAGTATCTCTATGCCTTAGTTATTGCTGCTCGGAAGCTGAGACCTTACTTTCATGCGCACGACATCACAGTCCTCACCAATCAACCTCTCAAAAACTTCCTGATGAAGCCAGATTCTTCAGGAAGAATGGTCAAGTGGGCGATCGAGCTCAGCGAGTTCAAGATCAAATTTGCACCAAAAACGGCCATCAAAGGTCAAGTACTAGCTGATTTCATAGTGGAAAGCACGAGTAACGGTCAAACAGAAGCAGAAAACAGGTCAAGTCAGTCAGCAGACGACAATCAAATCTGGGAACTCTATACGGATGGGTCTTCATCAAAAGAAGGCTCGGGGGCAGGTTTAATTCTTATTCCTCCTGAGGGCGAGCCTCTGAAGTACGCGATCGCCTTGACATTCCCGGCGACCAATAATGAAGCAGAATATGAGGCTCTTATCACTGGACTCAGATTAGCAAAAGGAATGGGTATAACTGCGCTTAAGGTAAAAAGTGACTCAGAGCTTATTGTCAATCAGGTTAATGGCGCCTACGAGGCAAAGGGAGAAAAGATGAAGAAATATCTCGGCATCGCCAAAAAGCTGGTCGCGGAAATCCCAAATTTCGCGATTGAGTCTATTCCTCGCCAAAAAAACCAGATGGCAGATTCGTTGAGTAAACTAGCCTTCGGAGGGGCAACAGTCCAGGATGTACAATTTCTGGAGAAAGCTCTATGTTCAGTCCTGGAAAGCAGAGCAGAAGTCTTCAACATCCAAGGACAAGTCACATGGATGACCCCGTTCCAGAATTATTTAAAAGAAGGAATCCTCCCGGAGGACGAAGGTGAATCCACGAGGATTAGAAGACTAGCAGCAAGTTATCTAATCATCGATGGAGAACTCTACAGAAGAGGCTACTCGACACCTTACTTTAGGTGTGTTGCTCATCCTGAAATAGAAAAGGTTCTTCGAGAAGCTCAGGAAGGGGCAGCAGCATGTCATGAAGGTACTCGATCGCTAAGCAGGAAAATATTCAGATTGGGATATTACTGGACGACCTTGGGAAAAGACGCAGCCGAGTTAACACAGAAGTGTGAAATTTGCCAGCAGTTTGCACCACGATCGGGTCGACCATCGACATTATTATCCCCAATGGCGGGTGTCTGGCCTTTCGCTCAATGGGGAATCAATATATTGGGTCCTTTTCCCATTAGCACTGGCCAGCGTACTCACATTATAGTGGCAATCGACTACTTCACTAAGTGGGTAGAGGCGAAAGCTCTAGCTTCGACAACAGAATTCCAAGTCATCAAGTTCCTACAGGTCAACATATTCTCCAGGTTTGGCATTCCTAAGGTACTCGTCAGTGATAATGGTTCGCAATTTGTTGGAAAGGAGCTGAAATGGCTCTGTGAAGAATATCATGTGGACCATCGTTTCAGCTCAGTACATCATCCTCAAACGAATGGGCAGGCTGAAGCAGCCAACAAGGTTATCTTAGCAGGACTCAAGAAAAGGGTTTGAGCATTCAAAGGGAATTGGGCAGACGAACTGGAAAACGTATTATGGGCAATCAGAACAATACCTAAGGCGGCCACAGGAGAAACGCCTTTCAGATTAGTGTACGGATCAGAAGCAGTAGCACCAGCCGAATTAGCAGTGCCTACCCACAGAGTCTTACACTTTAACGCGGAGGCAAATGAGATCGAGCGTAGAACTGACCTCGACTTAGCAGAGGAAAAGAGATGGCTCTCAGAAAAGACACAGGCAAAGATGCGCTTGGTGACCGCTCGTTATTTCAACAAAAAAGTCAGCGCTCGCCAATTTTTCGTGCAGGGAGATGGTTATGAGAATAAATGAATTCACAAGGCTGGACAGTAAAAACAAACTTTCAGCCAAATGGGAAGGACCGTACAAAGTAGTAGAGATCGCCGCACCAGGATCCTACTATTTGGAAACCACCGAAGGCGAGAGGTTACCCCGTCCATTTAATTCTGAGCATTTAAGAAGATTTTATGCATAGCTTGTAATCAAACTGTTATGTCAATAAAAGAAAGCCATTCCTTCATAAAGTGTGTCCACTCGAAGCAAGCCGAAGCCAAAAGCCCTAGCAACAAAGCTAGGCCAAAAGCCCTAGCAACAAAGCTAGGCCAAAAGCCCTAACAACAAAGTTAGGCCAAAAGCCCTAGCAACAAAGCTAGGCCAAAAGCTCTGACACCAAAGTCAGGCCAAAATCCCTAGCAACAAAGCTAGGCCAAAATCCCTAACAACAAAGTTAGGCCAAAAGCCCTAGCAACAAAGCTAGGCCAAAAGCCCTAACGCCAAAGTCAGGCCAAAAGCTCTAGCAACAAAGCTAGGCCAAAAGCCCTGACGCCAAAGTCAGGCCAAAAGCCCTAGCAACAAAGCTAGGCCAAAAGCCCTGACGCCAAAGTCAGGCCAAAAGCTCTAGCAACAAAGCTAGGCCAAAAGCCCTGACGCCAAAGTCAGGGCAAAAGCCCTAGCAACAAAGCTAGGCCAAAAGATCTGACGCCAAAGTCAGGCCAAAAGACCTAGCAATAAAGTTAGGCAAAACAAAAAAGCCCTAGGAACAAGGCTAGACCAAAAGCCCTGACGACAAAGTCAGGCCAAAAGACCTAGCAAAACGTTAGGCAAAATAAAAGCCCTGACGCCAAAGTCAGGCCAAAGAAAGTTTAGGCGATCACTATCGATGATAAAGCCTGAAAAATTACAAATCCCCTGTTATTATGCCAACACCTCAAAGGTTTAAACTTCAAAGAAGGTAATATCTCTTTGAACTTAGAAGTTTATGCTTTTAAGTGTCAAAAGTATTATCCTTAGAAAGTTTGACTTATGATTGGTCTAAGGCTTTAAGGGTCGACAACATTACAAAGCAAGAAAAAGCGGAAAGTAATTATGATTAAGATATTGGATAGCCAAATATGTTCGAAGTCGATTAAAGGCTCAAGAATATAAAGGCATTCAATAGAAAAACCCAAGTCTTAAATAAATAATTACAAACCAAAAACAGAAAATACAAAAATAGCTATCTAAAAAAGATAAATACGGTCGCCAAGGAGTTGGGGACTTCAAGCTTTGGGGTTCTCGGGGGCAAGGGTGCTCTGCTCGCCTTCGGGGGCAGAAGTACTGGGCTCGCCTTCAGGAGCAACCTCTCCAGCAACAGAGGGCTGCGAAGGGCGACTCCGCAAGAAGGTCTTCAAGGATGCAACTTCCCCAAGGGGAAAGTTGGGATCGACCGCCTGGACCTCCTCCACCAGGTCTTGGAAAAAATCGGCGATGGTCGACTTCATCACCTTCAAGGCCTGATCTTCAAAGTCCTCAGAGGCCTTGAACTCCTCAACCACGGCTTGGGATGAAGGAACCGCCTTCAGCTGATCAGCCAGCCGGTTCTTCTCCTCCTCTAGGGCGACCCCCTAGCTTCGGCAGCATCCCTCTGGGCCTCCGCGGCGACCCTAAGAGCGTCCGACTCGACTACCTGGGCACGAGCTTCCTTCAACTCGGCCTCCAGGCGAGCAAGGACCGCCTCCCTTTCATCAAGGCACCGATGAAGGACCTCAGCTTCTTGAAGGAAGGCTACAGCATCAGCCTCCCTCTTCTTGACATCAGCAAGGAGGCGCTGCTCCTTCCTGAAGTACTCCTCCCGGGCGCCGTCCACCAAGATGATCGCCATGTCAGCGGTCTTCTTGATGGCCTCCAACTGCCCGGGGGTGACCCCCGTGCTTCGATATTGCTCCAGCTCGACAAGCAGACCAGAGTGCTTGTCGGCGAGCTCGCCGAAGACGCGGCCAAGGATCACCTCTTCCCGAACGAGCTGACAACAAAAACGCAAGGAAAAAGGTCAAGTCATCAAAATAAAAAGGAATGACAAGGAAGAAATGATGGAAAGAATGCGAGATCATACCAGGGCAACTCGTTCGAAGTGGGTCCGTAAGAATCCCTCGATCTGAGGAAGCTCCGTAGGGACAATTGAACGGTCCTTGGGGGAATTATCCCATCAAGGAGCCGCATGCACATATTCGGGCTACCCCGGAGGCTCTTCTGGGCAGGGTACCCCTTCTTGGCAAGGTCCCCACAAGGGACCCAAGGCCTCCGAGAGCCCACAGCCTTAAAAGGCTGGAACAAGCTCGCCATGGAGCAGTACTCCTCGGCGGGAGCCCTCGAGGAGCTGGAAGCAGCAGGCCCCTTCTTCTGGGCCCCAGACTCCTTAGGAGGAGCCGTGGGCACTGAAGGGGCGGGAGGCGCCAAAGACAAGGCCTTCTTCTTAGTGGCAGAGGGGCCCCGAGGAGAAGGAGCAGGAGGCGCCGTGTCCAAACCCTTCCCTTTGCTGGCAGAAGGACCCTTAGGAGGGGGAGGAGGAGGATGCTGGTCGACCTCAGGGTGCTCCTCACTCCTGACCTTCTTAGAAGGAGGAGGAGGAGGGTCCCTGGCCACGTTAGCCGAGGACTCCTCTGCAAGACAAAAAGACCATGAGTCAGAAGTCAAAGAACCGCAGAATGTGAAAACATTAAATCCACGAAAGGCGAGGTGACATACCTGGTTGGTGAGGGCCAGTAGTGGCCGAAGGAAGCATCTCCTCGGGCTTCCTCTTGGACGAACGCCTAGAGGGAGGAGGGGGAGAGCTTAGCAGCGCCTGGTCGGAGAACAATCCCGCCGATCCCTGGTCATCAAAGAGACCTATCAGTTTTCGGCTCTTGCTTACGTCCTTGCCTACAAGTAATAAAACAAGATAAGAGTTAGAAAATTACCCAATCATCAAAGATTGGCGTGGCTTGATGAATGTCCGCAATCTCAAGGGCATTCTCGGTAGTCTCCGCCACTGAGCGAATGGACTTGAACTGAGATGATCGATGCAGCCGATACAGATCGTCGATGGCATTTCGGTCACTCCCTGACAATTCTTCAAAGGAGGGAGGAAAATCCTTGTCCGGAGCAAACAATTTCCAGGGTACACCCCCCTTGTATAAAAAGTAAAACTTCTTGTAGTTAGAGTTAGTGGCCCGGAAATCATCGACCAGGCGGACATGGACGTTCCAAGCCCATCCTTGAGGGCCTCCCCACTTTGAAAACTTCGGCCAGTGGGATTGGAAGTGGTGGAGGTAGTTGGCCCCTGCTGCCAGTCGGAAGAAACACCGGAACAGGGCTAGTGAATACACCCATTCCTGGCGTATGCACAGGAACTTGAAACCGACCCACATCCTGAGGGCATTCGGAACAAGCTGCGTGGGGTGAATCCCGTAAAACTGACATAAGGTCTGTAAATCCTCACAGAGAGGAAAACGCAACCCAGAATCGATCTGGGCCGCATAAATGTAAACCTCTCCATCGTGAGGAAAATGCAGACCTAAGCCAGGATACCTAAGAGCATCCTCCGCACTGAAGCCACCAAGCGCCACCATGGTCTTAAAGTAAGCAGGCTTCAATTTGTTAGGCTTGACATCTACTCAGAACGGTTCAAATATAGAACAGCAAGTATAAAAAACAAAAGAAAACAGAGGATATTGCCAAAACAGAGCAGTAAAAGGGCGAAAGCTTACCTTTTGGGGAAAAAATAGGCGTGTTCAGCTCAGGCCCGTCCACCACTACGGGAGCAGTTGCAGACCTTCCCAGATCAGTCGGTTCCCCCACTGAGGGGGGCACGGCAGCATCCCGGATGGTCAAGGGGGCATTGGCATTCCTAGGAGTGTTGGCTTTGCTAGTTCCCTTGGAGGCCATATGCTTGACCCTCTGACTTCGGGGAGCCATGGAAATGGATGAAGAAGGCTGAAGAAGATTGGAAAAGAAAGAAGAAAGGTTCGCAACGAAGTTCTGGAAATCTGAGGGAGTAGATAAGCGTAAAAAACAAAATATAGAAATTGACGTTTCTTATATAGACCAAGAAGGGAGTAACCGCCATGAGCAAATCGAAGCGACACAGAGGAATAATTGCACCTTTTTGGAAAAAACCGAAGCAATGTCAGAATCCCAAGAGACACCTTGGAGAGACAGACGGTTGGCTGACACGGGCAGCTGTCAGACTACCCTAGGTTTACGGAAAAGTAAATGTCAGGCGTGCCTCAAGTGACCGTTCGATTTCTGTACAACTATGCAGTTATTAAATGCTAAAAGTCCACTAAGGAGACAAGGTGGTCGCCAGCGCACTAAGAGACTTTACCATAAATGCCTCAGGCGAGTAGTGATCGCCCAAATCGAGAAAAATAGACTTTCAAGAACCTAGATTACCTCGAGTGATCTCCAAAGGGGAATAAAAGAAATGATATTTTTTCAGCTTTGAACGAAGAAAAAACCGCTCGCCAAACGAGCTCAAAATGCCTCAAAGGTCATGAACCAATACAAGAAACGAGGAAAATAGAATCTGAGACGTCACTATCTAAAACCCTACCAGGGAATAAAGCTCGCCTGAAGAAACTTCAATCAAGCTTCTGGGGCAAATGTTGGGTATCGATAGTGACAGCCCATTAAGGAAAAGGCCTCGAAGACCCAATAACTATAGAGGGGGTAAACCCGTAACATTCGAACCGGACCGGCCTCCATAGAATGACCCAGAACCGAGCCCAAGGACTCTGAGAACGCCTTGAGTGCTCGCCATTCTTCATTAAGGCCGCGACATCTCACTGCTCGCCATGAGAGTGCTCGCCCCGAAGAGAGCCTTGCCTCTCTCCTCTGGTCCCACAAAACCGTTAATAAGGAGGTGGCCATGATATCCCGCGTATCTCGGTCACATATTCACTAAAGATTAGATTTGGTAACTGCAATATCTCGCGGTAACTTCCATATCCCACGATCCGAATCTTCAGCAACACAATATACACTAAGATATTCAGTTGCCTTTATACGGTTCTATCTCTCTTACCCTATAAATACCCTTGCTTTACATACGTTCTTTACGTTTTTGAGTTTTATACACACATATACTCATTTAAGCATCGGAGAGGGACCCAGAGACACCCCCTCTGTTGCGCTCCCCTACTTGCAGGTTCACCGGAGTTGGAGCTGAAGCGTCATCCCAACCTTGTCTGGCATTCAATTCACTGCCAGATCAGCATCCAGGATTTCACGATCCAACAGCCATTCCAAGAGAACAAAATGTAGAAGTTGATGCCTTGAGCAAATATTCCTGGCAGCCAACGCCTCTAAATGTGCATTTTGTAGAAAGCATCTTAGTACAAGGAACTTATGAATGTTTCAACATTCAAAATACTGATACATGGGTGACGCCCATAAAAGCATATCTGGAAACCGGGATTGAACATTTGGAAGAAGCAGAGGCAAAAAGAATGAAGTGTGTAGCACCAAGCTATACCATGATTGATGGAGTCCTTAACAAAAAGGGATTTTCCACACCATTCTTAAGATGTGTCACTCAACCTGAGACTACTACCATACTCCGGGAATTACATGAAGGCTACGCTGCATGTCATGAAGGGGCAAAATCAATTATTTGAAAAGCCTTGAATCAAGGGTATTATTGGCCCACGATGGAAAAGGAAGCCATTGAAATTGTGCAAAAATGCGAGTCATGTCAAAAATACACTCCAAGCATAGGTCGCCCTCCATCTGAATTATTACCATGTGTGTCGCCTAGACGTTTACGCAATAGGGAATCGATTTAATAGGTCCATTTCCCAAGTGACGCATGCGCAGACAAATGGACAAGTAGAGGCATCTCATTCTCAGTGGATTAAAAAATTGAGTTGACGCCCTAAAAGGAAAATTGCCTGAAGAGTTGGATAACATCTTATGGGCTATAAGAACAACACCAAAAAAGGTCATGGGTGAAACACCTTTTTGGATTGATAAATGGCTCAGAAGCTGTCGCCCCTACTGAAATAGCAGTAGTCTCGCATCAGATAACACATTTTGAGGCAGTAGTGAATGATGAACAAATGTGTATTGACCTCGATCTTGTAGAAGCCAAAAGCTGGATATCAGACGAAATCCAAGGAAAAATGATGCAATCCACCCCCAGATATTATAATCGACGAGTATCCTCTCCCCAATTTTTCGTGGGGGATATGGTGTGGAGAATAAATGAATTTTCACCCTTGGATAGACTTAATAAGTTATCTCCAAAGTGGGAAGGGCATTTTAAGGTCATCGTCATCCCTCACCCCCCAACGTTTATGTCTTGGAGGATACTGAAGGAAAGAAGTTGAAGAACACTTTCAATGCAGAACATTTGAAATTATTTTACGAATAAGTTGTAAGGAGTGACGCCATTGTAGACACATCAAGTATTTGGGAAATTAAACCCTAATATGATCTTTCGCTAATGAGTGTTACAAGTTCTTTATTTCATTGGAATCCCAAGTTCTATTCAGCGTAGATCCTATAATCATTGGAGTTGTTAAGAAGAGGCGCCACCTTGACTTCATTATGAAAATGATTTACAAGGAAAAGTGTCTTAAAAAACTACAAAAACCTAAAGGGGAAAAGCTAAAAGGCCTAGAATATATTCTTCAAGTGCCTTTGGAAGGAGTGCTGTTGGTCTCTGCGTTGCTCGTTTCTGGCCCGCCTTAGCCTTAGAAGTTGAAGCCTCGGCATCTTTATTCTGCTGCTGCATTCGCAAGAATAATTGAAATCCCTTTACTTGTTCCACAGGGAAATCAAATTGGATGCCGCGAATCTGGGAGACTATGTCGCCGTAGACCCTGATGATTTTGGACACCAAGTGCCTCTCAGCAGCCTTCTCAAAGGCGGCGGTCTTCTTGAAAGACTCCACCGCCTTGACCTTGACAGTCTCAACCTAGAGAAGCGTCACCTCTTTCTCTTTAGTCAAGGTAGAAACCATCTTCTCGGCCCGGCGAGCACTCTCTCTATTTTGGTTAGAGACCTGCTCACATTCAGCAAGTTGCTGAGCAAACTTGGACCCCTTTACAACAACAAAATTCACCTTATCGATGGCTTCATCCTTGAGGCGACGCTCCTCAACAAGGTATTCTTGGAGAAGTGCATTATTCTTTTCAATATTAGCCTTCGCCTTATGGAGTTCAACCTTCTCCTTCTCAAGATGATCAGCCTTAGCAGCAATCACTGCATATCCCTCAATAGAGGCGCATTTGTGGGAAAGATGCACTACCAAGGCGCCGACTTCAGTCTCCGTGGCTAAAAGCTATAGACGAAAAGAATAATTATGACTAGTTGGAAAAATGACCAAGTACAAAACTGAAGAAAACTTACGGAGGTGACCGAGGTGAGATGACGTTTAACTGCCCCTTCGAACCACTGAGGATCAAAGTGGAGTTGGCGACAATCCCCAGGATATACCATGTCACTCAGCAAATATAGGGCCAAGTCTGAATGGGGGGTTCCTTCCGAAAGTCTGGTATTGAGGGAGGTTCCTTCTGGAATTCTGATACCCTGTAGGCGACGCCAGGGCTCCCAGTTCATCATTTGGTTCTCCTGAACTGGTGACTCGTATAAGTGCCGCCTCAAATTGAAACTAGGACCTTCATAAGGACCCAAGGAAGGATCAACTTTGGCGATAGGTGAAGTGGATCTTCGAGGCATCGCGTGCCTAAGGGGTGAAGGGTCGATCGTGGAGGTCGAGAACCTCAGACCTTCATGCGACACCTCAGGACCTAAAGGCCAGTGATCAAATTGATAAGTTACCAATATTCAGAAAATATGATCAAATTTATACATGGAATAATACCTCGAAGAGTCATCGACTCTTCAGTACTCTCATCTAGCACAATGGTGGCGGATGGATCAGCCGGGTGGGCCTTGTCCCTCCTTGAGTGCCGCCTCTTCTCTGGGGCTACGTGTTGGGTATCGATAGTGACAGACCAGTAAGGAAAAGGCCTCGAATGCCCAATAACTATAGAGGGCGTAAACCCATAACATTCGAACCAGACCGGACTCCATAGAATGGCCTAGAACCGAGCCCAAAGTCTCTGAGGACACCCTGAGTGCTTGCCATTCTTTACCAGGCCGTGACCTCTCACTGCTCGCCATGCGAGTGCTCGCCCCGAAGAGAGCCCTGTCTCTCTCCTCTGGTCCCATTAAACCGTTAATAACCGAGTGGCCATGATATCCCGTGTATCTCAGTCACATATTCACTAAAGATTAGATTTGGTAACTGCAATATCTCGCAGTAACTGCCATATCCCAAGATCCGAATCTTCAGCAACTCAATATACACTAAGATATTCAGTTGCCTTTATACGGTTTGATCTCTCCTACCCTATAAATACCCTTGCTTTACACACACACATACTCATTTAAGCATCGGAGAGGGACCCAGAGACACCCCCTCTGTTGCGCTCCCCTACCTGCAGGTTCACCGGAGTTGGAGCAGAAGCGTCTTTCCATCCTTGTCTGGCATTTATTTCACTGCCAGATCAGCATTCAGGGTTTTATGATCCAACATTTGGCGCCGTCTGTGGGAAACGAGCAATTCATCCATGAGAACTCGATCCCAAAGCAACCGTCGGAACCAGACCAGGGAGCGATCCTCAGATAGCTCTGATTCCGCCGCCGTTTCACCGCTTAAACAGGAACCTGCCAGCCGAGCAGGAGCTAATGTCGTTCCTCTGCGAACAACTCGAGAGCATGTCGGTGATTCAAGACCGACCCCCTCCGCTAATCAAAACGGAGCCCCGGTACCGCAGACAGTCCACATTGCTGGGCAAGACATCAATTTAACCCCAGAGATGTTCTCCCTACTGGAAGCCATCCTAGGACAGGCGCTCCGCCAAGCCCCTGCTCCTCAAGAAAACAATCCCTCTGCTCCTAAGGAAAACCACCGCCCTGCTGCCACAGGGCCCTCACCCTCGGAAGCGGCAAATCCTGGCCCCACTGCGCCTCAGGAGGATCAGGAGATGACATCAGGTCAGCAGTCCCTACCTTCGGCATACACCAAGGAGCCAGCAGCCGCATACACTGCCAATCCTTCTGGTCCTCCTCCACCCGGAACCTCTCCTATGTACTGCACTGTGGATCAAGAAAGACAGCTGACGGTCTCGTCGCCATCAAAATCCCAAAGGATGTAGTTGCTCAGGCCATACCTGAGTATAGCGGTGGAGGAGATCCCACCGTACATGTCAACAAACATGAGGCCTCTCTTCTGGGTAAGTCAAACGATCCCAATCACTTGGCTTTGTTATTTCCATCTACTCTTTCGGGTTCGGCTTCGTCCTGGTTCTTCGGCCTCCCTGCAGGATCAATCGGAACTTGGGCAGAGTTAAGAAGCAAGTTCCTGGAGAGATATATGGGCGAACGCCAGTTGCTGAAGAGCGTGGTCGCCCTTGACTCTGTCAAATAGCAGCCTGGAGAGTCGCTATCCAACTTCTACGGGCGTTTTCATCATAACGTCACGGAGATAGATCGCCGAATCTCGGATGGGGAGATCATTCGAGCATTTTACAGGGGTCTAGATGTGGCTAACAAGGCCTCGAGGAAGCTGTGAAATAGCTATCATGTGAAGGAGATCGAAACGTTGAAGGAGTTGGCGTCCAGAGCAAAAGGTTTCATAGACCTTGAGAGGGCGAATACAGAGGCGGACTTCCTGACGACCTCGCTAAGGGTGGTCCATGAACCCCGACGCGATGGTAAGAAGGAGGTGAAGAAGGAGAAGAAGGGAAAGGACAACAGGCCCCGGGTCGAGTCTAATCCAGCACCTCGCCATCCAGAGGTCCCTGAGTACTTCACGCCTTTAAATAGGCAGATCTCAGCGGTACTAGTCGAGATGGAGAGGAGATCCTTGGCGAGGCCACCGATGCCTCGTCGAGGTGGGCAGCCCATGGGAAAGGATTTCGAGAGCTATTGCAGATACCACAAGTGCAAGGGCCACAAGACATATGACTGCCGCATTTTGAAGCAGGACATAGAGAGGCTGATTCAGGGGGGAATGTTGAAGGAATTTGTGGCAGGGCGAGACGGAAGTCGAACGCCCCCCAGGAGACATCGTTCGCCAGCCCCTGCAGAACAAACTGAGCCATCTGGAAGCAAGAGAAGAGTAAATATGATTGCGGGAGGATTCGGTGCAGGTGGCGAGAGATCAGGCGCAAGGGAGGTCTATGCCACTCAGATCTCCACAGCAGTTCAGTTGGGGAAGCGGCCCCGACCTGAAGAGAACATTGTCATCTCATTCTCCGAAGATGATTTTGCACATGTCACCACCCCCCACAACGATGCTCTGGTCATCACAACAGATATTGACGGCTGTGACGTTGCAAGGAATCTGGTCGACGGAGGCAGCTCGACAGACATCCTATTTCTGGACGCTTTTGAGAATATGGGCAAGTCCAAACGTGACCTGAAGAGGGTCGACTTTCCGATGATCGGGTTTGCGGGTAGAATAACTTATCCACTGGGGGCTATAACCATGCCAGTGATTTTTGGTGAGGGATGGAAGAGCATCAAGGTATCGGTCACTTTCCTTGTGGTCGATTCACCTACATCTTACAACGCCATCATAGGGAGGACCACGATCAACCCAAACAAGATTGTGGCCTCCACCGTACACCAGAAGATGAAGTTCCCCACTCCCAACGGGATTGGAGAAGTGCTCGGAGATCAGCCTTCCTCGCGGCAATGCTATGTGAACTGTTTGCGCAGGAAGAACCAAAGGGAGGCGCTCGCCATTGAAACAGAGGCCGACCCCCGCGAGGACTTGGCTCGGCCAGCACCTATGGAAGAGTTGGAAGAGGTCGAAATAGATGGTCCGGACAAGAAGGTGCGCATTGGAACCACCTTGAAAGAGGATCAGAAGGAGGCCATGACCGCCCTCCTCAAAGAATTTAAAGAGCTCTTCGCCTGGCAACCGAGCGACATGCCAGGAATCAGCACAGATATCATCTCCCACGAGCTCAGAATAGACCCTTCCATCGAGCAAATCGCCCAAAAGAGAAGATCATTCGGGACAGACAAGCGTTTGGCGATCAGGCAGGAAGTCGGCAGGTTGATTGAAGCTGACTTCGTCAGAGAGGTGAGATTCCAGAGCTGGGTCGCCAACCCAGTTTTGGTTAAGAAATCAAACGGCAAGTGGAGGATGTGCGTCGACTTCCGCGACTTGAACAAGGCTTGCCCCAAGGATTCATATCCCCTGCCGAGGATTGATCAGCTAGTCGATGCTACCTCAGGTCATGAGATGCTGAGCTTCATGGACGCCTACTTAGGCTACAACCAGATCAGAATGCATCCAGACGATGAGGCTCACACCGCTTTTTATGCTGATGGGGACATTCTGTGCTACAAGGTGATGCCCTTTGGCCTTATCAATTTTTTTTTTCAATTTTTGATTTTTTTAAAAAAAATAAATTTATAAAAATACATTTTATTAGTATATTAATTTTTAAAATATTTTTTGAAATTTTTTATAATTTTTCAGAAATTTTTCATATTTTTTCAATTTTCGATTTTTTTAAAAACAATTTATAAAAAATACATTTTATTAATATATAAAGTTTGAAAATATTTTTTGAATTTTTTTATAATTTTTTTCGATTTTTCCCAATTTTTTCTATTTTTATTATATTTCTTATTTATTTGTATTTTCCAATTGCCACGTCAATGCCACATCAGCATCCCGTTAGTTAACATTAACGACAACAGTAATTTGGACCAAATAACAACATTGCGAAACTTATGGTACTATAAAACAACATAGGGGTACCATCCGATCACATGGCTCAAATTTATGGTACCATTGGACCTATTAACCCTATATGTAAAGTATCATCCTCAGTGTATTTTTCTTAATTATGAATATTTAATATGTCAATTATAAAATATGTACACATACTTGTTTCTTATAAAATATGATATTGCGATATTTTCAGTATTATTATAAATTTTAATGGATAACAGAGTCTATATAGGAAAATACACAGGTACAATTTTGATTGTGTGAAACGAAGTATAATAACAAAAGTAATGTCAGGCTAAAATTTGTATTATCATATTCAATTTGAAATTCCTTATTTGTAAAAATAGACTAAAAAATAAAAACGTTTTCAAAATGTACGAGGTTACTTAAATGCTTTATAAATATACTACATATATAATTTGCACTTTATGCAAAAAGTTGAATATATTATTACTTTTATTTAGTTTAAGTTATATTTTGTAATAAAAATAAATATTAAATTTTAAAAATGCATAAAATATACTAGTTATGAAATATCAAATATATATTTTTTTGGTGGTGGCGGGTTGTCCGAATCTTCCGTGTCGGAGTTGGAGGACAGAAACTCTTTCAACAACTTTTTTTTCTCGGAATGTGGTGGTGAAGGAGGAAGGACAGTCGCTGCAGTGAATGAATTGAGAGATCTGGACTTCTTGATCTCGTCGGGGAGGATCTTTCCGTCGAAGAAGAGCTCCTCGGCAGAGGAGAGCTCGATGTAGGCGTCGCTGATGCAGAAGTCAAAGTCTTGGTCAAAGTGTTCGCGTAAGTGTTCTCACGAATTAGAGTGTTGGGGAGCTCTGATTTCCAGTAAAGCACTGTGTTTGTATTTATAAATGGTGAACCTGCAGGTCCGACCGGATTGAACCGATTGAACCGGAAACCGACCCTCTTACCGATTCAAGGGTCGATCCGGTTGTGATAACACTGCTAAAACGTCTATATATTTTTTTATTTAGCCTTTTAAATCTTATATATACTTTCGTCAATGGGCTCACCCAGTTGCATTCAAGAGCGGGTTTATTTGATGGGAAAGCAAATATTTGCTGTTATAAAGAAAAATGATATCTATCTATCTATATATTAATTTAACTATAGTATATATAATTATGACAAATAAGTTTTTTATTGTATTTTTTCAATTCTACTGTCAAATTAATGTATTTTAATTGGTTCATGTTAAATATACATTTCTCATTTCTAAGTGACATGTTATGTAAGTCACTTTAAAAAATTTCAAACCTTCTCATTTATTTTAAAGATAAATTACAAACATTGTGTTTCCCCCCTCCCAAATTTAACCTTTATTTTAAAATTAATTACCAAAATAACATTCAAAAATTCAAATTTACAAATACGTCTCAAAAAACTAATCCAGTTCGCGCATTTGACTTTAAAAAAAGGGTCAAATGTTTGAACCTTGCTCGCTAACCAAGTTCGTTTTTATCACGTTTTTCAGTAAATGTGAACCGACGTGCGCTAAATGCAAATTGATTCACATATTTAGCCTATTATATTTTAAAAAGAATACAATAATCAAATAAATTTATTTTTTATTTAAATATATTACTACCATAATAACTTTCATATATTTAGCCCAAATATAGTTATAAAAATCATATGTCAAAGTTTCTTATCATCTAGGGTATCCAACCCCTACAATTACCACCCTGACTACTACTATCAGATGTCCCCCTAGCCCACCCCCGAAAGTTTCCTATCTTTTTTGGTCTAGAGATTTAACGTTGCACCTCATTAATTTGTGATTGTTGAGTGACTCGAGGCGGTGGATATTTATGATGGTGAAATATATCTTCCGATTAATCTATATTTTCTACTTGTTAATCCTCATTACATGACACAACTTTCACCATCATCTGATTGAACCCCGATAGTTCACCAATTATGTTGTGGGAGAACTGACAAACATTCATAATCTCGTCCACATACTTCTTCGATCTTCCGGTTGTTGTCTTCAACAATTTCTTGTAATAACTAGTAGCATGTTCCCAACCTCGCATATGTAACCATAAAAAAACATAATATTCACAAGTGCACCAAATAATAACAATTATAGTTGAATTTATATATACTAAAAACTCTCCAATAATATCGTATGATTCCCATGTGGTTCGAAGCACATGGTCTGTGTTACCTCATCATCTGCGGCAGCTGGTACCGGTGGTGTTGAATCCCTGATTAATGTTACTGTCATCCATGAGTACCATGCCAAATACTCAAAACAAGGTACGCGTATATCTGGTTCATGAACTAGATGCAAACCACGATTGTTTCACAATTGAATATAGGCAGCGTGTCGTATGGCTAATGACTCGCGTCTCTTCTTATCCCATCATAGTTTTTGCAACCTATCCCAATCTTTTCTATTCTCAAATGCTTTTGGGATAGGTTGATAGAGGTTGAACTATTACATTACATGATCCACCATGTGCCACTTTACATTGTTAAAGTGTATGAGTGACAAATTGGTCAAGCATAAATGTTCATCTTCCGTACAGACCGATGGCACATTCTGTAATATGTCATGGTTATATGGATTCCAGTTTACCTTCAATAGACCCCCCTAAAAAACTACTTCTACAAATAGACATGAAAAGTTTTATGGTTATATGATCTAATACTTGAAATTCTCCAAGGGCCACCAACTCGTCTCAGTAGAAATGACGAACGCTAGGTTTAAGATTTCTTTTGTTTGTATTCAAATAATAGAACTTGACCGGGTAAGTTCATCTTGAGTTTTATCATTGGACAACTCACAAATAAATACTCTCAGGACCACAACTATTGCATTTAAGATAAAATAATTAGTATACTATTTCAAATATATCATGATTTGTACAAACATATGACAATTAGTTGTACATGTAGAAGTACAACACATCTTGTTGAGTTCGTTCTCCCTTTCTCTGTAGCTCTCCATAAGTCATTATATAAATAGCTCAATACAACTAATTCCCAAATGTACTGAGCCGTCTGATGTAGATTTTCCAATAGTGGAAGATACTCTAGGTTTACTTTGTTCTCAATAGTACTAAGGGAGAAAAATGCACCTAACATGTGCAGAATGTATCAACGTTCTCTCATCACAGTTTCTTTCTTTGTCAGAGGTATCCAATCTGCTGCACCCGGGTTTCTATTTAATAATCTTCTCAACCAAAATAGTTGTACCTCGTTGTTCGTGATTCGACCATCCTCATGGGTAGGTGTGTTTCCCAATAATCGTAGGCAAAGATAAAGTGAATTCATAGAATAAACTTCAAGGTAATATGTGTATGTGATCGGGGGTTCACTAACTCTTAGCTTCTAGTAGAAGTTGTACATCTCGCAACGTGACAACCATTTCACCCCAATGTAGGTGAAATGTGTGAGTCTTTGGCCACTACTTACCCGCACTCTAATATCTATCATCCCTCGATTTATCACTAGCAGTAACCTATAATTAACAATAATTATGTAATATTAAAAAATTACAATAATACGAATGTTAAGAAGTATATATTACAATTGTCGTATCATTCGCGACCTGCTACGCCATATGATGTCGTTGAGCGTATAACAGTGAAGGATCCTCCGACTCCATTTGGATTGAATAATTATTAACACCTAACTGAATAACAATTTTTAGAAATTGAGTATATCAATATGTTTAAAACTCAACAACTACAACATGATATGCATTCTAATTTCATAATTTTAACTATTATAACTAATAATAATAAGTCAAAAACTAAGAACACATCATTAAAAAGTAAGAACAAGTCATCAATTTCATAATTTTAACTATTATAAATACTAATTAGGCATTCTAACTACAAATTTTATCTAATTTCATTCAATTGAATAATTGACCCCAAATTAAAAAAAAAATAGGGTTTTGCTCACCTTCACCTAGGGGGCATGGCAGCTGAAGTAGCGCTGATGACGAGGTTGAAATCCGGTGGCGAGGAACAATTGGTGACTGCTAAGGCGAGATAGGCAGTGGTGTCTTACGACGATGATGGAAAAGGAAACCAAGATGGAGGCTTGTGACGAAGGATGAACTACGGGACGACGAGCTGGTGGCGACGACGACTTCGAGGACAGCGAGGCTGACGACGACACAAATGAAGTATCAGGTTGACAACCACGAAAATAGAGAAAAAAGAGGGGTTCTTGTTGCGGGGGGAATCATAAGAGCGACTAAACTTAACTTCTCCCGTTCGCGTTTAGGACATCCCATTAAGGCAAACATCCCATTTTGAGTCATGTTTGTAAATTTGAATTTTTGAAGGTTATTTTGGTAATTATTTTTAAAATAAAGGTTAAATCTAAAAAAAACATTAACCATTTCTCTTTATTTTACACACACACACATATATATATATATATTTATGATTTTATCTTAAATATAGTTTGTGTAGTGAATTTTATACAATACTAAAATATATGATAGTATTTATCATCACATATGCACATATTATTTTTTTTATTACACATTAAATAAGCTTATTAAGGATACATTTTGTCTATTACATAAAAATTTTAAGAAATTAGTTATTGTACATCAATATCACCTACCTTAACATAATTACATTCTTAATATGAAATTTATTAGACTCGACTAATTTTGGCAAATAATAAAATTAATAAGCTTTCCCATGTGTAATTAAAGTATAAGAGGTCATTACTATTATTAAAATAAACAAAATTTACTAATATTTTTAACATTTTCATATAGAAGTCATAAAACCAAAAAGTTAAGTTAAAACTTAAAAGTATAACGTAGACATTACGATAGTTTTCTAAAAATTCATAAAAGTATCTATTATACATTTATAGAGTCGACATATTTTTTGGATTAAGAAAATAATTAAAATATTATTTGTATAATTAAAATAAAATATATTCTTACTATTGCTAAAATAAATAATAAATTTATTTTTTGTATAAACATATATAACTAATAAAAATGAAAATACCATAAACAAATAGCTTAAAAGTATTAATTAACATTATATCAATAATACTTATTATTGTTGATTCATATATTTTTAATTAATTTGATAAATTAATGCACTTAATCTTTTTATTCTATGAACGTATATGATATAATTCGTAATATTGAAACATATAAAATTATTGATATTATGAACATTACTAAATTTTTAAATACTTTATATAAAAATACTTATTTTTTTACTGTAGGATATTAAATTAAATTTATCATTAATTTTTAAAAAATTAATACATAATAATAATTTTTATTTAATGTTTTCACATAATATTTAATATGAAAAATTCTATCGCCGTATATTCATTCACACTCTAGTTTTTCACAAGAAAGGCAGTTTAAGAAATCAGGGTTCAAAAAATTCAATTGGAAACCCCAATAAAAAAAGTACTAACTATTATCCCTCCTCCCTCACGCTGCCTGCCTTTGTTGGTACAGTGATCTATCTGTATAGTCTTCTCTCCCTCTCCTTAATCAAAATCAACGTTGTTTCTGTCACTCCATCAGAGAGGCTTAGCAGAATCTAGGGGTTTAGGGTGAGAGAGAGAGAGAGATCCTCGCGTTTTGGGAGGGGTCAGTTGCTGATCTGTGTATTCCAAATCAATCGATAAGCATGCCGTCAAATTCGAGGAGGAGGAAAGCCGCCAAGAAGAAGAAGGGAAATGATCCCAACAATATCAAGTCGTCCTCCGCTCTCGACTCTACTGGTATTTCTCTACTAATTCAATGAAGCTTTAATAACTCTCTGTCTCTGCTAGACCCAGCCTAACCCAACCCATCTGATCTGTCTTCTCCACTTGTCCCTCTTCTTTCTTCATCATCTTTATTTCGTCGCTTTTGGTCGGACATGGTGGGTGCTTATGTCTCAGCTTTCACTTTTCTTGGTATAGTAGTTGAATTTCATGCTTTTGATGAACTGGCCATGTGGGTACTAGCTTATCAGTCATGTGGATTTCATTTTGTAACTACGAACTGCACTGATTAAATTTTGCTTGGGGGTTTGCTTTGAATCTTGCTACGTCCAATGGAAATTGCGGCAGAAAACGATGATCTGAGAAACCAGGAAGAGAAGGATAGTGATGGTGGAGAGAACGAGGTTTCCCTTGTTTCTGAAGGCAACGACCAAGATCAGTTCCCCGAAGGTAGTAACGAATTGGAGAAGAGAGTAGACCTACCACCTGTTGGATGCGTTGCCTCTGAGAGCATCTCGTGGGAGGGAGATACTGTTGATTTGAAGGAAGTCCACACAGTTGGATTAGACTTAGAAGGGAATAGGATCCTTGAAGATAACGTCAAGGAAATGAAGCCGGAGGATGTTCCAGAGAGTGGTTCTGTCAATGCTGTATGCGATGAGAGCGTGGAAGTACTAACAAATGGGTACCATGAAGAACATAATGGTATTGATCGTAACAGTGAGCCTAGGTTTGATGTGGAGACCGAGTTGGTGAACCCAGAGAATGCAACTCTTGAAGCACCCAAATCTGATAATTTTATTGTTGACCCTGTGTTTATTGCCTTAGAGAAAGTGATCCATGATGCGACTGAAGTTGCTCTATCTGAGGCTTTGGTAGATTCTGGATTGGATTTAAAAGAAAATGGGGAGAAGGAACTAAAACCAAGAGACTACTCTTCAGAAATCACACAGAACGTCTTGAATGTTTCCTCAGAGGTCGAAGAATGTGTGGAGTCAGTAGCTGCGGTCTCTGAGGTGGTCCTTCATGTAACCAAACCTGTTCCAGATGAAACCATTATTGGTTCTGCATCATATTTGAAGGAAAATGAGAAGGAACTGCAAACAAGAGAATACTCTTCACAAGTCCCACAGACTCCTTTGGATATTTCTTCAAATGTCGAGGAATATATTCTTTCTGCTTCTGTCCCCATTGTTGAGAGCTGCCTGGATAAGTCTGTGTTGACTCCTCCTGTCTCTGACAAGGTCATCCATGTATCGGAAACTGCTCCAGTTGAGACCATGGTCGATTCTGGGTCAGATTTGAAAGAAAATGGGAATGAAGTTGTTGTTCCAGTTGAGGGTTTAATTGGATTTGATAAGGCTGCAATCTCTGAGAGGGTTATCTATATGAATGGTACAGCTCCAACTGAAAATGTAGACAAGGAACTGCTTACAGGAGATTGCTCTGTACAAACCCCTAACATTCTGTTGGATATTTTATCTGAAGTTCAGGAATCTGCCGACAAATTATCGACTTTTGCTGCTAAAGATGAGGCTATACAAAAGGAGTACCAATCATTACCAATTTCAGACAGTTCTACTGTTCGTGCTGGCTCTTCTGTTGAAAGCAGCAAGGAACCAGAGAGTTATGAAATACTTGAGAACCAGGTACAAGTTGACTGTAAGTTGTATTTGCTATACATTGATCAAGTTACATTATTAACTATGTGATGATTTTGTGAATTGCAGCCCCTGACAGAAACTGCTCCAAGACAAGTAGAAAAAACTTCTTGGTTTGGTTGCTGCGGAATATTTAATCTGTTAAGTGGTACTAGATAAATTCAGGTTTGTTGCTTTTCTCATATAAAACGAAGCCAATACAGTGTTATTACATTTACTTGATGAGAGAATAATATACTGCTGTTTTTTTCTTCATTTGGTACGAGTATATACCAATTGTGATTGCATTACTTCTTTTGCTCGACTTGCTTAAATATCCAGTTACATTTATTAGTTTAATGGACACATTTTGTCTAATTTATTCTGTAAATTTCAATCGGTTTTTGTCTACGCGTGACAAGTGTTTACAGAGGAAGCAGCCAAGTAGCTCCGCTATCATTTTCTTTGGTAAATTGTTGTGGAGGACTTTTTGTGACTATCTTCTGAACAATGAAAAAGATTAAATTTGTTACTCCTGCTCCATTATGATTGATTATATAGCAACTTACATGTAGTTTCTTGGTAGAAGCAAAAGTGTGACTTCCTTTTAGTAGGTAGCTTAGGGTCTCAAAACTCGGAACCTTCAAAATATGAAGCGATTAAATGAATTATTAGGAGGCTTAATCCAGATTCTGGTTTACTTTAGTTACGATTATGCACTATTTTGTGACGACCTTCTTATGTTCTTGTTCAAACCATCCTTCACTGCAGAGAAACAACTAGAAGAAGGTTGGTTGCTTCATTTTCTTGGGAGGATTTACAGAGCAAATGGCGATATTTCAGATCGGGCTTCATATAAAGGCCCCATTTTTATTTAATAATTGAGAAAGACTAAGATATGCTAAAGAAAACCCCTTTTTGGATCATTGATTTATAGATGGAGTAGAGTATAACGTTTTTGATCAAGGATCGTTCTTGATTAGTGTCTGTCTAGTCGTGCTTCCTTGTTTGTTGCCTTGATTGTGTGATATCACTATTAGCCTGCCTTTGAATGTAGTTTCATAAACTTGAAAGATCTACAAACTTGCCTTTTTATTGAGGGTTGGTCGTTGCTTACTTTGTTTAGACAATATATTATTGATATTGGTTATTCTTCATGCTTTATTGTCATTACACTATTTCCTGATCTCAATCGCTCACAAACACATTTTTGTACAATATATATGTTGACGGGAAACAGCAACGGTTTCTTTGAACGTCACAAAAGCGGAAAAGAAGCAAGCCAAACAAACACCCACACACAAAAGAATTATAAACACAACACCACACCACACTGGAACATCACATGACACGGCACCCTTTCTTTGATTTAACGGCTTTATCTTCTTACGGAGGCATGAATGGTTACAATGTAGAGCAGCTGTGTGAATGTAAGGATGATCAGGAAGGCCTCCATTGTTCTCTGCACAAGTATATGTCACGTTCGATACGTTAATGAAGTTGGAATACCCCAACGGTTTGAATCTGTGAATTCTAAGGCAGAGAGATGGATTGTTTGTTCTTACCAGCTTCGCATTTCGGTTGTGGAGCTCAATCTCTTTGCAGGCAAAGCTGTGAAATAGCATCAAGATGGATCAGAATAACTATTATTATTTATCTGAATATGGTTTCATAGAAGATTATTTATTAACCCACCCCATAGCGAGGGCTGTGAGAGTCCAAGCAATACTGGCAGCTGAAGCGGCAGAGGGCAAGCTGTGTGATGTCCATGCATGGATATCGTTGTATCCGGCAATGGAGGATGCTATTCCAACAGCTCCGGCGATGAGAGCAAATGTCACGAAAAATCCAGTGGCCGCATTTCCCATGGGGAAGTATATGGGTGAGAAATGAGCGGGAAGATCAAACCCGGGCCCTACAAGTATTGAAACATTAGTACCTTGTAACCACAATATCATCAATTAAGACTGCTGAGGATTGGATTTTGTGTACCGATGATGAATCCGTGTTGGATGGCTATGTTGGTGGCCCATCCTCCGATGCAGACCACAATGATATACATACAGAAATTTAGGAACAATAGGATTCCTGCTACATTCTTCGCTGACTGGCCTGCCATTTTCTTTTCCAAAGTGTAGAAAAATTATTTTTGGTATTGTGTGAAGAAGCAATGAGATTGGAAGTTGGTCTTAAATAAATGGGGGGCGACGGGAGTTTGTTCTTTCCTTGCAAAGGGCTTTTGTGGGGTTGGAAAGTTGTGACTTGAAGACGAAGGAAGGCATGGAAAAGGAATGGGAAGGCTAAGCTATCAAGTCATTCTTCGGTTAATTAATCCTTGGATTCGATTAGATCAGGTAATACGCAATGTTTTCAAAAGGATGATTATCACAATGGTATTCACAACACAAATTCACACTTTTTCTAGTTCGACCATGTGGTGCCATTTTTAAAACGCTGGTAGTTACTGAGTCGATTGACAAATTTTACTGTATAGGCTATTAAGTTTTTAATATTAAGAAGAAAATGTGAATATAGTCCAACATATTTGTATAAAGCTTTGTTTATACTATTATATATATATATATATATATATTATGATGACAAATGATTCATGTTTGAAGATTCAATCAATCTTCCGTTAAATATTTATATCAAATTTAGAAGGGTTAATTGTCAATTTTCCCCCTAAAGTTTGGACCGAATTTAAGAATTCTCCTTAATGTTTAAAATTTTAAATTTTAGTCATAATGTTTGGACGAAATGAAATTTTGCCCCATTCCGTCATAAGACCGTTTATTTCAGACGGTAAAGCAAACATGTGCCGTGCACGTGCCGTGCACGTGCCGTGACTTAATTTGAAAAGACAAAACTGCCATTTTGTCCGTTTCCTTATGATCACTTCGGTTTCCCTCCATATACCCACACCGGCACGCAAACAAGGACAGACATTCTCACTTCGGTTTCTTCACAAACAGACGTTGCGACTCACCTTGCGACTCTCCTCCACAGACCTTGCGACGCCGAAATCTTCATCCCGAGACAGAAGGGCCGTTCCAGACGCTCTGTTCCAGACGCGCATTCCTCTCCGCGATCTCGGTGCTGCGGCTTCTACTTTGCAGCAAGGTAAGTTCCGGTCTCCGTAACTTTGTATAATTAAGTCATGGCACATGCACGACACATATTTGCTTTACCGTCTGAAATAAATGGTCTTATGACGGAATGGGGCAAAATTTCATTTCGTCCAAATATTAGGACTAAAATTTAAAATTTTAAACATTAAGGGGGGTTCTTAAATTCAGTCCAAACTTTAGGGGGGAAATTGACAATTAACTCAATTTAAAAATTAACTTGTTGGAATGTACAAAACATGCAATCGATTAGGGAACAACATAACACATATTTAAGTTATCTCATTTAACGATTACCTTAGCGGAAGCGGATCTGCCTGAGATTGGGATCACGGTCTACCGGACGGGAGGACACGCCACGGCTTGACGGGCAATAACCTATAATACCACAACTACTGACCTCTCTTTAAACCGTAGGGTGGCTGTCTTTTGGCTACAACGACATCATGTTCTTCCTAACCCTGAGCACCCCTATATATAGATGGATAGGTTTTAAGGCCAGACACACAACTGGGCTTATGTGAATGGGCTCCCACTTATGGGCGACCCATTATCCTAAATCCAACATCTCTCACTCGCACAAAGTGTGTGTGTGGGGGGGGGGGGGGGGGGGCGCTCATTCATCATGCAATCACCAAGAGAACAAATATCATTATACAGTAAAGTCACATACGATGAGGTAGCCGTGCGACCGACAGACACAACGAACAAAGTGCTACGCATCATTTAGAATACGTAGCGACCCGCAGATCCCACACCAGTAGTGTAAATGTGCCCTGTGCCCTTGGTCATGTAATCTTTCTCTAGGCCTGACCACACAATGATCTTTCAAACCTACATATGTATTGCGGTCATGGTTGGTGGCCGCCTAGTGGACACAATATCTAGATGATCCCATAATGACCATCCTCTTCCCACAAAACCATCAGCAAAATTCAACTCGCTTTTCTAGAACCGAGACCCGGGCGGAATGCGTCGAAGGCCCATTGAGCATAGACTAAGATAACAAACATTGAACCGAACCTCAAGTCTCTATTCAGAGTAATGAGGGTACGTACGCGACTCTTACATAAAGAGCAATGGGTCTCACACGACTCCGAGTTAAGATCACATCTTCGGTCATACCCATAGTCGTTTTGGGTACGCCGTAGTATGGAACGTGCGCTACAACATATCTCCTCTCCCATGGAGCATATGTCCAAATGTTGTACACATGTCCATCAAGCACACAAAGTACCCGAACCAAAAGTCACAAAGACTCCCATCCGACCCCTGGGTGGATTGACAGACCAGAATCCGTCATAGTGTGAAATCAGATAGTTTAAGACACAAAGCCCTTTTCGGTGATCCCAACAGACTTCCAGAACTAGAAACCATCACCAGCCTCACCTACCCACAAAGGCATAGAAGCTATCACCCGTGTGAGAGGGTGATCTAATCCACTTTGACATATTTCAATAATCAATCACAGTAAGAACACACAAAACACTCAAACTGTGAAAACATGCATACTCAAATATAATTCAAGTTAAAGAACAATGTATGCGAAATAAAATCAATGAAGTACATCAACTAAGTCTACACATGCCTCACTAAATACTCCATTTTTAAGGTTGGAGAGACGGACCACAACCATCTTATCCATAGACAAGTACTTGAACTCATCACTTTGTGTATAACCATGTCTCTAACAAAGTTTTTGCTTGATATCTACTTGCTATGACTTGTTATGATAAATGGGTTTCTTTGTCACGGAGATTGCAACTCCAATGACTTAACAATCAATACAGAAGTCTTTTCAACATACAACCTACTAAGTGGTCCACACAAGACCCACAAATTTGACATCAATGACGATCAACACAATGCGCGTCTGGTTCTTGCTCATCCACGATATGACGCCATTGGAGAACAGAGCATAAAGTATGAGGTGGGTTTTCTCTCATCAAAGTCACCACCATAGTCTGCATCGTTATACCGAGTCATCCAGAAATTCTCGGATTTCTAGCAAGTCTTTAGGAGAGAGCATGACGATGCCCTTAAGATATCACATGATCCAATTTACTGTCCGTCATTTCTTCAATCCGTGTTTATCTTGGTACCGACATACCATGCCGATTGCGTGACAAATATCATGCAGAGTACACACTATTGCGTACATTAGGCTTCCGACTGCACTTAGCTACATAATTTATTTTATCTGGTCTATTTCTTTTGTAGTCTTCGAACATATATTCATAATGAGAGGTTGACCAACGTAAACTGGAGTTTCAATTGGTTTGCAGTTACTCATGTTGAACATTTCCAACACTTTGTTTATGTAACTCTCGTGTGAAAGTCACACCTGCCTCCTATGACGTTCTCTCGAGATCTGAATCCCAGGGATGTGCATCGCCTCACCCCATGTTTTTCATCCCAAATAGAGAAGAAAATCATGCCTTTACCTGTGTGAGGAACTCCAAGCTATTTACAGCTATGAGTATGTCATCTACATATAGAGTCATAAGCACAAAGTTTGGTCCAGACCCTTTTGGTGTACATGCAACGATTCTCATCCATTAGGAAAAATCTATTTTCCAGGACCAAATCATGAACTCTGTGGTACCACTGCCTAGAGAACTATTTCAAACCATAGATCAATTTGTGAAGTTTGCACACTAAGTGCTTATGGTCTTTCTGCCCAAAGCATTCAAACTGCTCCATAGAGATCTCTTCTTCTAACTCACCATTGAGGAAGACAGTCTTGACGTCTATCTAGTGCAGTTCCAAGTCTACACTCACTCCAATAGCTAGAATCAATCGAGTTGTGATGCTTAACTTTTCATCAACCTTTAGCTTCATCTTAAGAACCCATTTAGCTCTATTACTTTGTGTCCTCTCGAAGGTCGACCATTGTCCAAACACCGTTTTTCCTTATAGATTCCATCTCATCCAAAGAGTTTATCTCATCCTCCATTACTTTCATCCATTTTTCTTAGAAGGGTCTAATAAGAGTTTCTCTAACGTTTTACGACACAATAACCATATCGTAAGATATTAGGGTGTTTAGTTCTCCATCAACTTTGAATGCATATCGTCGGGAGAAAAACTTATTTGTTAGCCCACGACCTAACAACCCATTACGACCAGGGTATGACCATGATCACTCCCACTGTCAACAAGATCATCATGAGCGAAATCTGTTCCATTCGCTCTAATAGGCGGTGAATCCGGTGGACGATTCATCATCTGCGGCTTCAACTCTCCCACTCGAGTTAACATGTGTCTGGTCAACTTGATCTTGAATCTAATATGGAGATTGATCCAAATCAATCTCTCCCTTCTTAGGAAATTCGGTTTTAGAAAACAGTTGTGTCTCGTGATTCGATCTCGGTAACACTCCCACTGTCCTGCTCGGCTATAAACTGATACCACTTGGAGGTATCAGATTAACCAAAAATAATCTTCTTTCCTCTAGGTACAATCTTTCCTAAACGTATTTGATAAATCATGTGTGTAAGCGGCGCACCCCTGTGGGTGCATAGGATTAAGGTCATGAACTTATTCCAGTCCAAAACTCATATGGAGTGGAGATAACCGTCTTCGTCGGCATACGGTTTAGGATGCGGGCAACAGGCTTTTCCCCATAAGGTAATCAACAGTTGAGTCTACACCATATCAATCGAACCATTTCAACTAGTGTTTTATTGCGCCTCTATATAACACTATTTTGCTGAGAGGTGTAGGGGATCGTCAACTGATGAATGATTCTCTTTTCATTACATAAACCGTTAAATTTCGCTGAAAGGTACTCTTCAACCATAATCAGGGTGGATGGCATTTACCCTCCTGTCTAACAGGTGTAATCATATGTAAGTGTAATGAAATTTTGCGCTCCGTGTCAAACCCTATCACTAAGAGAATCACATACGTTAGAATGGATTAATTGCAAGGAAAATTTGGCTCTAGGTGCCTAACCGAAAATGCGTCCCGGTGGAATTTTCTGCTAGACAACTTACACAAGTAGATGACTCCACTTGTGGAATGTTGGGCAGTAAACCCCATTGGGCTAGCCACTGCATTATAAGTTGACCTTTATAGTCAATTCTAGTTTGTCTTTCATTCACATTGCAAACATATCCGCGAGTAGAAGAAAACATGAAATTATTATTGTTGCATGAATCCAAATCCGAAACAATAAATCCACTAGATATAATACTAAAGTGAAACGAAGTTGAATCTAAAGACAATTGGATGAAAGATTCATGAAAAGATAATATAAAACCAAGTGTCATTAATCCTAAGACTGAAATACCATGTCGGCGATTCTGCGGAGCATAGAGGATATGACTTCATACTAAAACTCGACCACCGTGCAAGCGCAACTCACAAGTTTTAAGCCCTTTGATTTCAACATGAAAGTCTTCGTCGTTGAAATCCACCTAATTTTACGCGGTACTCTAAGGTACTCCACGAAAACATCACGATCCTTGGCTACGTGATTTGTCAATCCTGAATCCAAAATCCACAAAGGACATGACTCAATCAGCATATGTGTACTAGGAATACAAAATCCACTAGCTTATCCATTAAGACATTCATGTCAGATCGATTTAGGGCATACGTTCACAAAATGTACCCACTGGCCACAGTTGAAGCATTTCCTGTATTTAGGCTTCCTGACCTTACGCAAACATTTTGGTGGTGGTGTTTTCGGAGGAGTCCTTGGGTTCACCCCAGTCTTTGTCTGCTTCGCCTTCAATACATTTACGCAATCACACTGTGCATTACTCCCTCGCCTTCAACGACTCTTCTTAGGCCTTAGGCCTAACGACCTTGGGTCTGTCCTCTTCAGCTCAAGGTGCCTTCGAACGTCTTCAAAGGAATTCAGGTTATTAGACTAGGTTATTTAGAGTTTTGTGTGTTACCACGAGTTTGGCAAAGAGCGGATTATGACCTGGATTTGCTACTCATCGGTCACTGTTTGACTGTTCTCTTTGAGTTTCACGTTCATATTGGCTACATGCCTCAGATGCTATCTCGCGGAGTGTTGAGGATTCATCTTATATGAATAGAACTTTCTATTGAGTGAGCACAACTGAGCAGTCGTATAGAACCAAGTCTAGCTTCCAAAGCATATCACAACCCTTTAGTCGTGTGTTGAGCTCAAACTCATAAAAAGGATGTCATCATCCATCGTACTCAGCATCATGGCGCACGTCACAGCATCATTAACCTCCCACTCGAAGGAACAACTTTCTGCTGATTCGTAATTTCAGAGTCGGGTCTTTTCATAATATTCTTGATGTGATTAATGGACTTCTACTTAGTTAGAACCATCTTTATACGTTTCCTCCTAATTTTATAGATGTCACTGTTAAGTCTAAAACCTTTGTCCAACTAAGCGATGATGTTCTTCATGGCGACCTAATTTCTCTAACTAAATGAAATTCTAATTGTAACATGGAGACACAAGGAACAATGTTCTATTGCATGTAAAGGACAAGTCTCAGACCGATAGTACAGACTTGAGAACATACTCAAACCTGGGGGACAATCCTAGCTATTGCGAGAAACAATCCCCATTTTTAAGAACGCCCTAAAGTCACTACTATCAATCGAAACACAACTTATATCAACAGTCTTAAACATACCATAATCGAACATATCACATCAAACCAAAGTGTTCGGCTCTTACAAAGCAATCATTTTAGCATTATTCAAGGAAATTCGGAAAACCTCGTAGACTAACCGATCGGTTCACACTCAGGAACATTTTCTTAGGTGTAGTTCGTACTCATTCAAACTTCTGAAAGACTACTAAGGACAATCCTAAAGGTTTGCTATCTATGCTAAGCAAAAACTAGATCTACCTACTTAGGTAATCTAATACATGCAAGCCAAGAAACAAACCATACATGTCAATACACACACACACACACACATATATATATATTGATATATACCTTTCAAAAATAAATTAATTTGGGGTTAATTTATAATTTTCAAAACTTTGAGGACCAAAGTCACTTTAACCAAAAGTTTGGGGATAAAAATCACCATGAATAAAAATTTGTAGACCAAAGTCTCAACAAACAAAAATTCACGGAATAAAGTCTCAACAAATAAAAGTAATTAACATGCTAGACCAATTTGCAAACAGTATGCTCGGATCTCAATAAGTCATAACCTAGTCAATTCTATCAGTCATGGAGTCAATCAAATAAAGTAAGACAAAACTATCTACCCTGCAGAAAACACAAAGTAATCCAGGGAACTCAAGGAACCCACACATTGTTCTACCTATCCAGTCATGCAATATAAAACAATGTAAGACTCTTCCAACAATTTAAATTGGTCCAACTAGGGGTGAGCAAAATGCGGTTTGGTTCGGTCTGGTCTGATCTTGAGACCGAGACTGGAAATTTCGGTCCATTAATTTCGGTCTTTAGACCGAAACCGAAACCGTTTGAACCGTTTATATGGTCTTGATTTTTTCGGTTTTGGTTCGGTCTTGACCATTTGGACCGTTTGGACCGTTAGACAAAATATTTTATATATTTTTCTATTATGTATGTATATCGCTATACAAAAACACAATATAAAAACCTAATTTTATTACTTCTTTATAAAAATATGTAATGTGTCAAAATAATATTTTATTCAATTGACATAATTTCGTTCTAAATTGAAATCAACCGATTAGACCGGCTTTTTAAAAATCATTTAAAAATCAAAATAACTATACTATCAAAATAACTATACTATCGTAATATAGAATTATATAAATTACTATAACATGATAGTATCTAATATAATTTATTAATGTTATAATAATTTATTGTTGATCTAAACGTTTTTCATTCAAATTATATTATGTTTTTTCTCGAGCGATCTTTTATAATTAATTCTAACGAAATAAGACATATAATAAATTCACTCAAAAATAGTTAATGGTCTCCAATGGTCCCCATGGTCTTAACGGTCTAGGACCGAAATAAGACCAAGACCGAAAAAGACCATAAGCTAAGACCATTGGTTTCGGTCCACAAATGGTTCGGTCTTTTTGGTTTGGTCTCGGTCTGTCTCGGTTTGGTTTCGGTCTTCGTGGTTTTCTCGCTCATCCCTAGGTCCAATAGATAATTTAATTAGCCCAACAAATTATTAATGAAAGCGTCCATGCACAATTACTGGATATAATAAACCACTAGGACCCACAGACGATCAAATCGACACCAAATTCGTTTCAGACCAATTCGGGCATCCTAAAGCCTCTGAATTAGCTCAGACTAGTTTGAACAACATTCAACCATTCAAACCAGACTGAACTCGACCGGTCAATATCTTCCAACCGGTTTGAACTGAACTGGTCTGGTTAGTTAGAGAACCGGATCAGACTAAACCAGTTTAGTCTAACTCTCAGACCAGACCAGTCTGGACCAGTTCACTTAGATCGGTCCAGAACAGGTATACTTTTCCGTTGAAGCTGCGAGGTTTTTTAAAACCCTAGTTGCCCCCTACACCGCCGCCACCAGGAAGTGCCCACCCACGAAAGCTGGCCACGGTGGGTGGGGGTGGGTGGGTCGACCATCACTCACCGACCTCACTCCTCCCCTACCACCCTTAGGCAACTGGATTCCTGGCCACAACCACGAAGGCTGTGGCCCCGCCTGAGGGGGCCGCAACCACGAAGGTTGTAATCCTTCTTATCGGCCGTAGCCACGAAGGCTACGACCCTATTTCTCGTCTGCAGCCACGAAGGCTATCGCGTTCTCCCTCCACCCGAGCCGCAACCGTGAAGGTTGCAGCGAGTAGGGTCTGAGCCTTATCCACTAACGCTATGTCCAACTGTGGCCGAGACGCAACCACGAAGGTTGCGGCCAGCCTCGGCATAGCCACAACCATGGTGATTGTGGCAGGCAGGGGCGGAGCTGCGGCCACGAAGGCCACATCAACCCCTGATTTTGCCTCGGGGTGGTGGTTTCTGCGGTTGGGGTCGTCCCAGTCACGATTACGCCGTGGGGATTTTCCTCTTGAAATTCGACAATTCGGAAACCAACCTACTATGGATCTGATACCAATGTTGTAATGTACGAAACATGCAATCGATTAGGGCACAACATAACACGTATTTAATTTACCTCATTGAACGATTGTCTTAGTAGAAGCGGATATGCCTGAGGTTGGGATCACAGTCTGCTGTACGGGAGAACAGGTCACAGTTTGACGGGCAATGAACCTATAATACCATAGTTACTGACCTCTGTCTAAACTATATGGTGGCTGCATTTTGTTTATAACGGCATCATGTTTTTCCTAAGCACCCCTATATAAACTGATATATAGAGGGATAGGTTTTAAGGCCAGACACACAATTGAGCTTATGTGAATGGGCTTCCACTTATGGGAGACCCATTATCCTAAAACCAACATAACCAAATACTTTTTTAAACGTTACAACTAAACATACAAAGTTACGTTAATATTGTTAAAAAGTCCATACTCGATTCAAATCACATTAGGAGTCCCCTAACCTAAACCCTAAACCCTAACTAAATAGGATTGAACACCAATTAAAAATCCAATCTTTTTTTTCCTTAAACACATCGATTTCAATTGTTATTTGTTGTATAAATAAAGGATTTGCAGTTAAGATGAAAAATGCAATACATGGCAGCAGTAGGAAACTCAGTAGAAAATCATATTTTATGTATAAATCTCAAGAACTGAACTTTTAGTAGATGTTTGGCTAAAAATAAATCTTTTAATATATTTAGATTCTTAATATTGGTCCTTCAATAATTCCTTTTCTTCATCATCTTCATGACTATTATCAAGAACATTGATAGAAGCAAAAATGTGACTGGCTTTTTGTAGCTAGCGTAGGGTCTCAAAACTCGAACCTTCAAAATATGAAACGATTAAACGAATTATTGAGAGGCTTAATTCAGCTTCTGGTTTAATTTAGTTACGATTATGCACTATTTTGTGACGATCTTGTTATGTTCTTGTTCAAACCATCATCCTTCACTGCAGAGAAACAACTAGAAGAAGGTTGGTTTCTTTGATGGTGATATTTCAGATCGGTCTTCATATAAAGATCCTGTGTTTTATTGTAGTAATTGAGAAAGACTTATATATGCTAAAGAAAACCCCTTTTGGATCATTGCCATTTCTATTTATGGATGGGGTAGAGAAGAACTCTTCTGATCAAGGATCGCGTGCTTCTTAGTTTGTTGCCTTGATTGTGTGATGTGACTATTAGCTCGTCTTTGAATATATAGTTGGGTTAATTACTTCAATGGTTACACATATTTTCCCAGTGTGATTAATTGATTAATCATTTTTTTGCGTGACTCAATGGTTACGTATCTTTGCTCAGTGTGATTAATTGGTTACTCTGTTAGTGAACTGTTAATTTTTTCTGTCAGTTAATATTTTTAACATATTTTTGAATAATTAAATGACTATTATACCCTTATCATTCTTCAAATGTTCATCGTCTTCCTTCTTCACTCAATTCCAACCATAAAGATGAAGAAGGAATTCATCTCCATATGTAGTGACCAGAGTTGCGACAAATTCCCGATTTCGGCAGGAATCCTGCTGGAAAATCTATTGTTGTTCAAATAAAGCCTCTCAAGTTTTTTCAACTTGGAGATCTCCGGCGGAAGCACACCAGAGAATCGATTGTTCTACAACAAGAGTTTTATCAAGCTGCTCGAAGAAGAAATCGTCGGAGCTACCGTGCCATAGAACTTGTTATCCCCTAAATTGGTCATCGTCCCTTTAGGAAGTGCCAAAACCCCGACATGACCGTCGCCTGAAAGAGTTATCAAAATCAGGATCTCAAATAAGATTGCTAGAGGGAAGTAAAATTCGAATCATAAAGTTGTATTGGGAATATTGTCGGAAAAGTTATTCCCAACAGCTAGTAGGAACAAAAGTATTGGAAATGGGTGTGTCTTCGTGCAATATGGAAATGTGTTGGACTAGTATTATTCCATTGATTTTGGGATCGGTTCTATTTGGCCTGTCTTTTTTCGTGTATCTCTTTATATTTGACCTGGATTATTGTTATGTTTTGTTTGTGAAGGCTTTTTTTTTCATTAGTCTGGAGTGTAAATGAATAATATTTTTATGTAGGGTTTTGTATTTAAATATGAAAGTCTGCCAAATGAAGGAACCAGACTCGATGATCACCAAGTGATTTTAGAATTCTCTCTGCGTTTTCCTTAATCTCTTTCACCATTCCTTCCCAATTAAATCATGGTATCAGAGCCTGAAGCGATTCCGTCTCATGTGAGATCTTCTCTCTGTCGGATTCTGTCCCTGGTGGTGGTTGAGTTTCAGATTGCCTCCCTCTTCCGTCGCGACAGTTCATTCTGTTCACGATATTCTTGATCGTGAGTTTGTTAGCCTACTTCTTGAGGACTACCGGATCGTATTCTTCTCTGTAGCTGCGTTGTGGTTGTTTTTATGTCCCGATGGTTCAGTGACAGTTCATTTTCTTCTGATCCTTGATCGTAAGGGCCTTAAGACGATTTTGCTTCATCTGCAACCTTCTCTTTTCTGAATTCTCTCATGGGTAGAGGTTGAGTTGCAGTCTTGCCCTGTTTTCTGTCCCGACGCTCCGATTGACAGTTTATTTTTTTATGATGTTTTGATCATGAGGTAATCATCTGTCATGCTCGTTCCTTCCATTATTTCACATGGCTGAGGAAAAATTTGTTAAGGAGGCAACCAAATATGCCACTGATGATTTTGATGATGATGTCATGGCTATGGTAGGGTCTCATCACCCTATGTTTTTACATGTTAGTTATAAACCGTGACTTAAACATGATTTTTATTACCCTAACAAGACCTAAAAATTACGCTATGTGGAGTCGTGCCATTCGGTTTACCTTGTTAAGAAGGAACAAGTTAGGGTTTATTATTGGGGGTTGCATGCGAGAAACATATGATCATGTGTTTCATCATATGTTGGATAGATGCAATGCCGTCGTGTTAGGATGGGTTATGAATTCAATTTGCAAAGATCTTGCTAGTGGCTTGATGTACACTGAGAGTGCTTTTCTTGTGTGGAAAGACCTTAAGGAGAGGTTCGATAAGGTTAGTGGCCCAAGGACTTATCAATTACACTTGGAAATAGTCTTGACTCGATTTCCACATTTTTCACAAAAATGAGACTCCTATGGGCCGAATATGACATTGCGTGTACCCTACCTCATATTGAGGGTGAGGATTTTAAGATGCATATTGAGCACAAGGAAAATCAGTTTTTGTCCAATTTTTAATGGGTTTGAATGACACTTATTCAGGAGTGAGGAGTCATTTGCTCCTTTGGAATCGTTTCCCATATGTGAATCATGCCTATAACATGCTTGTCCAAGAGGAAACCCAAAGAGGGATAACCTCTGCGATGAATTCTAGTTTGAGTTCTGGATCCGTGAATGTTTATTTAAGTTCAGATAGACCTAAGGGCTATCAGAATTTAGAGTGTACTGACTTTATAAAGAAAGAGCATATATTGAGCGGTGTTTTGCCCAAGGCTGTGACTTTTGTAAAAGGAAGGGACATGCCAAGGACAATTGTTTCAAATACAAAGAGCTTATGAAAGAGAAAGCCAAGCCAATTTACCTCCTCTGAGACTTGTGATGCGACTTAAAGTTTTTTTCAAAAGTGTTTGCTAATGACCTTTCTTTGAGTTCCGATGTACAGGGTAGTATTACCCTCACACGTGGTCAGTTTGAGAAGCTTTTACAAACTGTTGGGTAAGCTGGCAGCGCTGCAACAATAGCAGGTGCTACCCCTGTTGAAGATCATTGTGTGAACACAACATATATATCTCTTAACTCCATTATTTCATGTTATAGTGACTATTGGATTCTAAACAGTGGAACAACTAATCATATGATTAACATAAATGATTGGTTATGTGATAATAAGTTGGTTTTAGGGACTAGAGTTCAATTGCCAAATGGGGGTTATTCATTTGTTAATAGTATTGGAATTTGTTTCTTTAATAAGGACAAAAAACTGATGAATGTCATGTATTTGTCCGATTTCAAATACAACCTTTTATCAGTTTCTAGACTTTCTAAAGAATTGAATTGTTCTGTGATGTTTTATCCTAAGGTTGTTGTCCTGCAGGACCTCTCAAATGGGAGGGTCTTGGGGACTGGATAGCATAACTTGATATATACTTCATTATAATATCTTGTAATAATGCCCATGTACCTCTTCTTTTTTCCCGGTTGTTTCAAATGCTATACGCGTCTTGGACCTATTTCGTTAAAGGCTTTAGAACATTTGCACTCTCTTAATTTCCCAAAGAATATGATGTCTGATATAGTCTAGTGTTCTATATGTCCTAAAGCGAAAATTGTTAGAAAACCTTTTCCTACTTCCGTGTCAAGAGCAGATGCCACATTCGATATTATTCTTGTCGATGTATGGGGGGCCCTACATAAGATAATAAAAAGTTTTTTCTTACATTGGTGGATGGTTTTTCTATAGTTACCTGGATTCATTTGATGCAGTTCAAATCCAATTTTGTTGTCGTTCTGAGACAGAACATTATCATGGTTGAAACACAGTTTGGTAAGAAAATTAAAGGTTTCAGAACAAACAATGGTAAAGAGTTTTTAATGAGCATATTAAAAACCTTTTTCAAGAAAATGGAATTGCTCATCAAAGCAACTGCCCCTATACTCCCTAACAGAACGGGAGGGTCAAAAGGAAACATAGATACCTCTTGGAAGTAGCTAGGGCACTTAAGTTGCAAGCTTCATTTCCAAATAATATTTGGGGGATTGTGTTCTCAGAACATGTTACTTGATTAATTTGGTGCCATATAGGTTGCTATAAGGAAAATCACATATTGAGATCTTGAGTTATAAGAAACCTGTGATTAGTCACCTTCGGGTGTTTGGATGATTGTGTTCTACGAAAAATATGCAGGTGACTCGCAAATTTGTTTCTAGAGTTATCCCATATGTTTTTTTGGGATACTCGGAAACTCAAAACGGTCATAGACTTTATGATTTGGTTGGAAGAAATATTTTGTTAGTAGGGATGTTCAATTCAATGAGAAAGTATTTCCTTTTAAGAATAGAAAATCAAATCAGTTGCCCATTTTTGTGAATAACATACTGAGTCAGACTCCTATGATGTAAGCATCACTCAAGATGCAAATACTAAGGAGAATAACACTGATATCAGTGCAGATATTCCAGTTGATGAAGCCCCTCGCGGGAATGATAGAACCTCGCTAAATGATGAGTCACAGGATGACATTGATAGCGATGATGTCCCTGTTACACAGGAACCTTCTGCACCTGTTTTCAGCAAGTAAAGGAGAGCCATTAAGCCTCCCATATGGATGAAAGACTATCAGGTTTCAAATGTATCTTGCCTTCATTTTATCGACAAGTTTATATATTTTGAGGGTTTGTCTGATAATTACCAAGTTTATTTGAGTTCAGTTTCTAGACTTGTCGAACCTGGCACTTTTTCTGAGGTTGTTAATGATGAAGCCTGGATACACGCAATGAAGGACGATATATAGGACCTCAAACAAAATCAGACTTGGAACTTAGTCCCTCTTCCCCTAGGTAAAAAATTAATCGGATGTAAGTGGGTTTACAAATTGAAGTGTAAATATGATGGAATATTAAATAGACATAAAACCAGATTGGTTGCTAAGGGATATAGCCAGAAGCATGGTATAGACTATTTTGACAGCTTCTCTCCTATTGCTAAAATGAGTACTGTTAGAACTGTGCTAGCCCTAGACTCTGTTTATAGTTAACCGCTTTATCAAATGGATGTTTACAATGCCTTCGTGCGAGAAGACCTAGATGCAGAACTTTATATGCATGTACCCGAAGGATTTGTTGGAAAAGATAGTGCTCATCTTGTTTTGTATATTGCGCAAAATCTAAAATTTACTAGCAGGGATTATGATGATCACCTGAATCTTAATGTTGATGATGAACCCCTAAATGATGTCACCCTTTATAGGAGACTGATAGGGAAGGTTTTGTACCTAACCATTACTCCGCCAGATATTTCCTTTGTTGTGTAGAACCTCAGTCAATTTATGCAAAGTCCGAAAAATTCACATCTTGAAGTTGCTATACGAATAATCAGGTATATAAAGAAGGAACCAGATAAAGGTATCCTTATTTCCTCTGTTTATTTTCCGAACATTATAGCATATTGCGACTCTAATTGGGCTAGTTGCATCGAGTTTAGAAAATCTGTTACAGGCTTTGCATCATGATAGGAAACTCTTTGGTAAGTTCGAAAGTTAAGAAACAAACCACTGTGTCCAGATCTTCTGCAGAGTATGAATATAAGACCATGGGTTCATCCTTGTCCGAAATTATATGGCTTAGGGGATTAATGGAGAAACTAGGTTTTAAACAAAATAGTTGGTCTGTTCTATATTGTGATAACAAAATTGCCATCCAAATTGCTAATATCCATGTATTTCCCGAGCGAACTAGTCATATAGAGATACACTGCCATTATATTAAGGAAAAATTGATTGATAAGGTTGTGCAGCTTGAGCATATTAGAACATGTGATCAATTGGCTGATTTATTCACCACGACGCTCGGAAGAGAACACCATTATGTGTTGTGTTGAAGACTTGGCATGAAGAATATCTTTGCTGGACAGGGGGAGATTACATGATCACTTTCAACTTACAAGATCACTTCCATCTTGAAGGGGAGTATTGGAAATGGGTGTGTCTTCGTGCAATTTGGAAGTTTAGTTTATGTGCTCGACTAGTGTTATTCCTTTGATATTGGGCTCAGTTCTATTCGGCCTGTCTTTTTCGTGTATCTCTTTATACTTGGCCCATATTATCATTATGTTTTGTTTGTGGAATCTTCTCATTTTTTCATTAGTCTGAAAGGTAAATGAAAAATAGTTTTATGTAGGGTTTTATATTTAAGGGAGAGTATGCCAAATGAAGGAACCAAACCTGATGATCCCAAAGTGCTTCTCGAATTCTCTTTGCGTTTTTTAGGGTTTTCCTCAATCTCTTTCCCCATTTCTTCCCAATTTCATAAAAAAGCTTATGCCCCTGAGCACAAGAACTGAGGAAAGTTTCTGGAGAAATAGTTCTCCAATATGTCAAAGGTGTCCAACGGAGAAGCCATTATGGTATCACTCGAATACAGATAAGTTATCCATTGCTCCTAGCTCAGGAGGCAACACATCGTGGAATCTGAGACAATTGAACGATGTGCCACATTTGGGTGAACCCGTAGACATTTGAACAAGGCCGGTACCCACTGAAGATCTTCCCAAATTGAACGATGAATTTGCAGAAACGATGAACATAGAAAATGGTCGAGGAAGGTCTGAAGGGTAATTTGGTTTAAGAAGAGGTAATTTAGTCACTTTACTTGTTGGAATAGTAATTTAAAAGAGAAAATAAATGGTGAACAGTAAAAATGACAAAATAGTCACATGTTGAAACTTATGTAACCATTCTGCACAAGTTATAACCATTGAAATAATTAGCCCTGTATAGTTTCATAAACTTGCAAGATCTAAAAGCTTCCCTTTTTAACGAGGGTTGGTCGTTGCTTACTTAGTTTTTCTTTGGTTAGACAATATATTATTGATATTAGTTAGTCTGCATGCATGAGGGCTTTATTGTCATTATACTATTTCTTGTTCGCAGAATTGGCAAGGAGTCAGGAATACGATTTTCGTATTCCGATATTTGTTTCGTGGAATTAAAATTCCACAAAATTAAAATTCCACAGAATCAGAACCACTGAATTGCTATTCCTATAAAGATATGAATAACTAATAGATGTCCAATTGAGCAAAATACCCTCCATTGTTAATTATTTATTTATATTTTGATTAAGTAATTATTTTAATTTTTAATTAACTAAAATATTTATTTATATTTATATTTTAATTTTTAATTAACGAATTTTTTATTTATATTTATATTTTAATTCAAGTGAATTATTTTTTATATTTTAATTAAATTAGTTATTTACATATTTCATCTAATAAATTATTTACATTTAATTAGTTTTTTAATTATTTTAATTAATTATTACCATTTTTAATTAATTAAAGTTTTTAATAAAATATATTTTAGTTTAATTAATCTTAATATTTAAGTTTCCCAAGTTAATTAATATAATCGTTTTATATGATAATTGTATTATATATTATACATATTGAAATAAAAGGTATATATATATATATATTATTTTACATTATTTTATTCCATTTCCATATATCAATATCATTCCAGCAACGAAACATTGAAATTTCATATTCCATCCAATTTTAATCCATCAAACAAACAATATCATATTATTATCTCTTATTCTCTATTCTTATTTTCTATTTCGTATTCTATTTTACACCAACCAAACACACCATCAATCTCTAACAAACAGGTTTCATACAACATTTTTGCATAATATATATATATGTTGAGTGGAAACAACGAAAAAAATGCACAAACCCCCTTCACAAAAGAAAATAAAAGCAATCCAAACAAACCCCCTTCACACAAAAGAATTATACACACAACACCAACATCACACCGGAACATTACAGGAGACGGAACCATTGTGCTTATGGGGAACCATTGTACATGACACTGCAATATAAAGTGGCTATGTGACTGTAAGGATGATCAGGAAAGCCTCCATTGTTCTCTGCACAAGTATGTCACATTCAATACGTTAATGAAGTAGAAATCCCCCAAACGGTTTGAATCTTTGAATTGTAAGGCAGAGAGATTGATTATTTGTTCTTACCAGCTTCGCATTTAGGTTGTGAAGTTCGATATCTTCGCAGGCAAAGATGTGAAATAACATCAAGATGGATCAGAATAACTGTGAATTATTATTATTTATCTGAATATGGTTTCATAGAAGATTATTTACACCCACCCCACAGAGGGTTGTGCGTGTCCAAGCAATAGTGGCAGATGAAGAGGTAGAGGATGAAATGTGTGGTGTCGATGCACGAATTTGGTTGAATCCGTCAATGGAAGGTGTTATTCAGACAGCTTCAAAGATGACCGCAGATGTCATAAAAAATCCAGTGGCTGCACTTCCCATGGGGAAGTATATGGGTGAGAAATGAGCGGGAAGATGGAACCTAGGCCCTACAAGTATTGAAATATTATACCTAACCACAATATCATCAATTAAGACTGTTGAGCAGTGTTATTAGAACCAGACCGATCCTCAAGCCAGTGAGAGGGTCGGTTTTTCAGACCCAGTCAAACTGACAATATTCACCATGCAGAAATTAAAACCCTGGGACCTACAAGTATTGAAATCTTATACCTAACCACAATATCATCAATTATGATTGTTGAGCCATGTTATTAGAACCAGACCGATCCTCAATCTAGTGAGAGGGTCGGTTCTATCGAACCCAGTCGAACTGACCAATTCACCATGCAGAAATTAAAACACAATATATAAAAGGGTTAATTGTCAATTTTCCCCTAATGTTTGGACCGAATTTAAGAATCCCCCTTAAAGTTTAAAATTTTAAATTTTAGTCCTAATGTTTGGACGAAATCAAAAAACACCCCATTCCGTCTTAAGGCCGTCTAATTGAAACGGAAAACCCAACACGTGCCTTGCACATGCATTTTCTTAAGAAACAAAGACAAAAATGCCCTTCTCATGAACAGAGCTAAATCTACAGTAAAATCACTGGGCATGAACTTAAGTTAATAACTTCCATTGAATAACCTCCAACAAATCTAAGAACCAATCAATTGAAGAAAAAACCGAAATTCCGCCTCAGAACCTTGCATCTCCGCCCCTAATGCACACTACAAAGACAACCAATTCATTCACTGACGCCAGATTTCCATCCGTATCAGTAAACTGCTATCAGAATCAAGCGATTGCTTGTGTAGCTTCGAACATGGGCAACGAAACTGTCAAAAGAATAACTCCATAAACCCACCCGTACTATTCCATGATTAAACCCTCGAGCAGCATTACATAAATCAAACAGTTAACTCAGCGAAATGGAAGTACCTGATAAACGTAAGGCTGGAAAGGGATCGTGAAAAACGGTGCCGCCATGGACAGACCGCTGTAGGAAGCAGCTACGTATCAGAGGAGAGGAGAAGATCGGTGAGCAGCCACTCTTCAACGTCTTCGTAGGAGATCAGAGCTTGAAGTATTGTTTATCAATAATCAAAGGCGAACTAAAATTTGGCTTATTGAATGCTGTCCAGACTTGGGCAAAAGAAATAATACAATATTTTTGTTCGATTTTTATAGTTTTCGATTAGGTTTTTGCTGCAGAATCAAAATTTTGAATTTTCTCAGGTACTCCATGGACTGAGGAAGAACACAGGATGTTTCTGTTTGGTCTCCCAAAGCTCGGGAAAGGCGATTTGAGAGGTATTTCTAGAAATTATGTCATCTCTCGAAAAACGGAGAAGTTTAGCTCTGTTCATGGAAAGGGCATTTTTGTCTTTGTTTCTTAAGAAAATGCATGTGCAACGCACGTCTCGGGTTTTCCGTTTCAATTAGACAGCCTTAAGACGGAATGGGGTGATTTTTGATTTCGTCCAAACATTAGGACTAAAATTTAAAATTTTAAACTTTAAGGGGGATTCTTAAATTCGGTCCAAACATTAGGGGGCAAATTGACAATTAACCCTATATAAAAATACAAACTACATAAGTGTATATATCGAGCCATTTTACTTCCAGGAAATTTCTGAGTGGAGAAACATGGATTGTCGCTCTCTGTCTCTGATGCTTCTCCTCTCTACCCTCTTTGTCCCCTCCATATCTTCTCCACCTGAGAACGACCCTGAGTTGTAGATTAGGCAGGTTGTTAGCGGTGGAAGGGAAACCACCAACAACTTGACCGTCCACCATGACTTCTCACTCTTCAAATCCAAATACATAAATTTGTACTCTCCAATCTGACTCTGTTAGATATCCGTCGAAACTTCTTGGGTCTCAAGAAGAAGATCTGGTCGCCTAAGGACGCAAACAAAGATCTAGGCTTGTTCATGAACCGGTTCGGGGTCAAACTGGTTCAGAACTGAACTGGTCTGGTTTGTAAAAAACTAGTACTTTATTATGTTTCTAAAAAAACTGGTCTGGTTCGAACCGATTTAGAACCGGTTCGAACTGTTCTGGTCTGTTTTTTATAATAATGTTGGTTAAGAGTCGGTCCGGTTCAAACCAGAACCGAACCGGCAAAACAGAATACACTGAAAGTTACAAACGAAATACACTGAAACGGAATACACTGAAAGTCCAACAGACAATACATCAACAGACAACATACCAAAGTCTTCAAATCTACTAACAATTCAAAAGCTGAAACTGAACACATACAATACAATACATACCGAAAGTCTTCAAATTTACGAACCATTCATTTTCTGAAACTGCACACACACAAAACATACAATTTAAGACGACCTCAAGTACAAAATACCTTAACTGATTAATTACCTTAAGTGTGATCTCGCTAGTGAAGAGAAATGGCCTCTAAACTTTGTTGAGGATTCTCCTTACGAAAATCTACAAAAGGGAAAACACAAACAAACACATATATGAATCATGCATGTTAGATAAAATTCAATGTAAGTACAAGTTAAATCTTTAAAGCAATTTTAGAACTTAATAAATACCATTCTCGAGTTTCACACATATATAAAGCATGAACACCATTGAAACCCCCAAGAAAGAAGTCCAAAGGAAAGGTATGGCTGCCAATACCTGAAAACAGCAGTAGAGGTAAGATAAATAAAATTCTTACATGTAGCTATTAATACATATATTGTAGCAATAACATACTTGATTGATTCATAGGAACTAGTAAATGAAAACTCTATTTGAACCAGGTATCTTACAGACTAGTAATGACAGTACTCCAAAAATCATCAGCTAGAGGAAGTCTACTGTACGCCATTTAAATGGGCCCTTCTCTAAATGAACTCCATATCTAGCTCTGCAATATCCATGAATAGAGCCTCAATATGGAAATATACCAGGACTGAATAAGAGAAAGATAACTGCATGATTCATACTCAAATAAATAAAGGAAAAGAAGAAATAAGCATCCATCTACTGCATTACTCACATCATCAAGAGACGAATTCCGAAATTTACGGAAAATGGCCTGAGGAAAAGGAAATTTGTTACGAGTCTCCAGACCTGTAAGAGAGAATGATTCAACCAAATTCAGAGTAAATCGGACAACCAAATTCATTAAATTCAGACTAAATAATCATTAAATTCAATTGAAACACCGACTAAAGTAGCAACCAAAACAAAGCAGCAACCAATTCATGTATCAATTAAACGATTCAAACATCGAAGACTAAATAAGAACACAAGTAGGAACTGAGTTCGTCGCGTGCGCTGCGTCGTCGAGGAGCTGAGTTCGGCCGAGTCGTCGCGAGGAGCTGCTGCGTCGTCGTCGTCGAGGAGCTGCGTCAAGAAAGTCAGAAAACCTAATTTTGGAACCGTCGCGTGGAGAAGGAGAACGTCGAGAGATATCAGATTCAGATCTGAGATTACTGAGATGAGTCACGTGAGTGTAAGTGAGGACTGAGGTGAGCTGTAATTTGATCAGACTGATGGTCTGGAGACTGGTCTTGTTTGGTTCATCAGACCAGCTTAATTTAAAGTGGTTTGATTTTAATTTAAGTATAAACCAGTATCAAAAATGAGCCGAGTCGAACCGATTCGAACTGGATTTTTGGTACTATTTTGAACTGTTCTATTTAAAGGCAGAAAACACTGGTCTGGTTTTAGAACTAGTTCGGCCGAACCAAACCAGTTCCAGACCAGACCAGTTCACCCGAACCGGTTTATTTGGCCAAGCCTACAAAGATCTAATCCTCCCGACAGATAATCTTTCTGAGAATTTTGATTGGAGAGATCATGGAGTTGTTACTGAAATGAAAAAAAAACAGGTATTGTTTCGATAACCTTAATGATTGGTTCTAAAATACCCAACAAACCCCTTTTCTTTAAGGTTTCTGTGTTTTGGATTAGGGTATGTGCTGATCATGTTGAATCTTTAGCACCACCGGAGCCTTGGAAGGATCCAACTTTCTCCCTAATGGAGAATTCATTCCTTTCAGCGAGCAGGCCTTATGGAGAAAACAGTTGCGTTGACTGTTAAAGTCTTAAACTGAACAAAACCGGTTGAAGTTGTTGTGATTAAACCGCCTGAATAAGTTTAAACCGAAGAGAATCGGGCGGTCGATTTAACAAAAAAAATAATATCATCCCAAAAAAATAACCGGAAATCGCCCAGTTTAAAAAAAACGGTTGGTTCACACTGGTTCAATCGGGTTCACCATGCATTTCAATCTTTTGACTGAACCAAACTAGACGGACCGGTTCGGTTCTTGGTCGCACAGACGGTCTGGTCCGGTTCTGCTAACTATGTTGTTGATGACTAAATTTTGTCTATCGATGATGAATTCGTGGTCTGGTTCTAGTGTGTTATATGTAATCGAAGTCTTGCTTCAGTGTCTCTTGGAATTACTAATGGCATTGCAGACAATTCATTCCATGTGTATGATACAACTTTAATTAATACATTACCTATGAATGACTTCAATAAAGTCAGTTCTGAAATGGGTGATATGGATGTGTTAACTCACATCAACTCTGATTTTGGCCATCTTTTGAATTCCTCTGATCTTCAATGTATTATTACCTCATTAAACTCTAAAGATTCAGTTACTATTTGCCATATGCGATTAAGTCACCCCTCAAACAATCTTCTAACTAACTTATTTCGATTGCAGAATCTTCCTTCAAAACATATTCCAGAAGAGTGTATTGTATGTGTGATTGGCAAGACTAGGGGTGGCAATTTCTGCCACGACACGACACGATCTGCTTTAAAGCGTATATGGGTTTGACCTTAACGGATCCCGTTTCTAAACAACTTTTATACGTTTAGACACGATTAATAATCGTGTCTAAACAACTCAGATCTGCGGATATCTGTATAAACACGATAAAACACGATTAACTAATCGTGTCGTGTATACATGTGACACGAATAAAGACAGGGTTAACTAATCGTGTATAATCGTGTCTAATCGTGACACGTTCAGAAAAATATATAAAATTAATGTTTTTCGTGTTAATCGTGTCGTGTAACGTGTCGTTTCGTGTTTAATCGTGTAAATTCATATCAGTCAGGTCGTTCTTAATTGTGTCGTGTTAATCGTGGCATATCGTGTCGTGTCTATCCGTTATGTTTTTCGATTTTTAATTTCCAAGAAAGTTAATCGTGTCCCGTGTCGTGTCACGTGTGATCTGCTACTTAATCGTGTCGTGTTAGTGTCTGATGTTTTGAGACACGTTTAGAAATTATCCGTTTAGACACGAAACTTGTTAATACAAGACACAATTAATAACACGATACGATTAGACACGACACGATTGCCACCCCTAGGCAAGACTAAACGTCTTCCTCATCCTTCTTCTGATTCTCTTTATCAATTTCCTTTATAACTAGTTCAAATCGACTTGTGGGGACCATCCCCTTATCCCTCAATCAATAATATATTCTACTTAAGTATAGTTCATGCATATAGTCGATTTACATGGATATTTTGTTTGTCGAAAAAGAGTGATGTTGCTAAGGTGTTTTGTGAGTTTCATTCTCTTGCAGAAAAGCAACTTGGGTACAGGTTCAAGGTTGTTCAATTAGATGGTGTAGGTGAGTTTATGTTCCTTGGTTCCTATCTTCCTCAATTTGGTATTATCCACAGGATTACCTGCCCATATACAAGCCAATAGAATGACATTGTGGAACACAAACATAGGCATATTGTCGAACTAGGACTCGCCTTGTTGGCTCAGTCCTCTGTACATATGCACTACTGGAATGATGCTTTTTTCACTGCTTTATTTTTTATCAATCGTCTTCCTTCGTCTTCCTTAGCAAATCAGTCTCCACATGAACGTTTATTCAAGTCTAAACCATATTATTCATTTCTTCGTGTCTTCGGGTGCCTCTGTTTTCTTCACCTTCGTCCATTTAAATCACACAAGTTTTCATTTCGATCTGAACCTTGTGTGTTTTTCGGCTATTGTTCTCATTACAATGGTTACAAATGCATGTAATCTTTGGGTAGTGTTTATGTTTCAAGGATTGTATTTTTTCATTAAACTACATTTCCTTTTCTTGATCACAATGGTCCTGTCTTTGGATCATCCATACCCAAGTCCAACACCATTTCACACCCCTTCTTTATACCCTACGATCCTTTATTCTAGCCTCCCACCTCTGTACCTGGATCTGTTTTTCTTGATCTACCCACTTCTCATGACTCTGCTCCTTTAGATCCCTCCTCATCTTCTAATGTTATTCCCTCTCCCATTTCTAGTCCTTCGTCTGCTCCTTCTGATCATCTTTTCCTCCCTATACCTCCCTAGTCTGACCTTGAGCCTCCACCTGTTTCTGCTCAAATTCCTTCAACTACTGTTGTTCCTGTCTCTTCTTGTCGGTATGTTCCTTATTCTGTTGACTCTTCACTCATTCCTGTTAATACAATTTTTGAGTCTTCTCTTCATGTTCCTTGATCCTCTGTTCCTCGGTCTAGACCTCCTCCTGTCAGCACTCATCCTATGAAAACTAGATTAAAACTTCCCTTCAAGCTTTATTTGTTTTCACTGTTTGTCCTGAAGAGTTAATCCATATGGAGCCTACTTCTATTTTGGAGTCTCTTTTATCTCCTCACTGGACTCAAGTTGTTCAGGAGGAGCTCTCTACTTTATCCGCAAATCAGACCTGGTGTGTTGTTTCATTACCTTCTGGTAGAGTCCCCATTGAATGTAAGTGGCTTTTTTTTGGATCAAAATGCATGCAAATGGAGATATAGCTCGTTATAAATCAAGGCTAGTTGCCAAGGGATTTTCGCAAAAGCCTAACTTTGATTTCAGGAGACATTCAGCCCTACGATAAAATCAAACACAGTTTGTATTGTTTTATCACTTGAATTAACTCACAAATGGGGTTAGCGACAGGTTGAAATTAATAATTCCTTCCTTCATGGTGATCTTGCGGAGGAGGTATACATGATCCAACCATCTGGCTTTGAACAAACATCTAACTCCTCTCATCATGTTTGTAAGCTTCAAAAAGCTATATATGGGCTTAAACAAGCATCGCGTTCTTGGTTTGAAAAACTAAAATCTTTCTTACTCACCTGTCTTGATTTTCAAGTGTTAGTTGATGATAGTTGTTTTTTATTAAGTCGAATGTTGATTTATTTGTTCTTTTTCTTGTTTACGTTGATGACATTGTCATATCAGGTACATTTCCTACTCTGGTTGACGAGGTGATTAAATCCATTCATGATCAGTTCAAATTGAAATACCTTGGAAGTCTTAACTATTTTCTTATGATGAAGGTCACCTCTGGTGATGATTACCTTCTTTTAAATTAGAAGAAGTATGTTCACGAGCTTCTTCTTAAGGTCGGTATTTCAGATATGACCTGTTTTCTCACTCCCATGATAGGTACTCTTGGTGTTCTTCAGCACATCTGTGTTACAAGACCTGGCATTAATTTTCCAGTTAATAAGTTGAGCCAATTTATGTAACTTCCTTCACAAATTAAAGCAATCGGAAGTAATCGGTTTATTGTTTAATTGGAAGTATCTTCGATACTTGAAGGGCACACTCAAACATTGTTTACTATTTAAGTCAACTCCTTCCCCAACTACTGGCATATCATTAGTTTCGTTTTTAGATGTTGATTGGGGAGGTGATATTTTGGATAGGAGATCCATCTCAGGACATTTTCTTCTGTTGAATGGCAATTCGATCATATCGAGTTCCAAGAAGCAATTGGTTGTTTCCAGAAGCAGTGTGGAGGCTGAGTTTCGTGTTGTGGCCAATGCAGTGTGTGAAAATAGCTAGTTGAAGTTATGATTGAAAGTAATTGGATTGCATCTACCTTCAACTTCGGTTATTTGGAGCGACAACACAAGCGATGTTGCTTTATCGGTGAATCCAATTCAACATTCAAAGAAGCTTGGTGTATTTTCTTTTGAAGAAGTTCAAGAGTACATGGCTTCTTCTTCGTCTCTTTCATCAGGTACAAGCTAATCTCTCATACCTTCAATTGAGTGTTTGCTTCATTTCAATGCTCTGTCTGAGATGCTTTCATGATAATTCCATTAGCTGCGATTTTCATGGATCCTCATTAGTGGGATTCTTGTGCTCAAATACTTGTCTCACTTCATGTATATCTTGCGCATACTATTGTTTTGTTTGTGTATATCATATGGATGTACCTTCTCTTAACATCTTTTTTAACTGGAATTCAGCAATATACTAGGTGTTTTGTGAGGTTACTAAGTGCAGGAAAGTGTACTCTTGGCTAAACTCTTTCTCAGTTCGAATTGTTTCTCAAGTAAATGATGAATCTGGCATAGGGCACAGCTTGACTTCAAAAATAAGGTGTGGTATTCTTAAGAAAACATCAAGCTACTTAAGATACACATATTTAAGGAGGAAAAGATGCAGGCTCAAACCTGTCAGTTGTGTTGGTAAGATAAGAGCTCAAACTCCTCTGTCAGCTAAGAAAAACAGACAAAAAAACAAAAACAAAAATAAAAAATAAAATAACATCTTTCAAAGAAATGAGATCTTTTTGTATTATCGGTTGAATTGATTATAACTAAGAGTGTGATGTTATTGTTTATTTGGTAATGATCAAGTATAATCAGATAATCAGTTGCCTAGTTGAAGTAAGTATGTTGGAAAATGTATATTGCATAGGCTATCCCAATACAAAGCAGGTATGCTTCAGTGTATTCAAGAAAAGTGATAATATGGCTTGTATTATGTGTGCTTTCCCCTAGTGAACTTTCATATAAACTGTGATAGTAAATTATCTTATCTTCTGTATTTGGAGAAAAATAAGAGCATTTTGGGTAGATGGCATCGGTATGACAATCAATATCAACTGAAGGATATGGTTGAAGATTTTTCAAATGAAAGAGATTGAAGAAACCATAGAAGACATCATTATCTAAGCTCATATCAAGGAATTCAAAATCAAGGAACAAGATCAAGTATAAGGAATGTTAGGATACAAGTGCAACTTGATGTTAACTTTAGTGTTAAAAGTGTTAGGTTTCCAAAGTTAAGATCTACAATTACTTTTATAAATAGGAAGCCTATGTTTACATTTGTGATAACTTTTGATAAAAGGATTAATTCTAGATTTCTTCTTTCATCTTCTCTACTTTTAATCTCTCCTAAGTGTAAGTCACTAACAATACATACGGAAATTTAGGAGCAATACGATTTCTGCCACAAACTTCATTAACTTCACATAATGGTCTGCCATTTTTCCAAATTAAGTGTAGATGAATTATTTTTGGTATTGTGTTAAGAAGCAATGAGATTGGAAGGTGGTCTTAAATAAAATGAAGGGACGACGTAAGTTTGTTCTTTCCTTGCCAAAGGGCTTTTGTGGGGATGTAAGGTTGTGACTTGAAGATGAGGGAAGGCATGGAAAGGCTAAGTTATCAAATCATTCTTCAATCAATTAATCCTTGGATTAGATTTGATTAGATCAGGTAATAATCAATGTAGATTATATTAAATTCCTAAAAACTACCAATATGGTATTCACAACACAAATTCACACATTTTCCTATTCGACCATCCACTTTCATTTTTAAAGTTGATTGATAAATTTTACTGTTAATTATGGAAAATGTGAAAAATAGTTGCACAAAAATTTGTTTGCACTATTATATTTTTTGCAATTACAAATAATTTAACATGTTTGAAAATGATAACAATTGGTACTTCCGTCAATACTCCGTCAAATTTATATATCATATACTTTCAAATTTAGAAAATTAGTTGAAAACTTTTTTAAACGTTGCAACTAAACATACAAAATTATATTGACGTTATTAACAAGTCTCTACTCGATTCAAATCATATCAGGGGACCCTGACTTAGGTCCCAACCCAAACCAGATCACCCAAAATTAGAATGTGATATGAATTCAGATTCATGTGAGGAGACCCTTGAAACTCAATAGGAGCACCTATTAAAAATCCATTGTTTTCCATAAGCACATCGATTTCAATTGCTATTTGTTGTACAAATAAAGAATTCGTGGTTTAGTTGAGAAAATTTAATACATGGCAGTAGTAACAACCTCAACAAAAAATCTTAATTTATATATAAATCCCAAGAGCTGAACTTTCAGTAGTTGTTTGGCCAAAAAGAAATATTTTAGTATTTGCATATTCTTAAGATTGGTCCTTATATAATTCTTTTTCTTCATCGTCTTCATGACTACTGTCAAGAACATTGATATCTAACATCGAATTTTCAATAATTGGCATGATACGGATCGATGGAAGCTTAGAGTTCAAGCAAGAGTGATAGGCATATACTTAAGGAGAAAGAACAGAACGTTAGGGAGAAATAGAGAGAACTTATGTTTTGTATTAATTAATGATTGTCTTGCCACAATGGCTACAACCTATATATATAATAAATAACTAGACTATAATCTATCCTTATTAGAATAATCTATCCTTAAGAGTAATCTATCCTTAACTAGAGTAATATATCCTTAACTAGAATAATCTATCCTTAACTAGATTAATGTAATATTAATTAGAGTAATCTATCATTAACTAGAGTAATCTATCATCGACCCACAATATTATTTACATACGACCAGAACTACTTCTTTCGGTTCGATTCGTATCATCACTCCCCACCTAAGAAAGGACATTGACCTCAAGGTCAAAATCTGGATACTCTTTGCAAAAATCGTCCAAGAACTCCCATGCGGACTCGCCTATGGTTCCGCCAAGCCATTGTACAAGTATCTTCATGGCTCCTTGGTTTCCTTGCTTCACCATCTTCCTTTCCATTATTGTCTTTGGAACTAGCGCAAACGCACTTCTGAACTTCTTCGGTAGTGGGTTGGCTCGGTTCATAACTCATAAGCTCATTTAAATTGGGACACATGGACCGTGGCATGCACTATATCTTCAGACGGAAGGTTTAGCTTGTACGCGACCGACCCTACCTTCTCAATCACTTGATACATACCAAATAATTTTGACTGTAGCTTCTCCGCGACTCCCTTCTTCCGCATCTAGTGTTGGGCGTATGCGTGTAATTTCATGAACACCCAATCATATACATCAAATCACGTTCTGACATTCTCCTATTGACAAGTTGCTTTATGCAATTTTGGGCTCGGGTGAGGTGGAACTTGATTGTTTCCTATCGGTCACTTAGTAGAGCATCAACCGAAATATCCTACCATTCCCTTGAAAAATATGGAATGTGATATGGTGGATCATACCTGTAAAGTGCTTTAAAGGGTGTCATCTTGATCGAAGAATGCCAAGACGTGTTGTACTACCATTCGACTAAGGCTAACCAGTTCAACCACATTGTCGGATGTTCGTCGATCATGCATCGGAGATAGGACTCCAAACACCGGTTTACCACCTCGGTTTGCCCACCGATTTTAGGGTGATAGGACGAGGTTAGGCATAGGTGGATTTCTTATTGCTTAAAGAGCTCTTGTAAAAAATTACTCAAGAACACTGAATCTCGGTCGCTCACTATCTGGTTGGGCATTCCATGGAGCTTACACACATTGTTCGAGAACATCTTCGCCACATTAGTCGTCGTGAAATGGTGGTTCTATTCCATGAAGTTACTATATTTTTCCAACTGATCCACCACCACAAATATTACCTCCATATCATTACACTTAGGAAGCTCAGTGATGAAATCCATACAAACATCAGTGAAGATGGCATGCAACAAGGTAGTGGCCGTAGCAAACCCGGGGAAGCCACATTGTCGGACTTGTTCCTTTCGCAAACTTCACAATTTCGGATGAAGTTCTTGATGAAACCCTTGATTCCCCACCAATATAGTATAACTGAGATTCTTTGTGATGTCGCGGTGACCTCGGAATGACCACCGATGGTCGATTCATGGAATATCTTAAAAATGTCCCGCCAAAGATCGATGCCATTTCCCACCACGACTTTGCCCTTCCTCTTCAATATTCCATCAGAAGCACTAAAGCAGCTAGGTCCAACTCCCCATTCCAATTGCTTCATAATAGTCAAGTAGTCTAGGTCTCCCTCCTAGCTTTTATTGACTCGCTCTAACATGTCCGTCGAAATGGAGGATATGGTGATGGCTAGTAGTTCGGTCCCCGGGAGCCTCGATAATGCGCCGACTACCTTATTCTCAATCCTTTTTTTGTATTGGATCTCATAATCGAACTCCGAGAGTTTAGAGAACCATGTATGTTATAGCAGTGTCGAGATCTTTCGCTCAAGCAAATACTTCAAACTCTGATGATCGGTCTTTATGATGAAGTGATGATCAATGAGGTAGAAGTACCACTTCTTTATAGCCAGTAATACCACCAAGAGCTTCTTTTCATAAATTGACAACACTTGTTGTTTTGAAGCTAATGTCTTGCTAATATAAGCTATTAGGTGCCCATTTTGCATAAGAACTGTCCTTATTCCATACCCGGATGCGTCGGTCTCCGCCACGAATCTGTCGGATATATTGTGGAAGGCCAACACTAGAGTCGATACCATTGCTTCCTTGAGTGCTTCAAATGATTACTAGGCTTTGGTGGACCGCACAAAGGAATCCTTCTTCAATAGTGCGTTAACAGGCATAGTTCTTCACAAAATTTCAATAGTACCTAGTTAACCCAAGGAATCCCCGCAACTGTTTAACTGATGTGGGTCTCGGCCAGCTCTTAATGATCTCAATCTTTGATTCGTTCAATCGAAACACCTTAGCCGAATATGATGTGGCCAAGATACTCTATGTGTGCTCCCCTGAATGAACATTTGGATCTCTTCGCAAATAATGAGCTCTCCTCCATTGTAGCAAACAGCATCCCTAAATGTTTCACATGCTCTGAAGGTTCCAACTGTACACAAGAATATCAACAACGAAAATAAACACATCCTTCCTCAAATATGGCTTGAAAGTTGCATTCATCCATCCTTGAAGCGCAGTCGATGCATTGGTCAACCCGAATGGCATTACCTGAAACTCATAGTGACCCTCGTGACTATTAAATGTTGTTTCGTGTATGTCCCCTTCAAACATTTAGACTTGGTGGTAGCCCGAACGTAAGTCGATCTTCTAAAAGACTAATGCTCCATGTAACTCATCAACTAATGGTATGAGGAATTTATCTTTGACGATTAAATAGTCGTGCCTCCTATAATCCACGATCATCATCCACAAATTATCTTTCTTCTTAACTAGCACCACGGGAGAGGGAAAAGGGCTCAAACTCGGCTGAATTATCCCCAACTCAAGCCTCTCCTTCACCATATTCTCAATAAAGTCCTTTTGAGGATACATATAGCGATATGGATTTTGGTTGACGGTGGCACCAAATTCCTTGAGTAGTATTTTATAATACACGATTCTATTTGGGTGTAATACCACTACAAGAAAGTTGTTCTACAACGACGGTAAATAATCGTTGTCTGGAGCACTATTGGCGCTGCTAATACCCTGTGTCGACACTAAAGGTTTGTCGTGGCTGGAATGAACAGTTGGTTTGACCATTAGCATCACCAATATATCGATATGGTTTACGCGTAATTACCGTCCACGTTATTGGATTCTAAAAAAGGTGTTTTGTTTCGACATTCCTATGATGTAAAATTGAATGCATTAGTGGCAGCGTATCGTTAATACTATTTCATTGTATATTGCATCGATTTTTGTTTAATGGAAAAATCGTTTTTGTAGCCATATACCAAAACAGAGCATACATAAACCATGCCACTACAAAGAACTATATGTAAAACACAAAACACTGACATTTCAGGAACATGTTCTACAGTCATCCACAAAATGAAGTTGACATTGTTCAGAGACTGCAACCTATGACCTCGGTACAATACAACTTTTCAGGAGTACTTACAACTTTTCAGGACTACAACCTATCTCGAAGGTCGTCTCAGCATTTGACATAGTAGGATGATACAGACTCAGGTGGTTGTGGGGCCCCATCAGGAAATTAGACATTGCTGCTCCACCACTCGATCCAACCATTTATATGTCCTGATGCTGCATGTGGGAGTGGTTAGGCCTTGGGTCAGTGAGCTTCTAAAAATTACTCGAACTCTTCTTTATCATCATGTATGCACCTCTATCCTCAGATGAACTGATATTGGCCTTGTTCATTGCCTTGATAGCATTCTTTGAAGATGAATTTGAGTCCATCTCTGCTTCACCCATCTCTTCCTCGTACATCTCTTCCACCATCGACTTCCATACTCGTACTCGTGCATTGATAAACCAATTTGAGACCTACACAACTCATTCAATCTATAAACATATATACATATATATATATTGTTTCTAAAGAAAAATAGGAACTTGGTTACACTAGAAGCCCCACAGACAACTTCCGATTAACTTATACATATATAGGTGGTACAAATTAGCCTTTATATCCGGGTGATGTTCTCAGTGTATCAACTGATGCGAAATACAAATTATGTAATCAAGAAATATCAGAACTAAAACTAGGGGTGAGCAAATTACCCATTTGAAACCCTAAACCGAACCAGAACCGACACTTCGGGTAGGTTCCGGGAAAAAATTAAGAACCTCTTTGTTCGGTTCCGGTTTCGGTTCTCTTATATGGGTACCTTAAGGAACCGGGACCGGTTCTCTCTATATATATATATATATATTCAAAAAATAATTAGAAACCCTAATAAGCAATAATCGGACATTCGGTCTGTGTCTAACTAAGTGACAACCTCCATTCTCAATTAAACACTACAAGAAATTTTATCTACAGCGATGGTAAATCATCGTTGCCGGAAGCACTGTTAGCGCTGCTAAAACCCCTTGCTGATGCTAAGAGTCGTGCCAATAGACGTCGTGGCTAAAGGTATACACGAAGACAATATGCTGACACTAAAGATTTTCCGTCGCTGGAATGAATAGTTGGTTTGATCATTAGCATCGCTAATATGCCGACTCTGTTTACACGTAATTACCGTCAACAGGTATTTGAGAGTAATACTGATTTAGAGTGTCTACATATGTCAGATGTAAAATGAGGATATTAGTATCCGCGTATTGTTGTCCTTATTTGTTCTATATTGCATCCAATTTCTTTGAGGCAATATACGTTATTCAAGTACAACATTTCCTTGAAAGTAACTACACGTACTTAGCGACAGATAAATTTTGATGGAAAACAAGTTAGACCACATCATAGGTAACCTGTCGATGCACGTACAACAGTAATAAATATTACCCTGTGCATCATAGTTGATGCTAATATGGAGTTTCAACTACTGTGAAAGTTGTTGCTATAGAAAGTGTTTTGTGGCTGCGGGGTTGTCATGGTTAAATGGTATATGAAGCATCAATTACGGATACAAGTAAAGTCTGTCGGCAATGGTTTGTTTTGATGCAAATGCTAATGTTTTACTCATTTCAAATTGTTAATCATGCTAATGCTCGTAGCCAAGCATACCCAAATAGAATACATAAACAGATAATACACAAACAGCTACATATGTAGAACCATTTCCAACACATCCGAATTTATATATAGCCAAGCATTTCAAACAAATGTATGGCGACAATTGCAAAACACAAACAGAGATGACATGTTCACATTTACATCATGTACAAAATATCCATTTACAATCAGTTCCAAATGAAAATAAAAACTGAGAAGCCACAACACTTAGTGTACCACCAGTCGACATAACTACTAAGCAGGAGTACTTACCGCATCTCTCTACGGTTCATGCATTTGGATCTGCAAACATAGAAATAACAGCGTAGCATCATACTATAGAATATACACTACAATGACTAAATGGGTGTACACAATGCAATTAAATCATTACTATACGCACTGTTAGCAAACATTGCACTTTTCATGAGAGCAATATCATGTTTAAATGCTTCAATGTTGGCCTGGAACTCCTTGAGTTGATCACGGACGTTTCTAGCCACCTCCTCCCTTGCTTTCTTTAACTGCGCACTTTACATCATCCGTGCAAGCTTTGACACACGACTTCGACGACGCTCAGGTTGGCGAACTTTCTCATACAAGACATCCTTGTCAACTAGAGCCTCCTCCTCTCCAGCCAACTGAGCAGCCCTTTCTCCACTTGGTCCTACTTTGCAAACGGTGTGACAAGAACATAAGGGAGCAATCAAATATAATATATAGCACATGTGACTATATGGGTGGGCAGTACTACTTACTAGTATTGATATGGTTTTATCATCCAGTGGCTGCCCTTTCTTATCAACATGGTTATGCTTGAACATATGATACTCCCCATGATGTTTCCCGTTGTTCTTCTCAATCTGCAAGAGTACCATACACTTGTTCAAGTGTAGCCAACTATTTATTAAACATAACAATTCAATGTTAGGATTACCTCTTTCTGTTCTCTCCTCGCAAAGGTCGAAGTGCCAGCGATGTGCCTCATGACTTGGTGAGCTTTGTTGGCTTTGTTACGATCTCTCTTTAATTTCAAACAATAGGATACAACCAGTTTACGTTTAAAAAATGCACCACTCATTAAATGTACAAAAAAATACAGTTGCGATATGGAGTAAGGCACAAACCTTAAACTCGTCAGAGCTGAACCAGTTAACAAGCCACACCCAATCCTCTTTCACCACGTCAGGAGGAATGTTTTGTAACATTTCTTCATTCGTAAGTTACTTTTCAAAGTACCTTCTCTTGAGATTCGCCCTATATTTTCTGTACTTCTCTTTAAGAGTACAGATGATCAGTTGCTTCAGGTTTTCATCATCCGGTATCACAAACTTTTCCTGCGATGTTGAACAATATGGAAATGCTAGGCTTAGATTTATAGCATTTACAAATAGACAGGTGCAATATGTAAGTCCTAGTTCAATTTGAACGATACTGTGTAGGGATTATCAACAACTGAGACTTACCGCAACCAGCATGAGCATCTTAGCCTCGTAGTCTATGGGAGACTTTGGAATCTCCTTCAAGTCTTTAACTATTAGAGGTGCATTCGTTCGTTTGCGGACAATGCAACCACACCAACTTGCAAACACCGAAGCATTGTTACTGCAGACTTTACCTCGAGAGTTAAACTTCATAACCTCTATTTTGTCGACGCCATTTCGAGACAACCTTATGCAACGAGTTCGCCCTCTATGTAGTCTGTCCAATGGTGGCCTTACCTCTTCCTCTTCCGCAGCTGACACGTAAAGCAGGTATCGATTAGATAACCAATTTGTATAAATGCAAGTTGTATGGGACAAATTAGAAGTTACCTATTTGTGTACCTGGTGGTTCCTCCACATAGGGGTCCTCCGACTGGATTTCCTCTTCAGTAGACACCTCCAAACGAGGTTCGATAGGCGGAGGGACTGCAGGGATGTTCTCCACAGGCGGAGGGACTACAGGGATTTTCTCCACAGGCGTAACCCCTAAAAGCAATGTCTAGTGTGTTAGTTACCGAGCACCTAAAACAAAGCAAATACCTAACAAGACGTAGTAGTGAAAAAAACAACTTACTTGTTGCAGCCCTGTTTATCTTCCTTGGGGATCTACGTGTCGGTAGCTTTGAAGCTACGGTACTTCCGGCGACCATTCTCCGAGTACCCACCATACTGAGAAGATATTGTTAAACACAGTAGCATAACGTGAAATTTGCTCAAGTTTGTGGTGTAAAGTTTCCATCTTTATGTGTTGTTGCAACAATTATCCAAGTTTTATTCTCAGCATAAGCACCCTTACTGAACATTCTGTGACATGTTTCGCATAAACGAATAACAACGACATGCATGAAACTACGACTGCTTAGGGAGTTGTTAATCGGTCATGGATCATCGACAAAGGTGAGTCTTCCCTTGCAAGTTATGTTTTAAAAAACGAAAAATCGTGTATAAAATGGTCGCAAATAGACGAGATCCCGGGGGAAAGGAGATTAAACATGTAAGTGAGCATCATAGACGAACAAAGGGTTTGCTGAACCATACCTTGCGCCTTCGAGAACAAAATCATCCTACAGGAAGTTAGAACCATACCTTGCTGAGGGCGAACGCACACCGGCATGGCTGTGTTTGTCGATGAGAGAAGATCGTCCTAGAGCACTGGTTGGAGGGAAAACTTGCAGAGTGTGAAGCAGAAGAACCAAATGACAGTGAAAATTAGGCGCGGGAAGAAGAAGACCATTGTATGACAGGACCGATCCATCAAATCACAATGTATGTGATGAAGAAGCCTACTGTGTCGTGTAGGTACCGAGGCGTCGTAGCTGTTTGAACCGAGGTAACTCTTCAGCTTCGTCCTCATCCGTAGCAATTGTTCCTATGAGGCCAGACAGATGAAATTGGCCCGGTAGAAAAATTGAAGGAAAGTGGCCCGTGTATGCAAGGTTCGTTCCAAATGTGTTCATAAGATGTATAATTTTAACATAATTTGTATAAATTTTTATATACTTATATTATAGCACAATATTTCTAAATCATGTTTAAAATCAAGACTTAATTATCCTTTTGTATGCAATTTAAATCATATTCATTTTATGTTTGAAGTACAACTTTCTTATGTGTTATATTCATTGATGTGTCAAAGTGTCTTAGTGTATAACATTATAATATTATATTTTATACAAATGTCTACAAATTTAATATCAACTTATACAAATTTTACTTACTTTGATGAAAAATATACTTATTCTTTATATTTAATAATGAGATAATATATATAATAATATAATTTGTATAAATTTCATATTAATTTTTATAAATTTGTATATACTTATCTTATAGCACAATATTTCTAAATCATTTAGGTTAAAAAACCATTTTATACAAATATATGGAACAATTTTCCGTCTTTTTTCTTATTAGATATGAGAAACCTCGTCAACTATCAAATTAACAAATTGGCTGAAGTAGGAGTGAATAAGTACACCATTTCGATTATGATTAGATAGCAACTGATAAGGATATAGACTGAATCATAAATTGGAACTACTATTTTGGTATGTTCAGTCACAATCGTTATTTCAATTTTAAATCATTATGATTGTGTAAATTAAAATTCGAATTGCATAAAGCATAGTTAAGTTGTTGAATGTTGTCGGCTATATCGGTTTACATATAAAAATTAATTATTAAATATGTGTAAATACAATTACAATTAACATTTTTTTAATTCAGTTAAATTTATTTTTCTAATGATTATACTAAACTTCGAGCGCTCTATGCATATGCCCATTGTCATCGTTTGTCAAACATGATGTGTGTATGATCGGTGCGACTCATAGGACAATACAGGAACTATACACTTGATTAGAAAAAATAATTGAGATATAAAACTAAACTTAAATCATGTAAGATAATAAAATAAAATCTATTTTTTTAAAACATTTTTAAGAAATTGCTCGAGACGGAGAGAACTTTACTTGGTACCTTGCTCTCGATCTCTTGAACCCAGGATTCGACCCTAGGTAAATTGGGTTCTACCCAGCCCAGGATACGACTCTAGTTGAGTCAATTAGACACAAGAGTCTTAACCTAAGTGTTTTTTTTAGAAATAATTTATAAATAATAATAATTATATTTTTTGAATTTAAAGTTTACTCAGTTTTCTTTCCATATATATATATATAGTTGGTTAAATTATTTTTCATTTTTTTTCTTTTCCCTATTTATCTTATTTTTACTTTTTATTTGTCACGTCACTATTCTTTTAATCAAACTTGAGAGTCAATAGTAATTTGGAGATGATTTTCAAAAAGTAATTATAATAAAAAATAATTAGAAAAATAAATATACAAAAAAAGAAACGAATATGAGTATACGCGCTATCTCGGGGTGCGAAAAAAACACAAGTCGCACACTAAGGTGCGATTTGCTACCTAGGGTAGCATGTTGTCCAAAATTTACACAACACCCACGGGGAGCGTTTCTGTTTTTTTGCTTCGACGACTCGATGTTTAATTAAAAATTAAATTATGTATCTATTAATTTTTTTTATAGTAAATAGATATTTTAATTGAGATTCAAATTATGTAAAAACAATATTAAATTTGGACTTACGGATTGACTATACACTCTGCCCTAAGTTGCGATATGCAAATTTGACTTTAAAAAATATAACTCAGATCGTGTAAGTCCAAACTCAACATGGTTAAGGAAATTTATGACGAAATTCAATTATCTACTTATTCTAATTTTTTGGGTTTTTTTTAATTAGATATATATATTTAATTTTTTATCCTAACATCGTTTGTCCTATAATTTGACAAGAATGATAAAATGCATTAGGTGATAAATTTAATTATATACTTACTAAAAAAATCAAAACAATTACAGTGCATAGATAATTTAATGACGACATAAATAACCCTAACTATGCGTTAATTTTTTTACTTTCGAACTCACTGAATAATACGATACATAAATAACTATACACACACATATAGAGAGAGAGACGAAAGATATATAGTAAATTAGAGTATTCCTTTACTGTATACGATTATGTTCCCTAATATTTTGGCACATTTCGATATTCCCTTTAATGTTTGGTTTTGATTTATTATTGTTTTTTAAATATTTGGTTATGTTTCAAGTTTCCCAATTCCGTAATTTTTTCCATCCAAACTTAATATAATATGTTTTGAAATTTATGAAAATCACAATTTACTTTTAATAATGTCACAAATAAACTGATTTTCCCTAGTGTATCCCACATTTGAAAACAAAATACCAACATAATTAGTTTTCAAAACTATTTACCAAACTATACCAACCTGTGACTCACATTCAAGGGTAGGATTTATTTCAATCCTAACCGCGACTGCCACTCGCGGGTATGGGGGAATTAAAATTGCAAAACTACTTCTTCCCCACTCAGTAGCCCTCCCACTGTGCCTAGGTCGTGCCTCCTTGGGCCCAAGCCGTGCCCACGTCGTGTCACGTCCTCCTGCCGTGCCTCATCCCCTATGTCATCATGTGTCTTCAGTTGTGCTCTCGAAGTGCCTCCAATCGTGTTTAAGGTCTTTTTCTTTTTTTGCAAATTGTTAAATTGATGCAATCGCTATTTAGGATGCCTAATCATAGGGCTGGGCATGAACCGGTTCGGCCCCGAACCGGTTTAGAACCGAACCTTTACCACATTTTAAAACCGGTACGGTTTACCGCTCCAATTTTTGGCCGCTCTAGATTTTGGCTGATTTACCATACTTGTTTTGAACCGGTTCAGAACCGGTTCGGCCGAACCTGTTTATACAAAAAAAAAATGTTTATGGAGTACCTATGGACCTCACATCGCCTCTAGAATGCTTTTCACTGTACTATTTCTCTCCATTCCATAATCCATGAACGATTTTGTAGTCTCAGCAAGTGATAACCAGTTCATGGAGTCAATGGGGACTTTATGAGCTCGGCTATACTTGGTGAAGCTAATTTCCCACTTTACCAATAACAAATTTGAGTTGTTCTACCTGAATTTGGATCCAATTGTTAATTAATTGCTTAGTCTAAGCTCGAATGTGGGTTTTATCATATGTAAGGCAGATAATTCGTTTGGTGACGTGAGCGAGAAAGTTTTCTGATTTCGGGTGTGGGTGTGGGACTCTTGGAATTGTAGCTGCCCTTTTAGATGCAGAGTGAGTTTTACTTTGCTCTACTCTGTTAATTATTCCAGTTGTGTACTGTTATATCTGAACGATCCAATCCAGTTAATTGGTTTTAGAGTGTGGATGGTTACTTATAATTTTGATACTTTTCTTATAAGGGAAGACACGTCATTGGGCTCGATGTTGATGAGCAATCTCTGGAAATTGCATCGAGTAATGCAGAGGAACTCGAGGTGCAATTTCTTTATAATGCTTAATAGAAAATTAGATTGCTGCTGCTTCTTGCTAAAACTTTATGTTTGATATATTCTTGCATTTTGAGTTATGTACTAGAATATCTAGTCATCGTTTTTTGTTGGTTCAATCTCATTTATAGGTGCAAATGGACTTTCTTCAGCGTGACATCCGTAACTTGGAATTTAGAGGTGATCATCCTTTCTGGGAATTAAGACATAGTGGGATTGATTGTTTAAAAAAAAAACTTTTTTCCATTTTCATTGTCATGGTCATTTCAATGGTTGTGCCACTTCTATAGTAGATTTTAGTGTTACCATCTATTATTCAATTCAGTCAAAAGAACATTATGCTTATCATAGACTATTGAAAAGAACTTTACCAGAAAATACCCCGAACCTTATTTCTGAATTCTACATATCCTTTAGTTGTAGGACTTGGTTCATCAGTATATATGTTATTTTGACGAATAAAATTGACTGCTTTTGTAGGAACTTGTGTCGATACTGTCATGATGAATCCGCCTTTTGGAACAAGGAGAAAGGGTGCTGATATGGATTTTCTCAATTAGGTCGATACAGTCGTGAATGAGGTTACTGAAGAGTGAAGACTCAATTAGGTCTGGTCTGAAGTGAAGAAAAAACGGTTTTGTTTGGTCTGAAGTGGTCTGGTCTGGTTTAGTATTTAGTAGTATTTTAAAATTAAAACCTGTACAAAAATAGGTTCGGTTAACCGGTTTTGAACCGGTTTTCTGTACATATTCTGAACCGTTCCAGATTCTTTGGAAAAAAACGTTTGTTTTGTGAACCGGTTCGGCCAAACCGGTTCAAAACCGGTACGGTTCAGCCGAACCGGTTCTTTTTGCCCAGCCCTACCTAATCAATTGAATTATATATTTTGTTGTAATTAAAATAAATTGTTGGGTTAATATGTAGAACCCTAATTTTTCGAAAATTTGGGATGAATGTAAAATATTATAATTAGTATATAGAATGCCTAAATGTTGGAAATTGATCAATTTTAGTGTGTTTAGTTTGAATTAGAATACATTATTTGATTAATGTGTAAAACCTAATTTTTAGAATTAGGGATAATTGTTAATTTGAGAGTAATTAGGTATAATTCAAACGCATTAGGTGATAAATTTAATTATATACTTACTAAAAAAATCAAAATAATTACAGTGCGTAGATAATTTAATTACGACATAAATGACGCTAACTATGCGTTAATTTTTTACTTTCGAACTCACTCTATAATACGATACATAAATAACTATACACACACATATAGAGAGAGACACGAAAGATATATAGTAAATTAAAGTATTCTTTACTGTATACGATTATGTTCCCTAATATTTTGGCACAGTTCGATATTGCCTTTAATGTTTGGTTTTGATTTATTATTTTTTAAAATATTTAGTTATGTTTCAAGTTTCCCAATTCCGTAATTGTTTCCATCCAAACTTAATATAATATGTTTTAAAATTTGTGAAAATCACAATTTACTTTTAATAATGTCACAAATAAACTGATTTTCCCTAGTGTATCCCACATTTGAAAACAAAATACTAACATAATTAGTTTTCAAAACTATTTACCAAACTATACCAACCCGTGATTCACATTCAAGGGTAGGATTTATTTCAATCCTAACCGCGACTACCACTCGCGGGTATGGGGGAATTAAAATTGCAAAACTACTTCTTCCCCACTCAGTAGCCCTCCCACTGTGCCTAAGTCGTGCCTCCTTGGGCCCAAGTCGTGCCCACGTCGTGTCACGTCCTCCTGCCGTGCCTCATCCCCTATGTCATCATGTGTTTTCAGTCGTGCTCTCGAAGTGCCTCCAATCTTGTCTAAGGTCTTCTTTTTTTTTTTGCAAATTGTTAAATTGATTGATTAGGATGCCTAATCAATTGAATTATATATTTTGTTGTAATTAAAATAAATTGTTGGGTTAATATGTAGAACCCTAATTTTTCAAAAATTTGGGGTGAATGTAAAATAGTATAATTAGTATATAGAATGCCTAAATGTTGGAAATTGATCAATTTTAGTGTGTTTAGTTTGAATTAGAATACATTATTTGATTAATGTGTAAAACCTAATTTTTAGAATTAGGGATAATTGTTAATTTGAGAGTAATTAGGTATAATTCAAACGCATTAGGTGATAAATTTAATTATATACTTACTAAAAAAAATCAAAACAATTACACTGCGTAGATAATTTAATTACGACATAAATGACGCTATCTATGCGTTAATTTTTTACTTTCGAACTCACTCTATAATACGATACATAAATAACTATACACACACATAGAGAGAGAGACACGAAAGATATATAGTAAATTAAAGTATTCCTTTACTGTATACGATTATGTTCCCTAATATTTTGGCACAGTTCGATATTGGCTTTAATGTTTGGTTTTGATTTATTATTTTTTTTAAATATTTAGTTATGTTTCAAGTTTCCCAATTCCGTAATTGTTTCCATCCAAACTTAATATAATATGCTTTAAAATTTGTGAAAATCACAATTTACTTTTAATAATGTCACAAATAAACTGATTTTCCCCAGTGTATCCCACATTTGAAAACAAAATACTAACATAATTAGTTTTCAAAACTATTTACCAAACTATACCAGCCCGTGACTCACATTCAAGGGTAGGATTTATTTCAATCCTAACCGCGACTACCACTCGCGGGTATGGGGGAATTAAAATTGCAAAACTACTTCTTCCCCACTCAGTAGCCCTTCCACTGTGCCAAAGTCGTGCCTCCTTGGGCCCAAGCCGTGCCCACGCCGTGTCACGTCCTACTGCCGTGCCTCATCCCCTATGTCATCATGTGTCTTCAGTCGTGCTCTCGAAGTGCCTCCAATCGTGTTTAAGGTCTTTTTTGTTTTTTTTTTGCAAATTGTTAAATTGATGTAATCGCTATTTAGAATGCCTAATCAGTTGAATTATATATTTTGTTGTAATTAAAATAAATTGTTGGGTAAATACGTAGAACCCTAATTTTTCGAAAATTTGGGGTGAATGTAAAATAGTATAATTAGTATATAGGATGCCTAAATGTTGGAAATTGATCAATTTTAGTGTGTTTAGTTTGAATTAGAATACATTATTTGATTAATGTGTAAAACCTAATTTTTAGAATTAGGGATAATTGTTAATTTGAGAGTAATTCAGTATAATTAAAATGCATTAGGTGATAAATTTAATTATATACTTACTAAAAAAAATCAAAACAATTACAGTGCGTAGATAATTTAATTACGACATAAATGACGTTAACTATGCATTAATTTTTCACTTTCGAACTCACTCTATAATACGATACATAAATAACTATACACACACATATAGAGAGAGACACGAAAGATATATAGTAAATTAAAGTATTCCGTTACTGTATACGATTATGTTCCCTAATATTTTGGCACAGTTCGATATTGGCTTTAATGTTTGGTTTTGATTTATTATTTTTTTTAAATATTTAGTTAAGTTTCAAGTCTCCCTATTCCGTAATTGTTTCCATCCAAACTTAATATAATATGTTTTAAAATTTGTGAAAATCACAATTTACTTTTAATAATGTCACAAATAAACTGATTTTCCCCAATGTATCCCACATTTGAAAACAAAATACTAACATAATTAGTTTTCAAAACTATTTACCAAACTATACCAGCCCGTGACTCACATTCAAGGGTAGGATTTATTTCAATCCTAACCGCGACTACCACTCGTGGGTATGGGGGAATTAAAATTGCAAAACTACTTCTTCCCCACTCAGTAGCCCTCCCACTGTGCCAAAGTCGTGCCTCCTTTGGCCCAAGCCGTGCCCACGTCGTGTCACGTCCTACTGCCGTGCCTCATCCCCTATGTCATCATGTGTCCTCAGTCGTGCTCTCGAAGTGCCTCCAATCGTGTTTAAGGTCTTTTTTGTTTTTTTTTGCAAATTGTTAAATTGATGTAATCGCTATTTAAGATGCCTAATCAATTGAATTATATATTTTGTTGTAATTAAAATAAATTGTTGGGTTAATACGTAGAACCCTAATTTTTCGAAAATTTGGGGTGAATGTAAAATAGTATAATTAATATATAGAATGCCTAAATGTTGGAAATTGATCAATTTTAGTGTGTTTAGTTTGAATTAGAATACATTATTTGATTAATGTGTAAAACCTAATTTTTAGAATTAGGGATAATTGTTAATTTGAGAGTAATTCGGTATAATTAAAATTCATTAGGTGATAAATTTAATTATATACTTACTAAAAAAAATCAAAACAATTACAGTGCGTAGATAATTTAATTACGACATAAATGACGCTATCTATGCGTTAATTTTTCACTTTCGAACTCACTCTATAATACGATACATAAATAACTATACACACACATAGAGAGAGAGACACGAAAGATATATAGTAAATTAAAGTATTCCTTTACTGTATACGATTATGTTCCCTAATATTTTGGCACAGTTCGATATTGGCTTTAATGTTTGGTTTTGATTTATTATTTTTTTTAAATATTTAGTTATGTTTCAAGTTTCCCAATTCCGTAATTGTTTCCATCCAAACTTAATATAATATGTTTTAAAATTTGTGAAAATCACAATTTACTTTTAATAATGTCACAAATAAACTGATTTTCCCTAGTGTATCCCACATTTGAAAACAAAATACTAACATAATTAGTTTTCAAAACTATTTATCAAACTATACCAGCCCGTGACTCACATTCAAGGGTAAGATTTATTTCAATCCTAACCGCGACTGCCACTCGCGGGTATGGGGGAATTAAAATTGCAAAACTATTTCTTCCCCACTCAGTAGCCCTCCCACTGTGCCTAAGTCGTGCCTCCTTGGGCCCAAGCCGTGCCCACGTCGTGTCATGTCCTACTGCCGTGCCTCATCCCCTATGTCATTACGTGTCTTCAGTCGTGCTCTCGAAGTGCCTCCAATCGTGTTTAAGGTCTTTTTTGTTTCTTTTGCAAATTGTTAAATTGATGTAATCGCTATTTAGGATGCCTAATCAATTGAATTATATATTTTGTTGTAATTAAAATAAATTGTTGGGTTAATACGTAGAACCCTAATATTTCGAAAATTTGGGGTGAATGTAAAATAGTATAATTAGTATATAGAATGCCTAAATGTTGGAAATTGATCAATTTTAGTGTGTTTAGTTTGAATTAGAATACATTATTTGATTAATGTGTAAAACCTAATTTTTAGAATTAGGGATAATTGTTAATTTGAGAGTAATTCGGTATTATTAAAATGCATTAGGTGATAAATTTAATTATATACTTACTAAAAAAAATCAAAACAATTACAGTGCGTAGATAATTTAATTACGACATAAATGACGCTATCTATGCGTTAATTTTTTACTTTCGAACTCACTCTATAATACGATACATAAATAACTATACACACACACATAGAGAGAGAGACACGAAAGATATATAGTAAATTAAAGTATTCCTTTACTGTATACGATTATGTTCCCTAATATTTTGGCACAGTTCGATATTGGCTTTAATGTTTGGTTTTGATTTATTATTTTTTTTAAATATTTAGTTATGTTTCAAGTTTCCCAATTCCGTAATTGTTTCCATCCAAACTTAATATAATATGTTTTAAAATTTGTGAAAATCACAATTTACTTTTAATAATGTCACAAATAAACTGATTTTCCCCAGTGTATCCCACATTTGAAAACAAAATACTAACATAATTAGTTTTCAAAACTATTTACCAAACTATACCAGCCCGTGACTCACATTCAAGGGTAAGATTTATTTCAATCCTAACCGCGACTGCCACTCGCGGGTATGGGGGAATTAAAATTGCAAAACTATTTCTTCCCCACTCAGTAGCCCTCCCACTGTGCCTAAGTCGTGCCTCCTTGGGCCCAAGCCGTGCCCACGTCGTGTCATGTCCTACTGCCGTGCCTCATCCCCTATGTCATTACGTGTCTTCAGTCGTGCTCTCGAAGTGCCTCCAATCGTGTTTAAGGTCTTTTTTGTTTCTTTTGCAAATTGTTAAATTGATGTAATCGCTATTTAGGATGCCTAATCAATTGAATTATATATTTTGTTGTAATTAAAATAAATTGTTGGGTTAATACGTAGAACCCTAATATTTCGAAAATTTGGGGTGAATGTAAAATAGTATAATTAGTATATAGAATGCCTAAATGTTGGAAATTGATCAATTTTAGTGTGTTTAGTTTGAATTAGAATACATTATTTGATTAATGTGTAAAACCTAATTTTTAGAATTAGGGATAATTGTTAATTTGAGAGTAATTCGGTATTATTAAAATGCATTAGGTGATAAATTTAATTATATACTTACTAAAAAAAATCAAAACAATTACAGTGCGTAGATAATTTAATTACGACATAAATGACGCTATCTATGCGTTAATTTTTTACTTTCGAACTCACTCTATAATACGATACATAAATAACTATACACACACACATATAGAGAGAGACACGAAAGATATATAGTAAATTAAAGTATTCCTTTACTGTATACGATTATGTTCCCTAATATTTTGGCACAGTTCGATATTGGCTTTAATGTTTGGTTTTGATTTATTATTTTTTTTAAATATTTAGTTATGTTTCAAGTTTCCCAATTCCGTAATTGTTTCCATCCAAACTTAATATAATATGTTTTAAAATTTGTGAAAATCACAATTTACTTTTAATAATGTCACAAATAAACTGATTTTCCCCAGTGTATCCCACATTTGAAAACAAAATACTAACATAATTAGTTTTCAAAACTATTTACCAAACTATACCAGCCCGTGACTCACATTCAAGGGTAGGATTTATTTCAATCCTAACCGCGACTACCACTCGCGGGTATGTGGGAATTAAAATTGCAAAACTACTTCTTCCCCACTCAGTAGCCCTCCCACTGTGCCGAAGTCGTGCCTCCTTGGGCCCAAGCCGTGCCCACGTCGTGTCACGTCCTACTGCCGTGCCTCATTCCCTATGTCATCATGTGTCTTCAGTCGTGCTCTCGAAGTGCCTCCAATCGTGTTTAAGGTCTTTTTTGTTTTTTTTTTGCAAATTGTTAAATTGATGTAATCGCTATTTAGGATGCCTAATCAATTGAATTATATATTTTGTTGTAATTAAAATAAATTGTTGGGTTAATACGTAGAACCCTAATTTTTCGAAAATTTGGGGTGAATGTAAAATAGTATAATTAGTATATAGAATGCCTAAATGTTGGAAATTGATCAATTTTAGTGTGTTTAGTTTGAATTAGAATACATTATTTGATTAATGTGTAAAACCTAATTTTTAAAATTAGGGATAATTGTTAATTTGAGAGTAATTCGGTATAATTAAAATGCATTAGGTGATAAATTTAATTATATACTTACTAAAAAAAATCAAAACAATTACAGTGCGTAGATAATTTAATTACGACATAAATGACGTTAACTATGCATTAATTTTTCACTTTCGAACTCACTCTATAATACGATACATAAATAACTATACACACACATATAGAGAGAGACACGAAAGATATATAGTAAATTAAAGTATTCCTTTACTGTATACGATTATGTTCCCTAATATTTTGGCACAGTTCGATATTGGCTTTAATGTTTGGTTTTGATTTATTATTTTTTTTAAATATTTAGTTAAGTTTCAAGTCTCCCTATTCCGTAATTGTTTCCATCCAAACTTAATATAATATGTTTTAAAATTTGTGAAAATCACAATTTACTTTTCATAATGTCACAAATAAACTGATTTTCCCCAATGTATCCCACATTTGAAAACAAAATACTAACATAATTAGTTTTCAAAACTATTTACCAAACTATACCAGCCCGTGACTCACATTCAAGGGTAAGATTTATTTCAATCCTAACCGCGACTGCCACTCGCGGGTATGGGGGAATTAAAATTGCAAAACTATTTCTTCCCCACTCAGTAGCCCTCCCACTGTGCCTAAGTCGTGCCTCCTTGGACCCAAGCCGTGCCCACGTCGTGTCATGTCCTACTGCCGTGCCTCATCCCCTATGTCATTATGTGTCTTCAGTCGTGCTCTCGAAGTGCCTCCAATCGTGTTTAAGGTCTTTTTTGTTTCTTTTGCAAATTGTTAAATTGATGTAATCGCTATTTAGGATGCCTAATCAATTGAATTATATATTTTGTTGTAATTAAAATAAATTGTAGGGTTAATACGTAGAACCCTAATTTTTCGAAAATTTGGGGTGAATGTAAAATAGTATAATTAGTATATAGAATGCCTAAATGTTGGAAATTGATCAATTTTAGTGTGTTTAGTTTGAATTAGAATACATTATTTGATTAATGTGTAAAACCTAATTTTTAGAATTAGGGATAATTGTTAATTTGAGAGTAATTCGGTATTATTAAAATGCATTAGGTGATAAATTTAATTATATACTTACTAAAAAAAGTCAAAACAATTACACTGCGTAGATAATTTAATTACGACATAAATGACGCTATCTATGCGTTAATTTTTTACTTTCGAACTCACTCTATAATACGATACATAAATAACTATACACACACATAGAGAGAGAGACACGAAAGATATATAGTAAATTAAAGTATTCCTTTACTGTATACGATTATGTTCCCTAATATTTTGGCACAGTTCGATATTGGCTTTAATGTTTGGTTTTGATTTATTATTTTTTTTAAATATTTAGTTATGTTTCAAGTTTCCCAATTCCGTAATTGTTTCCATCCAAACTTAATATAATATGTTTTAAAATTTGTGAAAATCACAATTTACTTTTAATAATGTCACAAATAAACTGATTTTCCCCAGTGTATCCCACATTTGAAAACAAAATACTAACATAATTAGTTTTCAAAACTATTTACCAAACTATACCAGCCCGTGACTCACATTCAAGGGTAGGATTTATTTCAATCCTAACCGCGACTACCACTCGCGGGTATGGGGGAATTAAAATTGCAAAACTACATCTTCCCCACTCAGTAGCCCTCCCACTGTGCCTAAATCGTGCCTCCTTGGGCCCAAGCCGTGCCCACGTCGTGTCACGTCCTACTGTCGTGCCTCATCCCCTATGTCATCATGTGTTTTCAGTCGTGCTCTCGAAGTGCCTCCAATCTTGTCTAAGGTCTTCTTTTTTTTTGAAAATTGTTAAATTGATTGATTAGGATGCCTAATCAATTGAATTATATATTTTGTTGTAATTAAAATAAATTGTTGGGTTAATATGTAGAACCCTAATTTTTCAAAAATTTGGGGTGAATGTAAAATAGTATTATTAGTATGTAGAATGCCTAAATGTTGGAAATTGATCAATTTTAGTGTGTTTAGTTTGAATTAGAATACATTATTTGATTAATGTGTAAAACCTAATTTTTAGAATTAGGGATAATTGTTAATTTGAGAGTAATTAGGCATAATTCATACGCATTAGGTGATAAATTTAATTATATACTTACAAAAAAATATCAAAACAATTACACTGCGTAGATAATTTAATTACGACATAAATGACGCTTTATATGCGTTAATTTTTTACTTTCGAACTCACTCTATAATACGATACATAAATAACTATACACACACATAGAGAGAGAGAGACACGAAAGATATATAGTAAATTAAAGTATTCCTTTACTGTATACGATTATGTTCCCTAATATTTTGGCACAGTTCGATATTGGCTTTAATGTTTGGTTTTGATTTATTATTTTTTTTAAATATTTAGTTAAGTTTCAAGTCTCCCTATTCCGTAATTGTTTCCATCCAAACTTAATATAATATGTTTTAAAATTTGTGAAAATCACAATTTACTTTTCATAATGTCACAAATAAACTGATTTTCCCCAATGTATCCCACATTTGAAAACAAAATACTAACATAATTAGTTTTCAAAACTATTTACCAAACTATACCAGCCCGTGACTCACATTCAAGGGTAAGATTTATTTCAATCCTAACCGCGACTGCCACTCGCGGGTATGGGGGAATTAAAATTGCAAAACTATTTCTTCCCCACTCAGTAGCCCTCCCACTGTGCCTAAGTCGTGCCTCCTTGGACCCAAGCCGTGCCCACGTCGTGTCATGTCCTACTGCCGTGCCTCATCCCCTATGTCATTATGTGTCTTCAGTCGTGCTCTCGAAGTGCCTCCAATCGTGTTTAAGGTCTTTTTTGTTTCTTTTGCAAATTGTTAAATTGATGTAATCGCTATTTAGGATGCCTAATCAATTGAATTATATATTTTGTTGTAATTAAAATAAATTGTAGGGTTAATACGTAGAACCCTAATTTTTCGAAAATTTGGGGTGAATGTAAAATAGTATAATTAGTATATAGAATGCCTAAATGTTGGAAATTGATCAATTTTAGTGTGTTTAGTTTGAATTAGAATACATTATTTGATTAATGTGTAAAACCTAATTTTTAGAATTAGGGATAATTGTTAATTTGAGAGTAATTCGGTATTATTAAAATGCATTAGGTGATAAATTTAATTATATACTTACTAAAAAAAGTCAAAACAATTACACTGCGTAGATAATTTAATTACGACATAAATGACGCTATCTATGCGTTAATTTTTTACTTTCGAACTCACTCTATAATACGATACATAAATAACTATACACACACATAGAGAGAGAGACACGAAAGATATATAGTAAATTAAAGTATTCCTTTACTGTATACGATTATGTTCCCTAATATTTTGGCACAGTTCGATATTGGCTTTAATGTTTGGTTTTGATTTATTATTTTTTTTAAATATTTAGTTATGTTTCAAGTTTCCCAATTCCGTAATTGTTTCCATCCAAACTTAATATAATATGTTTTAAAATTTGTGAAAATCACAATTTACTTTTAATAATGTCACAAATAAACTGATTTTCCCCAGTGTATCCCACATTTGAAAACAAAATACTAACATAATTAGTTTTCAAAACTATTTACCAAACTATACCAGCCCGTGACTCACATTCAAGGGTAGGATTTATTTCAATCCTAACCGCGACTACCACTCGCGGGTATGGGGGAATTAAAATTGCAAAACTACATCTTCCCCACTCAGTAGCCCTCCCACTGTGCCTAAATCGTGCCTCCTTGGGCCCAAGCCGTGCCCACGTCGTGTCACGTCCTACTGTCGTGCCTCATCCCCTATGTCATCATGTGTTTTCAGTCGTGCTCTCGAAGTGCCTCCAATCTTGTCTAAGGTCTTCTTTTTTTTTGAAAATTGTTAAATTGATTGATTAGGATGCCTAATCAATTGAATTATATATTTTGTTGTAATTAAAATAAATTGTTGGGTTAATATGTAGAACCCTAATTTTTCAAAAATTTGGGGTGAATGTAAAATAGTATTATTAGTATGTAGAATGCCTAAATGTTGGAAATTGATCAATTTTAGTGTGTTTAGTTTGAATTAGAATACATTATTTGATTAATGTGTAAAACCTAATTTTTAGAATTAGGGATAATTGTTAATTTGAGAGTAATTAGGCATAATTCATACGCATTAGGTGATAAATTTAATTATATACTTACAAAAAAATATCAAAACAATTACACTGCGTAGATAATTTAATTACGACATAAATGACGCTTTATATGCGTTAATTTTTTACTTTCGAACTCACTCTATAATACGATACATAAATAACTATACACACACATAGAGAGAGAGAGACACGAAAGATATATAGTAAATTAAAGTATTCCTTTACTGTATACGATTATGTTCCCTAATATTTTGGCACAGTTCGATATTGGCTTTAATGTTTGGTTTTGATTTATTATTTTTTTTAAATATTTAGTTAAGTTTCAAGTCTCCCTATTCCGTAATTGTTTCCATCCAAACTTAATATAATATGTTTTAAAATTTGTGAAAATCACAATTTACTTTTAATAATGTCACAAATATACTGATTTTCCCCAATGTATCCCACATTTGAAAACAAAATACTAACATAATTAGTTTTCAAAACTATTTACCAAACTATACCAGCCCGTGACTCACATTCAAGGGTAAGATTTATTTCAATCCTAACTGCGACTGCCACTCGCGGGTATGGGGGAATTAAAATTGCAAAACTATTTCTTCCCCACTCAGTAGCCCTCCCACTGTGCCTAAGCCGTGCCTCCTTGGGCCCAAGCCGTGCCCACGTCGTGTCATGTCCTACTGCCGTGCCTCATCCCCTATGTCATTATGTGTCTTCAGTCGTGCTCTCGAAGTGCCTCCAATCGTGTTTAAGGTCTTTTTTGTTTCTTTTGCAAATTGTTAAATTGATGTCATCGCTATTTAGGATGCCTAATCAATTGAATTATATATTTTGTTGTAATTAAAATAAATTGTTGGGTTAATACGAAGAACCCTAATTTTTCGAAAATTTGGGGTGAATGTAAAATAGTATAATTAGTATATAGAATGCCTAAATGTTGGAAATTGATCAATTTTAGTGTGTTTAGTTTGAATTAGAATACATTATTTGATTAATGTGTAAAACCTAATTTTTAGAATTAGGGATAATTGTTAATTTGAGAGTAATTCGGTATTATTAAAATGCATTAGGTGATAAATTTAATTATATACTTACTAAAAAAAATCAAAACAATTACAGTGCATAGATAATTTAATTACGACATAAATGACGCTATCTATGCGTTAATTTTTTACTTTCGAACTCACTCTATAATACGATACATAAATAACTATACAAACACATAGAGAGAGAGACACGAAAGATATATAGTAAATTAAAGTATTCCTTTACTGTATACGATTATGTTCCCTAATATTTTGGCACAGTTCGATATTGGCTTTAATGTTTGGTTTTGATTTATTATTTTTTTTTAAATATTTAGTTATGTTTCAAGTTTCCCAATTCCGTAATTGTTTCCATCCAAACTTAATATAATATGTTTTAAAATTTGTGAAAATCACAATTTACTTTTAATAATGTCACAAATAAACTGATTTTCCCCAGTGTATCCCACATTTGAAAACAAAATACTAACATAATTAGTTTTCAAAACTATTTACCAAACTATACCAGCCCGTGACTCACATTCAAGGGTAGGATTTATTTCAATCCTAACCGCGACTACCACTCGCGGGTATGGGGGAATTAAAATTGCAAAACTACTTCTTCCCCACTCAGTAGCCCTCCCACTGTGCCTAAGTCGTGCCTCCTTGGGCCCAATCCGTGCCCACGTCGTGTCACGTCCTACTGCTGTGCCTCATCCCCTATGTCATCATGTGTCTTCAGTCGTGCTCTCGAAGTGCCTCCAATCGTGTTTAAGGTCTTTTTTGTTTTTTTTTGCAAATTGTTAAATTGATGTAATCGCTATTTAGGATGCCTAATCAATTGAATTATATATTTTGTTGTAATTAAAATAAATTGTTGGGTTAATACGTAGAACCCTAATTTTTCGAAAATTTGGGGTGAATGTAAAATAGTATAATTAGTATATAGAATGCGTAAATGTTGGAAATTGATCAATTTTAGTGTGTTTAGTTTGAATTAGAATACATTATTTGATTAATGTGTAAAACCTAATTTTTAGAATTAGGGATAATTGTTAATTTGAGAGTAATTCGGTATAACCAAAATGCATTAGGTAATAAATTTAATTATATACTTACTAAAAAAAATCAAAACAATTACAGTGCGTAGATAATTTAATTACGACATAAATGACGTTAACTATGCATTAATTTTTAAATTTCGAACTCACTCTATAATACGATACATAAATAACTATACACACACATATAGAGAGAGACACGAAAGATATATAGTAAATTAAAGTATTCCTTTACTGTATACGATTATGTTCCCTAATATTTTGGCACAGTTCGATATTGGCTTTAATGTTTGGTTTTGATTTATTATTTTTTTTAAATATTTAGTTAAGTTTCAAGTCTCCCTATTCCGTAATTGTTTCCATCCAAACTTAATATAATATGTTTTAAAAGTTGTGAAAATCACAATTTACTTTTAATAATGTCACAAATAAACTGATTTTCCCCAATGTATCCCACATTTGAAAACAAAATACTAACATAATTAGTTTTCAAAACTATTTACCAAACTATACCAGCCCGTGACTCACATTCAAGGGTAAGATTTATTTCAATCCTAACCGCGACTGCCACTCGCGGGTATGGGGGAATTAAAATTGCAAAACTATTTCTTCCCCACTCAGTAGCCCTCCCACTGTGCCTAAGTCGTGCCTCCTTGGGCCCAAGCCGTGCCCACGTCGTGTCATGTCCTACTGCCATGCCACATCCCCTATGTCATCATGTGTTTTCAGTCGTGCTCTCGAAGTGCCTCCAATCTTGTCTAAGGTCTTCTTTTTTTTTTTAAAAATTGTTAAATTGATTGATTAGGATGCCTAATCAATTGAATTATATATTTTGTTGTAATTAAAATAAATTGTTGGGTTAATATGTAGAACCCTAATTTTTCAAAAATTTGGGGTGAATGTAAAATAGTATTATTAGTATGTAGAATGCCTAAATGTTGGAAATTGATCAATTTTAGTGTGTTTAGTTTGAATTAGAATACATTATTTGATTAATGTGTAAAACCTAATTTTTAGAATTAGGGATAATTGTTAATTTGAGAGTAATTAGGTATAATTCATACGCATTAGGTGATAAATTTAATTATATACTTACTAAAAAATATCAAAACAATTACAGTGCGTAGATAATTTAATTACGACATAAATGACGCTATCTATGCGTTAATTTTTTACTTTCGAACTCACTCTATAATACGATACATAAATAACTATACACACACATAGAGAGAGAGACACGAAAGATATATAGTAAATTAAAGTATTCCTTTACTGTATACGATTATGTTCCCTAATATTTTGGCACAGTTCGATATTGGCTTTAATGTTTGGTTTTGATTTATTATTTTTTTTAAAATATTTAGTTATGTTTCAAGTTTCCCAATTCCGTAATTGTTTCCATCCAAACTTAATATAATATGTTTTAAAATTTGTGAAAATCACAATTTACTTTTAATAATGTCACAAATAAACTGATTTTCCCCAGTGTATCCCACATTTGAAAACAAAATACTAACATAATTAGTTTTCAAAACTATTTACCAAACTACACCAGCCCGTGACTCACATTCAAGGGTAGGATTTATTTCAATCCTAACTGCGACTACCACTCGCGGGTATGGGGGAATTAAAATTGCAAAACTACTTCTTCCCCACTCAGTAGCCCTCCCACTGTGCCTAAGTCGTGCCTCCTTGGGCCCAATCCGTGCCCACGTCGTGTCACGTCCTACTGCCGTGCCTCATCCCCTATGTCATCATGTGTCTTCAGTCGTGCTCTCGAAGTGCCTCCAATCGTGTTTAAGGTCTTTTTTGTTTTTTTTTGCAAATTGTTAAATTGATGTAATCGCTATTTAGGATGCCTAATCAATTGAATTATATATTTTGTTGTAATTAAAATAAATTGTTGGGTTAATACGTAGAACCCTAATTTTTCGAAAATTTGGGGTGAATGTAAAATAGTATAATTAGTATATAGAATGCGTAAATGTTGGAAATTGATCAATTTTAGTGTGTTTAGTTTGAATTAGAATACATTATTTGATTAATGTGTAAAACCTAATTTTTAGAATTAGGGATAATTGTTAATTTGAGAGTAATTCGGTATAATTAAAATGCATTAGGTGATAAATTTAATTATATACTTACTAAAAAAAATCAAAACAATTACAATGCGTAGATAATTTAATTACGACATAAATGACGTTAACTATGCATTAATTTTTCACTTTCGAACTCACTCTATAATACGATACATAAATAACTATACACACATATAGAGAGAGACACGAAAAATATATAGTAAATTAAAGTATTCCTTTACTGTATACGATTATGTTCCCTAATATTTTGGCACAGTTCGATATTGGCTTTAATGTTTGGTTTTGATTTATTATTTTTTTAAAATATTTAGTTAAGTTTCAAGTCTCCCTATTCCGTAATTGTTTCCATCCAAACTTAATATAATATATTTTAAAATTTGTGAAAATCACAATTTACTTTTAATAATGTCACAAATAAACTGATTTTCCCCAATGTATCCCACATTTGAAAACAAAATACTAACATAATTAGTTTTCAAAACTATTTACCAAACTATACCAGCCCGTGACTCACATTCAAGGGTAAGATTTATTTCAATCCTAACCGCGACTGCCACACGCGGGTATGGGGGAATTAAAATTGCAAAACTATTTCTTCCCCACTCAGTAGCCCTCCCACTGTGCCTAAGTCGTACCTCCTTGGGCCCAAGTCGTGCCCACGTCGTGTCATGTCCTACTGCCGTGCCTCATCCCCTATGTCATTATGTGTCTTCAGTCGTGCTCTCGAAGTGCCTCCAATCGTGTTTAAGGTCTTTTTTGTTTCTTTTGCAAATTGTTAAATTGATGTAATCGCTATTTAGGATGCCTAATCAATTGAATTATATATTTTGTTGTAGTTAAAATAAATTGTTGGGTTAATACATAGAACCCTAATTTTTCGAAAATTTGGGGTGAATGTAAAATAGTATAATTAGTATATAGAATGCCTAAATGTTGGAAATTGATCAATTTTAGTGTGTTTAGTTTGAATTAGAATACATTATTTGATTAATGTGTAAAACCTAATTTTTAGAATTAGGGATAATTGTGAATTTGAGAGTAATTCGGTATAATTAAAATGCATTAGGTGATAAATTTAATTCTATACTTACTAAAAAAAATCAAAACAATTACAGTGCGTAGATAATTTAATTACGACATAAATGACGTTAACTATGCATTAATTTTTCACTTTCGAACTCACTCTATAATACGATACATAAATAACTATACACACACATATAGAGAGAGACACGAAAGATATATAGTAAATTAAAGTATTCCTTTACTGTATACGATTATGTTCCCTAATATTTTGGCACAGTTCGATATTGGCTTTAATGTTTGGTTTTGATTTATTATTTTTTTTAAATATTTAGTTATGTTTCAAGTTTCCCAATTCCGTAATTGTTTCCATCCAAACTTAATATAATATGTTTTAAAATTTGTGAAAATCACAATTTACTTTTAATAATGTCACAAATAAACTGATTTTCCCCAGTGTATCCCACATTTGAAAACAAAATACTAACATAATTAGTTTTCAAAACTATTTACCAAACTATACCAGCCCGTGACTCACATTCAAGGGTAGGATTTATTTCAATCCTAACCGCGACTACCACTCGCGGGTATGGGGGAATTAAAATTGCAAAACTACTTCTTCCCCACTCAGTAGCCCTCCCATTGTGCCTAAGTCGTGTCTCCTTGGGCCCAAGCCGTGCCCACGTCGTGTCACGTCCTATTGTCGTGCCTCATCCCCTATGTCATCATGTGTTTTCAGTCGTGCTCTCGAAGTGCCTCCAATCTTGTCTAAGGTCTTCTTTTTTTTTTGAAAATTGTTAAATTGATTGATTAGGATGCCTAATCAATTGAATTATATATTTTGTTGTAATTAAAATAAATTGTTGGGTTAATATGTAGAACCCTAATTTTTCAAAAATTTGGGGTGAATGTAAAATAGTATTATTAGTATGTAGAATGCCTAAATGTTGGAAATTGATCAATTTTAGTGTGTTTAGTTTGAATTAGAATACATTATTTGATTAATGTGTAAAACCTAATTTTTAGAATTAGGGATAATTGTTAATTTGAGGGTAATTAGGTATAATTCATACGCATTAGGTGATAAATTTAATTATATACTTACAAAAAAATATCAAAACAATTACACTACGTAGATAATTTAATTACGACATAAATGACGCTATATATGCGTTAATTTTTTACTTTCGAACTCACTCTATAATACGATACATAAATAACTATACACACACATAGAGAGAGAGAGACACGAAAGATATATAGTAAATTAAAGTATTCCTTTACTGTATACGATTATGTTCCCTAATATTTTGGCACAGTTCGATATTGGCTTTAATGTTTGGTTTTGATTTATTATTTTTTTTAAATATTTAGTTAAGTTTCAAGTCTCCCTATTCCGTAATTGTTTCCATCCAAACTTAATATAATATGTTTTAAAATTTGTGAAAATCACAATTTACTTTTAATAATGTCACAAATAAACTGATTTTCCCCAATGTATCCCACATTTGAAAACAAAATACTAACATAATTAGTTTTCAAAACTATTTACCAAACTATACCAGCCCGTGACTCACATTCAAGGTTAGGATTTATTTCAATCCTAACCGCGACTACCACTCGCGGGTATGGGGGAATTAAAATTGCAAAACTATTTCTTCCCCACTCAGTAGCCCTCCCACTGTGCCTAAGTCGTGCCTCCTTGGGCCCAAGCCGTGCCCACGTCGTGTCATGTCCTACTGCCGTGCCTCATCCCCTATGTCATTATGTGTCTTCAGTCGTGCTCTCGAAGTGCCTCCAATCGTGTTTAAGGTCTTTTTTGTTTCTTTTGCAAATTGTTAAATTGATGTAATCGCTATTTAGGATGCCTAATCAATTGAATTATATATTTTGTTGTAATTAAAATAAATTGTTGGGTTAATACGTAGAACCCTAATTTTTCGAAAATTTGGGGTGAATGTAAAATAGTATAATTAGTATATAGAATGCCTAAATGTTGGAAATTGATCAATTTTAGTGTGTTTAGTTTGAATTAGAATACATTATTTGATTAATGTGTAAAACCTAATTTTTAGAATTAGGGATAATTGTTAATTTGAGAGTAATTCGGTATTATTAAAATGCATTAGGTGATAAATTTAATTATATACTCACTAAAAAAAATCAAAACAATTACAGTACGTAGATAATTTAATTACGACATAAATGACGCTATCTATGCGTTAATTTTTTACTTTCGAACTCACTCTATAATACGATACATAAATAACTATACACACACATAGAGAGAGAGACACGAAAGATATATAGTAAATTAAAGTATTCCTTTCCTGTATACGATTATGTTCCCTAATATTTTGGCACAGTTCGATATTGGCTTTAATGTTTGGTTTTGATTTATTATTTTTTTAAAATATTTAGTTATGTTTCAAGTTTCCCAATTCCGTAATTGTTTCCATCCAAACTTAATATAATATGTTTTAAAATTTGTGAAAATCACAATTTACTTTTAATAATGTCACAAATAAACTGATTTTCCCCAATGTATCCCACATTTGAAAACAAAATACTAACATAATTAGTTTTCAAAACTATTTACCAAACTATACCAGCCCGTGACTCACATTCAAGGGTAAGATTTATTTCAATCCTAACCGCGACTGCCACTCGCGGGTATGGGGGAATTAAAATTGCAAAACTATTTCTTCCCCACTCAGTAGCCCTCCCACTGTGCCTAAGTCGTGCCTCCTTGGGCCCAAGCCGTGCCCACGTCGTGTCATGTCCTACTGCCGTGCCTCATCCCCTATGTCATTATGTGTCTTCAGTCGTGCTCTCGAAGTGCCTTCAATCGTGTTTAAGGTCTTTTTTGTTTCTTTTGCAAATTGTTAAATTGATGTAATCGCTATTTAGGATGCCTAATCAATTGAATTATATATTTTGTTGTAATTAAAATAAATTGTTGGGTTAATACGTAGAACCCTAATTTTTCGAAAATTTGGGGTGAATGTAAAATAGTATAATTAGTATATATAATGCCTAAATGTTGGAAATTGATCAATTTTAGTGTGTTTAGTTTGAATTAGAATACATTATTTGATTAATGTGTAAAACCTAATTTTTAGAATTAGGGATAATTGTTAATTTGAGAGTAATTCGGTATTATTAAAATGCATTAGGTGATAAATTTAATTATATACTCACTAAAAAAAATTAAAACAATTACAGTACGTAGATAATTTAATTACGACATAAATGACGCTATCTATGCGTTAATTTTTTACTTTCGAACTCACTCTATAATACGATACATAAATAACTATACACACACATAGAGAGAGAGACACGAAAGATATATAGTAAATTAAAGTATTCCTTTCCTGTATACGATTATGTTCCCTAATATTTTGGCACAGTTCGATATTGGCTTTAATGTTTGGTTTTGATTTATTATTTTTTTAAAATATTTAGTTATGTTTCAAGTTTCCCAATTCCGTAATTGTTTCCATCCAAACTTAATATAATATGTTTTAAAATTTGTGAAAATCACAATTTACTTTTAATAATGTCACAAATAAACTGATTTTCCCCAATGTATCCCACATTTGAAAACAAAATACTAACATAATTAGTTTTCAAAACTATTTACCAAACTATACCAGCCCGTGACTCACATTCAAGGGTAAGATTTATTTCAATCCTAACCGCGACTGCCACTCGCGGGTATGGGGGAATTAAAATTGCAAAACTATTTCTTCCCCACTCAGTAGCCCTCCCACTGTGCCTAAGTCGTGCCTCCTTGGGCCCAAGCCGTGCCCACGTCGTGTCATGTCCTACTGCCGTGCCTCATCCCCTATGTCATTATGTGTCTTCAGTCGTGCTCTCGAAGTGCCTCCAATCGTGTTTAAGGTCTTTTTTGTTTCTTTTGCAAATTGTTAAATTGATGTAATCGCTATTTAGGATGCCTAATCAATTGAATTATATATTTTGTTGTAATTAAAATAAATTGTTGGGTTAATACGTAGAACCCTAATTTTTCGAAAATTTGGGGTGAATGTAAAATAGTATAATTAGTATATATAATGCCTAAATGTTGGAAATTGATCAATTTTAGTGTGTTTAGTTTGAATTAGAATACATTATTTGATTAATGTGTAAAACCTAATTTTTAGAATTAGGGATAATTGTTAATTTGAGAGTAATTCGGTATTATTAAAATGCATTAGGTGATAAATTTAATTATATACTCACTAAAAAAAATCAAAACAATTACAGTACGTAGATAATTTAATTACGACATAAATGACGCTATCTATGCGTTAATTTTTTACTTTCGAACTCACTCTATAATACGATACATAAATAACTATACACACACATAGAGAGAGAGACACGAAAGATATATAGTAAATTAAAGTATTCCTTTACTGTATACGATTATGTTCCCTAATATTTTGGCACAGTTCGATATTGGCTTTAATGTTTGGTTTTGATTTATTATTTTTTTTAAATATTTAGTTAAGTTTCAAGTCTCCCTATTCCGTAATTGTTTCCATCCAAACTTAATATAATATGTTTTAAAATTTGTGAAAATCACAATTTACTTTTAATAATGTCACAAATAAACTGATTTTCCCCAATGTATCCCACATTTGAAAACAAAATACTAACATAATTAGTTTTCAAAACTATTTACCAAACTATACCAGCCCGTGACTCACATTCAAGGTTAGGATTTATTTCAATCCTAACCGCGACTACCACTCGCGGGTATGGGGGAATTAAAATTGCAAAACTATTTCTTCCCCACTCAGTAGCCCTCCCACTGTGCCTAAGTCGTGCCTCCTTGGGCCCAAGCCGTGCCCACGTCGTGTCATGTCCTACTGCCGTGCCTCATCCCCTATGTCATTATGTGTCTTCAGTCGTGCTCTCGAAGTGCCTCCAATCGTGTTTAAGGTCTTTTTTGTTTCTTTTGCAAATTGTTAAATTGATGTAATCGCTATTTAGGATGCCTAATCAATTGAATTATATATTTTGTTGTAATTAAAATAAATTGTTGGGTTAATACGTAGAACCCTAATTTTTCGAAAATTTGGGGTGAATGTAAAATAGTATAATTAGTATATAGAATGCCTAAATGTTGGAAATTGATCAATTTTAGTGTGTTTAGTTTGAATTAGAATACATTATTTGATTAATGTGTAAAACCTAATTTTTAGAATTAGGGATAATTGTTAATTTGAGAGTAATTCGGTATTATTAAAATGCATTAGGTGATAAATTTGATTATATACTCACTAAAAAAAATCAAAACAATTACAGTACGTAGATAATTTAATTACGACATAAATGACGCTATCTATGCGTTAATTTTTTACTTTCGAACTCACTCTATAATACGATACATAAATAACTATACACACACATAGAGAGAGAGACACGAAAGATATATAGTAAATTAAAGTATTCCTTTCCTGTATACGATTATGTTCCCTAATATTTTGGCACAGTTCGATATTGGCTTTAATGTTTGGTTTTGATTTATTATTTTTTTAAAATATTTAGTTATGTTTCAAGTTTCCCAATTCCGTAATTGTTTCCATCCAAACTTAATATAATATGTTTTAAAATTTGTGAAAATCACAATTTACTTTTAATAATGTCACAAATAAACTGATTTTCCCCAATGTATCCCACATTTGAAAACAAAATACTAACATAATTAGTTTTCAAAACTATTTACCAAACTATACCAGCCCGTGACTCACATTCAAGGGTAAGATTTATTTCAATCCTAACCGCGACTGCCACTCGCGGGTATGGGGGAATTAAAATTGCAAAACTATTTCTTCCCCACTCAGTAGCCCTCCCACTGTGCCTAAGTCGTGCCTCCTTGGGCCCAAGCCGTGCCCACGTCGTGTCATGTCCTACTGCCGTGCCTCATCCCCTATGTCATTATGTGTCTTCAGTCGTGCTCTCGAAGTGCCTTCAATCGTGTTTAAGGTCTTTTTTGTTTCTTTTGCAAATTGTTAAATTGATGTAATCGCTATTTAGGATGCCTAATCAATTGAATTATATATTTTGTTGTAATTAAAATAAATTGTTGGGTTAATACGTAGAACCCTAATTTTTCGAAAATTTGGGGTGAATGTAAAATAGTATAATTAGTATATATAATGCCTAAATGTTGGAAATTGATCAATTTTAGTGTGTTTAGTTTGAATTAGAATACATTATTTGATTAATGTGTAAAACCTAATTTTTAGAATTAGGGATAATTGTTAATTTGAGAGTAATTCGGTATTATTAAAATGCATTAGGTGATAAATTTAATTATATACTCACTAAAAAAAATTAAAACAATTACAGTACGTAGATAATTTAATTACGACATAAATGACGCTATCTATGCGTTAATTTTTTACTTTCGAACTCACTCTATAATACGATACATAAATAACTATACACACACATAGAGAGAGAGACACGAAAGATATATAGTAAATTAAAGTATTCCTTTCCTGTATACGATTATGTTCCCTAATATTTTGGCACAGTTCGATATTGGCTTTAATGTTTGGTTTTGATTTATTATTTTTTTAAAATATTTAGTTATGTTTCAAGTTTCCCAATTCCGTAATTGTTTCCATCCAAACTTAATATAATATGTTTTAAAATTTGTGAAAATCACAATTTACTTTTAATAATGTCACAAATAAACTGATTTTCCCCAATGTATCCCACATTTGAAAACAAAATACTAACATAATTAGTTTTCAAAACTATTTACCAAACTATACCAGCCCGTGACTCACATTCAAGGGTAAGATTTATTTCAATCCTAACCGCGACTGCCACTCGCGGGTATGGGGGAATTAAAATTGCAAAACTATTTCTTCCCCACTCAGTAGCCCTCCCACTGTGCCTAAGTCGTGCCTCCTTGGGCCCAAGCCGTGCCCACGTCGTGTCATGTCCTACTGCCGTGCCTCATCCCCTATGTCATTATGTGTCTTCAGTCGTGCTCTCGAAGTGCCTCCAATCGTGTTTAAGGTCTTTTTTGTTTCTTTTGCAAATTGTTAAATTGATGTAATCGCTATTTAGGATGCCTAATCAATTGAATTATATATTTTGTTGTAATTAAAATAAATTGTTGGGTTAATACGTAGAACCCTAATTTTTCGAAAATTTGGGGTGAATGTAAAATAGTATAATTAGTATATATAATGCCTAAATGTTGGAAATTGATCAATTTTAGTGTGTTTAGTTTGAATTAGAATACATTATTTGATTAATGTGTAAAACCTAATTTTTAGAATTAGGGATAATTGTTAATTTGAGAGTAATTCGGTATTATTAAAATGCATTAGGTGATAAATTTAATTATATACTCACTAAAAAAAATCAAAACAATTACAGTACGTAGATAATTTAATTACGACATAAATGACGCTATCTATGCGTTAATTTTTTACTTTCGAACTCACTCTATAATACGATACATAAATAACTATACACACACATAGAGAGAGAGACACGAAAGATATATAGTAAATTAAAGTATTCCTTTACTGTATACGATTATGTTCCCTAATATTTTGGCACAGTTCGATATTGGCTTTAATGTTTGGTTTTGATTTATTATTTTTTTTAAATATTTAGTTATGTTTCAAGTTTCCCAATTCCGTAATTGTTTCCATCCAAACTTAATATAATATGTTTAAAAATTTGTTAAAATCACAATTTACTTTTAATAATGTCAGAAATAAACTGATTTTCCCCAGTGTATCCCACATTTGAAAACAAAATACTAACATAATTAGTTTTCAAAACTATTTACCAAACTATACCAGCCCGTGACTCACATTCAAGGGTAGGATTTATTTCAATCCTAACCGCGACTACCACTCGCGGGTATGGGGGAATTAAAATTGCAAAACTACTTCTTCCCCACTCAGTAGCCCTCCCACTGTGCCTAAGTCGTGCCTCCTTGGGCCCAAGCCGTGCCCACGTCGTGTCACGTCCTACTGTCGTGCCTCATCCCCTATGTCATCATGTGTTTTCAGTCGTGCTCTCGAAGTGCCTCCAATCTTGTCTAAGGTCTTCTTTTTTTTTTGAAAATTGTTAAATTGATTGATTAGGATGCCTAATCAATTGAATTATATATTTTGTTGTAATTAAAATAAATTGTTGGGTTAATATGTAGAACCCTAATTTTTCAAAAATTTGGGGTGAATGTAAAATAGTATTATTAGTATGTAGAATGCCTAAATGTTGGAAATTGATCAATTTTAGTGTGTTTAGTTTGAATTAGAATACATTATTTGATTAATGTGTAAAACCTAATTTTTAGAATTAGGGATAATTGTTAATTTGAGAGTAATTAGGTATAATTCATACGCATTAGGTGATAAATTTAATTATATACTTACAAAAAAATATCAAAACAATTACACTGCGTAGATAATTTAATTACGACATAAATGACGCTATATATGCGTTAATTTTTTACTTTCGAACTCACTCTATAATACGATACATAAATAACTATACACACACATAGAGAGAGAGAGACACGAAAGATATATAGTAAATTAAAGTATTCCTTTACTGTATACGATTATGTTCCTTAATATTTTGGCACAGTTCGATATTGGCTTTAATGTTTGGTTTTGATTTATTATTTTTTTTAAATATTTAGTTAAGTTTCAAGTCTCCCTATTCCGTAATTGTTTCCATCCAAACTTAATATAATATGTTTTAAAATTTGTGAAAATCACAATTTACTTTTAATAATGTCACAAATAAACTGATTTTCCCCAATGTATCCCACATTTGAAAACAAAATACTAACATAATTAGTTTTCAAAACTATTTACCAAACTATACCAGCCCGTAACTCACATTCAAGGGTAGGATTTATTTCAATCCTAACCGCGACTACCACTCGCGGGTATGGGGGAATTAAAATTGCAAAACTACTTCTTCCCCACTCAGTAGCCCTCCCACTGTGCCGAAGTCGTGCCTCCTTGGGCCCAAGCCGTGCCCACGTCGTGTCACGTCCTACTGCCGTGCCTCATCCCCTATGTCATCATGTGTCTTCAGCCGTGCTCTCGAAGTGCCTCCAATCGTGTTTAAGGTCTTTTTTGTTTTTTTTTGCAAATTGTTAAATTGATGTAATCGCTATTTAGGATGCCTAATCAATTGAATTATATATTTTGTTGTAATTAAAATAAATTGTTGGGTTAATACGTAGAACCCTAATTTTTCGAAAATTTGGGGTGAATGTAAAATAGTATAATTAGTATATAGAATGCCTAAATGTTGGAGATTGATCAATTTTAGTGTGTTTAGTTTGAATTAGAATACATTATTTGATTAATGTGTAAAACCTAATTTTTAGAATTAGGGATAATTGTTAATTTGAGAGTAATTAGGTATAATTCATATGCATTAGGTGATAAATTTAATTATATACTTACAAAAAAATATCAAAACAATTACACTGCGTAGATAATTTAATTACGACATAAATGACGCTATATATGCGTTAATTTTTTACTTTCGAACTCACTCTATAATACGATACATAAATAACTATACACACACATAGAGAGAGAGAGACACGAAAGATATATAGTAAATTAAAGTATTCCTTTACTGTATACGATTATGTTCCCTAATATTTTGGCACAGTTCGATATTGGCTTTAATGTTTGGTTTTGATTTATTTTTTTTAAATATTTAGTTAAGTTTCAAGTCTCCCTATTCCGTAATTGTTTCCATCCAAACTTAATATAATATGTTTTAAAATTTGTGAAAATCACAATTTACTTTTAATAATGTCACAAATAAACTGATTTTCCCCAATGTATCCCACATTTGAAAACAAAATACTAACATAATTAGTTTTCAAAACTATTTACCAAACTATACCAGCCCGTGACTCACATTCAAGGGTAAGATTTATTTCAATTCTAACCGCGACTGCCACTCGCGGGTATGGGGGAATTAAAATTGCAAAACTATTTCTTCCCCACTCAGTAGCCCTCCCACTGTGCCTAAGTCGTGCCTCCTTGGGCCCAAGCCGTGCCCACGTCGTGTCATGTCCTACTGCCGTGCCTCATCCCCTATGTCATTATGTGTCTTCAGTCGTGCTCTCGAAGTGCCTCCAATCGTGTTTAAGGTCTTTTTTGTTTCTTTTGCAAATTGTTAAATTGATGTAATCGCTATTTAGGATGCCTAATCAATTGAATTATATATTTTGTTGTAATTAAAATAAATTGTTGGGTTAATACGTAGAACCCTAATTTTTCGAAAATTTGGGGTGAATGTAAAATAGTATAATTAGTATATAGAATGCCTAAATGTTGGAAATTGATCAATTTTAGTGTGTTTAGTTTGAATTAGAATACATTATTTGATTAATGTGTAAAACCTAATTTTTAGAATTAGGGATAATTGTTAATTTGAGAGTAATTCGGTATTATTAAAATGCATTAGGTGATAAATTTAATTATATACTTACTAAAAAAAATCAAAACAATTACAGTGCGTAGATAATTTAATTACGACATAAATGACGCTATCTATGCGTTAATTTTTTACTTTCGAACTCACTCTATAATACGATACATAAATAACTATACACACACATAGAGAGAGAGACACGAAAGATATATAGTAAATTAAAGTATTCCTTTACTGTATACGATTATGTTCCCTAATATTTTGGCACAGTTCGATATTGGCTTTAATGTTTGGTTTTGATTTATTATTTTTTTTTAAATATTTAGTTATGTTTCAAGTTTCCCAATTCCGTAATTGTTTACATCCAAACTTAATATAATATGTTTAAAAATTTGTGAAAATCACAATTTACTTTTAATAATGTCACAAATAAACTGATTTTCCCCAGTGTATCCCACATTTGAAAACAAAATACTAACATAATTAGTTTTCAAAACTATTTACCAAACTATACCAGCCCGTGACTCACATTCAAGGGTAGGATTTATTTCAATCCTAACCGCGACTACCACTCGCGGGTATGGGGGAATTAAAATTGCAAAACTACTTCTTCCCCACTCAGTAGCCCTCCCACTGTGCCTAAGTCGTGCCTCCTTGGGCCCAAGCCGTGCCCACGTCGTGTCACGTCCTACTGCCGTGCCTCATCCCCTATGTCATCATGTGTCTTCAGTCGTGCTCTCGAAGTGCCTCCAATCGTGTTTAAGGTCTTTTTTGTTTTTTTTTGCAAATTGTTAAATTGATGTAATCGCTATTTAGGATGCCTAATCAATTGAATTATATATTTTGTTGTAATTAAAATAAATTGTTGGGTTAATACGTAGAACCCTAATTTTTCGAAAATTTGGGGTGAATGTAAAATAGTATAATTAGTATATAGAATGCCTAAATGTTGGAAATTGATCAATTTTAGTGTGTTTAGTTTGAATTAGAATACATTATTTGATTAATGTGTAAAACCTAATTTTTAGAATTAAGGATAATTGTTAATTTGAGAGTAATTCGGTATAATTAAAATGCATTAGGTGATAAATTTAATTATATACTTACTAAAAAAAATCAAAACAATTACAGTGCGTAGATAATTTAATTACGACATAAATGACATTAACTATGCATTAATTTTTAAATTTCGAACTCACTCTATAATACGATACATAAATAACTATACACACACATATAGAGAGAGACACGAAAGATATATAGTAAATTAAAGTATTCCTTTACTGTACACGATTATGTTCCCTAATATTTTGGCACAGTTCGATATTGGCTTTAATGTTTGGTTTTGATTTATTATTTTTTTTAAATATTTAGTTAAGTTTCAAGTCTCCCTATTCCGTAATTGTTTCCATTCAAACTTAATATAATATGTTTTAAAATTTGTGAAAATCACAATTTACTTTTAATAATGTCACAAATAAACTGATTTTCCCCAATGTATCCCACATTTGAAAACAAAATACTAACATAATTAGTTTTCAAAACTATTTACCAAACTATACCAGCCCGTGACTCACATTCAAGGGTAAGATTTATTTCAATCCTAACCGCGACTGCCACTCGCGGGTATGGGGGAATTAAAATTGCAAAACTATTTCTTCCCCACTCAGTAGCCCTCCCACTGTGCCTAAGTCGTGCCTCCTTGGGCCCAAGTCGTGCCCACGTCGTGTCATGTCCTACTGCCGAGCCTCATCCCCTATGTCATTATGTGTCTTCAGTCGTGCTCTCGAAGTGCCTCCAATCGTGTTTAAGGTCTTTTTTGTTTCTTTTGCAAATTGTTAAATTGATGTAATCGCTATTTAGGATGCCTAATCAATTGAATTATATTTTTTGTTGTAATTAAAATAAATTGTTGGGTTAATACGTAGAACCCTAATTTTTCGAAAATTTGGGGTGAATGTAAAATAGTATAATTAGTATATATAATGCCTAAATGTTGGAAATTGATCAATTTTAGTGTGTTTAGTTTGAATTAGAATACATTATTTGATTAATGTGTAAAACCTAATTTTTAGAATTAGGGATAATTGTTAATTTGAGAGTAATTCGGTATTATTAATATGCATTAGGTGATAAATTTAATTATATACTCACTAAAAAAAATCAAAACAATTACAGTACGTAGATAATTTATTTACGACATAAATGACGCTATCTATGCGTTAATTTTTTACTTTCGAACTCACTCTATAATACGATACATAAATAACTATACACACACATAGAGAGAGAGACACGAAAGATATATAGTAAATTAAAGTATTCCTTTACTGTATACGATTATGTTCCCTAATATTTTGGCACAGTTCGATATTGGCTTTAATGTTTGGTTTTGATTTATTATTTTTTTTAAATATTTAGTTATGTTTCAAGTTTCCCAATTCCGTAATTGTTTCCATCCAAACTTAATATAATATGTTTAAAAATTTGTGAAAATCACAATTTACTTTTAATAATGTCACAAATAAACTGATTTTCCCCAATGTATCCGACATTTGAAAACAAAATACTAACATAATTAGTTTTCAAAACTATTTACCAAACTATACCAGCCCGTGACTCACATTCAAGGGTAGGATTTATTTCAATCCTAACCGCGACTACCACTCGCGGGTATGGGGGAATTAAAATTGCAAAACTATTTCTTCCCCACTCAGTAGCCCTCCCACTGTGCCTAAGTCGTGCCTCCTTGGGCCCAAGCCGTGCCCACGTCGTGTCATGTCCTACTGCCGTGCCTCATCCCCTATGTCATTATGTGTCTTCAGTCGTGCTCTCGAAGTGCCTCCAATCGTGTTTAAGGTCTTTTTTGTTTCTTTTGCAAATTGTTAAATTGATGTAATCGCTATTTAGGATGCCTAATCAATTGAATTATATATTTTGTTGTAATTAAAATAAATTGTTGGGTTAATACGTAGAACCCTAATTTTTCGAAAATTTGGGGTGAATGTAAAATAGTATAATTAGTATATATAATGCCTAAATGTTGGAAATTGATCAATTTTAGTGTGTTTAGTTTGAATTAGAATACATTATTTGATTAATGTGTAAAACCTAATTTTTAGAATTAGGGATAATTGTTAATTTGAGAGTAATTCGGTATTATTAAAATGCATTAGGTGATAAATTTAATTATATACTCACTAAAAAAAATCAAAACAATTACAGTACGTAGATAATTTATTTACGACATAAATGACGCTATCTATGCGTTAATTTTTTACTTTCGAACTCACTCTATAATACGATACATAAATAACTATACACACACATAGAGAGAGAGACACGAAAGATATATAGTAAATTAAAGTATTCCTTTACTGTATACGATTATGTTCCCTAATATTTTGGCACAGTTCGATATTGGCTTTAATGTTTGGTTTTGATTTATTATTTTTTTTAAATATTTAGTTATGTTTCAAGTTTCCCAATTCCGTAATTGTTTCCATCCAAACTTAATATAATATGTTTAAAAATTTGTGAAAATCACAATTTACTTTTAATAATGTCACAAATAAACTGATTTTCCCCAATGTATCCGACATTTGAAAACAAAATACTAACATAATTAGTTTTCAAAACTATTTACCAAACTATACCAGCCCGTGACTCACATTCAAGGGTAGGATTTATTTCAATCCTAACCGCGACTACCACTCGCGGGTATGGGGGAATTAAAATTGCAAAACTACTTCTTCCCCACTCAGTAGCCCTCCCACTGTGCCTAAGTCGTGCCTCCTTGGGCCCAAGCCGTGCCCACGTCGTGTCACGTCCTACTTCCGTGCCTCATCCCCTATGTCATCATGTGTCTTCAGTCGTGCTCTCGAAGTGCCTCCAATCGTGTTTAAGGTCTTTTTTGTTTTTTTTTTGCAAATTGTTAAATTGATGTAATCGCTATTTAGGATGCCTAATCAATTGAATTATATATTTTGTTGTAATTAAAATAAATTGTTGGGTTAATACGTAGAACCCTAATTTTTCGAAAATTTGGGGTGAATGTAAAATAGTATAATTAGTATATAGAATGCCTAAATGTTGGAAATTGATCAATTTTAGTGTGTTTAGTTTGAATTAGAATACATTATTTGATTAATGTGTAAAACCTAATTTTTAGAATTAGGGATAATTGTTAATTTGAGAGTAATTCGGTATAATTAAAATGCATTAGGTGATAAATTTAATTATATACTTACTAAAAAAAATCAAAACAATTACAGTGCGTAGATAATTTAATTACGACATAAATGACGTTAACTATGCATTAATTTTTAAATTTCGAACTCACTCTATAATACGATACATAAATAACTATACACACACATATAGAGAGAGAGACGAAAGATATATAGTAAATTAAAGTATTCCTTTACTGTACACGATTATGTTCCCTAATATTTTGGCACAGTTCGATATTGGCTTTAATGTTTGGTTTTGATTTATTATTTTTTTTAAATATTTAGTTAAGTTTCAAGTCTCCCTATTCCGTAATTGTTTCCATTAAAACTTAATATAATATGTTTTAAAATTTGTGAAAATCACAATTTACTTTTAATAATGTCACAAATAAACTGATTTTCCCCAATGTATCCCACATTTGAAAACAAAATACTAACATAATTAGTTTTCAAAACTATTTACCAAACTATACCAGCCCGTGACTCACATTCAAGGGTAAGATTTATTTCAATCCTAACCGCGACTGCCACTCGCGGGTATGGGGGAATTAAAATTGCAAAACTATTTCTTCCCCACTCAGTAGCCCTCCCACTGTGCCTAAGTCGTGCCTCCTTGGGCCCAAGCCGTGCCCACGTCGTGTCATGTCCTACTGCCGTGCCTCATCCCCTATGTCATTATGTGTCTTCAGTCGTGCTCTCGAAGTGCCTCCAATCGTGTTTAAGGTCTTTTTTGTTTCTTTTGCAAATTGTTAAATTGATGTAATCGCTATTTAGGATGCCTAATCAATTGAATTATATATTTTGTTGTAATTAAAATAAATTGTTGGGTTAATACGTAGAACCCTAATTTTTCGAAAATTTGGGGTGAATGTAAAATAGTATAATTAGTATATAGAATGCCTAAATGTTGGAAATTGATCAATTTTAGTGTGTTTAGTTTGAATTAGAATACATTATTTGATTAATGTGTAAAACCTAATTTTTAGAATTAGGGATAATTGTTAATTTGAGAGTAATTCGGTATAATTAAAATGCATTAGGTGATAAATTTAATTATATACTTACTAAAAAAAATCAAAACAATTACAGTGCGTAGATAATTTAATTACGACATAAATGACGTTAACTATGCATTAATTTTTAAATTTCGAACTCACTCTATAATACGATACATAAATAACTATACACACACATATAGAGAGAGACACGAAAGATATATAGTAAATTAAAGTATTCCTTTACTGTACACGATTATGTTCCCTAATATTTTGGCACAGTTCGATATTGGCTTTAATGTTTGGTTTTGATTTATTATTTTTTTTAAATATTTAGTTAAGTTTCAAGTCTCCCTATTCCGTAATTGTTTCCATTAAAACTTAATATAATATGTTTTAAAATTTGTGAAAATCACAATTTACTTTTAATAATGTCACAAATAAACTGATTTTCCCCAATGTATCCCACATTTGAAAACAAAATACTAACATAATTAGTTTTCAAAACTATTTACCAAACTATACCAGCCCGTGACTCACATTCAAGGGTAAGATTTATTTCAATCCTAACCGCGACTGCCACTCGCGGGTATGGGGGAATTAAAATTGCAAAACTATTTCTTCCCCACTCAGTAGCCCTCCCACTGTGCCTAAGTCGTGCCTCCTTGGGCCCAAGCCGTGCCCACGTCGTGTCATGTCCTACTGCCGTGCCTCATCCCCTATGTCATTATGTGTCTTCAGTCGTGCTCTCGAAGTGCCTCCAATCGTGTTTAAGGTCTTTTTTGTTTCTTTTGCAAATTGTTAAATTGATGTAATCGCTATTTAGGATGCCTAATCAATTGAATTATATATTTTGTTGTAATTAAAATAAATTGTTGGGTTAATACGTAGAACCCTAATTTTTCGAAAATTTGGGGTGAATGTAAAAAAGTATAATTAGTATATATAATGCCTAAATGTTGGAAATTGATCAATTTTAGTGTGTTTAGTTTGAATTAGAATACATTATTTGATTAATGTGTAAAACCTAATTTTTAGAATTAGGGATAATTGTTAATTTGAGAGTAATTCAGTATTATTAAAATGCATTAGGTGATAAATTTAATTATATACTCACTAAAAAAAATCAAAACAATTATAGTACGTAGATAATTTAATTACGACATAAATGACGCTATCTATGCGTTAATTTTTTACTTTCGAACTCACTCTATAATACGATACATAAATAACTATACACACACATAGATTTACTGTATACGATTATGTTCCCTAATATTTTGGCACAGTTCGATATTGGCTTTAATGTTTGGTTTTGATTTATTATTTTTTTAAAATATTTAGTTATGTTTCAAGTTTCCCAATTCCGTAATTGTTTCCATCCAAACTTAATATAATATGTTTTAAAATTTGTGAAAATCACAATTTACTTTTAATAATGTCACAAATAAATTGATTTTCCCCAATGTATCCCACATTTGAAAACAAAATACTAACATAATTAGTTTTCAAAACTATTTACCAAACTATACCAGCCCGTGACTCACATTCAAGGGTAAGATTTATTTCAATCCTAACCGCGACTGCCACTCGCGGGTATGGGGGAATTAAAATTGCAAAACTATTTCTTCCCCACTCAGTAGCCCTCCCACTGTGCCTAAGTCGTGCCTCCTTGGGCCCAAGCCGTGCCCACGTCGTGTCATGTCCTACTGCCGTGCCTCATCCCCTATGTCATTATGTGTCTTCAGTCGTGCTCTCGAAGTGCCTCCAATCGTGTTTAAGATCTTTTTTGTTTCTTTTGCAAATTGTTAAATTGATGTAATCGCTATTTAGGATGCCTAATCAATTGAATTATATATTTTGTTGTAATTAAAATAAATTGTTGGGTTAATACGTAGAACCCTAATTTTTCGAAAATTTGGGGTGAATGTAAAATAGTATAATTAGTATATATAATGCCTAAATGTTGCAAATTGATCAATTTTAGTGTGTTTAGTTTGAATTAGAATACATTATTTGATTAATGTGTAAAACCTAATTTTTAGAATTAGGGATAATTGTTAATTTGAGAGTAATTCGGTATTATTAAAATGCATTAGGTGATAAATTTAATTATATACTTACTAAAAAAAATCAAAACAATTACACTGCGTAGATAATTTAATTACGACATAAATGACGCTATCTATGCGTTAATTTTTTACTTTCGAACTCACTCTATAATACGATACATAAATAACTATACACACACATAGAGAGAGAGACACGAAAGATATATAGTAAATTAAAGTATTCCTTTACTGTATACGATTATGTTCCCTAATATTTTGGCACAGTTCGATATTGGCTTTAATGTTTGGTTTTGATTTATTATTTTTTTTAAATATTTAGTTATGTTTCAAGTTTCCCAATTCCGTAATTGTTTCCATCCAAACTTAATATAATATGTTTTAAAATTTGTGAAAATCACAATTTACTTTTAATAATGTCACAAATAAACTGATTTTCCCCAGTGTATCCCACATTTGAAAACAAAATACTAACATAATTAGTTTTCAAAACTATTTACCAAACTATACCAGCCCGTGACTCACATTCAAGGGTAGGATTTATTTCAATCCTATCCGCGACTACCACTCGCGGGTATGGGGGAATTAAAATTGCAAAACTACTTCTTCCCCACTCAATAGCCCTCCCACTGTGCCTAAGTCGTGCCTCCTTGGGCCCAAGCCGTGCCCACGTCGTGTCACGTCCTACTGCCGTGCCTCATCCCCTATGTCATCATGTGTCTTCAGTCGTGCTCTCGAAGTGCCTCCAATCGTGTTTAAGGTCTTTTTTGTTTTTTTTTGCAAATTGTTAAATTGATGTAATCGCTATTTAGGATGCCTAATCAATTGAATTATATATTTTGTTGTAATTAAAATAAATTGTTGGGTTAATACGTAGAACCCTAATTTTTCGAAAATTTGGGGTGAATGTAAAATAGTATAATTAGTATATAGAATGCCTAAATGTTGGAAATTGATCAATTTTAGTGTGTTTAGTTTGAATTAGAATACATTATTTGATTAATGTGTAAAACCTAATTTTTAGAATTAGGGATAATTGTTAATTTGAGAGTAATTCAGTATAATTAAAATGCATTAGGTGATAAATTTAATTATATACTTACTAAAAAAATCAAAACAATTACAGTGCGTAGATAATTTAATTACGACATAAATGACGTTAACTATGCATTAATTTTTCACTTTCGAACTCACTCTATAATACGATACATAAATAACTATACACACACATATAGAGAGAGACACGAAAGATATATAGTAAATTAAAGTATTCCTTTACTGTATACGATTATGTTCCCTAATATTTTGGCACAGTTCGATATTGGCTTTAATGTTTGGTTTTGATTTATTATTTTTTTAAAATATTTAGTTAAGTTTCAAGTCTCCCTATTCCGTAATTGTTTCCATCCAAACTTAATATAATATGTTTTAAAATTTGTGAAAATCACAATTTACTTTTAATAATGTCACAAATAAACTGATTTTCCCCAATGTATCCCACATTTGAAAACAAAATACTAACATAATTAGTTTTCAAAACTATTTACCAAACTATACCAGCCCGTGACTCACATTCAAGGGTAAGATTTATTTCAATCCTAACCGCGACTGCCACTCGCGGGTATGGGGGAATTAAAATTGCAAAACTATTTCTTCCCCACTCAGTAGCCCTCCCACTGTGCCTAAGTCGTGCCTCCTTGGGCCCAAGCCGTGCCCACGTCGTGTCATGTCCTACTGCCATGCCTCATCCCCTATGTCATTATGTGTCTTCAGTCGTGCTCTCGAAGTGCCTCCAATCGTGTTTAAGGTCTTTTTTGTTTTTTTTTGCAAATTGTTAAATTGATGTAATCGCTATTTAGGATGCCTAATCAATTGAATTATATATTTTGTTGTAATTAAAATAAATTGTTGGGTTAATACGTAGAACCCTAATTTTTCGAAAATTTGGGGTGAATGTAAAATAGTATAATTAGTATATAGAATGCCTAAATGTTGGAAATTGATCAATTTTAGTGTGTTTAGTTTGAATTAGAATACATTATTTGATTAATGTGTAAAACCTAATTTTTAGAATTAGGGCTAATTGTTAAATTGAGAGTAATTAGGTATAATTAGTATTTAGATGGCCTAAATATTTAAAATTAATTAATTTTGGTGTGTTTTGGGTGAATTAGAAATCATTATTTGATTAGTCATGAAACCATAGTTATTTTTTAAAATTCTGGAGATAATTATTAAATTAGGTATAATTAGTATTTGGTTACAGACATTGGATCGTGGTTAGGGAATCTCATCCAGACAATCCTTCGGTTCATTGAAGGAACCGATTGAACCTTCTCTTTATGCTTGTCCAAATGACTGGTTCGGACGAACTGGTCTGGAACTGGTTTGGTTTAAACCGGTTCGGCCGAACTAGTTCCAAAACCATACCAGTGTTTTTAGCCTTCATATAGAACATTTCAAAATAGTACCAAAAATCCAGTTCGAATCGATTCGACTCGACTCGTTTTTTTATACTGGTTTATACTTAAATTTAAATCAAACCACTTTAAACATATATAATTTTAGAGCCGGTTTGAAGCAAAATCAACTAAACCGGTCTGAAATTAAACCAAACCTAGAGATGTCTTCAATAAACCAAACCTAGAGATATATTGGACTCTCGTATGTTGATGTTGGACAGGATTTTAGTCGGTTGTGGAACAGATTTTCAATCGGTTCAGTGTGTTTTTCAGTCGGTTCATTGAAATTTTCAGTCGGTTCAGTGTTTTTTCATCTGATTCAGTAGTTTTCAGTTGGTTCAGTATTTTTTCAGACGGTTCAGTGTGTTGGACAGGATTTTTAGTCGATTTAGGTTCAGTTTGAATCAGATTATTTCTGAACCATAATTTGTTATTAAAAAATAGACCAGAACAGTTCGAACCGGTTCTGAATCGGTTCGAACCAGACCAACTCTTTTTTTCCTTAAACCGGACCAGTGTTTTTAGAAACATAAAAATGTACTGGTTTTTTTCAAACCAAACCAATTAAGTTTAGAACTGATCTGACCCCGAACCGGTTCATGAACAAGCCTACTTCTCTTTTGTATGGTCAACCGCACCATATGTCACAGCATGCCGTTGCGGATACATTAACCCTAAATTTATGCATATACACATTAATTCTTCTTCTTATATTATTAAATACTTAATTAAAAATAAATTATAGGTTTATGTTAGTATTAGACGTAGCCGTAGAGATGATAAGACTCTTCAGGTGGGTAAATGTTGGGTTGTAGATCCGATGATCCGACATTGTATATCCAAGTTAAAAATTGATGCTTGAATTACTGCATACTCCTACCGATAGGTGGATCCCAAAGACTCATACATTTCACCTCCCTACCATATGTGAAATCACTGTTTAGATTTTTACGCATCGTATGTAGAGTTTTTTACGTATTGTATTATCCGGACACTCTAAAAGTAAAAAATTAACACCTAGTTAGCGTCATTTAATTCGTAATTAAATTATCTACACACTGTAAGTTTTTTGATTATTTTTGAGTAAGTACATAATTAAATTTCTCACCTAATGCATTTAATTATTTCGGTCAAATTATAAAATAATACGATGTTAGGTTAAAAAATCACTGTATTTCTAATCCAAAAAAATTACCCTAGGTAGATAATTGAATTAAGATATAAATGACGTTAACCGTGCTGAGTTTGGACTTACAGTGTGAGTTATGTTTTTCTAAGTCAAATTTTCATATCTCAACTTACGACAGATCGTACAGTGAATCCGTAAGTCTAGATTTAATATATTTTGCATAATTTGAATCACAATTAAAATATCTACGTACTATAATGTTTTTAATTTTTTTCAATAGATATATAATTTTATTTTTAATTAAATATTGAGTCGTCAAAAAATGAAGAAAAACTATTAAACGCCACTAAGGAGTAGCGTTTTTCATAGTTTGTGAAAAAACGCTATCCTAAGTAGCAGTTTTGGTAAGTAGCGTTTTAAAACCAAAAAAATACTTATTTTATGCATAGATTGCTAATTTTTTTTTTTTTTTTCAGATATAGACTATTTTAAATATATTTTTTAACTGCCTACTTTTTTAAAAAATTCCGTTATTCATACGTCATGCGGACTCCATCTCTATCTGGAGCCCTCGACATGAATAACAAGCCCCGACCCAAAAGACGGCCGTGAATTAACTTTGTTCGTCAGCGGTCCACAAACATTTTGTGCCGTTAGATTTGGATGCGGCCGCCTTGCTGAGTACAACACGTGGCCTCCGATGGAGCCAGAACCCATAGATCTCCCGTGGGCATGCCTTACAGACTTACAGACCCCTACTTACAGTAGACAGATTCGCGCCTTCCCGAAGAATCAAAGATCTATTAACGGACTAATCGCTTCATTTACCGATAATGAAGGAACCGTTAGATTCTCTTCTACGCCACAAAGACTGCCAGAAGGCTCTGTAATCGATGATCAACTTCTTGGTTAATCCGTAATCCATCCATGGCGTCAAAGATCTCCACTACCTTCCTTGGCCATGGCTTGAGCGGACTAAGTCAGAAGAGTTCCAATGTGCGCATTACTGCTTCGCCTTTTTATCGCATGCCTCCAGCTCCCTGGCAAATGAGACAGCGCAAATTCAGGTGATTGATCATTTGCTCCTAGGATGCTTTCAGTTTTTGTATTGGTCAAGCGAGTTTTTAGTTAGAGTTCGATGAGTCTGAATTGCTATCTTTGCTGGTTTCTGTTGGGTCGGCTTGAGAGAAATCGTATTTGAAACATCAGAGCTAGTGGTCGCGCATATCAGTGACATTATTGTTGATGCGATCATGTTATGGTGTAACTTGTTGGTCTGTTATGCAGTTCGCACGGTAAGAGACAATACACCAAGAAAGTGGTGCCGCCCAGGAAGCAGCCTACTGTAATGGTTAATGGAGAATCTAGTTCTAAAAGTGCTTCCACACGAAATGTTCCCGTTGGGAAGCAGGGGATCATGTCTAAGTCCACTGTCGATGGTAGTGATCACTCCCGTGAGGTGGATGTTGACAATGCAGGATCAGGCATACTTGCAATGCTGCAAAAGAATTTGGTATTCTTCCTGAGTGCTTTGATTATCCAACATGATCTTTTATTTTGATTTTCTTGATTGAATATTAGTCTTAACATGCTCTATTTAATTGTTGCAAACAGTGAAACTTCCTCCCTTCATACTGAGATAATATAATGCTTCTTCAGTAATTGAATAGTGACCGTCTGTTAGCTTGTGGTGTTGTTGAATGCGGATGAGATAGGATATTCTTATTGATTATTTGGAGTACTTCAATATTGCCCTCATAGAACAATTTCTGAGGTTGTAAACTAAGCATTGTTCAGGAGGGAATGTTCATAACGCGGCGCTGAAATTACTGATGCAACCAATATATTTGGCTCAACTTCCAGTGTTTCACTCTATATTTCATCCGATCTTAATCATGATGATCTTCTGGATCACAGGTATGTACTGATGCCTCCACACCACAGCTTTCTACTGCTAAGCTTGAAGATTTGGTAGCCATGATAAGCAATATTGAAAAAAGTAACGCCTTGAGCCATTCACTTCTGTTACTTCTATATCATGTCCAGATAAATAGCTCAATGGTTGTGATTCTCTTTGCTATTTTATGCTAGATATTCTACTTCTCGACCAAGCCAGGATTAGTGCAGTGAATGATCTTCAAACTATTTTCTCTGAGAAGGAACAATTGCAAGGAAAAATAAAATCAATGGAGATGAAGTTGGCAGAAACGGATGCATGGATCAGAGATGCTGCCCAGGACAAGGTACATGTGGACCTGTTAGAAGAGCAGGTAGAAAAATTGCGCAATGAGCTAATCCATAAAAGTGGCAGAGTCAGAATTGAACCAGAAATAAATCCAAATCAGTACTATCAACTTAATGAGGAGCTTAGATCTCTGAGAGAGGAGAATGATTCTCTGAAAACCGACGTACAGACACTTTTATCTGAACTTAATACCGTCAAGAATTCAGATGAGCGCGTCATGATACTAGAAAAAGAGCGATCTGATCTGGAGTCCAATTTGAAGAACTTGGAATCTAGATTTTCGGATTCCAGGAAAGATATCTCAAAACTTTCTTCTTTGAAATTTGATTACAAAGTTTTGGGGGAAAGGGTAGAAAATCTGCAGATGTCACTAGATAAGGCAACCACACAAGCTAACCAAGCTATTGAAGATATGCAGAAAAACCATGAACTCAGGAAGAAGGTTAATAAACTGGAGGAAACTCTTGAAGAGGTTAATGTTTATAAGCTATCATCAGAAAGACTGGAACAACATATGGAGTCTAAGCAAGGAAAGATCAGTCTTTTGGAAGACCAACTGCAGAGGTCAGATGATGAGATGCATTCTTTTCTTCAATTGTACCACGAATCACTCAAGGAATTTCAAGATACACTCAACATTCTGAAAGAGGAAAGCAAGAGACGATATACTGACAAAGAAATCACTGTTATGCCAGGGGAATTCTGGAGCCGTTTAGTGCTAATGATTGATGGTTGGTTCCTAGAGAACAAAATCTCTTCAGATGATGCTAGTCTTTTGCGAGACTTGGTACTGAAGAGAGATGGACACATTTGCAATGCATACATGGCATGCAAGGAAAAGAATCAGCAAGATACTATGTCTACATTTCTTAAACTGATATCAAGAACATCTACGAGGTAGTGGCTTGAAAAAAAATATGTTTCATAATATTTTTAGTGTTTCTTATTTGAGATTCTTCATTGATCTTAGACCAGGATTGCATGTCATTCATATCGCAGCGGAGATGGCTCCTGTTGCTAAGGTAAAGTTGACTTGTTAAAATATCTGTTTTTTATTTTTAACATCTTATACTTGCTACTAGTACTAGGTAATCGGTCCTCATTTTCTGGTCTGGAGACTCTGGACCATGTGCTGTATGTGCTTCTTGCTGAAAATAATTATTTTTACATATCATCGGTCAGCCAGGGTTTGCATTCTTGAAACGGAAGATTGCTCATGTAACAAATTGCAATGTTGGGCTTTGGGAATAGTTATATGCAGAGGATGATGGGTTCTTATCTTCTTCTTTTTCTTAAAGATTCGAATAGATATTTTCAAAAAAATGTTATAATTGAAAAATAAGAATTGTTATGGCTGTGGTGAGAGAACATGCGGAGTTTACATATCAGGTTACAACTGGTTGCTGCATAATTGTTAGGTTGGTTGCTTGGGAGACATTGTGACTGGTCTTAGCAAAGCTTAAGCTCATACGTTAATGTATTTTAGTACTTCGTTCTCATGATTGTATAGCATTATCAGATTACAACTGGTTGCTGAATGTTTGTTAGTTTAGTGGCTTGGGATACGTTGCGACTGGTCTTAGCAAAACTTAAGCTCATAAGTTAATGTATTTTAGTACTTTGTTCAAATGATTGTATAGCATTATCAGATTACAACTGGTTGCTGGATATTTCTTAAGTTGGTGGCTTGGTAGAGGTGGTGCCTGGTCTTAGCAAGGCTTAAGATCATACGTTAATGTATTTTAGTACTTCATTCTTATGATTGTATAGCATTATCAGATTATAACTGGTTGCTGCATATTTCGTAGGTTGGTGGCTTGGGAGACGTTGTGACTGGTCTTAGCAAGGCACTTCATAGGAAGGGTCATCTTGTGGAGATTATTCTTCCCAAGTATGATTGCATGGAATATGATCGTATATGTGACTTAAGGGTAATTTTTTCGTACTTATTTTTTATCATAATTAAAGAAGAACTTTTGATGCTAGCTCTTCGTGTTTGGGTATTGCTCAAGGATGTTCAAACCAGAGATAAGACATTCTTCACATGTAAAAGCATAACTGAATGGATGTGGCTCAACTGCTTCCCTAATCATCAAAGAGAAACCTACTAATGATTGAATTTGAATAAGCAAGAAGCTGAGAATTGGTAGCCAGTGTTAAACTCTAATAGAGTGGTATAAGGGAGACTCTACAGGGTATTCTAATGATTGAAAGAACGCTTATGGTTGTGTTTATGAAACTTGTTGGAATATGTACGAAACATGCAATCCCAAAACCAACAAAACTTAACTAATCAGTGCTTATAAAATTGAAAATTGATTGAAAGAGGGGCACTGGGAAAACAATGAAGAACGAATGTGGTTATTAAAAGATAGAATCACTTCAGTATGCCTCTTCACCCCTATGATCGTCCTATTCATTTAAACATTTAAGAATTAAGTTTTATCAGCCTAATGGCCTAAGCTGAAAATACCTCTGCATTATTTTATGCATGTACAGGCCTTGGATTGTGTGGCAGAATCATATTTCAATGCAACACTATCCAATAACAAAGTCTGGGTTGGGACAGTTGAAGGTCAGATATTCCTTGCCTAATTTTTTTCAAATTCCAAATTTTATACTACCATTGTGGTCGTTGAGTTCTGATTATGCAGGGCTGCCTGTTTATTTTATTGAGCCTCTTCACCCTGATAACTTTTTCCGGAGAGGACAATATTATGGAGAAGACGATGATTTCAGACGCTTTTCCTATTTCAGCCGTGCAGCTCTAGACTTGCTACTTCAAACTGGGAAGAAGCCTGACATAATCCACTGCCATGATTGGCAGACAGCTTTTGTGGTATGCTCCTTGTTGAGAGCATCCTCAATTTCTCTTTCTTTTGATAATTCCCATCAGTTTCTCACAGCAAATCATCAACCGTAGGCACCACTATATTGGGATATATATGCTCCATCCGGTTTCAACTCAGCAAGAATATGCTTCACTTGCCACAACTTTGAGCATCAAGGGACTGCAGCTGCTACAGAATTGGAAGCTTGTGGTCTTGATGTGCAACAGCAAAATAGACCAGATAGGATGCAGGATAACTCAGCACGTGATCGGGTCAATCCTGTTAAGGTATGTAAAATTCAGAGCTACGCATTTTGTCTGACGTTTTTTTTTTCTTTGCTTGCTTAGTTAAGTTATTCTTTCACTGATTATTGCAGCCATTAGTTATATAAATTAAAATGAAAAATGTTGATTCATTTATCTTTTAACTCTCTGATTGACTGTGACTTGCTTCCTAACTCAATGAAACAAGTGTTTGGATTGTCTTGACCCTGGCATCTCGTAGATCTTACTCTGACCAATATGTCCTGTTTCCACTTTTTTCGGAATTAATTGCTATTTTTATGTCCAATAATTTAGGGTGCGGTTGTCTTTTCCAATATAGTGACGACTGTATCACCCACTTATGCAGTGGAGGTCCAAAGTGCTGAGGTAAATCAGACAGACTTCTTTCCACATTTTTTTACTTTTGTTTTCGTAGTAATTAATAAGCTTCGAGGTAATTCAAGTTATCCTGCTCTGTGATAATTACCGAAAGAGAGATACTGGAAGTATGAAATGTTTTCCTTTTTGTGAGTTTCAATCCTAAGTTACAGGGACGACCTTATTTTTGTTAATAGGTCGCTTATGGCAGAGATTTGAAGGGAAATCATGTGGATATCATTATAACCAGTTCTAAACATGTGAAACGACCAGGCTATGTTTACAGCTAAATGCATGATGAGTAAAGAAATGAATTTGGTCTACTATATAACTCACTATTTAATATCTTAAACTTTACCAAATTTCCTGATAATTGATAATATCTGTTCTTCATTGGTTTGATATCACTGTGCTATTATTTGTAAGAAGCGTTATTCTTCCATTAGGTGTAGAAGTCTTTTATGAGCTCACTGCATCAGCCTCTGTTGTGGTAAACTAACATAATTTTTCAGGGTGGAAGAGGTCTACATGCAACACTTAATCTCCACTCTGGAAAGTTCAGTGGGATTCTTAATGGGATAGATACTGATGCATGGAACCCTGCTACTGATTCATTCCTTGAATTCCAGTACAATGCTAATGATCTTCAAGGAAAGGCAGGAAATAAGAAAGCTGTTAGAAGGCACCTTGGACTTTCTAATGGAAATCCCAGGCAACCTCTGGTAATATTTTTTACTACTAGAACTGTTGTTCCTCTAGGTGTTTTCCATTCTATCGACTTGAATTTGGTACCTATAGGCTATTATTTTTATTAGGTCCATCATATATGGACCGTTTTTGACAACAAACAATGAAAAACTTCCAACAAATAAAATATTCATAGATGTATATGTTCAGCAAACTATAACATGTAACATTATAGGGGAGGACTAATATGTGATTCACTGTTGCCTTCCTAATTCAACTTTGTTTAGATATGTTGGTCAAGGTTGATTAAGTTTACGATATAACCTAATTCTGTAGCTAATCCTCTCTTTGTAAGGTTGGCTGTGTTACGAGGCTGGTGCCGCAGAAAGGTGTACATCTTATTAGACACGCAATCTGTCGAACACTAGAGCTTGGAGGGCAGTTTGTACTTCTCGGCTCAAGTCCCATTTCACATATTCAGGTGATTCACTCTGCATTAGCTCATCATTTAGCCTTGTATGATTTCCATATTCCATTTTTTACTGACTGATGTTACCTTGGCCAAAATTTGGTCATTTGACGTATCAGAGAGAATTTGAGGTAATAGCAACCAAATTTAGTAATCATGACAGTGTTCGACTGATAATGAAGTATGATGAGTCTCTGTCGCATCGCATCTATGCTGCCACTGACATGTTTGTTGTCCCATCCATATTTGAGCCGTGCGGCCTCACACAGGTACTACTACACTTAAAAGTATTAGACTATTGATTTATTTTATTTTCTCAATACGACAGTAGCCAAGCTATAGTTTGGTCTTCTTTCATTGAATTGGTTGCAGTGAAAAAATTCACAGTTGTCCCACAACCACTTTGTTCATTCGTGACCTTTAAACCCCGATATCAATCTTTGTTTACATATCTTGTTTTCATGGTGGGTTCATTGTTTTGTATGTTGTTCACTTGATCAGATGATAGCAATGAGATACGGATCAGTACCTATTGCAAGAAAAACAGGTGGACTCAGTGACAGGTATTTTAGTTAATACTAGAGTCTGTCTGCATCAATTAATTAAGAGCCGAATAATCTGTTTTTGATGGTTAGTTATAAGAACACACACACAGCCTTGCATGAACAGCAATCTCATGGATTTCTTTGTGTTTGATAGCGTGTTCGATATAGATGACCACACTATACCTCTTCAGTTTCGGAATGGCTTCACCTTTGACCGTGCTGATGAACAGGTGATGATTTGTTAAAATTTGGGTATTTGAGTACGTACTTACTTTTCTGTCTTATGTTTTGTAATTATCTTAAAATTGATTTGAATTATTTGCAGGGGCTAAACAGCGCACTGGACCGTGCCGTTAACTACTTCAAGAACAATACTGAATGGGAGCAGCTTGTTCACAAGGTAATGGAGATCGAGTTCAATTGGGATTCTTCAGCATCACAGTATGAGGATCTCTACTCAATGTCTTTGGCCAGTTCAAGGTCGCTCTAATAAGATGAGTTGACTCATTTCCATTTCGGCCTTAGGGCTTCCAGGACCCCAATGAGGTATAGATATCCAACACCTATAGATAGCTATCTTTATTATGTTTATGGAATCTCATAGAGTTGGGTAGTTCATCTTGTTCCATTTCCAACGGCATCCGTTTCTTAAGTCACAAGTCATTAGATTCCAATGGAATCTAATGATGCTTTCTTGGTTATGCATAAAAAGTGGTGTTATTTCCACATTTCACTGATTGTAATTACTCGATGGTGTGGATGTAAAAAGTTAGGGAAAAATGTTACATTACCTTCTTATATTTGGATTAAACAATTTACATAGTGTAGACACTTGGAGACGTGCAACATACGTTTTGGACAAATATGACAGGTACTTATTAACATGTGTGCCCGACAATAGACATGTTCTTCTACGTTTGACTACGCGGCAACTCCCCAGATACGAACAATTTCTCAAAAAAGTACGAGACATAGGGGGCGTGCGTGTTAAACTCCGATATATTTTCCCATTTAAAACCATAAAGGGCACACATCCGTGATAGATCTCCAAGACAAACAAATCGCCAATGAAAGCTCACACTTCGAGGTTGCTAAGATAAGTTTTACAAAGTCAGACTGAAATAAATCAATTTTCCTCAAATGTCAGGGGTAAGTATGAGGTCTTAGGCGATGTCGTTAAATATCCACACTCCCCACTAAGGATGAGCTTGGGCGGCCGGTCTTTTTGGCAAGCCCGAGCCCGAAATTTCGGTTCTCACCTGTGGAGCACTGAGACCGATTTCAGTCTAAAAAGTCCGCATGAGTCGGTCTTGCTTAACTCAGGCCGGTCTCGGTCTTGGACCGAAATTTTCAGTAAAAAAAAAACATTTGTTCGAATTTTCACCAAATTTAGAACATACAAAAACAAAACACAATAAATCAAGTATTAAACATACAATCCAAACATACATTATAAATATAGAACATAAATTAAGCATCAGTCAGCAAACATCCGTAGACATCAGCAAACATAAACTAACACCCAATCCTCAACCAACATATATCAGTAGACATCCTAAGGCTCAGCTTATCATCCCAAATATCAGTAGACATCCTAAGGCTCAGTCAAAGATAAATAATTGTTGAGGTAGTTAATCCTTGAATATATATTGACAAATATTTTAATCTTTAAGTTAATTAGGCGTCTCTTTGAGGAGGATACGATACAACCTTAAGGATGTCTTTATTTTTATTTATGTTGAATGTTTACCAACTAGTCACGAGTGGGATCATCAGTTTCTCCTGTCATGAGTGTTTGAGATCATGTCTAAGGTTTAGCATTTGTTTAGCATTTTGTTTAGTAGGTTGTTCGAGTAGTCAGCCACACATATATTATGTTTGGTATATGTAGCTTCTTTTTTAGATTTGTTTACGTTACGGTCAATATATGATGGCATGCAATGTTCTTTTCAGTTTATTTATGTTATTCTGACCGACCTGTCTCGTTGTATGAATTATATAATATCAACAAATTGCAAGTCAGACAGTATGCAGCCTTCAACGACTAAGGAGTAAGGAATAAAGGTAGCTCTTAATTAAGTTCCAATTAGCAAAAATAAGGAAATCATTATTGATACTGTATGCCACAAATTTACACGAAGATCATGAACCAAGATACAAAGTCATCATTGAAAAGACCTAGCTTACTTTCTAGGGACAAAGTTGGTGGCATATGATCAAGCATTGTTGTTAACTGGGTCGGCCAAGTGGTCGACCAAGTTCTCTAGAGGTCCCTTTCCGGTAATAATGGCTTGAACGAAGAAACCAAACATTGAGAACATTGCGAGTCTGCCATTTTTTAGCTCCTTCACCTTGAGCTCGGCAAAGGCCTCTGGGTCGTCTGCTAAACCCAATGGGTCGAAACTGCCACCAGGGTAGAGCGGGTCGACAACCTCGTCGAGGGGTCCGCCAGCAACACGGTAACCCTCCACGGCAACCATGAGGATGACTTGGGTTGCCCAGATGGCGAGGATACTCTGTGCATGGACCAAGCTTGGTTTTCCCAAGTAGTCAAGACCACCCTCACTGAAGATTTGGGATCCAGCCTTGAACCAGACAGCCTCACTGAACTTCACTCCGTTCCTGGCAAGGAGCTCAAGGAAGATGCATCCGAGAGCACTAAGCATGGACCATCGGGAATGGATCACCTCTAGCTCCCTGTTCTTGGCAAATGTCTCAGGGTCAACCGACAGTCCAGCAATGTCCCAACCGTAGTCGCTAGGGAACTCTCCAGTTAAGTAGGATGGGGACTCGCCGGAAAATGAACTCAAGTACTTCACACGATACGGGCCATACCAAGGGTTGCTTGATGAAACGGATTTCGTATTGGCATTTGTCTTCCTCATGGAGACCTTTCCAATACTGAGGACCTCAAGAGAGAGCTTCAGTGCCTTGCCAAGGAAGGGGGAGGACACAGACATAGTTGAAGCAACCATGGTTGAATTATGATTTCTTAGCTAGTGGGTGAGAAGGTTGTGGAGATGTAGAAGAACTGTACTTTGGGGGGTATTTGTACAAAAATAATCTCTATCTCTACTTTTGATTGGCAGTTGAAGATTTTTGGGTTCTGCTATATTCGTGACCACTAGTCTTTCTTTCACTCTTTTAATATAAAACAGTAACATCTTACCATAAATAGTGGTTTCAATTCAATAAGGTTTGAAGTAGGGTTGTTAATTGGGATGAGAACGGTGATTTGTAGTATCGGTTCTGGGCTGGTTGTTCGAGTAGGTGATTTGGTCGACTCTTCTATGGTATAGGTTCGGGAGTGGATATTTAGGGTGGGCATGGTTATGTTCTTTATTGGTCGGGATATGGGTATGTTCTGGATAGTGTTTCTGTTATGCAGGTAACCAGTCCAGTTTGGCAGTGAGGTTTCGTGGTGGGGCTTTTGTTGGTTCATCCATTGGTTGTGGTCCTGGTATATAGTGTTTTGGATGAGGGTTTGTTGTATGGTGGTTGAGAGGAGCATGACCGGTTTGCATCAACGGTGTTGGGGGGAAATTTTCTTTCAGCCTCATTGCCCCTTCGGTTGCGGAGGTATTGGGGTTGCACTCATGGTTCCGCGGCTTCAACATGCATGAAGACGTTGTCTGTCACCATCCAACTGCTTTTCGGTCCTGACCTTCTCGCAACATTTTTGGATTCAGATGATCTCTCCGATTCTTCTTCCCTTCGGTTTACCTCCCCCATCGTCCCCTTCTCCTTCGGTTGCTGGTTCGTTCTGCTTCCCCATTGCCTTAGCTTCATTCATAATTTCGAACCATGATTTCCTTCGTATGTGACTTTTTTGGGGTGGGTCTTCTTTCCTTTTATGTTTTCGACTCTCCTCGCATGGGTCGTCGCGGTCTTTTTCCATTCATCCATGGGCGATACATCAGATGCATGGTTTCTCCTCCGACATTTGGATTTCTCCCTTGCATACTTGTGTTGTATGACCAGGCATGCCACATCCGTAACAAAACTATGATAGTCTTTCATATTTAATTGATGCTCAATTTTATTTACCTTTTGAGTTTTTCCACCAGAATCCATGAAGTAACAGTTGGTTTGCATCCACTTCCACTTTCATTCTCAGGTAGCAAGTTGTTGATTTTTCAAATTCCTTCTCGGTCTCTATGAATTTGCCGATTTTGTTCATTTTCTTTTTCACATTCTATGCATTGAATTTCTCCAAGCCTAAGTCATGGATTTGAACCCAGAACTGAACCATTCGGAACTCAACTTTTGTTAGTCCTACACTCGGTGCCCTTTTTTTCATGCTCTGACAGTGTCCCTGGACTGAACATAGAGACATATCGAATATCTGCTTCTGAGCTTTCTTCTCCTCGAATTCAAACATTATCACCTTGTTCGTCGCTTTCATGATTTTTACTACACTGAAACCTTCCCATACTCTCTACAGTATGCTAATTGTTGTTGCGGCCTTAACCTGTTTCTGCACGATTATCGTTCCCCACGTATTTGTCATTCTGTGTCAAGCTCGGGTGCGATTCCAGGTTTGGTGTGATTTTCCTAGGTGTCTTTTATCCATTGGAGTTGGCATTGTTCATGCTTCCCGTGGCCCATAAATCCTCTCGGTGATCAGGTCCTCCTACAAATACAGATAAAACAGAATTAGGGTTTACTCTATCTACCTTTGATCTCACTATTCCATTTATTTGTCACGTTCTCCATTGCTCGATCACCGTTTACTCTCCCCGTTCTGTTATTCGTTCGCTCGCAGTTGATCTCCTCGTCGTTAGGGTTTCCAGCAATTTGGGATGTCGGAGAAGGTTGTCGGCTATTTTTTGCCAGAATATTCTCTCACAAACCCTAGGAGAGCGGAAAAAAATTGCTCAGAAATAGCTTAAATCATTCTATAAATAAAATATTCCAAAATTATACTGCGGCTTTTCAAAAAGCATTCTATTTTGATCAACCCATCTTTCAAGATATAGAGGATGAGGTGGATGAATTTCCGGATGTAAAATGCATAAAAGTTTTATTTTTGAGGGAATAAAGGATGAATATGAAGGGGGCAGGGGGAACATGCCCTTACATTATCATAAATATGTTTGGCAAATTAGTTTAGTACACTTTCCTCTATAGAAAACTGAAATCAATGTGGAAAGTTGAAACATTTGACATTATGGATCTGGGATACGACTGTTTCAAAGTCTCATTCCAGACAAAGATTGATATTGAATCGGTTATAAGAAATGGACCTTTGCTTATTGACCAAAGTTTACTTACCACGAGGATGTGGGAACCTATGTTCCAACCCTTTTTTACCTTCGGCATACTACGACGTGAATTACTTGGAAAAAATTGGAAACCAACTGGGAACTCTCTTGAAAATTGACTGGGCGACTGTCAATGGAGAACGCATGAAATTCACTCATTTTGTTTGTTCAAGAAAACCTAACAGAACCACTAGCACTTTTCCTTAAATTTGACAATATCCAATTGGATATTGTCTATGAAGGATTGTCATCCATCTGTTTTTGTTGTGGTATGGTGGGACATCGAGAGAACAACTGTGGTACAAAAGAAACTCCAAAAACGATTGATACAAAGATCTTCAGGAAAGACCACACAACAGAAGGGGAAAACTTTAACTTCATACAAGAGGAAGGGAAGAACCAAACAGTACCTAAAGACGACCAATCAGAGTCAGAGCTCGAATGGGAAGGCTTAAGAGAAAGGATTGAAATCATACATAACTGAAGGAGAGACGTGGGAGACCCATGGATATGGTCCTTGGATGGTGGTCAACCACTGAAAAGGGTCCCAAAGAAAAAATTAAAGCCCCATCTGAACCCTAACCCTAGATCTACTCCCGTCAACAGAAAACCACTCGCTCCACGTTACAGGATTATTTCAAGGGTTAATTACTTAATTGGTTACACATGTTTCACCATTGTGCAGAATGGTTACACTTGTTTCAAAATGTGATTAATTGGTTTGGCCATGTGACTAATTGGTTACACATGTTTCTTAGAATGTGACTAAATGGTTAATCCGTTAAAACCCGTCAAATTCGCATGTGCGTAACACGTGTGCCATGTTTAAACAATTTACGACAGCATGAAAAGCCCATTCTGCCCTTCTGCATGAGCCCGTCTCCTATTTCCCCCTATTTGACAAATCTCAACTTCATTTCTGCTTCAGTTTTCTTCAGGCTCCACCTCTTCCGATTGCGCTCAAGCTCTGTGCGAAGGCTTAGGTATCCTCTGTCCCTTACTTCTCTTCTTCATACATTTGCGACGTGCTTGTTTTGCTGTTTGCGGCTCAGGCTAGACTGGGTCAGCTTAAGCAAGGTCGGGTACGGTACCTTGATCTCAGAGTGTTTTCCTTTTTAGTTTTTAGGGTCTGAACTGTTCTTGCCATGGGTTTATTAAGGGTTATATCGATTTTGTTGGAGATATTGTGGTAACCATTCAATTGAAGACAGTGAAATATCTAGTCCTATTTACTACTTGTTTGAAATCTGGGTTGTTATCAATTGCACATTTTTCTTGGTTTCAAAATCTTAATACCTGATTTTCAATATATTATGCAGTGTGTTAGTGGCATTAATGAAAATTACAATGATTTTTGCAAGAATGTGGCATCTTTATTTGTCCTCGGGTTCTGGGTTGTAAGCAAGTTCACATTTTTATTGATTTCAGAGTTTAGACCATATTTTTCTTGATATTATGATTTTTCTGCTTGAATTTGACATGTTTAATCATGAAAGGAAGAATGCTAACAGTAATCGAGTTTCGTTGATGCTTTCTTTTTCTGTTTGAGTTGCTTACTTAGCTGGTCATGCTTTGTTAAGAAATTTTCAGTTTCGAGTATTAGTTTTAATTGTAAATTTGTAATTGAAATACTACCATTTGGATTCTCAGTGAAAATGAAGGTTCGGTCCTCCGTGAAGAAGATGTGCGAGTTCTGTAATCACAGGTACACAAAAGCCTTGGAAGCCATCAAGAAACTTCACAAGGACTAGAATCAAGAGATAGACATACAAGTTGAAGTTAGAGACCTTGAAAGATGTTGCATTTAAGGTTTTGTTTGATTCCTCATTTATCATGCTATTTATTTGTAGTTTGATTCTCTACTACATGGTCTAAGCATTCTTATTTTATCTCTTACACTACAGCTGCACTTCTAAGATGAACCTTAGTGATGAAGTTGACTTGGAAGACTATGTCTCTAGGCCAGACAAGATCAGTGATGCTGAGGTTAGTCAAATTTGACATCTTAATCATGTTTGGATGTCTGCTGCATGAGTGTGAAGATTATATTAAGTGCATAACATAGTGAGAAACTTAAAAAGTTAAACATTTAGGGGTAAAGACTAAAGAGTGGTTGATGGAATTTCCTGAACAGGGGTTTATAAAAATTGGGTCAGGGTTGGTTTTGTTTTGTCTATAGGTTTTACTGTATTAAGAACCTTGTTAAGCTAAGATATTGGTTATCTAGTAAATGCAATGCTGATTCTATGTAGTACTTTTGTGATGGAGTACTTCTAATAAACAACAATTATGTAATTTTGCAATGCAGTACTTCTAATATCTTTCTTTTGTTTGATTCAGATTACTGCTATCTGTCAAGAGGCTGGGATGCATGCGATTAGGAAGAACCGCTACGTAATACTGCCCAAGGACTTTGAGAAAGGATACCGTGCCAATGTGAAGAAACCCGATACTGATTTCGAGTTTTACAAGTAATATCTTAGAGAAATCTGGTGTTTGGACTCCTGAGCTACACACTGAAAAAACTGTCAAAGCTGTAAATATCTTTTGTGGTAGCTGGAAATATGTAAGCAGGTTTAGTACTGACATACAGTCCTACTAGGTTAAAACTGTTTTGTCACTTGATGGTGAACTTGTTCTGCGTCTTTTGTTGTAAATGGGTGTGTGAACCTTGTTGTTCTGAAGTTTTATTTTTTGTGAAATTGGGATGTTTCTGTGGGGATGTTTCTGTGTAAAACTGTCTGTGGGAATGAAATGGGTTTGTTAATGTTGTCACGACATTTTGTCTATTTAATTGCCTTTTTATGAAACATGAGTAATCATTTAATCACATAATAAGAAACATAGATAACTATTTAATCACATTATATGCATACATCCGTAACCATGTAATCACATAATAAGAAACATTGATAACCATTTAATCACATTATATGCATACATATGTAACCATTCAATCAAATTTTTGTTTTGCCTGAACACTTTAATTAAGAACAATATCATTTAAACTCATTCAATGAAACCCAGGTTGTGAAGAACAACATGAGTTTCAGTTCATCTTCTTGCTTCCATTTGAAGAAAATATTCAACATCAAATTGAAAAACAACTACTTCATCAGTACATTGATAAAAAATAAAGACACGCAAACATTAATGCAGCACACAACTTCAATTTGCAGCAACTACAAACATTAATTCAGCCCACAATTTTGATTTGCAGCAACTGGCAGCACATCTTGCATTCACAACTTCAAATTTCACTTCTCCCTACAAAACTTGAACTTGAAATGACGTTTCCTTCATAGGGGCACATGGGTAGATGCTCCCATTCCAAAAGGCCGCACCCATAACCATCCATCAACTAGTACCTTCCATGAACCACTGAAAATTAACCATAATTCTGTCAATTAGGGTTCTTAATAGACTGATTGTGACAGAATAATCAAAATACAAGAGCGGGAACGAGTTTTGCGAACATACCCACACTCATCTTGACGATTGAGGAGGATGAAATCGAAGCTTTCATTCTTCATGACCATCTTCGAAGTAGGCGGGAGTGCATGACACCATATGTCCAAGTGATTCAATTATAAGCAACAGGGACAAGGGTATTTTCGTAACTTCATATGGGTTTGACAGAATTAACGGTGATTTCTGACGGTGAACAGTAAAAAACAATTAGTCACATGTCAAAACTAATTAATCACATTTTGAAACATGTGTAACCATTCTGAACAATGGTCAAACATGTGTAACCAATTAAGTAATTAACCCTTATTTCAATGAAAACTGACAACCTAGGAAATAGAAGTATAAAGATGGGTTTAAATTGTCAGTCAGACTAGGACCTTATGGAGCCCTCTCCGGATATTGGTCATCCGAGAATTGAACTACATCCCTTTAAGGTAGCTCAACTGAAGCAGTGCCTGAGAGAAGTCCATCCATCCTTTTATTTTCCTAAGCTTTTGTTTGTAGGAATAAAGAACATGGCCAATGGCTCACAGACAACTGGAGAGACACCTGAACCTCGACATGCACCAGACGGGGAAATGAGGGACAACACATCAATAAGGGATCAGAAATAACCACAAAAGGAAGGAACCTCCTCTAAGGGGAACTCGCCTAGCCTGGTGGAAGAAAGGCTCAACTTTCAGTTAGAAAAATTAGGGGTGAGCTCAGGTGGGACAGGCCGGTCGTTTTGGCAAGAACGATCCTGATCCCGTAATTTGGGTCCTCACCTTTGGAGGACTGAGATCGATTTCGGTATAAAAAACTCGCATGGGTCAGTCTTGCTTGGCTCAGGTCGATCTCGATCTTAGACCAAATTTTGAAAAAAAAATACACATATCATAAACAGCAAACCAACAATACTGAAGAAGAAGACAAAGATTTACATAGATCAAACAAAAAAAAAACAGCACCATACCAAACAACACTAGACGAAGCAAATGAGCAAACAACAATGTATATCACTGGATGTGATAAACCAAATAGCACTAGATGAAAAATAACATCAATGTATGTCTGAATTTGTTTACCTCTGCGTGTAGCTGATGATCGAGAGAGCGATTCCACTCCGGTGACGAATGTTGGTCCTCATGGTCGGGCACTTGCTTAAAGCTTCTCTTATGGGTAACCAACCTTTTCCTTTCTGAATCGGTTTATAGCCGTTAGATTATACTTCCACCGTAGAAATTATAAGGCTAGGGCTTGATTTAGTAATGTTTGCTCAACTTTATTATGTAGGCTAGGGTTAGGGATTGATTGACAATTACAAGCTAGGGTTAGGGATCGATTGACAACTACGATTGATTCAATTCAATTCAAAATGCCCACGGTACTGAGTATACAGCTAGCAGTACCTGCAAGGAACCTTGTCGGCTTCTTCTATGTGGGTTACGAAGTTTCTCTACATGTTTGTGTTGGGCTTCTCTAACACACTGAACGAGTTCCCTGTCTTGGAAGTCGGGCGGTCCTAGTTGGGATTTGGGGAAAAAGACCGAGACCGAGATTGAGCCCGACCTTGAGGGGAAAAATCGTCCGTTCATTCTCGACCCTAAGCTAGGATCGGACTTTTCGGACCAGTCTCAGACCGATTTTCTCGGGAATTTGGTCTAGGCAGTCCTTTTTGCTCACCCTTAGGAAAAATGATCAGAGACGATGGAGGAAATGGAGCGATCAAGATCTCCTCACAGTTTGTTAGCCCAAACATCGAAGGCTCAATTTCATAAATCAAGATCAGACCCCCCCTCCAAAACAGGGGGATTAATTTATCCATTCCCGTCCACATTTACTTTATCTTTCCATTATTAGTAGAAACTACTTATATGATAGAACTGATACGGGGGATTCAAACTTGACTTACGATTTGACTAAGTGCAAGATGAACATTACATTCTGGAACTGTAGAGGACTAGGGAGTAATCTAGCAATTAATTGTGTAAATGTTTTGACTTGTAGGCACAAACCAGAATTGCTCATCCTTGCTGATACCATGCTCAATGGGGGGAAAAATCAATTTGCAAGCCAAGAAGCTCAACTTCGACAGGCACAAAAGTATGGATGCTAGAGATCTTAGTGGGAGGATATTTCTTTATGGAATTCGTCATCCATGGATCTCCAAATTCTAGGAGCCTCGGACCAAGAATTACACGCCATTATTAAGGTGCCAGTTTCCATGGGTGTTGTCTACGTGTTATGCTAGTGTAAATATTGTTGAAAGATCTGTTTTATGGCAAAGTTTAAAAAATGTAGTTGACTCAATGAACTTGCCTTGGGCGGTTATGAGTGATTTTAACAATATTGCTAGACATTTGGATAAGAGTGGAGGTAATAAAATTAACCTGAATAGGATTAAAAAATTTAGGCACATGCTCGATTATTGTTCTCTTGCTGATTTGGGGTTCTCGGGGTCTTGGTTCACTTGGACTAAAATGTGTAGAAGTGGTCATTTTGTGCAATAAAGGTAGGATAGGATAGGATAGTTTCTAACCCTGACTGAATTTCGAAATTTCCAGTAGCTAAAGTCTCCCATTTGCGTAAAACTAGACCTGACCATTGCCCCATGCACCTCTCACTTGTTGACAAGCCTAGTAAGAACTACAATAAACCTTTCAGACTTGAAATGATGTGGTTGGAGCATCTGAATTGTAAGAATTCGGTTGCTCATACTTGGAACTCAACCATGAATAATCACCAAAACGCCCCTATTAGTTTCCCTAAGAGGGCAAGGGAGTGGAACAAGAGTATCTTTGGTAATATTTTAACTAGGAAGAAGAAAATTCTTTCTAGGCTTGAGTCCACTCAGTTTTCCATTAGTAGTAAGCCAAATCCCTTCCTTCTAGAGAGATAAAATGAATTCATGTTTGAATTCCTTGACCTCTTCAACCAAGAGGAGACGTTTTGGGCTATGAAATCTAGAATTAAGTGAATCTCTGGTGGGGAAAAAAACACAAAGTACCACCATGTCACTACCCTCATTAGGAGGAATCATGGTAAAGTTGGTGCAATCAAGGGTATGTGGGGGGTAATTGGATCTCTGACCTAACCATACTCAACAACCATTTCCAAGAGATTTTCAAAAAAACTCTTCTCCTTAGAGAAAATTACGGTTCCCTTGGTTTCTAATATGGTTTTAAACCTGGCCAATGTGGTCTCTTCCCAAATGTTTAGATCACTGGATTGTAGAGTCTGAGGGGAGGAAACAAAGACAACGCTCTTTTCACTTAGCCCCCTTAAATCATAAGGGTCGGATGGGTTTCACCATATTTCTACCAAAAGGATTGATACATTGTTGGGGACTTAGTTTGCTCCCTTAGTTATTATTTTTCTTGTGGGGAATCCTATCCCAAGTAAACTCAATGACACTCTGATTTGCTTGATTCCAAAATCGAACAACCCTGAGTTGGTCAAGCAGTTTTGTCCCATTAGCATTTGCAACACGGTTTACAAAATCATTTCCAAAATTATTTTCAATAGAATGAGACCTCTTATGGAGCATCTCATTTTTCCATTCCAAGGTAGCTTTATCCTGGATAGAAGATCGGTTGACAATGTTGTGATCCTTAGAGAAGTTCTTGAATCCCTTAAGAAGTAATATAAAAAAAAAACAAAAAAAAACTATGCTCTTATAGTTCTTAAACTGGATTTGGATTAAACCTATGATAGGATGGAATGGGACTTTATATATAAAATTTTGATTCATTTTAACTTCCTTTAGACTTTATCAACGTTATTATAGAGTGTGTGTCATCCGCCTCAGTCTCTACTTTGCTAAATGGGGGTAAACTTGAGTCTTTCTGCCTGTCTCACGGACTCAAGTAGGGTGATCCCCTATCCCCATATCTTTTCATCTTGTGCATTGATTATCTATGTTTCCTCATAGAGGAAGAAACAAAAAAAGGATATTGGATTCTCATAAAGTTAAGGAGGAGCTCAGTTTCTTTATCCCACCTCATGTGTGTCGACGATCTTATCCTTTCAGGGGTCGCCTCTGACCAAAATTGCCACATCATGAAAAATACTCTTCAAATGTTCTATTCCATTTTGGGTTAAAAAAAATCAATTTTGAAAAGTCCCAAGTTGTTTTCCCCCTAAAAATCTCTCCACTTGACCACCAATAATCTATCTAGACTGCTAGGGTTAAAAAAAGTGAAAAGGATGGAATCGTGTTTGGGTTTCTCTATGAGAATGTCAAACAAATACAATGCCTCCTTCAATTTTATTATTGACAAAATCATGAATAAACGTACTTGATGGAGGACGAAACTGCTCTCTATAGTGGGAAGAAATGTCCTGATTAATTCTGTCATGTCTTCCATTCCTTCCTATTTCATGCAATGCACTTACCTCTGCTCTGCTACTTGTAAGGAATTGGATAAACTGAATAGGGATTTACTTTGGGATCTACTGATGAAAAAAAGAAAACTTCATATTGTGAATTGGAACACAGTAACCCTTCCTAAAAGCATTGGGGGTTTGAATAATCCCATATCTAGAGAAATAAACATTGCTATGCTTGCTAACTTTTTCTGGAGATGTGAGAAAAACTTTTCGGCCTTGGGCTAGAATTCTTAAGTTCAAGTATTCAAACCCCAATGGGAAACCTCCGAGAACGGGTTCTCCAGATTGGAAAGCTTTGGTCCATGGTAAAAACTACTTGGATAACAATATAGGATGGGTTATTGGGGATGGATCAAATGTGAATTTTTGGAGGGATTCTTGGATGGGGAGTCTACCATTAAAGCGACGATTAGTGGTTCAATGACCGCCAATGATGACCAACTAACTGTGAAGGACTTGAAAAACGAGTCGGGTAAGTGGAACTTTGAGGAACTCTCTTTTCACCTGTCGGATAACATAAAAGAGTATGATAATAGTTCTCTTTTTTATAGTGATTGGAAAACGACTGCGAATATATGCAACTTCTTGGATAATTTGTATAATTTTACTTGTATGTTCTCTCGCACAAAATATTTTGCTGTTAATTTATTCTTTCCCAAATTGCTTGCAATCTATGTGACAATAATAAAATATTGCCAAAGTGTTGTTGACTACATGAGAAGTATGACTTGTTGAATGATAAGTAAGTTTAAAAAGTATTGGACAACATTTGATACTACATTAGCCATAACTGTAGTCTTGGATTCTCGTCATAAGATAAGTGCTCTGGAGTTTGATTATTGCTTAAGCCATGACCAATGATGCACCTAACTATGTGATGGGCGATCGTTAGAAGTTAAACGTGTAGACTCGTGTCGTGTCTAAACGTGTAAATTGCATATCGTTTGCAGATCGTTTAATCGTGTCGTGTTAGAAATTGTCACCCTAAACCGAACGCAAATATAATAACATTCAAGTATAAATAGAAAAATTATATCGTAAAACACAAAGTTAATTATATTTGCATAATATTTTAATTGTGTCTAAACGAATCTCGTGTCTAAACAACTATATATGTTTAGACACGATTAACGACTTATACGTTTAAACACGAGACATGTTTAGACACATTTAAGATTTATTCATTTAGACACGAGATATATTTAAACATGACACGATTAATGACACGACACGATTGTCATCCCTAGTTTGATTTGCACTAATATTTTTTGGATTGAACACTTTATGTTGAAATAGTCTTAAATTTTGATTGCAAGAAATGATATATGAATTTTTCATTCAATTTTTATCAGACTACCCATTTTTTTTTTTTCGTTATGTGTTATATTTCTACTAAAATAAATTAACAGGCTTTAATATCGTATCGTATTTGAACCGACCAACTATATCACAATACGACCCGTACGAATTAACAGACGTGGAATTATTTTTTAAAAGTAATTAAGCATTTGGGTTTTTTTATTTAGAAAAGTAAGTATACAATTTTTTTTTTAAAAAAATTGTTATACGCGCACCCCTGGGTGACGCTTTTGAATAGGCGCCACCCCAAGTGGCACCTGTGTACTACTTTTTTTTTTCTAAATCATTTTTTTCGATAATGATGACTCGATGTTTAATTAAAAATAAAATTACTTATCTATTAAAAAAATCAAAAATATTATAGTAAGTAGATATTTTAATTGCGATTCAAATGATGCAAAATATATTAAATTTGGATTTATGGATTCAATGTACGGCATGCCGTAAGTTGAGATAAGAAAATTTTACTGAAAAAATTATAACTCAGACCATGTAAGTCCAAACTCAACACGGTTAACGTCATTTATGTGGTAATTCAATTATCTATCTAGTGTAATTTTTTTGATTGGAAATACAGTGATTTTGTAACCTAACATCGTTCGTTTTATAATTTGACCGAAATAATTAAATGCATTAGGTGATAAATTTAATCATGTACTTACTCAAAAAAAATCAAAAAAATTACGGTACGTAGATAATTTAATTACGAATTAAATGACGCTAACTATGCGTTATTTTTTTACTTTTAGACTAACTGTATAATACGGTACGTAAAAAACTCTACACACGATACAAAAACTTCCAAATAGTGTCATTTAATTCGTAATTAAATTATCTACGTACCGTAATTTTTTTGATTGTTTTTTAGTAAGTACATAATTAAATTTATCACCTAATGCATTTAATTATTTCAGTCAAATTATAAAACGAACGATGTTAGGTTACAAAATCAAAGTATTTCCAATCAAAAAAATTACACTAGATAGATAATTGAATTACCACATAAATGACGTTAACCGTGTTGAGTTTGGACCTACATGGTCTGAGTTATAATGTTTTCAGTAAAATTTTCATATCTCAACTTACGGCATGCCGTATAGTCAATCCGTAAATCCAAATTTAATATTTTTTACATCATTTGAATCACAATTAAAATATCTACTTACTATAATTTTTTTAGGGTTAATTGTCAATTTGCCCCTAATGTTTGGACCGAATTTAAGAATCCCCCTTAAAGTTTAAAATTTTAAATATTAGTCCTAATGTTTGGACGTCGTCAAAAATTGCCCCATTCCGTATTCAGGCCGTCTGATTCAAACGGAAATCCTGTCACGTGCCTTGCACATGCGTTTTATGAAGATACAAAGACAAAAATGCCCTTATTGCATTCTATAGAAGAACGTAACTGCATATTTTGAAATTGAAGCGTGAGTTGGAGAAGAAGTGACCGAGCTAGGGTTCTTGAAGGGGAGGTGAAAGGCGCGGGATAGGCCGGATTCTCAAGGGAATGTCGACCCAATCTTCGTCAAAGGTATCATTCAAGTCTTCTTCAAGTCTTCACCGATGTAATTGCGGATTGTCACCTCGTTTGAGAATGTCCCGAACTCCCAAGAACTATGGACGTGAATTTTGGGGTTGTGCTCACTTCAAGGTATGTTTGAAACCCGATTGAGTGAAGTTGTTGAAATTTCGAACCTTATTCGGTATGTTTCGTTATGTATATTGTTTTTCGTATAGAGTAGTGACAATCCGGGATGTGGGTTTTTCAAGTGGTTGGACGTTGAAGAACAAGACGTTGATAAATGCAGATGTTGTGGCAGTGCTCTTGCAAATTTAGTGGCTTTGTATGAGAAGACAACAATTGAGGTCGAAGGCTATCGTCGAAGAGAACAAATGTATCGACTTTGTCTGTTGATGGCTTTATTGTTCATGGTAGTTGTGTTCTTTAGTCTGTAATCTTGTTTTTTTAAGTGTATTTGTACTGAATGTAACAAACTGGTTATGAAGTATGTAATGTTGGTGTATGAAACTGGTTTGTGGTTCTGCAACTCGGTTTTGATGTTCTTGAAAAATTCCAGGTCGTTCAACTATCCCCATTAATGTATTGAAATCGTTTAATATTACCCCCTTAATGTATTGAAATAGTTGAATATTCCCCCCTAAAGTTTGTGACAGTAATCAGTTTTTATCCATGACCATTTGGACAGATTGGATTGCCAAACACCAAAAGCCTGCACATACGTCAAAACCATCCGAAATTGCATGTTTCAACATGTCTCAAAAGCAAACACATCAAAAGCTAACACATGTCCTGTTTTCGCCTAACACATACAATACCAAAACGACACCAACGGTTACATGTCATACGTTTACATCTTTTCTTTTCCTTTCCTAGACACGTTTCCTTGACTCAGGGCACTGTCTTGTGTTGAAGGAGGACCTCCGGTTCCTTGACTTTGCTCTTCGGGTTGTGTCCCTTGTGTAGTCTTCCTTTTTGTCCCCTTTCCGCATGATCTGGCATTATGGCCAATTTGCTTGCATTTGCCACAACGTTGGAGGTCCCCCGTTTTTCTGAGTTTTCCCGCATTGGCTTCCTAGGAGGACGCTGTCCTTTTCTTCTTCGGTCGTCCCGGTGCATTCCTTAATTCTGGCGGGTTTAAGGGTCAAGCCGTACTTGGCACCCACTCGTCCGCACCTACATATACAGCAATATGGCAAACAACATGGCAAATCACATAGCACTACAGCACTACCATACAGCACGGTTTCAGCAAAAAGCAGCAATATGACAAATAGCAGGAATTCAGCAATATTGTAAATAGCAGTAAGCAGCAAACAGGACAGCACGGTTTTACCTGGAATGGGGTGTATGATATCCTCGTACGTCTTCAAATACGACTCCTTACTGTAGTAAGGAGATACGTAATCCATTACATCAGACCTATTGTGCAAGATGGCCGCATACGAATGCGGACAAGGTATTCCGGACAGCTGCCATTGACCACAGCTGCAGGTCGACTCCCGTAAGTTGACAATACAACTTCCACCATGCGGGTTCTTCGTTTCGTAGATGCCTAAACCCGCATGTCCGACAATATGGTCCCTTGCCTTTAGCGCGACCTTGTCCAGTTTCCTTTTGATAGCCGGGCAGACACGAGGCGCGAAACCTTCGCCCTTGTCCCGTCGTTCTGCGAACTCCAGCATAAACATCTACCGAAGCTGTTCAAACAAAGTTATAACTGGCTTGTCCCGAAGTCGACGAATCTTTGCATTGAAACTCTCGGCAATGTTACTAACTATAAGGTCAGTTTTAGAAAACCACTGGAAATGTGCCCGCGCCCACGAGTGGACCGGGATGTCCATAAGGTACTCATATGCAGCCAGTTTCACCTCTCTCAGTTGATTCATCCAATGATTGTGCCAAGTTAAGCTGTAGCTAGACGCTGCACCCCACAAGCAGTCTTTCACGGCTTTCCCTCTCCACTGCTTAGACTGCATATTGCCCCAAATATGCCTAACGCAGGATCGATGTTCCGATCCTTCAAACACCTGATCTATTGCAGGCATCAAACCCTGCATCAAACAGAATGCAAATCAGTACCTACATCAGCATATAAACAGAATGCAAATCAGTACTTACATCAGTGTACACACAGAATGGAAATCAGTACCTTCTGTCTGTCCGACATTATGGTCCACTTCAGGTCGGTACCTACATCGGCAGCTAACACCTCCAAGAACCACACCCATGATGCCCTAGTCTCGGCTTCAACCCAGGCAAAAGAGATTGGAAACAACTGGTTGTTGGCGTCTCGTGTCACTGCACACAGTAACTGTCCACCTGCTGCCCCTTTTAAATGACATCCGTCAAGGCATATAAATGGTCTGCAACCACGCAAAAACCCTTTGTGCATCGCCTTGAACGATACATAAAACCTTTGGAAAGTCGGCATTAGTGATGTACCGACTTGGTCAATAGCAATCTTCGCCGTGGACCCGGGGTTGAACTTCAACAGGGCCTCCGCATAATCTGGAAGTCTCTAGAACTGCTTGGCTGAATCTCCGTGCAACTTTTCCAAGGCTTTTTTATGGGCAAGTCGGACCTTGTAGTGGCTGATCTCAATACCGAATGTCTTCATTAGGTCCTCCGCAATAACCTTCCACGATAATGTGGAATCCACACTCCACTTGTGGATGTACCTATCCACTAACCACTCAGTTGTGATTTGGTTTGACTTGTGGGTCCTTGGACAGACGTGCTTCCCAACCAACTTTTTAATTATGTACGTCTCCTCATCACCGACCTGCGACCCATACAACTTCCAGTCGCATCCCTGCTTGCACTCCACCAACACTCTAGTGGGGTCATTCTTCACCCATTTGATTTCCAACACATTTTGGACACTCCAATTCCGGATGCAATTCCGTAAGGCAGACATTGATGGGAATGTTAACCCAAGACTCGGTTCCTGGACCGAAGAGTCATCGACATTATATTCCGGCATTCTAGACATGTTGTCCTCCTCATTTTCAGATCCACATGGGGTTCTAAGATCATCACTTTCATATTGGACATGTGGTTGTTCGACATTGTCATCCTCCCTAAGTGGTTGCTCGACATCTACACTTGTATCAGAACTGTTTGTACTCTCCGTGTCAACTTCCGGTTCCCAGTTGCTCTCCTCACTTTCTTGAGGATCATCTAGTGGTGGAGCTCGGTCAGCCAACTCCTCCAACTCAGCAGCCTTCTCCCAGAATTCATCGTCTTCACTAAGGTCAATTGGGGGCAAGTAATATATCTCATCGCCCGTCGAATACTATTGAACCAAAGTTAAATGGTTAACTAAGTCTGCAAACCGAAAGGGGATAGGCCACCTAGGTCGAACGTATTTCTGCCCAATGTAGATCTTCTTCCCATCTACTGTGTCCAACCTACCCCCGTAATATGTATGTAGTGTGTAACTAGGCGGGCCTTTGGGGGCATACAACCTATTTGACACACCTGTCAGCAAAACACAAACTATCAGCAACATTCCAAATAACAGACCTACGCTATCAACAATATTCCAAATTTGGCCAAAAAACGTACCTAAATCATCAGCAAAGTCCGAAAATTCCATATTTTTCGGAGGCAAAACTTCAAATCTGCAAATCGGTGCAATCCAACGCAAAAGCTGGAACAATGTCGATTGTTAGAAATGTATGTACAACAACCAAGCCTAAAACCTAAATATCAGCACTACATCGACAAAAAACGGGATTTCTAACAACCAACAAACCCTAATATTGAAGTCGGCCCTTACCTTGAAACAGAGGAGAAGCTGTCCCGTCGTGTACGGACAGAACGAAGAGGCGCAGAGTCGCGGGTGAGGCGCGGAGTCTGGGTGAGGCGCGGAGTCGAGTCTCTGAAGTCTGTCGCGGTGATTCTGTCGCGGAGAAGAGGAACTGCTGTTTAAGGTCTCTTCGGTCTGTGGAACTGCCTTGGCATCCTTGGGTATATGGAGGGAAACGAGGTGATGAACTGCAATAAGGGTATTATTGTCTTTGTATCTTCATAAAACGCATGTGTAAGGCACGTGACGGGATTTCCGTTTGAATCAGACGGCCTGAAGACGGAATGGGGCAATTTTTGACGACGTTCAAACATTAGGACTAATATTTAAAATTTTAAACTTTAAGGGGATTCTTAAATTCGGTCCAAACATTAGGGGGCAAATTGACAATTCATTTTTTTAATAGATACATAATTTTATTTTTAATTAAACATCGAGTCATTATTATCGAAAAAATGATTTAAAAAAAAAAGTAGTACACAGGCGCCACTTCAAAGTGGCGCATATGAATAAGCGCCACTCAGGGGTGCGCGTATGTCCAATACGCGCTATCCCGGGTGCGCATATACCTATTTTTCTAAAAAATAATTTTGTATACTTACTTTTTTAAATAAAAAAAACAAAAGGCTTACTTTTTAAAAAAATAAAATCAACAGCCGTGTCATATTTTGTTCGGGTAAATTTCTTTCCCTTGTCATGGCAAAAGTGAGGGACTGAGAAGTTGTCGAATTTTCCAATTACAGTGTGGAGAGCGCGCCAAAAGACCATCGGTCCGTTCATTCTCAACTGAGAAGCTGCCCGACGGCACATCAGAGCCGGCGCCTTCTCTGGCTGGGATGGGAAAGCAAAAGCAGCAGGTGATCTCTGTTATGGATTGTATATCCATGGAGAAGAAGAAGTAACGAAAGAAACGATGATAGAAGAAGAAGACTCACAAAGAGAAGAAGATACAGTTCTTACTGATTGCATGATCCTCTACTGATACATTCTATCGTATTTATAATTACTAAACCTAACTAACTACCAATTACCTCCCTAACTTGTAAGAATAGCTAATATGGTCCTCCTACTTATTCTATTACATGACATAGTCCATCCCTTCTAACATCTTTGTCCTCAAAGATGTGGCACGTGTGAAATTTTCCGACAACACTTTGCAGGTACGGCCCAAGCTGTTGATAGAAAAATGTTGTGGTGTAGGTAGCAATTCCAGATGGCCTATCATCATAGTACATATAGAAATAATATTTTTTCTTCACCGTGGCTCGAAATTTGACCCCCGGAATGGAAGCGACTTTCATTTGATAAAACATATTCACACCCTTAAACCATGGATGGGCCTTTATCTCTGTTTCATGTTTATCATCATCCTCATCATCCTCTTCACTTGATCGATATGACTCAATGCTTTTACTGTCTTCCTGGTCCCCCTTCTCAAAAGATTTATCAGCACCATCATCCTCAGCAAATTGTGTTCCATATTTAGGATGCCATGTAGAACTGCTTGTAATTGAAGCTTTCGTCTTGATTATCTCTTCCCTAAGCCAGTTGGGTACTGGAACCTTCTTGGGACGCTCAGAGATGCCAGGGAGATTATAAGCATCTGCAGAAAAGCCTGGTGGTGGCGCTGCACCTGGAACAAAAAGGCCACCAGGAGATGGGACTGTTGGCTGAAAGTTTGGTCCAGCAAACCTGGGAAATGGAGGTGCTGAATGTCCAAAAAAAGAAGCTAGGCCGTGTATGGATGTATCATGCTGAGGTACAGATGGAAAGTGAGGAGGCACTGAAGAGTAAGGAACATTTGGGGTCATGGATGAGTTCCAAGTATTGACACTATCAGCATCAGCTCCCCTCACTGGTAAAGAGGAATCGTGATATGCATAACCAGATTGCGGAACAGAATTCTGGTCATGATTAAACCTAGAAGTGAACTCCAATGGTTTATCAGCAAGGTTAGTCATAGAACCATCATTTGCATATAGAAAGGTCATTCCACGGACAATTGGTATAGGTGCATGTAGATGGTGCATTACTTCGTGAATAGCAGGAACTGGAATATCAGGTCGCCTCTCTATTTGATATGTTTCTTCTTTACCTGAAATAGAAGAATAGCTAGAAGGTACCTCCTGCTGATGAATAAGTGGATTGGCAGACAATGGCTGTGGATGAAATGCAACATTTTGATCTCCATTTGAAGCTCCCTCTGTAGCTGAGTACGTCAGGCTGCCATCAGTAACATAGGAGGAGGATCCAGCACTAGTTGATGCATGCTCTTGAAAGTGAGTGGGTTGTCCAGGCGGACGTGGCGTTGAAACAGGATGTTGCGGATATCCAGACATCATGGGTGATCGTTGATGATTTCCAGTGTACTGAGATTCAACCATTTGTGCATACTGAATTTGATAATGATTATGCTCTTCCTGCCTCCCAGATGGCGCATAATGGCCTTGCTGAGGGTGATTCTCCGTTGAAGCTTTGGCAGTTGCCCAGGCTTTAGCTCTCGCAGCCCCATTTTCGGTATCATTATGTGTCGGATGGTTCCAATGTTGCTGGTGAGCCCAGTTTGAATTATTCCATTCACTTTGCTTTGGAACAGAAGCTAAGGCTGAATTCGTGAACTCTCGCAGTATTGCCAATGAATATGCATCATCAAGTGTCTTTGGCCGAAACATCATTACCGGACATCTTAATTCGGGCTTCAATCCTCGCAAGAATATGATAACCGCGTCTTCCTCACATATGGTCACCTTATCTAGTAAAACATTAAATCTCTTGTAGTATTCCCTCACAGACTCGGTCTGGATCAAGGTTGTCAACTCCTCCCTAGTATCCTTTAATAAAACGTCTGAAAATCCTCGTTCATTCTCCATGCATGAATAGATCAGAGTTGCTGGAAGATGTTTGACAGTTTCTTGAGTCGAACGTCAGGAGGCGTAGGCACGGTGCAATGCAAATTCAAGTGGCGTGGTCGTAGTAGCTTCGGGAGGACGATGACGACGACGTAAAATACAGTGGACTTATGGGTGGTCAGGCTTACTGAGGCGTTACGATGGCCAAATGTTGTCGGATTCTTGAAGGTCGTCAAGAATCAATTGGATCGAGCGAAAGGTGGAAGGGTAACCGGAAGGTGGAAGGAACGAACTCTGTCCCGTTCTTCCTCACGCGGTAGTGATGGTAAAAGCAAGACGTGTGCGTGGCGGAAAGCGGCTGGACGAAGCAATGGACGTATCAGACCCTGCTTCGGCTTCTTCTTGAACACAAATTGGCAGCCCCTATTTTTGGTTCTACTTCGTCTGGATATTGACTGAAACGATGGGTGGTCGGATTGCTGTCGTTGAATGATACCGGAGTTATGGAAGAGCGATGTTCGGTGGACGAAGCGAATCAAGGAACGTGGCGGAGCGAGCTGTGTTCGCGGACGACGACTCTGTTTCTTGGACGTGTTCTTGATAATTGTCGATGGAGCGAAGCGAAGGTGGTGGTCTGCAAGTTGTTGCAGCGAAGGGAATGGAAGTATCAAGCCCAATCCGAAAGGAAGGACAGCTCTGATACCATTGTTATGGATTGTATATCCATGGAGAAGAAGAAGTAACGAAAGAAACGATGATAGAAGAAGAAGACTCACAAAGAGAAGAAGATACAGTTCTTACTGATTGCATGATCCTCTACTGATACATTCTATCGTATTTATAATTACTAAACCTAACTAACTACCAATTACCTCCCTAACTTGTAAGAATAGCTAATATGGTCCTCCTACTTATTCTATTACATGACAATCTCTCGCTTCTTCGCCCCCAAGCCCAAACCCGACCCTTCAATTATAACTGACTCCCCTCCATCTCCACCTCCCTCCCGCGAAAACCCTACCCTACCACCCAAAATCTCTGCCACCGTCTCCTTCTCTCCGTCCAAACGCCTCCAGCTATCCTCTCCATCCGGAAGACCAGCGAAATCGTCAAAACTCTCTCACCCTCGATTCACCGCATCAACTGCCTCCTCCAGCAGACCTTCCACGACTCCTCGATCACTCAATGATGAATTGTCAACTTCAGTTTCAAAGAAATACACCCCTTTGGAGAAACAAGTGGTTGAATTTAAATCTAAATACAAAGATGTCCTGTTAATGATCGAAGTGGGTTACAAGTACCGTTTTTTCGGTGAGGACGCTGAAATAGCCGCTAGAGTATTGGGAATTTACGCTCATCAGGATCACAACTTCATTACAGCAAGCATCCCAACTTTTCGATTGCATATTCATGTAAGAAGACTCGTAAATGCTGGGCACAAGGTTGGTGTTGTTAAGCAGACGGAAACCGCTGCAATTAAAGCCCATGGCTCGAATCCTGTTGGCCCATTTTGCCGCGGATTATCAGCCTTGTACACGAAGGCCACACTCGAGGCAGCTGAAGAAATGGGCGGGATAGAAGAAGGAATTGCAAGGGAAAATCATTACTTGGTCTGTGTTGTGGAGAAGAGTATTGATGGGGTTGGGAAAAAGGTGGACTGTGATGTTAAAATTGGTTTTGTTGCAGTCGAGATTTCAACTGCAGAGGTTTTGTATGGAGACTTTGATGACAATTCTTTGAGGAGTGAACTTGAAGCTTTGGTGCTTAGCTTGTCTCCTGCTGAGCTGCTAATTACAAACAAATTGTCGAGTCCAACTGAAAAGGTGGCCCTTGTTTCCCATAGAAATGAATTGTCCTCTCCCTGTAATCCACAGATTCATTGATTTTATTTTATTTTTTTTAATGTGGTATGCGTCTTTGATTCAGTTTGAAATTTTTGTTAGTAATTTGCGTAGTGAAATGTATCGTTTGCTTTCAGTTGTTACTTGCTTATTGTGGCCCTGCCTCAAATATTCGCGTCGAGCGTGTGCAATGGAATTACTTTGATGATGGTGGTGCTTTAGCTGAAGTGTTGACTTTATACGAGAGTATGATCGATCAAAATTCGGATTTTCATATGCAAGGAGAAGCTAAAGAGCTACCGAATCCTTATTCAGCAATTGAGGTACTTTAATATGTGGTTCCGTTTAATATAGTATGCAGCTTCAAGCGTTTACTCAACTTGTAATGTTGTGTTCTCTAGGTAATTATAGAAGTTTTCACCTACTTTCGTCTCTTTTTCCCCGCACTTTCATTATCCAGCTTGATGGTATTATTTGGTTAAGAATTTACCCCTTCATCTGTTTTTACACCTCTGTTCTTTTTTTATGTAAAGGTAATAAACAATATGCCAAATTTGGCTGTGCAAGCTTTGGCCTTAACCATTCGACATCTAAAACAATTTGGGTTTGAAAGGATTTTATGCCTCGGTGCTTCATTTCGACCCTTTTCAGCAAACATGGAGATGAGCCTTTCTGGCAATACACTTCAACAGTTGGAGGTAATCCATTTGCTCAAGTTCACTGTTCATTCGATTAAAAACATTCTTACCGTATAGACCATGATTGACCGAACATCTAAAAGTCTGATATTTATTTTGTTATGATTAATGATAAGCGTCTGATATTTAACATAGTACTCTTTTGTCGCTAATCCATATCTCCTGCGTGTATCCTTGGTTCCTGTAATTGCGCTACATAGATTTTGAGAAATAATGTGGATGGATCTGAAGCTGGTTCCTTGCTGCAACTTATGAACCGTACTATGACTGTGTATGGCTCAAGGCTACTAAGCAACTGGGTATGATCTTAAGTTTTTGTCTAAATGTTAATCGTAATTTTATTAATATTATGAGTGATGAAGAATTATTGTACGTTTCAGGTGGCTCACCCATTGTGTGATAGAAACATGATATTAGCTCGGCAAGATGCTGTTGCTGAGATAGCAGAATACATGAGATCTGGAACAACCACGTCATCAAATGCTACTCATAATTTTGATGGAAGAGATTCTGATATGGAGACAGTACACTTGCCTGAGATCAGTTCTTTGCTTTCATCTGCTTTGACCATTTTGAGCAAGTCAATTGATATTGAGCGTGGGATCACAAGAATTTTCTATCGCACAGCGACTGCATCAGAGGTGATAGATTTTCACCACTAACTATATATTAGGGGGTCTGAAGTTATATCCTTTTTTAATAACGTATTTGTTCCTCGACTTGGTTATATTCTGAATCAATACTTGTCTTGTTTAGTTCATTGCAGTCATGGAAGCTTTATTATTTGCTGCAAAGCAACTTCAGAGGCTATATATTATGGAAGGCACCACCGCCAATGAGAACAGGCTGCAACCAATTCCCATTCAGTCTCTTTTCCTAAGAAAGATCATTTTCAGCGCATCATCTTCTAGTGTAATTGCTAGTGCTGCAAAGCTACTTTCAACAATAAACAAAGAAGCGGCTGCAGAGGGGAATCTATCAAACCTAATCATGAATTCTAACAGTCAATATCCAGAGGTAGGAAAACCCTTCTGGTAGACTTTTCGCAATTATTAAACTAGATTTTTTTTTTATCATAAACATCATTTTCTGAATTTATATATGCTAGTTACATCATATGCTAGTTTGTTTTTATCATAAACATCATACAATTAATATATGCTAGTTACATCATAAACTAGCATATATTAATTGTATCCTCTGAATTTTTATCTTTTATTTTTTGGGTCATAAGCAAAAATGTTAATACATATCAAGTGTTAAGCCTGAAATGCTGCTTCTTAAAGGTTGACAGGGCCCAAAAGGCTGTTCAATTGGCAAAGGATGAACTTGATGCATTGATCGTTCTATATCGAAAACAATTAGGAACACAGACTCTGGAGTTTTTAACTGTATCAGGAAGTACACACCTGATTGAGGTTGATTATTTATTTATTTAGTATATATCTTTCTAATTATTGTTTCCTGACATCGTCATTTGTATCTTAATTCAAGAATAATATGTCATTGCAGCTTCCAGTAGATAAAAAAGTACCTTCGGAATGGGTTAAGGTAAATGGTACCAAGAAAACAATTCGGTATCACCCACCTGAAGTACTAACGTCTTTAGATCAATTGGCGCTTGCAAATGAGGAGTTGATGGTTGCTTGCCGAGCTGCTTGGGATAATTTCCTGCAAGGATTTAGGAAATACTATACAGACTTCCAAGCTGCTGTTCAAGCTTTAGCTGCTTTGGATTGTCTACATTCACTTGCTCTTCTTTCTAGAAACAAGGTTATATAATATAAGTTGTATAATTGAAGCGTAGTTTTTAGTTCTTTGCATTTCTGATGCTCTATATTTTTTCAGAATTATGTTCGGCCACATTTTGTTAAGGATGAAGACCCTATCCAACTACAGATATCTTGTGGCTGCCATCCAGTATGTATGAAACATTTACAAATTTGACCATCTCGACTCGATCAAGGTTGAGCTTTCATTTTTGTTTATAATTTTTTGCATGATATGATCTTCTAGGTTTTGGAAACAATATTAGAAGACAACTTTGTACCTAATGACACAATTTTGCATGCGGATGGGGAGATTTGTCAGATTGTTACCGGACCAAATATGGGAGGAAAAAGTTGTTACATTCGCCAAGTCGCTCTCATTGCTATTATGGCTCAGGTCAAATTATATGTACTCTCATGAAACGGAATTTTGCCAAAAAATATTTTTTTGGGATAGCTTTTGTAATATCTTTGCTTTTGAGATCTCTAGGTGGGTTCTTTTGTACCTGCATCATCAGCAAAACTACACGTGCTAGATGGAATTTACACCCGAATGGGAGCTTCTGATAGTATCCAGAGAGGTCGAAGCACCTTTCTCGAAGAACTAAGTGAGGCTTCCCAAATTCTTCGCAAGTCCACATCGTGTTCTCTTGTGATCATGGATGAGCTTGGAAGAGGTACAAGCACCCATGATGGTCTATCCATTGCTTATGCCACATTGCACCATCTCTTGGAAAAGAAGTGCATGACCCTCTTTGTGACCCACTATCCGAAGATAGCTGAGGTCCAACTCGAATTTCCCACTTCTGTTGGGGCTTACCATGTTTCGTATCTCACGTCGGTTTCAACTTCTAATCCCGATGGGGATGTCACCTATCTCTATAAACTTAGATCTGGTATTTCAGAAAGAAGCTTTGGGTTTAATGTTGCTGAACTGGCACAGGTTTGATCATTGTTGTGTCTCTTTTGTTACTGAATAAGATTGTTATTTCATTGCCTTTATGGTGGGTTTTGATTTGGTTGAGCAATTTGTGTATCAGGTTCCTTCGGCGTGTGTACATCGCGCTGCTGTGATGGCTTCGAAGCTAGAATCTGCAGTGAGAAGTAGAGCAAGAGACAGGTTAATAATGGATGGGAGGACCGAGAAGCAAAGTGCTAACTACCCTTTTGGTGGGTCAGATGAGGACTTTGAAGAGTTAATTAGTTGCTTCCGCCGACTTTTTTCAATGGTGAAATCTGCATTAGGAGGCAGTGACGTCGAGAAAAGCTTCCAGTCTTTGCTTCATGCTCGACATTTGGTTCTGGAGTCGGGATAATGAAATCGGTGTCATCGTCATTTTACAGACAAAGGGGGTTCATCTAGCTCTGAGAGTAGTTAGTACTCTACACCCAAGTCACGTTGTAGTAAGCTTTAGGGAGTTTTTCGGCTAGATATTTGAGTTCTTCTCTTGTCGGTAAAGTACGATTTGGGGCAATTGCAATCGCGCTTCGTTATTTTACATAGTATTATAGCCAATTTTGCAATGACGCGGTACAATTTAACATAGGGAATTCTATAAATTTTCTTCAATAGATTTACAGTAGTTATATTGTATCCTACAGCTAGATTAGGAAACAACTCTAAAATGATATTACATATTATATGGGATTACATTCTCTATTTGTAAATTTCCTTATTTCTAACACTTCCCTCAAGGTGAATAGTAAGGTCACTAATATTTAACTTGCTCAAAACACTTCTGAAAATCCTTCCATTTACTGCTTTAGTAGCTGGTCCTCAGATCGTATGAATGGAAGAGTGACAATTCTTTTTTCTAGTTTCTCCTTTATAAAATGACGATCAACCTCAACATGCCTCGTGCGACCATGTTAGTCTGGATTCTCGAAGATGTTGATGGTTGCACGATTATCACACATTAACCTATTGGGCTCCTTTGCAGGAAACCCGACCTCGGCCAATAGCTTTTGTAGTCATAACACTTCCGTCAGGCCTCGAGCTATCCCTATAAACTCTGCTTCAACACTAGACAATGCCACAACTTTATAATTTTTGCATTTCCAGGTGACTTGCTTTTCTCTAACCAGGGTAAAGTACCCTGAGGTGTACCTCCTTTATGTTGGATTACCTACCCAGTCGACGTCTGTATATGCTTCTATATCCAGATGGCCATTCTTTCGGAATAAGATTCCTACATCTGGAGATCCTTTCAAGTACCGAAGAACTCTCAGTGCCTCAATATGACTCATCTTTGGTTTATGCATGAACTGACTCAAGACACTTACTGCATATGCAATGTTAGGTCTCATGTGAGACAAGTAGATCAGATTTCCCACCAAATCTTGATATTGAGCACAATCTGCTGGATCTGCTCCCTCCACTATTTTAAAGTTGTGATTTGCCATAATAGGTGTATCTGTCGACTTACAGACAAGTAGTCTTGTTTCAACGAGCAAGACTAGGACATACTTTCTTTGAGAAATCAAGATTCCTGTCCTTGAGCGAAACACTTCAATTCCCAAAAAATATTTAAGCTCTCCCAAGTCTTTCATCTCGAACTCTTTAAACAGACTCTGCTTGAGCTGTGATATTTATTCAGAATCATCCCCTGTAATAATCATATCATCGACATAAATGATTAGGCATGTTACCTAGTTCTCCCTCCTTTTCAGGAACAATGTATGATCTGAGTTGCTCTGGTGGTATCCATACTTCTTCATAGACACCGTAAATCTCCCAAACCATGCTCTTGGTGATTGTTTTAGCTTGTACATCACTTTCTTTATTCTGTACACATTTGGCTTATGAAAATCCATCTTAAATCTAGAAAGTAGTTCCATATAGATTTCTTCTTTTAGATCGTCATGCAGGAAATCATTTTTTACGTCGAATGGATGAAGTTTCCAATCACGATTGAATGTTATTGAGAACAACACCCTGATAGTATCAATTTTTGCTACTGGAGAGAAGGTTTCTAAATAGTCAATGTCGTAGGTCTAGGTATAGCATTTAGCTACCAATCTTGCTTTGTACCTCTCGAAAGATTCATCAACTCGATGTTTCACAGTGAACACCCATCGACATCCGACAACTCTTTTTCCAAGTGGAAGAGTACACTTTTCTCACGTTCTGCTCTTCTCTAGTGCTTCAATCTCTACTGTCATTGCATGTCTCCACTCGGGGCTTTTTAGTGCTCCTTCTACTGTTTTTGGAATCTCCCGAGAGTATACAGCTGCTGCAAATGCTCAGTCTCCTGGTGATAAGCTCCCCTTGGCTAGGTTAGCTACTGAATACCGACTGGATTTAGGGGTGTATTCTGGTTCATACTGAGCGGGAGGGACTCCTCTTGTTCATCTGGCTGGTAACTCATACCTTTCGTGTGTTGGTAAAATTTCTTCATGTACTGTTCTTAGTTATGGGTCAACTTCATTGTTGGAGGAATCAATGTCATCAGAATTAAGAACAGAGATTACCGTAGAATGACTATTAACCTCAGGAATGTTAGTCGGGGTTGACGGGTCTCAAGCATCTGAAGCTTGTACTACAGGAATCGACGTCTCGGTGGTTCCGTCTACTTGCTATTTTGGGACTATCTCAGGCCACACTGGTGCGGTCAACCAATCTAATGGACTACTACTAAGACTCTCCTTATGGACATAAGATTGGGTTGAATAATAAAACTCAGTTTCAAGAAAGTTGCAGTCCATCGTGGTATACATACGATGACTATTAGGATTATAGAAGCGGTAGCCTTTCTGATGTATCCCATACTCTACAAAAACAAACTTAATAGAACGGGGATCAAACTTAGAACGATTTGACTTTGGAATATGTACAAAGACAGAACACCCAAAAATACATGGTTGGAGTGTCAAGGTTGTTGGAACACTAATATGATTAGATAGGATATGAAGAAGAGTTTGGAAGTTTATCACCGTAGTAGGGAGACGGTTAAGGAGATATACTGATGTTGCAACTGATTTTAGCCAAAAGGAAGTCAGGACATTTGACTCTAACATCATTGGCCTCGTCATTTTAAGGATGTACAATTCTTCCGTTCTGCTATCCCATTTTGTTGTGGAGTGTGTGAGTAGGAAGTTTGGTGAATGATGTTTTTTCTTGAAGAAACTTTTTAAGGCCAGAGTTTAGAAATTCTCCTCCGTTATCAGACCGGAGGACTTATATTTGGGTATTAAACTAGGTCTTGTTGTTCAACACCACGTCCAATAACTCTTCCCGACTGAATATCATGTAGTAGACAAAAACTTGGATACATTAGTACCGTACAGTTTAACTCTCTTGTGACATGGCTAATAGAGAATAATTTGCAGGACAAATCTGGTATTCTTCCAGGCATAGACTTACTAATGAAATCATTCTTATCATATGTCATTGCATCAGTAGCTCCACAATCAAATAGTCGCCTATTTATTTTTTCAGGTTTAGATGCATGAACGGTATGTGCCTGGGAGGTTTAAGCTGCTTTTCCAAAAAAATGATATACTCGTTTTTTATACTCAATAATTGAGGGACTACTTATGCCGACGTTGCCGCTACAAGATGGTCTTCCCTTTTCGGCGGGCATCGGTGGATTGGTGGCGGATTCCGGTTGCGTGGTGACTACCTATTCATCTGAGCGAGGTTTGATGACTAGGCCTGCTCTGATTCCGGTCCTGATTCAGCCACTTGAAGGTTCAATATCTCTTCTTGTGACTCCCAATACATACCTTCGGTCCCTCTCCGACCTAATGGTTGCATATGCAACCTCCACTTCCGGTAACGGGTTCTCTCTAAGTAAGTCTCTATTCTCTTGGTCGAATTCGTCGTGTACGGCATTTAGGAACTCGTAGAGCTTGGTCTCTTCCCGTTTCGTGTTCCATATTGCTATATCCTCAGGGTGCTTCATTGGATTCGGATCCCTCATTCGATTTCCCTCCACAACTGTTGCAATGTCCTGTATAGGGTTTCCAGAGAATCATTACTTTGTTTCATACTATTTGTCTGTACGATTAAATCAAACAATTGGACACCATACTTGCTTTTGCTATATGTAGCAGATAATCCCATCCACAGGTCCTTTGACGTGGGAAACTCTGCATATTGATGCATTATGCCAGACTCCATATTGTCGAGCATCAACGAACAGACGACTAGATCGTCTCGTTCCCATTGTGGAAATTCATGTTTTTCGGTGGTGGGGGGAGGGAGTTCTGGAATACTCGTGAGGTGGTGAAGTTTTCCTTGGCCACCGATCTTCATTCGAATGAGCCGGGGAGTAATTATTTTTGTTAAGCTTTAGGCTCAGATTGATTGTGGGAACTAACATAGGTTGTTTTAGCATATTGTTTGATTGTGGCAGATTTGAGAGTAGTGCCGCCAACATTGTAGAGGTTGTAGCGAGTTCATTAGTATGAACGCTACCGTCTTCAGAACCTGACATGACTACATCAATGACTGGTAAATGATGACGTCGAGAAAGGTCGATCGCTTATCTGATCGAGAACTTCGACTCTGATAGTATGTTTGATATCAAAGGAAAATCTGGAGGCTAGTACTCTAAAAGGATATTACATATTACATGGGATTACATTCCCTATTTGTATATTTCCTTATAGGTTTCTGCAATTCCCTCCTACCTAATATCTAAGAGTATCTGCATATGCATATATGTATAGAGAGAGAAATACTGTGAATTAATAATTCTGACGAATCCGCTGTCGAAGATTATATCTGCTTGTCCAATTTGAGGTTGTAACAGAATTCTCCCCCTCAAGATCTTCTAGAAGGATGTAGTCTGGATCTTCAGAAATGCTTACATTTTCCGACCAGTTTATGTCACTGTCGTATTCGTCTTCGTCAACGTCACTCTTCTCCTCGTGTATCCTATTAACCTTGTCCATCAAGGTAAGTAGAATCTTGTGATTCAATACTTCATAATCCCTGAAATTGCAAAGTATATACATACATGCTGTAAACATATACAATAAATATATGTAAAATGATGAAGGTTGTTAACAAGGGCGTCCACCATCATTACCTAAACGTAAAAACTGCATAGAGAAGCACCAGTACAGCAATAACAACAAAGACATTTCTAATAGAGTTTACGGTATCAGACTGCTGCTCCGTATCCATCCATGTAAACCGAAGCACCAAGACTTCGATTGACAAAGTTATGCACAACCCTGAAAATCAATGCGTATCGAATCAGTTCCTGCTTGAGTTAAACGTTGATTAACAATAATAATCACTAACCCATATATAGCCATGGCCTGACGTTGTATGTTTGCTTGGTACTAGTAAACATGTAGATGACGAAAACTAGCAAACTATAGATGAAGAAAGACTTGATCAATCGAGATTCCAAAAGCATAGCGTTCTGCAGAGCAAAGATCTTATCGAGAGCCAAGAACATGTTGGCTTGCTTTGCCTCAAATTCTTCCTGTAATAATTATTATTTTTAAAAAGAAAAATCACTCCAACTAGTTTGAAATAGAAAAGATAGTATAAGATTTGATATTTTAGGTTAGTACCTGAGCTGCCAATATAAACTTGGAATTTTCGATCAAGTGGTCGTGGACCTGATGAAGCTTTGCTTGGCGCGCAAGCAGCTCTTCTTGTTGGCTGCTGCTGTATTCAACCAGTTTTTTAATACTTGATCTGCTTTCTTCCAGGGCTTCTGAATGAGATTTGGTGAGAAACTGAAGACCCTCAATAGCAGTAGATTGCCCAACCAAAAGTTCCTTCTGCTTCTCCAACGAAATCCCTGCAATATTCCCGATATCATCGGCCTTCCCTTGCAGATTCTCCATCTTCAAAAACATGCCATCTCGAACTTTGATAATCTCCTTCTCAATCTCAACGGTTCCGCTCTTTAGTTTCTCAATAGTCTGACCCAACATGCTATGTGAGTCGTGAATCTTCACCATCCCTTCATTCAACTGATCCTTCATCAGGGTTTGGCCTTTCTGTAACTCCGATTGAGTAGCCGCAATTCCTTGAGATTGCTCAAAAATTGCTTCCGAGTGATTCAGGACGGCTTCGATGTGATCTTCCACACTTTTCGAGGCTTGAGCAAGCTGCTGCGTTTGAACATCAATGGAAGATAACGAATCGTGGATTTCTTCGGAACTCTTGGCGAGAGATTCTGATCTCTCCAGTATGCTCACGAGCTTATCTTCTGCATGTTCGGATGATTTCTTCAAGTCATTCACCAATCTCTCGGTTTCCACCTTAAACGCATACGCCCTGAAAAAAAGAATATCATCATTATATCTAAGTTTCAATCTATATATATATATATATATCCAGCTGGGTGTTGAGATCTAATATATGAAACCACGCCTCACCAGCAAGAAAAATCATATCCAAAGATGAGGAGAAATCTCTCATGTGGAATAGTAGTATAAAAATTTTGAATATGAAGCATGAGTTCATATGATAATATCTCAACCCATCTATCTAAGCAAGTAATTACGATTTAAAACAAGTTCCTCAACTGTAATTGGTGGCAGATGTTGTTGGTGTCGAGATAAAACGCGAGAAACACAGAGAGCTCAGAATCATGTAATCTTTTCCGACAATTATCCATAGATGTTTTTGTGTCACAATACGGAAAAGCAGATCTTCCAGAGGTCCTTTGGAAGCAATCGCTTAGTTGCCAAGCAAACCGAGACCTTTTCTCGTCCTCAGCCAAACCTTCCGAGCAGCCAACGAGTAATCCACGATATGCATTCTGCCAACAAGAGTTGGTATCTAGTGATTTTCTCTTGGCGTCGTCCAGTAATTCAACGCCTTTAGGGTTGTTAAGACCCTCCATTGAAAACTTAGCGACGGAGTTTCTTGAAGAGTCCGAATAATAAATATGATCCTTGGAAGAAGTTGAAGATGCTGTTGATGAAGAGAACCAACCCCATGCAAGGCCTCTAAGCGGAAACAGCACTAAAATCAGCAGAAGGAGTTGAAGAGGTGGATAACAGTGACAAGGATAACTCATTTTTGTATGATTCTTCGGTTTGTCTGTCGATAAAAGTACACTGCAGTGATTGTTCGTCAGATGAGTTATGTTCATTCCACATCCGGATGCACTACTTCTCTTTAATAGTAAGAGACATAAAGATGTTCTATTAGCTCTATCGTCTCAGATATGATCCTCTAGAGAAGCTTGAAGTGCAACAAAATAGTTCATTAGAAATCAGAACCATCCAAGGAAAGAGACATATTATAAAGTAGAAACCGACATATATATATATATAAAGATATGCTCTTGTGTTTTATATATTTTTACATACAAGGAAACAAGTGGCCAAGTAATTAGGAAACATATTTTTCTAACAGAAAGCGGAAGCTAATAATATAATCTAGAGGAAGAAATTAAAAAAAAAAACTGACACCAAATAATGTAACATATATAGATTGCGAAATATACATCGCTTGTTTACTAAATTTATAAATAAATAAATAAGAGGAACGATAAAGTCGGGAGGATAATCTATTTGTTGATTGAACCCAGAAACCTTTTCAACGAAAACATAGATTCGACAGGCGCTCTTGTCGTTTTGTGTGTCCTTTCTATCTGTTCCTCGGGTTTCTTTGTTTTGTTCATCGTCCAATCATTGATAACTCAATTCAAAAAGACATCAAGAGCTAATTGCTTCATAAAGAGAAGATAACTAGATTTTGCTTAGAGGAATCATCTATCTCTTCAATTCTAAGCATAAATGAAGGTACCAAAGAAGAGAGTACTGGGGAGCGGCCGAGGGACCAAACATACCTCTTTTCTTGTGTCTGTATCTATTCTGTTGTAGCGGTCTCTTGCAGGGTCAGGAATAACTTCTTGGTATGCGTATATATATATACATACAGAAACATGTGGAGATTGAATAGTTGTCATTTCCGAAAATAGACGATGGTAGGGTGTCTGTCCAAGAGGTGTCATTCGTGTCCGGAGCTTAATTTGGGAAAAGGCTTGTGTTGTTTCCTTAACAAGAAACACTAACATCAATAAGTAGAAGCCATTTCTAAGAACCAATGAAATGTATGCGCAATTCTTAAATACCTGTAGTTCATCATCATTGTCAACTCACTGGCTACAACCGTGGAAGGGGTTGAGAAGTGTGAAGGCTCTAACATGCCTCTTGGGTCAATAGATGTTCGAGTTTAATACGTGTATAATACATAGGTCTGACCATGGTAGGAATGAGCAAAATTCGGTTCGGTCTGTTCTATTTCGAACCTGAAATTGGGACCAAATTTTGTTGTCGTCTATTTTCGGTCTTGAGATCGAGATCGGGACCATTCGATACGGTCTTGGTCTTTTCGATCTTAGACTGTTGGGACCGTTTATGCATATATATTTATTAGGGGTGACAAACCTTTTTTTTATTTCGGTCAGACAGGTATATTTTCGGATCGAATTTTCTCCACAAAAAATCCGACCAAAAGATTGTGTAGGAAAAATTAAACCGTACATTCGTATTAAGAATTTTCGGACCAATTTTTCAGTTTAAAATACAAATCTAAAAAATACACATCCAAAATCAAAATAAACAACAAAATAGCTAGATTTAACATTGTTTACATATTTTTCTACTAAAAGATTAAACAACTAAAATAACTCTTGAATAATTAAATTAATATTATTTTGTATTCATTGATTAATTATATTAATACTAATTAATATAATATACCAAATTATATGTATAGTAACGGTTGGACCGAACCTCGCGGTCTTTTAAACTCGTAGACCGAACGGTACAAAAATCCAAATCAAGCTAAAACAATGACCATAAATCGAACCGCATATTTTCGGACCGGTTCTGTATGTTTTTTACCGATTTTTTCTTTCACTCCTAATATTTCTATATATTAATAAAATATTAATCAATAAAATTGAAAATTATTTAATTAATCAATAAAATTGAAAATTAATTTAATTAATCAATAAAATTGAAAATTATTTAATTAATCAATAAAACAAAAATAATAACATCGTCTTAACGGTCTCGTTCGGTCTTAACGGTCTCTAATGGTCTAAGGCCGAAATTAAGACCGGGATCGTTAAGGCAAGACCGTTGGTTTCGGTCCACAAACGGTCTGGTCTCTTTGGTTCGGTTTCAGTCAATCATGGTCTAAATGGTTTTGTTGCTCACCCCTAAACAATCGTACTAGTATAAAAAAATATCACCATATTTTTTAAGTACATACCATAATCATAATCATATTGAGTACAATTTTTAATCACATGACCATATTCATAAACGCAGTTATTAACTACGGTTTACTCGTATATCCATATTTTAATAATCATATTTTATTATAGTGTTTCTCAATCAAATTTTGAATATTTTGATCGGAAAAGATTAACTTAATTATTAAAATACATTAATTTCAACATAGTCGAGATTAATTCAAGTTTGACATACATACTAAAATTTATTTACATGACAAGTTCTTATATTAATACATATATATATATAATAAAATAAATGAGAAAGTTAGATAGACGATGAAGTGTTTATAAGAATAAAAGTTTTTTTTAATATGAGAAAACACGTTGTTACAAATAAGTATCTAAGTTTTTTTTTTTTTTAATTTTAGGTACCTAGATTTTCAAAGTGTTGCTCTATTTTTTGAACGGACGGTTTTGGAAATAATGTGAAAATGTATGTGACATTTATGTATGGAAACTCTATTCGCATACCATTTTTTTTTTTTTGGCCAAAGAAAATCCGTCTACTATTAATGCGTAAATGGTAGGTAGTTCGGATACAAACAACTATCAGACGAAAGTAAAGCAAGCAGAGGGGTCGGGGGTGATGACACCCAGCCCGAAGGGCATGACCCCGCTAAAGTAGATCTAGCTACCCAATCCGCACAAGAGTTTGCGGATCGGGGAGTATGGTTCCATTCGGCGACCTCCATTCCGGCTGTCTTAGAAACCGCATTGGAGAGCATAGTATCAAGTCGCCAAATGAAATCCAAACCACGAATGTGGTTAATAACAGAAAGGGCGTCCGATTCAAACAACACTCTCGTCCATCCATTTGAAATCGCCAAATCAACCGCGGCATTGATCGCCTCCGCCTCTAGTGTCTCGGCCGATGTTGATCCCTTCGCGTAAGCATTGCCCCCAACCACCCGACCACTGATTACCCTTCGCGTCTCCACTGATTACCCTTCGTGTCTCCACTGATTACCCTTCGCGTAAGCATTCGCATACCATTGATTATCTTATACAAGTCACTTTTGTTAAAAAACTAAAATGTCTTAATAACGTTTTAAGGAAATTAGTTATCAAATTGACTCCATATTTTCGTAGTTACCAAATGTGTCTAACAAATGGTAAAAACAATTATGCTTCTGTCAAATTCTGAATCCTCACCTTTTTACATAGTAGCTAAAATGTTTAGCACTACACTACTAATTTCAATTATATTTTTTAAATACTACAAATATATTTATTGAAACAATTCTCATATTATTTTATTAAATATCTCATGTTTATTTATTGATACTATTTAATAATTAATCATTAATCATTAATATTTGTTCAACGTCGTTTAATTTTAATTATATTTTTAATTTAATTATGTATCTACTGTATTAATTTTTTGAAATGGTTAAAAAATAAGTAATATCTAAATTTTGTATTTATACATTACCAGAATACTCATTTTTAAACTATTTTTTTTTTCAAGAATCTAAAAAAAAATACCAGAAAGAATATAGTATGTAGATAATTAAATTAGAACTCTAACAATGCATATGGTGTTAAGTTTCAATTTTCATTTCAATCATAAAATTTAGTCAAAGTAGTGTTACTAATTTTTTTTTACAATTTTACTAATTTTAACCAAATTTTATGATTAATGGGAAAATATTAGTATATACTAAATTTCCATATATTCTAATGAAGAAACCTACGTTGCCAGAATTCTTAGCTTTAACTTCCATAGAAATTAGAATAGAAAACTGGAAAAATTACATTCCTCCCACAATTCATGACTGGTCCAGACTTAGTCACCTTGGAAATTACATGCACTGTGCTATAACAGCAGCTATCCCTTGATCTTCACGAGGACAGCTACAACCTCGTCCATGTCAGGTCGGTCTGTTGGGTCTACGGAAGTGCAGGATTGGGCTAGTTTAATAAGAGACTTTAAGATCTCCATCTGCTTCTCGGAGACATGACTTACCAGTGCAGGATCCACAATCTTCAGAATCCCATCACTTCCATTTGTGAGAGCTTTGTGTGCGAGTTGATGCAAATTGATCGCGGTCCCATCCTCCATGTCGAGGGCAGTCGGTCTTCGCCTCGTCAGTAACTCCATCACCACCGTTCCGAAACTAAACACATCTACCTTGGTTGTCACCTTTCTCATGTATGCAAACTCTGGTAAGTGTAACATAAACACGTCAGAACTTAAATCTAGGTAGTATACTCACTGGCACTGCAAAAATGTTTCATGCGGAAATATATGCATGGACAGTAGGGAATAAAGAATTCCAGTACCTGGTGCCAAGTAGCCTATCGTTCCTTCGAAAGCTGATGAAGACACACTACTTCCATCTTGTTGATGAACACCGAGGATTCGAGCAGTTCCAAAATCGCTCACATGGGCCTCCCAATCTTCATCTAACAGTATGTTGGAAGGTTTCAAATCACAATGAATGATTGGAAAATCGTACCCAGAATGCAGATAGTTCACTCCGTTGGCAACCGCAATACAGACATCGATTCTCTTCCCAAGAGTCCACACTTCCTCATCCATTGCAGTGTTACCATAGATGGCATTGTCCAAGTTCCCATTCTCAGCATATTTTAGCACCAACGCCTTCAGTTTTCCACTGTCCCAAGCATACCCAATAACCTTAACTAAGTTTTTGTGCCTCAGTTTGCTAAGGATGTTGATTTCTCTATGGAAGCACTTGTCTGTCTCCGTCGAAAATTGGTGTAGATCCAATTTCTTCACCGCTACGATTTTGCCATCGTTCAATCTGCCAATGTATACAGTGCTGAGGCTACTAGAGCCTATGATGTTGTTCTTGCTGAACAACTCAGTGGCAACTTCCAACTCTTTCGGTTCAAACCTCTTCAAGGTAGATGCAGTGACGTAATCGGGTTCTTCTGACTCCAACACAATAGACTCGGACGTCCTCTTCTTCTTGCGTTTGATGATCAGAACAATGAAAACCACACAGAGGATTACAATGGAAACTCCTAGACACAGCAGAATCCACAGTGTCTTCTTGGAGAACCGGCGCGAACTTGTTGTACATGGATCGAGAAACTCAGTTCCGCAAAGATCTCGATTTCCTTCCAAACTCGAAGACTTAATGTGCTCGAAGATGCCATTCTCTGGGACAGGCCCTTCAAGGGCATTGAAGGAGAGATTCAGAATCTTCAGGGTAGAAAGATCCCCGAGGGTTTCTGGAATTCGACCCGTTAAACCGTTTTGAGAAAGATCAAGAGAGATGAGTTGCTTGACGTTTCCGAGATCTTCCGGAATTGATCCGTTGAACTCATTCCTAGACAAGTTTAAGCTTGTCAGGACCTTTAAGCCTTTGAGAGCTTCTCCAGGAATCGTACCGGAGAATCTATTCCCCGACAGATCAAGCGAGAACAGGTTCTTACATCCTTGGAACGATGTTTCAACTGTTCCTGAAAAATTATTGTTTGATAAGTCAATGAACTGTATCATCTCCATCTGGCCAATCTCGTCTGGAACTTCCCCCGCCAGTGAATTATACGATAAGTTGAGATAAATCTGCATGTTCTTCAAATTTCTCATCAATGACTCGGGAACCGAACCACTGAGGTGATTATCGGACATGTCTAGCAACATCAGATGATTCTCCTCACCAAATTTTGGGATTGGTCCATTGAACATGTTGCCGTGGAGGTCTATTACCGACAACCGTGTCAGGCTTGAGATGGAATTTGGAATCGGACCAGTGAACCGATTCTGCGACATATAGAGGGATACCAAGTCCATGAGCTCCAAGATTCCTTCTGGAAACGGCCCTTCGAGGCGGTTGTTGTCAAGAGAGAGACCCTGAAGAAGGGAAAGTTTCGATATTTCGAGAGGAACCTGACCCGAAAACTTATTCCCATCGAGGGTTAGTCTGACAAGGCTACTGAGATTTCCAATAGCAGACGGGATCTGCCCCTCCAGTGAGTTCTTAGCAAGTCCCAAGATCACCAGTTTGGAGAGTCTTCCAATCTTGGGCTTCAAGGTACCGCTGATGTTGTTCTCCGACAAATCTAGTGTGGAAAGCTTGGTGCAGTCGAAGAGTTGATCAGGGATTTCTCCCGAAATGTTGTTTTTTACGAGGCTGAGAAATGTCAGGTTCTTTAACTTCCCTAACTCGATTGGGATCTTCCCGCTCAGTCTATTCGAGCTCAAACTCAACACCAGAAGGCTTGTGCAGTTGGAGATGCTCGTCGGAATTGACCCCTCCAGAAAATTAGATCTCAATGTCAAGTTCTTCAAATTGTAAAGTGCTCCGATATCTCTAGGAATCTCTCCGGACAGAAGATTGTCACTCATGGTCAAATAAGTCAGTTGGGTCAAGTTTGTTATCGTTGAAGGAATCTCGCCGGTGAAGTTATTGGCATGAAGAGTTAAGATTTGTAATGAACTCAACGAACCGAGCTCGACAGGCACGGAACCGTTGAATTCATTCTCAGAGAGTCCCAAATGAGTCAGTGATTTCAGTCTGAACAAGGACTGTGGAATCGGTGATCGTAGCTTGTTCCCGTATAAACGCAGACTCGTTAAGTTTCGCAAACTACCAATCTCAGAAGGGATCGTTCCGTTGAATCGGTTTTCATACAATTCGAGAGCCACAAGACTCCTACACAGACCGACTTCTTTTGGGATTTTCCCTCCTATGGAATTACCGAACAAGTGAAGGTACTGTAAGTTGGATAAGTTTCCAATCTCTGTTGGTATCGTTCCTGATAAATGATTCAAGCTCAAGTCTATGGCCTGGAGGGATTGTAATTTTCCAATGGAAGTAGGAATGGAACCGCTGAGTCCGTTACTAAAAACTGTGAAAAGCTGGAGATTGATTAAGTTGCCGATGTTTTCTGGGATTTTACCCGTTAGATTATTTTGGATGAATCCTACTCCTATCAAAGATGTAATGTTGAATAAGCTGTTAGGAATTTCCCCTGTAAGATAATTGTTTCCTAAATCTATGGACTGTAGATTTTGGAGGCGTCCTAGCTCGGGAGGGATCGAACCAGACAGGGAATTATCGTAGAGGATGAGTTGCTCAAGATTGGAACATCTTCCTAGGTTTGTTGGAATTGTTCCAGACAACAAGTTTAAGGTCAGATCAAGAACCTGCAGCATGGAGAGGTTTCCCAGGAATGTAGATATGGTGCCCTTGAGTTGCTTGTCCACCAAGGAAATGGAAACCACTTGTTTGGTTGTGGGATCGCACTCGATCCCAGTCCAGTTGCAGTGTTGTGTTCCTGTCGGTTTGGTCCATCCGGAGAGTGTGCCAAGCGGATCGTGTGTGATGGAGCTTTTGAATGCCCTCAAGGCTTCAATGTCTACTTGTGATGAAGTTGCTGTGAGCCAAGGAGAGAAGACAATGAAGGATACAAAGAGGATATGAACTCTACTCATCATTGTTAAGACTCGAGGTTTTGTTAGTGTGGGAAAGATGAAGAAAGAGGGTGTTTTTTTATAAGAAGATTTGCAGAAGCTTAAGACCAAAGGTGGTGGGTATAGTCTCCAGTCTCCATACTTGATTCATACTGATGGACTCTCGGGAAGCGATAAGGCTAATGACATGTCGGCATGTCCCATTCCCTTTCTTCTACCAAGTGGATAACTGTTGATCTTAGTGGGTAACTGTATGTTTAATGGTTGAGAAGGCCAGGCCAATCTGATTGCTCTTTGCATTCAATTCGCGTATGTCGTGTCTAATAGTGTGTTGTGCGTAAATCAATCATTTTTAAACATGCATAAATGTGTGTAGTGTTAAAATAAATCACACGTGGAACACATGTTAAAACACGATTAACTTTTTGAACAAAAAAAATCATATATACCCGAGACAAACCGTATCACGTGACACGAAATAAATAATACAATATGAAATTCACAAATTCTATAACTTAATTTCATAATCAAGTTTTAAATCCATAAGTGATTAAAAAATAAATCTAAATATTAAATAAATATACTTAATTGGGTTTAGTCATGTTTAATCGTGTATTTGCATGTTAGATGTGTTTAGATACAGTTATTAATCGTATCAAAACAGATAAGAATTGTTTTAACACGATTACTAATCGTATCGTGTCATTATCGTATAAAATATAAATCATTACATAATATCTGAAATTGTCACCCTTCCATGGATAGAGCTAGAGACTTTCTACATGGGGATCAGTCCTGTTACCACCAACATGATTATGCGGATTGTGACAGGAGGCATTGCATTGCCATCATTGTTAACCAATGTTATCATAACTGGATCAGATCAGTGGTCCGATCGGAAATCGGATCTCTCTCTGGTTTGGTTCAGCTAAAAGACTGAAATGCATATGAAGAGTGTTTGAACCGAGTTGAACCAGTCGATTTTTAGAAAACCAATCAGTTTTACTAAAACTGTCCAGTTTCTAGTTCTAGTTGTTTTGGGTGGTTTAAATTTTTTGGGTGGTTCTCTTCGGTTTAAATCGACTTCTTCGGTTCGTCCGAGCAACTTCTCTGGTTTAGAAGTTATGTTTAAAGTTTAGACCTATTGTGTTTGACTTTGAGACTATTGTGTTATGTATGTTCAAAGTTTGAGATAAGTATGTTGTGTTATATTGTGTTTGAGAGTAATGTGTATGTTTTAGACTATGTAGTTTGTGTGTGTTTAAAGTAATTATGTGTGTGTTTGAGATTATGTAGTTTGTAATTGTATTTTCAAATTTTTTTGCTTGTGAACAGTGAACCGCACGTCAAACCGGGTCCAACTGGGTTGGATCGGCCGAACCGGAAATCGGCCCCTTCACCGGTTCGAGGGCCGGGCCGGTTATGATAATACTGTTGTTAACAAAGACAGTAGTTACTATCATATTAAATATAAATATTAAATTGATACCTCATTTGACATTTTACAAATCGCTATCTAAACTTTATTTTTTTTTCTTCAAATTTTATTATATGTACTTTAACAGTAAAAAAAAATGTACTTTCACAGTTAGGACAAATTTCTATATCGATTAAGTTTTCTGTTAAATATGAACAAAAAATGACGTCACACAACATATTATTGTTCCACAATTTAAAAATCTAAGTTATTTTAAAAAAAAAATACCAAAAAAATCTATAAAATCAATATGGAGAATAAAATATTTTAATATGATATTTTTATTAAAAATATGAAACAAAATAATTTTTATTTAATTTTTATTTTTATTTTATATGTTTAATAAAAATATTCTATTAAAAACTTATATTTTCACTATTATTTTTCCAGATTTGTTTAGGTTTTTTCTAGTAATTATTTTAAAAATAATATAGTTTTCTAAATCAAGGATCAATCGTGTGTTGTCACGTCATTTTCTGTCCATATTTAACGGAAAACTTAACTGAGGTAGCAATTTGCCCCAAATATCAAAGTTATGTATCACTTATAGAAAAATAAAAACCGGAGACTGATTTGCAAAGTGTCCAAAATTAGGATAACATTTTGGTTATTAACCTTTAAAAGAAATTTACAGCATTAAAAAAATATTATAATACTAATGGTTATAAATATATTTGTTTACTTGTATTTACTATATATAATAAAAGATTATTTAGTTTATGATATCATTGTTAAAGAATTTTTTAATATCATATATTTTTAATATACGTACATTACTATAAAAAAAATCAAGAGTGAATTTTAAGATATTAAATTAAATAAAAAAATTGCATAGAAGCAATATACACAGTGTTATCAGAACTGGACCGGCGGTCCAACCGGAAACCGGACCCCTGTTCGGTTTGATTCGGCTAAAAGACTGTTTTGCATATCAACAGTGTTTGAACTCGTGTGAACTGACCGGTTTTGCCAAAAATGACCGTTTTTTTTAAAACTGACTAGTTTCCTGTTCGCTTTTTTGGGACTGTTTTTTTTAAACAGACCAATCGATTTTATTTTTTCCGGTTAAAACCGATTGGTTTAGGGATGCACAACCGGTCAGTTTTGAAACTAGGTTAAGTTATGTGCTTCTCACACATTTCATTTCTCACTTCTCCGTGAGTTCTTCACGTTGAGTTCTTCACGTTGAGTTCTTCACGCATTCCAGTGCGAGTTCACCCGTCCGTGAGCTCTTCAGTCGCAGCCAAGCTTTACTTAGTTCTTCCTCAATTCGTATGTGAGTTCTCTTCGTTTTTCACTTCGCCAATTCCTTGCTGCGAAATTAGTCTATGAGTTCTTCGTTCCTTTTTCAATTTATTTCATTGCTTCAATTCGTTCCTTGCTGTGAAACTTGATTAGTAAGACTTTCTAATTCTCGTGTTATGAAAAATTGAGCTTTGGAAGCCAGTAATTGATCGTTTCATTCGTGTAGATTCATAGACTGAAACTTTCAGTTGAAATTTGTTCTCGTTCAGTTCTGAACAAATCAATTACTGGAGTCCTCCAGAGCATCTATAATTATGTGCTTAGTTGGAGAGGGTGATTTGTAATGGTGAAAGTTAGTGTGATGAATGATGCTCTCAAGAGCATGTACAATGGCGAAAAGAGAGGGAAAAGACAAGTGATAATCAGACCATCATCTACTGTGATAGTCAAGTTTCTCTTGGTCATGCAGAAGCATGGTATGTTCCTCTATTAAACCACCACATTTTCTAATGTTAGAAAATGCAAACATAGATCAATTCGTGGAAAAATGATGAATTACTTCTACATGATTTGTCAATCTAATCTAGGCTAAGTTATATTCTAACATCTATAGATTTAAACTGCTGTGATTATATAATAATCTATCATGATCTTGTTGAAATGGATTCAACAGATGGAGAAATTAGATTTTTTATACATATAAACAGTGAAACACACATTGAACCGGGTTCGACCGGTTTGGAACGGCCGAATCGGAAACCGACCCCCTCGTTGGTTCGAGAGTCGGTCCGGTTCTGATAACACTGCATATACATAGCTTATTATAATATTATTATTTATTTAAGTAAATTATACATAACGTACAACGGGTGGGTCAATTAATCGTTATATTATATTAATAACTAAAAGGAAATACATTTTAAAATAGTATATCATTCAATTTTGTGTGAGTAGGCTTATTCATGAGTCAGTTTGACTCCACCGATTCCGAATTGAACTAGAATTATTTAAAGTAAACCATTATTTTTTTTGCTCACTAAAAGAACTGGTTTATTTAACACATAAAAACTGGTCTCGTTAGAAGCGGTTCATGAACCAATTTTGAACTGGTTTGGTCTGTTTTTTCAAAACAAAAACAAGGCTCGGTTTCAGTTCAGTTAAAAATAGATTTTGTTCGATCTAAAAACAGAACCAGAACAATAAATAGATGCCCTTGAACATTGAAATACGCGGAATACACAAAACAAATCTTGTTTACTATTTAATTAATTAAGTTAGACCGCTTTAGTTTGTTTTGTTTTGACTGGTTAAAAATTGTATAGGTTTAATCCTGTTTGATTCAAAATTTTAGTATAAACTAGTACAAAAAACGAGTCAATTCGAACTGAATTAAATATACTGTTTTGAACTAATTTACTTTAACCTTAAAAAACTGTTTTATTTTGGAACTAGTTCGGCCGAACCAGTTCAAACCAAACTAGAACCAGACCAGATCCTATTGAATTCGGTTGAACCAGTTTTTTGGAACAACCGTATGTGTATTAGAGTTCCTTAAATATTAGTGTTCGACATTGTGAAATAGTATAACATTGAGTACATAAATACTAAATTTAATTTTTAACCTAAAAAATTGTTGAAATTAACAAGTGTTATATAAGTTATTGAATGAAATTTTATTTGGCGCAATAGATGCAAGTCATATTAGGAAAAGGTAATGAAAGACTAAGAGATTAAAATATAATATTTGCAAACATTCAATAATACAAATTATTTTTTAAATTAATAATTGATCACATATGTAAGATAATATGGTATGAATAGTAACTTTAAGGTCAATCCGGTTCCATATTGTATGTATGAGAATGTGTTTTAAATAGTTGGGCGCAGATTCTTTGTATTTCAAACAAACTGCAACGTTGATGTTGTCATGTAGTTTCACATGTGAAATGGAAGGATTATTCGCATAAATCGATTTGGATTTTTGCATGAGTTCCTCTCCCACGGACCACCCATCGCTACTCCACTTGGTACTGGAGCGACACTTTTTAATTTTATAAATTCCTTGAATCAAAGCACCGACGAACGAGTCGGTAAGCTGAGTGGATATACAACGTTTTATACAAAATGGATATGCAGTCTTAAAGGATGAAAATATGGTAGATTTTAGGTTTGTCTATATGTCAAATATTTATTATGTAACGAAGTTTATATATATATATATATCATAAAGGTCGAAGTGGTAAACTTTAATTATATTTAATTTAACTAGACTGTTTTAGTTATTTACATAATTTTTTCAAAAAATAATTCTAAACTATCTACACGAAAATTCGAGTAGGTGACTTTATACCTAAACATGTCATAATCAACTGAGCTACTAGAAATGATTACTCTAAATTTTATTAATTTTAAATTATCTTAGTATAATATTAACATTGAATAATATTGATTTCTGTGACCAAAAAATAAAATAATATTGATTGATTAAAGAATCTTTTTAATTGAACAATGTTACACTAAATATAAGTGTTAACCAATGGACACTTGGTCCAACGGTATATCTCTTGCCTCTAAGCAAGAGGTCATGAGATCGATTCTCGATGTAACTAAGATTAATTCTTGGATGACCAAAAAAAAAAAATATAAGTGTTATTCGAACCGGATCTGACCGGAGGTCCGATCGGAAACTGGACCTCTGTTCGGTTTGATTCAGCTAAAAGATCGAAATGCATATGAACAATGTTTGAACCAGGTTAGATCGGTCGGTTTTTGAAAAACCGGACGTTTTTTTTAAAACCGGACGGTTTCTGGTTCTGTTTTTTTTTTGGGTGGTAGGCACAGCACAAATGATCTGCAAGAGATGAAAGTTATGGTCTGTATAACTGTCAAACGAGGAAACACAGATGATTTTCAGAAAAAGAAGCTTACATTGTCAAGGACAGCTCCAGGTCATGCCAAATCGTTCAGCTATTGGCACTATTCGATCAGGGCGGCTGTGGGTTCACTTAGCTAAGGATATACAACAATTGGCAAATCTTATGCACAGTAAAATAATTGTTCCTTTTTTCTCGATGAGGACATCAAAAGGTGGAGAGCAGGAACAGAGAGATTGGAAAAGGATACAAAGTGCCTTCAGTATCAATATATGCAACCTTCTCATTCTCCTTTCATGTGGGTTGGCAGCTGTAAGTATTAAATGTATCTATGTAAGATATAACAACCAACCAGACCATTCTCAATATAATACAGACTCTGTGAATAGGAATCAAAATCCACTGTTCACTCAGAAAGTCAGAATAGTTATGAGAGTGAATGACAGGGACAAAATAAGTATGGTGGAATTATATCGGAAAAGGCAAGAGGTAATTATGTTGACAGAGACAAACTGTTTGTGTGTGTTTGAATGTAGTTTTAGTTTTTTTTTTTAATAATGGTAAACAGTGAACCAGACGTCAAACCGGGTTGAATCGGGTTGAACCGGGAACCGGCCCCCTCACCGGTTCGAGGGCCGGCCCGGTTCTGATAACACTGCTAAATATGATATCAAAGAGACTAGGGTTGTCGATGATTAGGGTATGGTACGAGTATGACAAATACCATAATCATACCATATTTTTAAACCGCATACCATAACCATAACCATTACAGGTACAATTTTCAATTCCATAACCATGGTTTTACCCGCATACCCATATTTATTCCACACATGTAATATAATAAAATACCGAAAATTTAATTTTAATAAATAAATAAATCTATATTTCCAACAATAAAAATATATAAAACTAACATCATGGTTATTTATTAGGGTTAATAATTTGGTCAAAAAAAATTAGGATTAATAGGTCCAATCGTACCATATGTTTGGGTCATGTGATTGGATGGTACCCCTATGTTGTTTTATTGTACCATATGTTTCACAATGTTGTTATTTGGTCCAAATTACTGTTGCCGTCAAGGTTAACTAACAGAATGCTGACTGGCACTGACGTGGCGCTAATGTGGCGGATGAAAAATAAAAATAAATAGAAAAGTTAATAAAAATAGGGGAAAATAAGGAAAAAATTATAAACAAATTCAAAAAATATTTAAAACTTTATCTATTAATAAAATTTATTTTTTTTAAAAAAAATCAAAAATTGAAAAAAAAAAACTAGGGTTGGACCCTTGGGTCCAATTGACCCAGCCAATGGTCGAATTCTGGTTTGGGTCAGACCCAGACCTGGTCGCCCAGGTCAGGCGACCTGGTGGGGGTCCAACCCAGCCCAGGGTTCGACCCTTGGTTGGGTCAATTGGGTCCAACCCTAACATTTGTTTTTCAATTTTCGACTTTTAAAAAAAAACAAATTATTAATAGATAAAGTTTTAAATATTTTTTAAAACATTTTTATAATTTTTCCGATTTTTTCCTTATTTTTTAAAATTTGTCTATTTATTTTTATTTTTTAAATTAAATATTATATTATATATCTACTAGGCGCTGATGTGGCGCTGACGTGGTGCTGATATAGACCATTTAACAGAAAAAACTATCGATTGACTAATAGAGTACCATAGGACAACATGCTCCAAACATAACGGACCATTTGACCACATCAAAAAACATGCGGTACCATCCGATAACATGACCCAAACTTATGGTAGTATTGAACCTATTAACCCTATTTATTACCTGTATGTACATTAACTTCGATGATTTAGTATATATTAGTTTATTAATAATAAATAATTATTATATTTATATAATAACCATGGTTATAACTCAAATACCATAACCATAACCATTATGGGTCAACAATTCATCACCATAATTGTACCGCACCATAATGGTACTGTTAACCATATTAAACAGTAACAGTTATAACCATAATTATGAGTTTTGCATCGCACCATGAGAGAGAAATGTCTAACTAAATAAAATGTTTACTAAGAAAGAACTATTTAAAAACTCATTAAAACTTTCTACAAACTTTAGACCCTAGATTTATCAAAATTAGACTTTTAAATCCTTATATCTAGACACATCTAAACTTAAGCCTCTAGTTTTTCTAAATTAACTCACGTTTAACTCTTACCATGTGCTTGGTTGGTGGAATATAGAATATAAAATAAGAAATAAGAGATAATAATAATATTATATTTTTGGTTGATTGATTAAAATGGAATGAAATAAAAAATTTCAATATAAGTCAAATAACATATATACATTTTGCTTCAATATGTATAATATATAAGACAATTATCTTATAAAAACTATACGAATTAATTTGGGAAACTTAAAATAAGATTAACTTAATCAAAAATATATATTATTAAAATATTTGAAGTTATACAAAAATATAAAATAATAGATTTTTTTTATATGTTTTATAAAAAATACCTAGAAAATAAAAAAATAAAAGAATTTTTAATGAAAATAAGATGCTTACAAATGTAAATAAAAAATGGGTTATATTTTTTTTTAATAAAAAATAGGGAAAATAAGAATAAACAATTAAAACAAGTTGAAAAGGGAAAAATGTTATAGCAATCACGTAATTTTATTTTCTTCCCTTGGAGTCCAATTGACCCAGCCATGGTCGAACCCAGGGTTGGGTCCGACCCAAACATAATTTTCGATTTTCAATTTTGTTTTTAAAATAAATTAATAAAACATAATTTTTATTAATATATCAAGTTTAAAATATTTTTTTATAATTTTTCCGATTTTTTTTTCATATTTTACCCTATTCTTATTAATTTTTTTTTAATTTTATTTTTTTTTAAAATTAAATATTATATTATATATCTACGCGGTTCTGGCGTGGTGCTGACATGGACCATTTAACATAAAAATCTAACGGTTGACTAACAGAATACCATAGGACAACATCCTCTAAACATAACAGACCATTTGACCACATCAAAAAATATACGGTACCACCCGATCACATGACCCGATCACATGACCCAATCATATGGTACCGTTGAAGCTATTAACCCTAATTTAAATTTTATCAAACCTTAAAAGTGTTTTCTAATTAATTGTGAAAAGTCGAGAGTATTTCAGTATTTCTAGCACTATTCTTTATTGCACACGTTTTTGGAATAATAATTCTGGATTCTCAACCAAGAATGTCTATTCTTAGTTCTCAAGGAATTATGAATTCCGTCATTCACTAATTTAGCGAAACAAACGTGGGAATCCGTATTCTGTCTGTGTTCCTCATAATTCTTCGTACCAAACATGTTAGTCCAAATTGCCTTATGTTAATAAGAGAATCAATCGTCTCTCTCTTCATAAGTCCTCTCTGGAGAGAATATCCCCGCGAGCGGGCCGTCCGTGGTGAATCCACTCTGTCACTGATTCGAAGGCTCCGACACGGTGGGACCTTCAATCGGAGGTTACAATCGCGAAGTAGCACCTCAATCGTCTAGGAGATGGTGTCAATCGGGTTTCTATCCGCTCAATCGCTGGAACCGGGGAAGAGTGAAACCCTAGAAATCAAAGGTTGCTGTTCGAACTCCAATCGAAGGAACCAATCTAGGCTTCCGCACCTCAGCCACCCGTTTGGTGGTGCCAAGTGAAGCAAACAACCCTCCAATCTCCAGAGCAAGAGATTTTGCGAAACCCTAACTGTCCCGTGTCTCGCCGTCTCGACTCCATTTCCGGTGATGGTCAACAAAAATCTGCCTAGGATCCGTATCCCCACCCTGTCCTTTCGGTTTGGAGCCTCGGATTTCCCGACTCCGTTTAAGAACTGATTTTCTATTTGTTCCGTTTGTAGGTTTTCTTAGGTATGGGCGACATTCAGGGGCGAAATCCACCCACGCGACCTCCCAATACGCTTGATAGAACACATCGAGGGAGCCTTGAACTGAAATTGAATGGCTCAGCCGAAGATCAAACAGGGGTACGATGTGTGGGCAAGGTGCTATGTGATTGGGTGATCAAACCCGTGGCAGTCCAAGGCGTGCTAAAGAGTGCCTGACAAAGATATGATGGGGTCAGTATCACAGATATGGGGAACACAGTAACCATGTTCGAGTTCGACGATCCGCGGGTCATGGCAGATGCGATGGACTTCAGGGGCATTGCCTCTCGATCAAACGATGGGAAGGAGGTATGCGTCTCGAAGATGTTGAATTCCATATCATTCAATTTTGGATTCAAATTCATGACCTATAACTGGATAAGTTGAATGAATCGAATGCAGAGCTTATAGGACAAAGCCTTGGTAGGATGATAGAAATTGATAGCCTTAGGGAACCGAAAGGTCTGAACCGCAGTTGTATTCGAATTAAACTGGAAATAGATGCTAGCAAACCTCTGGTCCCAGGCTTTTGGTACGAAAGGTCTAATGGAACGAGGAGCTGGGCCACGGTGAAGTGTAAAAGGCTCGCAGAGTTCTATTTTAGTTATGGGTGTATCAGGCACAATGACAGGGCATGCAACACACATGTTGTAATGGCCGAAGATAATCCAGGGCAACCTTGCTACAGATTATGGACTCAAGATGCAAGACCACGACGTCGTGAGACAACGTGGTCTGAGGTCGGAAAAGGGAGAGGGGGTTCCTCATCGGGGGGAACCCGACAACAGTGGAGGCCCGAGGCAAAACCCACGGGCTTCGAGGAGAAGAAGACCCCACAAAAGGAAAGAAACAACACTGACAGAGGTAGATGCCATCAGTCAGTGGAGAGGATAGGGCGACCAGTGATAAATGTAGAAGAAAGGAGCCTAATAGCGATGCCAACTCGAACAAGTGTGACCCCCGTCCTATCTCTGGGGCCATACGGTGATCAAGAGGGCATAGTTAGCCCGATGAGAAGAAGGGAAGAAACATAGCGGATGCAAATAGAGGAAAGTAACCTTGTAACCATTCAAGTGGAATACATGGCTACATCACCTGAACCGAAAATCACTAGTCCTAAGCACACCCCGCCTAGAAGATATATAATACCAAAGAAGATCACAAAAATCATCCCTATTCAGAAAGAGTACTATGTGTAGTTCCCGACCGAGCAAACATCACCTGCTTGGGAAGGGAACATAGTTACTCCTACGGGGCTGAGCCCCCTTGTGAGGAAATTGTCACTAAAGCAAAATGGGGTCGAAGAGGAAGGGATGATCGAAGAGGAGAAGGAGGAAGATCTGAAAAAAGATGCCTTAGGATTGAGAATGAGCCACCCTCCCAGGGTGAAGAGAGTCCGCGTCGGGGCCTTACAAACCAGAGGAGGGGAAGAAGGGTAACCAAACTACCAAGAAGGAAGGATAATAGGAAGCTAAAATTTAACAAAGGGGCTCAAGATGAGAGCGTTGAAATGGGTTCCGGTGGCTATTCCTTCACATCCACGGGTGCCCAATGAATACTCTGGTGTGGAACTGTCATGGGTTGAGGTCGGACCTGACAGTTCCCCATCTAACCGACCTCGGGAGGAGGTACCAACCATCCATCATCTTTTTGATGGAAACAAAGAACAAGGAGGCTATTTGCGAAGTGATAAGAAAGAAGAGCCGGATGGATAATAAATGCTATGTCGAACCGGTGGGTCTATCGGGAGGACTAACGTTGTGGTGGAGGAAAGAGGTGAATGTACAGTGGTTAAGAAGAAAAACCACTACATTGATACCATGATCGACTTTGAAGGAAAAGGGTTGGAAGTCAAGGTTACTTGGGTGTATGGACACCCAATATGGGAGGAAATCAGCCGCATGAGTAGCACGGAGAAGAGGCCATGGATGTGCATAAGGGACTTCAATGATATAAGATACTCTCATGAGAATGAGGGGGGGGGGGGGGGTAGGCCGAAGGACAATAAGAAGATGGACACTTTCAACACATTGATATCAAGCATGGCTATGAGTGACATGGGCTTCAAGGGAAACCCATACACGTGGTCTAATAATAGAGAAGGGTCGGAACGAATCAGGGAAAGATAGACCGGGGGTTAGCCAATGGAGATTGGTTCACGAAGTTCCCGAAAGGGGTCATATTCCATAAATCGGCGATCGGTTCAGACCATAGCCCCCTTTTCCTAATGCTTGACCATGCCGAGAGCAAAGGAAGAAGGGAGTTCAGGTTCGAGTCGATGTGGATGTCGGATGAGGGGTGCGGTCAAACAGTCAAGTCAGCGTGGGGGCCGAATAATACAGATCCGAGAAGACCAATTTTTCACCAAAAAATCAGAAAATGTCGAACCAAACTGTCACAATGGAGTAAGACTAGCTTTGTGAATAACAAGCAGCAAATAGCACAAATACAGACACAGATTGAAAGGGTCCAAAGGGAGAGCAATAGAAACTATGTAAGCGAAGAAGAGAAAGCGCTTAAAAGGCAACTAACGGAATACTGGAAAAGGGAGGAATCGTATTGGAGCCAAAGGGCTAGGGTCAGATGGCTCGGGGAGGGGGACCGAAACACCTCCTTTTTCCATAAGACCACCTTGGAAAGAAGAAGTAGGAATAAGATCAAAAGCATCCAACGGGAAGACGGTACATGGACGGAATCGGAAAAGGAGATTAGTTGGGAATGCAAGAAGTATTTCAAAGGGTTGTTCCAAACGGAGGGTACTACGGATTCACATAATATCCTCCAATGTGTGAATCAGGTGGTCACAAGCACAATGAACCGGAACCTTCTGAAACCATTCACAGAAGAAAAAATTAAATGAGCGGCCTTTCAACTAGGTGGATCGAGGGCCGCGGGTTCGGATGGCTTTCCTGGGGTATTCTATTTGAAATATTGGGAGGTAGTGGGACCTGACGCCATCCATGCGATAAAGAATTACTTGACAAACGGTACACTCGACCCCTGTTTTTTGATATGGATATAGTTCTAATCCCAAAAATTCAAAACCCTTATAAAACATCTCAATTTCGGCCCATAAGCTTGTGCAATTTTGTTTATAAGATTTTGTCGACAACATTGGTGAATATACTCCAATCTATTCTCCCAATGTTAATCACTCCTTTCCAAGGTGATTTCGTGGCTGGTAGGTTGATACATGACAACATCATCGTAGCCCACGAGGCCTTTCACCACCTAAGGACGAGCAAAAGGTCACGAGTGGAGGAGTGTGCGGTCAAAATCGATATTAACAAGGTGTATGATAGGGTTGAGTGGAGTTTTCTCCTAAACACTATGAGGAGGATGGGGTTCGAGGAAATGTGGATACAATGTATGGAGGGGTGCATAACAAGGGTGCGGTATAGAGTTATCATAAATGGTCAGAAAACGAGGTGCTTCTCACCGACACGCGGTATTAGGCAAGGGGACCCTCTATCACCCTATCTATTTCTATTTGTGGTTGATGTGTTGTCTAGACAAATTACGCAGGCAGTGAGTCGGAAGCAATTGGAAGGTATACAGATCCGCAAAAAATGCCCCATGATCCACCACCTCTTATTTGCGGATGACTCTATCTTATTCATTCGAGTTGATGCACGGAATGCCGATACCTTGAAACAAATTCTAAAGGAGTATGGAAAAAAATCAGAGCAAAGCGTTAATTTACAGAAATCAAGCATCCATTTCAGCTCGGGCACAACCCAATATAGCCGAATGCAGGTGAGCTAAATCCTTGGGATCGAAGAAGCTAGGGAGGCAGAGAAGTACCTAGGTCTGCCCACGGTTTGGGGGACGTCGAAACGAGAGGCTCTCGGATACCTCAAGGATAGAATCTGGAGCAAAATGAACGGATGGAAGAATCTCTACCTAAGTAATGCTGGTAAGGAAATACTCCTTAAGGCGGTGATCACCACCATACCGACCTACGCCATGGCCCTATTCAAACTGCCTAAAACGTGGTGTGGGGAGGTAATGTCAATCATGGCTTGATTTTGGTTGAGCCAAAGTCCGGATAAGAGATCAGTCCATTGGAGGAATTGGGACCACATGACCAAACCAAAGGCTCTAGGTGGAATGGGGTTTCGAGACATCAATACATTCAACGACGCAATGCTCACCAAAACATCATGGAGACTCCAAAATGATCCGGATGCATATTGGGCGAGGGTAATCAAAGGAATATACTACCCGAACTCGGACCTATTCCAAGCAAAGAAAGGGGGTCGGGCATCATGGGCTTGGTCAAGTATTTTGGAAGGACGAGAGGTGCTTAGAGAAGAGGGACTTTGGCGGGTTGGAGATGGCAAGACAATCTTAATATACCAATATGATTGGATCCCGGGAGTGATCGGGAACCGAATCAATGGGCAAGGGGCCGAGAGAGGGAACCCAGAAAGTAGGGTCGCGAATCTAATTGGTGAGAATGGAGATGAATGGAACACAAGACCATTAGACGACATCATCACCTTTCAGATGAAGTGGCAATCAAGTCCATACGCCTCCCGAACATACCAACCCGGGATAGGATGGTGTGGCCAACCTCAAACTCGGGGAAGGCACATCCAAAACTAGTCTATTGGAGGCTTAAAGAAAAGAGTGAACCGTCGACAGTAAACAGAGTCTCATCCTCTAGAAGGCTAGACCCGAAGGTGTGGAAGGACATATGGAAAAGCCCGAGCATCCCTAAGGTTAAACATTTTATATGGAAAAGTTGTAATCGGGCATTACAGGTTAAAGAAGAATTACATAAAAGAGGCATTCAGGTAACACTAACATTCCCCTTTTGCTACAAAGTGGAGACACTATACCACGCTGTTAGGATATTTGTATAATTACACATAATTAGGGATCAGATCTGCAAATATTGAAAGGACCAAGCTGTAATTTTCAGTTTCTTCTAGTCTATAAATATGATAGACTTGTACCAGATTTAACTAACTTGAAGCTTCAATCAAGATTACTTTCTTAACATTCAAGTGAGCTTTCAATTCTCTTTTCTCTTAGCTTATTTTGAGATTCATATCATGGTATCAGAGCCACTACGATTTGGCGATTCGTAGTGATTCTTCTCGTAGTATTCTTTTTTGCAATTCTTCCGGTTCTGTTTGCGTCTAGATGGAAGAGATTCCGCATCATTTTTCAATAAGAAGGTGTGCCAATTGGAAGGGGGAAGAGAACTTCCAATCGTGGCGACAACAGGTACTCTTAGCAGTTTGTGGATACAATCTGGAATCTCATTTGTATGGAAATACAACAATTCAGCCTCGAATTCTAGGTCCTGATGGTGATGATGAGCCAAATCCGGATTATCTCAAATGTGTTCAAAAGGACAGCTCTCTTGCATCATGGATGTTGGCTTCTGTATCAGCACAGGTAAAAAGAGGACTTATAGGATGCATGTCAGTAGCTTCAATTTGGCAAAAGTTGCATAGGGACTTCTCGTCATCATCCACAACTAGGATCATGCATCTATATGATCGACTTAAGGTTAGGAAGTAGCCTCAACAGAGTATGCGTGATTATTTTGACTGCTATACAGTCTGCTTGTGATAGCTTGGCCAGCTGCGGTCATCCTATCGAAGAGATGCAACAAATATCGATTATTCTCAATGGTGTTAAAGGTTAGTATGACAATGTAGTCTCGGTCATTCATACTAGTAGAAATCCGTATGACTTAGCGTCAATTAGCTCTGTTTTATTGGATACTGAGGCTAGGCAAGTAGATCTACTGTTTGACACAAATGTCACTGCTAACGTGGCCATTAATTCTACATCTGGAGTGAAGCAAGGTGTTTCTGGAAGCTCTACTGATATGCTGTCTAGTTCATCTTCTGTTGCTTCGAATGTGACTGATAGCAGCTTGCAGAATCCAATGGTGGCTAATCCTGTTTAGGTTCACTCTCAGAATTTTAACTCAGGATCAGGAAGAGGCAGAGGTAGAGGACGAGGTTTTGGTAGTAATCGTCATCAATGCCAATTGTGTGGGAAGTTCGGTCACCTTGTTCATTGGTGTTATCACAGGTTTAATGTCAATTTTACAGGTGTGACAGATCCAGGCAATTCTCCTTCTCCTGTGGAGAATCTTGCATCTACTCAGTGGGATGATACTACTGAATATGTTCAGTATGGATCTAATTCAAGTGCACCAGCTAATTCTGTTCATGCTACTCAATTTTCGTCAGCTTCTCCTGCAGCTCCTCATCCATTGTCCACTTCTCCACAGATGTCATCTCCTCAATCTTTTCCGATGTCTTTTCCACCTTATATGCAGCATTATCCTTCTCCTCAAGCTCCATTACCTCAATACAATGCTCCTCCTTCTTTGTATCCTTCATATCCTATGACACTTTTGTACAATGGTCCAGTTTCAGCGTATCAGTATAATCCTTTCTCTGCTTCACCTGCTGCACCCTATGCCTCATTTATTGCTAGTTATGACCATAGTCATGCTCATAATATGGATACTCAACCAGTTGTCAGCAATTCTCAAGCTCATATAACTTCAGTAGCTCCGGTTATTCAACATGATTCGAGCTGGATTCCAGATTCAGGAGCTACAAACCATCTCACGAATGTGTCTCCATCATTCTACAATGCATGCGTTCCCTACAATGGCCAAGGTAAGGTTATGGTAGGTAATGGTTCTTCATTAAACATTTCTGCAATAGGTTCTGCTGTGATTCATGTGGATATGTGTAATGTTGGAGTGAACTCTCGGCCATTAATGTTACATAATATGCTGTATACTCCATCCGTGACTAAGAACTTGTTGTCTGTGTCACAGTTCGCCAAGGATAACAAGGTCTACTTCGAGTTCCATGCCTCCCATTGCGTAATAAGAGATTCTCAGTCTCATTAAGTTCTGTTACATGGTTATGAAAATTCTGGTTTATATAAACTCGATCTTTCCAAGTTAAATAGATGTCAGAATGTTAGATCTAATGCCGTTAAGTTAGGTTGTGTTTCTAAAGCATGTGTTGCTGAAAATTCTGAGATGAAGAGTTGTAATAAAAACGATGATTTTGATGTTGTTGAAAAGCTGAATAAAAGTTCTATGCTTGTGAATCATGATTCTGCATACAATACCATTTCTGTTCGTATTGATTCTTCTAAAGATATATCAAAATCAAGCATCATATGTTGTGATTCGATTGATAATAATGATTTTGAATGTTTTTTTATCTTCGTTAAAAACAAATGATTCTCCTCATCTATGGCATATGCGTTTAGGACATCTGTCAAACAAGATTTTTCTTAATTTTTAAGAATCCATAATCATCATGTGAATCACTCTACTATACAATGTGCAGCCTGTGCCGTGGGGAAGAGTAAGAAACAACCTTTTTCTTCTTTATCTACTGTGTATACTCATCCTCTTGAGCTTGTTCAGGTGGACTTATGGGGACCAACTGCATGTGCATCCAATGGAAACATATACTATATGAGTATAGTTGATGCATTCAGTCGATACACTTGGATTTACTTCCTAAAGCAGAAAAGTGATGCATCTAAATGTTTTGTTGATTTTCACAAGCTTGCAGAAAAACAGCTTGGACATTCGCTAAAGGTTGTGCAGTCGGATGGGGGAGGAGAAATTCATTTTCTATCTTTGTATCTTGCCTATTTTGGTATTGTTCATCGCATAACTTACCCATATTCTTCTGAACATAACGGAATTGTGGAGCGTAAGCATCGTCATGTTGTGGAGCTGGGACTAACACTTCTAGCTCAAGCTTCTGTGCCATTACACTATTGGTCTGATGCCTTTTTTACAGCAACATTTCTCATCAACCGATTGCCTTCTTACAGTTTGTCTAAACTGTCTCCTCATGAAAAGCTGTTTAAGGTAGTCCCTGATTATGCATTCCTTCGAGTTTTTAGCTGTTTATGCTTTCCACACTTGAGACCATACAACAAAAATAAGCTTGGTATGAGGTCTGAACCATGTGTGTTCTTAGGATACTGTTCTAAGTATCATGGCTATAAGTGCCTATCTGCTACAGGTCGTGTTTATACATCTAGAAATGTTGTTTTTCACGAACAAGTGTTTCCTTTTGCTGATAAAAGAGGTAGTTTCAGTCTATCTTCATCTCCAACACAAAATTATACTTCTCTTCCATTTTTCATTCCTTGTGACTCTCAATTTTCCTTGTCTGATTTTCAGGTTGCAGAGCATGAATCTGGAGTTGCTTCATTCCCTGATATAACACCTCCTATTGTATCTCAGACATCTGAGACTTTTCCGACTGTTACATATAGATTACAAGACTCTAATCTTGTGCCTATTCTACCAACAGACTCTGTTATAGCTCAGTCATATTCTATTATTATACCTGTTGTATCTCACAATATTCATCTTATGTAGGGGTGGCAATCGTGTCGTGTCATGTCATAATCGTGCCGTGTCTAAACATGTCTCGTGTCTAAACGGATAAATTTTAAACGTGTCTAAACATGTCTCATGTCTAAACGTATAAGTCGTTTATCGTGTCTAAATGTATAGAATTGTTTAGACACGGGTTCCGTTAATCTCAAACTTATATACGCTTTAAATCAGATATATACACAAATTCATATATATACAAATCCAAATATACAAAGTAAGGTCTTCATAGATCAATATTACAAAGTAAGTGAGTATTTTAATATTTTATTATTATTATTATACTTAAACGTGTCTAAACGTGTCACATGTATACACAATACGATTATACACGAATAGTTAATTGTGTTTAATCGTGTTTAATCGTGTTTATACAGATATCCGCAGATCTGAGTTGTTTAGACACGATTAATAATCGTGTCTAAACGTATAAGAGTTGTTTAGACACGGGATCCATTAAGGTCAAACCCATATACGCTTTAAAGCAGATCGTGTCGTGTCGTTTAATCGTGTCGTGTCAAAAATTGTCAGCCCTAATCTTATGCAGACTAGATCTAAGACTCAAGCTCAGACTCAAGCTCAATCTGGTCAAGTGGCCTCTCTTCATGCTCTTTTATCTTTTTCAGAAGATTCTCTTGCTCTGCTTAATGATGAGCCCAAATCTGTTCATCAAGCGTTTCATAGTCCACATTGGAAGGCTGCTATTGAGGAAGAATATTCAGCTTTACAACTCAATAATACGTGGTCTGTGGTTGATCTTCCTCCAAGTAGGATACCAATTGGTTGCAAATGGATGTTTAAGATAAAGAGGAATGCAGATGGGTCTATTGCTCGGTACAAAGCAAGGTTAGTTGCTAAAGGTTTTTCACAAACACCGGTTTTGATTTTCAAGAAAAATTTAGTCCTGTGGTTAAATCTACAACTGTTCGTATAGTGTTATCCTTAGCTTTATCTCACAAGTGGAATTTAAGGCAAATTGACATTAATAATGCCTTTCTTCATGGGGAATTAACTGAAGAGGTATATATGGTTCAACCTCCAGGGTTTGAAATCACTAGCAGTTCTGAAATTCCTCTTATTTGTAAGCTGAAAAAGCTTTATACGGTTTAAAACAAGCTCCTAGAGCTTGGTTTGAAAAACTCAACTGTTTTCTTGTTCAAAATCTGCAGGTTTGGGCATATGTGGCTGACAGTTGTTTGTTTATTAAGCAAACTGATTTAGGTTCTGTTTTTCTGTTAGTCTATGTTGATGATATAGTTGTAACATGTCCTTCTACATCTGCTATTGCTGAGGTAATTCAAGTCATTAATTCTGAATTCAAACTTAAGGATCGTGGTAGTCTTAGTTATTTTTTGCGCATGGAAGTCACTGCCATAGATGAGTTTTTGCTGTTGAATCAGAAAAAATATATTCAAGATCTTATTGTTAAGTTGGGTCTTTCCGATGCTACTACATTTCCTACGCCTATGACAGGTACATGCTTATCTAAGACAAGTGTTGTCATGTGTTCAGATTCATTTGAAGATGTTACTTTGTACAGGAGTACAATTGGAGCATTGCAACACATTTGTGTTGCAAGACCCAATATAAATTTTGATGTCAGCAAGCTCAGTCAGTACATGCAAACGCCTTCTCTGAGTCATTGGAAAGCTACTTTGCATATTGTTAGATATTTGAAAGAAACTATAGATCATGGTCTTATGTTTCATAAGAATTCTTTTCCTATGAAAGAAATTTCTCTAACCTCATATACTGATGCAGATTGGGGTGGAGACATATCAGACAAAAAGTCTATATCCAGGCACTATCTCTTATTAAATGGCAATCCAATTATATGAGGTTCAAAGAAGCAATCTGTAGTAGCTCGTTTTAGTGCTGAAGCCGAGTTTAAGGCAATTGCCAATGCAGTGTGTGAACTCATTTGGGTGAAGTCGCTTCTTACAGAAATGGGATTACAATTGTCTTCAGTTCCAACTATCTGGACAGACAGTACAAGTGATGCTGCTATTACTGAAAACCCAATACAACACTCTAAAATGAAACATGTTGAAATTGATATGTTTTTTGTGCGAGAGAAAGTGAATTCTGGCCATGTTATGGTTAACTTTGTTCCATCCAGTGAACAAATTGTTGATATCTTTACCAAACCTCTAACAGAGAAATTGTTTGTTCCATGCAGGAGGAAGTTAGGTGTGTTTTCTGTTTCGGAAGTCAATGATGACAAATCTCTAATGCTGCTTGCTCAAGTAATTTGTTCAGAGTAATTCTATGTTTTCTATGCTTTTTTGCTGAGATTAATGGGTCACAGTTATTATCATATTGATCATGTCCAATTTTTTGTTCTAGTTCATTATGATCATTCTTATTATTGCATGATTTTGTCATTCTTATCTTGCTTATGATGCAGTTTGCTGTTCTGTTTTGGATACATTCTGATTCATATTATTTAGATCATTTTTGGTACACATTTAGCATGATTAAGTGCAGTTTAAAGTCATCTATGTCATTACGAATATGCTATCATCTGAGACTTATTATAGTCATATATGTGGGGCGTTTTCTAGTTATGACAGATATGCAAGGGTAGTAAGTTTGTGTTTGAACTCTGCTTGTTGTAATATCTGTTTCTTCATCTGAAAAAAAGAAAAGAAAGAAGTTCAGTGCATCAATGTATGCTGAATATATTGACATAAAACCTGGCTTGATTCCAAAAATAGAGGTTGTTTCAAAGACAACGGCAAGATACTTTGAAATATCTCTTGAGGAAGTAAAGATAAGAGCTTAAACCCTTCAGTCAGTGTTGGTAAGATAAGGGATCAAACCCTTCTGTCAATAAAAAAAAATCAATCAATCAAATCAAAGAGGAAGAGAATAATAGAAAGAAAGATCAATCACTATGAGAAATTTGATAGTATCTAGCAAGCAGATGTTCTTGACAGCTTAATGCTTTTGAATATGTTATTATGATTAGTCAGAAGTTCCATTGTGTGACTAAGTATTTTTCAGTTGAGTGTATATTCTAGTGATAGTGTATGTGCTGAGAATGCAGTTGTGCATGAAAAATGTGTACTGAGAATGATTTACATGAATATGTTTTAGTCTGTGTTAGAAATGTTCAGTAAGTCTGTTATTTTTAGAAAGGTAAGAGTCAAAATGTGTGTTTCTGATAAGTAATGATCATTAGAACTATGATGATGTTTCAATTTGGTCATGATCATTGTGTAGTAACTGATGTGATATTAACCTCAGCAAGAATGAAGCTAATGAACACATAGATTTGTTCTGGTGGTTTCAGATTGACAGCAAGGTTGTCTTAAAAAACAAGGAATTGGATCTTGATCTGGAAATGTTAGGATATATGTATAATTACATATAATTAGGGATCAGATCTGCAAATATTGAAAGGAACAAGTTGTAATTTTCAGTTTCTTCTAGTCTATAAATAGGATAGACTTGTACCAGATTTAACTAACTTGAAGCTTCAATCAAGATTACTTTCTTAACATTCAAGTAAGCTTTCAATTCTCTTTTCTCTTAGCTTATTCTAAGATTCCTATCACACGCACTATTGGAATGTCAATGGGTGAGACCCATTTGGTTCAGTGCTGTGGGTTTCCGGTGGGAGGAGGCCGAGAGACCAAGGTGGGAAGAATAGGTCACGGAAGTCATGAACAAAGAGATGGAGAGCACGGGCGAAGGAGACAACCTCAAGACAACAATGGAAACTGTGGCTTGGGAGATATGGAAAAAGCAATGTTGGGCGTACCATAATAATGAGACACCACGACCGACCCTAACACTCGAGCGAGGACTCAAACTGGCTCGGGAATCGGGGATGCATGGGCATCCACAATGTGACACCCCACCGACTGGGGAAGGGACAAACCGAAGCTTGGAATGGAAACCACCCGAGCAAGCACTACAAGAAACTCGAGCATACACATCGGCAAAAATGCGTTGCTAACTGTATAAGTACCGTTGTTAAGGCTTAACAGCGACGAAATCTTCGTCGCGGTAGCCCCCGTCGTTAAAGGTCTATAGGTCAATAATTTATCGTTGTAAAAGGCTTGCCGCTGTTAGCATGTGGCTCCCAACGTCAACTTTACAGCGAAATCAGGTTGTTGTTAAACACATATGAACGACGACAACACTTTACCGATGTTATAGATTACTCTTAGTAATGACAACTGTTTGTCAATTTCTTGACTGATTTTGTTGTCGATTTTTTTGGCCGATTTTAAACTATTTGTGTTCATCCATGGCTTCTTCCTCCTTCTTCATCCATGGATTCTTCATCCATATATCATCACTTCATCTTCTCTGGCTTCATCCATGGCCGATTTTTTCACGACACTTCATCCATGGTGAAGGCATCGAAGAACCAGCATTTCTCGAGCTCCAGCTCGCCTTCTACAGGTCCAGCTTGACTTCTCCAGCTCCAGCTCGACTTCTCCAGCTCCAAGTCACCTTCCCAGCTCCAGGTCGAGCAGGCCTTCATCCATGGAACTTCGAGCAGCTCCAACACTTCATCCATGATAGGTCGCTCGAGCTTCAACTCGCCTCCAGCTCAAGGTCAAGCTTCAACTCGCCGAAAGGAAGCCGACAGGGTGAAAGGAAGGGAAGGTGAGCTTAAATCCTTTGGAAAACGTTTTGAATGAAGGGAAGGTAAAGGGAAGGAATGGAAGACAAGAGGAAGTTCTGTAAAACCTTGATTTGTTCTGTAAATAAGTTGTTGAATGAAAAATTTTGAATTTTTAAATCAGAGCGGGAAAAAAATTTGAAAATTTGAATTTTTAACAACAACAATAGTCGTCACTAAATAAACTATTTTACAACAACAATTAAATCTGTTGAATGACAATACAAATGTCGACAATATATTGACACATAAACGTATTCTTACATTTTCCCGGTACTTATGTTTTAACGACGACAAATATTGATTAGTTACGGCAAAGAACCATTGTTGATATCGCTATATTTACGACAGAACGTTTCGCATTTGAATATGTACATTTGCAATGAAAAATTCACCTGCTACTGTTGGAGTTATTTAACATCAAGTGTTGGTCGACATTACACATTCATCCATGTAAAATATAAAGTGACGGAAAAAGTTAACACTAAATGTATCCTATAACGGTGGAAAATATATTGTGCATAATAAGTAATAATAACGACAACAAAAACTGTCAACACGGCAGTTTCATTGCTGTTGCAACAGATTCTTGTAGTGAAGGAACGACCAAGATAAACTGTGATGGCGCTTGGGACGAAAGATCGGCAAAGGGAGGAACGGGAGTGATCGCTAGGGACTATAAGGGCAATGTGGCGGGGAAAAACTCAACGAGGAGGGATATCTCAGCGGAAAACATGGAGGCCCAGGCAATACTACAAGGCGTGGAAATGGCCGTCCAACACGAATGGAAGGAAGTGATCATTGAATCGGACTCCGAAAAGATGATCAAATTACTGGATGGTTCGGCTATGGAGACGAATTGGCGATTAGAGAATATAGTCACCTCGATCCTAGATGTGGCATCACATATAGAATGTGTCACATGGAGATGGGTAAGACGAACCACCAATAGATGTGTGGATTGGGTTGCTAGGCAATCTAAAAGGGAGATGTGTTCGGTAAATTGGGTTTGTACACCGCCATCTCCTTCACTATCTTTATTGTTGTTGGACAAACCGAATATGGTACTAATTTGAAGGAACGTTTTAAGTTGGCAAAAAAAAAAACATGTTAGTCCATTAAACTTTAACTTTAAATACGAAAATCAATATCAATCACTTTCCCTCAAACGTTAACTTTCCTTAATCTTTTTTTTTTTGGCCATCAACTTTTCTTAATATTTATTCTCATCAACATTGTCTTCCTTCTGATCGATACTGTTTCTTGTAGAAATGATCAAACTTGTTGTGTCTGAATTTCCCGGATGCTGACTTGGCAGTGAATTGAATGTCAATAGTTCGATGACCGCACACTTTCGCCTTAGCTCCGATGAACCTGCAAGAAAGGGAGCGCAACAGAGGGGGTAGACCTGTCAAAAATTGACCCGACCCGAAAATGACCCGGAATCGACCCGGTGTCGGGTCACAAAAAATGGATGACGGGTCATTTTCGGGTTGACCCGTCTGACCCGCCATAAGAGACGGGTCGATTCCGGGTTGACCCTTATGACCCGAACCCGACCCGTCCAAAACAAAACCCTAAATTCACTCCATTCGTTAGTTTTGTGTTTTGACAGCTACACAGACGCAGTCACGCAACGATTCACAGTTCACTCTCTCAAGACTCAAACCTCTCTCGCCAGTCGCCATTCCCTTCGACTTCGCCTTCGCCAATCGCCAGGGACCTGTCAATCTGTCATTCAATTCGCCTTCGCCTTCGAAGTTCGTCTGCTCGCGAAGCCACGCTCGCCTTCGCTTCTCGCGCAAGGCGCAGCCGACCTCGCCTTCGTCTGCTCTCGATCGACAGCCTGCTAAGTGCTACCACGCCTGCTACCTCGCCTTCACTGCTACCTTGTGTAAGTCCTACTGTGATTGTGTGCTTGTGTTTTGTGTAGTTCAGTAGTTGTGTGCTTGTGCGTGGACAATGGAGATGGTTGTAGTTGACTAGATGTGTGCTGTGAACTGGTTATTCGCTGGTTGTAGTTGAAGTTGTGTGCTTGTGAACTGTGATAGTCCTTCTACTATGATGATTCAAATATTGCAGTATTTGTAATTTGTTCTGTTCTTTTTGGGTTATTTGTGATGAAAATCATGAAATACATGCTGTAAGAGATTACATTGCACATTTGCACATGATTCAAATGTCTTGATTGATGTTTCTGTAACTGTGAGTTGTGATATTGGTTCACTGATTTTACACCAGATTTTTCACTGATGTTTGCACCAGATCTTGAGGCGGGTCAGGCGGGTCGACCCGTCAACCCGCCAGGTCGGGTTCGGGTCACACAATCTGACCCGTGACAGCCGACGGGTCGGGTTGACCCGTAACAGTCGGCGAGTCGAGGCGGGCCGGGTCGAACCCGACAGGTTGACCCGAATTGACAGGTCTAAGAGGGGGTACATCTGGGTCCTACTCCGATGCTTAAATGAGTGTACTGTGTGTATGAACTCAAAAACGTAATGAACGTATGTAAAACAAGAGTATTTATAGAGATGAAAGACCAAACCGTTATAAGCAGCTTAATATCTTTGTGAATATTGCGCCGGTAAAGAATATGATATCAGATATTACGGTTATTGCGTAATATTGCAGTTACCTTATGCAATCTTTATAGAATATGTGTCAGATATACGCAGAATATCGTGGCTATATATTCAGTGTCGGTATGTGGGACTAGAGTTTGAGAGATTTGACTCTCTTGACGAGCGCTCCCATGACGAGCAGTATAAGACCTTGGCTTTGGCCGATGACGATATGAAATAAGGCTTTAGCGTCCACTTTATTTTTGGGTTTGGTGTTGGACCGCTTTATGGGTGCTAGCTTACCCTTACTGTGGGCCGACCCAGTTTTGAATGATGTGGGTTTTATCCACTACAAAGTTATTGGGCCTTCGAGTTCTTACCCAAATTGGGCCGTCACTATCAATTCCCAAGATTTGCCCCTGAAGCTTCCCCTGAAGCTTGAGTGAAGTTTCTTCGGTCGAGCTTGATCTTGTGATAGGGTTTGAGATAGTGACTTATGGATTGAACCTTTAGCTGTCCTTGCATGCTATTAGTGCCTTTTTGTGCTCCATATCCTTTGGCGAATGGTTTTCGGTTGCTTAGAGTTTTCAGAAAGTTTGATCTCTTACCTTATTAGGCGAACACTTTGGGTTGCCAGGGTTTATGGATGCTCATTCACCACTCTTTGGGCGAACACTACCCCCGTTGTGAGGGTTTTAGGAGAGGTTTGGTATAGCTTTTGGCGATCACCTTTTTGTGTAAGGTTTTGACCATTTAATGGATGCACTGTTAGCGAGAAGTCGAAAGAACATATAAGGCATATCTGTCTCTTTGTCTTCCGTAACCAGGGGGTAGGCTGACAATTTTTCATACCGTTTCGACCTTTTGTCTCCCCAATGTGACTCTTGAAATTCTGACATTACTTCGATTTTACCCAAAGGGGTGTAATCATTGTCTGAGCCAATTCAGACATACCCGTTCAGTTTCTCCAATTTTAGCTATAAAAATCTAAACTTTGACATTTAGCCCTTTACGCACTCAAGCCTTTGCATTCCAGAGTTCAAGTGTTCTTTAATTCTCTGTTCCAACTTTCTCTTTATCATATTTTACCTTTAGTAAAGTTCTCATTTTTACCATGGCTAGCAACAAGAATCAAACTTATGGCAAGGGATCATCATCATCATCCAAACCTTCTCATGTCCAGTCTACTTCTGGATAGAAAGTTGCGGTCATGGCTTCCAATGCCCCTCTCATTATTAGGGATGCTTCTTCCCGGCACAGGACCAAAGAGCTCCTGCGCCAAAACCGATTTCTAGTCAGCCGGTAGTCGCACCGGTAGTGGTGGACGTGCCTGAGACAAATGACCCCGCATTTTCTCCGACAAGTAATCTTTTCTATTTTTTTTTGCTTTTTTTTAGTCGGTAAAGTTTCCTTTTTTTTTTTTTTATTTTAGTATTGTTCATGTCATTGTATTTTTGTTCTCAACTATGAAAATCAATATCAATTTCAACAGTTTCCTCAAACAGTAACTTTCCTTAATATTTATTCTCATCAACATTGTCTTCCTTCCGATCGATACTGCTTGTGATGTGACAGATCAATTTAATATTGATTAATAATAATAAAAAGTAATCAATATTAAATTGATCTGTCATTGGTAATAAATATATTATTATTACTTTTAGTAAATGCTCTTCACGGACTTTTTTTTTTGCCAAACTCTTCACGGACTTTAGTTATAGAAATTCCTACAATGTTGATTCAGTTTGTTGTGACAACATTTTTTATGTCAATATTGATTTGTAGCAATTAAAAGTAAAACCGTCACAATATGACATAATGATTTAACAAATTTTCATTTAACAAAGTGTCTCAAAAGTCGGCTAAGAATGGAAAAATATTTACGGTCAACACTTGTATCCCTTAAGAGTTGACTATTTTTTTTTGTCATAGTAAGTACTTCTATTTCAAACCCGATTTCCGTTGTTTTCGATGCTATTACAATCATTTCTCAAAATACTACGAAGTAAGAGTGGGGGTCTTTCAACCCAATCACTTAGGCACACTCCTAATCTTGTCTGCTTTGCGATCCAATTGACGCTTTCATTTGCGGTACGTCGGACTTTCCTCCATGTGATTCCGTTCGCATTCCTGGCTAATGCTTTGATGTTGTTGCACACAGTTTCGATCCGCCAATGGTGTAACTTGTCATTCAATTGGTTGATCACTATCTTCGAGTCCGATTCGACCACCACATTATTCCATCATTTCTCTAATACCAACCTCAATCCGAGCAAAATGGCTTGAGCTTCCATAGTCGTGGCATCCGAACCCGACAAGGTTCTGTTTGTCCCTCCCATTACATGTCCTCGCTCATCTCTTCCAATTACTCCAATCCCTCCATTCTCGTCCGGGGACACCAAGCCGCCTCACAATTAATCTTGATTTGGTGCCACCCACCCTTTGGCTACATTCTGGTTCGGTGGTTCTTGGGACATTGTTGGTTCGGTCATTTGCTCATCACGGATTCGCCTTGCTTCCTCAATCGTGGTTCTTGGGTTCGACATTTTTTCTTCAAAGGCCACTCGACATCTTGCTTTCCATACGATCCAACATGTCATCATAAAAAGTCTCCACCTCGTTTCTTGGGCATGCCTTGTCATCCCCGTTTCCTCTTGACATGCCCGTGCCCATTCATTGAAACATTGCGAGTTTTGTTGGTTCGGATCGAGCCCTAACAGGTCGGCCCACACCTCCTCCGTCCACCTGCATTTATATACCATATGCTCCCTATCCTCATCAAGACCACATATTGGGCAACTTACCGATACATTCATACCCCTTCTTTGGTGGTTCATCATAAGTGGTAGGGAGTTCAATTGGAGTCTCCACATGAAATGCTTGGCTTTTGGTATTATGTCGCTCTTCCATATTGCTCGCCACCCATCCTCGTTTGCAGCTCCTAGGTGTCCGTGATGGTTAGGATGGTTTCGGCCCGGTCTTTCATTTGGTTGTAGACCGACTGAACCGTCACGGTTCCTTCTTTTGTGTGTGGCCAAATCTGTCGGTCTTTCCCTCCTATTCATGGTATTTGGACTTGCAGTACCTGTAAAGCCGTTGTTGGTTCAATGATAGCATGTATCAACTCGACATTCCAGGTTCGGTTCTCCTTGATCAACTCGGCCACCATGACTTAACAGTTTGTCTCGCATTCCAGTCGGATGTCTATCTTGTAACCATCGATTGTATCCACCCACGGGTCTCTGAATGCTCTAATATTCTTTCCGTCTCCTATTATCCATAGTCCTTCACTGACTAGTTGATCGCGTCTGCTCAAGAGGCTTGTCCAACCCCATGAGGCTCGTCCTCCTTTCCTAGCCGTGATGATATCCCTTCCCGGGTAGTAAATCCCTTCCCGGGTAGTAAATCCCTCGCATTACCCGTACCCATAAAGCATTTGGTTCGACTTGCATCCTCCCAACCATCTTCACAAGCAAGGTCATGTTGAAAGTATTCAATTCTCTAAACCCCAAACCGCCATTGAGTTTGTGTTTTGTGAGTATATCCCACCTCCTCCAATGGATCTTTCGGCCCTCATTTGATTGTCCCCACCAAAAATTCGCTATCATCGCATTTACCTCCGCACACCAGGTTTTTGGAAGTTTGAACAAGTATCACATATGCCAGTATCGACGTTATCACGGATTTGATAAGAACCTCCTTCCCCGCTTGATTGAGGGTCTTTATTCTCCATCCGCTTATCTTGTTCTTTATTATCTCCTTTAGTATGCTAGGGCCGCCTTTTTTGATCTTCCCCAGACCGCCGGTAGGCCTAGGTATTTCCCCGGTTGCCGAGTGATTTGTATTTGTAGGACATCCTCAATTTCCCTACATATTAGTCGGTTTGCTCCCCTATTGAAAGTAAAGGTGGATTTTTCCTCGTTTATTTGTTGACCCGATGCCCTACAATACTGCATTATAATATCCTTTAGATGCCTTGCATTCTCTATTGAACCTTGAATGAAGAATAGCGAGTCATCTGCAAAGAACAGGTGATGTAGTTCCGGGCAACCCCTTCCCAGAACTATCCCTTTCAACTTCCCCTCATGTATGTCTCTCTCCACCATCCGTGATAGAACATCCGCCAAAAGAATGAACAAGTTGGGTGATAGCGGGTTTGTCTGATTTTCCTACTTGGTTGGATGGTTGTGGTACGGTTTCCATTCACTAACACCCTGTATGTTGGTGTTTGTACACACACTCTCATCCATCCAACCCATTTTGGACCAAATCCTCTCTTCTCCAGACTCTTTAACAAGAATTCTCATTCTACCCGATCATATGCTTTTTGCATATCTAGGTTTAGGGCGCATTCCACCCTATTTGGTTTCCCCTTGTTTTCGAGATAGTGAAAAACCTCATGTTCCACCATTATGTTGTCCTGTATAAGGCGACCTGCTACAAAAGCGCTCTGGAAAGGGGTGGTAAGATAGAATAGATATACTTTCAATCTATTCACCAATACTTTGGATATCACCTTATACACAAAATTACACAAGCTTATGGGACTAAACTCATATGCATGCGTCGAATTTGGTACTTTTGGCAACAATGTTATATTAGTTTGAGTTAGGGATGTAGGAAAGATACCCGCTTCGAGGAAGGCTTTGACCGCGCTGAAGACATCTGGGCCCACTATGTTCCAGTTCCTCTGATAGAATAATCCCGGAAATCCGTCTGGCCCTGGCACCTTTGATCCCCCCAAATGAAACACCGCATCTTTGACTTCCTCCATTGTCACCCTCCTTGTCAAGTCTGAGTTGATCTCCTCACTAATCTGGTTTGGTAAACTATCCAGTATGGAATAATCAGGCTTTACTGATTCCGTGGTAACTGCCTTTTCATAGTAACCCCTGACCTCTTCCATAATCTCCCGGTCTTTTGTGATCCACTCTTCTCTTTCCCATTTGAGACGTGTTAGGCGGTTTCTCCTCCTTCTTGAGTTTGCGGTGAGATAAAAAAATGTTGTGTTTCAGTGTCCTTGGGTAAGCCACTTTACCCTCGCCCTTTGTTTCCAATAGAGTTCCTCCCGCTTCCATAGTTCCCTGATATGACGTTAAGTTCAATCTCCTCTTCGTGAACTTCTATGTTTTGAGGACCTCTCCCAATTTGTTTTAGTCTTTGTTTCGCCTCCCTCATTTGTGTCGTATTGTTCCCAAATCTTCTCTTGCTCCATTCAATGAGACTCCGCCTACATTTGCCCAGTTTCGGCCAAAGTGGTGTTTGGTTCGGCCGGTTCAGCTCGTTCTCTCCTCATACGGTTCGGATCACCTCCTTACATTCCAGATTTTCAAGTCACATCTCTTCAAATCTGAATTTTCTTGGTCCCCTATGTAGCTCCCTCCATTTCGTGATGATCAAAGGAGAATGATCTGATCCTACCACCACTTCGTTCACACATTAGGCATTTGGGAATAAAGATGCCCATCCTGCATTTATGAGAACCCTATCCAATCGCTCGTACACCCGTTCCAATCCGCTTCTATTATTACACCAAGTATACCATTGCCCTTTTGAACCCATATCCTCCATCCTATGTCTTCTATCAAGTGGTTAAAAGCATATATTTTCCTTTGCGGTTTCATATGGCCACCCTACTTTTCATGATGATGCATAATTTCATTGAAATCACATTGACAACTCCATGGCTCATTTCGGCCCCTCCCCACATCTCGAATCTCTCCCCAATTTCTATACCTCGCACCTTCATCCGTGTTTGCATGAACCCATGTAGAAAATCATAGATTTCCTGACTAGTCCACCACCCTTGTGTCTATCATGTGTGGACTTGACCCCAGGATTTGTATGTGGATATTTTTGCTCCACCATAGTGCTAATCCTCCCGTTCTCCCGACCGGTGGTACATAGTATGCCTCATCTAACCCAATTTGTTCACATATTTACTCACAGTAAGCATCACCATTCTTTGTCTCCATTAGAAAAATTATTTCTGGGTGATACTTTCCATTGAGGTCTTTCAAATGTCGAACGGTCAAGGAAGACCCCAATCCCTGACAGTTCCAAACGATTGTACTCATTGATCCCGTGTGACTGTTACAGGACAACCACCAAAACCTGTATCAACATGTTGTATCTCACCATTCGTCTAAATTGGGACATCGAATAGTACCTCCTCACTACGTACTTTTGGTACCCTTTTCCTTGCATGTATGTCTTTAGCTATGTTCTTCTTTCTTCCCCTTCCACTACATGATTCCTTTCCCCCTTTCGGTTCGGTTTGGTCCTCTTCCCCTTTCTAGCTCTTTTCGAACCAAACTCCTCTTCCTCCCCTTCCTAGTTTCTCTTGAGATTCATTTTGTTCATGAATGGGATTAAACCCGTCTCCTTTTCCCTTTGCAGTCGCTCACTCCCAGATTGTCGTGACTCAGATGGAGTCTCCACTATATATGCTTGAACTTCTGTTGTATCCATCGGATCTGTTTTATGCTTGAAACCGTCCGACATCTGGATGATTATTGGTGAGATGAGTGGTTGGACAGAGAATGTTTTTCTATTCATTTGTTTGTCTGTTGCTGCATCATGCCCTTGATGCGATTGTATTGGTCGGTTTCTCCATGCATAACACTTGGGTTTGTTTCGTACACTTGAATCAGCCATATGGTTCAGTTTGGTCAGTTGTGGCAACTGGTTTGTCACAGCAGCCTGGGTGGTTTGGGTTGGGGGGGGGGTTTCTTTGTCATAGAGGTCACAGTCGGTTCTGGTATGGCTATGTATGGTTTGGGTGGAGGGCTGGATATGTGGGATATGTGGTTTCATGGTAGTTTGTGGTTTGGTGGATTGGTTCGGTCAAGGTCTTATTGGTGGGGTTGGTTGGTCTTGATGTGGTTCAGTGATAATCATCGGTTGGTGGTGATCAAAATATGATTTAGTTCGGTGATCATATTGAGGAGGTATGGTTCAGTGACTAGTTTGGTTAGCTTGGTTCGGTCTAGGTGCAGTTGCTATGCCTTTGCCCCTCTCATATGGTATGATGGTGGTGCTGTCGCATATAGATCTCCCCTCCTCAGTTTTGTCATCTCCATCTGGTATGCTCTCATCTCGATCCATCGGATCATCCTCTTGGGCTTGTTTCTCCCCCATGTCCGGATTTGTCTTCTCCCTCTCGTGCTCTTTGAATTCATTCATTATATCAAACCATGACCTTCGGGCACCGCTCTGTCTCTCCTTCTCACCACTCCTTAATCCCCCACCCGTTCTACTCTCCCTTCTCATCTTTGGTCTTTGGACCGACATCCACGGACCATACATCGGTTGCCCTACTATTGCTTCTGACATAATGACTACCTCCTTACACACCTGAGTGGTGTGTCCCAACTTCCCACACCCATAGCAAAAATCTGACAGACGTTCATATTTAATGGATGCCCACTGTTTTTCACCCCTAGAATTGCTCCACCAAAAAACCGACATCAAGGACTCATCCACTCTCACTTCCACTTTCATTCTCATAAAAGTTTTTTGGAGACTTTTCATCTTCTCTTCCACCTCTATGACATTGCCAATTTTTCCACCAATGAACATCGCATTTTCCAAACTATACTTCTCAAGTCCTAGATCATGCACTTGTACCCAGAACTGAACTTTCTTAAAATCAACCAGTGCTAGGCCTACGGTGGGGCTCCATTTCTTCATGCTCATACAGTGTCCTTGGACTGACCAAAGTGACATATCAAATATTTGCTTTTTATCATCCTCATTCTCGAACTCAAACATAACTACCCTATCAGATACATCAGATATGACAACTGATCCGTAGCTCTCCCATGCTAGTTTGAGAACGTTATTAATTGCACCCGCCTTGATTTCTGAGATATGATCATTCCCACATATCTATCACTTTTTTCCAATATGGGGTTTGACGGCAGTTTCAGTTCGTGATTTCTCTGGATTATTCTATCGGTCGAACTTCCACTATGATCACTCATCGTGTGATAACCGAGTCCAGATGTCGTCACCGTCGTTGCACCTAATCTGGCAAAAACAGACACGAAAAGAAGGATATTATAGTGTCTGTCGATTTTAGTCACACTGGGGCATAATCTGATCTCCACTTCGGTTGGCCTTATGGTTGCCGCTAGGAATTGAGGACACCGTAACGGTCTAGAGTTGTAAGACAATGCTTCCTCTGCTCTTCTGTGTGCTCGATTTTCTGTAGCAATGCGACTAGCTCTACACAGGATCCCTTTCCGCTTCGCCCGAGTTTTCCCAGCTGACCTTGCTTACCAGGATAAACTCATCGTTACTCCCTTCCCTTGCTTTCACTCCTTTCTTTATGCCGATAGCAAGAAAAATTGGAGCTTGAGCTAGTTTAGGGTTTGAGCTAAAACATATATGATGTTCATCCCGTCCCTCTTCAATTGCATGGCGCTGATCTTCGTGTGAGACTTAAGACGTACGCCTTAACCAACTGTCTCAAAAGTCCGAACTTGTGAGTGAAGGCGACCGGTATACTCTTAAGTCATCTTAAGATCCTCCCTTAAACTGACGTTTATGAACATCAGTTTAATACCATGGGCTTAGTGCCCGACCTCGGCCTTTAATGGGAGTTTTTCAACGTCGCCAGGATTTGAACCTGCGCGCTCTGATACCATGTTGAATTTAGATAATCATACACACATTTGAACAAGAGCATAAGCTCATACTTTCATAGCATACCGAACTGATTTTCACTAATACATTACACCTCTATTTATATTACATTATAGCTACTTATTCTACTACTACTTTTAACTACCATAGCATGAGTTGTATTTGCTGTATTTCATTCTTTACACTTCATGCTCCATGTTCCACATGCTCCACATATAGAGTAGATTCATTGCTCCACATGTCTTAACACTTTGTAGGTGTATAACACATGTTTAACAGCTCCACATATTGTTATGTTTCGACACTCCCCCGCAAGTTGAACAGTGGGGTCTCCAATGTTTAACTTGGATAGAGCTCGTCTGAAGTCTTTTCCGTTCACTGCTTTTGTAATTATATCTGCAAGTTGATATTCTGAGCGTACGAACGGAATAACGATGGTTCCATCTTCTAGCTTCTCCTTTATGAAATGTCGGTCAATTTCAACATGTTTGGTGCGGTCATGTTGAACTGGATTTTCAGAAATACTTATAGCTGCACGATTATCACATAGTATCTTGCACGGTTCTTGGACACGATAGCCAATTTCCTCCAATAACTTGTATCGCCATAGTACTTCTGTCAATCCTCGAGCAATCCCTCTGAATTCTGCCTCTGCGCTTGAAAGTGCTACCACTTTCTGTTTCTTGCTCCTCCATGTGACCAAGTTTCCTCCAACCTTGGCGAAGTATCCTGAAGTTGATCTTCGGTCAATCGGATTTCCGGCCCAATCTGCATCAGTATACACCTCGACCTTCAAGTGGCCATTGTTTTGAAACAACACTCCACTGCCTGGTGACCCTTTCAGATATCGCAGAATTCTGATTGCTGCTTCCATGTGATCTGTTTGTAGCCTGTGCATGAATTGACTTACCACACCTACTGCATATGCAATATCTGGCCTGGTGTGGGATAAGTAAATCAACTTTCCTACTAAGTGTTGGAATCGAGTTTGATCTGTAAGCTCGGCCCCTTCCACTATCTGAAGCCCATGATTCGACACTATTGGTGTCTCTGCTGGTTTGCAATCCACCAATCCAGTTTCTACTAGCAAATCTAAAATGTATTTCCTTTGTGACAAGAAAATACCTGTTTTAGATCGTAGAACTTCAATCCCTAAGAAATACTTGAGTTCCCCCAAGTCCTTCATTTCAAATTCCTGAAATAAATTTTTCCTAAGTAGGGATATTTCTTCTGCATCATCACCTGTAATAATCATATCATCCACATATATAATTAAACAGGTTACTTGACTTCCTCTTTTCTTGAATAACAAGGTATGATCCACATTGCTCTGGCTGTAACCATTTTTTCTCATGGCTACAGTAAACCTCCCAAACCATGCACTGGGTGATTGTTTGAGACCATATAGAGCCTTCTTCAATTTACACACCATTGATCCCTGAAATCCTGTCATGAACCCTGGAGGGGGTTCCATATAGACTTCTTCCTCTAAATCTCCATGTAAGAAAGCATTCTTCACATCGAACTGATGTAACGACCAATTTTGATTTGCCGCTATAGAAAACAAGACTCGTATAGTACCAATTCTAGCAACAGGAGAAAAGGTTTCAGAATAGTCAATACCATAGGTTTGAGTATACCCTTTTGCCATGAGTCGTGCTTTGTATCTCTCAATTGTTCCATCTGCCTTATGCTTCACGGTGAACACCCATCTGCATCCAACCGCCCTCTTCCCATATGGAAGATCGCATTTCTCCCAAGTCTTGTTTTTCTCCAAGACCTCCATTTCTACTTGTATTGCCTTCCTCCATTCCGGATGTTTGAATGCTGTCTCCACCGTGCTAGGTATATCCTGTGAATATACTGCAGCCGCAAAAGCACGAGCCGTTGGTGATAAGCTCCCCTTGACTAGGTTTGTTACTGGATATCGGCTTGCTTTTGGACTATACTCTGGTTCATATCGTACTGGAGGAACACCTCTGTTTCTCCTGGTCGGGAGTACATATCTCTCTTGTACAGGTGATTCTTCCACAACATCATTAGAAGTATCATTACAAGGAGTCACTTTAGAGTTACTAACCTCAGGGATATCAATCGAGGTTGGTGTTGAAGTGGAAGCTGAATCATCTGAGACCTGTATTATGGGAGTCAACGTCTCGGTGGTTCCACCAACTTGCTCTTTTGGAACTATCTCAGTCAACATTGGTGTGGTTAAAGTCGTTAGGTTCAACCAATCTAATGGACTATCTTCATTAATACTCTCCCCTGGACATGAGATTGGGATGAATAATAGAATTCTGTTTTCAGAAAAGTACAATCCATCGTGATATACATGCGATTGGTTTTTGGATTAAAACATCGGTAGCCTTTTTTATGAATCCCATACCCGACAAACACACATTTGACTAAACAAGGATCAAACTTGGATCGATCCGACTTGGGGATATGTACAAAGACAGAGCACCCAAAGATATGTGGTTGGAGTGTTAAGGCTATTGGAACACTCATATGACTGGATAAAACTTGAAGTGGTGTTTGGAGCTGGATCACCTTAGTTGGTAGACGATTAAGAAGATAGACTGACGTTGCTACAACTTCTGGCCAAAATGAGTTTGGAACATTTGACTCCAGCATTAATGCCCTTGTCATTTCCAAAAGCTGACGATTTTTTCTTTCTGCTACCCCATTCTGTTGAGGAGTATGTGGACAAGTGGTTTGGTGTATGATGCCTTTGGTTTTAAGAAACTGTTGAAGTGAGGAACTTACGAATTCTCCGCCATTATCAGAACGGAGTACCTTTATTTGTTTACTAAACTGGGTCTGAACTAGATTGGTAAATTCTACAAACTTATTGAAGACTTCAGATTTATGCTTAAGGAAGTATACCCAGGTCATGCGTGAATAATCATCGATAAAAAGCAAAAAATACCTAAAGCCAGTGTTCGACATACATGTACCATTATTTGGAGCTGGTCCCCAAACATCAGAGTGAATTAAGGAAAACACAGACTTGGCTCTAGATTCAGACACTGGATATGATTGTCTATGGCTTTTAGCAAGAATACAGGTTTCACACACAAGTTTGCTATTTGACGGAAATATACTAGGGAGTAATTTATGAAGGTACCCGGCAGATGGATGACCCAACCGTCGATGCCACAACCATTGTTGTCTGGTGACTGTCCTGTGAGCAAGCATTGCAGTTCCGTGTTGAGTCACTTCCTCCACATAATACAAGCCTTGACGTTCAACTCCACGTCCAATAACCTTCCCCGACTGAATATCCTGTAAAAGACAGAAATTGGGATACATCAGTACCATACAGTTTAACTCTCTTGTTACATGACTTATGGATAGTAACTTGCAGGCTAAGCTGGGCACATAAAGACAATTCTGCAATTTAATTGTTGAAGAAATATCAATGGTTCCGGTTCCTTGAACCGGCATTAAGTCTCCATTTGCTGTCTGGATCATTTCTTTTCTTAGTGCCGACTGATTTATAAAATCTGCCTTGTCAAAACTCATACTGTCTGTGGCCCCACAATCAAAGAGCCATTTACTGTTTTCAATGGTTCCTACATGGTTTGCGGTGCCGATTGATGTTGTGGTTGCGTTTCTGGAACCGAGTCCATGATCAACACGGTCTCGTCGTTGACTCTTCCATCCTTCGGGAAATCCTTCGAGTTCGAAGCATTCGTCCCGACTGTGACGAGACTTTCCACAATGGCTGCATCTCATGTTCCTCCGGTCCATGACTAGTCACAAACTGATATAGTACACTGAATCAGCAACCAAACCAGATTAGTGAACCAAACTAAAATTACTGAACATGCTTACTGAACCGGCTTACTGAACCGGCTTACTGAACCGGCTTACTGAACCGGCTTACTGAACCGGACCGAATTTACTAAGCCAATCGAACCAGACCAGATTTAAACCAGACAAATTAAAACAGGACTGAAGGACCGTTGGTGAAGGACTGCATGAAGTTTCTACGCGTGCATCTGACAGGATTCCCTCCGTTGTCTTCAACCAAGAGTGCTGCGTCTTCAAGGAACGCGTGCTGGAGTCCCCGCGTCTTCAAGGAACAAGTGACACCAGTTGGAGTCCCCACGTTTTCAAGGAACGGGAAGCTTCACGAAGTGCAACGGAGCTGATGCAACGGGGCTGGCGAGCTACCGATCGAGCTGGACTGAAGGCTCACGAACGGGCGCTGGCGAGCTGGACTGGAGGCTCACGAACGGAGCTGGCGAGCTGGACGTGGAAGATCTGTGAAGCTGCAGTGGACAACGAGAGCTGCAGTGGAGCTGCTCACGGCACAGAGCTAGGCGACACGGAGCTGTTCGAACTGGAGCTAGGCGAACCAGGCGAGCTTGACAGCTAGGCGAACGGAGGGAGCTCGGGGCGAGCTTCGACTGGATGATGAAGAACAAGGTAACCCTAATCTCGAACTTGTTCTGATACCATGTGAGACTTAAGACGTACGCCTTAACCAACTGTCTCAAAAGTCCGAACTTGTGAGTGAAGGCGACCGGTATACTCTTAAGTCTTCTTAAGATCCTCCCTTAAACTGACGTTTATGAACATCAGTTTAATACCATGGGCTTAGTGCCGACCTCGGCCTTTAATAGGAGTTTTTCAACGTCGCCAGGATTTGAACCTGCGCGCTCTGATACCATGTTGAATTTAGATAATCATACACACATTTGAACAAGAGCGTAAGCTCATACTTTCATAGCATACCGAACTGATTTTCACTAATACATTACACCTCTATTTATATTACATTATAGCTACTTATTCTACTACTACTTTTAACTACCGTAGCATGAGTTGTATTTGCTGTATTTCATTCTTTACACTTCATGCTCCATGTTCCACATGCTCCATATATAGAGTAGATTCATTGCTCCACATGTCTTAACACTTTGTAGGTGTATAACACATGTTTAAGAGCTCCATATATTGTTATGTTTCAACACTTCGAAGTTGTTTCCATGTAAGGCAGAGACAAATTGATTGCGTCTTGAATTAATGCCCAATGATTCCAAACCTGCAGCTGGGGATCCGACAGAGATTTGACTTGTCCTATGTTTCTTTGTTTTTCGCCCAAATCCAATTGGTCCCCGACAAAAACGGGAGAATGTTCTCTCACTACAATTGAGGAGAGAGAAAAAACTGGTGGTGATAGAAAGACAATGCTTAAAGAATTTTTTTTTTTTGGTCAAGTCTTAAAGATGACTACGGTGCAAGTAATTTTAGATATGGAGTAAATATATCAAAAATGTTACCAATTTATATGAATCCTTAGACCCCCACCACGGAAATCAATAAAAAGTAATATATTAAAAAACATTGTATATATAAAATCATAACCATTCTTAAATGATGGTTTTAGTATGACATGTCACTGAAATTTTATTTATTTTAGTATCACATGTTTACTAAATTATTTCTTAAGGATTTTAATTTTTAAATGTTATAACCTATATACTAGATAATCTGAACATCAAATAATTATTTTATGAATCATTATACTGTTGAATTTTATATAACTTTTATTTATTTTATAACCCAGCAGTGTGACCAGATAAACCGGATCTAAACCGGATGAAGTTCGAATTGTCTTTCATAATCCGATTTTGATAACAATGCATTCATGTCAATTAGATTTAAAGGTCTACGACTCTACTCGATCCTTAAGTGTGTACTTGTATTTTGTTGAGTATTGATAGTGATAACCCAATAAGGAAAAGGCCCCAGGGGCCCAATAGCCATGGAGGGGTGAACCCAGGTTATTCGAACCGGACTGGCCCATGCTAAAGTCAATCTGGCCCTCAATAGAGTGACTCAAAGTCGAGCCCAAGCTAGGATGGACGCCAAAAGCTCCATCGTTGATCGCCATTCATCACCAAGTCGCGAACTCCTACTGCTCGCCATAGGAGCGCTCTCCCTGAAGAAAGCTCTGCCTCTCTTCTCTGGTCCTACCAACCGTTCCTAAAGATATGGTCACGGTATCCCGCATATCTCGGGCACATATTCTCTAAAGATTACATATGGTAACTGCAATATTACGCCATAACTGTAATATCTGCTATCCTAATCTTCACCAGCACAATATTTACTAAGATATACTGTTGTCTTCTCCGGTTTGGTCTCCCCTACTCTATAAATACTCTTGCTTTTTAATACATTTATGACGTTTTGAGTTATATACACACATACTCATTTAAGCATCGGAGAGGGACCCAGAGACACCCCCTCTGTTGCGATCCCCTTCCTGCAGGTTCACCGGAGCTAAGGCGAGAGAACCTTCCATCCATCCATTGGCATTCAATTCATGGCCATATCAACATTCAGTAAATAAAGACCCAACACTTGGCGCCGTCTGTGGGAACGAGTGATACAGCCATGCAAACTCGATCCAAAAGCAATCGTTGTAACCAGACCAATGAGCAGTCCTCTGACAGCTCTAATTCCGCCTCCGCTTTGCCGCTCCACCAAGAACCTGCTAGCCAAGCAGCACCTAATGTCGTCCCCCCAAGGGCGGCCCGAGAACACGTTGGCAATTCCAGACCGACTCCCGCTCCCAACCACACCGAGACTCCAGCACCGCAAACCGTCCACATCGCTGGGGAAAATATCAAGTTAACCCCGGAGATGATATCACCGCTGGAGGCAATCTTAGAGCAAGCTCGCCGACAAGCCTCTGCTCCTCAGGAAAACGCTCGCCCCACTGCCGCTGGGCCCCTGCCAACAGAAACTGAAAATCCGGGCACCACAGCCCCTAGGAAGATCGGGAGATGACATCGAGACACCAGTCCCTACCCCCGACGTCCACTGAGTCGCCGACAGCTACCTATTCCACCAATCCATCTGGTGCCATGCCGAATGGGGTGCCGCTAAATCAATGCAGTCTGGACCAGGTGGACGAGCTTATCCACAAAAGGCTCCAGGAAACGATCAGCTCATCCCTTTGCCGATGATCTCATCGCCATCAAAATCCCGAAGGACGTCATCACCAGGGCTATCCCCGAATACAGTGGTGGAGGAGATCCCACTATCCATGTCAACAAGCATGAGACCTCTCTTTTGGGTAAGTCAAATGATCCAAATCACTTGGCTTTATTATTTCCGTCAACCCTATTGGGTTCAGTGTCGTCCTGGTTCTTCGGCCTCCCTGCGGGATCCATAGGGACTTGGTCAGAGCTGAGAAGCAAGTTCCTAGAAAGGTATATGGGCAAGTGTCAACTGATGAAGAGTGTGGTCGCCCTGGATGCGGTCAAGCAGCAGCCTGGAAAGTCACTGGCTGATTTCTATGGGTGTTTCCATCAAAACGTCACAGAGATAGATTGTCGAGTCTCGGACGGGGAGATTATTCGAGCCTTCTATCGAGGACTGGATGTGGCCAATAAGGCCTCGAGAAAGCCGCGCAACAGTTACCACGTGCAGGAGATTGAAAAGATGGAAGAGCTGGCGGATAGGGCGAAAGGTTTCATAGATCTTGAAAGGGCGAACGCCGATGCTAATTTCCTGACGACCTCGCTAAGGGTGATTCCTAAGCCCCGACGCGATGATAAAAAGGAAAAGAAGGGACGAGATAGCAATCCCCGAGCAGAAAACCCATGGCTTAGAAATCCAGAGGTTCCCGAGTATTTTACGCCCTTAAACAAGCAAATCTCGGCGGTACTAGTCGAGATGGAAAAAAGGTCTCTGGTAAGGCCACCGATGCCTTGAAGGAGTGGTCAGCCTATGGGGAAAGACACTGAGAGCTATTGCAGATATCATAAGTGCAAGGGCCACGAGACTGATGATTGTCGTATTTTGAAGCGGGATATTGAGAAGCTGATTCAGAGAGGGATGTTGAAAGAGTTCGTGGCAGGACGAGACATGAGTCGAACGCCACCAAGGCGAAACCGCTCGCCAGATCCGCCTAAGCAATCTGGCCCATCCCATAGCAGGATGGTAGTCAACCTGATAGCTGGAGGGTTTGGTACCGGAGGCGAGGGGTCACATGCAAGGGAGGTCTATGCGACTCAGATTTCTACATCGGTCTAGCTGGGGAAGCGACCTTGACCTGAAGAGGACATTGTCATTTCATTCTCCGAAGACGATTTGGCACATGTCACCACCCCTTACAACGATGCCCTGGTTATCACAGTCAATCTCGACGGTTGTATCGTGAAGAGAATTCTGATTGATGGAGGGAGCTCGACAGATATCTTGTTTCTGGACGCCTTAGAGAAGATGGACAAGTCCAATCGTGACCTGAAGAGGGTCTATTTTTCATTGATAGGATTTGCTGGGAGAACAACTTATCTGCTGGGAGCGATAACCTTGTCGGTGATTCTGGGCGAAGGATGGAAGAGCATCAAGGTGGCGGTCACCTTCCTAGTGGTCGACTCGCCTACATCTTACAATGCCACCCTGGGGAGGACCATGATCAATCCCAAAAAGATTGTGGCCTCCACAGTCCACCAAAAAATGAAGTTCCCCAAACCCAACGGGATTGGAGAAGTACTTGGCGATCAGCCTTCTTCGAGACAATGCTGTGTGAACTGCCTGCGCATAAAAAATCAAAGGGAAGCCCTCGCCATTGAAACAGAGTCTGACCCTCATGAGGACTTGGCTCGAACAGCGCCTATGGAAGAGTTAGAAGAAGTTGAGATTGATGGCCCGGACAAGAAGGTGCGCATCGGGACCACCTTGAACAATGACCAGAAGCAGGCCATGACTGCCCTCCTTAAGGAATTCAAGGAGTTGTTTGCCTGGAAACCAAGCGACATTCCAGGTATTAGCACTGACATCATCTCTCACGAGCTCAGGATAGACCCCTCTATCAAGCCGATCGCTCAGAAAAGGAGATCATTTGGGTCGGACAAGCGCTTGGCGATCAGATAGGAAGTTGGTAGGCTGATTGAAGCTGATTTCGTCAGAGAAGTGAGATTCCAGAGTTGGGTCGCCAACCCAGTTCTTGTCAAAAAATCAAATGGCAAGTGGAGGCTGTGCGTTGACTTTCGCGACTTGAACAGAGTTTTCCCCAAGGATTCCTACCCTCTTCCCAGAATTGATCAGTTGGTCGATGCAACCTCTGGTCACGAGATGCTGAGTTTCATGGACGCCTATTCAGGCTACAACCAGATCCGGATGCACCCAAATGACGAGGCTCATACCGCTTTTTATGCAGACGGGGACATTCTTTGCTACAAAGTGATACCCTTTGGTCTAATCAATGCCGGGGCGACCTATCAGCGGATGGTGAACCGCTTGTTCCAAGACATGCTGGGACGAAACATGGAGGCTTATGTGGACGACATGCTCGTCAAAAAAATCAAGGGCAGCCCTCACACGGCGGACCTTTACGAAGCTTTCGAATGCAGGAGGAGACACAACATTCGCCTGAACCCTACAAAGTGCGCCTTTGGAGTCAAGTCTGGCAAAATTTTGGGATTTATGGTAAGTGAGCGAGGTATTGAGGCGAACCCGGAAAAGCTCAAGGCTATTGAAGAGATGAAGTCGCCAACTTTCCATAAGGAAGTCCAATGTCTGAATGGTCGCTTAGCTGCACTCAATCGCTTCCTTTCCAGGGCGAGCAACAGGTCCATGCCATTCTTCAAGACTCTAAGGACCAACCGCAAGTTCGAGTGGACGCCAGACTGTGAGGAGGCATTCCAATCCTTGAAGCAGCACATTCAAACACTCCCAGCTCTGGCAAAACCCATTCCTGACGAGCAGCTCTTCCTTTACCTGAGCATCAGTGATGTAGCAGCCAGTACCGTCTTAATAAGGGAAGAGGATAATGCCCATAGTCCAGTGTATTTTGTTAGCAAGATGTTTAATTCTACAGAAATAAAATATGTCCAGATTGAAAAGTACCTCTATGCCTTAGTTATTGCTGCTCGAAAGCTCACGCGCACGACATTACAGTTCTCACCAATCAACCTCTCAAAAACTTCCTGCTAAAACCAGATTCTTTAGGAAGAATGGTCAAGTGGGCGATCGAACTCAGCGAGTTCAAGATCAAATTCGCGCATAAAACGGCCATCAAAGGTCAAGCACTAACTGATTTTATAGTGGAAAACACAAGTAATGGTATGACAGAAGCAAATAGCAGGCCAAGTTCATCAGCAAACACCAGTCAAATCTGGGAGCTTTATACAGATGGATCTTCTTCAAGAGAAGGCTCGTGGGCAGGTTTAATTCTCATCCTTCCTGAGGGCGAGCCTTTAAAATATGCGATCGCCCTAACGTTTCACGCGACCAATAATGAAGCAGAATATGAGGCTCTTATTACTGGACTCTGACTGGCAAAGGGAATGGGCATATAAGCACTCAAGGTAAAAAGCGACTCTGAACTTATTGTCAATCAGGTCAATGGCACTTACGAGGCAAGGGGAAAAGATGAAGAAGTATCTCGACATCACTAAGAAACTCGTTGGAGAAATTCCAAATTTTGCGATTGAGTCTATTCCTCGCCAAGAGAACCAGATGGCAGACTCTTTAAGCAAGCTGGCGTTTGGAGGGACCAGAATTCAAGATGTACAGTTCCTGGAAAAGGCCTTATGTTCAGTTCTCGACAACCGAGCATAGGTCTGCAATATTCAAGGACAGGTAACATGGATGACTCCATTCTAGAATTTCTTGAAAGAGGGGATTCTCCCAGAAGACGAAGGTGAATCCACAAGGATAAGACGCCTTTCAGCCAGTTACTTGATCATAGACGGAGAACTCTACAAACGAGGCTACTCGACGCCTTATCTAAGGTGCATTGCTATCCCGAAACTGAAAGAGTTCTTCGTGAAGCTCATAAAGGAGTGACAGCATGCCACGAAGGCACGCAGTCATTGACAAGAAAGATCTTCAGGCTGGGATACTACTGGCCAACCTTGGGAAAAGATGCGGCTGAATTAACACAAAGGTGTGAGACTTGTCAACAGTTTGCACCACGGTCCAGTCGACCGCCAATACTGTTGTCCCCAATGGTAGGTGCCTGGACTTTTTCTTAATGGGGAATGGATCTATTGGGTCCTTTTACCATTATTACTGGGCAGCACACTCACATCATAGTGGCGATCGACTACTTCACCAAGTGGATAGAGGCGAAACCTTTGGCCTCTACAACGGAATTTCATGTGATCAAGTTCTTGAAGATCAACATATTTTCCAGGTTTGGCATTCCCAAGATACTTATTACCGATAATGGTCCACAATTCGTAGGTAAAGAACTCAAATGGCTCTGCGAAGAATACCATATCGATAATCGGTTGAGCTCAGTGCATCATCCTCAAACGAATGGACAAGCTGAAGCAGCCAACAAAGTTGTTTTAGCAGGACTCAAGAAAAGGGTTCAAGCATTCAACGGAAATTGGGCAGAGGAGCTGGAAAACGTACTATGGGCTATCCGAACAACGCCTAAGGCAGCCAATGGAGAAACACCATTCAGTTTAGTGTATGGATCAGAAGCAGTAGCACCCGCTGAAATAGCGGTGCCTACCCACAGAATCCTACACTTTAACACTAAGGCAAACGAAATCGAGCGTAGGACCGACCTCGACTTGGCAGAAGAAAATAGGTGGCAATCAGAAAACACACAAGCCAAGATGCGACTGGCGACCGCTCGATACTTCAATAGAAAAGTCAGCGCTCGCCAATTTTCGTGGGGGAGATGGTTATGAGAAGGAATGAATTTACAAGACTGGACAGCCAGAATAAACTTTCAGCTAAGTGGGAAGGACCATACAAGTTAGTAGAGATCGCCGCCCCAGGATCTTACTATTTGGAAACAACTGAAGGCGAATGGATACCCTGTCCATTCAATTCTGAACATTTAAGGAGATTTTATACATAACTTGTAATCAAAATGTTATGTCAATAAAAGCAAGTCATTTCTTCATAAAGCATGACTACTCGAATCAAACTGAAGAAAAAAGATCTGACGCCAAAAGTTAGGCAAAAGACCTGATGACCGAATCAGGCATTGAAGAAAAAAGACCTGACGCCAAACGTTAGGCGAAAGACCTAATGACCGAATCAGGCATTGAAGAAAAATGACCTGACGCCAAAAGTCAGGCGAAAGACCTGATGACCGAATCATGCAACAAAGACCTGATATCAAAATTGGGCGAAAGATCTGACGCCAAAGTCAGACGAAAGACCTAACGCCAAAGTTTGGCAACAACAAAGACCTGCTATCAAAATTGGGCGAAAGACCTGACGCCAAACTCAGTCAAAAGACCTAACGCCAAAGTTAGGCAACAACAAAGACCTGCTATCAAAATTGGGCGAAAGACCTGACGCCAAAGTCAGGCGAAACACCTAACGCCAAAGTTGGGCAACATCAAAGACCCAATATCAAAATTGGGCGAAAGACCTGACGCCAAAGTCAGGCAAAAGACCTAGCAACAAGGTTAGGCAAAACAAAACACCTAACGCCAAAGCCAGACAAAATACCTAGCAACAAGGTTAGGCAAAACAAAAGACCTGACGCCAAAGTCAGGTAAAAGACCTGTTACCAAAATCAGGCAGGAGTCCTAACGACAAAGACAATCAATCCATCAAGGAAGCTATCCTCTGATAAGTTGGTCAAATTTTGGAGAAGTTAACTACTAAGGATAACAATTCCTTTATGAAGCAAATTCTAGAAGGTGGGCAAGGAACCTTAAGCGATCATTATGGATGATAAAGCTTTAAGTAACAAGTTCCTTGCAATTAGGCGAACACCCCAAAAGGTTTAAACTTCAAAAAGGTAATATGTCTTTAAGCTTAGAAGTCTATACTTTTAAGTCTTAAGACGTTTTCCTTAAGAAGTTTATACTTGGCAAGGGGAATAGATAAGTCTATAAAGACTTATCCTTTCAAGCCTAGAAAAAGGTCCAAGACCCTAAGGGTCGAGACCATTATAAGGCAAAGAAAAAATCGAAGGTAATTATGATTAAGACATCGGAAAAATCGCCAACATATTCAAAGTCAAGTAAAAGTAAAGGCTTATGAACATAAAGGCATTCAATATTATAATAATCGAGTCTGAAATCAAAAAATAATTACAAAACACCCCAAAAAATACAAGGGAGGATAAAACTACTGTATAAAAACAGAAGTATGATCGTCGGGGAGATGGAAGCTTCAAGTCTTGGGTTCTTCAGGAACGGAGGCACTCTGTTCGCCTTCCGGGGCAGCCTCCTCGACAGCAGCAGCAGGAGGAGACTCCTTGGGAAGGGTGCTTCGGTGGAAAGGCTTAAGAGCCTCAACTTCCCGAAGAAGAAAGTTGGGATCGACTGCCTGGATGTCGTCGACCAGAACTTGGAGATAGTCAGTAATTTCTGACTTCATCACCTCCAAGGCACACTCGACAAACTCCTCAGACCTCTTGAAGTCATCGACCACACTCTGGGGGGATGGAACAGACTTCAGCTGCATAGCAAGCTGTTCCTTCTCCTTTTCCAGGGAGTTCCCCCAAGCCTCAGCGGAAACCCTCTGAGCCTCCACATCTGCCCTCTGAGCCTCCGCATCTGCCCTCTGAGCCTCCGCATATGCCCTCTGAGCCTCCGCATCTGCCCTCTGAGTTTGAGCTTCCTTAAGCTCAGTCTCCTGGCGAGCATTGGCAGCCTCAACCTCGGCTGAGTGCTGATGGACTACCTCAGACTTATGGAGGGTGATCGCTGCCTCTCCCTTCTTCTCCTTGACAAAGGCAACGAGCCTCTCCTCCTTCTTGAAGTACTCCTCTCGAGCGCTTTCCACCAGGAAAACCGCCGAGTCGACAGTCGACTTCATGCTCTCCATTTGGCCAGGGGAGAACCCCAGACTTCTGTACTGCTCCAGCTCAATAAGCAGGTCAGTCTGCTTATCGGCGAGCTCCCCGACAAATCGACCAATCGCCAGCTCCTCTCGAATGAGCTGACAACAAACGAAATAGGGGGCAAGCTACTGTTAGTCTAAGGAAAAATAGAGGTAATACAAAGACAAAACAAAGATGTAAAATCTTACCAGGGCGACTCGTTCAAAGTACGACCTCATCATCCTCTCAATGGCAGGCAATTTTGAGGGAACCTCGGCCCGGTCCTTGAGAGGAATTATCCCATCAAGGAGTTGCATGCACAAGTCCGTGTTTTCCCGGAGAGATTTTTGATCGGAAACCCCCGCCTTTGAGAGGTTTCCATTGGGGAGCCAGACGCCCCTGGAGTTTGCAGCCTTAGGCGGCTGGAACAAGCCCACGAGTAGGCAGTACTCCTCAGAGGGAGCCTTCGAGGGGCCTGAGGCGTCTGACCCTTTCATTCGAGCCTCAGACTCCTTTGGATGAATGTAGGCTGGGCGATCAAGAGGAGGAGGGGTCGTCGTGACCACAACCAAGGCCTTCTCCTTAGGAGCAGCAGGACCCTTAGGAACAGAAGGGCTCTTGGGAAGAGCAGGGTGCTCCTCGCCTGAACTCCTGACCTTCTTGGCAGGAGGAGGGTCACGAGCCACATCAACCATGGTCTTCTCTACAAAAAAATAATAAAGGTATCAGGAATCTAAATTCAAGGCGAAGAATAAGAAGGAATAAGCAAGGAAGTAATGTACCTGGCTGGCGAGAGCCAGGAGTGACTGAGGGGCGCTCCTCCTCAGGCTTTATTTTGGAGGAACGCCTGGAGGGAGGAGGAGGAGGGTTCAGCGACGCCTGGTCCAAAGACAGTCCCGCCTTACCCTGGTCATCAAAGAGACCCATGAGTTTACGGCCCCGACCGCCTACAACCAATAAAAGGGAAAAAGGTTAGAAAGTTACCCAATCAATAAGAAGTGGCGTGGCCTGATGAATGGCCTGATGGCGTGGCCTGATGAATGTCTGACCCATGCTAAAGTCGATCTGACCCTCAATAGAGTGGCCCAAAGTCGAGCCCAAGCTAATATGGACGCCAAAAGCTCCATCGTTGATCGCCATTCATCACCAAGTCGCGAACACCTACTGCTCGCCATAGGAGTGCTCGCCTTGAAGAGAGCTCCGCCTCTCTCCTCTGGTCCCACCAACCATTCCTAAAGATATGGTCACGATATCCCGCATATCTCGGGCACATATTCTCTAAAGATTACATATGGTAACTGCAATATTACGCTATAACCGTAATATCTGCTATCATAATCTTTACCAACACAATATTTACTAAGATATACTATTGTCTTCTATGGTTTGGTCTCCCATACTCTATAAATAGTCTTGCTTTTTAATACATTCATCATGTTTTGAGCTATATACACACATACTCATTTAAGCATCGGAGAGGGACCCATAAACACCCCCTCTGTTGCGATCCCCTTCCTGCAGGTTCACCGGAGCTAAGGCGAGAGCACATTCCATCTATCCATTGACATTCAATTCAGTGCCAGATCAGCATTCAAGAAATCAAGATCCAACATATTTGTTTTAATTATGTGAAACGCGCTTCAGCGCCCAAATGCTTATTGTTAATTGATAGCCTACTACTATAGCAGCTTCGAGAAATCAACGAACCTTTATATTGTAGAATTTAACTTTATCATCAAAACATAAGAGCTACTATTACTACTTTTTAAACATATTTTCTAATTATAATTATCTTTTACAGTACGATATTCTATAATTAAGTTTAATTGGTTTTTAATCAAATATATTTAATAAATTACAAAAATAATATATATGATCTATAGATACTTGATATATATATATATATGTATATATATTAGATACATAGTTTAGATATATTTGTTTTGCTTAATAATTAATTACTATGTGAAAAATTACATACTGTATAAAGTGTGAACCAGTTCTACAAGATGCAATAATAATCACTATTATTTTAAAAAAGGGTAACATAATACATTGTCTCCAATGTTTGACCAGATTTTGAGTTCCCCCTAAAGTTTAAATTGTAAATTTTACTTCCTTCATGTTTGGTCAAAGTTCAAGTTTGCCATCTCTGTCAACTTTTCTATCCAAATTTAACATAAATAATTTTGAAAATTTTAAAAATAATAGAAAACTTTCAAAAATGCCACAATTTAACTATTTCAAACTTTTTTAAATGTTACAATTGAGTCCCGATTCGATTGGGGTTTAGGTCAGGGTCTTGACCTAGACTGACCCCCACGGGTAGGGGACCAGGTCTGGGTCAAGACCCAAACCCGAGCCCTAATCGAATTGGGGCCTGGTTCGACAAATGCATCTACGTGAAATATACAGATGAAAGTTACGTCATTTTGTGTATTTATGTGGATAACATGCTCATCGTTGGAAGTAACGATAAAGTGACTAAATCAATTAAGAATATGTTTAAATCGAGATTTACATGAAAGATATAACCTTTAGCGATATAATAACCTATGCAGGTGTATATAAATTCATTCAGGTACCTCAAAAGTTGGGTTTTTACATCGAGGTACCCCAAATATATTTTGTTACTTTTAGGTACCCCACAAGTTTGAAGTGGATCTACTTTATTTTGACATCCAAAATGGATGGAAACCGTCAGCTGCGCGTGTCACGTGACTCCCTTAGGCCGAAAATTGCACAAATTGAAGTGTGTGAAAACCAAAATACCCCTCATGAAACAACCTTACTCTTCCAGCCAATCAGGTTCGTCTTCTTTGTTCATCTTCCTGTGAAGCCCCACAAATTAAGTTTTTTGTATTTGCAGATTTCGTCGCACAAGAGCTATACTTTTTCCCCATGGTATGTTCGTTTTCTCTGTCCCTTCCGTGTTCTACACTCATCGCATCAGGAGATTGCAAGTAAAGATCAGAACTTTCATCCCCAATTTAGAACTTACGGTGTTCTATGAGTGGCCCTTGTGGAATATATGACATTCTATCTGCTAATTAGTTGATGTCCAAGCTAATTTTGGTCAATTGCTTACCTAATTTTTCGTCATTTGCTTGTTAGGAAGCGAGGAAGGTGCGGGTATTTCGAAAAGGTGAAGAAGATGATGAATGCTACAGAATAAAACCTTGACAAATATCGGAGGAAAGAAAGAATGTACAAAACGATTGTTGTCATATTAGTTGGAATGATCTTGATTTTTGTTGTTTTGACTGAAAAATGTAAACCAATTGAATGTGGGAATGCTCTTTATGTGGGATGTTGTGTGTATTTGGTATGGTTGTATGTGTGATCCTTTTGTTAATGTTGCTGGCAGGCATTGTTGGTTTGTAAACTGTTGCTTCCATGTACCTTTTGTTTGTAAACTGTTGCTTCCAGGTACCTTGTGTTTGTAAAATGTTTCTCTAAGATATATCATCTTTTTTCAATGTCATAATTCAGTATCTCAAAATTTCAACAGAATATTGTAAAAACAACCTTTTATACATCAACATACGAGGATCGTAGTTTTCCTTTACATAAACACCAAACTCATACTAATTTAAACTTGAAGTTAAGAAGTGCCATTTGTCCAACATAATTGTTGTGAATGCCATGCTCATTGAAACAAAACTCAAAAATTCAAAAAAAATAAAATTTGCAGCAATTTCACCATATTCAAACAGTAATAGCCCAAGAACTCCAAGAAATTATCTTTATGGAACTCAGCATATTACCCAAATCAATTCTAAACTTCCAAAAACTCTGCATAAAGTAGAATAATTTGTCGCTCAATACCTCCAATTAGGAAGATAGATAAACCAAAAAGGGGAGAGAACCATAAATGCTCCTCAAAAGGGAGGGAAGCTGCTCAAAGGAGAGGGAAATGAACGGAATAATGCAGATGCAACAGAAGGAGACTAATTTGCAGGAAGAGGGAGACTAATTTGCAGGAAGAGGAAGATGAACAGAGAAGACAAACCTAATTGGCTGGAAGAGGGAGACTGTTTCATGAGGGGTATTTTGGTCTTCACACACTTCAATTTGTGCGATTTTCGTCCTAAGGGAGTCACGTGACACACACGCGTGACGGATTCCATCCATTTTGGATGTCAAAATAAAGTAGCTCCACTTCAAACTTATGAGGTACCTAAAAATAACAAAACATCTTTGGGGTACCTCGATGTAAGAACCCAACTTCTGAGGTACCTGAATAAATTTAAATCCTTTAATGGGTTGGTATTCTACCGGTCCCACTAGAACAATAACGTTTGGCCATCTCACTTGTGAAACAACATCCCAAATAGTCATCTCATTCGTGAAATAACATAACTAAATAAAATGTGTCAACTTATTTCACACATTAAGTAACATGATCTGTAACCTGAAATAATCATCAATTTTGCTTAGGAAGGATTAGTGCTCTATCGTTCTCAAAAGAATAAGGGTTTGTAATTGTCTGACTTTTGAAACAACACCATCAACTAAACTGCATCAAGTAGCCTCACGCATGCAGTTAAATGATTCATAATCTTACTCCCACTAGACCAAGGATCCCTCTAAGTTATGAAACTACATTTTTAACCAAGATGCATCAAGTTGCCTCACTCATGAAACAACATGATTGTAATCTCATTACCTTGGGTATGAGACTTATCTCGCTCCCACTAGAAATAAACTTATTTAATATACTCTCATTTGAAGCAACAAGATCACTCTCATTCGCACTTGATGATGATGGAGTCTTCAATTTTTTCCCAAAATATACCAAATATCGAAATAACCTATTTTCAAAACTATTTACCAAAGTATACCAACCCGCGACAAGCAGTCACGAGTATGATTTGTTTTAATCTTAACTGCGACTGCTAGTCTCCGGTAAGAGTATTTACTTATATCTGTGACTATCAGTCACATATAGAACTTCCGTTAAGTTCCACCCATGATTTCCAGTCGTGGGCAAGGAAAAACACCTTACCCGCGACTCCTAATTGCGGCTACAAGGGAATTAAAGTTGCACAATAGTTTCTTCCCCCTCAACCATTCCTTCGTCCGCCTATGCTTTCATGCGAGAGGTGGAGTCATGCAACCAAAGTGGAAAAAAAGTGATTGAAAACAACAATGGTTCGATCAAAGAAATATACAGGAGAATTGATCCAAACATGTCGTTACAGTCACAAACTCACTAGTGAGCTTGACCAGTTTGATCAACTCATGGTGCAACCAGTAACACCGAGTTCCGAGGAGGATTAGCGTAACTGGCAATTTGACGTAACCAGTATTTAACCACCAATGACTCAACCTACTCAAGTAGAAGAGGAGGTAGTTGAAGCACCGAGACCCACAAGATAAGCAACATTCAAGGTCAATATAGGGGGAGGAGAGAGGGTGATCAATGTGGGGTGGTAGAGGGTGAAGGTATTAATTTTAGATAATATTATTTGATTATATATTTGGTGTATTTTAATGTATATGTTGAGTTAATTTTGGAAGTATAAACCAATGTTTTAAAACTTAACCACGTTGATTCGTATAGACTTTTAAGTTGTTTATATTATCAATCGAATTTTGTAAAAAAAATGGAGATGGTTCAAAAAATAATATTTTTAAATTATATGGTTTTAAGGTACCTCGACAAACTTTTACGAAAGTAAGTATTTTTTTCATCATCTCTCAAAAAATGGGAAAATTTTAGATTGAATAGATGAACAATATAGAAGTATAAACAACCATATTTTTTTATAAATACATTATATATGTTTTTAAAAAATGACGTGACTCAGTCGCGGGTAGGGTTTAGTTAGTTTAGGTTGTGGCTACTGGACACGACTATGGGGGAAAAGTGATCGACAACCACGAAGGTTGCGAACGTGGTACTTTGCGACCATGAAGGCCACAACAATGGTGGTTCACGAACAAAAAGGCCACAGCCATTAGCCACCATCGAAGCATACCTGACAACCCAAACTTTCATCTCCAAATTATCATTTGTTGAGCGTAAACCAACCTTCAAGATCCTATACCATTATTGGAATTCTTTAGCCAATAACCATATTAACCAAGGGAAAAAAAATACTTACCTTGTCAATTTATTATTGCGAAAGCATGAATCAAAACACAGTTGAAATTACAACTCAAGGACAAAAATTTCCTACTGTTGAAAGATGCGAACATGAACATGTTAGAAGTCTACGTACCTCCATAGGAGGTTCAGAGTCAACATACTTCACCTACTGGATGAAAGCTCTGCAAATTTCTAGAGAATGTTGTTAATCATTTTGTATGCACCTACCTCTTTTACTAAACCTTGAGCACTCCTTTGTATGTATATACAAAGAGAGGAAAATAATGACTAGGATATAAAACTAACATTATTGTCGTGAGTGTAAGCTACGAACTCCCACTATTGTGCGACCCATTTATGACCTAATCCTAGACCCATGACTAATTAATATATATTTCCATATTGTTTGATTGTCACGGCGAAACAGAAACATGTATAGTTTTAGCCAGAGCTGGTCAAATGTCACAACTATTGTTTTTCTTTTAACATACAAATGTGGGTATATATAGTATTAAAATAGCTTAATAATTATCTATTTAGTTACTTATCTTTGTCTCATGCTACTTTGTGGTCACTAATGTTTTTTATTTGTGCATTGTTAAATGATTACTTACGTTATAAAATGTGACTAACTAATTCCTATATCAATTGGTCGTCAATTTTTCTATCAAACTCATCACTTGAGTAGAGCACGCGTTGGCTTATTAGTTCAATATTGAATTAAAAAATGGTGAATATGTCCTTGCATCAACGTAGTCCCTTTTCCATGGCTATCTCTTTTCCAAACACCTTTCAACTCTTATCCCTCGGTATCTTCTTCCAATTTCACAACCTACATTCTGCCACCAAGCAATCTCCTGCACTTGTTGCTTGTAACTGTTCTTCGTAGCAACCAAAGATTTGCATAACCATTAGCAACAAAACCAACGATGCATGCCTCAGGCACTAATGGCAGATCATACAGTACAACAAATGCCATGACAAATTAGTTATACCTTAACATAGTAGTCTTTTCAATCTCGAGCGAGTAATCTAGTGAGTGACCCACTAATCTGTTGGATCTTGAGGTTACCACTTCATTCTCCAGAATTTCGTGTTGGACGCTACACAGACCTGCAGGGAAGGAAATCCTGAGGTGTTCCCATCGTTTCCCCTCTGATGCCTAAGTTAGTCGGAGGTTGTGTTTAACAGAGTGTATGTAAGGTAAGGTATATCTTGTCACATTAGTCTTAGAGTGGAGATGGGTGAGGGTATTTATAATTCTCACCCCTAACCTGAGTTGAGTTTTTTTTACTACAGTTAAGTGACCGGGGTTGTTTGGAGTCCCGTATTGCCTGGTGTTTTGTGCCTAGTATCGTTATGCACTGTGCCCCACGCCTATCACTTTTGCGGCCCATCCCTTCCTGTCCAACCTCAAGCTTTGTGCTGCATCCGTACCATAGGAACGAATATAAGGATTGTTCTCAAATGGCGTGCCTCTATGATCGTGGCGCACATTTTCCTTCTGGTGTCCGTGAGTTTGGCCTTTAGTGTCGTAGCGGTCGTATGTCCTTAATTAGACATTGAGTCTTCGGGTCGTGGGGCGCGCCAATAACGGTGAGAAAGGCCCAGTAGTGACTTCCCAAGAATCATAGTGCGTCGCTCTTGTTAAGTTACGGACCGGGTAAGCCTAACTTCATGGGCGTGATCCTTAAATGTCGAGGCCCAAAAGCCAGTATCCATCATCTGCCCTTGAATCCCAATATGAGTGTCGTTCATTTTGGGTTTGATGGTGCTATTTGTCAAGGTTATGGCGTTCCTCTAATTAGTCGTGAATTGGGCCGACTTCTTCTCGCTAACACTGAAAGTCATTCTTGGCGCGCCACGTGTTGGTAATACGGCATCCAAATTAGAAATTCCAAAGTGAATTTCAAATAGAGGCGGGAAAAATTCGAAGAGTCTCGATTGAACCGTTGGAGACCCTTTGGTTTCCCGAGGAAACATTTCAACCAATCACAGCCCCTAGGGGTAGTCTGACCGTTTGTCTCCCCTAGGGAGCTCCTCTATAAATTGGTCATTCCTCCTTCATTTTTTTACTTTTACTTCTCCGTAACTTTCTCTCTCTAGAATTTGCTATGCTTTCTCTATAAAATCTGGGCCACCCTTTCATCCCTTTTCTGATCGCCTTAGGATTTCTGGTCGCCCAAAATAGCTCGCTGCATCCCTTTTGAGTCAAGCCTCTATCCACGACGTGAACACATTCTTTCTTCGATGGCGAGCGATTTAGCAAGAGGTTAGGGATAATGTTTTCATTCCCCTGTCTTTAGCAACCCTAAGCCCAATATAATGTCTAGGTAAATTTTTAATAAAGCGGTAGAGGAAGCGTGTATGGGCGACACTTTCTCTCCGCGTTATCCTATTCCGGATGAGAGCGGCCCCGAAAACGTCGATCCTACTTCTAAACTATCACTTGCAGATTGATGCGGGGTTGAGGTTTCCCCTATGCCAGACCTCGCCGAAGCCTGTCGGTACTATGACGTCTCCCCCACCCAATTTTCCTCAAACTCCATTCGCACGTGGGTAGGCTTTAGGGTGTTGTGTCAGACGAGGGGATACACATATTCTTTAGATTTATTTCGTCATATTTATAGGATATATTCGAATCGCTTCGGCGTATTCAGTTTTGTCAGTCGATTCCCTGATAATAAGTATCATAATTGGTGCTCTGTTTGACCCTTAGTTAGAGGCTTTAGAAGAAGGAACTCCAATTGGAAGAGTTCCTACTTCTTCTTCCAAGGGGGTGTTCCTTGGTGTATTAGTTTCAAGGCGCTCCGCTACCCGGTACCTTTTGACGATGAGTTATCCCCTTAGGATAAGGAGTCTTTCCACCTAGTGTATGCCGATCATATAGCTGGTCGCGCCTCGTGGATATCTAAAGAGACCACAGAGGAAGATTTATTCAATTCCCGCCTCTCTCTAGTACAGCGTCGCTCTTTCACTTCACGGGTAATAACTTGTTTTATTTTCCATTGCAGACAACACTCTTTCGCACACTGACATTGCGTTCGATCTACCGATTGAACAGGAAAAAGGAAAAGGCAAGGCCCCGAGCGACGCCTTGGAGGGTTCCAAGAAAAAGAAGAGGCAAAGCTCTTCTAAGAAGAAGGCGCGCCCCGAGGATGAAGTGGAACCGTTGTCAGGGCATCCTTCAACGTTGAGTCCTGCTTCCTAAGAGGCAGTTGCTTTTCTCAAAGGTGTGGTCCCTTACTGTCGCTATTGCAACGATTCCCTCTTAGCTAGAAGTTTAAATGTTCTCCACACTAATAAGTGTGGCGCTCCTGTCGTGACGTACACGTGGATAGACTGGACTTACCATGTGTTTGCTAATGGTACTTCCACAGAAAATAGCGTCAGGGAGGGCCACTCTGTGTACATCAGAAAGACTCTTAGTGCTTCCTCTTGGAAGAAGAAGACTCCGACGTGGGATTCCTCCTTTGGGGTGGATAGGGCGTTTCTCCAGTCCACTTCTTCCAACTCGGAAACACCCCCACTCCTGTCGGGTAACCAATAGGGGCGCTATGCTTCGTATATGGGTCCGGTGTTTTACCTGTATCGGGACCTTAATGTGGATGGATTTCCAGAATGGATCGCACATGAGAACCCAGGCCAGGCTCCTTGGACTCCTTGTGAGAGACTCCAAGACGTTCCCCTAGTGAGAAGGAAGACTCTACTGGATCCTAACATGGGTCTCCATTTCCTGACTAGCACCTGTCATTCTGCTGATAGGACGCTCATCTGTCAAGATCTTTAGATCAAAGATATGGATTTAGAGAAAACCATATAAAAATAAAATAGCTAGATTTCTTATTCACCAAATTTGTTACGCCGAATGCCTATTTATACTAAAACTAGTCGAAGACAACTTCCTCTAATTACAACTCAATCCTTAAACTTTGGCACTTCTTCTAATGACTTAATGATCCTTAACCTTCGACATAACTACACTTATATCCTAACATTCTTCATCCTTAACCTTCGACATAACTCAATCCTTAATGATCCTTAACCTTCGACATAACTACACTTCTTCTAATAGTCTTCTCCAGTGGAAACTTCCATTCCTAGAAAATAATTGAGATTCTCCAAATCTTTTAGCTTGAAATGATCATTGATAGAACATATAACTTGTTCAACCATTGAAGAGGATGAACCAGTGATGACAATATCATCTACGTAAACAAGTAATAAAACAAAACCATGATCAGATTTCTTAATAAACAAACAACTATCATCACTAGAAACATAAAAGGAAAGAGACTGAAGAAGATAAGATTTCAATTTTTCAAACTAGGCACGCGGAGCCTGCTTCAAACCATACATGGCTTTCTGTAACTTGCAGACCAAAAGGGTTGAACCCGATGAAGAAGTCTGCTCAAAACCAGGCAGTTGCACCATGTAAACCTCCTCAGTCAGATCTCCACGAAGAAACACATTATTAATGTCCACCTGCCATAAGCACCACTTATGAGTTAGCGCAAGAGACAATACAATCGGAACAGTTGCAGCCTTCACAACATGACTGAAAGTCTCCTGAAAATCAAATCTAGCCTTATGTGAAAAACCTTTAGAAACTAGCCGAGGCTTGTGCCTAACTATGCTTCTATCTGCATGTCTTTTAATTTTGAACAGACACTTACACCCAATGGGAATCCTTCCAGCAGGCAGAGAAATCACGTACCATGTTTTATTGTCTAGCAGATCACTCATCTCATCATGAATAACACTAGTTCACTGTGGAGAAAGCAAAGCTTCATGAATGGACAGAGGTTCGCTGGAAGATAAATCCTTAGTGGAAACACAAGCAGATGTAAGAGCTTGTAAAGATGCATTGGATCGTGTCATCATTGAATGAGTACTCGGACCAGAAGCAAATACTTGAACCCTTGAGTTAGTCATAGTAGAATAAGGAAGAGTAGTCTGAGATGACTTAGACCGAGTCAACATTCGATGAGAGCTTGATACAGGAGCATATGATTTAACCTTTAACAGAGAACCAGATGCAGGAGGGTTTGGCATCGAAGAGGGTAATGATTCTAACTGAGAAACATGGACTAAGGAGTCATGTTGAGGAACATATTGTACAGAAGCAGGTTCTAGAGAGATAGAATCAGCAGGAGCATATCATAAAGTAGGAGAAACTAAATACAGTGAAATATGAGAAGGACTGGATAACTGACCAGAGGAAGGATTTTCCACACAATGAGGCTGAGGTGGAGAACAAACAGATGAAGAGGGGGAAATCATTGATCGAAAAGGAGCAGAGTCGTGGGATGTTGGAATCTCAGAAGAAACTGCAGAAGACCCAGCAGACTGAATACAACCAAAGAACTTACCATGAGGATCAGCAAAAGGAAATGTCATCTAATGAAAAAAAAATATTTCTAGAGACATAGAACCTACTAGACGATGAGAGAAATTTATACCCATGATGCGTAGAGCAATATCCCAAAAAAACACAAGCCTCAGAACGAAAAGAAAATTTGTGATTCTTAAACTGTCTGAGATGAGGAAAACATAAGCAACCAAAGACACGACTAACAGAGTAATCGTGCTTAGTTTTAAACAAAACCTCATGAGGAGAAAGATTACCAATGGAAGATGAAGGTAGGCGATTAATCAGGAAGACATCCGTGAAGAAAGCAAATGTCCAGTAATTAAGGGGAACAGACGACTGAGCAAGAAGAGTCAAGCCAAACTCCACAATATGACGATGATTGCGTTCTACCATACCATTCTATTGATTGGTGTAGGGACATGTGACACGATGCATAATTCCATGTTGAGCAAGATAAGAGGACAAGAACAGAAACTCCCCCCACCATCAGACTGAACCACTTTCAGAGTACAACCAAGTTTCTTCTTTGCCAGTACATGAAACTCTTGAAACGCCTAAGCAACATCACTCTTCTTGGCCAAAAAATAAATCCACGTATACCTACTGTAAGCATCAACCACACTAAGGTAATAGTTAGAACTGTTGGATGTATAGGTTGAGGGTCCCAAAACATCAATTTAAACCAGCTGAAGAGGAGCATTATATTGAGTTTCAGACGACAAATGAGGTTGATGTTTACTATTGCCAATAGCACAAGCCGAACATTCAGAGAAAACAAGTTTAACAAAAGATCATGAAGACACATACATTTTGTCAAAATGGAATTCGAAGGATGTGCAAGTCTCATGTGCCACACCTGAGATGAACCTTTGGGACTTAAAGATGCAACAAAATATTTAAAAGAAGAATAGAGATCAGCATTCATCAGATCACTATCAGCATTCACACAATCAAAATCAGCTGTAGGCTCAGCACATAAAGAATCATTATCAAACACAATATTTTAGTAATTTCAGTTTGTGAGGATGTAACCACACTTGGAACAACATCTAGAGTAGAATTAAAATGAGCAGACACTGCAACATTATTATCAATAGAAGGACTACTAAACTGAACAGAGTTGACATATCTAAATGCTGACAGATCAAGTTTACACACGCCATCACAATCAAACCCTCGAAAAAGCACTCTGTGCGAAATGGAATCTCTAACCAGACAATGCGACGCATGAAACTCAAAGTAGACTTGATTGTCCTTGGCAAACTGAGAAACATAGAGGAGATTCTTTGTAACACTGGAGTACATAACATATCATTTAACATAAGATGCTTAGACTCAGTAGGAATCATGGAAGAATCAATCGCAGAAATATGTAAAGATGAACCATTCCCTACCAACACCTTACCTGGACCTATGTATGGAGATGGCACCTTTGGAACATGATGAGCATTGGTGAGATGGTTTGTCGCTCCAGAGTCAGGATACCAGTTCGCATCAGTATGAACTACAGGAGCAACACAGACAAAATTTGCTTGCGGCGAGGGCGAGATGTTGGGCTGACCACTTGATGAGTTGGTTGAGACCATAGGAGAAAAAGCATAAGGACCTGCTGGCGGGTAATGACCATAGACAGATGGTGTAGGCGTATGGTAAGGAGGATGATAAACCACAGGAGGTGCAGCCAGAGGCATATATGGATGAATAGTCGGAGAATGATGTGAAACACCAGAAGATGGGGCTAGAGATCCAGCAAATGGTGAAACTAGTTGATGCTAATATTCAGAGGCTGGAGACGGTTGATATGCAAGAGTAGGACTTTGATATGGAGAGACATCATCCACTGAATCATCCCATTGAGTAGATGACAAATTTTCAGAAGGTGTAGAAGAGGATGAATGAGAAGGATCGGTGACTCCAGTAAAGTGCACATTGAATCGATGATAACATCTATGCACTAGATGTCCAAATTTCCCACACAATTGACACTATTTTCTATTTCCTCAATATCCCCTGTCACGACCACGTCATCTGCCAGAATTAACTTGTTGATAAGCTCCTTAAGTATGTTGCTGATAGGCGCCTGAACAAGAGTGCTACTATCCTTGAGGCTGCCATCGTACCTGATGTGAAATATTTCCTTCACCAGTAGCAGAAGAACCATTAACAGATTGCACAGAATTAGACGATTTTGGAACAGCAGTGTGATTTACCACAACATTCTCCGTAACAACTGAATCAAAAAGCATACCAGACTCTCTAGCTTCAGCATCTAATAGAACTGAGCTCACATATGCTATATCATAAGGATTTCTACTTGCATGTATCACATAAATCACATTATCGAACTGGCCTTTCACACCATTAAGAATGATCGAAATCTGCTGCATCTCCTCAATTGGATGTCCATAGCTGGCAAGACTATCACAAGTAGTCTGAATGTCATGTAGTTAATCACGCATGGGCTAATGAAGCAGCTTCCGAGTTTTCAGACGATCATATAAATGCATAATCCGAGTAGTTGATGAGGACGAAAAATCCATGTGCAATTTTCGCCAAATAGATGATGCATTCATGCAACCAATCAAACCTCGACTAACCTGAGGAGACACAAACGCCAGCAGCCAAGACGCTAACGAACTGTCCAGCTGCGTCGATTTCGCATACGCCGGATTGACTTGATCAAGTCCATTGTTGTCACGAACAAATAGTAGAACAACATCAGTTCCAAGCAGATACGCTTCAAGATTGTATCCACACACCGAGAGCAGAACATGTTGCTTCCAGGACTGAAAATTTTCTTCTCCAAGTAATTGAACAACCTTCTTGTTGGCAAACGGCGGAGTAGCGTCTTCCATGGATGATCCGCAAGGAAAACAGCGCGGCGAAGGGACGGCGCGACGAAGGGAAGAACACACAGAATTAACTGTGCTCTGATACCATGTCAAGATCTTCAGATCAAAGATATGGATTTCGAGAAAATCAGATAAAACTAAAATATATAGATTTCTTATTCACCAAATCTGTTACACTGAATGCCTATTTATACTAAAACTAGTTGTAGACAACTTCCTCTAATTACAACTTAATCCTTAAACTTTGGCACTTCTTCTAATAATTTAATGATTCTTAATCTTCGACATAACTACACTTATATCCTAACACCATCGACAAGTCCGGTGACGCTTTGGACAACCTTGTGCGCCAATGTCTCACCTTATTTTCACAGCTATCGCCCCTTACCCATAAGTCTTCCAAGGTTTTTTCTAAGTGTTTTTGTTCGAACAGTTTATTTCCCAACTCCTGCCGCTGCAACCCCAAATGGAGAGCGCCATTGTGGAGCTTTCCGAGGAGAGGGAGGCCACCACCGGGGAGCTCAAGCGGGTTAGGGAGCTTGAGCTGCAGCTCGAGTGCGCCCAGCGGCGTATGATGATTCAGATGGATGCTAGGGATGAGCTGGAGCTTGAAGCCTCTCACCACGCCTAAGAGATGCAAGGGGTACATGCCAAGTTGGTTGAGGCGGCAAAGGTGGCTGAAGCGGCGAAGGTGTCTAAGGCGACCAACAAATTCATGAACCTTATTCAACAAATTGAGTTGGATAAGGGTAAGTCTGCTTCCCTGGAGCACTGCGCCGTTAAGGCAGAGCAACACGCTGATAAGGCGGAACAGTAGGTCTCGCTTATCAAGGAGGAATTTCCCCAACGCCTTTCCGAAGCAGTTGAGGAATTCAAAGGTAACGAGACCTTTAATAAAGAACCAGCGTTATGGGGTCGGGAAGTCTTGGTGAATGCCTTCATGAATATTCGTAAGGATATCCTGCATGTTGATGTCGCATTTACTATTACGATGCTTCCCTCCTTCGCCAAGTTTCTAAACTACGAGGTCAGAGTGGAGGAGTCCTAAAAGAAGGCAGTCGAAGAGGAGGGTGACTCCTGGGATGAAGAAGAAGAAGAATCTCCTGAACCCTCTCCTCTTCGCTGCTCCAAGCGCACCCCCATGTCTGCCCCTAAGGTTGTTCCGCATGTAGATTCCACATAACTACCTTCTTTGCCTGAAGTCAAGGCGCCTCTCCAGCCTGCTCTTCCTACAGAAGATTCCCTTCTAATGAAATCGTAGATGCTTAGTATTGTGTAATCTTTGTTCGACTATTTTTCTTTATTTTTCTAAGTCCTCTTCAGCGAGGCCTGTTTGTAATGACAATAGCGTTTTCTCTTATGAATGTTATTTTGATATTTCCATTTCTTTTGATTAAGTGTTTACAACGCTTTTAGACATCCAAGCGCCTTGGCACTTAGATCACTTTAGGCTTAGTATTTCCATTATCTGAAATGCCTTTAATATTCTGGTTGCTATTATGAATCAACGCTATTTGCATATAATTAATCCATCTTCGCAAATTTGACTAAGTATCAATTGTTTGGGAATATGGCGATGCCTAAGAGTAAAACTCCATTAAGGTCACAAATTTGACTAAGTACCAATTGTTTGGTAATATAGCAACGCCTAAGAGTAAAACTTCTTCAAATTCTTCGCATTGAAGGTGTTATTCAAAGTCTTTCCGACTTCATCTTCTAATATGTATGCGTTCGGATGGGGAATGACGACTATTTTGTATGGTCCTTTCCATTTCGATGATAGCTTGTTGACTTTGTCTTGATGGGCGAACTTGTTCTTTGTCCATACTCTCTCCCCCACAAAAAATTGGTGAGCGGAGACTCGCCTATTGTAGTATCGCGCAGTGGCAATACATATCCTTCCTTGGATCTATTCAGATGCCCATCTCTTCTCATCAACCAAGTCTAATTCCAAACGCCTTTGGTCCTCATTTGTCATCTCATTAAAGTGTTTGACTCTATGCAAAGTGACAGTTATTTCTGTTGGTGTGACTGCTTCTGAGCCATACACCAAGCCAAAGAGCGTCTCCCCTGTCGCTTGTTTAGGTGTCATTCGAAACGCCTAATGAACGTTTTTCAGATCCTCTGTCCACTTCCCTTGTAGAGTGTTTAGTCTCTTTTTCGATCCGTTCAAAACCGTTTTGTTGGCCGCCTCGACCTGGCCATTCGCTTGCGCATGTCTCACTGAGGCATGCATGTGTTCTATTTTCAAAACCATTTCAACTCTTTTCCAACGAATTGAGGTCCATTCTAGCTCACCAGTACACTTGGAATCCCGTATCTAGAAACAATTCTAGATTTTAGGAACATGATCACTTGAAACTTCGTAGTCGATGTAAATGCCTTTGCCTCAATCCATTTAGAGTAGTAGGCAATTTCTACTATGACGTAGGTGCGCTGTTTAGACCTAGGAAGTGGCCCGACCAAGTCGATCCCCCACTGCGCGAAAGGCTAAGCGACTCTAATTGAGGTTAGGTCTGCAGGGTGGCGCGCTATGTTTGTACTGTATTTTTGGCATGGTTCACATTTCTGAACCAGCTTCTTCGCCTCTTTGTTCATGGTAGGCCAATAATATCCTTCATGACAAGCAGCGTAGCCCTCATGAACTTCTCTAAGTATTGTGGTTGTCTCAAGCTGAGCAACGCACCTAAGAAAAGCGTGGAGAATCCCTTATTGTATAATGTCCCTTCCATGATCTAATAACTTAGGGTCAGCCTCAGTATTCGCGTGGATTCGACCTCCTCCTCTGGTAGCTTGCCATTTTCCAAATATATCCTGATGGGGGTCACCCAATCCACTAATTTTTCAATGCTAACACAAAATTGACTTGTCTCTCTTTCTATGTTTTCCACGAAATGCACCTGAAGAGGCGTCGTCTGCCATGCATATTTACTTAATGCATCAGCTTTCTTGTTTGACTCCCTAGGGATGACTTCTATTTGGAAGCTTTTGCAGTGTATTCGCATCTCACTTGGTTTACCACCAGTTCTGAATCGCACTAAACGATGAGATGAGCTACGCCCAATCTGTTGGCCAACCTGAGGTCAGTAATGAACGCATCATACTCCGCTTCCTTGGTGGTGGCCTTTAAGGTGAGTATCAAGGCATACCGCAACTTTCTAAGGTCCTTAAGATGAGTCTTCAAGTCCTGGAACGCCTTAAGATGAGTCTTCAAGTCCTGGAACGCCTGCTCACATTCTAAGGTCCATTAGAACTTCTTGTTCTCCCTTAGGGCCTGGAAGAAGGGGAGGGATTTGTCTCCCTCCTTTGCCAAAAAGCGGCTGAGCGCTGCCAATCTCCCATTCAAGCATTGGACCTCCTTCTGATAGGTGGGGCTCCTTATCTTCTCAATCGCCTCTAGCTTCTCTGGATTCACCTTAATTCCCCTATGGCTCACCATGTAGCCTAAGAACTTTCCAGAGTGCATGCCAAAAGCGCATTAAGTTGGGTTAAGGTGTACTTAATGGAGACGCATACACTCAAATGTTCTCCTTAGATCCTCCACGTGATCAACACCCATGACGGATTTGACCACCATATCGTTGACATACGTCTCCATGGTGCCCCTATCATTTTGGCAAAAATCTTGTTCACCATCCTCTGATAGGTTGCCCTGGCATTAATCAGGCTGAAATGCATCACAGTGTAATAGTAGACATCGCTATCTGCGTAGAAAGTTGTGTAATGGGCGTCACCCTCGACCATATGAATTTGGTTGTACCCTGAGTAGGCGTCCATGAAACTGAGTAACTCATGGCCTGATGTGGCGTCCACTAGCTGATCAATCCTTGGCAAGGGATAACAATCCTTGGGACACGTCTTGTTCAGGTCCCTGAAGTCTACGTACATGCATCATTTCCCATTACTCTTCTTTACCAAGACTTGGTTCGACACTCACGTTTGGAACCTAATCTTCTTTACGAAGTTGGCATCTACCAACTTTCCTACCTCTTGCCTTATAGTGATTGTCTTCTCTTCTCCTATGGTGCGTCGCTTTTGAGTGATCAACCTGATGTTGGGATCAATGTGCAACTCGTGGGTGATAATCTCCTTGCTAATGCCCGACATATCACTAGGCTTCCAAGCAAATAGCTCTTTGAACTCTACCAAGAGAATTGAAAACGCCTTGGTTTCTTCTTCTAGGAGTGACGCCCCTATTTGCACTTCTTTTCCTGGGCCCTCCACATCTACCTCTCTTAATCCATCAACTGGTTGTGGGTGACTCCTCTCTTCACGAGGGTCTTCCTCTGTTTGGATTTCTAGAGCCTCCTTTACATTGCCTTTTAAAACATGGCGACGCATTGAGTTGACGTAGCAATTGTGTGCCTCCGGTTGATATCCCTTCACTACTCTAACTCCATGAGGCGTCAAAAACTTCAGCAATTGGTGGTAGGTGGAATGAACCATCTTGTTGGGATTTAAGGTTGAACACGCTAAAATGGTGGTCTATGATGTAGGAGTGTCCACCACGATGAAGGTGATGTCCATACTCAATGACTTCCAACCTTTGACTACCTGCACCGGTAGGGTGACAGCTCCCACCGAATATGTGGTAAGCGAGACGAATCCCATTAGTGGAAAATTGACCTTCCTTAAATCTTTTTCCTTTTTCCCCATCCTTTTGTAGGTTTCAAGAAACATGACATCTGTTGAACTTCCTGATTCGACCAAAATCCTCTTCACGTTAAACCACTAATTCCCATCGTAATAACGAGGGTGTCATTATGAGGCGAGGTGACATGCCCCATCTCCCTTTTAGAGAAGGTTATGATCACCTTGTCTTCTTCTACATGGCGCTTTCCGGCCTTAGAAGTTCCTGCAATTTGAGCAGCGTATACTTATCTAGCAACGCTTGTTTCTCCTCCAGAGATGAAACCGTCGTTGATTACATTCAAATATTCCCTCGTGGATCTAGATTCCACAGAGTTCTTCTAGGACTCTTACTCCTTTCCCGGCGCGTGATAAAAAAAATTAGAAAGCCCCTTTAGATGAGGCTCTCTATATCCCTTTTTAGGATCCGACAACTGTCTGTAGTGTGCCCTTTGCAACGGTGATATCGACAGTAGGCTTTCTTGTTGCTACCCAACTTAGCGTCGCGGTTCCTCATTGTTCCTTATTTTCCATATCTGACATGATAACCAAGATATCCTGGGTAAGTGACGTATAAGTCTCGTAATTTCTCTATTGGCGCGCAGAATCATCGGACGACGCCTCGAGTCATCACTTCATGCCTTTTGATGACACTGATCCACTTTCTTTCCTTCTTGGCTGTCCCTTTTCGATTCTTTCTAAACCTCTCTTCTTTCCTCTTTGGCGATTTCCAGGTCGATGTAAGATTTGACCTTGGTCGTTGTTGGGTATAGATAGTGACAGCCCAGTAAGAAAAGGCCTCGAAGGCCCAATAACTATAGAGGGAGTAAACCCATGACATCCAAACCGGATCGGCCCAAGTACAAGCCAAACTTGGCCCACCATCGAGTAATCCAGAATCGAGCCCAAAGTCTATAGGGACGCCAAAGGCTCTCGGACTGCTCACCATTCTCTACCAGGTCGCGACCTTCCACTGCTCGACATGGGAGTGCTCGCCCCGAAGAGAGCCTTGCCTCTCTCCTCTGGTCCCACAAAACCGTTAATAAGGAAGTGGCCACGATATCCCGCATATCTCGGTCACATATTCACTAAGGATTAGATTTGGTAACTGCAATATCTCGCAGTAACTGACGATCCGAATCTTCGGCAATACAATATACACTAAGATATTCAGCTGCCATATACGGTTCTATCTCTCTTACCCTATAAATACCATTGCTTTACATACGTTCTTTACGTTTTGAGTTTTATACACACACATACTCATTTAAGCATCGGAGAGGGACCCAGAGGCACCCCCTCTGTTGCGCTCCCCTACTTGCAGGTTCACCGGAGTCGGAGCTGAAGCGTCATCCCAACCTTGTCTGGCATTCAATTCACTGCCAAATCAGCATTCAGGATTTCACGATCCAACATTTGGCGCCGTCTGTGGGAAACGAGCAATTCAGCCATGAGAACTCGATCCCAAAGCAACCGTCGGAATCAGACTAGGGAGCGATCCTCGGATAGCACTGATTTCGCCGCCGCTTCACCGCTTCAACAAGAACCTGCCAGCCGAGCAGGAGTTAATGTTGTTCCTCTGCGGACAGCTCGAGAACATGTCGGTGATTCAAGACCGACCCCAGCTGCTGATCAAAACGGAGCCCCTGCACCGCAGACAGTCCACATTGCGGGGCAGGATATTAATTTAACCCCCGAGATGGTCTCTTTGCTGGAAGCCATCCTAGGACAGGCGCGCCGCCAAGCCCCTGCTCCTCAGAAAAACAATCCCTCTGCTCCTAAGGAAAACCACCGCCCTGCTGCCACAGGACCTTCACCTTCAGAAGCGGTCAATCCTGGTCCTGCTGCGCCTCAGGAGGATCAGGAGATGACGTCAGGTCAGCAGTCCCTGCCTCCAGCACACACCAAGAAGCCAGCAGCCGCATATACTGCCAATCCTTCCGGTCCGCCTCCACCCGGAGCCTCTCCTATGTACTGCACTGTGGATCAGATGGATGACCTCCTCAACAAAAGGCTCCAGGAAAGACAGTTGACAGTCATAGCTCCCTTCAAGGAGCAGTCCTCTCATCCTTTCACCGACACGCTCGTCGTTATCAAAATCCCGAAGGATGTGGTTGCTCGGGCCATACCTGAGTATAGCGGTGGAGGAGATCCAACCGTACATGTCAATAAGCATGAGGCCTCCCTTCTGGGTAAGTCAAACGATCCCAATCATTTGGCTTTGCTATTTCCATCTACTCTTTCGGGTTCGGCTTCGTCCTGGTTCTTCGGCCTCCCTGCAGGATCAATCGGAACTTGGCAGAGTTGAGAAGTAAGTTCCTGGAGAGATATATGGGCGAGCGCCAGTTGCTGAAGAGCGTGGTCGCCCTTGACTCGGTCAAACAGCAGCCTGGAGAGTCGCTGTCCAACTTCTATGGACGTTTTCATCAAAACGTCACAGAATTAGATCGCCGAATCTCGGATGGGGAGATCATTCGAGCATTCTACAGAGGTCTGGATGTGGCCAACAAGGCCTCGAGAAAGCTGCGAAACAGCTACCATGTGAAGGAGATAGAGACATTGGAGGAGTTGGCGTCCAGGGCAAAAGGTTTCATAGACCTTGAATGCGCAAACATCGAGGCTAACCTCCTGACGACCTCGCTAAGGGTAACCCATGAACCCCGACGCGATGGTAAGAAGGAGGTAAAGAAGGAGAAGATGGGAAAAGAGAGTAAGCCCCGAGTCGAGTCTCTTCCAACGCCTCGCCATCCAGAGGTCCCTGAGTACTTCACGCCTTTAAATAGGCAGATCTCAGCGGTACTAGTCGAGATGGAGAGGAGATCCTTGGCGAGGCCACCGATGCCTCGTCGAGGTGGGCTACCCATGGGCAAGGATGTCGAGAGCTATTGCAGATACCATAAGTGCAAGGGCCATCAGACAGACGATTGCAAGATTCTGAAGCGAGATATAGAGAGGCTGATTCAGGGGGGAATGTTGAAGGAATTTGTGGCAGGGCGAGACCGAAGTCGAACGCCCCCCAGGAGACATCGTTCACCAGCCCCTGCAGATCAAGCTGAGCCTTCTGGAAGCAAGAGGAGAGTGAATCTGATTGCGGGAGGATTCGGCGCAGGCGGCGAGAGGTCAAACGCCAGAGAGGTCTACGCCACGCAGATCTCTACGGCAGTTCAGTTGGGGAAGCGGCCCCGACCTGAAGAAAACATTGTCATCTCATTCTCTGAAGATGATTTGGCACATGTCACCACGCCCCACAACGATGCTCTGGTCATTACGGCAGATATTGACGGCTGTGATGTTGCAAGGATTCTGGTCGACGGAGGCAGCTCGACAGACATCTTGTTTCTGGACGCCTTTGAAAAGATGGGCAAATCCAAGCGCGACCTGAAGAGGGTCGACTTTCCGCTGATCGGATTTGCGGGAAGAACAACTTATCCACTGGGGGCTATAACCATGCCAGTGATTTTTGGCGAGGGGTGGAAAAGCATCAAGGTGTCGGTCACTTTCCTGGTGGTCGATTCACCTACATCCTACAACGCCATCATAGGGAGGACCACGATCAACCCAAATAAGATTGTGGCCTCCACTGTCCACCAGAAGATGAAGTTCCCCACTCCGAACGGGATTGGAGAAGTGCTAGGAGATCAGCCTTCCTCGCGGCAATGCTATGTGAACTGTTTACGCAGGAAGAACCAAAGGGAGGCGCTCGCCATCGAGACAGAGGCCGATCCCCGCGAGGACTTGGCTCGGCCAGCACCCATGGAGGAATTGGAGGAGGTCGAGATCGATGGTCCAGACAAAAAGGTGCGCATTGGGACCACCTTGAAAGAGGATCAGAAGGAGACCATGACCGCCCTCCTCAAGGAATTCAAAGAGCTCTTCGCTTGGCAGCCGAGCGACATGCCAGGAATCAGCACAGATATTATCTCTCATGAGCTCAGGATAGACCCCTCCATCAAGCCGATCGCCCAAAAGAGAAGATCATTCGGGACTGATAAGCGTTTGGCGATCAGGCAGGAAGTCGGCAGGTTGATTGAAGCTGACTTCGTCAGAGAAGTAAGATTCCAGAGCTGGGTCGCCAACCCAGTTTTGGTCAGGAAATCTAACGGCAAGTGGAGGATGTGCGTCGACTTCCGCGACTTAAACAAGGCTTGCCCCAAAGATTCATATCCCCTTCCGAGAATTGATCAGCTGGTCGATGCTACCTCGGGTCATGAGATGCTGAGCTTCATGGACGCCTATTCAGGCTACAACCAGATCAGAATGCATCCAGAAGACGAGGCCCACACTGCTTTCTATGCTGACGGGGACATTCTATGCTACAAGGTGATGCCCTTTGGTCTCATCAATGCCGGGGCAACTTATCAGCGGATGGTGAACCGACTGTTCCAGGACATGCTGGGAAGGAACATGGAGGCCTACGTAGATGATATGCTCGTCAAATCCATCAAAGGCAATCCTCATACCACCGACCTCCGTGAAGCTTTTGAATGCATGAGGAGACACAACGTTCGCCTAAACCCAGCAAAGTGCGCCTTTGGAGTCAAGTCCGGGAAGTTCCTGGGTTTTATGGTCAGCGAAAGGGGCATTGAAGCAAACCCGGAAAAGCTAAAGGCCATAGAAGAAATGAAGTCGCCAACCTGCCATAATGAAGTCCAGTGCCTGAATGGCCGACTAGCTACTCTTAACCGCTTCCTTTCCAAAGCAAGCGACAGGTCCCTCCCGTTCTTCAAAACCTTGAGGGCCAACCGCAAGTTCGAGTGGATGCCAGACTGCGAGGAAGCATTCCAGTCCTTGAAAAGGCATATTCAAACACTCCCAGCTCTGGCAAAACTCGTTCCAGGCGAGCAGCTTTTCCTCTATTTAGGCATTAGCGATGTGGCAGCCAGTGCTGTCTTAATAAGGGAGGAGAATAATGTTCAGAGTCCAGTGTATTTTATTAGCAAAATGTTCAACTCAGCAGAAATAAAATATGTCCAGACTGAGAAGTATCTCTATGCCTTAGTTATTGTTGCTCGGAAGCTGAGACCTTACTTTCATGCGCACGACATCACGGTCCTCACCAATCAACCTCTCAAAAACTTCCTGATGAAGCCAGATTCTTCAGGAAGAATGGTCAAGTGGGCGATCGAGCTCAGCGAGTTCAGGATCAAATTTGCACCAAAAATGGCCATCAAAGGTCAAGCACTAGCTGATTTCATAGTGGAAAGCACGAGTAACGGTCAAGCGGAGGCAGAAAACAGGCCAAGTCAGTCAGCAAACGACAATCAAATCTGGGAACTCTATACGGATGGGTCTTCATCAAAAGAAGGCTCGGGGGCAGGTTTAATTCTTATTCCTCCTGAGGGCGAGCCTCTGAAATACGCGATCGCCTTGACATTCCCGGCGACCAATAACGAAGAAGAATACGAGGCTCTTATCACTGGACTCAGACTAGCAAAAGGAATGGGTATAGCTGCGCTTAAAGTAAGAAGCGACTCAGAGCTCATTGTCAATCAGGTTAATGGCGCATACACGGCAAAGGGAGAAAAGATGTAGAAATATCTCGGCATTGCCAAAAAGCTGGTCGCAGAAATCCCAAATTTCGCGATTGAATTCATTCCTCGCCAAGAAAACCAGATGGCAGATTCTTTAAGTAAGCTAGCCTTCGGAGGGGCGACAATCCAGGATGTGCAATTTCTGGAAAAGGCCCTATGTTCAGTCCTTGAAAACAGAGCGGAGGTCTTCAACATTCAAGAATAGGTCACCTGGATGACCCCGTTCCAGAATTATTTGAAAGAAGGCATCCTCCCAGAGGACGAAGGCGAATCCACTAGGATTAGAAGACTCGCAGCCAGTTATCTAATCATCGATGGAGAACTCTACAGAAGAGGTTATTCGACGCCTTACTTGAGATGTGTTGCTCTGCCCGAAACAGAAAAAGTTCTTCGAGAAGCTCATGAAGGGGCAGCAGCATGTCATGAAGGCGCTCGATCGCTAAGCAGGAAAATATTCAGATTGGGATATTACTGGCCGACCTTGGGAAAGGACGCAGCCGAATTAACACAGAAGTGTGAAATTTGCCAGCAGTTTGCACCACGATCGGGTCGACCATCGACATTATTATCCCCAATGGCAGGTGCCTGGCCCTTCGCGCAATGGGGAATCGATATATTGGGTCCTTTTCCCATTAGCACTGGTCAGCGTACTCACATTATAGTGGCAATCGACTACTTCACTAAATGGGTAGAGGCGAAAGCTCTAGCTTCAACAACGGAATTCCAAGTTATCAAGTTCCTGCAGGTCAACATATTCTCCAGGTTTGGTATTCCCAAAATACTCATCAGCGATAATGGTCCGCAATTCGTTGGAAAGGAGTTGAAATGGCTCTATGAAGAGTATCATATCGACCATCGCTTCAGTTCAGTACATCACCCTCAAACGAATGGGCAAGCTGAAGCAGCCAACAAGGTTGTCTTAGCAGGACTCAAGAAAAGGGTTCGAGCATTCAAGGGGAACTGGGTAGACGAACTGGAAAACGTATTATGGGCAATCAGAACAACGCCTAAGGCGGCCACAGGAGAAACGCCTTTCAATTTAGTGTACGGATCAGAAGCAGTAGCACCAGCTGAATTAGCAGTGCCTACCCACAGAGTCCTACACTTTAACGCGGAGGCAAATGAGATCGAGCGCAGAACTGACCTCGACTTAGCAGAGGAAAAGAGATGGCTCTCGGAAAAAAAACACAGGCAAAGATGCGCTTGGCGACCGCTCGGTATTTCAACAGAAAAGTTAGCGCTCGCCAATTTTTCGTGGGGGAGATGGTTATGAGAAGGAATGAATTCACAAGGCTGGACAGTAAAAAAAAACTTTCAGCCAAATGGGAAGGACCATACAAAGTAGTAGAGATCGCCGCACCAGGATCCTACTATTTGGAAACCATCGAAGGCGAGAGGTTACCCCGTCCATTTAATTCTGAGCATTTAAGAAGATTTTATGCATAGCTTGTAATCAAACTGATTATGTCAATAAAAGAAAGCCATTCCTTCATAAAGCGCGTCCACTCGAAGCAAGTTGAAGCCAAAAAGCCCTGACGCCAAAGTCAGGCCTCAAAAGCCCTAACAACAAAGTTAGGCCAAAAAGCCTTGACGCCAAAGTCAGGCCTCAAAAGCCCTAGCAACAAAGCTAGACCAAAAGCCCTAACAACAAAGTTAGGCCAAAAAGCCCTGACGTCAAAGTCAGGCCTCAAAAGCCCTAGCAACAAAGCTAGGCCAAAAGCCCTGACGCCAAAGTCAGGCCAAAAAGCCCTAACAACAAAGTTAGGCCAAAAAGCCCTAGCAACAAAGCTAGGCCAAAAGCCCTGACGCCAAAGTCAGGCCAAAAAGCCATAACAACAAAGTTAGGCCAAAAAGCCCTAGCAACAAACCTAGGCCAAAAAAGCCCTGTCGCCAAAGACAGGCCAAAAAAGCCTTAGTAACAAAACTAGGCCACAAAACCCCTAACAACAAAGTTAGGCCTCAAAAGACCTGACGCCAAGAGTCAGGCAAAGCCCTGACGCCAAAGTCAGGAAAAAAGCTCTGGCGACAAAGTCAGGCCAAAAGACCTAGCAAACTGTTAGGCAAAATAAAAGCTCTGACGCCAAAGTCAGGCCAAAGAAAGTTTAGGCGATCACTATCGATGATAAAGCCTGACAAATTACAAGTCCCCTGTTATTATGCCAACACCTCAAAGGTTTAAACTTCAAAGAAGGTAATATCTCTTTGAACTTAGAAGTTTACGCTTTTAAGTGTCAAAAGTATTATCCTTAGAAAGTTTAATTTATGATTGGTCTAAGGCTTTAAGGGTCGACGACATAACAAAGCAAGAAAAAGCGGAAAGTAATTATGATGAAGATATTGGATAGCTAAATGTGTTCGAAGTCGATTAAAGGCTCAAGAATATAAAGGCATTCAATAGAAAAACCCAAGTCTTCGATAAATAATTACAAACCAAAAACAGAAAATACAAAAATAGCTATCTAAAAAAGATAAATATGGCCGCCAAGGAGTTGGGGACTTCAAGCTTTGGGGTTCTCGGGGGCAAGGGTGCTCTGCTCTCCTTCGGGGGCAGAAGTACTGGGCTCGCCTTCAGGAGCAGCCTCTCCAGCAACAGAGGGCTGCGAAGGACGACTCCGCAGGAAGGTCTTTAAGGAGGCAATTTCCCCAAGAGGAAAGTTGGGATCGACCGCCTGGACCTCCTCCACCAGCTCTTGGAGAAACTCGGCGATGGTCGACTTCATCACCTTCAAGGCCTGGTCTTCAAAGTCCTCGGAGGCCTTGAACTCCTCAACCACGGCTTGGGGTGAAGGAACCGCCTTCAGCTGATCAACCAGCCGGTTCTTCTCCTCCTCTAGGGTGACCCCCTAGCTTCGGCAGCATCCCTCTGGGCCTCCGCGGCGACCCTAAGAGCGTCCGACTCGACCACCTGGGCACGAGCTTCCTTCAACTCGGCCTCCAGGCGAGTACGGACCGCCTCCCCTTCATCAAGGCACCGATGAAGGGCCTCAGCTTCATGAAGGAAGGCTGCAGCATCAGCCTCCCTCTTCTTGACATCAGCAAGGAGGCGCTGCTCCTTCCTGAAGTACTCCTCCCGGGCGCCGTCCACCAAGGTGATCGCCATGTCAGCGGTCTTCTTGATGGCCTCCAACTGCCCGGGGGTGATCCCCGTGCTTCGGTATTGCTCCAGCTCGACAAGCAGTTCAGAGTGCTTGTCGGCATGCTCGCCGAAAACGCGGCCGAGGATCACCTCTTCCCGAACGAGCTGACAACAAAAGCACAAAGAAAAATGTCAAGTCATCAAAATAAAAAGGAATGACAAGGAAGAAATAATGGAAAGAAGGCGAGATCATACCAGGGCAACTCGTTCGAAGTGGGTCCGTAAGAACCCCTCGATCTGAGGAAGCTCCGTAGGGACAATTGAACGGTCCTTGGGGGAATTATCCCATCAAGGAGCCGCATGCACATATCCGGGCTACCCCGTAGGTTCTTCTGGGTGGGGTACCCCTTCTTGGCAAGGTCCCCACAAGGGACCCAAGGCCTACGAGAGTCCCCAGCCTTAAAATGCTGGAACAAGCTCGCCATGGAGCAGTACTCCTCGGCGGGAGCCCTCGAGGAGCTGGAAGCAGCAGGCCCCTTCTTCTGGGCCCCAGACTCCTTAGGAGGAGCCGTGGGCACTGAAGGGGCGGGAGGCGCCAAAAACAAGGCCTTCTCCTTAATGGCGGAAGGACCTTGAAGAGAGGGAGAAGGAGGCGCCATGTCTAAACCCTTCCCTTTGCTGGCAGAAGGGCCCTTAGGAGGGGGAGGAGGAGTATGTTGGTCGACCTCAGGGTGCTCTTCACCCCTGACCTTCTTAGAAGGAGGAGGAGGAGGGTCCCGGGCCACGTCCGCCAAAGACTCCTCTGCAAAACAACAAGACAATAAGTCAGAAGTCAAAGAACCGCAGAATGTAAAAACATTAAATCCACAAAAGGCGAGGTAATATACCTGGTTGGCGAGGGCCGGTAGTGGCCGAAGGAAGCATCTCCTCGGGCTTCCTCTTGGATGAACGTCTAGAGGGAGGAGGGGGAGAGCTTAGCAGCGCCTGGTCGGAGGACAATCCCGCCGATTCCTGGTCATCAAAGAGACCTATCAGTTTTTGGCTCTTGCTTACGACCTTGCCTACAAGTAATAAAACAAGATAAGAGTTAGAAAATTACCCAATCATCAAAGATTGGCGTGGCTTGATGAATGCCCGCCATCTCAAGGGCATTCTCGGTAGTCTCCGCCACAGAGCGGATGGACTTGAACTGAGATGACCGATGCAGCCGGTACAAATCGTCGATGGCATTCCGATCACTCCCGGACAATTCTTCAAAGGAGGGAGGAAAATCCTTGTCCGGAGCAAACAATTTCCAGGGTACACCCCCCTTGTACAAGAAGTAAAACTTCTTGTAATTGGAGTTAGTAGCCCGGAAATCATCAACTAGGCGGACATGGACGTTCCAAGCCCATCCTTGAGGGCCTCCCCACTCTGAAAACTTCGGCCAGCGGGATTGGAAGTGGTGGAGGTAGTTGGCCCCTGCTGCCAGTCGAAAGAAACACCGGAACAGGGCCAGTGAATACACCCATTCCTGGCGTATGCACAGGAACCTGAAACCGACCCACATCCTGAGGGCATTCGGAACAAGCTGCGTGGGATGAATCCCGTAAAACTGACATAAGGTCTGTAAATCCTCACAGAGAGGAAAACGCAACCCAACATCGATCTGGGCCGCATAAATGTAAACCTCTCCATCGTGAGGAAAATGCAGACCTAAGCCAGGATACCTAGGAGCATCCTCCGCACTGAAGCCCCCCAGCGCCACCATGGTCTTAAAGTAAGCCGACTTCAGTTCGTTAGGCTTGACATCTACTCAGAATGGTTCAAGTATGGCACAGCAAGTATAAAAAACAAAGGAAAACAGAGGATATTGCCAAAACAGAGCAATAAAAGGGCGAAAGTTTACCTTTTGGGGAAAAAATAGGCGTGTTCAGCTCAGGCCCGTCCACCACTACGGGAGCGGTTGCGGACCTTCCCAGATCAGTCGGTTCCCCCACTGAGGGGGGCACGGCGGCATCCCGGATGGTCAAGGGAGCATTGGCATTCCTAGGAGCGTTGGCTTTGCTAGTGCCCTTAGAGGCCATATGCTTGACTCTCTGACTTCGGGGAGCCATGGAAATGGATGAAGAAGGTTGGAAAAGAAAGAAGAAAGGTTCGCAGCGAAGTTCTGGAAATCGGAGGGAGTGGATAAGCGTAAAAAACAAAATGTAGAAACTGACGTTTCTTATATAGACCAAGAAGGGAGTAACCGCCACAAGCAAATCGAAGCGACACAGAGGAATGATGGCACCTTTTTGGAAAAAACCGAAGCAATGTCAGAATTCCAAGAGACACCTTGGGGAGACAGACGGTTGGCTGACATGGACAGTTGTCAGACTACCCTAGGTTTACGGAAAAGTAAATGTCAGGCGTGCCTCAAGTGACCGTTCGATTTATGGATAACGGTGCAGTTATTAAATGCTAAAAGTCCACTAAGGAGACAAGGTGGTCACCAACGCACTAATAAGGCTTTAGCAGAAATACCTCGGGTAGGTAATGATCGCCTAACTAAGGAAGATAGACTTCCATAAGCCTAGGTCACCTCGAGTGATCGCCAAAAGGGAATAAAAGGAAGGATATTCTTTCAGCTTTGAACAGAGAAGAAACTGCTCGCCAAATGAACTCAAAGTGTCTCAAAGGTACTAAACCATTACCAGAGACGTCACTATCTAAAACCCTACCAGGAAATCAAGCTCGACTGAAGGAACTTCAATCAAGCTTCGGGGGCAAATGTTGGGTATCGATAGTGACAGCCCAGTAAGAAAAGGCCTCGAAGGCCCAATAACTATAGAGGGGGTAAACCCATGACATCTGAATCAGATCGGCCCAAGTACAAGCCAAACTTGGCCCACCATCGAGTAATCCAGAATCGAGCCCAAAGTCTATAGGGACGCCAAAGGCTCTTGGACTGCTCGCCATTCTCTACTAGGTCGCGACCTTCCACTGCTCGACATGGGAGTGCTCGCCCCGAAGAGAGCCTTGCCTCTCTCCTCTGGTCCCACAAAACCGTTAATAAGGAAGTGGCCACGATATCCCGCATATCTCGGTCACATATTCACTAAGGATTAGATTTGGTAACTGCAATATCTCGCAGTAACTGACGATCCGAATCTTCGGCAATACAATATACACTAAGATATTCAGCTGCCATATACGGTTCTATCTCTCTTACCCTATAAATACCCTTGCTTTACATACGTTCTTTACATTTTGAGTTTTATACACACACATACTCATTTAAGCATCGGAGAGGGACCTAGAGGCACCCCCTCTGTTGCGCTCCCCTACTTGCAGGTTCACCGGAGTCGGAGCTGAAGCGTCATCCCAACCTTGTCTGGCATTCAATTCACTGCCAGATCAGCATTCAGGATTTCACGATCCAACAGTCGCCATATCCTGCACCGTATTGATTGGGATCACACTCATGCTATCATACAGAACGGATTATTTGGGTCCTAGAGCTCCTATAAAAGTGTGGATAGTTTCGCCACCCGTAATTACTTGGTCAATCCCTACCAACTCTTTGTCAAACCTTGTGTAAAAATCGCCCAGACTTTTTTCATTCCCCTGCTTAATATTATCCAAAGTTCCAACACTTTTTAGCAGCTGTCACCCGCCCGTGTACTGAACAATAAATGTTTCCTTTAACTCGCTCCAAGTCCTGATGTAAGCTTTGGGGAGTCCGAATAACCAATGCGAAGCGACGCCTTCTAGAGTCGCAGGGAAGAGGAGTGCGAAATGATTATCATCATTCATTCACCGTATGTGCTCCACCGGATCTCCTTCTCCTTTGTAGCATTCAATCTTGGAGGGACGCACGTGGGGCGGTATAGTTAGGGGTAGTATTTCATGGGAGAAGGCATGTGATGCTCTGTTTCGGAGACAAGGCATGACATGTACCTTTTGTTCCTTCCCATTCTGGGAGATCATCTCCTCAAGTTCCTCCCTCGTCATAGCACCGAGAAGCGGTTCCATTGAACTAGCGTGACTCATGAGAAGAGTTGTTGCGCCGGGCGCGATCTAGAGGTGGCTTCTTCCGCTCTTGTGGCCTCTGCATGGCGAGCCGCAGCTCGAGTGACAGATCTTTGTTCTCTTCTGTCGAGCAGTTCCCCTAAGGTCGCGATGAGCACGAGTGTCAGGGTGGTTTTGGGTTGTACTTCTTCCCTCGGAGGCGCTCTCACAGAGTAAGCGATCCGAGAGTGTGCTGGCTTGGCAGCTTCAGTCCCTAAGATAGTAGTATGTCTAGACGGTGCGCCCTAGGGGTTAAGTATGGAGGTCTACTCCTCCTGAATGACCTCGATTTTAGTGGTTCCACCCAAGTGTTGCTGCAGGATGTGGAGCGAGTCATTTTCGATGACTTCTTGGTTGTTCTTCACTCTGGTGGTGGGGAGTCATGGTTGTTTTGCTTAAGCTTCCCACAGAAGGTGCCAATGTTGGATCTTGAGGTTACCACTTCGTTCTCCGGAATCTCGTGTTGGGCACTCCACAGACCTGCAGGGAAGGAAATCCTGGGGTGTTCCCGTTGTTTCCCCTCTGATGCCTAAGTTAGTCGGAGGTTATGTTTAACATTGTGTATGTAAGGTAAGGTATATCTTGTCACATTTGTCTTAAAGTGGAGATGGGTGATGGTATTTATAATCCTCACCCCTAACCTTAGTTGAGTTACTTTCCACTACGATTGTCCTAGGTGGCGCCTGATTAAGTAACCGGGGTTGTCTCGAGTCCTGTGTTGCCTGGTGTTTTGTGCCTAATGACATTGTGCAATGCGCCCCACGGCTATCGCTTTTGCGCCCCACATGAACGGATACAAGGACTGTTCTCAAATAGCGCGCCTCTATGATCTTGGCGCGCTTCTTCCTTCTGACGCCCGTGAGTTTGGCCTTTAGTGTCGTAGTGGTTGTATGCCCTTAATTGTACATTGAGTCTTCGGGTCGTGGGGCGCGCCAATAATGACGAGAAAGGCCGAGTAGTGACTTCCCAATAATCATTGCTCTTGTTGCGTTACGGATCGGGTGGACCTAACTTCTTGGGCCTGATCATTAAGAGTCGAGGCCCAAAAGCCAGGATCCATTCTAATCGAAGGGTGTTGAACTTAATATTCCTGATACTAAGCTCATCTGATATCATGTGCTGCGTGGACTAGTGTTGCACTAATCTCAACAACCAAGTGATTCATCCTTTCAAAAGCTTCCCAAATCAATAAACCAAATAAGACACATGAACAAGAGAGGGGAATATCCCATAGAACCAATCAAACATGAATATGTCGGACAAAGAGATTTATTCAAAGGTGACCAGAGTTCAGAAATTGAGAGGTCGGTGTTGCTTGGGGATCTGGAGGAAATACGACGAATAGTTTGAGGAGAGGAAATTGTGAAAACTGGAGCTAGACTATTAAGTTGAGAGTGGGGGTATTTTGGGTAATTTTAAATTTAAATCATTAATAAAACACCTACAGGACACATGATATTGTTAGGTTAATCTAGTTGTTAGTTCATTTTAGCATGTGTTAAATGTCATACACATGTTTCATATTTTGTTTAGAATAGAATTAGGGTTATTAGTAGTTAGGTGCTAATAATTAGGGTTGTTAGTAATTATCTTCACATGTAAAATGTGAGGTTTTTAGCCTAAGGGTGCAACTACCAAGAAACTGAAATTAAACGATCATCAAGCACCGAAACATCCTTGTATTATCAACTTTTGTTTACAACAAATTCTCCCTTCTCTAATAAGTATTCCATTGAATGAGTGCTTTTCTCTTTACCAAGAATAAATTTTATTGCTAGCTGAGAGAAATTTCCAACATTGAGAAATTCTCAACATCTGGTATCAGACTGAGGTATACAATAAAGCAACAATAAAGCAATGGTCGGTGGAGATCAATCAAAGAAGGTTATCAAGCCGACGACAAAAGGAGCTCAAATCCTAATCCAATCTCCAATGTTAAGTGAGACAAACTACAACATATGGGTTGTCAAGATGAAGATTATTTGGCGTTCGCTAGGGGTATGGTCCACAATTGAAGCTGAAGACAAGGATCAAGGGCGTGAACAAGGTGGGGGTCGAAGTAATGGCGATCGCACTAGCATTAATTAGCAAAAGCCACGTAACTTTGAAAAATCTAAGATCAAGTATTTTAATTGCAATGAATATGGATACTTTGCTAAAGATTGTCTCGAGCCAAAACGTAGAGAGATGGCCAATCTTGTTATAAGATAAGACGATGATGAGTTGATGTTAATGATAGTTGAAGTTTGTGAACTCATCCACACAACACCTAATCAGTAGGTGTTGTTGCACGAAGACAATGTGGTGACACGCGATGAAGTGTTCGACAAGGAAAAGAAATGGGACTGGAGCTAAAATCCAGTGACAGAGACATGACCAAATGGAGACATGTTCACAGTGCATTAACTTATTATTCTGGTACATCTGACACGACAAAGCGTGAAGACGATACCGGAGAACGCAACACTGACACAGAGTCCTTTAGCTCAAATTCTTCACACACTCCAACTGCAATTTTTTATGGAAAAAACTCTAAAGGAAACATATTAGAACCACAATATGAGAGTGACATCAAGAATTTATACGATGCAACATTCCCAATTGAATTGAAGTATTCGAGATTGTGCTTGCTAGGAGATGAGGAGACCACAAATTTCGAAGAAGCAAAAACAGTCAATATGGAGAAAAGCAATGGAGGAGTAACAATCCTCTATCCAGAAGAATGAAACTTGAAAGCTTGTTTCATTGCTCGAAAGAAACAAACCAATAGGCTTGAAGTGGATCTAGAAGTTGAAGAAAAACAAGTGAGGCAAGATCGTAAAGCACAAAGCAAGATCGTAATACATGATTCCACTAAATCCGAGATTGCCTAGAATCAAGGATATATAGGAGCAACACGTTCACATAGAAGATAAACTTATTGACTGACCAAGTCACTTGCAAGATTGAAGTTCTTAGAGACAAGGGTGTACGGATCTTCACTGAAGAATAACTAGCTTAAGGAGGAGATTGTTAGGTTAATCTAGTTGTTAGTTCATTTTAGCATGTGTTAAATGTCATACACATGTTTCATATTTTGTTTAGAATAGAATTAGGGTTATTAGTAGTTAGGTGCTAATAATTAGGGTTGTTAGTAATTATCTTCACATGTAAAATGTGAGGTTTTTAGCCTAAGGGTGCAACTATCCCTCCTATAAATAGGAGACCAAGAAACTAAAATTAAACGATCATCAAGCACTGAAACTAGGCCTGTCAATTTCTGACACAACACGATTAAACGACACGATACGATATGCTTTAAAGTGTATATGGGTTTGACATTAACAGAACCCGTGTATAAACAACTCTTATACATTTAGACACGATTAATAAACACCTCAGATCTGTAGATATATGTATAAACACGATTAACTAATCGTGTCGTGTATACATGTGACACGTTTAGACACACGATTAACTAATCGTGTCTAATTGTTTCATGTATACATGTGACACGTTTAGACACATTTAAGTATAATAATAATATATTGGAATACTTACTTACTTTTTAATATTGAACTTTGAAGACCTTACTTTGTATATATGGATTTGTGTTATGAAAATATGTGAAATAACTTGTAAAATTAGTGAATTCTGCATCTAATAGTATCGTGTCGTGTCTTGTCATGTTTAATCGTGTCGTGTATAATCGTGTCGTGTTGTATGACCCGACATGTTTTCAATTTTTTTTATTCATGAAAGTTAATCGTGTTGTGTCACGTGTGATCTGCTAGTTAATCGTGTCATGTTCGTGTTTGAAGTTTTGAGACATGTTTAAGACTTATCCGTTTAGACACGACTCGATTGCCACCCCGAACTGAAACACCCTTGCATTATCTACTTTTGTTTACACCAATTCTCCTTTCTCTAATAAGTCGTCCATTTATTGAGTGATTCTCCTTATGAAGATTAAATTTTGTTACTAGCCGGGAGAAATTCCCAACAAATATACTAATGGAGAAACGTAACAGAAGTTGATAATTTGAACTAAAACATAACATTCACAAACATAAATAATCGAATCATACAAGTTTGACTTAAAAAATAATATCAACAAATATAAATAACAAAATAGGTAACTAACCCAATTATAATTATTAAACTTTGACATGTGTTACGCGCGTGAAGTGTGTTACGAAAGCATGATAAGACTGGCTCCTAGAGTAATAAAAGAATCTAAACAAAAATAAAAATTGATTAAATATATTTCTTGAAATGTAAATGTTAACTTAAACTATTCTAGATAATAAAATATATTTTTACAAACTTCTAAACTTTTTTTAAAATTGCTCGGGAGATCGAGAGAAAGAAACACTATAAGAGTCACTCGATCTTCAGAACAATTTTAAAAAAATGTTTATAAGCTTTTTTGTTGATTGCGTAGTACAACGTGATAAAACAAGATATAATTGACTGTGACTAATAACATGGTCAGGCAAATACATGTCAATGTTTGACTTTGTGACTTATTTATAATCGTCACAAAACTAACATACTGAAACTGTTTTTAGATCATCTGAAAGGGTAAGTGAACATCTTTTGTCAGCTTCATTGATATCCTTGGAATAAATATGTTTGTTCCTTTTAATTGTCCACCAAGAACTTCCATGTAACTTAAACGATGTACAAAATCCATAATAGTAGTCTTGTGTCGTACCCACGTTGATATAAACCCTCAAATTTCGTTATGCCTTAATTACCAAGTGTCTCATAAGCCCGAACTTGTGAGTAAATTCATTCGAAATATTTAAGATAGTTTATACGTTCACTATCATGTCTATGAAACACATCTATTACAAATCAAGAAATTCTTAGTGATATTTTTACAAATACAATGAAATTATATATTTGATTAAAATCTTCCTGATTTTTCAACTTTTATATTTTCAAAGTTACACTAGTTTAAATATTATTTAAATTCTAATTTCAGATATATTTGGAATCTATACAATTTATTATTTGTTTGACTATTGATGTATATATTATAGTAATGTGTATTAATGAGATTTATTAACTTTTAAATTTTAGAGTTAAGTAATAAAATATTCATACACTCTACATTTGATTAATCCTAAAAAATCATTAAATTCTGAAAAGATAATAAATAAGTAACTCTGGAAAATTATTTTACTTCAATCCTAGAAATACATGAAAGAGTGCAAATACGAACTAATTATTTCAAAATCCTTTTTTTTTAATAATCTGACAAATTCGAAATTTTATTATTTAAGGTAGTTTAAGGGTTGTTTTTGGTCAACAGCGTAGTTTAAGTTTAGTTTTATATTATAATAAATATTTTTAATAAAAAGTTTATTTTTCTTACCCAATCAAACGTTAATTTTTTTTTTCAGATTTTAGAGAATTAAATTTCTAAAAAATAAATCTTATAGTATTGAATTTTATATTTCAGTAATACTTAAAAGAACAATGCATTACATCACCGAAATTATTTTAATTTGGTAGTAAAATATTTTTGTTACTTTGGGTAACAAATCACTAGAAAAACTAACAATTGTTTTTTTACTATTGAATTAAACTAAATTTGTCAAAGTGTGGAATTAATCGTCCATGCATTAATATTAATAAAAAATAATTATATAACTTTTTTTAGCATTTCAACTCTCTAATAATTTGAAAAACTCATTTACATGATCCACCACTTAACTAGTAGATGACAACATAATATATAATTATCATTATACAAAATTGTAAAAATTCATAAATAAACATAACAATTGAAATAAATTCATACCGTTAATAATAGATCAAATTTATTCTTTCACTTAAATTTTAAGTTTTCAATTTTTATTAATTTGTTAGTATTAATTATTTATCACTTCAAACAATAAATTATGTATATTATACATATAAATATACGTCAATTTTGATTGAACTTAATTTCGTTAAATCCTCTAAATATATAGATGGAATGATGTTTTTATAAGGAGGATAATCGTAATCAAAACAATCTATGTCTTGATTGGGAAGAAGAAAGAATGTTTTGAAAAGAAAAAAAAAACATTTCTATATAATTGTAAAGAAATTAAAAGGTGACAATTATAAATAATATGACGACTTACAGGAGAACATAATATATATTCACCATTATATAAAATTGTAAAGTTGTATAAATTAATATAGCAATTGAAAAAAAAAACTTAAATTAATTAAAAAAATCACATTAATAATAGATGTGATTCCTTTTTCCACTCCAAATTCTAAATTAAAATTTTATTTTATTGTACGCATAAATAAAATCAATTTTGATCGATGTTAATTCAATCTAAATTCTCTTATTTTTGATGGAATAGTATTTTTTATACCGATAATGATCTAAAATTTTAGCGTTCGATAAAGTGAAAATATAATTTTATTTGTTCTCAATATATAAAAAATGATGCATGAGAAGTGAAGAGATAATGATAATCTAACTTTTTAATTTCACTACTATCTTAGAATCCAATAGAGCGTAAATATAATTTTATTTTTTATAAAGCAATAAGTAATTGTATATGAGAAAGAGGAGAGAATCAGATAACAAAAGACGATAAATATTTAGGATGATAAATAACAATAAGAAAAAATTATAAATATTGAGAATAAAAGTGAGAGAATATATATTAAAAAAACGTATATATTTGGGAAGAACCAGGAGAAGATTTTGAGAAAGATAAAATTATGGAGAAAAGTTTAAGAGAGAATGATGAATAAGAGAAGGAGCGAAAAAAAATCACCATAATAAATAGTCTAGTTAAATTTAAATTAATTAAATTATTAAGAATTGTTTACGTAATTTTCAAGAGGTGGTTATAGTCTTATAGAAACTTGTTCGGCCGTAATAATATACATATATACATGAATTCAAAAGTTGATATAGTGAAAACATCATACTACTACTTGGGTTGGTGATGATTAATTAAAAAAAATATATCTACATAGGAAATGACTTTTTACATTGTATATATTGTAAATGTGGTAATACTTTTACGTATGACCGATAATTACGGGGCGTTTCTTTCATGGAATTCGGAATAATGAATACAGAATAGGGAATACGAATAGGGAATAAGGAATAGGAGATAAGAATATGAAGTTGTTTCTCTGGTGGAATGGAATAAGGAATTCTGTTGTTTATTTGGTGGAATTGTATATGGAAAGGGAACGGAATGTGGTAAAATGACATATTTGCCCCTCCTTGTATATGTATAGTATATAATATATATAATTTGTATTAATTAATTTTAAAATTAAGAATAATAAAAACTTATAATATAATTAATTAATAATTAAAAAAAATAACTTATTTAATTAATTATTAATTAAGATAAAATTGTTGAATTAATATAAATTTTAAAGTAAGGGCATTTCCGTCATTTCGCCTCCTATTCCTCATTCCTAGCGCGCCCGGCTTAGGAATTCCGAGCTTTTCACACGGAATGTCTAAGCCTACCCCGCCCGGAATCCGTAAGCCAAATTTTTGCAATTCCGCGAAAAGAACAACTTCTTAAAGAATCCGTAAGCCGAATTTCTTTTCCATTCCGTGAAAAGAACATGCCATTAGTGTGTGGAGTCGAATCACATCGTGTCACTAATCATAATTTGTCATTAATTATATCATGTGCAAACAAATATGTCTTAAACGAGTTTTAAAATGCAAAACACAAGTACAGAATGATTAATAAAAAGATTACGTGCAATACACATTACTATACGATTAACATTTTGAACAAATCAAACAAATACTTCATGATACACAGCGAAATTGAACAAAATCCACAAATTTGATGGTTTAGTTTCACAGTCAAGTTTTCAAATTCAAAAATTTTAATGTAGAAACAACAAGCATATGAACAAATCTAAATATTAATTCATTTTTAATCTAAGTATAATTAGATACATATAACCAATCAGGTCTTTGCATATATTTGTGAATCAGAATTATTTGTGCATTATTATTAATTGTGTTTAAATAGATAAGAATTGTTTAAATACAATATGTGTTAATATTCAATATATATAAGTGTAAATCGTTGGACATTGTATCATGTAAAAAATTGTCGGTTTAAGTATTATGTACGAGTTGGTGATGAGACTTACTAGTTAATATTTTGATTTTCTAAGTCCATCTTGCAATATTATCTTACGGTGCGTTACTTTCACAAAATTCGAAATAAGAAATACATAATAAGAAATAGGAATAAGGAATAAGAGATAATATTATAAAGTTGTTTCTTTGGTGGATTAGAATGGAATGTAATAAGGAATTCCAATGTTTATTTGGTGGAATAGTATATGAAAATGAAATGGAATATTTTAAAATGACATATATGCCCCTACTTTTATTTGTATAGTATACAATACAAATGACTTGTATTAATTAATTTTAAAAATTAAGAATAATAAAAACTTATTATATAATTAATTATTATTTTTTTTAAAAAATAATTTATTTATTTAATTTTAAAGGGAAATTCTTTTAATTAATTAAGATAAAATAATTTAATTAATGTAAATTTCAATTTAAATCCATTTTTTTCACCAAGACCCATTAACATTATATTTATCTGAACCATAATATAATTTATTTTTTTGATCGAAACCATAATATAATTAGGTATACTATTCAAAATATAATATTCCATTACAACATAACAATAGACCAACCAAAAAAATGGAGGTCATTTACAACATAACAATACACTGACCAAAATTATACAATTACATCTCTTGAGTCGATTGCACATTAGTGAGAATTGAACGTCGGAGAAGCCAACTGCACATTCATACATCAAGTGGTCAAAAGAGTAAAAAGGATTATAGTCTACTAAAACTGCAATACAAATAGGAATAATTCCATTGCTTGTGTCTAAAAATGTCATTATGTACAATAACCGGACCGATCCTATCAGCCTCTCAAGCATAGTTATCAAAACTGGACCGGACCGGCGGTCCGATCGAGAATCAGACCCCTGTCCGGTTTGGTTCAGTTAAAAGTCTGTTTTACAAATGAACAGTGTTTGAATCGGGTTGAACCGAGTGGTTTTTGGAAAACCGCCTGTTTTTTAAAAATCGATCAATTTCCGGTTCACTTTTTAGCTGTTCGTTTTTTACAGACCAATCGGGTTTTCTATTTAAATCGATTGGTTTGTTTGGGTAGTGTTAAACCGGTTTACTGCAGTGATTGGAGAAGTTTTGAAGTTATGTTTAAATTTTAAAGTTTGAACAAACCTATTGTCATTGTGTTTGATTTTGACACTATTGTGTATTGTGTTTGAGAATTGAGAGTAATGTGTGTTTGAAATTGAAACTATGTAGTTTGTGTGTGTGTGAGAGAGACTATGTAGTTTGAGATAATTATGTTTGTGTTTGAGACTATGTATGTATTTTAAGTTTTCAATTTTTTTCCCATTGTGAACAGTGAATCGCACACTGAACCGGATTGGACCAGCCGAACTGTGAATCGGCCCCCTCATCGGTTTGATGGTCGGGCCAGTTCTGATAACTATGCTCTCAAGTGATGAACCTAAGGAAACCAGTGCCAACATGTTAAATGGAACAGCGAACCATGAAAGACAACAGCTGTGATTAGACAACATATCAATGTCAACGGATTTATATACTATCTCCAGGTCAGCTTTTATTTTTATTGATCAACTGTCTAAATAATTTTTAGAAGAAAAAAATACCTTGGAATGTGATATAACAAAGGAGGGCAATAAGCATATTGTTTCTAGGATCCTCATAACCTGATTAAAGAAATTCCAATTGTCAAACTTCTAGAAGTTTGCAAAGAAGAGAGTTGGGAATGATTGATTAATTAATACCTGGAAAATCAATGAAGTTCATCTTGCCACAAGGAGATGCTTTACATTAGGCATGCTTTTAGAACATTAGAACACAGAAAATGTCCAACATGAATTGTACATGTCTTGCTGTTAAATTGCAAGCTCACATCCCAATATCTAGGGACTGAATTGTCCATGTATTTAGTTAAGGATATCATTTGTAATTATTTTTTATTTGTCTTATTTTAGCTAGGGTTAGTTATAGAAGGGCTTCTGTTGTAATTTCGGTAGGTTAAGGTTGCTATATAAGCACACCTTCATAAATGACAATCATTCATTCGTTTTCAATTTCTCTTTCTTCCGTCAATAGTATTCTTGAATCATTCGGTTCTTCATTTCTTCACATGGTATCAGAGGAACAGATGCTCTGACGCGTCTCTTCCGATGTTGTGTTCGATTCATCTTCCGCAGCGTATATAGTACCTCTTGAGATCATCTTGTTTCGATTCTTCATTTCTGTTCATTATTTTGTTTTTTGTTTTTCGTTTTCTATCCGTTCTTGTTTCGTTTTGTTTTATATTTGCTTACGAAAGTAAAATCATTGTGTTTCTGTTCTTCGATTCTGTTTGATGTTGCTTCGCTCTTGTGTTCGTCATTGGTTACGTAAAAAGAATTGTTTATGTGTTTATTTTTTCTGTTTTTTTTTGCAAGATGGCGATAATATAAATAGATCTACACCTTCAGGATTTGTATATAGTAATATGATTTTTCTATTTGATAAGCTTCATGCTCTTTTTTAATTTTTTATCATGCATGTACCAGATCCTTATAAATCCACGTGATTTCTTTTTTCTTTTATTTTCTTTCTAATAATCCTAGATATGTTGATATTCTTCTGAATCATGAATATTTTTACTCATTAAGCATCTTGAAATGTTATTTTCTGTTGTATGAGTTCCAAGTATGTATTTATTGTATATTACATTTCTCGGATCTGTTATATATGTTCATGGCTTGTTTTCTTTCTTCCCATGACCATAACCTTCCAGATCTGTTATATTCCAGTTCATATTGGATTTTTTTTTATCTATGTTCTTGATCTATTTCTTTATATATCAGTTTCATCTGTTCTTTTTTTTTTTAACAAGAAACTTTTATTCGTAACTATGTTCTTGCTGCACTTGATTCATTTTTTGCAGCAATCTGTTCTCTGTTTTTGTTTGTTGTTGTTTAGTCTAATGGTTTCATCCTCGTTTAGCTCCACCGATGCCACCCTCGGAGCCACCAGTTTTGTAACCATGACGACTCTGACATCCCCACTGATTGATCTTAATCATCCTCTTTCCCTCCATCCCTCTGATACCCCTGCCCTTTCTCTCATCTCTGAGAAACTGATTGGACCTGACACGTACTCCTTTTGGAGTCGTGCTATGCATATCTCCCTTATGGCTAAGAACAAGTTGGGCTTCATAGATGGGTCTTGTATCAAGGAAAATTATGGTCCCCGTTTATACCCGATTTGGGACAGATGTAATGCCCTGGTTTCCTCTTGGATCATGAACTCGGTCTCCCGTGAGCTTATGTCAGTAATAGTTTACTCCACTAGTGCCTACCAAGTCTGGAAAGATTTGAAAGAGTGTTTTAACAAATTAAACGGATCTAGAATATTTCAACTTCACCGTGAGATATCCCTAACTCAGCAAGGTCTTGACACCATTTCTGAATATTTTTCCAGAATCCGTCTCATGTGGGACAAGTTTGATAATATTTGTTCTCTGCCAACCTGTGAGTGTGAGCAATTTCAGAAACACCTTGAGCATGCCTCCAACCTTAAGCTTTTTTAGTTTCTTAATGGTTTGAATGAATCCTACTCTACAGTTAGATCCAACCTCCTCATGAGAGAGAAACTTCCCAACCTTAACCAAGCATATGTTGTCCTTATTCAGGAAGAACACCAAAGAGGGATTACTGAGAGCTCCATGGCTAATGTAGTTGCTCAGTATAAACCTCCTAGGAGAATTCTGTTTTGTGAGTTTTGTAAGGGAAAAGGTCATGATGTTTCTCGTTGTTTTAAAAAAGTTGGTTACCCACCTGGTTGAGGAGAAATAACCCGAGTCACCATAGGACGAAATCCTAGGCCAATAATGCCATTATGTTCAACTCCTAATCTTCCCTATTCTCTACACCTGAGTCCATTGAAACAAGTTGTACTACCCCTCTTGATACACCGCACACTGAACCTGCCATGGTCACCACTGAGAGTTTGGAGCAGATCGCGCAGTTGCTGAGTAGGTATTAGGAGGGTTCTGAAATAAGGGCAAACCCAGCAGGTATATTTTGTTTAAATTCTTCCGTTTCCAATAGTGATTTTTGGATATTGGACTCAGGAGCAACTGCCCATATGAGTTGCAAATCTGTCTGGTTAACAAATTTGAAAAACAGTTGCTCCAGAGTTCAATTACCAAATGGCTCACATTCTGACGTTATTAAATCTGGAAGTTTTCATCTCGATAACTCGAAATATTTGTCAAATGTCTTATATTTTCCAGAATTTAAGCATAACATGTTATCTATTGCTAAGCTTACTAAAGATTTATCATGTTCAATTACTTTTTACCCTAGTTATGCAATGATGCAGGATCTTTACAGTGGTATGCTATTAGGGATTGGTAGAGAAGATGGAAGGCTTTATGTTTTTAAACTTCATTCTCAAACCAAAGCTTTACAAACATCTACTTCACATCCTCAAACCATTTTATGACATAGACGATTAGGACACACATCGATTCAGACCTTGAGTAGGATTGACTCGCTTAAGAACATTACCTTTCAAAAAAAATGTTTGGTTGATTGTGAGATTTTCCCCTTAGCCAAGAAACATAGGTTGCCTTTTACGAACAGTAGTTCTAGTACTTCCTTTTCTTTTGAACTATTACACATGGATGTTTGGGGTCTCTATCACAGGCCCACCTACGGTAATAAGAGTTTTTTCTTGACTATTGTTGATGACTACACTAGGACAACCTAAACATATTTGCTGAGTTTTAAGTCTGATGTGATTGTCATTATCAAGCTTTTTTTTATATTTGTTAAGAATCAGTTCAATACTTTTGTAAAAAGGGTAAGAACTGATAATGGACGGGAATTGTTTAATGAACAAGCATCTTCCTTATTTCAAAAACAAGGAGTTGTTCATGAGAGTAGCCGTCCATACACTCCACAACAAAATGTGGTGGTGGAGCGAAAACATAAACATCTTCTTGAAGTGGCTAGAGACCTTAAAATTGAAGCAAATATCCCTTAAAGATTTTGGGGGTGATTGTATTTTGACTACTTGCTATTTGATTAATTTGATGTCCACTCCTATATTAAATGGAATGTTTCTGCATGAAAAATTACTAAAAAGGAAACCGATTTTGGGTCATCTTCGTGTTTTCGGTTCGTTATGCTATGTTAAAGTGTTGCATAATACATATAAATTTGCTTCCAGATCTGTTCCTTGTGTTATGATGGGGTATTCCACCACTCAGAAAGGTTATCGATTATTTAATTTGCATACTAAACTCTTCTTTGTAAGTAGACACGGGATGTTCCAAGAGGATGTTTTTCCTTTCAAGAACACCAAGGAAAATCACTGGAATCTTTTCATCTATGAGCCAACCGGTTCAGCAGATGATGATGTGAATTCTTTCTCATTATCAGATCGATGGATCATCACCCTGATCCTAATGGTTCTTAAAATGCAGAACCAGACCCTGAGTCTTCCTCCAATGGAGAACCATCACATGCTCGTAATGATGAGCCTAGAAGGTCATCACGGTTAACCAAAATACCTCTTTGGCAGAAGGACTATGTGATGACTGGTAATACTGTTGCTTACCCTATTAATTATCACGTTTGCTATGATTTCATACATCCTCGATACATGTGTTTTATTAGTTCCTTGGATCAATCTGTTGAACCTGATAATTACGATGATGGTTGCCATGATGAAAATTGGATAAATGCCATGAAAAATGAAATTAAGGAATTATAAGATAATAAAACATGGTCCTTTGTCCCTCTTCCACCAGGAAAACATGTGATTGGATGCAAATGAGTATATAAGATTAAGTATAACTCTGGCGGATTGATAGAAAGATATAAGGCTCGCTTAGTAGCAAAAGGTTTTAATTAAAAACAGGGAATTGATTACAATGATACTTTTTCTCCAGTGGCTAAAATGGTGACGGTTCGAACTTTACTTGTGATTGCTGCTAAAATAAATTGTTTTTTGTATCAGATGGATGTATTCAATGCGTTTTTGCAGGGGGGCCTCAATGAGGAAATGTTCATGCAAATCCCTCATGGTTTTCGTAAACAAGGGGAGAGTAATTTTGTCCGTCGTTTCCGAAAATCTCTGTATGGATTAAAGTAGGCATCTCGCCATTGGAATGTTAAACTCACAGAGGCATTGTTAAAATATGGGTACAAACAAAGTTTATATGATTAATTTCTATTCACAAAAAGTCGAGGTTTTGAAATTGTTGCTATGCTAGTTTACGTTGATGATCTTATGATTACTGGTAATAGTGAGTGTCTTATTGCTGAGTTAAAAGCAACCTTACAAAACAACTTTAGAATGAAAGACTTGGGTGAGTTAAGATATTTCCTAGGTATAGAAATTGCTAGATCTAAAAGGGGTCTCTTTGTGTGCCAGAGAAAATACTCACTTGAGCTGCTTTCTGAAGTTGATTTGTTAGGAGGTAAACCAAATAAGACCTCTATGGAGCAGAACCTAAAGCTCACAACAAATGGATATGATGAAAATTTTGGGCTGAATAATGATGATGTCGTGATTTTTGATCCCACTCTTTACAGAAAACTGGTTGGTAAGCTTCTTTATTTAACCATCATGAGACATGATATAAGTTATTTAGTCCAACATTTGAGTCAATTTATGCAAAATTCAAAAAAACGCATATGGATTGTGTTTATTGAATTATAAGATATGTGAAAAATCAACCAGGCTTTGGTGTTTTGCTTAGTTCAGATCCTATTACTGATTTAATAACCTTTTGTGATTCTGACTAGGGAAGCTGTTTGGAAAGTAGGAGATCAGTTTCTGGATACTGTGTAAAGATTGGAAATTCCCTTGTTTCGTGGAAGGTAAAGAAACATGCAACAGTGGTCAGATCCTCAGCTGAGGCAGAATATCGAAGCATGGGTTCTGTCATCTCAGAAATTATTTGGTTAAGAGGTTGATTAGTGAATTAGGTGTATTTAGTTCTATTTCGGTATGTTTATATTGTGATAATACAGCTGCAGTTCAAATAGCAGCTAACACTATGTATCGTGAAATGACTAAACATATTGAGATTGTCTGTCACTTTATTAGAAAGCAAATAAATGCAGGTGTTGTGAAGACTACCTATAGCAAATCAGGAGAACAACTGGCAGACATCTTCACAAAGGCTCTAGGAAGAAATCAACACTGCTATCTTCTAAACAAGCTTGGAATGACTGACTTATTTCTTGGAGTTTCAGCTTGAGAGGGAGTGCTAAATTGCAAGCTTACATCCCAATCTTTAGGGACTTAATTGTCCATGTATTTAGTTTAGGATATCATTTGTAATTATTTTTTATTTTTAGTTTTTTAGCTAGGGTTAGTTATAGAAGGGCTTCTGTTGTAATTTTGGTAGGTTAAGGTTGCTATATAAGCACACCATCAGAAATGAAAATCAATCAATCATTCATTTTCCATTTCTCTTTCTTCCATTAAGAGTCTTCTCGAATCCTATGGTTCTTCATTTATTCACACTTGCCACTACCTATAGCTCCATGTGCAACAATAGATGTACTATGACCATCAAACACTGCAGGAATTAGAGGTTTAATCTCTCTCGCAAACAAACACGACATTGTTATCTTCATCGACTACATATGAGTAATGAACTTGGGAAGGCTCTCTCTGACTGTGCAAAGAGCATAAAAATTTAAGAATATGACAGTCTAAAATATTTAGTAGACTTCAATTTACATTTTCTCAGCACAAGCAAGTCAAGATCGACTAAAACTAAAGTAAAGAAAAATCGAAACTACTCCACCAGAAAATTTCATACCTTACATATTGTTTTTCAAAAGAGATAGTAACACTTTTTGCCGCATCTCCTTCCGGATTAGATACGTAAATCAACGCGATCCCATAATCAACGATTTCTGGGCTCGATTCGAACCCAAAAACGCGATTTCTAGATACGATTGTTGAAGGATGAACGGGTTGAACGTACCTGGCGATGAACGGGATGAACGTCGGGATGAATGTGATTCTGCTGGAGATCTCCACTTGGAATGAAGGAGAAAGAGAACACATAATGTTTGGATGAAGGATGAACGAAAGAGCTGGGGTAAAAATTAAGAAGAAGGGTAGTTTAGGAATTAGTTAAATGAAGTGAGGGTGATTTCGTCTTTTACACAGCTATTCCTTATTCCCACTCGCCCGACTTAGGAAATCCAATCTTTTTTGCCCAGAATCCCTAACACTACCCCTCTAGGATTTCGTATTCTAAAAATTTGCAATTCTGCAAAAAGAACAACTTCATACGGAATTCGTATCACCTACTCCGTGAAAAGAACATGTTGTTAAGAATGGAAAAATAAAATAGTAGATTCAAATTCATAAACGTGCACCACTTAGCTCAAAAATTCGTTGCTCCAATTGTTCAGGAAATGTGAAGTCTTAGTGGATATTATCACTAATGCGACCAAAGTGCTCAATCATGCCAATTGGTCCTTCGTATGCCGTAAATAAATGAATGTACGAATTGAAGTACTATCCAGATTTAAAAGAGAATATATCCTAGTGATTGAATTGTTTCACCCCGTCTCTTATTTATCTTACTTGAAGCTTATAGGAATTTTAAACCTCCTTAATGTTTGTGATTGACTTTACGCTTAGCTGTTAATGAAGTATTCCTTTGGATTTTTTATTTTATTTTCTAGAGATAATCTAAATATTTGTTTTTTGGTCAACTCAGTATTTTATTTTACCGGAAATCAAAGCAAACCATGATAACCACTCACGGGAGTTCAAACATTACAGTCTTTTGCTAATAATAATAAAAGAGGGAGTGGAGGTCGAGTAACCCAATCATTTAGATCCACACTCTTTCTTGCTTGCTTGGCTAACCAGTTTGCACACTCATTAACAACTTTTGGAATTGTCATCCATTCTATTTAGTCGATCCAGTTTGCAAGTGTAGCTATGTTCTTAAGGAGCGTAGTGAGTCTCCAAAATGAGGCACCTCCTTTGATTTGGTTTATAACCACACTTGAATCCGACACTATTTTCACATCATGCCGTCCATGTTCGACCGCCAGCTTCGTCCCCTCCAATATTGTCAAAGCCTCTAATACTTCTATTGTGTCACAACGGCATCATCAGTTCATTCCACCTACAATTTGTCGGCTCGAGTTTCGGGCAATTACTCATATTTCACCCATCCTTGTTTGCATACACCATGAGACATCACTGTTAATGCGAGTCGTTCCCGGTCTTGAAGCATCCCATCTTGTGATTTCATGCACCGATTTAGCACTCTGCTATTTTTGCCGCAATTTCTCTATTTCATCTACCATCTTTGTCTACCTGAGCTATTGTGGTCCCAGATGTGACATTTTTTACTCAAACATGATCTTACATCGAGTTTTCCAAGTGTACCAACACGTTGTCGTAGAAGTTATCCATCTTCTTTGATTTATTGCATATGAGATTCTGAGTCCCTTTGCTGTGAGGTCTAGTTATTCACTCATACTCAATGAAATCATGTCCACACTCCGAAGTCCCATAACCCCGAACCAATCAGCTCACGTTAGGCATTTATTCTGGCATGCTTTCTTCTAAGATAATTAATATAAAAAAAAGGAGCTTTTATTTAGTCAAGCTGGTGGGTTCGAGAAAGTAAAATAAAATAAAGAAAATGAATCCGATGGAGAAGGTCCCACTCCCACATTAGTGAAATTAATTAGTTTAACTAATTAAATGAATGAATAATTAAGTACACCAACTATCAAACTTAAAAAAGGAGATTAGATGAAAACACGAGGAGAGTCATTTCCAACTCCATGATACGGGAGATTTTGTCAAAGCTTATGGCCCCCACCCTAACCTTCACGCGTGCTTCACCCCATCCAACGGTCAATGTTCCATCCGCAATAAACGGAAATTATTCCCCATCTCCTCCATCCAACGGACCACATTACTCCCACTGTTCTTCTTGTATATTACGTAATAAATAATTATTACAAAAGTACCCTTAGAAAACCTCGTATTTCCAAATTAATCCTCCATCATGGCTTTGCCACAATAATAATAATGATAATCCATCATACCTTTTTATACCCTATCCTTTCATTTTTTATGTGTAGTACTGCACCCTAGATCCTTTCATAGGGAAAAGAAAATTCTTTGAAATATAAATTTACTCGACCATCTATATCATCACCTTACATCTATGGTTATTATACTAACCTAAAAATAAAAATAGAAAATAAAATGAGATTGTAATTATTACTAAATACAAACGAAGTAAACACATGAAAAGCTTCACGTTAGATATTTGCATCTATATACACAAAATGTTGAAAGTTATGTATTCAAGCTACACACCTAATGAAACCTATGTCTGCCAAGGTCCTCGTTATAAAATAAAAAAATATGTGGTCCTAAATCCAGCTCATACAGTTCAGGTGTGTTCGGGAAGAGAAACATAGTCTAGGGGTCAGTTAGCAATTGTCACAAACAAGGGCTCGCTGGACAGTGCAATAAAACAAAATCTCCACAAAAAGCGAAAAAATCCAGTTACTCTCTAGGTCTGCAATAGCACGCTCTCTCTCTCTCTCTTTTGCATTCTCTCTCGAGATCAGATCTTCATTTCGCAGAATTCTCAATCTTTGAGCCTTTCAATCCTTTGTGCGGTCGTAAATAATCCAATCGGTAAGCCCCTGCTAGTTCCCTCTTATGTATTGGGTATCATATCATATATGTTCGATTCAACAATAGTGGTAAACCCTTGCTCGAACTGCATCTGCTAGGGTTTCGGATTTCATTGGTCTTCGGCTGATAACCATGTTTATCGCTTTTATGAGCTCGCTTCTTCATTATACAGTTTTGTAAAAGTTGCTCCTTTCTTGGATTTACCGGTTTGTTATGGGAAATAAGCAAAACCCTGAATTGAAGGCTTCAAATAATCATAGGATACTGCTAATTTTGTTGTTTGGTCCTCTCTGGAAGTGGATGACTTTGTTAATTGCATAAATACAGTAAATTGCGTCAGTAAAAACAGGTTTATCAGGTGATATTTATATATATATATATATTTTCAGTTCTTGTGGGATCTGGGTAGTACTGGCTGTAGACTACAGTATTCAATTTAATCGGCATCAGCTAGAGCAAAATTATACTTGATTTCGACAACAGTGCAACTTTTTGCCTAGTTTTTAATGTCAGTTAAAGGCTTGTCTGCTTAATGAAAGGAAGCTTATCTTTATTTCATAACGTCTTTTCTTATCACGTATCTTCAGTTTTTTTATCGTGACGTTAATGATTTTATCTGTTTCACTTTGAGTGTAGGACTGACCAAAGAAATCAACATGCCGTGGTTGTTCAGAAATCGCGTTCGTTTGGTTATCTTTTTCTTCATTCTATAAGATATTTTTTGGTGAGTATGAATTCTCTCGGTTGATCATCCTTCAGTTTCTCTTCTCCACCGCTTGCAAATTTTAGTACCAGTATTTCGATTTGAGAAAAATGGTGTTATGTCCTCATCCTCTACAAGTTCATGAAAGTTTCAGAGGTCACCCTCTTTTGACATTTTACATCCAAGTTCCAGTATAACATTTCAAAAATAACATAATAGTCCTTTAAAAAAATTTTGTTCAATTTTAACAAAGGAAAGTGGGTTGATCCAACCAGTTTGGGGCTCAGCCACATGGTCCTGGTCCACACCCAGATCAGGTTGCCCAAGCGTGGAAACCTGGTCTCGTTCCTGGCTATGATGTGTTCCTTGGTTAAGTCTTGTTTGAGCCCCAATCCAACGGTTCCAACCCACCATTTTTTAAATTACAATTGGAAAAACGTTTTGAGGACTATTTTGAAACCTTTTAACTGAATTTTGGATGGAAAAGATTGATGGGGGTGGTGAGGCAGATTACAGAATTTTTCAGAACCTGGGGTGTAATTAGCAAAAACATCTGCACAGGCAATCCCCAGATTAGCTCAAAGTCGCAAACATATGGTGTCAAAACACCATTTATCCCTTTGGATTTCAAAGAATATTTTGGTGAATGATTGTATGTTGGAGTTGCTCTGATTTGGTTTCCTTTTGCAGGGAGAAGCGATTAGTTTTTTGTTAGCGAATTCATTTAGCTAGAAAACCATCCAAAGTTGAAATAGAGGTTGGAGGGTTGAGAATGTACATTGCATTTACCATAAAAAGAGACCGAGCTGCCAAGGAAATTGGGAAGATTAAAATGAATGTTAGGGTGATTGCTTACTACCAGTTAATGCAAGTTTGTCAGGTAAGTGTTCCTTTTGAATTTTTCATTTACGTATCTTTTTAATTTGCTTATAGTTATTGCTATAGACTGTATTTCGCTGAATCTAAATGAAAATATATAATATCTACAATGCAACCAGTTTACGGGTTTGGTGCTTTCCAATGCATTTGGACTTGATCTTTGCTTTTTAGGTTTCACATTTGTTCATAGCGTCAATTCCAGAATGTTGTTTTCTGAGAATATGTTTTACCAAATGAAAATATATAATATCTACAATGCAATTTTTGCCAGTTTACGGGTTTGGTGCCTTCCAATGCATTTGGACTTTATCTTTGCTTTTTAGGTTTCACATTTGTTCATAGCGGCAATTCCAGAATGTTGTTTTCTGAAAAAGTATCGAGAATATGTTTTTGCTGTGGTCCGTCTAACAATAAGGATTGTCATTGTTAAACTAATTTATCACCTTGAGTAATTTGGTAAGATACCTCAGGCAGTCGCTGATCATCCAAGACTGGAACATCCTCAGGAGAATTCAAAATCATTTTTCCAAATTTTATGTTTTAAAAAAACATATTAAAAGTTCTTGAAAATATTGTAAGAACAAATTTATTCTAAGCATGATTCGACCTTTATTTAGACTTTAGAGTAGACGTGAAAGTGTCATTACTAGAGCAACTAGAAAGTGCAAGCAATTAAGAAAGAAGAGACTTACCAAAAAAATCAAATCATGTGGTGCGGAAAAGTCTCGAACCTCCGTCAATGCAAAGTCTATTCAGTTGTACCAAAAATGTACTATTGGAATCATTATCTATAAACGTGTTTTGAGTTTCAATACCCTCAAAGGCCTTATTTAATACAGAAATTAAAATAAAGTCTAGACGGACTGTTTATTCTATTACTTACCGTTGTTGAAACATACTTCACAGTTCACATTGTTTCCATTTGGCGGTGATTCTTTTGGCACTAGGGTTATTTATTTTTCTTAAACAAAATGATTGAATGTTTGTGCATGAAAGTGACCCCTCACCATTTTTTTTATAAATATTATTCCTCTTATAATATACTTTTGGGTCTGCAACATTTTTTCTTTAATCAGTTGTCTTAATGTAATTATTTGTTTGATTTATGGAAGATTAAATTCACAAAATTCCCATGTATCTGAAACAGGCTGAATATTTCCGTCAATTGCTAAAACCTGTCACGTAGTGTACTCAATCAAGAAGTGGGATCTTGGGTAGAGACAGACAGACTGCATCTTGTTGCATTCTTTCTTCATACTGAAGGCAGTGAAAACGCAAGACATCTGATCTTGATAAACCTCGGTGTCCTATATTCAGTGTGCAATGTTGTGCATTTGCGTAGTAGTTAGTTAGGATTTCTGTTTCAGCCTCTGCTAATTGCTTTCTCAGACTTGAAGCCGTAGCGATAAGCTTCTTCTCAGCAGAATATTTTGAACTAAGACCTAGTAGTCCTTCTCCTTTGATGAAAAGTAGACATTATCCGCCCCCTGAAAGGGCAATCTGTGCCCCACCGAATCAAATCAACGGTTCTTATATGGACATTCCAGGTGCTGCATATGCTTTTGGTTATCCTTCAACCCCCTTGGGACATGAACAGTCAGCACCTCCTTTCCATGATATCAAGTTTCAACCCTCAAAGTTATGCCCGAGGAATTTCATTATTTTCGATCAGACTAATTTTCATAGTCGGGTCATGTTCCATCCCGCCATTGCACCTAAGTTTGCTCCTTCTGGTGTTCAAACCCCACCAGCATATGTTGACAACAGCTTCCATGCAGTTAATGATGAGGATAAAGAAGTGTCATCATCTCCTAATCAGGAGGATTCCGATGAGATCAATGCACTGATGAGCTTGGATGATGATATTGGTGATTATGATGATATTGGTGATTATGATGATGGTGAAGAATATGATGAGGATGAGATGAGCACCGCACGGACAAATGGTAATTACGATTGCAGATCTCCGGATTCTTGCTCCAACTATGGTCCACCGAAGGTGAATATGAATTCTAGCGGCGTGTCTTCTCTTGTTCCTAAATCTTGTGGAAGCACAAGCAGCAGCAGCAGCTGTAGCAGTGGAACAAAGAAGCAGAAGATGAAGAAAATGGTCAAGGCGCTGAGAGTGATCGTGCCCGGCGGGCAACGAATGAGTACTGCCACTTTGCTTGATGAAGCTGTTAAGTACCTAAAGTCTCTCAAGGCTGAAGCTCAAAAGCTTGGAGATGTGAAGAACTAGTAGCTCTCCCTCCCCCGTCTCTCTCAGTTATATATTCAGAGGTGGTGGTGTACTTGATATTGTCTTGGATGGCCTTGCAATGTCTGCTGTTAATGTCTCTTTTAGTTTGCTTGGTGTGAAGAGCGTCTAAGGGTGTTGTTGTTTGGCTATTATTTAGCTACTTGTTTGTTATCTGCGTCAATAAGGTGGCACATACATACATACACACACTATCTGGTGGTTGTATCCGTCTGTCTGTACTTTTGTCATTTCATCTCTGTTTGTCTGAACTCTCAACCTTTTGTTCTTATGTGTGGCTTCAGTGAGTGTTAAACATGTTTTTGTTACTGTCGTTAGTGTAAATCGTATGCAGGTTTTACCTTATGAATATGAATAGTCTTGACTGGATCCCATCAAGTTGTTGAGTTAGGTAATGATCCAAGACTCATATCATGCAGACCCAATTTGACATTTGTCAACATATCCATGCACATGCAGTAGATGTGTATATGTCGTGCCTCAAAATGGAGCTTATGAGCACACTGAGTCAACCTTAGTTCTCGATTACTGCGACAACAAAAGTAGTGGGATCTCAATTTCATGAAATCACCGCCCTAAGAGTAGCTGACGTGACCAACCACACCACCCGACAATCCCATCAGAAAACGCGGTCCAGTTAATCGTTTCTTTCTACTTTAAATATTCTTAATTCCTTTTACTTTATGACTGATATATGTATGTTGTTTCCCTTCAACAGCTGAAACCCCCCGAGAGAACGGGAATGGGAGGAATAATGAAGAGTTTTGTAGTGATGAGAGTGAGGAAGGAATGGACATGGAAGCTTGTGGTGTGGCCTTTCAAATGGAAGACGGGGAGCAGCAGCATCAAGCAGTCCTTGGACAACGTTGTATTCCGGATCCTGTCTGCGTTGGAGGCGATCGTGTTGGTTTCAACCCTGTGTTTCTTCTACCTCTGCTGCGGGTGTCACTTCTAGTTAGATGTGAATATCCGTCACTTCTTTTTTGCTTCAAATATTTATGTAACTTAAATGTACGTAACATTGATTTAACTTATGGGTGAATCGATGTGTGATGAAGTCTTACCTATCGAATTCAACTCACCTAAAACAAAATATAGACAATCTTGTGAAGAATGAGTATGGATCAAACTACCTTTGATCACTTTGTAAGCAAGGTATAATTAATTATAAATTTGTTTAGTTCCAAACCGGTTCATACCTAACGCTAGTTCAACTTAATAATTTTTTTCCCGGGAATTCATATGCAATCGAAGGGTTAACTGTGTTAATCTTAGGTAACATTCGCATCAGAATTTTGAGCATTAGTTAAATAGAGGGTGTTTGACTGAGGTATTAATACAATGTTTGACTAGAAATAATAGTATGTATTTAATACAATATATATATATGTATGTATAATTTTTTATTGTATCATAATGTCAGTTCGAAAGTTAAAACTCAACATCTAGTTTGCGTTATTTATATTGTAATTAAATTATTTATATACTGTAATTTTTATGAGTAAGTACATAATTAAAATTTTCACATAAATCATTTTATCATTTCGGTCAAATTATAGTACAAACGACGTATGTTAAAAAAAGTTAATATATATCTAATCAAAACAATAAAAAATATTAGAGTAAATAGATAATTGAATTTCACCATAATTTCTGTTAATCGTGTTAATTTTAGACTAACAGTGTCTGAGATAGATTTGTTTAAGTCAAATTTTTATATTTCAACTTAGGATAGAGCGTATGGTCAATCCGTAAGTCCAAATTTAATATTTTTTGCATCATTTGAATCGTAATTAAAATATTTACTTATTATACTTTTTTTAATTATTTTTAATAGACATATAATTTATTTTTTAATTAGATATCGCATCATCGGGAATTTTTTTTTGGATGTAAGTGTAAGTGTCGAGTAACGAGAAACAGAGCAAAACAGAATAACGTAAGTACCTATAACAAATTTGAAGAGAATGTCGCGATTGAGTGACTCGGGCAGCGCGAGACGAAATGGGGGGAGGTAGAGAAAACTGTGGGTATTTATTTGTATGAGCGAACATTTTCAGCGAAAGCTTTATCTTCAGACGACAATTGAATTGTATTGCTGCAAATTTCGAGGAGCGTTACGCTAACGATTTTTGCAAAATTTCTTCAATTTCGATTGGAAACTATTGAATTGCTTCAGTTGAGGAATGTTGCTTTAGTTGAGAACAAATCCATAAAGGAAAATACAACTGAGGTGAAGACTGGTGGTAGTGTTGTTTCGGTGCCTGAAAATAAAGATGTAACAATGGGCAAGGATGCTGAATCTTAGAAGAATGTGACTTTTGATTCTGCCATAGAAGATGAAAAATAGTGAAGAGAAGATGAAGACCAACATGAAGACCAACTAATAAGACACGAGGGTATAATAGTCATTTGATAAATAAAAAAATTAATCAACGGAAAAGAGTAATGGTTAATGACGGAGTAACCAATTAATCACACTGGAAAATAGATGTATAGCCATTTAGTCACGCATCAAAATCAATTAGTCACATTCTGAAACATATGTAACCATTCTGCACATTGGGAAAATATGTCTAACCATTTAAGTAACCCTTAAAACTACATCTTCAACATGCCACTTGGGTAGCATGTTGTGCCAAAGCTACCTAGAGTGCGTTATAGTTTAACTTGCACCCTGGGTGGCGCGTAGGGGTGACAATTCGTGTGTGTCGTGTCATTAATTGTGTCATGTATAAACAGATGTCGTGTATAAACAGATAAATCTTAAACGTGTGTCATGTTTAAACAAATAGTCTTAAATAGATCACACGTGGAACATATGTTAAGACACAGTTAACTTTTTAAACAAACAAAAAATTCATATATACACAAGGCAAACTGTTACATGACAAGAAATGACACGAAAGAAATAATACAATATGAAATTCACAAATTCACAAATTTAATTTCATAATCAAGTTTTAAAATGCATGTCATTAAAAAATAAGTTCAAAAATAAATTGAAATATTAGATAAATATACTTAATTGTGTTTAGTTGTGTATTTGCATATTAGATGTGTTTAGACACCGTTATTAATTCTGTCAAAATGGATAAGTTGTTTATACAAGGTTATTAATCGTGTCGTGTCATTATCATGTAAAATGCAGATCGTTGCAAACCTTTTAATTGTGTCCTGTGAGAAATTGCCATATATACCCATTTTTAAAAATATTGTTTTTTATATTTATTTTTCTAAATATTTTTTTAATTATGCATACTTCGAAAAACACTCCTGGACTCGCCCCATTAAGGAAACTTTAGCATTAAGACTCTGTCCGAAATTTGCAGAACAAAGTCTTCTGCCTTCTCTCTAATAATACCCTGCTTCGAGACAACACACAAATCCTGATATGAAGAAGAATATGTCCGAATCATCTCGTTTTTATGATCAAAATACTAATCCGACTCATCCAAATATACACCGATAAACTGAGTTAGATGAACACCCTCGTTGGTGACCTAAGGCTTGAATGCAGAGAAGGCAACGACTGAGTTGTGACCACCGAACCCGAATGAATTTGAAATGGCTGGAAGCAGTTTCTTCTATGTTAGATAGTACTCATAATACATATAACTTTAACTAGGAACCAAATAATACAACCACAACAGAGAGAGGAGGAGACTAAAAAGTTTAGAGTTCTTACCAATATTCACTTCGTGCTGTTGCTTCGTGTTGGCCACAGTATCAAAATCAACTGCAGGCTCAGGATTCTGCGGATCATTAAAGATACAAAATAACAAAAGTTAATAATACAAATCAATGATATTAAATATACTAGAAACTATGTTCATAAGAAAGCAATATTTAAGCTGGAGTTTAATATCATCATTGTTGGGAATGAACCAGAAAATGGTTCTGTTTTCAAAAGATAAATCCTTTCTTATTAACAATTCCTCTCATTGGTATGTGTAATATTTGAATGGCGTGTATTCACTCACAGTTTAGACCCTTATTTACAAAAGTAGAAAACACTTACAAACTGGTTGATGCTGGGATGAAGCCACCCTGTTTGTATTCCTTTAATTGTTGCAATGGCTTCTAATCCTCCAGCAGCACCAAGGCAGTGTCCAATCATCGACTGGAAAATTTTAAAAAAAAAATTCTTTGAGTAACATTTACGATGGTGGATGGATGGAAAGAGAGTGATTCACCTTGGTTGCATTGATTTTGATGTCTTTAGGGTTCTTGAAAACCTTCTTTATGGCATTTATCTCAGCAAGGTCCCCAGCAAGAGTTGAAGTTGCATGGGCGTTTATGTAGTTCACCTAAAAAGTTGGAATGCAAGTGTTAACATTGCTGAAGACTTTTACTCTTCATGGTATCCTATCTTCAGATACCAGCTCTGACTTAGAAAGCACCAAAAACGAACATCTAGTACAAGAAAGTACTTCAGCCTAAAGCTGCAATGCTCCCTGGATTGAAATTTTCAATTAAAAAGACTGATTATTTGCACCATGGTGTTTTATTAATTCACCAACATGTTTTCAAATGTTGTTAATTGCAACATTTTTTTTTCCGTTTGTCACGTGCAATACCCACTTTTCGACAAATTGATTTCTTTACCCTTATCAACTTCATCTTGAACTTCATCTCCAACTTTAGTTTTTTTTATAAAAAAACAACTAAGCCCAAAAAATGAGTTCTGTTTCGGAAAAATGAATTTGAAGATGAAACGAAATGAAATCAATTTTGTTAAAAATCGTTAAGTGCACTGAGGCGGAAAGACCAAATATCACTTCAAAATTGAGGCGCATCAAAGACACTAGCCTCACTGAATGAGACATGCATGTTTATAACATGTTATACAATTAAAGATAATAATATGATCTATAGCAAACTCTATTAATGCTTCAATGAAATTCTAATCAAATAGAAGTGAAACTAAAAATAGAGTAAGCCTTATACAAAAATTCACTAACCAACCTATTAAAAGAGACAACTTCTAAGCAACCTTTTAAACAAAACAGTTTCTACTCCTAAGTTTTCACAAAATCACTCCCAAAAGTATAGCATAAGGGTGTTCAACATTTTTGTGTAGAATTTTTTAGCTGAACAAATGGGTACAATTTTTTAGCTGAACTGCCGCTTCACTGCTTCAGGGTGTTTAACATTTTTGTCTTACACTCGCTTCTCTTAAAATAGGTCAAGTCTGTAGCATATATTGTTAATTGTTTTAATCTGATTAAGATATTGCAGACCTGAATTTTATTTTCATATGCAGACTACAGAGTATTTCACTAAAAAAGAACAAAATAAGCCGACCAGTAAAAAGAAAAACTCAAATCCCAACTTCACTAAGGTGCACTGACGTGACACCCGGTTGAGGGGTCTGTGCCTCAACATGCTAGAGGGGCATTACATTTAATGGATAAGTAAACCTAGGAAAGAAGACAGAGAAATTACACAATAATTTTTTTTCAGTTCGGAATTCTGGAACCTGATGCAAAATTAACAAAAACTAGTTGAAAGAGCAGAAATATCAACACTGGTCAATAGATTAAAAAAATAGCTATGACATAAATAAATTGGATAAACAAAGTATAGCAAGTTCACAAATTTTCAGGCAAAATTACCTCCTCTGGTGAGACTCCAGCATCTTCAAGGCTCTTCTCAATGCATGAGGAAACCCCAAGCCCATCAGCCCTAGGATCAGTCATATGATGAGCATCGCAGTTAACTGCGCCTCCTAAATACTCGGCGACAATCGGGGCGCCCCGTTTCATGGCATGATCCAAACTCTCCATTACCTATGAAGGAAATAAAAGTTATTCTGAAAAGCTCAACTAGCCATGTATATACAATAGCAATGGCATGCAACATCACATTTATAGTTGATATTTTCAGAGTTGATATGGTAAAATTAATTGACTATCAACTTGATAAGATTTGATGGTTATGCAAATTCTGCTATACGCAATGCAAGGGATGACATAACATGCTTCAATAGTAATGTTTAGCACATGCCTAATAGAGACTCAGAAATTCACTATCATAATTCTGAGATTACTATGCCACAACATAGACCTGAAAAAGGCACTGTGCTACTTGCACCCATGTGACAGAAAATTATGACTATTCTCTTATAGGGAGTGAATGTCATACCTATATGAATCCAAGAACATGCAATAGTTGACTTACCAAAACACCAGCTCCTTCCCCCATTACAAAACCATCTCTAGCTTTATCCCATGGCCTTGATGCTGTTCGTGGGTCATCATTTCTCTGAGATAATGCTCTACATGCAACAAAACCTCCCAACCCAATGGGAATAATGGCAGCTTCAGTTCCACCAGCAATCATCAAATCAGCCTCACCACGACGGATATGGTTCGCAGCAGCATAAAAGCAATAGTTGGAAGTAGCACAAGCAGTTGAGATTGAATAGTTTGGACCCATCAAACCAAGTTCAATTGCAAGCAACGCAGACCCCATGTTTGTAATGGCGTAAGGAATAAAGAAAGGGGTTATTTTGCGGTGGCCTCTCTCAATCAGAGCCTGGACACCATCAGAGAAAACCGTCAGACCACCCATCCCTGTTCCAACAAGTACACCTGCTTTCTCCTTGTCAATCTGCAGAGGATACAAAATAGCTAGATCAGTTGCTTTACCACCAAAAGATAATCCGAATGTTCCAACTTAAAGTCCTCTGAAGTCACTTATCAAATAAACAATGCAAACGTAGCAGGCAATCAAGAAAAAGATTCTGAAAATTATGATCATTTTCAGTACAAATTGGTACTCCATACTGATGGATTTTAGTAGACATTATTTGCCACATTTGTTAAGATACTTCTATCCACTGTTTCAGCAGAGCAACTGATTCAAGCATCTAGAAATAAAATGTAATTAATACGACTCAGGGATCAGCAAAAAATGGCTAGCTATAAAAGATTCGTCGCAGAATTGGGAGTTCCTTCCTTGGAGAGCTTATCTCCGCCAAGATCAGCGTCCTCGAGGGCCTTCTTTCCGGCAACAATGCAGTACCTGAGGCAATCGTCAAGCCTCCGGTCGTTCTTTCCATCTATGTAACCCTGAGAGTTAAACCCTCTGATCTGGCCGCCGAATCGAGTGGGGAACTTTGAAGCATCGAAGCGGTCGATCATGGTGATCCCGCTTTCTCCAGCAAGAAGGTTCTCGTAGTACTGGTCAACATCGTTGCCGAAGACGGAAACCAGGCCCATGCCAGTAATGACGACGCGCTTCTTGGGGTCTGTCTCCCGTTTTGGAGCTGAGACCGTGGGTGAAACTGTTGCCCTGATGACGGAGAGCTTCCTGGGAAGAGGTCTGCCGGCGGCATTTTTGGAAGATTTGGATCGGAGGGTGTCGAGAGGTGAAGCGCGTAGGGCAGGAGTTTGGAGGTTTTGCATGGTGTCGATGATAACAATGCTGAGATGATTGTGGTGAACAGAGACAGTAGTGCTTAGTTGGGTAGCCAAAAGGAAAAAAGAGAGGATGCCGATGATTAGTTGGTGAACTGCTGAGTGCTGAACTCAGTGACACATTTCAGTTCAATGTTTAAAATGCTACAAGGTTCAATATATTACATTACACACCCAATTGTGTTTATCTAATTGTAAGTTTGTAAATGAAATTGTATCCATCATTTTCATGCCATTCCAATCCCATCGGATGAAAATATAAACGTACTTGCCCAGTAATTAAGGCACAACTTAAAGGGTTAACCTGCCAAAACGAGTTTCAATTTTTAAAAGTAAAAATGAATTTTAATCACATTATATTAAAACGATACGTTAGAGAAAGTTTGAACATTAACGGGACGTTTTTTTCATGGAATTCGGAATTCGGAATAGAGAATATGAAATCAGAGATACGAATATGAAGTTGTTTATTTGGTGAAATGGAATAACAAATTATGTTATTTATTTACTGGAATTGTATATGAAAATAGAATGGAATGTGATAAATGATATATTTTCCATTACTTGTATATGTATAATATATAATACATATAATTTATATTATTTATTTCTCAAAATTAAGAATAATTAAAAATTTAATAAAAATTAAAAATATTTTTTTTATTTTTCTTAATTTATTTGAAAGACAAGATTCTTAATTTTTTTAATAATAAATTTAATGATGAGGAAAACCAATAAGACATTGATTCTACTTCTCATAATAAAACCATATATTTACAAGGAAATGAAAAACAGACCCATTATAAACCAAAATATTAACATATTCCAGTTTCAACACAATCCGACATAACTCAATCCTTTTCCTTTTTTATCAACCATCAGATATATATCATAAATAAAGAAGCCAAGGCTGAGTATGAACTGTATTCAATAACTCGTCATAATACTCCACTTTCTAACATAAAACATGTTGCACCTAAAATACAGATTAAACAACAAAATCTAAACTTGACAGCATCCTTTCATGAGCTCCCGGTCCATAATGCAGATTAATGTTTATTTCCTGAAAATAAGTAGTAACAAAATATTTCAGTCAATCTTGAACATAAAGAGGACAACTTCATTTCCTAAAGAGTTATGCACACTCAAACATGCGACAAATATAATCAACTTTCTCAGCAAAACAGATGAACTTCAACGAAAAGAACTTTTTACGAAATCCGTAAACTGAATTCCTTACACATTTCGCGAAAAGAACATACATAACATACAGATACGGAAAAAATTGCGGAAGGGAAATACCAACTTTTATTATTATTAAATAATCTCCCTAAATATTGAATGTCTCGTATTTTACTTAATCTCAAAATATTCTGGTGGGGTCTTGACAAAATGATATTTTTACATTATTAATAAGGGAAATTTAATACGAAAACTATGGATTATATTTTTAAAGATTATAAATTGAAAACTTGACAAATTTATCATTTAAATTATATTATTTTTTTATTTAAAAAATATATAAAAATTTCGTAAAATAATTAATATAAAAAAGTATTTCCTTTGAAAAGTTAATTCTTAAGTTTTTTTTTGCAATTAATTTATTTTTCATATATTAATATTATTTCTTTTTTTTTTTACGTATTTTAATTATTTTTTAAAATAAAACAAACAACGTAACTTAAATATAAAACTAGAATAACTATAAGTTATAATATATAAAAAGTAATGAGTGATGTTCAAACATAATTTCTTTATTATGAATTAATAAAAAGAAAAAAATGGAAAAAAAATGTAATATGTTTGTCCAAATTAATACTCGATGTAAGTTGTTTTGGACCGTTAGTTTATAATTTACTATGTTTGATTATGTAGGTTTTAGATAAAACGTTAATTTTTCCATCATTTTGACCGTTAAAGTCAGACACACACGTGACACGTGACCTCATATTTAAACGTTAAAAACTAAAATTTCTGAAATGTTGAATTTGGCCTTACTTGTTTCGTGTCATATTAACCCAATTTCTTATGTTTTCCTTTTGTCTTATTCACCTTCCCTCATTTTTTCCTTCTTCTTCACTAATTCTAAATCCTAATCCTCCCTATGTTACCCATTTGAATATTCTTTTGCCCGGTTTGTTTTTATTCCTCCAATCCCCACATTCCACAAAAACGAATTAACGCATTAGCCGGACGTATCAATCCATCAACAAAGTTGCACCAGTCATACATATCAGCCAAGTCGAACCACTACGATTCCCGTCGTCGTCTATCTTTTTAGTCTGTACGAAGAAGCAACCACATCAAGGTAACATAAATAGTCTCGATTTCACATAAAATTTACAACTTTACAGAAATATGTTTGTTTAAACTTTCATTTTTTTAGAAGTGACGAAATTCAAGGACTTGAATGTGCTAGGTGGGATGACTTTGTCTATCTGCATTCAAGCATAGTACATTTTATTTTCCAAACTATTAATCGAACATCGTTCTTCACAAATCAACAATCATAAAACATAGATTGTCCAAGACCAACATAATGTCAAAGATAGTTAACCTACCAACACAAACTAAATTACATAACTACTTTAAAATTCTGAGTAAATATACTTCAACTGATAATCAATTTTAAGAATACAACAAACACAACAACAACAAGCACTCTAACAACAGTAATCAACATCATTTCCTTTCGATGTAGAACCACAACTTCTTCTTCCACCTTATCATGTATCATTTCTCTGAATTTGTTTACGACTCTTCTTCCGGGGATCATACCACTAAAAAAAATGACACCCATTATACTACAATCAACATATTTTAGTATGAAATTACGGTTTCTAAGATTCAAATTTGGGGATTTTCAGATTGATACTAAAATTAGAGTTTCAATCAACATAATTCAGAAAAAATTACCTTAAAATTGAGACACCCATAAAACATTCAGTGAAATTCATTCATATTGTAGTTAGTTTAGCATGAATTGTTAGCTCACAATAACAAATCAAGGAATTGTAGCCTTCATTGGGCTTGAAGCTTCGTGCAGAACTGGTGGAGTAATATGGTGTCATGGAGTGTTGGTTGAGGAGAATATGTCAACACAAAAAGGAATGAATGAAGAATTGGAAAGAGAAAGAAATGGAGAAATGAATGAATGAAAAAAAATGAGTTTACTCCTTATAACAAACAAAAAAGAAATTGATAGGGGTAATAAAAGTATTTTGCACTTTTATCATTTTTTGCGGGTTACGTGCAAGGTACATGACCACTTAACATAAAATTTGGAAGGCACATGACGAACTTCATCTAAAACCAACAAGAGCAAACATGTTTCATTTGAAACAAATAAGGTCTATGCACTTACCATAATGTGCAAACATATTACATCTGTTTCATATTTTTCCCTAATAAAAAATAAAGTCTAAATACTTTGGAGTTGGTTAGCGAGAGGTTGTACTATTTGAAAATTAGTTTGCTAACTTGTATGTTAATTTGGGAAACAATTTCTAAGTAATTTAAAGAATGGGCTGCTAATGTTACTTAAAGAAAGGTCGATGATCGAAGTATTACAATACTAAAATATGTAACCATCCATGTTTATATATATGTTACTTTGTTAATATATACTAGACTACGATACGTGCTATGCGCATGTACGATGTTGTTAGTAGTGCATGAGGTGTTACAAAAGTATAATTGTTCTAACTCCTAGGATAATAAAATAATAGTAAGAGAATTAAATATTTAATTAAAATATTATTGGTGCAAAACTAAACTTCATTTACATAAAATAATGAAATAAAATTGAAATTTTTTAAATATTTTTAAGAAAATGCTCGAGTGACCGGAAATAAGAAACACTACTAATTGGAATCTCGGTCGAGCGAGCAATTTTTAAAAAACAATTAGAGTTTTTAAATTTTATTTTATTATCTTATGAAAATTAAGTTTAGTTTTACAGCAATAATATTTTAATTAAATATTTAATTCTCATATTATTTTAGTATTATCCTAGGAGTTAGAATAATCATGCTTTCGTAACACATGTTACAATATAAAGTAATTTTTAGAATATTCTAGGAATTAGATTAATTTAGAAGAATAGGGTTAGTACTATATGAATCTAGATAGAAGAACCTAAAAATATTTACAGACTTCTAGGACCTAAAAATACCTAGAGAGTTCTTAAGACTCTAGATTTTTCTTAAGTCTCCTATAAATAGTCTTGTAATCCTTCATGTATGTATCCACCAAGTGAGTGAAAATCCAAGTAATAAAAGTGAGTTCTTATTAAGCATATTTAGAGTACTTTTCAATCCAAATATTTGAGTTCATACTTCGTGATCTACATACGGTCTTGGGCAAGTGCAATTTAGCACTTCGATTCTTTACATGGTATCAGAGTCACTCTTGTGGTGAAGTGAGACTGAGGATTCAAGAACTCAGGTACTATGAATATGGATGATGTCGCCAGTGTGTCTGAGATTGGGATGGATTTACTCAACCCTTCCAATCTCCGAATTTGGAATTCTTGCATGGAGTCGTATCTCTTTAGTGAAGACTTGTGGGATGTCGTTGGAGGGAGTGAAACCATTGCGCCAGAGGAAACTGATACAAACGGTGAAGCGATCAAGAGTTGGCAATGGAGGAATACCAAGGTGGAATCGTCCTTGAAGAGATTGATATCATCAAGTGTGTTTGAGCATATCTCGCGATGCACCTCTGTCAGTTCAATCTGGAGGACGTTAGACCACTTTACTACAACAAGAAGAATGAGGCAATACTACAAATGTTGGAAATCGACTTAGCAAACGCGAAACAAAGTGAGTCCTCAATTGCACAGTTCTTTCTAAAGATGACAAACTTGTGTTCGGAGATCAATCTTTTGAATCCGGAGGACTTAATTTCGGTGGCACAAATAAAACGGTGCATTATTCGTGGACTACGTCCCAAATATATACAGTTTGTTATTTAATTCAAGTACGTGTATGTACTATCAACTTCAAGATCTTATATAGAGAAGATGAGAAACAACGACAATTCATGTCTTTGGCATAGGAGACTTGGTCAGGTAAATATGATTAAGCTAAATTTGATGGTGTAGAAAGAGTTGGTTAAAGGTCTTCCAAAGTTGATTATTAACGATGGAAGGATTTGTGAAGGATGTCAATATGGAAAATCTCATAGACTCCCATTTGACTTATCCATATCTCGGTGCAAGGCCCCTTTGGAATGGATTCATAACTATGTAATGGGTTCAAGACGAACTCCATCTTGTTCAGGATTTTACTCTATGTTGCTCTTCATTGACGATTTTTCACGGTTCACTTGGGTTTATTTCATTCAGCACAAGTCAGGAGTATTTTCCAAATTTCAAGAGTTCAAGGCGACCGTGGAGTGGGCACTTGGTATGAAGATTAGAATCCTTAGAATAGAGAATGGAGGTGAATTCATATCGAACGCGTTTTTCTCTTTCTGCCAAAAAACATTGCATTAAGAGAGAGTTATCATGTTCAGAGATGCCTCAGCAGAATGGTGTAGCAGAGCGAAAGATTCTCCATTTGTCGAATACATACGATAAAATATTGCCTAAGGTGTTATGGGAAGAAGGTATGAAGTGCGCAACTTACGTGATAAATCGAATGTCGTTCAGTCCTAATAATAAGAAATCTCCTTACGAGTTAATAAAGAAAATTTATTGTGAAACACCTCCGAATTTTTGGATCGATCTACTATGTTCATATTCCGGAGTCTCAAAGGAGTAGGCTGGACCATAAAGTTAAGAAGTGCATCTTCGTAGGCTACGACGAGCATACGATGGGATGGAGGTGCATGGATCCTCTGACGCACAATTTGGTTGTGTCAAGAAATGGCGTATTCGATTATGTATCATCATACTACGGGGAAAATAGTGAGATCGAGCACGAAAGTAATAAGTCTTCTGACAAAGAGTTAACATATCTTTCAATGTCATCAAAGGTGGAAGTCACTTCAAGAGAGGTTAATGGAGAAAGGGCGAGTCCAGGTCCTCAAGAAGATAACCATGAAGAAGGAGATAATAAAACAACGGCAAATTAACGACCGAAGAGATCAATCACTAAGCCATCGCGATACTGGGATGAAAATTTTGTCACCACTTATTCGTGCTTCTTTCCAGGCCCAGTAGATGAAGAAGAACCATCGTCATACGATGAGGCCAAAGGAGTAAAAGAGTGGGAGATTGCGATGGAAGAAGAGATGAGTGCTCTCATAAAAAACGAGGCTTAGGATTTGGTTCTGAAACCTGAAAGTGTTAATCAAGTCACGTGCAAATGGGTTTATCGAGTCAAAAGGAAAGCTGATGAGAAAATTGATAAATTCAAAGCAAGACTAGTTGCTGGAGGATTCTCTAAAAATATGGCGAAGATTATGAATAGATATTTAGTCTCGTGGCAAAAGTAACTACGGTACGTTCTCTTTTGGTTGTAGCTGCTAGTTTTAGTTGGAAATTGTGGCAGCTTGATGTCAAGAATGCCTTCTTGTACGATGAACTAGATAAGAATTGATAAATGGAGCAACCAGACAAATTTGTATCTTAAAAGCATCCAAATTATGTTTGTAGGTTCAAGAAGGAGCTTTATGTACCGAAACAAGCTCCGAGAGATTGGTACAAAACGATTGCTCAATACTTGCAGTTTTGCAGATATGACGTTTCAGACTCTGATTCAGATCTATTCATCAAGAAAGACGAAAGAATTCACGTGATTGTTCTCTTATACATGGAAGACATGATAATCATTGGCAATAACAATGATTAAATTTTTCGTCTTCAAGAAGAACTGCTAGTGCGATTTGATATGAAGAAGCATGAAGAGTTGAGCGATTTTTTCGGTTTGGAGGTCGAGAATTCACGTGAAAGAATTTTTCTATCGCAACAAAGTTATACGAGTAGAATGGTTGAAAATTTCGGAATGAAGCACGAAAAGGTACGTTCTACTCCACTAGATGTTCATGTGAATCTAAAACATGATGAATGGTCTCTTTTACCCGATCCTCGACCTTATTGTGCCCTTGTTGGAAGTCTTCTTTACTTGACTATTACAAGACCCGATATTTCCTTCTCAGTCGGTCTCGTTAGCCGATTTATGCAAGCCCTAAGGAAGCCTCATCTAGATACAACAAATAAGAGTATGAAGTATATCAATTCCACTTTGGATATGGAGTACTATTTAAAGCTAGAGTTGATGTTTCGATTTGTAGACTCACAAATTCTTATTTCGGGGGAGGTCTAGATGATAGAAGATCTACATTCGAGGATGTTTTCTTATATGGGCACACTAGTATTTCATGATGTAGCAAGAAACAAGATGCAATATCTTTGTCAATCACCGAAGCAGAGTACAAGGCTTTCGATCTTGCATCCCAAGAATGTGTTTGGCTTCAAAGACTATTTAAAGATCTTTATATGCTTATCAATAGGCCAGTTACACTTTATGGAGACAATCACAGTGCCATCAATCTTGTGAATAGTCCGGTGTTTCACGCAAGGACAAAGCACATTGAGCTTCAACATCACTTTATTCGAGAGAAAGTGCTAGATGGGAGAATCAACATAGAAGAAGTTCGAACCAACGAAAATATTGTGGATATCTTCACAAATTTATTATTGAAGGGCTAGTTTGAGTGTTTACGGTCAAGATTAGGAATAGTTAGTAAAAATTACTTTAAGTGGGCGTGTTAAAATATAAAGTATTTTTTAAGCGTATTATAGGAATTAAATTAATTTAGAAGAATAGGGTTAGTTGTAGATGTATTTAGATAGAAGAACCTAAAACTATTCCTCCATGTATGTATTCACCAAGTGAGTGAAAATTCAAGTAATAAAAGTGAGTTCTCCTTAAGCATATTTAGAGTGTTTTTCAATCCAAGTATTTGAGTTCTTACTTCGTAATCTACATACGGTCTTGGGCAAGTGCAATCTAGCACTTCAATTCTTTACAACCTAATGCAAGACCAACAATGACATCGTGCATGCACGTAACATGCGTCGTAGCGTAGTATACTCATTAAGAAAATACACTTTAGTGGATTAAAAAGCTCACTTAAAATATATTTGTACAATTGTGTATGTATAAGACATAATATATCTATCTACATGTTATGAAGGTACAACCCTTTATTTACTATTGTAAATGAGATATATATGTGTGGATTCCAAAATATTTATAACTATTCATTGAGTGTAAATAGTATTTTAAAGGAAAATGATACAAAATAACATTAATAATCAATGAAAAGATTAATTCAAATTAAGAAATACAATTACAGAAAATTAAGATATAGAATTACATCCTTAGTAATTTAAGAGTTTACTGATCTAGTTAACAAAACATTTATGTAGACTATATTTCGAGTATGTATACCTGTAATTCATTTCTCATTTCTTACAAAACTTTTGTTGTTTACTGTGTGGTGTCACGTGATAAAACTATATATAATTGACCGTGACATACAAAACATGATCGAAAAAATATATGCTGACGTTTGACAAAGTTTGATTTTGCGTTTTATTTATACTCATCACAATACTAAGTCGTACTGAAAACAATTTACGGGACATTTGAAAATTTAAGTGAACATTTTTGTGATTTATTTGATATCCTTGAAATAAATGTTTTAGTTCATTTAAATAGTCCATCAAGAACTTGTGCATAAAAACGATTACACACGATTAAGAACCCATCGGCTTTGTACTGAAAGCTGGTGAACGTTTGGGTATTTTGGGTTCACAAGCAGCTGGAATCAGTTCACAAGCAATATGAGTATTTTGGGTATATAAGTTTACAATTACATCACATGCATTGCACGTGATTTCTATTTAACGGAAAACCAACGACTAGTGACAGAAATGTGCACTTACCAACAAATGAAAACATATGGGTGTTAAGACAAATATTATGAGTGCAATTACCAATCTTGACAAACATCCGGGTGATTTTTCATATTTTCCCTATCTCATTGCTAGATGGAGAGGTACTTCATTTATATAATTATTGTCTCTTAAATTAATATTTACAATACAAAAACTATAATAATTATATATTGTCACGTTTTGTAGGCAATGATGTTCAATGAAGTCATAAATCACTTTGAAGATTCACTATAACGAGATCTGACTTACTTTATCACAAATGAATACGTAAGGAAAATGAACTTTATCTGACTATGTGAGTGCACATAAAAAAATGCAACTGACTTTTGCTACAGACAACCGTGTTGAGTTTACATTGCGTTCAGTTAATCTTCATTTCATGTCGTACAAGTTCATCTCTTTTGAGGAGTTGCACTTATTTCAAAATTCAAACTTGGTTGTAGGTAAGCACATCAAACACTAATATAGACAAACATTTCAAACACTATCATATATATTAAATTTCTTATTACCAAAAAAATTAACAAAATATGTATTCTATTTTAGTTTCTATTGTAGGTATTCTATCTTTGTTATCAATGTAACAATAGTTAGTCTTGATACATCCGTTAAAAAAATTAGAGAAAAAAAACAGGCATCTAATTCTATTTTTGCACCTTGTACCCGTAATCACAAGATTTGGTTGTTAACAATATTTGTTTTTCTCTTTTAAAAAGGTATTTTGATCTTAAGAGTATGACAAATCAATCCAAACAATTATATAGACAAGATAAAAAAAGAGTTGAAAATTTCCAATTGGATCGAGAGTTGTCTAATTTCAAGGTTAGTATCCAAATGAGATCTAAACTATGTTCAAATTATATTGCTAATCTGTATCGTTCATTACTTTTGCAAGAATATCAATTACTCATATAAAACTAGAGTTGTTCAACTTTAAAATGCATTATATTCATGGTATAAAGCTTGTAAAAGATTTGGATGATGATCTACATAATCATGAAAAATATGGAAAATCCATTGTTTCTTACTCCAATAGTAAACATTTCCAATTAGAATACATCAATTATTTACAATGTATAATAATCATAATTACATATAACTATACTACGATGTGAACAAATATAATTTAAGGTTGCTTGTGAATGATATTTAAGAAGCAACAAGACTTACAACTACATCATTATATAAAGAGCATTGTTAGACAACATTCATATTTTATATACGCATTGACAAAACGGTTAAAAGAAATTACAAAATCGACAATATTATAGCAAATTCAAGAATAAAATTAGAACATAGATGATACCATTATTTTTTCTTCTAAACAAATAATTATAATGTCTTCTTATTAATGGTGTATTATTTAATTTATAGTTTTTACTTCTTACCTTAAATTGGATTGAACCACCGTTGTATTTAGACTGTCGCAATTTTTACTTTTCTAAACTCATTAATTTAGATTATTTATATTATAATAATTCTCACGGGTACACATAAATTTGTTGCACGTGTAACGAACGTGCTAACTGCACTAGTATATTCACGTAATCAATTAATAAAAACAATAAATAAATGATTAATTCAGGCATTGATAACTATTTACATTTTAAAATACAAATAAGTATTTAATAACACAAAAAGATAAGTGGTAAAAAATAAAATAAAAACAAAGATCTACTGAGTAATTAACTCTATAAAATATTGATATTTTTTTATAAAAAAATGTAATAGCCGTGTAGTATTGTATCCTGTCCGATCCAAACTATGAACAACAAGTCATCCCAGACAGCTTTTCTCCTACTTTTGTGCGAGTCTACGGACAGCGTCTTGTGCAGTTGAGCTGCTTGAGCCACTGAACGTTAATAAAATAGGATACAGTAATACTTTACTTTTAATATTTGAATTAAAATTAATTTTTTTCATTAATATTTAGTTTTGAAAATTTCGGTACTTAATTTTTGAAAATTTATTGAGTTTTTCTCTTTTGCTAAATTTTTCATTTAAACTTAATAAAATGTATTTTGCAAATTGCAGAAATAACATTTTAAAATGTCACAATTTAACTGTTTTATATTTTTTCAAATGTTATAATTAAACCTCAATAGAAAGAGATAGAGTCTAAAACTTGACCCATACCTACTTGCCCATGAGTTGGGGGACTAGCCTAGATCAAGAACCAGGAGTGACCAATTCGATCAAGACTCAAACTCGAATCTCAATACACTAAGGTTAAATTAGTCCCAATTCGATTGGGGCTCAAGTCTCAGTCTTGACCTAAACCAACCCTCCATGGTGAGCGACTAGGTCTAGTTCAAGACCTAAACCTGTGAGCTCCTTTAACTGAAATTCAATTGAAATATTTGAAAAAGTTAAATTATAATATTTTAAAAAATGTTATGTTGTTTTTATAATTTTCAAAATATATTCCAATAAATTTTGACGAAAGTAGGAAACTTGTCAAATTACCACACATTTTAACTTTAAACGAAGGTTGCAAAGTTACATTTTACCTAATAAAATATTGTTTCTCATATTGGTCTATTATTGTCTAAGCTGCGCTGTTCTTTCTTGAATCTTGATTCCATTTCCTCCCTCCATCATAAAAGGAATCTTCTGCAAACATTTCACTGTCCACAACAGTGCCGCAAATTTTTTCAGTGACAGCGAGTAAACAGATCGTAGAAGACCTCTCTTCTATATCAAGAGTTCCGTCATCAATGGCCGATGAACGTCAATGGCCATTTGTAAGTAATATCAGACTTGCCTCTCTCTCAGTCAGTTGGTACCTACTACCAACAATGTCGTATTCTTCTATCCTAGCTCTGTTGAGTACTCGATTAAATGCTATTCTTCTTTGCATGCAAGTTGTTTCATAATCTGGAACGAATTGAAAGTTCATTAGTGATGGGGATTTGAATCTTGCTTTCGGATTTTTCTCATTCTCTGGAATATTGCAATTTTAAGTTCCAATTTTGTTGGATCTCTGCCGCCAGCTACTTTTCTGCCCTGTAATTGGGTTAATTTGGTTTAATTCCTTTTTTTGGGTTAAATTGATGCATGGTCAGAGATTTCCATCCTGTGTAGAGGTTGCAGCTCAAATCGATCTTTGTTCTTGGTTGGTTACGGTACATGGATTCTGTTTTGAATGTCGATAATATTTGTAATTGTACCGAATAGGAATCACATTTGTTTAGCAGTAAAACGGTATGTGATTTTTTGTTTTTTTGTGATGCCCCAAGTTTTGGAAGAAGAAGCAGACGGAGTTGGAAAATGGTAATGCAGAGGTTGAAGTGCCGAATGGAAATGGACACGTGAGGGAGGTCCCTAAAGCCATTTACGAGAAGTACCAAAACCAGGTAGCAGATTTGACGTGATATTTTTATACTTCTAGCCTCACTTTAATACATTATCATTATGATTAGGTCAGATTCATCATTCTTATATTAATTTTGCAGGGGAGCTCTGTCCAAGCTAATGGATCTTCATCTGCACAACATTATAATCTCCCGTATAATATAACAGTTCTTTGAAAATATACAATACTCTGTTGTGTTGCATAGCAATTAATCACTGTTCAAGAACAACATGTTCAGTTTGAAAGAACTCAACGCTATCTGCTGCTTCCTAACCCTGATACATTTTCTTGGTGAATTTTAGGAAAAAGTCTCTGCTTCCTGCTTTTGAATCTGCTGAAATGCGCACAATGGGTGAGGTTTTGAGTAGGTAATACTGATGAATCACGAATCATTTTCCTATTGTTTAGTCACGGTGACTCAGAATGTTGCCTGTTACCATATCATTAGTAGTCCACTTACAGTTTACTTGAAACTTTGTCTATTATTATCTGCAGGGATATAATTCGTGGTAGCCCAAATGTTAAGTGGGAAAGCATCAAGGGTCTGGAAAGTGCTAAACGCCTGCTTAAGGAGGCTGTTGTCATGCCAATTAAATATCCCAAGTAGGTGTTATCTCTGTGTCATGCAATGTCAAAATCTAATTCATTATCACTGTCCAAGTTATCATTTTCATTATCATTATAAGTCATTATCAATATTATTCTGCTCGGGAGCTGATTTTTCCATTTATTATAGTTACTTTACTGGACTCCTGTCACCATGGAAAGGAATTCTTCTCTTTGGTCCTCCCGGGACAGGAAAGGTCTGGTTATCAAGTTTCTTGTGGTTATTTCCATAAGTTGAATGCTTTGCTACCTGAGTTAATAAGGATATAACTATCTGCATATTTTAAAATACAATAAAATGTTAGTATTTTGGGCATTATATGTCCAGGAATCTTGGATTAATACATGGTGCTATTCAAAGGACAACAAAGGCACAGTTAACAAAAAGTGTACCTTTCCAATCAAAATAACATTTTTATGCATTTTTTTGAGGAACATCTTGTTCAGTGGCTATGAGATAAGAGTGCTCTAAGATGCTAGAAATTGTAGACCAAATCAATGATCCGTGTACTTGATTTTATATCCTTTTGCTGTCTAAAGTAACTTTGTTTTTGCTCTTCTGCAGACTATGCTGGCTAAGGCTGTGGCAACTGAATGCAACACAACATTTTTCAATATTTCAGCATCGTCTGTTGTCAGTAAATGGCGTGGTATGTAATTGTAAATTCATTCAATCCGATCAAATATACATAAACCGCTGTTCATGAATTTGGATTAAGGTTGATTGGGGGAGAGAGAACTGCTTCTCATTTTAATAGTTTAAGCAAGGAATGATTTTTTCCCTGAAAAATAATTGAATTAGGTGTTAAAGTAAACACTGTTGCTCCTAATCTGTAGCTTTTAATCAGAGATTTACATCTACTTGTACAGGTGATTCGGAGAAGCTGATCAAAGTGTTATTTGAGCTTGCAAGGCACCATGCTCCCTCTACCATATTTCTTGATGAGATTGACGCGATTATCAGTCATCGTGGTGAGGGTCGAAGTGAGCATGAAGCTAGCAGGCGCCTAAAAACGGAGCTCCTTATACAGGTTGTGATGGATTTCTTAATCTATCTTATCTTGGTTTCCTCTTTTATATTCAAAATCAATTACAATTCATATTTGTGATTGCAACCAACTCCACTGCATGTTCATGTAAGAATCAACATCTGAATTGGATTGCAGATGGATGGCCTGGCTAATACAAACGAACTTGTGTTTGTTTTGGCTGCTACAAATCTTCCTTGGGAATTGGATGCTGCCATGCTTCGGCGTCTAGAGAAGCGGGTATCCTTCAGATTATTAAATGAAACTAGAATCGTTCGTTATATGTCTATAGTATCTATTCAATTTAAGAATTTATTCTTCTTTGACTGATGTAGATACTTGTGCCTCTTCCTGAACCGGAGGCAAGAAGAGCTATGTTTGAGGAACTACTGCTGCCATCAACCCCTGAAGAAGATCAACTTCCCTACGATATCTTGGTTGAAAGAAGCGAAGGATATTCAGGTTCTGATATTAGGTTGCTCTGTAAAGAGGCTGCTATGCAACCACTGAGAAGATTACTGGCTCAACTGGAAGACAAACAGGTGGATATCGTGCCTGAGGATGGTATGGATTCTCCACTGCTGTTTCAAAATTTTACCTTATAAACGTTTGTAAAATCATCATCTTAAAAGGATAATTCCTCACTCATTCGAACTATCACTTAAACCCCAATGGACTTGGTACTGAATGCTGCAACCTGCAGAGTTGCCAAAGATTGGACCAATCAGACATGAAGATATCGAAGCTGCTCTGAAGAACACAAGGCCCTCCGCCCACCTCAGTGCCCATCGGTATGATCAGTTCAATGACGACTATGGGAGTCACATACTCAGTTGAATGTCCAAAACGACGCACCAATTGGAGTTGTAGACAGCTTTCTTCCAGTGACTTCCACCACTTTTAGCCCACTGCAAACTCTCTGTTTAATTGAATGATGACAATTGCATTTACTTCTCATGAAAGGTCTCAATTAGTCCTTTCCAACTCCATCCATGCCTCAAATTTGCAACTTTTAAAATTCCATTGGATTTGAATTTCGTATCATTTGGTCACAAAGAAAGCCACCCGAGCAGGAGTGTTGTGGCGTGAGAACAAGAAAAACTAGCATAACGAAATTATTTTTTTGCAATAATCTTTATCGGTATCCCTTGAGGGTGTCAGCGGCTTTTCCTGATCGAGCATCAGTCCAGGCTTTTGCTATCGTCTTCTTCATCTCATCATCCCCATCCGCATACATATTCTGCATTATACGAACAACCAAAGCATTAACATGTACAAGTAGCAAGTTTACTACGAAAAAAGATATGGAAGTTGGCAGAAATGATTATCCTAAACCCAAATCGGATCAGTTGGTTTCGTTTTTACCTTCATGAGGTCCATAATTCCAGCCATCGGATCTTTGTCTTTGTCAATGCTAGGCTTCAGCTGTCAAAAGAAATAAAAAGGCCGAACGTTCAAAGTGGTGAAATACTACAATATCATCAATCCTCATGAAGCATAACTTACCTTATCCTCCTTGAGATGCAAATCAAGCCAGTTACCCTTTGAAGCTTTGAACAAGGTGACTACCATCCTAGTCGGCTTCACCACCACCTTACATTTCTCGGGCACAATCTCTTTGTGGATGGAAAACCTGTAATTCTTCGCTTTAACATTATGGATCTTGACATCCACTGACGTAGCCTTGAATTCTGTTTCAATCTCTTGCTCATCAATCCCCTCCAAGGAAATGTAAACCTACCATAGGCAATGTTGCAATAGACAGTGAATACTAAATGAACCTTGCTCATTTGTTCTTATTTTGAACCAAAAATAAAAGACTTATAATTTGTCATATGTGATTTATGAGCTCGGAATTGAGGATATATGCTTACTACACAGGATTTCCCCTTTTCGACAAATTTAAATACTTGAGGCACTCCATCAAATAGTACCTACGAATTTTTAGTAGTTGGATACTGCAGTTTTTACCTTGACTTTGTCAGTGTCCTGATCCCAACTAAAAGATGCCAGAGGAGAGTAAACCAAAGCCGGGGAAGAGGTCCCTTTTGCAGCTGCAGTTGGAGATGGAGACGGCTTTGGAATTTGTGACGAACTTGCAGTTAGCAACTGAAACCAACAACAAACATGAACCCTTACTCCTTCAGATGAAATGAACTCCTAGCTAGCCGCTGATGATAGAACTTCAATGATCAGTGTAGAAGCATATACAGTATACTATCATGTAAAATCTAAAGTGGCAAATATCAAGGCCAAATATTTTTCATTTTTTATCAATTCAAATGGATTTTGCAGTACAAAGTTATGAATCTATGAAAAAATTAAATTCAGTGGAAGATCTCACTTGGAAATCGGTCATTCTTTTGTAGGAAAGGTTATGCGCACAATGAAGAACTTCGTATCAAGTGAAAAAACAGATTTCTATTCCCTACTACAGTATTGTGTTTTAACAAATTATGTACTTCTTCTGATATGAAAATGAAGTAAATTGCAGATGCAAAGGTCAGATATTATATGAATGTAGCTGTCAATACGGTCATGCAAACTAATGAAGCTAAAGGCCACCGCCAATAGAATGTAAACCGAAGATCAATGTGACAAAATAAATTATCGAGAAGGTAAATATTAGGAGTCAAGTGGAGTATTCTAGAATATTTATATGTTAGTTTCTAGAGTTAGTTAGAATAGTTAGTTGAGAGTTTATTTTCTTGTATTTCAGCATAAATAGATGTATACAAGACATTGAAAAGTAATGAGATTACTTCTTCATTACATATGCCCTGTCCACATTTACTCTGTCAATCTGCTCCTTGACATGGTATCAGAGTTTCTCTCATAAGTTTTTTCAATTCGAATTCATTCCTGGATTTCTACTTCATCTTAATCTCAACTATCATTCGCTTGATTCGTTTCTGGATCTTTTGGATCTTCCTCTTTTCTGGATTTTTTCATTCGCTTGATTCGTTTCTGAATCTTCCTTTTTCTAGATTTCTTATTTTCATTCCGATGTGTGCTGCTGATATTACCATGGATGATGAGCTCTATATTCATCCTTCAGACACACTTGGATCACCACTCATTTCGTTCCTTCTTCTTGAAATTGAGAATTATGCACTTTGGAGACGTGCTGTCAGATCTGCGCTGGTAGTGAAGAACAAGATCAGATTCATCACCGGAGCATGTACGAAAGAATCTGTTGGAGAATCAAAGGAACAACGTTGGATAAGATGTGATGAGATTGTGAAGAACTGGATCATGAATTCGGTGACAAAAGATCTTGTTAGAGGTGTGATATATTCCAACTCTGCAATTGCAGTTTGGAAGGATCTGCAGGAGCGTTTTGACCAAATAGATGACACACGCATCTTTCATTTGCATCGAGAGCTCTGCACAGCCAAGCAAGGTACGTTAAACATCTCTGATTACTACACAAAGAAGCGATTACTTTGGGATGAATTACAGGCCATCAACCTGTTTGAAATGTGCGAATGTAAGAGTTCCAAGAAGTTTATTGAGAAACAAGAAATACATAAGTTATTACAGTTCCTATTCAGATTAAATGAAACATTCTTCAATGTTCAAACTACTATCCTCATGATGAAGCCACTTCCTACTGTCAGTATCGCATACTCATTGCTCATTCAAGAAGAAACTCAACGAAGCTTGGGAGAATCATACATCACTGATAATCCTACAGCTTTGTACTCTGCCCGATCACAGAGCAACACACGCAGCGATAATCTTCCTTCCAATTCCAATGGCATTTGCAACTATTGTAAGAAACGAGACCATACGAGAGATCGCTGTTTCAAATTTCATCCTAAGATGCTTGAAAAGTACAGAGCATCTCGTAATAACTCTCGAGGTTTTTCGAATTCATGAGGATACTCGACCAATGCTGTTATAGAGGAGCAACAGCAGCATCATATTCCATTTCCTTCAACAGACCTTAGTTCGTATTCTCTTACTAAGGAGCAGTGTGAGCAATTGGTCCAGTGCATGAATGTTGCCATCAAGACCAATGCCAATAACACAACACAAGAATTGACTGATGAATCTCTTGGTGATTTCAAAGCAAATATGGCATGTATCGTTTCTTCTCCCCATTTTCATAATACATGGATTAGTGATACCGGAGCAACAAATCACATGACATCTAATGTAGAATGGGTGGATCAGCTACTACCATGTCATTCCACAACCTCTTTTGTTCAATTGCCTAATGGTAACAAGTCTAGAGTTACTCATATTGGTTCGTATCAATTTTCTGCAAATCATATATTGAAGAATGTGTTGTTGGTTCTAGATTTTCAGTATAATCTAATCTCTGTGTCCAAATTAATTAAGGATTTATCCTGTTCGGTTAAATTTTCTAATGATTCTGTTGTAATTCAGGACCGGTCCAGTGGAATTGTGACGAAGATTGGTGAAGTTCACAATGGATTGTATTTGTATGATCCGAAGAAGATGGTGATGTCCTTTACTTGTTTGAATGTTGCAGCAAGAAGTTCTAGTAATAAGATATTATGGAACATGAGGATGGATCATTTACCTTTATAAATCTTAAACAATTACTTGGTTATAAGATGTCTGATGTAGAATCACATATTAAGATGTCTATCCATTAGCTAAACAATCTATGCTAGTTTTCCTACTAGTACATCTCATGCTGAAAATGTTTTCTATTTGATTCATATGGATGTATGGGGGTCGTATAAAACATCCACTTATGATGGAAATAAATTTTTCTTTACGATCGTTGATGATCATTCTCGTACTAGTTGGGTATACTTAATGAAGTCCAAAACTGAGGTATTCTTGCATATTAAATCATTCTTGTTGATTATTAAGAATCAAATTGAAAAAATGATTAAAATTGTTCGAAGTGACAATGATTCGAATTCTTCAATTCCCTTTGTTCTAATATGTTTTAATCTTATAGTATTTTACATCAAAGCAGTTGTCCTTCAACTCTTCAGCAGAATGGTCTAGCAGAACGTAAACATCGATATCTACTAAATGTTGCTCGAAGTCTTAAATTTCAAGGTAGTGTGCCAGCTCGGTTTTGAGGATTGTGTATTTTAATAGCCTTCTACTTGATCAATCTGTCCCCTACAACTATCTTGCACGGTCTTTCACCTCATGAAGTTCTATTTGGGAAGTGTCCTTCGGTGTCACATCTTCGAATGTTTGGATGCGTGGAATTTGCTACTGATCTTACAAACCGTGATAAGTTTGGTTCACGTTCCATTCCTTCTGTAATGTTAGACCATTCTATATACCAAAAGGGTTACCGTCTTTATAATTTGCGCACCCGATCTTTATTGTTAGCCGTGATGTGGTGTTTCACGAACATATATTTCCTTTTGCTGTTAAAATTTCTTCTTTTGCAGTCTTCTTTGTCGAAGAGTCTTATGACTGTCCTTCTTCACCTCTCAATGACTCACGACAACATATTGGTGCTAATGATGATCATGGTGATCCTGATGTTGATACTCAATTGATTTCATTGGAGGATGTAATCAATATTGATCAACAACATGTAATACCACAAGAGTCTTGTCCATTCCGGTGGATCCTATTTCAGTTCCTGATGTCCATGTGCGCAGATCAACACAAAGTATCAGGCCTCCCCCCAAGTTCAATTTAGGGACCATTGCGAAGATTCCAGAGCCAGAAACATATGCAGAAGTTGTTCTTAATCCAGAATGGGTAGCGACTATGGACAATGAAATAGCTGCTTTACAAGACAACAAGACTTGGGACATTATCGATCTCCCTCCTGGCAAGCGTCCCATTGGATGCAAGTGGGTTTATAAGGTGAAATACAATGTTGATGGTTCCCTAGAACGCTACAAGGCGCGACTCGTTGCAAAAGGTTTCACTCAATGAGAAGGGTTGGATTACACCGAGACATTTTCTCTGGTAGCCAAGATGGTTATAGTTAGGTATGTTCTTTCTTTAGCCGCTTCTTATGAGTGACCAATTCAATAAATGGATGTGTATAACGCATTTCTTCAAGGTGATCTCATTGAAAAAAGTTTATATGCGCATTCCTTCTGGTTTTTACAAAGATGATGTGCAACAATCCTCTTCTAACAATATGAAGGTGTATCAATTACTGAAGTCTCTGTATGTGCTCAAACAAGCCTCGTGTCAATGTAATTTAAAATTGACACAAGCTCTCATTGATAGTGGTTACATACAAAGCAAATTTGACTATTCAATTTTTTACAAGAAGAATGAAGATCGGGTGGTAATGTTACTAATTTATGTGGATGACATTTTGTTAACAGGTTCGGATTTTCAAATGATTAATGATTTGAAGGCAATGTTGCAACAAAGATTTCGCATTAAAGACTTAGGATATCTTAAGTTTTTTCTCGGCATTGAAGTGTCTCGACTACAATATGGATTGATCTTGAGTCAACGAAAGTATGCAGCTGAATTAATTGAAGAAGCTGGATTAGGCCAAGCCAGACCTATGAAGACACCATTGGAACAGAATGTGAAGTTAACATCTCGGGCTTTTGATGATCAGTTTCAGTTGAATGAAAATGATCTGTTATTTCATGATGATGAGTTGTATTGCAGGTTGGTTGGAAAACTCATGTATCTCACGATGACTCAGCCAGACATATCCTTCGTGGTTCAACATTTGGCTCAGTTTATGCAACAACCAAAGAATTCTGATTATGCAGTTGTACTTAGGATTATACGGTATGTGAAGGATAAACCAGGGCAATGATTTTTTTATCCCGACTAGAAATGAAAACAAATTGCGAGTATATTGCGATTCAGATTGGTCTGCTTGTCTACTTACCAGGCGATCAGTTAGTGGATATTGCATCAAGATTGGAGATTCCTTGCTGTCATGGAAGGTCAAGAAACAGACCACAGTATCACGATCTTCTGCAGAGGCAGAATACCGAAGTATGGCAGCTGCAGTAGCAGAGATTGTTTGGGTTAGAGGGTTGTTAACTGAAATGAATCACCCTCAATTACTTCCTACTGAGCTGTTTTGTGATAATCAAGCCGCTTTACAAGTTGTTGGTAATCCCACGTTCCATGAACATGCCAAACACATAGAAGTCGATTGTCATTTTATTCGTGATAAATTACAATAAAATGTAGTTCTACTCAACATATTTCCACTGGGTCACAACTGGCTGATTTACTTACTAAAGCCTTGGGGAAGGAGCAACATCATCGATTGCTTGGACAATACGGTATTGGTAAAATACTGTATACTGCTGCCGGGATTACGGAGTCATCCACATGAGGGGGTGTCTTGGAAGTCAAGTGGATACTCTGATCTGTTCAAGTTGTATCTTCTCGAGTTGTCTTCTTTGGTATTTCATCAACACAGCTTTAGAGATGATTTCTTATGATCTTCTCCTCTAGTCATTCAGGTCAGATGTTCTTTTCGGTTCAACACTTGGTATATCCCATTGGTTATGTTATTTGCAATCTTTGAATACATAAAAAAAATCACAGTTTATTATTCATGATATCCTCTAGTCATTCAGGCCACTACGATGCTCATTCCTCCTTCTATCCAAACAAAATTCGCTAGCATAGGAGTAGAAGCAAACACATAGAAAAATTCCAAAGCAATTAACGGAAATGCATCATCACCTACATAAGATTCAATATGAATTTCAACTTTTTTAGATTGTCCATGATGAAGAAAGGGAGCGAAAGAAACAGAACCTTCTCGAGGTTGCAAATCTCAGAAGAGATTAGAGAAACGACACGAGGATGCTTCACGATGGTCTGCAGCTGCCGTAGGTCCGCCAAGTCTAGCGATATTTCGTCCGCCATATGCAGTTGTAGAAGAGGATGGGATGGAGATAGGAACTAGGAGATAAGGAAACAGAGGAACGAGGGCGTAGTTCTTTGATGGAGAAGTGAATATTCTAGAAATGAATTCTCCACGTTGGATTAAGGTTCAACCCATAGTTATCACACCGGGACGGACCACCATTCGAATCTAGTCGGAATGTGAACCGATCATAGAGGCGGTTCGATTAAAGACCAAAATGTAAGTTGAACCAGGTTCGAAGAATCGGTTGGGTTACCGATTCGCCATATTTTTTTTGGCTTAAATACGACATTGCCCCCTACGCAAATTTTAAAATTTCTCCTTAAAGTTTAAAATCTCTCCTAATGTCATGGAGGATGTCGTGGTCGTCAGAGAATCTAATGATCGTCGTGGAGGTAGAGGAGGAGGTTGTGGTCGATTATCAGGTCCATAACCTTCGGTCTCCTCAATAATATCGTTACCGATGACGATTTTACCTCGTATTCTACGTCTGCAGCTGTAGGCCTGGGGTAGTTGCAACAATTTTACCTTGTCTTCAATCTCCTCCAGTTGTAAGACTGGACGAGAGCACTGAGTGAAATTGTGAGCGATGGGGACGATGAACTGAATTTGTGTTTCAAGTAGATGATTCTTAGGCTCCAAGAAAAATAAGTAAGTTTGTTCCTTCCATCCTCTTAATTCGCTCCATAATACTCCATTTATTTATTTGTACAAAATATGTATGTATGTATATTCTCACGCAAGATCCATCTTGGTGCCTGCAAGTACAGACATGGAGGAAGCAATGATGGTAAGTCGTCATTATGGTCCAAAAGATATTTCTTCCCCTACACCTCCTCCTAACTTGGCCTTACCATCCCGACCGCCTCTGCTCCACCTAAGACGGTCCCTATCCATGAAAAGATCACTTGATCAATTTCAGCTCAAGTGGAAGCATAGAATTAATACTACATCGGACTCCTCTAGTTTGCACCAATAAAAAAAATCCAAATGTGTGAATCAAGAAATTTATATTGTATTTTACTTAACAGTAAAGAGTTTTAGTTTTACTATCCTGTATTTTAAATTCGATCATTAAATACCATAATTCTTTTTTGTAGAGGAATATCATACGAATCCTTCTATATTTCAAGGTGACGGTTAAGAGACAACGAACTCACTTGAGAAGATCGATATGCGGGTATGAGCAAATAAAACATAAAATTATAATGATATAAAATTGCTTCATCAAAATAAAAGCTAGAATAGCTCAGTTCATTATAGTGTGTGGTTGTTAACCCCAAGGTCGGAGGTTCAAGACGTCCTTCTAGTGTGATTTTTTTTTTTGTCTTCAAGGTGGTCTCGAACAGAGTTGAGAGTCTCAGATCAAACCCCCTAAACATGCAAGTTAGGCTTTTCCAAAAAACTGGTTCAGCTGAACTGAACTGGTTCTATCTGGCACTAGTTTGAACTAGTTAGGTTGAACTAATACCAAAACCAAACCACTTTTTTAGGCTTCAAGTAATCTAGTTTAAAATAGTAGTTTAAATTCCGTTCGAATCTACTCGTTTTTTTTATACTGGCTTATACTTAAATTCAAATCAAACCACTTTAAACCTATATAATCAAACCACTTTCAATAAACGAAACTGGCCTGAAAGACTTCTTCAATAAACCACTATGATTTTGTTTTTTGATTTTCCTCCTTCTCGTTCCTCCTTGTTGTCCCTCCTTGTTGTTCCTACTTGTTGTTCCTACTTGTCGTTCCTCCTTGTCGTTCCTCCTTGTCGTTCCTCCTTGTCGTTCCTCCTTGTCGTTCCTCCTTGTCGTTCCTTCGGTTGCTACTATGATTTTGTTACTGATTTGATGTCAAAGATTCTAAGCGTGGTCGACTTATTGGTAGAAGAAGCACTGGTGGGTGCGTTATGTGATGACCCAAATTCAATTCGCTGCTTCTTAGGCCCGCCGGAAGACGACCCAGAAGATCCGGCTTCACCGCCACCGAATGTCGTTCGAGATGAGAAGCTATTGCTGCTCCGTTTGGTTTCTTCTTCTGCTTCCATTTCTAAAGTCAGACACTGAGAGAGAGAGAGAGAGAGAGAGAGAGACTTGCAGAGGATGAACAAAACAAACGATGTTGGTGATGTTTGAACTGAACCAGAACTGAACCGATCAAAAGAGTTAAAAAAAAAGACCAGAACAGTTCAAACCGGTTCTGAATAAGTTCGAAGCAGACCAGTTTTTTTTAGTTAGAAAGACCACTTCGTTTAGTGAGAAAAAAATACTAGTTTTATTCAAATCAGTTCAGTTCAGAACCGGTTCAGGATCGAATCGGTTCATGAACAAGCTTAATGCAAGTCACCACCCCGTAAAATAAAACTGACTTAAGCGATTGAATCTGGTCGGAATGTGAACCGGTCATAGAGGCAGTCCGATTAAAGACCAAAATGCAAGTTGAACCGGGTTCGAAGAGTAAAAACCAACCGGTTTGGAAGAATTGGTTTACCGATTTGGCATATATATTTTTTTTTTGGATTAAATACAATATTACCCCTAAAGTTTACACATATTTTAAAGTTCTCCTTAAAGTTTATAATCTCTCCTAATGTTTGGAAATTATAAAAAATCCCTCCTGAAAAAAAGGGATTTTTCATCAGTTCCAAACATTAGGGGGACTTTAAACTTTAAGGGATAATTTTAAAATCGACGTAAACTTTAGGGTGCAATGTCGTATTTTATTATATTTTACTCACAATCATCGTCGCCGGAGCTTGTGGTCGTCATGGAGGAGGTCGTGGTCGTCGGAGGATCTAATGATTGCCGTGGAGGTAGAGGAGGAGGTCGTGGTCGATTATGAGGTCCATAACCTTCGGTCTCCTCAATATCATCGATACCGATGACAATTTTACCTCATCTGCTACGACTGTAGCGGTAGGAGTAGGGTAGCTGCAACAATTTTACCACGTCTTCAATCTCCTGCAATTGTAAGACTGGACGAGAGAAGTGCGTGAATCTGTGAGTGATGGGGACGATGAACTGAATTTGTGTTTCGAGTAGGTAATTCTTAGGCTCCAAGAAACATAAGTAAGGTTGTTCCTTCCATCCTCTTAATTCGCTCCATAACACTCAATATATTTATTTGTACATAATATGTATATGTATTAGGGGTGATCAAAAAAGACTGTAGGACCAAATTCCCGACAAGACCGGCCTGACTAGGACCGAGTGGGCGGGTTATTTTCTTCGAGGTTGGGCTCGGTCTCGGTCTTGGGTGTTTTTCCCGAAAGCCCGTTTAGGACCGGCCCGACTCGAAGTTACTATACAACCCCTAAAAATCAATGATGTATGTTTGGAACTATGGATGAAAATGAATTTTATTTAGAATTTTGTGTGTTTGTTACTTGGTTGATTTGTTGTTTTGATTTGTTACTTTGATTTGTTACTTTGATTTGTATTTTGTAATTTTGTTACTTTGATTCCAATGATGTTTGTATTTGGACAAATTCAGTTTTTTTTTTGGAGGTGTAAGATTCGGTCTAGGACCGATGTAAGGATTATAGAGACGTGTGGAGAGAAAGATGAACACAAAGATTTAACTAATGAAAACATTGTATCACTTTGAGTTAAAATGAATACATCATCTACTAATCCTTATATAGGAAAACTAAGACTAAGAAGAGATCATCTAGATTAATCTAGACTAGATTATACAATACTCTAACATTCATCTATGTTGATTGTTTTTCTTGATTTTGTATTGCTCTAACATTCACCCAAGATCTTTGCTTTGGTTGATTTTGGTCCTCAAACTTTCAAAATTTTCTGAATTGGCCCCCAAACATCCAATGCTTCTTTGCTCGTGACGAATCCCAAGTTCAATCTCGATCAAATATCCAATCGAATTGAGCTTGCACACCTTCATCATCGGTGAGATACTCCACATTCAAACACAAGTTTTTCAAGTTGAAATCCAGACGAGAAGAAAGGCTCGGTCATGCCATCGCGGTGCCATCTTGGTCATCTCGTCGTGGTCATGCCGTAAAAGAAAAAGAAACCATCCCGATCATGCCATCGCGGTGCCATCTTGGTCATCTCGTTGTGGTCATGTCACCGTGGCTAAAACTAATCTAAAATCTGAATTCCAACACTCCAATCTTGTATCGAATCCAATGTAAATCAGCAAAAACTTGGTTGTCCAAACTCAATGTGATCACACATCCTCATGTCACCAAACCGGTAATTCAACACGGGTACTTCAGCATTGTTTGTGGAGGCATTGTAGCAGCAAATCACAGCATGGAACCAATAAATAATCGAGCAAAGAATCCATCAAAGAACCAGGCAACTCAGCATTCTTGCAGAGCAAACACAACATCATATAATTGCAGCTTGAATCAGGGTGAATTCAGCACATAAATGGCTTCAATCAGCATCATATCATAACAGAATCAGCATAGCAATATCATGTATTTTAAATTCGATCATTAAAGACTATAATTCTTCTTTGGATAGGAATATCGTACGAATCCTTCTATATTTCAAGGTGACGGTTAAGTGACAACGAACTCACTTGAGAAGATCGATATGCGGGTAGGAGCAAATAAAACATAAAATTATAATTATATAAAATTGCTTCATCAAAATAAAAGCTGGAATAACTCAGTTGGTTAGATCGTGTGTCTGTTAATCACAAGGCCGATTGTTCAAGCCCTCCTTCTAGCGTGAATTTTTTTTTTTGTCTTCAAGGTGGTCTTGAACAGAGTTGACATGTCTCACCGGATCAAATCCCCTAAACATACAAGTTAGGCTTGTCGAAAAAAATCTGGTTCAGCCGAACTGAACTGGTTCTGGTATGGTACTGGTTTGAACCGGATCGGCTGAACTAATGCCAAAACCATACCAGTTTTTTAGGCTTCAAGTAAGCCAATGAAAATAGTAGTTTCAATTCAGTTCGAATCGACTCATTTTTTTATAATGGTTTATTCTTAAGTTTCAAATCAAACCACTTTAAATCTATATAATCAAATCACTTTCAATAAACGAAAGTGGTCTGAAGGTCTTCTTCAATAAACCACTACAATTCTTTCGATTTTCCTCGTCGTTCATCCTTGTTGTTCCTCCTTGTTGTTCCTCCTTGCCGTTCCTTCGGGTTCTACTATGATTTTGTTACTGATTTGGTGTCGAAGCTTCTAAGCGTGGTCGAATTATTGGTAGAAGAAATATTATTGGGTGCGTTATGTGATGACCCAAATTCAATTCGCTGCTTTTTAGGCTCACCGGAAGACGACCCAAAAGATCCGCCTACACCACCACCGAATGTCATTGGAGGTTAGAAGATGTTGCTGCTCAGTTTGGTTTTGTCTTGTTCTTCCATTTCTAAAGAAAGACACCTAGAGAGATAGAGACTTGCAGAGGAAGAACAAAACGAATAACAATAGTGATGTTTGAACTGAACCAGAACTGAACCAGCCAAAAGAGTAAAAAAAAAAGCAACCTATATAGTTCGAACTGGTTCTGAATCTGTTCGAAGCATACTCGTTTTTTTCTTAGTTAGAGAGACCAGTTCTTTTAGTGAGAAAAAAAATTCTAGTTTATTAAAACCAGGCCAGTTCAGTTCAGACCGGTTTGGGGTCGAACGGTTCATGAACAAGCCTAATGCAACCTGTAAAATAAAATTTACTTAAGCGATTGATTCTGGTCGGAATGTGAATGAGTCATAAAATCGGTCCGATTAAAGACCAAAATGCAAGTCGATCCGGGTTCAAAGAGTAAAAACCAACCGGTTTTGAAAAATCGATCGATTTACCGATTCGCCATATTTTTTTTGGGGTTAAATAAGTTACTTCTCCCTAAAATTTACATCGATTTTAAAATTCCTCAAAGTTTAAACTCTCCACTAATGTTTGGAAATTATCAAAAAAACCTCATGAAAAAGAGAGGATTTTTCGTCAATTTCAAACATTTGGGGGGACTTTAAAACTGTAAGGGAGAATTTTAAAATCGACGTAAACTTTAGTGGGCAATGTCGCATTTTACCTTTTTTAAAAAAAAACTAATCCTATTCACGATTATCCTCGCCGGAGGTTGTGGTCGTCGGAGGAGGAGATCGTGGTCGTCGTGTAGGAGATCGTGGTCGTCGGAGGATCTCGTGATCATTGTGGAGCTGGACGATTAGGTCGTTGTCGATTATCAGGTCCATAACATTCTATCTTCTCAATATCCTATTTACCGATGACAATTTTACCTCGTCTTCTACGGCTGCAGCGGTAGGCCTGAGGTAGCTGCAACAATTTTACCTCGTCTTCAATCTCCTGCAGTTGTAAGACTGGACGAGAACACTGCGTGAATTTGTGAGTGATGGGGACGATGATCTGAATTTGTGTTTCAAGTAGGTGATTCTTAGGCTCCAAGAAACATAAATAAGTTTGTTCCTTCCATCGTCTTAATTTGCTCCATAATACTCCATTTATTTATTTGTACTTATTATGTATGTATGTATGTATGTATGTATGTATATTCTCACGCAAGATCCATCCTGTTGCTGGCAAGGAGAGAAATGGAGGAAGCAATGATGGTAAGTCGTCATCGTGGTCCAAAAGATATCTCTTCCCCTCTGCCTACTACCAACTCGGTCTTACCATCCCGACCTCCTCTGCCCTACCTAAGTCGGTCCCTATCGAGGAAGAGATCACTTGACTAGTCTGCACCAATAAAAAAAAATACAAATGTGTGAATCAAGAAATTTATATTGTACATTACTTAACAGTAAAGAGTTTTAGTTTTACTATCCTGTATTTTAAATTTGATCATTAAAGACCATACTTCTTCTTTGGATAGGAATATCATACGAATCATTCTATATTTCAAGGTGACGGTTAAGTGACAACGAACTCACTTGAGAAGATCGATATGCGGGTAGGAACAAATAAAACATAAATTTGCTTCATAAAAATAAAAGCTGGAATAACTCAGTTGGTTAAAGTGTGGCTGTTATCCACAAGTTCGGAGGTTCAAGCCCTCCTTCTAGCGTGGATTATTTTTTTTGTCTTCAAGGTGGTCTCAAACAGAGTTGACATTATTGAAGTATATTCTTAAGCAAGACAAACTATTGGGGCGAAATCTGAATTGGAACTAGTTAAGGATCAGTTATGTAATTACAAGTTGGGGTCTTTGTATAATTTTAGCTTTCTTTTATCTCCCTAAATATGATACTACTAGAACAGTAACAACAAGTTGTTTTTCTTATTTGGTGAAATGAATAGCGTAGCTTGGTCTCTCATTAGTTTCAGTTCTTTCTTCCATTTCTATCGATTGCTTGGCTTGTGAACTTCAACATGGTATCAAAGCTCATCTTGTTCCTTGGGAAGCTGGGTTTTTTCGATTGATTTTCCTGTTGATGTTCTGGTTTCATATCTTCTTCGTATTGTTCTGAATAACAAGCTGGTTATCCATGCTGTGTGGTTCTGTTCCTCATCTGATGCAGGTGGCTGGTTTAATCCTTGCATTCAGATAGGTGAAATGTTGCGGTTCTAAGGTGTTCAACAAGTGTTTGTTGTAATACCCAATCCAGCTTTCTCTATTCTCGGTCTCTATTCTATGTTGCATCTTAAATAATGGTTTGCTTATCTGTTTTCCGTAGCTCATCTATGCTTATGTTCATCTAGTTTTTCTGGTATTGCACCTTCTGTTTCTTCGTTTCTGCTTGTTGTTTGTTTCGGCCATCATGGATGACTCTTCACCTGTGTTTTCAAGTACGAAAGTCTCGTTACTCATTCGAGACGAGAACTTTCAGTCTTTGAAGCAACAAGTCTTACTCACGTTGAGGGGTTCAATCTTGAGGCTCATCTATTTGGCACTACTGCTGTCCCACAGTTCATTCTGGATGCAGCTGGTAACAATGTTGAAAACTCCGAGTATCCAAAGTTTATCCAACGTGACAGTTCCCTAGCTTCTTGGCTTCTTGCTTAGATTTTTCCTTCGGTCAATAGGTGTCTTTTTGGATGTATGACAGCATGCTCCATTTGGCAAAAGCTTCATCAAGTGTTTTCCTCGTATTCCATTACCCGTATCATGAGTTTGTATGACCGACTGAAAATTCGCAAGCTTCCCTATCAACCTATGCGTGACTATCTCACAGGAATTCAAACTGCGTGTGATAGTCTTGCTAATTGTGGTCATCCCATTGAAGAAATCCATCAAATTTCTATTATCTTAAATGGTGTGAAGGGTCAATTTGATCATGTTGCTGCTGTAATTCATGCTAGTCGAAACCCATATGACATTACCTAGGTGTGTTCAGTTCTGTTGGATGCTGAAACAAGGCAAAGAGATCTTTTGTTTGATATTCCCCCTGCTTCTAACCTTGTTAATCGATGTACTATGAATGCAGCTGACTCCTTGGTACCTGATTCAGCCCCTGTCCATGATCATCCTCTGAAGAATGTGACTACTGAATCAGGGTCGCATACTACCATCCCAGCTCAACCTGAGCCTAACCAACATATAGCACACTCTCCTCAGTACATGGGGCGCGGTCGGGGTTGTGGAAGGATCTCGAGGGGAAATAAACCGCAGTGCCAACTGTGTGGTGAGATCGGGCACCTAGTCCATCGTTGCTTTCAGTGCTTTAATGTTAATTTTGTGGGCGTGACCGATCCAAACAATGGTACCTCTGGTGGTGGGAATATGAGTGCCAATATATGTGCTAACAACTGTTCGGATCACTCACCCAATGTGAATGTCACGCACAGCCCTGCCCTCAACATGTGCATCACACTTACAATGCGGTTCATCCATACTCAGCATCATCTCAGCTCTACCAGGCCTCACCTCTGCAGTTCGACCCTCCAACAGCACCACATCCTTTTCATCCGCCTGGTCCTCCACCTCCTATGTCGGCTTTCATCACATATCCAGGCTTTGCTTTTCCCACCTTTTTTCAACAAACACCGAGTTTAGCACCATTTGATGTTAATCACTCTAGACATACTCCTGTCGGAACTCCATTAGTTTTCGTTCAAGCTTCAGCTCCCGGTCCTTCGACTGTGATGACCGCGCCTGTTCAGGTAGCTCATCTGCCCTCGCCGTCATCGGTTCAGTCTACAACGTGGTATCTTGACTCAGGTGCCACAAACCACCTCACATATACTGCATCTGCAGCCGATACAACTCCGTTTCATGGACCAGGTAAAATCACCGTAGGTAACGACTCTTTTCTTGACATTTCGAGCATTAGCAACTCTACCATTCATACTACAAATAGGCCCCTTATGCTGAATAATATTCTATATGCACCTAATGTCACAAAAAATCTGGTTTCTGTTTCGCAGTTCACCAGGAATAATCATGTGTATTTCAAATCCCACCCCTCTCAGCGTGTGATTCGAGATGCCTCTTCACACCAGGTGCTGTTATGTGGTGATGAACATGATGATCTCTACTACATTGACTTAGAAAAAATTGCGCGTCCTTTATCGTCTTTGTCTAGTGATTATTTGAATTCTAGGCTAAGTTCCAATGTTAGTTGTCTTGCTGCTCATAGGGTGTTAAAAGCTAATGTGTGGCATATGAGGTTAGGTCATCCATCCTCACAACTCTTTTCTCGTATTTTACTATTGAATAAAATTGTTGTTTGGGCTTCTCGTCAAGATTGTGTTGCTTGTGCAATAGGTAAAAGTAAAAAACATCCATTTCATACATCCACTTCTTCGTATGCTTCTCCTCTTGAACTTGTAGAGGTGGACCTTTGGGGTCCAGCTGCCTACCTATCCAATGGAAACCGATACTATATGAGCATTGTTGATGTTCATAGTCAGTATGCCTGGATATACTTTCTTTGGTCCAAGAGTGAGGCAACTCACTCGTTTGTGCAATTCCATAAAACTGCTGAAAAACAGCTCAGTTTCGCCCTTAAAGCTGTTCAAACCAATGGATGGGCTGAGTTTAAACCCCTCTCATCTTACTTACAGCAGCTCGGAATTCAGCATCGTTTAACCTGTCCTCATACATATGAGCAAAATGGCATTGTGGAAAGGAAACATCGCTACATTGTTGAGTTAGGGCTTACTGTAATGGCTCAAGCCTCCACGCCATTACATTATTGGAGTGATGCTTTTTTTTACAGCTGTATTTCTTTTAAACAGACTTCCTTCGCGTGTGGTAGGTGATGTTTCGCCTTTAACTTGCAACCTGATTATTTGTTTCTTCGGGTCTTTGGTTGTCTTTGTTTCACTCATCTCCGTGCATACAACACACACAAAATGGACTCCCGTTCTGTTCCATGTGTTTTTCTTGGTTATTGTTCGTTTGATCATGGTTATCGTTGCTTAGATGCCACTGGACGAATTTATGTTTCTCGGCATGTTACATTTCATGAATTTGTCTTTCCCTTTGCAAATAAGTCAGATCCCTTTCTTACCTTGGCAGCTGTAAAGAACACGGTAACATCTTTACCTTTCTTCTTACCGTTTGATTCTTCTCTCCTGCATGATCCAAGTATCCCAGCTCCTCATTCGTCGGATTCTCAGCATGTCTCAGGTCCAGATCATCTCTCTGCGTCTGTGCCTTCGCTTCAGGCTGATCCAATTCCTCTGGTCTCCTCACCTGTTTCAGCACCACCTTCGCCTCCTGCAGGTACATCTACTACTTCAGCGCCAACATTAGGGTCTGCCTGTGAGTCTCTTCCTCTGCCTACCGAACCTGTGATCAGGTATGTGCCTGTAAATTCATCCAGTTCAGGTCTTGCGTCTGGTCTTGCGTCTGGTCTTGCGTCTGGTCTTATGCCTGTAGGTGGCACCCTTGCTCAGGTATCTACGCAGTCACATACTCATATGACTAATCTTGATTCTTATTCTGCAGTCCTACCATCCTCCATCAGGTATGTACCGTTCAGTTCTAATAATTCAATCTTAGTTCCACATTTTCAGCCTTCTGTTCGACATTCGACTCACCCTATGCAAACTCGATCCAAAACCAAGACTAATCAGGTCTTGACAGCTTCCTTATCAGCAACTTCAACACTAGCTGTACCCCTGGACATGATCACAGAACCAGCGAACATTCACGAAGCAATGGCTCACTCCAGCTGGGCGTCTGCTGTAAGAGCTTAATTGGATACTCTTGCTAACAACAACACGTGTTCCCTAGTTCCTCTACCGCCAGACCGTTACCCCATCAGTTGTAAGTGGTTATTTAAGGAAAAAAAGAAGGTTGATGGTTTGGTGGATTGCCTCAAGGCAAGGCTTGTAGCTCGTGGTTTTTCACAGAAACCCGGCTTCGACTTTCAAGACATGTTTAGCTCAGTGGTCAAACCTTAAAGCATGCACATTATCCTCACGATTGCCTTAACTTATCATTGGAGAATTCAGCAAATTGACATCAACAATGCCTTCCTTCATGGTGAGTTGCTTGAGGATGTTTACATGACACAAACACCAGATTTTCAGCTTCAAGACACCAATGGAGATGCTCTTGTCTATCAGCTTGACAAGGCGATCTATGGACTCAAACAGGCACCTCAGGCCTGGTTTGAACGACTGAAGTGTTTTCTTCTCAATTCACTGTTATTTGCAGTTTCTAATTGTGATAGTTATCTTTATATTAATTTATCTCATATCGGTTTTGTTCTTCTTCTTGTGTATGTAGATGACATTGTCATCACTGGGAGCTCCGTGAGATTATAAGCGATGACATCTCCCAACTCAACAAAGAATTCCAGCTCAAGGATCTTGGGGTTCTCAATCACTTCCTAGGGATGGATGTTCATCGTAATACCGACTATCTTCTCTTGGGACAAAAAAAAAAACATCTATGATCTTCTTGCAAAGACTGGGCTAACCAATGTTGATCCGCTTCCCACTCCGATGACAGGTAAGTGCATGACCAAGTCAGGTATGATCCTTGATCAAGAGCTTTTTTCCGATGGTCTACTCTATCGAAGTACTATAGGGGCCCTTCAACACATTTGTATCACTCGTCCGGATATTCATTTTGCTGTCAATATACTCAGTCAGTTTATGTATAATCCTCTCTTATCTCCCTGGAAAGCCGTGGTTCGAACTCTCCGGTATCTAAAGGGTTCACTTTATCATGGTTTATTGTTCAAGATTGACACCTCTGTTTTGTGCAATGATGCTGTTTTAATGTCTTATTCAGATGCAGATTGGGGAGGTGCTGCTTCGGATCGTAGATCTATCTTGGGTCACTACCTTCTATTCAATGGTAACCCGGTGGTTTGGAGCTCCAACAAGCAACCGGTGGTGGCCAGATCATCAGCGGAAGCTGAATATCGAGTCATTGCCAATGCTATTTGCGAAGTCCTCTAGGTTACATCTTTATTGACCAAGTTAAACATCACCCTTGCCTCAACACACACAATTTGGATGGACAATAGTAGTGCAGTAGCTCTTTCGAAGAATCCAGTGCAACACTACAAAATGAAGCATGTGGAAATAGATATGTGCTTTGTTTGGGAAAATGTCGCTGCAGGTCAGGTACTTATTAATTTTGTTCCTGCTGCAGAACAGCTTGCCGACATATTAACCAAACCTCTCACGGAGAAACAGTTCATTCCCTTCCGAAAAAAACTTGGTGTCACATCTATTCAAGATATCAATGCGGTTGTGGACTACCTTGATGATCATCACGCCTCTGACTGTGCTGCAGCGTCCATCAGCTCTACACCCAGTCTGCAAAGTTAAGTTCTGTCTTTTTCATATACTTGTATTTTCTCATTCAAGGGGTGTTCGCAGGTCGTGGTATTCGCATGATGTTAGCTGTTGGCTGCAGCTGTAGTGACTCATAGCATCTTGGTGGTCAGTAATTCTGTTCTAGTCAGCGCTATTTCGATTTCTCTCAACTGCTTGTGTATCTTTGCTCGGTTTTAAGTCACTCAGTTTTCTGATTGTGTGATTTACTGCTGCTCAAAACTATAATGTTTGATAGCTGTGGTTTGTGTCCAAAAACAGAGTTTTGTTAAGCACACTCTTGAGGACTAAAAGATGGAGGCTCAAACCTCTCAACCACAAGCGGAGACATAGGGTGTGGTTTAACTCCAAAAATAGACTGCTCAATTTCATATGGAGACAACCTCAAGATACTCCATGAGTTCACTCCTGAGGATAAAAAGATGAAGGAAAAACCTTTCAATCACACCGGTAAGAAAGAGGCTCAAACCTCTCTGTCATCCGTGTTAAAATTCTAAAGTGTTTTTCTTCAGTTCTATAAATCACAAAAATCAGTTGGGTGCTTAAAGTTGACTGAGAATACCAATTGCAGTTAGAAATCAGTTGTTATGGTATAACAGGTATAACTGCCACCGTAGGTATGGAAATCAGTAAGATACTGTGCAGAATTGCCGCCTAAACCATGCTTCAGACCAAGATGCAGCAAACCAAACTTCATAGGGGAATATTGAAGTATATGCTTAAGCAAGACAAAGTATTGGGGCGAAATCTGAATTAGAACTACTTAAGGGTCAGTAATGTAATGACAAATTGGGGTCTTTGTATAATTTTAGCTCTCTTCTATCTCCTTAAATATGATCTACTAGAACAGTAACATTAGGTTATTTTTCTGATTTGGTGAAATGAATACCGTAGCTTGGTCTCTCCCTAGTTTCAGTTCTTTCTTCCATTTCTTTCGATTGCTTGGCTTGTGAGCTTCAACAGACAGGTCTCACCAGATCAAACCCCCTAAACATGCAAGTTAGGCTTGTCCAAAAAAACTGGTTCAGCCGAACTGAACTAGTTGTGGTATGGTACAGGTTTGAACCGGTTCGGCTGAACTAATACCAAAACTATACAAGGTTTTTAGATTTCAAGTAAGCTAGATCACAATAGTAGTTTCAACTCAGTTCGAATCGACTCGTTTTTTTTATAATGGTTTATTCTTAAATTCAAATCAAACCACTTTAAACCTATATAATCAAACCACTTTCAATAAACGAAACCGGTCTAAAGGACTTCTTCAATAAACTGTTAGGTTATAAGTGTGTTTTACACTTATATTTAGGGGTTAATCAGTAATTATAGTTTGCTTGTGAGTCAAGCTTCAATTATTGTAAGTTTCAGGGACTATCTAGCAATTTATATCTTTTAGTATGTCTGTTGTCTTTCTTTAAATATCTGTCGACTGTAGCTTGGACAAGAATAAGAAATGAATCAGTAAAGCTTCCGTATTGTCTCCTTCGTTTTCTTCTTTCTGTTCTTCATTTTGTTCATCTTGTTCTTGCCAAATCCCTAAAATCCAACATGGTATCAGAGCTTATTCGAGCCTGAAATCACCTTCCTAAACCTTTTCTACACTGATTCATGGAAGAATCATCACCTGCCTTCGCCAACAAGAAAGTAGCACAGCTACTTGGCGAAGAGAACTTCCAACAATGGAAGCAGCAGGTTCTTCTGTCTGTCCGAGGCTATAACCTCGAGAATAACCTTCATGGAGTCAACATTCCTCAGTTTCTGGAGGATGAGACTGGAACTGCAGTCCCCAATCCAGCTTACGCGAAGTTCCTACAACAAGACAGCTCCCTGGCATCCTGGCTCTTAGCTTCAGTCTCCATCCAGGTTAGTAGAGGGTTGATAGGTTGTATGTCGGCTGCTGCCATATGGCAAAAGCTTCACCGTGATTTTTCATCGTCCTCTACTACCAGAATCATGCATCTTTATGATAGGCTTAAGGTTAGAAAGCATGTTCATCAGTCCATGAGAGATTATCTCACTGAAATTCAGACCACATGTGACAGCTTAGCTAGCTGTGGTCACCCTATAGAAGAGATGCAACAAAATCCATGCTAGTCAAAATCCGTATGATAATGTTATTGCTGTCATCCATGCTAGTCAAAATCCGTATACCATTGCCTTTGTGAGTTCTGTCTTACTAGATGCTGAGTCTAGACAGTCTGACCTTCTATTTGATGCTAGTGCCAGTGTTAACATTGCGTCTGCTAAGGTTCCCAATCCTAGTATATCTTTCGTGCCTTATGATGAAAATACCTCAGGAGACAAGGATAGTATGTTTGTGAACCCCACTCAGTCTGGTCTTCTGCCCACACCTCAGACCACAACTCAGAACAATCAGTCATTTTCTTCTGGTCCCCCACCCTTTAGTAATCAACAGTCTGGTAGGGGTAGAGGTCGTGGTAGAGGGTTTGGTAATAACAGACTTCAGTGTCAGGTATGCGGAAAATTTGGGCACTTAGTGCACGGATGTTTTCATCGCTTCAATGTGCACTTCACTGGTGTCACTGATCCTCAGTCCACCTCTCCAGCACCCTCAGCCAACCTTGCTGCTTATGATCTTGATCCTGACCTATATCAACAACCATCCTCACCACAAACCCACCATTACCCACCACCTCAGATGCATAAATCCCAAGCTCACCCTCAACCAACTCAGACCACCACCATAACTCCTCCCAATGCTCAAACACTCTCTGTAATGCAGTACTCACCCTATCTCTCACCCGTACCACCTATCTACCCTTATATGATGACCCCTCCATGTTATGTCAACCTAGCTCAACCATACCAAGTCCTTCCCAATCCTCAGCCTCACACCACCCCTGCCCCATCTCAGCCTCCATCACTACTACCCACCCAGGCAAATCATCTGATGGCCAGCAACTCAAACCCAGCCACATCTGCTGGAAGCTGGTTCTCTGACTCAGGAGCCACGAACCATCTGACCAATGCTCAGCCTGCTCCGCACATGACATCTCCATACTCTGGTCCAGGTAAGGTTTTAGTTGGTAACGGTTCATCTCTTGATATTTCTGCCATTGGTTCATCTCATTTACCTTCTACTAGCAAACCTCTACTTCTCAATAACATGCTTTACACACCTGCTGTTACTAAAAACCTGCTTTCTGTATCTCAGTTTTCAAAGGATAATCAGGTTTATTTTGAATTCCACTCATCACACTGCTTGATTAAGGATTCATTCTCCAACAAGGTGCTGCTCAAGGGTTATGAATCAGGAGGTCTTTACCGACTTGATTTCTCTAGTCTTAAGTCTAGCTCAAATAAGTTAGTTGAGTCTGCAACTGTTAGTCCGGATCAATGTTTGAGTCTTTCACCTGATTTCTAGTCATTTTGTAATAATGCAGTTTTATCTGCTCAAAACTCGGTTATTGATAATGATGTTTCTATACTTATGGTTAATCATGCTTCCTCTGCTATTCCTTATGCTTCCTCTGCTTCTAGTTCTGATAATACTGATGAATGTTCCTCTGTCACTTGCTTTAATAACACATCTTCTACTGCATTACCGGAATTTGAATCCAGCTATTTTCTTAGTTCACTTAAAACGAATGAATCTTCTCACCTGTGGCACATGAGGTTAGGCCACCCCTCTAAAAACATCCTTGTTAACTTTCTGAGACTTCAGAATCTGCCTACTAACCACATATCATCTGAGTGTTCTGCATGTGCAGTGGGCAAAAGCAAGAATCTGCCTTATCAATCCACGGACACAATCTACTCACACCCTTTGGAACTGGTACAGGTAGATCTCTGGGGTCCTGCCCCCTTCTCTTCTAGTAATAGCAACTACTACCTTAGTATTGTTGATGCTTTCTCTAGATATACATGGATACATTTTTTGAATCGTAAATCTGATGCTGCTAAGGTATTTTGTGAGTTTCACTTGTTAGCAGAAAAACAGCTTGGCACAAAACTTAAAGTTGTTCAATCTGATGGTGGAGGTGAGTTCCATTTCCTTACTGCTTACTTATCTAAATTTGGCATAGTTCATAGGATCACGTGTCCTTACACAAGCCAACAAAATGGTATGGTGGAGCGTAAGCAACACCACATTGTTGAACTTGGCCTCACACTTCTTGCACAGTCATCTGTCCCTCTTCACTACTGGACAGATGCATTTTCCACTGCTGTATTTCTCATAAACAGATTGCCCTCAAAAGTACTTAACAACTGTTCTCCTCATGAGCTTATTTTTAATTCCAAGCCAGACTACTCCTTTCTAAGAGTTTTTGGCTGCCTGTGTTTTCCACACCTGAGACCGTATAGGTCTCACAAACTTTCATTCAGATCAGAACCCTGTGTCTTCCTTGGGTTCTGTTCTGATCATCCTGGCTATAGGTGTCTTTCCTCCTCTGGAAGAGTGTATGTGTCACGAAATGTTGTTTTTCATGAAACAACATTTCCCTTCTGTGACACCACAAGCCCTTTTTATGCCTCCAATGCACCCAAAGTTTCCACCCCTTCCAAACCTTTCTTCATTCCCTGTGACCCTTTCTTCCAACAGCCAACCTCTGTTCCCTCCACAGTATCTCATTCCTCTGGCCCTCCTGTTCATGCTCACACTTCAGGTGAGTCTAGCCTTCCCTCCACCACACCCACTCAAGACACTACTCCCACTCAGCTTCCCATAATACCTATTTCAGCTCCTGACCTATCCTCGCCTACCGAGGTATGCAGGTATATTCCTTCTGGCTCAACACTTGTCCCTCTTACTTCCTATGATCCTGCTTCCTCCACACCACCACCAGCTCACTCTGATCAGTCTTTCCGCACCTCACCTCCAGCTCAACCCTCTTCATCTTCTCATCCTTCTCGTCCCAAATCCTCCACCAATGTGCATCCCATGCAAACCAGATCGAAAACCTCTCTTCAAGGGCTTTCTATGTCCCTTGCTCTGTCCACTGATCTAATCAACTCCGAGCCTCAAAACATTCACAAGGCTCTTCAGTCACCTCAGTGGCTCTGGGAAGTTCAGGAAGAGCTTACAACTCTTTCCACAAACAGCACATGGAGCCTTGTTCCCTTACCTACAGGTCACATCCCAATAGGATGTAAGTGGATTTTCAGAATAAAAAGAAATGCAGATGGGGCTGTTGTCAGGTACAAGGCTCGGCTTGTTGCCAAAGGTTTTTCCCGGAAACCAGGTTTTGACTTTCAGGAAACTGTCAATCCTGTCATTAAGTCTGCTACTGTTCGTATTGTCCTATCCTTAACACTGAATCATAAATGGTGTATCAGACAGGTTGGCATAAACAATGCCTTCCTTCATGGTGATCTTCATGAGGAGGTCTTCATGACTCAACCTCCAGGTTTTGAGATTCATTCCAACACTCCTAATCTAGTATGCAAACTTAGAAAAGATTTGTATGGTCTTAAGCAGGCTCCCAGAGCCTGGTTTGAAAAACTGAAGTTCTTTCTCTTAAACTCTCTTGGTTTTCATGTCTCTACTTCTGATAGCTGCTTATTCATTAAATCCACCTATGATTCATTCGTACTTCTACTTGGTTATGTGGATGACATTGTTATAACTGGTACATCTTCTTCTCTTGTATCTAACATTGTTGATTCCATAAATGCTCAGTTCCAACTTAAGGATCTAGGGAGCCTGAACTACTTCCTTGGCATGGAAGTAGTTTCAGGTGATGATTTCATACTTCTAAACCAGAAGAAGTATATTCAGGAACTCCTGGACAAGGTAGGCCTAAATGATCAAACCTGTTTTCCCACTCCAATGACAGGTACGTGTCTGTCCAAATCAGGTATGTCAACATGTTCTGATCCTTTTCATGATGAAACCCTCTACAAAAGCACAATAGGTGCCCTTCAACATGTCTGTGTCACACGACCAGACATACACTTCGCTGTAAATAAACTAAGTCAGTTTATGCAAGCCCCCAATAACAGCAACTGGAAAGCTGTTATTCACATCCTGATATACCTCAAAGGCACTCTCAGTCACGGTCTGTTGTTTAGAACAACACCCTCACCTGTCAAAGACATCACACTCACTTCATTTTCTGATGCTGACTGGGGCGGTGATCACACTGATCGTCGCTCCATCTCAGGTCATTACCTGCTGTTAAATGGTAATCCCATAGTGTGGAGCTCAAAAAAACAGACAGTCGTGTCTAGGTCTAGTGCAGAGGCTGAGTTCAGGGCCATTTCCAATGCCATGTGCGAAATTATGTGGGTCCAATCCCTTCTCAAGGAAATTGGACTTCACACTCAAACTGCACCTGTCATTTGGACAGACAACACAAGTGCATTTTCCCTCTCAGAGAACCCCATTCATCACTCCAAGATGAAACATGTCGAGATTGATCTCTTCTTTATCAGGGATAAAGTTCACTCAGGGGATGTCTTAGTTAACTTCATACCTGATTCAGAACAAACTGCGGACATTTTAACTAAGCCACTAACTGATAATCTTAGTCTTCTCATGTCTGTTTATCATGATAAACAAATGCTTTAGATTCACATGTCATCTGATTATCATCCCATGCTTGATCATGATCACTGCCCCTGTGCATCACTGGTGTCTCTCTTAAAAATTGCTTGCTCAATTATAAATGGCATAGGGCATGACTTGAGTCCAAAAACAGAGTGAATACCATTAAGAAAACGACAAGATACTTTCAGTTTTTCACTCTTGAGGATGAAAAGATCAAGGCTCAAACCTTGCAGTCATGCTGGTAAGATAGGAGCTCAAACTCCTCTGTCATGATGAAATGAAAATTCAAATTCCAAACTAGAAATATCAATGAATAAGAGCAGCAATAAGCTTGCAAATATGAGACTGACTGGTCATGATGCACTCTGGCAATTGTTTTTTGATCAGGAATAGGGAGAATTATATATATGACTTATGATTATCTGGTATTGCTAATCGTGTTATCAGTCATGATCATGACCTTAGATTACAGGTACTAATCAAATCATGATCAGAGCCATGATCAGAACTGTGTTAAGGTCAGTACTCCAGTTAAAATTCAAGGTGCATCTCAGCTAGAAAATCTCGGTTAAGCTTCACAAAGCTGCTCAGAATGCATTCAAAAGAAAAAGGCAAGTACTCTGTTTTCCTCGAGAATGGACTTTTTACTTCAGACTGTCAGCCCTCAAGGAAGGTTGGATTCCAAAATCAAGATCAAGTATAGGGAATGTTAGGTTATAAGTCTGTTTTACACTTATATTTAGGGGTTAATCAGTAATTATAGTTTGCTTGTGAGTCAAGCTTCAATTATTGTAAGTTTTAGGGACTATCTAGCAATTTATATCTTTTAGTATGTCTGTTGTCTTTCTTTAAATATCTGTCGACTGTAGCTTGGACAAGAATAAGAAATGAATCAGTAAAGCTTCCGTATTGTCTCCTTCGTTTTCTTCTTTCTGTTCTTCATTTTGTTCATCTTGTTCTTGCCAAATCCCTAAAATCCAACATAAACCACTATGTTTGATTTTACTCCTTGTCGTTCCTCCTTGTCGTTCCTCCTTGACGTTCCTCCTTGCTGTTCCTCACTGTCGTTCCTTCGGTTGCTACTATGATTTTGTTACTCATTTGGTGTCGAAGATTCTAAGCGTGGTCAAGTTATTGGTAGAAGAAACATTAGTGGGTGCGTTATGTGATGACCCAAATTCAATTCGTTGCTTCTTACGCCCGCCGGAAGACGACCCAAAAGATCCACCTACATCGCAACTGAATGTCGTTAGAGATTAGAAGATGTTGCTCCTCAGTTTGGTTTCTTTTTGTGCTTCCATTTCTAAAGTAATACACTGAGATAGATAGAGACTTGCATAGGAAGAACAAAACAAACGACGATGGTGATGTTTGAACTAAACCGGAACCGAACCAGCCAAAAGAGTTTAAAAAAAGAGACCAAAACAGTTCGAACCGGTTCTGAATCAGTTCAAACCGGTTCTGAATCAGTTCGAAGCATACCCGTTTTTTTATGAGTTAGAGAGACCAATTATTTTATTGAGAAAAAGAAAACTAGTTTTATTTAAACCGGACCAGTTCAGTTTAGAACCGGTTCGAAGTTGAACCGGTTCATGAACAAGCCTAATGCAAGTCACCACCCCGTAAAATAACACTGACTTAAGCGATCGAATCTGGTCGGAATGTGAACCAGTCATAGAGTCGGTCCGATTAAAGACCAAAATGCAAGTTGAATCGGGTTCAACGAGTAAAAACCAACCAGTTTTGACAAATCGGTTGATTTACCGATTCACCATATATTCCTTTTTGTTATATATGATATTGCTCCCTAAATATTTTAAAGTTCCTTCTTAAAGTTTAAACTCTCCCTTAAAATTTTAAAATTATGAATAAAACCTCATGAAAAAGAGGGAATTTTTCATCATTTCCAAACATTAGGGGGGACTTTAAATATGTAAGGGAGAATTTTAAAATCAACGTAAACTTTAGGGGGCAATGTTTTATTTTACCCTTTTGTTTTAAAAACTAATCCTATTCACAATCATCATCGCCCGAGCTCGTGGTCGTCGTCAGAGGAGCTCATGGCCGTCATAGAGGAGGTCGTCGTCGGATCTCGTGATCGTTGTGGAGGTGGATGAGGAGGTCGTGGTCGATTATCAGGTCCACAACCTTCGGTCTCCTCAATATCCTTGTTACCGATGACGATTTTACCTTTTCTTCTACGACTGCAGCGGTAGGACTGGGATAGCTGCAACAATTCTACCTCGTCTTCAATCTCTTGCAGTTCTAAGACTAGACGAGAGCACTGCGTGAATTTGTGAGCGATGGGGACGATGAACTGAATTTGTGTTTCAAGTAGGTGATTCTTAGGCTCCAAGAATCATAAATAAGTTTGTTCCTTCCATCGTCTTAATTCGCTCCATAATACTCCATTTATTTATTTGTACATATTATGTATGTATGCATGTATGCATATTCTCACGCAAGATCCATCTTGTTGCTAGAAAGGAGAGAAATGGAGGAAGAAATGATGGTAAGTCGTGATCGTGGTTCAAAAGATATATCTTCCCCTCTGCCTCCTCCCAACTCGACCTTACCATCCCGACCTCCTCTGCCCCACCTAAGACGGTCCCTATCGAGGAAGAAATCACTTGAACAACTTCTGCTCAAGTAGAAGCATAGAATTAACACTACATCAGACTCCATTAGTCTGCTCCAATAAAAAAAATCCAAATGTGTGAATCAAGAAATTTATATTGTACTTTACTTAACTTTAATGAGTTTTAGTTTTCTATCCTGTATTTTAAATTCGATCATTAAAGACCATAATTTTTCTTTCGATAGGAATATCATACGAATCCTTCTATATTTCAAGGTGACTGTTATTAGTGAACTGAGTCCAATCAAGGAGAAGACGAAGATGAAGATAGAAGAAGAAAGCTTAGAGTCTAAGTAACCAACAGAATAACAGAATTGAAACAGAAATATTTATATTGAATTGAGTTAAAGAAATCATTACACCTTGATCCTATTTATACTAAACACCTGAACACAAACTATACATAATTGAGACACTCTTGAACAATCTACACTCTTCTATAATCTTCTAAACACTTCCACGGGGCTTTCCTTGAGCTGCAAGTTAATTTCCTTGAGATGCAAGGTACTGATGTATATCATACATCCTAACATTCCCTTGCGAAGTTTTCTTTTCAACTCCAATTTGATCATCTGATACTTAACCAGAGTTCTTCTTCCTACTGTATTCTGACTGACATGACCAAATCAATCTTTCACTCCATCTATATAAGTTGTACACCTGCAATCACTTAACACATTTGCATAACCAGATATATCAACATTATCATTTCATACCACTGATATTCACATTTGATTTAACAATTTTTCCAGACGAGACTTATCTATTAGTATTCATCTACTTATATCATACAATCTTTATATGATAACTACACAGACTTCTGTACATAACAACACGAAAATACAAAATCATTGTCTCTGCAACAGACAAAGTGTTAATCTCTTTTTTTTTATTCTTCTCCCTCTTTTACAACTGACAGAGAGGTTTCCATCTTTCTCTATCTTACCAATGAAGTTGGGAGGTTTCCAAGTTCCTCCATCTTTTCATCCTTAAACAGCTCCTTAAAGTATCTTTGACGTTTTCTTTAAGGAGTGTTATTTTTGGATTCAAAATTCACCCTATGTCAGTGTTTGAATAACATATATTACTGAATAGAACTTCTTTGCTCATCCAATTTTCTTTGAGTCTTCCTTTGCAAAGACAGATCAACATATATCCACAGTCGTTTAAACAGAAATCCATTAAGCCAACAAGTAGAAGACAAGCACATATATTAGTAGAAACATAATAAGAAACAAGTCTCAAGTATAAAAGAAAAAACCAATCAAGCTAGATTACCAAAGCTGAAATGATGCAGAGATAATCAGAACACAAGTATAAGAAAGTGATTGCTATGAATAAAAACATATAGAGAAGAAAAAGAGAAAATGTTTCAAAACAATTAGAAATTACAGAGAGGACTAAAAAAGTCATGAAAATAACAGATAAGCAAACAGAGAGGAAAACAAAACAATATCAGAGATACTAGAGAGAAAGAAAAAAAACTAGACACATAATATCCTATCAGAACACATATACTAAACCAATTACTCATCATAAGAATCAACATCGTGAACCTGTGCAGTCTCAACAATCTGTTCTGTACCACAAGAAGAGGAGGTTAGTTCTTGAAAGGACATAACCCCAAGTTTCTTTATGAATGGGACAAATAGCTTCGCAGTAATCGGTTTAGTCAAAATATTAGCAAGTTGCTCCGAAGCAGGAACAAAGTTTACCATAACTTGTCCAGACTGTACATTCTCTCTAACGAAACATAGATCCAGCTCAACATGTTTCATCTTTGAATGATGAATGAGATTCTCTGTCAATGCCACAACTCCTTTATTGTCACTCCAAATAATAGGCACTGAGGTTAGTTTAATTTCAAGCTCAGATAGAAGAGATCTTACCCAAATGACCTCACAAACAGCATTCGAAATTGCCCTATACTCAGCTTCAGCTGATGATCTAGAAATAACTGGTTGCTTTTTAGAACTCCATACTATGGGATTGCCATTTAAAAGAAGATAGTGATCAGACATAGATTTTCGATCAGCTAGATCACTTCCCCAATCAGCATCGGCATAGGAGACTAACACCACATCAGAAGATATCACAGGGTTAGCACGAAAAAGAAGACTAGGATCTATTGTTCCTTTAAGGTATCTCAGAATACGAACAACGACTCTCCAGTGACAGATAGAAGGGTGTTGCATATACTGACTCATCTTATTAATAGCAAAATGTATATCAGGTCTAGTAACACAAATATGTTGTAACACACCTATGATGCTTCTATACATATGCTCATCTGCAGGAGGAGAATCTTCTTGCACTTCACTAATCTTTCTAAGAAAGTTACATGCCATTGGTGTAGGAAGAGGTTTAGCATCCAATAAGCCAGTCTTTTGCAGCAATTCATTGATATATTTCCTTTGTCCTAAGATCAAACTATCCTCATCAATCTGCACGTCCATTCCCAGAAAGTAGTTAAGAGTACCAAGATCTTTTAGCTTAAATTAACAGTTAATAGCAGAGATAACCAACTCAATAGCAGCTTTATCACTACCTGTTATAACTATGTCATCTACGTATACTAAAAAAAACCATACCTGCATTAGACTTCTTAATAAAGAGACAACTATCGGCTAAAGAAACAGAGAAGTGAAGAGACTGAATCATAAAGCTTTTGAGACGCTCAAACCATGCCCGAGGAGCTTGCTTGAGTTCATAGAGAGCCTTGTGTAGTTTGCAGACAAGTACATTGCCTTGGTCATTTGTGTTTTCAAAGCCAGGTGGCTGATTCATATAGACATCCTCACACAATTCACCATGTAAGAAAGCATTATTCACATCAATTTGTCTAAGCTGCCACTTATGAGTTAAGGTAAGGGTAAGAATGATTCTTACAGTAGGAGCCTTCACCACTGGACTAAACGTGTCCTGAAAATCAAACCCCGCTTTTTGGGAAAAGCCCTTAGCAACCAGACGGGCCTTGTATCTTGCAATCGAACCATCTGAATTCTTCTTGATCTTAAACAACCACTTGCAGGCAATTGGAATTCTGCTACCAGGTAACTTGACTAAAGACCATGTTTGATTGTCATCCAATGCCTGAAGTTCATCATATTTTAATTCATCACTTTGTGATCCTGTTGATGATTCTGCAAATAATATACCTGTCCCACCTCAGGTACTCCCAAGGATGGATCCCACTCCTAGTTATACAAGGTATGATATACCATCTCTTGATGATCCTCCACCAGTTAATACTGATATACCATCCTTTCCTGCTGAGAATGAGTTCTAGGATTGATAAAGAGGTTGTTTAAGATGTTATCAAGTATGGACTCTCTGACTCATCACTTGTTCCTATTACAAATCCTCAGGTTGATGTTTTAATTGATATCAGGAACACATTACCATATGTTTTAATTGATATCAGGTTAAGTGACAACGAACTCACTTTAGAAGATCGATATGCGGGTAGGAGCAAATAAAACATAAAATTATAATTATATAAAATTCCTTCATCAAAATAAAATCGGGAATAACTCAGTTGATTAGAGTGTGTGGCTGTTAACCACAAGGTCGGAGGTTCAAACCCTCTTTCTGGCGTGAATGATTTTTTTTTGTCTTCAAGGTGGTCTCGAAGAGAGTTGACAGGTCTCACTAGATCAAACCCCCTAAACATGCAAGTTAGGCTTGTCAAAAAATTGATTCAGCCGAACTGAACTGATTGTGGTCTAGTACTGGTTTGAACCGGTTCGGCTGAACTAATGCAAAAACCAGACCAGTTGTCTAGGCTTCAAGTAAGCCAGATCAAAATAGTAGTTTAATTCAGTACGAATCAACTCATTTGTTTATAATCGTTTATACTTAAATTCAAATCAAACCACTTTAAATCTATATAATCAAACCACTTTCAATACACGAAACGGTCTGAACGACTTCTTCAATAAACCACTACAATATTTTTTATTTTCCTCCTTGTCGTTCCTCCATGTCGTTCCTCCTTGTCGTTCCTCCATGTCGTTCCTCCTTGTCGTTCCTCCATGTCGTTCCTCCTTGTCGTTCCTCCATGTCGTTCCTCCTTGTCGTTCCTCCATGTCGTTCCTCCTTGTCGTTCCTCCATGTCGTTCCTCCTTGTCGTTCCTCCATGTCGTTCCTCCTTGTCGTTCCTCCTTGTCGTTCCTCCATGTCGTTCCTCCTTGTCGTTCCTCCATGTCGTTCCTCCTTGTCGTTCCTCCATGTCGTTCCTCCTTGTCGTTCCTCCATGTCGTTCCTCCTTGTCGTTCCTCCATGTCGTTCCTCCTTGTCGTTCCTCCATGTCGTTCCTCCTTGTCGTTCCTCCATGTCGTTCCTCCTTGTCGTTCCTCCATGTCGTTCCTCCTTGTCGTTCCTCCATGTCGTTCCTCCTTGTCGTTCCTCCTTGCCGTTCTTTCGGTTGCTACTATGATTTTGTTACTGATTTGGTGTTGAATCTGTTAGGGGTTATGATATAATTACATTGTTTGAAGTTGATGATTGCCGTGAGCTATAGGTGTGTTTCTTAGATCTTCTATTGTGTTTCTTGAGTATTCTAGAATCTGATTGATATTCTCACATTAGGATCAGTCCTAGGCTATAAATAGAGGTCATAGTCCTTTGTAAAGAAATTAACTTGCTATTGAAGTAATTGTTCTGTTCTTGAGCTTTCGGTTCTGTTATTTCTGTTATAACAGAATTAGTTGCTTCCTTGCTAAGCAATCTTCATCTTCATCTCTTTGATTCGATTTCTTTCTCAAATCGTCTAAAATGGTATCAGAGCTATACGAATCTGCGGATTACGTCCAGTAATCTCGTCGTTCACTTCATCATTCATCCATTTCTGCTGCTGCGATCGAAGTTCGTCGGAAGCTGCTGTTCGAAGATCATCAATGGATGATGCTCTTCCACCTGCATTTTCAAACAAGAAGATCTGTCTATTGACTGGAGATGACAACTTTCAGTCATGGAAACAGCAGGTACTTCTTGCTGTTAGAGGATTTGATCTTGAATCTCATTTATACGGTGTTCAAACTGTGCCAACTCATATCACGAATGAAATTGGCGAAAATCTACCGAATCCTGCCTATGCGAAGTATAAACAGAGAGATAGTTCTTTAGCCTCTTGGTTGTTAGTTTCGATCTGTCCTCAGGTTAACAGATATCTGTTAGGATGCATGACTGTTAATGCTGTGTGGTCGAAACTACATCAGATGTTTTCCTCTTCGTCTACAACGAGAGTGATGAGTTTATATGGAAAACTTAAATCCAGGAAGCTAGTAACTCAGTCTGTTAGAGATTATCTTGCTGATATTCAATCTACTTGTGATAGCCTTGCTAGTTGTGGTCATCCAATAGATGAAATGCAGCAGATCTCCATAGTTCTGGATGGAGTGAAAGGCCAGTTTGACAATGTTGTCTCAGTAATTCACGCGAGCAGGAATCCATACGACTTAGCCTCGGTAAGTTCTGTACTTCTGGATGCTGAAACAAGAGCTCGTGATCAGCTCTTTGATCCAATGCTGATGCCTCAAGCAATGATTCACACTACGGATGAATTTACGAAGAAGACTGCTACACAGAATTCTGAATCTGTGTACAAATCTGATGCAAACACTTCAAATCCTTCTAATCAGCAGAGTCAGCACAATCAATCTGTTCCTCCTATGTTTGACAGAGGTAGAGGAGCTGGAAGAGGTCGAGGTGGAAGCAACAGACCGCAGTGCCAGCTCTGCGGGAAGATTGGTCACTTGGTCAATCGGTGCTATAAGAGATTTGATGTTAACTTCCATGGTGTTACCTCATCAAACGCTCCTATGTCTGCTAATCTGTGTCAAACCTCTTGGAATGACTGGAATGATTCTGCTGATCAGAACTATGTGAACTCATCTTCGGTCTCTACTCCAACAAACACTACATCTCTAACCTTCAATTCTGCATCTGCGACTTCTCATCCTGCATATATTCAGAATGTTGCTCCATATGGACACTATCCATTTATGTTGCCATATCCTGTCACTCCTGGTTATAATGCAGGTCTGTCCTACTCAGGAGCACCTTCAGCTCCACCTTCAGCACCATCTCAAGAATCGATGTTCACTCCTCAAGTCAATTTTGCCTCACTTCCTGTTCCTCAAATTGCTGGCAACAATCAGATATGGTATCCTGATTCTGGTGCGACAAACCACATTACAAATGGTCAGCCAGCTAAAGGAACAGAACCATATAAAGGAGCAGGTAAAGTTCAAGTCGGAAATGGTTATCAATTAACCATTTCAAACATCGGTACATCTGTGATTAACACTCCTTCAAAATCTCTGTTTCTCAATAATATTCTTTATACACCTGAGATTACCAAGAACTTAGTGTCTGTCTCACAGTTTTCCAGGGATAATGGAGTATACTTTGAGTTTCATCCAACTCATTGTGTGGTTCGTGACTTGGTGTCGAAAGAAGTGCTGCTGGAAGGAGAAGAAGCAGGAGGTCTTTACAAGTTAGATTTTCATAAGTTTTCTAGATGTAATAAAGCTGCTAGACTTGGTAATAAGGATGATCAGCTTGCTTATAATAATGATCAGTTTGCCTATATTGTTGAATCGTCTAGTATATGGCATAAAAGACTCGGACATGCTTCTTCAAGTGTCTTGGCATCTGTTTTTAAAAATTCTGGAATGAAATGTTCTTCATCATATGGTTTATGTTCCGCTTGTTCTGTTGGTAAGAGTATCAAATTACCGTTTTCAAATTCAACTACCAAATACACACAACCTCTTCAACTTGTTGAGGTTGATCTATGGGGACCAGCTCCTGTTACATCTAATGGTAAGAAGTATTATATGAGCATTGTCGATGTGTATTCTAGATATACTTGGATTTATTTTCTAAACCAGAAAAGTGAAGCTGCAAATCTGTTTATTCAATTTCACACTCTTGCAGAAAAACAGCTGAATTGTACTCTGAAATCAGTTCAAACTGATGGCGGAGGAGAATTTAAGTCGTTAGCTTTATATTTCTCTAATCATGGTATTGATCACAGGATTACATGTCCCTACACATCTGAGCAAAACGGGATTGTAGAGAGGAAACATCGACATATTGTGGAAATGGGGTTAACTCTCATGTATCAAGCTAGTCTTCCAAGGCAGTACTGGAGCGATTCGTTCTACACTGCTGTGTTTCTGATCAACAGATTACCTACTCAGGTACTTGAGCATGTTTCCCCTCATGAGGTATTATTTGGAAAAACTCCTGACTATTCTATACTTCGGGTTTTTGGATGTCTATGTTTTCCGTTTACTAGGCCTTTCAATAAACATAAACTTGATTACCGTTCAACTCCATGTGTGTTTCTTGGGTATTGTTCTCAACAACATGGATACAAATGTTTAGACAGTAATGGGAGAATATATGTGTTAAGACATGTTCGATTTCATGAGACTGAGTTTCCATTTGAAGAAAAGAATGGTAAGTTCATGATGTCTGCAGCTCCGAAAAACACACATACCAGTGAGCCGTTCTTTTTACCGTTTGGTTTTGTGAACTCTCCTTCTGATCAATGCAATGTCTCACCTTCACACCCCATGTCTGGACCTAACACATCTATTTCATCTCATTCAGGTGGAAATTCAGACAATTCTCCTACTCATGACTCATTTCGCAGTAATGATGTTCAGTCAGCTGATACAACAAATGATGAAATTGTTCAATCCATACCTGAGACACAGTCTAGACAGATTGTTAATAATGAAGTGATAAGGTATGTTCCTTCTGAAAATAATGACTTAGTAGAGGCTACAAGGTTTGTTCCAGGTAATGGCATTGGCTCAGTTCCATCTGTTACAACTACTCAGAAGTCTGTTGATCAAGGTTCGTCTGGTTTGCGTAATATACATCCTATGCTAACTAGATCTAAGTGTGCATCTCAGTATGCAGCTCAGCACTCTGCTTTGAATACAGAGAAGACAGATTCCTTGTTAACATCGCAGAATCATCAATCTTCACAGATATCCGAAGACACTGAACCAACTTCTGTGCATACTGCTCTTCAAACAACTCATTGGACTAAAGCCATTCATGATGAGCTACAAGCATTGGCTTCTAATAAGACTTGGTCTGTTGTTCCTATTCCTGAAGGTCGCATTCCAGTAGGGTGTAAGTGGATTTTTAAAACCAAAAGGAACTCAGATGGATCTGTTGCACGTTATAAGGCTCGGTTAGTTGCAAAAGGTTTTTCTCAAAAACCTGGTTTTGATTTCTCTGAAACGTTTAGTCCTGTTATAAAGTCTCCTACTGTTCGTATCATTCTTTCTTTAGCTCTGACTAATAAGTGGAAACTCAGGCAGATTGATGTAAATAACGCATTTCTCCACGGTGATCTCACTTAAGAAGTTTTTATGCTTCAACCTCCGGGTTTTGAGCAGTGCGATGCAGCTGGAAATGTCTTGGTCTGTAAGCTTCACAAAGCGTTGTATGGATTAAAACAAGCACCAAGAGCCTGGTTTGAGAAACTTAAACACTTTCTTCTATCTCATCTTATGTTTACTGTTTCGAAATCTGACAATTGTTTGTTTATAAAGCAATCAAATTCTGGTTCTGTGTTTCTTTTAGTCTATGTAGATGATATAGTTGTTACTGGGACTAGTTCAGAGGATGTTGAGTTTGTTATTAGGCAAATCAATTCTGAATTCAGATTGAAGGATCTTGGTACATTGAACTATTTCTTAGGAATGCATGTCCAGGAGAAAGATGACTGTCTTCTTCTCAATCAGCACAAATATATTACTGAATTACTTCATAAAACAGGTCTGACTGATGCTTGTTCTATGCCTACTCCAATGACAGGGAATTTTTTGTCCAAGATGATGAATGAGAAGGATAGTTCTTCATGCCCTAATCCTGATCTATATAGGAGTACTATTGGTGCACTTCAGCACATATGTGCAACTCGACCTGATATAGCCTTTGCTGTCAACAAATTAAGCCAGTTTGTTCAGTCTCCTACTTTGTGTCATTGGCATGCTCTTGTTCATGTTTTAAAATACCTCAAAGGAACCCTGTCTCATGGTCTTTTGTTTCAAGCTCCGTCTGTTTCTTCTAATGAAGTTTCCTTGGTGTCGTATGCAGATGCTGATTGGGGAAGTGATCCTACAGATAGAAAGTCGATTTCAGGACACTTTCTTTTGCTAAATGGAAATCCAATTGTATGGAGTTCAAAGAAACAACCTGTCATCTCTCGTTCTTCTGCTGAAGCTGAGTACAGGGCTATAGCTAATGCTATCTGTGAGGTAGTATGGGTTAAATCTCTTCTCCAAGAACTTGGTGTTTCTTTGTCCTCAATTCCTGTTGTGTGGTGTGATAATACAAGTGCAGTAGGATTAACTGAAAATCCAATTCATCACTCAAAAATGAAACATGTTGAGATTGATTTGAGTTTTGTTCGTGAAAAAGTTAGCAGTGGTCATGTTCTTGTTAACTTTGTGCCCTCTGATGATCAATTTGCTGATATTATGACAAAGCCCTTGACAGAGAAATTCTTTGTTCCTCTTCGCAAAAGACTTGGTGTTTACTCTTTTGAAGAAGTAGATGAGTTGTCTCGATGTTTGATAGATGGTGTGTAATCGGTTTGAGCTTGTTGTATGTTGTTCTGTCTGGATCTGAAATGGTCTGTTCAGTCATGATCATAATTTGTTGATTGGGTATTTTGTTTCAAATTCTCTGTGTATTTGGTCTATGCTATTCTTTCCTTCAGATCTGTGTTCTTGTACTATTTTCATTTTCTCAAACTTGTGTTATATATATTCGGTTCTGCTCTCCTCTTTGGTTTAAGTCATAAGACAATCTTCAAAGTATAATCTGTTTTGCTTGATATTCAGGTTTACTGCGTTTCTATGCTTTCTTCTTACTTTGCTGATTGTTCAATGTTGTGATTGTGTATTGATGAAAGCTTTCTTCTCTGGTTTTCATTAACTGATACATGATAGAGTGTCATTCTCTGTTCAATGATCTGAAATGAAAATATGAGAATGTGTGATGACATCTCTTGGGGTTTGATTTCAAAAATAATCAATGAGGAAGACAACGTCAAAGATACTTCTTCATTGATTTGAGAAAGTAAGGATGAAGGCTCAAACCTTCCAACCTCAATGAAAAGATGAAGGCTCAACCCTTCCTGTCATTTCAAAACACGCACGCACAAGAACAGAAAAGAATTGTTCATGTGTTGTTCTGTGAAAAAAAAATTGAAAATTGAAGAATAGAGGAAATTGGATCATCACAAGAATGACTCTATCATGTATATGTGTTTTATGAGACTTGAGAAGTTGCTGTCATAGGTGCATATCACATTGTTGAACACGTCAGAGACAAGGTATGAAGATTAGTGGAGAAAGGTGATAATCTTCAGTGTATCAAGCTCTACAGAATTGTTGTTTGAGTTTGGCTTATGACTTGGGAACTTCTGAGGATGTATTAGAATGTATATATATGATGCTTGTTTTAGAATATGCAAATATGATGAAGAACAGGAGAAGTGAAGTCAAGGTTAGCTTATGGTTTCAAATTCGTTGAGAATGAAGAAATGGAAGTTACTTGAGATTCAGATTATGTTTCAAGCTGAACAGATATGAAGGTTGGATAAAGAACAACATCAGAGCAAGAGCAAACAAGGGTTTTGAAAGAAGATCTTGGATAGGGAATGTTAGGGGTTATGATATAATTACATTGTTTGAAGTTGATGATTGCCGTGAGCTATAGGTGTGTTTCTTAGATCTTCTATTGTGTTTCTTGAGTATTCTAGAATCTGATTGATATTCTCACATTAGGATCAGTCCTAGGCTATAAATAGAGGTCATAGTCCTTTGTAAAGAAATTAACTTGCTATTGAAGTAATTGTTCTGTTCTTGAGCTTTCGGTTCTGTTATTTCTGTTATAACAGAATTAGTTGCTTCCTTGCTAAGCAATCTTCATCTTCATCTCTTTGATTCGATTTCTTTCTCAAATCGTCTAAAAGAATCATCTAAGCGTGGTCAAGTTATTGGTAGAAGAAGCATTATTGGGTGCGTTATGTGATGACCCAAATTCAATTCGCTACTTCTTAGGCCCGCCGAAAGACGACCCAAAAGCTCCGCTTGCACCGCCACCGAATGTCGTTGGATATTAGAAGATGTTGCTGCTCAGTTTGGTAACTTCTTGTGCTTTCATTTCTAAAGTAAGACACTGAGAGAGATAGAGACGTGCATAGGAAGAACAAAATGAACGACAATGGTGATGTTTCAACTGAGCCAGAACCGAACCAGCAAAAGGAGTTAAAAAAAAAAGAAACCAAAAAAGTTCGAACCAGTTCTGAATCTGTTCGAAGCATACCCTTTTTTTCTCAGTTAAAGAGACCAGTTCTTTTAGTGAGAAAAAAATACTAGTTTTATTAAAATTAGACCAGTTCAATTTAGAACCGGTTCAGGGTCGAAGTAATTCATGAACAAGCCTAATGCAAGTCACCACCCCATAAAATAAAATTTACTTAAGCGATCTATTCTAGTCGGAATGTGAACGACTCATAGAGTCGCTCCGATTAAAGACCAAAATGCAAGCTGAACCAGGTTCAAAGAGTAAAAACCAACCGGTTTTGACAAATCGGTTGATTTACCGATTCGCCATATTGTTTTTTTGTTAAATATGTCCTTGTTGCTTAACATTTACGCATATTTTAAAATTCCTCAAAGTTTAAACTCTCCCCTAAAGTATGGAAATTATGAATAAACCCTCTTGAAAAATAGAGGATTTTTCATCATTTCCAAATATTACGGGGGACTTTAAAACTGTAGGGGAGAATTTTAAAATCGACACTACCTTTAGGGGGCAAAGTCGTATTTTACCCTTTTTTTAAAAAACTAATCCTATTCATAATCATCATCGCCGGAACTCGTGGTCGTCGGAGGAGGAGCTCGTGGTCGTCATGGAGGAGGTCGTCAGAGGATGACCGTTGTAGAGGTGGATGACGAGGTCGTGGTCGATTCTCAGGTCCATAACCTTCTGTCTCCTCAATATCCTCGTTACAGATGACGATTTAACCCTGTCTTTTACGGCTGCAGCGGTAGAACTGGGGTAGCTGCAACAATTTTACCTCGTCCTCAATCTCCTGTAGTTGTAAGACTGAACGAGAACAGTGCGTGAATTTGTGAGCGATGGGGACGATGAACTGAATTTGTGTTTCAAGTAGGTGATTCTTAGGCTCCAAGAAACATAAATAAGTTTGTTCCTTCCATCTTCTTAATTCGCTCCATAATACTCCATTTATTTATTTGTACAGAGTATGTATGTATGTATGTATGTATGTATGTATGTATGTATGTATGTATGTATGTATGCATATTCTCACGCAAGATCCATCTTGTTGCTGGCAAGGAGAGAAATGGAGAAAGAAATGATGGTAAGTCGTGATCGTGGTCCCAAAGATATCTCTTTCCCTCTGCCTCCTCCCAACTCGTCCTTACCATCCCGATCTCCTCAGCCTCACCTAAGACGGTACCTATCGAGGAAGAGATCACTTGAACAACTTCTGCTCAAACAGAAGCATAGTATTAACACTACATCGGACTCCACTAATCTGCACCAATAAAAAAAAAAAATCCAAATGTGTGAATTAAGAAATTTATATTGTACTTAACTTAACATTAAAGAGTTTTAGTTTTACTATCCTGTATTTTAAATCCGATCATTAAAGACCATCATTTTTCTTTGGATAGGAATATCATACGAATCTTTCTAAATTTCAAGGTGACGGTTAAGTGACAGCGAACTCACTTGAGAAGATCGATATGCGGGTAGGAGCAAATAAAACATAAAATTATAATTATATAAAATTGCTTCATCAAAATAAAAGTTGGAATAGCTCAGTTAGTTAGAGTGTGTGGTTGTTAACTACAAGGTCGAAGGTTCAAGCCCTCTTTCTAGCGTGAATTATTTTTTTTTGTCTTCAAGGTGGTCTCGAATAGAGTTGACAGGTCTCACCAGATCAAACCCTCTAAACATGCAAGTTAGGCTTGTCCAAAAAATAGGTTCAGCCGAACTGAACTTGTAGTGGTCTCATACTGGTTTGAATAATACCAAAACCAGACTAGTTTTTTAGGTTTTGAGTAAGCCATATCAAAATAGTAGTTTCAATTCAGTTCGATCGACTCGTTTTTTTTATAATGGTTTATACTTAAATTCAAATCAAACCACTTTAAACCTATATAATCAAACCAATAAACGAAACCGGTCTGAAGGACTTCTTCAATAAACCACTATAATTGTTTTTGATTTTCCTCCTTCTCGTTCATCATTGCTATTCCTCATTGCCGTTCCTTTGGTTGCTACTATGGTTTTGTTACTGATTTGGTGTCGAAGCTTCTAATCGTGGTCGGGTTATTGGTAGAAGAAGCATTAGTGGGTACGTTATGTGATGACCCAAATTCAATTCGCTGCTTCTTAGGCCCGCCGGAAGACGACCCAAAATATCCGCCTGCACCGCCACCAAATGTAGTTGGATATTAGAAAATGTTGCTGCTCGGTTTGGTTTCTTCTTGTCCTTCCATTTCTAAAGTAAGACACTCAGAGAGGTAGAGACTTGCAGATGAAGAACAAAACGAACCGGAACCGAACCGGCGAAAAGAGTTAACAAGAAATGGATGTATGTATGTATATATGCATATTCTCACGCAAGATCCATCTTGTTGCTGGCAAGGAGAGAAATGGATCAAGAAATGATGTTAAGTCGTCATCGTGGTCCAAAAGATATCTCTTTTCCTCTGCCTCCTCCCAACTCAGCCTTACCATCCTGACCTCCTCTGCCCCACCTAAGACGGTCCCTATCGAGGAAGAGATCACTTGAACAACTTCTGCTCAAGCAGAAGCATAGAATTTACACTACATCAAACTCCACTAGTCTGCACCAATAAAAAAAATCCAAATATGTGAATCAAGAAATTTGTATTGTACTTTACTTAACATTAAAGAGTTTTAGTTTTACTATCGTGTTTTAAAATTCGATCATTAAAGACCCTAATTTTTCTTTGGATAGGAATATACGAATCCTTTTATATTGTAAGGTGACGGTTAAGTGACAACGAACTCACTTGAGAAGATCGATATGCGGGTTGGAGCAAATAAAACATAAAAGTATAATTATATAAAATTGCTTCATCAAAATAAAAGCTGGAATAGCTCAGTTTTTTATTTTTTTTGCTAAAGTTTGTTAGAGCGTGTGGCTATTAACCACAAGGTTGGAGGTTCAAGCCCTCCTTCTAGCATGAAATATTTTTTTTGTCTTCAAGGTGGTCTCGAACAGAATTGACAGGTCTCACCAGATCAAACCCCCTAAACATGCAAGTTAGGCTTGTCCAAAAATACAGGTTCAGCCGAACTGAACTGGTAGAGGTCCGATACTGGTTTGAACCAGTTCGGCTGAACTAATACCAAAACCAGACGGCTTTTTTAGGCTTCAAGTAAGCCAGATCAAAATAGTAGTTTCAATTCAGTTCGAATCGACTCGTTTTTTTTATAATGGTTTATACTTAAAATTCAAATCAAACCACTTTAAACCTATATAATCAAACCAATAATCGAAACCGGTCTGAAGGACTTCTTCAATAAACCACTATAATTGTTTTGATTTTCCTCCTTCTCGTTCATCCTTGCTATTCCTCATTGCCGTTCCTTTGGTTGCTACTATGATTTTGTTACTGATTTGGTGTCGAAGCTTCTAATCGTGGTCGGGTTATTGGTAGAAGAAGCATTAGTGGGTACGTTATGTGATGACCCAAATTCAATTCGCTGCTTCTTAGGCCCGCCGGAAGACGACCCAAAATATCCGCCTGCACCGCCACCAAATGTAGTTGGATATTAGAAAATGTTGCTGCTCGGTTTGGTTTCTTCTTGTCCTTCCATTTCTAAAGTAAGACACTCAGAGAGGTAGAGACTTGCAGATGAAGAACAAAACGAACCGGAACCGAACCGGCGAAAAGAGTTAACAAGAAATGGATGTATGTATGTATATATGCATATTCTCACGCAAGATCCATCTTGTTGCTGGCAAGGAGAGAAATGGATCAAGAAATGATGTTAAGTCGTCATCGTGGTCCAAAAGATATCTCTTTTCCTCTGCCTCCTCCCAACTCAGCCTTACCATCCTGACCTCCTCTGCCCCACCTAAGACGGTCCCTATCGAGGAAGAGATCACTTGAACAACTTCTGCTCAAGCAGAAGCATAGAATTTACACTACATCAAACTCCACTAGTCTGCACCAATAAAAAAAATCCAAATATGTGAATCAAGAAATTTGTATTGTACTTTACTTAACATTAAAGAGTTTTAGTTTTACTATCGTGTTTTAAAATTCGATCATTAAAGACCCTAATTTTTCTTTGGATAGGAATATACGAATCCTTTTATATTGTAAGGTGACGGTTAAGTGACAACGAACTCACTTGAGAAGATCGATATGCGGGTTGGAGCAAATAAAACATAAAAGTATAATTATATAAAATTGCTTCATCAAAATAAAAGCTGGAATAGCTCAGTTTTTTATTTTTTTTGCTAAAGTTTGTTAGAGCGTGTGGCTATTAACCACAAGGTTGGAGGTTCAAGCCCTCCTTCTAGCATGAAATATTTTTTTTGTCTTCAAGGTGGTCTCGAACAGAATTGACAGGTCTCACCAGATCAAACCCCCTAAACATGCAAGTTAGGCTTGTCCAAAAATACAGGTTCAGCCGAACTGAACTGGTAGAGGTCCGATACTGGTTTGAACCAGTTCGGCTGAACTAATACCAAAACCAGACGGCTTTTTTAGGCTTCAAGTAAGCCAGATCAAAATAGTAGTTTCAATTCAGTTCGAATCGACTCGTTTTTTTTATAATGGTTTATACTTAAAATTCAAATCAAACCACTTTAAACCTATATAATCAAACCAATAATCGAAACCGGTCTGAAGGACTTCTTCAATAAACCACTATAATTGTTTTGATTTTCCTCCTTCTCGTTCATCCTTGCTATTCCTCATTGCCGTTCCTTTGGTTGCTACTATGATTTTGTTACTGATTTGGTGTCGAAGCTTCTAATCGTGGTCGGGTTATTGGTAGAAGAAGCATTAGTGGGTACGTTATGTGATGACCCAAATTCAATTCGCTGCTTCTTAGGCCCGCCGGAAGACGACCCAAAATATCCGCCTGCACCGCCACCAAATGTAGTTGGATATTAGAAAATGTTGCTGCTCGGTTTGGTTTCTTCTTGTCCTTCCATTTCTAAAGTAAGACACTCAGAGAGGTAGAGACTTGCAGATGAAGAACAAAACGAACCGGAACCGAACCGGCGAAAAGAGTTAACAAGAAATGGATGTATGTATGTATATATGCATATTCTCACGCAAGATCCATCTTGTTGCTGGCAAGGAGAGAAATGGATCAAGAAATGATGTTAAGTCGTCATCGTGGTCCAAAAGATATCTCTTTTCCTCTGCCTCCTCCCAACTCAGCCTTACCATCCTGACCTCCTCTGCCCCACCTAAGACGGTCCCTATCGAGGAAGAGATCACTTGAACAACTTCTGCTCAAGCAGAAGCATAGAATTTACACTACATCAAACTCCACTAGTCTGCACCAATAAAAAAAATCCAAATATGTGAATCAAGAAATTTGTATTGTACTTTACTTAACATTAAAGAGTTTTAGTTTTACTATCGTGTTTTAAAATTCGATCATTAAAGACCCTAATTTTTCTTTGGATAGGAATATACGAATCCTTTTATATTGTAAGGTGACGGTTAAGTGACAACGAACTCACTTGAGAAGATCGATATGCGGGTTGGAGCAAATAAAACATAAAAGTATAATTATATAAAATTGCTTCATCAAAATAAAAGCTGGAATAGCTCAGTTTTTTATTTTTTTTGCTAAAGTTTGTTAGAGCGTGTGGCTATTAACCACAAGGTTGGAGGTTCAAGCCCTCCTTCTAGCATGAAATATTTTTTTTGTCTTCAAGGTGGTCTCGAACAGAATTGACAGGTCTCACCAGATCAAACCCCCTAAACATGCAAGTTAGGCTTGTCCAAAAATACAGGTTCAGCCGAACTGAACTGGTAGAGGTCCGATACTGGTTTGAACCAGTTCGGCTGAACTAATACCAAAACCAGACGGCTTTTTTAGGCTTCAAGTAAGCCAGATCAAAATAGTAGTTTCAATTCAGTTCGAATCGACTCGTTTTTTTTATAATGGTTTATACTTAAAATTCAAATCAAACCACTTTAAACCTATATAATCAAACCAATAATCGAAACCGGTCTGAAGGACTTCTTCAATAAACCACTATAATTGTTTTGATTTTCCTCCTTCTCGTTCATCCTTGCTATTCCTCATTGCCGTTCCTTTGGTTGCTACTATGATTTTGTTACTGATTTGGTGTCGAAGCTTCTAATCGTGGTCGGGTTATTGGTAGAAGAAGCATTAGTGGGTACGTTATGTGATGACCCAAATTCAATTCGCTGCTTCTTAGGCCCGCCGGAAGACGACCCAAAATATCCGCCTGCACCGCCACCAAATGTAGTTGGATATTAGAAAATGTTGCTGCTCGGTTTGGTTTCTTCTTGTCCTTCCATTTCTAAAGTAAGACACTCAGAGAGGTAGAGACTTGCAGATGAAGAACAAAACGAACCGGAACCGAACCGGCGAAAAGAGTTAACAAGAAATGGATGTATGTATGTATATATGCATATTCTCACGCAAGATCCATCTTGTTGCTGGCAAGGAGAGAAATGGATCAAGAAATGATGTTAAGTCGTCATCGTGGTCCAAAAGATATCTCTTTTCCTCTGCCTCCTCCCAACTCAGCCTTACCATCCTGACCTCCTCTGCCCCACCTAAGACGGTCCCTATCGAGGAAGAGATCACTTGAACAACTTCTGCTCAAGCAGAAGCATAGAATTTACACTACATCAAACTCCACTAGTCTGCACCAATAAAAAAAATCCAAATATGTGAATCAAGAAATTTGTATTGTACTTTACTTAACATTAAAGAGTTTTAGTTTTACTATCGTGTTTTAAAATTCGATCATTAAAGACCCTAATTTTTCTTTGGATAGGAATATACGAATCCTTTTATATTGTAAGGTGACGGTTAAGTGACAACGAACTCACTTGAGAAGATCGATATGCGGGTTGGAGCAAATAAAACATAAAAGTATAATTATATAAAATTGCTTCATCAAAATAAAAGCTGGAATAGCTCAGTTTTTTATTTTTTTTGCTAAAGTTTGTTAGAGCGTGTGGCTATTAACCACAAGGTTGGAGGTTCAAGCCCTCCTTCTAGCATGAAATATTTTTTTTGTCTTCAAGGTGGTCTCGAACAGAATTGACAGGTCTCACCAGATCAAACCCCCTAAACATGCAAGTTAGGCTTGTCCAAAAATACAGGTTCAGCCGAACTGAACTGGTAGAGGTCCGATACTGGTTTGAACCAGTTCGGCTGAACTAATACCAAAACCAGACGGCTTTTTTAGGCTTCAAGTAAGCCAGATCAAAATAGTAGTTTCAATTCAGTTCGAATCGACTCGTTTTTTTTATAATGGTTTATACTTAAAATTCAAATCAAACCACTTTAAACCTATATAATCAAACCAATAATCGAAACCGGTCTGAAGGACTTCTTCAATAAACCACTATAATTGTTTTGATTTTCCTCCTTCTCGTTCATCCTTGCTATTCCTCATTGCCGTTCCTTTGGTTGCTACTATGATTTTGTTACTGATTTGGTGTCGAAGCTTCTAATCGTGGTCGGGTTATTGGTAGAAGAAGCATTAGTGGGTGCGTTATGTGATGACCCAAATTCAATTCGCTGCTTCTTAGGCCCGCCAGAAGACGACCCAAAAAATCCGCATGCACCGCCACCAAATGTCGTTGGATATTAGAAAATGTTGCTGCTCGGTTTGGTTTCTTCTTGTCCTTCCATTCTAAAGTAAGACACTCAGAGAGATAGAGACTTGCAGATGAAGAACAAAACGAACCGGAACCGAACCGGCGAAAAGAGTTAACAAGAAATGGATGTATGTATGTATATATGCATATTCTCACGCAAGATCCATCTTGTTGCTGGCAAGGAGAGAAATGGATCAAGAAATGATGTTAAGTCGTCATCGTGGTCCAAAAGATATCTCTTTTCCTCTGCCTCCTCCCAACTCAGCCTTACCATCCTGACCTCCTCTGCCCCACCTAAGACGGTCCCTATCGAGGAAGAGATCACTTGAACAACTTCTGCTCAAGCAGAAGCATAGAATTTACACTACATCAGACTCCACTAGTGTGCACCAATAAAAAAAATCCAAATATGTGAATCAAGAAATTTGTATTGTACTTTACTTAACATTAAAGAGTTTTAGTTTTACAATCGTGTTTTAAAATTCGATCATTAAAGACCCTAATATTTCTTTGGATAGGAATATACGAATCCTTTTATATTGCAAGGTGACGGTTAAGTGACAACGAACTCACTTGAGAAGATCGATATGCGGGTAGGAGCAAATAAAACATAAAAGTATAATTATATAAAATTGCTTCATCAAAATAAAAGCTGGAATAGCTCAGTTTTTTTTTTTTTTTGCTAAAGTTGGTTAGAGCGTGTGGCTATTAACCACAAGGTCGGATGTTCAAGCCCTCCTTCTAGCATGAAATATTTTTTTTGTCTTCAAGGTGGTCTCGAACAGAATTGACAGGTCTCACCAGATCAAACCCCCTAAACATGCAAGTTAGGCTTGTCCAAAAATACAGGTTCAGCCGAACTGAACTGGTAGAGGTCCGATACTGGTTTGAACCAGTTCGGCTGAACTAATACCAAAACCAGACGGCTTTTTTAGGCTTCAAGTAAGCCAGATCAAAATAGTAGTTTCAATTCAGTTCGAATCGACTCGTTTTTTTTATAATGGTTTATACTTAAAATTCAAATCAAACCACTTTAAACCTATATAATTAAACCAATAATCGAAACCGGTCTGAAGGACTTCTTCAATAAACCACTATAATTGTTTTGATTTTCCTCCTTCTCGTTCATCCTTGCTATTCCTCATTGCCGTTCCTTTGGTTGCTACTATGATTTTGTTACTGATTTGGTGTCGAAGCTTCTAATCGTGGTCGGGTTATTGGTAGAAGAAGCATTAGTGGGTGCGTTATGTGATGACCCAAATTCAATTCGCTGCTTCTTAGGCCCGCCAGAAGACGACCCAAAAAATCCGCCTGCACCGCCACCAAATGTCGTTGGATATTAGAAAATGTTGCTGCTCGGTTTGGTTTCTTCTTGTCCTTCCATTCTAAAGTAAGACACTCAGAGAGATAGAGACTTGCAGATGAAGAACAAAACGAACCGGAACCGAACCGGCGAAAAGAGTTAACAAGAAATGGATGTATGTATGTATATATGCATATTCTCACGCAAGATCCATCTTGTTGCTGGCAAGGAGAGAAATGGATCAAGAAATGATGTTAAGTCGTCATCGTGGTCCAAAAGATATCTCTTTTCCTCTGCCTCCTCCCAACTCAGCCTTACCATCCTGACCTCCTCTGCCCCACCTAAGACGGTCCCTATCGAGGAAGAGATCACTTGAACAACTTCTGCTCAAGCAGAAGCATAGAATTTACACTACATCAGACTCCACTAGTGTGCACCAATAAAAAAAATCCAAATATGTGAATCAAGAAATTTGTATTGTACTTTACTTAACATTAAAGAGTTTTAGTTTTACAATCGTGTTTTAAAATTCGATCATTAAAGACCCTAATTTTTCTTTGGATAGGAATATACGAATCCTTTTATATTGCAAGGTGACGGTTAAGTGACAACGAACTCACTTGAGAAGATCGATATGCGGGTAGGAGCAAATAAAACATAAAAGTATAATTATATAAAATTGCTTCATCAAAATAAAAGCTGGAATAGCTCAGTTTTTTTTTTTTTTTGCTAAAGTTGGTTAGAGCGTGTGGCTATTAACCACAAGGTCGGATGTTCAAGCCCTCCTTCTAGCATGAAATATTTTTTTTGTCTTCAAGGTGGTCTCGAACAGAATTGACAGGTCTCACCAGATCAAACCCCCTAAACATGCAAGTTAGGCTTGTCCAAAAATACAGGTTCAGCCGAACTGAACTGGTAGAGGTCTGATACTGGTTTGAACCAGTTCGGCTGAACTAATACCAAAACCAGACGGCTTTTTTAGGCTTCAAGTAAGCCAGATCAAAATAGTAGTTTCAATTCAGTTCGAATCGACTCGTTTTTTTTATAATGGTTTATACTTAAAATTCAAATCAAACCACTTTAAACCTATATAATAGAACCAATAATCGAAACCGGTCTGAAGGACTTCTTCAATAAACCACTATAATTGTTTTGATTTTCCTCCTTCTCCTTCATCCTTGCTATTCCTCATTGCCGTTCCTTTGGTTGCTACTATGATTTTGTTACTGATTTGGTGTCGAAGCTTCTAATCGTGGTCGGGTTATTGGTAGAAGAAGCATTAGTGGGTGCGTTATTTGATGACCCAAATTCAATTCGCTGCTTCTTAGGCCCGCCAGAAGACGACCCAAAAGATCCGCCTGCACCGCCACCAAATGTCGTTGGATATTAGAAAATGTTGCTGCTCGGTTTGGTTTCTTCTTGTCCTTCCATTTCTAAAGTAAGACACTCAGAGAGATAGAGACTTGCAGATGAAGAACAAAACGAACCGGAACCGAACCGGCGAAAAGAGTTAACAAGAAATGGATGTATGTATGTATATATGCATATTCTCACGCAAGATCCATCTTGTTGCTGGCAAGGAGAGAAATGGATCAAGAAATGATGTTAAGTCGTCATCGTGGTCCAAAAGATATCTCTTTTCCTCTGCCTCCTCCCAACTCAGCCTTACCATCCTGACCTCCTCTGCCCCACCTAAGACGGTCCCTATCGAGGAAGAGATCACTTGAACAACTTCTGCTCAAGCAGAAGCATAGAATTTACACTACATCAGACTCCACTAGTGTGCACCAATAAAAAAAATCCAAATATGTGAATCAAGAAATTTGTATTGTACTTTACTTAACATTAAAGAGTTTTAGTTTTACAATCGTGTTTTAAAATTCGATCATTAAAGACCCTAATTTTTCTTTGGATAGGAATATACGAATCCTTTTATATTGCAAGGTGACGGTTAAGTGACAACGAACTCACTTGAGAAGATCGATATGCGGGTAGGAGCAAATAAAACATAAAAGTATAATTATATAAAATTGCTTCATCAAAATAAAAGCTGGAATAGCTCAGTTTTTTTTTTTTTTTGCTAAAGTTGGTTAGAGCGTGTGGCTATTAACCACAAGGTCGGATGTTCAAGCCCTCCTTCTAGCATGAAATATTTTTTTTGTCTTCAAGGTGGTCTCGAACAGAATTGACAGGTCTCACCAGATCAAACCCCCTAAACATGCAAGTTAGGCTTGTCCAAAAATACAGGTTCAGCCGAACTGAACTGGTAGAGGTCCGATACTGGTTTGAACCAGTTCGGCTGAACTAATACCAAAACCAGACGGCTTTTTTAGGCTTCAAGTAAGCCAGATCAAAATAGTAGTTTCAATTCAGTTCGAATCGACTCGTTTTTTTTATAATGGTTTATACTTAAAATTCAAATCAAACCACTTTAAACCTATATAATCAAACCAATAATCGAAACCGGTCTGAAGGACTTCTTCAATAAACCACTATAATTGTTTTGATTTTCCTCCTTCTCCTTCATCCTTGCTATTCCTCATTGCCGTTCCTTTGGTTGCTACTATGATTTTGTTACTGATTTGGTGTCGAAGCTTCTAATCGTGGTCGGGTTATTGGTAGAAGAAGCATTAGTGGGTGCGTTATGTGATGACCCAAATTCAATTCGCTGCTTCTTAGGCCCGCCAGAAGACGACCCAAAAGATCCGCCTGCACCGCCACCAAATGTCGTTGGATATTAGAAAATGTTGCTGCTCGGTTTGGTTTCTTCTTGTCCTTCCATTTCTGAAGTAAGACACTCAGAGAGATAGAGACTTGCAGATGAAGAACAAAACGAACCGAAACCGAACCGGCGAAAAGAGTTAACAAGAAATGTATGTATGTATGTATATATGCATATTCTCACGCAAGATCCATCTTGTTGCTGGCAAGGAGAGAAATGGATCAAGAAATGATGTTAAGTCGTCATCGTGGTCCAAAAGATATCTCTTTTCCTCTGCCTCCTCCCAACTCAGCCTTACCATCCTGACCTCCTCTGCCCCACCTAAGACGGTCCCTATCGAGGAAGAGATCACTTGAACAACTTCTGCTCAAGCAGAAGCATAGAATTTACACTACATCAGACTCCACTAGTGTGCACCAATAAAAAAAATCCAAATATGTGAATCAAGAAATTTGTATTGTACTTTACTTAACATTAAAGAGTTTTAGTTTTACAATCGTGTTTTAAAATTCGATCATTAAAGACCCTAATTTTTCTTTGGATAGGAATATACGAATCCTTTTATATTGCAAGGTGACGGTTAAGTGACAACGAACTCACTTGAGAAGATCGATATGCGGGTAGGAGCAAATAAAACATAAAAGTATAATTATATAAAATTGCTTCATCAAAATAAAAGCTGGAATAACTCAGTTTTTTTTTTTTTTTGCTAAAGTTGGTTAGAGCGTGTGGCTATTAACCACAAGGTCGGATGTTCAAGCCCTCCTTCTAGCATGAAATATTTTTTTTGTCTTCAAGGTGGTCTCGAACAGAATTGACAGGTCTCACCAGATCAAACCCCCTAAACATGCAAGTTAGGCTTGTCCAAAAATACAGGTTCAGCCGAACTGAACTGGTAGAGGTCCGATACTGGTTTGAACCAGTTCGGCTGAACTAATACCAAAACCAGACGGCTTTTTTAGGCTTCAAGTAAGCCAGATCAAAATAGTAGTTTCAATTCAGTTCGAATCGACTCGTTTTTTTTATAATGGTTTATACTTAAAATTCAAATCAAACCACTTTAAACCTATATAATCAAACCAATAATCGAAACCGGTCTGAAGGACTTCTTCAATAAACCACTATAATTGTTTTGATTTTCCTCCTTCTCGTTCATCCTTGCTATTCCTCATTGCCGTTCCTTTGGTTGCTACTATGATTTTGTTACTGATTTGGTGTCGAAGCTTCTAATCGTGGTCGGGTTATTGGTAGAAGAAGCATTAGTGGGTGCGTTATGTGATGACCCAAATTCAATTCGCTGCTTCTTAGGCCCGCCAGAAGACGACCCAAAAAATCCGCCTGCACCGCCACCAAATGTCGTTGGATATTAGAAAATGTTGCTGCTCGGTTTGGTTTCTTCTTGTCCTTCCATTCTAAAGTAAGACACTCAGAGAGATAGAGACTTGCAGATGAAGAACAAAACGAACCGGAACCGAACTGGCGAAAAGAGTTAACAAGAAATGTATGTATGTATGTATATATGCATATTCTCACGCAAGATCCATCTTGTTGCTGGCAAGGAGAGAAATGGATCAAGAAATGATGTTAAGTCGTCATCGTGGTCCAAAAGATATCTCTTTTCCTCTGCCTCCTCCCAACTCAGCCTTACCATCCTGACCTCCTCTGCCCCACCTAAGACGGTCCCTATCGAGGAAGAGATCACTTGAACAACTTCTGCTCAAGCAGAAGCATAGAATTTACACTACATCAGACTCCACTAGTGTGCACCAATAAAAAAAATCCAAATATGTGAATCAAGAAATTTGTATTGTACTTTACTTAACATTAAAGAGTTTTAGTTTTACAATCGTGTTTTAAAATTCGATCATTAAAGACCCTAATTTTTCTTTGGATAGGAATATACGAATCCTTTTATATTGCAAGGTGACGGTTAAGTGACAACGAACTCACTTGAGAAGATCGATATGCGGGTAGGAGCAAATAAAACATAAAAGTATAATTATATAAAATTGCTTCATCAAAATAAAAGCTGGAATAGCTCAGTTTTTTTTTTTTTTTGCTAAAGTTGGTTAGAGCGTGTGGCTATTAACCACAAGGTCGGATGTTCAAGCCCTCCTTCTAGCATGAAATATTTTTTTTGTCTTCAAGGTGGTCTCGAACAGAATTGACAGGTCTCACCAGATCAAACCCCCTAAACATGCAAGTTAGGCTTGTCCAAAAATACAGGTTCAGCCGAACTGAACTGGTAGAGGTCCGATACTGGTTTGAACCAGTTCGGCTGAACTAATACCAAAACCAGACGGCTTTTTTAGGCTTCAAGTAAGCCAGATCAAAATAGTAGTTTCAATTCAGTTCGAATAGACTCGTTTTTTTTATAATGGTTTATACTTAAAATTCAAATCAAACCACTTTAAACCTATATAATAGAACCAATAATCGAAACCGGTCTGAAGGACTTCTTCAATAAACCACTATAATTGTTTTGATTTTCCTCCTTCTCCTTCATCCTTGCTATTCCTCATTGCCGTTCCTTTGGTTGCTACTATGATTTTGTTACTGATTTGGTGTCGAAGCTTCTAATCGTGGTCGGGTTATTGGTAGAAGAAGCATTAGTGGGTGCGTTATTTGATGACCCAAATTCAATTCGCTGCTTCTTAGGCCCGCCAGAAGACGACCCAAAAGATCCGCCTGCACCGCCACCAAATGTCGTTGGATATTAGAAAATGTTGCTGCTCGGTTTGGTTTCTTCTTGTCCTTCCATTTCTAAAGTAAGACACTCAGAGAGATAGAGACTTGCAGATGAAGAACAAAACGAACCGGAACCGAACCGGCGAAAAGAGTTAACAAGAAATGGATGTATGTATGTATATATGCATATTCTCACGCAAGATCCATCTTGTTGCTGGCAAGGAGAGAAATGGATCAAGAAATGATGTTAAGTCGTCATCGTGGTCCAAAAGATATCTCTTTTCCTCTGCCTCCTCCCAACTCAGCCTTACCATCCTGACCTCCTCTGCCCCACCTAAGACGGTCCCTATCGAGGAAGAGATCACTTGAACAACTTCTGCTCAAGCAGAAGCATAGAATTTACACTACATCAGACTCCACTAGTCTGCACCAATAAAAAAATCCAAATATGTGAATCAAGAAATTTGTATTGTACTTTACTTAACATTAAAGAGTTTTAGTTTTACTATCGTGTTTTAAAATTCGATCATTAAAGACCCTAATTTTTCTTTGGATAGGAATATACGAATCCTTTTATATTGCAAGGTGACGGTTAAGTGACAACGAACTCACTTGAGAAGATCGATATGCGGGTAGGAGCAAATAAAACATAAAAGTATAATTATATAAAATTGCTTCATCAAAATAAAAGCTGGAATAGCTCAGTTTTTTATTTTTTTTGCTAAAGTTGGTTAGAGCGTGTGGCTATTAACCACAAGGTCGGATGTTCAAGCCCTCCTTCTAGCATGAAATATTTTTTTTGTCTTCAAGGTGGTCTCGAACAGAATTGACAGGTCTCACCAGATCAAACCCCCTAAACATGCAAGTTAGGCTTGTCCAAAAATACAGGTTCAGCCGAACTGAACTGGTAGAGGTCCGATACTGGTTTGAACCAGTTCGGCTGAACTAATACCAAAACCAGACGGCTTTTTTAGGCTTCAAGTAAGCCAGATCAAAATAGTAGTTTCAATTCAGTTCGAATCGACTCGTTTTTTTTATAATGGTTTATACTTAAAATTCAAATCAAACCACTTTAAACCTATATAATAGAACCAATAATCGAAACCGGTCTGAAGGACTTCTTCAATAAACCACTATAATTGTTTTGATTTTCCTCCTTCTCCTTCATCCTTGCTATTCCTCATTGCCGTTCCTTTGGTTGCTACTATGATTTTGTTACTGATTTGGTGTCGAAGCTTCTAATCGTGGTCGGGTTATTGGTAGAAGAAGCATTAGTGGGTGCGTTATTTGATGACCCAAATTCAATTCGCTGCTTCTTAGGCCCGCCAGAAGACGACCCAAAAGATCCGCCTGCACCGCCACCAAATGTCGTTGGATATTAGAAAATGTTGCTGCTCGGTTTGGTTTCTTCTTGTCCTTCCATTTCTAAAGTAAGACACTCAGAGAGATAGAGACTTGCAGATGAAGAACAAAACGAACCGGAACCGAACCGGCGAAAAGAGTTAACAAGAAATGGATGTATGTATGTATATATGCATATTCTCACGCAAGATCCATCTTGTTGCTGGCAAGGAGAGAAATGGATCAAGAAATGATGTTAAGTCGTCATCGTGGTCCAAAAGATATCTCTTTTCCTCTGCCTCCTCCCAACTCAGCCTTACCATCCTGACCTCCTCTGCCCCACCTAAGACGGTCCCTATCGAGGAAGAGATCACTTGAACAACTTCTGCTCAAGCAGAAGCATAGAATTTACACTACATCAGACTCCACTAGTCTGCACCAATAAAAAAAATCCAAATATGTGAATCAAGAAATTTGTATTGTACTTTACTTAACATTAAAGAGTTTTAGTTTTACTATCGTGTTTTAAAATTCGATCATTAAAGACCCTAATTTTTCTTTGGATAGGAATATACGAATCCTTTTATATTGCAAGGTGACGGTTAAGTGACAACGAACTCACTTGAGAAGATCGATATGCGGGTAGGAGCAAATAAAACATAAAAGTATAATTATATAAAATTGCTTCATCAAAATAAAAGCTGGAATAGCTCAGTTTTTTATTTTTTTTGCTAAAGTTGGTTAGAGCGTGTGGCTATTAACCACAAGGTCGGATGTTCAAGCCCTCCTTCTAGCATGAAATATTTTTTTTGTCTTCAAGGTGGTCTCGAACAGAATTGACAGGTCTCACCAGATCAAACCCCCTAAACATGCAAGTTAGGCTTGTCCAAAAATACAGGTTCAGCCGAACTGAACTGGTAGAGGTCCGATACTGGTTTGAACCAGTTCGGCTGAACTAATACCAAAACCAGACGGCTTTTTTAGGCTTCAAGTAAGCCAGATCAAAATAGTAGTTTCAATTCAGTTCGAATCGACTCGTTTTTTTTATAATGGTTTATACTTAAAATTCAAATCAAACCACTTTAAACCTATATAATCAAACCAATAATCGAAACCGGTCTGAAGGACTTCTTCAATAAACCACTATAATTGTTTTGATTTTCCTCATTCTCCTTCATCCTTGCTATTCCTCATTGCCGTTCCTTTGGTTGCTACTATGATTTTGTTACTGATTTGGTGTCGAAGCTTCTAATCGTGGTCGGGTTATTGGTAGAAGAAGCATTAGTGGGTGCGTTATTTGATGACCCAAATTCAATTCGCTGCTTCTTAGGCCCGCCAGAAGACGACCCAAAAGATCCGCCTGCACCGCCACCAAATGTCGTTGGATATTAGAAAATGTTGCTGCTCGGTTTGGTTTCTTCTTGTCCTTCCATTTCTAAAGTAAGACACTCAGAGAGATAGAGACTTGCAGATGAAGAACAAAACGAACCGGAACCGAACCGGCGAAAAGAGTTAACAAGAAATGGATGTATGTATGTATATATGCATATTCTCACGCAAGATCCATCTTGTTGCTGGCAAGGAGAGAAATGGATCAAGAAATGATGTTAAGTCGTCATCGTGGTCCAAAAGATATCTCTTTTCCTCTGCCTCCTCCCAACTCAGCCTTACCATCCTGACCTCCTCTGCCCCACCTAAGACGGTCCCTATCGAGGAAGAGATCACTTGAACAACTTCTGCTCAAGCAGAAGCATAGAATTTACACTACATCAGACTCCACTAGTCTGCACCAATAAAAAAAATCCAAATATGTGAATCAAGAAATTTGTATTGTACTTTACTTAACATTAAAGAGTTTTAGTTTTACTATCGTGTTTTAAAATTCGATCATTAAAGACCCTAATTTTTCTTTGGATAGGAATATACGAATCCTTTTATATTGCAAGGTGACGGTTAAGTGACAATGAACTCACTTGAGAAGATCGATATGCGGGTAGGAGCAAATAAAACATAAAAGTATAATTATATAAAATTGCTTCATCAAAATAAAAGCTGGAATAGCTCAGTTTTTTATTTTTTTTGCTAAAGTTGGTTAGAGTGTGTGGCTATTAACCACAAGGTTGGAGGTTCAAGCCCTCCTTCTAGCATGAAATATTTTTTTTGTCTTCAAGGTGGTCTCGAACAGAATTGACAGGTCTCACCAGATCAAACCCCCTAAACATGCAAGTTAGGCTTGTCCAAAAATACAGGTTCAGCCGAACTGAACTGGTAGAGGTCCGATACTGGTTTGAACCAGTTCGGCTGAACTAATACCAAAACCAGACGGCTTTTTTAGGCTTCAAGTAAGCCAGATCAAAATAGTAGTTTCAATTCAGTTCGAATCGACTCGTTTTTTTTATAATGGTTTATACTTAAAATTCAAATCAAACCACTTTAAACCTATATAATAGAACCAATAATCGAAACCGGTCTGAAGGACTTCTTCAATAAACCACTATAATTGTTTTGATTTTCCTCATTCTCCTTCATCCTTGCTATTCCTCATTGCCGTTCCTTTGGTTGCTACTATGATTTTGTTACTGATTTGGTGTCGAAGCTTCTAATCGTGGTCGGGTTATTGGTAGAAGAAGCATTAGTGGGTGCGTTATGTGATGACCCAAATTCAATTCGCTGCTTCTTAGGCCCGCCAGAAGACGACCCAAAAGATCCGCCTGCACCGCCACCAAATGTCGTTGGATATTAGAAAATGTTGCTGCTCGGTTTGGTTTCTTCTTGTCCTTCCATTTCTAAAGTAAGACACACAGAGAGATAGAGACTTGCAGATGAAGAACAAAACAAACCGGAACCGAACCGGCGAAAAGAGTTAACAAGAAATGGATGTATGTATGTATAAATGCATATTCTCACGCAAGATCCATCTTGTTGCTGGCAAGGAGAGAAATGGATCAAGAAATGATGTTAAGTCGTCATCGTGGTCCAAAAGATATCTCTTTTCCTCTGCCTCCTCCCAACTCAGCCTTACCATCCTGACCTCCTCTGCCCCACCTAAGACGGTCCCTATCGAGGAAGAGATCACTTGAACAACTTCTGCTCAAGCAGAAGCATAGAATTTACACTACATCAGACTCCACTAGTCTGCACCAATAAAAAAAATCCAAATATGTGAATCAAGAAATTTGTATTGTACTTTACTTAACATTAAAGAGTTTTAGTTTTACTATCGTGTTTTAAAATTCGATCATTAAAGACCCTAATTTTTCTTTGGATAGGAATATACGAATCCTTTTATATTGCAAGGTGACGGTTAAGTGACAACGAACTCACTTGAGAAGATCGATATGCGGGTAGGAGCAAATAAAACATAAAAGTATAATTATATAAAATTGCTTCATCAAAATAAAAGCTGGAATAGCTCAGTTTTTTATTTTTTTTGCTAAAGTTGGTTAGAGCGTGTGGCTATTAACCACAAGGTCGGATGTTCAAGCCCTCCTTCTAGCATGAAATATTTTTTTTGTCTTCAAGGTGGTCTCGAACAGAATTGACAGGTCTCACCAGATCAAACCCCCTAAACATGCAAGTTAGGCTTGTCCAAAAATACAGGTTCAGCCGAACTGAACTGGTAGAGGTCCGATACTGGTTTGAACCAGTTCGGCTGAACTAATACCAAAACCAGACGGCTTTTTTAGGCTTCAAGTAAGCCAGATCAAAATAGTAGTTTCAATTCAGTTCGAATCGACTCGTTTTTTTTATAATGGTTTATACTTAAAATTCAAATCAAACCACTTTAAACCTATATAATCAAACCAATAATCGAAACCGGTCTGAAGGACTTCTTCAATAAACCACTATAATTGTTTTGATTTTCCTCATTCTCCTTCATCCTTGCTATTCCTCATTGCCGTTCCTTTGGTTGCTACTATGATTTTGTTACTGATTTGGTGTCGAAGCTTCTAATCGTGGTCGGGTTATTGGTAGAAGAAGCATTAGTGGGTGCGTTATGTGATGACCCAAATTCAATTCGCTGTTTCTTAGGCCCGCCAGAAGACGACCCAAAAGATCCGCCTGCACCGCCACCAAATGTCGTTGGATATTAGAAAATGTTGCTGCTCGGTTTGGTTTCTTCTTGTCCTTCCATTTCTAAAGTAAGACACTCAGAGAGATAGAGACTTGCAGATGAAGAACAAAACGAACCGGAACCGAACCGGCGAAAAGAGTTAACAAGAAATGTATGTATGTATGTATATATGCATATTCTCACGCAAGATCCATCTTGTTGCTGGCAAGGAGAGAAATGGATCAAGAAATGATGTTAAGTCGTCATCGTGGTCCAAAAGATATCTCTTTTCCTCTGCCTCCTCCCAACTCAGCCTTACCATCCTGACCTCCTCTGCCCCACCTAAGACGGTGCCTATCGAGGAAGAGATCACTTGAACAACTTCTGCTCAAGCAGAAGCATAGAATTTACACTACATCAGACTCCACTAGTCTGCACCAATAAAAAAAATCCAAATATGTGAATCAAGAAATTTGTATTGTACTTTACTTAACATTAAAGAGTTTTAGTTTTACTATCGTGTTTTAAAATTCGATCATTAAAGACCCTAATTTTTCTTTGGATAGGAATATACGAATCCTTTTATATTGCAAGGTGACGGTTAAGTGACAACGAACTCACTTGAGAAGATCGATATGCGGGTAGGAGCAAATAAAACATAAAAGTATAATTATATAAAATTGCTTCATCAAAATAAAAGCTGGAATAGCTCAGTTTTTTATTTTTTTTGCTAAAGTTGGTTAGAGCGTGTGGCTATTAACCACAAGGTCGGATGTTCAAGCCCTCCTTCTAGCATGAAATATTTTTTTTGTCTTCAAGGTGGTCTCGAACAGAATTGACAGGTCTCACCAGATCAAACCCCCTAAACATGCAAGTTAGGCTTGTCCAAAAATACAGGTTCAGCCGAACTGAACTGGTAGAGGTCCGATACTGGTTTGAACCAGTTCGGCTAAACTAATACCAAAACCAGACGGCTTTTTTAGGCTTCAAGTAAGCCAGATCAAAATAGTAGTTTCAATTCAGTTCGAATCGACTCGTTTTTTTTATAATGGTTTATACTTAAAATTCAAATCAAACCACTTTAAACCTATATAATCAAACCAATAATCGAAACCGGTCTGAAGGACTTCTTCAATAAACCACTATAATTGTTTTGATTTTCCTCATTCTCCTTCATCCTTGCTATTCCTCATTGCCGTTCCTTTGGTTGCTACTATGATTTTGTTACTGATTTGGTGTCGAAGCTTCTAATCGTGGTCGGGTTATTGGTAGAAGAAGCATTAGTGGGTGCGTTATGTGATGACCCAAATTCAATTCGCTGCTTCTTAGGCCCGCCAGAAGACGACCCAAAAGATCCGCCTGCACCGCCACCAAATGTCGTTGGATATTAGAAAATGTTGCTGCTCGGTTTGGTTTCTTCTTGTCCTTCCATTTCTAAAGTAAGACACTCAGAGAGATAGAGACTTGCAGATGAAGAACAAAACGAACCGGAACCGAACCGGCGAAAAGAGTTAACAAGAAATGGATGTATGTATGTATATATGCATATTCTCACGCAAGATCCATCTTGTTGCTGGCAAGGAGAGAAATGGATCAAGAAATGATGTTAAGTCGTCATCGTGGTCCAAAAGATATCTCTTTTCCTCTGCCTCCTCCCAACTCAGCCTTACCATCCTGACCTCCTCTGCCCCACCTAAGACGGTCCCTATCGAGGAAGAGATCACTTGAACAACTTCTGCTCAAGCAGAAGCATAGAATTTACACTACATCAGACTCCACTAGTCTGCACCAATAAAAAAAATCCAAATATGTGAATCAAGAAATTTGTATTGTACTTTACTTAACATTAAAGAGTTTTAGTTTTACTATCGTGTTTTAAAATTCGATCATTAAAGACCCTAATTTTTCTTTGGATAGGAATATACGAATCCTTTTATATTGCAAGGTGACGGTTAAGTGACAACGAACTCACTTGAGAAGATCGATATGCGGGTAGGAGCAAATAAAACATAAAAGTATAATTATATAAAATTGCTTCATCAAAATAAAAGCTGGAATAGCTCAGTTTTTTATTTTTTTTGCTAAAGTTGGTTAGAGCGTGTGGCTATTAACCACAAGGTCGGATGTTCAAGCCCTCCTTCTAGCATGAAATATTTTTTTTGTCTTCAAGGTGGTCTCGAACAGAATTGACAGGTCTCACCAGATCAAACCCCCTAAACATGCAAGTTAGGCTTGTCCAAAAATACAGGTTCAGCCGAACTGAACTGGTAGAGGTCCGATACTGGTTTGAACCAGTTCGGCTGAACTAATACCAAAACCAGACGGCTTTTTTAGGCTTCAAGTAAGCCAGATCAAAATAGTAGTTTCAATTCAGTTCGAATCGACTCGTTTTTTTTATAATGGTTTATACTTAAAATTCAAATCAAACCACTTTAAACCTATATAATAGAACCAATAATCGAAACCGGTCTGAAGGACTTCTTCAATAAACCACTATAATTGTTTTGATTTTCCTCCTTCTCGTTCATCCTTGCTATTCCTCATTGCCGTTCCTTTGGTTGCTACTATGATTTTGTTACTGATTTGGTGTCGAAGCTTCTAATCGTGGTCGGGTTATTGGTAGAAGAAGCATTAGTGGGTGCGTTATTTGATGACCCAAATTCAATTCGCTGCTTCTTAGGCCCGCCAGAAGACGACCCAAAAGATCCGCCTGCACCGCCACCAAATGTCGTTGGATATTAGAAAATGTTGCTGCTCGGTTTGGTTTCTTCTTGTCCTTCCATTTCTAAAGTAAGACACTCAGAGAGATAGAGACTTGCAGATGAAGAACAAAACGAACCGGAACCGAACCGGCGAAAAGAGTTAACAAGAAATGGATGTATGTATGTATATATGCATATTCTCACGCAAGATCCATCTTGTTGCTGGCAAGGAGAGAAATGGATCAAGAAATGATGTTAAGTCGTCATCGTGGTCCAAAAGATATCTCTTTTCCTCTGCCTCCTCCCAACTCAGCCTTACCATCCTGACCTCCTCTGCCCCACCTAAGACGGTCCCTATCGAGGAAGAGATCACTTGAACAACTTCTGCTCAAGCAGAAGCATAGAATTTACACTACATCAGACTCCACTAGTCTGCACCAATAAAAAAAATCCAAATATGTGAATCAAGAAATTTGTATTGTACTTTACTTAACATTAAAGAGTTTTAGTTTTACTATCGTGTTTTAAAATTCGATCATTAAAGACCCTAATTTTTCTTTGGATAGGAATATACGAATCCTTTTATATTGCAAGGTGACGGTTAAGTGACAACGAACTCACTTGAGAAGATCGATATGCGGGTAGGAGCAAATAAAACATAAAAGTATAATTATATAAAATTGCTTCATCAAAATAAAAGCTGGAATAGCTCAGTTTTTTATTTTTTTTGCTAAAGTTGGTTAGAGCGTGTGGCTATTAACCACAAGGTCGGATGTTCAAGCCCTCCTTCTAGCATGAAATATTTTTTTTGTCTTCAAGGTGGTCTCGAACAGAATTGACAGGTCTCACCAGATCAAACCCCCTAAACATGCAAGTTAGGCTTGTCCAAAAATACAGGTTCAGCCGAACTGAACTGGTAGAGGTCCGATACTGGTTTGAACCAGTTCGGCTGAACTAATACCAAAACCAGACGGCTTTTTTAGGCTTCAAGTAAGCCAGATCAAAATAGTAGTTTCAATTCAGTTCGAATCGACTCGTTTTTTTTATAATGGTTTATACTTAAAATTCAAATCAAACCACTTTAAACCAATATAATCAAACCAATAATCGAAACCGGTCTGAAGGACTTCTTCAATAAACCACTATAATTGTTTTGATTTTCCTCATTCTCCTTCATCCTTGCTATTCCTCATTGCCGTTCCTTTGGTTGCTACTATGATTTTGTTACTGATTTGGTGTCGAAGCTTCTAATCGTGGTCGGGTTATTGGTAGAAGAAGCATTAGTGGGTGCGTTATGTGATGACCCAAATTCAATTCGCTGCTTCTTAGGCCCGCCAGAAGACGACCCAAAAGATCCGCCTGCACCGCCACCAAATGTCGTTGGATATTAGAAAATGTTGCTGCTCGGTTTGGTTTCTTCTTGTCCTTCCATTTCTAAAGTAAGACACTCAGAGAGATAGAGACTTGCAGATGAAGAACAAAACGAACCGGAACCGAACCGGCGAAAAGAGTTAACAAGAAATGGATGTATGTCTGTATATATGCATATTCTCACGCAAGATCCATCTTGTTGCTGGCAAGGAGAGAAATGGATCAAGAAATGATGTTAAGTCGTCATCGTGGTCCAAAAGATATCTCTTTTCCTCTGCCTCCTCCCAACTCAGCCTTACCATCCTGACCTCCTCTGCCCCACCTAAGACGGTCCCTATCGAGGAAGAGATCACTTGAACAACTTCTGCTCAAGCAGAAGCATAGAATTTACACTACATCAGACTCCACTAGTCTGCACCAATAAAAAAAATCCAAATATGTGAATCAAGAAATTTGTATTGTACTTTACTTAACATTAAAGAGTTTTAGTTTTACTATCGTGTTTTAAAATTCGATCATTAAAGACCCTAATTTTTCTTTGGATAGGAATATACGAATCCTTTTATATTGCAAGGTGACGGTTAAGTGACAACGAACTCACTTGAGAAGATCGATATGCGGGTAGGAGCAAATAAAACATAAAAGTATAATTATATAAAATTTCTTCATCAAAATAAAAGCTGGAATAGCTCAGTTTTTTATTTTTTTTGCTAAAGTTGGTTAGAGCGTGTGGCTATTAACCACAAGGTCGGATGTTCAAGCCCTCCTTCTAGCATGAAATATTTTTTTTGTCTTCAAGGTGGTCTCGAACAGAATTGACAGGTCTCACCAGATCAAACCCCCTAAACATGCAAGTTAGGCTTGTCCAAAAATACAGGTTCAGCCGAACTGAACTGGTAGAGGTCCGATACTGGTTTGAACCAGTTCGGCTGAACTAATACCAAAACCAGACGGCTTTTTTAGGCTTCAAGTAAGCCAGATCAAAATAGTAGTTTCAATTCAGTTCGAATCGACTCGTTTTTTTTATAATGGTTTATACTTAAAATTCAAATCAAACCACTTTAAACCTATATAATCAAACCAATAATCGAAACCGGTCTGAAGGACTTCTTCAATAAACCACTATAATTGTTTTGATTTTCCTCATTCTCCTTCATCCTTGCTATTCCTCATTGCCGTTCCTTTGGTTGCTACTATGATTTTGTTACTGATTTGGTGTCGAAGCTTCTAATCGTGGTCGGGTTATTGGTAGAAGAAGCATTAGTGGGTGCGTTATGTGATGACCCAAATTCAATTCGCTGCTTCTTAGGCCCGCCAGAAGACGACCCAAAAGATCCGCCTGCACCGCCACCAAATGTCGTTGGATATTAGAAAATGTTGCTGCTCGGTTTGGTTTCTTCTTGTCCTTCCATTTCTAAAGTAAGACACTCAGAGAGATAGAGACTTGCAGATGAAGAACAAAACGAACCGGAACCGAACCGGCGAAAAGAGTTAACAAGAAATGGATGTATGTATGTATATATGCATATTCTCACGCAAGATCCATCTTGTTGCTGGCAAGGAGAGAAATGGATCAAGAAATGATGTTAAGTCGTCATCATGGTCCAAAAGATATCTCTTTTCCTCTGCCTCCTCCCAACTCAGCCTTACCATCCTGACCTCCTCTGCCCCACCTAAGACGGTCCCTATCGAGGAAGAGATCACTTGAACAACTTCTGCTCAACCAGAAGCATAGAATTTACACTACATCAGACTCCACTAGTCTGCACCAATAAAAAAAATCCAAATATGTGAATCAAGAAATTTGTATTGTACTTTACTTAACATTAAAGAGTTTTAGTTTTACTATCGTGTTTTAAAATTCGATCATTAAAGACCCTAATTTTTCTTTGGATAGGAATATACGAATCCTTTTATATTGCAAGGTGACGGTTAAGTGACAATGAACTCACTTGAGAAGATCGATATGCGGGTAGGAGCAAATAAAACATAAAAGTATAATTATATAAAATTGCTTCATCAAAATAAAAGCTGGAATAGCTCAGTTTTTTATTTTTTTTGCTAAAGTTGGTTAGAGCGTGTGGCTATTAACCACAAGGTTGGAGGTTCAAGCCCTCCTTCTAGCATGAAATATTTTTTTTGTCTTCAAGGTGGTCTCGAACAGAATTGACAGGTCTCACCAGATCAAACCCCCTAAACATGCAAGTTAGGCTTGTCCAAAAATACAGGTTCAGCCGAACTGAACTGGTAGAGGTCCTATACTGGTTTGAACCAGTTCGGCTGAACTAATACCAAAACCAGACGGCTTTTTTAGGCTTCAAGTAAGCCAGATCAAAATAGTAGTTTCAATTCAGTTCGAATCGACTCGTTTTTTTTATAATGGTTTATACTTAAAATTCAAATCAAACCACTTTAAACCTATATAATAGAACCAATAATCGAAACCGGTCTGAAGGACTTCTTCAATAAACCACTATAATTGTTTTGATTTTCCTCATTCTCCTTCATCCTTGCTATTCCTCATTGCCGTTCCTTTGGTTGCTACTATGATTTTGTTACTGATTTGGTGTCGAAGCTTCTAATCGTGGTCGGGTTATTGGTAGAAGAAGCATTAGTGGGTGCGTTATGTGATGACCCAAATTCAATTCGCTGCTTCTTAGGCCCGCCAGAAGACGACCCAAAAGATCCGCCTGCACCGCCACCAAATGTCGTTGGATATTAGAAAATGTTGCTGCTCGGTTTGGTTTCTTCTTGTCCTTCCATTTCTAAAGTAAGACACACAGAGAGATAGAGACTTGCAGATGAAGAACAAAACGAACAGGAACCGAACCGGCGAAAAGAGTTAACAAGAAATGGATGTATGTATGTATATATGCATATTCTCACGCAAGATCCATCTTGTTGCTGGCAAGGAGAGAAATGGATCAAGAAATGATGTTAAGTCGTCATCGTGGTCCAAAAGATATCTCTTTTCCTCTGCCTCCTCCCAACTCAGCCTTACCATCCTGACCTCCTCTGCCCCACCTAAGACGGTCCCTATCGAGGAAGAGATCACTTGAACAACTTCTGCTCAAGCAGAAGCATAGAATTTACACTACATCAGACTCCACTAGTCTGCACCAATAAAAAAAATCCAAATATGTGAATCAAGAAATTTGTATTGTACTTTACTTAACATTAAAGAGTTTTAGTTTTACTATCGTGTTTTAAAATTCGATCATTAAAGACCCTAATTTTTCTTTGGATAGGAATATACGAATCCTTTTATATTGCAAGGTGACGGTTAAGTGACAATGAACTCACTTGAGAAGATCGATATGCGGGTAGGAGCAAATAAAACATAAAAGTATAATTATATAAAATTGCTTCATCAAAATAAAAGCTGGAATAGCTCAGTTTTTTATTTTTTTTGCTAAAGTTGGTTAGAGCGTGTGGCTATTAACCACAAGGTTGGAGGTTCAAGCCCTCCTTCTAGCATGAAATATTTTTTTTGTCTTCAAGGTGGTCTCGAACAGAATTGACAGGTCTCACCAGATCAAACCCCCTAAACATGCAAGTTAGGCTTGTCCAAAAATACAGGTTCAGCCGAACTGAACTGGTAGAGGTCCGATACTGGTTTGAACCAGTTCGGCTGAACTAATACCAAAACCAGACGGCTTTTTTAGGCTTCAAGTAAGCCAGATCAAAATAGTAGTTTCAATTCAGTTTGAATCAACTCGTTTTTTTTATAATGGTTTATACTTAAAATTCAAATCAAACCACTTTAAACCTATATAATAGAACCAATAATCGAAACCGGTCTGAAGGACTTCTTCAATAAACCATTATAATTGTTTTGATTTTCCTCATTCTCCTTCATCCTTGCTATTCCTCATTGCCGTTCCTTTGGTTGCTACTATGATTTTGTTACTGATTTGGTGTCGAAGCTTCTAATCGTGGTCGGGTTATTGGTAGAAGAAGCATTAGTGGGTGCGTTATGTGATGACCCAAATTCAATTCGCTGCTTCTTAGGCCCGCCAGAAGACGACCCAAAAGATCCGCCTGCACCGCCACCAAATGTCGTTGGATATTAGAAAATGTTGCTGCTCGGTTTGGTTTCTTCTTGTCCTTCCATTTCTAAAGTAAGACACACAGAGAGATAGAGACTTGCAGATGAAGAACAAAACGAACCGGAACCGAACCGGCGAAAAGAGTTAACAAGAAATGGATGTATGTATGTATATATGCTTATTCTCACGCAAGATCCATCTTGTTGCTGGCAAGGAGAGAAATGGATCAAGAAATGATGTTAAGTCGTCATCGTGGTCCAAAAGATATCTCTTTTCCTCTGCCTCCTCCCAACTCAGCCTTACCATCCTGACCTCCTCTGCCCCACCTAAGACGGTCCCTATCGAGGAAGAGATCACTTGAACAACTTCTGCTCAAGCAGAAGCATAGAATTTACACTACATCAGACTCCACTAGTGTGCACCAATAAAAAAAATCCAAATATGTGAATCAAGAAATTTGTATTGTACTTTACTTAACATTAAAGAGTTTTAGTTTTACTATCGTGTTTTAAAATTCGATCATTAAAGACCCTAATTTTTCTTTGGATAGGAATATACGAATCCTTTTATATTGCAAGGTGACGGTTAAATGACAATGAACTCACTTGAGAAGATCGATATGCGGGTAGGAGCAAATAAAACATAAAAGTATAATTATATAAAATTGCTTCATCAAAATAAAAGCTGGAATAGCTCAGTTTTTTATTTTTTTTGCTAAAGTTGGTTAGAGCGTGTGGCTATTAACCACAAGGTTGGAGGTTCATGCCCTCCTTCTAGCATGAAATATTTTTTTTGTCTTCAAGGTGGTCTCGAACAGAATTGACAGGTCTCACCAGATCAAACCCCCTAAACATGCAAGTTAGGCTTGTCCAAAAATACAGGTTCAGCCGAACTGAACTGGTAGAGGTCCGATACTGGTTTGAACCAGTTCGGCTGAACTAATACCAAAACCAGACGGCTTTTTTAGGCTTCAAGTAAGCCAGATCAAAATAGTAGTTTCAATTCAGTTCGAACCGACTCGTTTTTTTTATAATGGTTTATACTTAAAATTCAAATCAAACCACTTTAAACCTATATAATAGAACCAATAATCGAAACCGGTCTGAAGGACTTCTTCAATAAACCATTATAATTGTTTTGATTTTCCTCATTCTCCTTCATCCTTGCTATTCCTCATTGCCGTTCCTTTGGTTGCTACTATGATTTTGTTACTGATTTGGTGTCGAAGCTTCTAATCGTGGTCGGGTTATTGGTAGAAGAAGCATTAGTGGGTGCGTTATGTGATGACCCAAATTCAATTCGCTGCTTCTTAGGCCCGCCAGAAGACGACCCAAAAGATCCGCCTGCACCGCCACCAAATGTCGTTGGATATTAGAAAATGTTGCTGCTCGGTTTGGTTTCTTCTTGTCCTTCCATTTCTAAAGTAAGACACACAGAGAGATAGAGACTTGCAGATGAAGAACAAAACGAACCGGAACCGAACCGGCGAAAAGAGTTAACAAGAAATGGATGTATGTATGTATATATGCATATTCTCACGCAAGATCCATCTTGTTGCTGGCAAGGAGAGAAATGGATCAAGAAATGATGTTAAGTCGTCATCGTGGTCCAAAAGATATCTTTTTTCCTCTGCCTCCTCCCAACTCAGCCTTACCATCCTGACCTCCTCTGCCCCACCTAAGACGGTCCCTATCGAGGAAGAGATCACTTGAACAACTTCTGCTCAAGCAGAAGCATAGAATTTACACTACATCAGACTCCACTAGTCTGCACCAATAAAAAAAATCCAAATATGTGAATCAAGAAATTTGTATTGTACTTTACTTAACATTAAAGAGTTTTAGTTTTACAATCGTGTTTTAAAATTCGATCATTAAAGACCCTAATTTTTCTTTGGATAGGAATATACGAATCCTTTTATATTGCAAGGTGACGGTTAAGTGACAACGAACTCACTTGAGAAGATCGATATGCGGGTAGGAGCAAATAAAACATAAAAGTATAATTATATAAAATTGCTTCATCAAAATAAAAGCTGGAATAACTCAGTTTTTTTTTTTTTTTTTGCTAAAGTTGGTTAGAGCGTGTGGCTATTAACCACAAGGTCGGATGTTCAAGCCCTCCTTCTAGCATGAAATATTTTTTTTGTCTTCAAGGTGGTCTCGAACAGAATTGACAGGTCTCACCAGATCAAACCCCCTAAACATGCAAGTTAGGCTTGTCCAAAAATACAGGTTCAGCCGAACTGAACTGGTAGAGGTCCGATACTGGTTTGAACCAGTTCGGCAGAACTAATACCAAAACCAGACGGCTTTTTTAGGCTTCAAGTAAGCCAGATCAAAATAGTAGTTTCAATTCAGTTCGAATCGACTCGTTTTTTTTATAATGGTTTATACTTAAAATTCAAATCAAACCACTTTAAACCTATATAATCAAACCAATAATCGAAACTGGTCTGAAGGACTTCTTTAATAAACCACTATAATTGTTTTGATTTTCCTCCTTCTCGTTCATCCTTGCTATTCCTCATTGCCGTTCCTTTGGTTGCTACTATGATGTTGTTACTGATTTGGTGTCGAAGCTTCTAATCGTGGTCGGGTTATTGGTAGAAGAAGCATTAGTGGGTGCGTTATGTGATGACCCAAATTCAATTCGCTGCTTCTTAGGCCCGCCAGAAGACGACCCAAAAAATCCGCCTGCACCGCAACCAAATGTCGTTGGATATTAGAAAATGTTGCTGCTCGGTTTGGTTTCTTCTTGTCCTTCCATTTCTAAAGTAAGACACTCAGAGAGATAGAGACTTGCAGATGAAGAACAAAACGAACCGGAACCAAACCGGCGAAAAGAGTTAACAAGAAATGGATGTATGTATGTATATATGCATATTCTCACGCAAGATCCATCTTGTTGCTGGCAAGGAGAGAAATGGATCAAGAAATGATGTTAAGTCGTCATCGTGGTCCAAAAGATATCTCTTTTCCTCTGCCTCCTCCCAACTCAGCCTTACCATCCTGACCTCCTCTGCCCCACCTAAGACGGTCCCTATCGAGGAAGAGATCACTTGAACAACTTCTGCTCAAGCAGAAGCATAGAATTTACACTACATCAGACTCCACTAGTCTGCACCAATAAAAAAAATCCAAATATGTGAATCAAGAAATTTGTATTGTACTTTACTTAACATTAAAGAGTTTTAGTTTTACAATCGTGTTTTAAAATTCGATCATTAAAGACCCTAATTTTTCTTTGGATAGGAATATACGAATCCTTTTATATTGCAAGGTGACGGTTAAGTGACAACGAACTCACTTGAGAAGATCGATATGCGGGTAGGAGCAAATAAAACATAAAAGTATAATTATATAAAATTGCTTCATCAAAATAAAAGCTGGAATAACTCAGTTTTTTTTTTTTTTTTTGCTAAAGTTGGTTAGAGCGTGTGGCTATTAACCACAAGGTCGGATGTTCAAGCCCTCCTTCTAGCATGAAATATTTTTTTTGTCTTCAAGGTGGTCTCGAACAGAATTGACAGGTCTCACCAGATCAAACCCCCTAAACATGCAAGTTAGGCTTGTCCAAAAATACAGGTTCAGCCGAACTGAACTGGTAGAGGTCCGATACTGGTTTGAACCAGTTCGGCAGAACTAATACCAAAACCAGACGGCTTTTTTAGGCTTCAAGTAAGCCAGATCAAAATAGTAGTTTCAATTCAGTTCGAATCGACTCGTTTTTTTTATAATGGTTTATACTTAAAATTCAAATCAAACCACTTTAAACCTATATAATCAAACCAATAATCGAAACTGGTCTGAAGGACTTCTTTAATAAACCACTATAATTGTTTTGATTTTCCTCCTTCTCGTTCATCCTTGCTATTCCTCATTGCCGTTCCTTTGGTTGCTACTATGATGTTGTTACTGATTTGGTGTCGAAGCTTCTAATCGTGGTCGGGTTATTGGTAGAAGAAGCATTAGTGGGTGCGTTATGTGATGACCCAAATTCAATTCGCTGCTTCTTAGGCCCGCCAGAAGACGACCCAAAAAATCCGCCTGCACCGCCACCAAATGTCGTTGGATATTAGAAAATGTTGCTGCTCGGTTTGGTTTCTTCTTGTCCTTCCATTTCTAAAGTAAGACACTCAGAGAGATAGAGACTTGCAGATGAAGAACAAAACGAACCGGAACCAAACCGGCGAAAAGAGTTAACAAGAAATGGATGTATGTATGTATATATGCATATTCTCACGCAAGATCCATCTTGTTGCTGGCAAGGAGAGAAATGGATCAAGAAATGATGTTAAGTCGTCATCGTGGTCCAAAAGATATCTCTTTTCCTCTGCCTCCTCCCAACTCAGCCTTACCATCCTGACCTCCTCTGCCCCACCTAAGACGGTCCCTATCGAGGAAGAGATCACTTGAACAACTTCTGCTCAAGCAGAAGCATAGAATTTACACTACATCAGACTCCACTAGTCTGCACCAATAAAAAAAATCCAAATATGTGAATCAAGAAATTTGTATTGTACTTTACTTAACATTAAAGAGTTTTAGTTTTACAATCGTGTTTTAAAATTCGATCATTAAAGACCCTAATTTTTCTTTGGATAGGAATATACGAATCCTTTTATATTGCAAGGTGACGGTTAAGTGACAACGAACTCACTTGAGAAGATCGATATGCGGGTAGGAGCAAATAAAACATAAAAGTATAATTATATAAAATTGCTTCATCAAAATAAAAGCTGGAATAACTCAGTTTTTTTTTTTTTTTTTGCTAAAGTTGGTTAGAGCGTGTGGCTATTAACCACAAGGTCGGATGTTCAAGCCCTCCTTCTAGCATGAAATATTTTTTTTGTCTTCAAGGTGGTCTCGAACAGAATTGACAGGTCTCCCCAGATCAAACCCCCTAAACATGCAAGTTAGGCTTGTCCAAAAATACAGGTTCAGCCGAACTGAACTGGTAGAGGTCCGATACTGGTTTGAACCAGTTCGGCTGAACTAATACCAAAACCAGACGGCTTTTTTAGGCTTCAAGTAAGCCAGATCAAAATAGTAGTTTCAATTCAGTTCGAATCGACTCGTTTTTTTTATAATGGTTTATACTTAAAATTCAAATCAAACCACTTTAAACCTATATAATCAAACCAATAATCGAAACCGGTCTGAAGGACTTCTTTAATAAACCACTATAATTGTTTTGATTTTCCTCCTTCTCGTTCATCCTTGCTATTCCTCATTGCCGTTCCTTTGGTTGCTACTATGATGTTGTTACTGATTTGGTGTCGAAGCTTCTAATCGTGGTCGGGTTATTGGTAGAAGAAGCATTAGTGGGTGCGTTATGTGATGACCCAAATTCAATTCGCTGCTTCTTAGGCCCGCCAGAAGACGACCCAAAAAATCCGCCTGCACCGCCACCAAATGTCGTTGGATATTAGAAAATGTTGCTGCTCGGTTTGGTTTCTTCTTGTCCTTCCATTTCTAAAGTAAGACACTCAGAGAGATAGAGACTTGCAGATGAAGAACAAAACGAACCGGAACCAAACCGGCGAAAAGAGTTAACAAGAAATGGATGTATGTATGTATATATGCATATTCTCACGCAAGATCCATCTTGTTGCTGGCAAGGAGAGAAATGGATCAAGAAATGATGTTAAGTCGTCATCGTGGTCCAAAAGATATCTCTTTTCCTCTGCCTCCTCCCAACTCAGCCTTACCATCCTGACCTCCTCTGCCCCACCTAAGACGGTCCCTATCGAGGAAGAGATCACTTGAACAACTTCTGCTCAAGCAGAAGCATAGAATTTACACTACATCAGACTCCACTAGTCTGCACCGATAAAAAAAATCCAAATATGTGAATCAAGAAATTTGTATTGTACTTTACTTAACATTAAAGAGTTTTAGTTTTACAATCGTGTTTTAAAATTCGATCATTAAAGACCCTAATTTTTCTTTGGATAGGAATATACGAATCCTTTTATATTGCAAGGTGACGGTTAAGTGACAACGAACTCACTTGAGAAGATCGATATGCGGGTAGGAGCAAATAAAACATAAAAGTATAATTATATAAAATTGCTTCATCAAAATAAAAGCTGGAATAACTCAGTTTTTTTTTTTTTTTTTGCTAAAGTTGGTTAGAGCGTGTGGCTATTAACCACAAGGTCGGATGTTCAAGCCCTCCTTCTAGCATGAAATATTTTTTTTGTCTTCAAGGTGGTCTCGAACAGAATTGACAGGTCTCACCAGATCAAACCCCCTAAACATGCAAGTTAGGCTTGTCCAAAAATACAGGTTCAGCCGAACTGAACTGGTAGAGGTCCGATACTGGTTTGAACCAGTTCGGCTGAACTAATACCAAAACCAGACGGCTTTTTTAGGCTTCAAGTAAGCCAGATCAAAATAGTAGTTTCAATTCAGTTCGAATCGACTCGTTTTTTTTATAATGGTTTATACTTAAAATTCAAATCAAACCACTTTAAACCTATATAATCAAACCAATAATCGAAACCGGTCTGAAGGACTTCTTTAATAAACCACTATAATTGTTTTGATTTTCCTCCTTCTCGTTCATCCTTGCTATTCCTCATTGCCGTTCCTTTGGTTGCTACTATGATGTTGTTACTGATTTGGTGTCGAAGCTTCTAATCCAGGTCGGGTTATTGGTAGAAGAAGCATTAGTGGGTGCGTTATGTGATGACCCAAATTCAATTCGCTGCTTCTTAGGCCCGCCAGAAGACGACCCAAAAAATCCGCCTGCACCGCCACCAAATGTCGTTGGATATTAGAAAATGTTGCTGCTCGGTTTGGTTTCTTCTTGTCCTTCCATTTCTAAAGTAAGACACTCAGAGAGATAGAGACTTGCAGATGAAGAACAAAACGAACCGGAACCAAACCGGCGAAAAGAGTTAACAAGAAATGGATGTATGTATGTATATATGCATATTCTCACGCAAGATCCATCTTGTTGCTGGCAAGGAGAGAAATGGATCAAGAAATGATGTTAAGTCGTCATCGTGGTCCAAAAGATATCTCTTTTCCTCTGCCTCCTCCCAACTCAGCCTTACCATCCTGACCTCCTCTGCCCCACCTAAGACGGTCCCTATCGAGGAAGAGATCACTTGAACAACTTCTGCTCAAGCAGAAGCATAGAATTTACACTACATCAGACTCCACTAGTGTGCACCAATAAAAAAAATCCAAATATGTGAATCAAGAAATTTGTATTGTACTTTACTTAACATTAAAGAGTTTTAGTTTTACAATCGTGTTTTAAAATTCGATCATTAAAGACCCTAATTTTTCTTTGGATAGGAATATACGAATCCTTTTATATTGCAAGGTGACGGTTAAGTGACAACGAACTCACTTGAGAAGATCGATATGCGGGTAGGAGCAAATAAAACATAAAAGTATAATTATATAAAATTGCTTCATCAAAATAAAAGCTGGAATAACTCAGTTTTTTTTTTTTTTTTTGCTAAAGTTGGTTAGAGCGTGTGGCTATTAACCACAAGGTCGGATGTTCAAGCCCTCCTTCTAGCATGAAATATTTTTTTTGTCTTCAAGGTGGTCTCGAACAGAATTGACAGGTCTCACCAGATCAAACCCCCTAAACATGCAAGTTAGGCTTGTCCAAAAATACAGGTTCAGCCGAACTGAACTGGTAGAGGTCCGATACTGGTTTAATACCATAACCAGACGGCTTTTTTAGGCTTCAAGTATGCCATATCAAAATAGTAGTTTCAATTCAGTTCGAATCGACTCGTTTTTTTTTTAAAATGGTTTATACTTAAATTCAAATCAAACCACTTTAAACCTATATAATCAAACCAATAAACGAAACCGGTCTGAAGGACTTCTTCAATGAACCACTATAATTGTTTTTGATTTTCCTCCTTCTCGTTCATCCTTGCTATTCCTCATTGCCGTTCCTTTGGTTGCTACTATGATTTTGTTACTGATTTGGTGTCGAAGCTTCTAATCGTGGTCGGGTTATTGGTAGAAGAAGCATTAGTGGGTGCGTTATGTGATGACCCAAATTCAATTCGCTGCTTCTTAGGCCCGCCAGAAGACGACCCAAAAAATCCGCCTGCACCGCCACCAAATGTCGTTGGATATTAGAAAATGTTGCTGCTCGGTTTGGTTTCTTCTTGTCCTTCCATTTCTAAAGTAAGACACTCAGAGAGATAGAGACTTGCAGATGAAGAACAAAACGAACCGGAACCAAACCGGCGAAAAGAGTTAACAAGAAATGTATGTATGTATGTATATATGCATATTCTCACGCAAGATCCATCTTGTTGCTGGCAAGGAGAGAAATGGATCAAGAAATGATGTTAAGTCGTCATCGTGGTCCAAAAGATATCTCTTTTCCTCTGCCTCCTCCCAACTCAGCCTTACCATCCTGACCTCCTCTGCCCCACCTAAGACGGTCCCTATCGAGGAAGAGATCACTTGAACAACTTCTGCTCAAGCAGAAGCATAGAATTTACACTACATCAGACTCCACTAGTGTGCACCAATAAAAAAAATCCAAATATGTGAATCAAGAAATTTGTATTGTACTTTACTTAACATTAAAGAGTTTTAGTTTTACAATCGTGTTTTAAAATTCGATCATTAAAGACCCTAATTTTTCTTTGGATAGGAATATACGAATCCTTTTATATTGCAAGGTGACGGTTAAGTGACAACGAACTCACTTGAGAAGATCGATATGCGGGTAGGAGCAAATAAAACATAAAGTATAATTATATAAAATTGCTTCATCAAAATAAAAGCTGGAATAACTCTTTTTTTTTTTTTTTTTGCTAAAGTTGGTTAGAGCATGTGGCTATTAACCACAAGGTCGGATGTTCAAGCCCTCCTTCTAGCATGAAATATTTTTTTTGTCTTCAAGGTGGTCTCGAACAGAATTGACAGGTCTCACCAGATCAAACCCCCTAAACATGCAAGTTAGGCTTGTCCAAAAATACAGGTTCAGCCGAACTGAACTGGTAGAGGTCCGATACTGGTTTAATACCATAACCAGACGGCTTTTTTAGGCTTCAAGTATGCCATATCAAAATAGTAGTTTCAATTCAGTTCGAATCGATTCGTTTTTTTTTTAAAATGGTTTATACTTAAATTCAAATCAAACCACTTTAAACCTATATAATCAAACCAATAAACGAAACCGGTCTGAAGGACTTCTTCAATGAACCACTATAATTGTTTTTGATTTTCCTCCTTCTCGTTCATCCTTGCTATTCCTCATTGCAGTTCCTTTGGTTGCTACTATGATTTTGTTACTGATTTGGTGTCGAAGCTTCTAATCGTGGTCGGGTTATTGGTAGAAGAAGCATTAGTGGGTGCGTTATGTGATGACCCAAATTCAATTCGCTGCTTCTTAGGCCCGCCAGAAGACGACCCAAAAAATCCGCCTGCACCGCCACCAAATGTCGTTGGATATTAGAAAATGTTGCTGCTCGGTTTGGTTTCTTCTTGTCCTTCCATTTCTAAAGTAAGACACTCAGAGAGATAGAGACTTGCAGATGAAGAACAAAACGAACCGGAACCAAACCGGCGAAAAGAGTTAACAAGAAATGTATGTATGTATGTATATATGCATATTCTCACGCAAGATCCATCTTGTTGCTGGCAAGGAGAGAAATGGATCAAGAAATGATGTTAAGTCGTCATCGTGGTCCAAAAGATATCTCTTTTCCTCTGCCTCCTCCCAACTCAGCCTTACCATCCTGACCTCCTCTGCCCCACCTAAGACGGTCCCTATCGAGGAAGAGATCACTTGAACAACTTCTGCTCAAGCAGAAGCATAGAATTTACACTACATCAGACTCCACTAGTGTGCACCAATAAAAAAAATCCAAATATGTGAATCAAGAAATTTGTATTGTACTTTACTTAACATTAAAGAGTTTTAGTTTTACAATCGTGTTTTAAAATTCGATCATTAAAGACCCTAATTTTTCTTTGGATAGGAATATACGAATCCTTTTATATTGCAAGGTGACGGTTAAGTGACAACGAACTCACTTGAGAAGATCGATATGCGGGTAGGAGCAAATAAAACATAAAAGTATAATTATATAAAATTGCTTCATCAAAATAAAAGCTGGAATAACTCAATTTTTTTTTTTTTTTGCTAAAGTTGGTTAGAGCATGTGGCTATTAACCACAAGGTCGGATGTTCAAGCCCTCCTTCTAGCATGAAATATTTTTTTTGTCTTCAAGGTGGTCTCGAACAGAATTGACAGGTCTCACCAAATCAAACCCCCTAAACATGCAAGTTAGGCTTGTCCAAAAATACAGGTTCAGCCGAACTGAACTGGTAGAGGTCCGATACTGGTTTAATACCATAACCAGACGGCTTTTTTAGGCTTCAAGTATGCCATATCAAAATAGTAGTTTCAATTCAGTTCGAATCGACTGGTTTTTTTTTAAAATGGTTTATACTTAAATTCAAATCAAACCACTTTAAACCTATATAATCAAACCAATAAACGAAACCGGTCTGAAGGACTTCTTCAATGAACCACTATAATTGTTTTTGATTTTCCTCCTTCTCGTTCATCCTTGCTATTCCTCATTGCCGTTCCTTTGGTTGCTACTATGATTTTGTTACTGATTTGGTGTCGAAGCTTCTAATCGTGGTCGGGTTATTGGTAGAAGAAGCATTAGTGGGTGCGTTATGTGATGACCCAAATTCAATTCGCTGCTTCTTAGGCCCGCCAGAAGACGACCCAAAAAATCCGCCTGCACCGCCACCAAATGTCGTTGGATATTAGAAAATGTTGCTGCTCGGTTTGGTTTCTTCTTGTCCTTCCATTTCTAAAGTAAGACACTCAGAGAGATAGAGACTTGCAGATGAAGAACAAAACGAACCGGAACCAAACCGGCGAAAAGAGTTAACAAGAAATGTATGTATGTATGTATATATGCATATTCTCACGCAAGATCCATCTTGTTGCTGGCATGGAGAGAAATGGATCAAGAAATGATGTTAAGTCGTCATCGTGGTCCAAAAGATATCTCTTTTCCTCTGCCTCCTCCCAACTCAGCCTTACCATCCTGACCTCCTCTGCCCCACCTAAGACGGTCCCTATCGAGGAAGAGATCACTTGAACAACTTCTGCTCAAGCAGAAGCATAGAATTTACACTACATCAGACTCCACTAGTGTGCACCAATAAAAAAAATCCAAATATGTGAATCAAGAAATTTGTATTGTACTTTACTTAACATTAAAGAGTTTTAGTTTTACAATCGTGTTTTAAAATTCGATCATTAAAGACCCTAATTTTTCTTTGGATAGGAATATACGAATCCTTTTATATTGCAAGGTGACGGTTAAGTGACAACGAACTCACTTGAGAAGATCGATATGCGGGTAGGAGCAAATAAAACATAAAAGTATAATTATATAAAATTGCTTCATCAAAATAAAAGCTGGAATAACTCAATTTTTTTTTTTTTGCTAAAGTTGGTTAGAGCATGTGGCTATTAACCACAAGGTCGGATGTTCAAGCCCTCTTTCTAGCATGAAATATTTTTTTTGTCTTCAAGGTGGTCTCGAACAGAATTGATAGGTCTCACCAGATCAAACCCCCTAAACATGCAAGTTAGGCTTGTCCAAAAATACAGGTTCAGCCGAACTGAACTGGTAGAGGTCCGATACTGGTTTAATACCAAAACCAGACGGCTTTTTTAGGCTTCAAGTATGCCATATCAAAATAGTAGTTTCAATTCAGTTCGAATCGACTCGTTTTTTTTTTAAAATGGTTTATACTTAAATTCAAATCAAACCACTTTAAACCTATATAATCAAACCAATAAACGAAACCGGTCTGAAGGACTTCTTCAATGAACCACTATAATTGTTTTTGATTTTCCTCCTTCTCGTTCATCCTTGCTATTCCTCATTGCCGTTCCTTTGGTTGCTACTATGATTTTGTTACTGATTTGGTGTCGAAGCTTCTAATCGTGGTCGGGTTATTGGTAGAAGAAGCATTAGTGGGTGCGTTATGTGATGACCCAAATTCAATTCGCTGCTTCTTAGGCCCGCCAGAAGACGACCCAAAAAATCCGCCTGCACCGCCACCAAATGTCGTTGGATATTAGAAAATGTTGCTGCTCGGTTTGGTTTCTTCTTGTCCTTCCATTTCTAAAGTAAGACACTCAGAGAGATAGAGACTTGCAGATGAAGAACAAAACGAACCGGAACCAAACCGGCGAAAAGAGTTAACAAGAAATGTATGTATGTATGTATATATGCATATTCTCACGCAAGATCCATCTTGTTGCTGGCAAGGAGAGAAATGGATCAAGAAATGATGTTAAGTCGTCATCGTGGTCCAAAAGATATCTCTTTTCCTCTGCCTCCTCCCAACTCAGCCTTACCATCCTGACCTCCTCTGCCCCACCTAAGACGGTCCCTATCGAGGAAGAGATCACTTGAACAACTTCTGCTCAAGCAGAAGCATAGAATTTACACTACATCAGACTCCACTAGTGTGCACCAATAAAAAAAATCCAAATATGTGAATCAAGAAATTTGTATTGTACTTTACTTAACATTAAAGAGTTTTAGTTTTACAATCGTGTTTTAAAATTCGATCATTAAAGACCCTAATTTTTCTTTGGATAGGAATATACGAATCCTTTTATATTGCAAGGTGACGGTTAAGTGACAACGAACTCACTTGAGAAGATCGATATGCGGGTAGGAGCAAATAAAACATAAAAGTATAATTATATAAAATTGCTTCATCAAAATAAAAGCTGGAATAACTCATTTTTTTTTTTTTTTTGCTAAAGTTGGTTAGAGCATGTGGCTATTAACCACAAGGTCGGATGTTCAAGCCCTCCTTCTAGCATGAAATATTTTTTTTGTCTTCAAGGTGGTCTCGAACAGAATTGACAGGTCTCACCAGATCAAACCCCCTAAACATGCAAGTTAGGCTTGTCCAAAAATACAGGTTCAGCCGAACTGAACTGGTAGAGGTCCGATACTGGTTTAATACCAAAACCAGACGGCTTTTTTAGGCTTCAAGTATGCCATATCAAAATAGTAGTTTCAATTCAGTTCGAATCGACTCGTTTTTTTTTTTAAATGGTTTATACTTAAATTCAAATCAAACCACTTTAAACCTATATAATCAAACCAATAAACGAAACCGGTCTGAAGGACTTCTTCAATGAACCACTATAATTGTTTTTGATTTTCCTCCTTCTCGTTCATCCTTGCTATTCCTCATTGCCGTTCCTTTGGTTGCTACTATGATTTTGTTACTGATTTGGTGTCGAAGCTTCTAATCGTGGTCGGGTTATTGGTAGAAGAAGCATTAGTGGGTGCGTTATGTGATGACCCAAATTCAATTCGCTGCTTCTTAGGCCCGCCAGAAGACGACCCAAAAAATCCGCCTGCACCGCCACCAAATGTCGTTGGATATTAGAAAATGTTGCTGCTCGGTTTGGTTTCTTCTTGTCCTTCCATTTCTAAAGTAAGACACTCAGAGAGATAGAGACTTGCAGATGAAGAACAAAACGAACCGGAACCAAACCGGCGAAAAGAGTTAACAAGAAATGTATGTATGTATATGTATATATGCATATTCTCACGCAAGATCCATCTTGTTGCTGGCAAGGAGAGAAATGGATCAAGAAATGATGTTAAGTCGTCATCGTGGTCCAAAAGATATCTCTTTTCCTCTGCCTCCTCCCAACTCAGCCTTACCATCCTGACCTCCTCTGCCCCACCTAAGACGGTCCCTATCGAGGAAGAGATCACTTGAACAACTTCTGCTCAAGCAGAAGCATAGAATTTACACTACATCAGACTCCACTAGTGTGCACCAATAAAAAAAATCCAAATATGTGAATCAAGAAATTTGTATTGTACTTTACTTAACATTAAAGAGTTTTAGTTTTACAATCGTGTTTTAAAATTCGATCATTAAAGACCCTAATTTTTCTTTGGATAGGAATATACGAATCCTTTTATATTGCAAGGTGACGGTTAAGTGACAACGAACTCACTTGAGAAGATCGATATGCGGGTAGGAGCAAATAAAACATAAAAGTATAATTATATAAAATTGCTTCATCAAAATAAAAGCTGGAATAACTCATTTTTTTTTTTTTTTTGCTAAAGTTGGTTAGAGCATGTGGCTATTAACCACAAGGTCGGATGTTCAAGCCCTCCTTCTAGCATGAAATATTTTTTTTGTCTTCAAGGTGGTCTCGAACAGAATTGACAGGTCTCACCAGATCAAACCCCCTAAACATGCAAGTTAGGCTTGTCCAAAAATACAGGTTCAGCCGAACTGAACTGGTAGAGGTCCGATACTGGTTTAATACCAAAACCAGACGGCTTTTTTAGGCTTCAAGTATGCCATATCAAAATAGTAGTTTCAATTCAGTTCGAATCGACTCGTTTTTTTTTTAAAATGGTTTATACTTAAAATTCAAATCAAACCACTTTAAACCTATATAATCAAACCAATAAACGAAACCGGCCTGAAGGACTTCTTCAATGAACCACTATAATTGTTTTTGATTTTCCTCCTTCTCGTTCATCCTTGCTATTCCTCATTGCCGTTCCTTTGGTTGCTACTATGATTTTGTTACTGATTTGGTGTTGAAGCTTCTAATCGTGGTCGGGTTATTGGTAGAAGAAGCATTAGTGGGTGCGTTATGTGATGACCCAAATTCAATTCGCTGCTTCTTAGGCCCGCCAGAAGACGACCCAAAAAATCCGCCTGCACCGCCACCAAATGTCGTTGGATATTAGAAAATGTTGCTGCTCGGTTTGGTTTCTTCTTGTCCTTCCATTTCTAAAGTAAGACACTCAGAGAGATAGAGACTTGCAGATGAAGAACAAAACGAACCGGAACCAAACCGGCGAAAAGAGTTAACAAGAAATGTATGTATGTATGTATATATGCATATTCTCACGCAAGATCCATCTTGTTGCTGGCAAGGAGAGAAATGGATCAAGAAATGATGTTAAGTCGTCATCGTGGTCCAAAAGATATCTCTTTTCCTCTGCCTCCTCCCAACTCAGCCTTACCATCCTGACCTCCTCTGCCCCACCTAAGACGGTCCCTATCGAGGAAGAGATCACTTGAACAACTTCTGCTCAAGCAGAAGCATAGAATTTACACTACATCAGACTCCACTAGTGTGCACCAATAAAAAAAATCCAAATATGTGAATCAAGAAATTTGTATTGTACTTTACTTAACATTAAAGAGTTTTAGTTTTACAATCGTGTTTTAAAATTCGATCATTAAAGACCCTAATTTTTCTTTGGATAGGAATATACGAATCCTTTTATATTGCAAGGTGACAGTTAAGTGACAACGAACTCACTTGAGAAGATCGATATGCGGGTAGGAGCAAATAAAACATAAAAGTATAATTATATAAAATTGCTTCATCAAAATAAAAGCTGGAATAACTCTTTTTTTTTTTTTTTTGCTAAAGTTGGTTAGAGCATGTGGCTATTAACCACAAGGTCGGATGTTCAAGCCCTCCTTCTAGCATGAAATATTTTTTTTGTCTTCAAGGTGGTCTCGAACAGAATTGACAGGTCTCACCAGATCAAACCCCCTAAACATGCAAGTTAGGCTTGTCCAAAAATACAGGTTCAGCCGAACTGAACTGGTAGAGGACCGATACTGGTTTCATACCATAACCAGACGGCTTTTTTAGGCTTCAAGTATGCCATATCAAAATAGTAGTTTCAATTCAGTTCGAATTGACTCGTTTTTTTTTTTAAAATGGTTTATACTTAAATTCAAATCAAACCACTTTAAACCTATATAATCAAACCAATAAACGAAACCGGCCTGAAGGACTTCTTCAATGAACCACTATAATTGTTTTTGATTTTCCTCCTTCTCGTTCATCCTTGCTATTCCTCATTGCCGTTCCTTTGGTTGCTACTATGATTTTGTTACTGATTTGGTGTCGAAGCTTCTAATCGTGGTCGGGTTATTGGTAGAAGAAGCATTAGTGGGTGCGTTATGTGATGACCCAAATTCAATTCGCTGCTTCTTAGGCCCGCCAGAAGACGACCCAAAAAATCCGCCTGCACCGCCACCAAATGTCGTTGGATATTAGAAAATGTTGCTGCTCGGTTTGGTTTCTTCTTGTCCTTCCATTTCTAAAGTAAGACACTCAGAGAGATAGAGACTTGCAGATGAAGAACAAAACGAACCGGAACCAAACCGGCGAAAAGAGTTAACAAGAAATGTATGTATGTATGTATATATGCATATTCTCACGCAAGATCCATCTTGTTGCTGGCAAGGAGAGAAATGGATCAAGAAATGATGTTAAGTCGTCATCGTGGTCCAAAAGATATCTCTTTTCCTCTGCCTCCTCCCAACTCAGCCTTACCATCCTGACCTCCTCTGCCCCACCTAAGACGGTCCCTATCGAGGAAGAGATCACTTGAACAACTTCTGCTCAAGCAGAAGCATAGAATTTACACTACATCAGACTCCACTAGTGTGCACCAATAAAAAAAATCCAAATATGTGAATCAAGAAATTTGTATTGTACTTTACTTAACATTAAAGAGTTTTAGTTTTACAATCGTGTTTTAAAATTCGATCATTAAAGACCCTAATTTTTCTTTGGATAGGAATATACGAATCCTTTTATATTGCAAGGTGACGGTTAAGTGACAACGAACTCACTTGAGAAGATCGATATACGGGTAGGAGGAAATAAAACATAAAAGTATAATTATATAAAATTGCTTCATCAAAATAAAAGCTGGAATAACTCAGTTTTTTTTTTTTTTTGCTAAAGTTGGTTAGAGCGTGTGGCTATTAACCACAAGGTCAGATGTTCAAGCCCTCCTTCTAGCATGAAATATTTTTTTTGTCTTCAAGGTGGTCTCGAACAGAATTGACAGGTCTCACCAGATCAAACCCCCTAAACATGCAAGTTAGGCTTGTCCAAAAATACAGGTTCAGCCGAACTGAACTGGTAGAGGTCCGATACTGGTTTGAACCAGTTCGGCTGAACTAATACCAAAACCAGACGGCTTTTTTAGGCTTCAAGTAAGCCAGATCAAAATAGTAGTTTCAATTCAGTTCGAATCGACTCGTTTTTTTTATAATGGTTTATACTTAAAATTCAAATCAAACCACTTTAAACCTATATAATCAAACCAATAATCGAAACCGGTCTGAAGGACTTCTTCAATAAACCACTATAATTGTTTTGATTTTCCTCCTTCTCGTTCATCCTTGCTATTCCTCATTGCCGTTCCTTTGGTTGCTACTATGATTTTGTTACTGATTTGGTGTCGAAGCTTCTAATCGTGGTCGGGTTATTGGTAGAAGAAGCATTAGTGGGTGCGTTATGTGATGACCCAAATTCAATTCGCTGCTTCTTAGGCCCGCCAGAAGACGACCCAAAAAATCCGCATGCACCACCACCAAATGTCGTTGGATATTAGAAAATGTTGCTGCTCGGTTTGGTTTCTTCTTGTCCTTCCATTTCTAAAGTAAGACACTCAGAGAGATAGAGACTTGCAGATGAAGAACAAAACGAACCGGAACCAAACCGGCGAAAAGAGTTAACAAGAAATGTATGTATGTATGTATATATGCATATTCTCACGCAAGATCCATCTTGTTGCTGGCAAGGAGAGAAATGGATCAAGAAATGATGTTAAGTCGTCATCGTGGTCCAAAAGATATCTCTTTTCCTCTGCCTCCTCCCAACTCAGCCTTACCATCCTGACCTCCTCTGCCCCACCTAAGACGGTCCCTATCGAGGAAGAGATCACTTGAACAACTTCTGCTCAAGCAGAAGCATAGAATTTACACTACATCAGACTCCACTAGTGTGCACCAATAAAAAAAATCCAAATATGTGAATCAAGAAATTTGTATTGTACTTTACTTAACATTAAAGAGTTTTAGTTTTACAATCGTGTTTTAAAATTCGATCATTAAAGACCCTAATTTTTCTTTGGATAGGAATATACGAATCCTTTTATATTGCAAGGTGACGGTTAAGTGACAACGAACTCACTTGAGAAGATCGATATACGGGTAGGAGGAAATAAAACATAAAAGTATAATTCTATAAAATTGCTTCATCAAAATAAAAGCTGGAATAACTCAGTTTTTTTTTTTTTTTGCTAAAGTTGGTTAGAGCGTGTGGCTATTAACCACAAGGTCAGATGTTCAAGCCCTCCTTCTAGCATGAAATATTTTTTTTGTCTTCAAGGTGGTCTCGAACAGAATTGACAGGTCTCACCAGATCAAACCCCCTAAACATGCAAGTTAGGCTTGTCCAAAAATACAGGTTCAGCCGAACTGAACTGGTAGAGGTCCGATACTGGTTTGAACCAGTTCGGCTGAACTAATACCAAAACCAGACGGCTTTTTTAGGCTTCAAGTAAGCCAGATCAAAATAGTAGTTTCAATTCAGTTCGAATCGACTCGTTTTTTTTATAATGGTTTATACTTAAAATTCAAATCAAACCACTTTAAACCTATATAATCAAACCAATAATCGAAACCGGTCTGAAGGACTTCTTCAATAAACCACTATAATTGTTTTGATTTTCCTCCTTCTCGTTCATCCTTGCTATTCCTCATTGCCGTTCCTTTGGTTGCTACTATGATTTTGTTACTAATTTGGTGTCGAAGCTTCTAATCGTGGTCGGGTTATTGGTAGAAGAAGCATTAGTGGGTGCGTTATGTGATGACCCAAATTCAATTCGCTGCTTCTTAGGCCCGCCAGAAGACGACCCAAAAAATCCGCCTGCACCGCCACCAAATGTCGTTGGATATTAGAAAATGTTGCTGCTCGGTTTGGTTTCTTCTTGTCCTTCCATTTCTAAAGTAAGACACTCAGAGAGATAGAGACTTGCAGATGAAGAACAAAACGAACCGGAACCAAACCGGCGAAAAGAGTTAACAAGAAATGTATGTATGTATATGTATATATGCATATTCTCACGCAAGATCCATCTTGTTGCTGGCAAGGAGAGAAATGGATCAAGAAATGATGTTAAGTCGTCATCGTGGTCCAAAAGATATCTCTTTTCCTCTGCTTCCTCCCAACTCAGCCTTACCATCCTGACCTCCTCTGCCCCACCTAAGACGGTCCCTATCGAGGAAGAGATCACTTGAACAACTTCTGCTCAAGCAGAAGCATAGAATTTACACTACATCAGACTCCACTAGTGTGCACCAATAAAAAAAATCCAAATATGTGAATCAAGAAATTTGTATTGTACTTTACTTAACATTAAAGAGTTTTAGTTTTACAATCGTGTTTTAAAATTCGATCATTAAAGACCCTAATTTTTCTTTGGATAGGAATATACGAATCCTTTTATATTGCAAGGTGACGGTTAAGTGACAACGAACTCACTTGAGAAGATCGATATACGGGTAGGAGGAAATAAAACATAAAAGTATAATTATATAAAATTGCTTCATCAAAATAAAAGCTGGAATAACTCAGTTTTTTTTTTTTTTTGCTAAAGTTGGTTAGAGCGTGTGGCTATTAACCACAAGGTCAGATGTTCAAGCCCTCCTTCTAGCATGAAATATTTTTTTTGTCTTCAAGGTGGTCTCGAACAGAATTGACAGGTCTCACCAGATCAAACCCCCTAAACATGCAAGTTAGGCTTGTCCAAAAATACAGGTTCAGCCGAACTGAACTGGTAGAGGTCCGATACTGGTTTGAACCAGTTCGGCTGAACTAATACCAAAACCAGACGGCTTTTTTAGGCTTCAAGTAAGCCAGATCAAAATAGTAGTTTCAATTCAGTTCGAATCGACTCGTTTTTTTTATAATGGTTTATACTTAAAATTCAAATCAAACCACTTTAAACCTATATAATCAAACCAATAATCGAAACCGGTCTGAAGGACTTCTTCAATAAACCACTATAATTGTTTTGATTTTCCTCCTTCTCGTTCATCCTTGCTATTCCTCATTGCCGTTCCTTTGGTTGCTACTATGATTTTGTTACTGATTTGGTGTCGAAGCTTCTAATCGTGGTCGGGTTATTGGTAGAAGAAGCATTAGTGGGTGCGTTATGTGATGACCCAAATTCAATTCGCTGCTTCTTAGGCCCGCCAGAAGACGACCCAAAAAATCCGCATGCACCGCCACCAAATGTCGTTGGATATTAGAAAATGTTGCTGCTCGGTTTGGTTTCTTCTTGTCCTTCCATTTCTAAAGTAAGACACTCAGAGAGATAGAGACTTGCAGATGAAGAACAAAACGAACCGGAACCAAACCGGCGAAAAGAGTTAACAAGAAATGTATGTATGTATGTATATATGCATATTCTCACGCAAGATCCATCTTGTTGCTGGCAAGGAGAGAAATGGATCAAGAAATGATGTTAAGTCGTCATCGTGGTCCAAATGATATCTCTTTTCCTCTGCCTCCTCCCAACTCAGCCTTACCATCCTGACCTCCTCTGCCCCACCTAAGACGGTCCCTATCGAGGAAGAGATCACTTGAACAACTTCTGCTCAAGCAGAAGCATAGAATTTACACTACATCAGACTCCACTAGTGTGCACCAATAAAAAAAATCCAAATATGTGAATCAAGAAATTTGTATTGTACTTTACTTAACATTAAAGAGTTTTAGTTTTACAATCGTGTTTTAAAATTCGATCATTAAAGACCCTAATTTTTCTTTGGATAGGAATATACGAATCCTTTTATATTGCAAGGTGACGGTTAAGTGACAACGAACTCACTTGAGAAGATCGATATACGGGTAGGAGCAAATAAAACATAAAAGTATAATTATATAAAATTGCTTCATCAAAATAAAAGCTGGAATAACTCAGTTTTTTTTTTTTTTTGCTAAAGTTGGTTAGAGCGTGTGGCTATTAACCACAAGGTCAGATGTTCAAGCCCTCCTTCTAGCATGAAATATTTTTTTTGTCTTCAAGGTGGTCTTGAACAGAATTGACAGGTCTCACCAGATCAAACCCCCTAAACATGCAAGTTAGGCTTGTCCAAAAATACAGGTTCAGCCGAACTGAACTGGTAGAGGTCCGATACTGGTTTGAACCAGTTCGGCTGAACTAATACCAAAACCAGACGGCTTTTTTAGGCTTCAAGTAAGCCAGATCAAAATAGTAGTTTCAATTCAGTTCGAATCGACTCGTTTTTTTTATAATGGTTTATACTTAAAATTCAAATCAAACCACTTTAAACCTATATAATCAAACCAATAATCGAAACCGGTCTGAAGGACTTCTTCAATAAACCACTATAATTGTTTTGATTTTCCTCCTTCTCGTTCATTCTTGCTATTCCTCATTGCCGTTCCTTTGGTTGCTACTATGATTTTGTTACTAATTTGGTGTCGAAGCTTCTAATCGTGGTCGGGTTATTGGTAGAAGAAGCATTAGTGGGTGCGTTATGTGATGACCCAAATTCAATTCGCTGCTTCTTAGGCCCGCCAGAAGACGACCCAAAAAATCCGCCTGCACCGCCACCAAATGTCGTTGGATATTAGAAAATGTTGCTGCTCGGTTTGGTTTCTTCTTGTCCTTCCATTTCTAAAGTAAGACACTCAGAGAGATAGAGACTTGCAGATGAAGAACAAAACGAACCGGAACCAAACCGGCGAAAAGAGTTAACAAGAAATGTATGTATGTATATGTATATATGCATATTCTCACGTAAGATCCATCTTGTTGCTGGCAAGGAGAGAAATGGATCAAGAAATGATGTTAAGTCGTCATCGTGGTCCAAAAGATATCTCTTTTCCTCTGCCTCCTCCCAACTCAGCCTTACCATCCTGACCTCCTCTGCCCCACCTAAGACGGTCCCTATCGAGGAAGAGATCACTTGAACAACTTCTGCTCAAGCAGAAGCATAGAATTTACACTACATCAGACTCCACTAGTGTGCACCAATAAAAAAAATCCAAATATGTGAATCAAGAAATTTGTATTGTACTTTACTTAACATTAAAGAGTTTTAGTTTTACAATCGTGTTTTAAAATTCGATCATTAAAGACCCTAATTTTTCTTTGGATAGGAATATACGAATCCTTTTATATTGCAAGGTGACGGTTAAGTGACAACGAACTCACTTGAGAAGATCGATATGCGGGTAGGAGCAAATAAAACATAAAAGTATAATTATATAAAATTGCTTCATCAAAATAAAAGCTGGAATAACTCAGTTTTTTTTTTTTTTTGCTAAAGTTGGTTAGAGCGTGTGGCTATTAACCACAAGGTCGGATGTTCAAGCCCTCCTTCTAGCATGAAATATTTTTTTTGTCTTCAAGGTGGTCTCGAACAGAATTGACAGGTCTCACCAGATCAAACCCCCTAAACATGCAAGTTAGGCTTGTCCAAAAATACAGGTTCAGCCGAACTGAACTGGTAGAGGTCCGATACTGGTTTAATACCAAAACCAGACGGCTTTTTTAGGCTTCAAGTATCCCATATCAAAATAGTAGTTTCAATTCAGTTCGAATCGACTCGTTTTTTTTTAAAATGGTTTATACTTAAATTCAAATCAAACCACTTTAAACCTATATAATCAAACCAATAAACGAAACCGGTCTGAAGGACTTCTTCAATGAACCACTATAATTGTTTTTGATTTTCCTCCTTCTCGTTCATCCTTGCTATTCCTCATTGCCGTTCCTTTGGTTGCTACTATGATTTTGTTACTGATTTGGTGTCGAAACTTCTAATCGTGGTCGGGTTATTGGTAGAAGAAGCATTAGTGGGTGCGTTATGTGATGACCCAAATTCAATTCGCTGCTTCTTAGGCCCGCCAGAAGACGACCCAAAAAATCCGCCTGCACCGCCACCAAATGTCGTTGGATATTAGAAAATGTTGCTGCTCGGTTTGGTTTCTTCTTGTCCTTCCATTTCTAAAGTAAGACACTCAGAGAGATAGAGACTTGCAGATGAAGAACAAAACGAACCGGAACCAAACCGGCGAAAAGAGTTAACAAGAAATGTATGTATGTATATGTATATATGCATATTCTCACGCAAGATCCATCTTGTTGCTGGCAAGGAGAGAAATGGATCAAGAAATGATGTTAAGTCGTCATCGTGGTCCAAAAGATATCTCTTTTCCTCTGCCTCCTCCCAACTCAGCCTTACCATCCTGACCTCCTCTGCCCCACCTAAGACGGTCCCTATCGAGGAAGAGATCACTTGAACAACTTCTGCTCAAGCAGAAGCATAGAATTTACACTACATCAGACTCCACTAGTGTGCACCAATAAAAAAAATCCAAATATGTGAATCAAGAAATTTGTATTGTACTTTACTTAACATTAAAGAGTTTTAGTTTTACAATCGTGTTTTAAAATTCGATCATTAAAGACCCTAATTTTTCTTTGGATAGGAATATACGAATCCTTTTATATTGCAAGGTGACGGTTAAGTGACAACGAACTCACTTGAGAAGATCGATATGCGGGTAGGAGCAAATAAAACATAAAAGTATAATTATATAAAATTGCTTCATCAAAATAAAAGCTGGAATAACTCAGTTTTTTTTTTTTTTTGCTAAAGTTGGTTAGAGCGTGTGGCTATTAACCACAAGGTCGGATGTTCAAGCCCTCCTTCTAGCATGAAATATTTTTTTTGTCTTCAAGGTGGTCTCGAACAGAATTGACAGGTCTCACCAGATCAAACCCCCTAAACATGCAAGTTAGGCTTGTCCAAAAATACAGGTTCAGCCGAACTGAACTGGTAGAGGTCCGATACTGGTTTAATACCAAAACCAGACGGCTTTTTTAGGCTTCAAGTATCCCATATCAAAATAGTAGTTTCAATTCAGTTCGAATCGACTCGTTTTTTTTTAAAATGGTTTATACTTAAATTCAAATCAAACCACTTTAAACCTATATAATCAAACCAATAAACGAAACCGGTCTGAAGGACTTCTTCAATGAACCACTATAATTGTTTTTGATTTTCCTCCTTCTCGTTCATCCTTGCTATTCCTCATTGCCGTTCCTTTGGTTGCTACTATGATTTTGTTACTGATTTGGTGTCGAAGCTTCTAATCGTGGTCGGGTTATTGGTAGAAGAAGCATTAGTGGGTGCGTTTTGTGATGACCCAAATTCAATTCGCTGCTTCTTAGGCCCGCCAGAAGACGACCCAAAAAATCCGCCTGCACCGCCACCAAATGTCGTTGGATATTAGAAAATGTTGCTGCTCGGTTTGGTTTCTTCTTGTCCTTCCATTTCTAAAGTAAGACACTCAGAGAGATAGAGACTTGCAGATGAAGAACAAAACGAACCGGAACCAAACCGGCGAAAAGAGTTAACAAGAAATGTATGTATGTATATGTATATATGCATATTCTCACGCAAGATCCATCTTGTTGCTGGCAAGGAGAGAAATGGATCAAGAAATGATGTTAAGTCGTCATCGTGGTCCAAAAGATATCTCTTTTCCTCTGCCTCCTCCCAACTCAGCCTTACCATCCTGACCTCCTCTGTCCCACCTAAGACGGTCCCTATCGAGGAAGAGATCACTTGAACAACTTCTGCTCAAGCAGAAGCATAGAATTTACACTACATCAGACTCCACTAGTGTGCACCAATAAAAAAAATACAAATATGTGAATCAAGAAATTTGTATTGTACTTTACTTAACATTAAAGAGTTTTAGTTTTACAATCGTGTTTTAAAATTCGATCATTAAAGACCCTAATTTTTCTTTGGATAGGAATATACGAATCCTTTTATATTGCAAGGTGACGGTTAAGTGACAACGAACTCACTTGAGAAGATCGATATGCGGGTAGGAGCAAATAAAACATAAAAGTATAATTATATAAAATTGCTTCATCAAAATAAAAGCTGGAATAACTCAGTTTTTTTTTTTTTTTTTGCTAAAGTTGGTTAGAGCGTGTGGCTATTAACCACAAGGTCGGATGTTCAAGCCCTCCTTCTAGCATGAAATATTTTTTTTGTCTTCAAGGTGGTCTCGAACAGAATTGACAGGTCTCACCAGATCAAACCCCCTAAACATGCAAGTTAGGCTTGTCCAAAAATACAGGTTCAGCCGAACTGAACTGGTAGAGGTCCGATACTGGTTTAATACCAAAACCAGACGGCTTTTTTAGGCTTCAAGTATCCCATATCAAAATAGTAGTTTCAATTCAGTTCGAATCGACTCGTTTTTTTTTAAAATGGTTTATACTTAAATTCAAATCAAACCACTTTAAACCTATATAATCAAACCAATAAACGAAACCGGTCTGAAGGACTTCTTCAATGAACCACTATAATTGTTTTTGATTTTCCTCCTTCTCGTTCATCCTTGCTATTCCTCATTGCCGTTCCTTTGGTTGCTACTATGATTTTGTTACTGATTTGGTGTCGAAGCTTCTAATCGTGGTCGGGTTATTGGTAGAAGAAGCATTAGTGGGTGCGTTATGTGATGACCCAAATTCAATTCGCTGCTTCTTAGGCCCGCCAGAAGACGACCCAAAAAATCCGCCTGCACCGCCACCAAATGTCGTTGGATATTAGAAAATGTTGCTGCTCGGTTTGGTTTCTTCTTGTCCTTCCATTTCTAAAGTAAGACACTCAGAGAGATAGAGACTTGCAGATGAAGAACAAAACGAACCGGAACCAAACCGGCGAAAAGAGTTAACAAGAAATGTATGTATGTATATGTATATATGCATATTCTCACGCAAGATCCATCTTGTTGCTGGCAAGGAGAGAAATGGATCAAGAAATGATGTTAAGTCGTCATCGTGGTCCAAAAGATATCTCTTTTCCTCTGCCTCCTCCCAACTCAGCCTTACCATCCTGACCTCCTCTGCCCCACCTAAGACGGTCCCTATCGAGGAAGAGATCACTTGAACAACTTCTGCTCAAGCAGAAGCATAGAATTTACACTACATCAGACTCCACTAGTGTGCACCAATAAAAAAAATCCAAATATGTGAATCAAGAAATTTGTATTGTACTTTACTTAACATTAAAGAGTTTTAGTTTTACAATCGTGTTTTAAAATTCGATCATTAAAGACCCTAATTTTTCTTTGGATAGGAATATACGAATCCTTTTATATTGCAAGGTGACGGTTAAGTGACAACGAACTCACTTGAGAAGATCGATATGCGGGTAGGAGCAAATAAAACATAAAAGTATAATTATATAAAATTGCTTCATCAAAATAAAAGCTGGAATAACTCAGTTTTTTTTTTTTTTTTGCTAAAGTTGGTTAGAGCGTGTGGCTATTAACCACAAGGTCGGATGTTCAAGCCCTCCTTCTAGCATGAAATATTTTTTTTGTCTTCAAGGTGGTCTCGAACAGAATTGACAGGTCTCACCAGATCAAACCCCCTAAACATGCAAGTTAGGCTTGTCCCAAAATACAGGTTCAGCCGAACTGAACTGGTAGAGGTCCGATACTGGTTTGAACCAGTTCGGCTGAACTAATACCAAAACCAGACGGCTTTTTTAGGCTTCAAGTAAGCCAGATCAAAATAGTAGTTTCAATTCAGTTCGAATCGACTCGTTTTTTTTATAATGGTTTATACTTAAAATTCAAATCAAACCACTTTAAACCTATATAATCAAACCAATAATCGAAACCGGTCTGAAGGACTTCTTCAATAAACCACTATAATTGTTTTGATTTTCCTCCTTCTCGTTCATCCTTGCTATTCCTCATTGCCGTTCCTTTGGTTGCTACTATGATTTTGTTACTGATTTGGTGTCGAAGCTTCTAATCGTGGTCGGGTTATTGGTAGAAGAAGCATTAGTGGGTGCGTTATGTGATGACCCAAATTCAATTCGCTGCTTCTTAGGCCCGCCAGAAGACGACCCAAAAAATCCGCCTGCACCGCCACCAAATGTCGTTGGATATTAGAAAATGTTGCTGCTCGGTTTGGTTTCTTCTTGTCCTTCCATTTCTAAAGTAAGACACTCAGAGAGATAGAGACTTGCAGATGAAGAACAAAACGAACCGGAACCAAACCGGCGAAAAGAGTTAACAAGAAATGTATGTATGTATATGTATATATGCATATTCTCACGCAAGATCCATCTTGTTGCTGGCAAGGAGAGAAATGGATCAAGAAATGATGTTAAGTCGTCATCGTGGTCCAAAAGATATCTCTTTTCCTCTGCCTCCTCCCAACTCAGCCTTACCATCCTGACCTCCTCTGCCCCACCTAAGACGGTCCCTATCGAGGAAGAGATCACTTGAACAACTTCTGCTCAAGCAGAAGCATAGAATTTACACTACATCAGACTCCACTAGTGTGCACCAATAAAAAAAATCCAAATATGTGAATCAAGAAATTTGTATTGTACTTTACTTAACATTAAAGAGTTTTAGTTTTACAATCGTGTTTTAAAATTCGATCATTAAAGACCCTAATTTTTCTTTGGATAGGAATATACGAATCCTTTTATATTGCAAGGTGACGGTTAAGTGACAACGAACTCACTTGAGAAGATCGATATGCGGGAAGGAGCAAATAAAACATAAAAGTATAATTATATAAAATTGCTTCATCAAAATAAATGCTGGAATAACTCATTTTTTTTTTTTTTTGCTAAAGTTGGTTAGAGCATGTGGCTATTAACCACAAGGTCGGATGTTCAAGCCCTCCTTCTAGCATGAAATATTTTTTTTGTCTTCAAGGTGGTCTCGAACAGAATTGACAGGTCTCACCAGATCAAACCCCCTAAACATGCAAGTTAGGCTTGTCCAAAAATACAGGTTCAGCCGAACTGAACTGGTAGAGGTCCGATACTGGTTTGAACCAGTTCGGCTGAACTAATACCAAAACCAGACGGCTTTTTTAGGCTTCAAGTAAGCCAGATCAAAATAGTAGTTTCAATTCAGTTCGAATCGACTCGTTTTTTTTATAATGGTTTATACTTAAAATTCAAATCAAACCACTTTAAACCTATATAATCAAACCAATAATCGAAACCGGTCTGAAGGACTTCTTCAATAAACCACTATAATTGTTTTGATTTTCCTCCTTCTCGTTCATCCTTGCTATTCCTCATTGCCGTTCCTTTGGTTGCTACTATGATTTTGTTACTGATTTGGTGTCGAAGCTTCTAATCGTGGTCGGGTTATTGGTAGAAGAAGCATTAGTGGGTGCGTTATGTGATGACCCAAATTCAATTCGCTGCTTCTTAGGCCCGCCAGAAGACGACCCAAAAAATCCGCCTGCACCGCCACCAAATGTCGTTGGATATTAGAAAATGTTGCTGCTCGGTTTGGTTTCTTCTTGTCCTTCCATTTCTAAAGTAAGACACTCAGAGAGATAGAGACTTGCAGATGAAGAACAAAACGAACCGGAACCGAACCGGCGAAAAGAGTTAACAAGAAATGTATGTATGTATGTATATATGCATATTCTCACGCAAGATCCATCTTGTTGCTGGCAAGGAGAGAAATGGATCAAGAAATGATGTTAAGTCGTCATCGTGGTCCAAAAGATATCTCTTTTCCTCTGCCTCCTCCCAACTCAGCCTTACCATCCTGACCTCCTCTGCCCCACCTAAGACGGTCCCTATCGAGGAAGAGATCACTTGAACAACTTCTGCTCAAGCAGAAGCATAGAATTTACACTACATCAGACTCCACTAGTGTGCACCAATAAAAAAAATCCAAATATGTGAATCAAGAAATTTGTATTGTACTTTACTTAACATTAAAGAGTTTTAGTTTTACAATCGTGTTTTAAAATTCGATCATTAAAGACCCTAATTTTTCTTTGGATAGGAATATACGAATCCTTTTATATTGCAAGGTGACGGTTAAGTGACAACGAACTCACTTGAGAAGATCGATATGCGGGTAGGAGCAAATAAAACATAAAAGTATAATTATATAAAATTGCTTCATCAAAATAAAAGCTGGAATAACTCAGTTTTTTTTTTTTTTTGCTAAAGTTGGTTAGAGCGTGTGGCTATTAACCACAAGGTCGGATGTTCAAGCCCTCCTTCTAGCATGAAATATATTTTTTGTCTTCAAGGTGGTCTCGAACAGAATTGACAGGTCTCACCAGATCAAACCCCCTAAACATGCAAGTTAGGCTTGTCCAAAAATACAGGTTCAGCCGAACTGAACTGGTAGAGGTCCGATACTGGTTTGAACCAGTTCGGCTGAACTAATACCAAAACCAGACGGCTTTTTTAGGCTTCAAGTAAGCCAGATCAAAATAGTAGTTTCAATTCAGTTCGAATCGACTCGTTTTTTTTTAAAATGGTTTATACTTAAATTCAAATCAAACCACTTTAAACCTATATAATCAAACCAATAATCGAAACCGGTCTGAAGGACTTCTTCAATAAACCACTATAATTGTTTTGATTTTCCTCCTTCTCGTTCATCCTTGCTATTCCTCATTGCCGTTCCTTTGGTTGCTACTATGATTTTGTTACTGATTTGGTGTCGAAGCTTCTAATCGTGGTCGGGTTATTGGTAGAAGAAGCATTAGTGGGTGCGTTATGTGATGACCCAAATTCAATTCGCTGCTTCTTAGGCCCGCCAGAAGACGACCCAAAAAATCCGCCTGCACCGCCACCAAATGTCGTTGGATATTAGAAAATGTTGCTGCTCGGTTTGGTTTCTTCTTGTCCTTCCATTTCTAAAGTAAGACACTCAGAGAGATAGAGACTTGCAGATGAAGAACAAAACGAACCGGAACCAAACCGGCGAAAAGAGTTAACAAGAAATGTATGTATGTATATGTATATATGCATATTCTCACGCAAGATCCATCTTGTTGCTGGCAAGGAGAGAAATGGATCAAGAAATGATGTTAAGTCGTCATCGTGGTCCAAAAGATATCTCTTTTCCTCTGCCTCCTCCCAACTCAGCCTTACCATCCTGACCTCCTCTGCCCCACCTAAGACGGTCCCTATCGAGGAAGAGATCACTTGAACAACTTCTGCTCAAGCAGAAGCATAGAATTTACACTACATCAGACTCCACTACTGTGCACCAATAAAAAAAATCCAAATATGTGAATCAAGAAATTTGTATTGTACTTTACTTAACATTAAAGAGTTTTAGTTTTACAATCGTGTTTTAAAATTCGATCATTAAAGACCCTAATTTTTCTTTGGATAGGAATATACGAATCCTTTTATATTGCAAGGTGACGGTTAAGTGACAACGAACTCACTTGAGAAGATCGATATGCGGGAAGGAGCAAATAAAACATAAAAGTATAATTATATAAAATTGCTTCATCAAAATAAATGCTGGAATAACTCATTTTTTTTTTTTTTTGCTAAAGTTGGTTAGAGCATGTGGCTATTAACCACAAGGTCGGATGTTCAAGCCCTCCTTCTAGCATGAAATATTTTTTTTGTCTTCAAGGTGGTCTCGAACAGAATTGACAGGTCTCACCAGATCAAACCCCCTAAACATGCAAGTTAGGCTTGTCCAAAAATACAGGTTCAGCCGAACTGAACTGGTAGAGGTCCGATACTGGTTTGAACCAGTTCGGCTGAACTAATACCAAAACCAGACGGCTTTTTTAGGCTTCAAGTAAGCCAGATCAAAATAGTAGTTTCAATTCAGTTCGAATCGACTCGTTTTTTTTATAATGGTTTATACTTAAAATTCAAATCAAACCACTTTAAACCTATATAATCAAACCAATAATCGAAACCGGTCTGAAGGACTTCTTCAATAAACCACTATAATTGTTTTGATTTTCCTCCTTCTCGTTCATCCTTGCTATTCCTCATTGCCGTTCCTTTGGTTGCTACTATGATTTTGTTACTGATTTGGTGTCGAAGCTTCTAATCGTGGTCGGGTTATTGGTAGAAGAAGCATTAGTGGGTGCGTTATGTGATGACCCAAATTCAATTCGCTGCTTCTTAGGCCCGCCAGAAGACGACCCAAAAAATCCGCCTGCACCGCCACCAAATGTCGTTGGATATTAGAAAATGTTGCTGCTCGGTTTGGTTTCTTCTTGTCCTTCCATTTCTAAAGTAAGACACTCAGAGAGATAGAGACTTGCAGATGAAGAACAAAACGAACCGGAACCGAACCGGCGAAAAGAGTTAACAAGAAATGTATGTATGTATGTATATATGCATATTCTCACGCAAGATCCATCTTGTTGCTGGCAAGGAGAGAAATGGATCAAGAAATGATGTTAAGTCGTCATCGTGGTCCAAAAGATATCTCTTTTCCTCTGCCTCCTCCCAACTCAGCCTTACCATCCTGACCTCCTCTGCCCCACCTAAGACGGTCCCTATCGAGGAAGAGATCACTTGAACAACTTCTGCTCAAGCAGAAGCATAGAATTTACACTACATCAGACTCCACTAGTGTGCACCAATAAAAAAAATCCAAATATGTGAATCAAGAAATTTGTATTGTACTTTACTTAACATTAAAGAGTTTTAGTTTTACAATCGTGTTTTAAAATTCGATCATTAAAGACCCTAATTTTTCTTTGGATAGGAATATACGAATCCTTTTATATTGCAAGGTGACGGTTAAGTGACAACGAACTCACTTGAGAAGATCGATATGCGGGTAGGAGCAAATAAAACATAAAAGTATAATTATATAAAATTGCTTCATCAAAATAAAAGCTGGAATAACTCAGTTTTTTTTTTTTTTTGCTAAAGTTGGTTAGAGCGTGTGGCTATTAACCACAAGGTCGGATGTTCAAGCCCTCCTTCTAGCATGAAATATATTTTTTGTCTTCAAGGTGGTCTCGAACAGAATTGACAGGTCTCACCAGATCAAACCCCCTAAACATGCAAGTTAGGCTTGTCCAAAAATACAGGTTCAGCCGAACTGAACTGGTAGAGGTCCGATACTGGTTTGAACCAGTTCGGCTGAACTAATACCAAAACCAAACGGCTTTTTTAGGCTTCAAGTAAGCCAGATCAAAATAGTAGTTTCAATTCAGTTCGAATCGACTCGTTTTTTTTTAAAATGGTTTATACTTAAATTCAAATCAAACCACTTTAAACCTATATAATCAAACCAATAATCGAAACCGGTCTGAAGGACTTCTTCAATAAACCACTATAATTGTTTTGATTTTCCTCCTTCTCGTTCATCCTTGCTATTCCTCATTGCCGTTCCTTTGGTTGCTACTATGATTTTGTTACTGATTTGGTGTCGAAGCTTCTAATCGTGGTCGGGTTATTGGTAGAAGAAGCATTAGTGGGTGCGTTATGTGATGACCCAAATTCAATTCGCTGCTTCTTAGGCCCGCCAGAAGACGACCCAAAAAATCCGCCTGCACCGCCACCAAATGTCGTTGGATATTAGAAAATGTTGCTGCTCGGTTTGGTTTCTTCTTGTCCTTCCATTTCTAAAGTAAGACACTCAGAGAGATAGAGACTTGCAGATGAAGAACAAAACGAACCGGAACCAAACCGGCGAAAAGAGTTAACAAGAAATGTATGTATGTATATGTATATATGCATATTCTCACGCAAGATCCATCTTGTTGCTGGCAAGGAGAGAAATGGATCAAGAAATGATGTTAAGTCGTCATCGTGGTCCAAAAGATATCTCTTTTCCTCTGCCTCCTCCCAACTCAGCCTTACCATCCTGACCTCCTCTGCCCCACCTAAGACGGTCCCTATCGAGGAAGAGATCACTTGAACAACTTCTGCTCAAGCAGAAGCATAGAATTTACACTACATCAGACTCCACTACTGTGCACCAATAAAAAAAATCCAAATATGTGAATCAAGAAATTTGTATTGTACTTTACTTAACATTAAAGAGTTTTAGTTTTACAATCGTGTTTTAAAATTCGATCATTAAAGACCCTAATTTTTCTTTGGATAGGAATATACGAATCCTTTTATATTACAAGGTGACGGTTAAGTGACAACGAACGCACTTGAGAAGATCGATATGCGGGTAGGAGCAAATAAAACATAAAAGTATAATTATATAAAATTGCTTCATCAAAATAAAAGCTGGAATAACTCAGTTTTTTTTTTTTTTTTGCTAAAGTTGGTTAGAGTGTGTGGCTATTAACCACAAGGTCGGATGTTCAAGCCCTCCTTCTAGCATGAAATATTTTTTTTGTCTTCAAGGTGGTCTCGAACAGAATTGACAGGTCTCACCAGATCAAACCCCCTAAACATGCAAGTTAGGCTTGTCCAAAAATACAGGTTCAGCCGAACTGAACTGGTAGAGGTCCGATACTGGTTTAATACCAAAACCAGACGGCTTTTTTAGGCTTCAAGTATCCCATATCAAAATAGTAGTTTCAATTCAGTTCGAATCGACTCGTTTTTTTTTAAAATGGTTTATACTTAAATTCAAATCAAACCACTTTAAACCTATATAATCAAACCAATAAACGAAACCGGTCTGAAGGACTTCTTCAATGAACCACTATAATTGTTTTTGATTTTCCTCCTTCTCGTTCATCCTTGCTATTCCTCATTGCCGTTCCTTTGGTTGCTACTATGATTTTGTTACTGATTTGGTGTCGAAGCTTCTAATCGTGGTCGGGTTATTGGTAGAAGAAGCATTAGTGGGTGCGTTATGTGATGACCCAAATTCAATTCGCTGCTTCTTAGGCCCGCCAGAAGACGACCCAAAAAATCCGCCTGCACCGCCACCAAATGTCGTTGGATATTAGAAAATGTTGCTGCTCGGTTTGGTTTCTTCTTGTCCTTCCATTTCTAAAGTAAGACACTCAGAGAGATAGAGACTTGCAGATGAAGAACAAAACGAACCGGAACCGAACCGGCGAAAAGAGTTAACAAGAAATGTATGTATGTATGTATATATGCATATTCTCACGCAAGATCCATCTTGTTGCTGGCAAGGAGAGAAATGGATCAAGAAATGATGTTAAGTCGTCATCGTGGTCCAAAAGATATCTCTTTTCCTCTGCCTCCTCCCAACTCAGCCTTACCATCCTGACCTCCTCTGCCCCACCTAAGACGGTCCCTATCGAGGAAGAGATCACTTGAACAACTTCTGCTCAAGCAGAAGCATAGAATTTACACTACATCAGACTCCACTAGTGTGCACCAATAAAAAAAATCCAAATATGTGAATCAAGAAATTTGTATTGTACTTTACTTAACATTAAAGAGTTTTAGTTTTACAATCGTGTTTTAAAATTCGATCATTAAAGACCCTAATTTTTCTTTGGATAGGAATATACGAATCCTTTTATATTGCAAGGTGACGGTTAAGTGACAACGAACTCACTTGAGAAGATCGATATGCGGGTAGGAGCAAATAAAACATAAAAGTATAATTATATAAAATTGCTTCATCAAAATAAAAGCTGGAATAACTCAGTTTTTTTTTTTTTTTGCTAAAGTTGGTTAGAGCGTGTGGCTATTAACCACAAGGTCGGATGTTCAAGCCCTCCTTCTAGCATGAAATATATTTTTTGTCTTCAAGGTGGTCTCGAACAGAATTGACAGGTCTCACCAGATCAAACCCCCTAAACATGCAAGTTAGGCTTGTCCAAAAATACAGGTTCAGCCGAACTGAACTGGTAGAGGTCCGATACTGGTTTGAACCAGTTCGGCTGAACTAATACCAAAACCAAACGGCTTTTTTAGGCTTCAAGTAAGCCAGATCAAAATAGTAGTTTCAATTCAGTTCGAATCGACTCGTTTTTTTTTAAAATGGTTTATACTTAAATTCAAATCAAACCACTTTAAACCTATATAATCATACCAATAATCGAAACCGGTCTGAAGGACATCTTCAATAAACCACTATAATTGTTTTGATTTTCCTCCTTCTCGTTCATCCTTGCTATTCCTCATTGCCGTTCCTTTGGTTGCTACTATGATTTTGTTACTGATTTGGTGTCGAAGCTTCTAATCGTGGTCGGGTTATTGGTAGAAGAAGCATTAGTGGGTGCGTTATGTGATGACCCAAATTCAATTCGCTGCTTCTTAGGCCCGCCAGAAGACGACCCAAAAAATCCGCCTGCACCGCCACCAAATGTCGTTGGATATTAGAAAATGTTGCTGCTCAGTTTGGTTTCTTCTTGTCCTTCCATTTCTAAAGTAAGACACTCAGAGAGATAGAGACTTGCAGATGAAGAACAAAACGAACCGGAACCGAACCGGCGAAAAGAGTTAACAAGAAATGTATGTATGTATGTATATATGCATATTCTCACGCAAGATCCATCTTGTTGCTGGCAAGGAGAGAAATGGATCAAGAAATGATGTTAAGTCGTCATCGTGGTCCAAAAGATATCTCTTTTCCTCTGCCTCCTCCCAACTCAGCCTTACCATCCTGACCTCCTCTGCCCCACCTAAGACGGTCCCTATCGAGGAAGAGATCACTTGAACAACTTCTGCTCAAGCAGAAGCATAGAATTTACACTACATCAGACTCCACTAGTGTGCACCAATAAAAAAAATCCAAATATGTGAATCAAGAAATTTGTATTGTACTTTACTTAACATTAAAGAGTTTTAGTTTTACAATCGTGTTTTAAAATTCGATCATTAAAGACCCTAATTTTTCTTTGGATAGGAATATACGAATCCTTTTATATTGCAAGGTGACGGTTAAGTGACAACGAACTCACTTGAGAAGATCGATATGCGGGTAGGAGCAAATAAAACATAAAAGTATAATTATATAAAATTGCTTCATCAAAATAAAAGCTAGAATAACTCAGTTATTTTTTTTTTTTTGCTAAAGTTGGTTAGAGCGTGTGGCTATTAACCACAAGGTCGGATGTTCAAGCCCTCCTTCTAGCATGAAATATTTTTTTTGTCTTCAAGGTGGTCTCGAACAGAATTGACAGGTCTCACCAGATCAAACCCCCTAAACATGCAAGTTAGGCTTGTCCAAAAATACAGGTTCAGCCGAACTGAACTGGTAGAGGTCCGATACTGGTTTAATACCAAAACCAGACGGCTTTTTTAGGCTTCAAGTATCCCATATCAAAATAGTAGTTTCAATTCAGTTCGAATCGACTCGTTTTTTTTTAAAATGGTTTATACTTAAATTCAAATCAAACCACTTTAAACCTATATAATCAAACCAATAAACGAAACCGGTCTGAAGGACTTCTTCAATGAACCACTATAATTGTTTTTGATTTTCCTCCTTCTCGTTCATCCTTGCTATTCCTCATTGCCGTTCCTTTGGTTGCTACTATGATTTTGTTACTGATTTGGTGTCGAAGCTTCTAATCGTGGGTGGGTTATTGGTAGAAGAAGCATTAGTGGGTGCGTTATGTGATGACCCAAATTCAATTCGCTGCTTCTTAGGCCCGCCAGAAGACGACCCAAAAAATCCGCCTGCACCGCCACCAAATGTCGTTGGATATTAGAAAATGTTGCTGCTCGGTTTGGTTTCTTCTTGTCCTTCCATTTCTAAAGTAAGACACTCAGAGAGATAGAGACTTGCAGATGAAGAATAAAACGAACCGGAACCAAACCGGCGAAAAGAGTTAACAAGAAATGTATGTATGTATATGTATATATGCATATTCTCACGCAAGATCCATCTTGTTGCTGGCAAGGAGAGAAATGGATCAAGAAATGATGTTAAGTCGTCATCGTGGTCCAAAAGATATCTCTTTTCCTCTGCCTCCTCCCAACTCAGCCTTACCATCCTGACCTCCTCTGCCCCACCTAAGACGGTCCCTATCGAGGAAGAGATCACTTGAACAACTTCTGCTCAAGCAGAAGCATAGAATTTACACTACATCAGACTCCACTACTGTGCACCAATAAAAAAAATCCAAATATGTGAATCAAGAAATTTGTATTGTACTTTACTTAACATTAAAGAGTTTTAGTTTTACAATCGTGTTTTAAAATTCGATCATTAAAGACCCTAATTTTTCTTTGGATAGGAATATACGAATCCTTTTATATTGCAAGGTGACGGTTAAGTGACAACGAACTCACTTGAGAAGATCGATATGCGGGTAGGAGCAAATAAAACATAAAAGTATAATTATATAAAATTGCTTCATCAAAATAAAAGCTGGAATAACTCAGTTTTTTTTTTTTTTTTGCTAAAGTTGGTTAGAGCGTGTGGCTATTAACCACAAGGTCGGATGTTCAAGCCCTCCTTCTAGCATGAAATATTTTTTTTGTCTTCAAGGTGGTCTCGAACAGAATTGACAGGTCTCACCAGATCAAACCCCCTAAACATGCAAGTTAGGCTTGTCCAAAAATACAGGTTCAGCCGAACTGAACTGGTAGAGGTCCGATACTGGTTTAATACCAAAACCAGACGGCTTTTTTAGTCTTCAAGTATCCCATATCAAAATAGTAGTTTCAATTCAGTTCGAATCGACTCGTTTTTTTTCAAAATGGTTTATACTTAAATTCAAATCAAACCACTTTAAACCTATATAATCAAACCAATAAACGAAACCGGTCTGAAGGACTTCTTCAATGAACCACTATAATTGTTTTTGATTTTCCTCCTTCTCGTTCATCCTTGCTATTCCTCATTGCCGTTCCTTTGGTTGCTACTATGATTTTGTTACTGATTTGGTGTCGAAGCTTCTAATCGTGGTCGGGTTATTGGTAGAAGAAGCATTAGTGGGTGCGTTATGTGATGACCCAAATTCAATTCGCTGCTTCTTAGGCCCGCCAGAAGACGACCCAAAAAATCCGCCTGCACCGCCACCAAATGTCGTTGGATATTAGAAAATGTTGCTGCTCGGTTTGGTTTCTTCTTGTCCTTCCATTTCTAAAGTAAGACACTCAGAGAGATAGAGACTTGCAGATGAAGAACAAAACGAACCGGAACCGAACCGGCGAAAAGAGTTAACAAGAAATGTATGTATGTATGTATATATGCATATTCTCACGCAAGATCCATCTTGTTGCTGGCAAGGAGAGAAATGGATCAAGAAATGATGTTAAGTCGTCATCGTGGTCCAAAAGATATCTCTTTTCCTCTGCCTCCTCCCAACTCAGCCTTACCATCCTGACCTCCTCTGCCCCACCTAAGACGGTCCCTATCGAGGAAGAGATCACTTGAACAACTTCTGCTCAAGCAGAAGCATAGAATTTACACTACATCAGACTCCACTAGTGTGCACCAATAAAAAAAATCCAAATATGTGAATCAAGAAATTTGTATTGTACTTTACTTAACATTAAAGAGTTTTAGTTTTACAATCGTGTTTTAAAATTCGATCATTAAAGACCCTAATTTTTCTTTGGATAGGAATATACGAATCCTTTTATATTGCAAGGTGACGGTTAAGTGACAACGAACTCACTTGAGAAGATCGATATGCGGGTAGGAGCAAATAAAACATAAAAGTATAATTATATAAAATTGCTTCATCAAAATAAAAGCTGGAATAACTCAGTTTTGTTTTTTTTTTGCTAAAGTTGGTTAGAGCGTGTGGCTATTAACCACAAGGTCGGATGTTCAAGCCCTCCTTCTAGCATGAAATATATTTTTTGTCTTCAAGGTGGTCTCGAACAGAATTGACAGGTCTCACCAGATCAAACCCCCTAAACATGCAAGTTAGGCTTGTCCAAAAATACAGGTTCAGCCGAACTGAACTGGTAGAGGTCCGATACTGGTTTGAACCAGTTCGGCTGAACTAATACCAAAACCAAACGGCTTTTTTAGGCTTCAAGTAAGCCAGATCAAAATAGTAGTTTCAATTCAGTTCGAATCGACTCGTTTTTTTTTAAAATGGTTTATACTTAAATTCAAATCAAACCACTTTAAACCTATATAATCAAACCAATAATCGAAACCGGTCTGAAGGACTTCTTCAATAAACCACTATAATTGTTTTGATTTTCCTCCTTCTCGTTCATCCTTGCTATTCCTCATTGCCGTTCCTTTGGTTGCTACTATGATTTTGTTACTGATTTGGTGTCGAAGCTTCTAATCGTGGTCGGGTTATTGGTAGAAGAAGCATTAGTGGGTGCGTTATGTGATGACCCAAATTCAATTCGCTGCTTCTTAGGCCCGCCAGAAGACGACCCAAAAAATCCGCCTGCACCGCCACCAAATGTCGTTGGATATTAGAAAATGTTGCTGCTCGGTTTGGTTTCTTCTTGTCCTTCCATTTCTAAAGTAAGACACTCAGAGAGATAGAGACTTGCAGATGAAGAACAAAACGAACCGGAACCGAACCGGCGAAAAGAGTTAACAAGAAATGTATGTATGTATGTATATATGCATATTCTCACGCAAGATCCATCTTGTTGCTGGCAAGGAGAGAAATGGATCAAGAAATGATGTTAAGTCGTCATCGTGGTCCAAAAGATATCTCTTTTCCTCTGCCTCCTCCCAACTCAGCCTTACCATCCTGACCTCCTCTGCCCCACCTAAGACGGTCCTTATCGAGGAAGAGATCACTTGAACAACTTCTGCTCAAGCAGAAGCATAGAATTTACACTACATCAGACTCCACTAGTGTGCACCAATAAAAAAAATCCAAATATGTGAATCAAGAAATTTGTATTGTACTTTACTTAACATTAAAGAGTTTTAGTTTTACAATCGTGTTTTAAAATTCGATCATTAAAGACCCTAATTTTTCTTTGGATAGGAATATACGAATCCTTTTATATTGCAAGGTGACGGTTAAGTGACAACGAACTCACTTGAGAAGATCGATATGCGGGTAGGAGCAAATAAAACATAAAAGTATAATTATATAAAATTGCTTCATCAAAATAAAAGCTAGAATAACTCAGTTATTTTTTTTTTTTTTGCTAAAGTTGGTTAGAGCGTGTGGCTATTAACCACAAGGTCGGATGTTCAAGCCCTCCTTCTAGCATGAAATATTTTTTTTGTCTTCAAGGTGGTCTCGAACAGAATTGACAGGTCTCACCAGATCAAACCCCCTAAACATGCAAGTTAGGCTTGTCCAAAAATACAGGTTCAGCCGAACTGAACTGGTAGAGGTCCGATACTGGTTTAATACCAAAACCAGACGGCTTTTTTAGGCTTCAAGTATCCCATATCAAAATAGTAGTTTCAATTCAGTTCGAATCGACTCGTTTTTTTTTAAAATGGTTTATACTTAAATTCAAATCAAACCACTTTAAACCTATATAATCAAACCAATAAACGAAACCGGTCTGAAGGACTTCTTCAATGAACCACTATAATTGTTTTTGATTTTCCTCCTTCTCGTTCATCCTTGCTATTCCTCATTGCCGTTCCTTTGGTTGCTACTATGATTTTGTTACTGATTTGGTGTCGAAGCTTCTAATCGTGGTCGGGTTATTGGTAGAAGAAGCATTAGTGGGTGCGTTATGTGATGACCCAAATTCAATTCGCTGCTTCTTACGCCCGCCAGAAGACGACCCAAAAAATCCGCCTGCACCGCCCCCAAATGTCGTTGGATATTAGAAAATGTTGCTGCTCGGTTTGGTTTCTTCTTGTCCTTCCATTTCTAAAGTAAGACACTGAGAGAGATAGAGACTTGCAGATGAAGAACAAAACGAACCGGAACCGAACCGGCGAAAAGAGTTAACAAGAAATGTATGTATGTATGTATATATGCATATTCTCACGCAAGATCCATCTTGTTGCTGGCAAGGAGAGAAATGGATCAAGAAATGATGTTAAGTCGTCATCGTGGTCCAAAAGATATCTCTTTTCCTCTGCCTCCTCCCAACTCAGCCTTACCATCCTGACCTCCTCTGCCCCACCTAAGACGGTCCCTATCGAGGAAGAGATCAGTTGAACAACTTCTGCTCAAGCAGAAGCATAGAATTTACACTACATCAGACTCCACTAGTGTGCACCAATAAAAAAAATCCAAATATGTGAATCAAGAAATTTGTATTGTACTTTACTTAACATTAAAGAGTTTTAGTTTTACAATCGTGTTTTAAAATTCGATCATTAAAGACCCTAATTTTTCTTTGGATAGGAATATACGAATCCTTTTATATTGCAAGGTGACGGTTAAGTGACAACGAACTCACTTGAGAAGATCGATATGCGGGTAGGAGCAAATAAAACATAAAAGTATAATTATATAAAATTGCTTCATCAAAATAAAAGCTAGAATAACTCAGTTATTTTTTTTTTTTTTTGCTAAAGTTGGTTAGAGCGTGTGGCTATTAACCACAAGGTCGGATGTTCAAGCCCTCCTTCTAGCATGAAATATTTTTTTTGTCTTCAAGGTGGTCTCGAACAGAATTGACAGGTCTCACCAGATCAAACCCCCTAAACATGCAAGTTAGGCTTGTCCAAAAATACAGGTTCAGCCGAACTGAACTGGTAGAGGTCCGATACTGGTTTAATACCAAAACCAGACGGCTTTTTTAGGCTTCAAGTATCCCATATCAAAATAGTAGTTTCAATTCAGTTCGAATCGACTCGTTTTTTTTAAAATGGTTTATACTTAAATTCAAATCAAACAACTTTAAACCTATATAATCAAACCAATAAACGAAACCGGTCTGAAGGACTTCTTCAATGAACCACTATAATTGTTTTTGATTTTCCTCCTTCTCGTTCATCCTTGCTATTCCTCATTGCCGTTCCTTTGGTTGCTACTATGATTTTGTTACTGATTTGGTGTCGAAGCTTCTAATCGTGGTCGGGTTATTGGTAGAAGAAGCATTAGTGGGTGCGTTATGTGATGACCCAAATTCAATTCGCTGCTTCTTAGGCCCGCCAGAAGACGACCCAAAAAATCCGCCTGCACCGCCACCAAATGTCGTTGGATATTAGAAAATGTTGCTGCTCGGTTTGGTTTCTTCTTGTCCTTCCATTTCTAAAGTAAGACACTCAGAGAGATAGAGACTTGCAGATGAAGAACAAAACGAACCGGAACCAAACCGGCGAAAAGAGTTAACAAGAAATGTATGTATGTATATGTATATATGCATATTCTCACGCAAGATCCATCTTGTTGCTGGCAAGGAGAGAAATGGATCAAGAAATGATGTTAAGTCGTCATCGTGGTCCAAAAGATATCTCTTTTCCTCTGCCTCCTCCCAACTCAGCCTTACCATCCTGACCTCCTCTGCCCCACCTAAGACGGTCCCTATCGAGGAAGAGATCACTTGAACAACTTCTGCTCAAGCAGAAGCATAGAATTTACACTACATCAGACTCCACTAGTGTGCACCAATAAAAAAAATCCAAATATGTGAATCAAGAAATTTGTATTGTACTTTACTTAACATTAAAGAGTTTTAGTTTTACAATCGTGTTTTAAAATTCGATCATTAAACACCCTAATTTTTCTTTGGATAGGAATATACGAATCCTTTTATATTGCAAGGTGACGGTTAAGTGACAACGAACTCACTTGAGAAGATCGATATGCGGGTAGGAGCAAATAAAACATAAAAGTATAATTATATAAAATTGCTTCATCAAAATAAAAGCTGGAATAACTCAGTTTTTTTTTTTTTTTTTGCTAAAGTTGGTTAGAGCGTGTGGCTATTAACCACAAGGTCGGATGTTCAAGCCCTCCTTCTAGCATGAAATATTTTTTTTGTCTTCAAGGTGGTCTCGAACAGAATTGACAGGTCTCACCAGATCAAACCCCCTAAACATGCAAGTTAGGCTTGTCCAAAAATACAGGTTCAGCCGAACTGAACTGGTAGAGGTCCGATACTGGTTTAATACCAAAACCAGACGGCTTTTTTAGGCTTCAAGTATCCCATATCAAAATAGTAGTTTCAATTCAGTTCGAATCGACTCGTTTTTTTTTAAAATGGTTTATACTTAAATTCAAATCAAACCACTTTAAACCTATATAATCAAACCAATAAACGAAACCGGTCTGAAGGACTTCTTCAATGAACCACTATAATTGTTTTTGATTTTCCTCCTTCTCGTTCATCCTTGCTATTCCTCATTGTCGTTCCTTTGGTTGCTACTATGATTTTGTTACTGATTTGGTGTCGAAGCTTCTAATCGTGGTCGGGTTATTGGGAGAAGAATCATTAGTGGGTGCGTTATGTGATGACCCAAATTCAATTCGCTGCTTCTTAGGCCCGCCAGAAGACGACCCAAAAAATCCGCCTGCACCGCCACCAAATGTCGTTGGATATTAGAAAATGTTGCTGCTCGGTTTGGTTTCTTCTTGTCCTTCCATTTCTAAAGTAAGACACTCAGAGAGATAGAGACTTGCAGATGAAGAACAAAACGAACCGGAACCAAACCGGCGAAAAGAGTTAACAAGAAATGTATGTATGTATATGTATATATGCATATTCTCACGCAAGATCCATCTTGTTGCTGGCAAGGAGAGAAATGGATCAAGAAATGATGTTAAGTCGTCATCGTGGTCCAAAAGATATCTCTTTTCCTCTGCCTCCTCCCAACTCAGCCTTACCATCCTGACCTCCTCTGCCCCACCTAAGACGGTCCCTATCGAGGAAGAGATCACTTGAACAACTTCTGCTCAAGCAGAAGCATAGAATTTACACTACATCAGACTCCACTAGTGTGCACCAATAAAAAAAATCCAAATATGTGAATCAAGAAATTTGTATTGTACTTTACTTAACATTAAAGAGTTTTAGTTTTACAATCGTGTTTTAAAATTCGATCATTAAAGACCCTAATTTTTCTTTGGATAGGAATATACGAATCCTTTTATATTGCAAGGTGACGGTTAAGTGACAACGAACTCACTTGAGAAGATCGATATGCGGGTAGGAGCAAATAAAACATAAAAGTATAATTATATGAAATTGCTTCATCAAAATAAAAGCTGGAATAACTCAGTTTTTTTTTTTTTTTGCTAAAGTTGGTTAGAGCGTGTGGCTATTAACCACAAGGTCGGATGTTCAAGCCCTCCTTCTAGCATGAAATATATTTTTTGTCTTCAAGGTGGTCTCGTACAGAATTGACAGGTCTCACCAGATCAAACCCCCTAAACATGCAAGTTAGGCTTGTCCAAAAATACAGGTTCAGCCGAACTGAACTGGTAGAGGTCCGATACTGGTTTAATACCAAAACCAGACGGCTTTTTTAGGCTTCAAGTATGCCATAACAAAATAGTAGTTTCAATTCAGTTCGAATCGACTCGTTTTTTTTTAAAATGGTTTATACTTAAATTCAAATCAAACCACTTTAAACCTATATAATCAAACCAATAAACGAAACCGGTCTGAAGGACTTCTTCAATGAACCACTATAATTGTTTTTGATTTTCCTCCTTCTCGTTCATCCTTGCTATTCCTCATTGTCGTTCCTTTGGTTGCTACTATGATTTTGTTACTGATTTGGTGTCGAAGCTTCTAATCGTGGTCGGGTTATTGGGAGAAGAATCATTAGTGGGTGCGTTATGTGATGACCCAAATTCAATTCGCTGCTTCTTAGGCCCGCCAGAAGACGACCCAAAAAATCCGCCTGCACCGCCACCAAATGTCGTTGGATATTAGAAAATGTTGCTGCTCGGTTTGGTTTCTTCTTGTCCTTCCATTTCTAAAGTAAGACACTCAGAGAGATAGAGACTTGCAGATGAAGAACAAAACGAACCGGAACCAAACCGGCGAAAAGAGTTAACAAGAAATGTATGTATGTATATGTATATATGCATATTCTCACGCAAGATCCATCTTGTTGCTGGCAAGGAGAGAAATGGATCAAGAAATGATGTTAAGTCGTCATCGTGGTCCAAAAGATATCTCTTTTCCTCTGCCTCCTCCCAACTCAGCCTTACCATCCTGACCTCCTCTGCCCCACCTAAGACGGTCCCTATCGAGGAAGAGATCACTTGAACAACTTCTGCTCAAGCAGAAGCATAGAATTTACACTACATCAGACTCCACTAGTGTGCACCAATAAAAAAAATCCAAATATGTGAATCAAGAAATTTGTATTGTACTTTACTTAACATTAAAGAGTTTTAGTTTTACAATCGTGTTTTAAAATTCGATCATTAAACACCCTAATTTTTCTTTGGATAGGAATATACGAATCCTTTTATATTGCAAGGTGACGGTTAAGTGACAACGAACTCACTTGAGAAGATCGATATGCGGGTAGGAGCAAATAAAACATAAAAGTATAATTATATAAAATTGCTTCATCAAAATAAAAGCTGGAATAACTCAGTTTTTTTTTTTTTTTTTGCTAAAGTTGGTTAGAGCGTGTGGCTATTAACCACAAGGTCGGATGTTCAAGCCCTCCTTCTAGCATGAAATATTTTTTTTGTCTTCAAGGTGGTCTCGAACAGAATTGACAGGTCTCACCAGATCAAACCCCCTAAACATGCAAGTTAGGCTTGTCCAAAAATACAGGTTCAGCCGAACTGAACTGGTAGAGGTCCGATACTGGTTTAATACCAAAACCAGACGGCTTTTTTAGGCTTCAAGTATCCCATATCAAAATAGTAGTTTCAATTCAGTTCGAATCGACTCGTTTTTTTTTAAAATGGTTTATACTTAAATTCAAATCAAACCACTTTAAACCTATATAATCAAACCAATAAACGAAACCGGTCTGAAGGACTTCTTCAATGAACCACTATAATTGTTTTTGATTTTCCTCCTTCTCGTTCATCCTTGCTATTCCTCATTGTCGTTCCTTTGGTTGCTACTATGATTTTGTTACTGATTTGGTGTCGAAGCTTCTAATCGTGGTCGGGTTATTGGGAGAAGAATCATTAGTGGGTGCGTTATGTGATGACCCAAATTCAATTCGCTGCTTCTTAGGCCCGCCAGAAGACGACCCAAAAAATCCGCCTGCACCGCCACCAAATGTCGTTGGATATTAGAAAATGTTGCTGCTCGGTTTGGTTTCTTCTTGTCCTTCCATTTCTAAAGTAAGACACTCAGAGAGATAGAGACTTGCAGATGAAGAACAAAACGAACCGGAACCAAACCGGCGAAAAGAGTTAACAAGAAATGTATGTATGTATATGTATATATGCATATTCTCACGCAAGATCCATCTTGTTGCTGGCAAGGAGAGAAATGGATCAAGAAATGATGTTAAGTCGTCATCGTGGTCCAAAAGATATCTCTTTTCCTCTGCCTCCTCCCAACTCAGCCTTACCATCCTGACCTCCTCTGCCCCACCTAAGACGGTCCCTATCGAGGAAGAGATCACTTGAACAACTTCTGCTCAAGCAGAAGCATAGAATTTACACTACATCAGACTCCACTAGTGTGCACCAATAAAAAAAATCCAAATATGTGAATCAAGAAATTTGTATTGTACTTTACTTAACATTAAAGAGTTTTAGTTTTACAATCGTGTTTTAAAATTCGATCATTAAAGACCCTAATTTTTCTTTGGATAGGAATATACGAATCCTTTTATATTGCAAGGTGACGGTTAAGTGACAACGAACTCACTTGAGAAGATCGATATGCGGGTAGGAGCAAATAAAACATAAAAGTATAATTATATAAAATTGCTTCATCAAAATAAAAGCTGGAATAACTCAGTTTTTTTTTTTTTTTGCTAAAGTTGGTTAGAGCGTGTGGCTATTAACCACAAGGTCGGATGTTCAAGCCCTCCTTCTAGCATGAAATATATTTTTTGTCTTCAAGGTGGTCTCGTACAGAATTGACAGGTCTCACCAGATCAAACCCCCTAAACATGCAAGTTAGGCTTGTCCAAAAATACAGGTTCAGCCGAACTGAACTGGTAGAGGTCCGATACTGGTTTAATACCAAAACCAGACGGCTTTTTTAGGCTTCAAGTATGCCATAACAAAATAGTAGTTTCAATTCAGTTCGAATCGACTCGTTTTTTTTTAAAATGGTTTATACTTAAATTCAAATCAAACCACTTTAAACCTATATAATCAAACCAATAATCGAAACCGGTCTGAAGGACTTCTTCAATAAACCACTATAATTGTTTTGATTTTCCTCCTTCTCGTTCATCCTTGCTATTCCTCATTGCCGTTCCTTTGGTTGCTACTATGATTTTGTTACTGATTTGGTGTCGAAGCTTCTAATCGTGGTCGGGTTATTGGTAGAAGAAGCATTAGTGGGTGCGTTATGTGATGACCCAAATTCAATTCGCTGCTTCTTAGGCCCGCCAGAAGACGACCCAAAAAATCCGCCTGCACCGCCACCAAATGTCGTTGGATATTAGAAAATGTTGCTGCTCGGTTTGGTTTCTTCTTGTCCTTCCATTTCTAAAGTAAGACACTCAGAGAGATAGAGACTTGCAGATGAAGAACAAAACGAACCGGAACCAAACCGGCGAAAAGAGTTAACAAGAAATGTATGTATGTATATGTATATATGCATATTCTCACGCAAGATCCATCTTGTTGCTGGCAAGGAGAGAAATGGATCAAGAAATGATGTTAAGTCGTCATCGTGGTCCAAAAGATATCTCTTTTCCTCTGCCTCCTCCCAACTCAGCCTTACCATCCTGACCTCCTCTGCCCCACCTAAGACGGTCCCTATCGAGGAAGAGATCACTTGAATAACTTCTGCTCAAGCAGAAGCATAGAATTTACACTACATCAGACTCCACTAGTGTGCACCAATAAAAAAAATCCAAATATGTGAATCAAGAAATTTGTATTGTACTTTACTTAACATTAAAGAGTTTTAGTTTTACAATCGTGTTTTAAAATTCGATCATTAAAGACCCTAATTTTTCTTTGGATTGGAATATACGAATCCTTTTATATTGCAAGGTGACGGTTAAGTGACAACGAACTCACTTGAGAAGATCGATATGCGGGTAGGAGCAAATAAAACATAAAAGTATAATTATATAAAATTGCTTCATCAAAATAAAAGCTGGAATAACTCAGTTTTTTTTTTTTTTTGCTAAAGTTGGTTAGAGCGTGTGGCTATTAACCACAAGGTCGGATGTTCAAGCCCTCCTTCTAGCATGAAATATTTTTTTTGTCTTCAAGGTGGTCTCGAACAGAATTGACAGGTCTCACCAGATCAAACCCCCTAAACATGCAAGTTAGGCTTGTCCAAAAATACAGGTTCAGCCGAACTGAACTGGTAGAGGTCCGATACTGGTTTGAACCAGTTCGGCTGAACTAATACCAAAACCAGAAGGCTTTTTTAGGCTTCAAGTAAGCCAGATCAAAATAGTAGTTTCAATTCAGTTCGAATCGACTCGTTTTTTTTATAATGGTTTATACTTAAAATTCAAATCAAACCACTTTAAACCTATATAATCAAACCAATAATCGAAACCGGTCTGAAGGACTTCTTCAATAAACCACTATAATTGTTTTGATTTTCCTCCTTCTCGTTCATCCTTGCTATTCCTCATTGCCGTTCCTTTGGTTGCTACTATGATTTTGTTACTGATTTGGTGTCGAAGCTTCTAATCGTGGTCGGGTTATTGGTAGAAGAAGCATTAGTGGGTGCGTTATGTGATGACCCAAATTCAATTCGCTGCTTCTTAGGCCCGCCAGAAGACGACCCAAAAAATCCGCCTGCACCGCCACCAAATGTCGTTGGATATTAGAAAATGTTGCTGCTCAGTTTGGTTTCTTCTTGTCCTTCCATTTCTAAAGTAAGACACTCAGAGAGATAGAGACTTGCAGATGAAGAACAAAACGAACCGGAACCGAACCGGCGAAAAGAGTTAACAAGAAATGTATGTATGTATGTGTATATATGCATATTCTCACGCAAGATCCATCTTGTTGCTGGCAAGGAGAGAAATGGATCAAGAAATGATGTTAAGTCGTCATCGTGGTCCAAAAGATATCTCTTTTCCTCTGCCTCCTCCCAACTCAGCCTTACCATCCTGACCTCCTCTGCCCCACCTAAGACGGTCCCTATCGAGGAAGAGATCACTTGAACAACTTCTGCTCAAGCAGAAGCATAGAATTTACACTACATCAGACTCCACTAGTGTGCACCAATAAAAAAAATCCAAATATGTGAATCAAGAAATTTGTATTGTACTTTACTTAACATTAAAGAGTTTTAGTTTTACAATCGTGTTTTAAAATTCGATCATTAAAGACCCTAATTTTTCTTTGGATAGGAATATACGAATCCTTTTATATTGCAAGGTGACGGTTAAGTGACAACGAACTCACTTGAGAAGATCGATATGCGGGTAGGAGCAAATAAAACATAAAAGTATAATTATATAAAATTGCTTCATCAAAATAAAAGCTGGAATAACTCAGTTTTTTTTTTTTTTTTGCTAAAGTTGGTTAGAGCGTGTGGCTATTAACCACAAGGTCGGATGTTCAAGCCCTCCTTCTAGCATGAAATATTTTTTTTGTCTTCAAGGTGGTCTCGTACAGAATTGACAGGTCTCACCAGATCAAACCCCCTAAACATGCAAGTTAGGCTTGTCCAAAAATACAGGTTCAGCCGAACTGAACTGGTAGAGGTCCGATACTGGTTTAATACCAAAACCAGACGGCTTTTTTAGGCTTCAAGTATGCCATAACAAAATAGTAGTTTCAATTCAGTTCGAATCGACTCGTTTTTTTTTAAAATGGTTTATACTTAAATTCAAATCAAACCACTTTAAACCTATATAATCAAACCAATAAACGAAACCGGTCTGAAGGACTTCTTCAATGAACCACTATAATTGTTTTTGATTTTCCTCCTTCTCGTTCATCCTTGCTATTCCTCATTGCCGTTCCTTTGGTTGCTACTATGATTTTGTTACTGATTTGGTGTCGAAGCTTCTAATCGTGGTCGGGTTATTGGTAGAAGAAGCATTAGTGGGTGCGTTATGTGATGACCCAAATTCAATTCGCTGCTTCTTAGGCCCGCCAGAAGACGACCCAAAAAATCCGCCTGCACCGCCCCCAAATGTCGTTGGATATTAGAAAATGTTGCTGCTCGGTTTGGTTTCTTCTTGTCCTTCCATTTCTAAAGTAAGACACTCAGAGAGATAGAGACTTGCAGATGAAGAACAAAACGAACCGGAACCAAACAGGCGAAAAGAGTTAACAAGAAATGTATGTATGTATGTATATATGCATATTCTCACGCAAGATCCATCTTGTTGCTGGCAAGGAGAGAAATGGATCAAGAAATGATGTTAAGTCGTCATCGTGGTCCAAAAGATATCTCTTTTCCTCTGCCTCCTCCCAACTCAGCCTTACCATCCTGACCTCCTCTGCCCCACCTAAGACGGTCCCTATCGAGGAAGAGATCACTTGAACAACTTCTGCTCAAGCAGAAGCATAGAATTTACACTACATCAGTCTCCACTAGTGTGCACCAATAAAAAAAATCCAAATATGTGAATCAAGAAATTTGTATTGTACTTTACTTACCATTAAAGAGTTTTAGTTTTACAATCGTGTTTTAAAATTCGATCATTAAAGACCCTAATTTTTCTTTGGATAGGAATATATGAATCCTTTTATATTGCAAGGTGACGGTTAAGTGACAACGAACTCACTTGAGAAGATCGATATACGGGTAGGAGCAAATAAAACATAAAAGTATAATTATATAAAATTGCTTCATCAAAATAAAAGCTGGAATAACTCAGTTTTTTTTTTTTTTTGCTAAAGTTGGTTAGAGCGTGTGGCTATTAACCACAAGGTCAGATGTTCAAGCCCTCCTTCTAGCATGAAATATTTTTTTTGTCTTCAAGGTGGTCTCGAACAGAATTGACAGGTCTCACCAGATCAAACCCCCTAAACATGCAAGTTAGGCTTGTCCAAAAATACAGGTTCAGCCGAACTGAACTGGTAGAGGTCCGATACTGGTTTGAACCAGTTCGGCTGAACTAATACCAAAACCAGACGGCTTTTTTAGGCTTCAAGTAAGCCAGATCAAAATAGTAGTTTCAATTCAGTTCGAATCGACTCGTTTTTTTTATAATGGTTTATACTTAAAATTCAAATCAAACCACTTTAAACCTATATAATCAAACCAATAATCGAAACCGGTCTGAAGGACTTCTTCAATAAACCACTATAATTGTTTTGATTTTCCTCCTTCTCGTTCATCCTTGCTATTCCTCATTGCCATTCCTTTGGTTGCTACTATGATTTTGTTACTGATTTGGTGTCGAAGCTTCTAATCGTGGTCGGGTTATTGGTAGAAGAAGCATTAGTGGGTGCGTTATGTGATGACCCAAATTCAATTCGCTGCTTCTTAGGCCCGCCAGAACACGACCCAAAAAATCCGCCTGCACCGCCACCAAATGTCGTTGGATATTAGAAAATGTTGCTGCTCGGTTTGGTTTCTTCTTGTCCTTCCATTTCTAAAGTAAGACACTCAGAGAGATAGAGACTTGCAGATGAAGAACAAAACGAACCGGAACCAAACCGGCGAAAAGAGTTAACAAGAAATGGATGTATGTATGTATATATGCATATTCTCACGCAAGATCCATCTTGTTGCTGGCAAGGAGAGAAATGGATCAAGAAATGATGTTAAGTCGTCATCGTGGTCCAAAAGATATCTCTTTTCCTCTGCCTCCTCCCAACTCAGCCTTACCATCCTGACCTCCTCTGCCCCACCTAAGACGGTCCCTATCGAGGAAGAGATCACTTGAACAACTTCTGCTCAAGCAGAAGCATAGAATTTACACTACATCAGACTCCACTAGTGTGCACCAATAAAAAAAATCCAAATATGTGAATCAAGAAATTTGTATTGTACTTTACTTAACATTAAAGAGTTTTAGTTTTACAATCGTGTTTTAAAATTCGATCATTAAAGACCCTAATTTTTCTTTGGATAGGAATATACGAATCCTTTTATATTGCAAGGTGACGGTTAAGTGACAACGAACTCACTTGAGAAGATCGATATGCGGGTAGGAGCAAATAAAACATAAAAGTATAATTATATAAAATTGTTTCATCAAAATAAAAGCTGGAATAACTCAGTTTTTTTTTTTTTTTTTGCTAAAGTTAGTTAGAGCGTGTGGCTATTAACCACAAGGTCGGATGTTCAAGCCCTCCTTCTAGCATGAAATATTTTTTTTTCTTCAAGGTGGTCTCGAACAGAATTGACAGGTCTCACCAGATCAAACCCCCTAAACATGCAAGTTAGGCTTGTCCAAATATACAGGTTCAGCCGAACTGAACTGGTAGAGGTCCGATACTGGTTTGAACCAGTTCGGCTGAACTAATACCAAAACCAGACGGCTTTGTTAGGCTTCAAGTAAGCCAGATCAAAATAGTAGTATCAATTCAGTTCGAATCGACTCGTTTTTTTTATAATGGTTTATACTTAAAATTCAAATCAAACCACTTTAAACCTATATAATCAAACCAATAATCGAAACCGGTCTGAAGGACTTCTTCAATAAACCACTATAATTGTTTTGATTTTCCTCCTTCTCGTTCATCCTTGCTATTCCTCATTGCCGTTCCTTTGGTTGCTACTATGATTTTGTTACTGATTTGGTGTCGAAGCTTCTAATCGTGGTCGGGTTATTGGTAGAAGAAGCATTAGTGGGTGCGTTATGTGATGACCCAAATTCAATTCGCTGCTTCTTAGGCCCGCCAGAAGACGACCCAAAAAATCCGCCTGCACCGCCACCAAATGTCGTTGGATATTAGAAAATGTTGCTGCTCGGTTTGGTTTCTTCTTGTCCTTCCATTTCTAAAGTAAGACACTCAGAGAGATAGAGACTTGCAGATGAAGAACAAAACGAACCAGAACCGAACCGGCGAAAAGAGTTAACAAGAAATGTATGTATGTATGTATATATGCATATTCTCACGCAAGATCCATCTTGTTGCTGGCAAGGAGAGAAATGGATCAAGAAATGATGTTAAGTCGTCATCGTGGTCCAAAAGATATCTCTTTTCCTCTGCCTCCTCCCAACTCAGCCTTACCATCCTGACCTCCTCTGCCCCACCTAAGACGGTCCCTATCGAGGAAGAGATCACTTGAACAACTTCTGCTCAAGCAGAAGCATAGAATTTACACTACATCAGACTCCACTAGTGTGCACCAATAAAAAAAATCCAAATATGTGAATCAAGAAATTTGTATTGTACTTTACTTAACATTAAAGAGTTTTAGTTTTACAATCGTGTTTTAAAATTCGATCATTAAAGACCCTAATTTTTCTTTGGATAGGAATATACGAATCCTTTTATATTGCAAGGTGACGGTTAAGTGACAACGAACTCACTTGAGAAGATCGATATGCGGGTAGGAGCAAATAAAACATAAAAGTATAATTATATAAAATTGTTTCATCAAAATAAAAGCTGGAATAACTCAGTTTTTTTTTTTTTTTTGCTAAAGTTAGTTAGAGCGTGTGGCTATTAACCACAAGGTCGGATGTTCAAGCCCTCCTTCTAGCATGAAATATTTTTTTTTCTTCAAGGTGGTCTCGAACAGAATTGACAGGTCTCACCAGATCAAACCCCCTAAACATGCAAGTTAGGCTTGTCCAAATATACAGGTTCAGCCGAACTGAACTGGTAGAGGTCCGATACTGGTTTGAACCAGTTCGGCTGAACTAATACCAAAACCAGACGGCTTTGTTAGGCTTCAAGTAAGCCAGATCAAAATAGTAGTATCAATTCAGTTCGAATCGACTCGTTTTTTTTATAATGGTTTATACTTAAAATTCAAATCAAACCACTTTAAACCTATATAATCAAACCAATAATCGAAACCGGTCTGAAGGACTTCTTCAATAAACCACTATAATTGTTTTGATTTTCCTCCTTCTCGTTCATCCTTGCTATTCCTCATTGCCGTTCCTTTGGTTGCTACTATGATTTTGTTACTGATTTGGTGTCGAAGCTTCTAATCGTGGTCGGGTTATTGGTAGAAGAAGCATTAGTGGGTTCGTTATGTGATGACCCAAATTCAATTCGCTGCTTCTTAGGCCCGCCAGAAGACGACCCAAAAAATCCGCCTGCACCGCCACCAAATGTCGTTGGATATTAGAAAATGTTGCTGCTCGGTTTGGTTTCTTCTTGTCCTTCCATTTCTAAAGTATGACACTCAGAGAGATAGAGACTTGCAGATGAAGAACAAAACGAACCGGAACCGAACCGGCGAAAAGAGTTAACAAGAAATGGATGTATGTATGTATATATGCATATTCTCACGCAAGATCCATCTTGTTGCTGGCAAGGAGAGAAATGGATCAAGAAATGATGTTAAGTCGTCATCGTGGTCCAAAAGATATCTCTTTTCCTCTGCCTCCTCCCAACTCAGCCTTACCATCCTGACCTCCTCTGCCCCACCTAAGACGGTCCCTATCGAGGAAGAGATCACTTGAACAACTTCTGCTCAAGCAGAAGCATAGAATTTACACTACATCAGACTCCACTAGTGTGCACCAATAAAAAAAATCCAAATATGTGAATCAAGAAATTTGTATTGTACTTTACTTAACATTAAAGAGTTTTAGTTTTACAATCGTGTTTTAAAATTCGATCATTAAAGACCCTAATTTTTCTTTGGATAGGAATATACGAATCCTTTTATATTGCAAGGTGACGGTTAAGTGACAACGAACTCACTTGAGAAGATCGATATGCGGGTAGGAGCAAATAAAACATAAAAGTATAATTATATAAAATTGCTTCATCAAAATAAAAGCTGGAATAACTCAGTTTTTTTTTTTTTTTTGCTAAAGTTGGTTAGAGCGTGTGGCTATTAACCACAAGGTCGGATGTTCAAGCCCTCCTTCTAGCATGAAATATTTTTTTTGTCTTCAAGGTGGTCTCGTACAGAATTGACAGGTCTCACCAGATCAAACCCCCTAAACATGCAAGTTAGGCTTGTCCAAAAATACAGGTTCAGCCGAACTGAACTGGTAGAGGTCCGATACTGGTTTAATACCAAAACCAGACGGCTTTTTTAGGCTTCAAGTATGCCATAACAAAATAGTAGTTTCAATTCAGTTCGAATCGACTCGTTTTTTTTTAAAATGGTTTATACTTAAATTCAAATCAAACCACTTTAAACCTATATAATCAAACCAATAAACGAAACCGGTCTGAAGGACTTCTTCAATGAACCACTATAATTGTTTTTGATTTTCCTCCTTCTCGTTCATCCTTGCTATTCCTCATTGCCGTTCCTTTGGTTGCTACTATGATTTTGTTACTGATTTGGTGTCGAAGCTTCTAATCGTGGTCGGGTTATTGGTAGAAGAAGCATTAGTGGGTGCGTTATGTGATGACCCAAATTCAATTCGCTGCTTCTTAGGCCCGCCAGAAGACGACCCAAAAAATCCGCCTGCACCGCCACCAAATGTCGTTGGATATTAGAAAATGTTGCTGCTCGGTTTGGTTTCTTCTTGTCCTTCCATTTCTAAAGTAAGACACTCAGAGAGATAGAGACTTGCAGATGAAGAACAAAACGAACCGGAACCAAACCGGCGAAAAGAGTTAACAAGAAATGTATGTATGTATATGTATATATGCATATTCTCACGCAAGATCCATCTTGTTGCTGGCAAGGAGAGAAATGGATCAAGAAATGATGTTAAGTCGTCATCGTGGTCCAAAAGATATCTCTTTTCCTCTGCCTCCTCCCAACTCAGCCTTACCATCCTGACCTCCTCTGCCCCACCTAAGACGGTCCCTATCGAGGAAGAGATCACTTGAACAACTTCTGCTCAAGCAGAAGCATATAATTTACACTACATCAGACTCCACTAGTGTGCACCAATAAAAAAAATCCAAATATGTGAATCAAGAAATTTGTATTGTACTTTACTTAACATTAAAGAGTTTTAGTTTTACAATCGTGTTTTAAAATTCGATCATTAAAGACCCTAATTTTTCTTTGGATAGGAATATACGAATCCTTTTATATTGCAAGGTGACGGTTAAGTGACAACGAACTCACTTGAGAAGATCGATATGCGGGTAGGAGCAAATAAAACATAAAAGTATAATTATATAAAATTGCTTAATCAAAATAAAAGCTGGAATAACTCAGTTTTTTTTTTTTTTGCTAAAGTTGGTTAGAGCGTGTGGCTATTAACCAAAAGGTCGGATGTTCAAGCCCTCCTTCTAGCATGAAATATTTTTTTTGTCTTCAAGGTGGTCTCGAACAGAATTGACAGGTCTCACCAGATCAAACCCCCTAAACATGCAAGTTAGGCTTGTCCAAAAATACAGGTTCAGCCGAACTGAACTGGTAGAGGTCCGATACTGGTTTGAACCAGTTCGGCTGAACTAATACCAAAACCAGACGGCTTTTTTAGGCTTCAAGTAAGCCAGATCAAAATAGTAGTTTCAATTCAGTTCGAATCGACTCGTTTTTTTTATAATGGTTTATACTTAAAATTCAAATCAAACCACTTTAAACCTATATAATCAAACCAATAATCGAAACCGGTCTGAAGGACTTCTTCAATAAACCACTATAATTGTTTTGATTTTCCTCCTTCTCGTTCATCCTTGCTATTCCTCATTGCCATTCCTTTGGTTGCTACTATGATTTTGTTACTGATTTGGTGTCGAAGCTTCTAATCGTGGTCGGGTTATTGGTAGAAGAAGCATTAGTGGGTGCGTTATGTGATGACCCAAATTCAATTCGCTGCTTCTTAGGCCCGCCATAAGACGACCCAAAAAATCCGCCTGCACCGCCACCAAATGTCGTTGGATATTAGAAAATGTTGCTGCTCGGTTTGGTTTCTTCTTGTCCTTCCATTTCTAAAGTAAGACACTCAGAGAGATAGAGACTTGCAGATGAAGAACAAAACCAACCGGAACCAAACCGGCGAAAAGAGTTAACAAGAAATGGATGTATGTATGTATATATGCATATTCTCACGCAAGATCCATCTTGTTGCTGGCAAGGAGAGAAATGGATCAAGAAATGATGTTAAGTCGTCATCGTGGTCCAAAAGATATCTCTTTTCCTCTGCCTCCTCCCAACTCAGCCTTACCATCCTGACCTCCTCTGCCCCACCTAAGACGGTCCCTATCGAGGAAGAGATCACTTGAACAACTTCTGCTCAAGCAGAAGCATAGAATTTACACTACATCAGACTCCACTAGTGTGCACCAATAAAAAAAATCCAAATATGTGAATCAAGAAATTTGTATTGTACTTTACTTAACATTAAAGAGTTTTAGTTTTACAATCGTGTTTTAAAATTCGATCATTAAAGACCCTAATTTTTCTTTGGATAGGAATATACGAATCCTTTTATATTGCAAGGTGACGGTTAAGTGACAACGAACTCACTTGAGAAGATCGATATGCGGGTAGGAGCAAACAAAACATAAAAGTATAATTATATAAAATTGCTTCATCAAAATAAAAGCTGGAATAACTCAGTTTTTTTTTTTTTTTTTGCTAAAGTTGGTTAGAGCGTGTGGCTATTAACCACAAGGTCGGATGTTCAAGCCCTCCTTCTAGCATGAAATATTTTTTTTGTCTTCAAGGTGGTCTCGAACAGAATTGACAGGTCTCCCCAGATCAAACCCCCTAAACATGCAAGTTAGGCTTGTCCAAATATACAGGTTCAGCCGAACTGAACTGGTAGAGGTCCGATACTGGTTTGAACCAGTTCGGCTGAACTAATACCAAAACCAGACGGCTTTGTTAGGCTTCAAGTAAGCCAGATCAAAATAGTAGTTTCAATTCAGTTCGAATCGACTCGTTTTTTTTATAATGGTTTATACTTAAAATTCAAATCAAACCACTTTAAACCTATATAATCAAACCAATAATCGAAACCGGTCTGAAGGACTTCTTCAATAAACCACTATAATTGTTTTGATTTTCCTCCTTCTCGTTCATCCTTGCTATTCCTCATTGCCGTTCCTTTGGTTGCTACTATGATTTTGTTACTGATTTGGTGTCGAAGCTTCTAATCGTGGTCGGGTTATTGGTAGAAGAAGCATTAGTGGGTGCGTTATGTGATGACCCAAATTCAATTCGCTGCTTCTTAGGCCCGCCAGAAGACGACCCAAAAAATCCGCCTGCACCGCCACCAAATGTCGTTGGATATTAGAAAATGTTGCTGCTCGGTTTGGTTTCTTCTTGTCCTTCCATTTCTAAAGTAAGACACTCAGAGAGATAGAGACTTGCAGATGAAGAACAAAACGAACCGGAACCGAACCGGCGAAAAGAGTTAACAAGAAATGTATGTATGTATGTATATATGCATATTCTCACGCAAGATCCATCTTGTTGCTGGCAAGGAGAGAAATGGATCAAGAAATGATGTTAAGTCGTCATCGTGGTCCAAAAGATATCTCTTTTCCTCTGCCTCCTCCCAACTCAGCCTTACCATCCTGACCTCCTCTGCCCCACCTAAGACGGTCCCTATCGAGGAAGAGATCACTTGAACAACTTCTGCTCAAGCAGAAGCATAGAATTTACACTACATCAGACTCCACTAGTGTGCACCAATAAAAAAAATCCAAATATGTGAATCAAGAAATTTGTATTGTACTTTACTTAACATTAAAGAGTTTTAGTTTTACAATCGTGTTTTGAAATTCGATCATTAAAGACCCTAATTTTTCTTTGGATAGGAATATACGAATCCTTTTATATTGCAAGGTGACGGTTAAGTGACAACGAACTCACTTGAGAAGATCGATATGCGGGTAGGAGCAAATAAAACATAAAAGTATAATTATATAAAATTGCTTCATCAAAATAAAAGCTGGAATAACTCAGTTTTTTTTTTTTTTTTTGCTAAAGTTGGTTAGAGCGTGTGGCTATTAACCATAAGGTCGGATGTTCAAGCCCTCCTTCTAGCATGAAATATTATTTTTGTCTTCAAGGTGGTCTCGAACAGAATTGACAGGTCTCCCCAGATCAAACCCCCTAAACATGCAAGTTAGGCTTGTCCAAATATACAGGTTCAGCCGAACTGAACTGGTAGAGGTCCGATACTGGTTTGAACCAGTTCGGCTGAACTAATACCAAAACCAGACGGCTTTGTTAGGCTTCAAGTAAGCCAGATCAAAATAGTAGTTTCAATTCAGTTCGAATCGACTCGTTTTTTTTATAATGGTTTATACTTAAAATTCAAATCAAACCACTTTAAACCTATATAATCAAACCAATAATCGAAACCGGTCTGAAGGACTTCTTCAATAAACCACTATAATTGTTTTGATTTTCCTCCTTCTCGTTCATCCTTGCTATTCCTCATTGCCGTTCCTTTGGTTGCTACTATGATTTTGTTACTGATTTGGTGTCGAAGCTTCTAATCGTGGTCGGGTTATTGGTAGAAGAAGCATTAGTGGGTGCGTTATGTGATGACCCAAATTCAATTCGCTGCTTCTTAGGCCCGCCAGAAGACGACCCAAAAAATCCGCCTGCACCGCCACCAAATGTCGTTGGATATTAGAAAATGTTGCTGCTCGGTTTGGTTTCTTCTTGTCCTTCCATTTCTAAAGTAAGACACTCAGAGAGATAGAGACTTGCAGATGAAGAACAAAACGAACCGGAACCGAACCGGCGAAAAGAGTTAACAAGAAATGGATGTATGTATGTATATATGCATATTCTCACGCAAGATCCATCTTGTTGCTGGCAAGGAGAGAAATGGATCAAGAAATGATGTTAAGTCGTCATCGTGGTCCAAAAGATATCTCTTTTCCTCTGCCTCCTCCCAACTCAGCCTTACCATCCTGACCTCCTCTGCCCCACCTAAGACGGTCCCTATCGAGGAAGAGATCACTTGAACAACTTCTGCTCAAGCAGAAGCATAGAATTTACACTACATCAGACTCCACTAGTGTGCACCAATAAAAAAAATCCAAATATGTGAATCAAGAAATTTGTATTGTACTTTACTTAACATTAAAGAGTTTTAGTTTTACAATCGTGTTTTGAAATTCGATCATTAAAGACCCTAATTTTTCTTTGGATAGGAATATACGAATCCTTTTATATTGCAAGGTGACGGTTAAGTGACAACGAACTCACTTGAGAAGATCGATATGCGGGTAGGAGCAAATAAAACATAAAAGTATAATTATATAAAATTGCTTCATCAAAATAAAAGCTGGAATAACTCAGTTTTTTTTTTTTTTTGCTAAAGTTGGTTAGAGCGTGTGGCTATTAACCACAAGGTCGGATGTTCAAGCCCTCCTTCTAGCATGAAATATTTTTTTTGTCTTCAAGGTGGTCTCGAACAGAATTGACAGGTCTCACCAGATCAAACCCCCTAAACATGCAAGTTAGGCTTGTCCAAAAATACAGGTTCAGCCGAACTGAACTGGTAGAGGTCCGATACTGGTTTAATACCAAAACCAGACGGCTTTTTTAGGCTTCAAGTATGCCATATCAAAATAGTAGTTTCAATTCAGTTCGAATCGACTCGTTTTTTTTTAAAATGGTTTATACTTAAATTCAAATCAAACCACTTTAAACCTATATAATCAAACCAATAAACGAAACCGGTCTGAAGGACTTCTTCAATGAACCACTATAATTGTTTTTGATTTTCCTCCTTCTCGTTCATCCTTGCTATTCCTCATTGCCGTTCCTTTGGTTGCTACTATGATTTTGTTACTGATTTGGTGTCGAAGCTTCTAATCGTGGTCGGGTTATTGGTAGAAGAAGCATTAGTGGGTGCGTTATGTGATGACCCAAATTCAGTTCGCTGCTTCTTAGGCCCGCCAGAAGACGACCCAAAAAATCCGCCTGCACCGCCACCAAATGTCGTTGGATATTAGAAAATGTTGCTGCTCGGTTTGGTTTCTTCTTGTCCTTCCATTTAAGTAAGACACTCAGAGAGATAGAGACTTGCAGATGAAGAACAAAACGAACCGGAACCAAACCGGCGAAAAGAGTTAACAAGAAATGTATGTATGTATATGTATATATGCATATTCTCACGCAAGATCCATCTTGTTGCTGGCAAGGAGAGAAATGGATCAAGAAATGATGTTAAGTCGTCATCGTGGTCCAAAAGATATCTCTTTTCCTCTGCCTCCTCCCAACTCAGCCTTACCATCCTGACCTCCTCTGCCCCACCTAAGACGGTCCCTATCGAGGAAGAGATCACTTGAACAACTTCTGCTCAAGCAGAAGCATAGAATTTACACTACATCAGACTCCACTAGTGTGCACCAATAAAAAAAAATCCAAATATGTGAATCAAGAAATTTGTATTGTACTTTACTTAACATTAAAGAGTTTTAGTTTTACAATCGTGTTTTGAAATTCGATCATTAAAGACCCTAATTTTTCTTTGGATAGGAATATACGAATCCTTTTATATTGCAAGGTGACGGTTAAGTGACAACGAACTCACTTGAGAAGATCGATATGCGGGTAGGAGCAAATAAAACATAAAAGTATAATTATATAAAATTGCTTCATCAAAATAAAAGCTGGAATAACTCAGTTTTTTTTTTTTTTTTGCTAAAGTTGGTTAGAGCGTGTGGCTATTAACCATAAGGTCGGATGTTCAAGCCCTCCTTCTAGCATGAAATATTATTTTTGTCTTCAAGGTGGTCTCGAACAGAATTGACAGGTCTCCCCAGATCAAACCCCCTAAACATGCAAGTTAGGCTTGTCCAAATATACAGGTTCAGCCGAACTGAACTGGTAGAGGTCCGATACTGGTTTGAACCAGTTCGGCTGAACTAATACCAAAACCAGACGGCTTTGTTAGGCTTCAAGTAAGCCAGATCAAAATAGTAGTTTCAATTCAGTTCGAATCGACTCGTTTTTTTTATAATGGTTTATACTTAAAATTCAAATCAAACCACTTTAAACCTATATAATCAAACCAATAATCGAAACCGGTCTGAAGGACTTCTTCAATAAACCACTATAATTGTTTTGATTTTCCTCCTTCTCGTTCATCCTTGCTATTCCTCATTGCCGTTCCTTTGGTTGCTACTATGATTTTGTTACTGATTTGGTGTCGAAGCTTCTAATCGTGGTCGGGTTATTGGTAGAAGAAGCATTAGTGGGTGCGTTATGTGATGACCCAAATTCAATTCGCTGCTTCTTAGGCCCGCCAGAAGACGACCCAAAAAATCCGCCTGCACCGCCACCAAATGTCGTTGGATATTAGAAAATGTTGCTGCTCGGTTTGGTTTCTTCTTGTCCTTCCATTTCTAAAGTAAGACACTCAGAGAGATAGAGACTTGCAGATGAAGAACAAAACGAACCGGAACCGAACCGGCGAAAAGAGTTAACAAGAAATGGATGTATGTATGTATATATGCATATTCTCACGCAAGATCCATCTTGTTGCTGGCAAGGAGAGAAATGGATCAAGAAATGATGTTAAGTCGTCATCGTGGTCCAAAAGATATCTCTTTTCCTCTGCCTCCTCCCAACTCAGCCTTACCATCCTGACCTCCTCTGCCCCACCTAAGACGGTCCCTATCGAGGAAGAGATCACTTGAACAACTTCTGCTCAAGCAGAAGCATAGAATTTACACTACATCAGACTCCACTAGTGTGCACCAATAAAAAAAATCCAAATATGTGAATCAAGAAATTTGTATTGTACTTTACTTAACATTAAAGAGTTTTAGTTTTACAATCGTGTTTTGAAATTCGATCATTAAAGACCCTAATTTTTCTTTGGATAGGAATATACGAATCCTTTTATATTGCAAGGTGACGGTTAAGTGACAACGAACTCACTTGAGAAGATCGATATGCGGGTAGGAGCAAATAAAACATAAAAGTATAATTATATAAAATTGCTTCATCAAAATAAAAGCTGGAATAACTCAGTTTTTTTTTTTTTTGCTAAAGTTGGTTAGAGCGTGTGGCTATTAACCACAAGGTCGGATGTTCAAGCCCTCCTTCTAGCATGAAATATTTTTTTTGTCTTCAAGGTGGTCTCGAACAGAATTGACAGGTCTCACCAGATCAAACCCCCTAAACATGCAAGTTAGGCTTGTCCAAAAATACAGGTTCAGCCGAACTGAACTGGTAGAGGTCCGATACTGGTTTAATACCAAAACCAGACGGCTTTTTTAGGCTTCAAGTATGCCATATCAAAATAGTAGTTTCAATTCAGTTCGAATCGACTCGTTTTTTTTTAAAATGGTTTATACTTAAATTCAAATCAAACCACTTTAAACCTATATAATCAAACCAATAAACGAAACCGGTCTGAAGGACTTCTTCAATGAACCACTATAATTGTTTTTGATTTTCCTCCTTCTCGTTCATCCTTGCTATTCCTCATTGCCGTTCCTTTGGTTGCTACTATGATTTTGTTACTGATTTGGTGTCGAAGCTTCTAATCGTGGTCGGGTTATTGGTAGAAGAAGCATTAGTGGGTGCGTTATGTGATGACCCAAATTCAGTTCGCTGCTTCTTAGGCCCGCCAGAAGACGACCCAAAAAATCCGCCTGCACCGCCACCAAATGTCGTTGGATATTAGAAAATGTTGCTGCTCGGTTTGGTTTCTTCTTGTCCTTCCATTTAAGTAAGACACTCAGAGAGATAGAGACTTGCAGATGAAGAACAAAACGAACCGGAACCAAACCGGCGAAAAGAGTTAACAAGAAATGTATGTATGTATATGTATATATGCATATTCTCACGCAAGATCCATCTTGTTGCTGGCAAGGAGAGAAATGGATCAAGAAATGATGTTAAGTCGTCATCGTGGTCCAAAAGATATCTCTTTTCCTCTGCCTCCTCCCAACTCAGCCTTACCATCCTGACCTCCTCTGCCCCACCTAAGACGGTCCCTATCGAGGAAGAGATCACTTGAACAACTTCTGCTCAAGCAGAAGCATAGAATTTACACTACATCAGACTCCACTAGTGTGCACCAATAAAAAAAATCCAAATATGTGAATCAAGAAATTTGTATTGTACTTTACTTAACATTAAAGAGTTTTAGTTTTACAATCGTGTTTTGAAATTCGATCATTAAAGACCCTAATTTTTCTTTGGATAGGAATATACGAATCCTTTTATATTGCAAGGTGACGGTTAAGTGACAACGAACTCACTTGAGAATATCGATATGCGGGTAGGAGCAAATAAAACATAAAAGTATAATTATATAAAATTGCTTCATCAAAATAAAAGCTGGAATAACTCAGTTTTTTTTTTTTTTGCTAAAGTTGGTTAGAGCGTGTGGCTATTAACCACAAGGTCGGATGTTCAAGCCCTCCTTCTAGCATGAAATATTTTTTTTGTCTTCAAGGTGGTCTCGAACAGAATTGACAGGTCTCACCAGATCAAACCCCCTAAACATGCAAGTTAGGCTTGTCCAAAAATACAGGTTCAGCCGAACTGAACTGGTAGAGGTCCGATACTGGTTTAATACCAAAACCAGACGGCTTTTTTAGGCTTCAAGTATGCCATATCAAAATAGTAGTTTCAATTCAGTTCGAATCGACTCGTTTTTTTTTTAAATGGTTTATACTTAAATTCAAATCAAACCACTTTAAACCTATATAATCAAACCAATAAACGAAACCGGTCTGAAGGACTTCTTCAATGAACCACTATAATTGTTTTTGATTTTCCTCCTTCTCGTTCATCCTTGCTATTCCTCATTGCCGTTCCTTTGGTTGCTACTATGATTTTGTTACTGATTTGGTGTCGAAGCTTCTAATCGTGGTCGGGTTATTGGTAGAAGAAGCATTAGTGGGTGCGTTATGTGATGACCCAAATTCAGTTCGCTGCTTCTTAGGCCCGCCAGAAGACGACCCAAAAAATCCGCCTGCACCGCCACCAAATGTCGTTGGATATTAGAAAATGTTGCTGCTCGGTTTGGTTTCTTCTTGTCCTTCCATTTAAGTAAGACACTCAGAGAGATAGAGACTTGCAGATGAAGAACAAAACGAACCGGAACCAAACCGGCGAAAAGAGTTAACAAGAAATGTATGTATGTATATGTATATATGCATATTCTCACGCAAGATCCATCTTGTTGCTGGCAAGGAGAGAAATGGATCAAGAAATGATGTTAAGTCGTCATCGTGGTCCAAAAGATATCTCTTTTCCTCTGCCTCCTCCCAACTCAGCCTTACCATCCTGACCTCCTCTGCCCCACCTAAGACGGTCCCTATCGAGGAAGAGATCACTTGAACAACTTCTGCTCAAGCAGAAGCATAGAATTTACACTACATCAGACTCCACTAGTGTGCACCAATAAAAAAAATCCAAATATGTGAATCAAGAAATTTGTATTGTACTTTACTTAACATTAAAGAGTTTTAGTTTTACAATCGTGTTTTGAAATTCGATCATTAAAGACCCTAATTTTTCTTTGGATAGGAATATACGAATCCTTTTATATTGCAAGGTGACGGTTAAGTGACAACGAACTCACTTGAGAAGATCGATATGCGGGTAGGAGCAAATAAAACATAAAAGTATAATTATATAAAATTGCTTCATCAAAATAAAAGCTGGAATAACTCAGTTTTTTTTTTTTTTGCTAAAGTTGGTTAGAGCGTGTGGCTATTAACCACAAGGTCGGATGTTCAAGCCCTCCTTCTAGCATGAAATATTTTTTTTGTCTTCAAGGTGGTCTCGAACAGAATTGACAGGTCTCACCAGATCAAACCCCCTAAACATGCAAGTTAGGCTTGTCCAAAAATACAGGTTCAGCCGAACTGAACTGGTAGAGGTCCGATACTGGTTTAATACCAAAACCAGACGGCTTTTTTAGGCTTCAAGTATGCCATATCAAAATAGTAGTTTCAATTCAGTTCGAATCGACTCGTTTTTTTTTTAAATGGTTTATACTTAAATTCAAATCAAACCACTTTAAACCTATATAATCAAACCAATAAACGAAACCGGTCTGAAGGACTTCTTCAATGAACCACTATAATTGTTTTTGATTTTCCTCCTTCTCGTTCATCCTTGCTATTCCTCATTGCCGTTCCTTTGGTTGCTACTATGATTTTGTTACTGATTTGGTGTCGAAGCTTCTAATCGTGGTCGGGTTATTGGTAGAAGAAGCATTAGTGGGTGCGTTATGTGATGACCCAAATTCAGTTCGCTGCTTCTTAGGCCCGCCAGAAGACGACCCAAAAAATCCGCCTGCACCGCCACCAAATGTCGTTGGATATTAGAAAATGTTGCTGCTCGGTTTGGTTTCTTCTTGTCCTTCCATTTAAGTAAGACACTCAGAGAGATAGAGACTTGCAGATGAAGAACAAAACGAACCGGAACCAAACCGGCGAAAAGAGTTAACAAGAAATGTATGTATGTATATGTATATATGCATATTCTCACGCAAGATCCATCTTGTTGCTGGCAAGGAGAGAAATGGATCAAGAAATGATGTTAAGTCGTCATCGTGGTCCAAAAGATATCTCTTTTCCTCTGCCTCCTCCCAACTCAGCCTTACCATCCTGACCTCCTCTGCCCCACCTAAGACGGTCCCTATCGAGGAAGAGATCACTTGAACAACTTCTGCTCAAGCAGAAGCATAGAATTTACACTACATCAGACTCCACTAGTGTGCACCAATAAAAAAAATCCAAATATGTGAATCAAGAAATTTGTATTGTACTTTACTTAACATTAAAGAGTTTTAGTTTTACAATCGTGTTTTAAAATTCGATCATTAAAGACCCTAATTTTTCTTTGGATAGGAATATACGAATCCTTTTATAATGCAAGGTGACGGTTAAGTGACAACGAACTCACTTGAGAAGATCGATATGCGGGTAGGAGCAAATAAAACATAAAAGTATAATTATATAAAATTGCTTCATCAAAATAAAAGCTGGAATAACTCAGTTTTTTTTGTTTTTTTTGCTAAAGTTGGTTAGAGCGTGTGGCTATTAACCACAAGGTCGGATGTTCAAGCCCTCCTTCTAGCATGAAATATTTTTTTTGTCTTCAAGGTGGTCTCGAACAGAATTGACAGGTCTCACCAGATCAAACCCCCTAAACATGCAAGTTAGGATTGTCCAAAAATACAGGTTCAGCCGAACTGAACTGGTAGAGGTCCGATACTGGTTTGAACCAGTTCGGCTGAACTAATACCAAAACCAGACGGCTTTTTTAGGCTTCAAGTATGCCATATCAAAATAGTAGTTTCAATTCAGTTCGAATCGACTCGTTTTTTTTTAAAATGGTTTATACTTAAATTCAAATCAAACCACTTTAAACCTATATAATCAAACCAATAAACGAAACCGGTCTGAAGGACTTCTTCAATGAACCACTATAATTGTTTTTGATTTTCCTCCTTCTCGTTCATCCTTGCTATTCCTCATTGCCGTTCCTTTGGTTGCTACTATGATTTTGTTACTGATTTGGTGTCGAAGCTTCTAATCGTGGTCGGGTTATTGGTAGAAGAAGCATTAGTGGGTGCGTTATGTGATGACCGAAATTCAGTTCGCTGCTTCTTAGGCCCGCCAGAAGACGACCCAAAAAATCCGCCTGCACCGCCACCAAATGTCGTTGGATATTAGAAAATGTTGCTGCTCGGTTTGGTTTCTTCTTGTCCTTCCATTTAAGTAAGACACTCAGAGAGATAGAGACTTGCAGATGAAGAACAAAACGAACCGGAACCAAACCGGCGAAAAGAGTTAACAAGAAATGGATGTATGTATGTATATATGCATATTCTCACGCAAGATCCATCTTGTTGCTGGCAAGGAGAGAAATGGATCAAGAAATGATGTTAAGTCGTCATCGTGGTCCAAAAGATATCTCTTTTCCTCTGCCTCCTCCCAACTCAGCCTTACCATCCTGACCTCCTCTGCCCCACCTAAGACGGTCCCTATCGAGGAAGAGATCACTTGAACAACTTCTGCTCAAGCAGAAGCATAGAATTTACACTACATCAGACTCCACTAGTGTGCACCAATAAAAAAAATCCAAATATGTGAATCAAGAAATTTGTATTGTACTTTACTTAACATTAAAGAGTTTTAGTTTTACAATCGTGTTTTAAAATTCGATCATTAAAGACCCTAATTTTTCTTTGGATAGGAATATACGAATCCTTTTATATTGCAAGGTGACGGTTAAGTGACAACGAACTCACTTGAGAAGATCGATATGCGGGTAGGAGCAAATAAAACATAAAAGTATAATTATATAAAATTGCTTCATCAAAATAAAAGCTGGAATAACTCAGTTTTTTTTTTTTTTTTTGCTAAAGTTGGTTAGAGCGTGTGGCTATTAACCACAAGGTCGGATGTTCAAGCCCTCCTTCTAGCATGAAATATTTTTTTTGTCTTCAAGGTGGTCTCGAACAGAATTGACAGGTCTCACCAGATCAAACCCCCTAAACATGCAAGTTAGGCTTGTCCAAAAATACAGGTTCAGCCGAACTGAACTGGTAGAGGTCCGATACTGGTTTGAACCAGTTCGGCTGAACTAATACCAAAACCAGACGGCTTTTTTAGGCTTCAAGTAAGCCAGATCAAAATAGTAGTTTCAATTCAGTTCGAATCGACTCGTTTTTTTTATAATGGTTTATACTTAAAATTCAAATCAAACCACTTTAAACCTATATAATCAAACCAATAATCGAAACCGGTCTGAAGAACTTCTTCAATAAACCACTATAAATGTTTTGATTTTCCTCCTTCTCGTTCATCCTTGCTATTCCTCATTGCCGTTCCTTTGGTTGCTACTATGATTTTGTTACTGATTTGGTGTCGAAGCTTCTAATCGTGGTCGGGTTATTGGTAGAAGAAGCATTAGTGGGTGCGTTATGTGATGACCCAAATTCAATTCGCTGCTTCTTAGGCCCGCCAGAAGACGACCCAAAAAATCCGCCTGCACCGCCACCAAATGTCGTTGGTTATTAGAAAATGTTGCTGCTCGGTTTGGTTTCTTCTTGTCCTTCCATTTCTAAAGTAAGACACTCAGAGAGATAGAGACTTGCAGATGAAGAACAAAACGAACCGGAACCAAACCGGCGAAAAGAGTTAACAAGAAATGGATGTATGTATGTATATATGCATATTCTCACGCAAGATCCATCTTGTTGCTGGCAAGGAGAGAAATGGATCAAGAAATGATGTTAAGTCGTCATCGTGGTCCAAAAGATATCTCTTTTCCTCTGCCTCCTCCCAACTCAGCCTTACCATCCTGACCTCCTCTGCCCCACCTAAGACGGTCCCTATCGAGGAAGAGATCACTTGAACAACTTCTGCTCAAGCAGAAGCATAGAATTTACACTACATCAGACTCCACTAGTGTGCACCAATAAAAAAAATCCAAATATGTGAATCAAGAAATTTGTATTGTACTTTACTTAAAATTAAAGAGTTTTAGTTTTACAATCGTGTTTTAAAATTCGATCATTAAAGACCCTAATTTTTCTTTGGATAGGAATATACGAATCCTTTTATATTGCAAGGTGACGGTTAAGTGACAACGAACTCACTTGAGAAGATCGATATGCGGGTAGGAGCAAATAAAACATAAAAGTATAATTATATAAAATTGCTTCATCAAAATAAAAGCTGGAATAACTCAGTTTTTTTTTTTTTTTGCTAAAGTTGGTTAGAGCGTGTGGCTATTAACCACAAGGTCGGATGTTCAAGCCCTCCTTCTAGCATGAAATATTTTTTTTGTCTTCAAGGTGGTCTCGAACAGAATTGACAGGTCTCACCAGATCTAACCCCCTAAACATGCAAGTTAGGCTTGTCCAAAAATACAGGTTCAGCCGAACTGAACTGGTAGAGGTCCGATACTGGTTTAATAACAAAACCAGACGGCTTTTTTAGGCTTCAAGTATGCCATATCAAAATAGTAGTTTTAATTCAGTTCGAATCGACTAGTTTTTTTTTAAAATGGTTTATACTTAAATTCAAATCAAACCACTTTAAACCTATATAATCAAACCAATAAACGAAACCGGTCTGAAGGACTTCTTCAATGAACCACTATAATTGTTTTTGATTTTCCTCCTTCTCGTTCATCCTTGCTATTCCTCATTGCCGTTCCTTTGGTTGCTACTATGATTTTGTTACTGATTTGGTGTCGAAGCTTCTAATCGTGGTCGGGTTATTGGTAGAAGAAGCATTAGTGGGTGCGTTATGTGATGACCCAAATTCAATTCGCTGCTTCTTAGGCCCGCCAGAAGACGACCCAAAAAATCCGCCTGCACCGCCACCAAATGTCGTTGGATATTAGAAAATGTTGTTGCTCAGTTTGGTTTCTTCTTGTCCTTCCATTTCTAAAGTAAGACACTCAGAGAGATAGAGACTTGCAGATGAAGAACAAAACGAACCGGAACCGAACCGGCGAAAAGAGTTAACAAGAAATGTATGTATGTATGTATATATGCATATTCTCACGCCAGATCCATCTTGTTGCTGGCAAGGAGAGAAATGGATCAAGAAATGATGTTAAGTCGTCATCGTGGTCCAAAAGATATCTCTTTTCCTCTGCCTCCTCCCAACTCAGCCTTACCATCCTGACCTCCTCTGCCCCACCTAAGACGGTCCCTATCGAGGAAGAGATCACTTGAACAACTTCTGCTCAAGCAGAAGCATAGAATTTACACTACATCAGACTCCACTAGTGTGCACCAATAAAAAAAATCCAAATATGTGAATCAAGAAATTTGTATTGTACTTTACTTAACATTAAAGAGTTTTAGTTTTACAATCGTGTTTTAAAATTCGATCATTAAAGACCCTAATTTTTCTTTGGATAGGAATATACGAATCCTTTTATATTGCAAGGTGACGGTTAAGTGACAACGAACTCACTTGAGAAGATCGATATGCGGGTAGGAGCAAATAAAACATAAAAGTATAATTATATAAAATTGCTTCATCAAAATAAAAGCTGGAATAACTCAGTTTTTTTTTTTTTTTTGCTAAAGTTGGTTAGAGCGTGTGGCTATTAACCACAAGGTCGGATGTTCAAGCCCTCCTTCTAGCATGAAATATTTTTTTTGTCTTCAAGGTGGTCTCGAACAGAATTGACAGGTCTCACCAGATCAAACCCCCTAAACATGCAAGTTAGGCTTGTCCAAAAATACAGGTTCAGCCGAATTGAACTGGTAGAGGTCCGATACTGGTTTAATACCAAAACCAGACGGCTTTTTTAGGCTTCAAGTATGCCATATCAAAATAGTAGTTTCAATTCAGTTTGAATCAACTCGTTTTTTTTTAAAATGGTTTATACTTAAATTCAAATCAAACCACTTTAAACCTATATAATCAAACCAATAAACGAAACCGGTCTGAAGGACTTCTTCAATGAACCACTATAATTGTTTTTGATTTTCCTCCTTCTCGTTCATCCTTGCTATTCCTCATTGCCGTTCCTTTGGTTGCTACTATGATTTTGTTACTGATTTGGTGTCGAAGCTTCTAATCGTGGTCGGGTTATTGGTAGAAGAAGCATTAGTGGGTGCGTTATGTGATGACCCAAATTCAATTCGCTGCTTCTTAGGCCCGCCAGAAGACGACCCAAAAAATCCGCCTGCACCGCCACCAAATGTCGTTGGATATTAGAAAATGTTGCTGCTCGGTTTGGTTTCTTCTTGTCCTTCCATTTCTAAAGTAAGACACTCAGAGAGATAGAGACTTGCAGATGAAGAACAAAACGAACCGGAACCAAACCGGCGAAAAGAGTTAACAAGAAATGGATGTATGTATGTATATATGCATATTCTCACGCAAGATCCATCTTGTTGCTGGCAAGGAGAGAAATGGATCAAGAAATGATGTTAAGTCGTCATCGTGGTCCAAAAGATATCTCTTTTCCTCTGCCTCCTCCCAACTCAGCCTTACCATCCTGACCTCCTCTGCCCCACCTAAGACGGTCCCTATCGAGGAAGAGATCACTTGAACAACTTCTGCTCAAGCAGAAGCATAGAATTTACACTACATCAGACTCCACTAGTGTGCACCAATAAAAAAAATCCAAATATGTGAATCAAGAAATTTGTATTGTACTTTACTTAACATTAAAGAGTTTTAGTTTTACAATCGTGTTTTAAAATTCGATCATTAAAGACCCTAATTTTTCTTTGGATAGGAATATACGAATCCTTTTATATTGCAAGGTGACGGTTAAGTGACAACGAACTCACTTGAGAAGATCGATATGCGGGTAGGAGCAAATAAAACATAAAAGTATAATTATATAAAATTGCTTCATCAAAATAAAAGCTGGAATAACTCAGTTTTTTTGTTTTTTTTTGCTAAAGTTGGTTAGAGCGTGTGGCTATTAACCACAAGGTCGGATGTTCAAGCCCTCCTTCTAGCATGAAATATTTTTTTTGTCTTCAAGGTGGTCTCGAACAGAATTGACAGGTCTCACCAGATCTAACCCCCTAAACATGCAAGTTAGGCTTGTCTAAAAATACAGGTTCAGCCGAACTGAACTGGTAGAGGTCCGATACTGGTTTGAACCAGTTCGGCTGAACTAATACCAAAACCAGACGGCTTTTTTAGGCTTCAAGTAAGCCAGATCAAAATAGTAGTTTCAATTCAGTTCGAATCGACTCGTTTTTTTTATAATGGTTTATACTTAAAATTCAAATCAAACCACTTTAAACCTATATAATCAAACCAATAATCGAAACCGGTCTGAAGGACTTCTTCAATAAACCACTATAATTGTTTTGATTTTCCTCCTTCTCGTTCATCCTTGCTATTCCTCATTGCCGTTCCTTTGGTTGCTACTATGATTTTGTTACTGATTTGGTGTCGAAGCTTCTAATCGTGGTCGGGTTATTGGTAGAAGAAGCATTAGTGGGTGCGTTATGTGATGACCCAAATTCAATTCGCTGCTTCTTAGGCCCGCCAGAAGACGACCCAAAAAATCCGCCTGCACCGCCACCAAATGTCGTTGGATATTAGAAAATGTTGCTGCTCGGTTTGGTTTCTTCTTGTCCTTCCATTTCTAAAGTAAGACACTCAGAGAGATAGAGACTTGCAGATGAAGAACAAAACGAACCGGAACCAAACCGGCGAAAAGAGTTAACAAGAAATGGATGTATGTATGTATATATGCATATTCTCACGCAAGATCCATCTTGTTGCTGGCAAGGAGAGAAATGGATCAAGAAATGATGTTAAGTCGTCATCGTGGTCCAAAAGATATCTCTTTTCCTCTGCCTCCTCCCAACTCAGCCTTACCATCCTGACCTCCTCTGCCCCACCTAAGACGGTCCCTATCGAGGAAGAGATCACTTGAACAACTTCTGCTCAAGCAGAAGCATAGAATTTACACTACATCAGACTCCACTAGTGTGCACCAATAAAAAAATCCAAATATGTGAATCAAGAAATTTGTATTGTACTTTACTTAACATTAAAGAGTTTTAGTTTTACAATCGTGTTTTAAAATTCGATCATTAAAGACCCTAATTTTTCTTTGGATAGGAATATACGAATCCTTTTATATTGCAAGTTGACGGTTAAGTGACAACGAACTCACTTGAGAAGATCGATATGCGGGTAGGAGCAAATAAAACATAAAAGTATAATTATATAAAATTGCTTCATCAAAATAAAAGCTGGAATAACTCAGTTTTTTTTTTTTTTTTTGCTAAAGTTGGTTAGAGCGTGTGGCTATTAACCACAAGGTCGGATGTTCAAGCCCTCCTTCTAGCATGAAATATTTTTTTTGTCTTCAAGGTGGTCTCGAACAGAATTGACAGGTCTCACCAGATCAAACCCCCTAAACATGCAAGTTAGGCTTGTCCAAAAATACAGGTTCAGCCGAACTGAACTGGTAGAGGTCCGATACTGGCTTGAACCAGTTCGGCTGAACTAATACCAAAACCAGACGGCTTTTTTAGGCTTCAAGTAAGCCAGATCAAAATAGTAGTTTCAATTCAGTTCGAATCGACTCGTTTTTTTTATAATGGTTTATACTTAAAATTCAAATCAAACCACTTTAAACCTATATAATCAAACCAATAATCAAAACCGGTCTGAAGGACTTCTTCAATAAACCACTATAATTGTTTTGATTTTCGTCCTTCTCGTTCATCCTTGCTATTCCTCATTGCCGTTCCTTTGGTTGCTACTATGATTTTGTTACTGATTTGGTGTCGAAGCTTCTAATCGTGGTCGGGTTATTGGTAGAAGAAGCATTAGTGGGTGCGTTATGTGATGACCCAAATTCAATTCGCTGCTTCTTAGGCCCGCCAGAAGACGACCCAAAAAATCCGCCTGCACCGCCACCAAATGTCGTTGGATATTAGAAAATGTTGCTGCTCGGTTTGGTTTCTTCTTGTCCTTCCATTTCTAAAGTAAGACACTCAGAGAGATAGAGACTTGCAGATGAAGAACAAAACGAACCGGAACCAAACCGGCGAAAAGAGTTAACAAGAAATGGATGTATGTATGTATATATGCATATTCTCACGCAAGATCCATCTTGTTGCTGGCAAGGAGAGAAATGGATCAAGAAATGATGTTAAGTCGTCATCGTGGTCCAAAAGATATCTCTTTTCCTCTGCCTCCTCCCAACTCAGCCTTACCATCCTGACCTCCTCTGCCCCACCTAAGACGGTCCCTATCGAGGAAGAGATCACTTGAACAACTTCTGCTCAAGCAGAAGCATAGAATTTACACTACATCAGACTCCACTAGTGTGCACCAATAACAAAAATCCAAATATGTGAATCAAGAAATTTGTATTGTACTTTACTTAACATTAAAGAGTTTTAGTTTTACAATCGTGTTTTAAAATTCGATCATTAAAGACCCTAATTTTTCTTTGGATAGGAATATACGAATCCTTTTATATTGCAAGGTGACGGTTAAGTGACAACGAACTCACTTGAGAAGATCGATATGCGGGTAGGAGCAAATAAAACATAAAAGTATAATTATATAAAATTGCTTCATCAAAATAAAAGCTGGAATAACTCAGTTTTTTTGTTTTTTTTTGCTAAAGTTGGTTAGAGCGTGTGGCTATTAACCACAAGGTCGGATGTTCAAGCCCTCCTTCTAGCATGAAATATTTTTTTTGTCTTCAAGGTGGTCTCGAACAGAATTGACAGGTCTCACCAGATCTAACCCCCTAAACATGCAAGTTAGGCTTGTCTAAAAATACAGGTTCAGCCGAACTGAACTGGTAGAGGTCCGATACTGGTTTGAACCAGTTCGGCTGAACTAATACCAAAACCAGACGGCTTTTTTAGGCTTCAAGTAAGCCAGATCAAAATAGTAGTTTCAATTCAGTTCGAATCGACTCGTTTTTTTTATAATGGTTTATACTTAAAATTCAAATCAAACCACTTTAAACCTATATAATCAAACCAATAATCGAAACCGGTCTGAAGGACTTCTTCAATAAACCACTATAATTGTTTTGATTTTCCTCCTTCTCGTTCATCCTTGCTATTCCTCATTGCCGTTCCTTTGGTTGCTACTATGATTTTGTTACTGATTTGGTGTCGAAGCTTCTAATCGTGGTCGGGTTATTGGTAGAAGAAGCATTAGTGGGTGCGTTATGTGATGACCCAAATTCAATTCGCTGCTTCTTAGGCCCGCCAGAAGACGACCCAAAAAATCCGCCTGCACCGCCACCAAATGTCGTTGGATATTAGAAAATGTTGCTGCTCGGTTTGGTTTCTTCTTGTCCTTCCATTTCTAAAGTAAGACACTCAGAGAGATAGAGACTTGCAGATGAAGAACAAAACGAACCGGAACCAAACCGGCGAAAAGAGTTAACAAGAAATGGATGTATGTATGTATATATGCATATTCTCACGCAAGATCCATCTTGTTGCTGGCAAGGAGAGAAATGGATCAAGAAATGATGTTAAGTCGTCATCGTGGTCCAAAAGATATCTCTTTTCCTCTGCCTCCTCCCAACTCAGCCTTACCATCCTGACCTCCTCTGCCCCACCTAAGACGGTCCCTATCGAGGAAGAGATCACTTGAACAACTTCTGCTCAAGCAGAAGCATAGAATTTACACTACATCAGACTCCACTAGTGTGCACCAATAAAAAAATCCAAATATGTGAATCAAGAAATTTGTATTGTACTTTACTTAACATTAAAGAGTTTTAGTTTTACAATCGTGTTTTAAAATTCGATCATTAAAGACCCTAATTTTTCTTTGGATAGGAATATACGAATCCTTTTATATTGCAAGTTGACGGTTAAGTGACAACGAACTCACTTGAGAAGATCGATATGCGGGTAGGAGCAAATAAAACATAAAAGTATAATTATATAAAATTGCTTCATCAAAATAAAAGCTGGAATAACTCAGTTTTTTTTTTTTTTTTTGCTAAAGTTGGTTAGAGCGTGTGGCTATTAACCACAAGGTCGGATGTTCAAGCCCTCCTTCTAGCATGAAATATTTTTTTTGTCTTCAAGGTGGTCTCGAACAGAATTGACAGGTCTCACCAGATCAAACCCCCTAAACATGCAAGTTAGGCTTGTCCAAAAATACAGGTTCAGCCGAACTGAACTGGTAGAGGTCCGATACTGGCTTGAACCAGTTCGGCTGAACTAATACCAAAACCAGACGGCTTTTTTAGGCTTCAAGTAAGCCAGATCAAAATAGTAGTTTCAATTCAGTTCGAATCGACTCGTTTTTTTTATAATGGTTTATACTTAAAATTCAAATCAAACCACTTTAAACCTATATAATCAAACCAATAATCGAAACCGGTCTGAAGGACTTCTTCAATAAACCACTATAATTGTTTTGATTTTCCTCCTTCTCGTTCATCCTTGCTATTCCTCATTGCCGTTCCTTTGGTTGCTACTATGATTTTGTTACTGATTTGGTGTCGAAGCTTCTAATCGTGGTCGGGTTATTGGTAGAAGAAGCATTAGTGGGTGCGTTATGTGATGACCCAAATTCAATTCGCTGCTTCTTAGGCCCGCCAGAAGACGACCCAAAAAATCCGCCTGCACCGCCACCAAATGTCGTTGGATATTAGAAAATGTTGCTGCTCGGTTTGGTTTCTTCTTGTCCTTCCATTTCTAAAGTAAGACACTCAGAGAGATAGAGACTTGCAGATGAAGAACAAAACGAACCGGAACCAAACCGGCGAAAAGAGTTAACAAGAAATGGATGTATGTATGTATATATGCATATTCTCACGCAAGATCCATCTTGTTGCTGGCAAGGAGAGAAATGGATCAAGAAATGATGTTAAGTCGTCATCGTGGTCCAAAAGATATCTCTTTTCCTCTGCCTCCTCCCAACTCAGCCTTACCATCCTGACCTCCTCTGCCCCACCTAAGACGGTCCCTATCGAGGAAGAGATCACTTGAACAACTTCTGCTCAAGCAGAAGCATAGAATTTACACTACATCAGACTCCACTAGTGTGCACCAATAAAAAAAATCCAAATATGTGAATCAAGAAATTTGTATTGTACTTTACTTAACATTAAAGAGTTTTAGTTTTACAATCGTGTTTTAAAATTCGATCATTAAAGACCCTAATTTTTCTTTGGATAGGAATATACGAATCCTTTTATATTGCAAGGTGACGGTTAAGTGACAACGAACTCACTTGAGAAGATCGATATGCGGGTAGGAGCAAATAAAACATAAAAGTATAATTATATAAAATTGCTTCATCAAAATAAAAGCTGGAATAACTCAGTTTTTTTTTTTTTTTTTGCTAAAGTTGGTTAGAGCGTGTGGCTATTAACCACAAGGTCGGATGTTCAAGCCCTCCTTCTAGCATGAAATATTTTTTTTGTCTTCAAGGTGGTCTCGAACAGAATTGACAGGTCTCACCAGATCAAACCCCCTAAACATGCAAGTTAGGCTTGTCCAAAAATACAGGTTCAGCCGAACTGAACTGGTAGAGGTCCGATACTGGTTTGAACCAGTTCGGCTGAACTAATACCAAAACCAGACGGCTTTTTTAGGCTTCAAGTAAGCCAGATCAAAATAGTAGTTTCAATTCAGTTCGAATCGACTCGTTTTTTTTTATAATGGTTTATACTTAAAATTCAAATCAAACCACTTTAAACCTATATAATCAAACCAATAATCAAAACCGGTCTGAAGGACTTCTTCAATAAACCACTATAATTGTTTTGATTTTCGTCCTTCTCGTTCATCCTTGCTATTCCTCATTGCCGTTCCTTTGGTTGCTACTATGATTTTGTTACTGATTTGGTGTCGAAGCTTCTAATCGTGGTCGGGTTATTGGTAGAAGAAGCATTAGTGGGTGCGTTATGTGATGACCCAAATTCAATTCGCTGCTTCTTAGGCCCGCCAGAAGACGACCCAAAAAATCCGCCTGCACCGCCACCAAATGTCGTTGGATATTAGAAAATGTTGCTGCTCGGTTTGGTTTCTTCTTGTCCTTCCATTTCTAAAGTAAGACACTCAGAGAGATAGAGACTTGCAGATGAAGAACAAAACGAACCGGAACCAAACCGGCGAAAAGAGTTAACAAGAAATGGATGTATGTATGTATATATGCATATTCTCACGCAAGATCCATCTTGTTGCTGGCAAGGAGAGAAATGGATCAAGAAATGATGTTAAGTCGTCATCGTGGTCCAAAAGATATCTCTTTTCCTCTGCCTCCTCCCAACTCAGCCTTACCATCCTGACCTCCTCTGCCCCACCTAAGACGGTCCCTATCGAGGAAGAGATCACTTGAACAACTTCTGCTCAAGCAGAAGCATAGAATTTACACTACATCAGACTCCACTAGTGTGCACCAATAAAAAAAATCCAAATATGTGAATCAAGAAATTTGTATTGTACTTTACTTAACATTAAAGAGTTTTAGTTTTACAATCGTGTTTTAAAATTCGATCATTAAAGACCCTAATTTTTCTTTGGATAGGAATATACGAATCCTTTTATATTGCAAGGTGACGGTTAAGTGACAACGAACTCACTTGAGAAGATCGATATGCGGGTAGGAGCAAATAAAACATAAAAGTATAATTATATAAAATTGCTTCATCAAAATAAAAGCTGGAATAACTCAGTTTTTTTGTTTTTTTTTGCTAAAGTTGGTTAGAGCGTGTGGCTATTAACCACAAGGTCGGATGTTCAAGCCCTCCTTCTAGCATGAAATATTTTTTTTGTCTTCAAGGTGGTCTCGAACAGAATTGACAGGTCTCACCAGATCAAACCCCCTAAACATGCAAGTTAGGCTTGTCCAAAAATACAGGTTCAGCCGAACTGAACTGGTAGAGGTCCGATACTGGTTTGAACCAGTTCGGCTGAACTAATACCAAAACCAGACGGCTTTTTTAGGCTTCAAGTAAGCCAGATCAAAATAGTAGTTTCAATTCAGTTCGAATCGACTCGTTTTTTTTATAATGGTTTATACTTAAAATTCAAATCAAACCACTTTAAACCTATATAATCAAACCAATAATCGAAACCGGTCTGAAGGACTTCTTCAATAAACCACTATAATTGTTTTGATTTTCGTCCTTCTCGTTCATCCTTGCTATTCCTCATTGCCGTTCCTTTGGTTGCTACTATGATTTTGTTACTGATTTGGTGTCGAAGCTTCTAATCGTGGTCGGGTTATTGGTAGAAGAAGCATTAGTGGGTGCGTTATGTGATGACCCAAATTCAATTCGCTGCTTCTTAGGCCCGCCAGAAGACGACCCAAAAAATCCGCCTGCACCGCCACCAAATGTCGTTGGATATTAGAAAATGTTGCTGCTCGGTTTGGTTTCTTCTTGTCCTTCCATTTCTAAAGTAAGACACTCAGAGAGATAGAGACTTGCAGATGAAGAACAAAACGAACCGGAACCAAACCGGCGAAAAGAGTTAACAAGAAATGGATGTATGTATGTATATATGCATATTCTCACGCAAGATCCATCTTGTTGCTGGCAAGGAGAGAAATGGATCAAGAAATGATGTTAAGTCGTCATCGTGGTCCAAAAGATATCTCTTTTCCTCTGCCTCCTCCCAACTCAGCCTTACCATCCTGACCTCCTCTGCCCCACCTAAGACGGTCCCTATCGAGGAAGAGATCACTTGAACAACTTCTGCTCAAGCAGAAGCATAGAATTTACACTACATCAGACTCCACTAGTGTGCACCAATAAAAAAATCCAAATATGTGAATCAAGAAATTTGTATTGTACTTTACTTAACATTAAAGAGTTTTAGTTTTACAATCGTGTTTTAAAATTCGATCATTAAAGACCCTAATTTTTCTTTGGATAGGAATATACGAATCCTTTTATATTGCAAGTTGACGGTTAAGTGACAACGAACTCACTTGAGAAGATCGATATGCGGGTAGGAGCAAATAAAACATAAAAGTATAATTATATAAAATTGCTTCATCAAAATAAAAGCTGGAATAACTCAGTTTTTTTTTTTTTTTTTGCTAAAGTTGGTTAGAGCGTGTGGCTATTAACCACAAGGTCGGATGTTCAAGCCCTCCTTCTAGCATGAAATATTTTTTTTGTCTTCAAGGTGGTCTCGAACAGAATTGACAGGTCTCACCAGATCAAACCCCCTAAACATGCAAGTTAGGCTTGTCCAAAAATACAGGTTCAGCCGAACTGAACTGGTAGAGGTCCGATACTGGCTTGAACCAGTTCGGCTGAACTAATACCAAAACCAGACGGCTTTTTTAGGCTTCAAGTAAGCCAGATCAAAATAGTAGTTTCAATTCAGTTCGAATCGACTCGTTTTTTTTATAATGGTTTATACTTAAAATTCAAATCAAACCACTTTAAACCTATATAATCAAACCAATAATCGAAACCGGTCTGAAGGACTTCTTCAATAAACCACTATAATTGTTTTGATTTTCCTCCTTCTCGTTCATCCTTGCTATTCCTCATTGCCGTTCCTTTGGTTGCTACTATGATTTTGTTACTGATTTGGTGTCGAAGCTTCTAATCGTGGTCGGGTTATTGGTAGAAGAAGCATTAGTGGGTGCGTTATGTGATGACCCAAATTCAATTCGCTGCTTCTTAGGCCCGCCAGAAGACGACCCAAAAAATCCGCCTGCACCGCCACCAAATGTCGTTGGATATTAGAAAATGTTGCTGCTCGGTTTGGTTTCTTCTTGTCCTTCCATTTCTAAAGTAAGACACTCAGAGAGATAGAGACTTGCAGATGAAGAACAAAACGAACCGGAACCAAACCGGCGAAAAGAGTTAACAAGAAATGGATGTATGTATGTATATATGCATATTCTCACGCAAGATCCATCTTGTTGCTGGCAAGGAGAGAAATGGATCAAGAAATGATGTTAAGTCGTCATCGTGGTCCAAAAGATATCTCTTTTCCTCTGCCTCCTCCCAACTCAGCCTTACCATCCTGACCTCCTCTGCCCCACCTAAGACGGTCCCTATCGAGGAAGAGATCACTTGAACAACTTCTGCTCAAGCAGAAGCATAGAATTTACACTACATCAGACTCCACTAGTGTGCACCAATAAAAAAAATCCAAATATGTGAATCAAGAAATTTGTATTGTACTTTACTTAACATTAAAGAGTTTTAGTTTTACAATCGTGTTTTAAAATTCGATCATTAAAGACCCTAATTTTTCTTTGGATAGGAATATACGAATCCTTTTATATTGCAAGGTGACGGTTAAGTGACAACGAACTCACTTGAGAAGATCGATATGCGGGTAGGAGCAAATAAAACATAAAAGTATAATTATATAAAATTGCTTCATCAAAATAAAAGCTGGAATAACTCAGTTTTTTTTTTTTTTTTTGCTAAAGTTGGTTAGAGCGTGTGGCTATTAACCACAAGGTCGGATGTTCAAGCCCTCCTTCTAGCATGAAATATTTTTTTTGTCTTCAAGGTGGTCTCGAACAGAATTGACAGGTCTCACCAGATCAAACCCCCTAAACATGCAAGTTAGGCTTGTCCAAAAATACAGGTTCAGCCGAACTGAACTGGTAGAGGTCCGATACTGGTTTGAACCAGTTCGGCTGAACTAATACCAAAACCAGACGGCTTTTTTAGGCTTCAAGTAAGCCAGATCAAAATAGTAGTTTCAATTCAGTTCGAATCGACTCGTTTTTTTTTATAATGGTTTATACTTAAAATTCAAATCAAACCACTTTAAACCTATATAATCAAACCAATAATCAAAACCGGTCTGAAGGACTTCTTCAATAAACCACTATAATTGTTTTGATTTTCGTCCTTCTCGTTCATCCTTGCTATTCCTCATTGCCGTTCCTTTGGTTGCTACTATGATTTTGTTACTGATTTGGTGTCGAAGCTTCTAATCGTGGTCGGGTTATTGGTAGAAGAAGCATTAGTGGGTGCGTTATGTGATGACCCAAATTCAATTCGCTGCTTCTTAGGCCCGCCAGAAGACGACCCAAAAAATCCGCCTGCACCGCCACCAAATGTCGTTGGATATTAGAAAATGTTGCTGCTCGGTTTGGTTTCTTCTTGTCCTTCCATTTCTAAAGTAAGACACTCAGAGAGATAGAGACTTGCAGATGAAGAACAAAACGAACCGGAACCAAACCGGCGAAAAGAGTTAACAAGAAATGGATGTATGTATGTATATATGCATATTCTCACGCAAGATCCATCTTGTTGCTGGCAAGGAGAGAAATGGATCAAGAAATGATGTTAAGTCGTCATCGTGGTCCAAAAGATATCTCTTTTCCTCTGCCTCCTCCCAACTCAGCCTTACCATCCTGACCTCCTCTGCCCCACCTAAGACGGTCCCTATCGAGGAAGAGATCACTTGAACAACTTCTGCTCAAGCAGAAGCATAGAATTTACACTACATCAGACTCCACTAGTGTGCACCAATAAAAAAAATCCAAATATGTGAATCAAGAAATTTGTATTGTACTTTACTTAACATTAAAGAGTTTTAGTTTTACAATCGTGTTTTAAAATTCGATCATTAAAGACCCTAATTTTTCTTTGGATAGGAATATACGAATCCTTTTATATTGCAAGGTGACGGTTAAGTGACAACGAACTCACTTGAGAAGATCGATATGCGGGTAGGAGCAAATAAAACATAAAAGTATAATTATATAAAATTGCTTCATCAAAATAAAAGCTGGAATAACTCAGTTTTTTTGTTTTTTTTTGCTAAAGTTGGTTAGAGCGTGTGGCTATTAACCACAAGGTCGGATGTTCAAGCCCTCCTTCTAGCATGAAATATTTTTTTTGTCTTCAAGGTGGTCTCGAACAGAATTGACAGGTCTCACCAGATCAAACCCCCTAAACATGCAAGTTAGGCTTGTCCAAAAATACAGGTTCAGCCGAACTGAACTGGTAGAGGTCCGATACTGGTTTGAACCAGTTCGGCTGAACTAATACCAAAACCAGACGGCTTTTTTAGGCTTCAAGTAAGCCAGATCAAAATAGTAGTTTCAATTCAGTTCGAATCGACTCGTTTTTTTTATAATGGTTTATACTTAAAATTCAAATCAAACCACTTTAAACCTATATAATCAAACCAATAATCGAAACCGGTCTGAAGGACTTCTTCAATAAACCACTATAATTGTTTTGATTTTCGTCCTTCTCGTTCATCCTTGCTATTCCTCATTGCCGTTCCTTTGGTTGCTACTATGATTTTGTTACTGATTTGGTGTCGAAGCTTCTAATCGTGGTCGGGTTATTGGTAGAAGAAGCATTAGTGGGTGCGTTATGTGATGACCCAAATTCAATTCGCTGCTTCTTAGGCCCGCCAGAAGACGACCCAAAAAATCCGCCTGCACCGCCACCAAATGTCGTCGGATATTAGAAAATGTTGCTGCTCGGTTTGGTTTCTTCTTGTCCTTCCATTTCTAAAGTAAGACACTCAGAGAGATAGAGACTTGCAGATGAAGAACAAAACGAACCGGAACCAAACCGGCGAAAAGAGTTAACAAGAAATGGATGTATGTATGTATATATGCATATTCTCACGCAAGATCCATCTTGTTGCTGGCAAGGAGAGAAATGGATCAAGAAATGATGTTAAGTCGTCATCGTGGTCCAAAAGATATCTCTTTTCCTCTGCCTCCTCCCAACTCAGCCTTACCATCCTGACCTCCTCTGCCCCACCTAAGACGGTCCCTATCGAGGAAGAGATCACTTGAACAACTTCTGCTCAAGCAGAAGCATAGAATTTACACTACATCAGACTCCACTAGTGTGCACCAATAAAAAAAATCCAAATATGTGAATCAAGAAATTTGTATTGTACTTTACTTAACATTAAAGAGTTTTAGTTTTACAATCGTGTTTTAAAATTCGATCATTAAAGACCCTAATTTTTCTTTGGATAGGAATATACGAATCCTTTTATATTGCAAGGTGACGGTTAAGTGACAACGAACTCACTTGAGAAGATCGATATGCGGGTAGGAGCAAATAAAACATAAAAGTATAATTATATAAAATTGCTTCATCAAAATAAAAGCTGGAATAACTCAGTTTTTTTTTTTTTTTTGCTAAAGTTGGTTAGAGCGTGTGGCTATTAACCACAAGGTCGGATGTTCAAGCCCTCCTTCTAGCATGAAATATTTTTTTTGTCTTCAAGGTGGTCTCGAACAGAATTGACAGGTCTCACCAGATCAAACCCCCTAAACATGCAAGTTAGGCTTGTCCAAAAATACAGGTTCAGCCGAACTGAACTGGTAGAGGTCCGATACTGGTTTGAACCAGTTCGGCTGAACTAATACCAAAACCAGACGGCTTTTTTAGGCTTCAAGTAAGCCAGATCAAAATAGTAGTTTCAATTCAGTTCGAATCGACTCGTTTTTTTTATAATGGTTTATACTTAAAATTCAAATCAAACCACTTTAAACCTATATAATCAAACCAATAATCGAAACCGGTCTGAAGGACTTCTTCAATAAACCACTATAATTGTTTTGATTTTCCTCCTTCTCGTTCATCCTTGCTATTCCTCATTGCCGTTCCTTTGGTTGCTACTATGATTTTGTTACTGATTTGGTGTCGAAGCTTCTAATCGTGGTCGGGTTATTGGTAGAAGAAGCATTAGTGGGTGCGTTATGTGATGACCCAAATTCAATTCGCTGCTTCTTAGGCCCGCCAGAAGACGACCCAAAAAATCCGCCTGCACCGCCACCAAATGTCGTTGGATATTAGAAAATGTTGCTGCTCGGTTTGGTTTCTTCTTGTCCTTCCATTTCTAAAGTAAGACACTCAGAGAGATAGAGACTTGCAGATGAAGAACAAAACGAACCGGAACCAAACCGGCGAAAAGAGTTAACAAGAAATGGATGTATGTATGTATATATGCATATTCTCACGCAAGATCCATCTTGTTGCAGGCAAGGAGAGAAATGGATCAAGAAATGATGTTAAGTCGTCATCGTGGTCCAAAAGATATCTCTTTTCCTCTGCCTCCTCCCAACTCAGCCTTACCATCCTGACCTCCTCTGCCCCACCTAAGACGGTCCCTATCGAGGAAGAGATCACTTGAACAACTTCTGCTCAAGCAGAAGCATAGAATTTACACTACATCAGACTCCACTAGTGTGCACCAATAAAAATAATCCAAATATGTGAATCAAGAAATTTGTATTGTACTTTACTTAACATTAAAGAGTTTTAGTTTTACAATCGTGTTTTAAAATTCGATCATTAAAGACCCTAATTTTTCTTTGGATAGGAATATACGAATCCTTTTATATTGCAAGGTGACGGTTAAGTGACAACGAACTCACTTGAGAAGATCGATATGCGGGTAGGAGCAAATAAAACATAAAAGTATAATTATATAAAATTGCTTCATCAAAATAAAAGCTGGAATAACTCAGTTTTTTTTTTTTTTGCTAAAGTTGGTTAGAGCGTGTGGCTATTAACCACAAGGTCGGATGTTCAAGCCCTCCTTCTAGCATGAAATATTTTTTTTGTCTTCAAGGTGGTCTCGAACAGAATTGACAGGTCTCCCCAGATCAAACCCCCTAAACATGCAAGTTAGGCTTGTCCAAAAATACAGGTTCAGCCGAACTGAACTGGTAGAGGTCCGATACTGGTTTGAACCAGTTCGGCTGAACTAATACCAAAACCAGACGGCTTTTTTAGGCTTCAAGTAAGCCAGATCAAAATAGTAGTTTCAATTCAGTTCGAATCGACTCGTTTTTTTTATAATGGTTTATACTTAAAATTCAAATCAAACCACTTTAAACCTATATAATCAAACCAATAATCGAAACCGGTCTGAAGGACTTCTTCAATAAACCACTATAATTGTTTTGATTTTCCTCCTTCTCGTTCATCCTTGCTATTCCTCATTGCCGTTCCTTTGGTTGCTACTATGATTTTGTTACTGATTTGGTGTCGAAGCTTCTAATCGTGGTCGGGTTATTGGTAGAAGAAGCATTAGTGGGTGCGTTATGTGATGACCCAAATTCAATTCGCTGCTTCTTAGGCCCGCCAGAAGACGACCCAAAAAATCCGCCTGCACCGCCACCAAATGTCGTTGGATATTAGAAAATGTTGCTGCTCGGTTTGGTTTCTTCTTGTCCTTCCATTTCTAAAGTAAGACACTCAGAGAGATAGAGACTTGCAGATGAAGAACAAAACGAACCGGAACCAAAACGGCGAAAAGAGTTAACAAGAAATGGATGTATGTATGTATATATGCATATTCTCACGCAAGATCCATCTTGTTGCAGGCAAGGAGAGAAATGGATCAAGAAATGATGTTAAGTCGTCATCGTGGTCCAAAAGATATCTCTTTTCCTCTGCCTCCTCCCAACTCAGCCTTACCATCCTGACCTCCTCTGCCCCACCTAAGACGGTCCCTATCGAGGAAGAGATCACTTGAACAACTTCTGCTCAAGCAGAAGCATAGAATTTACACTACATCAGACTCCACTAGTGTGCACCAATAAAAAAAATCCAAATATGTGAATCAAGAAATTTGTATTGTACTTTACTTAACATTAAAGAGTTTTAGTTTTACAATCGTGTTTTAAAATTCGATCATTAAAGACCCTAATTTTTCTTTGGATAGGAATATACGAATCCTTTTATATTGCAAGGTGACGGTTAAGTGACAACGAACTCACTTGAGAAGATCGATATGCGGGTAGGAGCAAATAAAACATAAAAGTATAATTATATAAAATTGCTTCATCAAAATAAAAGCTGGAATAACTCAGTTTTTTTTTTTTTTTTGCTAAAGTTGGTTAGAGCGTGTGGCTATTAACCACAAGGTCGGATGTTCAAGCCCTCCTTCTAGCATGAAATATTTTTTTTGTCTTCAAGGTGGTCTCGAACAGAATTGACAGGTCTCCCCAGATCAAACCCCCTAAACATGCAAGTTAGGCTTGTCCAAAAATACAGGTTCAGCCGAACTGAACTGGTAGAGGTCCGATACTGGTTTGAACCAGTTCGGCTGAACTAATACCAAAACCAGACGGCTTTTTTAGGCTTCAAGTAAGCCAGATCAAAATAGTAGTTTCAATTCAGTTCGAATCGACTCGTTTTTTTTATAATGGTTTATACTTAAAATTCAAATCAAACCACTTTAAACCTATATAATCAAACCAATAATCGAAACCGGTCTGAAGGACTTCTTCAATAAACCACTATAATTGTTTTGATTTTCCTCCTTCTCGTTCATCCTTGCTATTCCTCATTGCCGTTCCTTTGGTTGCTACTATGATTTTGTTACTGATTTGGTGTCGAAGCTTCTAATCGTGGTCGGGTTATTGGTAGAAGAAGCATTAGTGGGTGCGTTATGTGATGACCCAAATTCAATTCGCTGCTTCTTAGGCCCGCCAGAAGACGACCCAAAAAATCCGCCTGCACCGCCACCAAATGTCGTTGGATATTAGAAAATGTTGCTGCTCGGTTTGGTTTCTTCTTGTCCTTCCATTTCTAAAGTAAGACACTCAGAGAGATAGAGACTTGCAGATGAAGAACAAAACGAACCGGAACCAAAACGGCGAAAAGAGTTAACAAGAAATGGATGTATGTATGTATATATGCATATTCTCACGCAAGATCCATCTTGTTGCAGGCAAGGAGAGAAATGGATCAAGAAATGATGTTAAGTCGTCATCGTGGTCCAAAAGATATCTCTTTTCCTCTGCCTCCTCCCAACTCAGCCTTACCATCCTGACCTCCTCTGCCCCACCTAAGACGGTCCCTATCGAGGAAGAGATCACTTGAACAACTTCTGCTCAAGCAGAAGCATAGAATTTACACTACATCAGACTCCACTAGTGTGCACCAATAAAAAAAATCCAAATATGTGAATCAAGAAATTTGTATTGTACTTTACTTAACATTAAAGAGTTTTAGTTTTACAATCGTGTTTTAAAATTCGATCATTAAAGACCCTAATTTTTCTTTGGATAGGAATATACGAATCCTTTTATATTGCAAGGTGACGGTTAAGTGACAACGAACTCACTTGAGAAGATCGATATGCGGGTAGGAGCAAATAAAACATAAAAGTATAATTATATAAAATTGCTTCATCAAAATAAAAGCTGGAATAACTCAGTTTTTTTTTTTTTTTTGCTAAAGTTGGTTAGAGCGTGTGGCTATTAACCACAAGGTCGGATGTTCAAGCCCTCCTTCTAGCATGAAATATTTTTTTTGTCTTCAAGGTGGTCTCGAACAGAATTGACAGGTCTCCCCAGATCAAACCCCCTAAACATGCAAGTTAGGCTTGTCCAAAAATACAGGTTCAGCCGAACTGAACTGGTAGAGGTCCGATACTGGTTTGAACCAGTTCGGCTGAACTAATACCAAAACCAGACGGCTTTTTTAGGCTTCAAGTAAGCCAGATCAAAATAGTAGTTTCAATTCAGTTCGAATCGACTCGTTTTTTTTATAATGGTTTATACTTAAAATTCAAATCAAACCACTTTAAACCTATATAATCAAACCAATAATCGAAACCGGTCTGAAGGACTTCTTCAATAAACCACTATAATTGTTTTGATTTTCCTCCTTCTCGTTCATCCTTGCTATTCCTCATTGCCGTTCCTTTGGTTGCTACTATGATTTTGTTACTGATTTGGTGTCGAAGCTTCTAATCGTGGTCGGGTTATTGGTAGAAGAAGCATTAGTGGGTGCGTTATGTGATGACCCAAATTCAATTCGCTGCTTCTTAGGCCCGCCAGAAGACGACCCAAAAAATCCGCCTGCACCGCCACCAAATGTCGTTGGATATTAGAAAATGTTGCTGCTCGGTTTGGTTTCTTCTTGTCCTTCCATTTCTAAAGTAAGACACTCAGAGAGATAGAGACTTGCAGATGAAGAACAAAACGAACCGGAACCAAAACGGCGAAAAGAGTTAACAAGAAATGGATGTATGTATGTATATATGCATATTCTCACGCAAGATCCATCTTGTTGCAGGCAAGGAGAGAAATGGATCAAGAAATGATGTTAAGTCGTCATCGTGGTCCAAAAGATATCTCTTTTCCTCTGCCTCCTCCCAACTCAGCCTTACCATCCTGACCTCCTCTGCCCCACCTAAGACGGTCCCTATCGAGGAAGAGATCACTTGAACAACTTCTGCTCAAGCAGAAGCATAGAATTTACACTACATCAGACTCCACTAGTGTGCACCAATAAAAAAAATCCAAATATGTGAATCAAGAAATTTGTATTGTACTTTACTTAACATTAAAGAGTTTTAGTTTTACAATCGTGTTTTAAAATTCGATCATTAAAGACCCTAATTTTTCTTTGGATAGGAATATACGAATCCTTTTATATTGCAAGGTGACGGTTAAGTGACAACGAACTCACTTGAGAAGATCGATATGCGGGTAGGAGCAAATAAAACATAAAAGTATAATTATATAAAATTGCTTCATCAAAATAAAAGCTGGAATAACTCAGTTTTTTTTTTTTTTTTGCTAAAGTTGGTTAGAGCGTGTGGCTATTAACCACAAGGTCGGATGTTCAAGCCCTCCTTCTAGCATGAAATATTTTTTTTGTCTTCAAGGTGGTCTCGAACAGAATTGACAGGTCTCCCCAGATCAAACCCCCTAAACATGCAAGTTAGGCTTGTCCAAAAATACAGGTTCAGCCGAACTGAACTGGTAGAGGTCCGATACTGGTTTGAACCAGTTCGGCTGAACTAATACCAAAACCAGACGGCTTTTTTAGGCTTCAAGTAAGCCAGATCAAAATAGTAGTTTCAATTCAGTTCGAATCGACTCGTTTTTTTTATAATGGTTTATACTTAAAATTCAAATCAAACCACTTTAAACCTATATAATCAAACCAATAATCGAAACCGGTCTGAAGGACTTCTTCAATAAACCACTATAATTGTTTTGATTTTCCTCCTTCTCGTTCATCCTTGCTATTCCTCATTGCCGTTCCTTTGGTTGCTACTATGATTTTGTTACTGATTTGGTGTCGAAGCTTCTAATCGTGGTCGGGTTATTGGTAGAAGAAGCATTAGTGGGTGCGTTATGTGATGACCCAAATTCAATTCGCTGCTTCTTAGGCCCGCCAGAAGACGACCCAAAAAATCCGCCTGCACCGCCACCAAATGTCGTTGGATATTAGAAAATGTTGCTGCTCGGTTTGGTTTCTTCTTGTCCTTCCATTTCTAAAGTAAGACACTCAGAGAGATAGAGACTTGCAGATGAAGAACAAAACGAACCGGAACCAAAACGGCGAAAAGAGTTAACAAGAAATGGATGTATGTATGTATATATGCATATTCTCACGCAAGATCCATCTTGTTGCAGGCAAGGAGAGAAATGGATCAAGAAATGATGTTAAGTCGTCATCGTGGTCCAAAAGATATCTCTTTTCCTCTGCCTCCTCCCAACTCAGCCTTACCATCCTGACCTCCTCTGCCCCACCTAAGACGGTCCCTATCGAGGAAGAGATCACTTGAACAACTTCTGCTCAAGCAGAAGCATAGAATTTACACTACATCAGACTCCACTAGTGTGCACCAATAAAAAAAATCCAAATATGTGAATCAAGAAATTTGTATTGTACTTTACTTAACATTAAAGAGTTTTAGTTTTACAATCGTGTTTTAAAATTCGATCATTAAAGACCCTAATTTTTCTTTGGATAGGAATATACGAATCCTTTTATATTGCAAGGTGACGGTTAAGTGACAACGAACTCACTTGAGAAGATCGATATGCGGGTAGGAGCAAATAAAACATAAAAGTATAATTATATAAAATTGCTTCATCAAAATAAAAGCTGGAATAACTCAGTTTTTTTTTTTTTTTTGCTAAAGTTGGTTAGAGCGTGTGGCTATTAACCACAAGGTCGGATGTTCAAGCCCTCCTTCTAGCATGAAATATTTTTTTTGTCTTCAAGGTGGTCTCGAACAGAATTGACAGGTCTCCCCAGATCAAACCCCCTAAACATGCAAGTTAGGCTTGTCCAAAAATACAGGTTCAGCCGAACTGAACTGGTAGAGGTCCGATACTGGTTTGAACCAGTTCGGCTGAACTAATACCAAAACCAGACGGCTTTTTTAGGCTTCAAGTAAGCCAGATCAAAATAGTAGTTTCAATTCAGTTCGAATCGACTCGTTTTTTTTATAATGGTTTATACTTAAAATTCAAATCAAACCACTTTAAACCTATATAATCAAACCAATAATCGAAACCGGTCTGAAGGACTTCTTCAATAAACCACTATAATTGTTTTGATTTTCCTCCTTCTCGTTCATCCTTGCTATTCCTCATTGCCGTTCCTTTGGTTGCTACTATGATTTTGTTACTGATTTGGTGTCGAAGCTTCTAATCGTGGTCGGGTTATTGGTAGAAGAAGCATTAGTGGGTGCGTTATGTGATGACCCAAATTCAATTCGCTGCTTCTTAGGCCCGCCAGAAGACGACCCAAAAAATCCGCCTGCACCGCCACCAAATGTCGTTGGATATTAGAAAATGTTGCTGCTCGGTTTGGTTTCTTCTTGTCCTTCCATTTCTAAAGTAAGACACTCAGAGAGATAGAGACTTGCAGATGAAGAACAAAACGAACCGGAACCAAAACGGCGAAAAGAGTTAACAAGAAATGGATGTATGTATGTATATATGCATATTCTCACGCAAGATCCATCTTGTTGCAGGCAAGGAGAGAAATGGATCAAGAAATGATGTTAAGTCGTCATCGTGGTCCAAAAGATATCTCTTTTCCTCTGCCTCCTCCCAACTCAGCCTTACCATCCTGACCTCCTCTGCCCCACCTAAGACGGTCCCTATCGAGGAAGAGATCACTTGAACAACTTCTGCTCAAGCAGAAGCATAGAATTTACACTACATCAGACTCCACTAGTGTGCACCAATAAAAAAAATCCAAATATGTGAATCAAGAAATTTGTATTGTACTTTACTTAACATTAAAGAGTTTTAGTTTTACAATCGTGTTTTAAAATTCGATCATTAAAGACCCTAATTTTTCTTTGGATAGGAATATACGAATCCTTTTATATTGCAAGGTGACGGTTAAGTGACAACGAACTCACTTGAGAAGATCGATATGCGGGTAGGAGCAAATAAAACATAAAAGTATAATTATATAAAATTGCTTCATCAAAATAAAAGCTGGAATAACTCAGTTTTTTTTTTTTTTTTGCTAAAGTTGGTTAGAGCGTGTGGCTATTAACCACAAGGTCGGATGTTCAAGCCCTCCTTCTAGCATGAAATATTTTTTTTGTCTTCAAGGTGGTCTCGAACAGAATTGACAGGTCTCCCCAGATCAAACCCCCTAAACATGCAAGTTAGGCTTGTCCAAAAATACAGGTTCAGCCGAACTGAACTGGTAGAGGTCCGATACTGGTTTGAACCAGTTCGGCTGAACTAATACCAAAACCAGACGGCTTTTTTAGGCTTCAAGTAAGCCAGATCAAAATAGTAGTTTCAATTCAGTTCGAATCGACTCGTTTTTTTTATAATGGTTTATACTTAAAATTCAAATCAAACCACTTTAAACCTATATAATCAAACCAATAATCGAAACCGGTCTGAAGGACTTCTTCAATAAACCACTATAATTGTTTTGATTTTCCTCCTTCTCGTTCATCCTTGCTATTCCTCATTGCCGTTCCTTTGGTTGCTACTATGATTTTGTTACTGATTTGGTGTCGAAGCTTCTAATCGTGGTCGGGTTATTGGTAGAAGAAGCATTAGTGGGTGCGTTATGTGATGACCCAAATTCAATTCGCTGCTTCTTAGGCCCGCCAGAAGACGACCCAAAAAATCCGCCTGCACCGCCACCAAATGTCGTTGGATATTAGAAAATGTTGCTGCTCGGTTTGGTTTCTTCTTGTCCTTCCATTTCTAAAGTAAGACACTCAGAGAGATAGAGACTTGCAGATGAAGAACAAAACGAACCGGAACCAAAACGGCGAAAAGAGTTAACAAGAAATGGATGTATGTATGTATATATGCATATTCTCACGCAAGATCCATCTTGTTGCAGGCAAGGAGAGAAATGGATCAAGAAATGATGTTAAGTCGTCATCGTGGTCCAAAAGATATCTCTTTTCCTCTGCCTCCTCCCAACTCAGCCTTACCATCCTGACCTCCTCTGCCCCACCTAAGACGGTCCCTATCGAGGAAGAGATCACTTGAACAACTTCTGCTCAAGCAGAAGCATAGAATTTACACTACATCAGACTCCACTAGTGTGCACCAATAAAAAAAATCCAAATATGTGAATCAAGAAATTTGTATTGTACTTTACTTAACATTAAAGAGTTTTAGTTTTACAATCGTGTTTTAAAATTCGATCATTAAAGACCCTAATTTTTCTTTGGATAGGAATATACGAATCCTTTTATATTGCAAGGTGACGGTTAAGTGACAACGAACTCACTTGAGAAGATCGATATGCGGGTAGGAGCAAATAAAACATAAAAGTATAATTATATAAAATTGCTTCATCAAAATAAAAGCTGGAATAACTCAGTTTTTTTTTTTTTTTTGCTAAAGTTGGTTAGAGCGTGTGGCTATTAACCACAAGGTCGGATGTTCAAGCCCTCCTTCTAGCATGAAATATTTTTTTTGTCTTCAAGGTGGTCTCGAACAGAATTGACAGGTCTCCCCAGATCAAACCCCCTAAACATGCAAGTTAGGCTTGTCCAAAAATACAGGTTCAGCCGAACTGAACTGGTAGAGGTCCGATACTGGTTTGAACCAGTTCGGCTGAACTAATACCAAAACCAGACGGCTTTTTTAGGCTTCAAGTAAGCCAGATCAAAATAGTAGTTTCAATTCAGTTCGAATCGACTCGTTTTTTTTATAATGGTTTATACTTAAAATTCAAATCAAACCACTTTAAACCTATATAATCAAACCAATAATCGAAACCGGTCTGAAGGACTTCTTCAATAAACCACTATAATTGTTTTGATTTTCCTCCTTCTCGTTCATCCTTGCTATTCCTCATTGCCGTTCCTTTGGTTGCTACTATGATTTTGTTACTGATTTGGTGTCGAAGCTTCTAATCGTGGTCGGGTTATTGGTAGAAGAAGCATTAGTGGGTGCGTTATGTGATGACCCAAATTCAATTCGCTGCTTCTTAGGCCCGCCAGAAGACGACCCAAAAAATCCGCCTGCACCGCCACCAAATGTCGTTGGATATTAGAAAATGTTGCTGCTCGGTTTGGTTTCTTCTTGTCCTTCCATTTCTAAAGTAAGACACTCAGAGAGATAGAGACTTGCAGATGAAGAACAAAACGAACCGGAACCAAAACGGCGAAAAGAGTTAACAAGAAATGGATGTATGTATGTATATATGCATATTCTCACGCAAGATCCATCTTGTTGCAGGCAAGGAGAGAAATGGATCAAGAAATGATGTTAAGTCGTCATCGTGGTCCAAAAGATATCTCTTTTCCTCTGCCTCCTCCCAACTCAGCCTTACCATCCTGACCTCCTCTGCCCCACCTAAGACGGTCCCTATCGAGGAAGAGATCACTTGAACAACTTCTGCTCAAGCAGAAGCATAGAATTTACACTACATCAGACTCCACTAGTGTGCACCAATAAAAAAAATCCAAATATGTGAATCAAGAAATTTGTATTGTACTTTACTTAACATTAAAGAGTTTTAGTTTTACAATCGTGTTTTAAAATTCGATCATTAAAGACCCTAATTTTTCTTTGGATAGGAATATACGAATCCTTTTATATTGCAAGGTGACGGTTAAGTGACAACGAACTCACTTGAGAAGATCGATATGCGGGTAGGAGCAAATAAAACATAAAAGTATAATTATATAAAATTGCTTCATCAAAATAAAAGCTGGAATAACTCAGTTTTTTTTTTTTTTTTGCTAAAGTTGGTTAGAGCGTGTGGCTATTAACCACAAGGTCGGATGTTCAAGCCCTCCTTCTAGCATGAAATATTTTTTTTGTCTTCAAGGTGGTCTCGAACAGAATTGACAGGTCTCCCCAGATCAAACCCCCTAAACATGCAAGTTAGGCTTGTCCAAAAATACAGGTTCAGCCGAACTGAACTGGTAGAGGTCCGATACTGGTTTGAACCAGTTCGGCTGAACTAATACCAAAACCAGACGGCTTTTTTAGGCTTCAAGTAAGCCAGATCAAAATAGTAGTTTCAATTCAGTTCGAATCGACTCGTTTTTTTTATAATGGTTTATACTTAAAATTCAAATCAAACCACTTTAAACCTATATAATCAAACCAATAATCGAAACCGGTCTGAAGGACTTCTTCAATAAACCACTATAATTGTTTTGATTTTCCTCCTTCTCGTTCATCCTTGCTATTCCTCATTGCCGTTCCTTTGGTTGCTACTATGATTTTGTTACTGATTTGGTGTCGAAGCTTCTAATCGTGGTCGGGTTATTGGTAGAAGAAGCATTAGTGGGTGCGTTATGTGATGACCCAAATTCAATTCGCTGCTTCTTAGGCCCGCCAGAAGACGACCCAAAAAATCCGCCTGCACCGCCACCAAATGTCGTTGGATATTAGAAAATGTTGCTGCTCGGTTTGGTTTCTTCTTGTCCTTCCATTTCTAAAGTAAGACACTCAGAGAGATAGAGACTTGCAGATGAAGAACAAAACGAACCGGAACCAAAACGGCGAAAAGAGTTAACAAGAAATGGATGTATGTATGTATATATGCATATTCTCACGCAAGATCCATCTTGTTGCAGGCAAGGAGAGAAATGGATCAAGAAATGATGTTAAGTCGTCATCGTGGTCCAAAAGATATCTCTTTTCCTCTGCCTCCTCCCAACTCAGCCTTACCATCCTGACCTCCTCTGCCCCACCTAAGACGGTCCCTATCGAGGAAGAGATCACTTGAACAACTTCTGCTCAAGCAGAAGCATAGAATTTACACTACATCAGACTCCACTAGTGTGCACCAATAAAAAAAATCCAAATATGTGAATCAAGAAATTTGTATTGTACTTTACTTAACATTAAAGAGTTTTAGTTTTACAATCGTGTTTTAAAATTCGATCATTAAAGACCCTAATTTTTCTTTGGATAGGAATATACGAATCCTTTTATATTGCAAGGTGACGGTTAAGTGACAACGAACTCACTTGAGAAGATCGATATGCGGGTAGGAGCAAATAAAACATAAAAGTATAATTATATAAAATTGCTTCATCAAAATAAAAGCTGGAATAACTCAGTTTTTTTTTTTTTTTGCTAAAGTTGGTTAGAGCGTGTGGCTATTAACCACAAGGTCGGATGTTCAAGCCCTCCTTCTAGCATGAAATATTTTTTTTGTCTTCAAGGTGGTCTCGAACAGAATTGACAGGTCTCCCCAGATCAAACCCCCTAAACATGCAAGTTAGGCTTGTCCAAAAATACAGGTTCAGCCGAACTGAACTGGTAGAGGTCCGATACTGGTTTGAACCAGTTCGGCTGAACTAATACCAAAACCAGACGGCTTTTTTAGGCTTCAAGTAAGCCAGATCAAAATAGTAGTTTCAATTCAGTTCGAATCGACTCGTTTTTTTTATAATGGTTTATACTTAAAATTCAAATCAAACCACTTTAAACCTATATAATCAAACCAATAATCGAAACCGGTCTGAAGGACTTCTTCAATAAACCACTATAATTGTTTTGATTTTCCTCCTTCTAGTTCATCCTTGCTATTCCTCATTGCCGTTCCTTTGGTTGCTACTATGATTTTGTTACTGATTTGGTGTCGAAGCTTCTAATCGTGGTCGGGTTATTGGTAGAAGAAGCATTAGTGGGTGCGTTATGTGATGACCCAAATTCAATTCGCTGCTTCTTAGGCCCGCCAGAAGACGACCCAAAAAATCCGCCTGCACCGCCACCAAATGTCGTTGGATATTAGAAAATGTTGCTGCTCGGTTTGGTTTCTTCTTGTCCTTCCATTTCTAAAGTAAGACACTCAGAGAGATAGAGACTTGCAGATGAAGAACAAAACGAACCGGAACCAAAACGGCGAAAAGAGTTAACAAGAAATGGATGTATGTATGTATATATGCATATTCTCACGCAAGATCCATCTTGTTGCAGGCAAGGAGAGAAATGGATCAAGAAATGATGTTAAGTCGTCATCGTGGTCCAAAAGATATCTCTTTTCCTCTGCCTCCTCCCAACTCAGCCTTACCATCCTGACCTCCTCTGCCCCACCTAAGACGGTCCCTATCGAGGAAGAGATCACTTGAACAACTTCTGCTCAAGCAGAAGCATAGAATTTACACTACATCAGACTCCACTAGTGTGCACCAATAAAAAAAATCCAAATATGTGAATCAAGAAATTTGTATTGTACTTTACTTAACATTAAAGAGTTTTAGTTTTACAATCGTGTTTTAAAATTCGATCATTAAAGACCCTAATTTTTCTTTGGATAGGAATATACGAATCCTTTTATATTGCAAGGTGACGGTTAAGTGACAACGAACTCACTTGAGAAGATCGATATGCGGGTAGGAGCAAATAAAACATAAAAGTATAATTATATAAAATTGCTTCATCAAAATAAAAGCTGGAATAACTCAGTTTTTTTTTTTTTTTTGCTAAAGTTGGTTAGAGCGTGTGGCTATTAACCACAAGGTCGGATGTTCAAGCCCTCCTTCTAGCATGAAATATTTTTTTTGTCTTCAAGGTGGTCTCGAACAGAATTGACAGGTCTCCCCAGATCAAACCCCCTAAACATGCAAGTTAGGCTTGTCCAAAAATACAGGTTCAGCCGAACTGAACTGGTAGAGGTCCGATACTGGTTTGAACCAGTTCGGCTGAACTAATACCAAAACCAGACGGCTTTTTTAGGCTTCAAGTAAGCCAGATCAAAATAGTAGTTTCAATTCAGTTCGAATCGACTCGTTTTTTTTATAATGGTTTATACTTAAAATTCAAATCAAACCACTTTAAACCTATATAATCAAACCAATAATCGAAACCGGTCTGAAGGACTTCTTCAATAAACCACTATAATTGTTTTGATTTTCCTCCTTCTCGTTCATCCTTGCTATTCCTCATTGCCGTTCCTTTGGTTGCTACTATGATTTTGTTACTGATTTGGTGTCGAAGCTTCTAATCGTGGTCGGGTTATTGGTAGAAGAAGCATTAGTGGGTGCGTTATGTGATGACCCAAATTCAATTCGCTGCTTCTTAGGCCCGCCAGAAGACGACCCAAAAAATCCGCCTGCACCGCCACCAAATGTCGTTGGATATTAGAAAATGTTGCTGCTCGGTTTGGTTTCTTCTTGTCCTTCCATTTCTAAAGTAAGACACTCAGAGAGATAGAGACTTGCAGATGAAGAACAAAACGAACCGGAACCAAACCGGCGAAAAGAGTTAACAAGAAATGGATGTATGTATGTATATATGCATATTCTCACGCAAGATCCATCTTGTTGCTGGCAAGGAGAGAAATGGATCAAGAAATGATGTTAAGTCGTCATCGTGGTCCAAAAGATATCTCTTTTCCTCTGCCTCCTCCCAACTCAGCCTTACCATCCTGACCTCCTCTGCCCCACCTAAGACGGTCCCTATCGAGGAAGAGATCACTTGAACAACTTCTGCTCAAGCAGAAGCATAGAATTTACACTACATCAGACTCCACTAGTGTGCACCAATAAAAAAAATCCAAATATGTGAATCAAGAAATTTGTATTGTACTTTACTTAACATTAAAGAGTTTTAGTTTTACAATCGTGTTTTAAAATTCGATCATTAAAGACCCTAATTTTTCTTTGGATAGGAATATACGAATCCTTTTATATTGCAAGGTGACGGTTAAGTGACAACGAACTCACTTGAGAAGATCGATATGCGGGTAGGAGCAAATAAAACATAAAAGTATAATTATATAAAATTGCTTCATCAAAATAAAAGCTGGAATAACTCAGTTTTTTTTTTTTTTTTTGCTAAAGTTGGTTAGAGCGTGTGGCTATTAACCACAAGGTCGGATGTTCAAGCCCTCCTTCTAGCATGAAATATTTTTTTTGTCTTCAAGGTGGTCTCGAACAGAATTGACAGGTCTCCCCAGATCAAACCCCCTAAACATGCAAGTTAGGCTTGTCCCAAAATACAGGTTCAGCCGAACTGAACTGGTAGAGGTCCGATACTGGTTTGAACCAGTTCGGCTGAACTAATACCAAAACCAGACGGCTTTTTTAGGCTTCAAGTAAGCCAGATCAAAATAGTAGTTTCAATTCAGTTCGAATCGACTCGTTTTTTTTATAATGGTTTATACTTAAAATTCAAATCAAACCACTTTAAACCTATATAATCAAACCAATAATCGAAACCGGTCTGAAGGACTTCTTCAATAAACCACTATAATTGTTTTGATTTTCCTCCTTCTCGTTCATCCTTGCTATTCCTCATTGCCGTTCCTTTGGTTGCTACTATGATTTTGTTACTAATTTGGTGTCGAAGCTTCTAATCGTGGTCGGGTTATTGGTAGAAGAAGCATTAGTGGGTGCGTTATGTGATGACCCAAATTCAATTCGCTGCTTCTTAGGCCCGCCAGAAGACGACCCAAAAAATCCGCCTGCACCGCCACCAAATGTCGTTGGATATTAGAAAATGTTGCTGCTCGGTTTGGTTTCTTCTTGTCCTTCCATTTCTAAAGTAAGACACTCAGAGAGATAGAGACTTGCAGATGAAGAACAAAACGAACCGGAACCAAACCGGCGAAAAGAGTTAACAAGAAATGGATGTATGTATGTATATATGCATATTCTCACGCAAGATCCATCTTGTTGCTGGCAAGGAGAGAAATGGATCAAGAAATGATGTTAAGTCGTCATCGTGGTCCAAAAGATATCTCTTTTCCTCTGCCTCCTCCCAACTCAGCCTTACCATCCTGACCTCCTCTGCCCCACCTAAGACGGTCCCTATCGAGGAAGAGATCACTTGAACAACTTCTGCTCAAGCAGAAGCATAGAATTTACACTACATCAGACTCCACTAGTGTGCACCAATAAAAAAAATCCAAATATGTGAATCAAGAAATTTGTATTGTACTTTACTTAACATTAAAGAGTTTTAGTTTTACAATCGTGTTTTAAAATTCGATCATTAAAGACCCTAATTTTTCTTTGGATAGGAATATACGAATCCTTTTATATTGCAAGGTGACGGTTAAGTGACAACGAACTCACTTGAGAAGATCGATATGCGGGTAGGAGCAAATAAAACATAAAAGTATAATTATATAAAATTGCTTCATCAAAATAAAAGCTGGAATAACTCAGTTTTTTTTTTTTTTTTTGCTAAAGTTGGTTAGAGCGTGTGGCTATTAACCACAAGGTCGGATGTTCAAGCCCTCCTTCTAGCATGAAATATTTTTTTTGTCTTCAAGGTGGTCTCGAACAGAATTGACAGGTCTCACCAGATCAAACCCCCTAAACATGCAAGTTAGGCTTGTCCCAAAATACAGGTTCAGCCGAACTGAACTGGTAGAGGTCCGATACTGGTTTGAACCAGTTCGGCTGAACTAATACCAAAACCAGACGGCTTTTTTAGGCTTCAAGTAAGCCAGATCAAAATAGTAGTTTCAATTCAGTTCGAATCGACTCGTTTTTTTTATAATGGTTTATACTTAAAATTCAAATCAAACCACTTTAAACCTATATAATCAAACCAATAATCGAAACCGGTCTGAAGGACTTCTTCAATAAACCACTATAATTGTTTTGATTTTCCTCCTTCTCGTTCATCCTTGCTATTCCTCATTGCCGTTCCTTTGGTTGCTACTATGATTTTGTTACTAATTTGGTGTCGAAGCTTCTAATCGTGGTCGGGTTATTGGTAGAAGAAGCATTAGTGGGTGCGTTATGTGATGACCCAAATTCAATTCGCTGCTTCTTAGGCCCGCCAGAAGACGACCCAAAAAATCCGCCTGCACCGCCACCAAATGTCGTTGGATATTAGAAAATGTTGCTGCTCGGTTTGGTTTCTTCTTGTCCTTCCATTTCTAAAGTAAGACACTCAGAGAGATAGAGACTTGCAGATGAAGAACAAAACGAACCGGAACCAAACCGGCGAAAAGAGTTAACAAGAAATGGATGTATGTATGTATATATGCATATTCTCACGCAAGATCCATCTTGTTGCTGGCAAGGAGAGAAATGGATCAAGAAATGATGTTAAGTCGTCATCGTGGTCCAAAAGATATCTCTTTTCCTCTGCCTCCTCCCAACTCAGCCTTACCATCCTGACCTCCTCTGCCCCACCTAAGACGGTCCCTATCGAGGAAGAGATCACTTGAACAACTTCTGCTCAAGCAGAAGCATAGAATTTACACTACATCAGACTCCACTAGTGTGCACCAATAAAAAAAATCCAAATATGTGAATCAAGAAATTTGTATTGTACTTTACTTAACATTAAAGAGTTTTAGTTTTACAATCGTGTTTTAAAATTCGATCATTAAAGACCCTAATTTTTCTTTGGATAGGAATATACGAATCCTTTTATATTGCAAGGTGACGGTTAAGTGACAACGAACTCACTTGAGAAGATCGATATGCGGGTAGGAGCAAATAAAACATAAAAGTATAATTATATAAAATTGCTTCATCAAAATAAAAGCTGGAATAACTCAGTTTTTTTTTTTTTTTTTGCTAAAGTTGGTTAGAGCGTGTGGCTATTAACCACAAGGTCGGATGTTCAAGCCCTCCTTCTAGCATGAAATATTTTTTTTGTCTTCAAGGTGGTCTCGAACAGAATTGACAGGTCTCCCCAGATCAAACCCCCTAAACATGCAAGTTAGGCTTGTCCCAAAATACAGGTTCAGCCGAACTGAACTGGTAGAGGTCCGATACTGGTTTGAACCAGTTCGGCTGAACTAATACCAAAACCAGACGGCTTTTTTAGGCTTCAAGTAAGCCAGATCAAAATAGTAGTTTCAATTCAGTTCGAATCGACTCGTTTTTTTTATAATGGTTTATACTTAAAATTCAAATCAAACCACTTTAAACCTATATAATCAAACCAATAATCGAAACCGGTCTGAAGGACTTCTTCAATAAACCACTATAATTGTTTTGATTTTCCTCCTTCTCGTTCATCCTTGCTATTCCTCATTGCCGTTCCTTTGGTTGCTACTATGATTTTGTTACTAATTTGGTGTCGAAGCTTCTAATCGTGGTCGGGTTATTGGTAGAAGAAGCATTAGTGGGTGCGTTATGTGATGACCCAAATTCAATTCGCTGCTTCTTAGGCCCGCCAGAAGACGACCCAAAAAATCCGCCTGCACCGCCACCAAATGTCGTTGGATATTAGAAAATGTTGCTGCTCGGTTTGGTTTCTTCTTGTCCTTCCATTTCTAAAGTAAGACACTCAGAGAGATAGAGACTTGCAGATGAAGAACAAAACGAACCGGAACCAAACCGGCGAAAAGAGTTAACAAGAAATGGATGTATGTATGTATATATGCATATTCTCACGCAAGATCCATCTTGTTGCTGGCAAGGAGAGAAATGGATCAAGAAATGATGTTAAGTCGTCATCGTGGTCCAAAAGATATCTCTTTTCCTCTGCCTCCTCCTAACTCAGCCTTACCATCCTGACCTCCTCTGCCCCACCTAAGACGGTCCCTATCGAGGAAGAGATCACTTGAACAACTTCTGCTCAAGCAGAAGCATAGAATTTACACTACATCAGACTCCACTAGTGTGCACCAATAAAAAAAATCCAAATATGTGAATCAAGAAATTTGTATTGTACTTTACTTAACATTAAAGAGTTTTAGTTTTACAATCGTGTTTTAAAATTCGATCATTAAAGACCCTAATTTTTCTTTGGATAGGAATATACGAATCCTTTTATATTGCAAGGTGACGGTTAAGTGACAACGAACTCACTTGAGAAGATCGATATGCGGGTAGGAGCAAATAAAACATAAAAGTATAATTATATAAAATTGCTTCATCAAAATAAAAGCTGGAATAACTCAGTTTTTTTTTTTTTTTTTGCTAAAGTTGGTTAGAGCGTGTGGCTATTAACCACAAGGTCGGATGTTCAAGCCCTCCTTCTAGCATGAAATATTTTTTTTGTCTTCAAGGTGGTCTCGAACAGAATTGACAGGTCTCACCAGATCAAACCCCCTAAACATGCAAGTTAGGCTTGTCCAAAAATACAGGTTCAGCCGAACTGAACTGGTAGAGGTCCGATACTGGTTTGAACCAGTTCGGCTGAACTAATACCAAAACCAGACGGCTTTTTTAGGCTTCAAGTAAGCCAGATCAAAATAGTAGTTTCAATTCAGTTCGAATCGACTCGTTTTTTTTTATAATGGTTTATACTTAAAATTCAAATCAAACCACTTTAAACCTATATAATCAAACCAATAATCAAAACCGGTCTGAAGGACTTCTTCAATAAACCACTATAATTGTTTTGATTTTCGTCCTTCTCGTTCATCCTTGCTATTCCTCATTGCCGTTCCTTTGGTTGCTACTATGATTTTGTTACTGATTTGGTGTCGAAGCTTCTAATCGTGGTCGGGTTATTGGTAGAAGAAGCATTAGTGGGTGCGTTATGTGATGACCCAAATTCAATTCGCTGCTTCTTAGGCCCGCCAGAAGACGACCCAAAAAATCCGCCTGCACCGCCACCAAATGTCGTTGGATATTAGAAAATGTTGCTGCTCGGTTTGGTTTCTTCTTGTCCTTCCATTTCTAAAGTAAGACACTCAGAGAGATAGAGACTTGCAGATGAAGAACAAAACGAACCGGAACCAAACCGGCGAAAAGAGTTAACAAGAAATGGATGTATGTATGTATATATGCATATTCTCACGCAAGATCCATCTTGTTGCTGGCAAGGAGAGAAATGGATCAAGAAATGATGTTAAGTCGTCATCGTGGTCCAAAAGATATCTCTTTTCCTCTGCCTCCTCCCAACTCAGCCTTACCATCCTGACCTCCTCTGCCCCACCTAAGACGGTCCCTATCGAGGAAGAGATCACTTGAACAACTTCTGCTCAAGCAGAAGCATAGAATTTACACTACATCAGACTCCACTAGTGTGCACCAATAAAAAAAATCCAAATATGTGAATCAAGAAATTTGTATTGTACTTTACTTAACATTAAAGAGTTTTAGTTTTACAATCGTGTTTTAAAATTCGATCATTAAAGACCCTAATTTTTCTTTGGATAGGAATATACGAATCCTTTTATATTGCAAGGTGACGGTTAAGTGACAACGAACTCACTTGAGAAGATCGATATGCGGGTAGGAGCAAATAAAACATAAAAGTATAATTATATAAAATTGCTTCATCAAAATAAAAGCTGGAATAACTCAGTTTTTTTTTTTTTTTTGCTAAAGTTGGTTAGAGCGTGTGGCTATTAACCACAAGGTCGGATGTTCAAGCCCTCCTTCTAGCATGAAATATTTTTTTTGTCTTCAAGGTGGTCTCGAACAGAATTGACAGGTCTCCCCAGATCAAACCCCCTAAACATGCAAGTTAGGCTTGTCCCAAAATACAGGTTCAGCCGAACTGAACTGGTAGAGGTCCGATACTGGTTTGAACCAGTTCGGCTGAACTAATACCAAAACCAGACGGCTTTTTTAGGCTTCAAGTAAGCCAGATCAAAATAGTAGTTTCAATTCAGTTCGAATCGACTCGTTTTTTTTATAATGGTTTATACTTAAAATTCAAATCAAACCACTTTAAACCTATATAATCAAACCAATAATCGAAACCGGTCTGAAGGACTTCTTCAATAAACCACTATAATTGTTTTGATTTTCCTCCTTCTCGTTCATCCTTGCTATTCCTCATTGCCGTTCCTTTGGTTGCTACTATGATTTTGTTACTGATTTGGTGTCGAAGCTTCTAATCGTGGTCGGGTTATTGGTAGAAGAAGCATTAGTGGGTGCGTTATGTGATGACCCAAATTCAATTCGCTGCTTCTTAGGCCCGCCAGAAGACGACCCAAAAAATCCGCCTGCACCGCCACCAAATGTCGTTGGATATTAGAAAATGTTGCTGCTCGGTTTGGTTTCTTCTTGTCCTTCCATTTCTAAAGTAAGACACTCAGAGAGATAGAGACTTGCAGATGAAGAACAAAACGAACCGGAACCAAACCGGCGAAAAGAGTTAACAAGAAATGGATGTATGTATGTATATATGCATATTCTCACGCAAGATCCATCTTGTTGCTGGCAAGGAGAGAAATGGATCAAGAAATGATGTTAAGTCGTCATCGTGGTCCAAAAGATATCTCTTTTCCTCTGCCTCCTCCCAACTCAGCCTTACCATCCTGACCTCCTCTGCCCCACCTAAGACGGTCCCTATCGAGGAAGAGATCACTTGAACAACTTCTGCTCAAGCAGAAGCATAGAATTTACACTACATCAGACTCCACTAGTGTGCACCAATAAAAAAAATCCAAATATGTGAATCAAGAAATTTGTATTGTACTTTACTTAACATTAAAGAGTTTTAGTTTTACAATCGTGTTTTAAAATTCGATCATTAAAGACCCTAATTTTTCTTTGGATAGGAATATACGAATCCTTTTATATTGCAAGGTGACGGTTAAGTGACAACGAACTCACTTGAGAAGATCGATATGCGGGTAGGAGCAAATAAAACATAAAAGTATAATTATATAAAATTGCTTCATCAAAATAAAAGCTGGAATAACTCAGTTTTTTTGTTTTTTTTTGCTAAAGTTGGTTAGAGCGTGTGGCTATTAACCACAAGGTCGGATGTTCAAGCCCTCCTTCTAGCATGAAATATTTTTTTTGTCTTCAAGGTGGTCTCGAACAGAATTGACAGGTCTCACCAGATCAAACCCCCTAAACATGCAAGTTAGGCTTGTCCAAAAATACAGGTTCAGCCGAACTGAACTGGTAGAGGTCCGATACTGGTTTGAACCAGTTCGGCTGAACTAATACCAAAACCAGACGGCTTTTTTAGGCTTCAAGTAAGCCAGATCAAAATAGTAGTTTCAATTCAGTTCGAATCGACTCGTTTTTTTTATAATGGTTTATACTTAAAATTCAAATCAAACCACTTTAAACCTATATAATCAAACCAATAATCGAAACCGGTCTGAAGGACTTCTTCAATAAACCACTATAATTGTTTTGATTTTCCTCCTTCTCGTTCATCCTTGCTATTCCTCATTGCCGTTCCTTTGGTTGCTACTATGATTTTGTTACTGATTTGGTGTCGAAGCTTCTAATCGTGGTCGGGTTATTGGTAGAAGAAGCATTAGTGGGTGCGTTATGTGATGACCCAAATTCAATTCGCTGCTTCTTAGGCCCGCCAGAAGACGACCCAAAAAATCCGCCTGCACCGCCACCAAATGTCGTTGGATATTAGAAAATGTTGCTGCTCGGTTTGGTTTCTTCTTGTCCTTCCATTTCTAAAGTAAGACACTCAGAGAGATAGAGACTTGCAGATGAAGAACAAAACGAACCGGAACCAAACCGGCGAAAAGAGTTAACAAGAAATGGATGTATGTATGTATATATGCATATTCTCACGCAAGATCCATCTTGTTGCTGGCAAGGAGAGAAATGGATCAAGAAATGATGTTAAGTCGTCATCGTGGTCCAAAAGATATCTCTTTTCCTCTGCCTCCTCCCAACTCAGCCTTACCATCCTGACCTCCTCTGCCCCACCTAAGACGGTCCCTATCGAGGAAGAGATCACTTGAACAACTTCTGCTCAAGCAGAAGCATAGAATTTACACTACATCAGACTCCACTAGTGTGCACCAATAAAAAAAATCCAAATATGTGAATCAAGAAATTTGTATTGTACTTTACTTAACATTAAAGAGTTTTAGTTTTACAATCGTGTTTTAAAATTCGATCATTAAAGACCCTAATTTTTCTTTGGATAGGAATATACGAATCCTTTTATATTGCAAGGTGACGGTTAAGTGACAACGAACTCACTTGAGAAGATCGATATGCGGGTAGGAGCAAATAAAACATAAAAGTATAATTATATAAAATTGCTTCATCAAAATAAAAGCTGGAATAACTCAGTTTTTTTGTTTTTTTTTGCTAAAGTTGGTTAGAGCGTGTGGCTATTAACCACAAGGTCGGATGTTCAAGCCCTCCTTCTAGCATGAAATATTTTTTTTGTCTTCAAGGTGGTCTCGAACAGAATTGACAGGTCTCACCAGATCAAACCCCCTAAACATGCAAGTTAGGCTTGTCCAAAAATACAGGTTCAGCCGAACTGAACTGGTAGAGGTCCGATACTGGTTTGAACCAGTTCGGCTGAACTAATACCAAAACCAGACGGCTTTTTTAGGCTTCAAGTAAGCCAGATCAAAATAGTAGTTTCAATTCAGTTCGAATCGACTCGTTTTTTTTATAATGGTTTATACTTAAAATTCAAATCAAACCACTTTAAACCTATATAATCAAACCAATAATCGAAACCGGTCTGAAGGACTTCTTCAATAAACCACTATAATTGTTTTGATTTTCCTCCTTCTCGTTCATCCTTGCTATTCCTCATTGCCGTTCCTTTGGTTGCTACTATGATTTTGTTACTGATTTGGTGTCGAAGCTTCTAATCGTGGTCGGGTTATTGGTAGAAGAAGCATTAGTGGGTGCGTTATGTGATGACCCAAATTCAATTCGCTGCTTCTTAGGCCCGCCAGAAGACGACCCAAAAAATCCGCCTGCACCGCCACCAAATGTCGTTGGATATTAGAAAATGTTGCTGCTCGGTTTGGTTTCTTCTTGTCCTTCCATTTCTAAAGTAAGACACTCAGAGAGATAGAGACTTGCAGATGAAGAACAAAACGAACCGGAACCAAACCGGCGAAAAGAGTTAACAAGAAATGGATGTATGTATGTATATATGCATATTCTCACGCAAGATCCATCTTGTTGCTGGCAAGGAGAGAAATGGATCAAGAAATGATGTTAAGTCGTCATCGTGGTCCAAAAGATATCTCTTTTCCTCTGCCTCCTCCCAACTCAGCCTTACCATCCTGACCTCCTCTGCCCCACCTAAGACGGTCCCTATCGAGGAAGAGATCACTTGAACAACTTCTGCTCAAGCAGAAGCATAGAATTTACACTACATCAGACTCCACTAGTGTGCACCAATAAAAAAAATCCAAATATGTGAATCAAGAAATTTGTATTGTACTTTACTTAACATTAAAGAGTTTTAGTTTTACAATCGTGTTTTAAAATTCGATCATTAAAGACCCTAATTTTTCTTTGGATAGGAATATACGAATCCTTTTATATTGCAAGGTGACGGTTAAGTGACAACGAACTCACTTGAGAAGATCGATATGCGGGTAGGAGCAAATAAAACATAAAAGTATAATTATATAAAATTGCTTCATCAAAATAAAAGCTGGAATAACTCAGTTTTTTTTTTTTTTTTTGCTAAAGTTGGTTAGAGCGTGTGGCTATTAACCACAAGGTCGGATGTTCAAGCCCTCCTTCTAGCATGAAATATTTTTTTTGTCTTCAAGGTGGTCTCGAACAGAATTGACAGGTCTCACCAGATCAAACCCCCTAAACATGCAAGTTAGGCTTGTCCAAAAATACAGGTTCAGCCGAACTGAACTGGTAGAGGTCCGATACTGGTTTGAACCAGTTCGGCTGAACTAATACCAAAACCAGACGGCTTTTTTAGGCTTCAAGTAAGCCAGATCAAAATAGTAGTTTCAATTCAGTTCGAATCGACTCGTTTTTTTTATAATGGTTTATACTTAAAATTCAAATCAAACCACTTTAAACCTATATAATCAAACCAATAATCGAAACCGGTCTAAAGGACTTCTTCAATAAACCACTATAATTGTTTTGATTTTCCTCCTTCTCGTTCATCCTTGCTATTCCTCATTGCCGTTCCTTTGGTTGCTACTATGATTTTGTTACTGATTTGGTGTCGAAGCTTCTAATCGTGGTCGGGTTATTGGTAGAAGAAGCATTAGTGGGTGCGTTATGTGATGACCCAAATTCAATTCGCTGCTTCTTAGGCCCGCCAGAAGACGACCCAAAAAATCCGCCTGCACCGCCACCAAATGTCGTTGGATATTAGAAAATGTTGCTGCTCGGTTTGGTTTCTTCTTGTCCTTCCATTTCTAAAGTAAGACACTCAGAGAGATAGAGACTTGCAGATGAAGAACAAAACGAACCGGAACCAAACCGGCGAAAAGAGTTAACAAGAAATGGATGTATGTATGTATATATGCATATTCTCACGCAAGATCCATCTTGTTGCTGGCAAGGAGAGAAATGGATCAAGAAATGATGTTAAGTCGTCATCGTGGTCCAAAAGATATCTCTTTTCCTCTGCCTCCTCCCAACTCAGCCTTACCATCCTGACCTCCTCTGCCCCACCTAAGACGGTCCCTATCGAGGAAGAGATCACTTGAACAACTTCTGCTCAAGCAGAAGCATAGAATTTACACTACATCAGACTCCACTAGTGTGCACCAATAAAAAAAATCCAAATATGTGAATCAAGAAATTTGTATTGTACTTTACTTAACATTAAAGAGTTTTAGTTTTACAATCGTGTTTTAAAATTCGATCATTAAAGACCCTAATTTTTCTTTGGATAGGAATATACGAATCCTTTTATATTGCAAGGTGACGGTTAAGTGACAACGAACTCACTTGAGAAGATCGATATGCGGGTAGGAGCAAATAAAACATAAAAGTATAATTATATAAAATTGCTTCATCAAAATAAAAGCTGGAATAACTCAGTTTTTTTGTTTTTTTTTGCTAAAGTTGGTTAGAGCGTGTGGCTATTAACCACAAGGTCGGATGTTCAAGCCCTCCTTCTAGCATGAAATATTTTTTTTGTCTTCAAGGTGGTCTCGAACAGAATTGACAGGTCTCACCAGATCAAACCCCCTATACATGCAAGTTAGGCTTGTCCAAAAATACAGGTTCAGCCGAACTGAACTGGTAGAGGTCCGATACTGGTTTGAACCAGTTCGGCTGAACTAATACCAAAACCAGACGGCTTTTTTAGGCTTCAAGTAAGCCAGATCAAAATAGTAGTTTCAATTCAGTTCGAATCGACTCGTTTTTTTTATAATGGTTTATACTTAAAATTCAAATCAAACCACTTTAAACCTATATAATCAAACCAATAATCGAAACCGGTCTGAAGGACTTCTTCAATAAACCACTATAATTGTTTTGATTTTCCTCCTTCTCGTTCATCCTTGCTATTCCTCATTGCCGTTCCTTTGGTTGCTACTATGATTTTGTTACTGATTTGGTGTCGAAGCTTCTAATCGTGGTCGGGTTATTGGTAGAAGAAGCATTAGTGGGTGCGTTATGTGATGACCCAAATTCAATTCGCTGCTTCTTAGGCCCGCCAGAAGACGACCCAAAAAATCCGCCTGCACCGCCACCAAATGTCGTTGGATATTAGAAAATGTTGCTGCTCGGTTTGGTTTCTTCTTGTCCTTCCATTTCTAAAGTAAGACACTCAGAGAGATAGAGACTTGCAGATGAAGAACAAAACGAACCGGAACCAAACCGGCGAAAAGAGTTAACAAGAAATGGATGTATGTATGTATATATGCATATTCTCACGCAAGATCCATCTTGTTGCTGGCAAGGAGAGAAATGGATCAAGAAATGATGTTAAGTCGTCATCGTGGTCCAAAAGATATCTCTTTTCCTCTGCCTCCTCCCAACTCAGCCTTACCATCCTGACCTCCTCTGCCCCACCTAAGACGGTCCCTATCGAGGAAGAGATCACTTGAACAACTTCTGCTCAAGCAGAAGCATAGAATTTACACTACATCAGACTCCACTAGTGTGCACCAATAAAAAAAATCCAAATATGTGAATCAAGAAATTTGTATTGTACTTTACTTAACATTAAAGAGTTTTAGTTTTACAATCGTGTTTTAAAATTCGATCATTAAAGACCCTAATTTTTCTTTGGATAGGAATATACGAATCCTTTTATATTGCAAGGTGACGGTTAAGTGACAACGAACTCACTTGAGAAGATCGATATGCGGGTAGGAGCAAATAAAACATAAAAGTATAATTATATAAAATTGCTTCATCAAAATAAAAGCTGGAATAACTCAGTTTTTTTTTTTTTTTGCTAAAGTTGGTTAGAGCGTGTGGCTATTAACCACAAGGTCGGATGTTCAAGCCCTCCTTCTAGCATGAAATATTTTTTTTGTCTTCAAGGTGGTCTCGAACAGAATTGACAGGTCTCACCAGATCAAACCCCCTAAACATGCAAGTTAGGCTTGTCCAAAAATACAGGTTCAGCCGAACTGAACTGGTAGAGGTCCGATACTGGTTTGAACCAGTTCGGCTGAACTAATACCAAAACCAGACGGCTTTTTTAGGCTTCAAGTAAGCCAGATCAAAATAGTAGTTTCAATTCAGTTCGAATCGACTCGTTTTTTTTATAATGGTTTATACTTAAAATTCAAATCAAACCACTTTAAACCTATATAATCAAACCAATAATCGAAACCGGTCTGAAGGACTTCTTCAATAAACCACTATAATTGTTTTGATTTTCCTCCTTCTCGTTCATCCTTGCTATTCCTCATTGCCGTTCCTTTGGTTGCTACTATGATTTTGTTACTGATTTGGTGTCGAAGCTTCTAATCGTGGTCGGGTTATTGGTAGAAGAAGCATTAGTGGGTGCGTTATGTGATGACCCAAATTCAATTCGCTGCTTCTTAGGCCCGCCAGAAGACGACCCAAAAAATCCGCCTGCACCGCCACCAAATGTCGTTGGATATTAGAAAATGTTGCTGCTCGGTTTGGTTTCTTCTTGTCCTTCCATTTCTAAAGTAAGACACTCAGAGAGATAGAGACTTGCAGATGAAGAACAAAACGAACCGGAACCAAACCGGCGAAAAGAGTTAACAAGAAATGGATGTATGTATGTATATATGCATATTCTCACGCAAGATCCATCTTGTTGCTGGCAAGGAGAGAAATGGATCAAGAAATGATGTTAAGTCGTCATCGTGGTCCAAAAGATATCTCTTTTCCTCTGCCTCCTCCCAACTCAGCCTTACCATCCTGACCTCCTCTGCCCCACCTAAGACGGTCCCTATCGAGGAAGAGATCACTTGAACAACTTCTGCTCAAGCAGAAGCATAGAATTTACACTACATCAGACTCCACTAGTGTGCACCAATAAAAAAAATCCAAATATGTGAATCAAGAAATTTGTATTGTACTTTACTTAACATTAAAGAGTTTTAGTTTTACAATCGTGTTTTAAAATTCGATCATTAAAGACCCTAATTTTTCTTTGGATAGGAATATACGAATCCTTTTATATTGCAAGGTGACGGTTAAGTGACAACGAACTCACTTGAGAAGATCGATATGCGGGTAGGAGCAAATAAAACATAAAAGTATAATTATATAAAATTGCTTCATCAAAATAAAAGCTGGAATAACTCAGTTTTTTTTTTTTTTTGCTAAAGTTGGTTAGAGCGTGTGGCTATTAACCACAAGGTCGGATGTTCAAGCCCTCCTTCTAGCATGAAATATTTTTTTTGTCTTCAAGGTGGTCTCGAACAGAATTGACAGGTCTCACCAGATCAAACCCCCTAAACATGCAAGTTAGGCTTGTCCAAAAATACAGGTTCAGCCGAACTGAACTGGTAGAGGTCCGATACTGGTTTGAACCAGTTCGGCTGAACTAATACCAAAACCAGACGGCTTTTTTAGGCTTCAAGTAAGCCAGATCAAAATAGTAGTTTCAATTCAGTTCGAATCGACTCGTTTTTTTTATAATGGTTTATACTTAAAATTCAAATCAAACCACTTTAAACCTATATAATCAAACCAATAATCGAAACCGGTCTGAAGGACTTCTTCAATAAACCACTATAATTGTTTTGATTTTCCTCCTTCTCGTTCATCCTTGCTATTCCTCATTGCCGTTCCTTTGGTTGCTACTATGATTTTGTTACTGATTTGGTGTCGAAGCTTCTAATCGTGGTCGGGTTATTGGTAGAAGAAGCATTAGTGGGTGCGTTATGTGATGACCCAAATTCAATTCGCTGCTTCTTAGGCCCGCCAGAAGACGACCCAAAAAATCCGCCTGCACCGCCACCAAATGTCGTTGGATATTAGAAAATGTTGCTGCTCGGTTTGGTTTCTTCTTGTCCTTCCATTTCTAAAGTAAGACACTCAGAGAGATAGAGACTTGCAGATGAAGAACAAAACGAACCGGAACCAAACCGGCGAAAAGAGTTAACAAGAAATGGATGTATGTATGTATATATGCATATTCTCACGCAAGATCCATCTTGTTGCTGGCAAGGAGAGAAATGGATCAAGAAATGATGTTAAGTCGTCATCGTGGTCCAAAAGATATCTCTTTTCCTCTGCCTCCTCCCAACTCAGCCTTACCATCCTGACCTCCTCTGCCCCACCTAAGACGGTCCCTATCGAGGAAGAGATCACTTGAACAACTTCTGCTCAAGCAGAAGCATAGAATTTACACTACATCAGACTCCACTAGTGTGCACCAATAAAAAAAATCCAAATATGTGAATCAAGAAATTTGTATTGTACTTTACTTAACATTAAAGAGTTTTAGTTTTACAATCGTGTTTTAAAATTCGATCATTAAAGACCCTAATTTTTCTTTGGATAGGAATATACGAATCCTTTTATATTGCAAGGTGACGGTTAAGTGACAACGAACTCACTTGAGAAGATCGATATGCGGGTAGGAGCAAATAAAACATAAAAGTATAATTATATAAAATTGCTTCATCAAAATAAAAGCTGGAATAACTCAGTTTTTTTTTTTTTTTTTGCTAAAGTTGGTTAGAGCGTGTGGCTATTAACCACAAGGTCGGATGTTCAAGCCCTCCTTCTAGCATGAAATATTTTTTTTGTCTTCAAGGTGGTCTCGAACAGAATTGACAGGTCTCACCAGATCAAACCCCCTAAACATGCAAGTTAGGCTTGTCCAAAAATACAGGTTCAGCCGAACTGAACTGGTAGAGGTCCGATACTGGTTTGAACCAGTTCGGCTGAACTAATACCAAAACCAGACGGCTTTTTTAGGCTTCAAGTAAGCCAGATCAAAATAGTAGTTTCAATTCAGTTCGAATCGACTCGTTTTTTTTATAATGGTTTATACTTAAAATTCAAATCAAACCACTTTAAACCTATATAATCAAACCAATAATCGAAACCGGTCTGAAGGACTTCTTCAATAAACCACTATAATTGTTTTGATTTTCCTCCTTCTCGTTCATCCTTGCTATTCCTCATTGCCGTTCCTTTGGTTGCTACTATGATTTTGTTACTGATTTGGTGTCGAAGCTTCTAATCGTGGTCGGGTTATTGGTAGAAGAAGCATTAGTGGGTGCGTTATGTGATGACCCAAATTCAATTCGCTGCTTCTTAGGCCCGCCAGAAGACGACCCAAAAAATCCGCCTGCACCGCCACCAAATGTCGTTGGATATTAGAAAATGTTGCTGCTCGGTTTGGTTTCTTCTTGTCCTTCCATTTCTAAAGTAAGACACTCAGAGAGATAGAGACTTGCAGATGAAGAACAAAACGAACCGGAACCAAACCGGCGAAAAGAGTTAACAAGAAATGGATGTATGTATGTATATATGCATATTCTCACGCAAGATCCATCTTGTTGCTGGCAAGGAGAGAAATGGATCAAGAAATGATGTTAAGTCGTCATCGTGGTCCAAAAGATATCTCTTTTCCTCTGCCTCCTCCCAACTCAGCCTTACCATCCTGACCTCCTCTGCCCCACCTAAGACGGTCCCTATCGAGGAAGAGATCACTTGAACAACTTCTGCTCAAGCAGAAGCATAGAATTTACACTACATCAGACTCCACTAGTGTGCACCAATAAAAAAAATCCAAATATGTGAATCAAGAAATTTGTATTGTACTTTACTTAACATTAAAGAGTTTTAGTTTTACAATCGTGTTTTAAAATTCGATCATTAAAGACCCTAATTTTTCTTTGGATAGGAATATACGAATCCTTTTATATTGCAAGGTGACGGTTAAGTGACAACGAACTCACTTGAGAAGATCGATATGCGGGTAGGAGCAAATAAAACATAAAAGTATAATTATATAAAATTGCTTCATCAAAATAAAAGCTGGAATAACTCAGTTTTTTTTTTTTTTTTTGCTAAAGTTGGTTAGAGCGTGTGGCTATTAACCACAAGGTCGGATGTTCAAGCCCTCCTTCTAGCATGAAATATTTTTTTTGTCTTCAAGGTGGTCTCGAACAGAATTGACAGGTCTCACCAGATCAAACCCCCTAAACATGCAAGTTAGGCTTGTCCAAAAATACAGGTTCAGCCGAACTGAACTGGTAGAGGTCCGATACTGGTTTGAACCAGTTCGGCTGAACTAATACCAAAACCAGACGGCTTTTTTAGGCTTCAAGTAAGCCAGATCAAAATAGTAGTTTCAATTCAGTTCGAATCGACTCGTTTTTTTTATAATGGTTTATACTTAAAATTCAAATCAAACCACTTTAAACCTATATAATCAAACCAATAATCGAAACCGGTCTGAAGGACTTCTTCAATAAACCACTATAATTGTTTTGATTTTCCTCCTTCTCGTTCATCCTTGCTATTCCTCATTGCCGTTCCTTTGGTTGCTACTATGATTTTGTTACTGATTTGGTGTCGAAGCTTCTAATCGTGGTCGGGTTATTGGTAGAAGAAGCATTAGTGGGTGCGTTATGTGATGACCCAAATTCAATTCGCTGCTTCTTAGGCCCGCCAGAAGACGACCCAAAAAATCCGCCTGCACCGCCACCAAATGTCGTTGGATATTAGAAAATGTTGCTGCTCGGTTTGGTTTCTTCTTGTCCTTCCATTTCTAAAGTAAGACACTCAGAGAGATAGAGACTTGCAGATGAAGAACAAAACGAACCGGAACCAAACCGGCGAAAAGAGTTAACAAGAAATGGATGTATGTATGTATATATGCATATTCTCACGCAAGATCCATCTTGTTGCTGGCAAGGAGAGAAATGGATCAAGAAATGATGTTAAGTCGTCATCGTGGTCCAAAAGATATCTCTTTTCCTCTGCCTCCTCCCAACTCAGCCTTACCATCCTGACCTCCTCTGCCCCACCTAAGACGGTCCCTATCGAGGAAGAGATCACTTGAACAACTTCTGCTCAAGCAGAAGCATAGAATTTACACTACATCAGACTCCACTAGTGTGCACCAATAAAAAAAATCCAAATATGTGAATCAAGAAATTTGTACTGTACTTTACTTAACATTAAAGAGTTTTAGTTTTACAATCGTGTTTTAAAATTCGATCATTAAAGACCCTAATTTTTCTTTGGATAGGAATATACGAATCCTTTTATATTGCAAGGTGACGGTTAAGTGACAACGAACTCACTTGAGAAGATCGATATGCGGGTAGGAGCAAATAAAACATAAAAGTATAATTATATAAAATTGCTTCATCAAAATAAAAGCTGGAATAACTCAGTTTTTTTTTTTTTTTTTGCTAAAGTTGGTTAGAGCGTGTGGCTATTAACCACAAGGTCGGATGTTCAAGCCCTCCTTCTAGCATGAAATATTTTTTTTGTCTTCAAGGTGGTCTCGAACAGAATTGACAGGTCTCACCAGATCAAACCCCCTAAACATGCAAGTTAGGCTTGTCCAAAAATACAGGTTCAGCCGAACTGAACTGGTAGAGGTCCGATACTGGTTTGAACCAGTTCGGCTGAACTAATACCAAAACCAGACGGCTTTTTTAGGCTTCAAGTAAGCCAGATCAAAATAGTAGTTTCAATTCAGTTCGAATCGACTCGTTTTTTTTATAATGGTTTATACTTAAAATTCAAATCAAACCACTTTAAACCTATATAATCAAACCAATAATCGAAACCGGTCTGAAGGACTTCTTCAATAAACCACTATAATTGTTTTGATTTTCCTCCTTCTCGTTCATCCTTGCTATTCCTCATTGCCGTTCCTTTGGTTGCTACTATGATTTTGTTACTGATTTGGTGTCGAAGCTTCTAATCGTGGTCGGGTTATTGGTAGAAGAAGCATTAGTGGGTGCGTTATGTGATGACCCAAATTCAATTCGCTGCTTCTTAGGCCCGCCAGAAGACGACCCAAAAAATCCGCCTGCACCGCCACCAAATGTCGTTGGATATTAGAAAATGTTGCTGCTCGGTTTGGTTTCTTCTTGTCCTTCCATTTCTAAAGTAAGACACTCAGAGAGATAGAGACTTGCAGATGAAGAACAAAACGAACCGGAACCAAACCGGCGAAAAGAGTTAACAAGAAATGGATGTATGTATGTATATATGCATATTCTCACGCAAGATCCATCTTGTTGCTGGCAAGGAGAGAAATGGATCAAGAAATGATGTTAAGTCGTCATCGTGGTCCAAAAGATATCTCTTTTCCTCTGCCTCCTCCCAACTCAGCCTTACCATCCTGACCTCCTCTGCCCCACCTAAGACGGTCCCTATCGAGGAAGAGATCACTTGAACAACTTCTGCTCAAGCAGAAGCATAGAATTTACACTACATCAGACTCCACTAGTGTGCACCAATAAAAAAAATCCAAATATGTGAATCAAGAAATTTGTATTGTACTTTACTTAACATTAAAGAGTTTTAGTTTTACAATCGTGTTTTAAAATTCGATCATTAAAGACCCTAATTTTTCTTTGGATAGGAATATACGAATCCTTTTATATTGCAAGGTGACGGTTAAGTGACAACGAACTCACTTGAGAAGATCGATATGCGGGTAGGAGCAAATAAAACATAAAAGTATAATTATATAAAATTGCTTCATCAAAATAAAAGCTGGAATAACTCAGTTTTTTTTTTTTTTTGCTAAAGTTGGTTAGAGCGTGTGGCTATTAACCACAAGGTCGGATGTTCAAGCCCTCCTTCTAGCATGAAATATTTTTTTTGTCTTCAAGGTGGTCTCGAACAGAATTGACAGGTCTCACCAGATCAAACCCCCTAAACATGCAAGTTAGGCTTGTCCAAAAATACAGGTTCAGCCGAACTGAACTGGTAGAGGTCCGATACTGGTTTGAACCAGTTCGGCTGAACTAATACCAAAACCAGACGGCTTTTTTAGGCTTCAAGTAAGCCAGATCAAAATAGTAGTTTCAATTCAGTTCGAATCGACTCGTTTTTTTTATAATGGTTTATACTTAAAATTCAAATCAAACCACTTTAAACCTATATAATCAAACCAATAATCGAAACCGGTCTGAAGGACTTCTTCAATAAACCACTATAATTGTTTTGATTTTCCTCCTTCTCGTTCATCCTTGCTATTCCTCATTGCCGTTCCTTTGGTTGCTACTATGATTTTGTTACTGATTTGGTGTCGAAGCTTCTAATCGTGGTCGGGTTATTGGTAGAAGAAGCATTAGTGGGTGCGTTATGTGATGACCCAAATTCAATTCGCTGCTTCTTAGGCCCGCCAGAAGACGACCCAAAAAATCCGCCTGCACCACCACCAAATGTCGTTGGATATTAGAAAATGTTGCTGCTCGGTTTGGTTTCTTCTTGTCCTTCCATTTCTAAAGTAAGACACTCAGAGAGATAGAGACTTGCAGATGAAGAACAAAACGAACCGGAACCAAACCGGCGAAAAGAGTTAACAAGAAATGGATGTATGTATGTATATATGCATATTCTCACGCAAGATCCATCTTGTTGCTGGCAAGGAGAGAAATGGATCAAGAAATGATGTTAAGTCGTCATCGTGGTCCAAAAGATATCTCTTTTCCTCTGCCTCCTCCCAACTCAGCCTTACCATCCTGACCTCCTCTGCCCCACCTAAGACGGTCCCTATCGAGGAAGAGATCACTTGAACAACTTCTGCTCAAGCAGAAGCATAGAATTTACACTACATCAGACTCCACTAGTGTGCACCAATAAAAAAAATCCAAATATGTGAATCAAGAAATTTGTATTGTACTTTACTTAACATTAAAGAGTTTTAGTTTTACAATCGTGTTTTAAAATTCGATCATTAAAGACCCTAATTTTTCTTTGGATAGGAATATACGAATCCTTTTATATTGCAAGGTGACGGTTAAGTGACAACGAACTCACTTGAGAAGATCGATATGCGGGTAGGAGCAAATAAAACATAAAAGTATAATTATATAAAATTGCTTCATCAAAATAAAAGCTGGAATAACTCAGTTTTTTTTTTTTTTTTTGCTAAAGTTGGTTAGAGCGTGTGGCTATTAACCACAAGGTCGGATGTTCAAGCCCTCCTTCTAGCATGAAATATTTTTTTTGTCTTCAAGGTGGTCTCGAACAGAATTGACAGGTCTCCCCAGATCAAACCCCCTAAACATGCAAGTTAGGCTTGTCCCAAAATACAGGTTCAGCCGAACTGAACTGGTAGAGGTCCGATACTGGTTTGAACCAGTTCGGCTGAACTAATACCAAAACCAGACGGCTTTTTTAGGCTTCAAGTAAGCCAGATCAAAATAGTAGTTTCAATTCAGTTCGAATCGACTCGTTTTTTTTATAATGGTTTATACTTAAAATTCAAATCAAACCACTTTAAACCTATATAATCAAACCAATAATCGAAACCGGTCTGAAGGACTTCTTCAATAAACCACTATAATTGTTTTGATTTTCCTCCTTCTCGTTCATCCTTGCTATTCCTCATTGCCGTTCCTTTGGTTGCTACTATGATTTTGTTACTGATTTGGTGTCGAAGCTTCTAATCGTGGTCGGGTTATTGGTAGAAGAAGCATTAGTGGGTGCGTTATGTGATGACCCAAATTCAATTCGCTGCTTCTTAGGCCCGCCAGAAGACGACCCAAAAAATCCGCCTGCACCGCCACCAAATGTCGTTGGATATTAGAAAATGTTGCTGCTCGGTTTGGTTTCTTCTTGTCCTTCCATTTCTAAAGTAAGACACTCAGAGAGATAGAGACTTGCAGATGAAGAACAAAACGAACCGGAACCAAACCGGCGAAAAGAGTTAACAAGAAATGGATGTATGTATGTATATATGCATATTCTCACGCAAGATCCATCTTGTTGCTGGCAAGGAGAGAAATGGATCAAGAAATGATGTTAAGTCGTCATCGTGGTCCAAAAGATATCTCTTTTCCTCTGCCTCCTCCCAACTCAGCCTTACCATCCTGACCTCCTCTGCCCCACCTAAGACGGTCCCTATCGAGGAAGAGATCACTTGAACAACTTCTGCTCAAGCAGAAGCATAGAATTTACACTACATCAGACTCCACTAGTGTGCACCAATAAAAAAAATCCAAATATGTGAATCAAGAAATTTGTATTGTACTTTACTTAACATTAAAGAGTTTTAGTTTTACAATCGTGTTTTAAAATTCGATCATTAAAGACCCTAATTTTTCTTTGGATAGGAATATACGAATCCTTTTATATTGCAAGGTGACGGTTAAGTGACAACGAACTCACTTGAGAAGATCGATATGCGGGTAGGAGCAAATAAAACATAAAAGTATAATTATATAAAATTGCTTCATCAAAATAAAAGCTGGAATAACTCAGTTTTTTTTTTTTTTTGCTAAAGTTGGTTAGAGCGTATGGCTATTAACCACAAGGTCGGATGTTCAAGCCCTCCTTCTAGCATGAAATATTTTTTTTGTCTTCAAGGTGGTCTCGAACAGAATTGACAGGTCTCACCAGATCAAACCCCCTAAACATGCAAGTTAGGCTTGTCCAAAAATACAGGTTCAGCCGAACTGAACTGGTAGAGGTCCGATACTGGTTTAATACCAAAACCAGACGGCTTTTTTAGGCTTCAAGTATGCCATATCAAAATAGTAGTTTCAATTCAGTTCGAATCGACTCGTTTTTTTTTTAAATGGTTTATACTTAAATTCAAATCAAACCACTTTAAACCTATATAATCAAACCAATAAACGAAACCGGTCTGAAGGACTTCTTCAATGAACCACTATAATTGTTTTTGATTTTCCTCCTTCTCGTTCGTCCTTGCTATTCCTCATTGTCGTTCCTTTGGTTGCTACTATGATTTTGTTACTGATTTGGTGTGGAAGCTTCTAATCGTGGTCGGGTTATTGTTAGAAGAAGCATCAGTGGGTGCGTTATGTGATGACCCAAATTCAATTCGCTGCTTCTTAGGCCAGCTGGAAGACGACCCAAAATATCCGCCTGCACCGCCACCAAATGTCGTTGGATATTAGAAAATGTTGCTGCTCGGTTTGGTTTCTTCTTGTCCTTCCATTTCTAAAGTAAGACACTCAGAGAGATAGAGACTTGCAGATGAAGAACAAAACGAACCAGACCGAACCGGCGAAAAGAGTTAACAAGAAATGTATGTATGTATGTATATATGCATATTCTCACGCAAGATCCATCTTGTTGCTGGCAAAGAGAGAAATGGATCATAAAATGATGTTAAGTCGTCATCGTGGTCCAAAAGATATCTCTTTTCCCCTGCCTCCTCCCAACTCAGCCTTACCATCCTGACCTCCTCTGCCCCACCTAAGACGGTCCCTATCGAGGAAGAGATCACTTGAACAACTTCTGCTCAAGCAGAAGCATAGAATTTACACTATATCAAACTCCACTAATCTGCACCAATAAAAAAATCCAAATATGTGAATCAAGAAATTTGTATTGTACTTTACTTAACATTAAAGAGTTTTAGTTTTACTATCGTGTTTTAAAATTCGATCATTAAAGACCCTAATTTTTCTTTGGATAGGAATATCATACGAATCCTTTTATATTGCAAGGTGACGGTTAAGTGACAACGAACTCACTTGAGAAGATCGATATGCGGGTAGGAGCAAATAAAACATAAAAGTATAATTATATAAAATTGGTTCATCAAAATAAAAGCTGGAATAGCTCAGTTTTTATTTTTTTTGCTAAAGTTGGTTAGAGCGTGTGGCTATTAACTACAAGGTCGGAGGTTCAAGCCCTCCTTCTAGCATGAAATATTTTTTTTGTCTTCAAGGTGGTCTCGAACAGAATTGACAGGTCTCACCAGATCAAACCCCCTAAACATGCAAGTTAGGCTTGTCCAAAAATACAGGTTCAACCGAACTGAACTGGTAGAGGTCCGATACTGGTTTGAACCTGTTCGGCTGAACTAATACCAAAACCAAACGGCTTTTTTAGGCTTCAAGTAAGCCAGATCAAAATAGTAGTTTCAATTCAGTTTGAATCGACTCGTTTTTTTTATAATGGTTTATACTTAAATTCAAATCAAAGCACTTTAAACCTATATAATCAAACCACTTTCAATAAACAAAACCGGCCTGAAGGACTTCTTCAATAAACCACTACAATTGTTTTTGATTTTCCTCCTTGTCGTTCCTCCTTACTATTCCTCATTGTCGTTCCTTTGGTTGCTACTATGATTTTGTTACTGATTTGGTGTCGAATCTTCTAAGCGTGGTCGGGTTATTGATAGAAGAAGCATTAGTGGGTGCGTTATGTGATTACCCAAATTCAATTCGCTGCTTCTTAGGCCCGCCGGAAGACGACCCAAAAGTTCCGCCTACACCGCTACCGAATGTCGTTAGAGATTAGAAGATGTTGCCGCTCAGTTTGGTTTCTTCTTGTGCTTCCATTTCTAAAATAAGACACTCGTTTTTTTATAATGGTTTATACTTAAATTCAAATCAAACCACTTTAAACCTATATAGTAAAACCACTTAAAATAAACGAAACCGGTCTAGAGGAATTCTTCAATAAGCCACTACAATAATTTTGATTTTCCTCCTTGTCGTTCCTTCTTGTTGTTCCTCCTTGTTATTCCTCCTTGTCATTCCTCCTTGTTGTTTCTCATTGTCGTTCCTTCAGTTGCTACTATGATTTTGTCACTGACCTGGTGTCGAAGCTTCTAAGCGTGGTCGAGTTATTGGTAGAAGAATCATTAGTGGGTGCGTTATGTGATGACCCAAATTCAATTCGCTGCTTCTTAGGCCCGCCGGAAGACGACCCAAAAGATCCGCCTACACCGCCACCGAATGTCGTTGGAGATTAGAAGATATTACTGCTCAGTTTGGTTTCTTCTTCTGCTTCCATTTCTAAAGTAAGACACTGAGAGAGATAGGGACATGCAGAGGAAGAATAAAACGAACGACGATGGTTATGTTTGAACTAAACCGGAACCGAACCGGCCAAAAGAGTTCAAAATAAAAGAAACCAAAATAGTTCGAACCGGTTATAAATCAGTTCAAAACATACCCGTTTTTTTCTCAGTTAGAGAGACCAGTAAGAGAAACCAAAATAGTTCGAACCGGTTCTAAATCAGTTCAAATCATACTAGTTTTATTAAAGGGTTAATAGTCAAAGTGCCCCCTAATGTTTGGGCGAAATTTAGGATTGCCCCTTAAAGTCTAAAATTTTAAATATTAGTCCTAAAGTTTGGACGATTTGAAAAATCGCCCCTTTCCGTCCTTTGTCTGTTAATTTGGGATGGAAAACGACCATGTGCTCGGCACGTGACTTCAATTACAATTTAAAGACAAAAATGCCATCGGCATCCTCTCCACCATGGCTCCCAGACGTCATCTCCCCCGTGGCTCCCCCAACACCACCACCAGAACCATCCCGCCTTCCCCATGACAAAAATGTCATCTTCCGAAGCGCGAAAGTTCCTTACCTTAGCTGGATATCGCTGGTGCCACCTAAACTAAACGATAGGCGGCAGATGTGTGACGTTTGAAGTTCTTTCTTGCGATGGTGAAGGATTCTTGGAAAATCGATTACGAGGCAACGAAGAACAACCTTGACGCTGGTAAAAATAAGGGCGCTTCCCATTTTGTGCTGCTGTCGGCGATATGTGTCCAGAAACCACTCCTCGAATTTCAGCGCGCCAAACTGAAATTCGAGTCGGAGTTGATTGCAGAATCCGATGAAGGTTTCAGTTACAGCATCGTGAGGCCGACCGCTTTTTTCAAGAGCTTAGGTGGTCAGGTGGAATTGGTGAAGGATGGGAAGCCTTATGTGATGTTCGGGGACGGGAAATTGTGCGCCTGTACACCGATTAGTGAAGCCGAATTGGCTTCGTTCATGGCAGATTGCGTCTTGAGTGAAGATAAGATGAACAAGATCTTACCAATTGGTGGACCTGGGAAGGCTGTGACTCCATTAGAGCAAGGTGAGATGCTGTTTAAGCTTGCTGGGTAAGAACCCAAGTTCTTGAAAGTTCCGATTCAGATCATGGATTTTGCGATCGGCGTTCTTGATTTCTTGGTGAAGTTCGTTCGTGCACCTGTCCCCAATGGAAGAATGAGCTTGAGCTGAATTCGATGTCAGTTTGATGAGCTGAATTCGTGCACCTGTCTCCAACACGGGATGGTACGCCACGAACCAGTTTGCTGTCGATGTCATCTTCAACAACTGCCCCGCCAATTCTCGACAAATCCTGCTCTGTATTCTCAAGCATTTGAGATTTGACTGAGGAATTCAACAAAGCTAGAGCGGAATCTCATCATCCGACGGAAAAGCTTCAGCATTCAACAATCAGAGCGAACAGGTGCCTCCCATCTGATGATTTCTTTTAGATTATGAATCGTTTCCTCATCTGTATGTCTTGTTTATGTTGCTGCTCTTCATGTCTTGTTGATTCGTAAAATTTACTGCCGACGGTTTTTTCAAGTCTAGAATTGGGCTGGTTCCACTATCAGATTTTGAATTGCCAGGGTGAAGCAGTATGAATGCATTAACAGGGAGTTCTCGTAGAGAGAGAGAGAGGTTCTGCACATTAAGGACAATTTTGTCTTTAAATTTTATGTGAAGTCACGTGCCGAGCACATGGTCGTTTTCCGTCCAAAATTAACAGTCAGAGGACGGAAATGGGCTATTTTTGAAATCGTCCAAACTTTAGGACTAATATTTAAAATTTTAGACTTTAAGGGGCAATCCTAAATTTCGCCCAAACATTAGGGGGCACTTTGACTATTAACCCTTTATTAAAACCAGACCAGTTCAGTTTATAACCGGTTCGGGGTCGAAATGGTTCATAAACAAACCTAATGCAAGTCACCACCCCGTAAAATAAAATTTACTTAAGCGATTGATTCTGGTCGGAATGTGAACCAGTCATAGAGTCGGTCCGATTGAAGACCAAAATGCAAGTCGAACTGGGTTCAAAGAGTAAAAACCACCGGTTTTGACAAATCAGTTGTTTTACCGATTGGCCATATTGTTTTTGTTAATATGTCATTGATCCCTAAAATTTACGCATATTTTAAAATTCCTCCTTAAAGTTTAAACTCTCCCCTAAAGTTTGGAAATTTTGAATAAATCCTTCTGAAAAAGAGTGGATTTTTCATCATTTCCAAACATTAGCGGGGACTTTAAAACTGTAAGGGAGAGTTTTAAAATTGACGTAAAATTTAGGGGGCAATTGTTAGGATGTATGTGTTAGGTGATTACTTGCTATGCAAGTTAGTGTGTCGTGAGTCTTAAGTGTTGTCTAGAAGAGTTTAGAAGATTAGAGACGATTAGAGAAGGTTCATAATTCTGTTATTTCTGTTGTTGATTACCATGATTAGCTGCTAGATATTGTATAAATGTAGGATGCATGACTCATTTGAAGTTAACTTGAATGAAAGCTTGAAAGCAAAGTTATGTTATTTCGGTTATCCACTTCTTCTTAACCAAGGTATCATCTTCTTCATTTCAATCTATCTTGTTCTAGTTCAATTCACTGATATGGTATTAGATTTGTGTTGAATTCTGTTCTGCGATCAAGATCTGCTGCAATTCTCGTCGTTAAAAGATCAGTTCATTCTCTTTCTCTTCGGATTCATATTCGATCACATCTTATCTGTCATCTGTCTCTGTTATCTGTGTGATTTCTGGTAATCGCCATGGATGAGCTTGGACCTGCGTTCTTCAACAAGCGGATATGTCAGCTAACAGGCGATGACAATTTCCAATCCTGGAAACAGCAGGTGCTACTGGCTGTGCGTGGTCTAAACTTGGAAGGCTACCTGTTTGGATCAATAGACATTCCGAGATACATTGATGATCAAGAAGGAAACGGAGTGCTGAATCCAGAATTCACGAAGTATGCGCAGCAGGATTCGTCTCTAGCATCGTGGCTACTGGCTTACATGTCCTCTCCAATCAGCAAAGGTCTGGTTGGCTGCATGACCTCTGCTTCAATCTGGAACAGATAATGAGTCTATACGATCGATTCAAGGTCAGAAAACTCCTCCCACAATCTATGCGTGAATATCTAACTGATATTCAATTAACATGTGATAGTCTGTCAAGCTGTGGACATGCCATTGATGAAATGCAGCAAATTTCTATACTCTTGAATGGTGTGAAAGGTCAATATGACAGTATTGTGTCTGTGATTCACGCAAGTCGCAATCCATATGATCTTGCTTCTATTTCATCGGTTCTTCTTGATGTAGAGGCTCGACAAAAAGACATGATGTTTGATACTTTGTTAAATCTAACTAATGTGGTTAAAAGTTCTGATGTAGCTGCGAAACCAGTGGATTTTGGACAAATTGCTCACATTGATTCAGGACAGAATCAAAGTCAGTCATCCTCTGTTGTTCATACACCAGATTACCAACCAAATCAACCTTCCTATGGTAGAGGAAGAGGCAGGGGTAGAGGATTTGGAAACAACAAACCACAGTGTCAGCTCTGTGGAAAGTTCGGACATCTCATGCATCAGTGCTATCACCGATTCAATGTTCACTTTCAAGGTGTCACTGCACAACCGAATGAAGGTATGAATGCTAATCTTACCTCTGTGCAGTGGAATGATGAAGATACGATGTCTTTCTCGAGTGTTGGATCGACCAAGAGCCAGAATCAAAATGAAGTTCCTTAGTAGTTTATCAACTGGTTCAACCTGCAGCTCCTCCAAATTCATTGTTGCATTCAACAATTATGGATGCACACCCGCAAGCTCACCTGACTACTGCTGTTTCAACCTTTGGCGCCACGAAAGATTTTTCTCAGATGAATCCTCGTGGCTCAGGTAAGATACAGGTAGCTAATGGTAATCTCATTGATATTAACAGCATAGGTACAACAGTTATCAATACTGCTTCTAAATCATTTGTGTTACATAATATGCTTTGTACTCCTCAAATCACTAAAAATTTGGTTCCTGTCTCGCAGTTTACCAGTGACAATAGAGTATATTTTTAATTTCATTCCAATCATTGTCTGGTGCGAGATTCAAGTAGTCATCAGGTGTTACTTAGGGGATCTGAGAGCGGAGGATTTTACAAGCTTGATTTCAGTGGTTTTGTTAAAAACAATAATGCTTTTTTCTGTGACTGGTTCTACGGATACTAATAGTAGATCTATGGTTTTTAATCTGTCTACCTGTAGTCCTGATCAATCAAACTGTTGCAATTTGACTCAAATAAAGTTGAATTCTGATATTCTTCATCAAAGACTTGGTCATCCGTCCCAACATACATTGTCTATGGTTTTAAAACAATCAAATTTGAAAATCAGTTCTAACACATCTATGTGTACTGCTTGTGCTATAGGTAAGAGTTGTAAACTTCCTTTTGCAGAGTCCAACACTGAGTATCATACACCGTTAGAGTTGCTTGAAATGGATCTATGGGGGCCTGCACCTAATCCATCAAATGGTAATCTCTATTACCTAAGTATTGTCGATGTGTTTACAAGGTACACTTGGATTTATTTTATGAAAAAGAAAAGTGACGTGTCATCTATTTTTCCACAATTTCATAAAGCTGTGGAGAATCAACTTGGTTTTTCGATTAAGGCTGTGCAAACGGATGGGTGTGGAGAATTTCGTTCTTTATCTTCATACTTAAGTCAATATGGAATACAACACAATTTACATGTCCCTATACTTCTGAACATAATGGGATTGTTGAGAGAAAACATCGTCATATTGTTGAAACAAGATTAACATTGATGAAACATGCATCTATGCCAATGCATTATTGGACTGACTCGTTTTTTACTGCAGTATTCTTGATAAACAGGCTCCCGTCTAAGGTAATTGATAACTTGTCTCCACATGAAAATTGTTTTCAAAAGCCCCTGATTATGGGTTTTTGAGAGTTTTTGGCTGCTTGTGCTTTCCTATACTAAGCTGTGTAATAGACACAAGATGGATTTCAGGTCATCTCCATGTGCCTTCATTGGATACTGTGCAAATCAGCATGGTTATAGATGTCTTGATGATTCAGGTAGGGTATATGTGTCTAGACATGCTTGGTTTAATGAAGGTGTGTTTCCGTTTGCAGATCGATCAGAGTCTTTTATGCAGTCTGGAGTTGTGAAGAACACTGCAACAACGTCACTATTCTTTTTACCATTTAACTCTTCTTTATGCAGTCCTGAAGATGTGCATCTTGCAGATATTCGTATAGATGTTTCTACTCCCTTGGTGTCTGTTCCTTAACATTTGACAGGTCCAGATATGGTGTCTTCTGAGGATTCTTTGCCTGGAAATGTTGTTTCTTCTCATGAGGAACCTGGTGTACATAAACCAGTTCTAAGGTCATCCTCTCCTGAGGTAAGTCCTGCCACAATCAGGTATGTCTTAAGGGACTCGGTTATGGTTCCTGTTTTGTCTGATTCTGATTTCACTAATCCATCTACTCTAGTATCATCTTCTCAGATTGTGAATGATAATGGGAATAGTGGTGTTTCTCATAATAATAAACACTCTATGCAAACCAGATCGAAGACAGGGAATTTAGCTGCTTTGACTACTTCTGTGATTGATTTGTCGAAATATGATCAAGCTGAACCATCTGATATACATGTTGCTATGAAATGTTCTGTTTGGGCATCTGCAGTACAGGAGGAACTTCAAGCTTTGGTGACCAACAATACGTGGAGTCTAGTTCACTTACCAGGTGGAAAGCTACCTATCAGGTGTAAATGGCTCTTCAAGATAAAGAGAAATTCAGATGGTTCGATTGCAAGATATAAGGCCAGGTTAATAGCTAAGAGTTTTTCTCAAAAACCTGGTTTCGATTTCCAAGATACGTTTAGTCCTGTGGTTAAAGCTCCAACAGTTAGGATTATTCTTACCTTAGCATTAACACACAAATGGAAATTGAGACAGGTTGATGTTAATAACGCATTTTTACATGGAGAATTAGCTGAAGATGTTTATATGATACATCCTCCCGGGTTTGAAAGAACGGATGCTCAGGGTAATGCTTTGGTGTGCTAACTTAACAAGGCACTCTATGGTTTAAAACAAGCACCACGTGCTTGGTTTGAAAGACTTAAATGATTTTTATTCTATTCTCTTCAGTTTTTCGTTTTTCTTGCAGATAGTTGTTTGTTTGTGAAGAAAAGTGACTCAGGTACTGTGTTTCTTTTAGTATATGTAGATGATATTGTAATAACAGGTAGTGATATGGCTAGTATAGATTCTTTTGTGACTGATATCAACAAAGAATTTAAATTGAAAGATCTAGGTACATTAAACTATTTTTTGGGTATGGATGTTCAGGTTACTGAAGATTGCTTGTTGTTGGGACAGAGGAAATACATTTTGGAGCTGATTAATAAGACAGGGCTAAAAGATGCAGATCCTCTTCCCACACCGATGTATGGAAATGTTTTAGCTAAGGTTGCAGAGATCACTGATGAAGCTTCCGTTGTTGATGAGCATCTGTATAAGAGCATTGTGGGTGCTTTGCAACATGTCAGTGTTACCAGACCAGATATTCACATTGCCGTGAATAAGCTAAGTCAGTATATGCAACAACCGGTTGTTTGTCATTGGAAAGCTGTTTTGCGTGTGCTCAGGTATCTCAAAGGTACGATAGATCATGGTCTTGTGTTTAGAGCTAGTTCTGTTGCTTCCTCTGATGTTACTCTAGTCTCATATGCTGATGCTGACTGGGGAGTGATTTAGTTGATCGTAAGTCTGTATCAGGGAATTACCTCTTGCTGAATGGGAATCCTATTGTATGGAGTTCCAAGAAACAACCAGATATATCTCGGTCGTCATCTGAAGCAGAGTATAGAGCCATAACCAATGCAGTGTGTGAGGTAATGTGGGTTACTTCTCTGTTATCTGAAATTAATATTAAACTTACATCTGTTCCTATAGTGTGGAGTGATAATACAGGGGCAATTGCATTAACTGAAAATCCGATTCATTACTCGAAGATGAAGCATGTTGAGATTGATTTGTGTTTCGTGAGAGAAAAAGTGCAAAATGGTCAAGTTTTGGTAAATTTTGTTCCAGCTTCAGAACAATTGGCAGATATACTTACGAAACCCATTACTGAGAAGCAATTTGTTCCATTTAGAAGGAAACTTGGAGTTTTATCATTTCAAGAACTAACAGATTCTGTTAGTATTATAGATAAGCTGGATAAAGGTCATAATCAGGCTAACTAAGGATAGTATCTTTGGTATTCTTGTTATAGTTTTGTTGTTGTCTCATTTTGTTTTAAGTTGATTGTTTGTATGATCTCTCTCTTTGATGAATATGAATTATCAGGTGTTTCTTTTGTTCCCTGTCAATCTGTCTGAGTATGTTCTGGTTGTTTCTATTTGCTCTTTGATCTGTCATACATAAGTCTACACTTAGATTCTCTGATGATGATTTTCCATTGCATGGTTTAGTTCATTATGTTTCCTATCATGATGATGGTTTTCTTTTTCAGATTGAGTTGTTCACTCATCATATACATATCTGGTTGCTTATTGATGTTTAACATCTATGATATTATGCTGTGCTGAGTTCTTCCATTTGTTGTGGTATTTATTTCAGCTCATCTTCCTTATGTGATCATAAACTGACATAAGGTGAAGTTTGAATCCAAAAATAACACTTCTCAAAGAAAACATTCAAGCAACTTTGAGAAGTTGTTTGAGGATGAAAATATGGAGGCAAATGAAAACCTCCCAACTTCATTGGTAAGAAAGAGGCAAATGAAAACCTCTCTGTCAGTAAAAAAAAAATCGAAGTTAAGCAATGAATAAAATGATGAGAGCTGCAAATAAATGTCAGCATAAAGAAAAATTCATAGTTATATGATCTATGGAAGATTGAGTTGATGAATTAATTCATCAAGTGGATAGATCTTGTGTGAAGCTGTATTGTGGAGGTTAATATTGATATGCGTATGAATTATATGTTGATCTTATTCACACTCATCTGGTGAAAGAAATGTTTATCATGTGTGTGAATCAGTTTTGATTGAAATTGTGTAAGTGTGCTAATCATTGTTTTGAGAATTTGAGTGTATACAGGTGTATGATGATTAGAGATGAAAATTGTGAAATAATCGGAACATATGATTGCAGATTTCAGTGCAGAAGTTTTCAGCTGATCAATTCAATGAAATCAAAATTGAGAAAGAAGAAAATCAATCTTCTTAAGGGAATGTTAGGATGTATGTGTTAGGTGATTAGTTGCTATGCAAGTTAGTGCGCCGTGAGTCTTAAGTGTTGTCTAGAAGAGTTTAGAAGATTTATAATTCTATTATTTCTGTTGTTGATTACCATGATTAGCTGCTAGATCTTGTATAAATAGAGGATGCATGACTCATTTGAAGTTAACTTGAATGAAAGCTTGAAAGCAAAGTTCTGTTATTTCGGTTATCCATTTCTTCCTAACCAAGGTATCCTCTTCATTTCAATCTCTCTTATTCTAGTTCAATTCACTGATAGCAATGTCGTATTTTACCCATTTTTTAAAAATCTAATCCTATACACAATCATCGTCGTCGGAGCTCGTGGTCGTCGTCAGAGAAGCTCATGGTCGTCATGCAGGAGGTCGTCGGACAATCTCGTGATCGTTGTGGAGGTGGAGGTCGTGGTCGATTATCAGGCCCATAACCTTCTGTCTCCTCAATATCCTCGTTACCGATGCCGATTTTACCTTGTCTTCTACGGCTGCAGCGGTAGGACTAGGGTAGCTGCAACAATTTTACCTCGTCTTCAATCTCTTGTAGTTGTAAGACTGGACGAGAGCACTTCGTGAATTTGTGAGTGATGGGGACGATGAACTTAATTTGTGCTTCAAGTAAGTGATTTTTTGGCTCCAAGAAACATAAATAAGTTTGTTCCTTCCATAGTCTTAATTTGCTCCATAATATTCTCACGTAAGATCCATCTTGTTGCTGGCAAGGAGTGAAATAGAGGAAGAAATGATGGTAAGTCGTCATCGTGGTCCAAAAGATATCTATTCCCCTCCGCCTCCTCCCAACTCGTCTTTACCATCCCGACCTCCTATGCCCCACCTAAAACAGTCCCTATCGACGAAGAGATCACTTGAACAACTTATGCTCAAGCAGAAACATAGAATTAACACTACATGAGATTCCACTAGTCTGCACCAATAAAAACAATCAAAATGTGTGCATCAAGAAATTTATATTGTACTTTACTTAACATTAAAGAGTTTTAGTTTTACTATCCTGTATTTTAAATTCGATCATTAAAGCCCATAATTTTTCTTTGAATAGGAATATCATACGAATCCTTCTATATTTCAAGGTGACGGTTAATTGACAATGAACTCACTTGAGAAGTTCGATATGCGGGTAGGAGTAAATAAAACATAAAATTATAAGTATATAAAATTGCTTCATCAAAATAAAATATGGAATAGCTCAGTTGGTTAGAGCGTGTGACCCTTAACCACAAGGTTGGAGATTCAAGCCCTCCTACTAGCGTGAATTAGTTTTTTTGTCTTCAAGGTGGTCTCGAACAGAGTTGATGGGTATCACCAGATCAAACCCCATAAACATGCAAGTTATGCTTGTCCAAATAAACAGGTTCAGCACTGAACTGGTAGTGGTCTGATACTGGTTTGAATCGGTTCAGCTAAACTAATACCAAAACAAGACGAGTTTTTTAGGCTTCAAGTAAGCTAGATCAAAATAGTAGTTTCAATTCAGTTCGAAACTAGTCTGAAGGACTTCTTCAATAAACCACTACAATTGTTTTTTATTTCCCTCCTTGTCGTTCCTCCTTGCTATTCCTCATTGCCGTTCCTATGGTTGCTACTATGATTTTGTTACTGATTTGGTGTCGAAGATTCTAAGCGTGGTCGAGTTATTGGTAGAAGAAGCATTAGTGGGTTCGTTATGTGATGACCCAAATTTAATTCGCTGCTTCTTAGGCCCGCCAAAAGACAACCCAAAAGATCCTCCTATACCGCCACCGAATGTCGATGTAGATTAGAAGATGTTCCTGCTCAGTTTGGTTTCGTCTTGTGCTTCCATTTCTAAAGTACGACACTGAGAGAGATAGAGACTTGTAGATGAGGAAAAAAACGAACAACGATGGTGATGTTTGAACTGAACTGGAACCGAACCAGCCAAAAGAGTTAACAAAAAAAAGAAAGCAAAACAGTTCGAACCGGTTCTGAATCAGTTTGAAGCATACTCGTTTTTTTCTCAGTTAGAGAGACCAGTTCTTTTAGTGAGAAAAAAAATACTAGTTATATTAAAACCAAACCAGTTCGGGGTCGAACAGATTCATGAACAAGCCTTATGCAAGTCACCACCCCATAAAATAAAATTTACTTAAGCGATTGATTCTGGTCGGAATGTGAACCAGTCATAGAGTCGGTCTGATTAAAGACTAAAATGCAAGTCGAACCGGATTCAAAGAGTAAAAACCAACCGGTTTTGATAAATCGGTTGATTTACCGATTCGCCATATTTGTTTTTTTTAATATGTCATTGATCTCTAAAATTTATGCCTATTTTAAAATTTCTCCTTAAAGTTTAAACTCTCCCCTAAAGTTTGGAAATTATGAATAAACCCGCCTGAAAAAGAGTGGATTTTTCATCATTTCCAAACATTAGGTGGACTTTAAAACTGTAAGGGAGAATTTTAAAATCGACGTAAACTTTAAGGGGCAATGTCGTATTTTACCCTTTTCTAAAAAACTAATCCTATTCACAATCATTGTCCCCAGAGCTCGTTGTCGTCGGGGGAGGAGCTCGTGGTCGTCATGCAGGAGGACATCGGAGAATCTCGTGATCGTTGTGGAGGTGGAAGTCGTGTAGGTCCATAACCTTCTATCTCCTCAATATCCTCGTTACCGATGACGAATTTACCTTGTCTTCTATGGCTGCAACAGCAGGACTGGGGTAGCTGCAACAATTTTACCTCGTCTTCGATCTCCTGCAGTTGTAAGACTGGACGAGAGCACTTCATAAATTTCTGAGTGATAGGAAAGATGAACTGAATTTGTGTTTCAACTAGGTGATTCGTTGTCTCCAAGAAACATAAATTTAGTTTGTTCCTTCCATCGTCTTAATTCGCTCCATAATACTCCATTTATTTGTTTGTACATATTATGTATGTTTGTATGCATATTCTAACGAAAGATCCATCTTGTTGCTGGCAAGGAGAGAAATGAAGGAAGAAATGATGGTAAGTCGTCATCGTTGTCTAAACGATATCTCTTCCCCTCTCCCTCCTCCCAACTCGGCCTTACTATCCCAACCTCATATGCCCCACCTAAAACAGTCCCTATAGAGGAAGAGATCACTTGAACAACTTATGCTCAAGCAGAAGCATGGAATTAACACTACATGAGACTCCACTAGTCTGCACCAATAAAAACAATCAAAATGTGTGCATCAAGAAATTTATATTGTACTTTACTTAACATTGAAGAGTTTTAGTTTTACTATCCTGTATTTGAAATTCGATCATTAAAGACCATAATTTTTCTTTGAATAGGAATATCATACGAATCTTTCAATATTTCAAGGTGGCGGTTAAGTGACAACGAACTCACTTGAGAAGATTGATATGCGGGTATGAGCAAATAAAACATAAAATTATAATTATATAAAATTGCTTCATCAAAATAAAAGATGGAATAGCTCAGTTGGTTAGAGTGTGTGACCATTAACCACGAGCCCTTTTCTAGCGTAAATTAGTTTTTTTTGGCTTCAAGGTGGTCTCGAACGGAGTTGATAGGTCTCACCTGGTCAAACCCCCTAAACATGCAAGTTATGCTTGTCTAATAAAACAGGTTCAGCCGAACTGAACTGGTAGTGGTCTGATACTGGTTTGAACCGGTTCAGCTAAACTAATACCAAAACCAGACGAGTTTTTTAGGCTTCAAGTAAGGCAGATCAAAATAGTAGTTTCAATTAAGTTTGAATCGACTTATTTTTTTATAATAGTTTATACTTAAATTCAAATCAAACCACTTTAAACCTATATAATCAAACAACTTTCAATAAACGAAACCGGTCTGAAGGACTTCTTCAATAAACCACTACAATTGTTTTTCATTTTCCTCCTTATCGTTCCGCCTTGCTATTCCTCATTGCCGTTCTTATGGTTGCTACTATGATTTTGTTACTGATTTGGTGTCGAAGCTTCTAAGCGTGGTCGAATTATTGGTAGGAGAAGCATTAGTGGGTGCGTTATGTGATGACCCAAATTCAATTCGCTGCTTCTTAGGCCTGCCGGAAGACGACCCAAAAGATCCGCCTATACCGCCACCGAATGTCGTTGGAGATTAGAAGATGTTGCTACTCAGTTTGGTTTCTTCTTGTGCTTCCATTTCTAAAGCAAAACACTCAGAGAGATAGAGACTTGTAGATGAAGAACAAAACGAACGACGATGGTGATGTTTGAACTGAACCGGAACCATTAAAACCACACCAGTTCAGTTCAGAACCGGTTCGTGGTCGAATTGATTCATGAACAAGCCTTATGCAAGTCACCACCCCATAAAATAAAATTTACTTAAGCGATTGATTCTGGTCAGAATGTGAACTAGTCATAGAGTCGGCCTGATTAAAGACTAAAATGCAAGTCGAACCGGATTCAAAGAGTAAAAACCAACCGGTTTTGACAAATCGGTTGATTTACCGATTCGCCATATTGCTTTTTTTTTAATATGTCATTGATCCCTAAAATTTACGCCTATTTTAAAATTCCTCCTTAAAATTTAAACTCTCCCCTAAAGTTTGGAAATGTTGAATAAACCCTCCTAAAAAAGAGTGGATTTTCATCATTTCCAAACATTAGAGGGGACTTTAAAACTATAAGGGAGAATTTTAAAATCGACGTAAACATTAGGGGGCAATGTCGCATTTTACCCTTTTTTAAAAAACTAATCCTATTCACAATCATCGTCGTCGGAGTTCGTGGTCGTTGGAGGAGGAGCTCGTGGTCGTCATGCAGGAGGTCGTCGGAGAATCTCGTGATCGTTATCAGGTCCATAACCTTCTATCTCCTCAATATCCTAGTTACCGATGACGATTTTACCTTGTCTTCTACGGTTGCAGCGGTAGGACTGGGGTAGCTGCAACAATTTTACCTCGTCTTCAATCTCCTGCAGTTGTAAGACTGAACAAGAGCACTTCGTGAATTTGTGAGTGATGGGGACGATGAACTGAATTTGTGTTTCAAGTAGGTGATTCTTTGGCTCCAAGAAACATAAATAAGTTTGTTCCTTCCATCGTCTTAATTCCCTCCATAATACTCCATTTATTTATTTGTACATATTATGTATGTGTATATGCATATTCTCACGCAAGATCCATCTTGTTGCTGGCAAGGAGAGAAATGAAGGAAGAAATGATGGTAAGTCGTCATCGTTGACCAAACGATATCTCTTCCCCTCCCCCTCCTCCCAACTCGGCCTTACCATCCCGACCTCCTATGCCCCACCTAAAATGGTCCCTATCGAGGAAGAGATCACTTGAACAACTTATGCTCAAGCAGAAGCATAGAATTAACACTACATGAGACTCTGTTGGATCGTGAAATCCTGGATGTTGATCTGGCAGTGAATTGAATGCCAGACAAGGTTAGGAAGACGCTTCTGCTCCAACTCCGGTGAACCTGCAGGTAGGGGAGCGCAACAGAGGGGGTGTCTCTGGGTCCCTCTCCGATGCTTAAATGAGTATATGTTTGTATAAAACTCAAAACGTAAAGAACGTATGTAAAGCAAGGGTATTTATAGGGTAATAGATATAGAACCGTATAAGGCAGCTGAATATCTTAGTGTATATTGTGTTACTGAAGATTCGGATCGTGGGATATGGCAGTTACTGCGAGATATTGCAGTTACCAAATCTAATCTTTAGTGAATAAGTGACCGAGATACGCGGGATATCATGGCCACTTCCTTATTAACGGTTTTGGGGAACCAGAGGAGAGAGGCAAGGCTCTCTTCGGGGCAAGCACTCTCATGGCGAGCAGTGAGATGTCGCGGCCTTAGTGAATAATGGCGAGCACTCAAGGCGTTCTTCAGAGTCCTTGGGCTTGGTTCTGGGTCACTCTATGGAGGCCGGTCCGATTCGAATGTTATGGGTTTACCCCCTCTATAGTTATTGGGCCTTCGAGGCCTTTTTCCTTACTGGGCTGTCACTATCGATATCCAACATTTGCCCCCGAAGCTTGATTGAAGTTTCTTCAGTCGAGCTTTATTTCCTGGTAGGATTTTAGATAGTGACGTCTCAGATTCGATTTTCTTCGTTTCTTTTATTGGTTCATGACCTTTGAGGCATTTTGAGCTCGTTTGGCTAGCGGTTTTTTCTTCGTTCAAAGCTGAAAAAATATCCTTCCTCTTATTCCCCTTTGGCGATCACTCGAGGTAATCTAGTTTCATGAAAGTCTATTTTTCTTGATTTGGGCGATCACTACTCGCCTGAGGCATTTATGGTAAAGTCTCTTAGTGCGCTGGCGACCACATTGTCTCCTTAGTGGACTTTTAGCATTTAATAACTGCACAGTTGTCCAGAAATCGAACGGTCACTTGAGGCACGCCTGACATTTACTTTCCCGTAAACCTAGGGTAGTCTAACAGCTGTTCGTGTCATCCAACCGTCTGTCTCCCCAAGGTGTCTCTTGGAATTCTGACATTGCTTCGGTTTTTTCCAAAAAGGTGCAATTGTTCCTCTGTGTCGCTTCGGTTTGCTCTTGTCGGTTACTCCCTTCTTGGTCTATATAAGAAACGTTAGTTTCTCTATTTTGTTTTTTACGTTCATCCACTCCCTCAGATTTCCAGAGCTTCGTTGCGAACCTTTCTTCTATCTTTTTCAACCTTCTTTAGCCTTCTTCATTCATTTCTATGGCTCCCCGAAGTCAGAGAGTCAAGCATATGGCCCCCAAGGGTGCTAACAAAGCCAACGCTCCTAGGAACGCCAATGCCCCCTTGACCATCAGGGATGACGTCGTGCCCCCCCAGTAGAGGAACAAGCTGATCTGGGAAGGTCTGCAACCACTCCTGTAGTGGTGGACGGGCCTGAGCTATACACACCTGTTTTTTCCCCAAAAGGTAAACTTTCGCCCTTTTACTGCTCTGTTTTGGCAATATCCTCTGTTTTCCTTTGTTTTTTATTCTTGCTGTGCTATACTTGAACCATTCTGAGTAGATGTCAAGCTTAATGAATTGAAGCCGGCTTACTTTAAGACCATGGTGGCGCTTGGCGGCTTCAGTGTGGAGGGTGCTCCTAGGTATCCTGGCTTAGGTCTACACTTCCCTCACGACGGAGAGGTTTACATTTATGCGTCCCAGATCGATGCTGGGTTGCGTTTTCCTCTCTGTGAGGATTTGCAGACATTGTGCCAGTTTTACGGGATTCATCCCACGTAGCTTGTTCGTAACGCCCTCAGGATGTGGGTCGGTTTCAAATTTCTGTGCATACGCCAGGAATGGGCGTATTCACTGGTTTTGTTCCGGTGTTTTTTCCGACTGGCAGCTGGGGCGAACCATCTCCATCACTTCCAATCACGTTGGCCGAAGTTTGCAGAGTGGGGAGGCCCTCAAGCATGGAGTTGGAATGCTCATGTCCGTCTGGTTGATGATTTCCGGGCCACCAACTCCAACTATAAGAAGTTTTACTTCTTTTACAAGGGGGGTGCCTTGGAAATTGTTTACCCCGGACAAGGATTTTTCTCCTTTTTTCGAAGAGCTGTCAGGGAGTGATCGGAACGCCATCAATGACCTCTATCGGTTACATCGATCGTCCCAATTCAAGTCCATTCGCTCAGTAGCGGAAACTACTGAGAACATGCTCGAGATGGCAGGCATTCATCAGGCCACGCCAATCTTTGATGATTGGGTAACTTTCTAACATTTTTTTCTTGTTTTGTCGCTTGTAGGCAAGGTCGTGAGCAAGAGCCACAAACTGATAGGTCTCTTTGATGACCAGGGCTCGGCGGGATTGTCTTCCGACCAAGCGCTGCTGAACTCTCCTCCTCCTCCCTCTAGGCGTTCGTCCAAGAGGAAGTCTGAAGAAGTGCTTCCCTCAGCCACTGCTGGCCCTCTCCAACCAGGTATGTCGCCTCGCCATTTGTAGATTTAACATTTTCATACTTTGCAGTTTTTTGGTTTCTGACTTATTGTCTTGTTGTTTTGCAAAGGGGTCCTCGGCTGACGTGGCCCGGGACCCTCCTCCTCCTCCTTCTAAGAAGGTTAGGAGTGAGGAGCACCCTGAGGTCGACCAGCATCCTCCTCCTCCCCCTCCTAAGGGCCCTTCTGCCAGCAAAGGGAAGGGTTTGGACACGGCGCCTCCTTCTCCCTCTCCTCAGGGCCCTTCCACCACTAAGGAGAAGGCCTTGTCTTTGGAGCCTCCCGCCCCTTCAGTGCCCACGGCTCCTACTAAGGAGTCTGGGGCCCAGAATAAGGGGCCTGCTGCTTCCAGCTCCTCGAGGGCTCCCGCCGAGGAGTACTGCTCCATGGCGAGCTTGTTCCAGCCTTTTAAGGCTGTGGACTCTCGGAGGCCTTGGGTCCCTTGTGGGGACCTTGCCAAGAAGGGGTACCCCGCCCAGAAGAGCCTCCGGGGTAGCCCGGATATGTGCATGCGGCTCCTTGATGGGATAATTTCCCCCAAGGACTGTTCATTTATCCTTACGGAGCTTCCTCAGATCGAGGGGTTCTTACGGACCCACTTCGAATGAGTTGCCCTGGTATGATCTCGCCTTTTTTCCATTATTTCTTCCTTGTCATTCTTTTTTATTTGGATGACTTGACATTTTTCCTTGCGTTTTTGTTGTCAGCTCGTTCGGGAAGAGGTGATCCTTGGCCGCGTCTTGGGCGAGCTCGCCGACAAGCATTCTGATCTGCTTGTCGAGCTGGAGCAATATCGAAGCACGGGGGTCACCCCCGGGCAGTTGGAGGCCATCAAGAAGACCGCTGACATGGCAATCATCTTGGTGGACGGCGCCCGGGAGGAGTACTTCAGGAAGGAGCAGCGCCTCCTTGCTGATGTCAAGAAGAGGGAGGCTGATGCTGCAGCCTTCCTTCAAGAGGCTGAGGCCCTTCATCGGTGCCTTGATGAAGGGGAGGTGGTCCGTGCTCGCCTGGAGGCCGAGTTGAAGGAAGCTCGTGCCCAGGTGGTCGAGTCGGACGCTCTTAGGGTCGCCGCGGAGGCCCAGAGGGATGCTGCTGAAACTAGGGGGGTCGCCCTGGAGGAGGAGAAGAACCGGCTGGCTGATCAGCTGAAGGCGGTTCCTTCACCCCAAGCCATGGTTGAGGAGTTCAAGGCCTCCGAGGACTTTGAAGACCAGGCCTTGAAGGTGATGAAGTCGACCATTGCCGATTTTCTCCAAGACCTGGTGGAGGAGGTCCAGGCGGTCGACCCCAACTTTCCCCTTGAGGAAGTTGCATCCTTGAAGAGCTTCTTGCAGAGTCGCCCTTCACAGCCCTCTGTTGCTGAAGAGTCTGCTCCTGAAGGCGAGCCCGGTACTTCTGCACCCGAAGGCGAGCAGAGCACCCTTGCCCCCGAGGACCCCAAAGCTTAAAGCCCCCAACTCCTTGGCGACCGTATTTTTTTATCTTTTTTAGATAGCTAGTTTTGTAATTTCTGTTTTTGGTTTGTAATTATTTATTTAAGACTTGGGTTTTTCTATTGAATGCCTTTTATATTCATGAGCCTTTTTGAACATGTTTGGCTATTCTTCTAATGTCTTAATCATAATTACTCTCCGCTTTTTCTTGCTTTGTAATGTCATCGACCCTTAAAGCCTTAGACCAATCATAAGTCGAACTTTCTAAGTATAATACTTTTGACACTTAAAAGCATAAACTTCTAAGTTCAAAGAGATATTACCTTCTTTGAAGTTTAAACCTTTGAGGTGTTGGCATAATAACAGGGGATTTTTCAGGCTTTATCATCGATAGTGATCGCCTAAACTTTCTTTGGCCTGACTTTGGCGTCAGGGCTTTTATTTTGCCTAACGTTTTGCTAGGTCTTTTGGCCTGACTTTGGCGTCAGGGATTTTGGCCTAGCCTTGTCACTAGGTCTTTTTTGTTTTGCCTAACTTTATTGTTAGGTCTTTTGACCTAACTTTGTTGCTAGGGCTTTTGGCCTGACTTTGGCGTCAGGGCTTTTGGCCTAGCTTTGTTGCTAGGGCTTTTGGTCTAACTTTGTTGTTAGGGCTTTTTGGCCTGACTTTGGCGTCAGGGCTTTTGGCCTAGCTTTGTTGCTAGGGCTTTTGACCTAACTTTGTTGTTAGGGCTTTTTGGCCTGACTTTGGCGTCAGGGCTTTTTGGCTTGACTTTGGCGTCAGGGCTTTTGGCCTAGCTTTGTTTCTAGGGCTTTTGGCCTAACTTTGTTGTTAGGGCTTTTTGGCCTGACATTGGCGTCAGGGCTTTTGGCCTAGCTTTGGTGCTAGGGCTTTTGTCCTATCTTTGGCGATAGGGCTTTTGGCTTCGGCTTGCTTCGAGTGGACACGCTTTATGAAGGAATGACTTTCTTTTATTGGCATAACAGTTTGATTACAAGCAATGCATAAAATCTTCTTAAATGCTCAGAATTAAATGGACGGGGTAACCTCTCGCCTTCGGTGGTTTCCAAATAGTAGGATCCTGGTGCGGCGATCTCTACTACTTTGTACGGTCCTTCCCATTTGGTTGAAAGTTTGTTTTTACTGTCCAGCATTGTGAATTCATTTCTTCTCATAACCATCTCCCCCACGAAAAATTGGCGAGCGCTGACCTTTCTGTTGAAATACCGAGCGGTCGCCAAGCGCATCTTTGCCTGTGTCTTTTCCGAGAGACATCTCTTTTCCTCTACTAAGTCGAGGTCAGTTCTACGCTCGATCTCATTTGCCTCTGCGTTGAAGTGTAAGACTCTGTGGGTAGGCACAACTAATTCGGCTGGTGCTACTGCTTCTGATCCGTACACTAAACTGAAAGGCGTTTCTCCTGTGTCCGTTTTAAGCGTTGTTCTGATTGCCCATAATACGTTTTCCAGTTCATCTGCCCAGTTCCCTTTGAATGCTCAAACCCTTTTCTTGAGTCCTGCTAAGACAACCTTGTTGGCTGCTTCAGCTTGCCCATTCGTTTGAGAATGATGTACTGAGCTGAAACGATGGTCCACATGATATTCTTCACAGAGCCATTTCAGCTCATTTCCAACAAATTGCGGACCATTATCACTAATGAGTACCTTAGGAATGCCAAACCTGGAGAATATGTTGACCTGCAGGAACTTGATGACCTGGAATTCTGTTGTTGAAGCTAGAGCTTTCGCCTCTACCCACTTAGTGAAGTAGTCGATTGCCACTATAATGTGAGTACGCTGACCAGGGCTAATGGGAAAAGGACCCAATATATCGATTCCCCATTGAGCGAAAGGCCAGGCACCCGCCATTGGGGATAATAATGTTGATGGTCAACCAGATCGTGGTGCAAACTGCTGGCAAATCTCACACTTCTGTGTTAACTCGGCTGCATCTTTTCCCAAGGTCGGCCAGTAATATCCCAATCTGAATATTTTTCTGGTTAGTGATCGAGCACCTTCATGACATGCTGCTGCCCCTTCGTGAGCTTCTCGAAGAACCTTTTCTGTTTCTGGTTGAGCAACACACCTCAAATAATGTGTCGAATAGCCTCTTCTGTAGAGTTCTCCATCGATGATTAGATAACTGGCTGCGAGTCTTCTAATCCTCGTGGATTCGCCTTCGTCCTCTGGGAGGATTCCTTCTTTCAAATAATTCTGGAATGGGGTCATCCATGTGACCTGTCCTTGGATGTTGAAGACCTCTGCTCTACTTTCCAGGACTGAACATAAAGCTTTCTCTAGAAATCGTACATCCTGGATTGTCGCTCCTCCGAAGGCTAGTTTACTCAAAGAATCTGCCATCTAGTTTTCTTGGCGAGGAATAAACTCAATCGCGAAATTTGGGATTTCCGCGACTAGCTTTTTGGCAATGCCGAGATATTTTTTCATCTTTTCTCCCTTTGCCTCGTAGGCGCCATTAACCTGATTGACAATAAGCTCTGAGTCACTTTTCACCTTAAGCGCAGTTATACCCATTCCTTTTGCTAGTCTGAGTCCAGTGATAAGAGCCTCATATTCTGATTCATTAAACCTGCCCCCGAGCCTTCTTTTGATGAAGACCCATCCGTATAGAGTTCCCAGATTTGATTGTCGTCTGCTGACTGACTTGGCCTGTTTTCTGCTTCTGTTTGACCGTTACTCGTGCTTTCCACTATAAAATCAGCTAGTGCGTGACCTTTGATGGCCGTTTTTGGCGCAAATTTGATCTTGAACTCCCTGAACTCGATCACCCACTTGACCATTCTTCCTGAAGAATCTGGCTTCCTTAGGAAGTTTTTGAGAGGTTGATTGGTGAGGACCGTGATGTCGTGCGCATGAAAGTAAGGTCTCATCTTCCGAGCAGCAATAACTAAGGCATAGAGATACTTCTCAATCTGGATATACTTTATTTCTGCTGAGTTGAACATTTTGCTAATGAAATACACTGGACTCTGAAAATTATTTTCCTCCCTTATTAAGACAGCACTGGCTGTCACATCGCTAATGCCTAGATAAAGGAAAAGCTGCTCGCCTGGAACGGGCTTTGCCAGAGCTGGGAGTGTTAGGATATGCCTCTTCAAGGATTGGAATGCTTCCTCGCAGTCTGGCGTCCACTCGAACTTGCGGTTGGCCCTCAGGGTTTTGAAGAATGGGAGGGACCTGTCGCTTGCTTTGGAGAGGAAGCGGTTGAGAGAAGCTAGGCGTCCATTCAGGCAATTTACCGGACTTGACCCCGAAGGCGCATTTGGCAGGATTCAGGCGAACACTGTGTCTTCTCATGCATTCGAAAGCTTCGTGGAGGTCTGCCGTGTAAGGATTGCCCTTAATGGTTTAGACGAGCATATCATCCACGTAGGCCTCCATGTTCCTTCCCAGCATGTCCTGGAATAGCCGGTTCACCATCCGTTGATACGTTGCCCCGACATTGATAAGGCCAAAGGGCATCACCTTGTAGCACAGAATGTCCCCATCAGCATAGAAAGCGGTGTGAGCCTCATCGTCGGGATGCATTCTGATCTGGTTGTAGCCTGAGTAGGCGTCCATGAAGCTCAGCATCTCATGACCCGAGGTAGCATCGACCAGCTGATCAATCCTCGGAAGGGGATATGAATCTTTGGGGCAAGCCTTGTTCAAGTCGCGGAAGTCGACGCACATCCTCCATTTGCCGTTTGATTTCCTGACTAAAACTGGGTTGGCGACCCAGCTCTGGAATCTTACTTCTCTGACGAAGTCAGCTTCAATCAACCTGCCGACTTCCTGCCTGATCGCCAAACGCTTATCTGTCCCGAATGATCTTCTCTTTTGGACGATCGGCTTGATGGAGGGGTTTATCCTGAGCTCATGGAAGATGATATCTGTGCTGATTCCTGGCATGTCGCTCGGCTGCCAGGCGAAGAGCTCTTTAAATTCCTTGAGGAGGGCGGTCATGGCCTCATTCTGGTCCTCTTTCAAGGTGGTCCCAATGCGCAACTTTTTGTCTGGACCATCGATCTCGACCTCCTCCAATTCCTCCATGGGTGCTGGCCGAGCCAAGTCCTCGCGGGGGTCGGCCTCTATTTCGATGGCGAGCGCCTCCCTTTGGTTCTTCCTGCGTAAACAGTTCACGTAGTATTGCCGCGAGGAAGGCTGATCTCCTAGCACTTCTCCAATCCCGTTCGGAGTAGGGAACTTCATCTTTTGGTGGACAGTGGAGGCCACAATCTTATTTGGGTTGATCGTGGTCCTCCCTATGATGGCGTTGTAGGATGTAGGTGAATCGACCACCAGGAAAGTGACCGACACCTTGATGCTTTTCCACCCCTCGCCAAAAATCACTGGCATGGTTATAGCCCCCAGTGGATAAGTTGTTCTTCCCGCAAAACCGGTCAGCGGAAAGTCGACCCTCTTCAGGTCGCGCTTGGACTTGCCCATCTTTTCAAAGGCGTCCAGAAATAGGATGTCTGTCGAGCTGCCTCCGTCGACCAGAATTCTTGCAACATCACAGCCGTCAATATCTGCCGTAATGACCAGAGCATCGTTGTGGGGCGTGGTGACATGTGCCAAATCATTTTCAGAGAATGAGATGACAACGTTCTCTTCAGGTCGGGTCCGCTTCCCCAACTGAACTGCTGTAGAGATCTGAGTGGCATAGACCTCTCTGGCGCCCAACCTCTCGCCGCCTGCACTGAATCCTCCCGCAATCAGATTCACTATCATCTTGCTTCCAGAAGGCTCAGCTTGATCCGCAGGGGCTGGCGAACGATGCCTCATGGGGGCGTTCGACTTCGGTCTCGCCCTGCTACAAATTCTTTCAACATTCTCCCCTGAATCAGCCTCTCTATGTCACGCTTCAAAATCTTGCAGTCATCTGTCTTATGGCCCTTGCACTTATGGTATCTGCAGTAGCTCTCAACATCCTTGCCCATGGGCAGCCCACCTCGACGAGGCATCGGTGGCCTCACCAAGGATCTCCTCTCCATCTCGACTAGTACCACTGAGATCTGCCTATTTAAAGGCGTGAAGTACTCAGGGACCTCTGGATGGCGAGGCGCTGGAAGAGACTCGACCCGGGGCTTGCTTTCCTTTCCCTTCTTCTCCTTCTTTACCTCCTTCTTACAATCACGTCGGGGTTCATGGGTTACCCTTAGCGAGGTCGTCAGGAGGTTAGCCTCGATGTTTGCGCGTTCAAGGTCTATGAAACCTTTCGCTCTGCATGCCAGCTCCTCCAACGTCTCAATCTCCTTCACGTGATAGCTGTTTCGCAGCTTTCTCGAGGCCTTGTTGGCCACATCCAGACCTATGTAGAAGGCTCGAATGATCTCCCCATCCGAGATTCGGCGATCTAATTCTGTGACATTTTGATGAAAACGCCCGTAGAAATTGGACAACGACTCTCCCAGCTGCTGTTTGACTGAGTCAAGGGCGACCACGCTCTTCAGCAACTGGCGCTCACCCATATCTCTCTCCAGGAACTTGCTTCTTAACTCTGCCCAAGTTCCGATTGATCCTGCAGGGAGGCCGAAGAACCAGGACGAAGCCGAACCCGAAAGAGTAGATGGAAATAGCAAAGCCAAATGATTGGGATCGTTTGACTTACCCAGAAGGGAGGCCTCGTGCTTGTTGACATGCACGGTGGGATCTCCTCCACCGCTATACTCAGGTATGGCCCGAGCAACCACATCCTTTGGGATTTTGATAGCGACGAGCCCGTCGGTAAAAGGATGAGAGGACTGCTCCTTGAAGGGAGCTACGACTGTCAACTGTATTTCCTGGAGCCTTTTGTTGAGGAGGTCATTCATCTGATCCACGGTGCAGTACATGGGAGAGGTTCCGGGTGGAGGAGGACTGAAAGGATTGGCCGTACAAGCGGCTGCTGGTTCCTTGGTGTGTGCCGGAGGTAAGGACTGCTGTCCTGACGTCATCTCCTGATCCTCCTGAGGCGCAGTGGGACCAGGATTTTTCGCTTCCGAAGGTGAGGGCCCTGTGGCAGCAGGGCGGTGGTTTTCCTTAGGAGCAGAGGGATTGTTTTCTTGAGGAGCAGGGGCTTGGAGGCGCGCTTGCCCTAGGATGGCTTCCAGCAGGGAGACCATCTCGGGGGTTAAATTAATATCCTGCCCCGCAATGTGGACTGTCTGCGGTGCCGGGGCTCCGTTTTGATCAGCAGCGGGGGTCGGTCTGGAATCACCGACATGGTCTCGAGCTGTCCGCAGGGGAACAACATTAACTCCTGCTCGGCTGGCAGGTTCCTGTTGAAACAGTGAAGCAGCGGCGGAATCAGAGCTATTTGAGGATCACTCTCTAGTCTGATTCCGACAGTTGCTTTGGGATCGAGTTCTCATGGCTGAATTGCTCGTTTCCCACAGACGGCGCCAAATGTTGGATCGTGAAATCCTGGATGCTGATCTGGCAGTGAATTGAATGCCAGACAAGGTTAGGAAGACGCTTCTGCTCCAACTCTGGTGAACCTGCAGGTAGGGGAGCGCAACAGAGGGGGTGTCTCTGGGTCCCTCTCCGATGCTTAAATGAGTATATGTGTGTATAAAACTCAAAACGTAAAGAACGTATGTAAAGCAAGGGTATTTATAGGGTAAGAGAGATAGAACCGTATAAGGTAGCTGAATATCTTAGTGTATACTGTGTTACTGAAGATTCGGATCGTGGGATATGGCAGTTACTGCGATATATTGCAGTTACCAAATCTAATCTTAGGTGAATATGTGACTGAGATACGCGGGATATCATGGCCACTTCCTTATTAACGGTTTTGGGGAACCAGAGGAGAGAGGCAAGACTCTCTTCGGGGCGAGCACTCTCATGACGAGCAGTGAGATGTCGCGGCCTTAGTGAAGAATGGAGACCACTCAAGGCGTTCTTCAGAGTCCTTGGGCTCGATTCTGGGTCACTCTATGGAGGCCGGTCCGAATGTTATGGGTTTACCCCCTCTATAGTTATTGGGCCTTCGAGGCCTTTTTCCTTACTATCGATATCGATATCCAACAGACTCCACTAGTTTGTATGCATATTCTAACGAAAGATCCATCTTGTTGCTGGCAAGGAGAGAAATGAAGGAAGAAATGATGGTAAGTCGTCATCGTTGTCTAAACGATATCTCTTCCCCTCTCCCTCCTCCCAACTCGGCCTTACTATCCCAACCTCATATGCCCCACCTAAAACAGTCCCTATAGAGGAAGAGATCACTTGAACAACTTATGCTCAAGCAGAAGCATGGAATTAACACTACATGAGACTCCACTAGTCTGCACCAATAAAAACAATCAAAATGTGTGCATCAAGAAATTTTTATTGTACTTTACTTAACATTAAAGAGTTTTTGTTTTACTATCCTGTATTTTAAATTCGATCATTAAATACCATAATTTTTCTTTGAATAGGAATATCATACGAATCCTTCTATATTTCAAGGTGACGGTTAAGTGACAACGAACTCACTTGAGAAGATTGATGTGCGGGTAGGAGCAAATAAAACATAAAATTATAATTATATAAAATTGCTTCATCAAAATAAAAGCTGGAATAGCTCAGTTGGTTAGAGCGTGTGACCCTTAACCACAAGGTTGGAGATTCAAGCCCTTTTGTAGCGTGAATTAGTTTTTTTTTTGTCTTCAAGGTGGTCTTGAACAGAGTTGATAGGTCTCACCTGATCAAACCCCCTAAACATGCAAGTTAGGCTTGTCCAAAAAAACAGGTTCAACCGAACTGAACTGGTAGTGGTCTGATACTGGTTTGAACCGGTTCAGCTAAACTAATACCAAAACCAGACGAGTTTTTTAGGCTTCAAGTAAGGCAGATCAAAATAGTAGTTTCAATTAAGTTCGAATCGACATATTTTTTTATAATGGTTTATACTTAAATTCAAATCAAACCACTTTAAACCTATATAATCAAACCACTTTCAATAAACGAAATCGGTCTGAAAGACTTATTCAATAAACCACTACAATTGTTTTTCATTTTCCTCCTTGTCGTTCCTCCTTGCTATTCCTCATTGTCGTTCCTATGGTTGCTACTATGATTTTGTTACTGATTTGGTGTCGAAGCTTCTAAGCGTGGTCGAGTTATTGGTAGGAGAAGCATTATTGGGTGCGTTATGTGATGACCCAAAGCTTCTTAGGCCTGCCAGAAGACGACCCAAAAGATCCGCCTATACCGCCACCGAATGTCGTTGGAGATTAGAAGATGTTGCTACTCAATTTGGTTTCTTCTTGTGCTTCCATTTCTAAAGTAAGACACTCAGGAAGATAGAGACTTGTAGATGAAGAACAAAACGAACGAAGATGGTGATGTTTGAACTGAACCGGAACCGAACCGGCCAAAAGAGTTAACAAAAAAAAAAGAAACCAAAACAGTTCGAACAGGTTCTAAATCAGTTTGAAGCATACCCATTTTTTTCTCAGTTAGAGAGACTAGTTCATTTAGTGAGAAAAAAAATATTAGTTATTGTTAAGGATTATGGTTTAGATAAATCATGACTTAGTTCAAATGTTTAGGATAATTAGATTCAAGTCCACATGTTTAGGACTTTTGCATCCAAATCCCTAGATTCACCTATAAATAGACCACTGCCCCTATTGTATATTCAAGCTTAAGCAATACAAGATGCATATCTCTTTAATTGTTGCCTTAAGCTCTTCTTTTAGTCCTCATTCTATCTAAATTGCTAAGATGGCATCAGAGCTTGAACTTTCCTAGGGCTGAACCGGATATATTCATGTTGATTATGTTTTGATTCCTGACAGTTCAACATCCTTGCCTTCTATGTCCCGTACTTATCCTACTCCTCTGTTACCTTTAGATAATGTTCTTGTTATTCCTTCTTCCGTTTCTTACAAATTAAGTGACATTAATTTGGTATCTGATTATTTTCATATTCCTTTATCTGTCAGTACTCATCCCATGCAAACCAGCTCAAAAACCAAATCTCTTCAGGCTCTTCTTACTTCAGTTAGCAATACTGATGTTCTCATTGAGTCTGTTGTTCCTCTTCCTTCTGGCAGGATTCCAATAGGTTGCAAGTGGATCTTTAAAATTGAAAAGAATGTTGATTGTTTTATTGCTAGATACAAGGTCAGGCTTGTTGCTAAAGGCTTCTCTCAGAAATCAGGTTTTGATTTCCAAGAGACATTTAGTCCAATCGTGAAGTCAGCTATGGTTCGAATAATTATGTCATTTGCTCTATCTCACAAGTGAAGTCTTCGTAAAATTGACATTAATAATGTGTTCTTACATGGTGATTTGACTGAAGAGGTATATATGATTGTACCTCCAGGTTTTGAGCAAATCTCTTCTACTACATCTGATTCTCCTTTAATTTGTAAGCTGCAAAAGGCTGTATATGGGCTTAAACAAGCACCTCGTGCTTGGTTTGAAAAACTAAAGTCTTTTCTTATCCATTATCTTCAATTTTGTGCTTATGTTGCAGACAGTTGCCTGTTTATCAAATAAATTAATGGTTGTTCAGTGTTCCTATTGGTTTATGTGGATGATATTGTAGTTACTGGTAATTTTCCTTCAATTATTTCATATATTATTCATTCGATTAATAAGGCGTTTCAATGAAAGGATTTGGGTAGTTTGAACTATTTTCTTAGCATGGAAGTCACTGCACCTGACAATTACTTGTTGTTAAATCAGAGAAAGTATATTCAGGAGTTAATTGAGAAGCTGTTTCTTACAGAAGTATCCAGTTTTCCTACTCCAATGACTGACACATGTCTAACAAAACACAAGTATGATTAATTTTACTAGTTCTTTTGAAGATGATCACTTGTTTCTCAGTACCATTGGAGCATTACAACACATTTGCATTACAAGGTCGGACATTCAGTTTCTATCAACAAACTCAGTCAGTTTATGCAAAGACCAAGCTCTAGTCATTGGCGAGCAGTTTTACATATTATTAGGTACTTAAAATGAACTCTTGATCATGGTCTTATGTTCAGGTCTAATCCTTTTCCTATGCAGGGTATATCTTTACTCTCCTATTCTGATGCAGACTAGGGAGGGGATATTTCTAACATAAAATCCTTCTTAATGATAATCCTATTCTTTGGAATTCGAAAAAACAATCAGTAGTAGCTTGGTCTAGTGTTGAAGCTGAGTTTAGAGCCACTGCAAATGCAGTGTGTTAAATTATGTGGGTCAAGTCTTTACTAAGGGAAATGGTTCTTCATTTGTCTTCAGTTCCTGTCGTTTGGACAGATAGCACAAGTGTGGTGTTTCTGTTTGAAAGTACTACTCAGCACTCAAAAATGAAACATGTGAGGATTGATCTTTTCTTTATCGGGGAGAAGGTGAAATCTAGACAGGTTTTAGTGAACTTCGTACCGTCTAGCAATCAGGTAGCAGATGTTTTAACAAAACCTGTAACTGAAAAACAATTTGTTCCTTGCATGAAAAAGCTTGGTATTTTTTTGGTTGTTGAGCTGGATGATTTTGATTCCTTGACTGTTCAGGAGGCTCCTTCTGTTAAGGAAAACCTACTTGATTTTCATTTGAGTTTATCGTAAATGGTATGGTAGTGCTGTTAAGAAGAGTCCTTGCCATTGCTAATGTTTTTTTAACACAATATGCATATACTTTGTTGCCCTCTTCTGAGTTCCATGTATGTTCTTCTTCTTGAGCTTGGTTTGAATCTCTCTAGATGTTCGAATAGCTTGTCTTGTTACTTTACACTTATGTTTTATATCAAATACATCATTCTCCTTGGCATGCACAGAGTCATAGTGTGCTTGATTTTCTTGTAATTGATTTGAATGTTCTTTGCTCTATTTGATTTAGTTGTTTTATGTGTGGTGCAGGGTCTAGCAGTAGTTTTCATTCAAGTTTGAATAATTGAAAACATATCTCATTAAAAAAAATAGCAGTCTTCAATCATAATATGACTGTTTGTGTTGTTATCCTTGGCATAACACATAGTTTGATTCCAAAAATAGAGTTTTATTTTGATGAAAACGTCAAGATACTTCAAAATTACTCTTGAGGAAGTAAAGATGAGGGCAAAAACCCTCCAACTATGTTGATAAGATAAGGGAGAAAACCCTTCCGCCAATAAAAAAAAAAAGACAAAAGAAACAAGAGAGTGAAGAAAAAAAATCAAAATCATCAGATATGCTATCGGTTTATCATGGCTTGATATGTGACTGTGCTTAGATAAAGTGCACATCATAAAATAGTTGAAGTATTACGGGTGTCTGGATGTAATTCAGGCTGATTACTAAGTGATCATGTCTAGATGTGCGGATCTGTGTGTGCTGTGAATGATCTGTCTATATATGATATAAAATGTGCTAAGTTGATGAGATAGTATTGAATATTTAGTGAAGTTTTAGTCTGCTTTAAGCAAAGAATGTGTATATATATCTGTGAAGATGGTTGCTGAAGTATAGTTGAGTGTGTTAAGATGACTTAGTCTCAGTGGTCTTTGGTTGATCTTGATTGTACTGCACATATGTCTTAATGATACAACTTCGAATGTTTTTTAAGATAGTATTCTTTAGCAGATAGATGTGATCAGGTGCTCTAGTATTCTTCATCAACATAACAAAGAATATAGTCATCAAGCTTGATCTTGATAGGAGAATGTTAGGATATATGTATAGTTACATATGTGATCTTTGAGGATTGTTTTGTAATATTCTAGAACTAGTAAGTGATGATCAAATTGTAATATTTCAGATTGTAAGGACTATAAATAGTCTTAGCTTGTAAATATTTAACAACCTTGAATGATAGCAAGTTTCGTTTTCTTCTACATCAAGTAAGTTATCTTCTCTTTCTTTTCTTTCTTTCATCTCTTTTGTCTTGAGATGCTAACACTGATTTGGCATCGAAACTTCTAAGCGTGGTCGAGTTATTGGTAGAAGAAGAATTTGTGGGTGCGTTATATGATAACCCAAATTCAATTCGTTGCTTCTTAGGCCCGCCGGAAGACGGCCCAGAAGATCCTCCTTCACCGCCACTGACTGTCATTTGAGATGAGGAGATGTTGCTGCTCCGTTTTGTTTCTTCTTCTTCTTCTTCCATTTCTAAAGTGAGATACTCAGAGAGAGAGGGAATTGCAGAGGAAGAACAAAACGAACAACGATGGTGATGTTTGAACTGTACCGGAACTGAATCGGCCAAAAGAGTTTTAAAAAAATACCAGAATAGTTCGAACTGGTTCTGAATCGGTTTGAAGCAGACCACGTTTTTCCAGTTAAACAAATAAGTTATTTTAATGAGAAAAAAAACACTAGTTTTATTAAAACCAAACCAGTTTAGTTCAGAACTGGTCCGGGGTCGAACCGGTTCATGAACAAGCCTAATGCAAGTCACCACCCCGTAAAATAAAACTTACTTAAGCGATCGAATGTGGTCGGAATGTGAAACAGTGATAGAGTCGGTCCGATTAAAGACCAAAATGCAAGTCAAACTGGGTTGAAAGAGTAAGAACCAACTGGTTTTGAAAAATTGATTGGTTTACCGATTTGCCATATTGTTTTTTGGGGTTAAATATGACATTGCAATATATGAAAAATCCCTCCTGAAAAAGATAGGATTTTTTTATCATTTCCAAAGATTAAGGGGGACTTTAAAACTGTAATGGAGAATTTTAAAATCGACGTAAACTTTATGGGGAAATGCCGTATTTTACCATTTAAAAAAAAAACTAATCCTATTCACAATCAACACCGCCGGAGCTCGTGGTCGTCGGAGGAGGAGCTCGTGGTCGTTTTCAAGGTGTTCTCAAACAAAGTTTCTCGCGAAAAAAAAACAGTTTAACCGAACTGAACTGGTTCTCGTCTGGTATTGGTTTGAACATATTCGACTGAACTAAAACTAAAACCAGACCAGTTTTTTACGCTTCAAGCAAGCCAATTCAGATTAGTAGTTTGAATACAGTTTGAATTGGTTCGAATGGACTGTTTTTGTTATATTGGTTTATACTTAAATTCAAATCAAACCACTTTAATGCTATATAATCAAACCACTTTCAATAAACCAAACTGGACTGAAAGACTTCTTCAATAAACCACTATGATTTTGTTTCCTCCTTTGCGTTCCTTCAGTTGCTACTATGATTTTGTTACTAATTTGGCGTTGAATCTTCTAAGCGTGGTCGAGTTATTAGTAGAAGAAGCATTGGTGGGTGCATTATGTGATGACCCAAATTCAATTCGCTACTTCTTAGGCCTGTCGGAAGACGGCCACGAAGATCCGCCCTCACCGCCACCGAATGTCGTTGAAGATGAGAAAATGTTGCTGCTACGTTTCGTTTCTTTTTATGCTTCCATGTCTAAAAATACTAGTTTTATTAAAACCAGACTAGTTCAATTCAGAATCAGTTCGGGGTCGAACACTGAGAGAGATAGAGACTTGCACAGGAAGAACAAAACGAACAACGATGGTGATGTTTGAACTAAACCGGAATCGAACCAGCCAAACGAGTTAAAAAAAAGACCAAAATAGTTCAAACTGGTTCTGAATCAGTTCGAAGCATACCCGTTTTTCTCTTAGTTAGAGAGACCAGTTCTTTTAGTGAGAAAAAAAAATACTAATTTTATAAAATACAGTTCAGTTCAGAACCGGTTCGGGGTCGAACCGGTTCATGAACAAGCCTAATGCAAGTCACCACCTCGTAAAACAAAACTTACTTAAGCGATCAAATATGATCGGAATGTGAACCAGTCATAGAGTCGGTCTGATTAAAGACCAAAATGCAAATCGAACCGGGTTCAAAGAGTAAAAACCAGCCAGTTTTAACAAATCAATTGATTTACCGATTCGCCATATTGTTTTGACAAATCGGTTGAACAGAACTGGAACCGAACCAGCCAAAAGAGTTAAACAAAAAAAACATAACAGTTTAAATATGACATTGCTCCCTAAATTTTACGCTGATTTTAAAATTCCTCCTTAAAGTTTAAAATATTCCCTAATGTTTGGAAATTATGAAAAATCCCTCCTCACAAAGTGGGGATTGCTCATCATTTTCAAACATTAAGGGGAACTTTAAAACTGTAAGGGAGAAATTTAAAATTGACTTAAACTTTAGGGGGCAATGTCGTATTTTACCCTTTTTTAAAAATACTAATCCTATTCACAATCATCGTCGTCGAAGAAGGTTGTGGTCGTCAGAGGATCTCGTGATCATTGTGGAGGTGAAGGAGGAGGTCGTGGTTGATTATCAGGTTCATTACCTTGTCTTCTACTGCTGCAGCAGTAGGACTCGGGTAGCTGCAACAATTTTACCTCGTCTTCAATCTCCTGCAGTTGTAAGACTGGACAAGAGCACTGCGTGAATTTGTGAGCGATGGAGATGATGAACTGAATTTGTGTTTCAAGTATGTGATTCTTAGGCTCCAAGAAACATAAATAAGTGTGTTCCTTCCATCATCTTAATTCGCTCCATAATACTTCATTTATTATTTGTACATAATATGTATGTATGTATATTCTCACGCAAGATCCATCTTCTTGCTTGCAAGGAGAGAAATGGAGGAAGCAATGATGCTAAGTCGTCATCGTGGTCTAAATGATATCTCTTCCCCTCTGCCTCCTCCCAACACGGCCTTACCATCCCGACCTCCTCTGCCCCACCTAAGACGGTCCCTATCCATGAAGAGATCACTTGAACCATTTCTGCTCAAGCAGAAGCAAAGAATTAACACTACATCGGACTCCAGTAGGCTACCCCAATAAAAATAGTTCAAATGTGTGAATCAAGAAATTTATATTGTACTTAAATTAACATTAAAGAATTTTAGATTTACTATCCTGGATTTTAAATTCGATCATTAAAGATTACAATTCTTCTTTGGAGAGGAATATGAGACAAATCCTTCTATATTTCAAGCTGACGATTAAGTGACAACGAACTCACTTGAGAAGATCCATATGCAGGTAGGAGCAAATAAAAATAAAAATTATAATTATATAAAATTGTTTCATCAAAATAAAAGTTGGAATAGCTCAATTGTTTGTTTTTGTTTTGTCTCAAACATAAATATTGCTTAGCAAAATATGAAAGCGTCCTCTGAGTCACTATTACAATCACTACGAATATGATTTCTAAGGGGGAGTGGTTGGCCAAAAAAAAAAATAATAATAATAAAAAGATAAGGGGGAGGGGGAGGGGGGGTTCTACCCATTCGTCAAGACATACTCCGATTCTAGATTGTATCGCAATAGAATTTGCACATTCGTTTGCTGTGCGCGGTATTGCTTTCCACTCGACTTGTTTGAATTCCTTCACCTATCTTCTAATGTTGTCACATATCGTGCTTATGCCACAATGATGATTATTTCACTGTAATTTGCTTACCAATATCGTCGAGTCTGATTCGACAAATATTCGGGTCCATCCTTTCTCTTTGGCAAGCTTCACTCCTATACGTACCGCCTCCGCCTCGAGCTCTTGGATCCATTGTCCAGTAACCCTTTGGTTTACTCCTCCGACAAATGTTCCATCCGAATTTCTTGCAATAACTCCGAGTCAGCCCCTCTTCGTACGATGACACCACGCTGGATCACAATTGATCTTTCTTTGCCCTAGTTCCGGTTTCTACCACCCAATCCTTGCTTGCGGTCTTGTTTGTGCCACAGTTGTCTTCGGGAGCCGCATGTATTCTTCAACTAGCTTCTTTGCCTCGTCGACAGCAACCCTGGGTTTGGCATTGCCTGTTCAACCACTGCTATGAATCTCTTCTTCAATATTATCCAACAGGTCCATAGACACAACTGCCATCTTTCTTCCTTGACAGCATGGTTTGCAGCTGGTTCGTTCCTTCGGTCCATAATCCAATTTCCTATAGTGTTGCGGCCCTTGTGCCCTTCGGTTAATCCAAGTGTTCTGAACCAGACCGCATCTGTCCATCTGCATCTATATATCATATGCTCGGTATCTTCATTCATACCACACATTAAACAACATGGACTTACATTCATTTGTCGGTGAACTAGGTTCATCCTCACGAAAAGGGAGTTTGTCAGCATTTTCCAGACAAAGTTCTTTATCTTTGGTGTTGTGTTTGTTGTCCAGATGTGCCTCCAAATGGTTGTGGTTCGGTCCCCTCGCTTGGTTAGGTCAGCCGGGTTTCCCTCCTTTGCTGCCCGGAGTCGATAGGAAATCGACTTTGTTGTTGCACATTCATCCTCCATAAACGGCCATATCAGCTCATCAGGTTCGGCTTCGACTGGGCTAGGTATTTGCAATATGCAGGATGCATCGGTTGGGTCTGCAGCTGATTGTACCTTCTGTTCATTCCATGTCCTATCGGGGTTCAACAGTTCTGCTACCTTCATCGGTAGTGGTTGCTCCTCCTTGGTCGTTATCTCCATACTTAATTTGTTCTTTGTATAAATCCATGGGTCTGTTTGTACATTGATGCTTTTTCCATCCTCGACTATCCACAGTCCTTCTCTTATAAGTATGTCTCAGCCATGCAGTATACTAGCCCATCCCCATGATGCCCAAGCCCCCTTGCTCGCCGTGCTGAAATCTCCACATCGATGGTATAGTCCTTTCAAGACTCTCACCCATAAGGAGTTTGGATCCTTGTTAACTCGTGCGGCCATCTTCATTAACAGGGCAATGTTGAAAGTTTTGAGTTTTCTAAAACCTAGTACTCATGTTTCCTTTGTCTATACTAGAATCTCCCATCTTCTCCTGTGTATATTTTTTCCTTCCGGTGTCTGTCACCACCAGAAGTTGGCTATCAATGCGTTGATCTCCGAGCACCATGTCTTGGGTATCTTAAACAGACTCATCACATATGAGGGTATTGCTGCTATGACCAACTTGATGAGCACCTCCTTCCGTGCATGGTTTAGAGTCTTCACTCATCATCCATTGAGTTTCTTTTTGATCCTTTCCTTTAGGTATCCTCGGACCTCACATTTTGACCGCCCCCAAAACGTGGGCAATCCCAGATATTTACCGGGTGTTCTCTCTCTTGTGATTTGGACCTCTTCCTCAATTACCTGGCATAGGTGCCCTTCGGCACCCTTGTTAAACGAGATACTCGATTTTGCCTCGTTTACCCTTTGCCCCGAACTTATTCAATATTTTGTTATCACCACAATTAGCCTCTGTGCATTCTCCACCGATCCCTATATAAAGAATAATGAATCGTCTTAAAAAAATAGGTGGTGTAGTTCTGGGCAACTACTCTTAAAGTTCAGTCCATGTATCCTCCCCTATTTGACCTCATTTTCTATCTGGCTCGATAGAATATCTGCCATTAGGATGAAGAGATAAGGTGAGAATGGGTCTCTTTGCCTGATCCCCCTGGTCGGACGGATGTCCGGTGTTCGTCCCCTATTGACCAGTACTCGGTATGTCGTCGTTGTGATACATGCTCGCATCCATGATATCCACTTTTCTCCATGCTCCTAAGCAAGAATTCCCATTCCATCTAATCATACGCGATTTGGATGTCCAGTTTTAGAGCACATTCAAGTTTGGTTGACCTTCTCGTACCCTTTAGATGATGAAAGACTTCATGGGCCACCATTATGTTATCATGTATAAGTCGACCTGACACAAATGCACTCTGGTAGGCAGTGATGAGATCTGATAAATAGGTTTTCAATCTGTTGACCAACACTTTTGATATAACTTTGTAAGAGAAATTACACAAGCTTTTTGGTCTAAAGTCAGATGCATGGGTTGGGTTAGGTTTTTTGGGAATGAGGGTGATATCTGTTTGATTTAGGGATGAGGGAAATGTACCTATTTCGAGCAAAGTTTTGACCGTCGTGAAGCCGTCAGGGCCCACAGTATTCCAGCTCGTTTGATAGAACAACCCCGGAAACCCGTTTGGCCCTGGCGCTCTCGATCCTCCCAACTGATACACCGCCTTCCTCACTTCATCCATGGTGACCCCCTTCTCAAGCTGACTGTTCATTGTATCATTGATTTGGCAAGGTACGCAATCCAATATGTCATCATCTATACTTGGATTGTCTAATTTGAAACCTCCCTTGAAAAGATGAAATATTTCGTTCTGAATATACTCTTCCATTGTGAGCCACCTCCCACTATTATCCATGATTCTACTAATACGGTTTCTTCGCCTCCGTGTTGTCGTTGTTAGATGGAAGAATATGGTATTCTGGTCACCTTCTGTTAGCCACTTCACCCTGGCTGGTTGTTTCCAATAGAGTTCCTCCCTTCGCCATAGTGTTCGGATCCGGTTTTTTAGCATCACTTCTTCTTGTTTGGTTTCTTGGTTCAGTCGGCTTCCTCCGATCTCCTTAAGCCTGTCTGTTGTTCTCCTCATATCGGTTATATTGTATCAATGAATTGAACTAGAACTAGAGGAGTTGAAATGAAGAAGACGATACCTTGGTAAAGAAGAAATGGATAATAGAATTAACAGAATCTTAGATTTCAAGCTTTCATTCAAGTTAAGTTCTAATCAGACCTACATCCTCTATTTATACAAGAATTAGAAGGTAATCATCAACAGAAATAACAGCTTCATGAAACTTCTCTAATCTTCCAAACTCTTCTAGACAACACTTATTTCTTACGGCACACTGACTTGCATAGCAAGTAATCACTTAACACATACATCCTAACATTCCCTTAAGAAGATTGACTTTCTTCTTTCTCAATTTTGACTTCATGAATCAATCAGCTGAAAACTTCTGCACTGAAATCTGCAATCATATGTTCTGATTATTTCACAATCTTCATCTCTAATTCATCTCTTTAACAATGATTAGCACACTTACATAGATTCAATCAAAATTGATTCACACACATGATAAACATCTCTTTCATCAGATGAGTGTGAATCAGATCAACATATCAACCATACGCATATCAATATTAACCTCCACAATACAGCTTCACAAAAGATCTATCCACTTGATGATTTATTTCATCAACTCAATCTTCCACAGATCATACAACTATGATTTTTTTTTTCATGCTGACATTTATTTTCAGCTCTTCACAATTCTGTGATGAATTCATCATTTTATTCATTGCTTGACTTCAAATTTTTTTTACTGACAGAGAGGTTTCCACTTGCCTCTATCTTACCAATGAAGTTGGGAGGTTTTCATTTGCCTCCATCTTTTCATCCTCAAACAACTTATCAAAGTTGCTTGAATGTTTTCTTTGACAAGTGTTATTTTTGGATTCAAACTTCACCCTATGTCAGTTTATGATCACAAAAGGAAGATGAGCTGATAAAATTACCACAACAAATGGAAGAACTCAGCACAGCATGATATCATAGATGTTAAACATCAATAAGCGACTGGATATGCATATGATGAGTGAACAACTCAATCTGAAAAAGAAACCATCATCATGATAGGAAACACAATCAGCTGAACCATGCAATGGTAAATCACCATCAGAAAATTTAAGTGTAGACTATGTATGACAGATCATAAAGCAGATAGAAACAACTAGAACACACTCAGACATATTTACAGAGAAAAAAACAAACGCCAGATTATTCATATTCATCAAAGAGAGAAAGACCAGTCAATCAATCAACTTAAACAGAATGAGACACCAACTAAATAATTGACATGAAAACCAAAGATACTATCCTTAGTTTGCCTGATTATGACCTTCATCCAGCTTATCTGCAATACTAAGAGAATCTGTTAGTTCTTGAAATGATAAAACTTCATGTTTTCTTTTAAATGGAACCAATTGCTTCTCAGTAATGGGTTTCGTAAGTATATCTGCCAAATGTTCTGCAGTTGGAACAAAATTTACCAAAACTTGACCATTTTGCACTTTTTCTCTCACGAAACACAAATCAATCTCAACATGCTTCATCTTCGAGTGATGAATTGGATTTTCAGTTAAAGCAACTGCCCCTGTATTGTCACTGCACACTATAGGAACAGATGTAAGTTTAATATTAAGTTCAGATAACAGAGAAGTAACCCACATTACCTCACACACTGCATTGGCTATGGCTCTATACTCTGCTTCAGCTGACGATCGAGATATGACAGTTTGTTTCTTGGAGCTCCATACAATAGGATTCCCATTCAGCAAAAGGTAATGACCAGAGACTGACTTACGATCAACTAAGTCACTCCCCTAGTCAGCATCAACATATCAGACTAGAGTAACACCAGAAGAAGAAACAGAACTAGCTCTAAACACAAGACCATGATCTATGGTACCTTTGAGATACCTGAGCACACGCAAAACAGCTTTCCAATGACAAACAACAGGTTGTTGCATATACTGACTCAGCTTATTCACTGCAAAGTGAATATCTAGTCTGGTAACACAGACATGCTCCAATGCACCCACAATGCTTCTATACAGATGCTCATCAACAAAGGAAGCTTCATCAGTGATCTCAGCAACTTTGGTTAAAAATATTTCAGACATCGGTGTGCGAAGAGGATCTGCATCTTTTAGCCCTGTCTTATTAATCAGCTCCATAATGTACTTCCTTTGTCCCAACAACAAGCAATCTTCAGTAACCTGAACATCCATACCCAAAAAGTAGTTTAATGTACCTAGATCTTTCAATTTAAACTCTTTGTTGATATTAGTCACAACAGAATCTATACTAGCCATATCACTACCTGTTATTACAATATCATCTACACATACCACAAGAAACACAATACCTGAGTCGCTTTTCTTCACAAACAAACAACTATTTGCAAGAGAAACAGGAAACTGAAGAGAAGATAGTAAAAAACATTGAAGCCTTTCAAACCAAGCACGTGGTGCTTGTTTTAAACCATAGAGCGCCTTTTTAAGCTTGCAAACCAAAGCATTACCCTGAGCATCCGTTTTTTCAAACCCGGGAGGCTGTATCATATAAACATCTTCAGATAATTCCCCATGTAAGAATGCGTTGTTAACGTCAACCTGTCTTAATTTCCATTTGTGTTTAAATGCTAAAGTAAGAATAATCCTAACTGTTGGAGCTTTAACCACAGGACTAAACGTATCTTGGAAATTGAAACCAGCTTTTTGAGAAAAAACCTTAGCTATTAACCTGGCCTTATATCTTGCAACATGTATATCAGATGGTTCAGTTTGATCATATTTTGACAAATCAATCACAGAAGTAGTCAAAGCAGCTAAATTCCTTGTCTTCGATCTGGTTTGCATAGAATGTATTATTCTGAGACACACCACTATTCCCATTATCATTCACAATATGAGAAGATGATACTAGATTAGATGGATCAGTGAAATCAGAAGCAGAGGAACAATAACCATAACCGAGTCCCTTAAGACATACCTGATTGTGGCAGGACTTACCACAGGAGAGGATGTCCTCAAGACTGGTTGATTTACCACAAGTTCCTCATGAGAAGAAACAACATTCCCAGGTAAAGAATCCTCAGAAGACAGCATATCTGGACCTGTTAAATTTGAAGGAACAGACACCAAGGGAGTAGAATTTGACTTGTCAGAAACATCTCTACAATCATCTACAAGATGCACATCTTCAGGACTACATAAAGAAGAGTTGAATGGTAAAAAGAATGGTGAGGTAGTTGCAGTGTTCTTCATATCTCTAGATTGCATAAAGGACCCTGATCGATCTGCAAAAGGAAACACACTTTCATTAAACCGAACATGTCTAGACACATATACCCTACCTGAATCATCAAGACATCTATAACCATGCTGATTTGCACAGTATCCAATGAAGACACATGGAGCTTACCTGAAATCCATCTTGTGTCTATTAAATGGTCTAATATAAGGAAAGCACAAGCAACCAAAAACTCTCAAGAAACCATAATCAGGAGCTTTTGAAAACAATTTTTCATCAATTACCTTAGACGGAAGCCTGTTTATCAAGAACACTGCAGTAAAAAACGAGTCAGTCCAGTACTGCATTGGCATAGATGCATGTTTCATCAATGTTAATCCCATTTCAACAATATGACGATGTTTTCTCTCAACAATCCCATTCTGTTAAGAAGTATAGGGACATGTAAGTCTGTGTTTTATTCCATATTGACTTAAGTATGAAGATAAAGCACGAAATTCTCCACCTCCATCAGTTTGCACAGCCTTAATCGAAAAACCAAGCTCATTCTCCACAGCTTTATGAAATTGTGGAAAAATAGATGACACATCACTTTTCTTTTTCAGAAAATAAATCCAAGTGTACCTTGTAAACACATCCACAATACTTAGGTAATACAGATTACCATTTGATGAAATAGGTGCAGGCCCAGATCCATTTCGAGCAATTCTAACGGTGTATGATACTCGGTGTTGGACTTTGCAAAAGGAAGCTTACAACTCTTTCCTACAGCACAAGCAGTACACATAGATGTGATAGTACTGATTTTCAAATTTGATTGTTTTAAAACCATGGACAGTCTATGTTGGGACAGTTGACCAAGTATTTGATGAAGAATATTAGAATTCAACTTTATTTGAACCAAATTGCAAGAGTTTGATTGATCAGAACTACAAGTAGACAGATTACAAACCATAGATCCACTAGTAGTATCCTTAGTACCATTCACAGAAAAATCATTATTGTTTTTCACAAAACCACTGAAATCAAGCTTGTACAATCCTCCACTCTCAGATCCCCTAAGTAAAACTTGATGGCTACATGAATCTTGCACAAGACAGTGATTGGAATGAAACTCAAAATACACTGCGAGACAGAAACCAATTTTTTAGTGATTTGAGGAGTATAAAGCATATTATGTAACACCAATGATTTAGAAGCAGTATTGATAACTGATGTACCTATGCTACTAATATCAATGAGATTGCCATTAGCTACCTGTATCTTACCTGAGCCTGAGTATGATTGAGCACCAGGAGGATTCATCTGAGAAAAATGATTCATGGTGCTAGAATCTGGATACCAAGCTTTGTCCGGTATGTTCTGGCCAGAGTTTGGAACAACAGTAGTCAGATGAGCTTGCGAGTGTGTATCCTGAATTGTTGAATGCATAGGTGAATTTGGAGGAGCTGAGGGTTGAACAGCTTGATATGATGGCATGACCGACTGAAACTGAGGAACAGGAGGCAGTGTAGACTGAATATTCATCACAAATGGCATAACAGTGTATGGTTGAAATTGAAAACCATGAGCTGGAGCAGAAACAGGGACAAACTGATTATAGTTTAACGATGGATAAGGATTCATGTAAGCAGAACCAGATGACAGCACATTCTGAGGTTGAGCATAATTTCCAAAGTTGGATGATCCTGCCATAAACTGATGAGGTACCGCATTTTGATTCTGACTCTTGGTCGATCCAACACTAGAAAATGACATCGCATCTTCATCATTCCACTGAACAGAAGCGAGATTAGCATTCATTCCTTCATTTTGTTGAGCAGTGACACCTTGAAAGTGAACATTAAACCGGTGATAGCACCGATGCACGAGATGTCCGAACTTCCCACAGAGCTGACACTGTGGTTTGTTATTTCCAAATCCTCTTCCCCTGCCCCTTCCTCTACCATATGCAGGTTGATTTGGTTGATAATCTGGTGTATGAACATCCGAAGATGACTGACTTTGATTATGTCCTGAATCAATGTGAGTGACTTGTCCATAATCCATAGATTTTGCAGCTACATCAGAACTTTTGACAACATTAGTTAGATTTAACGAAGTATCAAACATCATGTCTTTTTGCCGAGCCTCTGCATCAAGAAGAATTGATGAATAGAAGCAAAATCATATGGATTGCGACTTGCGTGAAACACAACCACAATACTGTCATATTGACCTTTCACACCATTCAAGATTATAGAGATTTACTGCATTTCATCAATGGCATGTCCACAAATTGACAGACTATCTCATGTTAATTGAATATCAGTTAGACATTCATGCATATACTGTGTGAGAAGTTTTCTGACCTTTAATCGATCGTATAGACTCATTATCTGTGTTGTCGAAAACGAGGAGAAATTCTGATGCAATTTGTTCCAGATTGAAGCAGAGGTCATGCAGACAACCAGACCTTTACTGATTGGAGAGGAAATGTAAGCCAGAAGCCACGATGCTAGAGACGAATCCTGTTGAGCATACTTCGTGAATTCTGGATTCAGCACTTTATTCCCTTCCTGATCATCAATGTATCTTGGAATGTCGATAGATCCAAACAGGTATCCTTCCAAGTTTAGACCTCGCACAGCCAGTAACACCTGCTGTTTCCAGGATTGGAAGTTGTCGTCGCCTGTTAGCTGACATATCCGCTTGTTGAAGAACGCAGGTCCAAGCTCATCCATGGCAATCTACATAAATCACACATATAACAGAGAAGATATGATCGAATATTAATCCGAAGAGAAAAAATATGAACTGATCTTTTGGAGAAGAGAATCGCAGCAGGTCTTGATCGCGGAACAGAAATCAAAACAGCTCTGATACCATATCAATGAATTGAACTAGAACTAGAGGAGAGGAAATGAAAAAGACGATACCTTGGTAAATAAGAAATGGATAACAGAATCTTAGCTTTCAAGCTTTCATTCAAGTTAAGTTCTAATCAGTCCTACATCCTCTATTTATACAAGAACTAGAAGGTAATCATCAACAGAAATAACAACTTCATGAAACTTCTCTAATCTTCTAAACTCTTCTAGACAACACTTATTTCTTACGGCACACTAACTTGCATAGAAAGTAATCACTTAACACATACATCCTAACATGTTGTTACCGAAGCTCACTTTACTCCACTTCATCAGAATTCTTCGGCAATTCCCAAGTCTCGACCATAAGTGGCTCCCATGTGGTCGCCCATTACTTTCATGCAAAGCTTACCGAACCACATCCTTACACTCGGGGTGCTCGAACCACATTTCCCCGAATCGAAACCATCTTCTCCTTCTTGGGGTCGGTTGGCCCAAAATCATGATTATCGGTGAATGGTCCGACCCGACGGCTATCTGGTTCATGCAATGTGGGTTAGGGAAGTTTGTTGCCCAATCTCGGTTGACTAGGATCTTATCTAGCCTCTCATAGATTTGGTCCTCCCTTCTCCTATTGTTGCACCATGTAAACCTTTGGCCCTTCGACCCCAAGTCCTTCATCCCGATGTCATGGATCATTTCATTAAACTCGTCAATGTGCCCTTGGGATTTTCGTCTTCCTCCTTCCTTTTCATGGTGATTAGTGATTGCATTAAAGTCACCCTGACACACCCATCTTCCGGTTCTCGACCTTCCTATCCACCTGAGTTCATTCCAATTGTGGTTCCTTAATTTGTCATCCGTATCAGCGTACACTCAAGTCATGTACATTGGATTCTCCATGTTCTTCATCCAAACACTTATATATATCATGTTTGGGTTCGCAAAAAGGATTTGAACATTTGTTTCCTCCTTCCACCATAGAGCCATCCTTCCATATATTCCCCTTTGTGCTACATAAAAAGATTTATTTATTTCAATTTGATTTCTAATCCTCTCACATAACGTATCCTCATTCTTAGTTTCCATCAAAAATACAATATCTGGTTGATACCTCCCGATGAGGTTTTTCAAGTGTCGAATTTTCAGGGAATACCCCAAACCCTGACAATTCCAACTAGTTGTGTTCATTGACCCTCTGTGGCTATTGTGGGATAGCCACCGAAGCCCTGGTTTTCGGTTTCATCTCTTGGTTCGGTTCCGGCCTCTTGGATTCCTCCCATTCTCCTTCGTGCTTGTTTTTTCACGGATCTCTTTGGTACTTTGCTTTTGTTTTCTTTCTTCCCTGCCCTTGTATCCTCCCCTCCTTATTGCCTGGGCTAGTTTGGATGTCACCTGTCACCCGTTTCTTTTTTCGATTCGCCTCCACCGTCTCCTATTCCTCATCCTGATTTTGCTTTAAGGTCATCTTGTTCATACACGGGCTCAGACATGTTGTGTACTCCAGCATCATTCCTGCTCTATTTTTGGGGGGAGAGTCAGGGGGTTTCTATGGTATAGGGGTTGGTTTCTAGCGGGTCATTTTTGTCATCCCTTCGGTGGTGGTGGTTTGGTAGGTGTGTTATGCGGGATGTGGATGCTTCACGGTTATGGTCTGGTCTTGTTTCCCCATTAATTTGCAGCACCATCTCTATTTCCATCCTCTGGAAATTCACGCCGGGTCTTCATGGGTTGGGTTGGGTATGTAGTGATGTATTGGTGGTAGGTTAGGGTTGTACTTTAACTTTCATGCTATCGGTGTGTGTGTATTCGGTAGGGTATCATAGTGGTTTCCATTGGTGGTTTGTTGAGGTCTATTGTGGGGGTGGGTTGGCTGACTGGTTTTTATATTTGGGGTATATGATTTTGGGTTATGTCTGCTTGTTTGCTGGTTTCCTCCCCTGCTCCTTTCTCTTTGGATCCCCTTTCTATGGAAAGTGGCCGCCCATTTGTTCGCCCTGTCGAGCTCAACCTCCATACTGTCCTCTTCCCGGCCTTGTTAATTTGTTTCCCCTATCTTTGTACTCCTTTTCTCCCCTTCTTTAGCCTTGTTCATGATATCGAACCATGATTTCCATGATGCTGCCTGTTGTTGTTACCCATTTCCCAGTTGGCTTTTCCCGATCACACTTGCACGGGACGGCTTTTGGCGTGCCATTGATATCCACGGCCCGTACATGGGGAAACCGGGTTTTCCTCCGATCGCACCACCACTTTTCGACATACAGGTGTTGTATGCCCAGTTTTCCTCATCCACAACAATAGTGAGAAAGTCATTCGTATTTGCTGTTTGCCCACTGCTCACTTCCCTTTGAGTTTGTCCACCAAAATCTCAGCATCAAGGGGTTATCTATGTTCACCTCTACCTTCACACGGATATATATCTTATGGACGTTTTCGACCTCTTTCTTCGTCTCCAAAAATGTCCCAATTGTATCCCCAATGATTCGAGCACTTTCCCAACTGAATTTCTCTAATCCTAAGTCATGCACTTGAACCCAAAACTGAACTTTCTTAAAGTCAATCTGTGTCATGCCTATGCTTGGTTCCCATTTCAGAATGCTTAGGCAATGTCCTTGTACGGACCATGGCGACAAATCAAGTATCTGCTTCCTATCCTCAGCATTATCAAACTCAAACATAACTATTTTGTCCGACAAATCAGATATTGTCACAGAGTCGTACCTTGCTCATGCCAATTTCAGGACACTGTGGATGGGTGATGCTTTCACTATTTTTTGCGCAATTATTGAGCCTACATACACTGTGGACGCTCGTTCTTCGCCAATCGTGGATTGAGAGGCAGGTTGATGGCGTGTTTCCAGGGTTGGTTCTTCTCTCCAGAGCCTCCACTTTGATTCCTCATCATGCAAGACTGTGGTCCCGAGTTCGTCACGACCGTCTCACCTATCCTGCGAAAATCAAACAAAACAGCAAAGTTTGGACAAAATGGGCTAGGGTTTATGGGGTTCACTTATCTTCGGTTCCTGCCAATCTACCTGGTATCTCCCTTCTAGTAGCCTACCGGCGTAATATGGAGATTCCTGGTGAGTAGTGGCACCTGATTACTCAGTCGAAACGGTGTTGTTACGCTGTTGGGAAGCAAACGAATCTGGGGCGCTCGACCTGTTTGTGTATTTTAAACCACACACAATTTCTTATCGTAGTCACTTCATGAGCTTCATGGGTAGTTCTCTCCTTGATAGGCTAGGTGAGACCATTAATTTAGCTAGATTGATGATTCGAAAATGTTGGATTTTGAATTGATTACTGCAAACCGACAGGAATCAGCATGGAAGTCTTACACTAGTCCGTGACCTAGGAGAGAGAGGCGTGTGCGATCAAACGCTCACGAAAGGTAGTTGAGATCAGTTGGTTAGACCGTGTGGCTGTTAACCACAAGGTCGGAGGTTCAAGTCCTCCTTCTAGCGTGAATTATTATTTTTGTCTTCAAGGTGCTCTCAAACAGAGTTGATAGGTCTCACCAGATCAAACCCCCTAAACATGCAAGTTAGGCTTGTCCAAAAAAATGGGTTGGAATCGGTTCGGCTGAACTAATATCAAAACCAGGCCAGTTTTTTAGGCTTCAAGTAAGCGAGTTCAAAATAGTAGCTTCAATTTAGTTTTAATCGGTTTGAATCGACTGCTTTTTTTATACTGGTTTATACTTAAATTTAAATCAAACCATTTTAATCATATATAATCAAACCACTTTCAATAAACCAAACCGGTCTAAAAGACTTCTTCAATAAACTACTATGATATTTTTTAGTTTCCTCCTTGTCGTTCCTTCGGTTGCTACTATGATTTTGTTACTGATTTAGCGTCGAATCTTCTAAGTGTGGTTGAGTTATTGGTAGAAGAAGCATTTGTGGGTGCGTATGTCATAACCCAAATTCAAATCGCTGTTTCTTAGGCCCGTCGGAAAACGACCCAGAAGATCCGCCTTCACCGCTACCGAATGTCGTTGGAGATGAGAAAATGTTGCTTCAACATGTACCTCGTATTCTACGGATGCAGTGGTAGGACTTGGGTAGCTACAACAATTTTACCTCCTCATCAATCTCTTGTAGTTGTAAGATTGGACGAGAGCACTGCGTGCATTTGTGTGTGATGGGGACGACAAACTGAATTTGTGTTTCAAGTAGGTGATTCTTAGGCTCCAAGAAACATAAATAAGTTTGTTCCTTCCATCATCTTAATTCATTCCACGTATGTAAGTATGTATGTATGTATGTATGTATGTATGTATGTATGTATGTATGTATATTCTCACGCAATGTCTATCTTGTTGCTTGCAAGGAGAGAAATGGAGGAAGCAATGATGGTAAGTCGTCATCGTGGTCCAAAAGATATCTCTTCCCCTCTGCCTCCTCCCAACTCGGCCTTACCATCCCGACCGCCTCTGCCCCACCTAAGACGGTCCTTATATAGGAAGAGATCACTTGAACAATTTCTGCTCAAGCGGAAGAATAGAATTAACACTACATCAGACTCCGCTAGTCTGCACCAATAAAACAATCCAAATGTGTGAATCAAGAAATTTATATTGTACTTTACTTAACATTAAAGAGTTTTAGTTTTACTATTCTATAGTTTAAATTCGATCTTTAAATACCATAATTCTTCTTTGGAGAGGAATATCAAACGAAACCTTATATATTTCAAGGTGACGGTTAAGTGACAATGAACTCACTTGAGAAGATCGATATGCGGGTAGGAGCAATAAACCATAAAATTATAATTATATAAAATTGCTTCATAAAAGTAAAAACTAGAATAGCTCAGTTGGTTAGAGTGTGTGGTTGTTAACCACAAGGTCGGATTTTGAAGCCCTCCTTCTAGCGTGAATTAATTTTTCTTGTCTTCAAGGTCGTCTCGAACAGAGTTCACAGGTCTCACCATATCAAACCTCATAAACATGCAACTTAGTCTTGTAAAAAAAACGATTCAGACGAACTGAACTGGTTATAGTCTGGTACTGGTTTGAATCGGTTTTGCTGAACTAATACAAAAACAAGACCAGTTTTTTAGGCTACAAGTAAGCCAGTTCAAAATAGTAGTTTCAATTCAGTTCGAATCGAATCGCCCTTTTATACTGTTGAACTTATATTCAAATCAAACCACTTTAAACGTATATGATCAAACCACTTTCAATAAACCAAACCAGACTGAAAGACTTCTTAAATTAACCACAATGTTTATATTTATTTTCCTCCATGTCGTGCATCCCTAGTGTTCCTCCTTGTCGTTCTTTCGGATGCTACTGTGATTTTGTTACTAATTTGGCGTAGAAGATTCAAAGCGTGGTCGAGTTATTAGTAAAAGAAGCATTGGTGGGTGTATTATGTGATGACCCAAATTTAATTCGCTGCTTCTTAGGCCCGCTGGAAGACGACCTAGAAGATCCGCCTTCACCGCAACCGACAGTCGTTGGAGATGAGGAGATGTTGCTGCTCCGTTTGGTTTCTTCTTCTGCTTCCATTTCTAAAGTAAGATACTGAGAGAGAGAGAGAGAGAGACTTGCAAAGGAAGAACAAAACGAACGACGATACTGATGTTTAAACTATTTGAAATAGTTAAAAAAAATAAAAATATACCAGAACATTTCGAACCGATTCTCAATCGGTTCGAACCAGACCAGTTTTTTCTCAGTTAAACAGACCAGTTCTTTTAGTGAGAAACAAATACTAGTTTTATTAAAATCAGACCAGTTCGGTTCATAACCGGTTCAGGGTCAAATCGGTTCATGAACAAGCCTAATGCAAGTCACCACTCCATAAAATAAAACGTACTTAAGCGATTGAATCTGGTCAGAAAGTGAACTTGTCATAGAGTCGGTCCGATTAAAGACTAAAATGCAAGTTGAACCGGGTTCGAAGAGTAAAAACCAATCATTTTTAAAAATCGGTCGGTTTACTGATTCGCCATATTGTTTTTGGGGGGTTAAATATGACATTTCTATGTAACGTTTACGTCGATTTTCAAATTCCTACTTAAAGTTTAAAAACTTCCCTAATGTTAGGAAATTATGAAAAATCACTCCTGAAAAAAAAAAAGAGAATTTTTCATCATTTTCATACATTGGAGGGAACTATAAATCTGTAAGGGAGAATTTTAAAAGAACGTAACCTTTAGGGGCAATTTCGTATTTTACGCTTGTTTTAAAAAAAAACTAATCCTATTCACAATCATCGCTGTCGGAGCTGCTCATGGTTGTCATGGAGGAGGTCGTGGTCGTCGGAGGATCTCGTGATCGTTGTGGGGGTGGAGGAGGAGGTTGTGGTCGGCTATCAGGTCCATAACCTTCCGTCTCTTCAATATCGTCGCTACCGATGACGATTTTACCTCGTCTTCTACGGATGCAGCGGTAGGACTGGGGTAGCTACAACAATTTTACCTCATCTTCAATCTCCTGGAGTTGAAAGACTAGACGAGAGCACTGCGTGAATTTGTGAGTGATGGGGACGATGAATTGAATTTGTGTGTTCAAGTAGGTGATTCTTAAGCTCCAAGAAAAATAAATAAGTTTGTTCCTTCCATCATCTTAATTCGCTCTATAATACTCCATTTATTTATTTGAACATAATATGTATGTACGTATGTACGTATGTACGTATGTACGTATGTACGTATGTATATTCTCACACAAGATCCATCTTGTTGCTTTCAAGGAGAGAAATTGAGGAAACAATGAAGGTAAGTCGTCATCGTGGTCCAAAAGATATATCTTCCCCTCTGCCTCCTCCCAACTCGGCATTACCACATCGGACTCCACTAGTCTGCACCAATAAAAATATCCAAATGTGTGAGTCAAGAAATTTATATTGCACTTTACTTAACATTAAAGAATTTTAGTTTTACTATCCTGTATTTTAAATTCGATCATTAAAGACCATAATTCTTCTTTGCAGAAAAACATCAGACGAATCATTCTATATTTCTACGTGTTGGTTAAGTGAAAACGAACTCACTTGAGAACTTCGATATGCGGGTAGGAGCAAATAAAACATAAAATTATAATTAAATAAAATTGTTTCATCAATAAAAAGCTGGAATAGTTCAGTTGGTTAGAATGTGTGGTTGTTAACCACAAGGTCGGAGGTTCATGTCATCCTTCTAGAGTGAATTAATTTTTTTGTCTTCAGGTCTCGAACATAGTTGAGATGTTTAACCAAATCAAGTCCCCCTAAACAATAAATATGAAAGTTAGGGTTGTCCAAAAAAATTGGTTCAGACGAACAAAATCAGTTCTCGTCTGGTCTTGTACTGGTTTGACTGGTTCAGCTAAACTAATATCAAAACCAAACCAGTTTTTTATGCTTCAAGTAAGCTAGTTCAAAATAGTAATTTCTATTCAGTTCTAATCGACTCGTTTTATGATACTGGTTTATACTTAAATTCGAATCAAACCACTTTAACCCTATATAATCAAACCACTTTCAATAAACCAAATCGGTCTGAAAGACTTCTTCAATAAACCACTATGGTTTTTTTTATTTTCCTCCTTGGCATTCCTCCTTGTCGTTCGTTCGGTTTCTACTATGATTTGGTTGCGGATTTGGCGTCGAAGCTTCCAGGCGTGGCCGACTTAGAGGTAGAATAAGTATTAATGGGTGTATTATGTGATGACACAATTTCAATTTGTTGCTTCTTAGGCCCGCTAGAACACGACCTAGAAGATCCGCCTCAACCGCCACCGAATGTCGTTGGAGATGAGGAGATGATGATGCAACACTTGGTTTTTTCTTCTGCTTCCATTTCTAAAGCGAGACACTAAGAGAGAGAGAGACTTGCATAGGAAGAACAAAACGACGATGGTGATGTTTGAACTGTTCGAAAGTGTTAAAAATAAATAAAAACTGACCAGAACAGTTCGAACCATTTCTCAATCGGTTTGAGCCAGGCCAATTTTTTCCCAGTTAAACAGGGCAGTTCTGTTAGTGAGAAAAAAAATACTAATTTTATTAAAATCATACCAGTTCAGTTCAGGACCGGTTCGGGGTCGAACCGGTTCATGAATAAACCTAATGCAAGTCACCACCCCACAAAATAGAACTTAATTAAGCGGTCGAATCTGGTTGGAATGTGAACCAGTTATAGAGTCGATCTGATTAAAGACCAAAATACAAGTTGAACCGGGTTCTAAGAGTAAAAACCAACCGTTTTTTAAGAATCAGTCGGTGTACCGATTCGCCATATTGTTTTTTGGGGTTAAATACGACATTGCCCCCTAAAGTTTACGCCAATTTTAAAATTCTTCCTTAAAGCTTAAAATCTCCCCTAATGTTTGGAAATGATGAAAAATCTCTCCTGGAGAATAGGTAATTGTTCATCATTTCCGATCATTAAGAGGGACTTTAAACTTTATGGGAGAATTTTAAAATCGACATAACCTTTAGGGGGCAATGTCGTATTTTACCCTTTTAAAAATAAACTAATCCTATTCACAATCATCATTGCCGAAGCTTGTGGTTGTCGTAGGAGGATCCGTGGTCGTCATGGAGGAGGTCGTGATCATCGGAGGATCTTACGATCGTCGTGGAGGTGGAGGAGGAGGAGGTTGTGGTTGATTATCAGGTCCATAACCTTCAATCTCCTCAATGTCGTCATTACCGATGGTGATTTTACCTCGTCTTCTAAGGTTGCAGCGCTAGGACTAGGGTAGATGCAACAATTTTACCTCGTCTTCAATCTCCTGCAGTTGTAAGACTAAAGGAGAGCACTACGTGAATTTGTGAGCGATGAGCACGATGAACTGAATTTGTGTTTCAAGTAAGTGATTCTTAGGTTCCAAGACCGGATGAGTTTCCAAGATTATCCTACCACAGATATTGGAGTTTCCTAGTCCTCACCATGGTTAAAGCCTTACTTGAATCAAGTAATCTACGACTGACTCTTAACCATACTAACATAGTGCTTATTCCCCAAATACCCCCAACATCTGCTAGACATTTAGATAGATTATCCTATGTAATGTAAGCTATAAAAACATCTCTAAAGTATTACGAAATAAGCTAGAACCTCTCCTAAATGATATAGTTAGCCACCTCCTTCTACAGTGATTTTTTTTCATGGTGGCAAATTCACACTCCAGGAGAGCATGTTGTTAACAGATTAAAGTAGAATAGTTAACGGATCAATAAAAATGAGTTGTCATATTAAGTGTCGTCCTATTTATGATGGCTCAAAGAGGACAGAGCCATAAAAGGAACGACTAAAAAATAATAAGTCGTCAAAAGGACGGCTCAATAAGAAAGTGTTAAAACACAAATATATTTAATATTCTGTCTTTTCGCGACTCATTTATTGAGTAGTCAAAATTAAATTATATATCAATAATTTATTTTTCACGACTCATTTCATTTGAGCCGTCAAAATTAGATTATATTTAATTATAAATCATTTATTTTTCACGGCTCATGCCTTGTTTGCCGTCAAAATTAGATTATATTTAATTATAATTTATTTATTTTTGACGACTCAAGTCTTTTCAGCAATAATTATTCAATTTTTTTAAAATAAAAAAATCAATAAATTAATCTACCTCTAATCATAATTTTGCAACATGAAGAGTTTTACAAAGCAGAATCTATAAATTTAAAAACAATATATATTAAACCAACCAGAATCAGTTTTATAATCCGTTATTCAATTCCTAAACCAGTAAAGGAACAATTTTGAACATCTTAAATCATTTATCGAATCACCATTTTTTATTTTAAAAAATATATATTTTGAATGACGACTAAATAGTATTCAAGACGTCATAAATAATTTTGATTAAAAAAAATATTTTGAAGGACGACTCTACAGTATTAGAGCCGTAAAAATAATTTTGATTAAATACATTGGCGGTTCTGTCAATATTGGGCCGCAAATAAATATGACGGCTCTAAAAATTGAGCTCATAATTCAATAATGAACGGCTCAACATTCATCGAGTGATTCCCTTGAGCCCTTGAGTAAAAGTAACTTTTTCATGGCTCAATCATGTGTTGAGTGATTCCCTTGAGCCCTAAACAATACCTTCTCTTGTAGTTTCACGACAACATATTGGTCACGAGGCTTTCCACCGCATGTTCTTTACAGACGAATCCATTCTTTTCGCGGAAGCCACCTCCAAAAACATTAAGACACTTCATACAATCCTAGAAGACTACTGACATGCTTCAAGACAGCATATCAACTTTGAAAAGTCCCAAATCTCCTTCTGTAGGAAAACTTGCCCCGAGACAAAAACAAAACGGTAAGGAACATACTCAGAATTCGCTCGTTGGGAAATACTTGAGATTCTCGACTGTCGGGGCGATCGAAAAAGACGCCCTATTTTTTTTTAAAGGATCGGATCCTAGGCGAATTCCAAGGGTGAAAGTCACTACTAGTCATCAAAACTAGAGGAAAGAAGTACTCATTAAAGCACTAGTGATGGCGATCTCAAGCTACACTATGAGACTTTTTCTTCTACCTAAGACATGGTGCTTTCAAATCAATGCGTTGATCTGAAAATAGAAACAAAATCCACGAGAGAAGTTGGTGTGCTCTGACCGACCCAAAGACAAACTGAGGAATGGGTTCAGAAAGCTCCAAACTTCCAACATGAGCCTTTTAGCCCAAATGGCGTGGAGAACATTATCAAACTCCTGGAGGGATGACTTTATGGATGTGATCAATCGTCCTAACTGGGAGTCTGGGAGGGATGCGGTCTTGAACGAGGGTATTTGGGTGATAGAGAAAGAAGAATCGATTGAACTGCATGGCACCTTAAACCACTGGGATTTCGACTTGGCACCAGGACTCTTGGATGATTTATTATTATTATGTAAATAAACCCAAAATTTATTTTATATAATTTAAAGAATTTAGCTTTAAGTTTTAAAAAATTTGTATATATAATTTTTAACTTTATATATACAGTGTGATATAAATTTTCAGTTTGTTTAGGATTTCGAATGGGTAATGATAAAAGTTAATAACTTATATCATTTGAAAATGATAAAAACATTTAAAATTGTAGTTCCCATAGCGTTTTCAAATAATCCTATAATATTCAGTTCCATATTCGTCTGTTTTAATCACTTATCATATATATAAAAACTATCTTGACCTTGAGAAAGCGCGTGTAATGACACGCTCGACTGAAGACTCTCTCTAGGGAGAATCAGCATACCCCGCTTCGCCTGGTTCCAACAGGAATCTCAACTGAATCTAAACTGCAAGCAATCCAATTGAAGAGGAATACTTTTCTTGCCGAGCTGGGAACATCAGCGGAAGGGACCAATTGAGGATTACGGGTACTCAATTGCACCTAGCGGGCTGAAGGAGCTCCAATTGGAATCGCCCAAATCCTAGACAGTAACATCCCTCACCTTCTCCATAGATCTGTTATGCCCTCCTTTTCTTCTGTTGTGCAGGTGTGCCGCGACTGTAGTGATCTTGTCTGGGCTGTGGGGTTCTCAATGGATTGCCGCACCAACTCGGATGGAGGACGGCAACTGGGATTCCCTACTCTGAAACTGGTGCCCTCGGCGATCCCAACCTCGAGCAGGGGTACTGGGATTAGAGTGCTTGGGATGTTGGTGTCAGGCCGGCATATCAAAAATAACGTGGTGCAGAACATCGTGAAGGAGGCTTGGGCACGATTCAGTACAGTCAGGACCATCGAGATAAATGAGACCACATTGATGTTTCATTTTGAGAGCTCTAGGGATAGGGATCAGATTCTAGAACTGTCGATTTGGACTGTACATGGTCATTGCTTGAACCTGAAATTGTGCCATGCGTATATGTCTGTCGATGAGGTTGATTTTGGAAGAGTACAGGTGTGGGTACAAGTCCATGGTCTAAGCCTTGAGATGTTTAACACACAGAATGCTCAGAGTATAGGGGACAGTATAGGCAAATGTTTGAGAGTCGAGGAAGTCCACACTATGCAGCAACGTACTTTGATCCGATGGGTTGATTCAAGGGGGAAGGAAAAATGGGCATCCATAAGGTACGAAAGATTGACCGACGTGTGTTATGGATGTGGCAGGATCGGCCACTCATCGAGCTCTTGCACGGAACAGGTCCGCACGAACGACCTTAATGGATCTCCTATCTACGGACCATGGATAACAGGGACAAGACCAAAGGCGAATAAGCGGTGGGTCAGTATCGGAGGGAGAACCAGGCAGATGGGAATATCAACAATGAACTACACGCGCTTTTCACCAACTTATTTACTTCGGCTAGGCCAATCAGCGAGGTAGGGAACACTTTCGAACACGGGCTGAGCTGTATTCAGAATCAGGTCTCCAGTGATATGAATTAAGTTCTAACCCGGTTAGCCACTGGGAAGAGATCCGCAAATCCTGTTTTCAGATGGAGGGATCAAGGGCACCGGGGCCGGATGGGTTCTCAGGTACATTCTTTCAGAAGAGTTGGAGCACAATCGGTCTACACATGATCACTTCGGTTAACGCATTCCTCACAACAGGTATCATGCCCCCTTTTCTCAATAGGACTGACCTTACCCTTATACCTAAAATTGCAAATCCTTTATGTGCTTCTGATTTTCGGCCCATTAACCTTTGTAACTTCGGTTACAAGATTATCTCTAAGGTTCTGGCAAATAGGCTTAAAAACTATTTGCCAGAATGTTAGGATACATGAATGTTTACATAAGAATTGAGGATATAGTTGTGATTTTTGTCAAGGACCTTTATGTAAATATAGGATATTTGTTTCCTATAAATACTCAATACTGTTAATGGTATAACTAATTTTCAGAAGAGTTCATTTCTGATTTCTTCAGTATCAAGTAAGTGTTCTTTCTTTTCTTTCTATTCAATCTTCATGATTTCATAGACATTAACATGGTATCAGAGCTGTTGCTTTCCTGCGATTCAATCTCTGTTTCTGTTAGCTGTTACGTTTCTGTGAAATTAGCGATTCAATCTGCGATTCAACTATCTGTGGATTGTGTTTTTTGTTAATTTTATGTGGATCAATCTTGCGATTCAATCTGCATTTCTGTTACTTGTGATATTTGTGATTCAATCTGTTACATTTCTGTGAAATTAGCGATTCAATCTGCGATTCAATCTCTGTTTCTGTTAGCTGTTGCGTTTCTATGAAATTAGCGATTCAATCTGCGATTCAACTATCTGCGATTCAATCTCCTGCTGTTGCTTTCCTGCGATTCAATCTGTGTTTCTGTTAGCTGTTATATCTGTGATTCAACTATTTGTAGATTGTGTTTTCGGTTAATTTTCTGTGGATCAATCTGCTGCGTTTATGTGATATCTGCGATTCAACTATATTTGGATTGTGTTTTCTTTTAGTTTTCTGTGGATCAATCTTGCGATTCAATCATCATTTATGTTAGCTGTGATATATGTGATTCAATTTGTGATTCAACTATCTGTGGATTGTGTTTTCTATTAATTTTCTGTGGATCAATCTGCTGTTAGCTGTGTGTTCTGTTAGCTGTGTGTTATGTGAGCTGATCAATCTGTGGATTGTGTGTTCTGTTATCTATGTGTTCTGTTAGCTGATTTGCTTTGTGTTCTGTTGTTATCTGTGTTTCTGTTATTAGCTGATATATTGCTTATTAGCTGATGTGTGCGAAATTTCTGTTGTTATCTGCGTTTATGTTATTAGCTGATATATAGCTGATATATTGCTTTTTAGTTGATATGTGTGAAAAACTAATATCTTTGGCTGTGTGTGAAAAGGTAGTTTTTTCACGTCTAATTCTCCAACTCAAAACTATGTCTCCTCACCGTTTTTTATTCCTTGTGATAAGAATTTTCTTTAGTGGTCATATCTTGAGGCTGTGATTAATGATGCATCATTCCCTATACTTACTCCTCCATCTACAGATAGAGATGTATCTTCAACTTCTCAGGTTCCGGTTTGTTCTGAAGGTCCTAATGTTGTTCACTAACCGGTATGTTCTGATGCTCCTAACTTTGTTCAGCAATCTGTCAATTCTGTAGACAATATGGTGTCTTCGAATCCTGTAAATGATATTGCGTTGTCTGATTATAGGAATGAATCTTATGTGTTACCCACGGTGACTTACAGGTTACAGGATTCCAGATTAGTTCCAAGCTCTTTAAATACACATTCTAGGGATGACAGTAATGCTGTGAATTTGGATTCCTTACTTACATCTAAGAATGTTCATCATATGCAGACACGGTCAAAAACCAGAGGTGGTACTTCAGGTTCTTTACAGGCTATGCTTACATCAGTAGAATTTGCTGATTCATTTCAGAGCCTAAGTCTATACATCAAGTACTGCATAGTTCTCACTGGCAAGCTGCAGTTGAAGAAGAATTTTCTGCTCTTCATAGTAACAAAACTTGGTCCATTGTTCAGTTACCTCAAGGAAAAGTTCCAATTGGATGTAAGTGGCTTTTCAAGATTAAGAAGAATGCGGATGGGACTATAGCAAGGTACAAGGCCAGGTTAGTTGCAAAAGGGTTTTCTCAGAAACCTGGGTTTGATTTTCAGGACACGTTTAGTCCGGTTGTCAAACCTGCCACGGTAAGGATTGTTTTATCTCTAGCCTTATCTCATAAGTGGAGTTTGAGGCAGATTGATATAAACAATGCCTTTCTTCATGGGGATCTGTCTGAAGAAGTTTATATGGTTCAGCCTCCTGGGTTTGAACAGGTATCAAATACTGAGTTTCCTCTGGTTTGTAAGCTTCAAAAGGCTATGTATGGGCTCAAACAAGCACCTCGTGCTTGGTTTGAGAAACTGAAACATTTCTTATTGTCTAAACTTCTGTTTCAAGCTTCTGTTGCTGATAGTTGTTTGCTCATAAAAAATTTAGATTCTGGTTCTGTTTTTCTGTTAGTTTATGTAGGCGATATTGTGATTACTGGTTCGTCTAATTATGGTATTGTTGATGTAATTCTGGCTATAAATCAGGAGTTCCACCTTATAGACTTGGGCAATCTTAGCTATTTTCTTGGAATGGATGTGGTGGCTTTAGATATGTTTCTTCTGTTGAATCAGAAGAAATATGTCCAAGATCTGATTGACAAACTAGGACTGGCTGAATCCTCGAGTTTTCCTACACCTATGACTGGCAATTGTTTGTCTAAGTCTGGTATGATCACCTATTCTGAATCTTTTGAGGATGTTACGCTTTACAGAAGCACTATAGGAGCCTTGCATCATATCTGTGTTACAAGGCCAGATATAAGTTTGTCGGTGAATAAGTTGAGTCAGTTCATGCAGATTCCATCTGAGAATAATTGGAAGGTTGTGCTTCACATAGTTCGATACTTAAAGGGTACCTTAGATCATGGTCTCATGTATAGAACTAGTTTATTTCTTGTGAATAAGATTGCATTAACCTCTTACTCTGATGCAGATTGGGGAGGTGATATTTCTGACTGAAAGTCTATATCTGGTAATTAATTATTACTCAATGGTAATCCTATCATTTGGAGTTCAAAGAAAAAAACGGTTGTAGCTAGATCGAGTGCTGAAGCTGAGTTTCGTGCTGTAGCAAATGCTGTTTGTGAAATTCTCTGGGTTAAGTCATTACTCAAGGATATGGGTCTTCACGTATCTTCTGTTCCTGTTGTTTGGACAGATAGTACTAGTGTTGCTGCTCTATCTGAGAATCCTATACAACATTCTAAAATGAAACATGTTGAGATAGATTTATTTTTTGTTAGGGAAAAGGTGAACTCGGGACAGGTTATTGTTAATTTTGTTCCATCAGGTGAGCAATTAGCTGATATACTTACGAAACCATTAACTGAAAAGTTGTTTGTACCTTGCAGGAAAAGATTGGGATTTTTTTCGGTGGAAGAACTGAATGATCATCTGACAAAGGAAGCTGGTTGTATGGTATTTGATTCAGACAACTCTTCTTCTGATTAGTAGTAGAGTACTCTGATTCTTCAATCTCTGCAGCTGTTTTGTGTTGTTTCTCTCATTTTCCTAGATGTCCATCTGTCAATACTCTTGTCCTATCATTCTATCTCATACATTTGTGCTTATGTGGGTAAGTTATAACCATATATTCAGTGTTATTCTTGGTCATTTGCTGGCTTGTCAAAATCTGTTTCATATTCAGTAAATCCTTTTCTGGCATTTAGTCTATAGTGTGTAGTATTCTGTTATATTTGATATTTTAGTGTTAGATGCATATTATGTTCTTTGCGTTTTTCATCTGTGGTGTGGTATTGCATATAGACATTGCAGTTGTGGTTTTGATGATTGTTCTTGGTTTCTGTTAAGCTTTGTCTGTCAACTGATTCTGTCATCATAAAAAAAATGCAGAATTGCAAACACACTTATATGTGTTCTGAGAGAATTACTTGACATAAGGCATGGCTTGATTCCAAAAATAGATTTCAACATAGAGACAACGTCAAGATACTTTAGGTTGAATCTTGAGGAAGAAAAGATAAGGGCATTGAAACCCTTCAGTCATGATCGATAAGATGTGGGCTCAAACCTACCTGTCAAGGAAAGAAAACAAACAAGGAAAAACAATTAGAAAAGGAAAAAAATTTGAAATGATGATAAAGATGATGTTGACAGGAATGAGGTTTAACAGATGTGAGATGATTTTCAAAATTGCGAATGTGATTGTCTGTATTGTTGTATTACTCGCAATGGAAAATGTGATTGTCTGTTTAGGGATTGATTTGTAATTATTGTTGCTTGCGGGTCAAGTATCAATTATCCTAGCCGTAGGGACTAAGTTGCAATTCTCTGTCCTTTTGTGTTTTGTTGCTTTCCTATGTATTGTCTACTGTTGAACAGACAGAATTAAGATCTTTGTTCTGGTGAAATACGTATTGTCTCTTTCCCTTTCTCTCTTCTGTTCTTCATTGTTAATCCTGTTCTTCGTCCAAATCCCTAGAAAGTAGCACAGCTACTTGGCGAAGAGAACTTCCAACAATGGAAGCAGCAGGTTCTTCTGTCTGTCCGAGGCTATAACCTCGAGAATCACCTTCATGGAGTCAACATTCCTCAGTTTCTGGAGGATGAGACTGGAGATGCAATTCCCAATCCAGCTTACGCGAAGTTCCTTCAACAAGACAGCTCCCTGGCATCTTGGCTCCTCACTTCTGTCTCCACACAGGTTAGTAGAGGGCTGATAGGTTGTATGTCAGCTGATGCCATATGGCAAAAGCTTCATCGTGATTTTTCATCGTCCTCTACAATTAGGATCATGCATCTCTATGATAGACTTAAGGTTAGAAACCATGTTCATCATCCCATGAGAGATTATCTTACTGAAATCCAGACCAACTGTGATAGTTTAGCTAGCTGTGGTCACCCTATAGAAGAGATGCAACAAATTTCTATTATCCTAAATGGTGTTAAATGTTATTGGTGTCATTCATGCTAGTCAAAATTCGTATACCATTGCCTCTGTGAGTTCTGTTTTACTAGATGCTGAGTCTAGACAGTCTGACATTCTATTTGATGCTAGTGCCAGTGTCAACATTGCCTCTGCTAAGGTCCCCAATCCTAGTAAGTCTTTCGTGTCTTATGATGAAAATAGCTCAGGAAGCAAGGATAGCATGTCTGTTAACCCCACCCAGTCTGGTCTTCGGCCCACACCTCAAACCACAACCCAGAACAATCAGTCATTCTCCTTTGGTCCCCCACCCTTTAGTAATCAACAGTCTGGTAGGGGTAGAGGTCGTGGTAAATGGTTTGGTAATAACAGACTTTAGTGTCAGTTATGTGGAAAGTTTGGGCACTTGGTGCACAGATGTTTCCATCGCTTCAATGTGCACTTCACTGGAGTCACTGATCCTCAGTCCACCTCTCCAACACCCTCAGCCAACCTTGCTGCTTATGATCTTGATCCTGACCCACATCAACAACCATCCTCACCACAAACCCACCATTACCCACCACCTCAGATGCAACCAGCTCAGACCACCATCATAACTCCTCCCAATGCTCAAACACAATCAGTGATGCAATACTCACCATATCCTTCACCCGTACCACCTATATACCCATACATGATGGCACCTCCCTGCTTTGTCAACCCAACTCAACCATATCAAGCTTTTCCCAATCCTCAGCATTACACCACCCCTGCCTCATCTCAACCTCCAATACACCTTCCACCACAGGCAAACCATCTGATGTCCAGCAGCTCCAACCCAGCCACATCAGATGGAGGCTGGTTTCCTAACTCAGGGGCCACGAACCATCTGACAAATGCTCAGCCTGCTCCGCACATGACCTCTCCATACTCTGGTCCAGGTAAGGTTTTAGTTGGTAACGGTTCATCTCTTGAAATTTCTGCTATTTGCTCATCTCATTTACCTTCTACTGGCAAACCTCTACTTCTCAATAATATGCTTTACACACCTACTGTTACTAAAAACCTGCTTTCTGTATCTCAATTTTCAAAGGATAATCAAGTTTATTTTGAATTCCACCCTACGCACTGCCTGATTAAGGATTCCATCTCCAACAAGGTGTTGCTCAAGGGTTATGAATCAGGAGGTCTATACCCTCTTGATTTATCTAGTTTTAAGTCTAACTCAAATAAGATAGTTGAGTCTGCTACTGTTAGTCCGGATCAATGTTTGAGTCTTTCAACTGATTTCCAGTCATTTTGTAATAATGCAATTTTATCTGCTCAAAACTCAACCTTTTCGGTTATTGATAATGATGTTTCTATGTTTATGGTTAATCATGCTTCATTTGCTATTCCTCATGCTTCCTCTGCTTCTAGTTCTGATAGTACTGATGAATGTTCCTCTGTCATTTTCCTTAATAACGCATCTTCTACTGCGTTACCTGAATTTAAATTCAGCTGCTTTCTTAGTTCACTTAAATCACATGAATCTTGTCACCTGTGGCACATGAGGTTAGGCCACCCCTCTAAAAACATCCGTGTTAACTTTCTGAGACTTCAGAATCTGCCCACTAACCACATATCATCTGAGTGTACTGCTTGTGCAGTGGGTAAAAGCAAGAATCTGCCTTATCAATCCACGGACACAGTCTACTCACACCCTTTGGAACTGGTACAGGTAGATCTCTGGGGTCCTGCCCCCTTCTCTTCTAGTAATAGCAACTACTACCTTAGTATTGTTGATGCTTTCTCTAGATATACTTGGATATATTTTTTGAATCATAAATTTGATGATGCTAAGGTATTCTGTGAGTTTCACTTGTTAGCAGAAAAACAGCTTGGCACAAAACTTAAAGCTGTTCAGTCTGATGGTGGAGGTGAGTTTCATTTCCTTACTGCTTATTAATCTCAATTTGGCATACTTCATAGGATCACGTGTCCTTACACAAGCCAACAAAATGGCATGGTGGAGCACAAGCACCGCCAAATTGTTGAACTTGGCCTCACACTTCTTGCACAGTCATCTGTCCCTCTTCACTACTGGACAGATGCATTTTCCACTGCTGTGTTTCTCATAAACAGACTGCCCTCAAAAGTGCTTAACAACTGTTCTCCTCATGAGCTTATTTTCAATTCCAAGTCAGACTACTCTTTTGTAAGAGTTTTTGTATGCCTGTGTTTTCCACACCTGAGACCATATAAGTCTCACAAACTGTCATTCAGATCAGAACCATGTGTCTTCCTTGGGTTCTGTTTTGATCATCATGGCTATAGGTGTCTCTCCTCCTCTGGAAGAGTGTATGTGTCACGAAATGTTGTTTTTCATGAAACAACATTTCCCTTCTGTGACACCACAGGCCCTTTCTATGCCTCCAATACACCTAAAGTTTCCACCCCTTCCAAACCTTTTTTCATTCCCTATGACCCTTTCTTCCAACAGCCAACCTCTGTTCCCTCCACAGTATCTCATTCCTCTGGAACTCCTGTGCATGCTCACACTTCGGGTGAGTCTAGCCTTCCCTCCACCACACCCACTCAAGACACTACTCCCACTCAGCTCCCCACAATACTTGTTTCAGCTCCTGATCTATCCTCGCCTACCGAAGTATGCAGGTATGTTCCTTCTGGCTCAACACTTGTCCCTCTTACTTCCTCTGATCATGTTTCCTCCACACCACCACCAGCTCACTCAGATCAGTCTTTCCCCACCTCACCACCAGCTTAACCCTCCTCATCTTCTCGTCCCAAATCCTCCACCAATGTGCATCCCATGCAAACCAGATAGAAAACCTCTCATCAAGGTCTTTCTACGTCCCTTGCTCTGTCCACTGATCTAACCAACTCTGAGCCTCGAAACATTCACGAGGCTTTTCAGTCACCTCATTGGCTCCAGGCTGTTCAGGAAGAACTTTCATCTCTTTCCACAAACAGCACATGGAGCCTTGTTCCCTTACCTACAGGTCGCATCCCAATTGGATGTAAGTGGATATTCAGAATAAAAAGAAATGCATATGGGGCTGTTGTCAGGTACAAGGCTCGCCTTGTTGCCAAAGGTTTTTCCCAGAAACCAGGTTTTGACTTTCAGGAAATTTTCAGTCCTGTCATTAAGTCTGCTACTGTTCGTATTGTTCTATCCTTAACACTGACTCATAAATGGTGTATCAGACAGGTTGACATGAAAAACTGAAGTTTTTTCTCTTAAACTCTCTTGGTTTTCATGTCTCTACTTCTGATAGTTGCTTATTTATTAAATCAACCTCTGACTCATTCGTACTTTTACTTGTTTATGTGGATGACATTGTTATAACTGGTACATCTTCTTCTCTTGTATCTAACATTGTTGATTCCATAAATGCTCAGTTCCAGCTCAAGGATCTAGGAAGCTTAAACTACTTCTTTGGCATGGAAGTAGTTTCAGGTGATGATTTCATACTTCTGAATCAGAAGAAGTACATTCAGGAACTCCTGGACAAGGTAGGTCTAAATGATCAAACTTGTTTTCCCACTCCAATGACAGGTACGTGTTTGTCCAAATCAGGTATGTCCACTTGTTCTGAACCTTTTCATGATGAAACCCTCTACAAAAGCATAATTGGTGCCCTCCAACATGTCTGTGTCACACGACCAAACATTCATTTTGCTGTAAATAAACTAAGTCAGTTTATGCAAGCACCCGATAACAGCAACTGGAAGGCTGTTATTCACATCCTGAGATACCTCAAAAGCACTCTCAGTCACGGTCTGTTGTTCAGACCAACACCCTCACCTGTCAAAGACATCACACTTACCTCATTTTCTGATGCTGACTAGGGCGGTGATCACACTGATCGTCGCTCCATCTCAGGTCATTACCTGCTTCTAAATGGTAATCCCATTGTGTGGAGCTCAAAAAAGCAGACAGACGTGTTTAGGTCGAGTGCAGAGGCTGAATTCAGGGTCATTGCCAATGCTATGTGCGAAATTATGTGGGTCCAATCCCTTCTCAAGGAAATTGGACTTCACACTCCAACTGCACCTGTCATCTGGACAGATAACACAAGTGCAGTTGCCCTTTCAGAGAACCCCATTCATCACTCCAAGATGAAACATGTCAAGATTGATCTCTTCTTCATCAGGGAGAAAGTTCACAATGGGGATGTCTTAGTTAACTTCATTCCTGCTTCAGAACAAACTGCTGACATTTTAACTAAGCCACTAACTGAAAAACATTTTATTCCCTGCAAGAAAAAGCTTGGGGTCTTCTCACTTGAAGAACTGGAGGATCATGGTGTCTCACCATTTCCCCAGCTTACATCCAGCTCGTCTTGATCTTCTCAGAACAGTCTGTGAGTTCTTCCATACTTTGATGACTGGTACCTTTTCTTATCCTCTGCATCCGTAAAGTAGTCCTGTGTATGCTTGATTTTTTTTCTGCTGTATGCCCCTTTGTTTTTCAACTATGTCTGTCATCTTTCAAATCTGATCATCTCTCTCATTGGTCTGATCATCCTGATATTCTTGGTATGTCTATCTCCATCTTATCATGATTAGCAACTACTCAAGATTCACATGTCATCTGTTTATCCTCTCATGCATGATCATGCTATTGCCCCTATGCATCATTCTGTCTCTCTTTAAGTCTGTTATCTGTAAACATAAATCTAAATGGCATAGGGCATGGCTTGTGTCCAAAAACTAGGGTGATACCGTAAAGAAAACGACAAGATACTTTCGGTTTTCACCCTTGAGGATAAAAAGATCAAGGCTCAAACCTTGCAGTCATGTTGATAAGATAGGAGCTCAAACTCCTTTGTCATCGTGTGATGTCAAAAATCAAATACAAAACAAGAAACATAAATAAATAAATGCAGTGATAAGCTTATAAAAAAGAGCTTGACTGGTCATGATGCACTCTGGCAATTGAATTGGATCAGGTATAGGGAGATTTATACATATGACATATGGTATATCCTGGTATTGCTAATCTGGTAGTATGTCATTTCCATTACCGCAGATTTTGGGTCCTGATCAAATCATGATCAGAGGTGTGTTCAGAATTGTGTGAAGGCTAGTACTGAAGTTAAAAACTAAAGGTGCATCACTGTTAAATTTAGTCAAGCATCGCAGAACTACTCAGAATGCACTGAGAAGGTAAGAAAGTACTCTGTCTTCAAATATGGTATATCACTTTCAGACTATCAGCTCAGCTCAAGAAGGAAGTTTGGACTCCAAAAATCAAGATCAAGTATAGGGAATGTTAGGTTATAAGTGTGTCTCACACTTATGTTTAGGGATTGATTTGTAATTATTGTTGCTTGCGGGTCAAGTATCAATTATCCTAGCTGTAGGGACTAAGTTGCAATTCTCTGTCCTTTTGTGTTTTGTTGCTTTCCTTTATATTGTCTACTGTTGAACAGGCAGAATTAAGATCTTTGTTCTGGTAAAATCCGTATTGTCTTTTTCCCTTTCTCTCTTCTGTTCTTCATTGTTCATCCTGTTCTTCGTCCAAATCCCTAAATCCAACACTAAGAAGGAGGCCCTGAACAACCTCAAAGAGAGGATCTGGGACAAGATCCAAAGTTGGAGGAACAGATTGCTCAACCACGCGATTAAAGAGGTATTGATCAAGTTGGTCATGAGTGCAATACCAACCTATATTATGCACATCTTCAAGCTTCCTTTGACTTGGTGTAAACAGATCAACAGATTAATAGCTAGGTTTTGGTGGGGCTCCCGAGAGGGGCCGAGAAAGATCCATCATAAGAATTGGGGGTCGATGACATCCCCAAATTCGGAAGGAGGCTATGGTTTCAAGGAGGTGCACGCGTTCAATAGGCAATCCTCGCAAACATGGCGTCGAGGATCATGTCCGAACCTAATGCTTTGTGAGTTCGCTTCCTTAAAGGTTTGTACTTTCCAAACTGCTCCTTCATGCAGACCTCCTTGGGAAGTAGGCCTTCGTGGGCATGGGCCAGCTTATTGGAAGGACGCTCGGTAATTCAGGAAGAGGGTGTGCGGGCGGTGGGGAACGTACAATCCATTCGACCGTTCCGTGACCCATGGATCCCTCTGCAGGAGAACTTCCGGGTGAGACCTAGGGACGGGGCAGACCAAGCTGGTCATGATAGTGTCGTGGAATGGCTGGACACGGAGGGTCGAACCTGGAGAGAACAAGCTGTTAGGGATGCTGTAAACCCGGAGGATGTGGATTCAGTGCTCAACATCACCATCCCGATCGGACAGGTTCATGACTTGCTCAGATGGCCACACACTCGGGATGGGGTCATCACGATCAGCCTATTATAGAGTCCATAAGGTCGCATCACGAACAATGGTAGACTTGAATCGGTCTCCGCAAGCTGACCTTCCTCAGGTATGGCCAGCTATCTGGAATGCGACGGTTTGGCCAAAGATCAAGTCATTTATGTGAAAGCTCGCAACCGATGTATTGCCGACGAGGGAGACATTAAGCAGGAGGGGAGTGCAGATATCAAACCAGTGTCCACCATGTGTAGTGGCGGAAACAAGAGAGCACCTGTTCTTTAGGTGTCCATGGGCTCGACAGGTCTGGTTTCGGGCCACGACAGCAGCTGGTCTGGAGGTGGGGCGCAACTCGGTGGAAGAGTGGCTCGTGAGGGAGCCTCAGACAGCACGCAGAGCCAGCGCAAACAGCTCCATATCCTGGCCCCGAGACATGATAGTGTGCTGGGTTATATGGAAGGCGAGATGTAAGCTCGTGTACGAAGGTACTCAACCCTTTATTGAGTCCCTCCTGCAGGAAATCAACAGCATGTCAAGCGAGATGGTGCAGCAAGGGCGCACTACCAGAATCTAGTCGACGATCACCGCATGAAGCCGCCCACCCGAGGATGTTATTAAGATTAACTGTGACGTTGCATGGTGTCGCAGTACCAGGCGGGGAGGAGTCGGTGTCATAGCCCGCGATAGCATGGGACCGGTTCGTGGAAAAAATGGGCAGTCAAGATCGTGGGCTCAGTCGAGGAGGCGGAGGTGATCCTCCTTGGGGTAAGGCTTGCGATCGACCATAGGTGGTCGAGGGTCATCATTGAATCAGACGCGTTAAACGTTGTCAACCACCTTCTTCGGAGATACTTTGCTTGGAGGATAGAACCTGTTTTGTCGAATGTGATTTCCTTATCGACTTCGATACAGGGAATTGCATTGGTGTATATCCCCAGATCCGCTAATTCGTGTGTGGACTAGATTGCCAAGCATGCGTTATTGGGGTTGTGTCCACAGGATTGGGTGTGTTCACCACCAACCCCATTACTTAGGTGTATTGTTACGGATAATATTTTGTACTCGAACTCTAATTCTGTTGATGTTTAATACAGTATACGTATTTGGCCAATATATATATATATATACATATATATAAGCTGCAAAATTGTATATTAAAAAATTATATATTTTATGGAACTCATCTGTCATTAAGTTATATTTATCTATATATATTAATTTGGTTAGGTTATGTAGAATTAGAGGTGATCAAAAAAGACTGTCTGTACTGAATTCCCGACAAGACCGGACCGACTAGGACCGAAATCGAGCGAGTTTTTTTCTTCAAGATCAGACTCGATGTCAGGCTCAGCCTTTTCCCCCAAAACTCTGACTAGGACTACACCGACCCAACTTTGAAGAAGACCCTAACACATGACGTTGCTGCTACGTGAAGTCTTCCACCCAAACGACAGATTATATCCATAAACGACATATGAATTTGAAGCTTCTTCCAAGCTAGAGTCTATCCATAAGCTCTAGCATAACCTTGGAATTATTCTATCCATAAACGACACACTCTCCGCCATAGAACGTCACCATTCTTCCCTCACCAAGTTGAAGATGAAGGAGCAAGCAACAACTTGATTTTGATTTTGATTCAGTATACCCATACACAGAGACATTGAAAAATTGCTTCTTTCCCAATCTTGGTTTTGATTCAGTGTACATAGACACTCCTACAACTGAGACACTAAGAAACTTTGATTTTTTTTTTGTCAGATTCGTTGTGTTTTTTTAGACCAAAAAATCTGGTCCAAGACCGAGACCGGCCTGAGTCAAGCAAAACCGACTCAGGCTTTTTTTTTTTTTGCAGAAATCAATATCGGTCTCGGTTCTACAAACGTCAAGACCGAAATTTCGGTCTTAGTCTTGCCTTCAAGACCGGCCCGGCTCGCCCATACTCACTCCTATGTAGAATTATGACAAGTAAAGTTTTTAAAACATTTTCTCATTCCTAATGTCAATTTCATAACTTCTAATTGGTCCATGTGAAACATATAATTCTCAGTCATATGTGACATGCCATGTAATTTAGTTTAAAATATTTCAAAGTCTCTCATTCATTCTCTCAATAAGTTACAAAATTTTATTAATCTCTTCTTATTTTTCATGTGCATTTATGATTTTTCTTAAATTTATTTTATTTACTAAATTTTATATTTTATGAAAAGTAAGTAGATGCATATATTAAATATTTTTATTACAAGATAATTTAAAATGAAATTAAGGATAAGTGTGTATATTATATATCAATTTTATGAAAATAATAATCACATGTCAATTTTATGTAGATATTTATAATTATGTATGCAACATAAAATTTAGGGTATGGAAAAATTATAATAATAATTTTTATATAATTTCTTCATACTTTTTTTAGAACTATTTTTATAAAATAGCATTGTTATATTCTACTATAATCAATATATATTACAAAGTTTAAAATATATATATAAGTTATAATTACTATAACTAATATATATTTATATATATATTCTAATAGGTTATATTTATTTTAAAATATATGAAAATAATAGATATCATAAAATAAATTTTAAAATTAGTAGTTAACATTATATTCATAATTGTTGACATTTGTTTTTCTTATGTATTGATTTATTTTAAAATATTTATATAAAATATAAATATTTATTATATTGTATAATATTATAAAAAATAAAAATAAGTTTAACATTTTTTTTATAAATATAATTAAATTTTATGTTGTGTAATTGAATTAATATTAACTAAATGTACTTTAATAAACTATAAATAATTATATAATAAATATATATTTATATTTATATTAGAAATTTATTAATGTATAAACTAAAATAATTATTATATCGCGCAAAGTGCGAATAAGTTTTTTAATAGATATTAATTTGGCTAAGACACATAATATGATGACAAGTAAGCAAAGTGAGATTTTGTTTTCTTCAATTTGATTGGTCCAACACTACCATATGTTATAAATACTTGTTTGATGTCACATTTTTGCTTTGGTGGACAAGTTTAAATTTCTCCAAAGCTTCTCATTCAATCTTAAAAACAATTTTGCTTAACTTTAATTTATCACTTATTTATCTTTCAAGAAAATAAATATTAACATATTTTATTTTCACATTTGTTAAAAAAACTTTATTAATACGTCTAATATTTTTAACAAAGTTTATTAAAAAACAATATTTTCTTTATGTAAATCATCTCATATATTATTAAAAAAATAGAATAAATTAAATATATATTTTTCATATAAATATATATTTGATAAAGAGGATTCATTTCTTTTTAAAATTATCATAATGTAGAAAAAATTCAAGTATATTATTTTTTTATTTCTGTCCATTATTAAAATATTTCTCAAACATTTTAAGGAATCTAAAGATTCTAACATTTAGCAGCACAAAAATATATATTAAAAATAGTAATGATTGATCAATAAATTATATATATATATATATATATGTGTGTGTATGTATATATTAATAATTAATATTTAGTGTTATTATTGCTTTTATACCTGTGTAATTTTAACATTCTTATATAAGTAGTTTTATTATACATAATTTTATTATGATATGTGTCTATTATATTAATAGTCAACCCAATCGATACTTTGGTGATTATTTTTTTAATCTAAATATTTAATTTCATGTCATACTTATTTTATAAAACGATAAATAGTAATGTGGTATAATATTAATATATATTAAATCAAGATTATAATAATTATCACAGTGACATTATTTTATATTAATAATAGTTTGATATTGTTTTTTTAACTAACTCAGTTGTAATGTATATCTATATTAATTTGGCTAAAATTACAATTATAACAAATAAGTTTTTTGATGCATTTTCTCACTACTAATGTTAAAATAATTTATTTTAATAGATCAATGTTAAACATACAAATTTCATTCCTAAGTGGCATGTCTTGTAAGTCACATTAGAATCATCTAATTGTCCTCATTCATTATAAATATAAGTTAGAAAATCTTAATTATTTCTATTTATTACACATGTATATTCATAATTGTGGCTTATTATAAACAATTTAAACTCTATAATAGTAAATAAAAAACCTTAATCTATATTTATTTAAAGACTAAAATTAATCAATTTTGTAATATATATTATAAAGAATTAAATTTATTATTTACTGCAAAGTACACGTTAGATACTTTACTTAGTATATATGTGTATTTTAAAAGGGAGACGAAGTCTAACTCGAAACGGAACTTAGCGGCGGTGATGGTGCAATTCTTTTTCTTTCTATATCATGTAATAATTTGTAAGACTATAAGAGTACTTTATGAGATAGAGAGACCAACATAAGAACCTCATGATCCACGTGCTCGAAATAACGTTGTCAGATTCCGAGGTCTTGGTCTGTTGCCTTACGTCTCCACCCGTACATAAATATATAAACATCAACATTTTCATAGCTATTCTAGATTCTAGTTGGAGTTTCACTACAACATCCGAGAGGCATACATAAAAGTTTTAGGGTAAAATACGAGTTTCCATTAAAGTTTGGGCTGAAATTAAAATTTTTTCTTAATGTTTAAAATTTTAAATTTTAGTTATAATGTTTGGACAATATAAAAATTTCTCCAATTCCGTCATATCTATGTTATTATCACGGTTTCGGACACATATACGGGTCACGTGCGGTTTCAAATTTGAAAATGACCAAATTGCCCTCATTTCAATCCCACTTCACCATCTCTTCCCGCGATGCCGGAGACGGTAAATTCGTCGGGTAAATAAAAGAACCAACCTTGTCGCTTGCTAGGATGTCGAGAAGCAACGTTTCGCATTCCGGTACGCGAGGCTGAGAGTGTGAACCACTCGATGTGCTTTCTGTGTATAACCGTACGGGAAGATGGCGACGCGAAGTGAGCTAGAGCTACGAAAGCTGAAGCAGAGGAAGGTTGTCGTCGTCCAGTGCAGTGATGTTGACGCCATTGGCGGCTGCACTGGCTGTTTTCCTTGCAGAATTATGGTTTGCGTTCGGAGCGCAGCGGAAGACTCGAGAAACGTAGAAAGTTCAGTATCCTGGTGTGGAGGGTAGTGGTGTTATTTCAGTGACAATATCTTGCGGGGGAAATGTGACTGTCTCGAGCAACCTTGAATCTGATGTAGTGATGAAAGAGACACAGTCAATAAAACAGATGGAATTGAAACAACACTTACAATCCAAAGAGATAGAATAAAATGGAACAATTTTAAACCAAATTAGTGATGTCTCAAGGATACTGCAGTTTCCAAGAATTAAGCCTTTCGGTAATCCGTTTTTCTTCACATTTTCTTTAAGATTACTGATAATTGTCTCGGTCGGGTTAACAAAGACTCCATGGAATTTCTTGAAACCAGTTACATGAACTGTGACAGCAAGATGGCATTCAGACCCCATTTACCATAAACTCATAATTAGTTCTAGAAATCGAGCAGAGATATATGCACACAGTGTACATAATTAAATAATCAGCTCAGAAAGACAAGCATGCACGACCAATCAGATCACTAAGCATTTGTGGCTTGGTTTGCACGGTTAATATATACATATCAAGTAGAATAATAATGAAGCTGAGCTGGAAGAAGCTCCACAATACTAATTCATCTAGTTCAATGCTTGTCAAAAGTTTTCCATGCCCTAATCTAATGATCTCTTCCTTCATCTATTGCCAAAATAATGAAGCAGTCCTCCTTGTGAGGAAGAGATATCCTTCGTCAATCACACTAAAGCAGAGCACCCAACTATGGCAAGGCCCTCTTAAGCAGAGCATCAAGTTGACTGTCACCCCCATACGTAGTGATTCTATCAATCATGTACGTAGGTAGGGGGCCCTCCATTCTGATTGGTATCTCATGAAAAAAGAAATTTGCACTAGGCGCACTGCGCTTTCCCTTGCCCAGATGTTCGCATATCGAAGAATGGTGACCCGCCGACATGGCAAGCATTCGAACACATGCTCCAATGGCTAGAGATGGTAAGCATCATGCTCCAATTCCACCGTCCAACCATTCTCTCTTGCTTGAGGGCCACCAAAGTGCAGGTTCGAGCTTGTCCGGGAACGTTTCGAGCATTTTTCCCGAGCAAAGGAAGTGACCATCAAATACATATGTTGTTCACCCCAAGCTTTATCTATCGTGACTCTGATGCTCACCGGTTTCGTCGTCAACCAGGTGGTAAGCTCCCGGGGTACCTGTCGGCGTCCGTGTGTAGCCATCTCGACTTGTTGGCAATGTGAAGATTAGAACTCCGAGCATGAATAGTGTTGGTAATAGAAATCGGTTTAGGGTGAATAACATAACTCAAGTTGAATACCACCGAGGGAGAAGAAGGTATGGCAACCGAAGTAGTTTTGTCATTTCAAAATGTAAAAAAATCACATGTCAAGCACATGATGAGTTTTCTGTTTGAACTAAACGGCAATTGGATGGAAAGGGGAATTTTTTATCGAGTTCAAACATTAGGACTAAAATTTAAAATTTAAAATTTTAAGGGAAAAACTTAAAATCGGCCTAAACATTAAGGGGAAAACTCGTATTTTACCCAAATTTCTATAGATAAGTTCAATGTTTGTCGCTCTTTTACACTTTCTAGTTAATAAACATTAAAATTTGAAATATTAAGTTGCGATTTTACTTAATAGATTAAAATTAGAACTGTTTGTTCACAATACATATTGATGGATCTTGACATTTGAGTCTCGGCCCTTAAGGATTAGACCCAAGAATAGTGTTTCAGAATCGGACCAACCCTCAAACCGGCGAGTGGGTCGGTTTTTGGTTTGTCTGGTTCAACCCGAATCGATGTGAGGTTCACTGTTCATAAGGAAAAAGAAAATTAAAAATACAATTACAAACTACATAGACTCAAACACACACATAATTACCTCAAACACACACAAACTACATAGTCTAAAACATACACATTACTCTCAAACACAATATAATTACCTCAAACTTTGAACATACATAACACAATAGTCTCAAAATCAAACACAATAGGTCTAAACTTTAAACATAACTTCTAAACCGAAAAAGTTTCTTGGTTCAAACGAAGAAGTCAATGTAAACCGAAGAGAACCACCCAAAAAATTAAAACCATCCCCAAATACTAGAACCGGGAACCGACCGGTTTTACTATAACCGGTCGGTTTTCCAAAACTCAGTCAGTTCAACCCGATTCAAATACTATTCATATGCATTTTGGTATTTTAGCTGAATCAAACCGGACAGGGGTCCGATTCCCGATCAGACCGCCGGTCCGGTTCTGATAACACAACCCAAGAAGTTAGGCCCACCCAGTCCGTAGCGCAACAAGAGGGACGCGCTATGATTCTTGAGAAGTCACTACTGTTAGGAGTTATGATAAGCAAGTATGTTTATTATAGAACACCTACACCTCTAGGATAGTTTCGATTCATCAAGGTCATCTAGGTGTTCTTGAGTGTTCTTGAATGTTCTAGTGTATTCATGTATCTTCTAGTCTATTACTTAGTTACTTAGCTCCTAAGTCATAGTTACTTAGTCCCTAAGTCATTTATCTTGTATTTACTTATTAGATTAGACTATAAATAGGTGATGAATCTGTTTGTAAACTTCAACTTAAATCAATTGAAGAATTTCTCTCTTAGTTCTCCATTGTTGCTCTATTTTCTGATATTCTGTTATAACAGAATTTCCGATTCCTTCCTTTCCAAGTAACCTCATCTTCTTCAAGTTCTTCTCTCAATTTCATCTGAAATTGATTAATATGGTATCAGAGCTGCAAGAATCTGGAGCCTGCAACATCTGATTCGAGTTCAAGCTGCAATCTCAGCTGCAATTTCACTCGGCTCTGTTCTGGACGATCGACTGCTCTGTTTCGGTGCTGCAATGGAAGATCTTCTTCCACCGGCCTTCTCCAACAAAAGAGTGTGTCTTCTCACAGGAGATGACAACTTTCAGTCATGGAAACAGCAGGTACTACTTGCTGTTAGAGGTTTTAATATTGAATCACATATGTATGGAGTTAGAGACATACCGATGCAGATTGTTAATGATAATGGAGAAAATGTGTCAAATCCTGTCTATACTTCATACCTGCAGCGTGATAGTGCCTTAGGTTCATGGCTTCTTGTGTCTATATGTCCTCAAGTCAATAGATATTTGCTAGGATGTATGACAGTTAGTGCTATCTGGTCCAAGCTGCATCAAATGTTTTCTTCTTCCTCAACCACTAGAGTTATGAGTCTCTATGGAAGATTGAAGGCAAGGAAACTCATAACTCAGTCGATTCGAGATTATCTAGCTGATATACAATCCACTTGTGATAGCTTGGCAAGCTGTGGTCATCCTATTGATGAAATGCAGCAGATCTCTATTGTTTTAGATGGAGTACAAGGTCAGTTTGACAATGTTGTTGCTGTTATACACGCAAGTAGAAATCCATACGATCTTGCGTCTGTTGCTTCTGTTCTCTTGGATGCTGAAACCAGGAGTCGAGATCAGGTGTTCGATCCAGTGATCTTACCTCAAGCCATGGTCCACAGCAATGAAGACAACTCGAAGAATCAGCAATCTGTTACAACACCTGGTTTCGGACAGAATGCAAATGGTTCTACTGGACAGAATCATACTTCTGGTGTTCAAAACCAGAATCAGTTTTCATACAACAATCAGAACAATGGAGGAAGAGGATCAGGAAGAGGAAGAGGAGGTAATAGGCCTCAATTCCAGCTGTGTGGCAAAGTTGGACATCTTGTAAACAGATGCTACAAGAGGTTTGATGTCAATTTCCATGGCATCAACTCGGCTGGACAAGTCTCGGCTAATCTCTGTCAAACATCATGGAATGAGTCGACCGAGGCTGCTGATCAGCACCAGATCTCTTCCAGCTTTCATCCAACAACTCAACCTGTGTCTCAACTTCAATTGTTTGGTAACTCTCTTCCTACTCAATCTATACCTCAGCATCATTCATTCAATACAACAAATGCTGCTCCTGCTATGTACCTGCCTTCAGCACCATCGGTTGGACAGTACCCGTACATGCTTCCCTATGGATTTCCATATGGATTTGCACCTTCTGCTCCTGGTGTTACATCTGCCACTCCTCCACATGCCAAAGAGCTGAATCCGCAAGTAAACTTTGCTTCCTTGCCTCAGCCACAACAGCTTCGCACCGATCAAATCTGGTATCCAGATTCGGGAGCATCGAATCACATAGCAAATGGCCAACCTATTGGAGCTGAACCATACAAAGGTGCAGGTACAATTCAAGTAGGAAATGGTGCTCAATTATCAATCTCTCATATAGGAACATCTGTGATAAATACATGTTCAAAGTCGTTATTTCTTAATAATCTGCTTTATTCTCCTGAAATCACTAAAAACTTAGTTTCTGTATCTCAGTTTTCCAGGGATGATGTTGTGTTTTTTGAGTTTCATCCTTCATATTGTCTCATTCGTGATTCGACAACTAAGAAGATCTTACTTCAAGGAGAAGAATCTGGAGGCCTATACAAGTTAGATTTTAGTAGTTTTACTTCTAGTTTGTCTAATAAAAACTCTGATTTTGAGAGTAGTTGTCATAGTACTAGAGTTGTTGATTCGCCCATGATATGGCATCAAAGACTTGGACATGCATCATCCAAAGTCTTAAGCTCTGTATTTTCTCAGTTTGATAATAAGTGTTCAGCTTCTTATGGTTTATGATCAGCTTGCTCTGTTGGAAAAAGCATACGTCTTCCGTTTTCTAACTCTTCAACTAAATACGATAAGCCTCTTCAGTTGATTGAGTTTGATCTTTGGGGACCTGCCCCGGTGACATCTAATGGAAAAAAGATTTTATATGAGTATAGTTGATGTTTTCTCACGATATACTTGGATCTATTTTTTAGAGAAGAAAAGTGATGCTGCTAATGTGTCCATCCAGTTTCATACCTTGGCCGAGAGACAACTATCATGTTCACTCCAAGCAGTTCAAACCGATGGTGGAGGAGAGTTTAAAACTCTCTCATCTTACTTTGTTATCAAAGGTATTGCTCATAGAATTACTTGTCCATACACTTCTGAGCAAAATGAGATAGTTGAAAGAAAACATAGGCATATTGTAGAGATGGGACTAACACTTATGTATCACGCAAGCTTGCCTATGTAGTATTGGAGTGATTCATTTTTCACAGTTGTGTTCCTTATCAATAGGCTCCCTAATCAGGTACTTTCTAATGTGTCTCCTCATGAAAAACTGTTTGGAAAGGTACCTGATTACTCCATATTACGAGTCTTTGGTTGCTTGTGTTTCCCGTTTACTCGTCCATTTAACAAACACAAACTTGACTTTCGATCTACTCCTTGTGTTTTTCTGGGATATTGTTCTCAACAGCATGGTTACAGGTGTTTGGATTCAAATGGTAAGCTTTATATTTCACGTCATGTTCGGTTTCATGAAAATGTGTTTCCGTTTGCTGAAAAAAATGGCAAGTTCATGTTATCCTCTGCTCCGAAAAACACTCATACAAGTAATCCGTTTTTTCTTCCATTTGGCTTTGTTGATATACCTGCTGATCATGCTAATACATCTCCTGTTTGTCCTGGAGTTTCATCTCCTTCTATGTCTCTTCCAACTAATGAGTTGTCAAATTCTGGTGTGGATGTACCAGGTGTTGAGTCGGTTTCTGAGGTGGAGGCTCCTGGAGCAGGTTCTTTGGATGAAACTTCGAGGGAATATGATGGTGTAATCAGGTATGTACCTTCTTCTAACTATGAATTAGTGCAATCTTCAAGATTGGTGACAGATGGTGCTAATGATCTTCCAATAGTGTCAGCAAATTCTGATGAGAACAGGTTCTCTAGTCGTAGACCGAATGTTCATCCCATGATGACAAGATCAAAAACGAATTCTCAGTTTGCTGCATTGACTGAAGTTAAAGAGGATTTAAAGGACTTAGTTGATTCAGAACCGTCATCCATTCATGCAGCTCTTCGGACCTCACATTGGACTCAAGCCGTTCATGATGAGCTACAAGCCTTATCGACTAATAACACCTGGTCTCTGGTTACTCTACCTGAAGGTCGTATTCCAGTAGGGTGCAAATGGATCTTTAAGGTGAAACGTAACTCTGATGGTTCGGTAAACAGGTACAAAGCAAGGTTAGTTGCTAAAGGGTTTTCACAAAAACCTGGCTTTGATTTTTATGAAACTTTTAGTCCTGTTGTTAAATCTCCTACTGTTCGTATTGTGTTGTCTTTAGCCTTGACTAACAAGTGGCAACTTAGGCAAATTGATGTGAATAATGCTTTTCTTCATGGTGATCTTACAGAGGAAGTGTTTATGACTCAGCCTCCCGGGTTTGAGCAACGAGATTCCTTTGGGAATGTTTTGGTATGCAAGCTTCATAAGGCTTTGTATGGTTTAAAACAGACACCAAGAGCTTGGTTTGAAAAGCTCAAACATTTTCTTTTAGGTCGATTAATGTTTCAAGTTTCTAAATCAGATAACTGTTTGTTCATCAAAAGGTCTTCTACTGGTTCTGTGTTTCTTTTAGTGTATGTGGATGATATAGTTGTGACTGGTCATGATCAGTATGATATTGAGGAAGTAATTTCTCAGATCAATACTGAATTCAAACTCAAGGACTTGGGATCTCTTAACTATTTTTTGGGTATGGATGTGCAGGTAAAAGATGATTGTCTTCTTCTCTGTCAGCACAAGTATATTTCAGAACTTCTAAGTAAAACAGGTTTGAGTGATTCGTCTCCTGTGCCTACACCTATGACAGGTAATTTCTTATCAAAAATATTGTGTGATAAGGAGAGTGTTCCATGTCTGAATGATGATCTGTATAGAAGTACTGTGGGTGCTCTTCAACATATTTGTGCTACTCGTCCTGACATTGCATTTGCTGTGAACAAACTAAGTCAGTTTGTTCAAGCACCGTTATTAGTTCATTGGAATGCTTTGGTTCATGTGTTGAAGTACCTCAAAGGTACTTTGTTTCATGGGGTTTTGTTTCAAGCTCCTCCTCTACCTACTAATGAAGTGTCTCTTGTTTCCTATGCAGATGCAGATTGGGGTAGTGATCCAACTGACAGGAAGTCTATATCAGGCCACTTTCTTCTTCTTAATGGCAATCCGATTGTGTGGAGTTCCAAGAAGCAATCGGTTATATCCAGATCATCTGCTGAAGCCGAGTACAGAGCAATTGCAAATGCTATATGTGAGATTATGTGGGTGACTTCCTTACTTCAGGAGCTTCAGGTTTCTTTATCATCTATTCCAGTTGTTTGGTCTGATAATACAAGTGCAGTTGGTTTGACAGAAAATCCCATACATCATTCGAAAATGAAGCATGTTGAGATGGATCTTAGTTTTGTTAGGGAAAAGGTGACTAATGGTCAAGTGATTGTTAACTTTGTTCCCTCTGATGATCAGTTTGCAGATATTCTAACAAAACCACTCACTGAAAAGAGTTTTGTTCCTCTTCGGCAAAAGCTTGGTGTGTACTCATTGGAAGAAGTTGAGGTGTTGTCCAAATGTCTCACTGAAGGCATTAGCATTGATTTGGTTGATACTTCTTGGTTGATGCTTCTTAATTGTTGGTGTTGTTTGATGATGATCTTCTCTGTCTGTCTGAATATGATGCTCAATGTTGTTTATATCTATCATGTGCCATATTTTGTGTGTTCTAATCTGGTCTTGATTGTTTTCTAAGTCTGTTGTTCGTTTCTTTTCTTGTGCTATCATCTCTTATTTGAATTAGATGACTACTATGTTCTTGCGTTTTGTGATTGAGATATTCGTCATAAAATAGTTGTCAATCCGGGTGTATTGATTTCATACTCGGTATGTGTATCTTCATCTCTTCATCATTGATCATACTTTCCTTGTTTTACTTGTGATCATATATTGGGGATCTCTGCCTTCTTTTGTTCTTCATGATCTCACCTTGATAAAGGCTATTCCTAGAGAATGTTCTATATTGATAGCTCATGGGGTTTAGTTCAAAAATAATCATTGAAGAAGACAACGTCAAAGATACTTCTTCTTTGATTTGAGAATTAAAAGATGAAGGCTCAAACCTTCCAACCCCAATGAAAAGATGAAGGCTCAAACCTTCCAACCCCAATGAAAAGATGAAGGCTCAAACCTTCCTATCAATAAAAAAAAAAAAAGAAGGAGAATCAATGAAAAAATTAAGGTGTATAGAATGAAGGTGAAAGGAAAAGTGCATATGAAAAATGCTGAATTTCTATAAGGATGCCTACATCAAGGTTGGAGTATATCATGAGTCTTTAGAAGGAATTTCTCTTATATATCTCATGAGGTTGAAACAAGTATTAGGAATAGTTTATTTGAATGAGAAGTTGTGCAGTATATTGAGTTGTGATCAATGCTAACAGGTTGAATCTGGTTTATGATGTTGATATCTTAAAAATAAATTGCAAGAATTGTGTGTTCTTTCTAATTCTTACTTTGAGATGATATGATGAAGAAAAGGAAGTTGAATGGCAGCTTAGAGCATGATCAAGGTTGATAAGAGCTACACAAAGGTGGTCATGATGAGGTTTTAAAACATTGAGCTAAGTTTGCATAAGAATGGAAGAGCATTTCAAACAAAAGCAACAATCAAGCAAGCTTATTCAAAAAGGATCTTGGATAGGGAATGTTAGGAGTTATGATAAGCAAGTATGTTTATTATAGAACACCTACACCTCTAGGATAGTTTCGATTTATTATAGAACACCTACACCTCTAGGATAGTTTCGATTCATCAAGGTCATCTAGGTGTTCTTGAGTGTTCTTGAATGTTCTAGTGTATTCATGTATCTTCTAGTCTATTACTTAGTTACTTAGCTCCTAAGTCATAGTTACTTAGTCCCTAAGTCATTTCTCTTGTATTTAATTATTAGATTAGACTATAAATAGGTGATGAATCTGTTTGTAAACTTCAACTTAAATCAATTGAAGAATTTCTCTCTTAGTTCTCCATTGTTGCTCTGTTTTCTGATATTCTGTTATAACAGAATTTCCGATTCCTTCCTTTCCAAGTAACCTCATCTTCTTCAAGTTCTTCTCTCAATTTCATCTGAAATTAATTAATAACTACTGGGTCTTTCTCGCTGTTATTGGCGCACCCCACGGGTTGAAGACTCAATGTCCAATTAAGGACATACAACTGCTACGACACTAAAGGTCAAACTCATGGATGTCAGAAAGAAGAGGTGCGCCGAGATCATAGAGGCACGTCATTTGGGAACAGTCCTTATATCCGTTCCTGTGGTGCGGATGCAACACAAGGCTCGAGGTTGGACACGGAGGGATGAGACGCAAAAGCGATAGGCGTGTAGCATAGTGCACAATGGTACTAGGCACAAAACACTTGCAGCACAGGACTCCAGACAACCCTGATAACTTAACCAGGTGCCACTTGAGACAACCGTACTAGAAAGTAACTCAACTCACGTTAGGGGTGAGGATTATAAATATCCTCACCCATCTCCATTCTAAAACTAATGTGACATGATATACCTTACCTTACATACACTTTCACTACAGGAGAGAGCTCAAATATCGTCTCAATTACTATTGAGCCGTGAAAAATTAATTTAGATAGAATATCACGGCTCAATAGTAATTGAGACGTTATTTTATTTTTTTACGGCTCAGTTGTTTGAGCCGTGGAGTTTTTCTCACTTTTCACGACTCAATTTCAAGTGCCGTGAATAATTTAATTATTTTTTTCGCGGCTCGTTTTGCTTTCACCTGTGACAAATATTATTTTTCTAAAATAAAATTGTTTTTCACGGCGACGCGTGGGCTCTTGTTTTGGGTTTCGTATGAAGTGAGGTTGTTGTTTGTCTTTTCTGGAGGTGAAACGGGAGCACCACCAGGTGTCATCGGTGCAATCTAGAAGCTCCTCCGTGCCAGGTGGAGACTCGTCGGTTCCAGACATGGTGTTAACTGAGCTGGAGAACCTCGAGCTGGGGAACCTCGAGGCGGAGAACCTAGACGTGGAGAACCAAGCTGGAGAACCTCGAGATGCCATAGGACGAGTCCGAGCGTGGAGAACCTCGAGCTGGAGAACCTGAGCGTGGAGAGCTTTCATGGAGAGAAACATTTTTTTTTAAATGTACATATTTTTCACGCCTCAATATAATGAGCCGTGAAAAATAAGACTTTAAAAAATAAGAATACTTTCCACTGCTCAACCAAAAGTGTCGTCATAATTATTTTGGCGGCACATTAGATTTGGGCTAGGAATTATCACGGCTCATCATATATTGAGTTGTGATAATTCCCCTGACGCTTTATATCACGACTCAATTTGAGTTGAACCGTGATAATTTAATGGCTGAATTTTTCAGCAGTTAAAAAACTATTTTTCAGCCGGTAATGACACATCTCCCGTGGTGTCTGTTAAACACAACCTCCGACTAACTTAGGCATCGAAGATGAAATGACGGGAACACCCCCGAATTTTCTTCCATGCATGCTTGTATAGCGTCCAACACGAGATTCCGAAGAACGAAGTGGTAACTTCAAGCTCCAACGTATATTATATGATATTCAAGTGTACATATTTAAATTATTACACTTATGTTACTGAATTTTCTAATTAATGAAAGTTTGACATGATTAAGATTTAAAAAGTTTTAACCTAATATATACGAGAGGAAGTGTTGAAATTATATAATAAACATATGAACCGGCCGTCCCCAAGTATATACGACATAAAGGTTTTAATTTATATACACAATAAAAAAAAATCCGACGCTTTAATTTATAGTATAGTGGACTTTTCTGTGTTCGACTGTAATAACTAATAAGCCAATAACCATCTATCTTCCTCTTTCTACAAACATCTATTTATATTTTATACACTGTGGTCATAATCTGTGTATCTCCTATCTGCCTCCACCTAAGCGCCTCTCCCGAACCCCTCCCTCTGTACGACAAGCTCAGTTCATCTCTGTAGCATCTGTACATATTCTCCTATATATATGTTATAACTACATACACATAATATCCCTCACCTCTCTTCTGCTGCAACAAGCTGATTCCATCTATGGATTCTCACAAACCGAGGTAACCCCCTCTCTATCTTTCTCTCTCTCTCTATATATATATATATCTATATCTATATATTTAATGGGTGTGTTTGTATTAATATTAGTATTTTTGTATTTTGATCCATCCGTAGGGAAGTTTCCTCCGCTGAACAATCCTCACAGCCGCTAACAATATTCTACAATGGTGAAGTTTGCAGTTGCAGTGTGGATGAATTTCAGGTGAGTGATTCCTATTCTTCTGTGGTTCTACAAATTAAACGACAATTGAGAGAACTAAAACATGGAAGGAATAACAATTAATAGGATGGAGGGAATGCGCGGAGGAACATTAGAAACACGCAATGCCATCTGTGTGAATTGCATAGTATACTCGTATATTCTACAATTCATGATTTAGTTCAAACACTATTGACTGCCAAATGTTTTCTTGGTCACACTACTAAAAAGGTCCATACAACGGCTAAAAATATTTTAAGCCATTAAAAATTAATTTAAATAAAATATCACAACTCAATATTATTATTGATTTTTACAGTTAAACGACTTAGCCGTGAACTTTCTTTTACTTTTTACGGCTCAATTTAAGTGCTGCTTTTATTTAATTATTTTTTTATAATTTTTTCGGCTCATTTAAATTTGGACTACAAGATTTATTTAATTATTATTTTAACTAAAATTTATATTTTTCGTGGCTCATTAATTTTTCCAACCGTTATTATTATTTAATTTTAAATATTTATAGCAGCTCGATTATTTATAACTAAAATATATATTATTGGCAACTTGTTTTTATTTAAGTCATGAAAAAATTATTTTTCTAAAATAAAATTGTTTTTCACTACTCTTTTTATATTTTAGCCTCTAAAGTCTATAATTTATATATAAAAAAATATTTTTAACGACTCGTTTCCGCTTTGAGTCGCTTTTATTTTTAACCATAAATATTGATTATCCATTTTGAGTCGCTTTTATTTATAACCCTAAATATTGATTATCAAGTTTGAAGGACAAAATAATAACGCAACACTAATCACTTGATAGATAAAAAGGAAAAAGACATTAAAATATAGGAAAAATATTTAGAAAATTTATGTAACAATATATATATATATATGAAAAAGACAAAAATATAACAAAAGAAACTTAAATAGTTAAATTCGGTAAATTGTATAAAATAATTTATTTAGAATCGAGGACATTCACTTGATTAGACATCTACTGAATGGGTCGCCTTTGACTTTGGCGACAGTGGCTGGCTGAAACAGCGAAGCAATTTCATCATCATTTACTTTCATTTACAACGTGCTAAATATGCTCAACACAATATAGAAAACTTCTAGATGTATTATTAATGAAATTTGTAAATATAAATAGATGTCATCATTCAATATATAAGGGATATATATATATATATAATGCAACTCAAAACTCTATTTTTCTCACGTACACTTTCCTTTTAATCATAGATTCATCAATTTAAGAAACATAAATAAGTTTGTTCCTTCATTCCTCTTAATTCGCTACATAATACTTCATTTATTTATTTGTACATAATATGTATTGACGTAAATTCTCAGGCAAGATACATCTTGTTGCTTGCAAGGAGAGAAATGGAGGAAGCAATGATCGCAAGTCGTCATTATGGTCCAAAAGATATCTCTTCCTCTTTGCCTCCTCCCAACTCGGCCTTACCATCCAGACCGCCTCTGCCCCACCTAAGACAGTCCCTATCCATGAAGAGATCACTTGAACAATTTCTCCTCAAGCGGAATCATAGAATTAACACTACATCGACCTCCACTAGTCCGCACCAATAAAAAAATCCAAATGTGTGAATCAAGAAATTTATATTGTACTTTACTTAACATTAAAGAGTTTTAGTTTTACTATCCTGTATTTTAAATTCGATAATTAAAGACCATAATTCTTCTTTGGAGAGGAATATCAGATGAATACTTCTATATTTCAAGGTGATGGTTATGTGACAACGAACTCACTTGAGAAGATCAATATGCGGGTAGGAGCAAATAAACATACAATTATAATTATATAAATTGCTTCATTAAAATAAAAACTGGAATAGTTTAGTTGGTTAGAGCGTGTGGATGTAAACTACAAGGTTGTAGGTTCAAGCCCTCTTTCTAGCGTGAATTATTTTTTCGTCTTCAGGGTGGTCTGAACAGAGTTGATAGGGATCACCAGATCAAACCCCCCCTAAACATGCAAGTTAGGGTTGTCCATAAAAACTGGTTCAGACGAATTGAACTAGTTCTGATCTGGTATGGTACTGATTTGAAACGGTTTGTTGGCATAACTAATATAAAAATCAGACCAATTCTTTATACTTCAAGTAATCCAATTGAAAATAGTAGTTTCAATTCAGTTCGAATTGAATCGTTTTTTGATATTGGGTTATACGTAAATTCAAATCAAACCACTTTAAACCTATACAATCAAACCACTTTCAATAAACCAAACTGGTCTGAAAGACTTATTCAATAAACTACTATGATTTGGTTGACTTATTCAATAAACTACTATAAACTGGCCTGCCGGAAGATGACCCAGAAGATTTGCCTTCACCGCTACCGAATGTCGTTGGAGATGAGGAGATGTTACTACTACGTTTGGTTTCTTATTCTGCTTCTATTTCTAAAGCGAGACACTAGAGAGATAGGGGGACTTGCAGAGGATGAACAAAACGAACGACGATGGTGATGTTTGAATTGAACTGAAACTGACCCAACCAAAATAGTTATAAAAATAAAAACAGACCAGAACAGTTCGAACAGATTCTGAATCGGTTCGAATTAGACCAGGTTTTTCTTAGTTAAACAGACTAGTTATTTTGGTGAGAAAAAAATACTAGTTTTATTAAAACCAGACCAGTTCAGAACCGGTTTGGAGTCAAACCATTTCATGAACAAGCCTAATGCAAGTCACCAACCCATAAAATAGAACTTACTTAAGTTGGGACGGGGAGACGAGGGTCCGATCAAGCAAAAGTTCATGGTTGGGCCAATCGCTAACCGACAGGAGCAAAATCTAAAGGAGCAAGATTTTTTTTACTTGGTTTGGAAAATTAAATACCACATTAATATCCATTTGTTCATATCACAGTTATCAAAACCGAACTGGATCGTTGGTCGAACCCAGTCTGACCGTGAATCGGTAGGATGAATGGTTCGATTCATACAAAAAATCGAAATGCATAGTGAATCCGGTTATGTAAGTGAAAATCGATCGGTTTTTAAAGAACCAACGATTCCAGTTCTTCAATTAATCACCAGTTTTTATTTATATGCTCCTCACTGTGACTTATCTTGTATTCAATTAATCTCCAGTGTTAAGTTGTGACTCAAATGATTGATGTCCCGTTTGAAAATAAAGATATTTCTCTTATTCTGTCATAGTAACTGACAAGTTTTGGGAGCTTATCTCGGGGACTAAATGTTTGGCCTAGTAAATGCAGAAAAAGCAATATATGTGGTATGAACTTGGATATGTTGAAATTAATGTGGTGTGATCCACCTAGAAGTTCAACTTTAGAGATTTTGTCTAGGGGACAAGGTTTGAGGTGGAAACAGTGGTGCGCCCCATCCTGGCCTAGGAACCTTATGGTTCACATAGAAAATGTTGGCAAAAATGGAAAAATTGAACTTTGGATACCCATAAATAATTTGATTTTTTTTATAGGAAAAATAAGGTCTAAGGACTGATATCAATATTGAGGTGGCTAAATTTTAATTTTATTTAGTCTTAACTCATGTTGTGATACGATTAAACTTTCAAAAGAAATTGAACAATCCAACCAAGTTTTGAGTCACGTATAACGTGGGTAACTACGTAATATTAATTTCATGTGTTAAGGTATCTCAAGTAATAGCTCTCTCCACAAGTTGTGAAAGCTAGTTAAGCCTTTGCATTTATACTCAAATGTGAGAGTGTGTCACGAAAATGTGTATTAATATGATTTTTGTAATCAATCGGTAAAATACATAGATCAACAACTTCTTTCAGTTGAAATTTTTCATTTGTGAGTATGTAAACTATAATGAAAAAAATAAATAGTAATATGTTAACCAAGAAAGTATTTAGTGTTGTATCTATCGAACATCAATATGAACTTGGTGTCAGGGTTGTTGCCTAATAAGCATATTTTATCTTGTGTTTAAGTCAAATAAATTTGTACTCACTAAGAATGGTTTGTATGTGAGTATAGGGTATGAATGTGGGACATGTCCAAAATGAATGTAATGACTATTAAGCCAAAAATAAGTAAGAATAAGAATGTTTTTTCTGCTTAGTTGATTGAGTCTCCTAATATTTGACATGGTAGATTACTACATATTAATTATGATACATTTTGAAGACTAATTAACAGGAATCACATCCTTACATTTCAAATCGATCTCAAACATAAGTATGAAATATGTGTTTGAGAAAAGTTAACCAAGTCGTCTTTTCAATCACTAGAAAGGAATATGGAACCCTTATATTTAATACATAGCAACATTTGTGACTTAAAGTTTGTCCAAACAAGAGGAAGAAATAAATACTTTATCACTTTTGTAGATGATAATACAAAAATTTATTATGTATACTTGTTGAAAAATAAATATGAAGCTATTGAAAAGTTCATGCTTTACAAACAAAAAATTGAGAATCAAACTTAATAAGAAAATCAAGGTGTTGTGTACGAATACATGTGGCGAATATGATGCTCCATTTGGTGATTTTTGTTCTCAACATGAAATTATACATGAAGTCACTGCACCTTATTAAACTGAATTAAACGGGATGACAGAAAGAAAAAAAAAATATTGAAAGAGAGAATGTATTTGTTGGATCGTGAAATCCTGGATGCTGATTTGGCAGTGAATTGAATGCCAGATAAGGTTGGGATGACACTTCAGCTCCAACTCCGGTGAACCTGCAAGTAGGGGAGCGCAACAGAGGGGGTGTCTCTGGGTCCCTCTCCGATGCTTAAATGAGTATATGTGTGTATAAAACTCAAAAACGTAAAGAACGTATGTAAGGCAAGGGTATTTATAGGGTAAGAGAGATAGATCCGTATAAGGCAGCTGAATATCTTTATGTATAATGAGTTGCTGAAGATTCGGATCGTGGGATATGACAGTTACTGCGAGATATGGCAGTTACTGCGAGATATTGCAGTTATCAAATCTAATCTTTAGTGAATATGTGACCGAGATACGCGGGATATCATGGCCACCTCCTTATTAACGGTTTTGTGGGACCAGAGGAGAGAGGCAAGGCTCTCTTCGGGGCGAGCACTCTCATGGCGAGCAGTGAGATGTCGCGGCCTTAATGAAGAATGGCGAGCACTCAAGGCGTTCTCAGAGTCCTTGGGCTCGGTTATGGGTCATTCTATGGAGGCCGGTCCGGTTCGAATGTACGGGTTTACCCCCTCTATAGTTACTGGGCCTTCGAGGCCTTTTCCTTAATGGGCTGTCACTATCGATACCCAACATTTGCCCCCGAAGCTTGATTGAAGTTTCTTCAGGCGAGCTTTGTTCCCTGGTAGGGTTTTAGATAGTGACGTCTCAGATTCGATTTTCCTCGTTTCTTGTATTGGTTCATGACCTTTGAGGCATTTTGAGCTCGTTTGGCGAGCGTTTTTTTTTTTCGTTCAAAGCTGAAAAAATATCATTTCTTTTATTCCCCTTTGGCGATCACTCGAGGTAATCTAGGTTCATGAAAGTCTATTTTTCTCGATTTGGGCGATCACTACTCGCCTGAGGCATTTCTGGTAAAGTCTCTTAGTGCGCTGGCGACCACCTTGTCTCCTTAGTGGACTTTTAGCATTTAATAACTGCACAGTTGTCCAAAAATCGAACGGTCACTTGAGGCACGCCTGACATTTACTTTTCCGTAAACCTAGGGTAGTCTGACAGCTGTCCATGTCAGCCAACCGTTTGTCTCCCCAAGGTGTCTCTTGGAATTCTGACATTGCTTCGGTTTTTTCCAAAAAGGTGCAATTATTCCTCTGTGTCGCTTCGATTTGCTCGTGGCGGTTACTCCCTTCTTGGTCTATATAAGAAACGTCAGTTTCTACATTTTGTTTTTACGTTCATCCACTCCCTCAGATTTCCAGAGCTTCATTGCGAACCTTTCTTCTTTCTCTTTCAACATTCTTCATCCATTTCCATGGCTCCCCAAAGTCAGAGAGTCAAGCATATGGCCTCCAAGGGCACTAGCAAAGCCAACGCTCCTAGGAATGCCAATGCCCCCTTGACCATCCGGGATGCCGCCGTGCCCCCCCTCAGTGGGGGAACCGACTGATCTGGGAAGGTCTGCAACCGCTCCCGTAGTGGTGGACGGTCCTGAGCTGAACACGCCTATTTTTTCCCCAAAAAATAGAGTTTCGCCCTTTTACTGCTCTGTTTTGGCAATATCCTCTGTTTTCCTTTGTTTTTTATACTTGTTGTGCCCTAATTGAACCGTTCTGAGTAGATGTCAAGCCTAACGAATTGAAGCCAGCTTACTTTAAGACCATGGTGGCGCTTGGTGGCTTCAGTGCGGAGGATGCTCCTAGGTATCCTGGCTTAGGTCTGCATTTTCCTCACGATGGAGAGGTTTACATTTATGCGGCCCAGATCGATGCTGGGTTGCGTTTTCCTCTCTGTGAGGATTTACAGACCTTATGTCAGTTTTATGGGATTCACCCCACGCAGCTTGTTCCGAATGCCCTCAGGATGTGGGTCGGTTTCAAGTTCCTGTGCATACGCCAGGAATGGGTGTATTCACTGGCCCTGTTCCGGTGTTTCTTCCGACTGGCAGCAGGGGCCAACTACCTCCACCACTTCCAATCCCGTTGGCCGAAGTTTTCAGTGTGGGGAGGCCCTCAAGGATGGGCTTGGAACGTACATGTCCGCCTGGTCGATGATTTCCGGGCCACTAACTCCAACTACAAGAAGTTTTACTTCTTGTACAAGGGGGGTGTACCCTGGAAATTGTTTGCTCCGGACAAAGATTTTCCTCCCTCCTTTGAAGAATTGTCAGGGAGTGATCGGAATGCCATCGACGATCTGTACCGGCTGCATCGGTCATCTCAGTTCAAGTCCATCCGCTCAGTGGCGGAGACTACCGAGAATGCCCTTGAGATGGCGGGCATTCATCAACCCACGCCAATCTTTGATGATTGGGTAATTTTCTAACTCTTATCTTGTTTTATTACTTGTAGGCAAGGTCGTAAGCAAGAGCCGAAAACTGATAGGTCTCTTTGATGACCAGGGATCGGCGGGATTGTCCTCCGACCAAGCGCTGCTAAGCTCTCCCCCTCCTCCCTCTGGGCGTTCGTCCAAGAGGAAGCCCGATGAGATGCTTCCTTCGGCTACTACTGGCTCTCGCCAACCAGGTATATTACCTCGCCTTTTGTGAATTTCATGTTTTCACATTCTGCGGTATTTTGACTTCTGACTTATTGTCTTGTTGTTTTGCAGAGGAGTCCTTGGCTGACGTGGCCCGGGACCCTCCTCCTCCTCCTTCTAAGAAGGTCAGGAGTGAGGAGCACCCTGAGGTCGATCAGCATCCTCCTCCTCCCCCCCCTAAGGGTCCTTCTGCCAGCAAAGGGAAGGGTTTGGACACAGCGCATCCTTCTCCCTCTCCTCAGGGCCCTTCCGCCACTAAGGAGAAGGCCTTGTCTTTGGCGCCTCCCGCCCCTTCAGTGCCCACGGCTCCTCCTAAGGAGTCTGGGGCCCAGAAGAAGGGGCCTGCTGCTTCCAGCTCCTCGAGGGCTCCCGCCGAGGAGTACTGCTCCATGGCGAGCTTGTTCCAGCCTTTTAAGGCTGTGGACTCTAGGAGGCCTTGGGTCCCTTGTGGGGACCTTGCCAAGAAGGGGTACCCCGCCCAGAAGAGCCTACGGGGTAGCCCGGATATGTGCATGCGGCTCCTTGATGGGATAATTCCCCCAAGGACCGTTCAATTGTCCCTACGGAGCTTCCTCAGATCGAGGGGTTCTTACGGACCCATTTCGAACGAGTTGCCCTGGTACGATCTCGCCTTCTTTCCATTATTTCTTCCTTGTCATTCATTTTTATTTTGATGACTTGACATTTTTCCTTGTGTTTTTGTTGTCAGCTCGTTCGGGAAGAGGTGATCCTCGACCGCGTTTTTGGCGAGCTCGCCGACAAGCACTCTGATCTGCTTGTCGAGCTGGAGCAATACCGAAGCACGGGGGTCACCCCTGGGCAGTTGGAGGCCATCAAGAAGACCGCTGACATGGCGATCACCTTGGTGGACGGCGCCCGGGAGGAATACTTCAGGAAGGAGTGGCGCCTCCTTGCTGATGTCAAGAAGAGGGAGGCTGATGCTGCAGCCTTCCTTCAAGAAGCTGAGGCCCTTCGTCGGTGCCTTGATGAAGGGGAGGCGGTCCGTGCTCGCCTGGAGGCCGAGTTGAAGGAAGCTCGTGCCCAGGTGGTCGAGTCGGACGCTCTTAGGGTTGCCGCGGAGGCCTAGAGGGATGCTGCCGAAGCTAGGGGAGTCGCCCTAGAGGAGGAGAAGAACCGGTTGGCTGATCAGCTGAAGGCGGTTCCTTCACCCCAAGCCGTGGTTGAGGAGTTCAAGGCCTCCGAGGACTTTGAAGACCAGGCCTTGAAGGTGATGAAGTCGACCATCGCCGATTTTCTCCAAGAACTGGTGGAGGAGGTCCAGGCGGTCGATCCCAACTTTCCTCTTGGGGAAGTTGCATCCTTGAAGACCTTCCTGCGGAGTCGCCCTTCTCAGCCCTCTGTTGCTGGAGAGGCTGCTCCTGAAGGCGAGCCCAGTACTTCTTCCCCCGAAGGCGAGCAGAGCACCCTTGCCCCCGAGAACCCCAAAGCTTGAAGTCCCCAACTCCTTGGCGACCGTATTTATCTTTTTTAGATAGCTATTTTTGTATTTTCTGTTTTTGGTTTGTAATTATTTAGTTAAGACTTGGATTTTTCTATTGAATGCCTTTATATTCTTGAGCCTTTAATCGACTTCGAACATATTTGGCTATCCAATATCTTAATCATAATTACTTTCCGCTTTTTCTTGCTTTGTAATGTCGTCGACCCTTAAAGCCTTAGACCAATCATAAGTCAAACTTTTTAAGGATAATACTTTTGACACTTAAAAGCGTAAACTTCTAAGTTCAAAGAGATATTACCTTCTTTGAAGTTTAAACCTTTGAGGTGTTGGCATAATAACAGAGGATTTGTAATTTTTCAGGCTTTATCATCGATAGTGATCGCCTAAACTTTCTTTGGCCTAACTTTGGCGCCAGGGCTTTTGTTTTGCCTAACGTTTTTGCTAGGTCTTTTGGCCTGACTTTGTCGTCATGGCTTTTGGCCTAGCCTTGTTCCTAGGGTTTTTTTGTTTTGCCTAACTTTATTGCTAGGTCTTTTGGCCTGACTTTGGCGTCAGAGCTTTTGGCCTAGCTTTGTTGCTAGGGCTTTTGGCCTAACTTTATTGCTAGGGCTTTTGGCCTAGCTTTGTTGCTAGGGCTTTTGACCTAGCTTTGTTGCTAGGGCTTTTGGCCTACCTTTGTTGCTAGGGCTTTTGGCCTAACTTTGTTGTTAGGGCTTTTGTTGTTAGGGCTTTTGGCCTGACTTTGGCGTCAGGGCTTTTGGCCTAGCTTTGTTGCTAGGGCTTTTTGGCCTGACTTTGGTGTCAGGGCTTTTGGCCTATCCTTGGCGATAGGGCTTTTTGGCCTAGCTTTGTTGCTAGGGCTTTTGGCCTGACTTTGGCGTCATGGCTTTTGGCTTCGGCTTGCTTCGAGTGGACACGCTTTATGAAGGAATGGCTTTCTTTTATTGACATAACAGTTTGATTACAAGCTATGCATAAAATCTTCTTAAATGCTCAGAATTAAATGGACGGGGTAACCTCTCGCCTTCGGTGGTTTCCAAATAGTAGGATCCTGGTGCGGCGATCTCTACTACTTTGTACGGTCCTTCCCATTTGGCTGAAAGTTTGTTTTTACTGTCCAGCCTTGTGAATTCATTCCTTCTCATAACCATCTCCCCTACGAAAAATTGGCGAGCGCTGACTTTTCTGTTGAAATACCGAGCGGTCGCCAAGCGCATCTTTGCTTGTGTCTTTTCCGAGAGCCATCTCTTTTCCTCTGCTAAGTCGAGGTCAGTTCTGCGCTCGATCTCATTTGCCTCTGCGTTAAAGTTGTTAGGATATATGTATAATTACATATAACTAGAGGATAGATCTGCAAATATAAGAGGGACCGAAGTGCAATTTCTGTTTCTTAGAAGCCTATAAATAAGAAAGGCGTGTAACGACTTAAATCAACTCAAGATAATCAGATTTCATTTCTTCATCTTCAAGTAAGTTCTATCTTTCATTTTATTTGCTTAATTCGAGCATCCTATCATGGTATCAGAGCTGCTACGATCTGGAGATTCGTAGTAGTTTAGTGCGCATTGTTCTGTTCTTCATTCTATGCTGTTAGCGATAAAATGGAGGAGATTTCAGCGACGTTCCTCAACAAGAAGGTGTGTCAATTGGAAGGAGAGGAGAACTTCCAATCATGGCGTCAGCAGGTTCTTCTGGCATTCCGTGGATACAATTTGGAATCGCATCTGTATGGGAATACAACAATCCAACCTCGAATTCAAGGTCCAGACGGTGAAGATTGTCAAAATCCAGAGTATGGCAAATATGTGCAGAAGGACAGCTCTCTAGCATCCTAGATGTTAGCTTCAGTATCTTCTCAAGTAAGTAGAGGCTTGATTGGATGCATGTCTGTTTCAGCAATTTGGCAAAAGCTGCATAGAGATTTCTCGTCGTCATCGACAACTAGGATCATGCATCTATACGATCGTCTTAAAGTCAGGAAGTTACCTCAGCAGAACATGCGTGATTATCTGTCTGCGATTCAGTCTGCGTGTGACAGTTTGGCCAGCTGCGGGCATCCTATTGAAGAGATGCAGCAGATATCAATAATTCTCAATGGAGTTAAAGGTCAGTATGATAATGTAGTATCTGTTATTCATGCAAGCAGAAATCCTTACGATTTAGCTTCGATTAGCTCTGTGTTGCTGGATGCTGAGGCAAGGCAGGTTGATCTTCTGTTTGAGACGAATATCACTGCTAATGTGGCCATCAATTCATCCTCTGGATCATCTGGACAAAGGCAAGGCGTGATTGAAAAGTCTGGTGAGACACTACCAAACTCCTCTGCAGGATCGGCAAGTATGCCAGAGAATCTGCAGAACTCTCTGGTTGCTAACTCTGCTCAGTCGAATTCTCAGAATTTCAATGCTGGATCAGGTAGAGGTAGAGGTAGAGGACGTGGTTTTGGCAATAATCGTCCTCAGTGTCAACTGTGTGGGAAGTTTGGACATCTTGTCCATAGGTGTTATCACAGGTTTAATGTCAATTTTACTGGAGTAACAGATCCTGGCAACGTCTCATCTCCTGTGGTGAATTTGGCATCATCTCAGTGGGATGATTCCAATGAAGGTGGCCAATATGGATCCAATACCTGTGCCTCAGGCAATTCAGTTCACTCCTCCACATTTTCACCTGCTTCAGCACCTCCTCTGACAGTGTCAAACTCATCTCAAATGATATATCCACAATCTTTTTCAATGCCTGTGTCTCAATACATACAGCAGTATCCTCCGTCTCAGCCTACCTTTTCTAATTACAATGTTCCTCAGCCTATGTTTCAAACATATCCAATGACACCTGTGTACAATGGCTCAACATCGATGCCTCAGCATAATCCTTTTACAACTAATACAGCACCTTATGCCTCCTCGATTGCAAGCTATACTCCGAGTCATGGTCAGAATATGGACACGCAATCTGTCATAAGCAATCCTCAAGCTCATCTGGCTTCTGTAGCTCCTGTGATACAGCATGACTCAAGCTGGATTCCTGATTCCGGAGCTACTAATCATCTCACAAATGCCACTCATGCACACTACAACACATGCGTCCCATACAATGGTCAAGGTAAGGTTATGGTAGGTAATGGCTCTTCATTAAAAATTTCTGCAATAGGCTCTGCTGTGATTCCTGCTGATGTATGTGATACTGGTACATATTCTCGTCCTTTAATGCTACATAACATGTTATACACTCCATCTGTGACTAAGAATCTGTTATCTGTGTCACAGTTCGCTAAGGACAACAAGGTCTACTTCGAGTTCCATGCTACGCATTGTATAATAAGAGATTCTCAGTCTCATCAAGTTCTTTTACATGGCTATGAACATTCAGGTTTATATAAACTTGATTTGTCCAAGTTAGATAGAATTAAGTCTGGTAGGAGTAGTACTGAGCAGTCTGTGAGTAGTTCCAAGGTGTGTGTTGCTGAAAATTATATCAATTGTAATGAAAACAAGGATTCTGATGTGGCATCTATGAATAAGAAGTCTATGTTTGTGAATCATGGTACTGATGATATCATATCTGTTCGTATTGATTCTGTCAAAGATATTGCTCAATCAAATGTTATATGTTGTGATCCGATTGATAATACTGATTTTGAGTGTTTTCTTGCGTCTGTAAAATCAATTGATTCTTCTCAGTTATGGCATATGAGACTAGGACATCCGTCGAACAAGATTCTTCTTAACTTCTTAAGGATACATAATCATCCTGTTCAGCATTCCTCTACTCAATGTGTTGCATGTGCCGTAGGAAAAAGTAAGAAACAACCATTCTCGCCTTCATCTACTGAATATAACCATCCTCTTGAGCTTGTTCAGGTGGATCTATGGGGACCAGCTGCATGTACATCAAACGGAAATAGATACTACTTGAGCATTGTTGATGCATTCAGTCGGTATACTTGGATCTATTTCCTAAAACAGAAGAGTGATGCTGCTAAATGTTTTGTAGATTTCCATAAGCTTGCAGAAAAACAGCTGGGGCACTCACTAAAAGCAGTTCAGTCTGATGGAGGAGGGGAATTTCAGTTTCTATCTACATATCTTGCATCTTTTGGAATTGTTCATCGTGTAACATGTCCTTATTCGTCTCAGCAGAACGGAATTGTGGAACGAAAACATCGACACATTGCGGAGCTAGGATTGACACTTCTTGCTCAAGCCTCGGTTCCCCTACATTACTGGTCAGATGCGTTCTTTACAGCTACATTTCTTATTAATCGACTCCCTTCGTACAGTCTGTCAAAGATGTCTCCTCATGAGAAGCTGTTCAAGGTATCTCCTGATTATAGTTTTCTTAAAGTCTTCGGTTGTTTGTGTTTTCCCCATTTAAGGCCATACAACAAATCTAAGCTTGCCTTGAGGTCTGAACCATGTGTGTTTCTAGGCTATTGTTCCAAGTATCATGGTTATAAATGCATATCTGCAACAGGGCGTGTGTATACGTCTAGAAATGTTGTTTTTCATGAACAAGTTTTTCCGTTTGCTGATAAACAAGGTAGTTTCTGTACTTCTGCAGCTCCTACACAGAATTATACATCTCTTCCGTTCTTTATTCCATGTGATTCTCAGTTTGTTTTACCTGATAGACAGGCAACAGGGTGTGGATCTGGTGCAGTCTCGTTCTCTGATATAACACCTCCTTCCACAGTCAGAATGTCAAATTCCCCATCACCTGTAATTTCTACTCCTCCTATGAATAACTCGCCTGGTATGTGTCCTATAACTACTTCTAACACATATAATAGATGGCAACCAATTAATCAACAAGATCAGCATGATCAGTGTGCTGTTTCTGATTCTGATCAGCGTCAGGCTGAGATTTCCTCTACACCTGTGTCAGACGATTCTATTCCTACTATTACATATAGATTACATGATTCTAATCTTGTTCCTGGATCTCCTATTAGGACTACGACTGTATCTCCTATTATGTCATCTCGTGTTTCTCACAATGTACATTCAATGCAGACCAGATCTAAGACTCAAGCTCAAGGACAATCAGGTTCTGTAGCTTCTCTTCAGGCTCTTCTGTCATCTGCAGAAGACTCATTTGACTTAGCTAACTTGGAACCTAAGTCTGTTCATCAAGCTTTAAACTGTCCTCATTGGAAAGCTGCCATTGAAGAGGAATATGCAGCTCTGCAGCTTAACAATACCTGGTCAGTGGTTGAGCTTCCTTCAGGTAGGATTCCAATAGGCTGTAAATGGCTGTTTAAGATTAAAAGGAATGCAGACGGGACCATAGCCAGGTATAAGGCTAGATTAGTTGCCAAAGGTTTTTCACAAAAACCGGGTTTTGATTTTCAAGAAACATTCAGTCCTGTGGTAAAGTCTGCTACTGTTCGTATAATACTGTCTTTAGCCTTAACTCACAAGTGGAATTTGAGACAGATAGACATCAATAACGCGTTTCTACATGGTGAGTTAACTGAGGAGGTTTATATGGTTCAACCTCCTGGGTTTGAGGTCACTCATGGATCTGAAACTCCACTTGTATGTAGGCTAAAGAAGGCGCTATACGGTTTAAAACAAGCTCCTCGAGCTTGGTTTGAAAAACTCAAGTGTTTTCTTATTCAAAATCTGAAGTTTAAAGCATCCATAGCAGATAGTTGTCTGTTTATAAAGCAAACTGGTGATGGTTCTGTTTACCTATTAGTATATGTCGATGATATAGTTGTAACAGGTCAGTCAGCAGCTGCAATTGATAAGGTAATTCATGCTATCAATTCAGAATTCAAACTGAAAGATCTTGGTAGTCTTAGTTACTTTCTGGGCATGGAAGTTACAGCCACAGATGAATTCTTACTTCTAAATCAGAAAAAATACATACAAGATCTGATTGGTAAGTTGGGTCTTACTGATGCCTCTACGTTTCCTACACCTATGACAGGTACTTGTCTTTCAAAGACTGTGTCTGAGGTTGATTCAGAGTTGTTTGAAGATGTTACTTTATACAGAAGTACAATTGGAGCATTGCAGCATATCTGTGTAATAAGGCCTGATATAAACTTCTCCGTCAATAAGCTAAGTCAATACATGCAGACACCAGCTCAAATTCACTGGAAAGCCACTCTGCACATTGTTAGATACTTGAAGGGAACAATTGATCATGGTCTAATGTTTCGAAACAATCCTTTTTCTATAAAAGAAATTTCTTTAACTTCGTATACTGATGCAGATTGGGGAGGAGATGTAGCTGACAGAAAGTCTATATCTGGGCATTATCTCTTGCTAAATGGCAACCCAATCATATGGAGTTCAAAGAAGCAATCTGTTGTAGCTCGGTCTAGTGCTGAAGCAGAGTTTAGGGCCATAGCTAATGCTGTGTGTGAGCTCATCTGGGTGAAGTCACTCCTAACTGAAATGGGATTACAGATGTCATCTGTTCCAACTCTTTGGACAGACAGTACAAGTGCTGCAGCTATAACTGAGAATCCGATACAACACTCAAAAATGAAACATGTTGAAATTGATTTATTTTTTGTTAGGGAGAAAGTAAATTCTGGTCAGGTTATGGTTAACTATGTTCCATCCAGTGAGCAGATTGCTGATATTTTTACTAAGCCTCTAACAGAGAAATCGTTTGTGCCTTGTAGGAAGAAGCTGGGGGTGTTTTCAGTTTCTGAGGTTAATCAAGACAAGACGATTCTGTTGCTGGCTCAAGGTATTAATTCAGAGTAAATCTATGATTTTGTGCTGCGTTGCTAAGGTTGATAGATCATAGCTAGTTTCATATTAGTTTTGTCTAAGATTGTTCAAGTCAGCAAAATCTATAACATACATGTGCTTTCATTTTCTGTGAACGTAGTGTACTGATCTGTTCTGGTGCATTTCGTATCATGTTGTTTAGATTTTTTTTCTGGTATTCATTCAGCATGTGATAGTGCATTTACAGGTCAAAACTATCTAATGAGTATGCTGTCAGCTGATATTATTTCAGTCTTTCATGTGGGGCAGTTTCTTGCTGTAACTTGCATTCAAGTGTAGTAAGTCTGATTATAATATCTGCCTACTATCGTATCTCATCATCATTCTATCTTATCTTTCTTCATCTGAGAAAAAAAAAAGGAAGAAAAGAAAAGAATTGAAGTTCAGTTTAGCGATATAAGCTGAATATATTGGCATAAAACCTAGCTTGATTCCAAAAACAGAGGTGTTTCAAAGACAACGTCAAGATACTTTGAAACAGATCTTGAGGAAGTAAAGATAAGGGCTCAAACCCTTCAGCTAGTGTTGGTAAGATAAGGGCTAAAACCCTTCTGTCAATAAATGAAAAAAATTGTGAAAAAAAAAAACTTCAAAAGAAGAAGATCAGTAGAAGAAAGATAGCTGTATGAGATGTATGATATTGAGTAGTAGGTAGATGGTTATGTCAGCTTAATACTGTTGAGCGTGTGTTATGGTTAGATAGAAGCTCCATTGTTTGACTAAATGGTGTTAATGATGTGTATATTCGTATGATAATTTGAGCTGTGATGTCCGCTGTTCGTGGTGTGTGGATACTGAGAATGATCTAGATGATCATGATTGGTTATGTATTAGACATGATTGTGTCATTCTGTTTCAGAAGATGTGAGTATGTGTGTGTCAATGGATTTATGCTGGTATGTCCAATCTGTGGCATGACTATCTGTGAAATTGCTATGATGATGTCAAGTGAAGCAAGGTAAAGCTAATACAATCATAGAAGTACTCTGTGTTAGTATCTTGTTGCAGCAATTTGGCGAACACAATGACAAGATTGAGTTCATTTGGTGACCAAATGTGCATTTGGCGACCACAATAACAAGATCAAGTTCAGTTGGCGACCACAAGTGCATTTGGCGACCAAATGTGCATTTGGCGACCACAATAACAAGATCAAGTTCAGTTGGCGACCACAATTGGTTGAATAGAAGCTGCAAAGTATTCAAGGATCATCAAACAAGGATCATCAAACAAGGAGTCGAACAAAGAAGTGGATCTTGATAGGGAAATGTTAGGATATATGTATAATTACATATAACTAGAGGATAGATCTGCAAATATAAGAGGGACCTGTTGGATCGTGAAATCCTGAATGCTGATCTGGCAGTGAATTGAATGCCAGACAAGGTTGGGATGACGCTTCAGCTCCAACTCCGGTGAACCTGCAAGTAGGGGAGCGCAACAGAGGGGGTGCCTCTGGGTCCCTCTCCGATGCTTAAATGAGTATATGTGTGTATAAAACTCAAAACGTAAAGTACGTATGTAAAGCAAGGATATTTATAGGGTAAGAGAGATAGAACCGTATAAAGGCAACTGAATATCTTAATGTATATTGAGTTGCTGAAGATTCGGATCGTGGGATATGGCAGTTACTGCGAGATATTGCAGTTACCAAATCTAATCTTTAGTGAATATGTGACCGGGATATGCGGGATATCTTGGCCACTCTGTTATTAACGGTTTAGTGGGACCAGAGGAGAGAGGCAAGGCTCTCTTCGGGGCGAGCACTCCCATGTCGAGCAGTGGAAGGTCGCGACTTGGTAGAGAATGGCGAGCAGTCTGAGAGCCTTTGGCGTCTCTATAGACTTTGGGCTCGATTCTGGATTACTCGATGGTGGGCCAAGTTTGGCTTGTACTTGGGCCGATCCGGTTCGGATGTCATGGGTTTACCCCCTCTATAGTTATTGGGCCTTCGAGGCCTTTTCTTACTGGGCCGTCACTATCGATACCCAACATTTGCCCCCGAAGCTTGATTGAAGTTCCTTCAGTCGAGCTTGATTTCCTGGTAGGGTTTTAGATAGTGACGTCTTTGGTAATGGTTCAGTGCCTTTGAGACACTTCGAGCTCATTTGGCGAGCGATTCCTTCTCTGTTCAAAGCCGAAAGAATATCCTTCCTTTTATCCCCTTTTGGCGATCACTCGAGGTGACTCAGGCTTATGGAAGTCTATCTTTCTTAGTTAGGCGATCATTATCTACCCGAGGTATTCCTGCTAAAGCTTTATTAGTGCGTTGGCGACCCTCTTGTCTCCTTAGTGGACTTGTTAGCATTTAATAACTGCACGGTTGTCCAGAAATCGAACGGTCACTTGAGGCACGCCTGACATTTACTTTTCCGTAAACCCAGGGTAGCTTGACAGCTGTCTGTACCAGCCAACCGTTGTCTCTTGGAATTCTGACATTGCTTCGGGTTTTTTTTTCAAAAGGGTGCAATTATTCCTCTGCGTCGCTTCGATTTGCTCGTGGCGGTTACTCCCCTTTTGGTCGCTATAGGAAACGTCATTTTCTGTTTTTGGTTTGTAATTATTTGTCGAAGACTTGGATTTTTCTATTGAATGCTTTTATATTCTTGAGCCTTTAATCGACTTCGAACATATTTAGCTATCCAATATCTTACTCATAATTACTTTCTTGCTTTGTAATGTCGTCGACCCTTAAAGCCGTAGACCCATCATAAGTTAAACTTTCTAAGGATAATACTTTTGACACTTAAAAGCGTAAACTTCTAAGTTCAAAGAGATATTACCTTCTTTGAAGTTTAAACCTTTGAGGTGTTGGCCTAATAACAAGGGATTTGTAATTTGTCAGGCTTTATCATCGATAGTGATCGCCTAAACTTTCTTTGGCCTGACTTTGGCGTCAGGGCTTTCATTTTGCCTAACATTTTGCTAGGTCTTTTGGCCTGACTTTGGCGTCAGGGCTTTGCCTGACTCTTGGCGTCAGGTTTTTTGAGGCCTAACTTTGTTGTTAGGGCTTTTGTGGCCTAGTTTTGTTACTAAGGCTTTTTTGGCCTAACTTTGTTGTTAGGGCTTTTGGCCTGTCTTTGGCGACAGGGCTTTTTGGCCTAGCTTTGTTGCTAGGGCTTTTGGCCTAACTTTGTTGTTAGGGCTTTTGGCCTGTCTTTGGCGACAGGGCTTTTTGGCCTAGCTTTGTTGCTAGGGCTTTTGGCCTAACTTTGTTGTTAGGGCTTTTTGGCCTAGCTTTGTTGCTAGGGCTTTTGGCCTAGCTTTGTTGCTAGGGCTTTTGAGGCCTGACTTTGGCGTCAGGGCTTTTGGCCTAGCTTTGGTGCTAGGGCTTTTGGCCTAGCTTTGTTGCTAGGGCTTTTTGAGGCCTGACTTTGGCGTCAGGGCTTTTTGGCCTAGCTTTGGTGCTAGGGCTTTTGGCCTAGCTTTGTTGCTAGGGCTTTTGAGGCCTGACTTTGGCGTCAGGGCTTTTTGACTTCAGCTTGCTTCGAGTGGACACGCTTTGTGAAGGAATGGCTTTCTTTTATTGACATAATCCGTTTGATTACAAGCTATGCATAAAATCTTCTTAAATGCTCTGAATTAAATGGACGAGGTAACCTCTCGCCTTCGGTGGTTTCCAAATAGTAGGATCCTGGTGCGGCGATCTCTACTACTTTGTATGGTCCTTCCCATTTGGCTGAAAGTTTGTTTTTACTGTCCAGCCTTGTAAATTCATTCCTTCTCATAACCATCTCCCCCACGAAAAATTGGCGAGCGCTAACTTTTCTGTTGAAATACCGAGCGGTCGCCAAGCGCATTTTTGCCTGTGTTTTTTCCGAGAGCCATCTCTTTTCCTCTGCCAAGTCGAGGTCAGTTCTGCGCTCGATCTCATTTGCCTCCGCGTTAAAGTGTAGGACTCTGTGGGTAGGCACTGCTAATTCAGTTGGTGCTACTGCTTCTGATCCGTACACTAAACTGAAAGGCGTTTCTCCTGTGGCCGCCTTAGGCGTTGTTCTGCTGGCCCATAATACGTTTTCCAGTTCGTCTGCCCAGTTCCCTTTGAATGCTCGAACCCTTTTCTTGAGTCCTGCTAAGACAACCTTGTTGGCTGCTTCAGCTTGCCCATTCGTTTGAGGGTGATGTACTGAACTGAAGCGATGGTCGATGTGATACTCTTCACAGAGCCATTTCAATTCCTTTCCAACGAATTGCGGACCATTATCGCTGATGAGTATTTTGGGAATACCAAACCTGGAGAATATGTTGACCTGCATGAACTTGATAACTTGGAATTCCGTTGTCGAAGCTAGAGCTTTCGCCTCTACCCACTTAGTGAAGTAGTCGATCGCCACTATAATGTGAGTACGCTGACCAGTGCTAATGGGAAAAGGACCCAATATATCGATTCCCCATTGAGCGAAGGGCCAGGCACCCGCCATTGGGGATAATAATGTCGATGGTCGACCCGATCGTGGTGCAAACTGCTGGCAAATTTCACACTTCTGTGTTAATTCGGCTGCGTCTTTTCCCAAGGTCGGCCAGTAATATCCCAGTCTGAATATTTTCCTGCTTAGTGAACGAGCACCTTCATGACATGCCGCTGCCCCTTCATGAGCTTCTCGAAGAACTTTTTCTGTTTCGGGTAGAGCAACACATCTCAAGTAAGGCGTCGAATAACCTCTTCTATAGAGTTCTCCATCGATGATTAGATAACTGGCTGCGAGTCTTCTAATCCTAGTGGATTCGCCTTCGTCCTCTGGGAGGATGCCTTCTTTCAAATAATTCTGGAACGGGGTCATCCAGGTGACCTGTTCTTGAATGTTGAAGACCTCCGCTCTGTTTTCAAGGACTGAACATAGGGCCTTTTCCAGAAATTGCACATCCTGGATTGTCGCCCCTCCGAAGGCTAGCTTACTCAAAGAATCTGCCATCTGGTTTTCTTGGCGAGGAATAAACTCAATCGCGAAATTTGGGATTTCCACAACTAGTTTTTTGGCGATGCCGAGATATTTCTTCATCTTTTCTCCCTTTGCCTCGTAGGCGCCATTAACCTGATTGACAATAAGTTCTGAATCACTTTTTACTTTAAGCGCTGTTATACCCATTCCTTTTGCCAGTCTGAGTCCAGTGATAAGAGCCTCATATTCTGCTTCGTTATTGGTCGCCGGGAATGTCAAGGCGATCGCGTATTTCAGAGGCTCGCCCTCAGGAGGAATAAGAATTAAACCTGCCCCCGAGCCTGCTTTTGATGAAGACCCATCCGTATAGAGTTCCCAGATTTGATTGTCGTTTGCTGACTGACTTGGCCTGTTTTCTGCCTCCGCTTGACCGTTACTCGTGCTTTCCACTATGAAATCAGCGAGTGCTTGACCTTTGATGGCCGTTTTTGGCGCAAATTTGATCCTGAACTCGCTGAGCTCGATCGCCCACTTGACCATTCTTCCTGAAGAATCTGGCTTCATCAGGAAGTTTTTGAGAGGTTGATTGGTGAGGACCGTGATGTCGTGCGCATGAAAGTAAGGTCTCAGCTTCCGAGCAGCAATAACTAAGGCATAGAGATACTTCTCAATCTGGACATATTTTATTTCTGCTGAGTTGAACATTTTGCTAATGAAATACACTGGACTCTGAACATTATTCTCCTCCCTTATTAAAACAGCACTGGCTGCCACATCGCTAATGCCTAAATAGAGGAAAAGCTGCTCGCCTGGAACGGGTTTTGCCAGAGCTGGGAGTGTTTGAATATGCCTTTTCAAGGACTGGAATGCTTCCTCGCAGTCTGGCGTCCATTCGAACTTACGGTTGGCCCTCAAGGTTTTGAAGAACGGGAGGGACTTGTCGCTTGCTTTGGAGAGGAAGCGGTTAAGAGCAGCTAGTCGGCCGTTCAGGCATTGGACTTCCTTATGGCAGGTTGGTGACTTCATTTCTTCTATGGCCTTTAGCTTTTCCGGGTTTGCTTCAATGCCCCTTTCGCTGACCATAAAACCCAGGAACTTCCCGGACTTGACTCCAAAGGCGCACTTTGCTGGGTTCAGGCGAACGCTGTGTCTCCTCATGCATTCAAAAGCTTCACGGAGGTCGGTGGTATGAGGATTGCCTTTGATGGATTTAACGAGCATATCATCCACGTAGGCCTCCATGTTCCTTCCCAGCATGTCCTGGAACAGTCGGTTCACCATCCGCTGATAAGTTGCCCCGGCATTGATGAGACCAAAGGGCATCACCTTGTAGCATAGAATGTCCCCGTCAGCATAGAAAGCAGTGTGGGCCTCGTCGTCTGGATGCATTCTGATCTGGTTGTAGCCTGAATAGGCGTCCATGAAGCTCAGCATCTCATGACCCGAGGTAGCATCGACTAGCTGATCAATTCTTGGAAGGGGATATGAATCTTTGGGGCAAGCCTTGTTTAAGTCGCGGAAGTCGACGCACATCCTCCACTTGCCATTAGATTTCCTGACCAAAACTGGGTTGGCTACCCAGCTCTGGAATCTTACCTCTCTGACGAAGTCAGCTTCAATCAACCTGCCGACTTCCTGCCTGATCGCCAAACGTTTATCAGTCCCGAACGATCTTCTCTTTTGGGCGATCGGCTTGATGGAGGGGTCTATCCTGAGCTCATGCGAGATAATATCTGTGCTGATTCCTGGCATGTCGCTCGGCTGCCAGGCAAAGAGCTCTTTGAATTCCTTGAGGAGAGCGGTCATGGCCTCCTTCTGATCCTCTTTCAAGGTGGTCCCAATGCGCACCTTTTTGTCCGGACCATCGATCTCGACCTCCTCCAATTCCTCCATGGGTGCTGGTCGAGCCAAGTCCTCGCGGGGATCGGCCTCTGTCTCGATGGCGAGCGCCTCCCTTTGGTTCTTCCTGCGTAAACAGTTCACATAACATTGCCGCGAGGAAGGCTGATCTCCGAGCACTTCTCCAATCCCGTTCGGAGTAGGGAACTTCATCTTCTGGTGGACAGTGGAGGCCACAATCTTATTTGGGTTGATCGTGGTTCTCCCTATAATGGCGTTGTAGGATGTAGGTGAATCGACCACCAGGAAAGTGACCGACACCTTGATGCTTTTCCACCCCTCGCCAAAAATCACTGGCATGGTTATAGCCCCCAGTGGATAAGTTGTCCTTCCCGCAAATCCGATCAGCGGAAAGTCGACCCTCTTCAGGTCGCGTTTTGATTTGCCCATCTTTTCGAAGGCGTCCAGAAACAGGATGTCTGTCGAGCTGCCTCCGTCGACCAGAATCCTTGCAACATCACAGCCGTCAATATCTGCCGTAATGACCAGAGCATCGTTGTGGGGCGTGGTGACATGTGTCAAATCATCTTCAGAGAATGAGATGACAATGTTTTCTTCAGGTCGGGGTCGCTTCCCCAACTGAACTGCCGTAGAGATCTGAGTGGCGTAGACCTCTCTGGAGTTTGACCTCTCGCCGCCTGCGCCGAATCCTCCTGCAATCAGATTCACTCTCCTCTTGCTTCCAGAAGGCTCAGCTTGATCTGCAGGGGCTGGTGAACGATGTCTCCTGGGGGGCGTTCGACTTCGGTCTCGCCCTGCCACAAATTCCTTCAACATTCCCCCCTGAATCAGCCTCTCTATATCTCGTTTCAGAATCTTGCAATCGTCTGTCTTATGGCCCTTGCACTTGTGGTATCTGCAATAGCTCTCGACATCCTTGCCCATGGGTAACCCACCTCGGCGAGGCATCGGTGGCCTCGCCAAGGATCTCCTCTCCATCTCGACTAGTACCGCTGAGATCTGCCTATTTAAAGGCGTGAAGTACTCAGGGACCTCTGGATGGCGAGGCGCTGGAAGAGACTCGACTCGCGGCTTACTTTCTTTTCCCTTTTTCTCCTTCTTGACCTCCTTCTTACCATCGCGTCGGGGTTCAGGGGTTACCCTTAGCGAGGTCGTCAGGAGGTTAGCCTCGATGTTTGCGCGCTCAAGGTCTATGAAACCTTTCGCTCTGGATGCCAACTCCTCCAATGTCTCTATCTCCTTTACGTGATAGCTGTTTCGCAGCTTTCTCGAGGCCTTGTTGGCCACATCCAGACCTCTGTAGAATGCTCGAATGATCTCCCCATCCGAGATTCGGCGATCTAATTCTGTGACGTTTTGATGAAAACGCCCGTAGAAGTTGGACAGCGACTCTCCAGGCTGCTGTTTGACCGAGTCAAGGGCGACCACGCTCTTCAGCAACTGGCGCTCGCCCATGTATCTCTCCAGGAACTTGCTTCTTAACTCTGCCCAAGTTCCGATTGATCCTGCAGGGAGGCCGAAGAACCAGGACGAAGCCGAACCCGAAAGAGTAGATGGAAATAGCAAAGCCAAATGATTGGGATCGTTTGACTTACCCAGAAGGGAGGCCTCATGCTTGTTGACATGTACGGTGGGATCTCCTCCACCGCTATACTCAGGTATGGCCCGAGCAACCACATCCTTCGGGATTTTGATAGCGACGAGCGCGTCGGTGAATGGATGAGAGGACTGCTCCTTGAAGGGAGCTATGACTGTCAACTGTCTTTCCTGGAGCCTTTTGTTGAGGAGGTCATCCATCTGCTCCACAGTGCAGTACATGGGAGAGGCTCCGGGTGGAGGCGGACCGGAAGGATTGGCAGTATATGCGGCTGCTGGCTCCTTGGTGTGCGCTGGAGGTAGGGACTGCTGACCTGACGTCATCTCCTGATCCTCCTGATGCGCAGCAGGACTAGGATTGGCCGCTTCTGAAGGTGAAGGCCCTGTGGCAGCAGGGCGGTGATTTTCCTTAGGAGCAGAGGGATTGTTTTCCTGAGGAGCAGGGGCCTGGCGGCGCGCCTGTCCTAGGATGGCTTCCAGCAAGGAGACCATCTCGGGGGTTAAATTAATATTCTGCCCCGCAATGTGGACTGTCTGCGGCGCAGGGGCTCCGTTTTGATCAGCAGCTGGGGTCGGTCTTGAATCACCGACATGTTCTCGGGCTGTCCGCAGAGGAACAGCATTAACTCCTGCTCGGCTGGCAGGTTCCTGTTGAAGTGGTGAAGCGGCGGCGGAATCAGAGCTATCTGAGGATCGCTCCCTAGTCTGATTCCGACGGTTGCTTTGGGATCGAGTTCTCATGGCTTAATTGCTCGTTTCCCACAGACGGCGCCAAATGTTGGATCGTGAAATCCTGAATGCTGATCTGGCAGTGAATTGAATGCCAGACAAGGTTGGGATGACGCTTCAGCTCCAACTCCGGTGAACCTGCAAGTAGGGGAGCGCAACAGAGGGGGTGCCTCTGGGTCCCTCTCCGATGCTTAAATGAGTATATGTGTGTATAAAACTCAAAACGTAAAGTACGTATGTAAAGCAAGGATATTTATAGGGTAAGAGAGATAGAACCGTATAAAGGCAACTGAATATCTTAATGTATATTGAGTTGCTGAAGATTCGGATCGTGGGATATGGCAGTTACTGCGAGATATTGCAGTTACCAAATCTAATCTTTAGTGAATATGTGACCGGGATATGCGGGATATCTTGGCCACTCTGTTATTAACGGTTTAGTGGGACCAGAGGAGAGAGGCAAGGCTCTCTTCGGGGCGAGCACTCCCATGTCGAGCAGTGGAAGGTCGCGACTTGGTAGAGAATGGCGAGCAGTCTGAGAGCCTTTGGCGTCTCTATAGACTTTGGGCTCGATTCTGGATTACTCGATGGTGGGCCAAGTTTGGCTTGTACTTGGGCCGATCCGGTTCGGATGTCATGGGTTTACCCCCTCTATAGTTATTGGGCCTTCGAGGCCTTTTCTTACTGGGCCGTCACTATCGATACCCAACAGGACCGAAGTGCAATTTCTGTTTCTTAGAAGCCTATAAATAAGAAAGGCGTGTAACGACTTAAATCAACTCAAGATAATCAGATTTCATTTCTTCATCTTCAAGTAAGTTCTATCTTTCATTTTCTTTGCTTAATTCGAGCATCCTATCAAAAGTGTAAGACTCTGTGGATAGGCACTGCTAATTCGGATGGTGCTACTGCTTCTGATCCGTACACTAAACTGAAAGGCGTTTCTCCTGTGGCCGCCTTAGGCGTTGTTCTGATTGCCCATAATACGTTTTCCAGTTCATCTGCCCAGTTCCCTTTGAATGCTCGAACCCTTTTCTTGAGTCCTGCTAAGACAACCTTATTGGCTGCTTCAGCTTGCCCATTCGTTTGAGGATGATGTACTGAGCTGAAACGATGGTCCACATGATATTCTTCACAGATCCATTTCAGCTCCTTTCCAACAAATTGCGGACCATTATCACTGATGAGTACCTTAGGAATGCCAAACCTGGAGAATATGTTGACCTGCAGGAACTTGATGACTTGGAATTCTGTTGTCGAAGCTAGAGCTTTCGCCTCTACCCACTTAGTGAAGTAGTCGATCGCCACTATAATGTGAGTACGCTGACCAGTGCTAATGGGAAAAGGACCCAATATATCGATTCCCCATTGAGCGAAATGCCAAGCACCCGCCATTGGGGATAATAATGTCGATGGTCGACCCGATCGTGGTGCAAACTGCTGGCAAATTTAACACTTCTGTGTTAACTCAGCTGCGTCTTTTCCCAAGGTCGGCCAGTAATATCCTAATCTAAATATTTTCCTGCTTAGCGATCGAGCACCTTCATGACATGCTGCTGCCCCTTCGTGAGCTTCTCGAAGAACCTTTTCCATTTCAGGATGAGCAACACACCTCAAGTAAGGTGTCGAGTAGCCTCTTCTGTAGAGTTCTCCATCGATGATTAGATAACTTGCTGCGAGTCTTCTAATCCTCGTGGATTCTCCTTCGTCCTCCGGGAGGATTCCTTCTTTTAAATAATTCTGGAACGGGGTCATCCATGTGACTTGTCCTTGGATGTTGAAGACTTCTGCTCTGCTTTCCAGGACTGAACATAGAGCTTTCTCCAGAAATTGTACATCCTGGACTGTCGCCCCTCCGAAGGCTAGTTTACTCAACGAATCTGCCATCTGGTTTTCTTGGCGAGGAATAAACTCAATCGCGAAATTTGGGATTTCCGCGACCAGCTTTTTGGCGATGCCGAGATATTTCTTCATCTTTTCTCCCTTTGCCTCGTAGGCGCCATTACCCTGATTGACAATAAGCTCTGAGTCACTTTTTACCTTAAGCGCAGTTATACCCATTCCTTTTGCTAGTCTGAGTCCAGTGATAAGAGCCTCATATTCTGCTTCATTATTGGTTCCTGGAAATGTCAAGGCGATCGCGTACTTCAGAGGCTCGCCCTCAGGAGGAATAAGAATTAAACCTGCCCCCGAGCCTTCTTTTGATGAAGACCCATCCGTATAGAGTTCCCAGATTTGATTGTCGTCTACTGACTGACTTGGCCTGTTCTCTGCTTCTGTTTGACCGTTACTCGTGCTTTCCACTATGAAATCAGCTAGTGCTTGACCTTTGATGGCCGTTTTTGGCGCAAATTTGATCTTGAACTCGCTGAGCTCGATCGCCGACTTGACCATTCTTCCTGAAGAATCTGGCTTCATCAGGAAGTTTTTGAGAGGTTGATTGGTGAGGACTGTGATGTCGTGCGCATGAAAGTAAGGTCTCAGCTTCCGAGCAGCAATAACTAAGGCATAGAGATACTTCTCAATCTGGACATATTTTATTTCTGCTGAGTTGAACATTTTGCTAATGAAATACACTGGACTCTGAACATTATTTTCCTCCCTTATTAAGACAGCACTGGCTGCCACATCGCTAATGCCTAGATAAAGGAAAAGCTGCTCGCCTGGAACGGGTTTTGCCAGAGCTGGGAGTGTTTGAATATGCCTTTTCAAGGACTGGATTGCTTCCTAGTAGTCGGGCGTCCACTCGAACTTGCGGTTGGCCCTCAAGGTTTTGAAGAACGGGAGGGACCTGTCGCTTGCTTTGGAGAGGAAGCGGTTAAGAGCAGCTAGTCGGCCGTTCAGGCACTGGACTTCCTTGTGGCAGGTTGGCGACTTCATTTCCTCTATGGCCTTTAGCTTTTCTGGATTTGCTTCGATTCCTCTTTCACTGACCATAAAACCCAGAAATTTACCGGACTTGACCCCGAAGGCGCATTTGGCAGGATTCAGGCGAACACTGTGTCTTCTCATGCATTCGAAAGCTTCGCGGAGGTCTGCCGTGTGAGGATTGCCCTTAATGGTTTTGACGAGCATATCATCCACGTAGGCCTCCATGTTCCTTGCCCCAGCATTGATAAGGCCAAAGGGCATCACCTTGTAGCACAGAATGTCCCCATCAGCATAGAAAGCGGTGTGAGCCTCATCGTCGGGATGCATTGATCTGGTTGTAGCCTGAGTAGGCATCCATGAAGCTCAGCATCTCATGACCCGAGGTAGTATATCCTCGGAAGGGGATATGAATCTTTGGGGCAAGCCTTGTTCAAGTCGCGGAAGTCGACGCACATCCTCCATTTGCCGTTTGATTTCCTGACCAAAACTGGGTTGGCGACCCAGCTCTGGAATCTTACTTCTCTGACGAAGTCAGCTTCAATCAATCTGCCGACTTCCTGCCTGATCGCCAAACGTTTATCCGTCCCGAATGATCTTCTCTTTTGGGCGATCGGCTTGATGGAGGGGTCTATCATGAGCTCATGGGAGATAATATATGTGCTGATTCCTGGCATGTCGCTCGGCTGCCAGGCGAAGAGCTCTTTGAATTCCTTGAGGAGGGCGGTCATGGCCTACTTCTGATCCTCCTTCAAGGTGGTCCCAATGCGCACCTTTTTGTCTGGACCATCGATCTCGACCTCCTCCAATTCCTCCATGGGTGCTGGCCGAGTCAAGTCCTCGTGGGGGTCGGCCTCTGTTTCGATGGAGAGCGCCTCCCTTTGGTTCTTCCTACGTAAACAGTTCACATAGCATTGCCGCGAGGAAGGCTGATCTCCTAGCACTTCTCCAATCCCGTTCGGAGTAGGGAACTTCATCTTCTGGTGGACAGTGGAGGCCACAATCTTATTTGGGTTGATCGTGGTCCTCCCTATGATGACGTTGTAGGATGTAGGTAAATCGACCACCAGGAAAGTGACCGACACCTTGATGCTTTTCCACCCCTCGCAAAAAATCACTGGCATGGTTATAGCCCCAGTGGATAAGTTGTTCTTCCCGCAAACCCGATCAGCGGATAGTCGACCCTCTTCAGGTCGCGCTTGGACTTGCCCATCTTCTCAAACGCGTCCAGAAATAGGATTTCTGTCGAACTGCCTCCGTCGACCAGAATCCTTGCAACATCACAACCGTCAATATCTGCCGTAATGACCAGAGCATCGTTGTGGGGTGTGGTGACATGTGCCAAATCATCTTCAGAGAATGAGATGACAATGTTCTCTTCCGGTTGGGGCCGCTTTCCCAACTGAACCGCCGTAGAGATCTGAGTGGCGTAGACCTCTCTGGCACTTGACCTCTCGCCGCCTGCACCGAATCCTCCTGCAATCAGATTCACTCTCCTCTTGCTTCAAAAAGGCTCAGCTTGATCCGCAGGGGCTGGCGAACGATGTCTCCTGGGGGGCGTTCGACTTCGGTCTCGCCCTGCTACAAATTCTTTCAACATTCCCCCTGAATCAGCCTCTCTATGTCCCGCTTCAAAATTTTGCAGTCATCTGTCTTGTGGCCCTTGCACTTGTGGTATCTGCAGTAGCTCTCGACATCCTTTCCCATGGGCAGCCCACCTCGACGAGGCATCGGTGGCCTCGCCAAGGATCTCCTCTCCATCTCGACTAGTACCGCTGAGATCTGCCTATTTAAAGGCGTGAAGTACTCAGGGACCTCTGGATGGCGAGGCGCTGGAAAAGACTCGACTCGGGGCTTGCTTTCCTTTCCCTTCTTCTCCTTCTTACCATCACGTCGGGGTTCATGGGTTACCCTTAGCGAGGTCGTCAGGAGGTTAGCCTCGATGTTTGCGCGTTCAAGGTCTATGAAACCTTTTGCTCTGGATGCCAGCTCCTCCAACGTCTCAATCTCCTTCACGTGAGAGCTGTTTCGCAGCTTTCTCGAGGCCTTGTTGGCCACATCCAGACCTCTGTAGATGGCTCAAATGATCTCCCCATCCGAGATTCGGCGATCTAATTTCGTGACGTTCTGATGAAAACGCCCGTAGAAAGTGGACAGCGACTCTCCCGGCTGCTGTTTGACTGAGTCAAGGGCGACCACGCTCTTCAACAACTGGCGCTCGCCCATATATCTCTCCAGGAACTTGCTTCTTAACTCTGCCCAAGTTCCGATTGATCCTGCAGGGAGGCCGAAGAACCAGGACGAAGCCGAACCCGAAAGAGTAGATGGAAATAGCAAAGCCAAATGATTGGGATCGTTTGACTTACCCAGAAGGGAGTCCTCATGCTTGTTGACATGTACGATGGGATCTCCTCCACCGCTATACTCAGGTATGGCCCGAGCAACCACATCCTTCGGGATTTTGATAGCGACGAGCCCGTCGGTGAAAGGATGAGAGGACTGCTCCTTGAAGGGAGCTATGACTGTCAACTGTCTTTCCTGGAGCCTTTTGTTGAGGAGGTCATCCATATGATCCACAGTGCAGTACATGGGAGAGGTTCCGGGTGGAGGAGGACCGGAAGGATTGGCCGTATATGCGGCTGCTAGCTCCTTGGTGTGTGCCGGAGGTAGGGACTACTGACCAGACGTCATCTCCTGATCCTCCTGAGGCGCAGCGGGACTAGGATTTGCCGCTTCCGAAGGTGAAGACCCTGTGGCAGCAGGGCGGTGGTTTTCCTTAGGAGCAGAGGGATTGTTTTCTTGAGGAGCAGGGGCTTGGCGGCGCGCCTGTCCTAGGATGGCTTCCAGCAGGGAGACCATCTCGGGGGTTAAATTAATGTCCTGTCCCGCAATGTGGACTGTCTTCGGTGCCAGGGCTCCGTTTTGATCAGCAGCAGGGGTCGGTCTTGAATCACCGACATGTTCTCGAGCTGTCCGCAGAGGAACAGCATTAACTCCTGCTCGGCTGGCAGGTTCCTGTTGAAGCGGTGAAGCGGCGGAGAAATCAAAGCGACGGTTGCTTTGGGATCGAGTTCTCATGGCTGAATTGCTCGTTTCCCACAGACGGCGCCAAATGTTGGATCGTGAAATCCTGGATGCTGATCTGGCAGTGAATTGAATGCCAGATAAGGTTGGGATGACACTTCAGCTCCAACTCCGGTGAACCTGCAAGTAGGGGAGCGCAACAGAGGGGGTGTCTCTGGGTCCCTCTACGATGCTTAAATGAGTATATGTGTGTATAAAACTCAAAAACGTAAAGAACGTATGTAAGGCAAGGGTATTTATAGGGTAAGAGAGATAGAACCGTATAAGGCAGCTGAATATCTTTATGTATATTGAGTTGCTGAAGATTCGGATCGTGGGATATGGCAGTTACTGCGAGATATTACAGTTACCAAATCTAATCTTTAGTGAATATGTGACCGAGATACGCGGGATATCATGGCCACCTCCTTATTAACGGTTTTGTGGGACCAGAGGAGAGAGGCAAGGCTCTCTTCGGGGCGAGCACTCTCATGGCGAGCAGTGAGATGTCGCGGCCTTAATGAAGAATGGCGAGCACTCAAGGCGTTCTCAGAGTCCTTGGGCTCGGTTATGGGTCATTCTATGGAGGCCGGTCCGGTTCGAATGTACGGGTTTACCCCCTCTATAGTTACTGGGCCTTCGAGGCCTTTTCCTTAATGGGCTGTCACTATCGATACCCAACAGTATTCAATGTCGATAAGTTCTTGGTTACCTTATAACATATAGAAAAAAGCTATTTTAAGTAGCAATTACCTGTTAAATAAGGTATCCCAAAACAAAGAAGAGGAAACACCTTTCAAATTATGGAAATGTAGAAAACCTTCTTTCAATCACCTCTAAGTGTAGGGCCTCTTGCTAAAGTGATAGTGTCTCCTCATGAAAATGTTAGGTTTATAACAAACACTGTTAATTGCATTTTCATTGGATATGCTCAAAACAACAATGTTTATCGTTTTCTTGTGCATGATTGTAAAATTTCAAATATATACAAAGATATGATAATGGGATCAAGAAATGCATTTTTTTTAAAGAAATATTTCTGGCTAAATCTAGGGGCAATGCAACTTTGTGAAATGAACTTATGAGAGTATTAATGATTGTGGGTTAGACCTAGAAAATGAAGAAAATATTGAGGTGGAACCTAGGAAAAGCAAACGAGCTCGGGTAGAAAAATCTATTGATCCATATTTTTTAAGCTATATGCTTAAAGTTGAACATCAAATATTTAAGAAGTCGTAAATTCTTCTGAAGAACCTCTATGGAAAAAAACATTTGATAGTGAAATTTAATTCATCTTGCAAAATTATAATTGGGAGCTAGTGGATCTTCCTCCTAGATCCAAGCCACTAAGTTACAAGTAGATTGTCAAAGGAAAATAGATGGATCAATTGACAAGTGTAAGACTAGACTTGCAATTAAGGATTGCAAACAGAGGGATGACCTTGATTCCTTTGACACTTATTCTCTGGCCATGAGAACAACATCCATAAGGATGATACTCGCAATAACAACATTGCGAAATTTGAAAATACATTAGATGGATGAAAAACAACTTTCTTAAATGGAGATTTAGAGGAATAAATCTACATGGAACAATCCAAGGGAATTACTGCGCCAGAACAAGAAAAAAAGTATGTAAACTAGTAAAATCACTGTATGGTCTAAAACAGACACCAAAGGGGTGACATAAATTTTTGGAAAAGATCATCCTGGAAAATTGATTTAAAATAAAGGGAAGAGTATGAAAAAAAATGTAATATGTTTGCCCAATGTTGTCATTGCGTAGACCTTGTTTGTTTTTTCTGAAACATGTTTACTCTTGTAGGTTTTAGATGAACTCTGTTATGTTCCTTAAAAAATTGTCGTTAATTGATCATCTGCAAGGTGCGTGACATACGTTAAATGAGAAGAGGGTGTGAAATTCCTTTAATGCCCCTGTCATCTTCTTCCTTGTTATAAGCAACAGACAGTTACTCTCTTTCATACCGAAGTCTCCGTTCCCTCCTTATTTTGGTTTCCTTATATGTTCTACCAACAACGATGACACAACCATCTCTACCCAGCTTCAAGCCCTATGAAGACTACCAACCGTTGATTTGCTATTGTCGGATCACCACTCATGCTCAACCAGCATCAACATGAAATAATTTATGTCGAATGTTTTATGTGTGTCCCAATTATAAGGTACAATTCCTAATTTCTTTGAGTCGGAACCCTAATTGTAGTATCAATTTGAAAATCACCCAATTTGAATCTTCAAAACCCTAATTTTACAGTGAAATAACTTAATTGTAGTGTAACATTTGTAATTGTTTTGAGTGATGTGAACTCTTAATGTGCATTTACAGAAGGAGGGCCGTAATAAAATTTTAAAAAATGCATGTCAAGATCGAAGCCAAAGTTGTTGTTCTCCGTCGAAGGGAAATGATGTTGATTACTGATGTTGGAGTGCTTGAGGTACTTCTATTTGTTGTAATATTAAAATTGGTTATTAGTTGAAGTGTGTTAGCTTATAAATTATAAGTAGTTACGTTTGCAAATCGGTTGTAGGGTAATGATGTTTATGTATGTGTTGGTCTAGGAGAACATACATTTTGTAATTGTTGGTTTTTGATGAAAAACATTTATTAACTAATTGAAAGCAGATGTACTAAGTTTTGAATGACTAGGGAAAAAGTCTTCCAACATAATCCATTCCAATTCCACCTGCAAATTAAAACCTGTTCCATAAAATCCATGAAAATTCAATAGAACAATATATTTGTTATGTTAACTGTCATTCATGTTCACAAAATAGCACAACACAATACCAAGTTCACCAAACACCACAAAACAAACCCTAACTTTTCAAAATGACAACATCTAATCTAATACCCTTTGTCAAAGTTTCAATTCTAGCAAAAACCACAATACTTCAACACCTAAGACCAAACATAATATCTTTATTGAGTCGGGAATTTAGTGTACTTGCTTGACTTGAAACAAGGGAAACTCCGTGACCAACCCGACTTCTTCAAAGTAGTTTTTTTTTTTCATTTGGTGCGATTGTTTATAAAGGCATATCAACTTCCACGAGATATCTGCAGTCTGACATTTGTGGGGCACTTGAAGTCACTCGAATGCCTTCAGCATCACTGTCCAAATCCACAATATTTTCAGGTGAACGTTTAACCTATGTGTAAACAAAATAATAGTTAGAATTACAACCAACCACTGTGCTAAATGTGATAACTCATCAACCATAAAGCCTGTGGTTTTCTTATTGTCTGCAATTTGATCATTCTTGTTCTTGGAATTCTTAGGGCTACTTCTTCATGTACTTGTTCCTGCAACTTTTTTGAAGATTAGTTAAAACTTGTACAATTAAATAACTTCTATAGTAAAGCACTTTAACCAACAGAGGCTGAGAATCTGGAACAGACTCGGGAACAATGTATCCGACTTTTGAACCACATGACCTGTTTCTTCACCAACTGGACGACCTTCCTCTACCCTTTCGCCATGCTAGCTCTACTCTGGGACGGTACGGTAGGTTCCTCTTGTGAAAACCTTGATCTCGTGACTCTTTTCGGTGGTGGTTGAGGTGCTTCAACTTCAGACATTCGACATGTCTTCAGTTTTCTCCTAACTGGTGCTGCAAGTTTTTCTCATTTTTTTACGAGAAACAGTTTCAGATGTTACAACAGGTTGTGACAGAGCACTTGTATGGGATGGTTGTGATCCCTGACCTCTCTTGTTATAATCTTTCTTGTTATGACCACTAAGGCCACATAGTGAGCAGTACTGTGAAAGTCCATGTTTCGTCAATTTTTCACTTGAGTTGTTAATACTTTCCGTTGGACCCCTCGTCCACTTCTTCTTTGGCCCGCCACATTGTTTTCTAACATACGATATATAAGCAAAGACTTGATTCTCATCAATCATCTACCCCGGGAACTGGATGTATGACCAAAGTGTATATCATTTTCATAGTGACTTAATGGTACTCAATATCGACAAAATTTTGGACCTCTAGTCTTGATTTGAGCAAATAGGTCGTAGCATGAGAACACATAATTTCAGTCAAATTACATTCCAAACAGTTGCATGTTCTCTTGTTGATATCTACGGTGTATTGATATTGAGTTCCTACCAACACTTCATACTCACCTTAGCCCGCGTACAAAACACTCATTCCTCTTTAATCATCCTTCTTAGTTTTTCTTTTATATTTTCAAGAACATTACTAAACAGCAGCCCCTCATTTTTGCTAGCCTTTCTCTCCTTGTTGTGAAAGTATTCATCACGATTTTTCGCAAAGTCTCCATTAGGGTGATTGGTGGCTTATCATTAGCATCTTTAATATTTGCATTACAACTCTCTGCCACATTGTTGACTACTAAATAAGTTTTGGAATTAGGATGAAATTCATACATGCACCAGACCTTCCTATCAATTTTGTAGAAATACTCCCAAGCTTAAGAGTAGTGTATTTTCACATAATCCATATATGACTTGTGCCTGTGGTAGTTATGCGAACAAGCTACTGCCAGAAACACGACTTCACTCCAGCATCATTGTGTTTGGCAGTAATCATGTTCTGATGAATATGACGTGCACAAAAACGATACTATGAAGAAGGTAGGATTTCATCTACTGCATTTATCAAACCCTAGAAAACATAATACAACAATTGTTTAGGTTTCAAAACATAATACATCTGTCATTCAAAAACTTAAAAGTTAATATATCAATTTTTTAATAGTCGTATACCTTTTGCCTATCTGACATGATGATCCAGTCACACCCATCACCCAGGTCTGTCTTTAGAAACTCCAGGAACCACGTCCATGACTATCTTGTTTCAGCTTCCACCCATGCATAACATATAGGAAAAACTCTACTGTCAGCTTCCCTAGACACGACACTCAACAACTATCATCCATTGAGTCCCTTGAGGTGACAATCATCCAAGCTAATGAAGGGTCGACAACCAACTCTAAAGCCTTCTACAAAACCCTTCAAACAAACATACATGTGCTCAAATTTAGGCTTTAATTGGTTGAGAACTTAATCAACATGTATGCACACAGTGCTTCATGGGTTATGCATCATGATTGTTCCAGTGTAGTCGCTTAGGCGTTCAAATTGCTAGATCCTATCACCTGTAGCTTCTCTCGGGATAGTCTTATCCCTTCACATATATTCCATCTCTTCACATCAAAGTTGAAGAGTTTTTGAATTTCATTCGCAACTGTCAAACTTCACACCTTTAGTTCGTTTTCGTATCAACTCCATGAAGTTTTCACATATCCATTTGCCCCCAATTTTCTATGTATGGAATGCTCAACCACATCTATGCTCATCCACTAGATTTTTTAACTGAAAACTGGATTGTTTCTGTAGTTGAACAGCACACGCCTTGAAGCCACAGTTTGCTTGTTTGCATCGCACTTCTGCTCGATTTTGACCATTCGTCCTGTTTAACTCCATCTCATAACCCTTTTGAATGCTATGTCCAATAATGTACTCTATAAACGTTGTTGCATCAATGAAATTCATACCAAGTTTGAGTTCATACTTTTTTGTAGGTTTATCGAACTCAGAAGTAACTTCTTTATCAATAATAGAAGCCATATGTCTGCTAGTAAATTCCTCTTCATCATCTGAGTCAGGAGGCATCCTCAATGTGTCACTCGATCATTGATGATCAATGTTCAACATCTCCACATTTAAGTTTGCATTATCAATACCTGCAGTCGTATCACAGAAGTCCCTTTCCATAGCTTCTACTAAGTCGGGTATATTAGTAGCACCTTCAATTGAACGTGCTTTGGTTGTTGTAGGTGCATGTTGTTTCGATCTTTTGGGCGGAACTTCCTCATCCTCGGTGTCTGACACATCATCACCCTTTTTTGTTTTCCAATTTGGGTTGAAAATACCCTCGGGGTCTGAAGACATCTCTTTGGATCGTGACGGAGGTGACATCTCGTCCATGGGTACTTTCCTTTAGCTTTCTCACTCACTCGTTGTGAGGAAAGTTTAGTTATCCTTACTATGGCCATCCTCATTCTATTTGCAATACTATTCAACAACGTGTTATTATGTAGCTCTTCCATCCACGGACCTTTAGCACATGCTTCCTAATCAAACGATGGAACAGCGTACAGGTTGATGTTGCATACACCTTGTTGTTTATCCCTAATCAACTTAAGATCTTTGTCGCAACAAATAACTTCTATGTATGTTTTGGGATTGTCGTTGGGTGGAGCGTAAGTGATAACACCATTACTCTTCAGACCGTAATACTCAGAAAGAGCAGCTACATTGCTAAAAACGAACACTTCTTCAGTCAAGTCCATGGAATACAATTTTCTGTTGTAAACACCATCAACCCAATTTGCATCGTAGTGGATCTGCAAAATCCACTTACCATCCCATGAACAGGACATTCTGCAAAAGGTTGTTTGTCAGTCTTATACATTCAGCACATATCTACTCGGACATTCGTCAAAATTCTGAATTTCTATAACCCTATTACCCTTTCAACAAGCGTATTTACATGAACATACTACATGGATTATTAGTAAATTACATTAACATGTAAACATATTACCCTTTGAACAAACGTTTTCTCCGTCAACTTTAAAAAATTAAAAACAACGCACGATGGAATTTCACTAAAAACACCTTTTATAGAGGATATCTGGGCTACGACAGTTACCTGATGCTGGGTGATTCACCGTTAAGCACCTTCACATGAAATTCACGATGGACAATTTCACGTGAAATCAACAGATGTGGAGCCTTCGATGAATCGGTTGCCGAGAGGACTCTTCAATTTGGTCTCAACGTTTCATTTGGGCGGGTGAAGATGGGATGGTTCAGGCGGGAGGTAAGAGAGACGCAGAGGATTAGGGGAGGCAAGGTTACAGTTTAGATCGGAAGGAAGATAGAAGGGAACAAAGACTCCTAAAGAGGGAACGAAGATTTCTGAAAAGGTGTGGAGAAGATAGAAGGACATACACAATTGGAGGGAAACACAAGTAAGGGCAATTTCGTGATTTCGTTTTTTTTCTAACGTTCAAACCAGACGTCACGTGTGTTGCACTAACTGATTTTAACGGTACAAATAACGGAAAACTCACGTTTCATCTAAACCCATCAAAATCAAACATAATGTATCATATAACAACATCCCAAAACAAGCTGCATCACTTAGGAATTTGGGCAAACATATTACATATTTTTCATACTTTTTCCTAAAATAAAGGCTTAAATACCTAGGAGCCACCTGAACTTTGGACGTTTTGCAACGATCTACTTGAACTTTAAAAATTCAAAACGGTCTACCTCAATTTGGACGAAAGTGCAAATAGCTACCTCCGTACAATTTCTGACGAACTTTCGACAAACTTTTGTCAAATTTATGATGAAATTCTGTCAACAGTTGACGGTAAATTGGACGGAGGTAACTATTTGCACCTTCGTCCAAGTTGCGGTAGCCCATTTTGATTTTTTAAAGTTCGGGTAGCTCGTTGCAAAACGTCAAAAGTTCAGGTAGCTCCTTGGTATTTAACCCTAAAATAAATGAACGTGACAAATGGGTAACTTCACGAGGGCGGGTTCAAAAGATAACACTTTCCTATCCTATGCAGGTGTAAACCGTTGAACTCAAACTTCAAGTCTAGAGCTACCTTAGGCAATCCAACATTTTTCATTCATGTGAGGTATTGTTGAAAAAAATGAACATTTTGTCAAAATTTGAAAGTTTGGGTTAATTTTGTAATTAAACCAAAATTGTAAAAAATTCTAAGGTGAATGGAAATTGTACCACATTAAGTAGTTTCATAATCAATCATATCAAGTTTTTCACCTTATAAATAGTGAACTTTCTAACCTTGAATTTTTTGCATAGTCTTTATATGCGATTTTTTATTTGTTGTATCATACGGTCAGTCCGAAGTTAAAGCTCAACGTCTAATTAACGTCATTTATGTTATAATTGAACTATTTACGCATTGTTATTATTATTATTATTGGGGGGGTTAATTACCTCAACAGTCACTTATTTTGGCACATGTGACTGAACAGTTGAAACTTGCACTAAACAGTTGAAACTTGCACATGTGACTGAACGATTGGAAAAAAACAATTATGCAAAAAATGGCTAAAATACCCTTCCACTGTTAATCTTAACGTCCTTCCTTCATCCCTAATCTCTTCTTCCTCGATTCAAATCTGAAATCTTATTTCAAACTCAGATTTGCATAAATCTAAGTTTGAATCGAAACAAAATTTGTGTTTCTGCCTTTCTAGGTTCGAATTGAACCTACAAACGCAAAATTGGGTTCAAATTGAACCCAGAAGTGGAGATTTGGGTTCGCTTCGAACATAGATTTGCATTTGTGGGGTCAATTCCAACCCAGATCTGCATTTCGCGGTTCGATTCGAACCCATATCTGCATTTCGTGGTTCGATTCGAACCCAGATCTGCGTTTTAGGGTTCGATTCGACATAAGTAACTGTTGAGGTGACAATTTAATCACATTGTGTTAACACGTAACTGTTGATGTGGTTTAACTGTTTTTTTTGGTAGTAAGTATATAATTAAAAAAAATTCCTAATTCATTTTATCATTCTAGTCAAATTATTGGATAATCGATGTTAGGTTAAAAAATTGAATATATATCTAATCATAAAAATCCAAAAAAATATAGTAGGTAGATAATTGAATTTAGTCTTAAATAACGTTAACGATGTTGAGTTTGGACTTACAAAGTTTGAGTTAGATTTTTTTAAGTTAATGTTCATATCTCAACCTAGGGTAGGGCGTATGATCAATCCGTAAGTCCAAATTTAATATTTTGTTGCATCATTTGAATAACAATTAAAATATCTACTTACTCTATTTTTTTTATTTTTTATTAATAGATACATAATTTAATTTTTAATTAAATATTGTGTCGTAGAAAAAAAAAAACTAAACACCTCAGCAACACACCACTTGAGTTTGCGTGATATGCCAAAAAGGATCAACATGCTATGTTGAGGAGCGAGTTGTAATTCAATATGTTAGACTTTTTTTCGTGAAAAGTAAATAAATAGTATAGTGCTACTCTAGTCGTATGGAATTTTTTACCTTAATATACTTAATTTAATAATTATATACGAAAAATGTCCTCGTTATTTAAATATATGAAAGTATTAGTCGTATCCTCGAATCCCATTCGTGGGTGGATGAGGGTTGAAGCAAATGCTACAACCTTTGCTCTCTGTGCTCTACCTGTTAGGGGTGAGCTCCGGCGGGACGGTCCATTCTTTTTTGACAAGACCGAGCTCGAAATTTTGATTATCACTTGTGGAAGACCAAAACCGAGCCCGAGAACGAAATCGGTACAAAAAATATCTGAGTCGGTCTTGCTTGACTCGGGTCGATCTCGATCTTGGACCGAAATTTTAAGTAAAAAAACCATTGGAGAACCATTGGCATGAAGAATCAATTGAAGAACCATTGACAAGATGCAGTTAAAGAACCATCAGCAAAAAAATTACAAATTGAAGAGAGATTAGGCAAAGAAAACAACGTACCCGTTGTCGACGTATAATATACGCATATGCAATTGAAATTATGCACTGACCGAGGACGCGAAGTCGAGGAGGGAGATACCGTGTGCTGGGGTATTCCTTGCTGAGGAAGGAGAGTCGAGTTGTTCGAGGGACTGAGAACAAGGTAGAGGTGTTTGAAAGGAACAAGGCTTAAAAGGAACAACTGATGGTGTTGTTCGAGATCTGGGGCAAGGAGTTGTTCAAATGGTTACCTCAATCCGGGCTTAAAAGGAGGAGATGAGTTGAAGAAGGAGAAGATGGATTGAAGAAGGAGGAGATAAAGCCATTTTATAAAATAGTTGGGCCGAGTCGGTCGTAGTCGAGATTTTGAGAAAAAAAATTTGAGTCTGAAAAAAAAAATGCTTGTTCAGTCTCGCTTTTAGTCGGGTCGGTTTTGTCGAAAATTCAGTATATATTGTCTCTTTTTTTCACCCATACTACATGTGCTCTCTGCCATTCCCACTGCTCTGCCCATGCTTGTTTGTTTATATTTATATGCCTTTTCCCCTATCTATTATAAGTATACAATTATATAATATATTTATTAAACGAATTTAATTAGCAATATTATTTCTGCCATGAAAAATTACAATAGAGACATCATTTAATTTATTAATTCGTCGTACCCTAAAAAATTAGCCGATCAAATAGATTTTGGACAAGTTGTGTCGTATTATAGGGAGTAAGATAAATGCAATTATTAATTAATATATAAAATGTAATTATGGTTAAAGAATGACATTATTTCGATTATATATCCGAATATTTTTATGTACCAAAAAAATATCCGAATATTTTAATAATTTTTATAAGCTTAATTAAGGGATTTCTCCTCTGGTTAGATGAAACCATATTTTTTGGCCCAAAAAAAAATAAAAGATCAAACCATATTTTAATTTTAGAGCAACCGGATTATTAGCTAATAAAAAAGTAAAGGCTAATAATACTTGAAGATTTAATTATAAAAATATCGTCAGCTCTAACGAAAGCCAAGATTTTTAATACCTGTAGTACACCACATTACATCTTTGTTAATTTTTATGTTTCTCCTTCAATTTGTTTTACAAAATAATTGTTTAAATGCCAATAAATAATGTGAAGTTTAGCCAAGCTTTGAATCTAATTATTATACACTAAATAGTGGCACTGACGACTATGTTGTCATGTCCCACAATTTCATCATTACTAGAAGAGAAATAAAGCAAAGATAAGCAAATTTAAAAAAAATTATTGCACATTCTTCTTGCAAATGACATTCACGAGTAAAAAAACGTCTGAATCAGTTTTGTTTGACTCAGATCGGTCTCGGTTTTGGACCAAAATTTTGGGTCAACAATTAAGCTCCTCTCCCAAAATGGTCTGACTCAGCAGTCAAATTGACGCAATGGAGAAGAAGAAGTGAAATCAACGCGAGGAAGAATTAGGGAAGAAGCAAGAAGAAGAATTGTTACCTCAAAAAACTCTGTTATTTCAAGGGACGACAAAAACTGGAACAGTTTAGTTCTAGTTCTATTACATCAAGAAATGGAAGAGGAGCTATGTTAATTAATGGAAGTTAGCAAGGAGAAGAGTGACTCAGTGACGTCGTTGTTGAAATTTTTAGATTTTAGTTTTTTTTTTTTTTAATAAAAGTTAAACTGATCCGGTCATTGCCGGACTTTTGGGAAAAAAAAGTTAGAGACTAAGTCCGGGAAAACCCCCCGACCGCTGCGGTCCTAATTGGGAAAGTATTGTCGGAAATTCGGTGCAAAATGTATTTTTTATCACCCCAGTACTACCCTAGTATAGTAGTATGTAGCACCCCAGAACATGACACGTGGAAAGGTAACTCCAACCGTCACAACCGTTAAGTATTCGCGTGAGAAATCCGTCAAAAATGTTGCCGGACCCTTTTTCCTCCCCCACTTCTTCTTTGAAGCTCCATCTCTCTTTCTTTCTCTCAGTTGCATTGCATGCTTTCTCCATTGATTCACCGCAGCTACACTACAGAGAGTCATTGTAAAAAATGGAGAATGGAACAATGGCCAGCGGTAATGAATCCTCGTCTCTGATCTTTCTGGGATGCTCCAGCGCGGTTCCGAACGGTATGTGCTTGATTCAACCCTCAGATCCTCCCTGCAGCGTATGCTTCCAGTCATTGCATCTCCCACCTGATCAGAACCCTAATTACAGGTCTTATCCTAATCTGATTTGCCAATTCGATTGTTAGGACTTGTAATCCGAGCTTACTTCTTATCATTCTAATGAGTCTCTTAGGGTTTTGTTTGCAAGTGGCTATTTCTGGAACAGATCTTAAAGTGCAGGTGTCATCTCGATTTCAAGAGCATTTTGTACTTTTTAGTCGAGTAGCTATTATAGAGGTAGTATATATAAATTAGAAAAGCAAGAAAACTGAGGGGGGAATCGTCAGGTGTTGTTTTTCGTGCTCAAGAAATAACGTAAAATGGATTGGAGACTGATTGCAATTCGGGACACAGAAAAACTGTAAATTTGCTGCAACTATAAATTTGTTATTGTTTCTTGCAGATGCAACACATCTCTCCTTATTGACTATTGCCAGAATGGCTCGAAGCATCAGTATATACAGATAGATGTGGGGAAGACTTTCAGAGAGCAAGTACTTCGCTGGTTCACCTTACATAAGATTCCGCGTGTTGATTCTGTAAGTGAAGTCCCTCTTCTTCCCAGTCGCAGTGTTTAGTTACACAGTATTATCAAGAAGTAAACAAATTGCATGAAACTATTAAAATGGTGGAGTGAAAACACTTTGTATATCAAACTGATAAAGGGAGAGCGATCAATTCTGTTTGTTAAGTTGTTCTCATGTATCTAGTTCCAGTACATGTTTGTAAAGCTGATAATATATACTGTTCCCTACATGTTAATTTACACTATTTATAAATAGGTTTCTTTCAAATGTTTATTGAGAAGCTGTTTTACCAGTGCTAGTAGTTTCATGATCATCATCTTGTTTCAACGTTGTGCTTCAATTAGATATGAAGTCAACTCAATTTCAGTGTTAAAAGTTTTACTTAAGCTATAGGGTAAAATGTCAGTTTGCTCGCTTATGTTTGAACATTTTTAAAGAGTCCTCATACAGGTGCATTATTATTTGTAAATGTGCCATATCAACAGTTGGTAATTAAGGATTCTTGTTGCATGAGGCATACCTAGTGAATCAGACCAAGTAAAAACTATATAATAACTGAGATTCACTTTCCAGAGACTTCTCTAGACACAACCTTGTCATCTCAATTTGTCTAGCGAGTGTCTATCTTACTTTACTGAGCACTAGCCAATTTTATTCAAACATGTTGGAGTGGAAATCATGACTGTACAGACCTTTTTATTGAAAATAGTGTGTAAATACAAAAATATAGGGATATCCATTTGCAACTCCTGTAGATACCCTAATATTAGCGTGGTATATTCTTGTCCAAGCCTTTTCATAATAAATTGGTCTTGCAAAATATTTCCATTTTTGTTGGACTTGATGCATTTTACAATCCTAAGGCCTTTCATCATGTCTAAGTTCTTGGCAATGAAGCACAGCAAGAAATTGGAACTAATATTTAGAAAAACTGCAGATTATCTTGACTCATGAACATGCTGATGCAGTTCTTGGCCTTGATGATGTACGTGCTGTGCAACCCTTTAGTCCCACAAATGATAACGATCCATTGACTGTTTATTTGAGTCAGCATTCAATGGACAGGTAGCAAAAATTATTTTGTTTGGATAATTTTCTTTATAAAGAGGAATATATAAATCTACTCCGTACTCCGTAGTCCGTACTGTATTCTAGAGCTTTTTTATTTCTTCTAAATTTTAATTCACCTAATCTCACTGATATTTGTATATTAATTTCTTTGATTCCTTGTGGAACAGTATTGCTATGAAATTTCCTTACCTAATTAGGAAAAAATTTAAAAAAGGGCAGGAAGTGAGACGAGTTGCACAGTTTGACTGGAAGATCATTGAGGTTCATTGTGAAAAACCATTTGTCGCATCAGGCCTAGATTTTGTTCCTTTGCCAGTTATCACCTGAAAACTTTTGTTCTTTCCATTTTAACCTCCTAAGATATTGTCAGTGCGCGGTGTCTGAAGAATTTGTTTATGTAGTTGATGCATGGTGAAGATTACATCAGTTTAGGATTTCTTTTTGGCAAAAAATCGCGGGTGGCGTATATATCTGATGTTTCTCATTTTCCTGCCGATACAGAGTATAGTAGGTCTTTATTTCCTCTTCTCCAGTAATTGTTAAGTGCCTTGGTTTTTTTAGTGGTTTCTACTTTGAAATTCAACTTCATGGTTCAAATCAAAGCCTTTGTTTTAAAAGAGAGGAAGTCTGCATGACACTCTAATTTGTACAAGTTATTGATCATAAATGTGCTTCTATTTTTTTCTACCTTCTTCATGCTTCAAGATATAATCTATCTATGTCTGCTGTGTTATTGAAACTTTAGAAGTAAGAAAGAGATAACAAATGTACCTTTGTATGACTCTACTCTGCATCCGTGCATGTAAAAAGCTCATGCGTTCATTTTGTGTGTCCCCCTGTTGCAAGCATTTTTCGTTTCATAGTTTGGGCAGTCCAATATTAGATTGGTGGTGTAGACATGGTTACATGCACTTTACTTTTGGCAGTTATATCAAGAAATGGAGTTGGACAGTTGGATCTTGTAATCTTAGACACTCTATACAAGGTTGGTGTGGTAGAATGACTCTTAATACTTCATTGCTACAATAGTTGTATTGACAACCCTTGTAGAGTCTGATACTTTCGTTTTACAAGTTTAGTGTTATTTTACACATGTTTTTCATGCTCATGCAGACGGGTTCCCATAATACTCATTTCTGCCTTCCTCAGGTTAGTAATGAAAGTCATTTCCTACTTAAAATGAGTCATCCTCCGATTAGTAAAATTAATGTTCCATTTTTTGTGTCCCTTTGTATCCATCCAGACTCTTGATGCTGTGAGGAGGATGTTGAAACATGCTTTCCACAAAGGAATCAACTTTACCTTGTATTCATTCCTCCACTATCCCATGTTTTCATACATATATTCTTCCATGTATTCATCCACTATGTATTGTCGTAGTATACATAGTGGATGAATACATGGAAGAATATATGTATGAAAACATGGGATAGTGGAGGAATACAAGGTAAATTTGATTTCTTTGTGGAAAGCATGTTTCAACAGAGGATCTGTCCAAAGAGAGCTCTATTTATCGGGATGGCTCACGACTTTGATCAGCACAAAGATAACCGTCTTCTTTCAGAATGGTCTAGAAGGTACTGAATTACAATTATTTGAGGGACTCATCGTTTGCTAACATCGTTTGCTGTTTCTTCTATAATAGTTGGGATGTTTACATATAACTAATTAAGGAAGAAGGAAGCTAATCCATCACTGCTTTGTTTCTGTCCATCTTTGTTTCTCTTCGCTAGGGAAGGAATACCGGTTGAACTTATTGAAGAAACAGCCTCAAGGTTTGGATAGATTTATGATAGCTAGCTCGTAGTAGGCAGATTCCAAGGTCCAATTCCATATGCAAATAGCCATACGCCTCGCCTCACAATGCTAACGGTGTGGTTTGCTAATGTTAATTCCATAGGTTGGGTGGAACATTATTATTACATGTGCCAGCACAGACGACCTATAATATTTCCATCTTAGAAGAAGAACACTGTTCTTATTGGTTGATTGATTTTCACTAATTGACTCTCTAAAGACAAAAGACTTATGAGTGGATTTCTCCTATGTAGCCTCTGACAATGTGACTTAATCCAAGCATGCATCATTAATTGATCAAGTCAGAGTGATTACTAAATATAAGCGCTGTATAAGTTTTTGTGTGTACTCATTTTATTATTATTATTCAATTGCATGTGAAATTTGTATTAGAAGGAAGTAAGGTGTCATTAAAACTATGAATTTGTATATAAGATGTTACAAAACCTTAACTACATTTGGAAAACTCTTAAAATTAATGGTAAATTAACATAATGAAAACTCTAAAAATGAATAGATTATTAATCGTTTCTTGAAACCAATATTTATCGATCTCAGCTACCATGCATGAAGGAAGGAAATATGATTGATTGCATACGAACTGTTAGTAGGAGGTTCAGAAGAACACTGTCCATGATCTACAAGTACAAAACAACATCATGTCTAGATAAAGGTAAATGTGCTTATATATAAATATGAGTAGATGAAAATAAAATAAAATAGTTGTGGGAATAGTGAACACCACAAATAACTGGCCTTCCTTTTTCTGCATTTTGTTAAGAGTACATGAGACTGGACTCGCCCATGCAGAAGCTCAGAAGCTGTTGATGATGATTGAGAAAAAAATGTATTGCAGTTGGACCCACTGCATGAAGATCAGTTTCAAAGAAATTAGAAGAACCATTTACCGGTGGTAGAGCTGACGACGATAAGTTACCACCGTCACTCCTGAAGCCCGAGGAAAGTAGAAACCCCATTCATCGAGACAAAGGGTCTGCATCTGTCTGATAATCATACAATTTGGTGGGAAAATGAGTTCAATTGTAAAAGTTTTGAAAGTTTGAGTGAATTTTATAATTAATCAAAACTTACACAAAATCATAAAGTGAATAAATAGTTATTAAATTAGAAAATAGTGAAAATTCCATGCTTACAACAAAAATTGAAGCTTAGATCTCCATCATATTAACAAAATGTTTTACCACTATACTACTTTTTTCGAGTATATTTTTTCACTTCAAATATATAGTTATAGCAGCAAGTGCAACTCTCAAATTATTGTATTAATCATCTCTTATTTATTTATTGTCACTCATTAATAGTTAAAGTTCAACATAGTTTATTTAATTTTAGTTTTAATTTAATTATCTATCCAGTATATAAAAAACTAAAATTGTTGAAAAATAAGTAATATTTTAAATTTAATATTTATAGGTTACCGAAATACTGATTTTGATAATGATTTTTTTCATTCATCTCTAAAAAACCACAAATATTTTAGTATGTACTTAATTAAATTAGAACTCTAATAACATATGCGGTGCTAAGTTTCGTTTTTCACGTCGATCATAAAATTTGGTCAAAGTTGCGTTGCTAATTTTTTTTTTTTTTTTTTACAATTTGATCCGATTTATGGTTGATGGGAAAATCAGAACTCAACATCGTATGTTTCGTTAGAACTCTAATTTAATCTACCTACTATAATTTTTCAATTTTTAAAAAATATATTATCAAAATGAGTATTTTGGTAGCTTTAAACACTATATTTAGAACATCACTCATTTCCATTATTTCCAAAAGAAAAAAAGAAATAATATAAAGGGTAGATATTTATATTAGAACTAATGGCGTTGAATAAATATTAATTATTAAAGAGTATCAATAAATAAACATGAGATATTTGATACAATAATACGATGATTGCTTCAATAACTATATTTGCATTATATATATATATAAAAACACAATTTGGAATTTTGTAGTGTAATGGTAAAACCCTTAGTTATTAACTAGGAGGTCTAGAGTTCAAATCTTGTCAAAAACGTGGTGTGCGAGTATTTTTACAATCTCATCAACTTTTCAAGTAAGGACAGATATGTAAAAAACTATTAGAGCATTTTAATCTTTCAACCAAAGAAATCTCATCAAGTTTTCACCCTATAAATAACTAAATCTATCAATTCGGGTCAATTCCACCCGCCACTTTCCACGTGTCAATCGGACCCGAGCATCCGAATCGCATGAGTCAAGTTTTTTAACTCGGTCCCGACCTGGCGGGTCGGTGGGTTGACCACATGATCCGTCTGATCTGCCATATTACAAAATTGATGAATCATTAAATTACCTGTCCAAAAATCAAAATTACAGCGACAATGCAACATAAAAAATTTCAACATCCATATTTCACCATCCTTCACTAACATCCAAATTCCTACATCCATATTTCATCAAAATCACTAATGTAAGAAAAAGTATTCCAACACCCATATCTCACTAATGTATTATATCCAAAACCATAAGAAAATCACACCCATATCTCACTAATGTATTATATCCAAAACCATAAGAAAATCAATTAGTTGCATGTTTTCCCCAAACTATTTATTCAAGATAGATCATTGTGACTCCTCCTCATTCGGTCATTCAGGATCGCAACAAAATCGTCAATCTCTTGCTCCAAATTTGTTTCTTCATCTTCTTCTATGCAAACATATATTTGTCATATATATAATCATAAAAGAATAAGAATATAAAATTTAAAAAGATTATAGATATTACTTATGTCGTCTTCAATCTAATCTCTAGTGCACATAATAACTTCTACAGTTTTAGGCTTGAGTGAGCTCATGTATTGATCGAGAACACGACCACCAATACTAAATGTTGATTCAGAAGCAACTGTTGTAATAGAGATGCTGAAAATATCACATGACATAACATAAAGAGTAGAAAATCGTGTCGATTCCCCATGTCAATTATCAAGAACATCCAAAGTCTTCTTCCTATCAAATAGTTCTCCTTCCAAATATCGATCAAGTTGAGACATTTGAATTGATTGAGTGTTTGATCTTAAATCATTAAATTCTTGAAATACATATATAAAAAAACATATCAAGTAGTATAAAGGTTAAAGATAAAATTTGGAAGAATACTTACATTAAGTACATTGCCTCCAACGATCGAGTGATGTAACACTTGATCAATGTAAGAAATTGTACGAGCCCTTTTACCAATATGAGATTTCTTCAGTAAAGATGAAGTTGTCACAACATATGATTTATCCACGTATGCATTATACAACTCGTACAACTTGGACCAAATCATTTCAACTTCAATACCTCCATAATCTTCACTATGTAACCTTTACGCAAAGTCCACAAACTCAAACTTGTATCGAGGGTCCAAACTAACAACAATTGCTAAAATAACACTAAAGTTGGACCAATACTTCTCAAATTTGGACCTCATATGATCAAACATACCCTTTATGAACAAGTGCTCACCTTCATAACTTTTGTTCAAAGTGATATTGATGACAAACACAAACGAAAAGTACAAATTTGCAGTAGGTAGGGGTGACAATTTCTGACCCGACACGATTAAACGATCTGTAACGATCTGCATTATACACGATAATAACACAACACGATTACTAAACGTGTCTAAACAACTCGTATATGCTTAGACATGATTATAAACACACCTAACATGCAAATCCACGACAAACACACATTTAAACACGATCAATTAATCGTGACTAAACGTGTCTAATCGTGTCGTGTCTAAACATGTCATGTATACGTGTCTAACTGTGTCCAGTCGTGTCGTGTCTAATCGTGTCTCATTTGTACAGGTCAATTAACGAGACTCATTTGTACATACCCATTAAATTTATTATAAATCCTTCTTATATTATAAAGAATAAAAATAAATTACAGTTTAGAAACTGTTAATAAAATAGTAAAAATATTATTTTTAATAGTAATTGTTGCAATAGTGAATCCTGTTGGATCGTGAAATCCTGAATGCTGATCTGGCAGTGAATTGAATGCCAGACAAGGTTGGGATGATGCTTCAGCTCCGACTCCGGTGAACCTGCAAGTAGGGGAGCGCAACAGAGGGGGTGCCTCTGGGTCCCTCTCCGATGCTTAAATGAGTATGTGTGTGTATAAAACTCAAAACGTAAAGAACGTATGTAAAGCAAGGGTATTTATAGGGTAAGAGAGATAGAACCGTATATGGCAGCTGAATATCTTAGTGTATATTGTATTGCCGAAGATTCGGATCGTCAGTTACTGCGAGATATTGCAGTTACCAAATCTAATCCTTAGTGAATATGCGACCGAGATATGCGGGATATCGTGGCCACTTCCTTATTAACGGTTTTGTGGGACCAGAGGAGAGAGGCGAGGCTCTCTTCGGGGCGAGCACTCCCATGTTGAGCAGTGGAAGGTCGCGACCTGGTAGAGAATGGCGAGCAGTCCGAGAGCCTTTGGCGTCCCTATAGACTTTGGGCTCGATTCTGGATTACCCGATGGTGGGCCAAGTTTGGCTTGTACTTGGGCCGATCCGGTTCGGATGTCATGGGTTTACCCCCTCTATAGTTATTGGGCCTTCGAAGCCTTTTCTTACTGGGCTGTCACTATCGATACCCAACATTTTCCCCCGAAGCTTGATTGAAGTTCATTCAGTCGAGCTTGATCTCCTGGTAGGGTTTTAGATAGTGGCGTCTCTGGTAATGGTTCAGGACCTTTGAGACTCTTCGAGCTCATTTGGCGAGCAGTTTCTTCTCTGTTCAAAGCTGAAAGAATATCCTTCCTTTTATTCCCTTTTGGCGATCACTCGAGGTGACCTAGGCTTATGGAAGTCTATCTTTCTTGGTTAGGCGATCATTACCTACCCAAGGTATTTCTGCTAAAGCCTTATTAGTGCGTAGGCGACCATCTTGTCTCCTTAGTGGACTTTTAGCATTTAATAACTGCACAGTTGTCCAGAAATCGAACGGTCACTTGAGGCACGCCTGTCCTTTACTTTTCCGTAAACCCAGGGTAGTTTGACAGCTGTCTGTACCAGCCAACCGTTTGTCTCTTGGAATTCTGACATTGCTTCGGTTTTCTCCAAAAGGGTGCAATTATTCATCTGCGTCGCTTCGATTTGCTCGTGGCGGTTACTCCCCTTTTGGTCTATATAGGAAACGTCAGTTTTTGTATTCTGTCTTTTACGCTTATCCACTCTCTTGGATTTTCAGAGCTTCATTGCGATCCTTTCCATTTCTTTTCTCAACCTTCTTCAGCCTTCTTCCAATATTTCCATGGCTCCTCGCAGTCAGAGAGTCAAGCACATGGCTCCCAAGGGCGCCAACAAAGCCAACACTCCCAGAAATGCTGATGTCCCTTTGACCATCAGGGATGAGGTCGTGCCCCCCTCAGTGGAGGAACAAACCGATTTGGGCGGGACTGCAACCACTCCTGTGGTGGTGGACGGGCCCGAGCTGAACACGCCCATCTTTTCTCTGAAAGGTAAACCTTCGCCCTTTTACTGTTCTTCTTTGGCAATATCCTCTGCTGTTATTTGTTTTTTATGTTTATCATTGCAATATTTGAATTTGTTCGAGTAGACGCCAAGCCTAATGAATTGAAGCCGGCTTATTTTAAGACTGTGGTGGCGCTCGGTGGCTTCAGCGTGAGGAGCATCCTGGCTTAGGTCTGCATTTTCCTCACGACGGAGAGGTTTACATTTATGCGGCCCAGATCGATGCTGGGTTGCGTTTTCCTCTCTGTGAGGATTTACAGACCTTGTGTCAGTTTTACGGGATTCACCCCACACAGCTTGTCCCGAATGCCCTCAGGATGTGGGTCGGTTTCAAGTTCCTGTGCTTACGCCAGGAATGGGTGTATTCACTGGCCCTGTTCCGGTGCTTCTTCCGACTGGCAGCAGGGGCAAACCACCTTCACCACTTCCAATCCCGCTGGCCGAAGTTTTCAGAGTGGGGAGGCCCTCAGGGATGGGTTTGGAACGTCCATGTCCGCCTGGTCGACGATTTTCGGACCACCAACTCCAATTATAAGAAGTGTTACTTCTTTTATAAGGGGGGGGGTGCCCTGGAAATTGTTGATCCCGGACAAGGATTTCCCTCCTTCCTTCGAGGAGCTATCAGAGAGTGATCGGAACGCCATCGATGACCTATACCGGTCGCATCGGTCGTACCAATTCAAGTCCATTCGCTCAGTGGTTGAAACTACTGAAAACATGCTTGAGATGGCAGGCATTCATCAAGCCACGCCAATCTTCGATGATTGGGTAACTTTCTAACATTTTTCCTTGTTTTATCGTTTGTAGGCAATGTCGTAGGAAAGAGCCAAAAACTGATAGGTCTCTTTGATGACCAGGAATCGACGGGACTGTCCTCCGACCAGGCATTGCTGAACTCTCCTCCTCCCCCCTCTAGGCGTTCGTCCAAGAGGAAGTCTGAGGAGGTGCTTCCCTCGGCCACTGCTGACCCTCGCCAACCAGGTATGTTGCTTTGTTATTCGTAGATTTAACGTCTTCATACTTTGTGATTTTTTGTTTTTGACATTTTGTCTTGTTGTTTTGCAGAGGAGTCCTCGACCGACATGGCCCGGGATCATCCTCCTCCCTCCAAGGTCAGGAGTGAGGAATGTCCGGAAGTCGACCAGCATCCTCCTCCTCCCCCTCCTGGGGGCCCTTCCGCTAATAAAGGGAAGGGTCTGGACGTGGTGCCCCCTTCTCCCTTTCCCCAGGGCCCTTCTGCCGCCAAGGGGAAGGTTTTGACCTTAGCACCTCATGTTCCTACTGTGCCCACGGTTCCTCCTAAGGAGTCTGGGACCAAGAAGAAAGGGCATGCTGCTTCCAGCTCATCGAGGGCTCCAGTGGAGGAGCATTGTTCCCTTGCCAGCTTGTTTCAGCCGCTTGAATCAGCGAATTCTCCGGAGACTTGGGTCCCTTATGGGGACCTTATGAAGAAGGGGTACCCTCCCCAGAAGAGCCTCCGGGGTAGCCCGGATATGTGTATGCGGCTTCTGGACGGGATAATTCCCCCCACGGACCACTCGATTGTTCCCACGGAACTTCATCAGATCGAGGGGTTCCTTCAGTCCCACTTTGAACGAGTGGCTTTGGTAAGATCTCATATTTTTATTTCGTAGAGTCCTCTCTTTGTCGTTCCCTTATTGTTTGTTGTCCTGACAGCCTTTATTCTATATTTGTTACCAGTTCGTTCGGGAAGAGGTGATTCTTGGTCGTGTCTTCGGGGAGCTCGCCGACAAGTATTCCAGTGTGCTCGTCGAGCTGGAGCAGTACCGAAGCACGGGGGTCACTCCTGAGCAATTGGGGACTATCAAGACGACTGCGGATGCAGCAATCGCCTTGGCAAATGATACCCGAGAGGAATACCTCAGGAAGGAGCAGCGCCTCCTTGCTGATGTCCAGAAGAGGGAGGCTGAAGCCGCTGCCGCTCTTCAGGACTTTGACGCTCTTCACCTGTGTTTAGATTAGGGAGAGATCGTCCGAGTTCGCCTAGATGCTGAACTTAAGGAAGCTCAGGCGCAAGGGGCAGAATCGGAGGCTTGCAGGGTCGCTGCCGAGGCGCAAAGGGCCGCTGCTGACGCCCAGAGGGAAGCTGCGATGGCTCAGATGGAAGCTGCGGAGGCTCGGAGGGAAGCTGCGGAAGCTCGGAGGGAAGCTGCGGAAGCCCGGGGGATTGCCCTGGAGGAGGAGAGGGATCGGTTAGCTGCACAATTGAAAGCCGTCCCTTCGCCCCAGAGCGTAGTTGAGGCATTCAAAGCCTCTGAGGATTTTGAAGACTGCGCTCTGAAGGTGATGAAGTCGGCGATCGCCGATTTTTTCCAAGTCCTGGTGGATGATGTCCGGGCGGTCGATCCCAATTTTCCCCTTGAGGAAGTTGGGTCTTTGAGGAGCTTCCTCCGGAGTCGTAACTCTCAGTCTACCCTTGTTGCTGAAGGGGTTGTTCCCGAAGGCGGACCAAGCCTTCCTGCCCCCGAAGGCGAGCAAATCGTCCCTGCCCCTGAAGGCGAGCCAAGTGCCTCTGACCCCGAGGATCCCCAAGCCTGAAGTCTCCATCTCTTTTATTGACAATATTTGCCTTTTGGATAGCTGTTTTTCTTTGTAATTTTTTGTTTCCCTTGTAATTATTTATTTGATTTAAGACTTGGGTTTTTCTATTGAATGCCTTTATATTCTTGAGCCTTTAATCGACTTCGAACACATTTAGCTATCCAATATCTTAATCATAATTACTTTCCGCTTTTTCTTGCTTTGTAATGCCGTCGACCCTTAAAGCCTTAGACCAATCATAAGTTAAACTTTCTAAGGATAACACTTTTGACACTTAAAAGCGTAAACTTCTAAGTTCAAAGAGATATTACCTTCTTCGAAGTTTAAACCTTTGAGGTGTTGGCATAATAACAGGGGATTTGTAATTTGTCAGGCTTTATCATCGATAGTGATCGCCTAAACTTTCTTTGGCCTGACTTTGGCGTCAGGGCTTCTATTTTGCCTAACATTTTGCTAGGTCTTTTGGCCTGGCTTTGTCGCCAGGGCTTTTGGCCTGACTTTGTCGCCAGGGCTTTTGGCCTGACTTTGGCGTCAGGGCTTTGCCTGACTCTTGGCGTCAGGTTTTTTGAGGCCTAACTTTGTTGTTAGGGCTTTTGTGGCCTAGTTTTGTTACTAGGGCTTTTTTGGCCTAACTTTGTTGTTAGGGCTTTTGGCCTGTCTTTGGCGACAGGGCTTTTTGGCCTAGCTTTGTTGCTAGGGATTTTGGCCTAGCTTTTTGCTAGGGCTTTTTGGCCTAACTTTGTTGTTAGGGCTTTTTGGCCTGACTTTGGCGTCAGGGCTTTTGGCCTAGATTTGTTGCTAGGGCTTTTTTGGCCTGACTTTGGCGTCAGGGCTTTTGGCCTAGCTTTGTTGCTAGGGCTTTTGAGGCCTGACTTTGACGTCAGGGCTTTTTGGCTTCAGCTTGCTTCGAGTGGACACGCTTTATGAAGGAATGGCTTTCTTTTATTGACAAACTCAGTTTGATTACAAGCTATGCATAAAATCTTCTTAAATGCTCAGAATTAAATGGACGGGGTAACCTCTCGCCTTCGATGGTTTCCAAATAGTAGGATCCTGGTGCGGCGATCTCTACTACTTTGTATGGTCCTTCCCATTTGGCTGAAAGTTTGTTTTTACTGTCCAGCCTTGTGAATTCATTCCTTCTCATAACCATCTCCCCCACGAAAAATTGGTGAGCGCTAACTTTTCTGTTGAAATTCCGAGCGGTCGCCAAGCGCATCTTTGCCTGTGTTTTTTCCGAGAGCCATCTCTTTTTCTCTGCTAAGTCGAGGTCAGTTCTGCGCTCGATCTCATTTGCCTCCGCGTTAAAGTGTAGGACTCTGTGGGTAGGCACTGCTAATTCAGCTGGTGCTACTGCTTCTGATCCGTACACTAAACTGAAAGGCGTTTCTCGTGTGGCCGCCTTAGGCGTTGTTCTGATTGCCCATAATACGTTTTCCAGTTCGTCTGCCCAGTTCCCCTTGAATGCTCGAACCCTTTTCTTGAGTCCTGCTAAGACAACCTTGTTGGCTGCTTCAGCTTGCCCATTCGTTTGAGGGTGATGTACTGAACTGAAGCGATGGTCGATATGATACTCTTCACAGAGCCATTTCAACTCCTTTCCAACGAATTGCGGACCATTATCGCTGATGAGTATTTTGGGAATACCAAACCTGGAGAATATGTTGACCTGCAGGAACTTGATAACTTGGAATTCCGTTGTCGAAGCTAGAGCTTTCGCCTCTACCCACTTAGTGAAGTAGTCGATTGCCACTATAATGTGAGTACGCTGACCAGTGCTAATGGGAAAAGGACCCAATATATCGATTCCCCATTGAGCGAAGGGCCAGGCACCTGCCATTGGGGATAATAATGTCGATGGTCGACCCGATCGTGGTGCAAACTGCTGGCAAATTTCACAAGGTCGGACAGTAATATCCCAATCTGAATATTTTCCTGCTTAGCGATCGAGCGCCTTCATGACATGCTGCTGCCCCTTCATGAGCTTCTCGAAGAACTTTTTCTGTTTCGGGCAGAGCAACACATCTCAAGTAAGGCGTCGAATAACCTCTTCTGTAGAGTTCTCCATCGATGATTAGATAACTGGCTGCGAGTCTTCTAATCCTAGTGGATTCGCCTTCGTCCTCTGAGAGGATGCCTTCTTTCAAATAATTCTGGAACGGGGTCATCCAAGTGACCTGTTCTTGAAGACCTCCGCTCTGTTTTCAAGGACTGAACATAGGGCCTTTTCCAGAAATTGCACATCCTGGATTGTCGCCCCTCCGAAGGCTAGCTTACTTAAAGAATCTGCCATCTGGTTTTCTTGGCAAGGAATGAATTCAATCGCGAAATTTGGGATTTCTGCGACCAGCTTTTTGGCAATGCCGAGATATTTCTTCATCTTTTCTCCCTTATTAAGACAGCACTGGCTGCCACATCGCTAATGCCTAAATAAAGGAAAAGCTGCTCGCCTGGAACGGGTTTTTCCAGAGCTGGGAGTGTTTGGATATGCCTTTTCAAGGACTGGAATGCTTCCTCGCAGTCTGGCGTCCACTCGAACTTGCGGTTGACCCTCAAGGTTTTGAAGAACGGGAGGGACCTGTCGCTTGCTTTGGAGAGGAAGCGGTTAAGAGCAGCTAGTCGGCCGTTCAGGCATTGGACTTCCTTATGGCAGGTTGGCGACTTCATTTCTTCTATGGCCTTTAGCTTTTCCGGGTTTGCTTCAATGCCCCTTTCGCTGACCATAAAACCCAGGAACTTCCCGGACTTGACTCCAAAGGCGCATTTTGCCGGGTTCAGGCGAACGTTGTGTCTCCTCATGCATTCAAAAGCTTCACGGAGGTCGGTGGTATGAGGATTGCCTTTGATGGATTTGACGAGCATATCATCTACGTAGGCCTCCATGTTCCTTCCCAGCATGTCCTGGAACAGTCGGTTCACCATCCGCTGATAAGTTGCCCCGACATTGATGAGACCAAAGGGCATCACCTTGTAGCATAGAATGTCCCCGTCATCATAGAAAGCAGTGTGGGCCTCGTCTTCTGGATGCATTCTGATCTGGTTGTAGTCTGAATAGGCGTCCATGAAGCTCAGCATCTCATGACCCGAGGTAGCATCGACCAGCTGATCAATTCTCGGAAGGGGATATGAATCTTTGGGGCAAGTCTTGTTTACGTCGCGGAAGTCGACGCACATCCTCCACTTGCCGTTAGATTTCCTGACCAAAACTGGGTTGGTGACCCAGCTCTGGAATCTTACTTCTCTGACGAAGTCAGCTTCAATCAACCTGCCGACTTCCTGCCTGATCGCCAAACGCTTATCAGTCCCGAATGATCTTTTCTTTTGGGCGATCGGCTTGATGGAGGGGTCTATCCTGAGCTCATGAGAGATAATATCTGTGCTGATTCCTGGCATGTCGCTCGGCTGCCAGGCGAAGAGCTCTTTGAATTCCTTGAGGAGGGCGGTCATGGCCTCCTTCTGATCCTCTTTCAAGGTGGTCCCAATGCGCACCTTTTTGTCTGGACCATCGATCTCGACCTCCTCCAATTCTTCCATGGGTGCTGGCCGAGCCAAGTCCTCGCGGGGATCGGCCTCTGTCTCGATGGCGAGAACCTCCCTTTGGTTCTTCCTGCGCAGGCAGTTCACATAATATTGTCGCGAGGACGGCTGATCTCCGAGCACTTCTCCAATCCCATTGGGAGTGGGGAACTTCATCTTCTGGTGGACAGTGGAGGCCACAATCTTATTTGGGTTGATCGTGGTCCTCCCTATGATGGCGTTGTAGGATGTAGGTGAATCGACCACCAGAAAAGTGACTGACACCTTAATGCTCTTCCACCCCTCGCAAAATATTACTGTCATGGTTATAGCCCCCAGTGGATAAGTTGTTCTTCCCGCAAACCCGATCAGCGGAAAGTCGACCCTCTTCAGGTCACGTTTGGATTTACCCATATTTTCAAAGGCGTCCAGAAACAGGATGTCGGTCGAGCTGCCTCCGTCGACCAGAATCCTTGCAACATCACAGCCGTCAATATCTGTCGTAATGACCAGAGCATCGTTGTGGGGCGTGGTGACGTGTGACAAATCATCTTCAGAGAATGAGATGACAATGTTTTCTTCAGGTCGGGGCCGCTTCCCCAACTGAACTGCCGTAGAGATCTGAGTGGCGTAGACCTCTCGCCGCCTGCGCCGAATCCTCCCGCAATCAGATTCACTCTCCTCTTGCTTCCAGAAGGCTCAGCTTGATCTGCAGGGGCTGGTGAACGATGCCTCCTGGGGGGCGTTCAACTTCGGTCTCGCCCTGCCACAAATTCCTTCAACATTCCCCCCTGAATCAGCCTCTCTATATCTCGCTTCAGAATCTTGCAATCGTCTGTCTTATGGCCCTTGCACTTATGGTATCTGCAATAGCTCTCGACATCCTTGCCCATGGGTAACCCACCTCGACGAGGCATCGGTGGCCTCGCCAAGGATCTCCTCTCCATCTCGACTAGTACCGCTGAGATCTGCCTATTTAAAGGCGTGAAGTACTCAGGGACCTCTGGATGGCGAGGCGCTGGAAGAGACTCGACTCGGGGCTTACTTTCTTTTCCCTTCTTCTCCTTCTTTACCTCCTTCTTACCATCGCGTCGGGGTTCATGGGTTACCCTTAGCGAGGTCGTCAGGAGGTTAGCCTCGATGTTTGCGTGTTCAAGGTCTATGAAACATTTTGCTCTGGATGCCAACTCCTCCAACGTCTCAATCTCCTTCACGTGATAGCTGTTTCGCAGCTTTCTCGAGGCCTTGTTGGCCACATCCAGACCTCTGTAGAATGCTCGAATGATCTCCCCATCCGAGATTCGGCGATCTAATTCTGTGACGTTTTGATGAAAACGCCCGTAGAAGTTCGACAGCGACTCTCCAGGCTGCTGTTTGACCGAGTCAAGGGCGACCACGCTCTTCAGCAACTGACGCTCGCCCATATATCTCTCCAGGAACTTGTTTCTCAACTCTGCCCAAGTTCCGATTGATCCTGCAGGGAGGCCGAAGAACCAGGACGAAGCTGAGCCAGAAAGAGTAGATGGAAATAGCAAATCCAAATGATTGGGATCGTTTGACTTACCCAGAAGGGAGGCCTCATGCTTGTTGACATGTATGGTGGGATCTCCTCCACCGCTATACTCAGGTATGGCCCGAGCAACCACATCCTTCAGGATTTTGATAGCGACGAGCGCGTCGGTGAAAGGATGAGAGGACTGCTCCTTGAAGGGAGCTATGACTGTCAACTGTCTTTCCTGGAGCCTATTGTTGAGGAGGTCATCCATCTGATCCACAGTGCAGTACATGGGAGAGGCTCCGGGTGGAGGCGGACCTGAAGGATTGACAGTATATGCGGCTGCTGGCTCCTTGGTGTGTGCTGGAGGTAGGGACTGCTGACCTGACGTCATCTCCTGATCCTCCTGAGGCGCAGCAGGACCAGGATTGGCCGCTTCTGAAGGTGAACGCCCTGTGGCAGCAGGGCGGTGGTTTTCCTTAGGAGCAGATGGATCGTTTTCCTGAGGAGCAGGGGCTTGGCGGCACGCCTGTCCTAGGATGGCTTCCAGCAAGGAGACCATCTCGGGGGTTAAATTAATATCCTGCCCCGCAATGTGGTCTGTCTGCAGTGCAGGGGCTCCGTTTTGATCAGCAGCTGGGGTCGGTCTTGAATCACCGACATGTTCTCGAGCTGTCCGCAGAGGAACAACATTAAGTCCTGCTCGGCTGGCAGGTTCTTGTTGAAGCGGTGAAGCGGCGGCGGAATCAGAGCTATCTGAGGATCGCTCCCTAGTCTGATTCCGACGGTTGCTTTGGGATCGAGTTCTCATGGCTAAATTGCTCGTTCCCACACACGGCGCCAAATGTTGGATCGTGAAATCCTGAATGCTGATCTGGCAGTGAATTGAATGCCAGACAAGGTTGGGATGACGCTTCAGCTCCGACTCCGGTGAACCTGCAAGTAGGGGAGCGCAACAGAGGGGGTGCCTCTGGGTCCCTCTCTGATGCTTAAATGAGTATGTGTGTGTATAAAACTCAAAACGTAAAGAACGTATGTAAAGCAAGGGTATTTATAGGGTAAGAGAGATAGAACCGTATATGGCAGCTGAATATCTTAGTGTATATTGTATTGCCGAAGATTCGGATCGTCAGTTACTGCGAGATATTGCAGTTACCAAATCTAATCCTTAGTGAATATGCGACCGAGATATCCGGGATATCGTGGCCACTTCCTTATTAACGGTTTTGTGGGACCAGAGGAGAGAGGCGAGGCTCTCTTCGGGGCGAGCACTCCCATGTTGAGCAGTGGAAGGTCGCGACCTGGTAGAGAATGGCGAGCAGTCCGAGAGCCTTTGGCGTCCCTATAGACTTTGGGCTCGATTCTGGATTACCCGATGGTGGGCCAAGTTTGGCTTGTACTTGGGCCGATCCGGTTCGGATGTCATGGGTTTACCCCCTCTATAGTTATTGGGCCTTCGAAGCCTTTTCTTACTGGGCTGTCACTATCGATACCCAACAAATCCGAAATTTCAATATGTATTTTCTTGTATCTTATTCAGTTCTAACATCAGAGCAGGTATGTATACATGGCTTACAGACTAAGAAAGGTAACAAACTACAATAGGCTATTTTACAATATTCCTAGTCTAGCCTATGGTAAATATACTATCATTACTCAGTTCATATATATATATAAACTGATATATTCTAATATAATTGCTATTTCTGACATTCCCCCTCAAGTTGAGTAGTAGGATCGCTGATACTCAACTTGAAGAAAGTTTCTCGAAATACCCTCCCATTAACTGCCTTGGTGAGGATATCCGCAAGTTGGTCTTCTGATCGAACAAAGGGCAATGAGATGACTTCTCCTTCTAGCTTCTCCTTTATAAAATGTATGTCTACTTCCACATGTTTGGTTCTGTCATGCTGGACTGGGTTCTCGGATATGCTTATTGCTGCCTTATTGTCACACATAAGGTCACAAGCTTCAGTTGGAAGAAAACCGATTTCCGTTAGTAGCTTTGTCAGCCAAAGTATCTCGGTAACTCCTCTTGCAATTCCCCTAAATTATGCCTCGGCACTAGAATGAGCGACGACCTTCTATTTCTTACTCCACCATGTAACCAGATTATCTCCTACAAAGGTGAAGTATCCCGCCGTGGACTTTCGATCATTAGGATTCCCTGCCCAGTCTGCATCTGTATACCCTTTGATCTTTAGATGCCCGTTGTTCTTGAATAGTACACCATGTCCAGAGGTACCCTTCAAATACCTTACAATCCTCCATGCAACTTCCATGTGATCCTGTTGGGGCTGGTGCATAAACTGGCTAACCACACCCACTGCATAGGCAATATCAGGTTGAGTGTGAGAAAGGTAGATAAGTTTGCCCACCAGACGTTGGTACCTTTCCTTGTCTGCTGGTATACCATCCTCTCTTATTTGCAGTCCATGGTTTACAACCATAGGTGTCTCTGCTGGTTTACAACCTAACATTCCTGTACCTGCTAGTAGATCCAGCACGTATTTCCGCTGTGAGATGAAGATTCCTTGTTTAGATCGTAGTACCTCAATACCAAGAAAATACTTCAAATCTCCCAAGTCTTTCATTTCGAACTCCATGAACAGTCTGCTTCTCAAATTCTTCATTTCTGCTTCATCGTCTCCTGTAATGACCATGTCATCTACGTATATAATTAGGCAAGTTATACCCCTATCCGTCCTTTTTAGGAACAGAGTATGATCTGAGATACTCTGCGTGTATCCATATCTTCTCATCGCCATCGTGAATCGTCTGAACCAAGCTCTTGGAGACTGTTTCAATCCATATAACGCTTTCTTTAATCTGCATACCTTTCCCTTTTTTGACTCCTTCTCATACCCAGGCGGGATTTCCATATAGACCTCTTCATCCAGATCTCCATGCAGAAAAGCGTTTTTTACATCACTGTCGAAGCGGCCAGTCATTAGTTGCGGCTATTGACAGCAGCACTCAGATCGTATTGATTTTTGCAACCGGGAGAACGTCTCCGAGTAGTCTATTCCGTAGGTCTGTATGTATCCTTTTGCCACTAATCTTGCCTTGTGTTGTTCAATCGTACCATCAGGTTTGTACTTGATGGTATACACCCACCTGCATCCTACTGCCTTTTTTCCAGTAGGTAACTGGCAAAGCTCCCACGTCTCATTCTTCATAAGAGCCTCCATTTCTGTGTCCGTAGCTTGTCTCCAGAGGTTAGATTGTTGTGCCTCCTTCACAGAAGTTGGAATACTTCCTGAGTAGACTGCCATGATGAGCGACTTGGCCTGATCGCTCAATCTTCCCTTCGTGACATTTGCCACGGGATTCTACAATATCACACAAATCCCGAGAATCAAATGTCGTACAATCAGTCGCACCACAATCAAATATCCACCTATCATTTTTCCTTTCGACACACGTAACTGAATAGGCGGCTTTATATACTTCAGGGACTAAATCAGGCATTTTCAAAACTTCAGACCCTAACTTATTTTGGTTTGGGAAAAAAAAGAAATATGTGAGTTCTGAAGGGTTTGGGTGTAAATACCCAAACCCTTTACCTCTAGGGTTTCCATCTGAAGTCATTTCATTCAGCAAGTTTCTATGTTTGAGCTCTCCATGAGCCGCATCACTCTCCTCCTGCGGAAACCCCGATCGGCTAGGGTTTGGCTCGCCCGTGGCTAGGTAAGCCCCACCGTGGTTCGTCTCTGAGGTATGCCTTCCCTTTAACTCTCTGAACTGCGATTGAAAGGCGTTGCTGGCGTTGGTGGTCCCGTGGCCGCCCGCCGCCGCCTCGGTTCCGATTATTGCGTTGTTGGCCACGGCGAAGAGTCACTTCTCCTTCGTTTTATGGTTGTCGTCTCACCAATCGGATTAGCCAATCATCCGAAAGCATGATTCCTTTGTATGTTTACCCATGCCACAATATGAACATTTCAGCTTGCTTTTGTCCCCGCGGAATGATGATTAGCCGGCTTTGCTGGTCGAGTCTGACCGCTTTTGTCCCGGCCGGAAGCTTCTTGCTGCGTTAACTTGAGCTCCCAGGTCTGATCGGCCACCAATCGAAACCAGACCGTCGCCCACGCCCGATGATGGTTCGGTTGTGTTTGTTGCCGCTCCCAAAATTTGGAGCCTGGCGGCTTCCTTCCGAACGGCTGCATATGCGGCTTCTACTGAGGGCACTGTCTCTCCCAGGAGTATGTCCCTTTTGACGTTGTCGAATTGTTCGTTGATACCACCTAGGAATTGGTAGACCTTAGTTTCGTTCCAGAGGTCGTTAAACAAGGTGATGTCTCGGTTGCAGACCATGGGGTTTGGCCTTCGGTCCTCAATCTCTCCCCAAATCGAATGCAGCTGTAACCAGAACTCCTCGAGTGTCTGATTCCCTTGTGTCGATTTAGCTGCCTTATTATGCAAATCGAACACCTGTAGCGAGTCTTTTCCACTGCTGTATGTAACCTGCAGTGTATTCCACAAATCCTTGGAAGTTTGATAGTGTGCAATATTGTGAGCGAGTTGTGATTCAACGTTTTGTAAAATCCATGAAAAAACGATTAGATCGTCCTGTCTCCATAGGAGATATCCTGGTTCGGTTGGAGTTGGATGGGCTGGTTCTCCCGTAAGGTGGTAGAGTCGGCCTTTCCCTCCAATTGCCGCCTCCATCATCCGCGCCCATAGGTTGTAGTTGTGTCCGTTTAGCTTCGTGCCCACCATGATGGTTTCGGGCAGCTCCTTCCGTGGTTGTTGGTTCAGATTCAGACCTGATTTGAGTATGCTTGCAATCTGGTCGGTTAGGTCATCTCGGTTGATGCCTGAACCGATTGGGTTCTGCGAGTTACTCTCGCTGTCGGACATTGTTGGATTTGTGGGTAGATGATGAATGGATTACAGATCTGGCTCTGATACCATGTTGCAATAGTGAATCCGAAATTTCAATATGTATTTTCTTGTATCTTGTTCAGTTCTAACATCAGATCAGGTATGTATACATGGCTTACATACTAAGAAAGGTAACAAACTACATTAGGCTATTTTACAATATTCCTAGTCTAGCCTATGGTAAATATACTGTCATTACTCAGTTCATATATATATAGAAACTGATATATTCTAATATAATTGCTATTTCTGACAGTAATTACACTTATATTTCAGTATACAAAGAATAATATAACACATAAAGATTAATTATATTTTTACGTAAAATTAATTGAAAAATATTTATGTTGATTGTAAAAATAAATATAAATAATCATTTATGTAATTCTAATTACTATTTTAAATCTAACTTTTAAAATTTGAATTGCATTTAAGAAAATGTTAAAAATATTAGTAAATATATTATTCTTTTAATAATAATTGCATTTTTTATTTTCACTATACGATTAATATTATCAAATATAAGGATTAAGTATTGCCTCGCATAAATATACTATAGTACATAATATTAGACATCGAGCTATTAATTTTTATATATATATATATATATATATAAGATAAATACCACACAAAATTACTTATAATTTGGGTACATAATATTAATATTTTTGATATATGTGTTAAAATTTATATTGCATGCATAATTATATTTGGGTATATAATGTTAGACTTAGACATGCAACTATTAATTTAGAGAAAAAATATATGTAATGCATAAAATTAATTATAATTTAGTCTTAGAAATAAAACTTAATAACAAAATTTCATATGTACACTTACTTAATTTGTAACTTATGTGGCTTTATGACTAAGAAGGTTTAGATGATTTTAAGAAGTACAAGTTTCCTTGCCTTAAACCCTTAATTTTCAGCCAAACTCCTATTAGTACTTTGAGAGTTCCGTCTTCAATGGTGATTCTGAATCGCTTTGAATCAAGAGATCTCAGTGAGATGAGATTCTTGCTCAAGTTCGGAATATACTGAACTTATGTTAGAGTCTTGATGCTGCCATCGTGCAACTTTAACTGAATGCTACCCATTCCCTGTGTCTTACAGGCACTGTCATTGCCCATAAGAACTGCTCCACCCTCGATCTTTGTGAAGTCAGTAAACCAGTCTCGATTGAGACACATATGATAAGTACATCCATAATCCATAATCCATTCATTGGAATGACAAATGGATGATGAACTTAACAAGGAAAAATCTGAATCATCATCTTTGTCCACAACATTGGATGTAGTGGGTTAATTCTGTTGTTGTCCCTTTCAGTTTGGACAATCCTTCGTCCAGTGTCCTTTGTTGTGACCAAAGGCACACTCGTCTCTTGTGAGTTTTCTGCCAACTCATGAACCATGTGAAGTGGCTCGGGTCTTCGATTGAGAATCGTTCTTCTTTTTGGGATACCTTGACTGTGGTCTCCCTATTGCTGTTAAAGCTACACTTGATGTATCTTATTGTACCTGCTTATCCCTTCGGTACTCATTACTAATTACAGAACTAGATACATCGTTGAACTTAATACTTTCCTTCCCATACAGTAGAGTAGTAATTAAATGCTCATACGTATCAGGCAAGGAATTTAAACTTTATCTTCATCTTCGATTGCAATTGGTTGTAACTGTTCAGATGTTCGGACATTGAACTACCATCACGAAATTGGAATCTGAAGAGCTTTTTCTTCAGGTGCAAACGACTCTCAATGCTCTTCTTCATGAACTTATTCTCCAATTTCTGTCAAAGTACCTTAGCATTTGTCTCTCTCATGATCAATCACACCATCTAGCTTTCCTCCCAACGCAATATCCAACTCTTATTGGATCAAGACGTCCATGACTTCACATTGCCACATGCCAAAGTTGCTTGTTTCATCGAACTTCTCAACTTGAAACTTGACATTTGAAATAGTGGATTGGCGCTTGAAGCTACTGGCATTATCAGAGCTCTCATCCCTTCCCGATCTTTCCATTTGAACTTATAAATTGTAGACTCCAAATTTCAAAATTGTAACCGTACAGATGACTCTGAGATGATCGAAATAATTGGAATGCACTATTTTATCGTTGAAATTGCACTCCGGATGGCTTCGATCAAGCCCAAAATGGATCTTGAAAACGAACGGTTTAGATATGTATGGCGCGTGGGTGAGTGTGGGAGCACGAGCTGAACAGTTGTGAGACGAGTGGGGCACGTGGGGGCGTCTGGTTCAATCGTCTTCAACCTCCGGTGCACGTGATTACCAGCAAACCTTCTAGGGGCACATGTGGGCTCCTGTGACCTCCGTTTTTTATTATGTTTACGGCAACAGATTCGTCTCAACGCGAGAAACACTCTAAAGTTGTCGAAAATTGATTTTGAGCAACTTGAAATTTCGGACAGCTAGAACCGAAGCACTAATACCACTTGTTATGTTTCTCTAACCTGTTTGAAAATCACATAAAACGATTTTAAAGTGGTTTGACAAATTGCCTACGTCCACTGGAGTCTTGTTTATATAAATTTTTACAAGATTTTCGAAATCTACAAATTCTCTAAATTTCTCATGTTTTCTTCTCCCACTCTCCTGGTTCTTCATCTGCAGATCAAAACTACCTATTTATAGGAGGAGTTATCTTCCACTGCAAGTGAGAAACGTGGTATGCTCGCTAGATGGTGGTGCAACACGTGGGTTGCTCCTTGTTGCACGTGAGCTGCTTCATGCATGCTCCTTGCATGCTTTACGGGGTTGCTCCTTGGGTGGCTTTCAACATCGATTATCATTAGGAAAGTAGATAAGGTTGTCGATTCCAAGTATCTTATAATTTTAATAGAGTTGTTGAATTCTAGTATATTTCCTTATACTGGTTCCTATTTTGTTTTGTTCAAATTGTATTTAGTTAGTAGTAAATTCGAAATGTACTTGGAACCTATTAATACTAACAAGCGTCGGGTAACAAGTTATTTTTGTTAATTTTTGTAAATGAATATTAATCTTTTTTACAAATTTACTTTTGATTATATATTTCATCCTCCTCAATATTAAAAATCTAGATTAGTCTCTCCAATTTTTATTATACCAATTATACCCTTTATACCTCTACAATTTTTAATTATCACAACTTTATTAATAGTCAACCATCACATTACAAACATCTTCATGCAATTATACTCATCATACGTTTACAATTATCTTGCATCACAACTCTACCAATAGTCACATAGACACAACACAAACTTCTTCATGTTTTTTATATTTGTTTTCTCTATACTACCTAAACATTATTTTCTTTATTGCATTATCATCGTTATCTTGAAAACTAATTCATAGAAAATAAGTATTATTACTCTATTTTTCGGGAAAGTTACTCATATATATATATATATATATATATGATGTGTAATTCATTCTTGAATTCATTGCATAAAAAATATGTTTTGGAGATTCGTCCAACATTCAAGTGGAAAAAAGGAAAGATACTTGATTTCTGACTACAATCGCATGGTGAGTTAATATAATTAACTAATTAAAAAAATTAATTAATTTATATCTTTACCAAATTTGCGTGAGTTGAGTAGTACATTATAATGTTACGTTATTATTTTCTTAGAGTTTGGTAATTTCGACGATGTGTTTCTCATCTACATTGGAGCCGACCAATCCGATGGAGAAGTATTTAAAATATATATGGTATAGTGCATCATTTTCTTTTATTATCCCTTAAAATACAGACGATCAATGTTTAATTTTAATTTAGGTTTAGTTGGACAAAACACGAAGGACATGGATACTTGTTACGTACCAAAGATTATTTTGATTTATGCATAATACAAAACACATATTTTTATTATGCACGATATTTATTTTCATTCATATACATTCAGTTTTCATAATTCTTAATAAGTCAACATTAATAATATTAGATATATTGATAAAAGTAATAACTATAAATAATTAAGATGGTGAAAAATATATATGAATATTTCATATTGTTAACAAGGTATATGAAAAAAAATCAAAAAAATTATTTAATTTATTGATTAATATATAATATTATTTTTTTTATTAAAATTATTGTATTGAAGTTTTTTTAATTGTTATTATTAATTTAATTGAAAAAACAATTCTCTTATAAAAAAAACATATATATTTAAATAAAATACTAATTTATTATTGATGTCTAATATTATTATATTTAATTAATTCATTCTACCTTTTGATGGAAATTATTTGTTTAGCAAATTTAGCAAGAAAGATGAATAAGGATAATACCGTTTTTTTTTGTTCTTATGAACAGACAATTGTAAATATTTTTCTCTTGCTAAAAATGTATTTTTCAATTTTATATTTTTCCATTGTAGTTTTTCATTAAAATTAAAATTTGCAAAAATAGATTAATTTAGTCATTTTATACTACAACTTTCAATTAATACAATTTAACATTAAATTTATCGCACGAATAAAAGTAAAAGATATATATAATTACTAGAATAAACAAATATTATTTTGTGACGTATTAATCTTTATATATTTAAACATACACATTCATTCCCAATATAAGTACCCTATTATTTAAATCGGTACTTATTCTGGAATCTATATAATTCTCAAATCCTACCATAATACCAAACACCCTACCCAAACCATATCCAATATGTTGATTCTGGATAGGTTCCGAATCTACATAAGTATTTTGAATCGAAGGTGGAACATGTCGTAGTTCCTTTAAAAGAAAAAGATAATAGACTCAATTAGAGTTTCATGACAAAATTACTAATTTCTGTAATGTTAAGGACCTAGTTAAGAATTATATACAGATTTGAACGAAACGCGAAGTAATCAAATACACTGTTAATGATTTTTAACACAAAATGTGGTGGCGTTTTTTTTTCTTTTCAAAATTTATACTTTACGTTTTTGCTTCTAGTTGCACTTTCATTGTTAACGCCTGAGACATTATCAATGAATCATTATCATTAATAATGAAAGCATAACACTTTTTGTCTTTAATTTAACACAATGAACTGCCCGACATTGAGTCAGTTTCTATGCATCATCTATATATATATGATACGCCCATCATTTCGGTACTAAATCAAACCAAGAATTGATCTAGAAAAGAGAATATATATCAAGAAAGATATGAACCATGGTGAAGAAGGCGATGTCCCTCGTTCCTCCAAGGAGAACCTGAAAGGCCAAGAAACGGCAGATCGCTCATTATGGGACTATGGACATCTCATGATGATCCAATTGTCTATAAAAGTTGCCATCGAGACAAACATCTTCAACATCATCTACAGCGAGGGCCTTGAAGCCACCCTTTCTGCCCTTGAGATTGCAGATAAGATACCCGCCACAAACGCTAACTCCATGCTTGTTCTCGAAAAGCTCCTCCATTTCCTAACAGTGAACTCTCTACTATCGTCTTCATTGAGACCGTGCAATGACCAAAGTCGGAGCCATGAGAGAACCTACAGCTTAACCGGGTTGAGTCGTTGCATGTTAACCCACCATGAAACGAGCAACCCATTTTGTATTGCTCCAATAGTGATGTTTGGGGCAGAAGCTATAGTGTTTGAAAGACTTAACATGCTTAAAGATGCCATTCTTGATCCAGCAGCAAGTTCATCCTTCTTCACCCAAAGGGTTGATCTTTTCGATGTTGCTTCTAGAAACCCTAGTTTGAATAAGTCCTTCAATGATTTAATGACGTTCTGGTCGGGTCCAGCTATGAAAATGGTCCTTGATGTGTATAAGGGCTTGGAAGGCGTGACCGAGTTGATGGATGTTGGAGGTGGGAATGGAGTTGCTCTTCAGCATATCGTTTCTGCCTATCCTCATATCCGTGGAATTAACTTTGATCTACCTCATGTGGTTGCAAATGCTCCAACTCATCAAGGTTCTAATCCGACCGTGACTCCATTTTTAAGTATCATTTTCTTTTGGATCTGATGAATTATTTGTATCGTGTACAGGAGTGGAACATGTTGGTGGAGACATGTTTGATATATTGCCAAAGGCGGAGACAATTTGGATGAAGGTACTTCATTTTTTAGTCATTAATGATTGATAGCAGCAGATGATTCCATAATTTATCCATCCAACTGTATTACAACAACATGATTCCAGGCCATCCTCCATGATTGGGACGACGAGAAGAGTGAAAAGATATTGCAGAATTGTTGGAGAGCTCTACCTGAGAAAGGCGGCAAAGTGATTCTAATGGAACAAGTGGTTCCTGAAAACGATCGTGAACTTACCAACGATTTCTCAGAGATTCAAGTTGCTTCTGAGTTTCTGGTGATGTTGATGCATCAGCAAGGGAAGGAACGCACCGCACAGCAGTTCAATCAGTTAGCCAAAGACGGAGGCTTTGACGACATAAACTTCTTCCCCATAAAAAATGGTCTATATATCATCGAGTTGTGGAAGAAGTAGAAGAAGCTGAGGTTACAAGTAGGAGGTTGGTTTCTACTTTCAATGTAAGCGATTTAAGTTTTAGAGTGTGCGGAGTTGCTCTCATGCTTGCTGACTGGATTTTGTTTGCATCATCAATAGAAACTAACTCGGTCGCAGATACTGCAAAAATTGAACTCGCGATTTGATGGGTCATGGGATGAGTTTGGTTGAGGATTTCGGCCCTCGAGCAGCCCCCGATAGTAGGGTCTATGTCATTATTAAATATTTTAAGAATTATTATGCAATAAAAAGATTATTCACATGTTTGTAACTTTAGTTTTACTCCTTCTTAGAATTAAAATTTAGTATTTGAATATTTATAATTTAACTATGTGATTTGTGTTGAATAGCTTTTAGTTGAGAAAAAACGTATGAATCGCGGATGGTTCAGCTGTTGACCTGGCTCCCCATCCTCATGGTGCGGGTCTGTTGTTGGTCCAACCAACTCCATTAACATCTCTAGATATTACGGTTATTCCTTGCTTACATTTAATTACTACTAGACTCCGACACACGCTACGCGCACTACAGGAGAAGGGGTATTTATCGGCTAAACTTCACGGCTCAATGTATATTGAGACGTTAAAAATTCATTTAAATTGAATATCACGGCTCAATGTTAATTGAGCCGTTGTTTAGTTTTTTTTTACGGCTCAAATAACACAGCCGTTAATATTTAATTGTTTTTTCATACTATATTACGGCTCAAAACCAAATGAGCCGTGATAAATGGGCTCGTTTTACGACTCGTTTAACTTTCGGCCGTGAAAAATTAATAAAAAATAAAAAATTATTGACACTGTCCCATACTTTCGTTGCTTTATCTTCAAAAAGTATACACTACTTTACAAAACAATTGAATTGTTTTTCCGCTCACGCTCATCTCTTTGTCTTTATCTATTTGTCTTCATCTCTTTGTCTTCTTCCTTTTGAATTCCATTTCATTGACGATGGAACCACTTCTCTTCTTCCTTTTGAATTCCACTTCTCTCCATTTCTCTTTGTCTTCTTCACTCCACTTCTCTTCTTCACTTCGCTCATCTCCGTTTCCGCCTCCAGGGTCGGAGCCAAGGAAATACGGACCAGCACCTCGACGTGGATTCCAGTGGCCTGAGCTCGGGGACATCCCGACCAGCACCTCGACGATGGAACCACCTCGACCAACATGCCTACTAACGGAACAACCCCGACCAACACCCTCGACGACGATGGAACCACGTCCTCGACGGAACAACCCCGACCAACACCAGCGACTTGAGCGTTTCAGCTTAGAGGCGGAGGGCGTGAAGTGGTGGCTCGATTCTGAGGCGTCGTTTCCGGCAGCGACGTTCAGCTGCGGCCTCCTACGCGGAGCTGAAAGCAAAGGTGCGATATTGAGTGTGATTCAGGGAAGAAGAGGTCTCATAATGGATATCGTGGAGGAGAGAAAAGGGTATTGCTGAGGAGGAGGAGGTGGCGTGACTCGGTGCTGTTGAACGAGAGAGCTGGGACAGACGCATGGGGAAGAAGAAGATGCAATTAATTAATTTTTTTAAAAAAACACATATTTTGGACGGCTCAACCAAAATAGCCGTCCAAAATAAAAAATAAAAAAATAAAATTATTTATCACGGCTCAACCCAAAAGCGCCGCAATAATTATTTTCGCGGCTGGTTTTAACTTGGGCCGGCAATTATCACGGCTCAAATGAAATTGAGCCGTGATAATGCTATCGACGCTTAATGTTACGACTCAAATTCATTTGAGCCGTGACATTTTTACGGCTGGATATTCCAGCCGTTAAAAATAGCATTTTCGTTCGGTAACAAGCATCTCTCCCGTAGTGGCGCGTGCACGTTGTCGTCATTGGTCATGCGTGAGATCTTACGAGAACAAGATCAACCCGACTCCTAGGATAGTACAAGCATTGAACGCTTCATAAAAATATTATTAATGTAAAATTAAACTTAATTTGCATAAGATAATGAAATAATAAAATTTAAAAACTCTTAAATATTTTTAAAAAATTGCTCGAGCGACCGGAATTCCTTTTGATAGTGTTATATGCTCCCGGTCGCTCAAGCAATTTTTTAAAAATATTTAAGAGTTTTAAATTGTATTATTTCATTATCTTATGCAAATTAAGTTTAATTTTACTTTAATAATATTTTTATGAAGTGCTCAATGCTTGTACTATCCTAGGAGTCGGGTTGATCTTGTTCTCCTAAGACCTCACGCACGACCAATGACGACAACGTGCATAACCATTAGGGAAATACACTTAAGTGGATTATAAAAATTTAAGTATAGTTTAGTAGTTAATTAGATATATCTATATATATACGCAACACATATCTACATATTATGAAGGTACATCGTTGAGTTTATTCCAATTTTACTCTAAACAGTTGATTAAAAATATGATTTGATAAACTAAACTTAAGTTACATAATATAATTACATAAATTTAATTTTGTTTTAAATACTTTTAAAAAACTACTCGAGCAACTGATAGCCTCTTTAGTAGTGGTTCTTGCTCACGGTTGCTCTAGCAATGTTTTTAAAAATATTTGTTACTAAGGATATGATCAAACAAATATATGTCGATATATGACAAAGTTGACCTTGCGCATTGTTTATAGTTACTTATAGTCATACTATGTGTATTTTCACTCACATACGATGTCATAATATCTCATCTCATACAAACTATCGCTTAATGCCCGACCTCAAACTAATTTCTATGAGTATTCATACCGACTATTACAACGACTATTACAAATCTATCATGATAACATCAACTATCGTTTAATGCTTGATCTTGAACTTTCTATGAGTAATTTTCACTCATATACCATGTCATACTATCTCATATTATACCAACTATATATCGCTAATGCTCGACCTCGAACTTTCTATGAGTATTCATACCAACCTCGAACTTTCTATGAATATTTTCACTCCGACAACATCCGTAGGATTCGGTCCTATGCACTTATACCATTTGAGATTTAAGACGTACGCTCATAAGTCAGAACTCGCCAATGAATGCATTCAATATACTCTTAAGGTATCTTAACACGTTCACTACCCTGTCTATAAAATAACGACTATTACAAACCTACCATGACAACATCAAGAAATTCTGACTAATTTGCACAAAAAATAAAATTATATATTTGATCAATTTATTTCTTGTTTTTTTACTTTGATATTTTCAGAGTTTATAAAATATGGGTAAATTAAGTTTAATTATATTTTAATTTCAGATATATTTATCAAATGTTTAATTCTCATATCAGCACCTCAAGCACGATAAATATTTATCATATATGTTTATTAGAATATGATCAAAAAATATATATGTCGATATTCAGTATTTTACTTCCGACATTCAACCGACCTTTCTTTGAATATGTTACTCCTGACATCCAATCGACCTTTCTTTGGGTATTTTACTCCCGACATCCGATCTTTCATTGAGTATTATACTCTCGAAATTTGACCTTTCTTTGAGTTCTATACTCATGAAATCCGATCTTTCTTTGAGTATTATACTCCGACATCCAACTTTTGTCGACATTCGGCCTTTGTTTGAGTATTATACTCCCGACATCTCCTGGGTTTGAACCTAGGCGCTGTTACTATCTATAATTTAAGACGCACGCCTTAACCAACTGTCTCATAAGTCCGAACATGTCAGTGAAGACATTTAATACACTATTAAGATCTCTTAACAATCTCACTACCATGTCTATGAAACGACTATTATCAAAAATCTACTGTGACAACATCAAGAAATTACCAGAAAAATATACCCGAAAAAATAAAATTAGATATTTGATTAACTTTGTCCTTATTTTTTTTTATTTTGATATTTTCAGAGTTATTTTACTTTAATATTTTTGGAGTTCATAAAGTAGGGTTGAGAGTTAAGTAAATTGGTATTTTAATTTTAGATATATTTAAAATGTAGAGTTAAGTAAAGAAATACTCATAGAATCTAATTTTGAACAATCCTAAAAGTATTTTTTAAAGATAATAAATAATAAACACTGAAAATTAATATTGTTTTTTTATATTTCAGTAATTCATAAAATATTATTTCAGCACATCACCGGGGTTATTTTAATTTTGTAGTAAAATATTTTTGTTATTTATTCTCGACAAATAATACCTAAATTTTGGATGATATTAGTTTGGAGTAATAACATATTAAAAACTTTGGGCAGCTCGAATCATCTATGCATTAATGTTAATAATACTAAAAAATCTATAATTTTTTTAAAAAACATTTTAATAATATCATTATTTGAAAATACTCTATAATACATAATTATCATTATAAAAATATATACATTAATCAAATATGTTCTTTCAAATTTGATTATTTATTTTTTATTTATTGCCTCACGCGATAGATTATGTATATTAAAAATATAAATAATTAAATATAGTAAATTTTGATCGATTTTAATTCTATTTTAATTATTTAAATTTATATATTAAATGTATTTTTTTAATGACAGTAGTCACAATTCAAAAATTCTTTAATTTTTGGAAAGAAGAGAGAATGTTTTGAAGGAAAACAGATCTATATAATTAATTGTAGAAACATTAAAAAAGTCACAATTACCAAAAACAATATGACGACTTGAGAACATAATATACAATTATCACTATTATGTAACGTTGTAAAGTTATATAAAATAACAGGTTTAATAATTAAATAAAATAATATTTATTTTAAAAAGTCAGATAAATAATAAATGGTATTTCTTCTTCCACACTCAAATTTAAATTTCAACATTGATTATATTGTACATATTAATTATTTATTGCTTCAAATAATAGATAATGCATATTTGAAATATTAATTCACTCTAAATTTTCTCAGTTGTAGATGATATTATAATTTTTATAAATGATCTAAGTCTTTAGATTAACTGTTATCTTAATGTCCAATAAAGTGAAAATATATTTTAATTTGTTAGCGAAATATTAAAAAAATGGTGCATGAGAAAAAAGAAAGACATGGTGATAAAGAAAATATAATTATCATCTTGTTTAATTTGTAATGTTGCATACGTGTGTAGTTGGTTAATATGTATGTCTTGAAGTTATAATGTCATAAGTTCTAGTCTCCGACTCTCCGTGAAAATAATTTTTTATAATTTTTTTAAGAAGACATTTAAATGACCAAAATAGTCATGATAAATATAAAGTAATTAGATTATTAAAATATATTTGTGTCATTTTACATGTTCCGGTTACAATAACCATTTCTGTCTTAATAATATAGATATACTAGACTCATAAAGTACGGGCTACGTGAGTTATAAATTGTTGTTACAAAACTATGTTTTGGCCGGTTCCAAGAAAGATACATAAAAAAAAACAAATAAAAGTAAATGTATAAAATAAATTTCAATTGCGTGAAAGATAATATTATAAAGTTTTAAAATAAAGTTTGGAATTTAAAGAATCGAGACACACTAAATAAAATTCAGTCACTAAATTATTTAATTGCAATTTTCTTAGATTTTTTTTAAAATAAATTTTATACCATTATCTTACTTGATTTAAGTTTGTTTTGCACATTAATTTCTTTTGTAAATAATTATTTTGTATTGTTTTTGAATCACCCTCGGAAGTTGATATATTGTATCTTCGTAATACATTATATGCATAATAACACATTTTCATCTGATAATGAATATAAGAATTAAGGAATTTCACTAAACAGGATTTAAAAAAAGAAGAAAAAAAGCCTTTTTTAATTACATATATGTACTATTGTATATGACATGTGTTCTGCACTTCTGCTAAGTTAGTGCGTTAATGATAGCCCCTTCTCTCTCCTAAATACTAGTGAGAGAATATTCTTCCTCCGTTAGAACACGACAAGTCACAATCACGGCGGAATATTGGCATTGTAGCTTGCAATCAATGTGAATTGATTGGCTCCTTATGCATGAAACCGTAGCAAACAACAGCAGCATGCAACCCTACGAAACCCTAACCAAAGAAAACCAGAACCTGTCCGATTTGAAGAGGGTGCCAGAGGCACGGGAAGGGAGTCAAAGCACACCTAACAATCCAAGACTGCCCACGCTGGAACACCCAGGTGCCACCCATACGGGAAACCACATAGATAGCCGCTTGGGTGGTCGAAAAACTGGACAAGGAGCTGAGCATGCGGGTCGACGGGGAGAAGTTAGCAAACAAAATCTGCTAAAGCACTCTAGCACTCACCAGGCCAACCCCAGCTGCAGTAGGACGAGAGCCAATGGAGGAGGAACCGGTTTTTGAGCTGAACCGAAACAAACCCCGTTCTATTAGTTTCTATATGTTTTGCAAGATAGGTGCGACCACGGTGACGCATCTGGACTCGGTTCTTACACGATGAGTGATCACTGTTAGGGTATATGTATAATTACATATGAGTTCAGGATTAGTTTAGATTTAGTTATGAGGATTGAAATGCAAATAGATAGAAGTTGTAGGCTATAAATAAGAATCTGTTGTACCGACTTTAACTAACTTGAATAAAAGATCAGTTAGATTTCTTAGATTGCAAGTAAGCTTTCTTTTATTTTCTGTGTTTAATCTGAGCTTCCTAACATGGTATCAGAGCCATCTTTTTCTGGCGAATCTGTTCATTTCGAGTTCTTTGTTCTTCATTTCGATTGCTGAGTTCGTATTCTGCTACTGTGATCTGTTTTTGACTCTGCGATCTGTTGTTGCTTGCGAATTGTTTGTTTCTGATCTTGCTGTTGTGTCAATGGAAGAAGTTACAACTACTTTATTCAACAAGAAAGTCTCACTGCTGGAAGGAGAGGAGAACTTCCAGTCATGGTGACAACAAGTACTTCTTTCTGTTCGTGGTCACAATCTGGAGTTACATTTGTATGGTAATGTCACCATTCAGCCGACTATTCTTGGAACTGATGGAGCTCTAGAACTAAATCTTGATTACCAGAAGTACATTAAGAAGGATAGCTCATTGGCATCTTGGATGCTGGCATCAGCTTCATCACAGGTTAGACGCAGTCTCATCGGATGCATGACATCGTCTTCAATTTGGCAGAAGCTTCACCGAGACTTCTCATCTTCATCAACAACAAGGATAATGCATCTTTATGATCGTTTGAAGGTTAGAAAATTGCCTCATCAATCTATGAGAGATTATTTGACGTTAATTCAATCGGCATATGATAGTTTGGCAAGGTGCGAACATCCGATTGAAGAAATGCAACAAATATCAATAATCCTTAATGGAGTTAAGGGACAATTTGATAGTGTAGTCTCTGTTATTCATGCGAGCAGAAATCCTTATGATTTGGCTTCTATTAGTTCAGTTCTACTTGGTCAGAAGGAAATCAAGGTGATCTGCTTTTTGATAACACTCTTACTGCGAATGTTGCTGTGAATCAACCTTCTGTAGTGAAGAATTCTGGTTCTGCTTCATCAGATATAGCTAGTTCACCAAACACGTCTGAAGTTGTTATGTCATCCACTGCAAATCAAGCTATATCACAGTCTCAACCACATAAGTCATTTGGTAATGGAAGAGGAAGATGTTGTGGCTATGGAAGCAACATGCCCCAATGCCAGCTATGCGGGAAATTTGGACACCTGGTTCATAGGTGCTATCACAGGTTCAACGTGAACTTTACTGGTGTGACAGATCCTGGAAATATCAGTCAACCAAATGTCAATTTATGTTCTTCACAGTGGGATGATCCAGTTGAATCACAACAATCAACTTCATCTGCTCATTTGTATGCTCCTGTTATGCCTCAGCCTCAATCTGTGGATCAGTCGGTTATGCCAATTCATCAACCTTTTGCTCAATCCTTTTCTCCTTAACCTCATCAAGTGTTTTCTAACTCTTGTTATCAACCTATATCTCAACCTATAACTCCTTCTGTACTCCATCCTACTACACCTTATTCTATTTTTCATAATGCCAATTCCTTGCCTCAGAATTTGTCCAACTCTTCAGCATATCAGTCTATTCATCAGGTTTACTCACACGTAGTGCCTAGTAATTCGTTTGTTCCATCAGGAGCATGTTTAATTACTACTGGAAGTGTGTACAATATGGACACTCAGTCGATAAATGGTAATCCTCAGGTGAACTTAGCACCAGTGGTTCCTGTTATTCAAAATGATTCTAGCTGGTTCCCAGATTCTGGTGCCAATAATCATTTGACAAATGCTCATCACAATCAATATCAAGCTTGTGTTCCATATTTAGGCCAAGGTGAGGTAGTGGTAGGCAATGGTTCTTCATTGAATATATCCGCTATTGGTAATGCATTCATTCTTACTGTTGCTAGACCTTTGCATCTTCATAATATGATTTTTACACCTGCTGTAACTAAAAATTTACTTTATGTTTCTCAGTTTGCCAAGGATAATGGTGTGTTCTTTGTATTTCATGCGTCTCATTGTGTCATCAGAGATTCGAAATCACACCAAGTTTTACTTCATGGATACGAGTGTTCGGGGTTGTACAAGCTTGATTTGGATAAATTCAGCAAGAATCATAGTATTCAGTCTAGTTCAAATGTTATGAATTCTGTTAGAAACACTTTGTTTTCTTTCAATAACTCTGTCAATCATGATTGTAGTTCTGCGTATGTCATGTCTGGTTCTAATGATAATAAAAATGGAGATGATATTTCTAGTTCTATGAGTTCTATTCCTTCTTGTAACACTATAGAAATTCTCATTGATTCTCCAAATGATTCATCTGTCATAACTTCTGAATCTGTTTCTCAAGCTGAAACTGAATGTCTTGTTGCTGCAATGAAATCACATGATCCAACTTAGCTCTGACATATGCATCTTGGTCACCCGTCTACTAAGATTCTCACAAATTTTTTACGAGTGCACAATCATCCTGTGTCTCATGTTCAGTCTCAATGTCAAGCTTGTGCTGTAGGTAAAAGTAAGAAGCTTCCATATCACACATCTACTTCAGTTTATAGTCATCCTTTAGAATTGATTCAAGCGGATGTGTGGGGTCTAACTGCTTGCTCATCCAATGGAAACAACTATTATTTAAGTATTGTGGATGCGTATAGCAGATATACTTGGATTTATTTTTTTACAAAAGAAAAGTGATGTTGTTACGTGTTTCGCTAAGTTTCATAAGCTTGCAGAAAAGCAACTAGGTCACTCATTGAAAGCAGTTCAATCAGATGGTGGAGGTGAATTCAAGTTTCTAGAAGTGTATCTTCCTCAGTTTGGTGTGCATCATTGTGTTACCTGTTGGATTGAGCTTGGATTGACATTATTGGCTCAGTGATCGGTTCCTCTCCATTATTGGTGAGACGCTTTCTTTACTGCCACATTTCTCATCAATAGATTGCATTCATCTAGTCTTAGAAACCTTTCTCCTCATGAGAAGTTGTTTGGTTCACCACCCGATTATTCCTTTCTAAGGGTCTTTGGTTGTTTCTGCTTTCCTCACCTAAGCCATTTAACATAAACAAACTTGCTCTCCGATTTGAACCATGTGTTTTCTTGGGATACTGTGCTAAGTATCAAGGCTATAAGTGTCTCTCTTCTTCTGGGCGTGTTTATACTTCGAGAAATGTCAATTTTCATGAGAAAACATTCCCTTTTGCTGACACCAAGAGTAGTTTTTTCACTTCTAATGCACCAACTCAGAACTATACCTCTGTTCCTTTTTTCATTCCATGTGATTCTGCTTTTAATCAAACCTGTGATGTTTCTAATGATGGTCTTGTGTCTGACCAAGTTTCTTTTCCAAATATAACACCTCCATATGGTGTTATAGAATCTTCTTCTCCTTCTTGCCCTCCTATTTTAGATGTTATTTCACCTAATATTGATTCTAGTTTGCATTCTCCTGATCCTATTGCATTGGATCAAACTGATAGCACGAATGTGGCTCATGAACCATCTGTGCAGCCTGTTCGAGAGTTTGGTTGTTCTTCAGATATTCCTGTTTTACCATATGTTACTTACAGGTTGCAGGGTTCAAGTCTTGTTCCCAGCTCTGGTAGAGTCTCTTCTGATAATATTCATTCATCTTTTGCTCCTATTTCAACCGTTTCTGGTAATATTCATCCGATGCAAACCAGGTCAAAAACCAATGGTTTGAATAGCTCTTCTCTTTAGGCTTTGCTAACTTCTATTGAATCTCAGGATGCTTTAATTTCTGTTGAGCCAAAGTTTATTCATCAAGCACTCAACAATCCTCACTGGAAGGCTGCTGTTGAAGAAGAATATGTTGCATTGCAGGATAACAAAACATGGTCTATAGTGGAGCTGGCTTCTGGTTGTATTCCAATAGGGTGTAAATGGTTATTCAAGATCAAGATGAATGCTCATGGTTCTATTGCTCGATACAAAGCCAGGTTAGTTGAAAAAGGATTCTCTCAGAAACCTGGTTTTGATTTTCAAGATACGTTCAGTCCCGTTGTTAAATCTGCTACTGTGAGAATTGTGTTATCTATTGCTCTGTCACAAAAGAGGATTCTTAGACAGATTGACATTAATAATGCGTTTCTTCATGGTGAATTGTTAGAAGGAGTGTTTATGATTCAACCTCCGGGGTTTGAACAAATTTCATCTAATGAAGTTCCTCTTGTGTGTAAATTGAAAAAGGCTCTCTATGGTCTTAAACAGGCTCCTCGTGCCTGGTTCGAGAATCTCACATGTTTCTTGTTATCTCAGCCTGACTTCCATGCCTTAGTTGCTGATAGTTGTTTGTTTATTAAAAACACAGGTTTGTCATCAGTATTCCTTCTAGAATATAGATCATGGGTTGATGTTTATAACAAATTTATTTCCTGTGAAAGATATATCACTGACTTCATTTGCTGATGCAGATTGGTGAGGAGATATCAAAGATAGAAAGTCTATTTTAGGACATTTCTTGTTGCTGAATGGAAATCCAATTATTTGGAGCTCGAAGAAGCAATCCGCTGTGTCTAGATCTAGTGCAGAAGCAGAGTTTCGTGCTATTGCAAATGCGTTTTATGAAATTATATGGGTGAAGTCATTACTCACTGAAATGGGATTGTGTTGGTCTTCGGTACCAACAGTCTGGACTAACAACACAAGTGCTGCTGCTTTGTCTGAAAATCCAATTCAACATTCTAAAATGAAGCATGTTGAGATAAATTTGTTCTTTGTTAGAGAGAAAGTGAATTTAATACATGTGTTAGTTAATTTTGTTCCTTCAAATGCTTAATTGGCTGATATTTTAACTAAGCCGTTAACAGAGAAATTGGTTGTTCCTTGCAGGAAAAGGCTTGGTGTCTTCTCGGTAGCTGAGTTGAGTAGTGATGGCATGAATGCTCAAATACCTTCACTAGATTTATCTGAAGTATATGAGTGACTTCTGTGTATTATATGGTGAATCTTCTGTTATATGTGTCTGATCAGATGATGGTAGTCGTGATTCATTGTTTTCTATATGCTTTATGCTTTTACTGGTGTTGTTATTGATTTTCTATCTGTCTTCTCTTCGTACATGATCTTTCTATTATATGTCACCTTCTTTAGAATATCTTGTCAATCTTCTTTGGCTCATATTGTTCATAAATCATTGGTTTAATCATAGATGTCTGTTCATCAGATATTCGTAGTGTGATATATGTTGTCATTCATGTGTGGTGCAGTGGTTGGTGTGTGCATCATGAAAATTGAGTTTGTTTAATAACAGTTCTAATGATCATCTCCGTGTCTATCAATATCTCTGAAAAAAAGAGATCAAGGAGAATATTGTCTTGGCATGAAACATGGCTTGATTCCAAAAACAGAACTGAATCTAAAGAAAACGTCAAGATACTTTAGATTGATTCTTGAGGAAGAAAAGAAAAGGGCTCAAACCCTTCAGTCATTGTTTAAGATAAAAGGGCTTAAACCCTTCTGACAAGGATAAAAAAAAATCAAATCAAAGAAAAACAGCACAAGAGAAAGAAAGTGTGATTCAAATCAGTCAGAAATTAGAGATTGATCAGTTAAAAGTAGAGGATGATCAGATGAAAGGTTATTCAGGCATTCTGGTTTTTATGTTGTATGCTTCATCTAAATGTCCATCATGTATGATAGTATATAGGGTTAATTACCTGAACCGTTACTTATGTTTGACAATGTGACTGAACCGTTCAAACTTGAGCTCAACCGTTACTTAAGTTGACACATGTGACTGAACCGTTACTATCACCTAACTGCCATTATTTCTTCCCGTTAAGTAGTGACATGTGCTTGTCACGTGATGTACTTGTAATTTGAAGTTCCCAAACTACCCTAAATAGCTTGTCTACTTAACAGCAGCTGATTCTTAGGTCTGGAGAAGTTTGAGCACGAATAAATGTTAGAACAAGGAAGAACCGAGGAACCCAATTAAGAAGAACTGTTGGTACGTGGCAAAATTTCTCGCGCCGATTCCATGGTTGCCCCAATTTTGAGGTAATTTGATAGTGGGTAACCCTAATTGGCAACCCTAATTCATTTTGCTGCAGTAATTTGAACCGTAAAACCTTATTTTCGAACCTTAAATCGTCAAATCTGAGGTAATTGCTTGTTGTTTCTTCTTTTGTAGTCTGTACAGAACCCCGGATGTGGTTTTTTTGACTGGGAAGATCAAGCTATTTTCCCTTACGGTCGGATTGCAGTGATGCAATTTCAACAAAGAGAGAAACATTTGAAAGAACAATTGGATGTTGCGAAAACCCGAGCTCTTGAAAGTCGACCCAATCAGAAATTAGTTGCAGTCTTGGTAATTGTTGTTGTTGTTGCTTTTGTTCTAAGTTCAATTGCGAAGAATTAGTAGAAGTTAGTTGTACCTTTGTCTGTAACTGAAGGATGAAGAACAATGTGTATTTTGCGAAGGTGGTGACTTATGTTTGTGGACATGTTGTTAAATGAAGTGTTATCTTTTCTGAACTGTGATTAAAAGGTGACTTACGTTTGTGAACTGTGATTAAAAGGTAACTTAAGTTTGGACATTTTGTTACCCAACCGTTACTAAAATCCAGAATACATCTGAAAACACAGAATCCATAATAATCAATCAAAATCCAGAATTCAGAATACATCCCAAAACATAATCCATCCTATAATCCCAAAATAGGTTCCGTTAAAACAGACCTTCATAACTAACAAAATATGGAAATACAAAATGAACTCGATTCTACTCTACTGTGTAGATCGTCAAAATTGCCTCATTCTATTTAGAAGGACCGTCTTGACAAGGAATTCCCAGCACCGTCTTTTGTTAATGTGCCACCTCCAAAAAGGTTTTGCCCTGACAGTGCTTTGATGGACTCATCTCTGTCTTCAAGAGGAGGAAACCCGCATGTATAGATCTTTCAAACAAAATGAGAGGCATCAAGAATCAGGATAATGCCAACCCACCAACCTCATAAAACAAAAGAGATTTCTAATGCCCTTCGTGTATAACTTTTAGATAGTCACCTCCAATAACAAGCTGTGATGATTTCTTCTACTCAAGTTCTCAAATTCTCCATTAACTTTAAAAACTAATATATATATGACTTAGCGACGTTACATGGATTATCCCTTGTAAAAGGTGTATCTAAGGATCATTGTTACATTCAAAAGGACATACACCTCATATTGTAGATTTCTTCCTCGCCTCAGCTTTGGTTCATTCTACTATTCAAAATCTTATCATTAGTAACAAATGGCAATGTAAAAAGGAATGTTAGGAACTTTACATAAAGCAAATTAAACATTTAAAAAACTAATTTGTTTAATCTCATTCTCGTCACTCTCACCCACTTCATCAATTAATTTCATCAATTTAACAACACACTTCATCAAGTTTGTTCAATCGATTACTGAACACTTCATCAATTTAATAGCAGAACCATCACCACCACCCACTATCATCGCGGCAACCAACCAAATCTTAGAGCTTGAAATTGAATACACGCCCAAATACGAACATATTATGCAACTGTGAGTATCTGCTGATGGAGATCGTGTGTTAAATCAATTAGCGTTTTGAATCATATGTGCCGTGGGTGATTTACATGTATATGCTATTGAATGTGATAATATGGTTAAGAGATCATGGTTGTTTGAAGATGACAGTGGAGATCAAAATGATATGTGTATCTATCATAAAGTCAGGATGATTACGGAGAATTCTTGAATATCAAATGTCTATCGGCATGTATTAAGAACAATGCGTCATATAGTATATAGGTTGTCATTTATTTGGTTTAGGATCAGGTATTGTTCTGAATTAGGATGAGAAGAAGCTCTACTCTGTTGCTTGATGAAATGAAGATGTTCAAGTTCTGGTTAATGATTTGAAGGAAAGATCAGTGATATCAACAGAAGTGAAGTAGTTCAAACTCATGGAAAAATAAGATCGTGAATGGGGAATGTTAGGGTATATGTATAATTACATATGAGTTGAGGATTAGTTTAGAATTAGTTATGTGGACTGAAATGCAAATAGATAGAAGTTGTAGGCTATAAATAAGAATATATTGTACCGACTTTAATTAACTTGAATAGAAGATCAGTTGGATTTCTTAGATTACAAGTAAGCTTTCTTTTTATTTTCTGTGTTTAATCTGAGCTTCCTAACAATCACAATGGAATTCCGGTCGATAGGATAATTCCGAGGAAGCACGAGTTGGACCTGCCGTCGAATCCCCGATTGGTAAGGAGTGACAGATATGTGAGAATGATTATAGCCCAGAAACCGGTTAAGACAGGAGCAATCCACAATGTACTGAAATTGACATGGGAGAGGTACGGATCAGTAGTAATATATGATGTCAGGTAGGGTAGTCATGTTTGAATTTGACAATGAGGATGATAGGAAGCAAATATTTGATATGTCGCCCTGGTCAGTCCAAGGACATTGTATGAGCATGAAGAAATGGAGCCCAACTGTAGGTCTAGCACGGGTAGATTTCAAGAAAGTGCAATTCTGGGCACAAGTGCATGATTTAGGGCTTGAGAAGTATATTGTGGAGAATGCAATGTTCATTGGAGGAAAAATAGGCAATGTCATAGAAGTTGAGGAGGAAATGGAAAGCACCCAACATGCATTTATGTGAATGAAAGTAGAAGTGAATGTGGATGAGCAATTGGTGGCGGGGTTCTGGTGGAGTAACTCAAAGGGAGAAGAACAACTGGCGTCGAATAAGTATGAGAGACAGGCTGATTTTTGCTATGGGTGTGGGAAACTGGGCCATACTACCCAGGTGTGCAAGGAAGAGGTGGTTATGTCAGAAGCAATACAAGGGCAACCGATGTATGTACCGTGGATGTCAGTACAAAGGCCAAAAATGAGAAGGGAGAGAAGAATGGGAGGGGGAACGAGGAGTGTTCCCTAGGGGGGGACAAAGTGGCATGCAAAGGTCATGGTTTTACATAATGAATGATTTTAAAGATCATGAAAGGGAGAAGACAAATCCGGATAAAGGAGAGAAACTAGCACAAGCGGATGATCTAATGGATCAGGAGGAGAACATACAAGAAGGGGAAGATCCGACCGAGGAGGTGCACTCGCCAAGTGACACCACCACCATCATACCATACCAAGGGGGAAGTCATAGCCAAGACCGAACCACCAAGGAAGAAGGATCACAAACCACAAACCCACTTCATCAATTAATTTCATCAATTTAACAACACACTTCATCAAGCTTGTTCAATCGATTACTGAACACTTCATCAATTTAATAGCAGAACCATCACCACCACCCACTATCATCGCGGCAACCAACCAAATCTTAGTGCTTGAAATTGAATACACGCCCAAATACGAACATATTATGCAGCAATTTCATCATTTCGTACCGCAAACCAACATCAAAGCCCTAATCTTTAACCGAATCGAAGATTAACGAAGTGAAACAGGGTAGAAGAACACAAACCCAAGTTCGAAAACAGAAAGAATGTGAAAAGCCACACAAATCGAAGTTTAATCGAAGCAAAAACACAAACTTACTTCCAGTTGCAGTTCCAAAACGCAATGTCACTGAGGAGGGTTCCTTCTGTGCTGAAAATCGACACTATTGGGGCAGAAGGAGGTCTGCAAGTGTCAGTTGGAGGGAAATGGGAGTTGTTAGGAAGTTGGAGTGTGGAGATGATTATCAAATGAAGAGGAAACGTTGCAAAGTGATAGGAGGGCATAATTGTCCTTTCAATTGACTTCAAATCGTTTTAATTGGGTCATGTGCTGTGCACGTGACATTTAGATAGTAACCTTTGATGGAAACTTCACAGAGTAACCTTTCAGTCACATGTTCAAACTTAAGTAACATTTCAGCTACACCAAAAAAAGATGAGTAACCTTTTAATCACATGGTCCAAACATAAGTAACGGTTGAGGTAATTAACCCTAGTATATAATGCAACTGTGAGTATCTGCTGATGGAGATCGTGTGTTAAATCAATTAGCGTTTTGAATCATATGTGCTGTGGGTGATTTACATGTATATGCTATTGAATGTGATAATATGGTTAATAGATCATGGTTGTTTGAAGATGACAGTGGAGATCAAAATGATATGTGTATCTATCATAAAGTCAGGATGATTACGGAGAATTCTTGAATATCAAATGTCTATCGGCATGTATTAAGAACAATGCGTCATATAGTATACAAGTTGTCATTTATCTGGTTTAGGATCATGTATTGTTCTGAATTAGGATGAGAAGAAGCTCTACTCTGTTGCTTGATGAAATGAAGATGTTCAAGTTCTGGTTAATGATTTGAAGGAAAGATCAGTGATATCAACAGAAGTGAAGTAGTTCAAACTCATGGAAAAATAAGATCGTGAATGGGGAATGTTAGGGTATATGTATAATTACATATGAGTTGAGGATTAGTTTAGAATTAGTTATGTGGACTGAAATGCAAATAGATAGAAGTTGTAGGCTATAAATAAGAATATGTTGTACCGACTTTAATTAACTTGAATAGAAAATCAGTTGGATTTCTTAGATTACAAGTAAGCTTTCTTTTTATTTTCTGTGTTTAATCTGAGCTTCCTAACAATCACAATGGAATTCTGGTCGATAGGATAATTCCGAGGAAGCACGAGTTGGACCTGCCGTCGAATCCCCGATTGGTAAGGAGTGACAGATATGTGAGAATGATTATAGCCCAGAAACCGGTTAAGACAGGAGCAATCCACAATGTACTGAAATTGACATGGGAGAGGTACGGGTCAGTAGTAATATATGATGTCAGGTAGGGTAGCCATGTTTGAATTTGACAATGAGGATGATAGGAAGCAAATATTTGATATGTCGCCCTGGTCAGTCCAAGGACATTGTATGAGCATGAAGAAATGGAGCCCAACTGTAGGTCTAGCACGGGTAGATTTCAAGAAAGTGCAATTCTGGGCACAAGTGCATGATTTAGGGCTTGAGAAGTATATTGTGGAGAATGCAATGTTCATTGGAGGAAAAATAGGCAATGTCATAGAAGTTGAGGAGGAAATGGAAAGCACCCAACATGCATTTATGTGAATGAAAGTAGAAGTGAATGTGGATGAGCAATTGGTGGCGGGGTTCTGGTTGAGTAACTCAAAGGGAGAAGAACAACTGGCGTCGAATAAGTATGAGAGACAGGCTGATTTTTGCTATGGGTGTGGGAAACTGGGCCATACTACCCAGGTGTGCAAGGAAGAGGTGGTTATGTCAGAAGCAATACAAGGGCAACCGATGTATGTACCGTGGATGTCAGTACAAAGGCCAAAAATGAGAAGGGAGAGTAGAATGGGAGGGGGAACGAGGAGTGTTCCCTAGGGGGGGACAAAGTGGCATGCAAAGATCATGGTTTTACATAATGAATGATTTTAAAGATCATGAAAGGGAGAAGACAAATCCGGATAAAGGAGAGAAACTAGCCCAAGCGGATGATCTAATGGATCAGGAGGAGAACATACAAGAAGGGGAAGATCCGACCGAGGAGGTGCACTCGCCAAGTGACACCACCACCATCATACCATACCAAGGGGGAAAAGTCATAGCCAAGACCGAACCACCAAGGAAGAAGGATCACAAACCACAAACCCATTTCATCAATCCATGATCACTACCGAACCATACCAAGACCAGCCGAACCAATCAACCAAAACCCAGCCAAGCCATGCATACCAATGCCCACCAAACCCTAAAAAAGCCATCACACAAAGACACCAGCCGAACCAGCCGACCCACGCATAAATAACCACGAGACCACAAACCCTACACGAACACCCCACCATATACGCCACATCAGCCCGAACCAAACCAGACCGATACACCCGTGGAAACAAACCGTACAACCCAAACATGCCCAACCAAGAAGACTAGCCGAACCAACTGACCCAGCCATCCTAGCCAAACCATACGTCTGAGTCGGCATTACCTGGTTTGAGTCAATCAAAACCAAACCAGAGCCACTCATGGAGAAATCGACTAATACACCCACACCAAGGAAAAGAAGCAGCAACTGATAAACAAACGAACTGAAACAACCTCCCGGTACAACCCATAATACCACCAATAATCATCCAGATGCTCCGACAGTTTCATCCACCAAACAGACCTCATGGACACGGTTGAACCACAAGTATTCATAGTGGATACTCCACCGGAGTCACCACAATCCGACAGTGAACAAAGGCAAAGAGAGAAGGAAAAGGGGCTCAGCCGCTTCATGAATAAAATGAACCTCAAGAGGAGTAGGGAAAGGGAGGAGGATGAGACCGGTTCGAAAAGAGTAAGACGGGGGGAGGTGATCCGACCGAACAAAAAGGGGTGAGGGGAACGAGCTGTGGAAGGGGAAGAGAGAAAAACATGGCCAAACACTCACAGGTGAGGAAGCGAAAACCCCAAGCACGCAGCGAGGGTGTGCTAATTGATGTTCCAATAAAAACTAACGTCGAAGTCCATTGTGAAGGTACAGTTCTAGTGTCTGTCCCGAAACAACCACACATGATCAATGAGCACAATTGTTTGGAACTGCCAAGGGCTGGGTCTTCCCTGACGGTTCGACATCTGAAAGACCTCAATGGAAAGTATAACCCGGAGATAATCTTTCTAATGGAGATAAAAAGTGGTGATGCTTACTGCGAGCGGATACAGGAACAAATTGGACTAGAGGAGGCATATTATGTACCATCCATTGGCAGAGCGGAAAGGTTAACCTTATGGTGGAATAAAAATGTAAAGATGCAAATTCTGAGGTCAAGCCTAAATATGATAAACATCAGGGTGGTGGACCAGTCAAGAAATCTATCCTTTGCAACATGGATTCATGCAGACACGGAGGAAGGTGCAAGGTACAAAATTTGGGATGAGAGCAGGCATGTAGGAAGGGGCCGAAATGGACCATACTGCTGTCAAGGCGACATGAAATTATGCATCACTATGAGAAGGAAGGTGGTCACATGAAACCACAAAGGAAAATCGATGCCTTCAACCTTTTGATAGAAGACATAAGTATGGAAGATATGGGATAAAAAGGACAACGTTTCACTTGGTGCAATAACAAAGGGGGAACATAACGGGTGTATGAACATTTGGATACGGTACTCATAAACTCAGGATGGGCATCCCTATTCTCAAATGTTGAATGCGTAAATGAAGTGGCGATGGGATAAGACCACTCACCATTGGTCATATCTAAATGGAGGGAGTCATACAGAGGAAGTTTAGATTTGAAGAGATGTAGTTAGAAAACCCAGAAAGTAAGGAGGTTATTCGAACCATTTGGGGGGAGAGTGAGCTGAAAGGACCGAACCGGGATATGGACGAAACTTGGCAAGTGTAGGCGTAACCTAATTGAATGGATCAAGAGTAGATTCAGGAACAATATGACACAAATGAAAAAGGCGAAACAACGTCTCCAACTTATTGGCAGGGGTTTACAAAGCACGGAGACCTAGGAGGAGGAAATTGAAATAGAGAGACATTTCCGGGAACTATGGAAACGACTGGAGCTATATTAGAAACAGAGGGCGAAGGTTAAGTGGCTCACCTAAGGAGACCGAAACACAACATTTTTCCACCTCACCAAAAACTCAAGGAGACACGGAAATCGCCTAACCCGCCTCATAAGGGAAGCGGGAGATTGGATCACAAAGGGCCGGGAAATAATAGAAGAGGTTAGGGGTCACTATGACAAGGCGTTCACATCAGAAAACTCAAACCCCAATTATACTGTTTTGGACAGTTTACCAAACCAGATAAGCGAGGAGATGAACTGATACTTGACAAGGGGGGGTGACAATTGAGGAAGTTAAAGAGACGGTGTTCTAATTGGGGTGGGGTGGGGGGTTCAAAGGCGCCGGGGCCAGACGGTTTCCCGCGATTATTCTATCAAAGGAATTGGAACATAGTGAGCTCAGATGTTTCCACTGTGGTGAGATCCTTCCTCGAAACAGGTATCTTTCTTACATCCCTTAACCAAACTAAAATAACCTTAATTCTAAAAGTTCCTACTCCGACACATGCATATGAGTTTAGGCACATAAGCTTGTGTAATTTTGTGTATAAGGTGATATCAAAAGTGTTGGTGAATAGATTGAAAGTATATCTATCAGATCTTATCACCCCATTCCAAAGCGCTTTTGTAGCAGGTCGCCTTATACAGGATAATATCATGGTGAGTCATGAAGTATTCCACCATCTGGAGAGCAAAGGGAAACCGAATAGGGTGGAGTGTGCCGTAAAGATGGATATGCAGAAAGCCTATGACCGGGTGGACTGAGACTTCTTGCTAAAGAGCCTGGATAATAGAGGTTTTGGACCCAAATGGGTTGGATGGATGAAAGCGTGTGTAACAACATCGACCTATAGGGTACTAGTGAATGGAAACCGAACCACACCTATCCAACCAAGTAGGGGCATCAGACAGGTAGACCCTTTTTCACCCTATGTCTTCATATTGTTGGCAGATGTATTGTCAAGGATGGTTGAGAGAGACATACATGAGAGGAAGTTGATAGGGATAACTCTGGGTAGGGGCTGCTCGGAACTACATCATCTATTTTTTGCAGATGACTCACTATTCTTTCTCCAAAGTACAGTAGAGAATGCAAGGCGACTAAAGGAACTCATAATGAAGTATTGCAGGGTGTCGGGCCAACAAATAAACGAGGTGAAATCTACCCTTACTTTCAATTGGGGAGCGAACTAGAATAGATGTGGGGAAATAGAATACGCCTTACAAATATCAAGCACGAGAGAACCGGGGAAATAGCTGGGCCTACCTGTAGTCTGGGGAAGATAAAAAAAAAGGCGGCACTAGGATACCTGAAGGAAATAATTAAGAATAAGATAAGCGGATGGAAAGTAAAGACCCTAAACCAAGCGTGTAAGGAAATTCTCATCAAATCAGTGATAACGGCGATCCTAGCATACATGATGAGCATGTTCAAATTACCGAAAACTTGGTGTGCGGAAGTAAACTCAATTATTGTGGACTTTTGGTGACGGCAAATGAACGAGAGTCGGAAGATCCATTGGAGAAGATGAAATGTCCTTACCAAAAGCAAAATCAATGGTGGTTTGGGATTTAGAGAATTGGAAACATTTAGCATGACCCTACTTGTGAAGATGTCCGTGAGGATGACAAACGAACCGAACGCACTATGGGTACGGGTAATGTGAGGGATATACTATTCGGGGAGGGACATAGTCACGTCTAGAAAGGAAGGGTGAACCTCATGGGGATGGACAAGTTTATTGAGCGGACTATGGAAAATAGGCGATAGGAAAACCATTCGAGCATTTTGGGACCCGTGTATTGACACGATCGAAGGCTACAAGATAGATATCCGACCGGAATGCGAGATAAACCGAGATATCATGGTCTCTGAGCTGCTCCTACAGGACCGAACCTGGAATGCTGCGCTGATCTGCAGCATCATCGAACCAAGGGTGGCTATGCAGGTGCTGCTGGTTCAGATTCCGCGACGGGAAGGGGAAGACCGACTGTTTTGGCCACATACGAACGACGGGACCATGACGGTTTGATCGGCTTACCATCGGATGAGGGACCTAGACGACACTCATCTAAACACCACGGCTAATCCCAGAGATAGAAATGAGGAAGGATGGCGCACCATATGGAAGGGTAACATGATATCAAAAGCTAAGAATTTCATGTAGCGGTCCACTCGAACTCGGTACCACTTATGAAAAACTTTCAAAGGAGAGGGCTGAATGTTTCGGTAAGTTGCCCGATATGTGGACTTGATGAGTATAGGGAACATATGGTGTATAAATGCAAGTGGACGGAACCACCATGGAAACCACCAATTTGACGATTGGGCATGAGCAAGACCAGAGGAAACAAGGATGACAAGGCACACCCAAGAAACAAGGTGGAGACTATGTATGGTGACATGCTCGACAATATGGAAAGCAAGATGTTGAGCGACGTTTGAAGGAAAAATGCCGAACCCGAGAGTCACGATCGAGGAAGTAAGGAGAACCCGCGAGTAGTTTGGGGGTGAGCCGAACACTGTGCAGGATGAATCGAACCCTAGAGAGGGCGAAAGGTTGGGGCACCAAAACAAGGAGAAATTGAGATAAATTGCGATGCGTCATGGTGTCCACGAACAAAGATGGGAGGGATTGGTGTAATTGAAAGAGATGAGGTAGGCCGTGTGAAAGAAGGGGCAAATAGAATGTTGCAGAGACCTGAGGCCACGACATTGGAGGCCCAAGCCATCTTACTTGGGACGAGGTTGGTGATAGAGAAATGATGGAAAAACGGATTGATCGAAACAGACTCGGAGATGGTGATCAACCAACTGAACAACAAGGCACACCATTGGAGGATCTAAACGGTGTGAAAGAATATCAAGGCTCTAGTGAGAGAAGTGGATGGAATTTCATGGAAGAAGATACGACGATCCCAGACAATTCGTTAGTGAAACAATTGCATGGAATTGCATGGAAAACACAAATTCGTTAACGAAACAAGCAAGACTACGAGTGCGACTAAGTGGTTGGGTTGAAAGACCCCCACTCTTATTAAGTAATAATTTGTTTAATGATTATAATAGCATCGAAACTAGTTTGACTCCGGAATGAATACAAGCATCTATTATAACAAAAAAAAACTGTGTTCTGTTGATGTATAGGGTGTAGATTTGCAAAGGATTTAGGGATGACGATTAAAACTATTTTAACGGAAAAATAACCTGTTTATAGCAATTAATATATATATATATATACACACACACTTCAATGATAGTATGTGAAACAACACTCAAAATAGAAAATATATTATGCAATATAATGCGAAGTGTGTACGTTTAAAAATAATTTTTTTTTTATATCATACTACAATTTTGTAGAATAAAGTCAAGCGTGAATTTAGCCATCAAAAAATTAATGCATTTGTTGGATCACGTACTTTGGTAGGACTATGTTCGGGTTGGCCCTCTCGCTGCTCCTGTGACCTGCACGACAGGAAAGTTTCGGTTTTTCCTGTTGTTTCACCTCCAACGATCAAGTCAGTCGAATGTTCGTTTATGGGGGAGTAAATGCAGAGAATAGGGAAGGTGAGAGTATTCAATTCAACATTAAAATGAGAAGAGAGGTGAGTATAACCCTCACCTCTAACCGAGTCGGGTCAGAACTGACCATGGTCATCTGAGGTGTCATATGGTTAAGTGACCATGGTTAGGCGCTTATTAATGTGCTGATTGGACAAGTACTTTTGGCAAACTGTCTTCTCAGTCCTTTTTGTCAGGCGTGTTTGTGTCAATCTTAAATGGTCGTAAGTAGGTCAAGGGGCACCGTTTGAGAGGATGAAGGTACTCAATTGTCTCCATGTCATGCATTGTACATTGTGTCATATTGGCTTCTGGCTAAGGGCAGAGGATGCGTTCCACTTGGTGGTGCGCCATTGACGAGAGGCGCGCCCCCACTTGCTAAAGCCATAGTGATGACGACGTAGTTCTCCAAGGGAAGCCAGGTGGTCTTGATGGTTCAGAGGTGGCGTGCCTGGTGGCCTTGATGGTGCAGAGGTGGTGCGCCTGGTGACCTTGATGGTGCGGAGGTGGAGCGTCTGGTATAGCTTGGGTCATCCTATTCATGGGTCGACATATAAGGTAACACCATGGGCCGACATGGGTCATCATGTTCATGGACTAGATTTATCATGTGCATAGATGTATATGGCGCGTTTGATTACCTTATAATATTGTTTGGAAAACTCTATAAAGAGAGATTCAAGTTTCGACAAAGGGAGGAAGACAAAACTTGCCGTAAGCTACGACAATTGAAATAAAAAAAGTGAAAAAAAAACGAAAAAAAAATAGAGAAGAAAAGAGCGAAAAAAATTCAAAGTGAGGTATCAGGTGAAAAATAGAGAGAAAATTAGTGAGGTCTCGGTTCCTCGTACGTTATCTAAACTTTAAATAACTTAGGTGTATCTTTCTCGTATTCAGTGTTGTATTTATATTTCTTGATGTGAATGCAATTTATCTTATCGATATTATGTGTTAATAGTTATATTTCATATAAAAATCGTACTCAATTTTAAGTTTGGTATAACTTTGGGGTCATTTTAGGCATTTGTAAAAGTTATGTTTTTTTTCTAAAAAAAATATTTTCAAAACTAACTTAGGTCATTCTTGAACTTTAATGAAGATTATAACTCGGTCCTTAGACTTTCGGGTCATTCTGGGACTTTACCGAGTGTTAAAAACCAAACCAAAAAGGTTTGGGACCATTTGTGCAATTATTTATTTATTTTTGTAATTCAGCTCATTTTTTTAAAAATTGCATTTTGTTCCATGAACTTTTCTGGACATTCCATGACTTCTCAAAGTGTTACAAATAAGTCCAGAATAATTTTCGGGTTATTTTGGAAATTTACCAAGTGGTTATTTTGTAAGTCCAGAATAGTTTAGAGTCATTTTTGTACTTAAAAATATTTCCAGTTCAGTTATAATTTTTGAAAATTACATTATTTATTCCTAAACTTTTCTTGACATTCCATGACATAGGGGTGATAAAAAAAGGACAGTTGGACTAAATTCCCGACAACACTGGCCTGAGTAGGACCAAGACCAAGCGACCGTGTTTTTCTTCTTCAAGGTCGGTCTCGATCTCGTTTTTTTTTTCTTCTGGAAATCCCGTTTAGAACCGGCCCAGACCGAAGGAATGTGGATTTGGGATTTTCATAATACCACACCGAAAGGAATGTGGATTTTGGAGGTTTGCTATCTCTATAAAAGTTGTATCGTGATAAATTTACTAAAGAATATCGTGAGCTAATAGTGATTTTTTGAGAGGTGAACTATTCTTTCGCCTTTTACTAAAGAATACCGTGAACTCATAGTTTTTTTTTTGGGTGCAGATTTGGTCCAGGACAGAGACCGGCCCGAGTCAAGAAAGATCGACTCGGGCGGTCTTTTTTGGCCGAGGTCGGTCTCATTCCTCCAGAAAGCAAGACCGAAATTTCGGGCACGGTCTTGTCTTTAGGACTGAACCGGCCCGCCCATGATCAGCCCTACTTGTTAGAGGTTATGTAATAGTTTGTGTTGTTTAGAAGTGTGTTATTTGAGTTTTATGTATGTATCTTGAGTCTTCTAGTAATCTTCTTGAGTATTCCATAATTCTCATGTAATCTTCTCATTTAGGATCGTACTTAGACTATAAATAGGTGTCATGGTCATTGTAAAAGATGAACTTGTTCATTCAATGTAAAATCAGTTCTTCTACTCTGTTTTCTGTTATAACAGAATTCAGTTGCTTCAGTCCTAAGCAATCCATTTCTTCTTCTTCTTGCTGTGATTTCTTATTCAAACTGTCTAAAACTACCATGACTAGAATAATTTTCGGATTATTTTGGAACTTTACCAAGTGTTGCAAATAAGTCCAGAATAGTTTAGAGTAAATTCTATCATTTTTTAAAAATTTATTTCCAATTCATCTCGAATTTTAAATAATTGCAGTTTGGTCCCTAGACTTTTCTGAACATCCTAAGACTTCTCAAAATATGACAAGTTAGTCCAACGAGCTTTATATCTTCAAAATCATTCGTGTACGTTTGACACAGTTTTACAATGACCCCAAAGTTAAACTACAATTTTTTTCGCTCAATTAAATTCATTATCCTCTTGTGTATTTATTTTAAACTAACTCGTACATAAAAAATCTTTGTATATGGTTTTTTTTTTTTAGAAAATACACGTAATCGTTTTGGCCAAACATGATCAAAACGAGTAATTCGGGTAAATAAGTGATAACAAAATTCAAAAGCAAGGTAAACTACCGAAAGGGCGGAGTATGGGCTCGCGATCCCTTAAGGCATAATCAAACCCCCCAACTCAATTCTCTGGACGTAGACCTTTCCAAGCCCTAGGATGTTAACTCCATGTACCCTATGCAAATTTTAGGATTCCGATTAGCCTTTAATTAATCGGTGGCGACTATTTCATTTGTCTGGTCTGGTTGATGACCCTGCTCAACCGGAACCGTCGCTCGCCAAGACCCAAAAATTTTGAATTTTTGTTTTCAAAAAGGATTGGGGAAAATCGAATCCGATGTCCGACAATTTGGCGACTCTGCTGGGGATGACTTTGTTTAAAGGGTTTAGGCTTTCTCATGTTTGCTTTGCCGTATCTTATTTTTTATATTCGTTTTGACTGTTTGCTCATGTTTGCAGTTTTTAAATTTTGTTTGTTAATCGATATAAATGGAATTATTCAAGACGATTAATTTTTTTTTTGGCACACACCACGCTGGTTATCATTACTCGCTCGGACCTGGAGCACATTAAGATCTTAGGGAGTTTAGTAGGGAAATGCGCCCGAAGCGGTTTGGACCGCCGACAAGCACCCAAAAAACTTAACTCGATGATCGGAATGGGCCCGTGGTCGTATTTAAGGTGTGAGATTCCGTTGGTTCAGAGGACCTAGAAATTTCATCCATTTAGAACAAAAGCTCCACGCCGTGTTTAACGTCTACCAGTTTTGTGTGTATTTTCATTTTTGGGACCAACTGATGTAAAAGGGAATTCATACGAAGTATTTGGATGCGATATGGACCCACAATTCATGAAGAATATTCAGCCCAACTGTTGTGAAATAGAAGTCAACCCAACAAATGTAGATGGAAGTTCGACCCATTGTGTAAATGTGTTTTGTTTTGGCCCTAGATCATGACATGTATAGGATTGAACCTTTTGTATTATATATTCCAGACTCCTGTAAATGTACTAGGAATCTTACTAATGAAATTTACATTCTCGCACTTGCATTGGAATTTCCTAAAAAGAAATGTCAGTTCCGTTCATTTTATCTTGTATCCTTATGACGTTTCACGCGTCATCTTTGGTAAGGATGAAGCAAACAAATCATTGCCCTCACATTAAGTCCCCTACGGTCAAAATTGCCCGAATATGGAAACTCATGACAAAAGAGAATCAGAAATACGTGAACGAGAAGATTGGAGAGGTCCACAAACTCGCAAACTACAAAGTCAACTGGGCTCTCCTTGATGCCTTGTCTGACTACTGGAATGTGGAAAAAGTTAAACCCTAAACCCTAAAAAAAACTAAACTCTAAACCCTAAACCAAACCTTAAATCTCAAACCCTATACCTTAAACCCCTAAATCCTAGACCCTAAAAAAAACAAAACCCTAAACCCCTAAACCAATGCCACCCATGTTTGGCCAAACACCTACCATGCCATCCGTTTTCGTCCAAATCCCCACCATGTCCACAAATCCCTACCATGACACCCTAAACCCTAACCCAACGCCCGACAACGACGATTCAAATAGAGTTGACACATATCAGCTCATAAATCTGAGGTTGATCGCCCTATGGCCAAGCCAATCACTTGGTTTCATCAGCTCGTATTAGTCAAGATGGCTCACCCTTCTTTCCCGTTTCTCCATATTTTGGGGATTGTTGCGCAATAATGGTGTGCCATATGTCCTTCCAGGGTTCCCATTCGCTTCATCGAACCATGTTTCCGTGGTGGTTCTCTCAAGGTGGCACGCCATGTCATCATAATGTCCATTCGATTGTCACCTCATGTCTTGTCTTTGCTCTGCCCGAGGTAATTATAATGTGTAGACATCATGATTACCCTTTCAAAATTCAAATTTTACTTGGCCCTTGTTGTGCCACGTGGCCCGGCTTCTAGAAGACTACACTTCCCAAGAAACCTTTCAGTTCCCAAGGGGGACATGACCATTCGACGTGATGGTTCAGAGGTGACCTTTGTGGAGGAGAATGGTTCGACTTTTCTTCATAAACCCATCTTGTTACCTCATTTTCATTCACATTCAAAAACCATAAGTTTCCTCTCTCTAAAAGTTCTCCATTCTCTCTACAAATTCGATGACTTCCTTGGAGTTTCGGTTCTTGTTTTTGAGGCGTGATTCAGTTTCACAGTCAACATAGCTTGGTGCACCACCTTCTCGGACCACCTAGATTGATACCTCAAAGTACTCCACCGAGTTATGTAGAAGGATACCGCCCCCACTTCATTTTCAGGTGAGGAACAATTTTTTTCCCCTTCGAGTTCACGGATCCGAAACCAAATTTCCTTTCCAAAGACATTTTTGAAAGGTCCGTCGAGGAGTAGGGAATGGACGAGAGCTATTGAATTAGGTATCCCATTCCTGATGAGGCAGACCCCGAAAATTCTCACCCTACGAGTGTTCCTCAACCGGCGAGGAAGCCATCTTCCCCCTTCAAATCGACGTTGGGTTGAGGATTCATTATTGTTCCAAAATATTAGAAATGTGTATATATTACGAAGTGTCCCCTACCCAAATCGTTTTTAAAAAATGCGGATATCCATATTCATTAGTCATTTTCCATCATTTTTATCGTCCCGATTCAAACCGTTTCAGAGTCTTCCTTTTTGTTAGTTGGGGCCCCGATCCCAATCAATCTTGGAACTCCAATTGGAAGGACGCGTATTTTTTCTTTAAGGGGGAGTCTCTCTCCCTTCCGCGAAGGAGATGTCCGAATTGGACATGGAGACACTCACCAACATTATTGTCGAACATGAGCATGGCGGTGCCATATACATGTCTAAGGCGACCACCGAAGTAGACTTGAGGATGACGAGCATATCACTTGTAGAGCGTCGCCCATCTCTGTCATGGGTAATAACCCTTTTCATTTTTATTTTGCAGAGGATGATTTTGCACGCCTATCTCATGCCTTTACCTTGATTCTGGAATAGAGGCGCGGGAAGAAGTTCCGCAAGTCGTCGAAGAAAGGCGGCGCTCCCGAGGGATCGAAGAGGAGGATTCAATCGTCCAGTAACCACAAATGGAAAACGGTATACCGAGAGGAGGTGAATCCCATCACTGCGCCGCATGAGGCTCTTAGTCCCGAGTCTCAAGAGGTCGTCGCCGCTTTTAAAGGTGTAGTTCCGTATTCTCGTTACTCTAACGATTCCCTTATTCTCTGACAACTAAGAATCCTTCACACTAAGAAGTATGGTGCGCTAGTAGTGACGGGTTCCACGATCCTGTGGTCTTACACCGAGTTTTGTACTGGTTCTACAACTAAGAAGTTGTCGAGGAGTAGACGAACATCGACGCGTCATGAGCCCATCCCTCCGTAAGAGGTTGTCGATGAGACTCCATAACTCCAGGGCGCGCCATTCCAGAAGAAGTGGTGTCCGAAAAGGAAACAAGGGGATTACTTGGACCCCGTCTTTGATCTCCACAGGTACATCAAAGTTGCGGGAGGCGATACTCCTCCTACCGAACTTGGACCCCCTGCGAACGTGTTCACGACGTCCCCCTTGTGCGAGGCAATTCCATGGTGAAACCCAATTTGGGGTTTCACCTGCTTACGGTATCAGTATTCTGAGATCAAACTAGATGTTGAAGAAAGAACAGATCGATGAAGAAGGATTGAAGAAGAAAGCTTCGACTACAAGAAACTGAATAACAGAAATAACAAACTTCTGAAATCTTACTATCAATGAAAGATAAAGTTACAACGGCCTTGAACCTGTTTATATACTAACAGAATGACAGAGTAACAATCTTGAAGATTCTAGATTACACACGAAGACTCCACAACAAACTATGTTCTTCTAGCATTAACTTGCCCCGTAAGTAATCTAGTGTTCATACTTGAGTCAATTCCGTATGATGTAATCAACTGTCCTGGTAATCTTCCATACGCCTTTCATATACAGCCTAACATTCCTCTGAGAAGTTCTTTTCTCAACTTCTTTCTTTGACCTTGAAATGTATAAATCCTGAACAGAGACTGATGCTGAAACTAGAGAACTCCAACATATCTATTTGCATACTACTAAAATCACACTCTGAAACGCATAATCATTCAATCAATGAGAGAGGTAGACTATCCACTGAAATCATAAGACATTTCCATCAAAACAGTTCTTACTCAGCAGTGCTAATACATAGAATTAGTTGATATCTGATTTTATTATGATTTGACTGACAGGGAGGTTTTCACTTGCCTCCATCTTACCAATGAAGCTGGGAGGTTTCCAATTTGCCTCCATCCTACCAGACTCAAACTTCTACAGAGTATTTTGACGTTGTCTTTGTAGATGCTGTTTTTGGCACCTAAGCTTCACCTTATGTCAGCATTTTTTTTTATAAGCTCTGTTGATGAACTAAATAGATGGAAATTCAATCTTATTAGACCAAAGATATCTACCTATATTGATTGACGGAGAGTTAACCAAGGTGAGCAGATAGTTCTATATTGATTTACTAATAACCATCATTCCTAAAAACTATAACATAGACTAAGAAATACCATATGCAGAGAAGAGATAATTAATCAGCCTGCAAATGGCTTATGAAGAGTTTATGAAATCAGCACATCCTGTCATGAAATATACACCCAATGTAAAGAAAAAAATAAGAATGAACAACCAGAGAAAAATAGAAGCACAGAAAGAAGCAGAAAGACGACCCAAAACAATCACCAGGAAAAACATAAATCATATCACACTAGATTACTCATGATCAAAGTCCAACTCAACACTACTACTAGACTTAGAAGCACACATGCTGCCATAACCATTACACTGACTATCAGACTGAATATCCTCGAATGTCATAACTCCAAGTTTATTACGAAACTGAGAAAACAATTTTCTCACAATTACATAACTCAAGATGTTTGGTAAGAATATCAACAATTTGATCAACTGCAGGAACAAAATTGACAATGATTTGACCATATTGAACTTTCTCACAAACAAAACAGAGATCAAGTTCAACATGCTTCATCTTGGGATGATATATCAGATTCTCTATCAAGGCAACAACTCCTGAATTATCACACCATAAGATAGGAATAGATGAGAGTTTAATTCCAAGTTCAGTTAACAAAGAAACAACCAAAAACACCTTACACATTGCATAAGCTACAACTTTATATTCAGCTTCACAACTAGACCTTGAAATCACTTATTGCTTTTTCAAACTCCACACTATAGGGTTATTATTCAGCAGAAGATAATATCCATATAGAGATTTCCGAACAATAGAATCACTACCCCAGTCAGGATCAACAAAAGACACAAGATTTACCTCTGATGAAGGAACAGGAGGTGCTCTAAACAACAAACCAGGATAAATCGTTCCTTTAAGATACCTCAAAACTCTTAAACCTGCCTTCCAATGATGCTGAACAGGATGTTGCATAAACTAACTAAATTTGTTGACTGCAAAACTAATATCAGGTCTAGTAATACAAACATATTGTAACGCTCCTATAGTACTCCTATACATGGTTGAGTCAACAGGAGAAGAAGAAGAAGAACCTGCTTGAGACGAATTCACCTTACTGAGAAAGTTCCTTGACATTGGTGTAGGTAAAGAGGATGCATTTGATATTCCTACCTTGAGCAACAGATCAGTAAAGTATTTCTTTTGGGACAGAAGGAAGCAATCATCCCCAACTTGAACGTCCATGCCTAGAAAATAGTTCAGCAATCCCAAATCCTTCAATTTGAATTCATTATTGATTTGTTTTATGACATCTTCCACCACTTTTGAGTCACTACCTGTAAGTACTATATCATCAACATAAACTAAAAGATAAACACTTCCTTTGTCATTATTCTTTAAAAACAGACAGTTACCAGCAAGTGAAGTAAGAAATTTGAGGGAATTAAGCAAGAAACTTTTGAATCTTTCAAACCATGCTCTTGGTGCTTGCTTAAGTCCATAGAGAGCTTTATTCAATCAGCAAACAAGTACTCTACCTTGATCATCACATTGCTCAAATCCTAGAGGTTGCGTCATATACACATCCTCAAATAGCTCACCATGCAAAAATGCATTATTAACATCAACTTGTCTCAACATCCACTTATGAGACAGAGCTAGTGTGAGAATAATTCTCACTGTAGGTGACTTAACCACAAGACTGAATGTGTCTTGAAAATCAAATCCTGTTTTTTGTGAAAATCCCTTGGCTACTAGTCTTGCCTTATATCGTGCCACTGATCCATCTGAGTTCTTTTTTATTTTAAACAACCATTTGCAGTCCACTGGAATCCTGCCACCAGGTAACAATGTAAGACCCCATGTGTTGTTGACAGCTAAAGCATTGAGTTCTTCTTGAACATCCTTTTTCCAGTGTGGAGACTGCATTGCTGTGTATATGTCATTGGGTGTAGAATAAATCAGCTCATCAAATGTCTGAATAGATGTTGTTAATGCATTTTTTGATCTTGTTTTAGACCTGGTAATCATAGAATGAGTATTAGTACGCTCTGTTGGAATTTCATGATCCGAAGGTGCAACATTGGAATTGGACAGCATGTTGTTATTATTAGACACATGTACAAGACTTGAATCTTGAGGAACATACCTGATTGATTCTTGATTTTCTGCAATATCTTGTATTCGAGATAATATAGCTGACGGAGTAGAGTCACGAAGGGAGTCCATGGAAGGAATCATCCCTGTACCTTGAGGTACATATCTAACTACATTATCAGGCATTGGGACATAATGCATCCCCTAATCAACATTATTAACCTCATTACTTACTGGTGAATTAGGACTTACTGAACATGGTGATATGTCTGCATCACTAAGATGATTATCTCCTGCAGAATGTAGAGGCTGAGAAGAGCTGTCAGATTGTAAAATGGGATTAGACGACAAATGTTCATCAATAGGATTACAGATAGACGAATTGAAAGGAAGAAAGAATGGAACAGAAGTCTCAGTGTTCTTGACAGCTGAGGATTGCATAAAATCACCTTGCTTACCTGCAAAAGAAAATACTGATTCATGAAATTTAACATGCCTAGAGACATACACACGACCTGAGGAATCGAAACATTTATACCCATGTTGATTGGCACAGTAGCCCAGATAAACACATGGAGTAGATCTAAAATCCAGTTTATGCTTGTTGTAGGGTCGTAACAAAGGAAAACATAAGAATCCAAAGACCCTTAGAAACTCATAATCCGGAGCCTTTAAAAACAATTTCTCATGAGGAGACATATCTAACAACACTTTCGTGGGCAATCTATTTATTAGAAACACTGCAGTAAAGAAAGCATTTGTCCAATACTGCATAGTAAGGGAAACATGTTTCATTAGAGTTAATCCCATTTCCACAATGTGTCTATGCTTCCTTTCAACTATGTCATTTTGTTCAGATGTATATGGGCATGTAAATCTATACATGATGCCATAGTAAGACAAATAGGAAGCAAGAGATCGAAATTCTCCATCATTATCAGTTTGTATGGCTTTTATATGAAATCCAAGTTATTTTTCTGCAGATTTGTGAAATTCTGGAAAAACTTTAGCAACATTACTTTTTCTATTTAGAAAATAAATCCAGCTGAATCGAGAGTACACATCAACAATGCTCAAATAATAAGAACACCCATTAGAAAGCAGAGGACAAGGTCCCCAGAGATCCATTTCAATGAGTTCAAGACGATTATGATAGACTGTGTTTGATTGAGTGAATGGAAGTTTACAGCATTTTCCCACAGCACATGCAACACATGAATCTATGACAGATATGACAGATATGTTGTTATATTTAACTATCATCGATAGAGTCTGATCAGAGGGATGTCCAAGTCTTTGATGAAGAATAGATTATTTCAAATTTACTCTACTAACAAGACAATGTATATCAGAATCACTCATTTTATTCAACTGATTATTGCTATTAACAGAGTCATATATCTCAGCAGTATTAACATTTGAATTGATCAAAAAAGTAGACTGATTATACTCTACAGTTGTATTCACTAATTTGCTAAAATCGACTTTGTACGGACCATTGCTTTCAACGCCAGAAAGAAGAATTTGCTTTGTACCAACATCCTTTATCGGACAGCAGTTTGGATGAAATTCAAAGAACACTTCATTTTCCTTGGTGAACAGTGAAGAACAAGAGGTTTAGTGAAGAACAAGAGGTTTAGTTGCAGTATTAATGACAGAATTTCCTACACTATTTATATCAAGATATGTACCATTAGCAACTTGAACCTTACCTGATCCAAGATATGGATGAATTCCTTTACCTGGAGGAGGCCCCTTAGCAAAGTGATTAGTGGCACCAGAATCAGGATACCACGTCTTGTCATTTGCTTGAGCTGAATGAGTTGTCAGATTTGCTTGTTTGTCGATTGCTGGAACTGTAGGATAGATCGGATGAGATGGAGGATAGGATGGAATGTAGTATAAAACAGGTGCAGGAATATATTGATTGTAGTAAGGTTGAACAAGATTTGGTTGTTGAGTAGGAAACATCATGTGAGGTTGAGATTGAGGCTGAGAAACTGGTAAAGAACAGGAATAAGATTGATTAATCTACTGAAAAGGTTGTATAGCTTGAGGCTGAGTCATGGATGAGTATATAGGAACCTCTCCTTCACTGTTCCATTGTACCATTGAGGTAAGATTAGCACTCATGTCAGAAGACTGGGTTGTGACACATTGAAAGTTCACATTGAACCTTTGAAAACATATGTGAACTAGATGTCCGAATTTACCACATAATTGACATTGAGGCTTGTTATTCCCAGCACCCCTGCCTCTGCCTCGTTCTCTTCCATATCCTTAATTATTAGCTTGATATTCTGGTATCAATTGTTGGCATGTATCTGTATGTTGAGTCTGACTTGAAAAAGGATTAGCTGAACGCACTGATAACCTTTCACAGTAACATTAGCAGTAGGAAAAGTATTTTCAAAACTAATTTCCTTCTGCCTTGCTTCAGCATCAAGCAGAACTAAAGGGATGGATGCGAAGTCGTATGGATTTCTACTCGCATGGATAACAGACACAATATTATCATATTGCCCTTTTACACCATTTAGGATGATAGATATTTGTTGCATTTCCTCTATGGGGTGTCCACAACCAGCTAAGCTATCGCATATCAATTGTATCTCATTCAAATATTCCCTCATAGATTGATTGAAGTGTTTTCTAACCTTCAATCTATCATACAGATTCATTATCCTGGTTGTAGATGAAAAGGAGAACTGCTTGTGCAGTTTGGCCCAAATCGACGCAGCTATCATGCATCCTACAAGTCGTTTGCTGATTGAGGTTGATATGGATGCAAGAAGCCACGAAACTAGAGAACTGTCTTGTTGAGTGTGCTTCGCAAATCTGGATTGACTACTTACTTTCCATTTCCACCATCTAGCCAATGCGGAACATGAACAGCTCCAAACAGCAGATCTTCAAGGTTAAATCCTCGCATTGCCATAAGCACTTGTTATTTCCATGACTGGAAATTATCTTCTCCAGTCAACTGACATATGCGTTTGTTGAAGAATGTAGGATAATTTTCTTCCATGATGATATGAGAGAATCTTCGAGCAAGAAGAAAACCAGAGTAGCAAGTTGATATATCAGTTAATAACCGAAAGAGCAGGATGAAGATTATACCAAAAATCATATTAATTCTATAGAGATCCTGCAGAATCGTGTGATGATGACTCTGATACCATATCAGTATTTTGAGATCAAACCAGATGTTGAAGAAAGAACATATCGATGAAGAAGGATTGAAGAAGAAGAAATGAAGAAGAAAGCTTCGACTACAAGAAACTGAATAACAGAAATAACAAACTTCTGAAATCTTACTATTAATCAAAGTTAAAGTTACAATGACCTTGAACCTGTTTATATACTAACAGAATGATAGAGTCACAATCTTGAACATTCTACATTACACACGAAGACTCCACAACAAACTAAGTTCTTCTAGCATTAACTTGCTCCGTAAGTAATCTAGTGTTCATACTTGAGTCAATTCCTTGTGATGTAATCAACTGTCTTGGTAGACTTTAATACGCCTTTCATATACATCCTAACATACGGGGGGCGTCCCCTGGGTCACCGGGCACCGGTGTCAACCAGATACGGGGCCTTGGACGAGGTGGTGTGCCACGGGCTCACCCTCTTGACACAGGTACACCTTTACTTTTTGCTTGACCTTGCGTTTTAGTTTACCAATTTTCCTTACATTGTAGATGATTCCTGCCTAACTTAGGATCGGTGAGTCCATTGTTGCCCTGGCTGAGGAAAGGGCGACGACAACTGACAGGTAGAAACGTTCCTTGGCGGAGGCAGAGTGACGCCTTATTGAGGATAGGGTCACCCTTGATGTTCTGAAGGTTGAGGCGGGTGATAGCAATAAGAAGCTTCAGGTGGCGCTTGCTCGAGAGATTGACTTCATGGATCAAGTCGAGTCGCTCAAGAAATAGCTTGGGTTGCTAAGCATAAAAGCTGGCGAGATGGAGCAACACGTTCTTAGGGTCGAGGAGCGCGCCCTTAGGTCCATGGAGAATGAGTGAATCCTTAAGCATGAGGCAGCCAAATGTATCAAGGAGGGCATCGAGGAGTATAAGAAGAGTGATTCCTTCAACATGGACGCGACCATGGCGTGTCGCCCCACATTTATGGGTTTCTTCACTTCTATCGAGTAGGATGTCAACAAATTCTTCCTCGGATTTGACTTAGCGCGCCTTCAATGTATGAAGGACTACCTCGCCATGAAGCAGAGAGAGAAGAGCGCGGAGGAAGAATACTCGGAGAATGAAGGTGAGTCCTCGAAGGCATCTCAATCCATACATTCTAGTGGCACGCCTCTTTTGCCCGAGGGCGAGCCACTTCCACTTCCACCTCCTCCTCCTACGACTTTCGACGCCTCCCCTAAGGGTGATGATCAGAACCTACCTTCCGATGACGCGGCGCACTAGGACTAGTAACTTGATGTTTTATTTTGTTAGTCATAGCGACGCCATTTGGGTTATTACTCTTAATAGGGATTTTTGTAAATGTGACGCTGTCGTTACGGTAATCAATTGCAGATTTCGTTTGGTACTTGATTTATTTGTCTTTTCCTTATATTTGATCATATTTAGGGCGACGCCCTTTGTGTAGTCGTACATTCTCCATTTTTGTCGCCAACCCAATTGTTTGGTACGATCATTTTGGTCATTGCCCATGTTTAATACGACACCATCTACAGAGATGTCGCGGCGCTCACTGAGGTGTACACGTCGAGGTGTATACTCTTTAGTCGAGGTGTCATTGACCATGTCCTTGAATGAATCGTAGGTATTATTGGATTTAAGCATTGGTATATCACGAGTAGCGGCGCGATTTTGACTTTCATAGACATATATAGTATTTTTAAGACTTAAGCATATTGTAATTAAGTCATATTTTCCATAAACATGAATTTGCAAGTTACATGCATGCCTTAGGCGGCGCCATTTTAATCACAGAATCTTTTTCAAGTGCTCCGCATTGAACGTATTCTTCAGCCTTTTCCCATGTTCGTCTTCGAGGACGTATGCATTCGGGTGGGGTATAATGGCAACCTTATAAGGACCTTCCCACTTTGGCAATAACTTGTTCATCATGTCTTGTAGCAAGAACTCGTTTCTTCTCCATACCCCCCAAACAATTGGCGAGACAAGACTCGCCTGTTGTAATATCGTGCTGTAGCGAAGCGCATCTTGACTTGTAATTGGTCAGATGTCTATTTTTTTCGTAAACCAGATCCAGTTTGAGACGCCTTTGCTCATCATTGGACTTTGCTTCAAAAATCTCGAACCTATGAGACGTCACAACTATTTCAGTTGAAGCCACGACTTTTGAGCCATAAACGAGTCTAAAGGACGTTTACCCTATGGCCACCTTGGGTGTGGTACGCAGTGCCCAGAGCACATTTTCCAGCTCCTCATTCCATTTTCCTCCTAAGGCGTCCACCCTTTTCTTCAATCCGTTCATGACAATCTTGTTTGCAGCTTCGACTTGTTCATTGGCTTGCGCATGCTTTACCAAGAAATGCATGTGCTCAATTTTTAGCTATTCATAAACCATTTTAATTGTCTTACCAAAAACTGCGGGTTATTGTCACTTACTAGGATGCTCGGAATCCCGTATATTGAAATGATTCTCGACTTGATAAACTCTATCACCCAGAATTATGTTGTGGATACTAGTGCCTTTGCCTCAATCCATTTCGAGAAATAGTGGATGACCACTATTATGTAGGAGCATTGCTTAGATTTTGGCAATGGCTCGAGCAAGTCGATCCCCCACTGTCCAAATGTCCATGCGACATTGATACTTGTTAATTCTGCTGGGTGGTGCACCAGCTTTGGCCCATATCTGTGGCACGACTCGCATCTCACCACCATATCCATCACTTATCTGTTCATAGTGGGCCAGTGATACCACCACCATATTCTTTCGAACAATGCACCTTTACCCCTCATGGAATGCGGCGTACCCTTCGTGCACTTCCCTTAGATAGTAATCGTGTCGGTCTAAGTGACGCATTTGAGAAAAGGTGTTGAGAATCCCTTTTTGTAGAACGTTGTAGTTGGGAGCTATCCTTATGATTCGCCTTGTCTCGATCTCATCATCCGGTATCGCTTCTATTTCAAGGCGCCTTCCAGGCGTGCTTGGTCAACGCGTCCACCTCTTGCTTCGCTTCCCTCGGTATCACTTCTATTTCAAAATTGTCGAACCATTCCACCAATGCCTTCGATTATTTCATGTACACCTTCATTTTCTCTCCCTTTGTAGCGTACTCTCCTTTAACTTGGTATACCACCAATTGGGAGTCATAGTAAACATGTAAGGAAGCAATGCCAATCCCTTTTGCAAGCCTCAATCTGATGATCAACGCTTCATATTAAGCGTCATTGTTTGTGGATTTAAATGTCAGCACCAAGGCATATCTGGGAGGGGTGTCGCCATTTGGTGTGGAGCGTCCAAGAGTTTTCCAATTCCTTTGGTTTGAGTGGTGCCTCAGGTGTGCAACTCAACTCGGCAATGAAGTATGCCAATGCTTGACCCTTTATTGCATTTCTTGGAGTGAACCTTATTCGAAATTTGCTTAGTTCGATCGCCCATTTTATCATCCTTCCTGATGCATCCGGTTTTTGTAAGAAGTGTTTTAATGGTTGATTTGTTAAGACGGTGATTTCATGTTCGTCAAAATAGGGTCGCATAGTGATACTTCTCATCTTAGATGTAATTCATTTCAGACTTGGTGAGGACCTTGGACACATAGTAGACAGGGACTTGGCCCTTGGCTAATTCCTTTACTTAGACTGAGTTGACATCTACAGAACTGATGCTTAAGTAAAGGCAAAAAGAGTCACCCTTTGATGGTTTGGCCATAGGTGGGAGCGTCTAGTGTCCTCAATGGTGCGGAGGTAGCGCGCCTGGTATGGCTTGGGTCATCGTCTTCATGGGCCGACATATAAGTGAACACCATGGGCCAACATGGGTCATTTCCTTCATGGACTAGGTTTATCATGTGTAGAGATGTATATGGTGTGCCTACGTCCCTAAATGGTAGCAGCGCTACTAGCTCCGTCGAGTCGGTTCTCGTTCGGGTCGCTTGATATATGCAGGTTAATACCCAACAACATTATCTTGGACAAAATATAATTTCAAAATATTCTAAATTCTATGAGAAATGAAAATCAATTATTCCAATTCATTATTGCTATCATAAAACAATTTAGTAAGGGAGTGTTATTTTTTTTTAATATTAAATTTAAAATACTCAACCAATGGGGAGTAAAAGTACTTATAGTTTTTTTTACCACAAAGAGTTGTTTCATTTCATTCCTCAATACTGTTTTCATAAACCGAAATACAATCATTCTTTAAAATTTCAACTAGTGGAAGTGGGGGTTGTAAAACCCAATCATGTAGTCTCACTCCTAATCTCGAGTGTTTTGCAATACAATTAGATCCTTCATTCGTTGTGCGTCTAACTATTGACCAATGTACCGACTCAAAGTTTCCTACCAAAGCTAGGATGTTGGAGCATACCACTACATTTCTCCAATTTTGTGCTCTCCCTTGTAGTTCTTCCATGATCCTCTTTGAGTCAGACTCAATTATGATATTGCGCCATCCTTGTTCCATCTCCATTCTCACTCCTAAGGGGATTGCCTCGGCTTCTACTGCATCAACATTCCATCCCTTTAAACATTTGTTCGTGCCCCCAATCAAACCGCCCCCACAGTGTTTTGTGAGCACCCTAATCCCACTCATATTTGTCTGACTACACTATGATGCATCACAATTTATTTTAACGTACCATTGGTTCAGTCTCCTTCACGTTTTCGGATCCCTAGGGTTTTGATTCAGTCTGGGGTTGGTTTGAGGTCGTCGGAATTTGTCATAAGCCTTTCTCATTTGCTCTACCACCTCCCTCGGGTTTGGTATCTTGTTTTAGAATGCCACCTTGCACCTTTCTTTCCAGATATTCCAGCTCGTTGCTAGGGACATCCACCACCTTGTCTCCTTGGTTTCGTGAGTTGTACTCGGTTTAATTCTCCTTGCTCGAATCCACTCCTCGACTAACGGGCAGTAACATATATTCTATATCATCTTCCCTTACGCACACCGGATAGTTCGTTCTACATTCATACCCTCCTCCTAAGAATTTTCATCACCGGTAAAGAATTGGTAAGGAACTTCCAAATGAAAATTTTTACCTTTGGCATTATGTTTGTATTCCACACGTCACTCCATATAGTCACAGGTCTATTTCCACCGTGTCCGATCTCTGGCATCCTTCCCGTTTCCGCCTCCCTTAGTCGATGATAGACCGTTTTGACTGACACCCTTCTATCGTCTGTATTTGGCCAAATAAGTTGATCTGGTGCTTGGTGTGTGGGCAGTTGTATTTTAAGGATGTGTACAACATCATTCGGAGTGGCCAAGTCGCGGATTAGATCCTCATTCCACCTTCAATTGGTTCTATCATATAGGGAACCCACCTTCAAATTTGGATTGTCTCGCCACGTATCTGTCGGTTCAAGTCTGAATCCCCACTTGGTATAAATCCATGGGTCAGCCCCCGCGCTTATCGTGGCTCCATTTCTTATTGTCCACATGCCCTTTAGAACTAGGGTGTCTCTTCCCTGCAACATACTCACCCATCTCCATGATGTTCTCCCTCCTTTTCCGTCTTCCCTAAATTTTCCTCTCGGGTAGTAGATACGTTGTAGTACCTTCACCTAGAGCGAGTTTGGTTCCTTTTTCACTCTGTCTGTCATCTTGTTAGTAGGGATGTATTGAATGTTCCAAACCACCATCTTCTTTTGTTTTTGCGAGGTCATCTCATTTCTTCCAATGTATTTTCCTTCTCTCACCTGTTTGCCCCCACCTAAATCCCGCTACAAGTACATTAATCTCTTTGCACCAGGTTTTTTGAAGTTTGAAGATACTCATCACATATGTCGGTATGACAGGTATAACTATTTTGATCAATACTTCATTTCCCGCCTGGTTTAGTGTGTTTGTTTTTCACCCTTGCAATTTGTCGTAGATTCTTGTCTTGAGATACCCCAAAGCCTCTCGTTTTGTTCTTTCCCGGATCGCTCATACTTGGTCTACCGAGTGTGTTTTCAATGGCTCTACATGTGTCCCCATCGGAAACTTGGTTGAAAACGAGGCTTGAATTTGCCTCATTTAATTTCTGTCCCGAGCTCCTACAATATTTTGTTATCACGTCCTTTAAACAACGCCCATTTTCCACTGTTCCCTTTATGAATAAGAGAGAATCATCTACAAACAGTAGGTGTAGCTCCGGACACCCTGTTTTGAGGATGATACCATGTAGGCGCTTTTCTCTCACTTCCTCCTCCACCTGTCTAGATAACACATCCGCCATAAGAATAAAGAGGTATGAAGAGAGAGGGTCTCCTTACCTTAGTCCCCTTGTTGGCCTGATGTAATCTGTCCTCTCCCCGTTGATAAGACCACGGTAACTAGGTGTTTTAATGCATGCTCTCATCCATGATATCTACTTTGCCCTGAAACCTCTCTTCTCTAGGCTCCTTAGTAAGAAATTCCACTCAATCCCGGCATGCACTTTTTGCATGTTTAGTTTTAGAGCACATTCCATTGTAGTCGCGTTCTTTCTTGCTCTTAGGTGTTGAAAACCCTCGTGTGACAATATGATGTTATCCTGTATTAGCCTACCAACCACAAATGCACTTTAAAACGGGGTAATCAAATCTGTGAGATAACCTTTGACCTTGTTTACTAGTACCTTTGATATCACCTTATAAGAAAAGTTGCACAAGTTAATAGGTTTATAATCAGATGCACAGTTTGGGTTTGGTATTTTTGGGATTAAGGTGATATCTGTCTGGGTAAGGGAATTAGGAAATGTACCTGTTTCAAGGAAGGATTTAACCGTAGTGAAGACGTATGCCCCCACGACCCCCGGAAGTCTGTCCGAACTTGGCCCCCTCAATCCTCCCAATTGGCAAACCGCTGTTCTCACCTCATCCATCGTTACATTCCGCCCCAGTTCAGCATTCATCTCATTCGTAATCTATCTAGGCATACAGTTCAGCACCTCATCATCCCTCTCAGTGTTTTTGGTCTCAAACACTTGGTTGAAATGATTTTATATCTCCCGATCGATCTCTTGGTCATTTGTCGTCCAGGTTCCATCCGCCATTTTTAATCGATGAATTTGATTTCTTCTTCTTCTTGAGTTTGTTATTAGGTGCAAAAAAGTTGTGTTCCGGTCACCCATATTGAGCCATTTTACCCTTGACCTTTGTTTCCAATAGATTTCCTCTTTTCTCCACAGGTCATTGATTCGTTCCCTCAACATTGTTTCTTCATCTTGGTTCGCATGTGTCAGATTGTTTTGGCTAATTTTTCTCAATCTATCCTTCGCCTTTTTCATCTCCACCATGTTATTCCCAAAGTGTTATTTGCTCCATGTTATCAAACTTCTCCTACACTCGCCCAGTTTTAGCCATAGGTTGCTTCCCCATTGACGGAGTCTCGCCCATACATTACTGATTATGTCCTTACATTCTGGATTTTCAAGCCACATCTATTCGAAATCGAATCCTCTTCTCCTTATTCTCCCTCCGTCTTCCGACGTTAGGATTAGAGGTGAGTGATTCAATTCCACTTCCACTTCGTTTTGACATTGAGCCTTAGGGAACATTGTCGCCATCTCGCATTTCCCAGTAGCTTATCCAGCCTTTTGTACACCTGCTCTGCCCCTCTTCGGTTGTTACACCACGTGAACCTTTGCCCGTTTGATCCCATATCTTCCATACCTATGTCATCAATGAAATTGTTGAAGATATCCATTTGTCTTTGTGATTTCCTTCAGACTCCTTCTTTTTCATGGTTGTGCGTTATCGTATTGAAGTCCCCCTGACATATCCATTCTTAGGAGTTTAGAAAGAATGAGGTGTAAATGAAGAGCTTAAAGCAACCTTTACAGAGAATTTCATCTTGTATTGCTTTAAACTTGAGAAATACACTAGGGGTAGACATCTATATATAGGTGAAGCTAGGGATATGAGAGCAAATATCCTAAACATGTGGACTTGTATGCAATTGTCCTAAACATTTGGACAATATGAACACTTATCTAAACTATAATCCCTAACATTCCCCTATGAAGATCCACTTCCTAATGTAAAACAAGACTCTAAACAACAACAAAAAAAAATAGAATTTGAAGATCATCAACATCTCATCTATCATCTTCAACCAACCTGATCAGACCTGGTCGCCAAATGAACTTGATTTTGATATTGTGGTCGCCAACTGCACATGTGGTCGCCAAATGCATATGTGGTCGCCAAATGAACTTCATCTTGTCATTGTGGTCGCCAAATCTTTAACTACCAATGACATCCTCAACTTGTGAACTTGATTTTGCTGCATTTGCATGAGTGATGTGAGCTGATCCAACTGATTTTAATGAGCACAGGTCTGCTCTATTACTTGAGAACCGAGCTGCACTAGAAGTGCACTGCAGAAGCACTAGGAAAACACTCTATAGGCACTGCAGATATACTGAATTTACAGGTTGCTTGAGTGATGTTACTAATCTGATTCAGCTTGGCCAAGCATGAAACAAGCAAAAGAAATGCTGAATCGAATGACGCAAACTCGTGATGCAGTAAACGTGCTTGAAAGGCACGCAGCAAAACACAGTAAAAAGCTGAAAACGGTGTTTGTAAACACACGTAGCTCAACATGAAATCACCGAGGTTGCAATCATCGAATAAGGAAAGTGCAGCGCTGCAGCTTACACTAGGATATCCATATAAAAGAAACGAAAACAGAAGAGACCATAGCATGAGCAGATCAGCCTCAAACAACACAAATTCAGCCCAACCAGAGAAATCAGCCTCAACTTTCCAGAATATCAGTCTAGCAGCTTCAATGAATCAAAGGAATCAGTCCTTCTTTAATATAGATCAGATCAGGAGCGAATATCAGCATCATATAGCATCGTAAGATCAAAACTAATCTCAGCAAGCAGCTCAAATTAATCTCAGCATGCAACCAGGAGTAATTTCAGCAAAACAGAGATGTGCAGCAGGAAACACAATTGATTCTCAAGAGACTTACAGCAGTATGATCACAGGTCTGATCATACTAATTGACTCTTTGCGAAGGTTGATCCAGCAGGAGGAGGAACGAAATCAACTTGCTGGAACCAAAACAGATCTGAACCAAAAAAGAGGATGCTGAAACCGAAACAGAGTAACAGCTGATGTAACTTCGATCTGAAGAAACGATGCTGATTTGATCTTCTATCCTGATCAGATCTTCTGCAGGATGAGATTGAAGAATCGCTGAATTGCAGACGCATCGCAATGCTGGAGTGAATCGGATCGGTGACAAACTGTAATACACGATGCTGAAATGCTGCAGATTATAACAGGAGGTGGCAAATGAAGCAGGAGCTGGTGATTGAAGCAGGATCTGATGGCAACGAATGATTAAATGACAACAGCTGGAGATCACTGAATGCAATTGGATCTGCTGGAGGTTGCACGATTAAATGATGTTGATGACTTCTGCAGCAAATGGAATTCCGGCTCAGCATGAAAACGAAAACGAAAAACCAGATCTGTGACTGAATTTTGCAACCGAAAACGAAATTTGGTCCCTAATCTCTAGCTCTGATACCATCTTAGGAGTTTAGAAAGAATGAGGTGTAAATGAAGAGCTTAAAGCAACCTTTAGAGAGAATTTCATCTTGTATTGCTTTAAACTTGAGAAATACACTAGGGGTAGACATCTATATATAGGTGAAGCTAGGGATATGAGAGCAAATGTCCTAAACATGTGGACTTGTATACAATTGTCCTAAACATTTGGACAATATGAACACTTATCTAAACTATAATCCCTAACATCCATAAGTCGTTTTGTCCCTAAATTATCGCCCTTATAGTGTCCCAGTTTTGGTTCCTCCTTCCCTCATCTGTATCTGCATGAACCCATGTGATATACATCTGGCTCTCTCTTCCTCTGAATTTTACTCTTGTATCAAGTATGTTTGGACTAGAACTTATTATCTGAACATGGTTTCCCATCTTCCACCATAGGGCGATTCCCCCATATGTACTTCTTGGCTCTACATAATAGGCATAATCCATCCCAAGTTGCTCTCTTATCCGCTCACAGAAGGCAACTCCATTTTTTTGTTTCTATCAAGAATATTATATCTGGAAGATACCTCCCCATGAGGTCTTTCAGGTGTCGAACTGTCACGGAAGACCCCAAACCCTGACAATTCCAACAGGTTGTGTTCATTGGGTCCCTGTGGCTGTTTTGGAACAGCCACCAAAACCCGTTTCTTTCTCCATGTTACCAGCACACATTTGTTCCTTCGAATACACATTTTCAATTAATTCTTTACTCATGACAATTCTTTTCTTTTCCTTATGGTGTTTTATTCTGAGCTTCTTCCTTCCTTTTGCCTTTCCTGTATCTGTTTTATCTGCCCCCCTTTGGTGATTCCTTCTCCTTCATTTTGTTCTTTTTTCGGTTCAACTCTTCCTCATCATCCCCCCTATGACATTTTAGTGACATATTGTCTAGGTAGGGGCTTAATCATGTCCTTTTTTCTTTGTTCCCCTTACTCAGTTCGGTTGACGGTGAGTTTGGAGGAGTTTCCACTTCGTATAACAATCTTTGTTCCATCCTTGAGTGGTTTATCATGTGATGAGGATCATCATCCGATAGTTGGATAATCACAGGGTAGGTTAGGGCTTGAACGTGGCTTGTTGCTCCCCTATCTCTTATTGGATTTAGTTTCACCTCCCTCGTGGCGATCCCGATCGTGTAGCTTCAGCCTATACCATTGTTCATACATCATTCATGTGTTGGATGTTGTAGCTTTCTTATTCAGTTCTGGTATATGGGGGGCATGATCATCTTCGTATCATCCCGTGGGTTTATTAGTTCTCGACTATGTTCTGCACTCTAGTTATTTGATAATCATGTTCCATCTTGTTTATGGCTCGGACAACTGGTTCTGCATTCTTTCCCCTTCATACTGTTTTCATTCTAGTTTAGTACCATTGTTTCCATCTGCACCGATGGTTCATTCTCCAGTGGGGTCGCCTTATCGTCTTCACCCCATCCTTCACCACTCTATCTTCCTCCTTCTCTTCATTCTCTGTTTGAATCATGATGTCGAACCATGTCCTTCGGTTTTCAGGTGGTGGTTTTGAGTTACTATCCTTTTGGCCCCCTCCTATCTTCCTTTACCGGTAGAGTTTCAGACTGTTCACGGTCAACCACAGACCATACATCAACTTATCTGGGTTTTCCTCAAACATCGCCACTTCCTCCCAGCACACCTGTGCTGTATGTCCCAATCTACCCCACCCATAGCAATAATCCGACAGTCTTTCATATTTAATCACCGCCCACCTTTCCACACCTTGTGAGTTAGTCTACCAGAATCCCGCCATTAGCGAATTTTTCACGTTCACTTCCACCTTCATTCGCATATATGTTTTATGTGGGCATTCCACCTCCTCCTCTGTTTCAATGAAGTTTCTAACTTGCTCCCCAATCCGTTTCACATTTTCAACACTTAATTTCTCCAATACCAACTCGTGGACCTAAATACATATATGCACCCATTCAAACTCCACCTGTGTTATATTGTAGCTCAGTTTCCATTTCTGCAGACTGAGGCAGTGCTCTTGCACATACCATGGTGTGAGATCAAAAATTTGCCTACAATCCTCCTCATTCTCGAATTCCAGCATTACTATTCTATCTGACACATCTGATATCATAAGCGAACCATATTTCGCCCAAGCCAGTTTTAGCATACTATGTTGAAGCTTTGATGATTTTATGTGATATAATTGTTCCAACGTACCTCTCTGTATTTATCAGTTGCGGATTCGACATAAGGTTCAAGACATGTTTCCGATGGTAGCTTTGTTAGCCGGAATTGGGTCGTTGATTGCTCATCTTCGGTCGTGGCTTAGGATCTGTCACCGGAGTTGCGCCCTCCTGCAAGAAACAAATGAAAAAACATAAGGAAAATAGCACCTCGGTTCGCATGATGCAGCAAGCTTTCAAAAATGTTTTCGAACATAGTCACTTCCTACACTGCATGGGTTCTCTGTGGTGGGATTGTTTGGGTGTCACTATCATTGCTTGCAGTTTGGTCTTCAGCACAATTGATTGGCTGGGATTGAATCAGCTGACTTGAGGGGCGACAAAATCGCTCACGACCTAGGAGAGAGACTATGGCAAAATATGGGGAAAGAAAATTCACGATATGTTTTACTAAATGAGAGTTTTTTTAGAAAAATAAATATGTTTTTTTACATGGTAGGTATATACACTACTAATCAGTGGCAAATTCACGATATATATATATATGTATATATTCAAAGTAGGTATATACACTACTAAGTGAGTTCATGTGGATTGATCAATCAGATTTTAACATTTTAGTCTCCCGTACTTGGTCTTTTGTCTTTTATAGTTGTCTGCATAACTCAAACCAATGTTGTTAGATGGCAAAAAAAAAACAATGTTGTTCTACTAAATGTTAAGAATGCTTTAAAAAGTCATTGTGCTAGCATCTTAGATCCAGAAGAAATACTAAGGGCCATGAAATCATGATCCAAGTGGATTTCTGATGGGGACAAAATATCAAATAATATTACGTTACTACTTTAGTAAGGAGAAATAAATCAAGAATCACGGTTATTAAGCATGATTAGAAAAATTGGGGTTTTTGATGCGGATCTCATTAAAAATCAATTCTAAATCTTATTCAGAAACCTCTTTTGCATATAGAAAGAGTTTGTGGGTATCTAGTTTAACTTTGAATTTAACCCTCCTTTTGTGCGTATGCTCACGCGAGAAGATCTCTTAAAAACATCCAGTTAAAACTCCTAGACCAGACGGATTAGACCCCGCTTCCTATATAAACAAATGGGACATTGTTGGTGATTCAATGTGTACTTTGATTAAGAATGTCTTCTCCAAAAAAACACTCCCTATTAATTTGAACGATACATTGGTTTGTTTGATCCCAAAAATTTCTAAGTCAAAACTTGTTAAATAGTTCATACCCATCATCCGTTGTAATACTTTCTACAAGTTGATTTCTAAAGTGATCATTAATAGAGTTTGACCTTTCATGCACCATTTAGTGTGTTTTTTACCCGGTCGGAGAGCTATCAACAATGTGGTGATCATTAGGAAATTTTACATACACTGGATACGAAAAGAGGTAACTCGGGTTTGATGGTTGTTAAACTTAATTTGGAGAAAGCTTATGATAGACTGGAATAAGACTTCATTTATAAAACTCTATTTCACTTTAAATTTCTGAAGTGCATCATCGGTGTTATCATGGAGTGTATTTTTCTACCTCAATTTCCATCCTCCTCAATGGTGATAGGTTAGATTCTTTTACTCTTTCTAGAGGTATGAGACAAGGTGATCCTCTATGCCTTTATCTTTTTATCCCACGTATTGATTATATCAATTTCCTCATCGAGGAAGAAACAAAGTTGGGGAGGTGAAAACATCTTAATCTCGCTAGAGATTCGCTATCTCTTTCACACCTTCTCTTTGTTGATGTCCTCCTCCTCATGGCAGAATTTTCTTTTAAAAATTGTGAGATGATGAAAAAGGTTTTCAATACTTTTTGCTTGGCCTATAGCCAAAAAGTTCATTTTGAAAAAAGTCACAAGGGGTGTTTTTCAAAGAATTTGCCCATCGATTCTTTTGGTCAACTGACATGCTTTTTAGGGCTCAAATAAGTGACAGCTTTCAAACTACTTGAGATTTCCTTTGGCTCTTTCTAACAAAGATAAGAAATCCTTCGACTTTATTCTTGAGAGAGTCAGATCAAAGCTGGTGGGTTGGAGAACAAAACTGTTATCTATGACTGGTTGAAATGTCTAGATTAACTCTGTGATGACCTCTGTTCTTTCGCTTATCATGCAATGAACTTCACTTCCTATCTCAACTTGCTATGATTTAGACAATTTGAACAAAGATTTCCTTTTGGTCTCATCATATGAAAAATGCAAATTGCATGCCTTAAGTTGGGAAGTGGTCACCTTACCTAAACAAAAAAGTAGTATGGGTATTTCTCTTTTGATAGAAAAAAGTCAGTCTATGATCACAAATTTTGCTTGGGAAGAGAAAATTCGGTGTGCCCTTGGGAAAGCCTTTTGAATTAAACATACTTTAACTCATCAAAAATCTTCAAAGTCAATGGCGTGTACCTGGAATGTTTTAACTCAGTGACTAGTTTACTGACTGGGCATAGAATGCCACATTTGCATATATTGGGATTATTGAATTAACCCTTCAAATAACGTATTTCGTCAATTTACCTTCACTGCTTAGATTGAAGTTGAGCAATTCTAACCGGAACCGCGTACTCGCTCGCCGCTTTGCTACATCTGCCCGTAAAGCTCCAACCTTCGTACTCGCTCATCACTTTGCAACCATTCCCGCTTACTTGGGCCACGTGGCAACCGCAGTCACCTTTCTGACCTCTGTCCTTGACTTCCTATTCAGGCCTTTGAGCTGGATTTACTTTGCTTCTTTCAGTTTCATTTACTTGCTCCTATTGCTTGATGCTCATTCATTGTCTGGAATTTTAATTGCAAGGTGTAGCTTTTTGAGTGTAGATTATCAAGACTTGACCTTGAAACTCTAGCAGTAGACTTGCAATATATGTGCTTGATGAAGAAGCTAATAAGACAGCAAAACCAATTTAATCAAGCGCCGATTAGGCATATAGCGACTCTAGATACAGGGTTTCCTGGAAGCAAAAATGTTAGGATCCAAAGTAGGATTCTAACGTCAAAGATGGCGGTAGAGGATTCTAACGTAAAAAAGAGGTGGTCTTGATAGAAGGTGGTGGTGGAGAATTCTACGTCAAATAAGTTGGTTGTGATAGATACAAGAGAGAGAGATGTTGGAGGAGAGAGAGAGAATGGAGGGAGATATAAAGAATTGTGTTATTATTATTCAGCATAACCACCACGTAGGAGAGCTCAATGTATATAGTGTTCACTGTCCATGGAGGCTAACCGCTAACTATGGTTTTCTTAACAAGAGTAGCTAATAATATCAATATCTGAATTATTTTGGACCGTAACAACACTCTCGACCTATTAAGGAACCTTAACCTCAAGGTTGAAATCCGGATATTTCTTGCGGAAGTCGTCGATAAACACCCAAGTGGCCTCCTCCTTCGTCGATCCTTCCCAGTTCACAAGCAACTTGGTGGCGGCCCGATTACCTCGCTTGACCATCTTCCTTTCGATAATCTCCTCTTGAACCCCAAGTCGTAGACTTCATGAACTCCTTTAGTACCGATGTGAATTCCCCGGTCCAGCCGTAAGCTAACATCAATTGTGACACATGTAGTGTGGGGTGGATTAAGGCATCAGGTGGCAGCTCCAGTTTGTAGGCCACGACACCCACACATTCGAGAACCAAGAAGGGAACAAACCATTTCAGCTAAAGTTTCGGGCGCCTATATGACACATGGAGTGTTGGGCATACGCATGTAACTTCATAAACACCTAATCGCCTACCTCAAACTCTCGTTCGCACCTCTTCTTATTAGCTATTCGCTTCATGCGATCTTGAGATCGCAGGAGGTGAAAATTGAGTAGCTTGATGGTCTCCTCTCGATCGCAAAGCATTCCGTCAACCTGTGTCTACTTCGACTCCTTCGGAAAGTAAGGAATATGGAATGACGGCGGGTACCCGTAGAGAGCTTCAAATGGTGTTGTTCGTATAGTCGAATGCCATGAGGTGTTATACCTCCATTCGGCTATCCCGGGCCACTTGGACCAAGTACAAGGTCGTTCACTAGCCATACAACGAAGTTATGATTCAAAACACCGATTTACCACTTCGATTTGTCCATCCGTATAGGGGTGGTAGGCCGAGGAAACGTTCCTGCCAAAAGCTGATCACAAACACTGACCCTCTTTCACTTACGATTCGGTTCGGTATACCGTGGAGCTTGTATACGTTGCTCAAGAAGGCCTTGACAACGGTTGTCGCGCTATACAGGTAGCTTAAGGCTATGAAATGGTTGTATTTTGTTAACCTATCCACCACGATGAAGATGACCTCTTTCCCATTGGATTTGGATAGTCCAGTTATGAAATTCATGGAAATGTCGGTAAATAAGGCATGTGGTAGGGGCTGGGGCTACAATAGTTCGGGAGAAGCTGCATTGTCAGCCTTATTGCATTGGCAAACTTCGAAATGTGGAATGAACTCCTTGACAAATCTCTTGATCACCTTCCAATATAGGAATGTCGGAACCCCGTGAAGCGTAACATTGACCCGTGAAAAACCTTGAGGATGTCGTTCCTAAGCTCGATGTCGTTACCGACTACAATCTTCCCTTTCCACCTTAACACTCCATCGACCCAACTGAACCGTGTGGAACTCGACCCCGTCAACACTTGTTGTATATGATATTCGAATATATAATCAGCTTCGTTCCAATAGCTCCCCTTTATCCTATCTAGTAAGTCTATCGAAATGGAGGAAGCAACTAGGGCAAGCAGCTCCGGTTCGGTCACACGTGATAACGCGTCTGCCACCTTGTTCTCGACCCCCTTTTTGTAGAAAATCTTCAAATCATACCCCAATAGCTTTTCTAACCACGTATGCTGGAGCAGGGCGGAGATCGTTTGCTTGAGCAAGTACTTTAGGCTCCTATGATCCATCTTGATGATGAAGTGACGATCGATGAGGTAGAAGTGCCACTTTTTATCACTAGGAGTATCGCCAAAAGCTCCTTTTCATAGACCGAGAGGGATCGTTGCTTGGGTTTTATAGCCTTGTTAATGAATGCGATCGGGTTACCCTTTTGCATGAGTACTACACCTATTCCATACCCAGATGCGTCCATCTCCACTATTAGGATATATTCTCAAGTAGAAGAATGAGGATATGTTTTCATTATTAGCCTTGTCAAGGGACATCTATGTTATTATTATTATGGGGTCTTTATGTAATTAGGAGGTTTTATGTTTCTATTAATACTGAGTGCCTCTACTGTAGACTCAAGCTGATTTGATTGATGGATGAAAATGAATCTCAATATTCTGTCTTTGATTTCAATATCTTCCCTAGCTTAGTTAGAGATTGTTAACATGGTATCAGATTCTCCTTTCGATTCTGGTATGCTATTTCGTTTCCGCTGATTGTTCTTGCTCTTTCTTCTCGCTTGAGTGACAGCTGCTTCTGTATTGTGTTTCACTCGTCTTCGGTTCTTTCAATTTCAGCTCTTATTCGGCTCAGTGGTGTGTTTCTTCGCCTCTTTTACTCTCTCTTTTCACTATATTATGTTGTTTGTCCGTTGATTTTGTGATATTAGCTCTTCGACATCTTGCTGAGGCAGGATTCTGATGGGTTTCTGTCCTCAGCTGTGACCGACTGGGTTTGCTTGGTGGTATATTGCACATGTTTGCAGGAATATCATTATCATCTTCGACTTCTCTATCTTTCTGCTCATGTTGGCTGCTTAGTTTTGTTGCTTGATATGTTGTCATTGCTTCATTCCTTCTGAAGCTCTTTGTTTATTTGGTCTTCTATTTTTTAGGTATGTTTTCGGTTCATCATGGATGACTCATCTCCTGTTTTCACAAGTAAGAATATATCACTCCTTACTGACGATGAAAATTTTCAATCCTGCAGACAACAGGCCCTACTTGCAGTGAGGGGATTCAATCTTGTACTGCATCTCTTCGGTACTCTTGCTGTTCCTCAATTTCTTGTTGATGCTGAAGGTAACAATACTCCCAATCCTGAGTATAACAAGTTCATATAGCGTGACAGTTCTCTTGCCTCGTGGCTCCTTGCTTCTATATCTCCATCCGTGAATAGGTGTCTCTAAGGTTGCATGACAGCTTGTTCCATTTGGCAAAAGTTACATCAGGTTTTTTCTTCTTCCTCCACTACTAGGATTATGAGTCTTTACGATCGTATGAAAGTTTGTAAACTCTTCCATCAACCTATGCGTGAGTATCTTACTGAAATTCAATCCACATGTGATAGTCTAGCAAGTTGTCGTCACCCCGTTGAGGAAATTCAACATATTTCTATTATCCTGAATGGGGTTAAGGGTCAATATGATCATGTTGCAACTGTTATTCATGCTAGTCGCAACCCTTATGATATCGCTTATGTATGTTCTGTCTTGCCTGGACCTGCTTTTTGATATTCCACATTCGGCAAATGTTGTGACTAATCAAGCTATTATGTCTGACAATTTACTAGCTGATGCTAATAAGATTAGCCAGGCTCCTCAACATTCTGCCATGTTACCTCATTAGGGGGGGGGGGGGTGACAGGTTCCTTGACAAGGTCAGACCTCTCTCATTCAGACACCGGTTCAATCTTCACTGCCTCAGTACAATGGATGTGGATGTGGTAGGGGCAGAGGCAATGCTGCCAACTAGACGCAATGTCAGCTATATGGCAAAGTAGGCCACTTTGTCCACCGTTGTTATCATAGGTTTAACATCAACTTTACGGGTGTCACTGCTCTTTCTGGTATTCAAACTGGGGGGGGGGGGAATATGAGTGCCAATGTTTCCAGCTGGTATGATTTCGGTGATCCTACTCCTTCACCTTTCCCTAATCCCCCCATGTCGATCACTCCACCTGTCCCCCAAACCTTGCAACACTATCACACATGCCTGACATGTCGCCAATGCCACAGATGCTGCTTCCTGAGTATTCGGTCACGAACACTCCTCATGCACCTCTTCAGTATATGCACCAAATCCTACCTCTACATTACCTCAGTACCTCACCTATACCCCTGCTCCAAGTCACCCCATTCTCTCGGTTCCCAACATACCTTCATATGTTGTTGATTAGTCAAGCAACTCCGGTATTGCTTCTCATGGTCCTTCTGCTTCAGCACCACCAGATACAGCCTTTGGGAACCTGCAAGCCCATGTAGCTCACCTGGCTCAACCTACTATGTCGTCTGCTGCCTGGTACCCTAACTTTGGGGCCACCAATCACCTCACAAATTCTACTCCTCCGGCTGATTCAATTCCATATTCTGGGCCAGGTATAGTACTTGTGGGTAACGACACATCTCTTCGTATTTCTAACATCAGTAATTATGTTATACCTGCTTCATCTAGTTCACTTATGCTGAACAATTTGCTTCGTACTCCCCATGTGACTAAAAATCTTGTTTATGTTTCTCAGTTCTCCAAGGATAATCATGATTACTTCGAATTTCATCTGGCATATTGTGTGGTTCGTGACTCTCTTTCACATCATGTCCTGCTGCATGGAGTTGAAAGTGCTGGATTGTATTGTCTTGATCTCTTTAAACTTGACAACAGTTTTTCTTCTAGTTCAGTCCCTAGCTTTAGTTCTAGATCGAGTCAGCACAATAATTCTGTGTTTGTGTCTGATGCGGCTTGTCTAGCTGCTAGTAGTATGTTATCTTCTAGTGTTTAGCATATGAGGTTTGGTCATACCTCCTCTAAGTTATTGTCCCGAATCCTTAATATAAATAAAATTCTTGTTTTGAAGTAAAATGATATTTGTGTTGCTTGTGCTATAGGGAAGAGTAAAAAACTTCATTTTACTTCATCTTTTTCTAAATATGATTGTCTGCTTGAACTTGTTGATGTGGATCTTCGGGGACCTGCACCTTATATTTCCAATGGTAATGTCTATTACATGAGTATTGTAGATGTATATAGCAGATATACTTGGATTTATTTTCTAAAAAACAAAAGTGAGGCAACCAAGCATTTTATTGACCTTCATCGTGATGCAGAAGAGAAACTCGGTTTCATCCTTAAAGCGTTTCAAACAGATGGAGGTAGTGAATTCAAATCCCTCTCCCTCTATTTGAAACAACTTGGGATTAGTCAACGAGTTACTTGTCCGCACACGTCAGATCAAAACGGTATTTTGGAACGAAAACACCGTCATATTATTGAACTAGGGCTTACACTCATGGCTCAAGCCTCAATACCGTTTAACTATTGGATTGATGCTTTTTTTACAGACGTCTTTCTTGTAAATAGGCTTCCTTTGACTGATCTGCATAATATTTCACCACATGAAATGCTGTTTAAAAAACCACCGAACTACTTGTTTCTTTGGGTATTCGTCTGCCTTTGTTTTCTGCACATTCGTCCTTATAACTCGCACAAATAGGATTTTCGTTCCACTGCATGTGTGTTTCTTGGCTACTGTTATACTCATCATGGTTATAGGTGTTTAGATGCATCTGGTCGTATCTATATCTCTCGGCATGTCTCCTTTCATGAATCTGTCTTTCCATTTGCAGATGCAGCTGGTCCTTTCATTAAATTTGCAGCAGCCAAGAATACTGCTACGTCTCTTCCGTTTTTTATGTTGTTTGATGCTTCGTTACTAGTCAATGCAGGTTCTGCTGATCAGCACCATCCAGACACGCAGCAGCTGTCTGGCTCTGTACCTCATCCTTCTTGTATGTCATCACAACAGCGTGACCATGCTCAATTGTCTTCCCCTCCAACTTCAGCTCCATTGCTTGGTCTTGTTGCCTTATCTCCTTCTGAGGGTCCGGCTGCTATTCAGGATTCAACCACTTGGTCACTTCAGTCTGGTCATCAGGTTCGTTATCCAGCAGAAACCTCAATCAGGTATGTTCCGTCCCGATCAGTTGCTCTTCAACCTTCCTGCAACATCCCTCCTTCGACTGACTCCAGTTTTCCTACCTCTTCCATTCGCTATGTCCCTGAGTGTTCCAATGCTTCAACCCTGGTCCCCTTTCAAAGTGCCTCCAGCTCTCACCCTCCCTCACACCCTATGCAAATTCATTCCAATACCAAGTCGCAACAAGCCCTTCTCTCCTATCTCCCTGAAAATTCCCTATCATCGCTTGTTGAACCATCCAATATTCATGAAGCCATGGAAGATGTTTGTTGGGCCACGAAAGTAAGGGCAGAGTTAGATGCCTTACTAAACAATCATACCTGGTCCTTGGTCCATCTTCCTCGTGGCAGACACCCAATTAACTGCAAATGGTTGTTTGAGGTTAAGAAGAAGCCTAATGGCTCAATTGATCGTTGTAAGACATGACTTGTTGCTCGGGGCTTCTCTCAAATACCTGGATTTGACTTCCAAGACACTTTCAGCCCTGTTGTGAAGCCTCAAACCATGAGAATAATCCTTACTATTGCCTTGACCCACCATTGGATTCTTCGACAAATTGATGTTAACAACGCCTTTCTTCATGGTGATCTCCTTGAAGAGGTTTACATGACTCAACCTCCAGGCTTCCAGCAACGCGATAATAATGGACCTGCTCTTGTTTGTCGGTTGCACAAGGCTATATATGGGTTAAAAAAAGCACCCCGGGCTTGGTTTGAGTGTGTGAAGTTTTTTCTACTTAACACTTTATCCTTTACTGTTTCTGTGTCTGATAATTGTCTGTTTATCAAGTTTACTGATGTTGGTTATGTGTTTCTCCTTGTGTATGTTGATGACATTATTATCACAGGTAGCTCCCCTTCTATCATAGATGATGTCATCAGACATATCAATAAGGAATTTTAGCTAAAAATCCTTGGTGTTCTCAACCATTTCTGGGGATGGAAGTTGACTGAAATGACAACTATCCTGTGCTTGGCGAAAAGAAGTACATCAGAGACCTTTTTCTCAAAACTGGTCTGTCTTATGCTGAATCCCTACCCACAGTGATGACAGGTAAGTGTCTTTCTAAGTCTGCTTTGCTTTTATAAATGGAGCCCTTTCCCGATGGTTTTCTCTATAGAAGCACCATTGGGGCTCTACAACATATCTGTACCACGCGCCTCGACATACATTTTGCGGTAAATAGACTTAGTCAATTTATGCAAGCTCATCATTTATCCCATTGGAAAGTTGTGACTCGTATTCTTCGATATATCAAAGGAACATTAGATCATGGTCTGATGTTTCAGTTATCTCCTTCTTTGGTGTCTAACAATGCTACCTTAGTCTCTTATTCAGATGCAGATTGGGGTGGTGATGCCACTAACCGCATATCAATCTCTTGTCACTACTTACTGCTTAATGGCAACCTTGTTGTCTAGAGTTCCAAGAAACAATCGGTTGTTGCCAGATCGTCCGCATAGGCAGAATTTCGTGACCTGAGCAACGCCACCTGTGAAGTCCTCTGGGTCACCTCCCTGCTTGCTGAGTTGAATATTCACCTATCCAGCACCCTTACAATCTGGACTGACAACAACAGTACGGTATCTATGTCTGAAAATCTGGTGCAGCATGCAAAAATGAAACATGTGGAAATTGACCTATGTTTTGTGCGTGAGAAAGTAGTTGTTGGACAGAATGCAATTAATTTTGTGTCAGCCACTGAGCAGCTTGCCAACATCCTCACTAAACCGTTTACAGAAAAACTATTTGTTCCATTCCGCAAGAAGCTTGGGGTCACGTCTCTAAGGGAGCTTGCTCTAGTGTATGACTACCTTAATCATCAAGCCCCGGATAGTGATACAATCTTGGCTTTATGCACTGCATCAGATACGCATTCTTCCTTTAGCTCTGCTCCTTAATTCCTCATTTTCTATTTATTTTTGTTTGCTAGGTAAAGGCTCAGTCCCTCATGATTTGCTTCCATTCAATCAGTGTGTCTTCTTCGCATCGGTTCCTTGTTGTGGCCTTTCGTATCAGTGCTGATCAAACCAGGTTCAGCTCTGTTGTGCAGCATGTGTTTTTCATTCCCACCAGTTTATTTCAGTTTTTGGTCTTGTTCTTCTTAATTTAAATTAAATTTGTTGCTTATGGTAAAAAATAGAGCTTTGCTTTGTCATGCTCTTGAGACCTTCAAGATGAAGGCTCAACCCTTGCAACTACATCAACTGGCATAGGGAGTGGTTTCAGTCTAAAAACAGAGTGTTTGATCATTCAAGGAGTTCCGAGAAATAAAAAAAAACATAATCAATAACTTCATGATCACACTCTTGAGGACAGCAATATGAAGGCAAAAACCTTCCAATCACTCTGGTAAGATAGAGTCTTAAACCTCTCTGTCAGCTATATCATTGTCTGATCATCTTTGTCTTGTTTATTTTTCGCAAGCAGCCTAGCCATTTGGTGATCCTGTCTTTTTATGGTTTCTTGGTCGAATGTTGCATATGCTGCTGCTCGCTATTCCTGTGTTTGATCATGCTAAGTTACTTGGTATGTTCACTTGTTGTCTTTGGAAATCCTCTGTTGAAAGGTTCGCTCATGCAGTGGACTCAACTCCTGCAAACTGATCTTCATGGGGGGAATATTAGGATATATGCTCAAGTAGAAGAATGATGATCTGTTTTCATTATTAGCCTTGTCAAGGGACATCTATGTTATTATTATTATGGGGTATTTATGTAATTAGGAGGTTTTATGTTTTTATTAATACCGAGTGCCTCTACTGTAGATTCAAGCTGATTTGATCGATGGATAAAAATGAATTTCAATATTATGTCTTTGATTTCAATATCTTCTCTAGCTTAGCTTGAGATTGTTAACATCTACCACAAACGTCTCGTTAATGTCCGGGATTGCCAAGACCGGGGACGAAGTCATCACCTCCTTGAGATACTCAAAGGTCTTGTCGGCTTCCTCCGACCATTTTAATGCATCCTTTTTCAACAATGAAGTCAGTGGTTTACTATTCAACCTATATTTCTTCACAAACTTGCGGTATTATCTATTGACAACCAAAAAACCCCGCAATTGTTTAACTGATGACGACTTCATCCAATTTCGTACCATCTCGATCGGTTGCTACTCCTTTCCCGGATATGATGTGCCCTAGGTATTCAATTTGAGATCTCCTGAAAGAACACTTAGACCTCTTGGCGAATAACGAGTTTGTTAGGGGTTATGTAATAGTTTGTGTTGCTTAGAAGTGTGTTATCAGAGTTTTATGTATGTATCTTGAGTCTTCTAATAATCTTCTTGAGTATTCTAGAATTCTCCTGTAATCTTCTCATTTAGGATCGTACTTAGACTATAAATAGGTGTCATGGTCATTGTAGAAGATTAACTTATTCATTCTATGTAAAATCAGTTCTTCTACTTTATTTTCTGTTATAATAGAATTCGGTTGTTTCAGTCCTAAGCAATCCATTTCTTATTCTTCTTGCTGTGATTTCTTATTCAAACTGTCTAAAATGGTATCAGAGCTATACGAATCTGCGGATTACAACTAGTGATTCATACTTTCATCGTGATTCCTGCATCAGAAGATCGAGATTAATCAAGGTTTGATGTCAGCATATCAGAAATGGAGGATGCACTTCCACCTGCCTTCTCGAACAAGAAGATCTACTGGCTGACTAGAGATGACAACTTCTAGTCATGGAAACAGCAAGTACTCCTTGCTGTTAGAGGTTTTTACTTAGAATCACATCTCTATGGTGTGCTAACTGTGCCTAGTCATATTACAACTGAGAACGGTGAAAATATGCCCAATCCTGCCTATGCAAAGTATGAACAGCGTGATAGCTCCTTAGCATCTTGGTTGCTAGTGTTGATTTGCCCTCAGGTTAACAAATATTTGTTAGGATGCATGATTGTTAATGCTGTCTGGTCAAAACTGCATCAAATGTTTTCTTATTCATCAACAACGAGAGTGATGAGTTTATATGGTAGACTGAAAACCAGGAATCTAATTACGCAGTCTGTTAGGGATTATCTTGCTGATATTCAATCTACATGTGATAGCCTAGATAGATGTGGTCATCCAATAGATGAAATGAAGTAGATATCTATAGTCCTTTATGGAGTAAAAGGTCAATTAGACAATGTTGTTTAGGTGATTCACGCAAGCAGAAACCCGTATGACTTAGCCTCTGTCAGTTCTGTGTTTCTGGATGCTGAAACTAGATTTCGTGATCAGCTGTTTGATCCAATGTTGATGCCACGAGCAATGATTCATAGTGTAGAGGAGTTCTCCAATAAGGCTACACAGAACACAGACTCTGTTTACAAACCAGATGTGAACAACACTAGCTCTGTTAATCAACCAGATCAGCATACAAGTATTCAAAATCAGCCTGCTCCTCCTATGTTTGATCGAGGCAGAGGAGCTGGAGGAAGAAGACGTGGTGGAAGTAACAGACCTCACTGTCAACTCTGCGGGAAGATTAGCCACTTCGTCAATCGATGCTACAAAAGGTTTGATGTTAACTTCCATGGCGTTACATCCTCGAACAATCCAAATGCTCAGATTTATGCAAATATGTGTCAAGCCTCTTGGAGTGATTGGAATGACTCTTCAGAACAATTTACAGACTCTTCTTCTATGAATTCTCCATCAATGAATACTTAAACAAACGTTGTGCCTGTTTATCATAATTCTGCTTCTCCATCTCATCCTGTTTTCATACCAAGTGCTTCTCCTTATGGTCATTATACCTTCATGTTACCATATGTCATACCACCTGGATACAATGCTGGAAATGTTATGCCATCCTACTCAAACATTCAAGATTCAACTTAAACTTCTCAAGTCAATTTTGTCTCTCTTCCTTCTCCTCAATCAGCTCGCAATGATCAGGTGTGGTATCCTGATTCTAGCACAGCAGACCACATCAAAAATGGCCAGCCAGCTAAGGGAGCAGAACCATATAAGGGAGCAGGTACAGTTCAAGTCGGTAATGGTTCTCATTTAAGCATATCAAACATTGGTACATCTGTTATAAATACTCCTTCAAAATCACTATTTCTTAACAATATTCTCTATACGCCTGATATTACCAAGAACTTAGTGTTTGTCTCACAGTTTTCCAGGGACAATGAAGTATACTTTGAAGTTCTTCCCACCTGTTGTGTTGTTCGTGATTCGACTACTCGTGAAGTGCTTCTGCAGGGTGAAGGAGCTGGAGGTTTGTACAAGTTAGATTTTCTTGATTTCAATTCGTCTAGATGTAATAAACATGCCACTCTTGATATTAGTAAAGATCATTCTGTCAGTGTTGTTAAACTTCAAGTTTATGGCATAAAAGACTCGGTCATGCTTCTTCTAAGGTGTTGTCTTCGGTTTTTAAAAACCCTGGAACGAAATGTTCTTCTTCGTATGGATTATGCACTGCATGTTCTGTGGGAAAAAGTATTAAACTTCCTTTCTCAAACTCGACAACCAAATATATTCAACCTCTTCAACTTGTTGAGGTTGATCTATGGGGACCTGCCCAAGTGACTTCTAATGGCAAATGATACTACATGAGTATCATTGATGTCTACTCACGTTACACTTGGATTTATTTTCTGAGTTAGAAAAGTGAGGCTGCAAACCTGTTTATTCAATTTCATACTCTTGCGGAAAAATAATTAGCATGCTCTCTGAAATCAGTGCAGACTAATGGAGGAGGAGAATTTAAATCTCTTTCTTCATACTTTGTTAATCATGGTATTGATCACAGGATCACATATCCCTACACATCATAGCAAAATGGAATCGTAGAAAGAAAGAATCGACACATTGTGGAATATTGGAGTGATTCATTTTATACTGCTGTGTTCTTAATCAACAGGTTGCCTACTCAGGTTCTTAATCATGCTTCTCCTCATAAGGTATTGTTTGGTAAGATTCCTGACTATTCCATGCTTCAGGTCTTTGGATGTCTGTGTTTTCCATTTAGCAGACCTTTCAATAAACACAAACTTGATTATCGTTCAACTCCATGTGTGTTTCTTGGATATTGTTCTCAGCAACATGGATAATAATGATCGAATATATGTGTCAAGGCATGTTCATTTTCATGAAAATGATTATCCGTTTGCTGATCGCAATGTTAAGTTCATGCTTTCTGCTACTCCGAAAAAACACCTATACCATTTGGGTTCATGAACATGCCTTCAAATCATTGTAATGTGTCTCCTTCACATCCTATGTCAGATCCTAATACTTCTATATCTGCTCATTCAGGTGGTTATTTGGATACTTCTCCTGCTTGTAGTCCATCTCATCAAGATGCGAATCAAACTGCTGAAGTAATCAATCAATGCACACCAAAGGATCATTCTAGACAGATTGTTAATACTGAAGTTAATATGTATGTTCCTTCTTTAAATGATGAGTTAGTAGAGTCACCAATAAGTGGCAACTCAGGAAAATTGATGTTAATAATGTCATCCTTCACGGATATCTCACTGAAGAGGTATTCATGCTTCAACCTCCTGGATTCGAGCAATGTGATTCAGCAGGAAATGTCTTGGTGTGTAAGCTTCATAAAGCTCTGTATGGCTTAAAACAAGCACCAAGATCCTGGTTTGAAAAGCTTAAACACTTCTTGTTATCTCAGCATATGTTTCTTGTTTCTAAATCAGATAATTGTTTGTTCATAAAGCAATCTAATACATTGTTGTTACGAGAAGTAACTCTAATGATGTTGAAGCAGTCATTAGACAGATCAATACTGAATTTAGATTGAAAGATTTAGGAACATTGAACTATTTCTTGGGAACGAATGTTCAGGTGAAAGATTAATGTTTACTTCTTAGTCAGCACAACTATATTACAGAGCTGCTTCATCGAACAGGTTTGAGAGATACTTGTTCTATGCCTACTCCTATGAAAGGTAATATCTTGTCCAAGGTTATGGCTGAGAAGGATAGTACTCCATGTCCTAATCCTGATCTTTATAGAAGCACAATTGGTGCTCTTAAACACATATGTGCAACTCGGCCGGATATTGCTTTTGCTGTCAACAAATTAAGTCAATTTGTTCAATTCCCTACTTTATGTCATTGGCATGCTCTTGTACATGTTTTAAAGTACCTTAAAGGAACTTTGTGTCATGGATTATTGTTTCAAGCTTCGTCGATTCCTTCTAATGAAGTTTCTTTGGTTTCTTAAGCAGATGAAGATTCGGGAAGTGATCCAACAGATAGGAAATCAATCTCTGGTCATTTTCTCTTGCTCAGTGGAAATCCAATTTTGTGGACCTCTAAGAAACAACCTGTCATTTCCCGTTCATCTGCTGAGGCCGAGTATAGAGCTATAACTAATGCTATATGTAAGGTACTTTGGGTCAAATCACTTCTTCAAGAACTTGGTGTTCCTCTCTCATCCATTCTTTTGGTGTGGTGTGACAACACTAGTGCTGTTGGACTAACTGAAAATCCTATTCATTACTCGAAAATGAAACATGTTGAAATTGATTTAAGTTTTGTGCGTGAAAAAGTCAGTAGTGGTCAGTTTGCTGACATTCTTACAAAGCCTCTGACTGAAAAATTATTTGTTCCTCTTTGCAAAAGACTAGGTGTTTACTCTCTTGATGAGGTTGATGATTTGTCTCGGTTCTTAATAGAAGGTGTTTGAATTGTTTGAATGTTGATTGATTGTCTTCTTTCATCATTATTAGTATATGTTTGTTCAGTAGTTGTTATGAAATGTTTAAAATTCTTAGCTCGTCTATTCTACTCTAATCTGCACTTCAGTTTTGTGTTCTTGTACTGTTCTCACTCTCATAAACTTGTGATCTATACTGTCATTTCTTTTCTCTCCTTTGGTTTGTGTTATAACACATTCATCAAACAGGGATTTATATTGTCTGTTTACTCTGGTTTCTTGTCATGGTGTCATGAAGCGTTGGTTGAGCAGAAGATGTGAACATGAAGAATGATTGAATGAAGAATCGAGAAAGAAGTGGAGAAATGAACAAAATGAGTATGCGCTTATAACAAACAAGGAAGAAGATGACATGGGCAATAATAGTATTTTGCCTTTTTTTCTCATTTTTTGGGGTCACGTGCCTTGTGTATATATTTATAACTTTTTATATTTTAAACTGCACGTAAGTTAAAATTTAATGTTATAAGCTATTTAGTTATGAAATTTTATTTTTTTCACATTTTTTTATTTTGTTAAAAAAAACTATTTTAAACAATGTTATTCGGGGTACCTAAAATACATAGAACATCTTCAAAAAATTGAAAAAAATTAGGTTCAATAAGTAAACAAATTACAACTATAACAAAAAAACTGTTACATTCCTAGTTTCATAATGGTACTAAATAATTATTGTTACATCATGTAGGAGGTAGTTCTTATTTGGAGATAGACACACTTCTTCTTCGTGGTAGGGTCATGAGGTGAATTGAGACACTCTCAATAATTATAATATCTCCATATATGTAGAAGACTTCGAAATTCGACGTTTCAATGGTTATGGTATCCCCAATTGCTAACAAAGAGAAGATAGTGATGAGGTAAAGTGACACATTAAAAATCATGTCCACTAGTGTATTAATTCTTGGAAGTGTCCCAACGGGTGATTCTTGGGAGCGTCCTATTATACCAACTTAACAGACATTTCACCCAGCACTACTAGTCACGATTATGTATATTTTGATATTTAATTTTGAAAATTGATTATTTTAATATTTAATTTTCAAATACAATATATTTTAAAAATAAATTAATCCACTATTACAGAATTACTTTGACTTCTACTTTTATCAATTCATTTTTATCCCGCCACACTGATTTAAACGCCCCGCGTTTAGCTGCGGCCACCGTAACCGGCCATCGCCAGCCATCACCCATGCACCAGCAAAGACTTTCATCGGAATTGAGTCTATTTTCCTCTTCCTCCACCACCATTGGTGCAATTTCCTTCCCTACCGCTACAAGAATCTGCCTCAACAGCCACGAAAATATTGTGTTGTTGCTAGGTATTCGTTGTTAATAAGCATGTTTTGTGTTAACACTATTTTTCGAGGGAATAGAGTTGATTTAGAGTCGGAGGTTTTGTCGTAGCTTAAACAATGGTTTAGTCTGTACTTTTGTTGTGACTATTTGTGTCAGTTCCAAAAATATTCTTGACAAATACGTATCCGAGGGTAATATACATCAACAGCATCATGTATTAATGCTATGTCTAATTCATTGTTTTACTGTCAATAATTGTTGATGTATTATATATGTTAACAACGTCGCAGTAATTGCGTATTTAAAACTTAGTTAGCCGTTACTAATTCAGATACCAACCTGTGAAATTAACAGAACAGTTCGGATTTTACCAGCAGCTGAAGCAAATGACCTACGTAGCCGTTTCCGCAGTTCAGACTTCTGAATCAACCCGACACCTTCACTTCAAAACGATTCCATAAACAATCTCACTGTAATTACACCGGGACAAATCGATCGAAGCTGCTTTGCATACCATATTTATGACAGCCTTCACATCACTTCACAACCGATCTACCCAACCTTCCCAACCTCAACCCGAGACAACCTTCACTTAACTTCCATGCTTCGTCATCCTTTTTCCTGCAGCATTACGAAAAGGTACGGTTTCCTCCTTAAATTATGAATTGACGATTATTTTTTTGATTTAAGACAATGAAATTCACCCAGCTGACGTGTTGTCAATGTATTTCTTTCTGCATACATCAAGTAAAGAGCATCTTATCTAATCGGTTAACGAATTGAGTGACTGTGTCTGTGTCTCAAGCAACTGATTCATAAGAAGGCGATAGCCGAATGTAGTCATAACAAAATGTGTCCGTTTCTCCCAATTTCTGTTGCGTTTCACTACAAATCGTCTGTTTGATTTTTTGGTTAAGTGTATACACACTGTACGATTGTTGCTCTGTTACAGTAACAGAATTAACTTAATTTGTCTTTGAAGAAAGTTGGTTAATTATCATGGGTTCGGGTAAAGCTTCTATCGACATAATTATACACCAGCTAACAACTGCTTGGATTACAAAGAGTATGAATAGGATATCAGTTTTGTAACAGAATTGATAATTCCCTTTTCTAGACAAAGCAGTTGTAAAACACTTGGTGGGTGGAAAACAGTAGTGTCTACTTACATGATACGTTGTGATATTGGTTTTAATATTTTCCCATTTCTAAACAGAGGCTCATTAAGGATGGATAAAAGTTGGATGACCAAACATCGACAAAGTCACGAATATAAGGCAGGTGTTACCTCTTTCTTGGACTTTGCCTATTCGCGTGCGTCATGGGATGGGAGAATCTACTGTCCATGCCATAATTGTGTTGGTATGTCTTTGTTAGGGAGAAGTACGGTGAAGTTGCATCTGGAAAGATATGGAATACTACAAAGTTACACTACAAGGGTGGAGCATGGAGAAGAATTCGAAGAAAGCATTACCAATAGGAGGACTGCCACGTCTCGTGAAGAAATGGAAGATATGATAACTCATGGATTGAGTGGTATGAGTCGTGATGAAGGTGAGGAACCCAATGCAGAGGCTAGGACATTTTATAAGCTTTTAGAAGATTGTGAGAAAGGCTTATACCCAGTGTGTGTATCCTACAGCAAGATGTCCTTATTAGTGGAACTGTTGCATCTAAAGGCTCTGTACAAGGTTTCTAACAAGTTTGCAGATGAGTTACTTCGTATGCTGAGTGAAGTACTTCCACCTGAGAATACAGTACCTAAGTCGTACTATGAGGCAAAGAAATTTATATCCGGATTAGGTTTGGACTATCAGAAGATACATGCTTGTGTAAATGACTGTATTCTATTTAGAAATGAATACGTCAATCTTGATGTGTGTCCAATATGTGGTGAGTCACGATGGTTTCAAGGTCATGAAAGCGCAGGAGGAATGAACAGTCCATAAAAATCTAAGAAAAAGGGTGGAAAACTTCTCGTTAAAGTACTCTGATACTTTCCACTAACGTCTAGGCTGCAAAGACCACTCATGTCTCCTAAAACAGTAGGATCTATGACCTGGCACTCTACAGACCGAATAAAAGATGGAGTACTATGACATCCTGCGGATACAGAGGCATGGAGAAAACTTGACAAAGTGAATCCTGCCTTTGGGGCAGAGCCACGAAACATTCGTCTTGGATTAGCTATAGATGGGTTCGATCCTTACAGTGAGAAGAGTCACCCATATAGCATGTGGCCGGTTGTGTTGATTCCATACAACGTGTCACCGAAGACCTGCCTGCAAGATACCAATTACATATTGTCAATGTTGATTCCTGGTCCAAAAGCCCCAACAAATGATATTGACGTGTATCTACAGTCATTGATAGATGCACTCAACGAGTTATGGTTGAATGGTGCATTAACATATGATGCACACCGTAAAGAGAACTTCCAAATGCACGTTGTTGTACTTTGGTCAATAAATGATCTCCCTGCTTATGCAAACTTTCCTGGTTGGGCTACTTATGGTAATCAGGCATGTCTAGTATGTCAAATGGACACACATTACTGCAGATTAAAGCATGGGAGGAAAAGTTCCTTTATGGGCCATAGACGATTCCTACCGGCCGATCACCCATGGAGGAGAAACAAAAGAGCGTTTGATGGAACTGTGGAGGTAAGGAGTGCCCCACAAAGACATTCCGGGGATGAGGTGTTGAAATAGTTAGAGTGTCTTGAACCAATTAACTTTGGTAAAACGGAGCCCCCCACAAAAGTTGGAGTAGACTCTGTCATTGGAAATTGGAAAAGGAAGAGCATATTCTTCCACTTACCTTACTAGGCAGAACTTTTGGTGCCTCATAACTTGGATGTTATGCACATTGAAAAAAACGTGTGTGATAACCTGATTGAAATGTTACTAGGTGTTTCTGGAAAAACAAATGACAATCTCAATGCCAGGCTGGACTTGCAGGTGTTAGGCATAAGAACATCGTTGCATCCTGTCCGTAGGGGACCGAAGTTGGTGTTACCGCCTGCCTGCTGCACCCTAGAGAAACAACAGAAGATGAAGCTATGTGAGTTCCTAAAAAATTTGTGATTGCCAAGTGGTTATTCGTCAAACATATCTCGTTGTGTAAAGTTGAAAGACAGGAAATTGATCGATCTGAAAAGTCATGACTACCATGTTCTAATGCAACGCATACTAAGTGTTGCAATTAAGGGATTACTGCCCAAGAATGTATGCAAGGCACTTATAGACATGAGCAACACCTTTAGAGTGCTATCCTCCAAGGAGTTGCACATGGAAAATCTAATGAAAATGGAGACGCAGTTACCAACCACAATATGCAACCTAGAGAGAATCTTTCCACCATTATTCTTCAACATCACCGTACATTTGATAACTCACCTTGCAGAGGAGGCAAGAGTAGCAGGGCCAGTTCAATATCGATGGATGTAATCAATTGAAAGGTCATCACTACTGTACCAAGTTTTAAATGAGTTTTAATATGGGTTTATAAGTTGATGACATGCTACTGTGATAGGATAATGTGGATAATGAAGTCATTCGTTCGCAACAGAAGTCGGTCGGAGGGCTCAATAGCTGAGGGTTATATTGCGCTAGAGTGTTTGACATTTTGTTCCAGATATTTACATGACATTGAGACTAAATTTAGTAGACACAATCCGACTTTTCCTTAAGATCAGGTTCTTAGGTTGACGACAAGTGGGTTAGGCATCTTTCATCTGGCTGGAGCACCCATTGGTCGTGTAGTAGTTCGCAAACTGAACAACGAAGAATGGTGACAGTGTCAACGCTACTTTCTCAATCAATGTGAAGAGGTCAAGCCCTTCATTGAGTAAGTATTTCAATGTATTATTTCGTTTAGAACAAAATAGCGTAAGTCAATTATGTCTAACTCGTTCCATTTGGACGTTTTTTTAAAAAAGGAACACAAGCGACAGCTCATTGGAGCTAGGGTTAATAGACGGGACATCGATGTGTTGCACAATAGAACATTCATCCAGTGGTTAGAACGAAGGGTATGAAATCCTTAACCCTGTTTACACTCGTGACAAAGGTATTGATGTGTAAATTGAATTGTTTATTTCATCAGGTTGATCGAATGTCTGGTTCGCATGAGGATGAAATATTTCGTCAACTTAAGGCATTGTGTCGGGGTCCTTTATATGGAGTGAAGACATATACTGGATATAAATCTAATGGGTTCATTTTCCACACGAAGGAGCGGTCAAAGATGAGGAACTTTGACAACAGTGGTGTCTTATACAGAGCTGATACAACGTGCTATGCTAGTTCCTCCGACAACAACCCCCTTAAAGGGGCGATTGATTATTACGAAGTCTTAAGGGAAGTAGTGGAGCTTCAATATCTTGAGATCTCAGCATTGTTCTGTTCAAATGTGACTAGTACAATGCACTGTCATCATCCAATGGCATGAAAGTGGATGAGTACGTGTTTGTTTGTGTTAACACGACAAACTATTTGTCACCGGATGAACCATATGTACTGGCATCCCAAGAAACACATGTTTTCTACTTGACTAGCAATAATAATAAATATTGGAGCACTGTGTTGACTGCAGAGGCCAAAAGGCGGTTCGTCCTTGGCGGACAAATGTCTAGAGAACCTGTTGAGTCGTACCAGGAAACCTCTGTTGCAGTGGTTGCTAATGTCCCGCATGACGATCAGGTCGACAAGGAGCTCGATTGGTCTAGGAACGACATTGATGCAGTATAGGTAGAAACTGATGTCATGCGAAACAATGAGAATCACGAAGGACCATACATTCTTGAAGAAGAGGACGCAACATCTGTTGGCGTGGAAGATAGCCACTATTCTTCATCTTGTGGGACCGACTCATAATTAGAGGAAGACTTGTATGACTCCGAGCAAGACTCAGGGTCTTCATCCAATGATGACCCGGGAGATGACTGACAAATACATTAGGTTAAACACCTACAACTGGTGCTATTGTATATTCGGTTTGTAATGTAGGTTGAGGGTTACATTGTGTTCAAACTTGTGTTCTACAATTCTGTTATGTTTGTTATGTTTACTTTAGGTTATTCCCACTTGTGTTCTATTTTTGACAGTTGTTATGTAGACTATAAGAGTGTTTGATTATACATTTGTGTTATAGCAATTTGATTATACAATTCTGCTTATACATTCTACAACTCTGCTTATAATGTTTGCTGCAATTCTGCTTATACATTAGGTTTGAATACATTCTGTTAATATTCTGTTTATATTAATGTTTGCTGCAATTTTGTATAAATGTTGTTTGCTGCAATTCCGTATACATGTTGTTTGCTGCAATTCTGTGTAAATGTTAGAGTATATACAATTTTGTAAATTGGAGGACAAAAGTATATACATTTCTGTAAATTCCTATAGCATTGGTGTAAATTGATGTACATTGCTGTTATTGATGTATATACATTGCTGTAAATTGGTGTACAATGTTTGGTCCAGTAAGCAGTAAATGTACATGGCTGTAAATGCAATTTCTGTAAATGAAAATGTTGTTCGTTGACATGTTTCTGTAATTTCTGTACATTGCTCATCCCTGCTGCTTGGTCAAGTTGGAGCTTCAATGTGTATCGACCTTCTTGTCATCAATTCTGCACCCGCCAATGCTGCCACCAACAATAAACATCCCAGCTGTGGAAACTTGAATATGACAATCCCAAGTCATTTGATAGAACTGCACTTTAACAGCACAATAACCTTTAACTAGGAAACTTGAATTCATGATAATTGGAATTCATGCAACTGAGCAGTAAACAACTTGTAAGATTATCCTTTGACTGTTTTGGCATGAAAGTACAAAATTAATCAACTACCTTACGCCACCCAACAGAAGCACACCCATGACACATCCAACAGACACATATTAATGGCAGTTTTATATTTCAGCTTGATTCAACTAGTTAGACACCAGAAATCGAACCATCTGCTTACCAAAAATCGAACACTGAACCCAGACCCTTGCTTACTGTCGTTATGGCCTCCTGCACAATGAACCCAAACCGCAACCATGAAATTCCAAATTGCAGAAAGCTGGAAAATGGAGGGCAATTGCAAAATCGCAATTCTGAAGGGGAGAGTCTTGCAAATCGCAGGAAATTCAAAATGAACGGGAGACCTACGACATGAAGGGCAGAACGAAGGCTTATGGGTTACGGTTTGTAATTAGATTATGCCCTATATTGTTTTCCTACAATTAATTATATGCATTTTATACACTTAATATAATGAGTATGTATTATTTTCCTAAAATTAATTATATTCATTTTACACACTTAATATAATGAGTATATATAAAATAATAAAATATACTACTTATGGCTAATGGGCATAATTTGCAGGTCATATATCTAGTTAATAGTGGTTTAGAAGTGGTTCTGACGGTTTAGGGGTTGTAACTTAACGTTATTACTAAATAAGATAATTTAGTGGGGAACGTGACTGTATATAATATTGTATTAGAAAAACAACATAACTACATATAATACTGTATTATATGTACAAGTTTGTATCTTAGGTTTGTATATACAAGTTTGTATTATAAGTTTTCATATACAATATATACAAGTTTGTATATACAATATATACACTTACATGCAAGTTTGTATATACAACATTACTAGCTAGTTTGTATATACAATATATACAAGTTTGTATTATATGTACAAGTTTATATTATATACAAGATCCGTACCACTTCTTGTACCAATTTTAAAATAATATTCTGTTTAATTATTATTTAATCAACTCTAAACCATTACACCAACTTAGTTGGTTCGGTGATGATTTACAATATGCACTAATATAATGGATTGTGTATTATGGACCTATGACATATGGATTATGGATCTATGGGTTAGGATTGGAATTATCATCATTGAGAAGTTTGCATTCATAAGATCTTACTCAAATCTGTCCAACGACATAATGCTCAAATCCTTGGATTATTCTTTTAATTGTATATGTGGTATAAATTAAGAGCCCAACCTACGACCCAAATGATCCAAGCGTCAAAAACTCTAACAAAAACACGACCCATACTTGATTCGTAAATAATTGGAAAAAATAAATTATTGCATGCCTAGGGCTGAACTTGTTCATGCATGCTGTCCAATTCATTCATTTTAGAATCGGACTGAAGCCCTGCAGGAAAAGTAACTCATCAAGTGTAATCGGATCGAAGCCCAAACAAATTTTCGGTTGAAGCCCACCCGGTTGAAAATCTCCTGCATCGGCACATTACCCATCTTCGAAGCAAATGTCATTCATAATTCGAGATGACATGACTGGCGGTCCCACCATTTCTGCAGCTTTTCCAATTCCTCTCTAATTTACCGCGCCTTCACTCCTTCTCCCACTGTTTTGTTCTGTCTTCTCCATCTCTGGCCGAAGTAAGCTCCTATCTTCCTCTCTTCCGACAAATCAAAGGGCGGTTGATCTTCACGAAGTTCTGCAGATCTAGCACCAAAGTTACGGTTCCTGTTCCTGCGGAACCATCTGCTTACTTGTTGTTGAAGAAACTTGTAGGATTCAGTCTTAGCTTCTGTTTCGCAAACGTGTGATGTTCTTAGGAAAATTCGTGTTGTTTCGCTTTGTGCTGTTCTTAAGAAACTTGAGCAACTCAGGTTTAGTTTAGTTTAGTTTTGCACAATATGTGTTGTTCTTACATTTGACTCCACGACAGTCCGTTAAAAATTGCTACTTTACAATGTCAAACATTTTTGAAATCATGATTAGCCGGTTGTGTTGGAAGATGCATGTCTTGTTAGAGTTTCTTTGATCGGTTGTCAAATTAATATGTCTTCTTAGTGTTTAACACAGTCGTCAGCATGGTGGGAACTAGAAGAATGAGGCTCAATAGTACAAACGTAGCACCCCAATTAAGCCAAAAACAACTCGGAAGTCACCCGGGAAACTGTCCCGCGTAGGACTAAGTAGGTTTACTTCCTCCAAACTTTTGTGGCATACAGGACATGGTAGACGTGTACCCATATAGTTTAACTTCCTTGTTTAACTTTACACTTTCAGGTTCATCAATTGTTGACACCTTGGTGGAGAACCGTACAACACCGATCACTTTGGACCCCCAGTTGAAGAAATTTAACCACAGGAAACACAGCATGTTACTCCATTGGTTACTGAGCATGCGACCGAACAGGGTAAGTATTTGTGTAAACCAAACAGGGTAAGTATCTCGTGATCATAAACATGTCCTGGTTATATTGAATTGAAGATGTGCTACTTATATATAGTATAGTATATCCTGGAATGATTAATAAAACCTTTTATCCATAGATTAATCCTTACTTGACAAAGGCCCGAAAGGTTTGAAGTGAATACTTTTGAATTGAATATAGGGTAAACCACATCAATAATCACTTATGTTAGCAATATGTAACTATATGATCACTTATGTTTTTTTGTGTAGCTATACGATCATGTACGTTTAAAAAATGTAATTTTTTAGTTAAACATGTTATATTCAGGCATATATGTTTGACAAATGTGATTAAATTGTCATAATAATGACAATTTTACCCTTTCCTTTTATATTCTGTTCTTCATGTCTGAAATCTAATTTCGAACTCAGATTTGCACAAATTCGAGTTCCAATTGAACCTAGAAATACAAATTTGGGTTCGAATCTAACCAAGAAATTCAGATTTGGGATCGAACATAACCCAGATCTGCAATTCTGGGTTTTTTTTTAACCCAAATTTGCGTTTCTAGGTTCGATTCGAATTTAGATTTGCGCAAACCTGAATTCGAAATCATATTTCAGGTTTAAATTGAGGAAGAAGAGATTGAAGACGAAGAACATGAAGAATAGTGAAAGTGTATTTTCGTCATTTTTTCGTATATATATATATATATGGGTTAATAGCTCCGATGGTACCATATGTTTGGGTCATGTGATCGGATGGTACCGTATGTTTTTTGATGTGGTCAAACGGTTCGTTATGTTTAGAGGATGTTGTCATATGGTATTCCGTTAGTCAACTGTTAGATTTTTCTGTAAAATGGTACATGTCAGCACCACGTCAGCACCACATCAGCGCTACGTATATATATAATATAATATGTAATTTAAAAAACAAAAATAAATAGAGAAATAAAAAACCTTTGAAAAAAATCGGAAATATTATAAAACAATTTACAAAATATAGTTTAAACTTTATATATTAATACAAGTTATTTTTTATAGATTTATTTTTTTAAAAAAAATCAAAAATCGAAAAAAAAAAAATTAAAACTAGGGTTCGACCCTTGGGTCCAATTGACCCAGCCAAGGGTCGAACCCTAGGCTGGGTTGGACCCCCACCAGGTCGCCTGACCTGGGCGACCAGGTCTGGGTCGAACCCAGCCCTGGGTTCGACCGTGGCTGTGTCAATTGGACCCCAAGGGTAGTTAGACCCTTGGGATCAAATCGACCCAGCCAGGGTCAGGTGACTTGGTGTGGGTCCAACCCAGCCCTGGGTTCGACCTTCGTTGGGTCAATTGGACCCCAAGGGTCGAGGCTAGTTTTGTTTTTTGCAGTTTTCGATTTTATTTTTTAAAATAAATTTATGAAAAATAATTTTTATTAATATACAAAGTTTTAAAATATTTTTTTGAATATTTTTATAATTGTTTCCGATTTTTCTCTATTTATTTTAATTTTCCTATTTAATTTTATTTTCAATCTGCCACATCAGCGCCATGCCAGCGCCACATCAGCATTCCGTTAGTTAAACTTGACGGCAACAGTAACTTGGACTAAATAACAACATTATGAAAACATAAGGTACCAAAAAACAACATAGGGGTACCATCCGATCACATGACCCAAACATATGGTACCATTGGACCTATTAACCCTATATATATTTGTTTGTAATTGTCCAGCCCAAGTTTCAATAATTCAGTCATATGTGTCAACATAAGTGACTGTTGAGGTAACTTACCTTTGAATATATAAAATTCTCTTTACACATGTACTATCTATTTAAACAATTTATCCTACTTAATTAAGACTAATACTCTCCTTACTCTATTAATTATCTCCTAACAACTATTTATTTATTATCTTCTAATAAATATATTCTACCAACTAATTTACATTTATTATTTATATTTGTTTTTCTCTTGTTTTCTGACACTCTCTGTCACTTGCTTAGAATGTTGCTGAAAATTCTTATGTTTACTGCATTTCTTAATAGAATTGCTATTTGATTTTCAGATCGTACAAATGATAATTCCACAAATCTTGTTTCTAGTTTCTCTTTAATGAAGTGTCTATCAACTCCTGCGTGCTTCGTACGATCATGTTGTACCAGGTTTTCTGAGATGTTGATTGTTGCTTTTATTGCACATGATTTTACTTGAATTTGATGGAGGAAACACAAATTCAGTTAGCAGCTTTCACAACCATAACACTTCTGGCAATCCTCGTGCCAATCCTCGGGATTCAGCTTCTACGCTGAATAGTGCAACCACCTTCTGTTTCTTGCTTCTCCAGGTAACTAGATTTCCCCCGACTAGGGTGAAATATCCTGATGTTGATATTCAATCCACTGGATTACCTGCCCAATACGCATCTACGTATCCTTGTATATTCAAATCCCGTTTGGTTTGAAGAGTATCCCGTGACTTGCTGTCCCCTTTAGATACCTTATAATTCTTCATACGACATTCATAATGTTCTGTTTGAGGTTGATGCATAAACTGACTTACCACTTCTATTGCATACAAGATATTTGGACGCATATGTGAAAGATACATTAGCTTTCCCACCATCCATTGATATCTTTCCTTTTCTGCCAATTTTTCATTTTTCATTATCTGCAGTCCATGATTCATCGCCATTAGTGTATCAGTAGGTTTGCAATCGACCATTTAAGTTTGTGCTAATAGATCTAATATACATTTTTCTGACAAATAAAGATCCCCTATTTAGATCTCAGTACCTTGATTCTAAGGACGTATTTGAGTCTTCCTAAATTCTTCATTTCAAACTCTGTGAATAGGTTTTCCCTTAGGATTGTCATTTATGTCACATCGTTTCTTATAGTGATCATATCATCGACATACATAATTAAACATGTTACTAATTTACCTATTCGTTTGAAGAACAGGGTGTGGTCTGAATTGCTTTGTTTGAACCAATATCCTTTCATTGCTAAAGTGAACCTGCCAAACTGCGCTCAAAGTGATTGTTTGAGCCCATAGAATGATTTCTTTAGTCAACATACTTCTCTTAACTGAAATTCGACTGTGAATTCAGAGTATGCTTTCATGTATACTTGTTTTTTCAACTTTCCAAGTAGGAAAACGTTCTTCACATCAAACTTGTGAAGTGTCCATCTTTCATTTACAACTATAAAAAATAGGACCCTGGTTGTGTCGATCCTGCCTACTGGAGAAAAAGTCTATGAGTAGTCAAGTCTATATGTCTGAGTGTAGCCTTTTGCAACTAACGGAGTCTTATACCTGTCAATAATTTCATCAAGTTTGTATTTCACCATAAATACCCACCCATTTTGCAACTAACGGAGTCTTATTGTCTGTAGGATACAATTCACCCATTTATCATTCTTTATCAATGCTCCCATGTCTGTTTTCATTGCATGTGTCCAGTTCTTTAATTCTAAGGCTTGTTGTACTATGGTTGAAATTTGTTTTGAATATAGTGATGAGACGAATGCCATGGCTACTTTAGACAAGCTTCCCCTATCCATGTTTCCCATTGGATACTTCGATCCTTGAGCCTTTTTCACCGGGGTATATCATTTGAGTTGAATTCCCCTATTATTTCTTGGTGGCAATGTATATCTTGTTGTTACCTCTTGTACTAGTTCAACCGGTTCTACAACTATCTCATGGTAATGATGGTTAGAGAGAACAAAGATGTTTCAGTATTACTTACCTCAAACACTAAGTTGGGAGCAATTTTTTCAGTGACACTTGTTCCCACCATAGATTGTGTGGAAGTATTAGGAGGTGAGTTATCTTCTAAGAGAATACAATATGTTTTGCACATATAGATGCAGAGTTTTGTTTTCCCTACTGTCCTTATTTAATTGAGTTTTGTGAGTACTACGGGGTGATACTCATCCAACTTACCCCCAATGTCTTATACATGTGGGTAGATTTTAAGGTGTAGTGCTACGTCCGTGTCTGACATTATTAAATGACATTTTTTTCATTTTTTTTATTGTTTTTGAAAAAAAACTCCTTTTGGACTTATCTCTTTCAAACTTGTTTTTTAGTTTTCAAAGACTAGAGGTATCATGTCTAGGATGGAACATTTGCTCTTGGGATTCTCAATGCCATTTTGGTTAGTGTATTCAAATTCACCAATTAGAAATCCTAATATTTATTTTTCAGGGGAGGCGTATTTTTTTTTGGAAGAGGAGACATCTCTTGATGCTTAGGGACGTCTGACTTTGGCCGTAATTTGAGGAATTGCGTTAATAAAATATAAAGGTGTTAGGTCTTATGTATATGGATCACTCCCAAAACATTCTTTCTTATTTTTCTAAGTTTTGATCGTGGTTACTTTCTATCATTCGAAAGGGATAATATGTCAAGTCAGCGGGTTTTGGGTAGCAGTCTTGTCACATCAAACAATAAGGCGCCGCCAAGTCTGATAAGCCCTTCCTGACCATAGGGGTGATGCCCACCTAGTCACGTCAGTCGAACCTAATGACGTTTAGGGTCAAGCTCCCCTTGGAACTTCGAGCGACGCACCTGTGCTAAGGGATATAGGTGAAGCTTATGACTTGGTTGGGTGAAGTTTATTAAAAACAGGTGTTGCCTTCTCTAATAAAGAATCCTTTCTATTAAATAAGGTCGGAGCCTTAATACCCATCATCTGCCCCTTAGGCAAGTAGGAATGTACTCCTTGTTTGGGTAGCTTACGCTTATGAGCTTCGACTCCCAAAGTTAACGGCGCTAGCTTTTTAAATTTTGACCTCTACTTTCTAGGCGTGAAATTCGAAAATATCTGGGGGAAAATTTTGAATTTCCAGGCGGGGAAATTTGGAATCGTAGGCAGGAAAATTTGAAATTCTTAGCTGGGCAAATTCAAAAGAGGCATGAATGGTTCAACTTCCTTGAGTGACGTCAGCATTTTCCTTTTGATCGTTGGATTCCAATGCTCCAGATGGCTTGACGTTTCGATTTTCGAAGAAATGACCATTAGGGGGTTAGGGGTTTAGGGGTCTACTATAAATAGGATTGTCCAACCCTTTTTTTCGGAACTTTTTCCCCTTATACTCTGCCTTCTCTCTAAAGCTCTCTCTTTCTCTAAAACCTTTCAAGTGTCGCTCCTATCTTAACCCATTGCACGGTGTTACCTTACTGTGTTAGAGGTTCAACACTTATTCAGGAAATCAAAGATGGACTTTTTGAGCGACGTCAGGCGTCCTCGTTACCTCATTCTGAGTCTTCGGGCGATGACAACCCAAATTGTTATCCAGGGGAAGAAGATACGACTATCTATTTGGCGCAAATAGATGCAAGGTTACACTTCCCTTACTTCAAATCCCTCATAGAGATGTGTAACTATTATGGCGTCGCTCTCACACCGGTCTCCCCCAATGCTTTGTGCAAGTGGGTGGATTCAAGATCCACTGTTTTACTAGGGGTTGAGTGTATTTACTTACCTTCTTCTTCACCTTTTTCTGTCGAAGGAGTGTTATAACTGCTACTATAACATCAGTGAAAAAGATAGCGGCATTGGAGGAATTTCACACTGAACGGAGGTCACGTGCAAGGCATGTGAGGAGTTAACGTCAGTTTTGGACGGAAACTAATAGACTTCATCAAAAACTAACATCAACAAACATTTTTCGTCAAAAACAAACAATGTATCGCTTTTATAACTTTAGACAAACATATTACATCTCTTTCGTACTTTTCACTTTTCCCTTATGTAGATTTTGTTTATTTGTTTGAGGCTAACACCAACACTCTTTAGGCGTCGACTGAGGTTCTTCCCATGGATGAGGATAAGACCCATGTTTCTAGACGATAAGACCAGTGCTTCGGTGGTGGCGTATATAGATACAATTCCTTATTCCTTTTATAAGGATGTTACCATTTTTTGTAGCATTTCTTCCATTTTGGCGACGAAGCGGTACATATATCCAATTTTAAGGGAGGGGTGATTGTTGTATTACTAGTCGAAGACTTACACATATGGTTCCTGGATTCTAGATCCCAATAAGGCGACATTGAAGGAGCCCACAATCGCCAGGGCATCCCCTAGGGCGTCCTTTGCTTCTGAATCTTCAATCTTTCATATTGAAGCGTCGCCACTTCGCACAGCCTCCCCGAGTCGCTCATCGTCGCCAGCATTTTCGGTGGAGGGATCCTTGGGCCCCTATTAGGGGCCAAGTTTTGACTTGAGGTGACACATGTATGAAACTCCCATCAGGGACAACCGGCGACAGCCTTGGGAATCATATCATCGTCTAAAGGGTGTCAAATTGGTGGAAGGTGTCAACCTTTGTCACACTGATCTTTCCCTCCACCTTATCAGTGGCATTGTGCCTCCAGGGAGCATTGACAACTCCACAATGAACCCCATCGGGTCGAGGGAGCGGTTAAATGCCACTTGACCTCGTTGGCCTTGGTTAGTTTCGTCTTGATACTTAGAATTTACGGTGACTTGGTCATGCAGTTTCGCTAGATTCAACCAGATTTCCCGGTGGATCAAGTGAAGGGGCTTTGAACCTTCCTCAACATGCAAAGGCGAAAGGCGGAGGCTGGATCCCTAAAGGCTAAAGAGAGGCAATCGATGGAGGCGTAAGCAACGACTCTCAAATCAAAGGAGGCACCAGTGCCAACTGGCTCCTTGGGCGACGACGATGATGTAACGCCTCAGTTTTTCCCCTTAGGTAGCTTTTTAGAAATATGTAACTATCTCTATCTTGTAACAAACCTCATCAATTTTAATGTAATTACCTTTGCGTTTTTAACAAACGAATCTAATTGATGAGGTGTCGACTTGTTGAGATTTGTACTTAGTAATTTTTAAACTCTAAGTCTTTCATAATTTGAGTTTTCCCATCCTTTTAAGTCCTTCATAATAACCATGTTGAGGCTTGAAAAGCAACCCTTCAGGGTAGGGCTGGGCATGAACTGGTTCGACCCCGAACCGGTTCATGAACCGTACCTTTACCACATTTTAAAGAGGTACGGTTTACCGCTCCAGTTTTTAGCCGCTCCAGATTTTGACCAATTTACCGTACATGTTCTGAACCGGTTCAAAAACCGGTTCAGAACCGGTTCGGCCGAACCACATTATTAACAAACAAACAAAAATTAATATTTAATAAATATTACTACAATGCTGGGCTCAAAAGACAGAAACTTCCTAGTTTCTACCATGTTAAGTATGTCTTCTGATGGCCCCAAAAAAAAAGAGTATGTCTTCTTTTCTTTTCTTTTTTGGTAATTAAAGAGTATGTCTTCAAAACACAGAAACTTCCTTCCAGCTTTTGACGAGGATAGTAATTGTCTTCAAAACACAGAACTCTAATTGTTGCTTTCTTTACTTATTGATGCAGGAATTGCAGGGTAGAGTAGCGATAATGGATTCGAACAAAGAGATGGTAAAGATTAGACGAGAAATCGTGGACTTCCATGGTGAAATGGTTCTGTGAAATGGCTAGAAGTTATTCGACAGCTTGTTTGCCGCCGGACTCACCGAATCAACTCGACTTCTCGCCGTAGAACCACCAAGAAAGACGACTTGTTAACTTCTCGCCTCGGGGAGCTCGAACTAGCAGGCGGCGTTCTAGGGTTCACCTTCGCAAATGTCACGGGACATCTTGAAGAAGAAGAACCAGGAAAGGACCAACTGAAGAAGAAGAACCTTCTTGAAGAAGAAGGAACCGTCCGGTCTGGTTTAAATTAAATATAATATTATAAAAAAACGGTACAAAAACTGGTTCGGTTTACCGTTTTTGAACCGGTTTTTTGTACCTCTTCTGAAACGTTCCATATTTTTTTTCAAAAAAACCGTTTGGTTTGTGAACCAGTTCGGCCGAATCGGTTCACAAACGGTACGGTTCGGTACAATTCGGCCGAACCGGTTTTTTATGCCCAGCCCTACTTCAGGGTATCCTTGTTGAGGTTTTTCCAAATCATTAAAAGTTACTATTAGTAAAAATAATTATATTTCAACTAATACTTTAAATGATTGCATAAAAATATCAAAATTAAGTTAAAATCATTAATTAACATCATATCAGTAATTAATCATATTCATTTTTATTATCGAATTTTAAACTTTAAGTTATTTTAATAAAAACTATACTTAATCTTTATATTTGATAGTATTACTACTTGCATAGTAAAAATACAAGTGCGGATATTATTAAAAGAATAATATATTTTCTAATATTTGTAACATTTTGTTAAATGCAATTCTAATATTAAAATTAGGTTTAAAACAGTAATTAGCATTACATAAATATTATTTTTACCGTCAACTTCTGTACTTTTCAATTATTTTTACGAAAAACATATAATTACTCCTTTTGTTTTATACTATTATGTGTATAATGGGAATATAAGTGTAATAACTATTAAAAATAATATTTTACTATTTTTTAAAAATTCCTAAAAGAATATTTATTTTTATTCTTTATAATATAATAAGGATTTACAAAATATTAAATAACTAATACATGATTATCAATTGTTTTATTATATAAATTTGTACTTATTAGCAATTATATTTTAAAAAAATACATATTCCGCAAATCGCGAACAAAAATTCTATTGTATGTATTAATTTATTTCATGGTTGGGTCATGTTTAGTTAATATTTAATGAGTTACATTTTGTTTTGGTCAAAATTTAATGCATTACATAATTTTATGATATGTAATACATGTGTATTATTTAATACGGTTCAACATTCGAACCATACGTCCTTTAGGCTAAATTTTTAATTACTTACTGATTAAACAAATTACAGTAGATATAAATTTCAATTAAGAATATAGTGACGCAAATTATATTGAGTTTCAATTTTTGTAGCGCCACACAAAATAATTAAAATTTAATCTTTCAAACTTTAACTAACATATATGAACAATCTAAAAGTCAAAGTCTATTATAATTTATAACACTAAATTTATAATTAATTTTTTTGTCTACTGTAATTTGTTTTAAAACATATATTAACTAGGGTCGGCTTGCCCTCGTGTCCAAGACGCTATCTATATTATTCTGTAATTTTTGAAATATTTTATATGTATAATTATTTCTTAAAAAATTATAAATCCAACTCGAAATATTCAATACGCAATGAAAACACTCGACGGTCTATGTTTTCTAATCTGTCCAACATTCCAATCATCAAAATCAACCAGACTTTACACTCCTAATATTATGGCCCCATTCATTGATGGTTTGAAAAAGTAATCACCGTGCAAAAAATACTTGAAAAAGTAACTATATAAAAAAATATTTACCAAAATGTATATAAGTGCTGCTGGGGTAGCGTTTTTTACAACGTGCGCTAATTGGAGTAGCGTTTTTCAAAAAACACTACCTTGGGTGGAATTTTTCAAAAAACGCTATCAGGGGTAGCGTTTTTATGAAAATCCCACCCTTAGTAGCGTTATTTGTTTTTCTATTTTTTTTTTACGACTCAATATTTAATTAAAAATAAATTATGTATCTATTAAAAAAATTATATTAAGTAAATATTTTAATTGCGATTCAAATGATGCAAAAAATATTAAATTTGGACTTACGGATTGTCTGTACGCTCTGTCATAAGTTGAGATATAAAAATTCGACTTAAAAAAAATATAACTCAGACCATGTAAGTCCAAATTGAACACAGTGAACGTCATTTATGTCATAATTCAATTTATGTCATAATTCAATTATCTACCCAAGGTAATTTTTTTGATTAGATATACATTGATTTTTTAACCTAACATCGATTCACTTATAATTTGACCGAAATAATTAAATGCATTAGGTGATAAATTTAATTATGTACTTACTAAAAAAAATCAAAAAAATTATAGTGCGTATCTAATTTAATTACGAATTAATTGACGCTAACTAGGCATAATTAAATTTAATCCAAACTATAAGTGAAGCAATGTTAGATTAAAAATCATTGTATTTCTAATAAAAAAAATACCTTAGGTAGATAATTTAATTATGACATAAATGACGTTCACCGTGTTCAGTTTGGACTTACAGGGTCTGAGTTATATTTTTTTAAGTCGAATTTTCATATCTCAACTTACGGCAGAGAGTACAAACAATCCGTAAGTCCAAATTTAATTTTTTTTTTGCATAATTTGAATCGCAATTAAAATATCTGCTTACTATAATTTTTTTAATAGATACATAATTTTATTTTTAATTAAATATCGAGTTGTAAAAAAAAAAAAGAAAAAAAAAACTATTGCGTTTTTCATGAAAACGTTTGTGAGGGGTAATGTTTTTTGAAACCCCACCCCACCGGTCCATCCACCCCCCACCCACCCCCATTACTTTTCCTCGTTTTTTTCTACACGACAAAGACGAATTGACTAAGACTGAGGTTTTTGCAATTAGAATTATTGCTACGTTGACTCGCGTATTACACACGACGCATTGACTAAGACTTACTTTTTTGTCTTTTTACATGACTGTTAATTAGATTTGTGTATTAAATAAAAACTTACGATTTGAAATTTTATTTAATTCTCGCTTTGATTTACGTTTAGTTTTTAAATTAAAATATGCTAAAACATATGTATATACGTTAATTTTTTTTTTCGTAAATTAAAAACATATAATATCATAACACATTAGAAAAATATTCATACTTACTTCCACGTGAAAAAAAAAACTTTCACAAAATTAAATATTATAGAGAGAAGTGTGATTTTACAATTAAGTTCTCTCTATGATATTTAATTTTGTGAAAGTTTTTTTTCATGTGGAAGTAATTATGAATATTTTGGGCAATTCCTAGATTCTCTTCGGTTGATATTCATGATAAGTTTGTTTGGATGGGAGACCCGAACGGTATTCTGTGTGTCTTCTGTTCATTCTTTCATTAAACAGCATAGAATCGGGAATTTAGATATGGTCCCAGAAAATTGGGAATGGATCTGGAAGTGTGATACCATCCTGCGCGTTAAAACATTCTTATGGTTGTGTAATCATAATAGGCTTTTCACAGCGCAGATTCTTCACGAAAGGGGAATGAACATTAACCCTATTTGCAGGGTTTGCAGTATCCATGAGGAAAATACTATCCATATTCTACGGGATTGCGTGGTTACAAGGAAAGTTTGGAATGATGTTGGCATTCCTTATGGTTTAAATGATTTCTATTTGTCTAATCTCTCAGCTTGGCTTGAGTTGAATTGCAGGTTTAATCATCTTCATGAGAAAGGCATTGAATGGAGATTTATCTTCCCAGCGACCATTTGGTTACTCTGGAAGAACAGAAATTCATATGTTTTCAATAACCCTCCTATTTCAGTTGATATCCCTAATTTATGTATGATTCAGGCAAAGGACATCTCAGACAACTCCAAGAGGAGAAATATTCAGCACAGAAGAAAGACCATCCGGGTCGGTTGGACGCCTCCAGAACATGGATGGGTTAAACTTAATACAGATGGCTCAACAATGGGGAACCCAGGCCCGGCAGGAGGAGCTGGGGTAATGCGAAATGAATGGGGAGGCTAGCTAAAAGGATTCCAAAGGCGTATCGGAATCACCAATAGTCTGGTGGCAGAACTGTGGGCTATAAGAGACGGTCTAACCATGGCAGTAAATTTGGGAGTGCAGGATTTGCACGTCGAAGCAGACGTCCAGGAAGCAATTAACTTGATAATTGAAGATCCGGATGAAAATAGACCACTAATGCCTCTAATTTTGGAATGTAGGAAGCTTGTTTTGGAGTTTAACAAATTCAAAATCAGACACGTGTTCTGGGAAGCAAATGGGGTCGAGGATGGTTTCACATTACTGCAGTGGGGAAAAATAGAGAATTGGATTAAAATAATTTAAACCTCAAAACATGCTAATTGGTTTTGGTCATTTGGAATGTCAATTAAAGATTTTTCCACCGTAGACCGTTGATCAATGTCGATGCTACACATTTGTAAGAAAAGTATACAACCAAACTATTAATTATTACCTTTAATGCAGATAATCCAATATTTATGTTGTGTTATACTTTGGTTGATTCAGAAATTTTAGAGAGTTGAACATGGTTTCTAGAGTGACTGCGTATTTACATTACGAGAGATCAATGAAATGTGTGTAGATTTGCTGATCGTCATGGTGGGATTAAAGTTGCAGTTGTCAGGGTCTTCCACAGTCATTTGGCGCTCAAAATAATGTGTCAAACATATGGAAAGCAAATGTAAGGATCGAGATCTTAAAAGTAGATTCTCTAAGAAGACATGGATTACATCCCATAAATATTCTGATAAGTTTTTAAACTTATTCACGATGTTAAATAATAGTTAGTTTAAAAGGTGGCGGAATGATTGCAGTGGTTGTAGCTTTTGGTCGCAAGATTACGGTGGGGGATACAAATATTGAGTAATAACAACCAATCAATGAGAAGTGTTTAAAAAAGATTTGGAAGGAGTATGCTCGTTACCAGTGACAACCATTGTATAAATAACCTTGACACGGTTAAACACTTACTCTGTACAATGCCGTGCACGTTATGTGCAAGCTATAACATTAGGGATTGCTTGGCTTCAAATAATATAGGAGTTGTTAGCGACCACAGATTAGACGTCTTGTAGATTTGATGGTGAGACATATACGTACAAGGAGGAGTACAGAGTAAGGACACATGGAGGTAAACGAAATATAATAAACGTGTACCAAAAGTCATGCATGTGCAGAGAGTGGACACTATTTCATAGGTCGTGTGCACACGCGATGACAACTCTATGTGTAGATAACATAAATTGGAATCAGCTCGTTGATCCTTATTTTGGTCCGGAAGCATAGAAAAAGATGTACTTGACTAAATTCCACCATCTACAAGATGAAGACCAGTGAAACAAGTGGATTGGTTATGTTATAAGATGTGATCCGCGGATAATGATATCTAAATGTTGTCGCAAGAAGACAATAATTAACAATTAAATGGACACCAAAGAGGTGTTTAACTATAAAAATGCGGTAGATGTGGTCACCCTAGCTAGCCACAACAAAAGATCTTGTAAAAACTAACGTAAGTCTTTTTTATTTAAAAATCCTGAACCTTAAACCAATAGTGGAGTTATGCCAATGTATTCAGTTAATCGTTATTGTATCCTCACTCATTATTGGATAATGGATCGCGAACAGGGGAGCTTAAGGAGAGGTCTAATGACTGCCCCATAGGAGCCATTGGATCCATGATTGTTGTACGCTCAACAATATCACATGTCTCAGAAAGCTAGAACCAATAGGATAATTTTAATAATTAATAAGTTACTTTGGCAAAATTGTATTCATTTTTGTTCTATCTCATAATTGTAGTTAATACTACAGGTTACTGCTAGTGAAAACATAAGAGATGATATATATTAGAGGGTTGGTAAGTGTTAACCACTAGATTCACGCACTCTAACAGATTTTAGATGGGCATTAGATATTTCTCGCATCATCGTTTGTGCAAAGTTACTCCACTCACTTCTTGAGAGGTGGCGACTAGAGACACACATTTCACCTCTGATGGAGCGAAATGATTGTCACATTGTAGGATGTGCAACTTCTAGTGGTGTTATGTGTTAGTGGACCCCCTATCACGGATGCATACAACCTTGGAAAAGATCGCATAAATTTGTTTGATCCCTTCCCATGATAAGCGAGACATATACCAGACTATGAGTCAAGTGAGATCACTAATTAATAATGAGGTTTCCCTATCTTGGTTGACGAGACTATTCTAGAGAAAACCAATGGATGTAAATTGAGTTCCTCCGACAGAGGAAGAAGTTGTGATGAGAGTACGTGAATACATTTTGCACATTTTTATTCTCTAGCACTAGTGGGAATATGGTAAGACTAGAATATCTTCCAATATTGGAAGATTTGTAGCAAATGGTTTAATACAGTTGGGGTTAGTTGTATTGAGTTATTTATTTAACGATTTATACAAAGTATGTACAGAGAAGAAGAACGAACACTATTTGTGTACTCCTTATTCAATTTAGCAGCATAATCAACCGAATTCGTCATTATTCGTCGCGCGCTCGACCACTCCGATTTCGGTAGGATTTCTTCATTCTTTTGTTCAATTTGTTAAATGAATTGATCTTACCCAGTGTTATATAAGTTCTACTTCTTCGATTTATTAGTATAATTGGTTGAGTTCGAAGTTTCATGAATAATTGCAAACCTTAATTTCTCCAAGCTAACACATTCGAAATTATTGTGGGTTGACATGTATAGCAGCAATTAGTCATATATTATACATCCTCATAATGAATTTAAGTTGGCTCGTATAAATTAAATGGAAGACAAAAAAATGTTGAAGGTAGCTTATGAGAAAATTGCTCTTTTCACGGTGTTTTTAGTGTTTTGGATGTTTTAGTTTTGCGTGCGAATTGAGATTTAGTTTAATAAGTTAATTTGCTTAATTATTGGGCATATTATAATTTAATTTTTGGATGTTTTTATAGGATGGTCAGACAACTCACCAATCAACAACATCTAGTAGTGAACAATCTGCTAGTGGAAGTCAAGAAAACGATGAATAAAATGAATCGTCTTAGTCAAGACAATGTTAGGAATGAAGAATTATTATAACATATTATATATGTTTTTGAATTAATGAAGTCACTACGGGAGAGATATCAATTAATGACTCAACCTTACGGCTCAAACACTATTAAGTCGCAAAAAAATTAATTAGCTAAATATTTGCGTCTCCTTATACTTTGAGCCGTGCAAATTGTTTAGTTTTAAATCAAAATTAATTTTTACGGCTCAACATATTCAGCCGTCCCTTATTAAATTATTTAATTCTTTTTCAGAAGTACATTTTAACGTCTCTTTATACTTTGAGCCGTGGAAATTGATTATTTGTTAAATTAAAATCAATTTTCACGACTCAACTTTTTCATCCATCCCTTATTAAATTATTAATTATTTTTCAGAATAATATTTTTAAAATCAAAATTAATTTTCACGGCTCAACCTATTCAGCCATCCCTTATTAAATTATTTTTTAGAATGACATATTTAACGACTCTTTTTACTTTGAGCCGTGGAAATTCAATTTTTCAAAAAACAAAATCGACTGCACACAGGAACTTTGACTAGAGGTGGCAACTTTAAAAAAATTAGGCTCCCTTATCAAGTTCCGCTTTCTCCAGAGTTTACAACGGAGCTGGTGTTGGGTATTGATTGTGACGACCCAATAAAGAAAAAGCCTCGAAGGCCCAATAACCCTGGAGGGGTAAACCCAAGATATTCGAACTGGATCATCCTAAGTCAAAGTCAACCTGGCCCACCATAGAGTGGCCCACGATCAAGCCCAAGACGATATGGACGCCAAAGACTCCCCAGCTGGTCGCCATCCTTCATCTAGTCGCGACCTCTTACTGCTCGTCATGGGAGTGCTCGCCCCGAAGAGAGCCTTGCCTCTCTCATCTGGTCCCACCAACCGTTAATAAGGAAGTGGCCACGATATCCCGCGTATCTCGGTCACATATTCACTAAAGATTAGATATGGTAACTGCAATATCTTGTCGTAACTGCCATATATATTATCCAAATCTTCAACAGCACAATAATCACTAAGATATACGGTTACCTTATACGGTTTGATCTCTCCTACCCTATAAATACCTTTGCTTTACATACGTTCATTACGTTTTGAGCTATATACACACATGTACTCATTTAAGAATCGGAGAGGGACCTAGAGACACCCCCTCTGTTGCGCTCCCCTACTTGCAGGTTCACCGGAGCTGAGGCAGAAGCACTATTCAACCGTCGTCTGACGTTCAATTCACTGCCAGATCAGCAACCAGGATTTCACGATCCAACATTTGGCGCCGTCTGTGGGAACCGAGTGATACAACCATGAGAACTCGATCACAAAACAACCGCTGCAACCAGACTCGCGAACAATCCTCGGATAGCTCTGATTCCGCCGCCGCTTCGCTGCTTCAGCAAGAACCTTCCAGCCAGGCAGCCCCCAATGCCGTTCCTCTAAGGACGGCCCGAGAGCATGTCGGTAATTCCAGACCGACCCCAGCTACCAACCATATCGAGACTCCAGCACCGCAGACTGTCCACATCGTCGGGGAAAACATTTAGTTAACCCCGGAGATGATATCACTGCTGGAGGCCATCCTAGGACAGGCTCGCCGTCAAGCCCCTGCTCCCCAAGGAAACACTCGCCCTGCTACCACAGGGCCCTGGAGGATCAGGAGATGACATCAGGACACCAGTCCCTACCCCCGGGCATACACCGAACAGCCGACGGCTACCTACTCCGCCAATCCTTCTGGTCCCTCACCAAACGGGACTTTGCCGAAAAATTGCACCCTGGACCAGGTGGACGACCTTATCAACAGAAGGCTCCAAGAAAGACGACTGACAGTCGTAGCTCCCTTCAAGGAGCGATCTGCTCATCCCTTCTCCGATGACCTCGTCGCCATCAAGATCCCCAAAGACGTAGTCGCTCAGACCATACCTGAGTACAGTGGTGGAGGAAATCCCACCATACACGTCAACAAACACGAGGCTTCTCTTCTAGGTAAGTCAAATGATCCCAATCACTTGGCTTTGTTATTTCCATCCACTCTTTCGGGTTCGTCTTGGTCCTGGTTCTTCGGCCTCCCTGCACGATCTATAGGAAGTTGGGCAGAGTTAAGGAGAAAATTCCTGGAGAGGTACATGGGTGAGCGCCAGCTAATGAAAAGCGTGGTCGCCCTGGATGCGATCAAGCAACAGCTTGGAGAGTCGCTGGCCAATTTTTACGGACGTTTTCATCAGAACGTCACGTAGATAGATCGTCGAATCTCGGATGGAGAGATCATTCGAGCCTTCTATCGAGGTCTGGATGTGGCCAACAAGGCCTCGAGAAAGCTGCGCAACAGCTATCATGTGAAGGAGATTGAGACGTTGGAGGAGCTAGCGTCCAGGCCAAAAGGTTTCAGAGACCTTGAGAGGGCGAACACTAAGGTGAACTTCCTGATGACCTCGCTAAGGGTGGTTCCCGAGCCCCGACGCGATGGTAAGAAGGAGGTGAAGAAGGAGAAGAAGGGAAGAGACAGCAGGCCCCGGGTCAGCCTAACCCGGCGCCCAAAAATCCAGAGGTCCCTGAGTAGTTTACGCCGTTAAATAGGCAGATCTCAGCGGTACTAGTCGAGATGGAGAGGAGATCTTTGGCGAGGCCACCGATGCCTCATCGGGGTGTTCAGCCCATGGGGAAGGACGTCGAGAGCTATTGCAGATAACAAAAGTGCAAGGGCCACAAGACTGATGACTGCCGCATTTTGAAGCGGCACATTGAGTAACTGATTCAGGGTGAATGCGGAAGGAGTTTGTGGCAGGGCAAGACAGAAGTCGAACGCCACCTAAGAGACATCGTTCGCCAGCTCCTGCTGAGCAAACTAATCCATATGCCAGCAAGAGAAGGGTGAATTTGATTGCAGGAGGATTCAGTGCAGGAGGCGAGGGGTCACACGCCAGGGAGCTCTATGCGACTCAGATCTCTACTGCAGTTCAGTTGGGAAAGCGACCCCGACCTGAGGAGGACATTGTCATCTTATTCTCCGAAGATGATTTGGAACATGTCACAACCCCCCACAATGATGCTTTGGTTATCACGGCTAATATCGACGGCTGTGACGTCGCAAGGATTCTGATCGACGGAGGGAGGTCGACGGATATCCTATTCCTGGACGCCTTCGAGAAGATGGGCAAATCCAAGCGTGACCTGAAGAGGGTCGACTTTCCACTGATCAGGTTTGCTGGGAGAACAACTTATCCACTGGGGGCGATAATCATGCCAGTGATTCTGGGCGAGGGATGGAAGAGCATCAAGGTACCGGTCACTTTCCTGGTGGTCGACTCACCTACATCCTACAACAGCATCCTGGGGAGGACCACAATCAACCCCAACAAGATTGTGGCCTCCACAGCCCATCAGAAGATGAAGTTCCCCACACCTAACGGGATTGGAGAAGTGCTCGGCGACCAGCCTTCCTCGCGGCAATGCTATGTGAACTGCCTGCGCAGGAAGAACCAAAGGGAGGCCCTCGCCATCGAGACAGAGGCTGACCCTCGCAAGGATTTGGCTTGGCCAGCGCCCATGGAGGAATTGGAAGAGGTCGAGGTTGATTGCCCTGATAAGAAGGTGCGCATTGGGACCATCTTGAATGAAGACCAGAAGCAGGCCATGACCGCCCTCCTCAGGGAATTCAAGGAGCTCTTCGCCTGGCAGCCGAGCGACAAGCCAGGTATCAGTACAGACATCATCTCTCACGAGCTCAGGATATACCCTTCTATCTAGTTGATCGCTCAAAAAAGGAGATCGTTAGAGACAGACAAGCGCCTGGCGATCAGACAGGAGGTTGGCAGGCTGATTGAGGTTGACCTCGTCATAGAGGTGAGATTCCAGAGCTGGGCCGCCAACCCAGCTTTGGTCTAAAAATCAAATGGAAAGTGGAGGATGTGCGTCGACTTCCGCGACCTGAACAGAGCTTGCCCCAAGGATTCGTATCCCCTTCCCAGGATTGATCAGCTGGTCGATGCTACCTCTGGTCACGAGATGCTGAGCTTCATGGATGCCTATTCAGGCTACAACCAGATCTGCATGCACCCAGATGATGAGGCCCACACCACTCTCTATGCAAACGGGGACATTCTTTGTTACAAGGTGATGCCCTTTGGTCTAATCAATGCCGGGGCGACTTATCAGCGGCTGGTGAACCGCCTGTTCCAGGACATGCTGGGGAGAAACATGGAGGCTTATGTGAACGATATGCTCGTCAAAACCATCAAGGGCAATCCGCACACAACAGACCTCTGTGAAGCTTTCGAGTGCATGAGGAGACACAACGTTCACATGAACCCTGCAAAGTGTGCCTTTGTAGTTAAGTCTGGCAAATTCCTGGGATTCATGGTCAGCGAGCGAGGCATCGAGGAGAACCCGAAAAAGCTGAAGGCCATAGAAGAGATGAAGTCGCCGACCTTCTATAAGGAGGTTCAGTGCCTAAATGGTCGCCTAGCTGCTCTCAACCGCTTCCTCTCCAAGGAGAGCGACATGTCCCTCCCATTTTTCAAAACTTTGAGGGCCAACGGCAAGTTCGAGTGGACGCCAGATTGCGATGAGGCGTTCCAGTCCGTGAAGCGGCATATCCAAACACTCCCAGCTCTGGCAAAGCCCATTCCAAGCGAGAAGCTCTTCCTTTATCTAGGCATCAGTGACGTGACAGCCAGTGTTATTTTAATAAGGGAGGAAAATAATATTCAGAGTCCAGTGTACTTTATTAGCAAAATGTTTAACTCAGCAGAAATAAAATATGTCCGGATTGAGAAGTATCTCTATGCCTTAGTTATTGCTGCTCGAAAGCTGAGACCTTATTTTCACACACACGACATCACGGTCCTCACCAATCAACCTCTCAAAAACTTCCTGATGAAACCAGATTCTTCAGGAAGAATGGTCAAGTGGGCGAGTTCAAGATCAAATTTGCGGCGAAAACGGCCATCAAAGGTCAAGCACTAGCTGATTTCATTGTGGAAAGTACAAGTAACGGTCAAACAGAAGCAGAAAATAGTCCAAGTCAGTCAACAGACAACAATCAAGTCTGGGAGCTCTATACAGATGGGTCTTCATCAAGAGAAGGCTCGGGGGCAGGTTTAATTCTCATTCCTCCTAAAGGCGACCCTTTGAAGTATGCGATCGCCCTAACATTTCAGGCGACCAATAATGAAGCAGAGTACGAGGCTCTTATTACTGGACTCAGACTGGCAAAAGGAATGGGCATATCTGCGCTTAAGGTAAAAAGTGACTGGGAACTTATTGTCAATCAGGTCAATGACACTTATGAGGCAAGGAGGGAAAAGATGAAAAAGTACCTCAGCATCGCCAAGAAACGCGTCGCAGAAATTCCAAATTTTGCGATTGAGTCTATTCCTCTCCAGGAAAACCAGATGGCAGACTCCTTAAGTAAGCTGGCATTTGGAGGAACGACAATCCAAGATGTACAATTCCTAGAAAAGGCCTTATGTTCAGTCCTTGAAAGCAGAGCAGAGGTCTTCAACATTCAAGGGCGGGTCACATGGATGACTCTGTTCCAGAATTACTTGAAAGAGGGGATCCTCCCAGATGACGAAGGCAAATCTACGAGGATAAGACGACTTTCAGCCAATTACCTGATTATAGATGGAGAACTCTACAGGCGAGGCTACTCGACTCCTTACTTAAGGTTTGTTGCTCATCCAGAAACAGAAAGGGTTCTTCGAGAAGCTCATGAAGGGGTGGCAGCATGTCATGAAGGTGCTCGATCATTAACAAGAAAGATCTTCAGACTGGGATACTATTGGCGAACTTTGGGAAAAGATGCGGCTGAATTAACACAAAAGTGTGAGACTTGCCAGCAATTTGCACAATGATCAGGTCGACCACCAACACTATTGTCCCCAATGGCGGGTGCTTGGCCTTTTGCTCAATGGGGGATGGATATATTAGGTCCTTTTCCTATTAGCGCTGGTCAACGCACTCACATTATAGTGGTGATCGACTACTTTACAAAGTGGATAGAGGCGAAAGCTCTGGCTTCTACTACGGAATTTCAAGTCATCAAGTTCCTGAAGGTCAACATATTATCCAGGTTTGGCATTCCTAAAATACTTATCAGTGATAATGGTCCGCAATTCATAGGAAAGGAGCTCAAATGGCTCTGTGAAGAATACCATGTCGACCATCGTTTCAGTTCAGTGCATCATCCTCAAACGAATGGGCAAGCTGAAGCAGTCAACAAGGTTGTTTTAGCAGGACTCAATAAAAGGGTTCGAGCGTTCAAAGGAAACTGGGCGGAAGAACTGGAAAATGTATTATGGGCTATTAGAACAACGGCTAAGGCAGCCACTAGAGAAACACTTTTCAGTTTAGTGTATGGATCAGAAGTAGTGGCGCCCGCCGAAACAGCAGTGCCTACCCACAGAATCCTACACTTCAACACTGAGGCAAACGAAGTCGAATGCAGGACTGATCTCGACCTGGTAGAGGAAAATAGGTGGCAATCAGAAAAGACACAGGCAAAGATTCGTCTGGCGACCGCTCGATACTTCAACAGAAAAGTCAGCGCTCGCCAATTTTTCGTGGGGGAGATGGTTATGAGAAGGAACGAATTTACAAGGCTGGACAATCAGAATAAGCTTTCAGCTAAGTGGGAGGGACTATTCAAGGTAGTAGAGATCGCTGCCCCAGGATCCTACTATTTGGAAACCACTGAAGGCGAAAGGTTACCTCGTCCATTCAATTCTGAACATTTAAGAAGATTTCATACATAGCTTGTAAATCAAAATGTTATGTTAATAAAAGCAAGTCGTTCATTCATAAAGCGTGACCACTCAAATCAAATCGAAGAAAAAAACCTTAACAACAAAGTTAGGCCAAAAGCCCTAACAACAAAGTTAGGCCAAAAACCCTAACAACAAAGTTAGGTCAAAAGCCCTAACGCCAAAGTTAGGCCAAAAGCCCTGTCGCCAAAGTCAGGCCAAAAAGACCTAAACAACAAGAGTTAGGCAAAACAAAAGCCCTAACGCCAAAGTTAAGCCAAAAGCCCTGTCGCCAAAGTCAGGCCAAAAAGACCTAAACAACAAGAGTTACACAAAACAAAAGCCCTAACACCAAAGTTAGGCCAAAAGCCCTGTCGCCAAAGTCAGGCCAAAAAGACTTAAACAACAAGAGTTAGGCAAAACAAAAGCCCTAATGCCAAAGTTAGGCCACAAGCCCTGACGCCAAAGTCAGGCCACAAGCCCTGACGCCAAAGTCAGGCCAAAAAGACCTAGCAAAAGGTTAGGCAAAACGAAAGCCCTGACGCCAAAGTCAGGCAGAAAGACCTGAAACCAAAATCAGACAGGAATCTTGACGACGAAAGAAAAGAAATCCATCAAGGAAACTATCATCTTATAAGTTGGACAAATTTTAGAGAAGTTAACTGTCAAAGGTAACGACTCCTTTAGGAATCAGATTATCGAAGATAGACAAGGAGTCTTAAGCGATCACTATGGAAAGTAAAGCTGCAAGTAACAAGTTCCTTTTGGAGAGGCGAGCACTCCAAAGTTTAAACTTTATTAAGGCTATTTATCTTCAAGCCTAGAAGTCTATACTTTTAAGTCTTAAGATATTTTCCTTAAGGAGTTTATACTTGGCGAGATAAATGAGTGATTCTATGAAGTCTTATCATTGTTCGCCTAAAGAAAAGTCCAAAGACGCTAAGGGTCAAGACAATCATGAAGCGAAGAAAAAGTCGAAAGTCATTATGACTAAGACCTCTGAGGAATCGCCAAACATATTCAAAGTCGAATAAACATAAGGGCTTGCGAATATAAAAGGCATTCAATATTATAGAAATAATCGAGTCTCATATCAAATAATAATTACAAGGAAGGATAAAAAACTAGTATCTAAAACAGAGGTAAAAAATAATTGTCGGAGACGTGGAGACTTCAGGCCTTGGGGTCTTTAGGAGCAGGAGTGCTCGGCTTGCCTTCGGGGGAAACCTCTTTAACAGCCGGAGCTGGGTCGACCTCTTCAGCAACAGCAGCAGGGGTTGGTTGGGGAAGGGAGCTCCGGAGGAAACCCTTAAGGGACTCAACTTTCCGAACAGGGAAGTTGGGATCAACCGGCTGGACATCCTCGACCAGGACTTGGAGGAAGTCGGCAATCTCTGACTTCATCACCTCCAAGGCACAATCAACGAACTCCTCAGAGGCCTTGAAGTCGTTGACCACACTTTGGGGTGAAGGAACAGACTTCAGCTGCGTGGCCACCCGTTCCTTCTCCTCCTCCAGGGTGACCCCCCTGGCTTCAGCAGCAACCCTCTAAGCCTCAGCAGCTTCCCTCTGAGACTCAGTGGCGACCCGTTGAGCTTCTGACTCTGCCCTTTGGGCTCAGGCCTCCTTCAACTCAGCCTCTAGGCGAGCCCTGACAGACTCCCCTTCATCTAAGCAACGATGAAGGGCGACCGCAGCATCGGCCTCCTTCTTCTTCACATCAGCAAGGAGCCGTTCCTCCTTCCTGAAGTACTCCTCCCGGGCACCTTCCACCAAGGAAACCATCGCGTCAGCGGTCAACTTGATGGCCTCCATCTGCCCTGGGGAGATCCCCGTGCTCCGGTACTGCTCCAACTCAACAAGCAAATCAGGATGCTTGTTGGCGAGCTCTCCGACGATGCGACCCATTGCCACCTCTTCTCGAACAAGTTGGCAACGAAGAATAAAAAAGTTGTTACGCTATGAAAAATAGTGAGCAATGTGAAAACATAAAGCAGAAATGAAGCCTTACCAGAGCAACTCATTCAAAATGGGACCTCATGAATCCCTCGACTTGGTGCAGCTCCGAGGGAACCGCAGAGCGATCCCTGGGAGGAATTATCCCGGAGTCGCATACATAAATCCGGGCTGGCCCGGAGACCTTTCTTGTCATAGACCCCCTTCTTTGAGAAGTCTCCACAGGGGAACCAAATGCCCCGAGAGTTCGCAGCCTTGAGCGACTGGAACATGCTCGCCAAGGAGCAGTACTCCTCAGGAGGAGTCTTCGAGGCGCTGGGGGCATCAGACCCCTTCTTCTGATTCCCAGATCCCCCTGTAGGAATAGGTACTGAAGACTCGGAAGGAGAATGGACCACCAAAATCAGAGCCTTCTCCCCGGGGGCAGCGGATCCCTTAGGAGGAGGAGGAGGACTCTAAGGGAGAACCGGGCGATCCTCACTCCTGACCTTCTTGGCAGGAGGAGGAGGAGGGTCTTGGGGCACATCAGCAGTGGGCTTCTCTGCAAAATAATAAGAAGATATGTCAAAACCCAAAAACTGCAAAGTGTGAAAACAGAAATCAGCATATAGCGAGGCAACATACCTGGTTGGCGAGGGCCAACAGTGGTCAATGGAAGTTCCTCTTCGGGCTTCCTCTTAGAGGAACGCCTAGAGGGAGGAGGAGGAGGATTCAACGAGGCCTGATCCGCGGACAGCCCCGCCTTTCCCTGGTCATCAAAGAGACCTATGAGTTTTCGGCCCCGGTTGCCTACATCCAATAAAACAGAAAAAGGTCAGAAGAATTACCCAATCATCGAAAATTGGTGTGGCCTGATGAATGCTCGCCATCTCGAGCATATTCTCGGTGGTATCCGCCACCGAATGGATGGGATGAAAACTGGACGACCGATGCAAGCGAAATAGGTCGTCAATGGCGTTCCGATCGCTACCGGATAACTCGTCGAACTCAGGAGGGAAATCCCTATCTGGTGTAGAGAACTTCCAATACACGCCCCCCTTGTAGAAGAAGTAAAACTTATTATAGTTGGAGTTGGTGGCCCGGAAGTCGTCGACCAACCAGACGTGAACGTTCCAGCTCCATGATTGGCCTCTCCACTCCGCGAACTTCGGCCACCGGGACTGGAAATGGTGGAGATGGTTCATCCCAGCAGCCAATCGGAAAAAGCACCGGAACAAGGCCAGTGAATACGTCTATTCTTGACGTATACACAGGAACTTGAATCCAGCCCATATCCTAATGGCGTTGGGTACGAGCTGCGTGCGATGTATCATATAGAACTGACACAACGCCTGCAAATCCTCACATAGAGGAAAACGCAACCCAACATCGATCTATGCCGCATAGATGTAAACCTCTCCATTGCGAGGATAATGCAGACCTAGGCCTGGGTATCTAGGAGCATCCACTGCACTAAAACCACCAATCACCACCACCGTCTTAAAATAAGTCAGCTTCAGGTCGTTGGGTTTGACATCTACTCGAACAGTTCAGATATGGCAACAATGAGTATAAAAAACAAGGAAAAACATGGGATACTTTCAGAACAGAGCAGTAAAATAGAATACTTACCTTTGGAGAAAAGATGGGCGTCTGGAGTTCAGGCCCATCCACCACCATAGGCGTGGCTGCGGTCCTCTCAAGGTCAGCTTGCCTCTCAGTCGAGTCTAGCAGAGAGCCGTCCCTAATGGTCAGGGGGGGCATTGGTGTTCTTCGGCACCTTAGGGGCCGAAGAAGAAGCCTTGTTGGCTGTTTGCTTGATCTTCCCGGACTGACTGCGAGTGGCCATGGAGTTTGTTAGGATGAGGATTGAGAAGATTGACAAGGGGAAAGGAGGAGTTTGCAGAGAAGGATCTCAGGAAACGAAGAAGGCTCTAGAGTCTGAAGAAATGGAAACGTAAAGGACAAAATAAGGGAACTGCTGTCCCTTATATAGACAAAATAAGAAGTAACTGTCACAGGCCGAATCGAATCGGCACAGAGGAATAATTGCACCTTTTTGGAAAAAATCGAAACAATGTCAGAATTCTAAGAGACACATCGGGGAGACAAACGGTCGGCCAGCGCAGAAAGCTGTCACACTACCCTTGGGTTACAGAATATTAAATGACAGGCATGCTTCAAATGACTGTTCGACTTCTGGATGACTGTGCAGTTATTAAATGCTAAAGTCCATCAAACAGACAAAGTGATCGCCAACGCACTGATAGACTTTATTAAGAATACATTTTATAGGTAATGATCGCCTAGCAAAGAAAGGTAGACCTTCACAAGCCTAGACTACCTCGAGTGGTCGCCAAGAAGGAATAAAAAGAAGAATATTCCTTCAGCCTTGGACAATGGGATGACTGATCGCCAAACAAGCATGAAGTGCCCCTAAGGTCATGAACCACAAAAAAAGACAAGGAAAACCAAATTTAAAGCGTCACTATCTCAAACCCTACCAAGAAATCAAGCTCGACTGAAGGAACTTCAATCAATCTTCGGGGGCAAATGTTGGGTATTGATAGTGACGGTCCAAAAAGGAAAATGCCTCGAAGGCCCACTAACCCTGGAGGGGGTAAACCCAAAATATTCGAACTGGATCAGCCTAAGTCAAAGTCAACCTCGCCCACCATAGAGTGGCCCAGGATCGAGCCCAATACAATTTGGACGTCAAAGGCTCCCCAGCTGGTCGCCATCCTAAATCCAGTCGCGACCTCCTACTGCTCGCCATGGGAGTGCTCGCCCCGAAGAGAGTCTTGTCTCTCTCCTCTGGTCCCACCAACCGTTAATAAGGAAATGGCCACGATATCCCGCGTATCTCGGTCACATATTCACTAAAGATTAGATATGGTAACTGCAATATCTCGCCGTAACTGCCAAATCTATTATCCAAATCTTCAACAACACAATATTCACTAAGATATATGGTTACCTTATACGGTTTGATCTCTCCTACCCTATAAATAACTTTTCTTTACATACGTTCATTACGTTTTGAGCTATATACACACATATACTCATTTAAGCATCGGAGAGGGACCTAGAGACACCCCCTATGTTGCGTTCCCATACTTGCAGGTTCACCGGAGCTGAGGCAGAAGCACTATTCAACCGTCGTCTGGCATTCAATTCACTGCCAGATCAGCAACCAGGATTTCACGATCCAACAGCTGGCTCACTGTTGTCCAGAATTTTCGACTGCATTCCTTTCTTGTAAGTTTTTTTTTCTTTTACGCAGTACACATTTATACTGGAAGATGGAGAGCTGACTAGGAGCTGGTGCTGGGAAACCTCACCCTGGTGCTGGGAAACCTCGCCCTCGACTGGGAGTAGACGTCAACAACTTCAAGTCTGACGACAAAGTCGTGGCCGTCAACCTTGACGGAACGGGCCGAAGATGAAGAAGTCGTCAACCTCGACGGAACGACGACAACTTCACTGAATGCAGAAAAGCCAAACGAAGATAAAACCAGATGAAGATGGACGAAATCTGACCTCCATGGTAGAGGATGAAGCCAGACCTCCATGGCAGATCTTCCTTTGCCCAAGATTGTTTCTTAAATATATATATTTTTCGTGGCTCGTTTTATATGAGCCGCCAAAAATAAAAATAAAAAAATAATAATTTACGCGGCTCAACCAAAAGTGTCGTCATAATTATTTTGGCGTCACTTTTGATTTGGGCCGAGAACTATCACTGCTCATCATATATTGAGTCGTGATAATTTAACGGCTCAATTGTTCAGACATTAAAAATACATTTTTCAGCTGTAATTAACCATATCTCCTGTAGTAAGGGAACTTACGGATATGTAATGTATTGTATGCAAAAATTATAATTTTGGTATGTAAACTATTCAGGTTATAGTATAAATTATTATTTTTTTATTAAAAAAATAATTTTAGCGGCTCTTATGAAACGAGCCGCGAAAATCATAAAATACATTTTGATTTTTCACGGCTCATATATATATATATATATATATATATGAGCCGTGAAAAATATAGGTTTACAAAAAAACAATTAATTATGACAACTCAACCAAAAGTATCGTCATAATTATTTTGGTGGCACTTTTTGTATTGGGTCGAGAATTATCACGACTCAGTTTATATTGAGTCGTGATAATTGCCCTGACGCTTCATGTCACGGCTCAAGTGAAGTTGAGCCGTGATAATTTAACGGCTGAAAAAAACTTTTACGCAAAAATAAATAAAATAAATAATGATGTACTACAATATAATTGTTTTTTGTTTGTTTGAATAGAATTGACGCCATGTGTAAGTTAAATGACTCATATTTAATAAACCATCTAATGCAACACAACTGTATTACGTGTTGATTTCATTTGTAATTTAAATAAATTAGGATGAGTACAATTATTATTTTTTTCATTTTAGTTTATCAGAATATCTCATTCATTAGGAAACATTTTTTTTCCTATCGTCACAGAAAAATAATCCCTCTGGATTTGATTTCATTACTAAACGTAGAAAGCAATGGAAGCTACTACTCAATCCATTCGATACGACACGATACGCCTTCTCTCCCTCACTCAAATCACAATCTTCCTCCCATGGAGTTGAAACACTTTACCTTCCCGACAACCAACCCTGTAAAATGAATTCTTTTTCTTCTCATCCCTATGTGTCGACTTCATTAATCCTCGTTTCTCGTCCGGCCTCAAAATCCCAAGCAACAGAAGAAACTACTTCTGTGTGTGATATGACTGAGCATGATTCAGGACAACAATATGAGGAACTGGACGAGGAGAAGATGGACATGCTGTGGGAGGTGTTCAATGAGGAGCTTTGGTTGGAACGGAACACGTCTCCAAAATCCAATTCAAAGAAGATGGTGCAATTTGGGTGCAGTGTCATGAAAACAGTGAAAAGGAAACGAATCAATGAAGTAAGGTCGGTGTCTTTCTTCATGAAGCACTTCTTGAAGAACAACAGGCATTCATCGAGGAGGAAGTGTCGTTCCCGGTCATTAAAAGAGACAGGATATAGGAAGGAACATATAAGGCTTATCTTTTCACTCTATTGTCCTCCTTACTATATGTAAATGATATTAGAATTCTAAGTGTGGGCTAAATTGAGATGATACAAATTGGATAAGGGAGAACATTGTATTGTTTAACTTGAAAGTTGTATTGTGATGTCTATCGAATCTGTTACAACATATCTAATTTATAGATACAATGTCACAATTTAGAGTTACAACTGTCAAAGTTAGGTGAGTCAAACTCTTGATTTGCTTGCTTATTTTCCCAGATTTGTTGCTAATTGTGTATATAGTCTTTCTTGAGTTCTATAATGTTCACAATAATTTGTTAACAATACTGTTCTTCTTTCGATATTTTGACACTCCCCGTCAAGTTGAGCAGTGGGGTCTTCAATGCTAACCTGCACAGTACTACATCAAATATCTTCCCTATCAGACACACCCTATCAGAGTTACGGTTGCTCTGATTGTTTTGTTTTAACCTATCGGGGTCAGGGCTGCTATGATTTTGTTCGACCCTATCGGAGTTAGGACTGCTCTGTTTTGGACGTGGAGGTGACAAAGGAACTCTTGCGATTCCTCTACGGTCAAGTTATCCTCCGCTCTTCGACACTCCCCCTCAAGTTGAGCGGTGGAGTATTTAATACTAAACTTGTAGAGTATTTAGTGCTAAAGAGTGTCGTTTTTTAATTTATTATTTATTTTATTTTTTTCGTTTTCTTTTTTCAAATTACAACAAAGATATTTAAACTAAGAACCCAACAACACAAACGTTGTTCATCATCCACTCCACTTACCTTTCCTGGTGCCTTTACCTTTATTCACATTTTTTTTCTTCATTAAACACTCATGGTAGGCTAAAAGCTTTTTTCTCTGCCCACCGCAACCTTTTACCCAAGTGGGACCCAAGATCATCAAATAAATCAAATCCTTGCTACCCTTTTAATTTTTCTTTTTCCTTTTCTTTTTGCTTTTACTTTACTTTTACCTTTTTTTTTTTGTTTTTGTTTCTTTTGTCCTTGCCTCCGCGATGATATAATCTTCATTTCTACATCAATCTTGGTCGCATTCTGTAGTGTTTGTCCATCCTTACCCTCTCTCTCGATAGTTCAGCTTTCCTTCTTTGAGTTCTCTCTTTTAAGGCTTAAAAATGGAAGGAACCAGCGTCCTGGCGGTTTACATTAATGAATGAGTTTGTGAGTAGACTTGTCTATAATTCCACAACTCAATCCACTTGGCATGACCTTGTGCGATATACTTAGGTTGAATACTAGGAGAGGAACGGGAGGGCTCTGAAGATGATATAGTGGCTGAATGAATTCACCTTTTTTATTAATGAATGATCTGTCTTATATAGCAACATACATGTGATGAATATAAGCATCTCTATAGCTAGATTCTAGCAACAACTAAGACCAATTCAAATAATAAGAATGTTAAACAACATGAAACAAAATTTGACTCAATCAAAACTACTTGTGTCGCAAGTTAACAATTTTATTGATTTTTTATTGAGAAGCAATCAACACTTCTTATCTACTCTAGAACTGCAAGCTCCCTGCCTTGAACGCAACTCTTTGAATCTTCCAATCGAAAGTGTTTTGGTAAAGATATAAACTACTTGATCTTTGGTTCTGAAAAACACAAGAACTACATCCCCTCTTTGTTGCACCTCACAAATATGAAATAACTTGATGTTGAAGTTTTTTTTTTCCAGTGGAATACTGGATTCTTCTCAATGGCTATGGCTAAATGGTTGTCTTCATGTAATTGTATCATATCATTTTGCGGACTTCCAATATCCATTAGGAGTTTCTTCAGCCCCATCACTTGATTTACAACCGCAGTGGCAGCTACTTGCTCCGCTTCTGTTGTAGATTGAGTGAAAAAAATATTGTTTCCTTGATTTTCAAGAAAAAACATGTTGATCCTAATGTGAAGCAGTATCCAAATGTGCTTCTCATATCCTCAGTTGTTCCTCCTCAGTCACTATCCGAGAACCCTTCCAACTTTGAGTCTTCCACCTTATTGAATTTGTGCCCAACGTTAAGTGTTCCTCTGATGTATCTGATGATTCTCTTTATTGCAGTTAGGTGAGTTGTGCTTGCGCAATGCATAAACTTGGATGATAGATTTAAGGATTGCTGGATGTCAGGTACATGAGTCATCCAACCAAACTTCTGTAGGGTTTTTCACTCACCTAAGAGTGATCAAGACTTTGCACGCCTCCATTTTGAATTTCTTCAAAATTTCCCTAGCATACCTCGTTTGGTTAGGAAGATCTCTCCATTTTTCATATGAACCTCAATTCCTAGGAAGAAGGACATGAGTACTAGATTTGTCATTTCGAAGGCATTCGTCATCTTGTCTTTGAAGTTGAGAATCATCTTTGTGTTGCTGCTTGTGATCAGTAAGTCATCCACATAAAGGGACGCTATTACAATATAGTCCAGATAAGCTTCTCTCGAATCCTATGCTCAATAGATGATCATCAATTTTGTTATACCAACCTTGGAGCCTGCTTTAGATTGTAGAGTGCCTTGCTCAAGCGGTACACCTTATTATCTTCTTATTTTGTCACGAACTCAACTGTCTGTTCAACAAATAACTCCTCTTGTAGTTCTCCATTCAGGAACGTGGCTTTGACATCTAGTTGATAGATGTTCCATTCTTGTTGGGTTGTGATGGCCAGAAGAAGTCTGATTATATCAAGTCTGGCCACTGGTGCAAAGGTTTCGTTGTAGTCGATACTATAGACTTGGGAATAACCTTTCACGACCAGCCTGGTCTTGAGCTCGTTGAGGGAGGAATCTGCATTCAGTTTGGTCCTAAAAAAATAGTTTACTCCAATGATTTGCTTGTCAACAGATATAGGAACCAGAGTTCAAGTTTTGTTCATCTGTATTATGTTTATCTCCTCATGCGGTGCATTTTTCCAGAGAGGATCTACACTTGCATTTTCTGATAGTATTGGCTTACATATGGTTGCACTGCATTTTTCGTACACCTCTCTCATGGATCGGGCTCCTCTTACAGATGGCCCATTTGTATCTTTATCAAGTGAATGATCTTCATAGGTTTCTGCATAGTTAGTTGGCATCTTTCGATCCCACTTTTGATCGTCAAGGAAGTGGACATCTCTGGACACCATCATCTTCTTTGTGTCGGGAAGGTAGATCTTGTATCCTTTGGACTTTGTGTTATAACGCATCAAAATCCAAGACCTTCTTATCCATCTTGTCTCTTTTGGTTTGAGGAACATGGACGAGACACACACGACCAAATACTCTCACAACATTCAAAGAGGGTTTTCCTTCATACCAAACCTCGTATGTAGTTAAAGTTTTCAGACCTAGGTCGACAAACTATTCTGCAGAAATACGGTTGTGTTGCAAGCTACAACCTAGAGCTCCTTTGGCAACTCCTAATCATGGATCATGCACCTTTCTATCTCCATACAGTTCTATTTCTACTTTAATTGACTTCATTCTGCTTTGGAGTGTATGACAGTGTGAGCTGATGTTCAATGCCAGCAAGCTCACATAGAGTGTTGAACTCATAGGAGATGTGTTGTGAGCCATTGTCAGTTCTTAACAACCTAATCTTGCATCCAATTTGTTTCCAACCAAATCTTTGAACTTTATGAAGTTTGGCAATGTTTAGGATTTGGTTTTGAGAAAATAAATCTAATACATGATGTTGTAGTCATCAATAAACATAATGAAATACTTACTTCCTCGTAAGGAGGAAATGTTTTGTGGTCCTGCTAGATCTGAATGGATCAATTGCAGCTTCCCCGTAGCCTTCCACTGTGTAGCTTTCCTAGCTTACAAGGCACGCAATCTGCAAGCACTAGTGGAAACCTTGGCAAGCCTTTGTAGAGGTCCTGAGTTTGAAGTGTTATTATTCGGTTTGGATTGCAATGCCTCAGTCATCTGTATCATAGATTGTTTAGGTGTACTTGAGTGGTACATGTTAAATGTTCCTCAGCAGTCTTGAAAACAAATGTTCTCCCTGTCGGCTTGACCATAATGATTTGTTCCCCAGATTCATTGGAGATTATGCAGTGGTGATCTTTGAACGTTGCATTCAATCCCTTCTCCATTAATTGAGTTATACTTAACAGGGTTTGATCAATACCTGGTACATATAGCACATTTAAGATCACCTTTGTTCTTTGGTCTGTTTTGATCACAACATCACCTTTCCCTTAGACAGCAACATATCGACCATCCCTTATTCTTATTTTTTTTGTTAAACATGAGTCAAGCTGTTTAAACAATGAGAGGCTGTGAGAGATGTGATTTGTGCAACCATTATCGGTTAGCCAAATTTCTAGGTGTACCTTGGTTGAATGACATTGAGACGCTAATATTAAGGGTGATAAAAAAAGATTGGTTGGATCGAATTCCCGACAAGACCGGCCCGACTAGGAGCGAGTCCGACTAGGACCGAGACTGAGCGAACGAGTTTTTTTCTTCAAGGTCGGTCTGTTTTTTTTTTCCAAAAGCCCGACTAGGACCAGACCGACCTTGAAGGAAACCCTAGAAATTCATGGTGTAACCCTTGAAACACTAATAATTTATGACCTTGAAACATTCAACAACCCATGGATCGGTTCCATGAGGGAAGTGTGATGGAAGACGAGAAGCGAGCAAGTTCAAGACCAAAACTTCAGTGATTTTGTTTGGTCAATTCAGTTGATTTTTTTTGCCCAAATATTCGGTCCAAGATCGAGACCGGCCTGAGTCAAGAAAGACCGACTCGGGCTGGCTTTTTTGGCCAAAGTCGGTCTCGGTCCTCTAAATGTCAAGAGAAAAATTTTGGTCTCGATCCTGCCTACAAGACCAGACCGACCCGCCCATGATCAACCCTAACAAATATGACTTCTTCCCCATCATCTTCTGCAACATGTGACTCGCGTGTTTTGGCTTTGCAGATGATTGATTTGTGGCCTATTCTTCCACACTTGTTGCACTTTGCATAGGGTCTCTTCCAACACTTTTTGGGTAAGTGTTCTTTTTTGCCACAGAGTTTGCACGGTGGAAAACTCTTTTTCTTTCCATTGTGTTACTGGGAGTTTGTGGATGAATGTCATGTAGTTGACGAGGTTGCTTCACCATTCTGCTTCTGCTTTAAGAGCTTGACATTCAGTGCTCCTTCCACTTCGTTGTTCTGTCTCAATTACCTTCGTTGCTCCTAAGATTGTAAGGCCCGAATGAGTTCAGTCAAGGAGATTGTATTGAGATCCTTGGTGTTCTCGAGCGTCGTGATGGAGGCATCATGTCGTTTTCTTCCCTTTGTGTTACTGCGAGTTTGTGGATGAATGTCATGTAGTTGACGAGGTTGCTTCACCGTTATGCTTCTGCTTTAAGAGCTTGACATTCAGTGCTCCTTCCACTTCGTTGCTACTAAGATTGTAAGGCCCAGATGAGTTCAGTCAAGGAGATTGTATTGAGATCCTTGGTGTTCTTGAGCGTGGTGATGGAGGCATCATGTCGTTCTGGTATGCTTACTAGAATCATCTCAACTATTTGGCTATTAGGAAAGGTTGAACCAAGCATTCTTGCATGGTTGCGATGTTCAGCAGTTTGTATGAGTACTGCTTGATCGTCTTAGTTTCCTTCATCTTCTGCAACTCAAATTCCCTAACTAGATTCATTGCATGCATTTCTCAGATTCTGTCATTACCAATTTTTTGAGGTAATCTCACACTTCTTCAGCTGTCTTGAATGACAGAACTCTTGCAAAGATGGTGGGTGAAACCACAACAAAAATGGCGGCTCTAGCCTTTTGCCTTTCGTACCTTATTCACCTTCTGTAGTTTGTTCTGTGCCATGGTGGGATTTGCAGGTAGATCAACAACTTCATAGTCTTCTTCTACGGCATCCCACAGGTCTAGTGCTTCGAGGTAAGTCTCCATTCATACTAACCAATGTTAGAAATTTTCGCCATTGAAGATGGGAGGAGAAAAGTGTGAGAATAAGGTTTGTGAGTCCATTAGGTCCCTTAAGACAGTATTGCTCTAATACTAGTTGTGTGATATATTTAGGTTGAATACTAAGAGAGGAACGGGAGTGATTTGAAGACGATGTATTGGGCGAATGAATTCACCTTTTTCATAATGAATGCTTTGCCTTATATAGTTGCATACATGTGATAAATATCATCAACTCTATAGCTAAATTGTAGCAACATCTAACACTAATTCAAATAACAAGAATGCTAAACAACAGGAAACGAAATTTGACTCAATCAAAACTACTTGTGTCGCAAGTTAACAACTTTATTGATTGTTTCTTGAGCAACAATCAATAGACCTCCGCAACTTGTATAACAAGGTTGATGGAACTAGAATTTTTCAGCTCCAACGCGATATCTTATCATTTACTCAAGGTATTTTATCGATTATTGCATATTTTGCCAAGTTAAAAATGCTTTGGGATGAGCTTGGTGCAATTGATGGTTTTGGTTTGTAATATTGATTCTATTATCGTGGTTGCTAGCAAGGAGAAACAAAAGTTTAATTAGTTTCTCCTTGGCCTAAACGAAACTTATAGTGTGGTTTGACAGAATTTGTTGATGTGACATCATCTTCCTACTCTTAGTATTGTTTGTTGCAAAAGGAAAGTCAACATAGTATTTCTGGTTTGTTCCCTAGTTTGTTTGCAGATTGATTGATATACAACTTGGTTGATATGTTGTCCTTATAGAATTCTTATGGTGCTTCAAATTTCCGTGGTCGTGTAGACAATTCAAGTTGGTTATACATACATTGTGATTGTAAGGGACGACACATTGATTCATGTTGGAAGAAGCATGGTTTGCGAGAGAACTTTCAACGAAAGTGGAATTCGTGTGTTAATGTGACTATTGTCTTAGTTGGTAAGGTCAAGTTGGAAATGGTTCTTCACTTGAAATTTCGGCCATTGGTTCTTCTCACTTACCTTCCAATGGAAAACCTCTGTTTTTAAATAACTTACTTTACACTCCTGCTGTTACTAAAAACCTGCTTTCTGTATCTCAGTTTTCAAAGGATAATCAGGTTTATTTTGAATTTCACCCATCGCACTGCCTGATCAAGGATTCACTCTCCAACAAGGTGCTTCTCAAGGGTTATGAATCAGGGGGTCTTTACCGCCTAGATTTCTCTAGCTTTAAGTCCAGGTCGAATAATTTAGTTGAGTCTGCTACTGTCTGTCCAGATCAGTGTTTGAGTCTTTCATCTGAATTTCAGTCATTTTGTAATAATGCAGTTTTGTCTGCTCAAAACTCAACCCTTTCGGTTATTGACAATGATAATTCTACGTTTATGCTTAATCATGATTTCTCTGGTTTGCATCATGTTTCCTCTTCTTATGGTGCTGATATTTCTGATGAATGCTCTACTGCCACATGTTTTAATAATGCATCCTCCAATGCATTACCTGATTTTGAGATTAGCTGCTTCCTTAGTTCCCTGAAAACTAATGATCCTTCTCACCTTTGGCACATGAGGTTAGGCCACCCCTCTAAGAATATACTTGTTAATTTCTTGAGACTACAAAATCTGTCCACTAAACACATATCTTCTGAGTGTGCTGCCTGTGCTGTAGGTAAAAGCAAAACCCTTCCCTACCATACTTCAGAGACAGTCTACTCTCATCCCCTCGAAATGGTTCAGGTAGATCTCTGGGGTCCTGCCCCCTTCCCCTCTAGCAATAGTAATTAGTACCTCAGCATTGTTGATGCTTTCTCTAGATTTACTTGGATTTACTTTTTAAATCGAAAGTCTGATGTTGCTAAAGCCTTTTGTGAGTTTCATTTGTTAGCAGAGAAGCAACTTGGCACAAAGCTCAAAGCTGTGCAATCTGATGGAGGAGGTGAGTTTCACTTTCTTACTGCTTACTTATCTCAGTTTGGTATAATCCATAGGATCACCTGCCCATATTCAAGCCAGCAAAATGGCATGGTGGAGCGTAAGCACCGCCACATTGTTGAATTGGGTCTTACACTTCTAGCACAGTCATCCGTCCCTCTTCACTACTGGACGGATGCCTTCTCCACTGCTGTCTTTTTAATTAATCGCTTGCCCTCCAAGTCTCTTGAGAACTGTTCTCCTCATGAACTCATCTTCAATACCAAGCCTGACTACTCTTTTCTGAGAGTCTTTGGCTGTTTATGCTTCCCACACCTGAGACCTTACAGGTCTCACAAGCTGTCCATCAGATCAGAACCCTGTGTCTTCATTGGGTTCTGTTCTGATCACCATGGCTACAAGTGTCTCTCTTCGTCTGGAAGAGTTTATGTGTCATGAAATGTTGTCTTTCATGAGACAACATTTTCTTTCAGTGACACCACAGGGCCGTTCTATGCATCAAACACACCAAAAGTTACCACTCCCTCCAAACCATTCTTCATACCTTGTGATCCTTTTTTCCAACAACCTACTTATGTTCCCTCCACTGTCACTCGTTCATCAGGACCTCCTGTGTATGCTCACACTTTGGGTGAGTCCAACTTACCCTCCACCACACCCACCCAAAACACCACTTCAACTCAGCCTCCCTCTGTCCCTGCTCCTGACCTTAGCTCACCTACTGAGGTATATAGATACGTCCCTTCTGGTTCAACCCTTGTTCCTATTACCACCTCTGATCTTGTTTCCTCTATTCCACCACCACCAGCTCACTCAGATCAGTCCTTCCCCACCTCACCACAAGCTCAACCCCCTCATCCTCTCAACCTACTCGTCCTAAATCCTCCACCAATGTGCATCCTATGCAAACCAGATCGAAAACTTCTCTTCAAGGGTTGTCCACTTCCCTTGACCTGTCCACAGACCTGAGCAACTCTGAGCCTCGTAGCATTCATGAGGCTCTTCAGTCACCTCATTGGCTTAAGGCTGTGCAGGAAGAGCTTACAGCTCTTTCTACAAACAGCACCTGGACTCTTGTTCCCCTGCCTGTAGGTCGAATACCTATTAGTTGCAAATGGATATTCAAAATCAAAAGAAATGCAGATGGGGCTGTGGTCAGGTACAAGGCCCGTCTTGTTGCCAAAGGCTTTTCCCAAAAACCAGGTTTCGATTTCCAGGAAACCTTCAGTCCTGTCATTAAGTCTGCCACTGTCCGTATTGTTCTTTCTTTAGCTTTAACTCATAAATAGTGCATCAGACAGGTTGACATTAATAATTTCTTCCTTCATGGTGACCTCCATGAGGAGGTATACATGACACAGCCTCCAGGTTTTGAGGTTCACTCTAATACTCCTAATCTGGTTTGCAAACTTCAAAAAGCTTTGTATGGTCTTAAGCTTTCTACTGAATTCTCTTGGCTTTCATGTCTCAACCTCTGATGGTTGCCTGTTTATCAAGTCAACATCAGATTCTTTCGTACTGTTACTTGTCTATGTGGATGATATTGTTATAACTGGTACCTCTTCTCATCTTGTCTCTAACATTGTTGATTCGACAAATGCTCAATTTCAACTGAAAGATCTAGGAAACCTGAACTACTTCCTTGGCATGGAAGTAGTTTCAGGTGATGACTTTATTCTACTAAATCAGAAGAAGTACATTCAGGAACTCCTGGATAAGGTAGGTTTGAATGATCAATCTGATTTCCCCACTCCAATGACAGGTACGTGTCTGTCAAAGTCAGGTATGTCTACCTGTTCTGATCTCTTTCATGATGAAACGCTATACAGGAGCACAATAGGTGCTCTGCAACATGTCTGTGTCACTCGACCAGACATTCACTTTGTAGTAAACAAACTGAGTCAGTTTATGCAAGCACCCAATAACAGCAACTGGATGGCTGTTATTCACGTCCTGAGATACCTCAAAGGCACTCTCAATCACAGTCTGTTGTTCAGACCAACACCCTCGCCTGTCAAAGACATAACCCTTACCTCTTTCTCTGATGCTGACTGGGGTGGTGATGAATCTGATCGCCGCTCCATTTCAGGGAATTACCTCCTCCTAAATGGTAATCCCATAGTATGGAGCTCCAAAATGCAGACAGTAGTGTCTAGGTCAAGTACAGAGGATGAATTCAGGGCCATTGCCAATGTCATGTGTGAGATCATGTGGGTTCAATCCCTTCTCAAGGAAATTAGACTTCACACTCCTACTGCACCTGTCATCTGGACAGATAACACAAGTGCTGTTGCTCTGTCTGAAAACCCCATTCATCACTCCAAGATGAAACATGTCGAGATTGATCTCTTCTTCATCAGGGAGAAAGTTCACAATGGGGATGTCTTAGTTAACTTCATTCCATCTTCGGCACAGACTGCTGATATTTTGACTAAACCACTGACTGAAAAATATTTCATTCCCTGCAGGAAAAAGCTTGGGGTCTTCTCACTGGAGGAACTGGAGGATCATGGCGTCTCCCCATTCCTTCAGCTCGGATCCAACACTCAATGAACTTCCCACCCAGTCTGTAAGTATATTCAATCTTTGTTAACTTAGTATCTTGCCTTGAACTCTGCATTTCAGAACAGCCATATGTATGTTCTCTGAGTTTTCCTGTTAACTGCACCTCTGTGATTTTGCCTCTGTCTGATCTTATGCATGTCTGATCAACTCTATTTTGGTTTATTAGTGCTAGTAATCGTGGTCTGCTCATATATGGTTTTCATGTTTAGCATCTGCCTAAGTATCACTTGTCATCTGGCTATTTTCACATTTCTGATCATATACTTTGCCTCTGTGCATCACTGGTTCCTCTCGAAAAAAATGAAAAGAAAAAAAAAACTGCTGCATTAACAATGGCATATGGTATGGCTTGAGTCCAAAAACAGAGTGAAAACCATAAGAAAATGTCAAGATCCTACTGGGTTTTCACTCTTGAGGATGAAAAGATCAAGGCTCAAACCTTGCAGTCATACTGGTAAGATAGGAGCTCAAACTCCTCTGTCATGTACTGAAACTCTCAGATTTCAAGTCATATTATATCAATGAATAAAAGCAGCAGTTAAACTGAAAATATGAGTTTGTCCGATGCACTTTGGCAACAGTTTACTGATCTGGAATAGGGAGAATCATGCATATGACTTGTGTATACTTGGTACTGCTATTCGTGTTTTTCAGACTTGTTCATGATCTCAGATTACAGGCAATAATCGACCTATGATCAGAGTTCTGATCACCTATGCTAAAGTCAGTACAGATGTCCAAAATTGCGATGTGCATCTCAGCTAGGAGAACTTAGCCAAGCTACACATGCTGCTCAGATGTGCTAAACAGGAACAGGCAAGTACTCTGTTCCAGAGATTGAATTTTACTGCAGACTGTCAAATTTCAGGGAATATCAAGTTTCAAAGTCAAGATCAAGCATAGGGAATGTTAGGATATAAGTGTGTCTAACACTTATGTAAATATTGTTGCTTGCGGCCCAAGCATCAATTAGTTTAGTTTCAGGGACTGAGTTGCAATTACCGTGTCCTTACTGTTTTGTCTGATTCTCAGTTGTTCTCTTTATATGTTTGTCACTGTTGAACTCGATAATATCAAGATATTTCTCTCTGAAATCAGTAGCTTTCCTTCTCCTTCGTTCTTCATTTCTTCCACTAAACCCTAAATCCAAACAATATCTAATCCTCTCGGGTTTAATCGTGTTGTGTCATATTGTGTCTCACAACTTTGTGTTGTGTCTAATCGTGTTGTGTCGTATGACCCAACATGTTTTCATATTATTTTTTATTGTCCATTAAAGTTAATCGTGTCGTGTGTCGTGTCACGTGTGATTTGCTAGTTATTCAAGTTTGAAATTTTGAGACATGTTTAAGACTTATCCGTTTAGACACGACACGATTAGTAACACGATACGATTAAACATTACACAATACAATTGCCACACCTACAAAAATTACTCATATTTTTTTATTGGAGTTAATATTTAATCTTAGATATAGAGATTATAATAGATGTGGTTTGTTATTATACTTTAAAATATTTCTTATCTCCTTATAAATTATATATAGAATAGTTTTACTTTGTATTTCATAGGTCAACTTACTAATAATTGTTATATTATGTGATTAAGCCACATGGTCGAGCACCGCCATCTATTTCCTCAAACTAATTCTAAACCAGAATACGACTCTTAATATGCACCATTTCTATTACATAAGCCGACTCAATAATAATAACAAACAACAACACCCGGTGATTTCCTTTGTGCAGGTCCTAGAGCAATCAAGAGCGATGCTTGAATAGTGAAAAATTAAGACCTAACATCTGGTGCCATCTGTGGGAAATTTGAGCTAATTTACAGTCACATCTCCCGACATTAAAGAGCAAAAACAACCCATAAAGAAACTGTTGAAGGAGACTCACTTTACAATCTTTAGCAGCACCAGGAGCCTTCTGCCTTCATGCCACCGCAGGACCTTGCGCATGGAGCGTTGCTCTTTAGCGCCTCAGCTCCTTTAGGCGGACATATGAGGCTTCAACTTACTGTACTGGCCCCTAGGATGCGTCACCTCGCACTTTTTATTCGGTCTTGCTAAAGCTTCAGTCAAAACATGGGGGGACCTTAAAGACAAGTACATGGGAAGACGATAACTCTTGAAGAGTGTCGGCACTTTGGACTACATCAGAGAAAGAAGTGATAAGAGTATGGGATAATTCTACATGCGCTTCAACAAAGAACTAACGACCATCAACCAGGTTATCACAGGAAGAGAGACCATCCGTGCCTTTGTCAGAGCGTTAGGACCGAGAAGTTTTGCCTTGTATGATAGTTTGAGCGTCATACGCGTCACCACGATCAAAACGTTAGCGACGAGAGTCAAGTTGTATATCGACTTAGAGATATCAAACGAGGACAAAAAGGTCCACAAGGATTCCAAAAAGGAGATCCAGAGGGAAAGAAGTCGGAGGTGTGACGTAAGAGTCACCAAGAGGACAAGCGTCGCCTCTTGGTATCACACCCCAACAGGGTGGTGTACGAAACCTACACCCTATTGAACCAGAAGATTTCAGTCGTCCTGAATGAGATGGAAAACAGGTATTGGGCGTCACCCAATCTCCACGGAAGAACAAAGCTCCCATGGGGTCGGACCACGAGCAGTATTGTCGTTATCACCGCTGCAAAGGCCACAAAATTGACGAATTCAAAGTACTCAAGAAGGATATCGAAGCCCTGATCCAGAATGCACTTATGAAAAAATTCGGGGCGTAGCCCAAGCTCCAATCGTAGAGACCGCCCAGCATCGCCAAGAAGATAAAAGAGTCAGAACGCCCCTAGAGCCAAAAAGGGAACCTTAAACGTAATTAGCGGAGGCTTTGTCTCTAGAGGATAGACCAGCAACGATCGAGAGGTTTATGTCGCTCAAATATCAGGAACCTCAAGGTAAGGAAACACCCATGGTTGGAGGTTGAAATGGTCATCTCCTTCTCAGAATCCGAGATGGGGCACGTGACCTGATTGCATGAGGATGCGTTAGTCATCACCGCTGAGATAGAGCGACGTGAAGAGAGTCCTCGTTGACTTTAGGAGTTCGACGGGCATCCTCTTCCTCAGCGCCAAGAGAAACATGGATAAGAGCAAGAGGTACTTGAAGAAGGTGAATTTTCCATTGATGAGTTTCGCCTCAACAACCACCTATCCGGTAGGGACCATTACCCTTCCAGTATTTTTGGGCGAAGGGTAGAAATCGTTGATCCTTGACGTTACCTTTATTGTGGTCGAGGCCCCGACTTCTTACAACACAATATTGGGGCGTTCAACTTTAAATCCTCACCACATGATCCATTCTACCTACCACCAGCTCTTAAAATTCCTAACACACCATGGGATTGGAGTGGTAAAGGGAACTGGGTGCCCGAAGTTGTTATGTGTAGTCGGTGTGACGCCCTTCCTTGAAGAAGAATGAGACCTTGTCCATCCAGACGGATGATGATCCTAGGGAGGAAAAAAGTAGCCCGACCTCGGTGGAAGGATTACAAAAGGTGATGATTGATGGACCTAATAAGGTTGTCCAGATACGGGTAACGTTCTAAGAGTATCAGACCAAAGCCTTGACACTGCTGCTAATCCAGTTTAAATATCTTTTCACCTGAAAGCCTAGTAACATGTCGAGTATCATCAAGGACATCATGACCCACGAGCTGAACATAGATCCGAGCATCAAGACCATCGCTCAGAAGCGACGACCCATGGAGGGAAGAAAAGGCTTTCGCCATAAGCAGGAAATGGGGAAGCCGTTTAACACCCTCTTCTTGAAGGAGATCAAATTTCAGACCTGGGTGGAGAATCCAACGGCAAGTAGAGAAAGTGTGTCGACTTCCAGGATTTAAACAAAGTTTGCCCCAAAAACTCGTATCCGGTGCCCAGGATTAACCAACTCGTCTACGCCACCTCAGGACATGTTTTCTTAAGCTTCATGGATGCATACTCAGGGTACAACCAAATATAGATGGTTGAGGTCGACGCCCGTCACACTGCCTTCTATGTAGATAGTGACATTTAGCACTACATGCGGCTGTTAGCTTCGTCTTAGTGAAAAATATGGATAAGGGCCAAACCCTAGTCTACTATGTATCAAAAGTCCTATCTAAGGCTGAAATATCTTTATGCGTTGGTGGTCTTAGCCAAGAAGCTTCACCCTTATTTCCACGAACATGAAATAAATGAATTGGAGACCATATAAAAAGAGATGTAGTACTCAAGTTAAAGAAGAAATCCACCTTTTCTGGGCCTAAGTTAGGACAACATGCTGAGTCAGGCTGTGTTGGGCTAGTAAGAATAATTGCTTGGGCTTGGGGTGTTACAAATGATATCAGAGCCAACCTGAGACCGTGATCACGCTTGCAAGGTTGAAGGTATGTATCAATGGGAGAAAATAGTTAGCCAAGCCCTTGAAGGGTATCTGAAAAGTATAGGACTTGAAAGACCGAGTCACCTACCGAGGACAAATATCCTGGACTCGGCCGGGACGAGGATGTCACACGCTTTAAAGGGGGTTAATTGTGATACCCCGTCCTACATCAGATAGAAAGAAGTGATTTGGAACCAACATAAGCAGAGATGTACTACTCAAGTTCAACAAGAATTCCTCCTTTTCTAAGCCCAAGTAAGGATAACTGACTCAGTTAGGTTGGGTTGGGTTAGTGTGGACAATTGCTTAAGCTTGGGGTGTTACACAAAGTCTTTGGTCGAAGGCTTCGCCAATTTTGAAATCAATGCCATTCCTATGGATGCGAATGAAGAAGCTGACGCCCTGAGTAAATATGCATGACAACGAACACCTCTTCATATACATTTCATCGAACGCATTGCTTTTCCTGGATCATATTAGTATTTCAACGTTCGAAACATAACCGACTGGGCGACGCCTATCATAGAAGGGATTCTCAATACCATTTCTCAAATGCATCCCCTTCGCCTGAAACAACGACTAGTCTTAGAGAATTGCATGAAGGCTACGTCGTTTGCCATGAAAGGGCAAGATCGATTGTTTGAAAGGCTGTAAACCAAGGGTATTACTGGCCTACAATAGGCCAAGAGGAAACATAGCTGGTAAAGAAATGCAAATCATGTAAAAAATACACTTCAAGAATCGGGCGTCCACCTTCAGAGAGGATCCCTGTACGCGTCGTGTGGCACTTTACGCATCGGGGCATCAACTTGGTAGGATTATTTCCCAAGTCAAAACAAAAGAGCTACATTATCGTCGCCATCGACTACTTCTAAAAATAGATTGAAGAAAAAGCATTGGCGTCGACAACAAAAATTCCAAGTGATCAGATTCCTAAAGTCCAGAATAGTATTTAGATATGGAATTCTGATACCATATTAATCAATCTCAGATGAGATTGAGAGAATAAATGAAAGAAGAAAGGATAGCTTGGAGAGGAAGGAATCAGAATTCTGTTATAACAGAATTACCAGAAAACAGAGTAGGATTTCTTCAATTCATTCAAGTTAAGTTTACAATCAGATTATAATCACCTATTTATAGTCTAAGCTAATGAGGAAACAGAAAAGAATAACAAGATTCTAAGCTTATAGACTAGACTATACAAGAAGACACTAGAAGACTCAAGAACATCCAAGAACACTCAAGAACACCTTAATAGAGAATGAACCGAACTATCCTAGGAGTGTTCTATACAATATACATACTCTTTATCATAACTCCTAACAATAGATAGTCGTATCATCTTCCCCTGGATAACAAATGGAGTTGCCATCGCCAGAAGACTCAGGAATGAGGTAACGAGGACGCTCGACATCGCTCAAAGAGTCTATCTTCAATTTCCTGAATAAGTGTTGAACCTCTAACGCAGTAAGGTAACACCGTGCAATGGTGTAAGATAGGAGCAACACTCGAAAGGTTTTAGAGAAAGAGAGAGCTTTAGAGAGAAGGCAAAGCACAAGGGGGAAAAGTTCCGAAAAAAGGGTTGGACAATCCTATTTATAGTAGACCCCAGAACCCCTAACCCTCCCAATGGTCATTTCTTCTAAAATCGAAATGTCAAGCCATCTGGACCGTTGGGATCCAACGATCAAAAGGAAAATGCTGACGTCACTCAAGCAAATTGAACCATTCAGACCTCTTTTGAATTTCCCAACTAAGAATTTAAAATTTTCCTGCCTACGATTCCAAATTTCCCCGCTTGGGAATTCAAAATTTCCCCCATAACTTTTCGAATTTCACGACTAGAAAGTGGAGGTCAAAATTTAAAAAGGTAGCGCCGTTAAATTTGGGATTCGAAGCTCATAAGCGCAAGCTAGCCAAACAAGGAGTACATTCCTATTTGGCTCAGAAGCAGATGATGGGTATTAGGTCTTTAGCCTTATTTAACAGAAAGGATTCTCTATTAGAGAAGGCAACACCCGTTTTTAATAAACTTCACCCAACCAAGTCATAAGCTTCACCTATATCACTTAGCACAGGTGTGTCGCCTGGAGTCCCAAGGGGAGCTTGACCCTGAACGACACTAGGTTCGACTGACGTGACTAGGTGGGAATCACCCCTATGGTCGGGAAGGGCTTATCAGACTTGGTGGCGCCTCTTATTGTTTGACGTGACAAGACTGCTACCCAAAACCCGCTGACTTGACATATTATCCCTTCCGAATGATAGAATGTAACCACGATCAAAACTTAGAAAAATAAGAAAGAATGGTTTGGGAGTGATCTACATACATAAGACCTAACACCGTTATATTTTATTCAGGCAGCTCCTGAAATTACGGCCAAAGTCAGACGTCCTAAACATCAAGAGATATCTCCTATTCCAACAATAAAAAATAAAAAATAAAGCGACGCCTCCCCTAAAAAATAAATATTAGGATTTCTAATTGGTGGATTTGAATACACTAACCAAAATGGCATTGAGAATCCCAAGAGCAAAGGTTCCATCCTAGACGTGATGCCTTTAGTCTTTGAAAACTAAAAAACAAGTTTGAAAGAGATAAATCCAAAAGGAGTTTTTTTCAAAGACAATATAAACAATGAAAAAATGTCATTTAATAATGTCATACACGGGCGTAGCACTACACCTTAAAATGTACCTTATGTATAAGACGCTGGGGGTAAGTTGGATGAGTGTCACCCCGTAGTACTCACATAACTCAATTAAATAAGGACAGTAGGGAAAACAAAACTCTGCATCTATATGTGCAAAACATATTGTCTTCTCTTAGAAGATAACTCACCTCCTAATACTTCCACTCAATCTATGGCGGGACCAAGTGTCACTGAAAAAATTGGTCCCAACTTGGTGTTTGAGGTAAGTAATACTGAAACATCTGAGTTCTGTCTAACCATCCTTACCATGAGATAGTTGTAGAAAAAGTAATAGGGGAAACAATAAGATATACATTGTCACCAAGAAATAATAGGGGAATTCAACCCAAATGATATACCCCGGTGAAAAAGTCTCAAGGATCGGAGTATCCAATAGGGAAACATGGATAGGGGAAACTTGTTTAAAAGAGCTAAGGCATTCGTCTCATCACTAGATTCAAAACAAATTTCAACCACAGTACAACAAGACTTAGAATTAAAGAACTGGACAAATGCAATGAAAACATATATGAGAGCATTGATAAAGAATGACAAATGGGTGAATTGTATCCTACAGATAAGAATAAACCCAGTTGAATGTCACTGGGTATTTATGGTGAAACACAAACTTGATGAAATTATTGACAGGTACAAGACTCTGTTAGTAGCAAAAGGCTACACTCAGACTTATAGACTTGACTACTCATAGACTTTTTCTCCAGTAGCCAAGATCGACACAACCAGGGTTCAATTTTTTATAGTTGTAAATGAAAGATGGACACTTCACAAGTTTGATGTGATGAACGTTTTCCTACTTGGAAAGTTGAAAAACGAAGTATACATGAAAGCATACTCTGAATTTACAGTCGAAATTCAGTTAAGAGAAGTATGTTGACTAAAGAAATCATTCTATGGGCTCAAACAATCACTCCGAGCCTGGTTTGGCAGGTTCACTTTAGCAATGAAAGGATATTGGTTCAAATAAAGCAATTCAGACCACACCCTGTTCTTCAAACGAATAGGTAAATTAGTAACATGTTTAATTGTATGTGTCGATGATATGATCACTACAAGAAACTGTGTGACATAAATGACAAGCCTAAGGGAAAACCTATTCATAGAGTTTGAAATGAAGAATTTAGGAAGACTCAAATACGTCCTTGGAATCGAGGTACTGAGATCTAAATAGGGGATCTTTATTTGTCAGAAAAATGTATATTAGATCTATTAGCAGAAACTGGAATGGTCGATTGCAAACCTACTGATACACTAATGACGATGAATCATGGACTACAAATAATGGAAAGGGAAAAATTGGCATAAAAGGAAAGATATCAACGGATTGTGGGAAAGCTAATGTATCTTTTACATATGCGTCCAGATATCTTGTATGCAATAGAAGTGGTAAGTCAGTTTATGCATCAACCTCAAACGGAACATTATGAATGTCGTATGAAGAATTATAAGTTATCTAAAGGGGACAGCAAGTCACGGGATACTCTTCAAACCAAACGGGCATTTGAAGATACAAGGATACATTAATGCGTATTGGGCAGGTAATCCAGTGGATTGAAGATCGACATCAGGATATTTCACCCTAGTCGGGGGAAATCTAGTTACCTGGAGAAGCAAGAAACAGAAGGCGGTTGCACTATTCAGCGTAAAAGCTGAATTCCGAGGATTGCCAGAAGTGTTATGGTTGCGAAAGCTGCTAACTGAATTGGGTTTCCTCCATCAAATTCAAGTAAAATCATGTGCAATAAAAGCAACAATCAACATCTCAGAAAACCTAGTACAACATGATCGTATGAAGCACGCAGAAGTTGATAGAGACTTCATTAAATAGAACCTAGAAACAAGATTTGTGGAATTACCATTTGTACGATCTGAAGATCAACTAGCAGTTCTATTAAGAAAGGCAGTAAACATAAGAATCTTCAGCAACATTCTAAGCAAGTTAAACATCAGAAATCCCAGAACTCAACATGACAGAGAGTGTTAGAAACAAGAGAAAAACAAATATAAATAATAAATGTAAATTAGTTGGTAGAATATATTTATTAGAAGATAATAAATAAATAGTTGTTAGAAGATAATTAATAGAGTAAGGAGAGTATTAGTCTTAATTAAGTAGGATTAATTGTTTAAATAGATAGTACATGTGTAAAGAGAATTTTATATATTCAAGGGTAAGTTACCTCAACAATCACTTATGTTGACACATGTGACTGAACTGTTGAAACTTGGGCTGAACAATTACTTATGTTTCAAAATGTGACAATTACAGACAAATATATATATATATATATATATATACGAAAAAATGTCGAAAATACCTTTCCACTATTCTTCATGTTCTTCATCTTCAATCTCTTCTTCCTCGATTTAAACCCGAATTATGATTTCGAATTCAGGTTTGCGCAAATCTAAATTCGAATCGAACTTAGAAACGCAAATTTGGGTTCAAACAAAACCCAGAATTGCAGATCTGGATTCTGTTCGAACCCAAATCTGAATTTCTTGGTTCGATTCGAACCCAAACTTGTATTTCTTGGTTCAATTGGAACCCGAATTTGCGCAAATCTGAGTTCGAAATCAGATTTCAGACATGAAGAACACAAGATAAAAGGGAAGGGTAAAATTGTCATTATTATGACCATTTAATCACATTTGCCAGACATATATGCCTGAATATAACACGTTTAACTAAAAAGTTACATTTTTTAAACGTTCATGATCGTTTAGCTACACAAAAAAACTTAAGTGTTCATATAATTATATATTGCTAACATAAGTGATTATTGATGTGAATTACCGTATATTCAATTAAAAGTATTCTCTTCAAACCTTCCGGGCCTTTGTCAAGTAAAGATTAATCTATGGATAAAAGGTTTTATTAATCATTCCATGATATACTATACTATATAGAAGTAGCACATCTTAAATTCAATATAACCAGGACATGTTTATGATCACGAGAAGGAAACCATATCACTAGAAGATGAGGATGAAGGATGATTTGGGATATCCATAATTCCTTCTAGCATCAAGATAACGTCGTTGATCGGCGGGCGAAGCTCGGGATCATCCAGAACGCACAACATCCCGATTTTCACCATCCTCTCGAGGCTCGTCATCCCAACATCACCATCCCTGACGAGCAGCTTCAACTCTACCAACAAGTCGGAGACGTTACTAACATCCATGCCACTTGTTTCAAACACCATCTCTAACAGCACGACTCCAAAGCTGTAAATGTCCACTTTTGTTGATAGTAAGCCCTTCTGTAGCTCCGGCGCAGTGTATCCACTTTGGCTTGTCCCTCCAACATCTACAACTCTAGTACTTTGGTTGGGGACGAAGACCTTCGCGAAGCCAAAGTTGGAGATCTTTGGGGTCCAAGACTGGTCCATGATTATGTTTCCAGGTTTCAGATCACAGTGCACTATTTGGAGCTCGCACTCTTCATGAAGGTACAAGATCCCTTTCGCAACTTCCAAACCGATCCGAACTTTCTCGCGCCAGGCAATACGAGTTTGGGTGCCGAAGAGAAGATCTGCAAGCGATCCGTTTGTTGTGTGTTCATACACGAGAAGTTTCTTTGGGCCGTCCGAGCAGAACCCGAGCAATCTGACCAAATTCTTGTGGTGGGTGCGGCCTGTCATGCTCATCTCCGACCGAACCTCATGCTCTCCTTCTTCATCTCCTCTGTCGAACCTCTTTACGGCCACGACTTTTACACCGACGGCTAAGGTCCCTTTGAAGATGGTCCAGAACGGGTTCTTCCAGATCTCCTCAGTGAACCCACTGGTGGCATCAAAGAGCTCACCGTACGCAAATGATTGCAGTGCCAACTCTTGCATGGGCTCCAAGTTGGAGTCCTTGGAGAGATTTTCGTAAGCGTGGACTCGGTGCCGGTACACCAGGAAAGCAAACAGAGCAATGAGAGAACAAAATATTGTAACCGAGCCCAAGCTCGATCCTAGAATTACAATGAGCTCGGAAGTGGTTGAGGAGGACGACGGAAGGTGATGAATCCCTCGCTTTAGCAAAACTACAGAGGAATCGCTGCGGTTCAAGGTTGCATACGTGATGGGTAGCTTGGATTTGATACAAGTTCCATTGAAATAGGAAGCTACATCACAGTCGCAATCCTGGAGACAATATTCTTCGCATTCTTGGACTGTAGGGGAGGAAATAAAGAAGTAGACTGGATTCCCAATTCTTGTATTAAGGACACGAATGATATCGGGTCTCTCTTCCGGTGCCCCCAACAATCCACAATTTGTCTCCTCTTGATTGTAGGATCTGTCGTGGCATCCCATAAACTTGTTGCTGGCATCGATGAAGTCGAATCCTGGAAAACAGTCGCACTCTCCTGTACCGTTGCAGAAACTGTTCCATCCGCAAAAGCCTTTGATCTTGCATTCGCCGTCCTTGATAGCCGACCATAACATGGCTGTGCTAGGGTTTGCGGAGTTGACGTGACGATAAAGATTGAATTTTCCATCGACTTCTAAAGTTGCACGATAGGCAACATTTCCATTACTTGTGTCATTTCCAGGTTTAATCTCATCAGACGTTAGATTTTTCTGAATAATGCCACCTCCGACCAAAATGAGGAAGCCTTGTTGGGTGAGACGTAGCTCCATATCTTCTGTCGATGAAACCAAAAATGAATTGGAACTCCAGTACGCGTCGTCGTACTGTTTAGCCGAGTTCACGGGATATGCTACGAGATTTCCATCAGTTTGCATATCGAGTGTAAATCGACCGCTTGAAGGATCCGATGAGGATTTACTGGACACCAAGCTTCCTCTGTTGGACAGGGTTTGGCCTCCTAGAATGGTGTCTGTCGGGCTGTTGAAGCTTTGCCAAACAACCCGTGATCTACGGTCGCAGAGCACCAGATTTCCTGAGTCGAGCATGAAACCGTAGACTGCAGGTAGGCCTGGATTATTATAATCCGAGATGAGTGTTTCATCACCGGTGTCAGTCAGAAGAAGGTGTGTGCCGTTGAAGTAAATGGTTGAGTTTGAGGAGACAAGAGGACCGTCTCGGTTGGACGTCCACACCACAGTGTTGTTGAGGTCACTGGAGAGCCATATCCCGACAGCGTATTTGTTACCTTGAGGGTAGAATCCGAACCCGAATAGACGGTTGGGTGATGGGAGCGATGAATTGGGGGAGAGTGAATAGCCTTGTCGGATTGAGCTGTTGGAGTTCATCATTTGTTGAGGACAACTACTTGCGGCATCCGACAGGCTACCATTACTTCTCGGTTGCAGTGAATAACCGCGTTCCCTTGTTGAATTGGTGCTTTGCTGGTCTGTAGAAGAAGTTGCAGACAACAAGAGGAGGAGGAGGAAGCAAGGTACGAGACATGCGAATTTCGCAGTAGCCATTAGAGAAGTATGCGATGTAATTTTTTTGAGGTAACAAACTTATACAAACTCCACCCAAGTCCTTGTCACTTAGACCAGCGATGACTTAGACTTGTTCATCATTTACGTCTCTCAACTAACTCCCAATTTTGACCTAGACCTTGTAAGGGGAAGTCTTTGAACCAGAGTGCACGACAATAAATAATAGCTCACGCAGAAAATTGTCATAATAAATTCATAGTTTCTTACATTACACTACTGACCTTTCCCGAGGAAACAATAAGTTTGTCGGTAAATTTTGCATATATCAAATTTCCTCCTCAAAATATATTTTTACCGACAAAATCCAAAACTTTGTTGATAAATCTCACTTCTTTGCCAAAGAAATGTAGTTATCGTCGGTAATTAGGTCTATACCGACCACATTAATATATCGTCGGCAAATAAATACATCAACTATAAATATTACCGACGAAATTCAATTTGTATCGGCAAAAATATATTTTTACCAACCATATTTAATTTTCGTTGGCAATAAATATATATATACCGACGAAATTACTTAAATCGTCGGTAATACCGCCAGTCATAAATTGCGACGAAAATATTTTGACGGTAAGTAATAACTGTTGCCGACGAAAAACATTCCGTCGGTAAATAACTGTAAGAAATTTCTCTTCCCTTCCTTTTTTTGAAATTTCTCTCCCCTTCTCCTTAGACTTATTTTCCTCCGGATTGAGCCTCATGCGCAAGGAGCACAAGCGTCTCCTCACCGACCCTCCACCTGACCGATGCTTCCCACTTCTCTCCGATTCCGACCTTTCTGATGCAGCAAAGCATCCCATCGTGTCTTGGCATAGTCGCCTCTTCTAGGTCTTCCAAGCCAGCCACGAGGATAAGAGAGTCGTGTGGCATCATCATGAAGCCAATGGAGATTAGTCCATTAAGGAGCCACGGGGAAGAGAGAGTCGCGGGGAAGTCTTTATGCGTTCAGTCTTCTTGTTGATGATTGATCGGGTGCTTTCAGGTGTACGGACCGAGCATGCTTCTAACGCTAAACCTGACATGCGACGTGCTGATCACCGAACACTTCCCTCACCGGCTGGGCAAGATTGGCACCGGTGACTTGGTGCTGGTGAGGTCACCGATCGCTCCTAGAAGGATCATCACAAAGCAAATTTTAGGCATGGGAGGCAATGTAGTCACCTTTAGCGCGGATCCCAGGAACACCGCAAGTTTTTGAACAGTGGTGGTAAGCAATTTATCTGTATCTTGCCATAAACTTTAATTTTGACACAGAGCTAGAAGCCCTTTCTTTCGATTTTTATCCAATCTTGGCTCATATGGTTTTTGAATTAACACATTTGTGAAAAATAGATGTTGGAATGTTTTTTGTTGATAAGGAAATCACTGGGTTATGGACAATGACAATGAATAAATGTTTTGACTTCTTCTCCAGATATCATGAATCAAGGCAATGCTAGTGTGATTAGATATTAGATGTTGTTATTTATCTTTCTGCAGTTTAAGTTAATTCATGAAGATGTCAATTGCACCTTTATGCTTGGTTGCGCGTTAAAATCACTTACCATGTTTTTCCCTCCTATTTCATTTTCACTCCAGTTGGGTTTCTGTCTGGTATATAAAAAATTCACTGCAGCAATCTTATCTCTAACTACGGGAGTTGATTGGTTTGTAGTATTTGTGTGTATCTCCAAACAAGGATAGTGGATGTTTGGTTTGGTCTTTAGAAGTATATAAGTAAAGGAGTTGAGTCCAACTGCATGCTTGCATACATACATACATACCAGCTTTATATCTCTATCTAGGGTCGGCAATGGTGCGGTGAAAAACTCATAACCATGGTTATAACCGTGTCTGTTTAATATGGTTATCCGTACAATTATGGTGCGGTGCAGTTATGGTGATGAATTTTCTACTCATAATGGTTATGGTATTTGAGTTATACTCACGGTTATAACCATGGTTATTATATAAATATATTAATTATTTATTATTAATAAACTAATATATACTAAACAATGGAAGTTAATCTACATACAAGTAATAAATAACCATGATGTTAGTTTTATATATTTTTATTGTTGGCAATATAGATTAATGTATTTTTTAAAATAAAATTTTAGGTCTTTTATTATATTACATGTGTGAAATAAATATGGGTATACGGGTAAAACCATTGTTAATAACCACAGTTATTTTAATAGTTATGGTATTGAAAATTGTAGTCGTAATGGTTATGGTAATGGTATGCGGTTTAAAAATATGGTATGGTTATGATATTTGTCATACCCGTATCATACCCTAACCATCGACAACCCTATCTCTATCTAATAACCGAGTAATGGTGTCTCTCTAGAGATTTTATTTATCTCTAGCTCTAGAGATATTACATGATTTTATTTATCTCTCTATCTAATCTGCACATAAATTTATTTGTTTATTTTTTTTAAAATGAGTTTTTCTTTTACCGACAAAAAAATCATATTTGTCGACGAAACTTCTGTCGCTAAATAAATTGTTTTTATCGACGATAAATTTGTGACATATTTCGTCGGTAAACTTTTGTCGACAGGGAATTCAACTCCAATACCTTTACCGACGAAAATAACATTTTACCGATGAAATTTATTTTCACCAACGGAATGTTCACCTTTTACCGACAGAATAATTTTGTCGGTAATGACAAATTTTCAGTAGTGTTAATATACTTTGTACCACTTATAAACTCATTCATCACAACTATCATTGTTACCACACTTCCATTTTAACAAACAAAAATTGCAATCTCAGAGACTGCTCTGGAGTCTGGATATCTTCCTTCGAGTTCCAACCTTAATCGAAGGTTACTCTTGAAGGTTCCCTCTTCGAGCTCCTTTGATTTCGATTCCTCTTTCAGCAAGACCGACTTCAATGATTTCATTTGCCGATTCCGCCTCCGTCTCCGTCTGTATCAGGTAACAACTCTTCCATTTTCCGATTCCATTTAGTTTGATTCCATTTGCTGGTTCTGGTTCTTGGTCACAGTCTCGGTTTGCTGATTGTTCTTGGTCACGATTCCATTTGCCGATTGTTCTTGGTCACGATGTCATTTGTGAATTATTATTTGATTCCACTAGCTATTTATTTCACGATTGCTCCGGTTTTTGGATCTGGTCACGATTGTTCTTTGTTCTGTGTTCTTATCGATTGTTCTTTAATTTTTACACAAACTTTCGGTCCAGGACCGAGAGCGGCCAGAGTCAAGCAAGACCGACTTAGACGAATTTTTCCCCTGAAATCAGTCTCGGTTTCGGTCTTGGCAAAAAAGACCGTCCCGTCCCGCCCGAGCTCACCCCAAATAAAAAGAGACAAGTTCATTGTTAAAAATATAATGAATTAAAGTGGGAAGTAAAGTGGTGTTGTGTGAACCAATCATCGAGACGCATTGAGTTTCTTTTGCAATTCAATTTGCGCACTTGTTGGTCGATCTTGTTATAGTCGGCCACGTAATTCTCCTTCTCTTGTCCGTGATTGCTAAAATGTTTGAAACTATGGTCGCGCTCCACCAAAAGTAGTTCTCACCAATGTGTTTGATGACTCTCGCCAAACCAGAACTAACGGGGTGTTTCTTTCACGGAATTCAAAATAAGGAATACAGAATAGGGAATAGGAATTGGGAATAAGGAATAGGAGTTAAGAATATGAAGTTGTTTATTTGGTTGAATAGAATGGAATGGAATAAGGAATTCTGTTGTTTCTTTGGTGGAATTGTATACGGAAGAGAAATGAAATCTGATAAAATGACATATCTGCCCCTCTTTGTATATGTATAGTATATAATAAAAATAATTTGTATTACTTAATTATAAAACTTAAAAATATTAAAAACGTTTATTTAAATAAAATAAATAAAAAACGAAATTTGAATTTATTTAGTTTTATTAAAAAGACCAATTTTTTTTTTGGCCCAAATTATTTTTAATAAAGAATGTAAATTGTCATGCAAAATAATATTTCTTAAACAATCAATTGATTACATAACATTAATATGATTAGAAATATCGATAAATGGAATATTCGCAATATAACATTTCATGAACCTACGACAATAGTCGTTCCGAATAAGTATTAAGTCATTTGCTTGAAACCTAGCAAAATGACCACATACATAATACAAAATGTTGTTAGTCACCACATACATTATACAAAACGTGGGTTTGTCCATAATCAAAATTATACATATATGCCGATCCAATAAAACTATCATACATCTACAGCTGCATGTAACGCAACCACTTGAGCCGGTTGGCATGCTCCATCCCCAAAACAATCAACACAAGATGTTGGTGGTTTAACAACATATGGTGAGCCTTCTACACATCAACCATGGTGACACCTTCTAGACTACGAACCGCTGAATCCACCAGAGCTAGTTGTTGTTGAATTGGATTTGTTAGCGCCACTATCTTCGCTAACGAATCAGATATCATGGTTCCAACATTATTCTCGGAGCAAATATGTTGCACGTCATCGCTAATTCTCTTTCTCTTCTCAAGTGTCTCCCTCCGGTTGGTTAACATAATCTGGCTCAACTGAGTCCTCGTCTGGGAAGTTTGATTGTTCATTCTCGTCTGAGGCAAGCACCTCTTGCACAGTTTGAGAGTGCAACCCCGTTGCTCTATCTCTGGCATAGATGTGTGTCATTTCATCGAAGTACGGGAAGCTCTTGTTTTTAAACGGTGCAGCTTCCTTATGTGCCTAAAACATCATATAACATAAACACTTTAGGGTCAAATTATACAAGTATTCTAAAACAAAAATTGTGTACACAACTTACTTTCACATATACAGACCAGACTTCCTCTTCTGCAACCACGCATTGTTTGATCTCATCCCATCCAAACCCAACTGTATTTTTTCCATGAACCATATCATACACAATGCTCCACTGACCCTTCAAAGTCTTCAACCGAGATTCAATGTGTGGTTTAGCCTTCAAACCACAACCCGGGATCCTAAGGTTCAATAACCTCTCTAGTTCCGGTAAAAAAAAACACCTTGAAACTTGTTTCGGCATTACGATGCCCTTGCGCGTGCAACTCAACCATTGATGCAACCAATGCTGCATCTTCAACTGCAGTCCATTTATGTCTTGAAGTAGACATACTAAAACAATGAAGAATTATAGCATCATATGTACGTACAATCACATCGAAGCATATAAAACAACAAAGAAGAATGCTTAGAATAAACCATAAAAATGTCTCCAATAAGCAAACACAACTAATTCGAAGCATCCACGAACGATTACATGAAAGGAATAAGATAAACTCACATTGTTTGTAAAATCATCCTCATGAAACACAAAGACATAACTAAACATGATTGTTAACAACATTTCCTATCCAGTCATTATACATAGTTTTCGCCAACTGATCTCTCCAAAGGTTCCTCTCCGCTGAAACACGAACCTCGCTAATAAAATCCATAGAATCAGGTTGACCTGATTCATAATCAAGAGGTATATCATCCTCTAAGGGATCATCCATTTCATTTCTGATGAAATTTTGGAGCAGGCAACAAGCGTGGACAATTCTATTGTGAACTTCCATTGGATAATAAGACGTGCTCCTTAGTATGGACCATCTCATCTTAAGCAGACCAAAACAACGTTCTATCACATTCCAAGCCCTCACATGTTTCATATTGAAGTATTCTCTAGCATTTGCAGGTTGATGCTCAATGCGCCATTCATTCAAATGATAACACACTCCTCTATATGGGGCCAAAAAACCCTTAGCATTGGCATATCCAACATCAACTAAATACTAAAAACCACGAGGAACCCTAAGATTATCCTCTCTAGATAGAGCATCTCGCAAAACTCTACTATCAGCAGCAGAACCTTCCCAACCCGGTTGTACATATATGATTTGCATATATGGGGAACAAGCAGCTAGGACATTGGTGGTAACCTGGTCTTTTCTATTTCTATACCTAGGTCAATTCAATGTGAACCCCATCGATGGCACCTAGACAATTCTCAAAACAACTCCATCTTTCATCGTTTCCATACGCTATGATCGAATCTGGTTTTTGGGTGAGCACGTGGTGACACCGTAGGATACTCAAGTTAACTTTGTTCAAATAACGACTAATAGTTGATCCTGATCTACCAAATTCAAACTTGATCACCCTATTATTCTTGTGATGAGCAAGTATGTATAATGTCATCGCTACTTGCTCATCTATGTTGACATGTCTCGTTGACCTAAGACCACCAACTTCGCCTAACATTTCAAAGAGCCTGCTAAAGCAATGCCTATTCATTCTGAGTTGGTCTTACCCCATTTCACATTTCACATTTCACCTTTCGCCTGATTCAGTCTTACCCCAGAAGCAGGCGATTAAGGATCCCAGAATCAGATGGTTAGGGATACTTGAACCCAGAATCAGATTCTGGGTTCAGTCAAACCCAAAATCAATCGATTCTGGGTTCAGTCAAACCCAGAATCAGTCGATTCTAGGTTCAGGAAACCCAAAATTAGTTGATTCTAGGTTTAACTGAACCCAGAATCATCTGATTATGGTTATAATTGAACCCGGGATCATCTGATTTTGGGTTCAGTTGTACCTAGGATCATCTGATTCTGGGTTACTTGAACCCAAAATTAGTTGATTCTGGATTCAAGTAACCCACGATCAGCTGATTCTGGGTACCTGAACCTAGGATCAACTGATTCTGGGTTCAGGTAACCCAGGATAAACTGATTATGGGTTCAAGTAACCCAAGATCAACTCATCCAGGGTTCAGGTACCCAGAATTAGTCGATTCTGGGTTGAAGTGAACCCAGAAACAACTGATTCTAGGTTGAACTTAACCCAGAAACAACTTATTCTAGGTTGAACTGAACCTAGAATCAGCTGATTCTGGGTTGAACTGAACCCAGAAACAACTGATTGTGGGTTGAACTGAACCCAGAATCAGTTGATTCTGGGTTGAACTCAACCCAGAAACAGCTGATTCTAGGTTTACCTCAACCTAGAATGGATGTTTCTGGGTTCAGTTCAACCCAAAATCAACTAGTTCTGGATTTAGGGAACCCATAATCAACTGATTATGGGTTCAGGAATAACCTAGAACGCAGCTAAATCTGGGTTCCTTTACATATTCCAGAAATTTGCATCACACATAAACACCCTAATCTGCATAAACCGTAAACACCCCAATCTGCATAAACCCTAAACATTCATATCATAAACCGATGAAACCATAACAAGTTAAACTCTGAATCAGGAATAAAAAATCTGAAACATAGAAGGAGGACTAACCTGTTGAGTAGACTGAACAATGTAATGCTGAAGGAAGAAATGAACGGAGAAGCGCAGCAACTGAAGGAACGCAACAATTGAAGGAACGAAGGTGCAGCAATTGAAGGACGATTCCGAAGGAGGAAGGTGCGGTTCAGGTGTGAACCGGTTCATTAACAAACCTAGGTAATTTCTACTCAAAATAGTTTATCCCCACATGTTCTGAGGTAACCCAAAACTTATCAACATTGAATTCATCATCTCTTTCAATGTTCCCGGTTTGATTGAGGTGAGCAAGGGGCCATGACCTTGTCACCTTTATCATTGCGCAATACCTTCATTTTTTATTAAGTCGATTCTCAATTTCGTACTTCTAAAAAATGAACTTTTCAATAGCTTCATAGTTTAGCCTCAAGACATATTTCACACTTATGTTTGAGATCAATCTGAATTGGAGGATATGATTCATGTTAATTAACATTCACAAGGTATCATAATTAACTTATCCTAATTTACTATGTAAAAGATAAGGAGACTCAATCAAGTAAGCATAAGAAACATTTTTATTCTTACTTACTTTGGGCTTAACAACTATTATCTTCATCTTAAACATCCGCCCACATTCATACCCTTTACCCATATGAAGACCATTCTCAGATAGTATAAATTCGTTCGACTCAAGCACATGACGAGAGTCATTCTTGTTGAGTAGTGATCTTAATATCATGTTTCTACAAATGTATGGAAAATACAACATATTTTTCATGGTCATATTTTTTCCAGTAGTCATCTTTAGAATGTTTGGTACTTCCTTTTCCCTTGAACTCGGACGAGGATGGGTTCTCCATGTACAAGCTTTCCCCAGAATCAACTGCTTCAAAGTTGAAAAATATTTCGTTGTTCGAGCAGACATGCTTGGTGGCGCATGTGTCCACCCACCAGTCTCGAGGTTTGGAATCAACCATATACACCTCGAGTACAACAACCGACAGGTTAATGTCGTTAAGGTCATCAGTGATTTCATCCACCACATTGACCTCATTTCTCTTAGTAAACCTACAAGCATTAGATATGTGGCTTGTTTTAGCATAATTTTAACAATACCATGTAAACCTTGCGGGTCTTTTGATCCTAGTTTCTTTGAGATTTCGCTCTTAGTACCCAAATTAAAATTTTTGTCCTTTGACTTCTTTTGCTTTACTTTGAAACTATGTCTACGCAAATTTTGCCCATTCTCCACCATATTAGCTTTGGCAGAGGTTGTTGAATTCATTGGTTGGATAAAAACGGCAAGTGCAACATTCATGTATTGTTCTTGCTCATTGATCCTCTCAAGCAACTCAACCATTTTATTTCCTTCCATTTGTGCTTAATATATCTTTTCAAGCTCAGAGTGAGCAATTCTTATGTTAGAAATTTTTTCAAGCTCATAGTGGTCGTTTAGAATTTCGTCTTCTACTGCCACCTTTTCAAATTAGAGTCGTTTAACATCTCGGGCTTCTCAACAAGCACAAGCCCAGTTGGACGAGTCACAGTCATGCCCCCCCATTTGAACATCTTTGTTTGCAACCATTTTTTGAAACCGTAAAATGCTGAATTATTTTACAGGGAAAATATTTACAACAAATTATATAATATTAAACCGAACAATAGTCTTCATGTACCACACAATAAATAAATTCCCTTAAGATTGTTAGTTACTAAGGATGAATATGCAAAAAAACAATTACTTAAGATAAAATGTAAAATGATGAAAATTGTATAACAACTAGCAAATTTTGAATAAATACGAAATTGCTCCAAAAATAGATTTTATTTAAATTGAGGTCAACGAAGTGCACGATTTCCTTAAGGCGTTTTCACCCCTCATTGTAATAAGTTCGTGTTATAAGAAAGCGATATGATTATCTTCTATGATACAAAGTGCCATCCAAAAATTACAACAGTCCTTTCTTTTCGACTCAATAATCGTGTATGCATATCGCGAGATCATCCGTGAGTTGAAAGGTTGAGGGTTGTTAGGTTATAAGTATAGTTATGTCGAAGGTTAAGGACCATTATGCCATTAGAAGAAGTGTATAAGTTTAAGGATTAAGTTGTAATTAGAGGAAGTTACCAACGACTAGTTTTAGAATATATATATATATATATATATAGGCATTTGGTGTAACAGATTGTTTAAGTAGAATATATATCTATTTAAGTTTGTATCTGATTTTCTCTAAGTTTATATCTTTGATATGAAGATCTTGACATGGTATTAGAGCACAACTGATTCTATGTCGCCGCCACCCTACATCGCGCCGTCTTCCTTGTAGTCATCCATGGAAGATGCTACTCCACCGTTTGCAAACAATAAGGTTGTGCAATTGCTTGGAGAAGAAAGCTTTCAGTCCTTGAAGCATATCTGCTTGGAACTAGGTTATTCCACAATTCGTTCGTGACAACAGTGGTCGTAATGAAGTCAATCTGCCATATGCGAAATCAGTGCAGCTCGACAGTTCGTTAACATTTTGATTGTTGGTGTGTGTGTCGCCTCAGGTTAGTCGATGTCTGATTGGTTGCATGAATGCATCATCTATTTGGTAGAAACTGCACACAGATTTTTCGTCTTCATCAACCACTCGGATTATGCATTTATATGCTCGTCTGAAAGCCCGAAAGCTGCTTCATCAATCCATGCGTGATTACCTAACCGACATTCAGACTACTTGTGATAGTCTTACCAGATGTGGACATCCAATTGAGGAGATGCAGCAGATTTTGATCATTCTTAATGGTGAGTTCGATAATGTGATTTCTTTGATACATGCAAGTAGAAATCCTTATGATATAGCATCTGTGAGCTCGGTTATAATAGATGTTGAAGCTAGGGAGTTTGATATGATTTTTTATTCGGTTGTTACAACGAATACTGCGGTAAATCACACAGCTGGTCCAAAATCTTTTGATTCTACCCAATCTGTTAATGCTTATTCTGTCACTGGTGAGGGAAATATTTTGCATCAGGTACGATCGCAACATCAAGGACAACAACATTGTAGTTCAGGTGCCTATCAACAACATACTTCAGGAGCTTATTAGCAAGGCAATTCTTGCAGAGGACGTGGTCGTGGCAGAGGATATTTTGACATCTAGTGCATAGATGTTATCAACGATTCAACGTGCACTTTACTGGAGTCACTGATCCTGATCATTCATCCTATTCGACACTTTATGAAAATCTATCATCTGCTCAATGGGATGATTCAGTTGATGATGCCTCTCCATATCAAAGTCATGTTCCTTCATATCAACCGTCTCCGGCCTCTGCATATCCGCATCAATTAGTTCCACTATCTATTGGATCTCTCGCCCCATCTACTAGTGCTGCACATAATACTCCGACTATTCATCCATACATGCCTCCGGCTGCACCTCCTATGGTTTTTCATCCTCCTTACCATACGCATACACCAGCCGTCTATGGTCATTACCTGTCATCAAGTCCTTATGCTTTTTCTCCTATGGTCTCAACCAACTCATCAAGTGGACATACTAACATATCGCCCTCGCCGCAAGCAAATCTTGCATGTGTTGCTCCTGTAGTTCATACTAATGTAAACTGGTATCATGACTCTAAAACGACAAACCATCTCACCAATGCTCATCATGTTCCAAAGGTGACATCTCCGTACATAGGTCCAGGTAAGGTGCTGGTAGGGAATGGTTCATCTTTACGTATTTCTACGATTGGTTCTTACATGATCCTACTCAGTCTAAGCATCTTATGTTAATCAATATGTTATATACTCCCAGTGTTACTAAGAATCTTCTATCTGTTTCTCAGTTTACCAAGGACAATCAAGTCTACTTTGAGTTTCATGCGTCACATTTTTTGGTTAGAGATTCCATATCGCACAGAGTGCTTCTTTGAGGGTTGAGTGTGATGGCCTGTATCAACTTGATCTGTCAGCATTTAGATATGTCATTTCTATTCAGTTTAGTAGTACTTCTATTGATAATAATGTTGAAGTGTCTTCTCATTTTAATTCTACTCTAAATGTTGTTCCAAGTGGGGTTACATCCTCACAAACTGAAATTAATAAAAATATTTTGTTTGATAATGATTCTTTATGTGTTGAACGTAAAGCTGATTATGATTGTGTGAATGATGATAGTGATCTGATGAATGATGATATTTCTTCTTCTTTTAAATGTTTTGTTGCATCTTTAAGTCCCAAAGGTTCATCTCAGTTGTGGCACATGAGACTTGGACATCCTTCGAATTCCATTTTGACAAAATTTATGTGTCTTCATGATCTTCCTGTTAAACATGTTTTCTCTGAATGTTAGGCTTCAGCTATAGGTAAAAGTAAACATCAACCTCATTTGTCGTCTGAGCCTCAATATAATGCTCCTCTTGAGCTGGTTCAGATTGATGTTTGGGACTCTCTCCCTACACATCCAGCAATTCTAACTATTATCTTAGCGCGGTTGATGCTTACAGTAGGTATTCATGGATTTATTTTTTGGCCAAGAAGATTGATGATATTCAGGCGTTTCAAGAGTTTCATGTACTTGTCGAGAAGCAGCTTGGTTGTTCTCTGAAAGCTGTTCATTCTGATGGGGGGGGGGGGTCAATTCTTGTCTTCTTATCTTGCTCAACATGGAATTATGTATCGTGTCACCTGTCCCTACACCAGTCCCTAAACCAGTCAACAAAATGGTATGGTGGAACACAAGCATTGTCATATTGTGGAGTTTGCTTGACTCTTCTTGCTCAGTCTTCTGTTCCCCTTCATTACTAGACATATGCTTTCTTCACGTCTGTCTTTCTGATTAATCGCCTACCTTCATCTTCTATTGGTAATCTTTCTCCCCATGAGGTTTTGTTCAAAACTAACCCTGATTACTCTTTTCTCCGTGTCTTTGGTTCATTATGTTTTCCTCATCTCAAACCGTTTAAGAATCACAATTTTTTTTTTTCGTTATGAGGCTTGTGTTTTTCTAGGATATTGCTCTAAGCATCATGGGTATAAATGTCTCTCATCGTCTGGTAGGATATGTCTCTAGAAATGTTTTTTTTCATGAAATGACATTTCCTTTTACTGTTCCTCATGGTGAGTTCTTTGGTTCTCTTTCTCCTAAATATGTTCCGGCTTCAAACCCTTTTCTTTATTCCTATTGATTTTTTATTTCAGTCTGATGGGTCTTCTGCAGTTTCTCTTGAGATTCCAACATCCTATGACTCTGCTCCTTTTCGATCAGTGGTTTCCCCCTCTTCATCTGCTTGTTCTCTACCTCAGCCTCATTATGTGGACACTCCTTCCTCTGGTCAGTTATCCAGTCCTTCTCATATTTCATTGCCTTTAGTTTCTCCTACTTTATCATCTTCTCCTGCTAATTCCATCTCGCTAGCACCTTCTTCTGTTCGATATATTCCTCATCATGACTCTTTAGTCCCTGTATCTCAGTTAGAATCATTACCCTATTCGATGCCAAATCCACCTGCATATGGTTCTTTGTTAAATGTTCAATCATCTGCTCCTGTATTGAGTACTCATCCAATGATGACACGATCCAAGGAATCTTTACAAGCTCTTACGTCTACTTGTATTCCAGAGAACCTCTGTCCATTCATGAAGCCTTGTTTTCTGCATAGTGGGTCGGTGATGTTCATGATGAGATGAGTGCTTTGCTAGATAATAAAACATGGTATGTGGTTTCTCTGTCTGCTGGAAGGACTCCCATTGGGTGTAAGTGGCTGTTCAAAATTAAAAGACATGTATATGGAAGCATAGCTAGGCACAAGGCTCGGGTAGTTGCTAAAGGTTTTTCACATAAGTCTACATTTGATTTTAAGGAGACTTACAGTCCTGTTGTGAAGGTTGCAACTGTTCAGATTGTATTGTCTATTGCACTAACTCATAAGTGGTGCTTACGGCAGGTGGACATCAATCATGCGTTTCTTCATGGAGATCTGACCAAGGAGGTTTACATGGTGCAACCGCCTGGTTTTGAGAAGCCTCCATCATCTAGTTCAGCTCTTTTGGTCTGCAAGTTACAGAAAGTCATGTATGGTTTGAAGCAGGCTCCGCGTGCCTGGTTTAAAAAATTGAAATCTTATATTCTTCAGTCTCTTTGCTTTCATGTTTCTACTGCTGATAGTTGTTTGTTCATTAAGAAATTTGATCATGGTTACATAGGTGATATTGTCATCACTGGTTCATCATCTTCAATGGTTGAACAAGTTATCTTCTCTATCAATGATCACTTCAAGCTAAAAGATATGAGGAATCTCAATTATTTTCTAAGAATGGAAGTTTCCTCTATAGAAGACTATTTGCTTCTTAATCAAAAGAAGTATATTCAGGAGCCGATATCTAAAGTTGGTTTGTCTGATGCATATGTTTTTCCTACTCCTATGATAGCTACGTGTATCACTCGCTCAGGTAAGGATCAATGTACTGAATTATTTCATGATGACTCTCTCTATAGAAGCACTATAGGTGCATTGCAGCATATATGTATCACCAAGCCTAACAATAACTTTGTTGTCAACAAGTTAAGTCAGTATATGCAAGCGCCGTATTCTAGTCACTGGTCTGCTGTTATTCATGTCATCCACTATTTGAAAGGCACACTAGATCATGGTATGTTGTTTCGCTCAGCTCCTTGTTCCTCTACTGATGTATAACTGGTTTCTTTTGCAGATGCTGATTGGGGAGGTGATGTTCTTGATAGGAATTCTATCTCTGGCCACTATCTTCTTCTCAATGGCAACCCCATCGTCTGGAGCTCCAAGAAGCAGTCAGTGGTTTCTAGGTCCAGTGCTGAAGCCGAATTCCGTGTCATTGCTAATTCTGTGTGTGAAATCCTGTGGGTGAAGTCTCTGCTTCTGCAAATAGGTCTAACTCTACCATATCCCGTGATATGGAGTGATAATACCAGTGGTGTAGCATGGTCAGAAAATATGGTTCATCATTCAAAGATGAAGCATGTGGGTATTGATCTATTCTTCATTCCTGGGAACTCATAGTCAACTTTGTTCCAGCAAATGAGAATGTGGCCGATGTGTTAACGAAACCATTAACAGAGAAGACATTTGTGCCATGGAGAAAAAAGTGTTGTGTGTTTTCTATTCAAGAACTTCAGGACTTATCTTCACCTCTGCATTGAGCACATGAATAGGTTCAAGTAATTCTTGTATGTTCCTGATTTGATCTGTCTTCTCAGCAGCTGGTATCACTTGTAGTCTTAAAGTGTCTTGTTCTATTCCATTGAACGATCTTATTCAATCAAATTTAATGCATCATGATTATTTCATTCTGCAGTTAATAGTTCATGATCATTGGTGTTATCTAGATAAACATTACATCTATTGACATTGCTCTGTTTTCCATAAATCATTCTTCTTATGCATCGGTGAGTTCCATTGAACTATCTCTATCCAATACTGGTATGTAACTGCTTTCTTTTAGTTTTCTCATCATATATATTTCCATTTATACATGTTCTTATTTTCTCTGCACCACAAGAAATATCAGGTCATTGACTTGACATAGGGTACAGTTTGATACAAAAAATAGAGTTATGGGCACAAGAGAACGATAAGATACTTGTGTTCATACTCTTGAGGAAGAAAAGATGATGTCTGAAACCATCCAACTGTATTGGTAAGATAAGATCTAAAACTCTTCTATCAAGGTAAAATAATTACAGTGAAAAAATAATAATTAAAAAGAGAGAAAGAAGAAATCAAACTCTCAATCAAAGAATTTGTAAAAATGATAGATAAAGCAGAGAAAGGAAGACTGGTATTATGTTAGTATGATGAAGTGGTGAATATCAAAGAAATTGTTTCAGTTATGTTAAGTACATGTGTGAGATATATTTGATGTGTAATCTATGATGCATCTGCATGAGTCTTTATAGTGAAAACGTTGAGTGAATGATTCATGATGTGTGCTTATGATAATATCATATGTGAAGGCTCTAATATAACTGCATTTGAGTCTAAGATTTTTAATCTGATTGATATGGATACATTTGTGTGTGGAGAAAACTGGTGTTATGGCTTGAATGATAGATAGTTAGAGAGACTGATTAGTCCAGAGAAACATCAATGGATTATCAGAACTGAAATCGTTGATTCATGTGTTCAAGCAAGGCAAAAGAGCTCAAGGAGGCAAAGGAGTTCAAAGTTTTTTGAAAATCAAATCAAGTATGGAGAATGTTAGGATATAGGTATAGTTATGTCGAAGGTTAAGACCATTATGTCATTAGAAGAAGTGTCAAAGTTTAAGGATTAAGTTGTAATTAGAGGAAGTTACCAACGACTAGTTTTAGGATATATAAATATAGACATTCGGTGTAACAGATTGTTTAAGTAGAATATATATCTATTTAAGTTTTTATCTGATTTTCTCTAAATATATATCTTTGATCTGAAGATCTTGACAATTGTGTTAATCGGTTCGTAATTTGTACCCCATCAACGCACGAGAGGGTCTCTTGTTTTATAAGTTTGGACACTCCTAAGAAGTGTTTTCACTTATATGTTTGCTCAATTTCACTCAAAAAAATCAGTGTAGTGCTAAAAAGTACATCCATTCTTTTCATTTCTCATTTACTAGCATGAGTTTGGTTTAAATTTTTATTTTTTACATATTTGATCCAGAAAGGCAAAAATCACTAAACCGTGCAAAAGATGAATTTATTATTTTTTTTTCAATAGAAGAATTATCCAAGTTGTCTTGCTGCTCTTGTACAGTACGATGTAAATTTGTACCAAAAAAAACACTACAATGTAATTAATTATAAAACAACTTGCGCACTCAATTTTCTCTCATATATATATTTATACATTGTAAACTGAAAGAATGACTTTTAACTTGATATATGACACACTTCGAGATTCTTTCAATTTTTGAATTTACTACACTAACATACTGTAAAATACAAGCATAGAGAGGACAAAAAGAAAAGTGACAATGAAAATGTAGTTATCAATAACTCGGCTATTTAGAGAGAAAAAAAAAAAAAGAATAGTTATTAAGGATAGAGCAAAAAATGTGCTTGCTAAAAAATTATACAAGAACCATAGATAATTTATGTTAAGATCATTGGTAATATGGATAATAAATTTAATAATAACTTCTGAATTAATAATAAATTGATGAAATTTGTATAAATCGTATTAGAACATGCAAACTTTGAATAAACACGAAACTGCTCCGAGAAAATGGATTTTTGTTTAAATTAAGGCTCGTGAGGTGCATGGTCTCTCTAAGACAATTTTGTCACCCTCACCGTAACATGTTCATGTAAGAGAAAAACAGAACGATTACCTCTCAGATGCAACAACGTTAATGTGAAAATAAGCATGAGGTTTCCCTTGACCGAATTGAACAATATTTGAATGCTTACGATAATTGAAGACAAACACTGAAACTCAGACGGAAATAAGAAGTGACCAAAAATTGTGTAGAACCTAGAGCAACTTTAAGAGAGTATTTCATATTTGTTGTATTTTGAAAAAGCAGAAGTCACAATCAATTTATAGGGATTTTCCACTAATAGTGCAATTATTAGGGCACTAATAATCCTATTTAAACTTACAAAACTGAATATAATAAATTCACTAAAAAACAAAGATTACAACAATAATATTCCAACAGTCATGAAAGAAATAAGGTTTTATTGGAAAACAAATATGGGTTTAGGCAAAAAAATGACTCACATAAGACACACTTTTCGACTTGACAATCATGTACGCATGTCGCGGGCACACACGTGAGAGACAGAGAGAGAGTATATTGTCGTATAAGTTCTTACATTCTATTTCGTTTTGGTCCAAATATTGTCATTTATACACTTTTGGCCAAAATTCCATCAAACCTCCAAAGTCCAAAATTTTCAACAATCACTAACATGAATGGAGATATGATAGATTTCCTAATAGTATAGTTCCAGACTCAGAATAAGATTTCAACAATTGATACGTGCAAATGACAGGTAGGACTCCCTTTGAACCTTCTCTTATGATGTTATATCCTTAAACTGTTTGTCGTTGGTGTAAGTTATGGCATAACACACACATATATAGCATTGATCAACTCTTGCATTCATATCCATTAGGGTCATGAACATTGTCTAGATCCCCAAATGTTTCTAAGAATTGTTCACTCAACAATTCATTTCGAAGTGGTCTATCTTCTCACTTGCATAAGTGATTCGTTATCTCAAGAGTTAATTCATCAATCTACTCATATTTATTTTAATTTATAAATTATCCACTATCATCACTATTTCCCATCATAAGAATGAACTTGAGAATTAAAATCCTCCATAGTGATCTAACTCACACTTGTGAATAGGATGTCTCTTTTAACTTAAATCTTAACATTTTCAATCAACTAGGTTGGATTTTTCTACTTGTTTCCTGTACGGGTCTTAGTCCATTCCTCATTGATCAATTGACCATTTATTAAACTCTTTAGTTAATGAATCCACACTATTATGATTTAACCTCAAATAGTCAATCATAATAAATTCAATTTCAATCAAGAACAATTATCTAATAAAATTATATTTTCAACAAATATATCTAGACTTACGAAACTCTTTGTTACTTAGACCAGCGATGACTTAGACCTGTCATCATCTCACGTCCTTCAACTAACTTCCAATTTTGACCTAGACCTTGAAAGGAGAAGTATTTCGAACCAGGGTGCATGGAAATAAATAATAACTCACGCAGAAAATTGTTGTGACGGTAGAAGAGAGTTAACCGGTGATGGTAGAGAAGGAAATTGCACCAGTGGTGGTGGAGGAAGAGGAGAATATACTCAATTCTGTTGAATTAAGAAGAATGAATGGTGCAATCTGGAAGATTGGTTTATTTGTGTCTTCTTTTGTTATTGTCATTTGTTTAAGGACTATCTTGTTATTATTAATTTAGTTTGTTGGGTTGTTTTTTAGTTTTCGATTTATCTGTGGTGGTATTTCAGATTTATTAGTTTTGATAGGTTAATTTAAGGATGAGAAAACCCCAAGTGAAGGAACGGTTTTCAGTGATTCCCAAGCGTTGCGTCTCTTCGTTTTCTTCCATCGTTTCGTCTGCTAGGGTTTCTATATTAAACCCGATTTTGTCATGGTATCAGAGAGACTGAGGCGATTTCTGCCTTGTATCTTCGCTCCTTGCTTCTGATTGATGATTGTTGGCGTTTCCTTCTCAGTCACCAACGATATAGGGTTTCCGTGATTGTCTTGGTCACGGAGAGGTTTGGCTTGTTCCTCCTTGTTGATATCTGTGATTTTTCGTCTGTTATATCCGTGATTTTTCTATCATCTTGGCTGTGGATGGTATCGATTCGCTTAATCGTTGGTTTTTGTTGTCGGATCTATGTCGTTTCTTGGTATATTGCCTTTTTTTCTTCTGATTTTCGTGCTGATTGGTTCCATTCCTGGACTGTGGATATTATATCTGAGAAAGTTTGGTTGCTACTGGATCTCTTGGGATGGGAATAGATTCTTGATGCATATCTTCTGTTGTTGTTTGCAGTTCATGTGTTTTCTTTACATGATGGTTGAGGAAAAACCCATTAGAGAGGCACGAAAAATTGCCACTGATGGGGTTGACCAATATGCTGTGGCTTCTGTAATTTGCATCATCCCATTTACCTTCATGCAAGTGACAACCCTAGTGTGAGCATGATATCTGATAAATTGACAGGTCCTGAGAACTATGTCATGTGGAGTAGAGTCGTGATATTTACCTTGCTAGGTAGAAACAAGCTGGGATTTATCAATGGTACTTGCACGAGAGAAAATTATGATGTTGCCTTTCATCATTTGTGGGATAGATGTAATGCAGTAGTCCTAGGCTGGATTATTAACTCGATTACTAAAGATCTTGGAAGTGGTTACATGTATTGTGAAGATGCCTTTTTTGTTTGGAAAGATCTCAAAGAACGTTTTGATAAAGTTAGTGGACCTAGGACTTATGAACTTCATTTGGAGATTGTTATGACTCGTCAAGGTTTGGATTCCATTTCTGTATTTTTTTACAAAATTGAGGTTGTTGTGGGCCGAATATGATGCTGCTTGTGCCTTGCCCCACATAGAAGGAGATGATTTCAAAAAACACATTGAACATAAAGAGAATAAAAACTTTTTCAGTTCTTGATGGGGTTAAATGAAAATTGTTCTGGTGTTAGGAGTCATCTTCTTCTATGGAACCCCTTACCTTCTGTGAATCAGGCCTATAACATTTTGATTCAGGAAGAAAGTCAAAGGGGAATTACATCTGCTATGAATGTTAATGTCGGTGCCTCTAATGCTAATATTGTTTTTAATTCGGAAAAGAAAAAAGGAAATTCGAACCTTGAATGTTCTCATTGTCATAAGGAGGGGCATACCATTGAAAGATGCTATAGTAGAGGCTGTGATTTTTGCAAGAAAAAGGGTCATTCAAAAGATAATTGTTTCAAATATAGGGATTTTTTGAAGGCAAAAGGATCAAATCCTAAGGCCAATGCCACTTCTACTGACAATGGGGACTTCAATTCTAATGCTGTTAAAAATTATGCTAATGATATATCCTCGAGTTCAGGTTTGCAGGGTTGTGTTACTCTCAGCCGAGACCAATTTGAAAAGCTTTTGCAAACTGTGGGGCATGCAGGCATCACTACGACAGCAGCAGGTGCTACCGCTCCTACTATAAACACGACTGGTATACTTTCTAACTCCATTCACTTACATGATAGGGATAATTAGATTTTAGATACGGGGGCAACTAACCACATGACCAACAGAAATGATTGGTTATGTGGTGAGGAAAATGCAACTGGAACTAGAGTTCAATTACCAAATGGAGAATTTACTAAACTGGATAGTGTTGGAAGTATGGTGTTTGGTTATAAGAAATTGCAGAACATTTTGCATATACAGGATTTTAAGCATATTTTGTTGTCTATTTCAAAGCTCACCAGGGAATTAAATTGTTCTGCAACTTTTTATCCTAAATTTGCTATCTTGTAGGACCTCTCAAATGGGAAGGTCTTGGGGACTGGCAGTGAGGATTTTGGGCTGTATTTTTTCGGATCTCCCAAAACGTGTTCTGCACCTACTGTTCTTTCTTCTATTGCTGAGAATGTTGTTTTATGGCATAAGCGGTTTGGTCATGCTTCTTTGAAAGCATTGGAACATGTTGTTGGATTAGATTTACCTAAGAATAAAGTGTTGGATTTAGAGGATTGTCATGTTTGTCCCAAAGCCAAGATAATAAGAAATTCTTTTCCTATTTCTGAGTCAAGAGCTGATGATGTGTTTGATCTTATTCATGCTGATGTGTGGGGTCCGTATGATGATGTCACTCATGATAATAAGCGTTTTTTTCTCACACTGGTTGATGATTATTCGAGGGTTACATGGGTTCACTTGATGCAGTTCAAATCAGATGTTTTCCTGGTCCTGAAACATTTTATCAGCATGATTGATACTCAGTTTAAGAAAAAATTAAAATGTTTCAGGACCGATAATGGGAAAGAATTTTTTAATGAGCATGTGAACAAACGTTTTGGGGGAAAAGGTATAATTCATCAAAGTAGTTGTCCCTATACTCCCCAGCAAAACGGAAGAGCCGAAAGAAAGCACAGTCATTTGTTGGAAGTTGCTAGGGCCTTAAAGATTCAGGCATTCATATCGAATTGTTTTTGGGGAGAATGTGTTCTGACTGCCTGTTATCTAATAAATCTGATTCCTTCTAAGATTTTAGGTGGAAAGTCACCTATTGAGATGCAGAGTGAGAAACAGCCTAAGGTAAACTGTTTGCTTGTATTTGGATGTTTAGTGTATGCCAAGAATATGGTGGTAGCTGATAAGTTGGCTTCCAGAGGCATCCCATCAGTAATGATGGGATACTCTGAGACTCAAAAAGGGTATAGACTATATGACTTGAATGAAAAAAAAAATTGTCAGTAGAGATGTAAGATTCAATGAAAATGTTCTCCCTTTTGATAGTAGTAGACTTGATCAGTTGCCCATATTGCTTGAGCACTGTCTCGATTCTGATTCCAGTGATGATTATAATCCTGAAAAGACTGAAATTGAGGAAATCAGAAACGAAACAGTTGTGATAACTCCAAATGATGAGCATGAACAAGAATCTAATGGAGATGTACCAAATGATGAATCAGAACCTGATTCTGATGGAAATGAGAATTCTGTTGTCCAATCCCCCTGTTTCTACTACAAGTAGATCAGGAAGGACTATTAATCCCCCAATTTGGATGAAGGACTATCAAGTGTCCAATCTGTCTCATTGTCATTCTATTGAGCAATGTATTTCTTATGATAGACTATCTGACGAGTATCATTGTTATTTGAGTTCTGTTTCTAGATTAGTTGAACCTGATACCTTTTCCGGGGCTGTGAAGGAAAAGGCCTGGGTGCAGGCCATGGAAGAAGAAATACATGTCCTTGAGGAAAACCAGACTTGGGAGTTGGTAACACTCCCACAAGGTAAATCTCCAATCGGTTGTAAGTGGGTTTACAAGCTTAAATACTAATCTGATGGTAGTTTGAGTAGATATAAGGCCAGATTGGTTGCAAAAGGTTATAATCAAAAGCATGGAATAGACTATTTTGAAACCTTTTCACATGTTGCTAAGATGAACACTATTCGAACTATTTTGACCTTAGCATCGATTTATAACTGGCCCCTTTATCAAATGGATGTTTACAATGCCTTTTTACAAGGGGATTTAGACGAAGAAGTGTATATGCAAGTTCCTGATGGTTTTAGTACAAAGGGAAATAACCTGGTTTGCAAATTAAAAAAAATCTTTATATGGGTTAAAGCAAGCTAGCAGGCAGTGGAATATTAAATTGTGTAGTTCTCTTGTTAAGGCAGGTTATGCTCGGTCAAAATTTGATTATTCAATGTTTACGAAGCATGATGGGAATCAAATTGTTGTACTCCTTGTTTATGTGGATGATTTGCTCATATCTGGTAATAGTGAGAAGATGATTTCTGATTTGAAATATGTGCTGGAAGCGAGTTTTAAAATGAAGGATTTGGGTGAATTGAGGTATTTTCTGGGCATTGAGATAGCTCGGTCTGAAAAAGGCCTGGTACTTGTGATTCTGACTGGATATTGTGATTCTGACTGGGCAAGCTATATTGAAACAATAAAATCAGTAACCGGGGTTTGTGTATTATTGGGAAAATCATTGACTTCTTGGAAAGTTAAAAAACAAAACACGGTTTCTAAGTCTTTCGCTGAGTCTGAATATAGGAGTATGGGATCTTATTTGACTGAAATAATATGGCTTAGAGGTCTTTTGGGAGAATGAGGTTGTTTTCAAAGAAATCCTGCTATATTCCATTGTGATAATCGTTCTGCAATTCAAATTGCAAATAATCACGTGTTTCATGAAAGAACAAAGCACATAGATATTGATTGTCATTATATTAGGGAGTTGGTTGAGAATATTGTGCAGTTGCAGCATGTAAGGACAGGTAATCAGATTGCAGATTTATTCACAAAAGCCCTTGGCAGTCAACAACACTATTTCCTCTGTTGGAAACTAGGGATGAAGAATATCTTTATCAAACAGGGGGAGATAGATCATGAACTTCCAGATTGAGGGGGAGTGTTGAATTAAGAAGAATGAAGGGTGCAATCAGGAAGATTGGTTTATTTGTGTCTTCTTTTGTTATTGTCATTTGTTTAAGGACTATCTTGTTATTATTTAGTTTGTTGGGTTGTTTTTAGTTTTCGATTTATCTGTGGTTGTATTTCGGATTTATTAGTTTTGATAGGTTAATTTAAGGATGAGAAAACCCCAAGTGAAGGAACGGTTTTCAGTGATTCCTAAGCGCTGCGTCTCTTCGTTTTCTTCCATCGTTTCGCCTGCTAGGGTTTCTGTATTAAACCCGATTTTGTCAAATTCCGATGAAAGTCTTTGTTGGTGCTTGCCTGCTTGGATGACGGCTAGTGATGGGCGGTTGCGATGGCCGCAGCTAAAGGTGGGGCGTTTAAATGAGGAGTCTGGCGGGATAAAAATGAATTGATAAAAGTAGAAAGCAAAGTAATTCTATAATAGTGAATTAATTTCTTTTTAAAATATATTGTATTTGAAAATTAAATATTAAAATAATCAATTATCAAAATAGACATAATCGTGACTAGTAGTACTGGGTGAAATGTCTGTTAACTTGGAATAATAGGACGCTCTCAAGAATCGCCAGTTGGGACACTAGTGGACATGATTTTTAACGTGTCACTTTACCTCATCACTACCATCTCTTTGTTACCAATTGGGATAACATAACCATTGAACGTCGAATTTTGGAGCCTATTACATATATGGAGATGTATAATTATTGAGAGTGTCTCAATTCACCTCATGACACTACCACAAAGAAGAAGTATGTCTATCTCCAAATAAGAACTACCTCCTACATGATGTAACAATAATTATTTAGTGTCGTGATACTAGAAATGTAACAGTTTTTTTGTTATAGTTGTAATTTGTTTACTTATTGAACCTAATTTTTTTGAAGATGTTCTATGTATTTTAGGTACCCCAAATAACATTTTTTAAAATAGTTTTTTTTAACAAACTCAAAAAATGTGAAAAAATAAAATTTCTTAACTAAATAGCTTATAACATTAAACTTTAACTTACATGCAGTTTAAAATATAAAAAGTTATAAATATATACGCAAGGCACGTGATCCAAAAAAATGAGAAAAAAATGCAAAATATAGTTATTGCTCATGTCATCTTCTTCATGGTTTGTTATAAGCGTAGACTCATTTTGTTCATTCGTCCATTTCTTTCTCGATTCTTCATTCAATCATTCTTCTTGTTCACATCTTCTCCTCAACCAACGGTTCATGACACCATATTACTCCACTACTTATGCACGAACCTTCAAGCCCCATAAAGACTACGATCTTTTGATTTGTTATTGTGGGCTAACCATTCATGCTAAACTAGCTGCAAGCATGGAAGAATTTCAGTCAAATGTTTTATGAGTGTCACAATTTTAAGGTATGTTTTTTTTATTTATGTTTATTGAAACTAGGATTGATCATGGGCGGGGCGGGGCGGTCCTGAAGGCAAGACCGAGACCGAAATTTCGGTCTTGCCTTCTGGAGGACCAAGACCGAGACTGACCTCAACCAAAAAAGTCCGCCTGAGTCGGCCTTTCTTGACTCGTGCCGGTCTCGGTCCTGGACCGAATCTGACCTCCCCCCCCCCCAAAAAAAAAAAAAAATAAATAAATAAATAACTGAATTTGTCCAAATACAAACATAATTGGAATCAAAGTAACAAAATTACAAAGTAACAAATCAACCAAGTAACAAACACACAAAATTCTAAACAAAGTTCATTTTCTCCCATAGTTACAAACATACATCATTGATTTTTAAGGGTTGTGTAGTAACTTCGGGTCGGGCCGGTCCTAAACGGTCTTTCGGGAAAAAAGCTTGAGACCGAGACTGATCTTGAAGGAAAAAATCCGTCTGATCGGTATCGGTATTAGTCGGACCGGTCTTGTCGGAAATTCGGTCCTACAGTCTTTTTTGATCACCCCTAATTGAAACCCTAATTTTAGTATCAAACTAAAAAATTCCAAATTTGAATCTTAGAAACCTTAATTTCATACAAAATTATGTTGATTGTAGTACAATGGGTGTCGTTTTTTTAAGTGGTGTGATCCCCCAATATGCTTGTACGAAAGAGGGCCATAAAGAATTAAGACAAATGATGCATGATAAGGTGGAATAAGAAGCTCGAGTTCTACGTCAAAACGAAAGGATGATGATTAGTGTTGTTAGAGTGTTTGCTGTTATTGTGTTATTCTTAAAATTAGTTATCAATTGAAGTATATGTACTCATAAATTTAAAGTAGTTATGTATTTTAGTTTGTGTCCGTAGGTTAACTATTTTTGACATTATGTTGGTCGATTGTTGGTTTGTTAATAACGATGTTCTATATTTGAATGCAGATAGAACAGTGGTTTCACATACCACATTCAAATCCTTGATTTTCGTCACCTTTAAAAAAAAATGAAAGCTTAGGATTAGGAGTTTGTAGCTTTTTTAGCTCAACCGCTATCCAACAATTCTACAGTAGAATATTTACTTGACAAGACAAATAGACAATGCGCAATGAAATGATGTAATCTTTGAAAAAAAGCCGAGTTTATGAAACATCCAAGACTGTAGTAAGAGCTGTTCATCACAACTGTTTACAAAGCACCAATGTTCTTGAGGCCAAGAACAACACCAACACCAATTATGTGTCCCACAGTTCCGCAAGCCAAGGTATCAGCTAGGGTGAAACCCGCTGGGTCACCAGTTTGCAGTCCCGAGTCTCTTGCCTCAAGTTTCAGACCTGCTGTCGCCTTACGATTAGCGGATGGAGCCAACCCGAACCTACCAGCAAAGAGCATCAAGCTCGTGCTTGTCACCATGATCTGACACACACAATATATATATATGTCATCATGACTTTTCAGAAATCTATCCTTTTGTAACCTTCAGATTTAAATTAATGATGAATTATCAGAAACAAATGCATATTGGAGAATACAATAGATAACTTACAACATTGGTAGAAGAGCCAATGAAATCACAACGAGTGCCCACAGCTCCGTTTCCCTTGCGCTTCGTTGGTTGAACTGATACCTGTAAATCGAAATGAAACCGTGTCAGTTATTTAAAATGTTAATAAGGGTCAAATAAACTGACGAACCAGACTCTTCACCGGAGAAGCGGAAAGGGCGGTGGGTTTCAAGCCGTTGAACTGAGGAAGAGATGTCATCACAGTGGTTGCCATTTCTTTCCCGAGTAATAATGATGGAGCAGGCAGGTTTACAACTATCTCTTCCTTACCTATAAGAAAATAAATTGAAACACTTTCTGGGCATCAACAAAAGGGAACGAATATCAGTACGAAATTAATGCACCACAGCCATGGGAGGACTTCTGTGGCTTCACACTATTTGGATTGGATAGAGAAAGATACGGCTAGCTGACATGGCACTTTTTTATTGGGCTCACCTACTGGGATAAGGTTGATGTCTGATTCTGCTTTCTATTTTTAAAACTAATAATTTAGAAGCATTATGATTTTAACCAAACTAATAGTTTATGACTATTGGAAAGGAGAGAAGGTCAAGATTTACCAAATTGTAAACACGCATAACAGAAATAAAGAACAATAAACTTCTGTTCGAAACTCTAAAGCATCTACTGGTACTGTACGATATGCTGTTGATCCGGAATTCTTCTTCCTGAGAGGAACGAATTTGGGTTTTGGGGAGAGTCAAACATCACGCCTTAGTTTCATGATCCAATCAATGTAACCTTTATGAATCGAATCAACCGAAGTGCAATAGAATGTTGGCATCACGTCAATTTCCCAATGTTTGCACCTTCTCAGTGAGGAATGTACCAATTTCATATTAAGTGTATACACAGATGAAGAAAGCAAAACACCTCTCATGTATAGGAGTGCCCTTCCCTGCAGCAATATTGGGAATAAAGTTGAACATATAGAATAAACTAAACATACAGACGCCTTAACATTAAAGAAAGGTACATAAAAAAATAATAGAACACAGTTGACAAGAATTACTTCAAACAACTGATAAGAATTAGTAAAACAAGTTTGTTTGATAATAACAGAAGCAGCATCCAACCAACAATTTCCTACCATCGTCTCGTTTTGTTTCACAAGGTCAGCGGGTCTCACAATGGGGGAGAAAGTTTTGCATGTGCAGATTTGATCAAATACGTTGATACCCAATACCACATAACTTTTCTAGTTACTCTAGCTTAAGTTCTTAGAGATTTCAAATAGTGTACTAATCATAACTATACTCAGACTGCATATACTTACCCATGGAGAGGCTAAGAAATAGTTAAAAGCAAATGAAAGTTCAACTAAAAAGGTGAAGATCAGAGCTACATACAACATACATCACCGCATCATGACCAAGCCATTGACCTTATAACTTGAAAATGGTTGAATAATATATAGGTGCTCTGTAGAGGTATTTCTACAAGTGCTTGTTCCCATCTTCAGTAAGTTGTAAAGCTTGATAGCTAGGATACAAGGACTTGAGAAAATTCCCAGGCATTTTCAAATAAACCCAATTTCACCAGTGAAAACAAGAAGTTAGGCAGCTCCCCCACAAAGTTTTCATTTTAACAGCAACAATTCTCATTGTGTACATGAAAAGGCTAGTAGTTGAAGATCAGCACTCCTTCATAAGTGTACTCGTAGCATGTCCTTTTGAAGGAGGCAAAACAGACTCGAGTTTCCTTACCAACTCATTAAGTAACCTTAGTTTGTCTCTCTCACCAGTCTTCTGTAGTAACCCTACCAACATTCTACAAGACGCTTCATTCATATGCCTCTTTCCATCATCTCTTCCGAGCACTCTAAAGCCTCTAATAATCTTCCCCGAGAACATAAAGCAGTCTGCAGGATATCGAGTGATAACATATCTCCACAAATGTAGACCTAAATCAATCCTCTGATTTACACAGAAAAATTTCATCATGAATAGTTGTCAACGAATAGTTGTCTCGCCTTTGTCAAGTTACGGGCAACCCCCGCACCATGAATCAAAGTAGTAATGGTCTGGACCGTCGGGATGCAATTAACTCGCTCCATCTCTTCAAATAGCCTCAATGCATCACCTAAACATCATCTTTTACAGTACGCATCGATCCTGATATGATAAGTCATAATGTTAGGCTTGAACCCTCTTTTGATCATCTCATGGTAAAATAGCTCAACTGCAGTCATATCACCTGATTCTTTGAACCCTAAGAGCAAGATATTTGCTGACTTTATGTCAGGAGAAAATCGTGAATGCATCTTATTTAAAGCAGATCTCGCTTCCTTCATCATTCTCTGAGTGCAAAATGCACGGAGGAGCACACTGAATTCCTCAGTTCCAAACTTCCTCCCTACAAAAACCTCCTCCATCCTGTCAAAGGCTTCGAGAGTATCCTCGAAGGACAGAAACTTAGCTATTCTGGATAGGATAATGCTCATCGACTTAAGGGTCACCAAGGATGGATTTTTCATCCGAATTTCCTCCATCAATTCCCATGCTTTATCAAACTATTGCATTCGGGTCAGGATGTGTAGGGTTTTCTCAAATGCATCTGAGGTTGGACCATTTGGCAAATGGCGGGGCGAGTACCTGAAGAACTCGAGAGCTTTGAGGCCATTCGAGTGTGCAGCAAATACACCCAGAACTTTCTCCACCAAAAGGAGTGGAAATTGCTTTTGGAGGAATTTGCTTTTGTAGTATGGGTTACAGGGGCTCAAATGGGAATTGATGGTCATTGATAATCTTGAGGGAAAAGTATGAAAAACCCACCCGAATGTTTATTTTTTTTAGCAACTCGACCTTGATGTTTTTTGTCGCAATTAATAAGTGCCGTATGTTTCATTTTGTTTGTAACACCACCTTCCGTCAATTTGACCGGTTAATTGTCATGTACCTTGCACATGACACCGTTAAATTTGAACTGAGTCGTGTAAAATGACAAGTTTACCCCTAACATCTCATCACCTTCTTCCTCTTACACCGAGACTTACTCACTCCCTCACAAACTCCCCTGCGCTGCGAAACCCAACCGAGACTCTTTCATCTCCACCGAACCCCCACCGTGCCGACCATGCTGCTGCTGTTCGCGTCCCCGACACTTCTTCCATCTCCACCGATTGCTGCTGTTGTTCGCCCTGACTGGTGCTGCTTGCGTCTCCGATTGAAGGTTCGTTCTTTCACTCTGTTCTTGGGTCCTTGCGTCTTGCGTCAATGTTTTGTTGTTGTTCGTAAGGTATTTCTTAAATTTCTCTGTGATAAATTTGAGTTAGACTATCTTTAATTCTCTTCCTTACATGTTATGTTTTGGTTTGTGTTGAACTTCAGGCTGGTCATGTGCGGCTTGTGAAGCCATATATGGTTGTTGTCCAGAGCAACAACGTCTCTGCTGTTAATGAGGCTCTAAATGAGATTTATGTTGAGGAAGATTATTACAGATTACGTGAATCCATTGAACTGCATGACAACTTTGACCAGATAGGCCTTGCACAAAAGGTGAATGTTAATCCATCTTGTTATCTTGTCTAGTTTTATGTTTTGTTAGGGGGTGTATTTACGAAGTACTGTGTGTGAGCAGATTGAGAAGCATGAGCTTTTGGAAATGAAGCGTGTCGCTGCCTACATTTACAAAAAGGCAGGCAGGTGGAAGCAATCAATTGCACTATCCAAGAAGGATAACCTGTACAAAGATGCCATGGAGACTGCCTCTCAATCCGGAGACCGTGAACTTGCAAAGGAGTTGCTTGTTTATTTCATTGAGCGGGTTATTTTTCAAACAGTATTTTCGCAATCAAAATACACATTATACTGCGCCACACTAAATTTCAATGAATTAAAAAACTATAATGTGAGTCCTTCGGTTCTAAGGGTGACTTGTACTGAACAGTTAACACACAACAGATAAGCTAACCAAGAGAATCCCTCAAATGAAAATTTCTGTCAAGTGTTGTATAGTCTTTATTTCCTAGTGATGTAGTGTAGTTACAGTTTCATTCCTATTGTCTGCCATTTATAATGGTGATGGGATGCCATTATACTATTGTAGTTACAGTTTCATTCCTAGTGATGTTTTGTTTTGGGAAGGAATTGCCATTTTGTTGAATGTTGTAACGGCTAGAACTTTCCCGTCTTTTGGAACTGACCAGTTGGATTGTTGACAAACAGGTCAGTTTTGAGTCTTTCAAATATACAGGTCAGGTTGTCGATGTGTTCGGTCAAACATAAGGGTGCAATTACACATAAATAGGCAAACATAAGGTTTGGAAACATTACAGTTACATAAACTAGTAGGTCCAAAAAATATTCATTAAACATACATAAAGGCCAAATAAATTACAAAGTAAAGAACGTCAAACTTAAAACAACTACTGACTACATCTTCAACATAAGGGCAACAACAACAACTAAAAATGCTGTCACAGAACTGCAGTTGCTGCAGAGCAATTTCAAAGTTCAATTCGATAGTGCCCAAGAACTGCAGTTGCTCTCCTTCCGTGGATCTGCGTCGATCTGCCCAACCAAAGAAGTCACAACCACTCTTCAAAGAATTGGAGTTCTGCACAGAATGAAGAAGAAATTAGGGTTTCAAAAAACCTTAAAATTGAAAAACGGTAAACAATCGACCGTACCTTCGAAATTAAATCAATTAATTGACTTCATTACCTGGTTCGAACGTAAGACGAGCTGGAATTTGCCAAGGGAGAAGTGGAAAGAGTTGGGACGTAAGGATGAGTCAGTTTGCAACTGGTTCAAACGTTTCTCAGACAAAGGATGAAATATACATGCTATGGGTATTTTAGGTATATAGCATTGTAATTACATCACGTGCAAAACATGTGACTTCAAATTAACGGAATATGAAACGAAGTGACGGAAAGGCTTACTTACCAACACTTGCAAACATATAGGTGTAAAGACAAATTATATGAGTGCAATTACCGATCTGGCGAAACATCCGGGTGGTTTTTCATACTTTTCCCTAATATTGATGATTCTATCGATCTCATTTATTGTTACGGTCCAAAATAATTCAGATATTGATATTATTAGATACTCTAGTTAAGGAAACCATAGTTAGCAGTTAACCTCCATGGTTAGTGAGCACTAAGCTCTCCTACGTGGTTGTTATGCTGAAAAATAATAACACAATTCTATACATCTCTCTCTCTCTCCAACATATCTCTCTCTCTCTCTCTCCAACATATCTCTCTCTCTCCTCCAACATATCTTTCTCTTCTATCTATGAGAGCCAACTTTCAACTTCTTTGACGTAGAATTCTCCACAACCACCTTCTATCACCTCCACCTCTTTTTGACGTTACAATCATTTACCGTCATCTTTAACGTTAGAATCCTCCTTTGGATCCTAACATTTGTATTAGAGTCAGACTCTGCTCATCACCTTCAACACCATGGCAGCTAAAACAATAGCCCAACGGGAAGCGAGAGTCGACGGGACACTTGAGGAGCAAGGTCAAGCCTTGTCCGATCAGAGTAGAATGTTAGTGGAAATCCTCCTTGCCAATGAGAAAATCTCGAAGACCAGCGACCAACATTCTGCGGTTCTTAAAGAGCTAAGGTCACTCATGCCGGTGATGTCCACAAGACAAACCAGTAGAATGGCCAACACCGGAATTTGGGGGTCAGCTTTATCCTCGGCAAAAGGGAAGGAACCGGTAATAGACCCGATGGACGACATACCACATCAGAGCGAACCTCTAGGAGAACAACCCGTCAGTGCATCTGTTGTGATATCTACATCGACACCTCCTGACTTCGCTACAACTGCTTCATACATTGCAGCGTCTGCACCACCTTACGGGGTTCAGTACCCGCCACCGGAACGAGAACGGAGACACTATCATATCAATAAGGTCGATTTTCCCTGCTTTGATTGAAATGACTTGCTTGGATGGCTATTTAGGTGTGAACATTATTTTGAGAATGATGATACACTAAGGAGATGCCTTATAGTGGCATCAATGTATCACTCGGGCTTGGAGCCACCAAAGGAAAAGGGTATCATGGGGCGAATACGTGTTAGCACTTCATGCTCGGTTTCAATAATTACTAATATTATTAAGATATCTTATAAATATTTTTTCAATTTTCTAAAACATCATTGTTATATATTACTAGATTTAATATATTTTGTGAATAATGTTTTTTGAATTGAGTATAAGTGAGAGTTACAAGTATTAAAGTAAAATTAGTTTCACAAATAGTTTTAACATTTTTAATAAATATATCACAAAAGCATAAAACAATAAGGTAAATGCATTAATTAACATCATATCAATAATACTTGAAACCATAGTTATCAGGACCGGACCGGCGATCCAATCGGGAATCAGACCCTCTCCAGTATGGTTCAATTAAAATACTGACTTGCATGGTGGACCTGGTTGAACCGGTGTGAAATGGACGATTTTCGGTTCACTTTTTTTGGGGGTGGGGTGGGGGTGTTTTAGTGGTTTTGATTTATTTTTTATCAACCCAACCAGTTTTTTGCTGACTTGCACTCTCACCCCGGTTCAACTGGCCTCCATTTTGTATTTTTTTTTTTCCATTAAAAAAGGAAGAAGCATCAGCAGAAGAGACAAAGTTGTCGCCCTTGCCGGAGGCAGAGAAGAAGAAGGACGAGAACCTCCCCTTTTACAAGCTTTTCTCCTTCGCGGGCAATTATGTCGGGAAGTCTATTTTCCACCTACAAAAAGGAAAAGCAGAGCCTCTTTCCATCTCAGAAAGGAAGAGATGATCAAGCTCACCGGGAAGTCTATCTTCACCACTGGAAAGGTCATACTGTAAATATCCATATACACTGGGTCGCGTGGTGCCACATGCGGCGCCAAATCTGGAAGGATTTTAGGGAAGGTTTCCGTACCTCTAGATCTAGCGGGAACAAAGTCGAGGATTTCGGTGTTCCACAATAGTTGGGTCAATGTCGAAAAGGAGATGAAAGGGTCAAGCACAGATCAGATTTGTACGTCAAAGCTGAGCCTGATCTACGGTTTGTGTTTCAGTTCGACAGCGAGCTGGAATGCAGCCCGCAAGTGTTCCAAATCCAAGGCAGTATCTGACAGTCTGTTTTACACCTGCAAGTTTAGCTTCCAATCATCTTCCGGTGGCATTGCTTTAATCGGAGCTTGGTCGAGCTTCGTTCTAGGAAGTCTTCCTTCAACCGAGCTTGGTCTCCTTCTACATATCTTAGTTGTTTTCTTTTCTCATGCTCTTTATTCATGAATGAATTAATGGGTTAAATGTTGACGGGTTTTGTAATTTGTTGAATGAATTGATGGGGCAATTAGTTTGTATTGTTATAACTTTTTTTTCTGCATGGTAAACCAGTCGTTTCAGTCGGGTTCGATCGGACGAACCAGGAATCGGCTCCCTCACCGGTTCGAGGGTCGGTCTGGTTCTCTTAACATTGCTTGATACTTGCTTTTATTGTCAATTAATGTACTTTTTAATTATTATTATGAAGAAATTTACTTAATTTTTACATAGTATAATATAATTTGTATACTCTAAACATAATTGATAAGCTCACTACAATTGTTTTTTAATTTATAAATTTAAAAATCATCCTTAATTTAATTTTTAAATAAAATAAAAAAAAATGTACAACCAATAAGGGGTGTCCTATTCGACCCAAAACAAATAAGGGTTGTCCAAATATATTTGTATTTATATTTTAATTTATTAATATATAAAAAAAAATATGCACCTTGCGATGGCAAACCTACTTCTTAAAAACAAAATTAATTCAGAAAATATATTGAGTATATATGTACATACTAATAATAATATTCTATTAAGAAAATGAAAAAATATACTTAGAAAATATTTTAATAATAATAGTATTTTGATTCATGACATAAACTTTATATTGCGTACATAACTATAATTAAGTATATAATATTAACATGGGAATATTATTTTCTTTAATTTGGTATTAATTATAATAAGAGGGCTTCGCAATTTAACATGAAAAGGTGACACTAGATTATTATGTTTGATGATGGGAAAAAAAAATATGTTTGATAATAAGTAATATTTTTGTAAATCAAGTTATAAACCAACAATTTTAACGTCACTGAGTTCATATGACCGAACCTTGAGGGGGTTATTTACTTAATAAATACAGTGTTTAATTTGTTACAAAATTATATGTAGTAATGAAAGCTGTTGATTAATAATTTTAAAAAAAAAAACTTAAATAGCATCATATTCATTTTTTAAATAAATATATTTTATATATATGACTCTTCTTTTAAAAAAATAGAATTACTAAAAAATAGAAAATATTTTATTTCAAAGTAAATTGAAAAATGATATTTTCAACAAACAGAAAATCGAAGGTAATTGTATTTTTGTCATTCTACTCATATTTATATCTATATTAATTTGGGTAGAATATATATAACTATGACAAATAATATTTTTATTATATTTTCTCACTCATAATGTTAAATTCATAGTTTCTTATCGATCCATGTCAAACATACAATTTGCTTGCATATGCGTCATGTTGTCTAATTCACTTTAAAATCCTGCAAACTTTCTCATTCATTCTCCACATAAATTATAAAATTCAGTAATTTTGTCATCCTTCACATGTATATCTATTAGCTTTTATAATATTATGTTTATAAAAATCAAGTAAGTGCACATATGAAATTCTATTATTAAGCTTTATTTCTAAGAATAAATTATAATTATTTTTTATGTATTACAAATAATTTAAAAAAAATAATCATTGCATGCCTAACATTACGTATCCAATTATAATTATGCAGGCAATATACATTTTAACAAACGATAAGATAAAAAAATATTAATATTATCATTATAGTTTCTTAATATTTATATATATATAGTTATGTAGAGTTTCATTTTAAGAGATAATTTCTAGTTACTTCACATGTAATTTATAATTTTTTATTAAATCGTTTTTTTACAAGTCTAAAATTCATAATATTATACTTTCTAAAACTCAATTAAGTTCACATATTAAAATATATTGGTAAGACTAAATAATTAGTAATTTCATGTGTTATTTATCATTTTTATAAACAAGAATTACATGTCTAATATTATGTATTCTATTATAACTATGCAAGGAAATATAAAATTTAATACATGAAGAAAAATTATTAATCTTATCGTCATGGTTTCGAAAAACATATTAATCTTATCGTTATGTTTTCTTAATAGTTTCGTAGAGTTTCCTTTTTATATATTTTTACACTCGACTTATTTTACAAATTAGATAAATATTGAAACCAACTGATTATTACTATTAGTAAAATAAACATAAATACTTTGAACATTATAAATATGTTAAAAAATAAGTTAAAAGTATTAATTACCAACATTTCAATCATTAGTAATATTAATTTTTATTATCAACTTATGTAAATTCCACTTACTTTTATTAAAAAGTTAATTATTCTGTATAATTTGTATAATTGAAATCCAAGTCCAGTTTATGTGCCTAATTATAATTAGGATAAATAGGATCACTGTACTCATATGTTTTCTCATGTTGTTATTTGCATTACTCATGTAGTTATTTACACTTGTACGTTGGAACATGTTAAATGCACCAAGCGTTAACTATCCACCCATTTTTGTTGTTAAATATGTCAAAATGAAATTTAATTTCTCTTGTTCATCTTTAACACTAAATATAATTCCAAAACGCAAATTTAAGTTCGAATCCAACCCCAAAATGCATATTTTGGTTCGAATTCAACCCCAAAATGTAGATTTGGATTAAAGTTGAACACAAATTTGCGTTTTCGAGTTGGATATAGTGTTGAAAATAATATGAAGAAGAACAAGAGGACAAAATTATCATTTTGTCATATTTAATGGTAAAGATGGATAGATATTTAAAGGTTGCTGCATTCAACAACTTTTTATAACTTAAGGACGGACATAGCAACACTTTAAAACATCTTGGTGCATTTAACAACAACTGTCAAACATCTAGGTGCAACGAGGTTATTTACACTTATAATTATGCATGCAATCTAAAATTTAACACATTAAAACAAATTGTTTAAACCTTTTCTTTTATAATTTAATGGAACTTTATATTTAAATATTTGTAGATTTAACTTATTTTATAGATTAAAAAATATTATTTGTATAATTGAATAAAAGTAAAAGTTACTATTAGTAAAAATAATTATATTTCAACCAATACTTTAAATATTTTATAATTGTACGACAATAATAGATTGCATAAAAATATCAAAATTAAGTTAAAATCATTAATTAACATCATATCAGTAATATTGTCTTGCCTAACCAGTAACCAGCTGCTGCAGTTGTATATCACGCGCGGTTCCCTCCCTTGGTCTGTTGTTCCCCGCAAGTTTAGGGTTCTACAGTACCAATCCATCTGCTGATTTCGAATTGGCAAATTCAGCTTGGCAATTAATGCCAAAACACAATACAACCAATCACAAACTGCCAAGGGAGTTTGTACTGTTCGATTGAGACACGTCCATGCAAAGAAGACGCTGATTGTTGAAGCTCATTCGAAGAACTGAAGCTCGGTTTTTGGGTTTTATCTTCGTGCATGACAACCAGCACGGGGCGAGCTCACGCGTTCCTACCGACGACGGAACCACCGCGACTTGATTGACACCAGTCGAGCTGCACTTGACCGAGCCTGCTGAACCGAGCCCAGAACCTGTAGCGCGAAGGGATGCTTACGAAGGATGCGCACGAAGTCAGCTTCCTCTGCAGTCGGCCTGCTAGTCCGACGACTACGAACAAGGCCCCCGCGATATCTCGACGTCCCTGACTACCAAGGCCGCAAAGAGGCGGAAGCTGCTGCACCACCTACTCCCCCAAGGATCGACACCTGCAATATTGGAAATATTCATTTCGAACTATATCTGTTTTTGTCTAACCCGACCCTGTTTGATCATCCTTTTCAGCTTGCTTCGAGGAGATGGCTGCCAGCTGCGGTGACGTCGACTGCACCTACACGGACACAATGTTGCCTAGTTCCAGTCTCGACGATGAAAACAGACCCGGGGGCCAAGAGGTGGACCTCGATTCGAACATGTTTGGGAAATATGAAGTGTGCTACGTGGGAAAGGTAACAGAATGTTATCCTAGGAGTCCTACGGGCCGCATGGGCTCGATACGGAAAGGTCACTACGTCGGAGGCGAAACCGGGAATACTGCTGTTTGATTTTGAGAACAAAGACAATGCCCATAAAATCCTGGATCGCTCACCATGGACAATCAATGGCCATATACTAAACATAAAGACCCGGGACCCGAAAGGCGGGGGGTAAAGGAGGTCGACTTCAACAAGGTAAACTTCTGGATCCAAGTTCATGACCTAGGACCGGAAGATTTTAGTGATGCCAATGCTTGGAAGATAGTTCAAATGGTAGGAAAGTTCCTAGAAATTGATAAGCTTGATGGGAGAATATGTAGAAGCTATTTGAGGATGCAAGTAGAATTGAATGTTGATATAGGCCTAGTGCCGGGATTTTGGTGGAAAAACTCTATTGGTGAAAAAAAAATGGGCAAATATAAAGTATGAACGTCTGTCTGGTTTTTGCTATGGATGTGGTTTATTGGGACATACGACACAAACATGCAAACAGGAAGTTCAAAGGGCCGAGAATGACCCAGATACACTGGCATACGGACCATCGCTTGTAGGGGTCCGACCAAAACAGGGCTCACCACGGAAACATGTGGTAGGCGAAGAAAATCAGGGCACAAAACCGAACCACACCGCAAGGAAATCATGGTCCGATATCATGGCCGAGGCAAAAGCAAAAGCCGCGCAAAGGGCCCCAAAACAACATAGACTGGGGACCTCATGCAATGAAACAAGGGAGGGGGAGGATATTGAGACACCGAGGTCCGGAGTGTACAAGTAATCAGACCCTATGGAGACCGAGCAAATAAACATGGGTTGCAACCGACCCGGTCCCAAACTAATGACGGATGAGATGACAATTGATGAACCGCACAACCCCAAAGCTATCACCATACACTCCAACCCATACCAGCCCACATCCCTTCCAAACCCCATCCAACCTCGAACCACACCACCTAAACCGAATACCCCATCCAAACCGAACACAACCTGCCGAACTGAAACCCTAACCCTACCTACAACCCTAACCAAACCCACCTCGCCCACTCCCCACAACCGATCCCCATCAACCATAGACCCGAACCCAAAGCCAACAATACCTACATGGACCATACACACGACCCAACTCCATGCCCATAATCCTGAGCCGAAGCATTCCCTACATAGCATACACATACCACATCCCATGATCACCTTCTTTCCCGATAACCCGAGCCAACCATACCCGACCGAGACAACAAAGCCAAGTCAAACCTACATAGTCGAAAACCTACCCGATACACCCCCCCCCCCCATCTCCGACTAGAATGACACAAAGCAATACATCCGGTCTAAGCCCCTACCTCGACAAAATGACACTTAAGAGATCGGGTGAGGACATGGAGGACCAACCACATGGGAAGAGACTAAGGGGGCCGAATGTGGCCACCACTATGAAAGAGCAAAAGGTCTGAACTAGCCCAAGGCGACGCGCAAACATGACAAACCCTAACCGAAAGAAGAGAGTAATAAGGAAACCGAAAAATATGGAGGTTCAAGGGGAAGGCGAGGCACAAGCAAGTCGTTCCGGTGGCTATCCCAAAAAAGCCACGGGTGCCCAATGAATGCAATATCATGGAATTGTCAGGGCTTGGGGTCGGCCTTGACAATTCACCACCTACTAGACCTCAATAAAAGGTATCGCCCAAACATTATATTCTTAATGGAAACTAAGAATGGGGATACCTACTGCGAGAAGATAGGAAAGAGGATGGGAATGGATAATAAGCACTATGTGAACCCCAACGGTTCGTCTGGAGGGCTAGCATTGTGGTGGAAAACGGGTACAAGGATTACGGTTCTGCATGTCGAACCGAACTATGTGGATTGCGAGGTGTATATGGAGAATAATACCGAACCAATGTTCGTAACATGGGTCTATGCGAGCACGGAGTCCAGTGAACGAACACAACTTTGGAACCTCCTAAAATCTTAGGGAGTGGCCGAAGAGGAACATGGATGGTCCTAGGGGATTTCAACACAATTTGCCACCCTCATGAAAAACAAGGTGGAAGAAGGAAGTCCCAAAGACAAATGGATGAATTCAAACAAGTCATTGAAGACCTTGGAATGGAGGATTTGGGATCTAAAGGCCATCCATTCACATGGTGTAACAACCGGAGTGGAACGGAAAGAATAAGCGAGCGCCTTGACCGTGTGTTAATCAACACGGTTTGGGTATCACGGTTCGAGAGAGAGAGAGCTGCATTAATGAGCTCGTGATTGGGTCAGACCATGCACCAATGGTGGTCCAACTCAAACAATCAAGAAGAAGGAGTCGGAGGCGATTCAAGTTCGAGGCAATGTGGCTTGAAAAATCCGAGTGCCAAGAAGTCATTAAAGAGGCATGGGTAAGACCAACAAGAGGTAGTGCAATACAAGGGGTGTAGAAGAAGTTGCATAAATGTCGGGTGAAACTCACGGCATGGAGTAAGGCATGTTTCAGCCATAATGTGAAGGAAATAGATAAAACGAGGGAAGCAATGAGAAGGAACATGCTAGGAGGTCTGAATGACCATGGGGTTCAAGAGGATAAACGTTTGAAGAGTGAACTACAAAAACTATGGATGAGGGAGGAGAAATATTGGAGGCAACGATCGAGGATCAAATGGCTTAGGGATGGTGATAGGAACACAACGTTCTTCCACCATATCGCAATAGCGAGGAGGAGATAAAACCAAATATGTAGGCTACGTGGAGAGAATGGGGAGTGGATAGAAGAGGAAGGAAGGATTGGGGTTGAACTTCATCGATATTTTGGGCATATGTTTACCGCGGAACGAACGGATCCGGGGGAAGAGTTTTTGAGATGTATATCGCACCAAGTAACACCCTAAATGAATGCAAACTTGACAAAGGACGTGACGAATGTCGAGATAAGGTCAGCCACATTTCAGTTAGGCGGGTCTCGTGCTCCAGGTCCAGATGGGTTCCCGGGTCTGTTTTATCAAAGGAACCGGAACATTGTGGGGGCAGACGTCATCACCGCGGTTAAGGCCTTCTTCCGAACAGGTATCCTTCTTAACCCCCCCCCCCCCTAAATAATACGGATATAGTTTTGATTCCAAAGGTGCCTATCCCGACGAGTCCAAATGAGCTTAGGCCAATAAGTTGCTGTAATTTCTTGTATAAGATCATATCCAAAGTGTTGGTGAACCGATTGAAATGTTATCTATCAGAACTTATCACTCATTTCCAGAGTGCATCTGTATCAGGTCGGCATATACATGACAACATCATTGTGGCGCATGAGGTGTTCCATCATCTGAACATGTGTAGGGCCGAAAACAGGTTGGAATATGCTTTGAAGATAGACATGCCAAAAGCGTATGATAGAGTGGAATGGGAATTCCTAATCACCACACTAAGTAAATGGGGTTTTGATGAGAAATGGTTAGGGTGGATAAGGGAATGCATGACAACAACAACATACCAAGTGGTGGTGAATGGGGAAAGAACAACCCCCATTACTCCAACACGAGGTATCCGGCAAGGTGACCCCTCTAGGAGAATGGAAGGGGCAGCTCGGGATGGTACTATTCAAGGTATTACACTAAGGAGACATTGCCCGGAGCTACACCATTTGTTCTTCGCGGATGACTCCTTGTTCTATATACGAGGAACACCGACAAACGCTAGAGGACTATGGAACATGAGTATTGCAAAGTGTCGGGCCAAAGGATCAATCGAGACAAATCCACTCTATATTTCAATAAGGGGGCCGAAACAAGTGCTAAGAGGGATGTGGAGGAAGCTCTTCATATTCGAGGCACGGGGGATCCGGGTAAATACATTGGTTTACCATCAATATTGGGGCGATCAAAGAAGGAGGCTTTGGGCTCATTGAAGACAAAAATCAGGGACAAATTGGAGGGTGGAGACCGAAAACACTTAATCAAGCCGGAAATGAGGTCATCATCAAATCCATCATCACAGCAGTTCCTACATATGTCATGAGTGTATTCCGTCTTCCAAAGACGTGGTGCACGGAGATTAATGCTCTCATAGAGGATTTTTGGTGGGGGCAAACAACGGAAGGAAAGCGAACGCATTGGAGAAAATGTGAGGTCCTAACTAGGGCTAAACAAGTGGGAGACCTTGGGTTTAGGGAACTTCAAAGTTTCAACACGGCCCTCCTAACAAAGATGGCAAGCCACTTCATCACCGAGTTGAACTCATTATGTGCGCAAGTCCTTCAAGGACTCTACTACCCACGCAGTACACTTCTTGAGGCTAGAAAGGGAGGCCGAGCTTCATGGGGATGGACGAGTCTCCTACATGGCCGAGACGTTATCAAGCAAGAAGGTATGTGGATGATAGGTTCGGGAGAAAGCATAAAAGTCTATGGGGACCCATGGATATACACGAAGGAGAGCAAAAGAGTGAATGAAGATATAGTTGTGGAGCACGGGAAAAATGTAAGGGTAAGTGATCTCATCCTACCAAATGGCACATGGAATGAACACCTCGTGAGAAGCTTGGTAGACCATGAGGACGCAGCCCACATCATGAACATGACGTTGCCACAAAATGGAGGAAACGACAGATTCATATGGCCACATACGAAGGATGGTAACCCCCAAGTCCGATCAATCTACCACAAGTTAAGGGAGAGGACCGAACCAAGCATGGGACCGAACCGAGATCAATCACTATGGAGGGCAATATGGAACACGAAGGTAATCCCAAAGGTTAAGAACTTCATATGGAGACTTGCAACGAATGTTATAGCCGTCAAAGCGAACATGGCCCGACGAGGAATGAATGTGTCCACAAATTGCCCGATATGCGGTGAAGTCGAAACGAGGGAGCACATGATCTTGGAGTGTAGTTGGACGGGACTGGTGTGGGCTGAGTTGATAGGGGTAAGAATTAATAGAAACCATGGAATGAATATGGAGGAATGGCTCACAAGGAGACAAGTGGAGACACATGGGCCGAACGGTAGGAATGAAAGAAGGTGAGCACTAATACTAATCAAGTGTTGGCACATTTGGAAGGTGAGATGCAAGGAGGCTTTTGAAGCCCAACAACCAAATCCAAGGCACGTGATCATAGAGACAAAGCAAGCACAAGGGGAGCAATGGGGAGCCCACCAATCGGTCCAACCACGGCAACATCAAGGAGCTGAACCGAACCACCAATGGGAGCCCTCGACGGGTGACACGATCAAGATCAATTGTGATGCCTCATGGAGCAAGGAAACTCAACGAGCCGGCATAGGAGTGGTATCACGGGACAAGGAAGGGAGAGTCGTTGGGGGGGATGAACCGGAGACAACGGAGCGACGACATAGAAACGATTGAAGCCTTAGCAATCCATGAAGGAGTTCGACTAGCAACTGAAGCGGGGTGGAAAAGCAACATCATCGAGACGGACTCACAAACGGTTCACCAACAAATAGTAGAGGGCCCAAAACATTGGAGATTGTCTACCATCATACCGAACATCCAAGCACTAGCAACACAAGTCGAGCAAGTGCAATGGCGAGCTATTCCAAGAGTGAGCAACGAATGTGCGAATTGGTTAGTAAAGCAAGCTAGATTGGGAGTGAGTCTAAATGATTGGGTCGCGAGACCACCACTTCCCTTTGTATGTTTAGTAGCTAATGATTTGATGTACGAACATACGTGACCCCAAGTCACGACGTTTTATTTCTTAAAGTAAATCGACTAATTTGATAAAAAAAACATCATATCAGTAATTAATCATATTCATTTTTATTATCGAATTTTAAACTTTCAGTTATTTTAACAAAAACTATACTTAATCTTTATATTTGATCGTATTATTTTCATAGTAAAAATACAAGTACAGTTATTATTAAAAGAAGAATATATTTTCTAATATTTGTAACATTTTGTTAAATGCAATTCAAATATTAAAATTAGGTTTGTAACAGTAATTAGCAAACAGTAATTAGCATTACATAAATGTTTTTTTTACCGTCAACTTTTGTACTTTTCAATTATTTTTACGAAAAAATATAATTACTCCTTTTGTTTTATACTATTCTGTGTATAATGGAAATATAAGTGTAATAACTATTAAAAATAATATTTTACTATTTTTTTAACAATTTCTAAAAAAATATTTATTTATATTATTTATAATATAATAAGAATTTATAAATTATTAAATAACTCATTTTTATGATTATCAATTTTTTTATTATATATATTTGTACTTATTAGTAATTATATTTTAAAAAAATACATATTCCGCAAGTCCCGAACAAAATTTCTAATGTATGTATTAATTTATTTCATGGTTGGGTCATGTTTAGTTATTATTTAATGAGTTACATTTTGTTTAGGTCAAAATTTAATGAGTTACATAATTATATGATATGTAATACATGTGTATAATTTAATACGGTTCAACATTCGAACCATACGTCCATTAGGCTAAATTTTTAATTACTTACTCATTAAACAAATTACAGTAGATATAAACTTCAATTACGAATATAGTGACACAAATTATATTGAGTTTCACTTTTTGTAGCGCCACACAAAATAATTAAAATTTAAATTCAAAAATTTAATCTTTCAAACTTCAACTTTAACTAACATATATGAACAATCTAAAAGTCAAAGTCTAATATAATTTATAACACTAAATTTATAATTGTTTTTTTTATCTAGTGTAATTTTTTTAAAAACATATATTAACTAGGGTCGGCATGCCCTCGTGTCCAAGATGCTATCTATATTATTCTGTAATTTTTGAAATATTTTATATGTATAATTATTTTAAAAAAAATATAAATCCAACTCGAAATATTCAATACGCAATGAAAACACTCGACGGTCTACATTTTTTTTTTTTTTGGCCAATCTCTACATTTTTTAATCTGTCCAACATTACAATCATCAAAATCAACCAGACTTTACGCTCCTAATATTATGGCCTCATTCATTTAAGTTTTCAAAAATAATCACTGTGCAAAAAATATTTGGAAAAGTAACTATATAAATTTTTTTTTAGCAAAATGTATATAAGCGCTATTGAGGGTAACGTTTTTTTACAACGTGCGCTAATTGGAGTAGTGTTTTTCAAAAAACGCTACCCGGGGTGGCGTTTTTCAAAAAATGATATTAAGGGTAGCATTTTTATGAAAAATTCACTCTTCGTAGCGTTATTTTTTTCTATTTTTTTTACGACTCGATTTTTAATTAAAAATAAAATTATATATCTATTAAAAAAATTATAATAAGTAGATATTTTAATTGCGATTCAAATTATGCAAAAAATATTAATTTTGGACTTACAAATTGACTGTACGCTCTGCCGTAAGTTGAGATATGAAAATTCGACGTAATAAAATATAAATCAGATCCTGTATGTCCAAACTAAACACGGTGAACGTCATTTATGTCGTAATTCAATTATCTACCTAATGTAATTTTTTTGATTAGGTATACATTAATTTTTTTAACCTAACATGGCTTCACTTATAATTTGACCGAAATAATTAAATGCATTATGTGAAAAATTTAATTATGTACTTACTAAAAAAAATAAAAAAAAATTATAGTGCGTAACTAATTTAATTACGAATTAATTGACGTTAACTAGACATAATTAAATTTAAACCAAACTATAAGTGAAGCGATGTTACGTTAAAAAATCATTGTATTTCTAATCAAAAAAATTATCTTAGGTAGATAATTGAATTACGACATAAATGACGTTCACCGTGATCAGTTTGGACTCACGGGATCTGAGTTATATTTTTTTAAGTCGAATTTTCATATCTCAAATTACGACATAGCGTACATTCAATTCGTAAGTTTAAATTTAATATTTGTTTGCATAATTTAAATTGCAATTAAAATATCCATTTATTATAATTTTTTTAATAAATACATTATTTATTTTTAATTAAATATGTAGTTGTCAAAAAGGAGAAAATAGGAAAAAAAAATACTGCGTTTTTTATAAAAACGTTTATGAGGGGTAGTGTTTTTTGAAACCCCACCCCACCCACCACCCACTCACCCCCATTACTTTTCCTCGTTTTTTTCTACACGACAAAGACGAATTGAATTGCCTAAGACTGACTTTATTGCAATTAGAATTATTGCTAAGTTGACGCGCGTATTACACACGACGCATTGACTAAGACTTACTTTTTGGTCTTTTTACATGACTTAATTAGATTTGGGTATTACATAAAAACTTATTATTTGAAATTTTATTTAATTCTCGCTTTGATTTACGTTTAGTTTTTAAATTAAAATATGCTAAAACATATGTATATACGTTAATTATTTTTTTTCGTAAATTAAAAATATATAATATCATAACAGATTAGAAAAATATTCATAATTACTTCCACATGAAAAAAAACTTTCACAAAATTAAGTATCATAGAGAGAACTGTGATTTTACAATTAAGTTATTTAAAATTAAATAGTACTGCAATAGTTAAAAATTAATATATAATAATATATATATTAGGTATTGAAATAATATTATAATAAAGGGAAATAAATTTATGAATAATAATTAAAATAATATACTTTTAGTTAATGACCTAAATTTTGCGTTTCATTTTAAAATTTAAAATTTCACATTACTGCAGTGGGGAAATAATAGAGAATTGGATTAAAATAATTTAAACCTCAAAATTATTAACTCAAGTATAATTATATTTAAAAATAAATAAGAGATTGGTTATCTTAAAATATTCAAATATGAAATTACATCATACATTCCGTCCGTTTCTCAAGTGTTAAATATTAATAGAATTTTATATATTTGTGTTTTCATACTAAATTGTTAAATTATAAATTGATTTCTATGCATCAGTTATTTATATGGTTCTTTTTCATTACAAGCTACATACTTACGTAATCTTATCTGTCGACTCCCAAAATCTCATCCCTCACTAATCGTCCATCATCCACCACCCATAGCCGCGCTCATCTGTTGTTCTCTAGTTGTCGTCCCCATCCACCACCTACAACTGTAACACAATTTTTTTGATCGATCATCGCCATCATGCCTCACCGCCATCGCCTGATTCTTGCCTTTTCATGTCTTCTTCAACTTATTCCATGTTACCAATCTGCTGCTTCAACAAAACGCAACTTGATCAACTTGGGATCGACGCTCTCTGCAAGCACAGCTGCATCCTCTTCATGGCCCTCCACTTCTGGCCATTTCGCCTTTGGGTTCTATCAGGAAGGAAATGGCTTCAAGGTCGGGATCTGGATCGTGAGCAGGTCGGGAAATATCATAACATGGACTGCTAACAGAGACGACCCTCCCGTTTCGTCAAATTCAACGATCGAGTTAACTCTCAACGGAACGCTCATACTGAAATCTGAACCGCTTACTCCCACCATGCTCATCGCAGACACCTCACACTCCGCTTCTCACGCTTCCATGCTCGATACCGGCAACTTTGTGTTGATTAAGGAGGGTGAGCCCATTTGGGAAAGCTTCCATTCTCCAACCGACACGTTACTAGGAGGACAAAAGCTCTCGAATGGTTCAGAGCTGGTTTCAAGAAAATCTGAAGATGATCATTCGACGGGACGGTTCCGTCTAAAAATGCAGCTTGATGGTAACCTTGTTTTATATCCAATTCATACACAAGATATTTCGTTTGATGCTTACTGGGCGTCCAACACTGTTATTGGAATATCCTACGACTTGCTTGTGAATTCTACCTCTGGGAGTCTTGTTCTAGTTAGCCGCAATGATCCGAAAAATCGCACATATATTAATGGAGGGTCTAGTTTAGAGTACAATAGCTTCATCATATACCGGGCAACGTTGTATGTCGATGGTTTGTTTCGATTGTTTTCCCATGTTTTCGATGAATCATCAGTAGGTTTTTTGAGTCAAACATCGGAAGAATGGTATCGGCCGGAGAAGCAGTGTGACGTGAAGGGTTTCTGCGGCATCAACAGTTACTGCACTCAGAACGACGCACAATCGGTTTGCCGGTGTCTTCCTGGAACGGATTTCCAAGACAAGAACATGGAAACTCACGGATGTGTCCGGAACTTCACCGAAAATTTCTGCAACGACACGAATGCTATTTTCAAGTCCAATGCCTCCTCGTCCAACATCGTCTCCATGGAGAACATGATGTGGTTAGACCACCCGTACTTCAGGTCTAAGATGGTGGTAAAGGAAGAATGCATGCGTTTGTGTATGGAGGATTGCGACTGCGATGCGGCGCTTTTCGACCCTGACGGCTATTGCACGAAGCAGAGACTTCCGCTTAAGTATGCGGTGAGAGTATTTGATGAACAGTACTCGGCTTTCTTCAAGGTTGGAATGACGAACTTGACCTACTATGATCGGAAGCGGAAGCCACATGGTAGTACAGGCGAGACCAGGAGCAATAAACTAAACACAACTCTCCTCCTCGTGGTGACCCTCAGCCTCGTTACTTGCTCCTGCGTCATGCTTGTCATCACGGGGCTTTTCATGGTTAAGCTTCGGGATTTTGAGTATAAGAAGCTCCTAGAGAACCCAGGTGGCTTAGGCGAGGAGCTCTCCATTCGATCCTTCTCCTACAAGGAGCTTAACAAAGCAACCAATGGGTTCAAAGAAGAGTTGGGTAAGGGCTCGTTTGGAGCCGTCTATAAGGGAGTGTTGTATCGGGGGGCAAAGATCGTCGCGGTGAAGCGGCTCGAGAAGCTCGTGGACGACGGAGAGAGGGAATTTCGAGCCGAGATGCAAGTCATTGGAAGGACTCACCACAAGAACTTAGTTCGACTGCATGGGTACTGTGCCGAGGAATCGAAGAGGCTTCTCGTTTACGAGTACATGAGCAATGGCTCCCTCGCAGACATTCTCTTCCGCACTGAAAGACGGCTTGTATGGACCGAACGAATTAGGGTTGCCCTAGAAATAGCCCGAGGAATTCTCTACCTCCATGAAAAGTGCCAGATTCCAATCATCCACTGTGATATAAAGCCTCAGAACATACTGATGGACGAGTTCTGGACAGCGAAAATATCTGACTTTGGGCTGGCAAAGCTACTGCTGCCCGATCAAACAAAAACCTTTACCATGGTCCGAGGAACAAGAGGGTACCTTGCCCCGGAGTGGAACAAGAATGTCCCGATCTCGGTGAAGGCAGACATCTACAGCTACGGTGTGATGCTTCTGGAGATCGTGTCCTGTCGGAGGAATATTGAGGTGAATGTGTCGAGTCCAGAGGAAATAGTGCTCGCCGCTTGGGTGTACAAGAATTTCAGCATGGGGGAGGTGGAGAAAGTGGTGGGTAGCGAAGAGGAGGTGGAGAAGAAGTCATTGGAGAACTTGGTTAAAGTTGGTATATGGTGCATCCAAGATGAACCCACGCTGCGGCCGTCGATGAAGTCCGTGGTGATGATGTTGGAAGGGAGGACGGAGATCGCTGTTCCTCCCTGTCCGACTGCTTCCTTCACTTAGGATCTAGCTGCTCAACCATACGCTTCGTGTTATTAGTAATTATGTGTAATAAAAGATGTAATAGTTGCTCAGGAATTAAGAAACTGTGTACTATTGCTGTAAATCGTGAGTTTCCCGTGGTGCTAGATGTTAATATATATATATATATATATGGAAAATTATGAAAAAATGTAATATGTTTGTCAAAAATGGTTGTTGATGAAACTAGTTTTGGAGTGTAGGTAATTGATGTTACACGTTTCATTTTGTAGGTTTTAGATGAAAACGTTTGTTCTTCTGTTTGTTTGCACGTTAAAAACCAGCATGTGCCAGACACGAGACATGCTTTGTTTGATTTTAATGATTTTTTTTTGTAAATGCCGAAGATACCCCTCAACTATTTCCCTCCATAAGCCTTCTTTGTAAATGTTGAACTCCTCCAATGCAGAAGCGATTCAAGCCGCCATCACCATCTCTTCGTCGTCCACGACGGTCACCATCTTCAACATTGCAGAATCCTTGTGCAGAATCAAGAACCTCAGTAGCATTCAGGCGGCCAATGCTGACAGGAATCGAACCAAACAGATGATATCTCGACATGTTCAGCAACCGCAAGCTAAGAAGGACTCCGATATTGTCGGGCACTTGTCCTGAGAAAGCATTCGAAGAAAGATCCAACACCTAGCAGTAGCAGCCATTATTGAACAAATCACTGAGTAAGCACCGGTGAGAGGAGCCAATGAAGCACGGCTAGCGATCCCCATGAGTACATGAGAAGGAACCTTCGAAAGAAAATTAAGTTGCAACTTTTTGAAAAAAGAAAACAGCATATAAATGAATATATAGATGGTTGCTAAAGATAACAAGGTCAGCCCTTACTTCAGTGTCCTTCTGTAGAGGAGACAATGCAGCCAACAACGACTTGGGGCTTGGCCTTTCACGGGGTTCATATTGCAAACATCGTGAAGCCAATCGAACCAGCTCGGTCCCATCATCATCAGAGAATTACCCTTCCAAGCAAGAAGGTTTCATGCTGATGACTACTGTAAATGACTACTGTAAATGTTTTCATGGGTCCATGCTGATGACTACTGTAAATGTTTTCTAGAGATAGTTGCAGAGATGTATCGGCAACTTTCTCAAAGATTTCACCCTTCTTAAGTGGGAGTGGCTTCAAAATGATTACTTCTTTTGCATTTGGTTGTTCAGCTTCTGTGAAAGAGACAGTCCTCCCAAAGAGCTTAATGGTTGCAGAAGGTGCTTCTTGCACAGGTGATGATGAAGCTTTATCAGGCTTCGAATCAAAGCTCTGAAAATAAACAAATAAGAAAAACAAATCATTAATCACTTGAGACGTGAATCACTCCTTCTAGAAGGTTTTGACTGAATAGCCCGGGAGAACCAGAAAACTTGAACGAAACTCAACACCTAGCAGTAGCAGCCATCAATGGAGAGAGAGGTGGTGTTGTAGGCACTTTCGCACGAGCCGATCACCTTCCGTACAGACGCGATTTCGATAGCCACCAACCCACTGGGAGATTCTGCAACGGGCGAACGCCCGTCGATTATCTTGGTCAGCGTCCTTCGCCGATTCTTGGGTTCTTGAAAATCATTTTCAGTTTCTTGATTCCTCTATTCAATCATAAATCTCTGCAATTGATTTCAACAGCATCGCGCCTCGGCCTTCCGTTCGTACCGAGCTATCTCAGCCAAGGCGGATCGATCGAAGCTTCCAGGACCTAAACCATAAGCTTCCTGAAGCTTCCATCATCTTCTGCGACATGCTCGAGGGCTCCTTGGACATAATCAAGAACCATGAGCAGTACGGATTCAACGTGATCACCGACGCCTGCTGCGGGTTAGGGAAGTACAATGGATGGATCATGTGTATGTCGTCGTGAAGACAAGGTTCCACCGAATGAGTGATATAACTGCTATATGAAGAAGACAAAGACAGGGGTATTTTAGGATTTTCACTCTACAACGAAGTCACGTGCAGGACATGTGCATACTGAACAGCTATTTTGGACGGAAACATAACGACTGCATCAAATACCTACAACAACAAACATGTTGCATCAAAAACTACAAATGTGTCGCTTTGACAACATTGGGCAAACATGTTACATTTTTTTCATACTTTTCCCATATATATATTAACATCTATCAAACTAACCTATATATTTTAGAATTGAATAAATTATATTAAGAGTCACTTATTTTGGTACATGTGATTGAGTGTTGAACAGTTACATAGTTGAAACTTGTGTTGAACAATTATTTATGTTTCAAAATGTGACTAGATAATTATAAAAAAAATACATGCAAAAAAATGATTGAAATACCTTAATTTCTACTATTCTTCATGTTCATGTTCTTGTTCTTCATCTTCAATCTACTCTTTCTCGATTCAAACCCAAAATCTAATTTCGAACTCAGATTTGTGCAAATTAAATATGAGTTTGAATCGAACCCGAGAACGCAAAACTGAGTTCGAACTAAACCAAGAACTACAATTTTGGGTTCAGTTACGACCCAGTCCTGGGTTAGATTCGAACCCAGAAACGCGAACTTCGGTTCGAATCAAACCCAGATTTGCGCAAATTTGTGTTCGAAATCATATTTCAGACATGAAGAATATGAATGACAAGATAAAAGTGAAGGGTAAAATCGTCATTTTTGTGATCATTTAATCCAATTTGTCAAACATATGTGGCTGAATATATAACACGTTTAACCAAAAAGTCATATTTTTTAAACGTACATGATCGTTTAGCTACACAAAAAAACATAAGTGATCATTTAGTCACATAGTGTCAACATAAGTGACTGTTGATTTGGTTTACCCTTTAGAATATACAAATTTAACCTTACCCGCGAACGAGGTTCACAAGTGAGGACTTCATTGGACGCTCCTTACTCCTCTCCCACATAATCGAACCCTGCCTCTCTTTGATAAACAACAACACATTCTCCCTACATGCCTCGTTGTCGCATGCTGACACCAAAGACTAAACGCGCTACCACCAGTCTTGCCGCATCTAACCTCTGTGCCCTCCTCCCGTTGAGCCTTCCTGTTCAGCCACCACACCATTTAAGTGAGCAAAACCCTATTTTTAAATTGTGGATAAATTATTCAATTGAATGAAATTAGATAAAATTAGTAGTTAAAATGTCTCCTATAATGAAATTGATGACTTGTGGTTAGTTTTGTTTAATGATATGTGCTTAACTATGTAACCGCAATTTGATATTTGGGGGTATATTATTTAATTGGTTAAATTAGTAGTTAGAATACCTAATATAATGAAATTGAATGAATTTAGACATAATGTTATGCTAAAATTAATAAAATTAATTAATTCAATTAGTTATGTATAATTACTTTATTGAGAGGATAACTATAATTTGTAGATATGGTGACAAAATCATTAGCATTCAAGGTGTTATTAAGCATTTAAGGTGTTATTAGTTATGTTGGAGGTAATTCCACCATTTCATACATCTTTAAATATATAACTTTAACCCACATGAGGAACTTGTTAACATAGCTTGTGGGTTTGGTGGTGCAGTTTTTTGACTTTCAACTTGATTGAAAGTTGGATAACGTTGTTATCCCAACAAACAATGACATTGCATTAGAAGGAATCTTTGAAATATGCGAGAAATTTATAGAGATATATGTGGCGATTATAGCTCTTCTCGTGATACCTATTCGATCAATTCCATCATGAAGTGAACCTGCTGAGCGAATTGAGACTGGAGGAGATGAAGAAATTGGAGACGATAATCCTGAAAGAGAGGATCATATCCTTATCCCTAATGAGGATGCATTTTCATCATCTGCGGGTGGAAGATGACGAACATGTTGATGTAGTAAGCGGTGTCAGTTGTTCAAATGCATTACAACACAACACTTTCAAACATCCCCTGAGTTTGCCGCATGAGATTAGATGCATCACTTTGAATGTAATGGTTGGGACGTAACCCAAGGCCACACATCTCATTAGGCTTGTTCAAAAAAACTGGTTCGGTCGAACTGAACCGGATCTGAGCTGATTTGGATCGGTTTGGTTGAACTAATTCCAAAACTAAACTAGTTTTTAAGGCTAAAGTAAACTCGTTCAAAACGTGGATTCAATTTAGTTCGAATTGACTCGGTTTTGTACTAATTTATACTAAAAATTCAAATCCAACCGGATTAAACCTACATAATTTTTAAACCGATCAAAACAAACCAAATCAAATCTGTCTAATCTAATTAATTAAATATGACAGAGGAATATTTTATTTGTGTCTTTTGCATAGTTCAATGTTCAAGGGCACGTATTTATTAGTTCGGTTCTATTTTAGATTGAACTGGTGCTATTTTTGATTGAACCGATTTTGTTTTTGATTGAAGCGAGACTGAGTCTTTTTTTTTTTTTTTGAAAAATAGGACCAAACCAGTTTAAACCGGTTCTAACCAAACTAGTTTTTTATATGTTAAATAGACCAGTTTTTTTAGTGAGACAAAAAAAATATTAGTTTGCTTTAAACAATTATAGTTCGGTTCAGAACCGGTTTGGGGTCGAACAGGTTCATGAACAAACCTACATATCATGCTTTGGAGATTTTGTAGATAGATGAATATTCTGAGAATAAATATGCACCTTAACATGCAATGCAACTTTGGCATATCAATAATTCTCGTGAATGCTACACTGCTAAATCTACATAATTACGAGTGCATTTTAAGTGCAGTAATGTAAGAGGTGGTGTCTGTTTGTCGTCAATACGAGCTTGCCAAAGGCAGTCAAGTAGTTGGGAGATAACAAAAGTAAACTCTCCCCACTCTTGTACAAACAATAGGGTGATCTAAAAGCATATATAAATTGAAGCTGTTGTGATAGCAGATTTAGTGTATCCTTACATATTTAACAACACAGTGATTAGAGTTTGTGACTTGCAACAAATTGTTAAAGATAAATTTGTGCAATCAGTCTTTCACCGTATGGTGTGGTATTAAAACAAAAAGTGGTTGAAAATTTTTGTAGGTCACTCAAGAGTATCTTTCAAAGGTTACCACACCTAATAGTCTCTTTATGTCAAGTAAACCCAGGGACTGTGTTCGACTATGAATGAAAAGGGGCACCTATTGAATTTGATGTTGTATTCGCTAATTGGTTTTCGTCATTTGGACTATCAATTAAAGTTTTTTCCACCGTAGACCGTTGATCAGTATCGATGCTACACACTTGTAAGAAAAGTATACAAGAAAACTATTAATTATTACCTTTAATACAGATAATCCAATATTTGTGTTGTGTTATACTTTCGTTGATTCAGAAAGTTTAGATAGTTGAACATGGTTTCTATAGTGACTGTGTATTTACATTACGAGAGATCAATGAAATGTGTGTAGATTTTCTGATCGTCATGATGGGATTAAAGTTGCAGTTGTCATGGTGTTCCACATTCATTTGACGCTCAAAATAATGTGCCAAACATATGGCAAGCAAATGTAAGGATCGAGATCTTAAAAGTAGATTCTCTAAGAAGACATGGATTACATCCCATAAATATTCTGATACATTTTTAAACTTATTCACGAAGTTAAATAATAGTTAGTTTAAAAGGTGGTGGAATGATTGCAGTGGTTGTAACTTTTGGTCGCAAGATTATGATGCGGGATACAAATATTGAGTAATAACAACCAATCAATGAGAAGTGTTTAACAAAGATTTGGAAGGAGTGTGCTCGTTACCAGTGACAACCATTATATAAATAATCTTGACACGGTTAAACACTTACTCTGTACAATGTCGTGCACGTTATGTACAAGCTATAACATTAGGGATTGCTTGGCTTCAAATAATATAGGAGTTGTTAGCGACCACAGATCAGACGTCTTGTAGATTTGATGTTGAGACATATATGTACAGGGAGGAGTACAGAGTAGGGACACGTGGAGGTAAACGAAATATAATAAACGTGTACCAACAGTCATGCATGTGCAGAGAGTGGACAATATTTCATAGGTCGTGTGCACACACGATGGCAACTCTATGTGTAGCTAACATAAATTGGAATCATTTCGTTGATCTATATTTTGGTCTGGAAGCATACAAAAAGATGGACTTGACCAAATTCCACACTCTACCAGATGAAGACTAGTGAAACAAGTGGATTGGTTATGTTATAAGATGTGATCCGCGGATAATGATATCTAATTGTTGTCGCAAGAAGACAATAATTAACAATTAAATGGACACCAAAGAGGTGTTTAAATAGAAAAATGCGGTAAATGTGGTCACCCTAGCCACAACAAAAGATCTTGTAAGAACTAACGTAAGTCTTTTTTATTTAAAAATCCTGGACCTTAAACCAATAATGGATTTATACCAATGTATTCAGTTAATCGTTATTGTATACTCACTCATTATCCGATAATTGATCGCGAACAGGGGAGCTTAAGGAGAGGTCTGATGACTTCCCCATACGAGCCATTGGAGCCTTGATTGTTGTACGCTCAACAATATCACATGTCTCATCAAGCTAGAACCAATAGGACAATTTTAATAATTAATAAGTTACTTTGGCAAAATTGTATTCAGTTTTGTTCTATCTCATAATTGTAGTTAATACTACAGGTTACTGCTAGTGAAAACATAAGAGATGATATATATTAGAGGGTTGGTAAGTGTTAACCACTAGATTCACGTACACGGGAGTTGGTGAATCTAACAGATTTTAGATGGGCGTTAGATATTTCTCGCATCATCGTTTGTGCAAAGTTACTCCACTCACTTCTTGAGAGGTAGCGACCAGAGACACATTTCACCTCTGATGGAGTGAAATGATTGTCACGTTGTAGAATGTGCAACTTCTACTGGTGTTATATGTTAGTGGACCCCCTGTCACAGATGCATACAACCTTGGAAAAGATCGCATAAATTTGTTTGATCTCTTCCCATGATAAGCGAGACATATACCAGACTATGAGTCAAGTGAGATCACTAATTAATAATGAGGTTTCCCTATCTTGGTTGACGAGACTATTCTAGAGAAAACCAATGGATGTAAATTGAGTTCCTCCGACAGAGGAAGAAGTTGTGATGAGAGTATGTGAATACATTTTGCACATTTTTATTCTCTAGCACTAGTGGAAACAGGGTAAGACTAAAATATCTTCCAATATTGGAAGATTTATAGCAAATGGTTTAATATAGTTGGGGTTAGTTGTATTGAGATATTTATTTAACGATTTATACAAAGTATGTACAGAGAAGAAGAACGAACACTATTTGTGTACTCCTTTCGATTTAGCAGCATAATCAACCAAATTCGTCATTATTCGTCGCGCGCTCGTCCTCTCCGATTTCGGTAGGTTTTCTTCGTTTTTTTGGTCAATGAATTGATCTTACCCAGTGTTATATAAGTTCTACTTCTTCGATTTATTAGTATAATTGGCAGAATTCGAAGTTTCAAGAATAGTTGCAAACCCTAATTTTTCCAAGGTAACACATTCGAAATTATTGGGGGTTGACATGTATAGCAGCAATTAGTCATATATTATACATATTCATGATGAATTTAAGTTGGCTAGTATAAATTAAATGGAAGACAAAAAAAATGTTGAAGGTAGCTTATTTTAGACAGTTTGGAGAAGAAATCTCAGCAAGAAGAAGAAATGGATTGCTTAGGACTGAAGCAACTGAATTCTGTTATAATAGAAAAACAGAGTTAAAGAACTGACTTTCATAGAAGGAAAGAGTAACTTTTTACAATGACCAAGGACATCTATTTATAGTCTAAGTAAGATCCTAATGAGAAGATTACAAGAGAATTCTGGAATACTCAAGAAGATTACAAGAAGACTCAAGATACATACATAGAAATCTCGGATAACACACTTCTAAACAACACAACAATTACATAACCCTTAACATTCCCTATCCAAGATATTTCTTTAAAACCACTTGTTTGATCTTGATTTGATGTTATTCTTCTCACTATCTTCATGTTTGTTCAGTTTTCAATTGAATTGAAACCCGAGCTACATCCATTTCATCATTCTCAACCGGATTTGAGATCACACACTAATCTTGATTTCACTTCTCCTGTTCTTCATCATATTCACACACTCCAAAACAAAAGATCACATAGATTCATACTAATGCATCACCAATGGTTCATAAGCCATAAACCAAACTCAAACAACAATGATGTACTGCTTGATACTCTGATCTTTATCTACTTTTCTCAATTTTCCACTACACCTTACATCTGATAGTTTCACCCTTGTGAGATGTAAATGTGAAGACAACTTCTCAAGCCCCATGATACAAACAAACTTGATATAGAGTCATCCTTGCACTGATTCAATTTCCTTCTTTCTTCTTTCATTACTTTTAATTTTTTTTATTGACTGATTTTTTTTTTATGACATGAAGGTTTGAGCCTTCATCTTTTCATTGAGATTGGAAGGTTTGAGCCTTCATCCTTTCTTTCTCAAACCAATGAAGAAGTATCTTTTACGTTTTCTTCTTCATTGATTATTTTTGAAATCAAATCCCAAGATATGTTATTTTGAACAAGGAATGACTCATTATCAATCAGAAATCAATGAAAACAAGAGAAGAATAACTTCACCAATACATGATCACAACGAAAACATTCAACGAAGCATGAAGAAAGCAGAAGAAATAAATAAACCCAGAGTAATCAGATAATACAGATTACTGTTTGACGAATGTGTTATAACACAAACCAAAGGAGAGAAAAGAATGAAAGTATAGATCACAGGTTTTTGAGAGTGAAAACAGTACAAGAACACAGAACTGAAGTGCAGATGAGAATAGAACAAACCAACTAAGAATTTGAAACAGAACACTCAAGCAACATTTCATGACAACTATTGAACAAGACATATACTGACTATGAAAAAAAATCATCAATCAACATCCAAACAATTCAAACACCTTCTATTAAACACTAAGACAAATCATCAACCTGTTCAAGAGAGTATACACCAGGTCTTTTGCGAAGAGGAACAAAGAATTTTTCAGTCAAAGGCTTTGTAAGTATGTCTGCAAACTGATCATGAGATGACACAAAATTAACAAGCACATGACCACTACTGACTTTTTCACGCACAAAACTCAAAGCAATTTCAACATGTTTCATTTTCGAGTGATGAATACGATTTTCAGTTAATCCTACAACACTAGTATTGCCACACCACACAACGGGAATGGATGAGAGATGAACACCAAGTTCTTGAAGAAGAGATTTGACCCAAAGTACCTCACATATACCATTAGCTATAGCTCTGTATTCGGCCTCAGCAGATGAACGTGAAATGACAGGTTGTTTCTTAGAACTCCACACAATTGGATTTTCATTGAGCAAGAGAAAACGACCAGAGATTGACTTCCTATCTGTTGGATCACTTCCCCAATCTGCATCGGCATAAGAGACCAAGGAAACTTCATTAAATGGAATCGATGGAGCTTGAAACAATAAACCATGACACAAGGTGCCTTTGAGGTACTTTAAAACATGTACAAGAGCATGCCAATGACACAAAGTAGGAGACTGAACAAATTGACTTAATTTGTTGACAGCAAAAGCAATATCCGGTCGAGTTGCACATATGTGTTGAAGGGCACCAATTGTGCTTCTATAAAGATCAGGATTAGGACATGGAGTAATATCCTTCTCAGCCATTACCTTGGACAAGAAATTACCTGTCATAGAAGTAGGCATAGAACACGTATCTGTCAAACCTGTTCGATAAAGCAGCTCTGTAATTTACTTGTGCTGACTAAGAAGTAAACATTCATCTTTCTCCTGAACATTCATACCCAAGAAATAGTTCAATGTTCCTAAATCTTTCAATCTAAATTCAGTATTAATCTGTCTAATGACTGATTCAACATCATCAGAGTTACTTCCCGTGACAACAATATCATCTACGTATACTAATAGAAAAATAGAACCTGTATTAGATTGCTTTATCAACAAACAATTATCTGATTTAGAAACAAGAAACATAAGCTGAGATAACAATAAGTGTTTATGCTTTTCAAACCAGACTCTCGGTGCCTATTTTAAGCAATACAGGGCTTTGTGAAGCTTACACACCAAGACATTTCCTGCTGAATCACATTGCTCGAATCCAGGAGGTTGCACCATGAATACTTCTTCAGTGAGATCTCCGTGAAGGAAGGCGTTATTAACATCAATTTTCCTGAGTTTTCACTTATTAGTTAGATCCAGCGAAAGAATAATACGAACTGTTGGAGACTTTACAACAGGACTAAATGTTTCATAGAAATCAAAACCGAGTTTTTGCGAGAACCTTTTTGCAACCAGGCGAGCCTTGTATCGTGCTACATATCCATCTGAGTTCCTTTTCATTTTAAATATCCACTTACAACCTACTGGAATGCATCCTTCAGGAAGAGGAACAATAGACCATGTCTTGTTAGTAGATAGAGCTTGTAGTTCATCATGTATAGCCTTAGTCCAATGTGGTGTTTGAAGAGCAAAATGAGCAGAAGTTTGCTCTGATTCTGCTAATTCAGATGGCTTAGATGACTGAAAATTTGTTGAAGATGCAGAAGGTTCAACTCTTGTTGCATTCAAAGATGAAAACTGAACTGCAGACTGAGAAGCACTCTTAGATCTAGTTATCATGGGATGTATGTTGCTAGGAACAAGACATGGATCAAGATATGAACTTTGTAGATTGAACTAATGGAGCCAAGTCAGTGCCAACATCATCTGTTATCAGAACAAATCTTGCTGACTCTACTAATTCATCATTTAAAGAAGGAACATACCTGATAACCTCAGTATTGACAATCTGTCTAGAATTATCCTCTGGTGTGCACTGACTGATTACTTCAGCTGGTTGATTCGCATCTTGATGAGATGGACTACAAGCAGGAGAAGTATCCAAAGAACCACATGAATGAGCAGAGATAGAAGTATTATGATTTGATATAGGATGTGAATGAGACACATTACACTGTTCTGAAGGTGTGTTCATGAACCCAAATGGTAAAAAGAATGGCTCACTGTTATAAGTTTTTTTCGGAGCAGCAGAGAGCATGAACTTACCATTGCGATCAGCAAACGGATACTCATTTTCATGAAAACGAACATGCCTTGACACATAAATTCGACCACTACTATCCATACATTTATATCCATGTTGCTAAGAACAATATCCAAGAAACACATATGGGGTGGAACGATAATCAAGTTTGTGTTTATTAAAAGGTCTGGTAAACAGAAAACACAGACATCTGAATACACGAAGAATGGAATAGTCAAGTATCTTACCAAACAATACCTCATGAGGAGAAGCATGATTAAGGACCTGAATAGGTAACCTATTGATTAAAAACACAGCAGTATAGAACGAATCACTCCAATATTGCATTAGAAGACTAGCTCGATACATGAGTGTTAGTCCCATTTCCACAATGTGTCGATGCTTTCTTTCTACGATCCCATTTTGCTTTGACTTTTAGGGACATGTGATCCTGTGATCAATACCATGATTAGTAAAGTATGAAGACAGGGATTTAAATTCTCCTCCTCCATCAGTCTGTACTGATTTCAGGGAGCAATCTAATTATTTTTCCGCAAGAGTGTGAAATTGAATAAACAGACTTGCAGCCTCACTTTTCTGATTCAGGAAATAAATCCAAGTGTAACGAGAGTAGACATCAATGATACTCATGTAGTATCTCTTGCCATTAGAAGTAACTAAGCAGGTCCCCACAGATCAACCTCAACAAGTTGAAGAGGTTGAGTATATTTGGTTGTCGAGTTTGAGAAAGAAAGTTTGATACTTTTTCCCACAGAACATGCAGTACATAATCCATAAGAAGAAGAACATTTCATTCCAGATTTTTAAAAACTGAAGACAACACTTTAGAAGAAGCATGATCGAGTCTTTTATGCCAAAAACTCGAAGTCTCAACAACATTGACAGAATGATTATTACTATTATCAAGACTGGCAAGTTTATTACATCTAGACGATTTAAAATCAAGAAAATCTAACTTGTACAAGCCTCCAGTTTCTTCACCCTGCAGAAGCACTTCACGAGTAGTCAAATCACGAACAACACAGTAGGTGGGATGAAATTCAAAGTATACTACATTATCCCTGGAAAACTGTGAAACAGACACTAAGTTCTTGGTAATTTCAGGAGTATAGAGAATATTGTTAAGACACAATGATTTTGAAGGAGTATTTATAACAGATGTACCGATGTTTAATATGGTTAAATGAGAACCATTACTGACTTGGACTGTACCTGCTCCCATATATGGTTCTGCTCCCTTAGCTGGCTGACCATTTGTGATGTGGTTTGTTGCACTAGAATCAGGATACCAGACTTGATCATTGCGAGCTGATTGAGGAGTAGGAAGAGAAACAAAATTGACTTGAGGAGTGTAAGTCAAATCTTGATGTGGAGCTGAGGGTATTCCCATGTTTGAGCAGGATGGCATAGCATTTCTAGCATTGTATCCAGGTGGTCCAGCATTGTATCTAGGTGGTATGGTATATGGTAACATGAATGGATAATGGCCATAAGGAGAAGCACTTGGTATGAAGACAAGATGAGATGGAGAAGCAGAATTGTAAGAAACAGGCACAATGTTTGTTGAAGTAATCATTGATGTAGAATACATAGAAGAAGGGGTTGTAAACTGATCTGAAGAGTCATTCCAATCACTCCAAGAGGCTTGACACATATTTGCGGACATCTAAGCATTTGGATTGTTCGAGAACGTAACTCCATGGAAGTTAACATTAAACCTATTGTAGCATCGATTGACAAAGTGACCAATCTTTCCGCAGAGTTGACACTGAGGTATGTTACTTCCACCTCGAACTCTTCCTCCAGTTCCTCTGCCTCTATCAAACATAGTAGGAGCAGGTTGATTTTGAATACTTGTATGCTGATTCTGTTGATTAACAGAACTGTTAATGTTTGCATCCGGTTTGTAAACAGAATATGTATTCTGTGTAACCTTCTTGGAGAACTCTTCTACAGTATGAATCATTGCTTGGGGCATCAACATTGGATCAAACAGCCGATCACGAGCTCTCATTTCAGCATCCAGAAGCACATAACTGACAGAGGCTAAGTCATACGGGTTTCTGCTTGCGTGAATCACTAAAACCACATTGTCGAATTGACCTTTTACTCCATCAAGGACAATAGAGATATGCTGCATTTCATCTATTGGATGACCACAACTAGCTAGGCTATCACATATAGATTGAATATCAGCAAGATAATCTCTAACAGACTGCGTAATTAGCTTCATGGTTTTCAGTATACCATATAAACTCATCACTATGGTTGTTGATGAAGAAGAAAACATTTGATGCAATTTTGACCACACAGCATTAACAGTCATGCATCCTAACAAATATCTGTTAACTTGAGGACAAATCGACACTAGCAACCAGGATGCTAAGGAGCTATCACGCTGTTTATACTTTGCATAGGCAGGATTGGGCAGATTTTCACCATTCTCAGTTGTAATATGAGTAGGCAAAGTTTGCACACCATAGAGATGTGATTCTAAGTCAAAACCTATAACACCAAGAAGTACCTGCTGTTTCCATGACTGAAAGTTGTCATCTCCAGTTAGGAAGCAGATCTTCTTGTTTGAAAATGCAGGTGGAAGTGCATCCTCCATTTATGATACGCCGACAACAACCATTTTAGACAGTTTGGAGAAGAAATCTCAGCAAGAAGAAGAAGAAATGGATTGCTTAGGACAGAAGCAACCGAATTCTGTTATAACAGGAAAACAGAGTTGAAGAACTGATTTTCATAGAAGGACATACTTACTTTTTACAATGACAAATGACATCTATTTATAGTCTAAGTAAGATCCTAATGAGAAGATTACAAGAGAATTCGGGAATACTCAAGAAGATTACAGGAAGACTCAAGATACATACATAGAAATCTCGGATAACACACTTCTAAACAACACAACTATTACATAACCCCTAACAGCTTATGAGAAAATTACTTTTTTCACGGTGTTTTGGATGTTTTAGTTTTGCATGCGAATTGAGATTTAGTTTAATAAGTTAATTTGCTTAATTGTTGGGCATAATATAATTTAATTTTTGGATGTTTTTATAGGATGGTCAAACAACTCATCAATCAACAACATCTAGTAGTGAACAATCTGCTAGTGGAAGTCAAGAAAGCGATGAATAAAATGAATCGTCTTAGTCAAGACAATGTTAGGAATGAAGAATTATTATAACATATTATATATATTTTTGAATTAATGAAGTCACTACGGGAAAGATATCAATTAACGGCTCAACCTTACGGCTCAAACACTATTGAGCCGCGAAAAAATAAATTAGCTAAATATTTGCGTCTCCTTATACTTTGGGCCGTGAAAATTATTTATTTTAAATCAAATAAATTTTTACGGCTCAACATATTCATCCGTCCCTTATTAAATTGTTTAATTCTTTTTCAGAAGTACATTTTAACGGCTCTTTATATTTTGAGATGTGGAAATTGATTATTTTTTAAATTAAAATCAATTTTCACGACTCAACTTTTTCATACATCCCTTATTAAATTATCTAATTATTTTTCAGAATAATATTTTTAAAATCAAAATTAATTTTCACGGCTCAACCTATTCAGCCGTCCCTTATTAAATTATTTTTTAGAATGACATATTTAACGGCTCTTTTTACTTTGAGCCGTGGAAATTCAATTTTTCAAAAAACAAAATCGATTAGAGACGGGAACTTTGACTGGAGGTGCAAACTTCAAAAAAATTAGGCTCCCTTATCAAGTTCCGCTTTCTCCAGAGTTTACAACGGAGTTGGCTCACTCTTGTCCAGAATTTTAGACTGCATTCCTTTCTTGTAAGTTTTCTCTTTCTTTTACACGGTACACGTTTATACTAGGAGCTGGAGCTGGGAGCTCGACTGGGAGCTGGTGCTGGGAAACCTTACCCTGAAACCTCACCCTGGTGCTGGGAAACCTCATCGTGAGCTCGCCCTGGTGCTGGAAACCTCACCCTCGACTAGAAGTAGACGTCAACAACTTCAAGTCTGGCGACAAAGTCCTGGCCGTCAACCTTGACGGAACGGGACGAAGATGAAGAAGTCGTCAACCTCGACGGAACGACGACAACTTCACTGAATGCAGAGAAGCCAGACGAAGATGAAGTCAGACGAAGATGGACGAAGATGAAGTCGGGCGAAGATGGACGAAGATGAAGAAGATGGACGAAGCCGGACGAAGCCGGACTTCCATGGCAGATCTGCCTTTGCCCTATATTGTTTTTTAAATATATATATTTTTCGTGGCTCGTTTTATATGAGACGCCAGTAATAATAATAATAATAATAATAATTTACGCGGCTCAACCAAAAGTGCCGTCATAATTATTTTGGCGATTCTTTTGATTTGGGTCGAGAATTATCACTGCTCATCATATATTGAACCGTGATAATTTAACGGATGAATTGTTCAGCCGTTAAAAATACATTTTTCATCTGTAATTAACCATATCTCTCGTAGTGAATGAACTTACGGATATGTAATGTATTGTATGCAAAAATTATGATTTTGGTATGTAAACTATTCAGGTTATTGTTGTATGATTAGAATTATAGTATAAATTATTTTTTTTATTAAAAAAAATAATTTTAGCGGCTCATATGAAACGAGTCGCGAAAATTATAATACACTTTGATTTTTCATGGCTCATATATATATATATGAGCCGTGAAAAATATGGGTTTACAAAAAAACAATTAATTATGGCAGCTCAACCAAAAGTGTCGTCATAATTATTTTGGCGGCACTTTTGGTTTTGGGTCGAGAATTATCACGACTCAGTTTATATTGAGTCGTGATAATTGCTCTGACGCTTCATGTCACGGCTCAACTGAAGTTGAGCCGTGATAATTTAACAGCTGAATTTTCCATATATTCTTAAAACAATATTACAAAATAGCTATCATTTTAATTAATAAATAATATATTTTTCTTCTTAATAAAACTTTTACGCAAAAATAAATAAAATAAATAATCATCTACTACAATATAATTTTTTGTTTGTTTGTTTGAATAGAATTGACGCCATGTGTAAGTTAAATGATTCATATTTAATAAACCATCTAATGCAACACAACCGTATTACGTGTTGATTTCATTTATAATTTAAATAAATTGGGATAAGTATAATTATAATTTTTTCATTTTAGTTTAACAGAATATCTAATTCATTAGGAAACATTTTTTTTCCTATCGTCACAGAAAAATAATTCCTCTGAATTTGATTTCATTACTAAACGTACAAAACAATGGAAGCTACTACTCAATTCATACGATACGACACGATACGCCTTCTCTCTGTTAGGATCAAACAATCACTCTTTGAAGAACACACTAAGAACTTAGAAGAAAAACTCTGTTTTTCTTGAGAGGAAAGGAAGGGAAGAAGAACTTTGATTTCTTGTGGTAACACTCGAGTGAGCAACCTCCACACGGTTTTGAAGATATTATTCATGACGGTTACTGTTACAAAATACGTATACATGGAGAAATACAGTACAGTACAGTACATGAACCGCGAGACGCGTACATTAATACATAATCGACCATTACATATCAATCAGACTACAATACCTAACACTTCTCCATATGTAGTAACATAACTACAGAAGACCAACCGAGGTTTTGCACAACCCCAGTTCCCAACATCGACACATTTTGTCAACATGTCTGCTGGATTCTTTGCACCCTATATCTTCTCTAAGCACAAGTAGCCTTCTTCCACTGCACTGCGAGTGAAATGATAACGTCTTCTAATGTGCTTAGTCTTAGAATGATAGACTGGATTCTTCACTAACTGTATGGCACTCTGACTATCTGAATACAGAATCTTGTCACTCTGCTTCTTGCTCAACTCTTCCAGATAATCTGCCAACCATATCATCTCCTTCCCAGCTTCAGCTATTGCCACATACTCAGCCTCAGTAGATGAAAGAGCAACACATTTCTGAAGTCTGGACATCCAACTCACTGCAGTACCACCTATGGTGTAGATGTATCCAGGTGTGCTCTTGCTAGAGTCTACATCTCCACCAAGATCAGCATCCACAAAACCCTGCAGAATCACTTTGTATTTGCCAAAACAAAGTGAAGTACTGGATGTACCTTTCAGATATCTTAGAAGCCACTTCACAGCTTCCCAATGCTCTTTACCCGGATTTGCCATGTACCTGCTAACCACACCCACTGCGTGTGCTATGTCAGGTCTTGTACAGACCATAGCATACATCAAACTCCCAACTGCTGAAGCATATGGAACCAGTGCCATCTGGTCACGTTCTTCAGCTGTCTTGGGTGACTGCCCTTTTGACAATTTTATATGATTTGCCAAAGGAGTAGTCCTTGGCTTAGCATCAGTCATCCTGAATCGGGTCACTACCTTCTCAATGTACTGCTCCTGGGATAGACTTAAGGTGCCAGCAGATCTATCCCGAGATATTCTCATCCCAAGAATCTGCTTCGATGCACCCAAGTCTTTCATCTCAAACACAGAAGACAAAATTGTCTTCACATTGTTTATCTCTCTCATACTGGATCCTGCAATCAACATATCATCCACATACAAGAGTAGAAATACATAAGAATCAGTGTATTTCTTGAAATAACAACACTGATCCTTTTCACTCCTACAAAAGCCACTCTTGATCATGAAGGAGTCAAACTTCTTGTACCATTGCCTCGGTGCCTGCTTCAACCCATACAAGCTCCTGTTGAGCTTGCACACCATGTGTTCCTTGCCTGGAACAGCAAATCCTTCTGGTTGATGCATATAGATCTCCTTATCAAGATCTCCATGCAAAAATGCTGTTTTTACATCCATTTGCTCAAGATGCAAATTCTCAGAAGCAACAATACTCAATAGAATCCTGATAGTAGTTAATTTCACAACAGGAGAAAATATTTCAGCATAATCAATACCTTTCCTTTGTGAATACCCTTTAACTACTAACCGAGCCTTGAACCTTCTTTTGCCATCTGGTTCAGCCTTGATCCTGAACACCCACCTATTCAACAAGGCTCTCTTACCTACAGGCAATTCAGTCAACAACCACGTGTCATTCTTCTCAAGTGAGCTCATCTCATCATCCATGGCTTGCTCCCACTTGATCGAATCCTCCACATGTAGGGCCTCATCAAAAGACTCTGGTTCTCCTTCATCAGTCAGCAACATATAATGTAATGAAGGTGAATACCTATCTGGTGCTCTGATGGTTCTGGATGATCTCCTCAACACCTGGTCAGGTGTCATTTGTTCCACTACGGGTTCTTCATCCACAGTATCTGGAGTTGTTTGAGTATCTTCTATGGGTTTAATATTTTGCATCTCAAACTCAACTCCCACTTGCTTCATAGTCTCTTGAACCTTCTGCTCTCTGTCCTTGTATAGGACAGATTCATCAAACGTCACATCACAGTGTCTCGGGATCTTTCTGTTCTTGTCATCCCAAAACCTGTAACCAAACAAGTCAGAACCATAGCCTATGAAGTAACACTTCGCAGCCTTAGCATCAAGTTTATCTCTTTTCTCTGGATCAACATGAACATAAGCCGTGCAACCGAAAGTTCTCAAGTGTGAGTACTTGAGATCCTTTTCTGTCCATACCTCCTCTGGAACCTTGAACCCCAAAGGAGTTGATGGTCCCCTGTTGATCAAGTATGCAGCTGTGATCACTGCGTCTGCCCAGAACATCTTGGGCAGCCCACAATGCAGCCTCATACTTCTCGCACGCTCATTCAATGTTCTGTTCATCCTTTCAGCAATTCCATTCTGCCTAGCCTTACCGGGAACTGTCCTCATCAATCTTATTCCCTCAGCAGCACATAATGCTTTGAACTCTGACTTGTCATACGCTCCTCCATTGTCAGACCTCAAACATTTGATCTTCAATCCGGTCTGATTCTCAACTTCAGCTTTCCACCTCTTGAATGTTGCAAACACATCTGACTTATGCTTCAAGAAGTAAACCCATACCTTCCTGCTGAAATCATCAATGAAGGTGACATAAAACCTGGATCCTCCAAGTGATGAAACTGGAGATGGTCCCCATACATCTGTATGAACCATTTCCAACTACACTTTCTTTGACTCTCTCGGAGTCTTTGTGAAGCTAATCGTGTCTGTTTGCCCAGAACACAGCTCTCACAAAGACCCATATCAACAGACTTCAGACCCTCTAGATCTCCTTTTCCAACCAGCATCTTCATTCCCTTAACACTCATGTGTCCAAGTCTGTTATGCCACAGACATGATCCAGAAGCACCCTCAGAAATAGCAGCCATGTTTATACACCCTTCAGTGGTGTATAAGGTTCCAGATTTCGTGCCACGAGCTACAATCATAGCACCCTTTACAATCTTCCACGAACCTTTACCAAACTCTGTTGCGTAGCCTGTGCTATCCAACTGACCAACAGAGATCAGATTCTTCTTGAGTCCAGGAATATATCTGACATCCTCCAATGTCCACTAATTTCCCGATGGGGTCTTTATGCAGACATCCCATTTTCCTTCAATCTCCAATATCTTGTTGTCAGCAAGATATACCTTTCCAAAATTTCCAGACTTGAAATTTTGAAACAACTCCTTGCTTGGAGACGAATGAAAAGATGCACCAGAATCCAAAATCCAGGATTCAACCGGGTTGTCCACACTAAGGATTAGAGCATCCCCAATGTCTTCTGCTGAATTTACAGAATCAGTATCATTTCCTGAATCCTGATTCTGCTTCTTCTTGGATTTCTTACAGGTTGCCTGATAGTGGCCTTTCTCTCCACAATTCCAACAAACCACGTTGGCTTTGTTCGGAGATTTTCCTCGAATCTTTGATTTTGATCGACCATGTTGATTTTGGCCCTTCGAATTGCTTCTCCCCCTTCTGTCCACACTGAGAGCACTACCCGATGAATCTCCCACTTCGCGTTTGCGAATACTTTCACTGAGAACAACATCTCGGATTTCATCGAATTTCAGTTTCTCAGAACCACAGGAACTACTAATTGCAGCAACAATAGTATCCCAAGACTCGGGCAGAGATGACATCAAAATCAAGGCTTTAATTTCATCTTCGAAGTGAATCTCCACAAAACTCAATTGACTCACAATCATATTAAACTCGTTGATATGATCAGCAACAGATCCACTTTCAGACATCTGTAAATTGAACAATCTACGCATCAAATATACATTGTTCATAGCCGATGGCTTTTCATACATATTTGACAGCGCCTTCAACAGACCGGACGTAGTATGCTCCTTGACGATGTTGAACGCCACGTTCTTCGACAAAGTCAATCGGATCATACCTAGGGCCTGACGATCTTTCAGCTTCCACTGATCCTCTGTCATGGAATCCGGCTTCACCCCGATCAAGGGTTCGTGAAGATCTTTCTGGTAGAGACAATCTTCGATCTGCATCTTCCAGAAACCGAAATCGGATCCATCAAACTTCTCGATTCCAAACTTCGAACTCTCCATTTTCAATGATCGTGTTGAATCCCCTTTGCTCTGATACCAATTGTTAGGATCAAACAATCACTCTTTGAAGAACACACTAAGAACTTAGAAGAAAAACTCTGTTTTTCTTGAGAGGAAAGGAAGAGAAGAAGAACTTTGATTTCTTGTGGTAACACTCAAGTGAGCAACCTCCACACGGTTTTGAAGATATTATTCATGACGGTTACTGTTACAAAATACGTATACATGGAGAAATACAGTACAGTACAGTACATGAACCGCGAGACGCGTACATTAATACATAATCGACCATTACATATCAATCAGACTACAATACCTAACACTCTCCCCCACTCAATTCACAATATTCTACCCATGGAGTTGAAACACTTCACCTTCCCAACAACCAACCCTGAAAATGAATTCTTTTTCTTCTCCTCCCTCGTTGTCGGCTTCACTAATCCTCATTTCTCGTCCTGCCTCACAATCTCAATCAACTGAAGAAACTACTTTTGTGTGTGATATGACTGAGCATGATTCAGGACAACAATATGAGGAACTGGACGAGGTGAAGATGGACATGCTGTGAGAGGTGTTCAATGAGGAGATTTGGTACAGTTTGGGTGCAGTGTCATGAAAACAGTGAAAAGGAAACAAATCAATGAATTAAGGCTTGTGTCTTTCTTCATGAAGCACTTCTTGAAGAACAACAGACATTCATCGAGGACGAAGTGTCGTTCACGGTCATTAAAACAGACATGATCATAGGAAGGAACATATAAGGCTTATCTTTTCACTTTATTGTCCTCCTTACTAAATGTAAATGATATTAGAATTCTAAGTGTGGGCTAAATTGAGATGATACAAATTGGATAAGGGAGAACATTGTATTGTTTAACTGGAAAGTTGTATTGTGATGTCTATCGAATCTGTTACAACATATCTAATTTATAGATACTATGTCACAATTTAGAGTTACAATTATCAAAGTTAGGTTAGTCAAACTCTTGATTTGCTTGCTTATTTTCCCAGATTTGCTGTTGATTGTGTATATATACTTTCTTGAGTTATATAATGTTACAATAATTTGTTAACAATACTGTTCTTCTTTTGATATTTTGACACTCCCCCTCAAGTTGAGCAGTGAGGTCTTCAATGCTAACTTGCAAGTACTACATCAAATATCTTCCCTATCAGAGTTACGGTTGCTCTAATTGTTTTGTTGTACCCTATCGGAGTCAGGGCTGCTATGATTTTGTTCAACCCTATCGGAGCTAGGGCTGCTCTGTTTTTGACGTGGAGGTGACGAAGGAACTGTTGCGATTCCTCTTCAGTCAAGTTCTCCTCCGCTCTTCGACACTCCCCCTCAAGTTGAGCGGTGGAGTATTTAATGCTCAACTTGCACAGTATTTAGTGCTCAAGAGTGCAGTTTTTTTTCGTTTATTTTTTATTTTTTTCGTTTTATTTTTTCAAATTACAACAAAGATATTTAAACTAAGAACCCAACAACACAAACGTTGTTCATCCTCCGCTTACCTTGCCTGGTGCCTTTACCTTTTTTCACGTTTTTTTTTTCATTAAACACTCATGGTAGGATAAAAGTTGTTTTCTCTGCCCACCCCAACCTTTTACCCAAGTGGGACCCAAGATCATCGAATAAATCAAATCCTTGCTACCCTTTTAAATTTTGTTATTTTTTTTTTGCTTTTACTTTACTTTTACCTTTTTTTTTTTTTTTTGTTTCCTTTGTCCTTGCCTCCGCGATGATATAATCTTCATTTCTACGTCAATCTTGGTCGCATTCTGCAGCGTCTGTCCATACTTCCACTCTCTCTCGATAGTTCAGCTTTCCTTCTTTGAGTTCTCTCTTTTGAGGCTTAAAAATGGAAGGAACCAGCGTCGTGGCGGTTTACATTAATGGAGCTCTCACCGAGTAGAAGAATTCGACCTTCTCAGTTAAGGTAGGCCTCACCCAGGTGTTCCACGGCGGCGTCATCATGGATGTCAGATCTGATTGTCCTGCGGTGGCGGGCTTGGTGGCGTTCTTGTGGATGGTCTTCGCCGAAGGTTGAACAATGCGCTTGAAGTTGGAGGTGTGTACGAAAGTTGTCGGGTAGGAGTTTGGTTCTGATCTGTTGGTCTCGAGTGGGGCAAGGTTTCTCTCTGTCTTCGATTCTGCTCCACCACCATTACTGGTACATGAACTGAAGCTTGAGTTGTCATTTGAGTTCCAAAATCAGGAGCACTGCTCTAATACCAATTTAGAATTCTAAGTGTGGCATAAGTTGAGATGATACAAATTTGATAAGGTAGAACATTGTATTGTTTAATTGGAAAGTTGTATTGTGATGTCTATCGAATTTGTTACAACATATCTAATTTATAGATACAATGTCACAATTTAGAGTTACAATTGTCAAAATTAGGTGAGTCAAACTCTTGATTTACTTGCTTATTTTCCAGATTTGATGTTGATTGTGTGTGTAGACTTTCTTGAGTTGTAGATTGTTGACAATAATTTATCAACAATACTGTTCTTCTTTTGATATTCTGACAAATGATGGGTCAAACAACAAACAAAACATCCATCACATTCCATAAATGATCAACCAAGATTGGCATGTCACACTGCAAACAACAAAACACAGAGATAGTGTTGGAGAAACTAACTTTCTCAGAGGATTATAGTAATCTATACTATGCCCAAAAAGCATCGCTCAAGCACCAACTTTTTTAACAACAGATTTGTAGAGTGATTTCAAAAGGCATTAATGAACTAAACCTTCATATACTCAGCTTTGTTTATAGTGATCATTCAACCAGCAAGTCGGGCGCAATAGTCAAATATCACCTCAATTTTGAAGTGCATAAAATGTTATATAATATATACTAGTAAAAATGATGATAAAAATTATTCCAAATATCATTTATAATACTCCAGTGAAAATTGTAATCATATATAAAAGAAAAAGTCATCAAACTTATTTCTTAGATTTTAATAAACACACTAGTGTAAATGAACTGTATAATTATTTAAGTCAACTAGTGATATCCATAGTTCACGTTATTTCTGGACTTCTAACATAGATAGGCATCAATGAATTCATCCATGAATATATTTGATGGATGGATGAAGGAGTCCATTGGAATTGGTCATACTGCTGCATGCAACCATTTTTCTCAGACCTAGAGTAAGCTCGTAGCTCCTGGTTTTAAAGTCGTTGTCTGAGCGACATTGTTGTGGTTCAACGAGCACTACAACACAACATATTGAGGATTGTAATTATATAGGTTAGTTAGATTTAACCGTTTTGGTAACTAATCACATTCTCTACCTACTATAAATAAGTGTAGCTTTATATAATACATTGACCTTTTTTATAACACAATGATCAGTTTTCATACTTCCAAAATTATCTAGATTACATGGTATCAAAGCCATGTTCTCCGACCTCACCATTGTTGTTGCATCTTCACCACAATTGTGTTTGCTGTTTTCCGTCTCAATTGCTTGTCAATCGATACTTTCCCATTTCAGGTGATCATATTTGATTCATTGTGTTCGTCATTTTCTTCTACTCATTTTGGCTATGCCCATTACGGTTTTTTATGCTGAAGTTGACGACGGTTGGTGTTGCATGCTTCACACACCACTGGCGTTTCACTCATCTCTTTCAAGTTGTCTGGATCTTATAATTATAAAATATGGAGCACAACTATCATTGAAGGACTAATGGTTAATAACAAAGTTGGCTTCATTGACGACACTTGTACGAGAGACTTTGTTCCACTGATTCAACATACACGATGAGATCGTTGCAACACTATCGTCAAAGTTTTGGGTACGAAATTTGATTTCAAAAGAGTTTGTGAGTAGACTTGTCTATAATTCCACAGCTCAATCCACTTGGCAGGACCTTGTGCGATATACTTAGGTTGAATACTAGGAGAGGAACGGGAGTGCTCTGAAGATGATATAGTGGCTGAATGAATTCACCTTTTATTAATGAATGATCTGTCTTATATAGCAACATACATGTGATGAATATCAGCATCTCTATAGCTAGATTCTAGCAACAACTAAGACTAATTCAAATAATAAGAATATTAAACAACATGAAACAAAATTTGACTCAATCAAAACTACTTGTGTCGCAAGTTAACAATTTTATTGATTGTTTCTTGAGCAGCAATCAACACTCATCCTCTACTCTATAACTGCAAGCTCCCTGCCTTGAACGCAACTCTTTGTATCTTCCAATCGAAAGTGTTTTGGTAAAGATATCAACTACTTGATCTTTGGTTCTGCAAAACACAAGAACTACATCCCCTCCTTGTTGCACCTCACAAATATGAAATAGCTTGATGTTGAAGTGTTTTTTTTCCAGTGGAATAGTGGATTCTTCGCAATGGCTATGGTCGAATGGTTGTCTACATGTAATTGTATCATATCATTTTGCGGACGTCCAATATCCATTAGGACTTTCTTCAGCCCCATCACTTGATTTACAACCGCAGTGGCGGCTACTTGCTCCGCTTCTGCGGTGGATTGAGTGAAAAAATATTGTTTCCTTGATTTTCAAGAAAAAACATGTTGATCCTAATGTGAAGCAGTATCCAAATGTACTTCTCATATCCTCAGTTGTTCCTCCTCAGTCACTATCTGAGAACCCTTCCAACTTTGAGTCTTCCACCTTATTGAATATGACCCAACGTTAAGTGTTCCTCTGATGTATCTGAGGATTCTCTTTGTTGTAGTTAGGTGAGTTGAACTTGCGCAATGCATAAACCATGATGATAGATTTAAGGATTGCTGGATGTCAGGTACATGAGTCATCCAACCAAACTTCTGTAGGGTTTTTCACTTACCTAGGAGTGATCAAGACTTTACACGCCTCCATTTTGAATTTCTTCAAAATTTCCCTGGCATACTTCGTTCGGCTTAGGAGCGAGACCGACAAGACCGGCCTGAAACCGGCCCGACTAGGAGCGAGACCGACTAGGACTGAGACTGAGCGAACGATATTTTTTCTTCAAGGTCGGTCTGGGTCTTTTTTCCCAAAAGCCCGACTAGGACCGGACCAGCCCGACCTTGAAGGAAACCCTAGAAATTCATGGTGTAACCCTTGAAACACTAATAATTTATGACCTTGAAACATTCAACAACCCATGGATCGGTTCCATAAGGGAAGTGTGATGGAAGACGAGAAGCGAGCAAGTTCAAGACCAAAACTTCGGTGATTTTGTTTGGTCAATTCAGTTGATTTGTTTTACCAAAACATTCGGTCCAAGACCGAGACCGGCCCGAGTCAAGGAAGACTGACTTGGGATGGCTTTTTTGGCCAAAGTCGGTCTCGGTCCTCCAAATGTCATGAAAGAAATTTCGGTCTCGGTCCTGCCTCCAAGACCGGACCGGACCGCCCATGATCATCCCTAACAAATATGACTTCTTCCTCATCATCTTCTACAACATGTGCCTCGCGTGTTTTGGCTTTGCAAATGATTGATTTGTGGCATATTCTTCCACACTTGTTGCACTTTGCATCGGGTCTCTTCCAACACTTTTTGGGTGAGTGTTCTTTTTTGCCACAGTGCTTGCATGGTGGAAAACTCTTTTTCTTTCCATTGTGTTACTGGGAGTTTGTGGATGAATGTCATGTAGTTGACGAGGTTGCTTCACCATTCTGCTTCTGCTTTAAGAGCTTGACATTCAGTGCTCCTTCCACTTCGTTGTTATGTCTCAATTACCTTCGTTGCTCCTAAGATTGTAAGGCCCGAATGAGTTCAGTCAAGGAGATTGTATTGAGATCCTTGGTGTTCTCGAGCGTGGTGATGGAGGCATCATGTCGTTTTGGTACGCTTACTAGAATCATCTAAACTATTCGGCTATCAGGAAAGGTTGAATCAAGCATTCTTGCATGGTTTGCGATGTTCAGCAGTTTGTCTGAGTACTGCTTGATCGTCTTAGTTTCCTTCATCTTCTGCAGCTCAAATTCCCTAAGTAGATTCATTGCTTGCATTCCTAAGATTCTGTCATTTCCAATATTTTGAGGTAATCTCACACTTCTTCTGCTGTCTTGAATGACAAAACTCTTGCAAAGATGGTGGGTGAAACCGCAGCAAAAATGGTGGCTCTAGCCTTTTGCCTTTCGTAACTTATTCTCCTTTTGTAATTTGATATGTGCCACGGTGGGATTTGCAGGTAGATCAGCAACTTCATAGTCTTCTTCTACGGCATCCCACAAGTCTAGTGCTTCGAGGTAAGCCTCCATTCATACTGGCCAATGTTAGAAATTTTCGCCATTGAAGATGGGAGGAGAAAAGTGGGAGAATAAGGTTTCTGAGTCCATTAGGTCCCTTAAGACAGTATTGCTCTAATACTAGTTGTGTGATATATTTAGGTTGAATACTAAGATAGGAACGGGAGGGCTTTGAAGATGATGTATTGGGCAAATGAATTCACCTTTTTCATAATGAATGCTTTGCCTTATATAGTTGCATACATGTGATAAATATCAGCAACTCTATAGCTAAATTGTAGCAACATCTAACACCAATTCAAATAACAAGAATGCTAAACAACAGGAAACGGAATTTGACTCAATCAAAACTACTTGTGTCGCAAGTTAACAACTTTATTGATTGTTTCTTGAGGAACAATCAGCAGACCTCCGCAACTTGTATAACAAGGCTGATGGAACTAGAATTTTTCAGCTCCAACGCGATATCTTATCATTTACTCAAGGTATTTTATCGATTACTGCATATTTTGCCAAGTTAAAAATGCTTTGGGATGAGCTTGTTGCAATTGATGGTGTTGTTTTGGTTTGTGAGATTGATTCTATTATCGTGGTTGCCAGCAAGGTGAAACAAAAGTTTATTTAGTTTCTCCTTGCCCTAAACGAAACTTATAGTGCGGTTTGACCGAATTTGTTGATGTGACATCATCTTCCTACTCTTAGTATTGTTTGTTGCAAAAGGATAATCAACATAGTATTTCTGGTTTGTTCCCTGGTTTGTTTGCAGATTGATTGATATACAACTTGGCTGATATGTTGTCCTTATTGAATTATTATGGTGCTTCGAATTTCCGTGGTCGTGTAGACAATTCAAGTTGGTTATGCATACATTGTGATTGTAAGGGACGATGCATTGATTCATGTTGGAAGAAGCATAGTTTGCCAGAGAACTTTCAACGAAAGTGGAATTCGTCTCTTAATGTGACTATTGTCTCTGCTTTATCGACTTATGGCACCAAACATTCGGCCACAACTCCTATATATCACAATTACCTTTCTTTATGAATCATGATCTTGGTTTACAGTCATTTACGATTTGTTCTTTGGCTAATAAACTAGAGATTCGTTTTCACCAAGTTCATCTCATATGGAACAACCCTTTGCTTTGTTCATCTTGATTTTCAGGGCCATATAATGTTCTAGCAATGATTGTATATAAATATTTTCTCAGGATAGTTGATGATTGCTCCTGCAACACTTAGGTTTACTTATTGCGGTTAAAGAGTGATGTGGTGTTATATATAACGTGATTTGTCCTAATGATCAAGCCGCAATTTAGTTCTTCCGTGACAATGTCGGGGAGTTTGTCAACACTCACCTAATGATCAAAACAGTCATTCCGTCCCAAAATGAATGAATAATTATTTCAGGACTTCTCGGAATTCCAATTTCGTATTCCGTAAATTTTGGGTAACTAAATAATGAGAAACGAATTCCGTATTTAACTTCTTCTATGTTTCGCGAACCAAGCATTCCGCTAGTCTCGGATGTTGCAATTGAAATTCAAAGATCAAGGATTAATGGCCACATTAATTAGCGAAATACTATTACTAGATGTGTTACATTTATTTATTATTATTTTCATTGAAACACTATTATTAAAATACTTAGTGGTTATTATTTTACAATTAATTGTTACATGTATTTAAGTTATGATTATTAATTTATTATCTTAGCAGCAAATATGTTAATCATATATATACATATTCTATCTTACAATGTTATAACTTTTAGTTTGGATAATCTATAATAATTTTATTTAAATGTGATATTGTTAGGTAGTGGAGTCTGATTAATATGTGATGTTAGTTTATGTATTAATGTACGCGTCTCGCGGTTCAACCTCCGCGGTGAGGTTGTCGCGGTGTGTGGGGGCGACACCCGAAGGCGGGGTTCGGGCAACGACCCGAACCCGTATGTTGTACTGTACTGTATTTCTCCATGTGTACATATTTTGTAATAGTAACCTGTCACCAATACATATTAACCAAACTGCGTGGAGGTTACCCTAATTTGGGTGTTAATTACTACGGAAAAACAGAGTCTCTCTCTACCTCCCCCTAATCTCTCTAGAATTCTTGTTCTTTTTCTTCCTCAGATTAGATGTGTTGTTGTAAATCGATCCTAACAGAAATTTGATACATCTTATGATTTTTGGCTAACTCCCACAATTATAATTAGTTATATCAAAGCATTTGATTAGTTTTCCATCAAGATCGTATGCAATATATGAAAAGTATCAGTGTCATTTTATTTTTCTAAATTATGAGTATTTATATATGTTAGGAACTTAAACGTAAGTATAGAAATCAAAAGAGAGAAGAAGAAGAACGCATACTTGTGGCCGAAGGTAAGTGTTTCATTCATCCAGGGTTAGGTTATATCTGTTACACCCTAAGGCTACTTATAGCCTTTAAGTCTTAAGATATTACAATATGGTCCTCCCTTACTAATTCTAGAATATTGCATAATCATCCCTACAAATTCATATGTAACTATACACATCATCCCTAAACAGTCATAAATTATTAGTGTTTCAAGGGTTACACCATGAATTTCTAGGTTTTCCTTCAAGGTCGGGCTGGTCCGGTCCTAGTCGGAATTTTGGGAAAAAAGACCCAGACCGACCTTGAAGAAAAAAACTCGTTCGCTCAGTCTCAGTCCTAGTCGGTCTCACTCCTAGTCAGGCCGGTCTCGCTAACGATATGATGTACGAACCTACATGATCCAAGTCACGGCGTTTTATTTCTTAAAGTAAAGCGACTATTTCATAAAAAAAAAAGATGCACTTGGAAGAGTTCTAAGCATATGTGTATGTCTACCTAACATTAGAGTTGTCAATTTTGAATCTGACCCGAAAATGACCTGGAATCGACCTGGGTTAGGGTCAAACAGCAGCAGCAACCAACCTTTGTTTGATCTCTCTTCTCTTCAATCTTCCTTTCTCAACAGAAGCAGCACCCATCTCCTTTCTTCTCTCTCAATCTTCATTTGTCAACATTTTCTAACAAAAAGTCATCCTTTTCGTTATGAACTCCTTGATGCCCAAATGCCCAAATCTGAGGTATACCCAGATGCAGAGCAATAGATCTCATTCAAAACTCTAATTCAGCACAAAAGAAAAGCAACGAGTTGAGATTAGATGCAATGGAGGAACAAGGACATCCTAAAAGAAAATACACAATGAAGGATACCTGAATGAGAGAACCTCTAATCGGTTGGTGTCTGTCACTGTGCCAAGTTCTTCTAACACATTCATAAGGTCTTGGGCCTGATCGTGGCATCTCTCTCCACTCCACAAGTTTGATGATACAACAGGAGGAAGCTGGAGAAGAAGGCAAAGGCAAGTCTTTAAAGAGAAGATGTGGAGGGTTTAGTCGGGGTGGCCGGTGGGTCTGGAAAATTGTGAAGGGGGCTTGCTTGAGATTTTCCATGAAAACGAGTCTCCCTCTCTTTCTCTCTGTTCTGTGAAAGATACTTACTTGGTCAGAATTCGGCTGCTTGGGTATGAACTTATGAAGAATACAGTAGGGATTGATATGTTGAGCAGATTGATCATTGTAGAGCTTGTTGGATTTCTGCTTGTAGAGCTTGCAGAGAGGGAGAGAAAGAGTGAAGCAGTAGATAGATCTCCAGTCGTACAGCGGGTCTACCTGCCGAACCGCAGGCCGGATTTGGGTTCAAAAAATCGATTCGTGTGACTCGGCAGGTTGATTCCGGATTGATCTGTGGTGTATCAGGTCAACCTGAATCGATCGGGTCGGATCACCCCGGATCCGACGAGTTACCCCGAATTGTCAACTCTAGTAACACTATTATGCCCCTAGAAGCAGTGTTATCAAAACCGGACAGGCATTCCGATCGGGTCTAAATGGGAATCGGACCCCTATCCGGTTTGGTTTAGTTAAAAAAACGAATTTCAAAGCGAATTCGGTTGAACCAGTGTGAACTGGCCGTTTTTTGCTAAAATCGACCAATTTTTGGTTCATTTTTTGGGATGATTTTTTTTTACACACCAATCGTTTTTTTCGGTTTAAACCGATTGAGTTAGTTTTGCACAAACCGATTGGTTTAAACCGACTAGGTTAAGTTTTGTTCTCATTGTTCATTTCTCACTTCTCCTTCAGTGAGTTCTTCTATGCCGCAGCAAGCTCACCCGTTCTTCTTACCCGCAGCCAACTCACTCGTTCTCAACCAAGTTCTTGACATCATAAAGCGCGTGCACCCGATGATCCGGTGCACCCATAAAACTATTATTATTTTTGATCAAACGTGCACCTCGCGCACTCGATCATCGGGTGCACATTTGATCAAAAATATCGAGCGCGTAAGGTGTTAGACTCTGGCACGCGCTACACGCGTGCACATTGCCGTCGTTTGGCTTGCGTGAGGTGTTAGGAGGACATGATCGACCCGATTCCTTGGATAGTACATTAATTAAACACTTGATTAAAAATATTAGTAGAATTGTAAGACTAAACTTAAATTATCTAATATAATGAAATAAAATTAATTTTGTTTTAAATATTTTTAAGAAATTGCTCGAGCATCCGGGAGCCTCTTTAGTAGTGGTTCTTGCTCTCGGATGCTCGAGCAATTTCTTAAAAATATTTAAAACAAAATTAATTTCATTTCATTATATTAGGTAATTTAAGTTTAGTTTTACAATTCCACTAATATTTTAATCAAGTGTTTAATTATTGTACTATCCTAGGAATCAGATCGATCATGTCCTCCTAACACCTCACGCAAGCCAAACGTCGACAACGTGCACGCGTGTAGCGCGTGCTGGAGTCTAACACCTTACGCGCTCAATATTTTTTATCAAGCATGCACCTTATGATCGAGTGCGCGAGGTGCACGTTTGATCAAAAATAATAATATTTTTATGGGTGCACCTGATCATCAGGTGCATGCGCTTTATGATGTCAAGAATAATATAAGCATTGAACACTTCATAAAAATATTATTAATGTAAAACTAAACTTAATTTGCATAAGATAATGAAATAATATAATTTAAAAACTCTTAAATATTTTTAAAAAATTGCTCGAGCGAGCGGAAGGATATAAAATTCAAAAGGAATTTCGGTCGCTCGAGCAATTTTTTAAAAATATTTAAGAGTTTTTAAATTATATTATTTGATTATCTTATGCAAATTAAGTTTAGTTTTACATTAATAATATTTTTATGAAGTGTTCAATGGTTGTATTATTCTTGTATTGTCCTAAGAGTCGGGTTGATAATGTTCTCGTAAGACCTCCTGCACGACCAACGACGACAACGTGCACACGCGTAGCGCGTGCCGTAGTCTAGTATAACCATTAGGAAAATACACTTAAGTGGATTACAAAACTTTCAGTATAATTTAGTAGTTAATTAGATATCTCTCTCTATATATATACAACACATATCTACATATTATGAAGGTAGATCGTTGAGTTTATTCCAGTTTTTCTCTAATACAAAATTGGGTGAAAGGAGGTACTAAACATACGACGTAACTATATATATTGATTTAGTATAACATGAACCTTATATGGAAAGAATCAATGCAAAATATCAAATACAATTATAAGAAATTAACATGCACAACTACACCCTTAATATTACCACTTGTCATAGTCACCATTGATCAAGGTAATAAAATATTTTTATAGACCACATTTCGAGTATGTATAACCAAAATATTCAATAAGTCCCTCGAGTTCTCCCTTTCTAACCAAAACATTTGTTGTCCACTGAGTTGTACCACGTGATAAAGCAACATATAATTTGGAATACAACTTACTGAATTTGGAATACAACATGATGCATAATCTGGTACTGATGAGACTTATTGCTTAAAGATCTTCTAGATTCTACTCAGTTGATATAATTTTTTTGAACATGTTATGGGACACCAGTTGTTGATTGTCACGGCATGGATAAAGACAGTGTACTTAGATGTGCATGGCATATTACTTATAGATAAATTGTTAGTCCCCACCACTTAAACCTCTTGATTCAATGGGTAATCCTTCTGTCGATTAGAAAGAAATGCAAATACCAAAAGACATTCATTATAGTGATTTAAATTCTTCACTATCAATTATTCAAGTTCATAAAAATAAGGTCAACCTAATAAAGCATCAATTACTAATAAATGCATATACAACATGTTTTAGAGCAAGAATCTTCGAATTGGGGTTCATAAGTGTTGAATCTTCAGTGATGGGCCTTCTCAGAGGTTGCATCGGCATACTCATATCAATGATAACAACACTATTTTGTTATGCATCTACACTATGAAATTCAACGTGTAAAAAAAATAAATAAAATCAGTTTGCTTTATGCAACGATAGGAATAGCAAAATACGCAAACAACATAATGAACAGTCATATGCATTTCCATTCAAAGCAATAGCAATATCAAGCAAGCATCACAGAATTTCTCAGAATGAGTGAATTTTCCACAACAGCAATAGCAAGCAAGCATGCATATAACAGAGCAATAACAAAGGAGGTGGATAGTTACCCAACAGAACAGTCATTAGATGTAGATACAAAATGGTGTGAATCACTTTAATTTTATGTAAGAATTACAATTTAAGTTTATACCTTGAGTTTGCAACAGTTCAGTTAATTTAATTTATGTAGGAGAATCTAATTTAAAGAGTACAAAATGTGTTGATTTTTAAGGATTAATTTATGAATGATGAATATTTGGTGACATAAGGTGTGAGTAAGCATTAGGGCTGGGCAAAAAAAAACGGTTCGGATGAACCGTACATGAACCGTACCGGTTCCGAACCGGTTCACAAAACAAATGTTTTTTTTTTCAGCAAATCTGGAACGGTTCAGAATAGGTACAGAAAACCGGTTCAAAACCGGTTAACCGAACCTATTTTTGTACTGGTTTTAATATTAAAATACTACTAAATACTAAACCAGACCAGACCACTTCAGACCAGACAAAAACGGTTTTCTTCTTCTTGATTAGCTAACATCAATTGATTAGCTAGTACCCATTCTTCTTCTTTTTCAGATGCCAAGCCCGATAGACAGTTGCAGCTGGTTTCAGTTGTATCGGTATTGACTATTTGCCGTCGTCGTGCTCACTCTCTACGGGGTACCGATTCTTGTGCTGCATGGCTTCTCTCCTCGATTAAGATCAATCTCCCGAACCCAACTTCCCTCCAACGATGAGCTTCTTGATTTCTTTAACCATTTGCTACACCAGAACACGAACTTTGTGCAACTCCCATGTATCCATGCACAGAAAATCACAAACGGTTCCCAAAAATCCGCATTTTTGGCGTCTGGGTTGGTCTCCGCATACGGTAGATATGGTGTCCTTTATGATGCGCGGAAAGTGTTCGACGAAATGCCAGGCGAATGCAAATCGAACTTGCTTCTGTGGAACTCGCTTATGAGAGCATACGTCTCCAATGGGTACTATAAAGAAGCTGTGAGACTGTACTGTGAAATGAGGAGAGCTTCCGTATCGGGTGACGGGTTCACGTACCCTCTCGTTGTCAAAGGTTTTGCAATGTCGGGGAGTTTCAATTGGGCTCGGAGTGTTCACTGCCCAATTGATGTTGCATGTTGTACTTGTGTGAAAGCAACCACTCTACATTGATGTTGGCTTCCTTTTCTAGTTGTTGATAATCAATTGATGTTGGTTATGTCACTTGTTGGCTTTATGTCTCTCTACAGCAATCCATGCAGTATGTGCACAGCTGTTGAGTTTTCTACTTACAGCTTTCGTCTGGGCAAAAATGAATTGTAGTGACCAAATATATATATATATATATATATATATTTGTTATGTATGAAGTGGTTCGGTCGAACCGGTTCTGAACCGATTCAGAATAGGTACGGTAAATCGGCCAAAAACTGGAGCGGTAAACCGTACCGGTTTTAAAATGTGGTAAAGGTTCGGTTCTGAATCGGTTCGGCCCTGAACCGGTTCATGCGCAGCCCTAGTAAGCATGGTTTTGTCAATGGATGTAGAAAATATATTTTGTTTTTGTACCACTTTTTTAAATAAATATAAATAGAATACTGACTTACTTGTTAATTTTACATTCATGGAATTCATAGTGAAGATCCAACAGGGTGAATTGACTGGCCGATCGGAAGATCAATTTTAAAGCAACAGACGTTAGTAAGTTGACTAGTGCATGCAAAATTATGCATGAGTTTGGCAGATTGATATAAATTTTATTACAATGTGGACAGTTATTAAATAGTATATATCTATATTTTTGAAGAAGATTGAGACCAAGTTTGGCTCTTCTCAAGTGAAGTTGGTGAAATTGTAAGACCCAATTATAAGTTTCTTACCAACATAAAGAAAAATAATATATTTCTAAATATACCAATTTCAGAAGTTTGAATTCTATCTAAACCTTTATTGATTTTTTTCTAAATAATAAAAAAATTTATTGATTTTATTGTTTTAAAATAGAAAAAATAATGTTGTAGAATAAAGAATTCTAGAAAATTTAATTATGTAGAAAAAATATATGAGACAGAAATAGCTATGTAATCGAACTATTAACAAAAAAATTCAAGCAACTCATTCATCTCACAGGGAAGTAACAACTCATTTACATCAGAGGAACTATTAATTATCATTACTATTAATTGTTCGTAAAGCAAGTATTCCATGCCAATTTAGTTTTTCAATTCCTAATTATGAATATAATGCTAATTGAGCTTCCTAATTAACTGTTCTTTTTCAATTCCTAATTATGAATATAATGCTAATTGAGCTTCCTAATTAACTGTTCGTAAACCAAGTACATAGGTCAGTAATTAAATTAAATATTAATAATTATGAGTATAATGCTAATTAAGCTTCCTTTTTAATATTTTCTAAAATTTATTATTGTCGCATGAAGATTTTGAAAGTATTATTAACAATATATTCATTTTTGTTTTTATTAATAATACGAACTATTTTTGTTTTTATTAGTAATAATTTTCAGTTCTGTTTGATTATACAAATGATGTATTTTTTAATTTTTAAAATATGTTGACTGAACAAAAATGGCAAAATAAAAAATAAAATAAATAATTATGAAGAAACTATATTAATTAGGTATATGGTGTTAGATGTGCGACTATTATTTGTAGAAAAAAGTGTAATATATACAAGGGTTAATTACTTAATTGGTTACACATGTTTGACCAATGTTCAGAATGGTTACACATATTTCAAAATGTGATTAATTGGTTTTCAAATGTGACTATTTGGTTTTTTTACTGTTCACCGTTAGAAATCAAAGTTAAGTCACTATTTAGATACGTAAAATGACGTAATTACCCCTAGAATCATCTTCAAGAACACATCATCATCTTCAAGAACAATAATTGAAGAAACCATAAATCTGATTTCTGGGTTCTTGAGAACCCAGAAATGCTGTCTCTGGGTTCTCAAGAACCCAGAAATGCTGTTTCTCGTTTCTCAAGAACCCAGAAATGCTGTTTCTGGGTTCTTGAAGGACCCAGAAATCAGATTTCTGGTTTCTCAAGAACCCAAAAATCAGATTTCTGATTTCTCAAGAACCCAGAAACAGCATTTCTGGGTTCTTGAAGTTCTGTATTGCAGTATATATTATCACCGAATGTGATTAAATGGTCATACATGTTTCTCTATAATGTGATTAAAAGGCCATACATGTTTCTCTATAATGTGATTAAATGGATACTGTTGTTTGAAATGATGTGATTAAAAGGTTCGACATGTTACTCACATTGTGAAGAACCCAGAACATCATTTTATGGGTTCTTCAAGAACCCAGAACAGCATTTTCTGGGTTCTCAAGAACCCAGAACAGCATTTTCTGAGTTCTAAAGAACCCAGAAACAGCAATTATGGGTTCTCAAGAACCCAGAAACAGCAATTCTGGGTTCTCAAGAACCCAGAAACAGCATTTCTTGGTTCTCAAGAACCTAGAAACAGCATTTCTGGGTTCTTCAAGAACCCAGAATTGCGATATTGGGTTCTCAAGAACATCAAATCGAATTTGGTTCGATTCTTGTTCTTCAAGAACTTCCACGTGTTCTTCAATACAACTAAGGGCATAATAGTCATTTCACAATTCAATAATATGTAAAAAAAAATAATTAATGTTAAAATTAACGGTTTACTAACGGAATAACCAATTAATCACATCGGGAAAAACATGTGTAACCAATTAATCACATAGCAAAACCAATTAATCACATTTTGAAACATGTGTAACCATTCTGAACATTGGTCAAACATGTGTAACCATTCTGAACATTGGTCAAACATGTGTAACCAATTAAGTAATTAACCCTATATACAATTACCCTTAAATTAGTCTTCAAATCTTTAGTGACATTTTTTATACGTGTACATACTTAATTTAATATTATAGATTTTATTATTTAAATAATTGTGTTAAGCAATAAAAAAAAAATGGGTGCACTTTTTTACTTTACTTAACGATTTAATCTTAAATTTAATAAATTATTTGGCATATTTGTCAATATTATGGACATCCTAGCCAAATTAATATATATAATGATATATTACTGAGCATTTTCGATGTTGGCAGATTAGAATATTTTTTATTTTGATTAGAATGAAATAAAAACCATAAAAGGCTATAGTAACCAAAACTATGGATAGGAACCAAAACTATTCAATAACGAATGCTAAGTAAATTTTAACAGGCAAACATACCGTGGATGAGATTAATCAATGCAACAACTTTTTAAGCATTCGATCACACAATCTTGATTGGGACCAAAGAAAATCTGCAGTGATAAAGTAAAAATATCAATCATCAGAATGGCATGATGCAAGGCTACCAAACCATGCAACGAATAGGAAAGACTTAAAACAATTGAGAGGACAGAAGTAAGAATTCAAGAATAAATATATGTTTCCACACAATTGAGAGGACGAAAATAAAAAAAATTTACATGAATCACTCGATGGTGTTGACTTGAATTCAATAATCAGTTTACCTTTTCATCATGTGGTAGATTCAAAAGCATTGACTGACACTTCCAATGTTTGACTGACACTTCCAATGTTTGAGATCTGCAAAGTGTTCAAAATTTACTAGTATTTGCAGTAAAACTAACATGTACTATTTATTGTAACATGTAATATTTACTGTAACATGTATGCAGTAGAATATTTTGACTGTGGAACGATTAGAATCTAAACATAATACATTAGAATATCTTGATTGTGAATTACCTTTTCATCATGTTGTAGACTCAAACGCATTGATAGTCACTTCCAATGTGTGAGATCTGCAAAGTGTTCAAATGCTACTACTATTTACAGTAAATGAAGAACTGGAAAAAAAAAAGAAGAAGAAGAAGATAGAGTTGTTGTAGTAAAATTAACACACCACAAATTTAATACAAAACACTACGATCAATTTTTCAATATAATTGAAGTGGAACAAATCCACGCGTGGTATGTTCCTGCATAGAATCCACCCTTAAATAATGTATTGATTAAAATATAATTGAAGTGAATTATTGTTCCTAGACACTTCAATTAAAATTCTCGAAACAGGAACATAATGCAGTATCAATTAAAATATAATTCAACAGGAACATAATGCAGTAAAATTTATCACTGTAACATGTATGCAGTAGAATATCTTCATTGTGGAACGATTAGAATCTACACATAATACTGTAGAATATCTTGATTGAGAATTACCTTTTCATCATGTTGTAGATTCAAAAGTATTGACAGTCACTTCCAATGCGTGAGATTTGCAAAGTGTTCAAATGTTATTACTATTTGCAGTAAATGAAGAACTGGAAAAAAGGATAGAGTTGTTGTAGTAAAACTAACACACCACAAATACAAAACACTACAATCAATTTTTCAATATAATTGAAATGGATCAAATCCCGGCGTGAAGTATGAACCTACTGTAGTATGAACCTACTGTAGTGGTCTGAGGAAATCGACGCCGGACAACTTGGGGACACTTATCTCAGCCGAGAAACTTGGGGACGCTAGGCTGAAAGGGACGCATGGACGATGCGAAGCGATGCAGGGACGCTAGGCTGGAAACTTGGAGACGCATGGACACTAGGTTGGAAACTTGGGGACGCAGGGACAGTTAGAAGAAATCGACGTTCCGATCTTCGGAGAGAGACGACCGGAGAAAAGATGGATGGTGGGATAAATGGAGGAGGCGTCTAGAGTAAAATTTGGATAGTGGGAGAAAAAACTGGATTGGTTACTGCTGCACAAATATGTGGATAAAATAATGGAATAATGAATTTGGAAGTTACCGCAAAATATGGAGAGGGGAGTAAGACAGTAAAATGACTTAAATAGTTTAATTAAATTAGATTTACACTAATGATTAAAGGTTATTTTTGTAATTTAAACAGATAGTGGTTACATAAACATGTTCAACCTTAATAATATAGATATAGCTACTTAATTTGTTAAAAATGGATTTGACGAAATATTAATAACATGATTATAAAATAATACTATATTTGAAAAATGATGTATATTTATAAAAGAGTTAAATATCAAACTCTTAGGTGAACTTGTGCCTCTATTTTTTAGTAAATTGCTAGATGAATTTTCAAGTTATAGTAATTTGTTAACTTCATTAAATTTTACTGTTAGTTTTAATTAGAATGTTTTTAAACAATTGCAAAAAAGAATCTAAAGTTGTGTTAAGATAATAAAATGGCCTCATATTTTATGTAAAATCACATAAAAAATTAATATGCTCATGTTTACTATAAAATAACATACATTATGAAAAGATTCATGATAAATTAACTATAAGCCAAAAATATTAAAACTAAAATTTTGACATTATTTATATAATTTAAACAATATTAAGTATAATATTATTTTAGAAACCTTATAAAACATTCAAAAAAAAATGTATTGAAAAATGAAAAGGATTCAATACTATGGACAAGGACCATAAATGGTGTATCCCTAAGTTTGAATTTGTCTCATAAAATATATCTTAGTTTTGTTATTTTGTGTTGTGGTTAACTTTCTTTATTTTATTCTTTATAATATATATATGTTATTCAAATTTAATTTGTGAATTGGGATTTAACACTTTTTGGGAAAACAATAAGACTTTGATAATCAAAACTAGGGTTAATTACCTGAACTATTACTTATGTTGGCAAATGTGACTGAACATTTCAAACATGAGCTCAACTGTTACTTATGTTAGCAGATGTGACTGAACTGTTATATCCTGTAATTATCTATGTTAAACTTGCGCATGCATTGTGTACGTTACCTTCTTCAAAATTAAACTTCCTAATATACTTCTCCTTCTCCGGTACTCCCCCTTCATTCTGATTCAATTCGTAATTCAAATCCAGGATTCGTCATTCGATGACCCCTCCATAACCCAACTCGTAGAGGAACACTTTCAGTTTTCCCATTTATAGAATTTCTTGTCAAAATATGGGGAAGTTGAGACTGCATGTCTTGTGTTCGACAAAATGTCTATGAGGAATTTAGTGTCTTGGAATTCTATGATTTCTGGGTACCCCAATAATGGATTGCGTTACTAAGTTTCACTTACTATCTTATAATCACTTGAATGGTGCACTTGAATTTATGTGTTTTAAAAGTGAAAACATTCCTTTACGATTTCGTCTAGTTTCTGAAAAAAGTGAAAATTGAGTTTCACCTGACATCATTTTCCATATTAGTAGTTCTTTCTAATTCCTATATTTGGACTTTGGAAGGAAAAGACCTCAGCAGCTCCAACTCATCTCGTAGCATCATGTTATCACTTACACAGTACATTCCATCAGAAGACATAACATTGTGAAAAGATGTCGCTTTTGTTAGGGAAATGAGAGATTCAGGAGTTGGTGGAGTTGACTTTAATACTGAGGATCCAATGAAAAGATTAGACCTGACACTCTCCAATGCAACAGAAGATGAAGGCGAACATTTACGCTCCATTTTTTTAGACTAGATCGTTTACAAAATGTGTTGTGTTGCATTTAATATGTCATTTTGAACTAGAATTTAGAGAATCAATTATTTATTTATTAAAAAGTTGTTGCTTGTGAAACTTAGTTTCTACTTGAAATACATTTGCCCAGAAAGTCTTTACTGGAAGTTTATGAACTTTGTATGACATTTATCAGTAATCTTTGTTTATAACTGAACTATGAAAAACATTGTGTCGTTTGCAAATGTAGTGACTTATATTTGTAGAGAAGTTGTTAAATGACGTTTTCTATTCTTTTAAATGTTATCAAACATTCAATTTAATTTGGACATTTTGTTACCTAACTGTTACTACATAATAATTCATAAACATAAAAGGGGGAGTATAATCGTCTTTAAATTAGGTCACGTGACTTTCTCGTGACAGTCAGACGAAAATATGTGACAGAAACTTAACGAAATAATTGTTCAGTCACATTTTTAAACTTAAGTAATGGTTGAGTCACGCAAAAAAATATGAGTAACATTTTAATCACACAGGTCAAAAATAAGTAATTGTTGAAGTAATTAACCCTCAAAATTATTCTGAATCTTACTTACCAGTAATCTCCGCAAGAACACGTCCCATCTCTAAAGTGATGAAACCTGCTAACATCTCTAACCACAATCTCCCTCTCGTAGATCTTGGACATAAACTTAATCGCGGTGTGACAATCTCCACAGATACGAAGATTCTTCGTCACTCTTACCACCTCTCCAGATTCTGTATTCAATAACCCATATGCAATGGCAAGTTTCTCGCTATGATGAATTAAATTATGCTCCTTCTCCTCTTCACTCACGTCGTGGAGGGAAAAACTCGTGTCAGGGACATACCCAGAACCTTTCATCTTATCAGGTAAAGCCTCCAGGAATATAAAGATTTCATGAGCTTGAGGATGTGAGAAGTCGCCACCTATAAACGAATGTGCTTTTCCGTTAACTTCTATCCAACTGCACCCAGGACTCTTCTGCATTCCAAGACTTCGAACCTTGTTTCGTAGTCCATCCACCTCCTTCCACATTCCCAATTCCGCATATATGTTGGAAAGAAGAACATAGTTACCAATATTGTCTGGTTCTAAGACAAAAAGCTTCTCTGCAGCCAATTCTGCAATGTCCAAGTTCTTGGTTTTACGGCAGGAGGCTAATAGAGCACCCCAGATGCTCTGTGTCGGTTCCATAGGCATTTGATCGATGAGCTCCTTCGCTTCCACCACCTTCCCTGCACGGCCTAAGAGATCAACCGTACATGCATAATGCTCATATTGAGGTTCTATGGAGTAGGTTTTGCTCATGGAGTTGAAGTATCGTAAACCAATGTCAGTCAGGCCCGAATGGCTGCACCCAGATAGCAACCCTGTGAAGGTGATGGAATTGGGGTCAATCCTACTTCGAATCATCTCCTCAAATGCAGAGACACATTGGGCTCCCTGTCCATGTGATGCATAAGAAGTGATCATTGTGTTCCAAGCAACAAGACTCTTTTCCTTGGGGCACAAGTTATTGAAGAAGTTGCAAGCTTCCTCTAAGCTTCCGCATCTTGCATACATTGAAATGAGAGCTATTCGCACGGACGGGTGCGAGTCGAGACCGTGTTTTCGAGCATATTCATGGACTCTTTTCCCGCGGTCAAGAGCTGCTGAATGGGCACAAGAAGGAAGCACACTCATGATGGTTACCCAGTTCGGTTTGATCATTGAATCTTCAGATGTCATTTCATCAAACACTTTTAATGCCTTGACGGCCAAGTTATTCTGACTGTAGCCCGAGACCATGGCAGTCCACGAGACGACGTTCTTACTCGGCATTGTTTGGAATAAGGCTTCGGCAGCAGCAACTTCTCCAATCTTCATGCAGCCATTGATCAGCGCATTCCAAGAAGAGATATCTCTCTTTGGCATTTCTTCGAACACCTTCTGGGCGTCCATCAGCCCGCCGCACTTGACGTACATGTCAATCAGTGAAGTCCCAACGTACATGTCCTGGTCACAGCCAGATCTCATACTCTGCCCATGGACGCACCTCCCGATCGACACAGCATTTGGGTCGGTGCAGGACTTGAGAACAAAAGGGTAAGTGAAGTTATCAGCAACGAAGCCATCCCCATGCATTTTGCAGTAAACGTCTACGCATTGGGTGGAGCACCCGTACTTGGCATAAGCTCTAATCATGGAGTTGAATAGCAAAGAAGTTGGGTTCTGAATTCGATCGAAGACGAATACGGCGGAGTCGAGGTCGCCGGAGCTGGCGTACATTGCCAACATTTTGGCACCGAGGAATCCGTTGGGCCGGATCCCCCGAAGCGCCATAAAAGCGTGGACTTGTTGGCCGAGCTTCAGCAAGTTGCATCCTGTTAGCTCCTCGAAGAGGGGAGCAAACAGCGTGGGGTGAGGAAGGTGTTGCAAGTGTAGAGGTTCCAGCAAAGCTCGAAGCTTTTGGACGCATAGAGGTCTGGAGGACATCTGATCTTTGCCGCTTTGTCTGTTTCGAGTTCGAGTCTAATGTTGCAGATAGTCCAAGCCCAGACCAGGATTCCTGGTTAGGGCATCGACCGAAGCCTATTCATAATTATTTATTATACATATTTTTTATTTTAACTATTTATCCTTTATTACATGGATGATTCAATATAATTAACAACATATGTGTCCAAATCCAAACAAATAATTACTGAAAGATGCATTTTTTTCTAACATTACTTCAACCAGTCCAATTTGTTCTACCAGCCATGCATGCATGCTGCATATTATTATACTACAAAAGAATGAATCTTCCTTACACAACAATTCAAACAACTGAAAATAACCAATACCCTCCCCCTCCCTCTTCTCTTCTCTTCTCTTCTCTTCTGTGATGGTTTCTTTCCAGTATCAATGCCTCTTCTCATTTTTCTCCCCTCTTCTACTTGTATCACTCACAGAATCAGCCTGAGCATTGCACATTGAAGACTTCAACTTGAACCCGAACCTCTTTGAAACATTTCCCCACCCACTACCACTACTCGCCACGCTCAATCCCTTCACCCGACCCAAGTTCTCAATTTCCAGCCTCATGTTCGTGCACTCTTTCTCCAGCTCCAAAACCCTTGTCCTCATGCTGTCCATTCCGACCTTGAGAACCTGGTTCTCGTTTGTGGCTGTGGCCCACCCATCCTCAGTGTTCTCAATCCCCCCTCCTCCTCCTCCTCCTCCTAGGGGTCTGGACCTGTCGAGGTTGTCCGAGACCATCAAGCAACCTGCAATGGACGTCCTGAGCTGAAGCTGCTCAAAGAAGAGGACTTGGACAATTACTCGTATTGGCAGTCTCTCGTTCTGTGCTGCATGGGTGCATGCTTCTATGGACAGTTTCTGACAGTCGAGCAGTCTGCACAGATGTTCTCTCTCTACGTCCGACAACCACGGATGCGACTAATCAAAATTAAATTTCATTCAAAAGAGTTGGAATGACAAGAATGCCAAAACTTTGTATTTGTTTTTGCTATCTATAGACTATAATATCACGCCAGAGATTGTAATATACCTTGAGATAGATGTCAATGGCACGGTAAAGTCCATCATCCAGCGGTCTAGCAAATTCAGGAACAGCTCCAGCAAGTGCTTCAAATTTTGGAAGTTTGAGATTAACATCGGAAGCAACCTCCGCAAGATACCCATCCATAAGCTTCGCCACCATTGTTATCGGAGTCAACGAACCCGAACAAATGGAATGTTCATCACCATCATCAAAACAAGGGGAGGCCGCACCGTCCACAGCAAGGAAGTGATCAAGAATCCGTTGTACACACTCAACATTGTACAATGTCTCCATCGAGTGACAGAATGTAGGAATCAACACATCTTCCAACGTTGCTTCATCCAGCTGTAACCCAATCCTCTTCTCCAAGTTGGACATCGAGGAGGAGCTTGCATTGAGAATAATGGCAGTTCGGAGCAGGCCAAACAGGAACTTGGTGGGAACAACACCTTTTTGCAGTGGAAGAAGCTCATCAATTTCTTCCAACAACTTTCTCTGTTCTTGTTCGGAGATTCGTGTGCTAGGGTTGGCTGAACCCTGCCGTCGATTCAACCCAGAGAGGTACTTTTTTGCGTAAGACATTAATGAACCAGATATAACCTCGAGCCGAACTCTATGACTCTCCATCGCAAGAATCAATCTCTTGTATACGACAAAGCTCAGGGTCGAGGCGTCCTCGTACCACCAGCCTGTGCTCGGATTCCTCTCACAATCTCCAATTTTGATCCCGTTCCACATAAGGGTCCCACCAGGGCTCTGACCGGGTCCCACTAAGGGCCACCCATGCGCATTCGGATTGGATTCTGCCTTTGCTGCCAGCGACTCTATACATCTTTCAGTAATATTTAGCTCATCCGCACAAGACAGGACATCATCGCAGGTTTGAAGTGCTTTTAAAGAATCTTTCCAGTTCATAAGGACTGTTTTGCTCAAAAAGGATTCCGTCCTTTCAATCAGATTCCCCTCTCCATACTCCTCGGACATCTCCAGATGCTCTGCAGCACAACGAAGGGAGACAATGTTTGAGGCCGTGAGCTCAAGCTTGACACCATAGCAGAACTTGGCTACGAGCTCAAAGGTTCTTGCGCCGCCAGGAATGTTGGGAAGGTGTACTACGGAGCAACTTTCTTCTTCTTCGGATGCATCAGATATCATTCTTTCCATTAACCCGCTCCGTGATAGCAAAGGAAACTGCAAAGATAATAACAAACCAGGTTTAACTTTGTATGATTTAGACCAAGTTTTAGGATGAGGGAAACCTTATGAAGGTGAAATGACATCTTCTCGACTTCAACCACGATATCACTGGGAAGTCCAGTTGAACAGAACCTGTAATATTTTCATGTCAGAACACCGAAGGAATTGGTTTTAGAAGTTTTCGATGAACACAAACTTCTCAAGGTTGTATAAGTATGTTATTTGAAGAATATCCTTGCAAAATAAGGGTGCACAGAAACCACAGTTGTCCCAAACTAGAAAGGGAATGCAAGCTGAATTAGTAACTAAAATGGCATAGTTGTTGCTAGGATCTTGACAATCCTTTTACATACAAAATAGCATGATCTGGATTGAACATTGAAATTGAAGTAGGGTCACTATACTATACAATGATTTCCCTTATTAATAAGCAAATGTAATTGTAGACATTAAATCTGTTCAGTTTATAAGATCTGAACTTCCATACACGTCACATCAACCAACACTTTATTGCACTTCAACAATGACATTTTCTCTTGTTTCAGATTTCCTTTTGCTAATTGTTCAGGAAGAGAGTTGTTATCCCTATAACGGATCTGGTTAATTTTCTAATTTCAGGAACCACTGATAGAAAGATCAACAATTCCAATGATTCAATTTTTTCTGGCAATCTATCTGTGAAATAGGGCTTGTGCACCGTCATAAATTACTACTCAACCTATACCTAATCACTGTTAAACCTTCAAGATTCAAACAAAATTGTCCCTGTAAAATCACAAACTGTAACTGGATCTTTCCTGGAATGCAACACAAAGCGCTCTGCAAATATCACAAGTACATACCAAGCTTGCCCTTGCCTCTGAAACGCGTCGGTTTTAGATCCCAATTTCATACACGCCATTGTCAACCGTTTGTAGATCTCAAGTCGTCGAAGCAGAATATGACCAATTTAACCTGGAAAATCGGAACCTTTCAAGGTTGCAACAGCAAGGACGTGAAGAGAATAGAAATACTCTGAGTGGTCTCGAATTAACTCTATAAAAAATTGAACCTTTTCAGTCGCTTCCCAATCCAAGCGGCGCCGGTGTCAACAAGCTAACTGATGTTGGGCTCAAATTGGAGAGAATTCTGGCAACATATGCTGAAGCAGATCGCGAAACTTCAAGAAAGCGAATCAGCAACGCGCCAAAGAAGGTACATTGTTCAGTAACTGGTGATGAATCTCATGAAGGAGAAGTCTCCCCACCCCATAGAAGACGAAATACAAGATCCGGAAATCTCTGTCAGAAGCCAAATAGAATACTATATTTTCTCCACTTATCCTCCCCAGAAAAATGATGAAGTCAAACTTCTGAATGACTGACAGTGGATTAAACCAAGATTTTTGTTTCTTAATTTTGTTTTGGTTATAAAAAGACGTTAAAGATGATTCCGTAACAATGAAACGTAGCTGGGAAACTAAAGCGCTTAAAATATCATAGGCAGAACCAATTCGAGTCGAAACGGAACTGAACTGAACTCTGGCTTAGTACTGTTTACAGTACTTATGTTATTTCAACTTGAACATATTATTATTTGTTAACCAAAAAAAAACATATCATTATTTATAGGGTTAATTACTTAATTGGTTACACATGTTTCACTATTGTGCAGAACGGTTACACATGTTTCAAAATGTGATTAATTGGTTTTGCTATGTGACTAATTGGTTACACATGTTTTTCCAAATGTGATTAATTGGTTATTCCGTTAGTAAACCGTTAATTTTAACGTCAATTCATTTTTTAACATATTATTGAATTGTGAAATCATTATTATGCCCTTAGTTGTATTGAAGAACACATGGAATGATTGAATAACCAAAATCGAATCAAATTCGATTTGATGTTCTTGAGAACCCAGAAATGCTGTTTCTGGGTTCTTGAGAAACCAGAATTGCAATTTCTGGGTTCTTGAAGAACCCGGAATTGTTGTTTCTGGGTTCTAAGAACCCAGAAATTGCTGCTTGTTCTGGGTTCTTGCATTTCTGCGTTCTTCACATTGTGGGTAACATGTCGAACCTTTTAATCACATCATTTCAAACAACAGTATTCATTTAATCATATTCTAGATAAACATGTATGACATTTTAATCACATTATAGAGAAACATGTATGACCTTTTAATCACATTATAGAGAAACATGTATGACAATTTAATCACATTTGGTGATAACATATACTGCAATACAGAACTTCAGAATTGTGATTCTGAGTTCTTGAAGAACCCATAAATGCTGTTTCTGGGTTCTTGAGAACCCAGAATCGCAATTTCTGGGTTCTTGAGAACCCAGAAACAGCATTTCTAGGTTCTTGAGAACCCAGATTCGCAATTTTTGGGTTCTTCGATTCTTGTTCTTGAAGATGATGATGTGTTCTTGAAGATGATTCTAGGGGAAATTACGTCATTTTACGTATCTAAATAGTGACTTAACTGTGATTTCTAACGGTGAATAGTAAAAAAACCAAATAGTCACATTTCAAAACCAATTAATCGCATTTTGAAACATGTGTAACCATTCTGAACATTGGTCAAACATGTGTAACCAATTAAGTAATTAACCCTTATTTATAGCAAAATTTAACATTATTAATTTTATTAAAGTGACATATTTTAAATTTAAAAAAAAATAGGGTTAAACACGAAATAACTACCCGAACTTTGGATGTTTTACAAATAGCTACCCAAACTTTAAATTTTTAAAAATGTCTACCTAAACTTTGACATATGGGGCAAATAACTACCTGTGTTAAATATGGACGGAAAATGACGTGGCAACACATGATTGGTCCATAATTTTAAAAACTATATTATTTTTTTAAAATACTAAAAAAATCAGAAAAAATCTTTAAAAACCCGGAAAATTAATAGAAAAAATAAGAGTTTTAAATATAATGTTTTTATTAAAATTATGAAATAAAAATAAATGATTAGGTTTTTTTAATTTTGTTTAATATTTTTCAATACAAAAATTATTTTACAAACTCTTATTTTTCCTATTAATTTTCCAGTTTTTGAAAGATTTTTTCTTATTTTTTTAGTATTTAAAAATATATATATATATTTTAAAATTATGGTCCAATCATATGTTGCCACGTCATTTTCCGTCCATATTTAACAGAAAAATTAACGGAAGTAGTGATTTGTCCCATGTGTCAAAGTTGAGGTAGCTATTTGCACCTTCGTCCAAAGTTTAGGTAGTCATTATTGAAAATTCAAAGTTCGGGTAGGTATTTGTAAAACGTCCAAAGTTCGGGTAGCAATTTGGTATTTAACCCAAAAAATTATCCTTATTCCTTAGTAACGTTAAAAAAAAGTGAAAAATAGAAGGAGATGAAGAAAATTATGATGATGAAGATGATCAATGGTAAAATAAATAAAAAAATGTAATATTTAAACAACATGAACGAAATAATAACATTTAACCATATCTAGCAAACATACATGTACACTAAACAACATATTATGTACACTAAACAACATAGAAAAATATGTTAGTGTAATTAACAACTTGGATTAAACATGTGGGTACACATAAACCATTTACCCTTAATAGAATGTTCAAACGACTAAATAATTAGATTCAATATGATCATATGGTACCTTAAACAAATATTATGGAATGCACTATGATGTTTGTTAATGTTATTTTTTTCGTTAGTCTCCGTTACCATTTTTTTGTTAAAAAATCACGTAACTTACACATAACATGCCAATTAACATTATGTCAGTTTCATGTCAATGTCACATAAATATATAATATATTATTTAACTCAAATACAAGTTATACAATGTCAATGTCACATAAATATATAATATAATATTTAACTCAAATACAAGTTATACAATACAAATGTAGATATTTAAAAAAAAAGGTTAAAAAAATGTACAATTTTTTAAAACTAGAAAATAATTTATAAAATATAATATAATTTAAATTTAATAATTAATTGATATTGAGAAGAAAAAATCTAATTATGTAAAAAAAACTAGAATTTTAAAAACAAAATTAACACATAAATTCTAAAATGTATTATTATATATTTATTTTATAAAAAAAAATAAGCGACGAACACTAACTATGCCTTATTAATCTTGGGATCAAATAGCCCCAACTAGGGTCAAATCTTGGGTTGGGTCTGACCCAGTCTTGATCACTTAGGTCAGGAGATATCGTCTGGGTTGGGTCTAATCCAGTCCTTATCACCCGGACAGATGGCATGGTTTAGGTTGGACCCTGACTAGATCCAATTTAGTCAAGATCCTTTACTCGTTTTTCTATTCCTTTTTTAAAATAAATCAATAAACTCTTTTATATAAATTACAAAATAGATTATTTTTGGTTAAGTTTTATATTTTTAAATATATATATATACTATTTATTTATTTTTACGTTAAATTTGTCATATCAGTACAACATCCAAATAATTAAATTCGCTAAACATAAGAGTTGTATCGTAGAATGCATGAGTATTATCCTTTCACATGCAGATTGATTAGATCACATACATAATGCCAACACACCGATTACTAAGACAAAATTTACCATCACAAGAGTTCAACCCGTTTACACAGAACAAGTTGGAGGTTGCCTCTTCAGGTAGGTCTTCCTACAAACTCGCATAGGCATGGCACGTTAGACATTAGGTTACCAGTTAGACACTCATTTGGCTTAATGAAATGATATATTATCGCTTTAGAACGGTAGTAATTTATCATGATTAGAAGTCATCACTCAAGTCATGAGTAATTACGGTAAAGAGTTATTATCCCAAATAATTGGTTAATTTTCCTTATAAATAGAGTGCATTTACTCTTCTTATTCATTATTTGTACGAAAGTATCAGCACATAAGGAAAAAAATATTCCTAGCTCATGATTGTATATATATATTAGTTTCCTATCTAGCCTAGTTTCCTATTATATCACTCTCCTTATACTAGTACACTGTATCTATATTAGAGTAGTTGTGTATTGTTGTAAAAGTTGTAGAAAACAAACTAAAGATTCAAATACACAGTTTTCAGTTCTATCATGGTATCAGAGTTGTGTTCTTCGATCAATTAGATCGAGACTTTTACAGGAATCATCATATAACAGACTTATTTATTCTGAGAATGTCGGAGTCAGACAGAAGTATCAATTCCAGCCAAGAACCAGGTACAACAGATATGTTGGCGGCTCAACTAGCGGTCTTGTTACAAACTGTGCCACAGCAGACAAAGCAACCACAATTAGTATAGCAGCCAGTGATTCTCAGTGAGAAGTTGGAACAGAACAACTACTCATTTTGGGCCTGTCGGATGAGAATGACCATCAGAAACAGGGGAAGTTGAGACACATCACGAGAATTCTCGTTGCACCTGCAAAAGCAACTGGGGAGTATACAATATGGAAGCAAACATATCTGATCATTTTCTCATGGATGTTGGACAACATGGAACGCGGCCTTGTGGCCAACTACTTTGAGTACCCTATGGTTAGCAATATCCAGCGAATCTGGAGAAAAATTGAAACGACGCAGCTGAATCCTATGGAATGTACTAGGGACATCGAAACGTTCAATACCATTTGGTCAGAGGCAAGACTTTACCAATTTCTTATCGTCATGGGTGATTGAGTTCGACGCGGAGAAGCGATACCTGTTGAAGGACAAACCAAAGCCCACACCAGAAGAGGCATATGCAGTGATTCAGACAAAACGGGATCAGAGGCTCGTCATGGGATCGGAGTCGCAGACAGGAGAACCATCATTGGTGACTGTCTCAGATGTTGGAGCAGGTCTAGTCGCGAAGCCTCCAGACGGACCACCGGTGGCTGCTGCGGACCATCCCGTACAAGAAGTAGGACAGCGGTACGCCACCAAGTCTCACTTCGACCATGAGAAGAATCTGACGACTCCGTCTTCATCGCGAGGCAACGACGATGACTGGAACAAGCTCAAATGCTCACATTGAAGGAGGTTCCGCCACACCAAGGAGGAGTACTACCATCTCGTGGGCTACCCAGAATGCTGGAGGTTCAACCGACAACAACCATGGTCAGACCTCGGACTGGCGGAACCAGCTGAAACCCACAGGGTAGGGTTTAGAGCGAAAGCATTGGGTAGAGAAAAAGGGAGTAGTTGTTGCGGTAACAATGGGAGAGAAGGTAATTTAGGGTTTTACAAAAAAAAATCCATAATTACAAGTTTGGTCTCTCCAATTTAGTCAAATATTTGAATCAGACTCATAAGTTTGATATGTGTGCAAAGTAGCCTAAAGTATATCTAACAAGTGGTCTAGAATAAAAAAAAACATATAGTATTTGTTGGATTCAGGTGTTACAGACATAATGACATTTGATAAGAATGATCTAGTAGGTCGGTCCACTCCGACGAAGGCATCTATTCAAAGTGCTAATGGAGAGTTATCGACGGTTTATGGAGAAGGGTCTATAGAAATCCCGCACTCGCTTAAATTGAATAATTGTCTTTGTGTACCGAGCCCTTCGTGCAAATTGATGTCTGTTAGCCAAATTACTAAGGAGTTGAATTGCATGGTGTTGATTTACCAAGATTTTTTCCTCTTACATGAAATTCAGTCGGGGAATATGATTGGTCGTGGCACTGAGCGTGGGTGGATGTACTATTTCGACGAGGTGGCTCAACAGGGAACTGTAGTGCTGGCTCACGGAACTATTGACAGGCAACAATGGTTGTGGCACCAACGATTGGGACATCTGTCATCAGGGTATTTCCATACGTTATTTCCTTTTGTGTTAACTAAAAATGATATTTTTACTTGTGAAACTTGTATTATTTCTAAGAGTCGTAAACAATCATATTGTCCTTCTAGGACTAGAGCTGAGTCAGTTTTTTCAAGCAGATTTTTCATTAGTTCATTATGATGTGTGGAGATCTGCCCCAATTTCTGGGTCTTGCATGAATAATACTGTATTTAAGTATTTTGTGTTATTTATAGATGATTGCTCTAGGATGACGTGGGTATACTTCCGTAGGAATAACTATGAAGTTGTTGCCAAATTTTTTGTTTTCCATGAAATGGTTTGAACACAATTTCATACACAAATCAAAGTCCTTCGTTCCGATAAGTGGGGGGATTTGTCAACTCTCAAATGCAATACTTCTTTAGGGAATGAGGTATGATTCATCAAACTTTGTGTTCACACACCCCTCAACAAAATGGGGTGGCATAATGAAAAAATAAAATTATTCTTAAGATGACTCGTGCAATTATGATTGAGTCTCGTGCCCCGACCTACTTCTGGCCTGAAGTGGTAGCCACTTCAGTGTACCTTCTAAATCATCTTCTTACTAAAGTTGTAGATCTAAAAAAAAACTATTCAGATACTCTCACAACATGTGAGTGTTCCGACTACATTAACTCTTTAGCCTCGTATTATTGGGTGCTCTATGTATGTTCATATCCCAAAAACTTATCACTCTAGATTGAAATCATGTGCAATCAAATGTGTCTTTGTAGGATACGACGTCCATAAAAAAAGTATCGTTGTTATCATGCGTCCATACGTCGTCTTTATACGACTATGAATTGTAATTTCCTTGAAACATAATGGTTCTACCCCACTCAACCTAGCGGTCAGGAGAGAGTGTGACAGACCGAGTAAGATGGGTGTCAAGTCCAGTGTGGCCCGAAATGGTTCCAAAAGATTCAGCAGGCAGAATCACCGAGCTACTTCCACACATAGTACAACTTCCTCATGCAGACGATGGTGCAACATATTTCCCAATGAATACTCCTGAGGTAAGTACACCAAATTCAGATAAGGACTATGTTAGTTACTCTGATGAGGTTAGTACATGAGAAATAAGGGAGCAGGAAGATGAACCCACAAAGTATGTGCTACCACCCAGAACCACTCGGGGAGTACCACCGACGCGCTATGAATCAGAATATGTGCCAAGAAAGTCCAGGTATGCAGTGGCTAACCTGGTAAGGGGGAGTCTGACACTAGTGGCTCATGCTTTCTCTGCAACAATGTATTCAGTCGATCTACCCAAAAATGTCCAAGAAGCACAGACAAAGAAAAAGTGGATTGAGACGATGAATGTAGAGATGGAAGCATTGGAGAAAAACATAACTTGGGAAAAATGCATATTTCCACCCAGAAAAAGGGCAGTGGGATGCAGATGGGTATTCACAATAAAGCACAAGGTCGACAGTTCAATCGAGAGGTACAAGGCGAGACTGGTAGTCAAGAGTTACACCCAGATCTATGGGATTGATTACTTAGAGACGTTTTCACCAGTAGCAAAGATTGACACTATCATAGTATTATTCTCTATAACATCAGTTCGATGTAAAAAAATGTGTTCCTCCATGGAGATCTCAGAGAGGAAGTGTACATGGAAGCCACACCTAGCTTGCCAGAAAAAATCGAGAAAGGAGAAGTGTGTCAGTTAAAAAAGGTCATGTATGGATTAAAGCAATCTCTTCGAGCTTGGTTCGGTAGATTCACTACAACCATGAAGAAATATGGTTATAAGCAGATGGGAAAGTAACATGTCTAATCATTTATGTTGATGACATGATCATTACATGTGATGATACAGAAGAGATGGATCTATTCAAGAAGAGTTTGTTTCAAGAATTTGAGATGAACTTGGGCAATCTCAAGTATTTTCTAGGTATTGAAGTATTCCAATCAAAAAGGGGTATCTTCATTTCCCAACAAAAATACATCTTAGATCTTGGTGGAAACATGGATGGCAGATTGTAAGCCAGCTGAAACGCCGATTACTGTCAATCATGGACGGGAGATCACTGAAGAATTCAGACCTACAAACCAAGAGCGGTATCAACATCTAGTCGGGAAGTTGATCTACTTGTCACATACATGACGAGATGTGGCATACTCAGTAGGCGTGCTTAGTCAGTTCATGCATCACCCACAAGAAGAGCATATTTAGGCAGTCATGCGGGTCATAAGGTATCTGAAAGGTACACTCGACAGATGAATCCTATTCCGGAACAATGGTCACCTTGAGGTCGAGGTATTTACAGACGCAGATTGAGCAGGAAGTAAGATGGATAGAATATCAACCTCTGGACACTTTACTCATGTGGGAGGAAACCTAGTGACTTGGAAGAGTAAGAAATGAAGTGGTGACTCTCTCAAGTGCGGAATCCGAGTTTAGACGAATTGCTCGAGGCTTAGAAGATGTATTATGGGTACGAAAACTGTTAATGGAAATTGGATTTCCAGTTATAGGCCCATGTAATGTGTTATGCGATAATAAAGCAGCCACCAACATATCTGAGAACCCAGTTCAACATGATCGGACTAAGCATGTTGAAATAGACAGACATTTCATCAAAGAGAAGTTCGAAAAAGGCGTGATAACACTCTCATATATACGCTCAGAAGATCAACTTGCAGATGTATTGACTAAGACAGTTAATGGATGATTATTTGAAGACATATGGTGCAAGCTAAATGTGTGTGATCCCACAATTCAACTCGAGGGGAGTGTAGTAAAGTATGAACACATAAGAAAACAAATATTCCTAATTCATGATGGTATATATATTAGTTTTCTATTTAGCCTAGTTTCCTATTATCTTACTTTCCTTATACTAGGACAATGTATTGGATGAGTTGTGTAATGCTGTAAAAGTTGTAGAAAATACAGTGTCATCAAAATCGGACTGGACCAGCGGTCCAATCGGGAACCGAACCCATGTCCGGGTTGGTTCAGATAAAAGTCAGTTTTGCAAATGAACTGTGTTTGAACCGGGTTGAATCGGTCGGTTTCCGATTCAGTTTTTAGGCTAATTTTTTTCCAGACCAATCGGTGTTTCGTTTTTCCAGACCGATCAATTTTTAGATTATATATGTATTTTCAGTTTTTTTTGCTTGTGAACAGTGAACCACACGTCAAACCGAGTCTGGTCGGATTGGACCGTCCGAACTAGGAACCAGCCCCCTCGCCGGTTCAAGGGTCGACCCGGTTATAATAACACTGATTTTGAGTTCTAACTTTTATCATTATTCACATTATTATTTTTACCACTCCATCCATTTCATTTCTGCAGGTTTTGCATAGCACTTAAAGTCTTATCGTGAAAGGTTTTTCGTTGTACTGCTTTTCATCTTAATGGTTCGGGTTGTTGACCAACTGAATAGTAACGTGACATTACCGTTGTAAACACCTGATTTTGGCTCGGGATCAAAATACCGTACGCGAGGAATCGATATAAAAAATAAAAATAAAAAAAAAAAAAAAAAAAAATATCTGAAAAAAAAATATCCGAAAAATAAATATCTGAAAAATAAATATCTGATAAAAAAATAATAAAAAAATCAAAAAAATATCTACTTATTTTGTGTATAAATAGAAGAGAGAATGAAAGGATTAGGGGAGGGAGTGGTCGTGAGAAATAAGAGTGAAAGAAGAAGGAAGAGTGAAAAAAAAATAGAGAAAGAGTGAAAAAAAAAAAGAGTGAAAAAAAAAATATATCGATAATTATCGGTCTCGGTTCCTCGTACGGTATTAAACCTCCATTGAGTTAGGTATATTTCTCTCATATTCATATTCATATTCAATATCATATTTTGTATTTTCTAAATGTGAAATAAAATTGAGAGTTTATATACATATATTATCTATTTATGTATAATATACTTGCTAATATATATATATATATCTATATGTATAATATATATTTATATTATGTTTATGTAATACTATTATATTTATATGTATAATATATATTTATATTATGTTTATACTATATATATCTATATGTATAATATATATTTATATTATGTTTATGTATTACTATATATATCTATATGTATAATATATATTTATATTATGTTTATGTATTACTATATATATCTATATGTATAATATATATTTATATTATGTTTATTTATTACTATATATATCTATATGTATAATATATATTTATATTATGTTATCTATTTATCTATATGTATAATATCTATTTATATTATGTCTATGTAATACTATATATATATATTATGTATATGTATATTATGTATATGTATATGTATAATAAAGTATATTATGTATATGTAAAAACAAAAATTTCAAAAAAATGACTTAGGTCTTTCCCAAACTTTGATGAAGGTTACAACTCGGTCCTTGGACTCTCGGGTCATTTCTGGGACGTTATCGAGTGTTATAAACCAAACCGGAAAAGTTTTGGGTCATTTGTGCAAATTGTTTTTCTTAATTCAGCTCTTAAAAAAAAATACATTTTGATTTCCAAACTTTTCTAGACATTCCATGATTTCTAAAAATGTTACAAATAAGTCTAGAATAATTTTCGGGTTATTTTTTAGAATTTTACCAAGTGTTATAAATAAATCTAGAATAGTTTAGGGTCAATTCTGTAATTTTAAAAAATATTTTCAGTTCAATTATATTTTTTTTCGAAAATTACAATTTTGATTCCTAAAATTTTCTGGACATTCCATGACTTTTAAAAATGTTACAAATAAGTCTAGAATAATTTTCGGGTCATTTTAGAACTTTACCAAGTGTTACAAATAAGTCCAGAATGGTTTAGGATCTTTTCTGCAATTTTTGAAATATTTGTCCAATTCAGCTCAAATTTTAATATATTACATTTTGGTCCCTATTTGTTTTTTTTTACATCCTATAACTTCTCAAAATGGGACAAATTAGTCCAACGAGCTTAAAATCTTCAAAAATCATTCGTGCATGTTTTGACACGTTTAAAATGGCTCGAGAGTTAAACTATTTTTTTCGAGCACGATTAATTTTAGTTCTCTTTTGTTTATTTAAAATTAACTCATAAAAAAAAAATCTTTATACATGATTTAAAGAAAATGCATATAGTCTTTTTGGGTCAAACATGATCAAAACGGGCAATTCGGATAAATTGAAAAACATTTCAAAAGCAAACTAAAGTACTGAAAGGGCGAATTATGAGCTTACGAGCTTTTAAGACGTAATCAAACCCCCGAACTCGATTCTCTAGACGTAGACCTTTCTAAGCCCTAGGATGTTAACTCCATGTACCCTAGGCAATTTTAGGATTCCGATTAGCCTTTAATTAATCGGTGGCGACTCTTTCAATTTTTTCGGTCAGGTTGATGACCCCGCTCGACCAGACCCTTCGCTCGCCAAGACCCGACATTTTCAAAAACAAATTTAAAAATATTTCCATGTTTCCGACAATTTGGTGACTCTGCTGGGGACGTCTTTTAGAGGGTTTAGGCTTTGTCATGTTTGCTTTGCCATATTATATTTTTGCCTTATTCGTTTTGACCGTTTTGCTCATGCTTGCAGTTTCAACTTTTGTCTAAAAGGCGATGTAATTGTAATAATTTTAAAAAAAAAAATTAAAATTCTTGTTTTGCACACACCACGCTGGTTACCATTACCCGCTCGGACCTGGAGCACATTAAGAGCTTAGGGAGTTTAGTAGGGGAATGCGCCCGGAGCGGTTTGGACCGCCGACACGCACCTAAAAAACTCAACTCGATGATCGGAATGGGCCTATGATCCTCTACAGGGGGTGAGGTTCCGCCGGTTCAGAGGACCTAGAAATTTCATCCCGTTAGAACAAAAGCCCCACACCACGCTTAACTTTTTACCAGTTTCGTGTTTGTTCCTTTTTTTGTGTTTTGTTTTGGCCATAGATTATGACATGTATAGGATTGGGCCTTTTGTATTCCATAAACCTCTGTAAATGTAATAACTTAGTAGTGACATTTACTTTCTCGCACTTGCATTGCATTTTTCTAAAAAAAAAAAAATGTAAGTTCCGTTCATTTTGTCTTGTATCCTTAGGACGTTTCACATATCATCTTTGGTAAGGATGAAGCAGACAAACCACTGTCCTCGCACCAAGGCCATTCAGCCCCCCACGGGCGAAATTGCCCGAATATGGAAAGCCATGACAAAAGAGGATCAGAAGTACGTGAATGAGAACATTGGCGAGGTTCATGAACTCGCAAACTACAAAGTCAACTGGGCTCTCCTCGATGCTTTGTCTGATTTTTGGGATGTAAAAAAACGCCGTCTTCGTGATAAACAACAATGAACTCACACCTACGCTCGAAGAATACCGTCAACTTGTTCAAGGGGTAGATTGGGATCGTGGAATTGTTCAACCCGACCTCCAACAAAGAGGCGAAGATAGTACATTGGCCAAACTGCTCAAAGTCACAACAAACAAAATGTCCACCGAGCTCAGGTTGAATGGAGGTCATGGCTTATCTATTGAACTTTTGGTATATTGGATAGAGCACCAAATTGCCGATAAAACAAATGCCCCGGGGAGATGCCATGCTTTTATTTTACTTGTTTTGGGAACGGTCGTATTTCCCTTTTCTAATGGTCTCATCGATTCAGCTATGGCTAAGATCATTACCCAAGTAATAGAAGGCAAGGGTTTCGTGACGGCATTGCTCGCCGAAACCATTGCATCTCTAAACATTTTAAAAACAAAAGGGAAAGGAGAACTAAAAGCAAGTCCGACCTTACTTCAGATTTGGTTCTTAAGCCATATAAAAGAATTTGGCATGAATTTTCCCCGGGCAAACTTTTTAGGTCACAAAAGGGTTATCTCGAGAATGTTAGGTCGATCATTGTTCGAAGCTGAGAAATGGAAAGCCCTCGATTGGAAAATTTATATTTCAAAATTAACGCATAAGGACATTTTATGGACGGCTAGATGGTTACCCATCCACCGTTCTACCATCCTTAGATGCAAAACTTTCGAGGGAGTTCCGCTTCTCAGCCATAGAGGATCCATGACTACCTACCCTTCCCGAGTTATTCGACAATTCGGTGGTTTCCAAGATATTCCGGTGCACATTCATGGACCCCCAAGATCATACAAGTGGCACAGCCGAGCAGACATTGCAAACTCACTACGAGACTCAGTTCGACAAGTGAATGATGATTGGGGAAACCGAGTCCCACTATTCATAAATCTGATGGAAGACTCCACGACAAAGGAAAACGAGTACCATGCGACAACAAAGTACATTCATAAGTTCTACTCGGCACCCGCAAGTCCGCCTTTTGACCCGGAGGAGATAATCGGGGATAGACCCAAGCAATCACCGTCATCTCACGAGGACATCTACGCGATCATGAAATCTAGGGTGGAAATTCAAAGTATTGCTTGGGATGATGAACACTCTAGATCCAAGAAAGAAATCCAACGCCTCCGCAATGAGGTACGGTGTGTGCGAAATGAAGTGAAAAGTCGGGATCGCACCTTGGAGAAATGTGAGGGCAAAATAGCTGAGTTGAATGACACCCTTGAACAGTCCAGACGAAGGGCGAGGCAATTAAAAAGATTTTCGAAATGCATGTCCCCGACCTTCCTTCGAACCAAGGAGCAAGCGACAAATGCACTCAACGAGCTGCGTCGTCGTGTGAAACGTCTTAAGAATTAGACTTTGATTGACCAACTCCTTTTAGAGTATTGTTTGAAAAAACTTTTGTCGTATATGTCATCAAAGCCCACGAATGGAATGAACGGAACATGCATATTAAAACAAAAACATGCATGATTAATTGTGTATTTACCATTCTTACTATGATATTTGAATGATTTAGGCACATCTGGCAAGAACAAGCCCGATACACACTCGCGGGTTCGTTCAAAGGGAACGAATGGAGCAACCAAATCAAAGCCCTCCACCAGGTTTTCCGGAACCCATGCGACAGGTGACAAATCCGGCACCTCAGGAATATGAAGAGAGGATCATCCAGCTCGAACAGACTATACACAGCATGAATGCTGGCATTGCTGGTATGACATCCCGGTTCGAGCAAATGTTCGTTTTTCTAAACGCCCAGGCAGCCACCTCGTCTTCTCAAGCAACACCTCCGCCCGTAGTACCTCATCAATCCATGCCAAGTACTTTGGTCTTACCCGACCAAGCTCCACCTACCACATATGGTCACCCCAAGCAAGCTCCACCTCCCACATATGGTCACCCCGAGCAAGCTCCACCTACCACATATGGTCACCCCGAGCAAGCTCCACCTCCCACATATGGTCATCCTGACCAAGCTCCACCTCCCACTTATCCTGTTCAAGCCCCACCTCCCACATACGGCCATCCCAACCAAGCTCCACCTCCTACATACGACTGTCTTAATCAAGTTCCACTACACGTACATGACCCTCATGATCAAGCGTTTCCTCTTCAACATGATCGTGTTGCACCTCCTATACCTGTTTACCCCAACCAGGTCACACGACCCACATTTGGCCTCCCCAATTACTCGGTCACAGTCGTCCCGGTCGAGACTGAACAAGACAAGCGGTTGAAGCATATTGAAGAAAAGATGAGGTCTATTCAAGGAGTAGATCGGTTGGGAGATTTGAATTTCTCTGATCTTGCTCTATTTCAGGAAATCCCAATGCCCGATAAATTTAAGGTGCCAGACTTTGAAAGGTTCGCTGGAATAGGACATCCGATTGTTCACCTCAAAATCTACATGGCAAAAATGACTCCATATCAGTAGTATACCAAGTTGATGGTCCAGACTTTCCAGGAAAGTTTGAAAGGGGAGGCGCTGGTCTGGCTCGCAGGATTAAGAACGGAGCAAGTGCCAACTATGGAAGAGCTGGCCAAGCTTTTCCACCGCCGATATAAGCACAATCTGGATAACGCTCCTACTCGCCTTGATCTTCAGGCTATGGAGATGAAAGAGGGACAATCTTTCAAAGATTATGTGTCTGAGTGGAGGGGAAAGGCCAACTGAATGAACCCGCCTCTCGGACAGAACGAGGCGGTTCCGATTTTTATCAGCACTCTTAAGGGTATATATTATACCCAAATGATGAGTCAATCCACAGCGGAATTTTCAAATCTCATCATGACGGGCGAATTGATTGAGCGAGGGCTTCGGTCCGGAAAGATTGAAGACCCTTACAAAAGTGCAGCGGATCCTAAGAAAACTGGAACAAAGAAGCCTACTCCGACCATAGGCGCGGTCTATCCAAACCCTTACCAGGCTCCATACTGTGCTCTGTATCAACAATACCAACCATCACCGGTAGTCCCGATGCCTCAGGCTCCTCGAGCCCCACAAGGATCAACCTCTCTGCCTAACCCACAAGATTTTGTCAACCGAGGTGGGAACCAAAGGAGATTCCGAGAGCCCCGACAATTTACCCCGCTTACAATACCGTTGGTTGAATTGTACAAAAAGGCTTTGGCTCAAGGGCTTATAGGTCCTGAGGTTCTGAGTCCCGAAACGAGAATTCTGGCTAATGAATCAAATTCAAAATGTGAGTTCCACATGGGAGCACCTGGGCACAGCACTAACAATTGCCATCGCCTGAAGTACAGAATACAAGACCTTATCGATCATAAGTATCTGGTCTTAAATCCCATTTCGCCACCGAATGTCAATACCAATCCGCTACCCAACCATGCTTCAGGCTCAGTCAACATGATCTTATTAGAAGAAGAACCAACCCCTTTGCTCAGCCCTATGGGTCGGGAAATGATAAAAAATTATGTGTCGATGATTACCCCACTAATCATTGACTACATACCGCAAGAACCAGCACCATTTAAGTACGAGAGCAACAAAAGGGTACCGTGGAACTATTGGGGGCATGCAGAAGGATCGGCGAAAAATGAAAACATTTTCAGTATGACTCGATCTGGACGTTGCTATATCCAGCCAGAAAACCCGCCCAAGGAAAAGGAGGTAGAGGGAGCCCAAAAGAAGAAGGTAACTGAAGAAGAAGCCAGCAATTTCATGAAAATTGTAAAGTATGTTGAGTACAAGGTCGTGGACCAGTTGCGCAGAACCCCAGCGCAGATATCTTTGTTGGCTCTGTTGTTGAGTTCTGAACCACACCGAGAGACATTAATGAATGTTTTGAAGGAAGCCATAGTACCAAAGGAAATTTCAACCCGCCAAGTGGAGAAACTCATCGGTTCAGTTTTTGCTAGCCAAATCGCCTTCGGGGATGAAGAGTTGGGTTCTGAGGGACAACAACATGTCAAGGCCCTCCACATCGTGTGCAAGAGCAAGGAATACGTTCTCTCAAGAGTAATGATTGACAACGGCTCAGCTTTGAATGTATGTCTGATGTCCACCCTCCAACATATGAAGATAGATTCATCCCTCATCCGTCCAACCAAGAGTGTTGTTCGAGCTTTTGATGGCACTATAAGGGAGGTAGAAGGAGAAATTGAATTACCATTGGAGATTGGTCCATGCGTGTTTAGCGTAACTTTCAAAGTCTTGGACATTCCAGGGGTCTACAGTCTACTTTTGGGAAGACCTTGGATACATGCCGCTGGTGCAGTGCCTTCTACTCTGCATCAGAAAGTAAAATTTATATCTGAGGACCGCATGGTTGTGATCGATGGGAAGGAAGATTATAACATCTATAAGGAGACTTCCGTACCTTTCATCGGAATCGAAACCGAAGATGCATTGTCTTTCCATGCCTTCGATCTCATTTCTGTGATTAGGGATTGGGGAGAGCCAGCACCAGACAGAGCCGAGCTAATGGTGGGGAAGATCATATTGGGAAACAACTTCATCTTAGGACGCGGTCTGGGAATCCACGGTTAGGGCATCATACACCCAATATCTCCAAGGAAGAACAAAGGGACTTTCGGAGTGGGTTTCCTTCCTAATTTCAAAGATTACGAAGTCGCTCGAAGGAAACGTTTTACCGGAAATTCACGGGCATTGTTGTTTCCTCCCCTCGCTGTTTCATTTCCTGGCCCACCACAAATGATTCAACCCGACGTCGTTGTTGCTTCTCACAAAGGCTTATCAGACTTGTTTTCGATCGGTGTTACCATTGGAGCCCTGCTTGATGAAGCTCCCTCATGCCTTTTTGTCCGTCCACTTGCTAGTGGGGAGAATACCACAAACTGGATGACATTACCTGCTTATGCATTTTCTCGTAGTAATAATGAGAACAATACCTCTAGAGAACACAAGGGGAAACATGATTCAATCTCGTACAAAGACACCCTTGCTGAATCTGACTCTGTACATTACGGAGAAGGATCCGGTGAGGAGGATGTAACGAAAGAAATTGAAGAAAGTTGGGACAGGTATGAGAAAGACAAACTCCTAACAACAGAAGTCACTGAGGTCATAAACATCGGCACTCCCGAGGAACCACGCGAATTGAAGATTGGGACAAGTCTGAGTCCTAACCAAAGAACTCGGATGATGGATTTTCTAAAAGAATACCTTGAGATTTTCGCCTGGTCATATGCTGACATGCCAGGCCTTGATTCGTCAATCGTGGAGCACGTTCTGCCATTAGACACTGAGAACTTTCGACCCAAGAGACAACACCTGAGGAGACAAAGTCCCGACCTAATCCTTAAAATTAAGGAAGAGATCATCAAGCAAATTGACGCTGGATTCGTAGAAGTTTGCAACTATTCTGAATGGGTAGCAAATATTGTTCCAGTACCCAAGAAGGACGGCCGTGTCCGCATCTGTGTCGACTATCGAGATCTTAACAAAGCCAGCCCGAAGGATAATTTCCCTCTGCCTCATATCGATATGTTGTTCGACAACACGGCACGTCATATGATGTTCTCGTTCATGGACGGATTCTTAGGATACAACCAGATCAAGATGTCTGAGGCAGATAAGTCAAAAACTGCATTTGTCACAATGTGGGGAACATTTTGTTACAGAGTTATGCCTTTCGGTTTAAAAAATGCAGGGGCAACCTACCAAAGGGCAATGGTGACACTGTTCCACGACATGATGCACAAACAGATCGAGGTGTACGTAGATGATATGATTGCAAAGTCTCAAGAAGGTGAAGATCACTTGATCAATTTACGCATACTATTTGAAAGGCTCAAGAAGTACAAGTTACGTTTAAACCCGACTAAATGCACTTTTGGAGCCACATCAGGCAAGTTATTGGGTTTCATAGTAAGTGAGAATGGAATTGAAGTAGACCCTGACAAAGTCAAGGCGATACAAGAGTTACCCCCACCATCGACCGTCAAGCAGGTCTGAAGCCTTTTAGGACGTTTGAATTACATTGCGCGTTTCATCGCAAATATGACAACCAAGTGTCAACCTTTATTTCGTCTTTTACGTAAGAACGCTCGTATAATCTGGGATGAAGAAGGCCAGAACGCCTTAGAGTCCATAAAAAAAATACCTGATGAGCCCACCAGTCCTGGTGCCGCCAACTCCAGGACGACCGCTCATTATGTATTTAACAGTGCACCAAGACTCGTTGGGGTGCATGTTGGGACAACTCGATGTGACTGGAAAGAATGAGCATGCCATATACTACGTGAGTAAGAAATTCACGGAGGGTGAAACAAAGTATCAAGAGGTGGAAAGGATATGTTGCGCACTCGTGTGGGTAATGCAGCGACTTCGCCAATATACGTTGTACTACACAATACGTCTGTATTCAAAGATGGATCCCGTGAGATACCTTTTAAATAAACCAGCATGGACAAAAAATATCGCCAAGTGGCAAGTTCAATTATCTGAGTATGACATAGAATTTGTGCCTCGAATTTCTGTGAAGGGGCAAGCAATCGCCGATCATTTAGCGGAGTTTCCCATAGACGATGATCACTTGATCAACTCTGAATTCCCAGATAGGGAGATTATGCAAGTAGAAGAAGAAGGGATGTCAAAGGCAAATTGGAGAATGTACTTCGACGGTGCTGTGAATTCAGTCGGAGGGGGTATCGGGGCAGTGCTCATCTCACCAAAGGGGCAACACTTTCCAGTGGCAGCCAAGGTCATCTTCCACTGTACCAACAACATCGTAGAATATGAGGCATGCGTTCTCGGCATGCGAGCTGCACTAGACCTCGAAGTGAAGAAACTAGAAGTATTTGGAGATTCAATGTTAATCATCCTCCAAACGACATGGGAATGGAAGACGAGGGATGCCAAACTCCAGCCATACCACGAGCACCTTGAGGATTTAGCTGCAGAATTTGAAGACATCACTTTCACTCATATGCCGAGAAATAATAACCAATTTGCAGACGCATTGGCAACACTCGCATCAATGAGTAAAATTTCACCAGGAAATCAGGTACTACCAGTGGAGATCAAGATAAAAGAGGTTCCAGCATATTGTTATGCAGTTGAAGAGTCAGACGGTCAGCCGTGGTTCACTGACATAAAAAAATACCTGGAGTCCGGAGAGTTCCCAGAAGGTGCCACAAGAAATGACCGGAAGGTCGTACGAAGGATGGCTTGCAATTATTTTATCAGTGGCCCGACCTTATACAAAAGATCATTTGATGATACCCTTTTGAGATGCGTGAATGCCAAAGAAGCTGAGCGCTTAATGGAAGAAATTCACGAAGGTTGTTGTGGCCCACACATGGGCGGGCTAATGCTATCAAAAAAGATAATGAGACTTGGATACTTTTGGTCCACCATGACGTCTGATTGTATGAGACACGTACAACATTGTCACCTCTGTCAAGTATACGCAGATCAAATCCACGCGCCACCACACGAACTCTATCCCATGACTTCCCCGTGGCCTTTCTCAATGTGGGGTATTGATGTAATCGGTATGATCTCTCCAAAGGCGTCTAATGGTCATCAATTCATATTGGTGGCGATTGATTATTTCACCAAGTGGATAGAGGCTATCAGCCTAGCGTCAGTAACGGCAAAAGCGGTCGAGCGTTTCATTAGGCAGGATATCATCGCGCGTTATGGGGTTCCGGAGTCAATCATCACAGATAATGCCAAAAATCTGAATAATAAATTGGTTGATGGATTGTGTGACCAATTTAAGATCAAGCATAGAAACTCGTCTCCATATCGTCCACAAATGAATGGCGCAGTAGAAGCAGCAAATAAGAAGATCAAGAAGATCATAGAGAAAATGACTGTCAATTATAAGGACTGGCACGACAAGCTGCCTTGGGCACTCATGGCATACATGACCTCAATACGGACATCAACAGAGGCAACCCCATTTTCCCTTGTTTACGGGACTGAAGTCGTGCTGCCAATTGAAGTAGAAATCCCGTCAGCAAGGATCCTCGCTGAAGCAGAGATGGACGAATCAGAATGGGCGAGAGGCAGATACGAGCAATTAAATCTCATAGATGAAAGGCGGCTCATCGCGCTGTGTCATGGGCAATTGTACCAGCAACGCATGGCTCGTGCATTTAACAGGAAGGTACGTCCAAGAGAATTACAAGCAGACGATCTAGTTCTCAGAAAAATCCTGCGAGTCAATCCAGGCTCTCGGGGCAAGTTCGTGCCTAAATATGAAGGGCCTTATGTTGTCAAAGAGGTTTTCAGTGGAGGAGCCCTAATCATCACCGATATGGACGGCCAAGAACTCCCTAGTCCAATCAATATGGACGCAGTCAGAAAATACTATCCTTAAGGACTTCGTAACCAGAATACGAACCTCCAAAAGTGAGAAAATTCCTGCTAAATCGAAAATCCGAAAGGCCGGTTTAGGCAAAAGTTAGGTAAGAGAGGCATGATTGAAAATCCCCAAAAGGACCATCATGGCAATAGGAGAGGAATCAAATCCCTGCTAGGTTGAAAACCCGAAAGGGCGACCTAGGCAAAAATTAAGGGAACCGAGAGGTGCGATAAAAAAAAAAATCGTAGCAAAAGGAAAGAAAATCGAGAGAAAAAAAAATCATCGACGACTAACACATGTAGTTATCCAGCTTTTGGAGTCACACACAAAAAAAAACTGAAAAAAAAAAAACAAAAAAAAAACGAGCGGAGCCTTTAGGTGTCCACCCTCCACAAGTCGTACTCGATGACCAGAACCTGTAGTTATCCAGCTTCTGGGAGTCACAAGCCGACAAACGGACCCTTTAGGTGTTCAGCCTCCGCAAGTCATCCTCGATGACCAGAACCTGTAGTTATCCAGCTTCTGGGAGTCACAAGCCAACAAGCAGAGCCTTTAGGTGTTCAGCCTCTGCAAGTCATCCTCGATGACCAGAACCTGTAGTTATCCAGCTTCTGGGAATCACAAGCCAACAAGCAGAGCCTTTATGTGTTCAGCCTCTGCAAGTCATCCTCGATGACCAGAACCTGTAGTTATCCAGCTTCTGGGAGTCACAAGCAGACAAGCGGAGCCTTTAGGTGTTCAGCCTCCACAAGTCATCCTCGATGACCAGAACCTGTAGTTATCCAGCTTCTGGGAGTCACAAGCCGACAAGCGGAGCCTTTAGGTGTTCAGCCTCCACAAGTCATCCTCGACAAACCGGACCTGTAGTTATCCAGCTTCTGGGAGTCACGAGCTGACAAGTGGAGTCTTTAGGTGCTCAGCCTCCGCAAGTCAACCCCAACGAGTCACAAGCCGACGAGCGCACCATTTAGGTGTTCAGCCTCCGCAAGTCATCCTCGATGACCAGGACCTGTAGTTATCCAGCTTCTGGGAGTCACATGCCGATAAGCGGAGCGTTTAGGTGTTCAGCATCCGCAAGCCATCATCAACGAGTCACAAGCCAACAAGCGGAGCCTTTAGGTGTTTAGACTCCGCAAGTCATCCTCGATGACCAGAACCTGTAGGTATCCAGCTTCTGGGAGTCACAAGCCGACAAGCGGAACCTTTAGGTGTTCAGCCTCGACAAGTCATCCTCGACAAACAGGACCTGTAGTTATCCAGCTTCTGGGAGTCACAAGCCGATAAGTGGAGTCTTTAGGTGCTCATCCTCCGCAAGTCAACCCCAACGAGTCACAAGCCGACGAGCGGACCCTTTAGGTGTTCAGCCTCTGCAAGTCATCCTCGACAACCAGGACCTGTAGGTGTCCAACGTCTGGGAATCACCAGTTGATGAAAGTTTAGACGCTCAGTCTCCACAAATCATCGTCAACGATCGGGACCTATAGGTGTCTAGCTTCCGAAAGTTGCGTGATGATGTTTGTCTACTGTGTAAATAATGAATAAAGAGGAGCCAAAATCAGTTGTTTGTCTTTGAACACACACTCATGAGATCACTTTCATGAGCGCATGTCCAAAGAGGGGCAACTATAAACACCTGATTTTGGCTCGGGATCAAAATACCGTACGCGAGGAATCGATATAAAACAATTTAAAAAAAAAAAATTAAAAAAATATCCAAAAAATAAATATCTGAAAAAAAAAATCAAAAATCAAAAAATAATAAAAAAATAAAAAAATATCTACTTATTTTGTGTATAAATAGAAGAGAGAATGAAAGGATTAGGGGAGGGAGTGGTCATGAGAAATAAGAGTGAAAGAAGAAGGAAGAGTGAAAAAAAAATAGAGAAAGAGTGAAAAAAAATAAGAAAAGAAAAAGAGTGAAAAAAAAATATATCGATAATTATCGGTCTCGGTTCCTCGTACGGTATTAAACCTCCATTGAGTTAGGTATATTTCTCTCATATTCATATTCAATATAATATTTTGTATTTTCTAAATGTGAAATAAAATTGAGAGTTTATATACATATATTATCTATTTATGTATAATATACTTGTTAATATATATATCTATATCTATATGTATAATATATATTTATATTATGTTTATGTAATACTATTATATTTATATGTATAATATATATTTATATTATGTTTATACTATATATATCTATATGTATAATATATATTTATATTATGTTTATGTATTACTTTATATATCTATATGTATAATATATATTTATATTATGTTTATTTATTACTATATATATCTATATGTATAATATCTATTTATATTATGTCTATGTAATACTATATATATATATTATGTATATGTAAAAACAAAAATTTCAAAGAAATGACTTAGGTCTTTCCCAAACTTTGATGAAGGTTACAACTCGGTCCTTGGACTCTCGGGTCATTTCTGGGACGTTATCGAGTGTTATAAACCAAATCGGAAAAGTTTTGGGTCATTTGTGCAAATTGTTTTTCTTAATTCAGCTCTTAAAAAAAATACATTTTGATTTCCAAACTTTTCTGGACATTCCATGATTTCTAAAAATGTTACAAATAAGTCTAGAATAATTTTCGGGTTATTTTTTAGAATTTTACCAAGTGTTATAAATAAATCTAGAATAGTTTAGGGTCAATTCTGTAATTTTAAAAATATTTTCAGTTCAATTATATTTTTTTTCGAAAATTACAATTTTGATTCCTAAAATTTTCTGGACATTCCATGACTTTTAAAAATATTACAAATAAATCTAGAATAATTTTCGGGTCATTTTAGAACTTTACCAAGTGTTACAAATAAGTCCAGAATGGTTTAGAGTCTTTTCTGCAATTTTTGAAATATTTGTCTAATTCAGCTCAAATTTTAATATATTGCATTTTGGTCCCTATTTGTTTTTTTTGACATCCTATAACTTCTCAAAATGGGACAAATTAGTCCAACGAGCTTAAAATCTTCAAAAATCATTCGTGCATGTTTTGACACGTTTAAAATAGCTCGAGAGTTAAACTATTTTTTTCGAGCACGATTAATTTTAGTTCTCTTTTGTTTATTTAAAATTAACTCATAAAAAAAAATGTTTATACATGATTTAAAGAAAATGCATATAGTCTTTTTGGGCCAAGCATGATCAAAACGTACAATTCGGGTAAATTGAAAAACATTTCAAAAGCAAACTAAAGTACCGAAAGGGCGAATTATGAGCTTACGAGCTTTTAAGACGTAATCAAACCCCCGAACTCGATTCTCTGGACGTAGACCTTTCTAAGCCCTAGGATGTTAACTCCATGTACCCTAGGCAATTTTAGGATTCCGATTAGCCTTTAATTAATCGGTGACGACTCTTTCAATTTTTTCGGTCCGGTTGATGACCCCGCTCGACCAGACCCTTCGCTCGGCAAGACCCGACATTTTCAAAAACAAATTTAAAAATATTTACAAAACGGGTCGGGAAAGTCAGATTCGACGTCCGACAACCGTGGTGGATGAAAAATAAATATAAATTAGAAAAAAAAATGTTGAAACAATGTGCTTTTGACAAAACAAGTTCGGGGTCGAACCGATTCAGAACTGAATTGATTTGTAAAAAAACAATACTTTTTTATGTTTCTAAAAAACTGGTCTGGTTTATGAAAAAAGAATTGGTCTGGTTCAAACCGATTCAAAACCGGTTCAAATTATTATGGTCTGATTTTTTTAATAACAATTTTGGTTTGGAAATAATCTGGTTCAAACCGAACCTAAACCAGCTAAAATTCCTGTCCAACACAATGAATCGTCTGAAAAAATACTGAACCGACTGAAAAACACTGAACCGACTGAAAAATACACTAAACTGATTGAAAATTTGTTCCACAGCCGACTAAAATCCTGACCAACATCAACATACGAGAGTCCAATATATCTCTAGATTTGGTTTATTGAAGACATCTCTAGGTTTGATTTAATTTCAGACCAATTTAGTTTATTTTGCTTCAAACCGATTCTAAAATTATATAGGTTTAAAATGGTTTCATTTAAATTTAAGTATAAACCAGTATCAAAAAACGAGTCGAGTCGAACCGATTCGAACTGGATTTTTGGTACTATTTTGAACTGTTCTAGTTGAAGCCTAAAAACACTGGTTTGGTTTTGGAACTAGTTCGACCGAACCGGTTCGAACCAAACCAAACCAGTTCCAGACTAGACCAGTTCATCTGAACCGGATAATTTGAACAAGCCTAGCTGTAGTCTAATAATGGGGTTTAGAACGTGAGATCCTTGGGATCCTCGATGATCTTCGCTAGTGTTTGCATGAATGACGCTAAATCAGCTCCATAGATTACTCTGTGATCTGCTGTCACATTGACCTGCAAATACGGTGGTTTCATAAATAGCAGAAAAATGCATGCATGCATGAGAAAAGGTTGCCTTACCTGCATTTGATTCTTCATACCCATCCGACCATCCTTCGTACCCACCAATGTTGGTTGAGAAGCACCGACGGCCATGATTGCTCCCTGTGTCACAAGAAAAAAGCTTAATCACATTATTGCATACTGAAATTGGGTACACAAACTATATAAAGGCATTAAACTTCTGGCAACAAATAATGTTATTATGTAACCAGGCAAGATAAATATGCTTACAGTTCCAGGGGGAAGGATGGCATCAAACCGATCAACTCCAAACATTCCAAGGTTAGAGAGTGTAAAAGTACCTACAATAGAGCAAGCATTTTGGATATATCATGAAAAAATTATAGAAGCCAATCATGAATTTTATATTTATATACAGGGACCGATCTAGGAACCAAGAGTTAGTGGGTGCACAAATACGTTTTCATCTATATTACCGAAAAGTTGATTGGATCGTTCACAAAAATATAGGTGCATTCGCCTCACTAAACGGTCATTAAAGCTCTAAGAGTTGCTTGTCCAAGATAATGTAAAACCACATTGCTCGATATTGGCAGATGCTAAAATTAAAATAAAGTTTTTAAAAGAACGAAACAGAAGAATAGTATAAAAAGGAGAAGACAAACACCATACAGATCTGTCCCTGTATATTTGCATTCCCAATTGACAAACAAAATATTGGAATGTACATACCAGTAGTGTATTCATGTGGCTGCAATTGCTTCGCACGGGCTTTATCAACCAACTCCTTCCACTTTCTCGATAATGAATAAATATCAACCTAAGAATTTCCATCAATGTAATCATATCATTTCTCCAATTCATTAATAACAATGAACAACCTTTGTCATGAAATTAGATAGAGCGAAATGATCAGGACAAGACAGAGTACTTTGTCAGCATCTTGAAGAACAGGTGTTATGAGACCACCATCAATAGCTACAGCAACTGCAATGTTGATGTTACTGTTGTATATGAAGCTATTGCCATCACGACAACTGGAATTGATCACTGGGTGCTTCACCAGAGCAAGAGCCGTTGCTTTTGCTAGCAATGCTGTCATTGTAACTCCCTTGGATTTGATCTAGAGGAAAAAACAATGGGTTACAATGCTATTACCATCTACAAACATCTCATGTTGATGATGGACAGGACAAGGATTGTTTTTCAAATGTCAAGAGTTTGCTCGATTTTCATCCATTTTACATTAACATTGCAGCTTATATAAGGATTTACGCGTAATATCTTCTGTATTAGCTATACATAGAGCGAGTCACCGAATCAATGCCATTCATTGTCAGTAGTAAATGCATCTAAAATGTAGATACATTCAACATTCCATTCCATTTGTAGCAAACATAACATAATTTCATTCTGTGCCATGAGAGCAACATGCCAAGGAATAGCATTTTCAGATACACAATCTCCATCTACACCACCACCAACATAGTACCCAAAAAGAAGTTGAAAATATTTCCAATAATTCAACATTAAAGTTTTCCATTCAACTATTTGGGGCAGTAGAAGTTCCAAGAGACGTAACAAGATCCTTTTTTGTTGTTGTTGTGTGTGTGTGTGTGTGCGCCATGGTGATAAGAAGAACATGAAACATGTCAAACTAAGAAACTCAAGCAAAGTTTAACCTTTGATATCAGTGAAATTAAAAACCCATACCAAAACATATAGCTTCAAGAACAACATGATATATAGATGACTAGATGAGTATCATCCAATTGGCTGAAGAATCCATAATGCACGTGATTCATGGCAGCTCAATGTAAAACTCGAATACGCAGTGCTCTAACGAAGATCCAGAAATTCAACTTAGTTATTTGCTTCAGTTTAGTGTAAAATTGGAGCCAATAATTACCAAAGTATATCTGAAGTTCTGAACTGTAGGAGAGAGACTAAGCTACCTTCTTGTAAAGCACATCAAGCGCATCAGTGGTGATAGTGTACCCAACTCTGAAAGTAGGCACACTCAAGCTCTCCACCATGTTCCTGCTCACTGCTCTCTGCATTGTTGTGAATGGCACCACCGTCCCCAACTCAATTGACGGGGCTGCTGCTGACGCTGCAGCAGCTGCACGACTCGAAGGTGCGGGCGCACACACAGCTGCCTCAGCAGCCGCATTGACATCCTTGGCTACAATTCTCCCCATAGGCCCACTACCCACAATGCTGGCCAAGTCGACCTTCAGTTCCTTGGCCAATTTCTTCGCGTATGGGGACGCCACCACTCGCTTTCCTCCTTCTGACGCTGGGTGTACCGACGATCCCACAGAAGCAGATGTCTTCATCAGAGGTGCGGCGGCTGAGGGAGCTGGGCTCATGGCCTGTGGCTCCTGAACGGTCGCCGATGCCGCTGGGTCTGAGCTCCCAGCGCGGGACTTAGCTTCCGCAATCTCTTCTTCACTTTCCGCCAAAAGCGCAATGGCCGATCCCACGGCAGCCACACCGCCTTCCTCGACCATGATTGCGGCCAGATAGCCGTCGTAGAAGGTCTCGACGTCCATGTCGGCCTTATCAGACTCAACAACGACGACGCTCTCTCCCTTGGAGAGCTTATCCCCCTCGGATTTAATCCAAGAGACGATCTTCCCCTCCGTCATTGTGGAGCTGAGAGCAGGCATGAAGATCTCGCGGATCTTGGCCTGTGTGGGGATTCTCGCCGTACGGTTTCTGGAAATGGGAGTTGCCAAGCTCCGTAGGAAAGGGCAAGTGGGTATGAACGTAGTTCGAAGAACGTGAGCCATCGGAGAACCAGCACTAGCAATACTGTGGTTTGAGAGAAGGGAAGAAGAAGAAGAGTGTAAGCATATGGGATAGAAGTGAATTACCATTTTTTGGTTATTTACTTAGTTACACATGTTTGACCAATGTTCAGAATGGTTACACATGTTTCAAAATGTGATTAATTGATTTTGAAATGTGACTATTTGTTTTTTTACTGTTCACCATTAGAAATCACAGTTAAGTCACTATTTAGATACGTAAAATAACGTAATTACCCCTAGAATCATCTTCAAGAACAAGAATCGAAGAACCCAGAATCGCTATTTCTGGGTTCTGCATTTTTGGGTTCTTGAGAACCCAGAAACAGCATTTCTGGGTTCTTGAGAACCCAGAAACAACATTTTTGGTTCTTGAAGTTCTGTATTGCAGTATATGTTATCACCAAATGTGATTAAATGGTCATACATGTTTCTCTATAATGTGATTAAAAAGTCATACATGTTTCTTTATAATGTGATTAAATTGATACTGTTGTTTGAAATGATGTGATTAAAAGGTTCGACATGTTACCCACAATGTGAAGAACCCAGATCGCGATTCTGGGTTCTTCAAGAACTCAGAAATGTTGTTTCTGGGTTCTTGAGAACCCAGCAGAACCCAGAAATGCGATTCTGGGTTCTCAAGAACATCGAATCGATTTTGATTCGATTCTGGGTTCTCAAGAACATCGAATCGAATTTGATTTGATCCTGGTTCTTCAATCATTCCATGTGTTCTTCAATACAACTAAGGGCATAATAGTCATTTCACAATTCAATAATATGTTAAAAAATTAATTAACGTTAAAATTAACGGTTAACTAACATAATAACCAATTAATCACATTGGGAAAAACATGTGTAACCAATTAGTTACATAGCAAAACCAATTAATCACATTTTGAAACATGTGTAACCATTCTGAACATTGATCAAACATGTGTAACCAATTAAGTAATTAACCCTTTTTTTTCGAAACTAAATATTCACTCTCTTTTGCACATGCAAGGGATATAATAAAATCTTATTTTACTCTCTTAGTATTTATAGTAGATATATAATTTGCACTTTGCGCATTAATTGGTTACACATGTTTCAAAATGTGATGAATTGATTTTGCTACGTGACTAATTGGTTTTTCTACTGTTCATCGTCAGAAATCACTGTTAGTCACTATTCTAACATATGAAATGACAATATCACCCCAGAAAGACACCATGGAGAACACTCTGAGTTGCTGTATGCCGCAACCGATGTTGGTCAAGTGCAGAAGATCTGAGTTGATGTGCCAGAGCAGAAGATACTCAGCGGTTCTATGCTTCAGAATCTCGAACAAAAAATTCTCATCCAGATGCGTGAACCCAATCTCCGTAGGGAATCATCTCGGTTTTGAGTCTCTCGAGCATCGGTCTTCAATTTCAATTAGATCAGTCAAAATCGATTTTGTGATTTTTTCAATTTCTTCCACTGTGATTTCTGATTCTGCTATGGAAGATGAAGAATAGTGAAGAAGAAAGATGAAGAACTTCACAGGGAGGTGGAGTAGGGGAAACAAGGGAGAGGCTCGTGAAAGTGACAAAAGAGTAGACAAGTCTTTTCAAATATCGTAAATTAGTTAAATATGGGGTCAAGTGTTATGCACATGCAAAATTCATAGAAAATTTGACGGTTCACTAACAGATTAACCAATTGATCACATTGTAAAAAACATGTGTAACCATTAAGTCAATCAGCAAAACCAATTAATCACATTTTGAAACATGTGTAACCATTCTACACAATGGTCAAACAAACATGTGTAACCATTTAAGTAATTAACCTTAATATTTATACTAGATATCTAATTTGCGCTTTGCACCTTAATTTAAGGGTTAAATACCAAATAGCTACCCGAACTTTGAATGTTTTACAAATAGCTACCGAACTTTGAATTTTCAAAAATGACTACTTAAACATTGACATATGGGGCAAATAGCTACCTCTGTTAAGTATGGACAGAAAATGACATGACAACACATGATTGGTCCATAATTTTAAAAACTATATAATTATTTTAAAATACTAAAAGAATTAGAAAAACTCTTAAAAAACTGGAAAATTAATAGGAAAAATAAGAGTTTGTAATATAATTTTTGTATTGAAAAATATGAAACAAAATTAAAAAAATCTAATAATTTATTTTTATTTTTATTTTTATTTCATAATTTGAATAAAAATATTATATTTAAAACTCTTATTTTTTCTATTCATTTTTAAGTTTTTTTAAGAATTTTTCTGATTTTTTTAGTATTTTAAAAAACTAATATAGTTTTTAAAATTATGGACCAATGATGTGCTGACACGTCATTTTCCGTCCATATTTAACGGAGGTAGCAATTTGCCCCATGTGTCAAAGTTGTGGTAGCTATTTGCACATTCGTCCAAAGTTTAGGTAGTCGTTATTGAAAATTCAAAGTTCAGATAGCTATTTGTAAAATGTTTAAAATTCGGGTAGTTATTTGGTATTTAACCCTTAATTTAAATATATTGTTTTTTATTTAGCTTTAGTTATGTTTTATTATAAGAAAAATATTTAATCTAAACAATGCATAATATAATTATTATATATATATATATATATATATGTGTGTGTGTGTGTATGTATTAGTTATGAAATATCCAATATAGATTTTTTAAGTATGATTTTTTTAATAATAGATATAATTTTATCAACGTCATGATTAGTATGTTGAGCTCGAAACTTTTAGCACTAAAAATGTATTAAGGTAGAAACATTATTAAATACGTATTAAATAAATATATTTTTATGTTAAAAGTAATTGGAGTTATTTGAAATTAAAACTTCATATATATATATATATATATAAGATAATAAATATTTATCATATTATATTAAAAAATAAAAGGATTATAAATTAAATATATTTTTTTAATATATGTATTTATGAATTAATAATTATGATATTATGTGTTAATTTAAAGTTTCTACCATAAAAATGTGTTAATTTAATTTATTTTTTGGGCATAATAGTAATAATGTTTTTATTTTTACATATTACTTTTCTGTTTGAAATTTTAGATGTTATTTAGTTTTTTTTCTTCTAAAAAATAATGTTTTATTATGTTTTTATGGTTAAGTTCACCATAATTTGTGATCTAGCTAAAGTTTTGCATATATATAATTAAATATATTGGTATTTGTTCTAGAAACAAAATATAGATATTCATTATGCATTTTTTATAAAATGTTCTTTAATTATTTAAAGTATTTTATATATATATTAAAAAAATCTAATAAAGACGAACTAATATGAAGTTATTGCATGTTCTTCAACTTAGCTTTTATGTTATTCATTATTATCAATTTTTTGTCACGCATATTAAATTGAATATACATACTTTAATAATTGTAACCACTCTACTTTGATAGTAACTATTATATGTATTGTCTACTAAGCATGACCATATAAAAAATGATTTATGATAATTATAATTTTAGTTCATGTGATAAATTTTAAACATACTTATATTACATTTGTTTAATTTATTATTTTTAATTATGAGTTTTAATATATTAAAAATAATAAAATCTTAATGATTTAATTTTTAATTACAAATTTAAAACCTACAAATATTGATTTGTGAATAAAACATATTAAAAATCCACATGTGGTGCTTGAATAAAAAAAACTGGAAAACTAAGCTTGAAAAATATAAAAACATATATGAATAATTGGTTTGTAATAAATGTGATAAAATGAAACGGTTTTTAAGGTTCAATGTGGTGCTTTGAAGCAATTTGAAAGTGTCCACATGTACAAAAATGTGATGTCACATATGCAATTGTAACATACAGTCTAGGTGGACCAATAAAATTGATTAGAAAATTTCATTTTGCTTATTTGTCAACATTATATACAACATATCCAAATTAATATATATATATATATATATATATATAGTTGTAAACAGTGTTATTAAAACCGGACTGACCCTCGGACCGGTGAGGGATCTGGTTCGCAGTTCGTCTGGTCCAACCCGGTCATACTAAATTCAACGTGCAGTTCATTGTTCATAAGAAAAAAAAAACTGAAAATACATACTGGAGACTGTTCATAAGCACCCACTTCCTCAAATCCAACAAGAAACATACAATCTTCAATCTAATCCAACTCATCTACCACCTTATGCATTTCATCAAAGGCAGATTCAATGGCACCTTTCACGTTGATTTGAGAAGATGGAATACCTACCAGATGTGATGCGGTGGTTTATGGGTTTCTTGATTTCAGCGGTAGCGGTCTAGGTTCTACTTGTAACCGTTGTGGCGGCAGTGTCAGAGGACGATGTTAGGTGCCTCTAGGGGATAAAGACCGCCCTGATGGACCCCCAATCGAAGTTGAGCTCCTGGAAGGCTGGAATTTCACCAGCACGGCGGTGGGCTACATATGCAAGTTCGTCGGGCTACATATGCTCCTCGTCCTTTCACAAAACCGCCTCTCCGGTTCCATTCCTTACGAATTTACCACCTTGAGCCGTCTCAAGAGATTCTCAGTCGCCGACAATGATTTCTCGGGCACGATTCCAGTGTCCTTCAATAAGTTTGACAAGGTGGATTTTGAAGATAACTGAGACCTATGTGGCCGTCCGCTGGGGAAGTGCGGAGGTCTGAGCAAGAAGAACCTCGCAATCATCGTGGTTTCCGGAGTATTCAGAGCAACTTATCTTATTCTCTTCGCACCGCTTCTCTTCTTCTCTTCCCACCGCTTTTCTTCTTCTTCTTCTTCTCCTTCTCTTGTCACTATACTGAAATGGCTTCTTGAAGAAGCTGGAACGACCGAACCGAAGAAATCTAAATCGGTCGGTTTAAACTTTAAACCAATTGGTTTGTGCAGAACAAAACCAATCGGTTTAAACAAAAAAAATGATTGGTTTGTAAAAAAAATCCCAAAAACTGAACTGGAAACCGCACGGTTTTTTGCAAAAACGCCTAGTTCAACCCGGTTCAAACACTATGCATTTGCATATCGGTCTTTTATCCAAACAGGGGTCCGATCCGGTTTTGATAACACTGGTTGTAAATGTACCACAAAAATATAAGTACCAACCAATTAGTAAAATAATATTTGTTAAAGAAAAATAATAATTATTTTAAGTAAAATAATCGGGCTAGCGTTTTACCAAAAATGCTACTTACGATAGTGTTTTTAATTAAAACGCAACATGGTAGTGGCGATGATTGTATATGTATATATATTTTCTTCATTTTTTGACGACTCGATGTTTAATTAAAACTAAAATTACGTATCTATTAAAAATTTTATAGTAAGTAGATATTTTAATTTTGATTCAAACGATGCATAAAATATTAAATTTTGACTTACGGATTGACTGTACGCTCTGTCGTAAGTTGAGATATGAAAATTTGACTTAAAAAAATATAACTCATACTCTGTAAGTCCAAATTCATTGCGGTTAAATCATTTATGTCGTAATTCAATTATCTACCTAGGGTATTGTTTTTATTAGAAATACATTTAATTTTTTAACCTAACATCGTTTGTCCTATAATTTGACCGACATAATTAAATGCATTAGGTGAAAATTTTAATTATGTATTTACTCAAAAAAAAACTTACTTTACGTAGATAATTTAATTACGAATTAAATAACGCTAACGAGACGCTAAGTTTTTACTTTTAGACTGACTGTATAATACGATACGTAAAAAACTCTACAAACGATGCGCTAACTAGTATCGTATTATATGATCAGTCTAAAAGTAAATAATTAACTCCTAGTTAGCGTCATTTAATTCATAATTAAATTATCTACGCACTGTAATGTTTTTGATTTTTTTTTAGTAAGTACATAATTAAATTTCTCACCTAATGCATTTTATTATTTCGGTCAAATTATAGGACAAACGATGTTAGGTTAAAAAATTAAATCTATTTCTAATACAAAACATACCCGAGGTAGATAATTGAATTACAACATAAATGACGTTAACCACTGTGATTTTGGACTTACAGGGCCTGAGTTATATATTTTTTTAATTTAAATTTTCATATCTCAACTTACGGCAGAGCGTACAGTCAATCCGTATGTCCAAATTTAATATTTTTTGCATCGTTTTAATCGCAATTAAAATATTTATTTACTATAGTTTCTTAATTATTTTTAATAGATACATAATTTTATTTTTAATTAAATATCGAGTCGTAAAAAAATGAAGAAAAACCAATATATATATACAATCAACGCCACTACCATGTAGCGTTTTAATTAAAAACACTACCTCGAGTAGCGTTTTAATAAAATCGCTGCTTCGGGTAGCGTTTTTGGTAAAACACTACCCCGTGTAGCGTTTTTTGTAAAAATAAATAAATTTAAACGCTATTTCTAGTAGCACTTATGCATAGATTGCTAAATATTTTTCGGATATACAATTTTCTAAATACACTTTGTAACATGCCTACTTTTGGGGGGGGAAATCTCTAAAAGAAGAAAAATCTAAGGAATGTAAAACTAAACACATAAAGAAAAGGTTAACAAAAATCAAATTGTTCCTGCAAACTAATTAGAAAAAGAAAAAAAAACTTTAAGCATACGATTTATTTTAGAAAGAATAAAGTGTAATGTGAAAAAAAATTTAAATGTTTTCTTTTAACAATTATACTTCAACTCTTATAAAATTAACTAGTATTTTTCTTTCTTTATTAATTGAGGTCCATTTATATGTACAACTGTAAATGTTGAATCATTTTTTTTTTTTTTACATTATGAGATTATAATTCATGTATATCAAACAATACATAATTAGACATATATACAAATCATCATATGTAAATGTAATCGTGCATTGTACTAAAAATAATTAAGTAAAGTCTTAATTATTATCAGTTTCCTTGCGTTAACATATTTAGAATCACAGTCATTTCCACGGTCAACATTTCAATTTATTGATTCTCAAAATCACCATAGTTCTTACTACTATAATGGTTGCTCTCGAGAGCAAAAACAAATCGATTAATATTCAAGTTAGAATTTGTATAGAAGCTAAACAAGGAATAGGCTATACTAGGAAACAATGTAAAACAAAATATATTAGTTACCTTAGTTAGTCTTGTAATAGTCTATATACTGGCTTAACATCCAGAAATCAAATACAATGAAATATCAATAAAACAGATCCAGAATTTTCAATTTTCGTTTTCACTATTCCAACATGGTATCAGAGCAAGATCCATAATCCGCTTCATCATCTACCCACAAATCTACAACCCCAACAATTTTCGACAGCGAGAGTAACTCGCAGGCATCAGCCGAGATGACTTGACCGACCAGATTGCAAGTATTCTCAGATCAGGATTGAATCTGAACCAGGAACAACAACAGATCGGGTGCAGCAGCGGGCGGCCACGAGGCCACAAACTCCGGCAACCAGTTCCAAACACAGATCGGGGAAACATTCCCGCAACAACAGCAGCTCAATCAGAGATCGGGGACGCATACCTTGGAGGCTAGCCACAGCGGGGTTTAACTGACCAAAGGGAGGAGACGCACCTCGGAAGACAGCCACAGCAGGGCTTACCTGGACGAAGGAGGTCGGAACCCTAGCTCTGCGTGGGGAGGAGCTGAGTGTGGAGGAGCCGCACGAGAGGAGCTTCAGGAGAAGAATGCGACTGCATTCACCAACCCTAGAGGTAAAGGGTTTGAGTTTTTTTAATCCAAGCCATTATATTTCCATAATTTACGATTTTTGCCCAAGTGAAACTGAGTTAGGTCCTGCAAGTTTAAAAAGATCTGATTTAGTCCCTGAAGTTTGTCGAGCCGGATATTCAGCCACATGCGTAGTAGGGAAAAGTGATAGATGGATATTTGATTGTGGGGCAACTCATAGTATGACGTTTGATGCTCGGGATTTGTGTGATATAGTAGAATCTCGGGTTAAGTATATTAATACAGCATATGGTGGAGTTGCTATGGTGACCGGGATGGGTACATTAGTGATCTCAAAAAATCTTAATATTTCTAATTGCTTATTGGTGCCGACACTATCAAACAAGTTGTTATCTGTGTCTCAAGTGACGAAGGAGTTAAACTGTACGATGATACTAAGTCCAAAGTTTTGCATACTGCAGGATATCCGGACGGGGACGATCATTGGGCGTGGCACTGAGCATGCTGGTCTGTACTATGTGGATGAGGTTGTACAAAAAGGATCGGTGTTGCTGGCTCATGGATCGACAGAAGAAGAATTGTGGCTTTGGCACAGGCAGTTAGGTCATCCTTTACTCGGTTATCTTAAACTTTTATTCCCCAAATTGTTTATGAATAAATCCAGTACTTTAGAATGTGAGACGTGCATTTTAGCAAAATGCCATAGACAGTCATTTAAACCCAATAATACTCGGCTTGATTCTATTTTTTCCCTCGCACATTCTGATGTTTGGGGTCTTGAACCTGTGTCTGGATCTCATGGTCTCAAATATTTTGTAATTTTCGTGGATGATTGCACTCGTATGACCTAGACCTATTTTCTCAAAAAACAATCTGAGGTGTTCGAAAAATTCGTGCTTTTTTTTCCATATGGTTCAGAACCAATTCCAGAAAACTATTCAAACTCTGTGTTCCGATAATGGAGGCGAATTTATCAATACTCAGATGAAGAATTTCTTTCTCGAAAAAGGAATTATTCAACAAACCTCCTGTTCACATACCCCCGAGCAAAACGGAGTCGCAGAGCGAAAGAACCAGATTCTTCTAGAAATGACCCGGTCTATTTTGATCGAATCAAAAGTACCAAAAACTTCCTGGCTTGAAGTTGTGGTAACTGTCACTTACCTCCTAAACCGTCTACCAACAAAGATCCTCAATCTCAAAACACCAATTCAAATCCTAGAGTCTCATAGCAGAATACCCCCAACACTGAGTCTACCTCCTAAAGTGTTTGGATTTTATGTGTTCGTTCATATACCCAAAGTCGACCGCACCAAACTTGATCCGTGTGCGGTAAAATGCCTCTTCCTTGGCTATGGAGTTAACCAAAAGGGCTACCGCTGCTATGATCCAAAAAGGGGTCACATGTTCACCACAATGAACTGTGACTTCCTTGAGTCTGAATTCTATTATTCCCAATCCAGTGATCAGGGGGAGAAGATTACACATGAATCACTAGATTGGGTTGGCCAATCATATCTCTCGTATGTCGGTCCTCCAGAGTCAGTTAGCCGATCTACCGGACCGGTCTCTGAAACAATAGTACAGGACAACGAGCTAGATGACACGACCCTCGATCCGTCTCCTAAGGTATCCGAGGTAAGCAATTTTGACCAATCCCTTCATTATGTGACTGAATATCCTATCATACCAGAAGCAGGAGTTCAGGCAGAGAACGAATTAAACGGGGAAAGTCACCAAACCGGTACACACCAAAGAAGGAAACCAGGGAAGATATGTATCCAATGGCAATTTTCACAAAGGGTAGATTAAGCAGCCAGGCTAAGTCATTCGTCATGGCGGTCTACTCAGGAAACATTCCGACGACTGTAAATGAGGCACAACAATCAAACCTCTGGAGATAGGCGATGGATACGGAAGTGGAGGCCCTTATGAAGAATGAAACATGGGAGATTTGCAAGTTACCTACTGGGAAAGAAGCAGTAGGATGCAGGTGGGTATATACCATCAAGTACAAACCTGATGGCGCAATTGAACGACACAAGGCGAGGTTAGTAGCAAAAGGATGCACACAAACCTACGGAATAGACTACTCAGAGACATTCTCCCCGGTTGCCAAAATAGATACGATCCGAGTCCTGATGTCCGTAGCCGCAACTAATAATTGGTCGCTAAGACAGTTTGATGTGAAAAATGCTTTCCTACATGGAGATCTACAGGAGGAGGTCTATATGGAAATCCCACCTGGATATGAAAAGAAGTCGGAGCAAGGAAAGGTCTGCAGGTTAAAGAAGATATGGATATACACAGAGTAACTCAGACCATACTCTGTTCCTAAAGAAGACTGATCAAGGCATTACGCGCTTAATCATCTACGTGGACGACATGGTCATTACTGGAGATGACCAAGATGAGATGAAGAATTTAAGAGAAAGTCTGTTCTTGGAATTCGAAATGAAGGACTTGGGAGACTTGAAGTACTTTCTTGGTATTGAGGTACTATGATCTAAACAAGGAATCTTCATTTCATAGCGGAAATACGTACTGGATCTTCTAGCAGGAACGGGAATGTTAGGATGTAAGCCGGCAGAGACACCTATAGTGGTAAGCCATAGTCTGCAAATAAGAGAGGACAGGATACCAACATACCGAGAAAGATATCAACGTCTGGTAGGTAAGCTCATCTACCTCTCTCACACTCGCCCTGACATTGCCTATGCAGTGGGTGTGGTTAGTAAGTTTATGCACCAGCCCCAACATGATCACATGGAAGCTGCATGGAGAATTGTACGATATTTGAAGGGTACCTATGGACATGGAGTACTATTCAGGAACAATGGGCACCTAAGGATAAAAGGATATACAGACGCAGACTTGACAGGAAATCCGAACGATCGGAAGTCTACAGCAGGGTATTTCACTTGCGTGGGAGACAATCTTGTTACTTGGCGGAGTAAGAAGCAGAATGTAGTAGCCCTGTCTAGTGCTGAGGCCGAGTTCAGAGGAATTGCAAGAGGAGTAACTGAGATCCTTTGGCTAACAAAGCTATTAACGGAAATCGGTTTTCCTCCAACGGAAGCGTGTGATCTTATGTGCGACAATAAGGCAGCAATAAGCATATCTGAGAACCCAGTCCAACATGACATAACTAAACATGTGGAAGTGGACATACACTTTATAAAGGAGAAGCTAGAAGGTAAAATCATCGCATTACCCTTTGTCCGTTCAGAAGATCAACTTGCAGATATCCTCACTAAAGCACTCAACGGGAGGATATTTCGAGAAACTCTTTTCAAGTTGAGTATCAGCGACCCCACTACTCAACTTGAGAGAGAGTATCAGAAATAACAGCATAATATTCAAGTTACCATTTGTATAGAAGCTAAACAAGGAATAGGCTAGATTAGGAAACAATGTAAAATAGAATATACAAAATATATTAGTTACCTTAGTTAGTCTTGTAATAGTCTATATACTGGCTTAAGATCCAGAAATCAATACAATGAAATATCAGTAAAACAGATCCAGAATTACCAATTTTCGTTTTCACTATTCCAATAGATTATTGATCAAAATGAAGTGATCTCCACTTAGTTATCGTCGAGTAAAAGAAGTTGGTCGTTGCAGTGGTATAATGATGGATATCAAGCGTCAACAGCCTAAGTACTAGTTGTTGACTACTTGATTTGTGGCCTATCTAATATTCGAGGCACCCAATTAACAAGTAAAGGTAGCGACTGTTTTAAAGTTATCATCATCGTCTCTCTCTAGAGCGATCTCCCTCAAAGGTTGCCGCCTTATAAGGCCCTCACCTAAAAGGCTGTCGCCTTATAAGACTCTCACCTAAAAGGTCATCTCGCTTAAAAACCCTAACCTCAAAGGTCATCGCCTCAAATCTTTTTGCCTTATATAGCCCTCGCCTCAAATCTCGTTGCCTTATAAAGCCCCCTCCTAAAAGGTCGACACCTCATACGTAAATCTAACTAAGAGGTAGAAATAATAGATCGTACTGACCTGAAAAATGCGAATGATAGTGACCAAAACTTGATAGAAAGTTATCATGCTCTATTGTGTCAGTCTCACAAAACTCTAACTATGATAACGAATTAACTCTGAACCTAGGTTAAGTACCCTATAAACACCCAACTACTACCCCATTTACAAGTGATCTAATTTCTTAGGCATTATGTTTTATATGCACACTAGAACCCCCAACTGAATTTATCATCGGAGGGAAACAACAGGTAAAACAAGAGCTTTCCTTTTTGTAGGTTTAGGAACAGCATTGACTTCGACAATTCAACCTAACAATAGTCAACACCTCTGAGCATGCTGCAATCAAAGGTGTTGCTCCCAGTGGTTCCTCGTGCTCTCCCAAGTTTTGCTCTGAGTGCGAGCATTACCCCCAGGGTCTGTTCTAGCAGCCCTCAGAGGCTCCAGCCCCAGCGGCCATTTCACTGACTATACTCCGCCACCTTTAGAAGAGCTCATTGATAGAAGGGAGCAATGCTCTACGGGCCTTCACAAGTGACACTCACTATGAGTCAGGTGGATGGATTGATAAATAGGAAGCTCAGAGTAAAATGGTAATGCCCACTCCTTGTGATAGGGCGTCACACTTTTTTTACGCTATAGATGAAGTCGATGACTGTCCCTCGTGACGTGAAAAAATGAGTCATCCTCGATTATAAGGGTCAAGAAAACTTAACCCATCAACAATGTTCATTATAATTCAGGTGGAGTTGATCAACTAAATCAAGTCATCCTCAATTATAAGGGTCAAGGCAACTTAACCCACCAAAAAATCAACAAACGGCGCCCTAAAGAGTATCAAAGGTGTTGCTCTCTGAAGCATCAACCGCTTAAGGCGTTGCTCTTGAAGGTGTCAACAACACAAGGCTACCAGATGAATCTGTCACCCAAGGGTAGAAGCCCTCCCCCCCCCCCCCCCAAAAAAAAAAAAATCCCTGAAACGCTCATTTAGGTTATAACCATATCTCTAAAGGGTATAAAAAGTTTTGCCCGCGTCAACCGCCGAAGGCGTCCAGTGTGGGTGTTGCTACAAAAGACGTCACCATTGGAGGCGTCAGACTAAGGCGTTGCCCTATGATGCGTTGACCGACAAGATTCAGCGACTAAAGTCATTATTACAACAATATGTGCTACCATCGAAAGTGTCAACCACCTACAGCGTTGCCCTCTGATGCGTTGACTGACAAATTCCAGAAAGTAACTCAATAATGACAACAGAGAACCATTATGAAAAGTTGAAAGGTTCTGGACTACCCTAACTCTCTACATTCCTGGAAGATCATTCTAACGATACCATTCAAAGCACAGAACGTTGACTGCTGAAACTGTTTATCAAAAAACTCGAGAAAGACCTTTGCAGAAAGCTTGATTGCCACCTAAGAGAAGTTTCACCCTTGCATAAAAGGTAGCACTCTTCAACATCTAAAAATCAACACCTCCCTCTACAACCTTACAAGGCAACGCTTCTGAACTCGGTCTACTTGCAAAGTAAGGATACTTTAAAGGCGAATCCTACGATGTCACACTTTTATACTGATCAAGTCATCCATTTGCTCTGGATGAAGTGACATCTGGTCAGCAATAAGCAATGTATTCATCCAACAAATGCATGTATGCGCCTAAAGGAACAATAGTTCTATTAGGCTTGGGGGAAGATGATGTATATCATGTGTTAGTCGCCCAAAGACCAGACGTTGATTTCTCGGCACATGATCTGTCCGCTACTCAGGAGCACCCAATTGTTAAGTAAAAATGTTAGCATGCGCCGTTTGAGTTCATAGTGATGCCCCTATAAAGTCGTCATCACTTAACAACATGAGGAACAAATTTTGAACACCAAGACAAAATAAAGTTATCTCCTAAGCGAGAATGACTTTATAAGGTTGTTGCCAAAGAACACCCTAACACATATGTGCTTGAGGACGTGCAAGTGGAAAGATTCAAGAATAGATTCAATGCTAAACACTTGAAAAATTATCAATAAAAGTTGTCACCTTAAATGTTAACCTTTAATGATTAACCATATGAATTTAAGGAATGAAATATCTAGATGATATATTCAGCGAAGGTCTATATAGTGATTTTCACCTTATTCTACATATAGCGAGGGTCGACTCTATATTAGAGAATAGAAGGATGATTTTACCTTCGATAAACGTTTGGAAGACACCAACCCTATCACATGGAACAGTGGCGAAGAAAGATATTTCAGCATGTATATGGGCATCGAACCACATATTGAATGCATTCACATCATCCCAAAAATGAAATTAAGGATCACTAAGCATCACATTTAGAAACAAGGGTATACAATGAAATAACAAATAAACTACGTTAAAGTTAACAAAACTATGCAATGTGACACCACTACAAGCTAGGCCTGATCACAGGGTCACTTAGTGCAAAAGAATAGAATACATAGTAAAGAAAATGACAATTAGAAGGTTTTGAACCCTTAAGTGAAAAGATGTGTCGATTATGTTAGCAAAGCATCACACGTTGCTTTTATGGCAAAATACAATCTCAAGGCAATCAAAAAGCATCAAAGATAAGAAGTGAAAGTCAGATTATATTAACAAAGAAAGGTTACAGAAGCACTGCAGTACAAAATACCAATCATCATCATCAGAGGTTTCAACCGCCTAAGTCGTTGCCCTTTGATGGTAAACTAAATGCATCGTATTCCTCTAGCCGTCCGATATCGATACTACGACAATATGTTACTCTTCGAAGCGTTAAGCGCCAAAGGTGTTGCCTTCGTAGGCGTCAGATGCCAAAGGTGTTGCGCTCTGTGACGTCAACGACCTAAGTCATCCATCCTTGGCATCACTTCATAAGGTGTTGCACTTTGAGGTGTGAACTGCCACCAAAGGTGTTACGCTCGGAGATGTCTAACTACCTAAAGAGTTTATTATCGACATCAATCTACATGGTGTTGCCCTCATGAATGGTAATATCTTAAATTTTTACTTTGTGAACGTTGCTATAAAAAGTTATTTCTTTGTGAGACATCAACCTAGTTGTGCTCCTTGGAGGAGCAATGTCTTAAAAGGTGCTCGCTTGCCTCAGCGCCTGACGCAAAAGTGGGTTTGCACTCCAACCATGTTGAGGTGCAGGCCCTCCACGGAGATGCGCACCTCTGGTGCCTTTTTGTCGAACTATATTCTTACCTAAATTTGAATAAAAAGGACCCTTACCATTAGTTTTAGCAACAATCTTAAGGTCTCCTTGGCAAGAAAGAGCTTCTAGCGACACAGAGGAAGCAAATGTTGTGAGCGAGTTTGTGTTTCAAAATAATATTTAAATGATTACCTATTTCTTTCTCTAGGTTTATAGTTGTTCGATTTATAAATCCTTTTCTTTAGTTTATAGTTGTTCCTGTCATATCCGTTCTATCACTGTTGTAGCGGTTCTTGTGTACTGTTTTTTTTTTTTTTTTTTGCCAAAATACGATTCAAATTACTGATAGACCAAAGGCGGGCAAAACGAATTTGTTACAACATCATTGTTTAGGAAAACTAACAAAGGGGATGGAGGTGTAGACACCCAGTCAAGATGACTCATCCCCAAAAGGGCTTGCTTCGCAATCCAGTCCGCACACTGGTTAGCTGAACGAGGTATAGACCTCCATGAAATGACAGCTACAGCTTCGGCCAAGGATAGGATATTGCCAATGATCGTGTTTGTTCTCCATGATCTTGGGGCACCCCTCAGCTGATCTACCACCACCTTAGCATCATATTCAATCTCTACATTACTCCAGTTGTTTACAATCGCTAGTTGGACTCCAAGAAGGATCGCTTTTGCCTCAAGGAATTCAGCACTATCTGCAATTTCAGCACCGAGCTTTCCCTCGATGAGGGTCCCCTCCTAGTCACGGGTCACTGCTGCCATACCCCCTCTCCTCGAGTCACCATACCAGGCAGCATCGCAATTCACTTTAATCACATAGGAGGATGGCCGGACCCAGCACCCCTGCAGTGGCACTGATCTTAGCTCCGTCTGGTGGTTCTGCAGGGCTATTCTGCAGGAAGCTGCATCGGCTTGCTTGGTTGCCCTGCATTCGTCGATCAACTTTCTCACCTGGCGAATACACCCGAGAGGTTATGGTTGGCGATGTTTGAACACCATGTCGCATCTTGCCCTCCAAATCGCCCAGCAAGCAGCCAGAGTTGTCGCCCACCTGTCTGCTGCCAACGTCCTTGAGCTCTGCCTCTCGTTGCTTCTCTGCAACATTCATTGTTGAATGGTGCTACCCCCATCCTGGTCATCGACCAAGCCCAGCAGCTCTCTCCACACTTGTCGAGTCCAAAGGCAACCGAAAATCAGGTGGTCACAAGTCTCCCTCTGGCTGCACATTGGGCAGGAGGTGTCCACTTGCATCCCTCTCCTTCTCAATCCGTCTCGAACCGCGATCGCTTCATTGGCCAATTTCCAAGCAATCACTTTGATTTTCGGAAGAGAGTGTGCTTTCCAAATTGCTTTCCACAGTCCCTGCAAAACAGAGGAACCCAAGTCGTCTTCTTCCCCGAGACGTCGCTGGTTTACCTCTCGGATGAGGTGGTATGCAGAGCGGACAGAAATGTTCCCTCCACGCTCAAATGGCCAACACAAAGAGTCGGCCCTCTGTTCTGCAGGGATGGGTATGTTGATGATAGCTTCAGCTTCCTCTTCCGAGACTTGTGCCCTCACCTCGGTCTCTATCCAATGCCTTGAGGATGCATTGATCCAGTCGGTCAGCCTCATGTTTGCCTGAGCTTCCGTCACAGGATGTGTCCCTAGCCTTTGGTCTAGGCTCCCTAGTATCCATGGGTCCACGAACGGTCGAATGACATTCCCGTCTCCCACTGTCCAGACCGCAGCAGGCATGACCGCATCCCTCCCCGCCAGAAGGCTGTGCCACGTCCACGAGGACCTTCGTCCCTTAGAAGCCTGCAGAAACGAGACAGAGGGAAAGTATAAACCCTTAAGAACTTTTGCCCATAAGGCAGTTGCTTATTTGTACAGCTGAGTGGCCATCTTCCCGAGCAAGGCAAGATTGAAAGCCTCCAATTCCCGAAAGCCAAAGCCCCCATAATTTTTCGATCTCGTCATCATCTCCCATCTAGTCCAATGAATTCTTCGATCCCCGTTAGCGTCTCCCCACCAAAACCGAGTTATTTGAGCATTCACCTTCTTACACCAAGTCCTAGGAAGAAGGATGACACTCATAGCATAAGTCGGGATTGTCGTGATCACCGCCTTAATTAGAACTTCTTTCCCGGCATCATTAAGGAGACGATGTTTCCAACCATGAATATTGTTTGATATCCCATCCTGCAAGAAGCTAAGAGCCTCCACCTTAGACCTGCCCCAAATAGAAGGAAGGCCCAAATATTTCCCCGGGTTTAAAGCTAGCCTCATCCCGAACACGTTGGCAATTTCCTCTTGAACTGAACCCCGATCGGCTCCTCCACAATACACCGTTGATTTGGTATAGCTTACCTTTTGACCCGAGGCTATGCAATATTCATCAAGTGTCGCTCGGAGTTCTTGTGCATTATCAACCGATCCTTTTATGAAGAACAAGGAGTCATCCGCGAACAAGACATGGTGGATCTCTGGACAGTTCCCTGGGGGTATTATTCCCTGGATCTCTTTGCGATGAACTCTTTGTTCAACCCGCCTGGCTAAGACATCAGATACAAGAATAAATAAGTAAGGAGATAACGGGTCTCCTTGCCTTAAACCTCTTGTGGGCTGAATTTCGTGTGTTGCTTTTCCATTGACTCCGACCCGATACGACACTGTGGATATGCATTCCTTGATCCAATTCACCCAAGTCCCGTGGAAGCCTCTCTTATCTAGGACCAATAAAAGAAAGTCCCACTCGACTCAATCATATGCCTTCTGCATATCCAGCTTTAGAGCACAGTCAAACAAATCCCGAGACCATCTCCTCCGCCTATTAGACTTCATGTAGTGAAGCATCTCGTGCGCGATCAAGATGTTGTCCTGTATCTGTCTCCCTGCCACAAATGCACTTTGAAATTGTGTAATAAGTTCTCCCAAACAGGGTTTTAACCTGTTCGCAAGAACTTTCGACACAATCTTATAACCGAAGTTACACAAACTAATAGGACGAAAATCAGTCGCTGACTCAGGATTAGAAACTTTCGGGATCAGGGTAATATTTGTTTGATTTAGAAAGGGGGGAAGTTTACCTGTTGAGAGGAAGGCTTTGACCATGGTGACAATGTCTGAGCCTACCACCTTCCAATTCCTTTGATAGAATGATCCCGAGAAACCATCCGGACCTGGTGCCCTTGACCCCCCAACTGAAACACAGCATCTCGAACCTCCTGATCTGTGACCTCCTTAGTTAACTCCTGATTTACTTCCATTGAGATGTCCCTTGGGAGACACCCCAACAGATTCGAATCCCCCATGGTTGTCCGAGCTATATCGACATTCACATCCCCCCTCCGATCCGATGTAAAGAGATCGGAATAGAAGGAGTGGATTTCCTTGATAATCGCCTTCTCTTCCTCAATCCACCTACCCTCTGAGTTGAGAATCTTGATGATCTTGTTTCGTCTCCTCCGATTGAGATTGGTTTGGTGAAAGTACTTATAATTTCTGTCCCCATGGTTTAGCCATCTTACCCTCGACCATTGTCTCCAGTATATCTCCTCGAGTGTCCACAACGCGTTGAGTTTTGACTTGAGAATCCTTATCTCCACCAATAGTTGCTTATTCATTGGTCTAGACCCGAGGACCTGGAGCTGCCTCTTGATCCGATCAATCTCTCTTTTATTGTTGGCAAAGCAGCTCTTACTCCAGCTCACAAGGTCCGATCTGCATGAGTCCAGTTTGTGCTGCAGATCTTCCACCCTTTGCAACCGCCCTCCACCATTCCAAGCCTTCTTAATCACCTCATAACACTCGGGTTTCTCAAGCCACATCTCCTCGAACTTAAACGGTCTCCTTCCTCTACACTCCGGTCGGTCCAAGTACAAAGTGATAGGGCTATGATCAGAGCCTATCAAGACTCCATTGATGACTTGAGCTCTACTATATGCGGTTGACCACTGGAAGTTTACCACCACCCGATCTAATCTCTCCACTAATCCCCATTGGATTCACATACACACTGTTTTCCATTCGAACCTCATGTCGCACCCTTTCACAAGAAGCCTCCGGTTGTTTAGTTTCCATTAAGAAAACGATTACTAGTCGGTGACTCCTTATGTGGTCTTTTAGTTGGCGAACTGTTAGGGGAGACCCCAACCCCTGACAGTTCCAACTTAGGATGCTCATTGGGTCCTTGTGGCTGTTTTGGGACAGCCACCAGAACCACTCCTTGTCAGTGATGATCTTACATGTTCTTTCCCTGCCTTAGATACACGGTGCGAATGCTTCCTGTCCAACTCAACTCTGATCGGTTTTCTTGTTCGCTCAGGGTCAGAGGAGGAGCCTTTCCTATCCAGTCTGGCCACGTTACCCAGATTAACCGATCGCTCCTCCAAGTGCTTCCCCGAGTGAAGCTTCCTCTTTTTATATTTCAGCAGGGGAGCTTCCCCAATGGCTTCCTGATCTCCACCAGAGGGCTGCGATGGAAAGACCAGGTTCCCTTCCTGATGAAAAGGTCTATCGCTTAATGCCAAAGGAGCTGGACTGGGGCTCTTGATCGGGGAGGCAGATGGCACCAGGTTCAAGTCGACCATGAGGTTGATATGATGGAAGGATTGCAGGGATAGGTTCAGGTCTGTGCTCAGGCTAGGGGTCAGGCTAGGAAGGAGGCGTGGAGGGGGCTGATGACACAAGGGGGCAAAGGAAGGTTTGGGAGAGGTATGGGCAGGGGGTGATACGAGCAGATTCCACAATAGGGTGAAAAGCTAAACCTAGGCAGTGAGTAAGCTAGGATGTCGGGGAAAGTGTTTGGTGATGTGTGGGTAGTGGGACTAAGGATGCTGGGTCAGAGAGGTGATGGGTTCCCAGATGGATGGCAGTGATGGAGGGTAATTCTAGGGCTTGGTTTGGGTGGGCAAGATGCAGCTCTATCATAGGGGGCGAGTGGTTTCCGATGGAGCTGAAAACACCAGGTCTCCTGGGTGCTGGAACTCTGTTCTGCAAAGCAGAGTAGGGTCCTTCACCTGTCTCCTTGCCCAGCTGAACTGAGTTGCTATTTGATCCCCGATGATAATGGGATCCCGAGAGACCAGGCTCCACAACATGCTCTTGCTTGATGGAAGGACTCCTATCCGCTTGAGCTTTGGGGCCTCCCCGCATGAGGTCCCTCCACGAGGCTCTATTCTCATCTCTTCTCTTCAACTGGTTTCCATTCCCCCCCTAACTGGTGCGACGCCACACTTCTGCGCGACCTTTCACCCATCAACCAGGGCCCGTACATAGGGGAGTTCGACTCGATCTCCGACATGATGATCTCCGAGTGACAGAATTGTGATGTGTGTCCCAATTTCCCGCACCCGTAACAAAAATCCGAGAGTCTCTCGAACTTGACCGAAGCCCACTTGTCTTCCCCATTTGCATTCGTCCACCAAAAACCAGGAAACAGGGGATAACCTGCATGAATTTCAGCTTTGATTCTAATGAATCCCCTGCTCTGCATCTCATTCTCCTTCTCAATCTCCAGGCAAGTTCCCAGATTCAAAGCAATATGCCGAGCATTATCGGCATTCATCATTTCTAAGCTTAAACCATGCACCTGGGCCCATATTTGAACCAGGTTGAAATCAACTTCACTGGAATGTTGGCTAACCTGGCATTTCCGGAGATTGAGGCAGTGTCCGTGGATCATCCACGGAGACATATCAAGGATGCGTTCCCTATCCTTCTCTGTCGCAAAGTCAAAAGACATTACACCCTCTTCAATATCAGTCATCTTAACCAAGAAGAAGTTAGCCCATGCCAGCTTCAAGACGTTCCTCACTGCTGTATTTTTGATAGGTTTCTGCGATAACATCCTCCCCAACAATCTGAAAGCTGTCTGCTGAGGTGTCGGGAAACCAGAGACAGTTTGGTCCTGCGGAAGAGCTCTCCATCTGCGGGAACTATTGGATTGCTCATGCTCAGACACCTTCACTATCGCCGAGACCCTCCTGCAAAATAGTTTAGAGAAAAAGCGAGGTGGCAAGAAAGGAAGAAAAACGAGCTGAAACAGAGGCTTAAGTTAGAAGTACAAGAACTTCAATGAAACAGAACCGTGCAGGGGAATAAAGCAAGCTGATTTGTGACTTTCCAGAAGGAATAAGAGACTTCAATGCATCATTCTCCAATCACAAGCTGTCATTTACTGCTTGGCACTTTCTGCGGCGGCTTCAAAGGAAGAAGCAGAAGGTTCCCCCACAGGTTAGAACCCTGGAGAGAGGAGAGAGGAGCGCGTGTCCTCTACGCGCCATGTGAGAGAACCTTTTGACTGATGACTCTATAACGTTAAGGATGAAGCGTTCTTGTGTACTGTTTCTCCATACGTAGATTTTCTATCTTGTTTATAATTGTATAGTTTATAGTTGTTCCTGCACAATGTATTGTGTAGTTGTTTTGTTTATGCATAATTAGCTTTTCTATCGTGTTTATAGTTGCATAGTCTATAGTTGTGTCTGCACAATGTATTGTGTAGCTGTCTTGTTCCCATCGTGTAGTTGTTTTAGTGTCCCATATGAAAATACACTTCATAACAACGTAGTTGTAGTATATTGTTCTTGTCTAGTGTACTGTGACACCATATTGTGTAGAAGTAGTTGTATTGTTCTTGCATGTAATTGTCCTAGTTTTCAGTTCCTAGCATGGATAGTTATTTTGTTGTCATGTTCATTGTTTACCATTGTAGTTGTCTTGTTCCTACCAATCATTAGGATTTAAGAGACGTCTTTAAACATTCTATATGATTAGGATCATGACCATTCTATATGATTAAAATTTTATTAGAGCATTATAAATAGTATTTGAGTAAATGTTATTACCGGCTTTATTAGTAAATGTTATATAATATTCTATATATAAGTGTGCATCATTGAATGAGCCGAGTGTTTTTGTGTGCCTCAAAATTGAGGCATTTTTTGGTCTTTACGACTTAGTGTGCCTCAAACTTTTTAAAAACACTGTCGAGGAAACAATTGTTTAAGACGTCAACCAACAGTACGACTCTGCAAGTCGTTGCTGCCTGAGGCTATGCCTTCCTAACTTAAGAATGCAACACATCTTAACCTAGTATGTTAACAAAGGTGACACCCCAGAAGTTTTCGTCCATCAACAATAAAATGTGATGTTTCATCCAAGAAGCGCATGTATGAACTTAAAAGGAGCAACACTTTTATTAGATTCGAGGGCAAATGACATCAAACATCAAAAACCCAAAGGTCATTCTCTAACTCCATGGGCAGTGACTCTTTTAAGAGTCTGCATACGTCACCTCTATACGGAATAATGACCTAAAAGATCACTATCACATAAAAGGTCATCACTCAAAGGTGTCGCCCCCTAATAAGAGAAGCCTTGTGACAAAGGCATTTTTGGCGGACTATAAATGAGGAGGCGACAAATCTCGGTGAAAACATATGAAAATTGTCAAAAGTATTCGCCAAGAATTGGGCGCCCATCAACGAAGTTAGTCCCAAGCTTGGTCATTGGCACAACGGGCATCGACTTAGTCGGACCCTTGCCAAGATAAACAAACTATCCCCTTATGATCGCCGTGTCAAGATGAGGATTCAAAGAACGGAGGAAGACAAATCAGCAAAGAAGACTCTCCAGTGAAACCCTAGAAACCGATAGCAATGAACACAACATTTGACATGATCATTTATGATATTCAACTAATGGGTATCAAATCACCTGCCAACCCTAAATTAAGGCTTTAAATAGCCTATTGGGTTCACTTACAATAAATGAGGAATGGAAACCGAATCGGTGCAAGTCCAGAAACCGGAAACATCAAATAAACAGATAACACCCTAAGAACTAAATAATAGAATAATAGTCCATAAGTTCAGCAATAGTGAAGTTTGATCCTAATAAAACTCCCCCTCAAACGCACACCATCCATTGAAGAAGTCAGGTTGCAATATAGATGTTCTTCAATCCAAGTTGATCCCCGAGTGAATAATGTTTATTTGTTCCAAGAGCCTTGGTGAATAGATCAGCAAGCTACTGAGAACTGCTTATATGTTGAGTCTTCACGATCCCTTCTCGAATCTTTTCCCTTATGTAGTGGCAGTCAATCTCAATATGCCTTGTCCTTTCATGGAATATTGGATTAAATGCTATTTGCAAGGCAACCTTATTATCACAGAACAGGTTAACAGGTGAAGCATGTTCTATTCCTAGTTCCTCTAACAATCTGCGCAACCAAATAATTTCAGATAATGTAGTTCACATACTTCTATATTCAGCCTCTGCGGAGGACCTAGAAACAGTAGGTTGTTTCTTCACTTATGAATGACCAAGCTTTATACAATAGTCAGTCACTGATTTCCTGCTTTCAATACATCCTGCCCAATCCGAATCACAGTAGGCAAACATATCTAAGCTGCTATCTGAGTCAAGAAATATACCCAAACCTGGTTCATTTTTAATGTACTTGACTACTCAAATTGCAGCATCCAAATGAGATTTTTTTGGACTCTGCATATGTTGACTTAAATGCTGGACTGCAAAAGAAATGTCAGGACGTGTAATAGTATGATAAAACAATTTTCCGATCAACTGCCTATATGCATTTGGGTTCTCAAGCAGCGAATCTTCTTGATTGATTCCAAGGTGCTCATCATAAAACTTACTAGTAAGCTTTAGATTCAGTTCCATAGGAGTCCTGATTGCTTTGCAACCTGTGAGCCCTAAATCAGAAACCATTTCTAAAGCATACTTTCTCTCGGATAGCACAATACCTTTTGCAGACCTAGCAATTTCAATGCCCAAGAAGAACTTAAGCTCCCCTAGATCTTTCATTCGAAAATAACTTGCTAGGGAATGCTTAAGTTCATCAATTAAATGCTGACAATTTCCTAAAATTGCAAGGTCATCAACATAAACGAGTAAAATAACAATCCTGTCTTTTCTCCTTTTCATAAACAGAGAGTAATCCAGTTTGGATTGTTGATATCCATTTTCAATCAAAAATTGAGTCAACTTAAGATTCCATCGCCTAGCAGCGTGTTTTAATTCATAAAGAGATTTTTGTAATCTGCAAACCAGGTTTCTATCATTCTCCCCCTGATTACGAAAACTAGGAGGAACATGCATATAAATTTTCTCATCTAAATCTCCCTGTAAAAAAACATTGTGAACATCCATCTGAAACAAATGTCATTTCTTAATCGAAGCACAAGCCAAGACAGTCCTAACAGTGTTCATTTTTGCAACAGGGGAAAAAGTTTCAAAGTAATCTATCCCTTGAGTCTGAGTAAATCCCTTAGCAACTAACCTTGCTTTATATCTTTCGATACTCCCATCAGAGTTAAGCTTTACCTTATAAACCCACTGACATCCAATGGGTTTTTTACCTGTAGGAAGTTGAACAAGATCCCAGGTCTGATTCTGCTCAAGGGCAGTAATCTCATCCTGCATGGCCTGGACCCAATTGTTGTTTGTCTGAGCCTCAGCAAATGTGGAAGGTTCTGTAATCCTTGACATAGATGTTAAAAAACACTAAAAAGGAGCAGACAACTTACAGTAACCAACACAATTCAATATAGAATGTACCGAATTGGAACGACCAACCTCATAATCTTTGTGCCATACAGGAGGACGAGTTGCCCTTCCTGATCTACGAGGGACATATGAAGTGTCCTGAACAGAAGACACTTGCTCCTCACTAGGAGGAATATCAGACTCAGATCCAAGATCATCATTGTCTTGTAATCGAGGGACAGGGGCAATATTGTCTAACTCAGATACATCATCATCATCGTTAGTAACATGGGACAGCTCACGGGTATGTAGAGTCGGACAAGGTTCATGAGACATATCATGCAAATGCAAATGCTCATTAAAGAATAGCGAAACATCATCATTTTTCTTAGAGAGTGGAAAGATATGCTCATAGAACCTAACATCCCTACTAACAAATATGCGTTTATTCTGCAAATCATACAATTTATATCATTTTTGCACCTCAGAATATCCCATAAAAACATATGCAATTCCCTTAGGAGCTAGCTTATCAGTCACAACAAGATCCTTAGCAAAACATAAGCAACCAAGCACTCTTAAATGATCAGTTTTAGGAACCTTTTTAGTCATAATTTCCAATGGGGACTTTCCATCAAGAATAGATGAAGGGGTTCTATTTATCAAATAGAATGCAGGAAGAATACATTCACCCCAAAAAAACATCAAGAATATGCCCTTGCAATTTTAAAGAACGACTGACTTCCAAAAGGTGTCAGTGTTTCCTTTCAACTCTACTATTTTGCTGAGGGGTATAGGGTCAGCTACTAATGAATAACCCATTTCTCATTAAAAAAAACTCATTCAGATTACTACTGAAAAAATCACCACCATTATCTGATCTTAACCTTTTTATAGAGGTTTTAAACTGATTATTGATCAAGGCAAAAAACCGTTTTAAAGCAACCAACACATCAGACTTATTGACTATCAGATAAATCCAAGTCACCCTAGAGAAATCATCTAAAAGGGTTAAAAAATATCTCCTACCATCATAAGTAGGTTTTCGATAAGGTCCCCAAACATCAGCATGGACTAATTCAAACCAATCATTCGATTTCGAATCGGACACAAGAAAGGGCAATCGAGTAATCTTAGCAAGAGGACAAATAACACATTCATTAACAAGAGAATGCTTATTCTTAATAAACTCCAATCCATTCATATGTTGTAAAGATTTAAAAGAAGCATGTCCAAATCTCTTATGCCACAATAATGGTAAATCACTGGAAGAAGTAAGAGCAACAAATCTAGAAGAACTAGATGATGAAACATGAGGTTTAGTCCTAAGCACAAACAGTTCAGAATCCTCCCTACCAGTCCCCAAGACCCTCTCACTCGAGAGGTCCTGCAGGATAACATTTTTAGCAAAAAAAGGTTATATAACAACCTAATTCATATGTAAGCTTGGATACAGAGATCAGATTATATCTAAAATTGGGAAGATACATAACATTTCTCAATAGCAAATCAGAACTAAGCCTGTAATCACCTACACCTGCTACGACAACATGCAATCCATTTGGTAATTGAACCCTAGACCTAACCAATCTATTATTATCAAGCCAATCAGATATATTAAACATATGATTTGTAGCACCTATATCTAAAATCCAATAGTCATCATGTTGGTTTTGAGAACTAAAATTGGTCATACCTACCATATTAACCTGGGCACCTGTGGCAGCACTGGCCTGCACTGATGAGGCACTAGCATGGTTGATAGACTGCAGGAACTGTCCAAACTGCTCATATGTGAAGCTCACTCCTCCTTGCAGTTCTCCTTAACATGACCCTTTTTTTTGACAAAATTCACAACCTTTAGCATAGTATCTGTCCTTATTATGCCCTCTTTTATGACAGAAATCACATATCAAATTCATGTTGACCTTGCCCTTATTATCAGAAGAAGAAACAACATTAACATACATCATACCAGTAACTCCTCTTTGGCTTTCCTCCTGAATAACCATACTATAGGCCTGGTTTAAAGTGGGCAGAGGATTCCAAAGCAAAAGACTACTTCTCACAGCCGAATATGTCTCATTTAATCCCGTCAAAAATTGACAAAGCTTTTGATTATCATAATGATCAATATGTTTCTGGAATTTCTCACATCCACGAGAATCAAGATTAGCAGCATCATCATACTCAGGCATCATACTCAGCCCACAGATACTTAAGCTTGGTAAAAAAAGTCGAAACAAAATCCAAGCCTTGCTGAGCAAGAACAATCTCCCTATGCAACTGATAAAGCCTAGGACCATTTACCTTATCATATATTTCTTTAAGATCCTTCCAAGCTAAGTAAGAATCATCAGAAAACTTGATGCTATCAGACAGATCTCCAGCAAGAGAATTCATAATCCAACCAAATACAACTGCATTACACCTATCCCACAAAGCATGCAAGTTGTTTTCGAACAATTCCTTCTTAAAAGTCCCATCAATAAATCCGAGTTTATTCTTTCCTCGAAAAGTCACCAACATAGCCCTACTCCACTTGGTATAGTTTTCAGGACCAGTAAGCTTGATGGATATAGGACTCATACCGGGATTATCGGACGGATGTAGATACAATGGGTGGTTAGAATGAACATGTTCGGCAAAATCTGGTCATGTCTGTATTACCACCGCATCTGCGATTTCTTGAACCGCCCCCACATTTGCAATCTCATCGGCCATGATAATATCACAGGAACAAGATACACCCAAAGGAACAGATTGTGACCAGAAACGAGAATAGCAGGGTTCACAAAAAACGAACCGATAGATCTAGGTTTAGAAAAGGGACTTGAAGAAACGATTGAAAAGAACACAGATCTAGAACCAAAAAATCTTAGATCAGAGAAGAAAAAACCACTTTGCAAGAAGGAAGCCAATAAGAATCGATAACCACAAAAACCTTGATACGAAGAACATAAACCACCTTCGATGAAGGTCTCAGAAGAAGAAGAAGCGGGTCTGAAATCGCTTTGATACCATGTCAAGATGAGGATTCGAAGAACGAAGGAAGATAAATCGGCAAAGAAGACTCTCCAGTGAAACCCTAGAAACCGAGAACAATGAACACAACATTTGATAGGATCATTTCTGATATTCAATTAATGGGTATCAGATCACTGTCAACCCTAAACTAAGGCTTTAAATAGCCTATTGGGTTCACTTAGAATAAATGAGGAATGGAAACCGAATCGGTGCAAGTCCAGAAACCGAAAACAGTAAATAAACAAATAACACCCTAAGAACTAAATAATAGAATAATAGTCCATAAGTTCAGCAATGGTGAAGTTTGATCCTGATAAAATGCCGCCATTGTCATCCAAACATATACATGCTCAAAGACATGCAAGACAAGATAATCAAGAGCAACACTCTTAATGCAAACCATACTAATTTTAAGGGGTTCAATTATTATTAACCTTAGAAGCATAGAGGCATCAAGATGCGTCGACTTTATTGCGAGGACAATAAAATTGTTCCAGCTTTAGTAAAAATTGTGGCTATCTTAAAGTCGTCATCTCTCCATAGCGAACTTCCTTAATGGCCGTCGCCTTATAAGGCTCTCACCTCAAAGGTCGCCGCCTAAAAAGCTTCATCTTAAAGGTCATCACCTAAAAGACCACGCCTCAAAGGTCGTCGCCTAAAAGGTCGCAACCTCAAATACCTCACCACAAATGCCGCCGCCTTATAAGGTTCTCGTCTAAAAGGTCGACGCCTCATACATAAACCTTGGCTAGGGGAAAGAAATGACTGAACAAAAAGAATAAATCGTACTGACTCTAACTTGATAAAAAAAGGTTATCATGATCTATTATGCAAGCATCACATAGAACTTACTATGATATATAATTAACCTTTAACCTAGATTTAGTACCCCTATAAATAAATCCACAACTACTACATAGGGTCGACAATGGTGCGGTTAAAAACTCATAACCATGGTTATAACTGTTACTATTTAAAATGGTTAACCGTACCATTATGGTGTGGTGCGGTTATGGTGATGAATTTTTTACCCATAATGGTTATGGTTATGGTATTTGAGTTGTACCCATGGTTATAACCATGGTTATTATATAAATATAATAATTAATTATTATTAATAAACTAATATATACTAAATAATGGAAGTTAATGTACATACATGTAATAAATAACTATGATGTTAGTTTTATATATTTTTATTGTTGACAATATAGATTATGTATTTTTTAAATAAAATTTTCGGTATTTTATTATATTACATGTGTGAAATAAATATGGGTATACGGGTAAAACCATGGTTAATAACCACAGTTATTTTAATGGTTATGGTATTGAAAATTGTACCCGTAATGGTTATGTGGTTTAAAAATATAGTATGGTTATGGTATTTGTCATACCCGTACCATACCCTAACCATTGTTTTTTTTTTTGGTAAATACCCTAACCCTAACCATTGTCAGCCCTACTACTACCCCATTTATGCATTTACAAGTGATTTGATTTTTTTGGAGTACTTTTTTTTATTTGCTCTCTAAAACCCCGAATGACTTTATCATGAGAGCGAAAATAACGAGTAAAATTCAATTTTTTCCTTCCTGTAGATTTAGAAGCAATACTCGAATTAAGTCACCGGAATCCAGAGTATAAGGAATCATTTTTATCGAATTTGAAGCTTAAAATCTCCATAACCACCTCTTTAGCTGGTGCCCGCAATGTCCATGCGTCTGCAACGATTCCAGTAGCTCTCAGCCGAGTGGGTATCGTTTCAAACTCATAAAACTTCCTTTCAAGAACCCCACACCAAATCTTCGTTTTCCGGTAGGGCTAGTTTTACGTAGATTACACACATGTGTGTCTCACGTGACTCAATTGTAAATCATAGACCAATGTAACGAACACTTGGTACAGATACAAACAAAACATCATCAAACAAACATCCCAACTGCATTTTCATACTTCAAACATTATTAGAAGCAGTAAAAAAAAATGGCACCACAAATTTCACAACTCTAAATCAACCTTCAAACGATCCAACCAAGTGTCTCCACAAAACCATAATAACCAACCTGAACTTGAGAACATTACACAGCAATGAACCTCATAACAGGCAAACCCTTGAAAAATCTAATAAAACAACAACTGCAAAAACGCAATCTCATGGAGATTTTCTGATGTTAACTGCTAAGCCAGACTATGAGGAACCAAGACGTATGCAATGCTACTTGATCACTATCCCGACAAAACAAAAACAAAAAGTATAGAGAGTATAGCTTAGTGAATCAACTCACCCTCAATCCTTCTTTCGACGGGAAACCCTTGCTTTGTGCCTCAGTTCTGCCTTTTTCCACCTCACAATCAGGGAGCACAAAGAGAAAAGGCTATTGACCTGCAAAACAAAGGGAATCTCCAAATTATATTCAAAATCAAAGATAAATGACAAACAGGTATTTATTTAGAACGATTCAAGCTGACAACAAGATTGTACCAGGATTATGATCGCAATGACAAGTAGGGGACCAGACCAAAGTGTTGATAGGAAAACTCCATGAGGGTCAAAGTAATTCTGTGTTGCAAAGCTCTTCCAGTTCTCTCCTAGGAATTTGTTCAGCCTCTCAGCCTGATACACGCCACCCACTACACAATGGCAATAACCAAGACCAGATCGAGTCTCTTTTGTGAAAAGGTTGGAAAAACTAAACCAAAGATCTAAAAGAAGTACCACAACATGCACTTGTATGTTTCATCTATTTCCTAGAACAGTTAGATGTGACAGAAAAGGTATAGAGAGACATACTGATTATTGTCAATAAAGGCACAAAGCAAATGAAAGAAGAGTCAAAACAAAACAAAAGGGATTATACTGTGCGGTAGAAGCTAGATGTGTTACAGGAGTGGTGAAGAATGAAATGAAATGGCAAATGGCTAAATTAGGAGAATGCAAGAAGGGCAAAGTCCGTAAAACTATCTTGTCCCAGTTTATTAGTTTATTAGAATACATGATCCTCTTGTTTATTATTTGAATGTTTTTCATCCAACTAAACATACCAATTTACAATAGCCTGCTGCTTCTCATACAGAAGAATTATGTTGTGTGAATGACAGACATATTTCCAATGATTCCTTCAAGCAAGCTTATTCAGAAGGACAACAAAGGACGAGAAGTAGTTACATGTCAGAAGAAAAAGAAACATCTGGAAGTTGGTGTTCTTCCTCGTGATGATAGATACTATCAATAGCAGGAAATGGAACGACACCAAGCCAACTAAAAATGGTTCCTGCAAAGCGAAACAACAGAATGCTAAAAGAGAAGACAAATTTGAGTTGCATAAAACGATCTTAAAACTTAATCAAATACAAGAATCAGCATGCACTTTAAAATGCTTACAAAATAATATTGTATCAATGCAGCAGAGTCAATAACCACAAAGTCACAGAAGAATGATCCATCAACGGGGATGCCAAAGATAAAGCTGCCATGCAAATTTTACAGCCAAATAAACCTCAGAAATAAGAAGTCACTGCAAAATTCTTCGTGATCTAGATAGTGTCTAAGTTCGATTCGATAAAGTAGTCCTAACGCAATTTCTTTACGATAACCAGAAAAGTATTTGAAATGGTGGCAGTTCGATGCAGCAAAGCAATTCCACTCCAAGGAAGCAAATTGATCAAATCAGATCATAACAACGAGCTAAATACGAGATCCTCAAATCCTCGTAGCAACATAGACACAAAAATCCTACAATAATTCTTGAGAATTTGAAGATAGTAGAATCATTTGAAAATGAAGAGATGGACGCTAGGAGAAAGTAAGAACCTTCCAATCAATGGCATGGTAGAATCCCATTAGGTTTTCGTACGCTGGACGAAACCCAGACCGTATTTCTCCGGAGAATTTCTGAATCAGATCTGACATTAGATTCAGATGCTCCTCAAATGCCTTGTGTACCTCCTCCATGTCTCTCTGCCAAATTTTACCTCCGACAGATCCAAAATCAGAGGAAATAAATGGTGACTTGATTCCGAGACGGCTAGAGATATGAGAAGAGAAGAAAAGAGCCAGAGCCTTCCAGTTCCAGTAGCTTACTTCTTCTTGGCTGGGCCCTCTTACTTTTTCAGAAAAATTGCAATTCAAGAGTCAAACGTTTTACACCCTAATATTACCAAAATAAACTCAGATCTTTTGCCATCGATGGTTAGAGTATTGTACAGGTATGACAAATACCATAATCATACCATATTTTTAAACCGCATACCATAACCATAACCATTACGGGTACAATTTTCAATATCATAACCATTAAAATAACCGTGGTTATTAACCATGGTTATACTCGTATACTCATATTTATTCCTCACATGTAATATAATAAAATGCCAAAAATGTATAAATTTATATTGTCAACAATAAAAATATATAAAACTAACATCATATTTATTTATTATCCGTATGTATAATAACTTCTATTATTTAATATATATTAGTTTATTAATAATAAATAATTATTATATTTATATAATAACCATGGGTATACCTCAAATACCATATTTATTCCACACATGTAATATAATAAAAGACCAAAAATTTCATGTTAAAAAAATGTATAAATTTATATTGTCAACAATAAAAATAAATAAAACTAACATCATATTTATTTATTATCCGTATGTATAGTAACTTCTATTATTTAACATATATTAATAATAAATAATTATTATATTTATATAATAATCATGGGTATACCTCAAATACCATAACCATTATGGGTAGAAAATTCATCACCATAACTGTACCGCACCATAATGGTACGGTTAACCATATTAAACAGTAACAGTTATAACTATCAAGTAAATACTTAGGAGTATCAATTTCTACGTGAATTCACATTAAAAAAAATGTGTGTGTATGCAAATAATAGAACGATGACACATGATAATTTTTTTTCGTTCGCACGGATATTACGGTATAATAGTATTAAAAAAATTGTGTTATTAAGTAACTATTTGGAAAAGTATGAAAAATATGTAACATGTTTGACAAAATTGATAACTGATGTAACTTGTTTTGCACTGAGTTAACTGACTTAACTGGTTTTTGATGTATTATATTTCATTTTGTTAATTTTTGAAAAAACGTTTGTTTGTTCGTCAATTTATCTGTTTAAATTGGAAACGTGCAGTTCATGTGGTCTTATTTTTGAATGTTAAAAAAAAATAAAAATACTGAAACTACCCTCGTCTTATTTCCCTCCAATATCCGAATTGGTGTCCCTCTATCTCCTCCTTTCAACATCTCCATCATCAAAATTACCGAACCGATCTCTCCACCCCAAAAAACAGAATCGGTGAAATCTTCCCCACAAGAATACCTGCTTTCGGAACCCTAATCCTCCCCACTGTTGCGACGCTTGGAGCTCCTTGAAGACCTGCTGTTGCTGAACTCCGTTGTTTGTTGCGACACTTCCATATAACTTTCAGGTGCGTCTTCTTCATCTTCATCAGATGACAGAAGAGACGACCTCATCCAAGACTTGAACCCTTCATTCACACGTCTATCCACCTTTGGTGTGACTTCCACTGGATTTGCTTCTAACATTTCAAGTCCAAGGTTTCGAGCACCAGATTCTCTCCCATTAAGTATTACAACAACTTTCCTTCTCAAGAAAACAGCCTAACTCGTAGCACCAAAATAAAGGCAAGGTGAAGATACTGCCTAATGGTAGTAGATTTGAACCCAGAAACAGTGCAAGAATTCCAAATATGATGTCAAGCACCACATTTATAATGGAAAGACAACGAACCCCACCTGGACATCTCATCAAACTGAAATAAAACATGTCCAAGATGTGAGAAACACAAACTTACAGCACCATAATTAACCACCACATGATAATTGGACGACAGCATTAGACATCATTAGAAGGCCACATTTGAGTCGCGGTGCAGGGCTTCCATCGAGCAAGGTATTCTCTAGCTTCAGATCTCTGTGGCATATTTGCTGCATTTCATTTTTTATTTTTTAAAAATATTAGATAGATCTATTACAGTCTACAAATGAGATGACTTTATCTATTGAGGTGGGTCTCGACCCTTACCATGGAGTGACAGTAATTGACACCTGAGATTAGCTGCCGGAAGAAATACCTTGCCTGTACACCAAAATTCAAACGCCAAACACTGTGAATCAATAACATATTTACTAGAACAAAGGTAAGACAATTTTTTATTTAATTTTATACCAAAAAGTTTATAAAGAAGGAAGATCCTCATCTTCACTGAACCGACCTGCATTGCAGATCCGATCAAAGAGCTCCCCTCCAGCTGCATACTCCATCACTATTGCCAAATGAGTTGGTGTCAGAACCACTTGCAGAATCCACAGACTGAAGCAACTCAGAATCCTACAAGTATAAGTAGACGAGTCTGGTACGTTATTTTTACTCTTTTTTCTTGTTTGGGATATGGAATTATCACTTGCCTCCCTGAATCGGATTATGTTGGGGGTGTCGAAGGGATCTGTGGTTGATGATCTCTCTAGCTACATTCTCATCAATCTGCAGTTTCAGTTGAAATTACCTCCAACAAACAAATATACCAGAAAGAACAAAAACACATAAACCAAAAAACGGAGGAAGCATTTGTTTTCGTAGATAAAGTTTGATACCTTGAGTCCACGTTCTATGTACTTACTCGAGCTGTCGGATAATTACCTATCCAATGAAATCCTACCGGAGATCGCAAAGTTGACGAATCTCTTGCGGATGGAGATGTACAACAACAGCTTGACCGGTAAATTGCCTATCAGGTTTGGAAACCTCACAAAGCTCGAGTACCTCGACGCGTCGATCAATAATCTTGAAGGTGATTTGTCAGAACTGAGATTCTTGAAGAACCTGGTCTCTCTGCAGCTGTTGGAGAACAAGCAGGATGAACGCTTCAGGAAGAACACATGATGAACGCTTCGAACAATCATGGAGGGAAGGCTGCATATAATAGCGGTGAAGAAGTGAGGGGTATTTGAGGAATTTCACACTTAAAGGAGTTCACGTGCAAGACATGTACGGTGTTAACGAAATTTTTTAACGAACACAAACAGACTTCATCAAAAACCAATAAGACCAAACATATTGCATAAAAAACAAACATTGTGTCGCTTTTACCATTTTAGCCAAACATGTTACATTTTTTTCGTACTTTTCCCTAAATTTAAAGCTTCAAATTAATTGATTAATTTCAAAAGTTTATTAGTTATGTATTAAATTTTTACAAGATCCTATATATCTATTCATAATTTGTACTCTGTAATATTAGTTTAAAAAACTACAAATGAATACAATAAATCTTAACTCAATAGTGCGATACAAATCCGCAAATACGTAATAGGTGACGATGTATTTATTTTATGAAAATAATATACTTATTATAAATCTTCATATCTGTGTATAACAAGATATAATTATTACAGCGAAGCACAAATACATTCGCCACTCCTAAAATTTTGGACAGAAAAATTATGTACAACTTAGACAGAAAATGACATATGTCCAGCTCATCGTCTGGTAGTATCTGTTTCATTGCTGTTGATTGTATAACAGAATGTTTGTCGTGACCGAGATCCATCTATAGACCACCAAGACATACATTACGATCCTCACGGTTGAATTACAATGCAATCTATGATCATCACCCACGACCACGAGAACTAGACCAGACCATTTTACTAAAGCTCGGTCTTCGGTCCAAAAACTTGGTGGTGGTTCATTTATTGGTAAGCTATATTAGCTACAATCTCCTTCCTATTCAAGGCCCCTGCTGCTTTATTCTGTGATTACTCCCATAGAAGCTTTACCTTCTTCGGGCCAAAGGCCCACGCAAGGCAGCCTCCCTTCGTGCAAACAGAAACTGAAGAGCTGATCCCACCGTTGGCCAAGCCAGTAGGAGCGCAACATATGCAAGCAACCTTATTGGTGTTGTAGATCCTCTAGAGATCAGACTCGATACGCATCTTTTAATGGGTACGAGATCCCCCAAGCTTGAAAACTTCATGTTTTGTGTTGCATCCATTGTTGCATTTGCTGGAGAGTTGCTTTCATTACCTTTTTCAGCTGAGGCGTTGATTGTGGTATTGCTGCTAGTTGGAGCTACCATTCCATCAGCAACATTTACATACGGGCCTTGATCAACGGATGATGAAACTTGCCCGGGACTTTGCATCTGAAAGATCACGAAACAGTTCTATGACATATTACCATTGCTACAACATATCAGTTATAATTTTGGAAAAACTTTTCAACCAAGTTAACCAGATCGTGACATGTGTGTCTCATTCTATAGAGTTTTAGAAAAAAAGCACAAAATCGCTTGACACTTGTCATACTCCAATTGGTTTGGTGTAAACACTTATTCACACAGTAAATCTACAACTTCGATAATTTCATAATGAAATTTGAGTTTTCATTGGACTGACAAAAGGAGATCAAGTAGGGACCTTTTGGATGTGCATATATGGGCTAGAATGAAGAACGCGAAGAAATTCATTAGTCGCTCTCACCCACCTGCAGAAATAACACACTTAGCTTACTGAATCTGATTTTCAAAATCCGACAACCTATCGTGTATATTTTACAGAATGAAGCGTCAATCGCCCTGATTGAAAAATAATCGAAGTACCAGAGTGAAGCTCCAGTGAATCCCTCGAAGAACCCTAGATGTCCTCCATGATTTACAGTTGCCAAGGCGACATTTTTGTTGAGCCTGTTAGAGATAGCTTTAAAGACGAGAGACAAGATGCTTCAAAGACCAAAGGCTATGCTTACTGGGGGTAAGATTATAGTTACCTGCACTCATCCCATGGAATTGATTCCTTGGTACATACGGGGTCATCCAAGGCACTGATGCAGAGTAGTGGGACTGAGACATTTCCGATATAATTTGCACTACTACAACGTCTGTAATATGTATCAACTGTCTGTGGATACAATATAGAACTCTCTGTTAGCAGATGAAAAGACAATACTAATAATAAGATCGTTAATGGAGTGGTTTCCGTAAGTACCTCAAACTGTCCTAGAATGCGTGTGGCATGGTTGTCAAAATCCCTGATGGAACGGGACTAGAGATTCAAAACAGACATGATACAATGGAAACCACTAAGTGTTACGTCAGTGGCTTTAGGAAATCCAACAAGATCATAATCAATAAAAGCTAATCTACAGACAACTTCTTGAGATACAAATCAATGGAAGTGATTCTGAAGAGGCTACCTTTTTTATGTCTGACCAATTAGTGAGGCGACTAAATCGTGTCTGGTGTCTGCAACAAACATTTCGACATTTCAGAGTAGAGTTGTGAAAACAGCTTTAGATCAAATGTACAAAATTACAAAACATGAATTAAACAAGAAAAAGCACCACCTGTAAGATATATGACATGTAGAGGTCAGTTTAAGAGCAAACTCACAATACTGCATAACTCTGCATGCCTAGTGTGATGGCTCTACCATATAATTTCTGCACAAGCCTCCGACTCATAAATCGGTCACCAGCCTGCATTATCAGGAAATGGATGAAAATTTACCAGGTTAAGATATATATTTTTATTTGAAAAAACGCAATAAAAATATACAGCACCAAAACTATACAGTACAACTATTCACATTGAGAATAATGCAAGCAAGGAGCAAACCTGACAGCTCTATTAAAGAACCACCAACCTTTGCATTTAGGTTGTTGGGACAAAACAACCTCCATATAGTAGGTTTCTTCTAAATCCAACTCATGTTAATGCGTCAAATAAAGAATGCTATTGCCACCTATATAACTACATATCACGGGGGTGTTCCCCCTATAATCAAGAGATGGAATTTCCGCAAGCAAACGTTACCAGAAGGTCCCACGGGCAACAAATTGCAGCAGCTCCAGCAATAGGAACGTTCTCTCCTTCCTCCCCGAGATATTTTACCTACATATGTCGATATGGGATATTCAAGGCGTTTCTGAAGATCCAGAATGGTAAAAAAAACTACTGGTATTAAATGACTCACTAGGATATTGGCGCCGATGCTTGTTCCCACAACAAATATAGGAGCCCTTGGATACTGTTGAGAAATGTAACAAATAACAGACCTTATGTCCCCAGTCCATCCAGCATTGTAAAAACAATCAGACTGCCCATGAAGGTTTTAATCTGGTTAGGCAAGTTCATGAAGATTGAAGTATATAGCTACTGCGATTTCAATTATAGAATTTATTAATCATTACTTTTCCAGTAAGGCCAATGGTAACATGATGTGAATCAAACGAAAATTTGGAGTCCACGGGATTGCCAAGTTATAATTGGCATACACTACAAAGTTACAATTATAACTCACGGTAATTTCAACCCCTCCTTGTCCTCGATGGTTGCTGATGACAACATTCCATCCATTCTTTGCTATATCAAAAGCAAGATGCTGTATGTACTGGAATACAGAGCACCTTGTTAGGTGAACTAAGTTATATAAGGTTCTTATATATAGGAAAACGATACAAAAAAGTTGTTCAAGGTAAATTCACTCTGAAGATACAATAAAAAGATTCAGTGTAGCAAATACCCGCTTAGCATTTTTTTTTAAATTCTTCAGTCAAGTCGTACTATAAGATGGTAAAGATACTTACTGCAGATGAGGAATCACTCATCAAGCCAGGAATAACCACTGTTATGGGAGATGAGTCTTCTTTGGGATCATCATTAGCAATTTGATAGCTTGACCCTGCAGTAATAAAAACAATAGATCAGAAACCTATACACCATTTCCAAGATCTTATGAGCAGTGAAAAGATCTCACTTCTTGTTTGTTATTTCTTTGAACTTCAAATATGAACTTTTAAAAGAGTTGGAGCTCACTGCTCATTTGTACCAGAAGCTCACTCCTATAGTTGGAGCATCCTCTGCTTCTTTATTTTCATTTTCCATGACTTTTTGCTGCTTATTCAACCACCATTACTTTTCAGCTTATGCCAAAATGCCAACTAAGCTGAAGCTGACACTTCATACATCTCTTACAGTTTAGTTGATACTCAAACTAAAAATCTTATATCAATTAGTATTGAAACGCAAGGCTGAAACTGACTGTTGCATCCTTAAAAGTCAGTTTCTCTCACTAATATGAAACGAATATAGAGAGTGGGGAAAATATCTCCTTGGTCAAAATTAATTATTATGAACAGTGAATAGAATTTTGATGTGGCACCGGTACCTAGATTATATTAAAAAAAAATCATCAACGTGACAAAATGTACTCACTCTGTGAAGTTCTTAGCCAATCTAAAGCTATACAACCACCATCAGAAGCCTCAAAGATTTCCCTACACGAGTACAAAAACTGGTGAGATAGGAACGCTATAGTGAATATTCAATGCATGAGGAGTGAAGATTAAGCGTCATAAACCATACATACAGGGGATGACGAATGTACAAATGACTCAATTACGGTTACCTGGCAACCCATTCATCTTTCTTAGAGTAAAAGAATCAAATAGCTCCTCCAACTAAGATATTACGAGAACACTATTCAAAAGAATCATGCGTAAAAGCAAGTTCCCTTCTCGTAGTGTAATGTGTAGCTTAATTCGAAAAATAGCAAACATGAACTTTACGAGATACTGTATAATTCTTCTGTATGTTCTAAAGGCTACAATCTACATGGCTAAACAGGAATCTATCTGTATCATTTGTTTCTCCCTATCTACTAAAACTAACCTTTCGTATTTGAGGAACGCAGGAGGCCGGCCGAAAAAATTGACGAAAGCAGTCTGTATATGTGGGCTTGATAGCCAGGGCGTTGCCAGGTACCTGCAACATATCGTTTTCATCAGAAACACAACTCAGTGATCACGAAGGAGAACGATACGCAGTTTTCAGTTTCGCGTCTATCCAGATTCTAATTATATCAACTTCCAATTTAAAATCAAATCGGTAAATTCGAAACTGTCCCAGTCCTGTAAGGAATCGCCGCTCTACCTCCCATGAAGAACCGGACACTTGGAAACAACGCCAACATAGATCTCAGAGCTATGATCGCACGTCAGCTTGACTAGGCGTCCTCTCAATCCGTACCTTACGTCCTCAAGGAAATGGAAATCCAGGAAGTTGTACAGTAGCACGGCGGCAGCTAAGGAGAGAGCGGAGATGTAATGAGCGATCGGAATCTGAGATACCGCGTTGAGGAGGAGGCTGTACGCGAACGGGCCGCCGCCAAAATACTCATCCTCCGGCAAGACCGAACAGTTCATTGCGGAAATTGATGAATTGAGTAGAAATGCCTTGGGTTCCTGATCTCGGTAGCGGTGAAGTAGATCAGGAATAGTAAAGCACAGCAAGGAACTTCATTAATGGCGAGAAAGTCAGAGCAGAGGGCCACGTGGAAATGCTTCAGAAGATCCCGAGCTTCCTCCGCTGCTGTTGCAGAGCAACGAGGTGGTCTTTATGGCTGGCAATTTAGTAACGAAACGGTAATCATATAGGAACACGAAAAAAAAAAATTTGTGTTCATACGTACTTTGATGACACTATAACACGAATACGATAACACAATTATTTTTTCACACGATAACACGATTTTATTGTCGTGTTGTGTTAGTGTTTATATCTCAAAACACGATAACTAAAACGATAACACGAAAACTAATAATTTATATACTATATTGAGTATATTCATATCATTTTACTGAAATATTGATCAAACGTTAAATATGAAAAAAAATATGGAACTTTCTCTAATTTTAATATATTTATAGTTTATACCCTAGCAACTAATACACCTCAGACTCACTTCAAGCGTAGCCAACATGAGTTTCTTTTCTTCCATGGTTCTCTGCTAGGGTTTCGCCCAACATTCGATCTTACCGTGTTTTTGGAGAAATCTTGTCGCATACGGTAATTCCTTATTCTACTACTTCGATTCTAGTTGTTTTTATGCATTTTTATCTCTCTCATGTTAGTTGTAATGGCCTTCTCCATCTTAGGTCATATTCATGTCCGATCTTGAACTGAGGGGAAGACGAGGACCATTGAAGTTCACGACACCAACAGAAAAGAAACTAAAGGTACGTTATCAGTCTGAAGTTTATGTGTTTATGTTTCTAAAGGTTCGACTATGTAATTATGTTTCCGACTATGTAAACGACACCAACTGATTATGTGTTTCTGACTATGTAAATGATGTTAGTAATAAGACTATTACATGAATATTCGTGAATAAAATAATAAATGTAGTGGATGATGTAGATTTCTAAAAATTCATGAATATAATATTCATGGATGATGCACATCAAACCATGTTTTGTTGTGAATGTAATATTCATTTTGGTGAAGTTGTTTTCTCCACGAATGTTGTTTAACTTTTGGCTAAATCATTTTGGTAAATCACGAATGTTGTACAGTTACTTCTTATGGCAAGTTATGTTGTTTAACTTTTGGCTAAATCATTTTGGTAAATCACGAATGTTGTACAGTTACTTCTTATGACAAGTAAAGGTAAACACGAAATGTTGGACGTTTGCTTAAAAAAGGAAACACGGGATGTTGGACAGTTACTTCTTATGGCAAGTAAAGGTAAACTGGCTATGTCAACTACATTTGATAAAAAAAAAAAACTACATTTGATCCTTCTAAATTTCGTGAGTTGCTTGCCTCTGTTGTTGTGATGCATAAATTGCCTTTCCAGTTTGCTGAGTTTGAGTATATTCATGCAATTTTTCAGTATTTGAAGCCTGATATTCAGTTGGTTTCTAGAAACACACTGAAAGCTGACATTCTTAAACTATTTATAAGGCCAAGAAAAATGTAGTTAAGAGCCTACTAGGCAAGGCTCGTGGACGGGTCAATTTCACATATGATATGTGGACTTCTATTAGAACTGATGGGTATATTACTTTGACTGCTCATTTTATTGATGAAGAGTGGAATTTGCGTAAGTTCACATTGTCATTTTCTGAAATGCCACGGCCTCATACTGGTAAAGCTATTCCATCCAAGTTATTAAATCTACTTGATGAGTGGGGCATTGCAAATAAGATTGGTACTTTTACATTGGATAATGCATCTGCTAATGATACATGTATTGCTTCATTGAATGACCAGTTAGTTAACAGGAAAGCACTTATGCTTACTGATCAACACTTTCATTTGCGCACATATTCTGAATTTGATTGTTCAAGATGGTTTGAAGGAAATTGATCCTGTTATAGAAAAGATTAGAACCAGTGTCAAATATGTTAAAGGTCCTCAAGCTAGGAAAACAATGTTTTATGAATGTGTATCAAAAGTGTGTCTTGATACTAAGAAGGGTTTGCGACAAGTTGTTCCTACAAAGTGGAATGCTACTTTTTTTATGTTAAAGAATGCAATTTATTTCAGAACTGCATTAAGACAATTAGAGTTGAGTGATGACCAGTATAATAGCTGCTCTTCTTCGATTGAGTGGGAAAGAGTTGAAGCTTTGACTGAATTCTTGGAGAGATTTTATGATTTGACTTGCATATTTTATGGAACAAAATATTCAACAACAAATTTGTACTTTCCCAAGGTGTTTCTTGCTTATATATCATTGTTGGAGAAATGTGATAGTCATGATGAGTATCTGAAAAACATGGCAGTGTCAATGTTGGAAAAGTTTGAGAACTATTGGTGGAATTTCAATATAACAATGACATTTGCTGTCACTTTGGATACACGTTATAAGTTTTTATTTGTGGAATTTGCTTATAAGAAATTTTTCAGCTGTGAGGCTTCTAAAAAAGTTTCCAAACATCAAGAAGAAGTTATATGATTTGTATGATCATTCTGAAATGAGCACATCTTCAACTCAATTCAGATGCGAAAATTACATAAACTTTTCTGATAGAACTGGGCTACAAGAATTCAAAGAGCATGATGCAATGTCTGTAAGTAAACTTCTTATTTTAAATTGTATCATATTCTAATTTTCAGGTTTTTTAATTTATTTGTTTAAATTTTAGTATGTTAATTCTATCGTGTAGGAGTTTGATGAGACTGGTAGAATTGATGATTTGATACGAAACAAGTCACAGTTAGAGCAATATATAGAGGATCCACGGAAAGATAGGAATGTAGATCTTAATGTTCTTGATTTTTGGTATCGAGAGTAATGTCGATCCTATTGTTGCTGATATGGCTCGTGATATACTAAGTATCCCTATCACTACTATTTCGTCCGAATTTGCATTTAGTGTTGGTGGTAGTGTGGTTGATGCAATTCAATTCACTTGTTCCTGAAACCGTTGAAGCAATTATTTGTTGCAAAGATTGGATACGTACAGAGGCCGGAAATCTAAGTAAGAGTTCATAAATAAAAGTTGTTTACTTGTATATTTTTTATGCTAACACATTTACTTGTCTGTTTTTAAGTCAAAACACCTTTGGATGATAGCTTTCTGACATTACGAGTGAAAGATGTCCAATCATCAGTTGTTGCTAATCAAGATGCGTAGTTGAAAGATAGTAACCATGGAGATTGAGTGAATGACATGTAAGATTTTTAAGTCATTTGAATAACTTTTATTCTGATTTTTGTTTAAAGAATTAAATGGTAATATGCTTTTTTGATGATGATTCAGTTCAGTTGTGGTAGTGAGAAACATTTTGAAGTTTTTGTTTTGGAAGTAGAGCATGAATGAATCAGTTGTTGTTTTGGAGCATGAGCAGCTTGAAGTTTCTGTTCAAGGGTGATGTTTGATTTTGTTTTGGACACATTGTATTGTTGTTTATGTTATTTAGGTCGTGCGAATGTATTAACGTGTTATCGTGTTACGACGAAATATTTATCGTGCTATTGTGCAACCGTGCTATGACTTTCCATGATAATTTCGTGCTATCGTGTTCGTGTCGTGTTAATACAAGAAATTTCGTTTAGTGTCCGTGTGGTGTGTATGTGACACAATTACATTTTCGTGTGTGTCGTGTTGTGTTATCGTGTGCTCACTACTGAAAATACACGTTTTAGTGACGAAAATTTAATTTCGTCGGCACACTTTCGTCGGTAAAAGTGATAATTACCGACAAAAATACAATTTTGTCGGTAATCCATATTTTTACCAATGACAATATTCGATCGTTAAAAATAAATTTTACCGACGAAAATAAATATTTTGTCGGTAAATATAATAAAATTGTCGATGAAAATGTATTTTCGTCGGTACAATTCAAAGAAAAAACTTATTTTTGCCGACAAAAAAGTATTTAGACGCTAAATAAATTTTACCGACGAAGATAAATATTCCGTCGGTAAATAAAATAATTGTACCGACGAAATTCCATTTCCGTCGGTACAGTACAAAAAATCAAATTCAAATTTTGTGACACTCTTCCTTTCCATTCCCACATATGACTCCCGTTTCTTTCTACCGTCGTCTCGATGTCTCTGTGAATCCCTCCGTTGGATCTTTGGGCATGGAAGCAAGGTCCTTTAACGACTCCCTCAGTGAATCCCTCCGTTTGGTGACTCTGGCGTCTGACCAACAGAGACGTCAGATAACAAGCAACCAAAACCCTAATTTGTTTGTGGAACTTGTTTCTGTTTGTTCTGCTTGTCCAGCTCTATGGCGGAATCAGCTTTGGAATCTCTGCTTCGCTCGCTTTCTGTTATCCTCCTCGTCCATTGTTGAACCCACGACGTACATTGCTGGAGATGGATTTAGATTCTTGGATATCCAAAGTCAAAGAAGGCGGCCATCATATCCTAGAGGATGATCTCCCCCTTCTCTGCGAATATGTACGACTTCTTTCATCTCTTTACCTCCTCGATTTATCTTCATCTCTGCAATCTTGGATTTTTTAATTAATGAGGCCATGTCTTGTTCTTAATCTGGTAGGGCTCCGTTTAAATTAAGTTTATACAAATTGAGATTTGGAATCTTTTCTATAGAAACCTCTATTAATTCTGTAGTAATGCTTGCTTGCACCATTGGTTGCAGTTTGACTTTGAAGTGCCAAAAGTTTATCTTTTTCATTGTTTGAACTCCTCAGCAATTCACTGTAATTTTTTTTTTTGAACCATTTTCCAAATGAACTAGATGGACAGACTAAGTATAAAAATTGGACGCTTATGATATATTGATCGATGGACTAGTGGGGTATCAATGAGTTGGTTGGACTCGTAGTATAATAACTGTGAGATATTTTGTAGCTATGCTTATGCAACTGTGGGAGTTGTTTAGACGCTTTAGGTTAAAAAAATTCAACCACTTATGAAGTGGACATTCAAATGTGCTGCCACTTTGCAGTAAAACATAGTTTCCGTGCCAAAATGTTGTCATTTCGTACAAATAAGTGGTTTAATGCATTCAAAGGCACTCCTTGATTGCGCATTTTAATATCTTTAAGTAACTGTAAGAAGGTAGTAACTGTAATCTAGTTTACTTGACTATTTAATGATGAGTTTCCACATGGAAGAAAGTGTATAGTTGGTCGGCTTGGGCCGTGAGTATCATATGGATTGTTGTAACTCTGGCCATTTGCTCTATGTAGAGTTCACATCTGTCTGACTCTGGCCATTTTTATTTCATTCTTAAAAAGAGAAAATATGTTACTTATAAATAAGTTGGTACTACTGAAAGCATATGGCCATCATGTATGTTGGACTACACTGTTATACTTTAACATGAAAACCTGTTGTTGTGTTGTTAGATCTCAACATTGATGTAGATCGCAGGGTTCATGCATACGAACAATGTATCTTTTTTATGCATTCTGCCTTCAATATACTGAATACTCTTTCTATTGGGGGGATATACATATCCAGATGGTTTGTGTGTAGATTAAGCTGCAACACGAATCATAATTATTGTCTATAATTCACAGGAAAGACTGAGTTTGGTCCAGATGGTGATTGTGTAAAGGTATTCTTTATTTGCAGCATGTTCTCAGAGAGTTACCTTCTTCCCCAATTACAGCATCTTGTTGTAATGCATTACTGGAGACTTATAGTATGTTTTTTTTTATAGTTTTTTCCTCCTGATTAAACTTTACGTGGTTGTTTATAGAATTTGATTAAATTAGTCACTCTATTTGTAAATTAAATTTCTTGTCCTTCTAAATATAAATTGTATATGTAATATTTGATTATTCTTCTTTTTGTAAATTTATTTATTTATTTTTAAAATGAGTTCATATTTTACCGACGCAATGGTTTTCGTCGGTAAAGACATATTTGCCGACGGAATTGACTTTGCCGACGAAATCGATTTTGTCGGCAAAAAATGTTTTTTTTAACGAAAAAATCATCTTATTCTGTCGGTAAATACATCGTTTTTACCGACTACAATTTTGTGACATATTTCGTCGGTAAACATTTGTCGACGGGGCATTCCCCGACGATATCTTTACCGACGAAAATATTATTTTACCGACGAAATGTATTTTTACCGACGAAATGTATTTTTACTGACAGAATGTTCTCATTTGACCGACATAATAATTTTGTCGGTAAATACCAAATTTTCAGTAGTGGCTATTAAAACTTTTAGCACGCACGATAACACGCACGCGCGAATTGCCAGTCTTAGTGGTCTCTTCCTTAAATCATCCGTATTCTGTAATCCGTGGGTTCTAAATTTAATGTGTCATCTTATATTCTTAATTACTCTAATGACCTTTGCATGAAATTTGAATGCTATGCTATAATTAAGATTTTTTATAAATATATTTATTAAAAAATCAAATACTAAAATAATTATTTTTTAAAACTATTTATTATACTGTACCAACTTGTGACTACCCACGAGTATAATATATTTTTAATTCTACTTGCGAATGTCAGTCACGATTAGGGAAAAACACTCTCTCACGACTCTCAGTCGCGATAAAACATACTACCAGCGACTCCCATATGTAAAATGTCTTATTTGGTAGATTTTGAAACCCTAATTTGTGGATTTTGGAATAATTGCTAAATTGAGTGTAGTTAAGGTAATTGTTTTTTTTGCAAGAATTCAGGTAATTAGGGTAATTGGTGTTATGTATTTAGAATGTCTAAATGTTTTAAATTTGTCAGTTTTATTGTGTAATTTTGAATTAAAATGCCTAATTTGATTAAATTTAAAATCCTAATTTGTAAATTTTGGGAGTAATTGTTAAATTTAGTGTAATGAGATATAATTAATATTTGAGTACAGATAATGAATTGTGGTGAGGAAAGTTCATCCAGACAATTTTTAGTTCACAGAAGGAACCGATCAATCCTTATCTTTTGTATGGTTCCACTCCATATGTTACAGCATGCCGATGTGGATACGGTAACCCTAAATTTTGCGCATTTGGGTGGAGGTATTAACTTTAGATAATATTATTTGATTATGTATTTGGTTTATTTTAGTTTTTTTGTTAGAGTTAATTTTGGAAACAATGTTTTAAAGCTTAATTTTAATCGAAACTTAACGACGTTGATTCGTATAAACTTGTAAGTTGTTTATCCATTCAATATTTTCTTTTTAAAATGGAGATGGTACAAAAAAAATTTCAAAATGGTTACATATGTTTCAAAATGTGACTAATTGGTTTTGTTACTATTCATCGTAAAAAATCACCGATAGTCACTATTTTAACATATGAAATGACAAAACTATCCTCTTTAATTAAAAGATTAATACGGTGTCCAGAAGGAAGAAGAAGAAGACTGAGTAGCTTTGGAGAGCTGGTCTCAGCTGCTCGGTGGCCAGAAGGAAGAAGAAGACTCACCAGGATGTTTCCAAAACCTGGAGCAAATTTTCAGCAAATTACCCTAATCAATTATCTGCATCAACGAAATCAATTACCCAAGTTGTTCTTCAATTGCCGAACAACTTAACTCCAACACACGAAGTTGTCGGAGATGTCCGGATGATAGACACTCGTGCATATGAAGCTGAGTGTGGTATCACAATCAAGTCCATCAGAATTTCTCTCTACTACCAAATGGTCGACTCTCCTTTGAAGGCTTATCGAGAGAGAAATGGCAACGAATACCTCATCAATCTCATCGTGTCCAATATGATTCTCTAAGGCCCCCTCATGCTCTAGTTGTCCAAGATAATTCCCGCATCAGACAAGGGACAATTCTTTGCTTTCTGTCGTGTACTTTCCTGCAAGGTCTCGACAGGTATGAAGGTCAGAATCATGGGACCCAACTTAGTTCCCGACGAGAAGAAAGATTTATATGTGAAGAGTGTGGCGTCTGGCAAAATCAGACTCTATGGTTGTCTGCTTGATTGAGGAATCTGGAGAAGAAACCGTTTGAAGAAATCGAGTTGTTCTTCATCGATGGTTGTCTGCTCGATTGAAGAAACCGAATTGTTCTTCAGAGCAGTTGAACAGTTCAATTGAAGGAAGGAGAAAGAACAACAAAATAGTCATTTAATAATTCAAAAATATGTTAAAAAAATATTAACGGAGACTAACAGATTAACCAATTAATCACACTGGAATAAAGATGTGTAACCATTCAGTCACGCACAAAAACCAATTAGTCACATTTTGAAACATATGTAACCATTCTGCACATTGAGCAAACATGTGTAACCATTTAAGTAATTAACTCTATATTTTTTTTTCATAATCTCCCAAACAATTGGAAAATTCTAGGTGAAATAGATAAACAAAATAGAAGTATAAAAAATTATATTTAATTTTTAAATGAAGTATAATTTGATTAAAACAACTATAATTATTATGCAGATTATTAATTAGACTGCAAAATGGTTGGTATGCATTTGGTGTTAGATCTTTTAAACCATAGGCTAAATATGTGTATATATGTGTATGCTAATTGAAATTTTAAAGTTTAACCAAATTGATATATATATATTATATAGTTTGTTAGTTTACTTCATATGAAATTGAGCTTAGTTTATTTTAGGAAAAGGTCTGAAAATGCCGTATATTGAGTCCCCCGGATGGAGGGGAACCTTTGAGATATACGTTAGTATTAACCTTCAATGCCACAAACAACGAAGCAGAATACAAAACTTTGATAGTAGGACTCTGAATTGCTAAGGGAGTAGGCGTCGCCTCTCTTAAAGTCCACTATGACTCTCACCTGGTGGTCAACCAAGTGCATGGAAACTATGTGGCGAATGGCGAGCATATGAGAAAATACCTCAAAGAGGCAAAGGCTTTAAGTGAAGGCTTCATTAGTTTCGAAATCAACGTCATCCCCAGAGATGCAATTGTGAAGACACCACCTTGAGTAAATACGCATGGCAGCAAATGACTCTCAGTATTCATTTTATCGAATGCGTAACTCGTCCCAGCTGATTTGAATGTTTTAATGTGAACAAAGCGACAGATTGGGTGACGCCCATCATAGAATTCCTTTAAACAGGAATTGAACCATGGAGCGAGGCTGAGGCAAAAAGTATAAGACATTTGTCACTGAGCAATATTTTCATAGATGAGACTCTTTATAAAAAAAAGGTTATCGACACCCTACCTTAGATGCATCGCCCTTCCTGGGACGACAAACATCCTTAGGGAACTGCATGAAAGATATAGCACTTTCCATGAAGGGGCGAGATCAATTGTCCAAAAAGCCTTGAACCAAGGTTATTATTGACCAACAATGATTCAGGAGGCGGCGGAGTTAGTGCAGAAAAGTGAATCATGTAAAAATTTACACCGCGGATTGGGCGTGCCCCTTCAGAATTGACTCCTGTGCGCGTCGCTTGACCATTTGTGTAGTGGAGCATCGATTTGGTTGGCCCATTTCCCAAGTCAAAATAAAGGTGTTATATTATTGTCGCTATCGATTACTTCTCAAAATGGATCGAGGCAAGAACTTTGGCGTTGACTACGGAATTCCAAGTGATTAAATTTGTTAAGTCTCGGATCATATCCAGATATGGAATACCCAACGTATTGGTCAGCAACAATGCCATCAATTTGCTGGAAAGGAGCTTCGATGGTTTTGTAAGGAGTTAAAAATTGAGCATCGACGTGCATCAGTTAAACGTAGTCAAACAAATGAACAAGAAGAAATGATGAACAAAATCATCCTAGGAAGATTGAAGAAAAGACTTGACTCCCTAGAAGGGAAGTGGATTGAGGAACTTGAAAACGTTCTTTGGGTCGCACGTACAACACCTAAAAAGGCTACAAGAGAATTCCCATTTAATTGGGTGTACGGTTCGAAGGTGGTCACTCCTACAGAGATAGAAGTTCCATATCATCGGGTAAATCACTTTGAGGCGACGCTAAACGATGAGCAGAGACGCGTCGACTTGGTTTTGGATGAAGCGAAGAGATGGACTTCATAGAAGATCCAATCAAGCATGCGACTAGCCATCGCTCGGTACTATAATAGGCGAGTGTCTTCTCGCCAATTTTACGTGGAGGAGAGACTATGGAGGAGAAATGAGTTTTCAAACTTGGACAAAATGAAAAAGTTGTCACCCAAATGGGAGGGACATACAAGGTCGTCTCCATTCCTTACCCCCAGCGACTATGTTCTAGAAGATACAGAGTGAAAGAAGTTGAAGAACACTTTCAATGTTGAACACCTAGAAAAGTTCTTTGCATGCATAGTCCACCTATGGGTGTCACCCTAATGTACTTGTAAACTTAATTTTGAAAAACTTAAGGTATCATGGTCAAAATATTATTACCTAATGTACTAGTGTTGCCTACATGAATTTCGAAAAAAAAACTTAATGGTTTGAAAACTTGAGTTCGTACAATTCAATGATAAAAGTGTCGTCAATTGGTTCAAAAATTTAATGGTTGGATACATTAACTAATGAACAACGTCTCCATTTAAGTATTCAATTGGTGAAGAACCGAGGTCTATTTATAGACGACGCAAACATCGATCAAATGAGTCGAAATAATTTCTAAGTACGGAAATTTGAACACATTCAAAGTAAGCGAATATTCCATTAACAAAAACACGTATATCAAAAATAAATTTCAAGTATGGAATTTTGGGCGTCTCAAAATTGACAATTCCGATTATGACAAACATTTACAAAATATGGAAAAAAAACAGGTTGAATTTAGGGGGTCTTATCAGCATCATCCTCGAGAGAGCCGCTGGAGCCAATACGATCGCGATATGCCTCGGATTTGACCACTTCGAGCTGAATAACTTTGGGCTCCATTGGTTTCCATTTGTCTTTACGGGTTGTCGTCTCCTTGTCATGGTTTTGCCACTTCAGGAAGGCTTGAAACCCCTTCACTGGGTCAACAGGGAACTCCGACTGAATCCCCCTTATTTAAGTGACCAAATCACCATAAATTTGGATGAGTTTGGCCAAACAGTGGTTTTTGGCGACCCGAGTAAACTCAATTGTCTTTTTGAACGCTTCCACTACGCTCAATGCCTCCACCTTGGCAACGTCCTTCTTCTTCTCAAGCTCCCTCTACCTTTGGAGCGTCGCCTTCATTTTCTTGATGGTCGCATCCTTCTCCTTGGCTAGAGTTGATGCTTTCTTCTCGCCATTGTGAGCGTCCTCGAGCGATCTCTTATCAGCTTCCCAGGACTTGACTAGTTCGCTGAAATAGTTGGACGCCTTCTCCATTGCGAATTGATCCTTGGAGATGGCTCCATCCTCGAGGCGGCGTTCCTCCTCTAGGTATACCTTGAAAAGGTTAATTTCCTTCTCAAGGTCTGCCACCTGGCCTGCCTTTGAGACCTCTTCTTCAAGAGTCCCAACCTCCGTCTCAGTTGCGACGATCTGCAAAAAGGGAAAAACATAAAGTCGTTGAAAAAAGTATACTTAGAAAGAAATTTGAACATGAAGGGAAAAAAGAACCTCACCATTGCCAAGGTCGTCAGGTTTCGTTTAACGGACCCTTCAACCCATCGAGGACCGTATTGTAAGGGGCGCCTCTCCCAAGAGGGAAGGTCCCACTCAGCAGATGAAGGGATAGGTCCGTTTGGCAGAGGTTGACGCCCTTAAGCAATTTCGCCCCTCGAACGCAAAGCCAGGGCTTCCAAGGCTGCCTTCTGTTTTCCTTAACGGTCGCCTCGTGAAGGTGTTCCCGCATGTTAAAACGGGGACTCTCATAAGAACCCAACAACTCCATTTGTGCTTCCTGTGACAACAGATGAAAGGGAGAGGCTGCTCAAACACGCAACTCCTCCATGGGGATGACAGAGTCCTCAGGAGCTAAAGACACCTTGGGTGATGCCCTAGATGGGGTTTGTTCTTTAGGAGCCACCTTCTTAGGACCTGGAGGCCATGGATCATAAGTATATGTCTTCTTTTAGAGTACGAGCGTCGATCCTCGTGTAAAATAGGAGGCATGTAATTCATTGTCTCTAAAATAGAAAATATTCGGCGAAAAACTCCATCGTTCTTATAAAGAGAGTAAATGATTCCACCTTTATAAGCCGCTATGGCGGCGTTGGTCTCCTCATTGAAGAACATAGGTGACGTCGTTAGGGGGTCCAAAGGGTGTGATTTTTCCTTTCTAGGGCGACCCCCTTTTCTCTTCCGCTTTTTTCCTTTGGTTCATCCTCGACATAAACAACTCTGGTATCTGCATGAGGAGGTTCGTAGTCAGGGATAGCAAACAGATAATTGAAAGCTACATGAAAAGAAAAAATAGAAGAGTTAGGACAATATCCAATTGATTGGTGGGACATGTTCTTACGACGTGATTTCGACACTAAAGAGTGACGCCTACGACATGTTACAGGATATGTACGGAAGAATTTCCATGGAATGGTCTAAGTAATTCGTGTTCAATGAATATTTGTCATCTTTGGTGTACTCGGAGAGTAAGGGAGCGGGACCAGTTTTAGGCGTTCGAAGAGGCCAAGCGACGCCCTCTTGAAGAAAAAATACTTGTATTTCCAATTTTTTTTGGCCAACTTGTATTTTCAATTTGAGTTGGTTAATTTAAAATCGGTAATTAAGGGACGCCTAGAGTCCAAGAACCAATCGTTCTATCCAAGGCAACGCGCCTAGAGCGTTCCAGTCTTTGAATTCTGTGAAATGGGTTTGAAAAAGGAAATGGTGGAAGGTGTTGGATTGAAGACGATAAAAGGTTCGAAAGAGCGCCAATGAATATATCCAAACTCTATTAAAGCACTGGATACGAAAACCCACCCACATGCGCAAGCCATTGGGTGTTACTTGGGTAGGAGCAATGCCCTAATTCATGCACAACTCCTTTAAAGAACCGCAATAGGGGAAGCGAAGCCTTGTATCTATCAGAGCTAAATAAATAATGGCTTCTCCCTCTAAAGGATGATGGGCGTCACTTTGAAAATCAGTGGGGATGCGATATCAAGGACATTAAGCGTCGCTCATAGCCGATAACTCCACGCCTTAACAAAATTTTCTGGAGTCAAGAGTTTGGGTTTAGGGTCTACCAGAGGAAGAGGAATGAAAATTTCCTTACCGTCTGGAGTGTCGCTCGAGGCCATCTTTAATTGTCCATATAAGCGTTGAACCTCCGATGCCATGATATAACACCAAGCAATGATGCTTGAATTAGGGATGACGCCTCAGAGTTTAAAGAGACAAAGTTATAGAGAGAGATGATATAACACCAAGCAATGATGCTTGAATTAGGAACGACGCCTCAGAGTTTAGAGAGAGAAAGTTATAGAGAGAAGGCAGAGCGAAGGGAAGACGAGAGTTCAGAAATGAGGAAAGATAACCTATTTATAGCGGGCCAAAAACCACGAACTGTCACTTTCTCGAAATACGAAGCATCAAGCCATCATAACCTTTGGATCACAATGGTCATATCCACATGATGACATCAACTAAGAAAGATGAAACGGTTGGGCCTTTTTCAAATTTTCCCGCTCAATTTGTTTTTGAATTTCGGGACTAAATGATTGAGCAGGCGACACCTGCGAAAGAAACTCAACCAACCAGGAGCGAGCTCCAGATTTTCTCGGGGGGTAAATGATGGGACGAGGGGCTTCACCCTTATAAATTTAAAGGTTACACTCATATTGAAAGGCTTCGCCTGTTACTACTGTAAGAAAGGCTTCGCCTCATTCCCCCGATGTGATGCTCGTCCTAGGGCGACGCCATCCTGTTTTAGACGTAGCAGGACCATAAGTCCGGGCGCCGCCTAGAGATGAGACGTGATATCATGACAGTTATCCCTATAACCGGTGATGTGACCCCATTTCCTTTCTCAAATCGATAAAAAGCAACCACGATCAAAGACGTTTAAACATGGTAAAGAAAGTTAACTCGGTAATGCGTTAACTTTCCCAATATATACTTGGTCATTTATTGCTCACTGGACAATTATTACATTTGTTACATTTTCACATTTTACCGTTCCTGAAAACCTGAATTGACTTAAGCTTCAGAGAGGAAATAAACAGGAATACCGAAGTTTTCCTTTGTTCAGCCCAAGGAAATTAAGAGCGACGCCTAGTGAGAGCATTTGAAAGTACCTTATCCAACATTATCTTTATTACAATGCACCACCTTCGAAAACACGAACAAATGTCGAGACATTTTCGTGCACAAAAAAGGACCATTTAGGTCTTATGGATAAAAATATGGGTTAATTACCTCAACAATTACTTATGTTGACAGATGTGACTGAACAGTTCAAACTTGACCTCAACCGTTACTTATGTTGGCAGATGTGAGTGAACGGTTATCTCCGTTAAAATTGCGCATGTACTGTACACGTGACATTTTTCAAACTTAAATTTCCTAATATACCCTTCTTCTTCTCCATTTACATACAACCAAACGAAGAAAGAGTTGCAGAAATCTGAATTGGAATTTGAATAAAATAGAAATTGGAACTTCCAGTAGAAGCCTTTTGACCCAATCTTTTGAATCTGAATTTTAATAGAGAGCAATCTAGGGATCGAAGAACGAACAAACCCATATTCAAGAACGGAATTACATACCTAATGTGGAAATTTACAGCAAGAATTCACAGACGAATTGGATATCGGTCGCGATTGGCCGCGAATTGGAAATGGGTCGCAAACGAATTACAACAAGAATTACATACCTAATGTTGAAGTTTCCCATGAATTCATGGTACAATCATCAATTGGAAATGGGTCACGTACCTTCAAGGCTTCAACCATCAACCATCAATCATCAATTCATAAATTCATTGAGCATAGAACTTCAACCATGAATTGGAAATGGAAGAAGGCTTTTCTTGCTGCAGCAGCAACAACCCATGACTCATCGGAGGACGCCAGATTTTGGTTGGAAATTTGCGATGGTTTTGGTCTCCTTAATCGAAGAATAGAGGTTGAAGATGAAATATTCAATTTTCAGCTCAAAAAGGGTCAAATGGTCCTTCCATACGTTCAGACAGACGATATTGGATAGAAACTTCACAGAATAACCGTTCAGTCACATACGACAACTTGAGTAACAGTTCAGTCACACAAAAAAAGACGAGTAACCTTTTAATCACATAGGTCAAAAATAAGTAACTGTTGAGGTAGTTAACCTTAAAAAAATATGGGATGGTAATACGTCATCATTAATAGGTTGATCACATTCAGTGACAACATATAGAGTCAATATACAATATATTAATAACGATCAAAATTGACACTATATAGTGGCATCAACATCATAATATAGTGACACTAAACCCATACTTTTAGTGGCAACAAGTGTTTCAGTTCACAATTTAAACACATAATAGTGTCAGTTAATAACATTTCTTAACACATTTTGTTTGTGACAATAAATGTTACTCATTGCTAAGTACCAACTTTTGTAGTATACTTTTATTAATTATCATGCTGTTGCTATAAAATCTGAACTTGTTAATACAATTAAAAAAATCATAATCTATTATTTAGTAAATTATTTTTGTACATGATCGCCAAAAAAATATCTATGATCTTAATGCTTACAAATAGACATTACAACAGTTGCCCCGCTTTCTTTTTCGAAGAAACTAAGTCTCAAGTTGCATATTCTTGATAATCACGAATTCGACTCTCAAACGAGTTTTTGATTCAACTATACTGATTCTTCAAGGGTTTTCCCAACTAGCAAGTCTTCTAAAACAGAAGATCAAATGCCTTAGTATGAATCTTACAAAACTTGATCAGAGGTATATCAGATAAAACACAGAAATCCTTATTTTCTTCAGTGCTATGCGAATGAATCGATCATAAGGAATACTCATAGTCAGGACATCAAAAAAATCAAACATTTGTTAAACATCTTTTCAATATAATAAGATTGTCTCAAAGAGATAGCATTCTCAGTGCTGTTGATTTTGTCACGTAAAATCATATCAAATTCTCCAAGATATTTTTAGTACAAGTCGGGAAGATAAAATGCTTTAACATGTTTCACAACTTTCATACTAATGTCAAAAGTCAACATGTAATCCATATTCAAAATATATGATAACACAATCTTATTCAATCATATTAATCGACACATGAATCATATTATTCACTTTAAAGTCATATTTCACCAAGGTGTCATTAAACATTTTTTCGTATTATTGTTTAAGTGTTTCTCTTCAGACACAAATGGACTCTTTCACTTTATAGACTTTATTTTCCTGGCATAATATCACAAAATTACCAAATGCAACACATAGATCTTCATACTCAAATCACTATATAAAAATGCAATTGTCACATCCATTTGATGTACATTAAAATTATAAATGACTGCATAAACAATTAAGGTTCTACCGATTGCACTTTTAACCACAAGAGCATAAGTATCAAAATAGTATGTACCTTTTTGTGTGGATGGTACCTCTAATTAGTAGTCTAACCACGGCTGAAAATCCTTATTTACCGACGAAATTAATAGTTTGTCAGTAGTAAATTTTAATTACCGACGTTTTTTTTTCCGTGACTAAGCCATTATATTTGTCGACGGTTTTATTTTTTTCGTCGCCCAAAATTAATTTTACCGACGAAATTATTTAAACTGTCGGTAAAGCATCTAGCCATAAATACTCTTGTCTGACAAAAACAAATTCGTCGGTAATAAACACTGTTGTGTGAAAACGAAAATGTTTGAATCAACTTCGACATGAATCGAACTCTAGCCACCAAATAAGCAATGTGTTCGTAATACCAACAAGTCATTCAACATGTTGGGATTGGTAGGATAAAACGTTTTTTTCAATAGTTTTTTTGATGGCAAAGTGCTGTTTTTATAGGTGCTAGCATTTTCAGATTTTATTTTTCAGATTTTCACATTTTTATAGTTAAAGAATGTTTGTATAGCTGTGCGGATAGCAACTGTGAGTAAAAAAGACCAAACAACATATTGGTTTGGTCTAGGAGGATATTGTTGTGTAATCGGTTTGGAAGATTCAGACTATCCCAAAAATTCAGTATTTTATCTGCTTGTGCCTTAAAGATAGACTAGCCACCTGCAAACTATTGAACCATAGGGGATGTAATTTGAGCCCTCTGTGCCAAATTTGTTACTCTGGGGTGAAGGACATAGATCACATATTGCGTGAGTGTGAGCATGCTAAAGAGATGTGGAATTCAGTCATTGGGCCGCCAAATCTGGGGCAATCTTTCGACAACCCTTTGAATGGGTGGATCATGAAGGGATGTCAGGAATCGGGAGTCAATATTCAAGGAGTAGAGTATAAGTAATTTTTTCCTTATGCTCCATGGAACATTTGGAAAAATAGGAACTCTTTTATTTTTAATGATAAACCTGCTTTTTCTTCTGTTTATATTTTATCTTTATCTCAGGCAAAGTTTCACTAAAATGTTTATCTTGAGTCTGACAGTGCTAATGAGTTCATTTCCATTGATATTAGTTGGGTTCCTCCAAAAAAAGGATTTGTTTAAAATTAACACAGATGGAGCTGCTAAGGGAAATCAAGGATTTGTAGTAGACTGTGGGGTCATACGAGACTACAGGGGTCAATGAGTTGCAGGATTTTCAAGGAATTTGGGTTGCTTAAACAGTCTCACTGCGGAATGTTGGGCCATCCGAGATAGACTGCTTTTGGCAAAGACACTCGGATTAAAATATATTCACCTTGAAACGGACGCCCTCTTAGCCCATAAGGTAACCTCTGATGAAAATATGTCAAATAAAAAACTAATGCCGATCATTGCGGATTGTAGGAAGCTATTGATGCAGTTCGAAAGAATGAAGTTCAGACATATTTTTCGAGAAGCGAATGCGGTAGCGGATATCATGGCGTGTATGGCGCTTAACCAGCGACAAGTGTTTGAAATCCATAGCTCACCTCCGAAGGAAACTATTATTGCACTCCGAAAAGACGCTGTTGGCTCTTCTGTTTCGCGAATTGTTATAGCTAGCTAGTTTTGGTTGTGTAATTGAACTTGGGTGATTAGTTGTCACCTATAGCGGTTTTTTAATCCATAATTATAAAAAAAATATATTTCGACAACTATTAATAAGCTGTATATTTCAGTGCAAAAAAATATTGTTTGTTGTTCACCAATTGTTGTATCTTGAACCCTTGTCGTTGCTATCAAATGGTGTTTTTCATACCACTCAGCTACTTGCATGTTCTATTAACATTTTCGCAAGTTTTTTTGGATATATCATTAATCAAGACAGGGGAATAAAAATAAAAACAACAAAGTGAATGAGGCATCACTCAGTGTTTAATTGTTATGCGTTAAATCCAACAAGAAGAAGGCCGTCGTATTTTTCCAATCAATTACCGTTTATGACTTTTGATTTCGAAGAACGTATGTAAAAGTTCCTACTACTCCATTTTCCTAACTTCAAATGGTTGCTTGGTTAGATTCCCCCAAATCGTTACCATAGATTGGGAAGTGGTTACTACTGTTTGGGGTTTAGTAATGAGAAACAATTGTTGATAACCTAATTTTTTTTTATACTGATTTTAGCCTTCGTTAACCCCCTAAGGCAGCACCGTATCCGGATTTGCAAGTTGTTGGTACTTTCTTCATAAGTTCTGTGGTTCTTCCCCACTTGCATATATTCTACTATGTTTTTCAGCACCTCTTCAATCGTGCCTTCCAGAGATGCGTTTGACTCACCTTCGTCTAGTTATTGCTGTTTACATAACTCATATGGGTTTAACACTAGGAACAATTCAGATTATGGTTTGAAATTTAAGTAGTTAATTGATGTTTTTCGTTAGTGTAAATGATATATTTTCGTTTACGGTGAAACGTTTAATTTGGCAGGTGTTTTTCCGTTTTATCCCGTTTTGTTTTCGTCATAACTAACTGTTTGTGCACCTTGTTTTGGAAACTGAGGGAGTGCAACTGATTTGACTCTATTTGTTTTGTAGCTCCTCCTCACATTAGCAAATGGTGTTCAAGCTTGTGGATTGAAATTGTGGAAACCTACAGCGGGCACAATCAAGAAGTTTGTGGACTGAAATGGTCCGGTTCAGGGTAGCAATTGGCTAGTGGAGGCAATGACAACCTCCTTCATAAATGGGGAAGATATGTGGCTTCTTCTGCAGTACTTACCTAATGACTGCATATGTATAGAAATCTTCTCCACATATTTGAGATTAGTATGATGATGCGCTATAAAGAAATCTAAGATTATGATTACCCCAATCAGTTTTGACATATGCAGATTTGATTATTTCTGTCTACAAATTATTGTCACTCTATTTGTTAAATTTCTTGTTCTTTTAAATATTTATTGTATACATAATATTTGACTATTCTACTATTTGTATTTTTTTTAAATGAGTTCTTCTTTTACCAACATAATTTTCTGTCGGCAAAAGGCGTGTAACGACTGAAGTTTATTTTGTCGGCAAATAGGTATTTACCAACGAAAAAAATTTCGTTAGTAAATACCTATTTGCCTACGAATTTGACTTTGCCGACGAAATCGTTTTCGTCGACAAAAACGTAAGTTGTTGACGAAATAAATTGATTTGCGACAAAAATTCTGTTGGTAAATAAATTATATTTACCGACGACATATTTGTGACATATTTCGTCGGTATATTTTCGTCGACAAAAGTTTTACTGACGAAAAAATTTAGCTATAAAAGAGGGAATTTCAGTAGTGAACCTTGAATTTTTCTATTGTGCCACAAAGCCTTTTTTTTTTTCTTAAACATTCACTTTACTACTAATCCATTTTCAACCTCCAGGTAAATCAAGTCTCAAGTATGATTTGATAGATTCACATTTACTATTTATGGTTTCTTAAAAAAAAAACTATCATCAACAAATTTCATTGCTTTATTGAATAATTTGACACAACTTATTCGTTAAAACATATTAATATAAAAGTCCTTAGTCAATTAAGCGATGATAAAATTCAGAGCTATGGCTAGTTTCAATTTCACACCTCATACTTTTTCTAGGTTTAACTTTAGTAACACTATCAATCATGAAGCTAGAACAAAGAGTAAGAGTAATAACAACATAAACGTTAGCATACATACGAACATGTTCAAGTGTGCCCTTAAAAATATTCTATAAGAATACAATATCCCTAAATTCAATCTTTAAATAATTTTGTAAGGGCATGATCCTATATGCAATTTTGTTATGGGCATAACCAATAATAACACAATGCATAGTTATAGGTCCAATATTAATCTTTTAAAAACACGTTATGCTATTTTAGCTACACCCCTACATTTTCAAGTATTTCGTATTATAAGATTTGTTTTTCACATGGGTCTTATCTAAGATTTTGTGAAGTACATGTATAACATAAACAAATAAAAATGACTCCCGAACATGTTAGATAAGCTTGAAAGAAGCATAATAGTCACCATCTCATTGAGCAACTATTTATCCTTTCAGTTATTTCATTTTGATTGGGTGCAATGATGGTACACAAATTCATCTATTATTCTCACAAAAACGCCTAAGAGAATTAATGTGCAAAAGCGCGTGTGAGATAGCATATATGTTTAGTGACAACATATTACGATGTTGATAGCATTATATAATGACAATTGTTGTTGTTAATATATCGTATATAGTAACGACATTTATTGTCACTAAATGACGTGGACCTATAAGTGATGACAAATTTTTAATGGCGTCAATGACATATTGTCGAAGAGATTTTTATAAGTCACGGGACTTAACCCAATGAGAACTAGCACACTACTAAATGTTAGTGGCATCATATGCCTCTTTAGTACGACTTTCTATCTCTGGTATACCTCAACATTCTTGTAAGATGTTTGTGGCACATGAGATGCTTGAGATCTCCGCTTCAGACTTTGTACACCAATGATGATGGTGATGCTTACGCATGGGGTTTCAAGGCAGAGGCTAAGGTTGTCACGATCACGTTGTAGCCATCAAGGAGATTCTACCACTGAAGTACGAGAAAAGCAACCTCGAAGAACGACAGCTTCGAGATCGATCCGCAGTTGTTTAAGAATTTCTCCACCAGAGTTCTTCTTTCGGCAAAGCAGCAGGAAATAGTATCCCCTCTGCCAGTCAAGCACATCGACAATTGCTACTTCGCCGTCCCTTCGGGTCTCGCCGTCGTGGAGCTTGTTGCCGGCTGAAAGAGCGTCATCTCTAGATTATCCGTACTCAAGACTCACTTTTTTGACCTCAACTTCAAAGTCGGACACTCCAGGAGTGGCTGCCACAAAACAGTAGAATGGCAGTACAAAACAGCGAGTCTGAGGTTCAAGGTGTAGGCCGTGGCTCTTTGGGCCGGTTTAACCCAAAACCGGACCAATTTATTTAAGAATGGCAAATGAGGAAGTAATTTTGATTGCAATTCATAGTCACACACCGCCCAGTTTTGGAATTTTTAACCAATATATGTTGATTTTTCACTTCATAAAGTATAACAATTTGCTAAAAAAAAAGGTTCTCTTGCGCGCTTAAGGCGCGCTTAAGGGTGCAAATCAATTTGAAAAGCAGTCCTTTTTTTTTTTTATGAATTAATTTTTCAGTTTATAAAATGTAATTAGGGTAAGTACCCTAATTAATTAGGTATGCCTCTTCACCATTTTACACACTTGAAAAAAAAAAAAGAAATCCTCACAAGAATTGCTCTAGGTTAAGGTATTGTTCAATTTTCATGTTTCGAGTCCGAATTTCCGTCGACGTCTGGGTTCAGGTATTGTTCAGTTCGGTTAAGGGAAATACCGTTTTTGTTTCGCCTTAACGACACTGTTTTATCCTGATAGGTAATCGTCGCTATTTTCCTTTTACACGAGGCAATTACGGTAAGGAGGTTAAATTTCCTTAATTAGATGATGTTTTTCGCGGGACTCAGTATTTTTAACAAAAAATATTTTGTGGGGGCAATTTCATCATTTCGTCAATTTGCATGTTATTCTACATTTCCTATGCAATTTTAATCCAAAAATATTATTAAATTACAAATTTAATTTTTCTATATTACTAACACAAGGTAACATCCCAATCGGACGCGCAGGTCTGGATGTGGATATGAGTGTGGTTAATGTTCTTCTTCAGAGGAATTCAACCAACCAGTGGTGGTAGGGCGATCTCGCATGCTGAAGGTGTGTACAGTAACCATCTTTGGGCTGACATATCAACTTTCATAACGTCTCTTTTTGTGCGGTCCTTCTCTTTGTGCTTAAATATAATCAGAAAATAATTGTTGTTAAATTGTACAAATATAAATTGTGATCTATGTATAAATAAAAAGAAAAGGAATTACGAAAGGTAAGAAAAACAAATTACGCCAGTGTACGTTCGGTGGCCTAAATAACGGAATTTGGCGGACTGAGGAGCAAAATTCTTACGTTGGATGTTGTTCAATGTTAACAGAGTTAACTCTCCGGTTATATGCATTCGCAACGAGAACTTGGAATTGCACTTTAAGTCCAAAGTTAAATAGTTTTTCTTAATGAATAAGTAATGAATAATCTTTATTTATAGGTTGAAGATCTTAACCTTAAAAATTTACGGAGTAGGAAAATCATGCTGAAATTATGGAAAATATCTTATAGATATCAGATACTGGATATGAATTGGTAAGTAAAATTTATTATTATTTTTGAACGATAAATAAGTACAAATTATTAAGTATCGACTTTTTAGTAGTATATTTTTTATTTAAATATTTTAGAAATGATATAAAGCAGTTCAAAGCTAGTGATAAACTGATTTGAAAATAGTATAGTATTTTAAAAACTAGAATGGTACAAACTTTTGCACCAGAACCACTTTGTAAGTATAATACACATTGGGACTAAATCTATCCCCAATCGATATATGCTCACCCCAAAAGTAAAAGTAAAGTATGTAATTCTGCGCTCTGCTCGAACTCAAGGATGAACGGGACACACGCGGCTCTATCCTGGCCAGGAATATCCCGCGAATTTAGGGTTTGCTCGTGCGTGATCCCCTACAGGTGATTCCAATTGGCTAACTACCATTTGGCATTTATTGCCAATTCACACTCTATCCAATCACAAACAGCCAAGGGAACTCTACTGTGGAAGATTAGACATTTTCATGCAAAGGAATTAAACGAACGTAGCAAACTCCATCGAAGAACATTAACTATGTTTCAAGGGAGCTCCTCCAGCCGGCGACCAAAACACCGGAGACCGAGTCTCTTCGGCTCACGCCCCATCCGCGCAGATGGCCACAACAACACCCCACAAGGAGGAGCCCGCGCCCACAAGACTCGAACCCAGCACATCAGCTATCGGCCCCTGGCAACGAAAGAACCAGAATCTACAGCACAGTACTTCTCCGTTTCCAAACCTCCGAACCAACTGAATACTCCATTGCTAACCCTATTCCTTTTCATGTTCTTGTAGGGAGCTGCCACCCGAGGTAAAGGCGCTGCAACCACGACGACACTGTGGCTAAACAAGTCAGTTCCAGTTCTAGTTCCGGCGGGACAAACAGACTAGGTGGACACGTGGTCGATCTCGACTCAAACCAGCAGGTCCAAAACGAGGCTTGGTATGTCGGAAAGGTACTCTCTGAAAGGCCGATGAATAAGGGCACGATAAATGGGGTCCTTCGGTCAGCATGGGCACGATATCGGAAGGTCTTGATATCAAAATTGGAGGCGGTGATACTGTTGTTCGATTTTGAACGACAAGAAGATGCAGAACATATTATTTACTCATCACCGTGGGCAGTGAATGACCACATTTTGAACATAAAAAGATGGGATACGAGCGTGGGAGTGAAGGAGGTTGACTTCCAAAAGGTACATTTCTGGACCCAATTGCATAACCTGGGTCTGGAGAAATTTAGTGATACAAATGCCTAGAAGATTGGAAACATGATAGGGAAATGCCTAGAGATAAGTAGAAGCTATATGAGAATACGTGTTGAAGTAGATGGGGAGAAGCCTCTAATGGCGGGGTTCTGGTGGAAGAATTCTCAAGGAGGTGAAAGATATGCATCTGTTAAATATGAGCGATTATCTGATTACTGCTATAGGTGTGGCATGCTGGGTCACACGACTCAAGCATGCAAAACTGATGTACAATTTGCCGAGCATGATCAGAGCATCCCAATGTACGGACCGTGGCTTGTTGTGGTGAGACCAAAATAAGTCACAACAAGACAAACAGTGGGAGGGGACTAAGGACAAGGATCGCAACAGAAACAGGTGGTAGGAGATCATGGTTTGATATTATGGCCGAGGCGAGAGGAAGGGGCCGAGACGGTACAAGTAACCATGGACAACATGGTGAGCCACACGGGAAACACTCAGATGGAGATGAGCCACACACGAGCCGACCGTACGAGGTCCATGGACACCGACCCTATGGAAACTGACAGAGCCCCGGTCCCGAGCGAAGAGCAGGACAAACCCTACTACGAGGAACAACTCGACACGTGAGCCCTAACCATCCATATATCCCACAACCGACCCATCCAACCATCACTAACCGAGCCACCACATGAGTCGAAACTCAAAGGGGGAACAACAAAACCGAACCATACCGAACCACCCCCAAGCCCAGCCGAGCAACACAACCTTTGACCACATACCTCACCAAAAACACCACCCTACACCCCAAGCCGACCGACACTACCCCCATCACCCATACATACATATTGGTGAACCCAAAATCATTATCCACCGAGTACACTATGCACCCAATCCAACCACTGATCACCTACTTACCCGAAAATCCAACCCAACCATACCCGATCGATACCCTAACACCAATCCAAACCTACATTGTAGAAGACCCGCCCAACACTCCCCCCACATCACCCAACCCCACAATACAAAACCCCACATCCGGCCTAAGCCTATACATGGACAAAATGACGCTCAAATGGACCGGGGAAGACATGAAGGACCAACCAGGGACGAAGAAGAGAAGGATACCCGAGGGGGGGGGGGGACCGAAAGCAAGGAGGTCAGGGTTCGGTCAAGCCCGGTAAAAAAAGCAAACACGGATGAAAAACAAGGAGGAATGAGGAAATCACAAACGCAAACGAATGAGTTCAAGCAAGTGATTTAGGATTTAGGAATGGAGGATTTGGGAGCAAATAGTAACTCTTTCACATGGTGTAATAACCGAAGCGGATCGGAGAAGATAAGTGAACGCCTAGACTGTGTATTGATAAACACAGAATGGGCAACACGGTACCAAAAGGCGAGATGCATCAATGAACTAGCCATTGGGTCGGACCATACGCCAATGGTGGTCCAACTAAAGAAACCGAGGAAGAGAGCTAGAAAACGGTTCAAATTCGAGGCAATGTGGCTTGAAAACCCGGAATCTAAGGAGGTAATCAAACAAGCATGGAAAGGACCAACAACCGGAAGAGAAATTCAAAGGGTATACAAGAAACTCCATAAGTGACGAATGAAACTTAAGGCTTGGAGCAATGGTAGTTTTGACCACAATATGCATGAGATCACAAAAATAAAGGAGGCACTAAGGAGAAACGTGCAAGGGGGGATGAATGAGGATGCGATAAGAGAAGAGAAATTGAAAGGCAAACTCCAACGGCTTTGGACGAGGGAGGAGAAATATTGGCAACAACGGTCGAGGGTTAAATGGCTCAAGAACGGGGACGGTAACACTACATTCTTTCACCATACCACCATAGCAAGGAGACATAAACAAATATGCAGATTAAGGGGTGAGAACGGTGAGTGGATTGATGAGGAAGGGAGGATAGCCGACGAGCTCCATCGATATTTTGGAGGCATGTTCACCTCAGAACAAACTGAACCGGAAGATGAATTCCTAAGATATGTACCGAACCAGATTACACCCGAGATGAATCCAGACTTGACAAGGGAGGTGACAGATACCGAAATAAGGATGACAACATACCAATTGGGCGGGTTACGTGTTAGGATATATGATATGTGATCATATATGATCTAGAGTATTCTAGGGTAATCTTGATTAATCATCCTAGAAACTCTATAAATAGTCTCTCCTATCACTTGTAATAACCAAGTTTAAGCAATGCTAAGATGATTTTCTCATTAGTTATTGCCTTAAACTCTCAATTCTCTCCACATTTACATAAACACTAACATGGTATCATAGCTACAAGACCAGGGACCGAATTTGGATTTAGTTGGAAAGTTCAGTTGGAAATTCGGTTGGAAAGCTTCATTGTTCTTCAGCTCCTGTAGCAAGTTGAACTTCCCGCGCACAAGTGTCTTCTCAGATTGGAATTTCAGCGACTTCTTCAAGCAATCACAAGTAACCTAGTTCAAATTTTAGCTTAAATCGAGTTCAACTCCATCGATTTCTCCAAGAAATCTGCAGAACCGAACGATTCCTGCTGCAATTTCTTCAAGCAATCTTCAAGCGATTCAACGATTCAATTACGATTCTCCTGCCATTTCTTCAAGCGATCTTCAATTAGCATATGATCAAAGTAGATAAGCTAATAATTGATGATTCTGTGTTTGTTTCAGTTCATTTATGTTGTGATTCTGCTTGCTCTGTTCGATCGGATTATGCTGTGCTGAAATACTTGTGATGCTGTTCCGTTTTTGATTCTGTGATGCTGCGGTGATTTTGCTGCAATGATGCAATTCGTTTTGTGTTGATCATGCTGAGGTTTGTTTTATTATGTTGTTATTGATGCTGTGATTCAACCTGTTGAGACAGAGCTGCTACGATACAGAGCTGAATCCTGTTGATTCATCCTGTTTTGCTGCAATATAGAGATGTAATTCAGTTCTGTTGCCTGGAGAGGAGAGGTTGATCTTCTGTAATCGAAAATAAGCAAGATGCTGATATGAATCAGTGCATTGATTACCAAATTCAGTTGAAGATTATGCTGAAATGAGAAGCCTAGGTGCTGAAATGGGAAGCATAGGTGCTGAAATGCAAAAATGAGAAGCATAGATGCTTAAATAGACATGCTGAAATGAGAAGCTATCATACTGAAATGGTTACTGACCTGAGCACTAATCAAGGAGCTGTTGTAATGAGCTGATTCATGCCTTCCATGGATCAACATGCTGAAAGTCTTCATGCTGGACTAAGATTGTTCGAAGTGTGGCTACAAGTTCGAGTGTGCCGTTCGAATGATTTCGTCTTGTTTTTCATTTAGCCTAAAGTGGTATGATACGATGGATGACCAAGAAGGCACCACAGACATAACCATGGCGGCGTTGATTTTCATTTAGCCTAAAGTGGTATGATTACGATGGATGACCAAGAAGGCACCACGAACATAACCATGGCGGCGTTGCTTTTGTTTTCTCGCTTGCTCGTTCGTATCGGCTACCTTTGTGCTTGTGTTGGGTTCGAAGAATCGTCCTCAAAACCGAGTAGACAAGTACTTGTCTATTGAATATGTCAAACCAAGCAGACCTGTGCTTGTGCAGCCATAATGCATCTTTAGTGCACTTGTAGTGCAACAGAAGTACCTGAAACGTGCCAAACCAAGCAGACATGTGCTTTTACAGTCATAGTGCAGATCCAGTGCAGCAGCAGTGCCTCAGTCGTGCCAAATCAAGCAGACCTGTGCCTGTGCAGCCATAGTGCAGCAGCAAAGCCTCATCCATGCCTAGTGCCTCTGCAGTGCTTTAGCAGTGCACCTGTTGTGCATCATCAGTGCTGAAGCTGTGCAGCAGCAGTGCTTGGTCAGTGTCTCAGCAGATCAGCCATAGTGATGCAGCTTGCCTAAGTGTTTCTTCTTCATCAGCAAATTGAAGTTCAAGTTTTTTTTGTTATTTCTTTACAAGTTTTAGATGTTTTAGAAGGTTTATCTAGAAAGGGGAATGTTAGGATATATGATATGTGATCATATATGATCTAGAGTATTCTAGGGTAATCTTGATTAATCATCCTAGAAACTCTATAAATAGTCTCTCCTATCACTTGTAATAACCAAGTTTAAGCAATGCTAAGATGATTTTCTCATTAGTTATTGCCTTAAACTCTCAATTCTCTCCACATTTACATAAACACTAACATCACGCGCGCCGGGTCCGGACGGTTTCTCGGGTCTATTTAACCAAAGGAACTGGAACATCGTGGGGACAGAAGTCATCACCTCGGTCAAGGCTTTCTTCAGAACAGGTACTCTTCTAAACCCCCTAAATAATACAGATATAATGCTGATTCCAAAAATACCAAACCCGATGAGACCTGCTGATTTTAGGCCAATAAGCTGTTGCAACTTCTTGTATAAAATCATATCAAAAGTGTTGGTGAATCGATTGAAATGTTATCTATCAGAGCTTATGACCCCTTTCTAGAGTGCATTTGTATTAGGTCGGCACATACATGATAATATAATGGTAGCTCACGATGTTTTCCACCACTTGAACATAAACCGACATGGGAACAAGGTAGAATGCGCACTAAACATTAACATGCAGAAATCTTATGATAGGGTGAGATGAGAGTTCTTAATCAATGCACTAAGGAAACGGAACTTTGTAGAGCAATGGTTGGGATGAATAATAGAATGCATAGCATCGACCACATACCAAGTGGTGGTTAATGGGGAACGAACGAAATCCATACACCCAACACGGGGAATAAGACAAGGTGACCCTCTATCACCCTACCTATTCATTCTACTTGCGGATGTGCTGTCACCAAGAATGGATGGGGCAGCTAGAGAGGGAACTATACAAGGTATTACTCTGAGGAGAAATTGCCCGGAACTTCACCATTTGTGTTTTGCAGATGACTCACTGTTCTTCATTAGAGGATCGTCTGAGAATGCTAAAGGACTTTGGAGTATCCTAGAATCGTATTGTCAGGTATCGGGCCAACGGATAAACAAAGACAAATCGACCCTATTCATTAATAAGGGGGCTGGTCCGAACGAGAAGAAAGGGGTGGAGGATGCGCTATCTATTAAGAGCAAGGGGGACCCGGGCAAATACTTAGGTTTTCCATTGATCTGGGAACGGTTAAAGAATAAGGCATTGGGATCTTTGAAAACAAAAATCAGGGACAAACTAGAAGGGTGGAGGCCGAAAACATTGAATCAAGCGGGGAAGGAAGTGCTAATAAAGGCGATCATCACGGTGATCCCCACGTACGTAATGAGTGTATTCCGTCTACCAAAAACATGGTGCGCGAAGATAGATGCTCTCATTGCGGACTTTTGGTAGGGGCAAACATCGGAGGGGAAGAGAACACATTGGAGGAGATGGGAGGTCCTAACAAAGGTAAAAGAGGTTGAGAGACTAGGCTTCCGGGAACTCCAAAGTATCAACACGGCGCTACTAACCAAAATGGTGAGCCACATCATGACCGATCCCGACACCATATGTGCGCAAGTCCTAAAAGGACTATACTTTCCACGGTGTTCGTTATTAGATGCGAAAAAGGGGGGCCGAGCCTCATGGGGATGAAGTAGCATCCTACATGGCCGAGATGTAATCAAGAAGGAATGGATGTGGACAATTGGCACGGGAGAAAACATCCGAATCTTTGAGGATCCATGGATATATACCAAGGAGAGAAAAAAGGTGAACGGGGACGTCATGGTGGAGCACAGCGGTAACCTAAGAGTAAGTGAGCTCATTTAGCCGAATGACACATAGAATGCAAACCTAGTGAGGAGCATAGTAGACCAAGAAGATGCAGCCCATATCCTTAATATACCCCTATCACGAGCCGGTGGAAGGGACCGGTACATTTAGCCACACACAAAGGATGGAAACCCTCAAGTCCGATCGGTCTACCACAAGATACGGGAACGGTCCGAACCAAAGCCAATGCCGAACCCAAATCATAGCGGTACGTTTGGAAAGATATGTGGAAGGCAAAGGTAATACCAAAGGTGAAAACCTTCATATGGCGGCTAGCAATAAATTCCATAGTCGTTAAAGCGAACATGGTGCGTAGGGCGATGAATGTACCTCCGAGCTGCCCAATATGCGGTGAAGTTGAGACACGGGAACACATGATCTTGGAGTGCGGATGGACGGAGCAGATTTGGAGTGACACGCTTGAGATCCGAGTGGATAGGCCAAATGAGCTCGATGCGGTGGAATGGCTAAAGAGGAGGAAGGTGGAGATGCATGGTGGAGGCGCAATGAGCAACAAGAGGTGGACCCAAATCCTAATCACGTGTTGGCACATATGGAAGGTGAGATGCTCGGCGACGTTTGAAGCAAAGCAACCAAGTCCGATGGTCATCATAATGTAGATCAAGCAAGCCTATGAGGAGTAAATAGGGGCCAACCGAACAGCCCAACCATTGCACACGCATGAGGAGAGGTCGAACCAACAATGGCAACCACCGACGGGTGATACGATCAAGATAAACTGTGATGCCTCGTGGTGTAAGGAAACGCAAAGAGCGGGCATAGGAGTGGTGGCACGAGAAAAATCTGGCAAGCTAGTGGGCGGGATGAACCGGAGGCAAATGAGCGATGACATAGAAACGATGGAAGCCTTGGCTATACACGATGGAGTACGTCTAGCAATTGAAGCGGGATGGAAAAGCATCATTATAGAAACGGACTCACAAATGGTTCACCAACAACTCATGGAGGGGCCGAAACATTGGAGGCTATCAACAATTATACCGAATATCCTAGCACTCGCAAGACAAGTCGAGCAAGTACAATGGCGAGCTATTCCAAGGACGAGCAACTAATGTGCAAATTGGATAGCAAAGCAAGCGAGAATGGGAGTGTGTCTAAATGAATGGGTCGAAAGACCACCACTACCATTTGTATGTTTAGTAGATAATGATATGATGTATGAACTCTGGTGACCCAGTGTCACGACGTTTTATTTTTTAAAGTAAAGCGGTATTTGTGATATAAAAAAAAAGATGAACGGTGAATTTTAGAGTTGAACGAATCAATTAAATTCGATTGCGAATAAGCTAAAGAAGGTTTTGAGTTAGAGTTAATAATCAAAAAATTATTGAACTTTGAATATGTTAGGGTTAATTGTCAATTTGCCCCCTAATGGTTGGACCGAATTTAAGAATCCCCCTTAAAGTTTAAAATTTTAAATTTTAGTCCTAATGTTTGGACGTCATCAAAAATCGCCCCATTCCGTCTTCAGGCCATCTGATTCAAACGGAAATCCCATCACGTGCCTTGCACATGCGTTTTCTTAAGAAACAAAGACAAAAATGTCCTTATTTCAAAAATGCCATCAGCACCATCGTCTTCAGGACGAAGGGTCTTCAGGGCGAGGGTAGATCCATATTTTAGAGGATGAAGGGCCTTTTCAACAAGCATCTAGGGAAGTTCGTTTTCATGCCGGAAGACCATGAATTGGTCAAGATGCTGTATTTGTATATCACATTGGTTGATGTCATCATGTCTCTGGTGAATACTAGCAGCTCCGTACCCACAGCGAGGGATTCTCAGTCTGGGAAGATGGCGTATTCGTTTGAAATCATTCGGGGAAGATGCATCCATCGTTCTCGTATCGGATCAAAAGCTTCCCACTCAAGCAAATGGCAGGAGAAGTAAATCCAATGCTCGATGACACGATCTCGCTTCCTCAGCTTGTAGAGTTTGAGCTGAATTGGAGAGCTTGCAGTATTTTCTCGGGTGTTGAGTTTCTTCGGTTTCAATCTCCAGAGGACGCTTGTTGAGCATGAAATTGGCGTAACCCCAATTGCTTTCTTGCTTGCAGGAATTGGATAACGAACCTTGAACCAGATAGGAACCGCCTTCAAACATTCCTCAATATTTTGAAACGAACTAAACCACAATCCAATAGATGTGCCCTAAATCAACGACTGGAGCAGAAGAATCGTTGAGGAGTTCTGTTGAATAGCAGAATGGATCTGTTCAAACATCAATCGATTCATCATCACCAATCCAGAAAACGATAAGTTCAAAGTTCTGACTAGAATCGACAGTTTCAATCGACCAACTAATCTACGACACTACCGATTACCAACCAACCAATCTGAATCTGATTCGATTCAGAAGTTAAAATGAAGAAATCGAGGCCCCAGATCCCCAAATATCATCAACAAAACGAAAAGACAAACTCAGCCTGCCGGTGATCGGAGCTTAGAATCAAGACAGGCGGCCGATTTACAGGAGACTAATTATATTAAATATGCCAAGAATGCTAAGCTAAGCAAGAACAAAGACTTAAATAAGGGCATTTTTGTCTTTGCATCTTCAGAAAACGCATGTGCAAGGCACGTGACGGGATTTCCGTTTGAATCAGACGGCCTGAAGACGGAATGGGGCAATTTTTTATGACGTCCAAACATTAGGACTAAAATTTAAAATTTTAAACTTTAAGGGGGATTCTTAAATTCGGTTCAAACATTAGGGGGCAAATTGACAATTAACCCAATATTTTATAATAAGCAGTCTAAACTTTGTTTATTTTTAAAGTACTTTCAGTTTCAGAGGCAAAAGAAATAATTTTGTTTATTTTTCTTTTAAATCTGAATGGAAAAAGATGTATTAACATGTAATTGGTCCAAAGTTATAAAACAAATTAAAATATACACATAATGGGAAAAATCTAGAAAATTTAGAGAATAAATTTGAGTTTTTAATATAATTTGTTATTAAAATATTTTTTTTATTTAACTATTATATTAAAAACGCAAATTTACCTTTTTAATTTTCCAAATTTCCCCACGATTTTATGGATCTTTTTTTAATCTTTTAAAAGGGTTAATTATATATTTGCTAGCTTAACCTTTTCTAAAAGTAAAATTATTTTTTTATAATTAGGATCAATCATAAGTAGGTCTGGTCAAAAAAATCTAGTTCGGTCGAACCGAATCTTACCAAATGTGAATCATGCCTCTTTTGAACCGATTCAAAAGTGATATGGTATTTTGAAAGAGATATGGAGCGGTTGATCGAACCATAAAAAACTAGTTTATAAGTGATAAACCATACACCTTTATGAACTATATATATATATATATTAATCTATATATATTTTAATCTATTATTTGTTTTTGTCATTTTAAGTCAATCATTTTATTTATAAGTTCTCTTTCTCTTTTAAGATATATATTTAGTTGATTTTTTCCAAAAAGTAAGCATTGGTATTCTGTTTTTTAGAAAAGTAAGTATCCAAAAATAAATTCAAAAAATAGGTATACGCGCCGCCTCGAGTAGCACCCCAGGGTGGCGCCTATTCCACCATTTTTTTTAATTTCAATAACGACGACTCAGTGTTTAATTAAAAATAAAATTATGTATTTATTAAAAAAATCATAGTAAGTAGATATTTTAATTGTGATTAAAATGATGCAAAAAATAGTAAATTTGGATTTACGGATTGACTGTACGCTCTGCCGTAAATTGAGATATAAAAAATTGACTTAAAAAATTATAACTGAGACCATGTAAGTCCAAACTCACCACGGTTCACGTCATTTATGTCGTAATTCAATTACCTACCTAGGGTAATTGTTTTGTTTAGAAATACAGTTATTTTGTAACCTAACATCGTTTATTTTATAATTTGACTGAAATAATTAAATGCATTAGGTGAGAAATTTAATTATGTACTTACTCAAAAAAAATAAAAAAAATTACGGTGCGTAGATAATTTAATTACTAATTAAATGATGCTAACTATGCGTTAATTTTTTACTTTTAGACTGACTGTATAATACGATACCTAAAAACTCTACATACGATACAAAAACTTCCAAATAGTGTTTTAAACAGTATTAAAAAACTTCCAAATAGTATTAAAAAACTTTAGGTAAGGTACAGTTCTTGAACTGATTCCGAACCAAACCGGTTCATGCTCACACCTAATCATATATCATTTTTCATTCAAATTTTACCGAAAACAAACACACGGATATAAATTTTTGCGCTAACTCTAAAAGCATTAGTAGCATTTTTTAAATTAAATTTTAGTAGTTTTAAGTTAAATGAGTAAATAAGTTCTTTGGTATTAAAATTTTAGAAATCCATCGAAAGGGCAGTTTCTTGGCCACATATTTTTCGTACTGATCATGATGAGGAAACATCATGGCTGATATATTGTCAACCGTGTACATTTATTATGCGTGCTTAAAATAAGAAGTTGGAAAAGTTTTGGTCAATAATAGATATATAATCGTCTCTCTGTTAAATTTCTGGTCAAAATCCCGCCGCAATATTTGATTGGACTCACAAAATCCGTTTTTAAAATGTAAGGGAAGCGATTGTTTGCTTCCTCTGATGATAACCCTTATTTGTTTCTCTGATTTACTTTTAAATTTTAAAAACAAAACTTTTCACATTTATTCTGTATAAAACATACACTTAATAAATAAAAAATATTATAATAAAATTATGACTCTTATTAAAATCGAATCTAGAAATTCAAGAGTTTAATTTTATATGTTTAAATCACTTTCTAGATTCAATTTTATATGTTTAAATCGAAACTAGAAATTCAAGAGTTTAATTTTTGGGTTCGATTCAAATTCAAAAATAACCCCAAACATCCTAAAAAATCAATTTTTAAATTTGATTTGATAAAAAAAAAATATGACACCAGAAGAACACAATATATGAATAAAATTAAAATTAAATATATTTTTACCAATGACTAATTTTTTTTTTGGCCATCCAAGAATTAATATTGGTTACATCGAGAATCGATCTCGTGACCAGCAAGAGGTGATACCGTTGGACCAAGTGTCCATTGGTACCAATGACTAATGAGTCACTGTTTTTGCGGTGCGGCACTGCCAACTCACTCAATATTGAATGACAATTTTTTTGGGGGTCAAATTAACGTTTTACTTGATAAAAGTAAAACGTCATGACGCTTGGTCACGGATGTTCGGAAATACAATCATACTCAATCAAAGATAACAATGGTAGTGGGAGTCTTTCGACTCAATCATCTAGACTCACTCCCAATCTCGTTTGCTTCACTATCCAATTTGCGCACTCGTTTGCCGTCCTTGGAATAGCTCGTCATTGCACTCGCTCAATTCTCCTCGCTAGTGCTCGTGTGTTTGTTATGATGGTGGATACTCTCCAATGTGTCGGCCCCTCTTCAAGTTGCTTGTGAACCATTTGTGAGTTTGTTTCGATGTCAACGCGTTGCCACCCCGTTTGTATTGCTAGGCGTACTCCTTCTTGTATCGCAATGGCCTCCATGGTCTCAATGTCCTCGCCTCGGTACCTTCGATTTGTTCTCACTACCTTGCCCTCCTTGTCCCGCGCCACCACCCCTATGCCGATTCTTCGTGTCTCCTTGCACCATGATGCATCACAATTTAATTTGATTGTGCTCCCCGTCGCTGGTTGCCATCGTTGTCTTTGTCTGGTATCTCGGGGTGTTCCTTCGACCACCCTCCTTGCTTTCCTCATATGTTTGCTTGATCTCCATCATCGTCTTCATCGGGTTGGGTGGTACGGCCTCAAACGCGGCTTTGCACCTCATTTTCCATATGTGCCAACATGTGATTAGGATAAGCGCCACCGTGTCTCCCGAACTGACCCTTGCCCGCTCGGTTCGCGCCTCCTTTCCTCCAACCATTGGACCATATTGCTATTGCTCCTTTGGTCGAGCCGTATCCCTAGTATCCCAAACCATACCGATTCGGTCCATCGACACTTTAGTATCATGTGCTCCCTTGTCTCATCTTCTCCACATATTGGGCAGCTAGGGGTTACAGGCATACCTCGTCTTACCATATTTGCTTTGACGGCTAGGGCATTTGTGGCCAATCTCCATATGAAGTTTTTCACCTTTGGCATCGTTTTGGTCGCCCATATATCCCTCCATACCGTGTCTTGTCTCAGTTGTGTCTCCCTCCCTCGGTGTTCACTTTTCTCTGTCAACTTATGGTATACCGATCGGGCTTGTGGTGCCCCGTCCCTCGTGTGTGGCCAAATGTACCGATCTCTACCTTTGTCTTGTGGTATTGGTAGGTTGAGTATGTGCTCGGCATCTTCTTGGTTTACGATGTTTCACACTATCTGTTCATTCCATTTCCTATCGGTTTGTATAAAATCACTCACCCTTAGTTCTCCTCCATGCTCGACTTGTACTTCGGCATTGGCCCGCCTACTCTCTTTTGTGTGGATCCATAGGTCATCAAAGACTTGTATTTCCTCTCCCGATCCTATCATCCACACACCTTCTTGTTTCATTATGTCCCTCCCGTGTATTAGGCTAATCCATTCCCATGATGCCTATCCTCCTCTTCTCGCATCAATGAAAGAGTTGTGTGGAAAATATAGTCATTTTAGCACCCGTGCACACAACGTGTCCGGTTCGGCCAAGATCCTCCCCGCCATCTTCGCGAGTAGTGCCTTGTTCTTTGATTTAGTTAGGACATCCCATTTTCTCCAGTGTATTCTCTTCCCCTCCGCTGTTTGTCCCCACCAGAAATCTGCTATTAGTGAATCTATCTCTGTGCACCATGTTTTTGGTAGGTGGAACACACTCATGACGTACGTGGGAATTGATGTGATGATCGCCTTTATTAGCACCTCCTTTCCTGCTTGGTTCAAGGTCTTTGGTTTCCATCCGGCCAGCTTGTCCTTTATCCTTGTTTTCAGGGACCCCAATGCCTCATTCTTTGACCTCCCCCATATCGATGGCAGCCCCAGGTATTTCCCCGGATCATTGGTGCTCTGGGTACTGAGTGGTTCCTCCACTTCCTTTCTATCACTCTCATTTGTTCCTTTGCTGAAGTAGAGGGTCGACTTGTTCACATTGATTCTCTGTCCCGATACCCGACAGTAGGTCTCCAGAATCCTCCCAAGTTGTCTAGCATTGTCGGGTGCCCCTTTGATGAAGAACAATGAGTCATCCACAAAGAACAAGTGGTGGATTTCCGGGAAGTGTCGTTTCATGGTGATCCCATGTATGTTCTTCTCCATAGCTTCCCCTACCAATCTTCTAGATAGCACATCCGCAAGTAGAATGAATAAGTAAGGTGATAGCGGGTCACCTTGTCGGATGCCTCTTGTCGGTTTGATCGTATCGGGTCGGTCCCCATTTACCACCACTTGGTAGGTGGTTGTTTATATGCATTCTTTGATCCATCCTACCCATATTTCTGGAAACCCCCTTTTCCTTAGTGTTTCAAGTAGGGAGTCCCATTCCATCCGATCGTACGCCTTTTGCATTTCGATTTTTAGTGCATATTCCACCCTTTCCTCATTTCGGCTCGTCTGAAGATGGTGGAAGACTTCATGCGTCACCATAATGTTATCTTGTATATTCCTTCCTGATACAAAGACACTCTGAAAAGGCGTGATAAGTTTTGATAGATACACCTTTAGGCGATTCACCAGAACTTTTGAGATAATTTTATACAGAAAGTTACAGCAGCTTATTGGCCTAAAATCAGTCGGCATTGACACTTTTGGTATCAAGACAATATCAGTATGGTTCAAAGGGTTTAGAATGGTACCTGTTCTGAAGAAAGCCTTGACCGAGGTGATGACATCTGCTCCCACGACATTCCAGTTCCTTTGATAAAACAGACCCGACAAACAAACCGGACCCGGTGCTCGTGACCCCCTAGTTGAAATGCAGTCGAACTGATCTCCTCTTCCGTTACCTCCCCAGTTAGTTTATAGTTCATGTCGGGTGTTATTTGGTTCCGCACCCACCTTAGGAATTCATCCCCCGGTTCGGTATTTTCCGATATGAGCATATCCCCAAAGTACCTCATTAGTTCATCGGCATCTCTTCTTCCTTTGATAACCATTCCCCATTATCTCCCCTAAATTGGCATATTTGATTCCTCCTCCTCCGAGCTATCGTTGTTTGGTTGAAATAGGTTGTATTTCGGTCCCCCTCCCTAAGCCATTTAACTCGCGATCTTTGTCTCCAATACGTTTCCTCCCTTGTCCATAGTCCTTGGAGTTTGCCTTTTAATCTCTTCTCCTCCCTTATCGCCTCATCGTCCATTCCTCTTTGCATATGTCTCCTTAGGGTAGCCTTTATTTGCTGGATTTTCCTAAGGTTGTTTCCGAAATTTTCCTTGCTCCATCTCTTAAGGTTCCTTCGGCAGTTTTGTAGATTTTTTATGGACTACTAGAGCTTCCCTACATGGTGTGGGTTTTACCCACGCATCTTTTATGACCTCTTTACATGTTGGGTGTTCAAGCCACATAGCTTCGAATTTTAACTGATGTTACGCCCTCTTCTTCTGTTGGTTTAGTGTCACTATCATGGGTGTATGGTCTGATCCAATAGCGACCTCACTAATGCACTTCCCCCATGTGTGTCTCGCCGACCAATCTGCGTTTACAATTACCCGGTCCAACCGCTCGCTTATTCTTTTGATCTCACTCCGGTTGTTGCACCATGTGTGTGGGGTACCATTAGCTCCCAAGTCCTCCATGTTCAAGTCGGCAATTAGGTGCTTGAACTCATCCATTTGCCTTTGTGACTTCCTTCTACCTACCGCTTTCTCGTGTAGGTAACATATTGTGTTGAAGTCTCCTAGGACCATCCATTATCCGGTTAAGCCATTTCCAATCCTTCTAAGGAAATTCCAGTTTTGAGTTCTTCTTTGTGCCTCCGTGCTCGCATATACCCATGTCACATGCATTCTTTCCGCATGTGGTTTCATCGTCACCTCACAGTCTATAAAGTTTTGATCGACATAGTTAATATCAACCATTTTTTTGGCCGACCACCATAATTTTAGTCCCCCGGATGTTCCGTTCGGTCCCACATAGTATTTATTGTCCATCCCCATTCGTGCTCTTATCTTCTCGCAGTAGGTATCACCATTCTTTGTCTCCATTAAGAATATAATATTCGGGTGATACCTTTTGTTGAGGTCTTTGAGGTGTTGAAATGTTAGGGCAGACCCTAGACCCTGACAATTTCAGGAGATGACACTCATTGGGCCCGTGTGGCTATTTCGGGACAGCCACCAGAACCCTTTCCTTCGTCTTGTGTTTCCTTCAATGAGTTTGCTTCGATACCCCTCTTCTCGGTTCTCCTCCTCCTCGTGGGGTTCGACCGCCATCTCTTCATCTCGGGCTAGTTCTAGCCCTCGGTGCCCGTTCCCCCTCCACCTCCCGAACAATTGTATCCTGTTGTTTTCTTCTCTTTGTTCCCGGTTGTTACTCCATATCCTCTCCGGTTCTCTTTAGGGTCATCTTATCCATGTAGGGGCTTAGTTCGTACGTAGGGTTTTGGAATGTGGGTATGGGTGATGTAGGTGGTGTATCCGATGGGTTTTCTACGATGTAGGTTTGGATAGGTGTGGTTGGATCATGGGCTTGGTCGGGGAGGTATGTGATCATGGGTTGGTTTTGGCTCATGGGGTATTCAGTTCTTGGTTGGGGGTACACCACCAGGTTCGGTCTCTCTCTTAGCCAATGGGGTGGGTTGGTTTGGTTTAGCTTGGGTAGTTGGCTTGGTTCAGTTCGGTAATTTGGCATGTGTAGGGTCATGGCTCGGGCATGTGTGGTTGGGCATGGGCCGAATGATTCGGTCATTGGTGTGTCGACTTCGTGGTTCGGTTCTTGGGGGGTTCATGGGTGGTTCATTCGGTGCATTTGGTTCATGAGTTGGTTTTTCGGTCTCTCCTTAGCCCCCATCTCGACCTCCATCTCTTCATCCTCTTGGTTTGATTTTGTTTCCCTTGTGACCTTAACCCCCTTCCGTTTTTTCTCCCTTGGTACCTCTTTCTCGTTCCTTGATACATCCCCCATTTAGTTTTTCCTTGCCTCCTCTATTATGTCAAACCACGACCTTCTTGGTCTCAGTTTTGTGCTCTTGCCCTTGTCTTCCTCGCCTCCCACATGTGGTCGGCCCGTAGTTTGCCTTGGTCTTGTTCCCATAAGCCACGATTCGTACATTGGTTTTTTGGGATCATGCCCAGCCATTTTGACCTCCTCCTTGCATGCTTGGGTCGTGTGTCCCAACATGCCACATCCATAACAATAATCAGACAACCTTTCGTATTTAATGGTTGCCCATCTATCAATCCCTATAGAGTTTCTCCACAGAAACCCGCCATCAACGGTTTGTCTCCATCAACTTCTACTCGCATTCTCATATAACTCTGGCATATTCTTTCTACATGTGGCTCAATTTCTAGGCATTCTCCTATCATGTTTCCAATTTTCCAAGCATTCTCATTGCTAAAATTCTCTAACCCTAGGTCATGTATTTGGGTCCAGAAGATTACCTTATTGAATTCCACTTCCCTTACTCCCTTGCTCGGTTCCCACTTTTTGATATTCAGTATGTGTTCGTTTATCGTCCATGGTGATAAATCGAGGATTTAGTCAGTATCCTCCTTTCTCTCAAAGTCGATTAATAGAATGCCAGTTTCTGCCTCCGACACATTAACTTTGCCATACTTTGCCCAATATGTCTTTAGCACATTGTGTATGGTGTTCATCTTCACTGTTCTCTGGGCAATCAACTTCCCTACATACCATGAACCGTTCTGAATTTGTTGGTTCGTGTCGAGGGCTACTGCATCTTCCCGGGGTCTGTTCGTGTCGCAGAAACTGGTGCCACCCTCCATGGTCGACGTTGTGGTATCGGCGCCTTCACCCCAGCTAACAACTTTCTTACAAAACAAGGGAAAAGAAAAGTAAGTATCGCAGTCTTGGCACTGCACTGCTTGAGTTCGACTTCGTGATATTGTTTTGCTGCTGTCGAGCTGTGTCAAGCCGTCCGTCCCCTACGCTCCACGCCTTTCTTCGGTTGCCCTTTGCCCCTCAGTCTCCCCTGCTTCTGGTTAGACCTACTGATGGCAGGTGGTCAAAGTGGTAGTTCTGTGGTCGAATCCCGATTGAAAATGGCGCTTTTCCTTCGGTTGGTTTGCTGCGGTAATATTTTTTCAGAGTTGCATGAAAATGTCTCTTCTCTTTTATCCCTCTCTTCTATCCCTCTCTCCAAAGGATTGAAGCTAATAAGACAGCTTGATGAAAAAATCCCGCACAGCAACCCTAGGTCAATTTGGGGCTTCTGTTCCAGGTGAGAGAGGAAGACACGCGCGCGCGTGGTAATATAGACAACATAATAAACGCAAACAAATAGATAGAAAGTTGATAGATTGGTCAATTATTTACATTTTGTTATTTAATTAACTATGAATAAACGCAAACAAATAGAAAATCAAAAGATTAACATGAAACAAATATAAATAACAAAATGTATATTTAATCCTACATTAAAATAATTTATGATTTTCATCATAGTTAACAGAACTAGATCGGACCGTTGGTCCGATCGTGAACCGACACCCTGAACGGTTTGGTTCAATCAAAAGATTGAAATGCATGGTGGACCCGATTGAACCAGTGTAAACTATCTGATTTTCGAAGAACCAACCGTTTTTTTGAAAATCGTCTGATTTTCGATTCATATTTTTTAAGTGGTTTTGATTTTTTTGGTAAATCGACCGTCCGGTTCTTTTCAATTATGTCTTTAGTATTCTTCAGTTCGGTTTAATCCGTACTTAACACTTATCAGTTCGGTTTTGTGTTCTTCAATGACAACCATTCCATTTCCTTTCAATTAGGTTTCAATGAAGGCAACCCTTCCTCAGTTCTTCCTCCACCGTTCCAACCATTCTACACGTGCTGCTAGGTTTCAACGAAGACAACTCTCATAATTTTGTCCAGTTCGTGCTGCTAGGTTTTGCTTCTTCAAGCTTGCTTAGTTGATTCTACTTTTTCGAGCATCTTCAAGCTTATGTTATGCAAGGTTCATGTTGCTACTTCAGTACGACAGTGTATGAATGTTGCTGTTTCGGTGCTGCTATTGCTACTGCTTGAGTTCAGCATCAAGTTCGAGGTACAACTCCTTCCTAGCATTGTGGTTCAGCTCGGTTCCTTGCTCGTTAGATAGCTGATTCGGTTCTGCTACGTTGCTGAAATTGCTGTTGTTACTGAAATCGCTTCTATTGTTGCTGAAATTGCTACTATTGTTGAAAGGTACTGCAATCCTTTGTCAAGTTACAAAAAAGCTGTTGTTCAATTTTTAATCTTTAACAGTTCTTTATATGCACACACAACAGGAAACCATGGTCCAAGTATACCAACATCGATAATCAACATTTGGTTTCTCATGAGGTATATCAGTGTTTATCTTTCATTACAAATTATATTTAACTTTACACCTGTGAAAATGAAAACTTTGTATGCTGTTACTGATTATTAGGGCTAGCAATTTATGACACGATCTGTTTTAAAGCGTATATGAGTTTGACCTTAACGGATCCCGTGTCTAAACAACTCTTATACGTTTAGACACGATTTATAAACATATCAGATCTGCAGGTATATGTATAAACACGATTAAACATGATTAACTAATTGTGTCGTGTATACATGTGACACGTTTAGACACATTTAAGTATAATAATAATAATAAAATATTGAAATACTCACCTACTTCTTAATATTGAACTTTGAAGACCTTACTTTGTATATATATATTTGTGTATATACCTGCTTTAAAGCGTATATGGGTTTGACCTTAACGAATCCTATGTTTAAACAACTCTTATATGTTTAGACACGATTAATAATCGTGTTGTGTTTGAATTTTTGAGACACGTTTAAGACGTATCCGTTTAGAGACGAGACATGTTTAGACATGACACGATTAATGACACAAAACGATTTCCACCCCTGCTGATTATCTTCATGGATCTATTTTTCCAGGCCCTAGATTTCCTGGATAAGCTACTCAGATATGACCATCAGGACAGATTGATTACCCGAGAGGCCATGGTAGGAATCCTCTTATGTAGTTCTAGTTGAATGTGTTTTTTAATACGCTAAATATCGTTTAATTATGTTTTTGATGGTTAATGTTTTGCAGTGACACTCGTATTTCTCTCAAGTGAAAGCTGCAGAAAGCAGCAGGATGCGTAGCCAATAATAAGTCGGTAGTTTTCAAGTTGGAATTGGTGTAGTGAGATGCATCTTAAGTAGTTTTGATTGTACCTTCCAACAAGATCATCAAGGCTACTATGGTATTGAATCTATGTAGTTTGTGATTTTTTTTTTCTGCATGGTAAATCGGCCGGTCCAATCAGGTTTGATCAGCCGAACTGGGAATCGACCCTCTCACCAGTTCGATGGTCGGTACAGTTTTTATAACATTGGTTTCATATATTACCGAACAAGCTAATTAAGAATAAATAATATATATATATATATATATATATATATATATATATATATATATATTCTTTGAGTATATTAAATCATAAATAAATTTGTGTAAAATGTGGATAATAATACAATATTGCAAATTTGGTATTTACAAATACAATTATTCGTCGGTAAAATGTGAACATTTCGTCATCAAAAATAAATTTCATTGGTAAAATGATATTTTCGTCAGTAAATGTATCGTCGGTGAATGCCTTGTTGACGAAAGTTTACTAACGACATATGTCACAAATTTGTCGTTGGTAAAAATAATTTATTTACCGACATAATTTTTGTCGGCAAAGATGATTTTTGCGTCAACAACTTACGTATTTGTTAACGAAATCGATTTCGTCAGCAAATAGGTATTTACCGGCGACAACAAAATTCGGTAATTACACGTCTTATGCTGACGAAGAATTTCATCGGTAAAAGAAGAACTCATTTTAAAAACAATTGCAAAAAAAAAAAAATCAAATAAAGAAGATAGATGCAGAATGTTTTGCAGAATGTCATTAACGAATTCACTACATTTTCGCCTACTGTTCTCAAGAATGTTATTGGGCAAATAAAGAAGATAGATACACTTTTCTTTCTAAGATTAGTTGAAGGATTTGTCACAGGTCTCAACAACATGCCTTCTTTCAGTGAGAAATATTTTTGGAGGAGGATGAGGAACTGGAGACAGAGTCGTGGTCGAGGGTGATGGAGACAAAGTCGTGGTCGAGGGTGATGGAGAGGTCGAACTGCCCCAAAATGAGACTGTGGTAACAAGAAACTCCGGACGACGACGAAGAAGAGGCCTAGGGTGATAGAGTGGTCGGACTGACCCTTTACGAGACTGCGGAACCAGGAACCCCGGGGTGTGGAACCAGGAACTCTATGAACTGCAAAACGAGGGAAGAGGGAAGAGGAAAAGGCCTATGGAAGAAGAACCAGATCCTTGCTTCGAACGAACGAACTTCGGACGACTGCAACAGCTCCAACGAAGATGGAAAAAGAAGAGGCATAAGGAAGATGAAAAGGAATAAGAGGGAAGATTAAAGGAGCGGGGCAGGAAAAGTTTGAAATGTTGAAAAGGAACGAAGCGAGACAAGAATTCCACAAATTTACATGAGCGTGTTAGAACCAATACCTGATTAGTAGTGAAGGGGATAAGGGAAGGGAAGTGGTCAGGAACAGAGATACGGAAAAAGGGGAATGATTTTAACAATTTAAATTTCAATTATTATTTTTGCCTACTAAAATTACATATCATCGGTAAAGATATATTTTTGCTGAGGAAAAGTGAGTTTCGTCGTTAAAATCTATAGCTTATATATTTATTTACCAACGATATATTGAATTTCCTTGGTAAAGGCCTAATTACCGACGATAATTACATGTTGTCGGCAAAGACATGAGATTTTACCGATGAAATTTGATATTGTTGGTGAAATAATTTTTTACCGACAATTTAATTTCATGTGTAAGTAAAGATGTACCGACGAACGTTTACTGACGAAATTACTTTTTTGTCGGTACAGACCAAATTTTCAGTAGTGATAATTGTTGTAATAAATCATTTATTTCAATAAAATATCGTTTGTGTCAATGATTAGTTGTATAGATTTGTAGGAAATATTATTTTATGTGTATATTTATTTATATATATTAAAATAGTCAAGGATCATATCGCAAACCGCTTACGTGACAACTTGAGAAAAACGTAGATTTTGAATTAATATGTGGGTTAACTTGCCGCACTTGACTTGTGCATTTTCCATTGGATTTGGATGAAGCAAATGACTTAATGAAAATTTTAGATTCAATGTATTTTAGATGATTCATATTTTACCCGACTCATATTAATCGGCCCACATAAATTACAAATAGACCCCCCCAACTTTTTTCATTTGAATAACCTTTGTAATATCAGTACGTGTTCATTAACCCATCACTTGCCTAGTAAATGATAGATAGCAGATAAACACAAGCGTTGACCTCAGGAGGATCAAATCCCAAAAGGATGCTTTTCGGCCGATCATGAGAATATGTCATGATATTGATAGTCAACAACAATTATAGCTAAATGCGTTTATTTCATTCACATTGTTTTTTAAAAAAATAACTTGGAATATTTCCTGGTCAAGATTGTAGGTGGCTTGAATGAATAATCTTCTTCTCTCTAGTTATTCGATATTATTAGTATTAGTATTAGTTTTCTCCTGTATATATAAAGAGGACCACCTTACCATTTGATTGGACACATGCAGTTTTTATCTTTCCAAGAAAATGGATAAAATCTCAAACCCTAGTTTGTTTCCTCTCCTCCTCATTTCTCTTGCTTTCCTTAGTTCGACCTATGTCGGAGCTGACTTTGTCGATTGCCTGATAGATAATGCACACCCTTCCTACCCTATTTCCACCGTCTTATACACCCCAAACAACGCTTCGTACGACACCGTTCTCGAGACATACATCCGAAACCTGCGGTTCAATTCCTCGTCCACCCGAAAGCCTTTGGCGATTATCACCGCGTTACATGTATCTCATGTTCAAGCCTCGATCGTTTGCGCGAAGGAACACAAACTCCAGATGAAAATCCGTAGTGGGGGTCACGATTATGAGGGAATATCGTATTGGTCGATCACTCCATTTTTCATTCTAGACATGTTCAACCTACGGTCAATCGAAGTCGATGTCGGGACTGAGACAGCATGGGTCCAAGCGGGAGCCACGCTCGGAGAAGTTTATTACAGAATCGCTGAGAAGAGCAAGGTTACATGATCGTATGATGACTTTTGTTATTGGAATCATGATTAAGTTTCTCTGTCTCTGTCTATAATTTTATTGTTGCACGTGTTTTATATTTAGGTGCACGGTTTCCCTGCTGGAGTTTGCCCTACGGTGGGTGTCGGAGGGCACTTAAGTGGCGGAGGGTACGGAAACATGATGAGGAAATATGGTTTGTCTGTGGACAACGTTGTGGATGCTGAAATCATTGATGTCAATGGACGACTACACAATCGAGCATCCATGGGAGAAGACCTTTTCTGGGCCATTAAAGGTGGAGGTGGTGCGAGCTTCGGAGTCATCCTGTCGTACAAGATAAAGATCGTCCGTGTCCCGCAGACAGTGACAGTTTTTAAGGTTGCAAGGACGATGGAACAGGACGCCCTCGATATTGTCTACCAATACGAACAAGTTTCCCCCAACATCGACAACGATCTCTTTATAAGACTCACTATGGATGTCGTGAACAGCACAAACCCTAGCGGTGGCAAGACAGTGAGATCTACGTTCCTGGCGTTGTTCCTCGGCAACTCCTCCGATCTGTTGTCCATTACAGACAAGAGGTTTCCACTGTTGGGTTTAAACCAGTCCGATTGCCTCGAGATGAGTTGGGTGGAGTCAGTTCTCTTCTGGACCGGATTCGCTAGTGGAACCCCAGTGGATGCATTACTCTCTCGAACCCCTCAAGTCCTTACCTTCTTGAAGCGTAAATCTGACTATATCAAAACCCCAATCTCTAAGCAAGGACTGGCATTGATATGGAAAAGAATGATAGAACTGGAGACCCCTGCCCTCACCTTCAACCCTTACGGTGGTAAAATGGGTGAAATTGCGGCGACTGCAACTCCATTCCCACATAGAGCAGGGAACCTCTGGAAGGTTCAGTACGCAACCAACTGGTTACAAGATGGAGATGATTTGAGTAATTACTACTTGAACTTGACAAGGAATCTCTATAGTTATATGACTCCTTTTGTTTCTAAAAACCCTAGAGAGGCTTTCTTAAACTATAGGGACCTTGACTTGGGTATCAACCACAATGGCAATGCAAGCTTTATGGAAGGAACTGTTTATGGGATCAAGTACTTCAAGGCTAACTTCAAAAGGTTGGTGAAGATTAAATCAAGGGTTGATCCTGGAAATTTCTTCAGGAATGAACAGAGTATTCCAGTTATGAAAAAATAAGGAATCAGTGGTCAATGAAAGAATTGGGTACGTACGTGGGTATTGTAGTATAATTTATTGTTTATTTGCTAAGAATTGTATTTAATTTATATATAAGATCGATCCTGTTTGAATATTCCTTCGATTGATGATGATATTTAAATAAATGCACATCATGATCATATAGAAGCATCTAATCGTAATCAGAGTCTTAATTTAGGGCCACATGCTTATATATATATATATATGAAGCAATTATTTACTGGAAACGGACATTAATTAGTATTCGAGAAATAACTAAATGGAATCTAAAACTCCAAAAAGTTTAAAAGTAACACATAAAAATAAAAAGTTACTACTGATATACCACAAATAATTTCAAACCAAGACATATTGTCATAACCTAAGAAAATACCGTTATCACAACAAAAATAATATTATTTTGTTTATTATATTTTTATTTGTTAATTTCACGTTATATACGATTAATTGAGTAGTTATTATAATCTATATCTATGTAGGAACTTTAATTTGAAATAATTCTAATCTCCTTTTAAATAAAATAATCTAAAAATATTAAATAAGTCTTTTTGAATTATATTTTTTTGAAAATTTCTCTCATAAGCTTTATACTAGTAAACTTATTTTTTGAACAATTATTGTAGTTTATACTCACTAAAAAATACTTCAAATAAATTTTACACCATGCATTATCATAAATATTATAAAACATATAAAATAAATTCCAAATAAATTAAATTTGTTACATATAGCATAAAGTGCGAATTAGACATCTAATAGCGAATAAGACACCTAATAGAATATATTTATAATGAACATTCACTATAAAATACATAAATTTTATGAAATGTTTTCAGTAATTATTGTTAACAAATTAATAATACACATTTTTTCTTTTGAAACACCAAGGTCCCTCAAACAACATATATGTGCATATTAATGTGGGATAAAAGTTATTTAGGTACCTCATAAGTCACATTTTTACAAATAAATAGGTACCTTAGAAAAAAATTGTTACTTTTAGATATCTCAGAAATAAAAAATGTATCTACTTTAATATTTCGGTCATGTGTGCGACACGTATGTAGTATTTTGTTCCATTAAGGTAACTCTACTTTATTTTACTGTTGCTTTCATGTATCTCTAAATTGTTTTATTGTAGCAATCAAATATATTTACTTTGTTTTATTGAATTGTTATTTTTTTTTATTACTTTCAGGTACCCAATTAAAATAGATACATTTATGACTTTTGAGATACTCGAATTAAAGTAGGTACCCAACTAAGGTACCTATTTATAAAAACGTGACTTTTGAGGTACCTAAATGACTTTTATCCCTATTAATATCAAATAACAGAAAGACGTTTTTGAAGCTAGATTAAAGAACTAGAGTAAGTTACTGTGTTTAATTATGATTTTTTTAAAATAACTATTATTAACCTAACTTTGAAAGTTTGAATTATTTTAAGTTCATTTTTTCGTAACAAATTGCTACCAGAGTTTACATAAAAGTGTAATTTGGGAGACACATCTAATTTCATGTTAAATGGTAACATACTAGCAAATTGCATAATTTAACTAGCAATTTTTTCAAAATCTTAAATAAAAATTGTACAATAAATAAGAGTAAAATAATAAAAACAAAATGCAAATTTCTATTACCATCTAAGAGGAAATCAAACATAGTTAACAATTTTCAACTTTCTTTAAAATTAGTCAGCATTTTGTTCGGAAAAAAATCAATTAGTAAATTGTCCAAATTTTCAAAGTTCAACTAGTAGGTAGATAATTAACCTTTCAAAAATATTTAAGTGAAATGAATTATAAAATTATCCCCAAATATTTGGGCACAATTCACAAATCCGTCTTAATATTTATGTTTGAAAATTTTGTCCCTTAATGTTTGACTATGTTTCAATTTCTCCTCTTTTGTTAAAATTTCCATCCATCCATCCAAACATAACATTATATGTTTTATAAATTGCAAAAATATTATAATACACTATTCTAGGTCTATAATTATATACCTAGTTCTATACCCACTCTTTTAAGTCTATACATAATTAAACAGTGCAAATAGTTTTAGGTATTTCTAACCATAGATATTTTTCCTTAATTCTTCATACTTCTAAGGGTTAATTACATCAATAGTTACTTATGTTTGACAGGTATGATTAAAATGTTATTCATATTTTTTTGTGTGTCTGAACCGTTACTTAAGTTTGAGGATGTGACTGAACGGTTTTTCCGTCACATATTTCCGTTTGGTTGTCACGTGCAAGTCACGTGACCTAATTTAAAGACGATTCTACCCCCTTTTATGTTTATGGATTATGATGTAGCAACGGTTAGGTACAAAATGTCCAAACTAAAGTAACCGATTAATAACATTTAAGAGAAGATAAAACGTCATTTAACAACTTCTCCACAAATATAAGTCACCACATTTGCAACCATTTAATTTCATTTTCTTCTTGAATGTCTGATTCTGTTTCTTCTTGCATCAAATGAATTCATACAAGCCAAAATAATAAAAAGTTATGTACAAAGTTATATACAAGCCAAAATAATACAAAGTTATGTGCAAAGTGCTTAAAGAGCATTACAAACTAGGGTCATTGCTGGGAGTCTAACTGAACCAACAATTTGTCTCAAGGAAAAAAACACAAATGGAATCATTGCATAAACCCTATTCTCCATAAGCTCCTTATACACCTTTCTAAGGGTGACTTCTGTCAGACCAGCCACCTTGTAGATTCCAGCTTGAGTCTTCCTTTTATCTTCGAGTTGACAGACAAGGTATATCACAACAACATATTCAAGGTATATCGAAGGTTAACAACACTTTACCTTCAACTGACCGAATCTCCAGCAGCAGATTCAAGGTCGTGAATCACAACTCAAGCTCACCTGGAATCAAGAGACCGATATTAGACTTAAGATACGAAGCCCAGTAAAAAAATCAGTCATTAAGACAGGCAAGCAATTTGATGGTCAATAAAGTTGTAACGTTTGTTCATTGGATGGTCAAGAAAGCAATTTGATCAATGAAGCCACCATATTCCAAACAAACATTACAACTTTCCTATTTGGATGAAATATCATCCAAAGAATGCTCCCCCCCCACCTACCATCTGAAAGTAGGAGTTAGATGGTAGATATCAAGAGGTTAAATAATGCAGATTTTGAGTCCTTAAGGATGGTGAAAAACTGCATAACAAAAGTATGTTTTGAAGATAAGTATGTTAAGATAAGGCAATGTGAAGTATATTTAAATATGAATATGAGAACATCATACACATAATCTGAACATGTCTACATCTAATTTAGATACACATACCCTTCAGCAAATTGTTGCACTTGAAAACCACTACAGACTTGAACCATGAATCTTCAATAAAAAAGTGGCAACATAGAAATTACAGTTAAGCTAAAAAAAGAGAAACCATAAAGCACTGTGCTATACCATTTGCAGTATTATCTATAATAGAATTAGAATAACGAAGGTAAAGTTTTACCTTGACAGTGCCAGATATATCCTGTCAATTTCACCATACTGGGAGATGGAACAGAGCTGGACTCGTTTTTGAAGATAAGAAACTACAACAAAATTGTATCACAAGTACGAAATCAATGGAAAGGAACTTGAGAGAAACCTGACGACTGCTAAAATTGAATCAAATCATATAAAATTGAATAACACAGCTAGCCAACTGAAACAAATAAGAAAGACGATTGCACCTGACGATTTCTGACTCAATCTCTCGCGTGACAGACTCCACACTAAAAGAGGAAACCCATTAAAAAGAGATCAAATCTTAGATACAAGTCACACAATCCGACCGACGTGGGTATTGACCAAGGACTTTCTTTACTCCAATTGAATGGGATTAAGTTAAATCAAGACCTTAATTAGGCGTCTGGCTAAATAATTTCACTGACCGGGAGGGAGGGGAAATGGCGTACCCAATGCGAACGGGAGGGAGAAACTGGCGGTGTTTTGATGAACAAAGGATTTCGTGATGAGGACGGGAGGGAGAGTAGCGAGGGGTCTGTGGTTTTATAGACTAATTAAGAGAAGGGTATATTAGTAAGTTTAAGTTTGAACTGTTAAGTCTAACAGAGATAATTAACATATATAACAGTTCAGTTACATCTGCCAACATAAGTAACAGTTGAGCTCAACTTTGAATCGTTCAGTCACATCTGACAACATATGTAACGGTTCAGGTAATTAACCCTACTTCTAATACTCTCCCTATCAAGCTGGACCATAAAAACCGTATGCAACATTATCGTTATAAATATTTTGTCCCCGAGAGTCATTAAGTGCTTTTGTGAAAATGTCTGGTAGTTCATTACTCGAGCAAACAACCTCAATTGCAATTTTTTTATATAACCTTTTCTATAATGAAGTCATAATCAACCTCCATATGTTTTGTTCTTTTATGAAAAAAACTGGATTTGATGCTTTATGTAGAGTTGTTTGGTTATCCCAAAATAATTTCATTAATTTATGTTTGAATATGTACGAAACATGCAATCGTTTAGGGAACAACATTAAACACATATTTAAGTTACCACCTTGAACACCGTTGCTAACTACTTAAATACCGTTGTTAAGGCTTAACAGCGACGGAATCTTCGTCGTGGTAGCCCCCATCGCTAAAGGTCTATAGGTCGACAATTTGCCGTTGTAAAAGGCTTGCCGCTGTTAAGATGACACTCCCCACTTCGTGTTTACAGCGGCATCACGCTGTTGTTAAACACAGATGAAAGGCGACAACACCTTGCCGATGTTATAGATTAGGTTTAGTTATGACAACTGTTTGTCGATTTTCTGGACGATTTTTTGGGCTATTTTTTATTTTTGTTCATCCATGGCTTCATCCTTCTTCATACATGGCTTCATCCTTCTTCATCCATGGTTGTCTTGGCACTTCATCCAACATGTCTTCATCCATCGAGCTCACTTCGGTTCATCCATGACTGATTTCTTCTCGGACCTTCATCAATGGAGTCTTCGGTCTAGCATCGTTCCAGCTCTGTTCCAGCTCTGTTCCAGCTCTGTTCCAGCTCTGTTCCAGCTTGGTTCATCATCGTTCCAGCTTCCATGGAGTCTTCGGTTTACATATGTGCAGCATTGTTCCCACATGGTTCCAGCTTCGGTTCATCCATGGTGTCTTCCATCTTCGACGAGACCAGCTCCGACGAGACTAGCTGCTTCGGGTCTGTCCAACTCCGACGAAACCAGGTGCTTCGGTTCTGTACGAGACCATCCGAGCTTCGGTTCCAGCTCCGACAAGAAGGAGACGAGAGGGAGATGGAGAGGGATAGGGTGAGGGTGGGGGTGGGGGGTGAAGTGAAATCAAAATAAGGTGAAGTGAGGATGTGAAATAAAGGAATCTGAACTTGTTTGGGCGAGGGAACTTTTGAGCCTGAAAAATTTTGAATTTTTTTAAAAAACAATTTCACGACAACAACAATATTCGTCACTATATAAACTATTTTACAACAATAATTGAATCTGTTGCTGAATGACTATACTAATGTCGACAACAATAATTGAATCTGTTGCGCATCTGTTAAGAGTTGCAGCGACTCGCGGATCTCACACCAGCAGTGGAAATGTGTCATGCACCCTTGGTCATGTAATCTTTCTCCAGGTCTGACCGCACAAGGATCTTTCAGACCTATATATGTATTGCGCCCACAACCGCAGCCGACGCCGCGGTTGGTGGCCACCTAGTGGACACAATATCGAGAAGATCCCATAATGACCATCCTCTTCCCACAAAATCATCAATACAATTCAACTCGCTTTTCTATAACTGGGTCCAAGGTACTTGTGAGCGCGCCCATCGAGCACGGACTAAGATAGCAAACATTGAACCGGACCTCAAGTCTCTGTTCAGAGTAACGAGGGTACGTACACGACTCTTACGCAAAGAGCTCTAGATTTCACATGACTCCGAGTTAAGATCACATCTCGGGTCATACCCATGGTCGTTTGGGGTGCGCCGCGGTATGGAACGCGCGCTACAACATATTTACTCTCCCACAGAGCATATGTCATAATGTTGTACAGATGTCCATTAGGCACACAAAGTACCCGAACCAAAAGTCACAAAGACTCCCATCCGACCCCTGAGTGGATTTACAAACCATAATTTGACGTAGTGCGAAATCAGATAGTTCCCGACACAAAGCCCTTTCCGGTCATCCCAACAGACTTCCAGAACTAGGAAATATTACCAACCTCACCTATCCACAAAGGTATAGAAGCTATCACCCGTGTGATAGGGTGATGTAATCCACTTTTACATACTTCAATAAACAATTATAGTAAGAACACACAAAACACTCAAACTATGAAAACATGCATACTCAAATATAATTTAAGTGAAAGAACATTGTATGGGAAATAAAATCATTGAAGTACTTCACTAAGTCTACACAATCCTAGAGACTACACAGGCATCACTAAAGACTCCCTCTTCAAGGTTGGAGAGACTGTCCACGACCATCTCATCTGTAGAAAAGTACTCCAAACTCATCACCTTGTGTCTAACCACGTCTCTAACATAGTTTCGCTTGATATGTCCTTGCTATGACTTGTTATGATACTTGTGTTTCTTTGTCACGGAGATTGCGACTTTAATGACTCAACAATCAATCCGGAAGTCTCCTCAGCCATACAACCAACTGAGTGGTGCACACAAGACCCACAAATTTGGCTTCAATGGCGATCAACACAATGCGCGACTACTTCTTGCTCATCCACGGTATGGCGCCATCGGAGAGCAGAGCATAATATCTGAGGTGGGTTTTCTCTCATCAAAGTCACCACCATAGTCCGCATTGTTATACCCAGTCATACAGAGATTCTCGGATCTCTAGCAAGTCTCTAGCAGAGAGCATGACGATGCCCTTAAGATATCACATGGTCCTATTTACTGCCTACCATTTCTTCAATCCGGGTTCAGCTTGGTACCTACATACCATGCCGACTGCATGACAAGTATTAGGCCGAGTACACACTATTGCGCACATCAGTCTTCTGACTGCACTTAGCTACATAATTTAAATTGGTTCGCAGTTACTCATGTTGAACATTTCCAACACTTTGTTTATGTAGCTTTCCCGTGAAAGCGACAACTGCCTCCTACGGCGATCTCACTAGATCTAAATCCCAATGATATGTGCTGACTCTCCCATGTCCTTCATTCCAAACAGAGAAGACAATCAGACCTTTATTTGTGTGAAGAACTCCATGCTATTTACATCTATGAGTATGTCATCTACATATAGAATCATAAACACAAAGTTCGGTCAGACCCTTTTGGTTTTCTAGCAATGATTCTCATCCTTCAAGAGAAATCCAATTTCCATGACCAAATCATGAACTCTGCGGTACCACTGCATAGAGAACTGTTTCAGACAATAGATCACTTTGTGAAGTTTGCACACTAAGTGCTCATGGTATTTCCGCAAAAAGCATTCAGACCGCTCCATATAGATCTATTCTTCTAACTCACCATTGAGGAAGACGGTCTTAACGTTTATCTAGTGTAGTTCCAAGTCTAGACTCACTCCAATAGCCATAATCAATCGAGTTGTGATACTCAACTTTTCATCAGTTTTGAGGTTCATCTTAAGAACCCATTTAGCTCTATTGCTCTGTGTCCTCTCGAAGGTCGGTCAGTGTCTAAACACCGTTCTTCCTTATAGATTTCATCTAGTCCAAAGTGTTCATCTCATCTTTCATTACTTTCATCCATTATTCTTAGAAGGGTCCAATGAGAATCTCTCTAACGTTTTACAACACAATAACCATATCGTCAGATATTAGGGTGGTTAGTTTTCCATCACCTTCAAATGCATATCGTCGGGAGGAAAACTTATGTACTAGCCCACGACTTAACAACTCACTACTACCGGGGTATGACCATGATCACTCCCACTGAGAATGAGATCCCTAATGCTCCCACTGTCAACAAGATCATCAGGAGCGGAATCTGTTCCATTCGCTCCAGCAGGTGGTGAATCCGGCGGACAACGAACTGATTCATCATCTGCGGTTTCAACTCTCCCACTCGAATTAACAGGTGTCTGCTCAACTTGATATTGAATCTCATATAGATAGAGATCGATCCAAATCAATCTCCCACTTCTTAGGAAATTCGTTCTCTACAAACGTTACGTCTCGTGATTCGATCTTTGTAACAATCCCACTGTTTTGCTCAGCTATAAACACATAACCCTTGGAGGTATCAGAATAACCAAAAATACTTTTCTTTCCTATAGGTCCAATCTTTCCTAAACTTATTTGAGAAAACATGGGTGTAAGCGGCACACCCCAATGGGCGCATATAGTGAAGGATCAAAACTTATTCCAGTCCAAAATTCATATGAAGTGGAGTTAACCGTCTTCATCGGCACATGGTTTAGGATGTAGGCAGCAGTCTCCAAAGCGTTTCCCCATAAGTTATCAACAATTGAGTCTGCGCCATATCGACCGAACCATTTCAAGGAGCGTTTTATTGCGCCTCTCTGCAAAACCATTTTTTTGATGGGTGAACGGGATCGTCAACTGATGAATGATTCCCTTTCCATTACATAAATCGTTAAATTCCGCTGAAAGGTACCCTTCTTCCACGATCAGGGTGGAGGGCCTTTACCCTAATTTTTAACAAGTGTAATCATATGTAAGTGTAAATCCACCTAATTTCCCGTGGGACTCAGTGGTACTCTACGAAAACGTCACGATCCTTGGCTATGTGATTTGTCGATCCTGAATCCAAAATCCACAAAGGACATGACTTAGTCAACATATCTGTCCTAGAAACACAAAGTTCACTAAGTAGCCAACAAGACATTTAGGTCGGATTGTTTCAGGACATGCCTTCACAAAGTGTACCCACTGGCCACAGTTGGAGCATTTTCTATATTAGGCTTCTCGGCCTTACGTGAACATTTTCGCGGTGTTGTTTTCGGAGGAGTCCTTGGGTTCACCTCAATCTTTGTCTACATTGCCTTCAATGCATTTGTGCCATCGCATTGTGTATTACTCATTAGCCTTCAGCGACTCTTCTTAGGTCTAGAGGATGGCGCCACACACACCTCAGTCTTAGGTCCAGCCACCCTGGGTTTGTCCTCTTCAACTCAATGTGCCTTCGAACGTATTCAAAGGTATTGAGGCCCTTAGAATGAGTTATTTAGTTTTTTTATATGTTTCCAGAAGTTAGGCAAATAGCGGATTACCACCTGGATTTGCTGCTCATCGGTCACTGACTGACCGTTCTCCTTGAGTTTCACGATCATGTTGGCCATATGCCTCAAATGCTATCTCGCGGAGTGCTGAGGACTCATCATGTATAAATCAAACTTAATGTTGAGTGAGCACTGTTGAGCAGTCGTATATAACCATTTCTAACATGCAAAGTTTCCCACAACCCTTTAGCCGTGTGTTAAGTTCAAACTCATCCACCGTACTCAGCATCATGGCACACGTCTCAACATCATTAACCTCCCACTCAAATGGAAAGCTTTCAGCTGATTCGTTATTCCAGAATCGGGTCTTTTCATAATATTCTTGATGGGGTTAATGTACTTCTACTTAGGACCATCTTTATACGCTTTCACCGGATTTTATAGATGTCACTGTTAAGTCTAAGACCTTTGTCCAACTAAGCGATGATGTTCTTCATGGCGACCTAATTTCTCTAACTAAAGGAAATTCTAATAGGATCATGAAGACACAAGGAACAATGTTCTATTGCATGTAAAAGACAAGTCTCAGACCGATAGGACAGACTTGAGAACATACTTAAACCCGGAGGACAACCCTAGCTATACCGAGAAGCACTCCCCATCTCTAAGCATGTCCTAAAGTCACTACTATCAATCGAAACACAGTCTATACCAACAATCCTTAATGGACCGGAGTCAAACGTATCACACTAAACCAAAGTGTTTGACTCCTACACAAAACAATCGTCCTAGCATTATTCACACTCATGAACATTTTCCTAGGTGTAGTTCGTACACATCCAAACTTCTGAAATGCTACTAAGGACAATCGTAAAGGTCCGCTATCTATGCTAAGCGAAAACTAGATCTACCTATCTAGGTAATCTAATTCATGCAAGCAAAGAAACAAACCATACATTTCAATACACACATATATATATTGATACCTTTCAAAAATAAATTATTTTGGGGCCAATTTGTAATTTTCAAAACTTTGAGGACTAAAGTCACCCTAACAAAAGTTTGGGGATCAAAATCACAATGAATAAAAATTTGGAGAGCAAAGTCTTAACAAATATAAAATTCAAGGACTAAAGTTTCACCAAACAAAAATAATTAACATGTTTGACCAATTTAACACACTATGCTGGGATCTCAACAATCACAACCTAGTCAATTCTACCAGTCATGGAGTCAAGAGCTAATCAAATAAAGTAAGGCAAAACTATCTACCCTGTAGAACACACAAAGAAATCCAGGGATCTCAAGGAACCCACACAATGTTCTACCTATCTAGTCATGCAACATAAAACAATATAAGGCTCTCCCAACAATTTAAATTGGTCTAACAATTAATTAAATTAACCCAAAAATTATTTATGAAAGGGTCCAGGCACATTTACCAGACTGAAATAAACCACTAGGACCCAAAGAGGATCCAGGGTCGACACCAAATTTGTTTCAGACCAATTCAGGTGGCCCCGGGCCTCCGAATTAGTTTAGACCGGTCCAGACTGCACAAAACCATTTGAACTGACCCAACCAGTCGGTCTGAACCTAATCAGTTTGAACCTTCGTGGATGGCCACGGGGGTGGGTCGGCCATCACTGGCCCACCTCACCCACCCTCAGGTGGCTAGAGCCGTGGCCACAAAGACAACGACAACCAGTTGTTGGGCCACAGCCGCGAAGGCTATGGCCCCGCCTGAGATGGACGCAGCCATAAAGGCTGCGACCCTTATTCTCGGCCGCAGCCATGAAGGCTGCGGCCAGTAAGGGCTGAGGCTACGACCAACCTCGGCTTGGCAGCAACCACGGTGGTTGCGGCCAGCAAGGGCTGAGTTGCGACCACGAAGGACGCTGCCATCCCTGATTCGGCCTTGGAGTGGTGGTTTCAGTGACTGGGACTCGTTGCGGTCACGTCTGACCGCGGTGGAGATTTTCCTGAAATTCGACAATTCGAAAACCAACCTACTATGACTTTGATACCAATGCTGGAATATGTACGAAACATGCAATCGTTTAGGGCATAACACTAACACATATTTAAGTTACCTCCTTGAACGATCGAGTTAGCGGAAGCGGATCTACCTGAGGTTGGGATCACTGTCTGCCGCACGGGAGGTCACGCCACGGGTTAACGGGCAGTGACCTAGGTATCCACAACTACTTACCTCAGTCTAAACTGTAGGGCGACAGGGCATCACTGTCATCATGTTTTCCAACCCTGAGCATCCCTATATATATAGAGGGAATGTTTTGGGCCAGTATCCAATACTGAGCTTATTAGAATGGGGTCCCACTAATGGGCGACTCAATCCCCCAAAACCAACAGTTTATTATCTTTAATCCAGAAATTTTTTGTTTAATCCAAACAGTTCACATGTACCAACGTTCATCGCTCCTACTCTGCTTCTTCACTAGAAAGAGCAACAATATTTTGATTCTTACTTCTACACGAGACTGGTTTCCCCTAACAAAACATAATATATACCCATATATGAGCTTCTGTCTAGTAGAGATCACGCCCAATCAATATCACTATACGCCCCTAACTCCATGTCTCTCTGTACACCAACCCTAATCATGACAATCCAGTGTTCAACCCAAATTAGTATGCGTAGACTAAATATAACTATACCTATAACACACGAGATGTCAGGTCTATTGATGGTGAGATAGTTCAATTTTCTTCCCAATTTTCTATATCTCCGTGGGTTGTCATACAAGTCCTCCAGGTCTGGTAGAAGTTTACTGTTTAGATCCATTGTAAAAAATGTTGAAATTGTCCATGAAGAATTTTGATATTTTTACGCGAACAAGTTTGGATTTAAGTGCAAAAAATCAAAAAAATAAGGAATAAATCAAAATGTTTTTTCTCTAAATATGTCTAAGAGATTTCGTCAATGAAAGTGATAAAATATTTGTAACCAACCTAAGTAGATATATCTACGATTAAGGCTCTACATATATGAGTGTATGGAAAATATATGAGAATTGACCATAGTTTCACCACGACTTGGAAAGGTAAATTTAACATGTTAATATTTTTGGAGTTGATAAGACTCATAATGTAGTGTTTTAAACTTGACTAAATTAGGGATCATTTGGTTCGATTTAGACAAACTGTGAAGACCAAGACACTCATGGAAGAGATTTGGAGACTTGCGACACAAATAATCAAAGGTTATTTGACCAGTAGAGTCCTTATTCATATCCCACATTAAGGTATGTATCATACCATGATCATGTATAATACATGAGCTTTTACTGAAGGCCAGTAAACAATTTAAGGAACGTACAATCTTGCTGACGGAAATTAGGTTAAAAGAGATACAAAAATGCATAAAACAAACTCTAAGGACTAAATTGAATTAGTGAGGCATTACCAATTCCTTGGTAATTGTTGGAAATTTGGGCTATATGTTTTGGGTCATTTTGAAATTGAGAGAAATTTGAATGGAGTCAAATATTTGTGAATGGGAACATGTTATGGATTAATAATCAAGAGAGGTCCAGCCCAAGAGTTAGTTAGCCCAGTAATGGTTAGCTGAGTCCAATAAGCATACTTTTGGACATTACAGGTTTAGGCATTGTCGTCTTTCTTATAGATTGTAACGAATTCTGTTTCTGAGTATGTTGATGAATAACAAAATCTGATATTCTCTCGTTCTTAGTCTTTCCATTTCCGGTACCTATCATTGGTATTAGAGCTTCCACTACCTCTTCTCTGCGCCCTCTTCTGCAATTTTTTTCTCCATTCCTTATCTTTCCACTTCTTCATGGCGACAGAAACACGATGGCAGCAAAATGATCGCACAGTTGCAGAACTTCGTCAAATGATAGAGTGTCACAGCTTTTCCATGGGTGAAATTAAAGCAACGATGAATGGAATTCTCAAGCATTTCGATTTCATACGTCAGAAGGGTCTTGTGGCGGGAGTTGAAGCCGATAGTGCATCATCGGAGCGCACGGTAACATTAAATTCAAGAGAGGCCAGTTGTTCCTTTCGAATAGGTAAACTCGACTTTCCCCGTTTCAATGGAGAGGATGTTGTAGGGTGGATTTATCATTGCAACCACTATTTCAAAGTGGATGTCGTGGCAGTGACTTAAAGATAGACCTGGTTACCATACATGGTGAATGAGATGCTTTAATTTGGCACCAATCTTATATGCACATGAAAGAGCTTCAGAACATTAAAGTCTCGTGGGATGAATACTCTGCAGCTATCCAAGCTCATTTTGGATCCAACCCTTTTGATGATCCGCTACTTGATCTTAAGAACCTGAATCAATAAGGTACTATGTCTGTGTTAAAATATTTCCGATCGTTTACTGCTTTTTTCCACCGTATTCAGTTGATTGATCCGATGACGGAACGACAAGCTCTAAGCCATTTTTTGGGAGGTCTACAGATAGATTTACAGGGTCTTGTGCGTATGATACAACCCAAGTCTGTTTATGATGCTTTTTCTTTAGCTAAACTGCATGAGGCTACCTTGCTTGCTTGTGATGATAATCCTCTAAATACAAGGTCACGTTATACGACCGCTACGGCTATGAGTAAGCCATCCCTGCTCCGAACCTTCCTTCTACCCCTACGTGGCGTAGCAGTGGCTCTCAGAGTAGTCGTATTCTCTCTAGTAAGGAGATCGAGGAGAAACGTGCCAAAGGGTTATGTTTCAGGTGTGATGAGAAGTATATCCCTGGTCATAGATGCAAGAAGCATAATCTGTTTGTTATGGAGGTTGAGGTTGAGGATGGTGGACACTCACAAGGATTCAGTTGAGGTGGAGGAGCAGACATTAATTTCTCTGCATGCTTGGACAGGTTAATTTGGTAGTTCAACGATTAAGGTGGATGGAATGGTGGACACTAAACAGATACACATTTTGAAAGACTCTGGCAGCACACAAAATTTCTTAGACCTCCATACAACAAAACGACTTGGCTATGATTGTGTCCAATTACCATAACTTAATGTTGTAGTAGCTAATGGCCAATCCATGTACTGCAAATTTGCTTGTCCGAAGTTTAAATGGACTCTTCAAGGGAACTCGTGCACTACAGACGTCTTACTGCTACCACTGAAGAATTATGACTTGACATTAGGTGCTCATTGACTTGCAACGTTTGATGACGTTTTCATGAATTTTAAGCAGTTATACCTAAAGTTTGTCGATGAAGGAACCGTGAGAATGATTCAAGGCAACTCGGATTCCACTATCCAATTTACTAGTGCTGGAAAATTTGAGCAAATTTTGCAAAAGGGGATAGCAGTAGCAGCTATACATTTGTGTAGCATCGCATCGGCTGCAGGGGATGATACGTCCATCCTTCAAGTGCAACCAACTACACATACAACATTGGAGGCTGTGTTGCAGGAGTATCACGATGTTTTTGCAGAGCCTACATCTTTAACTCCCAGCCGCTTATTGGATCATCAGATTGACCTTAAACAGGGCACCCCGCCCATCAGATTGATCCTCCAGTGTTGCTCGACAAAATTCGTTTGAGTTGGAATTTAAACAATGAGTCTTCCCTTTTATTGACTCAAGTTCAGCAAGGTAACATACCAGCAACATATAATTGGAAGGATGAGTTGCTGTGGCGGAAAGGTAAGTTAGTCATTGGTCTGGATAATGCACTACGCAGGGAGTTAATGGAGTTGATGCATTCTTCGGCAATTGGGGGTCACTCTGGTGTACATGCTACGAATCAACGTTTACAGTCACTAGTTTATTGGAAAGGCGCGTTAAGAGAAATCCGACAGTTCATTCGACTTTGCCCGACGTGTCAGCAAAACAAGTCGGAGACAGTTGCAAATTCGGGCCTCCTACAACGATTACCAATTCATGCAGGTATATTTACTGATGTTACCATGGATTTTATCTCTGGATTGCCGAACTCACAAGGCAAAGATGTCATCATGGTGGTGGTAGACAGATTAACCAAGTATGCACATTTCATTGGCCTATCGCATCCATCTACAACAACATCGGTTGCTCAATTGTTTCTTGATAATGTGTATCATCTTCATGGATTACCGCAGTCTATAGTCAGTGATCGTGACCCTGTTTTTGTCAGTTCCTTTTGGCAGCACCTATTTACACACTAGAGAGTGAAACTGAAACTTTCCTATGGATATCACCCATAGACTGATGGGCAAACTGAGGTCGTCAACCGTTGCCTTGAGACTTACCTTCGCTGCATGACAGGAGATAAACCAACCTCTTGGTATCGTTGGCTGGCCTTGGCGGAGTGGTGGTACAATACAACGCTCCACTCCACAATTAATACTACTCCTTTTCAGGCTCTATATGGCTACCCTGCTCCGGTCCATGTTCCTTACATTCCTCGGGATTCAATAGTGCCAGCAGTTGACTTGGTTTGGCGCGATCGTAAGAAATCCATTCCCCTTTTGAAGTTTCATTTATAACGAGTTCGTAACCGAATGACACAACAGACAGACAAGCATCGATCAGAACGAAAATTCGTGGTAGGAGACTTGGTTTACCTCAAGTTGCATCCTTACAAGCGCCTATCCATGAAGACACATGTGCAGTAGAAACTTGCACCGAAGTATTACGGGCCCTTTGAGATTGTTAAAAAAATTGGACAGGTAGCTTATCAGCTGCAATTACCTCCAACAACACGTGTTCACCCTGTTTTCCATGTTTCTCTGTTAAGAAAGTCTTGGTGAGATGCTGCTGTTCAAATTCCACTTCCTGCAGATTTTTCGGTGGAAGCAGTATCTACACCCTTGGTGATTCTGGAGTGCAAAACTGTCAAACGCAGGAACAGAGTTGTCAAACAATTGTTGGTACACTGGAAAGATTCATCTCCTGCTGATGCTACATGGGAATTTGTGGATGAGTTTCGTACCCGTTTTCCAGACTTTATATTGAGGACACGATTCTTCGAGGGGGGAGTAATGAATGTTATGGATTAATAAACAAGAGAGGTCCAACCCAATAGTTAGTTAGCCAAGTAATGGTTAGCTGAGTCCAATAAGCATACTTTTGGCCATGAAAGGTTTATGCATTGTCGTCTTCCTTATAGACTGTAACGAATTTTGTTTCTGAGTATCTTGATGAATAACAAAATCTGATATTCTCTCGTTCTTAGTCTTTCCATTTCCGGTACCTATTAGAACAATTACAAAGCTCTTGCGTCCAACACCGATATTTTGGAGAGGTTTTGAAGAATATATAAGTGCAAACACTTCATAGTAGTGTATAAACAAAAACATACCGGACAAGACTCTCTCGTGCGCATAGGTGTAAATCACAAATCGATTAACACACCCGAACCTTTGGACTTAATAAAATGTATGCGTACATAAATGTCTGGCCTTAAAGCCTACTTCACACACGTGTTATTTTGTCGAAACCCATTATTTTTCCAGCAAAAGGTTATTTAAATTTATCCAATATTTATTTGAGATTTTGGAATATTATCGTTGGTATTTTTAACTTCTACTTAAATTAATCATTTCGATTTTGTAAATTAATTCTAATTTATTTAGGAATTACATCTGATTCATGACGATATTTATTGTATTATTTGTGTAGGAACTGTCCTTCAGAATTTAAGTAAACCAACAAATAATCTGAAATGCCACTTTCTTGAAGTTGTTAATATCTAGGTTTTCTGGTTTCACACTTGTGTCTTGCCTTCCGTCATCATTTTCGATCGAACGGTAAGAATTCAAGTATAGTTTAGTTTAGTTAGGTTAGGGGAAATTTCATGTTTATTTTCGCCCATACGAGTTGTTTCCTGGTGGGTAATCGTTTTATTATTCCTCAAACTCAAACCTACGAAGAGAATAAAGAAACCCACGAAGAGAATAAAGAGTGAGCTACTTCGTGTCATCGTTATAAATGGAATTGGTTGAATCATGTGAAGATATGATGTTGATAGAGTTTTTGACCGAAAATTGGTTGAAATCGTTATAACATTTTCAGAATGCGAAAAGTTATATATGTATAGGTTGTTGTTATGTATATATCACATAATAATATGTGTATGAGTTGGTATATTTGACAATATCCTTGTTGAATTGAATTTGTAATATATATTTGTTGGTGGAAGATAGTGACTTTGAAGTTTGAACTAACAACAAAACATGAGAATATATATATATATATATATATATATATATATCTATATATATGTATATATATATTTGAATATTCTATCAACTAGAAGCTATCGAAATAGACGTTGAAGACGTATTCGAATTTTTCACCAATATATACCAAATTTAATAACTAAATATCAAAATGTCCTCATTTTACCAACTCTCCCAGTCGCGGATGAAAACTTTAACGTTACCGTAAGTTTCACCCGCGAGTCTCAGTCGTAGTTGAAATTTTTTTTCATCATTTATTTTCACCCGCGACTCCTAGTCGCAGGTGGGTTTGGTAAAGTCCATGCATTATTAGTTATTACTTTTATTGGTAAAGTCACGGGTGTTCTTCTTCCAAGCATAGTTATCAGAACCGGACCGGCCCTCGAACCGGTATGGGGTCAATTCCCGGTTTAGCCGGTCCAACCCGGTTCGACATGCAGTTCACTGTTCCAAAAGAGACACGACAATAGCAGTAGCACTGCTCTCGCTTTACATATGGCAAGAGACAGGGCAATAGCAGCACTCAACAGTACTGGAGACCTGTTACCAACATCAGATTCCGAATTGACAGTACCATCTATAAGTAACAATCAGGAATAAGTAATAATCAATGATTTGGCATATGGAGGCTAATTATACTATCTGTTGAAATTTTGAAGAACATTTGCTCGATGCTGAATCTTCAGCAGGTATGCAGCTAGTGCAAACAAGGTTGTAAAATATACAGCGCAGATAATATTATCTGCTGCTAATCCATAGGCTAAATCAGATGGTGAGATTTGAAGAGCGTCTGCAATAGCAACATAGTTGACAACTGCAAGGGACAAAGTCGATAATTAGCTCATTAGTAATAAAAATTTCAATACTTTAATTCATAGTACATGTAAAATTGCTGGGAATCATTTTTTTTTCTTGAATTTTGTCAGTGACAACCAATATTGAGCCCTGCAACGAAGCAAGATTGACAATTCTTTACGCTTAGATTGCAATCTGCCAGCTATCTTTCCCTAGTGATATCATCGGCACTAACAAATAGGCCACGAGACTACCAAGCTATAGACTAGACTCTACTAGAAAACATTAGAAGACTCAAGAACACTCAAGAACACAAGAGGGGATGATCCGAATTACTATAGAAGCAATCTATACAATAATCATATACTTATCATAACTCCTAACAATCTCCTGAGCAAGAATTCTTTAACAATCTCCTAAAATTCCCTACCCAAGATCCTTTTTGAGCATGCTTGCTTGATCTTGTTTGAATCACTCTTCATTCCTTCTTCATACTTAGCCCAGCTTTTTGAAAACCAGATATGAATGTCTACTTGCAACTCTCACCAATCTTGACCACAATCTAAATTGCAGTTTATCTTTCCTTTTCTTCATCATATCATCTCAAAACAAAATTAGAAGACCACATAATTCTATACAATTCAATTCCCGAGATATCCAAATCATAAACCAAGCTCAACAAGTTAGTATTGATCACTACTCAGTATACTATACAACTTCTCTACTAAACCAAACATAACAAATACTCGTTTCAACATTATGAGATATATGAGAGAAATCCCTTCAAAAGACTCATGATATACATCAAAACTTGATATAGGCATCCTGACAGAGATTCAATTTCATCTTTCATTTGCAATTCTTCTTTCTTTTCTTTTCTTTTTTTGTTTCAGCAATTGATCTTTATTGAAATTTTGTTTTAATGATAGGAAGGTTTGAGCCTTCATCTTTTCAATGGGGTTGGAAGGTTTGAAGCTTTATCTTTTCATTCTCAAACTAAAGAAGAAGTAACTTTGACGTTTTCTTCTTCAATGATTATTTTTGAGCTAAACCCCATGAGCTATCATATCAAAACAATCTCTAGGATTAACCCAAAATCAAGATGAGATCATGAAGAACTGAAGAAGACCGCTATCACCAATATATGATCATAAGGAAAACAAGTAAAGAATGATCAATTAAGAAGAGACGAGGATGCATCACAGAGTACCAAATCAATACACACTGTTTGATAAATGGTTTATGACGAATATCACGACAAGAAAAGCAAGAACATAGTAATCAACTAATTCTAATAAGAGATGATAGTACAAGAAAAAAAACCAGAACAAACAACTTAGAAAAGATCAACACAAATGAGAACACAAAATATGACACATATCTGATATGAAACAACAACTGGGCAAAATATTCAGAAAGAACAGAAAAAAGAATCATCAGCCAATACCAGCAACCAATCATCAGTAGATAACACGCCTTCAGTAAGACATATATACAAAACCTCAAGTTCTTCCAGAGAATAAACACCGAGCTTTTGACGAAGAGGAACAAAAATCTTTTCAGTGAGTGGTTTTGTAAGAATATCTGCAAACTGATCATCAGAAGGAACAAAATTAATAATCACCTAACCATTAGTAACCTTTTCCCGAACAAAACTAAGATGCATCTCAACATGTTTCATTTTTGAGTGATGTATAGGATTTTCAGTCAAACCAATAGCATTTGTATTATCAAACCAAACAACTGGTATAGAAGACAGAGAAACCTGAAGTTCCTGAAGTAAGAAATTCACCCACATAATTTCACATATAGCATTTGCAATTGCTCGGTATTCAGCATCAGCAGATGATCGAGAAATGGCAGATTGCTTTTTGGAGCTCCATGCAATTGGGTTACCATTAAGAAGAAGAAAATGTCCAGATATTGATTTCCTATCAGTTGGATCACTACCCCAATAAGCATCTGCATATGAAACAAGAGATACTTCATTAGTAGGTAAAGGAGTAGCTTGAAATAAAACACCATGAAACAGTGTGCCTTTAAGATATTTCAACACATGAACCAAAGCATTCCAGTGAACTAAGGTTGGTGCTTGAACAAATTGGCTTAATTTGTTCACAGCAAATGCAATATCAGGACGGGTAACACAAATATGCTGAAGAGCACCCACAGTACTCCTATACAACTCCTCATTAAGACAGGGAACACTATCCTTATCACATAAGATTTTTGACAAAAAATTACCTGTCATAGGCTTAGGCATAGGAGATGTGTCATTCAAACCTATTTTACAAAGCAGTTCTGATATATACTTATGCTGACTGAGAAGTAAACAATCATATTTTACCTGTACATCCATACCCAAAAAATAGTTAAGAGATCCTAAGTCTTTGAGCTTAAACTTAGTATTGATCTGAGTAATCACTTCTTCAATATCATGTTGATTGTTTCCAGTGACCACTATATCGTCCACATATACTAGAAGAAAAACAGAACCTGTAGAAGACTTTTTGATGAACAAACAATTATCAGATTTAGATACATGAAAAATTAATTGACCTAACAGAAAATGCTTGAGCTTTTCAAACCAAGCTCTCGGTTCTTGTTTTAAACCATATAATGCCTTATGAAGCTTACATACCAGAACATTTCTAGAGGAGTCACGCTGCTCAAAACCAGGAAGCTGAGTCATAAACACTTCTTCTGTAAGATCACCATGTAAAAATGCATTATTCATATCAATTTGCCTGAGCTGCCACTTATTAGTTAATGCTAAAGATAACACAATACGAACAGTAGGTGATTTAGCAACAGGGCTAAAGGTTTCATAAAAATTAAAACCAGGTTTTTGCGAAAACCCTTTAGCAACCAACCATGCTTTGTATCTGTTTACTGAACCATCTAAGTTGCGTTTGATCTTAAAAATCCATTTGCACCCTACTGGAATACGACCTTCAGGTAGAGGAACAAGAGACCAAGTGTTATTGGGTAACAGAGCTTACAGCTCATCATGAACAGCTTGAGACCATTGTGTAGTCCGAATAGCTGCATGTATTGATAAAGATTCTGAATCAAGTAAATCCACTGAATCATCTTTAACTTCAGTTAAAGCTGCAAACTGAGAATTGGTTTTTGATTTTGTCATCATAGGATGAACGTTTTGTCTACGAACAGAAGAGTTTAAATGCTCTGAAGACCTGTTAAAATCTGAAGGTGCTGATACTACAGAAAGATCATTAGTACCATTTGTCACAAATCTAGAAGATTCTACTAACCCATTGTTTGAGGAGGGAACATACCTGATTACAGCATCTTGCTGTCTTGAAGATTCAATATGAGGAGCCGAATCATTTTCTAAAGACACAGCTCTAGGTACCCCTACATAAGAAAGATACACAGCACTAGGTACGTCCACATCAGAAAGAGAATTAGACATTTCATTAGAAGGAAAAGAAGAACTAGTAGGAGATGAAATTCTAGGACAAGTAGGAGATATATTGGACTGATCAGCAGGCATATCAACAAATCCAAATGGAAGAAAAAATGGATCACTAGTGTAAGTGTTTTTCGGAGTAGAGGACAAAATAAACTTGCCATTTTTTTTTCATCAAATGGAAACACATTTTCATGAAAGCGAACATGCCTTGAAATGTAGAAATTACCATTTGAATCTAAACACTTGTATCCATGCTGTTGAAAACAATATCCCAGAAAAACACAAGGAGTTGAGCGAACCAAACCAAACACCCGCAGCATAGAGTAGTCAGGTACCTTACCAAATATTTTTTCATGAGGTGAAAGGTTAGAAAGTACCTGAGTAGGAAGTCTATTGATTAGAAATACAGTTGTGAAAAAGGAATCGCTCCAGTACTGCATAGGCAAGCTTGCTTGATACATAAGCGTTAGTCCCATTTCAACAATATGTATATGTTTACGTTCAACTATTCCGTTTTGCTCAGAAGTATACGGACAAGTAATCCTATGAGCAATACCTTTTTGAACAAAATAAGGAGAGAGAGTTTTAAATTCTCCTTCTCCATCGGTTTGAACAGCTTGTAAAGAACACGACAACTGCCTTTCGGCCAAAGTATGAAACTGAATGAATATATTGGCAGCATCACTCTTTTTATCTAGAAAATAAATCCAAGTATACCTCGAATATACATCAACTATACTCATATAGAATTTGTTTCCATTTGAAATCACAGGGGCAGGTCCCCACATATCAACCTCAATCAATTGAAGAGACCCAGTATACTGAGATGTAGAATTAGAAAAAGGAAGACATATGCTTTTACCTACAGAGCAAGAAAAACATAAGCCATAAGAAGATGAACACTTTTTATCAAACTGAGTGAATACATAATTCAGAACTTTAGACGATGCATGTCCAAGTCTTTGATTCCAAAGCATAGCAGAATCAACAACATTAACATTGTGACAAGTTCCTTCAAAAGCAGTATTCTTATTAGAAAATCTAGAAGAACTAAAACTACCGAAGTCTAACTTGTATAATCCTCCAGATTATTCTCCTTGAAGTAAGACTTTCTTAGTAGCAGAATCACGAATGAGACAATACGAAGGATGGAACTCAGAAAACACAGCATTATCCCTGGAAAACTGAGAGACAGAAACTAAGTTCTTAGTAATTTCAGGAGAGTAAAGTAAATTGTTAAGAAACAATGATTTAGAACTAGTATTTATCACAGATGTTCCTATGTGAGAAATGGATAAATGTGAACCATTTCCTACTTGAATTGTACCTGCACCTTTGTATGGTTCAGCTCCAACAGGTTGAACATTTGAAATGTGATTTGATGCTCTTGAATCTGGATACCAGATCTGATCGGCACGAAGCTGTTGAGGCTGAGGAAGAGAAGCAAAATTCACTTGAGGAGTATGACTCGATTCTTGAGCAATTGAAGGAGCAAATACAGCACCAGCAGGAAGAGGTGTGCTTGCAAATCCATATGGAAATCCATATGGAAGCATATACGGATACTGTCCAACAGAAGGAGCTGTAGGAAGATACATTGCAGGATTTGGAACCGAGTAAGGGATAGCAGTTGCAGAACCGAAGGTGTGATGCTGAGGTAAAGGCTGAGGTGCAGATTGTAGAGTAAAACTCGAGGAAGGATGATGCTGAGATTGAGATATGTTGAGCTGATCCGAGGTTTCATTCCAGTCATTCCACGATGTTTGACAGACGTTTGCAGATATCTGTCCAGTTGAATTGATTCCGTGAAAATTGACATCAAATCTCTTATAGCACCTGTTAACAAGATGACCGACTTTGCCACACAATTGGCATTGTGGTCTGTTTCCTCCTCTGCCTCGTCCAGCATCTCCTCTTCCACCACTGTTCTGACTCGGATTTGTATATTGATTATGAGCAGAAGCTTGATTTTGTCCTCCAGAGACACTTCCATTTTGATTGTATGCAAGAGCTGTCGCATTTAGCTGATTTGATCATCCATTCTTCGATACATCTTCAGTACTGTGAACCATTGCTTGAGGCAGTAGCAATGGATCAAACAGATGATCACAGTTTCTGGTTTCAGCATCCAAAAGTACAGAGCTGACTGATGCAAGGTCATATGGATTCCTAATTGCGTGTATTACATAAACAACATTATCGAATTGTCCTTGAACTCCATCTAAAACAATCGATATCTGTTGCATTTCATCAATTGGATGACCGCAACTAGCCAAATTGTCGCAAGTAGATTGAATATCCGCTAAATAATCACGAACCGACTGAGTTATGAGTTTTATCGCCTTCAATCTGCCATAGAGACTCATAACTCGAGTAGTGGATGAGGATGAAAACATTTGATGCAGCTTGGACCAAATTGCACTTACAGTCATGCAGCCTAGCAGGTATCTATTTACTTGTGGACAGATTGATACAAGAATCCATGAAGCTAATGCACTATCTCGTTGCATATATGAAGAATAGACAGGATTTGGAATATTTTCGCCATTTTCATTAACAATCTGCATTGGAATGTCTTTAACACCATACAGATGAGATTCCAGATTGAATCCACGAACAGCAAGTAGTACCTGCTGTTTCCAATACTGGAAATTATCATCTCCAGTGAGAAGGCATACACGTTTGTTCGAAAAGGCTGGAGGAAGCAGATCATCCATTGCTGCAGACGAAAACGACGAACGAACTGAAACCAGAGATTTGATTGAAGAAATCGACGCTTGAAGACGAATCAGATGTTGATGCCACCAGGTTCTTGCAGCTCTGATACCATATTAGTCAGTCTCAGATGAGATTGAGAATAGAAATGAGAGAAGAATGGATGACTTGAAGATGAAGCAATCGGAATTCTGTTAAAACAGAATTACCAGAAAACAGAGCAACTCACTTCAATTCTTTCAAGTTAAGTTTACAGACTGAATCATCAACTATTTATAATCTAATCTAATGAGAATAAGAAATGAAGATTACAAGATTTCAAGCTATAGACTAGACTCTACTAGAAAACATTAGAAGACTCAAGAACACAAGAGAGGATGATCCGAATTACTATAGAAGCAATCTATACAATAATCATATACTTATCATAACTCCTAACAATCTCCTGAGCAAGAATTCTTTAACTCCCGCAAGCTGCACAGAATGGAGCATAAGCAGCTTAACCTAGCAGTAAACCGATTTAACACTGCACAAACCAAACCAATCGGTTTAAACCGAAAAACCGATTGGTCTGTAAAAACAAAAGCTAAAATGTGAACCAGAAACCGACTGGTTTTCCAAAAACCATCCGGTTCAATCCGGTTCAGACACTATTCATTTGTAAAACAGTCTTTTAACTTAACCAAACCGGACAGGGGTCCGGTTCCCAGTCGGACCGTCGGTCCGTTTATGATAACTATGCTTCCAAGTGTGCTATTTAAGTATTTATCATTACTTATAAGGGTTTGTAGGATTTTCAGAAAAGAGAGCATAGTTATCAAAACCGGACCGGCCATCGAACCGGCGAGGGGGCCGATTCACGGTTCAGCCGATCCACCCCGGTTCAGTGTACGGTTCACTGTGCACAAGGGGAAAACAATTAAAAACTTAAAATACATACATAGTCTCAAACACAAACATAATTACCTCAAACTACATAGTTCACACACACACAAACTACATAGTTTCAATATCAAACATGTTAGGATGTATGATATAGATCAGTAGCTTGCAACTCAAGGAAGCACCGTGGAAGTGTTGAGAAGCTTGTAGAAGATTATAGATTGTTCAAGAGTGTCTCAATTATGTATAGGTTGAGTTCAGTTGTTTAGTATAAATAGGATTAAGATGTAATAGTTTGATTAACTCATTTCAATAGAAAGAATTCTGTGTCTGATTCTGTTATTCTATTAGTTAGTTGCTTAGGCTCTAAGCTTTCTCCATTCTATCTTCATCTTCATTTGCGTCTTCTCCTAGCTTGTGCTTAGATCATTGATATGTTATCAAAGCCAATATGAGTTGTCTTCGCTGCATAATACAAGAAGATTTGGTGAGATTTCTTTTGCTAATTCGATACTCTGTTATCTGTCTGGTCTGGATTATCTGTTCTCCTGCGATATTGCATGTTCTGCAATCTTCAAGAAGTCATGGACGAAGACATTCCAGCATTCTTCAACAAAAGGATATGTCAACTGTCTGGTGAGGATAACTTCCAAGCATGGAATGACCAGGTCCTTCTAGCAGTCAGAGGTCTAAACCTCGAAGGTTACCTTTTCGGAACTCTGCAGATTCCTCGACTGATAGATGATGATGAAGAAAATAAGGTACTGAATCCTGACTTTCCTAAATATTATCAACAAGATTCATCTCTTGCATCTTGGTTGCTTGCATCAATTGCATCACCTATCAGTAAATGCCTAGTAGGATGTATGACAGCTGCATTTATATGGAACAACTTGCATAAGAACTTCTCATCTTCTTCAACAACATGTATTATGAGCCTTTATGATAGATTGAAGGTTAGGAAACTGTTAAACCAATCAATGAGAAACTACCTGACTAAGATTCAGCTTACCTGTGATAGCTTGGCAAGCTGTGGCCATCCTATAGATGAAATGCAGCAGATATCGATAATATTAAACGGTGTTAAAGGACAATACGATATTCTGAGAGCGGTTATTCACGCGAGTAGGAATCCGTATGATATGTCATCAATCTCATCTGTTCTGTTAGATGCTGAGGCAAGGCATCGAGATGTGCTGTATGACACTTCATTTGTTACTGCAAATGTTGCTGTAAAAAGCACAGAACATATCATCAAACCTGGAGAAGATTCCAATCAAACCACCACAGTAGACACAAGTCAGTCACAACAGAAGGTGAACAACTATGAGTATCAGCCCAATTCTAATGCCTATGGACGAGGAAGAGGCAGAGGAAGAGGCTATGGGAACAACAAGCCGCAGTGTCAACTTTGCGGAAATTTTGGACACTTAGTTCATCACTGCTTCCAGAGATTCAATATGAACTTCCAAGGTGTGACTGCTCAGTCTAATGATAGTATGAGTGCAAATCTATCAAATTTGCAATGGAATGATTATGATTCAATGTCATATGCAAACTCCATGGTTTCCAAACCTGTAACCACACCATCCTACGCCTCAGCAAACACATCTTCCTACAGTCCAGTTAATCATATGTCAGCTCCTTCGATGAATATGTCTGCTCCTTCGATGAATATGCTCAATCCCTTTCAGTCCTTTGGATCTACTTACCCCAATGCTATGATAAATCTTTGCATTCCACATTCTCCTGCTTATTATACATCTTCATACCCTGCTATAATCATTCATCCTCTTCACATACCGAACAACAATTCCGTTACCGATGACAAACAACAATTCCTCCTACTCTCATGTTCCTTACAATTCCAGCTTATCTATGGAAGAGAGTGTTTGTTAATTAAGGTCAAAAAGTTGGAAGCTTAATTTAATAATAATAATAAAGCAATAAAATGCCCATTAAAGATTTCCTTATTTCCACGAGCACGGAGTCATAGATGCAGTGAGTGAAGCAAAGTGACTGAGCCAAGAAGGGAGGGAGTGGAAAGCTACACAGCAGCTCGGGTCTTCAGGGTGCGCAGCGTAAGGAGCCTGCTCTGCATTCGCTGGTGGTTCAAGCATGGCGCGCGTTAACACGAAAGGGAGGAAGAGGACGATGGCGGCCGTGTCGCTTTGGCTGCTGGGTCTGGTCTCGCTATGCTGCACAGGAAGGGTAGAAGGAGGTTTGAGGCAGAAGCTGGAGGTGGAGAAGCACTTGAAGCGCTTGAACAATCCGCGGATGAAAATAACTGACGAAAAAAACGCAACCGGGAGTCGCGGGTTGGTATAAATTCGTCTATGTTGGCGAAATGAGGACATTTTGATATTTAGTTATTAAATTTGGTATATTTTGGTGAAAAATTTGATGTATCCGGGATGAAAATCTTTGAATGTTTTGGAATATAGTTTTGTTAATTAGAGCATATATATATATATATATATATATATTGTGCATATTTGTGAATGGTGGGAGTCTATGTCACGCATTTTTAATTATTTTTCTAACACTATTTCAATTCTATGTGGTTGAGAATTTTAGGCTTGTTCAAATTAACCGATTCGGATGAACTGGTCTGGTTTGGTTCGAACTGGTTCGGTCAAACTAGTTCCAAAACCAAACCAGTATTTTTAGGCTTCAAATAGAACAGTTCAAAATAGTACCAAAAATCCAATTCGATAGGTTTGACTAGACTCGTTTTTTTATACTGGTTTATACTTAAATTTGAATCAAACCACTTTAAACATTAAACCATCTTTAATAAACCAAGTCGGTCTGATGTCTTTCAACCATCGGTCTGATAAACCAAACCGGTCTACAGACTTCCAGACCAGTATTTTATTCAGTTTCGTCCTATTCGAGCCAAGTTTTTTTGTTGGTTCGATTCCGGTTTGAACCAGACCAACTCTTAACCAACATTATTATAAAAAACAGACCAGAACAGATCGAACTGGTTCTGAATCGGTTCGAACCTGGACAATTATTTTTGCCATAAACTAGACTAGTTTTTTTAGAAACATAATAAAGTACTGGTTTTTTACAAACTAGATCAGTTCTGTTTTATTTTATAAGTTCTGAACATGCCTAGAGAATTTATTTTATAAGTTGACGTTTTTTCCTACCCTCATTATTAATGACGAATTCTGGACATTGGTTGATAGGAACTTCCGAAATATATCATACACTTTGTTGTCTCATGAGTATATTTTCAAGTATAGTTTTCTGATGGTTAATTGGCATTATGCCTATGAAATTTTAAAAAGAATATTGCTTTGTTTAGTTGAATCCATTAATTTAGAAAAATAGAGATAATTATTACTTTTTAGCAGGTCTGGGCATAAAAAACCGATTCGACCGAACCATACCTGAAATGTACTAAACCGTACTTGAATTGTACCAGTTCACAAACCAAACTATTTTTTGGCAGAAATATGGAGCGGTTCAGAATAGGTATAAAAAACTGGTTCTCAAATGGTAAACAGTACCACTTCTTGTACCAGTTTTAATATAATATTGTATTTAATTTTATTAAATACCTACTCTAATTAGAATGGCTGGGTGGACCGACTGATTCTTCTTCTTCATCTTCCTTGGAGCAGGTCCAGCACGGCAGCAGAACGTCCAGCACGGTAGCAACAGCTCGTCTGTGGCCTTCCATTAGTCCATTATTGAGCATTAGCAACAGCAGGTCCAGCAGCAGCAGCAGGTCCAACACGGCTGTCTGTGGCCCTCTATTCTCGACCAAAATTATTATTTTTTTGTTAATAAATTGGTTCAGCCAATTGGTCCTGAACGATTTTTTGAACTGGCCCAGAACATGTACGGTAACTCGACTAAAATCTGCAGCGACCAAAAACAGGAGTGGTAAATCGTACCTCTTTAAAATGTGGTAAAGGTGTGATTCATGAACCGGTTCAGCCCCGAACCGGTTCATGCCCAACCCTACTTTATAGGAGGTATTAAATTGGGAAACAAATGTTTTGCCTTATTTAAGTAGACTCTTTTGTGTTTTCTTTCTTTCCCAAGTATAAATAAATTTAATTAAAAAGTTCTATTCCTCTAATTATAATATTGTTATATATATATAATTATTATCTATCTTATTATTATTTTTTAAAAATATATTAAAGTTTCTCCTCTTAGTGTAAGGATCAGAGGGTGAAAAATCGTGCGTACGTGCGTGTTATTGTGCGTATCAAAACGTTTATTGTGTGACATTTACCATACACGAACACGCACGATAAATTTATCGTGTCATGTTCCTCAACACCAACACGACACACAATTTTGCATGTGCGTTCATGTCGTGTTATCGTGTTATGTTGAGTTAGCCAGTTATATGTTTACATGAGATTTATAAGAAAATATCAAAATAATGAATTGTTCATGGTAAGAATTATCAATTCAAATATCATATTTCACGATTCGTTAATGTATAATTTACAAACTCTAAGAATTAAATATTTAAGTTTTCTTTTAAAAGTTATTAAATGAGTCTTGTTTAGAAAAGTATTTAAAAAAATAGATTTTCAAGTCCAAATTTATAGTTGGAAAAAACATTCAATGTTATCGTGTGTGTCGTGTTCTGATACTTAAACACGAACACGAAAATACTATTGTGTTATCGTGTTCGTGCTATCGTATGCTTCCACGAACACTATTGTTTTTCGTATGTGTACGTGTTGTGTTATCGTGTTTCGTAGGAAATTGTCAACCCTAAAGGATCATATAGATGTTATCTTTGGTTCTATTTTTTTTAATAAAATTATCACAGGTCCCTCCATCTTTTTTTCCCGATCATCCTCAATTTCAGATACCATTTGACATCAACTTGGTATACTTGGGTTATTTCATCATAGGAGCATTTGTTAGATAATTACTTTCGATCATCATCAATTTCAGATATCATTTGACACTAACTTGTTAAATTTTGGAACTTTTTTTTATCATAGGAGCCACCATTGGATAATTTCTTATTTACTTATGATATATCATCATAAACTACATTAACAATGAATCATAATCCGATATCGTTTGAACATGTTGGCAAAAGTAACCCACATAATACTTCTAGCACGCGTCGAAAAACTAAACTTACATCATATTCTCTGATGAAAAAAATTAAAATTTTGCATTGACATATGAATTCATTCTATACAAATATATTAAAGCATTAATAATGAAGCAAATAAAAGTTCATTTTTAATAATTGGTATAGCATGTCATTATGTTGAAGGTAATTTATGTATATACAATTCGAGCGCATAAGACTTATATAAACCACTAACATCTATCAAAATGCTACTAATATAGGAGAATTAAATTTCTAATTTAATAATAAATTTCGAAATTAAAAATGCATAAAATTATTGAATGACATGCAAATTGATGAAATGACGAAATTGACCCTAAAAAATGAATTTTGTCGAAAAATATAGAGGCCCGTATCGAAACGGTCTCCTTAAGGTAATTTCGCCCCTTCACCGTAAATGATTCATGTAAGAGAAATTTGGGACGATTACCTACTAGGATAAAACAGTGTCGTCACGGCGAAACAAACACGGTGTTTCCCTTAACGAACTGAACAATACCTGAACTCGGACTTCGACGAAAATTTGAACACAAGTGAGAATTCAGATCTGACTTAACTCTGGAGCAATATATCTGTTGGTAATTTTCAGATTGTTTCAGTATTTTTTTTTAAATGAGAAAAAACAACCTGATTTAAAGGGTTAATGGGACTCATTGTAATTAAGGTAACCCACAAATTAATTTAGATAAATTGAAGCTAAATTAATTGTTAAAAACCGAAAATACCAACAACTATATTACATTAAGAAATATTTCATTAGGAAATACTTTATTAAGAAATATTTTATTAAAAAATATTCCATTAAGAAATATGTTATTAAAAAATATTCCATTAAGAAATATGTTATTAGGAAATATTTCATTAGTATTATAACATTTCCTAATATATTATACTAATAATCATATTTTATAATATTGTTTCCTTCCTGATTTACCATTCACAAGTAAGATTGGGCAGTTTTAAGGTTAAATTGGCCTATGCCGAATCAAACCGGCCCAAGGGCTAGTCCACGACCAACATTACCTCGCATGAATGGAGAAATGAGAGAATTTCTAGACGCTCCAGACTCAGAATAAGAGTTCAACGGTCGACAGTTGCAAAGGATAGGTAGGTGTTACCCTTTGAACCTTTCCTTGTGAAATTACATCGACTTTACTGGCCAGTCAGTAGACGCGATGTCTTTGAACTGTCCGTCGTTGGTGTAAATGATGACATAAACCACACATGTATCTTCCTAGTATTGTTCTAACCATGGGCATTATCTTGGGATCTCCAGTCAACTAGGTTGTGTTTTCCTTCTCAAAAGTGTTTACTTCACGGGCTTTAGTCTCGATGATTGATCAAATTTCTCTTTATTTAACCATTTGGTTAATGGATCTGTTATATTATTCTTCGATTTGACATAATCGATTGTGACAATTCCTGTCGAGAGCAATTGTCTAATGGAATTATGTCTACGACGAATATGTCTAGACTTACCATTATACATATGACTTAGTGCCTTGCCAATCGTAGATTGAATGGTCACAATATATGCTTATTGCAAGAATTGGTCTTGGCCACCTAGGAATGTTCTTAAGAAAATGGCGTAGGCATTCAACTTCTTCAACACATTTATCAAGTGCTATCAACTCAGATTCCATGGTGGATCTGGCTATAACTGTTTGCTTAGAGGATTTCCATGATATGGATGGACCACCTAGGGTAAACACGAATCCACTTGTGGAGTTCGAGTATCTTGATGCATATATTTAATTAGAATTAGTATATCCTTCTATAATAGTTGGATATCTCGTATAATGTAGCCCATAACTATGAGTATATCTGATGTACCAGAATATTCTTTTGATTCCATCTCAATGATAAATACTTGGATTACTCGTATATCTACTCAACACGCCAACAACCTGTGATATATCAGGTTTATTACAAGTCATTATGTACATAACACTACAAATAACCCTAGCATACTCAACTTGAGAGACACTTTCTCCTGTATTTCTTGAGAAATACTTATTTGGATCTATTGGACTGCAAACCTCCTTTTTGTCAACCTTGTTGAATTTCTCTAATATCTTATCGATATAATGAGACTAACTTAAAGTAATTCCTTTTGATGTCCGATTAATCTTAATTCCAATAATTACATCAACAAGACCCATGTCTTTCATGTCAAATCTCGAATTCAACTTACCCATCGTGGATTGAATCCTCTTATCGTTACTTCCAATGATAAGCGTGTCATCAACATAAAGACACAAAATTACATAACCTTCATTTATATCTTTCACGTAGATGCATTTGTAACATTCATTTATTTTAATTCTTTTTTCCATGATGACATTGTCAAATTTCTGATGCAACTGTTTCGGTGCCTGTTTCAGGCCGTACAATGATTTCACGAGTTTACAAACTTAATTTTTTTGCCACGGTGTAACAAAACCCTCAGGTTGTTCCATCAAGATTTCTTCCTCTAAATCTCCATTTAAGAAAGCTGTTTTCACATCCATTTGATGTATTTTGAAATTTCGCAATGCCGCTATTGCGAGTATCATTCTTACGGATGTTATTCTCATGATTGTAAACACCTGATTTTGGCTCGAGGTCAAAATATCATACGCGAGGAACTGAGTCGAGAAAAATCAAGATAGAAAAATTATATATATATATATATATATAAACAAAAAAAATTTCGGTTCCACCATGCTCCTCTTTCACGTGGCCTATCCCATATTTGCCCACCCACTTGCATTAAAATCCTTGACCAAAAAGACTTGCAAATAGAAGACTACAAAGCAAATGAAGGCTTCTATAACAGGGAAGGACCTACGATTAAAGAAAGACGGGGTGAAGACTAAAGGTTACGGGGGGAGGCCGAGAGTGGAAGGAAGGCTACAACATGGGGGATTTGACCGAGAGCTTCGGTTCAACAAGGTGAGGAAGAGAGAAAAGAAGTGATATTGAATAAACAATATCGATGGTTATCAGTTTCTCGTATGGTATGTTAAACTACGTATAATTTAGGTATATGCCCCTCATATTCAATATTGTATTTGTATTTTCTAATGTGAATAAATGAGATTTTATATACATACATTATATATCTATGTATAATATGATACTATATATATATATATTATGTATATGTGATAGACAATATTTTCAAAACTGACTTAGGTCATTCCTAAACTTTGATAGAGGTTACAACTCGGTCTTTGGACTCTCGGGTCATTCTGGAACTTTATCGAGTGTTGTAAACCAAACAAGAAAACTTTTGGGTAATTTCTGCAATTTTTAAAAAAATCTTTTCAATACGGCTCAAATTTTGAAATACTTGCATTTTGATCCCTAAACTTTTCTGGACATCTCATGACTTGTCAAAGTGTTACAAATTGGTTCAACCTGCTTAATATCTTCAAAATCATTCGTGTATTATTGACACGTTTAAAATGACTCCAAAGTTAAACCACCGAAAGGGCAGATATTGGGCTCGCGAGCTTTTAAGACGTAATCAAACCCCCCGAGTTTGATTCTTTGGATATAGTCCTTTCAAAGCCCTAGGATGTTAACACCATGTGCCATAGGCAAATTTTAGGATTCCAATTAGCCTTTAATTAATCAGTAGCTATCTATTTTGACCGTTTGCTCATGCTTGCAGTTTTGAATTTTGTCCACAAGGCGATATAAATTTAATAAAAATGATTTAAATTCTCGTTTTGCACACACCACGCTGGTTACCATTACCCACTCGGACCTGGAGCACATTAAGAGCTTAAGAGGTTTAGTAGGGGAATGAGCCCGAAGCGGTTTGGACCGCCGGTACGCACCGGAAAAACTCAACTCGATGATCAGAATAGACATTTGATCCTCTATTAGGAGTGAGGTTTCGCTAGTTTAGAGGACCTAGAAATTCTATTCCTTTAGAACAGAAGCTCAACAACGCGTTTAAACATCTACCAACTTTGTGTTTATTGCATTTTTGGGCACAACTAATGTAAATGGAAATTCAACCCAAGTATTTGGATGGGAGATTGACCCACTATTCATGTAGAAGATTCAACCCAACTGTTGTGAATTAGAAGTCAACACAAAAACTGTAGATGGAAGTTCGACCCATTATGTAAATGTGTTTAGGTTTGTCCCTAGATCATGGATTGTACAACATTAGGCCTTTTCTATTATATATTTCAGACTTCTGTAAATGTAATACGAACCTTACTAATGAAATTTACATTCTTGCACATGCATTGAATTTTTCTTAAAAAAAATGTAAGTTCCATTCATTTTGTCTTGTATCCTTAGGACATTTCACGCGCCATCTTTTGTAAGGATGAAGCAAACAAATCATTGCCCTTACATTAATGTCATACATCCCTTACTGTTGAAAAATGCCAGAATATGGAAAGCCATGAAAAAAGGGAATCAGAAGTACGTGAATGAGAAGATGGTGAAGTTCACAAGATCGCAAGTTACAAATCAACTGGGTTATCCTTGATGCCTTGTTTAACTTCTGGAATGTGGAAAATGCGCCCGCGTGATTAAGAACAACATAATACATTCACAAGTTCCATTTGGCACCTGCAAGTCCGTTTTTCAACTTGGATGAGATAATCGGGGATAGACCCGAACAACCACCGTCATTTTAGCAATGTAGAGGAACCTTGGAGAAATGTGGGGGCAACGTAGCTGAGTTGAATGACACTCTTGAATAATTCAGACGAAGGACGAGGCTAATAAAAATATTTTCAAATTGCATGTCCTCGACTTTCCTTCGAACCAATGAACAAGCAACAAATGCACTCAAGAAGCTGCATAGTCGTGTGAAACATCTTAAGAACTACAGTTCGATTGACCAAATCCTTTTAAAGTTTTTTTTTTTTAAAAACTTAACCATACATGCAATCAAAGTCTACGAATGGAATGAACAGAACATGCAAAACTTTCAAAACCAATCATCGATGATCAATTGTGTATTCATCCTTCTTATTTGAATTTAGTTTTCTGGGAATCTATGTGACATTGGACAACTCCAGTACCTCAAGAACACAAAGGGAACCATGATTCAAGTGAAGTTCGTTCCCTTGTGAAAATTTAAGAAGCATCAAAGTGAAGTAATCCCATAACAGCAAGTGTTAGAGTACGGGACTGACTGTATAGGGATACATGTTGGTGCTGTTCAACATGGTAAACGAGCAATCATTATCGATGATTTGGTTGTTACTGGAGAGACTTTATCTGTTGCAATTCAACGTGATGGAAAATTACGATTCAGCTAAATCAAGAGAGATGATCTTCTGCATATGGTATTGTTAGATAACCACACTGCAATTATCCTTTCTCTAGCTCATTCTCGAGATTTCTTAACCCGATTCACCCGGATCTCAGTGCGAGAACGCAAGTGACGTGCCTCTAGAGATTTATTAACAGCAGGTACTCCGATCAAGCTCCGGTCAAATAGGAGAGATAGTTGCAATTAAGAAGGTTCTCATGATAAACGGTACTTGTGTAATACTTACCTAAGTGTTACTGTCTTCTTCTATGGAGCCTGACTAATATGTACCCACTGTGAGGAAGCCGATGGGAAGGCACAACCAGACCGAATGAAGGAGCTGTTGTGGCAAGGAGAAAAATGAAGATTGAAAAGTTTTCAATTACACTTAAAATTACAACGCCTAGTCTGTTCAACATGGTATGAGAGACATAGTTCTCGATCAATTAACAGATCGATCAACTATTTGTTTTCGTCATCATCATCTACAAGCTGGCCCTAAAGACATTGCAATATGGAACACAAAATCAGCAGAGAATAAATTGTATCAATTCTTGAATGCAGTGAGGGATGCGTATGATCAGGAAAAAGAGAATTTACTCGAGAAAACTTGTTACCTGAGGTGAAGTCGACTTATGCAACTATCCGATCATAAAGGGACCAGAGACAAGTAATGGGTACCGCAGCAAGGAGGGACATCGAGGTTCCCATTTCCAGAATTGAGTTTGGCTTTTATGTTACACTTCGATGAGAGGAAGTGGAAATCAGAGTCAAACTAACCCACACCATCAGGCAACAATCGGTCACCGTAAGAGGGAAGACTGTTTTTTTCCAATTACAAGAGATTAGGAAAATATCGCTATGTTATTCGGTCGAGTTGAAGCATAGATGACTTAAATAGAGCTAAAGAAACGTTGTTGCAGATACAGGGGAGATGCCATCGAGACACCATTGTTGACACGACGCATACTCCGTTGTTGAATCTTGCAGGGGAGATGCATGCAGACGCAGGGAGACAGCGTTGTTGACACATGTAAATGATATCTTGTTATCGATGCATGCAGTAGGGATGCGCCATTATTGAGGCGTGTAGAAAGCAGGGAGAGACAATTGTTGACACTGGCAGACAACATGAAAGACGTCAGCGTTGATGCCATTGTTAACAAATGTGTCTTGCGGCATCATCGTCAATCGGAAGAGCAAGAGATATAGCCACTACGGGAAGTGTCTTCACAACGAGGCGGAGTGCTTCCAACTGATCTGATTTCCTAAAGGGTGGGAAGCCCATGGAGGAACAACATCATCGACGTCAGCAACTTGGTCGCCACAGGGATGAAAGTTGCGAAGAAGAGAGGCAGCCCAATGATCACCTTGTGTTCTTATTCGTTTGCTTGCTTACAAAAATAATTAGCAGCTCTCGCAACCATGAGCAAAATCTCTCCGGGAAACAAAAAATTGCAGTGGAGATCAAAATCAAAAGGGTTGTACAATCGAAGAATCAAATGGTGTACCGTGATTCACTGACATAAAAAGATATCAGGAGTCCAGAGAATTCCCAGAAGGTTCCACAAGAAAAGACCAAAATGTTATGCGAAGAACAACTCACAATTACATTCCTAGTGGCCCGACTTTGTACAAATGATCATTCGATGATACCTATTAGATATACGTGAATACTGAAAAAGCTGAGTGTCTAATGGAAGAAATTCATGAAGGTTGTTGCGAGACCCACATGAGCGTGCGAGACTTGGATACTTTTGGTCCACCATGACGATTGACGGTGTAAAACATGTTCAACATTATCACCTCTGTCAAGTTTATACGGACCATATTCACACGCCACTACACGATCTCTATCTCATGACTTCCCCATGCTCTTTCTCATGGTGAGGCATCAATGTAATCAACATGATTTCCCCAAAGGCGCCCAAGGGTCATCGATTCATATTGGTGGTGATCGTTTACTTCACTAATAGGGTAGAGGTTATTACCCTGGCATCAATAACGACAAAGGCCATTGAATTTTTCATTAGACAGGACATCATAATGCGCCATGGGGTGCCGAAGTCAATCATTATCAGAAATGTCATAAATTTGAATAACAAGTTGGTTGATGGGTTGTGAGACCAATTTAAGATCAAGCATAAAATCTAATCTCCATATCGCCAACAAATGAATGTTGCAGTGGAATCAACAAATAAAGGACTATCACGACAAGCTGCCTTAGGCACTCACGACATAAAGAACCTCAATACAGACATCAACGTGGACAACCTCTTTCTCCCTTGTTTACGGGACTGAAGCCGTGTTGCCAATTGAAGTAGAAATCCCATCAGCTAGGATCCTCGCTGAGGCAGAAGTCCCACAGACAATTGTACCAGCAACGCATGGCACATGCATTTAACAAGAAAATAGACCCAAGGGAATTACAACCGATCGACCTAGTCCTTAAAAAAAATCATTCGAGTCAATCCAGACTCGTGGCAAGTTTGTGCCTAAATTATTAAAGGTCGTATTTCGCCAAAGAGACTTTCAACAGAGGAGTCATGATTGTCACCGACATGGACGACCAAGATCTCCACAGTCCAATCAATATGGGCGTAGCAAAAATAATCATTAAAGAGCTCATAACCAAAAATCGAGCCTTCAAAAGTGAGAAAATTCCTGCTAAATTGAAACCCCAAAAGGCCGATTTAAGAAAATTTAGGGAAGATTGGCATGATTAAAAATACCTAGAAAGGGTGATCATCACAAAAGAAGAGGAATCAAATCCATGCTACTTAGTAAACAGAGATCAAACGAGTAGATGATGAAGATGAAGATGAAACAGAAATGAAAGAAGCTTAGGAGCTAAGCTACTAACATAAATAATAGAATTATAAACCAGAAATCTTGTTATTGATTAGAGTTAAAGAAACCATTACACCTTGATCCTATTTATACTAAACCATCTAAACACAATCTATATGTAATTACGAAGTTCTTGAACATTCTATAAGCTTCTAACCACTTCTAAAATTTTCGAAGTGACATTCCTTGCGCTGCAATCTTCAATGCTTGGAATGCAAGATATTGATGTATATCATACATCGTAACATTCCCTTGCGAAGCTTTCTTTTCAACTACATTTTGATCATCTAATTCTCAATCATAGTTCTTCTTCCTTCTGAATTCTGACAGCCATGACTCAATCAGTCTTTCGTTCCATCTATAGAATTTGTACATCTGCAATCACTCAACACACTTGTATAACGAGACATATCATCATTATCATTGCATACCATGAATATTCATACTTGAATGAGAATTTTTCAGACAAAACTTGTATATTATCATTATCTACATATATCAGAACAATCCTCATATTGCAGCTAAACAGATTTCTGAACAAAACAACATAGACTACAGAATCATTGTCTCTGCACAAGACAACATGAGAATCGCTTCACATATATGATTGTATCTTGTTTTTGTTTTTGCTTTTACTTTTTTTTTTTATATTTATGACAGAGAGGTTTTCAATTTTCCTCTATCTTACCAATGAAGTTGGGAGGTTTCCGATTTTCCTCCATCTTTACATAAAGTATCTTTGAAGTTTTTTACGGAGTGTTATTTTTGGATTCAAACTTCACCCTATGCCAGATTGCAGATAGAACTGCTTTGTGCAAAAAACTTTTTTTTCTTGAAATCAGCCTATGCAGAGACAAATCATCATGAAATCAAAGTCGAATATCAGAGATCCATGAAGCCAACAAGTAGAAGATAAGCACATATATGAATAGACACATGATAAGAAACAAGTCTCAAATTGAAAAACAAACAATCAAGCTAGAATACCAAAGATGAAATGATGTAGAGATAAATAGAACACAAGTGTAATAGAGTGATTGTAATTCTCAAAACATATAGAGAAACAGAAAGAAAGACAGCTTCTAGGCAATCATAATTACAGAGAAAATAAGAACATATAACAGAGAATAGATAAGCAATCAGAGAGAGAAAAAAAACACATAGAACTTGCTAGGATATACGAAACCAATTACTCATCATCGGAATCAATATCATGATCCTGAGCATTTTCAGTGATTTGATCTGTGTCACCAGATGTTAACTCTTTAAAGGACATCACTCCAAGTTTCTTCCTGAATGGAACATATAACTTGGCAGTGATGGGTTTGGTCAGAATATCAGCAAGTTATTCTGCAGCAGGTACAAAGTTCACCACTACTTGACCAGCCTGTACTTTCTCCCTGGCAAAACATAAATCCAGCTCTACATGTTTCATTTTCGAATGATGAATGGGGTTCTCTGTCAATGCCACAACACCTGTATTGTCATTCCAAATAATAGGCACGGAGCTCAGAAAGGAGAGATCTTACCCACATGACTTCACAAACTGCATTCGCAATTTCCCTATACTCAGTTTCAGCTGAGGATCTGGAAATAACTGGTTGTTTTTTAGAGCTCCATACTATAGGATTACCATTTAAAAGGAGATAATGACCAGACACTGATTTTCAATCAACTAGATCACTACCCTAATCAGCATCACCATATGAAACTAACTCCACATCAGAAGATATCACATGTTTAGCACGAAAAAGCAACCCATGGTCTATTGTTCCTTTAAGATATCTCAGAATATGCACCACAGCTCTCCAATGACAGATAGCAGGATGTTGCATATACTGACTCATCTTATTAACAGAAAAATGTATATCAGGTCTAGTAACACAAATATGTTGTAACGCACCTATGACACTTTTGTACATGTGCTCGTCTGCAGGAGGAGAATCATCCTGTATTGAACTTATTTTTGTGAGAAAGTTACCTGCCATTGGTGTATGAAGAGGTTTAGCATCCAACAAACCAGTCTTTTGCAACAATTTAGTAATGTATTTCCATTGTCCTAAGATCAGGTTATCTTCAGCAATCTGCACATCAATGCCGAAAAAGTAGTTAAGGGTACCAAGATCTTTAAGCTTGAATTCATTATTAATAGCATAAATAACCATCTCAATTGCATCTGTATCACTACCTGTAATAACAATATCATTAACATAGACTAAAAGAAAAACCATACCTGCAGTAGACTTCTTAATAAAGAGACAACTATCGGCTAAAGAGACTGAAAAATGAACTGAGTGAATCATAAAGTTTTTGAGTCGTTCAAACCATGCCCAAGGGGCTTGCTTTAGTCCATAGAGGGCCTTGTGCAGTTTGCAGACAAGCACATTACCCTGATCATCTGATTTTTCAAATCCAAGTGGCTGATTCATATAGACATCCTCACACAGCTCACCATGTAAGAAAGCATTATTGACATCTACTTGTCTAAGCTGCCATTTATGTGTCAATGCAAGAGTCAAAATGATCCTTACAGTGGGAGCCTTCACAACTGGACTGAACGTGTCCTGAAAATCAAATCCTGCTTTATGAGAAAAGCCCTTAGCAACCAAACGAGCCTTGTATCTTGCAATCGACCCATCTGAGTTCTTCTTGATTTTGAACAGCCACTTGCAGCCAATTGGTATTCTGCCACCAGGTAACCTCATTAAAGACCATGTCTGATTGTCATCCAATGCCTGCAGTTCATCATGGACAGCTTTGGACCACTGAGGATATTGCATAGCAGTATGCACATCATCCGGGGCTGTTTGAGTAAAATCTGTATAAGCAACCAAAGAAGTAGTTAATGCAGATAAATTTCTAGCTTTAGATCTAGTTTGCATTGAATGACTGTTAGTTCTGGATTTAACATGAGTATGATCAACATATGTAGTTGCATTAGATAATTCTAAACCAGAAGGTAATGAAACATCAGTCTGAGACAATGAAATTGGAACAAGAGATGAGTCTGAGACCATACCTGATAACAGTTGGACCTACCTCTTTGTCAATCCCATAAGTAACAACATTTTCAACAGGAAAAGAGGAATGATTGATGACTTGATCTTCTAAAGAAGATTCGGTGTGAATAGGTGGAGGATCATCAGGGGATGATGTATCATACCTAGGAACACTAGAAGTGGAATGCATCCGTGGTAGAACCTGAGAAGGAACAGGTAAACTATCAACAGAGTCATCATTAGGATCACAAAGTGATGAATTAAAAGGAAGAAAGAAGGGAAGAGATGTTGCAGTATTCTTGACAGCACCTGATTGCATAAACGAACCTGATTTCATAGCAAAAGGAAACACAGATTTGTTAAACCTGACATGTCTAGAAATATACACTCTACCAGAATCATCCATGCATCTATAACCATATGCTGATTTGCACAGTAACCCAAGAACACACAAGGTGTCGATCTGAATTCAAGTTTGTGCATGTTATATGGTCTGATAAAAGGAAAACACAAGCACCCAAACACTCTTAAGAAATCATAGTCAGGAGGTTTGCAAAATAATTTCTCATGAGGTGAGATATTGTCCAACACTCGAGTAGGTAGTATGTTTATTAAGAATACTGAAGTAATAAACGCGTCACTCCAGTATTGCATAGGTAAGGAAGCTTGATTAAGCAGTGTCAACCCCATCTCAACAATGTGGCGATTTTTTCTTTCAACAACACCAATTTTTTCAGATGTGTATGGACAAGTCAATCGATGCTTTATACCATGCTGAATAAACATAGAAGATAATGCCTTGAACTTACCACCACCATCAATCTGCATAGATTTGATTTTAAAACCCAGATGTGTTTCAACTGCTTTTTGAAATTGAGGAAAAACTCCAGCAACATCACTTTTGTTTTTCAAAAAATAAATCCATGTGTAGCGCGAAAAGAGATCAACTATACTAAGATAATACATGTTTCCATTAGACGATGTTGGTGCAGGTCCCAGAGAGCCATCTCAAGCAATTCCAGAGGAAGCTGATACTCTGTCTAAGAAGTGTTGAATGGCATTTTACAGCTCCTTCCAATAGCACATGCACTGCACATAGGAATCTGAGAAGAGAAGTTCAAGTTTGATTGTTTAATAACCATTGATAGAATATTTTGAGATGGATGTCCTAGTCTCTAATGAAGTGTAATTGGAGAAAGCTTCATTTGAGTAATATTGCAAACAGTTGTATTATTAAGATTCAAACCAGTCTCATTACAAGAAGCAGTAAGACAGACATTGCTCTTATTATTGACATTCAACACAGGCTTACGAAAATTACTAAAATCCAGCTTATAAAGGCCTGCAACCTCTGATGCTGTAAGCAGCACTCTGTGAGTATGTGAGTCTTTTACCACGCAATGAGTTGCGTGAAACTCAAAATAAACGTTATTATCCTTGGTAAACTGCGATACAGAAACTAGATTCTTAGTGATTTGAGAAATATAAAGTAAATTGTGTAAGATCAATGGTTTTGACGATGTGTTAATAACAGATGTACCAATACTCGTGATATCTAAGTAATGACCATTAGCAACCTGAACCTTACCAGATCCATTTTATGATTGGGCACCTGAGAGCACTCCATGAAACAGATGATTCGTAGCTCCTGAATCTGGATACCACGCCTTGTCCATTGTAGTAGAGCCATTGACAGATGTATTGGCGAGATGAACTTGATGAACATTGTCCATGGTGTTGACAGGATTGACAGGTTGAGCAGGTGTCGATGGTAGACTGAAGTATGGCATAAAAGAGTAGGAGGAGTTGGTGTTATTTATAGGGAACTGAGTGTTGGTAGGAGGAGGTTGAGGAGGAGGCATGAACATAGGAGGATAAGCAGCTGGATAGTACATAGGAGTGTAAGGCAAGCAAGGATTTAACATAACAGAGGATCCGAAAGTCTGAAATGGATTACTCGAAGTTGCAGGTAATGAAGAGGTTTGCATTGGAGTAGCTGAGTTAAAGGATTGAACAGGCTTGGAGGTCATTGAATTTGTAGAGACCATAGAATAAGCATATACAGAGTCATCGTCATTCTACTACACATTCGCCATGTTGACACTCATGCTGTCAGGATGCTGATTCTGTGCAGTCACACCTTGAAAATTGGTGTTGAACCTTTGGTAACAACGATGGACCAGATGCCCAAACTTCCCGCAAAGTTGGCATTGAGGCTTGCTGTTGCCATAGCCTCGGCCTCTACCTCTTCCACGTCCATAGGCAGTAGAGTTTGATTGGTGATACTCATAAGAGTTGTTCTTCTGCTGTAACTGGCCTGTATCAACTGCGGTAGACTAACTTGAATCTTTTGCTAACTTGATGACATGATCCGTGTTCTTCACATTCACATTTGCAGAGACTATTGATGTATAAAATAACACATCTCTTTGCCTTGCCTCAACATCTAATAGAACCGAGGAAATCGACGACATATCATACGGATTTCTACTCGCATGGATCACCGCAATGACACTATCGTACTGTCCTTTAACGCCATTTAAGATGATAGAGATCTGCTGCATTTCCTCTATAGGATGGCCACAACTGGCCAAGCTATCACAGGTAAGCTGAATCTCTGTCAAGTAGTCTCTCATCGATTGAGTAATCAGTTTCCGAACTTTCAATCTGTCATATAAACTCATAATGCGTGTTGTTGAAGAGGAAGAAAAATTCTGATGCAACTTGTTCCATATGGATGAAGCAGTCATACAACCTACTAATCCTTTGCTTATAGGAGATGCAATTGATGATAGCAACCATGATGCTAGAGAAGAATCTTGCTGATAGTATTTAGGAAAATCAGGATTTGGTACCTTATTTCCTTCGTGATCATCAACTAGTCGAGGAACTTCCAGAGTTCCAAACAGGTATGCCTCCAGATTCAGTCCTCGAACAGCTAGAAGGACCTGGTGTTTCCATGCTTCAAAAGTGTCCTCACCAGATAGTTGACAGATTCTTTTATTAAAGAATGCATGGATATCTTCTTCCATGATTCCAACGATTGCAGGCAGATAACAGATTGACAAAAAACAGAGTATGAATTGAGTTTGATGAAACTCACTAGAACTTCTTGCAACGAAGACAGATCGTGCAGACTTGGACAGATCACAGCGAAGACAGATCTTGCAGATAGAACTTCTTGTAGCGCAGACAAATCGTACAGGCTTGGACAGATCGCACCGAAGACAGATCTTGCAGGTAGAACTTCTTGCAGGGAAGACAGATCTTGCAGACGAGCAACCGAGAAGATCAACCGAGATCAACCGAATCGAGATCAACAGGCAAAAACGAATCGAGTAGGCTCTGATACCATCTTAGTAAACAGAGATCAAACGAGACGAAGATGAAACAGAAATGAAAGAAGCTTAGAAGCTAAGCTACTAACAGAAATAACAGAATTGTAAACCAGAAATCTTGCTATTGATTAGAGTTAAAGAAACCATTACACATTTATCATATTTATACTAAACCATCTAAACACAATCTATACATAATTACGAAGTTCTTGAACATTATATAAGCTTCTAACCACTTCTAAAATCTTCTAAGTGACATTCCTTGCGCTGCAATCTTCAATGCTTGGAATGCAAGATATTGATGTATATCATACATCCTAACACTGCTTGGTTGAAAACCCGAAAGGGCGATTTGGGAAAAAATTAAGGGAACTGATAGGTGCAGTAAAAAAAACCGAAACAAAAGGAAAGAAAATTTAGAGATAAAAAAATCTTTCAAGTCAATTCAAACTCTCGAGGCAAGTTTGGACCTAAATATGAAGAGTCTTATGTCGTCAAAGAGATTTTCAGCGGAGTCATGATCATCACTGTCATGGGCACAAAAAAAAACTCCTTAGTCCAATCAAAACCTTAAAGAGCTCGTAACTAGAAAACGAGTACCGAAAAGTGAAAAAATTAATGTTAAATCAAAAACCCAAAAGGACGGTTCGGCAAAATTTAGGGGCAATGGACATGATTAAAAATTCCTAAAAAGGATAATCATGGCAAAAGGAGAGGAATCAAATCTCTTCTAGGTTGAAAACGCGAAAGTACAATCTAGGGAAAAAGCGAACCAAGAGCTGCGGTAAGAAAATTACCGCAGCAAAAGGTAAGAAAATTGAGAGATAAAATAAAAAAAAAGGGTACTCAAAAGTGGACAACTCTGTTATCAGTTACCTCGACAACTTACATGGATACACCTTGTGGACGTACCATGAAAGATTGTAGGGAACGCCATCAAGAAGGAGTCCAACGTCAATTAATGAGAAAACAGTCTGAGAAGTCCGCACAAGCAGTTAGACATCTCGACAGGGATTTTAAGCACTAAAGAAAATTACAAGTCGATGAGTGGATCCTTTAGGTGTTTTGCCTCCGCAAGTCATTCTAGATGACTACGACCTATAGTTATCGAGCTTCTGGGTATGACAAATCGACGAGCGAAGCCTTTCGGTGTTCAGCCTTCGCAAGTCATCGTCGATGACCAGGACCTATAGTTATCCAACTTCTGGAGTCACAACTCGATGAGCGGAGCCTTTAGGTGTTACGCCTTCAGAAGTTATCCTCTATGATCAGGACCTATAGTTATCCAACTTCTAGGAGTCACAAGACAACGAGCGGAGTCTTTATCTGTTCAACCTCAACAAGTCATTCCCGATGACTAAAACTTGTAGTTATCCCTCTTCTAGAATTCACAAGCCAAAGAGCGGAGGCTTTAGGTTTTTAGCCTCCGTAATTAAACCTCGACGACTAGGACCTATAGTTATCCAGCTTCTGGGACTCATAAGCCTATAGGCGAAGCCTTTAGGCGTTTAGCCTCCGCAAGTCATTCTCAACGACCAGGACCTATAGTTATACGGTTTCTGGAAGTCACAAGCCAATGAGCGGAGCCTTTAGCTATTCAACTTGTGTAAGTCATCCTCCATAACCAAGACATGTAGTTATCAAGTTTTTGGAAGTCACATGCCAACGAGTTGAGCCTTTAGGCGTTCAACCTCCGCAAGTCATCCTCGACAGCAAAGACCTGTAGTTATCCAGCTTCTGGAAATCACAAACTGACAAGCAGAGCCTTTAGGTGTTCAACCTCCGCAAGTCATCCTCGACAGCCAAGACCTGTAGTTATCCAGCTTCTGGAAATCAGAAATCGACAAGCGGAGCCTTTAGGTCTTCAACCTCTGCAAGTCATCCTCGATGACCAGTACGTGTAGTTATCCACCTTCTGGTAGTCACAAGCCAACGAGCTGAGCCTTTATGTGTTCCACCTCCACAAGTCATTCTCAACGACTAGGACCTGCAGTTATCTAGTTTATGGAAGTCACAAGCCAATGAGCGGAGCCTTTAGGTGTTCAGCCTACGAAAGTCATCCTTGACAACCAGGACTTGTAGTTATCCAGCTTCTGGGAGTCACAAGCCGACAAACAGAGCCTTTAGGTGTTCATCCTCTGCAAGTCATCCCCAACGAGTGACAAGCAACTGAGCGGATACTTTAGGTGTTCAACTTCCGCAAGTAATTCTCGACGACCAAGACCAGCAGTTATCCAGTTTATGGAAGTCACAAGCCAACGAGCGGAGAGTTTAGGTGTTCAGCCTCCGCAAGTCATCCTCGACAACCAGGACTTGTATTTATCCAGATTTTGGGAGTCACATGTCGATGAACGGGTCCTTGAGGTGCTCAACCCCGGCATGTTTTGCTTTTGGCCAAAACAATTCTCAAACTCTAGCTCGTTGATGACCAAAACAAACATCATTGGCAACCAAGACCTGTATATTTCCATCTTCTAGGAGTCACAAGCCACTGAGTGTTTAGATGCTCAGTCTCCGCAAATCATCGTCAACAATAGAGACTTGTAAATGTCTAACTTCCGGAAGTTGCACGATAATGCTTGTCTACTATATAAATAATGAACCGAAAGGAGCCAAAATCAGTTATTTGTCTTTGAGCAAACACTCATGAGATCACTTCCATGAGCGTGTGTTCAATGAGGGGCAACTATAAACACCTGATTTTGGTTCGGGGTCAAAATATTGTACGTGAGGAACCGAGCCGAGAAAAATCGAGATAGGAAAATTACATATATATATATATTATATCACTTTCGAAAGTGATATGTAATATTAATATATATAATTTGTATTAATATATATAAACAAAAAAAAACTTTTGGTGCCACCATGCTCTTCTTTCACATGGCCTATCCCATCTTTGTCCACCCACTTGCATTAAAATCCTTGTGACCAAAATTACTTTCAAATAGAAGACTACAAAGCAAATGAAAGCTTCTATAACAGGGAAGGACCTACGATTAAAGAAAAATGGGGTGAAGACTAAAGGTTACGGGGGGAGGCCGAGAGTGGAAGGAAGGCTACAACATGGGGGATTTGACCGAGAGCTTCGGTTCAACAAGGTGAGGAAGAGAAAAAAAATAGAGAGAAAAACTATTGGACTGAATTCCCGACAAGGCCGACCCGAGACCGACCCGACTAGGACCGATACCGAACGGGCGAGTTTTCTTCTTCAAGGTCGGTATCGGGCTCGGGCTTTTTCCCGAAAGCCCGATTAGGACTGGCCCAAACCGAATTTACAATGCAAACCCTAAAAAACAATGATGTATGTTTTGGACTATGGATGAAAATGAACTTTGTTTAGAACTTTGTATGTTTTTTACTTGGTTGATTTGTACTTTGTAATTTTGTTACTTTGATTCCAATGATGTTTGTATTTGGACAAATTCAATTTTTTTTGGTCAGATTCGATCCTGGACGGAGACCGTCCCGAGTCAAGAAACACCAACTCGGGCAGGCTTTTTTGGCCGAGGTCGGTCTTGGTCCTCCAGATGGCAAGACCGAAATTTCGGTCTCGGTCTTGCCTTCAGGACCTACCCGACCTGCGCATGATCAGCCCTTGTAAAACGTATCGGCGGTTATCGATCTTGGTTTCTCGTACGGTATGTTAAACTCCAAATAATTTAGGTATATCTCCCTCATATTCAATATTGTATATGTATTTTCTAATGTGAATGAAATTTAGGTTTTATATATATATATTATATATCTATGTATAAAATACGTGATACTATATATATATATATATATATATGTATAATATATATATGTGATAATATATGTATATATGAAACAATATTTTCAATACTGACTTATTTCATTCCTAAACTTTGATGAAGGTTACCACTCAATCCTTGGACTCTCAAATCATTCTGGGACTTTATCGAATGTTATAGACCAAACCAGAAACGTTTTGGGTCGTTTATGCAATTTAAAACAAATATTTTCAATACAGCTTCATTTTGATCCCTAAACTTTTCTGGACATCACATGACTTGTCAAAGTGTTACAAATTGGTCCAACGTGTTTAATATCTTCAAAATCATTAGTGTATTTTTTACACGTTTAAAATGACTCCAAAGTTAAACCACCTTTTTTTCAAGTACAGTTAATTTAATTATCTATTTGAAATTAACTCATAAATAAATATAAAAACAATGTTTGTACATGGTTTACTTTATTAAAAGAAAATGCATGTAATCTCTTTGACCAAGCATGATCAAAACGGGCTAATCGGACAATTCAGGTAAATCGGTAAAAAATAATTTCAAAAGAAAACTAAAGTACCAAACGGGGGGATTATGGGCTCGCGAGATTTTAAGACGTAATCAAACACCCGAATTGGATTCTCTGGACGTAGACCTTTCGAAGCCCTAGGATGTTAAAACCATGTGCCCTAAGCAAATTTTAGGATTTCGATTAGTTTTAATTAATTGGTGGCGATGTTAGATTTAATAGAACATGAAGACGTGCCAGAGATGAATAAATAAAATATCTGACTCCATTATTGAAAAACTTGTTGTTTTGTACATAGAGAACTAGATATATATAGTATAGATATAACTATATATATATATATATATATTGATTCTATCTATAAAGATACTCATACTATCTATCTAACTATGTATATAATAAACTAAATATAAAATGATAAACTAATTAATATAGATAAACTAAAGATAAAGTCTAATTTTGATTAATCTAGTCTGGACTACATAATATTATAACATTCACCCATGTTCTTTGTTTTTCTTGATTTTAATCCTCAAACTTTGAAATTCACTGAATTTGTCCCCAAATTTCAAATGGTTCTTTGCTTGTGTGGACCCCAAATCCAACCTCGATCAAATCCCCAATCAAATTAAGATCGAACATCTTCATCATTGGTGAGATACTCCACATTCGAATACAAGTTTTTCAAGCTAAAATAGAGATGAAAAGGAAAAAAAAGACTCGGTTTTGCCATCGCGGTGCCATCTTGGTCAGCTCATCGTGGTCATGCCGTAAAATAAAGAAGGGCCATCCTGGTCATGCAATCGCGGTGCATCTCGGTCATCTCGTCGTGGTCATGCCGTAGTAGCTAACGAACTAATCTAAAATCTGTATTCCAGCATTCCAATCTTCTATTGAATCCATTGTGTAAATCATCAAAAAACTTGGTTGTGCAAACTCAATTTGATCACACATCTTCACGATACCAAATCGGGATTTCAACACAATTAATTTAGCATTGTTGAAAAGGCATTGTATCAGCAAATCACAGATCAGCAGCAGGAATGATTCAGTCCTTGGAAAGAAGGCTTTGATACTATGTTACATTTAATAGAACATGAAGACTTGAAGAAGATGAATAAGAAAAACATCTGACTCCATTATTGAGAAACTTGTTGTTTTGTACATAGAGAACTAGATATATATAGTATAGATATAACTATATATATATATATATATATATTGATTCTATGTATAAAGATACTCATACTATCTATCTAACTATATGTATACTAAACTAAATATAAAAGGATAAACTAATTAATATAGATAAACTAAAGATAAAGACTAATATTGATTAATCTAGTCTAGACTACATAATACTCTAACAAACGACACTTTCATTTTTTCGGTCCTGTTGATGATCCCGCTCGACCGAACGCGTTACTCGCTAAGACCCGACTTTTTCGAGCAAAAAAAAATATTTTTCAAAAGGGTCGGGGAAAGTCGGATCCGATGTCTGACAGTGACCGGAGAATATGAGTAAAAATAATCAAGGCCTTCTATCTTCTTATAACCTTTAATTACAGGTATAATATTATAGTTGTTAGTTGATCCATCTGTTATCATTTGTCTTTTGAAAATCCACCTTTAACCTAGTGGTTGTGATCTAGGAGTAAGATCCATTAGTTCTCACGTGTGATTTTGCAAGATTGACTCAATTTCACTATTGATTGTCTTTTTCCATAGAGGTTCTTCTGAATAATTTACGGCTTCTTGAAATGTTTGAGGTTCCACTTCAAGCATATAAGTGAAAATATCTGGACAAAAAGTTTTTCTATCCGAGTTCGTTTACTTTTACTGGGTTTTACCTCGGTTTCTACCTCAACATTTTCTAGGTCTAAACCATTATTTTAAATTGTCTCATAAGTTCATTATGAGGAACTTGCATTCCTCCTGGATTTAGCTGGAAATTCTTTTTCAAAGAAATATGTGTTTCTTGATTCCATTATCGCATTTTTATGTATATCCAAAATCTTGGAATCATGCACATGAAACCGATAAGCACTACTATTTTGAGGATATCCTATGAAGATGCAATCAACAATTTTTGGTCAAATCCTAACCTTTTTAGGAGTACGCACCATCACTTTAGCAAGATAACGCCACACTCGGAGGTGATTGAAAGAGGGTTTTCTACCTTTACATAATTTGAAAGGTGATTTCTTTTCTTTCTATCAGGTTACCTTATTTAAAAATTTATTGCTACTTAAAATATTCCCCCCACATGTTCTGAGGTAACCATAACTTATCAACATTGAATTCATCATCTCTTTCAATGTTCGATTTTTTTCTGTCCCCCACCCGGTTTGATTGGGGTGAAATGGGCGTTGTGATCTCATGTATGATTGCGTGTTAAGCACAAAACTCACCAATTGGAGCATCATACTCACCATCTCTATCACTATTCACTACGCAACATCTTGATTTTCTTCTTAAGTGTATTTTCAATTTCTTATTTATAAAGCATGAATATTTCTATAGCTTCATCTTTACTTTTGAAGAAGTATAGATAGCAATATTTTGTACTATCATCCACAAAAGTGATAAAGTACTTGTTTCCGCCTCTCGTTTGAATAAACTTTAAATCACAAACGCCGCTATGTATTAAATCAAGATGTTTTGTATTCCTTTCAACTGAATGAATTGATGACCTGGTTAATTTAGTCTTAACTCATATTTCACACTTATGTTTGATATCAATTTGAAATGTAGGGATGTCATTCATGTTAATTAACCTTCGCAAGGTTTCATAATTAACATGTCCTAATCTACCATGCCAAATATTAGGATACTCAATCAAGTAAGCGAACAAAACAGTTTTTTTTTTGTCTTTGGCTTAATAGCCATTACATTGAGTTTGAACATCCCCCCACATTCATAACCCTTATCCACATATATCCCATGTTTTGTGAGTACAAATTTATCCGACTCAAATACAAGACAAAGTCATGCTTGTTGATGAAAGATCCTTACACCTGGTTCCTCCGAATGTCTGACACATACAACACATTCTTAAATGTTAGATATTTATGAGAAGTCATCTTCAAAATGATGCTTCCTTTTCCATTCACCTCTAATGATGTAAAATTTCCCATATACAAGCTCTCCCCAGAATCAACTTCTTAAAGATTGAAGAATATTTGTTCATTTGAATAGACATGCTTGGTGGCATATTTGTCAACCCATCACTCTCGGGGGTGGCAATCATTCATTATCACCTCAGACAAGTTGATGTCGTAAAGTTCTTCGGTGATTACCTGAACCATGTTGGTCTGCTTTATCTTAGGAAATCTACAAGTATTAGATTTATGACCGGTTTTACCACAATTATAACAGGCGCCAATAAATCCTTATGGTTTGGATCCCAACTTCTTTGAGACTCCGCCCTTAGGACCCTTGGCAGCATGTCTGCTCTACCCATGCTCCACCACATTTTCCTTGGCGGAGACCATCGTGTTCATAGGGCCGATTGAAATTACTTGTGCAGCATTCATGTACTGCTCTTGCACGTTGATCCTTTCGAGCAGCTCGACCATGGTCATCTTCTTCTTCTTGTGCTTCAGGTAGCCCTTGAAGATATTCCATGTAGGGGTAACTTCTCAATTATGACGACTACTTGAAATGATTCCCCGAGTCCCATATTTTCGGCATGGATACTCTAGAGGAGGAGTTGTAGATATATCACCTATTTCATACATGGTTTCTTATCTACCATCTTATAATCAAACAAACAACTAATTAGGATTTTTTTTTTCCGGCATCCTCAGACTCATACTTTTGTTCCTAGGCATCTTACAACTCCCTAACAGACTTTGTTTTACTATATACATCATACAATAAATCAGACAAACATTTCATTACATAATGTCTACAAAAATAATAGGAATGATTCCAAGCTTCTAGAGCTAAGAAGAAACCTTGATCATCATCCTTACTTTGAGTTGGTGGTTCTTTAGTGAGGAATCGAGCTAAGCTCAGGGTGGTCAGATAAAATTTCATTTTCTCCTGCCACCTCTTGAAGTGTTAGCCATCAAATTTCTCAGGCTTCTCAGCATGCACAAATCCATCTAGACTAGTCATGGTTATCCCCTAGTTGGCGCAACGACAGGCGCGTTCGACGACGCATTAAGGATTTCATTCTGAGCCACTTCTCCAACACTGATATTAACATCATTATCGTTTGTAGTCATTATACTGAAACAGAAAATGCTGAATTATTTTACCGAAAATTATTATTTCAGATTACACAAATTAATAAACCTAACTGGTTCTTAGTCTCTTAAAATTACTAAATCACACAAATTGCCTTAAGATTGTTAGTAATATAGGAGAATTAAATTTGTAATTTAATAGTAATTTTCGAAATTAAAAGTGCAAAAAATTATTGAATGACATGCAAATTGATGAAATGACGAAATTGGCTCTAGAAAATGGATTTTGTCGAAAATATTGAGTGTATTATTACAACAATATCCTTAAGACAATTTCGGCCCCCTTACTGTAAATGGTTTGTGTATGAGGAAAATTGGGACGATTACCTCCCAGGATAAAACAGTGTCGTCAAGGCGAAACAAACACAGTGTTTCCCTTAACAGAACTGAACAATACCCGAACTTGGAGTTCGGCGGAAATTTGAACACAACTGGGAACTCAGATCTAACTTAACTTTAGAGCAATATATCTGTTGGTTATTTTTGGAGTTTTTCGGGATTTTTTTCAAATGAGAAGAACCAACCCGATTTATAGGGTTAGTGATACTCATTGTAATTAAGGTAACCCATAAATTAATTTAGAAAAACGGAAGGTAAATTAATTGTTAAAAACTGAAAATACCAACACCTATATTAAATTAGGAAACATCCCATTAGCAAATATTTCATTAGGAAATATGTTATTAGGAAATATTTCATTAGTAGTATAACATTTCCTGATATATTATACCAACAATTATATTTTCTAATATTGTTCCCTTCCTCATTTACCATTCTCAAGTAAGATTTTACCAGTTTAACTAATTCGGCTCAGGCTGAATCACACCGCCCAAGGGTTCGTCCATGGCTAACACAAAATTGAGGCGCTCAATGGAATAGGAATGATTGGTTATCTCATGAAATATAACATAAACAAACCTTTTAAATGATTATTTGAGACCAACAAAAAATTGAAGGTTGATATGGACTATTTAATTTTTTTGTTGCTTTTCGTTCTCTTCCACTAGTATGTTGTTACAACTTTAGATTTATGCTTAATTCTATTGAGTTTCACATCGCTTCTGTAAGAAGATCGACGAGAAACACTGGTATTATTAATCAGATCATTTGAATCGATATATTAAGTATATGGAGTGCATTCTGGACTAGAAAGAAAAATGTATCTTAACAATAGTGAATCAGTTAGCCTCACTAGAATTGTATTACACATAATGATGGGCATGCATGGTTTGGTAACATTTGTATACTTGGCCAAACTATGTGATTGAAAATTCCTCATCCATCTGTTGCAGCTCGAGATTGATTCTTGTTTAAGATAATTGTTAGGTCTGAGATTCCCAGGTGCTGACTTGGCAGTGAATTGAATGCCAAAGAGTTGATGATCACGTACTTTCGCCTGAGCTCCGATGAGCTTGCAAGAAGGGGATCGCAACAGAGGGGGTGCCTCTGGGTCCTACTTCGATTCTTAAATGAGTATACTGTGTGTATAAACTCAAAATGTAATGAAAGTATGTAAAGCAAGAGTATTAATAGAGTTGGGAGATCAAACCGTTATAGGCAGCTGAATATCTTCGTAAATATTGTGCCGATAAATATTATGATAGCAGATATTACGGTTATGGAGTAATATTGCAGTTACCGTATATAATCTTTATAGAATAAGTGCCCAATAGACGCAGGATATCGTGGCCATACACTTGATGTCGGTTGGTGGGACCAGAGTTGAGAGGTTGACTCTCTTGGCGAGCACTCCCATGGCGAGCAGTAGAAGGCTTTGGCCTTGGCCGATGGAAACCTGAGATAGAGTTTTGGCGTCCACTTTAGTTTGGGTTTGGTAATAGACCGCTTTATGAGTGACAGCCTACCCTTACCGTGGGCCAGCCCGGTTCAGAATGATATGGGTTTTACCCCTTGCAAAGTTATTGGGCCTTTAAGTTCTTTCCCATATTGGGTTGTCACTATCAATACCTAACATTTGCCCCCGAATCTTGAGTGATGTTTCTTCGGTCGAGCTTGATTCTGTGATAGGGTTTGAGATAGTGACTTTTTGACTAGATCTTTTGCTGTCCTTATTTTCTATTTGTGCCTTCTGATGCTCCCTATCCTTTGGCGAGCGTTTTTTTGGTCGCTTAGAGTTTGTGGAATATTTGATCTCATACCCTCTTAGGAGAACACTCTGGGTTGCCGGGGGTTATGGATGCTCATTCATTACTCTTTAGGTGAGCACTACCGTCGAGAGGGTTTTAGGAGAGGCTTAGTATAGCTTTTGGCGATTACCTTTTTTGTGTAAGGTCTTGAGCATTTAATGAATGCACTGTTATCAAGAAGTTGAATGGACATTTGAGGCATGTCTGTCGTTTAGTCTTCCGTAACCAAAGGATAGGCTGACAGTTTTTTGTACCATTTTAACCGTTTGTCTCCCCGATGCGACTGTTGGAATTCTGACAGTTCTTCGATTTTACCCAAAATGGTGTAATCATTATCTGAGTCGTTTCAGACCTACCTGTTCGGTTTCCTCCATTTTGGCTATAAAAAGTTGAACTTTAGCATTTAGTCTGTTACGCACTCAAGCCATTTTCATTCTAGAGTTCATATATTCTTCAACCATCTGTTTCAACTTTACCTTTCTATCTTTTCATCCTCAAAAAACCTTTCGCTTTTACCATGTTTAGCAAGAATCAGTCATCTGGCAAGGGATCATCCAACAAGCCATCTCCTGCTCAACATTCTTCTCTATAGAAAGTTGCGGCCAGGGCTGCAATAGGGATGCCTCCTCCCCGGCGCAGGGCCAGAGGGTTCCTGCACCGAAGACGATTTCTAGGCAATCAGCAGCCGCACCGGTGGTGGTGGACGTGCCCGACACTAATGTCCCCGTCTTCTCTCCGATAGGTAATTTTTTATGTCTTCTTTTGCTTCTTTTTAGGCAGTAAAGCTTCCTCCTTTTTTGTTAGTTTAGTATTGTTCTTGCCATGCCATGGTGTTTTGAGTGGATATCAAGCCCAATGAGTTGAAGCCAGCTCAGTTCAACGCAGTGGTCATCTTGACTGGCTTAGGAGAAACAGATGCCCCTAGGTACCCGGGTTTAGGTCTGCATTATCCCCGCGAAGGAGAGATTTTCATTTATGCGGCCCAGGTCGATGCTGGGTTGCGTTTTCCTCTCTACGAAGAGTTGAAATAGCCCTGTGTCTATTATGTGGTAGGTCCTACGCAACTGGTGCCCAACGCCATTAGGATGTGGGTTGAGTTTAAGTTTATGAGTTTATGTTAAGGATGAACGTAATCACTGACCCTTTTTCGGTGCTTTTACCGGTTGACTGCCGGGCGAACCATCTTCATCATTTCCAGACCCGCTGGACAAAGGTCGAGGAGTGAAGGGGTCAGGCTTAGAAGTGGAATGTTCATTTTTGCCCGGTGGTTGATTTCCGGGCCACCAATTCTAACTACAAGAAGCACTACTTCTTTTACAATGGTAGTATTATTTGGGAGCTTTCTCAACGGCATACTCCTCCAAGCTTTGCAGAGCTGTCGGGGAGTGATCGGAACGCCATTGATGACTTATTCTGACGTCATGGGCAACCAGAATTCTGTTCAATTCGCTCAGTGGCGGAAACTTCAGAGTCGATGCTTAGGCTGGCGGGCATTCATCAGCCCGCGTTAGTCTCTATTGATTGGGCAAATTTCTGACATTTTTTCTTTGTTGGTTGTCGGCTCTCGGGGACCTAAACTCATCAGTCTGTTTTCCAAGCTGGCTAAGGCGGGGCTGTCAGCTGCCCAGGCGTCTCTGAGTCCACCTCATCCTCCTTCTAGGCGCGCGACCAAGCGCAAGCCTGAGGAGGAACAACCTCTGATTGCTTCTGGCGATCGCCAAAGGGGTATGTACTAGACTGCCTTTTCTCTTTCCTTTTTCTGCTTCAGCCTTAGGTTTAATACCTTTGTTGACGGTTTTTCAGGGAATGCTACAGGTGAGGTGGCTCTGACTCCTGCTCCTGCTAAGAGGGCTAGGAGTTCTGGTGAGGAGCGCCCAGCTTCCTTAGGAGGACCTGCTGCTTCTCAGGTGAAGGCCCCTACCACTGGAGAGGTCGCCGCACGTGCCTCCGATGCTGTTGCTCCTAACCCCTCCAAGGGTGCTGGGGCTCAGAAGAGGGTTTAGACCATGACCTCCCCAGTGGCAAGGGCCTTGACCTGAGACCCAAACCTCTGCATGCATTTGCTTGATGGGATCCTTCCTTCTCACGAACGGGTGGAGGTCCCTTCCGACCTTAACGACATCAAAGTCGTTATGAGGTCGCATTTTGAGCAGAGTGTCTTGGTAAGTCCTTCCTCCTTTATTCCTTCTTTAAATTTACCCTTGAGTCGTTCTTTTGTCGCTCCTTGATCTGATTGAACTTTATTCCCCTTTTTTCCTATTGTTAGCTCATCCGCGAGGAGATGGCGATCGGTCAGATCGTGGGGGAGCTCGCCGATAAGAAAGTTGACTTGCTTATCCAGCTAGAGCAGTTCCGGAGCCTTGGCGCTGAAGGTTGAAGGCTGAAGGCTGCCCCATCCCCCCTTAGCGTGGTCGAGGACTTCAAGAAGTCCGAAGAGTTCTCTGAATGCGCCTTGGAGGTAATCAAGGCCGAGGTGGTTGCCTACCTCCAGGTCCTGGTCGATGAGATTCAGGGGATTGATCCCAAGTTTCCTCTCCGGGAGGTGAAGTCTCTCCAGGACTTCATCGAGAGCGGCTACACCAAGGAGGCTTCTGCTTCTGTTAGCGAGGAGGCTGCCCCGGGGGCTGAGAAGGAAACTGCAGCCCCCGACGAACCCAGACCTTGAGGTCTCGAGCTCCCCAGGCGACCGAGTTTTTGCTCCTTCTGTTTCTTGATAATCACTTCTATTTCCATTTGTTTTGGGGAGAGTTTGTAATTAATATTTTTATCTCATACTCGGTTACTATTATAATAATAATGAACGCCATTATAATCGTAAGTGTTTACTCTTGTTTGAATTCAAATGTGTTTTGTCGTTCTTCCGATGTCTTTCTCGTTTGAATGCTTTAGGAAGTTTTACCATACTTGTTTTCAACTTCTCTTTAGATTATGTATGATAGTCTCGCCATATAGGGTCTTGGACCTTTCCTTAGGTTTAGAAGGAAGGATGGTGGTTCTTTATAGACTTATCAATTCCCTTCGCCAAAATCTCTTAAGGGAACTGTTAGTCGATGACTATACCTTTAAGGAAACTATCATCCATTATGGATTCGTTCCCCTTTTAGGGTTTTAGTCCTTTGGAGTGTTCGCCTAACCATGGGCAACTGTTACCCAAGACTCACTCGCCTTTAAGGAAATGGTCGCCTTAGATTCGTTCGCCCACCTTCTTGTGCCTGACTTGTAAAGGAACTGTTACCCTTGATATGGGTTGGTTCACTTTGTATATCAGGTATTAATGTTTGCCCAACTTGTAAGGGAACTGGTACCTTGACGGTTCGTTCGGCTTTTATATAAGGTCTTTTGCCCAACTTGTAAGGGAACTGTTACCCTTGATGTGGGTTAGTTCACCTTTTATATTAGGTCTTTGTTTTTGCCCAACTTGTAAGGGATGTATTACCTTTACGGTTCGTTCGCCTTTTTTGTCAGGTTTTTTGCCCATTTTGTAAGGATACTGTTGCCTTACGGTTGGTTCGTCTTTTATATCAGGTCTTTGTGTTTTGCCTAACTTGTAAGGGAACTGTTACCTTTACGGTTCGTTCACCTTTTTTATCAAGTCTTTTGCCCAATTTGTAAGGGAACTGTTACCTTGACGGTTCGTTCTCCTTTTATATCAGGTCTTTGTTTTTGCCTAACTTGCAAGGGAACTGTTACCTTTACGTTGCGTTCGCTTTTTTGTCAGGTCTTTTGCCGAATTTGTAAGGGAACTGTTACCTTGACGGTTCGTTCGCCTTTTATATCACGTCTTTTGGTTTTGCCTAACTTGTAAGGGAACTGTTACCTTTACGGTTCGTTCGCCTTTTTTGTCAGGTCTTTTGTCCAATTTGTAAGGGAACTGTTACTTTGACGGTTCGTTCACCTTTTATATCAAGTCTTTGGTTTTTTCCTAACTTGTAAGTCAATTGTTTCCTTTACGGTTCGTTGGACATTTTTATCAAGTCTTCAAATTTGTAAGGGAACTATTATCTTGACGGTTCGTTTGCCTTTTATATCAGGTCTTTTTGGGCAAGGAACTGTTACCTTGATGGTTCGTTCGCAATCCTATTTTCCCCTTCTTTGGGACCTTTTGTTTTGGTTCGAGTGGCTATGCTTTGTATGAAGAATTATTTGTTTTATTGACATAACATTTTGATTACAATCTATGCATAAAACCTCCATAACTGTTCGGAGTTATATGGACGAGGTAGCCTTACACCTTCTGTTGTTTCAAACTAGTAGAACCCTGGGGCGGCGATCTCAACTACTTTAGATGGACCCTCCCATTTAGCTGAGAGTTTGTTTTGGCTGTCCAATTTTGTGAATTCATTCCTTCGCATAACCATCTCCCCCCACAAAAAATTTGCAAGCGCTGACTTTTCTGTTGAAGTATCGAGCGGTCGCCAGTCGCATTTTAGCTTAGGCATTGTCTATTTGCCATCGCTTTTCTTCTGCAAGAACAAGGTATGTTTTACGCTCAATTTCATTCACTTCGGTATTAAAGTGTAGGATCCTGTGGGTAGGCACCGCTATTTCAACGGGTGCTACTACTTCCGATCCATACACTAAACTGAACGACGTTTCTCCCGTTGTTGTTTTGGGTGTCGTTCGAACAGCCCATGGTACATTATCTAGCTCTTCTACCCAGTTTTCTTTGAAGGCTTGAACTCTCTTTTTAAGTCCTTCCAGGACAACTTTGTTGGCTGTTTCGGCTTGTCCATTTGTTTGAGGATAGTGTACCGAGCTGAATCTGTGATCGATATGGTATTCTTCGCAGATCCATTTGAGCTCTTTTTCACCGAACTGTGGAACATTATCGCTTATGAGTATTTTGGGGATGCTGAACCACGAAAATATGTGGCTTTTCAAGAACTTGATCACTTAAAATTTGATCGTGGAGGCCAATGCTTTCGCCTCTATCCACTTTGTAAAGTAGTCGATCGCCACGATAATGTGGGTTCTTTGCCCAGTGCTAATGGGAAAGGGGCCCAGGATGTCTATTCCTATTGGGCAAAAGGCCATGTGCCCGCCATTGGGGATGGAAACGTCGGTGGTCTACCGAACCGTGGTGCGAATTGTTGACAAGTCGTCCACTCTTTTGTTAATTCTACCACATCTTTGCTCAAGGTTGGCCAGTAGTAGCCTAGTCTGAAGATTTTGCGCGTTAATGAACGTGTAACTTCATGGAAAGCGACGACTCCTTCGTGAGATTCGCAAAGAATTCTTTCTGTCTCGGGATGAGAGATGCACATTAGATAGTGAGTTGAATATCCTCGCGTATAGAGCTATTCATCTATGGAAAGATAACTTGCGGCTAGACGGCTTATTTTTGTGTACTCGACTTTGACTTTTGGTAGTATTCCTTCTTTTAAAAAGTTCTGGAATGGGGTCATCCAATTGTCTTGCCCTTGAATGTTGAAGACTTCTACTCCAGAAATTGCACATTCTGTATTTTTGTTCCCCCGAACGCCAGTTTGCTCAGAGAGTCAGCTAGCTAGTTGTCTTGGCGAGGAATAGACTCAATCGCGAAAGTTGAGATTTCGGCGATGAATTTTTCTAGCAATCTCGATGTACTTTTTAATCGTTTTCCCCCTTTTCCTCATAAGTTCCATTGATTTGCTTGACGATTAGCTCTGAATCGCTTTTTGGCTTTGAGTGACGTTGTGCCCATTCCTTTAGCAAGTCGTAGTCTAGTGATAAGAGCTTCATATTCGGCCTCATTGTTGGTCGCCTTAAAAGTAAAGGCGGTCACATATTTTAGGGGCTCACCTTCAGGGGATGATAACTAATCTTGGCCCCGAGCTTTCTCTTGAAGAGGATCCATCAGTATAGAGTTCCCAGCCTTTGCTTGTATCTTCTAACTGACTTTGCCGGTTTTCTGCTTCTGCTAGACCATTGTTGGTACTTTCCACTATGAAGTCTGCCAATGCTTGACCTTTTATGGTCGTTTTCGGTGCAAATTTGATCTTGAATTTTCTCAACTCGATTGCCCGTTTAACCATTCTTCCTGAAGAGACTGGCTTCAATAAGAAGTGTTTAAGAGGCTGGTGGGTGAGGACTGTAATGACGTGCGCGTGGAAGTACGGTCTTAACTTTCGAGCAGCAATAAATAAGTCATAGAGATACTTTTCAATCTCGATATATTTTATATCAACTGAATTAAACAATTTTCTTACAAAGTATACTGGACTCTACTTATTTTCCTCTTCTCTTATTAAAACGGCACTGACTGCAACCTCGCTAATACTTATATAAAGAAAGAGTTGTTCGTCGAGAATGGGCTTTACCAAAGCTGGGAGTGTCTGCAGGTGCTGCTTCAGTGATTGAAAGGCAGCCTCACACTCCGGTGTCCATTCAAACTTGCGGTTTGCCCTGAGAGTCTTGAAGAACGGGAGAGACCTGTCGCTCTCCCTTAAGAGAAAGCGATTGAGTGCGGCCAAGCGACCATTCAGACATTGAAATTCCTTGTGGCAAGTTGGCGACTTCATTTCCTCAATGGCTTTGAGTTTTTCAGGGTTCACCTCTATTCCGCGCTTGCTTACCATGCATCCCAGGAATTTGCCTGATCTTACTCCAAAGGCGCATTTTGCATTTTTGCTGGGTTTAGGCGAACGTTGTGCCTCCTCATGCATTTGAATGCTTCCCAAAGGTCTTCTGTATGATGAATTCCCTTTATTATTTTGACGATCATGTCATCCACATAGGACTCCATGTTACGCCTCAACATTTCTTGGAACAGTCGATTTACCATTCGCTGATAGGTTGCCCCTGCATTGATTAGACCTAAGGGCATCACCTTCTAGCAAAGTATATCTCCGTCTGCATAGAAGGTTGTGTGGGCTTCATCGGCCGGGTGCATTCGGATCTGGTTGTAGCCTGAATAGGCGTCCATAAAGCTTAGCATTTCGTGACTAGAGGTTGCATCTACCTGCTGATCAATTTGAGGAAGGGGGTACGAATCCTTTGGGCAAGCCTTGTTCAAGTCGCGGAAGTCGACGTACGTTCTCCACTTGCCGTTTGATTTCTTTATGAGCACTGGGTTGGCGACCCATCTTTGAAATTGCACATCCCTAACAAAATTGGCTTCAAGCAGTCTGCCTACTTCTTGCCTGATCGCCAAGCGCTTTTCGGACCCGAATGACTTTCTCTTTTGAGCAATCGGCTTGATCGAAGGATCTATCCTTAGCTCGTGGGAGATTATGTATGTGCTGATACCTGGCATGTCAATGGGCTTCCATGCGAATAGTTCCTTATATTCTTTCAAGAAGGAAGTCAGGGCACTTCATTGGTCGTCATTCAAGGCGATCCCAATGCGCACCTTCTTTTCTGGAGCATCGATTTCAACCTCTGCTAATTCCTCCATTGAGGCTGGCCGAGCTTGGTCCTCACGCGGGTCAAGCTTTGTCTCGATGGCGAGGGTTTTCCTTTGGTTATTCCTGCTAAGGCAGTTCACATAGCATTGTCATGAGGACGACTGGTTGCCGAGAACTTCTCTGATCCCATTCGTTGTGGGGAACTTCATTTTCTATTGGACTGTGGAGGCTACGATCTTATGAGGATTGATGGTGGTCCTCTCCAAGATGGCATTGTATGAGGTAGGATCGTCGATCACTAAGAAGGTGATCGATACCTTTATGCTTTTCTATCCTTCGCCCAAAATTATCGGCAGGGTTATGGGTCCCAGCGGATAAGTTGTTCTCCCAACGAAACTGATGAGGTGAAAGTCGACTCGCTTAAGGTCTTGCTTGGATTTGCCCATTTTTTTCGAAGGCATGCAGGTTCAGGATGTCTGTCGAGCTTCCTCCGTCGATCAGAATCATTTTCATATCGCAGACGTCTACTTCAGCCGGGATGACTAAAGCATCATTGTGTGGAGTGGTGGCATGTGCCATGTCTTCCTCCGAGAATGAAATGATGCAATCTTCTTCAGGCCGAGGTCTCTTGCCTAGTTGGATTGTTGAAGAGATTTGGGCGGCATAAACTTCTCTCGCATTGGACCCCTCGCCTCTGGCACGAAACCCTATAGCAATTAGGTTTATCACCCGCCTGCTTTGGGATGGGGTGTTCGACTTCTATCTCGTTTGACCACAAATTTTTTAGCATGCCCCTCTAGATCAACTTCTCGATGTCGCGCTTAAGAACACGACAATCATCGGTCTTATTGCCCTTGTCCTTATGATATCGGAAATAGTTCTCTGTGTGCTTTCCCATTGGATGAGTACTCTTCCGGGGCATTGGTGTCCTTGCCAATGACCTTATTTCCATCTCGACTAGTATCGTCGAGATCTGCCATTTTAAAGGCATGAAATACTTGGGGACCTCTCGATGACTTGGTCCTAGGGTTTCTGATCTGGGCTTTTCTCAACCTTTCTTATCCTTCCTACCATCGCGTCGGGGCTCTAGAACCACCCTTGGCGAAGTTGTTAGGAGATTGGCTTCAGAGATCGCTCTCTCCAGGTCTATGAAACCTTTCGCTCTTACTGCTAGCTCATCCAGCGTCTCTATCTCTTGAACGTGGTAGTTGTTACGCAGTTTTCTTGAGGCTTTGCTGGCCACATCAAGTCCTCTATAAAAGCCTCGAATAATCTCCCCATCTGTGGCTCAACGATCTATTTCTGTAACGTTATTGTGAAAACGCCCATAGAAGTCGGCCAATGTGTCTCCTGGATGTTGTTTGACGGCGTCCAAGGCGACCATGCTTTTTAGCAATTGTCGCTCGCCCATATATCGCTCCATAAATTTGCTCTTTAGCTCGGACCAGATCCCTATTGATCCTGTAGGGAGGCCGAAGAACCATGACGACGCCAAACCCGAAAGGGTCGACGGAAATAATAGCACTAAGTAGTTCTCATCATTCGACTTACCCAACAGGGAAGCTTCATGCTTGTTGAGGTGGATTATGGGATCTTCTACGCTGTTGTATTCAGGAAGGGCCCTTGCGACTACATCCTTTAGAATTTTTATTGTCATAAGGTCAGTAGTGAAGGGATGAGCTGATCGCTCTCGGAAGGGAGGCATGACGGTTCCGCGTTGTTCCTTGAGCCTCTTACTAATCAGTTCCTCAACATGGTCAAGAGTGAATTGGGGTTGCTGTCCTCCAATCGGTACTCGATGGATTGATAGTGTGAGTGAACGTCGACGCCTTAGTGGAAGTCAGAGGTAGGGACTGATGTCCAGAAGTCATCTCTTGATCTTCTTGAGGAGCAGTGGTGCCTGGATTTCCAGCTTCTGTTTCCCGTGGCCCCGCGGGACAAGGATCTTCATGAGGAGTAAGGGCTTGTCTGTGGGCATGTCCTATGATGGTTTCCACGAGGGATATCATCTCCGCGGTTACATGAATGGTTTCCCTAGCCACTTGAACGGTTGGTCGAGCTAGAATTTCTACGGCGTTTGGAACAGGAGCCGGTCTAGAATTTCCATCATGCTCGCGTGCCAGCCTCGGAGGGACGGCATCAGGGACTGCTTGGCTAGCAGTTTCTTGGTGGAGCAGCGAAGCGGCGGCAGATTCAGAGCTATTTGAGGATTGCTAATTAGTTTGTTTTCGACGATTGCGGTTAGAGCTATTCTACATGACTGTTCTGCTCGGGTTCCCACAGACGACGCCAAATGTTGGGTCTAAGATTCTCAGGTGCTGACTTGGCAGTGAATTGAATGCCAAAGAGTTGATGATCACGTGCTTTCGCCTGAGCTCCGATGAACCTGCAAGAAGGGGATCGCAACAGAGGGGGTGCCTCTAGGTCCTACTCCGATGCTTAAATGAGTATACTGTGTGTATGAACTCAAAACATAATGAACGTATGTAAAGCAAGAATATTTATAGAGTTGGGAGATCAAATCGCTATAGGCAGCTGAATATCTTTGTAAATATTGTGCCGGTAAAGATTAGGATAGAAGATATTACGGTTATGGAGTAATATTGCAGTTACCGTATATAATCTTTATAGAGTATGTGCCCGATATACGCGGGATATCGTGGTCATACACTTGATGTCGGTTTGTGGGACCAGAGTTGAGAGGTTTGACTCCCTTGGCGAGCGCTCCCATGGCGAGCAGTAGAAGGCTTTGGCATTGGCCGATGGCGACCTGAGATAGAGTTTTGACGTCCACTTTAGTTTGGGTTTGGTACTGGACCGATTTGTGAGTGTCAACCTACCCTTAACGTGGGTCGGCCCGGTTCTGAATGATATGGATTATACCCCTTGCAAAGTTATTGGGCCTTCGAGGCATTTCCCATATTGGGCCTTCGAGGCATTTCCCATATTGGGCCGTCACTATCAATACCCAACAATAATCAATAATTTTTAATTTCAAATCACTAATACCTTTTAGCAGTCTCTTGCTGAATATAATGAAAGATCTAATAATGATTTGTTATTATCATATATATATATATATATATAATGGAAGAAGTAATACCTTTAGAGATAGACAAAAAGAACATTCTATTACGTTACCTGTTCAACCGTGTTTCTTCCTCAGCAACCGTGTTTCTTCCTCCAACCACTTCTGTGCGAGTATGTTCGCTTGCACTCCATTGATCGATGCCATCACGACTTAAATTAGTTCAGTTTTGCATAACTTTCATGGAAGAATCGACAGTCTTTTGCCGATTTTTTTTAAACAAATCGACAAGCTCTTGCCGATTTTTGCTTGTTCAAACAGCACAGACTTGTCATTTCCTCCATGAAATTTATGCAAAACTCAACTAATTTAAGTCACACTGACATCGATCAATGGAGTGCAAGCGAACGTACTGGCTCAGAAGTGGTTGGAGGAAGAAACAGGGTTGCTGATTTGCTCGCGTCGAGCTGGAGATCCGGCGATGACAGCGACGAAGACTGACAACCAAAAGTAGCGGTGACGGCAAAAAGTGGGTGGTGGTTAGTGGAGAATGAGAGTGGAAGTGATGAATATTAGTGTAGATATGTTGAAAGATTAAGTGTTGAGAGCGAAAGAGTGAGATAGTAATTTTGAATATGAAGGTAAATTGAGTGAAAAATTAAGTAATATTTATTTAACAGTTTTATTTTATTTTTAAAATAGGTAAAAATAAATATATAAAAGTTATTAGGGCATTTTAACATTTTGACAAAAGCGGTACGTATATACTAGTCGATGATCTACAAATAGAATCTCCCTATATATTATAGTTTATTTTATAAAGTCTATTTTGGATTTCTTCCCAATATTTAAATTAAAGTCAAATTTTACCAATATTAGAATATAAATTAATATGATTGCAATTGTAAGTTTGTTACATTTACCTAGGCTTGTTCATGAATCGGTTCGACCTCGAACCGATTCAGAACTAAACTGGTTTGGTTTGTAAAAAAACAGTACTTTTTCCTGTTTCCAAAAAAATTAGTATAGTTTAGGTAAACAAAACTGGTATGGTTCGAACCGGTTCGAACTGGTTTGTTAATAACAATTTTGGTGTGAAATAATCTGGTTCAATCCGACGGAAAATGATGTACATCACACAAAACCGACGGAAAAAGCACTAAACCGACTAAAAACACATTGACCCGACTGAAAAACACATTAAACCGATTGAAAATCTATTCCACAAACAATTGAAATCCTGTTTAGTTGAAGACATCTCTAGGTTTGGTTTATTGAAGACATCTCTCGGTTTGGTTTAATTCCAGAACGGTTTAGTTGATTTTGCTTCAAACCGGTTCTAAAATTATATAGGTTTAAAGTGGTTTGATTTAAATTTATGTATAAACCAATATCAAAAAACGAAACGATTCGAACCAAATTTTTGGTACTATTTTGAACTGGTCTACTTGAAACCTAAAAACACTGGTCTGGCTTTGATACTATTTCGGCTGAACCAGTTTGAACCAAACCAGAAATAGACCAGTTAAGCCGAATCGGTTTAAATGAACAAGTTTGCATTTACCGTTTGTAATTCCGTATATAATTTCCAAAAAAAAAATATTATCTTTCTCCCATTTATCCATAACTCTATTGATTAATTTTATAAGAAAATAAAGTAATAATTTTGGTCCTTAAACTCCCCCTCCTAGTAGTACTAGTCCAGATACACTCAGTTCCTACTCTAGACTAGATACATATGTCAATTCGGGTCAACATGAACTCTTAGATCAAAACTTTGAGGCTGAAGAACTAACCCAAATTCAACTTGTGAGTTCTTATAGGTCATTTAAGATATTTTGTAAAAACTTATATATATATATTAAATTTAATGATACTGGTTAAACGGGTTGACCCGCCAACTCAGCAATTCGACCATCTTCTTGCAGTATGTCTCAACCGACCAAGATACTGGACCAACTGAATGACAGTTTTGGTCCTCTATGAGCTTGGAGGAACTTAGTGTTGGGGTGATAGATACCTTTGAGAATTCAGACCCAAAGAGTGTTCACGTTCGACTCCACTCTCCATGCCATCTTGATGAGGATTCAGACATTGAGGGTAGTGAAGTCCCTAAAACCGAGACCTGCATCCCATTTTACTCGAGTGAAGATGTCGCATCCTTTAGGGGGCATTTGATTGGATGTATTAGTTAATACACATATTAGTTAATACATGTATTAGGTAATACACGTATTACTTAATACTATGTTTGGATGAGACATGTATTAAGATATACTTATACATGTATAACCTAAGACAGTGTTTGATTCGATATAGAATTATACGTAAAATGACAAAAAGACTTAAACACCCTTAAATTTATTTTGCAATGTAAATAAATTGTACACATGAATTTATTTATTTTTTTAAAAATAAAATATATTCATATTCATAAAAATTGGAAAAAATATCACGAACAACAAAAAAAAAAAGATAGTATCCCTCTCTTCAGTCTCATTGAGTCAATGAGCTGAGCAGCAATCACTCATTCTCTTCAGTCTTCCCTCTCGTCATCTCCAATCAGCACTCAGCAGTCATCCTTCTCTTCAGTCGCAGTCGCAGCAATCGTCTCCAGTCGCAGTACTCGTCTCTAGTCACAGTCTTCCCTCTCGCGTCTCCAGTCGGTCTCGTCTCCATTCGCAGAGTCGCAGTCGGAACCATCCTCTTCCTCATCCATCGAAGGCGGGATTCGACCGAATTAGAAATGATTTAGAAAATTGATGGTTATTTGCTGTAAAATGCATATACCGAAATGCTTATATCATATGCTGTAAAATGTAAATGTTGAATTGGTGAATTGGTGATTGTTATTTGCTGAATTGGTGAATATGTTGAATTGATGTTTGACCAATGTTGAATTGGACAGATTCAGGGTTTTTGTTTGGGCCAGATTTGGTCCAGGACCGAGACCGGCCCGAGTCAAGAAAGACCGAATCGGACGGGCTTTTTTTGTCCATTGTCGGTCTCAATCTCGGTCCTCTAAAAGGCAAGAACGAAAAATTCGGTCTCGGTCTTGCCTTCAGGACCGGACCAGACCGCCCATGATGAGACCTAAAACCACACTTAGCAAAATATAAAAACGAAACAGTTAAATAATCACTTCTAAGTTTTTTTCCCTCATGACACATGCACATAAACAGTCAAAAAATAGAGTAAATGATAAATTTTTATTTAATGTTATTTTTAAAAATAATATCAAATAGACGAGCAAGTATTAAAATATTATTGAGTAAATATTTCATTAAATTTTTAACTATTCTTTTAAAATACTACTTATATTTCATATATCATCATCAAAATAAACTCATAAACTGTTTATGAATTCGAATTGTACCCAACAACTGTTATTGTGTTTGACTTAGTGATTCATTATTTTAAAATAAAATATATATGGAATAATTAATAATGAAAATTTATAAATAGTATTACAACATTTAATTTGTCATTGAATATATTATATTTTTATTAATTATTATTAGATAATCTGAGTTAATAATAATTTTAAAATATTTTATATTAAAATTTACAAAGTTTGATAAAAACTAAAAACTATGATAAACTATCATTTGCTAGGATTAATAGACTTAGGGTAGTTAAGTAAATTTTTACTATGTATTAAATAATACCATGGTTAGATTATGTACTAGTTAATACTCAATTAACACTATAATTATGTATTAGCTAATGCATATGCATTAGTTAATACATACAATTATTTCTAATCAAACATTGTATTAATTAATACTAATACATAGTTAATACTCCAATCAAACACCACCTTATAGTCGACTTGTCGCGTTCCTACTATTTCCCCCAGCCAAAATTTGGCTATCGTCGAGTCTACATTTGTGCTCCGGATTTTCGAAAGTTGTAATATACTCATAATATAAGTGGGGATTTAAGTCACGATAACTTTTGTAAGGCCTTTTCTACCGGTCGGATTGAGAGTCAAGTGGTGCCACTTTTGGTGCTTGCCACAGATTTCCTCCTAGAGTGTTTGCAAAACCTCTTTTTTCGATTGACCCCATATTGTTGGGAAGCCTAAATACTTGCTTGGTTCATTAGCTTGTCGATTCTCGAGAACGTCCATTATTACACTCTTTGTCGTCAGCGTTGTGTTCGAGTTGAAGACCACACTCAAATTTTCGAAGTTCATTCCTTTGTTCGAGGCAGGACAATAAGTGTTGAGGATCCATTTAAGAGTGTGCACGTTGTGAGAGGTCACCGGGTGAAAAGTGCTAAATCGTTTGCGAAGAATAAATTGTGGATTTTGGGGCAACACCTCTTGATTTTTATTCCTTCCAGTACTTGAGTATCAACCACATTTACCACTTATATCGACGCTTACAAGTATGAATAAGTAGGGTGATATTAGGCCACCTTATCTTAGACCTCTTATAGGTTTGAATGCGTGTGACTTCTTCCCAATCAGAACCACTTAACATTTTTTTTTTTAAACGGTCTTCTATCCACTCATTTCTACTCAAAACCCAACTTTAGAAGAGCTTTGATGAAGAACCCCAACTACACTCTATCGTACGCCTTCAGTATGTCCAACTTGATGACACATTCCTCTCTTGCGCTATTATTTTTAACCCGCAGGTGGTGATATGCTTCATGTTCGATGATCGTGCAATTTTGAATCAATCCGCCTGTGATAAATGCACTTTGAAAGGGCATGATCATATTGGATAATAATGATTTTAACCTATTTTCTAGTAGTTTTGAGATTACTTTATAAGATAAATTATAAAGTCTAATTGGTCTAAATTGATCGACATCTGTGGAGTGAAGGATTAAAATGATGTTTTTGTTACCTAATGAGCTATAGAGAGTACTTGCCTCGATAAACGTCTTGACCAAGGTGAAGACATCTCGGCCAACAACATCCTAGTAGTTTTATAAAACAAACCTGAAAAGTCATGCAGACTTGGAGCCTTAAAAAGTGGCAATTCGGACTGTTGAAATTCATTGTATTGTTCTTCTTCATCTTCTGTTTTTCCTGATTACAAACCTTTATAGATCTTTTTATGGTCTATCTATGGTAAGTACATCAATATATGGTAAGTACATAAATCAAGATTACAGGTATGGAAAGGCTAACATATTTCCTAATGCTACTATACTAACATATTTCTTTTCTTATTCTAACACTCCCCCTCAAGTTGAGTAGTGGGGTCTTTGATGCTCAACGTTTCCAGACCTTCACTAAATACTTTTCTGTTGACTTCTTTTGTGAGTATGTCAGCTAACTGGTCCTCAGAGTGTATGAACGGTAACTTGACAATCTTGGTCTCTAGCTTTTCTTTGATGAAATGACAGTCCATTTTAATGTGCTTGGTCCAATCATGTTGATGCCAAACACTTCCTTATACTTGATAAATTTAATAAATTATTATTAACATTAATATATATATATATATATTAATTTGGTTAACTGATATAGAATGTTGACAAATAAGATTGTTATTGTATTTTTTCATTCCTAATGTTAAATTAACCTCTTCTAATTAGTCCATGTCAATCATAAATGTTTCATTCCTACGTGGCATGTCATGTAAATCACTTTAAAAAAAATTCAAAATCTCTCATTCATTCTCAAGATAAGTTACAAAACTCATATCATTTCTCTTTATTACAAATTTTAATTATGAGTTTTTCTTAAATCTATTTTATGAAGTGAAATTTATGTAATAATAAAATACATAATATTATATTTCATGAATATCAAGTATACACATATTAAAATTTACTTTTACAAATTAAAACTAATTAATGGAACATTTCATCTATCATATAATACTATTATTAAAATAAAATATAAGTTAAATATAAACATCATCTACTTTATTACAATAATATCAAAACAAATTTTAACAATATCACAAAATTAAATGTTATATATTTATAAACTCAATATAATTTTCAATTAACAAAATAGCTAACATATGATATGTATACTAAAACATTATATTGTTACTATTTTTAAAACAATTACTAATGTTTTTATATGGACATAAAGTTAAGAGTATTATATGCACATTAACATTTGTTTTTACAGTTTTATGAAAAATATTATTTATATATATATATTTATAACTCAACATATTTTTTAATTATTAACATATTATTTATATAAATTAACTTCTTCTAATTATTCCATGTCAATCATAAATTTTCCATTCCTAAATGGCATGCCAATTAAATCACTTTAAAATCATTAAAAGTCTCTCATTCATTCTCATTTCTCAAGATAAGTTACAAAACTCATATCATTTCTCTTTATTTCAAATTTTAATTATGATGTTTTCTTAAATCTATTTTATGAAGTGAAATATATGTAATAATAAAATACATAATATTATATTATATGAATATCAAGTATACACATATTGAAATTTACTTTTACAAATTTAAATTTAAATTAATTAATGGAACGTTTCATCTATCATATAATACTATTATTAAAATAAAATATAAGTTAAATATAAACATCATCTACTTTATTACAATAATATCAAAACAAATTTTAACAATGTCATAAAATTAAATGTTATATATTTATAAACTCAATATAATTTTTAATTAACAAAATAGCTAAAATATTATATGTATACTAAAACATTAGATTGTTACTATTGTTAAAAAATTACTAATGTTTTTATATGGACATAAAGTTAAGAGTATTATATGGACATTAACATTTGTTTTTGCAGTTTTATGAAAACTATTATTTTTATATATATTTAATTATTAATACATTATTTATATAAATTAACTTCTTCTAATTAGTCAATGTCGAATCATAAATTTTCCATTCCTAAATGACATGTCAAGTAAACCACTTTAAACTCATATCATTTCTCTTTCTTTCACAATTTAATTATGATTTTTTCTTAAATCTATTTTATGAAGTGAAATTTATGTAATAATAAAATACATAATATTATATTTTATGAATATCAAGTATAAACATTAAAATTTACTTTTACAAATTAAAATATAGATTAAATAATGACATATTTCATGTATCACATAATATTATTATTAAAATAAAACACAAGTCACATATAAACATCGTCTACTTTATTACAATAATATCAAAACATATTTTAACAATGTCACAAAATTAAATGTTATATATTTATAAACTCAACATAATTTACAATTAACAATATAGATAAAATATTATATGTATACTAAAACATTAGATTGTTACTATTGTTAAAATATTATTAATGTTTTTATATGGACGTAAAAGTTAAAAGTATTATATAGACATTAACATTTTTTTATTTGTTTTTACAGAGTTTTATGAAAAATATTCTTTTTATATATATTTATAACTCAACATATTTTTTAATTATTAAGATACTATTTATATAATAAAAAAATAACATATTAATATTTTACTAAAATAAATAAAAACATTAGTAATGATTTTAATAGTCTTTTGTAGATATATTTACTAATATAAATTATAAAAGTATTTAAATTAAAAGTATTACTTATTATTTTATTATTAATTTTTATTATTGACTCATGTATTTTTAACTAATTTTATGAACAAATACACTTAATATAATTTATAGTTTTTGTTTTTATAATATAATATAATTTATGATAACTTATCTATATAATTAATTATTTCATGCATTTTAATATTTTTTCTTGTAAACAATAAAACTTATAATAATAAACTTTTTGAAAAATTAATATAGTGTGTATTCACTTAAAAAATAACTTTATATTAATAGGCTTATTGTTCATTTTAAAATTCCTATAGTCTATATATTAACTTAAAAATAATTTAATTCTATATTATCTTATATTAATATTACAGTATATAAAAAAAAGAATATTAAAAAATAAAATATATTAGTATACATATATAGTGGTAAACATTTCAACAAAAACGAAAATCCTTTAAATAGACAGGAAAATTCTCTGCAGGTCCGGCATCTGAAACAAAAACAAAACATCAATCTCCGCTTCCGACTTCGTCTCTTTCGCCGATCATGCCGCTTCCATGGAAGAAGAAGAAACCGGGTGGCGGCGGCGGCACTAGCGGTCGTATCTCCCGCTTTATGGACGATCTTCAGTCGCCGTCGAAGCGAGGCGGATCACTAGTGGTGGAGACCGGCTTTCCCACTTTCCTTATCGATCTCTTCGTCAAGAACCGCGATCGCATGGACAAATCCAGCAAGAGGAGCAAACGCGAAAAGCAGAAACCGCAGCAGCAAGTTCCGCAAATCGAAATCGAAGAAAAACCGACGGTTTCCTTGGTTGACAATTGGGAGATCCTCACTAGGACAGCTTCGGTGGCTGAAGAGGTCTATTGTGCTTCCCCGAGTCGGAGCCACACCTTTGCAGCAGAACCAGATGAGAAAGAGAGAGGTTTAGATGGAACCGGTTCGGAATCTGTCGACCCGTCTGATGATCTGCTTGATCAGAGTCCCGATCGGTTTTCCTCGCTGTTTCTGGCGATGCCTATGGTGGCGATTTTGGGGTTTCTGGCGATGTTCACAAAGTGGCTTGTGATGGGCGCTATGATCACTGCTTTTCTCCTGGGCTTCGCTGAATTCCTAGGCGCACCGGTGGGCGAATCTTTGAAGCCCTGCATCCATGGTGAAGCAAGTTTTAGGGGCTTGATCCGAAACGCGGAGACTTCCCAAAAATCAAAACCCAAAGTTAACCGCGATTCTCCATCTAATCCTGATCCTATAATGTCCGTTTCCACTGGATTGAAGCCGGTGACTGGAGCAATCGAAGTTTCGTTTTCTTCAAAATCGCAACTTTCCACAGAGGCTCGGGTTGAAGATGGTATGAATCCTAATGCAGATGTCGATCTTTTGTCCGGAGAAGATGTCGGTCATCAAGAGCAGGCAGGTCGGCGGAGTAAGTTAAGATCGAAGATCCTGAAGAAGATTGTACCAAAGAAGATTAGGCATCAGAAGAAGGGTGGGGATGGTCCTGGTCTCGAGTTTCGTAGTAAGGGTAAATAAAATGCAGCATCTGCTGTCATAGTTGATGTAGAAACAAGATAACCAACCATACGGTTCTATAGAAGAACATACACAGAGAAAGAGACCTGTAAATGTGGGAACAGTGTCAATTTTTAAGGTTAAGGTTTATGTTTCTTTTGACAAGATTTAGAGTTTAAATTCCTTACTCAATTAATCGAATTTAAATTATACCAAATTCTTTTATCATAAATCGATCGATAAACAAATAGTAAAAACATGGATTAAATGAAAAATACAAATTATAAAACAATTAAAAAAAAGTACTGAATTGCAACTTAAATAAATATTAGGGTTATTCGTTTCAAATAACCCACATTCTTATGTTTTTATTGAAGTAAAATATGACATTGTTACCCTAAAGCTTACACCGATTTTAAAATTCTTCCATAAAATTTAAACTCTCCACCTAATGGTTGGAAATAATAAAAAATTCCCCCTTAAAAGATGCTCTTTCGGGGGATTTTTTCATCAATTCCAAACATTATGAGAATTTTAAACTTTAAGGGGAAATTTTAAAATCGACGTAAATTTTAGGTGGTAATGTCGTATTTAACCTTTTTTAAACATGTTATTCGCAACGTTGTTACTATTCCATTCATTTTTTTCCTACTAAATCTACCAAAATAACAATTTAGTCATTCATATCATTTTCAACACTAAATTAAATTCTAAAATGCATATTTGAGTTTAATTTCAACCTAGAACTGGATTCTTGGATTGAGTTCGAACTCCAAACTACATTCCTGGATTGAATTTGAACTCAGAAATGCACTTTAGGGTTGTATTCGAACTCATATCTACATTTTTGGATTAAAATTCACTCTCGAAATAATTTTCTGTGTTAGAATTTAACTCAATAATGCAGTTTGGGGTTCAAATTCAATCCATAATTGCATTTTTTTTTGTTTGAGTTCATACCCAAATATTTTTTTCATTCGTAATTTTGTGTTGACGAAAAAATGAACATGAATACAAAATCATCATTTTGACAAAAAACAAGAATGTTTAACAAAAAAAATGGAAAGAACACTAATACCCGTCAATGACATTCACTGATAGGATTTAACACACATTCACTGATAGGATATGTATATTTTGATACATAGTTTTCAAAATTGGACATTTTAGTATTTAATTTTGAAATGTGGTATATTTTGGAAGAAAAAACATTCTACACTAAATTACAAAAATAAAAAATAAAAATAAAAATTGATGCAAATAATCACCGGAGTAAATATTATGCTTATAATTTTATTTGAATGTGAGGTGATTCGTGATTTATTGGCTTTTAAACACCTCTTTTTTAAGTACATCTGTAAAAGAAATACATATCTCCATCAATCGATTCAGATTAAAATAAGGGTTAATTACTTAATTGGTTACACAAGTTTCACCATTGTGCAGAATGGTTACACATCTTTCAAAATGTGATTAATTGGTTTTGCTATGTGACTAATTGGTTACACATGTTTTTCCAAATGTGATTAATTGGTTATTCCGTTAGTAAACCGTTAACTTTAACGTTAATTCATTTTTTTAAACATATTATTGAATTGTGAAATGACTATTATGCCCTTAGTTGTATTGAAGAACACATGGAAGGATTGAAGAACCAAAATCGAATCAAATTCGATTTGATGTTCTTGAGAACCCAGAAATGCTGTTTTGGGGTTCTTGAGAATCCAGAATTGCAATTTCTGGGTTCTTGAAGAACCCAGCGTTTCTGGGTTCTAAACCCAGAAATAGCAATTTCTAGGTTCTAAACCCAGAAATGCTGGTTCTGGGTTCTTGCATTTCTGCGTTCTTCACATTGTGGGTAACATGTCGAACTTTTTAATCACATCATTTCAAACAACAATATCCATTTAATCATATTATAGAGAAACATGTATGACCTTTTAATCACATTATAGAGAAACATGTATGACCATTTAATCACATTTGGTGATAACATATACTGCAATACAGAACTTCAAGAACCCAGAAACAGCATTTCTGGGTTCTTGAAGAACCAGAAATCAGATTTCTGGGTTCTTCGATTCTTGTTCTTGAAGATGAAGATGTGTTCTTGAAGATGATTCTAGGGGTAATTACGTCATTTTACGTATCTAAATAGTGACTTAACTGTGATTTCTAACGGTGAATAGTAAAAAAACCAAATAGTCACATTTCAAAACCAATTAATCACATTTTGAAACATGTGTAACCATTTTGAACATTGGTCAAACATGTGTAACCAATTAAGTAATTAACCCTTAAAATAATTTACCTTTGATTGGATTGATTTTACTGATAGTTTATATATTTCGAGAGAGACTAGGAGATGAATTTCGAGAATGAACAAGTGGGTACTATTTTCTTTTATTTCTCTCTCCTTTCATTTATACAATTTTTATGAGTTTTTTAGAGTTCTAAACTTCTAATATATATATGGGTTGGGTATTGAGAATGACGACACAAAACCTATAAGCCTTCTCAGTCCGATATAATCTTAGAGGGGATTGTTGGATCGTGAAATCCTGGATGCTGATCTGGCAGTGAATTAAATGCCAGACAAGGAAGGAAAGACGCTTCTGCTCCAACTCCGGTGAACCTGCAGGTAGGGGAGCGCAACAGAGGGGGTGTCTCTGGGTCCCTCTCCGATGCTTAAATGAGTATATGTGTGTATAAAACTCAAAACGTAAAGAACGTATGTAAAGCAAGGGTATTTACAGGGTAGGAGAGATCAAACCGTATAAGGCAGCTGAATATCTTAGTGTATATTGTGTTGCTGAAGATTCGGATCGTGGGATATGGCAGTTACTGCGAGATATTGCAGTTACCAAATCTAATCTTTAGTGAATATGTGACCGAGATACGCGGGATATCGTGGCCACTTCCTTATTGACGGTTTAGTGGGACCAGAGGAAAAAGATAAGGCTCTCTTCGGGGCGAGCACTCTCATGGCGAGCAGTGAGAGGTCGCGGCCTGGTGAAGAATGGCGAGCAGTCTGTGAGCCTTTGGCGTCCCTAGAGGCTTTGAGCTCGGTTCTGGTCCACTCGATGATGGGCCAAGTTTGACTCGTACTTAGGCCGATCTGGTTCGAATATCATGGGTTTACCCCCTCTATGGTTATTGGGCTTCGAGGCCTTTTCTTTATTGGGCTGTCACTATCGATACCCAACATTTGCCCCCGAAGCTTGATTGAAGTTTCTTAAGTCGAGCTTGATTTCTTGGTAGGGTTTTAGATAGTGACGTCTTAGATTCGGTTTTCTTCGTCTCCTGTAATGGTTCATGACCTTTGAGGCATTTCGAGCTCGTTTGGCGAGCAGTTTCTTCACTGTTTAAAGCTGAAAGAATATCCTTCTTTTTATTCCCCTTTGGCGATCACTCGAGGTAACCTAGGCTTATGAAAGTCTATCTTTCTTGGTCAGGCGATCACTACCTACCAAAGGTATTTCTGATAAAGCCTCTCAGTGCGCTGGCGACCACTTTGTCTACTTAGTGGACTTTAGCATTTAATAATTGCACAGTTGTCCAGAGATCGAACGGTCGCTTGAGGCACGCTTGTCATTTACTTTTCCGTAAACCAAGGGTAGTCTGACAGCTGCCTGTACCAGCCGACCGTTTGTCTCCCCGAGGAGTCTCTTGGAATTCTGACATTGCTTCGTTTTTTTCCAAAAAGGTGGAATTATTCTCCTGTGTCGCTTCGATTCGCCCGTGGCGGTTACTTCTTTTTGGGCCTATATAAGAGACATCAGTTTCTCTGTTTTGTTTTTTACGCTCCTTTACTCCTTCAGATTTCCATAGCTTTTTGTGCGAATCCTTCTTCTTTCTTCTTCAATCTTCTTCAACCCTTTCTCTCCACTGTTTCCATGGCTACCCGAGGTCAAAGAGTTAAGCACACAACCACTAAGGGGCCCAAGAATGCCCATGCGTCCAAGAACGCGAATGCCCCCGTAACCATTAGGGAAGGTGTTGTGCCCCCTTCAACGGGGGAACAAACTGACGTGGGGAGATCCGCAGCCATCCCAGTGGTGGTGGATGGGCCTGAGCTTCAAACTCCCATCTTTTCTCCGAAAGGTAAACTTCCGTTCTTTCAATGCTCTGTTTTGGTAATATTCCCTGCTATTCCTTGTTTTTTATGTATGCCATTGCCATATCTGGACTTATTTGAGTAGATGTCAAGCCTAATGAGTTGAAGCCGGCTTACTTTAAGACAATGGTGGCGCTTGGTGGCCTCAGTGTGGGGGATGCTTTTAGGTATCCTGGCTTAGGTTTGCACTATCCTCACGACGGAGAGGTTTACATCTATGCGGCCCAGATTGATGATGGGTTGCGTTTTCCTCTTTGTGAGGATTTGCAGACATTGTGCTAGTTCTATGGGATCCACCCCACGCAACTCGTTCCTAATTCCCTCAGGATGTGGGTCGATTTCAAGTTCCTGTGCATACGCCAGGAATGGGCGTATTCACCGGCCTTGTTCCGGTGTTTTTTCCGACTGGCAGCTGGGGCGAACCACCTCCATCACTTCCAACCACGCTGACCGAAGTTTACAGAGTGGGGAGGCCCTCAAGCATGGATTTGGAATGTTCATGTCCGACTGGTCGATGATTTCCGGGCCACCAACTCCAACTATAATAAGTTTTACTTCTTTTACAAGGGGGGTGTACCCTGGAAATTATTTACCCCGGACAAGGATTTCCCTCCTTCCTTCGATGATTGGGTAAATTTCTAACCCTTTTCTTGTTTTATCGTTTGTAGGCAAGGCCATAGGCAAGAGCCGAAAACTGATAAGTCTCTTTGATGACCAGGGATCGGCGGGGTTGTCCTCCGACCAAGCATTGCTGAACTCTCCTCCTCCCCCCTCTAGGCGCTCATCCAAGAGGAAGTCTGAGGAGGTGCTTCCCTCGGCCACTGCTGGCCCTCGCCAACCAGGTATGTTGCCTCGCCATTTGTAGATTTAACGTTTTCACACTTCACACTTTTTGGGTTCTGATATGTTGCCTTGTTGTTCTGCAGGAAAGTCCTCGGTTGACGCGGCCCGGGACCTTCCTCCTCCTCCTGCCAAGAAGGTCAGGAGTGAGGAACAACCAGCTGTTGAACAACATCCTCCTCCTCCTAAGGGTCCTTCCGCTGATAAGGGGTAGGCTCCAGCTTCGGCGACCATTCCTCCTTCTCCCCAGGGCCCTACGGCTGGCCAGGGGAAGGTTTTGTCTTTGGTGCCCCCTCCTCCTACGGCATTCACGGTCCCTCCGAAGGAGTCTGGGACCCAGCAGAAGAGGCCCGATGCCCCCAGCTCCTCAAGGGTTCCTGGGGAGGAGTATTGCTCTATGGCGAGCTTGTTCCAGCCACTCAAGGCTGTGAGCTCTCGGGGTGCTTGGTTTCCTTGAGGGACCTTTCGAAGAAGGGGTGCCCCGCCCAGAAAAGCCTCCGGGGTAGCCCGGACCTGTGCATGCGGCTCCTCAATGGGATAATTCCCCCCAAGGACCGTTCGTTCATTCCCACGGAGCTACCTCAGATCGATGGGTTCCTTCGGTCACACTACGAACGAGTCGCTCTGGTAAGACCTCATCCCCTTTTCTTTTTTCATAGTTGTTCCCTTTTATTCGTGTCCTGACAATTCTCATTTTTCTTTTGTTGCCATCTCGTTCGGGAGGAGGTGATGATCGACCGTGTCTTTGGAGAGCTCGCCGGCAAGCATTCAGACCTGCTTGTCGAGCTGGAGCAATATCGAAGCACGGGGATCACCCCCGGGCAGCTGGAGGCTATCAAGACGACCGCTGACGCGGCGATCGCCTTGGTGGACAACGCCCGGTCGGAGTACTTCAGCAAGGAGTAGCGTCTCCTTGCTGATATCAAGCAGAGGGAGGCCGATGCGGCGGCCGCCCTTCAGGATTTTGAAGCCCTTCATCTATGCTTAGATGAAGGGGGGGCTGTCAGAGCTTGCCTGGAGGCGGAGCTGAAGGAGGCTCAAGCCCAAGGGGCAGAGTCAGAAGCTCAACGGATCGCCGCTGAGGCGCAAAGGGATGCTGCTGACGCCCAGAGGGAAGATGCGGAGGCTCAGAGGGCTGCTGCCGAGGCCAGGGGGATCGCCCTGGAGGAGGAGAGGGATCGGCTAGCTGAACAGTTGAAAGTTGTCCCTTCGCCCCAAAGCGTAGTCGAGGCATTCAAGGCCTCTGAGGATTTTGAGGACTGCGCTTTGAAGGTGATGAAGTCGGTGATTGCCGACTTTCTCCAAGTCCTGGTGGATGATGTCCATGCGGTCGACCCCAACTTTCCCATTGGGGAAGTTGAGTCCTTGAAGAGCTTCCTCCGAATTCGCACCCTTCAGCCTACTAATGCTGCTGAAGAGGTTGACCCCGAAGGCGAGCCGAGCCTTCCTGCCCCCGAAGGCGAGCAAAGCACCCCTGCCCCCGAGGATCCAAAAGCTTGAAGTCTCCACCTCCCTTAGCGACCATATTTCCCTTTGTCCTTTTAGATAGCTGTTTTTCCTTTGTAATTATTTTTTGAATTCAGACTCGGTTATTATTTTTCTTCATAATATTGGATGCCTTCCATATTCCTAAGCCTTTATGTTTATTTGACTTTGAATGTGTTGGCTATCCTTTCCTATATCTTGATCGCTTAATCGTAATTACTCCAGACCTCTTCTTGCTTTGTAATGGCCTCGACTTTTAAAGCCTTGGACCCAGCATAAGTCTGTATGAACTTTCTAAGGACAATACTCTAACACTTAAAAGTATATACTTCTAAGTTTCAAGAGATATTACCTTTTCGAAGTTTAAACCTTTGACTTGTTCTCATAGTAACAATAACTTAAGGCTTCATCACCCGTAGTGATCGCCTAAAATCCCTTTATCCATTGTTTGGTGGGTTGATAGCAGATCTCTTTGTCTGGCTTTGGCGTCTGCTCTCTCGTTTTTGCCTAATTCTATTGTTAGGACTTTTTGGCCTGGCTTTGGCATAAGGGCTTTCATTTTGCCTAACTTTATTGCTAGGTCTTTTGGCCTGACTTTAGCGTCAGGGCTTTTTGGCCTAACTTTGTTGCTAGGACTTTTGGACTGACTTTGGCGTCAGGGCTTTTTGGCCTAACTTTGTTGTTAGGGCTTTTGGCCTACCTTTGTTGCTAGGGATTTTAGCCTGTCTTTGGCGATAGGGCTTTTGGCCTGACTTTGGCGTCAGGGCTTTTTGGCCTAACTTTGTTGTTAGGGCTTTTGGCCTATCTTTGGCGATAGGGCTTTTGTGCCTGATTCGGTTATCAAGTCTTTCGCCTGACTTTTGGTGTCAGGTCTTTTTCTTCAACTTTCTTCGAGTGGACATGCTTTATGAAGGAATGACTTTCTTTTATTAGCATAACAGTTTGATTACAAGCTATGTATGAAATCTCCTTAAATGGTCATTATTAAATGGACGGGGTAACCTTTCGCCTTCGGCGGTTTCCAGATAGTAGGATCCTGGTGCGGCGATCTCTACTACCTTGTACAGTCCTTCCCATTTGGCTGAAAGTTTATTTTTACTGTCCAGCCTTGTGAATTCATTCCTTCTCATAACCATCCCCCACACAAAAAATTGGCGAGCGCTGACTTTTCTGTTGAAATATCGAGCGGTCGCCAAGCGCATCTTTGTTTGTGTCTTTTCCGAAAGCCATCTCTTTTCCTCTGCTAAGTCGAGGTCAGTTCTGCGCTCGATCTCGTTTGCCTCTGCATTAAAGTGTAGGATTCTGTGGGTGGGCACTGCTATTTCGGCGGGTGCTACTGCTTCTGATCCGTACACTAAAATGAAAGGCGTTTCTCCTGTGGCCGCCTTAGGCGTTGTTCTGATGGCCCATAATATGTTTTCCAGTTCTTCTGCCCAATTCCCTTTGAATGCTCGAACCTTTTCTTGAGTCCTGCTAAGACAACCTTGTTGGCTGCTTCAGCTTTCCCATTCGTTTGAGGATGATGCACTGAACTGAAACGATGGTCGACATGATATTCTTCACAGAGCCATTTGAGCTCCTTTCCAATGAATTGCGGACCATTGTCACTGATGAGTATTTTGGGAATGCCAAACCTGGAGAATATGTTGATCTTTAGGAACTTGATGACCTGGAATTCCGTTGTCGAAGCTAGAGCTTTCGCCTCTATCCACTTATTGAAGTAGTCGATCGCCACTATAATGTGAGTACGTTGACCAGTGCTAATAGGGAAAGGGCCCAATATATCGATTCCCCATTGAGCGAAAGGCCAGGCACCCGCCATTGGGGATAATAGTGTCGATGGTCGACCCGATCGTGGTGCAAACTGCTGGCAAGTCTCACACTTCTGCGTTAATTCGGCTGCATCTTTTCCCAAGGTCGGCCAGTAATATCCTAATCTGAAGATTTTCCTGGTCAGCGATCGAGCACCTTCATGGCATGCTGCCACCCCTTCGTGAGCTTCTCGAAGAACCTTTTATGTTTCAGGATGAACAACACACCTCAAGTAAGGAGTCGAGTAGCCTCTTCTGTAGAGTTCTCCATCGATAATTAGATAACTGGCTACGAGTCTTCTAATCCTTGTTGATTCGCCTTCGTCTTCTGGGAGGATCCCTTCTTTTAAATAATTCTGGAACAGAGTCATCCATGTGACCTGTCCTTGAATGTTGAAGACCTCTGCTCTGCTTTCAAGGACTGAACATAGGGCCTTTTCCAGAAATTGCACATCCTGGATTGTTGTCCCTCCGAATGCCAGTTTACTCAAGGAGTCTGCCATCTGGTTTTCTTGGCGAGGAATAGACTCAATCGCGAAATTTGGGATTTCCGCGACCAGCTTCCTGGCGATGCTGAGATATTTTTTCATTTTTTCTCCTCTTGCCTAGTAGGTTCCATTAACTTGATTGACAATAAGCTTTGAGTCACTCTTTACCTTAAGCGCAGTTATACCCATTCCTTTTGCCAATCTGAGTCCAGTGATAAGAGCCTCGTATTCTGCTTCATTATTGGTCGTCTGGAATGTCAAGGCGATCGCGTACTTCAGAGGCTCGCCCTCAGGAGGAATAAGAATTAAACCTGCCCCGAGCTTTCTTTCGATGAAGACCCGTTCGTATAGAGCTCCTAGACTTGATTGTCGTCTGCTGATTGACTTGGCCTGTTTTCCGCTTCCGTTTGACCGTTACTCGTGCTTTCCACTATGAAATCAGCTAGTGCTTGACCTTTGATGGCCGTTTTTGGCGCAAATTTGATCTTGAACTCGCTGAGCTCGATCGCCCACTTGACCATTCTTCCTGAAGAATCTGGTTTCATCAGGAAGTTTTTGAGAGGTTGATTGGTGAGGACCGTGATGTCGTGCGCATGAAAGTAAGGTCTCAGCTTCCGAGCAGCAATAACTAAGGCATAGAGATACTTCTCAATCTGGACATATTTTATTTCAGCTGAGTTGAACATTTTGCTAATGAAATACACTGGACTCTCAACATTATTTTCCTCCCTTATTAAGACAGCACTGGGTGCCACCTCGCTAATGCCTAGATAAAAGAAAAGCTGCTCGCCTGGAACGGGCTTTGCCAGAGCTGGGAGTGTTTGGATATGTCTCTTCAAGGATTGGAATGCTTCCTCGCAGTCTGGCGTCCCCTCGAACTTGCGGTTGGCCCTTAGAGTTTTTAAAAAATGGGAGGGACCTGTCGCTCGCTAGGCGTCCATTCAGGCATTGGACTTCCTTGTGGCAGGTTGGCGACTTCATTTCTTCTATGGCCTTTAGCTTTTCTGGGTTTGTTTCGATTCCCCTTTCGCTGACCATGAAACCCAGAAATTTGCCGGACTTGACTCCAAAGGCGCACTTGGCAGGGTTCAGGCGAACACTATGTATCCTCATGCATTCAAAAGTTTCGCGAAGGTCCGCTGTGTGAGGATTGCCCTTGATGGTTTTGACGAGCATATCATCCACATAAGCCTCCATATTTCTCCCCAGCATGTCTTGGAACAGGCGGTTCACCATCCGCTGATAAGTTGCCCCGGCATTGATGAGACCAAAGGGCATCACCTTGTAGCATAGAATGTCCCCATCGGCATAGAAAGCGGTGTGAGCCTTATCGTCTGGATGCATTCTGATCTGGTTGTAGCCTGAATAGGCGTCCATGAAGCTCAGCATCTCATGACCAGAGGTAGCATCGACAAGCTGATCAATCCTAGGTAGGGGATACGAGTCCTTAGGGCAAGCCTTGTTCAAGTCGCGGAAGTCGACACACATCCTCCACTTGCCGTTCGATTTCTTAACCAAAACTGGGTTGGCGACCCAGCTCTGGAATCTCACCTCTCTGACGAATTCAGCCTCAATCAACCTGCCGACCTCCTGCCTGATCGCCAAACGCTTATCTGTCCCGAACGATCTTCTCTTTTGGGCGATTGGCTTGATGGAGGGGTCTATCCTGAGCTCGTGGGAGATGATATCTGTGCTGATTCCCGGCATATCGCTTGGTTGCCAGGCGAAGAGCTCCTTAAATTCTTTGAGGAGGGCGGTCATGGCCTCCTTTTGATCCTCCTTCAAGGTGGTTCCAATGCGCACCTTCTTGTCCGGACCATCGATTTCGACCTCTTCCAATTCCTCCATAGGTGCTGGCTGAGCCAAGTCCTCGCGGGGGTCGGCTTCTGTTTCAATGGCGAGTGCCTCCCTTTGGTTCTTCCTGCGCAAACAGTTCACATAGCATTGCCGCGAGGAAGGCTGATCACCGAGCACTTCTCCAATCTCGTTGGGAGTGGGGAACTTCATCTTCTGGTGGACTGTAGAGGCCACAATCTTGTTCGGATTGATCGTGGTCCTCCCTATGATGGTGTTGTAGGATGTAGGTGAATCGACCACCAAGAAAGTGACCGATACCTTGATGCTCTTCCATCCCTCGCCAAAAATCACTGGCATGGTTATAGCCCCCAGCGGATAAGTTGTCCTTCCCGCAAACCCAATAAGCGGAAAGTCGACCCTCTTCAGGTCACGCTTGGACTTGCCCATCTTCTCGAAAGCGTCCAGAAATAGGATGTCCGTCGAGCTGGCTCCGTCGACCAGAATCCTTGCAACGTCACAACCGTCAATATCTGCTGTGATAACCAAAGCATCGTTGTGGGGGGTGGTAACATGTGCCAAATCATCTTCGGAGAACGAGATGACAATGTTCTCTTCAGGTCGGGGCCGCTTTCCCAACTGAACTGATGTGGAGATCTGAGTGGCATAGACCTCCCTTGCGCTCGACCTTTCGCCGCCTGCACCAAATCCTCCTGCAATCAGATTTACCCTCCTCTTGCTTCCAAACGGCTCAGTTTGCTCAGCAGGGCCTGGTGAACGATGTCTCCTAGGGGGCGTTCGACTTCTGTCTCGCCCTGCCACGAATTCCTTCAGCATTCCCCCCTGAATCAACTTCTCTATATCCCGCTTCAGAATGCGGCAGTCATCTGTCTTATGGCCCTTGCACTTGTGGTATCTGCAATAGCTCTCCACATCCTTTCCCATGGGTTGACCACCTCGACGAGGCATCGGTGGCCTCGCCAAGGATCTCCTCTCCATCTCGACTAGTACCGCTGAGATCTGCCTATTTAAAGGCGTGAAGTACTCAGGGACCTCTGGATGGCGAGGCGCTGGATTAGACTCGACCCGGGGCCTGCTGTCTTTTCCCTTCTTCTCCTTCTTCACCTCCTTCACCTCCTTCTTACCATCGCGTTGGGGTTCATGAACCACCCTTAGTGAGGTCGTCAAGAAGTCAACCTCTGTGTTCGCCCTTTCAAGGTCTATGAAACCTTTTGCTCTAGACGCCAACTCCTCCAGCGTTTCGATCTCCTTCACATGGTAGCTGTTTCGCAGCTTCCTCGAGGCCTTGTTGGCTACATCTAGACCCCTGTAAAATGCTCGAATGATCTCCCCATCCGAGATTCGGCGATCTATCTCCGTGACGTTCTGATGGAACGCCCATAAAAGTTGGACAGCGACTCTCCAAGCTGCTGTTTGACCGAGTACAGGGTGACCACGCTCTTCAGCAATTGGCGCTCGCCCATATACCTCTCCAGGAACTTGCTCCTTAACTCTGCCCAAGTTCCGATGGATCCTGCAGGGAGGACGAAGAACCAGGACGAAGCCGAACCCGAAAGAGTGGATAGAAATAACAAAGCCAAGTGATTGGGGTCATTTGACTTACCCAGGAGAGAGGCCTCGTGTTTGTTGACATGTACGGTGGGATCTCCTCCACCGCTATACTCATGTATGACCCGAGCAACTACATCCTTTGGGATTTTGATGGCGACGAGCTCGTCGGTAAAAGGGTGAGCAGACTTCTCCTTGAAGGGAGCTACAACTGTCAGTCGTCTTTCTTGGAGCCTTTTATTGAGGAGGTCATCCATCTGATCCACAGTGCAGTACATTGGCGAGGTTCCGGGTGGAGGAGGACCGGAAGGGTTGGCAGTGTATGCGTCTGCTGGCTCCTTGGTGTACGCCGGAGGTATGGACTGCTGTCCTGATGTCATCTCCTGATCCTCCTGAGGCGCGGTGGGGCCAGGATTCGCTGCTTCAGAGGGTAAGGGCCATGTGGCAGCAGGGCGGTTGTTTCCTTTAGGATCAGAGGGATTGCTTTCTTGAGGAGGAGGGGGATTGTTTTCTTGAGGAACAGGGGTTTGACGGCGCGCCTGCCCTAAGATGGCCTCCAGCAGAGAGATCATCTCCGGGGTTAAATTGATGTCTTCCCCGGCGATGTGGACTATCTGCGGTGTCGGGGCTCCGTTATGATTAGCAGCAGGGGTCGGTCTAGAATCACCGACATGCTCTCGAGTTGTACGCGGAGGAACGGCATTGGCTCCTGCTCGGCTGACAGGTTCTTGTTGAAGCGGTGAAGCGGCGGCGGAATCAGAGCTATCTGAGGATCGCTCCCTGGTCTGGTTCCGACGGTTGCTTTGGGATCGAGTTTTCATGGCTGAATTGCTCGTTTCCCACAGACGGCGCCAAATGTTGGATCGTGAAATCCTGGATGCTGATCTGGCAGTGAATTAAATGTCAGACAAGGAAGGAAAGACGCTTGTGCTCCAACTCTGGTGAACCTGCAGGTAGGGGAGCGCAACAGAGGGGGTATCTCTGGGTCCCTTTACGATGCTTAAATAAGTATATGTGTGTATAAAACTCAAAACGTAAAGAACATATGTAAATCAAGGGTATTTACATGACGGGGCTGACCTACACTCTGGGAAAACTGGTATCCACAAAGCGGTCTAGCATCAAACCCGCGATAGAAGTGGTCGTCAAAGCCTCCAATGGTCTCTAAAACCTTAGTCCACACCTTCCAGGTGATCGCCCTAGGAGCACTCACTAAGAGAGCGCAACCTCTCACATTTGGTCCCACAACCGACTCTAAATATTCCACAATATTGACCTGCATATCCCGGATACATAATCCACAGAGATTTTATAAGGTGACTGCAATATTACGTGACAACAGTAATATATTCTATCCATATAGCAATAACGAAAAATATACAAGAAGATCCAGTTGCTTAAAATAGTTTGATCTTTCACCCCTATAAATACTCCTGCTTTACATACATTGATTACATTACAAGTTCATACAACAATAGTATACTCATTTAAGCATCGAAGGGATACCCAAAGGAACCCCATTTATTGTGCTCCTCTTCTTGCAGATTCATCGAAGCTCCGTCGAAGTGCTCAATCATCGTCTAGTTGGCATCCAATCAACGCTTAGTCAGCGTTCAGTCAGCACCTGGGAATTTATGTCCCAACATTGGACGCCGTCTATGGGAACCGAGCAAACAGTTATGCAGACTCACTCTACTCGCAACCGTAACAAACAAGTGATGAACGAGTCATCCCAGAACAACTCATCTGAATATGTCACCCCACCACTCCACCTTCAAGAAACTGTCGTGTGGCGGTTCCTAATCTTATTCCACCAAGACCGGCAGAGGAACACGTCGGCACCTCCTGGCCAGTCCCGACTCCTCTAATCATTGACATTCCGACCCAACCTGTCGTTACGTCGATACATGTAGTTGGGGAGACCATCCCGGTCACCAAAGAGATGCTATCACTCCTAGAAGCTATTTTAGGACAAGGTCGAAGATATGTCTATGTCCCCCATGAAGACTCTCACCCTCAGGGGCCAGCGGAAGCAGAAACCGGTGACCCCGCTCTGTCAATCCTTAGGATGAACAAGAGATGACTTCCATTAATCAAGTCGTGCCTCTGGCCTCCCCTTCTACGTTGGTAGCAGTAACTGTCAACCCGTCGAGTGCCTTATCGACTGAAGAACAATAACCCTTATTCACTTTGGGACACGTTGAAGAGCTTATAAACACAAAGTTGAAAGAACAGCGTGGCGCCACGATAGCTCCCTTCAGTGAACGATCCTCCCATCCGTTCACAACCGCCCTCATAGTTCCTCTCAAAGCATAGGAACTTTGGAAACCTTTGACTTTCTGACTCATCATATGTGTAGTAACATCATTCTAAATAAATTATAAGTTGTTATAAATCAAATACTGAGATTACAAGATCATGTAATAAGGTTTAGTAGGAGTACCATAAGAAGTATATGTCAAACTTCATACGTTAGTTTGTTTAATTATAAATTTAAACGAGTTTTATTACATGATAAAAGGAGTTCGACTGAGGATACTTACAAATTATAAAACATTGGGTGAACCTCTCATAGGTGTAGTAGCAACATTCTAAATAAATTATAAGTTGTTATAAATCAAATACTGAGGTTACAAGATCATGTAATAAGGTTTAGTAGGAGTACCGTAAGAAGTATATGTCAAACTTCATACGTTAGTTTGTTTAATTATAAATTAAAACGAGTTTTATTACATGATAAATAGAGTTCAACTTTATTACATGATAAAAGAAGTTCGACTGAGGATACTTGACATTGTGTGAACCTCTCATAGATGTAATAGCATCATAGAAAATAAATTATAAGTTGTAATAAATCAAATACCGAGATTACAAGATCATGTAATAAGAAGGTTTAGTAGGAATACAATAAGAAGTATATGTCAAACTTCATACGTTAGTTTGTTTAATTATAAATTTAAACGAGTTTTACTACATGATAAGCGGAGTTCGACTAAGGATACTTACGAATTATAAGACATCGTGTGAACCTCTCATAAATGTAGTACCATCATACCAAATAAATTACAAGTTGTAATAAATCAAATACCGAGATTACAAGATCATGTAATAAGGTTTAGTAGGAGTACTGTATGAAGTATATTTCAAACTTCAAACGTTAGTTTGTTTAATTATGAATTTAAACAAGTTTTATAACATGATAAAAGGAGTTTGACTGAGGATACTTACGAATTATAAAACATTGGGTGAACCTCTTATAGGTGTAGTAGAATCATTCTAAATAAATTATAAGTTGTTATAAATCAAATACATAGATTACAAGATCATGTAATAAGTTTTAGTAGGAGTACCGTAAGAAGTATATGTCAAACTTCATACGTTAGTTTGTTTAATTATAAATTTAAACAAGTTTTATTACATGATAAAAGGAGTTCGACTGAGGATACTTATGAATTATAAAACATTGGGTGAACCTCTAATAGGTGTAGTAGCACCATTCTAAATAATTATAAGTTGTTATAAATCAAATACTGAGATTACAAGATCATGTAATAAGGTTTAGTAGGAGTACCGTAAGAAGTATATGTCAAACTTCATACGTTAGTTTGTTTAATTATAAATTAAAACGAGTTTTATTACATGATAAACATAGTTCGACTTTATTACATGATAAAAGGAGTTCGAGTGAGGATACTTACGAATTATAAGACATCATGTGAACCTCTCATAGATGTAATAGCATCATAACAAAACAATAGGGTCAGAAAGTCAAAGGTTTTCAAAGTTCCTTTCAAAGCAATTCAACTATCAAAAGAAGAAGGGATCCCCTAGATGATTGTAGTAATGAAATGGAGTCTGATCCAGGGAGGTGAGGGGCACCTGAGCCTCCTCCAGGGATGGAAGCTTTAGTGAGTTGTAACCCCATACAAGCCAATAAGAAGCCAAATCTTGGAGTAAAGGTGGCAACGAAAAGAAGCTTAATGGGGCAAAAATAAGAAAATGGGGAGAAGATTGATAACTCAGCTAAGTTGAACAAGGTTTCTAGTGTCTGTCCCAAAACAGACACACAACCCCAATAAGGTTCCTTAGTTGGAGCTGTGAAGGGTTGTGTTCTCCCGTAACAGTTTGTTATCTAAAAGACTTGATCAAAAGGCTTAAACTGATGATAGTATTTCTGATGGAGACAAAGTATCCCGTGACCTTTTGTGAGAAGAGAATGGATAAATGAATGGAGTTGACAGAGTACGTTACTCCATCGGGGATGAGTGGGGTCTCGCACGGTGGTGGAATAGGGATGCAAATGTAAGTACTTTGTATAAGGAAACAAATTTTATCGATTGTGTGGTTTCAAATGTGTCAATAAGGGTCGAGACATTTATAACTTGGGTATATATCGCTCTCGAAACTTGGATTTGCTGAGACAAATCGTGCACAATAAAAAAAACATGGATCTAACTCGGTGAGTTTAATGACATTAGTCATCATAGAGAAAAAATCGGTCGCCGCAGGAAGGATCAATACCAAAATGATAGTTTTAACGCCCAGCAACATGATGTGCAGCTGGAGGACCTAGGTTATAAAGGCCATATGCACACATGACCAAAAATCCGAAGAGGAGAGGATCGCATATGGGAAAGCCTGTGTAGAGCCATGGCGAATCATAGTTGGAGATCACAGTTCAATAGAGCCCAATGTTTCAATGAAATAGAGATTGGGGCGGACCACGCGCCTATCGTGCTGCTTATTGAGCACTCAGATATAAAGGGACGAAAAAGGTTCAAGTTTGAAGAAATGTAGATTGAGAAACCCTGAATGCTTTGAGGTGATTGAAATGGCATGGACCCGGGGACGCAAATGCGATTAGTAATGGATTTGAAAACAAAGCTTAATGCTTGATGTTTTGTGTGGATTTTTTTCCGTCGTAGAATAGTCTAGCTTGAAAACAAATCCAGCGTCAATACATCATCAACATGAATACATGTGATCAGTAACAGACGAATGTGTTACTGTAAAAACATATATTTAGTGTCCAATGTAGCTGCTGCAAATTATATATAAATAACCGTGGTTTCTAGCCGTCATCGAAGAGTGTAAATTTGGCAAATTTAAGAGAACCAACCGGTTTTGCAAAAAAGGCCGATTCTCCAGTTCATTTTTTAGCATAGAAAAAAACCTTATTTATAAGTTTGGGTTTTCTCTAACCTTAGGGTCAACACAACAACCTTTTTTCATTTCAGCTTGAGAGAGCCTTCCTCGGTCGAATCTCTTTCTACACCAATGAGAGAGTCAACACATCATTCCACACATCTTCACAGCCGCAACTCTTCCTCGCCTTCAATTGTCGCCTTTCCTCGTTCTCGTTCTCGGCCTCCAGTCTTCCTCGCGATGAGTCGTCGCTCTTTAAATGGGTGGACTTGCAAAATTGTACCTAAACTTAGCCTGACTTAACTCTAAGGAATTAACTTAGCCCGACTTAACTTTTAGTGTGTCATTCCCTGAACTCTTGACCAATGTGCAGATTAGGTCACTAAACAAGTAATTTTAGGGTTATGTGAGTCCAATTGGGTTGATAGCCCCTCAACCCCTCTTGTTTCTTTACTTTCATTATATTTATCTTTGTACTCTGGCTCTCTTTCTTCAAATCAAGGAAGTTTCCATTTGAAAAAAATAAATAATTATTTATAATAAATAATTTTAAGCTTTATAATAGTCTTTTTTGTAATTTATATTTTTAATAAAATTTATACTATTTATTATTAAAAATAAATTAAAATCTAAAAATATTATTTTGTAACTTAAATTTATTATCTACCGTGAAAAAGTGTAGTTAATAGATAGTGTTTTTTTTTTAAAAAAAAAAAAGCATACCATATTTTAAGAATAAATACTAAAATATCCAGTTTGAAAGATAATTCTAATAATATATCTACCCATGAATGACATGCACGGATATGATTTAATTAAATTATACCCGTGAATGTCATTCATGTCGGTTAAATACTACCCTTGAATCTCATTCACGTGTATGAGTAAATATACAATAAAGTACATTTGGCTTAGTGGAAAAACTAATGCTATAATACTTAGAGGTCTTGGTTCGAAAATACACTAACTACTCAAGTGAAATATATATATACATAAAATTATTTCTGGGTTGAAAAATTTATGGTAATGTATTTTATAAGTATTAGAAAATATCATATAAATAAACTCCAATAAAGCTCAAACCCAATACATCTAACAGTTAGACGAATACATTCTTTCACTAAATTAATGGTACTCAAACAGTTTTTTTTTATGTACTGTTGGTATGTACGAAACATGTAATCATTTAGGGCACAACATAACACATATTTAAGTTACCTCCTTGAATGATTGTCTTAGCGTAAGAGTAAGCGGATCTGTCTAAGGTTGGGATGACGGTCTGCCGGACGAGAGGACACGTAACGGGTTAACACGCAACCTAGGTTTCCAGAACTACTTACCTCAGTTTAAACTGTAGGGTGATAGAGTTTCTTTACTTCTGGGCGAGAGTGAAAATAGTGTCAAGCTCATCATCATTTGGTTTTTCCAACCCTGAACATTCATATACATAGAGAGAATGGTTTGGGCGAGTATCTAATGATGGATTTATTAGAAAGGACTCCCACTAATGGGCGACCCAATCCCCCAAAACCAACATGTACTAAACATTGTATTTAATACACTAAGTACTCAAATGAAAACATTTTTTTTTCTAAAATTGTATTCCAGCCAAAATTTATGTTAACAACCATGTTATAACAATACAATATTTTATCACTATAGTATTAATATCATATGTTTTGGGGTTAAATACCAAGGAGCACAGGAGCACCTGAACTTTGGACGTTTTGCAACGAACAACCCGAACTTTAAAAATTCAAAATGGACTACCTCAACTTGGTAGAAGGTGCAAATAGATACCTCCGTCCAATTTATGACCAATTTCTGACGAAATTCTGTCAACAGTTGACGGTAAATTGGATGGAGATAGCTATTTGCACATTCGTCCAAGTTGAGGTAACCCGTTTTGAAATTTTAAAGTTCGGGTACTCGTTGCAAAACGTCCAAAGTTTAGGTAGCTCCTTGGTATTTAACCCTATGTATTTTATGTACCTAAAGTATACTTCAAATATATTATTCGGATACATTAAACCTTCGAATTTAAAAATATTACTTTTTGGAGTAGTCGTTTATACTTATAATTTAATTAGGAAAAAATTACATTTCTAAAAATATATAATATTGATATTAAACTAATGATACTCAAATATTGTTTTATGTACTAAATATTGTATTTAATACACTAACTACTCAATGAAAACATACTTTTTTTGTAAAATTGTATAACAAACAAAATTCAAATTCACGATCATATTATAACAATACAATATTTTTATCACTATCGTATTAATATCATATGTTTTTTCCGTGCAGAAAGTATACTTTAAAAATATTATACGAGCATCTTAGACCCTTTAATTTAAAAACAATTATTGTTTGGAGTAATTGTTTATACTTATAATTTTTATTTATTTTTGGCCAACGTTTATAATTATAATTTAATTAGGAAAAAGATGACATTTCTACAAAATGTAAGTATAAAAAATGACTCCAAAAAGTTATGTTTATAAATTAGAAGGTTTAACGTATCCAAATAATATTTTTGAAGTATAATTTAGGTATCTGGCAAAAGAAACATGTAATTTAGGCACGTAAAAACATAAGATAGTAATACTATAGTGATAAAATATTGTATTGTTTATAACATGGTCACGAATTTAAATCTTTGTTGGAATATAATTTTACAAAAACAAAATGTTTTCTACTCAATCGATTAGTCTAAGTGTTAGAGGAATGTATTAGTAGGGGTGAGCAAATTATTCATTTGGAATCCGAATCTACACGGAATCGGTACTTAGGGTGGGTTTAAGAATTTTTTTTAAAGAACCTGTATTTCCGGTTCTGGTCCAGGTAATAGGGTACCCAGTTTCTACTCGAAACCAATTATATATATGTAAATACATATATCAAGAAAAAGAATCAATAATTATCATTTTATTCTAATTTGTAAGATTCTATCCCTAATTTGCTATTGCTTTACATAGTACAAATTGTCGTAGTTCATTTTCTCAGTTTACTGTCACAGGTCTTTTCTCTCGCGGCCACGCCACGACACATAATTATTCTCTCACACGGCGCACACAATCTCAATTCTCCTATGTGGATGATTTATGATTGTATAATTTTGCAAAATAAATTGTGATTGGTTGATGATTGTTGTAACTTCGTATTTGTTTTGCGAAAAAAATTATTTCAAATCGGTTAGTATAAACAAGTTTTAGATAGTTTCTTTTGAAAAATGTTTCTAATAGGGTACCTGAAACCGTTAGTATAAACAAGTTCTAGGTAGCTTCAATACCAAATGTAACAGGGTAGGTTCCAATTCCAAAATTCAATACCCTAATTGCAACAGGGTAGATTCTGGGAAACCCTAAAATTACAGGGTACTCGGAATCGTTCACCCTATGTATTAGTGTAACGGTTAGAGCAATGTATTAGTCCAAGGTTCGAACTTTGTTGGATCCTCTTATAAGGGGTTTCCTACTGGCTATATATATAAAAAAATGTTACAATAAAGTTTCGAATTCACAATTGTATAATTTTGTTTAAAAAATTGTGATTGTTGGATGATTGTTGTAACTTCGTATTTGTTTGCGAAAAAAATCGATTAGTATAAACAGGTTTTAGATAGTTTCTTTTGAAAGAGGTTTCTAATAGGGTACCTGAAACCGTTAGTATAAATAGGTTTTGGGTAGGTTTCGGTTCCAAATGTAACATGGTAGGTTCTGATTTCAAAATTCAATACCCTAATTACAACTTGGTAAGTTGTGGGAACCCCTAAATTACAGGGTACCCGAAATCACTCACCCCTATGTATTAGTCTAACTGTTAGAGGAATGTATTAGTGTTGGGTTCAAACTTTGTTTGAGTTTTTTATGAGGGGTTTCCTACTGCTTATAAAAATTTTAAAAAATGTTACAACAACGTTTCAAACACATGACCAACTATTAAAACATTAGCTTTTTCACTAAGTCAAATGTATTTTATGCATATGTACTCGTATCCTACCTGCGAATACCATTCGTGAGTACAATTTAATTAAATTCTACTCGTGAATGACATTCCCGTGTAGCTATATTTTTGTATTTTTCTTTTTTCAAAATTGGATATTTCGATATTTATATTTAAAATAAGGTTTATTTAAAAAAAACTAATCTAATAGATAATGTCGAAGACAGAGCACTCAAACTAATCTTGTTAAAAAAACACAGTTCGATTGAACTGAACCGGATTTGGTATGGTTATGGATTGGTTTGAACCGGTTTGATCAAACTAGTTTCAAAATTAAACAAGTTTTTAAGGTTAAAGCAAGCCTGTTCAAAACAGTGGATTCACTTCAGTTCAAATCAACTCGTTTTTTGTACTAGTTTATACTAAAAAATCAAATCAAAACGAATTAAACCTATACAATTTTTGAACCGACCAAAACAAAACAAATCGGTCTAACCTAATTGATTAAATAGTACAGAGGAGTATTTTGTTTGTGTATTCTGCGTAGTTCAATGTTCAAGGGCATCTATTTATTGGGTTTGTTCTGTTTTTAGACCAAATCGGATATATATTTGACTGAACCGAAACTATTTTTGTCTGAACCGGAATTGAGTATTGATTTTTTTTTTTGAAAAAATAGAACCAAGCCAGTTTTAACCAAACTAGTTTTTTATGTGTTAAATAGACCAGTTCTTTTGGTGAGCCAAAAAAAATACAAATTTGCGTTAAAAAATTATAGTTCAATTCAGAACCGGTTCATGAACAAGCTTAGCTTGAACCAACTAAGCCTCTCTCTCTCTTTCTCAACCGTTACCGTTACCTTCAATTCAACGGACACCTACGATCCTCCCTCCAGTCCCGCCCCTCCATTTCTTAACCGAAAAATTCTCTCTGAACATTTTCTCCCTTCTTATTCCCTCCATCCAACCCCATTGTCCCCCTGACAATTCAAGCCTCCTTCGATCAAGTCTCCAATCCCCACAATAAAAGAATGAGAGAAATCCTTCACATCCAGGGCGGCCAATGCGGCAACCAGATTGGCGCCAAGTTTTGGGAAGTCATCTGCGACGAGCACGGCATCGATCACACCGGCAACTACAACGGAGATTCACATCTACAGCTAGAGCGCATCAATGTATACTACAACGAGGCTAGCGGTGGAAGATACGTTCCTCGCGCCGTCCTCATGGATTTGGAGCCCGGCACTATGGATTCCGTCAGATCAGGGCCTTTTGGCCAAATCTTCAGGCCGGATAACTTCGTTTTCGGCCAGTCTGGTGCTGGTAACAACTGGGCCAAGGGACATTACACAGAGGGTGCTGAGTTGATTGATTCCGTGCTTGACGTTGTGAGGAAGGAGGCAGAGAATTGTGATTGCTTGCAGGGTAAAACTTCTTTCCCTTTACCAGCTTCATCACATTTACCTAAATTCTTGTTTCACTTGCAGTTCTCTTGAACGCATTTGTAAATTCAAGAGCCCTCCATGAGTTTTTCCTGTAGAACTAGCTTAATAGACGATTCAATGTTTACTTCTTCAAACGATTTGGTTCCTCTATGTTGGTTTTGGACATTCCAACACTCTCTGACCAGTGAAGCTGCTGTAGTTTTGATGTTCCAATGGTTGTGATTTTCGTGGCATAGTTGGTGCTGATGTATAGAACTGTCTGTTCATCGATTAATTATGTCTTTTAATAGCTCGGTTCATTGTTGCTTCCATGGATCAAACGGTTACTAATGTCGCCCGATCAATTTTGAGCAGGATTTCAAGTATGTCATTCTTTGGGAGGTGGAACGGGCTCTGGGATGGGAACCCTCCTTATTTCTAAGATTAGGGAGGAGTATCCAGATCGCATGATGCTGACCTTCTCCGTCTTCCCTTCCCCAAAGGTTTCTGACACAGTTGTTGAGCCATACAACGCTACCCTCTCTGTTCATCAGCTCGTCGAGAATGGTGATGAATGTATGGTGCTTGACAATGAGGCTCTTTACGACATCTGCTTCCGCACATTGAAGCTTTCCACACCAACTTGTATGTCTCAAATCCTTTTTCCAGTCATTACAGATATAACAGCATATCCATTTTTGCTAATTTTATATGACATACAGTTGGTGACTTAAACCACCTCATCTCTGGAACCATGAGCGGCGTAACTTGTTGTCTCCGGTTCCCAGGACAATTGAACTCCGATCTTCGAAAGCTTGCAGTCAATCTAATCCCATTCCCACGTCTCCATTTCTTTATGGTTGGTTTTGCACCCTTAACCTCTAGGGGATCCCAACAGTACCGTGCCCTAAGTGTCCCTGAACTGACCCAACAAATGTGGGACGCCAGGAACATGATGTGTGCAGCTGACCCACGCCACGGTCGCTACCTCACTGCCTCAGCCATGTTTCGAGGCAAAATGAGCACCAAAGAGGTCGACGAGCAGATGATCAATGTCCAGAACAAGAACTCATCGTACTTTGTCGAATGGATTCCCAACAATGTAAAGTCGAGTGTTTGTGATATCCCTCCAAAGGGTTTGAAAATGGCATCCACTTTCGTGGGGAACTCGACCTCAATTCAGGAGATGTTCAGGAGGGTAAGTGAGCAGTTCACAGCTATGTTTAGACGCAAGGCTTTCTTGCATTGGTATACTGCTGAGGGCATGGATGAGATGGAGTTTACAGAGGCAGAAAGCAACATGAACGATTTGGTGGCTGAGTATCAGCAGTACCAGGATGCAACTGTTGATGAGGACGAGTACGAGGAGGAAGAAGAAGATGCTTGATTTGTTTTGGTCGTGTCTGACATCGCGGTTATGTTTCGTTTGATGGCCAATTTTATTGATTATTATGTGAGAATTAAGAAGGTTTTGTGTGGTCCATTGTAAGATAAACATTTGTGATTATGATGTTGTGTTGAATTTTGAAATGGTTGTATTGATTGCAATTGGAATGGAATGCGAATGGATCATGAGAGTTCGATGCATATTTTGATTAGTTACCCAAGTGCATATATCAAGTGGACTGATTGTAAAAAAAAACGTCGTTAAGTTATTTTCTTAAATAATTAATAATTTTGCACTAAATTACCTAGAAAAAACTGCGCTTTGTGCATTTATTTTATTAATTAACAAATATTTTTTCATATCATACAAACATATATATATATACTGCTTATTTATCGTACATTAGTTCTTTAATTAATTAAGATTAATTTCATTAATATTAATTCAACTTCATTCTAAAGTAATACAAAAATAATTATTATCTATTAGAAAAATTATATGTATTTTTATAATAAAGTGTTTTTGTAGTTGGTGTTCTATCCAATCTCTACGCATTTCACTGCTCCACCGATTATTTATTTTTACCCCTACTGTACTCCAGCTTGATAGTTTCCACCGTCTGTCCAGGTTTAAACCCTTGATTTACGAGTGACTTAAAACGTCACCTACAAATGCTTTAAGCCCAATTATTATGAATAACGCTTGCAACATCTTATTTGTATTTCAATTAATTGAAAAAAAAACATATTTCAATTATACGAATATTATTATGAAATATAAAGATTAAATATGTTCGCTCATAAACTTAACTGAAACATATATGAGTTAATAATAGAATTAAATTTAAAAAATAATAATAATATAATATTAATTAATAATCTTGCATTTATTTCTATGACAACTATCACTATTGCATATTAGGGAAAAATATATTAATAAAAGTGTATTTATTTTAGTAATTCCTTATACCAACGAAATTTTGTGTTAATTATTTCAATGATTACACATCTTTGCCCAATGTGATTAATTAGTTAATCATATTTTTTTGCGTGACTTAATGGTTACGTATCTTTCAGCATGCGACTGATTGGTTACTCCGATAATGAATCGTTAATTTTTTCCGTTTATTAATTAATATTTTTAACATGATTTTGAATTATTAAATGACTATTATGTCATTCTCCTTCTTGAACTGTTCATCTTCTTCATTCTTGACTCAATTCCACCCAGCAATCACTCTTACACAAGATGAAACCAAGCTGCAAAAGCCACCTAGGTAAACCTAGGCCAAAGTTCTCCTACTTTTGCAATGCGACATGAACCACCTTCAAAAGTGCAGCTCAGTGGAGTTCTTCCGAACCCTAATTTGATTGAAGACGAAGACTATATGCACTTCGTTCGTAAGAAAACTCCAGCAAGAAAAAGTGCTCTCGAGCTATACAAGAAAGAGAGATCAAATGCTCGGCCTGATATTTGAGACCTTAACGCGAATATTCACGCGATCTCACCTGTTAATTAATAGAATTTGACATAGCCATCCTCTTCTCAGTCGGCACCTTAGACAGAGCCAATCTCGGAGGCGCTCCTCATTCGTGTCCCACGATATACCACCGACAAAAAGCTCAATCGACTGGATCTGGATCTGCACCGGATTCATAAGAAAATGAATTCATCCACATTAAAGCTCAATCGACTGTAAATGAATTCATCCAGGTTAAAGCTCAATCAACTCGATCTGCACCGGATTCATCAACCCAGAAAATTAGTTCAATCAACCCAGAAAATGAATTCATCAAGTACCAATTTTGCTTTCAACCAGTTTAGAAAATGAAGGAGGACCCAAACAAAATCAAATGAAGCATGAAATGTCCTTGTTGTTAATAAGCTAATTAAATAGGGGTAATATTGTCATTTTATATGTTAGAATAGTCACTTAACTGAGAAATCTAACGGAGGACAGTAAAAATGATCAATTAATCACATGCTGAAACTTATGTAACCATTTTGCACAAGTTATAACAAATTAGTCACATGCACAAAGATACGTAACCATTGAAGTAATTAACCCTTTTTTATTCGCAAAATATTGTTGAGATAGAAGTATATACCACTCATGTTCCAAAATATTGTAATAATTTATTAAGAAACTATCTTAATAATATTTATTAAATAGTTTTGTTCATATCCTAAACTTTATGTTGCATGCATAATCGTAATTATGTACAATGGTATTAATATTTGAGTATTATTTTTAATTAACTCATATGTATTATACATAATTATCCTGTTTTATTCTAAATTTATTTTGTAATAGTAAATTGTAATACGTGTACATACTTACTTTATATGAAATATAATATTATAAATTTTAGTATTTTAAAAAAGAATTACTAACTAAAATAGACTTAGAAAAAATCATAGTATACATAGTTGAAGTTTTATCATTTATACGAAGAATGAATTAGAAATTTTAAAGTAAGTTTCGTAATATGTACATATGAATTAGAATTGTATATATTCATTAGATATTATAAAATTAAATTAGGACAGATATACTATATTTAAAAGTATCATAATTCTATATATAACTTAGCCAAATTGATAAATAAGATAGATATATACTCGAATTGTTTTCACATACACTTAAATTTAACTATATTTATTGAAGAATACAAAAATATCATTAACTATTAATTTAACTACCCAATATCATAATACAATTTTGTAAAATAATGTCAAATTTTATAGCGGAAAAATATTAGAAAAACAAGTTATCTTTTCGTTAAAAAAATTTATTTTAAAAGGAAAAGGAAAACCGAATGAAAAAGAAAGTTCCAAAACATACAATACAACTAAAGAGGAGAAAAGCTTCGGTGAAGGAGGGCCAAGTAAGACATAAGCCACGACAACCTGAGGATTTTGAGAGATTGAGTAAAAATCTATCGATCAACAATTATCGGTCTCAGTTTCTCGTGTGGTATTTAAACTCCGAATGATTTAGGAATATCTCCCTCATATTCAATATTGAATTTGTATTTTCTAATGTAAATGAAATTGAGGTTTTATCTACATATATTATATATCTATGTATAATATATATATATATATATATATATATATATGTGTGTGTGTGTGTAATATATATATTATGTATGTGTAATATATATATATATGAAATAAAATAATAATTTCAAAACTGACTTAAGTCATTTCTAAGCTTTGATGAATGTTACAACTCGATCTTTGGAGTCTCTGCCCATTCTGAAACTTGATGGAGTGTTATAACCCAAATTAGAAAAGTTTTGGGCCATTTCTGCAATTTTTTTTAAAAAAAATTTCAATTCAGCTCAAAATTTCTAATAATTATATATTGTTCCCTGAACCTTTTTGGACATCCCATCACTTCTCAAAATGTTACAAATACATCCATAATAATGCTTGAGTTATTTTGGAACTTTACCAAGTGTTACATATAAGTCCATAATAGTTTGGGGACAATTTTGTAATTTTAAAAAATATATTTTTAGTTCAGTAATAATGTTTAAATAATTGTGTTTTGGTCCCTAAACGTTTCTGGACATCTCATGACTTCTCAAAGTGTTGCAAATTGGTCCAACGTGCTTAATATCTTCAAAATCATCCATGTATTTTTTACACGTTTAAAATAGCTCCAAAGTTAAACCACTTTTTTTCGAGCACGATTAATTTTATTCTCTTGTTTATTTATTTGAAATTAACTCATAAATAAAAAAATATGGTTCTACATGGTTTGTTTAATTTAAAGAAAATGTGTATAATCTTTTTGGTCAAGCATGATCAAAACGGGTAATTCGAGTAAATTGGTGAAAACGAATTCAAAAGAAAACGAAAGTACCAAAAATGCAGATTATGGACTCGCGAGCTCTTAAGACGTAATCAAACTCCCGAACTCGATTCTCTGGACGTAGACCTTTCCAAGCCCTTGGATGTTAACACAATGTACTCTAGGCAAATTTTAGGATTCTAATTAGCCTCTAATTAATTGGTGGCGACTCTATCATTTTTCGATCCGGTTGATGACCCCGCTCGATCGGACTCGTCGCTCGCTAAGACCCGACATTTTCGAGCGAAAAGAAAATAAGGGTCGGGGAAAGTCGGATCCGATGTCCGACAATTTGGCGACTCTGCTGGGTAACTTATGTGTGTAGAGGGTTTATGCTTTGTCATGTTATATTTAGCCCTATCTGTTTTGACCGTTTACTCGTACTTGCAGTTTAAATCTTGCCCGAAAGACGATGTAAATGTTATAATTCAAAAAACGATTTTAATTCTCGTGTTGCGCACACCATGTTGCTTACCATTACCCACTCGGACCTGGAGTACCTTAAGAGCTTAGGAAGTTTAGTAGGGGAATGCGCCCGAAGCGGTTTGGACCGCCACCACGCCCCTAAAAATCTCAACTCGACGATCGAAATGGGTTTGTGATCCTCTTTAGGGGGTGACGTTCTGCTGGTTCAGAGGACCTAGAAATTCCATCCATTTAGAACAAAAGCTCCACACAGTGTTTAACATTTACCAGTTTTGTGTGTATATCCAATTTTGGGCCTAACTGATATAAATGAGAATTCAGCTCAAGTATTTGGATGTGAGATTGACCCACAGTTCATGCAGAAGATTTGACCCAATTGTTGTGATTTAAAAGTTAGCTCAACAACTATATATGTAAGTTCGACCCATTATGTAAATGTGTTTTGTTTTGGCCCTAGATCATGACATGTATAGGACTGTGTCTTTTGTATTATATATTTCAGACTTCTGTAAATGTAATACGAACCTTAGTAATTAAATTTACATTTTCACACTTACATTGCATTTTTCTTTAAAAACAATGTAAGTTCTGTTCATTCTTTCTTGTATCCTTAGGACGTTTCACACACATCTTTGGTAAGGATGAAGCAAACAAATCATTGCCCCACGTTAAGGTCGTACAACCCCTACAATCGAAATTGACCGAATAGGGAAACTCATGACAAAAGGGGATCTGAAATACGCGAACGAAAAGATTGACCAGGTTCACAAGCTCGCAAATGACAAAGTCAACTGGGCTCTCTTGGACGCCTTGTGTAACTTCAAAATGTGGAAAGCATTTTCTTCATGATTAAGAACAATAGAATACGTTCACAAGTTTTATTCGTCACCTGCAAGTCCGTCTTTCAACCCGGAGGAGATAATCGGGGATATACCGAAACAACCATAGTGAGTCTAGCATGTGAGGGCACCTTGGAAAAATGTGGCAGCAACATAGCTGAGTTCAATGACACCCTTGAACATTTCAGATGAAGGCCGATGCGAATAAAAAGATTTTCAAATGCATGTCCTCGACCCTTCTTTGAACTAAGGAACAAGCAACAAATGCACTCAATGAGTTGCGCCGTCGTGTGAAACATCTTAAAAACTAGACATTGATTGGCCAAATCCTTTTAAAGTATTTTTAAGAAAAACTGTTGTCATATTTTTAATCAAAGTCCACAAATGGAATGAACGGAACAAGTATAATTTTCAAAATCAATCATGCATGATCAAGTGTGTATTCATTCTTCTTACTATGGTATTTTGAACTCAGGTTTCCGGGAACCCATGTGACATAGAACAATTCCAGCAGCTCAAGAACACGAGGAGAGAATCATCTAGATAGAACAGAACATGTACTATGAGTTCCCGCATAGTGCAATCAATCATTGGCAGGGCCTCCCAGGTCGAGCGGATTTATTGCTCTTTTGAGCGTCAGGCGACCATGACTACTACAGTATCCCCAACTTTGTCTTCCCGAGCAACACTCTTGCCCGTAGCACCTCATCAATCCATGCAAGGTACTTTTGTCTTGCCCGACTAATTCCTTCCTCCCACATGTGGTCATCCTGACCAAGCTCCACCTACCACATGTGGTCAGCAAGCTCCACCCCACACATATGACCATCCTGACCAAGCTCTATCTTCCACATATGACCATCACACACCTGGTAGCTCATATGGCCATCAAACACCTGGTAGCTCTGAGGAAGAACCAAAGTGTTTTTTGGGCTGAGTTTTCATCCAAATTTCAAAGATTACGAAATCGCCTGGAGGAAATGTTTAGCCGAGAATTCAAGGACATGGTTGTCCTCTACCCTTGTCGTTTCATTTCCTGGCCCACCACAAGTGATCTGATCTGATGACGTTGATATTCGCGAGAGCTTGTCACACTTATTTTCAACCGGCATAAACATTGAAGCTCTACTCGATGAAGCTCCCTCATGCCTTTTTGTTTGTTCACTAGCTATTAGGAAACCCTTGCCAGATTCGACTCTATACAAATAATCATTCGATGATACACATTTTAGATACGTGAATATTGAAAACGTTGAGCGTATAATGGAAGAAATTCATGAAGGTTGTTGCAGCCCATACATGAGTGTTCAATACTTGGATACTTTTTATCAACCTTGACAGCTTACTGTGTAAAACACGTCCAACATTGTCACCTTTGTCAAATTTTCGCGGACTAAATCCACGTGCCACCGCATGAGCTCTATCCCATGACTTCCCCATGGCCTTTCTCAATGTGGGGCATCGATGTAATCGACATGAATTCTCCAAAGGCGCACAATGGTCATCAATCAGTATTGGCAGGGATCGACTACTTCACCAAATGGGTAGATAATATAACCTTGGCATCAATAATGGCAAAGGCCATCGAATGCTTCATTAGACAGGACATCAACATGTGTCAAGGGGTGTCGAAGACAATCATCACCGGCAATGCGAGAAATTTAAATAACAACTTAGTCGATGGGTTGTGATCAAGCATAAAATTTCATCTCCATATCACCCACAAATGAATGGCACAGTGGAAGCAACAAATAAAGGACTAGCACGACAAGCTGCCTTAAGTACTCATGGCATACATAACCTCAATACGAACATAAATAGGGGCAACCCCATTCTTCCTTGTTTACGGGACTAAAGCCGTGTTGCCAATTGAAGCATAATCCCGCCAGCTAAGATCCTCGTCGAGGCAGAGATGGACGAGTCAGAGTGGGCGAGGTGCATATACGAGCAATTGAACCTCATGGACAAAATGTAGCTCATCGTGCTGTGCCACGAGCAATTGTACCAGCAACACATGACTCATGCATTTAACAGGAAGATGCGCCAAAGAGAATTGCAAGCGGACAATCTAATTCTCAGAAAAAAAATCCTTCGAGTCAGTCAAGACTCTCGAGGAAAATTTGTGTCTAAAATATGAAGGGTCTTATGTGGCCAAAGAGGAGACATGATCATCACCGACAGGGCGGTTTATGCAAAATTTAGGGAAGAAGGGCATGATTAAAAATCCCTAATAAGGGCGATCATGGCAAAAGAAAACGAATCAAATCTCTGCTAGGTTGAAAACTCGAAAGGGCAACCTAGGAAACATTTAAGGGAACCAAGAGGTGCGGTAAAATAAATACTGTAGCAAAAGGATAGAAAGTTGAGAGATTAAAAAAAAATTTCAAGTCAATCCAGACTCTCGAGGCACGTTTTTGCCTAAATATGAAGGGGCAAGAGGTTTTCAGAAGAAGAGCCATGATCGTCACTGATATGGACGACCAAAATCTCTCCAGTACGATCAATATGGATGCAGTCAAAAACAAATCTTAAAGGGCTCACAACTAGAAAACGAGTCTCCAAAAGTGAAAGAAAATTCCCGCTAAATCGAAAAGCCGAAGGGGAGGTTTAGGCAAAATTTAGGGAAGAGAGACGTGATTAAAAATTCATAAAAATGTTGATCAAGGCAAAAGGAATGGAATTAAAAATCTATGATAGGTTGAAAACCCAAAAGGGCAACCTAGGCAAAAATTAAGGGAACCGAGAGGTGCGGTTCCATCATAGCATGAATGGATTTAGGGAACTCCATCAAGAAGGACTCCAAAGTCGATAATGAGAAAACTGGTCGAGAAATCCGCGCAAACAGTCGAACATCTCGAGAAGGGTTTTTACCTCCTAAGTGAATTACAAGCTGATGAGCGGAGTCTTTAGGTATTCAACCTCCGCAAGTCATCCTCGACGACCAGAACTTGTAGGTGTCCAACTTCTAAGAGTCACAAGCTGACAATGGGAGTCTTTAGGTGCTCAACCTCCATAAGTCATCCTCAACAACCAGAACCTGTAGATGTTCAGTTTTTGGTAATTACAAACCGACGAACGGAGTGTTTAAGTGCTCAACCTCCGTTAGTCATCCCAAACGACCAGGATCAGTAGTTATCGAGCTTCTGGGAATCACAAGATGACGAGCGGAGCCTTTAGGTGTTCAGCCTCAGCAACTCATCCCCAACAAGTCACAAGCCGACGAGCCTCCGCAAGTCATCCCCAAGGAGTCACAAGACGTTGAGCAAAGCCGATAGATGTTCAGCCTCCGCAAGTCATCCCCAACAAGTCACAAACCGATGAGGGGAGCCTTTAGGTGTTCATCCTCTGCAAGTCATCCTCGACGACCAGGACCTGTAGGTGTCCAGCTTCTGGGAGTCACAAGTTGATGAGCGTTAAGGCGCTCAGCCTCCGTAAACCATCATGAACTATCGGGACCAATATGCGTCTAGCTTCCGAAAGCTGCGTGATGATATCTGTCTACAATGTAAATAATGAATCGAGATGAGACAAAATCAGTTATTTGTCTATGAACACACACTCCTAAGATCACTTCCATGAGCGCGTGTTCAAAGAGAGGAACCTGTAAACACCTAATTTTGGCTCGGAGTTAAAATAATGTACACAAGAAACCGAACCGAGAAAAATTGAATTGAACTGAACCGCCCCACTATCACACTCTACCACCTCTTATCCCACTGCCGAACCGACCACACTAGCACAACATAAGCCACGTTAAGGAAGGGGAAAGACATATAAGCCACGACAAGGTGATGATTTTGAGAGATTGAGTAAAACAAATATCGGTAATTATTGGTCTCGGTTTCTCATACGGTATTTAAACTCCGAATGATTTAGTTATATCTCTGTCATATTCAATACTAAATTTGTATTTTTTAATGTGAATGAAATTGAGGTTTTATGCACATATATTATATATCTATGTATAATATACATGATACTACTTAGCGTATTTCTCAACTTTGATGAAGGTTACAACTCGATCCTTGGACTCTCGGGTCATTTTGGAACTTTATAAGGTGTCATAAACCAAACCAGAAAAGTTTTGGGCCAGTTATGCAAATTTTAAAAACATTTTTTCAATTCAGCTTGAATTTTTTAATAAACATTTTGTTCCCTGAACTTTTCTAGACATCCCAACACTTCTCAAAATGTTACAAATAAGTCCAGAATAATTTTCTGGTTATTTTGGAACTTTACCAAGTGTTACAAATAAGTCCAGAATAGTTTGAGGCCAATTCTATAATTTTTAAAGATATATTTTCAGTTCACTTATAATGTTTAAATAATTGTGTTTTGGTCCCTAAACGTTTCTGGACATCTCATGACTTCTTAAAGTGTTGCAAATTGGTCCAACATTCTTAATATCTTCAAAATCATTCATGTATTTTCTTGACATGTTTAAAATGACTCCAAAGTTAAATCACATTTTTTTTCGAGCACGATTAATTTTATTCTCTCTTGTTTATTTATTTGAAATTAACGCATAAATAAAAAAGTGCTTGTAGATGGTTTGTTTAATTTAAAGAAAATGTATATAATATTTTTCTTCAAGCATTATCAAAACGAGTAATTCAAGTAAATCGATGAAAACGAATTCAAAACAAACTAAAGTACCAAAAGCGCGGATTATGGGCTCGCGAGCCCTTAAGACGTAATCAAACCCCAAACTCGATTATCTAGACGTAGACCTTTCCAAGCCCTAGGATATAAACACCACGTACCCTAGGCAAATTTTAGGATTCCGGTTAGCCTCATTGTGGTGCTTCGGTCGGCATGGGCGAGACACGGCAATGTCACTATATCGGAAGAGGAGGCGGGTATAATGTTGTTCGACTTTGAACAACAAGAAGATGCGGATCAGATCCTAGACCGATCACCATGGACAGTAAATGACAACATCCTAAACATAAAGAGATGAGATCCGATTATGGGAGTAAAGGAGGTGGAATTCCACAAGGTAAATTTCTGAACCCAAGTGCATAACCTAGGGCGGGAAATATTTAGTGATGCCAATACCTGGAAGATAGGAGATATGATAGGAAAATTCCTAGAGATTGAAAAGAATGTTGGGAGAATAAGTAGGAGCTATATGAGATTATGGGTGGAAGTGAATGGGGAAAACCACTGATGGCTGGATTTTGGTGGAAGAATTCCCACAGGGTGAATAGATGGGCATCGATAAAATATGAGCGACTGTTGGATTACTGTTATAGATATCACATGTTGGGTCACACGACTCAAGCATGCAAAGCGGAGGTACAAATGGTGGAGCACGATCCAAGTATACCAATATATGGTATGTGGCTTGTTGGGATGCGAGCGAAGCAAACCACTCCGAGGCAACACGCGGGAGGGGATGAGGGCCAGAGATCGAAACAAAGACAGGGCGTGAGAATATCGTGGTTTAACATTATGCCCGAGGTTAGGGGAAAGAGTACGGATACGACAAAACAACAAGGACAACCGGAGGCACCACATGACCATGGTATAGACCGGATCAGATGATTTAGAGCCCGACGAACCAATAAGACCAAACCAGCCATAGAAACCGACCGGATGATTTAGAGCCCGACGAACCACCAAACATGAAAGCCTTAACCATCCATCTAACCCCACACCGAGCCGATCAAACCACAATGCATAAGCCGAAATCAACCCCACTACCCCAATCGCTAAAGACCGAACCGAGCCGAAGCTACCCCCATCCATTTCATATTTACCACCCCACCGAACCAACCCAACCAATGATTACATACCTATCTGACAACCCGACCCAAGTAGACCCGATTGATACCACTACCATCATCCACACATACCTTGTAGAGAACCACCCGACACACTACCCACCTCCCCCCAACAACCGAACCATAACCCTCCATCCGGCCTAAGCCCATACCTAAACAAGATGACATTGAAGCGAATCGGGGAAGAAATGGTGATAGGATATAAGTGTGTCATACACTTAAGTTTAGGGGTAATTTCGTAATTAGTTTTATCTTTATTACCACGACTATAAGTGTATCCTCAGTATTTTCCTTTCCTTTCTCTTCGATTCTTCTTCAATCTGTAGATGTTATCAAGGTATCAGAACTAAATCGAGCATGATTTCATCCTTAAGTTCAGTTACTCGCCCGAACCAATGGATGATTCTTCACCAGCCATTGCCAACAAGAGAGTAGCGCAGCTTGTTGGAGAAGAAAACTTCCAATCATGGAAGCAACAAGTTCTGCTATCCGCCCGTGGTTACAACCTGGAAAGTCATCTGCATGGCATGAATGTGGCTCAATATCTGGAGGTTGAGACAGGAGCTGCAATACTGAACCCAGCATATGCGAAGTTTTCTGCAGCAGAACAACTCACTTGCATCCTGGCTGCTTGCGTTGGTCTCGTCTCAGGTTAGTAGAGGCTTGATAAGATGTATGTCTGCTGCTTCTATCTGGCAAACATTGCATCGAGATTTCTCATCATCATCCACTACTATAATTATGCATCTTTATGACCGACTTAAAGGTTGTAAACATGTTAACCAATCTATGTGTGACTACTTGAATGAGATTCAAACTACTTGCGATAGTTTAGCTAGCTGTGGGCATCCTATAGATGAAATGCAGCAAATCTCGACTGTTTTAAATGGTGTAAAGGGTCATTTTGATAATTTTATAGCTGTTATACATGCTAGCCAAAATCCTTACACCATTGCCTCTTTGAGCTCTATTCTGCTTGATGCTGAAGCAAGACAGTCCGATTTACTGTTTGATTCAAATGTGTCTGCAAATGTTACTGCTGTTACTTCTCATGTATCTGCTAAAACTGGTCAAGCATATGTGGAGGGTATTTCAGGGGTGAAGGATGTCATATCGGTTTCGCCTACCACCGCTGGTCTGTTACCTACGCCTCAGGGACACCCAAGCAACTTTGGAATTCAGTAATATGGAAGAGGCAGGGGCGTGGCCGTGGCTATGGCAATAACAAGCCACAGTGCCAGTTATGTGGCAAGTTTGGTCACCTCATGCATCGCTATTTTCATAGGTTCAATGTTCATTTCACAGGTGTCACAGATCCAACATCAAACTCAGCTACACCCACAGCTCTTCGCCTCAAGCTCAACACTCATCTCAGTCACAGGTAAACAAGTCCCAGGTTCATCCATACTCTGCCAAGTCTGGTACTACATCCTTACCTGCTGTTCAGACTCACCAGTGGTGCAATACTCCCCATATCCGGTTTCACCTTATCCCCAACCTGCACCACCCATTTATCCTTATATATATTCTCCCCTGTTTTGGCAACCTTGCTCCTCCAAATGCTGTGTTTCCCCGTCCTCAACTGTCTGTTCCATCTGCCTCATCTCAGTCCACCTCGCCATCACTCTTCCAAGCAAATGTTGTGTGTGTCTCTTCTGCAGTTCCGACTGAGGGTGGCTGGTTTCCCGACTCTGGAGCAACAAATTATCTCACCAATGCCAAATCAGCTCCTCATATGACAGCACCTTATTCCGGACCAGGTAAAGTACTTGTTGGTAATGGATCTTCTCTTCACATCTCGGCTGTTGGTTCATCCTTCATTCCTTCTCCTTACAAACAGCTAGTTCTGAATAACATGTTATATATACCAGCTATCACTAAATTCAAAGTATACCTCCCTGTGTCTCAGTATACCTGATTAGTGACAGCTGGTATATATAACATGTTATTCAGAACTAGCTGTTTGTCAGGAGAAGGAATGAAGGATGAACCAACAACCGAGATGTGAAGAGAAAATCCATTACCAACAAGTACTTTACCTGGTCCGGAATAAGGTGTTGTCATATGAGGAGCTGATTTGGTATTGGTGAGATAATTTGTTGCTCCAGAGTCGGGAAACCAGACACCCTCAGTCGGAACTGCAGAAGAGACACACACAACATTTGCAAAGGATAATCAGGTATACTTTGAATTTCATGTGACACACTGCTTGGTCAAGGACTCACTCTCCAACCGTGTGATGCTCAAGGGGTTTGAATCTGGGGGTCTATATCGTCTTGATTTTTCTAGCTTTCTGTTTCCTAGTAGTAGTCTAGCTTTGTCGGCTGATGTCTATCCTGATCAGTGTCTAAGTCTTGACAATAACTATGAGTCTCTATGTAATAATGTTGTCTTGCCTGCTGAAACTTCAGGATTGCAATTGAATGATAATAAAACTCTGCACTTTGATGGTGATACTGCTGTTTTAGACTCTAATTCTGCTGATATTGCTGATATTCAGTCTGGTTGTGTTCTACCTGATTTTGAATTGAATTGTTTTTTGTCTAATTTAAAGTCTAATGATTCATCTAAGCTGTGGCATATGCGCTTAGGCCATTCATCTAAGAATATTTTTGTTAATTTTCTCAGACTTCAAAACTTTCCTACTAATCATATATCGACTGAATGTGCTGCTTGTGCAATTGGAAAGAGAAAGACTCAACCGTACCCCTCTTCGACCACAGTCTACTCTCATCCACTGGAGCTAGTTCAAGTGGACCTATGGGGCCCTGCTCCATTCACTTCAAGTAACAACAATTATTATTTGAGTATTGTTGATGCTTTGAGTCGATACACTTGGATATACTTCTTACCTCGTAAATCTGACGCTGCTAAAGCTTTCTGTGACTTTCATGTCTTAGCCAAAAAACAGCTTGGAACCAAACTGAAGGCGGTTCAATCAGATGGAGGAGGTGAGTTATTCTTTCTCACTAAATATCTTGCTCAATTTGGTATAATTCATAGAGTCACCTGCCCGTACTCCAGTCAGCAAAACGGTATGGTTGAGCGCAAGCACCGCCATATTGTTGAGCTTGGTCTGACCCTTATTGCTCAATCCTCTGTTCCTCTACATTATTGGACTGATGCCTTCTTCACTACAGTGTTTCTCATCAACAGACTTCCTTCTATAACCTTGAACAACTGCTCTCCTCATGAGCTTCTCTTTCGGTCTAAGCCTGATTATTCCTTTTTACGTGTGTTTGGATGCCTTTGCTTTCCTCATCTTCGCCCTTATCGATCTAATAAACTCTCCTTCAGATTTGAATTGTGTCTTCATTAGCTTCTGCTCTGATCATCATGGTTACCGTTGTCTCTCCTCATCTGGTCGTGTCTATGTTTCCCGCAATGTTGTTTTTCATGAAACAACTTTACCCTTTGCTGACACTACTAGACCTTTCTATGCCTCTCAAACTCCTAAGTGGTCAGCTCCTTCTAAACCATTCTTTATTCCTTGTGACCATTTCTTCCAGCAGCCCACCTATGTTCCAACTTCGGTGTCTCACTCTTCTAGACCTTCTCCTCCAATTCCCACCTTTTATGAGTATGTTTTACCCTCAGCTACCCCTGTTACTTCACCAGAAGTACCTCTCAACCATGCTGCAACAACTTCATTACCTACCTCAGCACCAGATGTATATTCTCCTACTGGTGTCTGCAGGTATGCACCATCTGGTTCTGCTCTCATGCCTGTTGAATCGTCTGGTGTTCCTACCTTACCTCACCCTTATCTGCTTCTCAACATAATAAACATCAGTCATCCTCTGCTCCATCTTCTTCTAAATCCTCTGTAAATGTGCACCCAGTGCAAACTCGATCCAAAATTTCTCTTCATGGATTAACAATGTCATTGGTAAACCTGAAAACTTGACTCACACTGAGCCACGCAACATTCATGAAGCCCTTCTTTCTCCACACTGGTCCAAGGCGGTTCAGGAAGAACTCACGACCCTATCATTAAACAACACTTGGAGCATTGTCTCTCTTCCTACATGGCGGATTTCCATTGGATGTAAATGGTTATTTCGCATAAAACAAAATGCTGAAGGGGACATTGTCAGGTATAAGGCTCGCCTTGTGACCAAAGGTTTCTCTAAAAAATCAGGCTTCGACTTTCAGGATAAGTTTAGTCCGGTGATCAAATCGGCAACTGTTTGCATCGTATTATCTTTAGCTCTAACTCACAAATGGTGCATAAGACAGGTGGATATCAATAATGCCTTCCTTCATGGGGATCTTCAAGAAGAAGTCTACATGGTTCAGCCCCCAGGCTTTGAGCATCAGTCAGCTGATTCATCTCCACTGGTGTGCAAACTGCAAAAAGCTCTCTATGGTCTAAAGCAGGCACCTCAGTCATGGTTTGAAAAACTAAAATCATTTCTTCTTAACTCTCTTGGTTTTAAAGTTTCAATGTCTGATAGTTGTTTATTTATCAAATCAGATTCATAATATTTTGTGCTTTTATTAGTATATGTCGTTGATATTGTCATTACCGGCACCTCTTCTCAACTTGTATCTAATATTGTTGACTCCATTAACATGCAGTTCAAACTCAAGGATCTTGGGAGCCTCAACTACTTCCTTGGTATGAAAGTTGTCTCTCGGGACGAGTTCATTCTTCTAAATCAGAAAATATACATCTTGGACATGCTTGACAAGGTTGGCGTAGCTGATCAAACCAGCTTCCCTACACCCATGACAGGTACGTGTCTATCACTATCAGGTATGAGAATGTGTGATGAACCATTTCATGACGAAACATTATACAGAAGCACAATTACTGCCCTTCAACATGTTTGTGTCACAAGACTTGATATCCATTTTGTTGTAAACAAATTAAGCCAGTACATGCATACTCCTAACATAAGCAACTGGAAAGCTGTTCTTCATGTCCTAAGATACCTCAAGGGCAGTCTGAATCATGGCCTCCTATTTCAAACCACTCATTCCCCTACTACTGATATATCTCTAACATCTTATTCAGATGCTGACTGGGGGGTGACTATACTGATCGTAGGTCTATTTCAGGACACTACCTATTACTCAATGGAAATCCTATAGTACAGAGCTCCAAGAAACAATCTGTTGTTTCCAGATCCAGTGCTGAGGCTGAATTTCGAGCTATTGCAAATGCAGTGTGTGAGATAATTTGGATTCAGTCTTTACTGAAGGAAATTGGCATGCATCTGCCCTCTGCTCCTGTCATCTGGACTGACAACACTAGTGCGGTAGCACTATATGAGAATCCCATTTAGCACTTCAAGATGAAACATGTGGAGATAGACCTGTTCTTTGTTCGGGAAAAAGTTCATTCAGGGGACATCATAGTTAACTTTATTCCTGCTTCTGAACAAACTGCTGATATTCTAACAAAACCGTTAACTGAAAAACACTTTGTCCCTTGCAAGAAGAAGCTCAGAGTGTTCTCTCTTGAAGAAGTGGATGATATTAGGGCTTCGTCCATCCTCTCGGGTCCTTCTGGCTCTGTCTAGTGATGCGGTGTAGTCTGTAAGTCTTCTCCTGTACTCGAAGACTGAGCTCCCCATTTATCTATCCCATCATTTGTTTAGTTCTTCGGGTATGTGTTGGTGGCTCTATTCTCACTAGGATCTCATTTGCAGTTCGACACCTCACTCACTAGGCACCTCTTACTCATTTTACTGGTTTACTCATGTTCAGCTTAGTATGCACCTGCTTAACTGTGCTTGATCTGCAGAACATGCTGGTTTTCAGTGCATATGTATTTCTACTTAACTATGATTCTTTATCTTTGCCTTTGTGCATCTGCTCAGCCTCACTGTTGTTAAATATCCTTTAGCTAGGATCCCTGCTGGCATAGGGCATGATTTGATTCCAAAAATAGGGTGATACCTCAAGAAAACGACAAGATACTTCACGTAATCACCCTTGAGGAAGAAAAGATCAAGGCTCAAAACCTTGCAATCATGCTGGTAAGATAGGAGCACAAACTCCTCTGTCAGATAATACTTGCTGAAAAAGAAATATATATATACATTCTGTCCTGTCAACTGGAAATAAAGAAAGAAAAATATTACATCAAAGCGTATGAGAATATATATGTGAGGCTGTGAATGATGCATTGGGTGACTATGAAGGATCATTTATAGTGAGATTTCTCCATATGTTTCTGTTATCACCTGTTGTGCAGACTGATGTATGGTTACTCTTGTGCCTTATCAAGCTCTCATGATGTAGAACAGTTCTATGTTTAAGGGTGTGTTTTCTATAAGTATGAAGCACTGTTCACAAACACCTTAAATCAAATTAATAACAATTCCAGTGTTCCTCAGTATTTTCCTTTCCTTTCTCTTCGATTCTTTTTCAATATGTAGATGTTATCAGATGGAGGATCAACCCGGGACAAAACGTATGAGGAAACAGGAGGAACCGACCGAAAACTCGGGAACAGGGATAAGGAAGACACCGAGGAGGAAACTGACCAAGATCAATCACAACAGAGAAAAGAGAACCGAGAAGAGAAAGGTGGCACAAAGCGAACAGGAGGAATCACACGAGGTGAAAAAGGGTTGTGGTGGCTGTCCCGGAACAACTACGGGTGCCCAATGAGTGCTATCCCCTGGAGCTGTCAGGATTTGGGGTCTGCCCTGATGGTTCAACACTTACAAGACCTCAACAAAAGGTATCACCCAAACATCATATTCATAATGGAAACAAAAAATGGGGATACCTACTGCGAAAGGATAAGGACAAGACTGAGATGGAGAATAAGTACTACATATGCTCGAATGAAGCGTCGGGAGGCTTAGCACTGTGGTGGTCATCGGAGACTAGGGTCTCCATCATATATACCGACCCGAATGTCATTGATTGTGAGGTACAGATTTATAAGCATGCTGACCCAATACATGTCACATGGGTTCATGCAAGCACGGTGGCACACGAACGAACACAAAACTGGGACCTCCTACGCATAATAGGTACGGGCCGAAGAGGGAAATGGATGGTGCTAGGAGATTTCAATAGTATATGCTACCAACATGAAAAGCAAGGTGGTATGAGGAAATCATAACGAAAAATGGATGAATTCAAACAATTGATAGATGACTTCAACATGGAGGATTTGGGGGTGCATGGAACCCCCTTTATGTGGTGCAATAATAGGAGTGGGTCAGAAAGGATAATTGTGCGGCTTGATCAGGTCCTTACGAACGCGGAATAGGCATTGCGGCACCAACAAGGGAGGTGAATCAATGAACTTTTCATAGGGCCGGACCATGCATCAATTTTGGTCTAACTCAAGCAACCGAGGAATGGACAAAGGAGATGTTTCAAGTTTGAGGGGAAGTGGCTAGAAAACCCGGCATGCAAGGAGGTAATACGTGATGCATGGGAGAGAACAACAACCTGGAGGGAAATAAAAGAGGTGTATACCAAGCTCCATAAGTGTCGACAAAAGCTCACGGCATGGAGCAAGGTCCATTTTGGCAACAACATGAAAGAGGTCGCAAACATAAAGGCAGCCCTACGGAGTAACAATCAAGGGGTGATGGACCAAGAGGCGATACGGGAGGAGAGAAGGTTAAAAGGGAAACTCCAAACCATTTGGACAAGAGAGGAAACAAAGATCGAGGGTCAAATGGTTAAGGGAGGGGGATAGAAATACCACATTCTTTCACCAAACGACGATAGCGAGGATAAGGTGAAACCAAATATGTCACATGAGAAAGGGAGAATGTCTAGAAATGGAGGGGAGGATAGCCGATGAATTGTATAGATACTATGGGGACATGTTCACATTAGAGCAAACTGAACCAAACCGGGGGATGAGTTCCTCGTATATATGTTGAGCCAAGTAACACCCGAGATGAAGGTAAACCTAACAAGGGAGGTGACAGACACAAAAATTCGGTCGGCAACATACCAACTAGAAGGATCACGTGCGTTGGGTCAGGAGGGGTTCCCGGGTCTGTTTTACCAAAGGAATTGGAACATCGTGGGGGTTGATGTCATCACCGCGGTCAAGGCTTTCTTAAGAACAAGTATCATACTAAACCCCCTAAACAATACTGATATTGTCCTTATTCCAAAAGTGCAAAACCCGACAAAACCCACTGATTTTCGACCTATGAGCTGTTGCAACTTCATGTACAAGATCATTTCAAAAGTGTTGGTGAACTGTTTGAAAACATATCTATCAAATCTTATCACTCCTTTCCAGAGTGCATTTGTATCAGGTAGACACATACAGGACAACATCATGGTAGCACATGAAGTCTTCCATCACCTCCATATGAGCCGAAATGAGAACAAGGTGGAGTGTGCCCTAAAGATCGATATGCAGAAGGCGTATGACAAAGTGGAGTGAGATTTCCTAATCGCCACTCTACAAAAGAGAGGTTTCACGGAGCAATGTTTGGGGTGGATAAGGGCTTACATATCAACAATTACATACCAAGTAGTGGTCAACGGGACCATATGCCCAACACGAGGTATCCGCCAAGGTGACCCCTATCACCTTACTTATTTATCCTGCTTGCGGATGTACTGTCAAAGAGAATGCTCGGGGCAGCCAGGGAGGGGGAGATTCGGGGGATAACCCTAAAGAGACACTACCCGAAACTACATCACATATTTTTTGCAGATGACTCGTTGTTCTTTATTAGGGGATCAATCGACAATGTCGAACACCTGAGGAGGATCCTTGATAGCTACTGTCATGTATCCGGACAACGAATCAATAGGGATAAGTCAACCCTTTATTTCAACAAAGGGGCAGGGCAAACTGAGTTGAATGAGGTTGAGGAAACACTTTATATAAAAAGTACGAGTGACCCGGGCAAATACTTGGGACTACCTTTATATGAGGACGCTCAAAGAATGAGGCACTGGGATTCCTAAAAACCAAGGTAAAGGATAAGCTTCAAGGATGGAGGCCGAGAACTTTGAACCAAGCAGGGAAGGAGGCACTCATCAAGGCAATCATAACCGCGATACCCGCATATATAATGAGCGTGTTCCGGTTACCAAAAACATGGTGCTCGGAAATTGATGTTCTCATTGCGGACTTTTGGTGGGGACAAACAACCGAGGGAAAGAAAACTCATTGGCGGATATGGGAGATCCTAACCAAGGCAAAGGAGGCAGGGGGACTAGGATTCCGAGAATAACAAAATTTCAATACGGCTCTACTCACAAAGATGGCAGGCTGAATAGGTACTGAACCAAACACCCTATGTGCGCATGTCTTAAAGGGGCTATACTTCCCGAGGTGTTCCTTCCTAGAGGCAAAAAAAGGGGTCGAGCATCGTGGGGGTGGAGTAGCATTATGCATGGCCGAGAGATGATGAAACAAGAGGGGGGGTGGATGATAGGCACAGGAGAGAATATTCGAGTGTTCGAGGACCCATGGATATACACAAAGGAGAACAAAAGGGTGAATGCCGAAAATAAGGTGGAAAACGGAGGAAACCTTCGTGTACGGGAGCTAATCAAACCGAACGGGACATGGGACGAGGGACTTGTTAGGAGCATTGTAAACCACAAAGATTCTGAACACATCCTCAATATCCCGTTACCGCATGATGGGGGCATTGACCGAACAAGAGACGGAACGCCAATTGTCTGATCGGTGTACCACAAGCTACGGGAACAGACCGATCAACGAGTAAGGCCGAACCCCTCCAACCAAGGTACATTTTGGAAGGGCCTTTGGGTAACAAAGGCGATACCTAAGTTTAAAAACTTCGTATGGAGACTTGCAACCAATGCCATAGCCATAAAAGCGAATATGGCTAGACGATGTATGAATGTAAGTCCGGGATGCCCAATATGTGGGGAAGTTGAAACAAGAGAACACATGATCCTTGAATGTGGATGGACCAGACTTGTATGGCGCGACGTCTTAAGGTTAAGAGTGGACCAACCAAACAACCTAGACATGGTCCAATGGCTAAAAGTGAGGAGAGCCGAACCAAGGGGACAAGGGGTTTGCAATGATAGGAGGTGGATACTCACATTGCTAACATGTTGGCAAATATGGAAGACAAGGTGCAAAGCGGCTTTCGAAGCAAAACAGCCTAGTTTGAGAGCCTTGATCGAGGAGATTAAGCTAGCATATATGGAGCACCAAGCGAGCCACCGACCTAGCCTAGCCGCGACTATGGACAGAGGACGGACCGAAGACCGATCGCCTCAACAATGGCAACCACTGACGTCAAACACAATCAAGGTAAATTGCAATGCATCGTGGTGTAAGCAATCACGAGGTGACGGAATAGGAGTGGTAACTAGGGACAAGGAAGGCAAAGTAGTGGGTGACCTAAACCGGAGATACCAAAATGATGATATAGAAACAATGGAGGCCATAGCTATACAAGAAGGGGTAAGACTAACAATTGAATCGGGATGGTCAAGTGTTGTAATAGAGACGGATTCACAAGTGGTGCACCAACATATCGTGGACGACCCGAGCCATTGGAGGGTGGCAACCATCATAACAAACATCTGAGCACTATCGTGGCAAATCGAGCAAGTGCAATGGTGAGTGATTCCAAGGACGGCAAATGAATGTGCGAATTGGATAGCCAAACAAGCGAGATTGGGAGTGAGTCTAAATGCTTGGGTCAAAAGACCACCACTTCCGTTTGTATGTTTAGAAGCAAGTGATTGTATGTACGAACATCTGTGATCTTGTATCACGAAGTTTTATTTCATCAAGTAAAGCGTTAATTTGACCCCCCAAAAAACTTAGTGGATTAGATTAGATTGTTAAAAATAACTTATAGAACTGATTTCATATTTTAATAATACATAGTTGACCAAAAACCAATATCTCTCACTCACACAAGGAGGACTCATTCATTAAGCCAGCACCAGGAGAATGAATTCCCCTTATACAGTAAAGTCACATACGAGGTAGCAGTTGTGCGACCGGCAGACAACGAGCAAGGTGTTGCACATCTGTTAAGAGCTACAGCGAATCGCGGTTCTCACACCAGTAGTGTAAATGTATCTTGCACCCTTGGTCATATTATCTTTCTCCAAGTCTAACCACATAAGGATCTTTCAAACCTATATATGCATTGCATCCACAACTGTAGTTGACGCCACGGTTGGTGATCACCTAGCGAACACAGTATAGAGAAGATCCCATAATGACCATCCTCTTCCCACACGACTCCAAGTTAATATCACATCTCGGGTCATACCCATGGTCGTATAGGGTGCGTCGCGGTATGGAATACGCATTACAGCACATGTCCTCTCCCATGAAGCATATGTCCAAATGTTGTACAAATGTCCATCATGCACACAAAGTATCGAACGAAAAGTCACAAAGACTCCCTTTTGACCTCTAAATGGATCGACAAACTAGAATTTTTCGTAGTGCGAAATCTGATAGTTTCATACACAAAGTCTTTTTCGGTCATCCCGAAAGACTTCCAGCATTAAAAACTATCACTAGCCTCACTTAGCCACAAAAGCATAGAAGTTATCACCCGTGTGAGAGGATGATCTAATGTACTTTGACATATTTCAATAAAAACATCACAGTAAGAACACACAAAACACTCAAACTACAAAAACATACATACTAAAATATAATTCAAGTTAAAGAACAATGTATGGGAAATAAAATCAATGAAGTACTACAACTAAGTCTATGCAGTCCTAGAGACTGCACATGTCTCACTAAAGACTCCCTCTTCAAGGTTGGAGAGACGGTCCACGACTTTCTCATCCGTAGACAAGTACTTCAAACGCATTACCTTGTGTCTAACCACGTCTCTAACATAGTTTTACTTCATATCTACTTGTTATGACTTGTGATGATATTTGGGTTTCTTTGTCACTGACATTGCAACTCCAATGATTCAGCAATCAATCCGGAAGTTTCTTCAGCTATATAATATACTGAGTATCCGACACAAGAAACACAAATTTGGCATCCATGGTGATTAGCACAATGTGTGGCTGCTTTTTACTCATCCGCGATATGGCATCATCGGAGAGTAGAGCATAAAGTCTGAGGTGGGTTTTCTCTCATCAAAGTCACCACCACAGTTCGCATCATTATACTCAATCATCAAGAGATTATCGAAGCTCCGAAAAATCTCTTCCGTAGCACAGGGAATGACGATGCCCTTAAGATATTACTTGATCTTATTTACTGCCTACCATTTTTTTTCAAACCGTTTTCAGCTTAGTCCCAACATACCATGTCGATTGCGTGACAAATATCAGGTTGAGTACACACTATTGCGTACATCAGGCTTTCGACTGCCATTGTTAAGAAATTTGTTTTATCTTGTCTATTTATTTTGTTGTCTTCAAAAACATGTCCATGTTGAGAGGTTGACCAATGTAAATTGGAGTTTCAACTGGTTTGCAGTTCATCATGTTGAAGTTTTCCAACACTTCTTTTATGTAGCTTTCCTATGAAAGCTACAAATGCTTCCTACGACGATCTCTCGAGATCTGAATCCCAAGGATGTACGTCGCCTCACCCATGTATTTCATCCCAAATGGACAAGACAACTAGGTCTTTGCCTCTGTAAGGAGCTCCAAGTTGTCTTTGACTATGAGTATGTCATCTACATAGAGAATCATAAACTCAAAGTCTGGTCCAAACATTTTAATGTACACGCAATGATTGTCATCGATCAGGAGAAATCCATTTTTCACGACCAAATCATGCAATTTGTGGTACTACTTCCTAGAGGACTATTTCAGACCATAGATCAATTTGTGAAACTTGCATACCAAGTGCTCATCGCCTTTATGTACAAAGCATTTAGACTGTTTCATATAGATCTTTGCTAATTCACTATCGTATAAGGCAATCTTAACATTCATCCAGTGTAGCTCCACGTATAGACTCACTTCAATAGTCAAAGTCAAACGAATTGTGATGCTAATTTTTTCATCAGCATTGAACTTCGTCATAATAACCCATTTAGCTCCTATTTCAATGTGTCCTCTCCAAGGTCGACGAGTGTCTAAACACTGTTCTTCCTTATAGATTTCATCTCGTCCATAGTGTTCATATCATCCTCCACTACTTTCACCCATTCTTCTTAGAATGGGTCCACTAAGAGCTCTTTTAACGTTTTACGACACAATAAACATCTCGTCAATTATTAGGGTGTTTAGTTTTCCATCACCTTCGAATGCATATTGTTGGGGGGAAATATTTTGTGTTAGCCCACGACCTAACAACTCAATACTACCAGGTGTATGACCATGATCACTCCCACTGGGAATGAGATTCCAATGCTCCCACTATTAACATGATTATTAGAAGAGATTCATCGTCTCCGGTTTTAACTCTCTCACTCTAATTAATAGGTATCTGCTCAACTTGATCTCGAATCTCATATAGAGATTAATCCAAACCAATATTTTCCCTTCTTAAGAAATTCGTTCTTTAAAAAATGTTGCATCTCGTGATTCAATCTCGGTAACAATCCTACTATCCAGGTCGGCTATAAATAGATACCACTTGGAAGTATTAGAGTAGCCAACAAACATACTTTTATTTCCTCTAGGTCCAATCTTCCCACACGTATTTAAGAAATCATGTGTGTAAGCGGCGCACCCCTATGGGTGAATATGACTAAGGTTCAGAACTTCTTCCAGTCCAAAAATCATGTTAAGTGGATTTAACCATCGTCGTCGGCACATGGTTCAAAACGTAGGCAGACGTCTTCGAGGTCTCTCCCCAGATGGAAATCGACAATTCAGTTTGAGCCATATCGATCGAACCTTTTCAAGGAGTATCTTATTGCGCATAGAGGTGGCAATTCAGATCGACCTGGCCCGTTGTACTATACAGGTCAACCCAGACCCGACCCGCCGTATTGTGCGGGCCAGTTTGACAACCCGGACTCGCCTAACCCGCCTATTCCAAAACAAGGCCTTCAGTAATGCTGGAGCTAAACATCCACTAGTGTTGATAAACACACATTAATGTTGTTTCAATTCCTAAAAGAAACATAACATGTCTTAATCTGATCAAGTTTAGAACATAAAGTTTGGAAACATGATTTGAGAGAACAAATTATCGAGAAAATGCTCTTATGAGTTATGACATTCCCTCAAGTGAATCACAAAATCAATTTCACAAACTTGTGTATCACCTAAGGTTTACTTTTACTTAAAAGATCAGTAAGAATGATCCCTACTAGATACAGTGGAAATGAGAAAACCATGCTTTAAATCCAGTCGAGTCAAAGTTCCAACCAAAACAAAGCAAGCGCGAGAAGAAAAAAGACTCAATTCTACAAAGCCGTAATATCTATATGCCTAATCCAACAACAAAAGTTGCTAAAACATTGGGCGAGTCTCGCGATCTTTTGAGAGGTTTCATATATTAATTGTCTGATCTGTGAAGCCTTCTTATTGAAATCGGATCTGGAAGAGAACGCGGATGGAGCTAGTTTAGACGTACTCACTGGAGCATTTTTTTGCAGAATTAGCATATTAGAATTCTTTGATCTTCTTCAGTGTCTCGATCAGGGTCAGAACTCTACAAATGACCCATCTCTTGCGGCGGGTCAAACAGGTCAACCCAAAAATGACCCGCCACACTTTTTCTTACCCGAACCCGAGTCTCTTTCGGGTCGGGTTCAAAATTGTCACCTCTATAAATCATCTATAGAGGGCAGATGACATTTAACCAGGGCAGATGACATTTAACCTCCTATCTAACGGGTATAATCATCTATAATTGTAATAAAAAATTGTTCTATGTGTCATGCCCTATTAAGAGGGTCACATACGTCGGAATGGACTAATGGCAAGGGAAATTCATCTCTAAGTGCTTAACCAAAAGGTTTTCCAGTGGAATTTTGTGTTAGGAAACTTACACAAGTAAACGACTCCACCTGTGGAATGTTGGGCAGCAAGCCACTGCATTCCATGTTGACCTTTATTGCCTAATCTAGATTGTCTTTCATTCACATCACAAATATATCCATGAGTAGAAGAAAACATGAAATCATTATTGTTGGTTAAATCCGAATTTGAAATAATAAATCCACCATAAACAATACTAAAATCAAACAAAGTTGATTCTAAAGTCAATTTGACAGAAGATTAATGAAAAGTCAATCTACAACCGAGTTTAATTAATCCTAAGATTAAAATAACATTTCAGCGAATTTGCGGAGCATAGAGGATATGACTTCAGACTAAGACTCGACCACCGCACAAGCGCAACTCACAAGTTTCAATCCCTTTGAATACATCCACCTTTGCACGAGACTTTATGGTAATATACGAAAACATCACGACTCTTGGCTACGTGATTTGTCGATCATGAATCCACAAAGGACGTGACTCAGTCAACATGTATGTACTAGGAACACAAAGGTCGTTAGATTAGCCATCAAGGTATGCATTCACAAAGTATGACCATTGGCCACAGTTGAAGCATTTCCTGTACTTAGGCTTCGCGGCCTTACGCAAACATTTTCGCGGTATTATTTTTGGAGGACTCATTGGGTTTGCCTCAGTCTTTGTTTGCTTCGCCTTTAGTGCATTTGCGCTATCGCGCCATGCATTACTTCCTCGCCTTAGGCCCAACTACCATGGGGATGTCCTCTTCAACTCAATGTGCCTCCGAACGTGTTCAAAGGTGTTGAGGGCCTTAGAAAGGGTTAGTTGAATTTATATTTGTCACTAAGTGTTTGGCAAAGAGTGGATTATGATCTTGATTTGTTGTCATTGGTCATTGACTGACCATTATCCTCGCAATTATATTGATCATATGTCTCAGAAGATGTCTCGCGGAGTACTGATGATTCACATCTTATATGAATCAAACATGGTGTTGAGTGAGCACAGTTGACCAGTCGTATAGAACCAAGTCTAGCCTGCAAAACATACCACATCCCTTTAGCAGTATTTTGGGCTCAAACTCATAAAGGATGTCATCATCCATTGTACTCAGCATCATGGTGCACGTCTCAGCATCATTAACCTCCAACTCGAAGGGAAATTCTTCTACTGAGTAGTCATTCCAGAGTCGGGTCTTTTCATAATCTTCTTGATGTGGTTAATGGACTTCTACTCAATTAGGACCATCTTTATATGTTTCCTCTAGATTTTATAGTTGTCATCGTTAAGTCTAAGACCTTTGTCCAACTAAGCGATGATTTTCTACGTGGTCGCCTGATTTATCTAACTAAAGGAAATTCTAATAGGATCATGGAGACACAAGCAACAATGTTCTGTTGCATGTGAAAGATTAATCTCAAATCGATAGGACAGACTTAAGAACATACTTAAACCCGGAGGACAAATCTAGCTATGTCGAGAAGCACTCCCTGTTTCTAAGCATGCCCTAAAGCCACTACTATCAATCGAAATACAATCTATATCAATAGTATTTAACGGACTGGAGTCGAACAGATCACACTAAACCAAAGTGTTTGACTCTAACACAAAATAATCGTCCTAGCATTATTCAAGGAAATTCAAAGAACCTCGCAGACTAAGTGATCGGTTCACACTCAAGAACATTTCCATAGGTGTAGTTTGTACTTATCCAAACTTCTGAAAGGCTACTAAGGACAATTCTAAAGGTTTACTATCTATGCTAAGAGAAAACTAGATCTACCTATCTAGGTAATCTAATACAAGCAAGCAAAGAAATAAACCAAACATCTCAATTTTCATATATATTGATACCTTTCAAAAATAAATAAATTTGGGACTAATTTGAAATATTTCAAAAATTTGAGGACCAGAGTCACCCTAACCGTAAATCTGAAAATTAAAATCACCATGAATAAAAGTCTGGGGACTATATCACCATGAATTGAATGTTTGGGGACCAAAGTCTCAACAAATAAAAATTCGGGAACCAAAGTCTCTACAAACAAAATTCAGCGAAGTCTCAACAAACAAAATTCATGGACTAAAGTCTCAACACATAAAAATAATTAACATACTAGACCAATTTTCAAACATTATGTTGCTATCTAAATAATACATAACCTAGTCAATTCTACCAGTCATGGAGCCAAGAGTCAATCATATAAAGTAAGGCAAGACTATCTACCCTGTAAAAAACACAAAGTAATTCAGGGAACTCATGGAACTCACACAATGTTCTATCTGTCCAGTCAAGCAATATAAATGATATAAGGTTCTCCTAGCAATTTAAATGTGTATAACAGTTAATTTAATTAGCCCAAAAATTATTTATGAAAGGGTCCAGGCACAATTACCAAACTGAAACAAGTTATTTGGACCCGCAATGGGTCCATGATCGTTTCCAAGTTCGTTTCGAGTCAATTCAGGCATCGAGGGGCCTCTGAATCAGCATTCATCCCTCTGAACCAGTCTGAACTGGATCAGTCGGCCTATGCCAACCAATCTGGACTAAACCGATCTGATCCATCTCTATAACGGTGTTCGGTCCACCTCTACCTAATGAAGTAGATCAGGTTGAACCGATGTGATCCACCTCCGCAGACTGGACTGGTTCGCCCGGACCGTTCCAACCCATCTTCTTCCTCATATTGTTTCTAGGGTTTTAGTAACCCTAGCAGATGCAGGCGTCAGGGGTTGCACCAGCTGGTCGGCCACAGAGGATGACCAACTGCCATGGGGGACCCATTTTGTTCCTTAGATTGCTTTTAGGGTTTTAGTAAACCTAGCAGCTGCAGCCGCCAAGGGATTCACCAACTGTTCGTCCACAAAGTCTGACCAGCTGCCATGGCGGTTGGCCACCATGACCAGACTCCCTTCGCTCAGGGTCGGCCACGTTCGACCGACCCTTCCCATGGTCTGGGCAAGCCAGAGTCGCGGCCACATAGGTTGTGGTCACCCCAATATGAGGTCGCGAACGCTTTGGCCATGACCACCACCAAGGGGTTGCCGCGACCATAGAGGTCACAGTCACCCCCAAAGGGTTGCAGTCATAGAGGCTGAGACTACCTCACTGGAGAGGCTTCAGCCACAGAGGCCACTTTGCTGGAGGGGCTGCGGCCACAGAGGCTACGGTCACCTTGTCGAGGGGGTTGCGGCCACCATGGTTGAAGCTGCCATGCCTGGGTCATAGCCACCATGGTTGCGGCCTTGGTTTTTTTACGCTGACTACAAGATCCTTTATTGCGGTTGGGATTTCAATGTGCACGACAATTTGAAAACAAACATACTATGGCTATGATACCAATATTAGAATATACTAAACATACAATCATTTAGGGCACAACATAAATACATATTTAAGTTACCTCCTTAAACGATTGTCTTAGAGGAAGCAGATCTGTCTGAGGTTGCGATCACAATCTACCGGACGGGAGAACACACCACGGGTTAACGGGACCTAGGTTTCCACAGCTACTTACTTCAGTCTAAACTGTAGGGCGAAAGAATTTTTATGCTCTGGCGAGAGTGAGAATAACATCGTCAGGTTTTCCAACTCTTAGTATTCTTATACATGCAAGGAACGGTTTGGGTTAGTATTCAATATTAGGCTTATTAAAATGAGCCCCGACTCAATTCCCCAAAACCAACATAACAAATATTACATGAGGATATTTTTAAAGACAATTGAAATCAAACACACACATACACACACACATATATATATATATATATATATATATATATATATACTAGAGGGAACTTCTCACTTTCTGATCAATCATAAAATCATGTCAAAGTTAGCAAAAAAAATGGTCAAACATTAGTAACTCAACATCGTAGGCTGCAATTTTTTAGGATTAGTAACAAAAGTTAATTAGTAAAATAATAAGTAACATGAAATTATTAATATAATCATTTACAACTTAGTGCAATAAGTAATTATTAAGTACGTAAGATATCATTGTGTCCCGCTGAGTTAATTGTAGAATGAAACATTATCACAGCATATGTATGAGTTCAATTTACAGTTGCTAAAAAAAATCGAAAAGAAATTGATCAACTGTAAGAAAATGCACCCATAAGGGGTGCAAATGTAAATTACGGAAACTTCGGGGACCAAAGTAGACAGTTATGAAACGTCGTAACTACCACCGGGTCTATAAATAGACCCCTAGGTGGGCTGCCCTAATAGATATCCATACACAAGAGACACACTCAATATAAATGCTCTTCAATTGTCTTAGGGTTATCCACTGTGAAAACCCGAGGGACGCTCCGTTCATGTGACGTCCCTCTCGACCGGTATCGTCGCCGTGACTCCGAACCGCCAGCGATCTCGCACGCTTCTGCTACCGCACGTTGATATACCGACCGATGTAAGTATAGTTTTGGTATTACGTTCTTTGTCTTACTAACATGCTATTTCTTGTGCATGTGAATCTCGATATTCCAACACCCTTCCCATGGTCTGGGCAAGCCAGATTCGCGGCCACATAGGCTGTGGTCACCCCAATATGAGGTCGCGAACGCTTTGGCCACGACCACCACCAAGGGGTTGCCGCGACCATAGAGGTCACAGTCACCCCCAAAGGGTTGCAGTCATAGAGGCTGCGACTACCTCATTGGAGAGGCTTCAGACACAGAGGCCACTTTGCTGGAGGGGCTGCGGCCACAGAGGCTACGGTCACCTTGTCGAGGGGGTTGCGGCCACCATGGTTGAAGCCGCCATGCCTGGGTCATAGCCACCATGGTTGCGGCCTTGGTTTTTTTACGCTGACGACAAGATCCTTTATTGCGGTTGGGATTTCAATGTGCATGACAATTTGAAAACAAACCTACTATGGCTATGATACCAATATTAGAATATACTAAACATACAATCATTTAGGGCACAACATAAATACATATTTAAGTTACCTCCTTAAACGATTGTCTTAGCGGAAGCAGATCTGTCTGAGGTTGGGATCACAATCTACCGGACGGGAGAACACACCACGGGTTAACGGGACCTAGGTTTCCACAGCTACTTACTTCAGTCTAAACTGTAGGGCGAAAGAATTTTTATGCTCTGGCGAGAGTGAGAATAACATCGTCAGGTTTTCCAACTATGAGTATCCTTATACATGCAAGGAACGGTTTGGATTAGTATTCAATACTAGACATATTAAAATGAGCTCCGACTCAATTCCCCAAAACCAACTTAACAAATATTACATGAGGATTTTTTTTAAGACAATTGAAATCAAACACACACATATATATACTAGAGGGAACTTCTCACTTTCTGATCAGTCATAAAATCATGTCAAAGTTAGCAAAAAAATGGTCAAACATTAGTAACTCAACATCGTAGGCTGCAATTTTTTAGGATTAGTAACAAAAGTTAATTAGTAAAATAATAAGTAACATGAAATTATTAATATAATCATTTACAACTTAGTGCAATAAGTAATTATTAAGTGCGTAAGATATCATTGTGTCCCGCAGAGTTAATTGTAGAATAAAACATTATCACAGCATATGTATGAGTTCAATTTACAGTTGCTAAAAAAAATCGATCAACTGTATCGAAAAACTGCACCGTAGGTTAATTATATAATAAAATAACGTTATAATATATCCACACTCACAACATACTCGTTTAAATACTCACTGGAATAGATTAGATTTCTATAAATAACGTATAAAACTGATTTCATATTTCAATAATACATAGTTGACCAATTCAACACATCAGCAAAGTTATTCTAAATTTATAATAAAATAATTTTGATACTTATTTGTGAATGATATATATCAGATATCTAGAAAAACGTTTTCTTACAATCACTGTCAACTAGAAGAAAAAAAAACTTTTCTACCAAGATAGAAAAGGTGTAAAAAAAAATTGAATCGATTTAGAGCGACAACATTAGGGATTGTCCATTGAACAAATATAACATGAAGGAACTTCTTTAAGAAAATTGAAATCAGATATTTATTAGAGTGAACTATGATTGAGCACTGAAATACAACCTTTCCTTAAAATAGATACTAGTGGAAGTGGGGGTTGTCGAACCCAATCGTGTAATCTCACTCCCAACCTCGATTAATTAGCAACTCAGTTAGCACCTTCATTCGCCGAGCGCCTAACCGTTGACCAATTTAGCGACTATTTGTTCCTCCTACCAACCAACCAACCAACCCCCCCTCCCCCCGGTTTCTCGCAAACACCCCAAGTCGCATCATTCCAGTTCGAGTACACAAAGATGCATCACAATTTATCTTTACATAGGAACGGTTAGGTCCATACCTGCTACACCCGAGGAGTTCGGTTCGGTTCCTTGATTGCTTGAGCACCTTGGTACTTCTCGTACCCTTTCCTTATAAGCTCGATGACCTCGCGCGTGTTTGGCCCTTATTTTCGAATGCCATCTTGCACCTTGCTTTCCAAATGTTCCAACACATAACTAGGCATAGCCCCCATTTTGTTTGTTGTGTCGCTTGATCCATGTTTGGTTCGGTCTGTCTCTTTCGCATCCACTCAAGCATCGACACATTGTTCTGGTTTATGCCATTTGAACCCAAGATCTCTATCCACACCAAGCTTGTCCACCCGCATTGAAGGACCATATGTTCCACATCTTCGTTTTGTTCATATACCGGGCACTTTGGTTCCACATTCATCCCACGCCTCCTAAGATTATCCATTACCGGCAAAGAGTTGGTAAGTAGCTTCCATATGAAAGTTTTTACCTTTGGCATGATGTTTGTTTGCCATACTTCTCGCCAAATTGTCGTGGTTCTATTCCCGTCCTGTCTCAAAGTTGTTGCATGCCCGACCTCGGCCTCCTTGAGTCGATGGTAGGCTGTCTTGACTGACACCCTTCCATCATTCGTATAAGGCCATATTAAATAGTCTGGTCCGAGTTCTTCGGGTAGGTTGGTCTCTAGAATTTTCACTACATCATGAGGTGTTGTCAACTCCCGGATTAGCGTCTCATTCCATCCCCCATTCTCCTGATCAATTAGGTCTGCAACCTTCATATTCAGGCATTCATTCCACCCCTCTATCTGTTCGGGTCTAAACCCAGGTTTCGATTGTAACCATGGATCCACACCTGCACGGATAGTCACCCCATCCCCTATCATCCACAAACCCTCTTGGATTAGTGTGTCTCTGCCATTCAACATACTCGCTCATACCCATGAGGCTCTCGCTCCTCTCCCTGCTTCCCTGAAGTTTCCTCTCGGAAAATAGAGTCATTTGAGTACCTTAACCGAGAGTGAGTGGGGTTCCCTGTTTATGCGCTCTGCCATCTTTGTTAATATAGCTTTGTTGAAAGTCTCCAACTCACAGAATCCAAGTCCACCATCTTCCTTTGTTTTGGCCAGATCCGTCCATTTCCTCCAATGTATCTTCCTTCTCTCATCTGTTTGCCCCTACCAAAACCCCGCTATGATCGCATTAACCTCAGTACACCAAGTCTTTGGCAGTTTGAAAATGCTCATCACATATGTTGGAATGGTCGTGATCACTGATTTAATTAACACCTTCTTCCCTGACTGATTCAGTGTTCTCGTTCTCCATCCATTAAGTTTATCTCGGATTCATGTATTGAGGTACCCCAAGGCTTCGCGCTTTGATCGCCCCAAAACTGATGTTAGTCCCATGTATTTCCCCGGATCAGGTTTGCTTGGTATCCCCATCGCCTCTTCATTTTCTTTACACATGGCACCATCGGCTCCCTTATTGAACATGAGGCTAGATTTTGCCTCATTCAGTTTCTGTCCCGAGCACCTACAATATGTCATTATTACCTTCTTCAGGCACCTCGTATTCTCCACCGTTCCCCATATAAAAAAGAGTTAATCATTCGCAAACAGTAGGTTATCAAAGGAACTGGGGGGTCGTGTGAGCAGACATCTTCACTTCGGTCAAATCCTTTCTTGAAACAGGTATGTTCCCCATTCTCCTGAAAACCCATAAGGACCCGGCGCCTTCGATCTACCCATCTGGAACACCGTTCTCTTCACCTCATTTATTGTGACTCCTCTACATAACTCGACATTCATCTCCTTCGTTATTTGAACCGGAACACAATCAAAGATCCCATCATCTATATCCGTGTTTTCTGTTTCAAACACGTTGCTTTCTTCCGATTGATTTCTCTCTCCTTCGTAATCCATTCCCCATTCATACCTTCTAACCTAGAAATTTGGTTTCTCCTTCTCCTTGAGTTCAGGTCATATGGAAATACGCCGTGTTCCGATCCCCCATATTAAGCCATTTGATGCTTGATCTCTGTTTCCAGTATATTTCCTCTTTTTTCCACAGATGCTTAATTCGCGCCTTTAGACTAGTTTCTTCTTCTTGGCTTGCCAGTGTGGGTGTAGCTGTTCCAAGCTCGCGCAACATGTCTTTTGCCTTCCTCATCTCCACCATATTGTTTCCAAACTTTTCCTTGCTCCATTGCACTAGGTTTCTCCTACATTGTCCCAGGTTTGGCCATAGGTTGCTCCCCCTTCGCCTATTCCCCCCCATGCCGCTTGGATAACATCTTTACACTCCGGGTTTTCAATCCACATTTCCTCAAATCGGAAACCTCTCCTTCTCTGTCGCTTGACCCCATCGTATATTAGGATTAGAGGTGAATGAAACGATCTCATTGCCACTTCATTTAAACATTGCGCTCTTAGGAATTTCTCCGCCCGCTTATCATTCATCATTATCTTGTCTATCCTTTCATACAGCCTCTCATCCCCCCTTTTGTTATTGCACCAAGTAAATCTATGGTCTTTTGACCCCATATATTCCATCCCAATATCCTCTATGAACTGTCTGAAGGTGTCCATCTGTCTTTGTGATTTTCTTCGTCCTCCTTCTTTCTCGTGCTGGTGTGTAATAGCATTAAAGTCCCCCATGCACAACCATAGGTCATTGGCTCCTCTTCCAAACCCCCTCATCATTTCCCAATTTTGATTTCTCCCCCTCTCATCAGTGCCAGCATGCACCCATGTGATGTAAATTTGAAACCATGTTCCTCTAAACTTGACTTTTGCATCAATAAAGTTTGTACCTCCCCTCAACACGCTTATTCGGTTCCCCTTCTTCTACCATAGAGCTATTCCCTCTGATATGCCACTCGAATCAATATAGTATGCATTCTCCATTCCAAGTTTCTCTCTTATCCGCTCACAGTAGGCCCTTCCATTTTTTGTTTCCATCAAGCAAATAATCTTCGGATGGTACTTACCCATGAGGTCTTTCAAGTGTCGAACTGTCAAGAAAGACCCCAGGCCCTGACAGTTCCAAACGAGTGTGTTCATTGAGTTCCTGTGGCTGTTTTCGGAAAGCCACCAGAACCCTCGTCATTCTTCACATCGCCACACCCTGCCAAATCCTCCCAGTGCGCATTTTCTATCAAGTTCTGCCTCAACACTTCTCTCTTCTTTCCCTTGTTGTTTTTCAGAGTAAGTTTCTTCCATACCTTTGCCTTCCCCGTTCTATCCTTCTTTGTCGTTTTTAATAGTGTGGGGTCATTCACCTTGCTCCTCTTTTGGTTCAATTCATCCTCATCCCTTGATCATTTTAATAACATCTTGTCGAGATAGGGACTTAGCCTTGTCTTCTTTCCCCTTGCATCCTTGTCAATATTGGTTGTTGGGGAATGAGGTGGAGTTTCCACCACATACTCCAACTGGATTCCCTTTCCTTCGAGCCTCTTCGGCCACTGGTGTCTCCACATCCCTGTTATAGCTATCTATCTTGCCTTTCCCATACTGTCCTAGTTGCTGAACCATATTCTGCTCACCCCGACCACTTTTCCCACTCTTCTCTTCCAACCCTTCGGCCTCCTTGCCCGACCATTCCATGATCTCTGTTTTCCTCCTCTATTCGGCCCTCTCGCAAGGTTTATCCCTCCGAGCCTCATGTCTCCCCTTCACTGGTTCGCTCTGATCACGCACCTCCCCAACATTGTTGGTTTGGTTCATCATGTCAAACTAGGTTGTCCTTGGTTTGGCCGGCTGATTGGCCTCACCATCCTTATGTACACCGCCCACCTTCCTTGCCCTCATTGGTTTTGGTCTTGTTACCTATATCCATGGTCCATACATTGGTTTTTTTGGATCGACTTGGGACACGGTTACCTCCTCCTTACATGCATTCGTCGTGTGTCCCAATCGCTCACATTCGTAGCAATAGTACGATAGGCGTTCATAATTTATTTCCCCACATCGTTCTATGCCTTGCGAGTTGGTCCACTAAAAACCGGCCATCAACGGATTGTTCACATTCACTTCCACCTTCATCCAAGGCAATAGGTCGAAAATCTGTTTTTGATAATCCTCATTCTCAAACTCTAGCATCACAATCTTATCTGAGACATTTGATATCATCACTGAGTCATACTTTGCCCAAGCTATCTTGAGTACACTATGAATTGCAGAGGATGTAACCGGATTTTGAGCAATAATCATACTGGCATACCTATCGGCATTCTCTAATTGTGGATTCGATGGAAGATGAAGGCTGGGTTTCCGGGGTGTATTCCGATCGTCGGAGCTGGGTAGATGAGCTTCCATCTTTGGTCTGGAGCAGTCGCCGTCATCGAAGTCATACCTGCAAGAAACAAGCGAAAAAGCTAAGAATGGAAGATGGTGGCTGAACCTGTTTTGTTGTTTGGTTTTCTGTAGAAAATGATGGCTTATTACAGTACGTAGACAAAGGATTGTGTGTGCATGGTTCCCTCGTCTCCAGTTGGCTAGTTGTCACTGTCAATTCCTAAAGTTGGCGTATTGATTGTCTTGGTCTGCAACAGAGCCGAATCCGCCGAAGAAATCGCTCACCAGGTTTTCATACCTAAGAGAGAGAAGCGTCTGACTTCACGCGCCCGAGAAAGAAAAATCATTCTCATGTTTGAGTATATTCAAGTGATAAGATTACCAATTTAACACGTCAAAGAGGCTATTTTAATTTGATAGTAACAATATTTTTGTTAATTGTTTAGCTAATTTATACTCAAATTATGGATGTTATCATGTTTAAGTAATAGGAAGATGATCCATTAAATACTTCACCTTAAAAAAGGTTATCGTTGTTATTTTAATTTGTTAATATTATTTGTCACATTTGTTAATAAAATAGTAACTTTGGATAATAAAGTACTAAAAAAGTAAGTAAAATATTTTACTAATTGATTAAAATAACTATGGTAAAATGTTGAATTGGTCACTTACGTATTATTGAAATTTTAAAACAAAGTATAGGTTTTTTAGCAATATAATCCTCTAATTATTTAAGAATTTGTATTATATGACTTACATTATTAACATAATGTATAATTATTATCTAATAAAATTATAATGTTACATAAAGTAGCACAATAATAATTGTTTACCCAAATATACCCAGGAAAAAAGATGGAAATATCCTCCATTTTTAAAATTTTACGAAAGTATACCTACCCGTGAATTTGTTTTTTTGTGACCCGTGAATGGTATTCGCAGGTGAGCATTTAAGTCGTTCCCGCGAATGATATTCGCGGGTGGAACTTCACCATAAAAAGTGAATTGTTTCACTGAAGACTGTTGAATATTGAGAGAATTTATTGATTGATCTGAAGTTGTGACGACACTTTCAGATTGAAACTATTTGGTGGTTCACCCAAAATTTCAATCGGACAAAGTTATAATCTGAATAACAACTGAGTATGTGTTTCGCTCTTTTTTATATGAACAAGAACTTATGACCAATTTATAGAGTGTCTCGCCCTTTTTGGACAAAACGTGGCGCCAAAGATGCTGCACCTCTTCAGATCAAACTTGGCGCCAAAGACACTTGCGCCACTTCAGATCAAATCTTGGCGCTGAAGTTACTTGCACCACTTCCGATCAAATCTTGGCGCCAAATAAAGTAAGCGTTCAAAATCAGGATTTTGGGGGTCAGAAATAAGTCATTATTTCCAAATTTAGAATAGTAACTGTTGGGTGTCGATAGTGATGGCACAATATGGGTAAGGCCTCGAAGGCCCAATAACTATGTAGGGGATAAAACCCACATCATTCAGAACTGGGTCGGCCCATAGTAAGGGTAAGCTGACACCCATAAAGTGGTTCAGCACCAAACCCAAAACTAAAGTGGACACCAAAGCTCTATCTCAGGTCGCCGTCGGCTAAGGCCAAAGTCTCCTACTACTCGCCATAGGAGTGCTCGCCAAGATAGTCAAATCTCTCAACTCTGGTCCCACAAGCCAACAAATATACAACCACGATATACCGTTTATATTATGCATATATACTGTAAAGATTACATAAGAAAACTGTAATATTACGTGATAACCGTAAATATCTCCTATCCTTATCTTTAACGGCACAATATTCACAAAGATATTCAGCTGCCCAAATCGGTTTGGTCTTCCAACTCTATAAATACTCTTGATTTACATACGTTCATTACGTTTTGAGTTCATACACACAGTATACTCATTAAGCATTGGAGTGGGACCCAGAGGCACCCCATCTGTTGCGCTCCCCTTCTTGCAGGTTCATCATAGCGCCAACGAAAGCGGGAAGTCATCAAGCCATTCGCATTCAATTTACTGCCAAGTCAGCATCCGGGAAATTCAGACTCAACAGTAACTTTACCAAAAATAAAAAAAATTCAAGCTCAACTCCAGTTAGGGGCTCTGCCCCTTGGACCCCGCACAGGGTTGATGCCCCCGGACCCCCGCTAAGGGGGCTTTGCCAAATTTGCTTAGAGGCTTCGCCTTTTGTCGGATGTCGGATCCGACTTTCCCCGACCCCTTTTGGGAAAAAAATATTTTGTTTCGCTCATCGGGTCTTGGTGAGCGACGGGTCCAATCGAGCGGGGTTATCAACCAGACTGAAAAAAATGAAAGAGTCGCCACCTATTAATTAAAGGCTAATCGGAATCCTAAAATTTGTCTAAGGTACATGGAGTTAACATCCTAGGGCTTGGAAATGTCTACGTCCATAGAATCGATTTCGGGGGTTTTGATTACATCTTAAGAGATCGCAAACTCATAACCGTCATTTCGGTACTTTAGTTTGATTTTGAATCTGTTTTCACCGATTTATCTTAATTACCCGTTTTGATCATGCATGGCCACAACGATTACATGCAAATTTTTAGATTAACAATATACAAGCATTTTATATTTTTTTGAGTTAAATTAAAATAAATTTACAATAGGAGAATAAAGTTAATCGTGCTAAAAAAAAGATTAACTTTGGGGTCATTATAAACGTGTCAAACATACATGAATGATTTTGAAAATACGAATCACATTGGATTAATTTGCGACACCTTGAGAAGTAAATGGATGTCCATAAAGGTTTAGGGAGCAAAATACAGTTATTTAAAATTCGAGCTGAATTGGGAAAATATTTCGAAAATTGCATAAATGGACCAAAACATTTCTGGTTTAGTTTATAACACCTGGTAAAATCCCAGAATGACCCGAAAGTCCAAGGAACGAGTTATAACCTTCATCAAAGTTCAGAAATGACCCAAGTCAGTTTTTAAAATATATTTTTTTAATTGAAACGAAACCTCATAACTTTCAAAATGCTTAAAATGACCACAAAGTTATACCGAACTTAAAACCGAATACGATTCTTAAACAAAATATAACTATCAACACATAATATCGATAAGACAAATTGCATTCACATCATGAAATATAAATACAATATTGAATACGAGAGAGAGATACCTAAGTTATTCAAAGTTTAGACATCGTACGAGGGATCGAGACCAATAATCGCTGATTTTCTTCACTTAATTTTTGTCTATTTTTTCACTCACAATCGCTCAAACGCTCATTTTGTTGTGGCCTTCTCTTTCATTTTTCCTTCTTTTCTTTCATGATTCTTCTTCCTTGGCCGAAGCTTGTGGTGTGCTTGGAGTTTTTCACTTCGACCTTTTTTCTACGTGGCTTCCTCCCCCTTGTTGTCGTAGTTTCCTTGTTTATAGATCCCTTTCTCCTTTGTTCTTTCTTTGTTTTGTTTAGGTGGGAGACATACTTTAGTGAAAGGTACAGACTTTGCTGAAAGGTGGGAGACTTTAGTGAAAGGTGAGGTGGGTGAAAGGTGGAAAATTGAGAGTGATTTGTGTCATGAAAAGGGGTTTGGTCAAAATGGGATTTAGGGTTTAGAGTTTAAGGTTTACAGTTTAGGGTTTGGGGTTTGGGATATAAGGTTTAGGCTTTGGGGTTTAGGGTTTAGGGTTTAGGGTTTGGGGTTTGGGGTTTGGGGTTTGGGATATAAGGTTTAGGGTTTGGGATTTAGGGTTTGAGGTTTAGGGTTTAGGTTTAGGGGTTTGGGGTTTAGGGTTTAGGCTTAGGGTTAAAGTTTAGGGTTTGGGATTTAAGGTTTAGGGTTTAGGGTTTGAGATTTATGATTTAGGGTTTAGTTTGTTTATTATCTCTCAGCTCGGTTCCTCGCGTACAGTATTTTGACCCCGACCCAAAATTAGGTGTTTACATTTGCCCCTCTTTGAACACGCGCTCATGGAAGTGATCTCATGAGTGTGTTTTCAAAGGCAAACAACTGATTTTGAATCCTCTCGATTCAATATTTACATAGTAGACAAACATTATCCTGCAACTTTCGGAAATAGAACATTTACAAGTCCCAATTGTAGACGATGATTTGCGAAGGTTGAGCGTCTAAACGTTCATCAACTTGTGACTCTCAGAAGCTGGACACCTACAGCTCCTGGTCGTCGAGGATTTTGTTTTCCATCAACGAGCTGGAGGTTGAGGATTTGGGGGCCAAAAGTATCGATGATGATGATTTGCGGGGGTTGAGCACCTTAAGGCCCTGTTCGTCGGCTTGTGACTCCCAAAAGTTGGATAATTATTGGTCCTGGTCATCAAGGATGACTTGCACAGACTGAACACCTAAAGGCTTCGCTCGTCGGCTTGTGACTCGTTGGGGATGACTTGCGGAGGCTGAACACTTAAAGACACTGCTCGTCGGTTGGGACTCACAGAAGCTGGTTAACTACACGTCCTGATCGTCGAGGATGACTTGAAGAGGCTGAAAACCTAAAGGCTCCGCTCGTTGGCTTGTGACTTCCAGAAGATCGATAACTGCAGGTCCTGGTCATCCAGAATGACTTGCGAAGGCTGAACACCTAAAGGTTCCTCTCATTAGCTTGTGATTTACAGAAGCTGGATAACTACAGATTCTAGTCGTCGAGAATGACTTACAGAGGATGGACACCTAAAGGCTCCACTCGTTGTGCCTCCCAGAAGTTGGATAACTACAGGTCCTAGTTGTCGAGGATAACTTACGGAGGTTGAGCACCTAAAGACTCTGATTGTCATCTTGTAACTCCCAGAAGTTGAATAACTACACGTCCTGGTTGTCGATAATGACTTGCGGAGTCTGAACACCTAAAGGTTCCACTCGTCGGCTTGTGACTCCTAGAAGCTGGATAACTACAGGTCCTGATTGTGGAGGATGACTTGTGGAGTTTGAGTACCTAAATACTACAATTGTCAGCTTGTAACTCCCATAAGCTGGATAACTACATGTCCTGGTTGTCAAGGATGACTTGAGGAGATTAAGCACCTAAAGACTATGCTTGTCAGCTTGTAATTCACTTTAGAGCTAAAACAAACAATGTTGAGATGTCTAATTGGTTTCCCTGACGTCTCGGCCTACTTTCTCATCAATAGTCTTTGGATACCTTCTTGATGGAGTTCCCTAAAGCCATTTATCGTACATACACAAGGTGTATCTATGCAAGTTGTCGAGGCAGCTCAAAACACTGTCGTCCACATTTGAGTACCCTTTTTTTCATTTTATCTTTCGATTTCCTTACCTTTTACTACAGTAATGTTTTTCAATTTTTACATGGTGTTTGACCGCACCTCTCGGTTCCCTTCATTTTTGCCTAAGTCGCTCTTTCGGGTTTTCAACCTAGCAAGGATTTGATTCCTTCTTTTTATCATGATTGTCCTTTTTAGGGATTTTCAATCATGGCCATCTTTCCAAAATTTTGCAAAAACCGCTCTTTCGGGTTTTCGATTTAACGAGAATTTTCTATCACTTTTGGAGGTTCGCTTTCTGGTTACGAGCTCTTTATGGATTTTTTTTGAATGCGTCCATATTGATCGGACTGGGAAGTTCTTGGTCATCTATGTTGGTGATGATCTTGGATCATCCACTGAAAACTTCTTTGACGACATTAGGCCCTTAAACTTGAGAGTCATGATTGACTTGAAGGATTTTTCTGAGGATTAGATCGCCCAACTTGTATTTCTCTTTGGCGCATATTTTTGTTAAATGCGTGCGCTATGTGTTGGTGGTACTATTGCCCATGACATAGCGCCATCTATGCATCTCGCCTACTCAGACTCGTTCCTCTCTACCTTAGCATGGATCCTAGCTCACGGGATTTAAACTTCAATTGGCAACACGGATTCGGTCCTGTAAACAAGGGAAAATTGGGTTGCCCTTTCTAATGTCCATATTGAAGCCTTGTATGGTGTGATTGCCCAAGACAGCTTGTCGTGTCAGTCATTTATTTGTTGGTTCCACTACGTCATTCATTTGTGGGTGATATAGATATGAGTTTTTATGCTTGATCTTAAATTGATCGTACAACCCATCAACCAATTTGTTATTTAGAGTTTTGGCATTGTCGATGATGATTGACTTCAGAATCCCATGAGGCACGATGATGTCATGCCTAATGAAACGTTTGATGGTCTTTGTCGTTATTGATGCCAGGGTGAGAGCCTCTACCCACTTGGTGAGGTAATCGATCACCGCCAATATGAATTGATGACCATTAGGCGCCTTTGGAGAAATCATGTTGATTACATTGATGCCCCCACATTGAGAAATGCAATGGGGAAGTCATGGGATAGAGTTCATACGGTGGCGAGTGGATTTGGTTCGCGTACATTTGATGGAGGAGACAATGTTGGACGTGTTTTACACAGTCAGACCTCACGGTGGAGCAAAAGTATATAAGTATCGCACGCTCATGTGTGGGCCGCAACAACCTTCATTAATTTCTTCCGTTAGACGTTCAGCTTTTTCAAAAATCACGCATCTCAAATTGGTATCATCGAATGATCATTTGTATGGAGTCGAATCTAGGAAGGGTCTCCCACTAGCGACTGGATGGACCAAAAGGCCTGAGGAAGTTTCATCGAGCAGACCTCCAATGGTGATACCAGTTGAAAATTAGTATGACAGACCCTCGTGAGCATCAACGTCATCAGGTTGGATCACTTGTGGTGGGCCTAGGAATGAAACGTCAAGGGGATGAAACAACAATGTCCCTGAACTTTCGACTAAACGTTTCCTCTGGGCGACTTCGTAATCTTTGGAATTAGGATGGAAACGCACTCCCAAAAGTGCCTTTGTTCTTTCTCGGAGCTCCCGGATGTGTGATGGTCATATGTGAGAGGTGGAGATTGGTTAGGATGGAAAATTACCCGACATGAATTAATGAGGCGCTTACGGGCGGGAGTATTGCTCGGGAAGATGAGGTAGGGGATATTGTGGTAGTCATGGCTGCTTGGCGCTCAGAATAGCAAAACCTACTTGACCTGGGAGTCCATGCTAGCGATTGATTGCTCTTTGAGGAAACTCATGGTGTGATTGCTCTCCTTGTGTTTTTGAGGTGCTGGAGTCATCGAATGTTGAATGGATTCCCGAAAACCTAAAAAAAATCCATAGTAAGAAGAATGAATACATAATTGATCATGCATGATTAGTTTTGAAAATTCGTCATGTTCCATTCATTCCATTCGTAGACTTTGATTGCATGTATGACAAAAGTTTTTTTCAAAAATACTTTAAAAGGATTTGGCCTATCGAAGTCTAATTCTTAAGACGTTTCACATGACGGTGCAGCTCGTTAAGTGCATTTGTTGCTTGTTCCTTGGTTCGAAGGAAGGTCGAGGACATGCATTTTGAAAAACAAATATTCACTTCGTCCTTGGTTCGAAGAAAGGTCTCTATTATTCAAGGGTGGCATTGAACTCGGCTACGTTACCCCTACATTTTCCCAAGGTGCCCCCACATTGCTAGAATGACGATGGTTGTTTGGGTCTATCCCCGATTATCCCCTACGGATTGAAAGACGGACCTACAGGTGTCGAATGGAACTTGTGAATGTATTTCGTTGTTGTTAATCACGAAGACGCGTTTTACAGATTCCAGAATTCGAACAAGGCGTCAAGGAGAGCTCAGTTGACTTTGTAACTTGCGAGCTTCTGAACTTCACCAATCTTTTCATTCACGTATTTCTGATTCCTTTTTGTCATGGTTTTCCATATTCGGGCAATTTCGACTATAGGGGTTGTATGGCGTTAATGTGAGGGCAATGATTTGTTTGCTTCATCCTTACCAAAGATAGTGCGTGAAACGTCGTAAGGTTACAAGATAGAATGAGCGAAACTAACATTTGTTTCTTTTAGGAAAATGAAATGCAAATGTGAGAATGTAAATTTCATTAGTATGGTTCGTATTATATTTACAGCAGTCTGGAATACAAAAGGTTCAATGCTATACATGTCATGATCTAGGGTCAAAACACATATATATAATGAGTCGAACTTCCATCTACAGTTGAGATGAATATTCTACATGAATTGTGGGACAATCTTGCATCCAAATACTTGGGCCGAATTCCTATTTTCATCAGTTGGGCCCAAAAGTACAACAAACACAAAAATGGTAGAAGGTTAAACGTGGTGTGAAATTTTTATTCTAAAGGGATGGAATTTCTAGGTCCTTTAAACCGGCGGAACTTCACCCCATATAGAGGATCACTGGCCCATTCTGATCATCGAGTTGAGCTTTTTGGGTGCGTGTCGTTGGTCCAAACCGCTTCGGGCGCATTCTCCTACTAAACTCCCTAAGCTCTTAATGTGCTCCAGGTCCGACCGGGTAATGGTAACCAGCGTGGAGTGTGCAAAACAAGAATTTAAATCGTTTTATTACATTTACATTGTCTTTCAGACAAAATTTAAAACTGCAAGCATGATCAAATGGTAAAAACAGATAGGTACAAAATATAATATGGCAAGCAAACAAGACAAAGCCCGAACCCTTTGAACAGATTAGTCCCCAGCAGATTCGCCAAATTGCCGGACGTCGGATCTGACTTTGCCTGACCCCTTTTGAAAAATATTTTTTTATTTTGTTTCGCTTAAAATTGTCGGGTATTGGCGAGCAACAGGTCCGATCTAGCAGGGTTATCAACCGGACCGAAAAAATGAAAGACTCGCCACCGATTATTTAATGACAAATCAGAATCCTAAAATTTGCCTAGGGTACATGGAGTTAACATCCTAGAGCTCGGAAAGGTCTATGTACAGATAATCGAATTCAGAATTTTTGTTTACGTCTTAAGAGCTCGCGAGCTCATAATTCGTCTTTTCGGTTCTTTAGTTTGCTTTTGAATTTGGTTTCTACGAATTACCCGTTTTGATCATGCTTGGCCAATAACATTACATGCACATTTTTCAATTCAAAATATATAAGCATTTTTATTTTTTTTAGTTAATTTAAAATAAATAAACAAGAGGAGAATAAACTTAATCGTGCTAGAAAAAAGTTTAACTTTGGGGTCATTATAAACGTGTCAAACATACACGAATAATTTTGAAAATACGAAGCATATTGGATTAATTTTTGACACCTTGAGAAGTAATGGGATGTCCAGAAAAGTTTAGGGAGAAAAATACAATTATTTAAAATTCAAGCTGAATTGGGATGATATTTCGAAAATTGCATAAATGGACCAAAACGTTTCTGGTTTAGTTTATAACAATCGGTAAAATCCCAGAATGACCTGAAAGTCCAAGGACCGAGTTATAACCTTCATCAAAGTTCAGTAATCACTCAAGTCAGTTTTTAAAATATATTTTTTAACTGAAACAAAGCCCCATAACTTTCACAAATGCCTAAAATGACCCCAAAGTTATCCCAGACTTAAAACCGAATACAATTCTTAAACAAAATATAACTATCAACACTTAATATCGATAAGATAAATTGAATTCACATCATGAAATATAAATACAGCATTGAATACAAGAGAGATATACCTAAGTTATTCAAAGTTTAGACATCGTACGAGGGACCGAGACCGATAATCGCTGATTTTTCTTCACTCAATTTCTCTCTATTTTTTTCATTCACTATCACTCAAACCCTCATTTTGTCGTGGCATTCTCTTCCATTTTTCCTTCTTTTCTTTCTTGATTCTCCTTCCTTGGTTGAAGCTTGTGGTGTGCTTGGAGCTTTTCACTTCGACCCTTTTCCTTCGTGGCTTCCTCCCCCCTTGTTGTCGTAGTTTCCTTATGTATAGATCTCTTTCTCCTTTGTACTTTATTTGGTTTGTTTGGGTGGGAGACATACTTTAGTGAAAGGTGGATACTTTGGTGAAAGGTGGAGACTTTGGTGAAAGGTATGAGATTTTGGTGAAAGGTGACAAATCGAGAGTGATTTGTGTCATGCAAAGGGGTTTGGCCAAAATAGGGTTTAGAGGTTTAGCGTTTAGAGTTTAGGGTTTAAGGTTTAAGGTTTAGGGTATAGGGTTTGGAGTTTAGGATTTAGGGATTGGGATTTAAGTGGTAGGGTTTAGGGTTAAGCTTTAGGGTTTATGGTTTGGGGTTTAGGGTTTAGGGTTTGGGGTATAAGGTTTAGGGTCTCAGGTTTAGGGTTTGGGGTTTGAGGTTTAGGATTTGGGGTTAGGGTTTATTTTTTTCTTTCTCTCTCGGCTTGGTTTCTTGCGTACAGTATTTTGACCCTAAGTCAAAATCAGGTGTTTACACCCCTAATAAACGATGAGGTTCTGATACCAAGAGTCATAATAAACTAAACAAGTGTGCAGTCTGCACCCTCCTGATTTGTTTGATGAAATATTATGATCATATTGTTCAACTAGGCAATCCAATTACACTAAAATATCGAAGAATCCTCCCCGATTTTAGTGTAATCCTTGATTAACTAAAACAAAAAACAGCAAACTTATGCATAAATGAAATATCGTGACGATTGAATTTCATCTTACTGTATTACACATTTCAAATATTTGAATATCAAGGTGTCACTATGATTGAACCTTTGCTATTCATAGTGAATACATGAAGATAATACACACATAAATTAACATTCTCAAATGTTCTTACTTGACACTATCTTTTACTAGCCTTGTGTCCTAATCCTTTATAAACATATCAAAGTCAAGTCCTAGCTTCTTGAAGCGGCTAAACTTCATGCTCATATAGGTAGATCTTTTACTCTTGCACCTACATATGCAATTTTTCAAAAGAACTATTTCGAAGTTAAACTTCAACCTCCTCAACTTGCAGTTCTGAACACATACCTTGGGATGATACAACTAATGTGTTCCAATCTCTAGATGTTAAGTTTTCCATATTGAATTCAACACCTAATGTCATATTAGGTGGAAATTGGGTATCTCAACATGAGAGATTTCAAATGTACTTTAATCATATCCCCATAGTCTCCATGTGCACAAGATCTCTTCTTAACCCTTTGGTCAGATGATCGGCTAAATTATGTTGAGTTTTAATAAACTCCACTGATATGACACCATGCATGATGAGCTCACAAATCATGTTGTGTCTAACACCTAAGTGTATAGACTTGACTTTTTATACTTGTCTATAAGCATTAGCCAAGTCGGACTCACTATCACATTTGATAGATATAGATGATATCGGTTTAGGTCGTAATGGAATTTTATAAATCAGATTTCTTAGCCACTCAGCTTCTTTACCAGTTGATGTTAATGCCACAAACTGAGATTCCATTGTTGAGTTAGTAATGCAACTCTATTTCTTTGATGCCCAAGAGATAGCACCTCCCCAAAGAAAGAATACCCATTCACTTGTAGAAGAATGATATTCCACATTTGAAATCCAACTTGCATCTTATTAACTTCAAGAACCAAAGGGAATCCAGTATAAGTCAAACCATAATACATGGTTCCTTTTAAGTACTTGAATACTCGATTTAAAGCTTGCCAATGATGTGAACTAGGATTCCTAGTATACCTACTAAGCTTTCCAACAACATATGCAATATTTGGCATAGTGCTAATCATGACATACATAAGACAACCAATAACTCTTGAGTATTCAAGTTGAGATAATGCGACACCTTTATTAGGTAGGAGCTTAAGACTAGGATCTATAAGAGTGATAACTGGAGAACAATCATTAAATTAAATTTATTCAGAATCTTCTCAATATAATGGGATTGAGAGATTGAAATACCATTGTTCTTTCGCTTGATATTTATACCAAGAATCACCTCAAACTCACCCAAAACTTTCATATCAAAATTAGATGACAAGAATTTCTTGGTTTTATCAATTTGATTTTGGTCAGTACCCAAAATCAACATGTCATCTACATATAGACAAATCATAACCCCTTTACCAGAAGTATCAAACTTGCTATATACACACGTGTGTGCTTGGTTAAGAATAAAACCATTAGACAATACCAGATCATCAAAAAAAATTATGCCATTATTTTAGTGCTTGTGTAAGACCATATAATGATTTCTTCAACTTGCACACCTTCTTTTCATACCCAGGCATAACAAACCCTTCTGGTCGTTTCATATAAATATCCTCATCCAAATCACCATTCAAGAATGCAATTTTCACATCCATTTGATGAATTACAAGATTGTGTATAGCTGCAAGTGCTATCAATAACCTAATACTGGAGGTCCTTGCAACAGGAGCATAAGTATCAAAGTAATCAATCATTTCCTTTTGCCTAAAGCCATGGATAACCAATCTGGCTTTATATTTAACTATGGTACCATCCATTCAATTTTATTTTTCTTTTGAAGATCCATCCGTTTCCCAAAGCTTTACAGCCAGGAGGTAGATCAGTCAATTCTCATGTATTATTATTCATGATAGAATCCATCTAATCCTGGTTAGCTTCTTTCCAAAATGCAACATCCCTTGATGTCGTAGCTTCAGTAAATGTTCTTAAATCCTCTTTAATAATAAATCAATATTTATTCTGATACCCAATCTCAACTCTTGACCCTTCAACCAAATAAAGTTGAAAGTCAGATCCAAAATATTTGGATTTTAAGCTCTAGTGTTTCTCCTTGGTTTAGACGGTCCAGGTACATTAACAGTACCACCAGATACATCTTCATCTTGAACTAAGTTCCTACTGAAAGAATTCTGAATCATGTCTCTTGGTCTAGGTATATATGTAAATCTGTCTTCATCAAAGTCAGCGTCTCTTGACTCTATAACCGTGTTCACAGACACATAGTCATTAGATTCTAATACATATAACCTATATGCATAGGAATGCTCAGCATACCCAATGAATATACAATATATACCTAATTCACCCAAGTTTCTCCTTTTGGGTTCAGTGAGCCTTACAACTACTCTACATCCCCAAACTATCAGAAAACACAATTTTGGTGGCTTTTTATACCAAGGTTCATATGGGGTAATCTTATTCCATTTATTAGGAATTATATTCAATAAATAACAGGTTCTTAACATAGCCTCATCCCAAAAACCTTCACTCAAACCCGAACAGGATACCGTGGAATTAACCATATCTTTCAAAGTCCTATTATTCCTTTCTGCTACACCATTTTGTTTTGGTGTATAAGGACTTGTGGTTTGATGTATTATACCAGTATATTGAAAATACATTGGATCATAATATTCACCTCCTCTATCAGTACGTAGATTTTTAATCAAGTTACTTTGATGTAGCTCAACTTTTTCTTTGTAAACTTTAAATTTATCAAGAGCTTCATCCTTAGCATGCAACAAATAAACATAGCAATATCTAGATGCATCATCAATAAAAGTAATGACATACTTTATATTTCCTATTGTAGGTGTAGCATGAAAGTTACATAAATCGATATGTATTAGTTTCAAAATTTTGGATACTCTGTTAATATCCTTGAAAGGTTTTCTAGTTATCTTAGTTAGCGTGCAAGTTTTACATTTTTCATTGTTTATATCAATAGAAGGTATGAGACTCATTTTAGACATATCTTTTATTCTTTCATAATGTACATGTCCTAGTCTAGGATGCCATAATTCTGATTTATTCAAATTATGGCTAGTACTAGTAGAAGTCATACAAACATATTCATTATCAAACGAAACCTTAATATTCAACATAATCATACCATTACATAAATAACCAAAACTTACAAAAGTACCATGTTTTGACAAGATATACTTGTCACTTTCATACACTTGTTTGTAACCACAATTATTAAACACAACACTAGACAATAGATTCTTTCGAATCCCGGGAACATGCAACACATTGTTTAAAGATACAAATTTTCCAGAAGAAAAAACAAGCTTTACATTTCCTAGTCCTTTGATTGGTTCAGTCGCAACATTTCCCATCTTTAACACATATCCATCTTCAATTGATTGAAAATCTTTGAACCAACAAAAGATATTTACACACATTACTTGTTGCTCCTAAATCAATCCACCACGCATATGATCATCGTGCACATAAAATGCCTCAGATATTAATGATACATAAGTCTGGCCCGAATTATAATTTTGTATTAAAATCTGACCTTGTTGCTTTTCTGGATCCTTAGATCCTCTTGGACCAGTATTATTCTTGCATTTACCAACCCTACAATCCTTCTTGAAATGACCAGGTTTGCCACACTTCCAACATGCCACCTTAGGCTTCTTGTTAGAAAACTTGTTGTCATCTCCTTTAAACTTCCATTTGTTACCCTTATCTTCGTTCGAATTAGAAAATCGACCCTCTTCCATCATGTTCACAAAAGAGTTACCAACTTGGTTCTTACCCTTATGGTTATTGTCGATTTCTTGAGTCCTTCAAGACTCTTCAATCCTAAAGTGACTTCCAAGTTGAACAAGCGACATCTCTTCCTTATTGTGTTTCAGGGTAAGTTTGAAATCTTTCCATGATGGTGGCAGATTGTCAATAACACTTGAAACCGAGATGGATTCATCCATCTTCATGTTATGGTGAGCAAATTGTCCCAGAATCCTTAACAGTTCATTATATTGTTACATGACCGATCTAGAATCAACCATATTTTAATGATTAAAATTACTAAACAGAAACTTCTTGCTTGAAGCATCTTCGGCCATGTACTTGGATTCAAGGGAATCACGCAATTATTTTGCAAACTCAACGTTTTGGTGTATGTCAAAAAGAGAATCAGACATACCATTCAGGATGTGATTGCGGCAGATGTAGTCATCGTTCTCCCATTTGCAGCGTCTTCTAGTCTGTTCTACTGTTTCATTCTCGAACACTTTTGCATAAAGGTAATCGCCACGTACACAAATTTCAGTGTTGTCAAAAGGAACTGCGGCTTCTTCTGCCATCTTCAAAAATCATTACCTTCAAACTTGTCTAGTTTCGCAAACTTGCTTGTCATATATCTTACAGATTCTCTGTTCGACGTCTTCAGATAAATAGTTTCAATCTTTGTTGAATATTATTGATAGGATTTTTTGATTAATCTGAAGTCGTGACGACACTTTCAAATTGGAACTATTTAGTGGTTCACCCAAAATTTCAATCGGATAAAATCAGAATCTGAACAAGAACTGAGTATGTGTTTGTTTGTTGTGTGTCTTCGAACGAGAACTTATGACCAATTTATAGAGTGTCTCGCTCCTTTTGGACGAAATTTGGCGCCAAAGATGTTGCACCTCTTCGGATCAAACTTGATGTCAGTGACACTTGACCCCGCATAGGGGCGCTGTCCATTGGACCCCGCACAGGGGCGCTGCCCCGTGACCCCCCGCCAAGGGGTCGTTGCCCCCTTGGAACCCCCATTGCTAAGGAAATTCGCCCCTAATCACCGATGAGGTTCTGATACCATGAATCATAATAAACTCAAACAAGTGTGCATTTCACACTCTCCTGACTTATTTGACGAAATATTATGATCATATTGGACAACTAGTCAATTCAATTACACTACAATATCTAGCAAATACTGGATAGATGGTGCATTAGGGGAGGGAGAGGGAGAGAACCGAAGATTGGAGAAAGAGTGCATTGTGTGAGAGATAGAGTGTATTGGAGAAAGGGAAAACCCGAAGATTGGAGAGAGATGGTGCATTGTATAGAAAAAGAGATATAAAGTAACATGTTTTCATTTCCACTTGCGAATGATGTTTTTTATACCAACCCGCGGATTCCCATCGCGGGTAGGTATATTTTGGGTTTTTTTTATTTTTCAAAACTGAGGATATTTTGGTATTTATTTTTATTTTGAGGTATATTTCGGTCCGAAATTTGCATAACAATCGTAAATAAAAAATTTAATTTTAATTTTAAGATTATTTAATATTAATAATATACTAAGAGAATTTAAAATATATAAAATTTAAAGTAATCAATTCTACTGGAGTTGATGTATTTTATATATAAGGTTCGTATGTCTAAACAGTTGCTTAGATATCTGACATAAATTTTGTATTCTGTCAGCAGATAACTGTATATAAATACGAATTATATAATTTAAAATGATATTACAATATCACTTAATAATATAGATTATAGATATATATAAGTTTTGTTGAGGACGTGGTAGCTGCTGCCTCAATTCTGACAACAGAATAGGAATTGGAATTCAAGCTCATGCCTCAAAATTGTCGTTAAACTTCCATAATTGTCTATCGATTTAATCAACTATAATTCTTGTTTTTTATGATAATTCATAATTGTGATTCATTATTTTAAAAGAAACTTTTTATTTTTTTTATACATTTTTTTCATTCTGTCTACTTTTAGTATATTTTTCCAGAATTATTCGAATCTCACCAAATTATATATACACCTCTTTTAAAGATAATTGTATGTAACACAGGTTCAGCTAAATAATAAGGAAAAAATAATACAAGTTAAATATAATCATGCAACAACAATAACAAGTATAAAATAACTAGCATGTGAAAATTATTCTAAATGTAGAGTAAATATATATAAAAAAAAATGTTTCACTTTTAATTAGACTTGTTCAAATTAACCGGTTCGGATGAACTGGTTTTGTCTGGTCTGAAACTGGTTTGCTTCGAACCGTTTGGCCGAACTAGTTCCAAAACCAAATCAGTGTTTTTGGCCTTCAAATAAACTAGTTCAAAATAGTACCAAAAATCCAGTTCAAATCGGTTTGACTCGACTCGTTTTTTTATACTGGTTTATACTTAAATTTAAATCAAACCACTTTAAACCTATATAATTTTAGAACCAGTTTGAAGCAAAATCAACTAAACCGATCTGAAATTAAACCAAACCTAGAGATGTCTTCAATAAACCAAACCTAGAGATATATTGGACTCTCGTATGTTGATGTTGCACAGTATTTCAGTTGGTTGTGGAACAGATTTTCAATCTGTTCAGTTTGTTTTTCAGTCGGTTCAGTGTATTTTTCAGTTGGTTCAGTGTTTTTAAACCGGTTCAGTGTGTTTCAGTTGGTTCAGTATTTTTTTAGACGGTTCAGTGTGTTGGACAGAATTTTCAGCCGGTTTAGGTTCGGTTTGAACCGAATTATTTCCAAACCAAAATTGTTATTAAAAAAAACAGACTAAAACATTTCGAACCGGTTCTGAATCGGTTTTAACTAGACCAGTTCTTTTTTCATAAACCAGACCAGTTTTTTTTAAAACATAAAAAAGTACTGTTTTTTTATAAATCAGACCAGTTCAGTTCTGAACCGGTTCGACCCAGAACCGGTTCATGCACAAGGCTACTTATAATAGAATCACTTTAAAACACCCCACAAAAAATAATAAAATGTATGTTTTATATTTCTCCTACTTAACCCTTCAGAAAGTTAAAATAGAATGTTATTTTCTTACATTATCGGGTTTCCTTACAAAATAAATATATTTAAGTATTCCTATTGTATTAAATTTTCTTTTCCTTTTTGATAATTTACTTACAAGGAAAAACTTTGTTTAAAAAATCATATATGAAGAAAAAGGTAATAAACTCAATAAATTAAAACATTAAGCAATTCTTAGAATGCTACCATTTAAATTGGTAAGACATTTAATACTATTCTAAGAAATGCAGTTTTCTTTTACACTAACATAATTAACTTTCCTTTTTTTTTCTTTTGCCAAGTAATTACCTTTCTATTCACATATATTTTTTCAATAAAGCTCATTCTTATAAAGTATTTAACAAAAATTGTAACGTACCTAGTTAAAATAGCACGTACTTTATATCTGGTTTGTAAGCAAACCCAATAAATTGCTGTTCACTTTGAGCCAATATTAAATTAATATTTTAAAAAGTTTAATATTCTACTTGAGAGGACTTTTCTGAATGTCCTTTGAAAGTTTGGGCAGAAAATACAACAATTAGAAGTATACGCACTTAAAGTTAAAAGTACAAAAACTATTGCCGCTACCGACCGGGCCGGAGATTTTTGTCATATTTAAAACTCACCAAGCAGTTCTCCCTCCTTAGGGTTAAACACTATCGGGTACTGTATAACTATTTTGTTTAGAATCTACTTGAAATAAATCGGTTTAATTTTTGTAACAGTTTTCGTATACATAGTTGAACCCTATTGATTTTTTTTTCATCTAAAATGATTATTATTTCCGTAGAAATTTATTTTTTATTTACGTACTTATGAAAAATTAGTATATAATGACTAAAACTAAAATTAATAATAGAAAACTAATCAAAAACTAAAAAATCAATAAAATATTATTTATAATGTATTAATATTTATTTATTTAGACATATATTTGTATATATTTGGTTCTGGTTCTAATACGACTATTGTTGGAATTGGAATTTATTCCTGTATTTTTTTTTCTCAAAACTCTACTATAATACCAAAAAAATGTTACTCGAACCCTACCTAATAGGTCAGTTCCAGGTAGGTTCAAAATCTAAATGAATGTTTTGCTTACTCCTAATTCTTATTACTTAACCATGAAAATAAGTTTCTTAATTAGCCTCTAAATCATTCTGGTTGACTATGTTGATTTATTTGGGCTTAGAAAAAAGTATTTCTTGGTGTACTTGAATAATATATTTGTTACGAAAAATAGTTCAAATCACTTTTTTACTTAGTGTCAAATCTAGCATTCTTAAAGCACATTACATTACGCACTTTGATATCATATCGAATTGATCGGTTTTAGACACTGAACATTCAAAACGCACAAAACCTTATCCTAAAACCGAGGAGTTGAATGAGGGTTAATTTTTTGAGGAAAGAACTTAGTTAGTAATATTAACTTACCTCTATCAGGTCAAGTTCAATAAACACGTATTGTAACTATTATGAACATTAAGATAATGCATAGTTCTAATTATTTTTTTAAAAACATAACTTATCAAAATCAAAGGTTAAATAGATATTGCATGCAAAGTTGCATAAAAGTTAGTCTAAATTTGATCTTTCAAACTTATTGAAATCAGAATTGGACATAAATAAAGAATCGAACTTATTATTAGAACTAATAATAAACGAAGATTACTATAATGTTTCACTACAAGAATCTGTTGCAACAGCAACGAAACTTCCGTGTTGACGCTAACAATTGTAGTTAAATATATGTATATTGTGTCGACAGTTTTTGTTGTCGTCATTTTTACTTATTAGGCACAATATGTTTACCATTGTTATAAGGTACATTTAGTGTTAAATTTTGTCGTCACCTTATATTTTACATGGATGAATGTGTAATGTCGACCAACACTTGATGTTAAATAACTCCATCAGTAGCAGGTGAATTTTTCATTGCAAATGTACATATTCAAATGCGAAACGTTCTGTCGTAAATATAGTGATATAAGCAACGGTTGTTTGCCGTAACTAATCAATTTTTGTTGTCGTTAAAACATAAGTACCGGGAAAATGTAAGAATAGATTTGTGTTTCAATATATGGTCGACATTAGTATAGTCATTCAACAACAGATTTAATTGTTGTTGTCAAATAGTTTATTTAGTGACGACTATTGTTGTTGTTAAAAAATCAAATTTTCAAATTTTTTTCCCGCTCTGATTTGAAAATTCAAATTTTTTTCATTCAACAACTTATTTTTACACGTTTTACAGAACCTTCTCTTATCTTCCCTTCCTTCCCTTCACCTTCCCTTTATCTTCCCTTCCTTCCCTTCATCTTCCCTTCATTCAAAACGTTTTCCAAATGATGAAGTGTCATGGAGCTGCTCGACCGACCTGTCATGGATGAAGTGTTGGAGCTGCTCAAAGTTCCATGGATGAAGGCATGCTGGAGCTGGAACTGGAGAAGGCGACTTGGAGCTGGAGAAGTCGAGTTGGAGCTGGAGAAGTCGAGCTGGACCTGTAGAAGGCGAGCTGGAGCTCGAGAAATGCTGGTTCTCCGATGCCTTCACCATTGATGAAGTGTCTTGAAACAATCGGCCATGGATGAAGCCATAGATGATGAAGTGACGATATATGGATGAAGAAGGAGGAAGAAGCCATGGATGAAGAAGGAGGAAGAAGCCATGGATGAACACAAATAATTTAAAATCGGACAACAAAATTGCAGAAAAAAAAATCGACCAACAACAACCTGAGTCCGCTCTAACATCGGAAAAGTGTTGTCGTCGTTCATCTGTGTTGTACATGCTAACAACGGCAATCCTTTTACAACGGAAAATTGTCGACGTATAGACCTTTAACGACGGGGGCTACCGCGACGGAGATTTTGTCGCTGTCCAGACTTAACAACGATATTTATGCAGTTAGCAACGCATTTTTGCCGATGTGTATGCTCGAGTTTCTTGTAGTGTTTTTACCACATCTAATATATGTCTCAGGAAATCTTTAATATTTAACCACATTGGAAGGATACAAAGTCTAGATATATTTGTTAAAACTACCAAAGTGATAATAACTTTCATACCGATACGTCAAAGACCCTTTCGAAGAGAGTTGAAAATTGTATAGTACACTTATGAACACAAAATCACAAGCAATTGGACTTCAAAAATTCAATATCAATAGATCATTTTCCATTTATATCTGATCAACTCACAAAAGTATACTTGTAAATTTTGAAAACACATCAAAGAAAATTCATAACACAACTTGAAGCACTAGATTCAAAATTTATAACCGAAACTCATATTCATAATCTTATATAAACATAGATTACTTTTAAATTTCATGCAATAAATACAAATAATTTATTCAATAAATTACATAGAAATAAATAGACTAGTTACCTTGGCCTAAGCTCAAATTCAATATCGCTAGCTCTATCAATGTGAACTATGTAAATCAAACGTAGGATCCCAAAGCACTCAATCAAAATATGAGTAAGGAGGGACGGAGAGTTGGAGCCGAACACATTGTGGAACATAGGAGTGAACTAAGAGTAAGCCACTTGATAACACCCGGGGGGAGATGGAACGAACCTATGGTGAGAAGCATAGTCAACCATGTAGATGCCGAACATATACTAAACATGCCACTATCGACGGAAGGGGGGAGGGACCGGTATATTTGGCCCCACACAAAGGATGGGTCGACTCAAGTGTGATCGGTCTACCACAAGTTTCGCGAGGACCCAGGTCACCATGGGGGTACACAAGCAAATGCCGATCTATGGAAGACCATATGGCCATCGAAAGTTCTCCCAAAGGTAAAGAATTTCATATGGAGGCTAGCCACGAACTCCCTAGCTGTGATGTCAAATATGCTTAGGAGTGGGATGAATGTTAACCCGGCATGTCCAATTTGTGGGGAGGAGGAGACAAGGGAACACATGCTTCTAGGATGCGCATGGACGGAACCGGTGTGGTTCGGCCTACTAGGCACTCGCATCGACCGAACCAACAACTTGGACGTGACGACATGGCTCAACTCGTGATGGAACGAACAGGGGAGCCAAGGCGTGGACCGTGAGCAAAGGTGGGTAAAAACCCTTCTCACATGTTGGCACATATGGAAGGCGCGATGCAAGACCGCTTTTGAGAACAAAATGACGAACCCAACGGTGGTTACTTCCGAGATACAACAAGCCTTCGTCAAGCAAAAGGCAACCGGACACACACCACCTCAAACCCAAGGGAGAAGACAAACCGGACCGTGGAGAGCCCCAACCGGAAATACCATCAAGATCAATTGTGACGCATCGTGGTGTAAGCAAACATAGAGAGTCGGAATAGGAGTCATAGCAAGGGATAGCGAAGGCAAAGTGATAGGAGGAATGAACCGTAGGGAGTGGAGCAACGACATCGACGTCATGGAAGCACGGCCCCTACAAGAAGGCATAAGGCTAGCAATTGAAAGGGGATGGCGAAGCATCATCATGGAAACGGACTCACAAACGGTCCACAAACAGATACGAGGAGAAACGATGCATTGGAGACTAGAAGCAACAATACGGAACATTGGAGTACTAGCCAACCGAATAGAATGTGTGCAATGGGGAGTTATTCCTAGAACATAAAACGAATGTGCGAATTGGATAACAAAACAAGCTAGAATGAGAGTGAGTCTAAGTGATTGGGTAGAAAAATCACCACTACCATTAGTTCGTTTATTAGTGAATGATTTTTTAGATGAATCGAGAATAGAATTTGATAGAAAGAGATGAAAATCAAGATTGCTTGGAATCGAAGCAATGTACCTTGAAGAAGAAGCAACTGAATTCTGTTATAACAAAATAGAGAAACTAATTTCACATTGATTTCAGAAGTTGATCATTACAAGACTATCACCGTCTATTTATAGTCTAAGTTGTACAACAGATTTAACAAATCTGGAAGACTCAAGGAGATTCAAGAAGCTTAGACTATCAAGCACACATAAGGAAGACAATGAACATATGATTTGAGCTAATACATTGTCATAACCCCTAACATTCCCTATCTAAGATCTTTTCCTTAACCTTGCTTTGATTGCCTCTCCTTCATCATATTCATTTTGAGTTCTTGTTCAGCTTGCAATTTTGAAACCAAAAAACCAGAACTGTTCTTGTTCTCTAAACACAGCGCGTTTGATCATATTCAAACCTTGATATCAGTTCTACTGCTCTTCGTCTCATCATCACAATCCAAACAAGAGATATCATATAGAATCATCACATTTCACTACCAAAGGTAAACAGATCATAACCCAGACTCATAAAGAAGGATGTATTGAACGATATACAAGCTGTCATACAATCTCACAACTATTCAATATGCAATACAATATTTAAGTTCATCTTTTAGATATGTATAGGTGAAACTAACTTCTAAATACCCATGATACACATCAATTCTGATATCATGAATCATCCATGAGACAATTCAACATCATATTTGTTTCATCAATCTTCAAATCCATCTTTTTTTTTTCTTTTTTTTTAATTGATGATTTTGCAATGACAGGAAGGGTTGAGCCTTCATCTTTTCATTGGGATTGGAGGGTTTGAGCCCCCATCTTTTCTTTCTCAAACCAACAAAGAAGTAGCTTTGACGTTTTCTTCTTCATTGATTATTTTTGAAATCAAATCCCATGAGCTGTCAAATTATTTGGCTAACCACAGATGATTCAATATCATACTGAGATCAATTAGATCAGAAGAAGACCAAATTTTACCTATACACAATCACAAAGAGAACTGAACATTGAAAGCTAAAGAACAGAGAAGAAGAATGAAAGCTCAGAATAAACAAGCAATACAACACTGTATGAGAAATGTGTTATGATCTGAACCAAACAAGAGAAAGGATGACACATCGAGATCACAAGTTTTGAAATGATAATAGTTCAAGAACACAGAACTGATAACAAAATTGAGTGGATTAAACCAACATCAAGTTTAGAAAACAGAACATTCTATCCAAGGTATCAAAACACAATCAGATAAGATATTGAAGTAACGAACAAGAGACAACCAAAACCATACCACATACATCAAACACCTTCATTTAAACATTTAGAAAGAACATCAACTTCCTCAAGCGAATAGACTCCAAGTTTTTGACGAAGAGGGACAAAGAATTTTTCAGTCAATGGCTTTGTAAGAATATCAGCAAACTGATCATTAGAAGGTACAAAATTAACTAACACATGACCACTAGAAACGTTTTCACGCACAAAACTCAAATTTATCTCAACATGTTTCATTTTTGAATGATGGATAGGATTCTCAGTTAAACCAATTGCACTCGTATTATCACACCATACCACAGGAATAGACGACAGAGGAACATCAAGTTCTTGTAGAAGAGACTTAACCCACAGTACCTCACAAATAGCATTTGTTATGGCTCGATATTCAGCATCAGCTGAAGACCGTGAGATGACAGATTGTTTCTTAGAGCTCCATACAATTGGATTACCATTGAGTAAGAGAAAATGTCCAGAAATTGGTTTTCTATCTGTTGGATCACTGCCCCAATCTGCATCTGCATAAACCAGAGAAACTTCAATAGAAGGAACTAATGAAGATTGAAACAACAAACCATGAGAGATAGTGCCTTTAAGATATTTCAGAACATGGACAAGAGCATTCCAGTGACAAAGAGTAGGGGATTGAACAAATTGACTTATTTTGTTGACAGCAAATGCAATGTCTGGTCTAGTTGCACATATGTGCTGAAGAGCACCAATTGTGCTTCGATAGAGATCATCATTGGGACAGGGAGAACTGTCTTTATCAACCATAACTTGAGAAAGAAAATTACATGTTATTGGCGTAGGCATTGAACAAGCATCAGACAAACCTGTTTTTGTAAGAAGTTCTGCAATATATTTGTGATGACTGAGAAGAAGACACTCATCTTTCTCTTGAACATCCATACCTAAAAAATAGTTAAGCCTCCCTAGATCTTTTAATCGAAATTCTGAATTTATTCGACTGATAAGTCCCTCTATTTCAGAAGAACTACTTCATGTGATAACAATATCATCAACATATACAAGAAGAAACACAGAGCCTTCATTAGATTTCTTGATGAACAAACAATTATCAGATTTTGAGACTTGAAACATAAGCTGAAATAAAATAAAATGCTTGAGTTTTCAAACCACGCACGGGGTGCCTGTTTTAAACCATATAATGCTTTATGAAGTTTATAAACTAAAACATTACCATCTGCATCAATTTGCTCAAACCCAAGAGGTTGAAGCATAAAGACCTCCTCGGTGAGATCTCCATGTAAAAACGTGTTATTAACATCAACCTGTCTGATTTGCCATTTGTTCGTTAGAGCTAAAGAGAGGATAATATGAACAGTAGGTGACTTTATAACTGGTTATCATAGGATGAACGTTATGTTCATGATTCGGCTGAATAGATGACTCTATAGGTGATGAAACAAAATCACTAATTTCTCTTGCTGGAAACCTTGCTATCTCAACCAGCTCATTGTTAGAACAAGGAACATATCTAATAACAGAATCATCATGAATTATTGAATCAGATACAGGTAATACAGAGACAGATTGATTAGAAATATCCCTAAGCGAAACCTGATCATAATCAACAGGATTATCATGTGAAACAGCAACAATGTCCCTAGGAGAACCACCTGTTGAGCCTCCTGAGAGTTCAGAAGAAGACGTATTATGTGAAGGCAATGGATGTGAAGGAGATATAGAACATCTATCCGAACCAGGATTATCAACACAACCAAAAGGTAAGAAGAAAGGCTCACTTGTATAGGTGTTCTTAGGTGCAGCAGACAGCATGAACTGTACCAATGCTTGAAATATCTAAATGTGCTCCATTACCAACTTGAACTGTACCTGCTCCCTTATATTGCTCGGTTCCTTGTGGTGGTGGTCCATTTGTCAGATGGTTGGTTGCCCCTGAATCAGGATACCACACTTGATCACTTCTACCTGATTGAGGAATAGGTAGTTACACATAATTGACTTGCGGATTGAAGCCTGTCTCTTGCATAGGGGCTGCATAGGAGGAAGGATTTCCAACATATCCAGGCATCATTCTGTAAGGAAGCATGAAAAGATACTGAGAATAAGAAGGAGCTATTCCTGTTGGCAGAAAGACAGGATGAGGTACATTCAAAGTGTTCATAGGATTGGACAAATTGTTCACCGTAGAGGCTGTATCTGCTGAATCATTCCAGGAAGTTTGACACATGTTGGCAGCCATCTGAAAATTCTGATTGTTGGAAGATATAACTCCATGAAAGTTTACATCGAATCTTTTATAGCACCTATCCACTGCGTCCTCTTCCACCAGCTCATCTTCCTCTATCAACCATGAGAGGAGGTGGTTGATTTTGAATGTTCGACTGTTGATGACTGGTTGGATCTGACTTATACTCAGTACCAGAGTTTGGTAAGTTCTTCTTAAAATCTTCAGAACTATGTATCATTGCTTGAGGCATCAAGCTTGAATCAAATAATTGATCACGACTCCTAGTCTCGGCATCAAGCAGGACTGAGCTAACAGAGGCCAAGTCATAGGGATTTCGACTTGCATGTATCACAGAAACAACATTGTCAAATTGACCTTTAACTCCATCAAGAACTATCGAAATTTGCTGCATCTCGTCTATTAGATAACCACAGCTTGCTAGGTTGTCGCATGTAGACTGAATATCCGCTAGATAATTTCTAACAGATTGAGAAATCAGTTTTCTGGTTTTTAACCTACCAAATAGACTCATCACACGAGTTGTTGATGATGATGAGAACTTTTGGTGAAGTTTCGACCAGATTGCGTTAACAGTCATGCAGCCTAGAAGATGTCTGTTAACTTGTGGACATATGGACACTAACAGCCAGGAAGCTAAAGAGCTATCACGTTGTTGATATTTGGCAAAAGCAGGATTAGGAATGTTGTCACCATTTTCATTCGTGATATGTGCAGGAACAACTTGAATTCCATATGGGTGAGATTCCAAATCGAAACCACGAACAACAAGCAATACCTGCTGTTTCCACGACTGGAAATTGTCGTCTCCAGTTAGCTGGCATACCTTCTTTGTTTGAGAAGGCTGGTGGCAGAATATCTTCCATAACCAGGCGTCGACAGCAATACAGAACTGATTCTGTTCTTCAGATGGTGAATTCGCAGCGAGAAAACGATTTACTTGATGTATTCCTCAGATTTGTAGAGCTCTGATACCATTTTAGATGAATCGAGAATAGAATTTGATAGAAAGATATGAAAATCAAGATTGCTTGGAATCGAAGCAATGTACCTTGAAGAAGAAGCAACTGAATTCTGTTATAACAGAATAGAGAAACTGATTTCACATTGATTTCAGAAGTTGATCATTACAAGACTATCACCGTCTATTTATAGTCTAAGCTGTACAACAGATTTAACAAATCTAGAAGACTCAAGAAGATTCAAGAAGCTTAGACTATCAAGCACACATAAGGAAGACAATGAACATACGATTTGAGCTAATACATTTTCGTAACCCCTAACATGATTGTAATCCTGAACTTCCGTGACCCCGTGTCACGACGTTTTATTTCTTCAAATAAAGCGTATCATTTGATAAAAAAAAAAAATATGAGTAATAACCATTGAAGTGTTCTCTCTCGAAACACAACTCCATCAACAAAAACGAATACGTACAGGCTGATCACTTTGACATCCTTCACTCGACGATGATGACGGAAGCTTAATCCATCGGTTCCTTGAGATCTCATGGCTAATTTATCGAGTATGACCGAACTTGGTTGACTCATTTTCTAGGTTGCCAAATAGAGTTAGGGTTAAACAAACCATAAATTTGCCGTTAGACTTATTGTTCACGTAAAGATTACTATAAAAGCATCTTTGATTTTAGACTTTATATGTACGTGCATTATTATTAGCATTAAAACATGGAACACATCATGCACTTGGAATATCGTGGTGTTGTAACATGAGTCGATAACGTTGTTTCTCCAACTTTTTATAGTTTCTCAAATTCTCCAATATACCTTGCATTCCAAATCTATTACTCCTTTCTAAAGATCCTTTCGAGAATACCTTATTCCTGTCATGGAACTTCAAGTATCACCTCTCTTGATTGTGTCAATCATGGAATCACCTTAACCTTTTCTTCATTTATTGAAAAGGACCATGATTGTAACAATCATTTTTTTATATGGTGAACCGAACCATTATGGTGTGGTGCGGTTATGGTGATAAATTTTATACCCGCAATAGTTATGGTTATGGTATTTTAGTCATACTCATGGTTATAACCATGGTTATTCTATAAATATCATAATAATTTAATATTAATATATTAGTAAATACTAATAACATAAGTAAAAATTTTACTTTTAGATTTTACAAATTCATAAATCTAGAGTGAACTGTAATTGAATGATGTTAACGTTAAATGTTATTAGTGTTAATTTTGAAAGATATTAGTGTTGAATATTTTTGTTGTTTGTGACATAACTTTATGTATTTATTGAGATGGCATTCATGATGTTCTATTACATTTCACATGTGGTAATAAATATGACTATATGGTTAAAATTGTGGTTAATAACCACATTATGAATATGGTTATGAAATATGGTATGATTATTGTATTTATTATACTCGCATTATACTCTAACCAATGTCAACCCTATATGAAACACCAAAATCAACCGAGCAATAATTCAACATATCCTTTAAAAATTGAATAATTCTACGATTAACTATTGATTTGAGGATAGAAATAATACTAACATTCAGTCTTGTCTCACATATTTGTTGCAAGTTCTCGTAGAACTGAAACACAACTTTTATACCTATTTGAATTTGAAACCTACTCGGAACCGACTTTTTGAGTAGACTACAGGTAGAATGTTTACTGTTTAGTATTTCGATAGGGTTTGGGAAAAATAATGTAGGAACATATTAAATCTGTTTTGTTTCCAATAGAATCAAATTTGAATATATATCTAAATAAATAAATATTAATATATCATAAATAATATTTATTAATTACTTGATTATTTCTTTTACTAATTTTCTATTGTTAATTTTATTTTTAGTCAATATATACCGATATGTTGCACTTTTACTATTATGAAATACATAACTGTAAAAAAAATAGTATTCATTTTAGAAAAAAAATAATTTTGATAGTGTTCAACTGGATACTCAAAACCTGTTTGTATCAATAAATTTCGGATAAGTAATGAGCTTAATATTTAGTATGATATGAATAAAAATAATAAATCAATGTATACATAATAGAATCCGAGAATCTACAAATTTATAAGATACTCAAAACCCCTAATTATGTACTATTCCAAAAACATTATTTGTGCATATACACTCCATTATTCTGCCTATCCTAAAAAACAATAATTGTTAAACTATATTTTTAGAAGAAAAAAATATAAATATTTTTTACCTTTACATAATTACTTGGACATAATTATTATTATTTTAAAGAAAACTCTCACATGATTTTACCGCCCACAGTATTATAAATAATTTTTATTTTTTCTTTAGAAGACCTATATAATCCATTTCCGTCTCTCTCTCTCTCTTACAACCCAGATGGAGACAAACTTGGACACCAAAATCATTGCACACTCAGAGGGAGGCGTCTCACAGCCAATGGAGGGGTCAACTTTCAGTGCCGTTCCACCAGGATTCGAGGACCTTAAAGGGGAGAAAGGATGTTCATCATCTTCACTTGATAAGCCAAACCCAGATTCAACAGTACTCCTTTCACTTCTCTCTCAAACACGGTGGATTCTTGATTTGCATTTTTCTGGGTTTTCAAATGCATTTCCCATGGGTTATTGAATGTGTACTAAATATTTGACTGTTTTTGACCAAAAGGGCATGTCGATTTGACATGAATGTGGGCACAATTCCTGTTTTTTCATGAAAACCCTAATTAGTTTGGAGATTTAAAAACTGGATCCGTTGATGTAATGGTTTAAGGAGATTTGGTATGCGTACCCTTTAATCAGAAGGTACATAGACTGACGTAAATGTATATGGAGATATGAACCCCAAACGACTATAGCTTGCAGAAATTTTGTTACCCGGCCCAGACAGCATTCATCGATCAATCGGGTTGGATCTTGACGAATTGGTTCTCTAACTACTTAACCAGTCAATTTAAAGAGCAAACCCTTTTTTGCCTCTCGGATAAGATCGATGTTGGTGGGTTCATAATTTGATAAAAGGTGTGGTTTGGTTTCTCTATGAGTTTGACAGTAGAATTGAATAGGGTTTTTGTGTGTCGGAATACCTAGAAGTTTGATTCTGATAAGCATTGAAGCTTGGTTACTACTTTGTGATTGGACGCTTCAAATGACTTTTTTAATATGTGAGTATACATATAGAAGACGCCAAGCAAAAAGTCAGAATCAAATATAGGTTAATCTTAGACAGGTTGGTAAAGGAGGACTGACTTACATTCCTGGATTTACAGTCATATCTAGGCGAGTGAAAAAACAAGTAACCTTAGTTTATTACCACTTCTTCCTCTGGAAACCCTAGAGGTAAAAGGAGTGTGCTTTATGCCTCAAAGGAGTGGCTACATCCATACTAGTTGGACCAAAAATTATTGTAGAATCTTAGGGTCATGTCTATTATCAATATATATATATATATTGTTGGGCAAAGCAAAGTAGAATAGAACAATAAATGTAGACGTGATACGGCATAGATATTTTGTTCGACAAGAGAGATACTTATCAAGTAAATATATATATATGTTTAGTAAGAAAAAAATATTCAGTTGTCCATTCGATTCATTTGAAATGTGTATCGGTAACTGGTATTAAATCGTAACTTTAATCATGTTAAGTATTATTTGATAGGTCCAAAATAGAAATAACTATACTGAAATGTTGGGTGTGTTATGTATGTCAAAAAATTTGCGATATTATTAAAATGAATTGTTGGGTTTGAACGCAATTAGCACATTTACTATCAAACAATTTTTTGTTTTGCATTTTCCAAACATTTTAAAGAAATATAATTACAACATTCACTTTAAAAAAATACATCAATTTGTTTTTTCCTCTTATATTGACTACTTCTTTTTTCATCTCATCAATTTGTTCAAATAATGGACCCTATCGTATTGATTTGGAGCAGAAACGCAAAGGTGGAGCGAGCATAATTAAGCAAGAGGAACAACCCGTCCATCACAATTTTAAGGATGATGATGCTGGCAGACAACAACTTTATAAGCTTTCGGAAGTGTTGAAAAAACTACTTCGTGTAAGGAAAATCATTCTATGAGATTATATTCACTAATAATAAATAAATATATATAAGCTATGAGTATGTATATGTACGAGTATATAAATGTGATTTTCAATTTAATTAGAAAGATGGTGTATGAATCAACTTTTGCAGGAATCTCGAGCTCATTTGAAAAGTGTATGCAAGCTTAACCTAGAGTCAGTAGTACCATACAAGAATAGCATTGAGCATGTAACTGCATTATTACTACAACAAACGGAGGTGAGTTGCTAGCCATCAATATATTTTCATTTTCAGGGCTTGAACCCGAAACCTCTAATTAAGGGATGAAGTGTTGAACCGCTACACACTATTATGATGTGGTTTATGTAATTAGACTTTAATTAGTGCAATCTTCCAATTATATATAGTAAACCTTACGTTGTTATTATGTGACTGCAGGGATCGACTATTCATCTGAAAAAAATAAGCTTGACCGAAAAAGTATTTGATCCAAAATCATTACCAACAACAAACCCTACTGAGCATATTGAATGGTTCACAAAAAATAAAAAGGTGGTGTTTTTCAGTTGAAGTTGTTTTTATTTTTCCACATATCCATCAACTATATAGTAGTTGAATATTAATGTCGTCATTTCGCAGGATTATATTTTTCAATTGACAAGGGAAGACAAAACAAACAAAGCACTTCATGTAAACTCAAGGGTAGAAGAAGAGACGAATTATCGGAAGTTAAATTTCCTGAAAAATAAAAAGGTATGTACTCTTGCTCATTATATATATATATTATTGTTACCTCTTTTACATTTATTAATTATTGTTTTATATATAAGGTTAATTCCCAAAAAACAAACTGAACTTTGAAGAAAAACCAAATATCAACCTCTTTTACATTTATTAATTATTGTTTTATATATAAGGTTAACTACCCAAAAACAAACTGAACTTTGAATAAAAACCAAACAGCAAACCGAACTTTTTTTTGTTAACAAACAACAAACCAAACTTTTGGAATTGAGCAAACAACACCTACCTCAAATTTTCATCACGTTTGAACATATTTTTCAATGTTTGAGAGAGTTATTAAGTCAACATTAGTTAAAGTATTATAAGGAAAGTGTATTACGACTTAATAAATCTCTCAAACATTGAAAAATCCGTTCAAACATAATGAAAATTTGAGGTAAGTTTGGTGTTTACTCAATTCCAAAAGTTTGGTTTGTTGTTTGTCAACAAAAAAAGATCGGTTTGTTGTTTGGTTTTTCCTTAAAGTTCGGTTTATTTTTTGATAATTATCCCTTATATATATACATATTTCAACATTGAAAAGGTATGTTTAAGCAGATCGTTAGTTAATGAATGATTGTGGTCTAATTCTAGAGTTATGGGATGTCTCATTAACAATATATCATGCCATGTACGCATATAAAATAACTTTAATATATATATATATATATATATATATTTCTTATTTCAGTATTTTACAAATGCGTTGACTTCTATTTATGTATTATATTTATTTATGCAACAATTAGGAAAGTTTAAAATACTTCAATATCAAAGTCTAGTCAATTCGTTCGAATTAATTAAAAATCACATACACGTCTAGTAAATGACATCATCTACATCAAATATCATATATGAATACAAATGAAAATATTCTTATAAAAATCGATGCAGAATGAATATATCATATTGTCACTTATTTATGGTGTTTTGACTTATAGAAATTTATTAGAGTTTATTAAATTGGCATCTACAACCAAGGCTAAACCAGTTTCGTATATTCAAACCTAATGAGCATTATTATACATTTAGTGCAAAATGAAAAAGTAATCTTTTCAATTATATTATTGTAACTTTGTACATCTATTGTTATGTATCATTTGGAATAATACCATCTAATTAATAAACATATTGCAATATAGGTATGAAATAATATGTATTCGCATTGTTTATTTGTGTTGTATTATTTTTTATCTCACTTTACCAAAATTTACTACTTAGTTAAAATTCGCATATACAGTCGACAAATCATTTAATGAAACACCAATTTTATATTACTTTACAGGAATTTATTACTGAGCTAAGATGTGCATCTACAAGCAATAAAGCGTTTAATGAAACGCCAATTTCATATGTGAACCCTAATGAGCGGATTGTACAGTCAGTGGAAAACGATAAGGTAACCCTTTACGTTTATATTATTGTTATTTTCGCATTTACTGTAATCTATCAGTTAGACAAACTAATACCAATTCAGTATCAAGATTCTTCATTTAGAAATCTTAGCCAATAAACTGCTTCATCCATACTAATATCGTATATGAACCCTAATCAAAATATTGTACAAACAATGCAAAAATGAATATATAGTTTTCTTGATATATGTACAATGAAGTTTTCTCATTTTACAGGAATTTAACAAAGAGCTAAAATGTGTATTTACACTTAACATATTGTTTAATGCGACACTAGTTTGGTATGTGAAATATAGTGTAGCTAGGATTGATGCAAAATGAATATGTAGCTCTGTTGCTTATTTGTGGTGTAATTGGCTTCTTTTCGGTCTTACTTTCATTGCTATATGTATGCCAAATGTAAGATATAGACAACACTAAGTAACAATGATACTCTCTCGTTTATTGCTATATATATGTACATGTTAGATATAGATAAAAGCGTTAGTTAAACTTTGTTATATTAATTAATCGTTATTTAAGTATAACTATGTTCTTCAACGCTTTAATTTATTTATTGTGCAAAAATTGAAACTATCTAGGAATAGCTCTTAGAATTGATTTTTGTAGAATATAAAATAAATTGAAGAAATTTATGAACTTGATAAGGATGAATATGAACATGATGATGAATATAATATGTAGGGTTAATAATCAAAAAACAAACCGAATTTTGAGGAAAAACCAAATAGCAAACTGAATTTTTTTTTGTTGACAAACAAGAAACCAAACTTTTGGAATTGAACAATCAACAAACCTACCCAAATTTTCATTATGTTTGAATGAATTTTTCAATATTTGAGGGAGTTATTAAGTCAACATTAGTTGAAGTATTCTAAGGAAAGATTATTACGACTTAATAACTCCCTCAAACATTGAAAAATTTGTTCAAACATAATAAAAATTTGAGGTAAGTTTGTTGTTTGCTAACTTTCTAAAGTTTGGTTCGTTGTTTGTCAACAAAAATAAGTTCAGTTTGCTGTTTGGTTTTTCCTCAGAGTTCAGTTTGTTATTTGGTTATTAACCCTAATATATATGTACATGTTATATATATATCATTGATTTTTTTTCCATTTCGCAAGAGTTTGTTGCTGAACTGAACGGTACACCGTCTACGAGCAAAAAAGTATTTAATTATACAATAGTATCATTTGTAAAACATAATGAGAAGATTATACAAAATCAAAAGGCAAAACTGTTATTACTATTATTGTTTTACGGTCGCATCAACTTTTTATATGCTATTCCATTTTGTGTCAACTTATATTTATTGGTGTGATCTAATAACAACTTTTTGAAGTATATTTAACTAAATATAAGTTTCAACTATTATAAGTGATCAAATATATAATTACTATAGCTAATATTTAAAATCAAATACATACTTAGTATAATTGATTTTGTTTTTTCACTTTACAGGAATTTATTGCTGAATTAAAATGTGCATCTACAACCAACAAAGTGCTTAATGCAATACCAATTTCTTTTGTGAAACCCAATGAGGATATTGTACGATCCGTGCAAAATGAAAAGGTACATTTTTAATTATGTTATTGTCAACTTATTTATATGTATATTGTTATGTATCGTTTATACAAAATTATAATACATAGCAATAAGCTACTTCAACTGTAACCAACATCATTTATGAACACTAATGACCATATTGTATGATCAACCTAAAATGAAAATATGTAGTTTTGTAGCTTATTTTCGACACCCTTGATTTTTTCCTTATTGTAGTGCAATATAATATATATGTACATGTGAGATATATATCATTGAATGTTTTTCATTTTACAGGAGTTTGTTGCTGAACTAAAAGGTACATCGTCCACGAGCAAAAAAGTGTTTAATTCTACAAGAGTATCATATCTAAACCCTAGTGAGAAGATTATGCAAAATCAAAAGGTAAGATTGTTATTACTATTATTGTGTTTTTTACATCAAAATCATGATTTCATGTATTTATATGAATAAAATAATTTTATAAATCAAAGCCATATGTGAACTATAATGAATATATCACTGGATTAATGCAAACTGATAATGTAGTTTTTGTTATTTAACTATTTATTATGTAGATTTGATGTTGTTTCCTTTACGTTTATTTTTATATATTTAAATAAAATACTAACTCCATAAAGAATTTTTGCCATTTATAGGAATTTGCTGCCTTGCTAAAAGACGTGTTTGCAGCAAAGAAAACACTTAATGTAACCCCAACATCATATGCGAAACCTAATGAGCGACAAGTACTGCAGTCAGTGCAAAATGAAAAGGTAGTTCTCTTTGTTTCTATTATTATATATTTTTTTAAATACATATTTATTACCACCTATCAATTAAAAAAAGTTTGATGTCCAATAAAATATTTACACCTTAGATAACATAAAGATATATAGTACTTAATCAATATCTATTAATAAAGAAAATACTAATTCAACATCGTTTTTTCTGTCACTTTTCCAGAAACCTGTTATGATTGAGCCCAAAAGCACATGCAAAACCAGCAGAGAAGTAGATGGAGAACCAATATCATATATGAAACCCGACCATGATATGAGCTACAGTGAAGAGATTGTACCTCCCTTGGAAAATCAAATGGTATGAATATTATTGTCTTTATATCATCGTGATTGCTACTTTAACAGTAAGGAGTGAATTAAATGATGAATTCAGGATTTAAATTTAGTGGGGTCTAACAATTATAGTAAGTATAAATAAAAATATTTTTTTTTCAAAGGGAGCAAAATATAAGATTTGAAAATGTTAAGTAAATAATATATACACTTTCTATAGTTAAAATTGCACAACATGAAAAGTTGAGAATGATAGCTTGTGGTAGCTTTACACTTTACAGAATAAATATATGTTTTTTTAGTTTAATCCGACTGATTGTGTTATCTAGGTTGTCTCTCCAAATCAGTCATCTGGAAAGAAGACCATCAAAGTGGCAACCGAGCGTATAGGATGGATTGAGGTTGACTTCAAACTCCCTTCTACTTTTGATTCAACTGGGATGGACTTAAACAAGGTAAACTAGCTAAACCAATACCTCCTTAAACTAGCTATGAGATTCATTAATTACACCAACCTGGTATGAACAGCGTGATTTCCTTTGCAGCTGATAATGCCTCTATCGGGAATCCAAGATGCTGCTAATCTTAACAGGGAGTTTTCTTTTGCTGAAAGATTAGTTAATTGGTTTGTGGAGGTTAGAAATCGTGTTAATGGAAAATATGATATAGTAAGCATCAAACTTGTCTAATCTTGAAGGGATTACAACCTCATTTGTTCCTCAACGAATAACCATCTATCATTGGATAAACGGCTTTGCAGTATTACTACCATACCAAGGCACCCAGGATGTTTCGGTCTTGTTCAGAAGTTATAAAGTTCATAATGTATGAGGCGTACCCGGGAAGAGCTACGAAGAGCAAGGAAGGGAATCCTGATATTGGTAACTCTTCTGAGGTGAGTAAAACAAAGGTTTCTTTACTGTGCAGCAACCCTAACCTAAACCTTGGAGAATATATGAGACTATCCATGATGCTCAACAGCTGAATCTTTCATTTTTATGATCATTTCAGAAACAAGGAAGTTGCAGTAGCAGTAGCAGTACTATAAAGAAAAGAAAAATGAATCAATTCGTTCCGCAGGCTGTTCATGATAATGAGGCAACATGGGGTAAATTGGTTGATGAATTAATCATGCTTTCTGGATCAGGGAACATCTCATCAGGTTCTTACATCTTTGAAAGTCTTCTCCATCTAAAGTAAAGCTTCTATACACATAGCTTCTTCTTTTTTATTAGTAGGGTTTTCTTGGTCATTGTTATAGTAGGGGATAGAAAGGATGGGAAGGGAACAGGCAAGTTGCTTTTTGACGAAGCAATGAACAGTCCTTCCACCCCACGCCTTGTTGCTGAAGGAAATCATGACGGGATAGAAAGTGCTGCAGACAAAATGAAAGATGAGATCAATGATCCGATGCATGATGATCAGACTGCAGCATGAAGAAGGTAATGTGATTAGTAGGATTTACTGAATCTTTCTAAGAGCCTGAAGCATCTTGAATTACCTTCACAATTAAAGTTGTTCGTGCTGTTGTTACTGATGATCGATCAATTCTTGCTTGATCAGACAGCATGCAGAGAGATATTAGGCAGACGACATGGTCTGGGATGATGAAGCCGATATTTCTGTTACAGCGCTGCTTTTCTATGTCTTGGTTGGATGAGACACAACTTTGTTAGAAGACTTTCTATATTGATCTCTTCTCTATGAACTTTATAATAATGGTCACCACACCATATACACCAGACTTTATAATGAATTAATGTATGAACTGTGTTGTTCAATAAAGTTGAGAACCCTAAAACTCTTTGCATGTTATTCATTCTCTGTTGTAGTAGGAGATGAGTAGTGTGAAATTTCACCTCACCGTTTCCATCACACTAAATACCGTGTCTTACACTGTCTGGGTAGCTGTCATCCTGAATGGTTTTGAGTACAAAAGTTTTGGAGAAAGACTTCTTCTTCAACATTGCAGGCGCTACTGCAAATCCAGTCGGATCTAAAGTCACCCCTGTGACCGTGGACCAATTGCCAGGTCTCAAGACACTCGGCATCTCCATTAACGTGCCACCGAGATCCTGACCCTATTGGAGGGTGTTAGATCTCGAAGTCACCACTTCGTTCGCCGGAATCTTGTGTTTTTGCGCTCCGCACACCTGCAAGAAGAAAATCCTGGGGTTGGGTGTTCTCGCCGTTTCCCCTCCGATGCCTAAGTTAGTCGGAGTTTCGGGTATTGTAGAGAGTATATGTAAGGTAAAATGTATGTTGTCACATTAGTTTTAGAGTGGAAGTAGGTGAGGGTATTTTAGGTCTCACCCCTAACCTGATTTGAGTCACTTCTGACCATGGTTGTCCTAGGTGGTGCTCAGTTAACTAAGTGGGGTTGTCTTGAGCTCTGTGTTACCTCGTGTCCCGTGCATAGTGGCATTGTGTCATGTGCCTCTGTTCCACGCCTGGCGTGCTAGTGCCCCATTTCCTACTGTCGGACCTCGAGTCCTGTATTTGTCAGAAAGGAGTATAGGGGACAGCTTTCCTCTACGGCACACCTTTAACGGCGCACCCCTAACAGATGTGCTTCATTCTTGGGTCTGACACCCAATTGACAGGGCCCAAAGGCTAGGATGTGCTTCATTGAAGAGTTTCGAATGATTTGTTGGAAACGTTTGGTTTCCCAATAACGTTTCAACCAATCATAACCCCTAAGGGTAGTCTGAATATTTCATCTCCCCGTAGGTACTCCTCTATAAATTGTCCCTCCCTCCTTCATTCTCTCACTTTTACCTCTGTGTCACTTTCTCTCTCTAGGATTTGCTATGTCTTCTCTCTAGAATTTCGGCAGCTTTTTCATTCATTTTTCGATCGCCCAAAATAGCTCGCTGCACCTCTTTCGAGCCAAGCTTCTATCCCTGACGTGAACGTCTTCTCTCATCCATGGTGAGCGATTCGGCAAGAGGTGAGGCTAACGTTTTGTTTCTTCCTCGTTTTAGCGACCATATCAGAATTGGCGCTCCATTTGGCCCTTAGTCACAGGCTTTAGGACAAAGAACTCCAATTGGAAGAGTTCCTACTTTTTCTTCCAAGGGAGCGTTCCTTGGTGTATTACTTCCAAGGCGCTCCGCGACCCGTTCCCTTCCGACGATGAGTTATCCCCTTGGGATAAGAAGTCTCTCCACCTGGTGTATGCCGACCACATAGCTGGGCGCACTTCGTGGATATCTAAAGAGACCACGGAGGACGATATTTTCAACGCTGGCATCTCTCCAGTACAACGTCGCTCTAATTTACGGGTAGTAACTTGTTTTATTTTATTTTGCAGACAACACTCTTTCGCGCACTGACCTTACGTTCGATCTGTCGATTGAATAGGAACTCGAGCAGCAAAAGGGCAAGGCCCCGAGCGACGCCGCGGAGGGCTCTAAGAAAAGGAAGAGGCAGAGCTCTTCTAATAAGAAAGCGCCCCCGAGGATGAGGTAGATATGTTGTACGCGAATCCCTCATTGCTGAGTCCTGCTTCCCAAGAGGCGATGACTATTTTCAAAGGTTCGGTCCCTTACTCTCGCTATTGCAGCGATTCCTTCTTAGCTAGAAGGTTAAATATTCTCCATACTAAGAAGTGGGGCGCGCCTGTCGCGACGGACACATGGATAGCTTAGGCTTACCATGTGTTCTCTAATGGTACTTCCACATAAAAAAGCGGCAGGGATGACGAATCCGTGTACATTGGCAAAAGTCCCATCGCTCCCTCTTCGAAGAAGAAGAAGACTCCGCCGAAGGAGTCTTCCTCTGGGGTGGATAGGGCGTTTCCCCCGTCCATTCCTTCTAATCCAGAGACACATCCGCTCCTGTCGGGTGACCAAAAGGGGTGTTACATATCGTACGCGGGTACGTCGTTTGACCTGCATCGGGATCTCAAGGTGGATGATGTACCAGATTGGATCGCTCGTGAGGATCCAGGCGGTGCACCTTGGACTCCTTGCGTGCGTCCTAAGACGTTCCCCTGATGAGGGGGAATACTTTGCTGGATCCTAACCTGGGTTTCCACCTTCTCACTGACACCTGTCCTCCTGCTGATCGGGCACCAATCGACAAGTCCGGTGTGCACCAAGGTCTCACCTTATTCTCACAGGTATCCTTCCTACCAATAAGTCTTTCAATCCTTTTCCAAGTGTTTTGTTCTAATTTATTAATTTTAGCTCATACCGCTGCAACTCCAAATTGGGGAATGCTATTGTGGAGCTTTCAGAGGAAAGGGAGGTCACGACCGTGCAACTCAAGCGGGTTAAAGAGTTGGAGCTGCGGTTGGAGCGCGCCCAGCGTCGTCTGACGGTTGAGAGAGCCGCTAGGGATGAGTTGGAGCTTGAGGCATTGCACCACGCCCAAGAAATTCAAGGGGTTCATGCAAAGCTGGTTGAGGCGGCGAAGGTGCAAGCGAAGGTGTCTTAGGCGACCGGCAAGGTCATGGACCTTCTTCAACAACATGATTTGGAGAAGGGTAAATCTGCCTCCCTTGAGAACCGCGGCTTTAAGGTTGAGCAACATGCCGATCTAGGAGGAATTTCCCCAACGCCTTTCAGAAGCGGTTGAGGAATTCAAAGGTAGCAAGACCTTTAATAACGCGGTGGCACTATGGGGTCGTCACACCTTGGTGAATGCGTTCATGGATATTCATAAGGATATCCTGGATGTTGATGTCACCTTTCCTGTTGTGGCGCTTCCCTCCTTTACCAAGTTTCTAAACTTCGAGGCCAGGGTGGAAGCGGCCAAACAAAGAGTGATTGAAGCAGAGGTGTCCAAGAAGAAGGCAGTGGAAGAGGAGAGTGACTCCTTGAATGAAGAAGAATAATCTCATGCACCCTCTCCCTCCCCTTCACCGCTCCAAGTGCGCTCCTGTGCTTGCCTCCAAGGCTGTTCCACCTGAGGTTTCAACATAACTGCCTCATTTGCCCCGAAGTCGAGGCACCTCTCCAGCATGCTCCTCGTATAGAAGATCCTCTCTCTGATGAAGTTATAAATGTTTAGTATTTTGTAGTATGTTTTTCTTTACTTTGGCAAGTCTTTCTTAGTGAGGAACGTTTTGTAATGACAATATTGTCTGTTCTTATGGATTTTACTTTGAAATTTCCATTTTGTATTTTGAACAAGTGTTTTACCACGCTATTAGGCATCCAATCACCTTAGTGTTTAGATCGCTTTAGCCTTAGTATTTCCATCATCTAGAACGCCTTTAATATTCTAGTTGCTATAATGAATCAACGCTATTTGCATTCCATTCATTCGTCTTCTCAATTTTGGCTAAGTACCAATTGTTTGGTGACATAGCAACGCCTAAGAGTAGAACTTCTTTAAACGTCACAAATTTTACTAAGTACCAAGTGTTTGGTGACATAGCGATGCCTAAGAGTAGAACTTCTTCAAGTGCTCCGCATTGAAGGTGTTCTTCAAAGTCTTTCCTTTCTCGTCTTCTAATATGTAGGCGTTATGATGGGGAATGGCGACGACCTTGTACGGTCCTTCCCATTTTGGTGATATCTTGTTGATTTTATCTTGATGGGCAAACACGTTCTTTATCCATACTCTCTCCCACACACAAAAAACTGGTGAGTAGAGACTCGCCTATTGTAGTATCGTGATGTGGTGAGGCGCATCCTTTCTTGGAGTTGTTCTGATGCCCATCTCTTTTCATCCACCAAGTCTAATTTCAAACGCCTTTGGCCTTCATTTGCCATCGCACTGAAGTGTTTGACTCTATGCGAAGCAACCGCTATTTCAGTTGGTGCTACTGCCTCTGAGTAATATGTCAAGCCAAAGGGTGTCTTCCTTGTTGCTTGTTTGGGTGTTGTTCGCAGCTCCAAGAGGACGTTATCCAATTCTTCTGTCCACTTTCCTTGTAAAGCGTCTAGTCTCTTTTTCAACCCGTTCATAATCGTTTTGTTGGCCACCTCAACCTGCCCATTCACCTTTGTGTGTCTTACTAAGGCGTGCCTATGCTCTATTTTCAACTCCTGACAAAACCATTTCAACTCTTTACCAGCGAATTGAGGGTTATTGTCACTCACCAGTACACTTGGAATACCGTATCTAGAAACAATTCTATATTTTAGGAACTGGATCACTTGGAACTCCGTGGTTGACGCTAATGCCTTCACCTCAATCCATTTAGAGAAGTAGTCAATCGCTACTAGGACGTAGGTGCGCTACTTATACCTAGGAAGTGGTTCAACCAAGTTGATTCCCCACTGTGCGAAAGGCCAAGCAACGCTAATTGAGGTTAGGTCTGCAGGGTGGCGCAGGATACTTGGACTTTATTTTTGACATGATTCACATTTCTGAACCATCTCCTTCACGTCTTTATTCATGGTAGGCCAATAATATCCCTGGTTGAGGATTTTTTGGACAATGGATTGTTCCCCTTCATGACAAGCAGCGTAGCCTTCATGAACTTCTCTAAGTATCGTGGTTGTTTCTGGCTAAGCGATGCACCTAAGAAAAGGCGTAGAGAATCCCTTTTTATATAATGTCCCTTCAATAATCTTATAATTTGGGACCAGCCTTAATATTCGCTTGGATTGGACCTCTTCTTCTGGCAGGTCGCCAATTTCCAAATACATCCTAATAGGGGTCGCCCAATCCACTGTTTTTTCAATGTTTGCACATAGCTGACTTTATCCTCTTTCTATGTTTTCCATGAAATGCACCTGAAGAGGCGTCGTCTTCCATGCATGGATTCTATTTGAAAGCTCTTGAATCCTTCTGCCAATTTGTGCGCTTCCTTCTGGTATATCTTCATTTGCTCGCCTTTTGCGGTATATTCGCCACTTAATTGGTTTACCACCAACTGTGAATCACAGTAAACACTGAGATGAGCAATGCCCAATCCATTGGTGAGTCGGCGGCCACTAATCAGCGCTTCGTATTCCACTTAATTTTTAGTGGTCTTTAAGGTGAGTATTAATACGCATCGCAAAGGGCGAAGATTTCTAGCCGAGACTACTAGCGCATACAGGTACTTCTCAACTTCTAGATAATTTATTTCAGGTTTCGCAAGAACCTTGGAAACATAATCCACGGGTGCTTGTCCCTTTGCAATCTCCTTGACTAATACAGAGCTTATAACTACTGGATTGATGCCTAGGTACAGAAAGAGAGAGCGCCTTAAGATGAGTCTTCAAGTCTTGGAACGCCTGCTCACATTCTAAGGTCCATTCAAACTTCTTGTTTGCCCTTAGGACCTGGAAGAAAGGGAAGGATTTATCTCCCGTATTTTCCAGGAAACGGCTAAGCACCACCAATCTCCCATTCAAACATTGGACCTCCTTGTGACAGGTGGGTCTCCTCATCTTCTCGATTGCCTCTAGCTTCTCAGGATTCACCTCAATTCCCTTATGGCTCACCATGTAGCCTAAGAATTTTCCAGAGTGTACGCAAAAAGCGCATTTGGCTGGGTTAAGGCGCACACGGTGGAGACGCATACGCTTGAATGTTCTCCTCAAATCCTCCACGTGATCAACACCCTTGACGGATTTGACCAGCATATTGTCTACATACGCCTCCATGGTGTTCGCTGTCATTCCTGCATAAAGCTTGTTCACCATCCTCTAGTAGGTCGCCCTTGCATTAATCAAACTGAAAAGCATCATCGTGTAATGGTAGACGTCGCTATCTGCGTAGAATGCTGTGTGTTGGGCATTGCCCTCGGCCATCTGATTTTGGTTGCATCCTGAATATGCATCCATGAAATTGATAAACTTATGGCCTGACGTGGCGTCTACAAGCTGATCGATCCTTGGGAAGGGATAACAATCCTTGGGACACACCTTATTCAAGTCACTGAAGTCTACACACATGCTCCATTTTTCATTGTTCTTCTTTACCAAGACTGGGTTCGCCACCCACGGCTGGAACCTAATCTCCTTCACAAAGTTGGCCTCTACCAACTTTCCTACTTCTTGTCTTATGGAGATTGCCTTCGCTTCCCACTGTGCATTGCTTATGAACGATCGGTCTGATGCTAGGATCAATGTTCAGTTCGTGGGAAATAATGTCTTTGCTGATGTCCGACATATTAATAGGCTTCCAAGCAAAGCTCCTTGAACTCTACCAAAAGCATTGACAACACCTTGGATTCATTTTCGGGGAGCGACGCCCCTATCTGCACTTCTTTTTATGATTATTCCACCTCTACCTTTCTTAAGCCACCCACTGGTTGTGGGCGATTTATATCTTCCCGTGGGTCTTCCTCCATTTGTATCGCCAGAGCCTCCTTTCCTTTACCTTTCAAAACGTGGCGATGCGTCGAGTTAACGTAGTAACTGCGCGTCGCCGACTGGTCTCCCTTCACTATTGCAACTCCATGAGGCGTCGGAAACTTCAGCAGTTGATGGTAGATGGAATGGACAATCTTGTTGGGATTCAAGGTCGAACGCCCTAGAATGGCGTTGTATGATTCAGGAGTGTCCACCACGATGAATGTGACGTCCATGCTCAATGTCTTCCATCCCTCTCCTATCTCGACTAGTAGGGTGACAGCTCCCACCGGATATGTGGTAAGCGAGGCGAATCCCATCAGTGGAAAATTGACCTTCCTCAGATCGTTTCCTTCTTCCCCATCCTTTCGTACGTTTCAAGAAACAGAACATCCGTTGAACTTTCTGAGTCGACCAAGACCCTCTTCATGTTAAACCTGTCAACTCCCATCGTAATGACGAAGGTGTCGTCATGAGGCGAGGTGAAATGCTCCATCTCCCTTTCAGAGAAGGAGATAACCACATCGTCCTCTTCTCTAGGGCGCTTCCCCGCCTTAGAATTTTATGTAATCTGAGCAGCGTACACCTCTCTAGTGGTGCTTGTTTCTCCTCCTGAAGTGAAACTACCACTAATCACGTTCAGCTTTTCCTTCCTAGATCCGGATGCCACAAAGTTCTTCTTGGGCGACGTCCTTCTGTCCCTTCTAGGACTCCTATTCCTTTTCCGGCGTGCAATGAAATTCTTCAGATGCCCCCTTTGGATGAGGTTCTCTATATCCCTTTTCAATACATGGCAGTTGTCTGTTGTGTGCCCTTTGTAACGGTGATAGCGACAGTAGGCTTTCTTGTCATTACACAACTGAGCGTTGCCACTTCTCATCGTTGGAGGTGTCGCTAGATCCTTTTTTTGCAAATGTAACAGGATAACCGATATATCCTGGGTAAGTGGCATATAAGTCTCATAGAATTCTCTATTGGCGCGTGGGATCATCGGGTGATGCCTCGAGTCATCACTTCGTCCCTTCTAATGGCGCTGATCTCCTATCTTTCCTTCTGAAATGTCCATATTCGATTCCTTCTCCGCTATTCTCCCATCTTTGGTGATTTATAGGTCTACGTAAGATTTGAACCTAGCCACCATATGTTCCACCGTATTGATGGGGATTACACTCAAGCTATCGTGCAGAGCGACTCGTTTGGGTCCCAGAGCTCGTATAAAATATCGGATAGTTTCGCCAATCGTGATGACTTGGTCGATCCCTGCCAATTCTTGTTGAACCTCATATAGAAATTGCTTAAGATTTCATCACTCCCTTGTCTAATGTCGTCCATAGTCCCTACGCTCTTGAGCAGTTGTCGCCCGCCCATGTACTAGACGATGAACTTCTCCTTCAACTCGCTCCAACTCCTGATGGAAGTTTTAGGGTGTTCAAAGAACCAATGCGAAGCGACGCTTCATAGGGACGCTGGGAAAAGGAGTGCGAATGATTATCATTGTTTGTTCGCCGTAAGAGAGAGACTTCATGTCTCTGTATGTGCTCCACCGGGTCTCCTTCGCCCTTAGAGCATTCAATTTTAAAAGGTCGCACATGGTGCGGGATAGGGCTGATCATGGGCGGTCTGGTCCGGTCCTGAAGTACCGAGATCGAAATTTCGGTCTTGCCTTCTGGAGGAACGAGACCGACCTCAACCAAAAAAGCCCACCCGAGTCAGTCTTTCTTGACTCGGTCCGGTCTCTGTCCTGGACCGAATCTTACACACATAAAAAAAGAAAACTAAATTTGTCCAAATACAAATATCATTGGAATCAAAGTAACAAAATTACAAAGTACAAATCAAAGTAACAAATCAACCAAGTAACAAACACACAAAATTCTAAACAAAGTTCATTTTCTTCCATAGTTCCAAACATACATCATTGATTTTTAGAGGTTGTATAGGAACTTCGGGTCAGACCGGTCCTAAACGGGTTTTCGGGGAAAAAACCCGAGCCCGAGCCCGACCTTGAAGATAAAAAAAGGCCCCTTGGGTCCGGTCGGGCCGGTCGGGCCGGTCTCGGGCCGGTCTTGTAGAGAATTGGGTCCTACAGCCTTTTTTGATCACCCCTAGTGCGGGATAGTCAGGTTCAGTATTTCAGGAGCGAAGGGATGCGAAGCCCTATCTCAAAGGCAAGGCATGACCCGCCCCTTCTGCTCCTTCACCTTTTGGGTGATCATCTTTTCCAATTCCGCCTTCGTCATTGCACCGAGAAGTGGTGCCATTGAAGTAGCGCCGCTCATGGGAAGAGCGGGATGCTGTGTTAGGGGTGTCCTAGAGGTGGCTTCTGCCTGGTGAGCGTCTTTAGCAGCGGCTCTCTGCTATCTACTATCGAGAATATCTTCCAGTGCTGCGATGAGCGCAGGTGTCAGGGCGTTTCAGGTTGTACTTCTGTCTCAGAGGTGCTCTTACTGAAGAAGCGACCCGAGAGTGTGCCGGTTTAACAGCCTCGGCTCCTAAGGCGGTAGGTTGTGTGGACTGTACGCCTTGGCGGTTGAATTTGGAGGTTTTCCCCTCCTGAATGACCTTGTTTGGAGGTATAACGGCAGTGCCACCCAGGTGTTACTGCAGGACATGGAACGAATCATTTTCAATGAATTCTCGGTTGTTCTTTGCTCTGGTAGTGGGGGAGTCATGGTTGGTTTTGCTTAAGCCTCCCATAGACGGCGCCAATGTTGAATCACAAAGTCACCACTTCCTTCTCCAGAATATCATGTTGGGCGCTCCGCGGACCTGCAATAAGAAAATTCCAAGGTATTCCCGTCATTTCCCCTCTGATGCATAAGTTAGTCGGAGTTTGGGGTATTATAGAGAGTATATGTAAGGTAAAATGGTTGTTGTCACATTAGTTTTAGAGTGGAGGTGGGTGATGGTATTTATAACCCTCACCCCTAACTTGATTTGAGTCATTTCTGACCATGGTTGTCCTAGGTGGTGCTCGGTTAACTAAGTGGGGTTATCTCGAGCCCTGTGCTACCTACCTGGTGTCCCGTGCATAGTGGCATTGTGTCATGTGCCTCTATTTCACGCCTGGCGTGCTAGTGCCCCATTCACTAATATAGGACATTTAGTCCTGTATTTTTTAGAAAGGAGTGTAGGGGAGAGCTTTCCTCCGTGGCGCGCCTTTACGGTCTTGGCACACCTTTAACGACACGCCCCTAACAGATGTGCTTCATTCTTGGGCCTGATACCCAATTGTCAGGGCCCAAAGACCAGGATCCATCAGAGGGAATTCTAGAGAAGTCGGTTTCATCACCTCCAATCCCAACAACCGACTCATCTCTAAGGTCTTGCAGAAATGAGTTGTCTTTGTGTTTCCTGATGGTCTTGTCGTGTTTGGGTCGAAGTCCGCCATTTAGAAAAAGAAAAAAAAAAAACTAAATATCGAAAAATCTGTTTTATATTGTTTCAGTTAATGTTGGAGTGCGTGTGTTCTTTATCATGACATGAACTATGTGTTGTAATCTTGATCATTCGTTTGTTTGACAAAAATACTGTATTTTTCATGAATTCAACTGAATTTTTTTTCAAAAAATATAATTGAAAATATCTCTTAAGTAGAATACTCACATATCATTTTAAGTGTGATGTAATTGATGATACAATCCTCTTTTCGCTTAGCCCCTTTCTCCTCGGTCCACTGAGAGAAAATGTAGGAATGGTGTCAAAAGTGAATCACAAAAGAAAGAACTCATGGACTCGGGATTGCTAACTAATACTAATAGAATAAAAAATAATTGAAAAGAAATGGCTTTTTATATATGTACTAGGCATCATATTGCACACATTTTTGGCGTACTAAGTAGATATACGAGTAATTCAAGTATCGACCTTGGAAGCGGAACATAAGATTACCCAGGTGCTTGAAATATACTCGTAGTTATGGGTTGCACTATGAAAAAAATTCAACTCTTATAGAAGGTTATAATGTTGTTAATTGGATATATACATCAAGAGATTCAAACTTCCCGAGTGAATTTGTGCTCACCCTAAGAGGTGCTGCCGTGTCATGCAAATACTCAAAGCAGTCAGATGGTTAGATCCAAATCCACCATGGAATATGAGTTTATAACAGTGGATAAATGTGCCAAAGAGACTGAATGACTACTCAATTTTCTAAAATATATTCCTAAGTGGCCAACACTGGTGTCAACAATCTACATTCATTGCGATAGTCAATTTGTGATTGGTAGGTCATAAAGTCATATGTATGATGGTAAGTTTAGACATATTCATCGAAGAAATAATTCCATTCGACAATTACTCTCAGCTGGAATTATCACGGTCGATTATTTAAGGTTGAAGGATAATATTGTGGATATGTTAACCAATGGGTAAATAAAGAGGAAGTTCACCAACCATCGAGAAGAATGAGACTTAAGTCCATGAAGTAAAAAACTTTGACAATGAAAACATAATCTAGTTGATTGGATATCCCAAGATCTAGGTTCAAAAGGGATAACATAATCACAAGAGTGAGTTTGATCACTATGGGGGACTTTTAACCCCGAGTCGACTCCTATGATGAGAAACAATGATGGTAGCGAATAAGGTTAATCAAATGTTTTTAATGACTTGAGAATTAAAAAAAAATAGTAGAGTATTGAAGTAACTCTTGCGATCTTTAATCACATATGCAAGTGAGAAATGTGTCTGATTAGAAAGAAATTATTGAGGTTTTCTTAGAAACACTTACAAAAACCAGACAATGTCTATTTCATAACAGAAATGAACGCGAGAAGTGAACAGTGCTAGGAAAAGACATGTGTGAGTTATGTCATCATTTACACAAGTGACAGACAGTTTAAGGACATCGCGTCTACTGACTAGCCATTAAAGTTGATGTAACCTCATAAGGGAAGGTTCAAATGATCAATTTTACTTGTCCTTTGTCGATATTAACTGTTGAAATATTATTCTGAGTCTAGAATCACAATACTAGAAAATCATTCACTTCTCCATTCATGTGAGAATTGTTGAAAAATTGGCAATTTGAAAGGTTTTAATTATTTTTAGGTCAAATATGTATAAGACCATATCATTACCAAGCTCAAATGCTCGTGAATGATGTCAAGGGAGATAACATTGTACCACACCCAAATTGTGAAAGGATTTGGAAAATATATAAGTGAAAGCACTTAATAGGAGTGTAATAATTTATACAATAAGAGTCTCTGTCACATGTCCATGGGGTGTAAATCACAAATCGATTAGCACATCTCGAACTACTGGGCTCAACATGCACTCATGACATGCGTACAGGATTTTCTAACTGAAAAGCATGTTCTGAGCGAGCCCGATTTTGCTAAAACCATTTTTTTCATCAAAATCTTGCTAAATAATTAATTTTGATTGTGAGAATTCCTTGGAATTTTTTGTTGTTGTAATTTTGGTTAGTTTTCAAAACCTAATTAAGGTTATTAGTTACTTAATTATTACAGAGTGATCGAATGACCTTACAAATAGGGGATGGCGAGATGCCTTCTTCACATTTTCTAGACATACAACAAATGGAAAAAGAAAAATAGTCTATCTCGCTTTAATGAGAGAATCCTCCCTGCATCAGCTAGGGGTTCATTCCAATTACTCTCGTTGTCGCCGCTCTACGGCGTGAGTTCAGCCTCAGGAGAGAAGTCCTTCTGGTAACATAGACTTTGTCGGAAGCTACCTGGTGGACACTGAGCACGAACCCCCGCCCAACCAATTCTAGTATCTCGGTCCACCACTTGCACGACCCTCCCAGAATCATCGAACCACACCAGTAGAAACCCCCTCCAGCCCAAAACCTCGTCCAACCCAAATCCTCATCCAGCTAAAAGAAACTCGGACACAACAAGCACCCGGCCGTTTCCACCCAGCTAGGACCCACCCCACCCAACCTGAACCTCAAGTAACCTTCGACAAATCCCAAAGCAAGGACCCACCCGATTCTACCACCAATTCAGCACTACCCCTCTCTCCTTCAATTTCATCACGCCCACACCATTAATCCTGTCAACCCACCGAAGCTTTTCACATTAATTTGTTATTTAATTACATAATCTCTCTTATCTTTATGCAGGTCTGACTATGGATCACGTGAAAGGGCCCAAGCCAACCAACAATAGCCCTGAAAAGGTAGATAGAACAAACCAGGACAAATTCGTTGTGGATCTAGAGGGCGGCATAGATCTCCACTGCAGAATCCAATGTCTGTGGAAGGTGATTTGTGAAAAAGCGTTAAAATCATCTGCCATACACAATGTGCTAAAAGATGCCTGACATAGATATAAAGAGGTCAGGATAACATATATGAGCAATGTAGTTACCTTATTCGAATTCGACGACCCAAGCGATATGGAAGATGCACTTGAATTTAGCCCCTGGACAATCCAAGGGCATTGGTTGTCCCTGAAACCGTGGGTAGGAGGAATGAGACTCGAGGATATTAAATTCGACATATTGCAGTGTTGGATTGAAGTTGGACAAGCTAAGTAGGAAAAACACATAGGTCATGGACATCAACATAGGAGACATCATCCAAATAGACGACATCATGGGACTAAAAGGCTTGGATAGAAGCTACATGCGCATTAAATTGGTGATTGACGCAAAAAATGCCTTTGTGGCTAGGTTCTGGTTCCCACGCAAGAACAAGGAGTTGTGCTGGGCTGCGGTGAAGTATGAAAGATTACCGGACTTCTGTTTTCGTTGTGGTCGCCTTGGACACACAGAAAGAGTATACAACAACGAATTTACCATGTCAGAAGAATGCCCTTTAGAACTTATGTAGGACCCATGGCTCCAGGCCGACATAACTCAACGCAGGGAGCACACAGGGAGTAAGGTGAGACCTAACAAAAGGGGGACGCCAAGGGGAGAAGATGTAAACTTAGGGACTGGACTATCCGTCTTGAGGATGAATCAGACAGAACCAGAAGAGAAACCAACGGAAGAGCAAGGGATGATGAAAACTACCAGCAAACACCTGCAAACTAAACTGCAGCATGAGAAGAGGATTCCTAACCTGTCGGCATCCTCCTATAATGCACTTGATGAATAGAGTGAGGGGTCGAGCTATGGTCGAGAAACGGTGGGGAGCTCCAACCAACCGACGCTAAAGAACTTGCCCCTACAAGGGGAATATGCTCTATTTTTCATCCCTGTGAGGTACGCCTTGCAGGGATACATTAAGGCGAACCATACCCAAACCCCACGGGATCTGTGCAATTACGTATTATCGAAGGATGTGGGGATCCCCAACGAGTCGAACAACAACTACTATGTGGATCTACCATCAGAAGGAGACTCGCCCAGACGGGATACCCTTGTTACTATCACCACTGGTTTAAGCCCTCTCGTCTGGAAAATGTCCCTAAAGAGAAAAGGCTTAATGCTAGATGAGGAAGGAGTAGTAGAGGAGGGTGATTAGAGGAAGAAGATATGCCTCATTTTGGACACGAATGAAGGACAATGGGAAGCTGCGGGTATGAAGAACTGATTACAGCAGAAGGCGAGAAGAAGGGGAATCGACAAACATAAAAAATGGACGGCTAGCATGACAAAAGGGCTGCAAACGAAGGAAAATGCCACGAAAATGGAAAAGAGTTCTGGTGCTTGTCTCGATACAGCCACACAGGATCAATGAGCATCATAGTGTGGAACTATAAGGGATTGAGATCAGAGTTGACAGTTCCCAATCTATCTGATCACGAGAGGAAACACAGACCGAACGTCATATTTCATTTGGAAACAAAAAACAAAAAAGAATGGTTTGATAGAATGAGGCGCAAGATCCGAATGGAGGAAGCATACTATGTGAAGCCTAATGGTATATTAGGAGGACTGCCATTATGGTGGCAGAAAGAGGTCCAAGTATGTGTCCTGCAAGCGGGGACACACATCACATACACAATGATTCAGATGGACAACGCGAGTGAGGATATGCATATAACATGGGTATATGGTCACCCAAAATGGGAAAAGAAACTCAAAGTATGGGATATGATAAGGGATATCGGTATACAGTGGACGTGATATTGGTTTTGTGTAGGAGACTTCAATGATATCCGTTTCTCATATGAAAAGGAGGGGGCAGGCCAAAGGATACGCGAAAAATGGACGCATTTAATGCACTTATATCAAACATGGCCCTAGTTGACATTGGCTTCAAAGGACACCGGTTCACATGGTGTAACAAACAATCGTAATGATTATGAAATAATATAGGAGAGGTTAGACCGGAGTCTAGCGAACGGAGCATGGATGGACGCCTACCTGGATGCGGTTCTCTTCCACAAATCTGCTATTGGGTTTGACCACTCACCTTTGTTGCTGCACTTGGAACACAAAGACAACAAGGGACCGTGGGAATTTAAATTTGAGGCAATTTCGTTTATTGAGTTGAGATGTGAAGAAACGGTCTAAAATACAAAACATCCACTATCTAGAACTAAACAAGGGGGCTAAGGGTGAGACTAGACAACTCCCACCGCAATTTGCAAAAGTGGAGTTAGGAGAAATTTGCAATTAACAAGATCCAAATTGTCGAGATCCAAGCGAAGATTGAAAGCATCCAAGGAATAGACAATGCTGGACATAACCAAAGGGAAGAGCAAGAGTTTAAAGCTCGATTAGAAGACCACTAGAGACGTGAGGAAACCTATTGGAGGCAACGGTCGAGAATCCAACGGCTTAGGGAATGTGATCGAAATACCACCTTCTTCCATAGATCTACAGTTGAAAGACGAAAAAGAAAAAAGATACAAAGTCTCCAAAGGACTAATGGTACATGGACTAATTCGGAGGGTGAGATTATGGAAGAATGTGCGAGGTATTTCAACAAGCTTTTCTGAACTGAGAGAACGTGCGATCATTTGACAATCCTCGAGTTTATGTTGACTGTGGTAACGGAAGAAACGAATCAACGTATCGTGAGAACTCCCACGAGCGAAGAGATCAAAAAAGCGACATTTCAAATTTGGGGGACAAAATCCCTTGGACCTGATGGATTCCCCAGTTTGTTCTATCAGCAATTTTGGGATGTTGTTAGACCCGATGTGATCCATGCGGTCAGAGTCTTCCTTGCAAATGGTACCTTTGAACTCTCCTTTTATGATACTCATATTGTCATAATACCAAAGATACGAAACCCGTCAAACACATCCCACTTTTGCTCCATTAGCCTATGTAATTTTGTGTACAAAGTATTGTCTAATACACTAACCAATAGGTTACAAGTGATTGTCCCCCACCTAATCACTCCCTTCCAAAGTGTTTTTGTGTCTAGCAGGTTAATACACGACAATATCTTTGCTGCCCACGAAGCATTTCACCACTTGAGGACTGGCACGAGGGTGAATAAGGAGGAATGCGCAGTTAAGATCGACATGAACAAGGCAAAAGACCAAGTGGAATGGAACTTTCTGCTAAGCACAATAAATAAGATGGGATACGCGGAGTGGTGGAGTGGTGGATCCAGTGGATCGAAGGTTGTTTCTGCAACGTTCAATACAGGTTTATGGTGAATGGTAAAAAGACATCTGAATTTCGTCCCACTCGGGAAATTCGCCAGGGTGACCCTCTTTCTCCTTACTTGTTTATTATAGTGGCTGACGTTCTATCTAGATAGATCATAAACGCACTAGACAACCACCAACTTGAAGGGATCAAGATCAGGAGAACATGCCCGACAATCCACCACATCATCTTTGTTGATGATTCCCTGTTTTTCCTCAAAGTCGATGTCGAGAATGCTTTGAAGCTCAAGAGAATCATCGAGGAATACAGATTCGCGTCATGCCAAAGAGTCAACCTCCCAAAATCAAGCATACACTATAGCACCGACACCTCCAGGACGATCAGGGAGATAATGGGACGTACTATGGGCATTGAGAAGGCCCGACAAGCTGGGAAATACTTGTGCCTACCGACAGTTTGAGGAAGATCGAAGAATAAGGCACTGGGGATCCTTAAGTATAGGGTGCTCAGACAGATATCCGGATGGAAAAATCTCTACCTCAGTAATGCGGAGCCATACCTACATAATTCATGGCGTTGTTCCGACTACCAAAAATAGCAGAGATCATGACTATAATAGCTTGGTTCTAGTGGGGACAATCAGGTGTGGGGAGGAAAATACATTGGCAAAAATGGGAATACATGGGTCGACCCAAAGGAAAAGGAGGTATGGGATTCCGAGATATGAACACATTCAATGTATCTATGCTAACAAAGACGGCATGGCGTCTTCAGAATGAACCGGAAGCCTACTGGGCAAGGGTGCTTAAAGGAATATACTTCCCAAGAACAAACTTCCTTGAGGCCACAAAAAGAAGACGAGCATCATGGGTATGGTCAAGCATACTCTCCAAGGTCAAGATGTTATCATAAAAGAAGGGACATGGAGAGTTGGCAATGGAGAAAGCATTTGAGTCTACCAAGATGCTTGGATCCCGAGGGTACATGGTCGCTGAATCTCACGCTAGCCAACGATCGAACACGTCCAACCCCTCAAGGTGGCTGGCCTCATCATGCCTCTGGAAGCTCGATGGAACCTAGAACAAATTAGCGATGACATCTCGCAAGCCAAAACAACAACAATCTGAGCCATACACCTAGACAGTCCGTGCGGGCAGGACAAGTTAATCTGGCCGACATCATTCAATGGGAAGGCCAAACCCAAATTGTTGTACCAATGACTCCGTGAACTGCAAGAGCATAGGGAGGACACACAAGCAAAAACGTCCCGATCAGTGGCCCCGACAACGTGAGATGCACTCTGCAGTGATCAAACACTCCCAAAGGTAAAATAATTCATGTGGAGAAGCTGAAATAGAGCGCTCCCGGTCTCCGAAGAACTAAGTAGGAGAGGAATGAACGTCTGACCCTTGTGCCCATTCTGTAATCAGGTAGAAACCATAGACCATGCACTTCTACATTGCAGGTGGGTGATCCCGGACTGGTTTGGTGGAGTGGGGATTCGATGATATGACCATGCAGTTACGACGTGGCTTGAGTGGGTAGAGGACACAATCAAGCTAGCACAGATGAGTAACCCAGATGAGAACCCCATGAAGATGCTCATTGAAGCGCTCACTTGGGAAATCTGGAAGTAAAGGTGTCGGGAAATCCACCAGAAAGATAAATCAGACCCACAGAGCACCCTCGAAAGAGAAATGAGGCTAGCCTAAGAAATGTGGGAAGTAACGACGCGGCAAGATCGAGATCAGTCGGTTAGAGGAGTTGGCAACCAGATCGGAGGATGGAAACCACCACCATATGGGCGGGAAAATTAAGCTAAATTGTGATGGAACGGGGAACCCCGAAACAAGAAGGAGTGGGACAGGGGTTATCGCCTGAGACACCCATGACACCATGGTTGATGGACGCCACTCGTCCCGACGCGACACAACGGAAATCAACGTAGAAGCACGGGTTATGTTGCATGTAGTCGAACTGTCGCTACACCGGAATTGGGAAGACGTAATCATAGAGTCCGACTGTGAGTGGCTCATCAAACAGATAAGTGGGGAAGTCGAGAGTGTTGATTGGAGGCTAGAGAATATCATAGCCACGATTAGGAGGAAAGTGAGCCACATCCCGGGAATTGAGTGGCACTGGATCACGCGACAAGCAAATAGATGTGCACATTGAATTGCTAAACAATCCAAAAGAAATATGTGTATGATGAATTGGGTATTCGTACCCTCATCTACTCTAGTTTCGCTGATATTGTTAGACCAAATTGTCGTTACATATTCTTAATATAATGAAGTATCTTTATTGGCCAAAAAAATGGAAAACTTCTAAATTACTTTAGGTTCTTCACTATTTTTTATGATTATCAATTTTCCAACTATTTCTCAGTTTGGTTAAGGGAAACGTAATGTTTGTTTTCACATTGACAACATTGTTGTATACTAAAAGGTAATCGTCCCAATTTGGAAGAGCAAAATTGTTTTAAGGAGATCGTGCACCTTACGAATATCAATTGAAACAAAATTAATTGTTTGGAGCAATCTCGTGTTTATTCAAAATTTGTATGTATTATTATTGGGTATATATAAATTTGGTCATTTGTTATTTGATCCAAAAATAATTATTGTTTCACATATTCATCCCCCTCCGCTATCTATTACAAACTGTTTAAGAATCCTTTCCTCATACCCAGTGACGGAGTTGTTCAAGGTCCATGGGGCAATTACCCCCCCCCCCCCCCGACTTTTAATGTAGTAGTGTATATTTCAAATTATTTTTTTCTAATTTTATCTTTTGCCCTCACTGAAAAAAAATGAAGATGAATACAAATACAACAGGATAATCTGATAAGTTTCACCAATTTGGATTGAGTTAGAATACAAATGCAATTCTTCTGAAAAAAATAACTTTCACAAATTTAGAAAGTCAAATTCGTCAGAAATGCAATGTCACAGAGGCCAAATACACAGAAATGCAATGTCACGGAGGCCAAATACACATAAATGTCACAGAAATGCAATGTCTCACCCTTTCAACTCCAAATTTCTATCAAAATAAGATTCAATCTGAAGACCAAGCTAAACCCAAATACACAGAAGCCAGACTCCAGAGCGATTCACGGTTCTAAATCAATATGAAAGGTAACTTCGATTTTTCTCGTAATTTCTTCAAATCTTCATAATTTAGATAGTAGTTTACCTCTTTAATTAGAGTCGTCGTAGACCGAAAGAAAGAATAGAAGAGTCGTGAGAATTTTTGAGCTGCCGAGCGAATTCTTCAGAATTTTGTCTGTCTGTTGGTTGGTGTCGCCGAGAGAATTTTTGAGCTGGTGCCTCATGCCTGGTTGTCTACTTGTTTTCAAAGAATTATGACCTATTGAGTGTTGGTTGACCTACCTTTCTTGCATGTTCTTCGAATAATTTGTCATTTGGGCTGAGAAGTTAGAATAATTGTTCAAATTATTTGAACATGAATTGATGAATAGTTGGGGCCTTGGTGTTGGGCTAATTGTTCAAATTTGTTTGACATGAAGGTGAATAGCTGGGGCCGTGAGCGTGACATGTTTTATTTGGATTGGATTAGTATAATATTTTTATTTAAAACAATAATTTGTACCTAATTATGTGTGTATAATTTGTACTTAATTTTGTGTTTATGTTATAGGTATTGATCAATGTTTCAGTAGAATTAAAAGAAAATCTATTCATGAAGAAGAACATTAAAGCCACAAAATAAATGAGAAGTTGTTGAAGCAGTATGAAGAATTCAATTTAGATGATCTACCATCAGATCCCGGCTTGAGAAAAAAAATTCAAGTTTGTCATCCAATTGATCATGACAAGGTCCGAATAGCTTATTTAGACAAGAGTCCATGTCAACCACGTGACCATGAATTTCCTCAAAGAACATTTGGTAAGGTACGTCGTCTCATTGTTCCAACTTGGTTTGATGATTACGGATATTGGTTGGAATATAGTATTTCAAAGGATTCCGCTTTTTGTCTATATTGTTATCTTTATGGTAAAAACAATGGAGATCAAAGAGGTGGAGATTGTTTTGTGATGGGTGGATTTACAAATTGGAAGAAAATAGAAAGATTTGATAATCATGTTGGAGTTGTCGGTAGTACTCATAATGAAGCTTGGAGTAAATGTCAAGATTTCTTGAATCAAGAGCAACACATTCCAAGAGCTTTCTTTAAGCAAGAAGATAAATAACTCAAAGAGTACCGAAGCCGCTTAACTGCCTCACTTGACTGTGTATGGTTTCTTTTGCATCAAGGATTGGCATTTCGTGGCAATGATGAAGATGAAGAATCTCTTAATAAAGGAAACTTTCACGAGGTATTGGATTTTCTTGGCGATCATAATTTTTAGGATATAAGTGTGTCACACACTTAAGTTTAGGGGTCATCTTGCAATTATACATTTCTTGTATCACGGCTAGTTTCTATAAGTATGATTACAGTGTGTAGAATATATCAAGAAATCTGAGTATAATCCTTTTGTCTGTATTCTTCTTTGTCTCTTTTGTTCTTCATGTTCATCGTTTCTTCTTCTTCAATCCATCCCTAATCCGAGAATGTTATCAATAATGAGGATATTAAGAGTGTTGTAAAGAATTCTCCTGGTAATGCGAAAATGATATCTCCTGATATTCAAAAAGATCTTATTCGAGCATCAATAATGGAGACTACACGTGATATTATTAATGATCTCGGGGATGAACCGTTTGCAATATTAATTGATGAATCTAGATATGTGTCAATTAAAGAACAAATGGCAACCGTTTTAAGATATGTAGACAACAAATGGCGTGTGGTGGAGCACTTTCTTGGCATTGCACATGTTTGAGATGCAAAGGCCTTATCACTCAAATTCGCGATTGAACAAACACTCTCAAAACATAACCTATGCTTGTCTAGATTGCATGGACAAGGTTATGATGGGGCAAGTAACATGAAAGGTGAGTTGAATGGGCTACAAACTTTGATTATGAAGGAGAATCCCTCTGCTTATTATGTCCATTGTTTTGCTCATCAACTGCAATTAGCACTTGTAGCCGTAGCTCAAAAAAAATCTCAAATTGCTGATTTTTTCAATACAATAGCTAAGATCACCAACATTGTAGGATCTTCGTGTAAGCGAAAAGATCTACCTCGAGATAAACAGTGCTTTAGAATGATTTAATCATTTGGATGTGGTGAAATTTCAAGGGGTAATGACTTGAATCAAGAGAGGAGTCTTCAAAGAGGAGGAGACACACGTTGGGGCTCCCATTATAGATCGTTGACTAATTTGTCTCTTATGTTCTCTTTCAGTGCTTGAAGTCCTTGAGTTTATTGAACAAGATGGACAATCTCAACCCCAAGAAGGTGAAACATGCTCCTTAATAAATATAATGTCAGGTTTTGAGTCTGCTTTCATCTTACACTTGATGATAAACGTATTGTCAATCAAGGATGAATTGTCACTTGCATTGCAAAGGAATGATCAAGACATTATCAATGCTATGGTTTTAATCAAGAGGGTTAAACAACAAATGCAACATATGAGAGATGATGGATGGAGATCATTGATGTATGAAGTCTCTTCATTTTGTGAGAAACATGATATTCCGGTTCCATGTATGGATGGTATTTATGGAGCTGAAAAACGTCCAAGACGTAAGGGAGAGAAAAAGACTAATCACAACCTCTATCAATTTGATTTATTCAATGATGTGATTGATTGACAACTGCAGGAACTCAATCACTATTTTAATGAGGTTAATACTGAGTTGCTTCTATGTGTGCCTTGTTTGAATCCAGTTGATTCTTTTGTAGCTTTTGACAAAGAAAAGTCGGTTCGCCTAACCCAATTTTATCCCTCCGATTTTTCTGACGTTGATCTTCATATTCTTGCCAAACAACTTGATAGATTTATCTTTGATATGAAGTCAAGTGTTGAATTTCTAAATCTCAATGGTATTGGCGAACTCTCTCAAAAGTTGGTTGAAAAGAAAAGACATATTGTGTATCCATTGGTGTATTTGCTAATGAAGTTAGCATTGATCTTGTCAGTTAGCACTGCTTCTGTTGAAAAAGTTTTTTTAGCGATGAAGATTGTGAAGAATAGATTGCGAAACAAGATGAGTGACTCTTGGATGAACTAATTAGTTCCTCTTATTGAAAATAATATATTTTGTAATATTGATATCGATAGAATGTTGCCATGTTTCCAGAATATGAAAACTCATCGAGAACAATTGTAAATTTTAATTAGAAAAATTATTATATATTTTGTCGGTTTGTACGAGGGATTTATATCCTGGCTTCGACCCTACTCATACCCATGTCTGCACAAATTCCCTGAAACAGATGCTCCCATCGCAATGATAGTTATAGATTGCTCCGAAGACGCGAAATAACCTGCTCACGAACTTCACCTCTCCTTATCTTTCCCGTCGACGTAACTGGGAATTGCTTGCTCCAAAACAAAAACGCCTTCGGTGTCTTGAACCTGAAGAAACAGCAAGAATCAGGAATAATCAGAAACTACATTATGATAAATCGTTGTCGAATACCCGGTCAAATTATTATCCTTGCAGTGCCGTCGAAGAATCTCCCCAGACAACACATATTCTTTGGTTCCTAAGCTTCTATCCAACCACTGCCACTTGTCTCGCAATCGAACACAAGAAACAACCATCTCTGAGAACCGAGCATCAGGGATTCCCACAGTAACAGCTCCAGCGACTCCTGGGTGTCTTAAAAGTACGGTTTCCACTTCTTCAGGATAGACATTTTCACCTCCGCTCTTGATTCGGCCGTTTGCGCGTCCAATGAGCCACAGACTACCCGTTTCATCTGTATAACCAACATCACCTGTGTCGAACCATGGTCGATTCAGGGTTTCTGACTCGGAATCGTTCCAGTACTTGATCATCAGGTGTGGGCCCCTGGTTAGAATCTTCCCCACACTAACTGAATCATCAGCGTCTGTTCTTAGATCAACATGTGGTGCGGGTTTCCCCACACAAATACCTTGTCGATGGCTAGTGGATTGGTGGCCATGGCAGTTTTCGTCCGAACTTTCAAAAGCTGGGTCGTGGAGGACTATGAATGTCAGGGAAGAACATGCCTCTGTCATTCCTTCATATCAGGAAAAGAAATACATTAGAGGAATAAAAATGCTACAAAGTGCGAAATTTAGTAACAAGAGTGTCTCGATTGTGCAGACATAAGTGGGCAGGGCAAAGTACTCTAGTTTCAGTAGTCAAGTATATACGAATGAACAAAGATCACCCACCATATGCTGACAAAATCTTTGCCCTCGGGAAGGCGGCGATAGCTCCCTTGATCAGCTCAAACGACAGACTTCCACCTCCATTCAGTATTTTCTTCAAACTATCTCCACCTTTCCAAGATTTTTTCTCCCTAGAAAAACAAATTTAGTGATCAACAAAATGAAAATACATATCGAGAACATGTCTTCTGAAATGAATGAAAAAAAAATACCGTAGTGCAGATAGTAGATCGGAGACCATAGTCGGAACAGTGATCATAGAAGTGACATTCCATTTCTCTATAACCTCAACAACTGAGATCGCCTCAAACTTGGGGACCAAGACATGACAAGCACCGACCATTAACATTGCCAGTGCTGATGATATACCGCCAATGTGACACAATGGAGCAGTATGCAAATAAACCTGTAAAAGCCGGAATTGGAAGAAAACAATATTTGATTGTTTTTTGCAGTTATTTGCTAAGTTAATGCAGAAGAAGAATGGAAACATTAATGCATACATCACTCTCACCGTAACCACAGAGGGCGACTTTTGCCATTGATTGTATGATTAATGCGGAGTGGCTTAATACAACTCCCTTTGGCTTCCCTGTGGTTCCTATACATTCATTGCCATGCAACACAAATGAATAAGATGCGTCTTCGCAAAATTAATTCCATGGAAGAGACGGCACAGATCCAATGAATCAATACATGTTTCTTGTAGTACAAGGAAAAGAAGAACATGGCAGAAACTTTACTATACCTGAAGTGAAGCATATAATGACAGCGCCCTCGGGTGCCCAAAAATAATTGCTCGGTGAAATTCTAGCAGAATGTTCCTTGAATATGTCTGTTGTTAATACTGGAAAATTAAGGAAACAAATACATCAAACAAGGTGCATTTCGAATTAAACTATTTTATGGTATTTGAACTGTATCTAGCTAAAAGTTTTGACATAATCTCAAGAACGACACACAACCTAAACAACATTGAGAAAAACATGAGGTAGGGCATACCCTTGCTTTGTTCTGCAAATTTTTTAGGAAGGGCACTCAAGGAAATACGCCACCTCAGAGAAGAGATATCGTTATTGTTGAGAATGGAAAACCAGCTGCAACAGCTTCCATCGAACACCAACATCACGGGCCTCACCAGCAACATAGCATATCTCGCCTCTTGAGCACTCTGCAGTGGAAATAAGTTTGTCACCACGCAACATATCTTGATCATAGTATCTGATTCTCCACCGAGGCAGTGGTATACTTGAAAATTTAATTTACTGTGTTCCTTAGTTTTATAGAAAGTTACTAATTATGATAGTGGACTCTATTATGAGCAGAGAGCATCGTAACCAGCTTAAACAAAGAAATGATGCGCAATAAGTGTATCAAGTTACTATGAGACTCTTTTCTGTACTTACCCATCTGTAATTTAGAGGAACGGCTAGGCCTCCAACAAATGCGATCGCCAGTAACCACTCCAAGTATAAATCACTGCATTGAAATCCAACCACTCGTGTCTTTTCATCAAAGAAGAAAGTTGACTTCAACATAGTGACAAAGCGAATATCAATCAAGAATATGCAGCTTTTTTTGGTAATAAAGCAATGAGGCTCGAGAAGTTCAGGTAACTATGGATTCAAAGGACACTTGCAGGCAATTGAAACATGTGAAATTCATTTTATGTAAAAGAGGAGAGATTAGTGTACTTTTGAGATTAGTGAAAGCACTAGTCTAGGTCCTGATGGAGCTAATCCTTTTGGAAATTTTGAGAATTTAGAGTCTCCTTATGGGAATAAGAGGAAGGAGATGGCCATAAATGCCTCTGATACGAATCGAAACAGGATGGTGAAGTACTACACCGCAATATAGTTCTCAAGAAACTTAATCAGCGTAAGGACTTAATTTCCTAAATATATTGTAAGGGCCACAAGATAGAAGTACATCTACTGATGCAGCATTAACTTCCTTCAACCAACCAGTCCCTTCTGTCAATGCATAATTGATTCATTTACAAGTGAAATGAGGAAAAACAGTTTCCTGCCACCATTACAAACCTGTTATAAGCAGATATTGCAACGACATCTCCAGCGTTGACGCCGAGATGGATCATGGCACCGGCGAGTCTCAGAACTCCGTCCACAAACTGCTGGCCGGTCCGTCGCCTGTCCCCGGCAATCATGAACGGGGAATTGCGGTGCAGAGATGCAATCCGAATCAAACACTGACAAATATGAGGCTTCGAGAAACAATCCATCTCCACACTTTGGGAATTCAGAATGATCAATGGAGGTGGCATCAGCGCGGGTTCTTCGACGATGTTATCCATTTGAACAACGTTGCGTGGCACTTATCTATTCGCTGACACAATTTTTCACGTTATCTCACTATTCAATTAAATATGAGTATTTCACCTAAAGTCGTGTGAGCGGCTGTGAGGTCGATTCTTACCCTAAAATAATATTTCCAAAATCTTGCATCCGAAACAAAAAAAAACAATACCTCATTTTAAAACTAAATATCAAAATAAAAATAATTCATTAGACCATTTTGATATATTTATCAAATTATATTAAGTCGTAATTGTCGGTCGCGAGAAAGATCTTATTTTAATCTTATCCGCGATTATCAGTCACATGTGAAATATTTATTAAGTTTCACTCACGATTGATAACTACAGGTAGATTTTTTCATCCTAACCATGACTATCAGTCATGATATGTATATAAATATACATTTTGTGCAACATTTTGATATTTTAAATTGCACTTAAGTTAAATTTATTCTTATAAACTATGTAGTTATTGAATCTACTTTTTTCTCACTTTTTCGAGTTTGTACAAAAGAATGATTTCAAAAATGTTATTCAGAGTACCTAAAACACCCTTATTTTTTCGGAACATCTCCGTTAAAAAGAATAAGTTCAATAGATAAACAAATTACAACTTTAACAAGCAAACGATATTACATTCTAAGATACACAATGGTACGGAAAATATACGAGAAAGTTATTAGTACTAGTGGCATACGATGCTAACAAACAATTTTTTCCATTGTGCTTTGGCTTTGCACACTCAAGAGTATAGAGAGCTGGACATGGTTTTTAGAGCGTATGCGTCAACATGTGACGAATAATCAACGTCAGGTATGTATAATATCTAATCATCATGGGATATTAAAAGAGTTGTTGTGACTGTTTTCCCATAACCCTAGGGTCTCTATAGATATTGTGTCTGTCACCTCGCCATCAACTTCAATAAAAAATTTAAGGAGAAAAAAATTGAAGGAGAAATTCACTGAAATGGTGTAGGCAACATTGAGGAAAACGTTCAACAAATTTTGGAAATCATTCATCAGTGCTAATGAGGGCAAGTTTTGTCAATGGTTAGCTAATTGGGTGGATTTCAGTCTATGGTCTCAAGCGCACGATGGTGGACATAGATACAGTGTAATGACAACAAATTAGTCAGAGGTCTTCAACAAGGTTTTGAAAGGAGCTCGGTTATTACCCGTAACGGCATTGGTAGATGTTACATTTAAAAGACTAAACACACATTTTGTCGACCGTAGGGGTTGGTATAAAAAGGAGGTAGCAATTGGAAACGACTTTCTTATGAAAGTGAGACAGTTATTTGCGGTCAATGAGGATGTTTCTCATTCTTTTAAAACAGGTACTTACTCGTACGAAGTAAGAACGCGTGTTGGTAACCATTATCGTGTAAATCTGCCACAAATGTCATGTGACTGCGGTGAATGGAAGTTGTTTGGACGGTCATGTAAACATATCATGGCACTGATCTGATGCACAAATAAGGTCAAACCGTACGTTGATCCACACTTTGGTGTTGATTACTACATGCGAACATACCTTCCTAAATTTCACCCTCTACCAAAACCATATTGGTGGTCAAAGTGGAATGGTCCAACAATAAGGTGTGATCCACACATGTTAATTTCTTCACGTGGACGCGGGAAAGTGAGAATTCACAATGATATGGGTTCTAGTAGTACACAAACACAAAAAAATGTAGTAAATGTGGTCAAACAGTGCACAATCAGAGATATTGTAAACAGTAATGTATGAGTAGTGTAAATATTGAAGGAACTATAAATATGTTGTACTGTTGTGTGACTCATAATGTAATGTCATTTGCTTGTTATAGTTGTAATTTGTTTATTTATTGAACCTACTTTTTTGTTTTAGATATTTTGGAGACACGTTTTTTGTAAGGGTGTTTTAGGTACCCAGATAGCTTTTTGAAATCATTTTTTGAACAAACTAAAAAAAACAATTGTTAGATTCAATAACTATATAGCTTATAACAATAACTTTTAACCTAAGTGCAATTGAAAATATAAAAAAGTTGCACAAAAATAATATTTATTTATATACCGTACCGTGACAGGCAGGGTGATAAACCGTACCGTGACTATCAGTCACGGGTGAAACTAAACATACATTTCACCCGCAACTTACAGTCACAGGTTGGTTTAATATGGTAATTAGTTTTAGAAATTGGTTATTTTGGTATTTGATTTTCAAAAGAGGTATATATTTTGTGTTTTTTTTGCGGCGGGGGGGGGGGGGGGGAGGGGGGGGATGGTCAAAAATGGTGAAAAAATATGCTTGTAGTTATTAAATCGATCTCATATTATAAAAATGGTGAAAAATATGCTCCTAGCAAGTTTTGAAAAATTACTTATATCAACCATTTTAAAAAATTAATTAGTAGATACATAATTAAAATTGGGAAAAAAAAGATACATAATTAAATTAAAACTATAATTAAACAAACAACGTTGAACAAATGTTAATTACTAAAGAACATCAATAAATAAATATGAGATGTGTATACAATAATATGAGAGTGGATTTAATAACTATATTTGAAGTATATAAGAAAACAATTGGAATTACTAGTATAGTGCTAAAACTTTTAGCTAGTATGTAAGAGGTCTAAGGTTCAAAACTTGCTTGGAGCATAATTTTTCACCATTTTGATAATATGGGGTCGATTTAGTAACTAGGGAAATATGAGATCGATTTGATAATTAATTTCCTTAAAATTAGTCAGGACAAATATGTAAAAAGCTATTAGGGCATTTTAGTCTTTCAACAAAAGTGGTCTGTATAAAGTAGTCGATGGTCTGCATATAGAATCTTATATATATATATTAAATATGGTAAAATACGGCATTGTTCCCTAATGTTTGGTCAAATTTTGAGTTTTTCCCTTAAAGTTTAAATCGTAAAATTTATTTCTCTTATGTTTGGTCAATGTGTAAGTTTATCCTAACCGTCAACTTTCCCATCAAAATTTAACAAAATAAGTTTTGAAAAATATAAAAATAAGATAAACTTTAAAAAGTTTTTAAACTTTAGAAATTTAACCCTTTCAAAGTTTTTCAATTTTTACAATTAAGTCCTAGTTCAATTGAGGCTCGGTTCTTGGTCTTGACCAGAACGACACACTCCAGGTCTCGACATAGACCCAAGCCCCCTCCCCCGACCACAATTTGATTGGGTATCGACCGAGTCACCGTCTGGGGTCTCGGGTTTGGGTATTGACCTAGACATGGTCGTCTACCCATGGGGGGTCGGTCTGGGCCAAGACCCAGACCTGAGCCCCAACCGAATCAAGACTTAATCGTAAGATTTGAAAAGGTTTGAATGGGTCAAATTGAGACATTTTTGAAAGTTCTTGTTATTTTTGTAATTTTCAAAACTTATTCTATTAAAGTTATATGGAAAAATTGACGGTTGAGACAAACTTGAACTTTGGCCAAACACGAGGGAAAAAAAATTTACGATTTAAAATTTAAGAGGGAAACTAAAATTTGATCAAACATTAGGGAGCAATATGATATTTTGCCCTATTTAATATTATTAAATAAAAAATCTATATAAAAAATCAATTAGTATAATTAGTTTTATTTAATAAAATTATTTTTAACCAAGGATAATTTTAAATTAATATTATAAAGTAAAATAATTAAGTATATTTATATAAAACAGTATTAGAACTATTATTATTTTATATGATATTAACTACTTTAGATGTTTTAATATTATGAATTATAATATTAGATATAAAGAGTAAGTGCATTTATTCATAAAAATTAATAAAATAAATACATGAATTAATGACATAAAATAATACTATAAATTGTTAATATAATGTATTTTTTTAATAATTATGGATTAAAAAACCACTATAGGTGACAAACTAATCACTCAAGTTCAAAATTACACAACCAAAACTAGCTAGCTTTAAGAATTCTCGAAATATAATAACCAACAGCGTCTTTTCGGAGCGCGTTAGTAGTTTCCTTCGGAGGTGAGCTATGGATTTCAAACACATGCCGCTAGTTGACCGTCATACCCACCATGATATCCGCTACCGCATTTGCTTCTCGAAAAATATGTCTAAACTTCATTCTTTCGAACTTCATCAATAGCTTCTTGCAATCCGCAATGATGGGCATTAGTTTTTGATTTGACATATTTTCAGCAGAGATTACCTTATGGTCTAAGAGGGCGTCCGTTTCAAGGTGAATAGATTTTAATCCGAGTGACTTTGCCAGTAACAGCCCGTCTCGGATGACCCAATATTTTCGCAGTGAGACTGTTTGAGCAACCCAAATTCCTTGAGAATCCTGCAACCCATTGACCCGTGTAGTCTCGGATGACCCCACCGGCTCCTGCAAACCCTTGATTTCCCTTAGCAGCTCCATCTGTGTTAATTTTAAACCAATCCTTTTTTGGAGGAACCCAACTAATATCAATGGAAATGAACTCGTTAGCAATGTCAGTCTCAAGATAAACATTTTGGTGAAACTTTGTCTGAGATAAAGATAAATTATAAACAGAAATCCTATTTTTCCAAATGTTCCATAGAGCATAACTGGATAATGCCTTCGGACGGGTATAGTAGGAGGGGATCGTGGACAAGACCGATTTGACCAATTATATTTTTCCAAATGTTCCTTCTATTTTTCCAAATGTACTATGTTTCCTAATTCAGTGTGTAAAGAACTGGATAGGATTAATAGAAACTTTGTTTGGGGATCCACAGATCAGAAAAGGAAAATCCACTTGATCAATTGGGAGGAAATAACAAAGTCGAAAAAACTATGCGACTTGGTGTGCAGTCGGCGATGTATCAAAACAAAGCACTCCTGAGGAGTTTGGCATGGAAATTGAAAAGGAAACGACTCCTTGGGCTGTGATTATTAGAAACAGAACGTTTAAGCAAGATGGAACTTCTCTCACTACTTCAAATAAAACGCCTTGTAATTGGAAATCAATTAATGAAGGTATGAACACCCTTAAATTAGGATCGGGGTGGGTGGTGGCGAATGGTAGGGATATTAAATTCTGGCACGATAATTGGGTGGGTAATCAACCTCTGGGAGCTGCTATTTATGGTCCACTGAACTATGAGGAAGACAAATTGATGGTAGGAGATGTCTTCCACAATGACGAGTGGAATCTAGATAGAACTTCTTTTGACTTCCCAAAAAACATTTTGGACATGTTTCGAGGTACTCCAGGGGACAAGACCAATGTCTCCTTGGACACTCAAATATGGAATGTCACACACTCGGGGAATGACACTACAACATCAGCATACTCTCTTTTAGCAGGTCATGACACAAATAGTCAGGTACTTAATCAATAGTATTGGGTTTGGAAGATTCAAACTACCCCAAAAAATTAGTATTTTATCTGGTTGTGCTATAAAGATAGACTAGCCACCTGCAAAATATTGAACCATAGGGGATGTAATTTGAGCCATCTCTGCCAAATTTGCCATTATGGGGTGGAGGACATAGATCACATATTACGTGGGTGTGAGCATGCTAAGAAGATGTGGAATTCAGTCACTTGGCCGCCAAATCTAGGGCAATCGTTCCAATACCCTTTGAATGAGTGAATCAAGTATGAATGTAGGAATCAGGAGTCAATATTAAATGGGTTGAGTGGAAGTTCTTTTTTCTTTATGCTCTATGGAACATTTGGAAAAATAGGATTTCTGTTTATAATTTATCTTTATCTCAGACAAAGTTTCACCAAAATGTTTATCTTGAGACTGACATTGCTAACGAGTTCATTTCCATTGATATTAGTTGGGTTCCTCCAAAAAAGGATTGGTTTAAAATTAACACAGATGGAGCTGCTAAGGGAAATCAAGGATTTGCAGGAGCCGGTGGGGTCATCCGAGACTACACGGGTCAATGGGTTGCAGGATTCTCAAAGAATTTGGGTTGCTCAAACAGTCTCACTGCGAAATATTGGGTCATCCGAGATGGGTTTCTACTGGCAAAGACACTCGGATTAAAATCTATTCACCTCGAAACGAACGCCCTCTTAGCCCATAAGGTAATCTCTGCAGAAAATATGTCAAATCAAAAACTAATGCCCATCATTGCTGATTGCAGGAAGCTATTGATGCATTTCGAAAGAATGAAGTTCAGACATATTTTTCGAGAAGCAAATGCGGTAGCGGATATCATGGCGGGTATGACGCTCAACTAGCGGCATGTGTTTGAAATTCATAGCTCACTTCCGAAGGAAACTACTAACGCGCTCCGAAAAGACGTTGTTGGTTATTCTGTTTCGAGAATTCTTAAAGCTAGCTAGTTTTGGTTGTATAATTTTGAACTTGAGTGATTAGTTTGTCACCTATAGTGGTTTTTTAATCCATAATTATTAAAAAACAAAACATTATAGTAGGAGGGGATCGTGGACAAGACCGATTTGACCAACGTAACTCTAGCCGCCATCGATAACAGCTTTGCCCTCCAACCCGAAAGTTTATTTCTAACTTTATTTAGAACAAAGTTAAAGGAGTTAACTTTCGAGTTTGACAATTCCAAAGGAAAACCAAGGTAAGACCCAAAGTTCTCAACTGTTCGAACTTTAAAATCGTTGAGATCTGTGTTCTTTTGGTAGAAGGTACATTTTTTTAGAAAACCATGATCGACTTCCCCTGATTTACTTTTTGTCCTGAAATGGCGCAAAACTCTTCTATAACCGAGTTGATACAGTAACACTTTTCAATTGTCGCCTCTCTCATTAGAATGAAGTCATCAACAAAGAAAAGATGGGATAAAGTCAAGCTACCACTTCCCACTTTTATTCCTTTCCATTGTCCTTGCATAACATTTTCATCGATAAGAAACGTCAGATATTCCATGCATAGAATAAAGGTGTACGGATACAGATGATAACCTTGTCTAATGCCTCTGGACGGGTAGAATTTTTCTAGTTTCCCCCCATTAAACAAAATTTCAATTGAAGACGTGGAGATACAACTCATAATAAACTTAATGACTTTATCATGGAATTTAAAGAAAATGAGTGTTCTTCTGATGAAGTCCCACTCAATTCTATCATAGGCTTTTTCAAGGTCTATTTATATGGTCACGCATCCTGTTTTTCCCTGTTTATACTTTGAAAAATGAAGCACCTCTCTAAGCAGAATTACATTATCAGAACTCATTCTACATGGGACAAAACTAGTATGAAAAGGAGATATGATTTTGTTCAGAACTGGTCTGATTCTATTCACCAGAATATGTTATACGACCTTGTAAATAGAATTGCAAAGGCTTATAGGTCTGACTTGTGAGACCGAATTAGGCTGACTACATTTTGGAATTAAGAAGATAACCGTCTCGTTCCAACTTGTAGGGACATACCCCCTTTTAAACACCTCACTGACAACATTAGTTAGAGAGATACCCGTACGGTTCCACAACTTTTGGACGAAAGCCGGATGGAGGCCATCAGCCCCAGATTAATATAATGTTACTTAGTACTGTTAAATTTTACTTTGTATGCCCTTGTGACTTCTATTGTCATATGTTTATAAACAAATGTTCAGATTATTAGTAATATTTAAGTATTGGTGACAACATTTTATACTTTAATTATACAAAAGTATTTTATTTTTTTTTAATTCACAAAATATGTTGAGTCTATAAAATTATGTCAAATGTTTTCATATATATATTTTTAAAATATCTTAATATTGATACAATGCGTTTAACTTTATTTTTATGGTTTTATAACTTAACATTTTACACATTAATTAGCTTAGACAAATATTATTTTATTTATTCTTAATTCACAAAATATATTGAGTCTAAATATTTTCTGAAATATTTTCATAATTGATTTTATAAAAATCTTAATGTTCATATAGCATGTTTAACTTAACTTTTTTTTTTTTAGTTTTATGACTTCTGCTAGTGACACGTACTTATTTAAAAAAAAAATTGTAAGAACTAAACATTAATAATTGTATATTTATTTTAATAATCATTACTTTATCTTATGAGTTAATTATTCATACGATGGTATGTCTATTTTGTTAATTGACACAATATGTTTGAGTTTAATAATTTTTATATTAAATATATATATAATTAATTAGTATGAAATGTTGCTATGTGATTATTATTTTGATAAAAATATTAAGTAATAGACAAAATATATTCTTATAATATATTTAATTTGTATTAGCAAACCTTAATTTATGCTTACTTGATATTCATAAAATATAATATTAAATTTCGTAATATAAATATATTTAAGATAAACCATAAATATATATGTAAAATAAAGATAAATGATTAAGATTTTATTACTTATCTTGAGAATAAATGAATTACATGGTATGCTACTTAAAATTGAAAATTATATATTTAACATGATCCAATTAAAATATATTAATTTTATATTAGCAAAGAGAAAATACATCAAAAAACTTACTTATTATAATTTTATATATTCTAGTTAAATTAATTTATAGATAAATAGAAAGATACCATTGTATCATCCATCCATAGTGGATTTTTTACATGAATATTCATTAGTCTACAACTTCATTTTCAAACATATTAGAATGTGAGAAAGAATAAAACTCACTGTTATATTTGTTTTTGTTATTTTTAATTATAATCCATATTTAATAAGGTAATAACACTCAAATTTTTAAAATTGGAAAACAGGGTCTATTTACAAAATTTATGTGCGAGTTAACCAAATACAGATCTTACACGCAAACAAATGCGAGGATAAGCCTAATATTTATGATAATAAAAAATTGTCCGAAGCTCCCCGAACTATTAAAATTTATGATATAATGAAAATTAAATTTTAAAATATTGTCAAAGTTAATCAACTCTTGTTGAAAATTCCATCACTCTTTTATAACAAAGTTTGTTTTTTTAATTATGGGCTAAAACCACTATAGGAGCTAACTTTTTAATTATGAAAATTCCATCACTCTTTTGCACCCAAGTTCAAAACACACAAAACAAAATAAACTAGCTAACTTTATTCTCGAAAAATATAAACCGACAACGTCTTTACGGAGCGCATTAGTAGTTTCCTTCGGAGGTAAGGTATGAATTTCGAACACTTGGCGCTGGTTAATCGTCATGTCTGCCATGATATCTGCTACCGCATTTGCTTCTCGAAATATATGTCTGAACTTTATTTTTTTGAACTGCATCAAGAGCTTCCTGCAATCCGCAATAATGGGCATTAGTTTAAGATTTGACATATTTTCATCAGAGATTACCTTATGAGCTGAAAGGGTGTCTGATTCAAGGTGAATGGATTTTAATCCAAGTGACTTAGCCAGTAAGAGCCCATCTCGGATGGCCCAGCATTCCGCAGCGAGACAGTTTGAACAACCCAAGTTCCTTGAGAATCCTGCAATCCATTGACTCTTGTAGTCTCGGATGACCCCACCTGCTCCTGCAAATCCTTGATTTTCCTTAGCAGCTCTATCTGTATTAATTTTAAACCAATCCTTTTGGGGGGAATTCCAACTTATATCAATGGAGATAAACTCATTAGTGATATGAGTCTCAAGATAAACATTTTGGTGAAATTTTGCCTGAGATAAAAATAGATTATAAACAGAAGAAAAAGCAGGTTTATTATTAAATATAATTGAATTCCTATTTTTACAAATGTTCCATAGAGCATAAGGAAAAACAAATTCCACTGAACTCCTTAAACTGTGACTCCCGATGCCTGACATCCAAACTTAATTCATTCATTCAAAGTATAATGGAACGATTGCCCCAGACTGGGCGACCAGATGGCTGAATTCAACATCTTATTTGCATGCTCACACCCACACAATATGTGATCTACATGTTCCACCTCAGAATTACAAATTTGGCAGATAGGGCTCAAATTACATCCTCTACGATTCAATAATTTTCAAGTAGCTAGCCTATTTTTAAGGCACAACCAAATAAAATACTGAATTTTGGGATAGTCTGAATTTTCCAAACTCAATCCCATTGTTCAAGTACCAGACTATTTAAGTCATGCCCTGCTAAAAGAGAGTAAGGAAATGCAGTAGTTTAAGTCCCCGAGTTTGTGGCATTCCATATATGAGTGTCCAAGGAGACATTTGTCTTATCCCCTGGAATACTTTGAAACATGTCCACAAATGTTTTCGGGAAATCAAACGAAATTCTATCTAGGTTCCACTCATCATTCTGGAAGACATCTTATACCATCAATTTGTCTTCCTCATATTTCAGTGGACCATAGATAGCATATCGAAGGGGTTGATTGCCTACCCAACTATCCTGCCATAATTTAATATCCCTACCATTTTCCACCACCTACCCTGAACCCAGTGTAAGAGTTTTCATACCTTTATTGATTGCTTTCCAATTACATGGCGTTTTGTTCGAAGTAGTGAGAGAAATTCCATATTGCTTAAACGTTCTATTTCTAATCATCACAGCACAAGGAAACGTTTCCTTTTTCAATATCCATGCCAAACTCCCCAGGAGTGTTTGTTTCTATCCATCGTCGATTGAATACCAATTGTAGTTTTTTGGCTTTATAATTTCCTCCCAATTGATCAAGTGAATTTTCATTTTCTGGTCTATGGATCCCCAAACAAAATTTCTGCTAATCCTGCTCAGTTCCTTACATACTGAATTAGAAAACATAATACATTGCATATAGTAGGAGGGGATCACGGACAAGACTGATTTGACCAACGTAACCCTTCCCGCCATTGATAGTAGGTTTTCCCTCCAACCCGAAAGTTTATTTCTAACTTTATCCAGCACAAAGTTAAAAGTGTTAACTTTTGAGTTTGATAAATCAAGCAGAAACCCAAGATAAGCCATGTTGGGTATTGATAGTGACGACCCAATAAGGGAAAGACCTCAGAGGCCCTATAACTTTGCAAGGGGTAAAACCCATATCATTCAGAACCGGATCGACCTACAGTAAGGGTAATCTGGCATTTACAAAGCGGTCAAGTATCAAACCCAAAACAAAGTGGACGCCAAAGCTCTATCTCAGGTCGCCATCGGCCAAGGCCAAAGCCTCCTACTGCTCGCTATGGGAGCTCTCGCCAAGAGAGTCCAACCTCTCAACTCTGGTCCCACACACCGACATCAAGTGTATGGCCACGATAACCCGGGTATATCGGGCACATATTCTATAAAGATTACATAAGGTAACTGAAATATTACGCCATAACCGTAATATTTGCTATCATAATCTTTACCGACACAATATTCACCAAGATATTCAGTTGCCTATAACAGTTTGATCTCCTCACTCTATAAATACTCTTGCTTTTCAATACGGTCATTACATTTTGAGTTCATACACACAGTATACTCATTTAAGCATCCAAGTGGGACCTAGAGGCACCCCCTCTGTTGCGATCCCCTTCTTCCAGGTTCATCGGAGCTCAGGCGAAAGCGCGTGATCATCAATCCTTTGGCATTCATTTCACTGCCAAGTCAATACCTGAGAGTTTCAGACCCAACATTTGGCGCTATCTATGGGAAAACGAGCAAAATAGTCATGCAGACTCGCTCTAACCGCAATCGTCGGAAGCAGTCTAATGAGCAATCCTCAGACAGCTCTTAATCCGTTGTCGCTTCGCCGCTCCCCCAAAAACCTGCTAGCCAAGCAATCTCTGATGCCACCTCTCCGAGGCTGCCACAAGAACACGTTGGCAATTCCAGATTGACCCCTGTTCCAAACGCCGCAGAGATTCCAGTTTGACCAACCGTTCAAGTGGCTTGGGAAACCATCCAGGTAACCACGGAGATGATATCCCTCTTGGAAACCATCATAGGATAGACCCGCAGACAAGACCCTGCTCCTCATGAAGATCCTCGTCCCGCGAGGCCACGAGAAGGTGTAGTTGGAATCCGGGCACCACTGCCCCTCAAGAAGATCAAGAGATGACCTCTGGACATCAGTCCTTACTTCCAGCTTCCACTGAGGCACCGACGGTCACTCACTCTGTCAATCCATCGAGTTCCGCACCGACTGGAGGACAACAACACCAATTCACTCTTAACCAAGTTGAGGAGCTTATCAGTAAGAGTCACAAGGAACAGCGCAGAACTGTCATGCCTCCCTTCCGGGAGCGATCAACTCATCCCTTCATCACTGACCTGGTAACGATCAAAATTCCAAAGGATGTACTCGTCAGGGCCATCCCTGAATATAGTGGCGGAGGAGATCCCATTATCCATGTCAACAAGCATGAAGCCTCTCCTTTAGGTAAGTCAAATAATGAGAATCACTTAGCCCTGTTATTTCCGCCGACCCTTTCGGGTTCGGCGTCGTCCTGGTTTTTCGATCTCCTTGCAGGATCAATAGTGACCTGGTCTGAGCTAAAGAGCAAATTCCTGGAGCGATATATGGGTGAGCGCCAACTGCTGACAAGTGTGGTCGCCTTGGACGCAGTCAAACAGCATCCAGGAGAGACATTGGCCAACTTCTACGGGCATTTTCACAAAAACGTTACAAAAATAGATCGTCGAGTCACAGATGGGGAGATAATTCAAGCCTTTTATAGAGGACTTGATATGGCCAATAAAGCCTCAAGCAAACTGCGCAACATCTACCCAGTTCAAGAGATAGAGACGCGGGAGGAGCTAGCAATGAGGGTGAAAGGTTTTATAGACCTGTAAAGGGCGAACTCTGAACTCAATTTCTTGACGACCTCGCCAAGGGTGGTTCCAGAGCCCCGATACGATGGTAGGAAGGAAAAGAAGGATAAAAAGGGCCCAGATCGGAAACCCCAGGACCTAGACATCCAGAGGTCTCCGAGTATTTCACGTCTTTAAGCAGGCAGATCTCGACGGTACTAGTCGAGATGGAAAGAAGGTCTCTGTCAAGGCCGTCAATACCCTGCAAAAGTGCTAAGCCAATGGGGATGGACACGGAAAGCTATTTCCGATATCACAAGGCCAAGAGACACTAAATCGATGATTGTCGTATTCTCAAGCGCAACATCAAGAAGTTGATTCAGAGAGGCATGCTGAAAGAATTTGTGGTCGGACGAGACAGAAGTTGAACGCCCCCACGTAGAGCCCACTCGGCAGCTCTGCTAGAGCAATCTGGCCAATCCCAAAGCAGGAGGGTGATAAACCTGATTGCTAGAGGGTATGGTGCCAGAGGCGAGGGGTTCAATGCAAGAGAAGTTTATGCTGCTCAAATCTCTACAGCTGTCCAACTGGGCAAGAGACTTCGACCTGAAGAAGATTGCATCATCTCATTCTCGGAGGACGACCTGACACATGTCACCACTCCGCACAATGATGCTCTAGTCATCACGACTGAAGTAGATGGCTGCGACATTAAGAGGATAAGCTCGACAAACATTCTGTTTCTGGACACCTTCGGAAAAATGGGCAAATCCAAGCACGACCTCAAGCGAGTTGACTTTCCTCTCATTAGTTTCACTGGGAGAACAACTTATCCGTTGGGAGCCATAACCCTGCCAGTAATTCTGGGTACAGGATGTAAAAGCATAAAGGTATCGGTCACCTTCTTAGCAGTCGACACTTCTACATCGTATAATGCTATCCTGGGAAGGACCACCAATAATCCTCATAAGATAGTGGCCTCCACAGTCCACCAAAATATGAAGTTCTCCACACCGAATGGGATCGGAGAAGTTCTAGGCGACCAAAGATTCATACCCCCTTCCTCGAATTGATCAGCAAGTGGAGAATGTGCGTCGACTTCCGCGACTTGAACAAATCTTGCCCGAAAAATTCATACCCCCTTCCTCGAATTGATCAGCTCGTAGATGCAACCTCTGGTCATGAAATGCTGAGCTTTATGGATGCCTATTCAATCTACGATCAAATCAGAATGCACCTGACCGATGAACCCCACACAACTTTCTATGCAGACGGAGATATACTTTGCTTCAAAGTGATGCCCTTCTGTCTAATCAATGCGGGGGCAACCTATCAGCGAATGGTAAACCGATTGTTCCAAAAAATGATGGGGTGCAATTTGGAGGCATATGTGGACGACATGCTAGTCAAGGCAGTAAAGGGAAACCCTCATACAAAATACCTTCGGGAAGCATTTGAGTGCATGAGGAGGCACAACGTTCGCCTAAACCCAGTAAAATGTGCCTTTGGAGTCAAATCCAGCAAATTCCTGGGATTCATGGTAAGCGAGCGCGGAATAGAGGTGAACCCGGAAAAACTCAAATCCATTGAGGAAATGAAGTCCCCAACTTAACACAAGGAAGTCCAATGTCTGAATGGCCGCCTGTCCGCACTCAATCGCTTTCTTTCATGGGCGATCGACAGGTCACTCCCGTTCTTCAAGACTCTTAGGGCCAATCAAAAGTTCGAGTGAACACCGGAGTGCGAGGCTGCCTTACAATCATTAGAGCAGCACCTGCAGACACTCACAGCTTTGGCGAAGCCCATTCCTAGCGAACAACTCTTTCTATATATAAGTATTAGCGAGGTTACAGTCAGTATCGTATTAATAAGAGAAGAGGAAAATAAGCAGAGTTCAGTGTCTTTTGTAAGCAAGTTATTTAATTCGATTGAAATAAAATATATTGAGATTGAGAAGTATCTCTATGCCTTAGTTATTGCTGCTCGAAAGTTAGGACCGTACTTTGACGCTCACGCCATTACAGTCCTCACCAACCGTCCTCTCAAACACTTCTTGTTGAAGCCAAACTCTTCAAGAAGAAGTGTTAAATGTGCAGTCGAGTTGAGCGAATTCAAGATCAAGTTTGCGCCGAAAATGGTCATCAAATGTTAAGCATTGGCAGATTTCATAGTGGAAAGTACAGGCAATGGTCTAGCAGAAGCAGAAAACCAGCAAAGTCAATCAAAAGATACAAGCAAAGGCTGGGAACTCTATACTGATGGATCCTCTTCAAGATAAGGCTCGGGGGCAGGATTAATTCTCATCACCCCTGAGGGAGAGCCCTTAAAATATGCGATCTCCCTTACTTGTAAGGCGACCAACAATGAGACCGACTATGAAGCTCTTATCACTGGACTGCGACTCACTAAAGGAATGGGCATAACGTCACTCAAGACAAAAAGCGACTCAGAGCTAATTGTCAATCAAATCAATGGCACTTATGAAGCAAAGAGGGAAAAGATGAAAAAGTATCTCGAGATTGCTAAAAAAATCATCGCCTAAATCCCAACTTTCGCGATTGAGTCTATTCCTCGCCAAGACAACCAGCTAGCAGACTCTTTAAGCAAACTGGCGTTCGGGGGAACAAAAATACAGGATGTGCAATTTCTAGAACAATCTCTATATTCGGTTCTCGACAACCAAGCAGAAGTCTTCAACATCCAAGGGCAGGTCAATTGGATGACTCTATTCCAGAACTTCTTGAAAGAAGGAATACTGCCAGAAGATGAAGACGCGTCCACGAAAATAAGTCGTCTGTCTGCAAGTTATCTTCTCATAGATGGAGAGCTCTATAGGCGAGGATATTCAACTCCCTATCTAAGGTGCATCTCTCATCCCGAGATAGAAAGAGTTCTCCGCGAAGCTCCCGAAGGAGTCGCCGGATGCCATGAAGGCACACGCTCATTAACGCGCAAAATCTTCAGACTGGCCAACCTTGAGCAAAGACGCGGCGGAATTAACAAAAAAGTGCGCGACTTGTCAAAAGTTCGCACCACGATCCGGTCGACCACCAACACTGTTATCCCCAATGGCGTGCGCCTGACCTTTTGCCCAATGGGGAATAGACATCTTGGGCCCTTTTCCCATCACCACTGGGCAAAGAACACACATTATCGTGATGATCGACTACTTCACCAAGTGGATAGAGGCGAAAGCATTGGCCTCCACGACCGAAATTCAAGTGATCAAGTTCTTGAAAATTCACATCTTTTTGCGATTCGGCGTCCCCAAAATACTCATAAGTGATAATGGTCCGCAATTCGTAGGAAAAGAACTCAAGTGGATTTGCGAAGAATACCATAACGATCACAGATTCAGCTCGGTGCACCATCCTCAAACGAATGGGCAAACCGAAGCAGCCAACAAAGTTGTCCTGATAGGACTCAAAAAGCGAGTTCAAGCCTTCAAAGGATACTGGGCAGAAGAGCTGGATAATGTACTGTGGGCTGTTCGAACAACACCCAAAACAGCAACGGGGGAAAACAGCATTCAGTTTAGTGTACGGATCAGAAGCAGTAGCACCCGCCGAAATAGCGGTGCCTACCCACAGGATCCTACACTTTAATACTGAAGCGAACGAAATCGAGCGCAGAATAGACCTCGATCTTGCAGAAGAAAAACGATGGAAATCAGAAAAGTCCCAAGCCAAAATGTGACTGGCGACCGCTCGATACTTCAACACAAAAGTCAGCGCTCGCCAATTTTTCGTGCGGGAGATGGTTATGCGAAAAATGAATTCACAAGATTGGACAACCAAAAAAAACTTTCAGACAAGTCGGAAGGTCCATACAAAGTAATAATGATTGCCGCCCTAGGGTCCTACTACTTGGAAACCACAGAAGGTGTAAGGCTACCTAGTCCATTTAACTTCGAACATTTAAGGAGGCTTTATGCATAACTTGCAATCAAAATGTTATGTCAATAAAACAAATCAATCTTCATATAAATCATAGCCACTCGAACCAAAACGAAAGGTCCCAAAGAAGGGAGAAAGAGGATTGCGAACGAACCATCAAGGTAACAATTCCTTTCCCAAAAAGACCTGATATAAAAGGCGAACAGACCGTCAAGGTAACAGTTCCCTTACAAATCGGGCAAAAGACCATACAAAAAAGGCAAACGAACCGTAAAGGTAACAGGTCCCTTACAAGTTAGGCAAAACCAAAAAGACCTGATATCAAAATTGGGTGAAAGACCTGATAACAAAATCACGCAAAAGACCTGATAACAAAATCAGGCGAAAGACCTAAAGTCAAATTCAAGTGAAAGACATGACGCCAAAGTTAGACAGAAAGACCTGATAACAAAATCAGGCGAAAGACCTAAAGTTAAATTTGGGCGAAAGACATGACGCCAAGGTTAGGCAAAAAGACCTAAAGTCAAATTTAGGCGAAAGACCTGACACCAAGGTTAGGCAAAAAGACCTAACATCAAGGTTAGGCAAAAATATCTAAAGTCAAATTTAGGCGAAAGACCTGACACCAAGGTTAGGCAAAAAGACCTGATATCAAAATTGGGCGAAAGACATGATGACAAAATCAGGCGAAAGACCTAAAGCCAAATTTAGGCGAAAGACCTAATGCGAAAATTATGTAGAAAGACTTGATAACAAAATCAGGCGAAAGACCTAACACGAAAGTTAGGCAGAAAGACCTTATAACAAAATTAGGCGAAAGACCTAAAGCGAAAGTTAGGCAAAAAGTCATGAGATCAAACTCAAGCAAAAGACATGAGATCAAAATTAGGCAAAAGACCTAAGGTAAAAGTTAGGCAAAAGATCTGAGATCAAAATTAGGCAGAAGACCTGATATAAAAAGTGAACGATCCATTAAGGTAACCGTTCCCTTATAAGTTGGGCAAAAAACTAAGGCTGGATACACAAAGCGAACGAACCCATATCGAGGATAACAGTTCCTTCTCGGACCCGGGGGCAGTCTCCTCGCCAACAGCAGCAGGAGCCTCCTTGGAGTAGCCACTCTGAATGAAGTCATGAAGAGACTTCACCTCCCGGAGAGGAAACTTAGGGACCTGGAGGTAGACAGCCACCTCGACCTTCATCCCCTCCAAGGTGCATTCAGAGAACTCTTTGGACTTCTTAAAGTTCTCGACCATGCCTTAGGGGGATGGGACAACCTTCAGCTTTGAGGCAAGCTGCTTCTTCTCTGCCTCTGAGGCATCCCTCCGAGCCCAGGACTCCTTCAGTTGGGCCTTGAGGTCAGCATTCTCTATCTCCAGCTGAGCAAAGTCCTTATCAGTGGCCTTGACCTAGAGCTCAGCCCTCAGCCTCTCGTCCTCGGCCAGAGCTCTCTGGTCCTCCATTTCCTTGAGGGTGCCGAGCAGCCTCTTCTCCTTCTCGAAGTATTCCAGACGAGCATGGTCCACCAGATTAGTGGTCGCCTCAGGCCTCTACTTCAAGCCCTACATCTGATCAGGAGTGAGCCCTAGGCTCCGGTACTTCTCCAACTCGATAAGCAAGTCAACTTGCTTATTGGTGACCTCCCCTATGATCCGACCGATCGACAACTCCTCGCGGACGAGCTAACAATAGGAAAAAATGGGATAAAGTTCAATCAGATTAAGGAGAGGTCAAATAACGACCCAGGGGTAAATATTTGGAAGGAATAAAAGAAGAAGGACTTACCAAGGCAATCCGCTCGAAATGCGATCTCATGACACCCTCGATGCCATTCAACTCAGAAGGGACTGCCGCCTGATCCCGAGGGGGAAGGATTCCTTCAAGAAGATGCATGCAGAGGTCTGGGTTACCCCACACCGTCAACTAGTCTGAAATATCCACCTTCTGGAGATTTCCCCCAAGGGGCCCAGAGACCCTTTGGGTTTGCCGACTTTGGCGACAGAAATAAGCCCACCAAGGGGCAGTAATCCCCGGCAAAGGGAGTCTTGGAGGTGCCTGTGGCGGCACCAAGGTTCTGAACCTCTTCCGAGCCCCAGACCCCTTGGAGGGGTTGGAAGCAGTAGTATCGGAGGCAGGTGTGACAATAGTCTTTCCCCAGGAAGGAGCAGATCCCCGGGAGGAAGTTGGGCGCTCCTCGCCCAAACTCCTGGCCTTCTTGGCAGGAGCAGGACTCAGAGCCACCTCAACAGAGAATTCCCTGAAAATAGTCAACAATGTTATTAAAGCCTAAGGCTAAAACATAGGAAGGAGAGTCAAAAGACAGTCGTATGTATACCTCTTTGGCGATCACCAGGAGCGACTCTAGGTTGTTCATCCTTTGGCTTGCGCTTGGACGCTCGCCTGGAAGGGGGAAGAGGAGGACTCAATGACGCTTGAGTAGCGAACAACCCCGTCTTAGCCTACTTGGAAAACAAACTGATGAGTTTAGGTCCCCGAGTGCCTACAACCAACAAAGAAAAAGGGTCAGAAATTTACCCAATCAATATAGACCGGTGCGGACTGATGAATGTCCGCCAGCATAAGCCTTAACTCTGAAGTTTCCGCCACTGAGCGGATCGAACAGAAGTCTAGCTGCATATGAAGTCAGAAGAAGTTGTCGATGACATTTCAATCACTCCCCGACAGCTCTCCAAAGCTTGGAGGAGTATCCCTTTCCGGCTGAAACAGCTCCCCATGATACACTACCCTTGTAAAAGAAGTAAAATTTCTTGTAGTTGGAGTTATTAGCACGGAAGTCGTCCACCAGGTGAAAATGGACATTCCAGTTCCAAGCCTGGCCCCTCCATTCCTCGAACTTAGGCTAACGAGTCTCGAAATGATGAAGATGGTTCGCCTCGGCAGCCAATCTGTACAAAAATCGGAACATGGCCAATGAATACGTCCATCCTTGATATAAACACATAAACTTGAACCCAACCCACATCCTGATGGCGTTGGGCACCAGTTGCGTAGGGCATACCCCATAATAGCAACAAAGCTCCTGCAAATCGTCGCAGAGAGGAAAACGCAACCCAGCACCGACCTGGACCGCATAAATGTAAACATCTCATTCGCGAGGATAATGCAAGCCTAAACCCGGGTATCTAGGGGCCTCTGCTTCTCCCAAGTCAGTCAAGGCGGCCACTGCCTTGAACTGAGCTGGCGTCATCTCATTGGGCTTGATATCTACTCAAAATACCATGGTATGGCAAGAACAATACAAAATAATAAAAAGGAGGAAGTATTACTGCCTAAAAAGAAGCAAAAGGAAGACATCGAAAATTACCTGTCGGAAAAAAAGACGAGGACATTATTGTCAGGCACGTCCACCATCATTGGCGTGGAGGGCGATTGCCCATAAATCGGCTTGGGGCAGGATTCCTCTGGCCCTGCACCGGGGAAGAGCCGTCCCTAATAGTCAAAGGGGCGTTCGTAGCCCTGGTCGAAACCTTCTGACCAGAAGAAGGTTGGTTGGAAGAAGACTTGTGGGATGACCCCTTTCCAGAAGATGGATTCTTGGAAGCTATGGTAACAGTAGAAGCTTTTTTGAGTTCGAAGAAGTGAGAAAGGAAAAGTTGAAAGCGGAGCACTGAGGAAGATATGAACTCTCTGGAATGAAAATGGCTTGAGTGTGTAAATGACTAAATGCCAAAGTTCGGCTTTTTATATACAAAACGGAGGAAACCGAACAGGCACGTCTGAAATGGCTCAGATAATGATTACACTCTTTTGGGTAAAATCGAAGCAATGTCAGTATTCCAAGAGACACCTCGGGGAGACAAACGGTTGAAACGGTACGAAAATCTGTCAGCCTATCCTCTAGTTACGGAAGACTAAAAGATAGACATGCCTCAATTGTCCATTCAACATCTGGATAACGGTGCATTCATTAAATGCTCGAGACCTTACACAAAAAAGGTGATCGCCAAAAGCTGCACTAAGCCTCTCCTGAAACCCTCTTGACGGTAGTGCTCGCCTAAAGAGTAATGAATGAGCATCCATAAACCCCGGCAACCCAGAGCGTTCGCCTAAAAGGGTAAAGGATTAAACATTCCATAAACTCTAACGACCAAAAAAACGCTCGCCAAAGGATACGGAGCATCAAAAAGGCACATATAGCAGATAAGGACAGAAAAGATCCAGTTCAAGTGTCACTATCTCAAACCCTATCACAAAATCAAGCTTGACCGAAGAAACTTCACTCAAGCTTCGGGGCCAAATGTTGGGTATTGATAGTGACAGTCCAATAAGGGAAAGGCCTCAGAGGCCCTATAACTTTGCAAGGGGTAAAACTCATATCATTCAGAACTGGGCCGACCCACAGTAAGGGTAATCTGACACTTACAAAGCGGTCTGGTATCAAACCCAAACCAAAGTGGATGCCAAAGCTATATCTCAGGTTTCCATCGGCCAAGGCCAAAGCCTCCTACTGCTCGTCATGGGAGCACTCGCCAAGAGAGTCCAACCTCTCAACTCTGGTCCCACAAACTGACATCAAGTGTTTGGCCACGATATCCCGCGTATATCGAGCACATATTCTATAAGGATTACATAAGGTAACTGCAATATTATGCCATAACCGTAATATTGCTATCCTAATCTTTACCGGCACAATATTCACCAAGATATTCAATTGCCTATAACAGTTTGATCTCCTCACTCTATAAATACTCTTGCTTTTCAATACGTTCATTACGTTTTGAGATCATACACACAGTATACTCATTTAAGCATCGGAGTGGGACCCGGAGGCACCCCCTCTGTTGCGATCCCCTTCTTGCAGGTTCATCGGAGCTCAGGCGAAAATGCGTGATCATCAATCATTTGACATTCAATTCACTGCCAAGTCAGCACCTGGGAGTTTCAGACCCAACATGCCCCAAAGTTCTCAACTGTTTTAAATTTTAAAATCGTTGAGATCTCTGTTCTTTTGGTAGAAAGTACATTTTTTGAGAACACCATGATCGACTTTCCATGATTTACCTTTTGTCCCGAAATGGCGCAAAAATCTCTAAACCCGAGTTTATACATTTACAATTTTCAGGTGTCATCTCTCCCATTAGAATGAGGTCATCAGCAAAGAAAAGATAGGATAAAGTCAAGTTACCTCTTCCCACTTTTATTCATTTCCATTGTCCCTGCATTACTTTTTCATCGATAAGTTGGAATTCAATTTCCATTTTAACAAAGTTGGAATTGAATTTCCAATGACAAACATTTGAGTAAAAAATTAAAAACACTTAAAACTAGTTTTGATTTTTTTTCTTCATATTTTTGACTACTTTTTTCTTTATTTTTTTCTCCAAATTTTGATAACTGAATTTAATTGACCTGTGGAGTCGGTTGTAAATAAAAACGAGATAAGATAAAATTCATCTCCTAGGAAGACGACTCCTCTTTTTCGTCCTCCCTCCGGAAGTCAGGCAGTTTTCTCTGGATGCATCACCACCCGTCTCCCTTACTCTCTCGACACTATTCACTGCAATTCCAATCGTCGCGCTGAGCTTCACAAGGCACGGTTATGGTGGTGTCTGTTCAATTTGCAATCGCCTATACTCCAACCGTGATATGCATCCTCCTGGCATGTAACCTGTTGTAAATTGAATATTGGATTGTATTGCAAAGTTATCTAGACTAGATTACATGTACTCTATTTATACATTTAAATCTAACATCTATTTATAATATTCATAACAACTCTATTTGAGTTATTACTAACAGCTATATTTACACAGTAAATTTACTATTGCTAACATCTCTTTCCTAGATATATCAGTATTATTTCTAACACTCCCCCTCAAGTTAAGCAGTGGGATTTCCAATGTTTAACTTGTTGAGTATATTGTTGAAAATTCGTCTATTTACTGTCTTAGTTAATATATCTGCTAGCTGATCTTCGAATCGCACATATGGTAGCTCCACAATTCCTACTTCTAACCTTTCTTTGATAAAGTGTTGATCCACTTCTACATGTTTGGTGTAGTCATGTTGTACCGGGTTGTGTGCAATGCTGATTGCAGCTTGATTATTGTACATAATTTTGCTAGACTGTGATGAAGGAAATCCAATCTCAGTTAGAAATTTTTGTAACCATAAAACGTCTTTCAATCCTCGGGCCACTCCTCGGAATTCTGCTTCTGCACTTGATAGTGCCACCACTTTCTGTTTTTTGCTTTTCCATGTAACCAGGTTTCCTCCGACAAGGGTAAAATACCCTGATGTCGATCTTCGGTCTGTTGGATTGCCTGCCCAATCCGCATCAGTGTATCCTTGTATAATCAAGTGTCCGTTTGGCTTGAAGAGTATCCCGTGACCTGATGTCCCATTCAAGTACTTTATAATTCTCCATACAACATCCATATGCTCTTTTTGAGGTTGATGCATGAACTGGCTTACCACTCCTACATCATACGCGATATTCGGACGTGTATGTGAGAGATATATTAATTTTCCCACCATTCGTTGATATTTCTCTTTCTCTGCCAGTTGTGCTCCTTATACTATTTGAAGTCCATGATTTGTTAACATTGGTGTAGTCGTCGGTTTACAATCGATCATCCATGTTTCTGCTAATAGATCTAAAATATATTTTCTTTGAAATATAAAAATACCTTGTTTAGATCTTAGTACTTCTATTCCCAAGAAATACTTGAGTCTTCCCAAGTCCTTCATCTCAAATTCAGTAAATAGATTTTCCCTTAGTATTAACACATCTTTTTTATCATTTCCTGTAATGATCATATCATCAACATATATAATTAAGCATGTTATTAAATTACTTTTTTGTTTGATGAAGAGTGTGTGGTCTGAATTGCTTTGTTTGTATCCATATCGCTTCATTGCTAAGGTAAACCTGCCAAACCATGCTCGTGGTGATTGTTTCAGCCCATAAAGCGCCTTCTTCAGTCGACATACTTCTCTTGATTGAAACCCATCTGTGAATCCAGGTGGTTCTTCCGTGTATACTTCTTATTCTAACTCTACATGTAGGAAAGCATTCTTTATATCAAACTGGTGGAGCTGCCAGTCTTCATTCACAGCTATTGAGAACAAAACTCTGATTGTGTCAATTTTGGCTACTCGGGAGAATGTCTCGGAGTAGTAAATTACATATGTTTGAGTATATTCCTTTGCTACCAACCGAGCTTTGTATTTTCTATGGTTTCGTCTGGTTTGTATTTGATTGTAAATACCCATCGACATCCAACTTGTTTTTTTCCCGTCGGTAGAATACACTTCTCTCATGTGTGACTCTTCTTTAATGCTTCCATTTCTATCTTCATTGTTTCTGTCCAATTCTTTGATTTCAAGGCTTGTTGTACTGTTTTCGGAATTTGTTTCGAATATATTTTGACGACGTATGCCTTAACTTCTTCAAATAAACTCCCCCTGACTATGTTTCCTATTGGATACTTTGCTCCTTGAGCTTATTTTCCTGGGGAGTATCGTTTGGTTGGAATTCATCTATTACTTCTTGGTGATAGGATATATCTTGTTGTTTCCTCAGCTATTGGTTCCACATGTTCTATCGATATTTCATGGTGACCAAAAATAGAGGAACTAGACAGATTATCAGAGTCTTCAGTATTACTTACCTCAGTCATCAGGTTTGGTATGATTTGTTTCGTGAGACTTGGTATGATTTGTTTGGTGACACTTGGTTCTGCCATAGATTGTATATACGTTTCAGGAGGTAACTCATCTTTCGGCTTTTCTTCGGAACTATGGTTGTTTATTATGACCTCCTCTGAGGAGGGAAGCCAACTTAGTGTGTCTATATATTCTTTCTCCGCCTGACCACTAGGTTGGGTATGGTAGTAGTATTCAGTCTCAAGAAAATCACAGTTCATGGTGGTGAACATGTGATGACTCTTTGGGTTATAACATCGATAGCCCTTTGGATTAACACCATAACCCACAAAGACACATTTTTCAGCACAAGGGTTTAATTTACTACGGTCAATTTTGGGAATATGAACAAATAATGAGCACCCAAAAATCATTGGGTGAAGAGTAAGGGCAAAGGGTATTTTAGTAAATTCTGATAGTGCTTGGATCAGAGTTTTTAAATTGATAATTTTTGTTGGAAGACGGTTTAAGAGATAAGTGGCTGTGGCAAGTGCCTCAGGCCAAAAAGACTTAGGAACCCGAGATTCAATTAGAAAAGCTCGGGTCATTTCTAGGAGGATCCTATTTTTCCTTTCAGCTACTCCATTTTGTTCTAATGTATGGGGGCAAGTAGTTTGATGAACTAATCCTTAAGTCTGAAAAAATTGTCTCATGTTTATGTTAAGGAATTCTCCCCCATTGTCAGAGCGCAAAATTTGAATATTTTTTTTTAAATTGGGTTTGAATCATAGCATAAAAATTAGTAAATTTTTCAAAGGCCTCAGATTTTTGTTTTAGAAAGTATATCCATGTCATGCGAGTGCAATCATCTATAAATATAAGGAAAAAAACGATAACCTTGTCCTCCTATTACTGGAACTGGGCCCCAAACATCTGAGTGAATGAGTGAAAAGGGTGAGTCTACTCTTCTGTTATTAGGTTTAAATGTTTGTCGGTGATTTTTAGCTAACACACATGTTTCACAATTTAAATTATTTGACGAAACTAACTTAGGAAATAAAATGTTTAAATACCCCGTGGACGGATGTCCCAACCTTCGATGCCATAGCCAGGGCTCTTGGTTTGCAGACCCGTGAGCTAGCATTGTAGTACCTTGTTGAGTTACTTCGTACACGTAATACAATCCATGACGCACAGTGCCACGTCCAATAATCTTTCCTGTCATGATGTCTTGTAGGATACAAAAAGTAGGATGCATAATCACAGTACAATTTAATTCCTTTGTTACATGACTAATTGATAATAATTTATGTTTTAATGATGGAACATACAAGCAATTAGACAAGGTTAATGATGGTGAAATTTCAATAGTTATTCCTCCTTCTATAGGGACTATTCTCCATTGGTTGTCTGAACATGCGTTTTTGTTGGTTTAGACAGGGACTTAATGTCAGATTTTTCAAATGTCATTGTATGAGTGGCCCCACAGTCGAATATTCACGAGTTTTCTAATTTATTAAAGTTTTTAACCATATTTACGGACCCTAGCCATTCTGGGATTATCTCGTTATTTTCTAAATTTTTCTTGAGTCTATTTTCGAATATATCATTTTTATGGATCTCATTCGGGTAATTAAAATTTGGATTAGGTTTATTTTGTAACGCTATTGATTCTTTGGGGGGGAAACTGCTAGGGTTAAAAGTAGGAGGGTTTGGAAATAAAATTCCAAACCATTTACCTCAATGAGCCGCAACGTTCATTTGGTCTTCAAACCTAGCAGCCTTCCCCGTTCCATGCATAGCTCCTTCATGTCCATTCCTCCCCGTGGCTCTCGTCAGTTCTTGGGAGCAGCTTCGTCCGCAGCAACCCCTTCTAAGGTTTGAGGCAGTCGTCGATGGTGGCCTCCCGTCAATGGTTGCGGTGTAGTTTCCCACAGCACTCCGTCCGCAGCAATCCCTTCTAAGGTCTGAGGCAGACGTCGATGGTGGCCTCCCGTCCATGGTTGCGGTGAAGTTGCCGACGACAGTCCGACCGAGGGTTGCTTCCGTCAGTTTCGTGGTTGATTAGGGTTGAGGATGCTCTTCCTCGCCCATTAGGTATCCTTTGTCCTGAGTTCGGTTCTTTCTTCCCACCGTTCGGGAAATTCGATTAATTTGAAGCATTGCTCCTTGGTATGCTTATTCTTACCACAGTATGTACATTTGAGTTTCGATTTCTCTGTCGATTTGTCCGTCGACTTGTCCGGACGGGATGATGTTCCGTTTTCTAACCGGTGCCGTCCCTTCGAGCTTAGAAATTCGACTAACCTGTCTGGCCAGGATGATGACCCGTAGGGTTTTGACTGGTGTCGTCCCTTCGAGCTTCGTTTCAGTCGGGATGATGATCCTTCGGATCTGACCGGTATTGCCCTTTCATGCTTTAGTGATTCTGGTATTGTCCTTTTGGTTTTTAAGCAATCAATAGAGCTACCGTCATTCGACATGGCAGGTCGTTCTATTCGGCATTGGTCGAATAGATTTTGCTTGGGGTTTGATTCAGAAAATTGAAACTTTGATTGATCGAGCTACCGTCGTTTGACATGACAGTTGATCTTGATTCGGTTATTGGTAGGTAAGTTGAAGGTAAATGATGAGCTATTACAGATTTGGTCTTAGAACCATTCAATCTGCTCTAATACCCTGTTATAAATTGAATATTGGATTGTATTGCAAAGTTATCTAGACTAGATTACATGTACTATAGTTATACATTTAAATTTAACAGTTATTTCAACTATTTATAACAGCTTTATGACTTATTACTAAAATCTATATTTACACAGTAAATTTACTATTGCTAACGGTTATATTTAAGTATTATTTCTAACCTAACCTTCTAATACAATTAGCGGCCGGGGAGCTCCGTCCATCCAATCACGGATTGGGGTACCAGCTTCAATTTTCTACGGAGGGAAACAGCTCTCCACCAGCTATGAAGTCATTCTTCGGAGCTTCGCCGCCGCCGGCCGTTGCGCTGCCCAAGGCTACAAGTTCTACTGATAATTCATGGTTGGGCGAGGGCGACCGTTCGAAATCATGTGAAGGATATCCTTCTGATCATCAGCTTGGCCTGTGGAGTCACCGGCGCTGCTCTGCTTGCTGTTTCAATTTTGCTTCTGTTGTTCAAGTTTCGACGGGAGAGGAGATTGGATACAGAGTCAACGCTGAATCAGCCGCCATCTGGATTGACTCATCATCTCAAGTGATCACCTACCTTCCAAAATTGATCTCCACTTCATTATTTAATTTTGTAAATGAAATATATTTTACGCAAAAATGCGCGGAGGTGATGAACGAATTCTAAATTCTTCATCTGTTCTAATATTATATTTTTTGCATATAATTTAAACATAGAATATATTTTAATGATAATAATTTTATGTAAAAAAAAGAATTATATAGCATCCATCTTAAAAAAATGTCACTATGCTTTCTTGATGAATTCAGAAATTTAATGCAAGCACGTTTGTCACATATTTTAATTATTTTTTGATGAAGTAACCGAACAATCATGATGTTTCCCGCCTGATAATCTGCACAAAAAATGTTTCAAAACTCCCATCCAGTTTTAAAGTACAAGACCTGATCAAAAAAGTGACAACCATAAGGCATAAACCAACCATGGAAACATTATTTATTCAAAAGAATCAATGACACTTTCAGCATACATATATAATATGTATGTGCTGATTACGCAAGGGGTATCCATTCTAATTCTAAGTAAATCTCCCCAGATTCAACATTCTGGAGCTTAAGAGACATCTCTTGCTTCACCTTTCCATCCACTATATTCACTGTGCTGTCTTCTATAAGTGCATTGTCATGCGATTGAAGCCATTTACCGATTTGCATATCTCCAAACATTCCAGGGTCACCGTATGCCATTGCGGAGGTGATCATGGGCTGAAGATCAATCTCTGCCTCACCCATTATGTCATCGGATGAAAATGTATCGTAGTCGTAAACTTGCTGCAAATTCCAGGTATACATCGTGGAAAAACTTCAGTTTGGTATGTGTTTTTGCAGTATAATTGCAGTTGTACTGACTAATACAGTAGGGATTCAGATGTCATTATAGATACACCATACATAAATAGAATAGAGAGAGTTCTTACCAATTTTAATGGTCCGTATGATTGAGGAACGGACAATGTTAACTCCTCATTCCAGATTGGGTTCAGATTGCTCCTTATAACAGTTGTTTGAGCAGTCTGTTGATGTCACCCAGAAAAAAAGAAGCAAAATGTCAGGTCATATAGTGTGACTTTCCAAATCGCTGTATATTAGAATACAAAAACACACATATTTCTGGCATGAGGAAACAATACTTCAAGATTAGAGTCTCGAGATGAACCAGATGAACACCAAAGCGCTTGAAGTGTTTCATCATACAACACCATAAGCAAATGATTCTGAGACAATTTTTAAAGTTAATTGTGTTCATGCCACATATTTACTAGTTTTCCATGCAACAAATAGAATTTCACCTGTTTTCCTAGAGTTAGGATGACGTAAGGATCACTTGACAGCATATCCCGGACTGCCATATTTGTCCCTTGAAGAACTTTCACCTTCAATGTGCCAATAAGTTCTTCCGTGCGTGCCTGTGAAGAAATTTTGCATCAGATCAAGTTACATTTACTTATCTACAACCACCAAACAGCATTTTCATCATGATCTGCTGTTGTTTTGCTTGGGGACCAAATCATTGGTTATTATTACATTCCAAAAGAAAAATGACATGAAAAAACAGGAAATGATGTAGGAACCTATTACCGGTTTAAATGAGCTTCTAAAACTATCCATGATTTTTCTGGAAATACTTGTCCTGAGAGAACTTTTTCCAGAGGGAACTGATCCAATTGATGAAGATGATGAAATCCTCAAGCTAGGTTTCAAAAATTCTTGTCGCTCATACTTTGACCTATATGATAAAGGTAAGACCGTTAGAGATACATGAGCAATAATTTTGAAGGGATATGATAGCAGAAATATTAACCCACTGATATTCAAAATCCTCGCTGAAATGAGAAATAAAGTGTCATAAGAATCAAGTCAGGTGGGGTGGACTAACTTGATGAATGTTGAGCGCTCATCATGACTGGAATCAGGTAGAGGTTTTGTCACCCCTTCTGGAAAATAAGCCTCATATATTGAATTGGCAGAAGAGTTCCCACCAATTTCAACCATGGCATCAATCTCATCCTCAGTCCAGTCATCCAGTGTTATTGATAAGACCTACATATAATGTTTTTATTAGTTCTGTGTATCAATAAAAGGGATTAAATGGCAACTACCTTCAGTCACATAAACCAAGCATCAAGGAGGTTGAACAGATTTTCTTAAGACAGTTTATGGACGAGTAAAATTCATCAATCATGAGGGAATTAACACGGATGCATGTTATCAGAATCAATTACCTTTGATATGTGAGGTCCCAAACTTCTATGAACTCCACAGCATTTCAAACATAGAAAAACTCCAATGTTTGCTGACCTGCAGTTGCAAAAAATCTGGATCATAATATATTCAAATTCCCAATTTATAATTAACAAATAATAGTAGCCTTTTGTATTAACAAGTATCATGTTAAGTTGAGAAGAATGCTTTCAAACTAGTACGGAAGTATTCAATAAGAATTGTATTTCCTATTATAAATATAAGTAAAAAGAATATCTAATACTGAGTCAGAGAAGTAACTTTCTATTTTATTGCCTAACCATGCCAATAAGAATTTTGAATCCCCAAACCGACTAAAAGCTTCTATGTGTACGTTCTTGTGGGGGCAAGCGATGACAGTACTAATATCCAACAGTTAGGTCTTACACATTTACTCCAATGCTATAAATGTTGGCTAAACATGTGACTTCTAAACTGTTTGGTAGGCATTTAGCTACAGTAAAGGATTGATAATACTCATAAATTGGTCTGAAAGGAACCAATGCTTACGCCCATTTAGGATCTGGAGCCCCACAATCAGCACAAAAGCGGTTGTCACGTTGAAGCTGCAAATCTTTTAGTCTCCTCTTACCTGAACAAAGTTTGGATATATATCAACTTAGTTATTTCATTATTTACTGGATTATTAAAAAAAGTACAAATCCTTTTTGACCAAGCTAAATTTACTAATAAAAGAAGACCATGTGGCAAAGATCATTAAGATCTTTAACTGTTGGTTAAGATATCAGACTCAACATTTGAACCTCTCCCAACGTTGACAGTTTCAGTAACATTAAGAACTGACTGTCAAGCAATTGTCAGTTTTTATAATAAGAGCTCTCAACATAAACCATCGAGGGTTAGGTGGTTAAGCTTTGTGGACTTTATAACTGGCTCAGGAGTGGAAGTTCAAATCAAGCATATTGATGGAAAACAGAACGCCTTGGCAGACGTTCATATGTTGCAGCATTAGGCTTGCTGGTGGGTGATCAAAAACATATGTGTGTATCAATTGCTAAATAAAGAGTACCTTTCCTACCATGGATCTTTTTGCTTCTAAAGGGAATAAAAGGAAACGGCTTCTTCATCAACGTTAGACATGGCCTAAACCTAAATTTGCAGATTTCAAACTTACGAACACTTCCACTATTTTTATCCCTGAAAATGCTTGAGCCAACTACATACGCATACCTGATGCAGGCTTCCCAAGTTCAGATGTACGACGGTTACTCATTCTTCTACTTCGGGCCCTCAATCATCCAACTGCTTCCGTCTTCACCATACGAAGCAGAAAAATGAGGGGAAAAAAAGTACAAGCATATTCATCAAAACCAAAGTCAACACAGTCTTGCAGGTACGAATGAAAAATACTATTTTCCCCTTCAAATATGCGCGCGTTTTCTATTACTGCGTCTGAATTAGATTCTAAAATGCAAATCAGTAAAAGAATCAAACAAATACAATATCAGGGATGCAGCATAACCAATCAAACTTTTAATTTCCAATGAGTATCTCTGGCGCACAAAGAAATGGAGAACCGATAAGAGCATACCAAATCATCGCCATCATCATCTCTATGGATCGATTCTCATTCAACACCACAAAGATCCGTGAGCGAACAGAACGTCAGGAGAAGAATGATTCATGATGGTGGTGGGTTCGGGGTTTCAACACCAAAAGATGGTCAAAATAATCGCAAGGTTTGAAGAACGAAGAAGAAGTCAAATGAAATGGTGCAAAACCCATAAAACAAACAGATAATGGCTTGAATCCTAAGATCACTGGCATGCATTTCTAAAATTTTCGATTCAAAAGTTGGAAGACCAACGGAAAACGGAGGATAAAATTACCTGTCAGAAGAAGCGATGAGACCAATGTCAAAGCACCGCAGAACAATGATGGAATTGTCAGCGACAGGAACAGAGGATCTGCATAGAAATGGAAGAATCTGCAAAGAATTTTCCCTCGCAAAGAAAAAAAAAGTTGCACAGCAGAAAAAATATTTTAATTAATTTTAGTCGCCCATCATTTGTCCCGTTTCAACTTTCAACTAATAAATTGGAACTTTTTCAAAAACTATTCACTTTTCAAAAAATATTTGAAAAAGTGTATATCGAAATTTTTTTTTTAGAAAAGTATGCATACGCGCGACGCGCCTACTGAATAGGCGCATCCCTAGGACGCACCTATTCAGTAGGCGCGTCCTAGGGATGCGCCTATTGCAATAGGCGCATCCCAGGGGTGCGCCTACTGCCTAAATTTTTTTGTTTTCGCAAAAACACCGGTCTATCAGAAACCACGTTGATTTTAAGTCTGCTTATGGTTTTCCTCCTAAATAGAAATTGAGAGATAGTCTCACGCGTATTCATAGGTCCAAACTACAAATTTTCCAACTTGTTCTGAACAACAATGAAACCAAGTTGTTTATTCACAAGTTTCTGAATGAGACTTTTCTTCAGATACACTAGCTAGTTTGACATTTTCAGGAATTACTCCTGCAAAAGAGCTCTTTGGGGTTTCCACTGCCTTTTTCTTCGGCATCTGAAGACTCTTGATTTTCTGCATAGTGTACTCGTTGATTTTAAGTCTGCTTATGGTTTTCCTCCTAAATAGAAATTGAAGTCTTTCATCACAAACTACTCTCTTCTTCGTAGGGTGATTCAGTTTGTTGTCATTGATATACCGCGCTATAATTGCTCCAACATCTTGCTGAGAGATCTAATCATGCGTCTCTACACCAACCGATTTGAGAAACTCGATGAGATTACTCGATCCCCATCTAACAAATTCCATTTTTCTTGATTGGTACTTCCTTTTTCTGAACAACTTGTTCTGAACAACAATGAAACAAAGTTCATGTTGTTGGTAGATGATGTGTATTTATGTTGCTCCAAATATAAGCTCCGGAGCACGGTTATAACACGAAAAAATGTATGGTATGTTTGCCTCACACTTGACCTGAACATTCAACAAGAAAAATCGAACAGGGTATAGGCTAACTAACAGCTGCAACACATTAGAGGCAGGCATGCTAGAAAGGTCCTGCAGCTGCAATCTTCCGAATATCTTGTAAAGCTTCTCCAATGACTATAGCTTTTTATCTGAGTTCAAGCCTGCTTATGGTTTTCCTCCTAAATAGAAATTGAGAGATACTCTCTCCAGTAAAGAAGAAAGGAAGTTCTAAGAAGAAATCGTTTTCCTCCTGAAAATGTCAAACTGGCTAGTGTATTTGAAGAAAAGTCTCATTCAGAAACTTGTGAATAAACAACTTTGTTTCAATGTTTGACCTCGCGGATGTTGTTCAGAACAAGTTGGAAAATTTAGGGCAGGAACCTAAAGGATTTAACTTCTGATAACTTCCTTTCTTCTTTATTGGAGAGACTATCTCTCAATTTCTATGTAGGAGGAAAACCGTATAAGCAGGCTCAAAATCAAATGTTTTTCAAAAAGTAAGCATATAGTAGGAAAAAAGCATACATGGAGGAATTTGGTGCGCGTAGAGGAATTTGGACTTGTGAATACTGGGATAAAGCAACGCGTGAGACAATCATCTCGGTGGTTTGTTAACAAATTGATTTTCTGTCCTCTTGATCCAAGACCCTTTTGTTAACAAATGGATCTTCTGTCCTCTTGATTCAAGACCCTTCCTAACCATTGGAAGGGGATCAGTTTTCTTCTGTCCTCACCGTACGACAGAAGATATTCGGAAGATTCAGAATCTTGTGAATAAACAACTTTGCTTCATTGTTGTTCAGAACAAGTTGGAAAATTTAGGACAGAAACCTAAAGTAACCCCAAAGAGCTCTTTTGCAGGAGTAATTCCTGAAAATGTTAAACTAGCTAGTGTATCTGAAGAAAAGTCTCATTCAGAAACTTGTGAATAAACAACTTTGTTTCATTGTTGTTCAGAACAAGTTGGAAAATTTGGAGGAAAACCTGTGAATACTGAGATAAAGCAACGCGTGAGACTATCTCTCAATTTCTATTTAGGAGGAAAACCATAAGCAGACTTAAAATCAACGTGGTTTCTGATAGACCGGTGTTTTTGCGAAAAAAAAAAAATTTAGGCAGTAGGCGCACCCCTGGGATGCGCCTATTCAATAGGCGCGTCGCGCGTATGCATACTTTTCTAAAAAAAAAAATTCGATATACACTTTTTCAAATATTTTTTGAAAAGTGAATATTTTTTGAAAAAGATCAATAAATTGTAGTTGGATACATAATAAATTAATATTTTGTAATTATAAGAAAATTAATATGTGCACATGTTTTTTTTTATATAATTATGGATTAAAAAACTGTTACAAGTGACAAACGATTCACCCAAGTTCCAAACTACATAACCAAAAAAAACTAGCTAACTTTAACAATTCTCGAAACAGAAGAACCAACAGCGTCTTTTCGAATCGCGTTAGTAGTTTCCTTCGGAGGTACAGTATGAAGTTCAAAAACATGTCGCTGGTTGACCATCATGCCCGCCATGATATCCGCTACCGCATTTGCTTCTTGAAAAATATGTATGAACTTCGTTCTTTCGAACTGCATCAAGAGTTTCCTGCGATCCGTAATGATGGGCATTAGTTTTAGATTTGACATATCTTCATCAGAGATTACCTTATGGGCTGAGAGAGCATCCGTTTCGAGGTGAATAGATTTTAATCCGAGTGTCTTTGACAGCAGTAGCCCGTCTCGGATGGTCCAACATTCCGCAGTGAGACTATTTGAGAATCATGCAACCCATTGACCCCTATAGTCTCGGATGACCCCACCTGTTCCTGCAAAACTTTAATTCCCCTTAACAGCTCCATTTGTATTGATTTTAAGTCAATTCTGCTTTGGAGGGACCCAACTAATAGCAATGGAAATAAACTCATTAGTAGTCTTAGTCTCAAGATAAACATTTTGGCGAAATTTTGTCTGAGATAAAATTAGGTTATAAACAGAAGAATAAGCAGGTTTATTATTAAAAATAAGTAAGTTTCTATTTTTCCAAATATTCCAAATTACATAAGGAAAAAAGAACTTTCACTCTATTCCTTGAATAGTGACTCCAGATGCCTGACATCCATACTTGATCCACTCATTCAAAGGGTAATGAAACGATTGCCCCAGATTAGGCGGCCAAGTGATTAAATTCCACATATTTTTTGCATGCTCACAACCCCGCATGTGATCTATGTCCTCCACCCCAGAATAACAAATTTGACAAAGACGACTCAAATTACATCCTCTACGATTCAATAGTTTACAAGTGGCTAGTCTATTTTTAAGGCACAACCAAATAAAATACTGAATTTTTGGGATAGTCTGAATTTTTCAAACCCAATCACATTGATCCAGTACCTGACTATTTGTGTCAGCTAAAAGAGAATATGCAGATGTCGTAGTGTAACTCCCCGAATTTGCGGCATTCCATATTTGAGTGTCCAAAGAGACATTGGTCTTGTCCCCTGGGGTACTGCGAAACAAGTCCAAAAATTTATTTGGGAAATCAAAAGAAGTTGTATCCAGATTCCACTCGTCATTTAGGAAGACATCTACTACCATCAATTTGTCTTCCTCATATTTCAGAGGATCATAGATACAAGATCGGAGTGATTTATTACCCACTCAGTTGTCATACCAGAATTTATTCATACCATTTGCCACCACCCACCCCGATCCCAATTTAAGGGTGTTCATACCTTCATTAATTGTTTTCCAATTACATGGCGTTTTGTTCGAAGTAGTGAGAGAAGTTTCATCTTGTTTTAACGTTCTGTTTCTAATAATCACAGCCCAAGGAGTCGTTTCCTGTTTCAATCTCCATGTCAAACTCCCCAGAAGCGCTTTGTTTCGATACATCGCCGATTGAATACTAAGTCCCCTAGTTTTTTCGGCTTTGTTATTTCCTCCCAGTTGATCAAATGGATTTTCCTTTTCTGGAATGTGAATCCCAAAACAAAATATGTGCACATCTTGCTAATAAGCCGGGAAAAGTAGAGAAATAATATTTTAAAAAAGTCCTAACATAAAAGTGAGTGTGATAGGAATTAAGGTAAATGCCAAGAAATTCAGGCATATAAAAATTAAATTAAATGGTACTTATATTTTAACATTTGTTAATTCATATTCTGCACGAATTTTTATTTTAAATTAATATTTCAGAAAATATATCCCTATTCTTAATTAGCTTATTAAAAATGTATAATATTATATAAGAAAAAAATTCACATGAAAAACAATGGTAAATTCAAGTATGAAAAAATCAAGTCTCTTTAATTTTGATAAATAGAACTATAAAATTATAATAGTAAATAAACATATATATATATATATATATATATATATATTAATAAAATGTGGTAGCAACTGATAATTCTAGTATTTAAAACCAATTACCAAGGTTGATTAGACCACTTCTATGACGAATCGCGATATCTAAAAATGAAACGAGTTTGAATTTCACTGCACAGAACTTTAGCATTAACTCGTTGACCCCAAATTGCAAAAGAAATCTCAACAAATGAAAGTAAAAACTAATTCTAGATTTTTGGGGTTTCAATCTCTAATATTTTGCATTTGACACAATAGATAAATTTAACTTTTAAAACACACTAGAAAAATCTACATCTATATTAAATGATTTTAATTCATATACATATATTTATTTTATTTTAGTATCATGTATATTATTTTAACATATAAAAAATTATTTAGTATAAAAGAATCTACATATGAATATCATAATAAATTAGACTTAATAAGGTTAACAATTTATTATAATACAATTTTTATTTAATTATATGAATATATATATATATATATAATTCAACATCTCATTGGTGAGATTTTGACGATTTAAAACAAAATGAATAATCTAAAGTCAACTCAACAATCTCTTATTTTCTGTCTGTATCCTACTTGATTCTCAATACACACACATATGAATGTGAATTATCTGATGCATTCTTTTACATCACATATGATTCATATAATAGGAGAAAAAAAAAAGGAATACGTAATCTATGTATTAATTAAGTTGGCAAAAAAAAAATCTATGTCTTAATTTGAGTAGAATGTTGAAAGTAAGAGAAATTATTTTTTTACTAAATTTTATTGGTTTACATAAATCACATATTATGTTTACTTATGTGACATTATGTTTTTTTTACTATGTTGACACTCTAGAATTGTTTATAAACACCACATTCAATCTTAAAAAATGTTATTTTTTATCATATTTCTTTACTCCTCTATTTTCTCATAAAACAATTTATTTATGTGTTTTAATTTCTCTACAAGAATAGTTTTCTAATTTTATGTTTAGTATAAATTCAGTATTAATAATCTCATTTTGTAATATGTTTTATTCAATAAGCTTACTCATATATATATATATATATATGACATTGCCCCCTTAGTATTTAACTAGAATTTGGATTTTCTCTTTAAAGTTTAAATCGTAAAATTTTATTCTCTCATATTCGACCAAAGTGCAATTTTGTCTCTGCCGTCAAATTTTCCATCCAAATTTAACAGAATAAGTTTGACAAATTTAAAAAATAATAGAAACTTTAAAAATATCACAATATAACTCTTTCAAACTTTTTCAAATATTGTTACAATTGAGTCCCGATTCGATTAGGGTTCGATTGAGCCCCAATCGAGGAGTCTCATGTCTAGTTCAAGAAATGCACCACCTTCACTTACATTTTCCATTAAAATATTTGTTAATGTATTTTTCATTTTTAGTATTTTGTTGTTTTTATTTACTATCATAGTAATAGTATAATGTAAATAATAAAATTTTATTTACATAACATATCATAATTATAATAAGTAATTTAAGCTTTATAATAATATTTTTATTATCATTTATCATAATCTATATTTACTTGACAAATAATTTAATAACGTTTACACTATTAACTATTAAAAATAAATAAATTTAATATAAATAATTTATAAATTAAATTTATTATTTACTGTTCAAAGTGTGTTTAAAGTGTGGGTTAGACACCTAGTTGATAGTAATGAGACAAAAAAGAGGGTAATGGTTAATGAGAAATAACAAAATCCAATTAATAATTGTGTTGACGAGGTTCAAAAATCAAAATAGAAGAGAAGAAATTTTTTTCATAAAGTAATCACTATATTTAAAAAAATATTTATTTTACGAAAAGAATGTTTATATGTACTATCTTTTAGAGAGTAGCGCATTGTATTAACATGGTTGGCTTTGGGCAACATGTTGGAGTTGGATATGTGCGCAAGTAACCCCTATATTCGACACTCTACATTTGTGGTAGGGTGTGGAATATGAGCCAGTTGAACGATATCCTGAACTTTTCCACGGAGATGATGATTTGACCGGAGAATCGTTAACTTCTTGTTCGTCAAGCTCTCATTACTAAAATATAAGGTTAGTTCTAATCAAGCGCTGGATATGTATCTATGTATCACCAAAATATAAAATCAAATCTATAAGCTTTTATAAAAATTTAACCCTTTACGCTATTTAAAACTGTGATAGGATATGATAATACATTAGGACACTTGGCGCATCACAAGTTTGAACTTAGATACAATTGACTAAGATGTTCGTGGGAGCATATGACATAACGATAACACGATATCATGAACACTATAACACAAAAGTATTTTGATGTTGTGTTCATGTTTAAGTATCAGAACACGACACACACACGATAACATTAAACTTTGTTTTGTCAACTATAAATTTGGACTTGAAAATATAGTTTTTTTAAAAAAACAAATTAAATAAATCCCATTTAATAGCTTTTAAAAGTCTACTTAGATATTTAATTCCTAGAGTTTCTCAGTTCCTACTCGTGAAATCTGATATTTAAATTGCCAATTCTTACAATTTACAATTTGTTATTTTCATATCTTGTTACAAATCTCACATTTGAACATATATAAATAACTTACCACAACACGATAACACGACATGAAATATTGTGTGTTGTGTTCGTGTTGATGAACATGACACGATAACCTTATCGTGCGTGCTCGTGTTTGGTAAGTGTCACATGATAAACGTACTGATAAGTACGATAACACACACGTACGCACAATTTTCCACCTATATATTACTTCCCTCATTGGGTTTCCAACTGTCAGACAACACTGGAAATGCGACCGACGTGATCTCACCGAAATATTCTCTCATAGAAACCCTAGGAGAGCAAAAGCAACTACAAAACTAGTATTAACCGTCTAGAAGTGACTTGAATGAAATAAAAATTCATCTTAAACTTTTCCTTCTACATTTAGGTGGAATGGAATTTTTGGACCAAATAGATTGAACTCTTTTTCTAAAATATATCTCACAATAAAACCAAATATTAAAATATCCCCAGTTAAAAAAAAATACAAAAGTATAACTACATGCGAATGAGATTCACAGGTGGTAAAGTAGAAATACAACATCCACAAATGACATCCGCAGTTGAAACTTTTCTGTTAGTTTCAACTGCCAATGCCATTCGCGGGTACAACTTAAATGCCTACCCACGAAATCTTAAAATCCAACAGAACCCCATCAAGTGTTGGGATTTGTTGGGGGTTTAGATCTTATGAACTCAACATTGGGTAGATATACTTGAGTTCGAATGGGTTACATACATATCTTGTATCAAGGTCGATACGTGATTACTGCATACTCTTACTGAAATATGACAACTCGAGACACATGCATTTCACCTCCGCTAGGGTGAAATGACCATAACCCTTACTGACGTACAAATGTTGTTGGGTTTACGGGTCAACGGTCCACCCATATCCGATCAATATTGGTTGACTCAAGGTTAAGAAGTAATGATCGACCTATCAGCTTTATGCCCACGACTACTGGGAGTACTCCCTTCGCATGAGGAGGATGAGATAACCAAGAATGACGTCTCCTTGTCCTGACCCATATTGGATTCCTGCAACCGAAGAGGATGCTATAATGAGAGCCCGATGATATATTTTACATCTACTTGGTACATTTTTATTCCCTAACACAAGTGAAAATAAAGTGGCTCTAGAGTACCTTCATATACTGGAAGATTTACACCAAGCAGCTCAGTACAGTTGGGCCTCAGTTGTATTGAGTTATCTGTATTTCAGTTTCTTTAAAGTCGTGTCAAAAAGGAGAACAAATGCAACTGGATGCGTTGTCTAACTACAGGTACATAGCCATCCATCCTAGAGATCTATACTGCATTCCAAATTATTTAAATCATTTAGTATACTCAATTATGTTAATAATTTGGTCCAATTATGGCCGTGGGAGCATTGTTGGGAGATCCATGCTCAAGAATAAGACGTCAATTCTACGAGTGCTCCATTGGGGATGCGGTAAGACCGCTTAAACATTCCATTTATATTATTAATCTTAATCATGCATTGTTGAGTAATTTATTATTTTTGACATTCAATATTAGGTGGATACCATCAAAGAATTCGAAGAAAAAACTGCAACCGCATGTGCGACAATTTTATATAGATGAATTGACTGCAATACAACGAGACTAGGTGGGAATAGCTTCTATACAATTGTATTGCATAATTTATAGCATTTTATTATGCAATGCAACAGTAAGATATCATATGTGCAGATAAATTGCGACCCTCACACATCGAACTGGGTGGCGCACCTCCCACCTGTATGTTTTGAAGATATATGGTGTTGCGTATTGAAGTTGTCGCTGCTCCACTTCAACATTGTTGAGTAGTACATGATGGATTGAATTTGGATACAATTATCCTTGCCGCAATCTATCCTAGACCCATTTGAAATCCACCAAGAGTGGGATAGATTTCACAAGTTGTGTTGGGAGAAGAATGCAGATGAAGCGTGGATTACTTGACATGCAACATATTAGGCAATGTGGGAAAAACGGGGTGAGATGAATATCCCTGATTTACCCCTAGCGAACTACTTATCTTGGTATAGTCAACTAATTATGACATTGATCCAAGATAACGGACCCGTTGGGGATCCTCCAATTGAAGTTGCAGAACAAGAAGTAGTGATTCCTCTTATCCAGTTTGAACCACATGGAAACCAATCTATGTTGTTGGTGAATGAGTTTCATTATTGCGTAATTCTAATTATTTAGTTGTTTATACATTATTAATAACAATTTGTTTGTGTGCATTCTATAGTTAGAAGTATCCGCCATTTGACGAAACTAACCAAGACGATTTTGAAGAAGGCAACGGGCAGTCAAATGAAAGTATGCTGAGGAGATGATCGAAGTTTTTCGGTACTCCCACGAGCTCACCGGTAAGATGTAGCAATACAATCAACTACTGGATGAACCAGTGACGTCTAGTAGGAGGAAGAAGTCCCCGACATTATATTTGACAAGACCTACATGCAACCACCAAGGATAGAACCTACTCAATAAGAAAATCAACGAGATAGACCCGCCAATATTAGGAATGTCAGAGGTCGAGATGGTGGTAAGAGTAGAGATGAAGGTAGGGGTGGTAGGCAAAGGGGTTGAATGTCGTGATTGATGATGTATATTACTTTTGAATATTATTGTGGAATTATCGATATTAAATTCCTCATTTATCAATAAGTATTACATACACCATTGATACAAAATTCTACTATCTCCATATAATTCTCATTGATTGCGGACATTGAATTACCCTTCCATAAGACAATAATATATTTGCATTAGATCCATACAAAAAATCTAACAGAGTTACTAAATGAAATTAACTCACTATTTACCTTATTTATTACAAGATCTTCTAAGTCGGATGAAGGAAGAACCAGTTGAGCTAGATTGCCGATTACCAGACAAAGGAAGAACCAGGGCCAGAGGCGGCTGCGCGTCGATTGCCGATGTCAAAGTTGAAGAGACGAAGACAAAGGTGAGTATGCTGTTGATGATTGTCGCGACCTTAGTTCAGATGAAGAGATGATGACAAAGTGGAAGAGATGAGGAGTTGAAGACGAAGAGCGTTGCGGAAGAGGTCACTAGGTCAGAGTGAAGAAGAAGAAGTGAAGACTGAAGTCGTTCAGACTAAGATTTAGGTTAATGAAATAATGTTCAAACCGTCCGGTCTGGTAACTCTCGTATGGTTTAGTAGATTAGGAGTATATTAAAATCAATACTAAAAGTGGTTCGGTTTACCATTTTCGAACCGTTTTTTTATGGTTCATCAGAACCGCTCCACATTTTTGCTGAAAAACCGTTTGGTTTGTGAATCGGTTTGACTGAACGAGTTCAGGGTCGGTACGATTCACAACATGTACGATTCACAACATGTACGATTCAATCTAACCAATTTGTTCCCAACCATACAGGACACCAGTATGGGTCTGCTAAATGGTGAAATTTATGGAGGTATGTTTGCATATAGTAACCAATAAAAAAATTGGATCAACATACTGTTCCAATTTCGAATTGGTGTAACGGATCGCAACCATTGCGTGTGTACATGGTCGACCAAACAACGTCCATTCACCGCAGTCACAAATCATTTGTGGCAAGTTTACAATATGCGTCTTCCCAACGCACGTACGCACTCTATACTCTTCTCCATGAGAGTACATATCTACTTCAAAAGAACAAGATTTATCCTATGTTAATGATAAAATGTCTCTCACTTTAGGCAAAAACATGTTCCCTACCGATATCTCATTTTCATATATTACACGACGATCGACAAAATAAGTGTTTAGTCGAGTAAATGTAAGCTCTACCAATGTTGATATTGATAATGACCGAGCTCCTTTTGTTGTTATTACGCTGTATCTATGTCATTCGTGATGCGCTAGAGACCATAGGCTAAAATCTCCTAAATTGATTAACCACCTACGAAATTTTCCATCATTCATTGGTGTGAAAGTTTGCAAATATCGGTACACATTTCCTTAGAGGTGGTCCATGCCATTTCCGATAATTTTTTCTTTATTTTTTTTTTGTTGTTGAAGTTGCTTGCCACGTCACAAACGTAGTATCTATGAACACCCAAGGGTGCTGATAAAATACTAGCAACTCCAACTTTAACTCCACCGTGATGATCATATATTATACATATAGGTCTTTCATCTTTCTTCGCGTGATGGCGCAAACGTTCCAAAAAACATATCCAAGAAGTGACAGACACATAGTCCGCAAAGGCAAATCATAAAGGCAAAAATCGATTGTCAACATCGTATCCTACTGTTGCTAATAATTTACCAGTGTACTTTCCATACAAATGGGTAGCATCAATGTTGATTAGAGGCCGAAAATGTGAGAAACCTTCAATTGAAGGCTTATATATCCCAATCCACTTACCAAATATGGCATTATCCTTTGTGGCCACTCCCTTCCATTCAAAGTGAAAAATGGAACCACGGTTTGAATGGCATAAACTGACCATCAGCGGTGGCACGCACTGAAATACACTCTCGAGTGTCCCAAACATTGACTCAATTACCTGTTGTTTAGCGTACTAGACCTTGCAGTACGAGGCACTTTGCGCTTTATCTTTAACAACTAGCTGCAAGTCGCAAACTCAAATACCCGTGTTGTGATATACATATGGATATATCAATTCAGCAATCAATTTGCAATCAAATTGTTTAAGATGTTGTATAGTAGTGATATTTGTACAAGAGTGTGGAAAGCCTAATTTGGTGATCTCCCAGTTGCCCAATTTCTCATGCATTCATCTTAAAGACCATGAGCATATATCACTGCTTTTGTTGGCACACTTGAATGACACTACTGTTGGACTTGATCTTGCAGTGGTGCATTCACGTGAATTACTAATGTGCCACAATTTCACATGCTGTTGGAGTGCAACTTTATTCTCATATCCAATGACTACTTGGAAATCAGATGTACTTGTAGAGGATTCAATGTGCGTGACCATCCAGGTTGGATACAGGTTGTTACTCGATTTCCAAATGAGGTCATAAGCAACTACTTCAGAACTAATCCCGCAAACTATGGTAACAAGTTCATTTAGCTTGGTAAGGAACGTTCTGGTTTCAGCAAAAGTAATTGCAAATTTACCATCGATATAATAAATATCTTATCTATCTAGTGTAATTCTACCTTCATAACTAGGGGTGACAATTTTTGACACGACACAATTAAACGATCTGTAACGATCTTCATTTTACACGATAATGATACGATACGATTAATAACTGTGTCTAAACAACTCTTATTTATTTTGACACGATTAATAACTGTGTCTAAACACATCTAGCATACAAATACACGATTAAACACAACTAAACACGATTAAGTATATTTATCTAATATTTTGATTTATTTTTGAACTTATTTTTTAACCACTTATGGATTTTAAAACTTGATTATGAAATTAAATTATTGAACTTTGTATTATATTATTTATTTCTTATCATGTGACACAGTTTGTCTCGTTTATATGTAATTTTTTTTTATTTAAAACGTTAATCGTGTTTTAACATGTATTCCACGTGTGATCTGTTTAAGATCCTATTTGTTTAAACACGACACACGTTTATGCACGTTTAAGATTTATCTGTTTACACACGACATCCGTTTATACACGGCACGATTAGACACGACACACACGTATTGCCACCCCTATAATCATAAGGAAGGATGAGAGTCACCATTTTTTGAAGAATACTAGCACGTAGTTAATAATAATAAGAATTATACAATAATTCGTGTTTTTTGACAACTCAATCTCTCTATATTAAATATTATAAAATAAAAAAAGAGTTAGTCGACTACCTCGGGGACAACTTCCAATAAATTGCTTGATAATGCGGACACTAATCCGACAGAGCCACGGCAGCGAGAAATATCGGGAGGGTGAACGTGGCTAGAACAGCAAGGTGGTGACTGGATCGGGGATGGATCGACTATAAGGACGGGATATTTGTGAAAAGGTCATGACAAATTTATAGCATACGTACCCGCGAATGTCATTCACGGATAATTATTCGCGGATGGATTGCAGCTACCGTTCCATCCGCGAATGCCATTCGCGGGTGGAATAGTAGTTGCTAACAAACATTCCACCTGTGAATGATATTCGCGGGTAGGACTAATACCCGCAAATTTCATTCACGAGTTCTCTTAAAAGCCATTACTCGCGAATGACATTCGCTGGTACGATTTTTCAGTATACCTACTCACGAATCTCATTCGCGGGTAGATATACTTTTGTATTTTCTTTTTGAAACTGAGAATATTTCGGTATTTACTTTTTTATTTTGAGGTATATTTTAGATAACCAACAGTAAAAACCTTGAAAGTTCAACAAATAAGTTGATTAACCCTGTTTGAATTTTCAGATTAGTTGGACTGCAAGTATGATTTCTTTCAGAAACTTCCGTTCAAACGGAATAGGTTTATTTTGGCAAAAAAAAAAAAACAACTAAATAGGATTTAGGTGGAATGGAATTGAAATTTTTGGACCAAATAGATTTACCAATAAGAACTTAAGGACCCGGATCGGAATTACAACAAATTTATAACGATCAACGGAAACCCGCGTCGCAGTCGTAGACGTTTCCTTCCCTCCAGTCCCCCACTTTTTTCTCACCACGTCCTCTTGCACCTCAAGTTTCCTTCCTTTTCTTTCCCAGTCTCAATCAATTCAATTCAGTTCTTCAGATTCATGGCTTCCACCGTTTAGCCATCACAGATCATTGCTGCAGAGTTTGTTATAAGCATTAGATCCCCCACGCTTCAATCTCCGCTGTGACTGTTTTTCTTTTGAGATCGAGAGACGGAAGAATTGGTGTCGGAGGATGGACAATGCTGATGTTGAAGGTGGCAGAGACCAAGAGTACCAGCAAGGTGGTCACCCGAAGTACAACCCCGTGGTACCTCACGATCGGGCCGTCCTTGAGATGGCTACAATGGATTCTGGATCTTCTTCATCTTCTCATGGTGGGTCGATCAGGTATTCTACGTTTCTGTTTCCCTGCCTGCGTCATTTCACGTGCTGCGTGTCTACTTTGGAGACTCTCTTTGCTTCTTCTATAATGTTGTTACTGCTTTGCCAGAATACTTGGCGAAAGGTTGTCGTTCTGGAGAAATTTAGAGGAATGGCTCAAGTAGCTGAATCGTTAAAGAGTGATCTGAAATGTACCAAGGATATGAATGGGCAACTTTTGGAATGAATTTTGGTTTTATAGAATTTCTGTTTGGTCGTTGAGAAGGAAGGAATAAGTCAATCATTTGGGACGGAAAGAAGTAATTACGTTCATTACTTTGATTATACATAGGTTGGACATTCAGTTTGATAAGATTCAATATTTAAAAAATCGAATTATTTTCGCTGAGGTAAAAAGTGGTGCACACCGTGCTACATCTAAAACAATGTTACTGAAATATGCTCTGACAAGCAAACTATCTTAACTTTCTACGCTTTTGCCAGTAGAACCACATGAAGGAGGGCCATATGAGCCTTGCCACTAGTAATATTAACTTCAAATGCAGCCTTTCAGTTCATAATCAAGCATACCATGAATTCCACGCTCCTATACTATATTACAAATTGCGCAAGGAAGGAAGTAGACTTCATCAGCTTGCGTAAATCCATCTCCCATTGTACAAAATATGCACAATAATGAAACTTTGCAAGTTAATGTACAAGTAAAATATGAGATGATTTTTTCTTATGAAGTGAAACTCCATCTTTATTAGCTCTACTTATTATGTCTATAAAATGAACAATGTCTTTATTCATATGCCTTAGATATTCATTCCTGATATCCTTACTTCACTTGCAGAGTACGTGCAGGTATGGGTTCTATTGGAAATGAGTCATCAACTAACGGCCCCCAGGGAGAATCGAGATTGGAATTGTTTGGATTTGATTCACTTGTTAATATCCTTGGTCTTAGGAGGTAATTTATCTCTTCTACATTTTCAGTTTTAGTAAACAGCTGCTGTATTTAGAATCACAACTTTCTAGTTTCTTAGTGATAACGTATCCTTAATCACCAGTTAATATGATTCTAAAATACAACAACTAAGGATGTAGATGTTATTGCTTCTCTATCCTTGTACCGTTTCTGTTTCCTACCTGGCTACCTGCACCCTGCACTGCTATTTGGGGTGGGTAGCAAGAAATTAAGGTTAACCTTCTCTAATTTTTGAAATTCTTCAGGGTAATTGTTTTTTATTTTATTCTCAAATCTGCTTATTATATTTTTATTAATCTGAATATAGCTTGATATTTCAGCATGTCAGGGGAGCAAACCTCAACACCGTCGAGTCCAAGAGATGGTGAAGATATTACCATAGCTGATGGTCAAAGAAAGGTATGCCACTTTACCGAGTGAATATTGACATTTCCTGGTCTAGTCGCATAGTGATGTGATATGGTTAGTGAACCTCAATATTGTGCTAGTGCTAATCAATGGAGTACGGGAGAGCAACAATTGAGATAGTACTTTGTAGTACTATTCAAGTAGTTTGTGTGTATTTTCCTTTTATTTAGAATTACTTTAGTGGTTCTTTTTACTGTAAGATGGATGGGGAAAATCTGAGTATTTTAGCCATTTGTGACCTAAAGGAGGGCATTTAGAGGAATAGGGTGTCAACATGAGAAAAACATCTTTAGATAGTTCAACCTTGTGCAAAAGGATTTTGATAATGTTTTCATCTCTGGAAATTTCTACAACACGTAAAATAGTCGTACAAAGCTGGTTTCTCAAAAACATTACCAAGAACTAGATTGAGCCATTACTCAGAAAATGATCAATCAAAAATTTGGGATGCCTCCCAGTAAATTAAGATGTTACCTAAGGATTAAATCTTCCTGCAAGTGTTGTCACTTCCACTGTACCACTTCCCTCGCTCTCCACCGTACCGATCAGATTTCTTTTAGAACTATTGCCGCTGTAATTGATAAAGTAGACACTGGTTGGACATATTAACCTTATAACTGAATTGTTCTAACTATTGCCTGTGCTTTCTTGACCTTTTTGACTCATAGCTATAGCTTACTTAAATAAGACATCTACAGACATGTCAGCTTTGATATGGTAAGCTGTAAGCATGTATTATTAGTATTACGTCTGAGTTGCTCAAAGATTAGACACAGTTGACAGGATGCCCTAAGTAGTCTTGCTACATGGAATTTATTTTGAATGGATAGTTGAAATATATACCTTTCTCCTCTGGTTCTTTTTTTTTCTTTAATTAATTTACTTCTTGTACATTTCCATTGAATATGGATGAGCCAATTTCTTATCCTAATAGATTTTCATTTCTAATGCACTCTCGCATCTCTGGATGATTGCAGCCTGCTGGCGTAAAATTGGGCACAATGATGGGTGTTTTCGTCCCATGTTTGCAGAATATTTTGGGAATTATCTACTACATCCGATTTTCTTGGTAATATATAGATGTTCACATGATCATGTCCTCTAAAAGATTGCTGTGATTCAAGAATCTACTGATGCTAGTGACTCTGACTTTGAAAGTTTGGCCTTTGATTTAGATAGCTTTTAAATTGCACTAGGGATGGATTTATTTCTGCTTAGGTACCCCCTCCTCCTCCCTAGTACAAATTGATCCACACCAAATGTTGAAAAAGTAACATAAATTCAAAGTAAGCATTCACTTTAGGATGAAGCTATTAAACGTTTAGAGAAACTACCCTGAATCTTGTAAAGAATCCTCTGTATTTTCAGTTTGCCTCACTGGAATTACATTTTATCCTAAGATCTCTTAGTTAGCGGAATTTATTTTTTCTCCATCCCTAGGATTTGGATCATAAAAGACCTCAAACTTAGACAACCATTGTTTGACCCTTCTTTAAGTTTTATTCCTGGTTTTGTCCCTGCATTCACTGATAATACTTCATTCAAGTGCATCCAAGCGTTTAGTGGTTTATTCCCGCCTTGTTATTAATGCAGTCTGTCCTCTGTATGATACACAAAAAATGTAAAAGACATAGTTGAAGTTTGTTAAGTGAAAATCGCGTAATAACTTTGTACAGGATTCAATGAAGGTCTAGGAGTGGGTTATCATTTCCGTAATATTCATTCTTTACGCATTTTAGTGCTTGTTTTGGAGGATAATGGGGACTCTGTGCCAAAAGAACCATTCTGCTCAGGATAAAAGTTGATTCTATTCAAAAGAGTATTTCTATGCATTTTTAACTTTCAAAAGAGACTTTCGTGTCATCCACTTCTGTTCTTAAATTGAAAGAGCCTTTTCTATTGTTAAAAAATGTTGACAGCTATGTGTAGTCACATTGAAACATTAAAGTGATGATTCCTTACACTTCTCTAGATGCATATAGGTGAAAGCTTAAGAGGGGTCTTCTTTCGGTAGTTATGAATTCTCAAACATCTTGATATTTGCCTTATAATACACCATCTACTGAAATTGTTCTTTCTCGTAGCCAGTAAAGACATATTCGTTTTTTTTCTTCTTGATATGCTTCATTTTCTTCTTCATAATCTGTATTTGAATTTCAGTAGTTGAACTCTTTAACATGCTTACATTGAAGTGCTGCTGAATTACAGGATTGTTGGTATGGGTGGCATAGCAGATTCACTTTTGCTGGTATCGTTTTGCGGCTTGTGCACTTTTTTAACGGCAATATCTCTGAGTGCTATTGCAACTAATGGAGCAATGAAGGTCTTTTGTTTCCCTCGGGCAAAACTTCTACTTGAAACACACTTTTTTTGGCTTTCTTCAAGTAGTTTTGGTCGTTTAGTGAAGAGTGAACCAACTGTCTAATGGGTAATAAGTTGTGTTCTTACTAAAGAAGGAACCAAATAGAATGATAGGACAGATGAGAAATCAAACATCCCGAAGATTTTTTGGAAGTTCACAAAGTATATAGATTATAATCATTTATTCAACCACTGAACTTGATGTAGAATTCAAGAAATTTTGAGTTTGATTCACGCCATTCCCTTTGAAAGTAAACATTCTTATAGTGAAGGACTACTGATTTCCTTGGCATGTTCAACTTCACTTCCGGAGTCCACTTGTAGTTTCTTATGGAAAGCAAAATTAAACAAATGATTTGAAAGACGAGTACATTTATATAATCTAGCTTCATACAATTACAAGGCTCAGTGGACACAACTTGATATTACCATTTGCTTGAAGTCCCTCTATGTACTTTTTGCCTTGTCATCTTTGTCAAGCTAGAAATTTTAGAATGCTTCATTTTCTTCTTCTTCTTCTTCCTGCTTCTAGGGTGGGGGACCATATTATCTCATTGGTCGCGCCTTGGGCCCTGAGGTTGGTGTAAGCATTGGACTGTGTTTTTTCCTCGGCAATGCTGTTGCTGGAGCTATGTGAGTTCACATTTTCTATTTGTCTGTCACCTCATTGGTTCTGGTTCGGTTCCTCGGATGAAACTGAATTATGTCCGTCAAAGAGTTAGTACAACTCATTATGTCTGTCAAAGTCCTATAACAAGTCAAATTTGGTGTAATGCTTCGCGACTCAGGTATGTATTGGGAGCAGTAGAGACCTTTCTTAAAGCGGTTCCTGCTGCTGGGATTTTTAGAGGTATTGCTGTTTTAATTTACGTCTAAGTTAATTGTTTAATCTTACTCAAGTTTGATACTGTATCTGGTTGGGTTTGTTAATACTTCAATGCAGAGTCTGTTAGAAAAGTTAACGGCACAACAGTTTCACAGCCTATCGAAAGTCCAAGTTCTCATGATCTGCAGATTTATGGAATTGTCATAACCATTTTACTGTGCTTTATAGTCTTTGGTGGAGTGAAAATGATCAATCGGGTGGCACCAGCGTTTCTTATACCAGTCTTGTTGTCCATATTATGCATTTTTCTGGGCATTGCAGCAACTAAGAAGAATTATCCTGCAGGTGAGGTTCGTTGTTCTTTGCTGATTTCCATTATCTTGAACTAAGAACAATGACCCTTCAACATTAACCTGGAACTTATGTAATAATTATAATTTTATTTTAATATGCTTTGCATGGATACAGAAGGAATCACGGGCCTGAGTTTCAGTACGTTTAAAGATAACTGGGGTTCTGACTATCAGAACACGAATGAAGCTGGTATTCCTGATCCCGAAGGCAAAGTGGAGTGGAATTTCAAGTAAGGCATGTTCCTGATAGGAGATCAGAAAGATCTGCACCTAACCATTTACGTGTCTCTATTTAGTTCATTCATGAAAGATTTGTTATTATCACTTTTAGTTTGCTAGCTGCTTGAACTTCACATAAACTAATATCATCTTGGTGATTTTGCCACAAGTGTCAAAGAGATTAGGAAGTTTGATACAAGGAGTTATATTCTGTTAATAAATTATATGACTTGTTATATAGATTGAAAATTTGATATTAAGGTTTTGAATTTCCTTGGACAGTGCCTTGGTGGGTCTCTTTTTCCCTGCAGTAACTGGAATCATGGCTGGTTCAAATCGATCAGCCTCTCTGAAAGACACTCAACGTTCCATACCTGTTGGAACACTTGCTGCTACACTTGTAACTACTGCTTTATATATAGTCTCCGTTATAATTTTTGGAGCTTTAGCTACCCGACAGAAGCTTTTGACAGACAGGTATGCAAATTTCCATCCATCTTCAACCTCTTAATTTCACACAGATGACTTGTAATGTGTAATGGCAGATCTGCTGATAATATATTTATAATTCAGGCTGCTTACAGCTACCGTTGCTTGGCCTTTCCCAGCAATTGTGCAGCTCGGTATCATTCTATCAACCCTCGGTGCAGCACTTCAAAGCCTAACAGGAGCACCACGCCTTCTAGCTGCCATTGCAAATGATCATATTCTCCCAGTTCTGAACTGCTTCAGTGTTGCAGATGGAAGTGAACCTCACTTAGCAACTCTTTTCACAGCCTTTCTTTGCGTCTGCTGTGTCATAATTGGAAATCTGGATCTCATCACCCCGACTATAACCATGTTTTTCCTCCTCTGTTATGCGGGTGTCAACTTATCCTGTTTCCTTCTGGATCTTCTAGATGCCCCTAGTTGGCGCCCTCGGTGGAAGTTTCACCATTGGAGCCTCTCTCTCCTCGGGGCTTTCCTTTGCATTGGTATGTCACAAACTGGCTCATTCCAAGTTGTGTTACAACGTAATAAATCCTTTGTTCTGATGATATGCTCAAATTTTTTTCTTCCCTTCTCTATAATGATGTATCATGCAGTGATTATGTTCTTAATCTCATGGTCATTCACTATCGTATCTCTGGCCCTCGCCGGTCTTATATATTACTATGTGAGCATCCAAGGGAAGGCTGGAGACTGGGGTGATGGTTTCAAGAGCGCATATTTCCAACTAGCACTCCGCAGTCTTCGATCCTTAGGAGGTATGTCGACTTTAGTAGAAATTGATGGCCATATTTCCAAAAGCTGTAACTTCAACATATTACAAAATCCATTAAATTTGCTTGATGGGTTTGAAGTTTGAACATTAACATAAATCCAGCTTTGCTTGATCCTGTGTTATCAATTTTATCTGCAGCAAACCAAGTGCATCCTAAGAACTGGTACCCAATCCCTCTAATATTCTGCCGTCCATGGGGAAAGCTTCCGGAAAACGTACCATGCCACCCCAAGTTAGCAGACTTCGCAAACTGCATGAAGAAGAAAGGAAGAGGGATGTCCATCTTCTTCTCCATCCTGGATGGAGACTACAGAGAGTGTGCCGAGGATGCCAAGGCTGCTTGTAAGCAGCTTGGGACCTACATTGACTACAAGAACTGCGAGGGAGTGGCTGAGATCATGGTGGCCCCCACCATGTCCGATGGCTTCCGTGCAATAGTCCAGACAATGGGACTGGGCAACCTCAAGCCCAACATTGTCGTCATGAGATATCCCGAGATATGGCGACGCGAGAACCTCACTGAGATTCCAGACACCTTCGTAGGGATAATCAACGACTGTATTGTCGCCAACAAGGCGGTGGTGATAGTGAAAGGTTTAGATGAGTGGCCGAACGAGTACCAGAGACAGTTCGGGACGATCGATCTGTACTGGATCGTGAGAGACGGCGGCCTCATGCTTCTCTTATCACAGCTGCTTCTCACCAAAGAGAGCTTTGAGCTCTGCAAGATTCAGGTGTTCTGCATCGCTGAGGACGAGTCGAACGCGGAGGAGCTGAAGGCGGACGTGAAGAAGTTCCTGTACGATCTGCGGATGCAGGCGGAGGTGATTGTTGTGACGATGAGGTCGTGGGATGGTGGGGAGGACGAATCGTTAGAGGCTTTTCCCGCAGCGCAGAGGCGTATCGGGGAGTACTTGGCGAAGATGAGAGCGGAGTCTGAGAGGAATGGGACGCCGTTGATGGCTGACGGGAAGGCGGTGACGGTGAACGAGCAACAGGTGGAGAAGTTTTTGTACACGATGCTGAAGCTGAACTCAACGATCCTGAGACACTCGAGAATGGCGGCAGTGGTGCTGGTGAGCCTGCCTCCACCTCCGGCGCTCCACCCGGCGTACTTCTACATGGAGTACATGGACTTGCTGCTGGAGAATGTGCCCAGGCTGTTAATCGTCAGAGGGTATAGAAGAGATGTTGTCACTCTCTTCACATAGAGACACGTACATAGCCCCGGCCACACGGAAACATTATTTATTTATCTTCACAAGAATTTTGCTTCTTAAATGTAACTAAAATTCTTTTCCTGCCTAAAATGACGAGGGATTCGTGTTTAATTGAGTAATGTAGGCTGAAACAATTTGTAAAGTAAATTTCGGTGCGTTATACTGATCTAAACTAAAGAGACCATCCAAAAAAATAACCTAGTTTCTAGGGGTCATTCAGGCAATAATAGTACACATGTATACAATCTATTTTATTTAGGGTTAATTACTTAATTGATTATACATATTTCATTATTGTGCGTAATGGTTACACATGTTTCAAAATATGATTAATTGGTTTTGATACGTGACTAATTATTTTTTTACTATTCATTGTTAGAAATCACATTTAAGTCACTATTTAGATACATAAAATGACGTAATTACCATTTTTCATCAATCAAGCTGTGTTCTTCATCACCAAGCTGTTTTTCTTAAATTTTTGGGTTCTATTCGAATCTAGAAATTCGATTATGGGTTCTTCAATACCACTAAGAGCATAATAGTCATTTCACAATTCAATAAAATGTTAAAAACAATTAATTAACGGTAAAATTAACGGTTTACTAACGGTTTACTAACGGAATAATCAATTAATCACATTGGGAAAAACATGTGTAACCAATTAGTCACATAGCAAAACCAATTAATCACATTTTGAAACATGTGTAACCATTCTGCACAATGGTGAAACATGTGTAACCAATTAAGTAATTAACAATTTTATTTATTTCTTACAAAGATTGTAGTGCTCGCCTCCTCACATAACCTTGTTAGGGTCAACAATGGTGCGGTAAAAAATTCAAAATCAAGGTTAAAATCGTTATTTTTTAATATGGTTAACCGTATTATTATGGTGCGGTGCAGTTATGGTGATAAATTTTTTACCCGTAATGGTTATGATTATGATATTTTAGTCATACCCATGATTATAACCATGGTTATTATACAAATAAAATAATAATTTAATATTAATAAATATTAATAATAGAAGTATGATTTTTTACTTTTAAATTTTACGAATTTATAATTTCAGGGGAACTATAATTGAATGATTTAATTGTTAAATAGTATTAGTCTTAATTTTGAATGGTGCTAATGTTGAATATTTTTATTATTTGTGACACAACTTTATGTATTTATTAGGATAACATTTATAATGTTCCATTACAATTCACATGTGGTAATAAAAATGGATATACAGTTAAAACCGTGGTTAATAACTATGGTTATGAATATGATTATGGTACTAAAAATTGTACCCGTAATAGTTATGATTAGAGAAAAGCCTGAAAATGGTACAACATGTTTGACGAAAATGGTTTTCCAACCCAAACGATTGTTTTTGGTCCAATATGTTTTAAAATGATGGTAATTGGTACATCTGTTACTTTTCTGTTAAATATTTTTTATATTTACAAAATTAACTACTATTTTTCTAAATGTTATAATTAAACCCTACAAACTTACACTAATATTTCAAATAAGTTCCGACTCGATTCGAGCCACACAGGGGTCCCCTAACTAGGGTCCGAGCCCAGACTAGGTTACCCAACCATGAGGACCTCGTTTGGGTTCGAACCAAGACCATAGGACCCCGATTTGGGCTCAATTGGAGCATCAATCGTTTGAACCGAAACCAACAAGGTTCGGTCCAAACCGATTGGGGCTCCAATTGAGCCCCAATCGGGGGTCCTGTGGCCTGGGTCCGAACCCAGACCATGTACTCATGGTTGAGTGACCTGGTCTGGGTTTAGACCCAGACCATAGGACCCCCCGATTGGGGCTCAATTGGAGCCCCAATCATTTGAATCGGACCTGGTATGGGTTCAGACCCAGATCATAGGACCCCCGATTGGGGCTCAATTGGATCCCCAATCTTTTGATCCGAAACCAGCCAGGTTCGGTCCAAACCGATTGGGGATCCAATTGAGCCTCAATCGGGGGTCCTATGAACTGGGTCCGAACTCAGACCATGTACCCATTGTTGGGAGACTTGGTTTGGGTTAGGACCCAAACCATAGGACCCCCGATTGGGGATCAATTTGAGCCTCAATCATTTGAACCGAAATCAGCCAGGTTCGGTCCAAACCGATTGGGGCTCCAATTGAGCCCCAATCGTGGGTCCTATGACCTGGGTCCGAACCCATACCATGTATCCATGGTTGGGAGACCTGGTATGGGTTCATACCCAGACCATGTACCCATGGTTGGGAGACCTGGTCTGGCTTTGGACCCAGATTATAGGACCCCCGATCGGGGCTCAATTGGAGCCCCGATCATTTGAACCGAACTCAGCCAAGTTCGGTCCAAACCGATTGTGTCTCCAATTGAGCCCCAATCGGGCGTCCTATGGTCTGGGTCCGAGCCCAAACCAGGTCCCAGGGTTGGGTGACCTGGTCGGAGTTCGGACCCAGGCTAGGGGACCCCGGTGTGTCTCGAATCGAGCGGGGACTTGTTTGAAACATTATTGTAAGTTTGTAGGGTGTAATTGTAACATTTAGAAAAATATTTGGTTAATTTTGCAAATATTTAACGGAATTTTTTAACAGAAAAGTAACGGAGGTACCAATTACCATAATTTTCAAACGTATTGAACCATTAATCATATCAAAAAAACAAGTTGCACCGAAAACCATTTTGTGCAAACATGATGGACTATTTTCAGACTTTTCCCTTATGATTATGATATGCAATTTAAAAATATGATATTTGACATAACTGTACCATACCCTAACCATTGATAACCCTAAACCTACTTGAGAGAGCTTCGTTGATACAACTTAACTATTTGGTCTTGGACAGTTAGTTCATTCTGGGTTCGGTTTGCTTGGTTGAGGAGGAACCAAACCGGATCGATCGAGAGGCCAAACCCGACCAGACCCGACCGTTTTCCTTTGCTATTATGATTATGAACCGCATATTCTGATCAGTTGGACGCATCTCTTCCTTTTCTTCCATTGAACTTGCGGCTCAACCAATCCAGACAGAATCGACAGGAGATTCAGAGGAACAACAAAGCTCTCCCTCTAGACGTTTGAAGAGCAGCTAGCGGGAGAGACGTATCTATCATCCAAGGTAAAATCTATCTATCTAATGGGTTCTATCGATGCTCCATCGATTTGTGCTCTTTGAGACTGGAATTTGAGCTGAACTGTACCTGTTATTCTTCAATCTTGATGGGTTTTAGAGATGATTAGATTTAGTTGGTAGAATGAAATGATTGGAATTCTGAGTAGCAACTATTGATTATTAAGCTTTTTATTTAATCACAACGTGGATTATGCCCAAAACGGATGGAACTTGAATGACAGACAGATGTCTTACGAACCTTCTGCGTTGATGATACATATACCGAACTCTGAAATATAATCATACCTTCTATATACTCTGCTCCTCTTGACCCAAAATATTCTCCATAATCTTGCATTACAATGTACCCAACATCCCCCTAGGGAATTCTTAAATGATGTTTGGAACAAAGGTCATTTTTTTTGTTTTGCTTTCTTAAACGTGGATGTTCAAGTGAGCAGACTGACAATTTGTAAGTTTCTTCGTCTCCTCAATGAGATCATTCTTCTATTTCTCGAGTTAATAGCTATATATAACATCTATATACAAACCCAGAAAACAGCATAAGAGAGTCTTTATTTGGTTACTTGCTTATCTCAATGTCATATCGTCCATAAACCCACTCCCTCATAAATTTTGATCCGTAAAAGAAAGTTATTGATTCCATCATTTCTTGTATATCTGTTGTTGCAAATCGTTTATTCGTCGATCATGAAAGTAACTATTTTGTTCCGCTTCATTATGGTACCTTCAATACTTAATTTGCTCCATTTTCGCTTGAAATGCAGGGATGCTGGGTAGTTCTTTAGCTTCTCCTTTGCTTCGGTATGATTCATCTGTTCGTATCACGTCTTTCACTGTGAGTCATACTTTCCTGAACCCATCAGTATGCATTCGATTCAAAATCTTGATGTCACTATTGATCTGATCAAGAAACATGTTCCATCATTCTTTTCTACAGCCCAGTATTGCAAATTTGTCAATCCCCGAAGCCAAATCCTTTGTTCCTCTTTTTTCTAATCTAACTCGAGGAATTTTGAGATTGAATCAATCCCCCCTGAAGAAATGGTTAGTTTTCTCAGCAGCTGCAGAAACCTACAATCTAACTGAAGAAGAGAGCAAATCATGGGAATCGTGCAGAGTAGCACTTAAACCGTTCAGTTTCAGCACTGAAGAGGAAGACAAGATGCTAGCTAAAGCTTTTGGGCAGCTCCAATCCCCTTACTGGAGTGAAGATCGTACAAGAGAAGTTCCGAGAGCATCATCTGTGTCCAAGACATTGGATTATTTGAGGAGTTTGGATCTTTCAGACGATGATCTCAGCAAGTTACTGAAGAAGTTTCCTGAAGTTCTTGGATGCAGCCTTGAGGATGAAGTGAAGAACAATGTGCAGGTTCTGGAAAGAGTTTGGGGGATTGAAGGGAAATCTTTGAAGAACCTTCTGAAGAGGAATCCTAAGGTGTTAGGTTACAGTGTTGATTGTAAGGGAGATTGTGTGGCCAAATGTACTCGATGCTGGGTTCGGTTTTAATTTTCCAATCTTTTGTACTATAAATTCTATTTGTAGGAACCCTTGTAAGAAGATTATGAAACTAAAGTATATCAAAGTTCTTGAATAATAAGACTAAATATTGATTAATACTTGAATGTGTTGTATCAAGTCTGCAGAAGCACATATCCACCCAATTGGGTGATGTTACTCAATCAATTATGAATTATCCACTAGTGCAGTTCAGAATGGATTCGTGGTTGAATTGTTGCATCAGTCATTTATGAGTCGACCCGAAATGTCATGGCAGTATGCAAAGCAATGTAGCATCAGAAATGGTGGTGGGTAGAAGAATGCTGTGAACATTCTAAGGCAGAGATTCTATAACTACTCAACTTTCTCATTATTCCAACCATCTCAACTTTCTATATGAAGAAGAGTTTCTCCGTTTTGCTCGAAAAGTGAAGAACAATAGAAAACTCAATGATGGGAGGAAGAACCATCCAATGATTTTACATTGTCCAGTTGATAACCACACTTAACAAATTTTATAGTTGAAGGACAATTTTCAAAGGCATTTATATTGGATCTTTACGTACTTTCGTCACTCATTGGGCTCGTGTTAAACGGAGCCGTCTCTGGTGTTGCCCATTATTTTCCCTCCGATGACTAAGTCAATAGGAGGTTGTTAGAGAGTAAATGTGTAAAAACAGAGGAATTGATTACCTGGTACCAAGGTAGGTGGACATTATTTATAGCCAAAAGTCATTGCGCTATTCATCTAGTTAAGGCTATACCTCGTATAACCTTTGCCTACTGACCGAGAATCCAACCAGGGTTACTTTTAGGTTAGAGGGTCTTAAATGACCGTTGTCAGAGTCGTCCTTAGCCATGATGAGTACTAGGTGTTCTTGATGTTTTTCATTAAATTTTCACTATCCTTTCGGTCAGGATGTCAGAAGGTACGAACAAGTTCGGACCGAAGTCTTTTAGAATCTACCGGCGATGCCTGGATAGTACAAAAGGTGACGCCTAGGTTCCATCATTTGCTCCCGAGCATGAGTGGGGCAATGCTCTACTTAGGCTCCAAGCATATTAAGGCGTCACTTGTTGCAGATTTGAAACGAAGGGGAAAGGTTTTTGGCGGGAGTTATTTTGAATTTTTACAGTTGAAATCCAACGACTGAGGCTCTGAAACCCTTCTCATTCACTTTTCTCTCTCACTTATACCCGAGCTCTTTTTCTCTCATGCCATGTTGTTCCTTTCTCTCTCATGCCATGTTATTGCTTTCTCTTTCTAGAGCTCTCGCCCAAGTCGTCGCCTTTCGTTGTGCTCAACCTTCCTCGACTCGCAGCATCATGGTCAACTACAACAACCTAGGTGAGGAAAATGTATTTTTTTCCTATTAAATTTTGCAGCCCTAACCCCGACACCCTATCTCCTCACCTTTTCCAAGAAGTAGTGCCAATGTCAGGCATGAGTAACGCGCACTGCCCCCGTTACCTAGTGATGCCCAATATGGATGGGAGCAACACTCCATACGTCCAGAAGCCTTATGCGCAGGCATAGATTATGTTCCCTTGCCAGATCGACGCACGGTTGCACTTCCCTTATAGCGCTGCCCTCGTCGAGTTGTGTCGGTACATCTAAATAATGTCGACGCAGCTTTCTCTCAACGCCTTTTGCTCTTGAGTCAAGTTTAGAATCATATGCTATCAACTTGTCTGGACTTACTGCCTCTCCCCGTTTCATTGTTTCTACCGCCTCCAATGTAACCCCTCAGGGGGTTTTCATTTACACACCCGTGTTCCCTCTTATAAAGGCTGGCACTGGTCCAGAAAGAATTTTTTGGTGGACGATTTCAAGACCAACAACTCAAACTAGAAGACCCAGTACTTCTTTTTCAAGGGCGGCGTTCCCTGGTGCCTAGGGGCGTCACGCGACGAAGTCGACCCCTCGCCTTCCCTAGAGGAGCTATCGGTGGAGGACATCCAAACGATCAAGCTGATCAACGTCGATTATAACAAAAAAAAAACATACTGGTCTAAGATGACCACTGACATGTCGCTAATAACGGCGAGAGTGATAGAGTCATCATGTCACTCTCCTACTCATTGAGTATTTTTCCTCTTGTTTTTCTTATCTGTAGGATTTGAGTTGTCCAAAGCATGATCTCCCACAGGAAAGCACGAGTGTTGTTCCCCAAGGCGATGAGGTCTCCAAGAAAAGGAAGATCTCACCGGTCCAAGAAGAAGAAGAATGCCGCTACTCCCCTGGTGATGGTGGTGGAGGAAGAGGCGACACACAATGATCCTACGGTCAATATCCTCTCCAGATTCGCCTAGCAAATGGTGCCGACCCTAAGAGTAATGAATTAAATGGCGACGCCCGGGCCTGGTAAGAGGATATCCCTCTCGGGAACACGACGCCCTAGGATTAGCATTTTCTTTTGTGTTTTTCTTGCATTTATAGACTAACCTTCCCTTATCCATTTATGTTTATATCTCGATTGTACCATACATTGCCCTCCTAAACTATATTGATCAACTTGAATAATTTTCAATGCCCTAAACTTTCGGCAATATAACAATCCTATTTTATTAGGTGAGCGAGGACTCGACGGTTGTAGTATTGTGCCATTGTTATTCTCATTCTCCCATGCGTTTCTTCAGATTCCCAACATGTTTCATCTATCATGTCTAACTCGAGAGTCACTCGACATCATTTGTGTCGTTGTTGAAATGTCTTAGTATGTATGTTGACACTGTTATTTCTAGTGGAGCTACCACTTATGATCCGTAAACAAGGCTGAAGGGCGTTTCTCCCGTTGACTTTTTTGGAGTGGTTCAGATTGCCCGTAAGACCTTTCCCAACTCGTCTGACCAATTAATTTCTAAAGTGTCGACCCTTTTCTTTAACCCTTTCAGTACGACTTTATTGACGGGCTCAACCATTCCATTCATCTGTGTGCGCCTCACATATTGAAAACGATGTTCAATGTGCAGTTCTTCTAGGAACCACTTGATGCCTTTTCCCGCAAATTGTGAGTCGGTATCACTCACCAACTAACCAGCACATGGAGGACCTCACACTTTGATATGACCCGTGACTTCAGAAATTTTATCACTCAAAACTCCATCGTCGAAACCAAAGCCTTTGCATTGATCCACTTTAAGAAGTAGTCTATGGCCACAATTATCCATTTTCGTTGTTCTATTGATCACGATAAAGGCCCTACCAGGTTAATTCCCCATTGTGCAAAAGGTCATGCACCCGGGATCAACACGAAATCCGCAGGTAGTCGTCTTGTCCGGGGGAATATTTTTGACAAGACTCGTAAGCATGTAGCATTATAGTCGCCTACTTCAACATAGTCGACCAGTAATGGCCCTACCTTAGTGCCTTCCTGACCATCGACCTAGCCCCCTCATGGAACGTTGCGTACCGCTCATGCAACTCTGTGAGTATGTGGTCACTATCAGGGTTAATGACACATCTGAGGTAGGTTGTAGAGTATCCCTTCTTGTAGAGCATCCCGTCTATAATTAGGTAATTTGGGGTGACACGTCTAATTCTTGTAGCCTCGACTTCTCCATACGACACCTCCCCAACCTCAAGACATTTTTTAATAGGCATAACCCAGGTCGTTATTTTCTATCCCGCAGGCTCCTCTTTTCTCGACACAGTGCACCTCCTGCCATAGCGACACCCCAAAAGCGTATTTACTTAGGGCGTCAACTTCTTGATTCTTTTCCCTTAGGATGGATTTTATCTCAAAGTTCTTGATTCCTTCAATTAACTCATTTTCTTCAGTCAAGTATTTCTTCATCCTCTTGTCTTTAACCTGATACTCCCCCTTGATCTGGTTCACTACCAGACTGAGAGTCACATTTCACCTTCAAGGTGTCGACGCCTATTCCTCAAGCCAAGCGTAAGCCTGTAATGAGGGTCTTATATTCTGCCTAATTATTCATGGGTTTGAATGTCAATGCCAGGGCATACCGCAATGGCTCGCACCCATTCAGTGATGTTAGAACCAGACCTCCCTCCGAGCCTTCTTTAGAAGAGCACACGTTCGTTCGTAGCTCTTATAGATCCTCTTCCTTTAAAACTATTTTAATAGACGACACTTCTTTTATGGAAGGTCCTGTGGACTCCATGATGAAGTCGTCAAGGGTGTGTCCTTTGGTGGTTGTTTATGGCACAAAATTTATTTCGAAATTCACTTAACTCGACCGCTCATTTCACCATTCTTCCTGAGGCATTCAAATTTTGTAAAAAGTGTTGTAATGGTTGGTTGGTTGGTTAGGACGGTGACGTCATGCACATGGAAGTAAGGACGTAGCTTTCTAGGTAAGACAATTCACGTAGATGTACTTTTCAATCTTCAGATATTTCATTTCAACTTGGTTGAAGACCTTGCTTACAAAATAGACCAGGACTTGTATCATGTCGTCTTTCTTAACCAGGACCGAGCTTACAGCAAGCCCACTGATGCTCAAATAAAGTTGGATAAAAGTTGGATGACCAAATCTCGACAAAGTTGGGAAGATAAGGCAGGTGTTATCTCTTTCATGGACTTTGCCTATTCTCGGGCATGTTGGGATGGGAGGATTTACCGTCCCTGCAATAACTATCTTGGTGCATTTTTGTTGGCAAGAAGTACAGTGAAGTTGCATCTTGAAAGATATGAAATACTACCAACTTACACTATAAGAGTGAACCATATGGAAGAATTCCTAGAAAACATGTCTAACAGGAGGACTGACACGTCTCGTGAAGACATGGCAAATAATGGATTGGGTGGTATGAGTCATGATGAGGGCGAGGAACCAAATGCAGATGCTAGGACATTTTATAAGATTGTGAGAAAAACTTATATCCAGGGTATGTCTACTACAACAAGATGTCTTTCACAGTTGAACTGTTGCATCTAAAGGCCTTGTACAAGGTTTCTAACAAGTTTGCGGACGAGTTGCTTCGCATGCTGAGTAAAGTACTGCCACCTGAGAATATAGTACCTAAGTCGTACTATGAGGCAATGAAGTTTATATTCAGATTAGGATTGGACTACCAGAAGATACATGCTTGTGTAAATGACTGCATTCTATTTAGAAAGGAATACGTCCACTTAGATGCATGTCCTATATGTGGTGAGTCACGATGTTTTCAAGGTCATGAAACAGAGGCAGGAGGAATGATTATTCCAGATAAATCTAAGCAAAAGGGAGGAGAACTCCTAATTAAAGTACTACGATACTTTTCACTGAGTTCAAGACTGCAAATATGCTTCATGTCTCCTAAAACAGCTGGATCTATGACTTGGCACCAAACAGACCGAATAAAAGATGGTATACTACGACTTTCTGTCGATACAGAGGCTTGGAGAAAACTTGACAGCGTCCTCCCTGCCTTTGGGGCAGAGCCACACAATGTACGTCTTGGGTTAGCTACAGATGAGTTTGATTTTTACAGCGATAAAAATCACCCATATAGCATGTGGTTGGTTGTGCTGATTCCCGACAACGTTGCACCGGAGATATGCCCGTAAGATACCAAAATACCAATTGTCAATGTTGATTCTTGGGCCAAAGGCCCCAACAAATGATATTGATATGTATCTACAACCATTGATAGATGAGTTGAACGACTTATGGGTGAATGGTGCGTTAACATATGATGCACACGGTAAAGAGAACCTTCAAATGCACGTTGTTGTACTTTGGACCCTTGGATTGGTTCCATTAGGAAAATGCAACGGAAGACGAGGAGAGAGCGGATTCAAGACCAAAACTTCGGTGATTTTTTTAGGTCAATCCAAGTGATTTTTTGTTTTTACCAAAATATTCACTCCAAGACCGAGACCGGACCGAGTCAAGCAAGACCGACTCGGGTGGATTTTTTTGGCCAAAGTCGGTCTCGGTGCTCCAAATGTCAAGTCCAAAATTTCTGTCTCGGTGTTAGTCCTGCCTCCAAGACCGGCCCGCCCCGCCCATGATCAACCCTACTTTGGATAATAAATGATCTTCCTTCTTATGTGAACTTGTCTGGTTGGGCTATTTATGGTAACCTGGCATGTCGAATATGTCAAATGGCCACCCATTACTGCTGATTAAAGCATGGGAGGAAATGTTCCTTTATGGAGCATATATGATTCCTACCGACCGACCACCCATGGAGGAGAAACAAAAGCGTGCTTGATGGAACACAGGAGGTAATGAGTGCCCCACAAAGACTTTCAGGGGATGATGTGTTAGGACAATTATAGTGCCTTCAACCAGTCACGTTTGGTAAAACGCAGCCACCCACGAAGGTTGGAGTAGACCCACTCACTGGAAATTGGAAAAAGAAAAGACCTTATTCAACTTACCTTACTGGGTTTAAATTTTAGTTCCTCATAACTTGAATGTTATGCACATTGAGAAAAACGTGTGTGACGAACCCATTGGGATGTTACTAGGTGTTGCTGGAAAAGCAAATGACAATCTGAATGTCAGACTTGACTTGCAGGTGTTAGGCATAAGAACATCGTTGCAGCCCATCCATAGGGGATCTAAGTTGGTATTACCGTCGGCATGCTATTCCCTTTCAAAGCAACAAAAGCTGAAGCTATTTGAGTTCCTCAAAAACTTGTGATTGCATAGTGGTTATTCGTCAAAAGTTGACCAGTCTGAAAAGTTGTGACTACCATGTGTTGATGCAACACACACTATCAGTAGCAATTAAAGGATTACTACTCAAACATGTATGCAAAGCATTGATAGACCTGAGAAACACCTTTAGAGTGTTATCCTCGAAGGAGTTGCACATGTATGATCTAATGAAAATGGAGATGCAATTACCAATCACAATGTGCAGCCTGGAGAGAATCTTTTGACTATCATTCTTCCACATCACCATGCATTTGATAACTCACCTAGCAGAAGAGGCAAAACTAGCAGGGTTAGTTCAATATCATTGGATGTACAAAATTGAAAGGTGAGTACTGTTCTATTGAAATTTGATGTGTTTTAATATGTCCCTATATTGTTATGACATGCTACTATTATAGGATCATGGGGATAATGAAGTCATTCGTTCGTAATAGAAGTCGGTCTGAAGGGTCAATAGCAGAGGGTTATATTGCCCTACAGTGTTTGACATTATGTTATATATATTTTCGTGATATTGAGACTAAATTTACACGACAACTGTCTGCTTTTCCTCAAGAGGATGCTAGGGTGTGCACAAGTGGGTTAAGCATCTTTCGTCATCTTGAAGCACCCAAAGGCCGTGCAGTTGTCCGCGAACTCACCCACGATGAATGGGGAGAGTGTCACTATGGAAACAACTTATATTTGGTTATGCAGTACAACTCCAGGGGTATTTGAAGAGGAATCCAAGGGTCTATAATCTACATTATGTCCAGTTCATGGTGGACTTTAATCGGCAGTTTTAATGAGAGGGAAGAACGGGTTAAAAGGCGTACCAATAAATTTGAGTGTATTTTTTTTTCATCATTCATTCGATCAGGTATTCCATATGTCATATAACAGATTGTTGGTAGATGAAAAGTTTGCATTCCATGTGTGTGGACAATCGATCAGGTATTCCATGGGTGTGAACAAATATCCCCTGCTTCATCTTGTTTAGTCTTATTTCGCCAATTGCACCTTGTGTGTTGGAGCCTTAAACTGTATGTGGAGAAGTTAGTTGATTCTGTAAAAATCTCATTTGAGCTAGGTGTTAACCGGTTTTGTGGCTCTGTTGCCGCTATGAAAAACGATCCCAACTCGGAGGTGAAAGGTTGGATCCCAACTTATTTGCTATCTTATTACTTGTTTTCATGGAAGTATAAAATCGGCATTAAGGCAGGCGAAGGTCTATAGTTTGGTCCAGTTGCAGTTCTGCTGGAACAAGTTATGCAGCTTGATAGATGAATCTGCTCGAAAAGGGTTTCAGCCGACTGTGGTCTCCCCTGTTGCAGTTGAAGGTATCCCCTTTTTCATCCTATGTTTGTCCTGTTTCGGCAAAGTATGTGATCGAGTGAACATGTGTAGGCTTAAATTGGTCATGTTTTGTCCTTATGTTGTGAAAAACGATCACAACATGTGTCCTTATGCAGAATGAGCAACTCTAGTTCACGAAGGTGATGTAAAATCTTTATGATGTGAACAACTTTGTTGGATTTGTACTTATGCTGTGAAACAGGTTATCCAACATGTTTGAAATTGTAGAACAAAGTGTCTTTGTGGTTCAAGGCTGTTTTTCACGGTGAGAAAAGGGAATATTACAATGTAGTTATGCTTTATGAAAACCTATAAAATTCATACTGAAGAATATTAAATTTGAAAACAACAACGGTAGTTAGCAGACGTGTATGTCCAAACTCAAACTCATTTTCGAGATCTCTTCCACTTAGGAAGAGTAATTGTATTTTGTGTCATATATAGTTGTAGTTCGATCTATAGCTTAGTGTATATAAAAATAAAAGCAATTAGTAATACACTTATTTGGGGGAAAAGAGACGTGTGTCGGAAGTTTGAGATAACAAACTAAGTTACTATTATTTACAAAGTTTAGGTTGCAACTTTGAGGAAGACTGAATGAAAGTAAAAAATCATTGAGCTTAAAATATATTCAACTTGGACACTTTAAAGAACGTTGAGAGGAGTTTCTGCATGACACGAATAGAAACTTCATTAACCAGAAGTTGTAGAAAAGAAAAAACTATACAGTAGTTTAAATATATGTTTTGCAAGAGAATCAAATCACTGACCTTGAACAAGAGTTGAGTGTTTTTTTCACAAGTTACGCAATATTTTATGTTAAATGGTATCCTTCATAAAAAAGCATGGGTCCTACAAAATTATTGAAATTATAGTAAACTATAAAACAAATGTAAAACAAATATGAATATGACGCTAACTAATGATTTTAAAATTCATTTTATGACATCTATTATTTTCATATATTTTTAAATAAATACAAATTAGTAGAAATTATATAAATTATTTTTAAAATTTATAATATATGTTGATTCTAGTAGAATATAACAATGATATTTTATAAAAATACATCTAAGAAAAGTATGAAGAAATTATATTAGAATTATTATTAGAATTTTTTCATACCCTAAATTTTATGTTGCATACATAATTATAAATATCTACATAAAATTAACATGTGAATATTATTTTTATAAAATTGAGATATAATATACATAATAATCCTTAATTTCATCTTAAAAAAATACAATTCAAATGTGGCCAAAGTCTACAAGTTGGCCAAATGCTCCCATGGATCTCCTTGGATCAAAGACTTATTCATCTTGCTCAAAGTCCACAAGTTGTCGTTAGAGATGGACCGAAGCCCATTCAAGTTTGGTCGAAGTCCATAAATGTGGAAATATCTTCTTCAACAACGGTGAGCTTCTGCATCGATAAGTCTAAAACGTACGAAGCAAGTGGATTTCAAAAATCCAGTTGATGTGACGTTACGGTCCAAAAAATCATTTCACTTCTCGTACTGTCCCTTCAGTTCTCCCACAAAGAAAATTTGTCCATATACAACTCTCCCTCTCATTCTACGAAAAATATTCTCCCTCTTCATTTCGAAGAACCTATTCTCCGAAAGTCTCTGTTCATCCCCTTCGCCGAGAAGAACACCTTCATCTCCTCAACAAAAGTACGGTTCTTGTTAGTTAGGTGCCTTGTTTTACTTATGTGTGACTACTATGTACAATCGATGAAGAATTGGCGAGTGTTGCCGAGTCGTTCTTCATCGTTTATTTTTTTGTCTCCACAAATTTTTGGTTTGATTTAGGGTTCTTATGAGTATGATGTTGAGTTTCTCCATGGATCTTCACAAAAGTCAAAAAAAAAAAAGTATCTTTAAGTCTGTTCAACATCTCATGCATACTGTGAGTGAAATGCTTTGGAAAACGTTGATAGTCACGGTTTTGAACATGCATGTGTGTTTATGGTTTGTTCTTTTGAACAATGGCTTGTCTTTTCCATTTAGTCATTTTGAGAAAATACCGATCAGGGTTAATGTGAGATTTGTTAATTTAAAATCGCAACTTTATGCTCATTACATAGTCACATAAGTCGTTTAACATACTCTTCTTCATTTCCCATTCCCTAGCAGTGTAGAAGACATTTATGACGATGGTGGATACAAAACGAATGTGTGACTACAAGACTAAGGCCAAACCAATCCCTACTCGGAGGTCCCCCTGGAATATGAACCGTGATGCAACAAGTAGGTTTGCTTTGGCCTTATTTTTTTGCGTTCCTCCGGGGTATGGATGAACATGTGTAACAGAACACCCATATGAGCCTTAGTTCATGGTTTGGGATGTGTAGGTCGATCTTGTTTCACTCTGTTAATCCTCACCGTTTAACTTTATACTTACAGGGACTTTGTCTACACCAGACGGTGACGCTTTGATTGAAAAGACTCCAGCACCAACCCCATTGGTGACACCAGTTGAACAAACTCAAACAGAGGAAGCACAACATAAATATCCCCTGCTGGAAGAACGTGCAACCAAACATGGTAAGTTTTTTCATAAACCAAAAGAGTTATGTCAATATACCGCTTATTGAAACCTTATGCATGTGCCTATGTTTGATATTAACTACAGAGCAAGAGTTAAGGTATGCACCTGAGAAGGTCCGTAGAGGTCAGACTAGGTGCAGAAATGGAATCAATGAAAAAGAAGAGCTACAGTTTAATGCTCACGGCAAGGTCTGCTCGAAGAATGCATCAGTTTTTACCTCATCGTGTGGGTGCATCATATGGAAACGCACGAATGCACCATTGATGGTGAAAACTGGAAAGAGATACCAAAGGAGCCCATTGATTACGAGGGAAAAATGTGAATGCTTGTTGGAGTAAGTACACTTACATGCTCTTTCTTAACGGTTGTACGTTGCGCACTACATGTGTATTTAGTTGTTCAATAAGACATAATGTGTATATTTGCCACCATTACGATTTTAAAGGTGAATCAACTATTACTGCTTCATAGGGAAAGTTTGTGGTCCCTGAAGATGATAAATTGAAGCAACTGATTGTATGTACACTCAGAGGTAAGTACATGAATTACCGGGCGAACTTGAAAAGAAGGTATTATGACAGATACCTTACCAATGAAGAAAGGATACAGAACATCCCGCCGGACGTGGTGAGAGAAGATTGGGTGTGGCTAGTGAATTGGTTCAACTCAGAGGAGTTTAAGGTGGTTCAACTGATTAAAACTTGTTCTTTTATGCTTTACTGCGACCTATAGTAAGTTTTTGGGTAAACTACCTCAACAGTTACTTATGTTTGACCTATGTGATTAAACAGTTACTCATCTTTTTTTTAGTAACTCAACTGTTACATAAGTTGTTGTATGTGACTGAACGATTATTCTGTGATGTTTCCGTTCAATATTATCGTCTGGCTGACACGAGGAAATCATGTGACTTAATTTGAACAAATTAAAATTATATGAAAGGACAATTATATGGAAGGACAATTATGGAAGCGCATTTTGACCAATAATTGAAGGATTCAGCTTTGTTGGTTCTACTTCACGCATTGTTTCTGATTGTGGAATATCACTTGTCCTTCAGTTTCACCTTTTGTTTGAACCAAAACGGTTCTGATCTTGATTGCAGTAGAATCGGGTATTCATTTCTTTAAGTGAAAATGTTTTTTTGGCTAACTAGTGAAAACTATAATTATGTCAAATTTTGCCAAGTAGTGAATACTGTAACTATAATTGAAAGGACAAAGGAACATCTATTTTGTCTCTTCCTCCATAAATTAGGTGAAGAGTGAATTCATAATTGGACTTCATAATTGATTTGTTGGTTACGTTTTTATTTTCAAAGCAAAGATGGGTGCTCTTGTTCAAATTAAAGGTCTAAGATTTTCTACTTTTCTTGGTTTACTCTATACAAATGAATCTTATTAATGGTGATGCTGCAGCATATATGATGTTGCTGCAGATATTTGCTGATAAATGAAAAATATGGAAGCATAAATGTATGTTTATGTTGTTTTTATATTTACTGGATTCGTATATGTAAATTCTGGAAATGAAGGTGATGTATTCACAACTCTCATGTCTCTTTGGTCCATTTGGTATCTTATTATAATTTGGTTTCTTGCTTTTGACAACTCTATTCAAGTTCTGAATATGCTAAATCATGTTGATACATTTGTGATTCTTTCATTGTGCAAGAAGAAATGCAAGCATACTTTGAAGGGCATCATCAGTAAATGGACTTGTCATTATGTACCAATGAATTGGTTTCGACCCCACAGAACCTGTAGAGATAATAAACTAGCTAAGAAAGATATTGCCACTCAGTATGAACTATAGAAGTATGCATATTTGTAATGCTCATCTGTAATTCTTGTTGCAGCTGTATAAAAACTATTTGTATCTCATGACATTTCCAATTTTATTTGCTGGTTTCGTTATGCGTTAGGTAATACTCATGTCTTTGCTTGCTGGAGCCCTCTTTGGTGTATTTAAAGGTGTAGCTCTCATGTAAAAAGTAACCATTCAAAGGAGTCATAATGTTATAGCAGTATTCATCTCCAACATGAAAAGTTGTGAACAAAAATACATTTGTGATTCATTCATTGTGCAACTCCAGTTACACTCTTGAAAAATACATTTGTGGTTCATTCGTTCTTCACATGGGACATGAAGAACGAAAGAACAACAATGTGAAAAAATACATTTCCTCAACAATTAGATTCTTCTTTTTGCTGCAAACTGATATCAACAAGAATATCACTATTCATTATTTTTGAATTAAGTAACGCTTAGATAACAAAATATCCAAACTAAAGTAACATTTTAATAACATTTAAGTTAACATACAACTTCATTTAACAACTTCTCCACAAACATAAGTCATCCGTTTCGCAAATGACGCAATGTTGTTCATACTGCAGTTACACACAAATGACATACTAAGTAGCTACATACTCGACCTAATTCTTCGCAATTGAACTTACAACAGAAACAACAATAACAAATATAAACACAACAATTAACTTCTGATTAGTTCGAAAAGGGTTCGAAATAGATTATGCATACGAGATTTTGCATTTACCTAAGCTCAAGTTTTCGCATACGAGATTCTGCCACAACAAACAAAAATTAGGGTTCGAAAAGGATAAATAATTGAAGCAAAACGAATTAGGGTTACCCACTACGAAATTGCCTCAAATTGAGTAATTTTTCCTCACTCTTCATGCTCCAAGCTGCGTGGGGCTGCTCCAAGCTATTCTTTCTTCCGTAGTTGTATGGGTTCTTCATTCTTCTTCCGTAGTTGTGTGGATTCTTCGTTCTTTCTTACGAAGGCTGAAGATAGATGTAAATAGAGAAGGAGAGGGGTAGTTTGAGAACTTCAGCTTCACATAAGGCCACGTGAACAACACATGCTCAAGTTTAACGGGGATAATTAACGGAAGTTACGAACCTGAACCGTTCAGTCACATTGTGAAACGTGAGTAATGGGCGGGCTCAAGTTTGAACCATTCAGTCACATCTGCCAACATAAGTAACGGTTCACGTAATTAACCCTAAGTTTTTATATCTTATTAACCATTTGACTGTTTGTGTCCTCATACTTGAAAGTGAGGAGTGAGCGTAACAAAGCAAACAAAGCTCACCAAGTGATCAAGCACATTGCAGGGACTTGCAGCTTTTCCAAGAGGGAACACTGAGAGGTAATGAACCCATACACTCACCCTCTTCAGAACCTTGTAACCACTCAGTTACCATGCTTGTTTGTAAAAATACATATTATGAACAATAATGGGGTGCATCTAGGTGAATATCACATGTTTTGGACGACCCGCGTGGACAAGAAGGGGGTTCAACTGGATCCTAAAAGTCAATCAAACATGGTAAGCGATAAGACCTCCTTTTCCTTCTTAATTTTTAATTGTTTCAAACCTAACACATGAGGTGGGACTGTACTGGTTGTAGGAACAAGTTGAGCAAAGAGCTGCTCAACTGCAAGCTGAGGAGGACGATGTCGTTGACAAGGATGCACTTTATGATGAAATTCGTAAGCCTGAGCGTCATCGATCTCGTGTATCCAAAATTGCACGGATGGTGGAGAGTGACCAGTTAAAGAAAGCAAGGGAAAAGGTGGCGCTAGCTAATGCTGAAATTGCAAAACTCAAGAAGTTAGCGGAGGAAAGTTCAAAGAAGGAAAACATGATGGCAGTCCAAAGAGATATGGCCTTTATGAGAAGGGCACTGCAAGCCAATGGTGCATTGCTCGACGATTTAGATCTACAAGGTACAGTAAACAGGTCTTTGTTTGAGTGATGGTACTTTGTTGTTGAAGCATCTTAATGTGAGGTTATTCTAAGGTATTCTATTTGTGTGCTTGCAGATCCAAATGAATAAAATATGATGCATATCATTTTTAAGTAATCTTCTACACTTTCTTGAAGTCCAGTTGGGTTAGGGTCTATTATAGTTTCTGTCTTGAAACAACGACATATGCATTTTATAATTCTGGAACATCTAAACGATATTTTGTCTGTGTTTGTAGTGTGTTTTAGACCACATGTATATGCTGAAATGTGGTGTGTTTATGCTGAATTTTGGTCTTTCTGGTATGGACAAACATTGACATGTTTGTTTAGGACACTTTGTAGGGAACATTGTTAAATATATGAATGGTTGGCTGTAGGTGGTATGCATTATGTAATGTCTAGCTGCTAAAAATCCGAAAAATTTAGTATGAAGCTAGTATAGTTACATTAGCATAGAAAAATCCATTAACAATACATGCAGCCAACACATTCAGAAAAAAAACTCTGATGTAGTTACTCTTTAACTACAACAAACTTCGTATGATAGACAACGACAATTAATGCGGCTAAAAATAGACAATAGCCTCAACACCAAGCAAATAGTGCAATTTAGGTCACACGTGTGAGTTGCATCGACCATTAACTTAGACAGTATTAACATCTTCTTGCATTAAAAGTTACGCGACACTGTTTTTATAAAATTATCTTCTAAAAAATTGTTGGCGTTAATAAAATATTACTGTATCAACAACTGTTAGACACAAAACACATGAAACAGAAATGCACAATTGCTGTAACTGATGGATCCATTTTACCATGAATATCCCTTGTAGCTTCAGGACCTATATAACATCGACATGTAGCTTATGGTGAGAATGCATGAACACCATTGGCAATATGTTGATGCTAAAGGTATAGAGAACTATTCATTCCAGCAACGACAAACCTTAGTCGCGACATATTGTCTGTGCGGATACCTTTAGCATCTGGGCATACCATCACAGCGCTTAGTAGGGACTTGTAGTCTTAGCAGCGGCAAAACCCAACTTAGCAACGGTGTAAAGTCGTTGCTATGGTTCTACTTTCTTGTATTGCATCTCTGCACACGCATGTCCAACCACTTCTCATTGCTCATCGCTCTATTTTTCTGTGTCACGGGTTTTACCAAGGGGTCGATGTTGAACTCATGAGTGATGACATCAGTAGAAATTCTCATCATGTGGATCGGATGCCAGGTGAAGAGCTTTTTAAATTTGATCAAGAGCTTAGTCAACTAGTAAACTTATGCGTTTGGTAGCGTCGCTCCGATTCTCAGCACCTTTCCAGGACCGTCGACCTCAACCACCACCATAGAGTCCTAGTCTTTCTGAATAAACCATGTTTCATTTTCTTTGCGTCGCCTTAGTGGACACGTAACACCTCCTTGAGGTATGATGATCACCCTTTATCTCGCCGATCCCATGAGGAGTCGAGAGCTTCTTTTTTTGGTGGTAGGTAGAGGTGACAATTTTATTGGGGTTTAGGGTGGTGCGCCCTAAGATGGTGTTGTAAGAGTTCGGAGCGTTGACCACTATAAAAGTGATCTCTATCCTTAAGGTCTTTCACCCTTCGCCTAGGATCACTAGTAGCATTATTGCCCCTATAGGGGAGGTGATCCTTCCCAATAACTCGATCAAGGGAAATTCCACCTTCTTCAGGTCCTTCTTCGACTTTTCCATGCCTAAAAACACATACAGGAACATGATATTGATGGAACTCTCAGAGTCAACGAAGCTCCTCTTGACATCGAACATGTCGACTTATGCCGTGATAAACAGTGTGTTTTCATGAGGACTGGTCATATGACCCAGGTCCTCAACTGATAAAGATATGGAATCTCTCTCCACTGGTCAATGCCTTTTTCCCAACGCTATCCCTGTCGATATATTCATAGTGAAAACCTCCCTAGCATCACTCGTCTCTCCTTCCGAGGTGAAGCCTCCAATAATGGCATTAATTGTCCTCTTCTTCATGTATGGGGTATCCCATGGAGCTAGTAATGGTGGAGGAGGTAACACCACCCTCTCTAACCGGATCCTCGACTCCTCCTTTTTGCCAAAAATTTCTTCAGAAATCCTATCTTGATTAGGGCCTCAATATCCTGCCTCAACATGAAGCATTCGTCCATGTATTGGTCGTTGGCCTTGTGATAGTTGCAGTGGAGGTACAAATCCCTGCCCATGGGACCTCCAACCTTACGAAGAACTGGTGACATCGCCAGGTTGTTGTTCTCCATCTCCTTTAATAGCGTTGACATTTCCTTTGTCAAGGGAGTAAAAATCGAGGCTTTCAGGAACTGAGGGCGACGCCTTGTGTATTTTTTCCTAGAAGACGCAGATCGTTCCTTCCAAAAGTCCCTCTTTGGAGGTGGCGACGACCTCATTTGAATTTCCCGAGACAACGCCTCCTTTTGACGACTGGAACCGACCTGTGCGCCGCTCACACGTTCCTCTGCTCACTCAAACGTCGATGTATGCTTTAACCCTCAAAGCAAACTTAGCTTGCGTGTAGATCGGGGTCACCCTGAAGGTGTTTCTCAATTCTCTCCCTATATGTTTTAAACCCCTGATGAAGGCCCGAACAACCTCACCATCCGTGATAACCTGGACGATGCATCATATTGGTTCATCATATTGTTATCGAACATCGTCCAAGCATCCCACTTCCTTGAATGTTATAGTAATATGTAATCTAGTCTAGAATAAGCAAGATTAGTCTAGATGATTTCTTGTTAGTTACTTAATTCTTCCTATATAAGGACTATTAGTGTTTGTATTCAATTTATCTCAAAGCAATACAATGTTCTCCATTTCTAAAATTCTAAGTTCTTCATTTTCTCCACATCACTCTCTAAATCATTTCATGGTATCAGAGATAGGTCGATTAATGGATTTGGTCATCTTCCGCTGCAAATCTATAGGAATCCGGTCTTCGAATTCAGTATTCGATTTAGAACAAGTTCAGATTCTGTTGTAGATTCGATTGGAAATTTCCACTATGTTTTTCAACTTCTTCTCGCACAGTTCCTGTCTTCAATTCCAGCAGCGTTCTTAAATTCTAGCAGCGATCTTCGATTCCAAGTAGTATTTGAGCAGAACAAACGAGCAATGTTGAATTCCAGTAGAAACGCGTGATCTGTTCGATTCCAACATAAACGTGCAATCTTCTTCAATCGTCTTCAACAATCAGTTCAGTTGTTCAGTGAATCTTCTTACAACGATCTTCTTCTCCAACTCATTTCACTTCATTCCAGATGACAACCAGAATAAGATCCAAACAGGATCAACAATTCTGTGTGATTTGATCCTGCTCGATAGAATTCAACTCCAATTCTCTATTGTTGATGTATTGATTCTGCAACTCCAAATCAGCATTGATCCTCCACATCGAATTCGCACCGATGTACCTGATGATTCTTCCGATTCTGCCACAGATACATCTGATGTAAGTGTTCTGTCTGTTCTTGCAACTCTGTTTATGGAATTTTGGAATTCTGTTGTCTGTTTATGAGATCTGTGGAGATGATGCGATATATTAGTTGTTGTGAGAGATGAAATCTTACTTGCTTTAGCCATGATGTTGCTGAGTATTTGCTGCATAATGCTTCTACTGCATAATGTTGCTAATTACTGGTGTGATTACTGTTGATTCTGTGATTCTGCATAATGCTGCGATTCTGTGATCTGTGGTGGATTCTGTAATGTGGTGGTGATTCTACAACTGGTGGTTTTGATTGTAATATTCAAGCTCTCCTTGCCGTCACTCTTGGTGTGAAACAAATGATCTATTGTTGTGTTGTGATGTTGATTCAAGCTGTGATTTGCTGATACAATGCCTCTACAACAATGTTGAATACTTGTTCCTAAAATGGTTGATTCAAGATTGATTGGTGTGTTATTGTGTTTCTTTCACAAGCAAATCTTTGATGAGATTGCTTTGAGGTTTGACTGCAAGTTCAAATGTGGATCATACAGATTTTTTCCTTGTTTCGTTTAGCCTAAAAGGGTGTGATCACGATGGATGACCAAGAAGACACCACATACATTACCATGGTGACATTGCTTTAGTTTACTGTACTTTCCTGTTCGCCTGTATGTGGTTACCCATGTCTTGTGTTGGGTTCGAAGGATCAAGTTGAAGATGGAAGGTGTGTGATCTCAACTCAATTGGTTTACTGTACTTTCCTGTTCGCCTGTATGTGGTTACCCATGTCTTGTGTTGGGTTCGAAGGATCAAGTTGAAGATGGAAGGTGTGTGATCTCAACTCAATTGCGAACTATATCAGGATTGGATTTGGGATTTTTCGCACAAGCAAAGAAGCATTGGAAGTTTGGGGACATATTCAGAAAATTTCAAAATTTGAGGATCAAAATGAAGAAAAACAAAAACATGGGTGAATGTTGGAGTAATATGTAATCTAGTCTAGAATAATCAAGATTAGTCTAGATGATTAATTGTTAATTACTTAGTTCTTCGTATATAAGGACCATTAGTGTCTGTATTCAATTTATCTCAAAGAAATACAATGTTCTCCATTTCTAAAGCTCTAATTTCTTCATTTTCTCCACACCACTCTCTAAATCATTTCATTGAGGAGCTGGCGCTCCCCCACATATTGTGTGATGAACTTATTTTTCAAGTCATCCTAAGAAGGGACCAATGTCTTAGGCCGAAAAACCAGAATAAGGCAGCTTCTGAGAGCGTCGCCAGGAAGAGTAGGGCGAAGTGATTGTCGTCACTTGTTTGGACTAGCAACGATGATTCATGCTTCTTTATGTGTTGCACTAGATCCCTTTCGCCTGGGTAATCGAGAATTTGCCAGGCATTCACGCCACGAGGGTCAATGATTGACATTAGCTCTGTCGTGAAGGGATGTGACACCCTATTATGAAGAGTAATTATTATTGGGTCTTTTGCTCTTTGAGCTTTCTATTTATAAGCTCGTCCACTTAGCTGATGGTGAGTGTCGCCTATGGAGTTGGGGCATGTACATACATATAGCTCGTTTGCTAGGAACCGTACTAGTCGGTGGGAGATGTGCATTAAAATGTGACGCTCTGTGTTGAGGTTCCACTTGGGCTTGAGGGAATGCATGCACCTGCCTGAGAACTGGAAGGGGACTCTTCTGCATTGGGTGAGATTGTGTGGACTGAGAGGACCGCTGAGCGTCGGTCGCGCCTAAGGAATTCTTCTAGGGCGGCGATCAAAGCGGGGGTAAGGATGGTCTCATGGGAAGAAGCCTCTTTTAGTGGTTGTTTTGAGCGTTGATTCCCCCTCTCATACTCTTTCCCAGTGTGGGTGCCCTGGAATGCGGGGTTGTGGATTATACTCTTTGACATTGTGGTTTCCCGATTGGAATCTTATGGATCTCGCCAGAAACGTTGGTTGGTTTCCACTCCTTGGCAGGATCGGTTAAGTGGCTGAACTTGTGTGGAGTCGCTTGAGTTCGTATTCATATGTACTTGCTTTGATGTGTTAGCTCTGGTGTTTGGTGGGGTCACGACTTTGTTGTCACGTTCCCACAAACAGCGTCAATGTTGGATATTCATGTACTTTCATCACTGACTAGACTCGTGTTAAACAGAGTCGTCGCTGGTTCTTCTTCCCTCGTTGACTTGCAAGAAGGAAAGTCAGGGTGTTGCTCATTATTTCCCCTCTGATGACTAATCAGTAGGAGGGTTTTGGAGAATAAATGTGTAAAAATAGAAGAATTGATTACCTAGTACCAAAGTATGTGAACAATATTTATAGCCAAAAGTTATTGCATTGTTCATCCGGTTAAGTTTGTACCTCAGTTAGCCTTGTCTACTAACCAGACATGCTCGATATTAGTCACCACCTCAGTGCAATGCTATCCTAGATAGGTTAGTCGTCATGCAATCACATGCACTTCGTTTCCCAAAAGACGCGATGTTCCGGACATGCTAGTATTTTTTTATTGGTTCTCAGTATCTCCACAAAGTCTCAAATATGCTAGCTACCGGTTACCACAGTTCCTCTTTAGAAGACGCAACATTGTCCCAAGTATGCTAGTCTTCGATAATCTTAACAATATCCCAAATATGTTAATCTGTCATTATATTTAAAAATAAGCACTTAACCGCCTTGGAATCCTGGAAAGAGAGAATGAGTGTTTCCTAGCCAAAATCAGTATACTCTTATGTTTGTACAAGCCCTCTTAGAACATGTTCTGCATGTGAATTTCAAAAGAGGAGCAAACAATAGCCATTCAATTTCAGCCTACACACAACGCCTCCAGGATTGTGACATATTACACACCAAGATGAAGTTTTCCAGGTATGCCACTCTTTGACAATCTTCATTGGACCAACACTATTTCAGATTTGCTAATCGTCACACCATTTACAATAAATACATCAAACGTCTAAAAATATAGAAAGGATAGAATGAACACTTCCTAGTCAAAATGAGTGTATTCTTATATTTGGACAAGGCATCCTCAAATATTTTATGGAGACATCTCAAAAGAGAAACAAATGGTAGATACTTGATTTCAGCCTATACGCGACGTGTTTGGAATTGTGATACGTTGCACGACGGTATGAAGTATTTTAGATACTATGGACTGTGTAGTTTCTAAAACTTATCCCAAGTATATATAATAGAATATATTGTGACATATTCTAACAATTAGGGGCGGCAATGGTGTGGTAAAAAATACATAACCATGGATATAACCGTTATTTTTTTATATGATTAACTGTACCATTATGGTGCGGTGCGATTATGAAGATGAATTTTCTACCCGTAATGGTTATGATTATGGTATTTTAGTCATACCCATGGTTATTATATAATATAATAATAATTAAATATTAATAAATACTAATAACATAAGTAGGATTTTCACTTTTAGATTTCACGAATCTATAATTCCAGGGCGAACTGTAATTGAATGATGTAAATGTTAAATGATATTAGTGTTAATTTTGAATGATACATATGTTGAATATTTTTGTTGCTTGTGACATAACTTTATGTATTTATTAAGATAAGATTTATAATGTTCCATTACATTTCACATGGTGGTAATAAATATGGGTATAAGGTTAAAACGTGATTAATAATCATGGTCATGGTATTGGAAATTATACCTGTAATGGTTATGGTTATGGTATTTGACACACATGCACCATACCCTAACCATTAACAACCCTACTAACAATATTTCATAAATATATTATAGTTTAATAATATTATATTTTATGTGTTTCCTACTTTGTTAAACACTTTAGGTGATATATTTGAGTAGTATAAATAATAGGGGTGAAACCGGACCGATCATATCGTTTTTTTTACTATTTCGTTTGGGTGCCTATATATTTTGATAAGATTTTCTATAAAAAATAAAAATCTGACAAAAGGACCATATAAGGAAAAATCAACCGTCCATTCGCATTTTCGGTTTAAACCGAAAAAAAAATACACATTCAAAACCAAAATAAGTATTCAAACTCAAATTAAACAACAAAATAACTCGATTTAATAATGTTTACATGATTTTCTACTAAACTGTTTACACATAAAATAACTATTATATAAAAAAATTATTATTTGTTTGAATTCATTGATTAACTATATTAATTAATACTAATTAATATAATATATGAAATTATATACATATTAACGGTCGAACCGGATTTCACGGTCTTTTAGATTCGTAGACCGAACGGTTAAAAAAATGTTTTAGACAAAAAATCCGACCATAAACCGAACCATACATTTTCAGATTTGTTTTTTAGGTTCGGGTCGGTTTGGTTTTCACCGGATTTTCAGACCACATAGATTTTACTTTTAACCCTGATAAATAACTAAATAAGTGCCTATTGATATTATTGTAAGGGGAGGCATAAAAAAAACGACGACCAAAACGTTACGCCTATATTTTAATAACGGAAAATATAAAGAGTACCTTTTAATAATTTGAATCACTATTCAGTCTTTTGCATGAGACAATCTCAATTCATTTCCATGAAAAATTTGAGTGCTTCGGTAAGTTTTTATTTTTTGTCAAATACGTGTTCTATTTGATGAAATAAAATGGTGTGACATGGTGTCAAGGGTGTTCGTTATTACAATCACTAAACAATAAAATAGATAAAATAGAGTGGGGGTTGGGTAACCCAATCATTTAGACGCACTCCCGTTCGGGCTTGCTTCGCTATCCAATTCGCACATGTGTTTGACGATCGTGGATTAGCTCGACAATGCATTTGCTCTATGTCATTAGCTAGTGCTTGTATGTTCGATATCATTGCCGCTAGTCGCCATTGTGTCGCTCCTTCTCTTATTTGTTGTATAACTACTTGGGAGTCCTATTCAATATTTATATTGCACCATCCTTTCTTTCTAGCTAACTGGATTCCCTCTTGAATTGTCATGGCTTCCGTAGAGACTATGTCATTACTTCACAACTTTATATTCATGTCTCCCACTAGTATTCCTTCGTGATTCCTTGCAACCACACAGATACCTGCTGTTTTGATTCGTACATCCCATGACGCATCACAATTTATTTTGATCGTGTTGAGGGTCGGTTTCTCCCATTGCTGGTGTGGGCGGTGCGGTGCTTCGGGGTTGGGTCTTCCGGCCTGCCTGTGCTCGGTGAAGGTTCAACGTATTTCCTCTACCACCTTCGCTGGGTTCGGATGCTGTGCTTCGAAGGTGGCTCTGCATCACGTCTTCCATATGTTCCAGCATGTGAGCATGCAGAGCGTCCATCTTGTCTCCCTAGACTCTCCTTGTGCACCTGATTCCTGTCGTCGCTCCTTCATCCATTGTTCCATGTCTGGCTGTTGGTTTCAGTTGATTCTGTTTCCTAGCATCTCCGCCCACACTGGTTCGGTCCACCTGCAACCAAACACCATGTGTTCCCTCGTCTCAACCTCCCCATACAGAGGGCAGCCCGGGTTGACATTCATGCCTCGTCGCAGTAGATTTTGTTTGACTGTTATAGCTTTGGTGCGGTTTTGGCTTTCCATATATCTTGCCATGGGCCTCTGTTCCGTGGTTTGATATTGGCTTGGTCGATGGCTTTGGATTGGACCTCGGTTTGTCTGTGATACACTGACCTTGCGTGCGGTTTCTCATCCTTGGAGTGCGACCATATGAATTGGTCCTTCATCCGTTGATGGTGGATCGGTATCCGCAGTATCAGTTCCACATCCCCTTGCATCATAGCTTCCCGAACTTTTGGTTCGTTCCACCTTCTCTCTGGTCCTATTAGATCCCCAACCCGGAGTTTGTCTTCAACTGTGTCTTTCGGCCCTTCATCGGCCTTGAATCCTCTCTTGGTGTATATCCATAGATCCGTGAGTACTCGAATCTCTTCCCTCATTCTGATTGTCTATAACCTTTCTTGTTTGAGCACATCCCTCCCATTGATTATGCTGCTCCATCCCCATGATGCTCATCCACCACGACCAACCTCTAGGAAGTTGCAGTTCGGAAAATACAACCCCTTTAGTATACGCACCCATAATGCATTCGGTTCACTGATTATTCGTGCTGCCATCTTAGTGAGTAGTGCCTTATTGAATGTTTGGAGTTCCTGAAAACCTAGTCCACCCGATTGCTTGGATGTTGTTAAGACACCCCATTTCCTCCAATGCATTTTCCTTCCTTCCGGTGTTAAGCCCCACCAAAAATCTGCTATCATTGAGTTGATCTCCAAGCACCATGTCTTTGGAAGGTGGAATATTCTCATTATGTACGTGGGTATGGTTGTGATGACCGCTTTGATTAGTACCTCATTTCCTGCCTGGTTCAATGTTTTCGGCCTCCACCCCACGAGCTTGTCTCGAATCTTATTCTTCAAGTAACCCATTGCATCCTTCCTTGATCTTCAAATATTATCGGTAGCCCTAGGTATTTTCCTGGATCGCTTTTGCCTTTGATGTTTAGAACCTGTTCTATTTCTTTTCTATCATTCAAACCTGCCCATTTATTAAAATAGATCGTCGACTTTGCTTCGTTGATACGTTGACCGGATGCTTGACAATAGTCCTCCAATATTCCTTTGAAGTGGCGAGTGTTGGTTGTCGTATCCTGCATGAAAAATAGGGAGTCGTCTGCAAAGACCTTGTGGTGGAGTTCAGGGCATCCCCTTCGTAGCACGATCCCTTTTAGCCTCCTTTCCCGCGCTTCCTTCTCTATGTTTCTTTATAATACATTCGTTAACAGTATAAACAGATAGGGTGACAGTGGGTCCCTTTGTCGGATTCCTCGTGTCGGTTTTATGATTGTGGACTTGTCACCGTTCACCACCACTTTATATGTTGTTGTTTCTATGCACTCCTTAATCCACTTGACCCATTGTTCATCAAAGCCCTCTTCCTTAGGCTTTTGATAATAAAGTCCCATTCCACTCTATCATATGCCTTCTGCATGTCTAACTTTAGGGCGCATTCTACTTTGTTTACATTCTGGCGAGATTGGAGGTAGTGAAAAGCCTCATACGCTAACTATATGTTATCATGTATGGCTCTTCCTGCTACAAAGACACTCTGAAAAGGGTTGATCAGTTCTGACAAGTAGGTTTTAATCTATTCACCAAAACGTTTGATATTATTTTGCATCAGAAATTGCAGTGGGTTGAGTAGGGTTTGGTACTTTTGGGATCATGATCAAATCTGTTTGGTTTAAGAGAGTGTGAATGGTACCTGTCTTGAGGAATGATTTGACCGCGGTGATGACATCTGGTCCCATGGTTTGTCAATGCCTATGATAAAACATACCCTAAAAACCGTCCGGACCTGGATCCCTAGACCCTCCAAGTTGGTAAGATGATGTTCGTATCTATTGGCATGTCACCACCTGAGTAAGTTCCCTGTTTATTCATGTCGTGATCTGTTTGGGCACACACTCGACTATTGCATCATTTGGTTGTGGGCTTTCGGTTGTGAAGAGCTCCCCGAAATAGCTCCTTAGTTCTGATGTGATGCCTTCTTCATTAGTGATCCACCTTTCCCTTCAATCGGTATATGTTGTTTCTCCGCCGTCTTAATGCCGTGGTAAGGAGAAAGTAAGTGGTGTTTCAATCATCTTCCATCAACCATTTGACCCGAGATCGTTGTCTCCAAAACATTTCCTCTTTCGTCCTTATGTGTCGGATATGTTGCTTGATCATTCTTTCTTCCTCCACTTCAGGTTGGCTCATGCTTGGTCGGTGGCATTGTCGTAGCACTTCCTTCAGCTGTACCAATTGCTTGGCATTGTTGCTGAAATGTTCCTTGCTCCACTGCACTAGAAACTTTCGGAATCTGCTAAGTTTGATGCACACCCCTTGCCTTTCGACTCTCAATGTAGTGGTTTCCCACGCCCGCCTTATAACTTGCAATTCGAGTCTTCGAGCCATATCTCCTCAAACTTAAACCTTCTTTTTGTTTTCTTCTTATGTGTATTCATCTGCACTACTAGTGGGAAGTGATCTGATTCTAGCATAAGTTCATTGATGCATTACCAGTTCAGGTGTTCTGTAGCCCACCTCGAGTTGATCAGTGCTTTGTCCAATCGTTCGTTGATTCTATCATTTCCACTTCTATTATTGCTCCATGTGTGGGTTTGTCCCTTCGAACCCATGTCCTCCGGTCGTAGGTCATCAATCATGTTGTTGATCTCCTCAATTTGTCTACGTGGTTTTAATCTTCCTCCTATCTTCTCATGTGTGTTGCATATTGCATTGAAATCCCCTAGTACCACCCATTTGTCCCATCGGTTCCATCCCATTGCTCTTAAGGCGTCCCTATTTTCCGCTCTCTTGTGTGCATTTGTGTAGGCGTGCACCCACGTTATGTACATTGGTTTCTCGTTTTGCTTCATTGTAACCTCACACTCTATGAAATTGTGATTCTTGGTAATAATTCGGATTACTGTCTCCTTTGTCCACCAAAGTGCTAAGCCTTCTGCTATACCCCTCGTTCTTACATACTACTTCTTCACCATACCTAATTTCATTCAAATCCTCTCATAGTTGGTATCCTCATTCTTCGTCTCCATAAGAAAAGTAATGTTCGGGTGAGACCTTTTCTTGAGATCTTGTAGGTGTTGGATTGTCAGGGAGGACCTCAGACCCTGACAATTCCAGGAGAGCCCGTGTGGCTGCTTTGGGACAGCCACCAGAACCAGTATCATCAGCTCGTTCATCCGTTGGTGCATTGTTTCGTACGCTCGGTTTGTTACCCTTCTTCTTTCTACTGCTATTTACCCTTAACACTTAACTTTTGGGGCTTGTTATTTTCTTCTTTGGGTACTTCCTACCTCCTTTTGAGTGCTTCGGTAAGTTATATGTATAATAAGGACGAAGCCAGGAAAATAATCCAGTGGGGGCAAATATTAGAGTAATGACAAATAGTTGATCAAAAATAATTTAGTGGGGGCACATATATGATTTAAAAGGGCTAAATTAAAAATTATTACATTTTTTAAGATTAAATTTATACATAATTAAAAGTTGAGGGGCAATTGCCCCCACTAGACCTAACATGGCTTTGTCCCTGTGTATAATAAAGGGTAAAATACGAGTTTCCCACCTAAAATTTAGGCTGATTTTAAGTTTTCCCCTTAAAGTATAAAATTTTAAATTTTAGTCCTAATGTTTGGATCAGATTAAAAATACCCCATTTACGTTAGTTGACCGTTTATTTGTAACGAAATGCTCCTTATATGCGTGACACGTGTTTTTTTTAACAAATTTAAGTGATGAAATTGCCATTCTTCTTCTTCTTCTCCATCCTCTGCAAAAATGTTTAGATGTTTGGAAATCTTCTTCTTCGCAACACCGATGGAGCATATGAATGAGGCGACCGCAGGTGGCGATTTTCATGCCATGGGTACTGGAACTGGACATTTTCAAGTTTTTTCAAGGAGGTGACCGGAGGTGGCGAACTAGAACTGGACATTTTCACGTCATGGGTACTTCTCCGACCATCTTATGCTTTTCTGCATGTTGTATCTGATCATTTTGTTTGATGTCAATATTATCTCTACTTTCTGTAGAATACTATCATATTTCATTTGTGAATTCTGCATCACCAATCCCATGATAGATGGACGACTTTATTTTTGCTTAATTCCTTTGAGTATTAATCACTGCAGTTGCCACTCTATCAGTCACATGTGTAGTTTGAATTGATTTGTTGTTCTATTTTTTCAAAAGGCTTTCCAGAACTAAAATCGTGGGAAAGTCAACACAAACTGTGATGAAGACAATAGGGGAGTTCCAGTACCCATGGCGTGAGAAATTGGACAATAGGGGAGTTCTAGAACAAATTGGACATTTTCAAGTTTATGGAGCTTTAAGCCTTTCTAACTCTTATTCTACATATTCAAGTTTATCCACTGCAATAGTGCAATGACAATGGGTCCTTTTCTATAATTTTATCTTATTTCATTCAGCAAACTCATAAATGACTACCCGACTGTGTTGATCTCAGGTCATCGTTATCACCAAACTACTAAGCTCTGTTGAATTTCTTAGGGTACAATACAATAAAGACACTCAATCTTATCTACAATTGAACGAATTCTTCGTAATTTAGCATCTTCATACCTATTAACTCTTCTCTGGCTAGTAGATGATTTTGAAGGATTCCAAGAGAGCATATATTTAAAAGGGAGTGGAGTCCATCACTCCGACCATGAAAAGTGGGCTTTTCTCCAATTTTCTCTCCGGCGAGTTCAGCAATCTTGACTTGTTGTTCTTCGGCGCCGCCAGAAGTCGGGACCATCACCAGACAGAACTGTTGCTCAGATACGACGCACTTGAAATGCACCTGCCGACCTCCTCGCCGGAAAAAATTGGCCTTTCTTCCAACGATATCGTGGTGGCGGTCTTCTCTTTGGGAGCAACACCTAAGCTCATAAGTGGAGAAGACTCGATCACTGGAGACGGACAAGGAAGTCCTGCTTCAGCTCCTGCATCTCCAAATCCATGTCCAACTTGAATGCCACCGAAGAAGAAGAGGGTTGGTAATGGAGGGTACTTTTGTAATTTCAACACGTAAAATAATCACATGTCAAGCACATGATGGGTTTTCCATTTAACTAAACGACAATTGGATGGAAATGGACGATTTTTCATCGAGTCCAAACTTTAGGACTAAAATTTAAAATTTTAAACTTTAAGGGGAAAACTTAAAATCAGCATAAACTTTAGGGTGAAACTCGTATTTTATCCTAGGGTTAATGGTCAAAGTGCCCCCTAAAGTTTGGCCGAAATTTAAGAATCCTCCTTAAAGTGTAAAATCCCCCCTAATGTTAAAGAAATGATGAAAAATTTCCCCTAAAAGAGCATCTGACAAAGGGGGATTTTTCATCATTTTCAAACATTAAGGAGCACTTTAAACTTTAAGGGGAATTCTTAAATTTCGGTCAAACTTTAGGGGGCACTTTGACAATTTACCCTTTATCCTATAATAAATTATATGTCAATATCTATCTCGTCCAACATATACCGACGAGTATTCATCGGAAAAATTGAGTATTATCATTTGTGCTTACTGTTGTAAAATAATCATTTACGTTTTAAAATGTTATTAAATAATCAAAGATGACAATTTTACCATAGTTGTTTGTCATATATTTTTTTTCTCAATTGAACAACCCTAAATCTTCAAATCTAACCCAGAAAAACAAATTTATAAGTTCAATAAAGCCTAAATTTCTAAAATTTATGTTTGAAATACATCAAAAATCATATTTAGGGTTAATAGTCAAAGTGCCCCCTAATGTTTGGGCGAAATTTAAGATTCCCCCTTAAAGTTTAAAATTTTAAATATTAGTCCTAAAGTTTGGACGATTTCTAAAATCACCCCTTTCCGTCCTAAGTCCGTTTATTTGAAATGGAAAACGAACATGTGCTTGGCACGTGACTTCACATAAAATTTAAAGACAAAATTTCCCTTAAGGCAGTTTACTGAAGAGCGTCGGTTTCCCTCCATACCCACACCAACACGCTTCATTTCTCCTCGGTATCAGAATCAGCTTTCCTAAACCAAAGCTTTGGGCGATTTCTAGCGATTTCGGTGCGTTCTTCCGCGACTCGTCCGTTCTTCCGTGACTCGGCCACTCCGCGACGCCGCGACTCCGCCACTCCGAGACTCCTTCATTCCGCGCTTCGTCTACCCGCCATTGTGCGCGACTGTGGCCGTAGGTAAGTTCTTACCGAAGTTAGGGTTTCAGCTACTTACCGAAGTGAATTTACGGTAGCCGAATCAAATCCGTTCGAGTTTATGCCATGGTTAGATTTAGGGTTTATGGTAAGTTGTTATAAATCCGTTGATGATTATCCTTTTATGCTAGGTTTATTCCGTTTTTGGTTAGGGATTGCAGTGAAAGTGAGCATTGGAAGGGTTGCCGACTAAAATAATGGATTTTACGGACTTTGCTGATGATTTAGGTTCAGTTTCATTGCTAGTTATGCCAGTTTCGAAAATTGCTTAGATTTTAGGTTCGGCTGAGTTGATATTTGTAAATGTGATTGTGTTATTTTTTTGTTTACAGGTGTATCCAATAGGTTATATGCCCCCAAAGGTCCGCCTAGTTACACACTACACACATTCTACGGTGGTAGGTTGGATACGGTTGAGGGGAAGAAGATCTACATTGGTCAGAAGTATGTTAGACCGAGGTGGCCTATCCCATTTCGGTTGGCTGATTTGATCAAACATTTAACTCTAGTTCATCAATACTCTAGTGGTGATGACATCTACTACTTGCCCCCGTTTATGGACATTAGTAAGGACTTAGTGAAGATTGCGACGGATGAGGATGTGGTAGACTTGAAGGCTTACCAGAATGGGATGGAGACTATCATCCTATTTATAGAGGACAGTGAAGTTCGTGTCCCTATCGGGATGATATTTGACGATTGGGAAGGAGATCCAATCCGGAAGAAAGAATTGGAGGATCCGAACGCAGAAGGTATGCGACTGTACCGTTTCAATAGGGACTATGAGGATCGCATGGGGCAACATGGTGGTCATGGGGGGAAAGGTGGTCAACATGAGCCCATTGAAATTGTTGACGATGAGCCCATTGAAACTCAGCTCACATCCGAAAAAACACCTGAAACCGAAGAGACAATACCGACAACTGAAGCAGGTCGTGAAGACGAAGAGTTCTGGAAAAAGGTTGACGAGTTTGAAGACTTAGCGGACCGAGCTCCACCAGTAGATGTACCTGAAAAAAGTGAGGAGAGCAGTTGGGAACCGGATGTCGACGTAGAGAGTACAAACAGTTCCGACACAAGCGTCGATGTTGAGCAACCAGTTAGGGAAAATGCCGAGATGGAGCCTTTAACTGAAGTCGTTGATTACAACAGCGATGAGCTTAGAACTCCATGTGGTTCTGAAAATGAAGAAGGGAGCTTGCCGAGAATGTCTGAGTTTGCATGGGTTGAAGCCTAGACAAGGGCATCATGGGTGTGTTTCTTAGAGGTGTTGGCCAGCAATGTAGGAACCGACCTCAAATGGACCATAATGTCGGACAGACAGAAGGTGTGTACTTATGTTTCATTTTTTACATTTGCATGTTTACTAATGTGATTACAATCTCTTTTGGGCAGGGTTTGATGCCTGCAATTGATGAGGTGTTTCACGGCTCGGAGCATCGCTCATGCGCTAGGCATATATGGGGCAACATGCAGGAGAGGCAATGGAGAGGGAAAGCTATTAAAGACTGCTTCTGGGGAGCTGCTTCTAGCTACAGCGTGACTTGGCACAACCATTGGATGAATAAACTGAAAGACGTTAACCTTGCTGCATATGAGTACTTGATGGATATTCCTGTCCAGTCGTGGGCAAGGTCACATTTCCAGTGGTTTTCGAAGACGGATCTTATAGTCAGTAACATTGCCGAGAGTTTCAACGCCAAAATTCTTCGACTTCGTGACAAGCCGGTTATTACGTTGTTTGAACAGCTGAGGTGGATGTTTATGTTGGAGTTTGCGGAACGGCGGGACAAGGGGGAAGGGTTTAGCCAAAGGGTCTGTCCAGCCATCAAAAGGAAACTGGACAAAGTTGCGATAAAGGCTCGGGACCATATTGTAGGACATGCCGGTTTAGGCATCTATGAAACTAAGAACCCGCATGGTGGATCTTGTATCGTCAACTTAAGGGAGTCGTCCTGCAGCTGTGGTCAGTGGCAGCTTTCGGGAGTACCTTGTCCGCATTCGTATGCGGCAATCCTGCACCACCGGACCAACGTCCTGGATTACGTATCTCCTTACTACAACAAGGAGTCATATTTTAAGACATACGAGGATATCATCCATCCTATTCTAGGTAATATCACATTTGAGTCGTATTTTGGACTGTTATTGCTGCTTTTTGGCTGTTTTGGGTATGTTGGACAATCGTTTTTGCTGTTTTCGGTATGTTGGTATAATTGGCTGTTTTGGGTATAATTGCTGTTTGGTATAATTGCGGTTTTGCTGTTTTGTATGTTGGTGTATAATTGTTGTTTTTAATGTAGGTGCTGACGAGTGGGTGCCCAGTACGGCTTGACCCTTAAACCCACCGTAATTGAGGAATGCACCGGTCCGACCGAAGAAGAAGAGGACAGCGTCCGCCTGGGAAGCCACTGCGGGAAAACTAAGAAAAACGGGGGACCTACAACATTGTGGAAAATGCAAGCAAATTGGCCATAATGCTAGATCATGCGGAAAGGGAACCAAAAAGTCCAAAAAAGGGACCCAACAGGAAGAGCAAAGTCAAGGAACATGAGGTCTTCCTTCCACACAAGATAGTGCACCGAGTCAAGGAACCATGTCTAGGAAAGGAAATGAAAAGATGTAAAATTTACGAAGTGGGTGTTATTTTAGGTTTTTCTATGTGTTATGCGGAAACAGACTTCGAACATGTTACATTTTGGTTTGTGTTAGCTTTTGAGACATGTTCAAACATGCACATTTTGATTCTGTCGGATATATTTGAAGGATTTCGGTTTTATAACATCAATCTGTTCAAAAGGTGGTGCTGGATGAAAAATGATTAGTTTTACAAACTTTAGGGGGGAATATTAAACAGGTTCACCATATTATATTTCAAACAATATTACATGCAATTACGTTCTTCAGGAAACTGCTTTAAGGGCATTTTGGTCTTTAATATTTATGTGAAGTCACGTGCCAGGCACATGACCGTTTTCCATTCCAAATTAACGGACTTACGACGGAAAGGGGCGATTTTTGAAATAGTCCAAACTTTAGGACTAATATTTAAAATTTTAAACTTTAAGGGGAATCTTAAATTTTACCCAAACTTTAGGGGGCACTGTGACTATTAACCCATCATATTTATGAGGTGTATGAAACCCTAGAAATTGAGACGCCTGAATTCACCTAGATTTCTAAAATCTAGGTTCAAAATACACCTGAATTCTTATTAGCATCTGCAGAACCATTTTTCTGACTTTTGAAACAAGAGAATTGAGCAGATTACTGCATAAACAATACTCAAAACAACATTTAACCCATCCATCAACAATGGCAAGAATTCCCAGACCTAGAACACAAGGCCTGTCTCAAAAGTAATTATTGCAACACAGAGTATAAAGGAGTATGAATCATCCAGAAGCGGTCTTCTGCTGCTGGAAAACCACAGCATACACAGGAACAGCCACACCGATGCTGAAGGCAGAAAACACAGCAAGCGACATCTTTAGCTTCTGATACTTCATTCTGTCTAAGTTGTACATGTGCTTTGCGTGGAGGTAGTAGGGCTCATCATGACCATGTCCACTCATTCTCTTCACACCAGTGCAGTGGATTTCACGCTTAACTGTAAAAAAAGAAAGAGCAAATTAGTTCATCATATTTAAAAAAAAAGAATGCAGAGAGGTATGACAATGAAAAAAGAAGAAATGTGTAATTCCAATCTTGTAACATATGCAAAGTGCAAACAAACTTCTAAATAAAGGACTTTTCGGCACACATATCACCTCACCACTTAGCACTTCAGAATAATAATTATGTTCTATCAGGGTAGCCTACAACTCGGATACTGCCTTGCCAATAGAGGGCAAAAGTTCATCCCTTTATTTCCTATCAGTAAATGAAGATGTGGACTAAGTTATCATGAAGGCAAAATCATGACAAGAGGTGGACGGGTAGAAGAAGAGTAGTTCAGTGCTCTCTATAAGATCATTGAAATACACATTCTGTGCTTCACTGTTAGTTTTGTATCAACATTATTTTGCCATATCATTATAACTTCCAATATGTTCTTAGCATTAGTATAAAATCAAATTTAAATCAATATTTGAAACGGAGATATCAAATCTATTACAAAAAATATTGCTCATCCTATCTGTACTGAAAAACAAGTTACCTCCTTAGTGATTCAAAAGGCTTAAAGAAGAAGGAAGATAACTAATGAGTAGAGCATGTACAATAAATGTTTCGAGCGGAAAGAGTCTTGAATTTGATGGTGTTGGGCGATTGACCATGGACCATTTTGTGATTTGGGTTAGACTGATCTGTACTACTGTACTGTTAATTAAACTCCTATCAAGTCTCTTGTTTCCTGATTTCCTGTCAAAGTGTCAATCCCTAATAAATTCATAGCTAAACCATTTTATCAGAATAAACAGAAACCCAGCAGATCCTAATGTACCCTAAAATGCTGAGTATATACGGAAAATATAAATTTTGACATTTCCAAAAACTGATCTACTAATTCTCAATGTCACATTTCCAGCAACTTAACTACTTTGTGCAGTTAAATGCTTATATTATTAGACTCGTCACTATTCTACATCAAAATTCCAGGATGAAGGGATCCAAAGCATTTACTTCCAAAGCAAATCAACATAATTCGATTCACTCGTAGAATAATCAAATTTCCTACTCGAATTTAATCAACAACATCGACAGACGATTCGTCCAATTCCAGGTCAACGCACCAATTCAGGGGCGTTGGCCGAATAATAAAGTTATCCACAGCGGCTATATCATAGAGAGAACAGATATCGGAGAACCTGATCTAGAGAGATGAGCTTCGGCAGAAGCAAGTAATTTCGTTGAAGATCTCAAAGCCTTGTTCATTGCCATGGCGGACGCCTGGAACTCTTCTCTCCTCTCCTCGCCTCTCGCAATTAAATGAGCACTTCAGCGAAGAGAAACGGTAGCGATTGGCGTTTATATCTCCGGTCCATCAGATGACAATGGACTGAGCTTCGAACCCTCAATTGGCCCAAGTCTTACTCTGTTGGTATAGGGTTAAATTAACTTTTTGCCCATTATGTTTGAACATTTTTAATTAACGCCCATCTTTATTTCTTTTTCAAGTTTTCCCATCTTTGTTTGTACATTTTTTTGCCGGGTTGCCATTTCTCGATCTAAACCCTAAAATTATGGTGTTTTCTTTTTCACGGAATAGGAATAGAGAATAAGTAATAATTAATAATAATGTCAAATTGTTTATTTGGTGGATTATAATGAAATGAAATAAGAAATTTCAATGTTTCTTTGGTTAAATGGAATGGAATATGGTAAAATGACATATATGTCCCTACTTTTATATGTATAGTATATAATACAATTAATTTATATTAATTAATTTAAAAAATTAAGAATAATAAAAACTTAAATATAATTAATTAATAATTTAAAAAAACTTTTAAATATTTTTGTTAATAATTTAATTAACTTTAATCTAAATCCATTCTTTTCCCCCACGAGCCATCGAATTTATATTTATATGAACCATAATATCATTAATTATACTATCCAAAATATAATATTCCATTACAAATAACAACACACTTACGTCAACAAAACAGTGAAGGTCATTAATGACCACAGTTACATCATACAAAACAAATTAGCGTCCTAAACCAAAATTATACAATTAACCGACAAATGCCCAAGCTTTCCCCAATTCAGTTTGAAACTTCCCTGCAAATGGATAAGATCATCAACCACAATTAAAAATATAGGCATCATAAAATAAGTTGATGAAGACTGTCGAGGATGGACAGTTGATTGAACCTTCAAACAGCTTGAAAACATGGGTCATATTCACATCAAGTTCAGAAGAGAGATATTCACATATACATATACATCTATAATCTTCAAAACATGGGGCCATATTCACATCAAGTTCGGAATAGAGATGCAGATGTTTAACTAACAACATGAACAAGTTGTTTGATGTATTCATCAATTTGGTAACAAGCATGAACATGCATGACCTAGTAACATGAACAAGTTGTTTGATGTATTCATCAATCTGGTAACAAGCATGAACTAACATAACGAACAAGCATGAACAATCTGTTCGAATAGAACCCACGTTTTCTAGGTTATGTTCGAACAGAACCTTGCATTTCTGGGTTCACACAAAACTCAAACCAACGATTATGGGTTCCCACAGAACCTAGAAACGTTGCAGACGAACCCCCAATCAACGATTTTGGATTCTGTTGGAACCCCGAATCAAGATTATAGGGTCCGACAGAACCCAAAATCTGTGATTATCCCTTCAAACAGGAACAACGACCATATGGACAAATTCTAATCCATTCAAACAACGAACAAGTAAACCATAATCCAGAATGAACAGCCACCCATATGGACAAATCAACGAAAGAACAACGAGAATGTACTTGCTGTTCTTTGATGATTGAAGGAGGACATATTGTCACGGTATAGAGGAAATAAAGGAATTGTCTTTGTGGAAATGAAGAGTGTTAAAGGAACAATGGTGAGACATAATGCTGAGGCAGTTTAGGAATTAGTTAAATCTATTGAAGGTATTTTCATCTTTTGCATCGCTATTCTGTATTACAACCCCGCTAGGCTTAGACAATCTTTGGTTATTGGTCGGAATCCCTAACACCACCCCTCTAGGAATCCGTATTCTGAATTTTTCAATTCCGCGAAAAGAACAACTTCATACGGAATCTGTATCACCTATTCCATTCCTATTCTATCAAACGAACATGATATTAGTTCTTAAAATGATAAAAAGTTAATCGTACACCAAAAATAAGTGTCACACACTTGGAATTTCTTCACACGTCCCGTGCGGCCTTAGAATATTTTGTCTCCATAAAGCTCCTAAGTAAGCCTTCTAAGTGACTTATGACAATAGAGAATAAATCTAAAGAAGATAGAGAGAAGTTTTAGGGAACTTGTTAGGTCTTATTAGTCAGTGGTTTTCAAAAATGAGACTCCCTTTATTTACAAGGAAGTCTTGTTACAAGGAACGGGCAGGATTGTGACACTTGTCACCTATCCAACGGTAAAGATATTTCTAGATATCTATTCTAGAATTATCTACAAAGTTTTTCCTTAAGAGGTTCTACAAAATTCTAAAACGCTATACACAATCTTACAACATTCTACAATATTCAAGAGTATTCTATAAAGGAGTTAGGAGACTCTAGAAAAGTAGAGAATTCTCTAGAAAAATCTAGGTTGTTACATTCTCCCCCACCTAGCTTCGCGACGTCCTCGGTGCGGTATCTTCATGGAACCTTCAGATGTGGTCTTCAAACTGCCATAATGATTCTTTTGGTTCCCAAGTTGTCTCGCTTTTGGGCAATCCTTTCCACTTGATCAAGTATTCTTGGCGTGGCTTATGACTCTTTTGCCTGATGACACGGTCCGCCAAGATTCCATTTACTTCTTTGTCAAAAGTGGTAGTTATTCCCAATGGTGCACGCTTATACTCTCATCGTGTTGGCTACTCTTTGTCACCAGGGTAAGGCTTGTAACAACTGACATGGAACACTGAATGAAACTGACATCAGTTTCGTGAGGTTGGGTGTGTTCTGAATGAATTCTTTGTCTGTTCAGTTGCTTGAATCAGTTTTTTGGGGGGTTTTATTTGCTAATCATGTATGTTAATTGCTCGCTCTTTTATCTATTCCAATTTGATTCCTGTAACTTACCAACTCACTTTAGATGCTTAATGGAGCTATTGTTGGCTAATTCCTGACGTATTTTATGTTTAAGAGTATTTATGTTTACAGTTTCATGTTTAGCCGATTTTGAAATTGTTTTGTTCGAAGGCATTTGAAATCAACCAAGCTCCACTGGAGGCTTGCAATCATGGTTACAGAGTCCTGCAATCATCCAAGGTCAATCAACTTTACGACTGCAATCATCCAAGCTCCACTAAGGCTTCCCTTGATTTTGAATTTTTTATTACTGATTTTTTTTAATATATAGAAAGTGGTTCGGCCGAATCGGTTTTTGAACCGGTTCATAACAGGTTCGGTAATTCAACCAAAATCTGGAGCGACAAAAAACTGGAGAGGTAAACCGTACCCCTTTAAAATGTGGTAAAGGTACGGTTCATGAACCGGTTCGGCCTCGAACCGGTTGATGCCCAGCCATACTTAGCAACCTTGAAGGTTGTTGGGAAATTCCTCACATAGCTTGTTTCTAATGTTTGGGGAGTAAGTGGTCGTTGCCCCATTACAATCTCAAACGGGATTTTATTTGTGGTTTATGTCCTTTGTAAATTATAGGAGAATTGAGCGATATCCAATAACTTAGCACAATCAGATTGGTTGGCGCTTACAAAGTACCTCAAGTATAACTCCAACAATGAATTCACCCGCTCAGTTTTCTTATCTGACTGAGGGTGAAAGCTAGTAGAGAAATGTATGGAAAATCCCATAAGTTTGAATAGTCCTGACGATAACTTACATGTGGAGCGAGGGTCCTGGTCACTAATGATGTTGTGTGGTAAGCCCCAATACTTTACCACATGCTTGAAGAATAATTTTGTTGTCTTTTCCGCTCACCCTTCCTGCTTAATGCATCAGCAACAAGGTTGGCCTTATATGATTTTTACTCCATGATAAAGTCAAATTCTGCCAAGAAGTCTTGTCACCTAGCTTGCTTCAGGTGTAGTTTCTTCTTACTTTGGAAGTAACTAGTGACAATATTGTTTGTCTTGACCACAAAACATGACCCAACCAAATAGTGTCGCCAAACTCTGTGGCAATGAGTAATAACCGTCATTTTTTTCTCTTGCACGGTGTATCTTACCAAGAACGGTATTGTTTGGTAATTAGTTTTTAAAAGTGAACATTTTGGTATTTAGGTTTTTAAATGGTGTATTTTGAAAAAAGAAAAATCCTTCTTCGCCCATATAAATATTTTATGCATTTTGCTCATCTCATAGATCTATCTATATTCTATATTTTTTTACAAACGAAAAATGGTTGTTTTCTTTATAAAAATAAACTCAGATGAATTGTTTTTTCTTAAAAAAAAAATTCTTCAAGTTTTTGAAGTTATATTTTCCCTCGTATAATTATTTCCAATAGTTTTTTCTTAATTTTATAATAAATTGTTATATTTTATTAAAAACATAAGAATAAAAATAAATTGTGATTTTTAAAAGTAACAAATAATATTCAAATAAATTTATCCAAACAGGTACAAATAGAAAGAAAAGTCGCGAGACCACGTTCTATCGAAATTGTCGACCTAACTTAATTATGAGCCGCAACTTCCAAACTCCCGCTGGTAGCGGGATGGCAAGGGAAGGTGGAAGGGACTAGGTGGTACAATCGGTAACATGAACGGCGAAGTCATGCCCTTCCTCTGGCGGTGGTCAAACTTGTTGTTATGCATATACACCTTGAAGACGTTGTGCGTGACTCTAACTTCGCTGCAGAACTGGTTATGTAGGAACTGATCCTGCTTGTTCATCCACCACCCGACTCGCTCTCAGAACTACAACATCCTATTCTTCTGCTCTGTGAACTTGGTCCTGAACCTCTTGTTTCTCCAACCGACAAGAAGGGTTCTGATCATCTGGTAGTACTGTAGAAGTATTGAGGACCATTTTATTGATATTCCATAGTTTAAGGATTACAATATTTTATTTTAGTTTTTGTTTGTTACAGACTTGCTATATAAAGCAATCTCTCTGTTGTAACAGACTAAGATAATATTTTCTAAAATAAGAGTATTCCAGCAAAGACATATCATTCACTCTCTTTTGCTGAGCTTCTTCTAGTTATTTCCAGAATTCATCATGGTATCAGAGAATAACAATAAGTTGTACGGTTGATCCCCTGCTCATTTTTTCGTTTTTGTTTCGTCATGTATGGAAACGACACATGGTCTCGGGTTGGAGCTTCCGGTCAAGACGATAAGTTCTATCTTCATTTGTTCGACACCACAGGGCTTTCCTTGACTATGACTCTCCTAAATGGGGCAGATAACTACCAGTTGTGGACACGAGCAGTTTCGGATGCTCTACTTGTAAAAAAATAAGCTATGTTCCATCGATGGTAGCTGTCTTTATGCTTCTGTTTCTGAGTCGATGCTTTTAGCCTGAGATAAATGCAATGTTGTAGTCAAAGCTTAGATCATTAATTTTGTGGCCAACGATTTGGTCTATGGGATGCATTATAATCCAACTGCTCATTTTGTCTGGGATGACTTGAAAGAGAGGTTTAGCAAAGTGGACGGGACATGTATCTATCATTTGAAGCGTGAAATGTATCACACAAAGCAAGGTACGTTATCGATTGCTCAATATTTCGGGAAGATGAAGATTCTATGGGTTGAATTAGCTATTGTTGATGATGATTGGTTTTGAGTTGAATGTTTTGGATCTCCTAAAGCCATTGCCAAGAAGGAGAAATGAAAACTTATCCCACTTCTAATCGGATTGAATGAAACATATGCTAATAATGCTCATAGTTACTAATGATCATCCCTTTTTCCCAATGTTAATTATGCATATTCAATTTCTAAGTCAGGAAGAAAATCAGCGTCTGGTTTCTGGTTGTGGTTCTATTAATACCGATAATGCAGATCCGATTATTTTGTACTCTACTAATCAAACCTCAGGGAATAAAGGAAATGGTTATGGTAAAGGGGGTCATCGAGTAAACAAGTACTGCTGGAAGAAGCATGGGGTACCTGAAGATGTTAAGAAATGTTAGGGTGCAAATGTTGGAAATGACACGAATGCTGCAAATGTTGTTTTGCAGTCTCATTCAGTTGATTCTACAACTCGACTAATTGATCCTCTTGTTTCTACTCTATTAGTTGATTACCCTATGAAACATCAACTTACTCAGGACCAAATTTGAGCAATTGTCGCGCTTCAAAGGCATCTTCAAAAGTCAATTTAATCGAACATGCTAGTGCGGGTACCTCATTCGCCTCATTGTCTACTAATCACATGCAGCACAATGGTTAGTTGATAGTGGTGCTACCAAACACATGACATGTCGAAGGGATTGGTTATTTGATATTCGTGATACTCTTCAAACTAACAGAGTTATATTGCCAACAAGAAATTCAGTACCGGTTACTCATATTGGGAGCTGTTTGATTTCCGAAAATTTTAAGTTGAACAATGTTTAATGGGTTAATTACCTCAACCGTTACTTATGTTTGGCCCATGTGATTAAAATGTTACTCATCGTTTTTGGTGTAGCTGAAACGTTACTTAAGTTTGAACATGTGACTGAAAGGTTACTCCATGAAGTTTTTGTCAATTCTTACCGTCTAAATGTCACGTGTACAATACATGACCAATTAAAACGATTTGAAGTCAATTGAAAGGACAATAATGCCCTCTTGTCACCTTTGCAACGTTTCCCCCTCGTTTTATAATCATTCCCACACTCCAACTTCCCATCAACTCCCATTTCACTCCAACCGAAACTTGCAGACCTCCTTCCGCCCCGATAGTGTCAATTTTCAGCACGGAAGGAACCCTCCTCAGCCACATTGCGTTTCGTAACTGCAAGTAAGTTCGTGTTTTTGCTTCGATTGAACTTTGTTTTGTGTGACTTTTCGCATTCTTTCTGTTTTCGGACTTGGGTTTGTGTTCTTCTACCCTATTTCACTTCGTTAATCCTCGATTCGGTTGAAGATTAGGGCTTTGATGTTGGTTTGCGGTACGAAATAATGAAATTGCTGCATAATATGTTCATATTTCGGTGTGTTTGTGCGATTTGGTGCAGATTGATGTTGAAGTTAGGCTTGTAGGTTAGGGTTTTCTGTTGATATGCTTCGTACGTGTTGTAGGTTGTCGACTTGGTAACAAAGTTTTGATTTTTATTGTGAAAGTTTGTTTTTTTACCTTTGTATATGTTGTTTTTGGTTTGATTCGGTGGTTTCTGTGTTTGGATATGTTGTTAATTAAGTTTATGTTGTGTGAAATTGTGGTTTTTCGGTTACGTTTGTTCCGCATTTTGTGATAAATGTGTTATCTATGATGAAAAAACAGATTCGACAAAAGCTCCCAACACGCAAAAGCGACCCGCGGGAACCAGTTGCTGCATAACCATCCATACATGCAGAACCAGTTGCTGCAGAACCAACCGTGACACCAAAGAAGCGTGTTAAAACACTAGCAAAAAGGGTTAGTACATCTGTCTTTCACATGTTGTTGTCATGTTCGCATGTTTGTATTAACGATACCGGTATGATATGTAGGCCACTCTAGCAGTCCGGCAAAACTCAAGAAAAGAAGAGAACAACCAACTGTTATAGAAATTGATGATACTGCAGATAATGAACCCGTCCTTTCAGACTCAAGAGTGTTAATGGTTTTGGATCAGCCACTCAATACGGTCTTTCTAAAGAGAATGAGGCAATTCTGGCGATCTACACAGTAGAGTAGAGTCAGATTCATTTTGTACTTCCATATTTTGTTAGTTATGAAGGTATGTTTTAACGAAACCTATTTTGGGATTATAGGATGAATTATGTTTTGGGATGTATTCTGAATTATGGATTTTTATGGATTATTATGGATTCTGTGTTTTCGGATGTATTCTGGATTTTAGTAACGGTTGGGTAATAAAATATCCAAACTTAAGTCACCTTTTAATCACAGTTCACAAACCTAAGTCACCTTTTAATCACAATTCACAAACTTAAGTAACCTTTTAATCACAGTTCAGAAAAGATAACACTTCATTTAACAACATGTCCACAAACATAAGTCACCACCTTCGCAAAATACACATTGTTCTTCATTATTTAGTTACAGAGAAAGGTACAACTAACTTCTACTAATTCTTCGCAATTGAACTTACAACAAAAACAACACCAACAACAATTACCAAGACTGCAACTAACTTCTGATTGGGTCGACTTTCAAGAGCTCGGGTTTTCGCAACATCCAATTGTTCTTTCAAATGTTTCTCTCTTTGTTGAAATTGCATCACTGCAATCCGTCCGTAAGGGCACGTAGCTGGATCTTCCCAGTCAAAAAAAACAAATTCGGGGTTCTGTACAGACTACAAAAGAAGAAACAACAAACAGTTACCTCAGATTTGACGATTTAAGGTTCGAAAATAATGCTTTACGGTTCAAATTACTGTAGCAAAACGAATTAGGGTTGCCAATTAGGGTTACCCACTGTCAAATTATCTCAAAATTGGGGCATCCATGGAAACGGCGAGAGAAATTCTGCCACGTACCAGCAGATTTGACGGAGCACACAAGCCCACAGTAGCACATTCTCAGACGCGAAGCTCCGTGGTTAGGATTAGGGGAAGAGATTGACCGAGATCGAACCTTTCTAAGGTTGTCAGAACCCATAGGACAACATTTATCTGCAGACTTCATGGCTTCTGTCTTCGGTTCTTCAGTTCTTCTAAATTGGGTTCTTCGGTTCTTCCTTCTTCTCACTTCTCTTCGCGCTCAATCTTCTCCAGACCTAAGAACCAACTGATGTTAAGTAGACAAGCTGTTTAGGGTAGTTTCGGAACTTCAAAATACAATTACATCACGTGACAAGCACATGTGACTACTTAACGGTAAGAAATAACGGCAGTTAGGTGATAGTAACGGTTCAGTTACATGTGTCAACATAAGTAACGGTTGAGCTCAAGTTTGAACGGTTCAGTCACATTATCAAACATAAGTAACGGTTGAGGTAATTAACCCATGTTTTATTGGTGTCGGATTTTCACTACAATTTAATCTCTGTATCCTAGCTTTGCAGAGATTTATCTTGTAAGGTCATATTCTCATGCAATTCGATGATCTTTCAAGACTAATGCAGTGGGAGGGACATTGTGATTGGTAAGCACTCCGATGGTTTATACACGATTTGTTCAAAGGGGAGTAAAGCGATGCAGGCTGAAGTGTTTACAGAGTCTACGTTTGATGAGAAAAATCTTTGGCATTTGCGTCATGGTCATTTGCCTTTTCGTAAACTCTATAAAGTTGTCAGTACGGATTGTAAAGATGTTTCAACTATGGATTGCCTTGTTTACCCTATGGCTCGACAAACACGGTTGCCTTTTTCTCGTAGTAGTTCTCGATCAACAAATATATTTGATTTAGTACATATGGACTTATGGGGGCCCTATCGAATACCAACAATAGATAAGTTTTGATATCTCGTGATTGTTGAAGTCGATCATAATCGGGCACTTGGGGTATTTCTATTGCGGTTCTAGGATGAAACTTTTCTGCACATCAAGAACTTCATCTCTATGGTTCTGACGCAGTTCGGTTGCACCATCAAAGTTTGTCGTAGCGATAATGGTACGGAATGTGTCAATGGATTGACAAAGGAATTTTTTTCGCAGCATGGGATTATACAACAAACAAGTTGTGTTCATACTCCACAACATAATGTATTTGCAGAATGCAAACATCGACACTTATTGGAGGTGTCTAAGCTGGTATACCAAATAGATATTAGGGGTATTGTATCCTCACGTCATGTTATTTGATCAATATTTTTTCATCCACAATCCTCTCTGGAAAATCCCCTTTTGAAGTTCTGTACAAAAGAAAATTTGATGTTGGTCATGTTCGAGTTTTGGGCTCCTTATGCTTTGCTGTCGATCTTATGACTCGGGATGAGTTTGCATCTAGATCTGTTGCGGCAGTGATGATGGGGTATTCCTTAGTTCAAAATGGATATATTCTTCTCAACATCCAATCTAGAACCATGTTTATCAACAGAGATATGGAGTTCAAGGAACATATCTTTCCTTTCAAACATAATCAAAGTGATTTTCTTGGTAAACAACTGAGATATCTTGAGGATCTTGATATTAATACATTTGCAGACCATGAGTTTGTTTCACCCCCTGTCAATGTTTCTATGAATGAAGCCAATTCTCCTCTGCTTTTTAACGGAGTAGGATCATCACGAACAGGATACGAATTCATCCCATGAAGAAATTGAAAAACTGGTGACCAGTCTGCAGAACGTCCTCGGGAACCATCTGCTACACTTAGTAGGTCGGCCAGAACCATTTCCGCACCTCGATGGAGCAGCGATTATGTCATGAATTGTATCACATTGGATTATAATGCGGTTTCAGCAGATTACATATGCTTTCTCAATTCCGTTTTGAGAGTTCATGAACCTTTTCCATTTGAGGAAGTAAAGAACGACCCCCACTGGATGAATGCTATGCAAGAAGAAATTCGTGCACTTCAAGGTAACAATACTTGGATTGTTGTTGATTTACCTAAAGGAAAACAGACAATTGGATGTAAATGGGTTTGCAAAGTGATATATAATGTTGATGGAAGTTTGGATCGGTATAAGGCACGTCTCGTAGTGAAGGGATATACATAACAACCGGGTACTGATTTTACATAAACATTCTCACTTGTTGTAAAAGTGGTGACAGTATGTATCATCCTATCCTTTGCAGCAATACAGAATTGGTTGATCAATCAGCTGGATGTTAACAACACATTCCTTCAAGGGGACCTTCATGAGGATGTGTTTATGGAAAACCCTCAAGACTTCGCTTATAATGTGGGAAAGGATGGAAAACAGAAGGCGTACAGATTGATCAAGTCCTTATTTGGACTCAAGAAAGCATCGAGACACTGAAATTTCAAGTTAACTCAGTCTTTTCTTCAACATGGATACACGGAAAGCAGATTTGATTATTCCTTGTTCAATAAATTCTTGGACGGGAAGCAAGTTCATCTTCTCGTTTACGTTGATGATCTTCTCATTAGTGATTCCTATCAGAAGATGATTGAAGATCTCAAAAACATTATGCAGTCACAATTTAAGTTGAAGGATTTAGGAAGTTTTAATTACTTCCTGGGACTTGTAGTTGCTCGATCTGAAACGGGAATTGTCGTGAACCAGCGAAAATATGCACTCGAATTAATAATTGAAGTTGGACTGAATGAGGGAGAGTTGTCGTAACACCCATGGAGCAAAACATTAAACTTACATATGTAGAGTATGACAAAGCGTTCAGTTTGAATTCTGGAGATGCAATGCTGCAAGATGTCGAGTTACACAGAAGGATTGTGGGGAGACTACTTTATCTCACAGTGATGAGGCCTGACATTGCGTAAGTGGTTCAAACTTTAAGTCAATATGTACACACTCATGAGCAATCTCATCTAGATGTTGCATTTTGTGTCGTTCGGTATGCTAAGACATGTTCGGGACAAGGTCTGTTATTTCCCACCAAAAAAGACTTAAACTCAATCACATTATACTGTGATAGTGATTGAGCTACGTGTGCTATCAAGTTGGTACGCAGCACCGTGGCTTGGAAATCGAAGAAATAGTTCACTATCTCTAGGTCCAGTGTTGAAGCAGAGTACCAAAGTATGGGAGTTGATGTTTCAGAAGTAGTGTGGATAAAGGGATTCCCGAGTGAGGATTATCAGTTACTAAACCTGCAATGCTGCACTGTGACAACAAAGCGACTATCAAAATTGCAGGAAACTCAATGTTTCATGAACGAACGAAGCATATCGAAATCGATTGTCACTTTGTTCGAGAAAATATTTAAGATGACACGGTTCTTCCTTCCTATACAACACAAAAAAACAACTTGCAGACATATTGACCAAGGCCCTCACGGGAAATCAACAATATAACTTGCTGCAACATTTTGGAGTTTGCAATCTGTTTGAACAGAAGAAGAACATTAAAGAGAATGAGGAGGGGGAATGTAGAAGTATTGATGACCATTTTATTGATATTCTATAGTTTAAGGATTACAATATGTTATTTTAGTTTTCGGATGTTACAGATTTGTTATATAAAGCAATCTCTCTCTTGTAACATACTAAGATAATATTTGTTGGTGCTGTTTATCAAGCAAGATAATTTGAAGAACAACATAAAACATAAGCAAGATATCCAGAACTTGGATTGATTTTATTCGATCTGCAATTGAGAAATTGTACAAGAGATACTGCATATTTTTAGCTAATTAATCCACTACTTCCACTAGTTCAACTATTTTTAGCTAATTATTTGACTACTTCCACTACTTCCACTATTTTTAGCTAATTAATCCACTACTTCCACTAATATGAAAATCTAATTTCAACTAACACTCCTCCTAAATGAGGTTGTTACAAACTCCCAATCTTTCCCTAAGAAGTGATACTTGGTCTTAAAGTGTTTTGTCCTTCCATTCATAGGTCACATTTTATCTTGAAGAACCTTCTTAATTGCATTTGTCTATCCTTTTTCATTCTTCTGAATCATGGCAAGCTCATTCTTCATTGCAGCTAGCCATTTCTTATCATTCTTGGCTTCCTCATATCCTTCAGGTTCAAGGATTTCAAGATTGTATCTTTGATAAATCTCAGCAAGAGATGTCGACCCCCTAACAGATTGATCATCTGTTAGTTCGTCATCATCAAGGCAGACGCTTCCGCCTTCAACTGTAAGAGAAACAGAAGAACAAGACTGGAAGAGTTTGTCCTTGATCAGATCTCTCGACCGCTCCAACTCCGATCAAAGCGTATCCGCAATCACATTTGCAATCTCAAGTTGCCATCTGGTGTTCCTTATGACTTCCTTTGCCTGAGCTTCAAATTCTCTACAATCAACAAGTTCATTCCTTAGGGTTTCCACCAGGTTTAGGGTTTCAAATAGCTCCATACGGAATGTATGGGTATCGTGATGTGCATGCTCTGTGATGTCTTTTTTTACTGTGAAAACATATTGCTCCTCCTCCATTGGATTGAGTGCAAAAATATTTCCCTTCATCTTGGCCGTGAACAGTTCTTGGTCTGCTGGATCATTTATCACACATACTCTGTTTTTGAAAATCACTTTAAAACCTTTCTCTATTAATTGACCAACACTAAGCAGATTTCGATCAATATTTGGAACATAGAGAACATCAGTGATTATTTTTGTTCCAGAACAACTTGCGATAGCTATGGTTCATTTACCTTTGACGACAATATACTCACCATTTCCAATTTTTACTTTGGAAAGAACTGACATGTCAAGTTATTTGAAAAGTCTCATATCACCAGTCATGTGACTAGTGCAACTACTGTCAACCAGCCACCCATCACTCCATGCTCCTGTTGTGAAGCAAGAAGCCACAAATAGATGATCTTCCTCTTATTCATGGGTAGCAGCTTGAGTTTATCTCTTCGGTTGATTGTATTTTTTCAGGGCAAATCAATTCAGCATGCCCCATCTTCTGACACCTCCTGCATTTTATGTCTGGTCTCTTCCAATATTTGTAGTGAGGATGGTTCTCCTTACCACAATGCTTACAAGAAGGAGAGTTCCTCCTTTTTTGGATCATTACTGACGCACTTGACTCACCATCACTAAAATTAGATTTGCCTTTCCACCTCTTCTCTTACTCTTCATGTTTAAGTGCAACTTGACTTTCAAAGCACCTTCAATTGCCCTTTCTTCACGAATCAAACGTATTTGCTCTTGAACTTGAAGAGCACTAAGGAGCTCAGCCAATTTGAGAGTTGGTAGGTCCTTGATGTTCTCCAATGAGGCAATGATGGTTGCTTCAAATCTCTCAGGAAGATAGACTAATATATTCTCCACAATTTTGCTACCCTTCACCTCCTTACCAAGTATTCTAACCTGGTTTGCAAGTTCCACCAATCGATCTAAGTAATCTTGGATGGTATCAGATTCCTTCATTTGCACCTTTCTGAATTCCCTTATCAAGTTCAGTTATTTCATGCCCCTTATCCTCTCATCTCCTTTGTATTATTCTTCAAGGAAGTCCCAAATTTAATTGGCTGACTTTATGGACATGATTCTGTTGAAAATTGCAGGTGAGACAGACGAATAAAGGCATGAGTTGGCTCGTGCCTTTCTCATATTTTTCTCCCTTTGAACCTTGATTTGAGAAAGTGTGGGGTTAGGTGGAAGAGCTGAAATTTCATAGTCTTCTTCAACAACCACCTCCCACAGATCAGTGTTCTCCATGTACGCCTCCATTTTGACAGCACATGCTTGGTAGTTTGAGCCATCGAATTTTGGTGGAGCTACACGTGAGATGGATTCTTCTAATTGATAAGAGTGTAGAGTGTTTATGGGTGAATAATCTCAAAAAATCGACAATCACACAACCTCATAGGTCCCTCAAGAAGTTAAACTCTGATACCACTATTGTTTATCAAGAAAGATAATTTGAAGAACAGCAGAAAACAAAAGCAAAATATGCAAAACTTGGATTGATTTTATTCGATATGCAATTGAGAATTTATACAAGAGATACTACCTATTTTTAGCTAATTAATCCACTACTTTAACTATTTTGAGCTAATTATTTCACTACTTCCACTATTTTTAGCTAATTACTTTTCAATACTTTCACTATTTTTAGCTAATTATTCCACTACTTCCAATAATATGAAAATATGATTTCAACTAACAACTTGAAATAAGAGTATTCCTGCGGAGAGAGATCTTTCACTCTCTTTTGCTGAGCTTCTTCTGGTTATTTCCAGAATTCATCAAGTAGCAGTTCAGATCGTCTCTCTCCAGCCTCTTAGATCTCGAATCATTGTCGCACTCGTGGTTTTCTGTCTCTACCCCTCCTCCCTCTAGCCCACCCAGATCCACCTTAGGAGGCGTCCAGAGCCTTTGGTTCTTCGTTTGGGCTCTGACTGCACCCTTTCCATCCCAGAGTATAGTGGTGGGATTGGCATTGTACATGAGCAGTGACGATGGAGGATAATGGAGGTGATCACTGTGAGATACCCTTCAGTGAAAGTTGTGGTGGCATCCGCCGAAGGAGACTGTGTGGTTATTCATGCAGTCCTTGTATTGTGAGTCTGCCTTTCCGGATGTTAGTTTTGTCTGAGTGTATAACATGTCCATCCTCAGTGTCGGCATTGTAAGGTATAACAGTGAAGTCCATGACGTTGGTAGATGTTTGGAGAAGAGTAAGATTAGGTTTATTCTGAAGAAGGTATAGGTGTCAATTTTCAACCCGACCCGAAAATGACCCGGAATCGACCCGGGTTCGGGTCATAAAAACAATGTGACGGGTCATTTTCGGGTTGACCAGTCTGACCCGTATTAAAACACGGGTCGGGTCCGGGTTGACCCGTCTGACCCAACCCCGACCCGTGTTTTTAAAAAAAAAAAATTAGGTGTTATACGATGCTCTTCGTCTTCGACTCTTCGGTGCTCTCTAGTTCAGTCACAGACTCCCAGCTGAAGAGAAACCAGCGGATAATTTAATATGTGGTAAATATCTAATCTTACTTTCTTAATGTACTCGTAACTCGTGTACCACACTTTTCCAAGTACTTCAGGCACGTCATATCCATTCTTTATTATTATCCATAAAAGACGTGTCATATTTATTTACTCAAATTGTTGAGCCGAGCAATTTGTCTCCTTGTAGATCAAATTTGGTCAAAGGCATGCTATCTAGATTTTATTCATTGAACTTCAAATGTGCCATGCAATGGTTCGGCTGCCCATTGCAAGCTGTTTTTCCACTGGCGGGTCAGGCGGATCGACCTGTCGACCTGACAGGTCGGGTTCGGGTTATGAAACCTGACCTGCACAGCACGATGGGTCGGGTTCGGGTTGACCTGCACAATGCGACGTGTCGGGTCGAACTCGGCGGGTTGACCCGAATTGGCATCTCTAGAAGAAGGTAGCAGTGTTTAGGGTGGTGGAGGTGTAATAATTGTGCTTGTGGATGAGTCATGAACTCAATTTAAGACATCCATGAAAATGAGGCTCCAGTAGAGATATCATTATTAAATTTGTTAGAGAGAATATGTATCCAATGAACATGGCAAGACACACTGACACCTGTCTGCTATGTCCCCCCGTAAATAAGTCGGATCGGAGGAAGCCGATGGCATGAAACATAATTATACCATCCATAAATACGGACACGTGTAGGTTATTATAGGGAAGAAAATGATTAGTAAAGCTGCTGGGACAGAATAAGGACACCACGTAAGTATACAACAGAACAACAAAACTAGTGCACTCTTGCAGCTTCACACGTGCCCCATATAATTGGCTCCAGTTATAAAATGTCAATGTCTCCTAATCAGACAGAGGGTCCCACCATCTGGATTATGTATTTGAGAATTTTTTCAAAAAGTGTATACTGTAGAAATTGTTTTTGAAAAAGTAGATATCGTCCAAACATATTTAGGAAAATGTTAATAGGCGCATCCCCAGAATGCGCCTACTGCAATAGGCGCGACTTTGAAATCGCGCCTATTAATAAGCGCATCTTGGGGATGCGCCTATTCAGCCCAATCATTGTAAAAATTGTAACAGTAATAACCAATTATTATTACATTCGATAAATATGTACCGCTTACTCATCTGGCTCCTACGTTTGTACCGCTTGCTCATCTCCATCATCTTCTTGGCAGGAGCTCTCCTACACGAACGAAGAAGGTAAGTTATTAATTTTTATATATTGCATAATAATAATTTTTAAAAATATTTGTAGGAGTTATATTTACATATATATCCTATATGATAAGAATTGTTATACTACTAATTTTTTAGGATCAAGCATGACAGAAATTGGTATAATTTGCTTATATGGCCGCCAAATAGTGTCCGAGAATGGTAGTGAGGTTTATGTTGGTGGTACATCCAGTATTACTACAGCTACCTTGGATATCTCTCTTTGTCGCCTAAAGGAAATTATATGTATGGAGTGTGGTTGGCCGGATGTTCAAGCCATGTCCATAAGCATTTCATATAAATTTACAGATACTGATGGACTTTGCAAGTTTGTGCGTATCCGATCGGATTCAGCATTGTCTTTTACTTTAGAATTAATTTCTGCTAGTCGATTTATTGTGTTTAGCGTGACTAGAGAACTCAATTTGATTCCAAACATCGGGGATGGGGGTGAGGAGATAGTGAATATTTTGCATGGTCACAACAATGATATCTCATATGACGATGTCGACGTTGATGCACTCTCAGATGACCATGTGGTTAATGAAGAAGATCCATATAGTCAGCATTTTACAGGGCACATTGATGAAGACAACGAAGAGGTGTTTGAAGTTGGCGAGAATTCTGAAGATGTACACGGAGGTGTCCATGGTGGAAGTAGCTCACACGACGTGCAAATGATACAACCCACTGCTGAAAATTGGGTTGTGATAGTAACTGGATCGACAACTTTCAATCAAGGGATGAGTGGTCTATGGCTGATGATGACACGTCGAGTGAAAGTTTCCTGAATACAAACATGAAGTTTAGTAGTAAGGACGAGTTAGCTGCCGCTGTGAGGAAATGGCACATAGCAAATTCTAAGGTGTGTATTGTCGAGACATCCACTCCAAAATCAATTGTTTTTAAGTGTAAAGTTGATCAAACAAATTGTTCTTGGTCATTGAGAGGAAGTCTTTTTAAGCATACTGGATTGTGGAAAATATCCAAACTGCATTCTCCACATACATGTGCTAATGAAGTCCTCATCGAACGACACCAAAACATCGACTGCAAGATGATAGCGTCTTTAATAAGAAATTTTGTTTTAGCTGACACTGGATTGAAAATTTCAGTAATCCAGTCGATTGAAAATTTTAGCTGACCTGGGGACGCGCCTATTCAATAGGCGCACCTGGCGGGTCCCGCGCCTATGAATAGATTTCTAAATTTTTTTTTACAATATTCACTTTTTCAAATTTGTTTTATAAAATAAACAGTTTTTGAAAAAATTCTGTATTTGATTATGATTTTGGTCATGACACTTCTAAGTTTCAACCAATCCAATCTAACAATGGAATTGGTCCCGAATTTTTTCAGATTTAACGAAATACACTACTTTTATGTAGGGGTGAACAAAAAAGTCGGTAGACCGAATTTAAAACCGAGTCAATACGGGCGGAGTTTTTCTCTATAATTTGGTATTGATTTCGGGTTTTAAGCCCAAATTCCTTTTTTCGAATTTTGAGTTCGTGTTTTTCCTTCTTTTTCTGATTTTGGATCGTCGAAATCTTAAGATAGTCGTTTGTTGGGTTAGTGTACGTTGTTTGCTGTCGATAGTCGTCGGAATTTGGGTTTGTGTTTGTTGTTTACATGTCTGCTTGTTAATTTGGTTTGTGTTGCTGGGCTCGTTGTTTACATGTCTGTTTGTTAATCTGAGTTTGTTGTTTACATGTCTGCCGAAGATATTTGGTTTTTAAGTTTTTTCAAAAACTCGGTTCAAGACCGATACCAGCCCGAGTTCAGAAATATCGACTCAGACGTTTTTTTTTTACCAAAATCGGTCTTGGACCTCCAAATACGAGGCCCAGAATTTTCAGTCTCGTTTTGTTTTCTCCAAAAAAAAACGTCCCGAGCTCATCCCTACTTTTATGGGTGCTTTGATTCACAATTTTTTTATAATAGAATACGAATTAAAATTTTAGGAAGCCTTAGAATCAGAATAATTATTCTTTAGTTTTAGAATGGAATGACTTTTTAGGAATTTTTTGAAATAAGAAATAGTAATAAAATGGTGAAATTACTCTCAATTATTTTAATTAGTTTCGAAAATGCATCAATTTAACTATATTTCCGTAACTAATTTTATTTAATCTAAAGTTTCTAATACATTATATTTTAAATTTTCTAATAAATTATATTTTAAATTACAACTAATTAATATATTTTTTATGATTTAATTTGCTTAAGTATTATACATATTGAAGTAAAAATTATATATGCCATTTTATTTAATTTCATTCCACTTACATATATAATTTCATCAACAAAACATTGAATTCTAATTTTTTTTTTTTCATTTTAAACAATTAACCATATAATTTCATATTATCATTTCTTATTTTGTATTCTAATTCAACATTTTTATTCGGTCTGTCAAACATGTTATTAATTTCTAAATATTTTCAGAAAAAAGTCCAATCATGTTAGAGAAATTGAAAAAGTTTCACTAAAAGAAGCAATGTTATCAAAACCGGACCAACCCACGAACCGGCGAGGGGCTGGTTCTCGACTCCTCCGGTCCAATTCAGTCGAGCCCGGTTCAATGTGTTGTTCACTGTTCATAAATATAAAAATAAAAAATAAACTGATAATACAAAGTTACAAACTACAATCTCAAACACATACATAATTATCTCAAAATACATAATCTCAAACACACACATAAATAATCCCCAAAACAACGAAAGTTAATCGATTTAAACCGATTGGTTTGTTTTTTTAAAAAATCATCCCAAAAAAAACGAATCAAAAACCGATCGATTTTTGCAAAATCGGTCGGGTCACATCGGTTCAAACACTGTTACTATGCAATTCAGTCTTTTAGCTTAACCAAACCGGACATGGGCCCGCTTCCCGGTTGAACCGCCGATCTGATCCAGTTCTAATAACACTGAAAAGAAGTACAGTTCTTATCGGTAGAGCTTAATGGTTCGTAAAAATAGTTTTTTTTTTCAAATTTAATAATTAATTACCAAAATAACTCTTCAATTTTAAAATTTCCCAAAATGACTCTAAACACTAACCAGGTTCGTGTTTTTGGCTAACAGACGTTCTAAACGCTAACCTGATTCACGTTTACATCATTTTTTGTTGTAAACGATAACATGGTTAGAGTTTACAACATTTTTTGTTGTAAACTCGAACCATGTAACTGATTTGCCTTTTATTTTAAAAAATAATCATTTTTTTACTTAAATAAAGTACTACCTGAATTATATTTTGTCTAAAAATATTTAAAAAAAACGTATGTCCTGGGGTTGGATATCCTTAAGAATAACAAACTTTGACATATGTTTTTATTTATATACCTGAATAATTTTTATATATTTTGTCTAAAAATATAAATAAAAACATTTGTCATAGGTGTTTTTTTTTTGCCAATGTCATAGGGTTGGATACCCTTGAGAATAACAAACTTTGATATATGTTTTTATTTATATTTTTAGGTAAAATATATAAAAATTATTAAGGTAGTACTTTATTTAGGTAAAAAATTATTATTTTAAAAGAGTTGTGTATTGTTTTTATAAAATAATAGGCAAATTAATTACCTTTATTCCATTTTACAGGAAAAAAAATGATTATGTACCCATGTTTAATAACATCGCAAAGACATAAAAGCTTAACATCACGTGCATTACTTAGGGCTGGGCAGCATTAGAGATATTATGTGGGTGGTTTTCGTCTAAGTGTCTTAGTCAACAAATCTGATAATTACGGTGCGTTTGTTTGACGGAATTCGAAATTCGGAATACGGAATAGGAATTGGGAATAAGGAATAGGAGTTAAGAATATGAAGTTGTTTTTTTGGTGGAATTGAATAGAACGGAATAAGGAATTCTGTTGTTTCTTTGGTGGAATTGTGTACGGAAAAGGAATGGAATGTGGTAAAATGACATATTTGCCCCTCTTTGTATATGTATAGTATATAATAAAAATAATTTGTATTAATTAATTATAAAACTTTAAAATATTAAAAACGTTTATTAAAAAAAAAATTAAAAACGATTTTTTTTAAATTTTTTTTTAAAAAGACCAATTTATTAATTCTATTCAAAAAAAATAAAGAATGTAAACATGACCACATACATAATACATCTTATATACATAATACAAAATGTTGTTAGTCACCACATACATTATACAAAACGTGAGTTTGTTCTTAATCAGTTTAGTAAATCATTATATAAACATTGTTAAATTGAATTGTTTTATTATTTTAATTTAATTTTAAATACTAATTTTGATTTTGGTATTTTTTTTGAATTTTCAGTTTAAATAAAAAAAAAACACTCAAAACTCTATAGTACAAATTAGGGGTGATAAAAAACACAGTTGTCGATATGTCCGAGTGGTTAAGGAGACATACTTGAAATCTGTTGGGCTACGCCCGTGCAGGTTCGAACCCTGCTGTCAACGTTTTGCAGAAGCTGTTTATCAGAATCAGTTGATGGCACACTCGTAAATTATGCAAAATGGCGAGGGCAATTTGGTCTTTTGGCAGCTGATTCCGGATTCCGACCCGTGTGGGCTTAGGAAATCCGAGGTTTTTACCAGAATTTCCTAAGCCCGGACCGCCCGGAATCCATTTTCAAGGAATGACCAATTCAACCAAACGAACATGGGCTTACGGAATCCGTAAGCCCAAATCCGTGGTCATTCCTTGAAACGAACGGGCCATTAGTCTTTGGTAGAAATATGTTGAGGTTGAGAATAACTAACGAAAAAAACATGTTGAAGGTTGAGAACTATGCATATGAACGGTAAAAAATAACTAACGAAAAAAAAATATTTATTTTAAAAAGGACGGTTGAAAATTAAGAGTCGTGAAAAATAGATTTGTTATTTTTTAAAATAGAATGGTGGTCAACCCAAAAATGAGTCATGAAAAAAGATACACAAAAATGGTGGCAAGAAAGTACGAGACGCAAAAAATTGGATTTTTGTTTTTTGAAATAAAGTGGCGTCTCCTTCAATATTGAGCCGCGAAAAAAGATGAATTATTCACGACACTGTCAATTGAACCGAAAATTCAATAAAAGACGTCTCAACATACATTGAGTCGCGAATAATTAAAAAAAATGAATTATTCACGACTCAATAGTTTTTGAGTCGTACTCTTAAGCCCTTAACATACCTCATTTATGTTAGTAGAATGATATTTAGGTAACTTTTTAATGAAAATGGTGATAATTAATCTTCGATGTGTTCTGTTATCTCAAGATATATGAGATTATTTGGAACTTTTTTGAAAGAAAAAAGTATAATAGAAAAAAGTATAATTTTTAAAAAAAACTAAACATATGCGGGCCTTTCGGGTGCGCATTGTGGAACAACTTGCACCCCAAAGAAGCGTATTGTGTCATTTGACTGTTATCTCAAGATATATGAGATTATTTGGAACTTTTTTGAAAAAAAAAGTATAATAAAAAAAAGTATAATTTTTAAAAAAACTAAACATATGCGGGCCTTTCGGGTGCGCATTGTGGAACAACTTGCACCCCAAAGAAGCGTATTGTGTCATTTTGACATAACACGCTGCCCTAGGTGACGTGTTGATAGTGTAGTTTTTTTTCTCTGATGTGATTAAGTTTAATTAAAAAAATAAATTATGTATATATTAAAAAAAAAATACAATGAGTATATATTTGAATTGAGAATCAAACGATGCAAAAAAAAAAAATTGACTTACGGAATGACTATTTGCCTCATAAGCACGTAAGCTTACTTTTTGATTTTTTATACTTAATTTCTCTCTCTATATATATTTTTAATTATACTCATTTATTTTTTAAAAATAATATTTATTATGTCACTTAATTATCGTAAAGAAAGACAACAATTTTTTTTTGTTTTAACTCATAATTCCTTTAATAGCCCTTTGATCCAACCTACTTTGAAGACGATTGAACACATACTTCTTTTGGCCAAAAAAAAAAACACATACTTCTAAACTTGACTTCGCACAAAAATCGAGCAATCATTTTTTTTCTTACCATTCCACGAGATCTGACCCTCTCCGAGCTTCACCAAGCACTACAAGAAAAAAAACACATTTACTGACAGGAAACAATTGTTGATAAAAGTATTAGTGACGATAATGTTTTACCAAATAAAAGTATACAATTACCGGCGAGTCAATTTGTCCGTCAGTAAATAATAATTTTACCGACGAACATATTATCTCATCGATAATTGCTTGCCTTTACCAGTAACATAAATCGATGTTAATTGTGTGTCATTGCTTGCGAAATTAGTCGTCTGTAAATCTACTTTCTACCAGAGAAATAACTCGTCGATAAAAGAACACTTGTACCGACATATCAGTCGGTAAAAGAACCCAACTTTGTGTTAAAATGATAAAAAACAAACGAACATAATGGAAGGAAGAAAGAAATGAAGAAAAAAAGAAAAGTCTTAGACGACATTTTTTTTCCTCTCCATAAACCAAAAAAGAAACATACTTTGGATAATAATTACTTTCCATAAAAGCAATATGCTCTTCAAGTAACTCTTCCTCCTTACGAACTATCGCTTGTTTGAGTTTGTTTGAAATTTTAGGTTTAGCCAAACTCTAGATCTTGATTTTTGGGTTCGAGTGACCCAAAAAATTCAACATCTGGGTTCAATTTTGGGTTTAGCCGAACCCTAAATTTTGATTTCTAGGTTTGGTTGAACCCATTATCGAGATTGTAGAATCAATTGAACCCTATATCTCGAGGAGATGCATCAAACAAGTGTTACTCTCTCGAGACAAGGGTCTGGGAAACAAGGGCCCTATGTTCAGGGCACCATACATAGTGCACCCGGCGCCCCAGGATTCGAAGGATGATCAGGGTTAAAGTCAAACCATAGTCAGGTTAGAGTAGAGAGCTATAAAACCCCTCACCCATCTGCATAACAGGTTAAGTGCAATATTACATACTTGAGCTACATACTTATTCTACAAACGAACTCTCGACTGACTTGATCATTGGAGGGGAAACAACGGGAACACCCGGGCTTTCCTTCTGTGCAGGTTAACGGAGCGGCACAGAACCAAGTCAGAAAGCACCGGAGAAGACCATACCGGTAAATGTGATTCAACAATAGGGCTCTTATGAGAATCCATGCTACACTTTCCATGGATGAGATTATTTCAAAGGCTGAAAGCCTAGGTAGGTCAGTTTCAGTGCGCTTTACTAAAGTACATCAAGAACAAAACTTTGACTTTATAAAACCAAACCAAAGCTTCCAGTTATTTCAGTTTTGGGAGATGGAGAATGTCAAATTAAGCTCAAACATATGTTTTATGTTTAACCTTGAATATCCTTTAAATACTATTAAGAATTTCTTCATGTTTCTATGTGCTTACTCATAATGTTTAGATTCCAATTAAGTCAACTTCAGATTTTTGCAAGATTTATTATCACGCTCGAATGTCCGTTCAGAAAACTACAAGTGTCCGGTAAACGTGATTCAACATATGGCGCCGTATGAAGGAAGCTTTAAGCAAATAACCCATGGATCCACCCAACACTAGAGCAAAAAGTAACCAAGTCGAAGCTACGGAAACTGACACCCTTCACAACCACCAATAAAACCTAGGGTCCTCGGCGTACTTACCGTCCATGGCTCGACAACCGGAGGGGCAGACTCCCCAACTACCGACGTACCCAGCACCACCCACACCCCAACCTGCGCATCAGCTGAACCTGAGGTGCACAAACTAGCAGAATCAGTAATGCCTCCTCAAGAAAGGCGCCGCCCCGGGTAGATGCTGGCTCAGAAGCAATCTTAACACCTGCCTTTATGGCAGCGTTATACGAAATCATTGCACGTAACATCTGAAAAGCCTTACAAAAAGGTTCTCACCGAACAGAGGAAGCAACGTCTCGACATCGCCCTCATAGGGCGCCGCCTCAGAGCTCCTAGCCTCCAATAAGCAACGCCTCACCTTCTACATCAACAGCAGCACCTCCACCTGGAACAATGAGCATGGAGGAAATTAAAGAGTTTGTCATCCAACAGGTTAAATAACAGAAAAGCGGAATAATGCCTGCACTTCGAGATAGGGCGTCACATCCACTCGCCCCCGAAATACTGGCAGTGACTATACCAAAACACGTGCAGACCCAGCGAATCGACTATTACAGAGGATAAGGTGACCCAGTAGAGCACATTCAAAGCCACGAGTCTTCGCTCTTGGGGCGGACTAGCGACGACAACCATTTTGCGTTACTCTTCCCGGCCACCCTGGGAGGTGTTGCCTCACACTGGTTCTTTGGATTGCCCAAGGCCTCCATTATGTATTGGGCGGACCTGAAGCAAAAGTTCATCGTGCAATACATGGGGGGATACAACTTCTAAAGAGCGTAGGAACGCTAGACCACATCAGACAAATAAATGAGGAAACCCTAAGGGATTTCTACACCAGATTCAACAAAGAATTGGCAGGAATCGACCAGGTCATCACAGGAGGTGAGACCATAAGAGCATTCGTCAGGGCGCTCGGTCCACGAGGATCGACCTTATACGATAGTCTAAGCGCCATCCCGGTTGACACAGTGGAAGACTTGCCGGCGCGTATCAAGTCCTACATTGATTTGGAAACAGCACAGGGAGGGAGGAGACAACCCAAAGAATCTAAAAAGGAGATCCAGGAAGGTAAAAGATCTGACCATCGTTCGACGAAGGTGCACGAGCCACGCCGCCCTTTCATGGCGCCCCCCTCGGCACGTATACAAAACATCACACATGCCTCTAAATAGAGACGTCTCCGTGATGCTGGCAGAAATGGAAAGGAAGAATTTGGCGACGACTCCGTGGACAAAGAATGGCGTCACCCTAGGCAACGAGATAAGTAAGTACTGTCGTTATCATCGATGTAAAGGCCATGGAACAGATGACTGCTATACCCTGAATGAGGATACCGACAGGTTAATCCAGCAAAGCTACCATAAACATTTTGTAACACGACCGGAAAGGAGTTGATGACCTCAAAGAGATAGAAGAACATCACCAAAAAGGGAATTTGAGTCTAATAAAGGCAGACAGAGAAATGTGAACGTCATCAGCGGAGGATATGTAGCAAGAGGAGAAACGCGCGCCGCTCGGGAGGCATACGCGGCACAACTTTTGGGGACGGCAAAAGCAGGAAAGTGTCCCAGGGAAGAAGACGATGTCACCATCTCCTTCTCAGAGTCCGAAATTAGGCATGTAACATGCCCACATGAAGATGCACTGGTCGTCACTATAGACATTGACGGCTACACGGTAAAAAGAGTGTTGGTGGATTCGAGGAGCTCTACCGATGTTCTCTTCTTAGAAGCATTACATAAGATGGGTAAATAGGCAAAGGACTTGAAGAAAGTAAACTTTCCCTTGATGGGATTAGCGTCAAATGCCACATACCCGGTAGGGGCCATTACTACCCGTAGAAATTGGGGAGGGTTGGAAGTCTCGAAGATTTTATGTCACATTCATTGTGGTGGACGCTTAGGCTTCATATAACGTGATACTGGGGCGCTCTACGCTCAACCCACACAGGATGGTCCACTCAACCTATCACTAGTTGCTGAAGTTCCCCGCTCCCCACGGTATAGGCGTGGTCAAAGGAGATCAAACTACGACACACACCTGCTATGTACACGCGACACGCCATCACGTGTTAAAGAAACACTCGCTATTCAGACAGAAGAAGATCCTAGGGAAGAAAGGAGTCGGCCCCAACCTGTAGAAGGAACAAGGATGGTCCAGATTGGACTGTCCAGATCGGAGCAGCACTACCATCAGGAGAGGCGGAAGCACTATCAATGCTCCTTATGGAATTAAAGGAATTGTTCGCTTGGAAACCAAGCGATATGTCAGGTATAAGTCGACATGTGATCGCCCATGTGCTCAATATTAACCAGAGCATCAGGCATATCGCCCAAAAAAGGCGCGCCGTAGGAGAATAGTAATCTGTTGCCATCCGACAAGAGGTAGGCAAATTGATCGACGTCATCTTTGTAAAGGAAATCCGATTCCAGACATGGGTAGCAAACCCAGTTTTGTTAAGGAAAAGTAATGATAAATGGAGGATGTGCATAGACTTCAGGGACCTCAACAAGGTGTGTCCCAAGGACTCTTATCCTTTGCCCCGCATCGACCAGCTAGTCGACGCCATGTTAGGCCACAAGCTCCTAAGCTTCATGGATGCATATTCTGGGTACTACCAGATCCAAATGGAAGATAACGACGCGCAACACACCGCCTTTTATGATGATGGTGATATTTATCACTACACGGTCATGCCCTTTGGGCTGATCAATGCGGACGCCACCTATCAAAGGATGGTCAACAAGCTTTTTGCAGGAATGATTGGCAACACCATGGAAGGCTATGTCGACGACATGCTTGCAAACTCAGTCAAGAGCGTCGACCATGTGGAGGACCTGAGGAAGACGTTCGAGTGCATGCGCCTTCATCAAGTGCGCCTCAAACTCGAGAAATGTGCTTTTGGAGTCCACTCTGGAAACTTTCTAGGCTACATGGTGATCCAAAGAGGGATTGACGTAAACCCGTAAAATTAGAAGCAATCGAAGGGATGAAGAGTCCCACAGGGAGGTATAGCGTCTGAATGGAAGACTAGTGATACTCAACCGCTTCCTAGTAAAATTCGGAGAGAAGTCGCTACCCTTCTTCCAAGTCCTGCGCGCCAACAAGAAATTCGAGTGGACGACTGAGTGTGAAGAGACATTCCAGGACCTAAAGCAGCATCTCAGAACATTCCCACCATTGGCAAAACCCTCAAAAGGCGACACCCTTTTTCTTTATTTAAGCATCAGTCTTGTAGCAGTTAATTCTGTCCTAGTAAAGCAATTAGAAAAGGCCCATGTCCTAGTCTACTATGTATCCAATGTTCTCACCAAGTCTGAAATGAATTACATCTAAGTTGAGAAATATCTTTATGCGCTGACAGTTTCAGCCAGGAAACTCCGCCCTTACTTTCATGAACATGAAATCACTGTATAACAAATCAACCTTTAAACCACTTCCTACAAAAGCCAGACGCCTCAGGAAGGATGATAAAATGGCCGATCGAACTCAGTGTATTCTGAATCTAATTCCCACCAAGAACATCAATAAAGGGTCAAGCCTTGGCCGACTTCATTGTTGAGTCAACATGCTTGACCGAGGCGACACCCGAAGTAAAAGAACTTGTAAAACCATGGAAGCTACACACTGATGGATTTTCATCTGTGGATGGGTCAGGGGCAGGATTCATCCTAACTCCACCGGACGGCGGCGCCCCTATTCGTTATGCAATAGTGCTGACCTTCAAAGCTACCAATAACGAAGCAGATATGAAGCGTTAATCACTGGTTTAAGACTGGCAAAAGGAGTAGACGTTGCCCATCTACATGTCTACTGCCATTCTCAACTGGTGGTAAACCAGGTCAGAGGAAAGTACGCCGCAAAGGGGGAGAAGATGAAGATGTACCTAAAAGAGGCAAAGGCCTTGGTGGAATGGTTTGACAGTTTCAAAATTGAAGCCATACCATGTGAAGCAAACCAAGAGGCGGACGCCCTGAGAAAGTTTGCTTGGAAGGAGCCGCCTTTAGAAGTACATTTTGTGGAAAGCATCATAGAAGAGACAGGCTGGGAATGTGCGAACATTGACAAAGTAACCGATTGGACAACCCTCATCAGAACCTACTTAGAATCAGGAGAATTACCGGAAGAAATGTCGGCGCGCCTTAAATCTTCCTCAGTGGTCGCCTTTGAAATGTAAACTGCATCGCCAAACTCATGCTCTACCATGATCTGGGAAAGCGCTTCCAGGTCCGCAGGAGAACACTCATCTGCAAGAGAAAGTGGTTACGCGACGCCTTGGTGTTTAAGCACCAAGAGACGCCTCCCTTAAAAAAGAAATACCGCGACTTCCAATTGGAATTGCGGGTCCTAAAACCTTGGACAATGGGACAAGCTGTATCCCAAGATCGACTAGTAGGATCGGGACTATGAGAGACGAAAAGAAAGATGCCTAAATTGTTGGTTTCAAGACGATAAAAATGCCTAATAAAAAAAAAAAAGAGAATAAGGATATCCTCGATCGTGACAGAAAACCTTAAAACCTACCCAAACTCGAAGAGCGTTTGGGGAAAGTTGGGTAGGGGAGACACCATAGTAGGTGCACATTTCTATCAACTCGGGACAATAGGGAAATCGTAAACCCGCATCAATTTGAAATGGGAAAATGGTCTCCTCACCGGACCGAGGAATACAAACTGGATGTGGATTTTCAGGGTCCACCTCGTCGGGAATGGGGTAACGAGGACAAAAGATGTCATCCATTCCCGACTCCTCGACAACCTTTTCGTAGAGGGCTTTAGAAAATGTGTTTGGTTTAGGATTGGAAAAACCAGGAGAGAAAATGATGCAAGCCTCACCTGAAAGCCGAGAACTCCTGAATTCCTTCGACATGGCTCGGTGCAAAGTTTAAATGCGTCGACGAATGCAGTCTGAAGAAACTGGAGCAATCTTATCTCGGACAAGGAAAGGCGTCGCTAGAACAAAAGTAAAGGTCGGGAAACATCGGGAATTCTAGAGAGAAGGATGAGAAATTCTACAGAGATAAAGCTTAAAAATGACGAGTGGGACCTCAAATGACCGAAAGAAGGAATTTATAGGGGAAGAGGTGTCGGTTCAGATGCCTGGTTCGATAAAAACAACGGTTCGACTGACCCGTTTGATAAAAAATTAAATGGTTTGGATACCTCAGTTGGGATTTGTAAAACCAAACCAGACGACGTTTCGGGTAAATTAACGGTTTGGCTATCAACAGTTTAGTATGACGGTATGCTTCTTTGAAAGCTAAAAGGTCATCTGGGTTCAACAATTATGACGGGTTGCCATGTGTCACCCGTGGATACGATGGTTTCGAAAAACCAATATTCAGAAGCACAATGGTTAGAAGCGCAAGCATCGAAATACAACGGTCAGAAGATCCGTAAAAGGCGAACCTGACTATCCTTTAGAATCCAGCATCCTAGGATTGTAAAGGTGTGCCACTGTAATAAAAGGGAACTGGGACGCCTTTAAGCCCAAGGGAGCCGCCTTTACACCCAAGGGCGAGCCTCGCCCGGTTATCCTTCGGAAACTGGGACACCCTGATGCTGAAAGGGGCGCTACTATAATAAAAGGAAACCGCCTTCAAACCCAAGGAAACCGCCTTTAAATCCAAGGGCGAGCCCTGCTCACCCTTGGCTTGGGGGGCAAGATGTTGGAAATTAATCCGCATACCTTTAGTAAAACCGACTCGAGTAAAGGGCGCGCGCCTTAGGTAGGTCTAAAAGGTGCGCCCTTGAGGCACGCCTGACCTAACTTTTCATTGCCTCTATGGCCAGCACAAAGCTCTATACCGGATAAAAGGTAGTGGGGAACAGTAATGCGGGACAAGGGTTATATTAGAGGAAACAAAGGTCTTATGTTCAGGGCACCATACACAGTGCGCCCGACGCTCCAGGATTCGAGGGATGACTAGGGTTAAAGTCAAACCATAGTCAGGTTAGAGTAGATAGCTATAAAAAAACACTCATATGCATAACATGTTAAGTGCAATATTACATACTTGAGCTACATATTTATTCTACAAACAAACTCTCGACTGACTTGATCGTCGGAGGGGAAACAACGGGAACACCCGGGCTTTCCTTCTGTGCAGGTTGACGGAGCGGCACGAAACCAAATCGGAAAGCACCGGAGAAGACCCTACCGGTAAACGTGATTCAACAATAGGGCTCTTATGAGAATCCATGCTACACTTGACATGGATGAGATTATTTCAAAGGTTGAAAGCCTAGGTAGGTCAGTTTCAGTGTGCTTTACTAAAGTACATCAAGAACAAAACTTTGACTTTATAAAACCAAACCAAAGCTTCCAGTTATTTCAGTTTTGGGAGATGGAGAATGTCAAATTAAGCTCAAACATATGTTTTATGTTTAACCTTGAATATCCTTTAAATACTATTAAGAACTTCTTCATGTTTCTATGTGCTTACTCATAATGTTTAGATTCCAATTAAGTCAACTTCAGAATTTTGCAAGATTTATTATCACGCTCGAATGTCCTTTCAGAAAACTACAAGTGTCCTTCCTCGAAGAAGTCATAAGGGTTACGAGGATTCTAGAAGAAAAGGCAGTGATGAGTTAAGCATATGTTATATTTGATGTTTTGTAAGTCTCAAAGTCGATGATTTTTGTAACTCTCCAAGTCGAGGTGGATCAATAAAATTGTGTTGTTTTCTATTTTGGATTGACAAACAACAATTATTATATGCAAATAATTGATTTAGTATATAAAAAATAACTTTCAATTATTGTACCAATTTTATTTTAAACATGTTAAGTATCTAAAGTAGAATATAATAAATTTAATGGTAAATATATCCCAATACTGACCATATATTTTATTGGTAAAGGATGCATATAACGATATAGAATATACTTTTTTATTAATGAGATACTTCGTTGATTAAAGTGGTTCTTTTTATCGGTGACTTCTATCTTATTGGTAAAAGATATACTGAGCACGCTTTAGCGATGAAAATGAATTTTACGGATGACTAAGCTTCGCTAGTAAAATTGACATTTAGTAAATTTGACATTTTTTTAGTGAAAGAACCCTCACAACTTCCAAGAATTGCTACTTTTTTGTACTAAAATGTGATTTCCATTATATAAAAAACTAAAGGAAAACGAGTTTGGTTTGTTATTTGCCAGAATTGTTAAATTTAGTCTGTTTTAAAAAAATAGTTAAATATCACATTATCTGTTTTTAGTCAGATTTGAAGTTTCCCCGTTAAAGTTTAAATTGTAAAATTTCATTATCTCATGTTTGACCGAATTTGAGTTTGACCCATCCGTCAACCTTTTCATACAAATTTAACAAAATAAGTTTAAAAAATTGCAAAAATAATATAAACTTTAAAAAGTCACATGTTAGATCTTTTAAACTTGTTCAAATATTACAATTAAGTTCCGATTAGATGTGCTCGATTGAGTCGTAATCGAGAGGGCTCAGGTCTGAGTCTTAACTCATACCGACCTCCCATGGGTGGGAGATTAAGTATGGGTCAAGATCCAGACCCGCCCCCTGCCCCAATTAGTTCTCAATCAAATTAGGGGTTAGAGGGACTCCAATTCAACTTTGATTAGAATTCATTATCAATTCAAAATCGATACTCATCATCATTCTTAGGATAATCGCAATTATATATTTACTGTGTTTTTTTTTTTGGTTAAAAAATAACCCTCTAATTTGGGTGCACGTACTATTTCAGTTTGAAAAAATTTCGACATAGAATCTCCTTTTTATTTATTAGGGTTAATTATCAAACACATACCTGAACTTGACATGGTTTGGCAAGTAGGTAGCTAAACTTTTTTTTTGTTGCAAGTAGGTTCCTTGACTTTTATTTATTAGCAAATATAGACTTCCATCCTATTTTTCGTTTATTATTTACGGATTAAATCATGTGATTCCCACGTGTATAACTAATTTAATGGCAATGCATTGCATTGCATAGACGAAAATACCATTATTTTCTGTATATTAGGGTTACCGAATTTGAAACACACAATCAAATTCAACACATAAGATAGTGCAAGTAGAGCTTCACTCTGCATGTCATCGTCTTCATATGCTTCATGTAAGTCTCATGTCGTTGATGTTAAATACTGCAAGTGTAGACTTGTTGCATAAGTAATTCCAGGTTATACTTAGGATAATTTTGCACAAAGATTCTACAGGTGCCCTAATTTCGACAAGATATGTGAATTGAACTGTTTAATTGTCTATTATTGAGTTTGATTTTGATTTTGCTTCCAATCTTTGAATTTTAGAAAAAAAAACTTGTCTTGGCTAGACGTTGTTTCTCCTGGTATGATCCTGAAATGTGCTCTCATGGGCGAAGGGTCGTTGCTAAATTCCGACAAATTCATGGTCAAGCAGATGAAACTTTGGATAAGTATAAAAGAAGGGAGAGACTTTACTTTTTTGGGTCATCTTTACTTGATTATGCTTGTAGTGATGTTCATTGTACTTACAGTTGTGTTTACAATCGTGTTTAGTGTTTAACTGGTGAACAACCGTTGTTTAGTGCTTGTGTAGTGTTATTAAGGTCTGTTTAGTGTTTGTAATGATGGATGTTGCAGAAGCTAATCAAGGGTTAATTACTTAATTGGTTACACATGTTTGACCATTGTGCGGAATGGTTACACATGTTTCAAAATGTGATTAATTGGTTTTGTTGAGTGACTTAATGGTTAGACATTATTTTTACAATGTGACTAATTGGTTAATCTGTTACTGAACCATCAATTTTTCCATCAATTCCGCATGTGCGTAACACGTGACCCCTGTTTAACTAAATTACCCTTCCGCCCTACTGCAAGAGCATCTCCATATGTAGTCCCCTTCCCTGATCATTCTTCGGGTCTCTCTTTCTTAGACCAAACCAGCTCCATAAGAAGCAGATCTAACCCAAAAAAGAAGTCAGGAATCCAACCACAAATGTCAACTGATCGTCTCCTGCAGCCACAAATAAGATAAACAATTTCCATCACCCATCAGATGAAGAAACGAAGCAAAATTATTACTTGGATGGAGGAAGCAGCGCCAATGGAGGGGGCGGAAGAGAACAATTGAATGGAATCCTCTTGATCACTGTTTCGTTCTTTCTTCTTCTCTCAAAGATCAATGGAATTTGCAGAATAGAAACTGGAGAAGAGTGATTGAGAGATGCTTAAGTTATGAACTTCCAAGTTAATGATCGGAATTTAAACAAAAATGAGTTTGGATGGATATTTAGATAATTCTCTCAAATCTCAATCAACTGTGTGGTGGTGACATTTTCTAATTTGTCTATCTGAAATTATTTGACAAATTAAGTTGTTCTTCACTAGGTCGTTCAATTTCTTGAATCAATTGCTTTTCCAATTAATTGTTCTTCACCAAGTTGTTCTCAATCAATTGCTTTCCCAAATTGAAATTCTTCAACTTCATTGTTTGATCTATGGAGAGAGGGAAATTTTGTTCGTTAAGATTATGATCCATCACAGTTTGTAATTCATATACTAATATTCTGGTCATTTTGATGCATGCTTTTGGCTGCATTATTTCGAATTTCTGCAGAAATTTGAAAGCAAAACTACAATTAACAAAGATATGATCGGTCGGTTTCTGTTTCTCCAAGCAAAGATTAATGCGAAAGGGATATACGTTTAACCCGAGTAATAATTATCAATTTCAACATATTAATCACATTTTAAGAAAATATACATAACCATTTAATCACATTACAAGGAACATATGTAACCATTTAATCAAATTTCAAGTTAGAATGAACTCTTTAATTTAGAAACTATTCAATGAAACCCAGGATTTGAATAACTAAAACCCAGGTTATGAAGAGCATTAATACATAATTGAAACCCATTTCAACAAATATTCAACAACAAATTCAAATACAACTACTTATTTAGTACATTGATCAAAAGATGGGAGCACACATGAAACTTAGGTTCTGAAGAACATCAGTACAGAATACATCTTCTTGCTTCCATTTCAACAAAAGATGCAACAACAAATTCAAACAACTACTTGTTTAGTATAGAATACATCTTATTGTCATTGAAATCCTCGATTCAGTGCCTTTCTTCCACTCCCACCTTATTCATGCTTCCACTCCAAGTAGGGTTCTTACCAAAATTAGTGTTTTTTCACAATCGAACAAAAAATGGGACGAAATACTCAAATTCCTTGCAATTACTTCAAAATTGGAGCAATCGTGGAACCTCCAGACTGCTCTAGGCGATTGGGGGATGAACTCACTAGTTTTCTTCATTCATCTTCAACCATGGAACCTCCAGACTCTTTCTTCATCTTCAACGACTGGTTTATTCATCTCGGCTACTCGACGATTGGGTTCAAAATTCTATTCACTTATAATAAAAGAGTCAAGGACATTTTCGTAACTTCATATGAGTTTAGGGTCACATGATAGGCACATGACTGAGTTAACGGTGATTTCTGACGATGAACAGTAGCAAAACCAATTAGTTACATAGAAAAACTAATTAGTCACATGTTGAAACATGTGTAGCCATTATGAACAATGGTCAAACATGTTTAACCAATTAAGTAATTAACCTGTTAATCAATGTAAGACATTTTGCCGACGAAAATTGTAGCTTATTAAGGATGTTGCAACTAGATGTGTAGAATTCGTACAATTCTGCAGAATGGTTCATGCAAAAACCATTATGCAGAATTGTTCATGCAAAAACCATTCTGCAGATATTCGAAAGCAAATTGGTTTCGATCGGAACCACTCAACATAAACCATTTTACAGGTAGCACTTCTTGGCCAAATGATCACAATTTTCCAGAATGGGAAATAACAGTTACTCTGCAGCTACTGAACCACAATTTATGCTCCCCATTGAACCAAACCTCACAACCACAATTTGGCGGGAAAAAAAAAGAACATATAATTCATTTACTTCATTTCAGCATTGTCAAAATGAATACAATTCAAAGTCAAGGAACCATAATTTGTTTTCAAATAGGAATGGTTGATTACAATCAAATGCAGCAAGTATACAATTGAGGAATGCATTAACTAGTTCCCTATTGCATTTATCGCTTCCATTGCTGATAATCCACCCAAAATTGCCCTATTACATCCTGGACATGATTATCCACAAAATGCGGTACTTGAACCCTTCTTGATCCACAAAATGCATGATGTACTGCAACTGTGAAACTCACATGCATCATTACTCACATTCACAACTATTTAACCACAACGATAGTTACATAAAATCTTACCTACGGCATACGCAACGACTGATCAATGTCAATTAGGGGTGGCAATTTCTGATACAAAACGATTCAACGATCTGCATTTTACACGATAACAACACGACACGATTACTAAGCGTGTCTAAACAACTCATATACGTTAATCATGTCTAAACACATCTAACATGCAAATACATGACAAACACACGTTTAAACACGATTAATTAATTGTGTCTAAACGTGTCATGTCTAATCGTGTTGTGTCCAGTCGTGTCGTGTATAATCGTGTGTCATTTCTACACAGTTACAGTAACCCTAAATCCCTAATATTGTACTCCTAATTTGTGTTTATTTATGTGTGCAGAATGATTTGTGAACCATTTCATGTTTGTTTGTATTTTGTATGAGATGAATGTTAGTGGAATTTTACCGTGTCGTGTTTTATCATGTCGTGTTACCGTGTCGTCTGTCATGTGACACGTTTATTAAACGTGTCGTGTTCGTGTTTGGCTTTTGGAGGCACGTTTAAAACTTATCCATTTAGACACGACACATTTATTTATATGACACGATTAGACACAACACGACATGTTTGCCACCTCTAATGTTAATGACTAGCCTTGCGATTGTCCTTCTTGAATGACATGACCTCTACATAATTCAAAGCAAGCAATAGTTGAAGTCGTTAATCTACATAATGCTGCAAAGCACAAAGCAAAAAACGGAATGATTTCAACCTGAGCGTGTACCCCTCTTGATTCACTCTCTGCTTCTTCATCAGAACACAACGGTGTTACAATCCTATCACTCTCATAAGTCATCTAAGTATCCACTAAGTTGAATGTAATTGTTCTTCTACATGTTCTTTTGTTCTTCCATTTCTCTGACTTGAACCACCTTGCTCAAACTCTTCTGCTTGTCTACTTGCTTCTTCCCAGAACTCTACATCACTATCTTCATATGATTCTTCGAACGAATCGGGAACATTCTCTTCATCATATTCTTCTTCTGAACACAACTCCAGTTAGGCAACCAATTCAGCTAAAGTTGGTTGATCTCCATTGTCTTCATCACAGATTGTTGGACCACTACTACATTCTCCCACACATAGGCTAGAGTTTGACCCAACACTTGCATTAACCACTGCTGGAAATTTCGCTTTTGCCGACGAAATTTTTTCGTCGGGAAAAATCTATTCCATCGGTAAATATAAAATTTTGTCGGTAAACGTTTCGTCGGGGAAAGTTTACCGACTAAATATGTCACAAATATTTCGTCGATAAAAGCAATTTATTTGTCGACGGAATTGTTTCCGACAAAGATAAGTTTTTCGTCAACAACTTATACTTTTGCCAACAAAATTGATTTGGTCGGCAATGTCAATTTCCTCGGCAAATATCCTTTTACCGACAGAACGACTTTCGTCGGTACACACTCTATGCTGACGGAAAATTATGTCAGTAAAAGAATAATTCATTTTTAAAAAATTAATAAATGTACAAATAAAAAACAATATTGTAAATTTACAAATAGAGAAATTTACAAATAGATAAATTTACAATATTCAGAAACAAGATTTACAATATTGTCTGATTTACAATTTTAAGGTAGATTTTGATGAGGTGTAGTTTAGAGAATAAGTCAATGTGACATCAGCTGCTAGCCTGGGGTCTTTTTCATCAAAAATATGATGCTCACTGCTAGTTATAAGACTATGAAACTTATATGATTTTTCATCTTCGTACCGTGTCCTTAACCAACCCACCAGATGTAAAACAACATGCGTCATCTAAAGGTGAAAGAACTTTTTCCTGCAATAGAAAATCATATATAAACTAAAAAAATGTATACAAGAAGCTAAAGTACTTACTCAAAACAAAAGAACAGCAATCAACAATGTGAAAAAAAACACGATACTGAGATCAAATAGGTTAGGGATTTAGTTACCTCACTCGCATTGTCGAGGGCCCTTTCCATAAGGTATAAGTCACATATGATTTGAGTGTTGCTTGTTTCTGCCAAGAACAAAGAAAAAAATGATTGTATTCAAGTAGGTATATAACAAAGTTAGACATTATGATGATGAAAGATCATCATGAATCACTAATGCGAAAAGAAATGTTACATGGCATCCTTTAGTAATATGGGGAATCATTTCAGCATATTCTTATGAATAAGTCCAAAAACTAAGAAGTCTACCAAAATCTGCCAAAACAAAAATATACGAAGAGTTACCTTTCTCCCTTCACTCAATTTTTGCCTAACTATATGTCACAATGTTAGCTGACACCAAATTAGCAAGATAAGAAGGCTACATGAAAGAAGTCTGTGACAACGATTGAAAATGAAGGTGTACATTTACTGGTTGCAGGAACTGATTAACTTCATGTTGTGCCCTTGAATCCTCTGAAGCTTAAAAAACTCCAGGAGACACTGTGGTTGATGCATTAGGAGCAGAACTACTAATTGTAGGAGTGTAATCAATGGCAAGCTGAACAAACTCCATAGCATCTTCAATTGAAGGTTCTGGCATCTTCAAAGACAAAATTGACAGAATCTAAATGCAAATGAAGTACCATAGAAAGAAAAAGTGAACCTAATAAGTGTGCGCAATAGCTCCATCATCTTCGCCTTAACAACAATCGGTTGATTATCCGGCAGGCAACCCTTCCATGTGTTACCACAACCACCAGGATGCTTGTGGTGCTTTCTGATACGTCCATGGTTGGTACTAACATGGCCACGCTTCTTGCGATTCTTCTTGAAGTGATTCGTCATCTTCTTCTTTCCTTCCGCTTCACTTCTGTGTGGCGGGGGCTAAGCTCGTGAAATCCTGAGATCTAGGATTTTGACAATGAGGATCACATTTGTTATGCATGAGGTGGAGAGGAGATGGCTACGTGATTTTTTTCTGAGTTATGTGACTGGAGCAGTTAGGGGATTTTAATTTTTAGTTCATTACAAAAATTAAGATTAATATATATTAAATATTTGATAAAAAGTAGTATAAGTGCTATTTGGTTTGATGGTAAGGAAATTTGGTATATATTACAAGGTCATGTGTTTGAAACAAGTCGTGGACATTTTTTTAACAAAATAAAATCGGTTACTTTGCTGACAGAAATTTCAGTTTTGTCGGTAAAAATACATGTCTTTATCGATGATATTTAAAAATCATCGGTAAGTCATCGATAAATTAATATTTATCGACGTAATGTACATACCGTCGGAAAAGATATATATTTTTACTGACGATATTACGTAATGTCGTCGGTAAAAAAACATTACTAACGAAAATAAAGATTGTCGGTACAAATAATATTTACCGACAAAATTTTAGTTTTGTCGGTAAATTAAGTTTTACCGACGATATTGTTTTTCTGTTGGTAAATGAGGGAATTTCAGTAGTGAACCCTTAGCCCACCACTTTTGTCTACTGATCCACCACTTGGATCAATATCATGTAGCCCAACACCTGCATTAACCCTTAGCCCACCACTTGGATCAACATCAAGTAGCCTAACACCTATGCCCACTAGCTCAACGATGGATGTAGGAATGACAGCATTATTCTCATCAACGTGCCCTACAACATCATCATGAAGAGTTTGACATGGACCAAACAAGTATAACCTCATGATCATGTCATTACCTACCTAGTTTATTTCAGTCCTAGTATCATCATCACTACTAATGCTATACACGCTACATTCAAGTTTTTCAAAAGTCAGGTTGTGGTAGATTTCATCATCGGAGTTAAATTACAGCATTTTCATCATCGGTGTTGTATCCATTCGAAGCCTTCTGCAAAATTATTAACAATAATAAGTTTTCCAGTATCAATGTGCAGAATTTATGTGCATCACAACTTCTACCGTAGTGCCAATCTATCTTCTATATGGATGCGACAGATCAAGACAATAATCGTAGAAATCTAACCTAAACCTTTATCCCACACGATCAACCCAAAAATTTCACATATTTGGTACAATAATAAAGTGAACACATGAAACCCTAAACTAGTCGTCCAAACAGGAGATATTACATATGATTACGTGAGATATGTCGGTCACACCTCTCCAATTCACAACAGAACAAAGCTTCACGAACCAGGATGAATCTTAACGACGATCATAGCATGTAAAAATGACATTAGGGATAGAGCACCATAGATTCTAGGGCACGGAGAGTTCGGAGGAAGGAACTGAAAACTAACTGAGAAACGAAAGGTGTCTGAAATTGAAAGTTTGTCAGCCAAAAGGGCATTTTCGTCATTTTCATTCTCAAACAAGATTTTGCGCCAAATTTGTTATACACGTGGGAATCAAGTGATTTAATCCGTCAATAATAAATGAAAAATAAGATGGAGGTCTATATTTGTTAATGGGAAAAGTAGGTAAATGCACCCAGATGTTTATTTTTTTTTTGTAATTGGACCCATATGTTTTTTGGCGTATGTTATGTCACCCGTATGTTTTAATTTGTTGTTAATTGGACCAAACGTTAATTATACCCGTTAGCTGTTACGTGATAATCATGTGCGAACGTTTATTTTGAAAGAATGCAATGTAAAAAGACAAGTTTACCCTTTTGACATCCCATCACCTTCTTTGGAAACCGATTATTTTCTTCCATACCCATCACCTCCTTTCGACTCCCCCCCCCCATTTGAGAAGTTCTCAAAACCTAAACCTCCCTTTGCTCCGACTCCGACGTCTCCCCCGTGGTTGTGACTGCGACGAAGTGGCCCGGTGACTCCGACGAAGAAACTCTATTGCGGCTCCAGTCCGACCTCCGATTGCAGCGATCTCTTCGAATTTGTAGAGAAGCTCGGTTGCAGGGTCTCCGTTTTGATTTAGGGTCTCGGTCAGCAGCAAGGTTTCGGTTTAGGGTTTAGGTCTGCAACAAGGTTTCGGTTCGGCAAGGTGAGTGCTTCTAAGTTTCGAATTTGATGATTGCGTCGATTTGTAGATATTGCTGCAGTAGTTGATTGACTGGATTTGTAGATATTGATGGGTTTGGTTTTTTGAATTTGTTAGGTAAGTTATGGACAAGGATAGTGGGCAAAACCGAAATTACATGTTGACGATTCACCACAACGGACAGTTTATTGATGGAAATTGGGTTGGACAAACCGAAGTGACTGATTTAGAGAGGAATATACTCAGTTATGAGACAATGGAAGTGTTCATGGAGTATTACGGATTAGTAGTGGGTGGGTGTATTTGCTATCTCCCTCCTAGTGGTGATTTGAAGACAGATTTAGAAGTGTCGAAAAGTGATGAAGACGTTTCTGAAATGTTGGAGAGGCAGGCTGGAAGTTTGGATTTGTCGTTGTACGTGTTGGCACCCTTCGATCCTGATGTATGTACGAATGATCTATTTATGGAAGCCATTCGACTAAAAGCCATGCAACGGATAGAAAAGTCATTGGAGAGTCAAGTTTTGGCAGATAAAGGTAAACGTCCCATGGAAGAAGACTATGCGTTGTCTTCATCATAGGAGACAGATTCACTATCGGATGCTATATCCGATCCAAATTGGAAAGCCGGTAAAGATGACAATGACGAAGACTATGAAGATGAGGGCCCCGATGTTAATCTTTCCGCGAAGAAGAAAAGCAAAGATAAGGGCCCCGATTATGAGGCTGGTGCAAGTTCAGGTATCCACCGGACAGGATTGAATGAGGGTGAGTTTGAAGATTTACTATACGGTGGAAACATTGAAGATTGTCTAACTGGGAAAGTTCATGTTTTCTAGTTTGTTAGGTTCGATGACTTCATTTTGTTGGATATTATGTTTGTTAAACCTTTGTGTTGGATATTATCTAAACAGGTTGGTCTCATGGTCTGTGTTGAATGTTCTTGTGGATAATGTGTAAACCTTTGTTTGGGTGGATTTTCTTTAAACATGTTGGTTTGTCTGTTCTATTGGATAATGTGTGTTCTGTTGGATTTTCATGTCGAAACATATGGGTGCTTTCACCCAATTTCTTCCAAACATAAGGGTGGAAACACAAACTATACAACAAACATAATGTACAACTGAATATCAACGTACATAACTTGTGGGTCCACAAAGTATTCATTAAACAATTATCAAGTACAACTGAATGACAATGCACATAACTTACACACTATACAACAAACGTTTTAAACGTGGCTACATCTTCAACATAAGTCCAGCAATAACGAAAAATAATAACACTATAACACACAGATGTTGCTGATTTCTGCTACGCAACACATAAATTTGATTGTTGAGTTTAGATTCATTTGACACAAATTTGGTCATGGCTCTCCTTCCATACACACACATCGGTGAATCTGCTCAAGCGAAGAAATCACAACCCCTTTTCAATAGCTGCATAGTGGTAAACAGAAATTAGGATTTCCAAAAAACTCATTTTTTCGGAATACACTAATCGACCATATCTTCGAAATTAACTCAAGGAATTGACAACATTACCTGGTATCTCGGACATGAAAAGAACAGACAGACGAAATTTTTCATGGTCCAAACTGTTCTCGCACGGGTTTGTAGACCGCAATAGCACGGTGGTTCCTCATAGGCCATATTCGGGTGAGGTGCGAAAGGGGAAGAAGAATCAGAAGAAGATTCACAGTACTTACCGGACCTCATCTTAAAAACGGAGAAGACGCATCAGAGGCCGAACGATAGAGGAAGGGAGAAGACAAATGAAAAAGGGAAGAAATACAAAGACTTTATCAACAGAAAGTGCCTAGGGTAGTTTAGGTATATACATTTATGAGTCAGGCACATGACAACCACGTGAGTCTAATTTAACGGAAAACATTTCAGAATGGACGGAAAGGTCCAATGACCAACAAACATAAACATCTGGGTGTAATAACAAATATCATGGGTGCAATTATCAATAGGTGCAAACATCCGGGTGCAATTTCCTACTTTTCATTTGTTAATAAATAAAAGCTAAGGAACCTACTTACTAATAAATTAGTTATTTCTTTGTTAAATCATATAAGTTCATATATGTGTTTGATAATTAATCATATTTATTATTATCCAAATCCACAGTTATCTTTTGTTTACAACTTTTTCCCGTTAAGCCTTGTCGCGGTTTTTTGTTTCCATCTGCCGACTTAACTGATATTTTTTATTTCTTGAGAGGAAGAGGGAGATTATTTGTAGTTTCCTCGTCTCGAAGACGATTGCTTCTGATCTCAACTGACGCTTAAGATGGAGGCACCTCCAGAGAACGAAATCTGCTCTGTTTGTCATGGAGTTTTCAACGTTCCTTGCCAAGCCAATTGCTCCCACTGGTTCTGCGGTTCGTTCGTCTTCCTTACTTGTTCCTTCAACTCTCTTCTATTCCACCTTAAGTTGCTTGCTGCTATAGGTTTTGATTCTTCAGTCAACTTGACACTTACGTTTTCCAAGAATCACATCGGTTAATCGAGATTTAGCTATCCATAAGTTTTAGTGTGTTTTTTTAATTAAATGCGGGGATTCCTCCAGGGAATTGTATAATGCTTGTATGGGATCATGGATCAGCTCTTCAGCCTTGCAAGTGTCCCTTGTGTCGTCGAAAGATCACACTTTTGGTTCCTGAGTGTGCTTCATCGCGGCTGCGTCAGGACTCTAGGGTTGCTGACATTCTTGGCAAGGTTGAAACCTACAATCGCCGCTTTGGTGGAAATGACAATGGGATTATTCAGGTACGAATTCATCTATCATAGTTTTGCTGTTTGAGTGGATTGATCAGTTATCTAGGTCATGTGAAGCTGTCATGATGAGGAGAGATAATTGTCACCAACTGAAGTGTCAGGAATGTCAACCACTTAACTTATAAGGAAGTGTGAGTTTATGTAACTTCTTATCAAGATCATTCTCATGGGTTCTGAATGTTGCTTTTCCCATTCAGAGTCGGACATTGTTCAGTTAATTTGTAGTATGCGACCCTCAACTTATCTAATAATACCAATTACTAATTGATACAAACTAGTGATCATGATATTTGAGGGATCGGAGATTTATGGCAGAACATTTGCATGTTTTTTTATGTACCTTCTCCACAATCCTACATATTTCAGATAGGCCTTATTAGCCTCTTCTCCGAAGGCATCTTAAGTAATCAGAGAGATAAATGCTTCTTAATTTCTTTTTATATGCGGTGATATAACCACAGAGTTTACTTTATACAAGATTAAGTGCCCTCTTATCTAATGGAAAATTCACTTATTGACAGTTTTATCATCTTATCTGCACATTCAGTTGGTATGCATAGTTTTGGATTCAGTTTTAATCTATCATTATTATTACGTCAGAGAATGCAAGACCTTCCTTTCTTCATCAGAAGGCTCACTCGAGAAATGATGGATCCTGAAAGATCTCTTCCGCTTTTCATCAGGGCACGCGTCTTTCTTGCAGTAAGTCTCTTATTCTCCCTCAGTAGAGATAATGTGCCGCTTAATCTACTCATTCTCTGTTATTTAGTAAAAGAACACGCGACTTGACATTTTTTTTGTTGGTAGTTACTACTTTGGTCTGGGACTTAACATTTTAAGTGAATGGAAATGGCTGCTACGTATACTACTAGCTGAACCACTATAGATTAAAAGCTTAACGTGTCCTGCATTATTGTAACGTAAAAACCCATTGCTAGACTTCTAGGATGTTGAAAGTTAAAATAATTTTATGAGACTGATCTGTTGTGACTTTTCAACAAATTCTTTGGTGAACTTAATTTGTCAGAAGAGATGGATAAATTAAGCATCATTACTGCAACTCTGTCAAGCTTTTGAGCCTTCAGCTCATGAAGTTGATTCATTTTTGCTGTTAGTTTATACAATTAATAAAGCAAAAGTTTTTCCAAAGCAGTGCACTTCCTTGGATCGTTTTGTAATATCTCTATCGGCATTGCCATATGCTCTTTCCATGCTTTCAAACCAAACTGTTGCTACTGAACAAAGGATGTAATTTTAATTGGTCCAATTTCTTTTGTTTGGTTTGAATGTTCTTTTGTACATAGTAATATGGAGGATCCATACGTAGAGGCTTCTTTTTTGTGATCCGTTTTTCAAATTTACTTTTCAGATGCTTGTGAGTGTTATCTACGTTGTAAGTCCTGTTGATTTCATCCCTGAAGGTACACTTCCTCCTCCTCCCTATCTCTTTGATCGTCTCATGATCATAAGAAGTATTCAGGCAACTGAATGTGTAGTTTGTATTCTTTGTTTCAGGCATCATGGGCATCCTTGGGTACTTAGATGATGCGATCATAGTGCTCATTTGTTTCCTCCATGTTGCTACTCTTTATCGGTCTGTCCTCTTCTACCGTCATGGTGGTTCTTGAAACAACATATGGTTGATTTAATGAGAAGTAGTTACAGGATCCTTAGATTTTGTTCAGAATGTGTATGTATTGGCATAATTCAACAACTTTGGGGATCATTTCAAATTTGAACACAACCGCTGTTTTCATTTGCATCATAAGTAGAATTGTAGATCTATCTCATCAACTCTATATCGGTTGTGTTTGTCCGTCCAAACAGAACTATTCTCCTTTTCATTCTGCATACTCTTATGGTCTATAATCATTGCAAGGTATGAGACATGTACCACATTGGTTGTATGGGCAACCGTTGTGGTGTTTATAAGCTAAATGAGTTCTCTCATCTAATAGACTAATTTATTGGGTTAGACTGTTCCATTTGACTTATAACAATTGATATTAGAGTCAGACTTTGGAGTGGTGGCTCGCGGAATGGTGACCTAGAAAAAATCAACCAACAAGGGCTCAGAGTGGTGGCTTAGAAAAGCTAGTCGTGACCGTGACCAACGAGGACGTTGGTCTCCTTAAGGGGGACGAATGTTATGGTCTATGCCCATTCTAAGGTATGAGACATGTACCACATTGGTTGTATGGGCAACCATTGTGGTGTTAATGTTTATAAGCAGCATGAGCTCTTACATTTGGTACAAGGAGTTGATAATATTAGAATCAGTTCAAAATGTATTGCTCTAAATTCAGAAATCCGGCGTTTAATTCTTGAAAAAGTGCAGAATGGGGTGGCGGCATAGTTTAAAAGATGAGTAGTGGATAAGTTAATTACGTAAAAGAAATTGAATTTTAATTTAGGTTTATATTTAATTTTTAACCTGGAGTTATTTGTTTTCAGTCATTATGATTGATATTATGTTGAAATTAAATTATATATTTATTTTAAAAAATATTTATATATAAATAATTGGATTATGACTTATATAGTTATATATCGTTAATGGGGTTAAGTTTTAATTTTTAAGGTTCAAGTTTTTTTAATCAAACATTTAAATCTCATTTTAGATATGAGTGTATGGTTAATTCAAAAGTCAATTTTAGTCAAATATTCATATCTTAATTTAGAACGAAATATACAATTAATCTGGAAGTCAAAACTGAATTAAATTTAGTGACTTCAATTATTTATCTATTTTATTTTTTTTAATATTTTTTTAAAGGAAAATTCATGGTCCAACATTTGTTGCACAAAATGGTTTTTCGCCCAACATGTTTTTTTGTCATGGTTAATAGTTCAATATGTGTGAAAATTATGGTAACTGGTCCCTATGTTAATTTTCTGTTAAAAAATTCCGTTAAATATTTTTCATATTTGTAAAATTAACTAAATATTCTAAATGATACAAATAAATTCTACAAACTTACACTAATGTTACAAACAAGTCCTGACTCGATTCGAGTCACACTGTGGGTCCCCTAGTTAGGGTTCGAACCCAGACGAGGTCACCCAACCTTGGGGACCTAGTTTTGGCTCGGACACATACCATAGAATCCCCGATTGGGGCTCAATTGGATCCCTAAGCATTTGAACTGAACTCAGCCAGGTTTGGTCCAAACCAATTGAGGTTTCAATTGAGCCCCAATCGGGTGTCCTATGGTCTGCATCAGAACCCAGATCATAGGAGCCCCAATCAGTGTCCTATGGTCTCGGTCCGAGCCCAGACTAGGTCCTCAGGTTGGGTGGCCTGATTTGGGTTCGTACCCTGTCTAGTGGACTCTTGTGGTGTCTCGAATCGAGTCGGAACTTGTTTGTAACATTAGTGTAAGTTTGTAAGGTTTAGTTGTAACTTTTAGAAAAATATTTGGTTAATTTTGTAAATATAAAAAATATTTAACGGAATTTTTTAAAAGAAAAGTAATTGAGATGTCAATTACCATAATTTTCAAACATCTTGGGCAAAAAACAATCGTTTAGATTGAAAAACCATTTTCGTCCAACATCATGCACCATTTTCAAACTTTTTTTTTTTTAATTAGGTATATGGCTTAAGCTACTGCCATTTGGACAATAAGCTTTGTGCGCTGCTACATTATTCTAGGTCATTTTTATAAATATTTTCTGGGGAATTTTTTTAAATAATAATATTTTTTTTACTCAAATGAAACTATGAATTTTTACTTGTTTAGTGAGGAACCACGAGTTGTTCAGTGAGGAACCACGAGGGGAACAAATGTCATTTTTAGGAGGGTAAATGATTCAAATACGTTATTTGCACCGCACCACTAATGTAAATATTTATATTTATATGTTTGAACATATTATTTACACTGCTTTTACTCTTCTATTTATTTTTTCGTTATGTATTATTATTTTTTGCCAAAGTGCGATCTTACCTTCATGCTCATCTTATTTTTTAAACACTAAATTACGATTAAATAAATAAAAAAAAAAAAAGGCTGAACACGGTGTGAATCGAAGCTCTAAATTTTATTTTGATTTCAATTCACACCTAAATTTACAAGTTTGAGTCAATTTGTAATTTAGTGTTAAATAATAAAGTGAAATATGAGACAGAAATAAAGAAAAAAAACATCATTAAAAATGTTGGATATTAATCTGCATACCCCCAGTTGAGACGACCCGAATAAAGGGCATGTCATCAACGAAACTTCAGGAGACTTTAAAGCCCACGCTCAGGGTCGGGGCGCACCACATAGACACCCCTAAAAGCGCGCCATAAAGGTGCACCCGAACAGAAGACTCTTTCCTTTACTGCGGCATGACCTGCACAAAGCTCCAGGCCGGACAAAGGGTAATGAGGAACAGGCATACGGGACAAGGATCCAGGAAACAAGGGCACCATGCACAGTACACCAGGCAACACAAGGCTCGAGGTATGACCAGAGTCAGAACTAAACCCCAGTCAGGTTAGAGGTGATGGTCATAAATACCATCATCCATCTTTATACAAGGCTAGGTATAACATTACATACTTATTTTCCTCTATAAACGAATATTCAACTGACTTGATCGTCGGAGGGGAAACGACTGGAACACTCAGACTTTTCTTCTGTGCATGTTAACAGAGCGACACATAGTCAATTGGGAAAGCACCCTTTACCGATAAACGTGATTCAACAAAAAATAATTAATGTATAAATGACAAGATTCATTCAAAAAAATATGTGCAGAACATGTTCTGCAAATGTAATAAACTATTAAACATGTCATTACACTGGTCAAACACCCAGACTATTTACCGGTTTACCCTTTAGGAAGAGGAGTTGCGCGGAGCCATTGCCGTTTGGGTCAACGAGGTGACTCCCCTTCTATCGTCTAAAATCAGGGCTCGGAGATGGAGAAGACCCTCTTTTGATTCCTCTCCATCTCCATCTTTCTACCTGAATCTAAACACGAACGAACAGTCTCTCCCTTGAGAGACACTGATCTAGCCAATCATGGCGATCAAGCAATTACTCGATGCTGTTCGCAGTTCACGCCGGGCCCTCTCTTCCTCATCTTTCTCTCAGTCCGTCCGATCAGCATCGACCTCACCCGCCATCGCAAATTCGGCAGACCTGCCTTTTCCGTCACCGCCTAATGTCATGATCTATGATAAACTCGCCGAGAAAGTTAAATCAAAGCTCAAACAGCTGGAGAACCCCGATCCCAGGTTCCTAATGTACGGATCTCCCCATCCCACTCTTGTCGATCACACTCGGATCCTCTCCGCTCCGGAGACACGTATCACGACTCTCCCCAACGGCCTCCGCGTGGCCACCGAGTCCAATCTCTCAGCACGCACCGCCACCGTTGGTGTCTGGATCGATGCTGGATCACGCTTTGAGACGGAAGAAACCAATGGCACTGCTCACTTTCTGGAGCACATGATTTTCAAGGGTATGACTAAAAACCCTGCTTTTAGCTGTCTTGTTTGACGATTAAGCCAAATTTTCTGTTTTCTGATGGCTGTTGCTTTAAGGTACTGAGAAGAGAACGACCAAGCAATTGGAAGAAGAGATAGAGAACATGGGTGGGCATTTGAACGCTTACACTACGAGGGAACAGACCACTTATTGTGCAAAAGTAATGGATGAAAATGTTAACAAGGCCCTTGAGATTTTGGCTGATATCTTGCAGAACTCCCACTTCGATGAGAAATGCATTACTCGCGAGCGAGAAGTGATTTTGCGGGAGATGGAGGAGGTATTTCATTGCCACTTTTTGTTATCAGCTATTTTTTTCATTTTTGTATTGCTACTGTAGATCTATATTATTTTTATTTTGTCAGTCTTTTGCTGAAATTTTGCTATCTCGAATACAAGATGGACTCTTTCTTGTTAAATAGCCTCTTTGATTCGTTATATCTATGGGTAAGAACAAAAGGAAGATATGTCAGATGGTTTGTTATTTGATTTTTGTTATGATAAGTTAATCTGTGGACCTATCTGATTAGATCGGTTAAGAGATGGTTCCAAGTAAAATGGTGCGGCGAACGGGTCAAGGGGATATTGCGGCTACTAGAGAGAAATTGAAGGACAGTTAGCTAGTACATAGTCTATTAATGGTGTGATATCAAAGCTGTAATTAGAAGAAGGTGAAAGGGAAAGGATTTGGACTAGTTATTTTATATTTGAGCAGTGTGAGCTTATTTAAAACTTGAACTCATATCATTGTATCTCAGAACTTTAGAGTTTAAAATGTCTAACTTGTCAAGATCTTCAGGTTGAATCGCAAACACAAGAGGTCATTTTTGATCATTTGCATGCAACAGCATTCCAGTATACTCCTTTAGGCAGAACCATTCTTGGACCAGCAGAAAACATCAAAACGATAACAAAGGCTCATCTGAAGAACTATATTCAGATGCACTATACAGCTCCTAGGATGGTATACTTCTACTGCAGTTATTACCTATTTAACGATATCCTTTTCTAAATTATTTTTTTCAAAATAATAATTATAAGTGTAAGCCTTTTTTCATTGTATAGGTTATTGTTGCTTCTGGAGCTGTGAAGCACGAGGATGTTGTTGAGCAGGTAAAAAAGTTATTCACGAAGCTTTCATCCGATCCAACCACTGCATCCCAGTTGGTTGCAAAAGAGCCATCAGTATTTACTGGTTCTGAGGTATGTGATATTTTCAGTTCCTAGAGTATTGTATGCAACTCTTTTGGTCCAACTACTAATTCTGGTGTGGTTCTTTTTGCAGGTTAGGATTATTGATGATGATAAATCTCTAGCGCAATTTGCTGTTGCTTTCAGTGGGGCATCTTGCACAGATCCTGATTCCATTCCTCTCATGGTAATGCAAACTATGCTTGGTTCATGGAACAAGAATTTTGGAGGTGGAAAGCACATGGGGTAAGTATCTCTCGTCTTTGAATGTTAAGTGTCATTTCGATTTTACTAAGATCTTATGCATGTGGTTCAACTGTAAGCAATTATCTCGATGTTTACTGAACAGCTCCGAGCTAGTACAAAGGGTTGGCATCAATGAAATTGCAGAAAGTATTACGGCATTCAACACCAACTACAAAGACACTGGTCTCTTTGGAATTTATGCTGTTGCTAAGGTTAGCTTAATTTCAATGGTGTCCACTATATTTAGTCTTATTGGGTGGAAGAACTTGTATGTGCAAAGATTTCTTTGCATCTCTTTAAGAATGTGACAAGCTTGGCTGGAGTTGATGTGAAAAATGGGTGTTGTGTTCTTTCCTCTTATTTTTTCGGAATGAATTGATATTGAATTCACACTGATCATGTGATGCTTTTTTTTTCTTTTTATGCCAGCCTGATTGCTTGGATGATTTGGCATATGCAATCATGTACGAGACAACCAAATTAGCTTACCGTGTTCTAGAAGCTGATGTAACCCGTGCCAAGAATCAGGTACTTTTACTGCTTGTTGATCTAGTAGTATTGACATGCATTATTTATTTCTCAGTGTGTTGTTTATCCATTAACTTAGTGTTTGTCAAATGATTTTCTGAAATATCATTCATGCCAATTGCCAAGAATAATAACCATGGTTGTTGTTCCTGCAGTTGAAATCATCGTTTATGCTCCAAATTGATGGAACAAGTCCCGTAGCTGAAGATATTGGCCGCCAGGTAATTAATTCATTGTCAAAGTAGAATAACTTGCACTAGTAATTTTACTGCAGTGAGTGGGTAGTTAGTTGATCCATGTATGGGACATGCATTGCAGCTTCTTACGTACGGCCGAAGAATCCCAAATGCTGAACTCTTTGCAAGGATTGACGCTGTTGATCCAAGCACCATCAAGAGGGTTGCAAATAAATACATCTATGATAGGGTACAGAACTAAGCTCTGCTCAAAATTGTTGAATTCATCATTTAATTAATCCCATTCATTGTGGATTGATTATTGCAGGATATTGCAATTGCTGCTATGGGTCCGATCCAAGGCTTACCTGACTACAACTGGTTCAGACGCAGGACCTACTGGAACAGATACTAAATTCTTCCTCATTTTCTTTTTCTCCCTGGTTCAGGTTATTTCCTTCTACAACAATCGTCCATCCATAAATGAATATATATATTTTTTCAAATTTGATGATAAAGAGGATACTGGTGGAGCCAGATACATATTTAGTTTAGGATTTTGTCAACAGAATAAGCAATAATGGTTGTAATGGTCGTCAGTTCAATGAATTTCTTGTTGGCTGGCCACTGCAAAGTTTGTGATGCTACCTACTTGAGTCTAAGATCATCACTACTGTTATTGGTTGTCCAATGCTGTCCTAGAACAAATCATTAATCAAAGTATTAGCAAGTTGTTATTTTTCCAAAATTCGAAATTGCATAAAGGAAATTAACAATTCCAACATGTTCTAATCCAATTATCAAAGAGGGAGATGAAGGAAGAGATAATACTGGAAAGAATAATGCAAGATTCTTAAAACTTCTTTGCAACATTATATCCTCATAGGCTATGATTGATATCCTTCTCAAATGATTGACAACTTCTGCAAATGAGTCTAATGTTGCAACCTCAGTAATTAGAGTTTCCAAACCCAATTCTAAGAATCTTGAGTTTCGATATTAAAGAGTAAGTTGTACAGTTAGAGTAGTGCCTAGAAATAGAAACGATTACAATTGATTTTAGATTTACTAGGTACAATGCATCTATATGGGTCACATATTTTACCCATATGATTGGATCAAATTTGTTTTTTTTTGCATAATAGAATCCACCCTTATGTCCTTATGTTAGTGTAATCTTTGGTCTCTTTATATTTTCTTGTTAAATAGTTGTGACACTCGTCCATGTCGGGCTAAATCAGTGTTACGTCGGCTTCATGTCATTACAACATAAATATATAATATAATAATTAATTTAAATAATATAAAAATGATTTTTTTTTTTAAAATAAATAAATTAATAATTAACTGAAAATTAAGAAGAAGGAAAATGTAAACATATATATATATAATGATATTCCATGATGTAGATTTGATTGAGGATTGAAGATTCTTACCCTTATTATTATTGGCCATTACCCTTATAACTATAACGCTAATTGCATGATGGAGATTTGATTGAAGTTGAGCAATTATTTACTCTGTGTTTGGATGATAGAATACGTAACAGAGAATAGTAATAGTTGATAATAATATAATATTGTTTGTTTGATGAATGGAATTCTAATTTTTGGTTGGTGAAATGATATGTAAAAAAATAGAATGAAATCATGTAAAATGATGTATACTATTTGCTTCAATAATTATAATATATAATATAAATATATTATAAAAAATTTATTCATTAATTTGTGAAGCTTAAAAATTAAGATTAATTAAATTAAAAAAAAAATTATTACAAACTTTAATTAATTAAATTTTAAAAATAATTAAATTGTAATTAATTAATTAAATTAAAATGTAAAAAAATAAATTAAAATATAAAAACATAATTAAAATATAAAAATAATTCATTTTAATTAAAATATAAATAAATAATTATAATAATTAATTAAAAATTAAAATCATTTAATTAATTAAAAATTAAAATATAATTAATTAAATTAAAATATAAATAAATAATTAACAGTGGAGGGTATTTTGGTCTATTCACGTCCTATCCCGTATTCTGGGAGAGCTAGGAATAAACAATCGGACGGAAATCATATTATCACTTTTCTAAGAATACGAATTCCATGAATTTTCAATTTCGCGAAACAAACAACGTCCTACAGAATTCGTATTCTTTATTCCTTTTCTATTCCACAAACTAAACGTTATTATAGTTTTTGCTGCGACAAACAATGATTGAACGACTAGTAAGTAGGTTTTAACTTTTAAGACATTTGGACTTTGAAATTGGATTGGAATTTTTTTTTTTTTATATAATTAAACTGAGCTTGTCATTCATTTCTGGTCTGTCCCGATCTCTCCATAAATTTTGTTGGCAAACTCGATTTTATTAACTTAATTTTGAGAATGGGCCGACGATACCTCCTTAGGCGGGACTAATGTCTCCACTCCCCTTCAGCTGGGCTTTGAAAGATCCACGTGGCCACTATCGGATGTTCTTCTAAGATCCAGACGAATCTGTGTTTTCTATCAATCGGAAGGAAAAAGAAGAAGAAGAAGCTGGAAGCGGATGGAACAACCCGGAACAATCTTCATCTTCTTCCACTTCCACTTCCATCGCGTAGTCAGCCATTTATAAAGCTTCTATCTTTCCCTCATCAAAGTCACAGACAGAAAGACAGAAACATACACAGACAGCTATCTTGCTCTCAACAAGATCAATCCAATCAAATGGCTCGACAAGCACAAACAGCATTCAACGTCAGAAATCATCTGACATTGCTACTATCATTATCTATGCTTGTTTCTTTCTTGACTACTTCGCAGGCATCTGTATTGTCGTTGGTTGATCGTCCAGGCGGGCTGTTCAACGACCTCTTCTTCACCGACCCTTTCCGAATCCTAGAGGAGGTATTGTATTGTATTGTATTGTATTGTATACTGCATACAGCTATTGTTTTCATAATGTGTTGTTAATTTTGTTTGTAAATATATATATAACTGTTTTTGCAGGTGCCATTGGGTATCGAAAGAGATGATGACATTGTCCTGTCTCCAGCCAGAGTGGACTGGAAGGAAACGCCGGAAGGCCACATCATTACAATGGACGTACCAGGTGTGAAGAAGGAGGACCTGAAGATTGAGGTGGAGGAGAACCGTGTCCTACGGGTGAGCGGCGAGAGGAAGAAGGAGGAGGAGAAGAAAGGCGAGCATTGGCACCGCACTGAGAGGTCCTACGGCAAGTTCTGGAGGCGTTTCCGCCTTCCCGACAACGTAGATCTGGATTCAGTCAATGCCAAGCTTGAGCAGGGAGTCGTGAAGGTGAGCATGTCTAAATTGTCTCCGGACAGGATTAAGGGGAGTAGGACGGTGAGCATTGCGGAGGGAGGAGAAGCGAAAATCAAAAGTGATGGCGAATCGAAGCAAGAACTGTAAAACATCATCATTTACAGCTACAATAACTACGATGAGTGTGATGCAGTTGGATTAGGATCCACCGAATATGAATGAAATGAGAGAAGAAATAAAAAAATGTTGGGTTTGTCCATCTCCGTTATATTGTGAAGAAAAAATAAGTATACAAAATATTTAAAAAATTAGAAACAAACTTCTTTACACTTTTAGAAAAATAAATTTTGCCTTAAAAAAATCCAGATATTTATTTTAATTAAAATATAAATAATTAATCAATGAAAATCTAAATACTTATTTAAATTTAAATAATTAAAATTTAAATAAAATAATTAATGAAGTAGGGTATTTTGGTCAATTCCGAAGTTTTTCCGAGGAATATTTATACGTAGCTTTTTAGGAATTTCAATTTCGTGAAATTCCAATTTTGCGAAACAAATATTAGAATATGAAATCTGTATTTCCTATTCCTTGAGGCATGGAATAGAGCTTCTACAAAAAAGTTAAGGTTGTTACCAAGAAAACTTTGAGCTCATATTAGTTATGATTTGAGAACGGGCATTCTATGAGTATAAGTTCATTCCATGTCATAAGTCCTACCTAAATCCACTATGTTCATAATTCAACTTAAACTATGTTTTAGGGTGAGCTCGGGTGAGACGACCTTTTTGGCAAGACCGCGCCTGAAACTTCGATCCTCACTTTTGGAGGACCGAAACTGATTTTGGGCAAAAAAGCTCACCCGAGAAGGTCTTGCTTGACTCGGGTCGGTCTCGGTCTTGGACCAAAATTTTGAAGGAAAACCCCCCCGCATAAATCAATAAGATCGAAGCAATCAATCAAGACCGAAGCAATTTTATATACAGCTTCGCGAATCAATTAAGACCGAAGCAATCAAGACTCCCAATCTTCACTTCAAATGCATAAAATTGGATGAAAGGACACTCATTTTTACCTGGAGCAGATTCTTGGCGTAAACGGCGAAGGGGAAGATTAGGAAGGGGGCGAACAATGTGAACGGCTAAAGGAGTGCTTCCCAAGAAGGGGACGAAGAAGAAAGGCATGGCATGGGGAACCATAGGACGCAACAACGTTGTGAAGTGAGGAAGAGGTGGATACAGAGAGATTTGGCTGAGGAAGAGTGTATGTGAAGCCGTGAGAGAGTGTAGGCTAGGGTGTGAGGAAACCGTGAGAGATATGGAGACGAAGAGTGCGAAGTGGATACGGCTGCTGTATAGAGACTAGTTCTTTTTAACCAAATTCAGTCTGAACCGGTTCTAATCGGACTTTTGGGGAAAAAGTCTAAAATCGAGCCCGACCTTGGAGAAAAAACCCACCCAGACGGTCTCAATCCTAATCGGTTCGGTTTTGTCGGAATTTCGATTCAGTCAGTCTTTTTTGCTCATACATGTGCTTGACCCAACCAACCATGGACAGTGTGCAATCGGTATCTTCAGCATTGTAGGCAGCGTTGGAATCCCGGCAGCATTGGTTGTACGTGAATGCTTTGAACAGATGAAAATTAGGCAACACCACATTACATATTTCTCAGTTTTACGTAAGAAAATGCCTACAGTTGCAGCAAGAAACAGTATTCTGTTGTTGATACAAACTATAGCTTCGGCTTTGAAGATTCTCCTACACACTACAAGCTCGAGACAAAAGATACCACAAACACGGTATCATAACTAGCAATCAAAACTGTCCTTAAAAATGATCCAATTTGTCTACAGTTAACTTACTTGACGTGTAGATGTCAATGAGCAGCAACTTGTCTTTCATCTGCATCATCATGTTCAACCTGACAGAACCAAAAAAGAAGAAGAAAGAATTGGTTGATACAGATGGTGATAATGAAACAGATATCAAGGAGATAAATGACACAGAAAGTTACCTCCACAAGAACTTTAGCTTTTTTCTTTGCTTCGTCACCATGTTCAACCTTCTTCAATGCAAATCTGGATTCTTTTCTTCCTCTTTTACGATGAACAACTTCAGTGTCATCATCATCATCCTCGTCATCTTTGTCCAATCCAACTGCATGATAAATTAAAGAAACCCTCATTTTTTATGACCAAAAAGTGTGTGAATCCTTCGCTGGATTTCTTATGTCCAGTAAAATATAAGTACTTGAAAATTATAAAATGAATGGAATCGAAAGTTTGTCTAATAGAAATGCATCTCATATTGTAGATCGGCCAATCCTTTTTTCTGAACTGTACTTGAAAAGAAAACAAAACACTAGGTACCAATCAAGATCATTTAACTTTATATTACCATCTGCTGCGTTAACATTAAAACCAGCAAAATCTTCCATGTCTTCTTCCTCCTCTTCAAGTTCATCATAACCTTCGACATACTCTATTTCAGGTTCCTCCTGTTCATACAAACCCACTAGAATGAGGTTTCAGTTGTAATAAACCATGTTGGGAAGGACAATTTCTACCCGCGGAGCATTTTGCCGCTCAAAACATTAAGTATTTCAGCATTTTTATTATTCAGGACACTCATAAAAGATAAGATGTGAAAGTTTTCCTCAATAAATTTAATCTGATTGACTCTATGCAATCATAAATTGCTACTACGTATGTACCTCTATTGTCTCCTCTTCAGGCTGTAGTACCGAATCAAGTAATTTGTTGTACTGTTCAGTAGGATAATTGTATATATCCCCATACACTCCTTTCTGGAGGCGTTCCAGTAGCTCTTTCTCAATGCTCTGCAAATGCATCCAATGAGTTAACAACTTAATAATAGGGTGTTACAATGAAAAAAAAAATGGAACCTTTTCCAAAACTGCAGCTTTCTCTGCTTTTTCCTCCCGTCTAGCCTCTCTCTTTTTCTCCTTTCTCGGCACTAGCATGATCTTTTCTCTGAAGGACAAAATCAAAACGTTACCTCTCAAATATTGAACAATGAAATAGAGAATGAACTTGAAAATAACGAAGACAGAGAAACAAGAACTCCAACAGACAAAATCAAAACTAAATTACATGTAGGAAATAGTTTAGGAACTTGTCTGATTCTGGGATCACATAAAGGTAAAAGCTAAAGCGAGACCTCCATTAAGCTTGAAAGCAGCATTGTCAAGCAATTTTCCAGTGAAGAATAAAGCAGTTTATACGAAGATAAGGTCGGACATGCTTACAAGCTTACATACATACAAATGAAACCTACCTAGTCTTAAGACTGAGCTTCTTCATTCGTATACGCATCTGAGTCATTTTAGTCAATCTTTGCTTAATTTTGTGTTGCAGAAACTTAGGCCAATGCTCCTGCAAACATACAACCGCACAACAAAGATCATGAGCATAATTAGAGAATTAGATGAAGTGGTAAATATGAAAAAGCCAAAATAAAATTCCATCCGCAATACCAAATATTTGGTAATAATCCCAAGTGCCTGTTCGTAATTCCTCGGTAGCTTTACTCTCTCCCATAATTTATTGGGCATATGAGCCCTCTCTATAGTTTTCATATACAAGTAAAAAACTCCTGCAGGCCAACCACAACGACAGGCAATAGAAGCTCAGTTCCATTTAAATCTAAACGAGACAAATTCTTCTCTAGGCAAAGTGAATTTAACCACTGAATCAAGACAATGTATCCTCACCCAATACGGAAACTGAAACTGAAAAAGGCATCAAATTTATTACCATCATGATCCCGAATAGTGGCGTAGCGACTATTGGAAAGAGGGCAGGAGCTCCGGTTACAAATTCCGGTCACGTTATAAGGATTTTTGCAGAAAATTCCGGCAGTGATTCTGGCAAAGAAGGAAATATCAGACAAGTCAGAATCTTTACGTCCTCCAGTTTACTGCAACGGTTATTAAAGAGTTTGAACCAACTTACTTGGCCATGAAACTACAGTGATTGTGTCGAATAACTTGCCAGATAACCTCATCGTGCTGCATCTTTCACTGAAATTGAATGAATACGACTAGCTGGGAGCTCTGTTTAACTGACGGCGGCAAACAAGGGTACAGTCTGCTCTGGAGGTTTTAGCCGATGGTTGGTTCGGTTCGACTTCGGGATACAATTTGAGGGATGAAACTGAAGACTAATCGATCGGTACAATTTGAAAAATTTCCCCGTCTTGAAGAAAAAAAGCGGAGTCTTTGGGCCTTGATGCTTGTACATGCACGGGATTAATGGGCTTACAGCTGGTTACCAGGCCTACTATTATGTGAAGAAGTGATGATGTCTACTTAACATGTTCTTAGTTCTTACATTTTACTTTATTTTTTATTTTAAAAAAAAAAGCTCTTTTCAATTGCTGCAGATAATAATATGTGGTAAAATTAGTAATTCAAAGTTTAAAATAAATTATAAAATTTATGTATTCAAATCTCTAATAATTTTAAGACTTTAAAATACACAAGAAAAAATTGTGTATTAAATAATTTTCATTCATTTTCTACATAAACATAATTTTTCTTGACTAATTTAGAAAATGACGCAAGACAAAAATAACAACTTTGCGATTTGAAATGAATTCTAGAATTTGGGGTCCATATCTTTATTATTTTGTTCGTGTAGGGTGAGCGACTCCAAATACATTGTAGATTTATGAATTTTCGAAATTAATATAAATCGATTCTTGATTTTTGTACTCGGAACTACCCAATTATTATTGGAACCAAAACCTACTCAGATCAACAAATTTCGGATAGCCAGTTGGACCTTGTTGAAGTTATTTTTTTAAAACAATTAATACTAATATTTTTTTACAAATTTAAATTTAAATTATGTACTTCATATAATGAATAAATATAAGTTACAATAGAAAATTAATAAATAATTAAGTAATCAGTAAAATATTATTTATTATTTATTTATTTGTGCATGTATTAGGTTCCGGTTCTAGATTGATTATGTATTCACTTTAATTTAGTTTATATGTTGGTACAAGTTTGAAATTATACTACTGTTTTTTTTTTGTCAACAAATTATACTACTGTTTGAAAACTTAATTTAAATCGAAACTTACCGAGGTTTATTTGTATAAACCTTTAATTGATCTATTAAATCTATTTGTTTTTGCGATAGTCCAAAAAATTAATATTTCTAAATTAGAGAAATTTAAGGTACCCAAAATAAGATTTTTGAAAGTAAATATTTTTTCAACTATCTATAAAACAAACATGAATACATAAATAAACTAGAAATAATTGTATTTATTTAAACAATTAAAAAATATATATTAACTTAAATAATACAACCCGTGACTAGGGCTGGGCAAAAATAACCGGTTCGGCCGAACTGTACCGAACCGTATCAAAACCGATTCACAAAACAAACGTTTTTTTGAAAAAGAAATATGGAGCGGTTTAGAATCGGTACACAAAACCGATTAACCAGACATTTTCTTGTACCGGTTTTAACCTTAAAATACTACTAAATACTAAACCAGACCATACAAAACCGTTTTTTCTTCACTTTCAGACCACACCTAATTCACGTCTTCATTTCCATACTCAGACATTCAGACTTCAGTCATTCACTCATTCTCAATTCAGTCTTCAATTCGCTCGCCGCTCGGACGCTCGAACGCTCGTCGTTCCCCGCTCGCCGCTCGTCGTTCGCCGCTCGTCGTTCGCCGCTCGCCGCTCGTCGTTCGCCGCTCGTCGTTCGCCGCTCGTCGCTCGCCGTTCGCCGCTCGCCTCTCGTCGTTCGCCGCTCGTCGTTCGTTGTTCGCCGCTCGTCGTTCGCCGTTTGCCGCTCGTCGTTCGCCGCTCGTCGTTCGCCGTTTGCCGCTCGTCGTTCGCCGCTCGTCGTTCGCCGTTCGCCGCTCGTCGTTCGCCGCTCGTCGTTCGCCGTTCGCCGCTCTTCGTTCGCCGCTCGTCGTTCGCCGCTCGTCGCTCATCGCTCGTCGTTCGCCGCTCGTCGCTCTCCGCTCGCCTCGCCTCCAGTCTCTCCGCCTCGACGCCTCAGACCACACCTAATTCACGTCTTCATTTCCATACTCAGACATTCAGACTTCAGTCATTCACTCATTCTCAATTCAGTCTTCAATTCGCTCGCCGCTCGGACGCTCGAACGCTCGTCGTTCGCCGCTCGCCGCTCGTCGTTCGCCGCTCGTCGTTCGCCGCTCGTCGTTCGCCGCTCGTCGTTCGCCGCTCGTCGTTCGCCGCTCGCCGCTCGTCGTTCGCCGCTCGTCGTTCGCCGCTCGCCGCTCGTCGTTCGCCGCTCGTCGTTCGCCGCTCGCCGCTCGTCGTTCGCCGCTCGTCGTTCGCCGCTCGTCGTTCGCCGCTCGTCGTTCGCCGCTCGCCGCTCGTCGTTCGCCGCTCGCCGCTCGTCGTTCGCCGCTCGTCGTTCGCCGCTCGTCGTTCGCCGCTCGCCGCTCGGCGTTCGCCGCTCGTCGTTCGCCGCTCGTCGTTCGCCGTTCGTCGTTCGCCGCTCGTCGCTCGTCGTTCGCCGCTCGTCGTTCGCCGCTCGTCGCTCGTCGTTCGCCGCTCGTCGCTCTCCGCTCGCCTCGCCTCCAGTCTCTCCGCCTCGACGCCTCTAGTCTTCTTCGTCCGACTAGTCCTAGACCAGGTTTGTCTTCTTCGTTTGATGTTGTTTACTTGCTGTTTTGCTAGTCTAGTACTAATTGGAGATTGCTAATTTGCTGTTGATTGACTATTGCTAATTTGCTATTGCTGTTAGGAAAATCTGATTAGTGATTACTAATGCGATTACTAAGCTAGGCTAGTAGCTTGTTAGGAAAACTAATTACTTGATTACTAGTAGCTCGAATTAATTGTGCTAGATTGCTCCAATTTGGTTCGGCCGACTGCTCCAATTTGACAATTTGGTTCGGCACTGTGCTCTAATTTGATTCAGCCATGACCTAATTCCAATTTTGAAGAGTTTGAAAAGTTTGAGAATGGTAAGTCATTTTCTTAAACTTATTTATGTATTGTTACTTTACTTATGTTTGTTTACTTTTGTATAGTTCAATTTAGAAGACAAGGCTCAATGAGTAATTTCAAGTCAATAACATCGTTTGTGTCATTGTGAGGTATGTCATCTCTTATCTTAGTAAGTTTGTGTCATTGTATTTGTTTTGTTGTGCTGATTTAGATTTACACTTGATTGGTGATGGGTTCTGTTTTTGGTTGAAGTAACTTGTTTTTGTTCCCATTCCATGCAGACATTTTATGAGCAAATTGGTGGCTTGGTTGACATATTGGTGGAGATTCATATAGAAGCTGAAGTAATTAGTGTTAAGTCTTAAGTGTAGTATTATGTTTGATTGTTTGTAATGGATTTATGTTTGTATTGGAACCTCAGTTGGATTTCTGTTTGTATTGTAATCTCAGTTGGATGATGCTTAGTGTTGGACTGCTGGCTGAATTGGAATTGGAACCTCAATTTTTTATTTTTTTTTGTATGGGGGGTAGGGGGGTATGAACATGTTCGGCCGAACCGATTCAGAACATGTACAGTAAATCAGCCAAAAATTGGAGCAGTAAATCGTACCGGTTTTAAAATGTGGTAAATGTTCGATTATGAAATGGTTCGGGGTCGAACCGGTTCATGCCAGCCCTACCCGTGACTACTATTCGCGGGTAGGAATAAACTTAAATTCTACAATCGACTAACATGTAGAAATTTGTTTCTTACAAATCTGTTAGTAATGTAGTAAGAAAAATATATTTTGTGAGGAATTTCCCTAATTATTATTCTTTTCACTTAACCCTATCAAATCTCTTACAAATAGTTCTAAGTTTAAAGGGATTATTTCCCTTGCAAAATTTCCTTCACAAAATACCGATTTTCTTGTAGTGATCTATCGTACCGTATAGTCAATCTGAAAATCCAAACTCAATGTCGTTAGTGACATTTATGTCGTAATGAAATTATCTACATACTGTACATTTTTTTGAGTAATTATACAATAACATATCTACCATAAACTGTTTTATCATTCCAGTCAAATTATAGAATAAATAATGTTAGGTCAAAAAATTGATTATATATATAATATTAAAAAAAAATAAATAGAGTCGCTACTCACCTTAAATGTTGCTAACCGTATTGAGTTTGAACTTACAAGGTCTGAGTTATATTTTTTAAAATCAAATTTTCATATCTTAATTTAGGGTGGAGCGTATTATCAATCTGTAAATCAAAATTCAATTTTTTTTATGGCGTTTGGATTGCAATTCAAATAGATATTCATTCTAATTTTTTTAATAGATATATAATTTAATTTTAGTTAAACGTCGTGTCATCATTAAAAAAAAATATATAATGACAACACGCCACCAAGTGATCCAACTCGCTACCTTAATGTGCAAGTTGTCGAATAGCTCGCACCTATGAATTGCGCATATACCTATATTTCAAAATATATTTTTAAAAGACATTAATCATCATTGTTTCTGTTTGTGTTTCCTTTTCTTGATTTGAGTAGCATAAATGTGAGTGCAATTCCCATGAACACAATGCAGCAATAGCATTATTTTGATGTGATATATCATTGAAGGTATAGGTGGTGATGTAGTGTTATCATTATCCACTACAACTGCATGTAGAGTGCTGAGACAGTCCAATTGCAATGCACAAATGCAGGTGTAGTTCAGTTTCACTTCAGATGTAGCACAACCCAATTTCATCGTTGTGGACAGCAGCAACGACTTAAAGACCAAAGCTGACAACAACAACAATGACTTATTTTTCAGCAGAAAATGCATAGTAATTGTGCAATAGAAAATGCAAGAGTAATTTTTTTAGATATTTTCAAGAAATTAGTTAAGCGTCCGGGTCAAGAAACACCTACTAGAGACATTTTGGTCCATTTATTAAAATATTTTGAATTTCATTTCATGTTCTTAATTAATTTAAATTTTGTTTTGTATCTCAATTAATATTTCTATCAAGTGTTTAATTCTCCTATCCTAATATAAGAAAATGAGACAAACTAACGGTGCGTTTCTTTGACGGAATTCGGAATACGGAATAGGAATTGGGAATAAGGAATAGGAGTTAAGAATATGAAGTTGTTTTTTTTGCGGAATTGAATAGAACGGAATAAGGAATTCTGTTGTTTCTTTGGTGGAATTGTGTACGGAAAAGGAATGGAATGTGATAAAATGACATATTTGCCCCTCTTTGTATATGTATAGTATATAATAAAAATAATTTGTATTAATTAATTATAAAACTTAAAAATATTAAAAACGTTTATTTAAATAATAAAAAAATTTAAAAACGAATTTTTTTATTTATTTAATTTTTTTAAAAAGGCCAATTTATTAATTATATTTAAAAGGTCAATACGATTCTCCAGCCTCCATTCCTCACGCAACTCCAATCTGTTTGATGAACACAAACAAACACATATACTGTTAATTGTGTTTTCCTTTCCTATAGTGGGTGGGGTAGTATTTCAAACATTTGAGATCATAGAAAAACGGAATGATTTGGCTTTCCTAAAATGTTGAGTCATCTTTGTCTTGCAAACACCAAACTTGGACATACCACGAATTAGAAATCTATGCTACAACCATATTTGGAATATTTACTTCTTTAATTAATTTGCGAGAGGAACAAGGAAACCTCATCATCAGAAAAATCTTGCCTTCTCAGTTTTTAATTCTTTGACCATTTCAAGTTTTTGATGCCTCCTAACATCCAACATTTCTGCAGCAAGTGGTACGGTCTTGACATATCTGCAATGATAACTGGAATTGATTAATCACTGGTCCGGACAGAATCTGGAAGCAACAACAGTTCACCTCATCCTTCTATTTTTAGATCATGAACATGGAGCGTCCCGCAATAATAATAATAATAATAACAAAACTAAGATGAGTAGAAGACAGAAACTGCACTTACTGCAAGTGCTAATGTTTTCTCGCAATGGTTATGAAGGAGACAGTTCCTTCTAAATTTTGGATTTTATTTTTTGTTTTATGGCTGTTATCTGCAAGATGAAATGATAAAACATATATGCAGTGAGTGCATATATCCAATCAAACATATATTTCAAAATCAATCATATATGCAGTGAGTGCAGGAAAAATCAAAGAATTGAGTTAGCGGCTTCCCTCAAAAAATCATATAAAAGAAATATACATACCAACGGTCTTAGAATGATATACAAATGATCTACTATAAGCTTATCAGTTTTTGAATCAGAATCAACAACATAATCAACAGCATAAACACAAAATTCAGAATAGAATCACTGATTCAACAAATCGATTCAATCGATCACATTCCACAGAAACAAGAGTTCATATGGAACACAAAATTACACAAACCTGCCTCCAATCACAAACAATCATAGACACAGCATAGACATCATATACATCATACTCAAACATCACAAATACCCAGAAGTCACGATTGGGCAAGCTAAGGACATGACAATCCACACGAAACAGGATGGTTTCGAATTTATTACAAACCTTGACGGGGTGCTGGGAAACATGCTTGCAACCTTGGCACTGGAGCCTCAACACAATCTTCTTGGTAGTTTTTGCCTGATAACATGTGAATCAGATACATTACATTATCAATCAAACAGCTAAGCTAGCATAAACAGAACCCAGTTGTAAAAGTCCTACCTTTTAGTGAAAAATAGGCTTGCATTGCTGCACTCCTTGCTCTTGCAATAGGCCTTCTTCGTCTTTGGAACGTTCACCTGCACTCCTTGCTCTTGCAAATATCAATGTCTATCTATACTTGCACCGAAATGATACATACTACATGGCTAATAACATATTCTGTATTCAGCAAGATTTCATGGAATATAAAGTGCCAGAGATTCAGCTTTTATTTATTTGGTAAGACATTGCTGATTCTAGCCCTAACTAACAGAATCATTGCCACAGAATCAGTTTAACCTAACTAACAACATAAGGTAATTAACAATCAAAACGAATCAAAAATCAGAAACACAAAACTGAGACTAACCTGATTTCCAATTCCGATCGATGTAGAGCTGTGAAGGAGACGAAATCAATGGGCAGCTGTGGAATTGATGTAGGCAGATGGAGAATTCAATGGGCAGACAGAAATCGCAGAGAATTGAAGACAAAGCAGAGAAGAATCGATGGAGTTGTTGCTGAGAATTGAAGACGCACAGAAAACGCAGAGAACAGACTTGCAGAGGGGCACACTCGGAATTTCTTCAAACATGCGAGGGCAGAATCGTCATTTGCTGCTGAAATCCAGATTCCATGCGGTCCGGGCTTAGGGAATCCGAGATTTTTACCCGGAATCCCTAAGCCCGGACCGCATGGAATACACATGCCATGGATTGGCCATTCCATGAGAAGAACATGGGCTTACGGAATCCGTAAGCCCAATTCCATGGCCAATCCATGAGAAGAACATGCTGTAAGAGTCTAAGACAAAATGAAAGACAAACTGAGAAGAAGGCCGATTGTGAGACATATACATCTGTTTAGGGGTTTACTTAATTTCAGAACCGATTTGGTTTATTTTGTTTTGGACCGGTTCTAAAATTATATAGATTTAAAGTTATTTGATTTGAATTTAAGTATAAACCAATATAAAAAAACGAGTCGATTCGAACTGAATTGAAACTACTATTTTGAAGTGGCTTACTTAAACCTAAAAAAACTAGTTTAATTTTAAAACTAATTCGGCTGAATCCGTTCAAATCATACCAAAACCACTTCAGTGCGCCGAACTAGTTATTTTGGACAACCCTAATAGTATATGGTTGGCCTTAGATTCTCTTCAATAACGGTTATTTTTTCCACCCGTTTTAATATATTAGTTTTTGTGGTTAACCGTGGTTGGAAGGAATATAACAAAATATCTTGAAAATGTCCCAAATTCTACTAATCCACAAGGAACCAATCAAAATTTTCAGTTAAATGCCACGCGATTCCATCATCTGCCAGGTCAGCTGACCATCCTATTGGAGCCCAGAGTTGGATTACGACACATATGGACAAAAATCCCAGGTGTCACGTCCTCAACCACTAGACCTTTGATAAAATCACACCTTCACACAAGTATATTCATCCTCCACAAACAAACAAAGCTCTTACAATCACTCCCTACCACCGAAACACAACCGGAGATGGCTTCCCTGGCGGCGTCAACGGCGGCAGCCTCCTTGGGTGTGTCGGAGATGTTCGGCAACACACTCAAGTCCACTAGCGTAGCCAGGTCAGTTCTGCCCCCCTCAAGCCCATCCACCTTCAAAATCGTGGCCCTCTTCTCCAAGAAGAAGGCACCTCCTCCCCCCAAGTCCAAGGCGGCAGCTGTCTCCCCTGTGGAGGATGAGCTCTCCAAGTGGTATGGTGAGTAACACCCAATTGATTCATGAACTAGATAGCTAGATCAAAGGTTTTGGTCTGTCTGTTCATGTCTCATTCATTAGCAGCCCATAGTATGTTAATGTTTTGTCATGTGCGGTTTTCAGGTCCCGACAGGAAGATTTTCTTGCCGGAGGGGCTTTTGGAACGATCTGAGATTCCAGAGTACCTCACTGGAGAGGTCCCCGGAGAGTAAGGCCCAACTACATCCTAGTCAGTTCTGCTTAATTAGGGTTTGTTTCTTTGTTTTGCAAGTGAAGCATAATTGAATCTTATACATGTCGATAATATAATAATATTATACATTCACTAATACAAGACAGTAGGTTCATTGATTATTAAAGTAACCATTGAAACTGCACTAGTGTAAACGTCAGTCTCAACTTCTTCTCCTTGGCTTGATTTTCTGAAGTGAGTCGTAAGTAAGTCTTTTCTTTGTTTGGAATGCAGCTATGGATATGACCCTTTTGGTCTCGGCAAGAACCCAGAGAACTTCAGCAAGTGAGTGAAACCTTCATGTTGTTCGAATAAAAATTAGTATCTTGTTCGATTACTAACTTGCTAAGAATATATATATATATATATATACGTAGGTACCAAGCTTTCGAGTTGATCCATGCCAGATGGGCTATGTTAGGTGCTGCAGGGTGCATCATTCCCGAAGCCTTCAACAAGTACGGTGCCAACTGCGGCCCCGAAGCCGTATGGTTTAAGGTCCACTACTGTCTCCAACTAACGTTATTTAGTTTTGTGTAACATAAAATGTTGTTAAGTCATGTATATACTGTACTGTCATGAGTGCAGACAGGAGCTCTGCTTCTAGATGGAAACACATTGAACTACTTCGGCAAGAACATCCCCATTAACCTAGTTCTTGCTGTCGTTGCTGAGGTTGTACTTGTCGGTGGTGCAGAGTATTACAGAATCACCAATGGCTTGGTAGGCTGGGAAACGTCAACAATATATTTATTAAAATTCCTCTCTTTTTTCTCTTCTTCTCTTTCTTAACCTTCGTATTGAAATTGGATGTTGGTAGGATTTTGAGGACAAGCTTCACCCAGGTGGTCCATTTGACCCATTGGGATTGGCCAATGACCCAGACCAGGCTGCGATCCTCAAGGTGAAGGAGATCAAGAACGGGAGGCTCGCCATGTTTTCAATGTTTGGATTCTTCATCCAAGCTTACGTGACCGGAGAAGGACCCGTCGAGAACTTGGCAAAGCATCTCAGCGACCCATTCGGCAACAACTTGCTCACTGTTATCGGTGGAGCAGCCGAAAGAGCTCCTACCCTCTAATTTATGCTTTTTATCAGTCAACTTGTACATCTCTGCTAAGAGACATTCGAAGGGATTACAATTTACAATATTTTTTTTTAATGAAATTTGTTTCTTGGATTATGATAAGTAGAAGCATTTATCACTATATTTAGGTTCATTTATAAAATTAAGCTCTACAAAAATCAGCCCCAACAGACTTAAGTGATTGGAAAATGTTTAAATTTAAAGACATTTAATTCTGTGTAAATTAAATAATACCACGTGACAATATCGATAATTATAAAATTAAATTTAAAGTTTATGAATTTATATTCATATTATTGTGTCATGTGGAATACTCAACAAAATCTAGTTTTTAAAGCGTACCATAAGAATTCATGCTATTTAAAATTTATAATAATAGATATACGTATCTACTTCCCTTTTTCTTTTATATACTAATATATTATTTTAATATATCTCAGTATACTTATTTACTAAAATATTTGCTAATTTTGAGTATTATAATGAAATTAACATGATTTTTCTTTAATATTTTGATTTATAAACTCATTTTTTTCACGCGAAACATATAATATCTATTGTTGAATATGTCTTGAATTTTAATGAGCTCAGTTACTTTGTTGACCTAATCTCTTTTTCTTTTTCAGGAAATCACATACCTATTAGGGTTATAAGATAAATATATATTAATTTGACTAAAATGACAATTTAGTATTTTGTTGAACGTTTTTTACTCTTAAGGTTATATTAATCGATCTTAACTTGTCTATGTTAAAAATACAATTATCATCTAAGTGACATGTCATGTAAGTAACACTTTAAAATCCTGCAATTTTTTTTATATTTATTATCAAGATAAGTTATAAGAACTTAATTATTTTACAAGGTTAATAGTTCCAATGGTCCAATATGTTTGGGTCATGTGATCGGATGGTGCCATATGTTTTTTCGTGTGGTCGAATGATCCGTTATGTTTGAAGATGTTGTCGTATGGTCCTTCTATTAGTCAACCGTTATATTTTCCTGTTAAAGGGTCCATGTCAGCACCACATCATTGCCACATAGATATATAATATAATATTTAATTTAAATAATAAAAAATCGAAAACAGACAAAAAAACAGGGTTCGGCCTTGGGTCCAATTGACCCAGCCTAGGGTCGAACCCTGGGCTGGGTTGGACCCCCACCAGGTCGCCTGACCTGGGCGACCAGGTCTGGGTCAGACCCAACCCTGGGTTCGACCATGACTGGGTCAATTGGACCCCAATGGTAAAACTACATGAACTAATAATAATAATATAAGATAAATTTTAAAAAGTATACAAAGAATTATGTACGTAATAACTTTTCAATTTTAAACGTATCAATTTTAACAATGTATGATGCTTCATTTTGTGAGTTTTGTGCTCAACATGAGGTCACCGCGTCTTATTCACCCCAATTAAACGGTGTGACGAAAAAGAAAAACCAAACATTGAAAGAGATGAAGAATTAGTAAGTTCCGATTTACATCAAAACATGTCTCTCAAAATGCCCATGGAGGAAAATGAGAAAACCAATCTAAGGAAGAAAACCAAGGTTGAAAGCTCCCAAATCAACTCGGAGAAATCTAGTTTACTCCCAAACACTGCATGGATGTGCGAAGGACATAATACTGAGAAGAGTTACAAGTAGTAAACTACGGGTACCCACATCAATGATCGACATTGCAAGTGTAGAACTAAACTGTATGAGCTCTGACGATTCTCGAAAAAGTCACATTGGATCAATGTGTCTACTCAGTTGAAATTGTCTGTGATTGTGGTATTTTCTTGACAATCCACAACCTTAAAGACCTGTTCAAAATGTATCAACCATCGGTTGCCTACCTGATGGAAACAAAAAAATCATAACCTTTTGTGATCAAACAAGGTCAGTTAATATGGAGCATGGTTACTTTACTATGTTGCTCCTCGGAGGCAGGGCAAGCTGGCGGATTAGCAATATGTAGGAGATAAGGAGTTAGTCTCTTTCTCGTCCACATCTCATAATATAATTGATTGTGTGGTCAGAGGTGAGGATTTTAGCCCGCCCACGAAAGTGACGATGGTATATGGAGATTCAGATGCAGAAAATAGGGCTCGCAATTTATGAAGAGCTTGGGGGCTGACCGTGGCAGAAGAGGCCTTTGGGTATGTCTTTGTGACATTAACGACATTAGGGACCATTATGAGAAGTGAAATGGACAATTAAAGGATCAACAAATGACAAATAATTTAAACAGACTAATCAATGACTTATCCGATATAAATATATGATTAAATTGTTTTTTAATCTAATTATAACAGTATTTTTTAAAAAGTAGAAACAACTTAAAAGTTTTCTTATGATGATAAATATTACTATATTAATACATAACAATGAATTAAATAATGAAAAAAATGAGAAGATAAGATCAAATGTGAAACATAGTGTGAAAAGTGACGAGAGGTTCCAAAGGAATTTTAGAGATTCCAAATGCATACGTAACAATTTTATGTCATCGACGGTTACAATGCAAATTCATCAATCAATGAAAATCTTTTTATTTTGACAACTAAGCCATTCAAAATCTTATGTACTGTAATTATATAAATTCTAGACAAATTAATATATATATATATATATATATATATATATAATTATTTGAGTATTATTATCTTATTATATAAAAGCTACTTATATATTAATTAGTATTAGTGAAAAACAATTATCTCCTTTGAGATGCTAAAACTTTTAATGACCTATAGCAAATAGCAATTTTTTTTTTAAAATTAAAAATAAAATTTGTGTATGTTGTACAGGTACCAGTTTTGAGAAGGCCGGGGAGTAAGTATTCGAGGGCTTGCAATATGAGCTCAAGAGTTCGCTTAGCTAGTTTCACAACAGATTACACTATACAAAATAACACAACACGAAATTCATTAAATTTATAATTTAAATTCACCATTAGTTTTGTTTATTAAAAAATAACTAAAATAATAAATCAAAATATTATATACATATATTTAATTGTGTTTGTGTATATTTCTAGATTATAAGTCACTACAAGAATCTGTTACAACATTAACGAGATTTTCGTGTTGACGCTAGCAGTTGTAGTTGAATATATGTATATTGTGTTGACAGTTTTTGTTGTCGTTATTATTACTTATTAGGCATGGTATGTTTTCCACCGTTATAAGATACATTTAGTGTTAATTTTTGTCGTCATTTTATTTTTTACATGGATGAATTTGTAATGACGACCAACACTTGATGTTAAATGACTCCATCAGTAGCAGATGACTTTTCCGTTGTAAATGTACATATTCAAATGCGAAAAGTTTTGTCGTAAATCTATCTATAGCAGCAACGAATGTGTGCCGTAACCAATCAATTTTGTCATTAAAACATAAGTACCGGGAAAATGTAAGAATATGTTTATGTGTCAAAATAGTGTCGACATTAATATAAGCATTCAGTAACAAATTCAATGGTTTTTATAAAATAGTTTATTTAGCGACGACTATTGTTGATGTCAATAGTCCATAAACATTCTAAACTTCAACAGTGAAAAAAAATCAATTTTTCAAAAAACAATTCCCGCTCTTTACAACCATTGTATCAGTATCACCATTGCATGATTGACCTCTTCAATAGGTTGATATGACCCATTCTCTCCACTCCACTCACGCCTTCACTCCACTGCTCCACTCCCTTATCTTCTCTTCCTCTCTAACAAATGTTCCGTCGTCCCTCTCCCACGACCTCAGATGCAGTCACACAGATGACAGATTCATCTGTCCTCCACTCCGACTTCAGACTTCTCCACTCCGACGTCAGACTTCTCCACTCTGATGTCAGACTTCTCCACTCCGACGTCTGACCTCCATCCCATCTTCCCCACCAGTCTCTTTCGTCATCGTCAATCTCTCCGGCCGCACTTCGTAACGGTCATTTCCAGTTCATATGTACCATCAACAGAACACTTTGCTTCTCTATTTACTCATTCCATGTTGAAATTGACGGTCGAGGTTTGTGATTTGCGGTTAATTGCAAGTTTGTAGTTTGTGGTTTGTGGGTCTGCAACTTGTTTGATTGTAAGTCCGTGGTTAATTACAAGTATGTGGTTAATTGCAATTCTATTGTTTGTTTGATTTGCGAATCTGTGGTGTCTGTTTGGTGTTAATTGTAGTATGACCTGATTTGATGTATGCGTTTCTCATTTGCTGAAATACAACTCTGAAATCACCTTTTGTTGAAGTGTAGTGGTGACTAACTTTTATTAGTGCTGGAATTACTGAATTCGTAGCCTCCCAAGGAGGACATTCGAGCAAATTTGGTTATGATAATTGTGTATTGATTTGGCTAGTGAAGTTTTGCTGTTTTTTGAAACAACCTAACTTGGTTACTTCCACTTAGAAATTCATGATCACCTTTTCACTTTACCACCCACAACCCTTTCCTCATCTTCCTTCCAATAATAAGTACAATATATATTATTCTATCGAGTGACCATCATATCATTCAAACATTTGAACATAATGGTATTCATGATTTTTATACAAAGCAAAGTTTTTACTTCAACATTCCAGTATTTCTTATGTTATGATTCAGTTCCTCAGGGCAAACTGCTGCAGTGCTCCACCATAACAGAATATGACTTGGGCGGAGAAGGCGATTTGTTCAAAGCTCCCGAATCCATTATTCTTGAAGAGACACCAATGGTGGGACTTGACCCAGTGGAAGCAGCCATTGCTATGATTTCATGTGGGGATGCTGCAATTTTGCCTCAAGAAATGAAGGTTGTAGATGTCTCCTCCCTTCATAGCGAACAACTCTACAATGAAATTTTTTACGAGCGCAATTTCAGGTAATTTATTAATTGTTTTCATGGAAATTTATGGATGTTGTCTAATGTTTTGTCCTTATAAATATTTCCTAAAGTTCACTGCCCTTAAGGTCCCAATTTAGAATCTGTTTATTTTATGAGAGATCTTGAAAGAAATTCTTTTCCTTCAATAAATTTAGGTCTTAGATTTTGTTAGCTTAGTGTTGTCCCCATTATGTCATGCAGCTTCATATCTCTTGATCTAGCTTGTCCCAAAATAAAAGAAAAACATAGTCCTGCACAAAGTGTTGTCCTGCACAATCATTATGAACTAGTGTTATGGAGTGTGTTTGAACTATTGTGTTGATGTGTCTTGTGTTATGACGTCGTTAAACTATTGTGTTAATATGTCTAGTGTTATGTAATGTGTTTTACATTATTGTGTTAAATGATTTTGTTATTGTATTTCCTTTTTATATGATCACGTGATATTGTTGGATTATTGTAGGGGACCGTTCATTAGAGACGGAGATGAAGTTCGTAGTTCCGACATTCCAAATTCACAACCATCTCAATTATAAAAGCATATTAGTTGTAGGTCTTCATATGATTGAGAAAATGATGTATTTACAAGTAAAATTATTGTAAGTTCTCATAGTTTGGATGTTTATTAAGATGTACATATATACATGGATAAATAATATATTATATTTTTTAAAATGTATTGTGTAGTTCATCTCATATAGTAATAACTAGATAATTAATAAAAATACATCACAAAAGTTTGTCTTTAATAATGATTAGTGGTTGTTGACACAAAAAGCTTGTGTTTAGCAGCGATATAAACTGATATTAGTGGGTGTTATCACTAAAAATATGTATTTAGCAGCAACATTACCTGACAGTATCAAGTGTTTTTAATGGTGGATTTGTAGTCACTAATCACTAAATACACGTATTAACAACAAGTTAATGGACGTTATTTCGAATAAAAAACAGCCCTTAAAAGTCACTGCCAAAAATGTAATTCAACGATGAAGTATTTTCATAAGTAAAACTCATCTATAACAACAACAATATGTTGCCACCTTTCATCTGTGTTTAACATAAGCCTGATGCCGATGTAAAGGAGAAGTGGGGAGTCTCATGTTAACAACAGAAAGCCTTTGACAACGACAAGTTGTCGACCTATAAACCTTTAACGAAGTGGGATACCGTCACGAAGATCTCGTCGTTATTAAAAGTTAACAACATTATTTATGCCTTTAGCAACGATTTTTTGCCGACGTCGATGCGTTTCTTGTAGTGAGTGTTTAGACAAGAATTATTAATTGTGTCTACACGTATAAAAGTTATTTAAATACGAGATGTGTTAAAGTCAAACTTGTTGAAGTATGATGTTCTTAATTATTCTAGAGTTAGACAGATTGTTCTAGAGTTAGTTAACTGATTCAGTTAGAAACTTGTTATTGAAGTCGGTAACTACTGCAACTTACTATAAATAGTTGTTCTGTACATTATATGAAATTCAATACATACTGAACAATATTATGTTCATTCCTCTGTAATTCAACATGGTACCAGAGCATCTCATCTTCTTCATCTCATTCTCATTCTCGTTATTAATGAAGGAAGTGACAGAGAACACCTGCAATTGACAGGATAGTACCTTCTAAGTTTGATGTAGAGGGGTTTATTACCTTGAAATCAAAGTTTGATGTAGAAATTAGGGTTTCCGAAATTGGTGATTGTTGATGTTTTCTCTGAAAATCGAAGAAAGGATAACATGTATAAGACTTGGCAATGTCGAATCCTTGAATGAATTGAAAAAAAAAATGAAAACAACTTACCAATTCGGAAGAAAGGAGCTGCTGCGCGCACTGTGTGAGGAGGCTGTGTTCTTCAGTGGTTTTTTGCTGAAATGAACTTGTGAGGAAGCTGTGTTCGATTCTGTCAACAAAAGCCTAATTGGGACAGCTCAATAGTGTCGAGTCGTCCAACTGTTTTTCTAATTAATAAAATCGGTTTCTTTGGACGGCTCAACACAACTGATGTGTCCAAACTATTTTTTTTAAATGATTTTAATGGACGGCTCAACAAAACTGAGCCGTCCAAAATAAATTTCGAAAAAAAAATCGGTTTACGTGACGGCTCAACAAAACGGAGCCGTCCAAACAATTTTTTTTAAAGATCATTTTAATTGACGGCTCAACAAAACTGAGCCGTCCAAAATAATTTTCGAAAAAAAAACCCGATTTACTTGACGACTCAACAAAACTGAGCCGTCCAAAATAATTTTGATTAAAAAAAATATTTTGACTGACGACTCTACAGTATTAGAGCCGTCTAAAAGAATTTCGATTTAAATAAAAAGAGTTTTAGCGTCAAAATAATGACGGCTCAAACAATTGAGCCAGTAAATCAATTTCTGGACGGCTCATTAATCATTGAGCCGTTAATAATCATTATATTAAATTTTCCACGGCTCAATCATACTTGAGCCGTGGAAATGAGCCCTTAACTCAGTCTTCTCTCGTAGTGTTCTTTTGCGATTTTTCACAAACATGTGAATCACACACTGTGATTTTCAATCTCATTTGTTCGATTATCCACTTCTTGCAATTTCCGATTCTTCTTGTCGCGTTTGTGCGATTCGATTCTTCTTGTTCATTCGCATCTTGCGATTTGTTCTGTTCATCCTGTTCATTGCCTTTCCGAGTGAGATTATGGAGATTGAAAGAGCTTCGATCGTGGATGAAAGATTCTACTTACATCCATCTGACACTACTGGATCTTCAGTGATATCATTTCAGTTGATTGGACCAGAGCAATCATGGAAGGTCTCTTGGTAAATTATAAGCTGTGTTTCATAGACGGTACATGTCCATGACAATCAGTTATGCCTGCACATCATATGCGATGGGACAGGTGCAATGCCATTGTCAAGGCTTGGATTCGTAATGTTGTGACAAAGGAGTTAGCCAGCAGCCTCATCTACAACTCCAATGTCTATACGTGTGGGATGATCTTCACAATATGTTTAGCAAGGTGGATGGAACCAGGATTTTTCAACTTACACATGAAAATTATCATGTCACACAAGGTACACTGTTAATTACTGCATATTTCGACAAATGAAAGATGCTTTGGGACGAGTCGATAACCATTGATGATATGGTTATGGTATGTGAGGAGGATAACACTTTGTTGTATGCTAACAAAGAAAGACATAAGTTAATTCAGTTTTTACTTGGATAGAATGATACATTCTCTTATGTACGTACTAATCTATTACTTTGACAACCATTGCTCAACCTTCATGTGGATTATTCTGTTTTGTTGCAAGAAGAAACACAACGATCTCTTGCATGAGGTCTTTCAGATGGAATGATAAATACAACTATTGCATTATTGTCTTCGTCATCTTCTCGACTGAATGTTGCTTCGAGAGGAAGAATCGACAAATCTGGATGGTTGTGTATGTAATGTGGAAGGAAATGTCATAAGATAGATACTTGTTGGAAGAAAAATGGAGTTCCAGACAATTTGAAGAAGAAGTGGAACAATCAAGCATCACTAGTCAATCTGACTTCCAATGTTGCTGTCAACGAAGCTGATTCTCCTGATCATGCCTCTCATGCGTCAGTTCGTGATGCTGATACTGCTCCTATGTAGTTAACCTCAAAGCAGATCAGTCAAATTGGCCAATTCCTACAGTATATGTAGCAAGGAAAGGATAGTCCTATTGATGCTCATGTCAATATGGCATGTACCTTCAATAATCTCATGATGACTCATTGGATAGTTGATTCTGGTGCAACTAATCACATTACCTTAAACTGTTCTTGGCTGACTCATCTTCGACTAAATGAAACACTGCTTCAATTTGTTCATTTGTCGAATGGACAAAATGCAAAGTAACACATGTTGACTCTTATATGTTTTTCGATAATCAATGTTTTTCTTCAAGTATAATATTATTCCTGATTCAATGATTGTACATGACCTATGCGATGGGAAGAATCGGGAGATTGGTAAGAATTTTCAAGGTCTGTATGTTATACCTGCAATTTCTGTTGATACTGCTCATGTCATTCATCATTAAAAGGCTTACTATAATGGAACAAGTACTAAGATATTTGATGGTGATCCAGCTATATGGAACAACCGATTGGGATATATGTCAGTGTCACAGTGGGCAACCCTGTTTCCTGATGCAAATCCGAGATGGTCGATTGTTGTAAAACATGTACCGTGTCATCTTGCGATTGAGATTTCCACTTAGTGATTCTATAGCTATAAATCCTTTTGATCTTATATATATTTGGATTTGTGGGGACATTACCGAGTGCCAACTAATAAAGGTCATCAATATTTTCTTACTATTCTTGATGATTGTACAAGAAATACGTGGATTTTCTTGTTGAAATGCAAAACAGAAACGATTATCCATTGTATGAAATTTCTTTGTACAAGAACTACGTGGATTTTCTTATTGAAATGCAAAACAGAAACTATTATCCATCATATGAAATTTATGTTACTTGTCAAGAATCAGTTTTAGACTTCGATTAAGACTATTCAAAGTGATAACGGAGGTGAAATTTTGAGTGATAAATGTCAATTGATGTTTCATCAGTTTGGTATTATTCATCAACGAAGTTGTTCCTTTACTCCTCAACAGAATGGCCGAGTTGAAAGGAAACACAGACAATTGTTAAGCATTGCTAGAGCACTTCAGATACAAGTTGCAGTTCCAATAAGATTTTGGGGGTATTGTGTCTTAACGGCCCGTCACTTAGTTAATTTGTCACCCTCTATAATTTTGAATAGTAAGTCTCCTTATAAATGCTTTTACAAGAAGCCTCCTTCATTAAATTATCTTCGCATCTTTGGATGTTTGTGTTTAGTAACCAAGTTGAATAACACAGACAAGTTTGATACTCGATCTGATGCATGGGTCTTCATGGGTTATTCCTCTACTCATAAAGGCTATGTGATTATGAAATTGACATATTTCACTTTTCATATCAGCAGGGATGTGATATTCCATGAGTCTATCTTTCCTTTCAGCCTAATCAAAGAAGAAGTGAGTTCGTTAACTCCACCTTTGATGGATTAATCTATGCCGCAACAACAATGGGCTACTGTAAATGAATATTTTGTTCATCCAACACATATTCATTCTAAACAGATAGTTTCTTAGCCCCAGACTACTTTTTTCCTTATATAGAGATACCCAATGTTGTTCCTTTATCCCCTGATGCAACTCCCATATCGGATACCAGATTGGTTGATTCATCAGACACCAGTTTAGCCGAGTCTAGACCAATTCGTCGTTCTGGTCGAACACGAAGACCACCTACATGGTTAGCTGATTTTAAGACAAATGTTGCAAAATCAAATGTAGCTTTTGGTCTTGAGAAATACATTAGTTATGAACATCTTTCATCCGATTAAAGATGTTTCTTGGCTAAGTCTATCAAAATTGTAGAACCAACCACTTATGTTGAGGTTGTTGCAGACTTGAATTGGATTGCAGCCATGAATGAGGAAATATCTGCATTATAGGTGAATAATACTTGGGTATTGGTTGATCTACTTGCTGATAAGACTTCCATAGGTTGCAAATGGGTCTATCGTGCAAAATATCTATCCAATGGAGATCTCGAAAGATATAAGGCCCGTTTGGTAGCGAAAGAATTTACTCAAGTAGAACGTACATATTTTAATGAAACCTTCTCACATGTTGTTAAGATGACTGCTGTTCGGATTATCTTAGCAATTGTAGCTGCAAAGTCTTGGGAGATATACCAAATGGATTTCAACAATACATTTGTTCAAGGGGACTTGCAAGAAGATGTATATAAGCAGATACCTGAAGGATTTGCAGTTGGTTCGAACAAAGTTTGTAACCTCTTGAAGTCTCTTTATGGTTTGAAGCAAGCGTCGAGGCAATGGAACATTAAACTCACTCAAAATTGATCAGTAATGAATATATTCAAAATAAGTTGGATTATTCGTTGTTTACAAAAGAATCAGGTTCTGATCGGGTGTTCTTGCTCGTATACATTGATGATATTCTGATTACTGTAACCAATGATGTTGTTATTGCTGAATTAAAACAGGTCGTGCAACAAAATTTCAAGATTAAAGATCTTGGTTTCTTACGTTATTTCTTCGGTTTGGACGTGTCTCGGTCAACATTTGGTATCGTGATAAACCAGCACAAATACGCTCGAGAGTTGATCATTTCTGCAGGTCTTGGAGCTGGAAAACTGGCTCATACACCCATGGAACAAAACTTGAAAGTCACTACGGTTGAGTTTGATGAAGCATTCGACCTTAACTCTGATGATGGGAAGTTTGGAGAAATCGAATTATATCGGCGAATGGTTGGGAGATTGTTGTACCTTACAATGATAATGCCTAATATCTAATTTTCTATTCAACAATTGACTCAATTTATTCATGCCCCAAAGAAGTCACATTAGGAAGCAGCTATGCGAGTCATTCGTTACATCAAAGCAGCACCCGACCAAGGAATTCTATTTCCTTCATCGAATGGTATGAATGTATCCATCTATTCTGATGCAGATTGGGTATCTTGTCCATTTAACCAACGTTCACTGAGTGCATATATGGTTAAGATTGTAAATGCATCGTTTACTTGAAAGGTTAAGAAATAGGTGACAGTTTCAAAATTGAGTGCATAGGCGGAATACCGAAGTATGAATACAACTGTTGCAGAAGCTGTTTGAGTTAGAAGATTACCGATCGAACTCAAACTAGTTCAAGCAAATGCAGTAGCACTCTTTTGTGACAACAAAGCAACAATTTAAATAACCAAAAATCCGATGTTTCACGAACGAACAAAGCATATTGAGTTGGATTGTCATTTTATTCGTGAGAAAATACAAGATGTCACAATCAATTCGTATTACATTTGCTCAAGAGATCAACTGACTGATTTATTGACAAAAGCATTGAGTAGACAACAACATGAGTTTTTGCTGAATAAGTATAGAATAAAATATGTGTTTCGAGAAGGATGAAGATTGGTAGATGGGGAATAATGTTGAAGTTTGATGTTATAAATTATTCTAGAGTTAGTTTGATTGTTTTAGAGTTAGTTAGTTAACGGATTCAGTTAGAAACTTGTTATTGAAGTATGTAACTAATGAAGCTTACTATAAATAGTTGTTCTGTACATTATGTGAAGTTCAATACATACTGAACAATATTCCGTTCATTCCTCTGTAATTCAATAAAACTCATATACACATAAATGCATATTATTATAGATTGTTTAATCGTATCTTGTTAGAAATTATTGACTCTATGTACATTGCGTCTTAATTTATACTTAAGTTGTCTCATTGAATCCCATAATAGGAAAACAACCAATTACATATGTTGGTCGTGGATCCTCTCTTGGGTCGGTCTAATTCGACCTAGGTCGGTTTAACCCCAAACCGACCCAATCTTACTTGTGAATGGTAAATGAGAAAGGAAACAATATTAGGAAGTATGATGTTGGTAAAATATATTAGGAAATATTATAATATTAATGAAATATTTCCTAATAAAATATTTTCTAATGGGATGTTTCTTAATGTAATATAATTGTTGTTATTTTTGTTTTTCAACAATTAATTTAGCTTCAGTTTTTCTAAATTAATTTATGGGTTACCTTAATTACCATGAGTACCATTAACCCTATAAATAGGGCTGGTTCTTTTCATTTGAATACACTCCCGAAAAATTTCAAAAATTACCAGCAGATATATTGCTCCAGAGTTAAGTCAGATCCGAGTTCCCAGTTGTATTCGAATTTCCGTCGAAGTCCGAGTTCATGTATTGTTTAGTTCGGTTAAGGGAAACACCATGTTTGTTTCGCCTTAACAACACTGTTTTATCCTGAGAGGTAATCGTCCCAATTTTCCTCTTACACGAACCATTTACACTGAGGGGGTGGGGAGAAATTGCCTTAAGGATACCTTTTTGATACGAGACTTAGTATTTTTTCGACAAAATCCATTTTTAGGGGCAATTTTGTCATTTTGCGTTCCATTCAATAATTTTATGCATTTTTAATTTCGAAAATTATTATTAAATTACAATTTTAATTCTCCTAAATTACTAACAGTTTTAAGGCATTTTTTTGTTTTAGTAATTTCAGGAGACTAAGAATCGTTTCGTTCATTAATTTGTGTAATTTGAAATAATAATTTCCAGTAAAATAATTCAGCATTTTCTGTTTCTGAATAATGTCTGCAAACAACAATGATGTTGATATTAGTGTTAGAGCAATGAATCACACTGAAGTCCCTAATGCATCGTCGAACGCGCCCGTTGTTGCACTAACTGGGCGATAACCATGACTCGTCCAGCTGGACTTGTGCATGTTGAGAAGTCCGAGAAACTTGACGACTCAAACTTGAAGAGGTGGCAGGAGAAGATGAAGTTTTATTTGATCACACTGAGCTTGGCTCGATTCCTGACTGAAGAACCACCAACTCAAAGTGAGGATGATGATCAAGAGTTTTTCTTTGCTCTAGAAGCTTGGAATGAACTCAAAGAAGCTTTGATCAAGGGTTATAGATGTATATATTATGTAATGAACTATTTTTATGATTCATTGTATGGTGTATATAGTAAAACAAAGTCCGCTAGGGAGTTTTGGCATACATTGGAACAAAAATATGAGTCCGAAGATGCTGGGAAAAAGAAATTTCTAGTTAATCACATGTTTGACTATAAGATGGCAAATAACAAACCATGTATGAAATAAGTGATAGATTTACAGTTCCTCCTCCAGAGTATCCATGCCGAAAAGATGGAACTCGCGGGGTCGTTTCAAGTAGCCGTCATAATTGAGAAGTTATCCACGACGTGGAATATCTTCAAGGACTACCTGAAGCACAAGCGGAAGAAGATGACCATGGTTGACCTGCTCGAAAGGATCAACGTGAAAGACCAGTACATGAAAGTTGCACAAGGAATTCCAATTGGACCCATGAACACGATGGTCTCTGCCAAGGTAAATGTGGTGGAGCATGGGCATAGCAGACATGTTGTCAAAGGTAAGCAGAAGAAGCAAAAATGATTCATTTCAGGCCCTAAAGGTGGAGTCTCGAAGAAGTCGGGATTCAAACCAGAAAGATTTATTGGTGCCTGTTATAACTGTGGTAAAACTTACCATAAATCTAATGTTTACAGGTTTCCTAAGAAAAAGAAGACCAACATGGTCCAGGAAATCACCGAAGACCTTGACGATATCAACTTGTCTACGGTGGTGTCTGAGGTGAGCATGACTGATTCCAACCCCCAGGAGTGGTGGGTTGACACAGGTGCCACCAAGCATGTCTGTTCAGATAGTGGAATGTTCTTCAGTTTTGAAGAAGTTGATTCTAGAGACAACTTGTACATGGGCAATTCTGCCTCATCCGAGGTCAAGGGAAAAGGAAGCGTAATTTTGAAGATGACTTTCGAGAAAGAGCTGACATTGAAGAATGTGATGTATGTGCTAGACATTCGCAGGAACCTAGTGTCAGGATCTCTCATCAACAAGAGTGGCTTCCGTCTTGTATTTGAGTCGGATAAATTTGTACTCACAAAAAATGGGATGTATGTGGGTAAGGGTTATGAATGCGGGGAGATGTTCAAACTCAATGTAATTGCTATTAAGACATAGTAGATTCAGACATGTTAATTATGATACTTTGCGAAGGTTAATTAACATGAATCAGATCCCTACACTTCAAATTGATCTACAACATAAGTGTGAAATATATGTTGAGGCTAAATTAACCAGGTCATCCTTTCATTCAGTTGAAAGGAATACATAACCTCTTGATTAAATACATAGCGACGTTTGTGATTTAAAGTTTGTCCAAATGAGAGGCGGAAATAAGTACTTTATCACTTTTGTGGATGATAGTACAAAATATTGCTATGTATACTTGTTGAAGATTAAAGATGAAACTATAGAAAATGTCATATTTTATAAACAAGAAGTTGAAAATCAACCTAACAAGAAAATCAAGATGTTGTGTAGTAATAGAGGTGGTGAGTATGATGTTCCATTTGGTGAGTTTTGTGCTCAACACGGAATCATACAGGACGTCACCACACCCTATTTACCCAATCAAACGGGGTGACGGAAAGAAAAAATCAAACATTGAAAGAGATGATGAATTCAATGTTGATAAGTTCTGGGTTACCTCATAACATGTGGGGGAAGCTATTTTAAGTAGCAGTTACCTTTTAAATAAGGTACCCCGAAAGAAAGAAGATAAACCACATTTCAAATTATGGAAAGATAGAAAACCTTCTTTCAATCACCTCTAGGTGTGGGTGTGTCTTGCTAATGTGATGGTGCCTCCTCCTAAAAAGGTTAGGATTTGACCAAAAATTGTTGATTGCATCTTCATAGGATATGCTCAAAATAGTAATGCTTATCAGTTTCTTGTGCACGATTCAAAAATTTCGGATATACATAAATATACGATAAAACACATATTTCTTAGTATTTCCGTCTTAATCTAGGGGCAATGCAAGTTCGTCGAAACGAACTCATGAGACTATTGAAATAATGGTGTAAACCTACAAAATGTTGTGGTAGAACATGAGGTAGAATCCACGAAAAGTAAACAAGCTCGGGTAAAAAAAACTTTTGGGCCAACTTTTTCCACCTATATGCTTGAAGCGGAATCTCAAACATTTCAAGAAGCCGTAAATTCTTCAGAAGGACCTCTATGGAAAAAGGCAATCAATAGTGAAATTGAGTTCATCTTGCAAAATCACACGTGGGAACTAGTGGATCTTCCTCTTGGATCCAAGCCTCTAGGTTGCAAGTGAATTTTCAAAAGAAAAATGAAAACATATGGATCAATTGACAAGTATAAGGCTAGACTTGTAATTAAGGGTTATACGGAGAGAAAATGTCTTGATTATTTTGACACATATTCTACGGTCCTGAGAATAATTTCCATAAGAATGATACTCACAATAACAACATTGCGAAATTTGGAAATACATCAAATGGATGTGAAAACAACTTTATTAAATGGAGATTTAGAGGAAGAAATCTACATGGAACAACCTGAGGGTTTTGTTGCGCCAGGGCAAGAAAACAAAGTCTGTAAACTGGTGAAATCATTGTATGGTCTGAAATAGACGCCAAAACAATGACATCATAAATTTCACAATGTCATCCTAGAAAAAGGATTTAAAATAAATGAAAGTGATAAATGCATCTACGTGAAAGATACAAATGAAGGTTATGTCATTTTGTGTCTTTATTATGTTCATGATATGTTTGTTGTTGGAAGTAACGATAAGATGATTCAATCCACGAAGGATATGTTGAGTTCGGGATTTGACATGATAGACATGGGCCTTGCTAATGTAATTCTTGGAATTAAAATTAATCGTACATCGGAAGGAATTGCTCTAAGTCAATCTCATTATATCGATAAGATATTAGAGAAATTCAACAAGGATGACAAAAAGGAGGTATGCACTCCAATAGATCCAAATAAGTATTTCTCAAGAAATACAGAAGAAAGCATCTGTCAAGTTGAGTACGCTAGAGTTATTGGTAGTGTTATGTACTTGATGACCTGTACTAGACCTGATAAATCACACGTTGTTTACGTGTTGAGTAGATATACGAGTAATCCAAATACTAATCATTGGGATGGAATAAAAAGATTACTTAGGTACTTGAGATACAATCGTAGTTATGGGCTGCATTATACGAGATATCCAACTGTTATAGAAGGATATAATGATGCTAATTGGATATCAACATCAATAGACTCAAACTCCACAAGTGGATTCGTGTTTACCCTAGGGGGTGCAACCATATCGTGGAAAACTTCTAAGCAAATAGTTATAGCCAAATCTACCATGGAATCTGAGTTTATAGTACTTGATAAATGTGAAGAAGTTGAATGGCTACATTATTTTCTTTAGGATATTCCTAGGTGGCCAAGACCAGTGCCTGCAATAAACATGTATTGCGACACTCAATCTGCGATTAGCAGGGCACAAAGTTATATGTATAATGGTAAGTCTAGACATATTCGTCGTAGACATAATTCCATTAGACAATTGCTCTCGACGAAAATTATCACAATAGATTATGTCAAATCGAAGGATAATATAGAGGATCCGTTAACCAAAGGGTTAAATAAAGAGCAAGTTGACCAATCATAGAAAGGAATGGGACTAAGGCTCATAAAGTAAACACTTTTGAGAAGGAAAACCCAACTTAGTTGAACGGAGATCCCAAGATATAGGTTCAAATGGACAACCTAATCACAAGAGTGAGGTTAGATCACTGTGGGCAATTTTCAACCCCGAGTCCATTCCTATGATGATAAACAGTGAAAATAGTGGATGAGGTTAAACAAATGATTTTAATGATTCAAAAATGTAGAGTGTCAGAGTAACACTTGAAAAGGAATCACCTATGCAAGTGAGAAAAAGGCATGCTTCGAAAGGAATTATTGAGGGCACAAATATTAGAAACGCTTGCAGGACCAGGCAATGCTCATGACCAGAACGGGCATGAATGCGTGAACTGAACAATACTAGGAAGATACCTCAGTGGGTTATGTCATCATTTACACTAATGCCACACAATTAAAAGACATCACGTCTACTGACTAGCCAGTAAAGTCGATATAATTTCACAAGGGAAGGTTCAAAGGGTAACACCAACCTATCCTATGCAAGTGTCGACCGTTGAACTCTTATTCCGATTCTAGAGTGTCTAGAAATTCTCTCATTTCTCCATTCATGTGGGGGATTATTGACCGTGGACCAGCCCTTGGACCGGTCTGATTCGGCCTGGGCCGATTTAACCATAAACTGACTCAATCTTAATTATGAATGGTAAATGAGGAACGAAACAATATTAGGAAATATGATGTTGGTATAATATATTAGGAAATATTATAATATTAATGAAATATTTCCTAATGAAATACTTTCTAATAAAATGTTTTTTAATGGGATTTTTCCTAATGTAATATAGTTGTTGGTATTTTCAGTTTTTAAATTAATTTATGGGTTATCGTATGAGTACCATTAACCCCTATAAATAATGTTGGTTCTTCTCATTTGAGTACACTCCCGAAACAATTCAAAAAATTACCAACAGATATATTGCTCCAGAGTTAAGTCAGATCCGAGTTCTGAGTTGTATTAGAATTTTTGTCGAAGTCCGAGTTCAGGTATTGTTCAGTTCGGTTAAGGAAAACATCGTGTTTGTTTCACCTTAACGACACTGTTTTATCCCGGAAGGTAATCGTCCCGATTTTTCTCTTACACGAACCATTTACGGTGAGGGGGGGCAAATTACCTTAAGGAGACCGTTTTGATCATAGTTATCAGAACCGGACCGGCCAACGAACCGGCAAGGGTGCAGGTTCACCTTTCGGCCGGTCCAACCCGGTTCAGTATGCGTTTCACTGTTCACAAGGGGAAAAAATTTGAAAACTTAAAATACATACATAGTCTCAAACACAAACATAATTATCTCAAACTACATAGTCTCACACACACACAAACTCCATAGTTTCAATATCCGGGTTATGCAAGGACGTTCAATCAGCCAAAGGCATAGTAGTGATGCTGCATTGTATGTTGTTCTTGAGTGTTCTATATTTATTTTCATTTCATATTACTTTGAACTTGTAACTTGCAATGTGTTTCTTTTTCATAGCTATTAGTAAGCTTTATCAGGTTGGCAACTTAGTGTCATTCTTTGTTTGAATGATGAAAAATTATTTTCTAGTTGCCAATTTTTCAATTCTTGAATAATTAGTCCCATGCTCAATAATCGATATAATGAACAATAGTCTATATATGTAGTTCTTTCTACTCTATCCCAAGTTGGCATCTTTCTGTTTCTGCTACAAAGGTTCTTGTTCTTGTCTGTTGGAATTGGAACAACCTTAGCCTATTGTTATGTGGATCGGCTAACTATCCAAGGAGGAGTGCATTAGATCCCAACTCATCTTTTCTTGCATAATACATCGTAACTTCTGCAAACATTGAAGATTGTAACGATCTTATTCGAGATTATGCTCACAGGAATTTTGTATATTTGTATGTTGACAGGTACTTGAAAGGCCTTTTGGTGGATGCATAAGTTACCTCAGTGAAGTAATTGAGGAGGCATTGCTTAGGGAACTTATGCTTAAGTAATGACTGGTAATTTTGATTGGAATAAATGGTTATTTGCTCTTGTAAGACTAATGATTTTTCTCAGCAACCGTTTTTGGTGTTAAGTAGTGTTTTTTATTTAGATAGCATCAACACATTGGGGAACCGGTTTAACACATTGGAGTTTACACATTACTCTCAATTCTCAAACACAATAGTAGTGAATCGGTTTAACCAATTAGGTTAAGCCGATTGGTTTGTGCAGAACCAAAAACCGAACCCCTAAAAGTAAAAGCCGAAAAAAGCCGACCCCCCTTAAAATATCAGCTAAAAAGTGAACCAGAAACCGACCGGTTTTCCAAAAACTGTCCGGTTCAACCTGATTCAAACACTGTTCATTTGTAAAACGGTCTTTTAACTCAACCAAACCGGACAGGGGTCCGGTTCCTGGTTGGACCTCCGGTCCGGTTCGATTATGATAACTATGGTTTTGATACATGACTCAGTATTTTTTCGACAAAATTCATTTTTAGTGGTAATTTCATCATTTCATCAATTTGCATGTCATTCAATAATTTTATGCATTTTTAATTTCGAATGTTGAAAGTCACCCAAGGAAAGTAGCATCCCACGTTTCCATTTCCAGCCACTCACTTTCTCCACCACCTTTCTCTAAAGGAGCATCCTACTTACAAGAAGGAGCAACCCACGTTTTGTATGCAGATGAAGAGAACTCCTCCTATAAATAGGACAGTTGTAATCTGCAGAAGGGGATGAGGGATGTGCATCTAGAGAGAGTGAGAGAAGTAGAGTGAGAGATTGAGATAATTTGTAGATTTTGGAAATCTTGTAACAAATTCTATCAAAGAGGCTCCAGTGGATGTAGGCAATTTGCCGAACCACTTTAAAATCATTTTGTGTGATTTCCGGTAAGGTGAGTGAAGCATAACAAGTGGTATCAGAGTTTCGGTTCGAAGTTGTCTGAAAATTCAAGTTGCTCAATTGCAATTTTTGACAATACCAGCATTTTCCTCTCGTCACGACGAATCCATTGCCGCAAACAGAATCGAAATCGGAGGTCGGACAAGCCCACACTTGCCCCTGCAAGTATTTGCTGCTTTTCACGCGCTCCAGGGGTTGAAGACGACTGAAATTGACGCGCCCCTACGCGCCCCGTAGATGTTCGGCAAGTGATCACACACGCACGCACGCATCTCCACGTGCCCTCACGCGCCCTCACGCGCTCGGCATATCTGAAACGTTCATTTTGAAGATCCATTTTGGTCTTGATCGAAGCCATCCAGAATCCAATTTCAACGATCAAATAGTACTTTTCAACTATTTGGATCATTACGGAGTCATCCGTACAGTTAGAATTTTGAAATTTTGGGTCTAAAATTTCTAAGTTCAAATGGAAAGATTGGTAGGAGATGGGAGCTCTGATAATGTCAGGAGCTCCAGGCGACAGTCCAATGTTTCAAATGCCAAGTTTCAAGTTGAGAAGTTCGATGGAACAAGCAACTTCGTCATGTGGCAATGTGAAGTCATGGACGTCTTGATCCAACAAGAATTGGATATTGCGTTGGGAGAAAAGCCAGATGATGTGACTGATCAGGATTGGAAGAAGCTCAACAGTCAAGCGTGTTGTACAATCCGATTGTGCCTTACCAAAGAATAAAAGTATTTTGTCATGAGAGAGACAAATGCTAAGGTACTTTGGCAGAAGTTGGAGGATAAGTTCATGAAGAAGAGCATTGAGAGTCGTTTGCACTTGAAGAAGAAGCTCTTCAGATTCCAATTTCGTGAAGGTATTTCAATGTACGAACATATGAACAGTTACAACCCAATTATTGCTGATCTGTTAAACTTAGATGTTGAAATAGATGATGAAGATAAAACTTTACTTTTGTTAAATTCCTTGCCCGATACGTATGAGCATTTAATTACTACTCTACTGTACGAGAAGGAAAGTATTAAGTTTGACGATGTATCTAGTTCTTTAATTAGTAATGAGCACCGGAAAAGGGATAAGCAGGTACAACAAGATACATCAAGTGAAGTTTTAACAGCAAGAGGGAGACCACGGTCAATGCATCCTAGAAAGAAGAACGATTCTAAATCGAAGACCCAAGAAACTTCACGTGGTTCATCAGTCGGTAAAAAACTTGCCAAAGACGAATGTGCCTTTTGTCACAAAAAAGGACTCTGGAAAAAGGAATGTCCAAACCGAAAGGGACAATCGCAGAATCAACCCACTACATCCAATGTTGTGGACAAAGATGATGATTCAGATTTTTCCTTGATAAGTTCATTATCCATTTGTCATTCCGATGAATGGATTATGGATTCTGGATGTACCTATCATATTTGTCCCAATCAGGACTGGTTTACTAACTTCACAAGGATCGCAGGTGGAGCAGTTCTTATGGGCAATGACAGTGCCTATAAGACACAAGGAATAGGTAGCATTCAGTTAAAGCTGCACGATGGTAGCATCAAGACTCTAACAGAAGTTTGGTATGTTCCAGACTTGCGAAAGAATCTCATCTCACTAGGATCTCTGGATTCAAAGGGATTCAGAGTCGCCATTGAAGACGGAACTCTCAAAGTATTAATGGGAGTTCGGGTGCCAATGAAGGGTTTAAGGCGAGGAAACTTGTACTTATTGCAGGGAAGTACTGTCGATGGAAGAGCTTCCACAAGCTGTGAGAAGCTGGATGAGACTGATGTCGACACCACCAGTCTTTGGCATATGCGTATGGGACAAACAGGAGAAAAAGCTTTGCAAACACTGGTGAAGCAAGGCTTGCTCGAAGGTGCCAAGACTAGCAAATTATCTTTCTGTGAGAACTGTGTATTGGGGAAGCAGAGGTGAGTCAAGTTTGGAACTGCAGTACACAATACACATGGAATTCTTGACTATGTGCACTCTGATGTTTGGGGACCGACCCAAAATGCATCTTTGGGAGGTAAACATTGGTTTGTAAGTTTTGTTGATGATTATTCTCGTCGTGTGTGGGTGTATACGATGAAGAATAAAGATGAAGTGCTGAAAATCTTCCTTCATTGGAAGAAAATGGTTGAGACTCAGATCGACAGGGATCTGATAATGGAAGGGAGTACACATCAGACCCCTTCATGGAAGTATGTCGGAGAGAGGGAATTGTCAGACGCTTCATAGTACGAGGTACACCGCAGCAGAGCGGTGTGGCAGAACGAATGAATCATACTTTATTAGAGAAAGTGCGATGTATGATGCTGACTGCTGGACTCAGTAATAAATTTTGGGCTGAAGCTGTGACATATGACTGCCACATCATCAACTGTCTACTTTCAGCTGCCAATGAAGGGAAGACACCCATTGAAATGTAGATAGGTAAACATGCTACTGATTATGATTTTTTACACATTTTCGAATGTCCTGCTTACTATCATGTTAAAGAAAGTAAGCTTGATCCTAGAGCTAAGAAAGCAAAATTCTTAGGCTTTAGTACTGGTGTAAAAGGGTATAGACTCTGGTGCATAGAGTCCAAAAAGGTAATAATTAGTAGAGATGTTACATTCAATAAATCTGAGATGTTTAAATCACATAAGCATAAAGATTCCAGTGAAGGCAGCAGTGATGGCGAAACATCAGAAGATTCACAGAAGGTGGAGTTTATTACTTCACAGTAGTTGGAAAAGCATGGACAAGATGAATCGGTCGCATTACCTCCATGTCAACCTGAATCGATAGAAACCAACAGACCGAGACGAGAGAAACGTGTACCAACACGTTATGCAGACTATGTGACATATGCATTACCAGTTGAAAGGGGTGAGATCCCAACCACTTACAGAGAAGACGTACAATCCAGTGAACAAGTTGAATGGACAAAGGCAATGAATGAAGAGATGCAGTCTCTTTACCAGAACCAGACTTGGGACCTTGTGCCGCTTCCAAAAGGAAAGAAGGTAATTGGATGTAAGTGGATCTTCAATCAGAAAGATGATCAAGCTGCTAAAAATGAAGTGTGATACAAGGCTAGGTTGGTGGCCAAGGGCTACGCTCAGACAGAGGGAATAGACCACAATGAGGTATTTTCTCCTGTTGTTAAGCATTCATCCATTCGAATATTACTAGCTTTCGTTTCCCAATATGATCTTGAGTTAGCACAACTTGATGTAAAGACAACTTTCTTACATGGTGATTTGGAAGAGGAGATTTATCTGTCTCAACCAGAAGGATTTAAAGAAGCTGGCAAAGAAAATTGGGTATGCAGTCTGAAGACGTCTCTCTATGGCTTGAAGCAGTCACCTCGGCAATGGTATAAGCGGTTTGACCGTTTTATGATGGGTCTGAAATACGCTCATTGCCAATACGATCATTGTGTATATTTCAGAAAACTTGCAGATGGATCTTTCATTTATTTACTTTTATATGTAGATGATATGTTGATTGCATGTAAAAGTAAGGGGGAGATAGATCGTTTAAAAACTCAGTTAAGTAATGAGTTTGAAATGGGGATGGAGATCAACAGAGATAGGGTGAAAGGAACAGTTCACCTTACTCAGAAACAATATCTGAAGAGAATACTGCAACACTTCAACATCGACTCGAAGACGTAGTCGGTGAGTACTCATATGGCTTTATATTTCAAGCTCAGTGCATTGCAGTCTCCTAAAACTGATGAAGAACGGGACTACATGAGGAATGTCCCATACACAAGTGTTGTTGGAAGCTTAATGTATGCTATGGTGTGTACACAGCCTGATATTTCCCAGGATGTTAGCTTAGTTAGTCGCTATATGCATAATCCAGGAAATGTCCATTGACTTGCGGCTAAGTGGATTCTACGGTATATTGCTGGGACTGTAGATGTTGGTTTGAGGTTCGATACGAGTGTAGATAGTCTAGTAACTGGATATGTTGACTGAGACTATGCAAGTGATCTTGACAAACGGCGATCGACAACTTGTTATGCGTTCACTATGGCGGGAGGACCAGTTAGTTGACGATCAACTTTGTAGTCAGCAATTATACTATCATCAACTGAGGCTGAATGCATGGCTGTAACAGAAGCCGTGAAAGAAGCTAACTGGTTACAGGGATTGATAACAGAATTGGGCTTTGAGCAACAAGATGTTACCGTTTACTGTGACAGTCAAAGTGCAATCCATTTGGCCAAGAATCAATTTTATCACTCTCGAACAAAACATATAGATGTCTGATTTCACTTTGTACGTGAAATATTAGAAGAAGATGACATCAAACTTCAGAAGTTTGGCACTGAAGATAACCCATCAAATATGTTGACGAAGGTCGTCACAGGAATCAAGTTCCAATATTGTTTGGACTTGATCAGTATTATACAGTGATGAGCACCGGCAGGTGCATTGGAGCATGTTCGATAGCAGAAATCTCTCATGTCAAAGCAAAAAGTGGATTCATTTGAAGAATGAATAAATTTGCAAACAGTCTGGTATGGTACACTTGGGTGGAGGGGGTGATTGTTCAAAGCCACCCAAGGAAAGCAGCAACTCATGTTTCCATTTCCAGCCGCCCACTTTCTCCACCACCTTTCTCCAAAGGAGCATCCCACTTACAAGAAGGAGTATCCCACGTTTTGTATGCAGATGAAGAGAACTCCTCCTATAAATAGGAGAGTTCCAATCTGCAGAAGGGGATGATGGAGGTGCATCAAGAGAGAGTGAGAGAAGTAGAGTGAGAGATTGAGAGAATTTGAAAATTTTGGAAATCTTGTAAAAATTCTATCAAATAGGCTCCAGTGGACGTAGGCAATTTGTCGAACCACTTTAAAATCGTTTTGTATGATTTCCGTTAAGGTGAGTGAAGCATAACATCGAAAACTAACAATATATGCATATGGATGAACCATAAACAATATAAACTACTCGAGAGAAGCTTCGATTGTTTTAGCCTTTTAGGAGAGTGTTATTAGATTGTTTTTACATATAACTATTTCAGAGAAGCTTCTACCGTTTACTTGTTTGAGTCAATGACTAGACAACAGATTGAATCAAGTACGCCCATATATGCTGAAAATCTTTAACGAGTAACTGTTGGTCTTATCTCGCTCCATTAATTAAACCTATCGGTTATCCAATAAACTGCATATGTACAGCAAAGATTGCGTGAGCTCTAGAAATGAACGTTCCACGAATTCTGTATGCAAGACAACGTTTTACTTGTTTTTTTCTTTCCCAAAAAATGACATTGATCACCTCATCCGTACGTTACCTTGTCATCATTCTACTTCTTTCCTTAAATTTCCCAATATTGGATGCTTTCAAAGAGCAAGTACTACCAGAACGACTGAACTGAACCAAACCAATGTCGGCTACTTCTTTCCATCTTCATACTTTTGCTGTAGCGGCTCTTCTGTTGCTGCTGCTGCCCTCGAGCCAAGCCCAAGCGCCGTCTAAAGTTCCTGCCTTGTTTGTGTTTGGGGACTCATCGGTCGATACAGGAAACAATAACTTCCTGGCTTCCATTGCCAGAGCTAATTACTTCCCATATGGAATCGACTCTCCGAGAGGAATCTCCAGCAGGTTTTCGAATGAGAGAAATTTTGCTGACATGATTGGTACTTAACATTCGTAGTTTATCTTCAACTTATATATCATTTTACACGGTCATAGAGGAGAGGGTAATGAACGAGCAGAGTGATTTTGCAGGGGCTTTACTGGGTATGCCTGCGCCTCCACCCTTTGCAGATCGTGCTACCGCCGGGAACAGAATATTAGGTGGTGTCAACTACGCCTCTGCAGCTGCAGGCATTCTCGATGATACCGGACGACACTATGTACGTATATAGTATCTTGCAGTGAGCATGATACTAAGTGATTTGCTTGGTGTATATGTAGAGACCTTTGATAAGCTAATCATGTTGTGTGTATTGTGTTGCAGGGGCGTAGGTTTAGCCTGAGCCAACAAGTGCTCAACTTTGAGAATACACTGAGTCAGTTGAGGACAATGATGAATGGAACCGCACTCGACCAGTACCTTGCAAGGTCGATCGCCATTTTGGTGTTCGGGAGCAATGACTACATCCACAACTATCTCATGCCTCCATTTTACACTTCTAGCTTCAGATACAGACCCGTCGATTACGCCAACCTTCTCCTCAACCGCTACACCCAACAAATTCTGGTATTTATAGCCACATGCAAAAAACTGTCTCTAGGGTTAGGGTTAAGTAATCCAAGGTGGTTAGGGAGGGAACACATTTTCTTGTATCATACCTTCGTCATGGAAGTCAGTCCTAACATATTTGTGGAAAAAAATGTGGCAGGCATTGCAGAGCGTAGGCCTAAGGAAATTCTTCATATCAGGGATAGGACCCCTCGGCTGCATCCCGAACCAGAGAGCCACCAGTCGGGGACCTGCCGGTAGATGTGTGGACTCTGTGAATCAAATGCTCGGAACATTCAACGAGGGGTTACACTCTTTGGTGGATCAACTCAACTCCAACCACCCTGGATCGATGTTTGTTTATGGGAACACGTATGGTGTGGTTGGCGACATGCTAAATGAACCCGCCAAATATGGTAAAGATAATTACACAGAAACCGTATATCTCTTCAATTTGAGTGTCATTTGACTCGATGTAATTATTATATGATTAAGTATATGCCTATATGGTGATGGATTTGGCAGGAATGGATGTGGTGGACAGGTCGTGTTGCATGATCACGACAAACCCAGGGACAGTGACGTGCATCCCATTAATGATACCGTGCCCTAACCGGAACCAGTTTTTGTATTGGGACGGCTACCATCTAACATCTGCCGCCACTGCTGTATTGGCTCAACGTGTTTTCTCTGGCACTTCATCTGATAGCTACCCCATCAATATTCAGCAGATGTCTCTTCTTTTCTAGTTTGAACCCTAAACCCTAGCTTTCTCCTCCTGTAGTAATCAATGTATGTATATCTAATGCACTTGTTGTCTGTTTTCTGGGGTTGTGAGTGGTCTCGTCTACTTCTGCCGGTCGGTATGATGTGATAGATATATAAGTAGACAAAAGTTGGTATAAGCTTTGATTCAGTTCAACCTTGGTCATCAACCTATACCTGCAACTCATCTTTCTTCAAAACTTGTTAAATTCATCCCTAAACCCAGAAAGAAACCTCTTTTCAGGACATATATAGCTATTCAACAATAATGGCAAAAACTAATCAAAACCATCTTCCATTAGGAACACGAATTGCTTGATTTCATCCTTCCTCCAAACAACATTCTGGAACAAGTCATAAATCTTAAAATGGAAAGGAACCCAGAAGATGAATGAGTAACCAAGCTAATGCAAATCACCAATAAAGGAAGTATTCAAGTGGTGATTGATTCCTTTCACTAGCTAGTCCATTATTCTCTTAGTTTGGGTTAAACTAAAGGAAAATAGAAAAATGAAAATAATCTATAAAAAAGAACGAAAAAAAGATGAACGCATCCATGAAGAAGGATATGTGGTGTTCTGGATCACAAGGAAGAATAAGGTTGTTAAATTAATGTGTTTGTTTTATATTATTATTATATGTTTGTGTGTTTAGTTAAACGGTGAGTTTTGTGTGTAGTAGAGAAATAGAGAGAGAATAGTTAAATGAAAGAATGAGAAGAGTGGATGAAGTAGACAGCATTTGTAAGAAAAGTGACAGAGAGTTAGTCTCGAGAGAAAAACAGAGGAGAAGGGGGTGCTGCAGCTCTACCTCATCCAAGAAGAAGAACTTCATCATTTTGAATGGTAAATGTGTGTTGATTGTTCTTGTGTGTTGTTGTGGTTGATCTTATGCTAGATTAGCCTCTCCCAAACCAACAAATTGGTATCAGAGCTTGGTGGATTGAATAGATTGGGCGAGCTAGGGTTCCGACGAAAAGCGGACAATCGAGCAAAATCAAAGCAATCAACAACGAAAACGAATCGTTTATGGCTGGGTCAAGTGAACAAGGTGTATCTCATCTCTCAATTCCAATATTTAATGGTGAAAACTATGATTATTGGAGTTTAAAGGCCAAGACTATATTTAGGTCACAAGATTTGTGGGATATAGTTGAGGTTGGATTTGATGAGCCTGATTCTGTAGCTACTTTGAGTGAGATTGAAAAAAAGGAGTTGAAAGATACTCGAAAGAGAGATGCTAAAGCTCTAGCGTTTATTCAACAAGCTATGACGGAGAAATTGTTTCCGAGAATCATGAGGTGTAATACGGCAAATGAAGCTTGGATTGTTTTGCAAGAAGAGTTTCAAGGGAGTCTAAAAGTCCGAGCTATCAAACTTCAAACCTTGCGAGCCGAGTTAGAAAATATGAAAATGAAGGAAGGTGAAAGCTTGAAGGATTATTTCACGCGGGTTACCGAAGTTGCTAGTCAAATGAGTTTGAATGGAGAAGAAGTAAAAGACAAAAGGCTTGTTGAGAAAATTTTGATTAGCTTGACCGAGAAGTATGATACGATTGTGTCGGTTGTTGAGGAAACGAAAGACTTGGCAACATTAACCGTCCGCGAGTTAATGGCATCCTTGCAATCACATGAGCAAAGGGTGTTAAGACACTCCGAAAAATCAATAGAGAGTGCCTTACAATCAAAACTCAACTTGGGCAATAAGTTGAGAGAGCAATCATTTCAAGAGCACCGCGGAGGTGAATCTTCGAGAGGTGGAAGATTTAGTAGAGGAAGAGGCCAAAGAGGTCGAGGGAGAGGAAATTTTGATAGAAGTTATAATGCAGAAAATTCGGGAAAAACTTGTCATATTTGCAAACGGAGTGGACATTTTGAGAAAGATTGTTGGTTCAAGGGGAAGTCGCAATGCTTTAATTGCAAGAAGTTTGGGCATGTTCAAAAAGATTGTAGGTTTAAGAATGAACAAGCGAATGTCTCCGAAGAGAAGGGAAATGATCATGACTATGGAGTGTTTTATGCCGGTTGTCAAGTTGCGACCGAAAAGAAAGATGAAGTGTGGTTACTTGATAGTGGTTGTAGCAATCACATGACTAGTGATAAAAGCATCTTCACGAAGATAGAAGAGAAGGTGAATGCAAAAGTGAAAATGGGAAATGGTGCGCTTGTACAAGTGGTCGGAAAAGGTACGGTTCCTATCCAAACAATGGAGGGATTGAAGTTCATTAATGATGTGTTGCTTGTACCCGACCTAGATCAAAATTTATTGAGTGTTGGTCAACTTGTGGAGAAAGGATATGGTGTGTATTTTGACAATGATGGATGCACCATTTATGATAAGAAGAATGGAAATAACAAGTTGATGACCAAGATAAAGATGACAAGAAGTAGAAGTTTTCCATTGAGTTTTAATTATGGGGGAGATGTTGCTATGAAGGCAAGTGTTAGTGACGAGTCATGGCTTTGGCACAAAAGGCTTGGACACTTGTATTTTAATGGGATGAAGTTATTGAGAGACAAGAATATGGTGTATGGATTGCCTAGAATTGAAGAGAAGAGTGGTGTATGTGAAGGGTGTGCCATGGGGAAGCACCACCGAGAAGCTTTTCCGAAAGGAGGAGCATGGAGGGCAAAACGACCACTAGAACTCATTCATACCGATGTGTGTGGGCCAATGAGAACTCCATCTCAAGGAGGTAACCGATACTTTATATTGTTCATTGATGATTATACAAGAATGACATGGGTTTACTTCTTGAGACAAAAATCAGAAGTATTTGGTGTGTTTAGAAGATTCAAAACATTTGTTGAAAAGCAAAGTGGTCGCTACATAAAAGTGTTGAGAAGTGATCGAGGAAAAGAATACAACTCTCGAGAATTTGATAAGTTTTGTTCTGACGAAGGTATAGAAAGACAACTGACAGTTGGTTACTCTCCACAACAAAATGGGGTGTCCGAAAGAAAGAATCAAACAGTTGTGGAAATGGGCAAAACAATGCTTAAGGAGAAAGGGTTGCCTAATTCATTTTGGGCCGAAGCAATCTACACTGCAGTCTATTTGTTAAATAGATGTCCTACAAAAGCAGTTCAGAACAAGACCCCAATTGAGGCTTGGTGTAAAAAGAAGCCGTCAGTGAAACACTTGAGAATTTTTGGGTGTATTTGCTATGCTCAAGTTCCGAAAGAAAAGAGGACAAAACTTGATGATACAAGTGAGAAATGTATCTTCATGGGGTATGATTCAACATCAAAGGGCTATCGGTTGTATAGCTTGCAGAGAGAGAAAATCATCATTAGTAGAGATGTGTTGTTTGATGAAGAAACTAGTTGGAATTGGAAAGACAAACAAGTTCAAAAACATGTTGTTGTCCCCGAAGAAGAGCTTGGAGGTGATGAAGAGAATGTTGAAAACTCTCCACCAAATTCACCTAGAGTTGATCCATCATCGCCATCGAGTAGTGGTTCAGATTCTAATTCATCCAATTCGAGTAGTACACCGAAAAGAATGAGAAGACTTTCAGATGTATATGCGACATGTAATGTGTGCATTGTTGAGCCAGAAAGCTTTGAAGAAGCTATACAAGAAGAAGGGTGGAAGAAAGCCATGGAAGAAGAGTTGCACATGATTGAGAAAAACAAGACATGGGATCTTGTAGAAAAGCCAGTTGATAGAGAAGTTGTTGGGGTGAAATGGATTTACAAAGTGAAGCATAACCTTGATGGTTCAGTCTTGAAAAATAAAGCAAGACTTGTAGCTAAAGGGTACTCACAACAGGCTGGGGTCGACTACCATGAAACGTTTGCTCCAGTTTCGCGCAAGGACACGATTCGAGTCCTCATTGCACTTGCAGCTCAAAAAGGTTGGTTGCTATACCAACTTGATGTGAAATCGGCTTTCTTGAATGGTGAATTGGAAGAAGAAATATATGTTTATCAACCTGAAGGATTTGTGAAAGAAGGAGAAGAAGAGAAAGTGTACAAGCTAAAGAAGGCATTGTATGGGTTGAAACAAGCACCACGACAGTGGTATAGTCAGATTGACAACTACCTCATTTATCATGAATTCAACAAAAGCAAAAGTGAGCCCACTCTCTATGTGAAGAAACAAGGTACTTCCATTCTTGTTGTTGCTATATATGTTGATGATTTGATATTCACTGGCAATGATGATGAGTTGATTAGAGAGTTTAAGAATGATATGATGAGGAGATATGAGATGAGTGATATGGGTTTGCTACATCATTTTCTTGGTTTGGAGATTGATCAACAAGAAGATGGAGTGTTTGTTTGTCAAAAGAAGTATGCAGAGAATATGTTGAAGAGGTTTCATATGTTTGGTTGCAAAACAATGGCAACACCACTTGCTTCAAATGAGAAGTTGTGGAAAGAAGATGGAGGTAGAAAAGTGGATAACACATATTTTAGGAGTATTGTGGGTAGTTTGATGTATCTCACTGCCACGAGACCGGATATTATGTTTGCTTCGAGCATGTTGTCGAGGTTCATGCAAAGTCCGAGTCACTTTCATCTTGGAGCCGCCAAACGAGTTCTACGTTATGTTCGAGGGACATTAGCGTATGGTATCAAGTATTCCAAAGGAGATGAGTTGAAGTTAATTGGTTTTTGTGATAGTGATTGGGCCGGTTGTAGAGATGATATGAAGAGTACAACCGGATATGTGTTTTCTCTTGGATCAGGTGTGTTTTCCTGGCAATCAAAGAAACAAGAATCAATTGCGCAATCCTCTGCGGAAGCGGAATATATATCAGCCGCTATGGCATGTTCTCAAGCCGTGTGGTTGAGGAGAATTTTAGAAGATATTGGCAAGAAGCAAGACAATGCGACATTGATGTTTTGTGATAGCAAATCAGCTATTGCAATGGCAAAGAATCCAGTGTATAGCAGCAGGACAAGACACATAGCAGTGAAGCACCACTTCATTCGTGAGAAGATTGAAGAAGGAGAGATCGAGATGGTGTATGTCAGGTCTGAAGATCAAGTTGCGGATATCTTCACTAAGGCGTTGTCAAAGGAGATGTTCGAGAAGTTTCGCGAGCTACTAGGAGTTCACGAACAACACATTAAGGGGGAGTGTTAAATTAATGTGTTTGTTTTATATTATTATTATATGTTTGTGTGTTTAGTTAAACGGTGAGTTTTGTGTGTAGTAGAGAAATAGAGAGAGAATAGTTAAATGAAAGAATGAGAAGAGTGGATGAAGTAGACAGCATTTGTAAGAAAAGTGACAGAGAGTTAGTCTCGAGAGAAAAACAGAGGAGAAGGGGGTGCTGCAGCTCTACCTCATCCAAGAAGAAGAACTTCATCATTTTGAATGGTAAATGTGTGTTGATTGTTCTTGTGTGTTGTTGTGGTTGATCTTATGCTAGATTAGCCTCTCCCAAACCAACAAAGGTACAACATGTTCAACTTTAAGGTAAGAACCAAACTCTTTGTGTGTTAGTTATATCAATGGAACGTGTTTTATAATCAAGAGAATTTGAATGATAGCTAACAACACAAAATCAATGATGATATATTACATGCTTGAAAATCAATACATTTCGATTATTTAATTTAGATCACAACTAAGCCATAAGATTTGATGGAGATGAAGAAGGGATAGTACGAATCATTGATGCTGTCGATGTACTGGGACTGCTATATTTGAGAGTAGGAACAAAATAATTTTATTGAAGCTATGATTAAATAGTTTTTTTTTTGCCTTGAAGTATGTTGTATAAGATTTGCATAGACACCAATATTACATGAATCGGATATGTAAAGTTATGGCATCTTGAAGTTGGCCGATCAACGGTCGTGCTGTTATGTTTCTGGACAAATTTTGTTAAATGTATAAACGAATCATCGGTAGTTGTATTCGGTACGAATTACTTATATTTAAATAAAGAATGTTTCACAAGCTTTATATGGACATAAGGATCACCTAAAACAGATTTGTATGGAGAATGTTATTAGCTCCTGAAGTTGTCTCTTCAAATAAGTCGTCTGCTACAATTATTCTGGACAATTTTGTTCAATGACAAAAATTGTCGGTTTTTAATTTTATTTGTGCCCGAATATACTATTAATATTTATAGTGCCTTTAGATAAGTTTTTTGTGGACATCAAGATTACCAGAAACACATGTATATTGAGAAAGTTATGACCTTTCGAACATTACTCATAAATCTGAAATTCTGCCGTAAACATAAATATGTGCTGCGACTTGTGAGGGCTCGTTTAGGTGAACTCAACATCAAAATAATGTGTCGTTTGTCTCAGTGGAACCATAATTGAATGAAGTATCTTTTATAAATTATCCAGAATTTCTAATTGCATTTAAGGTGACTCAAAGTCAGATAAAAAATGATCAAGTATGGATGACCTATATACCATCTTAGCAATCTAGTTCGACCTTAAGCCTAAGAATTCGTCGATGGATGATTTAGGTGCAAATGTGATACATGTTAAATAAGGATATATATTGATCCCGATGTGATATTCTTGGTTTATAGGAACATTATTGCTTCATTTTAAATGAAGTTTCACACTGTAAAATATGAAATGGGTTCGGAGGATAGGACAACGAGTAAGCGTATGAGGTAAGTGACATAACCTTTATTCTATTATTTACGAATAGTCACAAAATATTTTATGCATATCATGTTTTATATTTTACTAAAAGAGGATTAATAATTGAAAATATGCATTGGATTATGGTTTTATATGAAAATGTTTTGGTATGAAAGTGCTTAACAAGATTTAATGATATCTATTTCATGATTTCATAGGAGATGTTTGATATGATGTTAAATGTGTTTGATAAGAAAACATTATAATGAAACCGACGACTTAAGACGTTTAAATGTATGTCGATATGAAATAGTTTAGATGATACTGTTTGATAAAAGATATTTTCATTCATGCTCAATGTCAACTACGCAAGACAACGTATCGATACAGTGAAGGATCTTAAGAATGAATTATATGTTGACCCGAACCAGTGAGAGATATGGAGACCTGACCAGTGGAGGAATGCTGTGATTTGTGTATGTCAAAGAGGTGTAGAAATAGGACTTGAATCATCCAAAGGTTAAATGGAAGGATTGCGAAAAAGGATTTAAAGTTTTTGAACGTTTTTTCAAGTTCAATTTGATATTTGATTTAAACACGTTTTTGACGCGATGATGAAATCATTTTTAAAGTCAAGATTATATCAACATATTTATGAATGCATAAATAATTTGTTCAATCCGTTACTCTCTTTCTCATCTTTATTTTGCAAATATTACATACTTAATACTACTACAATTTGAACTTACTAACCTAGTGGAAATGCTTGCTTTGTTGTCTATTGCAGCAATAAATTTCTTCTCCCTTTGGAACCACACTACTACTACACTGACACTCCCTTTGAACTGCTTGTAGTATTTCAAGAGGGCTTTTTCCACCACAATACATGTCACAAATTTCTTCTCCTCATCCGCCTCCTCGATTTTCTCGCATGACTCCTTCTCAATTGAAGACATGCAAAATAATTTTTGTTTTCTTTCAGAAAGACAAAAATATTATGGTCATAACCTACCTTCACCATAAGTGAAGTGGCGCACAGAGCCAATGAGCTATGACTATCATAGTATATGAACCGGCAAAATGTGTATAATTGGATTGTTGAAAATTAAGGCAGTTTGGGGTCTGAAGATGAGCAGCAAGTATGGGTATCAATTCGTGTCAATGGATCTGTGGGTCAATTCTTGTGATCCAGACACGATACATGTAACCCGCAGACCCATGCAGACAAAACTTTCACATTAAAAAAATACATGATTCGTAGACTCTCTACCCATAGACCCTTTCAACTTGTTTGACATCCATTAAACTCAATTCACAAAGCTAGATATCACATTCACCTAAATCATGTCTTCTCCGAGAAGCTGAATAGAAACACGTCTACTGCAGAGAGTACATACATCTCATATGCTTTTGATTTTATAAGTGGAATGAAATATTTTATAAAATGTCATTTGCTTTTATTGGAAACAGCAAGCGTAAGTAAGAGGTTTTGCTTGAAACAATAAACAACGTTGATGGATCTGTCGTGCTTGGCATTCTCATCACCCCAATTGACTCCAACGAAGGTGCCTTCGTATCCTTGTTCTGCATAACATCTTGTTGGCCAGCGTTGGATCCCAGCTCAGTGCTCACATCAGATATGGTAGTTGGCTTCAATTCGTCGATTTGAGTTTCGATCGGTTGCTTGAAAAGCTAGGGTTAAGGAAAACCAAACTCATTGTGGGGATGAGATAAGATAAGGAACTGAGAGTGAATAGTGTTTTCTGTTTATATACTTAATTTATTTATATAATATTTAATTACATATTAATAAAGTATTTTCACGGGTCAACTGATCGACCCGTGGATCAAGGGTCCCGACCCAAACATGACCTGTTTTTTCAACGGGTTAGACATGTCTTGTCAAAATCATCCGTGGGTCAAAATTATATGATCTAAACACGCCCCGTGCACGGGTCACCCACGGGTGATTCATGGGTTGGGTCGAAAGTTGACACCCTTATCACAATGTATCAAAAGAGATCAATTCAAAAATATACAATGCAATCTATTTTATAAAACGATTTTACTATAACCACACCTAATACTAATAGGTGTTACATGTAGCTTTAAAGAGAGATTCGACTTAGTGACCACATCCAGGTCCTTAATTTTTACAATAGGCACGACAGACCTTAACGTCAGACATCCAAATCAGCGGCTATGGAAGATGGAGACTTGGAGAATGAAAAATCTAAATCTACACCAGGTGAGTAAGTAGGAGTATATCTGTCTTTTTATTTTTGTTTTTTGAAATTAAACGGTTCACGTGCCTTACGCGTGATAATTAACGGATAAATCTGACGAAGAGGTGCAATGATCAACAAGTTGAAACATATGAGTGTACTTAATTGTGACGAAAAATATGTGGATACAGTTACAAAAATATGCAAATTTTTTGGTGCAATTTCAGACTTTTCCCCTTATTGAAAATATAGTTTAACGATACTTGATCTGATAGGATAAAGTTAGGGTTACTTACTATGTTGTTTCCTTAACCTCCCCCTAATTCACTCCATAATTTCAGGATAGTATGGATCACTTGAATATGTGTGTTATACTTACACATGCAATTATTTCCACTCACACGTTTGAACATCATCATAGTGCTCATGTTGTTATTTGCATCACCCATGTAGTTATTTGCACCCACACGTTTGAATAGATTGTTAAATGCGTCAACAGTTAACTATCCATCCATTTTTGCCATTAAATATGCCCAAATGACAATTTCACTCTCTTGTTCATCTTCATATCATCTTCAACACTAAATTCATTTCCAAAATGCAGAATTGGGTTTGAATCCAATCCCAAAATGTTTATTTGGATATAATTCAACCCCAAAATGAAGATTTTGGTTGAATTCGAACCCAAATTTGCATTTTTGGGTTTGAATTCAAGTCAAATTTGCATTTTGGGATTGAATTAAAACAAAAAAAATGCAAATTTGAGTTTGGATTTAACCCCAAAAGTAAATTTGGGTTGAAGTTGAACCAAAATTTGCATTTTGGAGTTTGATATAGTGTTTAAAATGATATGAAGAAGAACAAAATGATAAAATTATCACATATTTAACGGCAAAATGGATGGATATTTAACAGTTGGTACATTTAACAAATTTTAATAACTTAATGGTGTACACAACAACAGTTTCAAACATCTTACTGCACTTAACAATAATAGTAAAACATTTTGATATATTGAGACTATTTACCCTATTTATATATGCATGTAATATGTAACACATGTTAATATTTTTATCAATGTCTGGTGTCGTCATATCCTTTCGATATGACGTGACTTATTGATACATAATGTATATATCACTGCTGGAAATTTCTCTTTTATCGACGATTTTGTTTTATCGGTAAAAATAAAAATTTCGTCGGTAAAAATAATTCTCGGCGATGAATATGTAATTTCGTCGGGAAAACTTTTGTCGGCGAAATTTTACCCACGGAAAATGTCACAAATATTTCGTCGGTATAAAAATATATTTGCCGACGGAATTTTTGTCCGCAAAGATAAGTTTTTTGTCAACAACTTATGTTTTGCCGACAAAATCGATTTGGTCGGCAATATCAATTTCGTCGGCAAATACCTATTTATTGACGAACTATTTTTAGTCGGTAAACGGTATTACCGACGAAAAAAGTTTCGTTGGTAAATAGGCATCTGCCGACGAAATTGACATGCCGTCGGTAAATACTCTTTTACCGACAAAATCGCTTTCGTCGTTACACATGCTATGCCGATGGAAAATTTCGTCGGTAAAAGAAGAACTCTTTTTAAAAAAATAAATAAAAATTACCGATAGAAAAACTATATTGTAAATTTCCAAACCTTTACATACATGATTCACAATAACTTAAACATAAATAATATAAACCTATAAACAAATCACATAAACCTATAAACATTAACACAAATAACATAAACCTATAAACAAGGAGCACATCATGTTCTTGTATTCTTCAACTGCCACCAGTGCAAATATAATGGATTATCATTATTATTATCACCTCTACAAAAAATACTACAAGCATAAATTTACTTGAGTGGATTCAAGCATGCCTAATCCAAGTGTGCTTCCAAACGGTTTGGCTCCCTCAGCCTCCTGATTGTGCTCCTCACTATCACAGTACTAGCGGTGCTATTGCAAACAAAGCAACAAAGCCAATCAATTATATATACAGAATATCAACAGATATGCATCAGAATGATACAACATGAGTTGGCATATAACAATCGATACTCATCTAGGATGCAAGTTTTAACAATTTGAAATGTTGGTTATTATATGCCAGATCAGTCACTTTCTTTACAAAGAGAGAACTTAAACTCAAGTGTAGTAGCTTACTTCAAGGTGTAGGCTCCACAAAATTCACAGAAGTTCTTCTCTGTGTCATCACCTACCTCATGATCATGTGTAACACAGTCTATGTTTGAGAAAAATGAAGAAAAAAGAAGCAGGTGTTGGTGTATATGAATATGAGTGTGTGTGAGAGATGGAGAGGTTGTGTGAGTGTGAGGGAGATGGTGTGAGAGACTTGTTGCATAATCGAGCGTTCCCTTCACGTACTTGAGGATTCGATTGGCTGCCTTCATGTGAGAGGTCTTCGGAGTCTCCATGTATCTACTCACCAAACCGACTCCAAAGAGTATGTCGGGTCGAGTACACGTCAAGTAACGTAGGCATCCCACGAGGCTCTTGTAGTGAGTAGGATTCACCAATTTTCCTTCTCCTTCTTTTGTAATTCGTACTCCACACTCGACTGGGGTGTCGACCGGTTGACAATCTTCCATTGAGAACTTCTTCAAAATCTCTCTTGCGTACTTGTTTTGAGAGACGAATATCCCATCTTCTCCTTGTTGCACCTCAATGCCGAGGAAATAGGCCATAAGGCCCAAGTCCGTCATCTCGAACTCCTTCTCCATGGATTGTTTGAAATCTTGAATCATGGAAGGATTGTTGCCGGTGAACACCAAATCATCTACGTACAAACACACAATCAAAACGTCTCCACGGGGGTTAGTCTTTGAGTATAAAGCATGTTCGTACGAGCACCGACTGAAACCACTTTGAATAAAGTAGTCATCAATTCTGGAATTCCACGCTCTTGGAGCTTGTTTTAGCCCGTAGAGCGCCTTTCTCAACCGATACACCTTGTCTTCTTGGCCTTTGACAATAGACCCTGGAGGTTGTTCGACGTAGACCTCCTCTTCGAGATTCCCGTTCAAGAATGCCGATTTCACGTCCATTTGAAATATTCTCCACTTCTTTTGAGCGGCAAGTGAAAGGAGTAACCTTACCGTCTCTAGCCGCGCCACCGGTGCAAAGACTTCTTCATAATCGACCCCGAACTTTTGCTTGTATCCTTTCACGACAAGCCTCGCTTTGTGTTTCTCCACTTCTCCATTTGCCTTTGTCTTTGTCTTATACACCCATTTTACTCCGATGGCATCATGACCTCGAGGGAGTGTAGTGAGCTCCCAAGTCTTGTTCTTCCTAATGGCTCCAATCTCTTCCTCCATCGCCTTCTTCCATTTTGTCTCCTAAGAGGCTTCTTCAAAGGTTAATGGATCATATCCTGCGAAGAGACAAAGGTTACCATATAATTCTTCATCAACTTCCTCCGTAGAGGTATATATGTCTCGTATTCGCCTTGTCTTTCTTACGGGTGATTCACTCGATCTTTCTTCTTCTAATTGGGCATCAACATTTGTGGGTGTAGATGGTTCCCGATCTTCCTCATTTCGGACAATCTCCTCCAATTCCTCCGCCTCTAAGATCTCCTTTTGAGGGTTGATATTTCCCCAATTCCATGCACACTCCTCATTGAACTTGACGTCTCGCGACATCACAATCCTTTTTGTGACAGGATTGTATAACTTATAGTCATTAGAGTTCTCTCCATAGCCGAGCATGACGCATTTGATACTTTTATCCTCGAGCTTCGTTCGCTTTTCTTCTTGTACTTTTGCATACGCCACGCACCCAAAGACACGAAGATGCTCGACGCTTGGCTTGTGCTTGCTCCATGCTTCCTCTGGCGTTATGTTTCCAATCCTTTTCGTAGGAAACCGGTTGAGTAAGTAAACGGCACATGCAACTGCGTCTCCCCAAAATTCTTTCGGAACTCCTCTCTCTTTGAGCATGCATCGAACCAAATTCAAGATGGTCCTATTCTTTCTCTCGGAGACACCATTTTGCTGAGGCGTTTGAGGCATGGTGAGTTGATGCACGATCCCATTCTCTTTGCAAAACTTCACGCGACGTGTATTCGCCTCCTCTATCGGTTCGCAAGCACTTCAAATGACAACCACTTTGCTTCTCGACCATGTTTTTAAACTCCTTGAACTTTGTCAAAACTTCGCTTTTCTCCTTCATCATATAAATCCAAGTCTTACCCCTATAATCATCGGTAAAGGTCAAGAAGTACCTATTTCCACCAATGGAGATGGGAGTGATTGGCCCGCAGACATCCGAGTGGATTAAGTCGAGACGACCGGTTGCTCTCTTCGAAAGATACTTCTTGAATGGTTTTCTTTGCTGCTTTCCGATGACACAAGTTTCGCACACGCCATTGGGACGGTCGATTTTCGGCAAGCCTCGTACCATGTTGTTCCTTTCTAGTAGTTTTAACGCTTCAAAATTTAGATGACCATACCGGATGTGCCAGAGAGTTGAGTTGTCTAAGGTTGTCACCTTCAAGCAATTCTCCTCATGTGTGCTTAGCCGTAGAGGAAACATTCTATTCTTGGTCATGGTCACATTCGTGATAAGTTTGTTGTTCTTATCACGGATGCTAAGAGCGTGATCCTTCATGTGGACGTCGTATCCCTTCTCGAGTAATTGTCCGACACTCAGAACATTATTCTTCATATCTGGAACATAATAGACATCGGAGATGCAAAGCTTTCGCCCGTTCTTGAGTGCAAAGGAAATTTTACCTTTCCCTTCGATTTGTCGCCGGGAAAGATCGCCGAAGGTAACATGCCCATCTCGCCTTTCGTCGAGCTCCGTAAATAAATCTTTTTGTCCACACATATGATTGGACGCTCCCGTATCAATGAACCATGTGACAGATTCTGATGTCACCGCTCCATCATACGCCATCAAAAGTACTCCATCATCATAAGTCTTCTCCGCAAGATTCGCCTTTTCTCCGTCGTTGTCGGTATTATACCAACATTCTGCTGCATAGTGGCCGTATTTTTTACATACATAACATTGTACCTCAGATTTGTTACTTGTCCATCCGTTACGGCCTCGTCCACGACCTCGACCTCGACCACGACCGTGACCTCTTCCTCGACTTGCTCCTCGTCCAGCTGATTCTCGAACATCAGTTTCGTAGGTGGTTGTTGTCCGACCATCTCTTCCTCTCCGCGTTGAAAATCTTCCTCTTTGGAAGCCGCCTCGTGATCCGACATTTTGTAGCGTCAATTTTGCTTGTAATGCTTGCTCCAAGGATCTTCCTTCTCCTCTCTTCATAAGTCGTTGTTCATGGGTTGTAGAGAACCCATAAGTTGCTCCACGGACATCTCATCTAAATCCTTGGATTCTTCAATCGCCACAGCCACAAGATCGAATTTAGGATCGAGGGACCTCAAGATCTTCTCCATGACACGAACATCTTCCAACGTTTCTCCGTTTCTCCGCATTTGATACGCGATTGAGATAACCCTCGTGAAGTAATCAGAGATGGATTCTGAGCTTTCTTGATGGATGGCCTCGAATTGAGCACGGAGAGATTGTAATCGAATTTTCTTTACCTTTTAGACGCCACCGAACGCCTTTTGAAGTATCCCCCAAGCTTCGTTTGATGTCTTAGCCGGAGCGACTATCTCGAACGTGGCTTCATCAAGACCTTGATATATTGTGAACAAGGCCTTCTTCTCCTTCTTCCGTTGCTCCTTCAATTCATCCTTCTCTTCTTTTGTCATTACTGCCGCCGCATTGGGTTCCTTGAACTCGGTCTCCACAAACTCCCATACATCAAGTGATCCCAAAAGGGCCTTCATTTGGATACACCAAATATCGTAGTTATCCTTCGTCAATCTCGGTACTTGCATACTTGTCGATGCCATCACGATCTTTGAACCTTGCTCTGATACCACTTGTTGGTGTATATGAATATGAGTGTGTGTGAGAGATGGAGAGGTTGTGTGAGTGTGAGGGAGATGGTGTGAGAGACTTGTTGTTTGTCTACTCAACTTGATGACTTATCATTCATTCCATCACATATTTATAGGTACAAATAGAAGAACCTAGAGACTTGAGGTTCTAGTGATTTCATGTTCTAGTAGCTTCATATTCTAGTGACTTCTTAAAACTCCTAATTACTTAAGAGACTTCTAGACACTTAGAGAATTCTACACATAGATACTTCTACACATAGAGACTTCTAGACTCTTGAATAACAAGTTTATTTCCTAACAGCAGGTGGGTAACAACTAAAAAAACCATGGAGTATTATCAAATTTACATACTAAAACAAAAGTTAAGAATGACCTTTGTTTCTATGAACTGATGGAATTGGTATCTTACTACATCCCCGTAATGAAAATGTTGAGTTTCTTAAACTGACATCCGAATCTTATATGCTTCCATATTTTCCCATAATTTCCGACCGTATAACAGTGCAACATTTTCTGTAGTCAAAAGAAAATCCGCATATACTTAATAAGGAGCTAGCTAACCTGTGAATGAACCATTGCTCAGTACTACAATGAAAAGAAGAAAAAGGAGAGTATAAGTAATGAGCATGGTAAGTTAATAGTTCAAAGATCCGTAAGCAAGAAAAAGTAAAAACAACACAGAACTTCATGTGCTTGATACATGTAACTAAAGAGAAAAGCCACACAAATAGACCACAACTGCTAAATCAATAAACCACTTGCACATAAACCAACAACTTTTGGATATATCTTTACCATATGTTGCAGATTAATGGAGGAACACAATCAATTCATGAATGAGGAAAACCCAACACTTAAACTGAATCACCAGAGTGATTAATGCATCCCATTCCTAAATACAAATTGGACAAAGAAAAATCTACATTATTTATCAATACGAACCAATTACAATGAGTACATAATCTGCAGATGTTGGGTATTGATAGTGACAACGCAATATGGAAAAAGGCCTCAGAGGCTCAATAACTTCACAGGGGGGGGGGGGGGGGGGTAAAACCCATATCATTCAGACCTGGTCGGCCCACATTAAGGTTAATCTGACCCACATAAGGTGGTCCAGTATCGAACCCAAGCCAAAGTGGACGCCAAAGCTCCATACAGGTCGCCAATAACCAAAGGTCACAACCTCCTACTGCTTGCAATAGGAGTGCTCGCCAAGAGAGTCTAACCTCTCATATCTGGTCTCACCATCCGTCACTAAAGATATGACCATGATATCCCTAAACCCTAAACACTTCCTGCTGAAGCCAGACTCTTCAAGAAGAATGGTTAAATGGGTGATCGAGCTCAGCGAGTTCAAGATCAAATTTGCGCCGAAAACGACCATCAAAGGTCAAGCGTTGACAGATTTCATAGTGGAAAGCACAGGTAATGGTCTAATAGAAGCAGAAAACAGACCAAGTTCATCAGCAGACACAAGCCAAGGCTGGGAATTCTATACAGATGGAGGCTGACTCAAGAAGGTTGGGGAACGAACTTAAGGCGATCACTTAAGATAAAGAAGCTTTGAGTAACAAGTTCCTCATGATTAGGCGAACACTCCAAAGGGTCTAAACCTTAACAAGGTAACACATCTTCAGAAGATGAGAGCTTTACTTAAAGGGTTTAAACTTGGCGAGGGGAATAGATAAATTTACAAAGACTTATCATTCTTTCTTCTAAGCCTAAGAAAAGGTCCAAGACCCTATGTGCCGAGATCATCATAAATCGAAGAGAAGTCGAAAGTAAATATGATAAAGACATTGGAAGAATCGCCAACACATTCAAAGTCAAATAAAAGTAAAGGCTTATGAATATAAAGACATTCAATATTATAATAATAACCGAGTTTGAAATAAAAAAAATTATAAACGTTCCCGGAAAACAGGGAAAAACAGAAGATTATCATTAAAAGGAAAAATATAGATATGATCACCGGGGGAGTTGAAGACTTCAGGACTTGGGCTCTTCAGGGACAACGACTTCCTGCTCGACTTCGGGGGCAACCTCTTCAACAACAGTAGCAGGAGCCTCCTTGGAGTAGCTACTCTCGAGGAAGGGCTTAAGAGACTCAACCTCCCGGAGAGAAAATTTAGGGTCAATCCCCTGAATATCATCGACCAGGATCTAGAGATATGAAGCCACCTCGACCTTCATCACATCTAAGGCGCAGTCGGTAAACTCCTCAGACTTTTTAAAGTCCTCGACCACACTCTGGGGGATGGGACAGACTTTAGACGAAGAGCAAGCTACTCCTTCTTCTTCTCCAAGGTGTCCCCCTGGCCTCAGCCTCCTTCAACCGACACTACAAGAAACTTGTGCAACAACGACGAAGATTTCGTGTTGACGTTAAGAATTGATGTTGAATGTGTATATATTGTGTCAGCAATTTTTGTTGTCGTTATTATTACTTATTAGACACAGTATGTTTTCCACCATTATAAGCTACTTTTAGTGTTAATTTTTGCCGTCACTTTATTTTTTACATGGAGGAATGTGTAATGTCAACCTACTGTTGAGATTAAATGACTCCATTAGTAACAAATGACTTTTCCGTTGTAAATGTACATATTCAAATGCGAAACATTTTGTCGTCAATATGGTGATAACAACAACGTTTGTTTGCCGTAACTACTCAATTTTATCGTCGTTAAAACATAAGTAGCAGAGAAAATATAAGAATAGGTTTGCATGTCAATATATTGTCGACATTAGTATAGTCATTCAGTAACAAATTCAATTATTTTGGTAAAATAATTTATTTAGCGGCGACTATTGTTGATGTCAATAATGCACAAACAACTATGACATATCGTTGACTAACATTAGTCGTTGTCGTCACTAAATGTTAAGAACCCCACTAAACCGATAGAACCGTCACTAAATGAACCACTATTTTTTTTTTTTTTTAAATCTTAACCTAACTGCTTGCTTATGCGATTTAACTCTATCACTCCTATAAACATAGGGAGGTTGGAGGCGAGCTAGAGAGCTGGAGGTGAGCGACGAGAGGTGAGGGACATGAAGCTGACGAGGCCGACGAAGACCGCGCACGGAGGTTGGAAAGCTGAACGGAGCTGGCGGATGAACGGAAGGCTGGAACAGAGGCTGCACGACGGGAGCGGCTAGGAACAGAGGCGAGGCGCACGGGGCGAGGTGAAACAGAGGAGACGAGGCGAGTGGGGCGAACGATATGGAGCTGGAGATGGTGGAATAGAGGAGCTACGGCCGAACTGAAGACGGCTTAGAAGGGGCGAGGAACGAGACGACGGGAGTGGCTGACGAAGGCTACAGGTAACCCTAATTTCAGTGTTGGAACAGCTTGTTGGAACAAATTGGACGCCATAGACATTTAACTGTATGCTTAGTCACAGTCTGTCTATGCTTAGTTAAAGGGATCAAAAGTATGCTTAGTCATAGCTGATAGTGAATACAAATGATGCAGATGTTAGGACTGTAATTGGTAAATATAGTTACGCTTGGATTGTTGGTAAGGTTTCAAAGGCATCAGGAGTATCTAGAGTGTCTGAAATCTTTGTTAAGATTTTTGACAGTGGTTGTGAAGTTTCTAATTTAGTGTGTCTGTTGAGAGTCTCACGTTTGAGCCTGATGAGGACCAAGTTATCCATGTTTCACAGGTTATAGTTTATTGGCATTTCTATAAAATGTTTGTGTGCCCTCACCTCTGCCTTGCCGTCAACCTCTGCCTCTCACTGTCCCATGCACTTCTCCTATATCCGCTCTTCACCATTAATCCTCCAACATGCATGTTTATTACTCTGTAACTGCTTTCCTCATTGTCTCCTTTGTTGTCTGCTGATGTGGCATGAATCAGTACTATAACAGGGCCTCCGACCACTTCATACCGTCTCAGTGGGTCCCGCAACTGAACCACCACCGAAATGGTGCCATGTCAGCTTGGATCTTGAGAGCTTCAACAGCCATGGCTTCAATCTTCTGAATCGAGAATGCCAGAATCTCATCAACTGTAAGTGTCTTCTCACTCACATTATGAGAATCTCATCAACTGTACTCATGGCATCCATACTCTTTGGTGAAAGTATGTTACAGTAACATGTTCAATTTATGTAATCAGATTTCGACTCAGGTGAAGATGTCCCAATGCAAATTGAAGCAAATGGTAATAACTTTGATTTGTCATATAAAGTGTTCATGCTTTCTTACTCCTTACCACATTGTGATGTACAATTGCAACAATTTTTCTAGGGAGTACAGATATGGCTCCAGTTCCAGCTATAGAAATGAAGTCTAAAGACTAAAGCTGCCAAGAAAACTGAAGACATTGAAGACGATGACACTGACTCAGAGGATGACTTTGATGGGTCTGATGATGATGAGGTATTGCTTTGATATCTATGTTCATTGTAGTTATGTATCAACTAAAAATCTCTGAACAGTTGTCTCTTTAAAATGCTTATATTATTTGCACTTGGGAAATTCATGGTGCAATTCACAACCTTTATACATAATCACTATATGTAGTGTGTTTGTTATGTGTTTGAACTATTGTGTTGAGGTGTTTATGTAGTATGTTTGTTATGTAGTGTGTGTTGAGATTATTGTGTTAAATAATTTTGTTATTGCATTTATCGTGTTTCCTTTCTGTATATATGATAACATGATATTATTGTCTCTTGTAGGGGATCGTGAACTAGAGACGTTCATGAAGTTCGTACTTTCGGCATTCCGAATTCACACTAATCTCAAGTTTAAAAGCACATTAGTTTTAAGTCTTCATCTGATTTAGAAAACTATGTATTTACGTTTAAAATTATACTAAGTTTGTAGTTTGGATGTTTATTAAGATGTATATGTATTGTTGGATAAATAATATATTATATTTTTGAAAATATATTGTGTAGTTCATATCATATAGCAATAACTATGTAATTAATTAAAATACATCACTAAAGTTTGTATTTAACAATGATTAGTGGTTGTTGACACAAAGGTTTGTGTTTAGCAGCGACATAAACTGATATTAATGATTGTTATCACTAAAAACATGTATTTAACAGCAACATTACCTGACAGTATCAAGTACTTTTAATGGTGGACTTGTAGTCACTAGTCACTAAATACACATATTAACAACAAGTTAATGAACGTTGTTTTGAATAAAAAACAACCCCTCAAACTCACTGCTAAAAATGCAATTCAATGATGAAGTATTTTCATCAGTAAAGCTCATCTATAACATCACCAATATGTTGTCGTTTTTGAAGTGTGTTTAACAACAACGAATGTCGTTGTAAAAGATAAATGGGGAGTGTCATTCTAACAACGGCAAACCTTTTGCAACGGCAAATTGCCGTAGGTATAACCTTTAACGACGGGGGCTACTGGCACGAAAATTTTGTTGACGTTAAAAGTTAACAACGGTATTTATGCCTTTAGCAACGATTTTTTACCGACGTTGATTCTATAGTTTCTTGTAGTGCGAGCCTTCAGTCGAGCATTGACCGCCTCCACCTCAGCGGAGTATTGGTCGGCCGCCTTAAGCCGGAGCTCGGTGCTCGTCCGCTTATCATTGGCGAGGGTCACCTCATCCTCCTTCTCCTGCATGAGGGCGATGAATCTCTGCTCCTTCTGAAAGTACTCCTCGCGAGCATGGTCCACCAAGTAGGTGGCCTTCTCAGCCGTCTCCTTCAAACCCTCCATCTGATCAGGAGTGAAGCCCAAGCTCCGGTACTGCTCCAACTCGATAAGCAGGTCAGTCTTCTTATCAGCGAGCTACCCTACGATCCGACCGATTGCCAACTCCTCCCGGACGAGCTAAAAACAGAAAAAGGTAAAGTATAATCAGATCAAGGAAAGGGAAAAAGGTGATTTGAGGATAAGTAAAGAAAAAAAGAACTTACCAGGGTGATTCGCTCGAAGTGCGTCCTCATGACCCCTTCTATGCTGGACAGCTCGGAGAGGATCAGAGCCCTGTCCCTAGGGGGAAAAATCCCCTCGAGGAGATGCATGTATAGATCTGGATTATCCCTGAGTGTCATCTGGTCGAAAATATTCACCTTTTGGAGATATCCCCAAGAGGCCTAGACTCCCTTGGGGTTCGCAACCTTTGGTGGCTGGAATACGCCCACCAAGGGGCGGTACTCCCCGAAAGGAGTCTTCGAGGAGCCCGTGGCGGTCTGCCCTTTCTTCCAAGCCCCAGTATCCTTAGAAGGATTGGGAGCAGCTTTATCGGAGGCAAGTGTGGCGACCTATGGCACCACGATAGCCTTCTCCTTGGGGGTAGGAGGACCCCTAGGGGAAGCAGGGCGTTCCTCGCCCGAACCCCTGGCATTCTTGGCGGGGGTAGGATTTGAAGCCACATCAGCAGTGGTCTTCCCTGTAAAAGGTTAGCAAACGTATTAAAAACCTAAGACCAAAATAGAGGAAAGAAAAGTTAAAAAGGCATTTGCATACCTTGCTGGCAAGCGGCAGGAGTAGTCGAAGGTCGTTCCTCCTCAGGCTTCCGTTTGGACGAACGCCTGGAAGGAAGAGGTGGAAGACTCATCGACGCTTGGTCTGGAGACAACCCCGCCTTAGCCTGATTGGAAAACATACCGATGAGTTTGTGGCTCCGAATGCCTACAACCAACAGAGGAGAAAGTTAGAAAATTACCCAATCAATAGAAATTGGCGAGGCCTGATGGATGCCCGCCAACTCGAGCATCGACTCTGAAGCTTCCGCCAACGAGCGGATCGAACAGAAGTTCGATTGTTTATGTAATCGGAAGAAGTCGTCGATGGCGTTCCGATCACTCCCGACCAGCTCTCCGAAGACAGGAGAAGTATCCCTTTCCGGCTGGAATAACTCACATGATACGCTACCCTTGCAATAGAAGTAAAACTTATTGTAGTTGGAGTTGGGAGCGCGGAAGTCGTCCACCAGGCGGAACTGGACGTTCCAGTTCCAAGCCTGACCCCTCCACTCCTCGAACTTGGGCCACCGAGTGAATACGTTCATTCTTGACGTAAACACATGAACTTGAACCTAATACACATCCTAATGGTGTTGGGTACTATCTGCGTAGGACCTATCCCGTAGTAGCAGCAAAGCTCCTGCAAATCCTCGCAGAGAGGAAACGTAACCCAGCATCGATCTGGGCCGCATAAACGTAAACCTCTCCCTCGCGAGGATAATGTATCCCTAAGCCCGGGTATCTGGGGCATCCGCTTCTCTTAAGCCAGTTACGTTTACCATTGCCTTGAACTGAGCTAGCTTCATTTCATTGGGCTTGATATCTACTCAGAACACCAGAGTATGGGAAGAACAATACAAAAATAAAAAGCAGAAAGCATTATATAAAAGGAAGTAAAAGTAAAAATCAATATTTACCTGTCGGAGAGAAGACGAGAACATTGGTGTCTGGCCCGTTCACAACCACTGGTGTGGCGGCCGATTACCCAAAAATCGGCTTGGGGGAAGGTTTCCTCTTGCTCGGCGCCGGCGAGGAACTATCCCTGATGGCCAGGGGAGCATTGGTGACCTTTGTAGACACCTTCTGACTAGAAGATGGTTGGTTGGAAGAAGACTTGTGGGTTGGCGCCTTGCTCTTTCCGGCGGATTGGTTATTGAAAGCCATAGAAATGTTGAGAAGTTTTTTTTAAAATCAAAGAAGGAAAAAAGGAAAGTGGGAAGCATAAGTACTGAGAACTGAGAAGCATGGAATTCTCTGGAATGCCAATGAATGGAACGCGTAAAAGACAAAAGGGTTGAGGTTTTGTTTCTTATATAGACAAAATAGAAGTAACCGAACATACACGATCGAAACGGTTTAGAGAATGATTACACCCCTTTGGGTAAAAATCGAAGCAATGTCAGAATTCTAAGAGACACCTCGAGGAGACAAACGGTTGGACTGGTACAAAAACTGTCAGCCTACCCTTAGGTTACAGAATTTGTACAAACGGTTGGAACGGTACAAAAACTGTCAGCCTACCCTTAGGTTACAGAATTTGTACAAACGGTTGGAACGGTACAAAAGTAGCGTTCACCAAAGAGTGGTGAATAAGCATTCATAAACCCTGGCAACCCCAAGTGTTCGCCAAAAGGGATAAATGATCGAATATTCCATAAACTCTAGGCGACCAAACAACCGCTCGCCAAAGGATACAGAGTATTTAAAAAGGCACAAATAGCAGAAAATGACAGAAAAGATCTAGTCCAAGTGTCACTCTCTCAAACCCTATCACAGAATCAAGCTTTATCGAAGAAATTTCACTCAAGCTTCGGGGGAAAATGTTGGGTATTGATAGTGACAACCTAATATGGAAAAGGCCTCAGAGGCCCAATAACTTCACAGGGGGGTAAAACCCATATCATTCAGACCTGGGCGACTAACATTAAGGTTAATCTGACCCTCATAAGGCGGTCCAGTATCGAACCCAAGCCAAAGTGGACGCCAAAGCTCCATACAGGTCGCCAATAACCAAAGGTCACAGCCTCCTACTGCTCGCCATAGGAGTGCTCGCCAAGAGAGTCTAACCTCTCATCTCTGGTCTCACCATCCATCACTAAAGATATGGCCATGATATCCCGCATATATCTGGCACATATTCTCTAAAGATTACATACGGTAACTGCAATATTACGCCATAACCATAATATCTGCTATCCTAATCTTCACCAACACAATCTTCACCAAGATATTCTGTTGCTTGTAACAGTTTGGTCTCTTTACTCTATAAATACCTCTGTTTTTCAATACGTTCATTATGTTTTGAGTTCATACACACAGTATACTCATTTAAGCATCGAAGAGGGACCCAGAGACACCCCATCTGTTGTGATCCCCTTCCTGCAGGTTCATCGGAGTTAAGGCGAGAGCAATCTTCATTCATCCTTTGGCATTTAATCCACTGCCAAGTCAGCACCTGGGAGATTCAAACCCAACTGCAGATACAGTCATAAGTTGTTTCGTTTAATTATCATGATCTAAAGATAGCATACATAGCATTACCAAGTAGGTACAATCACCCCTTGTTATCACGCTGAATTCTTTTGACCACCTCCTTTACGAGTTCTACCAAAGGGATCCAATCGTGTTCTTAACATACAAGTGTAGTATAAAAGCATCATTTATTCCAATAGTAAAAAAAATAATAAGAGATCATTATAATTCAACAATATAGCAAATTATCCTCATTATCCATAATTATCCTAATTGTATGTTTCACAAAATTAAGAAAATAAGAAACCTAAATATAATTTGAGACCTCAATTTGTTTCCTTTAATCTCCCCCCATCCCACCCACCCCCACAACGCATGCATGAGACAAAGCCATCAACACCGCTACCAAAAAGGATACTAATTAAAAAGCCTGGTTACAAATACTAATTTAAAAGCCTAGTTAGAAATTAGGGTTTAGCCATTTAGGGATTAACTTACTTTGCTAACTCTCTGTCCATGGTGATGGTTACCTTTCGATCTAAGGAGGATAGTGTTACGACGAGACGGTGTGACGACAAGACGGTGGATCGACTATCGATTCGAAGAAAAAGCTATACGCAAGAGACCTGTAGTCAGGAGGTCAGACGCAGGGACGACGAGCGAACGAGGCGAAGAAAGCAAGATGGAGGAAGGAGGGATCAGTCACGCAGAACATGGAGATAAGGAACGAAGACATAACTAAGACTGCGTAGGTTTTGCCGTTTTACTGATTTGAATAGATAGGGTTTCAGTTTCAACAATTTTATATCTAAATCTTTACTTTGTTTAGGTCTATATACATAATTACCACTTTATAAATTAGTTGTATAGTAGTTCAGCTGGTTAATATCCAAGACAATAACATCTTTGGTCATGGGTTCAACTTACGGTTCAGCCTATTTTTACTTTTATCTTCAAAAAGATATTTTTTTTCTTTTATATTCCTTTACTGAAAATTTTCATTTATCGACAAAAAATTATATTTCGTTAAAAATCTTTTAATTTTTTACTGATAAAATGAAGCTTCATCGGGAATTGGATCATTTTACCGATGAGATATGTATTTTCGTTGGTAAAATACTTTTTTAGCGACAAAATATAATTTCGTTGGTAAAATAAAATTTTGCCGACAAATAATAAATTTCGTCGACAATTTTCACATATGTCGACGAAATATTACTAACATCAAAAAATTCTATCGGTAAAACATGTATTTTCAGTAGTGTACGTTTAAAATACTAAGAAAATGTACATGCACGTAAAGTACATGAGATTCTATTAACTTAATTTCTAATATACATTTGAATAATAAGAATATTTATCATAGATTTCTAACTCAGAAGATTGTATCATCATCTTCAACTTATCCTAGGAGTAAGCGATTCCAGGTATCCTATAATTTTAGGGTTCTCATAAATTATTGTGTATCAAACATGGTATTGAATTTTGGAACTGGAATTTACCCTGTTGTATTTGGAACCAAAACCTACCGAGAACGTAACGATTCTGGGTAACCTATTTGGAGCGTGTTTCAAAATAAATTATCTAAAATTTGTTTATACTAACGATTTTAAAATTGTTTTTTTTCCTAAAACAATCATATTTTTATACAACCATCAAACAATCATATTTTTTCACAAAATCATATAGTATGAGAATAAATATTGTGTGCGTCGTACGGGAGAAGAGAACTGCAGAAGAAAGAGAAAATGAACTGCGACAGTTTGTAATATGTAAAGTAACAAAACATTTTGGGTTAGAAACTTAGAAATTATAACAGAACGACAACTACTAATTTTTTTATCTTAATATATATATACACACACAAATATATAATCGGTTCCGGGTACCCTGTTACCACGACCAGAACGAAAACCTAAAATATAGGTTCTTAAAAACAAATCTCGGACCCTACCCTAATATTAAAACTGCTACCCAAAACTTACCCTAAGTGCTGGTTCCGGGTAGGTTTCGATTCCAAATGGGTAATTTTATCACCCCTACTTAACATAATGAATTTTAGAAATTAAGTTTGAGTGATAAAAACATTTTACAACGTAACATCTCCAAGCAAAAATTATAATACAATGTTTAGGGACAAAAAAAATCACACAACAAAAAGAAAGGCAATACACGATTTTTTTCAAAAAGTAACTATTTAAAAAAATAAATATTTAGGAAAATATTTGAAGAAATGTATATAAGCGCAGGTATCCCTAGTAACATTTTTAAAAAAATGCTACTCGTAGTACCGTTTATTAAAACGTCGCTACTCGGTGGTAGCGTTTATTAAAAATGCTAAATGTCGTAGCGTCTATTAAAAACGCTAAATGTCGTAGCGTTTTTAAAAAAATAATACCAATAACGTAAGTTTCCTTTTGGTCCAGAACCCTGCAACCCCAATTGTTTTAAACCCCCACCCCTCCTACCTCTCAGCCACGTCTCCTCTGCTCAGTCGAAACCAAACCTCTTTCACCCTTCCTCTCCCTCAGTCGAAACCAGCCAAACTCCTCCCTCTCCGTCTCCCTCTCCCCGAAATGTTGCTCCCTCTACCCCGTAGCTCGCCGTCAGCACGCCTAAGCTCCTACCGTCTGTAGCTCATCGTCGACGAAGCTCCTCCCAGATGCAACTCTCCCCACTCTCAACTCCTCTCAACCGTGTCGTGGTCCTCCCTCCTAGCTCTCATTGTCGTGTCATAGCCTTCGCCGAAGGTAAGAAACTGTATCTTTTTATTTTTGTGATTAATTTAGTATTTTAATATAATATGCCTACTAATTAAAAATATTACTGTTATAATTAAAATTATTGAAGAATACTTATTAAAACAAACTACGTAGAAATTATAAATTGTTAAAATGTATAAATATATACTCTTTAGTTGTAGAGTTAGCATGCCGCTGCGTGTAATGATGTCAAATAATTCGTTTGCCCAAAATGTCCTAAACGTTGGTCCATTGGACCAATCGATACTTTGGGGACAAGATCAGCATCACTCCTCGAATCTGAGTTTGAGTCAACAAATCACCTTCAGATGTTTAAAATTAGAGGGAAATATCATATCAGACGAGGTTAAAGCCATTGTGAAACTGTTGGTTTATGAGATGTGGTTATTATGTCACGTCCCAAACTTGATCATAAGTTGTTGAAATGGGAAAAGTATGAAAATGGTACAACATGTTTGACGAAAATGGTTTTCCAACCCAAATGATTGTTTTTGGTCCAACATGTTTGGAAATGATGGTAATTGGTACCTCTTTTACTTTTATGTTAAAAAATAACGTTAAATAATTTTTTATATTTACAAAATTAACCAACTATTTTTCTAAATGTTACAATTAAACCCTATGTTCCAATTGAGCCCCAATCGGAGGTCCTATGGCCTGGGTCTGAACCCAGACCATGTACCCGTGGTTGGGCAACCTGGTCTGTGTTCGGACCCAGACCATAGGACCCCCGATTGGGGCTCAATTGAATCCCCAATCGAGCCCCAATCGGGGGTCCTATGGCCTGGTTCCGAACCCATACCATGTACCCATGGTTGGGCGACTTGGTATGAGTTCAGACCAAGACCATAGGACCCCCGATTGGGGCACAATTGGAGCCCCAATCATTTGAACCGAACCCAGCCATGTTCGGTCCAAACCGATTGGGGCTTCAATTGAGCCCCAATCGCGGGTCCTATGGCCTGGGTCTGAACCCAGACCATGTACCCATGGTTGGGTGACCTGGTATGGGTTTGGACCCTGACCATAGGACCCCTGATTGGGGCTCAATTGGAGCCCTAATCATTTGAACTGAACTCAGCCATGTTCGGTCCAAACCGATTGGGGCTCCAACTGAGCCCCAATTTGAGGGTCTTATGGTCTAGGTACGAACCCAGATTAGGTCCCCATGGTTTGGTGAATTGGTATGGGTTCGGACCCAGACCATAAGACCTAGATTAGGGCTCAATTGGAGTCACAATAGTTTGAATCGAACCCAGCTAAGTTCGGTCCAAACTGATTTAGGCTCCAATTTAGCCCCAATCGGGCATCCTATGGTCTGGATCTGAGCCCAGACCAGGTCCCCAAGGTTGGATGACCTGGTCGGGGTTCGGACCCTGGATAGGGGACCCCCGGTTTGGCTCGAATCAGGTCGGGACTTGTGTTGAAACATTAGTGTAAATTTGTATGGTGTAATTATAACATTTAGAAAAATATTTGGTTAATTTTGCAAATCTGTAAAATATTTAACGGAAATTTTTAATAGAAAAGTAACGGATGTACAAATTACCATCATTTTCAAACGTATTGAACCATTAACCATCACTAAAAAATAAGTTGCACCGAAAATAATTTTGTGCAAACATGATGGACTATTTTCCAGACTTTTCCCTATAAAATTGATATTGTGTATTAGAAGTTTTATAATGAGGTTGTCTATTACAGTTGTGGTCGTGGGAGCACCTCTATATTGGGTGACCCGTGCTTCACGGTGAAGTGCCTGCTGGAGAGATAATTTATCCATTTTAATGTGGTTGAGTGACACCGTTCAGATAGAGTCATACGACAATTTGGGATGCACCATCACATCCCAGAGATGGTGAACGATGAAGTACAAGAGAACGTTAGATTACATAAACTGCAACATAAAGGACAACCGGGGAAACGACGTTGGTCAATAACGCACCAAGATTTGATTGTTCTGTAGAACAACATGTTGGACTTTGTACAGCTGGAGCATCAACCGGTGACAAATGTCGAGCAGTATATGACAAGGTATCGCCGAATAACGTTGTGTTTCATTACGGCCCCCACTTCAGAGACTAGTAGTTCTTCACGTGATCCTCACCCATCAACCCCTTATGTTCCTCACGGTGTCAAGTTGAGACAGTGGTAAGTAATCACATAAGAATTATTACATTATGTTGAATAATGACAGATATATCCCTTAAAATTATTTTGTATACATTCATTTGCAGATGGGCATTATGGCTAGGGGAACTCACCTAGCACGTAAAGCTGCTAAAGGTACTCCCAAATTTACGAAGAGAAATTTCAGACTACTTGGAGAAACTAATCTAGAGACCTGTAGATCGTCTTGTGACGCCGTCGGGCAACTATTCGTGTATGAAGAACATGTTCGCCAATCGAATGAAATAACTGCACGTGAAGAGCGTGTACTTCGTACTTCTTGGTGTATTGATCCAGTCTGTGGCCGAGAAAGTAGTCAAATAGCAGCACATAAATTTATAGTTGTTGAACCTCGTCGCCAACAAACCATCTCAACACAAGAATCAGAGGAGGAGGAGGTTGAAGAGTAGTTTGTAGTTTGTTAATTTTATAATCATTTATTGATTATTGAACGTTTTTTATGTTGACAATTTGATACTGTCGAACTGAACTAACTAACTATTGCATTTATCTTTTCGGCTATGTTCCTACTTGTCTTATTATTTTGCATTTTTTTTTGCGAAAATTCAAAAGTTGACATCGCTTAAAAAATCCTCATTTACAGGCCTAAAAGGGGTCTTGTAGAAGGTGGCTAATTTATCAACTATTTTATTTTTCTGAAAATGTTCACGGTCTTACTTACTTATACCAAAAGAGTAATGACAGAGGTGACATTTTAATTTGACATTCACAATTTCCTGAAATAAATACCAAACATTCCTAAAAAACACTTGTTTTATACAAAACATTACAACAGAAAACAACACTTACAATAAAGCTTTACATGTCTTCCTATTATGACCACTTTCGCCGAACTTACTGCAGTTGTTTCTCCTGGGCAATCCTTCATGTGTGTCCATCTTGTTATGAATACGACTTGCTTTTCTTCTACCATGCTTTGTCCTCCACTGTTCTGGATCATGAACGTACATCAGAATATCAAAATGCGGCCAACAATATTCGTCGGGTATTGGTTGAAAACATGGAGACGTGTCTGTTCTGAATATTGCGCATCAACATTAGGAGCCCATTCCATCCCGGCCTTTGTGATTTCTATCATTCCATGTGAACACGGGTGATGCTATATTTTCCATAAACCATAATCACATTTTCTTTCGACGAGGTTGACCGTATAATTCCTGGCAGTAGTCAAACCAACACCTTGGACAAATCTACCAATATCACGCACTTGGAACACACCGTGTTCTTGACTAAATTGAGGAACTTGCATCCGACCAAATTATTTTTGTGACCTAGTAATGGTATTTTGGACAACGTCATACCAAAATTCGGACTCCTCAATGGCAACCATTGCTTCCTAGTGACGCGTAAAAAAATACTTGTTTGACCTCTAGTACGTAAGTTTGACTAATTCTATCACAGGTAATGCTCTTGCGCCTTTCAGAAATCCGTTAAACACTTTTACCAAATTGGTTGTCATGTTTCCATATCGAGCTCCTCCATCGTACGACAGGGCCCATCTCTCAAGGGGTATGTTGGAAATCCAATTGTGATACTTTCCATCGTGGAGACGTAATAGATTAGCATACCACACATCAAAATTATGTCTATTAGGGGTACTAGCTATTATATACAACTGTGTTTTAAGTATCACGCTTTTAAAGGTGTGGTTGAAATTACTTGCTAGATGACGTGCACAAAAACGATGTGTTCCAAAACCATATTGAGCATATACATTCTCTACCGCGTTAATGATTGCTCGGTGTCGATCAGACATTAGACATACAAAACAATCCTTCGTTATGTTATCACGTAAATTCGTCAAGAGGCAATTCCAACTCTCATTTGTCTCTGCGTCTGCAAGACCGAATGCTAAAGGATAGATCCCGTTGTTTGAATCATATGATACGACGACGAGCACTTTTCCATTATATTTTCCATACCGATGTGTCACATCAATACTTATAAGTGGTCTGCAATGGACAAATCCTTCAATGGCAAGCCCGAATGCCCAAAACATCATACCGAATGTAGCTACTTCAGTTTCAACATTTACTCTTTTGGGCAAAAGATCATAGATTGTACCAAGTATGTATATTGACATGGCTGACAGTAGCCACGAGAGGTTCACAAAGGCTTCCTCGTGTGTTCTGTATAAAGACTCCAACACAACTTGTTTGGAGTACCACGCCTTCGGATATCCAATCTTCGAACCAAACTCATTCTCCACCATCGACTAGATTATTTAAATTTTCAACTAGTGTCAGCTAAAACTGAATGTCTTATCAAAGAAGCTATCATCTTGCAATCAATGTTTTGGTGTCATTCAATGAGGAATTCATTTGTGCATGTATGTGGAGTATGCAATTTTGATATTCTCCACTATCCAGTATGCTTAAAAAGACTTCCTCTTAATGAACACGAACAATTTCTGGGATCAACTTTACACCGGAAGACAATTGACTTGGATTCGATGACTCAACAACGCAAATTTTAGAATTAGCTATGTGTCATCTCCTAACTGCGGCAGCTAACTCGTCCTTACTACTAAACATCATGTTTGTGTTAGAAAACCTTAAGTCGACAGTTCATCAACTTCCATACACAACTCATTTGTGGATTGAAAGTGGTCAATCCAATTTTCAGCAGTAGGTTGCATCATTTGAAGAGTGTGGGAGCTACTTGCACCATGGTCACCTCCATGTAAATTGTTAGAATTCTTACCAAACTCAACAATCTTTTCATTGTCTTCATTAATGTGACCCGTAAAATGCTCAATATACGAATCTTCTTCATTTATCGATGCATCTGAGAGTGCATCAAGATCGACCTCGTCATCGAAGAGGGTGTGACCAAGCAAAACATTTACTCTCTCATGACTATCAGTAATGTTTGGCCTCAAGTTAACTCCTCTAGTTACGCTACACACAATAAATTGAGTAACAATGCTTAACTGTAGAGCGAAAGACAATGCACTTTGTGATCGAATCCGTACAAACTTGCAAAGTCCATCGGTATCTGTAAATTTATATTAAATACTAATAGACTGAGCTTCAATATCATCCCAAGTGCACTCCGTACATATAATTTCCTTACTTATACTAAAAGAGTAATGACAGAGGTGACATTTAATTTTGACATTCACAATTTCCTGAAATAAATACCAAACATCCCTAAAAAAACACTTGTTTTATACAACACATTACATCAGAAAATAACACTTACAATAAAGATTTACATGTCTTCCTATTATGACCACTTCCGCCGAACTTACTGCAGTTGTTTCTCCTGGGCAATCCTTCATGTGCGTCTATCTCGTTATGAATACGACTTGCTTTTCTTCTACCATGCTTTGTCCTCCACTGTTCTGGATCATGAACGTACATCAGAATATCAAAATGCGGCCAACAATATTCGTCGGGTATTGGTTGAAAACATGGAGACGTGCCTGTTCTGAATATTGCACATCAACGTTAGGAGGCCATTCCATTCCGACCTTTGTGATTGCTGTCATTCCATGTGAACACGGGCGATGCTATATTTTCCATAAACCACACTCAGATTTTCTTTCGACGAGGTTGACCGTATTATTCCTGGCAGTAGTCAAACCAACACCTTGGACAAATCTACCAATATCACGCACTTGGAACACACCATGTTCTTGACTAAATTGAGGAACTTGCATCCGACCAAATTGTTTTTGTGACCTAGTAATGGTATTTTGGACAACGTCATACCAAACTTCAGACTCCTCAATGGCAACCATTGCTTCCTAGTGACGCGTAAAAAAAATACTTGTATGACCTCCAGTACGTAAGTTTGACTAATTCTATCACAGGTAATGCTCTTGCGCCTTTCAGAAATCCGTTAAACACTTTTACCAAATTGGTTGTCATGTTTCCATATCGAGCTCCTCCATCGTACGACAGGGCCCATCTCTCAAGGGGTATGTTGGAAATCCAATCGTGATACTTGCCATCGTGGAGACGTAATAGATTAGCATACCACACATCAAAATTATGTCTATTAGGGGTACTAGCTATTATATACAACTGTGTTTTTAGTATCACGCTTTTAAAGGTATGGTTGAAATTACTTGCTAGATGACGTGCACAAAAACGATGTGTTCCAACACCATATTGAGCATATACATTCTCTACCGCGTTAATGATTGCTCGGTGTCGATCAGACATTCGACACACAAAGCAATCCTTCGTTATGTTATCACGTAAATTCGTCAAGAAGCAATTCCAACTCTCATTTGTCTCTGCGTCTGCAAGACCGAATGCTAAAGGATAGATCCCGTTGTTTGAATCATATGATACGACGACGAGCACTTTTCCATACCGATGTGTCGCGTCAATACTTATAAGTAGTCTGTAATGGACAAATCCTTTAATGGCAAGACTGAATGCCCAAAACATCATATCGAATGTAGCTACTTTAGTTTCAACATTTACTCTTTTGGGCAAAAAAATATAGATTGTACCAGGTATGTATATTGACATGGTTGACAGTAGCCGCGAGAGGTTCACAAAGGCTTCCTCGTGTGTTCTGTATAAAGACTCCAACACAACTTATTTGGAGTACCACGCCTTCGAATATCCAATCTTCGAACCAAACTCATTCTCCACCATCGGCTGGATTATTGAAATTTTCAACTAGTTTCAGCTAAAACTGAATTTCTTATCAAAGAAGCTATCATCTTGCAATCAATGTTTTGGTGTCATTCAATGAGGACTTCATTTGTGCATGTATATGGAGCGTGCAATTTTGATATTCTTCACAATCCAGTATTCTTAAAAAGACTTCCTCTTAATGACCACGAACAATTTATGGGATCAACTTTACACCGGAAGACAATTGACTTTGGATTTGATGACTCAACAACGCAAATCTTAGAATTAGCTATGTGTCATCTCCTAACTGCGGCAGCTAACTCATCCTTACTACTAAACATCATGTTTGTGTTAGAAAACCTTAAGTCGATAGTTCATCAACTTCCATACACAACTCATTTGTGGATTGAAAGTGGTCAATCCAATTTTCAGCAGTAGGTTGCATCATTTGAAGAGTGTGGGAGCTACTTGCACCATGGTCACCTCCATGTAAATTATCAGAATTCTTACCAAACTCAACAATCTTTTCATTGTCTTCATTAATGTGACCCGTAAAATGCTCAATATACGAATCTTCTTCATTTATCGATGCATCTGAGAGTGCATCAAGATCGACCTCGTCATCGAAGAGATCATAGGTGTGACCATGCAAAAAATTTACTCTCTCATGACTATCAGTAATGTTTGGCATCTAGTTACGCTACACACAATAAATTGAGTAACAATGCTTAACTGTAGAGCGAAAGACAATGCACTTTGTGATCGAATCCGTACAAACTTGCAAAGTCCATCGGTATCTGTAAATTTGTAAGAAATACTAATAGAGTGGGCTTCAATATCATCCCAAGCGCACTCCGTACATATAATTTCCTTAAGTCTAAAAAGTGAGATATCCAAGGTAACTATAGTAATACTGGAGGTACCACCCACATAGACTTCACTACCATTCAGAGATAATATTTCGTCGTCATACAAGCAAATGATATCAATCTCTGTTATGTTTAATCCTAAATAATTAATATTAAAAAAGTTCGTATCAGATTTGCTTATCTTTTAGTTAACATAATATTTATCTAAATATAGATGCTTACAATTTTCAAAGCACTGTAATTAAAGAATACAAATAACAATTTTCAAAACATTGTAATTAAAGAATACAAAAACATATATTACTTACCTTAAAGTATAGGGCAGTTGGAGAGTTAGAAATGAAGGACATGAAGGATTATGCAGATGAAGGATTACGAATGTTGTGCAAATGAAGGACGCTCGGTTTCGATTTGCTGTTGAAATATTTGAAGGAATGAAGAAACACGAAATGTCCAAACAATTGATTCGGCATAACAAAAATGTGCAAATAATTGGTGGTTTTTATTGAAACGCTACTAGGGGTTGCGTTTTAATGAATTTCGCTATCACTGGTAGTGCTTATGCACCCTTTTGCAAATAATTTCTCACCGTACGTACTTTTCGCAATTTGTTTTCTCACACACTTACTTTTTGAAAAACAAATTGCAAAAGACACATAACATCATAATATGCTCTCTTTTTTTCTTTAGAAATATAAATGTATGTGTACTTATCACACAATTTAGACGAATCTCACATTATGTAGATACGAGATTTGATTTCTCAATCGATCATTCACAAATACTAATTGTTATTCCGCAATCATTTTTAGTTCTCTATAAAATTGTATACATTTCTATTTTATATTTTACGAAGTTCTTCATTTTATCGACACTTCTCCGTTTAGTACTCACAATTACAGTACAGGTTCTTTTATTTATTTGAAATTCTATTGACAAAGAATTTTCACAATATTATTGTGTTGAAAAAGAGAAAAAAAAAACTTTTGACGTTTTTTATGTATAAAAATATTTTTCTTTCTAAAAGCAAATTTAATTGTCGTGTGTAAATTTCATTTCGTAATATATCCTATTTTTGTTATTGCTTAGACTAAAAAAAACAATATAACTTAAAGAGTAATTAGTAATATTTACAAAGAAGTAATAATGGAGGATGTACTTCATATACAATTTTATTTCAAGTTAGGTCTTAAACACAAAATTTAAGTCCTTAATAACTTCTTGCATATAAGCTCTTTACGTTTTAATATTTGCTAGTAAATCCTAAAATTGTTCGCTTTAGCAGTTCAGCTTTGAAGATGGGCTCCATATATGACCAAACAAATGGAAGGTGGAATGAGCATTTAATCCGCGACATGGCTACACCGAATGATGTGGTACACATCCTTAAAATACAAATGCCCACACACCAAACGCCGGATCAACTTATTTGACCATATACGGACGATGGAAGGATGTCGGTTAAAACGACCTATCATCGACTACGGGAGGCGGAAACGGGAAGGATGCCGGAGATCGGACACGGTGGAAATAGACCTGCGACAATATGGAGTGATGTGTGGAGTACCAACATAATGCCAAAGATAAAAACTTTCATTTGGAAGCTCCTTACCAACTCTTTACCGGTGATGAAAAGTCTTAGGAGAAGTGGGATGAATATCAGGCTGAACTATCTGGTGTGCGGGAGGGAAGAAGATGTCGAACATATGTTACTCAAGTGCGGATGGACGGAGCTGGTATGGATGGAGTGCCTAGGGCTGGATGAGACTTTGCACAACTTCCCGTTGGTCGAGGAGTGGATTCGAGCAAGGAGAAATGAACCGAGTACAACCCGTGAAACCAAAGAGACAAGGTGGTGGACGTGCCTAGCAACGAGCTGGAATATCTGGAAAGAAAGGTGCAAGGCGGCATTCGAAAACAAGAGGCCAAACCCGAGGGAGGTGGTAGAGTAAACGAGGAAGACTTATGACGAATTTCGACGAGCTCAAACCACATCCAGACCGAATCAAAACCCCAGGGATCTGGAAACGTGGAGGAGACCGAACCAAGGGTACGTTAAAATAAATTGCGATGCATCATGGTGTAGTCGGACAAAGATGAGTGAGATTGGGGTGCTCGCAAGAAATTGTGGGGGTGGTTTGATCGGGGGCACGAACAAATGTTTAAGGGGAAGGAATGTTGATGCAGTAGAAGCCGAGGCAATCCTCTTAGGAGTGACAATGGCAATGGAATAAGGATGGCGCAACGTAATGGTTGAGTCTGACTCGAAGAGGATCATGGAACAACTACAAGGGAGAGCACAAAATTGGCGAAGTAGAGTAGTATGCTCCAACATCCTAGCTTTGGTGGGAAGTTTTGAATCGATACATTGGTCAACAATTAGACGCACAGCGAATAAATGAGCTAACTTGATTGTCAAACAGTCGAGATTGAGAGTTAGATTACATGATTTGATTTTACAGCACCTACTTCTACTAGTTGAAATTTTAAGGAATGTTTGAATTTCGTTTAACGAAAACAGTATTGAGAAATGAAATGAAACAACTATTTGTGATAAATAAAAAAAACAGCTTAGCTTTGGAATTGTTGCATATATTTAATTTCTTTAAGTATCCTACAATATTGACAATTAAGTCATACTTTTTGTATCAATTCGAAAACTGTTTAAAATAAAAAAATTAGTTAGTTAGTTAACTAAGTTGTTAGTAATGATAGTGTTTTCAATAAAATTTGTTTTGAATACAAAATATCTCTTTAACTTTATTGGCAAATGCAAAGACCCAAAACTCCGCTTCAGTAGAGAAACGGGCTATCATGCGTTGTTTTCGAAAACAATTAAGAACTGAGTGATCCACCAAAATAGATACAGTAAGCAGTCATGGAGGTTCGATCGTTAAAATTGGAGTCCCAATCTTTAACAGAGAAAACTCAACACGACCAACAAGAAAATACCATGGTGAATGGTCCCCTTGAGATATTGAAAGACTTGTTTTATGATCATATATCCGGTGATGATCCGCAAAGCTCACACCCAGACGTGTGAGAAAGAGGTACTAAAGGACATCGACCGCTCAGTGATGCTTGGTAAGCATATATGGCAGTTGATCTATAAGACAAAACCGAATTGGTGCCTTAGGGCACACAAAGTGTTTTCAGGTTTTTGGAAAAAAATAAAAAAATGTTTTTCAGGTTTGGTTGATCGTTATTGATCACCTTATACGAACCTGGCTAGGTTCGGTTCAAATGATTGAACTCCAATTGAGCTCAAACCGGGATCCTATGGTTTGGGTCTGAACCGAAACCATGTCGCCCAACCATGGATACCTGGTCTGGGTTCAGACACAGACCATAGGACCTTCGATTGAGGCCGAATTGGATCCCTAATCCAGGATCCTATGGTCTGGGTATGAACCCAGAGCAAGTCGTCCAACCATGGGTACCTGGTCTGGGTTCATAGCCATACCCTAGAATCCCGGATTATGGCTCAATTGGAGCCCCAATCGGTTTGGACCGAACCTGGTTGGGTTCGGTACAAACAATTGGGGCTCTAATTGAGCCACAATCTGGGATCCTAGGGTCTGGCTACGAACCTAGACCAGGTCGCTCAACCATGAGTATCTTGTGTGGGTTCGGACACAGATCCTAGGACACCCGATTGGGGCTCAATTGGAGCCCCAATTGGTATGGACTGAACCTGACTCAGTTTGGTTCAAACGATTGGGGCTCCAATTGAGCCCCAATCAAGGGTCCTATGGCCTGGGTCTAAGCCCAGACCAGGTCCCGAGGATTGGGTGACCTGGTATGGGTTCAGACCCTGACTAGGGGACCGTCGGTGTGACTTGAATCGAGTCGGGACTTCTTTGAAACATTAGTGTAAGTTTGTAGGGCTTAATTGTAACATTTAGAAAAATATTTGGTTAATTATGCACATATGAAAAATATTTAACATAATTTTTTAACAGAAAAGTAACGAAGGTAATGATTACTATCATTTTCAAACGTGTTGAACCATTAACCATCACAAAAAAAAAATTGCACGAAAAATCATTTTGTGCAAACTTATTAGACCATATTTAGACTTTTCCCTTTTAATAACCAAAATTACCCTTCTTTCATTATTTAGGTAAACAGTTCTAAATAATGACACTTTTTCTAAAGGAAAGAAAATAAAGGTAAAACATTGATGTTGAAATACCAAAAATGGTAGAGAAAACCAAAACAATCGAAGAGACATAGAATTTTTCAAGTAAAAATTGATGAATTTTTCACCGATCTATATTCTATAATTTAATCAATTACGGGAATATTCTCAATTTTTTAACAAATACAAAAGTATAACACTCGCGGATAGGACGTTTAAAAGTCACCCACTAATCTCATTCGAAGTTGAAGTTAAATTAGACGTCACCCACAAATGATATTCACGGGTAATTGTTTTTGTCATCTACGAATAAGATTCGCGGATATGCAAATTACACTCGCGAATCTTATTCGCAAGTGGAGTGTCCAACCCGTAATCTCATTTGCGGTTGGATCTAGAAAGTGAATTTGTTAGGAAGAAACAAAAACGCAATGTTATTAAAATTGGACCGGACTAGCGGTCCGACCGAAAATCAGACCCCTGTTCGATTTGGTTCAGTTAAAAGATTCTTTTTTAAAATCCGTCAGGTTTCCGGTTCGCTTTTTTGGGGGAGTTTTTTTTTAACACAAAATACCGACCACTCGGTTCAGGGAGAAGAGAAGGAGAAGGGAGAGGGGATGAGTGGCATGGGGCAGCGAGTAGGAGATGGGACGAGCGGGAGAAAAGGATAGAGGGTGGCCGAGAATGGTATGGGCAGAGGAGGTGGGCGCTAGAATGGACTTGGAAGAGGGGGTGGGCGGGAGAAAGGGAAAGGAGACGACAGGTTGGGGAGAGAAGGGGGTGGGCGGGAGGGAAAGGAGAGAGGGAGGGATGGAGATGGTGGGAGGATGTAGGTGCCCAGGTGGATGGCAGATGTGGAGGGGCAGAGTTGGACGTAAGGTGGATGGGATGGGTGGGGATGAGAGGTCGGGAGTGGGGGAGGAGAGGAAGGGGGAAGGAGGGGAGAGGGATGAGAAGAGATGGGGGTAGAGGGGTAGGTGAGATGGAAGGTTGGGGTGGGATGTGAGACAGAGTGGAGGAGGGAGAGGGGGATGACTGAGGAGGGGGTTAGGGAGAGGGGGTGCGGGAGGGACGTAGGGGAGAGGACATGTTGGAGGGGAAGTTTTTTTAACTTATAAACAGCGAACCTCACATTGAACCGATTCCGGCCTGGTTGGGCCGAACAAACCGGGAACCGCCCATCACTGATTTGAGGGTCGGTCTTGTTATGATAACACTGCAAGAAAGTGTCCAAGCCAAGCTACCAACTTTCTAGCTAGGGAATATGAACAAGAAAGCTAGGAAGAAACAAGTAGCTAACAACTCTCTAGTTGATCTTGAATGGCTACCAGCAAAACCTACGCGCCCCTCCCTAGCTACCGTTTCCCCTCCACCAATATGAAAATCTCGGTCTCACCGCCCGATGGCGTCTTTGAGCACGACGAGTCCGACATCTACACTGTCCGCTCTGACTCGCTAATTTGGCAAAAAAACTGGATTCAAAGATTAATTTTGAGAAAATTATATGAAGCTTTTTATAGAGAGATTAATTTACGAACTTCTTCTTGTATGATTTGGCGGACTTTGGGTTTGTAGATTTAAGTTCCATGAAGTCGATTAGAAGAAGAAATGTTCACAGGAAGAAGATAGTGCTCTGGTATGAGGCCTGCAAGTTATGTACATGGCTATTTAAGGAAAGAAGGCAAACAACCATTGTTGTTGGGGGAGTGACTAGTGAGTTCCAGACAGAAAAGTGAGAGGGTTGTGGGGGATCGAAAGCGGAAGACGAAGACTGTGAATTTGTTGGTGGGAAGATTCGCGAGTATGACATAAATGATTATCCGCGAATAATATTCGTGGTTGACAAAAAATAATTCTTACATGTGAATGTCATTCGTGACTGACGTCTAATTTAAGTCCAACTACGAATGAGATTCGCGAGTAACTTTTAAATAATTGAAGGCCTTATCCCGCGAATTATACTTTCGTATTTGTTAAACAATCGAGGATATTTTCGAAATTGATGAAATTATAGGGTATAGATGGTGAAAAAATCGAAATTGATGCCTTAGGGCATACAGTGTTTTCAGGTTTTTTGGCATAACAAAAAAGAAGTGTTTTTCAAGTTGGTTGATCACCTTCTTCGCATAAACCTCGTAATATAAGACTAATGACATGTTTGGTTCGCAGAATTAGCACGGAATAAGAAATAGGGAATATGTATTCCAAGGTTTGTTTCGCAAAATTAAAATTCCACAAAATCGGAATTCTTAAAGAGCTAGAAATAAGTATTCCTTTGGAAAACCTCAGAATTGCTATTCCTAAAAAGCTAGGAATAAGGAATAGATTTTCAATTGACCAAAATACCCCCACTATTAATTAATTATTTTAATTTAATTTAATTAATTATTTATATTTTAATTAGATTTAATTATTTATCTATATTTTAATTAACTATTTATATTTTAATTAAAATGAATTATTTTTTACAATTAAATTAAATTAATCAATTCTAATTTAATTTAATAAAATATTTACATTTTAATAAAATTTTATTATTTTTAAATTTTATTTCAATTAATTAATTATTTTTTAAAAATGATTTTAATAAAATATATTTTTAATTGAATTATTCTTAATATTTAAGGTTCTCAAATTAATTAATATAATTTTTTATAAGATAATCGAATATATATTATACATATTGAAGCAAAGGGTATATATGTCATTTTACCATATTTCAGTCTATTTCCATATATCATTCCATCAACCAAACATTGAAATTTCATATTTCATTCTATCAAACAAATAACATCATATTATTATCTCATATTCGTTAATCCTTATTCCTTATTCTGTATTTCATTAACCAAACGCATCGTAAGATGTTGTTGTTACAGTCTAATTTATTTGTTAAATCGGCCAGTATGTGGAATAACTTTTATCAAACGTTTCATGGGTGCACTAATTTTGGGGTGAGTTATATGAGTGTTGTTAATTATGAATTTTTAAACTTTGAAACATTAATATGGACCATAATATTGTCAATTTTGATATCAATAGTTATGGGAGAACTTAAATTTTTTTAGTCCTAATTCTTTAACCATAAGGGTTAATAGCTCCAATGGTACCATATGTTTGGGTCATGTGATCGGATGGTACCGTATGTTTTTTGATGTGGTCAAATGGTTCGTTATGTTTGCAGGATGTTGTCTTATGGTATTCCGTTAGTCAACCATTAGATTTTTCTATTAAATGGTACATGTCAGCATCACGTCAGCGCCACATATATATAATATAATATGTAATTTAAAAGATAAAAATAAATAGGAAAATTAAAAAAATATGAAAATACTCGGAAAAATTATAAATATATTTTATACTTCATATATTAATAAAAAAATTATAAATTTATTTAAAAAAAAAAACGAAAAAATAAACTAGGGTTCAACCCTTGGGGTCCAATTGACCCAACCAAGGGTCGAACCCAGGGCTAGGTTGGACCCCCACCAGGTCTCCTGACCTGGGCGACCAGGTCTGGGTTGGACCCAGCCATGGGTTCGACCCTGGCTGGGTCAATTTGACCCCAAGTGTCGAACTACCCCTAGGATCCAAGTGTCGAACCTTAGATTTTTTTTTCAGTTTTCGATTTGTTTTTTAAATAAATTTATGAAAAATAATTTTATTAATATATAAAGTTTTAAAATAGTTTTTTGAATTTTTTTATAATTTCTTTCCGATTGTTTCTCTATTTTTTCTGTTTATTTTAATATTCCTATTTATTTTTATTTTCCATCCGCCACATCAGCGTCACGTCAGCATTCCGTTAGTTAAACTTGACGGCAACAGTAACTTGGACTAAATAACAACATTATGAAAACATAAGGTACCAATAAACAACATAGGGGTACCATCCGATCAAATGACCCAAACATATGATACCATTGGACCTATTAACCCTAACCCTAATTGCAAACTTAATTAACTCAATTTTAGTATAATGATAGACAGTACGACGTTGATATTGGAAGAATAAGTTATAAGACAGGTACGGTGTTGATATTGGAGAAAGACCAAAGTTTGTTATGTAAAAACAGGTAATTCTAACATTCATTTAATGTATTTCAACTCTATTACATTTCATGACAGCATAATCAGGTACACTTATACACCATCTATCTACTTATCTAGAAGTTATATTCATCATTACACTAGATTACAGATTTGTCAATATTGCCTTTTACTTTTGACAATAATTCCTGATTTTATGGCTTTGCTGATTTTATGGCTTTTAACTTATTCTTCATCCTGCTTTTGTTGTCTTATTCCAACACTCCCCCTCAAGTTGAGTGGTCGGATCTCCAATACTCAACTTGTCGAGTACTTCTTTGAACACCTTAGAGTTCACTACTTTAGTGAGTATATCCGCTACCTGGTGCTCAGAGCGAACGAACGGCAGTTTGATGTTTCCAGCCTCAAGGTTTTCTTTTATGAAATGTTTGTCCATTTCAATATGCTTGGTTCGATCATGTTGTACTGGATTTTCGGAAATACTGATTGCTGCCTTGTTGTCACATAGTAACTTACAAGATTCGATCGATGGAAAGCCGATTTCTGTCATTAATTTTCTTAGCCATAAGATTTTTGTTAATCCTCTAGCTATCCCACGAAATTCCTCTTCTGCACTTGATAAAGCCACAACCTTCTATTTCTTACTTCTCCAGGTTACCAGATTATCACCAATAAATGTGAAATATCTGGAGGTTGACTTTCGATCAACTGGATTGCCTGCCCAGTCAGCATCTGTGTAACCATGTATTTCCATATGGTTATTTCTTCTAAACAAAACTCCATTCCCCGACGTGCCCTTCAAGTACCTCATTATCCTTGTCATCGCTTCCATATGCTCAGCTTGAGGTTGATGCATAAATTGGCTTACTACTCCGACTGTATAAGCTATGTATGGTCGAGTATGTGACAGATATATGAGCTTACCCACCAGCCTTTGATATCGCTCTTTATTTGTCTTTCTTGCTCCTTCTGATAGTTGTAAGCCATGATTCACTATCATTGGAGTTTCAGCAGGTTTGCATTCCAACATCCCTGTCTCCGTCAGGAAATCCAGAATATACTTCCTTTGGGATATAAAAATTCATTTTCTTGATCTTAGCACCTCGATTCCAAGGAAGTATTTCAAATTTCCGAGATCTTTCATTTCAAATTTTTCAAACAAGTTCCTTTTGAGTCTGTCCATTTCTTCTTTTTCATTTCCTGTGATAATCATGTCATCGACGTAAATAATCAAACAGGTTATTAAGTCCCCTGTTCTTTTCAAGAACAAGGTATGGTCTGAGTTGCTTTGCTTATACCCATATTTTTTCATGGTTATAGTAAACCTCCCAAACCATGCCCGGGGAGACTGTTTCAGATCATAGAGTGCCTTTTTTAATCGGCACGCCTTTTCTCCTTGACTCTCATTATTGTATCCTAGAGGAACTTCCATATACAGTTTTTCTTCGAGATCTCCATGGAGGAATGCATTCTTTACATCGAACTGGTGGAGCGGCCAATTTATTTGTGGCTATAGGCAACAATACTCTGATTGTGTCTATTTTGGCTACCGGCGAGAATGTCTCGGAATAATCAATCATGTATGTCTGAGTGTATCCTTTTGCCACCAATCTTGCTTTGTATCTATCAATGGATCCATATTGCTTATATTTGATAGTATACACCCACCTGCATCTTACTGGCTTCTTTCTAGTTGGCAATTTTTTTTCCCATGTCTTATTTTTTTTCTAGTGCCTCCATTTCAATATTCATAGCTCGTTTCCAATTCTTGGATTGTTGAGCTTCTGTGAGAATAGACGTTGTGAATGTCTTTACCTCCTCACTTAACCTCCCCCTTACTGTGTTTGCCACTGGATACCTTGATCTGTTTGGCTCCATTTCTGGTGTGTACCTCTTTGGTGGCCTTCCTCGATTCTATCTTGGAGGCAACTTATATCCTCGAGTAATTATCTCCTCTTGTTTACCTGGTTCCTCACTCAAAATATTGACGTTTTGAGTTTCATATGAACTTACCGGGCTTACCTCAGATACCTCAACTGGTGATAAAATATCGGTTGTGACCCTTCACTGCTCGATACTGGCGTATAAGAAGTTGGCTCAAGGGTTGGACTATCTTGCTCTTTTGGTTCTTCATCGGAGAGACTTTGTCTGTCATAGGAGATATTAGAATTACATACCCATTCCAGTGGATCATCTGTAAGACTCCCCCCCTGACCACTGGACTGGTGATAAAAATACTCTGTTTTAAGGAAATCACAGTTCATGGTGATGAACATGCGACGAGTTTTAGGATCATAACACTGATACCCCTTTTGATTAACTCCATATCCGATAAACACACATTTGACTGCATACGGTTCAAATTTGGTCCGGTCAATCTTAGGTATGTGGACAAACACAGAGAAACCAAAGACTCGAGGATTTAAACTTAGAGTTGAGGGTACTTTGGTCAATTCAGAAAGAGTCTGGATTGGTGTTTTGAAATTGAGAATTTTTGTAGGGAGACGATTGAGGAGGTATGTTCTCGTGGCAACGGATTCAGGCCAGAATGATTTTGGAACTTTTGACTCAATAAGTAAGGCTCGCGTTATTTCAAGGAGAATTCTATTTTTCCTCTCGGTCACACCATTTTGTTCTGGAGTGTGGACAAAAGGTTTTATGAATGATTCCTTTTTGAGAAATCTTTCAAATGTTGATTTACAAATTCCCCCCCATTATTTGACCGAAGGACTTGAATTTTTTTCTGAAATTAATTTTGGATCATTTGGAAGAAGTGAGTGAATTTGTCAAACACTTCTGATTTTTGTTTTAAAAAATACACTCATGTTATACGAGTGCAATCATCGATAAATAATACGAAATATCTAAAACCTTGACCCCCAGAAATTGGTGTTGGACCTCACACATCAGAATGAACTAAGGAAAACATGGAATTCATACGAGTACTATGAGGCTTAAACGCATGTCTATGACATTTTGCAAGAATACAAGTCTCACAAGAAAGATTACTATTCTTAAAAAAAACACTTAGGGAATAAAAGTTTTAGATAACCCGAGGATGGATGACCCAATCTCCTGTGCCATAACCAAGTCTCTCTTTCGGAAGTCCCATGAGCAAGTAGTGTCGAACCTGGTTGAGCTACTTCATCCACGTAGTACAAACTAGCGCGTTCAGTGCCACACCCAATAATCACCCCAGTTTGGATATCCTGCATTATGCAAAACGTTGGGTTCATCACCATAGTACAATTCAGTTCTTTAGTGACATGAGACACCAATAACAATATATTTGAGAGAGTCGGGACCAATTGACAATTTGATATTCTCAAGGTTGGGGAAATTTCTAATGTTCCCATTCTGGTAGGCTTGTTCATGAACCGGTTCGGGGTCGAAGCAGTTATGAACTGAATTGGTCTGTTTCTAAAAAAACTGGTTTGGATTAAGGAAAAAAGAACTGGTTTAGTTCGAACCGATTCAGAACTCGTTTGGTTTGAACCGATTCAGAACCGGTTCGAACTGTTCTTTTCTGGGTTTTTTAATAGCATTTTTGGTTCGGAAATAATCCGGTTCAAAACGAACCTAACCCGTCTGAAAATCCTGTCCAACACACTGAACCATCTGAAAAAATACTGAACCAACTGAAAAATAGTGAACCGACTGAAAAAACATTGAACCGACTGAAAAATACACTGAACCAACTTAAAAACACACTGAACCGATTGAAAATTTGTTCCACAACCGACTAAAATCCTGTCCAACATCAACATACGAGAGTTCAATATATCTCTAGGTTTCGTTTATTGCAGGCATCTCTAGGTTTGGTTTAATTTCAGACCGGTTTAGTTGATTTTGCTTCAAACCGGTTCTAAAATTATATAGGTTTAAAGTGGTTTGATTTAAATTTAAGTATAAACCAGTATCAAAAAGCGAGTTGAGTCGAACCGACTCAAACTGGATTTTTGGTACTATTTTGAACTGGTCTATTTGAAGACTAAAAACACTGGTTTGGTTTTGGAACTAGTTCGGCTGAACCGGTTCGAACCAAACCAGTTCCAAAACAGACCATACCAATTCATCCAAATTGGTTCATTTGAACAAGCCTACATTCCGGTCACTTGGGCCTTTGCCCCATCTGTAGTATGAATGTATTAAATTTGGGACTTCACAATATTCTTAATATCACAGGAATCATATGTCATAGTATCGGTTGCCCCACAGTCAAGAATCCACTGATGATTTTTAAATGTATCTTTCTGGACTGAATATGCATGTTTTAAAAAATCAGGGACTGAACCAAAATTAATTGGGGCGTTTTCTGATTTTTTTTAAACATTAGGTGTCAATTCGCTAGGGTTAAAAGTGAAAGGACTTGGATGTAAAATCCAAATCCATTTACTTTCTCTTGGACAGCCGCTCGGGTCATTTGGACAGCCTCCCTCTTTCGGTTCGAAGCCTTCTCCACAGCTCTCCCTTGGATTTCTAGGGTTTCCGATGTGGCCTTCATGGCGGCTGGTGCCCGTGATTCCCGCGAACGATGAGTCTCCTTCGTAGGCTGGAGGCTTCGGTGGAGCTTGGCGAGGCGTGGCAGCCGATTCCTCGTGGTTGTTGTTGGCCACCGAGTTGCCCACCACGACGACGGCGCGACTTCGTTTCTCCTCCCACCACTCGGGATAATCGACGAGTTTAAAACATCCTTCCTTCGTGTGTCGACTCATCCCACAGTGAGTACACTTCAATTTGGTTTTGTCGATTCGGGATGAAGATCCGTCGGGTTTCCTGGTCGTGTCCGATCGATTAGTAGTATTCCGGCCTCCTTTTGCTGAATTAGCTGCAGTATGTTGATTAGCTCTGTGATTAGCTGCAGTCAATAACTCAAGAGAAATGCACACGACACAAGGATTTACATGGTTCACCAATTTGACTACGTCAACGGCTCAAACCCACACTTTCACTATAGACAAATATTGTATCACTCAAACATACATTATGTATCGCTCGCACTCTAAAATACTCACTCTGTATTTTTGGCTCACATACACAACACTCCAACAACTGTTTTTTACTCTTCTCTCTTTCTTGTGTTTATTTTACTTCAAACATTGTTGGCTTCTTATAGTTGTCAAAAGGATGACAATCTTCAGTGGCTTGGCCACTTTGCTGAATGCATTGCCCACTGTGGTGAGTAGCTTGCCTACTCTGATGAGTGGCTTGGTCACTTTCGATAGTGCCTTGATCACTTGTTGAGTGGTGGTGGTGGCTTGAAAGTCTCCATTCTCAACAAGAGGGACTCGAAAACAAGTTTTAACCATTCACTTTTTGTAGATGTTCGGAGCGGCGATTGCCATGATCACCTTCAATACCTCGTTCCAACACCAAAGGGGTAATTCAAACTTTCATTGTGTTTTCACTACATAAAACCTTTGAACCGGTTCTGAATCAGTTCGAACTAGACCAATTGTTATTAAAAAAACAGACCAGAACAGTTCGAACCGGTTCTGAATCAATTTGAACTAGACCAATTGTTTTTACCTAAGCCAGACCAGTTTTTTTAGAAACATAAAAAAATATTGATTTCTTACAAATCAGACCAGTTCAGTTCTGAACCGATTCGGGGTCGAACTGGTTCATGAACAAGCCTAATGTTTTCACTACATAAAACTTTGAAATCAACTTTCTCTCCACATATTCAAGTTTAATTTCTTTCATGGTACTAGAGTTGTTCCTCATCTATGACTAAATCTGGTTTCAGAAGTACAACTCCTCTGTTATTTAGACTTCAAGTTATGCGCTCTGTGCTTCAAGTCCCACGCTAGCATCTTCTCTCGGAATCTCAGCTCCTCCAGTTTCAAGAATATGTTGCCAAGATTGACCAATTTTAACTAGCTCTATAAATATTATTAATTCTTTTCGATTTTTTCCTTTTCTAAAATAATATTTTTACTCAAAGTTTTTTTTTTGGTAATTATAGATTAAAACCATATAGGTCTTTGCCCCCAAATTCAAAACACACAAAACTAAAAACTAGCTAGCTTTTACAATTCTCAAAAAAGAAAGTTGGTCACTATTGCTAATCTCATTCACGGATTTAATCAAAATTTGGTTAAACTTATGAATCTCATTCACATGTATGCTTAGTTTTGAAAACTTGAAACTTATATGGTATTTAGTTTACATATTACACTCGGTTTAAAAAACAATATTCAAATTTTAAGTTGTAAAAGAAAATTAGGACTAGAATAAAGATTTCTTTTGGATTACCAAATGAGTAGAGGTGAGCAAGGCCAAATACCTCTGGTTTTGGGAATCCGGTTGGACCGTTTTAAATTATTATTTTTTTGAGATAGTGTAAAATATATGCAACAAATATCGATGACTATTCATATATTTTACCTTGACAGATATCGATGACTATTTATTTCTGTCCTAGTTGATCATATTCCAGTATATTGATTTTTCCCCAATAACCGAATACCTTTGTCGGTAAATACTGCATATTTGATTAGTTTAATCCATCAAACTCATGATAAGAACTTTTACAAAATAATAGTAATCAATCAAAACTATGAAAATAAATTATATAAACTATTAATTACTCTCTTCAAACTATGCATTTTAACATGTTCAATCAATCCATGGTTAACTAAGAAATCAATGTATTAAATGAAGTATAATACCACTTGTGTAAACTTATCCCAAAATCTGCTTCCTTTTATCTCTCCATATATATAAGGAAGGTACTATGCTGCAGAATAAGGCAATGAGTGTTCACAGTTTGTAGCAACAAAATCACTAACCTACATACGTATCAGTGTACTTCAGATCCCAACAAACTAACTAGTTCTTTCCCAGTTGATTCCTCATCACTCCTAAATGCCGCGACACGACACAACTGAAGACAGAATATATGAAATACAAAGATAGTGTCAGTCAACAACACCAACCATAAAGTCGACAGAATTGTTGATGTAATGTTATTTACAGGGGTAAGGTAAATGTGTTGTTGTCAAACGATCACATAACCCTTAACTTTGGCTCCTCCTTTAGGGGATGGGATAGATTTTTTGGGACTCTTAGGGGTAGCGCTGAATTTGCTTACCAGAAACTTGAAACACGGTAGGAATATTATGTAGAGCAACACGAATATGAACGGTGCTGAAATGAACCACCCCAGCAGCTGCAAAATATATCAACAAGACCCATACGTTTTGAAGAAGTTATAATCTAGTTTAAACACCGTGTAATGTGAAAGCAGATTGCAAATGAAGCAGATGAGACTGTTTATTTGCAAATATAAGAACCAAACCTAGATGGAATTTACTAGCTATGATACCACTTGTTACAGCAATTGTATATATAATGAAGAAGGAGCTGGCATGAATTCTTACCGCACGAAGAATACTTAGTACGACTTCATACGAAGCTTGACCAGTTAGCACCTTCTTCAGTGCATCAGATGTTAATGGAAAAGGAGGCCCACCAGTTATGATTTCACCAAAGCGTAGAAACGGTACAATGAGGCTTCCCAAAAAAGGTAAAACAGATTGAAATATCTCAGTAAAAGGAATTGAACTGGTAAATCCACAATAGCGGGTATGAGAACAAACAGATAACTAACTTCTTAAAACACAAAATGCTCAACAAAAGTTGGGCCGTTAGTTCTTTGATATCATATGTACGAAATTGTAGAGGACCTTTGATACACACTTCGTAATCCTAAGGGCGATTCTCAAACAGGATGACAGATAAGAGGGAGAGAGAGATAGGAAGTAGAAGAATTAGAGAAAGAAGAGAAGGACAGGTAAGAGAGTGAGAGAGAGATAGGAAATCAAAGAGTAGAGTTTTCACTTATAATTTCTGTTGTATTCAACCATTTTGTCTATAAGTAACATCGATCCTAAGATATTAGATCAGACGACTGGGCTTCCCTTTATCAACTATTAACTAGATCAGATATACTCGACAGACCGATAACGTAAAAAACAAATGGACTCATAACATTATCCCCCCTTATGCAACGAGATCGAAATCGAGAAATTTGTTTTTGAAATCCTCCAGAAATTCCCAGGTGGCCTCCTCATGTGCTCGGCTCGACCACTTAACCAGCACCTTCGTTGCTGCTGCCTCGTTGTCTCTCTTAACCATTTTTCGTTCAAATATCGCATCCGGAGTCCCACAGTCCAAGAACTCGGTTGGTAAAGGGGTAAAAGTTTCATCAGCTCCGTACGCCAACTTCAGCTGTGATACATGGAGTGTAGGGTGTATCGTAGCCGAAGGCGGAAGTTCCAACCGATAGGCCACTGCACCAACCCTCTCCAACAACCAAAACAAACCAAAATATTTCGGTTCAAGTTTCTGATGACGGCGGTTTTTAAGAGTGCCCGATAGGGTTGCAATTTCACAAGTACCCGATCTCCCACTTCAAACTAACGTTCCGATCTCTATCAATCTGCGACTTGTTTCATCCGGTTTTGGACGGTTTGACAACCAATGTGTGTTCCTGTAGCAGCTCAAGTACAATTTTGAGGTGGTCGAGGTGTTGATCCAAACTCTTGCTACACACATAGGGCTGACAATTTCTAACACGACACGATTAAACGACACGACCCAATCTGTTTTAAAGCGTATATGAGTTTGATCTTAACATAACTCGTGTTTAAACAACTCTTATACGTTTCGACACAATTAATAATTGTGTTTAAACACTTCTGATCTGCAGATATCTGCACACGCACGATTAAGCACGATTAAATACGATTAACTAATCGTGTCAAATCATGTCGTGTATACATGTGACACGTTTAGACACACGATTAACTAATCGTGTCGTGTATAGACACGTTTAGACACATTTAAAGTATAATTACAAAAATATTAGAATATCCACTTACATGATAAATTTGAAATTTGAATACCTTACTTTGTATGTCTAGATTTGTGTTTTGCAAAATATATGAAATTAATGATTTTCGTGTCAAATCGTGTCGTGTAGTATCATATATAACATCTTCTTGTCATGTTCTATCGTGTCATATGACCCAACATGTTTTTCAATTTATTTATTTTTTGTTCATTAAAGTTAACCGTGTCACGTGTGATCTGTTAGTTAATCGTGTCGCGTTCGTATTTGAAATTTCGAAAAACGTTTAAAACTTATCCATTTAGACACGACGCATATTTAGAAACGACGCGATTAGTAACACAACACAACACGATTGCCACACAAGTATATCGTCGAAGAAGACTAATTCAAACTTCTGCAAGTGGGCCTTAAAAAATTGATTCATCAACCCTTCAAACGTCGTTGTTGCGTTTGTTAGACAAAATGACATTACCTTGAACTCAGTGACCCTTGTGTGTTCGAAATGCCGTTTTGGGCGCATACGCATCAGCCATCCGTATTTGGTAATACCCAGGCCTCAAATCGATTTTAGAGAAGATCGACGCTCATGAAACTCATCAATCAACGGTATTGGAAATTTATTATTGATGGTAAGGTCATTGAACCTTCAATAATCCACACATCATCCATGTTCCGTTTTTTTCTTAACCAACACTACAGGCGACGCAAATGGGTTGCAGCTCGATTGGATCACCCCGACACTATCATCTCATTTACTAACTTCTTGATGATGTCTTTCTGCGGTGCGGGGTATCGGTAAAGATGTATGCTAACTGGATTTGCCCCTTCCTTCATTCGAATGGTATGGTCGACTACTCTTCGAGGAGGCAACCCTTTCGGTTCCGTTAACACATCGCAAAACTGCTCCAACATCTTCTCGATCTCAAGTGCGACTTTGGTTTCATCTCGAATTTGCGTCGAAAATACGTGAGCTTGGCTACCTCTTGTGGGTCGTAATGATAGGTTGCATAGGTGCACCGAGGCTACTTCTACGGTTCATGCTAACATCTTATTCATCGTGGTTGCATTGCTCATATGTACCGAGTTCCGATTATTACCCTTCAATTCACACAACTCTTTTCCCCTAGAGAAACTTCATCGAAAGGCTATTTTAGTTCCACAAAATGGCATCTAGTGGTTTAGCTATTGAACGCCCAAGACCATATGATAATTTTCAAGCGGAATGAGGAATACATCGACCTCAAACGAGTGAACCTTCGTAAGCCAACTAAATCATCTACATATTTGATTGCACAACAATTCATTACCATTCGCAACGACCAGACGCAATGTGGTCATTTCAGGAATCTACACCCTAGTTTTGCAGCCATCTTAATATCCAAATTGTGTGTACTGCCTGAATCAATGAGTAGTTGGAGCCTACAGTTATCTACCATTTCATCCACCTTCATTGTCAAGCAACAAATCGTTCTGGTGATGTCATGGATGGAAATTTCCGGTGTGTCCTCTCCCGATTCTGGTTCCACTTATGGTTCGGACATAGTTTTCGAATCAGTCTCCTCAACCTCTATTACAAAAATTTGTTTTTCCTTGCAAACATGTCCTGCAATGAAAGACTCGGGGAACCAGTAGCATAGGCCCTTCGCTCGTCGCGCTTCCATCTCCTTATCCTTCGCTCGTCGCACTTTCATCTCCTTACTTGTCGTTAGACGAATGCCAAGGCCACTAGCGTATCCTTGACCTTTATTCGCTGGAGAAACAAAGTTGCCCCCATTCGCTGGAGTTCTGAAACTTTTGTAGGAGAGCTAAAGCTCTTAGGTGTGGCTGCAGTTGAATAGTGCTTGCTGGACCATGCCACAGATTCGTGCAGCTTCGACATCGCGTAAGCTTCACGAAGGGTTTGCGGCCTTTGCAAATGAATTGTCCCTTGCAATATTTGGTCCAAACCTCCCAAGAATTTGACTCACGGCAGGCTTCTCGGAAATGGGTTCAACAAGCTGTATTTATGCAACAGATGATCAAACTTACATTGATAATCAGCAAACGAACCTTTTTGCCTCAGATTCTTTATCTCTAGCATTGGGTCTCTGTATGGCTCATCGTCGAACCGTGTTTGTATCACATCCAGGTATTCAACCCAGTTGACCGACTTTCCCTGAGCATGTTGGAGTTTGATGAAACCTTGGTGTCATTGTAAGGCTTCACCTTCCAAGTGTATTGCAGCGAGACTCAGTTTTGCTTCCTCTGGGGTCTCATCCATCTCAAAGTAATGCTCGCAACTAAATACCCGACTAGCCACGTCATTACCTGAAAACCTCAGAAAGTTTATCTTCTCAATGTGATAGGGTGGTCTGCCTTCTTTGTACAAATTCTCCTCAGGAGTGGGTTCTCGTGGCGGTCTTTCGCGATTGTTTGTTTCTTTGGTCTCTCTAGGTGGAGCCGGGGAATTCGGTTGGCGAGTGACACTGGACCCATCTTCCAGTATTCCAAAATCTTTCAATGCATCAGTCTACCTCGCTTGGATGGTAAGCAGTGCCTCCTGCACCTCCTCGAAATAAGTAGAGTGATGATCGCAGATGGCCATGAGGTTCTAGTTGAAAGTCATTAACTCCGCCAGTATCTGAATATGTTCCTTCAGAACTAAGTCTACACTCGCCTCCCTCTGGGCCTGGTCTCAGCTACCATGGGCACTGGATGAACAGATGCTAATGGTGGTTGAGGATGATGATGGCCGACAGGATTGTTACGACTCTGATACTAGTGATATTTTGTTAATCCCAAGGGCGAAAGATAGGAAGTAGAGAGAGTAGAGCTTTCACTTATAATTTCTATTGTATCCGACCAATTGGTGCTACTATCTATAAGTAATATCGGTCCTAAGATATTGGATCAGACGACTGGGCTTCCCTTTATCAACTACTAACTAGGTCGGATATACTCGACAGACTGATAACTTAAAAAAAAATGGACTCGTAGCATCCTTGTGCCTAAAGTTTGTCCCAGCAGAATTTAAAAGTACACCAGCGTTTGATTCAATGAGTTAATAAATAAGAACTCACAAGGCTTCAGTATAATCTCTACCAAGTATGCTTAACAAACTACTCTATTGAATTGATTTAATTTTTATTATCATTTATATAAAAATGACCCTGAGGTGAGTCACAGGGTTTCAATATTTTTATTCAGACTTGAGCTTGAACATTCTCTTGGCTAACGCATAATCCATGAGTGACACTAAAACTGAAGGACCAGATTCTTTAGTAGCCTAGAACTGACATAAGGCAAGAGAGAATATGAAAGATGGCGAATTTACTCACCTCAATTCTATAGGGGTAGCAATGAAATTAAATAGCATCACAGTTGGAGCATGACAGGCGGATCCCAGCAGTGCGATAGCCAACCCACAGAGAAACACGGTAACTCCTACAAGAATTAAAAAAGGATGATATACTTATCAAAGAGATTCCTGCATCGGTGTCTTCTAAAAAAGTGTCAGGAACTGTATTACTGTTTGCTAATAAAATAATCTACACTAGCCTAACATTTTTAATCCAAAAATATAGAAAGGAAAAAGAATATTGAGATGCTCCTACATAATCCTGTTAATCTGACTTGAATATGCATCAGTTTGCTACAACATAACCATGTCCGTCAATGCTCATGTGTGTAAAACGCCTATCTGTCTAAAATAAATGATACAACTTGCTACGGCGTTCTTTTTAATCGTCTTGTAAAAGGAAATTATCAAAAAGAAAATGTTATAATTCATTTCAATCTAGTAGTGGATAGTGAAATCGTGTCTTCATCAAGGTCAATTGAGGGTGCGAACCCTATGAAACTCAATAAACATCCAGCTAAAAAGCACTAGATTGTTTGAAACTGTACGCTCAGTTAATAAAAATTGCCCAAAGGAATTAGTGGGGGAAAACAAAATCTGAGGGTTGGATCAAATGCAACGAATATCAGAGACAGTATTCACCAATTAATACTTTCAAGGAAACTACAATCATTGAGGAAAGTACCACATATTGGAAAAACTCCTAAGGTAAGGCCAAGAGCTGATGACCACGCCAGCTGCTTTGGCTCTGCACCCCTGCAAATTCAACAGTAATGGATGAGCAATATCAGTAATCCTTGCGGGAATCTTCTATCTTAAAAGTCAATGACTTTCTTTTCATAACAAAAACATCATTCGGAAAGAAAAATCCATTTTGATTAAGCGGCTATATGTAGACTTGGTACAAATATGAGGATCGATCTAATAAGCAACAAAACAGTGAACTGAAAAAGGCAGCAGAGGAGAACTCCTGCGGCATCAGCGACCGAGAAATACTAATCAGACCAATTTGAGGAATTGATTAAGGATTTATTTTCATACTGGACAGAGCAAACGCATTAAAAATGATCGAATATCATCTCTACTACAATCAATGGAAAGAGCAAAACTGCGAAATTTTTCATCTAGAATCATCAGTTCGAACATACTACACACACCAAAAGCAGCTCCCGATCATCAAACGGATGCAACCATCTAACAGAACAGATCGATTGCGTAGAAGCAAAAGGGAAATGATTACCGTCGGAGGATTTGAACGAGGGGATCAACAACCTTTTTCTGAACCCACTGTATCACAGCCAATCTCGGCATCCTTCTCTATCTATCTCAGTAAATCTTCAAGGGAAAGAAACGCAAGGAATGATGAAATTCATGCAGATGCAGCTCCTGGAGTTGAGAGATGAAATAGAGCGGGTTGTGCAATTAATGAAGATATGAATCGGGATTACTTCGTGCAGAATGGATTATGGAATCAACTAAACAATAATCAAAATCATTTATTTGGCCGTCCTCCTGCTTCGACTTTCTCCTCCACTCCTGCTTCTTTCAAATCATAGGTTACTTGTAAATCCGGCTGGGGTGAAAAACTAAAAATGTTATTTTTTTATATGTTCACTCTATCATCTATCATTACGGTGTAGAACCGTTAGGTTGATAAATTTACTTTTAACTGTAATTAGGGGTTTCGGTTGTTATTCAGGATAGGTTAGTTTGGATGGGCGACCCGAAAGGTATTCCGTCTGTGTCTTCTGTCCATCATTTCATAAAGCAAGAGAGAATCAGGAATCTAGAGCTGGTCTCAGGAAACTGGGATTGGATCTGGAAGTGTGATACCATCCCGCGCATAAAATCTTTTTTATGGTTGTGTAACCATAATAGGCTTTCCACGGTGCAGCTACTTAACAAAAGGGGCATGAACATTAACCCAATTTGTCAGGTTTGTAGTATCGATGAGGAAAACATCATACACATCCTTCGGGATTGCATGGTTGCGAGAAAAGTTTGGAATGATATTGGTATTCCTTATGGTTTAACTGACTTCTATTTGTGTAATCTCTCATCTTGGCTTGAGTTGAATTGCAGGTTCAATCATATTCATGCGAAAGGAATTGAATGGAGATTTATCTTCCCATCGACCATTTGGTTCCTCTGGAAGAACAGAAATTCTTATGTTTTCAATAACCCTCTTATTTATGTTGATGTCCTTACTTTAAGTTTGATTCAGGCTAAGAGCATCTCAGACAACTTCAAGAGGGAAAAGATTCATCAGAGAATAAAGACCATCCGGGTGGGTTGGACGCCTCCAGAACATGGATGGTTTAAACTTAACACGGATGGCTCAGCAATGGGGAACCCAGGCCCGGCAGGAGGAGCGGGGGTAATGCGAAATGAATGGGGAGGTTGGATAAAAGGTTTCCAAAGACGTATTGGAATCACCAATAGTCTCGTGGCGGAACTGTGGGCTATAAGAGACGGTTTAACCATGGCATCGAATTTGGGAGTGCAGAATCTTCACGTTGAAGCAGACGCACATGAAGCAATTAACTTGATAATTGAGGATCCATATGCAGATAGACCATTAATGCCTCTCATATTGGATTGCAGGAAACTTATTTTGGATTTTAACAAATTCAAAATCAGACACGTGTTCCGGGAAGCAAATGGGGTAGCAGATGCTTTGGCTAAGGAAGCTGTTACTCTGGATGATCCATTTCATACTCTAACGAATCCTCCCTCGGACATTTTGAAGCTCTTGATATTTGATAGTGAAGGAAAATCCACTACTAGAATAGTTAAAAATAATTATTATTTAGTTTTGTTATGTTGTAGTTTATGTTATACCAAAAAAAAAATTGTAATTAGGGGTGAAACCGGACCAATCGGATCGGTTTTTATACGATTTCGGTCGGGGTCCTATATTTTCGGACCGGATTTTCTTCAAAAAAAAAGTCCGACCAAAAGACCGTATAAGGAAAAATAAACCGTCCATTCGGATTTCGAATTTTCGGATCGGATTTTCGATTTAAACCGAAAAAATAAATACTAGGTGTTTCATAAATACTAGGGAGGGTTAGTTTAGGGAAAAGAAAAGAAAATTTGATAGGTGGCATATAGGGGTGAAATCGGTCCGGTCGGATCGGACAAATAAATGTCTTGATATACGTGTAAGTGTGCATTTGTACAATGCACAATGCAGCAACTTGGTGGAGTACACTGCACAATGTCTTGGATTCGTCCCACCCCACCAATGGCATTGATTCAATGCTTCATATTAATATATTATTTAATAATTATTAATATATTATATTAAATAAGATGCACAAAGCTGTCAACTTGCATCAGTGCATGCTATCGACCCAACATTAATTATTGGCAAAAAAAAACCAACATTAATTAATATATTATATATAGTTAATTCGGTCGGACCGGACCCCATGGTTTTTTAAATTCAAAGACCGAACCATACCGAAAATCCAAAATAAAGAAAATAAACCGACCGTGAACCGAACCATATGTTTTCGGAACGTTTTTTTTGGTTCGGTTCGGACCGATCCTTACCGGTTTAACGGACCAACCGGGTTTTAGTTTCACCCCTAACTGTAATAGTTATGGTTATGATAGTCCAGACTCATGATTATTATATAAATATAATAATAATATAATATTAATAAATTAATAAATACAAATAACATAAGTAGGATTTTACTTTTATATTTCATGAATCTATAATTCCAAGACGAGCTGTAATTGAATGATGTAAATGATATTAGTGTTAATTTTGAATAATATTAATGTTGAATAATATTAATATTGAATATTTTTATTACTTGTGGCATAACTTTATGTATTTATAAAGATAACATTTATAATATTCAATTACATTTCACATAGTGGTTACAAATATGAGTATATGGTTAAAACTGTGGTTAATAGTTATGGTATTGAAAATTGTACAATAATGATTATGATTATGGTATGCAATTTAAAAATATAGTATGGTTATGGTATTTAACATACTTGTATCATACTCTAACCATTAACAGTCCTAGTTGCTTGTGAAGAGAGACATTAGAGTATGGTTGATAGTGATAATGGGTGAAATCCGATCAGTCGGATCAGATTTTTACTATTTTAATTTAGTACCCATATTTCTTTTACTGAATTTTCTCTACAAAAAAAATAAAAAACTATATATAAAAAATAAACTGTTCATTTGTTTAAGAATTTTCAGACTAGTTTTTCGATGTCAACCAAAAATCCACATCAAAAACAAAACAAGTTTTAAAAACCAAATTAAACAACAAAATAACACAATTTAAAAATATTTATATAATTTTCTACTAAATCGATTAACAACTAAACTAACCATTGAATAACTAAATTAATATTAATTTGTGTTCATTGATTAATTATATTAATTAATATAATATATAGGGGATAAAAGTCATTTAGGTACCTCATAAGTAACGTTTTTACAAATAGGTACCTAAGAAAAAATTTGTTACTTTCTCGTACCTCAAAAGTCATAAATGTATCTAATTTAATTAGGTACCTAAAAGTAACAAAAAAAATAGTAATTCAATAAATACAAAGTAAATAAATTCGATTGTTACAATAAAATAACTTAGAGATACCTGAAAGCAACAGTAAAATAAAGTAGAGTGGCCTTAATGGAACAAAGTACTACATACGTGACAGACACATGACCGAAAATATTAAAGTAGATACATTCATGATTTCTGAGGTACTCGAAAGTAACAATTTTTTTCTAAGGTACCTATTTGTAAAAATGTGACTTCTGAGGTACCTAAATGATTTTTATCCCTAATATATAAAATTATATGTGTATTAACGGTCGAATCGGATCTCACGGTTTTTAATCGGATTTTATGGTTGATGAGAAAATCAAAATTCAACATCATATATTTCGTTTTAGTTCTAATTTAATTATCTACCTACTAAAAGTTTTATTTTTTCTTAAATGGTTGAAAAACGGTGTTGAGTTACGATTTTTTCATCGACCATAAAATACAGTCAAAAAATTAACACCGCAACTTTCATCAAATTTTATGGTCGGTATGGAAATTGAAACTCAACATTATATGTGTCGTTAGAGTTCTAATCTAAATATCAACATAATATGATTTTTCAGATTTTTTAAAACATGGTTGAACTAAAACATTCTCAAAATGAATATTTCGGTAGCCTATATATAAAAAGTAAATTTAGAATATTACTTATTTAAAAAAATACAGTAGGTAGATAATTAAATTGAAAATATAATTAAATAAAGGTAAACTACCTCGTTGGTCACTTATGTTTTCCAAGTGTGAGTTTTTGGTCAGTGATTTTTTCTAACGTAGTAATGGTAACTTACGTTTCAGAATGTGACTTTTTGGTTAAACTTTGTGGTATTTAATCACTTATGTTGACAAATGTCATTAAATGACCATTAAAATGACGATATTAATCTTCCCCTTGTCTTCTTCTTAATGTTCATTTTCAAGTTTCTCATTAAACCTTGAAATCAAACCCTAATTGTGTTCTTCATGAATTTATGGGTTCGTGGGTTCAGACGAACCCAAAAGCTAAATACTAAATAGCATCAATAAATAACATGATATGGTTAATAAGATAATCTGAGAGTTGATGCAATAAGTACATTTGAAGTGTATAACAAAGTATTTAAAATTAGTAGTGTATAGATAAAACATTTATCTATTAAGGAGAAAGTTAAGGGTTTAAATCTCACTAGAAGTATATTTTCTTCAACATACAAATAAAGCATTTGGTCGAAGCTATGAATAGTTATAGAGTACTCCCGGAGAAGGGTAGAAGAATGGTACATATAATGCATTACATACGTGTGTTCATTACGTTTGGTAATTAGTTTTCAAATACAAGTCAAATTTGTGTGGGGTGAGGTGAAGGTGGAGGAATATTTCTTCTATTTCTAATATTCAAACTAAGACCTCTGGTCAAGTAACAAAATATTAAACCGCTACGTCATCTTACAAATGGCTTTTTGTCAACCAAGTTACTACCTCAAATTTAATAGATTGGACAAAGCAAATAGCTAGTTGAATGTGCTATATGGAGAAATCTTAGTCCGATTAGATTTTATGTTAATATTTAATAGAAAATTATATGTGTTGTGTTGTTTGATGTCTAAAACAACTAACGTTTATTAACAAGACTAATTTCTTTTCGTTCTCTTCAGCATAACGTTTTGTACAACCTTAAATTTCTTACTGAAATTCTTGTTCTTTTTGTTGTTTCCAAGTACAATAGAATCATTTCAACTTAAATATTAACTGTTTTAGCAACACTAAAGACGTGTGTCATTTTTTCATCCAAAATCGACTAGAAAATGATAGAGCTACCAATTTGTCCAGACAAATAAGTTCAACTGACTATTTGCTTAAAAAAGTTCACATGTCAATTTATTCAATATGTTGCATCACGTTTATTGAACTCGCCTTGGGTCGATTCCTCCAAAGCGATATCCTAGCTGCTCCGATGACCTGCACGGAAGGAAAACCCGAAGTGTTCTCATTGTTTTCCCTCTGATAATAAAGTCTGTCGGAGGTTCATTTAAAGGGGAGTAGATGCATAGCAATATGGTTGGTGGAAGAGTAAATGTGCAATAATCTGAATGTTAAGGTAGGTGGGGGGTCTTTATAGCCCCTTACCTGGGACCATGGTCAGGTCCAACCTTACCATGGTCATCATGGGCTCTCCCGGGCGAGGGAACCACGGTTGGAAAGGTGATGATGAATAGTAGGACAACTACTCTATGGTAGGGTGTCCTTGCCATAGCATAAATAGTCGAACTAGGCTATAGGGGCGCTGGAGTATAGACTAGAGTACTCATATGGTGTTCTGACACTCATTTATACCTAGTCATTTCTTGTCCCGTGTTCAAGAAAAGTGAAGGAGTTTGGTGCATCCTCGTATCAAGGCGGCGCCCGTGAATTCTCCGAGAAGCGACACCCATTCCTCCTTCGAAGGAACCGCTCTCAGTCTATGCGGGTCAAGATCCGGTCGAACCTCGGTTGGACATATGAATATCCGGGCCCAAGGACCATAACCCATCATCTGCCCCTGAAGCCCTGGATAAGCGTCACTCATCCAGGGATTATCACATTTTTTAAGCGAGTCGACACCTTTTGAATTCCACCAGATATTGTATCCTCAATGATGACGCCTTTCTCGAAGGTTATGGATTCCTCTTCACCATGTGTGCCATCAATGAGCGACAACCCTCTTGTTCATTCTACGCCAAGCTCTCACGTGTCCTTCATGCACTGCAATGATCTAACATCCTCATGATTAGCTTTTCAAAATTCGAACCAGCTTTTTTGGCGGGATCTTCTAGAAGCTTCAGGAACCGTCCTCTTCACCTTCAGAGGGACATATTGGTAATTTTGAGCCCGTAACGCCTAACCAATGTGATCTTTCAGGTCACCTATGGGGCCCTCTATAAATACTTTAACTCCCTACCCTTTGTCATTTTTGCTCCTTCTCCCAAAAATCCAGCACTTTCTCTCTCTAAGTGCTGCCTTCTTTCTATAAAGAGTTCCCACACTTTTGAGGAGTTGGCGTCCTCCCATATACTGGACTATAAACTTCTCCTTTAGATCCCCACCAGGATCTGACTGATGCCTTGGGAAGTCTGAAGAACTAGTGTGAAGCGACGCCTCCTAGTGTGGCAGGGAACAAAAGGGAGGCATCGTGCCTCTTATTATGCTCAACTGGGTCACCTTCTCCTCTATAATAGTTGATCATGGGTGTTTGCATGTGGGGCAATACGGTGACTTCCAGTATTTCAGTGGCGAAGGGATGCGACACTCTGTCTCACACGCGTGGCATGACCTTACCCTTCTGCTCCTTCACCTTCTGGGTGACAAGCGCCTCGATTTCCTCCTTGGTCATTGTGCCATGGGGATGAGTCATTGTCATCCCAGTAGCGATAGTGGAGGCGCTCGCGGGGAGCGGGACAGAATGTGACGTCGGGGGAGGCGCTGACTGATGATGGGGCCTGGAGGCGGCCTCTTCCACCCTGCACATATATGTTTGACGCGTTGCTCGGGCAACTGCTAGTTGTTCCTTCCTATTAGGGAATTCATCAAGTGCTGCCATGAATGTCGGTTTAAGGACGATTTCTAGGGATATATTCACCCGCGAAGGCGCCCTTTTTGGGGAGGATGCTATGCGAAAATGTGTCGATCAGGGGGCTTCAGGCTCAGGCCTTCGTTCAACGGGCACAGCAGGTTGCTTAGGAGGTGCTTCCTGGACAGACGCACTTGAGACTTGTTGGTTGAGTTGTATTAGTTGGGACAGCATAAAGGCTGACAATCCCAAATGTTGGTGGAGGCTGTGAAGCGAATTGTCTTCGATAGTATCGCGATTGTTGGTCTTCGCTCGAGTGTTGGGGGGAGCCATGGCTAGAGTTTCTCAAGCTTCCCACAAACGACACCAGATGTTCGATCACCTTTATTGAACTCGCCTTGGGTCCGATTCCTCGAAAGAGATATCTTAGCTGCTCCGGTGACCTACACGGAAGGAAAGCCTGGGGTATTCCCATTGTTTCCCCTCCGATGATAAAGTCAGCTAGAGGTTCGTTTAAACGGGAGTAAATGCAGAGCAATATGGTTGGTGGGAGAGTAAATGTGCAATGATCTGAATGTTAACGTATGTGGGGGTATTTATAGCCCCTTACATGGGACCATGATCAGGTCCTACCTTACCATGGTCATCATGGGCTCTCCAGGGCGAGGAAACCACGGTTGGAGGGGCGAGGAAACCACGGTTGGAGGGGTGATGATGAGTAGTAGGACAACTAGTCTATGGTATGGTGTCATTTCTATCAGTCTTGTCCTTGCCATGCCATGAATAGTCGAACTAGGCTATAGGGGCGCCAGAGTATAGGCTAGAGTACTTATATGGTGTTCTGACACTCATTTATACCTAGTCCTTTCCTGTCCCCTGTTCAAGAGAGGTGAAGGCGTTTGGCGCATCCTTTTATCAAGGTGGCGCCCGTGAATTCTCTTAGGAGCGACGCCCATACGTCCTTCGAATGCGTCCCTCTCAGTCCATGCGGGTCAAGATCCAGTCGAACCTGGGTCGGGCATAAGAATACTCGGGCCCAAGGCCTATAACTCATCACAATCTATCAAAATTCAACTAGAAATTTAATTATTACCCATAAAGAAAATTATGGATGCGAGAATTTGAAGCAGTACATTATTGCTGGGAATACAAGTAGGGGTGAGCATGAATCGGTCTGGTCCCAAACCGGTTCATGAACCGTACTTTTACCACATTTTAAAGAGGTACGGTTTACCGCTCCAGTTTTTTGCCGCTCCAGATTTTGACAAAATTATTGTACCTCTTCTGAACTGGTTCAAAAACCAGTTTAGAACCACTATATATATATATATAATACATAATAGTATTATGGTTTATGGATTATTTATTATGTATTATGATAATCCATAAACCATAACCTATAATCCATAAACCATAATTCATAAACCATAATCCATAATCTATAAACCATAATATATAATTCATTATACTAATGTAGATTGTAAATCATCACTGAACCAACTTTGGTCTAATGGTTTAGAGTATATATTTTAAAAATTAAATATAATATTGTATTAAAATCGGTAGAAGAAGTGGTACTGTTTACCGTTTGCGAACCGGTTTTTTGTACCTCTTCTGAACCGCTCCATATTTTTGCCAAAAAAAAACTTTTGTTTGACCACAACCTGAATCTACAATTCACTTATTTCTTCAGTTTCTGGTCGCAACATCGGGAGTGTGCCTGAGTAGAAAATAATAAGTCAATTTTTCATCTATAATTGAGATCTTAGACTCCATGTTAATCTTTTTCAATTTGGTCCGACAATTTATTTTCAGACTTCAAGACCGGTAACATTTGAAGTATATCTTACAAGATGAATCTGCATTCCCACCAAATTTTTTCCTAGAATCATTCTCTTTTACTTGAGCCATGAACGTGCATTGATCTTTCTCTAACATAATCTCATTCGTCATTTACTTATCCATTGAATTTTGTGAAGGTATAATATTATCAAACTCCTGCAAGGAATGTTACTCGGGTACGAGAACTCCAAATAATGCATCATTTGAGTCACACTTTCAAAGTTGGCTCCTCAAGGTTGAGCGGACTAATCTTTGAATGCAAGTTTTTCACTTTTAAAAATAAGGTTAAATACGATTTTGTCCCCTAATATTTTGGCTCATTTTGAGAATCTCCTTAGTGTTTGTTTTCTGAAAATTTATTTTATTAACGTTTGGACAGAAGCGTAGTTTCCCTTTTTCGACAAATTTTTTATCCAACTTAACATAATATATTTTAAGAGCTTCAAAAATAACAAAATAATTTTAGAAGTGTCATAATTAAACCCTTCAAAAAAAATTATATGTTACAATTGAGGCATGATTCCTAATCAAATGGTTAGAGGTTGGTCTGGGTCAAGACTCAAATCTTAACTCTTAGATTGGAGCTAAGTTGGTTTGGCTCATTTCGAGAACCCCTTAATATTTGTAAAATTTCTTACCATAATAGTTGGACAAAAGTTGAGTTTTCCTTTTTTGTAATTTTTTTCATTCAACCTAACAAAATATGTTTTAAAAATTGCAAAAATAACATAATACTTTTAATAGTGTCACAATTAATTCGTTCAATTGTGTTTAAATATGTTACAATTGAGTCCTGATTCGATTAGGACTTGATTGAACCACAACCGAATGGATTGTTGGTATGGGTGAAGACCCAAATCCTAACCCATTGATTGAAGCTAAACTAACTCAAATTCGATCAGGACTCGATTGCCCCCCAATTGAGAGAGCTAGGGGTTGGGTTTTAACTCACACCATTTACCCACCCATGGGCAAGTTGGTCTGGATCAAGACCCATACCCTAGATCCCTCAATTGAGTCTCAATCGAGTCTCAATCATATTAGGGTTCAGTTTAACCACATCGATTGGGGCTCAATCAAGTTCTAAACGAGTTGAGATTGCATTGTAACGTAAAAAAAAATGAAATTTTCATGCTTTAACTGTGACTTTCTTAAAAATATTGTCATTTTGAAATTTTCAAAACTGATTATGTTAAGTTGGAGAAGACTTTGTCGGGAGGGAGAAACTCGATTTATGTCCAAACGTTAAGAAAATAACTATGAAACATTAAGGGGGATTCTCAAATATGCTCAAACATTAAGGGAAAAGACGTATTTTACCCTAGAAAGAACTATGAAATTAAAACTTACTTCTTTTAGTTGTACAATTGGTCTAATTTTTTCTATATCGAATTGACCAAAGTGCATCGTGCTATATGCTCAAACACTCATGACGTTAGCGACCTCTTCAAGGCAAGTTTTTTCTTGACATTCTTTCGCTTCCAACTGTTAATCTTATCACCATTTGTGTTAAGTCTTTGGGGATGTAGTGTCACTTCCTCTAAAGACATTCCACAAGTCTTCGCGTAAGAAATATGACTTCATACAAACTTCCAAAATCGACAATTGGGCGGGTTGAGTGGCTTCATGCATTGTCTAACCACACGACCGACAACATCCATATTTAGAGTAGTTGTGTTTTTCACTTCCTAATCTTGACTGGTACCATGTTGCCACAATGGTGACTTTGATACCATGTAAAATAATGAATTGCAAATTTCACATACTCATAAACATAATTTACTAACCAGAGAAGAACTCACATATATATAATTAACTCACTCTAAATATGATATCTAAAAAATTCATTTGTACAAGTCTCTTATTGAGGTGTATTGGTGGTACTCTTGTTGCTATACTTGTTGGTACAAATGGCCAAGTTCTATTTATAGGGAGCCCAAGTCACTTGTTGCTATACAATAAATTTCATGTCGTGTGTCTGTGACACGATTACATTTTCGTGTGTGTCGTGTCGTGTCCTGGTGCACAATAACACGCATGCACGAATTGCCAGCCCTAACTTCTAACATCTAATTCAAGAAACTTTCAAATGTACTCAAATAATGTCTAACTACTTATTATTCCAAAAATCTTCTACTGATATTTTTAACTCTTATTTTCTATATTTTTCTTTAATTTAACGGGAAAGTAGGTAAATGCACCCGAATGTTTTTTGTTTTTTTTTTGTAATTGGACTCATATGTTTTTTGGCGTATGTTATGACACCCGTATGTTTTAATTTGTTGGTAATTGGACCAAACGTTAATTATACCTGTTAACTGTCACGTGGTAATCATGTGCGAACGTTTATTTTGAAAAAATGCAATGTAAAAAGACAAGTTTACCCTTTTGACATCTCATTACCTTCTTTGGAAACCGATTGTTTCTTCATACACATAAACCGCGGTTCGACTACTTCTCATACACATCCCTCCCCATTTGAGAAGTTGTCAAAACCTAAACCTCCATACCCATCACTTCGCTCCGACGAAGACGTCTCCCCTGTGGTTGCTGCGACGAACCTGGCCTGGTGACTCCGACGAAGAAACTCTATTGCGGCTCCAGTCCGACCACTTATTACAACGCCTTCTTCGAAATTGCAGAGAAACTCGGTCTCGTTTCTGTTCTGTTCTCGGTTTCAATTTATGTTCTCGGTCTCGGTCTGCAGCAAGGTCTCAGTAGAGGGTTTAGTTATGCAGCAAGGTTTAGGTCGGTAGCAAGATTTATGCAGCAAGGGTTCGGTTCGGCAAGGTTTCTGCAGCAAGGGACCTCCTTCGGCAAGGTGAGTGCTTGTAAGTTTCGAATTTGATGATTGCCTTGATTTGTAGATATTGTTGCAGTAGTTGATTGCCTGGATTTGTAGATATTGATGGGTTTGGTTTTGAATTTGTTAGGTAAGTTATGAACAAGGATAGTGGGCAAAACCGAACTTACATGTTGACGATTAACCACAACGGACAGTTTATTGATGGAAATTGGGTTGGACAAGCCGAAGCGACTGATTTAGGGAGGGATATACTCAGTTATGAGACAATGGAAGTGTTCATGGAGTATTACGGATTAGTAGCGGGTGGGTGTATTTGCTATCTCCCTCCTAGAGGTGATTTGAAGACAGATTTAGAAGTGTTGAAAAGTGATGAAGACGTTTCTGAAATGTTGGAGAGGCAAGCTGGAAGTTTGGATTTGTTGTTGTATGTGTTGTCACCCTTCGATACTGATGTATGTGTCAATGATCCATTTATGGAAGCCATTCGACTAAAAGCCATGCAACGGATAGAAAAGGCATTGGAGAGTCAAGTTTCGGCCGATAAAGGAAAACGTCTCATGGAAGAAGACTGTGCGTTGTCTTCATCAGAGAAGACAGATTCACTATCGGATGATATATCCGATCCGAATTGGAAAGCCGGTAAATATGAAAATGACGAAGATGATGAAGATGAGGGCACCGATGTTAATCTTTCCGCGAAGAAGAAAAGTAAAGATAAGGGCCCTGATTATGAGGCTGGTGCAAGTTCAGGTATCCACCGGATAGGATTGAATGAGGGTGAGTTTGAAGATTTACTATACTGTGGAAACATTGAAGATTGTCTAACTAGGCAGGTTCATGTTGTTAAACCAGTGGAGGTACAAGAAGGTCAATGCCGAAGTGACACCCTAACTACACCCGTTGGTTCTGACGTTGAAGGCGACATCACAAGTGCACAGACTTACCAAATATTTGATGAGGCTCTAAACGCGGAAACAATTGGCAATCAAAGACCTAAACATGAACTGAAATTAGGGATGCGGTTCATAGATGGTCATGCATTAAGGAAGCATGTCGTCGAACACAGTATTGAGGAAGGGTACGAACTAGATTTCAGCAAGAAAAACAACGCCGACCTTGTAGAAGTTCATTGCAAGCAAGGTTGCGGGTTTGTCGTTGTGGGTGCAAAAATGAACCGAGAGAAAACATTTCAAATCAGAAAGTTGGTCCCGGAACATAACTGTGGACGAGCTTACCATACAAAAAAATTTGGTGGAAAATGGATTGCGGATACATTCATGGAACTCATAAGGAACGAACCAGGTATAAAGAGTAAGAGTATTGCTGAGGAGATTCAGAAAAGGTTCAACTTTGACGTTAAAAGGTGGAATATTTGCGAGGGGATCAAGTTGGCTCAGAAAGCCCTTGAAGGTTATAGAGTTTGGCAGTTTGAGAGTTTGCGTGATTATGCGGGCACAGTTATGTTGCACAACCCAAACATCAGTGTGTTCATACAAGTAGACCCTATCCCATCTCCAATTCGTCCAAAATTTGAACGTATGTATGTCTGCTTAAAGGCATATGTCGATGGGTTCAGAGCTGGATGCAGACCCTTTATAGTCTTGGATGGGTGCCATTTGAAGGGAGTCGATGGTGGTCAATTATTATCGGCAGTTTCAAGAGATGCAGATAACCGGGTGTTTCCACTTGCTTACGCATGGGTGGAAGCTGAAACTGGAAGTTCATGGACTTGGTTCCCTGATTTGTTGAGTAACAGTGTGTTTGTTAATAGGTCTATATGTTTACATGTTTATAGGGTTTAATAGCAGCAGTCGAGGAGATTCTGCCTTTTAGTGACCACTGATTATGTGCTAAGCACATACACCAGAACATGTTGGCGAAGCATATGAATGACGCAGGTATAAAATCCATATTCCGGGCTGTCGCATGTGCGTACAATTTTCACAGGCACAAAGTGCACATGGAGTGGCTCATTGTGAATTTCAAGAGTGATGGGAATACCTCAATGAGATTGACCCAAAGACATGGTGCAGGTATGAGTTTCATCCGGAATCAAAGACTGATCTTATAGTTAACAATTGTTCAGAAAGTTGGAACAGTAAGATTATCATGGCCCATGATAAACCGATCATAACCCTCATGGAAAGTCTACGACGGATGTTAATGACTAATTTCCAAATGAGGAGGCAGGAGGTGAATACTCACGAAGGTGTTCTAATGTCCAACGTTCTGGAGAAGATTAAGAAGAAAAAAGCATCAGCCCGTGGGAATGCAGGTGCTATACGCAGGTGAAGGAGAATATGAGGTACGAATTGAAACAATGTACCAACACAAGGTTGATTTGAATGATAAAAGGTGCAATTGTTTAGAATGGGATCTATCGGGTATTCCTTGTCCTCATGCAGCTGCATGTTTGATGAGTGCGCGGATTTTTGAATTTTCTGAATATGTTCACCCATATTATCATGTATCTACTATGAGGAAGATTTACACACCAATAATACACCCGTTACCTAGTGTAGACGATTGGGTACGTGTAGATTCATTGCCAATTGATCCACCAGATGTTAGGAAGTGAGGGGAAGACCGAAGAAGAAACGAACTAGGTCAGCTCATGAACCCACCAACAAGAGCACGACTAAGATGACAAAGCATGGGTTAAAACAGTTTTGCTCAGTTTGCCATGAAACGGGTCACAATAAGAGAGAATGTCCTAAGTCAAACATTGGTGGATCAACATGCACAAGAGGTACAAGTGAGGCGACCGAAGAATTTGCAACACAATAGTCTCAGTCTACAACATCGAAAAGAAAGATACATGTTCGTTTAACGCAAACAGATTAATGCCCTTATCGTACATATTCTAAACATGTTTTTCTTTTCCAAAGAAACGAAGGGGACCTATTCGTCGAAAGTTGAACACTGACTATGTCAGACCTCAAACTCCAATGGATGAGACACAAATGGACCCACCAGAACCGCCAATGGCCGAGCCACAAATGGACCAACCAGAACCGTCAATGGACGAGCCACAAATGGACCCACCAGAATAGCCAATGGCCGAGGCAGAAAAGAACCCACCAGAACCGCATGTGGAGCCTCAAAAGAGAACAAAAAGGGTCAAGTTGTCAGTGAGACGAAGCAAACCAAAGGTATGTAAATTGCGTATTCACGATAAATTTAGATATGGACAGCATCTTCAACATTTCTAGTTATGTAGGTTGATCGACCATATTCATCGAAGTCGGCACCAAAGTCAGCACCAATCAACATAGAATCGGACGATGATTTTCAGACGGTAAGATCAAGTGCCCCAGAGTTATCAAGTTGTCGTGCATTAGTGTTATCTCCCCAACCACTTAAAAAGGGAAAGAAAGAAAGAACACTATGGTACGCGGTGCCCGCACTTTACCCCATTTTGTGCGAAGATCTACTCAGTGAAAGCACTTCACCTCGTTTTGTTTAAATGGATGTTGTGACCGCAATGTTTTGTGGGATGTTAGGTTCGGTCACGTTTTCTGGTTTGTTAGGTTGGGTGACTTCATTTTGTTGGATATTATGTTTGTTAAACCTTTGTGTTGGATATTATCTTAACAGGTTGGTCTCATGGTCTGTGTTGATTGTTCTGGTGGATAATGTGTAAACCTTTGTTTAGGTGAATTTTCTTTAAACAGGTCGGTTTGCCTGTTCTGTTGGATAATGTTTGTTCTGTTGGATTTTCATGTCGAAACATATGGGTGCTTTCACCAATTTGTTTCCAAACATAAGGGTGGAAACACAAAGTATACACCAAACATAAGGTACAACTAAATAACAACGTACCGAACTTGTGGGTCCACAAAGTATTCATTAAACAATCATCAAGTACAACTGAATGACAACGCACATAACTTACACACTATACAACAAACGTTTTAAACGTAGCTACATCTTCAACATAAGTGCAGTAACAACGAAAATTAAGAACACTATAACACACAGCTGTTGCTGATTTCTACTACGCAACACAGAAATTTGATTGTTGAGTTTGGATTCCTTTGGCACAAATTTGGTCATGACTCTCCTTCCATACACACACATCGGTGGATCTTCCCAAGCGAAGAAATCACAACCCCTTTTCAATGGCTGCATAGTGGTACACAGAAATTAGGGTTTCCAAAAAAACTCATTTTTTCGGAATACACTAATCGACCATATCTTCTAAATTAACTCAAGGAATTGACAGCATTACCTGGTATCTCGGACATGAAAAAAACATACAACCAAAATTTTTCATGGTCCAAGCTGTTCTGGCACGGGTTTGTAGACCGCAATAGCAAAATCGTTCCTCATAGGCCATATTCGGGTGAGATGCGAAAGGGGAAGAAGAATTGGAAGAAGATTCAAAGTACTTACCAGACCTCATCTTGCAAGGAGAAGACGCAGCGGCCAAACGAGAAAGTGAAAAAGGAAGGGAGAAGACAAATGAAAAAGGGAAGAAATACAAAGATTTAATCAACAGAAAGTGCCTAGGGTAGTTTAGGCATATACATTTATGAGTCAGGCACATGCAACCACGTGAGCCTAATTTAACGGAAAACGTTTCAGAATGGATGGAAATGTCCAATGACCAACAAACGTAAATATCCGGGTGTAATAACAAACATCATGAGTGCAATTACCAACATTTGCAAAATCCGGGTGCAATTTCCTACTTTTCCCTTAATTTAACCCAATTGTTTTAGTCTATAACAATAAGTTTACTCTTGATCCAATCCGGAAAGTTAGTGTGACATTTTAATATTCACTCAATTATTTGTTTTTACGAGTTAAGTACTTACTAATAGAAATTTGAAAGTTTGGCCAGTTTTTTAGTTAACCTTTTTTTTTTAAAACAAATTTCTAATTGGCTTTACATAAAGTTAGAATTTGCTAACTCCATCTAATTTAGTATTAAAGTGTAATAAAAAATTGCAGGTACTTACTAATAGAAATTTGAAAGTTTGGACATTTTGTTAATTAAACTTATTTTAAAAAACTAATTTCTAATTGGTTTTACATAAAGTTAGAATTTGCTAACTTAAAGTGCAATAAAAAGTTGCATTTGTCTATTATCGTTCGTTGTTTCTATGCAAATTGTTATTTAAACTCTTGAAAATTTAGCAATTTACTTAATTAATTTTGCCAAAAATATAAACATTATTAATTGACTTTGAAAATTTTACTAACTGATACATGGTACATCTGTATCGGCATTTAACAAATTAAACAAAACTAATAAATTATAACTTTATATAAAATTAACTAACAACTTAATTTTTTATAAAAAAATAACAAATTATCTAAACTGTCGAAACTCAGTTAGCAAGTCCTTGACTTTCTTGTTCAGTTTTATTTTGTATTCTTTTTAAAAGTCTACATAGAATAGAAAGCGAGTGACCCCAACCAGTTGAATCAACCCACTGAACTACACAACTCAGAATAGATCGACACCGACATATTCACATTCCAACAAAACAATACAAGACAACCACCGTTTTATTTTGCCATATTTCGACACTGCCTTCTTTGCCATGCCACCACCAGAGGCAGCAGCAGTAGCAGCAATAAAAAATGATGGAAGCATCATTACCACCTCCTCCATCCATCCCCAAGGTCCATCATAGAATATTAGATGTTTTCACGGCATTAATAATACAGATGGGATGGTATAAACACCTCACAGCAATCTAAATATATCAAGTCTAGGGAATAATTCATAGTTGAACAGATCGTGGGATTTAAGATTGATTAGGATAACCTCTTCTTGTCGGTGGTAACTCCGACAACAACATTGGTCACCTGGAAATGAGATTTACACAAGTGTATATCAAGAGGCAAAGAAAGAAATGGCAAGCTGAATAAAATGTGAAAGTTGGTTGTAAAGAAATGAGATTTACCAATTTTCCACTCTCATCAACTGACATGGGATTCTCTACCACAACGGTTTGAGTAGTAGAATGAGGCATAGACTGCAGGACACAAGAGAGTGAATTAGAAATCACGGAACTGAAAACCATATGAGTGAAAGAAGTAGAGAAACTGACCGATGATGTTGTATCTGATCCCGATGTTCTTTGTACTGAATTTGGCACCCTGGGATCCGCCATCTTTCAAATAGAATACAGACAAAGAGAAGATAAGTTTCACATTTACAGTAAAAGTGATCATATTAATGTTTTTGATATAAGTAAAAATACGTACACCAACGTTGGTCACATAGCGACAGAGTGCACATTTTACAGATGGAGCTCCATATGGATACATCAGTGTAGTGCGGCAGTTCCCACAGTTCACTTGGGAAATCTGATTAGATGCTGTGTCATGTGTAATCAAAGAGACAATAACCAGGGTGAAGGTGAGAAGAAATTAACTAACCAGTAAAAGAAGATGATAGCTGCAATACATCAGAAAAATCAAGAGATCCATGAAAAAAGAATTTTGTTTAACAGTAGATTTCTCTAAACTACTAATACTACGAGAGACATATGGAGCATCCTTTGACAGCATAAATATCTAAATATTTAGGGCCAAGAGTGCCTTCTTTAATCAGGAATTACCCCGGACCCTTCTAGATGCCCTTTAAAGGAAATCGCATTGCCTAAGTGCTTGACAAAAGCGACATTGATATTTACCACTATATACCAGATAGATAATTGGACAATAACTTACAGAAATAAAAAAGTAGCGAACTATCTAAAGTTACAGGGGAACAATATATATGCTTTTGGTATTCTCAGTTTTCCATAGATAGACCTAGTTAATGGAGGTAGTCTAGTCATGATCTTGTACAGCATAGACAATGACAATCAACAGACACACCATGTAAATAGCAGTTTCTCTAACATTTGCAGAACCTATACAAATATTTACCTGGGACAAGGTTGACAGTATGGCAGCATGAGCACCGGACACTTGTTGCACCTCGGGTATACATAAGTAATGTCCTACAACCACCACATATGATTTGGGCCATCTCCATTCCTGCACAAGAAATATTAAAAATACTGTATCATTATGGTTATGCTCTACATAGAGGATGACTATACAAGATTACATAGTCATTGAGCCAAAGTTTGCTCGGACATGTAGCTCCTCAACATCACTCAAACCATTCTAGTGACAACTATGAATTTCAACTACTATTTGTTGTTTCACATTAGAACCTTAGCTTTCAGTTCTCGTCGTTTTTGCTAGCTGCCCCTTAACTCAAGGTCCATCATGATAAACAGATTTTAATAGCTTAAGTATCATAATATTCCTTTCTTGAAAAAGAACCACTATGACATCTAGCACCAAGTAATACGCATATCTAGACCATGTAGAGGTTATTGTTGATGGTAATGTCAACTGTTGCAGACATGACTGTTTCTAGAAGGTCATACAACTAGTGAGTATGTGTACCTGGAGGAGGCACTGATGTAACTGTACTACATACTGCACACCAGACGTTGCTCGCTCCTCTTGGATAAAGAAGAATGCTTCTACAGCCGTTACAAACAAGTTGGCTCTGCATAGCTGCATATATAGTGACACACAAGCACATTAGATTCAGCTGTGCATAAATATAAAATACGCCTTTAAAGAAAATAACTTCGCCTGGTCAAGGAGATAAGAAGTGACAGTAGGTAATACAAATTTGGTCATATTCTTTTTCTTTCTTTTGTTTTATGGTAAAGTTAGATATATCATTAATAAGACACGAAGAAGGGGCACGATTTTCAAGAGGGAAGTGAGAATCAAAAGATGCACACAGGAGAGTCTTGCACCAGCAAAAGAATCTAAACTCTAAAGTCTCCATGAATACATGTAAGTCCCAGCAATAGTCCCCACTATTCCAAAGTTTACAATTCTAACCCACTTTTCTATGAGAAGGTTGTCTTGTGACTCTTCTCCCCCGTACTGTGACAATCTATGTCATATCTTACCAGAACATATTATGGAATTACACGCAAAGCAATTGAAAAACTTGTTGCATGAATTGAACGGAAGAGTTGAATAGTCATATAATTCTACGAGTAGATGGCACATGGAAAATTTTAAGGAGACCTGTAAGAACAGCTTCCATCATCACAGGACAGATAGATAAAAGGTGCTGTCTTCAACCAATAAGTTGCTAAGACTAAGTCTTTCTTACTTTTTAACAATTTCCATCAGTAAAATGGGGGGAGCAGTCTTGAATTAAGACGAACAGTTTCGCTTCTACACCTTGCACAGATTTCATACACTGTCAACAGTTGAAAATGAATGAAATAGCATGGTTAAGATTTTCTGTTCAAGTTTTACTTAATTTACATCACCACGGAATCACCCCATAAACACTGACTTCATTAAACTCAAACTTATATTATTATAATAAGCTTCTCTTGGACTTAAAATCCCAGATTAATATCAGTGATCACTTAATCTTAACATAAGGCCCACACCCTGTTGTGCCGCCACCGGTGAAGTTTTCTTATTCAATGATCAAAGAAATAAATTACCATAGGCATCCCTAACGGACAATCGAATGTCCAGCTACATATCTAAGATTCTCAAAATTGCAAATCATAACAAGTCAAGCGCGGATAATATTTTCCAGAACAAACAGCTTAGGCACGCGAGCATGGATGGAAAAAGCATACAAACATGAAGCTTGCAATAAAACTAGTTCAAAATTAAATATAAGTCAGCGCAACCACATCGTTTCAATACCAAAGCGCGTACAATCCATGTGCTCCTTCGACCACAACAATACACATAATGACTCCATCAGCGCACCAAAAACGAAACAAGAGGGCACAAAATGACAAATAAAGAACGAAAAAAATAGAGATAAAAAAGGATTGAATCCTGAAAGAAAGATCGAAAATGCATCTTTCAACAAAAAAGAGGTCTGACATCGAATTGCTTACTCAACAAAGTATAGCTGATGAGTAGTGGAGGTAGATTGCGCCGAGCTTGTCCGAATCACAAAAGAAAATCAGCGATCAAGTTTCTGGGTTCGAGGTGGAATGTCTGAATCCTTCTGGCGGTCTTTCTCTTCCGTCTCGTGGGAACTTGTTGCGCTTCGTCAAAATAGAGACGGTCAATTTCCAAAGCTCTTGTTATTTTTTTATCCTCATTATTTTGATGGGAATATTGTCACTTTTTCGCCTTATGTTTGGGAAATTTCAAATATCACCCCTCCATTATTAATTTATTCAGTTATTTTCCATATCTACATCAAAAAGTAATTCCACTCCATTTCTATCCGTTATAATATTTATTTATTCATACGGTAAAATACGAAGTTTCCTAATGATCGATTAGATTTTTAGTTTTATCCTAAAGTTTAAATTGTAAAATTTTATTCTCTAATATATGGTCAAAGTGATTGGCCAAACAAAAAATTATATGGTCAAAATGCAATTTTGTCCACTCGACAACTTTTCTATCCAAATTTAACAAAATAAGTTTTAAAAATTGCAAAAATAACATAAATCTTTCAAAATATCACAACTTAACCATCCTAAACTTTTTCAAATATTACAATTGAGTCTTAATTCGATGGAGACTCGAATGAACCCCAATCGAGGGAGTTCGAGTTTGGGTCTTAACTCAGACCGCCCCCCATAGGTAGGGGACCTGGTCTGGGTCAAGCCCCAGACCCAATTGAATTAGGGTCGAACCAATCGAGCCCCAATCGGGGGGCTCGGATCTAGGTCTTAACTCAGACCTGGTTCCCAACCCATGGGGGGTCAGTCTGGGTCAAGAGACAAACCCGAGCCCCAGTCAAATCGGGATTCAATTGTAACATTTGAAAAAGATTAAAAGTGTTAAATTGTGACTTTTTAATAGTTTTCTGTTATTTTGCAATTTTCAAAACTAATTCTGTTAAATTTGGATGGAAAAGTTGACGGAGGGAGAAACTTGCACTTTGGTCAAACATAAGAGAAGAAAATGTTACGATTTAGAAACTGAAAATCTGCCCAATATTAGGGAACAATGTGATATTTTACCCTTTATTCATATTTACATACACAATATTTAACAATAATTCATTATTTTTTTCTATAACATCACTTTGGGAAAAGGTGGGGTGGAATCGTGTGTAAGTTTGTGTTATAGTGCACATTATAATGTTTATCGTTTTACATTTATCAAACACGAACGCGACACATAATTTTCGTGTGTGTTCATATCATGTTATGTTAAATTGACCAGTTATTTATTCACATGCGAAATTTATAAGAAAATATCAAAAAATGAATTGTTTATAGTAAAAATTAACAATTAAAACATCATATTTAACGAGTTTTTAATGTAGAATTGACAAACTCTAGAAATTAAATAGTTAAATAGACTTTTAAAATCTATTAAACAAGACTTGTTTAGAAACATATTTAAAAATATAGACCTTCAAGTCCAACTTTATAGTTGGCAAAAAAAAAATTCCAAATTTATTGTATTATCGTGTGTATCGTGTTCTGATACATAAACACGAACATGACAAGAAAATACTTTCGTGTTATCGTGTTCATGTTATCGTTTTGTCATATGTCTCCATGAACACGATTTTATTCGTGCATGTTCGTTGCGTGTTATCGTGTTGCGTAAAAAATTATCAGACCTAGGAAGAGACATCACCTAGGGTGCATGAATTGGTTTGTAGCCAAATCAGTTCAAAATCGTATCTATAAAACTATGGTATGACTTATACATCCAAACCACTACACATTTTTAATAAAATACCATATCAATTTCGAACCAGTTCAAGGCATAATTTTGTGTAAAAAAATGTACAACTAATATAAAATATTTCAAGTTTATAAAATTTAATGATCAGTCAGATAATACATAAATAATTCCATAAAAAATAACTTAATAATAGTGTAGGCCAATTAGATAAACGACGAATTAAAATGACTTAATACACAAACTTTAGAATTTTGATAATGTTTTTCTATTAAATAATAATATATAAAGTTAGAAATGATTTTAAAACAACAACTGTGAACTGTCTTAAAACGGAGTTTCTATGGTTGAGTGAACTATTCCATATTTTAGTGTAAATACTATTTGTTTGTTGAACCAACTCGAAGAGCTACAATTCACATGTAGCACGACTCACTTCGGTCGAAACATTTTTTTTGTCGAACCCTAATAGCTTAATTTACATAACAAAATAAGAACCTATATTTTAACTTAAGGGGTACAATTTTAAATACATTATCCAGTATATACATACTAAATAGGAAGAAATATCGTTGAAAATACCAGGTAGGTACCGTAGCAGAATGTTTCGTAGTCTAGCGCTTATTTAATACATATGATCATATGAGAGATAATGTAAAAAACTTGTCAAAGTTATAGAAAATCTAACAAATTAATATATATACTAAAAACGTTGGACTGCGTTTTCTGTATTATGTGAAAAATTATTTGAATTTAAATCCATTAAAATTATTTCCATAATTATATTTAAAAGTAAAAGTAAATTTAATTATTTATTCCAAAAAAATATAAATAGAAAAGAAAATATGAAGTAGATGGATCATTATAGCAAAAACAAATAGTCAAAGATCATTATAATAATTCAAAACAAATTGATTAATTAAATACATGTTTTCATTAGTTTAATTTTTCTATTGTTATATTAAATCAAATAATCAGGACGCTAATAAGTTCTTTCAAACGATATCGGGATAAGATTAATTATCAATGTAATTACTGATAATCATAATCAAATAAAAAATGATCAAACGGAGGCGCCTATTAGAGCTAGGCAAAAATAACCGGTTCGGACGAACCGTACCGAACCGTACCGATTTTGAACCGGTTCACAAAACAAACGTTTTTTTAAAAAAAATATGGAGCGGTTCAGAAGAGGTACAGAAAATCGGTTCAAAACCGGTTAACCGAACCACTTTTTGTACCGGTTTTAACCTTAAATATATTACTAAACCAGACCAGACCATATTTAACAGACCAGACATTTCAGACCTAATTCCGAATTCACTAATTCAGATTTAAGACTGAAACGTTATCAGTCTCTCTATCACGCCTTGATTGTCTGTTGAGTGAAGGGACCGCCATAGCCATGGCTTCCGTAAAACCTCGAACCATTGCCGCTCCATGATGGGTAAGACGGCGTCGCCGGAGGTCTGTAGAAACCAAGGCCGCCGTGTACCATGGCGGACTGGAGGTGGGCCCGTTTGGCGTGCTGCCTCCATTATTGTTCTCAACAGGACCTTCCTTCTCCTTGTCTTCCTCAGATGGGTTATTTGCAGGTTCGTCTGTGGAAGTTGAGCTTCCAAACTCTATGCCGAAGAGTTTGATGGGTGAAGGGCGACGGATGAAGGGCAGCTAAGAGAAGGAGTCGACGTTCATGAAGTCATGGGTCTGCTTCTCTAATGGAGTTTGAGTTTTCTCCATGGTTTGAAAATGGTGGAAAAGCTTGAGAAAGGAGACGAAGTGAAGAGTTGGGTTTATGTGAATGGTGGGACCCAACGGAGGGAGGGTAAATACATATTATAATAATTATTAACTCACGTTTTGTAATATATGTTTTATTTTTTTTTATAGTAATATACATATATTAAATGATATAATATCACATGTTCTTAAATTTTTTTTTTTTTATATATATAAAAACTACTTAAACTATCTCCACTTTACTAAAAACTATTCCTTTTTTTTTTTACTTGTACTTTCATAGTCCCGGTCCCGGTTCCAACCTGATTTTTTTTTTTTTAGTGACCAAAAAAAAACAATTTTTTTTTTGTTATGTATGAAGTGGTTCGTCTGAACAGGTTCAGAACAGGTACGGTAAATCGGTCAAAATCTGGAGCGGCCAAAAACTGGAGCGGTAAACCGTACTGGTTTTAAAATGTGGTAAAATTTCGGTTCTGAACCGGTTCGGCCCTGAACCGGTTCATGCCCAGCCCTAGCGCCTATGATGAAAGATATTAAGTTACAAAATTTAACAGTTTGAAATCGAATAATATCTAAAATTGATGATGATCAAAAGTAGTTATCTAATGGAGGTTCCTATGAGGAAATAACTAAACACACAACGTTTAACAAACTGGTGTAGAATGACATCTGAAAATGATGATGATCGGAAAAAATTTATCTTATGGAAGTAACTATACTTAAAGAACAAAAAAAACATGTACGGTCCTAATAGAGACTAGACTCTAGCACGCGATGTCGGATTCGACTATCCCCGATCATATTTTGGAAATATATTTTTATTTTTGTTTCGCTAAAAAAATGTCGGGTCTTAGCGAGCGATGGGTCCAGTCGAGCGGGGTCATCAACCAGAACGAAAAATGAAAGAGTCGTCGCTGAATTAAAGGCTAATCGAAATCCTAAAATTTGCCTAGGGTATATAGAGTTAATAACTTAGGGCTTGGAAACATCTACGTCCAGATAATCGAGTTCGGGAGTTTGATTACGTCTTATGAGCTCGCGAGCTCATAATCCGCCCTTTCAGTACCTTAGTTTATTTTTGAATTTGTTTTCATCGATTTACCCGAATTACCCGTTTTGATCATGCTTCGCCAAACAGATTACATGCACATTTTTTAATTAACAATATACAAGCATTTTTTTAGTTAATTTAAAATAAATAAATAAAAGAGAATAGAGTTAATCGTGCTCAAAAGGGGTGGTTTAACTTTGGGGTCATTTTAAATGTCTCAAACATACACGAATGATCTTGAAAATACGAAGCACATTGGACTAATTTGTGACACCTTGAGAAGTAATGCGATGTCCAGAAAAGTTTGGGGACCAAGACGCAATTATTTAAAATTTTGAGCTAATTTGGAAAAATCTTTTAAAATTTGAAAAAATGACCCAAATTTTTTTTGGTTTTGTTTATAATACTCAGTAAAGTCCCAAAATGACCCGAGAGTCCAAGAACCGACTTATAACCTTCATCAAAGTTTAGGAATGATCTAAGTCATTTCGAAATTATTATTTTTTTGACCAAAACAACCCCCATAACTTTCATAAATGTCCAAAATAACCCCAAAGTTATACCGAACTCAAAACCGAATACGATTCTTAAACAAAATATAACTATCAACACATAATATCGATAAGACAAATTGCATTGACATCATGAAATATGATTATAATATTGAATACGAGAGAGATATACCTAAGTTATTCAAAGTTTAGACACCGTACGAGGGACCAAGAACAATAATCGCCGATTTTTCTTCACTCAATTTCTCTCTATTTTTTTCACTTACTATCACTCAAAACCTCATTTTTACGTGGCCTTCCCTTCCATTTTTCATGATGTTCTTTCTTGATTCTCCTTCCTTGGTCGAAGCTTGTAGCGTGCTTGGAGCTTTTCACTTCGGCCCTTTTCCTCCCCCCCTTTCTTGTGTTGTAGCTTCCTTGCTTATAGATCCCTTTCTCCTTTGTAATTTTCTGTATTTTTTAGGTAGGAGACATGCTTTAGTGAAAGGTGGGAGACTTTGGTGAAAGGTAGGAGAATTTGGTGAAAGGTGGCAAATTTGAGAGTGATTTGTGTCATGAAAGAGGTTTTGGCCGAAATGGGTTTAGGGGTTAAGGGGTTTAGAGTTTAGGGTTTAGGGTTTAATATTTAAGATTTATAGTTTAAGGTTCAAGATTTATGGTTTAAAGTTTAGGGTTTGAGATTTAAGGTTTTGGGTTTGGGTTTTCGGGTTTAGGGTTAAGGTTAAGGTTAAGGTTTAGGGTTTAGGGTTTAGGGTTTGGGGTTTAAGGTTTAGGGTTTAGGGTTTGGGGTTTGAGGTTTAGTGTTTAGGGTATAGAGTTTGGGGTTTAGGATTTAGGGTTTGGGGTTTGAGGTTTGGGATTTAGGGTTTAAGGTTTAGGGTTCAAGTGTTTACACGCGCTACGCGCGTGCACGTTGTCGTCGTTTGTCTTGCGTGGAGTGTTGAGAGGACATGATCGACACAACTCGTAGGATATTACAAGAATTAAACACTAGATTCAAAATATTATTTGAATTGTAAAACTAAACTTAAATTATCTAATATAATAAAATAAAATTTATTATGTTTAAAATTTATTTTATTATATTAGATCATTTAAGTTTAATTTTACAATTCAAACAATATTTTTAATCAAGTGTTTAATGTATTATCCTAGGAGTCGGGTCGATCATGTCCTTTTAACATTCCACCCAAGACAAAAGGTAGGAGAGTTTGGTGAAAGGTGGCAAATTGAGTGTGATTTGTGTCATGAAAGGGTTTTTAACTTAAATGAGTTTAGGGGTTTAGGGTTTAGGGTTTAAGGTTCAAGGTTGATGGGTTAAGGTTTAAGGTTTAGGGTTTGAGGTTTAAGGTTGAGGGTTTAGAGTTGAGGGTTGAGGGTTTGGCGTTTAAGGTTGAGGGTTTGGGGTTTGGGGTTTAAGTTTTAGGGTTTGGGGTTCGAGGTTTAGAGTTTGGGGTTTAGGTAGACTTGTTCATGAACTGGTTCGACCCCCAACCGGTTCAAATCTAAACCCATCTGGTTTGTAAAAAACCCGTACTTTTTTCAGTTTCTAAAACTGTCCTGGTTGGTAAAGAAACTGGTCTGGTTCGAACCGATTCAGAACTGGTTTGAACTGGTCTGGTCTGTTTTTTTTAATAACAATTTTGGCTAGGAAATAATCAGGTTTAAACTGAAACTGAACCGACTGAAAATCTTAGCCAACACACCGTAAGAAAAACAATGAACCAACTGAAAAACACATTGAACCGATTGAAAAACACTGAACTATCTGAAAAACACATTGAACCGACTGAAAAACACACTGAACCGACTGAAAATTTGTTCCACAACCAACTGAAATCCTGTCCAACATCAACATATACATCTCTAGGTTTGGTTTAATTTCAGATCCGTTTGGTTTATTTTACTTCAAACCGGTTCTAAAATTATATAGGTTTAAAGTGGTTTAATTTAAATTTAAGTATAAAATAATATCAAAAAACGAGTCAATTCGAACTGAATTGAAACTACTACTTTGAAGTGACCTACTTGAAGTTTAAAAAACTGGTTTGGTTTGAAACGAGTTTGGCCGAACTGATTCAAACGAGACCAGAACGAGACCAGAACGAGACCAGACCAGTTCGGCTGAACCAGTTTGATTGAACAAGCCTAGGTTTAGGGTTTAATGTCGATTTATCTCGGCTCGGTTCATCGTTTATGGTATTTTGACTTCAAGCCAAAATCATATGTTTACAGTTGTCCCTCTTTGAACACACGCTCATGGAAGTGATCTCATGAGTGGTGTGCAAAGAAAAACTACTAATTTTGTCTCCTCTTTATTTTCAGAGTAGACAAACATCATTGTGCAACTTTCGAAAGTTGAACATCTACAAGTCCCAATTATTGACAATGGTTTGCTAAGGTTGGGTGCCTAACCGCTCATCAACTTGTGACTCCCAGAAGCTGGACACCTACATGTCCTGGTCGTCGAGGATTGTTTTTGGCCATCAACGAGGTGGAGGTGGAGGATTGTTTTTGGCCAGAAGCATCGTTTAGGATGACTTGTGGGGGTTGAGTTCCTTAAGGCCCCGTTCATCGACTTGTGACTTCCAGAAGATGGATAACTATAGGTACTCGTCGTCGAGGTTGAACACCTAAAGACTCCGCTCGTTGGTTTGTGACTCGTTGGGGATGACTTGCGGAGGTTGAACACCTAAAGGCTCCGCTTGTCGGCTTGTGACTCCCAGAAGCTGGATAACTATAGGTCCTGGTCGTCGTGGATGACTTGTGGAGGATGAACAGCTAAAGGCTCTGCTCGTTGGTTTTTGACTTCCAGAAGTTAGACATCCACAGATCCCAGTCATCGATGATTGTTTTTTTTGCCATCAGCGAGCTGGAGGTTGATGCTTGTTTTGGCCAGAATCATTGTTGATGATGACTTGCGGGGATTGAGCACCTCAAGGCCCCGTTCGTCGGCTTGTGACTTCCAGAAGATGGATAACTACAGATATTTGTAGTCAATGATGACTTACAGATGCTGAACACCTAAAGGCTCAGTTCGTAGGCTTGTGACTTCCAGAAGCTGGATAACTACAGGTCCTAGTCGTCAAGAATGACTTACGGATGCTGAAAACCTAAAGGCTCCGCTCGTTGGCTTGTGGATTCCAGAAGATGGATAACTATAGGTCCTGGTCATCGAGAATGACTTGCCGAGGCTGAACGCCTAAAGGCTCCACTCGTCGGCTTGTGACTCCCAGAAGCTGGATAACTACAAGTGTTGGTTGTCGAGGATGACTTGCAGAGGTTGATCACCTAAAGACTTCGCTTGTCAGCTTGTAATTCACTTTGGAGGTAAAAACCATTCTCGAGATGTCCGACTGCTTGTGCGGATTTCTCAGCCTGTTTTGTCACTAATCGACTTTGGAGTCCTTCTTGATGGAGTTCCCTAAAGACATTCATGGTACGCCTACAAAGTGTATCCATGCAAGTTGTCGAGGCAGCTCAAAATAATTTCGTCCACTTTTGAGTACCTTTTTTAAAATTGTATCTATCGATTTCCTTGCTACGGTAATTTTTTTTCATTTTGTTTATAGCACCTCTTGGTTCCCTTAATTTTTGCCTAGGTCGCCCTTTCGGGTTTTCAACCTAGCAGGAATTTGATTCCTTTCCTTTTGCCATGATCACCATTTTTAGGGATTTTTAATCATGTATCTATTCCCTAAAGTTTGCCTAAATCGCCCTTACGGATTTTCGATTTAGCGGTAATTTTTTCTCTTTTGGAGGCTCGCTTTCTGGTTACGAGCTCTTTAATGATTTTTTTGAATGCGTACATATTGATTGGACTGGGGAGTTCTTTGTCGTCCATGTCGGTGATGAACATGGATCCTCCACTGAAAATCTCTTTGACGACTTAGACCCTTCATATTTAGTTACAAACTTTCCCCGAGAGTCAGGATTGACTCGAAGGATTTTTCTGAGGACTAGATCACCTGCTTGCATTTCTCTCATGTGCATATTTTTGTTTAAATTCATGAGTCATGCGTTGCTGGTACCATTGCCTATGGTACAACGCCATCTGTGCATTTTGCCCACTCTGCCTCATCCATCTCTGCCTCAACGAGGATCCTAGTTGACGAGATTTCTACTTCAATTGGAGACAGGACTTTGGTCCCATAAACAAGGGAAAATGGGGATGTCTATGCTGATTTCCATATTGAAGTATTGTATGCCATGAATTCCCAAGGCAGTTTGTCGTGTCAATCCTCTATTTGATGCTTCCACCGCGTCATTCATTTGTGAGCGGTATGGAGATGAGTTTTTATGCTTTATCTTAAATTGGTCATACAACCCATCAACCAATTTTTTATTTAGATTTCTGGCATTGTCGGTGATAATTGACTTCGGCATCCCATGACGCACGATGATGTCCTGCCTAATGAAAGATTCAATGGTCTTTGTCGTTATTGACGCCAGGGTAATAACCTCTACCCCGTTGGTGAAGTAATCGATTGCCATCAATATGAATAGATAATCATTGGACGCCTTTGAGAAAATCATGTTGATTACATCGATGCCCTACATTGAGAAAGACCATGGGGAAGTCATGGGATAGATCTTGTGTAGTGGCGCGTGGATTTGGTCTGCGTATTCTTGACAGAGGTGACACTGTTGGGCATGTCTCACACAACCAACCAAAAATATCCAAGACTCGCACACTCATGTGTGGGCCGCAACAATCTTCATGAATTCCTTCCATTAGACGCTCATCTTCTTCAACATTCACACATCTCAAATGGGGTATAGTCGGACCATTGGGTATATTCCTACAGGAGAGACACTATTGCTGACGCGGGGAAGACGCCGTTGTTAACAATAAGAGAGACGTCGTTGTCGATACAATGAGACACCATTGTTGACAAAAGCGTCTCACGGTGGCAGCGGCAATTGGAAAGACATGAGATGTATCCAGGAATGTGCCAGGAATGTCTAAGTGAAACCTGGGACAAGATAACTACTCCATATGGGCTCGTTTGATGAGAATGGCAATCGGAGGCAGAGGGAAGCTGAGCCACATCACGGGAATCCTCGTTGCACATGAAAAAGGTACCGAAGAGTATACACTATGGGAGCAAACATATTTAATCGTATGTTCATGGATGCTGGACAATATAAAATGCAAGCTCGTGGCTAATTATTACGAATACCTAACAACCAAGGAGATGTGGGGTGGACTCTCCAACACGAACACTAAGAAACGTGATGGTTTCCAAATTTTCGATCTTACATTCCGGGCAAGCAACATGAAACGGGGTTCAGATAGTATTGAGTAATTGTTTAGCAATCTGCAACACATATGGAGAGAAATCGAGACAAGGCAACCGAACCCTATGTAGTGTACCAGGGACATCGAAACATTTAACCAAATTTTATCGTAATCAAAACGGTACCAGTTTCTCGCCAGTGTGAGGGACGAATTCAATGCAAAGAAGAAAGATATGCTGAAGAACGAATCGGAGCCCACACCGGAGGAAGTGTATGCAGTAATCCGGACAGAGCGAGATCAAAGGCTCGTCAGGGGATCGTAGACTCAGCCAAGAGAGCCATCATTGATGGTAGCCTCAGGTATAGGGAAGGGATGACCATGAAACCTCCAGGTGGATCACCAGTGTATGCAGACGGCCTTGTATGTGAGGTCGGAGAGGGGTACGCCACCAGGCCACGCTCAGAATCTGGGAGAGGATCCGCAACGACGTCGTCATCGCTTGGCGACAACGGAGGAGGAGGCCGAAGAAAACTCAAATGCACACACTGTGGGAGATTCCGACACACCAAGGAGGAGTGATACCAAGAAGGCTAGAAGTTCAGCCAACGACAACCACGATCTGACATCGGACCGTCATAATCAGGAGAAAAGAGAAGCGTAGGCTTTGGAGCGAAGGTTTCAGCACAGAAGGGAGAAGGAGCAGATGGGAGCAGTTGTGGTGCAATTGGAAACGAAGTAGGTATAGGTTTTTTTAATAAAACTATAAATATCATATGTGGTCCTCCCAGTCCTGACAAATGCCGAAGTCAGCTCAGACGTTTTAACATGTATGCAGTTCAGTCCAAGACACTTATGACATGTGGTCTAGGTGAGAAAACTAAACAGTGGCTATTGAATTCGGGTGCTACAGACGCGATGACTTTTGATAGAAATGACCTAGCAGGACAGTCTAAACGTGCAAGGGCATTTATTCAAAGTTCCAATAGAGAATTACCAACTGTTTGTGGAACCAGGTCTATAAAATTTTTGTCGTCACTCAGATTGAATAATTATCTTTATGTTCCTAGCTTGTCATGCAAATTAATGTCTATTAGTCATGTGACTAATGAGTTAAACCACACAGTACGGATATACTCGAATTTTTATCTATTACAGGATATTCAATCGGGGAAAGTGATTGGCTGTGGCACTCAGCGTGGGGGGCTGTACTATATCGACGAGGTGGCTCAACACGAAACTGTAGCGCTGGCCCACGGGACTATTGACAGACAGCAATGGTTGTGACACAGACGTTTGGAACATCCATCATTAGGGTACCTTCATAGGTTGTTTCCTAATTTGTTTCCTCAAAATAAGAAATTTTCCTATTAAACTTGTATTATGTCAAAAAGTCATAAACAATCTAAGTATCCTTCGAACACTAGATCTGCGTCTATTTTTTCGTTAGTTCATTATGATGCGTGGAGATCTGCCTAAACTTCTGTGTCTTACATGAATAGTACTAGCCTTAAGTATTTTGTATTATTTATAGATGACTGCTCTAGGATGACATGGGTATACTTCCTCAAAAATAAATCTGATGTCGCTACATATTCAGTGCCTTCTATGAAATGGTTAAAACCCAATTTCATATACAAACAAAAGTCCTACAGTCTGATAATGGGGTGGAATTTGTCAACTCCCCTATGCAAAATTTATTTAGGGAATTGAGAATGATTTATCAAACATCGTGCCCACACATTACTCAATAAAATGGAGTTGCAGAGCGAAAAAAATAAAATTATCATTGAAATGACTCGTGTAGTTTTGATTGAATCACGTGTGCCTACTAATTTCTGGTATGACGCTGTAGCTACTTCTGTATACCTACTAAATCGGTTCCCCACCAAAGTTATTAATCTCAAAACTTCTCTTAAGGAACTCTCACATCATGTCAGTGTTCCATCCACATTAACACTCAAACATCGTATTTTGGGGTGTTCTGTCTATGTCCATATTCCAAAATTTGGCCAGTCCAAATTAGAACCTTGTGCGATCAAATGTGTCTTTGTAGGATATGGAATTTATCAAAAGTGTTATTGTTGTTATCATCCAACCACACACCGTCTGTATACAATGATAGACTATAACTTTTTAAAAACAGAGTTCTTCTATATTTCCCAACCTAGTGATCAAGAGGGTAAGTCAGATAGATCTGCTAAGTTGGGTGTCCAGTTCAGCGTTGTCTGAAGCGATTCCAACAGGGTTAGTAAGCATAACCACTGAGCCACCACCAAACATAATACAACCTTTCCATGAAGACGCTGGTACTATGCCCTCCCTGACTGATACTCCTGAGGTAAGTACACCAATCTCAGATAATGTGTCCACAAGTTACACTGATGAGATCAATACAAGAGGAACAAGGGAGCAAGAGGAGACAGAAGAACCACCAAAGTATGTGCTACCACCCATATCCACACAGGGCATACCACCAACACATTATGAATATGAATATGTGTAGAAGAAGTACAAATATCTAGCAGTTAATCTGGCAAGGGGGAGTATGTCATTAACAACTTAGGTTTTCTCTGCAGCAGTGTACTGGATCACTCTACCCAGAAATGTCCAAGAAGCCCAAGCAAATAAAGAATGAAGAGAAGCAATGAGAATAGAGATGAAGGCACTGGAGAATAACAGAACATGGGAAAAATGTACACTCCTACCAGGAAAAAAGGCAGTCGGGTGCATGTAGGTATTCACAGTAAAGCACATGGCGGACGAATTGATTGAGAGATACAAGGCAAGATTAGTAGCCAAGGGTACACTCAGACCTATGGAATTGACTACTCAGAGACATTTTCACCTGTAGCAAAAGTCGACACTATTAGGGTGTTGTTCTCCATAGCAGCAAACAAAGATTGGTCACTACACCAGTTCGATGTGAAGAATACATTCCTTCACGGGGATCTCGGAGAAGAAGTATATATGGAAGCCCCACCAGGCATGCTAGAGAAGTTCGAAAAGGGAGAAGTGTTCTGGTTGAAGAAAGCCATGTACGGATTGAAACAGTCCCCTAGACCATGGTTCGGAAAGTTCACCACAACGATGATGAGATATGGTTATCAACATAGTAATGTAGACTATACGTTGTTCCTAAAACGAAGAGATGAAAATGTAACCTGCCTAATCATTTATGTTGATGATATGATTATCATAGACGATGATACAGAGGGGATGAAACAACTAAGGGAGAACATATTCAAGAAGTTTGAAATGAAGGACCTGGACAGTCTCAACTATTTTCTGGGTATTGAAGTACTCAGATCGAGAAGAGGTATATTCATCTCCCAACGAAAGTATATCCTGGATTTGCTGGTAGAAACAGAAATGGTGGATTGCAAGCCAACTGAAACTCCAATTGTTGTAAACCATGGGTTGAGGGTCGAAGAAGGAGGAATATTTGCCGACCAAGAACGATATCAACATCTAGTAGGGAAATTGATCTATTTGTCACATACTCATCCTAATGTGCCATACTCGATAGGTGTTCCGAGTCAGTTCATGCGAGTCATTAGGTATCTAAAAGGTACCTCTAGTAGTGGAATTCTATTTCATAATAATGGGAACCTTGAGGTCGAAGCTTTTACAGATGCAGACTGAGCAGGAAGCAAGATGGATAGAAGATCTACCTCTTGGTACTTCACTTTTTTAGGAGAAAATATGGTGACTTGGAAAAGTTAGAAGCAAAAGGTAGTCGACCTATCTAGTATAGAGTCTGAATTTAGAGGTATTGCCATAGGCTTAGCTGAAATTCTGTGGATAAGGAAACTGTTAAATGAGATAGGTTTCCCAATAAAATGGGTGTGCAACCTGCTATATGATAATAAGGTTGCGATCAGTATATCTGAGAATCCAGTACAACATGATCGAACTAAACATGTTGAAATTGATAAGCACTTTATCAAGGAGAAACTGGAGGAAGGTATAGTAACACTCTCATATGTACGCTCAGAAGATCAACTTGCAGATATATTAACTAATGCGGTTAATGGAAGATTATTTGAAGACGTATAATGCAAACTAAATGTGTGTGATCCCACAATTCAGCTTGAGGGAGATTGTAGAAATAAAGGAGTTGATATGGAAACAATCACATTAGGAAGGAAGTGTCTTGTATAATGCAGTTTCCTACCTAGAATATTTTCCTATTTTACTAGGACAGTAGATCTATATTAACAAAAAGATGTATACATGCTTGATATAGCAGAGAAGAATACATTACAAAAGTTTTTGTTCTTCCAATCTATCACTTGCTACTTAGATTCAACGTCGACTTGAGACAATCTTATGAAGAACTCCATGTCGGATGTTGTTTGCTAGCTGGAGTCCGTTAAGGATTTGTTGCTGCGGGTCCGGGATAATCACTGCCTCTTGAATGGCCGTGGAGATTCGATCAAATTAGTTGGGGTTCAAGAGGTAGTTAGCATTTTTCGGACCGAATATCATTTTGAAATTCGATTGTTGGTAAATGTTGATCCTGAGTTTAAAGCTGTGTTAAGCCATGGTTTGAGGTAGGGCTGATCATGGGTGGGCCGGTCCGGTCCTGAAGGCAAGACCGAGACCGAAATTTCGGTCTTGCCTTCTGGAGGACCGAGACCGACCTCGACCAAAAACGCCCGCCCGAGTCAGTCTTTCTTGACTCGGGCCAGTCTCGGTCCTGGACCGAATATGACCCCTCCCCCCCAAAAAAAACTTAATTTGTCTAAATACAAACATGATTGGAATCAAAGTAACAAAATTACAAAGTACAAATCAAAGTAACAAATCAACCAAGTAACAAACACACAAAATTCATTTTCTCTCATAGTTCCAAACATACATCATTGATTTTTAGGGGTTGTAAAGTAACTTCGGGTCGGGCCGGTCCTAAACGGGTTTTCGGGAAAAAAGATCGAGACTGAGACCGACCTTGAAGAAAAAAACTCGCCCGCTTGGTCTCGGTCCTAGTTGGGCCGGTCTTGTCGGAAATTCGGTTCTACAATCTTTTTTTATCACCCCTAGTTTGAGGAGAAGTTTCAATTTTTTTTGTACTACTTTGGTTAGGTTTTGAGCTTTTATTATAGTTATTGAGTAGCTACTTAGCAGCATTTGCAGATTCCTTGCTCTATATTTTTATTTTCCGTAGCCTAGCATGAGAAAAGATTATTGCTTCGTCACTTAAATACAGAACTTGAGGTGGATTCTGCAGCTTCTATATAAAGATAAAAGGGATTACATTGTATATGAATTATGAGGATCATATCCATGGTAGAATTACTGAATAATGTCGAACAGATTACTCACAAATGTTCCCTTATGTCTATAAGTTGTTTGTCTATTGAATATAGAATTGTTATGGATTTCATTGCATAATTTAATGAAGTTTTGTTTCTACTTTGAAGGGTGGTGAGGCTTCACTACAAACAACAATCAGTTTGGTTCAGAAGAATTATCACGAGTATGTGGCAGTGCACTTCTATGCATCATGGTACCCTTTTCGAGGTTGTTTAGACCAAGATTCTCCGTGCTCTCCTCTTTTTATCCCTTAACTCCCCATTTTGCAATGGGTAAATAGCCCAAATGCACCAGATGTTTAAGTATTGTTGTTAAATGCACCAACATGTTTAAAAAATTTGTTCTGTACACTGTTATGTCTGAAGATGTTAAACGCATCAACATGTTTAAAAGTGTTGTGTACACCATTACATTTGAAGATGTTAAATACACACATCGTTATCTCTCTGTCTTGTTTTTCCGTTAAAAATCACGTGATTATCACGTGTTAAATTAAAGTGAATTTAAAAATTGAAAAGTTGAAATTGTCGCTTCCCTTTCCCTTCATCAATCACTTGTGGAAATCTTCCTATTCTCTGTTTTGTCTTCTCCAACCCATTACTTCTCTTGTCCTCTCTGAAACTCTCAGAAATCATTACAAGCAGAAGGTGGTCCACCGTAGTCGACGCGGAGTCTTGTCGATGACTCCGTAGTTGTTGGTCTCCATACTGGAGTGAGACGCAAATTATTGTGTCAAGGTTTTGGAATTTCTCCGAAGGTGGCGAACCGAAAGCCTTGGTCCTGAATCGTTCGAAAAAGGTTTACAAACTTTTGTGAAGAATATGTCTGCGTTTTCAGTCCGCAAACTTTCAGTTTTTGTGGATGAACAACAATTATGTTTTAGTTGGGTATGTGTCAGTAAAAATATAGATTATAACATCAACTCAACAAATGTTATACAAATGTTATAGTGCAAAAAATGAAAACTCATAAAACATAGTACTGCATATAACAACATTTCAGATAACATGATGTTGCACATAATAACATTAGTTATAACGGAATAGCTTTTAAAACGATGAGTTTAACATGAACTGCAGAAAATATAATAGTAAATAGGGTTAATTACTTAATTGGTTACACATGTTTCACCATTGTGCAGAATGGTTACACATGTTCAAAATGTGATTAATTGGTTTTGCTATGTGACTAATTGGTTACACATGTTTTTCCAAATGTGATTAATTGGTTATTCCGTTAGTAAACCGTTAACTTTAACGTTAATTCATTTTTTTAACATATTATTGAATTGTGAAATGACTATTATGCCATTAGTTGTATTGAAGAACACATGGAAGGATTGAAGAACCAAAATAGAATCAAATTCGATTTGATCTTCTTGAGAACCCAGAAATGCTGTTTCTGGGTTCTAGGAACCCATAAATTGCTGTTTCTGGGTTCCAAATTGCTGATTCTGGGTTCTAGGAACCCAGAAATGCTGTTTCTGGGTTCTTGCATTTCTATGTTCTTCACATTGTGGATAACATGTCGAACTCTTTAATCACATCATTTCAAACAACAGTATCCATTTAATCATATTATAGAGAAACATGTATGACATTTTAATCACATTATAGAGAAACATGTATGACATTTTAATCACATCATAGAGAAACATGTATGACCATTTAATCACATTTGGTGATAACATATACTGCAATACAGAACTTCAAGAACCCAGAATTGCGATTCTGGGTTCTTGAAGAACCAGAAATCAGATTTATGGGTTCTTCGATTCTTGTTCTTGAAGATGATGATGTGTTCTTGAAGATGATTCTAGGGGTAATTACGTCATTTTACGTATCTAAATAGTGACTTAACTGTGATTTCTAACGGTGAATAGTAAAAAAAACAAATAGTCACATTTCAAAACCAATTAATCACATTTTGAAACATGTGTAACCATTCTGAACATTGGTCAAACATGTGTAACTAATTAAGTAATTAACCCTAGTAAATATGGGTGAACTGCACTACATTAGCTTAACAAGAGGTTCAAAATACATCATTATACATTAAACATTAGCTAAACTTAGGGGGACTAACATGAAGACAAACATTTCCCACCTAAATCGACAATTAACAATGCATAAGATTTGTTCTAATCAGTCATTTATCTTCTTGTAGAAGGTAACAATGAAAGCAGCACAAAGCATAAATAAAGCACTACACTCAATTACAAAGATAACTAAGACTTTATTTTCTCAGCGGACAACTGATAGTTGTTCTTCCAAAACATGGTTCTTCCCAATCAAAAAATCCACAACCTAAATCAACTTTACTAGGTATTCACCAAAAATAACTAATTAAACTATTGCAAATCACTGAAACTGCAATGTAGGAAATCTTGACAATAACTTCTAATTACTGATCACCCTAATTGATGAACTCTAACCCTAACTACGAATGACCGAAAATGAAATTAAGAGTAACCTTAATTTTTATATCAAACTAAAGCAAAATTAAGCACTATCCAGACTAAATTGAACACAATATTGAATCAATTGAAGAATTTTGGACCAACACTAACCCTAATTCGAAATATCATTCCTTGTAATTAGGGCATCCATGAAATCTTCGAGCAAAATTCTTCCATGTATAGGTTGGAATGACATTGCAAATCTGATCACATCGACACCTTCTCGCTTTAGAGACTTCTTCAGCATGGTTGTGAGAACAATACGAGGGAGCCATGAAAGGGAGAAGACTGAAGCAGTTTGGGGGAAATTGTCAAAACTGAATAAGATAGTACATTAATATGGAAGAGATTACAATGAAAATTCAATCTAATTTCATAACAATGTGAAATGTGACGAAAACGTGAGGATATAACGTATGAAAGTAACGGTGAAGATACATCTGGTGCAAATAATAACTTCCAAACATACATGTGCACAAAGCAAGATATGGATGACATTTAACAACATGACCAAACATTCTGGTGCATTGAGCTCTTTTGAAGAATTACTTGAGGAAGAAGCCGTGAAAAGGATTGACACTGTCACACTGAGGATTGAGAAAGAGTGTATGGAAGATTAATGGAAGAATCGGAACCGATAGGTTCTTTAAAAATCAATCAATTTACACTTATAGAAATCAAACCATCAATTCCGCTGGTTCAGAGTCCGACCGGGTAGGACCAACAATCCAATCTGGTTATGATAAATGATAAAACACATTATTGTTACGATGAAAATGTTGGTTAAAAGAAATTAGACATAACCGCTAAAAAAAGAAGTCAAACTTTTGAGCAGGTACGGAAAAAAATCATTATTGTTTTTTTTAGAAAAACGAAGATATTTTAGTTTTTCCAAACAATAATAAAAAATTAGAAAAAAAAGGGGTTGAAGATTTTGTGGAATCAATTAATAATAATTTGATAGACATCCAAACCGCCACTTTGTCGTGCCATTAAACTACAAATTTTTAGCTCTATGGATTATTCATTTCTCTCTTCTTTTCATATTGAGGGTGTCTAAATGTAAAGTTGAGGATTAAAGTTGAGGATTGAGCGTGTCATATTGAGTTTGTTCTGTCTCGGCCCAAAAGGTGAATTATGCTAAATTTCAAGTTGTATTTTCAAAAAAATTGGATGATGCATCAACTCTGGTTCTGTCTAGAATGTTGAGCTTAAAAAAAGTAGACAAATTGGATTCTTATTTGGGTTTTTCAATGAACTTGTCGAACAAAAGAGTTAGCTCTTTTAACTTCTTTTTGAACAGAATCATGAATAAACTTTCAGGATGGAGGTCTAAATTGTTATCTATGGCTGACAGAAATATCCTCATAAATTCAGTTATGATCACTATTTCATCTTATATAATGCAATGCACGGCTCTTCCGATTGGGATTTGCAAGGTATTGGACAAGTTAAGCAGAGATTTCTTGTGGGAATCTACAGAGGATAAAAGGAAGATCCATGCTTTAAATTGGAATTCTGTTACGCTCCCAAAAGAGTTTGGAGGTTTGAATATTCCTATTACCACATAAAGAAATCTAGCTTTACTTGTCAATTTCTCATGGATATGTCAGAATAATACTAGCCCTCGGGCTAAAATTCTGAAGTTCAAATATTTGAACCCAAATCGGAAACTCAACAGATTGGGATCCATAAATGGGAAAGCATTGGTTCAGGGAAGTCGAACCATGGACAAAGGTATGAATTGGGTTATTGGTGAGGGAGATAAAGTTAATGTTTGGTCTGACTCGTGGATGAGAAAAACAAATCTTAGATCAATCATTAGTGGTCCCCTGAATTGGAACGAGGAAAAGCTTCTTGTAAAAGATTTAATGAGGGAATCGGGGGAATGAGATTTCTCTCATTTATCCTTCCATCTTCCTGATGAAGTCAAAGAGAAAATTTGGGCAATTTCGAGAGGTTCTTCGGTTGTTATGCAGGATAGATTAGTTTGGATGGGAGACCCGAAATGTATTCCGTCTGTGTCTTCTGTTCATCATTTCATAAAGCAGGAGAAAATCAGGAATCTAGAGCTGGTCTCAGAAAACTGGGATTGGATCTGGAAGTGTGATACCATCCCGCGCATAAAATCCTTCTTATGGTTGTGTAACCATAATAGACTTTCCACGGTGCAGCTACTTCACAAAAGGGGCATGAATATTAACCCCATTTGTCAGGTTTGTAGTATCCAGGAGGAAAACATTATACACATCCTTCAGGATTGCATGGTTGCGAGGAAAGTTTGGAATGATATTGGTATTTCTTATGGTTTAACTGACTTGTATTTGTGTAATCTCTCATCTTGGCTTGAGTTGAATTGCAGGTTCAATCATTTTCATGCGAAAGGAATTGAATGGAGATTTATCTTCCCATCGACCATTTGGTTCCTCTAGAAGAACATAAATTCTTATGTTTTCAATATCCCTCATATTTCAGTTGATATCCCTACTTTAAGTTTGATTCAGGCTAAGAGTATCTCAGACAACTTCAAGAGGGAAAAGATTCATCGGAGAATAAAGACCATCCCGGTGGGTTGGACGCCTCCGGAACATGGATGGTTTAAACTTAACACGGATGGCTCAACAATGGGGAACCCAGGCCCGGCAGGAGGAGCGGGGTAATGCGAAATGAATGGGGAGGTTGGATAAAAGGCTTCCAAAGACGTATTGGAATCACCAATAGTCTCGTGGCGGAACTGTGGGCTATAAGAGACGGTTTAACCATAACAGCGAATTTGGGAGTGCAAAATCTACACGTCGAAGCAGACGCACAAGAAGCAATTAACTTGATAATTGAGGATCCAAATGCAGATAGACCATTAATGCCTCTCATATTGGATTGCAGGAAACTTATTTTGGATTTTAACAAATTCAAAATCAGGCACGTGTTCCGGAAAGCGAATGGGGTGGCAGATGCTTTGGCTAAGGAAGCTGTTAATTTGGATGATCCCTTTCATACTCTAACGAATCCTACCTCGGATATTTTGAAGCTACTTATGTTTGGTAGTGAAGGAAAATCCACTACTAGAATAGTTAAAAACAATTAGTATTTAGTTTTGGTTTGTTGTAATTTATGTTCTACCAAAAAAAAAAAAGATAGTTACGCAGTTTCCCTAGTAGCTTCTAGGAGTATTGTAGTAGTAGCTTCCAGACCAAGTGATCTAGTTACTTCCACCCCAAACTTCGTTTAGTTACCAACGACTTCTATAAATAGACGATATGTTCATTGCTGTATCTGATTTGAAGATAGATTTGTATCAGTAGTTTTCTACTGCAGAAATCCTTTTCTCAGTTTTCGTCAATTCCCATCACTAAATTTCCCCAAGTCCATAAAACTAACTGCATAATTCCATCATCTATTCACAGGCCAGAACAATCTGTTTCCCGCAATCTGGTAGGGTCCAGCTACAAGCGTATTCAGCTGCTGGCACCTATGTCGAAGGAACACAACAACCTCAAAAAGGTTTCTAAGTCAAAGGATACCTTTGAAGTATCTGCTTATATCGATGATGTCTAGCTGAATCAAAAGTACGTGAAATCTGTACCAATTCACAGGAAAACAATGACTGGAATGAAACACAAACGTAGAGAGGATAGAGAGCTTCATCAGAAGCATAACTAAGGAGAGAAGGGAGACGAGCATTAACCTACGTTCTGCGATTATGTAGCAACCTGCTAACCTGCCCTTTGCGTGGCAGAACATCATCGGCCGCAACCATGTCCATTTCTTCTTCTTCTACTACATAGGAAGAAGACAAGCCACAACCATTCATATAGACAGACGGAAGATGGAAAGGAACACCAAAGTAATTACCTGAAGCGCTGATGAAGACAAGCCCGGCAAGGTTGAGCTGATCCGAGGTTTTAAATAAAAATGCAACTCGGGTTTGATAGAAAGTAAATATTGGTTCTTTCTTTCTTGCACAATATTGAGAAAATGTCATTCATATTATATCCATTATCATATATGAATCGGAGATTTTTTAAAACACACGGAAACACATCAATCAATATCCTTGGTTCGTACAGCAAGGAACAGAAGCAATGAACTAGGTTAGGTCGTCTTCGTCTAGCTCTTCTTCATCCTCATTCCCAGCAGTGTGCTTCTTCAGGTTACTCACATCTCCAGTTGGTAATTTTCTCGCAAGCTTAATAACCTGCCAGTCATTAAAGTAGGGGATTCAGATATATGGTCTCTAGTTTTGAGATTAAAATTATAATGTTGACAATTGCAGAGATTAGATAGATGTGCCAGAAATATACACATGAAATTTTAATTTGGTAGACCTCATTTTTTATTAACGTAGTAAGCTTGGATCAACGACATAAAACACGTGATACACTTCAATGCCTAGTTCATAGATAACTGAAATTATTATTCATTTTGATACATATCTTAGCGCTTCCTAAATTAAGACATGGAGCTTGAGAGCTAAAATGATAACATGTTTAACCAAACCAATAATAGCATGGCATGGTACACAATAACGAAAGAAACTCATAAGGTTATGCTAAAATGGTTACCACGTGATCGAGATGTGAAACAGTGCCTGATTGAGCTATGCGCTTAATTTCCTCAGCATCGCCTTCACTGTAAGCAGAGAGGAGCCTGGTAGCACAACGGCCTTGGTCGCTACTCAAGAATGCATCAATCCTACATTGAAGTACATATCTCAAACTATTAAGATACTCTGGAAGCTAAGGTGGTATTACCCTTTCAATCAATGTGGATACAAATATAAGTAAGAAAAAGTGTGCGAAGGGGTGGACAAATTCCGGAGTTGATACTGGGCTACTTTCTCACATCTGCACTACAGTTTTGATGGATAAAAATTCTCATTATAACTGTTTTTGCAACAAATGCCATATTACTTTGCTACTATTTTGATGTTTAGTTACACCCTTTTTTAGTGGTACTTTACACTTTATTAAGCAATATCTACGTAATGATTTTTAACACATTACCAAAGTAACTTAAAAGATAACAACACTCAGATTGTCAAGGGAAAGAAAAATTGTAGTCAGTTGAACTTACTGACAGCAATCGTTGTAGCATTTCTCTGCTTGATTGATGTCATGCACATAGAGGTAAATAATGATGGCACCGAGATATGCCTAAGATCAACATTATCATATTAATGTTAGTACTTTTTGAAAAGGAAAAAAAAACTATAAAAAAACAACTGCCAAATATGAAGAAGATAAACAACTATCAAATAAGAAGAAGATAAAATCCCACACCTTGAACTGGCTATTTGAGGCATTACATTTATCTGCTGCAAGACCCAAGCGTAGCAAGAACGCTGCAGCATCCGCGTACCTAAGGACAGTGGAACCACAATACAATTTGTTATCTTTCAAGTTTGATATCACGATATGTCACATTAGACATAAGAAAAATAGAAAAGTTCATTTGATCACGCAAAACACAAACCGAATAGCAAAAACATGATTACTTATTGAGACGTGCTGGAAATGAGGGAATTTAGGATTTATGCTCTTGAAGTATGTGAAGAAACATGGATCGCCAAACGACATCATATACTTTTTATCACATTTTAACTGTTTCCCCAGAATTGTAACAGTAACATGTTCAAATACCTGTAATAGATTCGATGCTTCCTTTTCTTATAGAATATGATGGATTAAAATATGCACTTCATGGATAAAGTGATTGAAAGCTTACAACTAAAACTAGAGAATAATTGCCTATGAACCAAGTCAAAACTATATTACTTGAGGTTGAAATATCATCACTTACTTTTCCAACTTTACATAAAGTGTTGCAGCTGCACAGTACAAATCAAATGCCATTTGTTCCTTGCCATCATCTTCAAGAAGCACACAAGCATCGTTATATAGCTGTATAGCCTGATCAGGTGCAGCCTCTTCTAGAGCACTGTGACAAAACATTAGCAGATCAGCATCAAAATGTATAAAAATATTCATGGATATGCTAACATCTCTATCATGTTGATGATAACATATAGATCACATTTGTACTTCCCACTAAACTAAAAATGTACAGCTACAACCCTAGCTGGAACTCTACAGAGATACATTTTTCTCTTAAAAAGGAAATTAAAAATAAAACTTTGAGAAATAGGAATGCAAAGCCAGCCAGCAGTAATACTATAATTGCATATTAACTGCTTATCAAACTATTCCAACAGTTCTATATTAGCATCTACTAAAATATTACTAGGAGACCCCAAACAGTATACCTATAGGCAGTGAGATAGAAATGATAGCATAAGTGATTATGGACATCTACAGAACCACGAAAATGATGCCCTAAGGTAATAAGAAGAACTGAACACGCCATAACAGACTAGGAAGACATGCAAACCACAAACATAAAAGTTGAAGAGTCACTAGAACAACACCTCATGGTTTAACCTAACAAATATAAAAATGGTATGGAAAAGCAGATACAACTATGACCTGAAGGAACTGAATAAAAGGGGAAATAGATCTGAAGAGACAAGCATGCACCTAAACGAAGCAGTTCCTTCAATAATTTAGGGTACTATATACTTACAGGTATGCAAAAAAAAATAAACATTCTCAGATAATTGTAATTTGTAGCTTATCCCAGAACTAGCAAAAGGGAGACGTCAAGTTAAAGACCAATATATATTTAACCATGTATTTACCGGGCACCCTTTCCAAGAGCATCTGATGCAGGCTGCGATCTCCCACACTCACAATACAGCTCCGATGCTCTCCTGAAAAAGTCAGCTACTTCATTCCAATTTCCTAGTTCCTTTGCAAGAGCTGCAGCAGATTCCATAAGCCTGGCCGCATCCCACGGTCTGTTTTTCACGTCAAGGTCCCAAGGATATAGAAAGAGTTAAGAAAGCATCTAACTTATTTATCATGTAAGGCTCAATAGGATACGAAGCGAGCATCTCCTGGCCTTTAGAAGCCTTCTCCAATGCTATCTTTGCTTTCTCATACTTTTTGGCAAGCCTGTATGCATTAGCTTGAGCAAACGAAATATTGAACAGAATGTGAAAGAATCATTAGTTTTTTGCACCATTGAACCAGAGAGCAAACTACTAATCAAGTTTGAATGTTATGGCATAAACAGATACTCAACTTACCAGCCTGTTCATATAGAGCAGTTGCATTCCTCCAATCAGCACTCCAACGTGTAAAACTTAATTTTGTTCTGATAAGAAACAAAAATTCAAAGGAATCAGATGACAGCAACATTTCAGTGAGCAGTGGAATGAGATTGTTCATCATATTAGGAAAATAGAAAAACCATGGAACAAATGAGTAAAGAAAATTTCATCTCATTGGCAACCTCCATTAAGAATTTAAGATAATCACATCTTGCTCCATCTTGCTCCACCTTGCCCGTATAATAGACAAAGTACGTAGAAATATGATTCAGAATCATCTCTTTCTTGCGCTACACAAGCAACTGATAGATTGTCTGACTATGAATTTACTCTATGGGTTATTCCAAAATAGACAAATGGTGACAGATCATTTGAATGATTTTATTTTTTTTAAAAGCCTAATAGGCATTTCTTTACCAGTTAAGGCGCCTCGGATGTATATCAGTACTCATCGCCAAAGCAAATGCAAATAGATAACTCAAAATAAAATCACGAATTGAAACATTTAGAATTCCAGCTAAACCAAACAACAAAATAGTAAATAAACCAAAATGCGACGGTATAAGCTAACATTCTTCCTAATGATAGCCTAATTCAATAAAATCCGCATCCTTGGTCAGTGATCGTTGGATTCAGAATAAGCATTAATTAATGCATTATAATACGCATCACCACAACAAGCTGATTCTCATGTCCAGCAGAATTTACAGCTTCAGCGCAACACCAATACATATAGATCAACTATAATTAATCACGGAAGTGCCGAAATCAAAGAATTTGAAGATGAAATACATCAGGTCCTTATCACCAATTGAAATTCAAATTTGGCTCTAACGCAAGTCGATCAAAACATATAATTTGCACACGACATCAAGTTTCAGTGAGAGTACTTACAGCTTATCGGCTTTAAGCATGAGCTTGTCGGGATCGGAAGCGGACATGGCTGTCTACGCAGCTGCTTGCTCACCGCAGGTGGAAGAGAGACCGGACCGGTGCAGCTTCCTTCCTATATACACGTTGTTAGGGATTCTCCAGCTCATCCGACTAAAACTTTTTTTTACTACCTAAGAATAGAATCGTGTCGTGTCATAATTGTGTCGTGTCTAAACGGATAAATTTTAAACTTGTCTAAACATGTCTCGTGTCTAAACGTATACGTCGTTTATCGTGTCTAAACGTATAGAGTTGTTTAGATACGTGTTCCGTTAATCTCAAACTTATATACGCTTTAAATCAGATATATACACAAACTCATATATATACAAATCCAAATATACAAAGTAAGGTCTTCATAGTTCAATATTACAAAGTAAGTGAGTATTTTAATATATTATTATTATTATTATACTTAAATGTGTCTAAACGTGTCACATGTATACACAACACGATTATACACAAATAGTTAATCGTGTTTATACAGATATCCGCAGATCTGAGTTGTTTAGACACGATTAATAATCGTGTCTAAACGTATAAGAGTTATTTAGACACGGGATTCATTAAGGTCAAACCCATATACGGTTTAAAGCAGATCGTGTCGTGTCGTTTAATCGTGTCGTGTCAGAAATTGTCAGCCCTACCTAAGAATAGAACATTGCCACGTGGGGTAGAGGTATATCTATTTATAGAAAAAGGTTTGGTTCTAGTCAGTATTATCAGAACCAGACCGCCCCTCGAATCGGCGAGAGATCAGTTACCAGTTCGGGCGGTCCAACCTGGCTGAATTTGGTTCGACGTGCGGTTCACTATTCACAAAACACTGAAAATACAATTGCAAACTACATAGTCTCAAACACACATAATTACCTCAAACTATATAGTTTCAAACACAAACAAACTACATAGTCTAAAACATACACATTACTCTCAAACACAATATAACACAACATAATTAACTCAAACTTTGAACATACATAACACAATATTCTCAAAATCAAACACAATAGATCTAAACTTTAAACTATACTTCTAAACCGAAGAAGTTGCTCGGTCGAACCGAAGAAGTCAGTTAAACAGAAGAGAACCACACAAAAAATTTAAACCACACAAAAAAAACTAGAACCGAAAACTGACTGGTTAGGTTATATTAAAACCGATTAGTTTTTCAAAAACAGGTTGGTCCAATCCGGTTCAAACACTGTTCATATGCATTTCGATCTTTTAGTTGAATCAAACCGGATAGAGGTCCGGTTCCCGATCGGACCACCAGTTCGGTCCAGTTCTGATAACATTGGTTCTGGTAGAAGAACGTTTTGCCCAAGACCTAAATACAATCAAGAGGTCGAGTTATCATAATCGGACCAGCCCTCAAACCGGTGAGAGGGACGGTCTCCAATTTGATCAGTCGGGACCGGTCGGAGCGACTGGTTCACTATGCAATAGAAAAGCAATATATTAAATATGGTGTTTGAAGCAATATAATCAACATGGAATAGAAAAACTTTTACTTTTATCGCTTTCTTGGTGAATATGAAAATGGATTCATCACAAGATGGAAAACTAGTTTTAACAATGTGCAACAGTTAAAAAACTAATTAATTTTAGTAGAGTAAAAAAGTGACTCATGGAGATAATGAATAAGAGAAAATGATTCTTTTCAAAAGGAATTGTTGATTTCACTATTCTTAAAAACATGTAGAATCAAGTAATGTTCATTGCAGAACCAGATTATGTACATAGTAAGAATAAACTTGAATGCGAAAACTGAACAATTCTAGAAAGATGTTTGTATGGTTTATGTCATTATTTATAGGGTTAATAGTCAAAGTGCCCCCTAATGTTTGGGCGAAATTTAGGATTGCCCCTTAAAGTCTAAAATTTTAAATATTAGTCCTAAAGTTTGGACGATTTGAAAAATCACCCCTTTCCGTTCTCTTACTGTTAATTTGGGACGGAAAATGACCATGTGCTCGACACGTGAGTTCACAGAAATTTTAAAGACCAAAATACCCTTAATGGAGACCCAACACAAACCCATCTTCTTCTTCTTGTCTGCAACCTTCGTCCTGTTCTTCTCATCAACAATGGCGAACCCGATTCAAGACAAACAAGCACTGCTAGATTTCCTCCTCAGCACGCGTCACTCCCGCCTGCTAAACTGGAACAATGACTCCTCATTCTGCGAATCCTGGTCCGGTGTGGTCTGCTCAGACGACAACTCCACTGTCACTGAGCTCCACCTTCCCGGGATCGGACTCCGCGGCCCACTCCCACCCAACACACTTTCTAAACTCTCCGGCCTCCGTATTCTCAGCCTCCGCTTTAACTTCTTCTGGGGCCCACTGCCCCTTGACTTCTCCGTCTGGAAAAACCTCACCGTTCTTGACCTATCTTACTGTATCAGATTCTGTGAACATTCTTGTTTAGTTTGTACTTCACAAAAGTGAGATTGGGTTCTCCACCAAAGGAATTCAATGTACAGATTGATACAGGAAGTGACATACTATGGGTTGCTTGCAGTTCCTGCACTAACTGTCCTCAGACAAGTGAACTCGGTGTAATCTTCGCCTCCCTTTTGGCTGGTCTTGACCTTAAACTAATCTGTGTATATGGAGATCGATATGTTTGATTTTAACTAGGAAAGTGACGTACACTTTGTTTCGCCTGTTCCGTACACAACAATGTCGTCTCGCTGCTCTTCAGATGGATGAAGAAGATAATTCACAAAGTAGGCACCGCAGCAGTTTGCACATACATAAGTGTATGGCAGGTTTGCAGCCTCTATGGCCCTTCTGATGATCCTCTTCTGTTCTAGAACTGCTTGGAAGAGTGGAAGGGGTGTAGTTCTGTCTTCTTCGCATCCAAAGTCCGATGGAAGGAACCTCTATAACATGTAATTAATTAACACACAAGTTAACATATATATATATATATATATATACACCACTGTACCTTGATATTTCCTGCAGCTTTAATGGCGTCTATGATATGAAGCTGGGAAGAGACCAGAGGATATGGTAGAGCAGATATGACAACATCTACTTGTTTTAGAACCGATACCATTTTCTCATGTTCTTCCAGTTGTCCCTGCATTCATTCATGGGTTAGACATATATGTACGTATGTCCTCAAGTTCTTCTACATCCTACACCGTTCCTTGTTCAGACCGTATGTGCACTTCTCAGGCTCGTACAACTGCAGCTGATTGCTCTCTTCAGAGTAATCTGTGCAGTTACTCTTTCCATTACGGAGATGGAAGTGGTACATCATGTTATTACGTAGCTGACACTTTGTTCTTTGACAGCAGTGCAGTAGGTGGTTCAAATGCTATTGTTTCTGGGCGGAGGCGCCATATCTTTTCTTCAGTAACATAGATGAGGTGGAGGATAAGAGGGCATTTTTGTATTTAAATTGTAATTGAAGTCACGTGTCGAGCACATGGTCGTTTTCCGTCCCAAATTAACAGACAGAGGACGGAAAGGGGCGATTTTTCAAATCGTCCAAACTTTAGGACTAATATTTAAAATTTTAGACTTTAAGGGGCAATCCTAAATTTCGCCCAAACATTAGGGGGCACTTTGACTATTTATAACAACAACATACAATAAATGTTGTCATATCAACTAACTAGTAATAATAGTAAAGTCAATCTAACTTCACATTGGAAGGTTCAAAGTGTAACACATATCTACCCTATGCATATGTCAATCCCTATGCATATGTCAATCGTTAAACTTAAACTTCGAGTCTAGGGTTACCATAGGTAATAAATCAAATTTCATTATTGTTGGAAAAATGGGTTACATTGTTAAAAATTGTAAGTGTTGGCGGATTTTATAATTAGGCCAAAACATATACTAAACCCAAAATAGTGAATGAAAATTGCTAATATAAATATATCACATGACTATTTTTACGTACTACGCAAGTTTGTAACCCTATAAGTAAAAGAGTTTTCTCCTTTTAAAATTAGTTGAAAAAAATCTGAAAATGGTCAAATGTGTTTGCACAAATTGGTTTTTCAACTCAAAATGTTTTGAATGGTCCAACATGTTTGAAAACGATGGTAATTAGTACTTCTGTTAATTCTCTGTTAAAAAATGTTGTTAAATATTTTTCATCTTTGCAAAACTAATCGAATATTTTTCTAAATATTACAACTAAACCCTACAAACTTACACTAATGTTACAAACAAGACTCGACTCCATTCGAGCCACACTGGTGGTTCCCCAACTAGGGTGGGTCTGAACCCAAACCAGGTCACCCAACCTTGGTGACCTAGTCTGCGCTCAGACTTAGACCATAGGACCCCCAATTGGGGCTCAATTGGAGTCCTAATCGGTCTGGACCAGGTTTGGTTCAGACAGATTGGGGTCAATTGAGCTCTAATCGAGGGACCTTTGGTCTGGGTCTGATCGGGGATCCTCTAGTCTGGGTCTGATCCCAGACTAGGTCCCCAAGGTTGGGCGACCTGGTCTGAGTTCTGACCCAAATCAGAGAACCCGTGGTGTGGCTCGAATTGAGCGGGGACTTGTTTTGTAATATTAGTGCACGTTTTAGTTGTAACATTTAGAAAAATATTCAGTTAAGTTTGCAAATATGAAAAGTATTTAACGAAATTTTTTAACAGAGAAATAATATAAGTACTAATTAGAATTGTTTTCAAACATGTTGAACCATTAACCATCACAAAAAAATATGTTGGTGCAACTAAAGTATTCTGCAAACATGTTGGAACATTTTCAAACTTTTCCTGGTTATTTTTAGGGTTTAATTACCTCAACCGTTACCTATGTTTGACAATGTGACTGAACCGTTCAAACTTGAGCTCAACCGTTACTTAAGTTGACACATGTGACTGAACCGTTACTATCACCTAACTGCTGTTATTTCTTCCCGTTAAGTACCACCATGTGCTTGTCACGTGATTAACTTGTAAGTTGAAGTTCCCAAACTACCCCCAACATACTGTCTACTTAACAACAGCTGATTCTTAGAATCAAGGAACAGGAAGAAGAAGTTTGTGCGCGAAGAACCTCCAGAATCGAAGAACTGAAGAACCGAAGATCTCCAGCCATGAAGTCTGATGAATGTTGTCCTATGGGTTCTGAGAACCGTAGAAAGGTTAGATCTCGGTCCATCTCTTCTGCGTCTGCGAATGCCAACCACGGAGCTTCGCGCCTGCGAATGTGCTACTGTGGGCTTGTGTGCTCCGTGAAATCAGCTGGTACGTGGCAAAATTTCTCGCGCCGATTCCATGGTTGCCCCAATTTTGAGGTAATTTGACAGTGGGCAACCCTAATTTGTTTTGCTGCAGTAATTTGAACCGTAAATCCTTATTATCGAACAATTGGAGGTTGCGAAAAATCGAGCTGTTGAAAGTCGACCCAATCGGAAGTTAGTTGTAGTCTTTGTCATTGTTGTTGTTGTTGTTTTTGTTCTAAGTTCAATTGCGAATAATTAGCAGAAGTTAGTTGTAGCTGTGTCTGTAACTGAACTGTGTCTGTAACTGAAACTGAAGGATGAAGAACAATGTGTATTTTGCGAAGGTGGTGACTTATCTTTGTGGACATGTTGTTAAATGAAGTGTTATCTTTTCTGAACTGTGATTAAAAGGGGACTTAAGTTTGTGAATTGTGATTAAAAGGTGACTTATGTTCGACGTACTGTGATTAAAAGGTTACTTAAGTTTGGACATTTTGTTACCCAACCGTTACTAAAACCAGAATACATCCGAAAACACAGAATCCATAATAATCCATCAAAATCCAGAATTCAGAATACATCCCAAAACATGATCCATCCTATAATCCCAAAATAGGTTCCTTCATATAAAACAAATCCTTCTGTCACACCAGAAAGCAAGTCATCATCATCAAGAAGGAGGTCCCCGATAGTCTGTGCTTCAATTTCTTCATTAGATGTAAAGGGTTCCCCTTCATCGTATTGAATCGGAGCAGTGTCCATGGACTTATCAAAATGAGTGCCTCTAGTTGACAATTTCACTGCATAAGAAAAACGAAGTTCTGTTTAAACAAAAGTCACTCATTTTTGGGCTAAAATATAAACCAGCAGCTTAATCTCAGCAGCATTAATGAATTTTGCAGCATGCTAAAGCAAAAAAGATCTTTATCCCCAAAAATAATAATGAAGACACACGAAGAGATGCGTGTTTCATCAAATGGAGGATGAATCAAGTGGAGAGAGGCAATACATTTCCTACTAAATAGCTCGGGCAGTACATATGGAGGAACTCTGCCATAATGGGGAAGAATTTAAAGCTTAGATGCAAGACAGAAAAGCAAGAATGAATTACGGCTAAAGGCAAGGGAAACTGGAAGCGGATCGCTTAGGCATCTGTAGCGTGTGAGATCCTCCCGAGCTTAGCCTTCGATTCCTATGTGTTCTTGAAATGGGAGTTGAGTGTGGGAATGACGAGGGGAAACGTTGCAAAGGTGACATGAGGGCATTATTGTCCTTTCAAATGTCTTCAAATCGTTTTAATGGGATCATGTGCTGTGCACGTGACACTTTGACGGTCAGATTTGACGGAAAGTTCACGGAGTAACCTTTCACTCACATCTTCAAACTTAAGTAACGTTTCAGCTACACACAAAAAGATGAGTAACCTTTTAATCACATGGGTCAAACATAAGTAACAGTTGAAGTAATTAACCCTTATTTTTATTATTCTCCCTCAACAATTTGTGTTGATGTTCATTGGAGTATTTATGGTCGTCATGTGCCTATCTTAATCATCTAAGTGATGATCCCAAACTAAGTGATAAGTCATGTGCCCATCTCTATGGAGTCCTTCAACTAAGTGATGATCCCAAACTTAATCATCTAATTTGAACCCTCATTTTGATGATCCCAAACTTAATCATCTAATTTGAACCATCATTTTTTGGTTACTTTTCAGACTTCTGAATGAATTACTTCATCCTAATTAATATTATATGCCGAGTTTAAGTTTGAGTTAGTAACGATTGAAATTTGGATACATAGATTAAGAGATTAGGTTCATGCTATCTACTTTTAAGTCAGTTTTGGGAGTTTTTTTTTCAAAAAGTAGGCACTGTGCCAAAATATTTTGAAAAAGTAAGTATACTAAAAAAACATTTAGCAAAATGTATATAAGCGCTATTGGGGGTAGCGTTTTTTACAACGTGAGTAGCGTTTTTCAACAAACGCTACTATGGTTGGCGTTTTTAATAAAACGCTACTTGGGGTTAGCGTTTTTATAAAAAATGCCACCCCTAGTGGCGTTTTTTTTTACGACTGAATGTTTAATTAAAAATAAAATTATGTATTTATTAAAAAATTTGTAATAAGTAGATATTTTAATTGCGATTCAAATTATGCAAAAAATATTAAATTTGGACTTACGGATTGACTGTAGGCTCTACGGTAAGTTGAGATATGAAAATTTGACTTAAAAAAATATAACTCAGACCATGTAAGTCCAAACTGACCACGGTGAATGTCATTTATGTCGTAATTCAATTATCTACATAGGGTAATTTTTTTATTAGAAATACACTGATTTTTTTAACCTAACATCACTTGTATTATAATTTGACTGAAATAATTAAATGCATTAGGTGAGAAATTTAATTATATACTTATTCAAAAAAATCAAACAATTACAGTGTATAGCTAATTTAATTACGAATTAAATGACGCTAACTAGGCGTTAATTTTTTACTTTTAGACTGACCGTATAATACGATACATAATTTACTTTGTATTATATCGTATTATACAGTTAGTCTAAAAGTAAAAAATTAACGCCTAGTTAACGTTATTTAATTCGTAATTAAATTAGCTACGCATTGTAATTTGTTTTGAGTAAGTACATAATTAAATTTCTCACCTAATGCATTTAATTATTTCGGTCAAATTATAAGACAAGCGATGTTAGGTTAAAAAATCACTGTATTTCTAATAAAAAAATTACCCTAGGTAGATAATTGAATTACGACATAAATGACGTTCACCGTGGTCAGTTTGGACTTACAGTGTATGAGTTATATTTTTTGAAGTCAAATTTTCATATCTCAACTTACAGCAGAGTCTACAGTCAATCCGTAAGTCCAAATTTAATATTTTTGCATCATTTGAATCACAATTAAAATATCTACTTATTACAAAAAAAAAATATTTTTTTAAATAAATACATAATTTTATTTTTAATTAAACATCTAGTCGTAAAAAAAACGTAAAAAAGCAAAAAAAAAAAACAAAAAAAAACGCTACTTATGAAAAACGCCACCCTTATTAGCCTTTGTTGAAAAACGCTACTCAAAGTAACACACGTTGTAAAAAACGCTACCAACATTAGCGATTATATACATTTTGCTAAATATTTTTTCAGTATACTTACTTTTTCAAATATTTTTTGCACAGTTGTTACTTTTTGAAATAGTTCGACCATCCTTAATCAATTTGATTCAAATTGGTTAACCAATAAAACTTTTTTTTCCCTGTGGCAACATGACCAAATGAAGATTTCATTTTGCATCCGAATTTAAAAAGAAAAAAAAACTATTCGAACTGGAAGATGGAGATATCAATTTGTCGTAAATTGAGGTAGTTCAAAATAATAAAAATAAAATTATGGTTAAGGGACCAAATTAAAATTGTACACCCCTATAGTTGAGTGGCAAAAGGGTCATTTCCCCTTAATTTTCTCACTGCAACTCCACTTTTTGTTTTTGTTCTGGAAACTGGAATCGATCTGACTCAATTTGTGAAGAACGGTACAGAGGTGAAGAAAGCTACGGAGATCTTAACTGGTATCAGATCCCAATTGCGCTCGAAGAAACAGAAAGAAGAAATTAGGAATGGCGGCTCTAGCAGCAGGACCTGATCACTTGTTCAACATGAGGAACAACTTCTACTTGGGATCCTACCAGGCCGCCATCAACTGCGCCGATTCTCTCCCCAACCTCTCCCCCGACGAATCGCTCGAGAAAGACTGCCTCGTGTTCCGATCTTACGTCGCTATCGGCAGCTACCAGGTACGCGTTACATGGTCTGATTGTGCTCTGCTACCTGTAATTAGAGGCCTTATATCGCAATTTGAGTTTCAACTCATTTTTTTGTTATTTACATTGGTGTAGCTGGTGATAGATGAGATCGATCCTTCTGCTGCAACGCCTCTCCAGGGTGTGAAGTTGCTTGCGCTGTATCTTTCTTCTCCCGATAACAAGGTACACCACCTCTATGCTGTTTTATGCAATTCCGTTGACAATATCCTCACTCGTGTTTTTGCATGAAACTTCGGTGGCAGTGTTGTTTTTCTTATATGAGAGATTTGATCTCAATCCTTGTTAATGTTCCCGTATAATGGATTCTGGTTCACAAATTTCTTAGGATTCGGTGATCTCAAGTTTAAAGGAGTGGTTGGCAGATCCAGCCATTGGAAACAATCCAATTTTGCGTTTGATTGCTGGTATAGTATTCATGCATGAGCAGGACTACAACGAAGCTCTCAAACACACAAATGCCGGGGGGACTATGGATTTGTGAGTTGTGACTACTTTGAAACTTTGAAATCTACTACACTGATTTAAACATTCTGTTGTGAGCTCCTTATGAGGAAAATAATTAGGGTTTTCTTGTACAGTTCCAGTTACTGGATCTGCCCATTCTTTTCTAATTTGTGTTGAAACATTCATTCTTTATGAAATTTATTTGCAAATCAAGATATTAAGCAATATTATCATGCTTGAATGCATATTTACTAGGTGAAAATAGTTATTCATATATATGCTAAGATAAATGTTAGTTGTTTTTTCTGGATGTAGCCAATTTGGTACTTAAAGGGTTCTAGCTATGTCATGAGAACAGCATCAGTTTCAATTTTGTATATATGTCTCAAGCAGCAAAAAGCTGTACATATGTCTGAAGCAGCAAAAGGCTGTAGCCTGTATGCAATTTTTGCACGGAGAATGTGAACATGGGCAATGCAGTTAGTTTAGATGATTTAGCTTTTGAAAAGAAAAGTCTAGGTTTGTCAAGAAGCACGTATATGGTCATCTCAGTTTAATTAGATTGTAAAATTTTAGTGCTATCTTGTTTAGATCAGCGACCTTTGTTGAATTCATATCTGGATATTTGTTGCCAATCCACTAATTTGAACCTTACCCTTAACGTAGTCTTAAGACCAGCAATTTGTTGCAATCACGACTATTAGAACGTGCTTGCTTCATTTGGTTCACATCTTTATTAAAAGATTCACTGAGTAGATAAGAATACTCCAGTTGAATTACTCCAGCAATCATGTGGTTTTGCTTGCGTCGAAATTCTGCTATTAAGGATCTCTATGAATTAATTAGGAGGTATGAAATTATGAATTTGTTGACTTCTTATAAATGAACTTGGCTCCTATATATTGTTCTGTTTGTATTGCAGAATCTTTCGTCTGTTGAGAAGTAAGGCTGGAGTGCTCAGCACTTGCTTTTATATGTTTGCATAACACTTTATTGTGTAACTTTTCTAAGATATCAACTGTCCGTGTCTTGTTTTGCAGGCATGCACTGAATGTCCAGATTTTCATCAAAATGAACCGGTCTGATTTTGCAGAGAAACAGCTGAGAGTCATGCAACAAATTGATGAGGATCATACGCTTACTCAACTTGCAAATGCATGGTTTGACCTAGCAGTGGTATTATGCTTCTCCTGTATTTGTTACTCAGTTTCTTTCTTTTGTCCTAGACTCCTTCCTAACTATCAGTTGCTTTGAAATATCAGGGTGGGTCCAAGATTCAGGAAGCTTACCTCATCTTCCAAGACTTCTCCGAGAAGCATCAAATGACAGGCTTGATTTTGAACAGCAAAGCCGTTTGCTGCATGCACATGGGAAACTTTGATGAAGCCGAGACGTTGTTACTCGAAGCTCTAAACAAGGCAAGTGTTGACTGATAACGAAGCATCCAATCAAATTTGTTTGCATTTAATCGGCACAGCAGGGAAAATTGGATTAATCTAGCATGTATAGTTAAAGAAATGCATGAGTCTTGATATAGTTTAGCTTATATGCCTAACTGATTGAGTGTGGCATTTTCATGGTTTCAGGATGCAAAGGATCCGGAAACATTGGCCAATCTTGTTGTGTGTAGTCTTCATCTTGGGAAATCATCTTCTCGTTATCTCAGGTAAATTTTTTCAGTAAAACACTCTCTTTACAGGGATGATCTCCATTTAATTTCATGCTGCCTTAAATTCTTCTTTATGATGTGAAGTTGATATTCAGAAGTATCTGTTACTATTTACGTTTCTGATTCTCACTTTGTGTCGTGCAGTCAGTTGAAACTGTCGTATCCTGAGCATGTGCTGGCACGACGTATATCATCGGCTGAAGAGATCTTTGACAGAGCAGTACAATCTGTAGCTTGATGAATGATGATGATGATAGCGCTGAGCTGATGATGGAGGATCGACAATTTTATTTCCCTTACGAATTATTACGTTCATTGTGCTTCTCGTGGTGTACTGTAGACTGCGGTCCAGTGATTTATGGAAATGTGTGGTGCGCTTAGCCATGACACGCTTGTGGTTTAGTTTTTCTTTCTATTCGTGTTTGAAACCTCTTTGTTCTGAGAGAATCCTCTTCACCGTGACAGTTTATTGTAAGATTTCAGCTAAAGTAAAAGGGGTATTATTAACTAAAAATATAGAGTTTTCACTTTCTTAAAAGTACCTGTCAATTCCAGTTGACCCATTGAGTAGTCAACCCAATCTGTGAGTCAAGAATGGTCAACCTGAAGGTCCTGCCCACAACCCGTTACAGCTTACAGGTCAGTATAACTGATCTACCCGCCAAAGGGATTCGCGGGTGGGTATACAAAACATCACCCTTGAATACCATATACCATTCGCGAGTGTAAATTCTACTCGCGAATATCAATATTTACTTCCATTTGTGGCTGAAAAGCAAATCATGCTCTCTCCCCCTTCCTCTCCCTCTCTCTTGCAGAAGTTGTGCAAAGGTTGAATTGTTCCACCCGCGAATTTACACGTGAATGACATTCACTGGTGATATTTTTTAGGGCAACCACGAATAACGTTCGCGAGTATGTTTATTTAGTATACTCACCTACGATTTTTTTTCAAAACTGAGAACATTTCGATATTTTCTTTATTTTAAAGTATATTTCGGGTAAAACAAATTCAAACCTAACCTAGCGGGTTGACGGGTCATCCCATTTAACCCATCTTATTATTTAAATGGAAACGAGAGGAAATGGAAAAGGACAATGGGAGAATTCAATTACTACTCATTATTCCCATCTACTACTCTTCTAATCCTCTTCTTCAAATCAAAGCGACATAAACAAAAAAGAGAAATTTTAGTTTAAAGAGAGAAAGATGTTTCATTTTTGGTCAGAGCTTGCAAGCCATGGTGGGTGTGAAAGGCGGGAAGTAGAAGTTTTGGACTTCGAGACGGAGGAAGACGACCTTATGGTCGAGGATAGTTCTCCTAATGCCGAGGCATTGTGAGAAAACAGTGGTGCTTCAGACGTTGATGCAGCAGTGAGAGCGAGGATTGTTGGGACCTGAAAAAGATTCGGACCCATATCGGGTCCTAAGAAAATATTCCAACTCCGAGTCGGATCCTAAGAAAATCCTGCGTTATGCGTCGGGATCCTATGCTCCAAGGTGCCAACTTTTTGCCTTGGCCCAGCGGAAAGTGGATGACTTCTTGGTCTTCTTCCACCTGCAAGAAGGAAAAATCGGGCATGTCCCTTTGTTTCTCCTCCGATGCTTAAATTAGACATGGAGGGATAATAATATGTAAGTCCGGAGACTTTTTGTATGTGTGGGTGTGGTCATACCTGAAGAGGTTAAGCGGGTTGCTATTTATAGCCAAAGTATTGTTTACTGTTACTGAGTTAAGCTTTGACCATGGTCAGTTGCTTTTAACAACTGAAGACTTAACCATGGGTTAAGGAGTTGTAAATATCTTCTTATATATAATACATATATCTTGCCGAAGTGTGTTGAACATGCTAGGTATTCCCCGAGGTCCATAAATGTTGCTTGTAGAGTCTGTTGCATCTACTATCCCTGTCAATTTGGTTAGCCCTGTCACTTCAGTCAGTCCTGTCATACTTATCTGGTAAGGGTCTATGCAACACCTTATAAGAACAGGGACGTCGCTGACATGCCACTCATGGCGACGCATGAAGTGTCTAGTCGACAACCTATGTTTCGTCATCTTCCCCTGAGGCCAGGTTGTGCACCACTTGAGCTTATTTCGTAACTAAGGCGATGCCTATACGGCAGATAAAACCCTTCGAATATATATATATATGTATATACTATCCCTTATTTGAAGCTTTTCAGTGTTTTTTGATCATTGAGATCCAACAGTTGGGGACTTATCACTCTTGGCGTTCATGGTCCAGATATTCTCTCATCTTTTACCGTTCAGATCCAACGACTTAAAGTTAGTGACGTTTGACCTTCACGGTTCAGATCTTCCAGCCTTTTACCCTTCTATAAAAGATCCCTGAATCTATCCAACTCAATCTTACTAGTTTCGACATAATCTCTCTCTAGTTTTTACCCACTACCCTTCTCTATCTAAGGCTTTGCCGCAAATATTCAACCCTGCTCTCCGGCCACCACTCTCCGATCAGTACTAATGGCGGGAGCCAACAATCTAGGTGAGACCAATCTTTGCTTCCCCCTATTATTCGGGGCCAAAATCCTAATGCTCTTCCTATTCATGCCTTCCATTTGGCCGTACGGGTGTCAGGTATGACCAATGCTCATTGCCCCTGATACCCTGTGGCTCCCAATCCTAGTGGGGGCAACACTTATTTTCTACCAAAGCTCATGTTGGAGAGGAATTTATTTTCCCCTCCCAGATTGACGCAGGAATGCACTTTCCATACAGTGCACCCCTAGTCGAGTTGTGTCAACATTTTCAGATTGCCCTAACCCAACTTTCCCTGAATGCCATCTGGTATTTGTTTGGGTTTAAAATTTTGTGCATCAACAAGGTTATACGTCGTCGCATTTTCTTCTGAAAAATATGAACCCTGACAACCTTGGGAAACCCTAAAGGATACAGCATTGGTGAAGGGGAATTCCCTCCTTGATGAAGATTTAAGTCTCCATTTTCTAATTGGTATGGTTCGTCCTTTGGACCTAAGTCCTATTTCCACAGCTCCTCTAGAGGTAGAGGCATCCCTTCAGAGATACCTCCGAAGCATTGCCAACGTAAGTGTACTCGTCCCCTCTCTTTTGTTGATGTTTGGGGTTCACAAGTCTAAATCAGCACTTGTTTTCCCTTTCATCTTATTCCCTGCCACTTGGAGCAGACCCATCTCACCCTCTGACTATCTCAACAAGCCACCCAATCTGCTGAACAACTCCGAAAGGAGGTATAGGCGAGAGAAGAGGTGCAACATCTCTTCGGCAGGTTGAGCGCGAGAGGGAGGATGTTTATGAAAAATCTCAAGTGTTGTATACCTCCATGGAGGAGTTGTCGGAGAAGCAACGCTTTACGGAGGAAGCGATTAGGGATGTCAAGCGACGAGCTACCCTAGCAGAGGAGCGAGCCCAGGTGGCAGAGGAACGGGCGACATGCCTAGAGCTTGATCTGCCTTAGAAAGCTGTGGAAAAATTCATGAATAGTGATAAGCCTTCATAATAGGATGCTGAAGAATTTCTTTCCGCCAAGATCTGGGAGTTTTATGAACTCATGGCAAGCCAGATTCATAGTGTCAACCCTGATTTTCCGCAAGAGAAATTCGGTGTTATGTCGGCCTTTATGAAGTGGAAGAAGGAACAAGTTGTTGAAAGGGCTTCTTCCCTCGTAGGCAAAGAATGACCCACTACTTAGAGGAAAGGCAACTCTTCCAGTCTACCTCCCGATGCCTGAGAGTAATCTTCCTTAGCATATAGTCTCATGTCAATGCTTCTTTTACCTTGATGAACCACTGATTTTGCTTTTGTAAGTTCTAACCAATCTTGCTTTTGACTTCTTCAAATTGTTTGGATGTTGTTCGAATCATCAGGTATATTTCCTTGTCATTCTCTTACCCCCGATGCTCGACATCTTTTCCTTTTGTCGATTATCGACTTTTGATTGTTTATAGTTTTACATATTTTCCATAATCGACACTTTTTGATATGTCGATCAGAAGGAGTGTCACTTTTTAAGATGGTAGGCACCCCAGAAGTCCTTCATTTGCATATGTCGCAAGTCCAATGACTATAGGAAACTTTCAAAGTTGCTCATATTTTGGCATAGGTTTGCTAACCACCCTCTCATGCCCGTTCCTCTAGATTTTACCAATGTGAGGTAGTCATCTATTACCTGCTTGAGGCTTTGAGGTCTTTGAATAAAGGTTTACACCTTGATTAACATTAGTGAGTCTTCTAATCTCTGTATTATGAATAGATCTTCATAATGTAAGTTGACACCCTTTTGACGAACAATGTTTTTCGAATGTAACTTGATGATTCTACTCAAGAGGCTCCACATTTTCCTCCACCAAAAATTGGCGAGAGAGGGGGCATGCTTCCGGCCATATATATTTGGGAGTGTCACTCACCATTATACACATTTCTGCTTATTTACTAGGGGTTGGTACTTTGAAAAGTATAATCACCCACAAAATGTGGTCCATTGTCCCTTATCAATGCCTATGGCGTCCCATAGTGTGATATAATTTGAGGGATTTCGAGAGTTTTGTCATCCCCGACTTCCGTCGTTTGGGCCAATGTCTCTTCTTCAACCTTCTTCGAGGAGTAGCCTTTAGCCACAGTAAACTACTTTCTTTGTTCTATTGATCGGGGTAGAGATCCCCTTGAATTGATTCAGTATTGCGCAAAAGGCAATAGGATGAGGGGGAGACTCGTGATCACCATGGTTTGGACACGAATTTGTCAGAAATTCAATCCTACTGTATAAGTCGACGGTCATTTTTATTAGTGTCCTATGGTTACCCTTCCAATCTCGTAAATAATCGATCATCATGGCCAAGACTTTGTAGATACTCTTGATCATTGACTAACATAAGAGTTCCTGATGTGCGACAAGGTCGATGCTTTTTGGTGGGGTTTGAGTAACGCTTTCGATAATCAAGGTATTTCTGACCCTCAAGATTGACGTATTGGAGGCTCCGACATGCGACAATGTGTCGACATATTTGAAGGACACATACTTTTCAAAGTTTAAGAGCCAAGAATTGTGACATACTCACAAAAGGAGCGTCAATTCCTTTAAAATGCCAACGTACAATGTGTAATGAGCGACGCATTTTATTAGGAAAATGTGTCAACGTATTTTATTCTCGTCGCGTCTACCTATATCAACCCTCTTAGGCATTTGTCCTTGTTCATAGCAAGTCTGCTGCATCGGGACAGACTTCAGAGGAGCCTTTCATGCGATGTACTTATTGGTATTGTTGTCAGTATGTCAGCGCCATTAGAGGGTCGACGCTTCTGTGTAAGCAGGTCGTTGCCCGAAAATCGTTGCGTAAAATAACAAGGTAAGGAGTTGATAATGACGATGTGTTAATGAGCGATGATCTGCAAGGCAATAATAACCTTTTAAGGAGCGACAACTTTTTAAGGTGTTGATATGTATGACCATTTCAGCAACGAATGCTTTATAGGTGTTGACATTTACGATCTGTAAGGAGTTACGACCTTGTAAGGCGACGATAACCTTTTCAGGAGCGACAACCTTTTAAGGTGTTAATATGTATGACCTTTCAACAACGAAGGCTTTATAGGTGTTGACATTTACAACATGTAAGGAGTTACGACCTTGTAAGACGACGATAACCTTTTAAGGTGTTGATTGAGCTTACTATCGATTAGAGATTATGCATTTTCTGGTTTCTCAAAGAAGACTCTCTCTCTCTCTCTTATATTTTCAAGAGAGGTTCCTTTTGCTTATGGCCTATAACCTAGGTGTCGCTCTTTAATAGAAAAAATGGTGAATGCCCTCTCTTGTAATGGTAGTAGTAATCTCATAGAAGGTTAACCATCTTCTATGGACTACTTTAATGTGTATAGTGGTTGATAAGTAAAATAGAAGTCGATGATATACCTCATAGCCTTTAGCGATGTGATTGACGCATTCAAACAATGCTCCTTATGCTTAGAACTTATGTCGATGCTTGATGTTGACTGTGTACTTTAGTTTTGTTCTGTGTTTATATGCAAGTATGCATGTGTCAGAGTGTGCGATGGCACCGACCTTATCTGGCCTTCTCCCTTTACGTAATAACTTATCTAGTCAATCTTGCTTGATATATGAATTGAGTTTGTCTTTAATGATAATGGTGCCAAAGTTGGGAAATCATCCCTAGCTTGGCCAAGCATTCATCTACTCCGTTCGTCGTTAATCCTTACTTGTACTAGATATGAGGCTTGCAACGCATATCCATGGCCCAGTTATACGCTTGAAGTGTCGATCTGTAATATTTTAAAGGAAAGGCGATTACCTCTTGTATTGGCCTATGATAAGTTGTTGGGCCTATTTAACCCATAATGAAGAGCTATTCCAGATCGCCTACCACCCTTTCATCGTAAGAAGGTACATCGTGAGCTTTCATGAGCATAGTCAATCGAACCTGTAAAAAAAATACACATCTAATACCGTCTTTCTATGCAAGTATTGATATTCTTCGATATAATAATGTCCTTCTGGATTGATTGGCTTGAAATGATTTTTGTTTAGAAAACGCAAATCATGATTAATCAATACAAGGAAAAGGGTAGCCTTTACAGAGGCACGCCTTGTTAAAACCCATAGACTCAACATGCGTTTACATTTCCCCCCTAATCTCTTGATTAATATGAGGTTTGTCCCAAAAATACAAAGCCCTGTACCGATTCCCGTGTGCTAATGAACATGGGGTTTTCTGTATAAACGCTGAATATAGTAAATAGATTGATGTCGTAGAGGATCAACCAGAATATATCCCGAAGGATTCTCCATATGCACTCTGAATAGGATGGAAGAATTTATGTCGGGGAGGATCAACCAGAATATATCCCGAAGGATTCTCCATATGCATTATGAATACGATGAAAGAATTGATTCCGGAGAAGATCAACCAGAATATATCCTGAAGGATTCTTGCTCCTTTGGTCTGGTCGCCCAGGCGCATAAGTCTATGAAGAGGAAAGACCAGCTGTAAAAGTGTGACCCAAATATAACAAAAGTTTCACCTTTCTTGGTGGGTAGTGGCTATGTTCAGCCATAAGTCGTCTGGTTGCAGGCTTAATGGCAGATTTAGGCATAGTGACCTCCGACCCACACTCTTCTTGTTCCCCTGGTTGCTGTTTCCACTGACTCATTTACTGAAGTGAAGCGACGCTTTTTGCCTTCTATGAGCCAATATGGTCAACCATGGGCGTCGACAATTACAAGCTATATCTTGCATTTGCTGACCTCTTGTAGTAATTGTTTGAGTATCTTCGTGGGGCCCCATAATACAACACAATCTTTATTAAGAAAAAATGTTGTACTGCCCATTATCATGTAGGGTTACCTTCTCAAAGCATTCCCCCTCAATACCTATCCCTTGAGCGTCGCTCTGGCGCCTTTCTAGGGTCCACAACGATCTGAACAATCTTCATTCATCTTTTAAGCTCGTTGGTCGGAGCCCCTCGAGAGGTGAAGATGGTGAAGAGAGCAAGCACGTCCACCATAGAGTTATATGCAACTCAGAAGGGTGGCATGAGCTGCTAGGGAGGAAGGGAAGGGTTACTTTCTCCACACACGAGGGTACTTGGGATGGCGTCTTCAGATCTACGGTACGCACCACAGGTGTGAAGCCCTCCCCTCGTGTCTCTTGTCAGAGTAACCCTCCTCTGTTCAACCACCGAAACCGGGCGTTGGTAATAGTAGGGCCTTCTAAATAGACAGTACCACAACCTGTCAGCATAAGAGTTTCCTCTACACTCGCCGGTTAGAGCTGCCCAACAGGATCACGAACAATGAAAAAGGATCAACTGAGCCCCCACTGTTGTTGTCGTGTGATGTCCTACAACTCTGTGACAGCGTCACAATAGTAATTCAACTTAGTACGAGAGAAGTCATTGGTTGGCTTAAAGGAGGTATGTTGGTGATGTGGAAGTGACGCCTTGGGGTCTATCAGACATCATCTCTGACTGGATTGTTACTATCAACTTCCTGAACCGATTCGAGACCCCAGGGCAGAGATGCGAGATGCAATGGACATCCTCCATAGCTTCCTCAAAGATGATCTCTTTATTTTTCCTAGCTAGGAGGTGATACTTTTGATAACATAAAGGTGACGCTTTCTGAGGCTTTGGAGGCGACACTTTATGAGGCTTTGGAGGTGACGCTTTTCTGAGGCTTGATAAGCAAGCTAGGCGATGTACTGCATTTTTACCTTTTTCCCCTGCCCCCGCCTATACGTGGACCTTTTCTTCTTCTACTTTCCTGATATTCGCGTAAGTCCTGATCTGTTTGACTAGACTTCATGGGATAGAGGCTAGGATCGTTCTGAAGATGTTATGTGCACTCATTTGAGGTGTCGCTTACTTGGGCGCATAATATGGAAGTTTTGGGAGAAGCCTATTCTTATGTTGAAATAGGTCCTCATTGCCTTTGTAATTTAGAGTTTTGCCAGGACGTCAAGCCGCAAGGGACACTGATGAACATAAATCCTCGTATATAGAGGTGTTGTATTTTGCCATGGAGAGGGGAAGAAACCTCTTGTCTTCAAATGTGTACCGCTTCCCCACTTTACTCTCAAGGAGTATTGTACGTGAAGGAAGGGCTTATATGCATAGCTCGGTCCATTAAGGACATGGCTAGCTAATGATGCACATACAGTAAAATGCGATGGCATATAAGAAGTGGACCATGGAGGCCAGCCAGATATCCTTGCCCAGCGGATAATACCGCTTTGTGGGTTTGAACGAATATTTACTTGTCCTACCAGAGTAGGCAATTGATTGTGTAGACAGTTCCTGCTGAAATTAACCACGCCTAGACATGATATAGGGGGAATTCAACCGCCAACACCACCCCTTCTTTGCTCGATTAACGGGGCTACTTCAAGGAATAAACATGAGAAGGTTCGTCGGAATTTCTTGCTATATTGCTTGGTATGCTCATAGCTTGTTGTAGAATATTCCCGCCGCCGACGCCAATGTTGGGACCTGAAAAACAATTCGGACCCATATCGTGTCCTAAGAAAATATTCCAACTCCGAGTTGGATGCTAAGAAAATCCTGCGCCATGCGTCAGGATCCTGTGCTATGAGGTGCCAAATATTTGCCCAGGCCCAGCGAAAAGTGGATGACTTCTTTGCTTTCTTCCACTTGCAAGAACGAAAACCCGGGCATGTCCCTTTGTTTCCCCTCTGATGCTTAAAATAGACATGGAGGGATAATAATATGTAAGTACGAAGAGTTTTTGTATGTGTGGGTGTAGCCATACTTGAAAAGGTTAATCATGCTGCTATTTTAAGCCAAAGTATTATTTACTATTACTGAGTTAAGCTTTGACCATGGTCAGTTGCTTTTACCGACTGAAGACTTAATCGTGGGTTAAGGAGCTGTAAATATCTTCTGACATGTAATAAATATATCTTGCCGAAGTGTGTTGAACACGCTAGGTATTCCCCGAGATCCATAAATGTTGCTTGTAGCGTCTGCTGCAACTATTATCCCTGTTAATTTGGTCAGTCCTGTCACTTCAGTCAGTCTTGTCGTACTTGTCTGGTAAGGGTCTAGGCGACGCCTTATAAGAACAGAGGTGTCGCTGACATGCCACTCATGGCGACGCATGAAGTGTCTAGTTGACGACCTAAATTCCATCAAGGATGATGCTCAATGCTAATGTTGATGTCAAAGCGAGATGAAGAGATGGTGCTCTACTGCTCCTAATGTTGAATCGATGATGTTGAGACGAGAAGAAAACGAAGGGAGGCGAAGTGAGGATGGTGCTTTTGAAGTTAATTAATGTTGATGTCGAGGTGAAAGGAGAAATGTGATGTACTAATTATACTTTTTTTAACGGGTCGGAGTCGAATCCAACTCCTAAATCTGGACCCGGCCTTCTTTTATGGACATGTTAGACAGGTTAACCCAATTTTGACTTGTAACTCTATTTTATTGATCTGAACCTGACCTGAGCCCAAGTCGAGTCCGGATTATTTTCGGATGGGGTCCATTATTAACCGGACTACTTAAAAGGATTCAGTGTTTCTTAGTCCTGCTAAAATTTAGCAAGTGAACGTTTTGACCGGTATAATATTGGTGATCAATTAACTCGATTCCTCTCAATATTCAAAAGGGATTCCCCTCGCCCTCAAGTAGTCACTCATTCCTCTCAATATTTTTCCGAAATTATGTGTTGGCCTTGATGATAATTAGTATTTTTCGCTCAAGTTTAAACCTTCTAAATTGAAATTTTGCATGTTATTATTATTATTTTTTTATATGCATTTCAGCTAAGCTTCAATCTGATTTAGTCTGGTGAGTATTTTTTTTTCAAACTATACCCTATTTCAAAATTAAATACCAAAATAGTCACTTTTGAAAATTATATTAACACGCAAGTGGCAGTAGTCGCGAGTAGAAATAAACTTAAATCCTATCCACTACTGGCAGTCTCGGGTAGAAGTTAAGTTAACAACAATCAATACTTCAGTGTTACCCGTGACTGGCAGTTACATGTATATTATTTAAGTTAATATTTTCTATTTTTTTTATAATTATTTAAATAAATACAAATATTTCGATTATATTTCTACTTTGTTTAACTATTCAATGTTTTTTTTTCTATAGATAATAAAAAAAAATACTTTGAATTTGTTTATTCGGGGTACCTTAAAACTAGTGGTGAAAGGCAAAAACCGTCTGGTCCGAAAATTCGGTGAAAATCGAACCGGTCTGGACCGAATAATCCGGTCCGAAAATGTACGGTTTGGTTTATGGTCGTATTGTTTTTGCTTGAAACGGTTTTTTAGACCGTTCGGTCTATAACTCTAAAAGACCGTAGAGTCCGGTCCGACCATTTATATGTATATTATTTTATATATTGTATTAGTTAGTATTAATTAATATAATTAATCAACGAATACAAATAAATAAATTTATTATTATTTAATAATTATTTTAGTTTTTAATCGGTTTAGTAGAAATATATGTAAACATTGTTAAATCAAATTATTTTGTTGTTTAATTTGATTTTGAATATTTATTTTGGTTTTGAATGTGTATTTTTTACTTTTTCGGTTTAAACCGAAAATCCGGTCCGAAAATCCGAATGGACAGTTTATTTTTCCTTATACGGTCTTTTGGTCGAACTTTTTTTTGAAGAAAAACCGGTCCGAAAATATAGGTCCCCGACCGAAATAGTAAAAAACCGGCCCGACCAGTCCGATTTCATCCCTACTTAAAACCCTCTAATTTAGAAATATCAATTTTTTGAACTATCTCTAAAAAATTGAAAATTTTATATTTAGTAAATAAATTAAAAGTTTATACGAATTAACGTCATTAAGTTTCAATTTAAATTAAGTTTTCAAACAGGAGTATAATTTTAAACTTGTACAAACATATAAACTAAATTAAACTGCATACATAAACAATCAATCTAACGGTTAAAAGCATCATCCTAAATTAGAGAGTTTTTTAAAACTTCTACCCTCGATTGTCGGTCAAGGGTAAGATTTAGGTTTATTCCTACCCGCGACTAACAGTTACAAATTTAATGTTTATTTATTTATTTTAATTTCTTATAATTCTTTAAATAAATATGTTATTTCAGTTATATTTCTAGTTTGTTTGTCTATTCATGTTAAATTATTTTATTGATAGTTGAAAAAAATCTTTACTTTTAAAACATGTTATTTGGGGTACTTTAAAACCCTCTAATTTAGGATGATGTTTTTATTCTTCAGATTAATTGATTATGTACGCAGTTTACTTTAGTTTATATGTTGGTACAAATTTGAAATTATACTACTGTTTAAAAACTTAATTTAAACTGAAACTTAACGATGTTGATTCATATAAAATGTTAATTTATCTATTAAATATAATTTTTTAGAGATAGTCCAAAAAAAACTTATATTTCGAAATTAGAAGGTTTTTTTAAGGTACTCGAACAAAACTTTTTAAAGTATTTTTTTCAACTATCTATAATTTTGTTTAATCATAAATAGATAAACAAACAAAAATATAACTGAAATTATAATACAATCGTTACTATGAGTCGCGGTTAGGAATCAATAGAGGGTAAAAGTTTTAGGCCCTACCCACGATTGGAACTTAAATCTTACCCGCGACTGTCGGTCGCTGGTAGACGTTTTTACAGTATTGACTGTCGGTAATTTAACTTCTACTCGCGACTGGCAATCATGGATAAGAGTAAAAACATCTACGCGCGACTGACAGTCGCATGTTTAGTATAATTTTATAAATAGTTTTTAAAATTAGCTCTTTTGATATTTAGTTTTGAAATAAAGTATAGTTAAGTATAGTTTGGAAAAAAATCATATGATGAGACCATAACTAATAATTTTTTTAACGTGATTTATTTTTTCCTAGGGAAATTCTAGAAATTCTATTTGCAGATCATCGATTACACATTTTTGTAGTTACCAAACTACAATCTAAAATGGTGAAAAATTGTGTTTCTACTACACTACTTATTCCAATTGTTTTTTTTATATACTTCAAATACAGTTATTGAAACAACTTTCATATTATTGTATTAAACATCTCCTGTTTATTTATTGATACTTTTTAGTAATTAACATTTGTTCAATGTTGTTTGTTTAATTATAGTTTTAATTTAATTATATATCTACTGTATTAATTTTTTGAAATAGTTAAAAAATAAGTAATATTCTAATTTTAATATTTCTAGGCTACCATAATACTCAATTTGAAAATAGTTTTTTCAACCATCTCTAAAAAAATTAGAAAGACTATAGTATGTAGATAATTAAATTAGAACTCTAACGACACATATGGTGTTAAATTTCAATTTTCAAATCGATCATAAAATTTAGTCAAACTAGCATTGCTAATATTTGGCAATTTTACTAACTTTGACCAAATTTTATGATCAATGTGAAAAATGAAACTTAACACTATGTGTGTTGTTAGGGTTCTAATTTAATTATCTACATACTATAGTGTTTCTGATTTTCTTTTAAGCATCGATTTGATAATTAGTTTCCTTAAAATTAGTAAGGACAAATATGTAAAAAGTTATTATGTCATTTTTGTCTTTTAACAAAACCGATCTATACAAAGTAATTGATGATATTTAAATATAATTTCCCTAGACAACATCGCATAAGAATGACAATTTGGGTTGGGTGGGGACCATATAAATATACTCTCATTAAATCTTAATTTTAAGAACTTTGAGGAGAATATTAAAGGAAAAAAGTATACGCGTACTTTTAAAGATTTAGAATTTAAATTAGTTAAATACGTATTGAAAATAACAATGCATTACAGTGCCAAATATTCTTGTTAAAAATAAACGTTTAGAGGGATCGATAGATCTACTGCCAGTTTAGTTCTGATTTTAATACTAAATGAGTAGAATTCGAGTACTAAAATTAAGAATCGATTTATATTGAGTAAGTTCCAAAAATCTATAAGTTTACATAATATTCGAAATTACTCACACTTAACCCTAAGGTTGAGTTCATCTCAAGAAGTATATTTTAGTTTTGTTAATTTTGTGTTATTAACTTGATTTATTTTATTCTTTACAATATATGTTACATTTAAATTCAATTTGTCATCATAATAACTTTATTTAACTTTATATCAAATTTGAATTATTGTATATGTCAACATTAGAGAAACCAACAGACGCAACCAGGGAAATGCCAACGAGAAATGAAGAGATGACACGGTTTCAGAGAGAAACTGAAAGGACTGCACATGATTTGATGAGATCTTTTGGAGGATTCAATTAATTGTCCTTCATCCCCCATCAACATATATTAAATAGGTTTTACATCTGATTAATTGAATCAGTCCAACACTGAAAAAGAAGAGAAGAAAATAAACGCAAATAACAAAATGGTCCTCCTACTTCTAATCTAGCAACTAACTGACCTAATGACAAGAATATGTTCAAATTGACTCACATCAATGATAACACCCCCCCTCAATCTAAACAAATAAAATCAAAACACATTCTTAACTCCAAGATTTCCTTTAAGAAGATCATGTTGATGACTTGGTAAGGCCTTGGTGAAGAAATCGGCCAGTTGCTCCCCAGTCCTCATGTGTTGGGTCTTGGCGACTCCCTCTTATATCTTTTCTCGAATATAGTGGCAGTTTCACAGAATAGCAAAACATGTTTAGTTTGGCTTACCCTAAGTTCAATTGGCAGGCTATGAAGCCAAACAATCTCTGAAAGAGTGGTTCCCATTCTCCTGTACTCAGCCTCAGTCGAAGATCTAGAAACATTACTCTATTTCTTAACCTTCCAAGATACTAAAGAATTACCAAGTTTAATGCAATATTCAGTGACGGACTTTCTACTCTCAACACAGTCAACCCAGTTAGAGTCACAAAAAGCAGTCAAAACAGGCAAGCTTTGAGAATCAAGAAAAACACCCAGACCTGGATCATTTTTAACATATTTAACTATTCTAAGTGCAACATCTAAATGAGATTTCTTTGTTTCTTGCATATACTGACTTAGACACTGCACCGAGAAAGCTATATCAGGCCGAGTTATGGCCAAGTAAAGCAGTTTACCTATTAGCTGTCTATAAACATCAGAATTCTTAAGTCGCAAGTCATCAGAATTAATTCCAAGATGTTCATCATATGACTTGCTTGTTAGTTTTACATTCAATTCCATTAGTGTTTTCGCAGTTTTACATGTAGAGAGACCCAAATTGGATATCATTTCCAATGCATATTTTCTTTGACACAAACTCAAACCTTTCTTAGATCGGGCAATTTGAATACCAAGGAAATATCTAAGTTCACACAAGTCTTTCATTTTAAATGTATCCATCAACACAAATTTCAAGCCAGCAATCATCATACGACTATTACCAAAAATCACTAAGTCATCCACATAGACAGTTCACTTGGTAAAAAGGGAATAATACAACTTAGATTGAATATAACCATGAAAAATAAAAGCACTAGTCAATTTTAGATTCCACTGTCTAGATGCTTGTTTAAGGTCATAAAGAGATTTTCGTAATCTGCATACTAAACCATTATCCCCTAATTACGAAAACCAAGGGGAACATGCATATATACTTCCTCATCCAAGTCTCCTTGAAGAAACGCATTATAAACATCCATTTAGTATAAATGTCATTTATTAATTGAATCCAAAGCAAGAACAGTCCTAACTGTATTCATCTTAGCAACATGCAAAAAGGTTTCAAAATAATCAATGCCATGAGTTTGAGTAAAACTTTTTGCAACCAATCGGGCTTTATGCCTTTCAATAGAGCCATCAGTGTTTAGTTTTACCTTAAATACTCATCTGCATCCTATGGCTCTTTTACCTGAAGGGGGACTAAGTCCCAGGTGTGATTTTCCTCAAGTGCGGTTATCTCATTCTTCATAGCCTGAACCCATTCAGGATGTTTCTCAACTTCAGTGAATGAGGATGGTTTTGTGACCCTGGACATACAAGCAAGGAAGGACTGAAATGAAGAAGATAGATGCTCATAGGAGACATGATTTGTAATCGAATGGGTAGCATGGGAAGATTCAACCTGATAGTCGTTATGCCAGATGGGTGGCATGGTAACCCTTCCAGACCTCCTAGGCACATATGCATCTTCTGTAGGGGCAATATTAGACTCATACAAAACTTGATCTGAATCAGCATTACCTGAATCACTCTCCATCTGTGTCTGAGTGGGACAAACATATGTATGTGAAGTCTCATAAAAAGCATCATTATGATAAAATGTATCATTCAACATATCACAAGTCATATCATCATCATGCTTAGAAAAGGGAAACACATGTTCATGGAATTTCACATACCTACTAACAAAGAAACCCCTTGTATCCATATTATACAACTTATAACCCTTTTGCCTTTCAGAATATCCCATCATAACAACAAAGATAGCACGAGAAGCAAATTTGTCATGTGACACAAGATTCTTAGCAAAGCACAAACACCCAAAAGTTCTCAAATGATCAACGCGGGGTTTCTTTTTAGTCATGATTTCAATAGGTGATTTTCCATTAAAGACAGAGGACGGAGTCCTGTTGATAAGATAACATGCAGCAAGTACACATTCTCCCCAAAAAATATCAGGAATAGAGGCTTGAATTTTTAAAGATCTGGCCACCTCCAAAAGGTGCCTATGTTTCCGCTCTGCTCTACTGTTCTGCTGGGGAGTATATGGACAAGTGCTTTGATGTATAATTCCCTTTTCTTTAAGCATAGCATTCAGATATTCACTGAAAAATTCACCCCCATCATCTGATTTAATTGTCTTAATTTTCATATTAAACTGGTTTTGAATGAGAGCAAAAAACTGCTTAATAACAGCAGCAACATCAGACTTGTTTACTAACAAATATATCCAAGTTACTCTAGAATAATCATCAACCAGAGTTAAAAAAAAATATTTCTTTTCATCATGAGTTTGTTTTTTATATGGGGCCCACACATCAACATGCATAAGATAAAACAAGGAAGCAACTCTAGATCGGGATTTAGTAAAAAGCAATCGAGTATTCTTAGCAAGATGACAAATCGTACAATTCTGAACATTAGGATTCTTATTCTTGAAACAATCCAATCTGGTTACATGTCTTAACGATTGTAAATAAGCATGACCAAATCTCATGTGCCATAACATTGGTTGATAAACATGATCAGAAGAAGACATAGGAGTATTCACAAGAAAAGATTTCAAACAACAATTATACGATGGTTTAAAAATGAAAAGACCATATTCCTCTCTACCAATTCCCACTCGAGAGGTCCTGTAAGATAACAGTCTTAGGGTAAAAGGTGACAAAGCAGTTCAGTTTTGAAGCCAACTTAGAAACATATATGAGATTATATTTAAAGTTGGGCAGATAAAGCACATTTATCGAAATCTTATCCGAACTAAGCTTATAATCACTTATGCTATCAACAGAAACATATATTCCATTTGGGAATTGTACCCTAGACTTAGCAACTGTCCTAGTATTCTCAAGCCAATCAGATCTCTTAGTCATATGATTAGTAGCACCCGTATCTAAGATCCATATATCATCATTTTGGTAATGAGAATTTAGGCTAGTTATACCTGTCATGTTGACGTGGGCACCTGCGACAAGGGATGCCTGCACAGAAGAGATACCTCCACGATTGATAGTCTGGAGGAAATGTCCAAACTCCTCAGCTGTGAAGCTCACTCCTCCTTGCAGATTGGATGTCCCAGATGGTTTGGGTGTAGAGCTAACAGGGACAGAATCAACAACATTAGTACCAACAGAAGTAACAGTGTTAGCCTGAGGTGTGTTCATTTTTCCTTTCTTAAAATCTCTAAACTGGAAGAAATTATCTTTGACATGCCCTTTTTTCGGACAAAACTCACACCCCTTAGCATACCATCTGTCTTTGGTGTGTCCTATTTTATGGAAAAAATCACACTCTACAGTGGCATTCATCCTAGCACGATTGTCGGAGGAGGATACAACATTAGCAGAAGCCACACCTGCAACCCCTCTCTGACTCTCTTCCTGAATGACCATACTGTAGGCTTGGTTCAAACTAGACAGAGGAACCCACAACAAGAGATTACTTCTAACACTCAAAAAGGTTTCGTTTAATCCCATCAAAAATTGACACAGGCGTTGGTTATCATAATGAACTATGTACTTTTTAAACTTCTCACAATCACAAGGTTCTATGGCACTAGCAGCATCGTATTGCGACCATAAAAGCTTCAGTTTCGTAAAAAAAAGTTGAGACTGAATCTAGCCCTTGTTGAGCTGTGCAAATTTCTCTATGTAAGTGAGATAGACGCATTCCATTTACCTTATCATATCTTTCTCTAAGGTCTTTCCAGACAAGGTACGAAGAAGTAGAGTACATAATACTGCTGGAAAGCTCATCAGAAAGAGAATTAAGGATCCAGCCAAAAACTACTACGTTGCACCTTTCCCATAACTCATGCAAGGAAAAATCAAACCGTTCTTTACTAAAAGATCCATCAATAAACCCACCTTGTTCTTTCCTCACAAGGTTATGAGGTTTGCATGCACCTCGACCTCGAAGTCGGCCCAAAGATTTACCGCATCCGCAACTGCTACTTCACCGCATGCACCGCAACGGAACCTCCACGTTGGCGATCTCTGCAGCCATCAGGATGATTGAAGCAACCAGAAAACCAACCACCAAGAACTGAATCGACACAGGTCGAAACCCACAGATTCGTGATAAGAAACCACAAATCTAAAAGAATAAGCAGAGGGTAGATGAACCCAACCACCAAGAACTTAATTGACACAGGTCAAAACCCACAGATCCGTGACAAGAAACCATGAATCTGAGAGAATAAGCTGAGGGTAGATGAACCACCAACACATATAAGTGAAAAAGGGGTCTTTAATCTGAGGCTAAAAGAGGGATAGAGACGAATTGATGAGGGACGAACAAGAAGCTGGGGGTACTGAATCGTTACAAGGAAGAAACCCTCAACCTTGGTAGCCTTGAAGAATTCTTTTGGAGAATTCTATTAATTGTCCTCCACCCCCCATCAACAGAGATTAAATAGGTTTTGCATCTAATTAATTGAATCAACCAAAACCGAAAAATAGAAGAAGAAAATAATCACAAATAACAAAATGGTCCTCCTACTTCTAATCTAGCAACTAACTGACCTAATGACAAGAATATATTCAAATTGACTAACATAATGATAAGAGTATCATTATTTAAAGGGTTAATTGTCAATTTGCCCCCTAATGTTTGGACCGAATTTAAGAATCCCCCTTAAAGTTTAAAATTTTAAATTTTAGTCCTAATGTTTGGACGTCATAAAAAATCGCCCCATTCCGTCTTCAGGCCGTCTGATTCAAACGGAAATCCCGTCACGTGCCTTGCGCATGTGTTTTCTTAAGATACAAAGACAAAAATGCCCTTATTTTTCAGATAAAATTGCAGTGGAAGCTGCTTTCCTCTGTCGGGGAGGAAGAGGAGGCTCACCGCGGGACAGGTTGAGCTGCTGGAGAGAAACTTCGAGAACGAAAACAAGCTCGAACCGGAGAGGAAAGTCCAGATCGCAAATTCGTTGAAAACAGAACTGAACCCACATTCTCCTAGTACACTGTCGGGTTGGAAGTTTCTGGTGGCGGTCTTCAACTCCGAGAAAGTAAAGTTTTTCAGATTTGAGGACTGCAAAATCTCGCCCTCGCTTCGAGGAGTAGGAGGTGCACCTGAGGAGACCTTGCTGTTGTTTGAACCGCCAAGATCATTCCTATCTGTGCTAATACATTTTGTGGTTCACCCTGCATTTAACCAAAAAATTCTAATTAGAACAGTTCAGTGATGAATTATAGTGCAATGTTGGACACAGGGAAAAACAACTGACTTCCAAGTTGCCAAAGTATTGATAATACCTAAGTTTGCAACAATTTAAGAGGAATCACATAAAACATAAGCAAAAATTTACAGGCTTGTCACCGTAGGACATGTAAACGTTGGTGTCGTTTTGGTATTGTATGTGTTAGGCGAAAACAGGACATGTGTTAGCTTTTGATGTGTTTGCTTTTGATACATGTTCAAACATGCAACTTCTGATGGTTTTGACGTATTTGAAGGCTTTTGGTGTTATGCAATCCAATCTGTCCAAATGGTCATGGATAAAAACTGATTACTTGCTCAAACTTTAGGGGGGAATATTAAACTATTTCAATACATTAAGGGGGTAATATTAAACGATTTCAATACATTAATGGGGATAGTTGAACGACCTGGAATTTTTCAAGAACATCAAAACCGAATTGCAGAACCAAAAACCAGTTTCATACACCAACATTACATACTTCATAACCAGTTTCTTACATGATTCAGTACAAATACACTAAAAACAACAACATTACATACTAAAGAACACAACTAACATGAACAATAAAGCCATCAACAGACAAAGTCGATAAATTTATTTTCTTCAACGATAGCCTTCGACCTCAATTGTTGTCTTCTCATCTACAACGTCCTTTGACGAAGATTGGGTCGACATTCCCATGAGAATCTGGCCTATCCCGCGCATTTCACCTCCCCTTCAAGAACCCTAGCTCGGCCACTTCTTCTCCAACTCACGCTTCAATTTCAAAATATGCAGTTACGTTCTTCTATAGACTGAAATAAGGGCATTTTTGTCTTTGTATCTTAAGAAAACATATGTGCAAGGCACGTGACGGGATTTCCGTTTGAATCAGACGGCCTGAAGACGGAATGGGGCGATTTTTGATGACGTCCAAACATTAGGACTAAAATTTAAAATTTTAAACTTTAAGGGGGATTCTTAAATTCGGTCAAAACATTAGGGGGCAAATTGACAATTAACCCTTATTTAAAAAATAAACATGTCTTTAAAAAAAAAGTAAAAATTTTCATTAAAATTATGGGTTAAATACCAAGTAGCTATCTGAACTTTGGACGTTTTGCAACGAGATACCCGAACTTTGAAAATTCAAAACGGACTACCTCAACTTTGAAGAAGGTGCAAATAGCTACCTTTGTCCAATTTTTCGTCAACTGTCGTCGGAAAGTCGTTGGAAAGTCGTCGAAAATTGGACGGAAGTAGCTATTTGCACCTTCTTTAAAGTTGAGGTAACCCGTTTTGAATTTTCAAAGTTCGGGTAGCTCGTTGCAAAACGTCAGAAGTTCAGATAGTTATTTGGTATTTAACCCTAACATTAATCGACAAAATAGACCGAACTAGTAATTTACTATTTCGCGTTATCGGCTGTTCCGGTTGACCTGGGTTATGAAATTGCCTTCTGTGGGCGGGGATCTGATCTGAAAATGCAGTCCACCAGTCCAAACATGGATCCGACCCATTAACGTTCTCCATCACAGCCGCGCCGCCCAACGTTTCCAATTCCAGAGCCTACCCCCATGGCCCCATCGCTGCTGCCTTGACGACAGTAAGCGTGAAGCTGCTCGCCGAACTCGGAACGAGAGCGAAAGTGAAAGCTAGCGCTATGGAGGTAGCAGGGATGGACTCCGACGGCCGTGAGTTCAAAAACGCGGAGGAGATGTGGAGAGAAGAGGTTGGAGAAGATGGAAAGAAAACGCAGTGGTACACGCAAGGCGTCGGCTACTGGCAAGTACGTCTTTTTCCTCTCAATCGATTGCAAAATTCATACTTGTGGATTCTTATGTTCCTAATGCGTCTAAAGCTCTGTGTTGACCTCAGGGTGTGGAGGCTTCCGTTGATGGAGTATTAGGCGGGTACGGACATGTGAATGACGCCGATATCGAGTGCAGCGAGCCTTTCCTCAAAGCCCTATTGGCTGAACGCTGCCCAGGAAATCAGCATCTCGTTGCCCTAGGTATTCGCTTAGCTTATACACTGTTGGTGTTTCGTTACCTAACTGTGGTTTCCAGTAGGCCGGAGTCTTACGTAGGCGAGTAGGGGTGGGGGTGGGGCTTCCTGAACCACCCTCGTTATATATATAATTGTGGAGAAGGATTTAAGTGGTCTGGGCAGAAAAAAATGGTGCCATTTTGGTTCTCTTCCACTATAAATCTGGGTTGTCTGATGTCTGTTTCTGGAGTTAACTAATAGTGCTGATAAGTGAAACTGATCTAGGAGGAGTGAAATCTTGAAGATAGGATTTTAATTTACTTAGAATTTAATAGAGAAAAAGTGTTCAATTCTACATTGGGCCGAGCCAAACCCAATGGACAAACGAATAGCAACCACTTATAAGTCTTGTTTCCATCCGAAAACCAATTGGTAATGGGAGGAGGTAGCCAAATTGTATATATGTTACCTAATTATTTAGGATCCTTACCGATGTGGGATTTCACTCACAGTGGAGACTTCAACAAAAGGGTTGGTATTTTATTTGTGCTTCAATCTGGACCGTGGAGACTTTTGAATTTATTGTCTTATGTATGAGTAAAATTGGCAATGTCGGAAGTTTAGCAAATTTGAAGTTTTAAGTGAGTTATCATACTGGTTGTTGTTTTAGTACATTTCAAACAGAACAATGCTCATTTAAACTACTGTTATTAAATAAATCTTTTTTAGGCGCTCCATAGACTTGGTGATTACTTTTTGAGCTAGTTTCAAAGTCTTCACTTCATACGGTCTCTTGCAGATTGTGGTTCTGGAATTGGAAGAATCACCAGGAATCTTTTGATAAGATACTTTAATGAGGTGAAGTTATTCTATCCTTTTACCTGTATAGTCAATCTCTATCTCCTAGAATAAGTTGTATGTGAATACATGCCGAGGTGGCCAAATTTCTCACATGGGATATGTAATAGTTTGGAACATTTGGTGACACACATGTGAGGGTTGGTATGCTTGAAAAACGTAATTTTGTAAATAATAATATTAATTTTGCTTGCTCTTTGATACAGGACATACCATTCTTCTCCTGATTTGTGTTTATCACTCTGGTTTTTTATTACATTTGTTATTTGCTATCCTTGCTTATGGTTTACGTGCTTACACTGCTTATCTTCTACACTCGTTCATAGGTTGATCTTCTTGAGCCGGTATCTCATTTTCTAAAGGCTGCTCAAGAGAGTTTAGCTCCTGAAAATCATGTAGGAGCAGAAACTCACAAGGCCTCGAATTTCTATTGTGTTCCCCTTCAAGTAAGTGTAGGATTATTTTTCAATCAATTAGTTAATGTTTCTAAAGAACTAAAGATACATTTTATCAAAGCAAATTGCTTGTACTACCTTATTCTGCGAATATATGAGTTTTGGTGCTTAGTTGAAACATGTAATACTTTTGCATAATCTTGTTTGTGGGTTGATGGAGTCTAATTGGTGTTGTTAATTATAGGATTTTACGCCCGATGTAGGAAGATATGATGTCATATGGATCCAATGGTGCATTGGCCACCTTGCAGATGATGATTTCATAGCATTCTTCAAAAGAGCAAAGGTAACACTGGTTCGGGAAGAAACCATATGTTAACAAGATTGTATTTAGCAGCTACACTGTTATATATGATGCTTACCAATATGACATTTACTGTCCCAATATCAGTCTGGTCTCAAACCTGGTGGATTTTTCGTCCTTAAAGAGAACCTCGCCAAAAACGGTACTCCCCCCCACCCCCATCCCAACTGTGAACTGCAACTTTTATGTATATTATATATTTATGCAGGATTTGTGTTGGACAAGGAAGATCGGAGTGTTACGCGGTCAGATTTGTACTTCAAGGATCTATTTAACCAGTGCGGTCTGCATCTTTACAGATCCAAGGTTTTTAAGTCCTATTATGCTCTTGTCTTGTGTATCCATTGAGATTGATCATGCTTTTTGTGTATCTTATCCCTCTGTGTCGTTGGCATTTCAGGACCAAAAGGGATTTCCAGCAGAGTTATTCGCGGTGAAGATGTATGCTTTGACACCGGATGTCCCAAAACGAGTCCATTCGACAAGAAGCAAGGTGAAAACCAATAATAGACCTGCTATCATCCGATGAGATGAAGCAGGTCTATTATTTGATGCGTGAAGCTAGACAATCAACACTATTTGTGGTTATGTTTGGGGGTTGAATTAATATTCTCAAGTGGTTCGTCTGTTGGCCTCCTTAGAATAGATTCTCTATATTGGGTTGGGTTGGAAGTTCAAAGTTGTGTTCGAGGAGTTTAAGATTATTAATCACTAGAAATATGCTTGCGTGATATGTGCTTTATTTAATATAATTACTTGTAAGTAAATATATATATATAATAAAAAAATGATGATCTTATATCAGTTATTTAATATATTATAGATTCTTATTATATTATAAAGATACGAATAAATTACATTTAGAATTTGTTAAAAAATATTTAATACTTTTTAATATACCAATGTATAATAGTATAAAAATAAAGCTTAATTGTATTTTTTTTTAATAATAAAAAGTACATAAGTTGATCATAAAAATAAATATCAATAATCAATTATGTAACCCTAATTATTGTTTTATATCTAACTTTAATATTTGAATTGCATTTAACAAAATATTAGTAAATATATTATTATTTTGATGATAATTGTAATTGTATTTTTATTATACGAATAATATTATAAAATATAATGATTAAGTAAATTTTCTATTAAAATAACCGAAAGTTCAAAATTCAATAATAAAAATGAATATCAAAAATTACTAATATGATACTAATTTTGAATGTTTTTATAACATCTATTATTATCGTATAATTATTTTAAAAAAATCAAAGTATTGGTTAAAATATATTTATTTTTACTATTAATAGCATTTAACTTTGTTCAATTATATAAAAAAATTGTTAGTCCATAAATTAAGTTAAATCTACAAATATTTAGATATAAATTTCCATAAAACTTATGTATCAAAAACATTATCATTTTGTTTTGTTAATATGTTAAATTTTTGGATTGAATGCATAATTATAATTAGGTATATGATTTTAGAAATATTGTGCTATATGATATCACTCTTAATTAATCGAAAATTTAAATTTCAATAACTGGACTTCTAATTCATTATACAAATTATGTTATTAATTATAAAGAATAAGTATATTTTTTCATAAAAGAAAGTAAAATTTGCATAAGTCGATAATAAAATAAATATTATAATTATTGACATGTTGCTAATTAATACTTTTGACTAAATTTTTTCTCATAGTTATAATGTTGAAAGTATTAGTGGAATATGTTTATTTTACTAATAGTAATTGTCATGTCACATGCGTTTAATATATACCTAATTTGTAAAATAAGTTGAGTCTATAAATATAAAAAATATTAAGCTCTACAAAACTATAAAAAAATATTAATAAACTATAATAATAATATTAGTATTTTTTTTGTTAATGTCTTACATTTTATATTGCCTTGCATAATTATAATAAAGTACATAATATTAGACATGGAACTATTAATTTATAAAAACAATATAATATAAAAAATTACTTATAACTTAGGTTTGGCGAGAAATTTTAATATGTGCACTTATTTATTTTTTATAAAGTATAATATTTTAGTATTTAAATAAATAATTAATAATAAAGAATAAATGCACATGTGAAATAGAGATATAATAGTTAATTTTTGTAACTTAAGTGGAGAATGAATGAGAAGATTTGAAGGATTTTAAAGTGAGTTACATGACATGCCACATGTGAATGAAAATTGTATGTTTGACATGAACCAATAAGAATTGATTAATTTGATATTAGGAGTAAGAAAATCTATCAAAAAACTTATTTGTCAGAATTGTATATAATTTAGTCAAATTAATATATACTACGAATCTAACTTGCGCTTTGCGCGATGAATAATTTATTTATATAGTAAATAATAAGTAATATATATATATATATATATATAACATGTTTATTAATTATATTTATTATTTAGTGTAGTTGCTCTTTATTGTTCGGAAACAAAATTTTCATCATATTAATTTTTTAATATATTATTTTTTATTCAAAATTATATAATATAAAATTAATTATATTTTAAAAATGTTAAATATTAGTAAATTATGTTTTCTTTTTATTATGACTACACTTATTTTTAAAGTTTATTTATTGAAAAATATAATATAAACTGATAACTATTAATATAGATTCTTTACTAAATAAAAAATAGAAAATTAAGCTTCTAGAAAAAATAAAATCACATAAATAAATTAGTTTGTGAGTAAAGCGATATGATAAAATGCAACGTTTTTCGAGTGAATATGGTGCTTAGGAAGAATTGTAATGTGTCCATATATAATAAAAAAAAAAAATATAACATACGATTAGGTGAAGCAAAAGAATTTAGGGGGAAAATCATTTTGCTTACTTGTCAACATTCTATATATCCTAGCCAAATTAATACATAAATATAGATATAGATTCTGCCTTCTTCTTCAATTTTGTTTTGGCCAAAAAGAAATTCTTCATTAAAATTGCATGGTGTCTGATTTATCTAATAACGATAAGAAAATTAGAGTAGATGGTGGTTCACATAACCAATTTACCAAACTCATCTCTCTCCTGGATTGTCGGGCAATCCAGTTCGCGCATCTATTTGCTTTTCGATTTACCCATCTCCATGAGTTTTTCTCTACTTCTGTTGCTATCGCCTTTATCGTGTTGATGATATTTTCCATTCTTCAGTCTTTCTCATTTGCCGACCAGTCCAGTTGTTTGATGAGTTGCTCAGAATCCGACTCGATGATAACTTCTGTCCATCCATTTTTTCGCTAGCTCCCCTACTTGTAGAATTGCCTGGGCTTCTATGTTTATCGCTGATGTGTCCCATATTGATGAATTTCTTCCATCGATCATGGCTGTTGTTTCGTCTCTTGCGATTATCCCCGTACCTCCTTTCCCGTTTCTCGTTTCCCATGCTCCATCACAATTTATTTTTAATGTGCCTTCTTTTGGTGGCTGCCAACTTTGATTGCTCTCTTCGCTGATACTGCTTTGTGGCTTCGCTCGGTTCCACTCTCTTACTTCTCATGCTTCTTGTGCTAGCCGTAACCCACGTTCGAGGGTCATAGTCGTTTGCGGTCGTTCTTTTTTATTGTATGCTCGGCATCTTTCCTTCCATATCTCCCACGCTATTGTCTCGGCTTTAGTCTTTAGGATGGCACCGTCGTCATTGTTTTTACTTGCCACCTCGAAGAACTCTTGAATCCACTCTGTCCACGGTTTGTGAGTCGTCCTTTCCCATCAGACCCCTATTCCACCGAACCATATGGGTTGTACCCAGTTGCATTCTATTAGCGCATGTTCCACCGTCTCGATGTGGTCGCAGAAATGACAGTTCTGTGTCGAACTGATCCCCATTCGGTGCAACTCCTCCATTACTTGCAAAGCACGATTTCAACTTTTCCATATAAAATGTTTTACCTTCGGTATTGTGGGTCATGTCCAGACCTGTTTCCACGCTGTCGGTCCGAGAGCTCGTGAGGAGGAAGCGTGGTTGTTGCCTCCGGTTTTTTGCGCTTTATAAGTCGCTGATACACTAGATTCGGATGGGCGATCCCCGATGTCGAGGAAGGCCATACTAGCCTGTCCCGGGTTCGGTCGCGTGGCGGGCCTTCTTCTTCAATTGGTGGAGATTATTAATTACATCATTGAAACTTGTTTATTTCTATGTAAATAAATTGTTGTATTAGGGTTAAATATCTATTTACTAGTTTATTTATTTTAAGTTAGTTGATTTTAAATAAGGTTGTAAACCTTACTGTTAAATATCTATAATTTTACAGTTAAATTTTGATTAAAAAAAATACATTTTGTATATTATTTTACTTTATTTTTTTAGGCAAATTGTTAACTGAATGTTTGCCATTGGCTAACAATTTTGTAAAAAAAAACACATTTTCCTGACTATTAATAATAAATTAAACGGAGTTAAGAAATTATAATTTTATTTAAAATTTACTAGCAATTTGTAAAAAAACAAAATATCAACTGTCAGTTATTCATAGTATTAAAGTTTAGTTCGTAATTAACCTTTTTTATTATAAGATTGTTTTTGTAAATTCGGATTAGTAGTATAAAACTTAAAACTCCTTAGATTCGTACCTTATTTGTTGATCCTACTTTAAATTATACTAAAATAATTTTAATGTATTCACATATTTGTTTATATTATTTTTTGTTTCGCTCATGTTGATAGTTAACACTCATATATATGTTTAAGCAACTGTTCAATTCATTTTTTCCTTCAATATTATTGTTTTACTTTTACGTCAAAGTGAAAATTTTGTTTGTTCGTATTCACCGCTAAATCATAATTGTTTTTTTTTTTAAATACAACTTGGGGCTGGAATTCAACTGAGTACTAAATTTCAAAGTTTGAATTTTAATTCAGAAATGTTGTTTTGAGTTGAATTGAGTTCGAAACTGCATTACCGAATTCAAAATCAACCAAAAAATGTTGTTATTGATTCAAATTCAACTAGAAGTGTAAGAATACTATTTTAGTTTGAATTCAAATCTGAAACTGCATTTTTTATTCGATTCATATCCAAATATGTATTTTTGGAATTTATGATTTTATGTTGAAAGTAAAAAATAATTATTATTATTCTAATAGAAAATAATAACATAACAAAAAAAATGTTCAAAATAATAATAAGGGTCAACAAAATCACGTAAAAAAATAACCACATTATGTAAAATTGTGAGTGTAGTCATAACTATTTATTCTTAAAATTAATTTTTATTTGGGAGACTTATCATTTTTTTTATTGTGCAATCTAGGCTTGTTCATGAACCGGTTCAACCCCGAACCGGTTCAAAATTGAACTGGTGTAGTTTGTAAAAATACAGTATTTTTTTTGTTTTTAAAAAAACTGATCTGACTTAGGTTAAAAAAAACTGGTCTGGTTCGAACTGGTTTGGTCTGGTTTTGTTAATAACAATTTTAGTTCGGAAATAATCCGGTTTAATACGAAACTGAACTGGCTGAAAATCATGTCCAACAGACTGAACCAACTGAAAAAATACGATACCAACTAAAAAACACACTGAACCGACTGGAAAAACACAGTAAACCGATTGAAAATCTGTTCCACAACCAACTGAAATCCTGTCCAACATCAAAATACGAGAGTCCAATACATCTCTAGGTTTGGTTTATTGAAGACATCTCTAGGTTTGGTTTAATTTCAGATTGGTTTAGTTGATTTTGCTTCAAACCGGTTCTAAAATTATATAGGTTTAAAGTGGTTTGATTTAAATTTATGTATAATCCAGTATAAAAAAATGAGTCGATTCGAACTGAATTTTTGGTACTATTTTGAACTGGTTTACTTGAAGCCTAAAAACACTAATTTAGCTTTGATACTAGTTCAGCCGAACCAAACTAGAACCAGACCAGTTCAGTCGAACCGGTTTAAATGAAGAAGCCTTGTGCAATCTAGGGGTGATAAAAAAAGACTGTAGGACTGAATTCCCGACAAGACCGGCCCGACTAGGACCGAGACCGAGCGAGCGTTTTTTTTCTTCAAGCTCGGTCTCGGTCTCGGGCTTTTTTCCCGAAAGACCGTTTAGGACCGGCCCGACCCGAAGTTACTATACAACCCCTAAAAATCAATGATGTATGTTTGGAACTATGGAAAAAAATGAACTTTGTTTAGAATTGGGTTAATAGGTCCAACAGTACCACAAATTTGGGTCATGTGATCGGATGGTACCCCTATGTAGTTTTATGGTACCATATGTTTCGCAATGTTGTTATTTGGTCCGTTGTACTAACTGTCGTTAGTTTTTGCCGTGAAATGCCCACGTGACTCTCACATGTACTGATATTTGAATTGAAATGTCTAATTTGCCCTAGGATGTTCTTTTATAAAGCAGCTCCCTCCATTTCACCTTCTTCGAACGGCTACTTACTGTGCTTTGCTCCATTTCATCCTCCTTGTGCTTTGCTTCGAACGGCTACTTACTGGTTGGTATGTCTTCTCATTCGTCTGCCTCTTCCAAAGAATTTTTTGAGTTCAAGTCGCGACGATGCCACTGTGGTTTACTCTGCATTGTCAAACCAGCCGGAACCTGGAAGAATTTTTCAAGACGGTTTCATGGGTGTCCACAATTTGAGTTTTCCATTCTCAATCTTGTTTAAACCCTAATTTTGAGCTCAATTTATGTTTTAGAATTTCTGATTGTTGAAACCCTAATTCCATTCTCAATCTGATTGTTCCATTCTCAATCTTGTGAAAACCTAATTTTAGGTTGGTGGAAATCGTGGATGTGGTTTCTTCTGCTGGGAGGATCCCCCAATGTGCCCTTATGGAAGAAGAGCAGTGCACAAGTTTGAAGTAATGCAGAGTGAATTGTGTGCTAAAGTGGCGAATGAGAATGCTGCGAAAAACGTTCTACAGAAGATTGTTGTTGCACTAGTCGTTGTCTGTGTTGTTCTTTGTGTTAGATTGGCTGCTTAGAATGTGTATGGTTCTGTCTGTTGTTAAGAATGCTGGTGTTAGAGGTTTCTGTTAATGCTGTTAGACAATGATTTTGTGTTTTCAGAAGTTACAGTACCATTCGACCACACTCCGTGAAGTAATTGGACCATATAACAACATATCTTCAAAGATAATGTACCATATAACAACATATATTCAAAGATAATGTACCATATAACAACATATATTCAAAGATAATGTACCATATAACAACATACATTATGCAGCAAGACTGTAAATGTAATTTCATTAAACAACAACTCCCTGTAAACAAAAACAGACATCACAACTAACACAGCAGCAGGTAAAACATTCCGCAAGTCCACATATCCTTTAAAAAGTGTTCACCCTGCCAGAATAAAAGATGACAACATTTTTGAACCACATATACAACCATGTTGTTGACAAAACACAAAATTAGTGGTTGATAAGTCTAAAATCCACCCCCACCCACCCAAAACAGCACGATGTCACTGACTGAAACGTCTTTTTGTTGTGTTTAGATGTGCCATGTATGACCTTGTTCTCTTCGGTGTGACCACTTTAAGAGGTTGATCAACCACCACAAGTTCTCTTGATTCAGAAAGCACAGGTGCAGTTGATGGGTACACCCGTTCCTCAACGATGTCATCAACATCAATTACTGTTTTCTTTGAACGGTGAACATAACTGGTTTTTGATTTTGGTGTTCTTCTAGCCGTAACTTTAAATCTGCGTCTGGGTGTTCCTTGACTGCTTTGGGTGTCAACTGGAATATCAGGAACTACTTCTGGTGCCACCTGTCTTCGAACGGTATATTTAGGGCGACGACGTGAAGTTGTTGGATTAGCTGGTGCAGGAACATCACCAGTCTGTGCAGGAAGATCAGCATGAACATTCGACTCATCAACTTCCGTTTCCAATTGTCGCTTAACTCTTTTATTCTTCGTAGTTGCCTGTGACCCAACCAAGAAAATGTCACATTCGAACTAAAACATAACATCACAACCTCCTAGGGTTCAGATTACGTACCTGAGATTCAGATGCTTCGGGTACATTCGACCCACCACTTTGACCTGCTCCGACACTACATCCTCTTTTGTTGTGTCCCTCTAACCCACATTCAGAGCAGAACTGCCGCAACCCTCGCCTTCCTAACACACTTGTTTGGCTTGGTTGGTCCTCGAACTGGGACCTGACCCTTTTCTTCCTTGGTCTACCGGAACGTTGTCTGAAAACGGGTGGATCTACTGGGGTACTGCTGCTTTTAACCCAGTCATCTCGACCTGGTAAGGCATGTATGACACCTGCATATGTTCTTATGTATGCATCCTTGTGGTAGAAGGGATCGGAGTATAGCTGCAATAGCTGTCAGATAGTTTAACTTTGTAACTGCTCATTGGCCCACAATCGACCTCAAACTCCCCTTATGTAGCATAATGTACTTGACAACTACCAATTTTTGCAGTAACCTTGCGTAGCTTTCGAAGAATGTTCTTACCTAGAAGCCCTTCTCGTGTGTCAATGCCTTTTTTCCTCACCTCAAAATCTCTCATAAGTTGCCGCCTAATAGTTTCCATTAGGGATACAACAGGTTTATCCCTTGCAAGAAGTACCTTGCTGTTGAAACTCTCGGATATGTTGTTCACCACTAGGTCGGTCTTCGATGCATGACGAAATTGGTATCGACACCATGTGTTGGTATCAATGGCTGTCAAATACTCCCATGCCTTTATCTTCCTTGCCTTCAGTATGTCCATATGCCATTTGTGCCTTTGATAAGTGTACGCACACGCTGCAGACCACAACCTTGTCCTAGACTCTGCGTCAGCTAAAGTTTTCGCTTGCATGTTCTGATGGATGTGTCTGACACAGAACCTGTGTTCAACTCCTGGAATAATATCCTGTACTGCTTGTATTAATCCCTGTATATGGTACCATTTAACAACAAAACGTCAAACATATGGTACTAAGAGAACACATTATGAAAACATAAAGCTATGTTTAACATAAAAAACCTTTTGTCTGTCAGACATGATTGACAACCTCCTTTCATCTCCTACATCAGCAGCTAAGATTTCGATAAACCATCTCCAGGACGAGGCGTTTTCTGCCTCCACCCACGCATATGCAATGGGAAGCAGAGCATCATCGGCATCCCTCGTCACGACGCAAAGTAGATGACCACCATCAGGACCTTTTAGAAAGCAACCATCAAGGCCGATGAATGGCCTACAACCTGTTTTAAATCCTGTCAAACATGCCTCCAGGCACACGTACATTCGTTCAAACCTTGGTCGTAGAGGGTTTGGAATAGGATCAACATGCACAATGACTGTGCTTCCGGGATTATGCAGCAAAACAGTCTCTGCGTAGTCTCGGGCAATGGAAAATTCCTCTTTCCGCTGTCCATTGATGATTTCCTTCGCAAGTTTCATGCCATTCAGTACAACCCAACGAGAAACATTGAATCCAAATCTCCGCTTAATCTCAGCCCCAATGAACCCATTCCGTAAGATCGGTTGTTGACGAATCATCTCAAGGAAGTTCTCACATATCCAGTGTCTTCCAATACTTTGAGAGTAGTGAGCTCTTGGACAGTTATGTTCCTTCCATAGCTTGCGAATCTGGAATGAGTTCTCCTTATTCACCTTTGAAGCAACGACCTTAAAGCCGCAATCATTTTGGCACAAAACGTGAATCGTCTGGTTGTTATTCTTACCCATCTTCACTGCGTAGCCCTGTTGGATTGCTTGTTCTTTCATCGCCTTTCGAAACGCTTTACCACTCTCAAATATCAGACCAAGTTCCAATTCGAACCTGGAACCGACATCCTCTTTGTACTGTTTAAAACGTTTTCCACTAGTTGCTTCGTCTCCGTCATCACTGTTTTTGAACGGATTTGGAGGGGTCCCAATTGTGTCACTAGCCACATTTTCATTGTCTTCACCAAAACACGGTTCTTCTCTGAAATGGTCGACTCTGTCCCTCCTTCCTGCTGGTCGTCCACCTAGATCAGCATTCTGTCTGTCCTGCGTGCTGGGTTGTGCTGCTGTTTCTCCTTCAAAACCAGCAGCACCACACTTGGTACCACCAGCATCACCACCCTCCGAACCAGCAGCTGCACTTCCCTGTTTCTTTTCATACGACCGAGAGTGGGATGCCTGGTTTTCATCAAGTAAGTCTTCCCAATCGCTTTCCTCGGTCGAACCCATGTCAGAAGCTGCCCACTCTGCATCCGAAGATGAATCAGAAGGACTCTCAACCATCTTTTCCTTACCCTTAATGTCTGAAGGACCCTTGCCCACTATGCCCACTCTCTGTTTTCCAATGACAATCCCTTCGGCCTTCTTTTTAGAACCGACTTGTGGAGCAACAACACTCAAACGCAGCTTCTCCATAAATGGCGACTTATACCAAATCAGAGCATCAAACGGAGGCATGACAAACAGTTTAACAACAGCATTCGTTAAATGATTACCGAACATCGCCACTACATCGACGTCATTGCGGATCACTACAAGGTCGTTCTCTGGTTTACCATTCGGTGGGAGATACCATATGGTCCCTTCATCAGTAAGTCCACAATAGCACATCAACAATGACTCCAAACAATCAAAATCTAGACCATACGCAGTCATCTTCATGTTTTCGACTTGTCCTTCAAACACTTGAACGTTATCACGTTCCACCCACTTCCCCTTATAACCGATTTAAAGGCTATAAACGACATCATTATCGGGCACCATCCCTAGTTCAAATCACCAATAGCAAAACAACACATACGAAACAACAATCAATAAGCAATTAAACAACACCACAAGCATCAACCGAAACAACAGAACCCTCGACCAAAAACATAAATAAACCAGCAAGAATCGGTCGCCCGCCACAATCGCCTCCGACAGCACTAAACCAGCACGAATCCTCTAAATCACGAGGTTTGAAGTCTAAAACACTCATGCATTACCAACATTACTCATCTACAAGGGTAAAAAACGTACCTTTTTGGAAGATCAACCCTTGACCTTTTTGGGGGAGACGATACGGCTTGCTTCAACCAATTGAAGGTGCCGACGACTGATTTCAGGAGAAGGAATGACGCGTGACTGCGGGAAGACTCCAATCGGTGACCCGACTTGAAGTTTGAGGAAGAATGAGTGTGGGAAGAGCTTGAGAGAACGTTCTTAAGGGACTCCAAACAATGCAATTGTTCGTTTGGAAACGTCGGTTCATATGCAGGGAATGAATCAAAGGGTATTTTAGTCCACATTTTCTTCTTCATTCGGTTCAGACCACTCACGTGCTCATCACATGTCAATTTAACGATAAAAGGAAACGGCTCACTAACAGAAGACTGTTGGACAACATCGACCAAACTTATGGTACCATTAGACCACATCAAAAAACTTAAGGTACCATCCGATCACATGGCCCAAACTCATGGTACTGTTGGACCTATTAACCCTTTACAATTTTGTGTGTTTGTTACTTGGTTGATTTGTTACTTTGATTTGTACTTTGTAATTTTGTTACTTTGATTCCAATAATGTTTATATTTGGACAAATTCAGTTTTTTTTTTTAATGTGTAAGATTCGGTCCAGGAATGAGACCGGTCCGAGTCAAGAAAAATTGACTCGGACGAGCTTTTTTTGCCGAAGTCGATCTCGGTCCTCCAGAAGGCAAGATCGAAATTTCGATTTCGGTCTCGGTCTTGCATTCAGGACATGCTCGCCCATGATCAGCCCTAGTGCAATCGATCTCCTAATCACACCAGATAAATTGGAGTGGCTTAGGGTGTGTTGCCACGTGTCAGATCTCTTATCCTCCGACCACAATCTTCCTCCATGAACACAGGATAAGATAATCGTCGTCTTTTACACCTCAAAATCCTCTGTTTATCCATCCTCACTTCAATTTTCTTCTCTTCGCGCCACACGCTTCAATTTCCTCTGTGTCTGTGGAAGTCAGAGACAGCAATGGCAGCTCTTCAACACACTTCCATCTCCTCCCAGACCAAGACGATAGCAGCTCAAGCCCTCAGATCCTTATTCATCCACAAGCCTTCCAATCTCTCCTTCTCCTCCACCTTCCCGTCCCTCAACATCTCAACTGGCCACGGCCGATCCCTCCGCCAAGGCTCCGGTGTCCGGATGACTGCCAGCACGGCCATCAGCTACGCAAGCGCACTCGCGGAGGTCGCCCAGTCGAACGGTACCCTCGACACGACCTGCGCCGACGTGGAGAAGATCGAGAAATTCTTCACGGATCCTCAGGTATTCGAGTTCTTCATCAACCCCACCATCGAGCTTGAGAAGAAGCAGCAATTTCTTGATGAGATCGCCGCCACCGCCGTCCTCCACCCGCACACGGTGAACTTCATCAACATCCTGGTGGAGGCGCAGCGAATCGATCTGATCGAGGAGATAGTGAAGGAGTTCGAGATTGTATACAACACTCTGACGAACACGGAGCTGGCTGTGGTGAGCTCGGTTGTGAAATTGGAGCAGGAGCAGCTATCCCAGATTGCAAAGCAGGTGCAGAAGCTCACCGGAGCCAAGAACGTCAGGATCAAGACTGTCATTGACCCGAGCTTGGTGGCTGGCTTCACCATTCGGTATGGCAGCTCTGGCTCCAGGCTCATCGACATGAGCGTCAAGAAGCAGCTCGAAGACATCGCTGCCCAGCTTGATTTGGGTGACATCAAACTTGCTGCTTGATGATGTAATAATAATTCACTTCGGTTATACATATATATATATATATATATTATTGACAATGATGGTGAGTTTCTATTTCATTTTTGAATGCAAAGATTTCTCCATTCAAATGAACATACATGGCAGGCAGGCAGACATTTTACACCTATAATAGTATAGTAAAGTATAGTAAACTGTTTAAAAAGGTAAAATTATTGATTCACCATCTTGGACCCGACAACTCCACCGCATGGAGATTGTCCGTGGAGTCAACAATCCAGTCCGAACTGGGGTAAGGAAGAAGATCATTATCATGGCGAAGAACTTCCACCTTCTGCCACTCATCCCATCTCTCGGCTAAACCATCACCTTCGAGCATCCGAACAACATCAGACATCTTTGGTCTCTCCATGGGAGATCCTTGGCTGCACAGCAGAGCAACCTGGATCAGCTGTTCCACTTCCGACTCAGTGTAGTTGGTCTCAAGGTCAGGGTCTACAAGCATTTCAAGGTGCTTCTCCTTCAATAGCCCTTTCACCTGAAATACCAAATGAGATGATCAAAAGGAACAATCTCTCATCCATTCATCATCAATCAAACCCAGACGCATAAAAAAAGGATCCACATACCCAATCGAGCAACATGACATCATCGTCATTCGCAAGACGAGCTAGGTCAAAAGCCCTCTGCCCCGTGATGAGCTCAAGAAGCATAATCCCGTAACCAAAAACATCAGTTTTCTCAGATGATTTTCCGGTAGAGAGGTATTCAGGAGCAATGTGACCAATCGTGCCTCGAACAGCCGTTGTGACGTGGGTGTCCTTATAGTCCATCAGTTTGGCCAATCCAAAGTCGCCCACCACGGCTTCAAACTCCTCATCTAATAAAATATTTGCAGCTTTCACGTCTCGGTGAATAATTTTGGGGTCACAATGATCGTGCAGGTAAGAAAGACCTCTTGCAGATCCAAGTGCGATTCTCTTGCGGGTCGGCCAATCTAGAGGTGCTTGGGATGGTGGCCGTTCTAAAAGAACAATGCAAAAGGTATAAAATTCAATATAGAAAAGACCCGTAAATATTGATTATAAAATGTATTACGAAAGCATTTCCTTTCAAATCTAATAATGCCTCAAAACACTCAACCTTATATAGATTTGATAGCTACAAAGCTATGAAGTTAGAGGGAAAATATGTAATATTTTGTTATTTTAGGATTCGTTGATTATCCCACCAGATCAGATCACTTTTGTATTTCCTGAAAAGGCAAGTTTTTAACCTTTTTACTAAGAATTCAGAATTTTCCTTTTGAAGAGGTTCAAGCTTTACCTCGTAGACAGGACGCGACGCTTCCATTAGCCATGTAAGGGTAAACAAGGAGTCTCTCTGTGGGAGTCATACAGAATCCCCGTAATCTCAAGAGGTTTCGATGTACGGCCATGCTAATCATCTCCACCTCTGTTTGAAACTGCAGCTCGCCACCTGGCGTTCTTTCTTCCTTGAGTCGTTTTACGGCAACTAGAATCCCATCTGCAAGACGGCCTTTGTAGACCTTACCGAACCCTCCTCTACCCAGAATGTTCTTGTTGCTGAAAGTGTCTGTTGCCACCTGTAGTTCACGTAGTGAGAACCTCTTCAGCTGCCCCAAGTGAACTTCGGGATCCTCTTCAGCTGGATGGATAAAGAAATATATATAAGTTTTTGTCAGAAAACACATTCTAAAATATCAAATATGGGATGTTTTTGTTTGCAAGAACAGGAAAATAAAATATGGGTCTGTGAAAGAAATGAAAAAAAATCATTTTTTCATTTAAAAACTAACCGGGCACGTCAAAGAAGTATTCTTGTGGCTTTCTGCGGCGCCACCATGCAAATGCAAGTGCAGGGGCAGCAAAGAGTAAGGCTGCACCAGCAGCAACTCCACCTGCAATGGCTCCAGTTGTGCTACCAACTCCTGTGCAATGACAAGAAAATACTAAGAACTGCCCAAAATAGTCAAAATCAGTTGTTTTATTAATCTAATAAAATCCACCCACAGGGAATAATTGAACAATAATGCAATTTATTTCAGTCAAAATCAAGATGAGAATTTGTGTCTACCTTGCATATGTGACAATAACGGTGGGATTGATAAGTGAATTGATTGCGTATTTAAATAAAAAACTAAACTAATACGTGAATGGAATATACACATTTACATTCCGTGCACTCTCTTAAACAAAGGACCTCAAAACAGCACACTTTTGCAATTTCAAGGGGTATGTCCAAAAAATTAAAAGGTGGGGATATACAGTGATCGATAATTTACCAAACTCACACAGACAAGAAACTAGACAAACAAATCTCTATATATCAAGTTATATTGAAATTTCCAACTCCAACTATAAAAATATTACTTGGAGAAGAAACTGTGGGCGGAGGAACAAATGGTGGAGGAGGTGAAAATGGAGGAGATCCCGGGCAAGGATGCCCTGTAACTGGCCCACATAAATCCAAGTTGTTTGCAAAACTGCACCGCAAATAAATAATAAATAAAATCAGTCCCTTCTACAGAAACTTAGAGATTGATATTTGATAAAGATCAAACTTAAATTGTAAAACCTGATTGGAGTAAACAGTGAGAAGGAACCGTTGTCGGGAACTTCTCCAGAGAGATGGTTATTTGATAGATCCCTACACGTGAAGTGAACCCACAATTACAAAACTGCATATAATACCGAAATACAACAATAGAGCAAGACTAGTGTGCAAATCGGAAGATATTTCAAACTTACAGCACTTGAAGAGCTGTGATATTAGTCAATGACATCGGTATTGGACCAGACAAGCTATTATTATTAAGCCGGCTATCCTTGCAAATAAATATCAAGAACAATGTAAAATATCTGCTTCAAATTCCAAGTAATGATTTCCTGTGATAAACAAGAAAAGAGGATGGTACTCACAGAAATCTCAGCTTGGACAGCATTCCAAGTGTGTTGGGGATGGGCCCCGTGAAGCTGTTCAAGTAAAGATCCAAACTAACCAAGTTCGTGAGGTTCCCAAGGTCATTGGGGATTGGTCCAGTCATGTTGTTACTATAAAGTTCCCTGTCATTAATTTAAGAAGCTACCTTATCAACAACCTGAGTTATTAAAATGACTAATTTGACCAAAAGTATAATGAAATGTAAAATTGTAGCCAAACGTCAAAATATATAAACTGTATGATAACCCCATGCAGGAACAAGGCTGGCTAATAAATTTGATGCATGTCTCATGCTACTTAAATTATATACTAAAATGGCAATAACTATATAACAGGTTAATTAGCAGAATTCATGAAAAACTTTATACATGCAGTTAATTATATACAAACTTGCCAAATGTTGTAAATTGATAATGTTTCAAGGTGGCCACTACATCAGATCTCCGTCCACTTTGAGCGCTAAAATTAGTCAATTGGAAGCACTGCATGATGCAAATTGGCCACTAAATTTTATGCGAATATTGGAAATCCGTCACCGCCTTTTACATGAACATTGTAAAAATTATACACTAATTTTTATTCAGTTAACAGTAAAAGTGGATGGCAGAGTGACCAACTTGCAGACTTTGGCCAATTTGCAACATTTGGTCAGTTCGTATATGATATGCACACTCTAAAAATTGTTGACAGATAAGAAAATGCAGTGCCAAGTAATAATGCGTGCATGATTATAAAATAACAATAATAGTAATACTAACAAAAGGAAAGGAAAGCTGTGATGTTGTAAGTTACAACTTACAAGTACTGCAAATTTTTTAGTTGCCCAAGCTGCGGAACTAGTTGACCTGATAAAGCAGCATTCCCGAGATCTCTGTGAAAGATGAAAAATAAATCTCTAATCACACCGTACAATTACACCATATGCTTTAGAGAGGAGTACTTACACACGAATCACACTGTTATCATTGTCGCAAGTAACATGAAACCAAGTGCAAGGATTGACAAGCGTTGGATCCCAGCTTTGCAAGATATTGTTGGGGTCTTCAAGGCTGGTTTTAAGGCTATGCAAAGCATCACCTGCAGATACGCTATCAATCATTAAATCTCAAACTTATGTTTGCACAGAGCGCAATATAAAAAAAAAAAAACTACACACTAACGACCAACCAAATTACATCAATTCGAGACTCAAAAAGTTCAAATTTCAACTATATTAAAATAGTATGAGAACGTTCCATTTTTTCTCTCTTATTTGGTCTGAACTGAAAGTATGAGAAATTTCCAAACTACGGCGCTTGGACTGTAACAAGAAATTCCCATTTTTTACTAGCCATAACTAAGATGATTGATATCATAAAATTAGCTGATACGGCTAAACTTGAATTCTTCCTTGCATACTAATCCTCGGAAGTGACACTGTGGTACAATTGAAGTACAACAACTGAAGGAAACAGTAAACCCTAAACTCCAAAAAAATCAACCTAATCAGTACTGACGCTGCAACAGTAAAGGGTTCTCAATAAAGTACTTATGAACTTTATCAGCATTAGCTAATCAAGAACAGACAATAGCTGCCAGATAGAGAAAATGATAGAGATTCGTTAACATTACCAGTAATGAACAGAAGTAGACAATGCGGAAACTACATTTAAAAAATAAAAAATCTTTCACCTTCCATGTTGGCGTTTAGGAGGCACAGTGGATTAAGCGCAAAGATCAGGCAAAGCACAGTGGTCCAGACGACCATTGCTCCCATTTTGAGACCTAAACCCCAAATTCCTCAGATCCAAAGTAGAATGCCACTTGCAAGTAAGAGACCACCATCACCCACAAGAACATCGACGAGCCCAGAAAATTTCCAACCTCAAACCCTCACATTGAGCTCAAAACTCCAATGCAGCAGTCGATAAGCTCGATCCCAGAGCGCCGAGCTTCCATGGAAGATGGCAGACCAAAAACACAGAATTATCCTCCCAAAAAATCTCGATTTCAATAGAATTTCTCTCTTCCGCTTTCGAATGAAAAACAATCTTTTGTGTTGATGATGGTCGGCTCGGTTCTCGTTGTCGCTCTCGTGGTTTAATTTTACAAAAAGGGGAAAAAAATGGTTAGATTTGCTTAGAGTGAGTTTCTCTTTTCGTGTGCTGCGCTCAAGCGTGCTTACAGATATGGAGTCTGCCCGAACGGTGCTGCCCGCTGACCGACTGCAGTCAAAAGACTCAAAACGCACCTTCGCGCTCTATCGTTGAAAGTGACGTGACACGTGGGACAACCCCGTTCTGGTCAAGTGCCAGTGGACCCAATAATGCCCACGTCAGATATACCCCAAATGGTATTTGATTCTCTCAAGTATACTTATCAGTACCGGACCTCGCCGGTGAGGGAGCCGATCCCGGTTAAGATGGTCCGACCTCCGGTTTACCAATTGGACCGACCGGTTCACCTGAGTTACAACTAAAAAAACTGTAAAAATACTTAGATTCAGCAATTGTGTGCTTGACTTGAAAGCTGTAGAGATCAATATCAAACCCCGATCGACATTCAATCCACGAACAACACAGCGACACTAGATCGGCAGTGCTTGATGTTATGTATTAACTCTCATCTCTCGGGTGACCTAACCGAGAACCGATTCGACCCGAGAAGACATCATCGGCGCTATACCCTAAGGGGTGCACCAGATGAGAGGATATTCAGGCGGGGTGTGTTAACCATGTCCCATCAAAACGTCTTCACATCGACGCCCTAGGGATGAAAGGCGCGTCATACCCTGCGAATTATCGGAGCCCCCTGGATGAAGACAACTTGACACCTTGAGCCCAGCCGGCGCCGTGTTCTCAGCCAGCGTGGCACGCCCCTATTAAGTGGTGTGCCACCAATCGAGGCACCTTCTACCATTGACCTATTTTTCGTACAGGGGACAAGATGGTGCAAAGTACGATGCATGACAGAGGGACAATCGAGTGCCTACAGCCGCCGACACGACGCCCCCTGACCTATGAACGACCATTTAAGAATGATCCAGATAGGTCTGACCAAAAGGACAGCCTGCCAAAAACACCTGTCCAATCCACACATTAATGAGCACCCAACCATGGTCACTTAACCAGGTGACACCTGGGATGACCATGGTCAGGGGTTGACCCGAATCAGGTTAGGGGTGAATGCTATAAATACTCTCACCCGCCTCATTTTTTAACTTAATGTCATGTTCATTGCTCTCAACCTCCCCACTCCTTTGCATTTGCTATATTCAAACGAATCTTCGATTCACTTGATCGTCAGATGAGAAACAACGGGAACTCCCAGGTTTTCCTTCCGTGTAGGTCACTGGAGCAGTTAGGAAACCGACCTGGAACGCTCCAGGCCGAATCTTACCGAAAGACGTGATCTAACATCTGGCGTCGTCTGTGAGAACCTTGAGCAAACTCAATCATGGCTCCCCCCCAACACTAGAGCAAAGAGCAGTCACCTCGAAGCCACGGAAAACGACACCCTCCACCACCTCTAGCAACACTTGGGGGCCTCAGCATATTTGCCTCCACCAGCCAGGCAACCGGAGGGACAGACCTCTCAGCCGTCAGCGTACCAGGCGCCGCCCGCACCCCAGCCCGCAACTTTAGCCGAACCTGAGGCGTCCAGACCAGCTAACTCAGCAATAACATCCTCGGAAAGGCATCGCCTTAGTTGAAGGTGACCCCAAAGATGATCTTGACACCTGCCTTCATGCCAGCGCTAGACGAGCACCTCAAGAGGAGGAAGCCGCGTCTATGCCCTAGGCTCCGCAGGCACCGCTCCGACCAACCCATCTTCTCGTGAGCGTCGCCCTTCCCTAAACAGGAACAACAATGGCTCTTCCCCCTGGCTCGATGACCAGGGAGGAAATCGAGGAGCTTGTTGCCCTGAAAGTCAATGTGCAGAAGAACGGAGTCATACCTCGTCTTCGCAACAGAGCATCGCATCCATTCGCCCCCAAGTTACTGGCTGTCACTAGGGCCGACAATGGTACAGTGAAAAAACCATAACCATGGTTATAACTGTTACTGTTTAAAATGGTTAACCGTACCATTATGGTGTGGTGCGGTTATGGTGATGAATTTTCTACCCATAATGGTTATGGTTATGGTATTTGAGCTATACTCATGGTTATAACCATGGTTATTATATAAATATAATAATTAATTATTATTATTAATAAACTAATATATACTAAATAATGGAAGTTAATGTACATACATGTAATAAATAACTATGATGTTAGTTTTATATATTTTTATTGTTGACAATATATATTTATGTATTTTTTTAAAATAAAATGTTCGGTATTTTATTATATTACATGTGTGGAATAAATATGGGTATACGGGTAAAATCATGGTTAATAACCACGATTATTTTAATGGTTATGGTATTGAAAATTGTACCCGTTATGGTTATGGTATGTGGTTTAAAAATATGATATGGATATGGTATTTGTCATAGTCGTACCATACCCTAAACATTGTCAGGCATGGCTGTCACCGTGCCTTCGCACGTGCAGACTCCCCGAATAGATTATTACCGTGGCGAGAGAGACCCAGTCGAACATATCCAAAGGCACGAGGCCTCACTCCTAGGGCAGATGAATGATGACAACTATTTTACCCTATTTTCCCGGCTACCCTAGGAGGTGTCGCATCCCAGTGGTTCTTTGAGCTACCCAAGGCTTCCGTCAGGTCTTGGTGAGACCTAAAAGAAAACTTCATCGTGCAATACATGGGAGGAAGACAACTGCTGAATAGCGTGGGTACGCTAGACCACCTTAAGCAAAGGAATGATGAGAGCCTGTGTGACTTTTACACTAGGTTCAACAAAGAGTTGGCAGGAATCGACCAAGTCATCACGGGAGGTGAGACCATACGTGCCTTCGTCAGGGCGTTTGGCCCGCGGGGCTCAGCTTTGTATGACAGCCTAATCATCATCCCAGTCAACACCGTGAAAGAGTTAGCAGCGCGCGTGAAGTCATACGTCGACCTGGATATAGCGAAGGAAGTGAGAAAGTTGTCCAAAGAATCGAATAACAAAATTCAAGAAGGCACGAGGCCTGAGCACCGTCCAACAAAGGTGTCGCACGAGCAACGTCGACCCTTCCCGGCGCGCCCCAACCGAGATGTCTATGAGACATCATTCACCCCACTGAACAGAGACGTCTCTGTGGTGTTAGCGGAGATGGAAAGAAAAGACTTGGCGAATCCCTCGGCCCCGAAGAAGATTTGTGCGCCCATGGGTAATGAATCAAACCAATACTATCGCTACCACTGCTGCAAAGTTCATAGCACAGATGATTCCTTTATCCTGAAGAAGAATATAGAGAGATCGATACAGCAGGGTCACCTGAAGAGCTTCCTGGCTCGCCTAGAGGATATAGGGAGAGGCGAGCGTCGCCTAGAAGAGGGAATAAGCCTCTAAAGGCAAAGAAGGAGACGCTCAATGTCATCAGTGGTGACTTCAACGCAGGAGGAGAAACGGGCGTCGCTATGCGACCCAAGTTTCGGGAACGGCAAAAGCCTCCAGAGAAGAGGGAGATGTCGTAATCTCCTTCTCGGAAGAATACATGGAGCACGTTATGTGCCCACACGAAGACGCGTTGGTGATTACCACTGAAATAGATGGGTATGACGTGAAGCGAGTACTGATAGACTCGGGAAGTTCGACAAACGTACTCTTCCTAGTGACGTTGAAGAAGATGGAAAAGTCGTAGAAGGACCTAAAGAAGGTGAATTTCTCATTGATGGTATTCACCTCGAACGCTACGTACCAGTAGGGTCCATCACACTACCCGTACACATCAGTGAAGGATGGAAGACGATGACAATCGATGTCACCTTCATTGCGGTAGATGCTACGACCTTGTACAACACAATTATGGGGCACTTTACTCTCAACCCGCATAGGATGGTGCACTCCACCTATCATCAAATGCTGACGTTCCCGACTCCCCATGGCGTAGGGGTAGTGATGGGTGACCAACATGTGACGCGCACCTGTTACGTACATTCGGTGTGCTGCCATGTACTGAAGAGGAAAGAAACCCTCGCTATTTAGACTGAGGAGAATCCTAGGGAAGAAAGGAGTCGCCCTCAACCGGTCGAGGGATTGAAGAGTGTCGAAATCGATGGTCTAGAAAATACCGTGCAAATTGGAGCGACGCTACAAAAGGAAGAGGCAGAGGCGCTCTCAACACTCCTCGTGGTGTTCAAAGAGATTTTCGCCTGGAATCCGAGTGACATGCCCGTGATAAGCACATAGGTTATCGCCCATGAGCTCAGGATCGACCCGAGCATTAGACCGATTGCTCAAAAAAGGCGTGTCGTAGGTGGGGAGAAGGTAGTAGCTATCCGCCAAGAGGCGAGCAAGCTGATTGATGCGAATTTTGTGAAGGCAATTCGATTCCAGACATGGTTCGTCTAGAAGAATAACAGAAAATGGAGGATGTGCATCGACTTCAGGGACCTTAACAAGGCATGTCCCAATGACTCTTACCCATTGCCCCACATTGACCAACTGGTCGACACCACATCTGTCCATGAGCTCCTAAGCTTCATGGATGCTTACTCGGGGTGCAATTAGATCCAAATGGCGGAGGGTGACGCTCATCACATTGCGTTTTATGCTGATAGTGATATCTATCATTACAGGGTCATGCTTTTTGGGTTGATCAATGCGGGCACCACCTATCAAAGGATGGTGAACAAGTTGTTCGCGAGAATGATCGGTGACAGTATGGAAGCTTACGTCGACGACATGCTAGTGAAGTCGGTAAAGAATGTCGACCAAATGGAATATTTAAGGAAAATGTTTGAGCGCATGCGCCTCCATCAGGTGCACCTCCCTACCAAATGCGCGTTCAGAGTTCACTCGGGGAAGTTTCTGGGTTACAAGGTTAGCTAGAGGGGAATCAAAGTCAACTTCGAGAGGGTAGAAGCAATTGAGATGATGAAGAGCCCAACATGTCACCGCGAGGTACAATGCTTGAACGGGTGATTGGCGGTGCTCAGTCGCTTCTTGGCCAAGTCAGGGTAAAAGTCGCTCCCTTTCTTCCAAGTCTTGCGCGTCAACAAGAAGTTCGAGTGGACGTCCGAGTGTGAGAAGGTGATTCATGACCTTAAGCAACACCTCAGGACGCTGCCACCTTTGGCCAAGGCATCAAAGGGAGACTCCCTCTACCTTTACTTGAGTATCAGTTCTGTAGCAGTTAGCTCGGTCTTAGTAAAGGAATTAGAAAATGGCCCAAGTCCCGGTCTATTATGTATCTAAGGTTCTCAACAAGTCTGAAATGAATTAGATTGAAGTTGAAAAGTATCTTTATGCATTGACAATTTTGGCTAGGAAGTTCTGCCCTAATAATGAGCACGAAATTACAGTCTTAACGAATCAACCATTAAAACACTTCCTACAAAAGCCAGACGTATCATGAAGGATGATAAAATGGGCAATCGAGCTAAGTGAATTTTGAATAAGGCTCGCTCAAAGGACTGCAATAAAGGGCCAAACATTGGTTGACTTCATTGTCGAATCAACCTGCACACCCGAGGCGCCACCCGAACCGAAGAAATTGGAAAAGACATGGACACTCCACACCGACGGATCTTCATCCGTTGATGGCTCAGGGCAGGACTTGTCCTCACCCCACCAGATGGCGACGCCTCTATAAGATACGCGTTGGTGTTGACCTTCAAGGCCACAAATAACGAAGCGGAATACGAGGCGTTGATCACCAGCTTAAGGCTCGATAAAGGGATTGGCGCCGCTTCCTTACACGTTTACTGGGACTCCCAATTAGTGGTAAACCAAGTTAAAAGAGAGTACGCTGCAAAAGGAGAAAAATGAAGGTGTATCTGAAAGAAGCAAAGGCGTTGGTAGAATGGTTCGATAACTTTGAAATAGAAGTGATACCAAGGGAATCAAACCAAAAGGCGGACACCCTGAGCAAGTACGCCTGGCAGGCGCCACCCATTGAGGTACACTTCGTGGAAAGCATCAACGAGAAAACAGGCTTAGAGTACGCGAACATTGATAAAGTGGTCAATTGGGTGACACCCATCCGTACCTACTTGGAATCAAAAGAGCTACCGAAGGATGAGATTGAGATTAGGTGAATCATAAGGATAGCTCCCAGTTACAAGATAATCAACGGGGTACTCTACAAAAAGGGTTTCTCAACACCCTTTCTCAAATGCGTCACTCAGTCTGACACCACCACCATCTTAAAGGAAGTACACGAAGGGTATGCCGCCTGCAATGAGGGCGAGAGATCTATCATTCGGAAAGTCCTCAACCAGGGGTACTATTGGCCCACTATGAACAAAGAGGCAACAAACATGGTGTTGAAATGCGAGTCGTGCCAGAGGTATGGGCCAAAGTTGGCGCACCACCCAGCAGAATTGACATGTATTAGCGTCGCGTGGCCATTTGCGCAATGAGGGATCGACTTAGTGGGACATTTGCCTAAATCAAAGAAACACTCTTACATAATAGTGGTCATTGACTATATCTTGAAATGGATCGAGACAAAGACGTTGATATCCACCACAAAATTCCAAGTGATAAAGTTGATCAAGTCAAGAATCATTTCAAGATACGGGATTCCGAGCATCCTACTCAGTGACAACATATCACAATTTTCCGGAAGAGAATTAAAATGGTTTTGTGAAGAACTAAAGATCAATCACAAGCACGCACATACTAACGGACAAGTCGAAGCTGCAAACAAGATTGTCATGGATGGATTGAAGAAAAGGGTGGATGCCTAAGGAGGAAAATTGACTGAGGAACTGGAAAATGTGCTATGGGCATTACGAAGCACTCCCAAGGTGGCTACAGGGGAGACGCCATTTGGACTCGTTTATGGATCAGAAGCCGTCACTCCCACTGAAATAGCTGTGACGTCTCATAAGGTCAAATAATTTGAAGCAACGACCAATGATGAACAAAGGCGTCTCGAGCTGGATCTAGTGGATGAAAAGAGATGAGCGTCTGACCAATTACAAGCCAAGATGTGCCTCGCTATGACACGATATTACAACAGGCGAGTCTCATCTCGTCAGTTTTTTGTGGGGAGAGGGTATGGAGAAGAAACGAGTTCTCGCTAAAAAACAGGAAGAACAAGTTATCGCCAAAGTGGGAAGGACCCTATAAGGTCGCCGCTATACCTCACCCAAATGCATACATCCTAGAATACGGATATGGAAAAAGATTGAAGAACACGTTCAATGCGGTGCACTTGAAAAAGTTTCGCGCTTAAAAAGGTATCGCCAAAGGCCTACATGTAATTTGTAAATTCATGTTTATGGAACGATTATAGTGCCGCCTCCTCCGGAATGATTACTTAATGACAATGTGCTTAAGTTCAAAATGACTCAACAAATGGCGCCACTATATAACCTCTAAGGCATATTTAAAACGAGTTTAAACGCGCCGCTTTATTAAGTTTAAGTGAAGAAAACTCGAGGGTTGAAAGGTGTCACTCTTAATAAGTTTACAATGACTTATTGGGTCGACGCAGATGTTAAAATAGCGCCAAGGATGAAGTGTTAAATTCATTAAGGGTTTCGTTTTCAAACGACTTAATGAACATAAAGATCTCTCTATAAACACGTGCAAAGCAGTCAAGAATAACTTAGTCAAATGATTAAAGGAAACCCGCTATGGATATTGCAAAGAGCGTCGTGTTTATAAAAATTCCCTCTTACGGGTACTGGCCCAAAATGTGTCGCTACCAAAAAGGGAAATAAAAACATCGAAGAAAACTAACAAGTATAAATAACTATTCTACATGTTGATCTTCTGGAAGCGCCGCATCATCAACAGGAGGAGGCGCTGGAATATGTGGCTCACCGGATGGAAGGGGTGACTGATTGGCCTGCTCCGGCGCGCCCTTAGGAGAAGGAGGAGGGACGCCTCAGAAAATTACGACTCGCTCTCGGAATCTTCCTCAGCTTCCTTTTCCCTACGTCGCATCTCCAGGAAGCTCTTCATGCACTGGAGGCGCGCTACATCAAAATCCGGGAAGAATTTTTTCATGTCTTCCTCGATTGAGATATAAATGGTCATGAAGGTGGAATCACACGCTAAGGTCGCATCCATGTTGAAGGAGACACTCTCTTTGTATTCCTCGACCGGCTGGTCGAGGCGCTTGGGCATATCCTGACCCTATTGCGCCGCCCTCTCCTGAACTTCAGCCGCACGTTGCTCGGCGAATAGGAAATGCGTTTCCAATTTGGCACACTTGATCTTCAAAAGATTGAGTTGCTTGTGGAAGTCATCAACTTGGAGAGAGGCGCAGCTCACCTCGGCAAGCGCCGCCTTCAGACACTCCCCTTTCTCAGCCACCTCAGCGCAGAGGTCTTCTGCCTCGACCTGCTCCTCAACCAGGCATCGCTCAGCGTCTTCCACTTGGCACTCCAAGTCCTTCATATGATGTTCCTGCCCCTCCACATAGCGCACCTTTTCAGCTTTCGCGTGTTCTCATCAAGCAGACTAATTATAGTCTCGCTCATCTGAAGTTGCACTGGGAGCATCTGAAGAAAACAAACTGTTAGGAAAATAAAGGCTGAAGGGATAAAGGCCTAGGGCATACCTGGGAAAATAGCGAGAGTCCACAGTGCACCAAACCCTTAAGAGTGTCGCCTTCGGTCGAGACAGGTATCCTATCACTTGGGGGCAGGCACCCGCTAGCAGATGAAACCCTATATTAGGGCACACTACGGAATTCCCTTTCACCAAAGGAATACCCTTGAGGCGCTCGCAGGGTGTCCAAGTCTCCAAGAGCGTCTCCTCGCTCACATCCGCCCTTAGATCGCGACGCAAATTGAAGATCGGGATAAGATAAGGGATGGCGTTCCACTTCTCCTCAGCCTCGGGTATGGCGTCGCGGTGTTGAGACTCCTCTTGAATTTTATCAACTCATTCGGGAAAAGTGTGCACCAGGGAGGAAAAGAGCGCATCCTCCTTTTCAAACTCCTACGCTGGAATGTCAACCCGAAGCGTGAGAGTCTTCTTTTGGGTAGGCACGCCAGACGACCCCAACAGCACATGGGCATCGCTACTCACCATCTTAGCTGTGGAACTAGTAGAAAACTCGGTGTAAGACCACATGATCATCAAATATGTGATTATAGGAACGCCATACTTCTTAGAGTGAAGAATTCTGAGTTGTCGGCACAGAAGGGTATCATTAGCATAACGAGAGTAATTGACCACACCTTTGTAGGTCTCCACCGCCTCCTGTGTATCTGGGTTGAGAACCTCTTGCGACGCCGTAAGAGGATCCACGTAATCCTCGTAGCGCGCCTTCTTCTTCTCACTCAAGATGGAGGCACGCTTCCTCTTTGAGCCTTCAGGAGCGTTGCCACTTTTTGACGACTTGCGCTCCTTGCACTCCATCTTGTCGTGTTTCTGTTCTAGAATCACAGTAAAGGCATGAGCGATGCACACAAAATCTTGCTATGCAAAGGCGAAATGGAAAGAGTTATTACTCGGCGTGGTGGAGAGGGGCGACGCTCCACAGATAAAATGTTGGTGCGACTTAAATCTTCCTCGGTCGTCGCCTTGGAGATATAAACTGCGTCGTCATGTTCATGCTCGATGATTATTTTGGAGAACGCTTCTACGTCTAATTTAGACAACTCCTCCGCAAAGGGAATCAGATCGCGTAGTGCCTTGGCGTTAAGTCACCAGGAGACGCCTTCATGAAGGAAAAGTACCGATTTTTCCAATTGGAATTTCAGATTTTAAAACCTTGGCCGATGGGACGGGAAGTGTACCATGACCGACTATTTACATCCTGACTACATGAAGCAAAAAGGAAAACACCAAAATGGTTGGAATCAGGGCGATAAAAATGGCGAAAAAGGGTAAGGGAATATGGGTATTCACATTGATGGCAAAAAAAAAAAATTAAAACCGACCCAAACGCGAAGAGCGTTTGTGGAGAGTTGGGTATGGAAAATTCCATAATACGTACACATTTCCACTAACTCGGGACAATAAGAAAATCGCAACCCCACGTTAATTTGAAGGGGGAAGACGATTTCCTCACCCGGTTGAGGAACACTCATAGAATGCTGGTTTTAGGGATCCGCCTCGTCGGGAATAGGATATCGAGGGTAATAGCTATCGTCCATCCCCGATTCCTCGACGACTTTTTCGAAAATTGTTTTTGAAATATAACTGGGTTTAGGGTCGTAAACCCGGGAGGGAAGAAGGGACAACTGTCCTCACGTGCCCATTGAGTCTTCAAACCTTCTTGAGACATGATGCGATGTAGGTGTTTAAGACGTCGGTGGATGCGATCGTCGAAAGAGGCGCACCAAGCAATCTTGTTCTCTATTGAAGGAAAGCCCCACGAAGCGAGCTAAGGAAGGAGTTGGAAGTGCTCAGAAATAACTAAATTGTTAGAGAGAAGTCAGAGGTTTTCCAGAGAGAGAAAGCTTTAATAAAAATATTATATTTAAAAAAAATCCCTCAAAATTTTCCCTTTTAAATTATTTTTAAAATAATATATATTTTTTTAAATATGGATCAATCACATATTGTCATGTCAAATATTGTCCAGTTTTCACAATAAAATAGATGAAGATACCATTTTGTCATAACTTTAAAAATAAAGATAGCATAGTTCGAGTAACAGTTTGTAAATTTATCAAAGTAGTAATTTAGTTATTAACCCATAAATAAATTATAGAAATATTTTTTAAAGGAAGAAGTTAATTATTATATATTTAATCATTCATATACATACATATATATATATATATATATATATTAAATATAAACAACTAGCTAAACTTACATCTTATGTGCAAATTGCTAACTAAACTTCTTTTTTTTTTTCGTGATAAATTGCTAATTAAATTTTCAAGTTAAAACAACTTTTTACCTCCATTAAATTATTATTTTTAACAAAAAAATCTTTAAAATTTCAAAAAAAAAAAAGAAGTATTATAGTAATATAATAACCTCAATGTTTTTTTTTATGTAAGATCACGTATAAATAGTACTCTCAAATTAATAGAAAATGATATATATTATAAAAAAAGAGTCAATGTAAATTGATTATAAGCCACAAAAATTACAACTAAAATTCTGAAAAAATGAATATAACTAAAAAAAAATAAGTATACTATTCTTTTAAAAATATTATAAACAAACATAAAATAGAAAGCATTTATAAAGGAGAGGAGACAATAATATATGGCTTGGATTGGAGAAGGTCAGTAGTTAGTTATTGGTAGGTCTAGTTCGCAAAGTTTTGGGATAGTTTTGCAAACCTTATCAGATATATTATAATTATATTCAAATTCAATTTATAAGTTATAATAATTTTATTTTACTTTATATAAAGATTGAATTCATTTTATCGTTATACCATAATTTTGGGATAGTTTTGCAAATTTTTATAACTTTTATGTTAAGTTAATAAAAAAATTATCAGAGTTAGCCAAAGCTCTATTTTAGAAGTTCAACTAGCAATTCATCAATGTACGAGAGATGATGCTCTCTCTTCTTGATCTTTCTAAATGAGTGTTTATCCTGTCTTCCTGTGTCCAATGTTTGATCACCATACGAGAATTAGTTCCAACGGTGCATCCTCCTCTATTGTCCTTGACCCCATGGAGGCTGAGCAAACTCAAAACAAGGAGTCTATTATGCAACCTATGTCTTACAAATCTAAACTGACCGAAATTATACCGGGGGCTTTTGAGAAAGCTGTGTACCTTGTGTGAAAACCAGCTGTAAATGAAAACCGAAGTGGAGAAGCTTGACTGCGCTGGAATGTTTGAGAGTGAGAGTTTCTGTCGAGAGAATGTCTTAGGGTTTTCATAGATGTACTCCCTTAAATAGAGAAGGAAGTTTAGAATATTACAAAAAGGTCCTATTAGAAAACCAAACATTAATACACTCTAAACTAATCTAAACATAGATAATAGTCCTTAAACTACCAAATCAGTTTGTAATTTAACACTCCCCCTCAAACTGATATTATGATAATTATCTTTCATTCCTAATTGATTAAGTAAATAATAATGTTGTTGACTCCCTAAAGCCTTCGTAAATACGTCTGCAAGCTGATCATTCGTCCTCACGTATTTCGTCTTTAAAATACCTGCATTAATTTGCTCTCTAACAAAATCACAATCAATTTCAATATGCTTAGTTCTTTCATGATACATAGAGTTAGATGCAATCTGTATGACAACTTTATTATCACAGAACAATATAGTAGGAGATTTACTCAAAAAATTTAGTTATTTCAATAAACCTCTTAGCCAAATAATTTAAGAAACTGTAGACCCCATACTTCTATATTCAGCCTCGGCAGAAGACCTAGAAACTGTAGCTTGTTTTTTTTTACTTTCCATGAGATTAGTGAATTTCCTAATTTAATGCAATAACTAGTTACATATCTTCTACTTTCTAAACAACCACCCCAGTCTGAATCACAAAATGCATAAATATCATTATTATTATCAGATGCAAGTAAAATCCCTAAACCTGGTTGGTTCTTGATATATTTTATTATCCTGTAAACAACTTCTAGATGGGATTTCTTTGGTGATTGCATATACTGATTTAAATACTGAACAGAAAAAGCAATATCTGGCCTAGTAACAGACAAATATAATAGTTTTCCTATTAATTTTCTGTATATACTGGGATCAGAAATCAATGCATCATCACTATTCAGCAGAAAATTTTCATCATATCCTTTACTTGTGAGCTTCAGATTTTGCTCCATTGGAGTCTTGCTTACCTTACCACCTAACATTCCAACTTCAGAAACAAGTTCAAGTGCATATTTTCGTTGGCACAAAATGAGACCTTTATCAGATCTAGCTATTTCTATACCAAGAAAATATTTTAGATCACCCAAATCTTTCATTCTGAAATTTGTTTGTAGAGTGTTTTTTAATTATTCAATCAATGATTTGCTATTTCCGGTTATTAGCAGATCATTAACATATACTAACAAGACAACAATTTCAGACCTTTTTTTTTTTGTAAATAAGGAATAATCATGTAAACTTTGAACGTAACCATTCTTTACCAACGCATCGGTGAGCTTGACGTTCCACTGTCTAGATGCCTGTTTAAGTCCATATAAGGACTTCTGCAAACGACATACTAAATGATTCTCCCCCTGTTTGCAAAAACTCGGTGGAACATGCATATAGACCTTTTCATCAAGATCACCCTGTAAAAAAGCGTTAAAAACATCCATTTGATACAAAGGCCAATTTTGTTTAGCTATAATAGCCAAAAGTGTACGAACAGTGACCATTTTTGCAACTGGAGAAAAAGTATCACTATAATCAATACCCTCCTTTTGACTATACCCCTTGGCAACTAATCGGGCTTTGTATCTTTCTAAGGTTCCATCATAATTATACTTAGCCTTGTAAACCCATTTGCAACCAATCGCGTGTTTACCTGCAGGAAGGGGAACTAAAACCCATGTTTTATTTTCTTCTAAGGCTTTGATTTCATCTTGCATGGCCAAAACCCAATGCTCATCTTTAGAAGCCTCGAAAAAATTAGTTGGTTCAGTGAGTCTATCTACCTTATTAAGAAAACACTTGTAGGCCGGATGAATTGAATCATAACAAACATGATGTTGTATAGGATGCATAGTGGAGCAATTATTCGACATTTCATAATCAATGTGCCAAGAAGGTGTTTTTGTTGGTCGGGATGACCGACGTCGCATGTCCATAGGAAGATTTGGGGATCCTTCATTATCATTTGGAGGATCCTCAGAAATTTCTATATCCCCAACTGATTCATCATATGGCATGTTATCAAGTGTAGTATCATTAATATCAAGTGCATTATCAGTAATATCAATAAGTTCATCTTGAAATAACCTATTATCATCAACTGAGGAAGCTTTAAATGGATATGTATGCTCAACAAATCGTACATCATGACTAACAAAAAAAACTTGTGTTGTCAAGTTTAAAATTCTGTACCCTTTTTGGGTCAAGGAATAATCCATCATTACACATGCAACAGATCGGGCAGCTAACTTGTCTGTATTGGGCAAGACTTTCGCATGGAAAAGGGAACCAAACACACACAAATAGTTAATTGTAGGTTTCTTGCCATATAATTTTTCATAAGGTGAAATACCATGCAAAACAGTAGAGGGCATCAAATTAATAAGATAACATGCAGTGAGAATACAGTCCCCCCAATACCTAGAAGGGATACCTGCTTCTAGTTTCAGTGCCCTAGCAACTTCCAACAAATGTTTGTATTTTCGTTCAACAATTCCATTTTGTAGTGGAGTATAAGGACAACTACTCTCATGAATAATCCATTTGTTTAAAAAAAGTGTTTTACAATGGTTATTAAAAAACTCTCTTCCATTATCTGTTCTTGTCCTTTTAACAGTAGTGTTAAATTGATTCTGAACTAAGTTGAAAAAATGTTGTATGATTACAATAACATCAGATTTAAGACTTAGTAAATATGTCCAAGTAGTATGGGAAAAATCATCGACAATGGTAAGAAAAAAACGTTTGTTATCATATGTGGGCTTTTGGTATGGCCCCCATACGTCCATATGTAATAACTCAGAAACAAACCGAGTTTTAGAAGTACTAGAAAGGAAAGGTAAACGATGTTGTCTAGCCATGGGACAAATCGCACAGTCTATTACATTTCTATTTTGAAAAGAAACTGATCTGAGAGAGTTTATTTTTCTTAAGATCTGCATGGGTGCGTGACCAAACCGTTTGTGCAATAAAATGGATTGAGGACTAGGAGGTACGGAGACATGTAGAGCTGATGGTCTTACAGGAGTATCAACAAAATAAAGACCACCAACTTCTTTACCAATCCCCAACACCACTCCATTGCAGAGATCCTGCAGTAATACAAGTTTCGGAAAAAATGTCACAGAACAGGACAGGTCTTGCGTTAATTTTGAAATAGACAGCAAGTTATACTTAAACTCGGGTAAGTAAAACACATTTTTCAGTTTGCTCGAGTTGTTAAAGGGAAAATTCCCAATACCTGAAACTATTGAACAAGAACCATTTGGCAATTGCACATGAGATTCAGTTTTCTTAAAATCAATTAAACAGTCTGATCTGAAACTCATGTGATTGGTTGCTCCCGTGTCAAGTATCCAAGTATTGTAATTCTGTAAAGAGAAGTTGAGAGATGTACCTGAAACATTGGTCATGGCATCGGAGATCGCGACTTGCTCATTCTGTTTACTCAGGAGTTGAGTAAGTTGCTGAAGTTGCTCTATGCTTATCATTCTAGATCCAGAATGAGTAGACTCGAGTGATGTCGGACAGACGGGATTAACCTGTTCGAGTGTTGAACAAACAGAAGAATTGCCTGTGGGATGGTACTGAAAACCTATGGCATTGTTGGCTTGAAATGGTTTCTTTTGGGGGTTAGGACTAGCTACCTTCCAGCCAGCAGGGTACCCACGTTTTTTTAAAAGCAACGATTGACAGTATGACCATTGGTTTTACACTATTCACAAATCAGGTTTCTTCTAGGTGGACGAGGCTGATTGACAACATTGTCCATATAAACGCCTTGTTGAGCAAGGGAGATATTTCGGTGTAATTGGAAAATTCGAGATCCATTGACCTTATTAAACCTATCTTTTAAATCTTTCCAGACATTAAACGCACTCGTGGAATAGACTATTCCGTTCATTAATTCACGGGACACACAGTTCATGATCCAAGCAAAGACAAGAGCATTGCATCTTTCCCAGATACGATGCAAGCCAGGTTCGAAATTTTCTTTGACACACGTTCCATCAATAAATCCAAGTTTGTTTTTAGCGACAAGGGAAATGTGCATAGCACGACTCCAAAAAGCATAACTATCAGAACTAGTTAGCTTTTCAGAGATTAAAGAAAAGCCTAGTGTGTCTGAAGGATGAAGAAAAAAAGGATGGTTACTATCAATTGTTGGTTGAACTGGTGCCACCATGGTCACTGTATTGAGACCAGTGACATCCAATCCAGCTTGGACAGTGGTAGAGTTGGATGAGGATAAGGTAGATGTCATAACTTAAGGTTAACAGAGGTTGCGAGATTAAAAAATATGAAAACAGATCTGCAACCAGAATTTAGAAAAGAAATAGAAGTGAATAATACTCAGATTATGTGTTTATGCATGTCATGAATTTAAATGATGAAATCACTTGCATTAACATATCTAGAAAAAAAAAATCACATATACATGAAACAAGATGCAGGACTAAAAAATAACATACATTATCATGGAGATTATATGGATCCGGATCTGTATTCGACAAGGCATAAAAATCTTAAACAGATCTTAAGGGAACCGTCTAAAGAAGAAAAATGTCTAAAAAATACAGATCTGCAACATATGAGGTTTGCACATCCATATCAAGAAGAGTTACATACGTTTGTGCGGAAAATAAGTAGATCTACAACTAATATCACATGCGTGTTAATATTTCAGTCATCGGATAATAAATCCATGAAAGAAACGCATGTATCGTGCAAATACAACTCTATGCACAACAAACGGTCATAACGTTTCAACAAAAGAAAGAAGAATAATGGAACAAGAAAAAAAAAAACATAGGCAAACTATGAAGTTTATACCAAGGGTACAGATGTAAACCAAATTAGAGAACAAGAACCGAATTGAATCATGTAAGTTTCGGTACAGTTCAAAAACAAGCATACCAGAGAACAAGAATGTTTCGGTACGAATGCTATAAACTTTGAATATACTTCGAAGATGTAAGCTTTGAACATACTTCGGTACAGTTCAAAAACAAATGCTTCAATAAACAGAATGCTTTGAAGCTACGGTAGATATTCGGTACAGAATCAAACCGAACAGAAACTGAATAGAATCATGTAATTATTCGGTACATATTAAACCGAACAGAATGCTTCGGTACATATAAAAAAACGATTGCTGTAAGCTTTGACAGAAAAAAAAATGATGTAAACTGAATGAATGGGTTGGTTCTCGTAAGTAATCAAAGATGAAGTGATAAGTCAAACATACTGTATACAAAATGTTATTTCATGTCAGTAAATCAACATGGAAGCTACTATATATATATATATAACAAAATGTTGTTTTGAGATGGGTTTCACGACAAGTTCAACACATAAGCAAGCGAAGGAAGAAAAGACATGGAAGAGATGTACCTGACTGGCGCGGAAGCACGACGAGGATCAGAAGAAGCTATAAAAGTCTTGATGTCTCTGATACCATGTGAAAACCAGCTGTAAATGAAGAACTGAAGTGGAGAAGCTTGACTGCGCTGGAATGTTTGAGAGTGAGAGTTTCTGTCGAGAGAATGTCTTAGGGTTTTCATAGATGTACTCCCTTAAATAGAGAAGGAAGTTTAGAATATTACAAAAAGGTCATATCAGAAAACCAAACATTAATACACTCTAAACTAATCTAAACATACATAATAGTCCTTAAACTACCAAATCAGTTTGTAATTGAACACCTTGATCATCTTATCTTCGACGACATGGAAGATGAAATAGATGAATTTCCTGAAGTGGAATGCATTAAAAAAATTTCTTCACAGGAAGAAAAGATGATAATGAGGAAGAAACATGCCCTTGACATAATCATAAAATTGTTCGGCAAAACAGCTGATTACCTCTTCCTTGTTAGGCGTCTGAAATTGATATGGAAAGCAATGAGCAATTTTGAGATTATGGATCTTGGTTATGGCTTCTACAAAGTCGCTTTCCAATGTAAGGAGGATCTTGATTCAGTGTTGAGAAATGGACCTTGGTTCATTAAATCTGCTTTCCTCACAATGAGGATGTGGGAACCGAAGTTCCAACCTGCAAAAGCTAAACTATATGCTGCTGCAATTTGGGTAAGAATTTCTCTACTTCCTTCGGAATACTATGAACCGAATTATTTGGAGAAAATTGGAAATCATTTGGGAACACTTCTGAAGAGTGATACTTCAACAGTTAACGGGGAAAGGGGAAATTTGCACGTTTCTGTGTGCAAGTTAATATCATGGAACCTCTGCCCCTCTTCGTGAAAATTGACAACATTCAATTGGAATTGGTTTATGAAGGGATATTATCCCTGTGTTATAGTTGTGGTAGGGTTGGTCACAAGGAAAATATTTGTGAGCTCAAAATTGTTTAGCAAGCATCAGAACAAATGAAGAATCCAACCAAGGAGACATATAACCAGAGAGAATGGAGTAATCAAGCGATTCTGGAAAGACGAGAACAAGGACACTATTATTTGTTTGATACCCAAGTTTAACAACCCCTCTTTGGTTAGCCAATTCTGTCCCATCAGTCTTTGCAACACAGTTTATAAAATGATTTCCAAAGTAATTGTTGTTGGGTATCGATAGTGACGGCCCAGTAAGAAAAGGCCTCGAAGGCCCAATAACTATAGAGGGGGTAAACCCATGACATCCGAACCGGATCAGCCCAAGTACAAGCCAAACTTGGCCCACCATCGAGTAATCCAGAATCGAGCCCAAAGTCTATAGAGACGCCAAAGGCTCTCAGACTGCTCGCCATTCTCTACCAAGTCGCGACCTTCCACTGCTCGACATGGGAGTGTTCGCCCCGAAGAGAGCCTTGCCTCTCTCCTCTGGTCCCACTAAACCGTTAATAACAGAGTGGCCAAGATATCCCGCATATCTCGGTCACATATTCACTAAAGATTAGATTTGGTAACTGCAATATCTCGAAGTAACTGCCATATCCCACGATCCAAATCTTCAGCAACTCAATATACATTAAGATATTCAGTTGCCTTTATACGGTTCTATCTCTCTTACCCTATAAATACCCTTGCTTTACATACGTTCTTTACGTTTTGAGTTTTATACACACACATACTCATTTAAGCATCGGAGAGGGACCCAGAGGCACCCCCTCTGTTGCGCTCCCCTACTTGCAGGTTCACCGGAGTTGGAGCTGAAGCGTCATCCCAACCTTGTCTGGCATTCAATTCACTGCCAGATCAGCATTCAGGATTTCACGATCCAACATTTGGCGCCGTCTGTGGGAACTTGATAACTCGATCCCAAAGCAACCGTCGGAATCAGACTAGGGAGCGATCCTCAGATAGCTCTGATTCCGCCGCCGCTTCACCGCTTCAACAAGAACCTGCCAGCCGAGCAGGAGTTAATGCTGTTCCTCTGCGGACAGCTCGAGAACATGTCGGTGATTCAAGACCGACCCCAGCTGCTGATCAAAACGGAGCCCCTGCACCGCAGACAGTCCACATTGCGGGGCAGGATATTAATTTAACCCCCGAGATGGTCTCCCTGCTGGAAGCCATCCTAGGACAGGCGCGCCGCCAAGCCCCTGCTCCTCAGGAAAACAATCCCTCTGCTCCTAAGGAAAACCACCGCCCTGCTGCCACAGGGCCTTCACCTTCAGAAGCGGCCAATCCTGGTCCTGTTGCGCCTCAGGAGGATCAGGAGATGACGTCAGGTCAGCAGTCCCTACCTCCAGCACACACCAAGGAGCCAGCAGCCGCATATACTGCCAATCCTTCTGGTCCGCCTCCACCCGGAGCCTCTCCCATGTACTGCACTGTGGATCAGATGGATGACCTCCTCAACAAAAGGCTCCAGGAAAGACAGTTGACAGTCATAGCTCCCTTCAAGGAGCAGTCCTCTCATCCATTCACCGACGCACTCGTCGCTGTCAAAATCCCGAAGGATGTGGTTGCTCGGGCCATACCTGAGTATAGCGGTGGAGGAGATCCCACCGTACATGTCAACAAGCATGAGGCCTCCCTTCTGGGTAAATCAAACGATCCCAATCATTTGGCTTTGCTATTTCCATCTACTCTTTCGGGCTCGGCTTCGTCCTGGTTCTTCGGCCTCCCTGCAGGATCAATCGGAACTTGGGCAGAGTTAAGAAGCAAGTTCCTGGAGAGATATATGGGCGAGCGCCAATTGCTGAAGAGCGTGGTCGCCCTTGACTCGGTCAAACAGCAGCCTGGAGAGTCGCTGTCCAACTTCTACGGGCGTTTTCATCAAAACGTCACAGAATTAGAGGTCATTCGGGCATTCTACAGAGGTCTGGATGTGGCCAACAAGGCCTCGAGAAAGCTGCGAAACAGCTATCACGTGAAGGATATAGAGACATTGGAGGAGTTGGCGTCCAGAGCAAAAGGTTTCATAGACCTTGAACGCGCAAACATCGAGGCTAATCTCCTGACGACCTCGCTAAGGGTAACCCATGAACCCCGACGCGATGGTAAGAAGGAGATAAAGAAGGAGAAGAAGGGAAAAGAAAGTAATCCCCGAGTCGAGTCTCTTCCAGCACCTCGCCATCCAGAGGTCCCTGAGTACTTCACGCCTTTAAATAGGCAGATCTCAGCGGTACTAGTCGAGATGGAGAGGAGATCCTTGGCGAGGCCACCGATGCCTCGCCGAGGTGGGTTACCCATGGGCAAGGATGTCGAGAGCTATTGCAGATACCATAAGTGCAAGGGCCATAAGACAGACGATTGTAAGATTCTGAAGCGAGATATAGAGAGGCTGATTCAGGGGGGAATGTTGAAGGAATTCGTGGCAGGGCGAGACCGAAGTCGAACGCCCCCCAGGAGACATCGTTCACCAGCCCCTGCAGATCAAGCTGAGCCTTCTGGAAGCAAGAGGAGAGTGAATCTGATTGCGGGAGGATTCGGCGCAGGCGGCGAGAGGTCAAGCGCCAGAGAGGTCTACGCCACTCAGATCTCTACGGCAGTTCAGTTGGGGAAGCGGCCAAGACCTGAAGAAAACATTGTCATCTCATTCTCTGAAGATGATTTGGCACATGTCACCACGCCCCACAACGATGCTCTGGTCATTACGGCAGATATTGACGGCTGTGATGTTGCAAGGATTCTGGTCGACGGAGGCAGCTCGACAGACATCCTGTTTCTGGACGCCTTCGAAAAGATGGGCAAATCCAAACGCGACCTGAAGAGGGTCGACTTTCCGCTGATCGGATTTGCGGGAAGAACAACTTATCCACTGGGGGCTATAACCATGCCAGTGATTTTTGGCGAGGGGTGGAAAAGCATCAAGGTGTCGGTCACTTTCCTGGTGGTCGATTCACCTACATCCTACAACGCCATCATAGGGAGGACCACGATCAACCCAAATAAGATTGTGGCCTCCACTGTCCACCAGAAGATGAAGTTCCCCACTCCGAACGGGATTGGAGAAGTGCTAGGAGATCAGCCTTCCTCGCGGCAATGCTATGTGAACTGTTTACGCAGGAAGAACCAAAGGGAGGCGCTCGCCATCGAGACAGAGGCCGATCCCCGCGAGGAATTGGCTCGACCAGCACCCATGGAGGAATTGGAGGAGGTCGAGATCGATGGTCCAGACAAAAAGGTGCGCATTGGGACCACCTTGAAAGAGGATCAGAAGGAGGCCATGACCGCCCTCCTCAAGGAATTCAAAGAGCTCTTTGCCTGGCAGCCGAGCGACATGCCAGGAATCAGCACAGATATTATCTCTCATGAGCTCAGGATAGACCCCTCCATCAAGCCGATCGCCCAAAAGAGAAGATCGTTCGGGACTGATAAACGTTTGGCGATCAGGCAGGAAGTCGGCAGGTTGATTGAAGCTGACTTCGTCAGAGAGGTAAGATTCCAGAGCTGGGTCGCCAACCCAGTTTTGGTCAGGAAATCTAACGGAAAGTGGAGGATGTGCGTCGACTTCCGCGACTTAAACAAGGCTTGCCCCAAAGATTCATATCCCCTTCCAAGAATTGATCAGCTAGTCGATGCTACCTCGGGTCATGAGATGCTGAGCTTCATGGACGCCTATTCAGGCTACAACCAGATCAGAATGCATCCAGAAGACGAGGCCCACACGGCTTTCTATGCCGACGGGGACATTCTATGCTACAAGGTGATGCCCTTTGGTCTCATCAATGCCGGGGCAACTTATCAGCGGATGGTGAACCGACTGTTCCAGGACATGCTGGGAAGGAACATGGAGGCCTACGTAGATGATATGCTCGTTAAATCCATCAAAGGCAGTCCTCATACCACCGACCTCCGTGAAGCTTTTGAATGCATGAGGAGACACAGCGTTCGCCTGAACCCAGCAAAGTGCGCCTTTGGAGTCAAGTCCGGGAAGTTCCTGGGTTTTATGGTCAGCGAAAGGGGCATTGAAGCAAACCCGGAAAAGCTAAAGGCCATAGAAGAAATGAAGTCGCCAACCTGCCATAAGGAAGTCCAGTGCCTGAACGGCCGACTAGCTGCTCTTAACCGCTTCCTTTCCAAAGCAAGCGACAGGTCCCTCCCGTTCTTCAAAACCTTGAGGGCCAACCGCAAGTTCGAGTGGACGCCAGACTGCGAGGAAGCATTCTAGTCCTTGAAAAGGCATATTCAAACACTCCCAGCTCTGGCAAAACCCGTTCCAGGCGAGCAGCTTTTCCTCTATTTAGGCATTAGCGATGTGGCAGCCAGTGCTGTCTTAATAAGGGAGGAGAATAATGTTCAGAGTCCAGTGTATTTTATTAGCAAAATGTTCAACTCAGCAGAAATAAAATATGTCCAGATTGAGAAGTATCTCTATGCCTTAGTTATTGCTGCTCGGAAGCTGAGACCTTACTTTCATGCGCACGACATCACGGTCCTCACCAATCAACCTCTCAAAAACTTCCTGATGAAGCCAGATTCTTCAGGAAGAATGGTCAAGTGGGCGATCGAGCTCAGCGAGTTCAGGATCAAATTTGCGCCAAAAACGGCCATCAAAGGTCAAGCACTAGCTGATTTCATAGTGGAAAGCACGAGTAACGGTCAAGCGGAGGCAGAAAACAGGCCAAGTCAGTCAGCAAACGACAATCAAATCTGGGAACTCTATACGGATGGGTCTTCATCAAAAGAAGGCTCGGGGGCAGGTTTAATTCTTATTCCTCCTGAGGGCGAGCCTCTGAAATACGCGATCGCCTTGACATTCCCGGCGACCAATAACGAAGCAGAATACGAGGCTCTTATCACTGGACTCAGACTAGCAAAAGGAATGGGTATAGCTGCGCTTAAAGTAAAAAGCGACTCAGAGCTCATTGTCAATCAGGTTAATGGCGCATACGAGGCAAAGGGAGAAAAGATGAAGAAATATCTCGGCATTGCCAAAAAGCTGGTCGCAGAAATCCCAAATTTCGCGATTGAATTCATTCCTCGCCAAGAAAACCAGATGGCAGATTCTCTAAGTAAGCTAGCCTTCGGAGGGGCGACAATCCAGGATGTGCAATTTCTGGAAAAGGCCCTATGTTCAGTCCTTGAAAACAGAGCAGAGATCTTCAACATTCAAGAACAGGTCACCTGGATGACCCCGTTCCAGAATTATTTGAAAGAAGGCATCCTCCCAGAGGACGAAGGCGAATCCACTAGGATTAGAAGACTCGCAGCCAGTTATCTAATCATCGATGGAGAACTCTACAGAAGAGGTTATTCGACGCCTTACTTGAGATGTGTTGCTCTGCCCGAAACAGAAAAAGTTCTTCGAGAAGCTCATGAAGGGGCAGCAGCATGTCATGAAGGCGCTCGATCGCTAAGCAGAAAAATATTCAGATTGAGATATTACTGGCCGACCTTGGGAAAAGACGCAGCCGAATTAACACAGAAGTGTGAAATTTGCCAGCAGTTTGCACCACGATCGGGTCGACCATCGACATTATTATCCCCAATGGCGGGTGCCTGGCCCTTCGCTCAATGGGGAATCGATATATTGGGTCCTTTTCCCATTAGCACTGGTCAGCGTACTCACATTATAGTGGCAATCGACTACTTCACTAAGTGGGTAGAGGCGAAAGCTCTAGCTTCGACAACGGAATTCCAAGTTATCAAGTTCCTGCAAGTCAACATATTCTCCAGGTTTGGTATTCCCAAAATACTCATCAGCGATAATGGTCCGCAATTCGTTGGAAAGGAGTTAAAATGGCTCTGTGAAGAGTATCATATCGACCATCGTTTCAGTTCAGTACATCACCCTCAAACGAATGGGCAAGCTGAAGCAGCCAACAAGGTTGTCTTAGCAGGACTCAAGAAAAGGGTTCGAGCATTCAAAGGGAACTGGGCAGACAAACTGGAAAACGTATTATGGGCAATCAGAACAACTCCTAAGGCGGCCACAGGAGAAACGCCTTTCAGTTTAGTGTACGGATCAGAAGCAGTAGCACCAGCTGAATTAGCAGTGCCTACCCACAGAGTCCTACACTTTAACACGGAGGCAAATGAGATCGAGCGCAGAACTGACCTCGACTTAGCAGAGGAAAAGAGATGGCTCTCGGAAAAAACACAGGCAAAGATGCGCTTGGCGACCGCTCGGTATTTCAACAGAAAAGTTAGCGCTCGCCAATTTTTCGTGGGGGAGATGGTTATGAGAAGGAATGAATTCACAAGGCTGGACAGTAAAAACAAACTTTCAGCCAAATGGGAAGGACCATACAAAGTAGTAGAGATCGCCGCACCAGGATCCTACTATTTGGAAACCATCGAAGGCGAGAGGTTACCCAGTCCATTTAATTCTGAGCATTTAAGAAGATTTTATGCATAGTTTGTAATCAAACTGATTATGTCAATAAAAGAAAGCCATTCCTTCATAAAGCGCGTCCACTCGAAGCAAGCTGAAGCCAAAAAGCCCTGACGCCAAAGTCAGGCCTCAAAAGCCCTAGCAACAAAGCTAGGCCAAAAGCCCTAGCAACAAAGCTAGGCCAAAAAGCCCTGACGCCAAAGTCAGGCCACAAAAGCCCTAGCAACAAATTTAGGCCAAAAGCCCTGACGCCAAAGTCAGGCCACAAAAGCCCTAGCAACAAAGCTAGGCCAAAAGCCCTAACAACAAAGTTAGGCCAAAAAGCCCTAGTAACAAAACTAGGCCAAAAAGCCCTAACAACAAAGCTAGGCCAAAAGCCCTAACAACAAAGTTAGGCCAAAAAAGCCCTAGTAACAAAACTAGGCCACAAAATCCCTAACAACAAAGTTAGGCCTCAAAAAACCTGACGCCAAGAGTCAGGTAAAGCCCTGACGCCAAAGTCAGGCCAAAAGCCCTAGCAACAAAGCTAGGCCAAAAGCCCTAACAACAAAGTTAGGCCAAAAGCCCTGACGCCAAAGTCAGGCCACAAAAGCCCTAACAACAAAGTTAGGCCAAAAGCCCTGACGCCAAAGTCAGGCCACAAAAGCCCTAGCAACAAAGTTAGGCCAAAAGCCCTGACGCCAAAGTCAGGCCACAAAAGCCCTAACAACAAAGTTAGGCCTCAAAAAACCTGACGCCAAGAGTCAGGTAAAGCCCTGACGCCAAAGTCAGGCCAAAAGCCCTGACGCCAAAGTCAGGCCAAAAGCCCTGGCGACAAAGCCAGGCCAAAAGACCTAGCAAAATGTTTGGCAAAATAAAAGCTCTGATGCCAAAGTCAGGCCAAAGAAAGTTTAGGCGATCACTATTGATGATAAAGCCTGACAAACTACGAATCCCCTGTTATGCCAACACCTCAAAGGTTTAAATTTCAAAGAAGCTAATATCTCTTTGAACTTAGAAGTTTACACTTTTAAGTGTCAAAAGTGTTATCCTTGGAAAGTTTAACTTATGATTGGTCTAAGGCTTTAAGGGTCGACGACATTACCAAGCAAGGAAAAAGTGGAAAGTAATTATGAGTAAGATATTGGATAGCTGAATATGTTCAAAGTCGATTAAAGGCTCAAGAATATAAAGGCATTCAATAGAAAAACCCAAGTCTTCGATAAATAATTACAAACCAAAAACAGAAAACACAAAAATGGCTATCTAAAAAAGATAAATATGGTCGCCAAGGAGTTGGGGACTTCAAGCTTTGGGGTTCTCGGGGGCAAGGGCGCTCTGCTCGCCTTCGGGAGCAGAAGTACCAGGCTCGCCTTCAGGAGCAGCCTCCCCAGCAACAGAGGGCTGCGAAGGCCGACTCCGCAGGAAGGTCTTCAAGGAGGCAACTTCCCCAAGAGGAAAGGTGGGATCAACCGCCTGGACCTCCTCCACCAGTTCTTGGAGAAACTCGGCGATGGTCGACTTCATCACCTTCAAGGCCTGGTCTTCAAAGTCCTCAGAGGCCTTGAACTCCTCAACCACGGCTTGGGGTGAAGGAACCGCCTTCAGCTGATCAGCCATATGGTTCTTCTCCTCCTCTAGGGCGACCCCCCTAGCTTCGGCAGCATCCCTCTGGGCCTCCGCGGCGACCCTAAGAGCGTCTGACTCGACCAACTGGGCACGAGCTTCCTTCAACTCGGCCTCCAGGCGAGCACGGACCGCCTCCCCTTCATCAAGGCACTGATGAAGGGCCTCAGCTTCATGAAGGAAGGCTGCAGCATCAGCCTCCCTCTTCTTGACATCAGCAAGGAGGCGCTGCTCCTTCCTGAAATACTCCTCCCGGGCGCCGTCCACCAAGGTGATTGCCATGTCAGCGGTCTTCTTGATGGCCTCCAACTGCCCGGGGGTGACCCCTGTGCTTCGGTATTGCTCCAGCTCGACAAGCAGATCAGAGTGCTTGTCGGCGAGCTCGCCGAAAACGCGGCCGAGGATCACCTCTTCCCGAACGAGCTGACAACAAAAGCACAAGGAAAATGTCAAGTCATCAAAAATGAAAAGGAATGACAAGGAATAAATAATGGAAAGAAGGCGAGATCATACCAGGGCAACTCGTTCGAAGTGGGTCCGTAAGAACCCCTCGATCTGAGGAAGCTCCGTAGGGACGATCGAACGGTCCTTGGGAGGAATTATCCCATCAAGGAGCCGCATGCACATATCCGGGCTACCCCGTAGGCTCTTCTGGGCGGGGTACCCCTTCTTGGCAAGGTCCCCACAAGGGACCCAAGGCCTCCGAGAGTCCCCAGCCTTAAAAGGCTGGAACAAGCTCGCCATGGAGCAGTACTCCTCGGCGGGAGCCCTCGAGGAGCTGGAAGCAGCAGGCCCCTTCTTTTGGGCCCCAGACTCCTTAGTAGGAGCCGTGGGCACTGAAGAGGCGGGAGGCGCCAAAGACAAGGCCTTCTCCTTAGCGGCGGAAGGGCCCTGAAGAGAGGGAGAAGGAGACGCCGTGTCCAAACCCTTCCCTTTGCTGGCAGAAAGGCCCTTAGGAGGGGAAGGAGGAGGATGTTGGTCGACATCAGGGTGCTCTTCACTCCTGACCTTCTTAGAAGGAGGAGGAGGAGGGTCCCGGACCACGTCCGCCAAGGACTCCACTGCAAAGCAACAAGACAATAAGTCAGGAGTCAGAGAACCGCAGAATGTAAAAACATTAAATCAACAAAAGGCGAGGTAGTACCTGGTTGACGAGGGCCAGTAGTGGCCGAAGGAAGCGTCTCCTCGGGCTTCCTCTTGGTCGAACGCCTAGAAGGAGGAGGGGGAGAGCTTAGCAGCATTTGGTCGGAGGACAATCCCGCCGATCCCTGGTCATCAAAGAGACCTATCAGTTTTTTGCTCTTGCTTACAACCTTCCCTACAAGTAATAAAACAAGGGAAGAGTTAGAAAATTACTCAATCATCAAAGATTGGCGTAGCTTGATGAATGCCCGCCATCTCAAGGGCATTCTCGGTAGTCTCCGCCACTGAGCGGATGGACTTGAACTGAGATGACCGATGCAGCCGATATAAATCGTCGATGGCATTCCGATCACTCCCGGACAATTCTTCGAAGGAGGGAGGAAAATCCTTGTCCGGAGCAAACAATTTCCAAGGTACGCCCCCCTTATACAAGAAGTAAAACTTCTTGTAATTGGAGTTAGTGGCCCGGAAATCATCAATCAGGCGGACATGGACGTTCCAAGCCCATCCTTGAGGGCCTCCCCACTCCGAAAACTTCGGCCAGCGGGATTGGAAGTGGTGAAAGTGGTTAGCCCCTGCTGCCAGTCGGAAGAAGCACCGGAACAGGGCCAGTGAATATACCCATTCCTGGCGTAAGCATAGGAACTTGAAGCCGACCCACATCCTGAGGGCATTCGGGACAAGCTGTGTGGGGTGAATCCCGTAAAACTGACACAAGGTCTGTAAATCCTCACAGAGAGGAAAACGCAACCCAGCATCGATCTGGGCCGCATAAATGTAAACCTCTCCATCGTGAGGAAAATGCAGACCTAGGCCAGGATACCTAGGAGCATCCTCCGCACTGAAGCCACCAAGCGCCACCATGGTCTTAAAGTAAGCCGGCTTCAGTTCGTTAGGCTTGATATCTACTCAGAATGATTCAAGTATGGCACAGCAAGTATAAAAACAAAGGAAAACAGAGGATATTGCCAAAATAGAGCAATAAAAGGGCGAAAGTTTACCTTTTGGGGAAAAAATAGGCGTGTTCAGCTCAGGACCATCTACCACCACTGGGGTGGCCGCAGACCTTCCCACGTCAGGCTGTTTCCCCGCTGAGGAGGGCACAACTTCATCCCTAATGGTCAAGGGAACACCGACATTCTGAGGGGCGCTGGCTTTGTTAGCACCCTTGATGGCCATGTGTTTTATTCGCTGACTTCTGGGGGCCATGGAAATGGTCGAAATGAGAACTGAAGAGGATTGAAAGAGAAAGGAAAGGTTTGCAGCGAAGTTCTGGAAATCTGAAGGAGTGGATGAGCGTAAAAAACAAAATGTAGAAACTGACGTTTCTTATATAGATCAAGAAGGGAGCAACCGCCACGAGCAAATCGAAGCGACACAGAGGAATGATGGCACCTTTTTGGAAAAAACCGAAGCAATGTCAGAATTCCAAAAGACACCTTGGGGAGACAGACGGTTGGCTGAAATGGACAGCTGTCAGACTACCCTGGGTTTACGGAAAAGTAAATGTCAGGCGTGCCTCAAGGGACCGTTCGATTTCTGGACAACTGTGCAGTTATTAAATGCTAAAATTCCACTAGGGAGACAAGGTGGTCGCCAACGCACTAATAAAGCTTTAGCAGAAATACCTCGGGTAGGTAATGATCGCCTAACTAAGAAAGATAGACTTCCATAAGCCTGGGTCACCTCGAGTGATCGCCAAAAGGGAATAAAAGGAAGGATATTCTTTCGGCTTTGAACAGATAAGGAATTGCTCGCCAAATGAGCTAGAAGTGTCTCAAAGGCACTGAACCATTACCAAAGACGTCACTATCTAAAACCCTACCAGGAAATCAAGCTCGACTGAAGGAACTTCAATCAAGCTTCGGGGGCAAATGTTGGGTATCGATAGTGACGGCCCAGTAAGAAAAGGCCTCGAAGGCCCAATAACTATAGAGGGGGTAAACCCATGACATCCGAACCGGATCGGCCCAAGTACAAGCCAAACTTGGCCCACCATCGAGTAATCCAGAATCGAGCCCAAAGTCTATAGAGACGCCAAAGGCTCTCAGACTGCTCGCCATTCTCTACCAAGTCGCGACCTTCCACTGCTCGACATGGGAGTGCTCGCCCCGAAGAGATCCTTGCCTCTCTCCTCTGGTCCCACTAAACCGTTAATAACAGAGTGGCCAAGATATCCCGCATATCTCGGTCACATATTCACTAAAGATTAGATTTGGTAACTGCAATATCTCGCAGTAACTGCCATATCCCACGATCCAAATCTTCAGCAACTCAATATACATTAAGATATTCAGTTGCCTTTATACGGTATTCAATTCACTGCCAGATCAGCATTCAGGATTTCACGATCCAACAATTGTCAAAAGGATGAGACCCCTCATGGAGCATCTTATATCTCCCTTTCAAGGGAGTTTTATTCCTGGTAGAAGAGCGGTTGATAATGTGGTTATTCTTAGAGAAGTTCTGGAGTCTCTTAAGAATAAAAAAGGAAAATCTTTTTTGATGGTTTTACAACTGAACTTGGAAAAAGCTTACGATATGCTTGAATGAGATTTTCTCTATAAAACATTGGTTCATTTTAAATTTTCTGTCTCTTTGACAAAAGTTATCATGGAATGTGTCTCTTCTACCAATGTTTCGATTCTCCTGAATGGGGGTAAATTGGAGAATTTCTCTCCATCCCGTGGCATTCGTCAGGAAAATCCTCTATCTCCTTATCTTTTCATCTTGTACATTGAATGCCTGAGCTTCCTCATTGAGGAGAAAACTACCAAGGGTATATGGATCCCCTTAAAGTTGGGTAGGGGATCAGTTGCTTTATCTCATCTCCTTTTTGCTGATGATCAGAATTGTGAGACTATGAAAAGAACTTTGGATAATTTTTGTTCTATCTCGGGCCAAAAGGTGAATTTTGCTAAATCCCAAATTGTATTTTCAAAAAATTTGGATGATGCCTAATCTCTGGTTCTGTCTATAATGTTGAACTTAAAAAAAGTAGACAAATTGGATTCTTACTTGGGTTTTTCAATGAACTTGTTGAACAAAAGAGTTAGCTCTTTTAACTTCATTTTGGACAGAATCAGGAATAAACTTTCAGGATGGAGGTCTAAATTGTTATCTATGGCTGACAGAAATGTCCTCATAAATTCAGTTATGACCACTATTCCATCTTTATATAATGCAATGCACGGCTCTTCCGATTGGGATTTGCAAGGGGTTGGACAAGTTAAGCAGAGATTTCTTGTGGGGATCTACAGAGGATAAAAGTAAGATCCATGCTTTAAATTGGAATTCTGTTACGCTCCCAAAATATTTTGGAGGTTTGAATATTCCTATTACCAGAGAAAGAAATCTAGCTTTACTTGCCAATTTCTCATGGAGATGTCAGAATAATACTAGCCCTTGGGCTAAAATTCTGAAGTTCAAATATTTGAACCCAAATCGGAAACTCAACAGATTGGGATCCAAGAATGGGAAAACATTGGTTCAGGGAAGTCGAACCATGGACAAAGGTATGGGTTGGGTTATTGGTGAGGGAGATAAAGTTAATGTTTGGTCTGACTCGTGGATGGGAAAAACAAATCTTAGATCGATCATTAGTGGTCCCCTAAATTGGAACAAGGAAAAGCTTCTTGTAAAATATTTAATGAGGGAATCGGGGGAATGGGATTTCTCTCATTTATCCTTCCATCTTCCTGATGAAGTCAAAGAGAAAATTTGGGCATTTCCGAGAGGTTCTTCGGTTGTTATGCAGGATAGATTAGTTTGGATAGGAGACCCGAAAGGTATTCCGTCTGTGTCTTCTGTTCATCATTTAGCACGAGAGAATCAGGAATCTAGAGCTGGTCTCAAGAAACTGAGATTCGATCTGGAAGTGTGATACCATCCCGCGCATAAAATCCTTCCTATGGTTGTGTAACCATAATAGTCTTTTCACGGTGCAGCTACTTCACAAAAGGGGCATGAATATTAACCCCATTTGTCAGGTTTGTAGTATCCGAGAGGAAAATATTAAACACATCCTTCAGGATTGCATGGTTGCGAGGAAAGTTTGGAATGATATTGGTATTCCTTATGGTTTAACTGACTTCTATTTGTGTAATCTCTCATCTTGGCTTGAGTTGAAATGCAGGTTCAATCATTTTCATGCGAAAGGAATTGAATGGAGATTTATCTTCCCATCGACCATTTGGTTCCTCTGGAAGAATAGAAATTCTTATGTTTTCAATAACCCTCCTATTTCAGTTGATGTCCTTACGTTAAGTTTGATTCAGGCTAAGAGTATCTCAGACAACTTCAAGAGGGAAAAGATTCATCAGAGAATAAAGACCATCCGAGTGGTTGGACGCCTCTGGAACATGGATGGTTTAAACTTAACACGGATGGCTCAGCAATGGGGAACCCAGGCCCGGCAGGAGGAGCGGGGGTAATGCGAAATGAATGGGGAGGTTGGATAAAAGGCTTCCAAAGACGTATTGGAATCACCAATAGTCTCGTGGCGGAACTGTGGGCTATAAGAGACGATTTAACTATGGCAGCGGATTTGGGAGTGCAAAATCTACACGTCGAAGTAGACGCACAAGAAGCAATTAACTTGATAATTGAGGATCCAAATGCAGATAGACCATTAATGCCTCTCATATTGGATTGCAGGAAACTTATTTTGGATTTTAACAAATTCAAAATCAGGCACGTGTTCCGGGAAGCGAATGGGGTGGGAGATGCTTTGGCTAAGGAAACTGTTAATTTGGATGATCCCTTTCATACTATAACGAATCCTCCCTCGGACATTTTGAAGCTACTTATGTTTGATAGTGAAGGAAAATCCACTACTAGAATAGTTAAAAACAATTAGTATTTAGTTTTGGTTTGTTGTAATTTCTATTCTACCAAAAAAAAACTAGCAATTCATCATGAAAAAAAGCTTAACTAATAATTTGCATAGGTATAATTTCAGTTAGCGATTTGATATTTAACTCTCTCTCTATCTCTCTCTCTATATATATATATGGGAGATTATATTTGCAGATCATCGACTACTTTATACAGACCACTTTTGTTGAAATAATAAAATGCCCAAATAGCATTTTACATATTTGTCCTTACTAAGTTTAAGGAAATTGATTATTAAATCGACCTCCTGTTTTCGTAGTTACTAAATCGACCCCATATTATCAAAATTGTGAAAAATTATGCTTTTAGCAAGTTTTGAACCCTAGACCTCTTACATACTAGCTAGAAGGTTTACCACTATACTAGTAATTCCAATTGCTTTCTTATATACTTCGAATATAGTTATTGAAGCAACTCTCATATTATTGTATTAAACATCTCATGTTTATTTATTGATGATTTTTAGTAATTAACATTTGTTCAACGTTGTTTGTTTAATTATAGTTTTAATTTAATTATGTATCTACTAATCAATTTTTTTTTAAACTTATTGAAAAATAAGTACTTTTCTAAATTTAGTATTTATAGACTACTAGAATACTCATTTTGAAAATATTTTTTCAATCATCTCTAAAAAATTAGAAAGACTATAATATGTAGATAATTAAATTAGAACTCTAACACATATGATGCTAGGTTTCAATTTTCCCATCAACCATAAAATTTGGTCAAATTTATAAAAATTGTAAAAAATTACCAACACTATTGTTATCAAATTTTATAATCGATAACAAAAGGGAAAAGTCTGAAAAACGCTCATCATGTTTGAGGAAAATGGTTTTTGGTACGACTTGTTTTTTGACGATGGTTTTTGGTATAACATGTTGCAAATTAATGGTAATTGGACCTTCCGTTCACCTGTCGTTTAATTGTCTCGTTAAGTAGTCACGTGTTTCTCAGGTGATCTTCAATTTTCCTTATTTATTTAAACAACAATTAATAAAAGACAATAATACTCTTCTCTTCCCTCGTTTCCTTACCTGAAGGAATGATTTTCGGTTTCAATCATGTTAATCTGTTGCTGTAATGGTGAAGGAGATTCTGTCGGAGCTGTTTCCAAGAGAAGCGCAATGGAGTCCGAGCTCTTCTCTGAGATCTGAATCAGCCGTCACTGATCCTTCTTCGGGAATGCAGCAAACGTCGCGTTCCTCGCGAAATCAGCAGGGTAATGTTAAACCAGATACATGATTGTTTTTAGAAAAAAAATATATTATTTGCTTGGTAAAAATTTTGGGTTGTAAAGTTAAGATCTTTAACCACACCCGATAATGAAATTTCATCTCATTTCCTCCTCCCCGCAGATTGTTTCAGTTGTTCTCGGTTCTTTTGGACAATCTAGTTTCGGTAGCAGTGCTGAGGCGGTGAGTCTTTTTTAATTTGATTAAACCACTTATATTCTTACTTGCACTTCTATCCATTTTTTATGATGATATTTGTATGTCTAAAAAATATGGTCCACAGAGATCTGACAGAACTTCATGTGCAACCAATGCATCGAACTCAAATCAACCAGAATCTGAACAAACAAGGGGACCTTCTGAGAGATGGCATGGTGCTTTTGGACTTCCAGCATCAGTTTCATTTGGGCAGCCTTCAGTGAGTTTTGTCCCATTTGAAGGCAACTAAAGCTGCGACAGTTCCTCATTTCCCGACGGAAGCTTGAGTGAAGTAGTAATGGTTTTAAGGTTCTTCTCCAACTCAACTGCTCTGCTTCCATTGATCGGGTTTGATTTCTCGTCTTCCTTCTTCATCCAGGAATTGTTTCATGTATCTGCGAGCTCTTCGTTTGGACTATTATTTGTTCTCTAAACATGTAAGGTAAGGGCAAAAAAGGAATTACAAATATTAGATTTTTCAGGTTGGTCACGTGACCTTGCACTTGATATTTTAACGTTTAAATTGAACGGCAGTTAGACGGATGTACCAAAAACAATCGTCTTCAAACATGTTGTACTTAAAACAATCGTAAGCGTTGAAAAACCATTTTCGTCAAACATGATGGACATTTTTCAGACTTTTCTCATAACAAAATTGAAACTTACACCATATATGTCGTTAGAGTTCTAATTTAATTATCTAAATACTATAATCTTTCTGAATATTTTTAGAGATGTTTGAAAAATAATTCAAAATGAATATTCTGATAGTCTTAGAAAATTTCTTATTTTTCAACCATTTGAAAAAATTAAACAGTAGATACATAATTAAATTAAAACTATAATTAAACGAACAACGTTGAACAAATGTTAATTACTAAAGAGCATCAATAAATAAACATGAGGTGTTTAATACAATAATATTAAAATTGATTTGATAACTATATTTGAAGTATATAATAAATCAATTGGAATTACTAGTATAGTGGTAAAAAATTTAGTTAGTATGTAAGAGGTCTAGGGTTCAAAACTTGCTAGAATCATAATTTTTCACTATTTTGATAATATGTAGTCAATTTAGTAATTACGAAAATATGAGGTCGATTTGATAATTAATTTCCTAAAAATTAGTAAGGACAAATATGTAAAAAACTATTAGGGCATTTTAGTGTTTCAACAAAAGTGGTCTATATAAAGTAGTCGATGGTCTGCAAATACAATCTTCCTATATATATATTACTCTTTGATTATTTATTCTTTTTAGGATGTGCTTAATGACCACTCAAATATTAAATTATTACCAAATGGTGACTTTTTTAACTTTCATGTATAATTTATTTTTTTTGTTAAATAGTCATACGATAACGTTACGTCAATAAAAAAAAACATGCAAGTAAAATAACTCATACTCATATATTCTCCTACTCATTTTCATATGTTATTTATCTTTAAACTTACACATTTTTTCTCCCAATAAGATTCAAACTCTTGAATTTAGAAGCATAACTTATGACTTCAAATTCAACCCCACATGATGGGTTTTGAACATAGTTATCAAAAGCGGACCGGTCATCGAACCGGTGAGTGGGTTGGTTCACGGTTTGGCCGGTCCATTCCGGTTCAGTGTGTGGTTCACTGTTCACAATGGAAAGAAAGAAAAAATTGAAAATATATACATAGTCTCAAACACAAACATAATTACCTCAAACTAGAGTCTCTCACACACACAAAATACATAGTTTCAATTTCAAACACACATTACGTTCAATTCTCAAACACAATACACAATAGTAGTAAATCAGTTTAACCAATTGGGTTAAGCCGATTGGTTTGTGCAGAACCGGAAACATGCTTTCACGAACCGGAGGCATTTGCTATTAAATGGGATGGAAACATGCATATGTTCTTTACAATTCTGATAATAAAAGACATAACAGTATGTTTCTTGCAGGTGGTTCTTCAACTTAGGTGGAGATTCACGGTGCCCCATCTCCGACACTTGGTGGCAAACTGAAACTGGAGGCTTCATGGTTTGTACATCTAACAATAAAATGCTTTCTCAATCTTTTTACTGCTCTAAGCAATACAACTCAACTGATTATCGATACGTATTTACCTTTCCGTAACTAATTTTTACCGTAATTTCCTGTCAGATCACTCCATTACCTGGTGCATGGCCACAGAAGCCTGGTTCCGCCACCTTTCCTTTCTTTGGGGTTCTGGTTCGTAATTAATCCTCTTTTTCATACTTAAAGTGGTCTGTAATCTTTACTTTATGTATAAATAATGCATCATGTGATAGTGGATGAGAAGGGAGTTGACGGGACAAGTCGATGATGTCATCAATGTCAGGTACATATTCAGTATTCTTAGTTTTCCAGTTTCAAAGAACACACACACAAATGTATCACTAAGTTTTCAGGAGTATATGCAGTGGGCATCAAATTGGAACAACGGAAGTGAAATCTGCACTTGTCTCGCATCCTTGCTGACCCAAGCACACTTGCTGACCCTTCTGTTGTGGATCACCTCATTGCACTTGCATATACTTAAGGATTCGAGATTGTTTGGTTTAGGATTTAGCGAGCAACGTTAACTTTGTGGTGTTCGTTTACACATGCAAAGTGGTAAGAAATACTGGATAAGATGTTTAATTGAACCGGGGGGAAAATAATCAGCTAAAAGTGGATCGGAAATCAGCCAATTTTTTTTAAAACCGGTCGTTTTTTTTCTTCCAAAAATCGTCTGGTTCAACCCGGTTCAAACACTATTTATTTATAAAACGATCTTTTAACTGAATCAAATCGAACAGAAATCTGGTTCCTGGTCGGACCGCCGATCCGGTCCGGTTCTGATAACTATGGTTTTGAATCTAAAAGAATAAGTTTAAATATAAAGTTGAAGAACACTTTGATATGAAGATGGTGAAGAATATTAATGAAGAGTGCATATCATTTTTTTATTCCCCGCATCATTTTTTCGTTATTTAATTTAATTAAGTAATAACATTTTGAAATATAAATAATACAAGTTTTAATTAAAAAATCAGATTGAATGTTGATATGCGATGCTGATGGAATCTAAAAAGGGCCGGTATCCTCTAAATTAAGTCACCAGCTCGTCTTCCTACTTCACTTTTATCCATACTTTAGAAGGATTGGATTGTTGGAACCTTTATTAGTAATACGTTATCTTTGGAATTCAGAATAACAAATACGGAATATGGAATATGAATAACGAATAAGAAATATAAGATAAAAATATGAAATTGTTTATTTGGTAGAATGGAATAAAGAATTCTGTTGTTTCTTTAATGAAATTGTATATGGAAATAGAATGGAATGTGGTAAAATGACATATTTGCCCCTTTTTGTATATGTATAGTATATAATACATATAATTTGTATTAATTAATTTTAAAAAATAATAATAAAAAACTTAAATATAATTAACTAATAATTAAAAAATATATTTTTAAATACTTTATTTAATTAATTTTAAAAGAAAATTCCTTTAATTATTTAAGACAAATTTATTTAATTAATTTTAAATTCCTGTACTCATTTATGATTCAGATGTTGTACTTTTGTATATTCATAATGCAATCAATTCAACTCGGTTCTAGATCACTACATTGTTTATAGTTCAAAATCAACATAGTTGAAACTTAGCACAGATAGCTTTGGTCGATCACTAGAGGAATGAAATAAAATAGCACATGTTCATTACAAATTTGATACATTCACTTACAAAACAACATAAGAACTTGTTGATATATTCTCAGAGGAACTCAAACAACATAAGAACAACACATCTGTTTGTCAAACAACTAAACAATCGACCAATCAACAACTTAACACAATCGGCCAATCAACACCTAAACAATCGACCAAGCAACTAAACAACTAAACAAACACAAATAATCAAGAACACAACTTCAATTTGTCAATCGACCAAGCATCAATAATACATCTATTTTATCAATTTCACCAAGCATCAATTATGTCTGACCGAACCCAGAACCATGATTCTGGCTTCCACATGCTCTCGGAATCATCATGTTCTAAGCAAGGGTGAGCTTGGAATGAGGAGAGGCGCGGGGATTTTCTTCGTCATTTTGAAGGAGGGTAGGGTAGTTTGACCCTTTTGAAAAGTTAACGAGGCAAATTCGTCATTTGGACATTTATTCTGGATCCTTGCCTTCTAGGGTTAGGAATTCTTTGAATTTCATCTGAAATGTCTAAGTCTATCTCGCCCGGAATGTCAAAGCCAAATTTTATCAATTCTGCGGAAATAACTTCTTACTGATTCTGTAAGCCGAATTCTTTCGCCTTTTCGTGAAAAAAGCATGTCATTAGTATTTAAATAAAATGAATACTTTTTTGGAATGAACAAAATAATATTCGTCAAGAATACGTGACCTAAGATATCATCTAGTTTCTCATTAATTAAGGGCCGTAGATATTATAATCAAAGATCCATCCAACTTCTCATTTCACCAATTATATTATATCTACATAGATAAACATAATAATATGATATGATACATTAAAATACAATTTCAAGAGAAATATAATAATATCCATCCTCACTTTCTCAGTTGCATCCTCTTTGCTCTCCCTCTTTCCTTACATTGACTCTCCTTCCCCTCCCCACTTACACTGAAGTGAATTCGCCTTATGTTTATTGTACGCTTATATGTCTATATTGATAATCAATTTTAATGAAATAAACAAGACACATATGCCATAATTTATCTCAAAAGTGCCATAAACTAAATATAATGATGCATAAAAAACTTTATAGGAGTAGGGGTGGGGCATGAGTGAGTTCGGGACAGAACCATTGTAAGAATCATACCTTACCTAAAATCTGGTAAGATACGATTCAATTTATTCGTCCAAACCGCTTCACTTTCTTGGTGATTTATTTTATCACTTGTAAACTGGTTCGATCGAACATTTTCCTTAAATAAAAAAAGTTAACTAAATATTTCAAATTTATAAATTTTAACATATAATCCGATAATACATAAAATTAATACACAATCCAATAATACATAAAAGGGTTAATTACTTAATTGGTTACACATGTTTCACCATTATGTAAAATTGTTACACATGTTTCAAAATGTGATTAATTGGTTTTGCTATGTGACTAATTGGTTACATATGTTTTTCCAAATGTGATTAATTGATCATTCCGTTACTAAACCGTTAATTTTATCGTTAATTAATTTTTTTAAACATATTATTGAATTGTGAAATGACTATTATGCCCCTAGTAGTATTGAAGAACACAGAATTATCTTCAAGAACAAGAATCGAAGAACCAAGAAATTAGATTTCTGGGTTCTGGGTTCTTCAAGAACCCAAAATCTGATTTCTGGGTTCTTCAAGAACCCAGAATCTGGTTTCTGGTTTCTGGTTTCTTCAAGAACCCAGAATCTGATTTATGGGTTCTTCAATTCAATTCGGTGATGAAGATTAGCTTGATTGATGAAGAACACAGCTTGATTGATGAAAAGGGTAATTAAGTCATTTTACGTATCTAAATAGTGACTTAACTGTGATTTCTAATGGTGAACAGTCAAAAAACCAATTAGTCACATTTCAAATCCAATTAATCACATTTTGAAACATGTGTAACCATTCTGCACAATGGTGAAACATGTGTAACCAATTAAGTAATTAACCCTACATAAAATGATCTACAAAAAATATTAAAAACTCAAAATGTCTTAAAATAACGAGAGTACTTATGAGCAAAATAGGTCACTTAAAATAACAAAAAATAAATAAAATGGTTCATAAAACGGTAGAGTTTACCACTTATGAACCAGTTTTCTATTATTCAGACGAGTGACTACATATATTATCCAAAATACTATACCATTTCTGAGCTGGTTCAAAAGAGGTACGGTTCATGTGGTATAGTTAGTTCGACCGAACCATTTACAACCCTAATTGTTTTGGTCAACTAAAAGGAATGGGTTAGTAGTAGCAACCAAAGCCCTCTCCGTGAAAAAAGATAGGGAGGGACAAGTAGGGAGGAACGAAGGAGAAAGGAGTACGCGTATGGTTAGACGAGAAGAGAGAGAAGGCAGGAGGGAGTAGAGTTGGGCAAAAGAACTGATTCAATTTAATTGAATCATACCACATTCAAATCGTAGCTCTTTTGAACCAATTTGAAAAATAAATAGTATTTTAGATAAAATATGAAGTGGTTCAGTCAAATCATAAAAAAATAATTTGAAAGCAAAATATTTGAAAGCGGTAAACTGTACGCTTTCAAAAATGACTTTTTAATTTATTATTTAATAAAAAAATTAATACTTACCCTAAACTAAATATTTATATTCTTTCTAAATAAGTCTTGTGTGATTTTGCCTTTACAGTTTTACATTAGTTTTTCTATGTAAATTTATTAATTATTAATTTATCTGCTTCTTATTTGTATTTTTTTTTACTCAGAAGAGTTGAATTGAACTTTTGAGGTACGAAATTCGAACAATGAAGACTAAATGAGTTATGACCATTGAACATAAAAGACAATATTATTAATTCATTTTAATTTTTGTTTGAAAATATTTATGTATTATATGATTATTTATCAAAATTTATAAACATGTAATAATTTTTTATTAGTTGCATTTTTTATTTTTTATAAAAGTTATGACATGAACCTATTTATAACTGGTTAAATAAGTGGTATGATATTTTATAAAAAACAAAAAGGGTAAAATAAAAGTTTCCCCCCTAAAGTTTACTCTGTTTTTAAGTTCCCCCCTTAATGTTTAAAATTTTAAATTTTAGTCCTAATGTTTAAAATTTTAAATTTTAGTCCTAATGTTTAAACCGAATGAAAAATACCCCATTTCAGTCAGTTGACCGTTTATTACTAACGGAATGTTCGTCATGTGAGTGTCATGTGATATTTTTAAGGATGGAAGTGACCAAATTGCCTTCAGAATCTAATAGACCCAAATCACCTTCTTTCTCCCCTTCACCTTCGTTAATTTCTTTGTCCACCGCATAGGAAATTGAACTAACCCTAGACTTTCCATGAACGGACGATTTGGAGTTGATCCCGCAGAGAAGAAGAAGCTTGTCAGATCCTCCTCCATATCAGACTTCATGAACCCATCAATGGAGCCTTCGTCTTCTAATCTGCTCCCTCATTCAGGTAAATATCTGTCTAGATTTTCAGTTCTCAATTCACTGATTTTTTTTTTATATAATCGTTTTTCCGGAATTAGCATCATGATTTCTATTTTCTGTTTGAATTAGGGATTGGATTGACCAAAAACGATTATTGAGATTAGGAGATGGAATGCAGTGTAGAGGATATGGAGATGAAGATTTCGATTATGCCCGAGTCAATCCGTTGTGGCCAAGTTCCGCTTCAGTCCTGCAATCCAGTTTGTCCGTTTTCCGTTTCAGTCTTGCAATCCAGTCTGGAGCTTCCTCACTTTCAATTGTTATGTCTTCAATTTTGTCGTTTCTTCAATTTTGTCGACAACCAGGAACCATTCGTCCAAGATGTCTCATCTTCCTCTGCATCGCCGACCGCCTTCCCCTTCAGCCGCATCAGGCGCACCCTCGACTTCCTCTGGATGCTCCCGACGACTTCTCTCGGTCTCTTCTGATTACGTGAGCTAAGACGTGGAGGAGCTTGGAGAAGTAGACTCTCGCCTGCGTCTTCGACTTCCACTGGACCTGTTCGGCGCCAATTGCAGGTTCCTCTATCATCTTCTTCGATTTAAGGTGGAAAATGGAGGGATTGAAGTCTGTAGTAAGTTTACAGATGAAAGATTGATCCTAATTAAGTGAACATTGGGTGAGATTTAGTGAGAAGAATACATGGAGTAGATGATAGTTTTGTCCATTCAAAATATTAAAAAGTCATGTGCTTGACAAAAATTGGGTATTTTTCATTCGGTTCAAACATTAGGACTAAAATTTAAAATTTTAAACGTTAAGGGGGAAAACTAAAAATGGAGCAAACTTTAGGGGCAATTTTGTATTTTATGCTAAAAAAATGTGAAGCAGTTCATCGTGTAAGATAAAGTGGACCTTTTCCATTGTTGAGATAAGGTTCGACCCCAAACCTACTCATACCAGCTAGGAAGGAGGTAATAAACTAATAACTAATAAGTAACATGGGAGGGAGTCATAGTTATCAGAACTGGACCGGCGGTCCGACCGAGTTCGATCGGGAACCGAACCTCTGTCCGGTTTGGTTCAGTTAAAAGACCGTTTTACAAATTAACAGTGTTTGAACCGAGTTGAATCAGACGATTTTTTAAAAATCAACCGGTTTTCGGTTCACTTTTTAGCTGGGTTTTTTGGGGGGTTAGGGTTTAGCACCACGTGTACTCTTCAGTTTGGCTTAGAGCAAATCAAAGTTACGAAGTTGATCTCTACTTTTCTCTCAAACAATGCAACACTTCCTTCAGAAATAGACGCCAATATTTAGACCTAAAAAAATTGCATGTCATATTTCTGTCCCCAATCCAAGTTCACAGATGCAAAAACTTTGCCTCCTCAACAAGTTCTATTTTACATAAAAGAGCACTAGATAGGATACATTGAGGATTAACATATGTCATCTATCTTCAGCCCCAGAATAACAATATAAAGGCTTCAATTGGTTAAACTGGTTCACTACTATTGTGTATTGTGTTTGAGAATTGAGAGTAATGTGTGTTTGAAATTGAAACTATGTAGTTTGTGTGTGTGTGAGACTATGTAATTTGAGGTAATTATGTTTGTGTTTAAGACTATGTATGTATTTTAAGTTTTCAGTTTTTTTTCCCTTGTGAACAGTGAACCGCACACTGAACCGAGTTGGACCGGCCGAACCGTGAACCGGCCCCCTCACCGATTCGATGGTCGGTCCGGTTCTGATAACTATGGTGGGAGAAACCGAAGGAAAGAGTAAATATATAAAATAACCTTTCATCAAAGATTCAAAAGTGCTATGTAAAAAATAACACTAATTCCAAAGATATATCAATAACCATGATTTTTTCCCCGAGCAAGCATCGGAAGCGACTCCAGCTCAATAACATATTCACTATGGTACTTTATTAAGAAATTATTGTTGTTATTTAATATTCTTATCACAACTAAACCTTCATTTATGTGACCCCAATCAAAGGATCAAGAACACTAATTCAATATAATATATATGAATGAACTAAAATAGGTTAATGCACCGCGAAGGTGTTGAAATCGGGGCAAAGAAGACGAACATGTGAAACCCTAGAACAGAAGAGACGAAGAAGAAGAAGAAGAAAAGACTTGGGGATTATGTGATTCTATTACTTCATTTGGAGTCTCATTACCTTTAAATGTTAAACCCTACACAACTAAATGTCATTTACACTCCGAAGAAAACAAAGTGATAAATAAGAACCCTGAACACTTTAACTCAGCAAAACCGAACTAAAACAACACAACCAACCCAAATACATAATTGAACCAAACACAACAAAATATGACCTGAATACAATTGGACCAAAGACAACCAAATATGCAGCCTGCATTTCATACTTCAACACTCCCCCTCAGGCTGCATCTCCAATCTGGCTCGCTCTTCTACCAGCTCCCCCTGTCCTCCAAATAGGTTCTTCATACCAAGTTTATCACACAAGAAATAATGTTGTTGACTCTCTAAAGCCTTAGTGAACAAGTCTGCTAGTTTAGTACATGACCTTATATGTTGTAATTCTCCACATTTTCTAATAACTTCTCCCTAATGTAATGACAATCTATTTCTATGTGTTTAGTTCTCTCATGAAAAACATGATTAATTGCAATTTGAATAGCCATATTATTATCACAATACAATGCCAGCTAATTCGTTTGCCTTAAATCTAATTCCTTTAGCAAATTTCTAAGCCAAATCATCTCGGATAATGCAGAACTCATACTCCTATACTCAACTTCAGCTGAAGACTTAGAAACAGTGTTTTGCTTTTTAACTTTCCATGAAACAAGTGAATTATCTAACATAATGCAAAAACCAGTGACTGACTTCCTAGACTCTATACACCCAACTCAGTCTGAATCACAATATCCTACCAACTTAGGTTCAGACTTACAACACAACAATACGCCTTTACCCCGTTCTCGATTTACATACCTGACTATCCTTAGCGCAACCTCCAAATGTGATGACTTCAGATCCTGCATGAATTAAGTTAAATTCTGCACAGCGAAAGATACGTCTGACCTAGTAATGGTTAGGTACAACACCTTCCCTATTAGTCTCCTATATAAGCTCACATCATTTAGGGGCTTGTCTTCCTTAATGAGATTTAGGTGTTTATCGTATTTTCTACTAGTAAGTTTCAAATTTGTCTCCATAGGTGTTTTAGTTACCTTCACACTTGACAAGCCTGCATCAGATATCAATTCCAACACATATTTCCGTTGTGATAGAACAATACCTTTTTCAGACCTAGCAATTTCTATTCCTAAAAAATATCACAATTCCCCTAAATCCTTCATTCTAAAACTAGATTGTAACACATGCTGCAATTCATCTATTAATCTATCACTATTTCTCGAAATAAGTAAGTCATCAACATAAATCAAAAGCACTACAATTTGTTTTCTATCATGTTTGGTAAACAATGAATAGTCTAATTTTGACTGATTATATCATGCCTTAAGAAGTACATCACACAATTTCATGTTCTATTGCCTACCATCTTGTTTTAGTCCAGAAAGTGACTTCCTTAACCTACATACTAAACCACATTTTTCACTACTATTAAAACATTCTGGAACATGCATATACACCTCTTCATCTAAGTCACCTTGTAGAAAGGCATTATGCATATACATTTGGTACAAGGGCCACCTATAAACTAAAGTTAAGGCAAGAACTGTACGTACAATGTTCATTTTCGCGATAGGTGAAAAGTTTCAAAGTAGTCTATACCGTATTTCTAATTGTACCATTTTGCTACTAACATGGCTTTGTATCTACTTAGACTCCCATCCTACCTATACTTAAGCTTATATACTAATTTACACTCTATAATTGACTTAACATTTGGGACTGGTACCAGATCCCATGTCTGGTTCTCCTCGACAGACTTAATCTCTTCCTGCGTTGCTTCGACCCATGACCTATCCTTCACTGCCTCACGAAAAATTTCTAGTTCAACCAACTTAGACATAGAGGTTAGATAGCTTTGATACTCATTATACAACCCATCATATGACAAAAAATTCTTAATAGAATAAGCACACGAAGCATCAGTTATATGGAAGTCCTTCATCCAAATAGGAGACCTAACAGTCCTACCAAACCTACTTGTTGTAAGTCTAGGGGAGACATGGGCAGGAGAATTATTATCCTCATCAGAGTCAAACAAAGACTCATCATTTGAGGTGATTCCATCTGAGTTTTGTTGAAACTCAACATGTGGAGTTCTGTTGCCTGCATTTGCATCATCATTAGTTTCTACAACCTTATGGTTGTCAACATCACAGGAATCATCATCTATATAGTGCTCAAAGAATATGAGTAATTGATCAGGCTCACCATTCGTAAAAGGAAACACTCTCTCTTTGAATGATACATCTCTACTGACAAAAACGCTTATCAATTAAATCAGAGTTTATATCCCTTTTGGGTCTCAGAGTACCCCATAAGAACTGATGGGATAACTCTGGAGATCAGCTTATCAGTCACAACATATTCTTAGCATATGACAAACATCTAAACACTCTCAATAGTTGATTTCTTTCCATTCATCATTTCCAATGTACACTTTCCTCCTAACAGCCTTGAAGGCATAAGGTTAATTAAATAACAAGTTGGTAGGATACAATCCCACAAAAAATATTTGGGATTGATCTTTGCAGCTTTAATGTCATAGCTATTTTCCAGAAAGTGTGTATGCTTCCTTTCGGGCGTACTATTTTGTTATGTACAAGGGCAACTACTCTGGTGAGAGATGCCTTATCACATAACAAACTATTCACTTAATCATTGAAAATTTCCTGTCCATTATCAGTTCTAAAAGAATTAATCTTTTTGTTAAACCGAGTTTCTATCATAGCAACATATTCTTTTAAAACAATGAATACATCAGATTTGAATTTTATCAAGTGTACCCAAGTAACTCTATAGTAATTATCTACCAAGGTCAGAAAACCCCATTTATTGTCATGTGTAAGACAATGATAAGGTCCCATACATCACTATGTACACGCTCAAAAATAGCATCTGCTCTTGAATGAGATAAAGGAAAATAATTTCTAACAATCTTGACTTAGGGCAAACAATGCAATCTCCTACGACTAAGATCTTATTCTTGGCAAGGTTCAAAGACTCAATATGTTCTAAAAATCTAATGGAAACATGACCAAAACGTTTATGCCACATCACATTGTTAACTACAGGATTAGGTGCAAAAGAACCGACAGGTTTGCATGGCAATCTATTGAAATATATCTCAAACTTCTTTTCGCCCGGCCCCAAAACCTTCTCATTTGAAAGGTACTGCAGGATAGCAGAATTAGGTTTATATATATCATGCTAGTTCCAAGATTGTCACTTGCATGCAAATATAAAGGTTGATGAGAATCAACAATGGTCATTGCTTCGTGATCAACCTCATCGGTGAAATATTTTATTGCCTCCTGGATAGGTTTTTGTTCGGTCAGAGATTTCAGAGAGAAACAATAGTACCTCTCAGAGAAACGAAGCTAAGAAACGCGCAATCAAAGTTGAGGGTAAAAAACCACTAATCGAAGTCACAGCAACCAAAGTCGAAGGTAAGATGTACAAACCAGAGATCAGAGTCACAACCACCATAAGGCGAGGGTAAGATGTACATATCTGAATCACACTAATCAAGCCGAGGGTAACAAGACTAAGGGACTGGAAACGGTTTCTCAAAAAACTACCAAGGGTAAATGAACTGTCACGGAATAAAACCGCAAATCTGGCCAAGAACGGAGATGTCAAGAAGACAAAGAAACCGTAAGCAGTTTCACAGAAGATCATTTGGTGCTAAAAATGGACCGCAACAAAAAAAGAGGTCGAGGCTAAAACGGACAAGGTTCGCAATGAGGGAACCACAATCAGCCTTCAATCAGAGGTTTGAAGGAGGAAGAAACAAAAGGTTTAGCAACAGAATCGAAGATTAGAGGCAAATATTGCATCTTGACTCTGATACCATGTTGAAATCGGGGAAAAGAAGACGAACATGTGAAACCCTAGAACTGAAGAAACGAAGAAGAAGAAGAAGAAACGAAGAAGAAGAAGAAGAAGAAGAAGAAGAAGAAGAGACTTGGGATCATATGAGATTATTCCTTCATTTGGAGTCTCATCACCCTTAAATATTAAACACTACACAACTAAATGTCCTTTACATCCCGAAGAAAACAAAGTGACAAATAAGAACCCCGAACACTTTAACTCGGCAAAACCGAATTGAAACAACACAACCAGCCCAAATACATAACTGGACCAAACCCAACAAAATATGGCCCAAAGACAATTGGACCAAAGACAACCTAATATACAACCCAATATGCAGCCTGCATTTCATACTTCAACAGAACGGAATCAGGAAATATTATAGACTATAACATTATTTTTTAACCTCAAAATCACTAGTATTGCCATCATCTAATTAATCAATCAGAATTATACTTATGTTTCCTTCAACATAAAATAAATCAAATTTAAGAACACAGGTCTTCGACATAAGTAGCAAATCATACACACATATATATTTATATGCATTCTGGGTTTTCCATTCTTGCATCTTTCCATCAACCCATGTACGTTCACCAATCATCCAAAGCAAATAAGATGGAATGATTTAGTGTATAATTTGTCCCAATTCCATTATAAGACTCATTTAAAAATGTATTCCCAGTCCATTTACCATCCCGAATGGAGACTTCATATCCGCTGCTGCAGTTGATACAATCGTAACGGGCTTGTCGAGATAGTTGGCACTTTCAAAATCACACTCTCAAACATCTCCCTCTTGCCCTTTCCAAACAAAGGAATTAAGAGTCAAATTTGGTGACAAAAATAGTATTCTACTATTGACAAAATCATAAGTATGTGCTTTTTCAAACCTGAAAAAGAGAGATATATAGAACAGCAATGAACCAGTCCTGCCTTAAGTCAGTTTTCTCCAGAGCGAACTCCTCGAAGAAGCATTCAAGCACTTCACTCTGCCAAACACAAAACCCGCCTTTGGAGGATTCCCATCCACAAGAGAATTAGCATATATTTCCCTGCACTCTTGAACCACCTGCCAAGGAAAGAAGATTCAATTCTGAACACTCAAATTCCGCAGCATTTCGATACCACTTACCAAAAAAGAGATTTTAAAAAGAGTGCAGTACGAGATCGATTGTTCACTTAAGGGGATAATTAATTTGTTCTTTATTCACCCAAATTTAAATAACAGAAGAAAAGGGTCAAGAATAAAAAATCACAGCCAGTTAATTTGACCTCCTTAGCATCTTTCCTTGGTATGCCTTCTCTGAGCGCAACAAGTTTTTCAACAACTTCAGCCTGCAATTTATTCCAATTTTTTTTAAGAGATTCAAGTTCATATATATTCATATATATATACAAAATTGTATCAACATTACAATGTAATATATAATGCAGAGCATCTTCTATAATTACCGGACAGTCGGGCTGATGTTCAAGAATATTGGAGTAAATGAGTGTGAAGCTGTCTAGGCTTTCAGCTGAAGCAAGTTCCCTCAAGTCACTCAGTGTCCTGATTCTGCTTTCTACTTTCTGCAAGCACACCCATGAAAAATGAATTGAAAAATAACACACGATTGTTATTTTTTTATTTGAAAAATAAAGAATCTGGAAAAGAGAGTTCGGATTTTGACTTACAGATACGCTTATATACTCCCTGAAGAATTCTAGAAGAAGCCCTTCATCAGCCCTCATCCGATCAATTGTTTCTTCCTTAATATAGTTTTTCTTCATTCAACAACAAAACCACTCATTGTTTAGCGTTGATAAACCAAAACTGAATCCATATAGAAATTAAAAGGAAAATTAAGTAGACAGTGTTTTAGCTGAACCTGTGTTAAAAGATGATCGACGTAAACAACCACGGTTTCCTCCAGGCAGGCTTCAACGAATCTCCTGAATGATCTTTCCTCTACGTACCTTGATGAGAGATAAGACAAAACCAACATGAAGTTAAGTCTCAACAATTACAAAATACTAGTCAATGGTCATAGATAAAATAAACTGGAAAAAAGATGAAACAATTTTTAAAATAGACAGAACTGGTAATCGGATTTATCCAATAAGGGGAGCTAGAAGGTTCAAGAAATTGTTCGTTGAAAAGATCAAGAAGAGAGACTCACATCTTAACATCTGTAAAATAATCTCCAAATGTAGCAACAAGGTACTCTGTTACTTGACCCTCACACCAATCTGGAATAATATTAGAACAAAAAACAGTCATATCCAACATACAAGACTCCGGCCATTAAATTCAGAAACAACGTGTCGAGGATTGTCCATCACTTATAAATTAGAAATTTCAATGATGACTGAGACACTAATACCATCGGATGAAAATGAGGAAAGCTTTGCAGCAGATGAGCTAAAATTGAATTTCAGGTCTGAAGTTGAAATCTTCTTAGAAAAACGGAAGAACCGTATGTAATGTTCAATAACGGAAGTGCATAACCTGCATGGTAAAGCTTGACAAGCAACTCCTGTACTCCGGGGTCTTCAAAGATGACACTAACAGTTTGATGAACAGCTTCCTGCCAACCATGGGTTTAATTTCACCAGGCCCATCAATCTAGTATTCTGTTCAGTGTTCACTTATTTATATTTCCTTAATTAACTCAGTTAATTTAATTATTTTGAACCCTTACCGCATAGCCTGAAAATCTTTTCATGAAACTCAGAATATAAATTTAAATAACTAAAACCCATATTGCCAAGCCAAGCACCCTTATATGGCGAGACATACTACATCACATGAAGCACACAAAGAATTCCAAAAGAAAAAATATATACCTTGGCAACCTCCAAGAAACCTTTACAAGTGTCTTCAAAATTTACCTGTCATTAATTTAACAGAACAATCTGAAACAAGAAGACCTAAATCACTAAAAAATAACCATATCATATCATATCACCTTTGGTAAATTCCAAAATCTAGATTACTAACTTGGGTTATCATCCGAATACATGAAAGGATCTGTGGATGCATGCAAAAGTATAAGTAAAGAGAGAAAGGATAACCTGATCAGAATAATTTTGCGGAAGTGCCTCCAGCATGTTGGTGCTTAACTCCATTGCAAGTTCATAGCACCTCAAATTATTGTTTACCTGTTACATACTACATCAATTTTTTTGGTGATCCACAATCATTATTTCATTCCACACACACACACACACACACACATATATATATATATATAGAGAGAGAGAGAGAGAGACCAGTGCACATAGAGACTCCAACCCAATATCGGAAGCAGGTTCTTCGAGTCTTTTCCTTTCTGCAGCTTGAAAATCGATCATAACCTAAAATAACTGAAAAATAAGTTAGAATACGAGATGAAAGAAAACGCTAAACAAATAATGTGGAGTAGAGGACAACAGCAATAATAAACGAGTTCTTAGTTAACTAAGAAATTGACCGGCATATGAGCATATGCTTGGTTAACTAGCCACTTAACTTACAAATGTGCAACCTAGTACTCTGACAGCATTGTAAATGAATTTCATATTTACAAGACAAAATAATGGCTTCAAAAATAAAATATTCAAGAAAAGTTGGCATTACACAATCATGAATGAAACTGCAAAGTTGACATTACTTCCGTCAAACTTGCCTGGATTATTGCTAAAGCAGTTCTGTATAACATCACATCAGTGCTATTCTCCCGCACAACTTGAACTGTCTCAGTAAGAATCCTAAATAGATCAACAGCAGCTGGTGTGTATAATTTCCCATCATCTGTTTTCTTTGGCGGCTGCACTTTATCAGCTTCAAGGATATTCATGTACCATTTCTAAAAATGATAATGGATGGATGGATGATCTTGTTAGACAAACAAACCAAGTACAGTGTGTATCTAAATCTGGTATACAAACATGATCATTAATATTACCCGTGTGGTAGCTTGTGTTCTCTCAACATATGTGTTCATCAAGGGATCCATCGCACCACTCTCGGAACAAACTTGAGCCAATGACTCATCAACACCAAGCTCAATCAAGTTTTCTTGATATTGGAGTACCCAACGAGTTACCTAATTGTGATAATTTTATTATTACCAAGATCAGAAATTGCAAAAGAGTATACATGATCACTCAGTTATGATAAATGTCTTAATGGAAGAATGGCAATATAATGTCCAGGGCAGAAAGATTGATTTGTGTCTACCAGGATCAAGGTAACACAAGAGTACTGCCAAGTATAATTGCACCATTTTACACATAATCAGAGAAATTTTCTCAACTGCCTATATAATAGCCAACATGGTAATAAATTAAAGGGTAAATAGTCTCAATACACCTAGTTGTTTGACTGTTGTTGTTAATTGCACCAAGATGTTTGAAAGTGTTGTTATGTGCACCCTTAAGTTATAAAAAATTGTTAAATGCACCAACCATTAAATATCCTTCCATTTTTGCCGTTAAATATGTCAAAAGAACAATTTTGTCCTTATTCTTCATATCATTTTAAACACTATATCCAACTCCGAATGCAAATTTGAGTTCAACTTCAAAATAAATCTGCATTTTGGGATTGAATTCAAACTCAAAGGTCAAAACTGCATTTTTGGTTCGCATTCAATCCCAAAATGCAGAATTGGGTTGAATTCGAACCCAAAAATGTAAATGTGGGTTCGAATTCAACCAAAATCTGCATTTTGGGATTGAATTCGAACCAAACTATGCATTTGGGGGTTGAATTTGAACCCAAATCTGCATTTGAAATTTGATTTAGTGTTGAAGATGATATGAATATAAACAAGAGGGTAAAATTGTCATTTTGATATATTTAACGGAAAAAATGGATGGATTATTAACGGTTCGTGCATTTAACAACATATTCAAACGTGTGGCTGCAAATAACTATGTGGGTGGTGCAAATAACAACATGAGCAAACATATGAGTGCATTCAGGCTATTTACCCTAAATTAAATGCTTGCTTATAACACAAGTTCTCTACATTAATAGAATATAGAGTTCAATGTCAGGACCAAAGGAAAAGGGTTATGAGTCTTGTCACAGATTGCTAAGCATACTTATAGACATAACCAAAACAGCTAAGAACATCAAGATAGTTTGGCACTTTGGCTATGTGAAATTTCAATGACTCTCTTCATGAGTGAGATGGCTCAGGTCCAAATTCAAAAGCTTCAGTTGATAGGTGGATGAAATATCATACCCATGTACCCATGTATTTATTTTTTATTAAGTAGCTAATATCTGCTTTCACATGCAATGTGAACCTTAATGCTGATACTCTTCCACCTACATATGACCCTTAACAATTGCCGAGACTTAAAGTGAGTTATACTCAGTACCCTCAATACTAGGCTTAGCCCATACTTACAAGACCACAGTACAATCCTAGATCACTAACTTCAACTTGGGTTGCAGTCTAATGCACATAGAGAGTGGGTTTGGGATGGTATATCTACACTTGCAAAACTTGGCTCTAATGCCATCTGAAATTTAGCCTAAAAGCTAAAACAGACAGATGGTGGAACCCTCATACTTGTATTTCCATCTCTCTTTTACTTTGTTTAACTAAATGTGTATTCAACGAAAATTCTTGGGTGAGATTGATGTTTACACCAAGCCAAATAAAGAGTGCTATGTGTCCCATTTATATTGTACAGTTTTAGAATAAAAAACAAAAACACTTTGACTTGTCACATTTCTATTGGCTTGGTGTAAATACCAAGTGTCCCCAAGAATCACTTGTATTCGACAAGCTATAAGCTAGAAAGAGTCTAGAAAGATAGATATAGTAAAGGCATATCTAAATAACTGATATACCTTCAAGATCTCTATATTGGTAAGCTCATTAGCTCTGTCACTTAGCAACCTAAGCATCTGAATAAACCGTTCAGTATACAGATTCACCATTAGCTGGAATATTTCATATCTGCCAGTAAGAAAATAAAGACTTACATAAGATCTCCATTTGAAAATAAACTGAAGAAAAAAGCATACAGGCAGGAAGATTTTTGTGGTTAGATAAATCACAAATGAATTTATTCCGAAGATCATTTGCATTTTTAGCTAAGTTTTGTAGATTTTAAGTAGCTTACGTAATAAGAGTAACAAGGAACCTCGATTCCAATTCACGCAAACTAATTCCTAGTATAAATTTAAAATAAAAATGGTCAATCCCTTCCACATGATTTTCCTGGGAGCTTTTGAGTCAGGTTTCATATGGTGCGTAACTTGGCAGCAGAGATTACAGGAATACTCTGCCATGCTAGGAATACTTTTTGTAGCTAAGAAATTCAATATTCAACCGAACATCCAAACAAGTGCAAGGGAAGAGAGACGTTGGCTGGTTATGCATTTGAGTGGAAATCTTGACCCATAGTATTTGGACAGATAGTAGAGGGATTTTCTTTTAAACGGAAAAGGCTTAGCAATTAAATTATTCTACTACCAAATACATGGTTTCCATACACGGCACAGGCACTAGTACATCCCTGTGATGCAAGAGAAAAAAAAACACCTCTAAACACCAATTTCACCTGAGATCCTGGTAAAGAAAGCTATGCCAAATGGCTACAGAAACAACTAGATCTTATATACACTAGGACTTTTAGTTCATGAAATTTAGATTAAGAAACAAATATGCTTTGTGATTTAATAGCCAATCCGTCTCCCCGTGGGTTTGAATTTCTTTTTACCTTTCTCATTTTGCCTCTCTGTAAATTTGTAGAAGGATCAGTCTTCTTGGTGCTTAAAAGCTGATCTTTTAGAGGTGATTAAAATTGCCAAACGTGATCACTTTCTGCTAGTATGCCTCAAAATAGCTGAATATTTGGCATTAACCAATAAAACAAATACAGAAAATTCTTTGGCTCACAAACCTTGGGGGAAAACAAGGAGCTACATAGTCGTATATATCTCCAAGCTCATCTCCAATCTAATCAATGAGAGAAAAAATAAGAGATTCAGCTAAAGATAAGTCTAGCTGTAATTACATCAGAAGTGAAGAGAATAGATTCATCATGTGAACAAGCCAATGGACATTCACAACCTTTTTTAATGAGGCAACAAACACACATGTCATCAAACCTGAATAGACCAACGAAGGTGCTTTCCTCTGGAGATTAATGTTTTATTTTTCACAAATATATCAACTTGTAGCAGGTGGAAAAATTGATATGACTATCCAGTCGAGGTATTATTCTACTAATGGAACTGGAAAGCACAAAAGAGACATTTTAGTTTGGGCTACTGAAGGATAGAAGGCTAACAATATAAGTTATTTCGTGTGAAGAAAGCATACATATCTACTTGAAAACACAACCAGACAAAATTTACTACAGAATACCAGATTAACACCCTTGGTGCTACAAATGCTATATCCTAGCCCTTGACCTTAAAATTCTTCTTTTTTTTTTTTTACAGAAATAGCAAATTAACACATCAATGAACACAGAATAATTATCACATCCTCGTATTGTAGAGCTGATCATACCATTCGAGCTTCCTCTAGTGCTGCCTTCAAGTCCTCAAACACAAGCTGATGAAAATGTCAAGTTATTCAAGTCATTAGGGGCGAAAAATCAAAGATGAGTCAATAGTGAAAAATATATCTCTGCTCAAGAACCATATGTCAGAATATAGGATTTCTATACCACAGTCAGAAGTTTGTTAAATCGCTCTTCAACAGTTTTCCTGATTTGCTCATAGCAATTATCCTTATATCCTTTCCCCTGAACCTTCAGTTTCTGCTGTGTTGGGTTTTTGGAAGAAGCTGTTGTAGTAGTTGATATCCTACAGTGGAAGAAAATCAATATTTTTACCAGCGATAGGTCAAGTCAGTTGTAACTATGTCTAGTTTAGCAAAAGAAGATAAATAAGAATGAACAGCATGAGCTAAAGGTATTAAGATGCAAAGGTAAGCACAACATTGGCAAAATAATCACCTTCCAGTTCTACTACGCGAATTTGCAACTGATGCCAATGCACCACCCCCTTCAGCTTCAGCTGCTTCCTCAGCAACCTGTTGATCATGGATTTCCTGCATCTCGACAATCCTATAACAAAACATACATTTCCATAATATAATGTATGGTCTAGTTAAGCAAAAGGACGAGCCACTTTTGGCTTTGTAGCCTGAAATTAATTCAAATTCAAATTATACGGAAATCACTTGATCTTTTATGTGCTCTTTTGAATTACTCTGCTAGGTAACCTAGTAGAACCATACCTTGGAAATCTATCTAACCATTGACTTGCTGTATTCATTACTTTCGGCTATTGTTTCACTAATGATGGATTCACGCTGAAAGCTAAAATTCTTGACTATACAATGGACATACTATATTATAGGCTACAACATAATCGAACGAGAAAATGGTAGAAATGGAAAAGTACCTCAAAACGCGGACAAGAGTTTGTGGGCTGCAAAGAAAGTATACGGACTTAAATTCACTTAGATGCGAAGAAGTTGCATGTATATTCGTCATATTGTATGACTGACAGTTCTTCAGCATGAATCAATTAACACAATTGCTACGATCATGCGCATATAAGATATTATCGAGTACACAGGATTACTGTGTTATGGCACCTTTAATAATTATGATTATCTAACAAGTTTGTGGATGAATGTTTGGCATCTGAGTAGATATCTTTTAGACTCATCACAGGCAACAATAAGTGAAAGAACAAAGAGATGTAATATTTCAATAGATCCTCTGACAGGGGACATTTTTCTTTTGAAAGTTAAGGTAAATGCATCAATGCTGTTAAATCAATAGTGGAGCTTATGAGTCAAAGTATCTCATATCCAACGAAAAAGTTCTACGTTGATAGATCGGTGAACCATCGACACTTATATCGGACAGTTCATATTTTTCTTATTCAATGTGGGATTCTACTTGCACTATTGACATCGAAGCATGGTCCACAAATCTTAAAACGAGCACTATAAGACTGAAATTGAACACTGACTGAATACTACGCACCCCTGCCAGTGAGTTTGGAGTGATCCATCTGTGCAACTCTAATACCACTGTGAGCTTCAGAATCAAGCATACTAATATTCAACCAGACAAAATATAACCTGATAGGTTGTGACACTCCCTCACATGTTTTTCAGTTTGTAATTATAATTGTGCGAAAAGTCTGAGAAATGATCCAACATATATGTACAAAACTTGATTTGCACCAACATTTTTTTCGTGATGATAAATAGTTCAATTGTCCAACATGTTTGAAAATGATGGTATATGTACTTTCGTCAATTCTCCATTAATAAATTTCGTTAAACACTTTTTAAATTTAAAAAATTAACCAAATATTTTTCCAAACATTACAACTAAACCCTGCAAACTTACAAATTATGACTCAATTCGAGTCAATATCGGGGGTTCCATGGTCAGGGTCTGAACCCAGACCAGGTCCCCAAGGTTGGGTGACCTACCCAACCTGACCTGGGTTTGGACCCAGGCCAAAGGAGACCCAGTCTGTCTAAAAAGAACATGTTCCAGACGATTGGGGCTCCAATTAAACTAGGGATCCCCTAATATGGGTCTGAACCCAGACCAGGCCCCGACCTGGGTTCGAACCCAAATCAGGCCCCCGACCTGGGTTCGAACCCAAATCAGGTCCCCGACCTGGGTCTGATCCTAAATCAGGTCTCCGACCTTATGTGACCTGATTTGGGTTCAGACTCAGGTAAGGAGACCTCGATGTGGCTCGAATCGAGTCGGAATTTGTTAGTTAGTGTAAATTTGCAGGATTTAGTTGTAACGTTTGAAAAAATATTCGATTAATTCTAAAAAATATTTAACGTAGAATTAGAGTAAGTACCAATTACCATCATTTTCAAACATGTTGAACCATTTAAAACAATTTGGATTGAAAAACTATTTTGTACAAACATATTGGACAATTTTTCGATTTTTCCCTTATAATTGTACTCCAACAACTAATGAACCAAGATGGTGCATATCATGCACACAAAAAAATCTTGTAGAAGCAAAAAATGGAAAAATACCTATTAGAAAGGATGAAGAAAACCCAAAACATGTACAAAAAATTAAGTGTACATGGTCATATGTAAAGGCATTCTTTCTTGTACATCTTTTGGGATTTCTTTCCCTTTTTCTTGTAGTATGCATAGTAAGAATTATGTTTTCTTGTATAAGCAAAAGGGAAAAATCAGACAACCAAGGCTAGACCACTTTGCAACTAAAATATTACCACGCATATACTTCTAAATCTAAAACAAAACTATTTTCACATGCACATCGTGACTCAATTAACTACATACAACATAGCAATAAATCTATTTGAATTAAATTTGAAATTTACCCACCTCTCTTTTGCAAGCACATAGAAGTTGGAAATATGGGTCCATAGTGTCTTCTCAAATGTCTCCCATGTGCCATCTACATCTTCGAAATATTCTCTAGAAATTCACACGTAAATAGAGAACGGTCAAAACAATTTCATTAAAAATTAACGCACAAAACACGTACTGATAAAAAAGATAAAACTGAAAAGCGTAAAAAATACTATCTACAAGCTACCTATATTTCCTTCAGCTGAGTTACAAGCTACCTATATTTAAAGTAATACAATTAACATTATAAAAAATAGTGCAGATAAAAGTTTGGTTGTGGCAGCCAACAGTGTTGCCAAGAAGACTAATGCTAGCATAAACTTAACATAGTTCTGTCAGTATGAGTATTGTTGAACCACCTCATTATGCATTGTTAAGCTAAAGGTGGTAATGCTTCCAATGGATTCTAGATACGAAAATACACTCTGGTTAAGCCATTGTCAGCATTGAACATTACTAGTGTATCAATTATTACTCTGTTTTTAATCAACATTCATTAATAATTCTTAGAACCAAGCACAAGATCTCCTGTATGAAGTCGAGAAATATAGTACCTTAGCTTTCCAACCTCTTCTTCATGTGATGCTGCTGCTGCTAGAGCAAACCTTCGCTTCCCATCAAGAGCAGTTAACCTCTGCAAATAATAAAATAAGTTCAAAAAATTCAACAGACATTTTGAAGAAAAAAAATGCCCATTACCTCATAAGTACTAATAAGTTCTTTATCATCACTCAAAGATTCTCGTGCCTCAGCTGCTTCAACAGAAATGGACATCATCCCTTCAATATCCTAGAAAAATGAAAAAATTAACTTGGTTTGATAGCAACCAAGTAACAACAAGAGAAGAATGGCTCCAAACTTTCAACATGTTGATTGTAATTGCTGTCTCTGTTTCTAGTTAAATATGGAGAAAAAAGAGATTGAAGCTTATACAACAGAGATTAAGCCTTGGAAATATATATATTTTAAAAAATCAACTAATTCCAACTTGGTCTATATAAAGGAACTACTCTCAGTAATTAGTACCGTGGTAGCTCTAACAAGTTTTTAATCAGACATGGATTATGCATCTTAATGTATTTACTAACATGATAAACGCTCTCTTGTATACCATTGCCACTTCGGATTTTCAGATGATTTACTTTATGTACAAGGGGCAAGGCTTAACGATCATTTGGCAGCATTATAAAACCTTAACATTCGAACAGGAGCAGGTGAAATTAATACTGTTTAGAGGTAAATGAGGAGCTTCGTCTCTACGTAAGATGCACACATCACAAGTTCCATTCTCAATTCAGCCAAAGTGCAAACGTCATGTTCAGCTACTTACCCTAGCTTAGCCTGCCCTTAACCTGTGCAAGGGGTTAGTGGGCTAGATCATAGGCACATGGTTTGTTTACATAAGCAAACTTTCATAGGTAAAAAATGGAAAAGATAACCTTTGACTTAAGTATTAAATCTAATTAAGTGTCTGAAGTCGGCATAATTAAATGCAACTACTTCTCCTGTCTGGTAAATGCTAATGGACTATAGAGGAGACAAATTCACATGTTAGGATCACTAAGCCAAAGCCATAAGAAAATGAAAAAGATGCAAAACCTGCCTGTATTGGCTCAAATGACTACTTGTTTAGAGTAGTTGTCTGTTGTTAGATTACATTGAATGGTAAGAACAGAAGCTTTCACAGACTTTATGGCTGAAGAATGAATTTTGCTAAAGTGCAGAAGGGGCGTTATTGCATTACTACGTACTAAGAAACCTAGACAAAAATACTAGAACGATAAGCTCACCTTAAGTGTTGTATTCAAATTGTTCCTTGCATTGCTGAGCAGCTTGATTTGATCGTGATTATCAATCAAGTTTTGGCACTCTGTACACAACCTGCAAAAAAATGAGATTTGAAGAGAGTGACAAACCAAGATTGAAGCGAACAAGTACAAGATATCCACAGTTAAAAACTATGCATCCAAATCCATTGTTGAATATACATACAGATTATAAAACAAGATAAGGCTCTGCATGGACTGCACATTTCAAAGAAAATTACTACATTTTACAGATAAATGGTACAAAAGTCGTACTTATCGATGGAAAGGAAGTTCTCCCTGAGATTGTTTATCGTTTTCTGTGATAAATTAAGCGCTTCAAGACCACTCTGTGCCTCTTCAACCTACATTCTCATATACAGCACAACCAGTGAGACACAAAATAGGAAACTAATCTTACAGTAAACAGATGTTTAAAAAGGCACCTGCTCAGCAACCATTGTACTAAGTTGTGCATCATTTGCCTAGAAATTGACCATAAACAGTAACAGTAAGCATCGAATCCATTGCACAAAACACTGTCACCATTCCAATTCTAGCGTACCGATTTCACAACTGAAACAAAAATGGCAAAGCATAAAATCGAAGCGAAAACTGAACCTGTTGGCGAGCGATGTAGTCCGCTTTGATGGTGGCAATGGACTGCAACAGATCAGGAAGCGGCAAGAGCTTAGCGACCTCGCGCACAGCAGATTCCTTAGCTTCCACACCCAAATCTTCGACCATCATCTTCGTGAATCTGATGCTATCCACTACTTACACCATCCACTGATGAAAATCAGGTTGGAGAAGTTCAAGTTGTGAATCCAGTCGGAGGAAGGAATGAAGAATTTGCAGTGAGGGAGAAGACTTTGACGGACTACGATATCAGCGGACTTTTCTTTGAGCCGCATTTCAGCAAAAAAAAAATTGAGACGTAACTTGATCATTTCATGGGTTAATTAATTTATTTTTTAACCGAACTTTAAAAAAAAAATAAGAATTTTTCAAATAGTTGAAATATTTTAACAAAAAAATATTAAGAATTAATAAATCTCTTAAACATTGAAAAATTCGTTCAAACATAATGAAAATTATGAAATTTAAAGTATGTTTATTAATTGCTCAATTCCAAAAGTTTTGTTTGTTGTTTGTAAAAAAAAATTATTTATCGTTTGATTTTTTCTCAAGGTCATTTATTTTAATTAACTCATTTCATAACTAGCACCGTAGATTCTTTTTAGGCCAAATCATTACGGATTTTTTAGTTAACCGACTCGTGGTTATAATAATAAATTTTATATATAATAATATTGTTATTTGATTAATAATTATGATTATAATTATAATTATGTATAAATTCATTATGTAAATTGATTTTAAACTTGATTTAAATTTAATTGTGTTAATATTAGGAAAAAGTATGAAAAAAATATAATATGTTTGACCAAATCATTATTGATTGCAACTTATTTTGGACCCCTGATTTATGGTAAATTATGTTTCATTTAGTTGGTTTTAGATGAAACGTTAATTTTCCGTCCAACTATTTTGTTAACTTTGATGAATGTAAGTTTTGTACACATAACGACATATGATTGGACCACGTTGTAAAAATAACAATATATTATATAAAACATGAATAAATACATTAAAAAATTAGGGGAAAAAATAGAAAACTCATAAGAAAAAAATACTAAAATATTATTTTATATATTTCATATTATATTAAAAAACATAAAATAAATAATATAAAACATAAACTTTATTTGTATATTATTAATACAAATAAATCAAAATTATTCTAATATTTTTTTAGATCTTTAGATTTTATTAAAATTTGAAATATAATATACATTAAATAGTTATTAAAATAATAATTTAGTTTATTTTATATTTTTATAATATAGTCTATAAATAAATAAAAATAAACATACTTCAAAATATTTTTATTTTAATAAAAACTATTCATAAGCAGATTTTTTCTTATATTTTAGATTTTATTAAAAATATGAAGTATGATATCCAAAACAATAACTTTTTTAAATATATTTTTGAATTTTAAGTATACTTTGATTTATTTCATACTTTTTATTATTTATGAAATAAATAAATAAAAATAAGTATTTTTCTATTTATCATAATGTATTTTGTATTTGTATAATTATTAGTTTTTAAATATTATTATTTAAAAAAATATTTAGTATTTTTCTTATTTTTAGGTATTTTTTTAATAATTGTTTTAATAAAAATAATTTATTTATCGGCCACGTCATCATTCCACGTGTCACGTTATCATTCCATCTACCACTGCATCAGTCGTTAGTCTTATTTAACGGAAGTAATCTAAAACCACCAAAACGAAACATATTACATCTAAAACAAACAAAGATTTATGCTCTTACCACTTTGATCAAACATAGTACATATTTTTCATGTTTTCCTGTTATTATTAATATGTTTTAATAGTTAACTAAATATTTTGGGGCTAAAATATCAAAATTTTGATTTACAAGTACTAAAATAAAATATGGATACTTTAAATGTAGATATAACGGTATCGTGATTAATAACCGCAGTTATGAAAATGTTTATCGTATTTAAAAAATATTCGCAATTGTTATAGTATGTAGTTTAAAAAAATATGGTGCAATTATGGTATTTGTTATACGTCATACCATTATCAAGCCTAATTGTTATGCTTGTAATAACGAGGGTGAAATACAACATTGTCACTAATATTTAGTCAGATTTTGAGTTTTCCTCCTAAAGTTTAAATCATAAAAAAATCCTCATGTTTGGTCAAAGTGCAAGTTTGCCCCCTCCGTCAACTTTTTCATCCATATTTAACAAAATAACTTTTGAAAATTGCAAAAATAACATAAAATTTACAAAAATATCACCTTTAGGCATTTCAATTTTTTCAAACATTATGATTGAGTCTTGATTCGATTGGGACTCGAGTCAGGTCTTGACCCAAACTGACCTCTGGGTGGGTGACCAGGTATAGGTCAAGACCTAGACTCGAGCCCCCAACCCCTAAGCTCTAATCGCCCACCCATGGGGGGGCAACTAAGTCTGGATTCTTGACCCAGACCTGAACCCCGTCGATTAGGGTTCAATCGAGACTCAATTGTAATATTTACAAAAAACAATTAGGATGGTTAAATTGTGACATTTTTTTAAAGTTTTCTATTAATTTTGCATTTTTAAAAACTTATTATGTTAAATTTGGATGAAAAAAAATAACGGAGAGGGTAAACTTGCACTTTGGTCAAATATGAAAGAAAAAAAAATTACGATTTAAACTTTAGGGAAAACCTTCAAATCTAATCAAATATTAGGGGGAACAATGTCACATTTTATCCTAAATATATTATGGTTTTGAAAATTGAAAACAAAACTCAAAATTATCTTTCTTGATGAATGTAAGTGATGATCTCTCGTAGACAAGTAACGCTTTAGAGGGTATCAATCTGAAGTTTTGAGCGATTGATGTCGTACGAGACACACAACTAAGACCTCAAACTCTACAAATTTCTAGAGACCTCAAGGAGTCCATCCATGATGTTTAGTAATTAACTTTTATTCAACATCATTCATAAATTATAATTTTAATTTAACTATTATATTTATTTTGAAACAGTTGAAAAAAACTACTTTTTTAAATTTAATATTTATAATCTACCGAAATATGCATTTTGATAATATTTCTTCCAACCATCTGTACAACAATCAGAAACATTACATTATGTAGATACTTTAATTAGATCTCTAACTATATATATGGTGTTGAGTTTCTATTTTCACATTGATTATGAAATTTGGTCAAAGTCGTGTGGTTAATTTTTGACAATTTTACCAGCTCTGACCCAATTTTATGGTCGATGGTAAAATTAAAACTCAACATCGTATTTTTTTTGTTAGAGTTATAATTTCATTATCTACTTAATATAAAAAAAAAAAGGGTTAATTGTCAATTTCCCCCTAAAGTTTGGACTGAATTTGAGATTCCCCCTTAATGTTTAAAATTTTAAATTTTATCCTAATGTTTGGACAAAATGAAAAATTCCCAAATTCCGTTACCTAGCCGTTTAACACTAACGGAAATGTCATCATGTGCATATCACGTGACTTTTTAATATATTAAATGGACAAAAATACCCTACATGGAATTTCTTATGATGTTCTTCAAGTGTTGTCCTCTGTTCTTCAAGTTCTTCGCCCAGAAATTGTATTGCACGATGCCTGGATCTTGCAGAGGTCGAGATGGATCTTGTCGAGGTCGACTTGAGCTGGATCTTACCGAGGTCGACTTGAGCTGGATCTTACCGAGGTCGAGATGCTTAGGCGTGTAATTTCTTTTTGCCTACAAATTCCACCTTCCTTAATTCTTGGTCTCTTCTTTAATTCGCGGAAGTGTGAATTAAAAAAAGAAGAAAAGGAAGGGGAACCCTAATCAAGAGCAAGAGCTCTAAATTCCTTCCTTCAGATCCAGTGGACTGTATATCTCGTAGTTGGTGAAAGGATCACAGTGTATCTGGGTTCACTTCATTAAAGTGGCATCACCGCCCAAAGTTGACTGATTATGCTTTTTTTTGCTAAAATTTTGGATTTTGTTGATGCGAAACGGATCGTAATTGGCAATCCGTCGTATGTCGGATCTAAATATATCTCTAAAGATGTAACCTTTTTGGATGGATGGATACCCTTTGTGCTTATTAAATTGAGTTCTTTTTCTCTTAGTGAATCTGATTTCTGGGTGTGTTTCTGTGGCAGGAGATCTGGAACTATCAGTAATTGAACTTTGGAAATTTCGACCAGTGTGGATAATTTGCGTTGTTGAGTGAATGGATGCAGGCGAATCGGATCAAGCAAAGGCACAGTTGGTTCCCACCGAAAGGAACAATGCAATCATTGTCGCTTCACGCCGTCCCCGAACTAGGGAAGTCACATTGAGGTACAAATCGCCTTCTCGCTCTATCAGCTCTACAACTGCTTCTTCTGTCGTCGCCCGACGTTGCTCTTCTAGCTCTCACATCCATCACACCCAACACCCAACATTTACTGCAATGGAAAAATATAAAAACCAAGAAGCACATGCATGTATACTTGGGAAGATCTACATACACGGCTATCCAAGGCTGCTTGTAAAATTAAGGCAGCTCTGTAAAATTAACAGAGAATGCCATGGAGGTTGAAGAAACGGAAGTGTTTGTAATTGATGGCAATTTTGTCATTTTAAGATGTAAAAAAATCACGTGATTTGCACATGATAAAGTTTTCATTTGAACTAGACATTAATTGGACGGAAAACGGGGATTTTTAATCCGGTCCAAACATTAGGACTAAAATTTAAAATTTTAAACTTTAAGGGGGAAAATTAAAAACGGACCAAACTTTAGGGGGCAATGTCGTATTTTACCCTAAAAAATGTGAAATGATTGAGAAATAAATAATGTGTCAAACTTTGGTGTTTAGTTACTAAAATCCTAATTTATGAGTTACTTAAATAATATCCTTGCCGTTAATATTGTTTGATGCTAAACAAAACAGCTGGAATTTAGGAGTTGGGGCTCAAAAGAGAAACACTTATGATATTGTTGGACAAGTACTTATGGAGGGAACTACATCTTCTGATTTAGATGGATCACCAACTATAGCATCATAACCGACATCAACTAATATAGCTCCAAAGCAAGGTAGTAATACCATTGGTGGTTGTAGCGGGAAGAAACCTAGAAAAGATTAATCTCAAGCATGGAGACATTTCACCAAACTCACACATGTTCATTCGAAGGGTAAGGCGATTGGTAAGTGTAATTACTGTGGTGAACAAATTGTAGCAAATGAGACAAGTGTCTTGAAAAATTACATGAAGATATATAACAAGTCACCTTTCAAGCAAACACTAGATAGCTTTTTCACCAAAGAAGATGATGAAAAGATGATTGGTAATGGTGCTAGTTCTACTCGTCCACCTACTCATTCGAATACAAATCCTAAATTTGATCAAACTATATGTCAAAAATAGCTAGTTTGCATGTTTATTGTTGCTGAACTCCCGTTCAGGTTCATAAGAAATGAAGCATTTAAAAGTTTATTAAGGTATTACAACTAAGATTTCAGATCCATTCATGCAGAACACTAGCAAGAGATATTCTTCAAATGTATGTTGAAGAAAAAGAAAGGTTAAGGGATTTCATAAAAAATATTGGAGGTAAAGTTTGCATAACTACTGATATGTGGACTTCATGTCAGAACTATAGTTATTTGAGTTTTACTGCACATTTTGTTGATAATGACTGGAAATTGCATAAGAAGATCTTGAACTTTACTCAAGTTAGTAGTCATATAGATGATCATGTGGGTAGGACCTTTGAGGAGAAACTTAAAGAGTGGAAGATTATGAGGGTTTTAAGTGTTACAGTGGACAATGCTAACTCGAACAATAATGTACTTAATTACTTGAAAAAATGTTTCATGTCCTGGGACCCTTGATAACCCTTGAAAGGTGAATTTGTTCAAATCTATTGTTGTGCTCATATCCTAAATTTGATTGTACAAGATGGTTTGTCAGGAACTGATGAGTCAATATCTAGAATCCATGTTGCAATTAAGTATGTTAGATCATCTACATCAAGTTTTGTTGCGTCCATAAGTCATCTCCCTCAATCAATTTCCTTTCATGGTATTCATGCTAAACTTCTTACGCAGGAACAACAACTTGGATGTCACACCAATGCCTCCACGAATGTTGCTCATGCGTTGTATGGCTTCACCACATCGCTTGGCTCCTCTCGGTTGATTTCCTCTTTGGGCGCGACAGGGGTCGATCCAATGACAGAGGTAGGCGCACCTCCAAATCCCATGGACCTGGTCGTGGACGAGGAGGCGGACATCAAGGGCCTCGATAGTAACCCACAAACGCGTCGAATCGCCCTCCCGGATACACACCTCCGTTCGGTTAGAAACAAAATACTCAGACCGTCTCCCTTCATGATCTGCCAGCTCTGCAACAGCTCCGGTCACACATGTAATTCATGCCCGCACCGTTTTGATCATGCCTATGCCGTCTCCACATTGCCCGACTCCTTCTCCGCACTCTCGGTGGATGAATCAGTTGAGACGACTTGGTTTCTTGACACTGGTGCATAAACTCATATGACCAACGACATAGGTAATATTAGTCACCCTATGTCGCATCTTAACTCCCGTAAAGTGCTCGTTGGTAATGGATAATCCTTGGACATTCATTCAGTCGGTAAATTTCAACTTCACACTATTCATGGTCCTCTCAAGTTGTCCACTGTGTACTATGTTCTCAAACTTTCACACAATCTCTTGTCTATCAAAAAATTATGTCAAGGTAACAATTGTAACGTCTGTTTTGACTCGGAGGACAAAGCGTCGGAGAAGGATCTCCTGCGATCTGAGTCGGTCTGTCGATGAGAAGGACAAATTGCCATAGAAGGATCCCTTCGGCCGAACCCATTCAATCTGGAACTTCTCTTTGCGTGTATTCGTCGATCAATGGCATCAACGTCTCAGTCATCTTCATTTTCATGCTCTAGATCGTCTTCGTCATTCCAATAAGCTATCAACCGTTCACCGAAGACTACACCATGTATGTCTTATGCATCAGGTAAATTGCACTGTCTACAGTTTCTTTCAAGAAATAATGTTGCGTCTTTCCCGCTTGTATTAACTCATTCGTATGTTTAGACTAGTCCTATTTATTCAAATACTGGTTATAAGTATTTTGTTTTATTTGTTGACAATTACTCCTGCTACACATGAGTTTTTCCTATGAAACACAAATATGAAGTTCCCTCACATTTTCATACGTTTCACCTTAAAATTGAATGATTGTGTAATGCCCATGTCCAATATATTCAAACATATGGAGGTGATGAATTTATGAGCTCTACTTTTCAATCTAATTTGGTGTTTAACGATATTTCTCATTGTGTTTCTTGTCCTAACACTCCCTCACAGAACGGGGTCGCCAAAAGAAAACGTCACAGTGTCGAAACTATTCGTACCATGATAATTCATGCTCATATTCCGTCTTTTTTTTCGAAGTTTTTTTTACAAATGTTCATATTATCAATAGAGTTCTCGTCTCGTCATTACAATTTCGTTCACTAATCGAATTTATGTTTGGTTTAATTCCAAATTACAATCTAATGCGTGTGTTCGGTTGTTAGTGGTTTCCTTTGTTATATTCTCACAAACTTGTAGCCAGATCCAAGCCTTGTGTGTTTTCTTGGTTATGCATCTACCATGAAGGGCTACCGATATCTTAATCGCTCCACCGTCTGAGTATACACCAACCTCCATGTTCTCTTTGATGAAGACGTGTTTCCATTTGCCTCGGTTCCTGCGTCTGAGCCGTCCCAACCTGCTGAGGCCCGGTGATGCCCTTGCCTTGGATCTTTGGCGAGCAGGTTCCCTCTTCAGCTTCACCAACTGCTGCCATCCAAGGCTCTGCACGTCAATCCACCATTCTAGATGGTCATCCCGCAACTGAGGCTCTTCAGCCCCAACCGACTCCCTGCCACCATCTTCTCCTACGTTGGACCATGCACCTGCCGTGGGTTTCCTCCAACAACCCACTCTCCTCAACCGACTGAACCCTCTTCGGTCTCAGCCAACTGACCTATTGCGTCCCAAATTTCCCCTACAAACATGTCTTCCCATCCAATGCAAACGAGATCCAAAGCGAGAATCACCCAGCCGCGTCATCTAATGAACATTAGTCACTCGCTTCTTCCACAGATCCCAACTTGTGCTTCGCATGCGCTCCAAGATTCGAACTGGAGACAAGCCATTGTTGAAGAATACAATGCACTCCTTTATAACCATATTTGGGAACTTGTACCTCACAACCCTTCTATGAACTTGCTTAGCTGAAAATGGGTTTTTCGAATCAAAGAAAAACCTGACGGCTCCATAGAGCGATACAAAGCGCATCTTGTTGCTGAAGGATTCAAACAGCAATATGACATCAACTATGAAGAAACTTTCAGTCCGGTGATCAATCCATTTGGCTTGCGTTGTCCCTTTTCATCTCCGCCAACTAGTCCATTCGTCAATTGGATGTCAAGAACGTCTTCCTCCATGGCCACCTCACCGAACTGGTTTACATGAAGCAAACATCAGTATTCATTCACCTTGATCATCCCTCTCATGTATGCCAACTTCGCAAAGAAATCCACGACCTCACTATTTTGGCTCAGTCATGAACTACTTTGGCTTGACTTTCAAGCTAGCAAAGATGACACCTCACTATTTGTATTTCATTCCCCTTAGATTTCAATGTTCCTCCTTTTATATGTTGACGATATTATTGTGTGTAGTGATCATCCGGATGCTTTGCAATCTCTCATCGAGCAGCTCTCCACCTCCTTCGCCATGAAGGATCTTGATCATTTGCATAACTTCATAGGGATCGAAGACACATCCCAGTCTGATGGATTGCTTCTCTCCCATTCCAAGTATGTCGCGATCCTCCTCTGGCGCTTTGATCTAGCACAAGCAAAGGCGGTTACAACTCCAGTGGTTGTCAACAAACCCCTCAACCTGACCGATGGAGATCTCTTGCCTGACCTCACTCTCTACCGCATGATGGTTGGTGCTCTTCAATATGTCACCATGACACTGCCCAACATCTCCTTTTCCATGGGTCTCGTCAGTAAATACATGCACAAACCCTAGCCTTCTCACTTACAAGCCGTGAAGCGCATCTACTGTTACTTCCCTGTCTCTCGGCATCACGGGTTACTCCTCCGTCGCGGTTCCTCATGCACTTTCTAAGCCTATGTCGACGTGCACTAGGCTGGCTACCAGGACACATGATGTTCCACCTTTACTTGTTGCATCTTCCTTGGAGATAACCTAATCTCTTGGCGCTCCAAGAAGCAGGTCACCGTAGCTCGCTCTAGCACGGAAGTCGAATACCATTCCGTGGTCGATTGTGTAGCTGAGCTAACATGGCTTCAGTAGATTCTTGGTGAGCTCGGTGTGTATCTATCGAGTACTCCGATGTTCTATTGCGACAACATCTCTGCCACCTACTTAACCCTTAACCCCGTCTTTCATGCATGCACGAAGCAAATTGAGTTAGATGTTCATTTCGTTCGTGAAAGGGCTGCCTCCGGACGTTTGCAAGTTCACTACATTCCCACTCAAGATCAACTTGCGAATGTTCTCACCAAAGGGCTATCTAGTACCTGAGATAATCTATTGAGGTCTAATCATTCACTCGTTCAAGCTCCTTCGAATAAATTGGGGATATTAGTATTAGGAAAGTATTATTAGTATTAAGAAAGTATCTTTTATCTATATTTATGACTCTCATATATATGTATCTTTCCTTTCTTACAATTGCACTTATACACTAACCATAAGTAGAACACTTTCCTAGTACTTGTTGTATTGATTACATTATATAATAATACACAAGGTTCCTATAGGAGTCAAACATTCTCATAATCTGCAGCACATTATATTATATACAATATCAGAAACTCATTGGAATTCTACATTTAAGATGTTGGAAGTGGCTTTAAATATCAGAAAGTGTTTCTACGACTAAAACGTGAGGAAGTTGAGAAGTTCAGTGAAGAGCTTGGAAGGGGGGGGAGTACCTACTGAAAATTATTGGAATCATGCACGTAATATTTTACCTTTTCTAAAAGCATTTTATAATGATACTTTGCGTATTTCTGGAGTGTCGTATGTTACTGTTAATAGTTACATGATTAAAGTGTTTGCTATTCAGATGGAAATTAATAAGTAGTTGACAAATCGAAACAGTGGAATAAAAAAAATGGTTGCGAGTATGAAAACGAAGTTCATGAAATATTAGGGAGAACCCAAGAAGGTGAATATGTTGTTGATGATTGCTTTAGTTCTTGACCTATGCAAACGATGTAGTGCACACTTCTATTTTAACTCTTTCTTCGACTCTACTAATGCTGATATTTGGGAGCAAAGATTAATTGAATCTTTAAAGTCAGTTTAATACAATGACAGAGGGCGTTACAAGTATGCAACTGATGCACATTGATGATGATGATTCCAATGCATACTGGCAAGTAACAGGTAATACCATGCAACCAAATTCAACAATAGAACTTGATAGGTACTTGAAAGAAGATCGAGAGACTTATAATCGAGAAAGTGAGCTAGATTTATTGAATTGGTGGAAGGTTAATGCAAATATGTTTCCTATACTTGCTTCCATTGCAAGGGATGTGTTGGCCATACGGGTTTCCATGGTAGCTTCTGAAAGTATTTTTAACACGGGAGGCAGAGTTCTCAGTGAGTATCGTAGTTGTTTGGATCCTAAGATGTCTGAAAGTCTTATTTGTACGCAAGATTAAATAAGAGGGTCTTAATTCACCTTCCTATTAGATGAAAATTTTGAAGAGCTTGGGAAGTTTGAGAATGGTAAGTCACTTTCTTTGATATTTTTAAGGGTTAATAACTCCAATTGTACCATATGTTTGGGTCATGTGATCGGATGGTACCGTATGTTTTTTGATGTGGTCAAATGACCTGCTATGTTTGGAGGATGTTGTCTTACAGTATTCTATTAGTCAACTGTTAGATTTTTCTGTTAAATGGTCTATGTCAGCACCACGTAGATATATAATATAATATTTAATTTAAAAATAAAAATAAATAGGAAAATTAAAAACAATAGGAAAAAATTTAAACTTTATATATTAATAAAAATTATTTTTTATAAATTTATTTTTAAAAACAATATCGAAAATCGAAAAAAAAAACTAGGTCAGGCGACCTGGTGGGGGTCCAACCCAACCCAGGGTTCGACCCTAGGCTGGGTCAATTGGACCCTAAGGGTCGAACCCTAGTTTTTTTTTTCCAGTTTTCGATTTAAAAAAATTATAATTTTTTTTATTAATATATAAATTTTTAATTTTATTCTATTTATTTTAATTCCTATTTATTTTTATTTTCCATCCGCCACATCAGCATTCCGTTAGTTAAACTTGACGTCAACAGTAATTTGGACTAAATAACAACATTATGAAAACATAAGGTACCAAGAAAGAACATAGGGGTACCATCCGATCACATGACCCAAACATATGATACCATTGGACCTATTAACCCTATTTTTAATCTATTTGTTACTTATTTTGTAGAGTTCAATGTAGAAGAGAACACTCAAAGAGTAATTTCAACTCAATAACGCCGTACTTAATCTTTTGGAGTATGTCATCTTATCTTAGTAAATTGATATTATTATGGTGATTTACGCTTAAAAAAACAACAAAAAAAACTAGAATAAAGGTACTAAATCAACCCCGAAGCTGATTTACATAATCAGTTTCAAGGTTGATCTACAAAAATAGCACTGCAGATCAACCCTGATACTGATCTGTAGAGCTTATTCTGCATATCAGTTTTGGGATTGATTTGCAGTGTTGATTCTGCAGATCAGTTTAGGGTCTCATCTACAAAGTTAATTATGCAGATTAGTCTCGAAACTATCCACTTCGCAGATCAGTTCCTTACTTGCTTTACTGGTAGAATTTTTTTTGTTTATCGCAATTGTATAAGTTCTTTATTTGTATTGATATGTCTTAACTTTTTTCCATTTTTTATTATTTTTCAAGGATCTGATACCGACATCTTATTATATCAAGCAAAGCGTCATAGTTGGATCGAGCAAAGAAGACAATAATATTAAGACATTTTTGTTTTCAAATTTTATGTGCAATTGTTTATGTATTACCAGATTAATTTGTTTATGTATTATCAGATTGATTGTTAAATTTTATTTTATTTTTCTTACGAAAAAGATTTGGTTGAAGATGCACGGTAAATCATCAGAAATATGGAGCGGTTCGAACGAATAAGTTGAACTGCACTTTTATCACATTTTAGATAAAGCACGATTCTGAATCGGCCGGTACCGAACCGGTCAAAAGAGGTATGGTAAATCGTAAAAAATATAAAGTGGGTTGGACTAATGGGTCAATCCGTACGTTTACTACAACTTAGTTAAGGTGCGGTCTGAACCGGTTCGGGGCCGAACCGGTTCATGTCCCGCCTAATGGATGGTTTGCGAAAGAAGTAAACGATTGTTAGCACTTGGTAGTTCACACGGAAAGTTAGAGCCATCCTCCCTGCCACCGCGAGATAGAGAACAAGAATGGAGAAATCGTCCACTGACAGCGGAGAGATCGAGTCTCTTCTACCAGCAGACCCGATCCATTCCCCGATTCTGACAACAAAAAACGTGAGGACCAATGTACCGGAGGTCCAGATCCATCTCTACCGGCAGGGAAAGGGTCCGATCGACGTTTTCAAGGCGAGCCTTGGCGGATGGGACCAAGACCAGCTGGAGGTCCAGGAAATCCTTGACAAGTACGGCTTCAAGTCAATCTACGCCTTCTCTCCTGGATCCGGCCGCGGTGTCCCTATCCGCTTCAACGCAAGGAACGGCCGATCTCTGCTCACCTACAAGGACGGTGGCGTCATTTACATCGACGGAGAGCCAAAGGTACCTGTGATTATAACTGTACCCTTTGATTCGATCTCCAATTGGTTATTTAAATCTAGTTTTTGCGATGATTTTCAATCTCTCTGTACAATTTTCTGAGAATTTAGGATATTTTTTCTTGGTTTGTGCTCCGTTGACCCAGAGTAGGACTGTTTTTTAGATTTTGGGTTCTTCTTGGTTAGCGACTGCACGTACTCGAAATCCGTCCTATTTCACTCAATTCCTTCAATGATTTTCCTAAACTACCAGTACAACTTACATTATCATAGCATTGTCTAATCTAGATCCTACAGAAGTTTATGCTTTTGCTATGATTGAATCTTGTTAGAGGAATGATTTATTTACATCTTAAGAAGTGTACATATTGTTGCAGGACTCTTTGCTTAAACCCGTAACCAAGATTCTGCTTGGAGTAGCGATCATAGCCGTCCTAATAGTGCTCGTCTCAACAGAGGCACCCCAATGGCTCGAGAGATTCAGCCCCTTCGGTGGTAGCTTCCCTCCTTGGGTGCTAGCCTTGATTGTTATCGTCTTCACCCGCATGAGGAAGAGAACTAAAGACGTGCTGAAACGGTTCGGTTGGTGAAACAGTTCTTGCTCTGTTACTTTATTATGTCTTTCATTGTTCTTGCAAATTTCTAATACCAAGCAATATGGTACCAGAACCAGATTGAACAGCGATACTGGCCACATCTAGATTACGGTCTGGTCTCAGTTTTTGAAATTGCTTGTGGGATCTCGAAATGTAATATTCAACATTAGTGTGGGGTTTTCTTGTGGCACAAGTTAATAACGCTTGATCTCGTTAACATGTTTTTGTACAAAGATGTAAACTGCAGGCTGTGTGGTACATTCGAGTAGATAGATTTTAAGGTAATCTTCAACGTTGCCAAATGCTACAGACTAATAAGTCTTTGCAAACTAATAAACCCCAAAAATGGTCACATACACATACATCATTAACAATCGTTCAGCAAAATCACTGCAAGTCTCAAAAATCGATGTTGCAACGGCGATAGCAACTGTTCACGATTCACGAAAATGGAATTCTAATGTACATCCCCACCAACAAAACAAGACCATGATGCCTGTCTGTCTCGCAACTGCAAAAAGCTCCATGTTTGGTGTGCGATCAAGGGAAAATACAGAAACTTCAAGAATGAAACAGTTGCAGATCTCAGCAGGCACAGCCACCTCTTTGCTCCGACTCTGCAGAAGCTTCAGGGAGGCCTTGGAAGTATCTGTAAATTTGATTTAACAGTATAAGCAGTAGTAGACGCATTTACTCTATCATACGCACATGAAAGTAACTGTGCTATTTTGTACAAATTTAAGATGAATAAATGCAACTTCTCAAGATAAACTTACATGTCCTGCTCGTGATCATTTTTCAGAGCAGCTTTAGCGATGCACAAAAAAGCATCATCAACATTGTAGTCCTCTTTAGCAGATGTCTCAAAGTAAGGCATGTTTCCTTTTGACGCACACCATTCCCGGGCTTTCTTCTCAGAAACCTGATAAATGTAAATTTTGCAAAGACAACATATACAAATTAAGCAGCGGAGAAATCAGAGTCACGCTGTAGCTACATTCATACCACTCGACTATTGCCACCATCAATATCAATTTTGTTTCCAAGTAATATGAATGGAAATATCCTTGGATCAGCTGGATTTGCCTGAAAGAAAGAGGAACGTGTCAGTATTGACCCCCAAAAAAGAAAAAGGGGGGAAATTATTTTTATGTTAACAAGAAATTCAACAACCAACATACCAATTATCTAACTCAATCTGTCAGCAGCCTCAATTCAATGGAGAAAAAGTAAAAAGATACTCGGAAAAACAATCTTATAAATGATAAGGAAAATCATAGCGACAAGCTAATATGTCATGCCTGAGAAGTACAAACATCACTAAAGTGAGATACATTTTGTGCCTATAATGAGCTTTCTTACTTCTAAATGAGAAATGTTATGCCATCCAAGGAATGCTTAGTTCACAAACATGCACCCGTCAAAAAAAAATATTATGTGTATTTCAAATGAAAATAGTGTGCATGATTGGGAGTCATGTTCTGTGCCACTGTATATCTGATATAACAACTTAACTGCCAAATATGTCTCTTCTTTAGGTAAAATAAATAACTCACTATCGCTTTCCAAAGTTAAAGGTAGAACTTCTCTGATTTGACACTAATATTGGTCTAGTATCACTTTCTTCCTGTTCGGCAAATTTTGGTTCATAAAATTTGCTTACTTAGTATACTTACGTCGTTTGTCAATTTCGGTACTACCAATCAAAGATAGATGTCCGACGATGTTATTCTAGGTAATGAACAATCTTCACATAATTTATACATAAGTACGTAACTACTTAAGAATTGTATGCTTCATAGAATAGCTTAAATAGTGTAAATCAAGAAATGCTTGTTCTAGAATAAGGTCAAATACCTAACATAGAAGAATATCTCATTCTCAAAAATCCACCAGGTTTGAGTCACAAGAGAATACCATAAATTTGATAGCTAGGCATGGACTTAGTGGACAAAACAGCAAAATACTGAAACAGACATTAACTTTAATATATTGAAACTTGAGCTTTGTATTAGGGAAAATTACAAATCCTAAAAACAGCCAAAGATCATTAAAAAGAAGAAGATACAAATGGGATGAGCAACATGAACCTGCTTGAGAAATTCATCATGCCAGTTGTCAAGGGTGTCAAAGGACTTCATCACATTTACATCATAAACAAGAACACAGCAGTCAGCTCCTCTGTAGAAAGCAACTCCCAAACTCTGAAATCTTTCTTGACCTGCTGTGTCCCATATCTATACAGGAAACAGAACATCATTCATCCAAAACACATTTTATGTACATGGTAAATAGACGATCTGATCAAATCAAAAACTGAATTGAGCTTTATGTTATGGAAAAGGGTAAAGAATGAATGTCTTAAATAATTTATACACGCATCTGAACAGAGGAAACTAGAACAAATATAATTGCATGCTCAAGCTGGGGGGATTACAGTAAAATGAAGATGCAATCATAATAACGAACACGAAGGAAAACTCACTTGGAGAGTCACAAGTTTATCATCAACTTGGAGTTCTTTTGTAACGAAATCAGCCCCGATTGTTGCCTTGTACTGCTGGCTGAATTTCTTGTGTACATATCTAGATCAGACGTTAAAGAACCCAAACAAGGAAATAAAAATCCTTTTTCATGACATAAAAATCCTTTTTTACTACAACGAATCTTCCAAGACATTCCTAAGATTTGTAGCACAACCAATGATCAATAAGTACTCAAATTATATATATATATTAAAAAAAAAAAAAAGTCGGCAGATAAACGTCCTGGACACTATTTCGGAAAAAGCAAACAAACCATGAATATATATATACTATTATCAAGGGAAGCAGAGACTTGATTGATTTGCAGGTGAAAAGGATACTGGTTCATCAACGACGTCTTGCCCACCCTAAAATATATTAGAAATCTCAAAATTAATACAGCTTCATATTATGAAAAACTAGTATAAAAAGTGCACAAAAAAAAAGAGAGGAGGGAAAACAGATTAGACAACCCTAAACCCATACCCGCTGTCACCAAGAACGATGACCTTTAGCAAGGTCCGCCTGCGCAGTGACATTGTGACGTAAAACAACTAGAACAGCGTATCTGCAAAAGCCGAATTGAATATGGATAGAGATCGGAAAGGTCGAATTGCACCAATTTTTGCGAAGAGGTGATGAGGAGAAGGAAGATGGTGTCGATTGGAAATGGAATTTGGATATGTTGAGCAAAGTTTGTTAGGAAGAAGCAATGAAGGGGCGCCAATTTCGATCCAAGTCGAAGTCACTCTGCGAGGGGGCGAGCAGTAAGACTAGTAGTATCAGGATTCAGGAATCGTATATGCTTATAAATTGCTGACTACACCCTCAACTTTCACCTTTAAAATATGCACCCTAAACTTATAAACTACAGAGATGGATCCTCTCTTTTTATTGGTTGCACCTAGAGCTGGCAAAAAAAAATAGTTAGGCCGAATCGAACCAGACTACATGTGAACCGTATCTTTATATATATATATATATATACTATTTTATAAACCGTACTTAAGTGAACCATTTTGTTGTAAAGTGCTTTTTCTATTTTAAAATATTTTAGTTTTAAATCTTTCTATTAATTTTGTTGTGTTAAAATTTATAAATTTAAAATATTTTATATTAATTTTATATTTAAAGAAAAGGTATGACCGAACCAGTTTGAAAGTAATATGATAAATCACCCAAATGTTTTTACCACATTTTAGATAAGGTACGGTTTTTAAACCGGATCGGTCCGAAAAAGAATTTTGGTATAAAATCATATGATGAGGTTATTACATTTCTTATACCACTCAAACTATTGACAATATTATTTAATGAAAACACTTCAACAAGATAAAGTGGTAAGGCTATAAACTAGGGTTGGGCATGAACCGGTTCGGGGATGAACCAGTTCAGAACCGTACATTTACCACATTTTAAAGATGTACGGTTTACTGCTCCAGATTTTGGCCGATTTATCGTACTTGTTTTGAACCGATTCAAAAATTGGTTCAGTCAGATCACTTTATTAAGAAAACAAAAAAGATACAATTCTCGATTCCTGGTCATCCGAATCGTAATCGCAAGAGCCGATTCTCGATTCCTTGCTCCACTTTATAAGCAAGAGCCCCATCGCTTCTCAACCATCTCAAGATTCTCAACTGATGCGTATTGAAATTACTACCAATGAAACACAAATGTATCCTAATTACCAACTCACAAGATCATGCAACAACGAAGTCCTCATTGTTTTGAATTTCGATACGGTATAAACACTAATTTAACAGAAAACACTACAATGGCAAACAAATGGATTGATCCATACTCTCTAAAGAAACTGATTAATTGAAGAACTCACCGCCACTCCAGACAACATGAAATCGACGAAAGCAGAATGAGCTCAATTCATCCCTCAAGCATGAAAGAGACGGTGAGCAGAGAGGATGGCAAGGGTAAGGATGAAGATTGGAGACGGAGAGCATGAAGGAAATGGTGAGCAATGAGCATCAAGGGCCAAGCGCCGCCGCTGCTCCACTAGTTGGTGTCTGTAGAGTAAAGTGAAGAGGCCAAGTCGTCCGGTCTGGTTCAGTGCATTAGTAGTTTAGGAGATATTTTAGTAAAATATAATCTTGGGTAAAATACAAGTTTCCCCACTAAAGTTTGGGCCGAATTTAAGATTCCCCCGTAATGTTTAAAATTTGAAATTTTAGTCCTAATGTTTGGACAATATAAAAATTTCTCCATTTTCGTTATATGTCTGTTATTTTCAAACGGATTCAGGCACATGTGCAAGTCACGTGTTTTCAAGTTGGAAAATGATTAAATTACCTTCGTCCTCACTCAAACCAGAGCTCCACCGGATCTTCAATTTCATTGTCGTCCACCATCTTCTTCTCCCACTGTCTTGTCCACACCCACCACCCTCTTCTTCTCCAAAATCACCACCTCATCAATATCTGTTTCCGCTTCTTCTTCATATTCTATGTAGGAGATCGACAAGCTCCATGCGGTGTCGATCCCTCACCTAAGAACCGACGATGAAAAGAACAACACAAATGTTCCAGTCTACGTGATGCTCCCCCTCGACACGGTGACCCTTTGAGGAAGTCTGTACAAGCCGAAAGCCATGAACGTGAGTCTAATGGCGCTCAAGAACACTGGGGTGGAAAGGGTCATGGAGGACATCACCGTGGAGGACTGGAGTCGTGGACTGGAGGACTAGAGTCGCCAATGGTCGACCCCTGGTTTGGGTTGGACCCTAGTGTTGTTGGTGGCAGGGAGCTTCTGGAGGCACTGAGCGGCGATGTTTGTGAAGTTGCCAGAGAACTCGGTGAACTCCGATAATATCACGGTGCCTCGTGCGACAAAGATGTAGGTCAGAGATTACTGCCCCATGAATCCGGTCAAAGGCGTTCGTCTCAGAAACGATTCAGAGTCCACAAAGCAGTCACCGTGAAAGCTTCCTAGGACGAGGTCAGATCTTCTCGGTGAGAGAAAAAGAGAAAGGAAGAATAGAAAATGCAATGATGCTTGTAGAGAAAGCAACAACAGAGAAAATAAAGAGGGAAAGAAATTAGAGAAGTGAGTCTTTTCTTTTCCAGCTGCCGGATCAGAGGACTGGTGGATTGGAGTCGGACTGAAGGACTGGTGGACTTGCCACGCCGGACTGGAGGACTGGAGCTGTGGAGGACGCCACCGTGGAGGAAGAAGTCTTGAACAAAGAAGATTCAAGGACAATTTTGTCCAATCAAAATGGCGAAACTCACGTGTAAAGTACGTGACTAAGCTTCTGTTATAAATAAATGATTTTTGGACGGAATGGGGGTATTTTTCATTCAGTCCAAACATTAGGAATAAAATTTTAAATTTTAAATATTAATGGGGATTCTTAAATTCGGCCCAAACTTTAGGGGGGAAACTCGTATTTTACCATATAATATTATATTAAAACTTGTACAAGAAATGGTTTGTTTACCATTTAAAAACTGGTTTTTATACCTTTTCTGAACCGCTCTGTAATTTTGTAAAAACAATGTTTGGTTTTTGAACCGGTACGGTTCATAAAAAATACAGTTATGTTCGGCTGAACCGATTTTTTATGCCTAGCCCTACTATAAACTCTCAAGAGAACCACCATGGATTTTCATGAGTTATGCTTCTTTGATGGTTCTAACTCAGAGTTGCTTAAGAGGGCTTAATCCAGAACATTATGTGCCCATGAAGCACGCATACCAATTGGGAACAAAGATATAACAATGTGGCATTGTCTAATGGGTAATAGCATTCATCAAACTACTCGCCTAATGCTAATAGAGCAGAATATCAAATATGTCAAAGTTTTCGATGCAAACTGAACAAATCAACCTAGGTTCAAATTTTCTGATCTTAACAAGTTCATTCCCACTGAAATTTTCTTATTTCCACACGTACAGCAACATCCTTACAATCATCATAACTTCCCACTTGCAGCTACATATGTAGTAGTAGCCTTTCGTGACCTCTTCAGATTACTCTTTCGGCCAACTTTAGTCACACGACACTACTGGTTATCTCATCTTCAGTAAATGTTAAATGATCCTTGTCGGAGGTAACTTCTAAATTATGCAGGCTACCTGAAATGCTTCGGTAAATTCCATATTCTCGGCATGGATACTGTGAAGGAGAAGCTGGATATCTATCTAACTAGGAATTTCTCTTTTCCGGCATCCTCATATTCATATTTTTGTTATAAGACATACCACAGTTCCCTAGCGGACTTTGTTTTACTATATATATCATACAACGAATCGTACAAACAATTCATTATATAATGTCTACACAAACAATATGAGTGATTCCACATTTCTAGAGCTCTATCATCATACATCATTTTCGCCTTGAGTTGGTAGTTTTTCTGTCATAAATTGTATAAGGTGAGAGTGATCAGATAGAATTCCATCTTCTCTTTTCACCTCTTGATGCTGGAGTCGTCGAATTTCTTTGCATGCATAAGTCCAGCAAATGATTCATGTTATCCCCCAAGTCGATGTCACGACGAGTGCATTCAATGACGCAATATGGACCTCAGTCTAAGTCAATACTTCAACACTGTTATTTTTGCAGTCATTTTTCTAAAAATAATTATTACAAATTAATGAACCGAATTGGTTCTTTAGTCTCTTATATCACTGCAACCGGAAATAAATTGTCCTAAAAATATCAGCAATATAGGACATTGTAATAATTTTAATATGAAAATGGAGAAAAAAAATTGTACAAGTCCTAGAATAACATGCAACTTTACAAAATGAAAAATTTGCCCCTATAAAAGAATTTTCATTTTAAAATTGAGTTGTATGAGATGTACAGTCTTCTTAAAGCTAATTTCGCTCCCCTCATCGTAATAGATTCGTGTAAGAGGAAAATTAAAACGATTACCTCCCAGGACACATGCTTGTGTGGTGTAAAGGTATGTCCACATGTTGTCCAATATGTTTTAACACAAATCCATCAACGGAGGTGGAGAAACCTCACAACAACGTCCACCTCATCCTTCAAAGTGGAGAAACCTCACAACAACTGCCCGAGCTTCGTGAGATAGAGGACGCACACAACAACTCTAAACCCTCACGTAGACAGCTTCGTGAGCTATGGACGATGCCTACAACAATGCAACAGAGCTTCACGAGCTTCGTCCTGAGCTTCGTGAGCTTGACCGTGAGCTTCGTCATCCCGAGCTTGACCGTGAGCTTTGTCGTCCCGAGCTTGATTGTGAGCTTCGTCGTCCCAAATGGTTGGTCGTGACCTAGACGAGCTTCTAGGGTTTCCAAGGTAACAAACTGATTTTCTACTAGAAACCCTAGGTAAAACTTCATTTTCTGAGTAGAAGCTTCATTTTTGTCTGAGCAAATTATGGTAACGAACTGAAAGCTTCATTTTTTGTCTGAGAAAACCCTAGGTAACGACATGAGCTTCTCCTTGATTTTATTTGTCTGAAAAAATTATGGTTGTTTATTACGGAACTGGAATGAAAGGTTTTATGGTTGGACATTGAACTGTTGTTTGTTTTATAATTTTCAGAGTGTAATGGATATGGATTTAGAGGTAAATCTAGAAGGGGGTCTTTCAAACTCCATTCCAGATCCAGTCAGACCAATCATAAAAGAATGCGCATTCTTGGGTGCACCTCCAAATACAAACAAAGGTAAAAGGAGCACAAATAGTCGTTTGGATGTCATCGAGCATTGGATAAATGACGAACTCAGGTATCCTATTCTTGCAAGAATGACTCGTGATACCTTAAGCATACCAATTTCCATAATAGCGTCAGAGACAGCTTTTAGTGATGAAGGTAGACTACTTGATGAATACAGGAGTACATTACATCCAGAAGTTGTTGAAGAGTTAATGTGTTGCAAAGATTGGATATATGGAGATAAAGGTACTGTTTAATTATCTAATGTTTTTTTTTGGTTGTCAGAAGGATTCTTATCTTATGACATTCAATTGATAATAGATAATAGAGCGATTTCGATTGCTGATATTGCGCAAGATGTGATACAAGCAAATCAACCACAAGAAGAAGAACGTGGTAGTGTTATCCCTACTATGGCTAGTGAAATCGTCAACGTGTAAGTTCCTTTTGTGTCTCACTGAAATGTGTTTGTATGTCTTTTATTCTTTGCACACATGAGCTTGAATTGACTGCCCTGATTTGCTCTCAAATTCATTCAGAATTGATGTGTAGTAGAGTTTGTGCTTACTTAGTGCATACAGGCATCCACTAGGGATAGTGATCTGCTTAACTTCTTGTTTGACATTTCTTTTTTCATATGTTACCTAGGTGAAGCAAACAAGGTTGTCTCCAATGGAAGACCACACATGAAGTGGTCTGTATGTGGTATATGAATCATGTTTGGTCTTTGTATTTTGTTTGTATCTCTGAATTGTAATGTTATTATTATGTACGTACCTTAGTGGTAATCAGATTGCACTTTGAAGATTTTAGTTCGTATGTTGAAAAATATGTAAAATTATTGACTTTCGTGTTAATCGTGTCATGTAATGTGTCGTGTTTAATCGTGTAGTTCTGTATCAGCGTCAAGTCGTTCGTAATCGTGTCGTATAGTGTTTAATTTATTCATGTTGCATCGTGTCGTGTCGTTTCTAATCGTGTCGTGTCTATTCGTTATGTTTTTCGATGTTTTATTTCCAAGAAAGCTCATCGTGTCATGTGTCGTGTCACGTGTGATCTACTCCTTAATCGTGTCGTGTTCGTGTCTAATGTTTTGAGACACGTTTAAGACATATCTGTTTAGACACGAAACATGTTAACACACGACACAATTAATAACACGATACGATTAGACACTACACAACATGATTGCCACATCTAGTTTATGAGTCTAAAAGACTGTAGGGTCCACTCCGACTGTCAATACACATATAATTTTATATATTATATTAATGTAATTAATTAATAATTACAAACTAATATTAATTTAGTTATTCAATAATTATTTTACTTGTTTGATCGATTTAGTAAAAACAATTATGAAAATATTGTTAAATCGAGTTATGTTGTTGTTTAATTTTATTTGAAATATTTATTTTAATTTTGAATGTGTATTTTTTGGATTTTCGTTAAGCCAAAAATCGATTCGAAAATCCATAATACTAGACAATTTATTGTTTCTTATGTAGTATTTTGGTCAGTTTTTTGTGAAAAAACAAACATTTTGAAAATAGGGTTAAATACCAATGAGCTACCTGAACTTTGGATATTTTGCAACGAGCTACCCGAACTTTGGAAATTCAAAACGGACTACCTCAACTCGGATGAAGGTGAAAATAGCTACCCCTATCTAACTTACCATCAACTGTTGACAGAAATTCGTCGGAAATTCAACAGAAATTCGTCAAAAATGCGTCAAAAATCGGACGGAGATAGCTATTTGCACCTTCGTCCAAGTTGATGTAGCCCGTTTTGAATTTTTAAAGTTCGGGTAGCTTGTTGCAAAACGTCCAAAGTTCAGATAGCTCATTGGTATTTAACCCTTGAAAATATAGGGACTGGACTGAAATAGTATAAAAATCTAGTATGACCAGACCAGTTTCACCCCTACTTTCTTCTATCTAGTTGTTACATTTGTAAAAAAAAAATGAAAATGAATATACATTGGTTAAAATTAACACTTTCAACCGGTGTAGAATTAAGGTATGTACATAAATTTACATTTTTCATTCAAACTATACGCTTGCGCCAATTTTTTGCCCCAAAGGGCAACACTAATTACTCGAGGAAATTTTTGTCTTAACTAGTTAAAATTGATGGTTACTTCTTACATTTTCTAATTTCTTTATTATATTTAATAGAAGTATAATATCTAGGGTTAATAATCAAATTGTTACCCTAACTTTAAATATTTTACAAATCACAACTTAAATGTTTTTTAAGTGCTACCCAAACTTTAACATTTGGGGCAATGCTATCTCTCTTAAGTTTTCCGTTAAATATAGACGGAAAATGATGTCACAACACATGATTGATCCATAATTTAGAAAACTATATTAGTTTTTAAAATACAAAAAAAAATTGGAAAATTTAAAATATTATATTAAAAACTCTTATTTTTCTATTAATCTTTCAAAAATAATTTAAAAAAAGTATGGATTTTTAAAAAATTATTTAGTTTTCTAAATTATGCACTATTCATGTGTTGTCATGTCATTTTCCATCCATATTTAACAGAAAAGTTTATGGAGGTTGCAATTTGCCTAAATTTTAAAAGTATAGATAATAAAATTTGAAAAAACAAAGTTTAAATAGTAATTTGTAAAGTGATCAAAATTAAGATAGTTATTTGATTATTAATCCTTATAACTAATACGGATTGGACCGATACGAATTGAACCTATGGCTTGGGTCCGAACCCAGACCTATGGCCTGGGTCCGAACCCAGACCTATGACATATCTGTATTGATCCCCAATCGAGGGTCCTATGGTCTAGGTTCGAACCCAGACCAGGTCGCCCAACCATGGGTACATGGTATGGGTTCGGACCCAGGCCATAGGACCCCCGATTGGGGCTCAATTGGAGCCCTAATCATTTTAACCGAACCCATTGGGGCTCCAATTGAGCCCCAATCGGGGGTCCTATGGCCTGGGTCCGAACCCATACCATGTACCCATGGTTGGGAGACCTGGTCTGGGTTCGGACCCATACCATGTACCCATGGTTGGGCGACCTAGTCTGGGTTCGGAACCAGACCATAGGATCCTCGATTGGGGCTCCAATTGAGCCCCAATCGTGCATTCTATGGTCTGGGTCTGAGCCCAGACCAGATCCCTAGGGTTGGGTGACCTGGTCGGAGTTCGGACCCTGGTTAGGAGACTCCCGGTGTGTCTCGAATCGAGTCAGGACTTGTTTGAAACATTAGTGTAAGTTTGTATGGTGTAATTGTAACATTTAGAAAAATATTTGGATAATTTTGCAAATATGAAAAATATTTAACGGGATTTTTTAACAGAAAAGTAACGGATGTATCAATTACCATTATTTTCAAACGTATTGGACCATTAACCATCACTAAAAAACAAGTTGCAACGAAAACCATTTTGTGCAACCATGATGTACTATTTTCAGACTTTTCCCATAAATCAAATTAATATTTTCAGTTTGTTTAGTATTTCTCTATTTCATATTTGTCATAATTTATGTTTTTATATTTATATAATATTTTTTTAATATGATATTAAATAATAAAATATCAAGAAAAATAATCAGAATTTTATTTATTTGTTTTTCAAATTTCTTAATATTTTTTCATAAAAATAAATTATTTATCTTTTAGAGCATTATTCCATATGTCACTTCCCCATTTCATCTTCCACATCAATAATCGTTAATTGTATTTAATGAAAGTATTCTAAACCAACAAAACAAATTAAACAAATGAAGTTTATATTAGAATGATTTTGTCAAACATATTACATATTTTTCCCTAAAAAGATCTCTATGTTTATTTTTACATATAAAAGTATAACACACTATATTAACATAAAAAATAGTACAACTCCTTAATAATTATATTAAATTAGATAATTTTATAATAAATAAAAATAATATTTATTAGAGTGTACAAAATTTGTAGATATAATTTAGAAGGGTTCATAACCAAATAGCTACCCTAACTTTGAGCACTTTACAAATTACTACTTGAACTTTGCATTTTCAAATTTTGCTACATATACTTTCGGAGTTGGGGCAAATTACTACATCACTTAACTTTTCCTTTAAATATTTAATATATTATGAGCCCAAATGATGGATTCAATAAGTTCTCTGACCTGAGTTATGCAACAATGAGATGCGCCTGTGAAAGGCAAGTTGGATCGAGGATTAGAGAGGATAGGTGTAAGAAAAATGACGTGTCAGCATATGATTGATCCCATATTTAAAAAACCAAATGATATTTTTAAAATATAAAAAATATGAATAAATTTTAGAACAAATCTGGAAAATTAATAGAGAAAATAAACAAATTTAATGTAATATTTTTATTGAAAATATGAAATAAAAGAAAAAATAATTATTTATTAAAATCTCATGTATTCTCTTTTAATTTTTCAATTATTTTAAAAAACACACAGATATTTTTAGTATTTTTGAAAAATTATTTAGTTATTTAAATCAAAGACCAATCATATGTTGCCACAACATTTTATGTCCATATTTAACGGAAAAGTTAACTGAGGTAGCAATTTGCCCCAAGTGTCAAAGTTTAGATAGCAGTTTTTGAAAAAATAAAGTTTAGGCAGCAATTTGGTTATTAATCCAATTTAGAATTCATAATTACTTAGTTTTGGCACCACATTTTGATTAATAAATATATATATATTTATTTGTCTAAGAGACATAATATATTGACAAGTAAGCAAATTGAGATTTTTCATTCAATTTGATTGGTCCAACACTACTATATGTTACAAGTAAATGTGTGACATCACATTTTTACTTAGGTGGACATGTTCAAATTGTTTCAAAGCTCCTCATTCAATCTTCAAAACCATTTTATTTTAGCTTAATTTATCACTTATTTCTCTTCCAAAAAATTAACTGTTAACATGTTTTTTCTTCACAAATGTAGTTCTCTAATTTTTGGGAGGTTAATTACTAAAAACGTTACTCATGTTTGCGCATGTGAGTAATTGGTTATAACTTGTGCAGGATGGTTACACATGTTTCAGCATGTGACTAATTGGTCATTTTTACTGTTCATCGTTAAAAATCACCGCGAAGTCATTATTTGAATACATAAAATGACCAAAGTACCATTACCTTCATTACTTAAGTACTGTCAAAGGAAGAAGAAGATGAAGACCCCTTCTTTTCGCACACTTGAGTTCCTCAGCTCCTTCCTTCATGAATCGATTGACCATGACTTTAATTTGGTCCTTCGAATACATTGGGACGTGAGTCTAAAGGTTCCATGGTTGTTCCAATTTTGAATTAATTGCAAAAATTGAGTATTTTGCCCCCAATTTTTCTTTCGATTGTGAAAAAATCCTAATTTTGGTAAGAACCCTACTTGGAGTCGAAGCAAGAATAATGGAGATCTCAAAAATGGAAAGCAGGCCGAGGTGGGAGTGGAAGAGATGCACCGAATCGATAATTTTGATGACAAGAAGATGTTTTGATGCATTTGTTGTTGAATTTGAATTTGTTGTTGAATATTTTGTTAAAATGGGTTTAAGTTCTTCAGATCATGGGTTTTAGTTCTTCAGATCCTGGGTTTCATTGAATAGTATCTAAATTAAAGAATTCATTCTAACGTGAAATTTGATTAAATGGTTACATATGTTATCCTAGAGTATGATTAAATGGTTACGTATGTTTCTTGTAATGCGTTTATATGATTACGTATGTTTGCTTAAAATGTGATTAATACGTTGAAATTGAGCATTATTACTGAGGTTAAAAAAAGTAGTCTTGATCCCTGAAAAACTAAACCCAGATTTTCAATTATCCCAAAAATTGCAAAGTCTCATACATTATTATATATTTCAATTCACCGAGAATTGTCAATTGACATGAAACATAAAATGATTCCGACATGTTTATACTGAATCATCAGTATAGATTAGAGTAGTATACACTTAACTCTATGTTGTATTATCTGAAGCAGGTTGCATAGTTGTATTATCTAAAGATGTGCCATCTCCATCGGATCCGCTAACATCTGATTCTTCACTGTCTGAATCAAGTTCTTCTGCATTTTCCTTGCTGCATTTTTCTCTCATAAACTTAAGTGGAACTTGAAGCAAGGAGACCATCCACTTATTACAGTACCTCCTCTGGAAAAAAAAAACTTGTGTCAACATATTTATATTTATTTTTGCTAAGGTCAGATCGCAAATATATAATCATTTCTTGCCTTAATTTTCTAATTTCAACAACAAATATTTCTACACTTTTCCCATAATTTTCCAAAGAAAATTGAACAAAATAAGAAGAAAAAGATATAAGGAAATTATATCCTCATTGTTCCTCTCTATAGTACCATGTCCCTTATTAATGTTGCACCTACATCTATCTACAGAAAATGAGATTGATGTGTAAGATTATAGTTAATCTGTTTTTTTGCTACTTAGGGACTCAAATTTACCTTAACCTCAGTAATTTCTGGGCTTTGCAGTAGTTGTGCTTTCGAGCATGTAAGAACTTGATGGTCTGTTGTCGTAGTTAAACTTTGTCTTCTTCTCGACATGCTTTAAAATTTGGAAAGAGCACATTAGAAAATCATCCACACTCATCATGGCCCCAACATTGTCAAACTTACCACAGTAGTTGGTGCAGAGAATATAGTTACTAATTGTCTATTAGCAAAGAACTCATATCCATCCTCCAAAACCTGACAGTAAAAACACAAGAAACTAAGTTGTAAAACCTTAAATCAACAACAACTTAAAAAATTGAAGTCATGAAACCTATTGACAAAGTTACAAACTTACCTTTTTGTGAAAAATGTGATTATGTATGTGAGCCTAAAGATTGCAACTTCTTAATTGGCATTAGGAGGATAGCCACCATACTCAAAAAGCCTTAGCATATCAGAATATTGGCCATGGGTATCACCTGAGAGGTAGGAAAAACAATGATAATTTACTCACTGAAATAAGTGATTAACCTATGGAATGTAGTTTTGATTAATGATTATAACGCTAATTTTAAATTGTTCACCAGAGACATGTGATCCATTCTCTTCACAATTATATACCATTGAAATTGTGCCTCGGTCAGTTCCTATCCTCTACAATTCTACTGTCTCAGCAAATTCATCCCAATCTAATCAAGCAGAAGATGATTACTGCTCCACAGTATGGGATACATGCGTGAACGTCTCCATGAAGAACAACCAAACCAAATTATCAAATTGCTCGTCCGTCCACAAGATCATCTTTCATTCAGAACCAACAACTCCACACAGACTGGTTCCTTTGAACCAACACTACACACCAACAATCGTGATGGTCTTCAGAGAAAGGGAAAAAATTGAAAGGAAAATGAATAAGAAATTTGGTGCAGCAGATTACCTGAGCTCGGAGGTGGAGCAGTTGTGGAGATGTCAAACGAAGTGGAGAGTTGGAGAAGGAGAACTGCAAAGATGTAGTCTGACAAAAATGAAAGGACATTAGGGAGATGATCATGAAAGGTAATAGAAGGGAAACTCCGTCATTTCAGAAGGGTCACGTGATTGGCACATGCGAAACATACAGAAAACTTTAACTAGGGGTGAGCTCGGGCGGGACAGTATTTTTGGCAAGATTGATGTCGAGCCTGAAATTCTGGTCCTCACTTTTGGAGGACTTAGATCGAGGCTGATTTGGGGCAAAAAACCTTGCCCGAGTCGGTCTTGCTTGACTCGGGTCGGTCTCAATCTTGGACCGATTTTTTGAAAAACAAATCTCAATCGACATAAGATTGAAGAAGAAACATGACAGTATTACCAATCGATGAAAAAATCTCAATCGACGAAAATATTGAAGAATGAAGACATGGAAGAAAATAATGAAAAATCTCAATCCGCAACGCCGAGTCGAGTCGGAAGTTCACGATACTGCCTAGAAATTTCCCATCTGGAGTAGATTCTTGATGAAGGAGAGGTAGGGTATGTAGGTGAAGGATAAGAAGATTGATTTAGGTGAGGGAGAATAAGAATCGACTGAGGGGAGGGGAGAAAAGGATTGGCTAAGGGGAGGGAGAAAGAAGAATTGCTAAGGGGAGAAGAAAAACGGCTGAGGCTGAGGGTTAGTATTACTAAGGTTTGTATTACTGGGAGAAAAGATATTTAATTAAACCGATTTCGGGTCAGGGCTGTCCTAATCGGGCTTTTGGAAGAAAAAAAGTTTGAGACCGAGACCGACTTTGAAGGGAAAAAAACCACCTGTTCGGTCTTGGTTCTAGTCGGTCTCAATCCTAATCGGGCTGGTTTTGTCGCAATTTTGATCCAGCCAGTCTTTTTTGCTCACTCGTTTAGTGACAGTGTAATCAATCAGTCACATGCTTGAACATGTGTAACCATTCAGTCACGCGAAAAAACATGTTTAACCAATTAATCAGTGTAATCAATCAGTCACACTGGTCAAACATGTGTAACGTTTCGAGTAATTAACCCATTTTTTATTTTTTATTTGTTAAAAATAAAATTTTAAAAAAAGCTTTATTAATAAGTTTGATATTTCGAGCTAATTTTATTAAAACAAGGGTTAAATACCAAATAGTTACCCGAACTTTGGACGTTTTGCAAATAGCTACCCGAACTTTTAATTTTAAAAAATGACTACCTAAACTTTGACATATGGGGCAAATAGCTACCACCGTTAAAGTTTCCGTTAAATATGGACGGAAAATGACGTGGCAACACATGATTGGTCCATAATTTTAAAAACTAGATTATTTTTTTAAAATACTAAAAAAATTAGAATTTTTTTTTAAAACACTGGAAAATTAATATAAAAAAATAAGAGTTTTAAATATATTTTTTTATTAAAATTATGAAATAAAAATAAAAATATATGATTATGTTTTTTTAATTTTGATTCATATTTTTCAATACAAAAATTATATTACAAACTCTTATTTTTTCTATTAATTTTCTAGTTTTTTTTCTAATTTCTTTAGTATTTTAAAAACATAATATAGTTTTTAAAATTATGGACCAACCATGTGCTGCCATGTCATTTTCCGTCCATATTTAACGGAGGTAGCGATTTGCCCCATGTGTTAAATTGAGGTAGTTATTTGCACATTCGTCCAAAGTTTAGGTAGTCATTATTGAAAATTCAAAGTTCGGGTAGCTATTTGTAAAACGTTCAAAGTTTGGGTAGTTATTTGGTATTTAACCCTTAAAACAATTAATATAAATCATCTCAAAAAATATTATAAATTAAATGTGTATTTTTAATATAGTTATATATTTGATAAAAATCTTTAAAATTAATATTATAAAAATTCAAATATATTATTTATTCATCTTTTTCTGTTTGTCCATTATTAAAATATGGTATACTTTTTAAGTAAACTAAAAAATCTACTTTTAACATCACAATAATAATTTTCTCCTAGCTTTTGTTCATCTTTTCACCAAATTGTTTCCATGATTAGTACAACTAATATAAATTCTAGGGATGTTATTAGTAGGAGGGTTAGTGTTAATATGTCTTCAAGACCTGCGAAACTAAATATGAATATTTTTATTTAGAACTGTAGAGGGCTAGGTAGTAATCTTGCCATAAACTGTGTTAACGACTGTATTCGCATATTTAAGTCGGAGCTGATTATTCTTACTGAGACCATGCTCAGTGGAGATAAACTTATTGCGCAAGCAAAAAAGCTAAACTATGACAAATTTAAAGTGGTCGATGCTAGGGGTCTGAGTGGGGGGATTCTTCTCATGTGGAACTCAAATTATATGGATATTCAAATTCTAGGAACATCGTATCAGGAAATTCATGCCATCATTAATGTATCTCTGTCTAACTTTTCTTGGGTCTTGTCTGCCATTTATGCTAGTGTTAACATTGCAGAAAGATTAATGCTCTGACAGAACTTGAAAAATGTAGTTGATAACATGAATTTGCCTTGGGTTGTTATGGAGGATTTTAACGACATTGCCAGTAGTTTAGATAAGAAGGGGAAAACAATTAACATGAATAGGCTTAATAATTTTAATACCATGTTGGATTATTGCTCCATCGCCGACTTGGGGTTTATTGGTTCGAGGTTTACTTGGGCTAAGATGTGTAAAGGTGGCCATTTTGTCCAGCAAAGATTGGATATGGTAGTTGCTAGCCCGGATTGGTTCTTTAAATTCCATGAGGCCAAAGTTGTTCGTCTGCCTAGAACTAAGTCTGATCACTGCCCTATTCTATTGTCCCTATCGGGAAATAATGTAGTGGCTTGTGAGAGACCTTTTAGACTTGAAACTATGTGGCTTGATCACCCTGATTTTGAAAACTTGGTGAATCATACTTGGTCGTAAGCTTTGAACAATCATGAGCTTGCTACCTCTATTTTCCCTGATAGGGCAAGAGAGTGGAACAAGCATACTTTTGGAAACATTTTCATAAGAAAGAAAAAAGGTCTTGCTCAGCTTGAGGGAGTTCAAAATAATCTTGACCAAAATCCTAATTCGCTCTTGATTGAGCGTGAGGAGGTTTTAAAAAGTGATTATCTTGATATTTTGCAGCAAGAAGAACAAATTTGGGCGATGAAAACTAAAACTAAATGGATTTCGGATAGCGATAGAAACACCAAATATTATCATGCCACAACCATCATTAGGAGAAACCAATCGAAAATTAGTAGAATTAAAGATAGGGAGGGGTCTTGGAATTCTCATCAAAATTGAATTTCAAGACTTCTTTTCGAAGCTTTTTTCCTCCGAGAAAATCCAGGCTCTTCTGTTGTCTGACTGGTCTCTCAACCAGGCCAATGTCCTCTTGCCCCAAATGATAAGATCTTTGGAGAGGTGTGTCTCTATTAGGGAAGTTAAAAAGACCCTCGAATCTCTTAGCCCTTTTAAAGCTCCGGGTCTGGATGGTTTGCACCCTATTTTTTACCAAAAATCATGGGAGATTGTGGGCAGTTCTGTCTACAACACAATCTCCAACATTTTTCAGGGTAACCCGATCCCTAAGGGTCTGAACGACACTATTATTTGTTTGATACCCAAGTTTAACACACCCTCTTTGGTTAGCCAATTCCGTCCAATCAGTCTTTGCAACACAGTTTATAAAATGATTGCCAAAGTGATTGTCAATAGGATGAGACCTCTCATGGAACATCGTACATCTCCCTTTCAAGGGAGTTTTATCCCTGGTAGAAGAGCGGTTGATAATGTGGTTATTCTTAGAGAATTTTTGGAGTCTCTCAAGAATAAAAAAAGCAAAATCTTCTTTGATGGTTTTAAAACTGGGCTTGAAAAAAGCTTACGATAGGCTTGAATGAGATTTTATCTATAAAACATTGGTTCATTTTAAATTTCCTGTCTCTTTTATAAAAGTAATCATGGAATGTGTCTCTTCTACTAATGTTTCGATCCTTTTGAATGGGGGTAAATTAGAGAAGTTCTCTCCATCCTGTGGCATTCGTCAGGGAGATCATCTATCTCATTATCTCTTCATCTTGTGCATTGAATACCTGAGCTTCCTCATTGAGGAAGAAACTACCAAGAGTAGGTAGATCCCCTTAAAGTTGGGTAGGGGATCAGTTGCTTTATCTCGTCTCCTTTTTGCCGATGATCTAATTTTTCTAGGCACTGCGTCAATTTAGAAATGTAAAACTATGAAAAGAACTTTGGATAATTTTTGTTCTATCTCAGGCCAGAGGTGAATTTTGATAAATCCCAAGTTGTATTTTCAAAAAATTTGGATGATGCCTCGGCTATGGTTCTGTCTAGAATGTTGAGCTTAAAAAAAGTAGACAAACTGGATTCTTACTTGGGCTTTTCAATGAACTTGTCGAACAAAAGAGTTAGCTCTTTTAACTTCATTTTGGACAGAATCAGGAATAAACTTTTAGGATGGAGGTCTAAATTATTATCTATGGCCGGTAGAAATGTCCTCATAAATTCAGTTATGGCCACTATTACATCTTATATAATGCAATGCACGACTCTTCCTATTGGGATTTGTAAGGGGTTGGACAAGTTAAATAGAGATTTCTTGTGGGGATCTACAGAGGATAAAAGGAAGATCCATGCTTTAAATTGGAATTCTGTAACGCTCCCAAAAGAGTTTGGAGGTTTGAATATTCCTATTACCAGATAAAGAAATCTAGCTTTACTTGCCAAATTCTCATGGAGATATCAGAATAATACTTACTCGCCCTTGGGCAAAAATTTTGAAGTTCAAATATTTGAATCCAAACTGGAAACTCACCAGATTGGGGTCCATGAATGGGAAATCGTTGATTCAGGGAAGTCGAACCATGGACAAAGCTATGGGTTGGGTTATTGGCGAGGGAGATAAAGTTAATGTTTGGTATGAGTCGTGGATGGGACAAACAAATTTTAGATCGATCATTAGTGGTCGCCTGAATTGCAATGAGGAAAAGCTTCTTGTAAAATATTTTATGCGAGAATCGGAGGAATGAGATTTCTCTCAGTTCTCCTTCCATCTTCTTGATGAAGTCAAAGAGAAAATTTGGGCAATTTCGAGAGGTTCTTCGATTGTTATTCAGGATAGGATAATTTGGATGGGAGACCCGAAAGGTATTCCGTCTGTGTCTTATGTCCATCATTTCATAAAACAGGAGAGAATCAGGAATCTAGAGTTGGTCTCAGGAAACTGGGACTGGATCTGGAAGTGTGATACCATCCCACGCATAAAATCATTCTTATGGTTGTGTAACCATGATAGACTTTCCATGACGCAGTTACTTCACAAAAGGCGCATGAACATTAACCCTATTTGCCAGGTTTGTAGTATCCATGAGGAAAACATTATACACATTCTTCGGGATTGCATGGTTGCGAGGAAAGTTTGGAATGATATTGGTATTGCTTATGATTTAAATGACTTCTATTTGTCTAATATCTCATCTTGGCTTGAGGTGAATTGCAGGTTCAAACATTTTCATGTGAAAGGAATTGAATGGAGATTTATCTTCCCATCAACCAATTGGTTCCTCTGGAAGAACAAAAATTCTTTTGTTTTCAATAACCCTCCTATTTTAGTTGATGTCCCTACTTTAAGTATGATTCCGGCAAAGAGCATCTTAGACAACTTCAAGAGGGAAAATATTCATAAGATAAGAAAGACCATTCAGGTGGGTTGGACGCCTCCGGAACATGGATGGGTTAAACTTAACACGGATGGCTCAACAAGGGGTAATCCAGGCCCGGCAGAAGGAGCGGGGGTAATGCGAAATGAATGGGGAGATTGGATAAAAGGTTTCCAAAGGCATATTGGAATCACCAATAGTCTTGTGGCAGAAATGTGGGCTATAAGAGACGGGCTAACCATGACAGCGAATTTGGGAGTGTAGGATCTCTACGTCGAAGCAAACACACATGAAGCAATTAACTTGATAATTGAGGATCTAGATGCATATAGACCACTAATGCCTCTCATATTGGATTGTATGAAACTTATTTTGGAATTTAACAAATTCAAAATCAGACACGTGTTCCGGGAAGCAAATGAGGCGGCGGATGCTTTGGCTAAGGAAGCTGTTAATCTGGATGAGCTCTTTCATACTTTAACGAATCCCCCATCAGACATTTTGAAACTCCTTATGTTTGATAGTAAAGGAAAATTCACTACTAGAATAGGTAAAAATAATTAGTATTTAGTTTTGGTTGTTGTAGTTTCTGTTTTACCAAAAAAAACATCACAAAAATATATATTCAAAATTCTAATAATTGATATATATATATAATCACAAAATTATTATGGCATCACTATATAATAATAAGGGTTAATAGCTCCAATGGTACCATATGTTTGGGTCATGTGATCAGATGGTACCGTATGTTTTTTGATGTGGTCAAATGGTCTGTTATGTTTGGAGGATGTTGTCCTATGGTGTTCTGTTAGTCAACCGTTAGATTTTTCTGTTAAATGGTCCATGTCAGCACCACGTCAGTGCCACATTAGCACCACGTAGATATATAATATAATATTTAATTTTAAAAATAAAAATAAATAGGAAAAAATAAAAATAAAAATAGGGAAAAAATCGGAAATAATTATAAAAAATTACAAGAAATATTTTTAAACTATATATATTAATAAAACTTATTTTTTATAAATTAATTGTTTAAAAAAAATTGGAAAAAAAATAAACGTTAGGGTCGACCCTTGGGGTCCAATTGACCCAGCATAGGGTCGAACCCTGGGCTGGGTTGGACCCCCACCAGGTCGCCTGACCTGGGCGACCAGGTCTGGGTCAGACCCAACCTTCGGTTTGACCCTGGCTGGGTCAATTGGACCTAGGGGTGTCAATTTGCGGGTCGGGTCGACCCACGGGTCGTGTCAGCCACGGGTCGTGTCAGGAATTGTGTGACCCAAACCTGACCCGTCTATTTGTATGGGTCAAAATTCGTAACCCAAACCTGACCCGCGGGTCAATGGGTCAACCCGCGGGTCAGGCTGACCCGTCAATAATAATAATGAAAAAGGCATGGCCTCCTTCCTTAACCCGTATAATATTATTATACAAGTGTTGTATCACCTTTCCTCCGTTAGTACCATCAAAATCAGCTTTCGACATGAATCTCAGCAAATACTATCCTATGAGAAAAAATAGAGTAGATATTCATTACTTTTATCCAGATTGCTTTAGAAAAATGAATCACCTTAGCAAAATCGAAAGACAAATCAATCAAGGACTTCTCACTTAAGGATTTTACCCCCAAGAAAATATGTCAACAGCTGCCTTGAAACAACAAAACTTAAGGAAAGCAGAGAGATTTTACAGTTTTTTTGCAGAGCTGAAAATTGCAGACAAGCATATGCCGAATGAGTCAACCTGAATGTCTATATTGCCTTTTTATATAAAACGAACTTACATGAGTTTAGTCTATGTAAGGATCCTCCATAGACTTGTAAAGCGTGCCTTTAAACTCATGCATCACTCTCTCAACCTCTTCAAGAACACGTTCGAGTACTCCCACCTACTAGTTTAGCAAAACAATTTATCTGATCCGAAGGTAATCTACACGTGTACAAGAAGTAAGGATGCAACATTCTAGCAAGTTAAATAACATGTTTTGTCAGCCATTTTATTGCTGTTACACTTTATTTGCTTGTTCGAGAAGCTAAAATGCAACATAGGCACAAACCTATTATGCATGTTCTCACCTTCAATGGGCCACGGGTTGACCCATGAGTCAAGACTTCTAACCCAAACCTGACCCGTTTTTTCACGGGTCATCCATGGGTCGTGTCAAAATGACCCGTGGGTCAAAATGTTTGACCCAAACACGACCCGTGGGCGGGTCACCCACGAGTCACCCACGGGTTTGGTCAATTTTTGACACCATGGTCGACCCTAACGTTTTTTTTTTTTTTCCGAATTCCAATTTTTTTAAACAATTAATTTATGAAAAATAAATTTTATTTATATATAAAGTTTTATAATATTTTTTTTCGATTCTTCCCTATTTTTTCGATTTATTTTAATTTTTCTATTTATTTTTATTTTTCATCCGCCACATCAACGCCATGTTAGCTCCACATCAGCATTCTGTTAGTTAAACTTAACAGCAACAGTAATTTGGACTAAATAACAACATTATGAAAACATAAGGTACCAAGAAACAACATAGGGTAGAGGTGTCAATTCGAGTCAACCCGTCGGGTTCGACCCGACCTGACCCAACCCGCCGCATTGTGCGAGTCAACCCGGACCCAACCCATCGTACTGTGCGGGTCAGGATTTGTGACCCGAACCCGACCTGGCAGGTCGGCGGGCCAACTCGCCTGACCCGCCCGTGGAAAAATAGCCCAGTATGCAGCCGAAGTGTTAAACCATGCCATGGCCACCTGACGTCCTGACCTCTACTCGGATCCCCCTCCGGGCTTCACGTGTATTTGATTATCTATTATATATAATAATATATATATATATATATACATATACATACAATTCAAGCTAATACACTTGACAGTTGACTCTTGACTCCACACTTCCACAGATCACAGATGTGCCGAACTGAACAGTCCCAAGCATGTAAGTTAAGTTGCTTGAATTCCATTGTTTGCCCACTCATTCGGTACTAATTATCACCCTATAAGAGATTGATTCAATGTTAGTAGAAGTCTTTATGAAAAAGAAGACCACATTCACTTTTAAGATAATAAGATAGTAACTAGTGAAAGCATCTTACCAAATAGAATTTCTCATTCGGGTCAGCATCTGGAAGAGGATCCTCACGCATGGACCGAGTTTTGGGATCATAATACGCAGAATTAACATCAAGATTCAGTAGATACTTAGCAGTGTCCTCCCGAATACGAAGATTTCTGCATGAAGAGAAGTGTCAGTTAAAACCACATTCAAATAAAAAATACAAACAGCATCCCAAAATTCATTAACATTCGAGTACCTAACAGTTCTTGTACTTCCACCATCAGTAGTACAAACATGTTTTTCTACCTTTACAAAATCCATCTGCTTGCTTTCATCGACTTTAGCCTCATCAACCTTCAAATCATCATCCTCATCCTCATCTTCTTCATTAGGCACGTCACCACGTTCACCATTCGGGTTACTATTTTTCTCCTCCAACTTTTTAAGTCGTTGTTCTTTCAGATACTTACTAGTGAACAGAGCTGGACACTTGACTGAGGTATACAGATGACTGAGATGAGTAGATGACATATTCCAAAGTTTTCACCTTCACGCACTAGTACAAACTACAAAGGCACTAAATTTCACCTTCACGCAGTTGATGAAGGACCGAAGGTACCGTCCCTATCAATTTGTTGTCTAACAGAATTCTGCAGAAGTAGAACAAGACAGGGTGAACTGAACAGCAATTACATAGCAGAATTCTAGTTTATAGAGCTTACAATTACATAGCAAAACAGCAAAAACAGAACAGAATATACACTGACACACACGGTTGAAACTTGAAGAAGCAAAGTAGTAGAGTACAGACCTGGGCGAAGACGGAAGAGGAAGATCACGTTGGACGGCTGAACGCAGGAGCACGACTCACGAGCAAGCGTCAGGCGAGCCACGAGCAGCGGCCAGCAAGAGTGCAACTGTACGAGGGCTGAGTAGGTTAGGTTTAGAGAATGCGAGAAAGAATGTGATCCGAGGAGAGAACAACTACACTCCTCTGGCTCTGGCTCTGTATTTATGTTTAGGTTATATTACTTTTTCATCTTTTTTCTATTAAAGACGGGTCAATTCCGGGTCAGTCGGGTCAACCCGGACCCGACCCGTCTCTTGCGACGGGTCAGACGGGTCAACCCGAAAATGACCCGGCACACCTTTTTGCTGATCCGAACCCGACCCGAACATGGGTCCATTTCGGGTTGGGTCCAAAATTGACATCTCTAACATGGAGGTATCATCCGATCACATGACACAAACATATGGTACCATGAAACCTAACCCTAATAATAATAGTAATTAATATCTAGTATAGAATTAATTTGAAACTTAAGAATTGTAGGTCATCACTTATCATGTGATTTAATTAAGGAATTATATTTTCTTAGATAGAAGAAGAAAGTAACATTTGCAGGGAAGGGAGTCACGTCTTTCACTTCCAGGATCGCCAGATATATGCTCTGTCTCTCTTCCTCACGGTCATTCATCTGCCGATCTACATGATTCTCCAGTAGCAGGAACTCGAGAATCCTCAGAGGTCACTGGTACAGTCTCTGCTGACAGTGCTGAGTGTGGATCTACATTTTCTGCAAAGGGGGTACATTGCTATTCGCTGTTCCATTAATCAGCAGATTTCAGTTTGATACTAGATTTTTCTATCAGGAACTTATGTTTGATGCAGTTCTACTTGGGCATCAGATAATTCGCTCTTCATTTCTTTTGTCTGGTTTTCTGGATCATCGCATTAAATATTAAAGTGTGCGAAGATGTAGTGATTCTTTTTACGAAATTTGATTGCTTTGGGGATTGATAAGTACGAGCAGATGCTGCTAACTATGTTTTCTTTAGTTCAATCTGTTGTGAGCGTGATGCCTATTAGCGGTTAAAATTTTCTGAAGCTATGTGTGATCCAAATTTTATTTGTGTGACCGGTTGGTATAATTCTCAAAGATAAAAATGCAGATCTGCTACGATGCTGTAACTGTTCCATCCTGGTAATCAGTTGCCTCATAATTGTTCAAGATATGATGACAGTAATTATTCTAAACCTTTCTTGAACCTTACATCCATCGCTACTCGGAATTATTTCCAGGCGTGAAGAAATTTGATATTGTGGAGTTGCTTTCTCGAACTCTGCTAGTAACTTGGCATCAGAAATAATTCCTTATAGCTAAAAGGATTACTTTATTGAAGTTTTACCATCTAGATCCAAGTTAAACATTTTAGATAACTTTCTTTGAACAATGAGACATTGATTGTTTGTAAACCACGATTCATACCTATGAAGTTGCTTTTAGTGTGTGACTATCAGGGACCTAATGACACGCTCCAATTGTTTTAGGTCCTCTGGTCACTCTTATAAGTTTTTATCTGGCAAATCCATTAACGATGAGTTTCACAATGGAGGCTGACAGCTAAATATCCGGAGGGTTGTTGAAAGTTAAAGAAGATGGCTCAAGGCAAGGCAGATAGGAAGGCAGCTGTAGATGCAGCTGCTTGGATGTTTAATGTTGTCACGTCAGTTGGAATTATTATCGTCAATAAGGCTTTGATGGCTACTTATGGTTACAGTTTTGGTAAGATTCCTGCTTCTTAATAAAGTGATGTCAGGTAGTTTATTGTATGTACTTTCTGAAGGTCTGGAAGGTCGGGTTTATGGAGTGCTATATCCTTTATTTTCAATGTCCATTAGGAAAATATATGATCGAAAAAAGTTTATCCTGTTCATTTATGGATTTTTCTCTGTGCTTTTTTAAGTAGCATTTGGTAAACCTGGTAAAATGCAAGAATATCAATTATTGCTCATATAATGATGACTGGGATTGGGACATTTGTAAGTATTACAAATACTATATCCTTGAGCACATTTCGTGACAAAAATGGGAGTCTTAACTTCTGTTAAGTTGGAAATGTTTTTTTGATCACCATGACCTATGACTAAGATTGTATGTCTATGTCTATATTTACGTGACCTGTAATAATTATATAGTTTTCAAGATGTTGCTCATAACTTGTTTTGCATTTTCCTAAAGAATAGACAACTTTCTTGCAGCTACAACACTAACCGGTTTGCACTTTGCCACCACAACACTGATGACTGTTGTTCTAAGGTGGCTTGGATACGTACAATCTTCTCATCTTCCATTCTCAGAGCTTCTGAAATTTGTCTTCTTTGCCAATTTTTCAATCGTCGGAATGAATGTCAGTCTTATGTGGAATTCAGTCGGATTCTATCAAGTAATATTGCCTCATTCCTCTAAGTTCCGAATCCTCTTTTTTGCCTGAAATTTCAGATCGTAAGTTAATGTGATCTTCATTAATGACAGATTGCAAAGCTAAGTATGATCCCGGTTTCCTGCTTTCTGGAAGTTGCCTTGGACAAAATACGATACTCAAGAGACACAAAGCTAAGCATTGTTGTTGTTCTGCTGGGTGTTGGTGTTTGCACCGTGACTGATGTCAGTGTTAATACCAAAGGCTTTGTAGCAGCCTCTATTGCAGTTTGGAGCACTTCTCTTCAACAATATGTGAGAGTGCTATAACATATGTGCAGTAGCTGTAGCTTATATTTGCGTGTGGTATTTAAACATTTTCTCCACAACTACGATCATACTTTTACTTTATGTAAACTTTCACATGGTAACAGTCTATGCTGTCTCACATTTTTAGTTTTCAAGTAAGAATGTTATATTGGTAGAATTAATTTCTAAAAGTTTTTAAAATCTTATTTTTCTGTTACAGTATGTTCATTACCTTCAGAGGAAGTATTCTTTGAGTTCTTTCAATTTGCTGGGGCATACTGCTCCTGCTCAGGCTGCTTCCCTGTTGGTCTTAGGCCCATTTCTGGATTACTGGATGACAAAGAAAAGAGTTGATGCGTATGACTACAACACAATCTCTGTGGTAAGGACTACTACCTCTCAAATATTAATGTTTTTTCCCCCTTCTTTTTGTAATGGTTGAGTGAGGTTGTTTCTATCCTCAATTCATGAAGTATATCTTACAATATACTTGTAATTGTTAAGATAAAAAGAGACACTGGATGGAACTAGTTGACCCTAGTTGTGAGTCTCGTGACTGATCGAATCAATTGCAGGTGTTAGCTTAGTTGATTTTTAAACTTGTCGTGAAAGACTTGTTTCCGTGTAAATATACTATAGGCCTAACATGCAGGTAGAGATTTGCATAGTTTATTATATGGTGCTGATCAAGTAAAGTATATACACGTTAAAAGTAAATATGGTTTAGTGGTTGATGATGGTATTTGTACTTGTGGACAAGTGTTGATGCGGTCATTTTTCTTTGAAATTAAAAACCTGCTGAGAGGATGTATGGAAAATGAGAGCACAAACCCTTTGTATGCTTTATGCCACTAGTGCATGTTAGTCCTACTCCTATCCTATACCAGGTGAGGTGATTTCACATTATCCATGAAAAGTAGCTGTCCTGTTTTAGATTTGGTCTCTACACCGTATGTTTTACAGTATCCAAGAGAAGAATGAAGCCTGAACTAGTTGATTCTTGCATGCTGTGGTAGAATTACGCTGACAGCTCCTTTTTGCAGATGTTTATCGTACTTTCATGCACCATAGCAGTCGGGACAAATCTGAGTCAATTCATCTGTATCGGAAGATTCAGCGCCGTGACTTTCCAAGTAATAGGACACATGAAGACAATCCTCGTATTGGTGATGGGTTTCTTCTTTTTCGGGAAAGAAGGCCTCAACCTCCAAGTCGTGTTAGGCATGGTCATCGCTGTGATGGGAATGATATGGTACGGGAATGCATCATCTAAGCCAGGTGGCAAGGAGCGCAGAAGCCACTCTCTCCCTACAAGCCGGCAACATAAACACGGTGGTGGTAACTTTTCTGAATCCTCTGAATTCGATGGCAAAGTTTGATCAAGTTTTCTTGTATGGCAAGAAAGGAAAAGGGTTAGACCATCATTAGGGTTGACCCTGTTACTACTCCCTCCCTCCCTCTCTCCCTCCCTCCAAGTTGATTTCCGCCCCTCCCTGAGCTTAGTTAGATAGAGAAGACCTTTTCCTTCCATTAAATTCTTTTTTACATTTCCTCCCCTCATCTTATCTTAGGACACAAAGTATATTGGTGAAAACTCAAAAGGGTTGGCTTCCCAGCAATTATTAGTATTTGTTTCCTTGCATTATTATTATTATTATTATAATACATATTTGGATTGAAGCCTTCTTATTTATGGGTAGTCGGTCGTGGCACCAGATTGTGTTTTGCCCCGTTCTTTCCCTCGATAAAAATGCTTTGAAACTCAGACTGCTTTCATCTCAGTGCTCTTATTGGTTGGCTGAATTACTTCTTTAAGGTCCAGACATACACGAAATCGCCGTCATAGTCGGATTGATGGAGGTTGGGACTTGGTAGTATCCCACCCGAGCAGCAATTATAGAGGAGTACGGTTATAGACACAACCTGCTGCCATTGTATGTATATAAATTTGATATTCACACACATCTCGTTATCCAAACAATTTTTTATGTATTTAGATATAATTAATAGTTATGTTTAAATATTTCTAATTGGCAAATATATGTAGGAAAAAATCTAAAAATGGGCCAACATATTTGTACAAAATGATTTTTCAACCCAAAATATTTTAAATGGTTCAACATGTTTCAAAATGATGCTAATTGGTAAATCCATTATTTTTTTGTTAAAATTTTTTTATTTATCATATTTGCAAAATTAACCGAATATTTTTCTAAATGTTATAACTAAACAAACTTACACTAATGTTACAAACAAGTTCCGATTCGAGACACAACAAAGGTTCTCTAACCATGGTCTGAACCCAAACTAGATCACCCAACCCTAGAAACCTGATCTGGGTTCGGGCCCAGACCATAGAACCTCAAATTGGGGCTTAATTGGAGCCCCAATCGGTTTGGACCGAACCCAATCAGGTTCGATTCATGCGATTGGTGCTCCAATTGAGCCACAATCGGGGGGGTCCTTTGGTCCCAACCCAGACCAGGTCCCCAAGGTTAGGCGACCAGGTCTGGGTTCATAGGACCTTGAATTGGGACTCAATTGGAGCCCCAATCGAGGGTCCAATGGTTTGGGTCTGAACCCTGGCTAGGGGACCCCTAGTGTAACATTAGTATAAGTTTGTAGGGTTTAGTTGTAACATTTAGAAAAATATTCAGTTAATTTGCAATTATGAAAAATATTTAACGAAATTTTTTAATAGAAAAGTAATGGAGGTACCAATTACCATCATTTTCAAACATGTTGGACCATTAACCATCACAAAAAAACATGTTGGTTGAAAAACCATTTTGTGCGAAAATGGTGGACAATTTTCAGACTTTTCCCATATATATATATATATATACGATTAAACAAATTAAGTGTATGTATCTAATATTTGAATTTGTTTTTGTACAAATATTTTGAATAACTTTGAATTTTAAAATTTAATTATGAATTTTATAAATTTTCTGTCGTGTGACACGATTTGTATCATATATATACTCAAAAAGTTAATTGTGCATGTCACGTGTGATATATTTAATAACAATGTCGTGTTCGTATTTTGTGTTTGGAGATACGTTTTTAAGACTTATTCGTTTACACACGACACGATCATCAACACGACTCAAATTACTACCCCTACCTATGGTTGAAAATGGTTCACAAGTTGAAAAAATGTATTTGTAGACTAATGATTACTTATTATAAACTACTTATACTTTAAATTTAAAAACAACTAATCGTGTCTTACATATTTATTATTATCTTATCCATATTTGCTTCTTCTTCCCCTCGTCCTACCCATCTTATGCCCCTTCTTCCCTTCTACTCCCTTCGTTTTCCCTCAATTTCCATGTATCATCTCTTCTCAAAGAGCTTTTTATACACTGAGATTGTGGTAATTTTGAGATAAATCATGTTCATTGCGAGTTTTTTTTTAATCAATATAGATAGATATTACTATATAAGCTGACAAATAAGGTGAGACTGTTATAAATACAAACTGTTTTTTGTAAAATAGATGCGGAGAATTGTTTAATGACATATGATATCATATATTTTTTAATATATTCACATTACTATAACAAAATAATAAATAAAAATACATAATTTTTTAGTATATTAATTTATATAAATTTCTGCATACAGAGTAACATAAATTTTCTTTCAAATAAAACAGTATCTTCCTACAATTCAATAAACTAATTATTTTATATTTTTGTTTTGTCTTGTAGGATGTTTGGAGTAGGGTATATGATTACGATTTAAGATTTTTCATTCCTTAAAACGTGAGGCTCATTTATGAGGTGGGGTAAACTATTGAAATCTTCTGATTTTTTTTATAAGCAAAAGTGGGCATGTATTATCATTTAAAGTGCGACACTGGTTTGAAAAAAATCTATTTAATTTTAGTCCCTCCCTGTGAAATGAAAGCATCTATGTCGGCAAGCTAAAAAAATAAAATTAAAGCAAGAGAAGATCATTTAATTCTTAGTCAAAAAAAAAAAATTACAACTTAGTAGTCTGACAAATAAGGCATTTTTGAAAGAAAAAAAGAAATCTTTGCTTGAATCTAACCCCCAAACTCTGCTCAATATGAAAACCTCAACGCTTCTTGGAGACACCGACAGTCTTTCCTCGGCGGCCGGTGGTCTTGGTATGCTGCCCACGAACACGAAGGCCCCAGTAGTGCCTCAGACCACGGTGATTTCTGTATTGACAAGTCAAAAATACAACCGCCATTACAAAGAAGATGTTAAAAAAAATCTATTCTTTTAGTAATAAGAGTATTGATTGATACCCCCTTTTGAAGGAACTGTATGTATCAATACAAGGTTTGGGGATAGGAAAACTGGTATTATTCTATTACCATATTTCCACTAATAACTTCTACAAATTGCCCAAACATATCCATCTGGAGTCACGATATGTGTAACATAGCAGAGATACATAAAGTTACCTGATCTTCTTCAGACGCTCCAAATCATCTCTCAGCTTCATATCAAGAGCATTGGAGACCACCTGAGAATATTTCCCATCCTTGTAATCCTTCTTTCTATTCAAAAACCAGTCGGGAATCTTGAACTGGCGGGGATTGGCAACAATGGTCATGAGATTATCCAGTTCTTGTGAAGTTAATTCACCAGCTCTGAAAAACAAAAGGTTAAATAACAATACACAAAATGCAGAAAAGGGAGATTAGACATGATAACCAGTAACCGATTTAGTGCAAAGAAATAGAAGTGCCGAAGAGAAATTGACAACTGTGGTTCATTTGAATACGAACGCCCCTTTCTACATTTCTCAGTTCCAAAACCAAGGCAGTAACACGGAAAGGAATCATATTCATATAAATAAAAACCAGAATGAAATTCCACTATCAAACTGATCACAAAATTCCAGACAGCAATTCAAAGCAGCAGTACATATTAATCAGCGACATAGGAGATATAAAGAAACCTTTTGTTCATATCGACATCGGCCTTCTTACAGACAAGGTTGGTGAATCGGCGCCCGATACCTTTAATGGACGTCATAGCAAACATAATCTTCTGCTTCCCATCGACGTTGGTGTTCAGCACACGCAGAATGTGCTGGAAGTCCTCGTTTGCAACCAGAGACTGCGATTGCACATCAAATCATGATTCAATCATCATTTCACAGAAGAAGAAAATATATATAGTCTGACAGAAACCGCCAACACCATTAGCGCAGAAAATCGAAACAAGCAAGTGAAAAAAATACTTCATGAGCACAGTAGAGACTTGAAGGAACTATCAAATAAAATTTACCATTTTAGCTTAGCTTATGGAGAGGAGACAGCTCTGCTCCGAGCAGGAAGTTGAAGACGGTCGGGGGATCTCGACGCAGTAGCTGAGGGGAGGAGCTCCAAGTTAGGGTTTCTGAAAGTATATATAATGTCCGACCCTCCGACCCAATTTTAGCTGTTGGTCCCTGGCATTTATTTTGTTGGCTAATCTACCCCCACAACTCCTGGTGTGTATGTAAAAGACCATTCACATGTTAGAAATGGAAAAGTTTGGAAATGGTATAACATGTTTGACGAAAATGATTTTCCAACTCAAACGATTGTTTTTTGTCCAACATGTTTAAAAATGATGGTAATTGACACATCCGTTACTTTTATGTTAAACAATTATGTTAAATATTTTTAATATTTACAAAATTAGCCAAATATTTTCCTAAATGTTACAATTAAACCCTACAAACTTACACTAATATTTCAAACAAGTTCTGACTCGATTCGAGTCACATCGGGGGGCCCCTAGCAAGGGTCCAAACCCAGACCAGGTCACCCAACCCTCAGGACATGGTCTGGGCTCGGACCCAGACCATAGGACCCCCAATTGGGCCTCAATTGGAGCCCCAATCGTTTGAACCGAACTGAGTCAGGTTCGATCCTAACCGATTAGGGATCCAATTGAGCCCCAATCGGGGGTCCTATCGTATGGGTCTGAACCCATACCATGTCTCCCAACCATGGGGACCTGGTCTGGACTCAGACCCAGACCATAGGACCCCCGATTGGGGCTTAATTGGAACTCCAATCGGTTTGGACCGAACTTGGCTGGGTTCGGTTCAAACGATTGAGGCTCCAATTGAGCTCCTATTAGGGGTCCTATGGTCTGGGTCTAACCCAGATCAGGTCTCCCAACCATGGGTACCTGGTCTGCGTTAGGACGTAAACCATATGACCCCCGATTAGGACTTAATTAAAGCCCCAATCGGTTTGGACTGAACTTGATTGAGTTCGGTTAAAACGATTGGGGCTCTAATTGAGCCCCAATCCGGGGTCCTATGATGTTTCATGATTTTTATATAATATTTATATTAAGCATCCTATTTTGTTTTGTTAACATCTGGTCATATTTTTTTTTACTGTTGCAATTTGTTACCCTAAAAAACAAAAAGTATTTTGATTTGGTGGAAGGGAATGTCGATTTCGACGATTTTCGGTCATTACTAACTAGGCTTCTTCATGAACCGGTTCGCCACCGAACCGGTTCAGAACTGAATTGGTATTGTTTTAATAAAACTATTTTTTGTCACTAAAAGAACTGATCTAGTTCGAACATATTCAAAATCGATTCGAACTAATCTGGGTTTTTTAATAACAATTTTTGTTAGGAAATAATCTGTTTCAAACTGAAACTGAATCGACTGAAAATCATGTTCAATACACTGAACCGACTGAAAAAACACTGAACCGACTAAAAACACATTGAACCGCCTGAAAAACACAATGAACCGACTGAAAAACATGATGAACCCACTGAAAATTTGTTCCACAACCAACTGAAATCATGTCCAACATCAACATACGAGAGTTCAATACATCTCTAGGTTTGGTTTATTAAAGACATCTCTAGGTTTGGTTTAATTTCAGACCGGTTTGGTTTATTTTGTTTCAAACCGATTCTAAAATTAATTTAAATTGGAGTATAAACCAGTATAAAAAAACGAGTCGATTCGAACTGAATTGAAACTACTATTTTGAGCTGGTCTACTTGAAGCCTAAAAAATTGGTCTGATTTTAAAACTAGTTCGAACGTACTAGTTCAAACCAGACCAGTTCGACTGGACCGGTTTAAATGAAGAAGCCTACTATCAACTTCCGACCACCACCAACTTTTTCCCCGACGACCACACTTCGCCTTCTCCAACAATTTTTGCTGCAATGATCACCGTTCGCCTATAACTATTCTGTTTGTCAATAATATGGTTGGATTTATAGCTGAATAAATATATAGTCTCGCCTAGAAATTCAATTAGTTGAATCATTTTCTTTAAACTGAATTTATAACAGGGAAAAGTATGAAATGGTCCAACATGTTTGCACAAAATGGTTTTTAGTGCAACTTGTTTTTTTGTGATGATTAATGGTTCAATACGTTTGAAAATGATGGTAATTGGTACCTCCGTTACTTTTCTGTTAAAAAGTTCCGTTAAATATTTTTCATATTTTCAAAATTAACCAAATATTATTCTAAATGTTACAATTAAACCTTACAAACTTACACTAATGTTTCAAACAAGTCCCGACTCGATTCAAGTCACACCGGGGGGCCCTAGTCAGGATCTGAACCCAGACCAGGTCACCCAACCCCGGGGACCTGGTTTGGGCTCAGACCCAGACTATAGGGGGCCCTCAGTGTGACTTGAATCGAGTCGGGACTTGTTTGAAACATTAGTGTAAGTTTGTAATTACCAACAATATATCAATATGTATTACCAACAATAAAATATATAACACTAACATCATTAGGGAAAATATGAAATTGCACCCGGATGTTTGCATGAATTGGTAATTGGACCCATGATGTTTGTTATCACACTCGGATGTTTCAGTTTGTTGGTAAGTGGACTTTTCCGTCCATTGTCCGTTAAATTACCCTCACGTGTTGTTCATGTGCTTTAAACATAAATAGATATTCTGAAAATACCCCAGCTTGTTCTTCTTCACCAAGTGTTGGTATCTGTTTGATTTGCAGCTCTTGATTTCATGTCACCTACTTCTCAAACATAGTAACATAATTGTCACAAAACCTCTCTTCATTGGTCCACAAAGCTGAGACTATACTCGTTGTCTTCCTCTTCATCTTCCCATTCGACATCAGGACTTGCAGAGCCGAGCCTCTGGGCACCATCCTTTCCTTCAAACTGAGCAGAAGCAGATTCGGGTACCGAGCTGTCTCAGACGGGGTGAACCTAAGCTTCTTCACTAAGGAATCCATAACCGCAATGATCTTCTTCTCCGAACAAAACATTAACAAAGGTTGTTTATTGTATGCAGATATAAACTCCTCCAGACCAACCGAATTTGGTGAAAAGTTCCCTATTTTTCTGCCAACAGTTGTTGCTCAACACCCCGAAAGAATTCAAAGCAAGGATATAACTAAATTTCCAAGGCTCAAATCCCATTTCCTCAACCCTATTTACCACCTCCTCAAACCGATCAGTTTTCAAATGCAATACTTGAGCATTCCACGCCATTTACCTAACAATCACCTGATAATGCACGCCATGGGCTTGCAGTGTTTGTACGTTAGGCACGACATATCTACCGATATTGTGCTTAGATCCAGGGTTACTAAGCACCTGACTTGAATTCCTAATCACACATACAAGATCCTCATCACTCTTGATGAACTCCTTGAAGAAATCTAACAAGGGGACTATGTTTTTTATTTGGCTCGACAGTATACTCTTGTTGTAACAAAGAATCCTCAGTAAATGAGTCTCGGAGATCCCTAAAGACATCAAATATTCGATATTTGGCCTAAGATTGGTCTCTACATTGGCTGCGACATAACCAGGTTGCTTCGAAATACTGTGTTGCCAAATCCATGAGACTTAAACAGCTTAAAGACTGAATCAGCAGTTTCAGTGTTTTCAAATCTAACACGCTTAGCAGTAGAGGCGGCCAATTCTGGAGACAACCCCCAAACCCTAGTGAGGTAAGAAACAGTGTCTCTGATCAATAAAAAAAACTTGCTAAAGATGACGAAGTTGTATATGGAACCCTAATCGTTATTGCAGTAAAACCTTTAAACTCCAACTGACCTTGATAAGTCTTGACTACATCAAGCACAATCTTCTCAAACACAGTCATATACTTCTGAACAAACTTGTTGTTAGGGATCACCAACGATGAGCATATACTTGTTGTTTGGGGAAGAAATCGAAGAAGATCTAACTTCTTCAAAGTGATGGGATGACCTCAGGGGTAAATTAGTCTTTTTACATTGCATCGTTTTGAAATAAACGGTTCCGCGTGACTTTCACGTGACACTTAACGAGGTTTATTAACATTTGGTGCAATTACCAACAAAATGAAACATCCGAGTGTAATTAATTGCGACAAAAAACATATAAGTCCAGTTACAAAAAATTGTAAATATTCGGGTGCAATTTCATACTTTTCCCTTCAACATTCAACATTAACATTCACACCACTAACTTAACATTAAAATTCAACATTAACAACTATGAAATATTAACATCATTCCACACGATTCAACACCCCTAACAATTAAAACAAAACCAACATTCCTTCTTGACTTCGTAATTATGTTTGAATTTTCTATAACCGCACCACACCATAATGGTACAATTCAACAATTGTATGTATGTACAGCAACAACTTCAATTATATTTAGTATATATTAGTTTATTAATAATAAATTATTATTATATTTATATAATAACCATGGTTATAACCATAGATATAACTCAAATACCATAATCATTATGGGTAGAAAATCCATCACCATAATCGCACCGCAACATAATGATACAGTTAACCTTATTAAACAGTAACAGTTATAACCATGGTTATGCGTTTTTCACCGCATCATTGTCGACCCTAAATAAGATTAACCACAAGAGGATTGAACCCTAGACGTTACTTGGGTTCTTAATACATTCATGATTCATAGTTACAACTTGTGGGAGTTGCTCTTTTCATTCTCTGAAAATAGTTTTCCGGTTTCGAAATATCGATCCAATCGATTTTGATCTCTTCATCAAACAAACAACCATTGTCCAAATCAGTAAATACTGAAAGGAATCTCTTGCAAACAGTTTTAAGAGCTCCAATTGAGCCCAAATTCGGGGTCCTATGGTCTGGGTCTGAACCCAGACCTAGTCGCCTAACCTTTGGGACCTGATCTAGGTTGGGACCCAAACCATAGGACCACCGATTGAGGCTCAATTGGAGCCCCAATCGTTTGAACCAGAATCATCCAGGTTCGATCCAAACATCTTGTGGCTCCAATTGAGCCCCAATCGGGGTCTTATGGTCTCAGTCCGAACCCAGATCAGGTACCTATGGTTAGGCGACCTTGTCTGGGTTCGTACTCAGACCATAGGACCCCGATTGGGGCTCATTTGAAGCCCTAATTGGTTTGGACCGAACCTGATTGGGTTCAGACATAAACCATAAGACCCTCGATTGGGGCTCAATTGGAGCCCTAATAGGTTTGGACCGAACTTGGCTGAGTTCTGTTCAAACGATTGGAGCTCCAATTGAGCCCCAATCGGTGGTCCTATGGTTAGAGAAGGTGAAGTGTGGTCGCCGGGAAAAAAACGGGTGGTGGTCGGATGTTGATAGTAGGCTTGTTGATGGGTGGGGGAAAAAAATGGGTGGTCTGGTTTGAACTGGTTCGACCAAACTAGTTTTAAAATCAGAACAGCTTTTTAGCATTCAAGTAGACCAGTTCAAAATAGTAGTTTCAATTCAGTTCGAATCGACTCGTTTTTTTATACTGGTTTATACTTCAATTTCTATCAAACCACTTTAAACCTATATAATTTTAGAACTGGTTTGAAATAAAATAAATCAAACCGGTCTGAAATTAAGTCAAACCTAGAGATGTCTTTAATAAACCAAACCTAGAGATGTATTGGACTCTCGTATGTTGATGTTGGACAGGATTTCAGTTGGTTGTGGAACACATTTTCAGTCGGTTCAGCGTATTTTGCAGTCGGTTTGTATTGAACATGATTTTCAGTCGATTCAGTTTCGGTTTGAAACAGATTATTTCCTAACCAAAATTGTATTGTTATTAAAAAAAAACAGACAATTCGAATCGGTTTTGAATATGTTCGAACTAGATCAGTTCTTTTAGTGACAAAAAAATACTAGTTTTATTAAAACAATACCAATTCAGTTATGAACCGGTTCGAGTCGAACCAGTTCATGAAGAAGCCTAGTTAGTACTGATCGAAAATCGTCGAAATCGGCATTCCCTTCCACCAAATTAAAATACTTTTTGATTTTGAGGGTAACAAATTGCAACAGTAAAAAAAAAAAATATTACCAGATTTTAACAAAACAAAATAGGATGCTTAGTATAAATATTTAAAAAATAAATATTAGATAAAAATCATGAAATACCAATATTTCACATCGTTACATAACAAGTGAGTATTAATGACAGTAAGATGGTTGTCCATAAATACCATAACCATACCATATTTTTAAACCATATACCATAACCATAATAATTACAGATACAATTTTTAATATCATAACCATTAAAATAATTGTGGTTATTAACCATTATTTTATCCGTATACCCATATTCATTCTACACATGTAATATAATAAAAGACCTAAAATCTTATTTTAAAAAATATATCAATCTGTATTACCAACAATAAAATATATAACACTAACATCATTCAACATTCATATAATTCAACATTAACATTCACACCACTGACTTAACATTAAAATTCAACATTAACACCGATGAAATATTAACATCATTTCACACGATTCAACACCTCTAACAATTAAAACAAAACCAACATTTCTTCTTGACTTCGTAATTATGTTTGATTTCTCTATAACTGCACCACACCATAATAGTACGGTTCAACAATTGTATGTATGTACAACAACAACTTCAATTATATTTAGTATATATTAGTTTATTAATAATAAATAATTATTATATTTATATAATAACTATAGTTATAACTATGAGTATAACTCAAATAACATAATCATTATGGATAGAAAATTCATCACCATAACCGCACTGCACCATAATGGTACGGTTAACCATATTAAACAGTAACTGTTATAACCATGATTATGAATTTTTCACCGCATCATTGTCGACCCTAAGTAAGATTAACCACATGAGGATTGCACCCTAGACGTTACTTGGGTTCTTAATACATTCATGATTCATAGTTACAACTTGTGGGAGTTGCTCTTTTCATCCTCTGAAAATAGTTTTCCGGTTTCGAAATATCGATCCAATCGGTTTTGATCTCTTCATCAAACGAACAACCATTGTCCAAATCAGTAAATACTGAAAGGAATCTCTTGCAAACAGTTTTACGAGCTTCTGAATACACAAAAATATTTCTAGAATTGCTAATTGACTAATCTCGCTTAAGAGAAGGTAGTTGGACGCGCCTTTGTTCAAGGATCTGCTTCGTCTTTTCAAGAACACCGAAAAATATGGAACCTCCAATTCCAATCCATAGCACCCGCGGTCCCATTCCCTGCAGAGATGATACTGTTTCAAAATGACCAATCACACATGAAATATGTTCCTCGAATTGTTCTGAAGGCGACATTGGATTTATCAATTATGGAATGTCAATCTTTCGACATTGTAGAATAAGGTAAACTTCGTTTCACATTTCTCATCAAACAAATGAATGTTTCAGAAATATATAATTTCAGGGTTTGGAATTAGACCGGACCTTCATCAGAGTAGAACTCCCTTCTTCTCTTACAATTGTTCGAACACAATTCACAATTCCAGTGTACTGATTCTTCGACCCCTGTTTCGTTGCAGAATATATATATATATATATATATGTATAAAAGAAACAAACAAACAGGAGTTAACAGACATGAGAATCAGGATAAAGAAGAAGAAATTGGAGAGAAATATGTACCTGAATCATCAATCTAGTCTTTATCACATCAAGAGGAGTTGTTATGGCTCCGGTTATTGCTCCTGTGCAAGTGTATTTTGAGATTTTGGATATTTTAATACTCAAAATTTAATAGCTTTTGGCGCTTGATTTCTTACAATTTAACTTTAAGGGTAAAATTTGTCGACGTAGATATTTCTCTCTCGGTATTATTGTGTGAAAATTAAGTTGAAAAACTACATGAAAAGTGGATTTTGACTTTTACCTGCAAAAGCACCAATTAAAGCATTTTCAGGATCTTTCAATTCCCTTTGAGCCTGGATTGAGACCAGCATGAAATAAGTTAATGCGGTAGCCAATGTATTACAAACTGGGGAGAATCAGCTATACATTTCAAACTTATGTTTATGATGAAGAACTTCATGTCTTTAGTGAAGCGCCGTTAATTATAAGAAATAAACTTATATGTTCCTCTACACTTGGATATGAGAATACGTTTAAGTGAAGATCATACCGCACGCTTATAGCCAATACGGAGCTGCTCATATATGCAAAACTGGATAGCATCGAAAGGCAAATCTCGTAATAGAAATGATCCATATCCCTGCATTGATCCAAAAGAGCAACTAAAACGAAACCATGTTGTATCCTTGACTCCTTTGAAAGGCAAATGAATCCAAATAACCATCATGCACTTTGAAATCCAGTATCCGTAACTAAAATACTATGCTTTCGCAAAGATATATAAGCAGTAATTACCGCATAGAGGCCCTTGAAACCCTCATTAGAAACAATAAGACGGACTGCACTAGGGGCTGAAGCAAAATGACCAATCTGCATTCTTTGCTTAACCACCTGGAAGAATTTAAATTATTAGTTATAACAGAATCAAACTTAGAGTTGATAATTTTGGAATGCTTCATAAACAAATGCAGGAACCCTTTATACCTCTGTGGGCACACGGACTAGAGAAGATGCAGCCCCTCCAAGAGCACCTGCAGTCTGAGAAATGGTTGTAGATCTTCGAAATACAAAGTTTATAACTGTACCTAGAACTTTCATATGAAAACTTTCTCCGTTGCTACTTATAACTGTATCCATCATGATTCCTACTTCAAGCACAGACCTTCACATCCATAAGCTAATCTGCTTCCTATTAGCTTTAAAGCTTAATTTACTTCTTCAGATTCTCAAAATTTTTAGAGTACATGGATAAAGATAATCGAATCTCTGATGATTTGATACAACATTAATTAAAAATGGGGTTATACTACTGGTAAAAATATACTTCAATATTTTAGGTATTAAGCCTGATCCAAAGTAAAGTATCATGGTTGTGTACCATTACATCTAACTGAGAATGCAGTTATTTCAAAGGCAAAAGAATTGGATTGATAAAATTTGAAATAAAGTTTCTTTCACCAATGGGGCCAAAGAAGCATAGACGTTCTTTTAGAAATTACCAGATGAGCAAAAGCACTGAGGTTTTCTGGAAAGATATCCAGCAATTTCTGCTTGCTAGGTTCATATACACCAAGAAATATTGCAGAAGCGCTGCAAGGATTGAGCATTTACTTGTCACAAAAATTCTTTAACTCAAGCATTTGGATTAAAAAAAAAAAAGTAGATGTATGCACCGAACCCTAAACTGAAAAGAGGAAAAAGATGCAAGAGCCATCCCAATGTGTAGAGTTTTTGCATTCACAGGTCCAGAAACATAAGAGAGAAGTTATACTTTTTCTTTCCATATAGAACATCAGCTTGATTATCAAATCTTTCAAAACAATACCATGGTTTCAATGAAAACTTACGGCAAGACACCAACAAGATTCCCAGCCAAACCAGAGTACAAGCCTTTCAATATGATTTTGCCTCCACCACGAGCCGCCTTCACATTGGATTGTCGAAATTAGTCAAGACAGTGCCAAAAATAATAATAATGGAAACATCCTTAAAAATAATAATATTGGAAAGCCTCTGAACTATTGTATAAGGTAGGGGCTATAATCCTACAACTACCATCTTATGGTAATCCAATCCAATGTATACTTCACTGATATAGAACGGTCAACAGAAAGTATCATAGGGTCTTGCAATTAAGAAGTTTGTTACCCTATAGTGCCAAATGACACTTCCCATTAAGTGTTGAAAAGAGTAATAAGGCATCAAGACGTACACTAGATATTACCAACATGTCACATTGCAGAAGACCAGATTGTTCCAAAGTTTCAGGAAATACTAAAATGAAACACCGATGACCCTTTTGTAGACACTATTCCATAAATGTCCAATATTAGTTATTTCTTCAAAATTGTAGATCTGTCAAAAAGACAGAATGAACACATATATCTGGACTTTACCTGCAGTCTAGTTTTAATCGTGTCAATCGGGTATAATGCTGCTTCCACAACAACTCCAGCAGTACCTCCTGCTACAACACTCTCTGTCAACAACAACAAACCATAAACCTCAGTACGCTGCACTAACCACAGTATACAGAACCGTGAAAATGACATGATCAAGCAGAAGCATCCAATTTGGCCAATCATACCAAAAAGAATGCGCAGAAAGTTGAGCGGATTCGGTTTGTCTTCTCCACCAACAGCAACTTTCGCCTGCAACCTTCTCCGATTCTGATCAGACTGAGCTGTTCAAACAAGAAGCGCTCAAAATCAAAACCCTAAACATAATTCCACTGCATTGTCTTGTTTCAGCACAGGCCAAAACGTAATCACAGAAACTGAGGCGGGGAAGAAGTACCGGGAGTGGAAGAAACATCTACTGAACTCTTTTCATTGAATGAATCCATGGAGCTCGACATGCTCTTCTCGACTCAGCTCCTTAGCGCAGATTGATTCAGCCGATCAACTTTCAAACATGAGATATAATCAAATGAACTACAACGAAGTGTATGGCCAAAAATAAAATATTGGCAGGACAGAAATTCAGACAAAATCGATCCGAAACCGCGGACATTTTTTTTCTTCAAAGTCGGGCTCGGTCTCGGATTTTTTTTCAAAAGCCCGACTAGAACCGATCCGGCCTGACTTTAAAAAAACTAGCATTTCCTTGATATCAGCTAGTGTCGTTTGGTTATCAACTTATCATCAACTCCAATAGAGACATGGTTCTTCATCTTCATCTCCATCTGCTTCGCCGCCCTAATCAAAATCATCCTAAGCCTAACCTTACCGTTTCCAAATCTTCCTACGGGCCCACTCTCTCTCTCCTTCTTCAGCAACCTCTTCTTGCTCTGAAAATCATTAGCAGAGCTCGGGTCCGTCCTACGCTACCTCCACTCCCTCAACGCCCCGTGGTAACCCTCCGCCTCGGCTCCCGTTCCATCATCTTCATCTCCTCCTAATCTCTTGCTCACATGACACTGATCTAGAACGGTGTCGTCTTCGCCGACCGGCCGACGCCAGGCCCGACCATCAAGATCTTGAGCAGCAACCAGCACAACGTCAATTTCGTCGCCTACGACCCTACATGGCGGACCCACCGTCGAAATCTGAAGTCGGAGATCATCCACCCTTCCTGAGTAGTAGTCAAGCAAAAACCCAAAATTTTGGTTTTAAGACTAAGACCGGCCCGAGTCAAGCAAGACCGACTTGGGTGATTTTTTTTTCTCGGTCCTCCAGGAGTGAGGACCAAATTTTCAGATTCGGGTTCGGTCTTGCCCAAAAGACCGTTCTGCCCGATCTCTCACCCCTAGTAATGACTAGATATGCCTCGAAAAAATAATACAATATGAAATTCACAAATTTTATAATTTAATTTTATAATCAAATTTTAAAATCTAAAAGTAATTAAAAAATAAATCAAAATATTATATAAATATACTTACTCCTATTTAATCGTGTATTTGCATGTTAGATGTATTTAAACACGATTATTAATCGTGTCAAAATGAATAAAAGTTGTTTAAACACAGTTATTAATCGTATGGTATCATTATCGTGTAAAATGCATATCGTTACATATCGTTTAATCATGTTGTGTCAAAAATTGTCACTTTACCCTAAGGGTGTTGCCGAATCGCGCCGTTTTATTTTAAGGTAAGATGGGTCACATAAATATAAGAATTCCAATTGTGTCCTAATTTAAAAATCACAAACGATTTAAATTAAAATTTGAATATGTTTTAATACCTTATATTTAGTTTACTCAATTATAAGAATAAGTAGCAAAAAAATGAGAAAAATAATTTAAATATCTAAAAGACTGTGAACAAAAAATCAATATTTAATATACAGAGAAAACAAATCAAGCACCTAAAATCAAATTGTAAATGTAAAAGTAAGTATTTAAATACATTTATTTCATTCATTAATTTTGTCATACACACATTGTTATATCACAAAACAAAAGTATCTATATATCTATATATATTAATTTAGTTAGATTACTTAAAATTATGAGGAAAAATATAAAACAATATAATTACGCATCAAAATTAAAATCTATCTATCTATCTCTATATATATTAATTTGTCTAGAATATATATAATTATGACAAATAATATTTTAAAAACATTTTCTCACTCCTAATGTTAAATTCATAACTTCTTATTTGTCAATTTCAAACATATAATTTTCATGCATATGTGGCATGTCATGTATCTCACTTTAAAATTCTTCAAACATTCTCCACATAAGTTACAAAAATTCAATAATTTCTCCCACTTTCACAAGTGCATTTATTAATTTTTATTCAAATACTAAATTTGATAATATTATGTTTCATAAAAATCAAGTAAGTGCACATATCAAATTTTGTTATTAAGTTTTATTTCTAAGAATAAATTATAATTAATTTTATGTATTACATATATTTTTGCTAAATTAATAGTTGCATGTCTAACACTATGTACTCAATTATAATTCTGCATGCAATATAAATTTTAACACATATATAAAAAATATTAATATTATAAGTATAGTTTCTTAATATTTTTTATATAGTTATGTAGAGTTTTGTTTTAGAAATAATGTCTACTTCATATGTGAATTGCTAATTTATTATTATTATTTAATAAAATATTAAAATTGATAATATTATACTTTATAAAAATCAATTAAGTGCACTTCTTAAAGTTTGTTATTAAAAATTAGTGCTAATACCAAATTATAAGTAATTTTGTGTGTAATATATCATTTTTATTAATTAATACTTACATGTCTAATATTAATTACTCTTTTATATTTATGTGAGGCAATGTAAAATTTAACACACGAAGAACCTATATTCATATTGTCATTATATTTTCTTAATATATTCTTTTGTAGTTTTGTAGAGATTTATTTATAGACTCGACTAATTTTACAAATTAGATAAATATTGAACACAACTGATTATTACTATTAGTAATATAAACATAAATACTTTCAATGGGAAAGAGATCTTGCAGAGCAAGAAGGATAGGGTCAGGCTCGATGAGATATACAAGTGCATTATGTTGTGCCTGCTGCTCAAGAAATATAAATTATGTTGTTTCGATGCGAAGAATTAACATTAACAACTCTAGAATGCAACAATCTTCCTAGACAAATGAAAATATGAGGATTTACTGTTTAATTTATCAAGATTACAATTTTTTCGGCAAAGTTCATTACGTTGTATATGCTTCCATAATCAACAAGGAAGCAGGAGACGAAAACAAACGAAGAAGAAAGTGGTTTAGGGTTTGCTTACGGAAAAGAAGGTGAGAAATAAGAGAAGATGAATAGGTTGGATTGGACAAAAGGAGGGAAAGAAGATATGATTTAGGGTTTATGGCATATCCGATATTTTTTAAAAATTCAAATTTGACAGCACGTGACTCACATGTGTCTAACCTGATAGTAAAAAGGACGAAAAATGTAACGTTTTATGTAAAACTAACAAAATCAAACGTATTAAATCATAAGTAAACGAGTCAAAACAAGTGTCATCACATAATGATTTCAGATTACATAATATTTTTTTTTCCTTTATTAATTTATTATCTAAAAAATCAATTAATTTATTAAATCAATTATTTCTAATAATTTTTTATTATGTTACTTAAAAAGTTAGTGGTGTATTAATTTAATTTAAAAGTAAAAGAATCAAAACTAATAAAATCATAAAAATATATATTTAACAATCCATTTTGACTTACTAAACTAATCAATTTGTTACATACTTTCTTTTGAGTTTTTTTTGAAGAAGTAGACATTTGGAGAAAAAATAATTAGAAAAGTAAATATGTAAAAAATATATTTCGAAATTAGGGGATACGCGCACTACAGGGTATAGCATGTATTGGCAATAAATACACGCCACAAAGTTGACTTTTTTTTTTTTTATTTTTCTTCAACGACGACGACTTGATGTTTAATTAAAAATAAAATTGATGTTTTATAGAAAACATTATGTTGCCATTTTTTTGTCGTATTTAATTGCGATTCAAATGATGCAAATTTAATATTTTTTTGCATAATTTAAATCGTAATTAAAATATCTACTTATTATAATTTTTGTTAATAAATACATAATTTTATTTTTAATTAAACATCAAGTCGTCGTCGTTAAAGAAAAATAAAAAACAAAATAGTCAACTTTGTACTTGGGGTAACAATACACGTCTTGGGGTGCGTGTATGGTCAATCAACATTACCCTGAGGTGCACGTATACACAAATTTCGAAATACATTTTTTATATATTTACTTTTCTAAATATTTTTTCTAACTATTATTATATATTTCTAATTTACTTAAAGTACTATAATTAATAAATTACAAGAAAAACGTACACGACCATATATCTTTTGATAAATCAATTTAAAACAAATAAATTACTCTAAAAAATCACAACATGAACTAACAGTTTATTTATTTTTATAGTCGTTTAATTAAATATTTTTGTAAAAAAATCCAACCCAAAAATATAAACAGCCAATCGAAATAGTAAAAATAACTGACTGCAGTAAAAACAAATGACTGCACCGATATCACGATAGTAAATACGCAATACTACGCATGACATTATCTAGACTGCAAAATTGAAGTTCAAAGTATGGATTATAACAGAGAAACATATTGTCTCAACCAACCAATGCTTGCCAATCCCACAATTGGTCGAATCAAAATGAAGTTTTTAAGCCTTAACCCGACCATAGAACTTCTGCTTCTCCGATGTGGTCTGGAAGCGGCCATGGCCAAACTTGGAAGCTGTGTCAATGAACTTGAGCTTGATCTCCTCAAGGGCCAACCGAGATGTCTGCTTGAGAAGAGACTGCCTCAAGGTAACAACCCTCTTCTTGGGTCCCACACAGCATCCCTTGATCATCAAGTAATCATCCTTCACCACTCCATAGTGGGGGAAACCACCCATTGGCGTGATGTCCTTCTCCGTCCTGTTTGGTAAAACAGTTTAGATATAGAAATGGTATCACTATTGGATGTTATGGTATTCCAGATTCTAACCTGTCAAAGTCAGTAATGGCATCATGGGACTCCTGTCCAACCTTGCCAAGCTTGTAGATCTTTTTGTTCATCTCGGTTCTGTGATGGTATCCATTCTGTCCTGCCCTGGCAACAGTGAAGGAAACCCTAGCAGGATGCCATGCACCAATACAGGCCACCTTACGGAGACCCCTGTGAGTCTTCCTTGGAAGACGGGTTACACCCCAACGGGTCACAACACCTTCATAACCCTTACCCTTGGTGACACCAATGATATCAATCATCTCATCCTTTGTGAAGACGGCATCAACAGGGACTTGCTTCTCAAAGAAGCCATATGCGAAATCCACCTTCTGTGCAATGGTACCACCATTGACTTGGATCTCCATGAGATGTGCTTTCTTCTGCTTCAGTCCCTTCATCTTCCTAATCTGTATCACAATAGCATGCCCAAATTGTTACCACAGCAGTAACATATAAGATTAATGGTGTTTCAATCAACAAAGTAAGGTTTCTCATACTTGGGTGTGAGCAAGAACACGGATAACTGTAGCATATTTCTTGAGCTTCTCAAGTTGTGCTTGGACGCTCTTCTTTCCTTCATCAGATTCAAACTTCTTGGAGTACTTTGTGAAGGCCTTCTTCTTGGACTTGCACCAGTTCTTGTAGAACCTTCTCCTGACCTCCTCACTGAGATGCTGAGCCCAGACTGTGTTCAAAGTCCTCAGACCCCTAGGGGTCTTCACGTAGCCCACCACACCGACAATCACCATGGGTGGTGTCTCAATGATTGTGACAGGCTCACATGTTTCCTTCTTGTGAAGCTCTGCATATTAAAAAACAATAAAACTTATGAAAACCCATCGTGTGTCAGCTGCAATGGAGATTTGAAGTAGAATAGATGACTCATGAAAAAAACAAAAAAAGTATAACATTGGATAGATATGATCCCCAATGATACTGCCAAAAGGACAGTAACTCAACATAAAACTGTGAATAAAAGCATAGATTCGTGAACAGATGTTTACTGACTAATAATGTAATAGGCAGACTAATAGTGAAGATTAACAAATACTTCAACACCAGGAAAGACCGCCAAAGTTGTTATTGTTGGTGGACCTACTGACCATTCACATAGGAAGAAAGTCAAAAAGACTAAGTATGTGATTGGCTAATTGGCCACCGGAAAAAAATATTCTGAATAGAACTTTTCTAATGTTAAAGTCAAATACATCGATGAATCACAAGCAATGGATCACAAGTCCATGTTGTAGGGTGCAAGGATCAAACATGGGAGAGTATCTAAGTAAATTAAGCAGCAATCAGAGAGAATGAAACTGGTAAATATGCTTACTCGACCCGGGCTTCTCCACCTCACGGACAATGTGAGTCATACCAGCCTTGTAACCCACAAAGGCAGTGAGCTTGCAAGGCTTGGTTGGGTCATCCTTGGGGAAAGATTTCACTGCATAATTTCAAGTGACTGGTTAGTGGACCCAATATCAAAACAACCAGAAAACCAAGTTCCACGGGCACAAACACACATCCGAAATCAACAATACCTTTTCCTCTGTGGCGGGCAGCCCTCTTCCTTGGGAGAAACCCAAGGGAACCGTGCCTGGGATGCTCAAACTTCCTGTGAGACATGTTCCTCCTCTACAAAAACAATACCCTCATCAGCATAAAAAAACAATCTTTAAACAATCAAGAAGTGTGATCTTGTTGCACAGATTAGGTAATTCGTTTCAGAATATTTGAACATTTAAACTGCAGATGAAACAATTCAAGGTAGAATGTGGCTCGTATTTAAACTTCTGCAAATCACTACTATCAAAATCGTCTTCAACTGGATAAAAAAAACTATGCTCCTGTACGATAAGCATCGTCATGTGTAGAAGAAGAATGATTTCTGGTCATACACAGGATGAAACAGAAGCAGATAATGAATGGAAGTATCAATCGAGAGAAAGTGAGTACCTGGGGCTCCTGAGTGCAACCAGACACGGCCAACGTTGAAAAGGAAGCAAGAGAGAACAGAGCTCCAAACTTATAGTCGGCGCTAGGGTTGTGTGTAAAAGAAAACCTAGTGACGAGCCGGACATTATGTAATGGGCTTGGACCGGGAAACATCTGAGCCCTTGTTCAATTATTATTATTATTATTTTGGTCAGAACAATTATTTACTTTTACTTTTTAACTTTTTTCCTTCCAAAAAGTAATATTCCGACCTGCCGGATTCGAACCAGCGACCTAAGGATTTACTGCGAACAGACTACAGTCCTCCGCTCTACCAACTGAGCTAAGGTCGGCTTGTTGAGTTATTGATAAATAAGTTTAATATCAATTAGAATGTATGAAGGATAATACTATTAAGAATAATATGACACTCAAAAAATAAAATTTGGAGATCCGAAAAAATCCCCTCATACTGTCATGATTGTAATTATTTTAAAAATCTAATGATACGGAGTTCAAATTTATAATCTGAAGATATCGAAATATAAATGAGGTGGAGACTGTAATTAAGTTAAAAGTTAGGTATATGTTTTAGATATGATAATATATAGTGATGAATAGGATTATAGGAGTGGATGGACAATTGCTAATGGAAAACACGTGTTATCTAAACAAAAAATTATAATTAGTACTGGTGTTCCAGGTAATCTTTAAGTCGCGATATGATTATGGAATGGATCACCAACGGAAAGATCCCATGGTTAAAGTAAACTGGTAAACATAACTCATGAAAGCCATGAAGCTGAGTATAGGAGGGTTAATCCACATGTTCTCAAAATAAAACCAGTTTATTCTTTACACAGTCTCTGACAAGGAGGAGAAGCCTAATTTATACAAAACAAAATTCACCTCCATCTGCTTTCATGATTCGTGAATGGAATCGAAACCCTCCGTTCGAGACCTCACGATCAGGTGAAAGACATCGCGAACCTGACACTCCAATGGCTCCAACGCTTTAACCGAGTCCAACAATTTCGACAGTTCATCCACATTGTTCCTCACTTCCTCATCCTTCTCTTCACTGATTGGGAACTGAACAGAGTCCAACACCTCGTTCATCACCCTCACGCTCTTTTCGATTAGATGGATCTCCTTCAACAGTCCCATCGCGTTCTTACGTTCTCTCTTCTTAGATTCTTCGATAACCCTGTCGTGGATTCCAAGCAATGGAGCTGCCCAGGTGAACTGCTTCGGGATAGAAAAATGAAACTGGAGGCCGCGGTCCTGACACGGAATGGCCGCTACAAGGGCCCACATAACCAACAGCAGGACTGACCCCATGGTGAAGACGGCGACAGAAAGGCCGTTTGTGGACAAAATTTCGTTCCCTTTCGGTGCGGAGAGGTTGTTACCGATGGCCTGAATCTGACGTGCAGCGGACCAGGACCTTGACACGCTCCACGAGAGGGAACGGAAGTGGCCGATGGACTTATGATCGCGGTTGCATCGACCGAATGAGCGGTTCCGGTGAGACGCCGCCGTGGAGGAGGAGCTGGAGTCCTTTTCGTCGAGCATTCCGACAGCGAGATCGATCAACGCCTTCTTCGCGCGGCGGAACTGTCCCTCTCCGAGATACCTCCTCTTATTGTCCAGAGCGCAGAGCACGATTTCTAAAAGCCTCTGCCACTGCCGGATCTGCTCGATTCCATCGCGGATCGCGTTGCAGACGTCGAGGGCTTTCACCGTCCTGTCGTTGAAATCAGCGATTATCCTGTCCATTGGGGGTTTCAACACCAGCGCTCGGTTATTGAAGAGGATGGCTCTGAAATCCTTCTGGCAGCAGAGAAATGCATCGAGAAGCTTCCTGATCCATGACAGTGACAGCAATTCATCGGCGGCGCTTGAGGAGAGGTCTTGGAATCGCTCCGTCACCTGCCTTTGGAAGGCTTCCAATTCTGCCTCGATGTCCGTCGTCTCATGCGACGGCGCACCTTCCATCGAATGCGTGGCGTCTCTCCGCATGTTAAGTATCGAGCGGCCAATATACGATCCTTGGTAGTCCGTCGCTGGCATTTTCACATCAAAATCCCGACGGTCACCATAACAGTATTCAATCTCGAATAAAAAAACTGACTTGGAATTCAAAATAAAAAATTCAAATTGGTGGATTAAGTGGAGAGATTGAGATTGTTGTGTGTTGAAACCCTAGGGAAGTAGAGGGTTATATTGGGGTTGTTTTGATCGCGTCTTCTTGTTGGAAAGAGAAAGGTGCTACCTCGGAGTTGCGGAGGGGAGGAAGAGGAGAACGATTAAGAAAGAACCAACATTTCTGACCTCTATTAGAATATTTCATTTTTGAAAATATTTGTATAAATCACTTTTATTATAGTTATTTTTTACATATTTATCCTTATCATTTTTACAAAAATTAATTACCAAATTAACTTCATATTATCAAAATAGTGAAATATTCATATTTTTAGCAAGTTTTGAACTCTAGATCTCTTACATATATTAACTAAAAATCTTATCACTAAACTATTAATTATAATTGCTTTCTAACCTACTTCAAAAATAGTTATTGAAACAATTTTCATATTATTGTATTAAACATCTCATGTTTATTTATTGATGTTGTTTAATAATTAATATTTGTTCAATATCGTTTGTTTAATTATGATTTTAATTTAATTACGTATCTACTGATTAATTTTTTGAAAGAGTAAAAAAATAAATAATATTCTAAATTTAGTATTTATATTCTACCACAATACTCATTTTAAAAATATTTTATAAACTATATCTATAAAAACAGAAAGCTCTTTTTCAAAAAGTAGTTATATTAGGAAAAGTATTTGAAAAAGTATACCTCGAGAATTTTTTTTTAGCAAACTATGTATACGCGCACCCTGGGCTCGCGCCTACTGGACATAGGCGCATCCCTGGGATGCGCCTATACCAAATAGTTTTTTGTTTTTTTTAAACAAATTTTTTAATAATGACGACTCAATGTTTAATTAAATATAAAATTATATATCTATTCAAAAAAATTTAAAAATATTATAGTAAGTAGATATTTTAATTGCGATTCAAATGATGCAAAAAATATTAAATTTGGATTTACGGATTGCCTGTACGGCATGCCGTAAGTTGAGATATGAAAATTGTACTTAAAAAATTATAACTCGGACCATGTAACTCCAAACTCAACACGGTTAACGCCATTTAGGTCGTAAATCAATTATCTACGTATGATAATTTTTTGGATTAAGAATACAGTGATTTTGTAACCCCCCATCGTTTACACCCAAATTTGACCGAAATAAGTAAATGCATTAGGTGAAAAATTTAATTATATACTTACTCAAAAAAAATCAAAAAAATTATCCTACGTAGATAATTGATTTACGACCTAAATGGCGTTAACCGTGTTGAGTTTGGAGTTACATGGTCCGAGTTATAATTTTTTAAGTACAATTTTCATACCTCAACTTACGGCATGCCGTACAAGCAATCCGTAAATCCAAATTTAATATTTTTTGCATCATTTGAATCGCAATTAAAATATCTATTTACTATAATATTTTTAAATTTTTTTGAATAGATATATAATTTTATATTTAATTAAACATCGAGTCGTCATTATTGAAAAATTTGTTTATAAAAAAAAACTATTTGGTATAGGCGCACCCCTGGGGTGCGCCTATGTCCAGTAAGCGCGACCCCGGAATGCACGTATACATAGTTTGCTAAAAAAAATTTCTCAAAGTATACTTTTCTAATATAGATACTTTTTGAAAAAAATCAAACAGAAAGATTATAATATATAAATAATTAAATTAGAACAGACACATGTTAAATTTCAAATTTTTCATCCACTATAAAATTCATTTACAGCCATAGTCAAACACGTCCATCCGTCCGTCCGTCATGCGCATCACATGAAAAATTTAGATGTTGAAGTACAGCCCAGCTCAAGATTGATTCTCAGCCGTAGATGTATAGTATACTACTGTCACGTGTTTCTGGATATTTGTTTTATTTTCTTCACTGCCCTCGCGTCATGTAATGCGTACACGTTTCCCTATGGTGGGTATGTCTGACATGGCATAAGTTTTTTTTTGATATACGTGAGAATTGGGAAACCATCACTTGCGGTCGCTTTCACACGCAGAGTATTATTTAGTTTTTAAATGTTTTCCTGAATCTTGAAAGAGTGGTGGATTTCAGTCATGTGAAATTGTGAATGAAGATTATACATGGCCAAAAAAACAAAAATGAAGATTATTTTATGGCAAAAAGAAATGAAGATTATTTGGAAAATCAGCAACTGAGTCCTATAAAGTATAAATTAAATACTATAAACGGATATTGGTCACCAATAATTTAGTTTTTAAATACAAGAGTTTCTATTTAGTACTGAAACTGACAAAAGAAACCAAAACAAACTCCTAAAATAAGGTGACTACGAAAAAATCAATAAAAAGCTTATTTACATATATTAAGCTATCTAATTCTGATTTAATATTCTTTTATAGTCAACTTCTTCATGAATATTTTTTGTAAACATTCGACCTTCTTCTTTCTCTAGAAATTCTCTTTGATAAAGTTTTTTACGTTTCTTAGTTAGACGACATTATCTCTAATATTCGATTAAATTTTAAGTTTTCATATTAAAATTTAAATCGTCAAATTTCATTCTTTTATATTTTGTCAAAGTTCGAGTTTACTCTATCCGTCAATATTTTCATCTAAATTTAATCGAATAAGTTTTAAAAATTATAAAAATAACCAAAACTTTTAAAAAAATGTCACAATGTCACAATTCTAGACATTTTTAAATGTTATAATTGAGTATTGATCAAACGCAAAATTTGGTAAAATATTAATGAACAATGGATATTGAATCCTTGAAGTTAATATAATATATATGTTGTGTACTTGTACACTCATGTGAATGATGTGTACCTTGATCATCTCAATTTTAGAAAAAATTTGTATCATTCGTACTAACTAAAACATACATACATGAATCATCTGTATTCACCACTAATAGAAGATTTTGCTTCACATCTAGAAAATGATTGATAATGTAAATTTGATTGGCGTTTGGTCACAATAGTACCTTCATTCTCGATAAGGTGAATGATGTCATCCACCATGATTATTATTTATTGGGTGAATGATTGCAATGGTCGCATATGTTCGACTCATGTTATCAGTTGATCCCTCTATATGGTTTAATGACCTCATATGTTTCAAAATATTTTTATTTGGTTCACTCCTCTAACTGTTGTCAGTTTTCATCGTGAACTTGCCATGTGAAAATCACGTGACTAAATATTGAACTTCATTTAATAAACAACAATCTTTTTCCTCTTCTTTACTCCCTCTCATTTGTAGTTTCTTCCTTCTCCTTTCAAAACAAGATTTTCAGTTGACGTTTTGTTATGTCTACTCATTCTTCATCTTCTTCCAAGCACATTCCTGAGTTGAAGTCTCTACGATGCCACTATGGTTCGATTTACAGTGTCAAACCAGCTGCTACTTGGAAGAATTTTTCAAGAAGATTTCATTGATGTCCCCATTTTGAGGTTATTGTATGTCCATTGTTATAACTTGGGTTACTCAAAATAATATTGGTAACCCTAATTTATGTTTTAAAAAATGTAATTCGTTATTATATTGAACCCTAAACATTCTCGTGAAACCCTAAATTTCGACGACATGACCTATTAAATTATTATTGATTTTTCTAGACAACAATTTCACTCATAAATATATGTATTGTATGTAACCCTAATTGTAGTCCACCAATTCTGAAGTAACTTGTTTGAAAACATGTTTTATATTTGTACAGGTTGGTGGAACTTGTGGATGTGACTTTTTCTATTGAGAGGATCCCTCAATTTGGTAACCCTAATTTATGCTTTTTTATTTAAAAAAAAATTGTTTTTGTATTGAATCCTAAACATTCTCATGAAACCCTAAATTTCGACGAAATGACCCTATTAGGTTGTTTTTGTTTTTTCCAAACAACAAATTCACTCATAAATATCCTTATTGTGTGTAACCCTAATTTCAGTCCACCTATTCTGAAGTAACTTGTTTGAAAAATACGTTTTATGTTTGTACAGGTTGGTGGAACTATTGGATGTGACTTTTTCTATTATGAGGATCCCCCAATATGCAATTACACAAATTTGTCTGTTAAATTGGTGACTGAGCATGCTGCGAAAAAGAAGTTGGTTGTTGCACTAACTGTTGTTTGTGTAGTTCTTTGTTTTAGATTGGTTGCTTAGAATGTATATTGTTCCATATGCCATAAGTTCTTGTTAAAGAAGCCGTATGTGTTAGAATGTGTCATGTCCTGATGTGTGTGGTGTATGTTGTTCACATACCTTGTTATGAATCTATTATTGTCCCACGAACTTGTTTGTATTATTTGACAATCTCCCATTAAGTTACTGTACCATATAACAACATTTGTCAATACATAAGACTGTACATGGACCTTACATTATAACATGGTAGACTACTTTAAAACATCTATACATACTGATATAAGAAAATAGAAAATCCATAAGCATAACCATTACAAAAGTTTGATAACTTTCAATTGTCACAAATGACAACACCCTTCATCAAATAATACAAAACATCAACAAAACAGTTTGATAAGTTTCAACTGTTACAAATTACAAAAATCAACATCAACAACAGTTTAGTAGGAAGCGGGGGCTGCAATAATTCGGGAGAGAGATACAGGAAAATTGGGAAATGGGAGAAATTTGATAGTGAATTGTAGAGGAAAAGATCAAGGATCGCCATACACGAGAGTTAATTTGGATGTGGAACATAAAGGATCAATCGACATATCTAACATCGCAAAGGCAACTACTAAGCAAGGGAGTCAGAGTTCTCTAACTCAAGGAAATGATCGACAAGGTGAGGTATCTGACATGAGTTTAGATATTAATAGTTCTATGTAATTGGTTTGGTCGTGTTTATAGCAGATTAATTATGAATCAAGTTCATCTATCAAGTAATATGGTTCTAGAAAAAATCCACATGAGATCCATAATGGGAACGTTAGAGGCTTTGACAATTCGGTAGCTGTCATGGTGGTTAAGCATCTCATCCGTACTCACAAACCTACGGTGTTGATTTTAATTGACACTAGACTTAGTGGTCAAAGGATGGTTGACCAAGCAGGTAATTTACCTTTCAACAAGTTTCTAGGGGTGGAAGCCAGAGGTTTTAAGGGAGGATTTTCTAGTGGCATGGAATGATCATGAGACTAATATTACGAAGATGACTTCTATAAAGCAGGAACTACACTTCAAAATCGAGGTTATTCCTTCAAATCTTTCTTGGTTCATGTCTACGATCTATGCTAGCCCCAATTTAAATGAAAGATTATTGTTGTGGGATAATCTTAAATCAGTTGCACTGACCCGACTAGGACCGAAACCGAGAGGGCATTTTTTTTCCTTCAAGGTCGGACTCGATCTTGGTCTCAGGATTTTTTCCCAAAAGCCCGACTAGGACCGGGCCGGCCCGACCTTGAATTAAACCCTAGAAATTCATGGTATAACCCTTGAAACACTAACAATTCATGACCTTGAAGCATTCAAGAACCCTTGGATCGGTTCCATAAGAGAAGTGAGATGGAAGACGAGAAGTGAGCGGGTTCAAGACCAAAACTTCAGTGATTATTTTGGCTAATTTAGTTTTATTTTGTTTTTTACCAAAAATTTCGGTCCAAGACCGAGAGCGTCTTGAGTCAGGCAAGACAGAATCGGGTGGGCTTTTTTGGCCAAAGTCAGTCTCGGTCCTGCCTCCAAGACCACCCCGCCCCGCCCCGCCCATGATCAGTCATGGTGTCTCTTTTTAATGACATTATTATTGATTGTAATTTGATTAACCTAGGTTTTAGGGGGTCAAAGTTAACTTGGGTCAATATGTGGAACTCTGATAGATTAATCCAGAAAAGAATTGATAGGATGATGACAAATATGGATTGGAAATTTAGTTTTCCTAATGTCTCTGTTACCCATCTTACGAGAACTCACTCTGACCACTGTCTGCTTCTTTTTAATTCTGGCGGGGATAGTGGTAATAGGGTAGTTAGACCATTTAGGATGGAGTCTGTGTGGCTTGACCACCCAAGTTTTGAACTACTGGTCAAGAATACTTGGAACGAGTTTAGTAATAGGATCACGTCTACCATTAACCAATTCCCTAACAAAGCTAGATCTTGTAATAAAGATGTTTTGGAAATGTTTTTCAGGAAAAAGAAAAAAAAATCTTCGAAGGAGCTCAGGAGCTCAAAAGTGTGTTGCTAATTCCCCAAATGACTTCATCGTCTCTCGGGAAAAGAATTCTTCAGTTAGAGCTTTCTGAGATTCTTGACCAGGAAGAACAACTTTGGGCTGCAAAGTCTTGCATTAAGTGGATCAGAGATGGAGATAGAAACACTAAATTCTATCATATTTCTACTCTTGTTAAAAGAAGAAGAAATAAGATTTTGGCTATTAAAGACTTAGTTCGAAATTGGATTTTCGATGAGGGACTTATTCAAGTGGAATTTCAAAAGTTCTTTTCAAATCTTTTCACCACTTCTAAGGTTACCTCTTATTTGTTGGTTGTTTGCCCCGACTCTTGGAGAACTTTTTTGTCTGAAAACCAAATCCACTGCCTAAACAATTCTAGCACTTTGGAAGAAATAAGGAAACCCACTTGGGATATTAAACCTTTTAAAGCTCCGGGCCCTGATGGCCTTCATCCGGCTTTCTTCCAAAAGTTATGGAAATGTACTGATAGCTCTCTAACAAATGCTGTTAGTGAGGTTTTTACAAGGGGGTTTGTTCGTACAAGTTGGAATGAGACGTTTATCTGCCTAATTCCAAAATGTAGTCAGACTAATCCGATCTTCCAATTCAGACCTATAAGTCTTTCCAATTCTATTTATAAGGTAATTTCCAGAATTCTGGTGAACAAAATTAGACCGGTCCTGAATGATATCATCTCTCTTTTTCAGACTAGCTTTGTCCTAGGTAGAAGAGGTTTTGACAATGTTATTTTACTTAGAGAAGTGCTACATTTTTCAAAGCATAAAAAGGGCTACAAAGGGGGCATGCTTATAAAAATTGACCTTGAAAAAACTTATGATATAATTGAGTGGGTTTTCATCAGAAGTACTCTCAAGTTCTTTAAATTCCCTGATACAGTCATTAAGTTGATTATGAGTTGTATTTCCATGTCTTCAATTGAGATTTTGTTTAATGGGGGGAAACTTGAAAAATTCTACCCTTCAAGAGGTATTAGACAAGGTGATCCTTTATTTCCGTACATCTTTATTCTATGTATGGAATATCTAGTGTTTCTTATCGATGAAAAAGTTATGCAGGGACAATGGAAAATAATAAAAGTGGGAAGAGGTAACATGACTTTATCTCACCTTTTCTTTGCTGATGACCTCATTCTCTTGGGAGAGGCGACACCTGAAAATTGTAACTATATCAACTCGGTTTTAGAAAAGTTTTGCGCCATTTCGAGACAAAAGGTAAATCAGGGCAAGTCTATCATGGTTTTCTCAAAAAATGTACCTACTGCCAAAAGAACAGAGATCTCAAGGATTTTAAAGTTTAAAACAGTTGAGAATTTTGGGTCTTACGTTGGTTTTCCTCATGATTTGTTAAACTCAAAAGTTAATTCCTTTAACTTTGTTATGGATAAAGTTAGAAATAATCTTTCGGGTTGAAGGGCAAAACTTTTATTGATGGATGGTAGGGTTACTTTGGTCAAATCAGTTTTATCCATGATCCCTTCCTACTATATGCAGTGTACAATGTTTCCTATTCCAGTGTGCAAAGAACTGGACAAGATTAACAGAAACTTTGTTTCAGGCTCCATGTATCATAAAAGGAAAATTCACTTGATCAGTTGGGATGAAATTACAAAGCCTGAAAACCTAGAGGGACTTGGTATTCAATCGACGATGTATCGAAACAATGCACTCTTGGGGAGTTTGACATGGAGATTGAAAAAGGAAACGACTCCTTGGGTTGCGATGATTAGAAACAAAACGTTATGCAGGATGGAACCTCTCTCACTACTTCGAACAAAACGCCATGTAATTGGAAAACAATCAATTAAGCTATGAACACTCTTAAAATGAGTTCGGGGTGGGTGGTGGCAAATTGTAGGAATATTAAATTCTGGCACGATAATTGGGTGGGTGGTCAATCCCTTCGATCTTCTATCTATGGTCCACTGAAGTATGAGTAAGACAACTTGAGGGTAGGATATGTCTTCCATAATGACGAGTGGAACCTATATAGAACTTCTTTTGATTTCCCGAAAATATTTTTGGACATGTTTAGGAGTACTCCAGGGGACATGACCAATGTCTCATTGGACACTCAAATATGGAATGTCACAAACTCGGGGAGTTATACAACTGCATCTGTTTATTCTCTTTTAGCGGGCCATTTCTCAATTAGTCAGGTTCTTGACCAATGAGATTGAGTTTGGAAAATTCAGACTACTCCAAAAATTCAGTATTTTATTTGGTTGTGCCTTAAAAAAATAGACTAGCCACTTCCAAATTATTGAACTATAGGGGATGCAATTTGAGTCCGCTATGCCAAATTTGTCATTCTGGGGTGGAGGACATCGATCATATCTTGCATGAGTGTGAGCATGCAAAAAATATGTGGAATTCAATCACTTGGTCGCCCTGCCTGGGGCAATCCTTCCACTATACGTTGAATGAGTGAATCAAGTTTGGTTGTCAGGCATCGGGAGTCACTATTCAAGGAGTTGACTGGAATTTCTTCTTTCCTTATGAATGGAACATTTGGAAAAATAGGAACTCACTTATTTTTAAGGGTTAATTACTTAATTGGTTACATATGTTTCACCATTGTGCAGAATGGTTACACATGTTTCAAAATGTGATTAATTGGTTTTGCTATGTGACTAATTGGTTACACATGTTTTTCCAAATGTGATTAATTGGTTATTCCGTTAGTAAACCGTTAACTTTAACGTTAATTCATTTTTTTAACATATTATTGAATTGTGAAATGACTATTATGCCCTTAGTTGTATTGAAGAACAGATTGGAAGGATTGAAGAACCAAAATCGAATCAAATTCGATTTGATGTTCTTGAGAACCCAGAAAATGCTGTTCTGGGTTCTCAAGAAACCAGAAATCTGATTTCTGGTTTCTTCAATTCTTGTTCTTGAAGATGATGATGTGTTCTTGAAGATGATTCTAGGGGTAATTACGTCATTTTACGTATCTAAATAGTGACTTAACTGTGATTTTAACGGTGAACAGTAAAAAAACCAAATAGTCACATTTCAAAACCAATTAATCACATTTTGAAACATGTGTAACCATTCTGAACATTGGTCAAACATGTGTAACCAATTAAGTAATTAACCCTATTTTTAATGATAAACCTGTTTTTTATTCTATTTATAATCTATCTTTTTCTGAGGACAAGATTCACCAAAATGCTTATCTTGAGACTGAGACCACTAATGAGTTTATCTCCATTGATATTAGTTGGGTTCCTCAAAAAAATGATTGGTTTAAAATCAATACAAATGGAGATACTAAGGGAAACCCAGGTTCTGCAGGATCGGCTGGGGTGATCTGAGATTACAAGGGTCAATGAGTAGTGGGCTTCTCAAGGAATTTGGGTTCCTCAAAGAGCTTTGCTTCAGAATGTTGGGCCATCTGAGATGGACTTATACTGGCAAAGTCACTCGGATTAAATTCAATTCACCTAGAAACGGACGCCCTCTCATCACATAAGGTAATCTGTGGGGAAAAAATGTCAAATTTAAAATTAATGCCCATCATTGCATATTGCAGGAAACTCTTGATGCAGTTCGAAAGAATGAAATTCAGACATATATGTCGAGAAGCAAATGTGTTCGCTGATATCATGACGGGCATGGCGATTAACCAACGTCATGTTTTTGAACTCCATACGTCACCTCCGAAGGAAACTATTAACGCGCTCTGTAAAGACGCGATTGGTTTTTCATTTTCGAGAATTGTTAAAGCTAGTTAGTGTTGTTTTTGTAGTTTGAACTTGGGTGAAAAGATTGTCACCTGTAGTGGTTTATTCCATAATTATTAAAACAAAAATAGTTTAGTGAGTTTCAACAGCTACAAACAACATCAAAACAACTCACTAACTATAACTTCTTGGCTTTGCAGTCATTTTTCTTTAGGTGTGTCATATGTGATTTGGTCATCTTCGGTGTGACTATTTGAGAGGTTCATCAATGATCACAAGTGCTCTTGATTCAGATAGGACAAGTGCATTTCATTTGTACAACCATTCATCCAACAAATCTTTAATATTAATGACTGACTCCTAAGTCAACAAGTGCTCTTGATTCGGATAGGACACGTGCTCAACAACGTTATCAGGTGTCGTTCTTTTAACTAGAACCTTTTTCCTACGCCTTGGTGTCGGTTGATTGGTCATGTCTTGACATAGTATCTTGGACAACTTGTTCTAAGCCCAATAGGTAAAACCATTTAACAACATTATGTGAAACTTATGGTACCTAAAAACAACATTATGTAAACATTAATATACATTTAACTGGACGTACCTTTTATCTATTCGACATGATTGACAACGTTCTGTCATTCCCAACATCAACTACCAAAAGTTAAATGAATCACCTCCACGAAGTTGCATTTTCTGCTTTCACCCATCAATATGCAAGTGGAAGCAGATCATCATGTACATCCCTCGTGACAACACAAAGTAAATGTCCACCATTCAAACCCTTCAGAAAACAACCATCTAGAGCTATGAATGACCTACATTCATTTCTAAACTCTCTAACACATGCCTCTAGGCAGCCATACATCCACTTAAACCTAGGTTGTAATGGAGTTGGAACTAAATCAACATCTACGACGACTGTGCTTCCAGGATTATGAATCAACAAAGTCTCTGCATAGTCCATTACCATTGCCAATTCCTTTACCGGGTCTCCATTGATTACCTCCTTCACCAATTTCATACCATGAAATACAACCCACCTAGACACATTGAATCCCAACCATCTCTTTATCTCAACCCTAATGAAACCATTCTGCAAATTTGGTTGTTGTCGAATCATCTCAAGGAAGTTCTCACATATTCCAGTGTTTCCCAATGCTTTGGGAATAATGAGCTCTTGGACAGAGTTATGTTCGTTCTTAATTTTTCTAACCTGAAAGATGTTCTTCTTATTTAATTTGGATGCAAGAACCTTAAATTCACAGTCAATTTTGCAAATAATATGAATTGATCAGTTGTTATTCTTCTTACCCATGACAACTACATAACCATTGTGGATACCATGGTGTTTAATAGCCTTCTTAAAAGCTTTGACACTCTCAAATATCATTCCAAGCACCAATTCAAAATCATCACCAAAATTCTCTTTGTAAAACATCCAACATTTTTCAATAGTGGCTTCATTTCGAATATCTTCTTCATAGTCACTATTCTGGAAAGGATTGGGAGGAGTTGTAAGAGTATCACTAGCTGCATTTGGGTTGTTTTCACCAAATTTTGGCATTTCTCTAAATTACTTGGCTCTCTCTCCCGTGTTTCCCCTTCCACCAACAGTAACACTGTGAAATCATGCGTCAGTCGCTTCGTCAGCAACTTCATCAACCACTGCGTTAGTCTCAAAATCTTTATCACTTGACCCGTCCATATTTTTCTTACCATATATCCTAGTCTTCTTCGTCACTAGCTTTCTTCCACGAGAGTTGGATGACCGATTTAGATCCACTAAGTCATCCTCATAGCTCTCCTCGGTAGTTGGACTGTCTGATGGTTCCCATGCTTCATTTGAATATGAGAGAGCATAATCTCTTATGTTGTTAATACCAATGGAGTCATCTACTATTGATGCAGTTGCATACATCTTTTCCTTTCTCTTACCCTTGATACCAATGATATCAAATTTCTTTTCAAACATATACCTTTTTCTTGCCAATTAAAATTCCATACACCCTTCTTTTTTGTACTAAAGTGTGGACCGACAAGCATCAAACACAACTTTTCCATAAATGCAAAGTTATATCAAATGTGAGCATCAAAAGGAGGCATGCCAAATAGTTCAATTACAAGTATTGTTACATGATTTTCTAACATATGTGGTACATCAACATCATTTCTGATTATTCAAAGGCCATTCTCTGCATTTCCATTTGGTAGGAGATACCAAATTGTCCCTTCAACACTAAGTTCATATAACACACTAACATCATTGCAAACAAACATAATATAAGTCATCCACATTCATCTCCAGTGTTTCAACTTGTCCTTCAGACACTTTAAGATTATCACGATCCACCCACTTACCACTATGCCTAATTTGAAGACTATAAATGGTATCCATGTCTTTCACCATTTCTAGTAGATTAGAAAATTATTATTCAGTTTCAACTTAGCATCCAAACAACAATCCGATTTCAGTTTCTACTTAAACAGACAAACCAAAATTTACTTTAAAATCATGCGTAAAGACTACATTTGGCGCAAAAAGATGATTTCAACAACAACCGTAAGTAAAATTATCAACTTTAACATCTATGATCCCTAACTGATTTCGAATAAAAAACATTTTCGAAATAGAAACCTCAATGCATTAACAAAATTACTCATCTAAAGGGATAGAAAAATTACGTTTCTGAAGATTAGAACTTTAAAGCAGTCTGGTACTGGCTGTATATATGAGCAATATGGGTAGCAGGATTCTCGTAGAGCATAATTTCTATGGCAACCAAGAATTTCTAGGATATGTTTTTACTAAAAGAGTGAAGCACACTTAAAAGACGAAGGCTGTTTCTGGGGAGACTGCAGAATGAGGGCCAGGCGAGACGAAAAAAGAAAAGAAAAGAATAAGTGTAAAAGGAGAAGAGATGGTTCAAGTGGAAGGAGGATTTTTCACAAAAAAAGGTAAGGGTATGTTAGTCCACATTTTTTTTTTCAAAACTAAAGTGTTACGTGCATAATTAACGTTAAAATGAAACGTTTGACTAATAGATGAATCATATGACAATATATTCAAACTTAACAGATTATTCGACCACACGAAAAAACTTAAGCTACCAACTGATAACATGAGTTAAGCATGTGGGAATATTGGAACCATTAACCCTAATTTATTGTCCTCTATGTCGACAAAGATAGTGGAGAATTTTCCTTCGTCGTTAGTGAGATGATGCTCGCAAATTAAATTTACAGTTCCCTTATTTCCTGATTTTTTTTTTTACTATAAAAGCATGAGTGGTTTCAGCTTAGAAAACACTTAGCACATTCTTCATCTTCAATTAAGGCTTTAGACTTCACCATGTTACTCTTATCCAATTTGGTCTAACAAATTGTTTTTAGATGTCTACGCTTACCACATCGATAACACTTGAATTTTCTTTTGTTAGATGACTTTGCCTAGCCAACAACTTTCTTTCAACCATTTTTCTCCTTCACTTAAGCCACGAGTGCATACTAATCTCTAGTTAGCTTAGACTTGACATTGCTTAGTCAATGACTCATGTGGAACTAGAATATTCTTGAACTCTTTCAAGGAGTATTGTTGAACCCAACTGTGAACTGACGTAGCAAACTGTATATATTTGGAACAGAATTCTTGAATAATGCACTATTTCATATGCGTCTCCGAAATTGGCTTCTCTAGGTTGAATAGATGAATCTTCAACTCAAGTTCTTCACTTTTAGAAGAATTGTGAAACCAAAAACTTGCCATGCTTCACATTCACCAGATCGATCTCCGACATCATTAGTCGAGCCACACTGTTCTTGTTGTACAACTAGACTACCATCTTCAAGATCAAACTGAATAGGTGCATCGTGATATTGGTCAAACACTTCTGGTGATATTGACATCTTCAAGGTAAATTCCACATTGACATTCAGTCGGTTCCAACGCTTGATCTCCTTACCATTTGTGTAAGTCTCCTCAGATGTAATAGTATCACTCCCTCCGACATCCCACATGTCTCTAGTTAAGAGATATGACTACATGCAAGATTACCAAATCTCGATATTGGGTGGATTAAGTGGCTTGTCCAATCACACAACTAACAACGTCAATATTTAGAGTACTCGAGTTCTTCAACCCAGGAGTGAGTTTGTGTAAAATGACGAAGTTTCGATTGCACCTATCAAAAACTGTATTTTACCAATAAGAGAAGAATTAGTATCTATCTATCTATCTATCTATCTATCTATATTAATTTGATTAAATTGTATGCAATTGTGACAAGTGTTTTGATGCATTTCTTACTCCTAATGTCAAATTAATTAATTCTAATTGGTCCATGTCAAACATACAATTCTCATGTCTAAGTGGCATGCCATGTAAATCACTTTAAAATCTTTCAAGATTTCTCATTCATTCTCAACATAAGTTACAAAACCTTAATTAATTCTTTTTATTTCACATGTATATTTATAATTTTGTGTAAAATATACTTTACGTAGTAGAATTTATATAATACCAAAATTCATAATATTATATTTTATGAATATAAATTATGCACATAATGATTTTTTATATTACAAATTACATAAGTTAATTAAGAAACATCTCATACCTTATCATAATTTCATTTTTAATATAAAATGAAAGTGAATTTTAACAATCATATAAAAATATATGTTATATATTTATAGACAAAAAAAAAATTCAACTAACAATGCATTAAAATAAATAAATAAATGCTATTTTTTCTATACATTTTTATATAAGTATGTGACTCTAATAGAAATCATAAAATGTTTTTTTTTTGTAGAAATCATAAAATTTTAGTTAAAAGTATTAAATGAATATTAAGATATTGTTTTGCAATTTTATGATAACTATCTCTTAATATATTTTGTGAGTTAAGAAAATACAATAGTGTTTGTATGATTAAAAGTACTAAAAATTCACACAATTGTGAGTAATACTAATGATTCTAACATTTTTATAAGCGTATAACACTAATAAAAGTCACAATTGTTAAAAAAAAAAGTTAATTAGCATTGTTTCAATAATTTTTATTATTGATTCACGTATTTTCAATTAATTTTAAATAAGTACACTTAGTCATTTTATTCTATAATATACTTTGTAGTATGGATTATTGATTTGTAGTATGGATTATTGAAGCATGTGGAGTAGATCATATTATAAAAAATACTAATAGTTTTAACATTTTTTAGAAATATGCACAATTTTTTATTCTATAATAATAAATTAAATTTATCCTTAAATTATTTTAAAAAATGAAAATATAATTTAATTTTAATTAAATAAGTTATATAAATTTTATTTAATATATATAATTGTATCCATTTTTTAATCCAACTTTTCGACCCTTAATTCATAAAACTTTAACTCGTGAAAATAAATATTTTCTTCAAACAATATATATATATATATATGGTTAAATACCAAGTAGCTGCCTGAAATTTGGACGTTTTGCAACGAGCTATCCGAACTTTGAAAATTCAAAACGGGCTACCTCAACTTTGAAGAATGTGCAAATAGCTACCCCAGTCCAATTTTTCGTCAACTGTCGTCGGAAAGTCGTCGGAAATTCGTAAGAAATTGGACGGAGGTAGCTATTTGCACCTTCCTCAAAGTTGAGGTAGCCCGTTTTGAATTTTCAAAGTTCGGGTAGCTTGTTGCAAAACGTCCAAAGTTCAGGTAGCTACTTGGTATTTAACCCATATATATCTATATTATTAAGGCAGAAGTGGTTTTTGTAACCGCCACCTGTAAATTGACACAAATACCCTTTAATAATGTAATTAGTTTATATTTATCATGACTATTTTGGTCATTTAATTGTCTTCTCAAAAAGGTTATAAAAAATATTTCCACGACGACTTGAACTTATGACTGTATAACTTGAAGACATACGTATTCACCAGCTACACACTTATACAACATTAAAAATTAAACAATATGATAATTATAATTTCTTTATCACTATCTCTTTGTTTTTTCTCATTAACCATTTTTTTATATCTCGCTAACAAATAAAATTATATTTTCACTTTATTGGACATTAAGATAACAGTGGATCTAAAGACTTAGATCATTTATAAAAGTTATAATATCATCTACAACTGAGAAAATTTAGATTGAATTAATATTTCAAATATGCATTATCTATTATTTGAAGCAATAAATAATTAAAATGTACAATATAAACAAGTTTGAAATTTAAATTAGAGTGGAAGAAGAAATACCATTTATTATTTATCCGATTTTTTAAAAAATAATTTTATTTTATTTTATTATTATATCTGTTATTTTATATAACTTTACAATTTTACATAATAATGATAATTGTATATTATGTTCTCAAGTCGTCATATTTTGTTTTGTAATTGTGACTTTTTAAAGGTTTTTGCAATATATTATATAGATTTTTTTCTTCAAAACATTCTCTTTTCTTTCCAAGAATTTAAAGATTTTTTAAATTGTGAGGAATGTCGTTATAAAAATACATTTCATCTATAAATTTAAATATTTAAAATATAATTAAAATCGATCAAAATTGACTATATTTATATGTTGAATATACATAATATATCGCGTGAAGCAATAAATACAAACAATTAATCAAATTTGAAAGTAGATATTTGATTAATGTATATATTTTTTATAATCATAATTATGTATTATAGAGTATTTTCAAATAATGATATTACTAAAATGTTAAAAAAGAATTGTACATTTTTTAGTATTATTAATATTAATGCATAAATGATTCCAGCTTCCCAAAGTTGTTAATATGTTATTACTCCAAACTAATATCATCCAAAATTTAGGTATTACATGTCGAGAAAAAAGTAACAAAAATATTTTTCTACAAAAGTAAAATAACCCTGGTGATGTGTTGAAATAATATTTTACGAATTACTGAAATATAAAAATAAATATTAATTTTCAGTGTTTATTATTTATTATCTTTACAAAATATATTTAGGATTGATGAAATTTAGATTCTATGAGTATTTCTTTACTTAACTATACATTTCAAATATATCTAAAATTAAAATATGAATTTACCTAACTCTCAACCCTACTTTATGAACTATGAAAATATTAAAGTAAAATAACTCTGAAAATATCAAAATATGGAAAAATTTAATCAAATATCTAATTTTATTTTTCCGGTAATTTTTTGATGTTGTCATAATAGATTTTTGATAATTGTCGTTTCATAGACAAGGTAGCGAGTTTGTTAAGAGATCTTAAGAGTATATTAAATGTATTCACTGACATGTTCGGACTTATGAGACAGTTGGTTAAGGCGTGTGTCTTAAATTACAGATAGTGACAGCGCCCAGGTTTAAATCCAGGGGATGTCAACAATATAATAATCAAAGAAAGGTTGGATGATGGGGGTATAATACTCAAAGAAAGGTCGGATGTTGAAAAAAGTAGGTTGTCGGAAGTATAATACTCAAACAAAGGTCAAATGTCGACAAAAGTCGGATGTCGGAAGTATAATACTCAAAGAAAGGTAAGATGTTATGAGTAAAATACTCAAAGAAAGGTCAGTTGGACTTTGAAAGTAAAATACTTAATTTTATCCAAATATCGACATATATATTTTTTTTATCATACTCTTAGAAACAAATATGATAAATATTTATCGTGCTTGAGGTGTTGATATGAGAATTAAACATTTGATAAATATATATGAAAATATTAAAGTAAAAAAACAAGAAATAAATTGATCAAATATATAATTTTATTTTGGGAAAAGTATGAAAATAGTCCATCATGTTTGCAAAAAATGGTTTTCGGTGCAACTTGTTTTTTAGTGATGATCAATGGTTCAATACGTTTGAAATGATGGTAATTGGTACCTCCATGACTTTTATGTTAAAAAATTTCGTTAAATATTTTTCATATTTGCAAAATTAACCAAATATTTTTCTAAATGTTACAATTACACCCTACAAACTTACACTAATGTTTCAAACGAGTCCCGACTTGATTCGAGCCACACAAGGGGTCCCCTAGCCAGGGTCCAAACCCCGACCAGGTCACCCAGCCCTGGGAACCTGGTCTGGGCTCGGAAATAGACCATAGGACGCCCAATTGGGGCTCAATTCGAGCCCTAATCATTTTGGACCGAACCTGGTTGGGGTTCGGTTCAAACGATTGGGGCTCCAATTGAGCCCCAATTCAGGTCCTATGGTCTGGGTCTGAACCCAGACCAGTTCGCCAAACCATGGTGACCTAGTCTGGGTTCGTACCTCGACCAGGTCGCTCAACCATGGGTACATGGTCTGGGTTCGGACTTAGGCCATATGACCCCCAATCGGTTTGGACCGAACCTGGCTTGGTTCAGTTCAAATGATTAGGGCTCCAATTGAGCCCTAATCGGGGGTTCTATGGTCTGGGTACAAACCCAGACCAGGTCGCCCAACCATGGGTACATGGTCTGGGTTTGGACCCAGACCATAGGACCCCCGATTGGGGCTCAATTGGATCCTAATCGGTTTGGACCGAACCTGGCTGGGTACGGTTCAAACGATTGAGTCTCCAATTGGGCCCCAATCGGGGGTCCTATGGCCTGGGTCTGAACCCAGACCAGGTCTCCCAACCATGGGTACATGGTCTGGGGTCGGACCCAGGCCATTGGACCCCCCCGATTGGGGCTCAATTGGAGCCCCAATCATTTTGGACCGAACCTGGTTGGGTACGGTTCAAACGATTGAGTCTCCAATTGGGCCCCAATCGGGGGTCCTATGGCCTGGGTCTGAACCCAGACCATGTCTCCCAACCATGGGTACATGGTCTGGGGTAAGACCCAGGCCATAGGACCCCTGATTGAGGCTCAATTGGGGGTCCTATGGTCTTGGTTCAAACCCAGACCAGGTCCTAAGGGTTGGGTGACCTAGTCTGGGTTCGGACCCTGGTTAGGTGACCCCCGTGTGTGGCTCGAATCGAGCCAGGGCTTGTTTGAAACATTAGTGTAAGTTTAAGGTTTAATTGTAACATTTAGAAAAATAGTTGGTTAATTTTGTATATATAAGAAATATTTAACGGAATTTATAACAGAAAAGTAACGGAGGTACTAATTACCATCATTTTCAAACATGTTGGACCAAAAACAATTGTTTGGGTTGGAAAACCATTTTCGTCAAACATGTTGTACCATTTTAAGTCTGTTTTTTATTTTTTGTGCAAATTAGTGGAAATTTCTTGATGTTGTCATGATAGATTTGTAATAGTCGTTATTTTATAGACATGGTAGTGAACGTGTTAAGATACCTTAAGAGTATATTGATTGCATTCATTAACGAGTTTTGACTTATGAGCGTACGTCTTAAATCACAAATAGTATGAGCACGTATGACCGAATCCTACAGATGTTTTCGGAGTGAAAATACTCATAGAAAGTTCAAGATTGGTATGAATACTCATAGAAAGTTCGAGGTCAGGCATTAACAATAGTTGGTATGAGATGAGATAATATGACATGGTATATGAATGAAAATTACTCATAGAAAATTCGAGATAGAGCATTAAACAATAGTTGATGTTATCATGATAGATTTGTAATAGTCGTTGTAATAGTTGGTATGAATACTCATATAAATTAGTTTGAGGTCGAGCATTAAAAAATAGTTGATATGAAATGAGATATTATGACATGGTATGTGAGTGAAAATACACATAGTATGACTATAAACAATGCGCAATGTTAACTTTATCAAATATCGACATATATTTGTTTGATCATATTCTTAGTAACAAAGATTTTTAAAAAATTGCTCGAGCAACCGGAATCAAGAACTACTACTAAAGAGGCTCCTAGTTGCTCGAGTAATTTTTTAAAAATATTTTAAACAAAATTAATTTTATTTAATTATATTAGGTAATTTAAGTTTAGTTTTAAAATTCAAATAATATTTTTAATCAAGTGTTTAGAGTAAAATTGGAATAAACTCAATGATGTACTTTCATAATATGCAGATATTTATTGCGTATATATATAGATATATCTAATTAACTACTAAACTATACTGAAATTTTTGTAATCCACTGAAGTGTATTTCCCTAATGGTTATACTAGACTCTAGCATGTGCTACGCGCGTGCACGTTGTTGTCGTTGGTCGTGTGTGAAGTCTTATGAGAACATGATCAACCTGACTCCTAGGATAATACAAGAATAGTACAATCATTGATCACTTCATAAAAATGTTATTAATGTAAAACTAAACTTAATTTGCATAAGATAATGAAATAATAAAATTTAAAAAATCTTAAATATTTGTAAAAAATTGCTCGAGCAATCGGGAGCATATAACATTATCAAAAGGAATCTCTGTCGCTCGAGCAATTTTTTAAAAATATTTAAGAGTTTTTAAATTTTATTATTTCATTATCTTATACAAATTAAATTTAGTTTTACATTAATAACATTTTTATGAAGTGCTCAATGCTTGTACTATTCTTATATTATCCTAGGAGTTGGGTTAATCATGTTCTCGTAACACCTCACACACGATCAACAACGACAACGAGCACTCGCGTAGCGTTTGCCGGAGTCTAATATAACTAAAAGAGCGAGTCTTATTATAAGTAATTCTAATTTCGTATTATAAGTTAAGATTTTCGTTAAAATAATAATAATAAACTACTAAAGGGCCTCCGGACAACCTCAAGCTTTTTTTTTTTTGGCCAATAACAACTTCATACTTCATTCAATAACCAAAGAAGAAACCGAATACAAGATATTATCCGCACAAATACATCTAAGAAGGGAGGTGGGGGTGAGGACACCCAATCCGAAGGACACAACCCCGCAAGTACATTCTTTGCCACCCAATCCGCACAAGAGTTGGCGGACCGAGGAATATGCACCCAAGCGACTTCCCTAATCGATGAAGACCGGGAAACCGCATTAGACAAAATAGGGGCAATCCTCCATGCAAAGTCTCGCCTAAGAATGTGGTTAATCACATTCAAGGCATCAGTTTCAATAATAATACTAGGCCACTCCATGTCGACCGCAAGCTGAACCGCATGAAAGACCGCTTGAGCCTCGATCTCGTCCACCGATCCCGCAATGAGTATACCCGAACGGCCACCAGTAACCCGACCCTCATGGTCCCTTGCGATCACCCCCAGCCCACCACGCATCGATGAGCCGCACCAAGCCCCATCACAATTGATCTTCATGACACCCGGTGGCGGGCCGACCCACGCTTGGATCATACGGCTGTTGGGAGAAGCCGTGACTGAAGGCGCAAGGTCCATGAGCGTGCGTTCGATGTCGGCCAAGATGGAAGGCACGTAAGGCTGTGTTGCCTCGTAGACTAGTTTACACCTAGCCTTCCAGATGACCCAACATACTACCATGAACCGCCTCCACGAGTCAGCTCTGGCTCTGCGGTCCGAACCCGAGAAAGTTGTGGCCTCGGCGAGCCAAAGATCCATGGAGTTCGCCCCCACGCAAATCCTCGAGTTGTCCATGTACTGTTGCCAAACCTGTTTAATCCAAGGACAAACAAACATCATATGCTCCCGGGACTCAATAAGGGAGCAAGTCGGGCATAACGGGTTGATATTAAGGCCTCGCCTCGCAAGAGTTCCTCTCGTTGGTAGAGCGTCGTTGGCCAACCTCAAGCTGGAGATGGAGTCCTACGAAAAAGGAAGTAAATAAAATACTTTTTTAATCCATACAATTATAAACGGAACCAGTTTATTAATTTAATAATCACAATAATATATTAAATTATTCTAGGTAGGCGCCGAGTGGGAGATAAGATAACCAGTGCATTCTTCAAGAAAGAAGGAGAGAGAAAATGGCAATTTGTTATGACGAAAGTACCCCTCCTCGAGGAAGAACAGGTTGAAACTTGACCGTGACCGATGTTGAAGGCCTTGACTCGATCAAGATTTTTTTTTTAAAAAAGTAAACATTTAAAACATTATATATCAAAAAATATATTTAGCAAACTATACATAAGCGATACTACAAGTAACGTTATTTTTTTTATTACAAAAAACGCTATTTGGGGTAGCGTTTTTAATTAAAACGCTACCCCTTAGTGACATTAATTTTTTATCTTCATTTTTTAACGATTCGATGTTTAATTAAAAATATAATTATGTATCTATTGAAAAAATTACAGTACGTAGATATTTTAATTGTGATTCAAATGATGCAAACAATATTAAATTTTGACTTACGGATTGACTGAACGCTCTCTGCCGTAAGTTGATATATGAAAATTTGACTAAACAAAATATAACTCAGACCATGTAATTCCAAATTCACCACGGTTAACGACACTTACGTCGTAATTCAATTATCTACATAGGATAATTTTTTGAATTAGAAATACCCCCAATTTTGAACCCACGCGCGTCTCCCACTATCCGAAGAAACCCCCAATTTTCTAGGTTTCCTCGTGACAGATTGCTTCGCTCAGCTGTGCAATTGGATGATATTCCTTGGCATTTATTGCCAAAACACCAACAACCAATCAGGAAGAGGCAAGGGCACGATACACTGCAGATGAAGTTGACGTTCCCATGTAGAAACTACTGAAGATGATGGCAAACCCTGCAATTTGAAGGCCAGCTCTGTTTTAAGAAAATTCTTGTCGCCGACGATTTAGCTTGAGGAGACTAAGCCAACACAACTCACAGCACAGCTGTGTAGGGGGGGGGGCATAAAGGCTCACTTCGGGGAGGATCTCCATACACAGCAGCTCCTCGCCGAAACAAACAAAAGCCGAGCCTCGCCCAGCCGAACAACAACTCTAGCTTGGTCTCAAACGATTGAACTGCACAATTGCCTCACGTTTCGCAGCTTGGCAACAGACGAATTGCACCATCAAGCCAGCAACACCATCAAGTCAGCTCAGCCAAGCCAAGCCAGCAACTGAAGCAGCGTCAGGAACAGAACTAGCCATTCCCACAGGGTCATCGGGCCAAACTGACTGAAATTGAACCTGCACTATGTTGGGTATCGATAGTGACAGCCCAGTAAGGAAAAGGCCTCGAAGGCCCAATAACTATAGAGGGGGTAAACCCATGACATTTGAATCGGATCGACCCAAATACAAGTTAAACTCGGCCCTCCATAGAGTGACCCAGAATCGAGCCCAAGGACTCTGAGAACGCCCTGAGTGTTCGCCATTCTTCACTAAGGCCGCGACCTCTCACTGCTCGCCATGAGAGTGCTCGCCCCGAAGAGAGCCTTGCCTCTCTCCTCTGGTCCCACAAAACCGTTAATAAGGAAGTGGCCATGATATCCCGCGTATCTCGATCACATATTCACTAAAAATTAGATTTGGTAACTGTAATATCTCGCAGTAACTGCCATATCCCACGATCCGAATCTTCAGCAACACAATATACACTAAGATATTCAGCTGCCTTATACGGTTCTATCTCTCTTACCCTATAACTACCCTTGCTTTACATACGTTCTGGACGTTTTGAGTTTTATACACACATATACTCATTTAAGCATCGGAGAGGGACCCAGAGACACCCCCTCTGTTGCGCTCCCCTACCTGCAGGTTCACCGGAGTTGGAGCAGAAGTGTCTTCCCAACCTTGTCTGGCATTCAATTCACTGCCAGATCAGTATCCAGGATTTCACGATCCAACATTTGGCGCCGTCTGTGGGAACGAGCAATTCAGCCATGAGAACTCAATCCCAAAGCAACCGTCGGAACCAGACTAGGGAGCGATCCTCAGATAGCTCTGATTCCGCCGCCGCTTCACCGCTTCAACAAGAACCTGCCAGCCGAGCAGGAGTCAATGTCGTTCCTCTACGAACAACTCGAGAGCATGTCGGTGATTCAAGACCGACCCCCGCTGCTGATCAAAACGGAGCACCGGCACCACAGACAGTCCACATCGCTGGGCAGGATATTAATTTAACCCCAGAGATGGTCTCCCTGCTGGAAGCCATCTTAGGACAGGCGCGCCGCCAAGCCCTCTGCTCCTAAGGAAAACCACCGCCCTGCTGCCACAGGGCATTCACATTTGGAAGCGGCAAATCCTGGTCCCACTGCGCCTCAGGAGGATCAGGAGATGACGTCGGGTCAGCAGTCCCTACCTCCAGCACACACCAAGGAGCCAGCAGCCGCGTATACTGCCAATCCTTCCGGTCCTCCTCCACCCGGAACCTCGCCTATGTACTGCACTGTGGATCAGATGGATGACCTCCTCAACAAAAGGCTCCAGGAAAGACAGCTGACAGTCGTGGCTCTCTTCAAAGAACAATCTTCCCATCCTTTTACCGACGGGCTCGTCGCCATCAAAATACCAAAGGATGTGGTTGCTCGGGCCATACCTGAGTATAGCAGTGGAGGAGATCCCACCGTACATGTCAACAAACATGAAGCCTCCCTTCTGGGTATGTCAAATGATCCCAATCACTTGGCTTTGTTATTTCCATCTACTCTTTCGGGTTCGGCTTCGTCCTGGTTCTTCGGCCTCCCTGCAGGATCAATCGGAACTTGGGCAAAGTTAAGAAGCAAGTTCCTGGAGAGATATATGGGCGAACGCCAGTTGCTGAAGAGCGTGGTCGCCCTTGACTCGGTCAAACAGTAGCCTGGAGAGTCGCTGTCCAACTTCTACGGGCGTTTTCATCAGAACGTCACAGAATTAGATCGCCGAATCTCGGATGGGGAGATCATTCGAGCCTTCTACAGAGGTCTGGATGTGGCCAACAAGGCCTCGAGAAAGCTGCGAAACAGATATCACGTGAAGGAGATTGAGACGTTGGAGGAGCTGGCATCCAGAGCAAAAGGTTTCATAGACCTTGAACGGGCGAACACCGAGGCTAACCTCCTGACGACCTCGCTAAGGGTGGTCCATGAACCCCGACGCGATGGTAAGAAGGAGGTAAATAAGGAGAAGAAGGGAAAGGAAAGCAAGCCCCGAGTCGAGTCTCTTCCAGCACCTCGCCATCCAGAGGTCCCTGAGTACTTCACGCCTTTAAATAGGCAGATCTCAGCGGTACTAGTCGAGATGGAGAGGAGATCCTTGGCGAGGTCACCGATGCCTCGTCGAGGTGGGCTGCCCATGGGAAAGGATGTCGAGAGCTACTGCAGATACCACAAGTGCAAGGGCCACAAGACAGATGACTGCAAAATTTTGAAACGGGACATCGAGAGACTGATTCAGGGGGGAATGTTGAAAGAATTTGTGGCAGGGCGAGACCGAAGTCGAACGCCCCCCAGGAGGCATCGTTCGCCAGCCCCTGTAGAACAAGCTGAGCCTTCTGGAAGCAAGAGGAGAGTGAATCTGATTGCAGGAGGATTCGGTGCAGGCGGAGAGAGGTCAAGCGCCAGAGAGGTCTACGCCACTCAGATCTCTACAGCAGTTCAGTTGGGGAAGCGGCCCCGACCTGAAGAGAACATTGTCATTTCATTCTCTGAAGATGATTTGGCACATGTCACCACTCCCCACAACGATGCTCTGGTTATTACGGCAGATATTGACGGCTGTGATGTTGCAAGGATTCTGGTCGACAGAGGCAGCTCGACAGACATCCTATTTATGGACGCCTTTGAGAAGATGGGCAAGTCCAAACGCGACCTGAAAAGGGTCGACTTTTCGCTGATCGGGTTTGTGGGAAGAACAACTTATCCACTGGGGGCTATAACCATGCCAGTGATTTTTGGCGAGGGATGGAAGAGCATCACGGTGTCGGTCACTTTCCTGGTGGTCGACTCACCTACATCCTACAACGCCATCATAGGGAGGACCACGATCAACCCAAATAAGATTGTGGCCTCCACTGTCCACCAGAAGATGAAGTTCCCTACTCCCAACGGGATTGGAGAAGTGCTAGGAGATCAGCCTTCCTCGCGGCAATGCTATGTGAACTTCTTACGCAGGAAGAACCAAAGGGAGGCGCTCGCCATCGAAACAGGGGCAGACCCCCGCGAGGACTTGGCTCGGCCAGCACCCATGGAGGAATTGGAGGAGGTCGAGATCGATGGACTAGACAAAAAGGTGCGCATTGGGACCACCTTGAAAGAGGATCAGAAGGAGGCCATGACCGCCCTCCTCAAGGAATTTAAAGAGCTCTTCGCCTGGCAGCCGAGCGACATGCCAGGAATCAGCACAGATATCATCTCTCACGAGCTCAGGATAGACCCCTCCATCAAGCCGATCGCCCAAAAGAGAAGATCATTCGGGACGGATAAGCGTTTGGCGATCAGGCAGGAAGTCGGCAGGTTGATCGAAGCTGACTTCGTCCGAGAGGTAAGATTCCAGAGCTGGGTCGCCAACCCAGTTTTGGTCAGGAAATCAAACGGCAAGTGGAGGATGTGCGTCGACTTCCGCGACTTGAACAAGGCTTGCCCCAAGGATTCATATCCCCTTCCGAGGATTGATCAGCTGGTCGATGCTACCTCGGGTCATGAGATGCTGAGCTTCATGGACACCTACTCAGGCTACAACCAGATCAGAATGCATCCCGACGATGAGGCTCACACCGCTTTTTATGATGATGGGGACATTCTGTGCTACAAGGTGATGCCCTTTGGCCTTATCAATGCCGGGGCAACTTATCAACGGATGGTGAACCGACTGTTCCAAGACATGCTGGGAAGGAACATGGAGGCCTACGTGGATGATATGCTCGTCAAAACCATCAAGGGCAATCCTCACACGACGGACCTCCGCGAAGCTTTTGAATGCATGAGAAGACACAGTGTTCGCCTGAATCCTGCCAAATGCGCCTTCGGGGTCAAGTCCAGTAAATTTCTGGGTTTTATGGTCAGTGAAAGAGTAATCGAAGCAAACCCAGAAAAGCTAAAGGCCATAGAGGAAATGAAGTCGCCAACCTGCCACAAGGAAGTCCAGTGCCTGAATGGACGCCTAGCTGCTCTCAACCGCTTCCTCTTCAAAGCGAGCGACAGGTCCCTCCCATTCTTCAAAACCCTGAGGGCCAACCGCAAGTTCGAATGGACGCCAGACTGCGAGGAAGCGTTCCAGTCTTTGAATAGGCATATCCAAACACTCTCAGCTCTGGCAAAGCCCGTTCTAGGCGAGCAACTTTTCCTTTATCTAGGCATTAGCGATGTGGCAGCCAATGCTGTCTTAATAAGGGAGGAAAATAATGTTCAGAGTCCAGTGTATTTCATTAGCAAAATGTTCAACTCAGCAGAAATAAAATATGTCCAGATTGAGAAGTATCTCTATGCCTTAGTTATTGCTGCTCGGAAGCTGAGACCTTACTTTCATGCGCACGACATCACGGTCCTCACCAATCAACCTCTCAAATACTTCCTGATGAAGCCAGATTCTTCAGGAAGAATGGTCAAGTGGGCGATCGAGCTCAGCGAGTTCAAGATCAAATTTGCGCCAAAAACGTCCATCAAAGGTCAAGCACTAGCTGATTTTATAGTGGACAACACGAGTAACGGTCAAACAGAAGCAGAAAACAGGCCAAGTTAGTCGGCAGACGACAATCAAATCTGGGAACTCTATACGGATGGGTCTTCATCAAAGGAAGGCTCGGAGGCAGGTTTAATTCTTATTCCTCCTGAGGGCGAGCCTCTGAAGTACGCGATCGCCTTGATGTTTCCGGCGACCAATAATGAAGCAGAATATGAGGCTCTTATCACTGGACTCAGACTAGCAAAAGGAATGGGAATAACTGCGCTTAAGGTAAAAAGTGACTCAGAGCTTATTGTCAATCAGGTTAATGGCGCCTACGAGGCAAGGGGAGAAAAGATGAAGAAATATCTCAGCATTGCCAAAAAACTGGTCGCAGAAATCCCAAATTTCGCGATTGAGTCTATTCCTCGCCAAAAAAACCAGATGGAAGATTCTTTGAGTAAACTGGCCTTCAGAGGGGCGACAGTCTAGGATGTACAATTTCTGGAGAAAGCCCTATGTTCAGTCCTGGAAAGCAGAGCAGAGGTCTTCAACATCCAAGGACAGGTCACATGGATGACCCCATTCCAGAATTATTTAAAAGAAGGAATCCTCCCAGAAGACGAAGGCGAATCCATGAGGATTAGAAGACTCGCAGCCAGTTATCTAATCATCGATGGGGAACTCTACAGAAGAGGCTACTCGACACCTTACTTGAGGTGTGTTGCTCATCCTGAAACAGAAAAGGTTCTTCGAGAAGCTCACGAAGGGGCAACAGCATGTCATGAAGGTGCTCGATCACTAACCAGGAAAATATTCAGATTGGGATATTACTGGCCGACCTTAGGAAAGGATGCAGCCGAATTAACACAGAAGTGTGAGATTTGCCAGCAGTTTACACCACGATCGGGTCGACCATCGACACTATTATCCCCAATGGTGGGTGCTTGGCCTTTCGCTCAATGGGGAATCGATATATTGGGTATTTTTCCCATTAGCACTGGTCAACGTACTCACATTATAGTGGCAATCGACTACTTCACTAAGTGGATAGAGGCTAAAGCTCTAGCTTCGACAACAGAATTCCAGGTCATCAAGTTCCTGCAGGTCAACATATTCTCCAAGTTTGGCATTCCTAAGATACTTATCAGTGATAATGGTCGCAATTTGTTGGAAAGGAGCTCAAATGGCTCTGTGAAGAATATCATGTGGACCATCGTTTCAGCTCAGTACATCATCCTCAAACGAATGGGCAAGCTGAAGCAGCCAACAAGGTTGTCTTAGCAGGACTTAAGAAAAGGGTTCGAGCATTCAAAGGGAACTGGGCAGATGAATTGGAAAACGTGTTATTAGCAATCAGAACGACGCCTAAGGCGGCCACAGGAGAAACGCCTTTCAGTTTAGTGTACGGATCAGAAGTAGTAGCACCAACCGAAATAGCAGTGCCTACCCACAGAGTCTTACACTTTAACGCGGAGGCAAATGAGATCGAGCGCAGAACTGACCTCGACTTAGCAGAGGAAAAGAGATGGCTCTCGGAAAACACACAGGCAAAGATGCGCTTGGCGATCGCTCGGTATTTCAACAGAAAAGTCAGCGCTCACCAATTTTTCGTGGGGGAGATGGTTATGAGAAGGAATGAATTCACAAGGCTGGACAGTAAAAACAAACTTTCAGCCAAATGGGAAGGACCGTACAAAGTAGTAGAGATCGCCGCACCAGGATCTTACTATTTGGAAACCACCGAAGGCGAGAGGTTACCCCGTCCATTTAATTCTGAGCATTTAAGAAGATTTTATACATAGCTTGTAATCAAACTGTTATGTCAATAAAAGAAAGCCATTCCTTCATAAACCGTGTCCACTCGAAGCAAGCCGAAGCCAAAAAGCCCTGACGCCAAAGTCAGGCCAAAAAGCCCTATCGCCAAAGCTAGGCCAAAAGCCCTAACAACAAAGTTAGGCCAAAAAGCCCTAGCAACAAAGCTAGGCAAAAAGCCCTAGCAACAAAGCTAGGCCAAAAAGCCCTAACAACAAAGTTAGGCCAAAAGCCCTAGCAACAAAGCTAGGCCAAAAAGCCCTAGCAACAAAGTTAGGCCAAAAGCCCTAGCAACAAAGCTAGGCCAAAAGCCATATCGCCAAGGATAGGCCAAAAAGCCCTGACGCCAAAGTCAGGCCAAAAAAGCCCTAGTAACAAGGCTAGGCCAAAAGCCCTGACGCTAAAGTCAGGCCAAAAGACCTATCAATAAAGTTAGGCAAAACAAAAAAGCACTTACGCCAAAGTCAGGCCAAAAGACCTAGCAAAACGTTAGGCAAAATAAAAACCCTGACGCCAAAGTCAGACCAGAGAAATTTTAGGCGATCACTATCGATGATAAAGCCTGAAAAATTACAAATTCCCTGTTATTATGTCAACACCTCAAAGGTTTAAACTTCAAAGAAGGAAATATCTCTTTGAACTTAGAAGTTTATGCTTTTAAGTGTCAGAAGTATTATCCTTAGAAAGTTCGACTTATGCTTGGTCTAAGGCTTTAAGGGTCGACGACATTACAAAGCAAGAAAAAGTGGAAAGTAATTATGATTAAGACATTGGATGAATAGCCAAACATGTTCAAAAAGGCTCATGAATATAAAATGCATTCAATAGAAAAACCCAAGTCTTAAATAAATAATTACAAACCAAAAACAAAAATTACAAAAATAATTATCTAAAAAAGATAAAAAAATACGGTTGCCAAGGAGGTGGAGGCTTCAAGCTTTGGGATCCTCGGGGGTAAGGGTGCTCTGCTCGCCTTCGGGGGCAGGAGTACTGGGCTCGCCTTCAGGAGCAGCCTCTTCAGCAACAGAGGGCCGCGAAGGGCGACTCCGCAAGAAGCTCTTCAAGGATGCAACTTCCCCAAGGGGAAAGTTGGGGACCACCAGGTCTTGGAGAAAATCGGCAATCGTCGACTTCATCACCTTCAAGGCCTGGTCTTCAAAGTCCTCGGAGGCCTTGAACTCCTCAACCACGGCTTGGGGTGAAGGAACCGCCTTCAGCTGATCAGCCAGCCGGTTCTTCTCCTCCTCTAGGGCGATCCCCCTAGCTTCAGCAGCATCCCTATGGGCCTCCGCGGCGACCCTAAGAGCGTCCGACTCGACCACCTGAGCACGAGCTTCCTTCAACTCGGCCTCCAGGCGAGCACGGACCACCTCCCCTTCATCAAGACACCGATGAAGGGCCTCAGCTTCTTGAAGGAAGGCGGCAGCATCAGCCTCCCTATTCTTGACATCAGTAAGGAGGCGCTGCTCCTTCCTGAAGTATTCCTCCCGAGCGCCGTCCACCAAGGTGATCGCCATGTCAGCGGTCTTCTTGATGGCCTCCAACTGCCCGGGGGTGACCCCCGTGCTTCGATATTGCTCCAGCTCGACAAGCAGATCAGAGTGCTTGTCGGCGAGCTCGCCGAAGACACGGCCAAGGATCACCTCTTCCCGAACGAGCTGACAACAAAAATACAAGGAAAAATGTCAAGTTATCAAAATAAAAAGGAATGACAAGGAAGAAATAATGGAAAGAAGGCGAGATCATACCAGGGCAACTCGTTCGAAGTGGGTCCGCAAGAACCCCTCGATCTGAGGAAGCTCCGTAGGGACAATTGAACGGTCCTTGGGAGGAATTATCCCATCAAGGAGCCGCATGCACATATCCGGGCTACCCCGGAGGCTCTTCTGGGCGGGGTACCCCTTCTTGGCAAGGTCCCCACAAGGGACCCAAGGCCCCCGAGAGTCCACAACCTTAAAAGGCTGGAATAAGCTCGCCATGGAGCAGTACTCCTCGGCGGGAGCCCTCGAGGAGCTGGAAGCAGCAGGCCCCCTCTTCTGGGCCCCAGACTCCTTAGGAGGAACCGTGGGCACCGAAGGGGCGGGAGGCGCCAAAGACAAAGCCTTCTCCTTAGTGGCGGAAGGACCCTGAGGAGAGGGAGAAGGGGGCGCCGTGTCCAGACCCTTCCCCTTGCTGGCAGAAGGGCCCTTAGGAGGGGAAGGAGGAGGATGCTGGTCGACCTCAGGGTGTTCCTCACTCCTGACCTTCTTAGAAGGAGGAGGAGGAGGGTCCCGGGCCGCGTCAACCGAGGACTTCTCTGCAAAATAGCAAGACAATAAGTCAGAAATCAAAAAATCGCAGAGTGTGAAAACATTAAATCTACAAAAGGAGATGTGATATACCTGGTTGGCGAGGGCCAGTAGTGGCCGGAGGAAGCACCTCCTCGGACTTCCTCTTGGACGAACGCCTAGAGGGAGGAGGGGGAGAGCTTAGCAGCGCCTGGTCGGAGGACAATCCCGCCGATCCCTGGTCATCAAAGAGACCTATCAGTTTTCGGCTCTTGCTTACGACTTTGCCTACAAGTAATAAAACAAGATAAGAGTTAGAGAATTACCCAATCATCCAAGATTGGCGTGGCTTGATGAATGCCCGCCATCTCAAGGGCATTCTCGGTAGTCTCCGCCACTGAGCGGATGGACTTGAACTGGGACGACCGATGCAGCCGATACAGGTCGTCGATGGCATTCCGGTCACTCCCGGACAATTCTTCAAAGGAGGGAGGAAAATCCTTGTCCGGAGCAAACAATTTCCAGGGTACACCCCCCTTGTACAAGAAGTAAAACTTCTTGTAGTTGGAGTTAGTGGCCCGAAAATCATCGACCAGGCGGACATGGACGTTCCAAACCCATCCCTAAGGGCCTCCCCACTCTGAAAACTTCGGCCAGCGGGATTGGAAGTGGTGGAGGTAGTTTGCCCCTGCTGCCAGTCGGAAGAAACACCAGAACAAGGCCAGTGAATACACCCATTCTTGGCGTATTCACAGGAACTTGAAACCGACCCACATCCTGAGGGCATTCGGAACAAGCTGCGTGGGGTGAATCCCGTAAAACCGACACAAGGTCTGTAAATCCTCACAGAGAGGAAAACGCAACCCAGCATCGATCTGGGCCGCATAAATGTAAACCTCTCCGTCATGAGGAAAATGCAGACCTAAGCCAGGATACCTAGGAGCATCCCCCACACTGAAGCCACCAAGCGCCACCATGGTCTTAAAGTAAGCCGGCTTCAATTCGTTAGGCTTGACATCTACTCAGAACGGTTCAAGTATAGCACAGCAAGTATAAAAAACAAAAGAAAACAGAGGATATTTCCAAAACAGAGCAGTAAAAGGGCAAAAATTTACCTTTTGGGGAAAAAATAGGAGTGTTCAGCTCAGGCCCGTCCACCACTACAGGAGTGGTTGCAGACCTTCCCAGATAAGTCTGTTCCCCCACTGAGGGGGGCACGGCGCCATCCCTGATGGTTAAGGGGGCATTGGCGTTCCTAGGAACGTTGACTTTGTTAGCACCCTTGGAGGCCATATGCTTGACTCTCTGACTTCGGGAAGCCATGGAAATGGATGACGAAGGCTGAAGAAGGTTGGAAAAGAAAGAAGAAAGGTTCGCAACGAAGTTCTGGAAATCTGAGGGAGTGGATAAGCGTAAAAAACAAAATAAAGAAACTGACGTTTCTTATATAGACCAAGAAAGGAGCAAATCGAAGCGACACAGAGGAATAATTGCACCTTTTTGGAAAAAGCCGAAGCAATATCAGAATTCCAAGAGACACCTTGGGGAGACAGACGGTTGGCTGGTACAGACAGCTGTCAGACTACCCTAGGTTTACGGAAAAGTAAACGTCAGGCGTGCCTCAAGTGACCGTTCGATTTCTGGACAACTGTGCAGTTATTAAATGCTAAAAGTCCACTAAGGAGACAAGGTGGTCGCCAGCGGACTAAGAGGCTTTACCAGAAATACCTCAGGCGAATAGTGATCGCCCAACCAAGAAAAATAGACTTTCATGAACCTAGATTACCTCGAGTGATCGCCAAAGGGGAATAAAAGGAAGGATATTTTTTCAGCTTTGAACGAAGAAAAAACTGCTCGCCAAACGAGCTCAAAATGCCTCAAAGGTTATGAACCAGTACAAGGAACGAAGAAAACCGAACCTGAGACGTCACTATCTAAAACCCTACCAGGAAATAAAGCTGGACCGAAGAAACTTCAATCAAGCTTCGGGGGCAAATGTTGGGTATCGATAGTGACAGCCCAGTAAGGAAAAGGCCTCGAAGGCCCAATAACTATAGAGGGGGTAAACCCATGACATTTGAACCGGATCGGCCCAAATACAAGTTAAACTCGGCCCTCCTTAGAGTGACCCAGAATCGAGCCCAAGGACTCTGAGAACGCCCTGAGTGCTCACCATTCTTCACTAAGGCCGCGACCTCTCACTGCTCGCCATGAGAGTGCTCGCCCCGAAGAGAGCCTTGCCTCTCTCCTCTGGTCCCACAAAACCGTTAATAAGGAAGTGGCCATGATATCCCGCGTATCTCGGTCACATATTCACTAAAGATTAGATTTGGTAACTGCAATATCTCGCAGTAACTGCCATATCCCACGATCCGAATCTTCAGCAACACAATATACACTAAGATATTCAGCTGCCTTATACGGTCCTATCTCTCTTACCCTATAAATACCCTTGCTTTACATACGTTCTGGACGTTTTGAGTTTTATACACACATATACTCATTTAAGCATCAGAGAGGGACTCAGAGACACCCCCTCTGTTGCGCTCCCCTACCTGCAGGTTCACCGGAGTTGGAGCAGAAACGTATTCCCAACCTTGTCTGGCATTCAATTCACTGCCAGATCAGCATCCAGGATTTCACGATCCAACACACTATATCTGGTTCCCTATTCATTTACCCATCTTTTCACTTGTTCTTGCAGGAAGTTTCCACCTGAGGTGAAGGCTCTGGAACCACGGGAAATATGCAAGTAGTTCTAGTTCTGGCTGGCCAAACAGACCCGAGATACAAGTCGTCGACCTTGACTCAAACCAGCAAGTTCAAAATGAGGAGTGGTATGTGGGGAAGGTACTCTCGTAAAAGTTGATCAAACCGAACACCATCAGTAGGGTGCTCCGGTCAGCTTGGGCACGATATGGGAAGGTTACTTTCTCTGAATTGGAGGAGGGGACAATGTTGTTTGACTTTGAACAACAAGAAGATGCAATCCAGATTTTGGACAGATCCCCGTGGTTAGTAAATGGACATATCTTAAACATCAAGAAATGGACCCCAAGTGTGGGTGTGAAGGAGGTGGATTTCCAAAGGGTAACATTTTGGATTCAAGTACATGATCTAGGTCTGGAGAAATTTAGTGATGCTAATGCCTGGAAGATAGAGAATATGATAGGAAGTTGCCTAGAAATTGATAAGCATGTAGGGAGAATAAGCCGAAGCTATATGAGGATGAGAGTAGAAGTGGATGGGGATAAGTCATTGATGGCGGGATTTTGGTGGAAAAACTCTCAAGGAGGAGATAAGTGGGCGTCAGTTAAATATGAAAGATTATCTGATTTCTGTTATGGGTGTGGCATGTTAGGCCACACCACTCAAGCATGCAAAACAGATGTGCAGTTCGCGGAACATGAGCAATGTGTACCAAAGCATGGACCGTGGCTTGTAGGGGTGAGACCCAAACAAGATACGGGGCGACAAACTGTGGGAGGGGATGAGAAAAAGGGATCACCACAAAAGAAGGGCGAGAGGAGATCATGGTTTGTTATAATGGCGGAGGTGAGGGAAAGGAAACGGGAAAAGGCTCACACACGTGGGCAATATGGGGATCAATATGTCGAACCCAAGGATGCCAAGGATAAACCCAAAACCCAAACAAATGAAAACATGGAGACCGAACCAATGGAGACAGAGGCAAGCAAAGAACAAGGGGAAACCGAACCAATGCATCAAGAACCTCCCAACTCGAGAGCCCTAATCCTCCAGAGTAGTCAAAACCGAGAACACCTTCCACCCACACCCGTCCATGTACATGAACATATGATCCCATGGCCCCCAACCAAGCCAAACCGACTGAAACTAGACATACCCTCACATAAAACCGAACCAAACAAACCAATGCTTACATACCCGACCGAACCAACAAAAACCAACGCCTACCCCACACAACAAACCAACCCGTGATTACATATTTACCCAACAACCCACCCCAACATCACATAACTGACCCCACCCCACCCTACCCAACCGAACTACCCATGACAATCCAAACATACATTGTGGAGAACCCGCCCTTTACCCCCTCCCTCACCCAACAACATGATACTAAACCCCACATCCGGATTGAGTTCCTATATTGATAAGATGACATTAAAAGGACCGGGGAGGACATGGAGGAGCAGCCTGGGCTGAAGAGACAAAGAACACCTAGGGAGGTGACCAAAATAAGTGAATCAAGGGTGGGGAAAATCCCGAGGCGGAGAGCGAGCATGGAAAACCCCAACCATAAGAAAATAATAGTGAAAAATATGAATGAGACCAAGGAAAGGAAGGAGGAAAACGAGATCATGATGGGTTCTGGCGGCTGTCCCGAAACAGCCACGGGTGCCCAATGAGTGCCATATCATGGAATTGTCAAGGTTTGGGGTCTGCCTTGACAGTTCAACACCTACAAGACCTCAACAAAAGGTATCGCCCAAACATCATATTTATAATGGAAACAAAGAATGGGGATACCTACTGCGAGAAGATACGAACAAGGATGGGAATGGACAAAAATTACTATGTTAGCCCGAATGACACATCAAGAGGGCTAGCATTGTGGTGGAAGGAGGGTACAAGGGTGTCGGTTTTGTATGTCGACCTGCATTGCATTGATTGTGAGATGCAATTTGAGCACCAAACCGAACCAACATTTGCCACTTGGGTATATGCGAGTACAGATGCGCGTGAACGAACACAACTCTAGAATTTCCTAAGAACAATTGGGAGAGGCCGAATGGGAGGATGGATGATACTTGAGGATTTCAACACCATATGCAACCCACATGAGAAACAAGGTGGTAGAAGGAAATCCCAAAGACAAATGGACGAGTTCAAACAAGTAATAGATTACCTAGGTATGGTTTGGGAGCAAAGGGGAACTCGTTCAGATGGTGCAATAACCGGAGTGGAATAGAGAGAATAAGCGAACGCCTAGACCGTGTATTGATAAACACGGATTGTGCGATAAGGTACCAAAAGGCGAGATGCATAAACGAACTCTCCATTGGATCGGACCATACCCCAATGGTGGTTCAATTCAAGCAACCAAAAAAGAGAGATCCGAAACGGTTCAACTTTGAGGCTATGTGGCTAGAAAACCCAGAATGTAAGGAGATAATCAAACAAGCATGGGAAGGGCAAACAACGGGTAGATAAATCCAAATGGTGTACAAAAAACTGAATAGGTGTCGAACCAAATTGAGGGAGTGGAGCAAGAAGAGGTTCGACCACAATGTACATGAGATTACAAAAACAAAGGAGGCACTAAGACGAAACATGCATGGGGGGATGACCGATGATGAGGTTCGAGAAGAGAAAAGATTGAAAGGCAACCTCCAAAGGCTTTGGACTAGGGATGAGAAATATTGGAAACAACGGTCGAGGGTGAAATGTCTCAAAGATGGGGACCGTAACATGACCTTCTTCCACCATACCACCATAGCAAGGAGGAGACGAAACCAAATATGTAGAATAAAGGGTGAGAACGGGGAGTGGATTAATGAGGAAGGGAAAATAGCTTATGCGCTCCATAGTTACTTTGGAGAAATGTTCACCTCGGAACAAACTGAACCAGGGGATGAGCTCCTCAGATATGTACCGAACCAGATTACACCCGCGATGAATGTCGACTTGACGAGGGAGGTGACAGATACTAAAATTAGGGCAGCCACATGCCAAATGGGGGGATCACGAGCACCGGGTTCGGACGGTTTCTCGGGTCTATTTTACCAAAGGAACTGGAACATCGTGGGGGCAGACGTCATCACCTCGGTTAAGGCTTTCTTCAGAACACGTACTCTTCTAAACCCCCTAAATAATACAGATATAGTGCTGATTCTAAAAATACCAAACCCGATGAGACCTACTGATTTTAGGTCGATAAGCTGTTGTAACTTCCTGTATAAAATGATTTCAAAAGTGTTGGTGAATAGATTGAAATGTTATCTACCAGAGCTTATCACTCCTTTCCAGAGTGCATTTGTATCAGGTCGCCACATACAGGATAACATAATGGTAGCGCACGAGGTGTTCCATAATTTGAACATGAGCCGAAGGGGAGATAAGGTGGAATGTGCACTAAAGATTGACATGCAGAAAGCTTATGATCGAGTGGAATGGGATTTCCTAATTAGCACACTGGAAACGGGGCTTTGCAGAGCAATGGTTGGGATGGATAAAGGAATGCATATCATCGACCACATACCAAGTGGTGATTAATGGGGAAAGAACAAGCTCCATACACCCAACCCGGGGAATATGACAAGGTGACCCTATATCCCCTACCTATTCATACTACTTGCGGATGTGCTATCACGAAGAATGGAAGGAGCCGCTAGGGAAATGGGTCATACAGGGTATCACTTTAAGGAGAACATGCCCAGAATTGCATCATCTGTTTTTTGCAGATGACTCATTGTTCTTCATTAGAGGATCGCCAGACAATGCTAAAGGACTCTGGAATATCCTAGAATCTTATTGTCGAGTATCGGGCCAACGGATAAACATAGACAAATTGACCATATTCTTTAATAAAGGGGCGGATCCGAACGAGAAGAAAGGGGTGGAAGACGCGTTACGTATTAAGAGCACAGGTGACCCGGGAAAATACTTAGGATTGCCCTCGATTTGGGTCCGTTCAAAGAAGGAGGCTTTGGGACCTTTGAAAACTAAAATCAGGAACAAACTAGGAGGGTGGAGGCCGAAAATTTTGAACCAAGCGGTAAAGGAAGTTCTCATAAAGGCAATCATCACGGCGATCCTCAGGTACGTAATGAGTGTATTATGTTTACCAAAAACATGGTGTGCGGAGATAAATGCTCTCATTGCAGACTTTTGGTGGGGGCAAACATCGGATGGGAAAAGAACGCATTGGAGAAAGTGGAATGTCTTAACAAAGGCAAAGGAGATTGGGGGTCTAGGCTTCCAGGAACTTCAAAGCTTCAACATGGTGCTATTAACAAAAACGACGAGCTGAATCATGACCAAACTCGACACTATATGCGCACAAGTTCTCAAAGGACTTTACATCCCAAGGTGCACGTTACTAGAGGCTAAAAAAGGGAGCTGGGCATCATAGGGATGGAGTAGCATCCTATATGGCTGAGATGTAATCAAAGAAGATGGGATGTGGATGATTGGCTCAGGAGAGAAAATTCGAGTCTTTGAGGACCCATGGATCTATACAAAGGAGAGTAAAATGGTGAACGTTCATGGCACAGTGGAGCATGGAGGTAACTTAAGAGTTAGTGACCTCATTAGCCCGAATGGTACATGGAATGCACACCTAGTAAGGAGCATTTTCGATCAAGAAGATGCAGCTCACATTCTCAATTTACCACTACCACAAGACGGGGGAAGCGACCGATACATTTGGCCACACACGAAGGATGGACAACCCCAAGTCCGATTGGTCTACCACAAAATCCGAGAACGGGATGAGACAAGGCCAATATCGAACCCAAACTACCGAGGTACGTTTTGGAAAGACTTGTGGAAAGCAAAGGTAATACCAAAGGTAAGGAACTTTATACGGCGGCTTGCAACAAACTCTATAGACGCTAAAATGAATATGGTGCGAAGGGGGTTGAATGTATCTCTGAGTTGCCCAATGTGTGGTGAAGCCGAGACACGGGAGCACATGATATTGGAATGTGGGTAGATGGAGAAGATTTGGAGCGGGACTCTTGGAACTTGAGTGGATCGGCCAAACCGACTAGATGTGGTAGAATGGCTAAAGATGAAGAAGGAAGAGCTGCATGGTCCAAGCACAACGACCGACAAGAAGTGGGCCCACATCCTAATAACATGTTGGCACATATGGAAGGCGAGATGCGCGGTGGATTTTGAACCTAAACAACCAAACCTGAGGGTCGTCACAATGGAGATCAAGCAAACCTATGAGGAGCAACTAAGAGCTGTTCGAACCGAACCTATGCACACACACGAGGAGATGCCGAACCAATGTTAGGTTTCTTGGTGAGGAGAGAAATATGAGGATAAAGCTTTGTATAAGGAAAACATTGTATTGCTTAAGTTGTTCAATACAAAGGAGACAAGGCTCTTATATAGAGCAAGCTAGGTAAAACCCTAGACTAACCTAGGTAACATGATAAGTAAACACCTAGACTAATATTGATTAAACTAGAAAACATTAGACCAATCTATATAGTATTCTCACATACACCCAAGTTCTTTGTTTTTCTTTATGTTGTATGCTCTGACATTCATCCATGGTCTTTGCTTTTCTTGATTTGCTGATTTTTTACCCCAAAACTTCCAATGCTCTTTTGCTCGTGACGAATCCCAAGTTCAATCTCGATCAAATCTCCAACCTGATTGAGTTTGCACACCTTCATCTTCGGTGAGATACTCCACATTCAAACACAAGATTTTCAAGTTGATATCTAGACGAGAAGAGGGAAGATTCGGTCATGCCATCGCGGAGCCATCTCGGTCATCTCGTCGTGGTCATGCCGTTGAAGAAGAAACTAATACTAAAATCTAAATTCAACACTTCAAACTTGTATCAAATCCATTGTAAATCATCAAAACTTGGTTGCCCAAACTCAACGTGATCACATATCGTCACGTCACCAAACCAGCAATTTGGCACAAATAAATCAGCATTGGTTGCAGGGGTATTGACTCAACAAATTTCAGCATTGAACCAGCAAATAATCGAGCAAATAATCTAGTAAATTCAGTAGAGAACTAGGGTACTGGAGACAAAACGGGACAGCATTTCAGTTAGCATTTCAGCATTTCAGGGACAGCATTTCAGCAGAGGAAGCTCTTTGTTGCTAGACCGGATTATTTAATCACCAGCATCAAAGCATTGTTTAATGCAACCTCATTTCTCCATAATCCATATGTTGCTCACGTTCCCTATTCTTTAAGGGGTCAGCCATTGTTTAAAGCTCAATGCAGCTCATGTTCCCTATTCTTTAAGGGGTATGGCAATGTTTAATCAGGTGACAACTTCTGTATTGTTTAATCCAGCACCAGCACCTTCTAGATTAATCACCGCACTACCAACAGGGAATCATATGGAACAACAACAACAATCAAAAGTATCAAAATAGAGAATTGTTTAATCACCGCACCATCCTCACCAGCATTGTTTAATGCAGCCTCCATTGTTTAATGCAGCCTCATGGCACTTGCAACATTGTTTAATGAAAATCCTTGACAGCATAAAACATTGTTTAATGCAGCATTTGATTCCAGCATAAACCTCATCGCACTAACAACATCATAAACCTCTAACACATTGTTTAATGCAGCATAAACATCATAAACCTCATCGCATCTGATTCTCTGCAGAATACAAACAAATCCCGAGCTAGTAATAACCATCGGTGCATCCTCTATCAGATTTCAATACAAAATTTCAGCACGGACTCCTCAGATTTCAGCCACAATGTCATCACAGATTTCAACATTAAAAGATTCAATATCAACAGCTTAAGGAGGGGCATCAAAACGAGCAGCACATCAGCAAAACAGAACCATTGAAGGTGCTCTGCATAAAAACATCACATTTGAAGATGCTGTCGAGATGTTTGTTGAAGCTGTGTCTGAATCAGTGAGGACGCTTTCGTGAAGATGCTCACTTCCGTGGGAAGAAAACTGTCGCGATGAAGATTGAAGCGATTGAAGAGGATGTCGGTTTCTTGAAGATGAATCTGGACGCTTGGTTGAAGCTTCACTTGCGAGATGCTGGATTTTTTTGAGATTACAGAGTGACCAGAAAAAACGCTTGCGAGATGCTGTGACCAGATTGAAGATTGAAGATTACGTGATGCTGGGTTTCTGTCCGAGATTATTGAAAACAAGCAATGATGTCACAAGATGCTAAAGACCAGAAGATTAAAAAAAAATTGCAGCGGAAATGAAGATCCCTAACCGAGTGGCTCTGATACCATGTTAGGTTTCTTGGTGAGGAGAGAAAGATGAGGATAAAACTTTGTATAAGGAAAACATTGTATTGCTTAAGTTGTTCAATACAAAGGAGACAAGGCTCTTATATAGAGCAAGCTAGGTAAAACCCTAGACTAACCTAGGTAACATGATAAGTAAACACCTAGACTAATATTGATTAAACTAGAAAACATTAGACTAATCCATATAGTATTCTCACAACCAACAATGGCAACTCCTGACGGGTGACACGATTAAGATAAACTGTGACGCATCGTGGTGTAAGGATACGCAAAGAGCGGGCATATAAGTCATAGCACGAGACAAAACCGGAAAGTTAGTGGGCGGGATGAACTGGAGGCAAAGGAGCGATAACATATAAACGATGGAGGCCTTGGCGATAAAAGAAGGAGTACGTTTAGCAATTAAAGCGAGATGGAAGAGCATCATTATATAAACGGACTTACAAGTGGTTCACCAACAACTAATGGAGGGGCTGAAACATTGGAGACTATCAACAATAATATCGAACATCCGGGCACACGCAAGACAAGTCGAGCAAGTGCAATGACGAGCTATTCCAAGGACGAGCAACGAATGTGCAAATTGGATAGCAAAGCAAGAGTGAATGGGAGTGCATGTAAATGATTGGGTCGAAAGACCACCACTACCATTTGTATGCTTAGTAGCTAATGATATGATGTACGAACACCCGTGACCCCGTGTCACGACGTTTTATTTATTAAAGTAAAGCGATATTCATGATAAAAAAAAAAAGGTAGGCGTCGAATGGGAGATAAGATAACTAGTGCATTCTTCTAGAAAGAAGGGGAGAGAGAAAGGCAATTTGTTACGACGAAAGTACCCCTCCTCGAGGAAGAACATGTTGAAACTTGACCGTGACTGATGTTGAAGACCTTGACTCGATCAAGAATTTTTTTTTAAAAAGTAAACATTTAAAAAAATATATTTAGAAAAGTATATATCCGAAAAAATATTTAGCAAACTATGCATAAGCAATACTACAAGTAACGTTTATTTTTACAAAAAAACGCTACTTAAGGTAGAGTTTTTAATTAAAACGCTACCCCTTAAAGGCATTAATTTTTTTTCTTCCTTTTTTGACGACTCGATGTTTAATTAAAAATAAAATTATGAATCTATTAAAAAAAAATTACAGTACGTAGATATTTTAATTGCGATCCAAATGGTACAAACAATATTAAATTTTGACTTACGAATTGACTGTACGTTCTACCGTAAGTTGAGATATGAAAATTTGACTAAACAAATTATAACTCAGACCATGTAAGTCAAAACTCACCACGGTTAACGACACTTACGTCATAATTCAATTATCTACTAGCGTAAGTTTTTGAATTAGAATTACAGTAATTTTTTAACCTAACATAGTTTGTTTTATAATTTGACCAAAATGATTAAATGTATTAGGTGATAAATTTAATTATATGCTTATTCAAAAAACAAATAAAAAAATTACAGTGCGTAGATAATTTAATTACGAAGTAAATGACGCTAACTATGTGTTAGTTTTTTACTTTTAGACTGATCGTATAATACGATACGTAAAAAACTCTACATACAATACAAAAAAATGTAAATAGTGATTTCACTGTTTAAACAGTAAATTTAAGGTTTAAATCACTATTTGATTTTTTTGTATTGTATGTAGAGTTTTTTATGTATCGTATTATATGGCCAGTCTAAAAGTATAAAATTAACGTCTAGTTTGCGTCATTTAATTCGTAATTAAATTATCTACGCACTGTAATTTTTTTTATTTTTTTTTGAGTAAGTATATAATTAAATTTATCACCTAATGCATTTAATCATTTTTGTACAAAAGATCTTAGGTTAAAAAATTAAATGTATTTCTATTCAACAAAATCCAAAAACATTATCCTAGGTAAATAACTGAATTGGTCAAAAACAAAAACGTAAATGGCTGAATTATGACATAAATGACGTTAATCATGGTGAGTTTGGACTTACACGGTTTGAGTTATATTTTTTTAAGTCAAATTTTCATATCTCAACTTACGGCAGGGCGTACAGACAATCTGTAAGTCCAAATTTAACATTCTTTTTGAATCATTTGAATCACAATTAAAATATCTACGTACTATAATTTTTAGATTTGTTTTTCAATAGATATATTATTTTATTTTTAATTAAATATTGAGTCATCAAAAAAGAAAGGTAAACAAAAATAAAAAATTAACGTCACTAGGGGTAGCGTTTTTCACAGTTTGTGAAAAATGCTACCCTAAGTAACATTTTAATTGAAAATGCTACCTGTTGGATCGTGATTTCCTGAATGCTGATCTGGCAATGAATTGAATGCCAAGGAGATGGTGATTGCGCGCTTTCGCCTGAGCTCCGATGAACCTGCAAGAAGGGGATCGCAACAGAGGGGGTGCCTCTGGGTCCCTCTCCGATGCTTAAATGAGTATATGTGTGTATATAGCTCAAAACGTATTGAATGTATGTAAAGCAAAGGTATTTATAGAGTAGGAGATACCAAACCGTATAAGGTAACTGTATATCTTCGTGAATATTGTGTTGTTGAAGATTTAGATAGTAGATATTGCGGTTACGGCGAGATATTGCAGTTACCGTATCTAATCTTTAGTGAATATGTGCCCGAGATATGCGGGATATCGTGGCTATATCCTTGTTAACGGTTGGTGGGACCAGAGGAGAGAGGCAAGGCTCTCTTGATGGCGAGCACTCCTATGGCTGCGACCTTGATTGTTGGCGAGCACTTCCTGGGCACTCCCTTGGCGAGCACTCCCATGGCGAGCAGTGGGAGGCTTTGGCCTTGGCCAATGGCGACCTGAAGTGGCACTTTGGCGTCCACTTTAGTTTGGATTCGATACTGGACCACTTTATGAGGGCCAGAGTAACCTTACTGTGGGTTGGCCTTGTTTAAATGGTATGGGTTGCACCCCCCTGCAAATTTATTGGGCCTTCGAGGCCTTTCCCATATTGGGTCGTCACTATCAATACCCAACATTTGCCCCCGAAGCTTGAGTGAAGTTTCTTCGGTCGAGCTTGATTCTGTGATAGGGTTTAAGATAGTGACTTTTGGACTGGATTTTTTGCTTTCTTATATGCTATTTGTGCCTTTTGATGCTCTGTATCCTTTGGCGAACGATTTTGGTTGCGTAGAGTTTTTCGGAATGTGTGATACCTTACCCCATTAGGCGAACGCTTTAGGTTTCCAGGGTTTATGGATGCTCATTCTTCACTCTTTGGGCGAACACTATCGTTGCGAGGGTGTTAGGAGAGGTCTGGTATAGCTTTTGGCAATCACCTTTTTTGTGTAAGACTTCGAACATTTTAATGAATGGACAGTTAGCGGAAGTCGAGAGGACTTTTGAGGCATGTCTGTCTCTTTGTCTTCCGTAACCCGTGGGCAGACTCACAGGTTTTTCGTGTCGTTCCAACCTTTTGTCTCCCCGATGTAACCCTTGGAATTCTGACATTACTTCGGTTTTACCCAAAAGGGTGTAATCATTATCTGAGCCGTTTCTCACATGCCCGTTCGGTTTCCTTCGTTTTGGCTAAAAAGGCCGAACTTTAGCATTTAGTCTTTTACGCACTCAATTCATTTGCATTCCAGAGTTCATATCTTCTTTCAGCCTTCTGTTTCAATTTTTCATTTCTCTCTTTTTATCCTCGAAAAAGCTTTCTCAGCCAGAACGGGATACTCCTTCGAGCTTTGGAGAGCTGTCGGGGAGTGATTGGAACATCATTGATGACTTCTTCTGACATCATAGGCAACCAAACTTCTGTTCAATCCGCTCAGGGGCGAAAACTTCAGAGTCGATGCTTGGGTTAGCGGGCATTCATCAGTTCGTACAACTGACGCTCAAGGTTGGGGTTCGTCCTTCCACGCCAGTCTTTATTGATTGGATAAATTTCTGACCCATCAGTCTGGGACGTAAATTCATTGATCGCACTTGAGGACCTAAATTCTTCAGTCTATTTTCCAAGCGGGCTAAGACGAGGTTGTTTAGCTGCCTAGGCGTCTATGAGTTTCGGATCAAGGATGTCGACCAGTACTCTGTTTGGCTAGAGGCAGAGAATGGTGACCTCAGGGCTCAATTGAAAGAGTCATGGGTGCAGAGGGATGCCTCGATGGCTGAGCAGGAGCATCCTTCCTTAAATCGTAAGGCTGTCCCATCCCCCCTTAGCGTGGACTTTAAGAAGTCCGAGGAGTTCTCTGTCTGCGCCTTGGAGGTGATAAAGGCCGAGGCTGCTTCCTACCTCCAGATCTTGGTCGACGAGATTCAAGGGATTGATCCCAAGTTTCCTCTCTGGGAGGTGAGGTCTCTTCAGGACTTCATTGAGAGCGGCTACACCAAGGAAGCTTCTTGGCGATGAGGCTGCCCCCGAGGCCGAGAAGGAAACTGCATTCCCTGATGAACCCAGACCTTGAGGTCTCAGGCCTTCAGGCGACCGAGTCGATGCAGAGTTTCAGGTCAAGGGAGCCTGTTCATCCTCCTGCTTTTTGCTCATCCTTCTTTTTATCGATAATCACTTTTACTTCCCTTTGTTTTTGGGATAGTTGTAATTATTCTTTTGATTTCAGACTCGGATATTATTATAATGAACGCCTTTAATTTCGTAAGCCTTTACTCTTTTTCGACTTCGAATGTGTTTGGTCGTTCTTCCGATATCTTTTCGTTCGAACGCTTTAGGAAGTTTTACCATATTTGTTTTCAACTTCTCTTTAGCTTATGTAGGAGAGTCTCGCCATATAGGATCTTGGACCATCCATTCCCTTCACCAAAGTTTTTTAAGGGAACTGTTACTCGAAGATCATACCTTTAAGGAAACTATCATCTTTTGTAGATGTGTTCGCTTTGTTAAGGTTTTAGACCTTTGGAGTGTTCGTCTAATCACGGGGAACTGTTACCCGAGGCTCATTCATCTTTTAGTAAGTGGTCGCCCTAGGTTCATTCGCCCACTTTCTTTGTGTTTGTTTCGCAAAGGAACTGTTACCCTTGATATGGATTCATTCGCTTTGGATGTTACTTCTCAATTTTTGCCCAACTTATAAGAGAACGGACTCCTTGACGGATTGCTCGCCTTTTGTGCTAGGACTTATGTCTGATTTTTATATTTAGGCCTTATTTGCCTAACTTTTTCCTTAGGTCTTTTCGCCTGATTTTGATAACAGGTCTTGTGCCTGACTTTGGCATCAGGTCTTTCGCCTAACTTTGGTGCTAGGTCTTTCACCTGATTCAGTCATCAGGTCTTTCGGATCTTTTGGTTTGCCTAACTTTGGCGTTAGGTCTTTTTGCCTAACTTTGGCGTTAGGTCTTTTCGCCTGATTTTGATAACAGGTCTTGTGCCTGACTTTGGCATCAGGTCTTTCGCCTAACTTTGGTGCTAGGTCTTTCACCTGATTCAGTCATCAGGTCTTTCGGATCTTTTGGTTTGCCTAACTTTGGCGTTAGGTCTTTTTGCCTAACTTTGGCGTTAGGTCTTTCGCCCAATTTTGGTATCGGGTCTTTTTGTTTCGTAAGCCTTGGTTTTTGTTTGACTTCGAGTATACTTGGTTGTTCTTCCGATGTCTATCTTGCTTTAAAGCTTTAGGAAGTTTTACCATACTTGTTTTCAACTTCGCTTCAGCTTTTGTAGAATAGTCTCGCCTTTTTGTTTTCATTCAAAGGGTCTTGGACCTTTCTTTGGAGGAAACGTTACCCTTTAGAGGTTCTTTTCGCTCCTTTAGGTTTCGGGGGAAGGACCGTGGCCTCTTATCGGCACGTCCGTTCCTTTCGCCATGTTTCTTAAGGAAACTGTTACCCAAGGATTATGCCTTTAAGGAAACTGTCATCCTTTATGGATTCGTTCGCCTTTTAGGATTTTGGTCCTTAGATTCGTTCGCCTAGTCGTAGGAAACTGTTATCTAAGATTTGCTCGCCTTTTAAGAAGCTGTTACCTCGGATTCGTTCTCCCTTTTTGGGGAACTGTTACCCAAGATTCGCTCGCCTTTTTAGGAAGCTGGAAAGCTTTAGGAAGTTTTACCATACTTGTTTTCAACTTCGCTTTAGCTTTTGTAGAATAGTCTCGCCTTTTTGTTTTCATTCAAAGGGTCTTGGACCTTTCTTTGGAGGAAACGTTACCCTTTAGAGGTTCTTTTCGCTCCTTTAGGTTTCGGGGGAATGACCGTGGCCTCTTATCGGCTCATCCGTTCCTTTCGCCATGTTTCTTAAGGAAACTGTTACCCAAGGATTATGCCTTTAAGGAAACTGTCATCCTTTATGGATTCGTTTGCCTTTTAGGATTTTGAAGACTGCGCTCTGAAGATGATGAAGTCGGCGATCGCCGATTTTCTCCAAGTCCTGGTGGATGATGTCCGGGCGGTCGATCCCAATTTTCCCCTTGAGGAAGTTGGGTCCTTGAGGAGCTTCCTCCGGAGTCGTAACTCTTAGTCTACCCTTGTTGCTGAAGGGGTTATTCCAGCTATGGCTGAAGAGGTTGTTCCCGAAGGCGGACCAAGTCTTCCTGCCCCCGAAGGCGAGCAAATCGTCCCTGCCCCTGAAGGCGAGCCAGTGCCTCTGCCCCCGAGGATCCCCAAGCCTGAAGTCTCCATCTCTTTTATTAACAATATTTGCCTTTTGGATAGCTGTTTTTCTTTGTAATTTTTTGTTTTCCTTGTAATTATTTATTTGATTTAAGACTTGGCTTCTTTTATTGAATGCCTTTATATTCATAAGCCTTTTATTCGACTTTGAACATGCTTGGCTATTTATCCAACGTCTTAATCATAATTACTCTTCGACTTCCTTTTGACTTGTAATGTCTTCGACTCTTGAAGTCTTAGACCAAGCATAAGTCGATCCTTCTAAGGAAAATACTTCTGATACTTAAAAGCATAAACTTCTAAGTTCAAAGAGATATTACCCTCTTTGAAGTTTAGACCTTCGAGGTCATCCTAAGGCTTTGTCATCCATAGTGATCGCCTCAAATTCTTTGTTAGCAGATCCCTTTGTTTGGTTTTGGCGTCTGCTTCTCATCTTGCCTAACTTTATTGCTAGGTCTTTTGGCCTGACTTTGGCGTCAGGGATTTTTTGTTTTGCCTAGCTTTATTGCTAGGTCTTTTGGCCTGACTTTTGGCGTCAGGGCTTTTTGTGCCTGATTCGGTTATCAGGTTTTTGCCTGACTCTTGGCGTCAGGTCTTTTGAGGTCTAACTTTATTGTTAGGGCTTTTGTGGCCTAGTTTTGTTGCTAGGGCTTTTGGCCTGTCTTTGGCGACAGGGCTTTTTGGCCTAGCTTTGTTGCTAGGGCTTTTGTGGCCTATCTTTGGTGATAGGGCTTTTGGCCTGTCTTTGGCGACAGGGCTTTTGTGGCCTAACTTTGTTGTTAGGGCTTTTGGCCTGACTTTGGCGTCAGGGCTTTTGTGGCCTAACTTTGTTGTTAGGGCTTTTGTGGCCTATCTTTGGTGATAGGGCTTTTGTGGCCTAACTTTGTTGTTAGGGCTTTTTTGTGGCCTATCTTTGGTGATAGGGCTTTTGTGGCCTAACTTTGTTGTTAGGGCTTTTTTGTGGCCTATCTTTGGTGATAGGGCTTTTGGCCTGACTTTGGCGTCAGGGCTTTTGTGGCCTAACTTTGTTGTTAGGGCTTTTTTTGTGGCCTATCTTTGGTGATAGGGCTTTTGTGGCCTAACTTTGTTGTTAGGGCTTTTTTGTGGCCTATCTTTGGTGATAGGGCTTTTGGCCTGACTTTGGCGTCAGGGCTTTTGTGGCCTAACTTTGTTGTTAGGGCTTTTGGCCTGTCTTTGGCGACAGGGCTTTTTGGCCTAGCTTTGTTGCTAGGGCTTTTGTGGCCTATCTTTGGTGATAGGGCTTTTGGCCTGTCTTTGGCGACAGGGCTTTTGTGGCCTAACTTTGTTGTTAGGGCTTTTGGCCTGACTTTGGCGTCAGGGCTTTTGTGGCCTAGTTTTGTTGCTAGGGCTTTTGGCCTGTCTTTGGCGACAGGGCTTTTTGGCCTAGCTTTGTTGCTAGGGCTTTTGTGGCCTATCTTTGGTGATAGGGCTTTTGGCCTGTCTTTGGCGACAGGGCTTTTGTGGCCTAACTTTGTTGTTAGGGCTTTTGTGGCCTAGTTTTGTTGCTAGGGCTTTTGGCCTGTCTTTGGCGACAGGGCTTTTTGGCCTAGCTTTGTTGCTAGGGCTTTTGTGGCCTATCTTTGGTGATAGGGCTTTTTTGTGGCCTATCTTTGGTGATAGGGCTTTTGGCCTGACTTTGGCGTCAGGGCTTTTGTGGCCTAACTTTGTTGTTAGGGCTTTTGGCCTGTCTTTGGCGACAGGGCTTTTTGGCCTAGCTTTGTTGCTAGGGCTTTTGTGGCCTATCTTTGGTGATAGGGCTTTTGGCCTGTCTTTGGCGACAGGGCTTTTTTTCTTCGATTTGCTTCGAGTGAACATGTTTATGAAGGAATCACTTGCTTGTATGGTCCTTCCCACTTAGCTGAAAGTTTATTCTGACTGTCCAGCCTTGTGAATTCATTCCTTCAACATTCCTATCTTTATCAGCTTTTCGATGTCGCGCTTGTGCTATCTGCAATAGCTCTCGGTGTCATTCCCCATGGGCTGACCACTCTTGCGGGGTCTCGGTGGCCTTTCCAGAGACCTTTCCATCTCGACTAGTACCGCCGAGATCTGCCTGTTTAAAGGCGTGAAATACTCGGGGACCTCTGGATGTCTTGGTCCTGGGTTTTCCGATCTAGGCTTTTCTCGACCCTTCTTACCCTTCTTGATCCTGCAGAGACACCAAAGAACCAAGACGGCGCCGAACCCAAAAGGGTCGACAGAAATAATAGGGCTAAGTGATTCGGATCAGTCGACTTACCCAACAGAGAGGCTTCATGCTTATTAACATGTATAATGGGGGCGCCTCCACCTCTATACTCGGGGATGGCCCTGACGACGACATCCTTTGGGGTCTTGACGCGTTGTTCTTTGAGTCTCTTAGTGATAAGCTCCTCAACTTGGTCAAGAGTGAATTGGGGTTGCTGTCCTCCAGTCGGTGCAGAACTTGATGGACTGACAGAGCGAGTGACCGCCGGCGTCTCAGTGGAGGCCGGAGGTAAGGATTGGTGTCCAAAAGTCATCTCTTGATCTTCTTGAGGGGCTGTGGTGCCAGGATTTCCAGTTTCTGATTCCGGTGGCCCCGCAGGACGAGGATCCTCATGAGGAGCAGGGGTTTTTCTGCGGGCCTGTCCTATGATGGTTTCCAAGAGGGATATCATCTCTGCGGTTACCTGAATGGTTTCCCAAGCCACTTGGATGGTTTGTCGATCTGGAATCTCTGCGACGTTTGGAACAGGGGTCGTTCTCGAATTGCCAATGTGTTCACGTGCCGGTCTCGGAGGGACGGCATCACAGACTGCTTGGCTAGCAGGTTCTTGGTGGAGTGCGAAGCGGCAGCGGAATTAGAGCTATCCGAGGATTGTTCGTTAGCTTCTTTCCGATGATTGCGGTTAGAGCGAGTATGTATGACTGTTTTGCTCGTTTTCCCACAGACGGCGCCAAATGTTGGATCGTGATTTCCTGAATGCTGATCTGGCAATGAATTGAATGCCAAGGAGATGGTGATTGCGCGCTTTCGCCTGAGCTCCGATGAACCTGCAAGAAGGGGATCGCAACAGAGGGGGTGCCTCTGGGTCCCTCTCCGATGCTTAAATGAGTATATGTGTGTATATAGCTCAAAACGTATTGAATGTATGTAAAGCAAAGGTATTTATAGAGTAGGAGATACCAAACCGTATAAGGTAACTGTATATCTTCGTGAATATTGTGTTGTTGAAGATTTAGATAGTAGATATTGCGGTTACGGCGAGATATTGCAGTTACCGTATCTAATCTTTAGTGAATATGTGCCCGAGATATGCGGGATATCGTGGCTATATCCTTGTTAACGGTTGGTGGGACCAGAGGAGAGAGGCAAGGCTCTCTTGATGGCGAGCACTCCTATGGCTGCGACCTTGATTGTTGGCGAGCACTTCCTGGGCACTCCCTTGGCGAGCACTCCCATGGCGAGCAGTGGGAGGCTTTGGCCTTGGCCAATGGCGACCTGAAGTGGCACTTTGGCGTCCACTTTAGTTTGGATTCGATACTGGACCACTTTATGAGGGCCAGAGTAACCTTACTGTGGGTTGGCCTTGTTTAAATGGTATGGGTTGCACCCCCCTGCAAATTTATTGGGCCTTCGAGGCCTTTCCCATATTGGGTCGTCACTATCAATACCCAACACTACCCCGAGTAGCGTTTTTTGTAATAAAAAAAAAATTAAGAAACGCTACTTGTAGTAGCGCTTATGCATAGTTTGCTAAAAAAAATCAGATATATGCTTTTGTAATTTTTTTATTAAACATACTTACTTTTTTTTTTAAAAAAAACTCGATCAATGCTACGAATTAGAATTCCACCAACTAGCATTTCATATGGTCAAAGTGAGTGTTGAATCACATATACTGGAATTCATTCTCCTATTCCATGATACCGCTTCTTGAACGGGCACGAAAGGAAATCCCAAGGCATTCCCGTTGTTTCCCCTCCGATGACAAAGTTAGTCGGAGGTTCGTTTCAGATGAGAACTTAAAAGTATATGGTAGGTGAATTGGATCAAGAATTTGTCCTTGAATGAGGATGATGAAGGAGTTTTTATAACATTGCATACCTGGACCATAGTAAGGTCAGATCCTACAATGGTAATCTGTGATGTCTCTCGCCTCTGACCCGCCATAATTACTTTTTTGAATTTCAAATTTAAATTTTTGGACGGGATATTCTAGAACCTTCTAGAACCGAGTAGACTCTTCCTCTTAGGGGTAGAATCGTCATTTCACATACCTAGGTCTAGCCTAGGTGACCGTTCGACTGACCTGGGGGTTTCTATAAATACACCCACTTCCTTCATTTACCACTATTATTTCCCTATCTTATTTTCAGAGCTTTCTCTCTCTAAAACCTCTCACTTCTCTCTAGAATTCCGGCCAAACTCTGAACGTCTTTCATTATTGCTCGGTGTTTCCCTTTTGCTTTCAACGCCCATCACCTTCGCGCCTACGCTCATACCGGAAAATGGCTTCTCACTCCGACGTTGGTAATCACATCTTTCTCCCTACACCTTTTCTTGATCTTAAACCCAATACTTTTTCTTTTTCAGTTTTCAAAAAATCAGTGTCTGAGGCGGGGATGAGCGTCGAGCGACGCTCATGCCCCCATGTATCCTATCCCTAATGATGCAGATCCTGCTAACCCTCCCATGTGTGTCAACCCAAAGAGGGCGAGAAAATCATATTCCCACTTCAAATTGATATGGGGCTAAGGTTTCCCTATTGCCCTTCCCTAGCCCAGTTGTGTCGCCATTATGGCTTTTCTCCCACCCAATTTTCTCCAAATGCCCTTCGCACTTGGGTGGGTTTCAGAGTCTTGTGCCTCTGTCGCGGATGGACATATTCATTAAATATTTTTCACTGTTTTTATCTCATGGATGCAAATCGTCTTGGCGTGCGCCTTTTTACTACCTAAGTGGTCCCTCCTTTCAAAGACTGGTGTTGGGATTCCACTCATCCCTCGGTCACGGGTTTCCAAACAAAGAACTGGAACTGGAAGAGCGCTTACTTCTTTTTCCAAGGAGGCGTCCCCTGGTGTCTAGGATCGTCGAAGGCGAGTAAGGATCCCTGCCCCGACGTCGAGGAACTGTCCTCGATAGACATGGATGCCTTGACGACCATATGTCTAGACCATAAAGCGGGGCGCACTCATATAATCTCCAAAGAGCAAGTTGGCGTGTCCCTTGTAGAGCGTCACCTTCTGCCAGTAACTCTGGTAAATGACTTATTCTTCTATTTCTTGCACACAAGGATTTTGCCATGATTCCAGAGAAAAAGGCGCCTAAAAAGAAAAAGAATGCAAATAAGACTAAGGGTGACACTCCTGAGGGCTCAAGAAAATGCAAGAGTCATCACTCCTCCAAGGGACAGAAGAAGGCGAAGCCTATGAAGGATTCTCTTGACCCCTCAATGCCCCAAACCGAACTATTCAGTAGTAATAGGAATAATGTTTTATTTACTAAAAAGTGGGGTCCCCCTATCTTGGCCTATGGCGGCATCATGTGGACCTACATCAAATATGACAATGTTGTCCTAAAAAGTGGAGCATTTGACCCTTCCTTTGATCTAACAGGGGCGACGCCTGTAGAAGCATCAAAATCCAAAGCGCTAACTCCTGCCCGGACTCCTGCTACCGAGTCCCAAGAGATGATCTTGATAGACAGTCTTCAAGATGTCAATGAGGTACTACTCCTCTCCACCTAGAGTAACAAGTAACCTTCCTCCAGTCTTGGCGCGCGCCAGAAATGAAGGGCCTCCCCTTATCAGGGCCTTACTTCGATCTGAGGCGAGACTTGCTGGAGAATGTAGGCGCCGCGAACCATCAACAACCTTGGGTGCCTTGCACCAAACTGAAGAAGGTTCCCTTGGTAGCTAGGAAATCCTGCCAAGACCCCAACCTGAGTCTTCATTTTCTATATGGGGTGTGCCCCCCAGCCGATAGGGGGCCTTTGAGTCTAGAGCGCGACGCTATAGAGGGATTGGTTTGCCAGTCCCTCTCCTTGATGATGAGCCAGGTATACGTCAGTCTTCTTCTTTCTTTCCTTAGGAATTTTTTATACTTAAATTTTTTCTAACATTTTGAAGTTGAAATCCTTCAGGTTATTCCTGCTCAGCTGAAGATGGGTGCCACCATCATGGAATTGGCGAAGGAGAGGGACCGCAACATCTCCACGATCCGCCAAGCAGAGGCTACAAAGTTCGAGCTAGAGCGAACTCGTCGTTGCCTCACCATTTCAAAGGCGGCACAGAAAGGAGTTGGAGGTTGAGGTTGTCCAAAAGGAACAACTCGCTACCAACTTAAGGGAGGCGCAGAAGAGGGAAACCGCCCTGGCCATGGCGTTGGAAAAGCTCCAAAGGAGAATGCCCAACTAAAAGGGAATGCTGCGACTTCCCAACAAGTGGCTGCAGAGGCCAAAAAGGAGGCGGCGCAAGCGCTGAAGGAGGTTGAGCTCCTAAAATCCGACTTTCCTAAAATGTTAGAAGAAAGCACCACATAGTCCATAGAGACCTTTTGAACTAGCGAAGAGTTTGGACTGCGGTTGCGGAGTGGAATCGCAAGGGATTGATCTCCATTTTCAAGAAGGCGTCCAAAGACATTCAAAAGGTCGACGCCAACTTCCCTCTGGACAAGCTAGACTTCCTTGACGGCTACCTCGCTCTTAAGGCTAGAGAGGAGGCTGAAGCATCGCTTAAAGCTGAAGAGGAAGAATCTGAGGATGAGAGCGTTTCCTCTAACAGATCCGCCCCTGCCCAAGAGACACCTCTCAATCTAGAAGCCCCAACGCCCGCTCCTGAAACATCATCAACAACCAATGCCCCTTCAAGCGATCCGCCTCTGCTGCCTTCCCCTCCTAAGAATCCGCCACCGCCATCTTCTTGAAGATTTTTAGCTTATCTTTCCGTACTTATTTTATTGTGCTTTTACCCACTTAGTATTTTTCAGATGTTTTTGTAAAAACTCGATCCATTGTGGCGCCTTTATCAATCATATTTTGGGTACTTAGTTTTGTTTCCCTAAATTTTGGATACGCTATTTAGTATGCCATGATTCGATGCTTCGCCTTTAACACCTCGCTTTTGGTAATTATTTGAACATTTCCCACTTATCCTTACTTTGACTAAGTATGGGTATCATAACGCTTGATCATAATTATAAACAAAATTAGTTGCCATAGATATTTGGATGAACGACTCGCCTAAACAAATTTCAATTGTGTCACTCAATTAATCAAATTTAAGCATTCACCAATAAGTATTGATTTGCAAATATTTCAACATCAATTACAACGCCTTCAACATTACATGATTACAATACATACGCATATACCATCTTTCAAGCATAAATTTTTTCAAATGCTCTGCATTAAAAGTATTCTTCAATACTTTCTCTTCTTGATCTTCTAGGACATACGCATTTGGGTGAAGAATGACGACAACCTTGTAAGGTCCTTCCCATTTTGGAGACAACTTATTTATTCTATGTATATGCGCAAATTCATGTCTTCTCCATACCCTCTCCCACACAAAAAATAGGCGAGAAGACACTCGTCTATTGTAGTATCTTGTCGTGACTAAGTGAATCTGGCCTTGAGTTTTTTCAGAGGCACATCTCTTTTTATCAACCATGTCCAATTCGAGACGCCTTTGGTCATCATTGTTCAAGGCGTCGTAATGCATCACTCTATGAGACTCTACTACTATCTCTAGTAGAGCCACAACCTCATAACCATACACTAATCCAAAAGGTGTTTCCCCAGTCGCCTTCTTGGGGGTTGTTCGCAACACCCATAATACATTTTCGAGTTCTTCTGTCCACTTTCCTACCAAAGCGTCAAGTCTCTTCTTTAAACCATTCAACATCGTTTTATTTGCCACTTCAACTTGTCCATTAGCCTGCGCATGTTTAATTGAAGCATGTCGATGCTCAATTTTCAACTCTTCGCAAAACCATTTTAATTCCTTTCCGGCAAATTGTGGACCATTGTCACTGATTAGAACACTTGGTATTCCATATCAGGAAATAATCCTCGACTTTAGAAATTTAATAACTTGAAATTCTGTAGTAGATGCCAACGCCTTTGCTTCAATCCATTTTGAGAAATAATTGATCGCCACTATGATGTAAACGCGTTGTTTGGAGCTTGGTAAGGGACCTACTAAGTCGATTCCCCATTGCGCAAACGACCACACAACACTTATACTAGTAATCTTTGTTGGGGGACACACTATTTTCATACTATACTTCTGGCATGATTCACATTTCATAACCAAAGTCGTCGCCTCTTGATTCATTGTAGGCCAATAATATCCTTGATTCAAAACTTTTCTCACAATTGACCCCGCTCCTTCATGACAAGTTGCATATCCTTCATGTACTTCTCTCAAAATGGTAGTTGTTTTTGGATGAGCGGCGCATTTATGGTAAGGTGTAGAAAATCCTCGCTTATAAAGCATTCCATCGATTATTCTAAAACTGAGAGCTAGTCGAACGATCTTCTTTGCATCGACATCATCCTGAGGAAGCTCTCCTGATTCTAAATATGTTTGAATAGGCGTCGCCCAATCAACTGTCATGTTAATGTTGGCGCATATCATGTTCCTTTCTCCATGATTGGTTTCTATGAAATGCACTTGTATGGGCGTTGCCTGCCAAGCATATTTGCTTAAGGAATCCGCTTCATGATTTGCCTCTCATGGAATAGCTTCGATATAAAATCTTTTGAATCCTTCTGCCAGTGCCTTAGCATATTTCCAATACAACTTCATCTTTTCACCTTTCGCTGCATACTCGCCTTTAATTTGGTTTACTACCAATTGCGAATCATAATACACTTGAAGAGAAGTAACGCCTAAACCTTTAGCCAATCGCAAACTAGTGACAAACGCTTCATATTCTGCCTCATTATTGGTCGCCTTAAAGGTGAGCACCATGGCGTATCGTAACGGGGAGCCATCGTCAGGTGAGGTCAGTATTAATCCTACCCCTGAGCCTTCCACTGATGAGGAACCATCTGTATGAAGTATCCAAAGATTTTATTTTTCTTCTTTTTTCTAGAGGCGTCACTGGTTGATGACATGTTGATTCCACAATGAAATATGCTAAAGCATGTCCTTTGATTGCAGTCCTAGAAGCAAACTTAATTCGAAACTCACTTAATTCGATGACCCATTTGACCATTCTACCCGAGGCATCTGGTTTTTGCAAGAAGTATTTTAACAGTCGGTTTGTTAAAATGGTAGTTTCATGTTCATGAAAATAGGGGCGTAGCTTCCTAGCCAATATTACCAACGCATAAAGATACGTCTCAACCACCAGGTAATTTATTTCAGTTTTGGCGAGTACTTTCGATACATAATACACTGGCACTTGACCCTTGCCTACTTCTTCGACCAAAACCGAACTTACAGTAACTGGAGTGATACTTAAATATAAAGACAAGGTGTCGTCTTTAGAGCGTTTCGCCAAAGGTGAGAGCGTCTTGAGATGCTGCTTCAAGTCTTGAAAAGTATTCTCACATTCAGACGTCCACTCAAACTTCTTGTTATCCATCGGAACCTGGAAAAATGGCAGCGATTTGTCCCGTGTCTTTGCTAATAAATGACTTAGTGCCGCTAAGCTTCGAATCAAATTCTGCACTTCTTTGTGGCAAGTGGGGCTCTTCATCGTTTCATTCGATTCCAATTTCTCAGGATTGACTTTTATTCCTCTTTGGCTAACCATATATCCCATAAACTTGCCTGACTGAACGTCAAAAGCACACTTTGCTGGGTTTAGACGCACTTGATAGAGGCGCATCCTCTCAAAGGTTTTCCTCAAATCTTTAACATGATCCACACTTTTTATCGACTTCACCAACTTGTCATCCACATACTCTTCCCTGTTGACACCTATCATTCCAGAAAAAAACTTGTTAACCATTCTTTGGTAAGTAGCACCTGCATTTATCAATCCAAAAGGCATCAGCATGTAGTGATAATTATCACTGTCAGCATAAAATGCTATATTTTGAGCATCGCCATCATTCATTTGTATCTGGTTATAACCAGAATAAACATCCATGAAACTGAGAAGTTCATGGCTCGAGGTGGCATCGACCAACTGATTTATCCTTGGTAAAGGATATGAATCTTTTGGACACGCCTTATTCAAATCACGAAATTCGATACACATTCTTCACTTTCCATTGCTCTTTTTCACAAGTACAAGATTCGCTACCCAGGTTTAGAACCTGATTTCCGTTACAAATTTTGCTTCCACCAATTTTTCGACTTCTTGTCTGATAAAGATGGAATTTTCTTCACCTACAGGGCGTCGCTTTTGAGCGTTTGGTCTGATGTTCGAGCCAAGGTTGAGTTCATAGGAAATCACCTCCTTACTAATCCATGGCATGTCGTTTGGTTTCCATGCGAATAGCTCTTTGAACTCCACCATATATTGACTGGTGCTTTAGGAAGACTGAAAAACCAATGAGATGTGACACCTCCTAAGGTAGCGGGAAAGAGAAGAGCAAAATGGTTGTTATCATTTGTTCGTCCCAGTAAGAAGACTTCATGCCTCTGAATATGATCGACTAGGTCAACTTCTCCTCGATAATAATCAATTTTCGGTGTATGCACATGAGGCGGTACAGTGGCAAACAAAATTGAGCGCAAAATGGTTGTCATCATTTGTTTGTCCCAGTAAGAAGGCTTCATGCCTCTGAATATGATCGACTAGGTCGCCTTCTCCTCGATAATAATCAATTCGCGGTGTCTGCACATGAGGCAGTACGGTGACAGACAAAATTTATGGGGCAAATGGATGTGACACCCTATCTCGCCGACGTGGCAGGACTCTGCCTTTTTGTTCCTTCATATTTTGGGCTACAAGATCCTCGATTTCCTTCCTAGTCATTATGTCAGGGGGATGACCCATTGTCGAACATGTTCCTATTGTGGCGGCGCTCGCAGGGAAAAGAAATGGTGTGGGGCCATTATCACATTTTGGGATCGGGAGGTGGCTTTTTCCATCCTGCAGGCGTTTGCCTGTTTAGATGCTTGGATGGATGCTATTTGCTATCTTCTATCCAAGATCTCGTCAAGGGCCACTATAAACGTCTATGTCAAAACAATTTATGGAGTTACCTCCAATCGAGACGACGCACTTTCCCCAAAAGAGGCAATACGAGACTGTGTTGGCCTTAGCGTCTCAGAATCATGCATTTGCTCTTCAGGGACAGGGGGTGCTTCCGAGACAGGTTGACGAGGATGAACAGGCTGAGCCGATATGAATGTTGATTGTCCCAGGTGTCGTTAGAGGTTTTGGAGCGAGTCATCTTCATTAACCTCTCAGATAGTCTTTGCTCGAGTTGAAGGGGGAACCATGGCTGAATTTGTTCAAATGACTCCCACAGACGGCGTCAATGTGTTGGATCACATATTCCGTAACTTCTTCTCCTATTCCTTGTAACCACTCCTTGAACCTGCCCGAAAGGAAATCCCAAGGTGTTCCCGTTGTTTCCCATTCGATGACAAAGTTAGTCGGAGGTTCGTTTGAGATGACAACTTAAAAGTATATGGTAGGTGAATTGGATCAAGAATTCGTCCTTGAATGAGGATGATTAGGGAGATTTTATAACATTCCATACCTGGACCATATTAAGGTCATATCCTACCATGGTAATACGTGCTGTCTCTCGGGCGAGCAAACCATGGTTACTTTAGGCGTATTAATTGTTTATAAGAGAGTTATTCCACTGTCGACTATTCTTTTAGTTTGTTTAATTGTAGGTCTGCCAAAAGCGGTCGAGCTATTCTATATAAGCAGTCGAGTTAATCTGTAGGCGTGCAGGCGTGCAGACTAGGATAGTCAGTGGGTGTTCTGGCATGCACTTAATCTGTGTATTTTATATCATCTGGCGCATCCTCACGGGGCGACGCCCTTACACCATCATCCATATAAAAGAGTGACACCTTAATACACTTAGCCTTATAAATCCATTTCCGAATATTCTTGGACCAAATGTAAAAAATATACGAAGGTCATAACCTATAAGTGAGTAGTAGTGTAAACACTTATCGTAGGTGGAAATCATTATATATATGTATATCAATTTAACATCTATTTAAAAATTAATTATCAAACTACAATAAACATTATGAATATAAATTTGTTAGAAACCTGGGTAAATTTAATCTATTTTTAATAATAGGAACAATCTCTTATATTTTAATTATAAATACAATAGTTTATCTATTTTTTAAATTAGCAAATTATGTAGAGCCTATGAATATATATTTTGTAAGATGGTTAAAATTTTCCTTGATATTATTATTTTTCAAGTGTTAAATTTTAGATTTAAATATAATTATAATATGGTAGATGATGTTAATATGCGATTACTATTTTGATAAAATTGTTATGTATTAGTTGAAATGTATATGCAATGAGTATCTTAAATTTGTAATAGAAAAATTTAATTTGTGCATACTTAATATTCATAAAATATAAAATTATGTATCTTATTATTGTATAGAATTCACTACACAAAATATATTTAAGAATAAATCATAAATATACATATGAAATAAATAGAAATGATTAAGTTTTGTAACTTGAGAATAAATAAGAAGTTTTAGAAGATTTTAAAGTTACACGTGTCACTTAGAAATGAGAGAAGTATAATTGACATAAACCTATTAAAATGAATTAATTTAATATTAATAATGAGAAAATTTAACAAAAACTTATTTACCACAATTATATGCATTCTAACCAAATTAATATATATATATATATATATATATATATATGTTAAAAAAAAACAGTTTTAAAGTATATTATAATAAAATAAATATATTACAATACAATATCCAAAAAAAATATGTTTTTTGAATTTTAACTATAATTTTTATTTATTATAATATAGCATATATAAAAATAATATTTTTCATTCTTTTTTTTTTTTTAATAACTGAAAATATAACTAAGATTCAATAGGTTATGAATACAAGAGAAAAGTGAAAATGAAATTTAATTTGATTATTTATTACTATATGTATTGACTTATTCCATGATTAGAGTTATCATTAAACTAATTCATAATAAACTACATAATTATTAATCAGTACAGTTCGAACCAAATATTGATATTAATTAATTTATACATGTATTGAATAATTCTAATACATTATATAATCCAGGGTTAATAACCAAATTGCTACCTTAACTTTGGGCACTTTCCAAATTGCTACCCGAATTTTACCTTTTCAAAAACTGCTACCTAAACTTTGATACTTGGGGCAAATTGATACCTCGGTTAACTTTTCCGTTAAATATGGACGGAAAATGACATGGCAAAACATGATTGATCCCTGATTTAAAAAACTAAATGATTTTTTAAAAATACCAAACAAATTTGATTTTTAAAAAAAACTGGAAAATTAAAAGGGAAAATATGAGTTTTTAAAAATATAAAATAAAATAATAATAATAATTAATTTTTAATTTTGTTTCATATTTTTAATAAAAATATTATATTAAAAACTTTTATTTTCTCTATTAATTTTCCAAATTATTTATTAAAATCAATATTTTTTGGTATTTAAAAAAAAGAATTAGTTTTTTAAATCAAGGTCTAATCATGTGATGCAACGTCATTTTCCGTCCATATTTAACGAAAAAGTTAACTGAGGTAGCAATTTGCCCCAACTCCGAAAGTATAGGTGAGTGTTATCAGGATCGGGTCGGTGGTCCGACCAGGAACCAGACCTCTCTCTAGTTTGGTCAGCTAAAAGACCGAAATGCATATGAAGAGTGTTTGAAACGGGTTGGACCGACGTGTTTTTTTGGGTGGTTTAAATTTTTTGGGTTGTTCTCTTCAGTTTAAACCGACTTTTTCGGTTCGACCGAACAACTTGTTTGGTTTAGAAGTTATGTTTAAAGTTTAGACCTATTGTGTCTTATTTTGAAACGATTGTGTTATGTATGTTCAAAGTTTGAGATAATTATGTTGTGTTATATTGTGTTTGAGAGTAATGTGTATGTTTTAGACTATGTAGTTTGTGCGTGTTTGAGGTAATTATGTGTGTGTTTGAGACTAGGTAGTTTGTAATAGTATTTTCAAAAACAATTTGCTTGTGAACAATGAACCACACGTCGAACCGGGTCCAACCGGGAACCGACCCCCTCACCGGTTCGAGAGCCGATCCGGTTCTGATTATAATGGTATAGGTAACACAATTTGAAAAAAACAAAGTTCAGGTTAGCAATCTGTAAAGTGCCCAAAGTTAGGGTAGCGATTTGGTTATTAACTTTAGAGAGATTCTGTTTGCAGACCATCGTCTAATATATACAAACCACTTTTGTCAAAATACTAAAATACTCTAATAGTTTGTTTTTTTACATATTTGCCCTTATCTATTTCAAAAATAAAATAAAATTGATAAACAAAGACCACTTAGTTTTCACCCATTTTACCTTCATATTCAAAATTAGTATCCCACTATTTCACTCTCAACACTCAATCTTTCAACATATCTACACTACTCTTCATCACTTCCACTCTCATTCTCGACCACCCACCACCCACTTTTTGCCATCACCGCCACTTACCGCTGTCAGCCTTCACCGCATCTGCAACCCGCCACTAGCAAATTAACATATATGTTTCTTCCTCCAATCACTTTTGTCCTAGTACGTTCGCTTGCACGCCATTGATCGATGCCGGTACGACTTAAATTAGTTGAGTTTGTGTCGGCATGGAGGAAACGACAAGTTCGTGCCAATTCAACAAGAAAAAAATCGGCAAGAGCTTGTTGATTCGTCCATAGATTTTTTATGGAAGAATCGGCAAGCTCTTGTCGATTTTTTGTGGAAGAATCAACAAGCTCTTGCCGATTAAAATTTGTGGACGAATCGGCAAACTCTTTCCGATTTTTTATGGTTGCCCATTTTTGTTTGTTCAAACGACACAAACTTGTTATTTCCTCCATGAAAGTTCTGCAAAACTCAACTAATTTAAGTTGTATTGGTATCAATCATTGGAGTGCAAGCGAACGTACCGACACAGAAGTAGCTGGAAGAAGAAACACAGTTGTTGGCGGCAGGTTGCTGATGGGGCGATGCGACAGAGACGGGGGAAGGCAAGCCGGCTGAAATGGGAAGCGGAGGAGACGACAACGAATGCTGGTTTGCGAAGGCGACAACGAAGAGTGAGATAGTAATTTTGAATATGAAGGTAAAAGGGCTGAAAAATTAAGTGGTATTTGTTTATCAATTTTATTTTATTTTAAAAATAGGTAAAGACAAATATGTAATATTTTTTAGTTTTTTAACAAAACTGCTCTATCCATAATAGTTCATGGTTTGCAAATAGAATGTCCATTGATTCTATAATCAACCTTCTTTCTTGGTATATATTCTTCTTAAACGAATTTTTCAAAAAGTAACTATTTAAAAATAATTATATATTAAAAAAAATAATTACAAAAATGTGCATTTGCGTAGGATGACTGGTAGCGTTTTTCTATAAAATGCCACCGATAGTAGCGATTTTAAAATAACGCAGGTGTGAGGAGCGTTTTACAAAAACGCTATTGTGAGAAGCGTTTTCTCCTAAACGCTACTGAGAGTAACATTTTCTGAAAAAACGCTACTACCAGTAGCGTTTGCAGAAAACGCTAGTCACTGGTAGCGTTTTTTTGAAATGCTACTACCAGTAGCACCCCATTAACCCTAGTCCGGACAACCCCATTAAATCCTCTGCCCCCCTCTTAAATCACCCCACCCATCCCTCACAGTAGCCGCACCATTCCCTCTCCGATGCACCCCCTCACAGCAACAGCCCCTTTCCCTCTCCGCTGCACCCCACGTCAGCCACCCTCCTCCATCCACCGTACCCACCCCTCCCAGTCGCACCAACTCCCAGCCTCCACCCCACCCACCCCTCACAGCCGCACCAGCTCCCACCCTCCCTCCACCCCTCATAGTCGCACCATCTATTCCCTAGCCCCCGCTCCCTAGCCTCCTTCCCTCTCCACCGCACCCATCCCCTGTCTAATTATATATGGAACTTTAAGTTAAGAATTTGTACCCTTTAATTGTAGAGTTTAAATGCCTCCACGCGTAATTATACTGATTCGTTCGTTTGGTCAAAATGTTGTTAACGTTGGTTTGTTGGACAAATCGGTACTCAGGGGACAAGATCAACGTCGTTCTTCAGACTTGAGCGAGGAACAACAAATAACGTTTAGGTGTTTAAAATTAGAGGATAATGTAATATCATAAAAAAGCTAAGTCTATTGTCCAAGCGATTGGTTTATGGGATGTAGTTATATTGTCACATCCCAAGATAGATCATACATTGTTGATCGCATTGTGCGAGCATTGGTGGCCCGAGACACATACGTTCCATCTCAGACATGGGGAGATGACGATCACACTTGAGGATGTTGATGTGGTACTAATGACCATGCACTTGAGGAAGACATGGTCGGTGCGTGTTTGGAATTGTTGGGCCTGAATCTACAAGGTCGTAAAGATTTTGTGAAAATGACAACTTTACGACAACATTTAGTTCAACCTAATCTCAACGCCGAACATCAAGCGAGGACATTCATCTTGTTGATAATTGGTGGTGTGTTGTTTACAACGACAAATAAAGATGACGTGTCGTTGATTTACTTACCCATACTGTGAGATTTAGAACGAGCAGCACAATACAGTTGGGGTTCAGCTGTGTTGGCTCCTACGAATCGTGGATTGTGTGAGGCATATGAACTTAACTATGCAACATTCCACGGTTGAGTCATCCTTGTGCAGGTAAACTATATGAAAGTCTTGTGATATTATTAATATTGGTTATTAGAAATTTCGTAAGGAGGTTTTCTATTACAGTTATGGTCGTGGGAGCACCTCCATATTGGTCGCCCCGTGATTCATGGTGAAGTTCCGGCTGGAGAGATACATCCATTAGAATACAAGTCAGTTTTTTTAGATTTGTTGGTTTGTTCTACCACATTAAAGATGTGTATTACTTAAAACGTTGTAATGCTAATTATTCATATTTTTCTTAATATGTGGGAATTCCTAAAGAGGTTGTTCAGTCACCAAGTTAGAACTGCAAATTTGGTGTACTATAGGGATGACCTGGAGTCTCAATCTCATGATCATGTTAAATCTTGATTTGACATATGCACAGTGTATTTTCATACTTTTGTAATCTTACTTAACATGATGTTAAAATATTAAATATTAGCTCACGTGGATGCCATACCACGCCTTTAGGTTAGCTACTACACCACATGTATGTCGTGAGCATGTAGATTTATTCCGAGCAAGGGTGCTAGTAATCCATTTTAATGTGGTTGAGTGGCACCGTCCAGATAGAGTCATGCGACAATTCGGAATGCAACAACACATCCCAAAGATGGCACACGATGAAATACAAGAGCACATGAGACTGCATAAGATTTTACGTAAAGGAACGTTGGGGCAGCATCGTTGGTAAATAACACACAGAGATGTTAATGCATTGTGGATCAACCATTCTAACTATGTACATCAGGAACATCGACCTGTGTTGGATGTGACGCAGTATATGAGGTGGTATCGTACAATAACACGACGTTTCATTACGACTCCAACAACAGAGACAGGTAGTTCAGCACCAGGTCTCCACCCATCGACCTTGTATATTCCTCACGGGGGTCAAGTAGAGACAGTGGTAAGTAATTATGCAAATATCTATTTTATGCAATTCATTACATACTTACTTCTGACAATTTGTTTTCATAAACCTGACGCGCAGATGGGTATTATGGCTAGGGGAATCCACCTAGCACGTAAAGTTGCTAAAGGTACCCTGAAATTCATAAAGAAAATTTTCAAACTGCTCGGAGACACTTATCTAGAGACCTGTCATTCGTCTTATGATGTCGTCGATCAACTACCCATGTACGAAGAACATGTTGACAATCAAATGAAATAATTGCACGTGAGGAGCGGTGTCTACGGACTTCGTGGTATTATGATCCAGTCTGTGGCAGAGGAAGTGCTCATGGGCGTGGACGGGGTGTGCCAACACGTGGTCGCGGTGGAGAAAGTTCTAGTCGAGGGCCATCTGGACCATCCCGTAATTTTTAAGCTGTTGAACATCGTCATGAGGAGGAGGAGGAGGATGAGGATTCAGAGTAGTTCCTAGTCTTCAGTTTGTAGTTTTGCTTGTCATTTGCTGATTATCAGACGTATTTGGATGTTCCTAAATTATATATATTTGGATTGTCGTATTTGGATGTTCCTAAACTAACTATTGCATTAATCTTTTCTGCTATGTAGCTACTAGTCTTAATTGTTTGGATTTTTTTGGAGAAACTTTAAAAAATGACATATCTTAGAAAACATTCATTTACCCCCCCCCCCCCCCCCCCCCACCCCCACCCACCCAAAAGGCGTCACCTAGAAGGTACCTAATTTTTCAACTATTTTATTTTTTTTCCAAAAATTTTAATGTTCGTACCTACGTATATAAGAAGACTAATGCCACAAGTTGCATCTCATTTTGACATTCACATTTTTGCCACTAAACAGTACAAATGCATAACATGTGAAAAACAAAACAATTATTATACAAACAACACTTATGATGCAAAACATTATAATACAAAACAACACTTATTATACATTTCTACATGTCTTCCTTTCCACCGCACTTACTGTAGTTGTTTCTCCTGGGCAATCCTTCCCTCGCGTTCATCTCTTTATGAATACGACTGACTTCTCTTTTACCACGCTTGGTCCTCCACCTATTTGGATCATGAGTGTATTGTGGTAAATTAAACTGCATCCAACAATATTCATTCGGGATTGGTTGAAAACATGGAGTGTATGCAGCCAGGCGTGCTTGATTCAAATATAGTTGATCCATGTACGGAGCCCATTGCATCCCCGCCTTGGTCAGTGCTGCCATTCCATGTGCACAAGGGTGATGATATATTTGCCATAATCCACACTCACATTTGTTTTCAACTAGGTTGACTGTATAATTTCCAGGAGTAGTCCAACCGACACCTTGGCCAAATCTACCAATATCATGCATTTGGAAGACACCGTGTTCTTGCGAAAATTTGGTCACTTGCATCCTCCCAAGTTTTTTTGTGCCCTAGTAATGGTTTTTGGGACAATGTCAGACCATACCCCGGGACTCTTCAATGGCTTCCATTGCTTGTTGGCGACGACAGAAAAAAGTACGTGTTTGACCTCCAATAAGTGAATTTTACTAATTTAGTCAATGGTAATGTCCTTGCCCCTTTCAGCCTCCGTTAAACACTTCTACCAAATTCGTTGTCATGTTTCCATATCGAGCGTCTCCATCGTACGCAAGGGCCCATCTCTCAAGGGGGATGTTCGAAATCCAATCGCGGTACTTTCCATCTTGTAGAGTTAATAGATTAGAATATGACATATCAAACTTACGTTTATCAGGGGTACTAGCCATTATATACAACTGCCTTTTCAGAATTACGCCTTTGAAGGTGTGATTGAAATTACTAACTAGATGACGCGCGCAAAAGCGATGTGTTCCAAGATAATGTTAGGTGTATACATTCTCTACCGCGTTAATTATTGCTATGTGTCGATCAGATATTAGACAGACAACTCTATCATTCGTCACGTTATCCTGGAGATGCTGCAAAAACCAGTTCCAACTCTCATTTGTCTCTGCGTCTGCAACACCAAATGCCAAAGATAGATGTCGTTGTTAGAATCATATGATACGGCTACGAGAACTTTTCCATTATATTTGCCATACAAATGCGTGGCATCAATACTTATAAGTGGTCGGCAATGGGAAAATCCTTCAATGGATGGACCGAATGACCAAAACATCATACCAAATGTGGCTACTTGAGTTTCAACATTTACTCTTTGGGGCAAAAAATCATACATTGTTCCAGGGATGTATACGGACATGTCTGATAGTAGTCGCGGGAGGTTTACAATGGCTTCTTCGTGTGTTCCGTATAAAGACTCCAACACTACCTGTTTGGAGTACCACGCCTTCAGATATCCAATTTTCGAACCAAACTCATTCTCCACCATCGACTAGATTACTGAAATTTTCAATCCAGTGGCAGCTAAAACTTAATTTCTTATCAAAGACGCTATCATCTTGAAATCGATGTTTTGGTGTCGTTCAATGAGGAATTCATTCGTGCATGTATGTGGAGCATGCAATTAGGATATTCTCCACAATCCAGTATGCTTAAAAAGACTTCCTCTTAATGATCATGAACAATTTAATGGATCAACTTTACACTTGAAGACAATTGATTTTGGGGTCGATGTCTCAACAATGCAAATCTTAGAATTAGAAATATGTCATCTCCTCACAGCCGCAGATAACTCGTCCTTACTACTAAACTTCATATTTCTGTTTAGGAAACCTTCATTTTACGGCTCATCGGCGTCCATATACAACTCATCTGTTGATTGAAAGGCATCAATCCAGTTACTATCAATCCAATTTCCAACATTGGGTTGCATCATTTGAAGGGTGTGGGAGCTACTTCCACCCTCTTCACCCTCGTCAAACTCAAGCATCTCTTCATTTTCTTCATTTTCTTCATCAATGTGACCCGTAAAATTTTCCATATACGGATCTTGTTCATTTATCGAGGCATCTGAGAGTGCATTAACGTCGACCTCGTCATCGGATAGATCATGGGTGTGACCATGCAAAACATTCACTGTCTCATGACTATCATATGTGTTTGAGCTCAAGTTAACTTCTCTAGTTACACTAAACACAATAAATCGACTAGCAGCAATTAACTATAGAGCGAAAGATAATGCACTTTGCGATCGAATCCGTACAAACTTGCAAAGTCCATCAGTATCCGTAAATTTATAGGATATGCTTATGGACCTAGCTTCAACATCATCCCAATCGCACTCCATACATATAATTTCATTTAGTCTATAAAGAGATGTATCCAAAGTAGCTGTAGCAATACTATAGGTACCACCCACATATACCTCACTACCATTCTGAGACAATATTTCACCGTTATACAAGCAAATGATACCGATCTCAGTCATGATTGAACCTAAATAATTAATATTATAACAGTTAGTATCAGATGTGCTTGTCTTTTAGTTAACTTAATATTTATGTAAATATAACATCTAACAATTTTAAAAATATTGTAATTAAAGAATACATAAAAATATATTACATGCCTTAAATGAAGAAGATTTACGCACATATGAAAATTGAAGAATGAGATATTATGTGTATTGAAGAAGGAAGAACTGCAGATGTATAATATATAGAGATTTGAGATAATAAGTTAATTTTTCAACAGAACTGCGCAAATAATTTGAGTATACACGAATAATTGTCGCAAACGCTACCCTTAGTAGCGAATATATTAAAACCGCTACTAGTGGTAGCGTTTTTTTATTTTCGCTACTGTAAGTGACGTTTTTATTGTTTTAGTAGCGCACAAAAAAATTTCGCTACTACGATCCGCGCAAATGCACACTTTTCTAAATATTTTCTGAGTATAAATACTTTTCCATTTTTTTTTTTAACTTTTTCAAGAAATTCTTCTTAAACATACTCTTGTTTTGTTGTTCCCTTTCATCTACAGATTACCAAACTCAAAATCACATCATTTCACTTCTCCAAACGCTGAAGAAAAAGATGATAAACATCATTCATACATACATACAGTCATCTATTCAAACTTTGACTGAAGTCAAATCCTACTATTGATTAATCATTTTTTGTTTATTAAAGTTGGGTCCAAAGTTGGTAATGCATAGAATATTGTAATCCATCAAATCAAAAGATGGAAAAAGTAGCAGACTTGTATATTTAATTAGTTAAACCTTGTGCTTAGCCTTAGCCTTTACTTTCAACTTCATGCTCCTTCCTCTCACTAGCAGTGCCCGCCATAGCTTTTCCTTTGCATCACTTTGTTATGTATCTACTTCATTAATTAATACCAACTCACTCATATCATATTCACTCTCTATACATATCCACCTTGTAACAGAGAGATATTCTTTGTACATCGGCCATACCTTTAAATCTGCAGTTGAAGAAGTAGCTTAGCTTAGATACTGTTAGGAATGGAGTGTGCAGAAGCAGAGGAGAAGAAGAAGAAGAAGAAGAAGATAGGTCCGAGTTGCAGAAGCAGAGATATATATGGTGGTAGCACTGGCCTCACTTGGGAATCCATTAATATTATTCCTCCATGATGAGAATTCTGTACTTATCTTTCATCCATTCCCATTCCCATTCCCATTCCATAGAATATATATATAATATAGTGAGTGTGCTCACCCTCTCAGATTCTGTCATCTCTGTCCTTTACTGCAGCAGAAGAGGTTAGCTGCCTACCATTGATTGCCAAGTACCACTCACCCATTTCATAGATCAACAACTTTTCTGCTTTTCTTTCATAATACTTCATCTGTCTGTATTGGTAATGTAGTTACTATTGCCCTGTAATGTGTTCTATCTTTCTTCATCACTAAAATTACTACTGTAATTACCAGAAAGGAAACTTTTTTTTCTTTGCTTTTTCTTAAACACAATAGGTCTGCAACTTAACAAACTTCTTTGCTGAGTTGTACACCATTATGCATCTACGATTTTCAGATACCCAAGAGAGCGCCTTACGAATTAGGCCTGAAAAGCAGCAGAAACAGAATCTCAAAACTAGATCATCAGTCAGGCAAGTCAGGGTAGTTTTTTTTAGTTTTTTTTTTACATACAAAAACACACGTTTCTGTATCAAGATTCAAGACAAAATAAAAGGCACCCAGTATTGCAATTGTGATGCTGCATATATTCTCTGAACAGTAATATCAGTGATACATCTAACCATGAAAATGAAGGATAAAACGCAAGGATATGAACTAGCATATACCATAATCATGAACCAGACTGCAATAGCATAGTCTAAACCTTATAACCCGGAAAGTGAAAACATAACTGATAAAAGAGATCAAAATCTTACGATAATTTGCATTTAATTTAGAGTAAATAGTCCGGGTACAATTCACATGTTTACCTGATTTGGTTATTTGCACTAATGTTTTTTTTCGTGTAATTTAATACACATGTATATTTTTTCGTCTATTTTTCCGTTAAATATTATTGTTTTATGTTACAACGACGATATTGTTTGCGTATTCTTCATCTCATTTTCAACACAAAATCATGAATAAAAAAAAAAAAACAATTTTAAGTGTGAATCAAACCCATAATTGTTGTTCTGGATTTAATGTCGATCCAGAAATATTGTTGCTTTGGGTTGAAATTGAATTAAGACCACATTTTGCAGTTTAATTTAATGATGAGATAAACACAGGGAGCAAAATTGTCATTTTTGCACATTTAACAGAAAAAATAAACATATCAGTAAGAGTGGTGGAAATAACAACATATTCAAATATATGAGTGCAAATACCAACATGAACCAACAATACCAACATGTGAGTATATTGATACCATTTACCCTTTAATTGAAGGCTCATCCACAAATATTAGTTAGAAAGTAGAAAAAAAACAAAGGCTTTGTAGCCAAAACCATAACAATGGGGTCTAATTGAACAGAGTACAGTACGCATTATAATGCCCAATAACCATGTCCAATATTTTGCTAAAATCATCAGCTAATCTCGAATAAAGAAGCAATTCATGCAGATATAACAATCTTGGATGAATGAGGCTGTTTCAGTCAGTCAGTCAGTCACACTCCCTTGCCATTTCCCTGTGTTTTAGTTCAAGAGCCAATCGCTCATTCTCAATCTTCATCTTTTCATTCTCCAACCTCATCTTTTCCAATTCCCGATCTTTCTTCTGACAAAACCTCTCCCACTTGAACCTCTCCTTTTCCAACTCCAACATATCAATCTGTATTTGTAACTTCTGCTCTTCTAATTCAACACAGAGAGATTCCCTCATATGTGGCTTCTGCTGCGAGTGTGACCTAGAATGACCCGTAGCTGCCAGATTTATGTCAGGCTGCTGCTGCTGCTGCTGCTGCAAAGCCTGTGGATGTAAATAGGCATAGCTGATGTCATCATCCACACGGCCAAGCTTTGTCCTCTTCACAGGACCCCCACAAATACCATCATTATGCTCTTCATAGTCATCATGATCATCATGCTCCACATCTAGATCATCACCATCATGGTCCTCAAAATCATCACGGTGCCTCCTGACATCATTATTTTCATGTCCATCTCGACTCTTGAGAGCCTGCTGCAGTGATCGCTGCAATTCTGGGTCATGTGGCAGATGCAGTCGATTGCCATTATGGTAAGAGCACATTTCTTCATAAAACAGATGCTTTGAGCTCAAAATCTTCCTAACATCATCTTTTTCTTTATCAGTAAGGAAATCAATCATATCCAAGAGGGCAGGATTCTCAACAACAGAGCAAGAAGTGCCCCGACCAAGCATATCATTAAGCTTCTTGTACCTCTTGTTGAGATCATTGAACTTATCCTCACACTGCTGCGGGGAGACATGAAAACCTCTCTCTGCCAACACCTTTGACACCGATTTCCACTTACCTTTTCTCTGTAAAACCGTAAATTTCCTTCGAACACTGCCACCACACTGAGGAGCTGCATCCTCACCTATATATGATACGGCTGTAATCAGCAGCCTCACCATTTTATCAGTCCATTTTACGCGCTGCCAAGGTGACACCTTTTTCCCTTTCTTAGTATCATCACTGCAGTCAACACCATCAAGGCTACGGTCATCTTCGTCACTAGCAGAGTTTCTGCTTCTCTCTCCTTTGTTTAAGTCTCCCATCCCAATCGTCTGGTCACAGGTCGGGAAGGATCCAGTTGTGAGCGGAAATCCCTCCGGAATGGAAGGCTGTGCGCCAATTGATTGACGAGAATGGTGAAATGCATGGTGGGGCTGAGCTTGGTGATGGATTTGCATGGATCTCTGCAAATCAAGGCCACCGTAAGGACCTCCAACTGGAAAATTACCTCCCTGTGACATATTCCCTTCCATCAGTGAGTTCCGTACACTAAAAACCCTAGTTCAAAGCATCGGAGCAAAATCAACGAACGTACTGAAGGAACCCACTTCAATTTTTCAATCGACAAAGATCGAAACGAGACATGAACCAATGAATCCGTTACTGTTCCTCACAACAACGATCGAAGTTGCACGATTTAAGTGAGAGATGACTCAATCAACCACAGAAGCAGTGAGTTCGAAGAGCGCATGAATTGTACCAAAGAAATGAGAAAAATGCAAACTTCACAACATCTAAACTCCAGATTTCAATAAAAGCTTCCGGAAAAGGTGAACTTATCTGTGCAGGATCATACTCCACGCAGTAAAAGCGTTACTTTGGTAGAGGGAGCTCCACAAAATCAGGTGAAAATGTGAGGGAAGGGAAAGATGAGGAATTTCATAAGAGGTGGGCTTGTCATGATACAAAAGCCGACCGTGTCATTTTCTGATTTATTTTTGCTTTGAACTTTAAAAAATAGAGAGCTTTTTCTCCCAAGTTCAGTGTATGGAATTGAAGAGATCTTCATCTTCCTTAGGTGGGGCCATCAATCAGTTACCACCGTCGTATTCTCAATAATAAGAGTACTATAATCGTAATAGCAACTAGAAATTTCGTTCCATACTGGAAGAGTCTAGCATTAGCAAGGCCTCATGCCAAACTGTCAACTTCGGGCAAATACAACCGAAGCTAGTAGGAGATTGGTCGGTCAAACCCTTGGAATTTCCTCTTCCTCAAGGACAGAGTGCTAAGTAAAGTAATTGGTTGGAAGAACCTCTACCGACCGAAGTACAGTGGGGAAAGAAAGAGACTCATAAAATCGGTCCAAAGGATTCACAATTGTGACATGCCCAAAGGATTCATCCCTGAAGAGGGCAACACCTTACATAATAACAAAGGTGTCGCCTATTATTATAATAAAAAGCGAGAAACCATTTAAATTCCTTAGTAGGGAATTGCCCATCACTTCACTAGGAGGTGAATCACATGAGATCGACCCTAAGTATGCGCCGCCTTCTCATAACTGAGAGAAGACAGTGGTCTTAATCCAAGCGCCGCCTGGTGAGGGGACGTGACTTGACAGTCACCCCTCTGACCGGTGATGTAACCCCGTTCCGTTTCTCAAATCGATAATGAGTAACCACGGTTAAGACATTTAACCACAGTAAAAAAATTTAACTTGGTCAACGTGTTAATTCTTTCTATAAATAGTACCTCATTTATTACCATTGAGTATTCTAACAACCTCACACATTACATTTATTGCTCCTAAACTCTTGGATTAATTTAAGTTTCAGAGAGGAAACGAAAGGGAATACCCGAGATTTTCCCTTGTATAGGTCTGGGACGATTCAGGAGCGACGCCATGTACTTGAGCAAATTGTGATCCAACAATCGTTATCCTGATATATACAATGACCTTGTTATGGGGTTATCAAAGACTTTGGTACGCTGGAATTATCGCAATCGCGACGCGATTTTGGTGGGTGCATATGGGGAAGGAAAGATGAATGCATTGGAAGAGACATACCAAATGAACGATAAAGTCGAAGGGAGGATGAGATAATTTCATGACATGGACAACTTCAATGAGAATTCACAAATAAAAAAAACTATATACATACCGTGAGAATAAGCAACCAAATAGAAAACGACAGTAATGATCAATGTTATCATAACCGGACCGGACCTCGAACCGATGAAGGGGTCGGTTCTCAGTTTGTCCAGTCTAACCTGACCGAACCCGATTCAATTTGTGGTTCACTGTTTATAACTAAAAAAAATGTCCCTCTCCCCAGCCATCTCGCCCACTCTCACCCCAGTCTGTCCCCTCCCTCCCTTCCACCCCCTCTCCCCCCTCCTCCTCCCCTTCAATCCGCCCACTCCCCTCCTGAACTTTGAAGACAAACATTAAACCGATCAGACCAGCTGAAAAGAACCAGCCAGACTAGATGTAGTGAAGAAAATAAATCGGTTTAAACCGAAAAACAGTCGGGAAAAAAAGTGAACCGAAAACCGATCGGTTTTGCAAAAATTGACTGATTCACACTGGTTCAAACACTGTTGCCATGCAAGTCGATTTTTTAGCTGAACCAAACCGAACAAGGATTCAATTCCCGATCAGACCGTCAATCCAGTCTGATTCTAATAACACTGGTAATGATGGGTTGGTTGGTTACAACTTACAAATCTAATTAATTCACAACCATCTAGATAAAAATATGGCAAAAAAAAAACATCTACAAAACTCTAAATAGAAAGGAAAAAAAAAACACTTTTGAGTAAATTGCAGAAAACATGTCAACCCAAATCCGACAAATTTATTGTATCATAACTGGTCAAACCCTAAAGAATCAGAACATACACTAGATAGATATTCAAACAGTTACAAAATACTGAGCTACCAAATCATCTGTTTATTATTATTGACAAAATATAGAACAAACTAATGAAAATTGTAGATATCTAATGAAAGCACAATATACTCCGTTCTTGGGGACTGTTTGATACGGACGATCCAACAAGACAGTGGTTAACCATTTCACATGAATCAGGCAAATTCTCCACTTCGGATCCAAGGAATCTCTTTCACTAAAAAAAATGGATCATCAAGATTTTGTTCTGGTCTGACCTTTTATTTTAGACTATGCTTGGAGGGTCCCCTGACCAATTGCAAACAGCACGAGCCCACCGAGTCCTAATGCAATCAACAAGAGGAGCATGTTGGGGAGGGTCGGATTTGTCAGAGGAAGTTCCAACGTCAGACATGAACTCTTCTGGGGTCCACCGAGGAGGGACCGATACTCTTAGCTTCGTCAGTCTCGGTCTTTGCACAGAAGTCTCTCTGCCTGATCCATTCAGATCCGTTTTGGCAATTCCGTTAAAATGGTAAAGATCAAACACCTTCTTACCCATTAATGAATCTTTCAAGCCCCCGAGGTTCTTATCTAGCTCAAGAACAATCTGCCACAACTCACTCCATACAATAAAGCCAGAGCTGCAGAGACTGTCTATTCTCTCAGGAGGTAATCTGAGATCACTTTCTCTTAGGAATTCATGGAATGCTTCCACAGAAATGAAACCCCCCCCTCCACTTTCATCTTTTTCATCAAATTTTCTACGGATGAGATTTTCTCTTTTCTCGAGTTCGTTCTCTTTCTGGACATTTATGTCAAGGGCGAATAGGACAGTGTAGTGGGACTCACTTCCCACGACCCAGATTGGCCACTTGGGGCATTTCAAGTTCTGCCCAACTTTACAGAAGTTGAGAGACTCTAGAAGAGTGAGGAATCCGACTTCTACGCTTGTGGATATGCCTTTCAAGAACATCCCACCACCTAGATCCATTCTTCCGTCAAATACATTCGGCACAGCCTCACCACAGAGCAGCAGATTTACAATTTCCTGTTTCAGAATAAAGAATGAGAAATGCTAAGAAGTATTGACTACTAGAGTGAAAAATATATATATTTTCCACTTAACGAGATTAATGATCTGTTGACTACCTCCATGCAATCACCTTTTTACCTAAAGAGGTAACTTTTTTCACATTCTCTAAGTTCCACTCAAAGTTTCTCAATTTGTACAATTTCCATAAAGACTTAGCCAGTAAAGATATTTGAGTCTGATGGCATTTTTGAAATAATAATATACATACCTGTGAAGCATGTCCAAAGGGGGCGGTAACCAGCGGTAGGGTGGGATCATCCCTGTCAGCTTGAATTGCATCCTTCAAATTAACAACATGCTTCATTAGTTGTATAACTCTGAAGAAGACAGTTCAAGTATGCATTGATATCCTCTAATCTTTATGACACACTTGGGGTTTTAAGTTTTCATATGCTTATGTACAGTTTCATGCCATGCCAACATCACCCAAAGAGTAGTATACTAGAATGTAAATAACTATATATTGATAACACTCTCAAATGAAGTCAATAATTTCACCTATTGCAATGGATAAAATTCATTAAAACGAAACATCATTATTCAATCCATTTATCTTTTTTATTCAAATTATAGACTAAAGGCTCAAAGTTTATCATTACGGTCAATTAAAAACTAATGCCTTCACCAATTTTAGGCATAAAGAGCTAGGGGTTGACATTAGGTTTATCATGGCAAGTATCAAACTATAACATTGGCATTCAGAATTTGAGGCTGAGAAACGTACCAGTCCTCTGGAGAGAAGAGCAGAAATAAGAAACAACATGGCCCCCATCCGACTTTGGAAGAAAGGAAGTGTTGCTTGAAGCCTTTGCAAAATGACTGCTTCTGAAGAATAGGTCTCAACTCTAAGAAACTTCTGTAAATCAGAAGCTGATTCTATACAAATACCTTCTAGAGATTTTGCTATTGCCTGAGTAGTGAGTAAGCCAACATTATATTAGTCTACCAATAAAACAAAAACTACTCCTAGAAAATATATATATAATATATATATATATATGTATAAATACTGATAACAACACCCACCAGTTCCACCCTTTCATTTTATTTTTTCACTTTTTTTTCCTTTTGTGGAAAATTTTATGTTTCGTCTTCCGCCAGTATGGCTTACTCTACCTTGTGCATCTAGCATTACCTTTAGCCGTGAAGAATAACACGAATACTATAGAAGTTTTCCAATTATTAGTCATCAATTGTCAGCATGAAGCCAAAATAAAAGAGCAGACACATTCAGTGACAGGTGAAGATACATACTTTAAGATGAACGTAATGTATCTGCAATCTCAACATTTACAACATACAGGGTATCAACTTTTGTGAACTCACCTCATCTTCTACACTGTTATCTTCCAAGACATCTAGAGTTGCAATAACTGCTGTTTTCCCATTTCCACAAGAAAACAATATCTCACTCATGCTTTTTATTAGTGCCCTGCACAAGATAAAATTAGTTCATGAACATCAATTTTTTTTTTTTGGCCAAAATGAACATCAAAATTCAATATAGCATAATCCTAACAAAAATAAGGTCTTTAAGTTTTAACAATCAGATTTTAGTAATCTAAAGTAAACTATCAGCTAATTCAGTGGAAAGACAAAAGTGGACATGATTTTGTATACACTCAGTAGCAAAAGGAATAAATTATGAAATTAGTTCAAGAATGAACATCCAATGGAGCTAAGTTTAAGGAATTGTTCTTATACAATCCTAAACTATACTGTAGCACGATTATGTTCTACAATCTTTCTCTACATAACACTCATAGTATTGATACAACCAACCTAAGTATGTGTATAATTATACTATTGGTACAATAAACTGACAGTGCACTGAGATGCATGGCAACACAGATGGCTTCATCACCTTAATTTTACATCCTCAGATAGAGAGGAAAAATTATCTGAACCTTGAATCTGACGACTAGCAGGTGTTCTTGGACCAGGCATGCCTGGTAAGGGTCCATTCAGTTCATCCAGAAAGAAAAGGAGGTATTTGAGAACAAATGCCTACATGTAGATACAAACGTTAGGGCAGGAAATGAGGAATGAAAGCAATAGTATTATAGCAGCATGATTCATCACGAAATTTATGAACCAAATTCAGTTAAACAAGTTCAGAGATTAAAACCCAAATTATAATTTATATGCATTATTGTTAAAAACATCATTCACCGTAGTGTCACGTCATTGACTCTCTACAACAATTGTACATCATATATGAGATGCTGATCATGAGTTAATACTACACAAAAAGGCTCAACAAATACACGATATATTTCTTCACCTAAAATAACAGTACTATAAATCTATGGATAGCTGTCAGAAAAATGAAACGGCAAAACACAACAATGTTTTGAGTGACATAAAGAACTCTGAAGTCAGTCAGGCAAGTGACACAAGTCATGAGATACCAGAAGAAGTGCACTTATTAGAAATTCAGGAAATTACTTGTACAGCTGCTAAGACTCCGCATGGCCCACCTTCATGCTGCACAAGGCCCATGGATGTTTCTGGATCAAGGCTAAACCTGATGAAGAATTTCAATGACTCAGATTAGCTACTCAAGACCATGCAATATTGTCTCAGTAAGAAAGAGCAAAACCAATACATCAATGGATAAAAGCTACTAATTAGGCATTTAAACATGCACAAATATCACTTTGAGTTCCAGTTTGCATAACAAATACTGGAACTGCAATCGGACCACTAAATGTATGTAAATAGAAAGTAAATTCACATGATTACTAACATCAGCAAACACTTCATGTCTGTTATCAACAGTATGGTAAGCCAAACTGTGGTTTTAAAGCGTGAAAACCTAAATTTTTGTAGAAACAACAAACATACCCTAATTGACCTTTAACTATATACAAATACCCACATCCCCATCCCCATCCCCACCCCACCACTACCACCACACACACACACACCTTTGCTCATAATAAAGTGACAGAAAGCACTGCATATATTTTGCAAGCAGAAAAATCTCTGTCCTTTTCTGTGAGTTTTTTTGCCTTTTGCAATGTGCTTAGCCTTCAATTCGTTTTTGAAGAAAAAATTAGTGTTTTTTAAATAGTACACTACAGTCTTTAAGTTAGATGCTCTACCTTCTCAAAGCCATCTTCCCAGTGAAGACGGTATGGTGCATACAGTTTGCTCTTTAGAATGCAACTCGCTTCTTAACTGAGAATTTTCCTCTGCTTTCCATGTTTATTTAATAACCTAACACGCCGTTTAACTAACTCTATCTTCCTTTTTCAGTTTGAAATTTTGAAAAATAATATGGAATTTCATAAAAGCGCTCTTCTTAGAACACGGATGTTGTCTAGTTCCAGGTTACATCTAGAAGCAACAATATCTTCTCTTCAAAGTCCTTTTACACTAGCCAAATTTTAGTACTTATGGACACAATAGATATGCTAGCATGTCCACGAATCTCTTTCTCCACTATCTTTTTCTCCCTTACTATGTACATAGGTTAGCACCCCTTGGTGCGTTCTAATGATATATATTCTAACCTTGCAACTTTTTCAAAAATAAATAAATCATATCTTTTAGGAAGTACATCTTATATATAACCTTGTAGTAATTTTGTCACTTATCTGAAATACGCAAAATTAGGTCACTCTATGTTCTCTTTGATCTAAAAAGGTATAACTTATATATGAGTTGCTCCTATTATAAGAAAGGACTTCCTTATCAGGCATATGATATTTAAAGAAAATTATTTTATAGATCTTCATCTCACGATTTATTAAAAAAAAAAAAATCGCGGTTCAATCCAGTCACTCTAATTTAACGTTTCACCTCAAGATACTTCTGAAATTCAGAGTACTACAAAACCCACCCTTAAGCTTTAGCTCATCTGCTTGGATATACATAAAGTGACTAATAAGCTTCATATAGATACATATTTATGAAGCTTGTTCAAATTAGCCATATGACGTAACTTTCAATTAATTATCCTCCTTCCAGATCTCCATAATCCACAAACTAAAGGTTATAATCTTTCCATTTATAATGTTATCAAGGAGTCAATGCCAAGATGCGTGAAGGCAGAAAATTTTGATTTTTTTTTTCTCTTAATGATAATATGTATGAATATCATTAATAACGGCTATACTGTGAATGGATATTCTCTTAGCTTTCTACTCTACATATGGCTGGTTTGCTTCACGTAAATTAGTTCCATGATTAACACGTAGCATATCCAGTGTTGCAACTTGCAAGGGGTAAATTATATCCCTACCGTTGACTATTAAAGAAATTCAATTCTCTAAAAAGAAAAACATTGCTTTCCCAGTATATCCATGGATCAAAATCAAGGAAATGGAATGTACCTTGACTATCCTATATGGTAATGTCATAGGAAAAACTCATGCTTCATTTGTTACTTCAGTTCGAGTGTATGGAATTAAAGTGACTATATACTTTCTTTTAATATTTTATTTCATTCTTATGCATGCCAATGGAACATTAGGATTCATTGTATTAGAACCTGTTAATGTGTGTATTTAAGAGAGTACTACAAAGTAAATTATATTTTATTTCCGCTAGAATAACCAAATGGATTCCACGTATCATTACCGACAACAAACTCCCAAACAATAGAGGTATCACCATGATGATTAATATAACTATGATTATTCTTACAAAGGAATTTTCTGTTCGTGCCTAACATATCTCATCTAACCAAATACTAGTATTATACTATGCAGTAAATATTCTACTAAACTTGCACGAAGTGGTTTATCGTGAATTTTGTCGTCATCTTAGAACATCGAAGGCATAGATTCCCGCCAATTTCAGTTTTCATCTCCTCATTTATGGCCAATGGGCATTCAGTAGTTTCCATGTCTTCACTAACTTAATTCAAAAATTATTTTTCTAAATGTCCTTTTTTAAGTCCTCAGCAAGTCCCTTCTTTTAGGTTTCTATTTATGCACCTAAACTATACACGGATTGCATGCACCCTGGAATAAGAAATGATTCAGGCATCAACCTCAACTCCATAGAACTGCTCTAACTTAGATTACAATTCAACAACACTAAAATGTGAGAGATTGACACGATATTCACTCCTCCTAGAGTTGATACTTTATAGTTTATACTTAGCCAACTTTAGATCCGCTATATCCAATTCCACTGACAAAATTGTTCATCCATTTGTTACTAAAACGCCAATGAAGCATGGAAAGAAAGAAGGGCTAGTAAAATCAATGCTTAGATCAACTATTTCCAAATTACATTAAACACCATTCGTCTAGCGCACGAATGAAGCAAAGAAAAAGGCAAGGCCTAGTAAATTCAAGTATTCACCTGGAAATCAATCAGTGTAACTGTAACATAGTGTCATACCTTATGCCCTGGTTACTCCACTGAGCAAGAATGCCTTTGGACACATCATTACCGAAAACCACCGAAAAGAGCTCATGCGCTTCACCAGACGTTAATTCTCTTCCCGATTTCTCCATTTCAATTTTCCGAACCGAACTCTTTTCCCCAGACCGTACTTCCGTTTTCTGAGCAGAACCCTTGCTCTCCTCCTTCTGCGGGATCAGAGAAGGTGGAGGCAAAGATGCAGCAACGACAGGGGAGGCAGGGGCACTCCTTAATGCCTGCATCCGCTTCTCAGCAGCAGCTGCCATCAACTCCCGCTGCGTCCGACGTCGTTCCTCCGGCGCGGAGGGTTCTGCAGCGTCCCCAGGCTTGCTCCGCTTGGGCTCCGGCGGCGAGAACTGCATGCTCATGCTAAGGGCGAGTTTGAGATCCTCGTCTTCCTGATCGGCCATCGGTCGTAGGCAAGGCAAGGCAAGGATCTAGGAAATTAGGGTTGGATTCCTGGCTTACCACGCACTCCTAGCAGGATATGACTCGAAGAGACTTGGATCAAAATGGAAGCTTTAAAAATCCTGACTCACAAAGATTGCTTGGCTTCATTAGGAAAGAGGATTCCCATGGGAAGGAAACCAGCAAGAATACATCTCATACCCCTGTCAATTGGTGGTCGGTCATGACTCATGTCCGTTACAGACACTACGTCGGGATTTTTTTATATTATTATCTATCTATCTATATATATATTATTAAGGACCGATTATTTTTGTAAATGTTACAGATAAATTTACATAAATATCTTAATTTACACAAATACTCTAATGGGTTTATATTTAACATGACTATTTTGATAATTTAAATATTTTCTCAAAATGTTATCATTATATTTTTTTATAGTTTTGTAGATCTTTATTTTTAAACTTGACTAATTTTATAAATTATATAAATATTCAAAACAACTTACTATTACTATTCATAATGTAAACATAAATACTTTCAATATTATAACCTTGTAATTTTTTAGGCTAAATGTATTAATTAACAAATGTTAATAAATTATTAATTTTTATTTTTATTATCCACTTATGTAAATTTTACTTACTTTTATGGAAAATATACTTATTTTGCATATTTAATAATATAATTTGTATAATTGAAATACAAGTTAATTATCATTATGAATGAATTTAAAATTTAACACATTAACAAAAAAAATAATTATTAATATATTTGCTTAATACTTTTTCCTTTATAATTTTTTGGAACTTTGTTCTTTTATATTTAACTTATTTCATGGATTAAAAAAAATACTATTTGAATAATTGAACAAAAGTAAAAGTTACTATTAGCAAAATAAATATATTTTAACTAATGCTTTTAACCTTTTGTTTTAACTATAAGACAATAACAGCTTATATAAAATTATCAAAATTAAATTAAAATTATTAATTAGCATCATATCAATAATTAATCATATTCATTTTTATTATTGAATTTTAAACTTTAAGTTATTTCCACAAAAACCATACGTAATCCATATATATTTGATAATAATAATCGTATAGTGAAAATAGAAATTCAATTATTATGAAAAATAATAAAAATTACTGATATCTTTAACATTTTGTTAAATGCAATTCAAATATTAAAGTTATATTTAAAATAGTAATTACCATTTCATAAATGATTATTGATATTTATTTTTACTATCAACTTATGTATTTTTCAATTAGGTTTATGAAATAAATACAATTAATCTTTATGTTTTGTACTATTCTTGGTATAATAAAAATATAAGTGTAATTACTATTAAAAACAATATTTTTATTATTTTATTAACAATTTCTAAAATGTAATTATTTTTATTATTTATAATATAATAAGGATTTATATTATATTAAATAACTAATATATAATTATTAAATTTTATTGTTTTTATTATTATATACTAGACTCCGGCACGCGCTACGCGAGTGCACGGTGCACGTTGTTGCCGTTTGTCTTGCTTGAGGTGTTAGGATGACATGTTCGATCTGATTCCTAGGATAGTACAGGAATTAAACACTTGATTAAAAATATTATTTGAATTGTAAGACTAAACTTAAATTACCTAATATAATGAAATAAAATTAATTATTTTTAAGAAATTGCTTGAGCATCCGGGAGCAAGAACCATTACTAAAGAGGTTCCCGGATGCTCGAGCAATTTCTTAAAAATTAAAACAAAAATAATTTTATTTCATTATATTAGGTAATTTAAGTTTAGTCTTACAATTCAAATAATATTTTTAATCAAGTGTTTAATTCTTGTACTATCCTAGGAATCAGATCGATCATGTCATCCTAACACCACACGCAAGACAAACGACTATAACGTGCACGCGCATAACGCGTGCTGGAGTCTAGTATAACCATTAGGAAAATACACTTAAGTGGATTCTAGAACTTTCATGTTAATTTTATTTTAGATGGTATAAGAAATGTTTTCTATAACTATTCATTGAGTGGATGAAAATTGACTCTTATAGAACAATATAGGTACATAAACAATATGATTAGTAGTAAATGAAAATAGTATAATCAAATTATCAAATACAATTAAAGAAAATTAAGATGTATATCTTTCTCCTAACTATAACAAAATTGAAAAGTTAATTGATATAGTTAAATGAAAAAAAAAATATAATAATTAAATTAAATTACCATGCACATTTTCGTCATTACTATAACAAAATTGAAAAGTTAATTGATAAACCTAACAAAATATTGTGTAGACTCCGTTCGAGTATATATATTGATAATTCTTTGAAATTCCATTTCGTAACCAAAACTTTTGTTGGTGACTACATATAATATTTTTGTTAGTATGCATGGGAAAGTAACATATAATTATTTGTGACTAAGAATATGAGCAAACAAATATATGTCGATATTTGATAAAGTTGACCTTGCACATTGTTGTAGTCATTTATAGTCATACTATGAGTATTTTTACTCACATACCATGTCATACTATTTTATCTCATACCAACTATCACTTAATGTCCGACCTCAAACTTTCTATGAGTATTCATATTGATTATTACAAATCTACCTTGATAACATCAACTATCGCTTAATGCTCAATCTCGAACTTTCTATAAGTAATATCACTCACATACCATGTCATACTATATCATCTCATACAAACTATCGCTTAATGCTTAACCTCGAACTTTCTATGAGTATTCATACAAACCTCGAAATTTCTATGAATATTCTCACCCCGACAACATCCCTAGGATTTAGTCCTATGTGCTCATACCATTTGAGATTTAAGATGTACGCTCATAAGTCAGAATTTGTCAATGAATGCATTCAATATACTTTAAGATATCTTAACACCTCACACACGACAAATACTTATCATATTTGTTTCTAAGATTATGATAAAATAATATATGTCGATATTTGGACAAAATTGACAGGCCCCAGGATTTGAAAACCTGAGAACTCTGACACCTTCACCCTTTCTTTGAGTATTTTACTTCCAACATTCGACTTTTGTTTAAGTATTTTACTTCCAACATTTGACTTTTCTTTGAGTATTATACTCCCGACATCCGACCTTTCTTTGAGTATTGTACTCCCGACATCCCCAAGATTTGAACCTGAGCACTGTTACTATTTATGATTTAAGACGTACGCCTTAACCAACTGTCTCATAAGTCTGAACATGTCAATGAATACATTTAATATACTCTTAAGACATTCCACATCGGATTGACTTTTCTATGAGTATTATACTCCCAATATCCGTCCTTTCTTTGAGTATAGTACTCCCGACATCCGACCTTTCTTTGAGTATTGTACTACCGACATGTGACCTTTCTTTGAGTATTGTACTCCCGACATCCGACCTTTATTTAAGTATCATACTTTCGACATCCCCATGTTTTGAACATGGGCTCTGTTACTATTTATGCTTTAAGACGTACATCTTAACCAACTATCTCATAAGACATAACATGTTAGTGACGACATTTCATATACTCTTAAGATATCTTAAGAATTTCACTACCATATCTATGAAACGACGACTATTAAAAATCTACTGTGACAACATCAAGAAATTACCACTAAAATTTGCACAAAAAAATAAAATTAGACATTTGATTAACTTTTCCTTATTTTCTTATTTTGATATTTTCAGAGTTATTTTTTACTTTAATATTTTCAGAGTTCATAAAGTAAGGTTGAGAGTTAAGTATATTCATATTTTAATTTTAGATAAATTTGGAATGTATGGTTAAGTACATAAATACTCGTAGAGTCTAAATTTGACCATCTTAAAAATATTTTGTAAGGATAATAAATAATAAACCCTGAAAATTAATATTGATTTTTATATTTGAGTAATTCGTAAAATATTATTTCAACACATCATCGGGGTTATTTTATTTTTTGTAGTCAAATAGTTTTGCTACTTTTTTCTCGACATGTAATACCTAAATTTTGGAGTAATAATATATTAACAACTTTTGGCAACTGGAATCATCTATGCATTTATATTAGTAATACTAAAAAAATCTATAAGTATTTTTTAACATTTTAATAATCTCATTATTTGAAAATACTCTATAAATACATAATTATCATTTTAAAAAATGTATACATGAATCAAATATCTCCTTTCAATTTGGTTTTAATGTTTCAAATTTGATTAATTATTTTATATTTATTGCTTCACGTGATACATTATGTATATTCAACATATAAATATATGTCAATTTTGATAGATTTTAATTATATTTTAATTATTTAAATTTATAGATGAAATATATTTTTATAACGATAGTGCTCACAATTCAAAATATCTTAATTTTTTGGAAAGACGAGAAAATGTTTTGAAGAAAACAAAATCTATATAATTGTAGAGACATTAAAAAGTCACAATTACCAAAACAATATTACGACTTGAGATCATAATATACCGTTATCATTATTATATAAGATTTGTAAAGTTATATAAAATAACAAATATAATTATTAAATAAAATAAATTTTAAAAAAATGGGATAAATAATAAATTAGATTTCTTCTTCCACTCTAATTTAAATTTCAAACTTGCTTATATTGTAAATATTTGACATATTAATTCTCTTAGTTGTAGATAAAAATTTAATTTTTATAAATGATCTAAGTCATTAGATTCACTGTTGTAGATGAAACGATCTAAATTTTCTTAGTTGTAGATGAAACTATAACTTTTATAAATGATCTAAGTCATTAGATCCCCACATTTCTCCAAGATGCGATCCTGGCCCCTTACTTCATTTCGCATGCACCGTAACTTGTTGCGGAGGCGTTGGATCAACCCAATAAATACTTTGAATTTTCACCTTATCTTTCATGATTGCATAGATGTCCTCGAGAGATTACGGTGGTTGCTAGGACTTATCCCCGATTATCTCCTCTGGCTCGAAAGACGGACTTGCAGGTGCCGAATAGAACGTGTGAACGTATTCCATTGGAGACGATGTTTTCCACATTCCAGAAGTCAAACAAGACATCAAGGAGAGCCCAATTAACTTTGTTGTTTGCGAGCTTGTGAACCTCGTCAATTTTCTCGTTCACGTGTTTTTGATCCCTTATTGTCATGGCTTTTCATATTCAGACAATTTCGACCGTAGGGGGTTGTATGACCTTAATGTGACAACAATAATTTCTTTGTTTCATCATTACCAAAGATGGTGCGTGAAACGTCTTAAAGATATAAGACAGAATGAACGAAACTTACATTTGTTTTTAAAAATGCAATGCAAGTGAGAGAATGTAAATTTCAGTACTAAGGTTCGTATTACATTTACAGAAGTCTGAAATATATAATACAAAATGCCCAATCCTATACATGTCATCATCTAGGGCCAAAACAAAACACATTTACATAATGGGTCAAACTTCCATCTACAGTTGTTGGGCTGACTTCTAATTCACAACAGTTGGGTCAAATCTTCTACATGAATTGTGGGTCAATCTTGCATCTAAATACTTGGGTTGAATTCCCATTTACATCATTTAGGCCCAAAAATGCAACAAACATAAAACTGTAGAAGGTTAAACACGGTGGAGCTTTTGTTATAAAGGGATGGAATTTCTGGGTCCTCTGAACTGGTGGAACCTCACCCCTATAGAGGATCACATGTCATTCCGATCATCGAGTTGAATTTTTTGGGTGCGTGTCGGCGGTCCAAACTACTCCGCGCGCATTCCCAAACAAAACTTCCTAAGCTTTTAATGTGCTCCAGGTCTGAGTCGGTAATGGTAACCATCGTGGTGTGTGCAAAACAAGTTTTTTTTTTTAATTATTACAATTACATTGCCTTTTGGGCAAGATTTAAAACTGCAAGCATGAGCAAATGGTTAAAACTAGGTCTGACAATTTATGACACGACACGATTAAACGACACGACATGTTTGTTTTAAGCATGTATGAGTTTGACTTCAACGGATTCTGTGTCTAAACAACTCTTATACGTTTAGACACGATTAATAATCGTGTCTAAACACACCAGATCTGCAGATATCTATATAAACATGATTAACTAATCGTGTCGTGTCGTGTATACATGTGACACGTTCAGGCACATTTAAGTATAATAATAAGGGTTAATTACCTCAACCGTTACCTATGTTTGACAATGTGACTGAACCGTTCAAACTTGAGCTCAACCGTTACTTAAGTTGACACATGTGACTGAACCGTTACTATGACCTAACTGACGTTATTTCTTCCCGTTAAGTACCACCATGTGCTTGTCACGTGATATAGTTGTAATTTAAAGTTCCGAAACTACCCTCTTGTCTACTTAAGCAGCTGTTCTTAGGTCTGCTGTTCTTAGGTCTGGAGAATTCCATATGGATGTCGATCGATAGCTCCAAGAATTCCAGCACACGCTCGAAGCTCCTGCTCCTTCTTCGTTCCAGCACACGCTTCTTCGCTCCTTCTTCTTCCTGCTCCCTTGCCATTGCCGGACCCACGGAAACCCTCGAATCTCTCTACTCGTCTCAAAGCTCCCTTGCCATTGCCATCAAACGCGCTCAGAAGGACGAAGCTCAAACCTTCAAATTGGTTACGGGGTACCTCAAACCTTCAAATTGGTGAAGCGATTGTTTATTTTCAGGGAGTTAACTTGACACAAACAAGAAGGCGATGAATATTCAGGTACTTTTGCTGCAGCTCTTCTTCATGAATCATGAATATGCAGGTCCTAAGAATGCCTGTGATTTCTCTACACGTTGATGAGGTAATAATTTATTCTGTGGATGTTTGTCTTCTGAAAATTGCCCTAATGTGAATATATATATCATCTATTCTTGCTGAAATTTACAGGAGAACGGGCAATACAAAGGCGTGAAATTAGATTCTGGTCAAGACTTATTCAGCAGTAGACTAGTTCTAGGTCCATCTTTTGCATTTCCATTGAATACTGCATCTTCTCCAAAAGGTCCCACTGAGGATTCTGATAAAGTATCGAGTCAGAATCGTGTGATTACAAAAGTTGCCAGAGGAATATGCATTACAAGCGCTTCTTTGAACCCGATTATTTCAAATTTCCTCGTGGTGTATCCTCCAAAATGTAAGTTGTAGTCGTTCAAGGACTCTGTTTTAGTGGAAAAAAACAAAGCTTTGACTCTCTTTCAGGTGTTTTTTGGATGCAGCTTTGTTTCAGGAGCAAACTACGGTTGTCCGGCTTCTCCAACTTGGCAGTGATCTTGCTGTCTGTCCAAGATTCTGCCTCTTATACATGTGTACCTTCAATATTTGAAATAATTTTGTTATTTAGTCTTCCTAATCTATCTTGAGGATTGGAGTTAATTACGATTTATTCCAGAAGTTTTCTTCTGTATGTTACATTTAGGAACGTTTCTATTTTAGGAATCGGGCTCATGCTCCAGAAATACGGACTGTGTCCAGCAAATTGCAGCAAAATATGGACTGTGTCTGTAACTGAATTGTGTTTGTAAATGAACTGTGTCTGTAACTGAAACTGAAGGATGAAGAACAATGTGTATTTTGCGAAGGTGGTGACTTATCTTTTCTGAACTGTGATTAAAAGGTGACTTAAGTTTGAGCATTGTGATTAAAAGGTGACTTATGTTCGACGTACTGTGATTAAAAGGTTACTTAAGTTTGGACATTTTGTTACCCAACCGTTACTAAAATACAGAATACATCCGAAAACACAGAATCCATAATAATCCATCAAAATTCAGAATTCAGAATACATCCCAAAACATGGTTCAACACAAATACATTCCATGGTACACAATTCAACCCTGTTCCTAGCCTCAGTTTGCTTGACAGATGCAGTATCCCCTTTTCTAGAAGAAGCTCTTGCAGCTTTAGCTTGGGTAGAATTCACCATAGAGGAGGCCCCAAATGAGCCAACAGGGGTGGCTTTATTTGGTTCTGCTACAACCAAGAGCTTCTTGAAGGGCACGCCGAGGAGAGTTCCTTTTATTGTACACAGTCTTTGCTCCCAGATGCAAGCAAAGATCCCATTTTATTGTACCTAAGTGCACAAACAGCTCCCTTATGCCCATTTAATGTTGTCTTGACGGAAGCTTTCACGGTATCCCATATTCTTATGCTACCATCTGCATAACCACTTGCCATCTGAAAGGATAATAAAACAATCTCCAGTTATTGATAAAATTAACATTGCCTAAAATAATAATAATAATAAAGTTACCAATTAGCAAATCCTTTTGATGAAAGGCACATATACAAATAAGAATGTGCAGTTGTAAGTTAAGACCTTAGTCACCATGACCATTTTAGCAATCACTGAAGTTTACTTCTTAAGCTGACTTCTAGGAACTGCTAGATATCAGCGACAAACATTTGAAGCAGCAAAAGTAGACAGCATAGCACTTAATAAACTACATTTCCATCTATATAATTCGAAGCTTGCACCATTAGAGCATTAATTTTATTTTGGTAATGATAATTCTCAAGTTTGTTCAATTAACTCTCACCCACTTCATCAATTAACTTCATCAAGTTTGTTCAATCGATTACTGCACATTTCATCGAATTAACAGCAAAATCATCACCACCACCCACTATCTTCACGACAAACAACATATTATGCAGAATCGGAAATTAACGAAGTGAAACAGGGTAGAAGAACACAAACCCAAGTCCGAAAACAGAAAGAATGTGAAAATCCACACAAACCGAAGTTCAATCGAAGCAAAAACACAAACTTACTTCCAGTTGCAGTTCCGAAACGCAATGTCGCCGAGGAGGGTTCCTTCCGTGCTGAAAATCGACACTATCGGGGCGGAAGGAGGTCTGCAAATTTCAGTTGGAGAGAAATGGGAGTTGATAGGAAGTTTTGAGTATGGAGATGGTTATCAAACGAGGGAGAAACGTTGCAAAGTGACAAGAGGGCATTATTGTCCTTTCAAATGTCTTCAAATCGTTTTAATTAGGTCATGTGCTGTGCACGTGACACTTTGACAGTCAGATTTGACGGAAAGTTCATGGAGTAACCTTTCAGTCACATCTTCAAACTTAAGTAACGTTTCAGCTACACAAAAAAAGATGAGTAACCTTTTAATCACATGGGTCAAACATAAGTAACGGTTGAGGTAATTAACCCTAATAATAATAACAAAAAATTGAAATACCCAATTGTTTTTTAATATTGAACTTTGAAGACCTTACTTTGTATATATGGATTTGTGTATATATCTGCTTTAAAGCGTATATGAGTTTTACCTTAACGGGTCCTGTGTCTAAACAACTCTTATACGTTTAGACACGATTAATAATCGTGTCGCGTTTGTGTTTGAATATTTGAGACACGTTTAAGACTTATCCGTTTAGACACGAGACATGTGTAAACACGACACGATTAGACATGACACGACATGATTGTCACCCCTAGTCAAAACATATAGGGTAAAATATAATATAGCAAAGCAAACATGACAAAGTCTAAACCGGACCGAAAAATGAAAGAGTATTGGCGAGCGACGAGTCCGATCGAGCGAGGTTATCAACAGGACCGAAAAATGAAAGAATCGCCACCGATTAATTAAAGGCTAATCGGAATCCTAAAATTTGCATAGGGTACATAGTGTTAACATCCTAGGGCTTGGAAAGTTCTACGTCCATATAATCGAGTTCAGGGGTTTAATTTCGTCTTAAGAGCTCGCGAGCTCATAATCCGCACTTTTGGTAATTTAATTTGCTTTTGAATTTTTATTTTTCCAATTTACCCAAATTGCTCGTTTTAATCATGCTTGGTCAAAAAAAATTACATGCATTTTTTTTGAAAATTAAATAAATCATGTACAAGCATTTTTTTATGAGTTAATTTAAAAATAAATAAACAAGAGGAGAATAAAGTTAATCGTATTCAAAAAGAGTGGTTTAACTTTGAGATCATTTTAAGATGTGTCAAACGTATACGAATGATTTTGAAAATACAAAGCATATTGGACTAATTTGTGACACCTTGAGAAGTAATGGGATGTCCAAAAAGGTTTAGGGACCAAGATGCAATTATTTAAAATTTCGAGCTGATTTGGAAAAATCTTTTAAAAATTGCTCAAAACTTTTCTGGTTTGGTTTATAACACTCGGTAAAGTCCCAAAATCACTTAAGAGTCCAAGAACTGAGTTGTAATCTTCATCAAAGTTTGGGAATGACCTAAGTCATTTTCGAAAATATTATTGTTTTGACCGAAACAACCCCCATAACTTTCACAAATGTCTAAAATGACACCAAAGTTATACTGAACTTAAACCCGAGCACGATTCTTATATGAAATATAACTAATAGCACATAATATTGATAATACAAATTTCATTCACATTAAGAAATATGAATACAACATTGAACACGAGATAGATATACCTAAGTCATTCGGAGTTTATATACCATACGAGGGACCGAGACCGATAATCGTCGATTTTTCTTCACTCAATTTATCTATATTTTTTCACTCACTATAACTCAAATCCTCACTTTTAATCTTTGACCCTTCCCCCTTCAATTGTCGTGGCCTTCCTCTCCTTGTAGAGTTTTCCTCATCCAAGTAGATGATAAAACATGAACAATACATAGTGGATGGCAAATGTGGTAGCAATTTGGCAAAGGTGATTGGCAATTGGGAGGACTTTTGGTGTCATTGGGGAGGATTTGGTCAAAAGATGATGGTGGATGAGCAAAAGTGATCAAGTGGGTAAAGGTGATGGCAATTGGGAGGACTTTTGAGGCAATTGGCGAGGCTTGGTCTTGGTTAAGGGGTTTGGGGTTTAAGGTTTGGTTTAGGGGTTAGGGTTTAGTTTTGTTTTTTAGGGTTTAGGGGTTTGGGTTTAAGATAAAGGTTTAGGGTTTTGAGGTATAAGGTTTAGAGTTTGAGGTTTAAGGTTAAAGTTTAGGGTTTGGGGTTTAAGGTTTAGGATTTGGGGTTGGGGGTTGGGGGTTTAAGGTTTAGGGTTTATTTTATTATTTTTGTTTTTTTATTCGTCTCGATTTTTCTGGCTCGGATCCTCGCGTATAGTATTTTGACCCCGAGTCAAAATCAGGTGTTTACACATATGTTGATTTTTCTAAGAGCGAAGATGAAAAGTCATTTTACATTGATCTTAGTAGTTGATGACTTGATGTTTGTGAAAACTCCCATCTAGATGTTCTATTACATCTATATTTGGGATAAAATGACATTTTTGCTAACTTAATCTTATTAAGTTACAAACTGATTACCAAACATTTTACTTGTTCTTTACATTCTCTTTGTGGCAGTGTGTTTCCCTGGGATTGAAGCATGAACTGGAGCCATCATCTCTGCAAACTTATTTGGAGTTGTTCTTGCAGGGCTTATAGTGATTGTGATGGTGAACCTTGACCTTGCTGAAGAAGTCATTCGGGGCACCAAATGGAAGCAATTGATATTTTCAATATTAATTTGGTGGTTGTGGACATCATAGTATGCTACTTACCGCCTGTTTTGGTTTAGTATAGGGTAGTTTTACTTCAAGTTGTCCGGTGAAAGACAATTGTCTGATATGGGGTGAGGGAAGAATTTTGAATTTGTAAAATATAGTGCTTGGATCTATAAATCGTGTTCATGCAATCTTATATTCTTTATGAACAGTAGTAATTCCTCTATTTCTCAATTTACATCCGTATTTTTCGATTTTTTAAAAAAATGAGTCTATTACCGACAGAAGTTTTCGTCGGCATAACATGTATAACGACCAAATTGATTTTGTTGGCAAAAAGGTATTTACCGACGAAAAGTTTTCGTCGGTAAGAATTTATTTGTCGACGAAATCGTCTTTGCCGACCAAATCGATTCTGTCGGTAAACTTTGTCGACGGGGCATTCGTCAACAAAATTCTATATTTACCGACGAAATTATTTTTTGCCGACGATTTTTTTACTTTTACCGATGGAAAAATTTCGTCGGCAAAAATGAAAATTTCAGTTGTGTTTGGTTGCTTGAGGACGAGTATTTGGTGGTTCTATGACTTTGTTGTCACGTTCTCACAGACGACGCTAATGTTAAATCCTAGTGAATCTGTGTAATGCTCTAAATTTGCAGGAAGGAAAGCTCGAATTTTATTTGTTTCCCCTTCTGCTGATAAAATTACTTGGTTTTTAGAGAGCAAATAAAAAACATGTAGCATAAAAAAAAAATCAGATCTCCTTTTAAATGAGGTAGTAATATGGTATTTATATGGATACTTAATGTGGATTCAAGGTTATTTCCTTACCCTGTTGAGTCATCTGTGAGACTTACACAATAAACGATGGTACCTTTCTATCTTGACAACATCTCATGTAGTTGTATTAGTATGATTTGTATTTATTTCGCACCTTTAATGCATTCTATCCTTTTATCTATGGATCAGATACACTATATAAGTGTCACTTCCATTATATTAGTAGTGTCACCATACTATGGACGACATACGCCTTATCGGCGTCACTCATAGTATTTCAGTCATATAAGTCTCCCTTTTGTTATATTTTTTACGTCATCACCACTTACATGCTCTCAAGTTTTAGGTGGATCACAAATAGGGACAGTCGATGCTTGGTTTTCAACTATCAACACCTCATATCCATCCACCTTGTTGTCTTGCTTGCCTTTAGTCTTGTTTTCGACGATTTAAATGGAGGTAGGAGTCAAGATTCTAAGTAGATTGATGCTTGTTTGTTTGGATGAAATTCTCAACTTTGACCAGCTCTGAATTCTGGGTTGAAAATGAAATTGTTAGGTAGTTAAATTGAAGTCAGTAATTAAGTAGTCATTATTTGATGTCTCGTTTCTGTAACATCCCAATGGATTTTTTTTTAATGATTTCCAAATTTCTATATCTAATGCTTCTTTTCTTCTTATCGTTTTCAGCTAAATTTGAGGAGTCAAAATCCTTAATCAACGAATTTCGTTCAAGAACTGAACAAACAAGACAAGACATCTATAATGAATCATATTTAGCACGAGATGTTCCAAGTTCTTACGAACTCATTCCGCTACAGACTAACCAGAACACAACAATAGTGGGACACCGATCTTTGTGCAGAGAATACAAGGTCGAAGAGACACCGATCTTTGTGCAGAGAATACAAGGTCGAAGGGATACCATTGTCAACTAGTTCATCTGCAATTCCCAAGCTTGAAGGGATACAAGGTGGAGATTTGTGGGTAAACTCGTCGTTTTTTAATTCATATTTATTAAAATAAGAAGATATCATGTGCTTCCTAACTATTAGTAATAAGGAATATTAATCTGAAAGAACATGATAATTTTGGATCAAATAATAATTTAAAAAAATTATATATAAACCCTACAATAACATGCAAGATTTTTAATAAACAAGAAATTGCCTCTTTTTTTTTAAAACTGAGGTCGTGAGTTGCACGGTCTTTTTAAAGCAATTTCGTCCATTCACCGTAACAACTTCGTGTAAAAGGAAAAATGAGACGATCACCTTCCAAGATACAACAATGTCATGAAGGAGAAAACAACAAGATGCTTGACCGTACTGAACAATACCTGAACTTGGACTTAGACGGAAATTTAGAATGAAATATGAAATGACCAAATCTAAAGCAACTTCACCAATGTAATTTTCACATTTTTTGTGTGTTCTAAAAGGTGAAGACGCATTTTATATATAGGGTTTAAAGGGCACTCATTATCATAATGATCGCCCTTAATTAAATTGTAACCCTACAAATTAATATGCAAAACTGAAATAATTATTTTAGTATAAACCAAAATATTACAACAGTTATAACTAAACCAGTCATAAATTAATTAATTTACAGCAATCAGAAGAAAAAAAATCGCTAGGATTTTTATCGAAAAAATTGTGGGGTTTAGGAAAACTTGGCTCACGCATGACATACTTTTCAAACCCATCATCGTGTCAGCATGATGGAGCGCACTCGTGAGTTGAACAGACCCGGGCGTGCCAATCTGGTTGATTTGCACCTCCTTTATATAGGGTTTAAGGGCACTCATTATCATAATTGTCACCCTTAATGAAATTCTAACCCTACAAATTAATATGTAAAACTGAAATAATTATTTTAGTATAAACCAAAATATTACAACAGCTATAATTAAACCAGTCATAAATTAATTAATTTACAACAGTCAGAAAAAATCGCTAGGGTCTTTATCGGAAAAAATGTGTTGTTTAGGAAAACTTGGCTCACACAAGGCATACTTTTCAAATCCATCATCGTGTTTGCATGATGGAGCGCACTCGTGAGTCGAACATACTAGGCGTGCCAATCTGGTTGATTTGCACCTCCGGGTACGCGAGAGAGCACCTTGTCATGCAAGTTCTTATACTCTTACGAAGTGAAAACCCTTATATATTGGCAAAAATCCAACATTCCAACAGGTGTCGAACTGAAAATTAAGCATAGATTGTCATTTCTTATACAAAATCATTTGAGTTTGGATTAATTTGGCCAGATTCCAAAATGAACCCAAAATCCACCAATTAATAAATAAAACTCAATTTTCCAACACTGACATAAAAATCTAATGGCTAATTGAAGAAGTGATCAAATAATCATATCTTGAAATATAACTAAGCATTTAACAACGCCAAAAAATGTAAATGATCAAACTATAATGTTGGTCCATATATTAGTCAATCATTTCATATTATCGTTAATTATGCATGTGATATGCACATGACACTTTAGTTTCGAGAAAAAAAATGGATCAACAAACCCATACCTGCTTTTGTGAAAATTTCCTTCCTCATAAACACCTTAATTGTCTCTTTTCCTTCCACACTTCTTTCTTTCATTATTCTCACGTGGTTCTCAGTCTACCCTCTCCCTGGAAACTTCCTTCATCGTCTAAGCGTGCTTCAGTCCTCAAGTAATAAGAAATTAAGAACGTGTCGCATAAATTGTTCTATGCCAAAGAAAATCGTATATACGAGAATCCTACCACCAATCTTGCACGTAAATTTTTTTCTGTAACCAGCATGCTTCAAAGTTCTTATCTTCATAAAATGTATTTTTTTTTCCATCCCTTTGAATAGTAATTTCGTTAATGCATTGAGGTTTCTGTTCCAAAGATCGTTTCCTGTCCGAAATCAGTTTAGGCTTCATAGATATTAAAGTTGACACTTTTACTTACTATTCTTGTTGAATTCAGCTTCATAGATTGTGGTTGTTCAGTTAACTAGAAACTGGAATTGAATTGTTCTTTGGGAAAAAGTCTAAAAATGGTCCAACATGTTTGCACAAAACTTTAGTTGCATCAACATGTTTTTTTTTGTGATGGTTAATGGTCTAACATGTTTGAAAATTATGGTAATTGGTATCTCCGTTACTTTTCAGTTAAAATATTCCGTTAAATATTTTTCATATTTGCAAAATCAACTGGATATTTTTCTAAATGTTATAACTAAACCCTACATACTTACACTAATGTTACAAACAAGTCCCGGCTCGATTCGAGCCACACCGGGGGTCGCCTAGCTAGCTAGGGTTTAAACCCATACCAGGTCCCCCTAATTTAGCAAAAATATTCGGTTAATTTTGCAAATTTGAAAAATATTTAACGAAAATTTTAATAGAGAATTAACGAAAGTACCAATTTCCATCATTTTCAAACATGTTGGACCATTCAATACATTTTGGGTTGAAAAATCATTTTGTGCAACCATGTTGGACAATTTTCACTCTTTTCCCTTGTTGTTTGTCTTCTTAAGTTGAATCTGAAAAGTAATTTTCTGATGTACTAGGATTGGTGAAAGAAGTGGATATCGTTTATAGTCTTTAGATTAGACACACTGGTAAATGGGTGGATCGTGATAAAGTTAAAGTGCATGAAGGACAAGTTGAAACAATGGAGATGAATGCGGATGACCTAGATTATGTTTGTTTGCAATGCTTGTTAATGTGTTATTGTGAGCTTAGTGCTAAAGGGACAATTTGACATCTCCCGCCAAATGGAAATGTAGAAAATGACCTTCAAATAATCAAAAAATGATGCAAATGTACTTCAGATGTTACAAAATCATGTAACAATACCTATAATTAAATTATTTGTTATGCCTCTCTTTGATGCTCTCATTCAGTATAAGTCCGCCTTTGTAGAAAATATATGTTTGATGGTTGTTGGTCCATCAATTCAGTACAAAAAGGAGGTAGCATAGGAGTGTAATTGGCAAGCACAAGGTTCATGTTGAAAAGAAATTTGATACCATTGGTGTTACAGGAAAAGAGAAGATGTATGCAACTATATCAACGATGGATGACTCCTCTGATATTAACGACATAAGAGATTATGATCTCTCATATTCAGATCAAGCTTGGGAACCATCACACAACCCAACCAACGAGAAGAGCGATGAGGATGACTTAGTGGATCTAAATCAATCATCCAACTCTTGGGGAAGAAAGTCAATGACGATAAAGACTAGGGTATCTAGTACGAAAAAGATGAGTGGGTCAAGTGATGAATATGTTGAGGTTGATGCAGGGGTTGATGAAGTTGGTGACGAAATGACAGACGCAGGATTTGTCAAAGCATTGTAAGACACTGGATATGTAAGAACTTTCTTGGATAATTCGACAACAACCGAATTTGTGGAATGGTATCATTAGAGTTGAGATAAAGAGGAGGTTTGGATTCAATGTGTTCAGATGGGTTGAATTTCATGGTATAAAATTGACGATGTAGATAATCAATAGATACTAGGGAAAGGAGTTTGCGATGGTAAGGGACCATGCATATACTTTGTTGATGCATAATCCTGGAAGCACAATCGTTGTGCATGTTTATTCAATTCCAAACCCACTGCGACCTAGGTTTGAGCGATGTATTTCTGCCTATAGGCATGTGTTAGAGGGTTTAGAAATGGTTGTACGTCATTCACATGTTTGGAGGGTTGTTTTCTGAAGGGTTTGGATGACACAAATAACATATGGAGATTTTGAAGGTAGAAACAACAAGGCATGGACATATTTGAAAATTATTGATGCAAATACGTGGAGTCGATACCAATTTGGTCATGCATCGAAGACTGGCTTAATGGTAAACAACATCTCCAAGAGTTTCAACCACAAGGTACCTCTCGCAAGGGATAAACTTGTTGTATCATTGATGGAGATGATCAGGAGGTAATTGAGGAGGGACTTCGAAGTCGGGAAGAAAGGCATCGACAAACGAGATGTGTGTTGGGTAAGAACATTATTCGTATACTCCGGAAGGTAAGTTCCAAAATTGGTAGTTGTCCAGTTATTTAAGCGACCGAGAGGAGTAAAAGTAGACAATGGGCCACTTATATTAGCAACTACAAAGTGAAAATGAATGAGACTTATTGCAATTGTGGAGCATGGAAGTTGAGTGACCTCCCATGCTATCGTGTTGCAACTTGCCTTGCCCATGCAAAGATTTTTTACCTACCTCCTTATTGTGATCCATTCTACCACAAGGAAGCATATACAAGAACATATGTCAGTGTCATACATGCATTACTAGGTCGGTAGGATTGGGTTAAAAGCAGATCCACCAATTTTAAGACAACGTTTTGGTAGACCAAGGAAGAAGAAAGTGAGGTCCCAATTTGAGGAACAGTCAGGGCAAGCAAATGTGTTAGGTGGGCAAGGATTACTATAGTTTTGTGTAACATTTAAGTAACACAAAGGACTTCTTTAGCAAGAACTTATAAAAATAGAACATGACAGATTTGAAGCAACCCATCTAAAACAAATAACTACACAAATAACTACTAGTGCAACAACCAACTTCTTTAGCTTTTTTTTCACCGCACGCTCGGTCACTAATTTAGCAAACAAATCAGTGTGCATTGCTTCAAATTTGGCAATGTTCTTCTACCTTTATTGCACACTAGGGGATCTTGCCACTAGAAAAAGTCATATCCATGAGTTCCACAAACTTGTACAAACATATAATATGTTTTTCAAACAAGTTACTTCGGAATTGGTGCACTAAAACCAAAGGACATCCTAATTGAGTCACGTCGTTGAAAATTAGGATATCACGAGAATGTTTAGGGTTCAATATAGTAACGAATTAAAACATTTTTACCATAAATTAGGATTACAATGTTGAGTGACCCAAGCTATAAAATTGGACATACAATGCTTGATTAAGAACTCAAACCTCAAAATGGGGACACCCATGAAACCTTTATGAAAAAAAGTAGCAACTTGTTTGACAATGCAAATCAAACCACAATGACATCGTTAGCTCAAGTATGTGCGTGGAAGAAGGTGAAGAATGAGTTGACATAACAATACATTAGATGGAAATCTTATTTTGAAACGAGTATGAAAAACTGCAAATGAGAGGGAGGGAAGAAGAAGACTGGTGTATATAAAATAGGGTAGTACGGCAAAATAGGCATTTTAAGTTCAATATTTAGTCATGAGATTTTCACATGGCAAGTTACGGTGAAAATTGTCAGCTATATAATTAGGGAAGTGGACCAAAAACAATATTACCCATTTATTATTAAGTTGTCAAGATACAGCAAATTATTACATGCAATATTAATTTAGACAAAACACACATATATATATATAGAAACAGTCCATTTTCAAAGTGTCTCTGTAGCTAAGGAGCAAGTCGGAAATCCTTTTGTTGAGGAGATCCAACTACTATAGCTACAAGGGACTTGAATCACAGTGCACTTGCCCCGATCAGTTTGGTTAACCCAAACGTTATAGCCATAGCCAGCCAGCCACCAACCAAAACCCTAACTGATGACTTTACTAAGGGTGCCTTCCCCCAAACCGCCCCTAACCACCCAAACACAACTAGGGCAACCGTGACTACGCACACAACCACTCCGAGCCTCACTCGGTATTCCTCTATAAACGATGCTGCCATTAGTGGAAGCATGGCACCTGTGGTGAATGCGACACCAGATGCAACTGCAGCTTGCATAGGGTTTGGTAGATCCTCTGTTTCGACTTGTTCAGGTATTTCCATCTCCCTCATCTTCTGGGAAAGTTCGATATCCAGCTGTGTGTGGACAGACACGAACTCTCCTATGGCCATGCTGCAGGCACCTGCGATGAGGCATGCAAAACCAGTCAAGATCATTGCCTTCACATCTTGATTTACTGCGCCCACACCCATCATGAGTGACGCGGTGGTTACTAGTCCGTCATTGGCCCCAAGAACGGCGGCACGCAGCCACTGAGACCGCTTTGAATAGTCAAAGCTTTCATCTTTAGAAGCTTCTTCAGTAATCTTGGGAATGGTCGGGTGCTCATGGTTATGGTCAAGGCAGCAGGAAATGGTGGGTGTGGGTTCACTCAGGGAGGATTGGACGTGGGAAGACATGATTGTGAAAGTCGGTGTAAGAATTTAAGATGTTTTAGGGTTTGCAGTAGAAGTGGGGAGAACACACGCCCCTCCAGGGGTATTTATATTGTAATGGAGGGGAAATAAAGGAATTAGAATAATGAAAAAATTCTAATGAATTAGTCTCTCTCTCTTTGACAAAAATATATAAATAAATAAATTAGTCTCTCTCTCTCTATACAGGTCAGAACCCTAATCTATGACTGTGTCCATTTATATAAATTGCATGAAAAGACACATAATTATCGGAAAATAATGTACAAAACTAGATGAAAAATTGGAGAGATTAAAATGTTCGATATAACGAAACAATATCAAAATCCTTGGTAGGTAGATTTAGAAATGTTATTCGAGTAAATTTAACTCTCTAATTTAGAAAAAAAATGGGCTTATCATTTATACTTATAATATAATTAGGAAAAATAATATTTCTAAAATATTGTAAGTATAAATAACGAATATTGATAGTTAGAGAGTTAAAAGTACATAAATAATATTTTTGAAGTATAATTTAGGTATGTAAAAAATAAATGATATTAATAATATAGTGACAAAATATTGTATATATTGTTATAGCATGACCATAAATTTAAATTTTGGTTAGAATGAAATTTTATATAAAAAATATTTTCGCAGAAGTAATTAGTGTAATAATAAATATAATTTAAGTATATAAAACAAAAAATTTAACTACCATTGATCTAGTGGAAGGATGTACATAAACAAATGACATTTTTAATTTTTTGTGTTATGTAATTTTTATTTAAAAGATATAATATAATATTTTTCACTTTCAAGTAAGGGTGATAATTAATATTTTATCACTAGCATAATTGTGTTGGGGTAAACAAATAATTTTTAACATGTCTGAAAACTTAAAATACGAACAGAACATGATTATTAAATAGATCATGTGTGATAAACACAATTAACACGATAAACTTTTTAAATAAAAAGTTTCATGTGTATACATAACACAAGTCGTGTCATAAACACAAAACGTCACAAAATAACACGAAATTCATAATTTAATTTCAGAATCACGTTTAAAATCTACAATTGATTCAAAAACGTGTACAAGAACAAATTCAAATATTATATATTTATATAGTTAATCATGTTTATACGTATATTTACAAATTAGGAGTGTTTAGATACTGTTATTAATCGTGTCTAAACGTATCAGAGTTGTTTAGATGTGTTATATGTTAAGACCAAATTCATATACATATAAATATAGATCATATATCGTGTTATAAATTATAAGATCTAGCTACTTTCAAGTATTTTAGTTACCTTCTAAAAAAAATATTCTTTTTATGTTTCCTTTAATTTTTTTGTTTGAGAAGCAAAGACCTACATATATATCATCACTATCACTATAGAAATATTTTATTTTAAAGGAGTGTGCGATCCACACTCTTTTTATTGTGATAATTCCTAAAGGAGTGTGCGATCCACACGAAACCCCACTATCATTTTGGTGCAATAGCTTTGTATTGTATTCATTAATGATCTCCACCATCTTTTTTTTGATCCTGGAATGAATTTGTCCAGTATCTTATTAAATACTTTAAACATGTTGGAAGCTCCACTTTGGGGTTTTATATTAAACATGGGTTATGTATTTCTTTTTATAAATAAATAATAAGTATATTTTTACTTAAATGAGGAAACAGAAAAATAAAAGACAAGAACACCATCCAGTGGTTAGATACAAAGTAGAAAGACTTATCAACATGATTTTTATTGTGTGAGGTGCAAGTGGTAACGTGTGATCTATTTATTTTTATTATGATTATGATATTAAAAATAAATATATTTATAAATATATTTATAAATATTAAAATAACATAATACATATTATAATTTTTTTTTTGATCAATAATACATATTATATATATATAAGAAAAAACTGTCTCGATCTTTACAAATATTTGTTTAAAAAGAGTGGATTTCTTAACTTCGTGTCATGTATACGATGATTCACTTCAAAATGTATATAATGGAAAGTGTTATTATTTTCTCATACATTTAAATTAGGGAAAAGTATCAAACTGGTACCCGAACTTGTGGGTGATTAGCAAGTAGGTACCTAAACTTTTTTTTGTAGCAAATAAGTAGCCGAACTTTCTTAAATAAGCAAATAGGTACCTACCGTTAATTTCTGTTAAAAATAAACGGAAAATGTCACGTGAGGAGCAACCAGGTACCTGAACTTACACGAATGAGCAACCAAGTACCTGAACTTACACAAATGAGCAAGTAGGTACCTGAACCGGTTCTCGGTCGAACCACTTTTTTTTTTTTTTTAAAGTAGAGTTTATATACCAAACACATGCATGACTCAACTCCAGACGTTTTCGGAGTGTTCCTTGATGCACCGAGAACGTCTGGAGTTGAGTCATGCATGTGTTTAGTATATAAACCCTACTTTTTTTTATAAAAAAATAAAGTGCTTCGACCGAACCGAACGGGTTTATATACCAAACATATACATGGCTCGACTCCAGATGTTCTCGGTGCATCAAGGAACACTTCGAGAACGTCTGGAGTCGAGTCATGCATGTGTTTGGTATATAAACCCTACTTTTAAAAAAAAAGTGGTTCGACCGAACCGGTTCTTGAACCGGTTTAGGTACCTACTTGCTCATTTGTGTAAGTTCAGATACCTGGTTGCTCCTCACGTGACATTTTCCGTTTATTTTTAACGGAAATTAACGGTAGGTACCTATTTGCTAATTTTCATAAGTTCGGCTACCTATTTGCTACAAAAAAAAGTTTAGGTACCTACTTGCTAATCACCTACAAGTTCGGGTACCAGTTTGGTACTTTTCCCTTTAAATTATATGTAGTAGGTGCTACCGGCGTAAATCCACTTATATTAATTACCTTATAAAATTTCTACAAAAAAAAAATATAAATTAATAATAATAAGTTTTTACACTATTTTTTATAGATTGATCGTTCGGTTATGGTACCATACAGTTATCATGATAAAATTTGTAGACAGATTAGTTATGAAAATAATTATAATATTATATCTAACTGTTGTTATAACTATAGCCGTATATAATTATACATAATATTTCGTTATATATATTTATATTCAAAATGTGTTTACAGATAATATTTGACCTATATACAAGATAAACATTCTCTCGTGGTTGCTACTAGGAATAAAAAAAAATAATCTAAAACCTGCTTTAGAGGAACTAGAAAAAAATATGACTATCTCAAAAATTGATATACGGATAAAATTAGAGTTAAAAATCATAATTATGCATATGATTATAATACAAAAGCTGGTGTACTCATAATATAATTATGATATATAAATTAAAAAAATGATACAATTATAATATTTTTACTGCAGTATTACAATCACTATTTCACATCACTTAACACTTTTCTTTATCACATATATCTTAAAATTAATGTTATTATTCATTTACTAATTAGTGTATATTAATTAAAAATTAAACTAAATGTATGTGAAAATTTTGTACTATAGGTTTTCGGTCGTTCTGAAATTGGGCCAGAAATTTGAGTGGGACTTAATACTTGTGAATAGGAAAATGGCAAAGGAACTCTTGTATTCCCACTCTTGAAGAAAATTTTGGATAATATTTACGTAAAATATTTTATAAGTATAAAAACTTACTAGATAAAGGTCTGTCGGTTGTAATAGTGCAAGTCTAAAATCCATTAGCACATCCTATACTTTCATAACAGATGTTCTTTTCGTGGAAATAAGAAGGAATTCAGCTTACAGAATCCGTAGAAAATTATTTTTTTTCGCGGAATTGATTAAACTTGGCTTAGACATTCCGGGCGGGGTAGACTTAGACATTCCGTATGAAAACCAAAGAATTCCTAAACCTAGAAGGCAAGGAATCCGGAATAGAGTCATAAAAGACTATTTTACCTTCATTATCTTTCCATATTTCCTTTACCCTACAATTATTTCTTAAGAAACCGAACTCTGCGTGATTGTCTCGCCCAGTTCCTCCTCTGCGTGATATTTCCATCTCCCTTCTTCTCGCCTAGTTCTCCCTGCTCCCCTGCTCCCCTGCTCCCTTCTGCTCACCCACTGCTCACACAGAATCGCGAATTTTGGGTTCACCCGAACCATGAATTGCGAATTCTAGTTTCGGTGAACCCAGAATTCGCGATTCTGGGTTTGTGACGAATTCTTAATCGAATTTCTAGGTTCGTCCTGAATTGTTGTGTTCTTGATGCTTGATGTGTTGTGTTTTCTTGTTCGTAGAGTTGTGTTGGTAAGCTTCTCATATGGTTAATTGATGGATGTATTTGAATTTTGCCTCTTCTAATTTTTTTATGGTCTGGAAAAATATGTTTTAACGTCAATGGAAGAACACAATCGTTGTGTTAGGTTCACCCATAAATTACTAATTACTGTGTTCTTGAATTGTTGTGCTCTTGCTGAGTTCGTCCATAAATTGATGTATTCTTGCTGTGTTCTTTCTTGAATTATGGGTTCATGGTATGCAAGTCTATGGATTCTACTATTTTCAACTTAAACATGTGAGACAGATATGAGATTTAACCATATGAGATAGATAGTAGTGCATGTTGAAGCCCAACCATGAATCTCTAGCCAATGTTGAAGCTGCAGGAAGTCATATCAGCTTTTTTTTTTCTCACCCTTTTTTGCATTTTGCATGTTCATCATCGTGAGCTGCTGCTAACAATATAGTTCATAATTGCTTCTGGTTGGCATAGTCTGCTAATTTGTGTGTTCAAAGCATTTTTCAGCTTATTCATGTTTGTCTAACATTGATGATATGCTCATAAATTCATATCTGATTAATGTGAGGAACAACATTGGAACAAAACATCGAATTTTGATTTTCGGAATTATGAGAGGACACTTGACACCTCATCCTTCAATCAAATACCGGTCGCATCCTCCTGCAGTGTTAACTCATTATCAGATATGCGATCTGCTGTAGTTTCTAGATGATTCAAGAATATTGCAGATATGTTACTCACATGCTTTCCACCCATAGCAGGGACGATGACGAGTGGAATAAGGACCAAAGAACCAAACACTGACAGAAGATGCTGGAATCCATAAAATCCGACGGGAACTGAAATTTTAAATTTGAGCACGTCTTGCAATCTATTGGATTTAAATATTTGTTTGGGTATCTTGCATGTCTTTCTGAACCAAATTGATTGAGTTTGTTTAAGAATATTTGTTGGACTTTTGTATTGGAAAATCTTATTGGGTCTTAAATTTTGGGTTGGAGTTTGTCTATTTCATTAACATGAACAACTTGAACTTGTGTATATGCATGTATCCTAATCAAGTTTCCCACTACGGGAGAAATGTCAAATACTGGCTAAAAAAGATATTTTTAACGACTGTAAAATCCAGCCGTTAATTTATCACGACTCAAATGAATTTGAGTCGCGACATTAAGCGTCGGGACAATTATCACGACTCAATTTAAAATTAGCCGTGATAATTCTCGGCCCAAACTCAAAAGTGTCACCAAAATAATTATGGCGGCACTTTTGAGTTGAGACGCCATATTTGTTTTTAAACCCATATTTTTCGCGGCTCATTTCATATTAACCGCGAACAATATGGATTTAAACAAAATCATTTTTAAAAAAATAATTCTCACGGCCACCACAAGCCCCACCCACTTCATACTTCACCTCCCGCGCCCCCATCCCCGCCTCCACCGAACTGGAGATGCTTGATCCTCGGCGGCCCTCGACATGAGGAGGCTGGCATCTTCGGCCCTCGACATGAGGCTGCCATCTTCGACCCTCGACATGAGGAGGCTGGCATCTTCGTTCTTCGAGCACCTTCGGTCTAGACGTTGAAGAAGATGGTACAAACATCTTGGCATCTTCCGACTGCTTCTTTATTGGAGCCCACGCGTCGCCGCTCCTACCTCCATGACTCGCCGCTACCACCTCCACGACTCGCCGCTCCATCCATTGGAGCTTCAACTCCAACATGGTTCTTCCTGGTCGAGAAGATGAGGGAAGAAGAAAGAAGATGGAGTGAAGAATGGCGTGACTAGTGGAATGTTTCTTGTAGGAATGTTGTATTCTATTGGAGCTGGAGCTCCAATGTTGTCTTCTTTATGAAAAGTTGGGCGGGACTGAGCACTAGGAAAATGGCATTGAGCAGTGGAATTAGTTTATTATTTTATTATTAACTTTAGAATCCAATGTTGTCTCTTGTCTTCTTTATGAAAAATTGGGTGTGACTGAGCACCAGTAGGGGCACCGCATTGAGTAGTGGAATTATTTTATCATTAACTTTTCACGGTTGAAAGTAAAATGAGCCGTGAAAAACAATTTATTTTATAAAAATAATATTTGTCATGACTGAAAGCAAAACGAGCCACGAAAAAAATAATTAAATTATTCACGACACTTGAAGTTGAGCCGTGGAAAGTGAGAAAAACCTCACTGCTCAAATAACGGAGCCGTAAAAAACAAATAATAACGGCTCAATAGTAATTGAGTCGTGATATTTTATTTAAATTAAGTTTTCACGGCTCAATAGTAATTGAGCTGTTACATTGAGCCGATATTTGAGCTATCTCCCGTAGTGTTCGTCCTGAATTGTTGTGTTCTTGATGCTTGATGTGTTGTGTTTTCTTGTTCGTAGAGTTGTGTTGGTAAGCTTCTCAGATGGTTAATTGATGGATGTATTTGAATTTTGCCTCTTCTAATTTTTTTATCGTCTGGAAAAATATGTTTTAACGTCAATGGAAGAACACGATCGTTGTGTTGGGTTCACCCAGAAATTGCTATGTTCTTGAATTGTTGTGTTCTTGCTGGGTTTGTCCATAAATTGATGTTTTCTTGCTGTGTTCTTTCTTGAATTATGGGTTCAGGGTATGCAAGTCTGTGGATTCTACTATTTTCAACTTAAACATGTGAGACAGATATGAGATTTAACCATATGAGATAGATAGTAGTGCATGTTGAAGCCCAACCATGAATCTCTAGCCAATGTTGAAGCTGCAGGAAGTCATATCAACTTTGGGTTTTCTTTTTCTCACCCTTTTTGCATTTTGCAATTTCATCACCGTGAGATGCTACTAACAATATAGTTCATAATTGCTTTCGGTTGGCATAGTCTGCTAATTTGTGTGTTCAAAGCATTTTTTCAGCTTATTCATGTCTGTCTAACATTGATGATATGCTCATAAATTCATATATGATTAATGTAAGGAACAACATTGGAACAAAACATCGAATTTTGATTTTCGGACTTATGAGAGGACACTCGACAGCTCATCCTTCAATCAAATACCGGCCGCATCCTCCTGCAGTGTTAACTCATTATCAGATATGCGATCTACTGTAGTTTCTAGATGATTCAAGAATATTGCAGATATGTTACTCACATGCTTTTCACCCATAGCAGGGATGTTGACGAGTGGAATAAGGACCAAAAAACCAAACATTGACAGAAGATGCTGGAATCCATAAAATTCGACGGGAACTGAAATTTTAAATATGAGCACATCTTGCAATCTATTGGATTTAAATATCTGTTTGGGTATCTTGCATGTCTTTCTGAACCAAAATGATTGGGTTTGTTCAAGAATATTTGTTGGACTTTTGTATTGGAGAATCTTATTGGGTCTTAAATTTTAGGTTGAAGTTTGTCTATTTTATTAACATGGACAACTTGAATTTGTGTATATGCATGTATCCTAATCGGGTTCCCGTTTTCACTCCTCGACTTTGAATACGTGGTAAAATGATACTTATTTGTAATGGAATATGATATTTCGGGTAAATATAGTGTCATTGGGTATTGGTAAAAAGAATGGATTTGAATTAAAATTTACATTAATTCAACTATTTAATCATTAATTGAAATGTTTCTTTAATATTAACCACTTAATTAATTAATCAACTAAATTATTATTATTTTTAAATTATTAATTAATTATATTATAAGTTTTTATTATTCTTAATTTTTAAAATTAATTAATACAAGTTATTTGTAGTATATACTATATATATATAAGGAGGGACAAATATGTCATTTTACCACATTTCATTCCATTTCCATATACAATTCCACCAAATAAACAACAGAATTCCTTATACCATTCAATTTCATTTCACCAACGAAACAACTTCATATTCTTATCTCCAATTCCATATTCCATATTCATATTCCCTATTCCATATTCCGTGAAAGAAACGCTCTGTCGGTTTACGAATGCGCGCCCACAACATGCCTACATAAACACGAAGCATAAAACCATGCTTCACGCATTCTCGTTTTACCGAAATCTGCTATTTATTTGTTTTCTAGCAAAACCTTCTCTTAAAAAAGATTGTTGGAATATTGCTTTTGGAATTTTTAATTTTTGTTACTTGATACTGAAATTAAAGATTTAACTTTTGCAAACTAAATCAGATTTATTTAAGAGTTATGTTAAATTTATGGGGTGACTTTTATTGCATTTTCGGGGCCTAAACGTTATAAAGTTTGGGAGTGTCATTCACAATTTCAGATAACCCAATATCATACAATCACACTCTCTTGTGAAGAAAATGTTCCACTCTAGGTTCTCTTGATCTTCGGATTTGTGCCCGAGGTTCGGTCGTACTGTTCAATTTCTTTGTAAGAGTTTATGTATTCAAAATGGTTACGGGAAACGTCATGTTTGTTTTTAGGGAAAAGTCTAAAAATTGTACAACATATTTGACGAAAATGGTTTTCCAATGCAAACGATTGTTTTTGGTCCAACATGTTTGAAAATGATGGTAATTAGTACATTCGTTACTTTTCTGTTAAACAATTTAGTAAAATATTTTTCATATTTATAAAATTAACCAAATAATATTTTTGTAAATGTTACAATTAAACCCTACAAACTTACACTAATGTTTCAAACAAGTCCTGACTCAGTTTGAGCCACATCGGGGTCCCCTAGCCAGAGCCCGAAACCAGACCAGGTCACCCAACCCTGAGGACTTGGTCTGGGTTCGGACCCAGACCATAGGACCCCCGATTGACGCTCAATTGGAGCCCCAATCGGTTTGGACTGAACCTGGTCGGGTTCGGTTCAAACGATTAGAGCTCCAATTGAGTCCTAATCATGGGTCCTATGGTCTGGGTCCAAACCCAGACTAGGTATCCCAACCATGGTTACTTGGTAGGGGTTCAAACCCAGACCATAGGACCCCCGATTGGGGCTCAATTGAAACCTCAATCGGTTTGGACCGAACCTAGCTGAGTTTGGTTCAAACGATTGGGGCTCCAATTGAGCCCCAATCCGGGGTTCTATGGTTTGGGTTCAGACCCTGACTAAGGGACCCCCGACGTGACTTGAATCGAGTCGGGACTTGTTTGAAACATTAGTGTAAGTTTGTAGGGTTTAATTGTAACATTTAGAAAAATATTTGTTTAATTTTGCAAATATGAAAAATATATAACGGAATGTTTTAAAAGAAAAGTAACAGATGTACCAATTACCATGATTTTCAAACGTATTGAACCATTAACCATCACCAAAAAACAAGTTGCACAAAAAAACATTTTGTGCAAACATGTTGGACCATTTTCAGTCTTTTCCCTTGTTTTTACCTAAACGACACAATTGTATCCTGAGAGGTAATTATCCTATAATTCCTCAACTCGAACATATCCTCGTGAATGGGTTGAAATTATCTTAAGGAGACCTTGCACCTCACGAGCCTCAACAAAAAATAAATAAATTCTTCAAGGACAATTTCGTATATATATTATTCTATTTTGGGATATTACAATTTGGTCAATCATACTATTTTACAATTTCATCTTTTGTATTACTAACAATCTATGACAATTTTATGTATAAATGTACAAAAGTCTTACAACGTGTTTGGCTGACAAAATAGGAAATAAAGAATATAGAATAAGAATAGGAATAGGAATAGCAGATAATAATATGATGTTTGATTAAGTGAAATGGAATAAGAAATTCTAATGTTTGGTTGTTGAAATGGTATACTGAAAAGGAATAGAATAAAGTCAAATGACATATATATATATATATACACACTCTTTGCTTTAATATGTATAATAATATATAAGACAGTTAGCTTATAATAAACGCTATGATCGCCAAAAATTTGTGGGCATCTCCAATTCAGACCGAAAAATCTACTAGAAACGGTGGGAGGTGATGGCGAGGGTCAAGAAACAAGGAGGTATGATATTTAAGGAATTGCAAACTTTTAACCTTGCTAATCAAAATGGCATCTCGGGTACTATCAGAACCAGATGCTCTTTGGGTTCGAATTTTACAGAGCTTGTACTTTACAAACGAGGAATTCATGGACGAGTTTCCTTGCGAGATAAGATGTGGTTCGCGATAAGAGCTTTTGGGTTGTAACCGGAAGGTCGAATGTCAAAATAACCTAGGATGAATGGGATTGATTGGTAATTAAAGGTCCCGGTAATAGTGGAACCAAGAGTCGAATCTCTCATCTGAACTGAAGATGGAAGATGGGATGGAAATTACATAAGGAAGGTTGTTACATCTAAAGCGACAGGAGAAATACAAAAGATTCAACTCCCAGACGAACCGTGTAGCAACATTGTCGTACAACCATGAAGGCACCCCGACGGTTAAATATGTCTGTCGCCACCTAAGAAGTTTTGATGCACCAAAGGTTAGATCAATTGCGGCCACTGAGAATTTGAGGAAGGGGTATAGCCATGTATATGGAATGCAAAGGCACCACCAAAAGCCAATTATTTTATGTGGAGGTTCGTTAGAGTTGACACGAGATGCAATATGACACAAAGAGGCATGGGAGTCGACCTGATATGTCCTTTATGCAGTGAGTTGGAAATAAGGGAGCCCCTAATATACCAATGTGATTGGACAAGTCTTATTTGGTTCGGCGGTATGGCGATCCATCTCGAACAGTCGAGTGTCAACACCGTTGAGGAGTAGTTGTTGGAACGGCGACATAATGATTCAAGGACGAGCAAACCAATAAGGGAGAGTAGATGGGCCACTTGTGTCCTTGTAAGTTGGCATGCATAAAAGTCACAGTGCAAGATCGCCTTCGAAGGCACGAGACCGAACCCTATCGAGATCATCAATAGTATCAAATTCGAGGTCAACGATTTCAGCAAAAGGAGCATCTCGTCCACTACCGCCATGCCGATTTCGGGGACCCAAACATGGGTACCCCAACAACGAACACAATCAAATTGAATTGTCACGCTTCTTGGTGCCAATAGACAAAAACTGGAGGAATCGACGTGGTAGCTCTAGTCTCATTAGGAAAAGTGGTCGACAATCTCAATAGACAGGTCTAAGCTGTAGAAGTTGAGATGCTTGAGGCCTTGGAAATTCTCGAAGGACTAGGGCTTGCTATTAATCAATAGTGGGAATGTGTAGAGATCGAAACGGATGCCCTCAACGTGATCAAACAAATCCGCGAAGAAGGTAGGTGCTAGAGGAACCTGGCCACCATAAGCAACGTCCTAGGCGTAGCAAGGATCATAAGTAGTATTACATGAAAGACCATGTCGAGAAAGGGGAACGAATACGCGAATCGAATTATTATCTAAACAAGATCGGGGTTGTATCTAGATGATTGGGTCACCTAACTCCTAATCCCAATTTTATCTATTATCTTGTGTGAATGTAGATTAGTACACCTTATTTCTTATGAGTGATGAATAAATATCATTTTCTAGAAGGAGGAAAAAAAACTTCTGCAGTGTGCTACTAAAAACAACTTCTACAGTTAAACTTGTGAAACACTATACTTTTTTTTGGTAGAGAAGTAAATTATAGATTACAGACTAAGTAATATAGTTAGAGATTTCTCTACGATGAGTTTTCCCTAATCCATCAAATCAGAGAAGATTTAGCATCACTATAGGTGGTTCTAGCAAAGTGGTTAATTCTTCGTCCATTTTGACCGCAGCCTTAGCGAGAGCGTCCGATACTTCATTTCCTTCTCGAAATATGTATCGTATGTTGCATTCCTTAAAGTCTCATATCAGAATCCTGCAATCCAAAATTAAGACCATGAGTGGTTTGTCAATGAACTTCTGCTACTAAGTTGTTTGTGATGACAATAGTCTTCAAAATGTTTGAAACACTATACTAAAATAAGCACATATCAAACTCATTCATTTATTGAGCACTACCCACCATTGTTGATGTGATCATGGAAGAAATGCGGCCCACACTTGAAGACAGGGGTGAGATAACCGTGCCGAGTGGACCAATGACACGGTCAAGGGCTAGGAAGCTTGGACATACAATCACCACACTACTGGACCGCATAGGACCAACTATCATTCCGTCCGGAGACATGGAGCCTAAGAACCTCTTGGTTGCTCGAATGGACTAAGTCAAGAGGGGCTCGTTTGTACTCTTTTTCCCGACCTTTGGTTTTGTCCCACTGGGTTTTACAAAGGGGGGTTTTAATGAGGCAAACGGTCCACAAGACAACCAAACCCAATAAGAGGAGGAGAATAAAATTCGGCCCATAGGAGAGTTTTCCTTAGGCCCAAATTAGCTTAGGGTTTTACTTCTTTTAGGATAAGTAGCTAGGGTGGCCGAAATTAGAGGATAGACCTTTCTTTTACAAACTTGTGTGCTAGCCACATTGTTCTTCTTGTTCATTGAATGAGAAATTGATTGTCGGTGTGTCATATCCGGCAATTGAATCTTGGTGTGTCATATCCAAGGTTCAAGCTTTGGAATCTTCGAGTGCGTCATAGCTTGGAGAATCCATTCTGGAGGTATCAAGGGCTTGTCGCTGCCTTTGTGTGATCCAATCGATCCATCATTCATCCATCATCTATCCGTCGTATATTCTAGTCTCGGCAGAATCGTATCCAGGAGGACCGACCTTACCAAAATTGGTCTAGAAGACGTAATACATATTGGAATTCGACGAGCCCACCCATTACAGAAAGAGAACTCAATTATCTGCGACTTTCGTATTCATCACTCGGATCAATTCGGAGCAGAGCTTCGCGGAAAAGGGAACCCTTTACAGAGTCGGAATTCTGACAGCAATATTACGAGCCTTGGGAGAATCGTATCACCACCTACCCTCGAAAGTGCCGACTCCTGGAAGATCGTATCAAGTGGTATCAGAGCACACTTTAGAGACTTAATTTTTCTGATTTGTGTTGTGTGATAATCAGGTCCTTGCGCATTATAATGTCAAACCACGCAAGTAATGGAGAGGAGAGCACCAATCAAGCTCAAGGGGCAAGGAACGAACCCCCGGATTTGCGAATTCTTCGCAATGAGATTCGGCGAATGATGCAGCAAGAATTAGGACCTAGCATACAAGAGTCCATTAATCGAGCCATGTCGCCACCTATGGGGAATCTTCCAAGAAGAGCTCAACCTCAAGCAGACGATGAAGAGGTTCAATCGTCCAACTATTATAGTAGGGGCACCGCCACTCCAATCGGGACCAAAGGAGACCACGGCGGGAAAGAGGTCGGCTTGAAGATCAACTTGGTGGTCTCAAGTTAAAAATTCCACCTTTCCACGGGAAGAATGATCCGGATGCTTATTTGGAGTGGGAAAAGAAGATCGAACTTGTGTTCGATTGTCAAAATCTTTCGGAGCTTAGAAAGGTACAAGTAGCCGCAACTGAATATTGCGATTATGCTATCAATTGGTGGGATCAAATCGTGACGAGTAGACGACGTAATCGTGATCCACCCGTAGATACTTGGGATGAACTGAAAAATCTTTTGAGGGAGAGGTTTGTTCCTAACCGTTATAGGAGAGTCATACATGATGGGTTCACCAACCGTTATTCTTTCGAGTTTAAGGGCCGAAAGACCACACTTGCTCCCATGCCGCCGCATGAGATACACCTAGATCAACTTCGACTTCGACAACACGAAGGAACTAATGTGAGTGAACACACAAGTACCCTTACCCAAAATGAGTGTGAGAGTTTGAGGAAAGCCAAAGCCGAGAGATGTGAGTTTACACCCGTGAGTGAACCCGTGAGGCAGTCCAATTTTGTGGTGAGGTCTAGCGTTGTAAAGAGGGCTTTGTCCTCTAAGCAACCCGTTATACTACTTATGTACAAAGAAACGTTGTTGAGTATCACTAATCCCGTGCCGGATTTGCCGAGCAACATCGTTTCCCTTTTGCAGGATTTTGAAGACGTCTTGCCGGATGAAACTCCCCACGCATTACCGCCCCTTCGGGGTATCGAACACCAAATCGATTTTGTACCGGGAGCTTCACTACCTAACTGACCTGCATACCGAACTAATCCTATGGAGACCAAGGAGCTTCAACGACAAGTGAACGACTTGATGGACAAAGGATACATCCGCGAAAGCATGAGCCCATGCGCGGTACCGGTCCTACTCGTCCCTAAGAAGGATGGGACTTGGAGGATGTGCGTCGATTGCCGAGCCATCAACAATATCACTGTAAAGTATCGCCATCCTATTCCTCGATTAGATGACATGTTAGATGAGCTGCATGGATCCACGATATTTTCTAAAATAGATCTTAAGAGTGGTTATCATCAAATTAGGATGAAAGAAGGTGATGAATGGAAAACAACTTTTAAAACTAAACATGGCTTATATGAGTGGTTAGTCATGCCCTTTGGATTAACTAATGCACCTGGCACTTTCATGAGATTGATGAATCATGTACTGCGTAACTACATTGGAATTTTTGTGGTTGTTTACTTCGATGACATTTTAGTCTATAGTCGAAGCTTAGAAGAGCATGTTGGGCACTTAAAATCTGTTTTGATGGTTCTTCGAAAGGAGAAGCTTTATGCTAACCTTAAGAAGTGCACTTTTTGTACGGATCACCTTGTGTTTTTGGGTTTTGTTATAAGTGCAGATGGTATTAAGGTGGACGAAAAGAAGGTTAAGGCCATCCGCGATTGGCCGACGCCAACTACCATAGGCGAAGTGCGGAGCTTTCATGGACTTGCGGGTTTCTATCGGAGATTCGTGAGGGATTTTAGTACAATAGCCGCACCTCTCACCGAAGTGATCAAGAAGAGTGTTGGGTTTAAGTGGGAGGACGCACAAGAAAAAGCATTCCAAGCTTTGAAGGACAAACTCACCAATGCACCCCTTTTATCTTTACCGAACTTTCTTAAAACCTTTGAAATTGAGTGTGATGCTTCGGGTGTAGGTATTGGAGCTGTTTTGACACAAGAGAAGAGGCCCATAGCCTTCTTTAGTGAGAAGCTTGGAGGAGCTGCCCTAAACTACCCGACCTATGACAAGGAGTTGTATGCGCTAGTTCGAGCTTTGCAAACATGGCAACACTATCTATGGCCCAAGGAGTTCGTCATTCACACCGACCATGAATCCTCGAAGCATTTGAAGGGTCAACAAAAGCTAAACAAACGACATGCTAGGTGGATGGAGTTCATCGAAACCTTCCCTTATGTGATCAAGTATAAGCAAGTTAGGGAAGCCCATGGCGGGGGATTGAGGGGACATTTTGGGATCACTAAGACCTTGAAGGTGATGCAAGAACACTTCTATTGGCCGCAAATGAAAAGGGATGTCGAGCGGATATGTGGAAGATGTGTCACTTGCAAACAAGCCAAAGCAAAGGTACAGTCCCAAGGTTTGTATATGCCCTTACCGATTCCTGAACAACCGTGGGTCGATATATCTATGGATTTTGTGCTTGGATTGCCTAGGACTAGGACTGGAAAGGATTCCATCTTTGTGATTGTGGATAGGTTTTCAAAAATGGCTCATTTCCTTGCATGCCATAAAACTGATGATGCGTCTCATATAGCTGATTTATTCTTCAAAGAAATTGTTCGCTTGCATGGAATGCCTAGGACCATTGTTAGTGATAGAGATGCTAAATTCCTGAGCTACTTTTGGAAAACACTGTGGTCTAAGCTAGGGACTAAACTGCTATTTTCAACTACTTGCCACCCTCAAACTGATGGACAAACCGAAGTAGTGAATAGGACCTTGTCTACTTTGCTACGCACCTTGATTAAGAAGAATTTGAAAACTTGGGAAGAATTCTTGCCACATGTTGAATTTGCGTATAACCGAGCTACACATTCCGCTACCAAGTTTTCACCGTTTGAAATCGTTTATGGATTTAACCCTTTGTCTCCTTTGGATCTAACCGCTTTGCCTCTGAGTGAAAGGACTAACTTAGATGGAAAGAAGAAAGCTGAAATTGTCAAACAGATCCATGAAAAGGCCAAGCGCAACATCGAGGAAAGGAAGAAGTCGTATGCAAAGCAAGCCAACAAGGGCCGACGTAAGGTGACCTTTGAGGAAGGAAACCTCGTGTGGATGCACTTGAGGAAGGATAGGTTTCCAGTCGAGAGGAAATCCAAGTTGATGCCTAGATTAGATGGCCCATTCCGAGTCCTAAAGAAGATCAACGACAATGCTTATCAACTAGACCTCGAAGGGAAGTATAATGTTAGTTCAAGTTTTAACATTACTGATTTGCTTCCTTTTGTTGCAGATGATCCGGATTTGAGGACAAATCCTTTTGAAGAGGGAGGGGATGATGTGATCATGGAAGAAATGCGGCCCACACTTGAAGACAGGGGTGAGATAACCGTGCCGAGTGGACCAATGACACGATCAAGGGCTAGGAAGCTTGGACATACAATCACCACACTACTGGACCGCATAGGACCAACTATCATTCCGTCCGGAGACATGGAGCCTAAGAACCTCTTGGTTGCTCGAATGGACTAAGTCAAGAGGGGCTCGTTTGTACTCTTTTTCCCGACCTTTGGTTTTGTCCCACTGGGTTTTACAAAGGGGGGTTTTAATGAGGCAAACGGTCCACAAGACAACCAAACCCAATAAGAGGAGGAGAATAAAATTCGGCTCATAGGAGAGCTTTCCTTAGGCCCAAATTAGCTTAGGGTTTTACTTCTTTTAGGATAAGTAGCTAGGGTGGCCGAAATTAGAGGATAGACCTTTCTTTTACAAACTTGTGTGCTAACCACATTGTTCTTCTTGTTCATTGAATGAGAAATTGATTGTCGGTGTGTCATATCCGGCAATTGAATCTTGGTGTGTCATATCCAAGGTTCAAGCTTTGGAATCTTCGAGTGCGTCATATCTTGGAGAATCCATTGTGGAGGTATCAAGGGTTTGTCGCTGCCTTTGTGTGATCCAATCGATCCATCATTCATCCATCATCTATCCGTCGTATATTCTAGTCTCGGCAGAATCGTATCCAGGAGGACCGACCTTACCAAAATTGGTCTAGAAGACGTAATACATATCGGAATTCGACGAGCCCACCCATTACAGAAAGAGGACTCAATTATCTGCGACTTTCGTATTCATCACTCGGATCAATTCGGAGCAGAGCTTCGCTGAAAAGGGAACCCTTTACAGAGTCGGAATTCTGACAGCAATATTACGAGCCTTGGGAGAATCGTATCACCACCTACCCTCGAAAGTGCCGACTCCTGGAAGATCGTATCAATTGTTATAAGAACCATACCGTTCCTCGAATCGACGAGGATGCCGGTACCCGGTTTGGCTGGTCCAACCCGACCGGACCCGGTTCAGTGTGCGGTTCACTGTTTGTAAAAAACATTTGCCCCAGCCCACCCCCAACCCAGCCCAACCCAGTCTTCTTTGTTCCATTTCGAGATGTTTCCCTCATATCATCGCATTCTTTCTCAGCCTCATCCCTGTTTCCAGTTTCGAACGGCAGCTCCTCTTCTTCTTCCCATCCTCCTTCTTTTACTCGCACGACCTCCTCCTTCGCTTTTCAGTTCCTCATCCGCAGAGCCTATCTCAGACAACGACGCTAGACCTGTCAAAATATGCCCCGATCCGAAAATGACCCAGAATTGACTCGGATTTGGGTCGGGTTCGGGTCACAAAAAAGTTGTGGCATGTCATTTTCGGGTCGACCCGTCTAATCCGCCACAAGAGACAGGTCGGGTCTGGGCGGACCTGTCTGACCCGAACCCGACCTGTGGTAAAAAAAACTAAACCTAAATAGGCTTTAAGTTTAAGTCTACTTCTCAAGTTCTTGGTGTCGTTTTCTTGCTCTTCTGAGTCTCTAACTGTCAGTTCTACACTTCTACTTCTTCACTTCTACTTCTCTGGTCAATCGCGGTGGAATTCGTCGGGATTCTTCAATCACGGTGGAATCCGTCAGGATTCTTCAATCGCGGTGGTTCTCCTCGCCTTGGCTTCTTCTATGGCGGAATCCGTCGGGATTCTTCAATCGGTCGGGATTCATCAATCGCGATGGAATCCGTCGAGATTCTTCAATCGCGGTGGTTCTCCTTGCTTGGATTCTTCAATGGCGTCGGGATTCTTCAATCTGTCGGGATTCTTCAATCGCGATGGAATCCTTAGGTACAGAGGATACCCAATTGAAGTGTTGGCTGAAAGCAGTTCCTTTGTGGAAGTGGCTTATCTTCTGAGTGAGTATACTTCGATAACCTGTTGTACAATTGGGAGAGATTATGGTAGATTATTGGTTCGAGACTTCGAGAGAGTATGGCTTTTCATGGTATATTTTATGAATCAATTTAGGACATGGCATCTCATTCTGTACATATGACATTTACATCTATATTATGTTACTGATCGAATCAAATTTTAGTTCCAACATGATCATTTTCTTGTGGAGTTTTAGATATAAGGCAATAAAACCAACCATCTGTTGACAATTCATATATTTGTTTTGCGGTTATCATTTCAACCCAAGTAAAGGTTCATCAAGTATGAATTTTGTGTTGGTGTATGCTTGTATTTTATCTAACAAACTCATGGAGTAGTTTTCTTTATCACTGTTATCATCTATTGGTCTGTTTGACATTTTAGGTGAAAACTCAAGTTCATAAACGTCGTTTTTAATGCTTAACAAATTAATTTTTTAATCCATTTGCGGATAACTGAGTTTGAAAGAATGGAACCTTAGAATTGAGAAATTTATCTGTAGCATTGAAATTTGAAACTTTGATAGTTTGATATGGTGGTTCAAATTACTGGGGCACCTTCTGGTTGTTTCTCCACGGGCGGGTCAGGCGGGTCGACTCGCCAACCCGCCAGGTTGGGTTCGGGTCACGAAACTTGACCCGTACAGTACGACGGGTCGGGTTGACCCGCAGAGTGCTGCGGGTCGTATCGGATCGAACCCGGCGGGTTGACCCGTATTGACATCTCTAAACGGCGCCTCAACAGAGTCCAGTGATGCGCGACTGGGATCTGGTGCGCGATTGAGATCTGGTGGTGGCGCCTCAACAGAGTCCGCTCACCCCCCTTTCCTCAGCTCACCCGATCGGTTGAGATTCAAACGCTCAAGCTCTTCAGCTAGTGCGCGATTGGGATCCGGTGGTGGCGCCTCAACGGAGTCTGCCCACCCCCTTTCCTCAGCCCACCCGATCGATCGAGATTCAAACGCTCAAGTTCTTCAGCTGGTGCGCGATTGGGATCTGGTGGCGCAATTGCGATCCGGTGGTGGCGCCTCAACGGAGTCCGCCCACCCCCCTTTCCTCAGCCCACCCTCTCCCTTCTTCTTCTTCTTCTTCTTCTTCTTCTTCTTCTTCTTCTTCTTCTTCCTAAACCGATTCTCCCTTTTCGGTCGTTTTTTGCATTTAAAAAAAAAAAAAATCGGAAACCGGTTGATTTTAAAAAAACGGACATTTTTTGTAGAACCAGACGGTTTAACCCGGTTCAAACACTGTTCATATGCATTTCAGTCTTTTAGTTGAATCAAACCAGACAGGGATCCGATTCCCGATCGGACTGCTGGTCCGATCCGGTTCTGATAACTCTGCTACCCATTACGTAATAAATGAGGTATAGAAAAGGCAACCATAAATTTAATTACGATGATATGATTTATTTTTTAATTCATATAATCATTATCGAATATTTTTTTTTCCAATATCGAATAGTGGTTTGGTTTGATAGTCTAGAACAATGAGCTTTTATGTAATTTAATTTTTTGGTTTATTATTGTTATCATATTTATATACTCTCGAATATATGTAATGTGTATAAAACTTTATAACTTATATATTAGATAAAATTATATCACATATATTTCTCTATTTTAAAGAATGTGCTATTTGAGGTTAATTGGTTTAACAGTATCTGCATTTCTAAACGAGACTAGTTAAACCGTAATATCTATTAAATTAAAACTATTTTGTTCTCTTAGACCAGTAATTAGGTCGTGTTACCTTTGCTAATTAAGAGTGCGTTGTCTAATTGATGGCCTCTGACATGCCATGCAAAGTATGCAAGTTATTTTAAAAAGTAACTATATTATTTTTTTTATTTAGAAAAGTAACTATCCAATTTTTTTTTTAAAAAAATTAGGCATACGCGCACCCCGGGGTCGCGCCTATTGCCCTGTGAAAAGGTGATTGACTCTTTTTTTTTTAATCATTATTTTTCGAAAATGATGACTCGATGATTAATTAAAAATAAAATTATGTATCTATTAAACAAATTTTAAAAACATTATAGTAAGTAGATATTTTAATTGTGATTCAAATGATGCAAAAAATATTAAATTTGGATTTACGGATTGACTGTACGGCATGCCGTAAGTTGAGATATGAAAATTTTACTTAAAAAATTATAACTCGGACCATGTAAGTCCAAACTCAACACGGTTAACGTCATTTAGGTCGTAAATCAATTATATACGTAGGATAATTTTTTTGATTAAAAATACAGTGATTTTGTAACTTAACATCGTTTACACCCAAATTTGACCGTAATAAGTAAATGCATTAGGTGAGAAATTTAATTACGTACTTACTCAAAAAAAATAAAAAAAAATTACGGTAACAAATCGTGTTTTGCATAGTAAATTTACTGTTACCGTAATATTTTTTTATTTTTTTTGAGTAAGTACATAATTAAATTTCTCACCGAATGCATTTACTTATTTCAGTCAAATTTGGGTGCAAACGATGTTAGGTTACAAAATCACTGTATTTTTAATCAAAAAAATTATCTTACGTAGATAATTGATTTATGACCTAAATGACGTTAACCGTGTTGAGTTTGGACTTACATGGTCCGAGTTATATTTTTTTAAGTAAAATTTTCATATCTCAACTTACGGCATGCCGTACAGTCAATCCGTAAATCCAAATTTAATATTTTTTTGCATCATTTGAATCGCAATTAAAATATCTACTTACTATAATGTTTTTAAAATTTGTTTAATAGATACATAATTTTATTTTTAATTAAACATCTAGTCATCATTTTCGAAATAAATGATTAAAAAAAAAAAGAGGCAATCACCTTTTCACAGGGCAATAGTCGCACCCCAGGGGTGCGGCTATATCAAATAGGCGCGACCCCGGGGTGCGCGTATGCCTATTTTTCTAAAAAGAAAATTGGATAGTTACTTTTCTAAATAAAAAAAGTAATATAGTTACTTTTTAAAAAAACTCAAAGTATGCAGGATATATATATATATATATATATATATTTTGTTGGTTGGATTATTTAAAATTATGATAAATAAGTTTAAAATATTTTTTATTTTTAATATTAATTTATAACCTTTAATTTATCCATATTGTTGGATCACATTTTTCGGTAGGACTCTTTCCGGTGCGTTCCTGGTCGGTCTCCTTGCTGCTTTGATAACCTGCACAGAAGGAAATCCCGAGAGTTCTCGTTGTTTCCCCTCCGATGATTAAGTTAGTCAGAGGTTCGTTGTGGAGAAGGAGAATGTATGCACTGTAGCGAGTCAAGTGTGAAATGTTGCGTTAGTTTAGAATGGACATGGGTGATAGTATTTATAACCCTCATCCCTAACCTGTCTAGAGTTAAACCTGACCATAGTCATCTCCATATACCCTAAAAAATATATTTATTTTCAATTTAACCCTTTAAATTTTTACATTTGCCCCCTCTGATTTTTTTTTGCTTTCACTATTTACCCTTAGACTAATTTTGCCCCTACTCACCTCAATGGCTTTGTCCCTGTTCCTCTCAGGTGTCACCTAGTTAATTGACTATGGTTGTGCCTTGAGTCATGTGTTGTCTGGTATCCTGTGCATAGTGTCCTTGTGCCTTGTGCCCCTATTTTCTGGACATTTGTCCCGCATGCCCGTGTTCTCCATTTCCTTCTGTCTGGCCTAGACTGGTGTTGTATTTGTGCTGAAGGAATGTTTAAGGTTGACTCAACGGTGGCGCGCCGCTATGAAATGCCTTGACGCACCTCTACATTATAGCATCCGGAGTTTGATCATGAAGTCTCCTAAACTCTGGACTATGCATCTTTAGGTTGTGGGGTGTGCCTCCCCTATGTGGGTCAAGGCGGCACCCCTGATTTCCTCAAGTCGGGTCAGTTTTCAACCGGGCCACCCGAGGATAGGTGGAATGATACCCAACATCTTGCCCCCCAAGCCATGGGTGAGTAGCGCTCGCCCTTCGGTTTGAATGTTCTTAAGGGTGATGCCTTTCTAGGGATTGAGCTTCATGCTTCTCCCGTTTTCCTTCTTTTGGTGGTGCATCGTATGATCCATGGATGTTGTATCCTGAATTAAAGTGCATGGTATGGCGCGCCTCAATACCCCGTTATAATATTTTTGGATGAATCGTGGGGCACACCTTTTTGTTATTTCGTCTATTGGGTTTTCGATGGTTGAGCTTCTGCTTGTTGCAATCTTTTCGACTTCCGAACCATTCAACTAAGGGGATGACAAGTGGCGATGCACCATATTTTTTTTTCAAATTTGAATTTTGCTTGGCTGTGATCGTGCCACATGGAAATAAATCTTTGCCTTTTCAAGGAAATCTTTCGGTTTCGTAGGAATGGTTTCTGAGAGACCGAACTGGTGCATGTGAACTATTTTTTGAAGGGAACCGTTGCATGGTCATACCGTTTTTTTTACCTAACCAGTCATTCGAACCGTTTTTTGGAGGGAACTGTTGCCTGATCGGACCACTATTTTGCTCAAACCAGTCATTCGAAATGTCACTTCTTCTCCTACAAATATCACTTCCCCTTCTCCTTCCCCTTCACCATTTTCGGCCCTTGCTCAAGATTTTGAAGTTTTCTCTCTCTAAAAACCTTAATCATTCTCTCTAGAAATCCCTAGTCTTTTCGGCCAAACTTCGACCTTTACTACTTGCGACGCTCCACCCACCCGAGACAAGATTGCTCCTGTTTCTTCATATTGCATTAGTCGACGTCTTCAACTTCTGAATCGCGCCATGTCGAAGGATACCGACAACTCCTGATTTTCAGGTGATGCCACCGTTTTCTTTACTCCCAGATTTTCGAACCCGAAGCTAAATATGATTTCTAGAGCTTTGTTTGAAAAAGTCGTCGAAGAGTCGGGGATGGATGCAAGTTATTCTCCTCGCTATCCGATTATCGATGAGACGGACCCTCAAAAACCCCACCCCGTGAGCGTACCTCAACTAGGCGAGAAGGTCATTTTTCCCCTTCAAATTGATGTGGGTTTAAGGTTCCCTTACTGTCCCGAGTTGGTGCAGATGTGTATGTATTACACGGTTTCTCCAACACAACTTTCCCTGAACGCCATTCGTGTTTGGGTTGGTTTTAAAATCTTTTGGCATGACCGTGAATATCCCTACTCCCTTTCTTTGTTTCAGCATTTTTATCGCCCCGATTCTAATAATTTCGGTGTCTTTCTCTTTGTTTCATGTAGTCCCAATGTTAATAGTCGGTCATGGGACACTACTCGTCCCATTGTCCAAGATTTCAAAACCCGTATTCCAATTGTAAAGTCCAGTATTTTTTCTTTAAGGGAGGTGTCTCCTCGTGCTTCAATACCAATGCACAGTGTGATCCAATTCCTTCTATGGAGGAGTGTACATATGCGGATGTGGAGACAATCTCACAAATCATTATAGAGCATGAACATGGCAGCACCATTTACATTTCCAAGGCGACAACCGAGGAAGATTTGAGGTGCGCCGACATTTCATCAACAGTGCGTCGCTCTTCCGCTCCACACCGGGTAATAACTCTTTCCCTTTTCTTTTGCAGAGAAAGATTTTGCGTGCCTCGCTCATGCCTTTACTGTTATCCCGGAACATCAGCGTGGTAAGAAGTCCTCTTCAAGGAGTAGCGACGCTTCCGAAGCTTCCAAGAACTCGAAGAGGAGGATGCGCAGGAATTGTTGATGTCCTGACGCAGAAACTCGAAGAGGAGGATGCATTATTTTCCTCCCCGGAGCGCACTTTTACCGGGGATACTGATGAATTATCGCTTCGCGACGCCACTCCCGAGCCTGAGGAGAAGGGGAATGACATCCCTTATCTTGGCCCACTCTTCAACTTGCGTCGCGATCTAAGGGGGGATGTGAGTGAGGAGACGCTCCTAGAGGCCTGGGCGCCCTGCGAGCGCCTCAAAGGCATCCTCTTGGTGAAAGGGAATTCAGTGGCGGACCCCAATCTAGGGTTCCATTTATTAGTGGGCGCCTGCCCCCAGGTGATAGGATGCTCATTTCAACTGAGGGTGGCGCTTGCGAGGGCTTGGTGTGTCGTGGGCTCTCCCTGTTCTCACAGGTACACCCTATCTTTTTGCCTTTTTAGTTTTTACTCTTCTAAGACTTTGTTTTCTTCAAATGCTTCTGGTGCAACTCCAGCTGAGTGAGACTATCATCAGCTTGCATGAAGAGAAGGTCGCGACATTAGACAAGTTGCGCCATGTGAAGGAAAAAGAGCGTCACCTCAATGATCTCCGTGTTGAGGTGACGGAGAAGGAGGAGTGCCTGAAGTCGGCGCTAGCAGAGGTGGAACACCTTCTTCCAAGGTTGGGGATTTGCATAAGCAACTCGATCTTTCCAAGATTGAGTGTGCTCAGTGGGAGACGCGTGCCCTGTCTGCAGAACAGAAGGCGTTCCAACAGGAGCAGGAGATGCTGAAGCGCCTCGATAAGGCGATTAAGGATTATAAGGGGATCACCTCTTTTGACATGGATGCGATCATAGCGTGTCGCTCCACTTTTATGGCGGTATATGGCTCAATCAAGGAATACATGCAAAAGTTCTTCCCAGACTTCGACCTGGCGCGCTTTCAATGCATGAAGAGCTTCTTGGAAATGCGGCGCATAGAGAAAGAAGTTGATTACTCTGAGGGCAAAGCGGAGTCTGAGGCGTCTCTTCCCCCTCCTGTCAGCGCACCGTCGGTTGAAGGTGGTCAGCCGCCCCTACCTGAAGGCGAGAAACTTCCAACTCCTCCTCCTCCCAGTGAAGATGCGGCGCCCCCAAATCAAGAGTAGTTTTGTTTTTAGTAGCAATATCGTTTCTTTTATTTTTAACGATGTAAATGCCACACTTGTTTTTATATATATAGTGTGGTTTCCCTTTATTCTATCTTTTGCTAAGTATTGACTCTTACTCACTAATAGCAGCGCCTTAAACGAACTTTTAACTTTTCCAAACTTAGTCAAGTATTTGTAGCGGCACCTTTGTATTCAACCTTTTAGACTTAAGCTTTTGACCATTAATTCATGGTTGATTCATTAATAGCAGAGCTTTTATTGGATCTAATAAATCGCATCTTTCGATTGAGACATGTTTGGGGGCCTGTAGCGGCGCCATAGTTGAATCGTGACTTCATACTTAAGCATATTTTCATTAAGTAGTTATTCTGAAGTAAGAGACGCAATAACCATTCCATAAATGTGAATTTTCAATTTACATGTTAGTCTTTGGCTGCGCTCTTTTAAGCACAAAATATTTTTAAGTGCTTTGCATGGAATATATTTTTCAACATTTTTCCATGTTCGTCTTCGAGGATATATGCATTCAAATGGGGTATAACAATGACTTTATAGGGTCCTTCCCATTTTGTTGATAGTTTATTTTTCCGGTCTTGTAGCGAGAATTCGTTTCTTCTCCATACCCTCTCCCCCACGAAAAACTGGCGAGATGAGACTCGCATGTTATAGTATCGTGTTGTAGCGAGCCGCATCTTGAATTGTAATTGGTCTGATGCCCATCTCTTTTCGTTCACCAAATACAGCTCGAGACGCCTTTGCTCATCATTGGTTGTAGTTTCAAATTTTTTTACCCTATGAGACGTCACAACTATTTCGGTTGGAGCAACAGCTTCTGATCCATAGATGAGTTTGAAGGGCGTCTCCCCTGTGACCATCTTGGGTGTGGTCGTAGTGCCCAGAGCACATTTTCCAGTTCCTCTATCCATTTTCCTCCTGAGGCGTCCACCCTTTTCTTCAACCTGTTCATGATGGTTTTGTTTGTTGCTTCGACCTGTCCATTGACTATTTGGATTGCGGATGCTTGATCGAGGCGTGTCCGAACCCGATCTTTAGGTCCTCACAAAACCAATTTAATTATTTTCCCGCAAATTGTGGGCCATTTTCACTGACTAGGATGCTCGAGATCCCGTATCTTGAAATGATTATTGACTTGATGAACTTTATTACATGGAATTCCGTTGTGGATGCCAGTGCCTTTGCCTCGATCCATTTCGAGAAATAGTCAATCACAACTATTATGTAGGAGTGTTTTGGTCCGCCAGTGCCTTTGTGGACGCCAATTTTGGTATGTGCCTTTGAAAGGATTCACATTTTAATACTATGTCGACTGCCTCTTTGTTCATGACGGGCCAATAGTAGCCTTGGTTGAGGATTTTCCTAATAATAGAGCTCGCGCCCTCATGGCAGACGACGTATCCTTCGTGCACCTCCCTTAAGATGGTGGTGGTATCAAGCTGAGTGATGCATATAAGATAGGGTGCTGAAAAGCCCTTTTTGTAGAGCGCCCCATCGATAAATTTGTAATTAGGCTCTACCCTTATGATTCGTCTCATTTAAATTTCAACTTGCTCTCCCGATTTCAAGTAGGTACGAATGGGGGTCGCCCAATCGACCATTTTGTCAATGTCCGCGCACTCCAAGCCCGTCTTCTCTTTGATGGTTTCCACGAAGTATACCTCCAGGGGCGGCGCCTGCCAGGCAAACTTGCTTAAGGCGTCCACTTCGTGGTTCAATTCTGGTGGTATCACTTCAATCTCAACACTGTCGAACCATTCTATCAAGGCCTTCGCCTCAGACATACTTTCATATTCTCTCCTTTTGTAGTGTACTCTCCCTTAACTTGGTTTACCACCAGCTGTGAGTCACAGTAGACACGTAAGGAGGCGGCACCTATTCCTTTTGCAAATCTTAAGTCGGTGATCAATGCTTCGTGGCCTTGAAGGTCAATACTAATGCATACTGGATAGGGGCGCCGCCCTCGGGGGGAGGGGGAGGACAAGTCCTACCCCCGAGCCATCGACGTATGAAGTTCCATCGGTGTATAGCGTCCATGACTTTTCCAATTTCTTTATTTCGGGCGGCGCATCAGACGTGCAGGTTGACTCGACGATGAAGTCAGTCAAGGTCTGACCCTTTATTGCGGTTCTCAGAGTGAAATTTATTCTGAACTCACTGAGTTCGATTGCCCATTTAATCATTCGCCCTGATGCGTCCTGTTTTTGTAAGAAGTGTTTTAGAGGTTGATTTGTTAATACAGTGATCTCGTGCTCATGAAAGTAAGAGCGAAGCTTCCTAGAAGAAATTGTTAACGCATAGATATAATTCTCAACTTCAATGTAATTCATTTCGGACTTGTTGATACTTTTGGATACATAGTAGACTGGGACTTAGACCTTTTCTAATTCCTTTACTAAGACAGAGTTGACTGCTACAGGAGTGATGCTTAAGTAAAGGTAAATGGAGTCACCCTTGGATGGATTTGCTAGAGGTGAGAGCGTCGTGAGGTGTTGCTTAAGGATTTGGAACACCTTTTCACACTCAGGCGTCCTCTCAAATTTTTCGATTGCCTCCAGCTTCTCTGGGTTGACCTCGATGCCCCTTTGACTGACCATGTACCCCAAGAATTTTCCTGAGTGAACCCCGAAGGCGCACTTGGCGGGGTTGAGGCGCACCTGATGGAGGCGCATGCACTCAAATGTATTCCTCATATCCTCCACATAGTCGACGCTCTTTACAGACTTCACCAACATATCGTCGACATAGGCCTCCATTGTGTCGCCAATCATTCCAGCGAACAGTTTATCCACCATCCTCTAATAAGTGGATATCACTTCCAAAGGGCATGCCCGTGTAGTGATAGATATCACTATCAGCATAAAATGCAGTGTGCTGAGTGCCCCCTTCCGCCATTTGGATCTGATTGTATCCCGAATATGAATCCATGAGCTTAGGAACTCATGACAGATGTTGCGTCGACCAATTGGTCGATGCGAGGTAGAGGGTAGGAGTCCTTAAGACATGCCTTGTTAAGGTCCCTGAAGTCGATGCACATCCTCCACTTGTCGTTGTGCTTCTTGACTAAGACCTGGTTTACCCATGTCTGAAATCGGATTTCTTTCACAAAGTTTGCGTCAATCAGCTTGCCCACCTCTTGGCGGATCGCTATTGATTGTTCCTCTCCCACGATGCGCCTTTTCGGGCAATTGGTTTGATGCTCAAGTCGATATTGAGCTCATGGGCGATCACCTCTCGGCTTATCCCTGGCATGTCACTCGGTTTCTGTTGGATCGTGAAATCCTGGATGCTGATCTGGCAGTGAATTGAATGCCAGACAAGGTTGGGATGACGCTTCAGCTCCAACTCCGGTGAACCTGCAAGTAGGGGAGCGCAACAGAAGGGGTGTCTCTGGGTCCCTCTCCGATGCTTAAATGAGTATATGTGTGTATAAAACTCAAAACGTAAAGAACGTATGTAAAGCAAGGGTATTTATAAGGTAAGAGAGATAGAACCGTATATGGCAGCTGAATATCTTAGTGCATATTGTATTGCCGAAGATTCGGATCGTCAGTTACTGCGAGATATTGCAGTTACCAAATCTAATCCTTAGTGAATATGTGACCGAGATATGCGGGATATCGAGGCCACTTCCTTATTAACGGTTTTGTGGGACCAGAGGAGAGAGGCAAGGCTCTCTTCGGGGCGAGCACTCCCATGTCGAGCAGTGGAAGGTCGCGACCTGGTAGAGAATGGCGAGCAGTCCGAGAGCCTTTGGCGTCCCTATAGACTTTAAGCTCGATTCTGGATTACTCGATGGTGGGCCAAGTTTGGCTTGTACTTGGGCCTATCCGGTTCGGATGTCATGGGTTTACCCCCTCTATAGTTATTGGGCTTTCGAGGCCTTTTCTTACTGGGCTGTCACTATCGATACCCAACAGTTTCCAGGCGAATAGTTCCTTGAATTCTACAAGGAGCATCGAGAGTGCCTATGCCTCTTCATTAGGTAGCGTCGCTCTTATCTGGACGACCTTTTCCGTTCCATCGATCTCGACTTTTCTCACTCCATCCACTCGTTAGGGGCGGCTTCTTTCTTCCTTAGGGTCTTCCTCGGTTTGAATGGTGAGGGTATCTTTTCCTTTAGTACATGATGACATGTCGAATGTACATACCATGTGCGGGTCATGGGTTGGTCGCCCCTCACCACCCCTATGTCATGGGGGTTTGGGAACTTCAGCATTTGGTGATAAGTGGAGTGCACCATCCTGTGCGGGTTGAGCGTGGAGCGCCCTAAAATCGCATTGTATTATGATGGGGCATCCACCACAATGAAGATGACATCAAACTTCCGTGACCTCCATCCGTTGCCAATTTCTTCTCGTAGGGTGATGGCACCTACCGGGTACATAGCGTTCGATGTGAATCTCATCAGGGGGAAATTCCCCTTCTTCAAGTCTTTTACTGACTTTCCCATCTTTTGCACCGCCTCTAAGAAGAGCACGTCAGTGGAGTTACCAGAGTCTATCAACACTTTCTTCACCGTGTAGCCATCGATGTCTATAGTAATGACCAACACATCTCCATGCGGGCACGTCACGTGCCACATGTCGGACTCCGAGAAGGAGATGGTGACATCGTCTTCTTCTGTGAAGCGCTTTCCTAACTTTGTCATTCCAGAGAGTTGGGCCGCATGCACTTCACGGACTGCGCCCAACTGTCCTCCTTCAATGTAACCACCGCTAATAACGTTGAGCATTTCTTGTCTGCCCTCTGACGACTCACTGCCCCTTCTAGGTGATGCCCGCCTCTCCCTACGAGGGCTCCGACTACTCTCTCTATGTGCTACAAAGCCTTTTAATTGGCCTTGCTGGATTAACCTTTCTATATCCCTCTTCTAGATATACCAGTCATCCGTGTTATGGCTTTTACACCGATGGTAACAACAATACTTGTTTAAATCGCTGCCCATGGGTGTGCATGACTACTTTGGAGCAGGGGGCGTCGCCAAGTCTTTTCTTTCCATCTCTGTTAGTACCACGGAGACGTCACTATTCAGGGGAGTGTATAATGTCTTGTAGACATCTCGGGTGGGGCGCGTCAAGAAGAGACGGCGTTGTTCATGCGACTCCCTCATGGGACGGTGTTCGGGCTTCTTGCTTTCTTGGGTTTCCTTCTTCAATTATTTGGGCAACCTGCTTCCCTCCTTGGTTATTTCCAAATCGATGTATGATTTTACACGCGCCGCTAAATATTCCATGGTGTGGACCGGGATGATACTCGAACTGTCATACAAAGCCGATCCTCGTGGACCAAACACACTGACAAATGCACGTATGGTCTCACCTCCCGTGATGACCTAGTCGATTCCTGCTAATACCTTGTTGAACCTACTGTAGAAATCCTCCAGGCTCTCCTCGTTTCTTTGCTTGAGGTGGTCCAGCGTACCTACGCTTTTCAGCAATAGTCTTCCACCCATGTACTGCACAATGAACTTTTCTTTCAAATCTCCCCAAGACCGAATGGAAGCTTTGGGTAACCCAAAGAACCAGTGGGAAGGGACACCTCCCAGGGTGGCCGGAAAAAGCAGAGCGAAGTGGTTGTTGTTGCTCGTTCGTCCTAATAGTGAAGACTCATGCCTTTGGATGTGCTCGACTGAGTCGTCTTCACCTCGATAATAATCGATTCGCGGATTCTGCACGTGCTTAGGCACGGTGATCGCCAGTATGTTGGGAGCAAACGGGTGTGATGCTCTATCGCGAAGGCGAGGCATGAGTCTGCTCTTCTGCTCTTTAACATTTTGGGCGACAAGCTCCTCGATTTCCTCCATGGTCATCAAACCAGTGGGATGAGCCATTGTCGTCCTTGTGGATGGCAGGGTGGCGCTTAAAAGAGGTTGGGCTGGCGGGGGCGGTGCCCGATGAGGATGATGGCGAGATGTCGCCTCCTCTACTCGCGTGGTGTCGACCTGTTGGACAGCTCAGAGCCTGCATTCAATGAGCTAATCCAATGCCGCCATGAAGGCAAGCGTTAGGAGCACCTTTGAGGCTACCTCCACCTGAGGCAGGGCCTTACCTGAGGTTGTTATTGCTGACTCGGCTGGTCTGTGCATCTCGAGTTCGGCTACAGCTGTTGGTTGGGGCGTGGGTGGCGCCTGGTAGGCTGGTGGTTGGGAAGTCTGTCCCTCCGGTTGTCGGGTCTGTGGCAGTAAGTATGCTGAGGTCCCCAGAGTTAGGATAAAAAGAACATGAAGACGTGAAGGAGATGAATAAGAAAAACATGTGACTCCATTATTGAGAAACTTGTTCTTTGTACATAGAGAACTAGATATATATAGTAAAGAGATAACTGATAACTATATATATATATTGATTCTATCTATAACGAATCTATATATATTGGTTCTATCTATAAAGATACTCATACTATCTATCTAACTATGTATATAATAAACTAAATATAAAAGGATAAACTAATTAATATAGATAAACCAAAGATAAAGACTAATGTAGACTACATAATACTCCAACATTCACCCATGTTCTTTGTTTTTCTTGATTTGGATCCTCAAACTTTGAAATTTGCTAAATTGGTCCCCAAATTTCCAATGTTTCTTTGCTTGTGTCGGATCTCAAATCCAATCTCGATCAAATCCCCAATCAAATTGAGCTCGCACATCTGCATCATTGGTGAGATACTCCACATTCGAATACAAGTTTTTCAAGCTAAAATCCAGATGAAAACTAAAAAAATAACTCAGTCATGCCATCGCGGTGCCATCTCGGTCATCTCGTCGTGGTCATGCCGTAATAGCTAACAAACTAATCTAAAATCTGAATTCCAGCATTCCAATCTTCTATTGAATCTATTGAATCTTCATAAAAAAACTTGGTTGTGCAAACTCAATTTGATCACACATCTTCACGATACCAAATCAGGATTTCAGCATAAATAATTCAACATTGTTGAAGAGGCATTGTATCAGCAAATCACAGATCAGCAGCAAGAATGATTCAGTCCTTGGAAAGAAGGCTTTGATACCATGTTAGGATAAAAAGAAAATGAGGACGTGAAGGAGATGAATAAGAAAAACATTTGACTCCATTAATGAGAAACTTGTTCTTTGTACATAGAGAACTAGATATATATAGTAAAGAGATAACTATCTATATATATTGATTCTATCTATAAAGAATCTATATATATTGGTTCTATCTATAAAGATACTCATACTATCTATCTAACTATGTATATAATAAACTAAATATAAAAGGATAAACTAATTAATATAAATAAACTAAAGATAAAGACTAATCTAGACTACATAATACTCCAACACCCAGGTGTTGCTGGAGATGGTGAAGGGTATCATTTTTCATAGTTTCGACTTGATTGCTCTTTGCTCTAGTGTTGGGAGGAGCCATGACTGATTTTGCTCAAGTTTCCCACAGACGGCACCAGATGTTGGATTGCGTTTTCCGGTAGGACTCTTTTCGGTGTGTTACGGGTCGGTCTCCTTGCTGCTCCAATTACCTGGACACAAGGAAAGCTCGGGAGTTCCCGTTGTTTCCCCTCCGCTGATTAAGCCAGTCAAATGTTCGTTTATTGAGAAGGAAAATGTATGCAGTATAGGGAGTCAAGTGTGCAATGTTACGTTAGTTTAGAATGGAGATAGGTGATGGTATTTATAACTCTCAAGTGTCCCTGATTTTCTCGAGTCGGGTCAGTTTTCAACCGGATCACCCGAGGATTGGTGGAATGATACCCAACACATATAAAACTTATAATTGTCATCTATGTGTACTATGTTAAATTACTCACTTTAAAAAAAATCTCTCATTTATTCTCTATATTAGTTATAAAAGTTCAATCATATTCTTTTAATTTCACATGTACAGTTTATGATAGTTTTCAAATTTCCTTTATTAAATTAAAATCCATAATATAATATTTTATGGAAATAAAGTATGTGTATGCACATAAAGAAAAATTTATTATTACAATTTAAGTATAAGAGTAAATTAAAGGTAGTTTCATATATTGCATATCATTGTTTTTTAAATAATAGGCGCATGTACTCAATTATAATTATGTACGCAATATTTAATTTAGCACATGGATTAAAAAATTATTTTAATAATTTTATGGAGCTTAGACACTCAATATATTTTACATAATTTTAAGAACAATAATTTGATTTTTTTCAAAAAGTATGTATTTTCGAATTTTTTTTTGAAAAAGTATATATATAAAAAATAAATTTAGCAAAATATGTATACGCGCACCCCAGGTGAATAGGCGCACCCCTGGGGTGCGCCTATTCATAGGCGGGGCAAAGTATGTTCCTTTTTTTTTTTAAAATCATTTTGTTTGAAAAATGATGACTCGATGTTTAATTAAAAATAAAATTATGTATCTATTAAAAAAAATTTAAAAAAATTATAGTAAGTAGATATTTTAATTGCGATTCAAATGATGCAAAAAATATTAAATTTGGATTTACGGATTGACTGTACGGCATGCCGTAAGTTGAGATATGAAAATTGTACTTAAAAAATTATAACTCGGACCATGTAACTCCAAACTCAACACGGTTAACGCCATTTAGGTCGTAAATCAATTATCTACTGTATTTTTAATCCAAAAAATTATCCTACGTAGATAATTGATTTTGACCTAAATGGCGTTAACCGTGTTGAGTTTGGAGTTACATGGTCCGAGTTATAATTTTTTAAGTACAATTTTCATATCTCAACTTACGGCATGCCGTACAGTCAATCCGAAAATCCAAATTTAATATTTTTTGCATAATTTGAATCGCAATTAAAATATCTACTTACTATAATTTTTAAATTTTTTTTTAATAGATACATAATTTTATTTTTAATTAAACATCGAGTTATCATTTTTCAAACAAAATGAATTTTTTTTTAAAAAAATAAAAAAATAGACTTTGCCCCAGGCGCACCCCAGGGGTGCGCCTATTCAATTGGCGCACCCCTGGGGTGCGCCTATGTCCAATAGGCGCGACCTCGGGGTGCGCGTATACATATTTTGCTAAATATTTATTTTATATATATACTTTTTCAAAAAAAATTTCGAAAATACATACTTTTTGAAAAAAATCCAATACTTTGTTTACAAAGTGACAATTACTAATAGTACAAAAAATATATATTTTTAATAATACTTTCAACATTTTTGTTATAACTATACAACAATATTAGACTTTAGGGTTAAATACCAAATAGCTACCTGAACTTTGGCCGTTTTACAAATAACTACCTCAACTTTGAATTTCCAAAAATGGTTATCTCAACTTTGGACAAAGGTGCAAATAGCTACCTTAGTTAACTTTTCCGTTAAATATGGACGTAAAATGACGTGACAACACATGATTGGTCTATTATTTTAAAAATTAAATAATTTTTTAAAAATACCAAAAAAATCTGATTTTTTTTTGGAAAATCAGTAGAGAAAATAAGAGTTTTTAATATAATACTTTTATTGAAAATATGAAACAAAATAAAAAACTAATCATTTATTATTATTTTTAATAAAAGTATTATATTAAAAACTCTTATTTTCTCTATTAATTTTCTAATTTTTTAAAAACATTTTCAGTTTTTTTTGTTGGTATTTTTTAAAATGTTTTTTTTTTAAAAACCAGGGATCATTCATGTGTTGTCATGTCATTTTTCGTCCATATTTAACAGAAAAGTTAACCGAGGTAGCAATTTGCCCCAACTGTCAAAATTTAGGTAACCGTTTTTTAAAAGGGTAAATTATCCAACTACACCCGGGATGTTTGAGTGATATTGTTAAATGCATCCACTTGCTTAAAGTGTTTTTTTTGCACAGTGATGTTTGAAGATGTTAAATGCACGTCACCTGTTGTTTTGTTCACTCGTATGTGTTGGAATTGTTGTTATTTGCACCACATTCACCTTCACTGTTACTTTCGTATGTTATCTCGTCACGTGATAGTCACATAGTATGAAATTTAATTGATTTGAATCATAGTGGTGAAGTCTGTAACGGAAAACTGTGATGTGCCTTTGAATCATGTCTTTGTGGTCACACGAGACAATCACGTGCCTTTTAACGGAAAAGTGTGACGGAAAGATAACAATTGGTGCATTTAACATCTTCAAATATCACGGTGCACAAAATATCACTTTAAAACAAGTGGTGCATTTAAGAACAATTCCCAACATACGAGTGAACAAAACAACATGTGAGGTCATTTAAGAACATCTTCAAACATCCGGGTGCATTGGAGCAATTTACCCTTTTGAAAATTCAAAGTTGAGGTAACTATTTGTAAAATGGCCAAAGTTCGAGTAGTTATTTAGTATTTAACTTAGCATTTATAAAGATATTAAATTTAAGCTAAAAATATTAGTTAGCATCATAAAAATAATAATTGATATATTCATTTATAGTTTAACTTATGTACTTTTTAATTATTTTTGTGAAAACAATTATAATTAATGGTTATATTTTATAATAACATTTGTATAATTGTAACACAAGTAAAATTATTATAGTTTAAACGTAAGACCAAATTAAGGGTAATTCTATATATTGCGTACACTTTCCTTCAATTATTATTCTCACTGTAAATTTTAATACATAAAAATATATTAATATAATTTAATAGTTTCTAAATAGTTTAGAGGAATTTCATTTTTATATATTTACAAATTTAACTCATTTTATGAATTATAAATGTAATTTGTATAATTAAACATAAATATAAGCAAACTTACAAAGTATTTTTTTATATATAATATTCTTAACATTTTTAAATGCAATTCATTTATCAATAAACAATTTATAAATATATATAATTTACTTATTCATTAATAAATATAAAAAATGTGTGTGTCCTCTGGAGCGCCATATGGAGGACAATACATTGGCTTACTTACTCTGCACTTCAAATAATTCTGATTTATGATAGTTTTGATTCATTGAATCAGTGATATCCTATTTTGCCAAACATCCACCACTCGGACAAACCCACCCCCCAAGGCCCAAACCGAAGCTTGTGGGAAATGAAGGTGTTCCCTTCCCATGATCGTCCGCCGAGCTCCATCATTCCCAACCAAAAGCAGCCTATAAAGCCCTCTCATTCATACTTCCAGCAGAAAGATCGAATCCAGCAATGAAATTGTAGTACTCTTTACTAACATAGCTAAGCTACCTTCTTGCAATGAACAAAATCCATCGAAATTCTGATGTCCAACACTAACTATTGCACCATACAAACAAAACAATCACGAAAAATCCATTACACTTCACCTGACAATTCAAGAATCAGAGACATCGTCACCAGTCATCAACTCACCCATCTCCTTCCTTTGTAGATACTGATGCAAGATAGAAAGCCTCGCCGTCTCAAAAGCAAAGTAACCCAGGGCCGAGAAACAAGCACTATGAACCACACGAGGACCCATTCCTCGACTAAAGCCAACCAAACCTTCCTCCTTCAAAATCTGTCTCACAGTAGACCTCACACCGCCGTACATCACCGAAGCAACCTTATTGACTGCATCTCCATGGACTTGGGTCATCAATCGAGTCTTGATCACATCTAGCGGAGTCGTCAAAGAAGCAGAAATGGCTCCGGCGAGGGCACCACAACAGACACTCTGAATTGGATCCAAATGACTCTGATTCGTCTTCTCTAATACACCTGCTTTTAAATACTCAAATGAAGAGTAACTCAAAACACCAGCTGGTAGATTCCGAAGCAATGTGGCTGAATAACCTGCGTAAAGACCCAAAAAACCATCTTTCTCCAGAATTCGAAGCAAAACATCCCAAGATCTGCCCTTTGCACCTGCCTGCATTCTCTGAGTGATCAATTCCTTCGGGACCATAATGGCGGAGGAAACGATGTTGCCCATCGCTCCAGCAGTTGGAGGGATCAATACGGAGGGGTAATTCTCCAATTTGGTTAGAATTGACTTTCCAAACTCACAGGTGCCAAAATACACGGCGGAGGAGGCCGTGGATCCCACGATGACGGCGGAGACGCCGCTGTAGAATCCCAGGATGCCGTCCTTCTGGAAGGTTTTGACGATGGCGTCAAAGGTGTTTTGGTATAATTGGGCGGCGCCCTTGGTCTGGAGTTTGGTCTTGATCGTGTCGAGTGGATGGAGGCAAACATAGGTGAAGGCTCCGGCGATTCCACCGCCGGCTGCGCCGATTAGGGCTCGCTCTGCGACGGTTAGGTTCTTGATGAGGGCCTGGACCTTGGGGTTGTTCCTTGTTGTTGGTTTCAGCCATTTCGGGGCTTTGAGAGAGAGGGCGGTGGAGGCAAAGATCTGGTTTCTCCGATTAGGGTTGGGAGTGGACGAGGATAGGAGGGAGGAGGTTAAGTGAGAGAATAGGGCGGTGAATTCAGGTGGGTGTACGTGGTGGCAGCCAATGTTAGGGTTTGGAAGCGCGAGGTTGAGAGACGAAGATAATTGGTTGTCCTCCATGGCTCCTCCCGTCGGTTGTCGGGCAAGGAAAATGGAAGGTGAAGGTCTGAAGTTTGCGTCCAGTCACGACATGGAGTTGGTTTGGTAACTTTGGTTCTCGATGCGCCACGTCGCGCGTTATGGAGAACTCCTTTTGAGTCAGAATATTGCCTATTTGGGTATCAACCTTTATACACCGAAATATATTTTTCCCTATTCTTTTGTTTTTGAGCAATTAAGCTCTCAATCTATAAATAAGGAACAATTTGGCCAAATGTATTGCCCTCTTGATTAGAGAATGTTTAGATACCTTGATCATGATCTTGAACCAAAAGGCTAAAGCGGACTTGGTTAGTACGAGATCTAATTTTGATAGTGAGTTTAACCGTGTGAGACATGAATTAGTCTCCTGTATTAAAATCTAGACTCATGTTGAGTGTAGCGACATTTCGTGTTAGGTATCGTTTGATAATCAAACAGACTTTGGGAATTACTAGAAGTTTTTTGAAAAATATACATGTAAGATTTTTTTTTTTTAAGAAAGTATATATGAAAAAACAATATTTAGAAACCTAGGCATATGCGATACTCGGGATAGCAAGTATTTGTTTTTAACAAAAACGCTACTCCGGGTAATGTTTCTAGTAAAAACGCTACCTCTAATAGCGTTAATAGCGTTTTTCCATAAACGCATGTTTGAGTAGCGTTTTTTCAAAAAACACTAGCTTGAGTCTGGAGCAATTATTCCTCCAGCATTTTAATGACTTTTAACAACCACACCAAAAATATAGATAGATAGACAGACAGACAGACAGATAGATAGATAGATAGATAGATAGATAGATAGATAGGGAGGGGGCAAGTGAGTCGGTTTTCGGTCGAACCCGGTTCAGTGTGCGATTCACTGTTTATAATTAAAAACAACAAAACAATTGCCCCAACTCAGCCTAAGCCCAACCCTCTACCACTTTTTCATGTTTTATGGAGAAAACCTCAGAGGGCAGGAGTGAAGTTCCTTCAAATGGATCTATATGTGTCTTGGATCGTCCCACCACTCAGATAGACAATAATTGGTCGTTGAATTGTCACGCCACCCAGACAAGCAATAATAGGCCGTCGGATCCAGCTAGGCAGTCAAACAATAGAATACAATCAAATGGAGAGGTGCCTTCTTCTAGAGACAAGCCTACTCCAGAGTATGTGGCTCCCCCTTTCCTTCCCTCTTCTCTTCTCTTCTCTTCTCTTCTCTTCTTTCTTCTTCTTCTTCTCTTCTTTCTTCTTCCGAAGAGGAAGGAGCTGCTTTACTTCTCTCCTTCTTTCTTTCTTCGTATAAATGTTTTCTGTAGAAGCTGCTTTACGTGATTTTCACTTTTGTTTACTATCATTTTTCTTCTATGAGGTGAGCAATTCTTCTACGTATAAATTTTAACAAATGAGAACTCTTCTATTCTCCATTTCTCCTGAACATCGTTTTTTTTGTTTAAAATAAAAACTCCACCCTAAAAAAGTGAACCAAAAACCAGTCGGTTTTCCAAAAACCACCTGGTTCAACCCGATTCAAACACTGTTCATTTGTAAAACGGACTTTTAACTAAACCAAATCGGATAGGGGTCTGGTTCCCATTCGGACCGCCGGTCCGATTCTGATAACTATGGAATAGACCATGAAATTGGAAAACATAGTCAAAGTACAACAATAAATGTTTAAATGACTGTTCATTTATGGAGCTACCTCTTCGTAGCGTTTTCTAAAAACGTTACTCAAGTTAGCGTTTTTGAAAAAACTCTATTTTTAATAGAAACGCTACCCGAAGTAGCTTTTTTTGTGATTAAAAAAATGTGTTACCCTCACTAGCGCATATGCCTAGATTTTTTTTTTTTTTGCATATATACTATCTTTAAAAAACAAATTCTAACATGTATATTTTTCAAAAAACTTCGAATTACTACCAATAAAAAATATGCAATCTAAGGGGTTTAGATAAGTCCTTGTGTTAAAGGTATAGGGTGCATTGTATATGATAAAGGTACATGGTGAATTGCTGCTTACGATGATTGTTTAGGTGAATGAATACTTGTATTAGAATGTTTGTACTTAGATTTAGGTCTTTGTATGCAAACTTAATAAGTTACGGATGCAAAACTTAAATTTTTTTTGTGTATGTTATGTTTATCAAATAAGTCAAAATTATAGACTTGATGTGTTATGAGACCATGTTAAGTTTGACAAGATTGTGTTCGATGAAATTTTCATTCGAATGAGACTTAAATTCTAAACAAGTATGACACAGAGATTTGAGACTAGGGTTGGGCAAAAAAACCAATTCGAGCAAACCATACATTTTTCGAACTGCTTCAAAAAATAAACGTATTTTTATTTAAACTATGGAACAGTTCACATGAACTATAAAAAATCAGTTCACATATAGTAAATTGTACCACTTTAAGAATCGGTTTTAATATATTATTATTTAATAAAAAATCTAATCTAACCAACTAACCCTAATTTCCACTTTTGTTTTTCAGGGACAGTTTCACGCACACAACGACACACATGCCATACGTCACACATCACAACAGGCAGCAATTACTACTTTCTTTCACGTTCACGATTCATTCCACCGACGTTCAGCTTAAGGCTAGACACCGTTCCTCATTCCACACACACCTCCACACACCTCGACCGTCGTCTAGCTCCAGCGACTAACCCAATCTACAACTGAGAGGACGCCCCTGCAGAAGATCGACCTTTGTTATGCGATTTTTTGACTATGCCTAACTACGTATTGCTTAAGAAAATTGCGGACTAAGGTTAGAGAGTCACATCTTTATAATTCTCATTATGTCTAATAGTCGTGTCCATGTTTGCGTCAATCCATCTATATTAGAAATGCAGAATCAATCCATGTTTGCGTTTGGGACTCATTATGCTGCAAAATCAATCCACATTGGAGGATTGTCGACACTGAAATTAATATATAGTTTTATTTTGTATTTCAGATGTCCTTGTCGTCAATATCGTTTGATGGTAAACAAAAGAGTTGGAATTTAGGAGTTGGTGCTCAAAAGAGAAAAACTTCTGGTATTGCTGGACCAGTGCTTATGGAGGGAACTGCATATTCTGATTCAGATGGATCACCACCTATAACATTAGAACCAACACCAACTACTATAGCTCCAAAGCAAGGTAGTAGTACCATTGGTTGTTGTAGTTGGAAGAAATCTAGAAAAGAATCTCTAACGTGGAGACATTTTCCCAAACTCAAACATGTTAACATGGTAAGTGCAATTACTGTGGTGAACAAATTGTAGCAAATGGACAAGTGGCTTGAAAAATCACACAAAGATATGTAACAAGTCACCTTTCAAGGTAACACTACATAACATTTTCACCAAAGAAGATGATGAAACGATGATTGGTAGTGGTGCTATCTCTACTCGCCCACCTACTCATCCGAATATAAATCTTAAATGATCATGCTATTTGTCGAAAGGAGCTAGTTAATATGTTTATTGTTGTTGAACTCCCATTCGGGTTCATAAAAAATGAAGCATTTCAAAAGTTTATTAAGGTTTCACAACCAAGATTTGAGATTCATTCACGCAGAACACTCGCAAGAGATATTATTCAAATGTATGATAGAAAAAAAAAAGGGTTAAGAGATTTCATAAAAACGTATTGGAGGTAAAGTTTGCCTAACTAATGATATGTGGACTTCATATCAGAACTATAGTTATTTGAGTCTTACTGCACATTTTGTTGATAGTGACTGGAAATTGCATAAGAAGATCTTGAACTTAACTCAAATTAGTAGTCATACAAGTGATCATGTGGGTAGGACTATTGAGTAGAAACTTAAAGAGCGAAAGATTACGAGGGTTTTAAGTGTTACAATGGACAATGTTAGCTCGAACAATACTGCAGTTAATTACTTGAAAAAATGTTTCATGTCTTGGGACCCTTGGTGTGTCTTGAAAGGTGAATTTGTTCAAATGTGTTGTCGTTTTCTCATATCTTGAATTTGATTGTCTAAGATGGTTTGTCAGGAATTGATGAGTCTAGAATCTGTGTTGCAGTTAAGTATGTTAGATCGTCTACATCAACGCATGATGTGTTTGGACGTGGAAAGGAGTTGTAATTATACATTTAAGGTGTTGGAAGTGACTTTATTATATCAAAAGGTGTTTGTACGACTAGAAGGAGAGGAAGTTGAGAAGTTCAGTGAAGAGCTTGAAAAGGATGTGGGAGTACCTATTGAAAACGATTGGAATCATGCACGTAATATTTTTCCTTATTTAAAGGCATTTTATAATGCTATTTTGCGTATTTCTAGAGCGTCATATGTTATTGCTAGTTACATGGTTGAAGTGTTTGTTATTGGTATGATAATTAATGGCAGTTGACAAATCCAAACAGTGGAATAAAAAATATGGTTGCGAAGATGAAAATGAAGTTCATGAAATATTGGTGAGATCCCAAGAAGGTGAATATGTTGTTGATGATTGCTTTAGTTATTGATCCTAGGCAAAAGATGAATGGTGCACACTTCTATTTTGACTTTTTCTTCTATTCTACTAATGTTGATATTTCGGAGCAAAAATTGATTGAGTCATTAAAGTCAGTTTTTGAGCAGTATAAGACAATGATAGAGAGTGTTACAAGTATGCAACCAATGCATATTGATGATGATGATGATGATGATGTCAATGCATATTGGCGAGCAATAGGTAAGGTAATACCATGCAACCAAATTCAGCAACATAACTTGATAAGTACTTGAAAGAAGATCGAGAGCCTTATAACCGACAAAGTGAGCTAGATTTATTGAAGTGGTGGAATGTTAATGAAAATAGGCTTTCGATACTTACTTCTATTACAAGGGATGTGTTGGCCATACCAATTTCCAAGGTAGCTTCTGAAAGTGTTTTTAGCACGGAGGTAGAGTTCTCAGTGAGTATCGTAGTTGTTTGGATCCTAAGATGGATGAAAGTCTTATTTGTACGCAAGATTGGATCAGAGAGTCTCAGTTAACCTTTTTATCAGATGAAGATTTGAAGCGCTTGAAAAGTTTGAGAATGGTAAGTCATTTTCTTGGATTTTTTATTCTATTTATTACTTTACTTTTTTTTGTTTACTTTTGTAGAATTCAATGTAGAAGAGAAGGCTCAAGGAGTAATTTCAACTCAATAACATTGTACTTATTCTTGTGGAGTGTGTCAGCTTATCTTAGTAAGTTTGTATTATTATGGTGATTTACGCTTTAAAAATAAAAATAACTGAAAAGATTAGAATATAAAGACTAGATAAGCCCCGAAACTGATTTGCAGAATCAGTTTCGGGATTGATTTGCAGAGCTAATTCTGCAGTTTAGTCCCGAAACTATCCACTTTGCATTGATATATGTCTTCATTTTTCCTTCTTTTTTTTTTTTCATTTTCAAGGATCTGATACGGGCATCATATTTACATAAAATAAGGCGTCATATTTGAATGAATCAAAGAAGACAATAATATTAAGACACTTTTGATTTCAAACTTTATGTGGAATTGTTGATGTATTATCATATTGAATTGTTTATGTATTATCGGATTTATTGTCAAATTTTTTAAAGAAAAAAGTTCGGTTGAACCAGTTCAGAACCAAAATCTGGACCAATTCATAAGACGTACGGTAAATCATAAAAAATATGGAACAGTTCAAACGAATGGGTCGAACCGTACCTTTATCACATTTTAGGTAAGATACGATTCTAAACCAGCTCGGGACCGAACCGATTCATGCCCAACCCTATTTGAGACGACTCAAGTTTATTGTCCAAAATGGAGGTAATCTATGTTGATGTTTAAGGTGATTGAGACTCCATACTGAGTCAATTTAAACTGGGTTTGAATTGATTTGAATACTAGATTGTTTAGTAATAATCATATTTTTACCATTAGATACTATAACATAAAGAGGGGTAGCCTAGTCGAATAAGATGGGTTGAGTCGATTGAGATAAAGACTTGACTCGACTTGAGTGGTGTTCGAGTCGTGATTCAGGTGAGGCTTTCCAGCTTTGTACAAAAAATAACAATTGAGAAATTGTATAATTGAGTTTTATACATTCCTCAAAACAGTTGTGTATCAAGAGGAGTTTGGGAAACCTATAGTTGTATGCACAAGATTTAGAAGCTATTGGGACACTCTAGAACAAGAGTGGACTTAATGAAGAATGATGTCTCTTGTGTTATATATTACTTTAGGTTCATGATGCTTGTCTCTACACTCACACTCTAAGCACAAATGTATAGATTTTGAGAGTTTAGATTAGTTTACATGTGATGATAATGTAAACTTGTAATGAAGAGAGAGCTAGTAATGGATGTTAAGCATAACAAGTAAGTTCAGAGAGAGTGAAGTCGGAGATGCCCGATCTAAATATTGCAAGAGTGAACTTATGTATACGTCGAATATAATTTGTTACAATCATTTACTATAGGGATTAATAATGTTTTTATGGAAAAAGTTTGAAAATGGTTCAACATGTTTGTACAAAAATTTTGTTGCACCAACATGTTTTTTCCGATGGTTAATGGTTCAACATGTTTGCAAACGATGGTAATTGGTACTCCTGTTACTTTTATGTTAAAACATTTCGTTAAATATTTTTCATATTTGCAAAATTAATCGAAGCTTTTTCTAAATGTTACAACTAAACCCTACAAATTTACACTAATGTTACAAACAAGCCCCGACTCGAGCCACACCGGGGGCCACTAGCCAGGGTCCGAACCCAGACCATAAGACCCCGATTGGGCTCAATTGGATCCCCAATTGTGGATCCTATGGTATGGGTTTGGACCCAGACCAGGTACCCAAGGTTGGACGACTTGTTATGGGTTCGGATCCTGGATAGGGGACCCTCGGTGTGTCTCGAATCGAATCGGGACTTGTTTGTAACATTAATGTAAGTTTGTAGAGTTTGGTTGTAACATTTAGAAAAATATTGAATTAATTATGTAAATATAAAAAATATTTAACGGAATTTTTTAATAGAGAAGTAACAGAAGTACCAATTACTCTCATTTTCAAACATGTTGTACCATTTTTAGACCCTTACCTTTTTATTTATTTATGTTCCATTAATACAAAATATTTTTTCTAACCATTCATTTTTTTTAAATACACTTAAAACAAATCATAGGCAAAAGGACCGACAAAGCGATTTGCCCCAAAATATAACTCATTTAAAAATTAAATATCAAAATATCCACTTTTGAAAACCAATTATCAAACTATTTGTGATTGCCATACACATATGGAACTTATGTTAATTTCCAACCATGATTGTCAATGGATGAGGCAAAAAAAACTATTCGCGACTGATAGTCGCAGGTGAGGAAGAAAATAAACAAGTAGAACACATTTCCCCTAAATCTTGTAACCGTTCCCTCCCAAGTTCAAGCAGCGTGCCTCCACCATGCCTCCCATTGTGCCAAGCAAGTGTCTCACACTGTGACAGCCTCCCATCGTGCCTCATCGTGCCAAGCTTATGTTTGATTTTATGTTTTGGCAAATTATTAAATTTAGTGTAATTATGTATAATTTCTATTAGAATTTTTAATTATTTGACAATAATGAATTGTTAGTATCTTGCTTGAATTATAATGCATTATTTGATTAATTATGATTTGTTTTTAAAATTTGGTACAAATTGTTAAAATGAGGGTAATTAAGTATAATTTCTATTTTAAATGCCTTATTGTTTGAAATTGATGAATTATTATGTGTTTTGCTTGGATTGTAATGCATTATTTTATTAATTATAAAACCATATATTTTTAATTTGGGACAAATTGTTAAATTGAGTGTAATTATGTATAATTTTTATTTATAATGCCTAATTATTTGAGATTGATGAATTGTTATGTGTTTGGCTTGAAATGTAATGCATTATTTGAATAATTGTGAAACCCTAATTTTCCAAATTTGGGGAAATGTTAAATTCAGTGTAATTTGGTATAATTACTATTTAGAATGTGTAATTGTTTGAAATTGTTATGTGTTTTGTTTGAATTATAATGCATTATTTGAGTAATTGTGAAACTCTTACACACCTTACTGTCTCGAAAACCTCCCAGACGAGTGGAAGTGCTTACTTCGGTTGCCACTGATCCACTTTCAGCAATTGTACATGGTGGATCACGTGGATCGTCAGTTCTCCTCCTTCTCTCAGTCTATCCCAGAACCATTTGAAGACCTTCAAGAATGAGATAAGTGCATAAACTTTGATAGGATTAGAACACGCGTGAACCGTGGAGCGATGAGGAGGACTGAGTGACGTCGAGCATAAACAATGTTGATTTTTTTATTAACCCAACAATCTAAATCTTAGGTTTCACAATTAGGGTTTTACACCTACAATCATAAAATTAGGGTTTTATAATTATTTAAATAATGGATTCAAGTAAAACACATAATAAATCATTTGTTCTTATTTAAACAATAAATAAAAAAGTAAAATCCATACTCATGACTTAGAGTCACAATAGTAGTTAATTTAACTCCTACCCATGATTACTAGTAACACATACAAGCTTGTCTCCTACTCACTACTAGTAGTTACAAGTAGGAGTTAAATTAACTATTACTCTGACTGTCTGTCGCGGATAGGTATATTTTAGTAAATGATTATTCTGACAAAGATCCCCTACTTTCTAAAGTGAAAGAAAAACTTGGGTGGTTCAAAAATCTTGTGAAAATTGGGTTGGACAGGGTCGAACAAAATTTATATAGTTCGAGTTATGGTCGGTTTTTCTTATTTGGTTCAAATTTTTTGGTCAGTTCAATTAAAGAATGTAGGGATCAGTCCGACCGATAATATGTATATAAATTTATGTATTATATTAATCAGTATTATTAATATAATTAATCAATTAATACAAATCAATATTAGTTTAGTTATCTAATAAGTCTTTTAGTTGTTCAATCGATTTTAGTAAAAAATTACGTCTACATTGTTCAATCAAGTTATCTTGTTATCTATATTAATTTGGCTAAAATATCTATAATTAAGACACATAAGCTTTTATCTTGCTTTGTTGTAAAAAATAAGCATTTTTATTAGTTGATTAATTTTATTTTTTTTAACCGATGATGACATGGACTTGCCAAGCGTACCCCGAGAAGCTCTAAAATTCCTATGAACCTTCTCATCGCTTCTCACATTACGTTTCATATTTTATTTCATAACCACATTTATTGTCTTTATTTTTTATTATTTTTATAAATATATTACTATTTATTTTCATAAGAAAACTTTTAAATGTATTTATTTTATTTAAAAAATTCTATTATAATTAGAGATTTTTTTAATGAAGGTATATATTTTTTAATTTATTACAAAATACAATTAATATTATAATAGTAAACATTTATTATTCTATTTATGAAAGAATGAATGTATGTTAAATTTTTCATATTAGCATGTGGAATTATAAAAGTACATTGATGATACATTTTCTAAATTTTATATACAATTTCCAATTGTTTTTATTTAATGAGTTTCAAACTAACTCATAACTACTATCAAAGTAGTTAAAGTTATAAAAAAATTGTATATTCAATATAATGTTCATGATAAATATTCGATGGAAAAATAACATAAAAACTAAGTTAAAAAAGATGCATTAACATTATATTAGTAAATTTTTAATTATATCATTTTTATCACCAACACATATTATTATTCATTAACCTTATATATTATCAAACTCTAGAATTAAATTAAAAAAAAAATGCATTTTCTAACACTTTCATGTCATGATAACTTAAAACAAATATTAATCAATCAATAAAAATGCTTCTTTTTGACAAGAAAGCAAGACAAAAAATTATGTATCTTAATTTTTATAACAACTCATAATTATTTATTATAGACAATTTAAAATTTATAATAGTAAAGTTTTTTTTTTTTTTTATCTATATTCAATTAATAAATAATCTAATAATATTTCAACTATTTATTACTAAAAATAAAAAAAAATAATAATTTATAAATTAAATTTATTACTTACCGTGCAAAGCACGGGCAAGACAACTAGTCTAATTTTGAATGTGCGTTTTTTCAATTTTTTGGTTTGGACCAAAAACCTGATCCGAAAACATGTAACGTACAAACGATTTATTATAAACTAGAAATTTGGTCTGCGATATGTATTTTTTTAATAAAATTATTAATAAGTATAAATACATATTAATAAAAAAATGTAATGATTTTATATTAGTTATTTAATATATTATAAATCCTTCTTATATTATAAAGAATAAAAATAAACTACATTTTAAAAATTGTTAATAAAATAGCAAAAATATATATTTTAGTATAGTAATTACGTTGATATTTCCATTATACCAAGAATAGTATAAAATATAAAAATTAATTGTATTTTTTCGTAAAAATAATTGAAAAGTACATAAGTTATAATTATTAATTGTATTTTGTCATAATTGTATACATTATAGCGAAATTAATATACAGATAGATATGTGTTAAAATTTATATTGCATGCATAATTATAATTGGGTACATAATGTTAGACATGCAACTATTAATTTAGAAAAAATATATGTAATAGATAAAATTAATTATAATTTAGTCTTAAAAATAAAATTAATAACAAAATTTCATATGTGCACTTACTTGATTTTTATGAAACATAACATTATAAAATTTAGTATTTTAATAAAAAATTAATAAATGCACATATAAAATATGGAGAAATTATTGATTTTTTGTATCTTAGATAATAAAAATGGATAAGAATGTTTGAAGAATTTTAAAGTGAGTTACATGAAATGACACATATGCATGAAAATTTTATGTCAATAATAATTTATAAATTTAACATTAGGAGTAAAAAAGTGTATTAAAAATATTACTTGTCAAAATTGTATACATTTTAGCCAAATTAATATAGATAGATAGATAGATATTTTTTAGGGAAAAGTATGAAATTGCACCCGGATGTTTGCCAGAATTGGTAACTGCACCCATGATGTTTGTTCTTACACCCATATGTTTACACTTGTTTGTAATTGAGCCTTTCCATCCAGTTCAGACAGTAACCGTTAAATATCAGGCATGTGCTGTCCATGTGTCATATATCTGACCTGATATACCGAAAATACCCCCAGCCTTTTTATATATCTGACCTGATCACTGGCGATTCTTTCATACACTGAAAGCGATTCATCAGAACGAAATCGATTCAACAGAAAGCGATAATACAGAAAAAATTGACCCCAACCAGGTGAACAATTTTGCAACGGTGTAACGGGTACAAACTTGGACATGAACTTCCGGCCATCTCTGCAAAATGATATCATGAATTACAGAGAATGTGTGAGAAGGACAGAGAAAAAATGAAGTACAGCATATGCTCCAGCTTAAGCAAAGACATACTAAGCTACAAATTACACCAAATTGGAAAAGATTTCTTGCTTCAATATCTTGAAGAGCGACGAGCAAGGATTTGCACAGAAGTAATTGGACTAATCAACTAGAAACCTACAGTACTATGTTTGCATATCACTGTGAAGATCAAGTTAAAAAACAAGAGACTGTGCCACACTGCACTATGTGAGATCCAATCCATAATATTTGGAACTTCGAAATATATAAGGGCGGACTTTGAAGATACTCACTGACCTCATTGACAATTCCATCACCTCCAACACATATGATTCCTGAAAGTATATTGAACGATTATTAAAACCAGGGATTTTACAAACAAAGCCAAAATGAAGGAAAAATTGTACTGTTGATCAAATGTTTTGGAACAATACCATCTGGGCATGTGCTGATGTCTACACTAGATGCTAGTTTTTTGGCATGACCAGCAGATGTTGTCCTCACAACTTCTAATTGAAACCCAGCAAGCTGTCAAATTGAGTAGCAGTTTTTTTTACAAGGGTGAAAACCTCATTAATGGTAACTCTGGTTTGGCATGCATAAGTGAATGGTCAGAGACCAATACAGTGAAGAGAAATTGAGGGAAATAGTGACAATCATATTATTTGCTCAAAAAGATTGACATGGGTCAAAACACTCAGATTTTTGGTGCAAGAAGAAGTTACTCATTGATTTTAATGCAGAAGTAAAGCATGTTGGAGCTTATCCAATTGACCTAAAGCCGATCAAGGTGAAAGAATAACGATTAACGAAGCTATTGGATCAGGCTATATATCTTTGCTACTTCTGTTTATAACTACCACCAAAAGATGTACACAAAATCATCTTTCACTTTTTGACAACATGGTTCTCTATGTTCGATGTACAATACTTCACCAGTTTGCAATGCTCCATATAAGGCAAATAATTGAAGGCAAATAATTGAAGGCTGCTACTCTTTCGCATTTCACCGACACGATCCTGTCCCTATGAATTCCACACTTCAGGTCATCAACCAAAATAGTAACAACGTTCTGAACAACCTCCGCGATTACTCAAAACCCAGATGGCAGAACATTATCGTACATGACCCACATGAGCTCAACCACATAAACAACAGCGAAAAGAACGGAATTTCTCAAACGAGTCAATCGATCGGCCGATCGTGAATCAGAAGTTTGAATTTTGACTGACCAGAAAAGGAGAGGAATCTGTCACCAGCTGGAGTCTGGAGATGAACAAAGAGAATCCTCTCACAATTGCAGCAGCTCCCCCCGAAATTAACTGCTGACTGGAATTGAAACCGCTGACTCGCTGAGGCAACAATGGAAATTATCATTCAATCAGGAGAAATAAATTTGGCGGACTTTGAAGATACTCACTGACCTCATTGACAATTCCATCACCTTTTAGCAACTGCAGAAAATTTTCAGAGGGAAAGAGAGATTACCAGAGTAAAGGGAGAAGTAAGAGAGTGAAGGAGGACGGAGATCTTGGAAATGGGAGCGTGACGATTGTAAGAAAGACGTGGATAGACTGAGGCTGAGGCTGAGGGGTAAATTGGTCATTTAACATGACATCGGTTCAAAATTAACGACGACACGTGCCCTTCACGTGACACTTAACGGGATTTTTTTAACGTTGGGTGCAATTACCAACAAAACGTAACATACGGGTGTAAATAATTGCGACAAAAAACATATAGGTCCAATGACAAAAAATTGCAAACATTCGGGTGCAATTTCATACTTTTCCCTATTTTTTATCGGGTATTTTTTTGAATCCTATCCCAGTTCTATAAGAGTAACAGTTATATATATATACGTTGTAAAGAGGGCGGAAGAACTTGATCGAGCTCAACTAGTTATTATTGTGTGTTTTAGCCTTTAGGGTTTTCTGATCAACGAAGACCATTGAGCGTTATTAGTCAGTCTCAGTGTGCTTCTCTCCAAAGGTCACTCGCTGATTCTCTACTGTCGACCGAACATGGGTGACGGATACTGGAACATGCAGCAGCAGCAGCCTCATATTCCTTCACCTAGCCTCCTGAAGCGGCCTCGTTCTGATTACGGTAGCCTTTTGTCTCTGTTTAATTGTTTAATCTATACGTTACCGTTCTTTTTATATCAATTCTAACGGATCAGTTTAGAATTCTTCTATAACTTGCCGCAAATCAGGAAATTGCTCGGAATTTGATTGAATGAACTCGAATAATTTAACTTTTTAGATGTTGGCTTACAGGAAGTTTACTTATTTCTGATTATCCTCGATTGATGTTGGAAATGTGTGCTTCACTTTAGATAGGAAAGTGAACTAAGTACAGTTGCTGGATCTTTGTGGAGTTTATTAGCTCTGACATTTTGCTAATTTTTTCCTAGTATAATCGTATAAGGATCGACCTTCGCTGGAAGTTTCGTATTTGATTCTCTTCATTTATTGATTTACCATATAAAAGGAAGACAGTATGAGCTGCTAAACTATAGGATGTCCTCTCTTATTTGAAAAATAGGCACTTTATTATTTCAGGCAGTGCTTTGCTCTTCCTTATGGGTGATATGTGTTAAGTTAAGATGATGTTCAGTCAGGGATGATTACAGTTTTCATGCTGAGTGCAGGTGTGAAATGAAGATAGACCTGTAAAGATTTCTTCATTAAACAAAAATGTTAAAGGTGAGGATATAGCCAAAGCACTTAATGTGTAAAAAATTGTAGTCTCTTTTTATCCTTCTTTGTGACCTTAAATAAAGAAAACTAGAATGATGATTCTTTTTGTCCTAAGATGAGTCAAGAGTCTGTGTATATCTGTTATGGAGGATATTAGCCCATTATTAGCTCGAGCGATCAAGAAATGCTTCCATTTTCTGCTCATATGTGGAAGATGCCATGCTTTTATTTTCTGCTCAGGACTGGCACGTGATTTTAGGACTTAGACCAAAATGGAGGTGATGTTGTAAGGAAGCGGAATAAAAAGTTATAGACAAAAGGGTGAACTAGGCAAAATTTATGAGACCTCCTTTGGTGGTATCTCCGTATCTGGTAGATCCATTATTTCTTTAGGTTGTGTTAGGACTGGGAGGGTGGTAGAAGGTTAAATATATTATTACGAAGACTAAAATAAAATCAAATGGTGTTTCTTTAACATATAAAGAGAACTGCTTTGGTACAACAATTCTCCATCGTAGTAGCCCACATGTGTTAGGATGCCTTATTTGGCTGCTCCAGCAAGGTTATCCAGACATCAATTATTATTATTTTTTCCATTTATAAAATATAATATGAAATGAAATGGGAACAAAAGAAAAATTATTCTGTGTATAAAATGGAGACGTTATTTAAATGCATAACGTCATCGCCTTAACAATCATTCTTTGTTTGTAGGTTTTATTTTGCACCTTCCATTCCCTTTTTATTGTTACCCAAAAAAATGACCATGAACTACATTTTTCTAGTTAACTCTTACTTCCATTCCATTTCCCTTTCTCCTTTCAAAATTCGATGTCAATAAGTGTGTGACAGACAAAAAAATCTTTTGAACCTTAGTCACACAAAAATATATTTTAATGCTCATTCGTAAAAATATTAGCTCACCAGTGGCAGCTCACCTTCCATATCAGTAAGCCATTAATCATATGGAAAATCTTCATCACAAGTGTCTCCTCCTCCTCCAATTAGTACTACTGTTTTAGGATATTTTCCCAAAAACGTTGACAATAGAATGAATTTGAACAGATTTTCCATGTTACATAGGTATAAGTGACATCCCAAATGCTCTATCTTCATGGTTCCCTCTCTATAAGAGAATTCAATTGTATTTGTCTGATTCACAGGCCTCTAAAATTCTTTTATTCCCCCTTATGATACATTTAGTTTTGAAAATGGAATCCTAATATTGCTGTCTTGAATGTACTTTATAAGACTTCATAAAGAAATGGATTATCTGATTTTAATGCTAGAGGCATGATCGAGAACGATATTTGCAGATTATTCTCCTTCTGGACTTTCTTCTATCCAAAACTCACACAATTATACAACTTGGGATGATGATGCTGAGCCTCGGGTTGTCAAGGACTCTAAAACCATAGCATCAGCGTATGATCGCTATCTGCAAAGCTCGGTAACACATTTATGCTCAAAATTCATGTTTATAGTCTTATTTTTTGCCCCAATGCTAAATTTGAAGCAACAGGCATCTCTTAAATCTGGAGAAGCTGGTACTTTTCGTGGAGTTTGTTTATCTAGTACTGCTGATGGAGGAATCCTTCATCGTCCTGATCCTGTGATGATCGGTCAAAGGTTTGACTTAGATCAAAATTTGCAAGAGAGTGGCTTCAGTGGGTCCCTTCCAGTAGATGCAATGAGAAGGTCAGGAGGTGCTGAAATAACACCTTTACCACCAGATGCTTCCAGCACTCTCTATATTGAAGGACTTCCTCCAAACACTACAAGGAGGGAGGTGGCTCGTATCCTATCAGTTTTCTAAATTTCTTGATTTGAAAAATGTGACCATAGGCTTTGTTTGCAAAACGATATGTTATTGTAAATACTCATAGTCTGTCCTGTTACTTATTTTGGTGGTTCACAAATTTCTTAACTCACCTCGTCTTTTAGATATTTTCCGCCCCTTTGTGGGTTATAAAGAAGTGAGACTCGTAACCAAGGAATCAAAGCACGTGGGTTCATTTTTTAAATTTGAACTCGAGCTTTTTTCTTCTTCATTTGGCTTGGAGTGCTATTGCTTTCTTTGTGACATAACTTCAACTTGTTTTGTTTGTTGTTACTGTAAAATTGCTCATACAGCATGGTGGGCCGGCTGTCCTCCTCTGTTTTGTGGATTTTACGGATCCAGCTTGTGCAGCAACTGCAATGGGTGCTCTGCAAGGTAATCTCTTCCTCTACAAGATTCATGTTGGAGTTTTTCTACGTTTGTTTATCATTTCTTTAGACCAACCCAACTTGAAGTTAATTACAAGTTGGTAGCAGTCTCAGCGAGTCTCCTATGTCTCAGAAATATCACTTACAAGCAATGCTAAGTTATTAAATTGAACTACAACTACCATAAAAAGCAGCTATGTTTCTTGCCAAAATTGTTGTAATGTTTACGTAGCTTAGAAAGGTGGCCCCGAGATTTGTTTTTCTTAGGAAAGAGAAATGAAGTTCTTCCGTTATTTTAACGCTACACAATAAGTTGAATGGCAAAGGAAATGGAGAGCTACACTTTTTCCCTCCAAATCTCTATTGGAGAAGATTGGAAGAATTTGGTAGTATATAGTTTAAGCATATTGAAAGATAAACTAGTCTAATGAGACAAATCCTGCCCTTCACTTTTAAACTTGATCTGTTCAAACAAGGGAATGAATTTCTTCCCGTCCACTCTATTTTTCCCATCCATTTCCTTGATAATAATACTCTGTTGCTTATCATCATTGTTAACTTGTGGATCCTTTTTCTATTGGATTATTATGGCATTGCAGGTTACAAAATGGACGAGGATGACCTTCATTCTGCATATTTGAGGCTCCAGTTTTCTCGCAACCCAGGCCCGAGGTCTGGATTGCGCCCAAGAAGGTGAAAAGGTGGAAGCAGCAGCAGCAAACATGTAACCACAGATGAGGAATCTACAGTTGACATCATTCTATGAGCTCTGCACAGTTTTACATAGGTATCTGTACTCAGGACCACCTTTTTCATGTTTTTACATGCAAAATAAAACTTCTCTTCCCGTATCTTGATTGCCAAGATTTGGAGAGACAGATTGTATTTATTATTTTCTGTCACCATTGGGGTGGGGTGGGGGTCAGGCGAGAGAGTCTGCGGTTTGTTTCTGGTTAAACCAAAGCTGACTGATGAGCGAATTACATGAAATAAAAGTTTTTCAGATACCTAAAATTTTTTCGTTTTGATAAATAGGTGCCTAAACATTATTTTAACTTCTAGGTACTTAACATTTGTTTGTTGCATTTTTTTAAACTCTTTAGAGGTTTATACTTTATACTAGGCATCCCAATTTTGTTTTTTGTTGTAATCTAGTAACTGCCTTTTTTTTATTGCTACATATTTTTTACTATTAGAAACCATTGGTAACAAAAGTGAGTTACTAGATTGCAACTAAAAACAAAAGTGAAATATCTAATGCAAATATTAAAAGATATTATAACAATAAACAAACATGTATAGCTATATCTTGTTTAATCTAATATTACAGTTGGTGGATGGAAACTCCTGTTCGAGGTTGGATTAAGTTATATACAAATGGTTCAACTATTGGAAATCCGGGACTAGTAGGAGCCTGAATGTTCTAAGATATGAATGGTGTTTCGATTAAAGGGTTTCAAGAACGAATAGAGATCTCTAATAGTGTAGTTGGTGAAATTTGGGCTCTATTAAAAAGGTTCTTAGCAAAAGATTTAAACTTTGATTTCATATATGTTGAGTCAGATGATTGAGAGGCTGTGAATATGATAGTAAATGGTGAGAATGAGGATAAATCTTTAATTGTCTCTTATTCGTGATTGCAGGATCTTTTTGAAGTTATTTACAAGATAAAAATTAGACATATTTACCTTGGAAGCAAACAAAGTGGCAGATCAGCTTATTACCAAAGGGACAGTGTGTTTAGATGAACATTTTGTTGTTTTACTTAAACCTCCATTTGACGTGTTGCTTATGTTGAAATTTATTTATATTCATCAATCTGAACTTAAAACGGTCTTTATTTTGATGGTAGAACTTCAATTAATTAAAAGAATGTTGATTTTTTTTTTTGTGTGTGTTTATATTTGTTAAAGGTACATTTTCATTTATATTCAATAGAAGTGCAGTAAAAAAAGATATGAAAATGTTTAAAAATTGGTGGATTTTTTTATAGATACATACATGTGTCTATTTTTTGAAGCACCTTAATAAAATTTAGGGTAAAATATGGCATTGCTCCATAAAGTTTGATTCGTTTTTAAGTTTTCCCCTTAAAGTTTAAAATTTTAGTCCTAATGTTTGGACCGAATAAAAAAAATTCCCTTTTCGTTCAATTGTCGTTTAGTTCAAACGGAAATCCCATCATGTGCTTGACACACAATTTTTTTTACATTTTGAAATGAAAAAATTGTCATTCATTATAAACACTCTTCTTCTTCCTCCGTGCATTCTCTATTACAGCAGAGACATCCTTCACCTTCGTTGAATTGGAGTGAATCGAAAGCAGATTCCAATACCATAAGCCATAAGGTAAGGGCAATAAGTGGATATACTTGTTTGTAGTACTCATAGACCTTTGGATGGATCTAATGGAGGACAGTGAGGAAGGAAACAAGGTCTCCATAGACTTGAGTAGGACGACAAAAAATGAGAGACGACAAAAAAATGAAGGATGACAAAAATGGTTCTTAAACGCCAGATTGAGACATCCAATTCCTGCTTAAACGCCAGATTGAGACACTCACTCCCCGTATGGACCTTCATTGCCCCGGGGTCGTCCACATCGACGGAGATTTGAGCTAGGTAGACCTTGATGAATCCTCCCAACCCAACCATAGTCCGGAAATTCACAATCATCGTCTATATTTGTGAGGTGTCTTCAGACTGCTCTACACTGCTGCAAGGTGTCTTCTGCTGCAAGGAGTGAGGTGTCTTTTGTCTCCTTCCCTTCAACGGAATATCTGAATCGTTTGTTCCACGTTGATTGTGTTATTCATGGTCGATGTTGAATGTTGAGAAGGTCGATGAAGGTATTGGAGAGTTGAAGCAGACTGGAGTTGATAGGAAGCAGTATTGAGGACAATTTTGTCACTTACATTCTTCAAAACAGCACGTGACAGTCACGTGATCTCCAATCCGTCAGTAATAAACGGTCAAGTCACGAAAATGGGGTATTTTTAATATGGTCCAACCATTAAGACTAAAATTTAAAATTTTAAACTTTAAGGGGAAAACTTAAAATCAGCCTAAACTGTAAGGGGTAATGTTGTATTTTATCCTAAAATTTATTTGCGCACAGATATGTCATGAGTCATCGAGCTTATGAACGCCCCACTAAGACGACCTCTATAACTTGCTTGCATCTCTTACTCTATTTTCATCGACTTGGGTGTATAATTGTATTATGAATACTGAAAATGGATCGAAAGTTGGGAATTGGTTAAACCTCAGTTTTTTATACGAGGGATAAAAGTTATTTAGATACCTAATAAGTTACATTTTTACAAATAGTTACCCCCCCTCCCCCCCCCCCCCCCCCCCCAAATTTTTTTTTACTTTAGGGTACCCTATAAGTGATAAATGTATCTGCTTTAATTTGACATCCATTTGGATGGAAAACATTACACGTGTCTGTCACGTATGCAATTTAGATCGAAATTCAAAAAAACATTTTATGTATTGACCGAAATGTCCTTTATCATATCTACTCATATGAATAATACTCCTATCTTTTTTCGACATTCTTTCGTAATTTTCCCCCAATTTCAACAATAATTAGGGTTTCAACGACTATCTCCCCTCATTCTGTAGTTCATCCATTGTCCTCTCAATCTTCAATCAATGTCTTCATATAGTAACTCGAGCTCACAGAAAACACGAAGATGCTACTGTGGAGAGATTGTTGTGGTGAAGGCTTAGAACACCTATGAGAACTTCCAACAAGGTTCTATAATTGTCTCTTGAGGAATGTATGTCATACTCTCCTTTAATTACTTCATGTCTTGTTAATTTTGTCCCATTCTTGCCTATTTTTTTGCATTAAACGGTTACTAATCTAGGAGAGTGTGAGTATTTCAATTGGTATGATGTTAACGTTTGTCCTCATTCAAAAAGGATTTCTGCAAATGTGAAGAAGATGATGAAGGACACAGAAGAAAAACTTGAGAAATATTGACAGAGAAATAGAATGTATAATATTGTCCTTGTAATATTAGTTAGAATGATCTTGATTTCTGGTTTATGTTGTTTTTACTGAAAAATGTCAACTAAATGGATGTTGGAATGCTATTTATATAGAATGTTGTGTGGTTGTATGAAATTAGAGTATTGTTTCAATGGACATACACTTCTTATTTTAATGTTACTCTCGGGTACCTCTAATTATTTAATAGTTACACTTAGATATATGTTCTTTTTTAATGTCATAATGCATTATATATAATTTGTATAAGGAAACAAAATCTAGTTAGAACAATCTTAAATACATCAACATTCATGTGTATTGTCAAAAGTGCATTATTTCAGCACCAATCAAAATGAGATTGTGTTTTCCCTTACATAACCCACAACCACACTAAGTTAAACATAAAGCTAAAACTTTTAATGTCTACAACTAGTTATACCAAAACACACAAGTCCCTCCATCCTACGATTTCTTTGTTGGAGATTTCTTTAATGGAGACTTCCTTGCAAATGTCTTATACCTGACTTTCTTAGGGGTGTTTGTCTCTACTGCAACTTGGGAAGCTTGAGTTGCACTTGTCTCCTTTGTGACACCTTGCTTCATTTCCTGCATTACGTGAAAGTAAATTCATTTTGAAACCAAAACTAAACAATAAAGCATATGTCTCGACTTGACTTTTCAGTTTGTTTTTTTATTTGTGATAAATGGCATTGGCTTGACACTCTTCTTTCTAGTACATGTGTTGCCCTCTTTCCGGTGTTGGTGCTAGTCTTTCTGGTCTTGTTGCATGTGCTTGTCTTTTTGTTGCAGGTATTTCTGTTGTCCGTGCATGTCTTCTTACATGAATCTTCTGTTTACTGTTCCTCCTAGAACCGAAAGACTTTGTTGGAACACTTGAACTCCCTTCAGTCAAGCCTTGCCCTCCCTAGTGGGTTTGTAATGAGTAAGGAAAACATTAAAAATTATGAAAGGTAGAATACTGTATGAACCAAAAAAAAATATCTTGGTAACCTGATTCACACTTCTCCTTGCACTCAACACATGGCTTATTAGGTGTATTCGTTATGTAGTTAATAAAATAATTGTTGTGAATGCTATGCTCACTAATCGCATCTCTTAAAACTTTAATGGTGTCAAACTTCATCCATAACTTCAACTCGGGTTTTTGATTATGTGATGACTCATCAAAGGTTGTGAATCTTCTAGATTTGGCTCCCTCTTCATCCGATTGCGGCGGGGTGACGAGGCTATCATTTTTGCAAACCAACTCATCTTCACTAAGATTCAATGGATCATTTTATGGATCAACTGATTAAACTTTTGCAGTGGGAAACAATTGACATTCCTCTTGAGTTCGACCAATTTGTTTATCCACCATATCAACAGTATGAATAGCTTCTTCCCACCAAGACACATCATCATCAACATCGTCAATGTTGTATTCCTCATTACTTCCTCACAGTCGGGTTCCCACTCTTTATCAGTAGAGCTCCTGTCAGCATCAACATCAGCACCACCAATTTCCTTGGACCCTTCAATTATAGCATAAAGGTCCTCTGGAACTGCATTATTCTTTAACACATATATCACCGTTGTTTCATTTCTTTGACGCAACTTCAAGATAGCTTAAATATCATCATTATTTTCAATCTTCTTTAACCCGGGTAATATCTGCTTCGATGTTATCGTGCCATACACGAGATCGTCTTCTTCAAAATCACAGAAAATTGCTTACAACTTCAAGAATTCCTCTAAAGTGATAGTCACAAGGAATTCAAGGCAATCCATCATCCCAATGTAGTCAACGATCTCCCCATTTTCCTTGTAAAACTTTTCACTGTAATTGATTTCGAATAAAACATGTGAAGAATTGGGATTCTCCATTGCGAATCTGCATATTTTTTTAATAAATAAAATGAAATCAGTCAAATCTTCAACTACCACATCAATGTGGTGACATCTTACAATCGAAAATCAAGCATGCAATGAAATTAATTTGGTTTTAACAAAATTTTAACTAAACCCAAAACAACAACTAAACATTAGCAAGTACTTCATAATCAAATCATAAACGACAACAAAAACTCAGAAGTCATGGTTATTGTCTACAAGGAAAAGAAAACTGGATTCACGAGTAGAAATTTACCTATTTTCTGGTGAAAGTTCTAATCTTTATACGCTTCTAACCGATATCTCTAGCCAAAATCAACGGAAAATCACGGACGAAGTCTGCACGAACGAAGACGCAAACACATGGAAGTACATTCTCTCGGATGGATCGATTTCTTTGAACTGTAAAAACCTAATTTCATAGTGGAGAGGAAGAGGAAGGGTTAATATCTCAATTTGTCAAAGAAAATACACAAAGGTGGCGGGAATAGAGAGGGGTGTGGCTCAAGGATATTTCGATCTTCATAATAATTTTTTTCCTCAATTTACCGCCAATTTGCACACGTGACAGACATGCGTAACATTTTCCATCCATAATGGATGTCAAAATAAAACAGATACATCTATGATTTCTTGGTAGAGGTGAACAAAAATCGGTCCAGTTCGGTCTTGAGTCTGGGACCAAAATTTTTGGTCATCTAGTTTCGGTCTTGAGACCGAGACCTGTACCGTTAAGACCGTTTGAATGGTCATGTTTTTTTGGTCTTCATTTGGTTTAGACCATTTGGACCATTTGAACCAGTGTTATCAGAACCGGACCGGTGGTCCGACCGAATCTAACCGGGAACCGGACCCTATCTGGTTTGGTTCAGCTAAAAGACCGAAATACATATGAACAGTGTTTGAATCGGGTTGGATAAACTAGTTTCAAGTTCTAAATTTTTTGGGGGTGGCTCTCTTTGGTTTAAACCGACTTCTTCGGTTCGACCGAGCAACTTTTTCGGTTTGGAAGTTATGTTTAAAGTTTAGACCTATTGTGTTTGATTTTAAGACTATTGTGTTATGTATGTTCAAAGTTTGAGGTAATTATGTTGTGTTATATTGTGTTTGAGAGTAATGTGTATGTTTTAGACTATGTAGTTTGTGTGTGTTTGAGGTAATTATGTGTGTGTTTGAGACTATGTAGTTTGTAATTGTATTTTCAATTTTTTTTTGCTTGTGAATAGTGAACCGCATGTCGAATCGGGTTGGACAGGTTGAATCGGAAACCGGTCCCCTCGCCGGTTCAAGAGTTGGTCTAGTTCTGATAACACTAATTTGAACAGTTTATACGTATATATATTTATGTAATTTGTATTATTTTCTATTTTAGTTATTTTTTTAAAAAAATAAAAATAAATTTAACTAAAACACAAAAAGTAATAAAATAAATATTAATTTAATTATTAAATAAAACAAAAAATAATTTAACAAAAATAATCAATTAAGCAGAATTTAATTTAATTAATAAACAAAATAAATTTAAAAAACATAGGTTAACATAAATTATATTTAAATATAAAAATGACATACATATAGTTATAAATAAGAATATTTTTTAACATGATCAATAAATGGACAGTTAAAATAACAATAAAAAATATGTTTATTTTGTATTTATTTCTCTAAAATATATATTTTTTTTCAATTATCAATTTGAATTTTGTTACTTGTCTATAAATATGTAATATATCAAAGTAATATTTTGTTCAATTGACATTATTTCGTTCTAAATCAAAATCAACTGATTATACCAGCTTTTTTAAAATCATTTCGAAATCAAAATAACTATACTATCCAATATAATTTAATATCATACTATACAATTATATAAATTACTATAATAGGATAGTATCTAATAGAATTTATTAATATTACAATAATTTATTATCGATCAAAAAATAATTCGTGAAAATTATATTATAAATTTTTCTCAAGAGTTCTTTTATAATTAATTATGTTGAAATATGTTAAATTCGTCCCCAAAGTGTCACATATATAATAGTTTACTAAAAAATAGTTAATGGTTTTCAATGGTCCGATGGTCTTAACGGTTTATGATCGAAATAAGACCAAGACAAAAAAAAAAAAAATAAGCAAGACCATTGATTTCGGTCTAGAGGGGTACCCCAAAATAACATTTTTTTTTCTAAAGTTACCTATTTGTAAAACGTAACTTATAATGTACCTAAATAATTTTATCCTTTTATAAGATAATAATAATGTGTTGTTCATCATTATTAGTAGTAGTTGTTGTAGTATGTACTACTTTCGAGCCATAGCTTGATTCACTAGTGTTGCCCAATTTCTGGCTTGTGGAAGGGATAGAGTAGATCGGGTGCGCTCTGGGCCCCATCGACATCTCTCTTATCCTTTCACCGACAAACTACGCTCCATACAATTATTACACAGTGGAAAAGATCAGATAGATCTGGTGCGCTCTGGGCCTCATCTTTATCATTATCTTTTTACAGACACACTATGCTCCATACACTAATTATTACATACCATATTTAAAACATATTACATTACCGACTATCCTTCATGGGTTGGTCCACCATTCTTTTACCTAAGTCCCTTATATGAAGGGCATATCGATAAAATAATCAATGAATTTCTCTAAACTCGGTTCAACACCAATTCCAATCGATGCAACCAGAAATAGTACATAGCAAACAAAGGATGGATTCATTCAAATCTTAAACGTTTTACCAAATGCGCATCCAATGGAGACGACAACAACCCCAATCACAATTCTTGGTTAAAGGGTGACATTTACATCTCTATGAAAACAAAACCAACACCTTGGACAAAAAAAATTTCAAAGCACATCCTGGAAAGTGGAAACCTTCTTCTACTCAGTTACTACTTCTGCACAATGATACACTTCCTCAACCAGTTTCTTTGGTTCTTCCTTTACTCATCTATCTATCTGTGTTAGAGACCAAAAAAAAAACAGAAACCTCAAACCATTTACTATGAGAAAAAAAAAAGCCGAGCGTGAATTTGTGATGTGTACAGAATCTCCTCTTCTTCAGTTATTAACTATTGCGACCCCTCTCCTCTAGTTCTGATACCTGCATAAAAAGAAAGGGAAAAAAAAAGATTAGTATTACTAAGATCGAGCATTTGCTCTCTTCTTCTTTTTTTTTTCCTTTTTAATCTCTCAGAAACATAAATAACAGATTTGTATTATTTAACCTACCTCAACTTCCTCAAGTAGACATTTGAGTTCAAGGGCTACGCCATGGAAGTCAGGTCGCTTAGTTGGATCGGTTTCCCAGCATCTCTGAATCAACTCTGCGAGTTTCGGGTGCGTATTCTCTGGAATTTCTGGTCTCAGACCCTTTTTACATTAAGAAAAACAAAAGAACGATAAGAATAATATTTTTTTAAAAGTTATATCGAATAACCCTGATTGATTTTGCTCTTCCTGGTGTTGAATTTAGTTTACCTGTCTTACACCCAAGGCTGCTTGCAGCGGAGTCATTTCATGGTAAGGAACCTGTAATGGGGAATATAAACTTTTCACAAATTGCAATCATATGAAATGTTTCTGAATAGCGACTAGATCACCTTACCTTGGCAGTAACTAATTCCCATAATACAACCGCAAAACTGAACACATCTGCGCTCTCATCATATGGTAGATGGTTCAAAACCTTGCAAAAAGAAATGAAGTTCAAATCAGTTAGCAACTACATAATGTCTAAAGTATGTTCCTCTAAGATTGGTTGATGAAAGGATGCTGCAGTCTTGTTTGTATGCTTATGGTTTACTTAATAAGCACTAGAAATGAATCTGCTCTTTCTGTCTCGTGGAAAAATATATTGGAAATGATTTCTGGTAAATTTAATATTCTCAATAATTATTAGAGTTAAAGACCTCTGGTGCCATCCATCTGTATGTTCCAGTTTCAGCTGTCATGACTCCGCCTCGATTTTGAAACCGTGCAACACCAAAATCAGACACCTTCACAACCTTTGGATGGACAAAAGAACACAAAGAATAAGAATAGGATAATCCCTTCAACCAACGAGATTATTTTTTTTACCAATATGGAGCACGTTTTTCTTTTTTTTGCTGTACCTAAAGAAATCATTTTCAGACTAACAAGAAGATGACTAATCCAGGTACTATGCTTTCGCTCTTCTACGAAATTTCAACAAGGAATTGAGTTACGTGATTAATTAGTTTCACAAGTAAAAGATGACTTACATTCTTACTGTCCAGCAGTAAATTTGCAGTCTTGAGGTCCCTGTGTATTATGTTATTGCTATGCAAGTATTCCATGCCTTTGCAGATGTCACTAGCAAATTTCAGCAGTTGAGAGAGCTTCAAGGTTTCATGGTTTTTGTGCAAATAGTCATAAAGACTCCCTCCAGACATATACTCTGCAAAGAATAGAGAAATCTTTCTAAGAAGGGAAGAACTATGCTTTTTTAAAGCACAGACAACCGAAAATGAAGCAACAGAATGAGATCCTTCTAATAAATATACTAGAGATCTTTATAAGATCAGCATCTGCCAGACTGCAACCAACATATTTACAGTGCAATACCACCACAAGGACACTACATCCCACTGTTTATTATGGTGTGTCAAAATGTTTCAATTCAAGAGAAGTGATACAAATTATATAGAGTGAAGAGAACCATTTAGCTCAAGTAAAAATTGTTTTACCTGTTACGATGCACAGAAAAGGAGATTTTGTGCAAGCACCGAAAAAATGGACAACGTTTCTATGTTGTACCTCCCTGCAGTGGCATTGACATCCCCAATGAGGACAGAGAAGGAACATACAAGTTCCTAAAAATAGTAATCTATAGGGTATGACTTCCAGGAAATGGAAGTCATATAATGTCACAGGGCAAACCTATAATGTCACAGGGCAAACCTATAGGAACTCTTACATATCAGAACTTCCAGTTAAATAATGAACTCTTACTAATTTCAAGGAATTCACCTCAAAATTTTCACTTCCTGAACAAACTCCGACATAGGGGTGTCATTTATATGTTCTGATTTGAATTCCTTAATAGCAACATCTTGACCCAGGTATGTTCCGCGATACCTTGAGAAAAAAATCCGCAAAATGAACGCTGATAGCAAAAACAAATTCAAGAGCACTAATCTAACTAAATAATTACAATAAAAGATAACTCACAGATCTCCACAGGATCCGGATCCAATTTTTTCTCCTCTCTTTAGCAATCGTAGATCAACTTCCCAATCAAAAGATGTCGGTGGCAATGCCCTTTCTATTACGGACTGAGAATGAGAAGATCTATGCTGCTAAAATATGCGAAGATAATAAAAGTCAACACTTTCTCCAATTCATTTTCAAATAGAAAATCATGCTAATGTGATTTCGACAATAAGACAGACTCTCGGTTAATGTTGAATTGAAACAGCATATCGATGCATAGTAAACAAATTAAAGTAAAAATAGTTTCTCAACTATCCAACAAAATAAAGCAATGATTCCATTAAATACAAACATTGGGTAAGAGTGGTGCTGCTAATTACCTCACTGTTAGCAATAGCATTTTTCATAGCCTCATTGAGATGAGCAGTATCCTGACCACAATATTGCAAAGTAAGCAGTACTCTGATTGAGCAAAGACCCCTGTCATAAGACAAATATAACTAGGATGCTCTTTGATATATAGAAAATGGCTACGGTCCTCCACTTAATTACGATATCGCGATTACATTTTAACAGATCTTTTTATTTACAAAATAGACAAGAGAAACAAGTTAACAACATTATTCTACTTCATAGGAATGCATGGATCATATGACAAAAAGAATTACAGGAAACACTACTCATACATTACATGACAGTCCTCAGGACTTGGTGAACAAATATTTTTTTCTAAAGAAGTCTATAAATTAATGAACTTAGGAAGAAAATAGTACATCAGAATGACAGTGATAAGGGAACAACGGCGAGCCTAGGTGAAGATCTTGGTTGAGGGTATCACTCGTACAGATTTACCTACCAATAAAAGATGTAACCTATGCATACTAAATGATTATAAAAGTACCTCTTCATGCCATCCATCCACTACAAACACATCCAGTGAATACCCATCAATTGTGGAGAAGACATGCGCTTCGCGGATATTAAGTCCAATATTAGAGAGCAAAGCAGAAAGCTGGAAAATGAACAGCACTTGGTTGAAATGGTTCTGATAAGAACAAAACTTTAATCATCAAGGATCTAATTGCTAACACACAAGCTCACTAGTTACTGCACCGTTTAACAGAAACCCTTTCAAGTTAATTTGTGACATGTTTTTCTGCTATAAACTCCTGAAGTTAACATGATTCTACACTGTATAAATTCAGGTAGACTTCGGATCCATGAAGGTTGGATGCAGAGTATCAACTAACAGACCATTTGAAAGTCAAGTAGATTATGAAAAACACAGTGAACACCTTTAGAAGTACCTGACTAAGCAGCTTTGGTTTGTCAACAGTAGAAAATATCACCTCATGTGTAAGAAAAGATGAAGGTTCTCCTACCCGCCTGCATAATTAAAAATCAACTAATTCTTTGTGTGGGAAACTGTAAACTATTACTATAAGCTGAAAATTTGAATAGAAATAAGTTATATCTGAGGTTGGATAAAGTGCTTAGGTTTCTCCGGTAGACAAAAGGTTCACGTCTGGGTATTGTGTTTTTATTGGAGGAAACCTAGTCTCACAAAATGTTGTTGCTCATTCCAGTGCAGAAGTAGAGTATAGAGACAAAAGGTTCACGTCTAGGTATTGTCATTTTGTTGGAGGAAACCTAGTATCACAAAATGTTGTTGCTCATTCTAGTGCAGAAGTAGAGTATAGAGACATGGTTGTTGGTACGTATGAACTTACAACTTCTTCAAGAGTTGAGGACTGGAGATAATAAACCAATAAAGTTGTGTTGTGATAATCAAGCAATTCTACGAATAGCATCGAAGCCAGTTTTTCATGAGAACAAAACATATATATGTTGATTGTTACTTCATCAGAGAGGACTATATCCAAATAAATTGCAACCGAGTCTGTCAGTTTTAATAATCAACTAACAAATATTTTCATAAACGCACTCCCTCTGGGATAGAATTATAAGAGAACTATGTGAATTATATAATTATGTATAGAGTGTGCCTACAAATAGATGAATTATAATAGACTTAGAAGAGTGTGTTTTAGAATCTAGAAGCTTCCACTTTTGAGTGTATATAGTCTCTCTTCTTAAGAAATGTATCAAGGAAATTTAGTCTCCCAAATATCAACAATAACATTGTAACTCTAATATACAAGATACAATTCATAGTTCCTAAAGGACATCAACATAATGAAAGAAATAGTTATGGATTTACCGTTGTGGAGGCTCATCAGAGGTTGTTTTAGCCATGTCCTCAGTATTCTTCAATACATCCAAGTTTAGGTCCTCAAGCTTAGAGCAAGGTTCAAACTCAGCAGCACCATCCTTGGTTCTACTCACCAGAAATTCATGAACAATATACCAAATTGAACTAGATATAATGGAACCTTGTATCTATTAGTACTAACATTTATGATTCAACTATGAAAGCTTCTTAGAAAGATGATCATTAACAGCTAAGAATGGACAAACTAATCATGAAGTACCTTTTAGATGAAGAGCCAGCCACTTCCTTCTTTTTATGAGAGATACTCGGTTCAGTATTGACACTTGTTAAATCAAGATCTCCATCACCATCTGACTTAGTGTATAAATTCTATCAACAAAAGGAAGCATCGAATGTGATTATTAAAAGGAAGAAAATATGAGATATGTCATTACAAGGCCAAGAAGAAAGAACTTTAGCAGCTCACTGTGCTTTTATCTTCTATAAATAAGATGTCATTCTTGCAATCTAATTTCACTTTACTTTCAGTAATGTTATCCATGTTATTTTCTAAAACTCAGGTGTTATTAGTAACTCATGAGTAAGTTCGGACCAATCAGACCAAATTTGAGAAAGTAGTGAAGAACCAGTGAACTTCTCGTTTATGTAATATGAGAACTTCTGAGTTGATCTAACTAACCCGCTATCAGAATACATGAAAATAACTATCAAAGGGATATGAGGAGCTTTACGATAAAGCCTCAAATTAACCAAGACAACTTCATGAACTGACAGTTAACTCCGAGAGTTGGTGAACATGCAAAATAACAAAAACATTTAGCATTTAAATGGGATAGCAGGAAATACCTCCAGGAAACGGATATAGAAAGCAGGTTGGTTTGCAGGGATCTCTGCTTGTTCAAGTAGCGTGTGATGTAACAAAACATCTTCCACTTTGTCCAAGTTCACATAAAGTCCATAACTGAAACCAAAAAGACCACCACTTAATCTCATATATGATATACAAAATGAACAATGCCACCAGATAAATTAATCAACAATAATATGTGAAATCAGAGCATAAGAACCATTGACTGCCAACAGAAACTGAAACATCATCCAATTGGTAAATAGCATTGCTCTATAATCCCTTCATGTCAAGAGTTACTTTCCAGGAGTTTTTCCAGTGAAAACACGCCATTCAGAATTCACAGCCAAACGGAAAAAACTAGATTATAGTAACTGTGAAAATGAAAAAAAGGAAAAGAAAGTTCTATTGCAGTATATTATTTAAGACGTCAGATTCAAAGTAACAACCAGTGAAGAGCTCACGGCCATTGCTATTAACTGCAAGAAAATATAAAATTCTTGTTTCTATCAATAAAAGATAACTTTCAGCATACACAACTACAAGTGGCATTCTCCGCCAATGCGTCCACCAAGATTTAAGTTCAAAGAAAATGGATAACACTCCGCAGAAGCATTTACAGACAACAAACGATAGTATACAAGAACGCTCCCAGGAAGGTATAATCCGAAGGATTCATGCCAAATTCCACACTCATCGAAAAGGAAACCTAGCCTAATCCTCATCGAAACTGCACAAACAACAGATAGAAACTGTACCTCAACGGCAATCGAAAGAAATGAGACTCCAAAAGGTTATGGAGATTAGGAATACTCCGTACGTCGTCACTATCGCTCTCCATCAATCGCTTATGAACTTCGATCGTCAATTCTTCAGCGTAACTCCTCGGCGGCGTAGAGCTCTCTCCGACTCCTTCAGTGTAATCCATGAGGAGAAGCAGAAATAGCAGTAACCAGAGGAAGATTGTCGCATGAGAATCTGAACGAAAATGGAGATTACTGTTGATCAGCGGAAAGCTTGTTGATCAGCGGCAGGGGTGAGGAAGGGACGGGAAGGCAGGACTCAGGAGAGGATCTTTGAATGTTGAAGGAATCTACGGAGACCATGAAGAAGGGAAGGAGTTGCAGCGGCGTGAGTGAATCTTGGAAGCAGCAAGGGTGCGTCCGTTCATGTACACCACTGTGGCTTGCAGAGAACGAAAGTCTAACCAACTGCTCCGTTCGTTCTTTCTTTGTTATACAGGTGCTGCTTTCCATTTCTAGAGAATTATCAGGCGAGGACTGAGGAGCAGTGTTATCCAGTGTTATCAGAACCGGGCCGGACAGGCGATCCGACCGGATCCGACCGGGAACCGAATCCCTATTCGATTTGGTTCAGCTAAAAGACCGACATGCATATAATTAGTGTTTAAACTAGTTTGAACCGACCGATTTTAGGTTCGCTTTTTTGTTTCTTTTGTTTCGATTGCTTTTCAGTCCCCTTTCAGTTTGACCGGTTCTCTTCAGTTGGTCCGACCAGTTTATGTTTATCTTCAAAGTTCAGGAGAGGAGTAAGCGGAATGAAGGGGAGGAGTGGGCGGGAGGGGGATAGTATTTTTTTAATTTATAAACATTGAGCCGCACATTGAATCGGGTCTGGTCAGGTTGGACCAGACGAACCAGTAATCGGCTCTCTTTTCGGTTCGAGAGCCGGTTTCCGATTCTTCCGGTCCAATCCGGACGGACCTCCCGGTTCACCATGCATAATCATTATTTATAGAAGGAAGATTCATCAGATTGGAAAGATGGAAGTTTGGGAATTTGACCAATTTGAAAGAAAGACAAGTGATCACGGATGGAGAAAGGTCCCATGGGTAGGTAGCTCTACTTTTTTTGTAACTTTTTCTTTATATATATATAATACACATATACATACATGACATGGGCATAAAGACTCTCTATCTACACTCTAAGTTATATACATATATGACTAAAGCCGATCAGAAAAACACAAGAAATTAGAAAATCGAAACATCATCACTAATTAGAACCAAAAACCCACCCCCACCCCACATATATATGTATGTATATGCGAGTATAAGCTCTCCAAAAGCACTAGAACGCTAGTTTCTTCTGGAGCTAAAAAACTTCACCTTTGATTGAATTTTGAAGGTTTTAAGTTCGGTCGGTGATTCGGTTCGAAAACGATGGGAAGGTCTCCGTGCTGTGAGAAAGCTCATACCAACAAGGGAGCTTGGACTAAGGAAGAAGATCAGCGCCTCATAGACTACATCCGTGCTTAGGGATAAAGTGTGGAAGTGGAGAGCTGAGCTTGGAGACGACAGTACTAAAGGTAAGAATGGTCGGCCGGTCGGTCGGTTTAATAAACCGAATAGAACCGGTTGAAAGTTGTTGTGAGTAAACCGAAGAGAACTGGTTGAAAGTTGTTGCGAGTAAACCAAAGAGAATCGGTCGGCCCGCAACTCGAGAGAGATGATGTCGGTAATGATTCCTCACATGTCATTGAGTTTCCACGCGAACAGTTCTTTTTATTTCTTCAATATTTCTTCAAGAGTGAGGTTAAGGCATCCCTCTGTTCTTCAGTCAAGGTGACTCCGATGCGCACCTTCTTGTCTGCCCTGTTTCGATGGACATAGACTCCCTTTGTTGTTTTTTCTGCAAAGGCAATTTACGTAACATTATCGCGAAGATAGTTGATCGCCCAAGACTTCTCTAATATTGTTTGGTGTGGGGAATTTCATCTTCTAATGGACTGTGGAGGTCACAATCTTGTTGGGATTGATCGTGGTCTTCCCCATGATGACGTTGTACGAAGCGGGAGCGTCCACCACTATGAAGGCGACTGACACCTCAATGTTTTTCCATCCTTCGCCCAAGATTACTAGTAAGGTGATGACTCCCAATGACTGCCAGCAAAGTCTATGAGGGGGAAGTCAACTTGTTTCAAGTCCTTGGATCTACCCATTTTTCGAAGGCTTCTAGGAACAGAATGTTTGTCGAGCTACCTCCGTCGATCGGAATTCTCTTCATGTCACACTCATCGACTTCAACAGTAATGACTAGTGTGTCGTAGTGTGGGGTGGTGACGTGAGTCGGTCATCCTCGGTGAGATGACAATGTCCTATTCGGGACGGGGCATTTTTTCCAATTGTGCAGCTGTGGAAATTTGTGTGGCGTAGACTTCCCTTGCATGGCTCCCCTCGCCTCCGATTCTGAATCCTCCAACGATCAGGTTGATGACTCTTTTACCTTGTGAATGATCAGATTGCTCTTGATTTGCGGGCGAGCGGTCTCTCCTTGGGGGTGTTCGACTTCGCTCTCTTCCCAACACGAATTCCTTCAGCTTGCCTCTCTAAATCAACTTCTCGATGTCTCGCTTGAGGACTCGACAATCATCAATGTTATGGTCTTTCGCTTTGTAGTAGCGACAATAACTTTGAATATCCTTCCCCATGGGTTGGTCGTTATTTTGAGGCATCGGCGACCCGACCAATGACCTTCTTTCCATCTCCACCAGTACTGCAGAGATCTGTTTGTTGAGAAGTGTGAAATAATCGGGGACCTCTCTAGGATTCGGTCTGGGGAATTCATACCGAGGCTTTTCTCTTTCCCTCCTGTCTTTCTTCTCTTTCTTTCCTTCGCGTCTGGGTTTGACATTAGCTTTTTGCGAAGCTGATGCGAACATTTCTACTTCGGTGTTCGCCCTCTTCAGATCTATAAATCCTTTAGACCGAACTACCAGTTCTTCCAGGATTTCTATCTCATGCACGTGGTAGTTGTTTCGCAATTTTCGAGCGGTTTTTGTTTGTGAGATCTAAACCTCGATAAAAGGCCCAAACGATCTCTCCATCAGTGACCCGATGATCGATCTCTGTGATGTTTTTATAAAAATGCCTGTAGAAATTGACAAGGGTTTCTCCTGGTTGTTTCGCATCCAAGGCGACCACGCTCTTCAATAATTGCCGTTCACCCATATAACGCTCCATGAATTTCCTTTTTAGCTCCATCCATGACCCTATCGATCATGCATGGAGGCCAAAGAACCACGAAGAGGTCAACCAGAGAGGGTGGAAGCAAATAACAAGGCCAAGTGATTATAATCATATGAATTACCCATAAGTGAGGCATCGTGCTTGTTTACGTGGATGATGGGATCTCCCCCGCCGTCGTATTCAGGTATGGGTATGACTACCACATTTTTCGAAATTAACACGACTATGAGGGCGACCGTGAACAAATGTGAAGAACGCTCCCTGAAGGGGACTATCATGCTTCCCCGCTACTCCTTTAGCTTCTTGTTTATTAGCTCTTCAACTTGGCACATAGTAAATACGGGTTGTTGATCTTCGTTGGGCAAAACGACTGAAGGATTGACAGAGGAAGGATTGGTAGCCACTGCCGTCGGCGCTGCAGGAGAGGCCGAAGGCATGGCTTGGTTTCCGGAAGTCACCTTTTGCTCCTCTTGAGGATTGATGGAGCGGTTGTTGCCAATTTCTGCTTCTGGTTGCCCTTGAGGATGAGAGTCTTCTTGGGGGGGGGGGGGGGGGTAGAGGCTTGCCTTCGGGCTTTCCCTAAGATTGCTTCCATGAGTGATAACATCTCTGTGGTGCCCGGGATGGTCTCTCCAACCACCTGTACCAAGGCGACGATGGGTTGGGATAGAATGTTGGTCGAAAGAGGAACTGGTACTAGACGAGAGGTGTCGACATGTTATTATATCTATCTTGCTGGAATGGCATTGGGATCTGCCGCATGGGTAACTTCTTGCAGATGGAGCACCGAGGCTGCGAATTAGGAACTGTCTTGATACGGTTCGCTCACCGCCTTTTTGTTGTGATTGCGAGTAGAGCGAGTCTACATGAGTCTTTGCTCGTTTCCCACAAAAAGCGCGGAATGTTTGGACAGGAATTCCCAAGTGATGACTGGATGATGATTAGGCACGAATTGAATGTTGATTGGGTGGTGGTTGAGCTATTCGTTGGAACTCCGATGAACCTGCAAGAAGGGGAGCGCAACAGATGAGTTTGTTCTGAGTGTCACTCTGATACTTAAATGAGTATACTTGTGATGTATGAACTTTTAATTGATTGATGTATATAAAACATGAGTATTTAAAGAGGTAGAAGATCAAACCATATTAGGCAACTGAATCTTTGTGTATATTTGTTGTTGTGGTTTTAAGGAGAGTGTATATTACAGTTATCACGTAATATTGTAGTTACCATATATGATTTTTGTTGAATATATGCCTGATATATGCGGGAAGATATTGCCGAATATTTGGAGTCAGTTAAGGGACCACAGGTGGAGTGTTGAGTTCTTTGTTGAGCGTTCTTAGGGCGATCGCCTCAGAGACATTGACTGAGGTTTAGGTAACCAATGAAGGCTTTGGCTAGGGTTGAGCATAATAAACTGGTTCGGCCAAACCGTACCTGAATTGTACCGGCTCACAAACCAAACGTTTTTATTTTGCAAAAATATAGAGCGGTTCAGAAGAGGTACAAAAAAACGATTCAGAAACGGTAAACCGTATCACTTCTTGTACCAGTTTTAATATAATATTATATTTAATTTTTAAAATTTATACTCTAAACCATTAGACCAAAGTTGGTTCGGTGATGATTTACAATCTACATTAGTATAATGATTATAGATTATGGTTTATGGATTATGGTTTATAGATTATGGATTATGGTTTATGGATTATAGATTATGGTTTATGGATTAGGATTATGGTTTATGGATTATGGATTATGGATTATGGGTTATGGATTATGGGTTATGGATTATGTATTATCATAATACATAATAAATAATCCATAAACCATAATACTATTATGTATTATTATAGTTTTTTTAAAATATATATAAAGTGGTTCGTCTGAACCGGTTCAGAAGAGGTACGATAATTTTGTCAAAATCTGGAGCGACCAAAAACTGGAGCGGTAAATCTTTAAAATGTGGTAAAGGTACAGTTCATGAACCAGTTCATGCCCACCCCTAGCTTTGGCCACCACTTGGACTCTGAGTTAGGGTTGGACTGCTTTGTGGGTTCCAGTTTTTCAGGAGTGTGGGTCGCAGTCTTGAAATATTTGAACGTAGCCCCTCTGAAATTCTATTGGGCCGAAAAGGCCTTGTGGGCTTTGTGTCATATTGGACTGTTACAAAATAGTCTCCTAGTTGCTCGATCAATTTCGTACAAAATATTTAAAAATAAATAAATAATATTATATTATATTATTTTAGGTAATTTAAGTTAGTTTTAATCAATTGTTGAAGTGTTCAATTTTTGTTTTGTTCTAGGAGTCAGGTCAATCATGTCCTCATAAAATTTCACGCACGATAAACGACGTCAATGTGCACACTCGTGCCAGAGTCTAGTTTTGTTTAAGGATAATTACAATATTACACCCTGAACTTGAGAATGTGTAATTAGCACCTTGAGTTAGCTTTATAAAAGTTATGTACCTACTATTTGCATAAGCAAATTTTCTTGATGTACACCTTGATTCCCTTTGTTTTTATGTGGCGAAAAAAAAGGCATGTAATACTTGTGTGATTTCATGTTGGTACTCAAAGTTTAAACGTTCTGTTATGACAGTGATGTAGTGAAAACACAAAAGTTATGATTTTTAGTACCAAGTTTTATGTGGTTATTCACATTATTATGGTGCAATGTGGATGTATTAATGGAATTTCAACTCGCAAATGTTATAATATTTGATCTATAATCTTTTGTTTATACCATAAATATGTATATAAAAGAACTTATAATGTAAATAAAATCCACAAACTTTTAAAATTTGATTGCGTTGAAATTTTAAGTGATTTAATAATTAAATTAATCTTTCAAGACCAAAGTGTCCAAAATTGATTAAAAAAATACTAGAATAAAATAGTGGTATTATTAATATGGGTATATGGGTAAATTTGTGGTTAATAACCATAATTATAAATAGAGTTATGGTATTAAAAATTGTACTCCACGATAATTATTGTTATAATACGTAGTTAAAAAAAGTATGGTGTAGTTGTAGTATTTGTCATATTCACTAGTGAGAAAAATGCACTAGTATCGTTTCTATTTTATTTTTTAAAATTCGATGATATGATAGATTTTTTTACGAAAAGTATTTTTAAAAATATCTCTATATATATTAATTTGACTAGAATGTAAAAATTAATTTTGGTTACATGTCAACATTCTATAAAATGTTGACATGTAACCAGAATGATTTGTTTACTTCTAAACTATATTGGTCCACATAAACGCTCACTTACGTGACATTATGTTTTTGTATATGTGGACAATTTATAATTGTTCATAAGCAACACATTCAATCTTGAAAATGTTAAGCTTTATTATATTTTTTTACTCCTCTTTTTTCTTAATAAACAATATATTTATGTGTTTTGATTTTTCTACAAGAATAATTTTTCAGTAAGCTTACTATTTTTTATATATGTAAATCAATAATTTCTCATATTGTTGAAAATAAAATATAAAATCGTAAATATATTATACATATATATTGGTTAAACATATATTTGTAATGTAATTATCTATGTGATATAGAGTTTTAAATAAATATGCTTATTCATGTTTTTATTTAGAATTTTTTCAGAAAGTATGTTTTTTTTAGAAAAGTAAGTATATAAAAATATATTTTGAAAAATAGGTATACGCGCGCCCCGGGGTAGCGCGTATTGGCAATACGCGCACCCCAGGGTGGCGCCTATTCACAACACATTTTTTCTCTTTTTAAAAAAAATTGTTTGATAATGACGACTCGATGTTTAATTAAAAACAAAATTATGTATCTATTAAAAACAATTAAAACAATTATAGTGGGTAGATATTTTAATTGCGATTCAAATGATGCAAAAAAATATTAAATTTGGATTTATGGATTGACTGTACGGCATGCGGTAAGTTGAGATATAATTTTTTTACTAAAAATATTATAACTCAGACCATGTAAGTCCAAACGCAACATGGTTAACGTCATTTATGTCGTAATTCAATTATCTATCTAGGGTAATTTTTTTGATTGGAAACACACTGATTTTGTAATCTAACATCGTTCGTTTTATAATTTGACCGAAATAATTAAATGCATTAGGTGATAAATTTAATTATATACTTACTCAAAAAAATCAAATACATTACGGTGCGTAGATAATTTAATTACGAATTAAATGACGCTAACTATGCGTTAATATTTTACTTTTAGACTGACTATATAATACGATACGTAAAAAACTTTACATATGATACAAAAACTTCCAAATAGTGGTTTGAACAGTAATTATTATCTACGCACCATAATGTTTTCTTATTTTTTTTGAGTAAGTATATAAATAAATTTATCACCTAATGCATTTAATTATTTCAGTCAAATTATAAAACGAACGATGTTAGGTTACAAAATCAATGTATTTGCAATAAAAAAAATTACCCTAGATAGATAATTGAATTACGACATAAATGATGTTAACCGTGTTGCGTTTGGACTTATATGGTCTGAGTTATAATGTTTTTAGTAAAATTTTCATATCTCAACTTACGACATGTCGTACAGCCAATCCGTAAATCCAAATTTAATATTTTATGCATCATTTGAATCGCAATTAAAATATCTACTTACTAAAATTGTTTTAATTTTTTGGGTAAATGTTTTTTTTTAAATGTGTTGTGAATAGGCGCCACCTGGGGTGTGCGTATTGCCAATACGCGCTACCCCGGGGTTGCGTGTATATCTATTTTTCGAAATATTTTTTTTGAATACTTACTTTTCTAAAAGAACAAACTAAATACATACTTTTTGAAAAAAATTCTTTTATTTAATATCTTATTTATTCATCTTACTTTATATATAAAGAAAGTGAATAATTTATTTTTTAAAATATAGGGTTAATTGTCAATTTTCCCCCTAATGTTTGGACCGAATTTAAGAATCCCCCTTAAAGTTTAAAATTTTAAATTTTAGTCCTAATGTTTGGACGAAATCAAAAATCACTCCATTCCGTCTTAAGGCCGTCTAATTGAAACGGAAAACCCGACACGTGTCTTGCACATGCGTTTTCTTAAGAAACAAAGACAAAAATGCCATTATTTCACTCTATAGAAGAACGTAACTGCATATTTTGAAATTGAAGCGTGAGTTGGAGAAGAAGTGACCGAGCTAGGGTTCTTGAAGGGGAGGTGAAAGGCGCGGGATAGGCCAGATTCTCAAGGGAATGTCGACCCAATCTTCGTCAAAGGTATCATTCAAGTCTTCTTCAAGTCTTCACCGATATAATTGTGGATTGTCACCTCGTTTGAGAATGTCCCGAACCCCCAAGAACTATGGACGTGAATTTTGGGGTTGTCCGCACTTCAAGGTATGATTGAAACCCGATTGAGTTAAGTTGTTGAAATTTCGAACCTTATTCTGTATGTTTTGTTATGTATATGTTTTTTTGTATAGAATAGTGAGAATCCGGGATGTGGGTTTTTCAAGTGGTTGGACGTTGAAGAACAAGACGTTGATAAATGCAGATGTTGTGGCAGTGCTCTTGCAAATTTGGTGCCTTTGTATGAGAAGGCAACAATTGAGGTCGAAGGCTATCGTTGAAGAGAACAACTTTATCGACTTTGTTTGTTGATGGCTTTATTGTTCATGTTAGTTGTGTTCTTTACTATGTAATGTTTTTATTTTAGTGTATTTGTAATGAATCATGTAAGAAGTACGTTATGAAGTATGTAATGTTGGTGTATGAAACTGGTTTTTGGTTCTGCAAGTCAGTTTTGATGTTCTTGAAATTTTCCAGGTCGTTCAACTATCCCCATTAATGTATTGAAATTGTTTAATATTCCCCCCTTAATGTATTGAAATTGTTTAATATTCCCCCCTAAAGTTTGTGAAAGTAATCAGTTTTTATCCATGACCATTTGGACAGATTGGTTTGCATAACACCAAAAGCCTTCAAATACGTCAAAACCATCAGAAGTTGCATGTTTGAACATGTCTCAAAAGCAAACACATCAAAAGCTAACACATGTCTTGTTTTCGCCTAACACATAGAATACCAAAACGACACCAACTTCCTACGTTTACATCTTTTCCTTTCCTTTCCTAGACACGGTTCGCAGGTAAGAGAAATCTCGATTGCACTGGAGAAGTCACAACACGCACGGAGTGGGACGGAGCTCGAAGTTAGATGGACTACTCCAGAGTTTGGTTGGACCAAACTGAACACAGATGGATCAGCGATAGGAAATCCGGGACCTGCAGGATGCGCAGCGATCCTAAGAAACCACCTAGGTGGTTGGGTGAAAGGGGCTCAAAGAAGACTGGGCATAACGAATAGCTTGGCCGCAGAGTTATGGGGGATAAGGGACGGGCTTATATTGGCAAGGAAGATGGGAATTCAGGACCTCCATGTGGAGTCGGATGCTAAAGAGGCGATAGGTATGATCCTAGAAGAGAACTTGGAAGACAGACCGCTAACCCCTATTATCTGTGATTGCAGGAGACTGATGCTGGGATTCAGGAGAGTGAAGCTAAGGCACGTGTTCAGAGAAGGAAACGGAGCAGCTGACATGTTGGCTAAGGAAGCGGTCAACATAGAATCAACCTTTGTTGAGTTGGATCAACCACCTAGGAGTGTTGTAGCGATTCTTAGACTGGATACCATGGGTGTGACTAAGACTAGACTTGTAACTCTAGAGTAGACTAGTTTGTATGATTTTGTTTCGGCATTTACCAAAAAAAAAAAAATGTATTGAAATTGTTTAATATTCCCCCCTTAATGTATTGAAATTGTTTAATATTCCCCCCTAAAGTTTGTGAAAGTAATCAGTTTTTATCCATGACCATTTGGACAGATTGGTTTGCATAACACCAAAAGCCTTCAAATACGTCAAAACCATCAGAAGTTGCATGTTTGAACATGTCTCAAAAGCAAACACATCAAAAGCTAACACATGTCTTGTTTTCGCCTAACACATAGAATACCAAAACGACACCAACTTCCTACGTTTACATCTTTTCCTTTCCTTTCCTAGACACGGTTCCTTGACTCGGGGCACTATCTTGTGTGGAAGGAGGACCTCCGGTTCCTTGACTTTGCTCTTCGGGTTGGGTCCCTTTTTTAGTCTTCCTTTTTGTCCCCTTTCGCATGATCTGGCATTATGCTCAATTTGCTTGCATTTGCCACAATGTTGGAGGTCCCCCGTTTTGATCTGGATCTCCTTCCCAATCATCAAATATCATCCCAATAGGGACACCAACCTCACTGTCCTCTATAAACAGAATTATGGTTTCCATTCCATCCTGGTAACCCTTCAAATCGGCCACATCCTCCTCCTTCGCAATCTTCAATAAATCCTTATTAATGTCCGCAAATGGGGGCAAGTAATATATCTCATCACCAGTCGAATACTCTTGAGCCAGTGTTAAATGGTTAATCAAGTCTGCAAACCGAAATGGGATAGGCCACCTAGGTCGAATGTATTTCTGCCCAATGTAGATCTTCTTCCCATCTACTGTGTCCAACCTACCACCGTAATATGTATGTAGTGTGTAACTAGGCGGGCTTTTGGGGGCATATAACCTATTTGACACACCTGTAAACGGGAAAGAAACACAATCACTCTTAGCAAAATATAGGACAATCGAACCTAAACTCTCAGCAAAATTCCAAATTTGGCGAAAAAACGAACCTAAATCATCAGCAAAGTCCGAAAAAACCATATTTTTCGGAGGCAAACCTTCAAATCGGCAAATCAGTGCAATCCCACGCAAAAGCTGGAACAATGTCGATTGTTAGCAAGGTATGTACAACAACCAAGCATAAACCCTAAATATCAGTACTACATTGACAACAAACGGGATTTGCAACAACCAACAAACCCTAAAATTGAATTCAGACCTTACCTTGAAACAGAGGAGAAGCCGCTGCGTCGTATATGGACAGAACGGCGAGGCGCTGAGTCGACGCGAGGCGCGGAACTACCGAAGTGACTGCTGAAGGGGATTCTTTCTGAAGGAGTGGAACTGCTGCTGAAGGGGATTCTTTCTTTCGGTCTATGGAACTACCGAATGAGTTCCTTGGCCTCCTTGTGTATATGGAGGGAAACTGATGTGATGAACTGAAATAATGGCATTTTTGTCTTTGTTTCTTAAGAAAACGCATGTGCAAGGCACGTGTCGGGTTTTCCGTTTCAATTAGACGGCCTTAAGACGGAATGGGGTGATTTTTGATTTCGTCCAAACATTAGGACTAAAATTTAAAATTTTAAACTTTAAACTTTAAGCGGAATTCTTAAATTCGGTCCAAATATTAGGGGGCAAATTGACAATTAACCCTAAAATATATTATTATGATGAAAGTCTATGAAATTCATTACTAATATAATTTTCCTTTCCTATAACCCTACAAATTGAAAAGTCATGCAAATATTAAATTTAAAAGATTGAGATTTAGTAAACACTTATCCATAAATAAACGAGGTAGGAGGCATGATATACACGTTAAAACTACTTCATTGTTTTGTATTAACTCTTGTTATAGTTAGGCCTGACAATTTCTGGCACGACACGACACGATCTGCTTTAAAGCGTATATGAGTTTGACCTTAATGGATCCCGTGTCTAAACAACTCTTATACGTTTAGACACGATTAATAATCGTGTCTAAACAAATCAGATCTGCGGATATCTGTATAAACACGATTAACTATTCGTGTCTAATCGTGTTGTGTATACATGTGACACGTTTAGACACATTTAAGTATAATAATAATAATAAAATACTCACTTACTTTTTAATATTGAACAATGAACGGAGGAAGGAGATTATAGGGATACAACCGACCCGTTCTTGCCCGGAAGTCCATCATCTACTTTTTGCAGACGATTCATTATTTTTCATCAAGGGGTCGGAGGGGAACGCTAGAGCATTAAAGGATACGCTTGATGAATATTGTTAGGCTTCCGGTCAACGGATAAATTTCGCTAAATCAGCTCTATATTGCGGGGGGAGAGCCGACAGTCAAGCTGCTCTGGATGTCGCGAACACGTTCGGTATGACCTTGGTATCGGACCCCGGGAAGTACTTGGGTCTACCCTCCCTTTGGGGTAGATCCAAGAGCAAGGCGTTGAAATTTCTAAAGGAGAGGATCGTCACTAAGCTTCATGGTTGGAGATCAAAACTCTTAAACAACGCCGGAAATGAGGTTTTGATAAAAGCGGTAATCTCGGCTATCCCGAGCTACGCAATGAGAGTTTTTAGGCTGCCCAAATCGTGGTGTTCCATCATTAACGGGTTGACATCAAGATTTTGGTGAGGGGCCTCTAATGGTGATCGGAAGATCCATTGGCTTCGATGGGAGGTTATGATGAGATCGAAGAAGGATGGGGGAATGGGGTTCAGGGAGCTTGAATCCTTTAACGTGGCGCTTCTTAGTAAAATGGCTACGAGGCTCATCAAGGAGCCGAATGCGTTGTGGGCTCGGGTCCTCAAGGGTCTCTACTTCCCTAATTCCGATTTCCTCCATGCCGGAAAAAGGAGTAGGGCGTCTTGGGCGTGGTCAAGTATTCTCTTCGGGAGGAGTGTAGTTGCGGAGGGGGCTGTTTGGGAATTGGGTGACGGAAGAAGGATTAAACCATTCGTGGACCGGTGGATTCCCGGGATGTATGATCGCAGCCTAGGGGAGAGACCGATCACAAGGGTCCAAGCGGGGACCGTACTTGCCGAATGGATCAACCACCGATCCAAGGAATGGAACTTCCCAGTGGTTCGGGCAGCACTCTCACCACAGGAGGCCGACCTGGTTTTTCAAGTGCCAATATCGTTGTTCGACTCGGAGGATACTCTAAGGTGGCCTTTCGAGAGGCAAGGCAAGCTGACTGTAAGGTCAGCTTACCATCGTATCCGGGCTCAAACTGCGACCGATACTGGGGGGGGAGGGAACCAATGTACCGAATGTCTGGGAGATGATTTGGAGATCACAGGTGCAGCCGAAGGTGAGGGTCTTCTCTTGGAAGCTCATCTCGGGGGCGGTTCCGGTCCGAGCTAGCCTTGTCCGTCGAGGTATGCAAATCCCTTCTGGTTATCCCATTTGTGGTGTGCTTGAAACTGTTGATCATCTTGTCCTTGAGTGTGTCTAGGTTGAACACGTTTGGGAGGAGCTGCTGGGGCTAGTGGATCCGAAAGATGGGTGCAGCTCGGTTCGGGACTGGCTATGCAAGAGGTTCTCGGACAGGTCAGGATCGCCTATGGCCAACCAGCTGAAATGGAGGACCGTGTTGACAGCTTGCTGGGCAATCTGGAAAGCGAGGTGTGCAATGGCTTTCGAAGGGAAGAATCTGAGCTCGAGATGGATCATAGATAGCGTGAGGAGATCGGTCAAGGAGCAGGATGCCATGCTGCAGGTGTCACAGCTGCAGAATCGGGAAGGTAGGCTGTACTGCAGGGGAGTGGGGGTCGACCCTACGGCTGGCCCAAGCGGGGGGCGGGGGGTTGATGCCGAGCCATCGGGGCAGCTGGGGCGTGTTCAGGATGGGGATCAGTTATCGTCGGAGGTGTGCAAGTCGGGACAGGTCTGGGCGAAACCAAATGGTGGGACAATTAAAATCAACTGTGACGCCGCATGGATCCGCGACCAAGGTAGAGGTGGGATCAGGGTCATTGCCCGGGATTATCAGGGTCGTGTGGTCGGAGGAGTCCAAGCCTCGAGGATGTCTACCTCGATTGACATCCTCGAGGCTAGGGCGGTCTTCGAGGGTGTTAAGCTTGCTATTGCGTGTAAGTGGGAGTCGGTAGTTATAGAGTCGGATTCGGAAGTGGTTATTAACCACATTTTTGGGGTTCGTAAATTTTGGGCGATTGAGACTATTATTCAAAATAGTCTCGTTTTGGGTAGGTCCATTAGGAACCTTTCTTGGTATAGGATACCACGAGCCGCCAACCATTGTGCGGATTGGGTGGCGAAACAAGCAATAGGGAGGATGTGTCGTAATGATTGGGTTTTGCAACCCCCAACCCCCCTTTTACATCTTTTACGTTTTGATACGGGGTGTGATTCAGAATGTAATACGGATATTGTACCGGGTGCTTCTTTGCCCCAATTTTGTGAGTAATACATAAGTATACTTTGGCAAAAAAACAACAACTATGAAGACCTTACTTTGTATATTTTGATTTGTTTATATATATGCTTTAAAGCGTATATGAGTTTGACATTAACGGATCTCGTGTCTAAACAACTCTATACGTTTAGACACGATTAACGACTTATACGTTTAGACATGAGACATGTTTAGACACGTTTAAGATTTATTCGTTTAGACACGAGACATGTTTAGACACGACACGATTAATGACACGACACGATTAGAAACGACACGACACGATTGCCACCCCTAATTATAGTGCTTTCTATTAAATTTCCTCTACAAGTAAAGTAGATATGCCATATCTTAAAATCTCCTAAATTTTAGTAGTAAAATTCTGCAATATTTAAAATGATTTGTAAGAGTTTAAGATTAATGTTGTAGAAATTGAAAAGAAGATTTTTCGTTTTGAGAGTGTTTGTTTGCAAGTGAATGGGGTTGATGTTAAAATTGATTTTGATCATAAACATTAAATGGACACCGTTAGATCAAGTGGAAGAAACTCAACACTGACGGAGCTTCCAATCAAAAGGATATATGGGAATAGAACAAGAGGGTGAAGTCATTCGAGAACACACTAAAAAAAAAATCGTGGATTTTTTCAAATTCATGGAAATTAGAACGAACCTAATTGCTAAATTTCCACACTAAAAAATAGATCGTAGGTTTTTTCAAATTGATGGATACTAGGTTTTTTCAAATTGATGGATACTTTACATATCAACCTTAGATATTTTACAGATCACGACTCGAACGTTAATTTTTTAAAAAAATGTTACCTAAACTTTGACACTTTGGACAAATTGCTACCTTCATTAAGTTTTCCGTTAAATATGAATGAAAAATGAAGTGGCGGCACATAATTGATCCATAATTTAAAAAAGGGTTAATTACTTAATTAGTTACACATGTTTGACCAATGTTCAGAATGGTAACACATGTTTCAAAATGTGATTAATTGATTTTATTATGTGACTAATTGGTTTTTCTACTGTTCATTATAAAAAATCACCGTTAAATCACTAATTAAATACATAAAATGACTTAATTAGCCATTTTCATCCACTAGCTGTTCTTTCATCCCGATGAACCAGAATCGCGATTCCGTCCTCAAGGAGAGTTATTTCCAAGAAGAGAAGCACGACCCGATTCATTACGTCGCTGCTAGCGAAGATCTCCAGGTGAATCTTGATGGAGATTGTGTTCTTGAGTCATGAATTTTTGGTGATTTATTGAGAGATTCGTTGCTGAAGTGAAACGAAATGTTTCTTAGGCTGGGGATGTTGCAATCTCCGTTCCCAATTTGTTGGTTGTGACACTTGAGAGAGTATTGGGAAATGAAACTATTGGTAAGCTAAGCTGCAATTTATCTTTCTATATTCGTAGCCGAACTTTGTTTGTGTTGAATGCTGACTGTTGTAGTGATTTGGGTGTTGTGTCTTAGTCAGTTAACTCTCTTGTTTTACTGTATATTGTATGTTTCCGCTTATCTGATGTTATCTTTATAAATGGATAGTACTTTCTTAGCCAAAAAGAAAACAAGTCCATTGATAGTTTCAGAAAAGAGGGATTACCACGGCTGATTAGCGAAACTGATGCCAAAGAACGATGTAATCTTGATTCTTGATTGATGGTGTAATACTCAGAAGAGCTTTATTTTGATGCTTTACATCATCGATGTCTGATTTGCTCCTCGCATCAGCTGAACTGTTGACAACAAACAAGTAGTCAGAATTGGCTTGTTTAGCCTTGTATTTGATGTACGAGAAGAAACAAGGGAAGATTTCTTTATGGTCTCCTTTTATAAGAGAACTTGATCGACAAGGAAGTCGAGGGCAACTGGCAGTGGAATCTCCTCTTCTGTGGTCTGAATCTGAACTGGATTATCAAACTAGAAGCCCAACCAAGGTACCTTTTGCTCTACCTTTTACAGAAGTTGGCCCGAGTTTTCATTTCTCCACACTCTCCCTTATTTGAAATTATAGGCCACATTCCCCGTCAATAAATATACTGAAGTTCTTGAAAGAGCTGAAGGGATTAAAAGAGAGTACAATGAGCTTGACACTGTGTGGTTTATGGTTGGCTCTTTGTTTCAAGTAATCTTGTTATATTGATGTATAGTTTTCTATGGCGGTGTATGGTTTGTTGCAGTTTTGGGCTTTATGCTTATTGATAATGATGGTAACTCATCGAGCTTATTTCCAATTTACAGCAATACCCATATGACATACCGACCGAGGCCTTTCCATTTGAAATTTTTAAGCAAGCTTTTGTTGCAGTTCAGTCATGTGTGGTGCATTTGCAGGTAATTGCAACCGATTTATTCATTGTAAGGACCCTGTTGACTGCTGTTGAAGGTGTTGTTCAATTGGTGGTGGATCGCCCATATATGGCTGGACAATCTATTGCTGTCTGGTATATTAAATATTTGCCAGTCAAGGTCATGTATTTCGGCCTCATATTAGTTATATATATACTTCATCTTTAGTATGGTGTTGTCAGCATTGTCATTGGGCATAATAGTAACAGTTAAGGGCATAATAACAGTTAAGGGCATAATAGTAACAGTTAAGGGCATAATAGTAACAGTTAAGGGCATAATAGTAATTTGATAATTCAAAATTATGTTAAAAATATTAATTAACGGTAAAATTAACGGTTTACTAACGGAATAATCAATTAATCACATTGGGAAAAACATGTGTAACCAATTAGTCACATAGCAAAACCAATTAATCACATTTTGAAACATGTGTAACCATTCTGCACAATGGTGAAACATGTGTAACCAATTAAGTAATTAACCCTTTAAAAAACTATATTATTTTTTAAAAATACTAAAAAAATTATAAAATTAATAGAGAAAATATGAGTTTTTGTTATAATATTTTTATTAAAAATATAAAATAAAAATAGTCATGGATTATTAGTTTTTATTTTATTTTATTTCATATATTTAAAGATTTCATTCAGCATACCTTGTATTCATAATCACGATACTAAGTCGTGATTGGTGAGTACCGTGGACATAAATTTTAAAAGAGATTTTGTTGATAATCTTTCTCTTCTCACGATCCTTCAAACACTAACCCGACTCACTTTTCGAGACAAATCCAGACCGACCAAATCTGTGTTCATAACCATCGGGTAACACATTAAGCTAGTGAACATCATGTTAGGCCTCAAGTATCTGGTCGTAGTCATGAGGGCACACAATTTGGAACCTGTAAAGGATTTTTAGGTCTCACACCACAACAAGATGATATCGTACTTGTGTAAACACGTGGTTTATTAATAGCACACACAGTATGAAATGTGTGTCACAACACCCTTTTTCTTTTCACATGGAGTGTATGTCATTTGTCATAAAGACGGTGTTGTGCGAATGTGCGTCTAGATACAGCATGCATCTAAACCAGAGTACATTAAATCCCATTTTGCTCAAAAGTAAACTACATGGAAATAAATTCCATTAAAATTACCGATGACCACATTTCAACGGGCAACTTATGAATTCGAGTAGTTAGCTCTCAAATCATTCACTTGACGATTTTCGACTTGAAATTATATATCATCTTCACTCATCACATAGACACAGTGTCACTAGGACGCAAAAGTGGTTACTCGTGTGAATAAGCTAATTTTAAGTTTATTCAACATACATTAAAACACAAATCAAGAATGCACTAAGCAATCTTAATGAATATGTGTGTATTCAAATTAAACACTTTGATCAAAATGAACACTTTGATGTGATCAATCTCATTGATCTACGCAATGGTCGTTATCATTTGCTTCATTAAGACAAAAATCTCAAATGGACACATACTTACACAAGGGTTTTCACGAACTGGGTCATTTATCAATCTTTTGTCGACTACCAATTTACATTAACTTTCTTGCATGCCACCCTGCCTTATGCATAATAATGTTTTTTTTTAATCATAAATAGGACTCTCTTCAGAAGATATTAAAAATACAATTATCAGTAGATGAACACTGGATCAATAATGTATATAATTTGCAATGATTGTAGGAACCTGTTAGACCAAACTAATTTTCAGTTGTTGGTGCGAGAGTCATTTACTTAGCTTCAATAGTCTATAGTGAATTTCTTACTTATCTTATCCGATGACCATCTCTAGTAAGAAACCTTATCCTGGAAAGTCGTAACTCCCACTAGTAATAACCTCACAACATTATATCACACGCATATACACAATGCTTCAAGAACGATTAACTATATGATCCATGAGCATCAAATCAAGTTGATTCATATATTCGATTTAGTAGTTGGTCTAGTACACGTCACAACATGAACAAACCTTCCAACTTAGCTCATTTTTAATACACTTGGATAATTTCATCATGACTTTTAGGTATAGGTGTTTTTACAGGTAATAATGTAATCACTTACTTAAGAACTTCATTTATCAAGTGATGTCTCTCTGAATCTTAATTCCAATAATATTTTTTTTCCCTTTAAACATCAATTGGGTCTCATCCATAATTGATGAACTTCGTAACTACCCAACCCATACTATGTGACAAACACTTTGTTGCAAGATCTCTTGTGATATTTCACTAACAGACTTAATCTAATATATAGTGATTATTCCATTCAACATGAAATATGATTAATTACTTTAACATTTAGGGTTAACTACCTCAACAGTTACTTATCTTTGACCTATGTGATTAAAAGGTTACTCATATTTTTTTGTGTGACTGAACTATTACTTAAGTTTGAGGATGTGACTGAATGATTATTTCGTTAAGTTTCCGTCACATATTTCCGTTTGACTGTCATGAGAAAGTCACGTGACCTAATTTAAAGACAAATCTACCCCCCCTCTTTTATGTTTATGGATTATGATGTAGTAACGATTAGGTAACAAAATGTCCAAACTAAAGTAACCGTTTGATAACATTTAAGAGAAGATAAAACGTCATTTAACAACTTCTCCACAAACATAAGTCACCACATTTGCAAACGACACAATGTTCTTCATACTTCAGTTACAGACAAAGGTTACTGACAAATAACATACAAATTTCACAAACTTCTAGTAAAGACTTTCTGGGCAAATGTATTTCAAGTAGAAACTAAGTTTCACAAGCAACAACTTTTTAATAAATAAATAATGGATTCTCTAAGTTCGAGTTCAAAATGGCATGTTAAATGCATCACAACGTATTAACAATGTCATTTTGCTAGCTCCGTCAAGTGTCATCCAGTGTGTCATTCAAAAGGCACCCGTATGTCATCCAATCAAGTCATTTTTTTTGGTCAAGTACGACGTACTATATCATATTAATAACCGAACGAGAGTCTGAATACAAAATGTTATCCGCAAAAATACATCTAAGTAGAGGGGTTGGGGGTGAGATCACCCAATCCTGAAGGAACAACCCTAGCAAAGCCTGTTTCGTAATCCAATTCGCGCAAGAGTTGGCGGATCTAGGAGTATGCTCCCACGTGACTGACTCAATCAAAGATGATAAAGCCGTCGCGTTTGAAAAAATTGGAGCAATCCTTCATGCAAACTCTCTTCCTAACAAATGGTTGATGACATTTGAGGAATCCGTCTCTATGATGATCGATGGCCACCGGTGAAATAAGGCAATCTGAACCGCACCCAATACGGCCTCCGCTTCGGCTTCATCAACCGAGCTCGAAACTTTAACCGCATGCCATCCTCCTGTCACCTTTGCCGTGCTATCCCGTGCAATGACGCCAAAGGCTCCCCTTTTTGTGGTAGCACACCAAGCCGCATTACAGTTTATCTTAATAGTACCTTCCGGTGGTCGAGCCCAAGCTATGATCGTGTCTACTGGCCGGTTGTGGTGTTGAGGAGCCCCTAGTTCGTGCATGATCCTTAGCACCTCCTACATAATAGAATCAACAAAAGGTGGCCTGTTCTCATAGACCCACTTACACCTCGGTTTCCAAATCACCCAACATACAATCATGACTTTACTCCATTCTCGGGCATGCACCGTCCGGTTCGGTCCTGGCCGAGACACGACTGAGCCATTCCTCCATTGAATATTGTCCACAAGTCACCATGTCGGCATTGATGAGGCGCCTCCACACCTGTTGGACCCACGGGCATCCAAAGAGCAGATGCTCCCTCGTCTCCTCGACATGACATGTCGAACATAGTGCCGAGGTTGGCATACCCCTCCGGCTCAAGTTTTCCCTCGCCGGGAGGACATTCATCGCGAGTTTCCACATAAAAGCCTTGATTTTTTGCCACACCCGAGCTGCCCAAATAGAGCCCATACCTGATCAATGTCGGGTTGTGGTCTGCGATTGAGATCCACCTGGTGCGGTTGTGACGACGCGTGTAGAACGTGGTATGCCGATCTAACCGAGATCGAGCCATGTGGGTTGTGTAGCCACCGCAATCTGTCCAGGACTCCCACAATCGGAATAGTAACATGAAGGACCACCTCGACATCATCGACAGTGACTTGTTGTCTCACCACCGATTCAGTCCAAGACTGGTCCTCCCCATCAAACCAGTCTGCAATGCTCTCCGACCCGGCTAGTGACACCTCCTCCCTCGGCCGAACCATGAAGGATTGCCTAAGAGGAACCCACGGGTCTAGGAATGGCCTAATGGTTCAGCTGTCCCCAAGAACCCACACCTCATTCTCTCTGATCACCTCGCGACCCTCTAGGAGGCTCGCCCAAGCCCACGAGGCTCTGCTCCCCGGCGAAGCCTGCATGAAGGATACGTTCGGGATATAGATACCTTTAAGAAGCCTTACCCACAGTGCATGAGGCTCATCAAGGATCCGTGCAGCCATGTTCGCAAGAATAGCACGGTTAAAGGACTGCATCTCCCGGAACTAGTAACCTCCCTCCTTCTTTGATGTCATCATTGAGCTCCAGGTTTTCCAGTGAATTTTCCTCGTCCCCTCCCTAGACCCCCACCAGAATCGTGCAATGAGAGTGTTGCTTTCATTGCACCACGTGGTAGGAAGCCTAAAGATGTGCATGACATAGGTAGGAATGGCGTTGATGACGGCTTTTATTAGAACCTCCTTCCCAGCGTGGTTGAGTAATCTGTTTCGCCATCCCTGTATCTTGTCCCTGATCCGCTCCTTAAGATAAGCAAGAGTTTCCTCTTAGACCTACCCCAAACCGTGGGTAGTCCTACGTAGAAGCCCGGGTCCGAGGTTTGTGGCACTCCAAAGATGGTTGAGATCTCCGACTTGTATGCCTCATTCACCGCCGAGTTGAAATACAGAGTCGACTTAGATAGGTTGACCTTCTGACCCGAGTCGCGACAGTATCGCTGCAAGGTATCCTTTAGGTTGCGAGCCGACTGAAGCGATCCTTTAAGGAAAAATAAGGAGTCATCCGCAAAGAAGAGGTGCTGTATTTCCGGGCAACCCCTTCTCGGCCGAATCCCTCTTATGAGACCCCTCGATACCTGATCCTCAAGCAACCTTGAAAAAGCATCAGCGACCAAAATAAAGAGGTAAGGCGAAATAGGGTCACCCTGTCTGAGTTCGCGTGATGGTATGATAATGTCGGTTGCGCTCCCGTTAACCAAAAACCTGTATGTGACCGATGATATGCATGCCTCGACAACTTGACCCATTTGTCCCCAAATCCCCGCCTCCGAAGGCTATCGAGCAAGAAATTTCACTCTATGCGGTCGTAGGCCTTTTGCATATCGATCTTGAGCGCGCACTCCGATCTTCCCAGCCATTTAACACGCGACCTCTGTTTCCAGTATATTTCCTCTCGCTTGCACAACACATGCAGTTTGGATTTGAGTGCCCGTTCCTCGTCATGTTCATCGGCCCGTTGATCTCGGCCATCAAAGTGTCTAAGACGGTTCTTAATCTTGTTTATCTCCACCACGTTGTTTTTGAATTCAACTTTGCTCCATGTCTCAAGAGCCACTTTACAGTTGTTGAACTTCCGGTCTAGGTCGGCCCCGGCCGAGACTGACCCTCCCAAGAGCCGTGCGGTTCGTATAATGCCTTTGCACTCCTCTTTCTCGAGCCACATATCCTCAAACTTAAAGTTCTTTGTTCCCATTCTCCCTTCGTGTAATAGGTGAATGCGAAGCGGAGCATGGTCCGAGCCTATGATGAGCTTGTGGGTACATTGAGTCGATGGGAACTTTGAGCACCACTCCCGATTAACTAGTGCACGGTCCAATCTTTCCTTATTGCGTCGACCCCTCTTCTATTATTCGTCCACGTAAACATTTGCTTCTTAAAGCCCATGTCCTCAAGATAGAGATCCTCCATTACGCTGATGAAACCGTCAATCTTGTATTGTTCCTTTCGAATCCCCCCGACTTTCTCTCTATGGTGAGAAATGTCGTTGAAATCCCCAATGCACGTCCACGGTTCTCGTCTTTGGTCCCCCAAACATCTTAGCGACTCCCAGTTCAGAACTCTTCTTGAGTAGTTAGAGTCCCCGTAGACCCAAGTTATCCTACAAACACCTCCACCTTCAGCACTCGAGATCGTCAAGTCAATGAGATTCCTGTTCTTACTGTGTATCGTCACTGTCACCTCATCTGACCACCACAAAGCTAATCCTCCACTGGCCCCCATCGGTCCAACATACGATGCATGATCCAAACATAGTTGTCGTCTAATCGTCTCACAGTGGGTCTCGTCTTGTTTTGTTTCCATTAAGAAAATAATCTTCGGGCGAGAACCCTTCACTAGGTCTTTTAAGTGACGAACTGTTAGGGGATACCCCAACCCCTGACAGTTCCAACTTAGGACGATCATCTAGAACCCGTGGCTGTTCAGGGACAGCCACCAGAACCCTTGCTCCTCGTGATACGTACGTTGTCGATTGGGATGTCATACCTCCGTGCCTTGGGCGCACCTGTTTGAGTGGCTGGTCCTATGGATGGATCAGTCCCCCCTTGCGACCCAGTCCCCTCCTTACTGATCTGTTTTTGTTTCTTAAATGGATCACCAATGTTGTCTCAGTCCCCCTTCATTTTCCTAGAAATCGACTTGCTTGGGTCGCAAGTGACTGCCTCCTTCCCTCGGCCAACCCCTGTCTGCAGCCCTTCGTTGTTGCCACTGCCCTCTTTAGATGACTGCTTGTCCCTCTGCACACCCCGCAGAACAGAAGGCACCTTCTCGATCTGCTGGTCTTGAGGTCCGTGAGGGGCTGCCCTGTTTGAGTGGGAACAGCCCTCCAAACCAGCATCATCACCAACCCTCTCAGTCAGGTTGGGTTGATGCTGAGTAGGTTCAGGAGCTGGCCAAGCGCCCAGGCTCAGAGATAGTTCGCATGGAGAGGTGTCCAGCAGCACCTCTCCTTCTTCAAGCTCAGGCTCTGCATTAAGGTCGAATATTATTGTGGAGGGTCGAGACTGCGATGGTGAGCTAGTAGGTGGCACCAGCTGCGGCTCCCTTGACTGAGCCTGGGGTGGGAAGGCAGGACTCGTACTTCCAGTGGATAAGTTGGGAGATGGAGTCCTGCCTCGGACCTCCCCACAGTTGTGAGTATGACTGCCCAGAGGATTGTTGCATTGGGCCCTGATATTGCTCCCGTGAGCATGGTGGCTAGCAACCTGGCTTAGGGTGTGATGCTCCACCCGATGGGTTCTGTTCCTTGAGCCCGTAGGCTCTACATATCTCTTACCCATCATCAGCTCCTTCCAGGTGGGTCTGTTCGGGTCTCTTGCAGCTGGTGGACGATTGCCCCCCGCATTGACCCACCTAGTCACCAACCTCGGTCTAGTCCCCGTGATCCAAGGGCCATACAGAGGCGATCCATCAGACTCATCTACTGCCACCAGCTCGGTACAAATGTTGGATGTGTGGACGATCCGGCCACATCCATAGCACACGTCCGTGAGCCTCTCATACTTCAAGGAGGCCCACATCTCTTGTCCCCTAGAGTCTATCCACTTGAATCACGGCATAAGGGGATCCATCATTTTGATATCCACTAGAAGCCTAAGGAATGTCCTTTGCTTCATAACTTGTTCATCCTCAATCCTGATGTACCTCCCCACGGAATTGGCAATGCAATTCGCATTTTCCTCATTGAACATCTCAAGGCTCAAACCGTGAACCTGCACCCAGACTTGCAATCTACCAAAATCTATTTCTGTAATCGACACATGAGCAGGGCATAACTTCAAATTAAGGCAATTCCCGTGAACCGACCACGGGGATAAATCAAGCATCTGATCCCTATCACGAATACTTTCAAAATCGAACATCAACACATTCTCATTTGCCTCTGTTACCTTAACCGGGCCAAACCTTCCCCATGCATCCTTGAGCACACTCTGCACCACGTTGTTCTTGATGTGCTTAACCGATAGAACTGTTCCAAGCACCCGAGCTGCAGCTTCTCGACTCGGGCCAGGAATAGCCGAAGGCACCATTCTCAGCATGGTGATCCCTGAAGCCCTACTTCCTTCCGAATTGGTGGTTGAATCCATGGACCTCGACCAAACCAGACAAGATCACACTAGGCTTTGCACCTGCACACACAGATGGAAAAGGAGGTACAGATAGAAAGGAAGGAAAAGAAGATTACGATTTTTGGTTCGGGTGGAGTCCTCTGTGCGCGACCTCTGCCGGGCGGAAACGTGGGAAGTAAACCGGTAGGCGCGCAGGCGAGCTGAAGGCGAGAAGAAGCCCTCAATCAATTGGCTGATTCCCTCAGAATCGGAGCTCAGCAGTAATGGCGATCGTTCTTGGAAAACTGCGAATCCCTAATCGTCATTTCTCCTTGAGAGAAAGCTGAAGACTGTGCGTCAAGCCACGCGCGCGATATATAAAAGATACATGGCTGCTTTCCAATCAAGTCATTTGCATCACACATTTATCCCACCCTACATATAAAATTGGTAGAATTACATTGCCTTATTTGTTGTGCCACTGCTAATTACATCAAGTCTTCTTTGCCTAACTGAAAAGCAATGCAAGATAGAGGTCCCAACTTCATATTCATCAACTCTAAAAAGGGACTACAAAGATGAATTCTTATGAAGGTTTATTGCAATTTGTAAAGAACTACTTGCCTGGTCACCAATATTGAGAGGCACAATATCACCAACAACAATATCATATATTGACATTTCAACTCTTCTTCCAGCTCTTACAACCTGGATGTTGAAAGTATAATAATGCAGGCTGATTAATATTTAGCCCATTATCTGTTATATTCGTTTGGCCCAATCTTCAGTCTGAAGCCCAACACGTGTTGCTGCTCAGCCCATTAATTCATGAAGCCTCGCCCATATTCCAGAAGCTTCCTAGAAGATGGTGTCCCTTCGTTTGGCTTCGTCTTCATTTCAGTTCTAGGGTTTCTTGTTTCTTGACAGACTTCTCTCTCGTTTGATATTCCGTTGCATCTTTCTGTTTTCTATCTATTTTCGATTCTAGTGTAATGAACTTCTAGATTTTAGGTATTTAAGGGTGAAAGGTTGCCAAGTGAAGGAACCAACCTTAATGATCCCCAAGTGCTGAGTTCATATATGTGATTTCTGTTCCTTGTTCGATTGTTTAGCACAAAACTGTTCATATTTTATCATGGTATCAGAGCCGAAAGGCTGAAGGAACGACCTGTTCTTCGATTCAGGTGTTTTCTATCCAAGTTATCTTGGATTTGTTTTCTCTTGTGTGTTTCTGTTCATATATGAATCGGTTATTTTTAGGTTAACCGTTTCCTTGTTCATATTCTGCAATCTATATGTTGTTTTCTGTTCTTGGTATTTTTGGCTCAGATCTGTATTATTGTTTCTGGCATATGATATATATTGTTCAGATCTGTGGTTCTCTGAAATCTTGTTGACATTAGGTTGCATATAGATCTTGCCTTTTCTTTATTATCATAGTTTCTTTTTGATATCTGTTCTTGTGACTGTTGGTTGATTTACGATTTATTTCTGAAAAATCTGGTTGATGTTGCTTGTTTTTCTTTTTCCTTGATATTCTGGTTTTTCGGTTGTTAATATGGCTGAAGATAAACCTGTCAATGAAGGAAAAAGAAAAGTTAATCGTGATGAGCATGATATATTAGCTTCGGTGGATTTTCATCACCCTCTGTTTTTACATGCTAGTGATAATCCGAGTGTTAATATGATATCTGTTACCCTTACTGGCCCTGAAAATTATATCATGTGGTGTAGAGCTATCCGATTCATGCTGCTAAGTAGAAACAAATTAGGATTTGTTGATGGAACTTGCATGCGTGATGATTTTGATCCTGCTTTGCACCATTTATGGGATAGATGTAATGTTGTAGTTATAGGATGGTTTACCAACTCTATCTCTAATGATCTTTCCAGCGGGATGATGTATACTGAAAATGCATTCCTCGTTTGGAAAGAACTTAAAGAAAGATTTCATAAGATAAGTGGTCCTAGAGCATATCAGTTGCATCTTGAAATTATCATGTGCCGGCGAGGTTTGGATTCCATATCTACTTTTTTCTCTAGATTGAAAGGTCTTTGGGCTCAATATGACACTGCTTGTGCTCTTCCTTTTATAGAAGGTGACGATTTCAAAAAACATATAGAGCATAAGGAAAACCAAAGGCTTTTTCAATTTCTAATTGGTTTGAATGAGAATTATGCGAATATTAGAAGTCATTTGTTGCTTTGGTCTCCTTTACCTTCGGTTAATCAAGCTTACAATTTATTAACTCAAGAGGAGACTCAAAGAGGTGTTTCTTGTACTTTGAATGCATCGTATAATCCTGCTTATGCAAATATGTCTCTTAGTTTGGATAAGCCGAAAGGAAATCCAAACTTAGAGTGCACGTTTTGCAAGAAAAAGGGTCATACTGTGGACAGATGTTTTTCAAAAGGGTGTGATTTTTGTAAGAAAAAAGGTCATGCCAAAGATAATTGCTTCAAGTACAAGGAACAGTTGAAACAAAAGGGCTTGAATTCTAAAGTCAATGTTACCTCCATTAGGAGTGGTGACTGTTGGGTATCGATAGTGACAGCCCAGTAAGAAAATACCTCGAAGGCCCAATAACTATAGAGGGGGTAAACTCATGACATCCGAATCGGATCGGCCCGAGTACAAGCCAAACTTGGCCCACCATCGAGTAATCCAGAATCGAGCCCAAAGTCTATAGGGACGCCAAAGGCTCTCGAACTGCTCGCCATTCTCTACCAGGTCGCGACCTTCCACTGCTCGACATGGGAGTGCTCGCCCCGAAGAGAGCCTTGTCTCTCTCCTCTGGTCCCACAAAACCGTTAATAAGGAAGTGGCCACGATATCCCGCATATCTCGGTCGCATATTCACTGAGGATTAGATTTGGTAACTGCAATATCTCGCAGTAACTGACAATCCGAATCTTCGGCAATACAATATACACTAAGATATTCAGCTGCCATATACGGTTCTATCTCTCTTACCCTATAAATACCCTTGCTTTACATACGTTCTTTACGTTTTGAGTTTTATACACACACATACTCATTTAAGCATCGGAGAGGGACCCAGAGGCACCCCGTCTGTTGCGCTCCCCTACTTGCAGGTTCACCGGAGTCGGGGCTGAAGCGTCATCCCAACCTTGTCTGGCATTCAATTCACTGCCAGATCAGCATTCAGGATTTCACGATCCAACATTTGGCACCGTCTGTGGGAATCGAGCAATTCAGCCATGAGAACTCGATCCCAAAGCAACCGTCGGAACCAGACCAGGGAGCGATCCTCAGATAGCTCTGATTCCGTCGTCGCTTCACCGCTTCAACAGGAACCTGCCATCCGAGCAGGAGTTAACGATGTTCCTCTGCGGACAGCTCGAGAACATGTCAGTGATTCAAGACTGACCCCAGCTGCTGATCAAAACGGAGCCCCTGCACCGCAGACAGTCCACATTGCGGGGCAGGATATTAATTTAACCCCCGAGATGGTCTCCTTGCTGGAAGCCATCCTAGGACAGGCGCGCCGCCAAGCCCCTGCTCCTCAAGAAAACAATCCCTCTGCTCCTAAGGAAAACCACCGCCCTGCTGCCACAGGGCCTTCACCTTCAGAAGCGGCCAATCCTGGTCCTGCTGCGCCTCAGGAGGATCAGTAGATGACGTCAGGTCAGCAGTCCCTACCTCCAGCACACACCAAGGAGCCAGCAGACGCATATACTGCCAATCCTTCCGGTCCGCCTCCACCCGGAGCCTCTCCCATGTACTGCACTGTGGATCAGATGGATGACCTCCTCAACAAAAGGCTCCAGGAAAGACAGTTGACAGTCATAGCTCCCTTCAAGGAGCAGTCCTCTCATCCTTTCACCGACGCACTCGTCGCTATCAAAATCCTGAAGGATGTGGTTGCTCGGGCCATACCTGAGTATAGCGGTGGCGGAGATCCCACCGTACATGTCAACAAGCATGAGGCCTCCCTTCTGGGTAAGTCAAACGATCCCAATCATTTGGCTTTGCTATTTCCATATACTCTTTCGGGTTCGGCTTCGTCCTGGTTCTTCGGCCTCCCTGCAGGATCAATCGGAACTTGGGCAGAGTTGAGAAGCAAGTTCCTGGAGAGATATATGGGCGAGCGCCAGTTGCTGAAGAGCGTGGTCGCCCTTGACTCAGTCAAACAGCAGCCTGGAGAGTCGCTGTCCAACTTCTACGGGCGTTTTCATCAAAACGTCACAGAATTAGATCGCCGAATCTCGGATGGGGAGATCATTCGAGCATTCTACAGAGGTCTGGGTGTGGCCAACAAGGCCTCGCGAAAGCTGCGAAACAGCTACCATGTGAAGGAGATAGAGACATTGGAGGAGTTGGCATCCAGGGCAAAAGGTTTCATAGACCTTGAACGCGCAAACATCGAGGCTAACCTCCTGACGACCTCGCTAAGGATAACCCATGAACCCCGACTCGATGGTAAGAAGGAGGTAAAGAAGGAGAAGAAGGGAAAAGAAAGTAAGCCCCGAGTCGAGTCTCTTCCAGCGCCTCGCCATCCAGAGGTCCCTGAGTACTTCACGCCTTTAAATAGGCAGATCTCAGCGGTACTAGTCGAGATGGAGAGGAGATCCTTGGCGAGGCCACCGATGCCTCGCCGAGGTGGCTTACCCATGGGCAAGGATGTCGAGAGCTATTGCAGATACCATAAGTGCAAGGGCCATAAGACAGACGATTGCAAGATTCTGAAGCGAGATATAGAGAGGCTGATTCAGGGGGGAATGTTGAAGGAATTTGTGGCAGGGCGAGACCGAAGTCGAACGCCCCCCAGGAGACATCGTTCACCAGCCCCTGCAGATCAAGCTGAGCCTTCTGGAAGCAAGAGGAGAGTAAATCTGATTGCGGGAGGATTCGGCGCAGGCGGCGAGAGGTCAAACGCCAGAGAGGTCTACGCCACTCAGATCTCTACGGCAGTTCAGTTGGGGAAGCGGCCCCGACCTGAAGAAAACATTGTCATCTCATTCTCTGAAGATGATTTGGCACATGTCACCATGCCCCACAACGATGCTCTGGTCATTACGGCAGATATTGACGGCTGTGATGTTGCAAGGATTCTGGTCGACGGAGGCAGCTCGACAAACATCTTGTTTCTGGACGCCTTTGAAAAGATGGGCAAATCCAAACGCGACCTGAAGAGGGTCAACTTTCCGCTGATCGGATTTGCGGTAAGAACAACTTATCCACTGGGGGCTATAACCATGCCAGTGATTTTTGGCGAGGGGTGGAAAAGCATCAAGGTGTCGGTCACTTTCCTGGTGGTCGATTCACCTACATCCTACAACGCCATCATAGGGAGGACCACGATCAACCCAAATAAGATTGTGGCCTCCACTATCCACCAGAAGATAAAGTTCCCCACTCCGAACGGGATTGGAGAAGTGCTAGGAGATCAGCCTTCCTCGCGGTAATGCTATGTGAACTGTTTACGCAGGAAGAACCAAAGGGAGGCGCTCGCCATCGAGACAGAGGCCGATCCCCGCGAGGACTTGGCTTGGCCAGCACCCATGGAGGAATTGGAGGAGGTCGAGATCGATGGTTCAGACAAAAAGGTGCGCATTGGGACCACCTTGAAAGAGGATCAGAAGGAGGCCATGACCGCCCTCCTCAAGGAATTCAAAGAGCTCTTCGCCTGGCATCCGAGCGACATGTCAGGAATCAGCACAGATATTATCTCTCATGAGCTCAGGATAGACCCCTCCATCAAGCCGATCGCCCAAAAGAGAAGATCATTCGGGACTGATAAGCGTTTGGCGATCAGGCAGGAAGTCGGCAGGTTGATTGAAGTTGACTTCGTCAGAGAAGTAAGATTCCAGAGCTGGGTCGCCAACCCAGTTTTGGTCAAGAAATCTAACGGCAAGTGGAGGATGTGCGTCGACTTCCGCGACTTAAACAAGGCTTGCCCCAAAGATTCATATCCCCTTCCGAGAATTGATCAGCTGGTCGATGCTACCTCGAGTCATGAGATGCTGAGCTTCATGGACGCCTATTCAGGCTACAACCAGATCAGAATGCATCCAGAAGACGAGGCCCACACTGCTTTCTATGCTGACGGGGACATTCTATGCTACAAGGTGATGCCCTTTGGTCTCATCAATGCCGGGGCAACTTATCAGCGGATGGTGAACCGACTGTTCCAGGACATGCTAGGAAGGAACATGGAGGCCTACGTAGATGATATGCTCGTCAAATCCATCAAAGGCAATCCTCATACCACCGACCTCCGTGAAGCTTTTGAATGCATGCGGAGACACAACGTTCGCCTGAACCCAGCAAAGTGCGCCTTTGGAGTCAAGTCCGGGAAGTTCCTTGGTTTTATGGTCAGCGAAAGGGGCATTGAAGCAAACCCGGAAAAGCTAAAGGCCATAGAAGAAATGAAGTCGCCAACCTGCCATAAGGAAGTCCAGTGCCTGAACGGCCGACTAGCTGCTCTTAACCGCATCCTTTCCAAAGCGAGCGACAGGTCCCTCCCGTTCTTCAAAACCTTGAGGGCCAACCGCAAGTTCGAGTGGACGCCAGACTGCGAGGAAGCATTCCAGTCCTTGAAAAGGCATATTCAAACACTCCCAGCTCTGGCAAAACCCGTTCCAGGCGAGCAGCTTTTCCTCTATTTAGGCATTAGCGATGTGGCAGCCAGTGCTATCTTAATAAGGGAGGAGAATAATGTTCAGAGTCCAGTGTATTTTATTAGCACAATGTTCAACTCAGCAGAAATAAAATATGTCCAGATTGAGAAGTATCTCTATGCCTTAGTTATTGCTGCTCGGAAGCTGAGACCTTACTTTCATGCGCACGACATCATGGTCCTCACCAATCAACCTCTCAAAAACTTCCTGATGAAGCCAGATTCTTCAGGAAGAATGGTCAAGTGGGCGATCGAGCTCAGCGAGTTCAGGATCAAATTTGCGCCAAAAACGGCCATCAAAGGTCAAGCACTAGCTGATTTCATAGTGGAAAGCACGAGTAACGGTCAAGCGGAGGCAGAAAACAGGCCAAGTCAGTCAGCAAACAACAATCAAATCTGGAAACTCTATACGGATGGGTCTTCATCAAAAGAAGGCTCGGGGGCAGGTTTAATTCTTATTCCTCCTGAAGGCGAGCCTCTGAAGTACGCGATCGCCTTGACATTCCCGGCGACCAATAACGAAGCAGAATATGAGGCTCTTATCACCGGACTCAGACTAGCAAAAGGAATGGGTATAGCTGCGCTTAAAGTAAGAAGCGACTTAGAGCTCATTGTCAATCAGGTCAATGGCGCATACGAGGCAAAGGGAGAAAAGATGAAGAAATATCTCGGCATTGCCAAAAAGCTGGTCGCAGAAATCCCAAATTTCGCGATTGAATTCATTCCTCGCCAAGAAAACCAGATGGCAGATTCTTTAAGTAAGCTAGCCTTCGGAGGGGCGACAATCCAGGATGTGCAATTTCTGGAAAAGGCCCTATGTTCAGTCCTTGAAAACAGAGCGGAGGTCTTCAACATTCAAGAACAGGTCACCTGGATGACCCCGTTCCGGAATTATTTGAAAGAAGGCATCCTCCCAGAGGATGAAGGTGAATCCACTAGGATTAGAAGACTCGCAGCCAGTTATCTAATCATCGATGGAGAACTCTACAGAAGAGGTTATTCGACGCCTTACTTGAGATGTGTTGCTCTGCCCGAAACAGAAAAAGTTCTTCGAGAAGCTCATGAAGGGGCAGCAGCATGTCATGAAGGCGCTCGATCGCTAAGCAGGAAAATATTCAGATTGGGATATTACTGGCCGACCTTGGGAAAAGACGCAGTCGAATTAACACAGAAGTGTGAAATTTGCCAGCAGTTTGCACCACGATCGGGTCGACCATCGACATTATTATCCCCAATGGCGGGTGCCTGGCCCTTCGCTCAATGGGGAATCGATATATTGGGTCCTTTTTCCCATTAGTACTGGTCAGCGTACTCACATTATAGTGGCAATCGACTATTTCACTAAGTGGGTAGAGGCGAAAGCTCTAGCTTCAACAACGGAATTCCAAGTTATCAAGTTCCTGCAGGTAAACATATTCTCCAGGTTTGGTATTCCCAAAATACTCATCAGCGATAACGGTCCACAATTCGTTGGAAAGGAGTTGAAATGGCTCTGTGAAGAGTATCATATCGATCATCGTTTCAGTTCAGTACATCACCCTCAAACGAATGGGCAAGCTGAAGCAGCCAACAAGGTTGTCTTAGCAGGACTCAAGAAAAGGGTTCGAGCATTCAAGGGGAATTGGGCAGACGAACTGGAAAACGTATTATGGGCAATCAGAACAACGCCTAAGGCGGCCACAGGAGAAACGCATTTCAGTTTAGTGTACGGATCAGAAGCAGTAGCACCAGCTGAATTAGCAGTGCCTACCCACAGAGTCCTACACTTTAACGTGGAGGCAAATGAGATTGAGCGCAGAACTGACCTCGACTTAGTAGAGGAAAAGAGATGGCTCTCGGAAAAAACACAGGCAAATATGCGCTTGGCGACCGCTCGGTATTTCAACAGAAAAGTTAGCGCTCGCCAATTTTTCGTGGGGGAGATGGTTATGAGAAGGAATGAATTCACAAGGCTGGACAGTAAAAACAAACTTTCAGCCAAATGGGAAGGACCATACAAAGTAGTAGAGATCGTCGTACCAGGATCCTACTATTTGGAAACCATCGAAGGCGAGAGGTTACCCCGTCCATTTAATTCTGAGCATTTAAGAAGATTTTATGCATAGCTTGTAATCAAACTGATTATGTCAATAAAAGAAAGTCATTCCTTCATAAAGCGTGTCCACTCGAAGCAAGCTGAAGCCAAAAAGCCCTGACGCCAAAGTCAGGCCTCAAAAAGCCCTAGCAACAAAGCTAGGCCAAAAGCCCTAACAACAAAGTTAGGCCAAAAGCCCTAGCAACAAAGCTAGGCCAAAAGCCCTGATGCCAAAGTCAGGCCAAAAGCCCTAACAACAAAGTTAGGCCAAAAGCCCTAGCAACAAAGCTAGGCCAAAAGCCCTGACGCCAAAGTCAGGCCAAAAAGCCCTAGCAACAAAGTTAGGCCAAAAGCCCTAGCAACAAAGCTAGGCCAAAAAGCCCTGTCGCCAAAGACAGACCAAAAGCCCTAACAACAAAGTTAGGCCAAAAAAGCCCTAGTAACAAAACTAGGCCACAAAAGCCCTAACAACAAAGTTAGGCCTCAAAAAACCTGACGCCAAGAGTCAGGCAAAGCCCTGACGCCAAAGTCAGGCCAAAAGCCCTGGCGACAAAGCCAGGCCAAAAGACCTAGCAAAACGTTAGGCAAAATAAAAGCCCTGACGCCAAAGTCAGGCCAAAGAAAGTTTAGGCGATCACTATCGATGATAAAGCCTGACAAATTACAAATCCCCTGTTATTATGCCAACACCTCAAAGGTTTAAACTTCAAAGAAGGTAATATCTCTTTGAACTTAGAAGTTTACGCTTTTAAGTGTCAAAAGTGTTATCCTTAGAAAGTTTAACTTATGATTGGTCTAAGGCTTTAAGGGTCGACGACATTACAAAGCAAGAAAAAGCGGAAAGTAATTATGATTAAGATATTGGATAGCTAAATGTGTTCGAAGTCGATTAAAGGCTCAAGAACATAAAGGCATTCAATAGAAAAACCCAAGTCTTCAATAAATAATTACAAACCAAAAACGGAAAATACAAAAATAGCTATCTAAAAAGATAAATACGGCCGCCAAGGAGTTGGGGACTTCAAGCTTTGGGGTCCTCGGGGGCAAGGGCGCTCTGCTCGCCTTCGGGGGCAGAAGTACTGGGCTCGCCTTCAGGAGCAGCCCCTCCAGCAACAGAGGGCTGCGAAGGGCGACTCCGCAGGAAGGTCTTCAAGGAGGCAACTTCCCCAAGAGGAAAGTTGGGATCGACCGCCTGGACCTCCTCCACCAGTTCTTGGAGAAAATCGGCGATGGTCGACTTCATCACCTTCAAGGCCTGGTCTTCAAAGTCCTCGGAGGCCTTGAACTCCTCAACCACGGCTTGGGGTGAAGGAACCGCCTTCAGCTGATCAGCCAACCGGTTCTTCTCCTCCTCTAGGGCGACCCCCTAGCTTCGGCAGCATCCCTCTGGGCCTCCGCGGCGACCCTAAGAGCGTCTGAATCGACCACCTGGGCACGAGCTTCCTTCAACTCGGCCTCCAGGCGAGCACGGACCGCCTCCCCTTCATCAAGGCACCGATGAAGGGCCTCAGCTTCATGAAGGAAGGCTGCAGCATCAGCCTCCCTCTTCTTGACATCAGCAAGGAGGCGCTGCTCCTTCCTGAAATACTCCTCCCGGGCGCCGTCCACCAAGGTGATCGCCATGTCAGCGGTCTTCTTGATGGCCTCCAACTGCCCGGGGGTGACCCCTGTGCTTCGGTATTGCTCCAGCTCGACAAGCAGATCGGAGTGCTTGTCGGCAAGCTCGCCGAAAACGCGGCCGAGGATCACCTCTTCCCGAACGAGCTGACAACAAAAGCAGAAGGAAAAATGTCAAGTCATCAAAATAAAAAGGAATGACAAGGAAGAAATAATGGAAAGAAGGCGAGATCATACCAGGGAAACTCGTTCGAAGTGGGTCCGTAAGAACCCCTCGATCTGAGGAAGCTCCGTAGGGACAATCGAACGGTCCTTGGGGGGAATTATCCCATCAAGGAGCCACATGCACATATCCGGGCTACCCCGTAGGCTCTTCTGGGCGGGGTACCCCTTCTTGGCAAGGTCCCCACAAGGGACCCAAGGCCTCCGAGAGTCCCCAGCCTTAAGAGGCTGGAACAAGCTCGCCATGGAGCAGTACTCCTCGGCGGGAACCCTCGAGGAGCTGGAAGCACCAGGCCCCTTCTTATGGGCCCCAGACTCCTTAGGAGGAGCCGTGGGCACTGAAGAGGCGGGAGGCGCCAAAGACAAGGCCTTCTCCGTAGTGGCGGAAGGGCCCTGAAGAGAGGGAGAAGGAGGCGCCATGTCCAAACCCTTCCCTTTGCTGGCAGAAGGGCCCTTAGGAGGGGGAGGAGGAGAATGTTGGTCGACCTCAGGGTGCTCCTCACTCCTGACCTTCTTAGAAGGAGGAGGAGGAGGGTCCCGGGCCACTTCCGCCAAGGACTCCTCTGCAAAACAACAAGACAATAAGTCAGAAGTCAAAGAACCGCAGAATGTAAAAACATTAAATCCACAGAAGGCAAGGTAATATACCTGGTTGGCGAGGGGCAGTAGTGGCCGAAGGAAGCATTTCCTCGGGCTTCCTCTTGGACGAACGCCTAGAGGGAGGAGGGGGAGAGCTTAGCAGCGCCTGGTCGGAGGACAATCCCGCCGATCCCTGGTCATCAAAGAGACCTATCAGTTTTTGGCTCTTGCTTACGACCTTGCCTACAAGTAATAAAACAAGATAAGAGTTAGAAAATTACCCAATCATCAAAGATTGGCGTGGCTTGATGAATGCCCGCCATCTCAAGGGCATTCTCGGTAGTCTCCACCACTGAGCGGATGGACTTGAACTGAGATGACTGATGCAGCCGGTACAGATCGTCGATGGCATTCCGATCACTCCCGGACAATTCTTCAAAGGAGGGAGGAAAATCCTTGTCCGGGGCAAACAATTTCCAGGGTACCCCCCCCCCCTTATACAAGAAGTTTTACTTCTTGTAATTGGAGTTAGTGGCCCGGAAATCATCGACCAGGCGGACATGGACGTTCTAAGCCCATCCTTGAGGGTCTCCCCACTCTGAAAACTTCGGTCAGCGGGATTGGAAGTGGTGGAGGTAGTTGGCCCCTGCTGCCAGTCGAAAGAAACACCGGAACAGGGCCAGTGAATACATCCATTCCTGGCGTATGCATAGGAACTTGAAACCGACCCACATCCTCAGGGCATTCGGAACAAGCTGCGTGGGATGAATCCCGTAAAACTGACATAAGGTCTGTAAATCCTCACAGAGAGGAAAACGCAACCCAGCATCGATCTGGGCCGCATAAATGTAAACCTCTCCATCGCGAGGAAAATACAGACCTAAGCCAGGATACCTAGGAGCATCCTCCGCACTGAAGCCACCAAGCACCACCATGGTCTTAAAGTAAGTCGGCTTCAGTTCGTTAGGCTTGATATCTACTCAGAATGGTGCAAGTATGGCACAGCAAGTATAAAAACAAAGGAAAACAGAGGATATTGCCAAAGCAGAGCAATAAAAGGGCGAAAGTTTACCTTTTGGGGAAAAAATAGGCGTGTTCAGCTCAGGCCCGTCCACCACTACGGGAGCAGTTGCGGACCTTCCCAGATCAGTCGGTTCCCCCACTGAGGGGGGCACGACGGCATCCCGGATGGTCAAGGGAGCATTGGCATTCCTAGGAGCGTTGGCTTTGCCAGTGCCCTTAGAGGCCATATGCTTGACTCTCTGACTTCGGGGAGCCATGGAAATGGATGAAGAAGGCTGAAGAAGGTTGGAAAAGAAAGAAGAAAGGTTCGCAGCGAAGTTCTGGAAATCGGAGGGAGTGGATAAGCGTAAAAAACAAAATGTAGAAACTGACGTTTCTTATATAGACCAAGAAGGGAGTAACCGCCACAAGCAAATCGAAGCGACACAGAGGAATGATGGCACCTTTTTGGAAAAAACCGAAGCAATGTCAGAATTCCAAGAGACACCTTGGGGAGACAAACGGTTGGCTGACATGGACAGCTGTCAGACTACCATAGGTTTAAGGAAAAGTAAATGTCAGGCGTGCCTCAAGTGACCGTTCGATTTCTGGACAACTGTGCAGTTATTAAATGCAAAAAGTCCACTAAGGAGACAAGGTGGTCGCCAACGCACTAATAAGGCTTTAGCAGAAATACCTCGGGTAGGTAATGATCGCCTAACTAAGAAAGATAGACTTCCATAAGCCTAGGTAACCTCGAGTGATCGCCAAAAGGGAATAAAAGGAAGGATATTCTTTCAGCTTTGAACAGAGAAGAAACTGCTCGCCAAATGAGCTCGAAGTGTCTCAAAGGTACTGAACCATTACCAGAGACGTCACTATCTAAAACCCTACCAGGAAATCAAGCTCGACTGAAGGAACTTCAATCAAGCTTCGGGGGCAAATGTTGGGTATCGATAGTGACAGCCCAGTAAGAAAAGGCCTCGAAGGCCCAATAACTATAGAGGGGGTAAACCCATGACATCCGAACCGGATCGGCCCAAGTACAAGCCAAACTTGGCCCACCATCGAGTAATCCAGAATCGAGCCCAAAGTCTATAGGGACGCCAAAGGCTCTCGAACTGCTCGCCATTCTCTACCAGGTCGCGACCTTCCACTGCTCGACATGGGAGTGCTCGCCCCGAAGAGAGCCTTGCATCTCTCCTCTGGTCCCACAAAACCGTTAATAAGGAAGTGGCCACGATATCCCGCATATCTCGGTCGCATATTCACTAAGGATTAGATTTGGTAACTGCAATATCTCGCAGTAACTGACGATCCGAATCTTCGGCAATACAATATACACTAAGGTATTCAGCTGCCATATACGGTTCTATCTCTCTTACCCTATAAATACCCTTGCTTTACATACGTTCTTTACGTTTTGAGTTTTATACACACACATACTCATTTAAGCATCGGAGAGGGACCCAGAGGCACCCCCTCTGTTGCGCTCCCCTACTTGCAGGTTCACCGGAGTCGGGGCTGAAGCGTCATCCCAACCTTGTCTGGCATTCAATTCACTGCCAGATCAGCATTCAGGATTTCACGATCCAACAGTGACATTGATTCTGTTGCTTTAAACTCTACTAATGATGATAATATGAGTGGTGGAGTGCAGGGAGGTATCACCTTTTCTCGTGACCAGTTCGAAAGGTTTTTACAAACATTTAAAGGTGTAGGAGGCATTGCAGCTGGAGCAAGTGCAGCCACACCTTCTGACCGACATGCAAACACGGCTGGTATATCCCTTAATTCAACTTCTTTATGTGAAAAGGATAACTAGATCCTTGATACAGGAGCAACCAATCACATGACCAACAGAAATGATTGGTTATGTGATGTTAATGCTGCTCCTGATATCAAAGTTCAGTTACCCAATGGTGAATATTCTAAGGTTGAACAAATTGGAAGTGTTTTTACTGATTCAGGCAGAAAATTGCAAAACGTTTTGTACATTCCTGATTTCAGATATAACCTTGTTTCGGTATCTAAACTTACAAATAATTTAAAATGCTCTGCAATTTTCTATCCTGACCTTGCAATCCTGCAGGACCTCTCAAATGGGAAGGTCTTGGGGACTGGTGAGGAAAGGTTTGGATTATGCTTCATTCGATTGTCTGCAAGCCGTGTTGGATCTATTGCCAGTAATTCTGTTGTAAATAGTGGAACATTATGGCATTTGCGATTTGGGCATGCCTCTTTAAAGGCTTTAGAACATGTTGATGGTTTGAATATTGTAAAGCATGATGAGCTGAATATACATGACTGTGCTATTTGTCCCAAGGCAAAAATTGTTAGATCTCCTTTTCCTATTTCGGATACCAAATCTGATGCTATATTTGATCTTGTGCATGCTGATGTTTGGGGTCCATATCATAGTCCTACTCATGATAATAAACGTTATTTTTTAACATTGGTGGATGATTTTTCTAGAGTAACATGGATCCACTTAATGCAATTTAAATCGAATGTTTTTATTGTGTGGAAAGGGTTTATTGCTATGATTGAGACTCAATTCAAAAGGAGAATAAAATGTCTTAGGACTGATAATGGTAGGGAATTCTTCAATGAGCATATGAATGATATGTTGCATGAATTCATCAAAGCAGCTGTCCTTACACTCCTCAGCAGAATGGTAAGGCTGAAAGAAAGCATAGACACCTCTTGGAGGTGGCTAGAGCTTTAAAACTGCAAGGATCAATCCCAAATATTTTTTGGGGGGATTGAATCCTTACAGCATGTTACCTTATCAATCGCATGCCTTCTAAGTTGTTGCAAGGGAAATGTCCCTTAGAAATATTGCATAGAAAGAAACCTGCATTCAGCCACCTTAGGGTTTTTGGCTGTTTGTGTTATGCCAAAAATATGTCGGTTACTGACAAGTTGGCTTCCAGAGCTATCCCTTCTATTTTTATGGGATACTCTAAGACTCAAAAGGGATACAAACTCTATGATTTAATTGATAAAAAATTCTTTATTAGCAGAGATGTTCGTTTTAATGAGAGTGTGTTTCCTTTTGAGAATGGTAAACTTGATCAGCAGCCCATATTTTTTGAACATTATGATGATAACTCCAATGATGGTAATCCCAGAAATGGGAATACTGAGGAGGATGTTGGAGATTATGATGCAGGTGATCCAAATGATGAAGATTAGCCTGATCCTGATGGAATTGAACCACATGAGGGTTCAAATGCTGACTCTGATGGAAATGGTCGACTCACTGAAGAAACAGGGAATCATCCTGTCAGCAGATCAGGAAGGACTATCAGACCTCCTATTTGGATGAAGGACTATCAGGTGTTAAATGTTTCTTGTCCTCATTCAATTGAAAAATATATATCTTATGATGGGTTATCAAATGAGTATCAATGCTATTTGACATCGATTTCTAAGATGATAGAACCAGAAACATTCAGTGAGGCGATTAAAAATGAGTCCTGGATTGAAGCTATGCAAGAAGAAATAAGGGCTCTTGAGGAAAATGGTACATGGGACTTGGTTCCCATCCCAAAAGGTAAATCTATTATTGGTAGCAAGTGGGTTTACAAATTGAAGTATAAATCTGATGGTAGCTTGGCTAGATATAAGGCTAGATTGGTTGCTAAAGGGTATAATCAAAAACATGGGATCGATTATTTTGAGACCTTTTCTCCTGTGGTAAAAATGAATACTATGAGAACCATTTTGAGTTTAGCTGCTATTCGTGATTGGCCTCTCTACCAGATGGAAGTGCATAATGCTTTTCTGCAAGGTGATCTTAATGAGGATGTTTATATGCATGTTCCTGATGGTTTCAATAGTAAAAAATCTGGTTTGGTGTGTAAATTGAAAAAATCGCTCTATGGTTTGAAACAAGCTAGTACACAATGGAATTTAAAATTGTGTTATTCTCTTATCAAAGCTGGTTATGTCCAATCCAAGCTTGACTATTCATTGTTTACTAAGCGTAGTGGTGCTGATATTGTTGTTCTTTTGATATATGTTGATGACTTGCTTATTACTGGAAATAGTTCCAGATTGGTTGATGATTTGAAGCATGTGCTTGAAATGAATTTTAAAATGAAAGACTTGGGTGAGCTGAAATATTTTTTGGGTATCGAGATAGCTAGATCTGAAAAGGGCTTGGTTTTATCGCAAAGGAAATATGCTCTGGAATTAATTTCTGATGTTGGGTTGTCGAGTGCCAAAATTGCTAGAACCCCTATGGAGCAAAATCTAAAATTGACTAGTAGAGAATATGATAGACATTTGGGTATTAATGAGGATGATAAGGGCCTAGATGATGTCAGCCTATACAGAAGACTGATAGGAAAATTGTTGTATTTGAGCATTACCCATCTAGATATAACATTTGCTGTGCAGAATTTAAGTCAATATATGCAGGATCCGAAAGTGTCACATTTGAATGCAGCATTACGGATAATAAGGTATGTAAAGCAAGAACCAGGTAGGGGGATTCTCTTGTCTAGTAGTTCAGAACCCAACCTAATCGGATTCTGTGATTCCGATTGGGCTGGATGTATTGAAACGAGAAGATCTGTTACTGGTTTCTGCATATTTCTTGGAAAATCCTTGATCTCTTGGAAAGTAAAAAAGCAGAACACTGTTTCCAGATCTTCAGCTGAGTCTGAATATAGAAGCATGAGTTCGACTTTATCTGAGATTATTTGGCTTAGAAACTTATTAAATGAGTTAGGTTTTGAACAAACTGAGCCATGCATTCTTCATTGTGATAATAAGGTTGCTATACAAATTGCGAATAATCCCGTTTTTCATGAGAGAACAAAGCATATTGAGATTGATTGTCACTATATTAGAGAAAGGTTGTTGGATAACGTTTTGCAATTGAGACATGTTAAGACAGGAAGTCAGGTATCTGACATTTTTACAAAGGCATTGGGAAGTCCACAACACTATCTTCTTTGCAATCAGCTTGGTATGTGGAATATATTTGGTAGACAGGGGGAGATGACATGAAGATTGGACCATGATATTATCAGCCTGAGGGGGAGTGTTGAAAGTATAATAATGCAGGCTGATTAATATTTAGCCCATTATCTGTTATATTCGTTTGACCCAATCTTCAGTCTGAAGCCCAACACGTGTTGCTGCTCAGACCATTAATTCATGAAGCCTCGCCCATATTCCAGAAGCTTCCTAGCAGATGGTGTCCCTTCGTTTGGCTTCGTCTTCATTTCAGTTCTAGGGTTTCTTGTTTCTTGACAGACTTCTCTCTCGTTTGATATTCCGTTGCGTCTTACCGTTTTCTATCTATTTTCGATTCTAGTGTAATGAACTTCTAGATTTTAGGTATTTAAGGGTGAAAGGTTGCCAAGTGAAGGAACCAACCTTAATGATCCCCAAGTGCTGAGTTCATATCTGTGATTTCTGTTCCTTGATCGATTGTTTAGCACAAAACCGTTCACATTTTATCACTGGATACACACATAAATAGGCACATACACCATTGCAGGGGAGGAATCAACCGAAAAATTAGATAAATGTAACAAAAAAGTGGTTACCCCGTAAATATTACAAGGCAATACATTACGTACCTGTAACAACAATAACAAGCATAACTGCAAAGGCAATGCTTCCACCATCATACCACCCTTCCTTAAATACCTTATAGAAGAGAAGCAAAAAATCATGTATAATCCAACTCTCCACTAGTTATTTAAACCAAGAATGATGGTTGAGACAGAAAGAAAGAAAGGTGTCTCACCTCTGTCTTTATACCCAATGCCAAAGAAGCTACTGCCGCTACAATCAATACAAAATAAAATGTACGAGCACAAAACTATGTTCTCATGTGGGGACTGAATACTCTCCTTTGAGAGCTATGATTATAGTAATGACACTTTAATAAAGAAAGATGAAATTAACATTATGCTTACTTCAAGAAATTTATGAGATCCCAGGGAATCCGTTCAATTACAGTGAGGCCTCTATAAGTACCTGCTGAGACTGGTGTGGAGATAGCAAATATACGTGGTTAATCTGTATCTTCCAATAAAGGAATGCATTCCATCTTCAAAATCCTACCCATGTCTTCATTTTTTGGCCAATTTACATGCCCAAAATAAATTTTCAAGATAAAAGCTGAAAATGAGCTCAACCATAACAAAGAGATTGAAGAAATTATACCTCCCCATCTGGAGTGGCAGAAGCAAGCATCTTCTTCAAATGGTTTATCAATAGAAGCATCCTTCAGCAAATAGCTAGGAGGAAACCGATCCTTCCATTGATCCACTAAAAATTGAAATGTCAAGTCCGTTGATACTGAAAAGACAACCCAATCAAAAAATGCTTTTAAACAAACAAGACTCAGATCAGAAAATATATAGATCGTATAAATTAGAAGTTCAAACCATGAAAAGTAAAAAATAACAATTACAAATATTAACATTTGAAGCAATACACGAATTGAATCAGATCGAAGTGGGAAACCCTAACCTGCAATTTCATCCAGGAGAAGGAGGCATATCGTACTGAAGAAGGAAAAGTACCGTGCTGGATAAGGAGAATGGTATATTAGCAAGTTTAAGTTTGTATAAGGTCACGTGCACAGTACATGCGCAAGTTTAACGGAGATAACCGTTTAGTCACATCTGCCAATATAAGTAACGCTTGAGCTCAAGTTTGAACCGTTCAGTCACATCTGCCAACATAAGAAACGGTTCAGGTAATTACCCCTAACATTTATAATAATGCCTCAAGAGAAAACATAAAGTTCTAAGAGACCGCTAAGTCCTAAAGTTGCATTGCCATACTCAATATAGAAATGCACCTCACTTTATACTCCAATACTTCTTAGGCAACATTTATATTCAAGATCTATCTTTCTAGGTTTATATGAAAGTGATATTCGAAATCAATTGATTTACAATGATCAAGATGAGTCATGACTTTTAGGATCCATTTGATCCATTTACGCTTGACATTTTCATCTTATCCTCAATTTTTCCTTAACAGGGTGAAGTATAAGGAGTCACAATAAACTCTCACCCAAATTAAGAACATTGTACATACTACCATTGGAACGATACATTTTCAATCACTCACTTAGTGTATCAATTTATTGCTCCCAATTGAACTAAGGTTTCAACCAAGATCACTTGTATTCACAATTGTTGATGAAAAAGGGGAGCCATGATGAGAAACTAATTCAACATCCACTTAAATTCTCTCACTCAAATCAAGTTATCTAGGCGAATCAAAGCAAGAAAATAATTCATTTAAGTGAATGACGAGATATATGTAAACTGTAAGTTAATTATTTATTGAATTTATCCACAAGTGTCCCATAGTTGTTGTAGAAAAATAAATAAATATAACTAGATCATATACTTTTTCACAACAAATATGAAGTTCTAAATGTCTAAATGAACTAACTGTGGTTGCCTACGCGAATGCTTCCGATCACATTGCTTACAAAATAGAGCAAATGACTTGTACAAATACATAGTGCAAAACTAAATAATTTTATATATTCATTATACATTATTATTAGGAAAAGTCTGAAAGTGCAAAACTTTAGTTGCACCAATATATTTTTTTGTGATGGTTAATGATGATAATTGGTATCTCCGTTACCTTTCTGTTAAAAAATTATGTTAAATATTTTCGTATTTGCAAAATTGACTGAATAGTTTTTTAAAATATTGCAAAAAACAATTTTGAGTCGATTCGAGCCACACGGGGTCCTCTAGGCAGGGTCCAAACCAAGACCAGGTCACCCAACCCTGAGGACCTGGTCTAGGTTCAGACCTAGACCAAGTCACCTAACGTTAGAGACCTAGTTTGGGTTCAGACTCATACTATATGAACCACGATTGATGTTCAATTGGAACCCTAATCGTTTGAACTGAACTTAGCTAGGTTTAGTCCAAACCGATTGGGGCTTCAATCGTCTGAGCTGAACCCAGTCAGGTTCGATTCAAATCAATTAGGGATCCAATTGAGTCCCAATCAGGATCCTATGCTCTGGCCCGAGCCCAGACCTGACCTGGTTTGATTCGGAGTCTAGCTGGCCAGAGACCTCAATATGGCAAGAGACCTGGTTGTAAGTTCTCCCCACTATTGGCCAAAAAAAAAGGTTCTCCCCACTCTACCTTCTTCTTCTTCTAAGATCTCCGATCAACATCACGCCACTGAAAAACCAGATTCAGAGAGGGGGCCAGCTAGCAATGGGAAGTCCCGCGAACAAAACTAGACTGCAGCACAATACTTCGTGCTCTCGCACTCACCAGATCGGAGGCCTACTTCTAGTCACATTCACCTTTTTCGTTGCTCGCCTCCTCGACCGGTCGGTCTCCTCCTGCAGCAGCCCAGCCGGTCTCGACACTTCCTTGCACTCTCTTATCCACTTCGGCAATGGAGGATCTCTTTTGTGGCCCCAACTCGGGTACGGCGCGCAGCTGCACTTGAGAATTTATATCTACGAAGAGGATGAGATTGAAGGATTGAAGGAATTGATGTATGGCAGAGATGGTAAGATCTCTGCTGATTCTTGCGTCAAAGGCCAATGGGGCACTCAGGTAGTTCCACTTCCAGCTTCAAATTCTTTCATTTCCATTTCTCCGCGGGCTTGATCTTTACTGGCGCCAAGTGAATTTTCAAGATCATTGAAAATATGTGTTTCGATTCATTTTCCGAGTTAAAGTTCATGGATTATGATTTTGATCAATCTTGATGCAGTGCCGCACTTTAATGTACTGAATTGGGTCTGTGCAGTAACATTTGCTCCGTTGTTGTTTCCATGAACTATGAGTTCAATTTGATTCTCACATTAGGAAGTCTAATAAGGTTCATTAGTCAGGATTAGCTCAGTTAGAGGATCTTAGAAGTAAATGCGTTCTTATACTGGAATACTGTCATCTTGGATGGGCTTTTGTGCTTTCTCTATTTTTTTAGTGTTATTGCACTTACACTCGGCTTGAGGATGCCACTCAGTCATTGCACTATATACTCTTAGAAGTAAGTGGTACTTGGTTAATTTTGAGACGAATCAGTAGTTGGATTCTACTTGTCTAGTGGCATTACCATTTTTATTTTCCAAAGTTAATATCTGAGTGTAAGTTACCATAAGCTCTTAGTTGCAGAGCATTTTACATCTTCCAAAGTAATTGATATGTAGGTCAAAATACATAGGCTTTTACTAAAATCAAGATTCAGGACAAGGAAGAAAGAAGAAGCAGATTTGTTCTTTGTCCCATCATACGTCAAATGTGTTCGGATGATGGGAGGGCTTAATGATAAAGAAATAAATAAGACGTACGTCCAGGTAAATCTCTCTTCCTTGATTTTCTAAATGATTCATTGTAGCATCCGGGCTCTAAAACTTTATTAACGTCGCGTTTTATTCTTGATTGAAGGTTTTAAGTCAAATGCCTTATTTTAGACTGTCTGGTGGCCGTAACCACATATTTATCTTTCCCAGGTACTATAATTGATTTCCTATCTCCAATGTTGTGTCTCATACATGTACAAAAATGCTATTATTTTGTAAACTTATGTGAAAGGATGCCTCACAAGTTGGTCTTATGTCGAGCTCAGGCTAAGTTCTAGAAGTGCTTTGTGAAGAAACAAGTCTCTGGATTAACTGATTTTGAAAATATATTTTATCTATTGAGTCATTGACTCATCTTATCGTTTGATGCAGTGGTGCTGGAGCATCCTTGTTTAGATCATGGGCCGCATACCTTAATCGATCCATAATTCTTACTCCTGAGGTACATTCTTTTACTCATTTCTTTCCAAAAGAGTTCTGCTTTGGTTTTCACATACAATTAAGGAACAGTATAATGCACTTGCTTGATTAGAAAAAGCATTTGATTTGCGCTAGCACAGGGAGATAGGACTGACAAGCGAGATACAAGTGCATTTAATACTTGGAAAGACATAATTGTTCCTGGAAATGTTGATGACGCCATGACGGGTTATGGATCTGGCCTTGTGAAGCCACTGCCCTTGGGAAAGAGAAAATATCTGGCAAATTTTCTGGGTCGAGATCAGAATAAGGTCGGCCGCCTTCAGCTTATAGAGCTCTCAAAGCAATTTCCAGATAAGGTATGCATTTTTTGTGATCTGAGAATAATGTAATTCTCAAATCTTCCTTTTCATAATTTGTTAATATGATGCATGGATTATGATTGTTAATAAAACTTGTGTGATTGACTCATTGACACTGTAAACAGTTGGAATCTCCAAAATTGAAGTTCAGCGGTCCCGATAAACTTGGGAGGAAAGATTACTTTGAGCACTTGCGAAATGCAAAATTCTGCCTTGCTCCACGTGGGGAGTCATCGTGGACTCTCCGTTTCTATGAGGCCTTTTTTGTGGTTTGTCTATGTGCCCTCCTCTCTTTCTCTCTCTCCACCCACCACATTGCACAAACTTTTGGTGTTGATTTGAAAAGACATCAAGCCTTGTATTGTGTTATGCTGTTTTTGTGGAACAATTCCAAAGTTTTATATTTTAGATGAAGAACGAAACTTTTGTAAATTTCAGGAAAGGGATGGGATATTCTACAAAGTGTGAAACTCAGTCAGAAAGTAAGAAAAGGATACATTTTCAGGAATAGGTAATTGAGTAAGATAACTACTAGTTTCTTGAAATGTAAAAGATTTATTTCCTCACTAGGAGGTTTCACACTTTGTAGCACTGCTTGGAAAATTTGGTAAAGAGTAGCTTTTATGTCGTTAAAGCTACATGTAGAATGTCTTACTCCCATTTTGCTAATCTATTTTTTGGTGGGTTGAATAGGAGTGTGTCCCAGTTCTTTTGTCAGACCAGGTAGAATTACCATTCCAGAACGTTATTGACTATACGAAGGTATCAATCAAGTGGCCATCTACTCGAATCGGTCCAGAACTACTGGACTACTTGGAATCAATTCCAGGTTAGATTTACTTTCAAACACCATTTTGTCTCTCCTGTATCAAACAGCAGATTCTTGATTTTCAATTATTGCAGATGAGACTATAGAGCAAATGATAGCTGAGGGAAGGAAGATAAGGTGCTTGTGGGTGTATGCTCCCGAGTCAGTGATGTGTTCGGTGATGCACGGGATATTGTGGGAACTGCAGAGGAAAGTCAGGCACTTCCATCAATCTGCAGAGACATTTTGGCTGCATAATGGTTCGGTTGTAAATCGGGACTTGGTTGAATTCTCCAGATGGACACTTCCCATGCCTCTTCCTTGATCTTTCCATTTGCACAAGAAAAAGTCTGCCTGCTTTCAACTCTTCCAGTTCCAGCCCTTAGAGATTGCATAGATATAGATGTAGTCATTGATGAAGAGTGGATTTTTCGTATGGTATTGGAGGAAGAAATCCGTCTTGATGGATTCATATATTCACCAATGTAATTGCATATCCTTACTAGAATCACATTGCCTCTAAATTATTTCCCATCTTTGTCAGTTGTCACTCACTGGATACAGAACTTTATTTCAAAAGAAAACTACCACTCTGTAAGTGTTATGAAAGCATTTGTATAATGAACATAATAATTAATATTAGTAAAAAAAATGTAGAACCAATTTAGTTTACGAATTAAAAGAATTAGTTGTATAATTAAACATAAGTGATAGTTATTATTAGTAAAACAAACAAATTTGTAGTAATACATTTAATATAGTAAAATATTGAACTTAAATTAACAGCACTAAATATAATTATAGCAAAAAATATTAAAATTTAGATTATGAATTTATGTAATTTTTATGAAACTTAATCTTTATATTTTACAATATGATTTGTATAATTAAATTACATTTTAAATTTTAAGACTAAATTAAAAATAATTTTATATATTACATATTATTTTCTTAAAAATAAAAATCATATATCTACATCGCGTAACTAATTATAATTATGCATATATTATATATTTCGGACAAAGAAACATACTAATATTTTAAATATAGTTTCGTAATAATTTTTTTAGATAATTTTGAAAAACTTCTATTAAATCCGGACACAATTCGTGTACAAATTAAGTTGTGCTTGAATTTTATTTTTGGACACGTAATACGATTAGCTAACCCGTGATATAACATATATTTTTTAATATAATTTATTTGTTTGTCTAGCACAGGTCATAAACCCTTTCTAATTTGTATTCTATTTCTCCTCCAAAAGGCCAAAAAGCCTCATTTAGTCAAAAAGGTGGTCAATCGTAACTATAATTTTCTCTAGTTTAATTTTTTTTTCTTAAAATAGTCTTTTTGAAAATTAAATATTAAAATAATTAAGTTTTAAAATTTCAGTTACCAAAATATATCTACCCTGACTGACAACTGACAGTCACGAGTAAAATTAAACTTAAATTCCACTTGCAACTGTTAGTGCGAGTGGAACGTCAATTATTAACCAACAATCGGGAGTGGAATATTAGTTATTAATTGACGTTACACCTACGATTGTCGGTTGTGAGTAGAATTTTAGTTGCGGATAACCTGAGATTTGTGTAAATCTCATGCTTTTTAGATAGAAACTTATTTGTACATAGAAAAGTACGAAGTAATTAAGCATGGTCGTAATAGATATACTGCAAATCTGCCATAAATGTTATGTGATTGCAGTAAATGTACATTATTTCGATGATCATGTAAACATGCATTACAACAAACCGATTCAGAAATTCATATCTAAAATCATACATTAATCCACATTTTTGTATTACTTACTACATGCGCGAACTCACTTTCCTAAATCCCACCATTTACGAGACTCATATTGAAACGGTCCCATAGTAAGGTATCATCCACAAATGTTAATTTATAAACGTGGTTAGGGGAGGATTTGTTAGATTTAATAAAACATGAAAGCGTAAATTAGGTGAATAAGAAAAACATCTCACTCCATTATTGAGAAACTTGTTGTTTTGTACATAGATAACTAGATATATATATATAGTATAGAGATAACTATATATATATATATTGATTCTATCTATAAAGATACTCAAACTATCTATCTAACTATATATATAATAAACTAAATATAAAAGAATAAACTAATTAATATAGATAAACTAAAGATAAAGACTAATCTTGATGAATCTAGACTAGACTACATAATACTCTAACATTCACTCATGTTCTTTGTTTTTCTTGATTTTGATTCTCAAACTTTGAAATTTGCTGAATTGGTCCCCAAATTTCCAATGTTTCTTTGCTTGTGTCGGATCCCAAATCCAATCTCGATCAAATCCCCAATCGAATTGAGCTCGCACATTTTTATCATTTGTGAGATACTCCACATTCGAATACACATTTTCAAGCTAAAATCTAGATGAAAAGGAAAAAAAAAAACTCGATCATGCCATTGCAGTGTCATCTTGGTCATCTCGTCGTGGTCATGCCGTAAAATAAAGAAGGGTCATCCCGGTCATGCCATCGCGGTGCCATGTTGGTCATCTCGTTGTGGTCATGCCGTGGTAGCAAACAAACTAATCTAAAGTCTAAATTCCAGCATTCCAATCTTCTATTGAATCCATTGTAAATCATCAAAAAACTTGGTTGTGCAAACTCAATTTGATCACACATCTTCACGATATCAAATCGGGATTTCAGCACAATTAATTCAGCATTGTTGAAGCGGCATTGTATCAGCAAATCACAGATCAACAGCAAGAATGATTCGGTCCTTGGAAAGAAAGCTCTGATACCATGTTAGATTTAATAAAACATGAAAACGTGAAAGAGATGAATAAGAAAAACATTTGACTCCATTATTGAGAAACTTGTTGTTTTGTACATAGAGAACTAGATATATATAGTATAGAGATAACTATCTATATATATATTGATTCTATCTATAAAGATACTCATACTATCTATCTAACTATATATATAATAAACTAAATATAAAAGGATAAACTAATTAATGTAGATAAACTAAAGATAAAGACTAATTTTGATGAATTTAGACTAGACTACATAATACTCTAACATGATTCACAGTGAGATAAATTCTAATAGTGCACCACAATAAAAGAAATGTAGTAAATGTGGACAAACAGGTCACAACAGAAGATCTTGTTAAGAGTCATGTAAGTTAATTTCAATAATTATTTTAACTTACCTTTTGCATGAAGCTCATTCTATTTATTCTTATCTTATCACAAATAATGGAGTGTTTGACTTTCCCACAAGAGGAACCACCACCCTACCACTCCAAGAAGACTACTGGTTATATGGGGATGTTATAATTACTAGATGTGCCTCATTGCAACTCATCACACCCCATGAAGACCCACCACCCCAGCACCCCGAGAAGAACCACTGACTATATGAATATACTATCATTATTGGTATCTCTTAGTGTTAATCGTTCTGCAGTTATACAAGTTGGGAAACCATATCCATTGAACGAATAATTTCTAATTCCATTGGCATTGGAAGTCTCCCATTTCACCTGATCACATCACCATGAAGAACCACCATATCTATCCCAAAGAAAAAAATACGAGTTATATGAAGAATGATTGGAAGCATCTCATTTCACCTCATCGCACCACCTCAACACTGTAAGAAGAACTAATGATTATATGGAGATACTACAATTATTGCACAAATGTGTACATCGAAATGTAACGTCGTTTGTTGGGTTATAATTGTAATTTGTTTAGATATTAAGCCTATTTTTTTTATTTGTTTTTGGAGATGGTCCCAAATAATCATCATATATCTAAATAAGAGTGTTTAAGGTACTTACAATAACATTTTTTAAAGTAAATAATTTTTTGGACAAACCAAAAAAAAAAATGATTAAGTTCAATAACCAAATAAATAATAAGTACAATCGAGTAAATGATGTTAAATTTTAATTTAACGAATTTAAAAAATAAAAAAATTATACACGTATTCATCACTGCTAATCGTGAATATTTTATTTTGATAATTAATTTTTGAAATGAGTATATTTTAGTATATATATATATATGATTGATTGTTTGTACGAACAATCTCAGTCTTTTGGGTCTCTAGGTTTTCATCTTTTCCTTAAAAAGGAAGCCTTAACCTTTCTTAAGGATTAGAGGCTTAAATTGCAAGGGTGAAATCATCGGCTCTCGGGTGCGGACACTCTGGTAGAGGTGTCAATATAGGTTAACACATCGAGATCGGGTAGGGTCAACCTATGTGACCTGCAACATTTTAAAAAAAACACAGAATGTAAAATATGAACAAATATAAAATTATTATATGTTATAATTAACTACTCAACAATGACCTTTATTTTTAACAATATCATCCAAAATGAACTTCAATGACTTTAATATTTTTATAATTAACAAAATATTTTTAACACTATTATCTAAAAATTGAAAATTATCTATCTCGGTGGACCATCAAACAAATGAGACTATCCTTAATCTAATTTTTCATGATATATTATATTTAACATAAGATAGTTAGAGCATTTTTAGTATTAACATATGTAGTAGTGTCCTAGCAAATAATAACATAGAAAGGAAAAATATATTTTTGACGGGACAAGTTCAGGTTTATATTCTTGACTCAATCCGTCGTTTGCCCGGGTCAACCCGAAAGTAACACGTGACCCTTATTTTCATGACCCGAACCTGGATCGGATCCGGGTCATTTTTAGGTCGGGATTTAATAGGTCTATTATCTGGAGGTGAAGGTAGTTGTGGAAGGGCTCACACTTGCTAAATAGAATGTGTCGTGATAGAATCAAATTCAGAGATTTTCATCAACCTTATTACTAATAGATCCAAGGAAAACCCAAGATATAGGTAGGGGTGTCAAAACGGGTCACGAGTCATGGGTCATGGACCCAAGACAAACCCTAGATATTATTTATTCATTTTTTTTTGTCCATTATAAGAATATTTCTCAAAATATATACTTAACGAATCTAAATTTTTTAATATTTAACATCACATAAATATATATTAAAAATACTAATAATTGATAAATAATTTATATATATATATATATATATATATATAATCACAATATTATTAATGCATTACTATATAATAATAATAATAAATATTTAGTGTTATTATTGTATTTATACATATGTAGTTTTAATATTAAATATATAAGTAGTTTCATTATATATAATTTTATTATGATATTTGTCTATTAAATTAATTGTCAACTAATACTTTGGTGATTATTTTTTTTAATCTAAATACCTAAATTTTATCAACCAATTAACTATATAATTATTATTTTTTATTTCATATATTGATTATCTATTTTTAATTAGTTGTTTCCATTAAATATATTTCATGTCATTTTTATTTTATGAAACGTTAAATAAATTTATTTTATGAAACAGTAAATAAATTTTATTTTAAAGACTAAAGTAAATACATTTTATGATTTATTGCGCAATGTGCGACTCAGATACCTACTGATATGATAATTGATAATTGGGAATCCTCCACTTCTCCACTTAATAGGGCTGAGCAAAAATAACTGGTTCGATCGAACCGTACCAGTTCCGAACCGGTTCACAAAACAAGAATTTTTTTAAAAATATGGAGCGGTTTAGAAGAGGTACAAAAAATCGGTTCACAACTGGTTAACCGAATCACTTTTTGTACCGGTTTTAACCTTAAAAATACTACTAAACCAGACCACTTTCAGACCAGACCAGACTGAATTCACGGTTCACTTCAGTCCAGTCTTCACGCTGCTGCAGACCTAATTTCATCAGTTCACTTCATTTGTCTTAGACCTAATTTCATCGGTCCTCACGCTGCTGCAGTCATGCTCCCGCCGCGCCTCGCCTCGCGCCTCCTGTCTATCCTGTTAACTATAAATTGTAGACAATCTGACTAGTAAATCTTTATTCTATTAATTAAGCTTGGTCCAGAACTAGGATTACAACTGATTAGAAGGTTGTTGGTTATCATGTGTAGTCAGATTTTTCTTTGGAATTGAATGTTGTTATGTATTATGTTTGTCATTTGTATTATGGATTTATGGTTAGATTGTTAAGTGTTAACTTAATATGTAAAAAGGTGTTAGGAAACAATGAAATCAATAGCTATTTGTTACAACTTAGCCCACGATTAGTGTTTTCTAGCATAGATGGTTTAAGACGCTTAGTTTTGGTTCTTGTGGAATTAGAAGTGGAACTGTTTTTTGTGGGTGTTGTTTGTTAATTACTGGTGGGTGTTGATGTACCGGATGCTTGTGAAACAAATACAAGCCAGAGGACATCTCAGTGAAGATGTTCGATCATGTAATATTATATCACAAGTTTTATTTGCAATTCAAAGCCGAGTGCGCGTTCTTACTCCTTTTTTGCTTACTTTCGGCATTATACCAATGATGGTATCATTTGTGTAAATTTTTTCACAAGATTTTACTGTCTTTTTGCAGATTCCGATGAAGAAGATGAACACGAAGATTAATTAAAATAGGTTTTGTGTTTGGAATTGTGTGTTTTGTTACATTATTATGAGTCAATTTAGTATTTTGGAACTGTGGTTTGGACTGTAATTTGGAATTGTATATTTGGAAATTGTCCGACTTGGACTTTAATTTGGAATTGTTTGTGTTTTGAATCTGAAATGAAGTGGTTCCGCTGAACCGGTTTTTGAACCGGTTCAGAACAGGTACGGTAAATCAGCCAAAATCTGGAGCAACCAAAATCTAGAGCGGTAAACCATACCAGTTTTAAAATGTGGTAAATGTTCAGTTATGAACCGGTTTCAACCCCGAACCGGTTCATGCCCAGCCCTACCACTTAACATCTACTTATATAAGTAATAAACGTCCTAGTATATATATATGATGCATATATTAAAATTTGCCAGACTAAGGAAATTTATGACTAAATTAAAAATATTTGTTATATTAAATATAATTTTTATAGAAACAATAGTCTATTCATAATTATAATTGTGCATACGACATAATTTATCGCATAAACTAAATATAATAATATTATTATTAAGATAGTTTCTTCAATATATTTTTACATTTTTGTGGAACATTATTATTATATACTTCTAAAATTAACATACTTTTTTTTCTTCTGAAAATAAGTGACAATTACTATTATTAAAATGAATTTATTTTTACTATGTTATTTATTTCCAAATATATGATAAGGGCTTTTGAAACAATAACAAACAACCAAATAATTGAGACTATCGAATTTCGATTGAATCATGACTATATAAAATTTTGATATCTATATAAAATTTTGAAAGATTCGCTGGATACATTCATAAAGGTATTATGTTATTTTTATAATTTTCAAAACATATTTTGTTAAAATTAGATAAAAGAAAAAAAATTATATTTTTGTAAATTTTAATAATGAAAATTTACAAAACTAAACTTTAAATGAGAATTTTGAAAATGTATCTAAATATATAAGGGCAAAAGTGTATTTTATCATATATTTTTTATACAAAAACTAATAAGTTTATCAACATCACACAAATAATAAATTAATCACCATCATTGATTACGTGTATATTATTTTATTAATTGTACAGCATATCCCTGTAATAAGTGAATCGCGCTGCGCGCAGGGACACCAGACCGTCTAGTTATTCCCTAAAACATGAATATTATTTCTAGTACGTTATACGCGAAATGGATATTATCTAAAATAAAGAAACGGCAAGCCGAAATATCTGAGTTCATTGAAGGGAGCAGACAAGTAGAAGCTCACAGGAAAAGAAGAGCAGAAAAATCAATTAAATATCTCTCTGCGGTGGAATAAAATTTTGACGTCCGCAAGGCTCACACTCTCTTCCTCTCCTCCATAGCAGAAGCAAGAAGCAGTACCAACACCCTCGACTCTATTGCAGAAGCAGCGAGCAAAGTTTGAAGCAGCAATGCAGTGAAGAATGAAAGACCAAGTAGTTTTCTGGTGCTTGCTACTCTTCAGTCTCTAGTGTGCAATCAATCTCTGGTAAGTTCTCGTGATTGTGTCGAGTAGCCTTTGACTTGTTTGAATTTCTGGTTCATTGTTTGTTCGTATGGTGGAATTCTTCTTCACTTCACAAATTTAATATGTTTCTGGGTTTTGTATCACCTGAAGTTGGTAAAAGTTTTGATTTTTATGCGTTTCCTGGATTCGCTAACGGTGTAAAGACTAAATTTGAGGGTAAGGGTTGTGCTGCCAATGTGTCTCCTTAACTGGGTATACTCATCAATTTTGTTAATTTAACTCTTTCAGATCTGCAAACGCCATTTATTGGTGAAATTTAATGATATAGTTATACACATGCTGCAACTTATTGATTGCATAAGTTGCTTGTTTACGTGTTTGTAGAGATTTTTTTCAATTTCAGGTTAAGCTTGTATTTCCCTCCTCATTTGGGGTTATGTTCATTTTTGTTTAATTACCTATCTTAGATCTGCAAACACTCTCTATTCGTGGTAATTTCATGATATTATTATAATTATGCCTTCAGAATTTGGTGGCTTGCTTGAACATGGTTCCTTCGGGAGAATCAGGACCACCCACGTCCCTGGGTGGCTCCCAAAATGGTCCTTCTTCACTCTTACGATCAAGTTCCGGGTTCGTAAGGGTAGAAAATGGTTCAGTTTCTTCGCAAAACACGTATAGAGGAGGACGCGGGAACATGAACATTTTGTCCAATGTGTCCTCCCAATTTGGTGGTGAAGATAGTATTGATTCGGGAACAGAGTTGGATCGATATAGTAATAATAGATTTAGTTATGATGGTGAAAACCCCAGTACCTCCTCACAACATATTGAGCACGAGAATTTTCAGCAGCAGCAACAACAAAGAATGTTTATCCAACAATGGCAGAAACAACAACAAATACTGAAGGTTCCTCATTGCTATCAATAAGGCGGGTTCATAAGTATTCTATAAAAACAAATACAAAGATCAAATGATAAAAACTATGTCTAGATTTTACCTGAGGTATCAATAGCCTTCGAGGTATTAGTTCTTCATGACGCCGTGCACAAAACTCCCAAGAACATATCTGCAGAAAAGAAAAATTAGAGTTTATTGTTAGTAGTAGCAATGATAACATATCTGCAAAAAAACAAAAAAGTAAATAACAGCTAGGAATTCATTTGCCACCTTCAAGTCAGCAGAGAACAAGATTCGAAGTTGGCCTTCCCGTACAACCCTAAGTTGCTCAAATACACTTTCTTGTATTGCTTTGGCATAATCCAACACGATTTGCCCTGACGAATTGTGATACTCACGTGGCATATCAATATACATAATTTCTTCCAAAGTGCCACTGTCATACTTGATTTTGAAAAGACGAGGAAGAACCTCGAAAGTTGCTTCTACAATGGAAATTATCAAGAAAAAAGGTTGTTAATCGATAAAAAAAAACTAAAACTGATAAGCATTGTAATTTTGTAAGTTGGATAAACAGATTGCTTGAAAGAAACGATATATACCAAAACCACGACCCGGGTTTCGATTACATATATGACATTGCCAAACATCCTGCAAAATAATCAGTACTTGATGATAGAAGATTTAAAATCATTCGGCACAACAATAAAATTTTGAAAGGTAGCTACGCACCTGAGGAAACACTCCACTTGGTTGGCGGCCATTTCCATACATAGAAACGCACCATTTTTTCCTTGCATTGGGAGCATAATACTCGTTAACAAACTTTCTCCAAAATTCAATATTGTTATCCTACAACTCACAAAAATCTATATAAGGACATCATTAATCCACATTTCCATGAATATTAAAAAGTAGGTTGAAAGAGAAAAAAAACACTCACATTAGGTCTTTGTTGTTGATGAGACATATACATCGTCACACGTCTGGCACACATTCCAGGTTCATAAACTAATTTGATAGCAGTTTGAACTGGAAAATTTTTGCAGATATGTTATCATTGCTACTACTAACAATAAACTCTAATTTTTCTTTTCTGCAGATATGTTCTTGGGAGTTTTGTGCACGGCGTCATGAAGAACTAATACCTCGAAGGCTATTGATACCTCAGGTAAAATCTAGACATAGTTTTTATCATTTGATCTTTGTATTTGTTTTTATAGAATACTTATGAACCCGCCTTCAACATACAAATCGTACTCATGAATGTTAGGTTAGTCAGTTAGGAGTGGCAGCTCAGAAATACCAGACAATGACTCAGAATCCATCTCCAACTGCTACAGAGTTGCACAATAACTGTAATGCGTAAGTTTTAAATTGATCGTGTTTTGTTTCAAATATAGTAATCTTATGTATTAGTTTGACACTGAGTTGTGTATAAGGTTTCTTGCATCTGCAAAGCAATTGGCAAAATCTCTTGAAGTGCCGTTAGTAAATGATTTAGGATATTCAAAACGATACGTCCGATGTCTTCAGGTAACATCTACACATTTGAATATCAAAGGTTGTCTCTTTACTGGACTCAATTAATCATGCTATGCTTCTTGTTGTTATGTTACAGATATCTGAAGTCGTAAACTCCATGAAAGATTTAATTGATTACACTCGACAAACTGGTGTTGGACCTATAGGTCAGCCACATTTGACCATATCTCCTACCTCTTATGTGTATATCTATGGAGTCATTGATAATTTTGCAATGGATTGATCAGAGAGCTTGGCCAAGTTTCCACGGAGAAGTAGTGGTCAAACTCGACCAACTGAGGAGCAGCCACCACCACCAACCACCACGTCCATTTCCCAGAACATAACATCATCTGTTCATGGCAGCGGGCCGGCTTCTACATCTTCCTCGAGCACGATCGCGGAGCTCATTCATCAAAACTCCATGAACTTGAGACAGCATCAGAGCTCTGTCTCCAATGTCCGAAGACCATACTCTTCTAATTTTCAGTTCCCTCACACGGAATTCGAAAACCACGAACGAAGCAGTTCTCAATCTTCTTCTTCAGCTGTCCAGAAAATTCTGCAAGAAATGATGTCGCGCCAAATCAATGGCTCCTCGGTACTTGGAAGTGATGTTAACCATGGTAATGGGCAGGGCAGAGGTGGGTCGGGTCAAAGTCAAACAGCAATACCAAACGGTCTCATAGCTGCTGCTCTGAACGGTGGTGGCAGCAGGAGGGTGGTGGGGATGGGTGCAGTGGTTCCTGAGCAAAGCATGAGTCTTGGGCAACACCAGGAGCTGAACAACCAGATGTTGATCAGTGGATTCAACAACAATCTTCAGCATGATTGGAGATTTCCCTGAAGAAGAAGAAGAAGAAGAAGAAGAAGAAGAGAGTGGGACCCTCCCTCCACTTGGTAGTTCAGTCCGTTTCGTTCATCCTTCTCACTATTATTTTTATTTGTCTCTTTAAACGATCTTTATGCATCTCTTTAAGAATGGATGATTGAATGAATTCTAGAATTTTGTTGAAGAATCATTTACCACAAATTTAAAATTAAGTTTCACACTTAAAACATATAATTACTAAGCAAAATATTTATTTATTTATTAATTTATTTAAACATAGTAGGTCTTTTAAGTTCTAACTACTATTAGGTATTCTAACTACTACGGTCTACTATGTGTTTCTGTCCCATAATAGAGAATAGGAATAAGGAATATGAGTTAAGAATATAAAGTTGTTTCTTTGGTTGAATATAATGGAATGGAATAAGGAATTATGTTGTTTATTTGGTGGAATTGTATACGGAAAAAGAATGGAATGTGGTAAAATGACATATTTGCCCCTATTTGTATATGTATAGTATATAATAAAAATAATTTGTATTAATTAATTGTAAAACTTAAAAATATTAAAAAAGTTTATTTAAATAAAAAAAAAAAATTAAAAATAACAAATTTTTTATTTTTTTAAAAAGACCAATTTATTATTTTTTAAAAAAAAATAAAAAATGTAAATTGTCATGCAAAATAATATTTCTTAAACAATGAATTGATTACATAACATTAACATGATTAGAAATATCGATAAATACAATATTCACAATATAACATTTTATGAACCTACGACAATATGCACATAACATATGCATTAGGCGCATTCACCTGCACATGATCATCACCCACTTAAATGATGCATTCAATGTCAAGTAATGGAAACACAGATTGCAAGTCATCCCATCTTTGTTTTTAAACTCATATAGAGATCATGTGAAAGAAACAGAATTAGGATCAAAATCTTATTCATGTAATGCAGCTGTTGGAGGAAAGGACGACCACATACACCTTCTGAAGTATCCCAAAGAGGAAGGGCTGAGAAGATTGCTCTAACCATCCATCTCCATCTTTTGCTTGGTGAAAATCTTGACAATCCTTACAGAATAAAAATTCAAGATAAGAAATTTAACTATCTAAGATCTTATAAAATAGAAACCTAGAATATGGATAAACAAGTAAAAATAAGGAACTTTCGACCTTGCGCTATACTGATCTGCTGCTCAAAACATACAATATATATAGATGGATGATGAAGGAAAGGAAGGCAATCTAGATTGAGGAAATACCTGACACCATCTTGCTTGTGATTTTAATTTCTTCGTGAGAATCCAGACATGAAAACCCTTGCACCTTTTGCAGGCGATTCACCTTGCTTCTTCAAGCGGATCTTCACCATCATTCTCAGTGTGAGGAAATCCTAAGGAAAAGAAACCATCCCTGCCTTGCTGAGGGACAACATCATTTGACATAAGGACCCAAAGCATAAGCTTACTTTATAGAGTTATAAGCAAGATTAAGTGGACTGAACAAGGTATGTAAGCAGAGAAACGCTAATCAACTTGTTGGCAGTACAAATGATTTTTTTTTTTGTCTGAAGTCAGAATTCATATTTCTCATGTCTGCTTATTTCAATGATTCTTGAGATGAAACCGAGGAAGAAGAGACAACACCTCCATTGCATAATGTATTTAACTTCATGCATCTACCCTATTATTTCATAATTTAGTGGCCCTCATAGCTAGTATGTAAAACAGGTTGTGGCTCATTTGGAAACTCAAACATCGATTCTGGGTTGAACTGAACCCAGAATCATGATTCTGGGTTGAAATGTGATTCTGGGTTGAACTGAACCTAGAATCAGCAATTCTGGGTTCATTTCAACCCAGAATCATCGATTCTGGGTTCATTTCAACCCAGAATCGGGAAATTAAACACGGAATCAACAATTTAAACCCATAATCAGCATCAACACAGAACAAGAAACACATAAACACAACAATTTAAACACATAAACGCATAACAATTTAAAGGGTGCAACTGCATACAAATGAAATCACTAACCTGTTGAGCAATTTGATAGTGGTTGCAGATGAATGAAGACAGAATCGATGCCCAATGCAGCAACTGAAGAAGACCAAGGATGAAGTACATCAACGAAGGAGAGGGCAGCTCGGTTGCAGGTTAAATGGAATGGAGAGGAGGGGCGCAACAATTGAATGCAAGACAGAGGGAAGCTCAGTTGCAGGTGAAGAATTGAAGACGCAACGTTCTGAATTGAAGATTGCGCAGTGGAATTGAAGTTCTTGCAGAGAGCAGCTGGAATTGAAGACGCAGAAGACCAGCAGAAGCTTTGACACATAGAAGACATAACGAGGGGCACTTATGGAATTTAGCAAATTCAGTGAGGGCATAATCGTCTTTTGACCCTCTATTCCGAATTCCAAGTCTTCTAGGCTTACGAATTCCGAGGTTTTGACACGGAAAACCTAAGTCCACCCCGCCCGAAATGCCTAAGCAAATAATCAACAATTCCGTGAAAAGAACATGGGCTTACGGAATCAGTAAGCCCAAATCCTTAGGAATTCAATGAAAAGAACAGGCCACTAGTGTCTAATTTTACTTAATTGAATAATTTATTTGACATTTAAAATCAAAGTTTCACAATTAAACATATATTTAGTAAAAACTGTCTCACGGTTTGCAGAGGATTGTGGAGGGTATAAAAAAATTGCTTGAGTTATTGTTTAAATAAATATAAATTTAGTAAAATATAAAAATTAAGTATATATGTATGTATTAAGATAAAATATAATTTATGAAGATGTAATACTAAAAATAGATATACACTATTATTAATATGATATGCTTTTCAACTCAATTTTTAAGGTGTATAATAATAATAATAATTAATAAGTGGAAAATATGTAACATATATATGGATGGGAGACCCAAAAGGAGTCCCATCGGTATCTCCGGTTCATAATTCCATTAGGCTTAACAAAATCATTAACTTTGACATCACTTTGGAGAATTGGGAGTGGATCACTTTGGAGAATTGGGTGTGGATCTGAAATTGTGACACGATCCCTCGTATTAAATATTTTATTTGGTTGTGTAATCATGACAAAATCTCCTCAACGAGCATGCTTTTCAAAAGGGGTATGAATATCAGTCCCATCTGCAATTTTTGTGGGAGTCAAGAGGAGAATACTATACATATCATTCGGGATTGTAAGGTTGCTAAGAAGGTTTGGTCTAACCTTGGCGTTCCTCCGGACTGTAATAAATTCTTTATGACTAATCTATCAATGTGTCTAAAAAAGAATTGCAGGAACTCGAATTTACATGAACACGGGATAGAGTGACGATTCATATTCTCATCGACTATCTGACACCTGTTGGGTCTGAATTTTCCAGGTGCTGACTGGATGCTGATTTGGCAGTGATCTGGATGTCAATTGGTTGATGACCGCACGCTATCGCCAAGGCTCCGATGAACTGCAAGAAGATGAGCGCAACAGAGTGAGTTCCTCTAGGTCCAACTTCGATGCTTAAATGAGTATACTGTGTGTATGAACTCAAAACGTCATGTAACATATGTAAAACATGAGTATTTATAAGTATAGAAGACCAAACCGTTTTGGTAATCGAATATATATGTAAACATTATGTCGTTGTAGATAAGGATAGCAGATATTACAGTTATCAGATAATATTGTAGTTGCCTTATGTGATCTTTGTAGAATATGTGCCCGAGATACTAGGGACATCATGACTGTATATTCGGTGTCGATTGTGGGATCAGAGTTGAGAGGTTTGACTATCTTAATGAGCACTCCCATGGCGAGCAGTGGGAGACTTTGGCCTTGGTCTATGGCGACCTGTAGAGACTTTGGCGACCACTTTTGTTTCGTGTTTGACACTGGACCACTTTATGGGTTCCAACTTACCCTTAGTGTGGGTTGACCCAGTCTTGAATGATTTGAAATTTAACCCTCTATAATATTATTGGGCCTTGTAGGTTTGGTTTCGTATTGGTCTGTCACTATCGATACCCAACACTTGCCCCCGAAGCTTGAGTGAAGTCTCTTCGGCCGAGCTTGATCTTGTGTTAAAGGGTTTGAGATAGTGACTTATTGATTGGACATTTGATGTTTTAATTGATATTTGTGCCTTTTGATGCTCTGGATCCTTTGGTGAACAGTTTCGGTTGCTAGAGTTTTTGGAATGTTGATCTCTTACCCTATTAGGAGAACACTTTTGGTTGTCAAGGCTTATGGATGCTCATTTGCTACTCTTTAGGCGAACGCTACCGTTGCTAGGGTTTTAGGAGATGCTTGTTTGAGCTCTTTGGCGAGCACCCTTGTCTGTAGAGTTTTGAGAGTTTAATAAATGTATCTTTTAGCGAGAGATTGAAAGGACGTCTGATGCATGCTCGTCTTTTGACTTCCGTAATAGGAGGTAGATTGACAATTTTTCGTACTGTTTCGACCATTTGTCTCCCCGATGTAACCCTTTAGGTTCTGACATTGCTTCGATTTTGCCCCAAAGGAGATGTAATCATTGTCTGATTTTTTCTGGATATAACCGTTCGTTCCCCCACTTTTTGCTATAAAAAGCCAACATTTGTCACTTAGCACTTTACGTGTCCAAGCTTTCTTATTTCCATAGTTCAAGTGCTCCATTCTGTGCCTTAATCCTTTGTTCAAGCTTTTTTTTTTAAAACTTTTTACTCACGGTAAAAATCTTCTTTTTACTATCATGGCTGACAACAAGAATCAAACTTCCGACAATGGTTCGTCTTCTAAACTTTCTCCTGCCCTTTCCGCATCTGGGCAGAAGGCTACTGCTAGGGTTTCCAATACCCCTATTTCCATCAGGGATGCTTCTACCCCGATGTAAGACCAAAGGGCCTCTGTGCTGAAACCAACCTCTGGAAGCCCGACCGTCGCACCGATCGTGGTGGACGTGCTCGAGACTAACACTCCGATCTTTCCTCCGACATGTAGTCTTTTGCCCATTCTTTTTTTCTTTTAGGTGGTAAAGTTCCCTCCTTTTTGTTATTTTAATATTGTTCTTACTTTACCATGCCATTTTTCTTAGGTATTAAACTCAATGAGTTGAGTCCGGCTCAGTTCAAGGCTGTGGTCGCCTTGACGGGTTTAGGAGAAGCAGATGCACCTAGGTATCCGGGCCTAGGGCTGCATTACCCGCGTGAAGGAGTGGTTTACATCTATGCGACCAGATTGATGTTGGGTTGCACTTTCCTCTTTACAACGATTTGATGGCTCTCTGTTGCTATTACGGGATGTGCTCCACGCAACTGGTACCCAACGCCATCTGGACGTGGTTTGGGTTCAAATTCATGTGTTTACGTTAGGGATGGACGTATTCACTTTATACTTCCGATGTTTCTATTGGTTGGCTGCTAGGGCTAACCACCTTCATTACTTCCAAACTCGCTGACCGAAGTTTGAGGAATGGAGGAGCCATGCATGGAACTGGAATGTTCACTTTCGATCGGTGGACGATTTCCGGGCCACCAACTCAAACTACAAGAAGTATTATCTCTTCTGTAAGGGTGGTGTACCTTGGCAGCTTTCTTAGCGAGAGCAGGATATTCCTTCGAGCTTTGGCGAGCTGTCGGGGAGTGACCAGAATGCCATTGATGACTTTTTCTGACGTCATAAGCACCAGACTTATGTTCGGCCCGCTCAGTCGCGAAGATTTCAGAGTCCATGTATAGGCTGGCGGGCAATCAACAGTCCGCGACAATCCCTATTGTTTGAATAATTTAATGACCCTTTCTAGAGTCCATGCTTAGGCTAGCGAACATTCTGGGGTTGCCTCTGGCGATCGCCCAAGAGGTATTATTCAGGATATAACCTCTATTTCTCTTTTAATTTGCCTTTAGGTTTAATACACTTTTTGCTTGTTTTCATAGAACATCACAGCCGAGGTAGCTTCTGCTCCAGTCGAGAGGGGGAGGAGTTCTAGCAAGGAGCGTCCTGATGCTGCCGGGGGATCTTCCGTTCCTCGGAGTGAGGCTCCTGCCCCCGGGTAGGTTGATGCTCCTCGCTCTGATCATGCTGCTCCCAACCCCTCCAGGGGAGCTGGGGCTAGGAAGAGGGTCCTGATCCGGGGCGCCGCAACGGGCAATTTGAAGACTCCCTTCTCTGTGGAGTACTGTCCTTTGGTGACTCTTTACCATCCACCGAAGGAGGCGAATTTGAGGGGTCTCTAGGCCCCTTGCCACAGTCTCCGGATGGTGGACATTTCTAATAAAACGATGCTGCGGGGTAACCCGAACTTCTGCATGCATTTCCTGAATGGGATCCTTCCTCCTCAGAAACAGAGGGATGTCCCTTCCGATTTGAACGACATCGAAGTCACGATGATGACACATTTTTAGCGTCTTGCCCTGGTAAATTCTTTCTCCTCATTCTTCCTTTTTAGACTTCCTTTTATTCGTCATTGCTCACTCTATTTTAACTCATTGATCTATTTTAACTCATTGATCTATTTTAACTTTATCCCCTTTTTCCTGTTGTCAGCTCGTCCGCGATGAGACGATGATCGAGCAGATTGTAGGGGAGCTCGCCGATAAGCAGGTTGACTTGCTTATCGAGTTGGAGCAGCTTCAGAGTTTGGGGTATACTCCGTAAAAGGTGGAGTACTTGAAGAGGAGGGAAGATGTGTCCACTGAGCTGGTGGAGCAGGCTCGACGAGAGTTTGCAAAGAGGGAGAAGGAGTTGCTCGCCTCGATTAAGATGAGGGAGAATCAGTTCACATAACATTGTCGTGAGCATGGTCGGTCGCCTAGAATTTCTCCAATCCCATCCGGTGTGAGGAACTTCATTTTCTAGTGGACTGTGGAGGCCACAATCTTATTTGGATCGATGGTGGTCCTCCCCACGATGGCGTTATATGAGGCGGGTGAGTCGACCACTATGAAGGCGATCGACACCTCTATGCTACTCCATCCTTCGCCCAGGGTTACCGGCAAGGTTATGGCTCCCAGCGGATATGTTGTTCTCCCAACAAATCCGATGAGTGGAAAGTCGACTCACTTGAGATCTATTTTGGATTTTCCCATCTTTTCGAAAGCCTCTAGGAATAGAATGTCTGTCGAACTTTCTCCATCAATCATAATTCTTTTCATATCGTCGGCGACGTCTGTCGTGATGACTAACACATCATTGCGCGGAGTTGTGACGTGACATGTCTTCTTTAAAGAATGAAATCATGATGTCTTCCCAACTGTGGAGATTTGTGTGTCATATATTTCTCTTACATGGGACCCCTCGCCTCCGGCTCCAAATTCTTCGGCGATTAGGTTTATTAACCTTTTGCCTTGGGATTAACCAGATTGTTCTTTGGGATCATGCAAATGGGTTCTACATGGAGACGTTCAACTGCAATCTCTTCCTGCCACGAACTCCTTCAGCATGCCTCTCCAAATTAGCTTCTCGATGCCGCACTTGAGAATGCGGCAATCATCGGTCTTGTGGCCTTTCGCTTTGTGATAGCGACAGTAGCTCTCTGTTTCTTTTCCCATGGGCTGAACATTCTTTCGGGGCATTGGTGGTCTTGCTAATGACATTCTTTCCATCTCGACTAGTATCGCCGAGATTTTCCTGTTTAAAGGCGTGAAATACTCGGGAACTTCTCGATGGCTTGGTCCAGGAACTTCGGATCTAGGCTTTTCACGGCATCGCCTGTCCTTCTTTTCCATTTTTTCATCGCTTCGGGACTCTAGAATAGACCTTGGCGAGGTTGATACTATGAAATTAGCTTCAGAGTTTCATCTTTCCAGGTCTATGAAACCTTTCACCCTTACTACCAGCTCTTCCGGTGTCTCTATTTCTTGAACATGGTAGCTGTTGTGCAGTTTTCTCGAGGCTTTGTTATCCACATCCATCCCTCTGTAAAAACCTTGAACGATCTCTCCATCCGTGACTCAGTGATCAATTTCCGTGACGTTATTATGAAAACACACATAAAAGTCTATTGGGACAAGGTCCCGCCTAGTTGTTGGTTAACAACATCTAAGGCGACCACACTCTTCAGCAACTGACACTCACCCATATATCGTTCCAAGAACTTGCTCTTTAATTCAGACCATGTCCTTATTGATCATGCATGAAGGCCGAAGAACCAGGACGACGCCGAACCCGAGAGGGTTGACTGAAATAGCAAGGCTAAGTGGTTATCATCATCCAACTTACCCAAAATAGAAGCTTCATGTCTGTTGACGTGGATCACAGGATCTCCTCCATCATTGTATTCAAGGATGAGTATTTCCACCACATCTGTTGGTATTCTAACTGCTATAAGGGCAGTAGTGAATGGATGAGAGGACCGTTCTCGAAAAGGGGTCATCACGGCTCCACATTGTTCCTTTATTTTTTTATTGATGATCTCCTCAACTTGGACAAGAGTGAATTGAGGTGCTGTTCCCTGGTCGGTGAAGCACTCGACGGATTGAGAGAGTGGGTGGCTATCGACACTTCGGTCGAGGCTGGAGGCGTGGACTGATGTCCAGAAGTCATCGTTTAGTCTTCTTGAGTAGCGGTGGCACACAGATTTCTAGTTTCTACTTCTAGTGGCCCCCTGAGACGAGGATCTTCATGAGGAACAGAGGCTTGTCTGCGGACCTGTCCTATGATAGTTTTCAAGAGGGATAACATCTCCGCGATGACCTGAATGGTTTCCCCAGCCACTTGAACAGTTGGCCGAACTGGAATCTCGGTGGGAGGCGGAATCAAAGTCGGTCTCGAGTTGCCAATGTGTTCCTGTGCCAGTCTTGGAGGAACAACATTGTGGATTTCTTGTCTAGTAGGTTCTTGTTAATGGAGTGGCGAAGCGACGGTGGATTCCGAGCTATCTTGGGATTTCTTTTTAGTCTGTTTCCGACGATTGCTGTTAGAGTGAGTCTGTGTGACTGTTTGCTCGTTTCCCACAGACGGCGCCAAATGTTGGGTCTGAATTTCCCAGGTGCTGAGTGGATGCTGATTTGGCAGTGATATAGATGCCAATTGGCTGATGACCGCAAAGATTCGTCGCAGCTCCGATGAACATGCAAGAAGGGGAGCGCAAAAGAGGGGGTTCCTATAAGTCCCACTCCAATGCTTAAATGATTATACTGTGTGTATGAACTCAAACCGTAATGCAACGTATGTAAAACATGAGTATTTATAAGGATAGAAGACCAAACCGTTTTGGTAATCGAATATATCTGTAATTATTGTGCCGTTGCAGATAAAGATAGCAGATATTATGGTTATCACGTAATATTGCAGTTTCCTTATGTGATCTCTGTACAATATGTGCTCGAGATACGCGGGACATCATGTATGTATATTCAGTGTCGGTTGCGGGACCATAGTTGAGAGGTTTGACTCTATTGGCGAGCAGTTGGAGGCTTTGACTTTAGTTCTATGGCGACGTGTAGAGACTTTGGCTACCACTTTAGTTTCGGGTTTGTCACTGGACCACTTTATGGGTTTAAACTTACCCTTAGTGTGGGTCGAACCAGTCTTGAGTGATTTGAACTTTACCCCTCTGGAATATCATTGGGCATTGTAGGCTTGATTTCGTATTGTGAGGTCACTATCGATACCCAACAGCACCTATGGAAGAATACAAATTCATGTATTTTCAACCCTTCGGTAACTATTGATGTTAAATTTCAATCTTTGTTTTAGGCGATGGAAATTTCAAAGGTGCTCATAAGAAAACAAACAAAGCTATAAACTGAGAACATCCATGTGGGTTGGATTCCTCCGGCACACGATTGGATAAATCTTAACACAGAGGGGTCAACTAAGGAAAATCCAGGACATGCAGGAGGTGTAAGGGTCCTGAGGAACGAATGGGGTGGATGGGTGAAAGGATTCCAAAGAAGAATTGGAATCACTGATAGTTTTGTCGCTAAATTGTGGGCGATCCGAGATGGTTTAATTTTGGCAAAAAAACATGGGTGTGAAAGCTCTCCATATAGAATCAGACGCCAAAGAGGCAATTAATCTTATAGTGGAAGAATCACAATTTGATAGACCACTCATGCATCGTATTATTGATTGCAGAAAACTTCTGTTGCAATTCCAGAAATTCAAAATGAGACGTATATACCGTGAAGCTACTGGAGTTGCAGATGCTTTAGCAAAGGAGGTGTGCAGACTGGAATACCTTTACCTAGTTCTTGTGAATCCTCAACAAGATGTTTTGAAAGATCTATCTTTTGATAGTGTTGGTAAATCCAAATCTAGATTAGTTAAAAACACTGTGAACTAATCCTTATAGTTTAGATACTCATTTACCAAAATATATATATATATATTAATAAAATGTTTCATAATCATTTATAAGTTCGTTAATTTATTAAAATTTATTATTCTATGATAAAGAATAAATATGAATTACATTTAAAAAAATAGTAAAACGTATTTCTTTATAGCAAGTGAACTTAAGTTTTCATTATACAGACAACACTATAAAATATATAAATTAAATAGATTTTTTTTTCTATAAAATTGCTGAAAAGTACATAAATCTATAATAAAAATAAATGTCAACAATCAATTATATATGATGTTAATTGAAACTTTTAATTTAAGTTTAATATTTGAAATGTATTTAACAAAATTTTACGAATATTAGTAAAAATGCTCTTCTTTTAAATATAATTGCACTTGTGTTTCTATTATGGGAATAATATCTGAAAATACGAAAATATAAATATTAAGTATATTGTTTATAGTAATAATTGAACAAACCAATAAGTAGATAATAAATCGGAATATTAATCATTATTGATATGATGCTAATTGATGGTTTTAAATTAAAGTTAATATTTTTATAAATTCTATTATTATTTTATAGTTATAAAAAAAGACTGAAATTTTAATAAAAACATAAAGATTTTACTAAAAAGTAGATTTCACTTATGTTGAATTACAAAAATGGAATTATTTAATTCATAAAATAAGTTTTACAACATTAATATGACTTTTTTCGAAAAGTATTTATTTTCGATTTTTTTTTGAAAAAGTATATATATAAAAAAAATATTTAGCAAAATGTGCATCTGCGCAGGTAGGCCAGTAGCGATTTTCATTTTTCATTTTTTACGTTTTTTTTAGACGCATCAAAGTGTACATGGATTTTGAAAATCATTACTTTGAGAAAATGAATTTTTTCAAATTTCTTTTCTAAAGTAAATACTTTTTGAAAATGTTCAAGGAAAATGGAAGGTTTGATCAAGAGAAATGAGTCAATTTTGATTACTTTGAGAAGACACATCAGAGTGCAAATGGATTTTCAGTGGGTGGAGGAGCAGGATACGGAATTTTAACCTCATTCACAACCAAAAAGTAAGTATCAATCAAGAAAAATGGAAGGTTTGATCAAGAGAAATGAGTCAATTTTGATTACTTTGAGAAGACACATCAGAGTGTAAATGAATTTTCAGTGGGTGGAGGAGCAGGATACAGAATTTTAACCTCATTCACAACCAAAAAGGAAGTACCAATTGTTAGGTGGGGATCGAGTAATCTCATCGAGTTTCTCAAATCGGTTGGTGTAGAGACGCACGATTAGATCTCTCAGCAAGATGTTGGAGCAATTATAGTGCGGTATATCAATGACAACAAACTGAATCACCCTACAAAGAAGAGAGTAGTTTGTGATGAAAGACTTCAATTTCTATTTAGGAGGAAAACCATAAGCAGACTTAAAATCAACGAGTACACTATGCAGAAAATCAAGAGTCTTCAGATGCCGAAGAAAAAGGCAGTGGAAACCCCAAAGAGCTATTATGCAGCAGTAATTCCTGAAAATGTCAAACTAGCTAGGGTATTTGAAGAAAAGTCTCATTCAGAAACTTGTTAATAAACAACTTTGTTTCAAGGGAAAAGTATGAAAAAGATGTAACATGTTTGCCCAAAATGGTAATCGATGAAATTTGTTTTGGGCCGCGGGTATTTGATGTAAAACGTTTACTTCTGTTGGTTTTTGAAGAAACGTTAGTTTTTCTGTTAATTTATCCGTTAAAAGTTGACACGTGCTTCTCACGTGACATATAATTTTAACGTTGAAATAACCAAAAACGAAAATACCCAAACTACCCTTTATATGTATTCCCTCATTTATTCTTTGCGAACCGAACCGGTTCCCTCTCAAAAACTGAACCGGTCCCTCTTCCCCAAAAACACATCACCTCCAACGTCGGATTCGCTACACTGTGTCCATCTTCCATGGCTTCTGAACCGCCAAAGGAAGCTCTAATTCTAGATTCCATTCACCTCTTCCTCAATTCGTGATGACGAGGTAAACTTTAATTTTCACATCCTTGAAAGTTGAATCATCTTAGGCTCTTACTGAGTATAAGAAGCTTGAGAATTGCAATTTCATTACAAATCCTAAATTGCAGGAAGTATACTTTGATGATGAATCTGCTGAAGTGGTTATATCATCTCTGAGATTGGGCGATAACCAGGGAAGGTAATTCTCCTTATGTCTTTGCTTTTGTTTACTTGAACTAAGAGACCAATGTAAGCCCTCTGTTTAAGCTGTTCTTCTAAGCAATCTCGATATAGAAATAACATAGTTTCTACTTATTTTGCACTGACAATGTAAGCAGCTTGTTCACAAATTCAAATTGGTTCGCCTTCCAAGATGATAGAATGGAGGAGGATGCTGGTGCTCTGGAATCTTCCTCTGTGACGATGATGGGTGAAGGTAATCTCAGTGAAACAGCTGATGGTGACGAGGTTGTGGTTGGAGAGGACGCGATTGGGAAGACAGATGCTGCTTCCACCTATAATTCAAGCACACCTGCTGACTCAGCCACATCCAGTGGTGTATTCTCCAGCAGTGACCCTAATTAAGAAGCCAACAAGACCAGAGCACCCTTTGAAATTCCCGACAGTAAAAATATTTTCGAGGACAAGGCTTTACCAGAATGGGTTGCATGGGGGGTAACAGACTCATCATCTGTTCTGCTAACTGGGGGTAACAATCCATTTGACACTGAAGATGGTCCTGACAAGGTGGCACTGGATGATATGTCATTTCCATTGCCCAATGGTTCTTCTCCAATTGCAGGTGTCAGTTTGGTTACTCCTAGTGATTTGAGTGATGGTGATGGTTCAGTGAGCAGCAATTCAAGCAAGGGATCAATTAACTTTGTACCCTCACTGTTTGAAGAGGATGTAGAGTTTGTTGGTGTGTAAGCTGAAGGGACTGAGAAGGCGATGGAGCATGCCCTCAAGGAAGGAATAGTTGGAGAGGCAGCCCCCTGTCGTTTTCTATATAATTGTAGACAAACTAAAAAAGTAACACTATAAACGATGACTCCCAAAAGTCATCATTTCTAAATTAGAGGGTTTAAAGTATGTAACTGCATGAATGTGATGTGCCAAAAAAAATTGTGGTTCCTAAGTGAATCAGTAACAAAGCGAACTTGTCCCCCATTATGTTTGAATTATAATTTAGGTATGTAAAAACAATATATGGTATTAATAGTATTGTGATAAAGTATTGTGTTGTTATAGTCTAGTCACAAATATAAATTTTGATTTGGACAAAATAAAAAAAAAAAAAAGATTTCCCTTTAGTTAGAACAATAAATGCAACTTAAGTGTATTAAAAATATCAGAGTATTATTAACCTAGTGGAAAAATGTATTATTGTAATAATAAAATGTCTTAAGTTCAAACTTTGTTGGAGTTCTTTTATTTAAAGGTTTCCCATCTATAAATTGCTTTATAAATAATATAGATGATACTATGTTTAAATGTTTTTTTTAAAGTGTATAATATTGGTATTAATTAATAATTAGATATATATGTAACATATAAATATATTTAATTATTAATAAAATGTTTGATAATCATATATTAGTTATTTAATAAATTAAAAATTATTAGTATATTATAAAGAATAAAAATGGATTACATTTAAAAAATGTTAAGAAAATAGTAAAAAAAAATTCTTTATAGCAACTAGGGCTCAGAATAGTTAGAGTATAGTACGACTATGATAAATACCATAATCATACTATATTTTTAAACTACAGACCATAACTATAACTATTACGATTATAATTTTCAATACCATAACCATGGTTATTAACCACAGTTTTACGTGTATACTCATACTCATTACCACACATAAAAGTAATGTAACACTGAAAATATTATCTTAATAAATACATAAATTTATGTCACGAAAACAACAATATTCAACCGTAACACCATTCAATATTGACTCTAATATCATTCAATATTAACATCATTCAAAATTAACATTGACCTAGCTACTCAACATTTACACCAGTCAATTAAAGTTTCTTCTAGAATTCTGAATTCATAAAATTTGAAAAGTGAAAATTCTACTTCTATTATTGGTATATACTAATACATTAATATTAAACAATTATTATATTTATATAATAACCATCGTTATAACATGTGTATGATTAAAATATCATAACTATTACATATAAAAAATTAATCACCATAAATGCATGAAACCATAAAATAAAAATGGAAATTCTGTAAATTGCTTTCGAATCCTATTGTACTCGAATAGAAAAAGAAAAAGAAAAAGAAAAAGGGAAAGAAAAAGAAAAAGAAAAAAATGGAAAGAAAAAGAGAGATCAACGTGGAATACCAAATTGTACATTCTACCATAGTTGAGGACCAAATGTGTGTGCCTGACTCATCGGTTTTCCCTAATGTCGTCTCGGGAAGTTATTCTTCTAGTGTCTGCACCAATGGAGTGTCGTATACTATCGCCACTGATGACACACATAATCTTCCCCTTCCTTCACGCCCTTCCCTTTTACCTCCAACCGTTTTATATAACTTCTTACCTTCATTTCCAGGATCACCACACACAATCGTATCCTCTCCTCGGTTGTTCATACAATTAGAAGCTAACTTAAGACGATGAGTGCAATGGCAGCAGGTGGAGCAAAAACCATTGTTACCGTGTCTAGGAGCAGCAGCAATAATGACATGCTCACTATTGTTCCCTCCATGCTCACGATCCCGCCGCTGACATCCTCCTACAATGAAAAAATCCGACCTTTACTTGATGCAGTGGACAAGCTTAGAAACTTGATGGTCATGAAGGAAGGCATCCAGCTACCAACGATTGTAGTGGTCGGCGATCAGTCGTCTGGCAAATCCAGTGTCCTGGAGTCCCTTGCCGGCATCAGCTTGCCCCGTGGGCAAGGCATCTGCACCCGCGTTCCACTCATCATCCGGTTGCAGGATCACCCATTCCCCAAGCCAGAGCTCTACTTGGAGTTTAACGGTAAGATAATTCATACCGATGAAGAGACTGTTGCTGATGCCATCTCTGTTGCCACGGAAGAGCTTGCAGGGACCCAGAAGGGCATATCAAATACTCCTCTTACATTAGTCGTGAAGAAGGATGGTGTTCCAGATTTAACCATGGTGGATCTTCCAGGGATCACTAGGGTTCCGGTTCACGGCCAGCCGGAAAACATTTATGAACAAATTTCTGAAATGATTATGGAGTATATCAAGCCTGAAGAGAGCATTATCCTTAATGTTTTATCTGCTACTGTTGATTTCTCTACCTGTGAGTCCATCAGGATGTCGCAGGTTGTGGATAAAAGCGGGCAGCGAACACTTGCTGTCGTTACGAAAGCGGATAAGTCCCCTGAAGGTCTGCTTGAAAAGGTTACTGCTGATGATGTCAACATCAGACTCGGTTATGTTTGTGTGAGGAACCGCATAGGTGAGGAGACCTATGAGGAAGCAAGGATAGAAGAAGCAAGGTGATCATCTTTCTTATATAATCAATTTGTTATAAATAGTAGATAGATACATATATAGCAAATGGTGGCCAGTTTTAGGGTTTTTAAGACGACCTTAACGTACTTTTGTATGCATGTATTTTACTACCTAAACATGTAAAGAAATACGTAAACTAACTGAAAAGCACACACACTGAGTGTTATTCCTTAAGTACTAACAAAATAATACTCTTTTCCGTGCTGTTTTAGGCTTTTTGAGAATCATCATCTCCTTTCGAAGATAGACAAATCCATTGTCGGAATTCCTATATTGTCTAAAAAATTGGTGCAAATCCAAGCAACTATTGTTGCCAGATGCCTTCCAGACATAGTTTGGAAAATCAATGAGAAGTTGAATAACAACATTGGAGAGCTTAACAGCATGCCGAAGCATATGACAACTATTACAGAAGCTATGACTGCATTCATGCACATCATGGGGTGTGTTAAAGAGTCCTTAAGAAAAATACTGCTGCGTGGGGAGTATGATGATTACCCAGAAGACAAACAGATGCACTGTGGTGCCCGTTTAATGGAGATGATGAACCGTTACAGCGACGAGTTACATAATAATCAGGACAATGACCCGAAGAGCAACTTCTTGAAGGAGGAGATTGCTGTGCTTCAAGAAGCCAAAGGTATCTGCCTCCCAAACTTCCTTTCTCACACGGCCTTCCTCACACTTCTGCAGAACAAGGTGAAGGGTATCCAGTTTTTGCCGCAGAAGTTTGTTACTGAGCTTTGGAACTACGTTGAAGTTGTTTTCATGAGAGTGCTTGTGGAGCATTCTGTGAGCTATCCTCAGTTGCAGACATCCTTGAGGAGGGCTGCCCGAAACCTCTTGGTGAAGATGAAGGAGAAAGCTCTTGAGAGGATGTTGGAAGTCGTTGAAATGGAGAAGCTGACTGACTTTACAATCTCTCCCGACTACTTAATGGAATGGAATAAGCTGATGCTTCAGCAAATGAATTTCCTGAATGCCATCGAGAATGAGAAGAAGCCGCAGACTTTGTTGCTGAATTCTATTGGTGAAGTTGGCCTTGACCATTTGAGGGACCATAGGCTGCATTTGGAGCAAGCTTTTGATATGCGAATGAGGATAACTTCTTACTGGCGGATTGTGCTAAGAAGATTGGTTGATTCGATGGCTTTGCATTTGCTTTATGATCTGAAGAATCTTATCGACAAGGAGATGGAACCGGTTATAGTTTATGAGGTGGTTGGCCCACATGGTGGTGGCCTTCAACGGATGCTCGAGGAGGCTCCAGCAGTGGCTGCTCATCGTGAGAAGCTGAAGCGAAGCATCAATCTTTTGAAGGAATCCTCGGATGTTGTCTCTAAAATCATGGACCGCATTGCTACCAATGGGGATTTTGAGTGTGTCGATTAGTGTCAGTTCCTTCGGGTTGGTCATGATTATCAACGGTGAATGATCCGATCCAATTGCTAGTTTGGTTGTTATCTCCGTTCTGGGGAATGTTGTTGTACATTGTATTTGACAGTGCTTTGTCCAATCTTTCACATACTTTGTTGGGTCCTCTCTTATGTTGTTGCTCCAAGTATACATTTGTTCTTTTGAATCCGAGATCTATGAGGTTTAGGTCATTAATATCAATTGAATTCGTTTATGTGTCACTGATTTTTCGCACGTCCACCTGACGTCTCATGTTGGGAGCTAATATAATTGAAATCGCCTCTGCAAATCCATGGACCTTGGCGCCCTCTTCTTGCCCCTTTTAAACATCGTTGTTTTTGATGTGGTTACTGAAATCGGGGTCGTCGAACACCCACCGTCATATGCTTATTATGTCATTCTTCATCCGTGACTTAGCAATCAACTATATTTTTTAGGGTTAAGTACCAAGTAGCTACCTGAACTTTGGACGTTTTGCAACGAGCTACCCGAACTTTGAAAAGTCAAAACGGACTACCTCAACTTTGAAGAATGTGCAAATAGCTACCTTCGTCCAATTCATTCACATGTGCAAAACGCGTTCCAGTCATTCATATTCCAGACAGTTTTGTGCTTCTTCATTTTCTCAGTGCTCTATTCTTCAAACCTTCTCCTTTCCTCTTTCGATATCCAAAACTCCCTAGTATCAATGGCTTCCAGAAATCAATCCACAGGAAAGATCAAGGTACCAGCCCACATGTCTCCTTCTTCTTCCAACCCGAAGGTGTCTACAAAGGCCACCAACGCTCCCCTGAAAAACAGGGACGGTTCCTCTCCGGCTTCCAGCCAAAGGAACCCAGTTTTTGGGCCGATTTCTGGACAATCGGCGGCTACACCTGTGGTGGTGGATGGGCCAGAGACTAACGTGCCCCTCTTCTCCCCAAAAGGTAAAATTCGATGCTCTTCTTACTTCTTTTTAGATAATGCCTTCTACTTTTTGGGTTTTATATTGTTCTTGCCATACCCTGGTTTCCTGAGTAGATATCAAGCCCAACGAATTGAAGCCGGCTCAGTTTAAGGCAGTGGTCGCCGTAACTGGCCTGAGTAAAGATGATGCCCCCAGATATCCATGTTTTGGGCAGCATTATCTTCGCGATGGAGAGGTTTACGTTTATGCGGCCCAGATTGATGCTGGGTTGCGTTTTCCTCTATGCGAGGATTTGCAGGAGCTCTGCTGCTATTACAGGATAGGACCTACGCAGCTAGTACCCAATGCCATTAGGATGTAGATTGGGTTAAAGTTCATGTGTTTACGTCAAGAATGTACGTATTCACTAGCTTTGTTCCGATGTTTTTACCGACTGGCCGCCAGAGCGAACTACCTCCACCATTTCTAAACCCGATGGCCCAAGTTTGAAGAATGGAGAGGTCAGGCGTGGAACTAGAACGTCCATTTTCGGTTGGTGGACGATTTCCGTGCCACCAACTCCAACTACAAGAAGTTCTACTTCTTCTGTAAGGGGAACGTGACTTGGGAGTTGTCTCAACCGGAAAGGGATACTCCTCCCATCTTCGGGGAGTTGACAGGAAGCGACCGGAACGCCATCGATGATTTCTTCTGGTTGCATAAGCAATCGAACTTCTGTTCGATCCGTTCGGTGGCGGAAACCACCGAGTAGATGCTCGAGCTGGCGGGCATCCATCATGCCTCACCAATTTCGATTGACTGGGTAATTTTCTCGGGGAGTATTGCCCCTGGTGGGCTTGTTCCAGCCGCCCAAGGCTACGAACCCTAAGGGCGTCTGGGCCCCTTGGGGGAATCTCCAAAAGGCGGAGATTTCCGACCAGAAGACTTTTCGGGGCAACCCAGTCTTGTGTATGCATCTTCTCGAGGGGATTGTTCCTCCTCGGGACAGAGCCTTGATTCCCACAGAACTACCCGCCATCGAGGGGCTCATGAGGTCGCATTTCGAGCGGATCGCCCTGGTAAGTTCTCTTGTCTTTATTTATCTTCAAATCATCTGTTTATTTTTCCTTAAACTAACGGTACTTTGTCCCTTTTTTCTTGTTGTCAGCTCGTTCGAGAGGAGTCGGCGATCGGTCGGGTCATCGGGGAGCTCGCCGATAAGCAGACTGACCTGCTTATCGAGTTGAAGCAGTACCAGAGTCTGGGATTCTCTCCTGACCAGATGCCGGGCTTGAAGGATACAGCCAATTCGACTATTTTCCTGGTGGAACATGCTCGAGAGGAGTATTTCCAGAAGGAGTAGAGGCTCCTTGCCTTCGATCAGAAGACGGGGGAAGAGGCGGCCCTCGCCTATAATAAGCGGGCTAGCACTGAGCTCTAGCTTAAGGCGACTGACAAGTACTCTGCCGAGGTGAAGGTTGCCAATGCTCGTCTGAAGGCGGAGCTAAAGGAAGCTGAAGCCCAGAGAGCTGCTGCTGAGGCTCAAAGGATTGCTGCTGAGGCCAGGGGGAACGCCCTGGAGAAGGAGAAGGAACAGCTCGCCATGCAGCTGAAGTCTGTTCCATCCCCCCAAAGCGTAGTCGAGGACTTTAAAAGGTCCAAAACATTTACCGACTATGCCTTGCAGGTGATGAAGGCTGAAGTGGCTTCCTATCTCCAACTCTTGGTCGAGGACATCCAGACAATCGACCCCAACTTTCCTCTTCGAAAGTTATGTCCCTCAAGCCCTTCCTCAAGAGCACCTTCCCCACGGAGGCTCCTCCTGATCCTGTCATCGAGGAGACAGTAGCAGGAGGAGCCTCCGTCCCTGAAGTCGAGCAGAACACCTCTGTCCCTGAAGAGCCCAAGGCCTGAAGTCTCCAACTCCTCAACGATCATATCTTTATTTTTGATTTGGATAATAGTTTTTTTCTTTTATCTTCCCTTGTATTTAGAGAATGCCTTGTAATTATTTTTCGATTTCAGACTCGGTTATTTTTTATAATATTGAATGCATTTTATATTCATAAGCCTTTATCTTTATTTGACTTTGAATGTGTTGGCGATTATTCCGATGCCTTAGTCATAATTACCTTCGACTTTTTCTTCGCTTTATAATGGTCTCTACCCTTAGGGTCTTGGACCTTTCTCTAGGATTAAAATGATAAGTCTTTATAGAGTTATCTATTCCCCTTGCCAAGTATAAACATTTTAAGGAAGACTCACATCTTCTGAGAAGATGTGTTACCTTGTTAAGGTTTAGACCTTTTAGAGTGCTCGCCTAATCTTGAGAAATTCGTTACTCAAAGCTTCTTCACCTATAGTGATCGCTTTAAGTTCCTTATCAACTTTCTTAAATTTTGCCCAACTTATAAGAAAACAGTCATGTGCCTGACTTTGGATTCAGGTCTTTTGCCGAACCTTAATGTTAGGTCTTTCGCCTAATTTTGACTTTAGGTCTTTTATTTTGCCTAACTTTGGCGTTAGGTATTTTGCCTGACTTTGGCGTCAGGTCTTGTGCCTGACTTTAACGCCAGGCCTTTTGCCTAACCTTGGTATTAGGTCTTTTATTTGCCTAACTTTGGCTTTAGGTCTTTTGCATGACTTTGGCGTCAGGTCTTTCACCCAATTTTGATATTGGGTCTTTTATTTTGCCTAACCTTGGCGTTAGGTCTTTCGCCTGACTTTTGGCGTTAGGTCTTTCGCCCAATTTTGTTATCAGGTCTTTTATTTTGCCTAACTTTGCCGTTAGGTCTTTCGCCTGATTCGGTCATCAGGTATTTCGCCTGACTTTTGGCGTCAGGTCTTACGCCCAATTTTGTTATCAGGTCTTTTGGTTTTCCTAACTTTGTTGTTAGGTCTTTCGCCTAATTTTGTTATCAGGTCTTTTGTTTTGCCTAACTTTGTTGCTAGGTCTTTTGCCTGACTTTGGCGTCAGGTCTTTCGCCTAATCTTGAGATCAGGTATTTCGGTTTGCCTAACTTTGTCATTAGGTCTTTCGTGCAATTTTGTTACCAGGTCTTTTGTTTTGCCTAACTTTTTCGTTAGGTATTTCGCCTGATTCGGTCATGAGGTCTTTCGCCTGACTTTTGGCATCAGGTCTTTTATCTTCGATGCCTGATTCGGTCATCAGGTCTTTTGCCCAATTTTGTTATCAGGTCTTTTTCTTCGATTTGATTCTAGTAGCCATTCTTTATGAAGAAATGACTTGCTTTTATTGACATACCATTTTGATTACAAGATATGTATAAAACCACCTTAAATGTTCGGAGTTGAATGGACGGGGTAACCTTTCGCCTTCTGTGGTTTCCAAATAGTAAGATCTTGGGGCGTCGATCTCTACTACCTTGTATGGTCTTGCCCACTTAGCTGAAAGCTTGTTTTGGCTGTCCAATCTTGTGAATTCATTCATTCCCATGACCATTTAACCCACAAAAAATTGGTGAGCGCTGACCTTTTTGTTGAAGTATCGAGCGGTCGTCAGTCGCACTTTGGCTTGTGCTTTTTCTGATTGCCACCTCTTTTCTTCTGCCAAGTCGAGGTCTGTTCTGCGCTCGATTTCGTTCGCTTCAGTGTTAAAATGTAGGATTCTGTGGGTTGGCACCGCTATTTCGGCGGGTGCTACTACTTCTGATCCATAAACTAAACTGAAGGGTGTTTCTCCAGTGGCTGCCCATAGTACGTTTTCCAAGTCTTCTGCCCAGTTTCCTTTAGATGCTTGAACCCGTTTCTTGAGTCCTGCTAAAACAACTTTGTTAGATGCTTCAGCTTGTCCATTCGTTTGAGGATGATACACTGAGATGAACCTGTGATCGATATGGTATTCTTCGCAGAGCCATTTAAGCTCTTTACCTACGAATTGTGGACCATTATCGCTGATGAGTATCTTGGGAACGCCAAATCGTGAAAATATGTTGATCTTCAAGAACTTGACCACTTGGAATTCCGTTGTAGAGGCCAAAGCTGTCGCCTCTATCCACTTGGTGAAGTAGTCGATCGCCACTATAATGTGGGTACGTTGCCCAGTACTGATGGGAAAATGACCCAATATGTCTATTCCCCATTGAGAAAATGGCCAGGCGCCCGCCATTGGGGATAGCAGTGTTGGTGGTTGACAGGATCGTGGCTCCAACTGTTTACAAGTCGCGCACTTCTGTGTTAATTCAGCCGCATCTTTGCCCAAGGTTGGCCAGTAGTAGCCGAATCTGAAGATTTTCCGCGTCAATGAGCGTGCACCTTCATGGCATGCGGCAACTCCTTCATGAATTTCACGAAGAACCCTTTCTGTTTCTGGATGAGAGATGCACCCTAGATAGGGAGTTTAGTAGCCTCGCATATAGAGTTCTCCATCTATGATGAAGTAACTTGCTGAGAGGCGTCTTATCCTTGTGGATTCGCCTTCGTCTTCTGGTAGAATTACCTCTTTCAAGAAGTTCTGGAATGGAGTCATCCAGGTAACCTATCCTTGAATGTTGAAGACCTCTGCTCGGTTGTCGAGAACTGAATATAAGGCTATTTCTAGAAATTGCACGTCCTGAATTCTTGTTCCTCTGAACACCAGCTTGCTCAGAGAGTCTTCCATCTGGTTCTCTTGGCGAGGAATAGACTCAATAACGAAATTTGGGATTTCGGCGATGAGTTTCTTGGCAATGTCGAGGTACTTCTTCAACTTTTCCCCCATGCCTCATAAGTGCCATTATCCCGATTGACAATTAGCTTGGAGTCGCTTTTCGCCATGAGTGTTGTTATGCCCATTCCTTTAGCAAGTCTGAGTCCAGTAATAAGAGCCTCGTATTCTGCTTCGTTGTTGGTCGCCTGAAATGTTAGGGCGATCGCATAATTCAAAGGCTCGCCTTCAGGGGAGATGAGAATTAGTCCTGCCCCGAGCCTTCTCTTGAAGAAGATCCATCTGTATAAAGTTCTCAGCTTTGGCTCGTGTTTCCTGATGAACTTGGCCTATTTTCTGCTTCTGCCAAACCATTGCTTGTACTTTCCACTATAAAATCAGTTAGTGCTCGATCACCCATTTGACCATTCTTCCTGAAGAATCTGGTTTCAACAGGAAGTTTTTGAGAGGCTGATTGGTGAGAACCGTAATGTCGTGCGCGTGAAAATAAGGTCTTAGCTTTCGAGCAGTAATAACTAAGGCATAGAGATACTTCTCAATCTGGACATATTTTATTTCTACAGAATTAAACATCTTGCTAACAACATACATTGGACTCTTGACATTTTCTTCTTCCCTTATTAAGACGACACTGGCTGCTACTTCGCTGATGCTTAAGTAAAGGAAGAGCTGCTCGCCAGGAATAGGTTTCGCCAAATCCGGAAGTGTTTGAATATGCTGCTTTAGGGATTGAAAAGCATCCTCGTAGTCTGACGTCCACTCGAACTTGCAGTTGGCCCTGAGAGTCTTGAAGAACGGTAGTGACCTGTCGCTCACCCTGGAAAGGAAACGATTGAGTGCGGCCATGTGACCATTCACACATTGGACCTCCTTATGGTAAGTTTTCGACTTCATCTCCTCAATGGACTTAAGCTTTTCTGGGTTTGCCTCAATGCCACGCTCGCTTACCATAAATCCCAGAAATTTTCCGGACTTGACTCCAAATGCACACTTTGCTGGGTTCAGGCGAACACTGTGCCTCCTTATGCACTCGAAAGCTTCTCGAAGGTCCGCTGTGTGAGGACTTCCCTTGATTGTTTTGACGAGCATGTCGTCCACATAAGCCTCTATATTTCGCCTCAGCATGTCTTGAAACAAGCGGTTTACCATCCGTTGATAGGTCGCCCTGGCGTTGATTAGACCAAAGGGCATCACTTTATAGCAAAGAATGTCCCCGTCTGCATAGAAAGCTGTGTGGTCCTCATCGTCTGGGTGCATCCGGATCTGATTATAGCCTTAATAGGCATCCATGAAGCTCAGCATCTCATGACTAGAGGTTGCATCGACCAACTGATCAATTCGGGGAAGGGGATAGGAATCCTTCGGGCAAGCTCTGTTCAGGTCGCGGAAGTCGATGCACATCCTCCACTTGCCATTCATTGTTTTGACAAGAAGTGGGTTCGCGACCCATCTCTGAAATCTCACCTCCCTCAGAAAATCAGCTTCGATCAGCCTACCTACTTCTTGTCTGATCGCCAAACGCTTGTCTGACCCGAATGACCTCCTTTTTTGAGCGATCGACTTGATAGAGGGGTCTATCCTCAGCTCGTGAGAGATGATGTCAGTATTGATACTCGACATGTCACTGGGTTTCCAGGAGAAAAGTTCTTTAAATTCCTTCAGAAGGGCAGTCATGGCCTGCTTCTGGTCGTCGTTCAAGCTGGTTCTAATGCACACCTTCTTGTCTGGACCGTCAATCTCAACCTCCACTAATTCTTCCATTGGAGCTGGTCGATCCAAGTCCTCACGAGGGTCAGCTGTGATAACCAGGGCATCATTGTGAGGGTGATAGGTGCCAAGTCATCTTCGGAGAATGAAATGACAATGTACTCTTCAGGTCGAGGTCGCTTTCCCAGCTGGACCGCTGTACAAATCTGAGTCGCATAGAGCTCCCATGCAAGTGACCCCTCGCTTCCGGCACCAAGCCCTCCAGCAATAAGGTTGATCACCCTCCTTCTCTAGGATGGTCCGGATTTCTCAGGCGGAGCTGGCGAGTGATTTCGACGTGGTGGTGTTCGATTCCTGTCTCGTCCCGCCACAAATTCTTTCAGGATTCCCCTATGTATCAACTTCTCGATGTCGCACTTGAGGATACGTCAATCATCAGTCTTATGGCCCTTGCACTTGTGATATCTGCAATATCTTTCAGTGTATTTTCCCATAGGCTGACCACTCCTTCAAGGCATCGGTGGCTTTGCCAGAGACCTTATTTCCATCTCGACTAGTACCGCTGAGATCTGCCTGTTGAAAGGCATAAAATACTCGGGGACCTCTGGATTTCTAGGCCCAGTTTTTTTTGTTCGAGGCTTGCTGTCTCGATCTTTCTTTTCCTTCTTACCATCACGTCGGGGCTCAGGAACCACCCTTAGCGAGGTTGTCAGAAAATTGGCATGGCGTTCGCCCTCTAAAGGTCTATGAAACCTTTCGCCCTCGCTGCCAGCTCTTCCATCATTTCAATTTCCTGCACGTGGTAACTGTTGCGCAACTTTCTTGAGTCTTTGTTGGCCACGTTCAGTCCTCGGTAGAAGGCTCGAATAATCTCCCCATTTGCGACCCGGCGATCTATCTCTGTGACGTTTTTTATGAAAACGTCCGTAAAAGTCGGCCAGTGACTCTCCTAGTTGTTGCCTGACTGCATTTAAGGCGACCACACTCTTCATAAGTTGGCACTCACCCATATATCTTTCCAGGAATTTATTCTTCAGCTCTGACCAAGTCCCTATTTATCCTACAGGGAGATCGAAAAACCAAGACAACGCCGAACCTGAAAGGTTCGCCGGAAATAATAAGGTCAAGTGATTCGGATCATTCGACTTAGCCAACAAAAAGGGATCATGCTTGTTGACATGAATAATGGGGTCGCCCCCACCACTGTATTCAGGGATGGCCCTGGCGACGACATCCTTTGGGATTTTGGTGGCGACCAGGTCATTGGTGAAGGGTTGAGTTGATCGCTCCCTGAAGGGAGTTGCGACGGTCGTTCGCCATTCCTGAAGCCTTTTGCTGATAAGCTCCCCCACCTGGTCAAGAGTGCACTGGTTTGGATTCCCTACATTCGGTATGGAACTGGATGGATTGACAGAATATGTGGTTGCTGGTGGCTCAATGGACGTCGGAGGTAAGGACTGGTGTCCCGATGTCATCTCTTGCTCTTCCTGGGGGGTTGTGGTGCCCGGATTTCCAGTTTCTGCTGGCTTGGGCCCGGCAGCTGCGGGGCGAGAGTTTTCCTGAGGAGCAGGGGCTTGTCTACGAGCCTTCCCTAAGATGGCCTACAGAAGCGATATCATCTCCGGGGTTAACTGGATGTTTTCCCTAGCTATATGGACGGTTTGCGGTGCTGGAGTCTCTGTGGCGATGGGAACTGGAGTCGGTCTATAATTGCCGACGTGTTCTCGAGCCGACCTCGGGGGGACGACATTAGGTGCTGCTTGGCTACCATGTTCTTGGTGGAGCGTCGAAGCTGCAGCGGAATCAGAGCTGTCTGAGGACTGCTCATTGGCATGGTTCCGGCGATTGCTTTTGGATTTAGTTTGCATGGCTGTTTTACTCGATTCCCAGACGGTGCCAAATGTTGGATCTTGATTTCCTGAATGCTAGCTTGGAAGTGAATTGAATGTCAATGGAAGGATGAAGATTGCTCTCGCCTTAGCTCCGGTGAACCTGCAGCAAGGGGATCGCAACAGAGGGGGTGTCTCTAGGTCCTTCTACGATGCTTAAATGAGTATATGTGTGTATATGAACTCAAAACGTAACTGAACGTATGTGAACTAGATGTATTTATAGAGTAAAGAGACCAAACCGTTAGAGGCAACAAAATATCTTAATGAATATTGTGTTGGTGAAGATTAGGATAACAGATATTACGGTTATGGCGTAATATTGCAGTTATCGTATGTAATCTTTAGAGAATATGTGCCCGAGATATGCGGGATATCGTGGCCATATCTTTAGTGACGGTTGGCGGGACCAGAGAAGAGAGGTTAGACTTTCTTTGGGCGAGCACTCCTATGGCGAGTAGTAGGAGTCTGCGACTTTGGTTAATGGCGACCGGTGATGGAGCCTTTGGCGTCCACTTTGGCTTGGGCTCGATACTGGGCCGCTTCATGAGGGTTAAATCAACCTTAACATGGGTCAGACCGGTTCGAATGACATGGGTTTTACCCCTGCAAAGTTATTGGGCCTCTGGGCCTTTTCCTTATTGGGCTGTCACTATCAATACCCAACATATAAAAAATTTTATTTTTAAAAATGTATCTTAATGTCAGTATATTACTTGTAATTTAATTTTATTGTTTTGGGACTTTTATTGGTGTCTTATACAATATAAAATTGCTAACAACATTGTAATTTTTGTTTTTTTTAATAATAGTATAATCTATTATGTTTTAACTATACATACGAAATGTATCTATTTTTAATTGGCAACATGTCAACAAAAATATAACATATATTTTTTTAATATTGTCAAAATTTACATTGTTATTTTTATTTTTCAAGTGTTAAATTTTATGTAAAGAATAATTATAATATGGTATGTGTTGGGACAGGAATTCTTAGTTGTTGACTGGACGCTCTGTAAGCGCTGACTGAATGTTGACTGATTGATGAGCAAGTAATTCGTCGTAGGTACGATGAACTTGCAAGAAGGGGGAACGCATCAGAAGTGGTTCCTTTGTGTCCTACTCCGATGCTTAAATGAGTATACTGTTGTTGTATGAACTCTTAATGTGATTAATGTATGTAAAGCAAGAGTATTTATAGGGGTGAAACATCAAACCATTTTAGGCAACCGAATCTTCGTGTACATTTGCTGTTGTGGCTATAAAGATAGCGGATATTACTGTTATCACGCAATATTGCAATTACCTTATAAGTTCTTTGTGGAATATGTGCTTGAGATATGCGGGCAATATTGCTGATTATTTAGAGTCGTTTGTGGGACCAGAGGTGAGAGGTTGTGCTCTCTTGGCGAGCGCTCCCATGACGATCACTTGGGAGGCGTTGAGTAAGGTCTTGGCTACCATTGGATACTTTAGCAACCACTTCAATTTCGTGTTGGTGTTGGACAACTCTGTGGGTTCCAGTTTCTTCTTAGTGTGGGTCGGCTCAGTCTTAAAATGTTTGGATATGACCCCTCTGATATTATATTGGGTCGAGATGGCCTTGTGGACTTTGTGTCAGATTGGGTCATTACTATCGGTACCCATCATTTTCCCTCGAAGCTCGGGTGAAGAAGCTTTAGTCGAGCTTGACTTGTTAGGAAGGGTTGAGTTAGTGGCGTCTGGTTGGGTGTTTGACGATGCTCTGTTTGAGTTATACTCTGTGTTGCTCCATACACTTTGGAAACCGTTTTTTATTCCCAGGATTTTGGATTGCTGATTCTTTATCCTTTCGTGAACACTTTCATTGCTATGGTTTGGGATTGCTCATTCTCTACCCTTTTGGCGAACGCTTTGGTTCGTAGGGTTTACGAATTTAATGAGTACATTGACTGGAGACGTTTAAGTCAAACAAACGTCTGTGCATGCGCGTCTCTTCAACTTCTGTACTAGGTGGGATAGGCTGACATATATTTCGTACTGTTCCGTCCCTTTGCCTCCTCGATGTAACTCTTCATCTTCTGACGTTTCTTCGAATTCTACCCAAAAGAGGTAATCATTGCTTGAGATTTTTGCAGGCAACCGTTCGACTTTTCCATCTTTCTCCATAGAAAGCCATCTTTTGGCATTTTGCCCACTACGCGTTCTACGTTTTTCATCTCCAAATTTTTCAAGTGTTTATCACTCTTCTCCAGTACCCCAGCCTTCCTTGCTCATACTCATCTTTCAACCCTTTCACCAAGGTTCCATCTTTTTTAACAGCAATGGCGGGAAATAAGAACCAAACTTCTGGAAAAGTTTTTTTTTTCAAAACCCTCTTCTGTCCATTCCTCTTCCAGACAGAGGGTGACGACCCTTACGACTTCTAAAGCCCCTCTTACTATTAGGGACTCTTCTCGGGGTTTCAACACCTCGACATTGGTCCAGGGGGCGCGGTGCCAAAATTGATTCCTGGGAATAGGGCTGACAATTTCTTACACGACACGATTTGCTTTAAAGCGTATATGAGTTTGACCTTAACGAATTCTGTGTCTAATACGTTTATACACGATTAATAATCGTGTCCAAACACCTCATATTTGCAAAATTCTATATAAACACGATTAACTAATCGTGTCTAATTGTGTCGTGTATATCGGTGACATGAATAGAGACACGTTTAACTAATCCTATCTAATCGTGTAACTATGTGACATGTTTATACACATATAAATCCATCTACAAATTCACCTTTGGATTAAAATAATCCAACGACATGGGAGAAAAACGTTGTCTAATTGTACTCAGGCTTTGCAGACTCTAATCTCAACATCTCACCAAAGAAGCAATGTAGACTTAAATTTTCATGTTCTACTTTTTGAAAATTGAAACACTTCTCACCATCTCCCCATCTAGTGTCGTCTCGAGCTTCCCCTGCGAGCTTCGTCACGTGAGCTTCCCCTGCAAACTCCTTCGTGACGTGAGCTTCCCCTGCGAGCTGCTAGTGACATCCCGATCTCCATCTCGGCAGGTGGCAGTGGTGCTAAGACTGCGTCGCTTCCCTAGGGTTGGAGATGGGAGATGACAAATCTCCGATCCCGAAATCCACGAGGGAGAGATATCGAGAACTGCTTATTCCGGTAGCTGAATCCGTCGAAGATGAGTTCTCATCCAAGGCTTCCTCGTCCTCATCGATTTCACATCATTTTGGGCACGAGCTGATCAACATTTAACTGCTGAGCGTATCATTTAATGGGTTTTCTTAATTTTTGGTTCAATAGTGACTGGTTACTTGATCAGAGGATTTCATGGGATAAAGGAAATACATTCACACGAGATCCATAGGATATGATTTGTAAATGCTTTTCGTTGACATTGTTAATTTTGGTAAACTAGTGAGAAAAATTGATGAGTTTAAATGACCTTTCTTCCTGATTATGATTGCATGAAATCTCTTAAAGCAAGAAACTAGAGAATGATTCTGGACTTGGAAGGACTTGAAAGTGCATGTTTTTTTTAATTGCAATTTCTTCAATCAAGTTTGAATTTTGTAAAATCAGCAACTGCATGCCTTGGTAATTGTAAATTGTAATGATGTGCTCAAATGCAATGCAGTATTTTCTTGATCTGCAATGAACAAGAAGGATATTTTCTTGATCTTCTCAAATGCAATGTTGTATAATGATGTGTAGTAAAGTCTGTTAATCGTGTCGTGTTTAAACGTGGTGTGTTGTGTTTAATTTTGTCGTATTCAATAGTTACGTGTTGTTTCATGTCGTATAACACGACATATTTTTTATTATTTTCTTTCCCAATAAAGTTAATCATGTCATGTGTCGTGTCACGTGTGATCTGCTACTTATTCGTGTCGTGTTTGTGTATGAAGTTTTGAGACACGTTAAGACCTACCCGTTTAGCATGGCACATGTTAAGACATGACACGATTAGACACGATTATGACCCCTACTTAGGAGTAACACCACCACAACCATTGTGGTGGACACTACTGTGGCCAACGTGCATACCTTCTCCCCTATATGTAATTTTTCTTATTCATTCTTTCCTTGCGATATGGTTTATCTTTGGCGGTATCTTTAGTCTTGCTCTTACCTTTATCATGGTGCTTATATAGCAAGGCTAATGAACTGAGGTCGGTTTAGTTTAAGGTTGTGGTTGCCCAGGAGGGCGTAAGAGAAGTTGACGCCCCTATGTATCCAGGTTTAGGGCTGCCTTACCCGAGGGAAGGAGAGGTTTACATTTATGCGACCCAGATCGATGCTGGGTTGCGGTTTCCATTGTGTGAGAACCTGCAGGAGCTTTGCTACTATTATAGGATAACTCCTAGGCAACTGATACCCAATGCCCTCAGGATGTGCGTAGGGTTAAAAATCATGTGTGTGCGTAAAGGGCGGATGTACTCACTTTCTTTGTTCACGTGTTTTTAGCGCCTGGCTCAGGGGACAACTTCCTTAATCACTTTCAGACCCGGTGGCCAAAGTTCGGAGAATGGAGAGCCAAGGCATGGAACTTGAACTTCCATTTATTCATAGTGGGCGACTTCCGGGTCACCAACTCGAATTATAATAAGTTTTACTTCTTTTATAAAGGAGGTGTTCCTTAGGATCTTCATCAGTCGGGGCGAGACCTGGCTCAAAGCTTTAGTGAGTTGTCGGGGCATGATAGGAACGCCATTGACGATCTATTCCAGCGTCACTGGCAAACTGGTCTTCTGTTGGGTCCACTCAGTGTCGGAGACTTCAAAGTTCATGCTTCAATTGGAGAGTATTCCACAGTTCTCGCCAGTTTCTATTGACTGGGTAATCTTCTAACTTTTCATTTTTCTGCCTTAAGTGTTGTAGGCACTCAGGGACCTAAACTCCTTAGCATGTTTGGAAAACATGCTAAGACGGAGCTGTCCGCGGCCCAAGTCACATTGAGTCTTCATCCTCTTCCTGCAAAGAACTCAACCAAGTGTAAGCTTAAGGAGGAACATTCCAGGACCACCTCTTGCAATCGCATGAGAAGTATTTTAAGTTTGTCTTCTCTTATTCTTCTCTCTTTGGCTTGTCGCTTGCCATGATTGACAACTTCTTTTCTTGTTTTTAGGGAGGGCCCCAACCACTGTTGCTGTCCCTCAGAAGAAGGCGAGGGGTCTGACTGAGGATCGGAGTTTTGCTGTTGGGAGTTCATCCTTCTGTAGAAGTGAGGCTCCTGTTTCTCTTGAGCCTGTTATTTCCCCTGTGGGCGACCGTGCTAACCATAACTCCTGAAGGGTGGCTGGGCCACTACTTAGAAGGTTCCCTTCACTAGGGAGTAATGTACGTTGCTATCTCTTCATGAACCGTCGAAGGGGGTTGAACCAAGGGGTCTTTGGGCCCATTATCTTTCTCTCTGGGAGATGGAGATTTCTGATAAGATAGTGTTGGAGGGAAACCCGGACCTCTGCATGCACCTACTGAACGGGATCCTCTCTTCTCAGGATCGGGGGTAGGTCCCAGTAGAGCTGAACGCTATCAAGGTCATTATGAGGACGCATTTTGAGCGTCTAGCCCATGTAAACTTTACTTCTGCTCCTTATTAATTTCTCTTTTGTTGCATTTTTGGCTCCTCGATTCTTCTAACTTTTCCCCCTTTGCCCTTTATCATCTCGTCATCGCGGAGACAACGACCAAGCGTGTTGGTATTCTCAAGTAAACCGAGAATTTAAGCTTAAATGAAACGATAATGCATAGAACTTCATATTTTGATTCATACGGTAAAAGCTTGATAACCATTACAGATGTATCACTATTCAACTATATAGAGAAGAAACTAACGATAATTACAATAGTAGCGCTTAACAAATCACTATTGACAATTGATCCTCAAACTTTCTATATTTGTCTTATATCCTAATATTACCCTATCCAGATTGGGTCGAAAGAGATAAGGCTACACCATTGTAGAATCACCAAGCAGAGTAGTACAACGATATTCAAGGAGTGTTCATTCAGCTTCTGAAAAACCAGTAGTATAGAGAAATAACAGATAGAGACAGACGCAATTCTACCAACGATAGTCAAAATGTGTTGTTGCAATATAGCTGTCTACAGTATTGACTTAATATCATAGGTAAAACTCAAGTAGTTGTTACTAAATCGAATACCCACATGTCAAACTCACAGAAAGAGCGGATTTTACCAAAAACTAAAGTTTATGAAGAACAAGGTCCCTAGCTGCATCCTCGACCCCGAACAAGGCGGAGTCTTCTGAAGAACACCAAAACCCATACTTCTATGTGATTCACTACCGAGACAAATCAATGCCACTTTGATTTTTGATTTATGCACTTTCCCTGCATCTTTAGCCTTTCTTCTGCAGAATCGCGGAGCTTATTTACGACAAGGTAATGTTTTATGCTCAACTGTTGTTTCAACGTGTAATTGATTGAGCTGCCGATTGTGTGGTTGAAAGTGATGACCATGTCTTTCATTGTGTTTACAATAAGTAAGGATCAGTTTCATTTTTCCGTTGACTGGTTGAATTTGTGTATGTGAGTCCAAAACGTCATGCGACTTGTATTGCTTATTTGTTCAGGTAGAGATAACAACATGAGGTTCGTTTCACCCAATTGCTGTAATTGAGATTGTAAGATTGCTGTTCTGTTACAACAATTGAATGTCGTAAAGTCGTTGTTGAATTCAGTTGTTTAGTTAAATGCATTGTCGGTTCGATTGATGCTGCTAGTTCAACGTATTAATACAGTAGTTGACAACTGATTAAAATAGTACGATACTTTCCACTAACTTCAAGACTGCAAAGATGCTTCATGTCTCCTAAAACAGCTGCATCTATGACTTGGCACCATACAGACCGAGTAAAAGATGGTGTACTACGACGTCCTGTCGATACAGAGGCTTGAAGGAAACTTGACAGCGTCTTCCTTTCTTTTAGGGCAGAGCCACACAATACATGTCTTGGGTTAGCTACAGATGGGTTTGATCATTATAGCGATAAGAGTCACCCATACATCATGTGACTAGTTGTTCTGATTCCCTATAATGTCGCACCGGAGATCTGCCTGCAAGATACCAATTACATATTGTCAATGTTGATTTCTGGGCCAAATGCCCCAACAAATGATATTGATGTGTATCTGCAGTCGTTGATAGATGAGTTGAACGACTTATGTGTGAATGGTGTGTTAACATATGATGCACATCGTAAAGAGAACTTCCAAATGCATGTTGCTATACTATGGACAATAAATGATCTCCCTGCTTATGCGAACTTGTCCGGTTGGGGTACTTATGGTAACCTGGCATGTCCAATATGCCCAATGGACACCCATTACATCTGTTTAAAACATGGGAGGAAATGTTCCTTTGTGGGGGATAGACGATTCCTACTGACCGACCATCCATGGACGAGAAACAAAAGCGTGATTGATAGAACATAGGAGTTAAGGAGTTCCCCACAAAGACGTTCGGGGGATGAGGTGTTCAGACAGTTACAATGCCTTCAACCAGTCACATTTGGTAAAACGCATCTACCCACGAAGGTTGGAGTAGACTCAGTCATTGGAAATTGGAAAACGAAAAGCATATTCTTCAACTTAACTTACTGGGTTCAATTTTCAATTCCTCATAACTTGGATGTTATGCACATCGAGAAAAACGTTTGTGACAACCTCATTGGGATACTACTAGGTGTTGTTGGAAAAACAAATGACAATCTGAATGCCAGACTTGACTTGCAGGTGTTAGGCATAAGAACATCGTTGCATCCTGTTCGTAGGGGATCTAAGTTGGTATTACCATCGGCTTGCTATTCCCTTTCGAAACAACAAAAGACGAAGCTATGTGAGTTCCTCAAAAACTTGCGATTGCCTAGTGGTTATTCTCCAAACGTCTCTCGTTGTGTGAAGTTGAAAGACAAAAAGTTGATCGGTAGGAAAAGTCAGGACTACCATGTGTTAATGCAACACATATTGTCTGTAGCAATTAAGGGATTACTATCCAAACATGTATGCAAAGCATTGATAGACGTGAGAAATACATTTAAAGTGTTATCCTCTAAGGAGTTGCACATGTCTGATCTAATGAAAATGGAGACGCAATTACCAATCACATTGTGCAACCTAGAGAAAATCTTTCCATGATCATTCTTCAACATCACCGTGCATTTGATAACTCACCTAGCAGAAGAGACAAAACTAACAGGGCCAGTTCAATACCGTTGGATGTACTCCATTGAAAGGTGAGTACTATTCTATTTAAATTTGATGTGTTTTAATATGTCCCTATAATGTTATGACATGCTACTGTTATAGGATCATGGGGATAATGAAGTCATTCGTTCGCAATAGAAGTTGGTCGGAAGGGTCACTAGTAGATGGTTATATTGATCTAGAGTGTTTGACATTCTGTTTAAGATATTTACATGACATTGAGACTAAATTTACACAACAAGTGCCCGCTTTTTCTCAAGAGGTTGTTAGGGTGTGGACAAGCAGGTTAAGCATCTTTCATCATGTTAGAGAACCCATAGGTCGTGCAGTTGTCTGTGAACTCGCCAACGATTAATGGGGACAGTATCAACGATACGTTCTCAATCAATATGAAGAGGTCAAGCCCTTCATAAAGTAAGTCCTTAAATATGTTCTTCCTTCCATTTGTACGTCTGTTTTATTAAGTGAACACAAGCGGCAACTAATTGGAGCCGGGGTTAACAGGCGGGGCATCAATGTTATGAACAATAGAACATACATCCAGTGGTTAGAAGGAAGGGTATGAAATCATTAACCCCATTCTTTACGGTATGTATGACATCGATGAAACGATTGAAATGTATGTTGGTTTAGGTTGATCGAATGGTTGGACCACATGCCGATGATAAAACCCTTCAGCTTAAGGCAGTATCACAAGGTCCACTATATGGCGTGAAGACATACAGTGGATATAAAGCTAATGGGTTCATTTTCCGCACGAAAGATTGTTCAAAGATTAGGAACTTTGAGAACAGTGGTGTCTTATGCAAATATGATACAACGTGCTATGCTAGTTCATCCGACAACAACCCCATATAAGGGGTTATTGACTATTATGAAGTTTTAAGGGAAGTAGTTGAGCTTCAATATCTTGGAGATCTCGCCATTGTTGTGTTCAAATGTGACTGGTACAACGTACCCTCATCAGCCAATGGCATGAAGGTGGATGAGTACGGTTTTGTCTGTGTTAACACAACAAACTATTTGTCCACAGATGAACCATTTATATTGGCATCACAAGCAACATAGGTTTTCTACTTGCCCGGCAATACTAAGAAAGATTGGAGCATGGTTTTGACTGCAGAGGCAAAAAGGAAGTTCGTTCTTGGCGAACAAATGTCTGGAGAAGCTGTGGAGCCATACCAGGAAATAACTGTTGTAGTGGTACTGGATGTCCTTGATGTAGATCAGAACGATGAGGAGCTCGACTGATGTAGGAACAACATTGATCCTCAAGAGGTAGCATCTGATCTCATTAATAATGCCATACTTAACAATGAAACTCAAGTAGGCAAAGAAGTTCTTGAAGAAGACAACAAAACTGACGAAGTCTTGAATGGTAATGATTATTCTTCAACTGGTGCACCCGACTCATAGTTAGAGGAAGACTTGTATGACTCCGAGAATGACTTAGGGTCTTCATCCAATGATGACCCGGAAGATGACTGATGAAGCATTCACTTGATGTACAACACGCTAATTAAGTTTGGGGAAACTTGTTGTATGTTCTTTACTTTGTGTATAATGATTCGTTTCTTGCATTTGCAGTTCCTCTAACTTATGAGACGGTTTAACAAATGTATACATTGGTTATGTGTTTTGATTACCTTATTCGTGATGTTAGACAGTCGTTCTTGGCTTGGATTACCTTTTGACATTTGCATTTGAAATTGTATCTGCTGTGGAAACAGGTCATGTCTGGTTATGCAGTACAACTCCAGAGGTATTTGAAGAAACAAGTTGGGTCTGCAGTCTACATTAGGTTTGGTTCATGATGGAGTTCAATCAACAGGTATGCAGTCAACATTATGTCCAAGATGTTTGATCAGGTATTCCAGATTTGGACTTCATGGTGGACTTCAATCAGCAACTCTAAAAGTTTTTTTCACCATTCAGTCGATCACGTATTCCATATGTCATATAACATATTGTTGGTAGATGAAAATTCACCATTCCATGTGTGGTCCCCTGTTTCATCCTGTTTCGGCAATTGCACTTTGTGTGTTGGAGCCTTAAATGTGAAAAACGATCCCAACTCAGTTCAAGAAAAGGTTAGATACCAACTGATTTGCTATCTTATTACTTGTAGCAGACAAAAAATTTCAGAATTTATAAGTGTGACTGAGGAACAACTACTGGAAACTTCAAGTTGAAGATAAGTGTAATTGTTTTGTTTTCTCCTCCAGCCATAAAAGTGAATAATCGAATTCATACTGTTGTTCTTCTACTGCCCCGGTTTTGTGGCAAAGCATCTGGTCGACTGAATATCTGTATGGATAAACTAGTCCTATTTTGTCCTTATGCGGTTTCAAACGATCCCAACATGTGTGTTTATGCAGAATGAGCAGCTCTGGTTCATGACACATGATGTTTATGTAGAATGACTAGCTTAGTGTTTATCAATTGCATACTGAGTTAAATTGCAGTGTTCAATTTCAATGAAGCAGCATAAGGACAAGCGTTGACCAACTTGAGTGAATCATAAGGACAAGCCTTGACCAGCCTCTGAGAATTTCTTATGCAGTATTTTTGCAGATTAACTGAAATTGCAGTACATGTTCAAGGTTGTGTTTCACAAACACACGGTTTGGTGTTATGTTTTTTATTATTATAATTTATTTCCAATGAAATATATCAGTATTATTCAGGTTGGAACAAAATAATAAAATTTTAATTACAATGTTGTAATTATAAATGCATATTAATTTCAACAAAAATGATAAAAAAATACATTATAATACGAAATGATGCAATAATATTTAAATAAAATTAAGTAAAATATATTGGAATTGTTAACTATGTTAACAAATTGTCATCTAATTTGACCATAACTAATTTTCTCTTAATAAGTTCTTTATGAAAACCTATAAATTCATATTGAAGAATATTAAATTTGAAAACAACGGTAGTTAGCGGACCTCTATGTCCTAACTCAAACTAATTTTCGAGATCTCTTCCACATAGAAAGAGTATAAGTATTTTGTGTCATATATTGACATAGTTCAGTAAATAGCTTAGTGTATCTAAAAAGATAAACAATTAGTAATACACTTTTTTTGGGGAAGAGATATGTGTGTCGGAAGTTTGAGATAACAAACTAAGTTACTAACATTTAAATATTTTAGGTTCCAACTTTGAAGAAGACTGAATGAAAGTTAAAAAAAAAACATTCAGCTTAAAATATATTCAACTTCGACACTCTGAAAAATATTTTAGGAGTTTCTGCATGACAAGAATAAAAACTTCATTAACCAGAAGTTGCAGAAAATGTAAAAACTACACAGTAGTTTAAATATATGGTAAAATACGAGTTTCCCCCCTAAAGTTTAATCTGTTTTTAAGTTTCCCTCTTAATGTTTAAAATTTTAAATTTTAGTCTTAATATTTTAGCCAAATGAAAAATACCCCATTTCCGTCAGTTGACCGTTTATTACTGGCGGAATGCTCGTCATGTGTGTGGCATGTGATATTTTAAAGGACAAAAGTTACGAAATTGACCTCCAAATTGCTTTCACAATACCTTCTTCCTCGGTGGCCTTCACCCTCAACAAAAACACCCTTCATAAAAGAGACATCTTTTATCGTCCGAAGAAAGGCCGATTTGTTTCAGCGAGGAGGTCGTCAGATCAGTCCGGAGAGCCACCTTAACTGAGGGAACTGTAATTTTTTTTTCTAAAATGGTTATGAAAACCATTTTGTCAAGCCGTATGATGATTTCCAATTTCATTATTAAGCACAACAACCCTTCTCATTCATTCCCTTCATCAAATTCCTCTCTTTCTTCTCCTCAAAACATTAAGCCTTAATCTTCTTCCGCCGCCAACACCGAAGGATGAGAAAACTTAAGCCCAATAAGTCATAAATCAGTTCAAGGATCGACTCTGTTATTGGGGTGGGGGAATGTGAACTAGAAGGGAACAGAAGTAAGTTGATTAGTTGATACTTAGTTTCCTCATGTATGTTAAGACTATAACCGTCAACCAAACCAGTGCTAATAGAATACAAACATGTTAAGCATCTCAAAACTAATTCGAGAAGCGCCAAATTATCAGCAAATCACTTACACATACAAATCAACCATTAACGGAGAATCAAGCAATTTAACCATAAAATTGACATTGTACATTTGTACTTAATGCTAAAAGCTCATAATAAACCTCCCAAAGTACCAGGTGTTCTCTTCACTTAATTGTGTCAGCGTAACATACTGGGTGAAAACCCCTAGAAAGCACAACTCTGCTCCTCAGCCGCCATTCTATTAAGGGAGGTGAGCTGCTGCTGTAACCGCTGCTGACGCTTCTGATACTCACGGACAACGCAAAACATATGCAGCACGCATTGCATTGCGTAACCAATGATCCAAGCTCTAAGCGGCATGGACGACTTCTCCTTCTAGCTTATCACCAGGACCGACACGGCAACCACCACGAACGCGAAGTTCCAGATAACATCGACGATCACCACGGGTCTGGAGTATGCCCAGTCACTCTACCTCTCCTCCAGTTGGTCGGCAACAGACTCTCAAACCAGCATCGACGGTTCGCGCATCAGTTTGTGACTGCTGGCATGACAGAGGAACCGAGCCGCCTCTCGGAGGCTCTACCCATGTCGGATCGTGCGGTTGTTTGTAGGGCTTTGGTCCTCGACGGAAAGAGGCTCCGATAGAAGATGTGTGAGGTCAGCAACGATGTCATCATCAGAGGATCGAGGCGTAGACATGGATAAAGGCGACGAGACGAGAGAAGATTGAAATGGAAGAGTGGAGGATGAAGGAAGTGTGGCAGTAGGAGTGATAAGATGAATATTGTTGCTGGATGAAGGGAATGGGGATGGAGTTGAAATGCAGAGGATGAAGACGAAGGGCAATTTCGTCACTAAGACACCACGTGCCATACACATGACGAAGAATCTGTCTGGTGAAGCTTCTGGCTGGTAACCCATACCTTCCCTGTATTGGTGAAGCTTCTTCCTATACTATTCTTACTTCTGGATCAACTTCATTGTCTGTCTCATTGTTATTAAGTATAGGGAATACCGCAAAAGGACTACTAACCACAGGAATATTCGTCGGGGTTGACAGGTCTGAAGCATCTGAAACTTGTACTACAGGAGTCGACGTCTCGATGGTTCCGTCTACTTTCTATTTTGGGACTAACTCTGGCCACACTAAAGTGGTCAATCAATCTGATGGGCTACTACTAAGACTCTCCACCTGACCAGAAGATTTGGTTGAATAATAAAATTCTGTCTCAAGGAAGTTACAGTTCATCATGGTATAAATACGATGAATGTTAGGATTATAACAGCGGTAGCCTTTCTGATGAATCTCATACCCCACAAAGACACACTAAACTGAACAGGGATCAAAGTTGGAACGATATGTCTTTGGAATATGCACAAAGATAGAACACCAAAAAATACGTGGTTGGAGTGTCAAGCCTGTGGAAACACTCATATGATTAGATAGGACATAAAGTGGAGTTTGAAAATTTATCACATTACTGGGAAGACTATTAAGGATATATACAGATATTGCCACTGCTTTTGGACAAAATGAAGTTGGAACATTTGATTCAAGGATCATTGCCCTCGTCATTTCAAGGATGTGACGATTCTTTCGTTCAGCTACCCCATTCTGTTACACAAGAGGTTTGGTGAATGATGCCTTTTTCTTAAAGGAACTGTTTAAGGCCAGAGTTCACAAATTCTCCTCTGTTATTGGATCGAGGGACTTGTATTTGGGTTTTAAACTAGGTGAGTACTAAGTTGTGAAATTCTACAAACTTAGATGAGACTTCTGACTTGTGTCTCGGAATTTAAACCCAAGTCATACGAGAATAATCATCAATAAATAGTACGAAGTATTTAAACCCATTATTTGACATGCATATACCATTGTTTGGAGCGGGAACCCACACATCAGAATGAATAAGAGAAAAAACAGACTTAGCTCTAGAATCTGACTGAGAATATGAATGTTTATGACTCTTAGCAAGGATGGATGTTTCACATACAATATTTTTATTAAATGGAAACAAACTCAGAAATAATTTATTAAGATACCCCATGGATGGATGACCCAATCGTCGATGCCACAACCATTGTTGCCTAGTGACTATCCCGTAATGCAGTTTCGTGTTGAGTCACTTCATCCACGTAGTACAAGCCTTGATGTTAAACACCACGTCCAATAACCTTCCCCGACCGAATATCCTGTAGTAGACAAAAACTTGGATACATTAGTACCATGCAATTTAACTCCCTTGTGACATGGCTAATAGAGAGTAATTTGTAGGATAAATCTGGCACGTATAAACAATTATGTAATTGAACCGTCGGGGATAGAGCAATTGTTCCTGCTCCATGAACCGGGGTGAGTTCTCCATTTGCGGTTTGTATCATATTCCTTCCAGGCATAGACTGACTAAAAATCATTTCTATCATATGTCATTGTATTTGTAGCTCTACAATCAAATAACTAGCGATTTATTTTTTCCAGTTTAGATTCCTAAGTGATATTTGCCTGAGCGGTATAAGCTGCTTTCCCAAAAAACAATATACCTGGTTTTTCATACTTAATAAATGAGGGACTATTATGGAAATTCGGCAAAATATAGGGACTTAAATTAGGATTAAATGATGAAGGGTAGGAAGGTAATTTCCCTCCTAACCCTTTAACTTCTTCGGGGGCACCAATAGAAGCCCTAGCCGTGTTCACCATTTCCTCTCTGCTGGAGAGAGCCGCAGGTTTCATTTCCTCATCGGTGCCCTTCTCTGATCCGTCACGGTTAATCGCCGCCGTATGGCTGCACCGAATGGTCTTTCGGTCGAAGTTGTCGCTCCGTGATGGCCTTCCTCCTCCGGCGAGCATCAGGGGCTTGGTGGCTCCCGATTGCGTGGTGATTAGCGATTCTTCTGAGCGAGGCTTGACAGCTAGGCCAGCTCCGATTCCGATCCCGATTCCACCACTCAAAGGTCCAGTATCTTTTCTTGTGACCCCCATCACATTCCTTCGGTCCCTCTCCGATCGAATGGTTACATAAGCAGCCTCCACCTCCGGTAATGGGTTATCCCTGAGTAAGTCCCTCTTTTCTTGATCGAATTCATCGTTTACGACATTTAGGAATTGGTAGAGTTTAGTCTCTGCCCTTTTTGTGTTCCATATTGCGATATCCTCCGGATACTTCATTGGGTTCGGATCTCTCAGCTCGATTTCCCTCCATAATCGTTGCAATTTGTTGTATAGGGTTTCCAGAGAATCATTACCATGTTTTGTGTTGTTTGTTCGTACGATTAAGTCGAACAATTAGATACCATCCTTGCTTTTGCTATAAGTTGTAGATAACCCCTTCCACAGGTCCTTAGCCGTAGGAAACTCTACATATTGGTGCACCAGGTCAGGCTCCATATTGTCGAGCATCCACGAACACACAACCAAATCGTCTTGTTCCCATTGTGGAAACTCGAGATCTTCGGTTGTGGGGGGTTATGGTATACCCGTGAGATGATGAAGCTTTCTACTACAATGAGAAAAACACATGGGCCACAGCCACCCACAATTGGCTATGAATTAATGAGAGTTTTTCTAGGTTGAAACCTTGAAAGGGAAACCCGGAAAAAATTAGAGAGGTATGATTGTAAACTTGAAAATCATAATCATGGCAAAAAGTGAGGAAAATTCCTGATGGGATGAAAACCTTTAGAGGCAGTCCATGCAAAAATAGAGAAATTGAGAGGCACAATCAGAAAAATCTCATAAGGATTACTGTGGCAAAAGGAGAGAACATAGAGAGAGAAAAAAATCCTTCTAGGTCGTAGCACAATGCGCATCCTAAGCAAAAGTTAGGGAAAACATTTCATATCATCATCCAGGTGTTAACCCCCAATGTTCAAATTCACACTATCCCAGTTATGCTATACTTTGGTCTCTCCAAGTTGGTTTCTAGTAGCTCAACGTTGTCCCAAATATGCTTATTACTAGATATCTTCACACAAACGACGCAACGCTGTCCCAGTTATGCTAGTCGTCCTGCCATCACAAGCGTAATCCTCGTGTCCAAAGTTGCGCTGTTCCAGATATGCTAGCCTTTAGCTCACTCTAGTTGATCAACTATAGCTCTGCGATGTCCCTGATATGCTCTCTATTAGTTGCCATATTCAGAAGACGCAGCGCTGTCCCATAAATGCTAGTCGTCTTGCCATCACAGGTATAATCCTGCTTTTAAAGTTGCGCTATCCCACACATGCTAATCTTTGGCTTCCTCCAGTTGACCTTGAGTAACTATGCTCTATCCCTAATATGTTTGCTACTAGTTACCATCTTCAGAAGACGCAGTGTTGTCCGAGATATGCTAGTCGTCTTTCCATCACACGCAAAACCCCGCTTCAAAAGTCACGTTATCCCAGATATACTAATCTTTGGCTTGGTACAGTTGGTTTCAAGTAGCTCCGCACTATCCCAGAAGGCGTAATGTTGTCCCACATATGCTAGCTGCCAAGCCATCCCAAATGTTTCATTTTCCCAAAGTTGTGCTCTCCATAATATATTATTTTTTGGCTCGTTCATGTTGAAGACGGAACGTTGTCCCAGATATGCAGTTTTCAAACATGTTCATCGGCGCAACGCTATCCCAGATATGCTATTCACCACACCATAAGCACGTCAACTGATTTAGAAAGTTTCTAGCCCAAAATCGATGTCACCTTATCCTTGGATAAGCACTCCTCGAATATGTTCTCCATGTGCATGTCCTAATTGGGGCAAACTGTAGACACTCGATTTTGACCAAGATATGAAGTGTTCAGGATCGCGACACGTGGCGCACCATTATAAAGATTCCAGATATGGCGAGTTACGAATCTTCCAAAAAAGGTTTCGTGCAGATTTAGTAGATTAATATATAAGGTATATTGTGAAATATTTAGAGAATATTTTATATTGTATAATATATCTTATTGCATATACACTTCCTAGTTTAGAAAACCCTAGGAACTTGGATAAATAGGAGTGTTATGCACTGTGTAAAAGGAGGGAACATAATTTTTTTTTTTTAAAGGATAAGCTATCTCGATCGATTCCATTACACCATTGCTCCAAGAAGTTCCCCATGTATATGATTCTTGTTTATTTATGCATAAAATATCTATCTCTATAATATTTATATATATATCTATATATGTTGTTATAATACATTAATTATCTCCATGTTAGGTTAAGTTTATATATATATATATCAATGTTTAGTTATTTATTTAGATTGTTTAACTTTTTGTCTTATATTTTCTTTACCATTTAATTAATTGATACTTTTATTATTAAGATATTGAATTGTGGCAATATTAGTTCTTGTACTCTCACCCTTTATATATATACATATTTCATGCTTGTGTATTTGTTTTTATAATTTGATCCTAACTCGTAAATAATTTAAATTTCTTATAATCAATATATTGTTATTTTTGTAAATATATTTTAAAGAATGATAAATTAAGCGAATAAAGTACTGAAAGGGCAAAATTTCAGCTATATATTTATTCCGTAACAGAATCCCTGAACTCTAATCTTTGAACGTAGACCGTTTTGAAATCCTAAGTTTTTAATTTAATTATTTTCCTAGGCAAACAAGGTTTCTAGTTAGACTTAATTAACTAGTGGTAACTGTAATTTTTATATTCAAATATCGCCTTTAAGTCAGATTTTAGGTCTGACAGAAAAGAACAAGCAGACTTGTTGGAGTTGGCAATGCAACAAACACCTGCAGAACACTAAAAAATGTTCATCGGAAAAACAGCACCAGAAAACGTTCAATAGACAGCACTGAAGATAAGCAATAGCCAAATGGAGGAGAACAGATAAACAGGAAAGCAGGACATAACAGACAATCAAATTGCAAGTTAAATTATACAAGTTGAACTAAGTAATGAAAGCACAGAAGGAGTTGATACTCATTCCCGATTGAAAACATGCATGCATAGAAAGCTCTGGTACCATGTTGGTATTCTCAAGTAAACCGAGAATTCAAGCTTAAATGAAAAGATAATGCATAGAACTTCATGTTTTGAATTATACGATGAAAGCTTGATAACCATTACAGGCGCAACACTGTTCAACTATATAGAGAAGAAACTAATGATTATTACAATAGTAGCCCTTAACTAATGATTAATGACAATTGAGCCTCAAACTTTCTATCTATGCCTTATATCCTAATATAGCGAATGGTGGGGGAGCTCGTCGATAAGCAGTGTGATCTATTTATCGATCTAGAACAGTACAGAAGCTTGGGGTTCGACCCTGCTGGTGTCAAAGAGCTGAAGCAGAAGGTTGAAGCCTCAACTGGGCTAGTGGAGTAGGCCCGACGGGTCGGGTTGGGCAAAAAGTAATTTGCCCGAAAGAACTTAACCGTACCTTTAGCGAACCGTACCACTTCCAAACCGGTTCACAAAACAAATAGTTTTCCAGTAGAAGTATGAAGTGGTTCTGATGGACCACAAAAAACTGATTCACATATGGTAAACCGTACCACTTCTTGAGCCGGTTTTAATATACTATTATATTTAATAAAATATTTAAGTAATAGTTCAAACCTAAATCAGAGTAAATCTGATTGTCTGATTCATTCCGTTCGGCAACCGTACCTTACCACTTCTTCCCAGTCGACAGTCCCACTTCGACTTCGGCACGGCTGATGACTCTGGTTCTTCGTTTTCGTCTGGCACAGATCCAGTTCTTCGTCTGAATTCGTCAGTACTGTTCTTCGTCTTCCTTTTTGAGTTATTTAAACTGGTTCTTCGTCTGACTTCAACTCTGGTTCTCTGTTCTTGATCTTCATTCCGCGAATCTTCATCGGGACTGCAAAACTGAGTTCTCTGAAGCCTAAATATCTCATCTTCATTGTGATTGTACCTATTGGTGAGTATTATTGGATTGATTTGACATAACAAAGCTTATATATAATCATTGAATTCATTTGACAGATTCAATTTCAAAGGCATGATACCTTGAGGAAAACTGCAGAACTGTTGATAGTTCCAATAAGTAGCAACTTGTGGAGTAAAGATTGACATCATCGCAGAAAAAACTCTTACCTACTGGAGTTCCATTTATATACAACAATTCATTACTAAAACTACCTGAGAAAGATAGCTAATCGTCTCAGATTCATTACTTAAACCTACTAACATATTTGTTTATGTATTATTGGTTTTTAGCAATTGTTCTTAAAAATATTTGGTTGAACCGGTTTTTGAACCGACTCATAAAAGGTATGGTAAATCAGCGAAAATATGGAACGGTTCATACGGAAGTTTGAGGAGATGAAGAGGAAGAGGGAGTTGCTTGCCTCCATCAAGACGAGGGAGGATCAGGTCAAGATCTCTGAGGAGGGCAGGCTCTGGGCTGAGGGTTGAGCCAAAGAGGCTGACCAATACTCCGCTCAGCTCTCGCCATCAAAGTGCGATGAGGGAGGCTCAGCCACAGAGGGACACCTTCGGGCCGAGAAGCAGGAGCTCGAGTTAAATCTCAAGGTTGTCCCGTCCCCCAGAGTTTGGTCGAGGACTTTAAGAAGTCCGATGAGTTCATCGATTGCGCTTTAGAGGTGATGAAGGTTGAGGTCGCTGTCTACCTCCATTTCTTGGTCGACGCGATCCGGGATATAGACCCCAAGTTTCTTCTTCGGGAGGTGAAGTCGCTCCAAGACTTCATGGAGAGTGACTCTGCCAAGGATGCCACTCCTAAAGTTGTTGTTGGCGAGGAGAAGGTTGATCCGAGGGTTGAGAAAGAGGTTGTGGCCCCCGAACAATTTAGACCTTGATGATCCATGTCTCCAGGTGACCAAGTTGATGCAGAGATTCAAGTCGGGAGTCTGCTATGTGGAGAAAGATTACAACCTTGCAAAGTCACCTAGACTCCATTATGTTATTCTTCATTTTCCTCATTGCTTGTAACGAACCCCTATTACTTGTAAATAAGAGTTGTTTTATTTTCCTTTTATCGGAATTTGTATTTATTTTGCTTTGACATTGTTTCAAATTTTCAACTAATGCATATAGTTGTTTTCAACCAATTTTTAGAGGGAACTGTTATCTAAAGGTTAGTTTCGCCTTTAAGGAAACTGTTATCTTTTACAGATTCGTTCACCTTTGGGGGAACCGTTGTCCTTTGATTTGTTCGCCTTTGAGGGAACTATTATTTTAAATTTGTTCGCCTTTCAGGGAACTATTTCTTAAATTCGTTTGCCTTTGAGGGAACTGTTATCTTAAATTCCTTCACATCTTCGCTTTTTAGAGGAACTATTGCCTGCTGAAGGCTTGTTCGCTCTTTTAAGCTTTAACTCACAGGGACTGTTACTTTTATAGTTCATCCACTCCCTTTTGCCTAACTTGGAGGGAACTATTACCGCTTTGTCGGTTCATTCGCCTATCTCTTTAGGTCTTTTTGACTTAGAGGGACTGTCACTTTGGTAGTTCGTCCGTTCCTTTCGCCCAACTTGGACGAAATTGTTACCTTGTTGGTTTGTTCTCCCCTCGCATTTAGTTTTTTTTTTGGGAGAGAAACTGTTACCTTGCTGGTTCATTCTTCTTTTTGCCTAACTGAGGGGATTGTTACCTTGTTGGTTCGTCCTCCTCTTTACTGAGCTCTTATTGTTGGTTTAGGATTGTTACCTTGTTGGTTCGTCCTCTCTTTCTATTAAGGCTTTAGTCGTTGCCATGTGAGTGGTTATATTCTTTAAGAAGGAAGATTTTTCTTTATTGATGTACTATGATTACAATTTACGCATAAAACCTTCGTAAATGTTCGGATTTGAAAGGACGAGCTAATCTTGCACCCTCCATATATTCCTAGTATGCTCCTAGTGCGACGATTTCTACTACCTTGTAGGGGTCTTCCCATTTGGTCTAGAGTTTGTTGTCATGGTCCAGATTTGTGAATTCATTCTGTTTCACAACCATCTCCCCCACGAAAAATTGGTGAGCAATGAGGTTTTTGTTGAAGTATCGAGTGGTCGTCATCCTCATCTTTCCTTGGGCTTCGTCTGATCAGATTAACTAGATTGAGGTCTGTTCGGGGCTCGATGTCATTCGCTTCGATGTCAAAATGTAGGATCCTGTGAGTGGGCACGGTTATTTCAATGGGTGCCATAGCTTCAGATCCGTACACTAGGCTGAATAGTGTTTCCCCCGTTGCTGTTTTGGGCATCGTTCTAATGGCCCACAACACATTGTCCAGCTCGTCTACCCAGTTTAATTTTGAGGCTTGAACTCTTTTTTTGAGACCTCCTAGGACTACTTTGTTGGCTACTTCGGTCTGTGTGTTAATCTGGGGGTGATGCACTGAGCAAAATTTGTGGTCAATGTTATATTCTTCGTATAGCCATTTGAGCTCTTTTACCACGAATTGTGGCCCGTTGTCCCTTATCAGTATTTTGGGGATGCCAAACCACGAGAGTATGTTGACTTTCAAGAACTTGAATACTTGAAATGCAGTTGTAGAGGTCAATGTTTTTGCCTCTATCCACTTAGAGAAACAATCGATCGTCACGATGATGTGGGTTCTTTGTCTAGTACTTATCGGAAAAGGTCCAAGAATATTGACCCCCCACCCCTACCATTGGGCGAAGGGACAGGTGCCCGCTAGAGGCCAAAGTAGAGTGGATGATCGACAAATTCTTGGTACGAACTATTGGTATGTTTCACACTTCTTTGTCAATTCTGATGCCTCTTTGCTCAAGGTTGACCAGTAGAAGCATAGTCTAAAGATTTTCCGTACTAATTAGCGTGCACCTTCGTGGCATGCGACTACTCCTTCATGAGTTTCACGTAGGACCCTTTCTGCCTGTATAATTCCCCATCTAAAAGGAGGTAGTTGGCGGCGATGCGGCTTTTCTTGGTAGCCTCGCCATCGTCTTCGAGCATGGTCCCTTTATTCAAAAGGTTGTAGAGTGGAATCGTTCAGTTATCCTATGCCTGTTTTCAAGTATTGTGTACAATGCTCATTCCAGGAAGTGTACTTCATGTATTTTTGTCTCTCCAAACACAAGCTTGCTCAGGGAGTCTGTCGGCTGGTTGTTACTGGGAGGGAGGGACTCGATTGCAAAATTTGGTATCTCGGTTATAAGTCCTTTTACGATGCTGAGGTATTTATTCATTTTCCCCCTTTCCTTCGTAATTGTCATTGATTAGATTGACAATCAATTCAGAATCGCTTATTACCTTTAATGAGGTTATACTAATTCCTTTGGCGAGTCGCAATCAAGTAATGACTGCTTCATTGTTGATCACCTTAAATGTCAGGGCGAAGACATATTTGAGGGGCTCGCTGAAAGTATTTGAAAAATTGTAATGACGAGAGAAAGTCAAAATCAAGGCTCTATGTATTGAAAACATGGTGGAAAGATTAGATGATCAAATACAAAGAGATAGTATTCCTTATATAGGAAGTACTAGGGACTAATATGCAAAAGACCTAAATATAGGGCCTAACATGTAATTGAAACTAAGTACATTAACTACTAAACTATTGAAATGTAATCCTCTAACATTCACCCAAGTTCTTCACTTTTCTTGATTTTGATCCTCGAACTTTTGAAATTTGCTAAATTGGTCCCAAAATTTGCAATGCTTCTTTACTTGTGCGAAATTCCAAGACCAATCCAAATCTAGTCCGCAATTGACTTGTGAACACACACCTTCCATCTTCAACTTGATTCTTCGAGCCCAACACAAGCATGTGGGTAACCGCATACGGACGAACACGAAAGTAAAACTAAACTAAAGCAATGCCGCCATGGTCATGTCTGTGGTGCCTTCTTGGTCATCCATCGTTATCACGCCATTTTAGGCTAAACGAAAGAACTAAGAAAAAGTATGATCGACACTTGAACTTGCAGCCAAAGCTCGAAGCAATATCACCAAAGACTTACTTGTGCAAGCAACTCAATCACACACCAATCAATCTTGAACTAGCAACTTCAGCATCAAGCATTTCAGCATTTTGAGGAATGAATCAACTCAGCAACCTCGATAAAGTATTTCAGCATTTTGAGGAGCAATTTCGCATGAATTAGCTCATTAATCTCGATCAAGGCATAAATTATCTCAAACATCCATATCAGCTCAAACAACAACAATCAACAAAGCAAACAAAAAACTTAGCACAACAGCAAACCAAAACAACATGCAATTGCTGATTTGGAGGGCTTTGAACAATGAAGCACAGATCTATTGACTTTTTCACAATCACCAAATTGTTGAGCTTCAATCACCTCCATAATTCAGTAAACGCAGTAGACCATAGCAGAAAATATTTCAGCATTACAGCAGCACAGAACAAATTTCACCATTACAGTAGCAGAACATCATCAAAACAACTTTTCAATCGCAGAGGAATCTCAACATCAAAACAGCTTTTCAGTGATGAATCAACAATATTTCAATCGCAGTAGTATGTTTTCAAATTAACAGCCTTAACGAATTCCTAAGATGGTATCAGAGCTCCAGGATCAGGGACCAAATTTCTCATTCGGTTGGAAATTTGCAACGAAACTTCAGTTGGAAATCTTCTCAACTCCTGTAGCAATTTGAACCTTCTGCGCTTCATCCGTTCCAGTTCTGCTTCTTCAGTTCCAATGTGAATTCGATTCCCAGATCTTCAGAAGTCATCCATCATCAGATTGCATTCACTTTCAGAAGATTGTCCAGCATCATTAACGTTCGATTCCTCAACGTTCAAAGAAGATCATTTTAGATTGATTCAATTATGCAACGATTCAATTCTTGAACGATGATTCAATTCTGCAGCGATTCGACTCTTCAGCACCTCTAGATCACGCCGATGTTGCAGCTCCTCCAGATCACACCGATTATATAGCTCCCCAGCTCATCGTACTAGATAATTCTCCACAGATCAACTCAGCTGTTCTTCAGATCAGATTCATCTCAAACACTGATTATGCAGATTTTGTGCATCTACTTCTGTGTGATTCTTCACATCTGATTATGTGCGAATCTTCTTCTACTGGATTGCCTCTTCTCTAAGCATCAATTGGTATGATAATATCTATGATCATACTACAGTAAGATCTCTGCAACTCCGTCTCTGTTTTCTACGACTCTGCTGGTTTATTTCTGTGATCTTCATTGAGCTGCTTGCTGCGATTTCTGCTGCATATTTGGACTGGTTTATCACATATGATGCTGATTATTAGTTGTTGGTCCTGATTTCTCACGTATGCTGTTGATTCCTCTGTTTGAGGCTGAATTTGAGATGTTTGTGGTTGATTCTGTACATGTTATGGCTTCTCTTATGCTCTTTTCTCCTTGATGATCTTCATGTGTAAGCTGCAGCGCTGCACTCTCCTTCTCCTCCTTGAATTTGTTGGTTTGTATCCTCGATGATTCCATGTTAAGCTACATGTGTTTACAAACATGTTTTCAAATTTTCGTTGTTTTTTCCTGCGTGCTTTTCAAGCACGGTTACTGTGTCACGAGGTTGCTTTATCCGATTCAGAATTTCTTCTATATGTTCTATGCTTGGCCAAGCTGAAACAGATCAGTAACAACACTTAAGTAACCATCCAGTTGAGTACATCTGCGGTGCCTACAAAGTGCTTTCCTAGTACATCTGCAGTGCTCTTCTCGTGCAGCCCAGTCCTCAGGAAATACAGCAGACATGTGCTCTTTCAAATCAACATTAAGGCAGACCTATGCCATGGAAATCAGCCCCTGCGCCATGGAAATCCAACACACATTGTTAAAGAAGCAAGTCCACATAGATGTGCTCGTGAAGATCATGGAGTTGTGCTTGTGAAGATCATGGAGTTGTGCTTGTGATGACCATGGAGTTGTGCTCGTGAAGATCATGGAGCTGTATTTGCAAGAAAATGAAACAAGTCCGCATGGATGAATGTTAGGTGTTGGTAATGTTGATGAACTTCTTGTTGATGATGTTGATGAACGTTTTTTTTTGTTGTTGTTGGCTTAGGGTCTTGATTTACATTAGGAAGTGGATCTACAAAGGGGAATGTTAGGGATTATGGTTTAGATAAGTGTTGATATAGTCCAAATAGTTAGGACAATTACATTCATATCATATCCCTATCTTCACCTATAAATAGATGTACACACCTATTGTATTTCTTAAGTTTAGTGTTAACAAGATGAAGTTTTCATTAATTGTAGTACTAAACTCAAATTTCTCTCCACATTTTGGTTCTACTTTCCTAAGAATTTCAGATCCAACAACAAGGTATTATCACGGCAACAGACTCGATGAACATAGATGACAACTTGAACACTTACAGCGATGAATCTTTGATGTTGATCGATCAACCTAAGCAGAAGACAAGAACATAATCAAAACAGAACGAGGCTTGAGGTTGATGCTCGTCGGAATCGATTGATCAAACAGAACGAAAGTTCATGGAATCAATCAATTTCAGAATGTTTTCTGCGCGGCTGAAGAACAGAGCTCTGATTTGCACGATTTGATTGATGTTGAGGATCAAAATCTGATGAAGCTGCTCCGATCTGATTTGAAGACGAAGGTGAAGGATGATAAACGTCAACTTGAATAGCAACTCTTTTTGCTTGGAATCAATAGATTTCAGCTCGTCTGAACTTGCAAAGGATGAGAGTTGCTTGATTTGAATGAGGATGCTATTGTGTTGATCAATTTCAGAATGTTGAGCGCGCAGGAAGAACAACGTTAAATTTTGAAGAACAGCATGAAAATTTTCCAACGGATTTTCAGTTGGAAATTTCCAACCGAATGAGGATTTCATTCCTAATCTTCAAGCACTGATACCAGGAAATGATTTGAAAAAATTTTAATGAGGAGAGAAAGTGGAAATCAAGTGTATTGAAAACATGGTGGAAAGATTAGATGATCAAATACAAAGAGATAGTACTCCTTATACAGGAAGTACTATGGACTAATATGCAAAAGTCTTAAACATAGGGACTAACATGCAATTGAAACTAAGTACATCAACTACTAAACTATTGAAATTTAATCCTCTAACACTCGCCATGAGGAGTGACGAGGACTAACCCTGCCCCTGAGCCTTCTTTTGAAGAGGACTCATCGGTGTAGAGTTCCTAACTTTTCTCTTCTTCCTTTGGCTGCTCCTTTTCAGTTTTGATGTGACCATTTTCGGTACTTTTCACTATGAAGTTTTCTAACACTTGTCATTTAATGGATGTTTTCGGGGCAAACTTTATTCTGACTTCGCTCAGCTCAATCGCCCATTTGACCATCGTGCATGAAGAATCTGGCTTCGTGAGGAAGTGTTTGAGGGGCTTGTTGGTGAGGACTGTTATTCTATGGGTGTGGAAGTACGGTCACAACTTACGTGCGGTGATAACCAAGGCATAAAGGTACTTTTCAATCTCGATGTATTTCATTTCAGTTTCGTTGAACAGTTTGCTTACAAAATAAACTGGATTTTGTTTGCCCTCCTCTTCTCTGACTAACAGTGCACTGGTTGTGACCTCACTCACACTTACATAAATAAAAAGCGATTCGTCGGGAACGAACTTGTCCAGATCCGGGAGCGTGTGTAGGTGTTGTTTGAGGGATTGAAAATCATCCTCACACTCCGGCATCCACTCAAACTTATGGTTGGCTCTGCGAATTTGGAAGAAAGGAAGCGACATGTCGCTCGCCTTTGATAAGAAGAGGTTTAATGCGGTCAGGCGACCATTCAAACTCTGGACCTTCTTGTGTCAAGTTGGGGACTTCATCTCTTCTATTTGTAACAACTGGTAACTCATAACAAACGAAATGAGTCAGTGAATCAAAGTAATTGTTTGGTTTCTCCCCGGTGCCAGTGAATCATACGTTATTGCCACTTGAGAGGATATTATCTTCTATTGACCCAAAGTTTCGATACAGATTTGGAGGAGCTATTGACTTGAGAAGAAATTTATTTGACAATTGGAAGGTATGCCCTTGTTTGTGTGTTATGTGTTACATACTTGTAGAAAGGTTGAATCTGTTGCATGTCTGGGTGGTATTTCATGCTGAATATGTTGCATGTCTGGGTTGTATTTCGTGTTGAATCTATCACATACGGAATATAGATTCAACAGCAGAAGAACAATTGTTAGAATATAATTATACAAATGATCAGAGAATATTACTTAAGCAAATTCTTTATTACTAATACCATACATTTTTACTAATACCAATTAAACAACTCTCTGCCACAATTAAGAAATTAAAAATGGCATGTACAGAGAAAAGAGATTGTGGCATATTGGAAGGCACAACAGTATAACATTCAAGAAATCACAAAATATTAGCAAAGAAATATTTTTTTTTTTTGGCCATCAACAAGATTTAATTTCCATAAGAGAAAACCAAACTGTTACAAAGAGATGTCTAAACGAATCAAACGACAAAGGTCGGGTGGGGGCCTTTCGACCCAATCCGACGGACACACCTTAAACCTAGCAAGATTTGCGATACAATCCGCACATTGGTTGGCCATTCTCGGAATGGCTTCCCAACTAACAAAAGCAAAAGAAGACGCAAGCAAAATAATATTAGAGGAGAGTCCGTGTAGTCGCCAAAATGAGTCGGTTCCTTTGAGGTGTTTTATTGCCACATCTGCATCCTACTCGACCTCGATGTATTGCCATCCTTTCTCTAATGCTAACTTGATTGCTTCCAAAATTGTCGTAGCCTCCGCTTCCTCCACCGACCCGCATAGCAAAGGCCCATGACGATCCCCGGTAATAAGTCTCCGATGGTCCCGGGATATCAAACCGAAGCCCCCTCGCATGGTAGTCGAACACCACGAAGTATCGCAGTTAAGTTTTATCGACCCGTCCCGCGGTTTCCTCCATGTATGTCGGGTCATAGCCACAGGCCGGATCGGTTCCCGGAGCCCCAGCACCATATCGCCGACCCGATTCCTCTCCGACCAGCTGCTATGAATCTATGCAATGACGTGGGTAGCGCTCGGCCATTTGAGCTCGAACACAAACTTGTTGCGCGCCTTCCAGATAGGCCAGCAACAGATCATGATCGCTTCGCAATCATCTTGCGCAGCCCGACCACCCACGCCCCGTCCCTGGCGACTCTGCACGAACTGGACCTGCAGAATACCATCAGCGAACTGCGCTCTGTGTTCGGGCGAGTGCAGGCCGAAGACCTCCCTCCAGACGATGTGCGTCCAGGGACACAGCCCACAATCAAGTGGTCGGGTGATTCGACGAGCCCGCACATCGGACACAGAGGTGATATAGGGACTCCTCGCCTGGCCAAAACATCACGCACAGGCAAAGCATTAGAACACAATTTCCATATAAACAGCTTTACCTTCGGTGGCACGTTGGCGTTCCAAATGGTGTGCCACTGTCCAGCTGCCGAAGGCGCGCCCTCTCCCGTCCGTGCACGCTCCCGGAGCTGGTGGTAAGCTGACCTGACCGAGACTCGACCGTCCCTCGTAAAGGGCCACACCAAGGTCTGCCTCCCTGTCAGCCCGTACTGCAAAGTTGAGGACGTGAGGCGCGAGATTGTCCCCCACCTGCAACCGCACATCAAGTCTTAGGAAGTTGGAAAATACTCATGGCATGTGTAGGGATTGACGTGATGACCGCGTTGATAAAGACCTCCTTCCCGGCATTGTTCAAAAGCTTGTTCCTCCATCCATTGATCTTGTCCCGGATTCTCTCCTTAATGAAATTCATAGCATCTTTCTTTAATCTCCCCCAAATAGTTGGCAAACCTAGGTACGGACCCGAGTTTTTCACTCTACCAACCCCAAGGATGTCGGATATCACACGACAGGTCTCCCCATCCGCCCCTTCATGAAGGAACAAACTCGACTTTGCTAGGTTAATCGCTTGGCCTAACGCCTAACAATAGACATCCAACACCCTTTTGAGGTTGTTCGCATTAGCCATTGATCCCTTAAAGAAAAATAAGAAGTCATCGGCGAAAAACAAGTGATGTATAGTAGGACATCCTCGTTTCGGCCGAACCCCCTGAATAAGGCCCCTCTCCGCCTGTAAGTAAGTTCTTCAGTTCTGGAAACGCAAATTGTTGATTGACATTACAGTAATCGATGAGAAACAGGCGTGCTTTACATACTACGATAATCTATGAATATGTCATTATTAGGACAAGCTGATTGAAAGTGTCAACCAGGTAATGGCTCCTGAGCCCAAAGTATACAAAATGTTTGACCATTCTCAGTACCAATGCATATTGAATACTGCAAAACAAATCATTACTTTTTACAGGAAACAGATTAATCTATTAGCATTTGACAAAGTTTTAAAACAATCTTAAGTCTGTGTTCTGCTTCTGCTTGACATTTGTTTCCACCGCCCACAACTAGAATGAAGCATTCTTCATAGTCAAAAAACCTATCTTGCCTTCTTATTTCTCATTCAGAATTAAAACTGAACTTTATGAAACCCTAGCATGACACCAATTAACCAACCTGACCAACATTTTGTACTTTCTTTCAAGTCTTAGGGTTATACAACGAGTTCTCCTTTCAACAGAATCGCATTAAAAATATGATTTTTCAAATCAATCACCAGATACCTGCTAGCTCCGGAGCAATATTCAAAGCAGACAACCAGAACAAAGCAAAATAAATGTCACAGTATAAATAATTAAATAAATAGGCAAACTCACCTTCCCGGGCTTTAACTGTAGAAATAGAAGCAGCTAGAAAAGAACAATAAGGAGGTGAAGCAGATCCATGGTGGTATAAATTCCCTATAAGTTTTCTTGAAATGTTCAGTGCAATATTTTTACTGTTGTGCATAAGAATCCTGTAATAATTTATGTTTTTACTTGCTTTAAAGATGGATCAATCACTAAACACAGTAGAATAATGCACAGAATGGTATTGAATATGATAACATTTAATATATATATGCATATATATATATATATATAACTTCTCTCATAAATTTGTTTTGCTATTATTATAGACTATACAACTAAGTCGAGAACCGACCCAAGGAGTGTTTTTCCGGAGGCTTCATCGTTTGAATGGAAGTGAGGATTAATTCATTGATAAGAAATAAAAAAAGTGTCATTGTAAGTTCTGGTTTATCATGTATTCCTTTGTTCTTCTAATATTACATAGATGATGATAACATCTATACTGTTATTCTTGTTGATAAATAGTTCGTATGTGTAAATTGTATTTTTCTCGTTTTAGGAGGACTATGATACATATGTTGTGGAAACGTATGGTGATGATGGTGCATCCCAAGTTAAGTTCAATAAAAATTCATGGATTAAAGCAGTTGAATTTCCTAAGAAAGGAAATTTGTGTGGTTTTGGATCCAAGGTGGATCCAAAGACCCTATTAGGATCCGGAAGTTCTTCATCCTCAAATACATGGTACAAGAGTTAAAGTTCAAGGATTTGAAATACTCACACCGATAAGTAGTACAAAATGTGGCAGGATATAGTGTCACTACAACAAGTACAAATTTCCGTTCAATAATCTCATATCAAGCAAATATGCAAGCAGTAGTGCAAAGCATGATGAAGCAATTTGTAAAACAAGGTCAGGAGTTTAATCTCTATCAACGGGATAATGATTCCACTACTTAAGTTGTTGCATAATTTTTATTTAGATATTTTTGACTAAGTATTTGTTATTTAGATATCTTGTTACCTATTTATAGTAGACTTAGAATGTTTAAACTATGAACTTATCTTATAATAATATATATGTGTAATATATTACATGGTGGTGATATATATATATATATATATATTCTTAAAATTATTTATAGTGATTTCCCTTGAGAAGGTTATTGCACAAAATTCCTCACAAATTTAACTAAATATACTCCTTAATAATCCTTTTGTAAATTTACTAAATAAAAACCCTCGCTATTTCTCTCAACATTCTTGAAACACAGTCTTATAAAATTCTTTTATAATTTATTTTAGGAAAGTTCTCACAACATTCCCTAAGTAAGTTTGTGAGGGAATTGATTTTTGTTTGCTAAGGATTTTATAAGGAAAATTTGTTCAAAATTTCTGCAAGGGATTTTCCTTTAAAACTTCCATTTTACTGGCGAACTTATTTGTTAAGGGTAGATCTCTTACAAAATTTCTTACAAAGTGATTTTTAAGGGATTTTTGATATTCCTTTACGATTTTGACCCTCACAAAAAAAAAAAAAATTCTTGTAGTGTTGGTTTCTCCTGAGTGTGAGCCGACTCAGTCTTAAAATGTTTGGGTATTACCCCCTCTGAGATTATTGGGTCGAAAAGGCCTTGTGGGTTTTGTGTCAGATTGGGTCGTCAATGACTCACTATCGATACCCAATAGTATGTGATGTTAATATGCTATTACTATTTTAATAAAATTATTATGTAATAGACAAGATGTATTTTTAATTTGTAATAGAAAAAAATAATTTGTGCATTCTTAATATTAATAAAATTATTTTTTTGTATTGTAGAAAATTCACTACATAAATTATATTTAAGACAAAATATAAATACAAATGTGAAATAAATAGAAATTATTAAGTTTTGTAACTTATCCTCATAATGAATTAGACGTTTTGGAATTTTTTTTAAGTGATTTATATGGTATGCCACTTAGGAATTACAAAAGTATGATTGACATAGACCAAATAAAATGAATAAATTTGACATTAAGAGTGAGAAAGGTAATAAAAAACTTGTTACAATTATACACATTTTAGCCAAATTAATACAAATAGATAGATTAAGCAAAACTCACAATAAATCATAAATTTTAGCATAATAGACATTTGAACTATTAGTTTATAGAAACTAATTCTATTCAGTAAGATAATTTACCTAATTACAATTAAGCACGTTACACATAATTATTAAGAAAAAATTATAATAACATATTAAGCATTCTAACTAAAATTAATTAAACTCAATTGAACAATTTACCTTGAAATTTAAAATTAGTTAAACATCCTATCACATAAGTATCAAGCGAAACTCATAGTAAATCATTAATTTTAACATATTAATTGGAAGATTTTCACAAAAAAAACATATTTTAAAAATATTTATTAAATATAATTTTTATGTTAAAGGTAATTTATTTGAATTTAAACGTTCATATACATACATATACATACATATACATATATATATATACATATATATATATAAGATAAATATTCGAGAGTTAGATATCATATTATATTAAAAGATACCAGAATTATAATTTAAATAATATTTATTTTGTTAGGAATACTTGTATTTTATTACACTATGATATTATATATTGTTTTGAAATCATTTTCGGTATAATAGTCAGTTTTTAGTTTTACATGTTAATTTTCTTTTTAACACATGCGAACCTCGTTCCTGAATACGTTTTTTTTTTCTTTTAATTTCATAATTATAAAAGTTAGTTTGATAATTAGTTTTCATCTTGCCAACAATAAAACTCATTATCAAACTTCAAAACATTAATGGAATACATTGAATGTTACATACAGAAGTGGAAGGGACTCATTACAAGTGTTCAATTTACATAACAAGGCAGCAAAATCGACGTAGGGGAACCAAACACTCGAGGAATTCTGGCTACAGATGCACGAGATCTGGAAAGATATTGAGGCCCGAAGGACAAATCCCATGGTATGCAGCAAATACATCACATTAATCAACAAAATATGGAACAAGACAAAGGTTTACTAGTTTCTAGGTGGTGTGAAAGAACAATTTGATAGTGTGAAGCGAGAAATACTTCGGGGGAGAAGCTGCCCTCAGTTGACTCCACATACTTGGAGCGACAACTAGCACAACCAGAACATCATCGGGTGTGAATGAGAGACTAGTTACAATTGGCGGTCAAACAGACATGGGATCTTAGGTGAACGCCGCAAGAGGTTTTCAGCCAGGTAAAAAGCGATTAGAATTGAACGGCAGAGCCGACGACTCATCATCCCACGGGGACAAGAGCAACCTAAAGTGCTCATACTACGACATGGGCAAACACACCAAAGAGAGGTGTTTTCGACTGGTTGGCTACCTAGATTGGTGGGAAGACAACCACAAGCCGAAGGAAAAACTAGTCATGGGAGTCGTGGTGAACAACGTCATAGTTGATCGAGTAGGATAAAACAGAACAGACATGGCGGTGGGCGGCCAAGAGGCCACCAACGCCGGCGACGCGATCCATTCTCAGTTCGGACTGCCAAGAGGAAGACATACCTCGGAGAGGAGCAGCGGCGGAGCTCACCTGGCCTCAGGCGAACGAAACCCTATCCAAGCTTGGGGAGAAGGAGTTGCGGCGGGAATGAGGTTTGCTCAAGGAGTGGACAACCCTATAGGTAAAGGGTTTGGGTTATCCAACTCAAACCCTTACATTCCTACATATTTCGTTTTTTGCCCGGAAAAAACTGAGTTAGGTCCTGAAGTTTTAAAAAAGCCTGATTTAGTCCCTGAAGTTAAAAAAGTCGGATATTCAGTCACATGTGTAGAAGGGAAAAATAATCGATGGATATTTGATTGTGGTGCGATTGATAGTATGACATTTGATGTTCATGATTTGTGTGATAGAGTAGAATCTCAGATTAAGTATATTAATACGACAAATGGTGGAGTCGCTATGGTAACAGGGATGGGTACATTAGAAAACTCACAAAATCTTAAGATTTCTAATTTCTTACTAGTGCCAACACTGTCAAATAAGTTGTTATATGTATCACAAGTGACGAAGAGTTGAATTGTGCGATGATAATGAACCTAGACTTTTGCATGCTACAGGATATCCGGAGGGGGACAATCATTGGGTGTGGCACTGAGCAAGCTGGACTGTACTATGTGGATGCGGTTGTCCACAAAGGATCGGTGTTGCTAACTCATTGATCGACAAAGGAAGAGTTGTGGCCATGGCACAAGCGGTTAGGTCACCATTCATTTAATTTTCTCAAACTTTTATTTCCAAAGTTGTCTCTAAATAAGTCAAGTACTTTAAAGTGTGAAACTTTCATTTTAGCAAGGAGCCATAAACAATCTTTTAAATCCAATAATGCTCGACTAGATTCTATATTTTGCCTAGTACATTATGATGTTTGGGGTCCTGCACTTATTTCTAGAGCTCATGGTCTCACGTATTTTGTAATTTTCGTTGAGGATTGTACTCGTATGATCTGAACCTATTTTCTCAAAAATAAATTTGGAGTGTTCGAAAAATTCGTACATTGTTTCCATATGGTCCAAAACCAGTTCTAGAAAAATATTCAAACCTTGCGTTCCGACAATGGGGGTGAATTCGTCAATACTCAAATGAAGAATTTCTTTATTGAAAAAAGAATTATTCAACAAACATCATGTCCACTCACACCCGACCAAAACGGAGTCGCCGAAAGAAAAAATCGGATTCTAGTAGAAATGACCCTGTCTGTTTTGTTCGAGTCAAGAGTGTCAAAAACCTTTTGGCCGGAAGCTGTGGCAACTGCAACTTACCTGCTAAACCGTCTAACAACAAAACTCCTCGGCCTCAAAGCACCTGTTCAAACCCTAAAGTCTTACAACAAAATACCTCTGACACTTAGCTTACCTTTGAGAGTGTTCGGATGTCCTGTCTTCTCTCATATAACCTAAATCGACCGCACCAAACTATATCCGTGTGTGGTAAAGTGTTTTTTTCTCTGATATGTAGTTAACCAAAAGGGGTACCGCTGCTATGATCCAAAAATGGGTAGCATGTTCACCACAATGAATTGTGACTTCCTTGAGTCTGAATTTTTCTATTCTCAATCTAGTAATCAGGGGGTGACGATTACACAAGATTCACTAGATTGGGTTGGCCATCCATATTTATATTATGTCAGTCGTCCAGAGGCAGTTAGCCATCCTAGCGGACCGATCACTGACACAATAATACAGGACAACGAGCCAGGGGACATGACCCCCAATCCGTTTCCTAAGGTATCTGAGGTAAGTAACTCTTCCCAGTATTTTCATAATGAAGTTGCGTATCCTATCATACCGGAAGCAGGAAGTCAGGCAGAAAACGAAGCAACGGGGGAGAGGGGGAGATATGTACTACCTCCGAGAGCAAATCAGAGAAAACCACCAAAGCGGTACACACCAGAGAAGGAGGCCATGGAAAATGTGTATCCAGAGGCAAATGTCGCGAAGGGAAGAATAAGTAGTCAGGCCAAGGCATTCATCATAAATGTATATTCAGGAAGTATTCCGAACTCTGTGAAGGAGGCACAACAATCAAAACTATGGAGGCAAGCTATGGTTATAGAAATGGAGGCTCTTATGAAGAATGAAACATGGGAGTTGTGCCAGTTGCCTACTGGAAAGAAAACAGTAGGATGCAGGTGGGTATATACCATCAAGTACAAGCCTGATGGTACAATTGAGCGACACAAGGCGAGGTTAATAGCCAAAGGAAACACACAGACCTAACACTAGACTACTTAGAGACATTCTCCTCAGTTGCCAAAATCGACACTATCCGAGTTTTGTTATCTATAGCTGCAACTAAGGGTTGACCGCTTCGACAGTTCAATGTAAAAAATGCTTTTCTGCATGGAGATTTACAGGAGAGTGTATATATGGAAATCCTACCTTGGTATGAGAAGGAGTCAGAGCAGGGAAACATCTGCAGGTTAAAGAAGGCGTTGTATGGACTAAAATAATCTCCAAGAGCCTGGTTCGGACGGTTCACGGTGGCTATTAGGGGATATGGGCATGTACAAAGTAACTCAGATCATACTCTGCTCCTAAGGAAGGCAGGTAGGGGAATACCGTTCTTAATTATATACGTGGATGACATTGTCATTACCAGAGATGATGAAGATGAAATGGGAAATATAAGAAGGAAACTGTTTATGGAATTTAAAATGAATGACTTGGGAGACTTGAAGTACTTTCTCGGCATTGAAGTGCTAAAGTCTAAACGAGAATTTTCGTGTCGCAGTGGAAATACATACTGGATCTGCTAGAAGGTACATAAATGTTAGGGTGTAAACCTGCAGAGACGCCTATGGTTGTAAGCCATGCCTTGCAAATAAGAAAGGATGGGATACCGCCAGACAAGGAAAAGTATCAACGTGTAGTAGGTAAACTTATATACCTCTCTCACACTCGCCCTGATATTGCTTACGCAGTTGGTGTGGTTAGTAAGTTTATGCACCAGCCCCAACAGGATCACATGCAAGCCGCATGGAGGATTGTGAGGTATTTAAAGGTTACCTCAGGACATGGAGTGCTATTTTGGAACAATGGACATCTGAAGATAAAAGGGTATACATACGCAGATTGACCAGGAAATCCAAAACAGGGTAGTCCACAACAGGGTACTTTACCTTCATAGGAGATAACCTGGTTACATGGCGAAGTAAGAAACAGAAGGTAGTAGCCATCTCTAGTGCCTTCGTAGTAGCCATCTCTAGTGCAAGAGGAGTTACCAAGATACTTTGGTTGACAAAGCTACTAACTGAAATTGGTTTTCCTCCAACTAGAGCATGTGATCTTATGTGCGACAACAAAACAACAATAAACATCTCTGAGAACCCTGTCCAGCATGACATAAGCAAACACGTGGAAGTAGACATACATTTAATAAAGGAGAAGCTAGAAGGTGAAGTCATCGCATTGCCCTTCATTCGTTCAGAAGACCAGCTTGCGGATATTCTCACTAAGGTGGTTAACGGGAAGGTATTTCGAGAAACTCTTTTCAAGTTGAGTATAAGTGATCCTACTACTCAACTTGAGGGGGAGTGTCAGAAATAGCAATAGAGTAGTTACCTTTTGTATATGAGATAAACAAGGAAATCAAATTAAACATAGACTATAGTAGGAAACATTGTAAAATAGCCAAAATCAGTATTTACCTTTCTTAGCTTGTAATAATCTACATATCTGCAAAATATAGAACTGAAATACATACAAGAAAATTCAGTAAAATTATAAAAATAAAGAAACTGTTGTTTCTTATATAGGCCAAAAAGGAGTAACCGCCACAGACAGAATCGAAACGACGCAGGAGAATTCTTTTTGGAAAAAATCGAGGCAATGTCAGAATTCTAAGAGACACCTCGGGGAGACAAACGGTCGGCCAGTACAGACAGCTATCAGACTACCCTTGGGTTACGGAATATTAAATGACAGGCGTGCTTCAAGAGACCGTTCGACTTCTGGATGACTGTGCAGTTATTAAATGCTAAAGTCCACTGAGCAGACAAAGCGATCGCCAACACGCTGATAGGCTTTATCAAAAATACCTTTTATAGGTAACGATCGTCTAGCAAGGAAGGACAGACCTTCACATGCCTAAACTGCCTCGAGTTATCGCCAAGAAGGAATATAAAGAAGAATATTCCTTAGACCTTGGACAATGGGATGACTGATCACCAAACAAGCATGAAGTGCCTCTAAGGTCATGAACCAATACAAGAGACAAGGAAAGCCGAATTTAAGGCGTCACTATCTCAAACCCTACCAAGAAATCAAACTCGACTGAAGGAACTTCAATCAAGCTTCGGGGGCAAATGTTGAGTATCGATAATGACAGCCCAATATGGAAAAGGCCTCGAAGGCCCAATAACCCTGGAGGGGGTAACCCCAAGATATTTGAACTGGATCAGCCTAAGTGAAAGTCAACCTGTCCCACCATAGGGTGGCCCTAGATCAAGCCCAAAGGCGACATGGACGCCAAAGGCTCCATAGACTGCTCGCCATTCTTCACCAAGTCGCAACCTCTCACATGCTCGCCATGGGAGTGCTTGCCCAGAAGAGAGCTTTGCCTTTCTCCTCTGGTCCCACTAACCGTTAATAAGGAAGTGACCACGATATCCCACGTATCTCGGTCACATATTCACTAAAGATTAGATATGGTAACTGCAATATCTCGCCGTAACTGCCATATCTACTATCTGAATCTTCAACAGCACAATATTCACTAAGATATACGGTTACCTTATACGGTTTGATCTCTCTTACCCTATAAATATCTTTGCTTTACATACGTTCCTTACGTTTTGAGATATACATACACATATACTCATTTAAGCATCAGAGAGGGACCCAGAGACACCCCCTCTGTTGCGCTCCCCTACATGCAGGTTCCTTGGAGTTGGAGTAGAAGCACCATTCAGCCTTCGTCGGGCATTCAATTCACTGCCAGATCAGCAACCAGGATTTCACGATCCAACAAGAAGGAAGGGTATGAAATCATTAACCCCGTTCTTTACGATATGTATGACATCGATGAAACGATTGAAATGTATGTTGGTTTAGGTTGATCTAATGGCTGGACCACATGGCGATGATAAAACCCTTCAGCTTAAGGCAGTATCACAAGGTCCACTATATGGCGTGAAGACATACAGTGGATATAAAGATAATGGGTTCATTTTCCACACTAAAGATTGTTCAAAGATGAGGAACTTTGAGAACAGTGGTGTCTTATGCAAATATGATACAATGTGCTATGCTAGTTCCTCCGACAACAACCCCATATAAGGGGTTATTGACTATTATGAAGTTTTAAGGGAAGTAGTTGAGCTTCAATATCTTGGATATCTCGCCATTGTTGTGTTCAAATGTGACTGGTACAACGTACTCTCAACAGCCAATGGCATGAAGGTGGATGAGTACGGTTTTGTCTGTGTTAACACAACAAACTATTTGTCCACAGATGAACCATTTATATTTGCATCACAAGCAACATAGGTTTTCTACTTGACCGACAATACTAAGAAAGATTGGAGCATGGTTTTGACGGCAGAGGCAAAAATGAGGTTCGTTCTTGGCGAACAAATGTCTGGAGAAGCTGTGGAGCCATACCAGGACGTAACTGTTGTAGTGGTACTAGATGTCCTTGATGTAGATCAGAACGATGAGGAGCTTGACTGGTGTAGGAACAACATTGATCCTCAAGAGGTAGCAGCTGTTCTCATTAATAATGCCATACTTAACAATGAAATTCAAGTAGGCAGAGAAGTTCTTGAAGAAGACATCGAAACTAACGAAGTCTTGAATGGTAATGATTATTCTTCAACTGGTGCGGCTGACTCATAGTTAGAGGAAGACTTGTATGACTCCAAGAATGACTTAGGGTCTTCATCCAATAATGGCCCGTAAGATGACTGATGAAGCATTCACTTGATGTACAACACGCTAATTAAGTTTGGGGAAACTTGTTGTATGTTCTGTACTTTGTGTATAATGATTCGTTTCTTGCATTTGCAGTTCCTCTAACTTATGAGGCGGTTTAACAAATGTATACATTGGTTATGTGTTTTGATTACCTTATTGGTGATGTTAGACAGTCGTTCTTGGCTTGGATTACCTTTTGGCGTTTGCATGTGAAATTGTATCTGCTGTGGAAACAGGTCATGTCTGGTTATGCAGTACAGCTCCAGAGGTATTTGAAGAAACAAGTTGGGTCTGCAGTCTACATTAGGTTTGGTTCATGATGGACTTCAATCAACAGGTATGCAGTCAACATTATGTCCAAGATGTTTGATCAGGTATTCCAGATTTGGACTTCATGGTGGACTTCAATCAGCAACTCTAAAAGTTTTTTTCACCATTCAGTCGATCACGTATTCCATATGTCATATAACATATTGTTGGTAGATGAAAAATCACCATTCCATGTGTGGTCCCCTGTTTCATCCTGTTTCGGCAATGCACTTTGTGTGTTGGAGCCTAAACTGTGAAAAACGATCCCAACTCAGTTCAAGAAAAGGTTAGATACCAACTGATTTGCTATCTTATTACTTGTAGCAGACAAAAAATTTCAGAATTTATAAGTGTGACTGAGGAACAACTACTAGAAATTTCAAGCTGAAGATAATTGTAATTGTGTTGTTTTCTCCTGCTGCCATAAAAGTGAAGAATCGAATTCATACTTTTGTTCTTCTCTTGTTGTTCTTCTACTGCCCCGGTTTTGTGGCAAAGCATCTGGTCGACAGAATATCTGTATGGATAAACTGGTCTTATTTTGTCCTTATGCGGTTTCAAACGATCCCAACATGTATGTTTATGCAGAAAGAGTAGCTCTGGTTCATGACACATGATGTTTATGTAGAATGACTAGCTTAGTGTTTATGAATTGCATACTGAGTTAAATTGCAGTGTTCAATTTCAATGAAGCAGCATAAGGACAAGCGTTGACCAACTTGAGTGAATCATAAGGACAAGCCTTGACCAGCCTCTGAGAATTTCTTATGCAGTAATTTTGCAGATTAAGTGAAATTGCAGTACATGTTCAAGGTTGTGTTTCACAAACACACGGTTTTGTGTTATGTTTATTATTATTATAATTTATTTTTAATGAAATATATCAGTATTATTCGGGTCGAAATAACAAAACAATAAAAATTTAATTACAATGTTGTTAATATAAATGCATATTAATTTAAAAGAAAATGATAAAAAAATACATTATAATACGAAATGATGCAATAATATTTAAATAAAATTAAGTAAAATATATTGGAATTGTTAACTATGTTAACAAATTGTCATCTAATTTGACCATAACTAATTTTGTCTTAATAAGTTCTTTATGAAAACCTATAAATTCATATTGAAGAATATTAAATTTGAAACAACGGTGGTTAGCAGACCTCTATGTCCTAACTCAAACTAATTTTCGAGATCTGTTCCACATAGAAAGAGTATAAGTATTTTGTGTCATATATTGACGTAGTTCAATATATAGCTTAGTGTATCTAAAAAGATAAACAATTAGTAATACACTTTTTTTGGGGAAGAGATATGTGTGTCGGAAGTTTGAGATAACAAACTAAGTTACTAACATTTAAATATTTTAGGTTGCAACTTTGAAGAAGACTGAATGAAAGTTTAAAAAAAAACATTGAGCTTAAAATATATTCAACTTGGACACTCTGAAAAATATTTTAGGAGTTTCTGCATGACATGAATAGAAACTTCATTAACCAGAAGTTGCAGAAAAGGTAAAAACTACACAGTAGTTTAAATATAGGGTAAAATACGAGTTTCCCCCTAAAGTTTAATCCGTTTTTAAGTTTTCCCCTTAAAGTTTAAAATTTTAAATTTTAGTCTTAATATTTTGGCCAAATGAAAAATACCCCCTTTCCGTCAGTTGACCGTTTATTACTGGCGGAATGCTCGTCATGTGTGTGGCATGTGATATTTTAAAGGACAAAAGTTACGAAAGTGCCCTCCAAATTGCTTTCACAATACCTTCTTCCTCGGTGGCCTTCACCTTCAACAAAAACACCCTTCATAAAAGAGACATCTTTTATCGTTCGAAGAAAGGCCGATTTGTTTCAGCGAGGAGGTCGTCAGGTCAGTCTGGAGAGACACCTTAACTGAGGGAACTGTATTTTTTCTAAAATGGTTATGAAAACCATTTTGTCAAGCTGTATGATGATTTCCAATTTCATTACGCCTTAAGCACAACAACCCTTCTCATTCATTCCCTTCATCAAATTCCTCTCTTTCTTCTCCTCAAAACATTAAGCCTTAATCTTCTTCCGCCGCCAACACCGAAGGATGAGAAAACTTAAGCCCAATAGGTCATAAATCAGTTCAAGGATCAACTCTATTATTGGGGTGGGGAAATGTGAACTAGAGGGGAATAGAAGTAAGCTGATTAGCTGATACTTATTTTACTCATGTATGTTAAGACTATAACCGTCAACCAAACCAGTGCTAATCGAATACAAACATGTTAAGCATCTCAAAACTAATTCGAGAAGCGCCAAATTATCAGCAAATCACTTACACATACAAATCAACCATTAACGGAAAATCAAGCAATTTAACCATAAAATTGACATTGTACATTTGTACTTAATGCTAAAAGCTCATAATAAAACTCCAAATGTACCAGGTGTTCTCTTCACTTAATTGTGTCAACGTAACATACTGGGTGAAAACCCCTAGAAAGCACGAACTCTGCTCCTCAGCTGCCGTTCTATTAGGGGAGGTGAGCTGCTGCTGTAACCGCTGCTGACGCTTCTGATACTCACAGACAACGCAAAACATATGCAGCACGCATTGCATTGCGTGACCAATGATCCAAGCTCTAAGCGGCATGGACGACTTCTCCTTCTGGCTTAGCACCAGGACCGACACGACAACCACCACGAACGCAAAGTTCCAGATAACATCGACGATCACCACCGGTCTGGAGTATGCCCAGTTACTCTGCCTCTCCTCCAGCTGGTCGGCAACAGACTCTCAAACCAGCATCGACGGTTCACGCATCAGTTTGCGACTGCTGGCACGACGGAGGAACCGAGCCGCCTCCCGGACGCTCTACCCATGTCGGAACGTGTGGTTGTTTGTAGGGCTTTGGTCCTCGACGGAAATAGGCTCCGATAGAAGAGGTGTGGGGTCGGCAACGATGTCATCGTCAGAGGATCGAGGCGTAGACATAGATAAAGGCAACGGGACGGGAGGAGATTGAAATGGAAGAGCGGAGGATGAAGGAAGTGTGGCAGTAGGAGTGATGAGATGAATATTGTTGCTGGATGAAGGGAATGGGGATGGAGTTGAAATGCAGAGGATGAAGACGAAGGGCAATTTCGTCACTAAGACACCATGTGCCATACACATGACGAAGAATCTGTCAATATTAAACGGTAAACTCATAGCAAGCGGGTAATCTTCATTTGGTTCAAACATTAGGACTAAAACTTAAAATTTTAAACATTAAAGGGGAAACTAAAAAACAGAGTAAAATTTAAGGGGAAACTCGTATTTTACCCTTAAATATATGTTTTCCAAGAGAATCAAATCAATGCCCTTGAACAAGAGTTGACTGTTTTTCCACAATTTACACAATATTTTATGTTAAATGATGTCTTTAACAAAAATGCATGGGTGTCCTACAAGATTATTAAAGTTAGAATAGACTATAAAACAAATGTAAAAATTTATGAATATGATGCTAACTAATGATTTTAAAATTCATTTTACGACATCTATTATTTTCATATATTTTTTAATAAATACAAACTAGTAGAAATTATATAGATCTTTTTTAAACATTTGTAATATATGTTGATTCTAGTAGAATATAACAATGATATTTTATAAAAATACTTCTAAGAAAAGTATGCATAAATTATATTAGAAGTTATTATTATTTTATAAAAATACTTCTAAATTTTATGTTGCATACATAATTATAAATATCTACATAAAATATATATGTGAATATTATTTTCATAAAATTGATATATAATATACATAATAATCTTTAATTCCATCTTAAAAAATATTCTTCAATGTGGCCAAAGTCCACAAGTTGGTTGAATGCTCCCATGGACCTCCTTGGATCGAAGACTTGTTCATCTTGCTCAAAGTCCACAAGTTGTCCTTAGAGATGGACCTAAGCCCATTCAAGTTTGGTTGAAGTCCACAAATGTGGAAATATTTTCTCCAAATCGGTGAGCTTCTACATTGAGAAAATAAATCGCAACTTTATGCTCATTACGTAGTCCCCTAACTCGTGTAACATACTCTTCTTCATTTCCCCTTCCCTAGCAGTGTAAAAGACAACCGTGACCATGGTTGGTACAAGACGAATGTGTGACTACATGACCAAGGCCAAACCGATCCCAACTCCAAGGTCCCCCCGGAAGATGAACCGTCAAGCGTCAAGTAGGTTTACTTTGGCCTTATATGTTTGTGTTCCTCCAGGGTATGGATGAACATGTGTAACAGAACACCCATATGAGCCTTAGTTAGAATCATTCCATGGTTTGGTATGTGTAGGTCGACCTTGTTTCACACCGTTAATCCTCACTGTGCAACTATATACTTACAGGTACTTTGTCTACATCGGACGGTGACACTTTGGTTGTAAACAATCCAGCACCAACCCCAGTGGTCACACCAGTTGAACAAGCTCAAGCCGAGGATCCACAACATGAAGATCCCCTATTGGAAGAACGTGCGACCGAACAGGGTAAATTTTTTCATAAACCGAAAGAGTTATATCAATAGACCGCTTAATGAATCTTTATGCTTGTGCCTATGTTTTATATTAACTACCGAGGAAGAGTTAAGTTGCACATAAGAAGGTTCATAGAGGCCGAACTAGGTGTATTAAACTGTCTAGAAATGGAATCAATGAAAAAGAAGAGTAAAAGTTTAATGCTCAGAGCAAGGTCTGCTCGAAGAATGCATTGGTGTTTGCCTCATGGTGTGGGTGCATCATATGGAAATAAACGAATGCACCATTGATGTTGAAAGACTGGAAAGAGATACCAAAGGATCCCATTGGTTACGAGGGAAAAATGCTAATGGTCGTTGGAGTAAGTATACTTACATACTATTTCTTAACGGTTGTACGTTGTGCACTACATGTGTATTTAATTGTTCAATAAGACAGAATGCGTATCTTTGCCGCCATTACGATTTTAAACGTGAATAAACTATTGCTGCTTCGCAGGAAACATTTGTGGTCCCTGAAGATGATAACTTGAAGCAACTTATTGTATGTACACTCAGAGAGAAGTAAAGGAATTACCGGGCGAACCTGAAAAGAAGGTATTATGACAGATACCTTACAGATGAAGAAAGGATATATAACATCCCGTCGGACGTGGTGAAAGAAGATAGGGTGTGGCTAGTTGGTTTTGTTGGATATCAAAGGGAAAATTGAAGAATTGATTTACTATAAGAATTCTTATATTCTGTGTATTATTCTTCAATATGTTTACAACAGATATATTGGTTCCTAGTGCTAGAATAGGAAACAATGTTTAAAGGAAACAACTCTAAAAGGAAGACTACATATTACAATATAGGGTTAAATACCAAGTATCTACCTGAACTTTGGAAGTTTTGCAACGAGCTACCCGAACTTTAAAATTTCAAAATGGGCAACCTCAACTTTGAAGAAGGTGCAAATAGCTACCTCCGTCCAATTTCTGATGAATTTCCAACGAATTTCCAACAAATTTCCAACTACTTTCCGACGACTTTCCAACGGAAAATTGGTCCTGAGCCAGTTCATGCATAATCCTTAGATGAGTCATATGGAGGGTGCCTTGAGAGTCATTCGATACTTAAAGGGGTCTCCAGGTGTAGGAATCCTATTCCGGAAGCATACACTGATGCTGACTGGGTAAGAAATCCGACGGATAAGAGATCGACCTCTAGGTACTTCACCCTGGTTGGAGGAAACCTCGTCACCTGGAAGAGTAAGAAGCAGAAGGTTGTAGCACTGTCCAGTGCCGAGGCAGAATTCAGAAGAGTAGCCCGAGGCCTGACGGAAATTTTATGGCTACCAAAGTTAGTGGCTGAAATTGGGGTTCCCGTAAAGGAACCAAGCAGGCTAATGTGCGACAATCGTGCAGCTATTAGTATCTCCAAGAATCCAGTCCAACATGACCAGACGAAACATGTTGAGGTTTATCATCATTTTATAAAGGAGAAACTGGAAAACCGAATTATCACTCTTCCCTTTGTATGGTCTGAAGATCAACTGGCGGACATCCTTACTAAAGTAGTAAATGGAAGGAGTTTCAAAAGTGTTTTGCGCAAGTTAAATATTGGCGACTCCACTATTCAACTTGAGGGGGAGTGTTATAGATAGAAATATACAAAATAGGAATGTAATATATTGTAGGGTTAAATACCAAGTAGCTACCTGAACTTTGGACGTTTTGCAACAAGCTACCCGAACTTTGAAAGTTCAAAACGGGCTACCTCAACTTTGAAGCCCGTTTTGAATTTTCAAAGTTCGGGTAGCTTGTTGCAAAACGTCCAAAGTTCAGGTAGCTACTTGGTATTTAACCCTACAATATATTACATTCCTATTTTGTATATTTCTATTTCTAACACTCCCCCTCAAGTTGAATAGTGGAGTCGCCAATATTTAACTTGCGCAAAACACTTTTGAAACTCCTTCCATTTACTACTTTAGTAAGGATGTCCGCCAGTTGATCTTCAGACCATACAAAGGGAATAGTGATAATTCGGTTTTCCAGTTTCTCCTTTATAAAATGATGATCAACCTCAACATGTTTCGTCCGGTCATGTTGGACTGGATTCTTGGAGATACTAATAGCTGCACGATTGTCGCACATTAGCCTACTTGGTTCCTTTACGGGAAACCCAATTTCAGCCAGTAACTTTGGTAGCCAAAAAATTTCCGTCAGGCCTCGGGCTACTCTTCTGAAGTCTGCCTCGGCACTGGACAGTGCTACAACCTTCTACTTCTTACTCTTCCAGGTGACGAGGTTTCCTCCAACCAGGGTGAAGTACCCAGAGGTCGATCTCTTATCCGTCGGATTTCTTACCCAGTCAGCATCAGTGTATGCTTCCGGAATAGGATTCCTACACCTGGAGACCCTTTTAAGTATCGAATGACTCTCAAGGCACCCTCCATATGACTCATCTAAGGATTATGCATGAACTAGCTTAGGACATCCACTGAATATGCAATGTCTGGTCTCGTGTGAGACAAGTAGATCAGCTTCCCCACCAAGTGCTGATATTGGGCTCGATCTGCTGGCTCTGCTCCCTCTATTATTTTGAAATTGTGATTTACCATAATAGGTGTTTCTGCTGGCTAACAATCAAGTCGTCATGTTTCAACGAGCAGGTCTAGGACATACTTTCTTTGAGAGATCAGGATTCCTGTTTTTGAGCGAAGTACTTCAATTCACATAAAATATTTCATCTCACCTAAGTATTTCATCTCGAAATCCTTGAATAGACTCTGCTTAAGCTGTGATATTTCTTCGGAATAATCCCCTGTAATAATCATATCATCAACATAAATGATTAGACATGTTACCCGATTCTCCCTCCCCTTCAGGAAGAGGGTATCACCTGAGTTGCTCTGGTGGTATCCATACTTCTTCATAGCCAGCGTAAACCTCCCAAACTAGGCTCTAGGTGACTGCTTGAGCTTGTACAATGCTTTCTTTAATCTGCATACGTCTGCCTTGCGAACACCATCTTCAAATCCAGGAGGTGGTTCCATATAGACTTCTTCTTCTAAGTCGTCATGCAGGAAAGCGTTCTTCACGTCAAATTGATGAAGTGGTCAATCACGATTGGCTACTATCGAGAACAGGACCCTGATAGTGTCAATTTTTGCGACTGGATAGAAAGTCTATGAATAATCAATGTCGTAGATCTACGTATAGCCTTTAGCAACTAATCGCGCTTTGTACCTCTCGACAAATCCATATGCTCGATGCTTCACCGTGAACACCCATCGACACCCGACAACTCTTTTTCCAGGTGGGAGAGTGCATTTTTTCCACGTTCTACTCTTCTCCAGTGCTTCCATTTCGACTGCCATTGCCTGTCTCCACTCGGGGTTTTGGAGTGCTCCTTCTAATGTTTTTTGTATTTCATAAGAATATACAGCTGCTGCAAAGGCTCGATCTCCTAGTGACAGGCTCCCCCTAGCTAAGTTTGCTACTGGATACTGACAGGCTCTAGGGGTGTATTCTGGTTCATACCGAACGGGAGGAACCCCTCTTGTTCTTCTGGCTGGTAACTCATACCTTCCCTGTATTGGTGAAGCTTCTTCCTGTACTATTCTTACTTTTGTATCAACTTCATTGTCTGTCTCATTGTTATTAAGTATAGGGAATACCGCAAAAGGACTACTAACCTCAGGAATATTCGTCGGGGTTGACGGGTCCGAAGCATCTGAAACTTGTACTACAGGAGTCGACGTCTCGATGGTTCCGCCTACTTGCTCTTTTGGGACTAACTCCGGCCACACTGGAGTGGTCAACCAATCTGATGGGCTACTACTAAGACTCTCCACCTGACCAGAAGATTTGGTTGAATAATAAAATTCTGTCTCAAGGAAGTTACAGTCCATCGTGGTATACATACGATGACTGTTAGGATTATAGCAGCGGTAGCCTTTCTGATGAATCTCACACCCCACAAATACACACTTAACTGAACAGGGATCAAACTTGGAATGATCTGTCTTTGGAATATGCACAAAGACAGAACACCAAAAAATACGTGGTTGGAGTGTCAAGGCTGTAGAAACACTCATGTGATTAAATAGGATATAAAGTGGAGTTTGAAAACTTATCACCTTAGTGGGAAGACGATTAAGGAGATATTCAGATATTGCCACTGCTTGTGGACAAAATGAAGTTGGAACATTTGATTCAAGCATCATTGCCCTCATCATTTCAAGGATGTGACGATTCTTTCGTTCGGCTACCCCATTCTGTTGGGGTGTGTGGGGACAAGAGGTTTGGTGAATGATGCATTTTTCTTAAAGGAACTGTTTAAGGCCAGAGTTCACAAATTCTCCTCTATTATCTGATCGAAGGACTTGTATTTGGGTTTTAAATTGTGTGAGTACTAAGTTGTGAAATTCTACAAACTTAAATGAGACTTCTGACTTGTGTTTCGGAAAATAAACCCAAGTCATACGAGAATAATCATCAATAAATAGTACGAAGTATTTAAACCCATTATTTTACATCATATACCATTGTTTGGAGCGGGACCCCACACATCAGAATGAATAAGAGAAAAAACTGACTTAGCTCTAGAATCTGACTGAGAATATGAATGTTTATGACTCTTAACAAGGATGCATGTTTCACATACAATATTTTTATTAAATGGAAACAAACTCGGAAATAATTTATTAAGATACCCCATGGATGGATGACCCAATCGTCGATGCCACAACCATTGTTGCCTAGTGACTGTCCCGTGAGCAAGCGATGCAGTTTCGTGTTGAGTCACTTCATCCACGTAGTACAAACCTTGATGTTCAACACCACATCCAATAACCTTCCCCGGCCGAATATCCTGTAGTAGACAAAAACTTGGATACATTAGTACCATGAAAGTTAACTCCCTTGTGGCATGGCTAATAGAGACTAATTTGCAGGATAAATCTGGCGCGTATAAACAATTATGTAATTGAACCGTCGGGGATAGAGCAATTGTTCCTGCTCCATGAACCGGGGTGAGTTCTCCATTTGCGGTTTGTATCATATTCCTTCCAGGCATAGACTGATTAATAAAATCATTTTTATCATATGTCATTGTATTTGTAGCTCTACAATCAAATAACTAGCGATTTATTTTTTCTGGTTTAGATTCCTGAGTGATATTTGCCTGAGCGGTATAAGCTCCTTTCCCAAAAAAACGATATACCCGGTTTTTCATACTTAATAAATGAGGGACTATTATGGAAATTCGGCAAAATATAGGGACTTAAATTAGGATTAAATGATGAAGGGTAGGAAGGTAATTTCCCTCCTAACCCTTTACCTTCTTCGGAGGCACCAATAGAAGCCCTGGCCGTGTTCATCATTTCCTCTCTGTTGGAGAGAGCCGCAGGTTTCATCTCCTCATTGGTGCCCTTCTCTAATCCTTCACGGTCAATCGCCGCCGTACGGCTGCACCGAATGGTCTTTCGGTCGATGTTGTCGTCCGCGATGGCCTTCCTCCTCCGGCGGGCATCAGGGGCTTGGTGGCTCCCGATTGCGTGGTGATTAGCGATTCTTATGAGCGAGGCTTGACAGCTAGGCCAGCTCCGATTCCGGTCCCGATTCCACCACTCGAAGGTCCAGTATCTTTTCTAGTGACCCCCATCACATTCCTTCGGTCCCTCTCCGACAAAATGGTTGCATAAGCAACCTCCACCTCCGGTAATGGGTTATCCCGGAGTAAGACCCTCTTTTCTTGATCGAATTCATCGTTTACGGCATTTAGGAATTGGTAGAGTTTAGTCTCTACCCTTTTTGTGTTCCATATTGCAATATCCTCCGGATGCTGCATTGGGTTTGGATCTCTCAGCTTGATTTCCCTCCATAATCGTTGCAATTTGTTGTATATCGTTTCCAAAGAATCATTACCTTGTTTTGTGTTGTTTGTTCGTACGATTAAGTCGAACAATTGGATATCATCCTTGCTTTTGCTACAAGTTGCAGATAACCCCTTCCACAGGTCATTAGCCGTAGGAAACTCTGCATATTGGTGCACCAGGTCAGGCTCCATATTGTCGAGCATCCACGAACATACAACCAAATCGTCTTGTTCCCATTGTGGAAACTCGAGATCTTCGGCTGTGGGGGGTTATGGTATACCCGTGAGATGATGAAGCTTTCTACAACAATGAAAAAAACACATGGGCCACAGCCACCCACAATTGGCTATGAATTAATGAGTGTTTTTCTAGGTTGAAAACTTGAAAGGAAACCCGGAAAAAATTAGAGAGGTATGATTGTAAACTTGAAAATCAGAATCATGGCCAAAAGTGAGGAAAAATCCTGATGGGATGAAAACCTTTAGAGACAGTCCATGCAAAAATAGAGAAATTGAGAGGCACAATCAGAAAAATCTCATAAGGATTACTGTGGCAAAAGGAGAGAACATAGAGAGAGAAAACAATCCTGCTAGGTTGTAGCACAATGTGCATCCTAGGCAAAAGTTAGGGAAAACATTTCATATCATCATCCAGGTGTTAACCCCCAATGTTCAAATTCACACTATCCCAGTTATGCTATACTTTGGTCTCTCCAAGTTGGTCTCCAGTATCTCAACCTTGTCCCAAATATGCTTATTACTAGATATCTTCACACAAACGACGCAACGCTGTCCCAGTTATGCTAGTCGTCCGGCAATCACAAGCGTAATCCTCGTGTCCAAAGTTGCGATGTCCCAGATACGCTAGCCTTTGGCTCACTCTAGTCGATCAACTATAGCTCTGCGATTTACCTGATATGCTCTCTATTAGTTACCATATTCAGAAGACGCAGCGCTTTCCCAGATATGCTAGTCGTCTTTCCATCACAGGTATAATCCTGCTTCCAAAGTTGCGATATCCCACACATGCTAATCTTTGGCTTCCTCCAGTTAATCTTGAGTATCTATGCTCTGTCCCTGATATATTTGCTACTAGTTACCATCTTCAAAAGATGCAGTGTTCTCTGAGATATGCTAGCCTTCTTTCCATCACACGCAAAACCCCGCTTCAAAATTCACGTTATCCCAGATATGCTAATCTTTGGCTTGGTACAGTTGGTTTCAAGTAGCTCCGCACTATCCCAGAATGCGTAATGTTGTCCCACATATGCTAGCCGCCAAGCCATCCCAAATGTTTCATTTTCCCAAAGTTGTGCTCTTCCTGATATATTATTTTTTGTCTCGCTCATGTTGAAGACGGAACGCTGTCCCAAATATCCAGTTTTCAAACATGTTCATCGGCGCAACGCTTTCCCAGATACGTTATTCGCCACACCATTAGCACGTCAACTGATTTAGAAAGTTTCTAGCCCAAAATCGATGTCACCTTATCCTTGGATAAGCACTCCTCGAATATGTTCTGCATGTGCATGTCCCAATAGGGGCAAACTGTAGACACTCGATTTTGACCAAGATATGAAGTGTTCAGGAACACGACACGTGGCGCACCATTATAACGATTCCAGATATGGCGAGTTACGAAGCTTCCAAAAAAGGTTTCGTGCAGATTTAGTTGATTAATATATAAGGTATACTGTGAAATATTTAGAGAATATTTTATATTGTATAATATATCTTATTGCATATACACTTCCTAGTTTAGAAAACTCTAGGAACTTTGATAAATAGGAGTGTTATGCACTGTGTAAAAGGAGGGAACATAAAATTTTTTGTTTTAAAAAAGGATAAGCTCTCTCGATCGATTCCATTACACCATTGCTCTAAGAAGTTCCCCATGTATATTATTCTTGTTTATTTATGCATAAAATATCTCTCTCTATAATATTTATATATATATATATATATATATGTTGTTATAATACATTAATTTTCTCCATGTTATGTTAAGTTTATATATATATATCAATGTTTAGTTATTTATTTAGATTATTTAGCTTTTTGTCTTATATTTTCTTTAACATTTAATTAATTGATACTTTTATTATTAAGATATTAAATTGTGACAATATTAGTTCTTGTACTCTCACCCTTTATATATATACATATTTCATTCTTGTGTATTTGTTTTTATAATTTGATCCTAACTCGTAAATAATTTAAATTTCTTATAATCAATATATTGTTATTTTTGTAAATATCTTTTAAAGAGCAAAATTTCAGCTATATATTTCAGCTATATATTTAGCTATATATTTCAGCTATATATATATTTACAGAACTGAAAGGGCAAAATTTCAGCTATATATTTATTCCGTAACAGAATTCCCGAACTCTAATCTTTGAACATAAACCGTTTTGAAATCCTAGGTTTTTAATTTAATTATTTTCCTAGGCAAACAAGGTTTCTAGTTAGCCTTAATTAACTAGTGGTAACTGTAATTTTTATATTCAAATATTGCATTTAAGTCGGATTTTAGGTCTGACAGAAAAGAACAAGCAGACTTGTTGGAATTGGCAATGCAACAAACACCTGCAAAACACTAGAAAATGTTCATCGGAAAAACAGCACCAGAAAACGTTCAATACACAGCACTAAAGATAAGCAATAGCCAAATGGAGGAGAACAGACAAACAGGAAAGCATGACATAACAGAAAATCAAATTGCAAGTTGAATTATGCAAGTTGAACTAAGTAATGAAAGCACAGAAGGAGTTGATACTCATTCCCAATTGAAAACATGCATGCATAGAAAGCTCTGGTACCATGTTGGTATTCTCAAGTAAACCGGGAATTCAAGCTTAAATGAAAAGATAATGCATAGAACTTCATATTTTGATTTATACGATGAAAGCTTGATAACCATTACAGACGCAACACTGTTCAACTATATAGAGATGAAACTAATGATAATTACAATAGTAGCCCTTAACTAATGATTAATGACAATTGAGCCTCAAACTTTCTATCTTTGTCTTATATCCTAATAGAGCGAATGGTGGAGGAGCTCGTCGATAAGAAGTGTGATCTGCTTATCGATCTAGAGCAGTACAGAAGCTTGGGGTTCGACCCTGCTGGTATCAAAGAGCTGAAGCAGAAGGTTGAAGCCTCAACTGGGCTAGTGGAGTAGGCCCGATGGGTCGGGTTGGGCAAAATATAATTTGCCCGAAAGAACTTAACCGTACCTTTAGCGAACCGTACCACTTCCAAACCGGTTCACAAAACAAATAGTTTTCCACTAAAAGTATGAAGTGGTTCTCATGGACCACAAAAAAACAATTCACATATGGTAAACCGTACCACTTTTTGAGCCGGTTTTAATATACTATTATATTTAATAAAATATCTAAGTAATAGTTCAAACCTAAATCAAAGTAAATCTGATTGTCTGATTCATTCTGTTCGGCAACCGTACCTTACCACTTCTTCTCAGTCGACAGTCTCACTTCGACTTCAGCACGGCTAATGACTCTGGTTCTTCGTTTTCGTCTAGCACGGATCCAGTTTTTCGTCTAATACTGTTCTTCGTCTTCCTTTTTGAGTTATCTAAACTGGTTCTTCGTCTAACTTCAACTCTGGTTCTCTGTTCTTGATCTTCATTCCGCGAATCTTCATCGGGACTGCAAAAGTAAGTTCTCTGAAGCCTAAATATCTCATATTCATTGTGATTGTACCTATTGGTGAGTATTATTAGATTGATTTGACATAACAAAGATTCTATATAATCATTGAATTCATTTGACAGATTCAATTTCAAAGGCATGATACCTTGAGGAAAACTGGAGAACTGTTGATAGTTCCAATAAGTAGCAACTTGTGGAGTAAAGATTGACATCATCGCAGAACAAACTCTTACCTACTAGAGTTCCATTTATATACAACAATTCATTACTAAAACTACCTGAGAAAGATAGCTAATCGTCTCAGATCCATTACTTAAACCTACTAACATATTTCTTTATGTATTATTGGCACTACAAGAAATTTGCTCTACAGCGAGGGTAAATTATCGTTGCCGGAAGCACTGTTGGCGCTGCTAAAACCCATTGCCGATGCTAAGAGTCGTTCCAATAGACCCCGTGGCTAAAGGTATCGACGACGACATTATGTCGCCACTAAAGGTTTGCCGTTGCTGGAATGAATAGTGAATGAATAGTCTGTTTGATCATTAGCATCGCAAATATGCCGACTCTGTTTACGCGTAATTACCGTCGACAGGTATTTGAGGGTAATACTGATTTAGAGTGTCTACATATGTGAGGTGTAGATTGGAGGCATTAGTATCCGCTTATTTTTGTCCCTATTTGTATGATATTGTATCCAATATATGTGAGGCAATATAGGTTATTCAACCACAACATTTCGTTGAAAGTAATTACGCATACTTAGCGACGGATGCATCCAACCTGTCGATGCTCGTCCAACAGTTTTAAATATTGCCCTGTTAATAATAGTTGATGCTAAAATCGAGTTTCAACTACTGTGAAAGTTGTTGCTATAGACAATGTTTTGTGTCTGCGTGTTGTCATGGTTAAATGTTATATTAAGCATCAATTACGGATACAATTACAGTCCGTCGGCAATGGTTTGTTTTGATGCAAATGCTAATGTTTCTCTTTTCGAATTGTTGGCCATGCTAATGCTCGTAGCCAAGCATACCCAAACAGAATACATAAATAGACAATACACAAACAGGTAATACACAAACATCTACTTATTTATAACCATTTCCAACACATCCGAATTTATATATAGCCAAGCATTTCAAACAAATGTATGGCAACCAAAACACAAACATATATGACATGTTCACATTTACATCATGTCCAAAATATCCATTTACAATCAGTTAACACCTAGTGTATCACCAGTCACTATAACTACTAAGCAGGAGTACTTACAGCACGTTTCCACGGTTCATGCATTTGGATCTGCAAACATAGAAATAACAGCAATCATGGTAGCATCATACTATAGAATATACCCTACAATGACTTAATGGGTGTACACAATGCAATTAAATCAATACTATACGCACCGTTGCCAAACATTGTACTTTTCATGACAGCAATATCACGTTGAAATTGTTCCATGCTGGCCTGGAACTCCTTGAGTTGATCACGGAGTGACTCACATTTGGTTGCATTTCTAGCTACCTCCTCCCTTGCCTGCTTTAACTGCTCACTTTCCATCATTCGTGCTGCCTTTGAGACCCGACTTCGATGACGCTCAGGTTGGCGAACTTCCTCATACAAGACATTCTTGTCAACAGCAGACTCTTCCTCTCCATTTGCCAACTGGGCAGCCCTTTCCTCCACTTGTTCCTATTTTGCAAACGGTGTGCCAAGAACATAAACGAGCAATCAGATACAAATGTACAGCACATGTGACTATATGGGTCGGCAGTACTACTTACCAGTAATGATCTGGTTTTATCATCCAGCGGCTGTCCTTTCTTGTCCACATGGTTCTTCTTGAACATATGATACTCCCCCGGATGTTTCCCGTTGTTCTTCTCAATATGCAAGAGTACCATATACTTGTTCAAGGGTAGATAACTATTTATTAAACATAACAATTCAATGTTAGGATTACCTCTTCCTGTTCTCTCCTCGCAAATGACGAAGTGCCGGCGGTATGCCTCATGACTTGGTGAGCTTTGTTGGCTTTGTTACGATCGCTCTTTAACTTCAAACAATTTGAAGTTACAACCAGTTTACGTTAAAAAGGTGTAGCACTCATTAACTGTACAAAAAAATATAGTTGCAATAGGGAGGAAGGCACAAACCTTGAACTCGTCTGAGCTGAACCGGTTAACAAGCCACACTCAATCCTCTTTCACCACGTCAGGAGGAATGTTTTGTAACCTTTCTTCATTCGTAAGGTACTTGTCAAAGTACCTTCTCTTTAGATTCGCCCTGTAGTTTCTACACTTCTCTTTAAGAGTACCGATGATCAGCTGCTTCAGGTTTTCATCATCTGGTATCACAAACTTCTCTTGCGAGTTTGAACAATACGAAAATGTTAGAACCAGTTCTTACAGCATTTACAAATAGACAGGTGCAATATGTAAGTCCCATTTACAACTGAGACTTACCGCAACGAGCATGAGCATCTTCGCCTCGTAGTCTATGGGAGACTTTGGAATCTCCTTCCAGTCTTTAACCATTAGAGGTGCATTCGTTCGTTTCCTACCAATGCAACCACACTAACTTGCAAACATCGAAGCATTGTTACTGCAGACTTTACCTCGAGAGTTAAACTTCAGAACCTCTTTTTCGTTGACGCCATTTCGAGACAACGTTATGCAACGAGTTCGCCCTCTACGTAGTCTTTCCAATTGAATAATTACTTCTTCCTCTTCCGCAGTTGACACGTAAATCAGGTATCGATTAGATAACCAAGTTGTACAAATGCATGATCCATAGTATGGGACAAATTAGAAGTTATTACCTATTTGTATACCTGGTGGTTCCTCCACATAGGGGTCCTCCGGATGGATTTCCTTTTCGGTAGACACCTCCAAAGGAGGTTCGACAGGCTAAGGGACTGCAGGGATGTTCTCCACAGGTCGAGGGACTGCAGGGATGTTCTCCACAGGCCGAGGGACTGCAGGGATGTTCTTCACAGGCGGAAGGACTGCAGGGATGTTCTCCACAGGCGTAACCCCTATAGCAATGTGTAGTGTGTTAGTTACCGAGCACCTAAAACAGAGAAAATACCTAAGTACAAGACGTAGTAGTGAAAAAAAACAACTTACTTGGGGCAGCCCTGTTTATCTTCCTTGGAGATCTACGGATGGGTAGCTTTGAATCTACGGTTTTTCCGGCGACCATTCTCCGAGTACCCACCATACTGAGAATATATTGTTAAACACAGTAGCATAACTTGAAATTTGCGCAAGTTTCTGGTGTAAAGTTTCCATCTTTAACAGCACAAGTTTTATTCTCAGCATAACCACCCTTACTGAACATTCCGTGACATGGTGCACATAAAAGAATAACAACGACATGCATGAAACTACGACTGCTTAGGGAGTTGTTAATCGGCCATGGATCATCGACAGAGGTGAATCTTCGCTTCCAAGTAATGTTTTTTAAAACAAAAAAACGTGTATAAAATGGTCGCAAATAGACGAGATCCAGGGGGAAAGGACAGTAAACATGTAATAGTCGTGCGACATAGACGAACAAAGGGTTTGCTGAACCATACCTTGCTCAACCATACCTTGCGCGCCACACAACAGAATCATCCAACAAGAAATTAGAACCATACCTTGCTGAGGGAAAGTTAGAAGATCGTCCTGCACAGATGGAAGCGAAGCCTGGAGCAGTGGAAGGAGGGAAACTCGCAGAGTGTTCTAGCAAACTCAAATGCAGTGAAAATTAGGCGCGGGAAGAAGAAGAGAAGTCCACTGAAACATGAAAGGACTGAGGCGTCAAATCGACCTGTATGTGATGATGAAACCTACTGCCTCGTGTAGGAACCGAGGCGTCGTAGCTGTTTAAACCGAGGAGACGCTTCAGCTTCGTCCTCATCCATAGCAGCTGTTCATCTGAGGCCAGACTCTGCGCAATTGGGCCGTTAAATTGGATTGGCCCGGTCGAAAATGTGATGGACAGTGGCCGTGTTTGACATGGATTGGCCCGTGTATGCAAGGCCCGTTCCAATGTGCATCTTATGTATACATCTAACATAACTTGTTTGAATTTTAGATTAATTTTTATAAATTTTTATATACTTATAATATAGCACAATATGTCCAAATCATGTTTAAAATGAATACCTAATTATCCTTATGTATGCAATTTAAATCATACTCATGTTATGTTTGAAATACAACTTTCTTATGTGTTATATCCATTGATGTGTCAAAGTGTCTTAGTGTATAACATTATAATACTACACTTTATACAAATGTCTACAAATTTATACAAATTTTACGTATTTTATGAAAAATATACTTATTATTAACATCATATGTATAATAACATCATTTGTATAACAACTCCTCTTAATTATTATAAATTATAATATACTTATCTTATAGCACAATATTTCTAAATCATTTTATAAAATCAAGACATATGTATCCTTATGTATTAGTTGATGTATCCTTATTCATTTTATGTTTCAAATACAACTTTGTTATGTGATAGTCTAGTTGATGTGTCAAAGTGTCCTATTGTTTTACTTTATACAAATGTATACAAATGTATACAAATTTATACAAGTGGATACAAATTTAATATCAACTTATACAAATTTTACTTACTTTGTTGAAAAATATAACTTTCAAAAGTGTATGGTGTTTTTAATTGATGAAATAAATTTTACCATGTGTCATGGTGTTATAACTATGTGTCAAGGTGTTACCACTATGTGTCAAAGTGTTAATCACTATGTGTCAAAGTGTTAACATGTGTCTACATGTTACATCTCATGTATATGACAGATAAACAATGTGGACACACAATTCGGTCCATAGTAGACTCGACACATTGCTCCCTGTCATCTTTCAACCCGACCTCTACATACAAATCCACCTCTGTCTACTGCAGTTCTTAAGCAGGCCGAGTGGAGCTTCAAGGAGACCCCAAGTAGTGCAGCTTCCATTTGCAGCAGGAGTTCCAACTTCTGCAGGACAGCCATTCAGCTTTATCGGGTAGAGTTCTGTTAGTGGCCTGCAGAAGTGATCATGAAAAGTACAGCAAAGGAGTGTGTTGTGTGTTCTTGTTCAGATGCAACACAGTTTCATGGCAAGAATGTGCAGATCGTGAGCTTTGGGTTGCATCCCTTCACTGTTTGACAATGTATTCTGTCCAGATCGTGAGTTTCAATGTATTCTCTTTGCATCCCTTCATTTTGTCAGCACATGCTATCTATTTGCTGAGGATGAATTGGATTACATTTTGACAGCACATGAATTGAATTGGTATCTATTTTGACAGCACGTGGATTGGACTGGATTAGAATGACATAGATGAGGATGAATTGGATTAGAATGACATAGATGAGGATGAATTGGATTAGAATGACATAGATAGGATTAGAATGACATAGATTGGATTGGAAACGGTTTTTTCAGAGTGTAACACCACATACAGTCGACAACATGTTGTGTATGGCAGTGTTGGTCCAAAACAGAATGTATGACAGTATTTTGAAAGTATTAATATATGTCCGTGTGTGAAAAACACCTGAATGTATGTTTTGTGAAAAACAACAAGGCACATGACAGTTATTTTCATTTGATAGCATTTGAGCTGCAATTTCGAGCTACAGCTGGCGAACCAGTTGGCAGCATTTGGACAGAATGAGAACCAGTTAACAGGCCACAAGTGATGAGCTGCAATTGACTGCATTTTCGCCTGCCATTTTGCCATCTTCCAAGTACAGATTCCAGCTTCCAAATGCAGTTTCGACTTACAACAACAGCATGACCAACACTTACAGCACACACGTACAGCACAACCAGCTACAGAGCACAACCAGCTACACAACACTTATAGGAAGTACTGATATTTCAACACAACAACTAGTGAACCAAACAATCTCAATACTGAACAATCTCAGTATGCAGCACTCAATTCGGACAGAACATACAAATCTGAACAGAAATACAGCTCAGTATTGAACAATCTCAGTAAAACCATCTCATTTCGGACAGAACATACAAATCTGGACAGAATAACAGCTCAATATTGAACAATCTCAGCAAAACCATCTCATTTCGGACAGAACACAGAAATCTGGACAGAATAACAACTCAATATTGAACAATCTCAGTAAAACCATCTCAATTCGGATAGAACATACAAATCTGGACAGAACATACAAATCAGTAAAACCATCTCAAATCTGGACAGAACATACACATTTGAACAAATTAAACAATTCTCACATTGACAGAATCTACGATCTTCACTATTGAACAATGACATAATTAAATTCCTAACTATTGAACAATTTCCTTAAGAAACATACAAACACTCTTCTATTGCACACGAAGTTACGATGCATCATCATCATCATCGTCATCCTCATCCATTTCACCCTCAAGGCCGTCCTCGTCATCGAACAAATCGTCCTCAAATTCTGTATCTGTGTCACTGTCTGTTCCATCATCGGTAATGTCCTCCTCATCTGGCTCAAGAACATCTATGTCGTCAAGGCCTTCAGTTGCTTCTGTCAAGGCTTCTGTGGTCATCTCCGGGGTGGCATCCTCAACAGATATTTCGAGAGCCTCAATGTCATTTCTACACCAATCAACCACATCATCGACAGGAACTACATTCGGTACGTCAACAACCAGGGCTGATGTTTCCTGATATGGCTCCACTGACTCCCCACTCATTTGACCCCCAATCACAAATCGTTTTTTGGACTCTGCCCTCAGCGCAGTGCTCCAATCAGGATTAATGTTCTCCTGTAAGTAGAAAACTTGTGATGCTTGAGCTACAAATACGAATGGCTCATCTGTTGATAAAAATAATTTGGTGTTGACACACATAAATCCATACTCATCAATTTTCATCCCATTGAATGATGAAAGTACGTTGTACCAATCGCATTTGAACAACACAACCAATAGGTGACAAAGGTACTGCAGCTCAACCACCTCCCTCAACACTCCGTAATAATCAATTGCACCTTCAATGGGGTTGTTATCAAATGTACTCGCATAGCACGTTGTGTCATCTTTGCACAACACACCGTTGTTGTGAAAATTCCTCATTACAGACCGCTCTTTGGTGTGGAAGATGAACCCATTTGCTTTATAACCATTATATGTCTTAGCTCCATATAACGGTCCTCGTGCCAAAGCCTTTAGTTGGCGACCTCTCTCATCCTCAGCCGATCCAACTATTCGACCAACCTGAGAATGCAAATACTCCAACCGTCATTAACGTTGACATTAAAAGGAATACCCATTCCTATCTGTGTCATAGTGTCATACCCTGCCCTCCAACCATGGAATGAATGTTCTATTGTGCATGACATCGATGTTTCGCCTACTCACCCGTGCGCCTAGTAGTTGCCTCTTGTGTTCACTACGTACATGGACAAGACAACCAATCCGATTGTTAGATGTAATGCTGTTAAAAGTTTGAGAATAAACATAATAGTAAAGGTGAATGCAATACTCGATGAATGGCTTCACTTCTTCAGACTGATTATGGACGTACAAGTGGCACTGCTCCCATTCCGTGTTTGACAGTTCACGAACAATTGCACGACCTATTGGAGCTCTTACCGGCTGGAAGATCGATAACCCATCTGCCGCCCTTGGAGTTACCTCAGTTACTATAACTGACTCATGCCTTGTAAATTTGGTCTCAATGTCATGGAGATATCTAGAACAAAATATCAAACACTCCAGAGCAATATAACCCTCCGCTATTGACCCTTCCGGACGACTACGATTACGCACAAACGACTTCATTATTCCCATTATCCTACAATAAGAACATGTTATTAGTGAGACACCTCTTCTGTCAAATGCATACTTCATAAAAGAGTGACAAAACTTACCTTTCGATTGAATACATCCAACGATATTGCACTGGCCCAGCTATTTTTGCTTCCTCTGCTAGATGGATGATAGGATGGACTGTAATATTGAAGAAACTTGGTGAGAAGATTCTCTCTAGATTGCACATTGTCATGGGTAATTGCGACTCCACCTTCAACAGATCCGACGGGTGCAACTCCTTAGAGCATAGAATCCTGAATGTGTTAGTCAGGTCTATCACAACTTTGCATACATGTTTGGGGAGTAATCCTTTAATAGCCACATATAGGATACGTTGCATGAGAACATGGTAGTCATGACTTTTCAACCCAATCAATTTTCTCTCTTTCACCTTAACGCAACGTGAAATGTTTGATGAATAACCGCTAGGAAGTCTTAAGTTCTTAAGAAACTCACACAGTTTAATCTTCTGTTCCTTTGATAGGGAAAAGCAAGCTGGTGGTAAGACCAATTTTGTTCCTCTACGGACTGGATGCAAGCTCGTTCTTATGCCTAAGGCCTGTAAGTCGAGCCGAGCATTAAGGTTGTCATTCGTTTTACCGGCAACACCCAATAACATCGCAATGAGGTTATCACACACGTTTTTCTCAATGTGCATCACATCCAAATTGTGAGGGATTAAGAGGTGCTGCCAATAAGGTAATTGGTAGAATATGCTCTTTTTTTTCCAATTTCCAGTAGTTGAGTCTATTCAAACCTGAATGGGCGGTTGAGTCTTACCGAACATGACTGGATCAAGATTCTCTAGCACATGTAACACTTCCTCCCCCGATAGTCTTTGTGGGGCCATCCGTAACTCTCGTTTCCCATCGAATGAACTTTTGTTTCTTCTCCATGGGTGATCGGTGGGGAGGAATCGTCTGTATCCCATAAAAGAATATTTTCTCCCATTCTTCAATCGACAATAATGGGTGTCCATTTGACAGATAGGACATGCCAAATTACCGTAAGTAGCCCAACCGGACAAGTTCGCATAGGCAGGAAGATCATTAATGGTCCAAAGTACAGCTGCGCGCATCTGGAAGTTTTCTTTCTTGTCTGTATCATATGTGAGCACACCATTCGACCATAACTCATTCAGCTCTTCGATCAACGGTTGCAGATACACGTCTATGTCATTTACTGGAGCCTTTGGTCCGGGAATCAACATTGATAGCATGTAGTTTGTATCTTTCAAACACACCTCGGGAGGCACATTGTATGGAATAAGGACACCTGGCCACATGCTATATGGGTGACTTTTATCATTGTACGGCCCGAACCCGACCCGATAAAACTAAACATAAATACATTACACAATATTATATATGATCTTTGTATGCTATTCTCGATCTAATGACTATCCATCCATTCATCAAATGTCTAAGAACATTGATAATTATACAGTATTATATATGATGCACGATTGCACGTTATCCTAATAAAAAATAATATATAAACAACATCAAAGCATGCTAAATTTATCCTAATAGCTGTCAGCTTTATGAAAACACACAAAATGATTACTTTAAGGGCATATCTCTCTCTTTTCAAACCCACTAGATATAGATTAAGCTCATAATGAAGCTGCTGATGTTGCTTTGGAGGAGGAACTCATCGTATTTTATGTTTAATTCATTTGGGTTTGCTTCTTACTGTCATGAAGCAATATTGTTTCTCCACGGCGGGTCAGGCGGGTCGACCCACCAACCCGTCAGGTCGGGTTCGGGTCGTAAAACCTGACCCGTGCAGTTCCGCGGGTCGGGTTCGGGTTGACCCGAACAGTGCGACGGGTCAGATCGGGTCGGGTCGAACCCGGCGGGTTGACCCGAATTGACACCTCCAACGGATCATTTGTTGGCTACTTCGGTCTGTGTGTTAATCTGGGGGTGATGCACTGAGCAAAATTTGTGGTCAATGTTATATTCTTCGTATAGCCATTTGAGCTCTTTTCCCAAGAATTGTGGCCCGTTGTCACTTATCAGTATTTTGGGGATGCCAAACCACGAGAGTATGGTGATTTTCAAGAACTTGAATACTTGAAATGCAGTTGTAGAGGTCAATGTTTTTGCCTCTATCCACTTATAGAAATAATCGATCGTCACGATGATGTGGGTTCTTTATCTAGTACTTATCGGAAAAGGTCCAAGAATATTGACCCCCCACCCCCACCATTGGGCGAAGGGACAGGTGCCCGCTAGAGACCAAAGTAGAGTGGATGATCGACAAATTCTTGGCACGAACTATTGGTATGTCTCACACTTCTTTGTCAATTATGATGCCTTTTTGCTCAAGGTTGGCCAGTAGAAGCATAGTCTAAAGATTTTCCGCACTAATTAGCGTGCACCTTCGTGGCATGCGACTACTCCTTCACGATTTTCACGTAGGACCCTTTCTGCCTGTATTATTCCCCATCTAAAAGGAGGTAGTTGGCGGCGATGCTGCTTTTCTTGGTAGCCTCGCCATCGTCTTCGGGCATGGCCCCTTTATTCAAAAGGTTGTAGAGTGGAATCGTTCAGTTATCCTATGACTGTTTTCAAGTACTGTGTACAATGCTCATTCCAGGAAGTGTACTTCATGTATTTTTGTCCCTCCAAACACAAGCTTGCTCATGGAGTCTGTCGGCTGGTTGTTACTGGGAGGGATGGACTCGATTGCAAAATTTGGTATCTCTGTTATAAGTCATTTTGCGATGCTGAGGTACTTATTCATTTTCCCCCTTTCCTTCGTAATTGTCATTGATTAGATTGACAATCAGTTCAGAATCGATTGTTACCTTTAATGAGGTTATATTAATTTCTTTGGCGAGTCGCAATCAAGTAATGGCTGCTTCATTGTTGGTCACCTTAAATGTCAGGGCGAAGAAATATTTGAGGGGCTCGCTGAAAGGATTTGAAAAATTATAATGACGAGAGAAAGTGGAAATCAAGGCTCTGTGTATTGAAAACATGGTGGAAAGATTAGATGATCAAATACAAAGAGATAGTATTCCTTATATAGGAAGTACTAGGGACTAATATGCAAAAGACCTAAATATAGGGACTAACATTTAATTGAAACTAAGTACATTAACTAGTAAACTATTGAAATGTAATCCTCTAACATTCACCCAAGTTCTTCACTTTTCGTGATTTTGATCCTCGAACTTTTGAAATTTTCTAAATTGGTCCCAAAATTTGCAATGCTTCTTTACTTGTGCGAAATTCCAAGACCAATCCAAATCTAGTCCGCAATTAACTTGTGAACACACACCTTCCATCTTCAACTTGATTCTTCGAGCCCAACACAAGCATGTGGGTAACCGCATACGGACGAACACGAAAGTAAAACTAAACTAAACTAAAGCAATGTCGCCATGGTCATGTCTGTGGTGCCTTCTTGGTCATCCATCGTTATCACGCCATTTTGAACCTTCTGCGCTTCATCCGTTACAGTTATGCTTCTTCAATTACAATGTGAATTCGATTCCCAGCTCTTCAGAAGTCATCCATCATCAGATTGCATTCACTGTCAGAAGATTGTCCAGCATCATTAACGTTCGATTCCTCAGCGTTCGAAGAAGATCATTTCAGATCGATTCAATTATGCAGCGATTCAATTCTTGAACGATGATTCAATTCTGCAGCGATTCGACTCTTCAGCACCTATAGATCACGTCGATGTTGCAGCTCCTCCAGATCACACATATTATATAGCTCCCCAGCTCATAGTACTAGATAATTCTCCACAGATCAACTCAGCTGTTCTTCAGATCGGATTCATCTCAAACACCGATTATGCAGATTTTGTGCATCTACTTCTGTGTGATTCTTCACATCTGATTATGTGCGAATCTTCTTCTGCTGGATTGCCTATTCTCTAAGCATCAATTGGTATGATAATATCTGTGATCATACTACGGTAAGATCTCTGCAACTCCGTCTCTGTTTTCTGCGACTCTGCTGGTTTGTTTCTGTGATCTTCATTGAGCTGCTTGCTGCGATTTCTGCTGCATATTTGGACTGGTTCATCACATATGATGTTGATTATTAGTTGGTGGTGCTGATTTCTCACATATGATTATGATTCCTCTGTTTCGTATGCTGTTGATTCCTCTGTTTGCGGCTGAATTTGAGATGTTTGTGGTTGATTATGTACATGTTATGGCTTCTCTTATGCTCTTTTATCCTTAATGATCTTCATGTGTAAGCTGCAGCACTGCACTCTCCTTCTCCTCCTTAAATTTGTTGGTTTGCATCCTCGATGATTCCATGTTGAGCTACGTGTGTTTACAAACATGTTTTCAAATTTTCATTGTTTTTTCCTGCGTGCTTTTCAAGCATGGTTACTGCGTCACGAGGTTGCTTTATCCAATTCAGAATTTCTTCTATATGTTCTATGTTTAGCCAAGCTGAAACAAATCAGTAACAACACTCAAGCAACCATCCAGTTGAGTACATCTGCGGTGCCTACAGAGTGCTTTCCTAGTGCATCTGCAGTACTCTTCTCGTGCAGCCCGGTCATGTGTAAGCTGCAGCACTGCACTCTCCTTCTCCTCCTTAAATTTGTTGGTTTGCATTCTCGATGATTCCATGTTGAGCTACGTGTGTTTACAAACATGTTTTCAAATTTTCATTGTTTTTTCCTGCGTGCTTTTCAAGCACGGTTACTGCGTCACGAGGTTGCTTTATCCAATTCAGAATTTCTTCTATATGTTCTATGCTTAGCCAAGCTGAAACAAATCAGTAACAACACTCAAGCAACCATCCAGTTGAGTACATCTGCGGTGCCTACAGAGTGCTTTCCTAGTGCATCTGCAGTACTCTTCTCGTGCAGCCCGGTCCTCAAGAAATACAGTAGACATGTGCTCTTTCAAATCAACATTAAGCCAGACCTATGCCATGGAAATCAGCCCCTGCGCCATGGAAATCCAACACACATTGTTAAAGAAGCAAGTCCACATAGATGTGCTCGTGAAGATCATGGAGTTGTGCTTGTGAAGATCATGGAGTTGTACTTGTGATGACCATGGAGTTGTGCTCGTGAAGATCATGGAGCTGTGTTTGCAAGCAAATGAAACAAGTCCACATGGATGAATGTTAGGTGTTGGTAATGTTGATGAACTTCTTGTTGATGATGTTGATGAACATTTTTTTTTGTTATTGTTGGCTTAGGGTCTTGATTTACATTAGGAAGTTGATCTACAAAGGGGAATGTTAGGGATTATGGTTTAGATAAGTTTTGATATAGTCCAAATATTTAGGACAATTACATTCAAGTCCACATGTTTAGGACATTTGCTATCATATCCCTATCTTCACCTATAAATAGATGTCCTCACCTATTGTATTTCTTAAGTTTAGTGTTTACAAGATGAAGTTCTCATTAATTGTAGTACTAAACTCAAATTTCTCTCCACATTTTGGTTCTACTTTCCTAAGAATTTCAGATCCAACAGCAAGGTATTATCATGGCAACAGAGTCGATGAACATAGATGACAACTTGAACACTTACAGCGATGAATCTCTGATGTTGATCGATCGACCTAAGCAGAAGACAAAAACAGAACGAGGCTTGAGGTTGATGCTCGTCGGAATCGATCGATCAAACAGAACGAAAGTTCATGGAATCAATCAATTTCAGAATGTTGTCCGCGCAGCTGAAGAACAGATCTCTGTTTGCGCGATTTGATTGATGTTGAGGAGCGAAATCTGAGGAAGCTGCTCCGATCTGATTTGAAGACGAAAGTGAAGGATGATCAACGCCAACTTGAATAGCAACTCTTTTTGCTTGGAATCGATGGATTTCAGCTCGTCCGAACTTGCTAAGGATGAGAGTTGCTTGATTTGAATGAGGATGCTGCTGTGTTGATCAATTTCAGAATGTTGAGCGCGCAGGAAGAACAACGTTAAATTTTGAAGAACAACGTGAAGATTTTCCAACGAATTTTCAGTTGGAAATTTCCAACCGAATGAGGATTTCATCCCTAATCTTCAAGCTCTGATACCAGGAAATGATTTGAAAAAATTGTAATGAGGAGAGAAAGTGGAAATCAAGACTTTGTGTATTGAAAACATGGTGGAAAGATTAGATGATCAAATACAAAGAGATAGTACTCCTTATATTGGAAGTACTAGGAATTAATATGCAAAAGTCTTAAACATAGGGACTAGCATGCAATTGAAACTAAGTACATCAACTACTAAAGTATTGAAATTTAATCCTCTAACATTCGCCATGAGGAGTGACGAAGACTAACCTTGCCCCTGAGCCTTCTTAGAGGACTCATCAGTGTAGAGTTCCCAACTTTTCTCTTCTGCCTTGGGCTGCCCCTTTTCAGTTTTGATGCGACCATTTCCGGTACTTTCCACTATGAAGTTTGCTAACACTTGTCATTTAATGGATGTTTTCGGGGCAAACTTTATTCTGACTTCGCTCAGCTCAATCGCCCATTTGACCATCGTGCTTGAAGAATCTGGCTTCGTGAAGAAGTGTTTGACGGGCTTGTTGGTGAGGACTGTTATTCTATGGGCGTGGAAGTACGGTCACAACTTACGTGCGGCGATAACCAAGGCATAAAGGTACTTTTCAATCTCGATGTATTTCATTTCAGTTTCGTGGAAGTACTGGATTTTGTTTGCCCTCCTCTTCTCTGACTAACACTGCACTGGTTGTGACCTCACTCACACTTACATAAATAAAAAAACGATTCATCGGGAACGGACTTGGCCAGAGCCGTGAGCGTGTGTAGGTGTTGTTTGAGGGATTGAAAATCATCCTCACACTCCGGAATCCACTCAAACTTACGGTTGGCTCTGCGAATTTGGAAGAAAGGAAGCGACATGTCGCTCGCCTTTGATAAGAAGCGGTTTAATGCGGTCATGCGACCATTCAAACTCTGGACCTTCTTGTGTCAAGTTGGGGACTTCATCTCTTCTATTCGTAACAACTGGTAACTCATAACAAACGAAATGAGTCAGTGAATCAAAGTAATTGTTTGGTTTCTCCCTGGTGCCAGTGAATCATACGCTATTGCCACTTGAGAGGATATTGTCTTCTATTGACCCAAAGTTTCGATACAGATTTGGAGGAGCTATTGACTTGAGAAGAAATTTATTTGACAATTGGAAGGTATGCCCTTATTTGTGTGTGATGTGTTACATACTTGTAGAAAGGTTGAATCTGTTGCATGTCTGGGTTGTATTTCATGCTGAATCTGTTGCATGTCTGGGTTGTATTTCGTGTTGAATCTATCACATACGGAATATAGATCCAACTGCAGAAGAACAATTGTTAGAATATAATTATACAAATGATCACAGAATATTACTTAAACAAATTCTTTATTACTAATACAATACATTTTTACTAATACCAATTAAACAACTCTCTGCCACAATTAAGAAAGTAAAAATGTCATGTACAAAGAAAAGAGATTGTGGCATATTGGAAGGCACAACAGTATAACATTCAAGAAATCACAAAATATTAGTAAAGAAATATTTTATTTTTTTTTTGGCCATCAACAAGATTTAATTTCCATAAGAGAAAACCAAACGGTTACAAAGAGATGTCTAAACGAATCAAACGACAAAGGTCGGGTGGGGGCCTTTCGACCCAATCCGACGGACACACCCTTAACCTAGCAAGATTTGCGATACAATCCGCACATTGGTTGGCCATTCTCGGAATGGCTTCCCAACTAACAAAAGCAAAAGAAGACGCAAGCAAAATAATATTAGAGGAGAGTCCGTGTAGTCGCCAAAATGAGTCGGTTCCTTTGAGGTGTTTTATTACCACCTCCGCATCCGACTCGACCACGATGTATTTCCATCCTTTCACTAATGCTAACTTGATTGCTTCCAAAATTGGCGTAGCCTCCGCTTCCTCCACCGACCCGCATAGCAAAGGCCCATGACGACCCCTGGTAATAAGTCTCTGATGGTCCCGGGCTATCAAACTGAAGCCCCCTCGCATGGTAGTCGAACACCACGAAGCATCGTAGTTAAGTTTTATCGACCCGTCCCGCGGTTTCCTCCATGTATGTTGGGTCATAGCCACAGGCCGGATCGGTTCCCCGAGCCCCAGCACATTATCGCCGACCCGATTTCTCTCCGCCCAGCTGCTATGAATCTCTGCAATGACGTGGGCAGCGCTCGGCCATTTGAGCTCGAACACAAACTTGTTGCGCGCCTACCAGATAGCCCAGCAACAGATCATGATCGCTTCCCAATCTTCTTGCGCAGCCCGACCAGCTACGCCCTGTCCCTAGCGACTCTGAACGAACTGGACCTGCATAATACCATCAGCGAGCTGCGCTCTGTGTTCGGGCGAGTGCAGGCCAAAGACCTCCCTCCAAACGATGTGCGTCCAGCGACACAGCCCAGAATCAAGTGGTCGGGTGATTCGACGAGCCTGCACACCGGATACAGAGGTGATATAGGGACTTCTCGCCTGGCCAAAACATCACGCACGGGCAAAGCATTAGAACACAGTTTCCATATAAATAGCTTTACCTTCGGTGGCACATTGGCGTTCCAAATGGTGTGCCACTGTCCAGCTGCCGAAGGCGTGCCCTCTCCCATTCGTGCACGCTCCCGGAGCCGGTGGTAAGCTGACCTGACCGAGACTTGACCGTCCCTCGTAAAGGGACACACCAAGGAGTCTACCCCCCTGTCAGCCCGTACTGCAACGTTGAGGACGTGAGGCGCGAGATTGTCCCTCACCTGCAACCGCACAGCAAGCTCGTCCCAGCCATGCAGGTTCGGAGGAAGCCATGCAGCTACCCTCTGGTTTGCAAAATCCTCTTCCAACCTGGGGAGAGTCGTAACTTCAGCTCTGTCACCCACCAACCTGTGGGATCCTTGCGCGAACTGGTCCCTCAGATCAGCAGGCCCATGCCCCAGGATCAATTTGGTCGACTGAGACTAAGGGAGGACTGCATGCTGCGTGTGCACCCCTTGGGCCGGAGGTGGGAGGCGATAGGTCGAAGTTGTCGTGACCCGCCTATCCTGAAAAGTTCGAACTAACGAGCCATCGCCAATGGTCCAAACCGCATCCTCCTTAATCACCTCACGTCCCGCCAATAGGCTCGACCATCCCCATGACGCACAACTCCCTTTCTTAGCCTGCAAGAAGTCCGAACGAGGGAAATATATACCTTTGAGCACTTGGCCCAATAGAGCATTCGGTTCATGGATAATCTGAGCTTCCATGTTTGATAACAAAGCCACATTAAAAGATTGCAGCTCCTTAAAATCGAACCCCCCCTCTTTTTTCGAAACCGTCATAAGTTCTCATCTCTTCCGATGGATCTTCCTCGCCCCTTCCTTAGAACCCCACCATAATTTAGAAATTAGCGCATTAATGTCGGCACACCAAGTCTTAGGAAGTTGGAAAATACTCATGGCATATGTAGGGATTGACGTGATGACCGCCTTGATTAAGACCTCCTTCCCGGAATTGTTCAAAAGCTTGTTCATCCATCCAGTGATCTTGTCCCGGATCCTCTCCTTAATGAAATTCATAGCATCTTTCTTTGATCTCCCCCAAATAGTTGGCAAACCTAGGTACGGACCCGGGTTTTCCACTCTACCAGCCCCAAGGATGTCGGATATCACACGACAGGTCTCCCCATCCGCCCCTTCATGAAGGAACAAACTCGACTTTGCTAGGTTAATCGCTTGGCTTGACGCCTCACAATAGACATCCAACACCCTTTTGAGGTTATTCGCATTAGCCATTGATCCCTTAAAGAAAAATAAGGAGTCATCGGCGAAAAACATGTGATGTATAGTAGGACATCCTCGTTTCGGCCAAACCCCCTGAATAAGGCCCCTCTCCACCTGTGAGTAAGTTCTTCAGTTCTGGAAACGCAAATTGTTGATAGACATTACAGTAATCGATGAGAAACAGGCGTGCTTTACATACTACGATAATCTATGAATATGTTATTATTAGGACCAGCTGATTGAAAGTGTCAACCAGGTAATGGCTCCTGAGCCCAAAGTATACAAAATCTTTGACCATTCTCAGTACCAATGGATATTGAATACTGCAAAACAAATCATTACTTTTTACAGGAAACAGATTAATCTATTAGCATTTGACAAAGTTTTAAAACAATCTTAAGTTTGTGTTCTGCTTCTACTTGACATTTGTTTCCACCGCCCACAACTAGAATGAAGCATTCTTCATAGTTAAAAAACCTATCTTGCCTTCTTATTTCTCATTCAAAATTAAAACTGAACTTTATGAAACCCTAGCATGACACCAATTAACCAACCTGACCAACATTTTGTACTTTCTTTCAAGTCTTAGGGTTATACAACGAGTTCTCCTTTCAACAGAATCGCATTAAAAATATGATTTTTCAAATCAATCACCAGATACCTGCTAACTCCGGAGCAATATACAAAGTAGACAACCAGAACAAAGCAAAATAAATGTCACGGTATAAATAATTAAATAAATAGGTAAACTCACCTTCCTGCGCTTTAACTGTAGAAATAGAAGCAGCTAGAAGAAGAACAATAAGGAGGTGAAGCAGTTCCATGGTGGTATAAATTCCCTATAAGTTTTCTTGAAATGTTCAGTGCAATATTTTTACAGTTGTGCATAAGAATCCTGTAATAATTTATGTTTTTACTTGCTTTAAAGATGGATCTGTTGGGTATCGATAGTGACGGCCCAGTAAGAAAAGGCCTCGAAGGCCCAATAACTATAGAGGGGGTAAACCCATGACATCTGAACCGGATCGGCCCAAGTACAAGCCAAACTTGGCCCACCATCGAGTAATCCAGAATCGAGCCCAAAGTCTATAGAGACGCCAAAGGCTCTTAGACTGCTCGCCATTCTCTACCAAGTCGCGACCTTCCACTGCTCGACATGGGAGTGCTCGCCCCGAAGAGAGCCTTGCCTCTCTCCTCTGGTCCCACTAAACCGTTAATAACAGAGTGGCCAAGATATCCCGCATATCTCGGTCACATATTCACTAAAGATTAGATTTGGTAACTGCAATATCTCGCAGTAACTGCCATATCCCACGATCCGAATCTTCAGCAACTCAATATACATTAAGATATTCAGTTGCCTTTATACGGTTCTATCTCTCTTACCCTATAAATACCCTTGCTTTACATACGTTCTTTACGTTTTGAGTTTTATACACACATATACTCATTTAAGCATCGGAGAGGGACCCAGAGGCACCCCCTCTGTTGCGTTCCCCTACCTGCAGGTTCACCAGGAGTTGGAGCTGAAGCGTCATCTCAACCTTGTCTGGCATTCAATTCACTGCCAGATCAGCATTCAGGATTTCACGATCCAACATTTGGCGCCGTCTGTGGGAACGATCAATTTAGCCATGAGAACTCGATCCCAAAGCAACCGTCGGAATCAGACTAGGGAGCGATCCTCAGATAGCTCTGATTCCGCCGCCGCTTCACCGCTTCAACAGGAACCTGCCAGCCGAGCAGGAGTTAATGCTGTTCCTCTGCGGACAGCCCGAGAACATGTCGGTGATTCAAGACCGACCCCAGCTGCTGATCAAAACGGAGCCCCTGCACCGCAGACAGTCCACATTGCGGGGCAGGATATTAATTTAACCCCCGAGATGGTCTCCTTGCTGGAAGCCATCCTAGGACAGGCGCGCCGCCAGGCCCCTGCTCCTCAGGAAAACAATCCCTCTGCTCCTAAGGAAAATCACCGCCCTGCTGCCACAGGGTCTTCACCTTCAGAAGCGGCCAATCCTAGTCCTGTTGCGCCTCAGGAGGATCAGGAGATGATGTCAGGTCAGCAGTCCCTACCTCCAGCGCACACCAAGGAGCCAGCAGCCGCATATACTGCCAATCCTTCCGGTCCGCCTCCACCCGGAGCCTCTCCCATGTACTGCACTGTGGATCAGATGGATGACCTCCTCAACAAAAGGCTCCAGGAAAGACAGTTGACAGTCATAGCTCCCTTCAAGGAGCAGTCCTCTCATCCATTCACCGACGCGCTCGTCGCTATCAAAATCCCGAAGGATGTGGTTGCTCGGGCCATACCTGAGTATAGCGGTGGAGGAGATCCCACCGTACATGTCAACAAGCATGAGGCCTCCCTTCTGGGTAAGTCAAACGATCCCAATCATTTGGCTTTGCTATTTCCATCTACTCTTTCGGGTTCGGCTTCGTCCTGGTTCTTCGGCCTCCCTGCAGGATCAATCGGAACTTGGGCAGAGTTAAGAAGCAAGTTCCTGGAGAGATACATGGGCGAGCGCCAGTTGCTGAAGAGCGTGGTCGCCCTTGACTCGGTCAAACAGCAGCCGGGAGAGTCGCTGTCCAACTTCTACGGGCGTTTTCATCAAAACGTCACAGAATTAGATCGCCGAATCTCGGATGGGGAGATCATTCGAGCATTCTACAGAGGTCTGGATGTGGCCAACAAGGCCTCGAGAAAGCTGCGAAACAGCTATCACGTAAAGGAGATAGAGACATTGGAGGAGTTGGCATCCAGAGCGAAAGGTTTCATAGACCTTGAGCGCGCAAACATCGAGGCTAACCTCCTGACGACCTCGCTAAGGGTAACCCCTGAACCCCGACGCGATGGTAAGAAGGAGGTCAAGAAGGAGAAGAAGGGAAAATAAAGTAAGCCGCGAGTCGAGTCTCTTCCAGCGCCTCGCCATCCAGAGGTCCCTGAGTACTTCACGCCTTTAAATAGGCAGATCTCAGCGGTACTAGTCGAGATGGAGAGGAGATCCTTGGCGAGGCCACCGATGCCTCGCCGAGGTGGGTTACCCATGGGCAAGGATGTCGAGAGCTATTGCAGATACCACAAGTGCAAGGGCCATAAGACAGACGATTGCAAGATTCTGAAACGAGATATAGAGAGGCTGATTCAGGGGGGAATGTTGAAGGAATTTGTGGCAGGGCGAGACCGAAGTCGAACGCCCCCCAGGAGACATCGTTCACCAGCCCCTGCAGATCAAGCTGAGCCTTCTGGAAGCAAGAGGAGAGTGAATCTAATTGCGGGAGGATTCGGCGCAGGCGGCGAGAGGTCAAGCGCCAGAGAGGTCTACGCCACTCAGATCTCTACGGCAGTTCAGTTGGGGAAGCGGCCAAGACCTGAAGAAAACATTGTCATCTCATTCTCTGAAGATGATTTGGCACATGTCACCACGCCCCACAACGATGCTCTGGTCATTAGGGCAGATATTGACGGCTGTGATGTTGCAAGGATTCTGGTCGACGGAGGCAGCTCGACAGACATCCTGTTTCTGGACGCCTTCGAAAAGATGGGCAAATCAAAACGCGACCTGAAGAGGGTCGACTTTCCGCTGATCGGATTTGCGGGAAGGACAACTTATCCACTGGGGGCTATAACCATGCCAGTGATTTTTGGCGAGGGGTGGAAAAGCATCAAGGTGTCGGTCACTTTCCTGGTGGTCGACTCACCTACATCCTATAACGCCATCATAGGGAGGACCACGATCAACCCAAATAAGATTGTGGCCTCCACTGTCCACCAGAAGACGAAGTTCCCCACTCCGAACGGGATTGGAGAAGTGCTAGGAGATCAGCCTTCCTCGCGGCAATGCTATGTGAACTGTTTACGCAGGAAGAACCAAAGGGAGGCGCTCGCCATCGAGACAGAGGCCGATCCCCGCGAGGACTTGCCTCGACCAGCACCCATGGAGGAATTGGAGGAGGTCGAGATCGATGGTCCGGACAAAAAGGTGCGCATTGGGACCACCTTGAAAGAGGATCAAAAGGAGGCCATGACCGCCCTCCTCAAGGAATTCAAAGAGCTCTTTGCCTGGCAGCCGAGCGACATGCCAGGAATCAGCACAGATATTATCTCGCATGAGCTCAGGATAGACCCCTCCATCAAGCCGATCGCCCAAAAGAGAAGATCGTTCGGGACTGATAAACGTTTGGCGATCAGGCAGGAAGTCGGCAGGTTGATTGAAGCTGACTTCGTCAGAGAGGTAAGATTCCAGAGCTGGGTCGCCAACCCAGTTTTGGTCAAGAAATCTAACGGCAAGTGGAGGATGTGCGTCGACTTCCGCGACTTAAACAAGGCTTGCCCCAAAGATTCATATCCCCTTCCAAGAATTGATCAGCTAGTCGATGCTACCTCGGGTCATGAGATGCTGAGCTTCATGGACGCCTATTCAGGCTACAACCAGATCAGAATGCATCCAGACGACGAGGCCCACACTGCTTTCTATGCTGACGGCGACATTCTATGCTACAAGGTGATGCCCTTTGGTCTCATCAATGCCGGGGCAACTTATCAGCGGATGGTGAACCGACTGTTCCAGGACATGCTGGGAAGGAACATGGAGGCCTACGTGGATGATATGCTCGTTAAATCCATCAAAGGCAATCCTCATACCACCGACCTCCGTGAAGCTTTTGAATGCATGAGGAGACACAGCGTTCGCCTGAACCCAGCAAAGTGCGCCTTTGGAGTCAAGTCCGGGAAGTTCCTGGGTTTATTGGTCAGCGAAAGGGGCATTGAAGCAAACCCGGAAAAGCTAAAGGCCATAGAAGAAATGAAGACGCCAACCTGCCATAAGGAAGTCCAATGCCTGAACGGCCGACTAGCTGCTCTTAACCGCTTTCTCTCCAAAGCAAGCGACAAGTCCCTCCCGTTCTTCAAAACCTTGAGGGCCAACCGTAAGTTCGAGTGGACGCCAGACTGCGAGGAAGCATTCTAGTCCTTGAAAAGGCATATTCAAACACTCCCAGCTCTGGCAAAACCCGTTCCAGGCGAGCATCTTTTCCTCTATTTAGGCATTAGCGATGTGGCAGCCAGTGCTGTTTTAATAAGGGAGGAGAATAATGTTCAGAGTCCAGTGTATTTTATTAGCAAAATGTTCAACTCAGCAGAAATAAAATATGTCCAGATTGAGAAGTATCTCTATGCCTTAGTTATTGTTGCTCGGAAGCTGAGACCTTACTTTCATGCGCACGACATCACGGTCCTCACCAATCAACCTCTCAAAAACTTCCTGATGAAGCCAGATTCTTCAGGAAGAATGGTCAAGTGGGCGATCGAGCTCAGCGAGTTCAGGATCAAATTTGCACCAAAAACGGCCATCAAAGGTCAAGCACTAGCTGATTTCATAGTGGAAAGCACGAGTAACGGTCAAGCGATGGCAGAAAACAGGCCAAGTCAGTCAGCAAACGACAATCAAATCTGGGAACTCTATACGGATGGGTCTTCATCAAAAGAAGGCTCGGGGGCAGGTTTAATTCTTATTCCTCCTGAGGGCGAGCCTCTGAAATACGCGATCGCCTTGACATTCCCGGCGACCAATAACGAAGCAGAATATGAGGCTCTTATCACTGGACTCAGACTGGCAAAAGGAATGGGTATAACAGCACTTAAAGTAAAAAGTGATTCAGAACTTACTGTCAATCAGGTTAATGGCGCCTACGAGGCAAAGGGAGAAAAGATGAAGAAATATCTCGGCATCGCCAAAAAACTAGTCGTGGAAATCCCAAATTTCGCGATTGAGTTTATTCCTCGCCAAGAAAACCAGATGGCAGATTCTTTGAGTAAGCTAGCCTTCGGAGGGGCGACAATCCAGGATGTGCAATTTCTGGAAAAGGCCCTATGTTCAGTCCTTGAAAACAGAGCGGAGGTCTTCAACATTCAAGAACAGGTCACCTGGATGACCCCGTTCCAGAATTATTTGAAAGAAGGCATCCTCCCAGAGGACGAAGGCGAATCCACTAGGATTAGAAGACTCGCAGCCAGTTATCTAATCATCGATGGAGAACTCTATAGAAGAGGTTATTCGACGCCTTACTTGAGATGTGTTGCTCTACCCGAAACAGAAAAAGTTCTTCGAGAAGCTCATGAAGGGGCAGCGGCATGTCATGAAGGTGCTCGTTCACTAAGCAGGAAAATATTCAGACTGGGATATTACTGGCCGACCTTGGGAAAAGACGCAGCCGAATTAACACAGAAGTGTGAAATTTGCCAGCAGTTTGCACCACGATCGGGTCGACCATCGACATTATTATCCCCAATGGCGGGTGCCTGGACCTTCGCTCAATGGGGAATCGATATATTGGGTCCTTTTCCCATTAACACTGGTCAGCGTACTCACATTATAGTGGCGATCGACTACTTCACTAAGTGGGTAGAGGCGAAAGCTCTAGCTTCGACAACGGAATTCCAAGTTATCAAGTTCATGCAGGTCAACATATTCTCCAGGTTTGGTATTCCCAAAATACTCATCAGCGATAATGGTCCGCAATTCGTTGGAAAGGAGTTGAAATGGCTCTGTGAAGAGTATCATATCGACCATCGCTTCAGTTCAGTACATCACCCTCAAACGAATGGGCAAGCTGAAGCAGCCAACAAGGTTGTCTTAGCAGGACTCAAGAAAAGGGTTCGAGCATTCAAAGGGAACTGGGCAGACGAACTGGAAAACGTATTATGGGCAATCAGAACAACGCCTAAGGCGGCCACAGGAGAAACGCCTTTCAGTTTAGTGTACGGATCAGAAGCAGTAGCACCAGCTGAATTAGCAGTGCCTACCCACAGAGTCCTACACTTTAACACGGAGGCAAATGAGATCGAGCGCAGAACTGACCTCGACTTAGCAGAGGAAAAGAGATGGCTCTCGGAAAAAACACAGGCAAAGATGCGCTTGGCGACCGCTCGGTATTTCAACAGAAAAGTTAGCGCTCGCCAATTTTTCGTGGGGGAGATGGTTATGAGAAGGAATGAATTTACAAGGCTGGACAGTAAAAACAAACTTTCAGCCAAATGGGAAGGACCATACAAAGTAGTAGAGATCGCCGCACCAGGATCCTACTATTTGGAAACCACCGAAGGCGAGAGGTTACCCCGTCCATTTAATTCAGAGCATTTAAGAAGATTTTATGCATAGCTTGTAATCAAACTGATTATGTCAATAAAAGAAAGCCATTCCTTCATAAAGCGCGTCCACTCAAAGCAAGCTGAAGCCAAAAAAGCCCTAGCAACAAAGCTAGGCCAAAAGCCCTGACGCCAAAGTCAGGCCTCAAAAGCCCTAGCAACAAAGCTAGGCCAAAAGCCCTAGCAACAAAGTTAGGCCAAAAGCCCTAGCAACAAAGCTAGGCCAAAAAGCCCTGTCGCCAAAGACAGGCCAAAAGCCCTAACAACAAAGTTAGGCCAAAAGCCCTAGCAACAAAGCTAGGCCAAAAAGCCCTGTCGCCAAAGACAGACCAAAAGCCCTAACAACAAAGTTAGGCCAAAAGCCCTAGCAACAAAGCTAGGCCAAAAAGCCCTGACGCCAAAGTCAGGCCACAAAAGCCCTAACAACAAAGTTAGGCCAAAAGCCCTGACGCCAAAGTCAGGCCTCAAAAGCCCTAGCAACAAAGCTAGGCCAAAAGCCCTGACGCCAAAGTCAGGCCACAAAAGCCCTAACAACAAAGTTAGGCCAAAAGCCCTGACGCCAAAGTCAGGCCTCAAAAGCCCTAGCAACAAAGCTAGGCCAAAAGCCCTGACGCCAAAGTCAGGCCACAAAAGCCCTAACAACAAAGTTAGGCCAAAAAGCCCTAGCAACAAAGCTAGGCCAAAAAGCCCAAGCAACAAAGCTAGGCCAAAAAAGCCCTAGTAACAAAACTATGCCACAAAAGCCCTAACAACAAAGTTAGGCCTCAAAAAACCTGACGCCAAAAATCAGGCAAAGCCCTGACGCCAAAGTCAGGCCAAAAGACCTAGCAAAATGTTAGGCAAAATAAAAGCCCTGACGCCAAAGTCAGGCCAAAGAAAGTTTAGGCGATCACTATTGATGATAAAGCCTGACAAACTCCAAATCCCCTATTATTAGGCCAACACCTCAAAGGTTTAAACTTCAAAGAAGGTAATATCTCTTTGAACTTAGAAGTTTACGCTTTTAAGTGTCAAAAGTGTTATCCTTGGAAAGTTTAACTTATGATTGGTCTAAGGCTTTAAGGGTCAACGACATTACCAAGCAAGGAAAAAGTGGAAAGTAATTATGAGTAAGATATTGGATAGCTAAATATGTTCGAAGTCGATTAAAGGCTCAAGAATGTAAAGGCATTCAATAGAAAAACCCAAGTCTTCGACAAATAATTACAAACCAAAAACGGAGAATACAAAAATAGCTATCTAAAAAAGATAAATACGGTCGCCAAAGAGTTGGGGACTTCAAGCTTTGGGGTTCTCGGGGGCAAAGACGCTCTGCTCGCCTTCGGGGGCAGAAGTACCGGGCTCGCCTTCAGGAGCAGCCTCCCCAGCAACAGAGGGCTGCGAAGGCTGACTCCGCAGGAAGGTCTTCAAGGAGGCAACTTCCCCAAGAGGAAAGTGGGGATCTACCGCCTGGACCTCCTCCACCAGGCCTTGAAGAAATTCGGCAATCGCCGACTTCATCACCTTCAAGGCCTGGTCCTCAAAGTCTTCGGAGGCCTTGAACTCCTCAATCACGGCATGGGGTGAAGGAACCGCCTTCAGCTGATCAGCCAGTCGGTTCTTTTCCTCCTCTAGGGCGACCCCCCTAGCTTCGGCAGCATCCCTCTGGGCCTCCGCGGCGACCCTAAGAGCGTCTGACTCGACCAACTGGGCACGAGCTTCCTTCAACTCGGCCTCCAGGCGAGCACGGACCGCCTCCCCTTCATCAAGGCACTGATGAAGGGCCTCAGCTTCATGAAGGAAGGCTGCAGCATCAGCCTCCCTCTTTTTGACATCAGCAAGGAGGCGCTGCTCCTTCCTGAAATACTCCTCCCGGGCGCCGTCCACCAAGGTGATTGCCATGTCAGCGGTCTTCTTGATGGCCTCCAACTTCCCGGGGGTGACCCCTGTGCTTCGGTATTGCTCCAGCTCGACAAGCAGATCAGAGTGCTTGTCGGCGAGCTCGCCGAAAACGCGGCCGAGGATCACCTCTTCCCGAACGAGCTGACAACAAAAGCACAAGGAAAATGTCAAGTCATCAAAATGAAAAGGAATGACAAGGAATAAAAAATGGAAAGAAGGCGAGATCATACCAGGGCAACTCGTTCGAAGTGGGTCCGTAAGAACCCCTCGATCTGAGGAAGCTCCGTAGGGACAATCGAACGGTCCTTGGGAGGAATTATCCCATCAAGGAGCCGCATGCACATATCCGGGCTACCCCGTAGGCTCTTCTGGGCGGGGTACCCCTTCTTGGCAAGGTCCCCACAAGGGACCCAAGGCCTCCGAGAGTCCCCAGCCTTAAAAGGCTGGAACAAGCTCGCCATGGAGCAGTACTCCTCGGCGGGAGCCCTCGAGGAGCTGGAAGCAGCAGGACCCTTCTTTTGGGCCCCAGACTCCTTAGTAGGAGCCGTGGGAACTGAAGAGGCGGGAGGCGCCAAAGACAAGGCCTTCTCCTTAGCGGCGGAAGGGCCCTGAAGAGAGGGAGAAGGAGACGCCGTGTCCAAACCCTTCCCTTTGCTGGCAGAAAGGCCCTTAGGAGGGGAAGAAGAAGGATGTTGGTCGACATCAGGGTGCTCTTCACTCCTGACCTTCTTAGAAGGAGGAGGAGGAGGGTCCCGGGCCACGTCCGCCAAGGACTCCACTGCAAAACAACAAGACAATAAGTCAGGAGTCAGAGAACCGCAGAATGTAAAAACATTAAATCAACAAAAGGCGAGGTAGTACCTGGTTGACGAGGGCCAGTAGTGGCAGAAGGAAGCGTCTCCTCGGGCTTCCTCTTGGTCGAACGCCTAGAAGGAGGAGGGGGAGAGCTTAGCAGCACTTGGTCGGAGGACAATCCCGCCGATCCCTGGTCATCAAAGAGACCTATCAGTTTTTTGCTCTTGCTTACAACCTTCCCTACAAGTAATAAAACAAGGGAAGAGTTAGAAAATTACCCAATCATCAAAGATTGGCGTAGCTTGATGAATGCCCGCCATCTCAAGGGCATTCTCGGTAGTCTCCGCCACTGAGCGGATGGACTTGAACTGAGATGACCGATGCAGCCGATATAAATCGTCGATGGCATTCCGATCACTCCCAGACAATTCTTCGAAGGAGGGAGGAAAATCCTTGTCCGGAGCAAACAATTTCCAAGGTACGCCCCCCTTATACAAGAAGTAAAACTTCTTGTAATTGGAGTTAGTGGCCCGGAAATCATCGATCAGGCGGACATGGACGTTCCAAGCCCATCCTTGAGGGCCTCCCCACTCCGAAAACTTCGGCCAGCGGGATTGGAAGTGGTGAAAGTGGTTAGCCCCTGCTGCCAGCCGGAAGAAGCACCAGAACAGGGCCAGTGAATATACCCATTCCTGGCGTAAGCATAGGAACTTGAAGCCGACCCACATTCTGAGGGCATTCGGGACAAGCTGTGTGGGGTGAATCCCGTAAAACTGACACAAGGTCTGTAAATCCTCACAGAGAGGAAAACGCAACCCAGCATCGATCTGGGCCGCATAAATGTAAACCTCTCCATCGTGAGGAAAATGCAGACCTAGGCCAGGATATCTAGGAGCATCCTCCACGCTGAAGCCACCGAGCGCCACCACGGTCTTAAAATAAGCCGGCTTCAATTCATTAGGCTTGACGTCTACTCGAACAAATTCAAATATTGCAATGATAAACATAAAAAGCAAAGAACAGCAGAGGACATTGCCAAAGCAGAGCAATAAAAGGGCGAAAGTTTACCTTTTGGGGAAAAAATAGGCGTGTTCAGCTCGGGCCCGTCCACCACCACAGGAGTGGTTGCAGTCCTGCCCAAATCGGTATGTTCCTCTACTGAAGGGGGAACGACTTCATCCCTGATGGTCAAAGGGACATCAGCATTCCTGGGCATGTTGGCTTTGTTGGCACCCTTGGGAGCCGTGTGCTTGACTCTCTGATTGCGAGGAGCCATGGAAATGTTGGAAGAAGGCTGAAGAAGGTTGAGAAAAGAAATGGAAAGGATCGCAATGAAGCTCTGAAAATCCAAGAGAGCGGATAAGCGTAAAAGACAGAATACAGAAACTGACGTTTCCTATATAGACCAAAAGGGGAGTAACCGCCACGAGCAAATCGAAGCGACGCAGAGGAATAATTGCACCCTTTTGGAAAAAACCGAAGCAATGTCAGAATTCCAAGAGACAACGGTTGGCTGGTACAGACAGCTGTCAAGCTACCCTGGGTTTACGGAAAAGTAAATGTCAGGCGTGCCTCAAGTGACCGTTCGATTTCTGGACAACCGTGCAGTTATTAAATGCTAAAATTCCACTAAGGAGACAAGGTGGTCGCCAACGCACTAATAAAGCTTTAGCAGAAATACCTCGGGTAGATAATGATCGCCTAACTAAGAAAGATAGACTTCCATAAGCCTGAGTCACCTCGAGTGATCGCCAAAAGGGAATAAAAGGAAGGATATTCTTTCGGCTTTGAACAGAGAAGGAATTGCTCGCCAAATGAGCTCGAAGTATCTCAAAGGCACTGAACCATTACCAAAGACGTCACTATCTAAAACCCTACCAGGAAATCAAGCTCGACTGAAGGAACTTCAATCAAGCTTCGGGGGCAAATGTTGGGTATCGATAGTGACGGCCCAGTAAGAAAAGGCCTCGAAGGCCCAATAACTATAGAGGGGGTAAACCCATGACATCCGAACCGGATCGGCCCAAGTACAAGCCAAACTTGGCCCACCATCGAGTAATCCAGAATCGAGCCCAAAGTCTATAGAGACGCCAAAGGCTCTCAGACTGCTCGCCATTCTCTACCAAGTCGCGACCTTCCACTGCTCGACATGGGAGTGCTCGCCCCGAAGAGAGCCTTGCCTCTCTCCTCTGGTCCCACTAAACCGTTAATAACAGAGTGGCCAAGATATCCCGCATATCTCGGTCACATATTCACTAAAGATTAGATTTGGTAACTGCAATATCTCGCAGTAACTGCCATATCCCACGATCCGAATCTTCAGCAACTCAATATACATTAAGATATTCAGTTGCCTTTATACGGTTCTATCTCTCTTACCCTATAAATACCCTTGATTTACATACGTTCTTTACGTTTTGAGTTTTATACACACATATACTCATTTAAGCATCGGAGAGGGACCCAGAGGCACCCCCTCTGTTGCGTTCCCCTACCTGCAGGTTCACCAGGAGTTGGAGCTGAAGCGTCATCTCAACCTTGTCTGGCATTCAATTCACTGCCAGATCAGCATTTAGGATTTCACGATCCAACAGGATCAATCACTAAACATAATGGAGTAATGCACAGAATGATATTGAATATGGTAACATTTAATATATATGCATATATATATATATATAACTTCTCTCATAAATTTGTTTTGCTATTATTATAGACTAGACAACTAAGTCGAGAACCGACCCAAGGAGAGTTTTTCCAGAGGCTTCATCGTTTGAAGGGAAATGAAGATCAATTCATTGATAAGAAATAAAAAAGAGTCATTGTAAGTTCTGGTTTATCATATATTCCTTTGTTCTTCTAATATTACATAGATGATGATAACATCTATACTGTCATTCTTGTTGATAAATAGTTCGTATGTGTAAATTGTATTTTTCTCATTTTAGGAGGACTATGATACATATGTTGTGGAAACGTATGGTGATGATGGTGCATCCCAAGTTAAGTTCAATAAATATTCATTGATTAAAGCAGTTGAATTTCCTAAGAAAGGAAAGTTGTGTGGTTTTGGACCCAAGGTGGATCCAAAGACCCTATTAGGATCCGGAAGTTCTTCATTCTCAAATACATGGTACAAGAGTTAAAGTTTAAGGATTTGAAATACTCACACCGATAAGTTGTACAAAATGTGGCAGGATATAGTGTCACTACAACAAGCACAAATTTCAGTTCAATAATCTCGGATCATGCAAATATGCAAGCAGTAGTGCAAAGCATGATGAAGCAATTTGTAAAACAAGGTCGGGAGTTTAATCTCTATCAACGGGATAATGATTCCACTACTTAAGTTGTTGCATAATTTTTATAAGTATGTGTTATTTAGATATCTTGTTACCTATTTATAGTAGACTTAGAATGTTTAAACTATGAACTTATCTTATAATAATATATATGTGTAATATATTACATGGTGGTGATATATATATATATATATATATATATATTCTTAAAATTATTTATAGTGATTTCCATTGAGAAGTTTATTGCACAAAACTCCTCACAAATTTAACTAAATATACTCCTTAATAATCCCTTTGTAAATTTACTAAATAAAAACTCTCGCTATTTCTCTCAACATTCTTGAAACATAGTGTTATAAAATTCTTTTATAATTTATTTGAGGAAAGTTCTCACAACATTCCCTAAGTAAGTTTGTGAGGGAATTGATTTTTAAGGTAGCGTTTGATTGAATGTATTAGTTAATAAACATATTAATTAATACACGTATTAGTTAATACGATGTTTGAATGGAACATGTATTAAGATATACTTATACGTGTATAACTTAATACAATGTTTGATTCAATATAAAATTATTCGTAAAATGACAAAAAATTATTAATACCCTTTAATTTATTTTTTTAATATTAAAATTGTGTACACATAAATTGATTTAATATGTGCAAATGAACATTAGAATCACTCAAGTGGAGTCATACAAGACCATGAAAGATTATAAGTGGTATTCAATAAGATTCATATGACAGCAATAAACACGGGCATCATTGACCATAACATGTCCCCTGGAAAGGGGCGTCGTAGAGGGTGAGAGCCTCGTCGTGTCCGGACCCTTTCGCACCACGGGGCGCTGTCGACGAGTCTGGTTGTTTGAGAATGCAGCCCCAATCCGGCGATAAATTCCGTCCAAGGCTAAATACGGCGAGAGACCGATAGCAAACAAGTACCGCGAAGGAAAGATGAAAAGGACTTTGAAAAGAGAGTCAAAGAGTGCTTGAAATTGTCGAGAGGGAAACGGATGGGGGCTGGCGATGCGCCTCGGTCGGATGTGGAACGGTGATGAGCCGGTCCACCGATCGATTCGGGGCGTGGACCAATGCGGATTGCGGCGGCGGCCGAAGCCCGGGCCTTTGATACGCTCGCGGAAACGTCGTCGATGCGATCGTGATAGGCAGCGCGTGCCGCTCGGCGTGCTTCAACACCTGCGCGCTCCGGGCATCGGCCTGTGGCCTCCCAATTCAGCCCATCTTGAAACACGGACCAAGGAGTCTGACATGTGTGCGAGTCTATAGGTGGCAAACCCGTTAGGCGCAAGGAAGCTGATTGGTGGGAGCACCGCCGACCGACCTTGATCTTTTGTGAAGGGTTCGAGTGTGAGCATGCATGTCGGGACCCGAAAATGCGGTATGCGGTTACCGGTGGGGTCCCGATCAAAATCGAGTAACTTAATGGTGTGTGAGGACCAAGACTAACGGTGCCATGACAAAAATTGAGACAAACTGTTAAAAAAAAAGTGATGAACAAGGGTGAGAAATGTTTGAAGAGCTGGAGGTTGATAGAAAAGTCGGGGAATTAAAATGTAAAACGGTGTTTTTAGAAGAAATTAGCGGGGCAAATGGCCTTACGATAATGGGTTGCATAGAATTCGAAAAGTTATGCGGTTTCAAAAAAATATCGTAAAAAACGATCAAGTAATTGAGTTATAGATAGGAATTGTGAGGGTTAATTTAGGGTAATTAAATTATTTTTTATTATGTATTAACTAATACCATGGTTATAGAATGTATTAGTTAATACACAATTAACACTAGAAATGTGTATTAGCTAATACATAGGTATTAATTAGTACCACCTATTATTTCTGATCAAACGTTGTATTAACTAATACTAATACATAGTTAATACTTTAATCAAAAGATTTTATAAGGAAAATTTATTCAAAATTTCTGCAAGGGATTTTCCTTTAAAACTTCTATTTTACTGGCGAACTTATTTGTTAAGGGTAGATCCCTTACAAAATTTCTTACAAAGGGATTTTTTATATTCCTTTACAATTTTGACCCTCACAAAAAAAAAATCTTGTAGTGCCAGTTTCCCATGAGTGTGAGCCGACTCAGTCTTAAAATGTTTGGGTATGACCCCCTCTGAGATTATTGGGTAGAAAATGCCTTGTGGGTTTTGTGTCAGATTGGGTCGTCAATGACTCACTATCGATACCCAATAGTATGTGATGTTAATATGCTATTACTATTTTAATAAAATTATTATGTAATAGACAAAATGTATTTTTAATTTGTAATAGAAAAAAATAATTTGTGCATTCCTAATATTAATAAAATTATTTTTTTGTATTGTAGAAAATTCACTACATAAAATATATTTAAGACAAAATATAAATATAAATGTGAAATACATAGAAATGATTAAGTTTTGTAACTTATCCTCATAATGAATTAGACGTTTTGGAATTTTTTTTTAAGTGATTTATATGGTATGTCACTTAGGAATGACAAAAGTATGATTGACATGGACCAAATAAAATGAATAAATTTGACATTAAGAGTGAGAAAGGTAATAAAAAACTTGTTACAATTATACGTACACATTTTAGCCAAATTAATACAGATAGATAGATTAAGCAAAACTCACAATAAATCATAAATTTTAACATAATAGACATTTGAACTATTAATTTATAGAAACTAATTCTATTCAATAAGATAATTTACCTAATTACAATTAAGCACGTTACACATAATTATTAAGCAAAACTTATAATAACATATTAAGCATTCTAACTAAAATTAATTAAACTCAATTGAACAATTTACCCTGAAATTTAAAATTAGTTAAACATCCTATCACATAAGTATCAAGCGAAACTCATAGTAAATCATTAATTTTAACATATTAATTGGAAGAATTTCACAAAAAAACATATTTTAAAAATATTTATTAAATATAATTTTTATGTTAAAGATAATTTATTTGAATTTAAACGTTCATATACATATATATATATATATATATATATATATATATATAAGATAAATATTCGAGAGTTAGATATCATATTATATTAAAAGATACCAGAATTATAATTTAAATAATATTTATTTTGTTAGGAATACTTGTATTTTATTACACTATGATATTATATATTGTTTTGAAATCATTTTCGGTATAATAGTAAGTTTTTAGTTTTACATGTTAATTTTCTTTTTAACACATGCGAACCTCGTTCCTGAATACGTTTTTTTTTTCTTTTAATTTCATAATTATAAAAGTTAGTTTGATAATTAGTTTTCAAATAAGATTCAATTTTAAAAAAAAAATGCAACGAATACGTGATCGTATCTCGAAAACAAAAAAGAGAACTAGATTGCAGTACTATGAAGAGGTTAACCAACAGAGAGATTTGTTGGCAAAAAAACAAACAAACAGATAGATCAACGTGAAATACCAAAATGTACATTCTACCATAGTTGAGGACCAAATGTATGTGCCTGACTCTTCGGTTTTCCCTAACGTCGTCTCGGGAAGGTATTCTTCTAGTGTCTGCACGACTGCACCAATGGAGTGTCGTATACTATCGCCATTGATGACACAGACAGAGACTCTTCCACTTCCTTCACGCCCTTCCCATTTCCCTCCATCCGTTCTATATATACTCCTTACATTCATTTCCATGATCACCACACAATATATTATCCTCGATCGTTCATACAATTAGAAGCTAACTTAAGACGACGAGTGCAATGGCAGCAGCTGGAGCAATGACCATTGCTACCGTGTCTAGGAGCACCAGCAAAAATGACATGCTCACTGTTGTTCCCTCCATGCTCACGATCCCGCCGCTGACATCATCCTACAATGACAAAATCCGACCTTTACTTGATGCAGTGGACAAGCTTAGAAACTTGATGGTCATGAAGGAAGGCATCCAGCTTCCAACCATTGTGGTGGTAGGCGATCAGTCATCTGGCAAATCCAGTGTCCTGGAGTCCCTTGCCGGCATCAGCTTGCCCCGTGGGCAAGGCATCTGCACCCGCGTCCCACTCATCATGCGGTTGCAGGATCACCCATTCCCCGAGCCAGAGCTCTACTTGGAGTTTAACGGTAAGATAATTCATACTGATGAAGAGACTGTTGCTGATGCCATCTCTGTTGCCACGGAAGAGATTGCAGGGACCCAGAAGGGCATATCAAATACTCCTCTTACATTAGTCGTGAAGAAGGATGGTGTTCCAGATTTAACCATGGTGGATCTTCCAGGGATCACTAGGGTTCCGGTTCACGGCCAGCCGGAAAACATTTATGAACAAATTTCTGAAATGATTATGGAGTATATCAAGCCTGAAGAGAGCATTATCCTTAATGTTTTATCTGCTACTGTTGATTTCTCTACCTGTGAGTCCATCAGGATGTCGCGGGTTGTTGATAAGAGCGGGCAGCGAACACTTGCTGTTGTTACGAAAGCGGATAAGTCCCCCGAAGGTCTTCTTGAAAAGGTTACCGCTGATGATGTCAACATTGGACTCGGTTATGTTTGTGTGAGGAACCGCATTGGTGAGGAGACCTACGAGGAAGCAAGGATAGAAGAAGAAAGGTGATCAACTTTTTTATATAATCAATATGTTATAAATAGTAGATAGATACTTACATATTTAGCAAATGGTGGCCATTTTTAGGGTTTTGAAGCGACCTTTTACAACGTACTTTTGTATGCATGTTTTTTACTACCTAAACATGTAAAGAAATACGTAAACTATCTGAAAAGCACACACACTGACTGTTATTCCTTAAGTACTAACAAAATAATACTCTTTTCGGTACTGGTTTAGGCTTTTTGAGAATCATCGTCTGCTTTCGAAGATCGACAAATCCATTGTCGGAATTCCTATCTTGTCTGAAAAATTGATGCAAATCCAAGCAACTATTGTTGCCAGATGCCTTCCTGACATAGTTTGCAAAATCAATGAGAAGTTGAATAACAACATCGGTGAGCTTAACAGCATGCCGAAGCATATGACAACTGTTGCAGAAGCCATGACTGCATTCATGCAGATCATGGGGTGTGTTAAAGAGTCCTTAAGAAAAATACTGCTGCGTGGGGAGTATGATGATTACCCAGAAGACAAACAGATGCACTGTGGTGCCCGTTTAATGGAGATGATGAACCGTTACAGCGACGAGTTACATAATAATCAGGACAATGACCCGAAGAGCAACTTCTTGAAGGAGGAGATAGTTGTGCTTCAAGAAGTCAAAGGTATCTGCCTCCCAAACTTCCTTCCTCACACGGCCTTCCTCACACTTCTGCAGAACAAGGTGAAGGGTATCCAGTTTTTGCCGCAGAAGTTTGTGACTGAGCTTTGGAACTACGTGGAAGTTGTTTTCATGAGAGTGCTTGTGGAGCATTCTGTGAACTATCCTCAGTTGCAGACATCCTTGAGGAGGGCTGCCCAAAACCTCATGGTGAAGATGAAGGAGAAAGCTCTTGAGAGGGTGTTTGAAGTCGTTGAAATGGAGAAGCTGACAGATTTTACTATCTTTCCCGACTACTTAAAGGAATGGAATATGCTGATGCTCCAGCAAAGGAACTTCTTGGATGCCATCGAGAATGAGGGGAAGCCGCAGGCTGTGTTGCTGGATTGTATTGGAGAAGTTGGCCTTGACCATTTGAGGGACCATAAGATGTATTTGGAGCAAGCTTTTGATCTGCGAATGAGGATCACTTCTTACTGGCGGGTTGTGCTAAGGAGATTGGTTGATTCGATGGCTTTGCATTTGCTTTTTGATGTGAAGAATCTTATCAACAAAGAGATGGAATCGGTTATAGTTTATGAGCTGGTTGGCCCACATGGTGGTGGTCTTCAGCGGATGCTCGAGGAGGCACCAGCAGTGGCTGCTCGTCGTGAGAAGTTGAAGCGAAGCATCAACCTTCTGAAGGCATCCTCGGATGTTGTCGCTAATATTATTGTTAAATTAATGTGTTTGTTTTATATTATTATTATATGTTTGTGTGTTTAGTTAAACGGTGAGTTTTGTGTGTAGTAGAGAAATAGAGAGAGAATAGTTAAATGAAAGAATGAGAAGAGTGGATGTAGTTGACAGCATTTGTAAGAAAAGTGACAGAGAGTTAGTCTCGAGAGAAAAACAGAGGAGAAGGGGGTGCTGCAGCTCTACCTCATCCAAGAAGAAGAACTTCATCATTTTGAATGGTAAATGTGTGTTGATTGTTCTTGTGTGTTGTTGTGGTTGATCTTATGCTAGATTAGCCTCTCCCAAACCAACAAATTGGTATCAGAGCTTGGTGGATTGAATAGATTGGGCGAGCTAGGGTTCCGACGAAAAGCGGACAATCGAGCAAAATCAAAGCAATCAACAACGAAAACGAATCGTTTATGGCTGGGTCAAGTGAACAAGGTGTATCTCATCTCTCAATTCCAATATTTAATGGTGAAAACTATGATTATTGGAGTTTAAAGGCCAAGACTATATTTAGGTCACAAGATTTGTGGGATATAGTTGAGGTTGGATTTGATGAGCCTGATTCTGTAGCTACTTTGAGTGAGATTGAAAAAAAGGAGTTGAAAGATACTCGAAAGAGAGATGCTAAAGCTCTAGCGTTTATTCAACAAGCTATGACGGAGAAATTGTTTCCGAGAATCATGAGGTGTAATACGGCAAATGAAGCTTGGATTGTTTTGCAAGAAGAGTTTCAAGGGAGTCTAAAAGTCCGAGCTATCAAACTTCAAACCTTGCGAGCCGAGTTAGAAAATATGAAAATGAAGGAAGGTGAAAGCTTGAAGGATTATTTCACGCGGGTTACCGAAGTTGCTAGTCAAATGAGTTTGAATGGAGAAGAAGTAAAAGACAAAAGGCTTGTTGAGAAAATTTTGATTAGCTTGACCGAAAAGTATGATACGATTGTGTCGGTTGTTGAGGAAACGAAAGACTTGGCAACATTAACCGTCCGCGAGTTAATGGCATCCTTGCAATCACATGAGCAAAGGGTGTTAAGACACTCCGAAAAATCAATAGAGAGTGCCTTACAATCAAAACTCAACTTGGGCAATAAGTTGAGAGAGCAATCATTTCAAGAGCACCGCGGAGGTGAATCTTCGAGAGGTGGAAGATTTAGTAGAGGAAGAGGCCATAGAGGTCGAGGGAGAGGAAATTTTGATAGAAGTTATAATGCAGAAAATTCGGGAAAAACTTGTCATATTTGCAAACGGAGTTGACATTTTGAGAAAGATTGTTGGTTCAAGGGGAAGCCGCAATGCTTTAATTGCAAGAAGTTTGGGCATGTTCAAAAAGATTGTAGGTTTAAGAATGAACAAGCGAATGTCTCCGAAGAGAAGGGAAATGATCATGACTATGGAGTGTTTTATGCCGGTTGTCAAGTTGCGACCGAAAAGAAAGATGAAGTGTGGTTACTTGATAGTGGTTGTAGCAATCACATGACTAGTGATAAAAGCATCTTCACGAAGATAGAAGAGAAGGTGAATGCAAAAGTGAAAATGGGAAATGGTGCGCTTGTACAAGTGGTCGGAAAAGGTACGGTTCCTATCCAAACAATGGAGGGATTGAAGTTCATTAATGATGTGTTGCTTGTACCCGACCTAGATCAAAATTTATTGAGTGTTGGTCAACTTGTGGAGAAAGGATATGGTGTATATTTTGAAAATGATGGATGCACCATTTATGATAAGAAGAATGGAAATAACAAGTTGATGACCAAGATAAAGATGACGAGAAGTAGAAGTTTTCCATTGAGTTTTAATTATGGGGGAGATGTTGCTTTGAAGGCAAGTGTTAGTGATGAGTCATGGCTTTGGCACAAAAGACTTGGACACTTGTATTTTAATGGGATGAAGTTATTGAGAGACAAGAATATGGTGTATGGATTGCCTAAAATTGAAGAGAAAAGTGGTGTATGTGAAGGGTGTGCCATGGGGAAGCACCACCGAGAAGCATTTCCGAAAGGAGGGGCATGGAGGGCAAAACGACCACTAGAGCTCATTCATACCGATGTGTGTGGGCCAATGAGAACTCCATCTCAAGGAGGTAACCGATACTTTATATTGTTCATTGATGATTATACAAGAATGACATGGGTTTACTTCTTGAGACAAAAATCAGAAGTATTTGGCGTGTTTAGAAGATTCAAAACATTTGTTGAAAAGCAAAGTGGTCGCTACATAAAAGTGTTGAGAAGTGATCGAGGAAAAGAATACAACTCTCGAGAATTTGATAAGTTTTGTTCTGACGAAGGTATAGAAAGACAACTCACAGTTGGTTACTCTCCACAACAAAATGGAGTGTCCGAAAGAAAGAATCAAACAGTTGTGGAGATGGGCAAAACAATGCTCAAGGAGAAAGGGTTGCCTAATTCATTTTGGGCTGAAGCAATCTACACTGCAGTCTATTTGTTAAATAGATGTCCTACAAAGGCAGTTCAGAATAAGACCCCAATTGAGGCTTGGTGTAAAAAGAAGCCGTCAGTGAAACACTTGAGAATTTTTGGGTGTATTTGCTATGCTCAAGTTCCGAAAGAGAAGAGGACAAAACTTGATGATACAAGTGAGAAATGTATCTTCATGGGTTATGATTCAACATCAAAGGGCTATCGGTTGTATAGCTTGCAGAGAGAGAAAATCATCATTAGTAGAGATGTGTTGTTTGATGAAGAAACTAGTTGGAATTGGAAAGACAAACAAGTTCAAAAACATGTTGTTGTCCCCGAAGAAGAGCTTGGAGGTGATGAAGAGAATGTTGAAAACTCTCCACCAAATTCACCTAGAGTTGAGCCATCATCGCCATCGAGTAGTGGTTCAGGTTCTAATTCATCCAATTCGAGTAGTACACAGAAAAGAATGAGAAGACTTTCAGATGTATATGCGACATGTAATGTGTGCATTGTTGAGCCGGAAAGCTTTGAAGAAGCTATACAAGAAGAAGGGTGGAAGAAAGCTATGGAAGAAGAGTTGCACATGATTGAGAAAAACAAGACATGGGAATCTTGTAGACAAACCCGTTGATAGAGAAGTTGTTGGGGTGAAGTGGATTTACAAAGTGAAGCATAACATTGACGGTTCAGTCTTGAAAAATAAAGCAAGACTTGTAGCCAAAGGGTACTCACAACAGGCTGGGGTCGACTACCATGAAACGTTTGCTCCAGTTTCGCGCAAGGACACTATTCGAGTCCTCATTGCACTTGCAGCTCAAAAAGGTTGGTTGCTATACCAACTTGATGTGAAATCGGCTTTCTTGAATGGTGAATTGGAAGAAGAAATATATGTTCATCAACCTGAAGGATTTGTGAAAGAAGGAGAAGAAGAGAAAGTGTACAAGCTAAAGAAGGCATTGTACGGGTTGAAACAAGCACCACGACAGTGGTATAGTCAGATTGACAACTATCTCATTTATCATGAATTCAACAAAAGCAAAAGTGAGCCCACTCTCTATGTGAAGAAACAAGGTACTTCCATTCTTGTTGTTGCTATATATGTTGATGATTTGATATTCACTGGCAATGATGATGAGTTGATTAGAGAGTTTAAGAATGATATGATGAGGAGATATGAGATGAGTGATATGGGTTTGCTACATCATTTTCTTGGTTTGGAGATTGATCAACAAGAAGATGGAGTGTTTGTTTGTCAAAAGAAGTATGCTGAGAATATGTTGAAGAGGTTTCATATGTTTGGTTGCAAAACAATGGCAACACCACTTGCTTCAAATGAGAAGTTGTGGAAAGAAGATGGAGGTAGAAAAGTGGATAACACATATTTTAGGAGTATTGTGGGTAGTTTGATGTATCTCACTGCCACGAGACCGGATATTATGTTTGCTTCGAGCATGTTGTCGAGGTTCATGCAAAGTCCGAGTCACTTTCATCTTGGAGCCGCCAAACGAGTTCTACGTTATGTTCGAGGGACATTAGCGTATGGTATCAAGTATTCCAAAGGAGATGAGTTGAAGTTAATTGGTTTTTGTGATAGTGATTGGGCCGGTTGTAGAGATGATATGAAGAGTACAACCGGATATGTGTTTTCTCTTGGATCAGGTGTGTTTTCCTGGCAATCAAAGAAACAAGAATCAATTGCGCAATCCTCTGCGGAAGCGGAATATATATCAGCCGCTATGGCATGTTCTCAAGCCGTGTGGTTGAGGAGAATTTTGGAAGATATTGACGAGAAGCAAGACAATGCGACATTGATGTTTTGTGATAGCAAATCAGCTATTGCAATGGCAAAGAATCCAGTGTATAGCAGCAGGACAAGACACATAGCAGTGAAGCACCACTTCATTCGTGAGAAGATTGAAGAAGGAGAGATCGAGATGGTGTATGTCAGGTCTGAAGATCAAGTTGCGGATATCTTCACTAAGGCGTTGTCAAAGGAGATGTTCGAGAAGTTTCGCGAGCTACTAGGAGTTCACGAACAACACATTAAGGGGGAGTGTTAAATTAATGTGTTTGTTTTATATTATTATTATATGTTTGTGTGTTTAGTTAAACGGTGAGTTTTGTGTGTAGTAGAGAAATAGAGAGAGAATAGTTAAATGAAAGAATGAGAAGAGTGGATGTAATTGACAGCATTTGTAAGAAAAGTGACAGAGAGTTAGTCTCGAGAGAAAAACAGAGGAGAAGGGGGTGCTGCAGCTCTACCTCATCCAAGAAGAAGAACTTCATCATTTTGAATGGTAAATGTGTGTTGATTGTTCTTGTGTGTTGTTGTGGTTGATCTTATGCTAGATTAGCCTCTCCCAAACCAACAATTATGGATCGCATTGCAACCAATGGAGATTTTGAGTGTGTCCATTAGTGTCTGTTTCTTCAAATTAGCAAAATATAATGATAACCGTGGAAATTGTCAACTATTTCTATGAAATGTTTTGCCTCTCTATTATGAAATACCCTATTAACTAGTGATTTACCTTATTTGACGGGTTCTCTCTTCTTCCCATCCAGAGAACATATATATAAACTTCGAATCGTTCTAGTTTATACACAAAACAACAAAAAATAAATCTCCTTTTAAAACGTTCCCTCTATTGATTTTTAAAAGAAATGGCTCAGGGAAGAGGCAGTGCAATCCCGACAACCCCCATTGCCCTGTCACTGCTGAGCCTTCTCGTCATGGCCGACGTCACCATGGCAGCTGAGTACAAGGTCGGCGACTGTTCCGGCTGGACCTTCAACGTTGTAAATTGGCCCAACGGAAAGCAATTCAAGGCAGGAGATGTTCTTGGTAAATACCTGCAGTTTATCTCATTAATTCTACCATCCAATTCTTTTCAACCAATTTATTGATTCTGTTCTTCTTTAGTGTTCAAGTACCCAGTGGGACAACACAACGTGGTGCCGGTGAACAAGTTGAGCTACGACACCTGCCTTTCCTTGCCGTTGGGACATCAGTACAGCTCCGGCATGGACAGGATCAAACTGGTCCACGGACCAAACTATTTCATCTGCGGCTTTCCCGGACACTGCATGATGGGTATGAAGATCGCGATCAACGCTGTATAAAACACAGTTGCAGATTATTTCATTCATTATTGATAATTATCATATTTTTATGGACCTTTTGGCGAAAGATGACGCAAAATGCATGTATGTTTTCACAAGTTTAATAGTAGTAAGTATATGTAAAACCGATCCCATTTTTTTTTGGCCAGAAAACCGATCCCATTAAAGAAGAAAAATTAATTTCGAGTTTCCAAGGAGAAAAATATAGAATAAAGTTCAGTCATCGAGTCAAATTTTATTAATCTTTAGCTTTTGTAGTAGATGAGATTAGGATGTCTGCATTTTTTTGAAAACTAAATATTTTGATTTTTTTATTTAGAAAAGTAAGTATGTAAAAAAAAAAATTAAAAATAGGTATACGCACCCCGGGTAGCGCTTATTGGGCATACGCGCACCCCTGGGGTGCGCCTATGAATAGGCGCCACTTGGGGTGGTGCCTGTGAAGGCAACTCTTATTTTTATATATATATTTTTTCTATAATGATGACTCGATGTTTAATTAAAAATAAAATTATGTATCTATTAAAACAATTTTAAAAAAAATTATAGTCAGTACATATTGTAATTGCGATTCAAATGATGCAAAACAATATTAAATTTGGATTTACGGATTGACTGTACGGCATGCCGTAAGTTGAGATATGAAAATTGTAGTTAAAAAATTATAACTCGGACCATGTAAGTCCAAACTCAATACGGTTAACGTCATTTATGTGGTAATTCAATTATCTATCTAGGGTAATGTTTTTTATTGGAAATACAGTGATTTTGTAACCTAACATCGTTTACACCATAATTTGACCGAAATAATTAAATGCATTAGGTGATAAATTTAATTATGTACTTACTCAAAAAAAATCAAAATTATTACGGTGCAATATAAATATTTTTGGCGGCTCAATGTATTGAGCCGCCCAAAAAAAATTAAACATTGAGCCGCCCAAAAAAAATTAAAATAAAATACATTTTCGCGGCTCTTTTGAGTTTGGGTCGGGAATTATAACAGCTCTTTTTGAATTGAGCAGTGATAATTGTCCTGACGCTTAATGATTTGAGCCGTGATAAATTAACGGCTGGAAAATCCAGCCGTTAAAAATATATTTTTTGGCCGGTATTAGACCTTTCTCCTGTAGTGCGTCGATCCGGTCCGGTTATGAAAACACTGGTTTTTGTATTTTAGTCATATCCATGGTTATTATAATAATGTAATATTAATATATTAGTAAATAATAATAATAGAAGTAAGATTTTCACTTTTAGATTTCACGAATTCATAATTTCAAGGTGAAATGTAATTGAATTATGTTAATTTTAAATGATAGTAGTGTTAATTTTGAATGGTACCAATGTTAAATGATATTAGTGTTGAATATTTTTATTGTTTATGACATAACTTTATGTATTTATTTAGACAACATTTATGATATTCTATTACATTTCACATGTGGTAATAAATATAGTTATACGGTTAAAATCATGGTTAATAACCACGGTTATGGTAAATTGTACCTGTAATGGTTATGGTTAGGTATTGTTATGGTATTTGTCATACGTGTACCATACTCTAACTATTGTCAGCCGTAATTCTACCATGTTTGTGTTAATTAAGGGAGAAGAATCATTTTTATGTAATGGAATGGTAATCTAAACCCCCAACATTCCATTATCTCTAAAATGTGATACTTTCTAGCATAATCAAGAATCCAAGAAAAAACCTTTGATTCCATCATTTTTTAGAATTTAGTTGAATTTTGTCCACTAAATAGGAATCAACCACTAGCCTACACATTTCATAAAAAAGGCTAAGTCAAATATCTTAGCATAATACACAATAAGAAAAATTTCAATAAGGATAGCTAAAGTCGAAGATGAGATGAACAATGTATCCATAGGTGTTGCATTGCTTGTTAGGTATAGTGACGGTGGAGATCTAGAGAATACTCAAATCGATCAAGACTTATCACGATGATAGTTTTTTTAGAGTCATATTTGTCCTCATTCGGTTGGAGTTTGTTGGTGGGCTTATCACTTTCAAGATACAACTTGAAGATTTTGAACAACAATTTCAAAATCTCCATCTCGAACTCTCGTTTAAAACTGTTTAGACATAATGGATACTGATGAAGAAAAAACTTTCTTTAAGAATATGTTTCCCAATGGGAAAGAAAGAATTGATTAATTGTTTTGGATAATGTGATTGTATTGTATGTAATTCTATTTATAAGCAAGATGACAATTTTTGTATTTGTTCTAATGATCACAACCCAAAAATGAAATAATACATTTCAAATAAAGCAATGAATCTACATAATTCTTCTTTTATTTTTTTGTCAAATTAACGCTTTATTTGAAAAAATAAAACGTCGTGACTTTTGGTCACGGATGTTCGGAATTACAATCATTTGCTACTAAAAATAAAAATGGTAGTGGGGGTCTTTCAACCCAATCATTAAGACTCACTCCCAATCTTGCTTGCTTTGCTATCCAATTTGCACACTCATTTGCCGTCCTTGGAATAGCTCGCCAATGCACTTGCTCGATTTTCCTTGCTAGTGCTCGAATGTTTGGTATTATGGTTGACAACCTCAAGTGCGTCGGACTCTCATCTAATTGTTGTTGAACTATTTGTGAGTCCGTTTCTATGAAAATGCTTTGCCATCCCGCTTCGATTGCTAGTCGTTCTCCTTCATGTATTGTTATGGCTTCCATGGTTTCTATGTCGTCGCTCTGGTACCTTTGGTTCACTCCACCCACGACTTCCCTCCATTGTTTCTAGCCACCACACATATGCCTGCTCTTCTCATTTGCTTACACCATGATGCATCGCAATTTATCTTGATTGTGTTCCCTGTCAGTGTTCTTTGGTGTGGTCGGTCTACTCGTGCAGGTTGTTTCGTTCAGTCGCTTCCCTTTTGCTCCTTATAGGCTTGTTTGATCTCCATTATCGCTATCCTTGGGTTGGGTTGTTTTGCTTCAAAGGCAGTCTTGCACATTGTCTTCCATATCTACCAACATGTGAGGAATGTTAATATCCACTATGTCTCTCGTATCGCTCCTCGGCCACCCGGTTCCCTCCTCCTTGCCTATAGCTAGCTCACCATGTCGATGTTTTTTGGTCGATCAACTCTTATTCCTAGTATTCCAAACCATACAGGTTCGGTTCAGCTGCATTCGAGTATCATGTGTTCTCGTGTCTCCACTTCTCCGCATATTGGGCAACTTGGGGTTATGGGCATTCCCCGGTGTGCCATGTTCTCCTTGACGACTATGGTGTTTGTTGTGAGTCGACATATGAAGTTTTTTACCTTTGGCATCGTCTTTGTTGTCCATATGTTCGTCCAAATGGTGTCGTGGCTAGGTTGTGTCTTCCTCACTCGTTGATTGTTTCTCTCCCTTAATTTGTGATGCACCGATCGGACCTGTGGTGCCCCGTCCTTGGTGTGTGGCGATATGTATCGATCTCTCCCTCTTTAGTGCGGGATTGTCATGTTGAGGATGTGTTTGGCATATTCTTGGTTTACGATGTTTCGCACAATATCCTCGTTTCATCTTCTATCAGGTTGTATCAGATCGCTTACCCTTAGTTCCCCTCTGTGTTCAACTCTTATCTCGGCAATCACTCACAGGCTCTCCTTTGTGTATATCCATGGATTCTCAAAGACTTGGATTTCCTCTCTCGATCCAATCATCCACACTCCTTCTTGTTTCATGATGTCCCGTCCATGTATTACGCTGCTTCAACCCCGCGATACTCGACCTCCTCTTGATCGCCTTTATTAGCACTTCCTTCTCTGCTTGATTTAGGGTTTTTGGTCTCCATCCGACCAACTTCTCCCTGATTTTGGTTTTCAGAGACCCCAGGACCTCCTTCTTTGATCGTCCCCATTTGGATGGCAATCCTAGGTATTTGCCTGGGTCACTGGTACTTCGTATGTTAAGTGCATCCTCCACTTCCTTTTTTTTCATTCGGCCTCGCCCCTTTGTTGAAATAAAGGGTTGACTTGTCAATATTGATTCGTTGTCCAGATACTTGACAGTAGCATTCCAGAATGCTCCTGAGGTTTTTGGCATTGTTGATTGACCCTTTGATGAAGAATAGTAAGTCATCCGCGGAAAAAAAAAAAAAAAAAAAGGTGGTGGAGTTCCAGGCATTGTCTCTTTAATATGATCCCATGTATGTTCTTCTCTGAAGTTTCCCCAACAATTCGTCTCGAGAGTACATCCGCAAGTACAAGGAATAGGTAATGTGATAGGGGTCACCTTGTCGAATGCCTCGAGTTGGTTTGATGGTTGTGGCCCGTTCCCTGTTTACCACCCCTTGGTATGTGGTTGTTCATATGCATTCTCTGATTCATCCTAGCCATTGTTCTGCAAATCCATGTTTCCTTAACGTGGCTAGGAGAAAGTCTCACTCCACCTGGTCATACGCCTTCTGCATGTCAACCTTCAACGCACATTTCACACTGTTTTCGTTGCGACTCGTGTATAGGTGGTGGAAAACTTCATGTACCACCATGATGTTATCCTATATGTTTCTAACTGATACAAATGCACTCTGAAAAGGAGTGATAATCTCTAATAGATACACCTTTAGGTGATTCACCGACACTTTTGAGATAATTTTGTACAAGCAATTACAGCAGCTTATTGGCCTAAAATCTGTCGGTTTGGTGGGATTGGGCACTTTAGGTATCAGTACAATGTCGGTATGATTTAAAGGGTTCAGGAGAGTACCTGTTCTGAAGAAAGCCTTGACCGTGGTGATGACGTCTGCTCCCACGATGTTCCAGTTCCTTTGATAAAATAGACTCGGGAACCCGTCAAGACCCGGCGCGTGTGACCCTCCCAATTGGTATGTGGCTTTTCTGATTTATATATATGTTACCTCCCGAGTTAAGTTTGCATTCATCTCAGGTGTGATGTGGTTCGACACACATTTAAGGAACTCTTCCCTCGGTTCGGTTTCTTCCTATGTAAACATATCCCTGAAATACCTTCTTAGTTCCTCGGTTATCCTCTCTTCAGTCGTTATCCCCTCTTCGTTCGTTCCCCTCAATCATCATATTTGGTTTCTTCTCCTTCTTGATATCGTTGTTTGGTGGAAAAAAGTGGTATTACCGTCCCCTTCCCTAAGCCATTTGACCCGCGACCTCTATTTCCAATACATTTCCTCCCTCGTTCATAACCCTTGGAGCTTTCCTTTCAACCTCTTTTCCTCCCGGACTGCTTCATGGTCCATCCCCCATTGCATGTGTCTCCTAAGTCTTTCCTTCGTTTTAGGAATCTCCTTCATGTTATTGCCGAAATGTTTCCTACTCCATGACATGAGTTTCCTTCGGCATTTGTGGAATTTTACGTATACTCCTTGTATTGCTCTTCGTGATGTGGGTGTTTCCCACGCTTCATTTATAACTTCTTTGCATGACGGGTTTTTGAGTCACATTGCCTCAAATTTGAAGCGCCGTCTAGCCCTTTCCTTTGGCTGGTTTAGTTGGACCATCATTGGTACGTGGTCTGACCCTATGGCGAGTTCATTTATGCACATCCCTCATTGATGCCATGCTGCCCATTAAGCGTTTATTAACACCCGGTCTAGTCACTCGCTTATTCTATCACTCTCACTCTGGTTATTGCACCATGTGTATGGGTTCCCGTTGCCCCCCAAATCCTCCATATGCAAGTCCTCAATTAATTGTTTGAACTCATCCATTTGTCTTGCCGACTTTCTCCTCCCACCCTTCGTTTCATGCGGGTAGCAAATGGTGTTGAAATCTCCAAGGATCATCCAGCTATCCCTTCGGCCCCTTCCTAATGTTCTTAGGAGATTCCAGTTTTGTAAACGTTCTAGTTCCTCTGTGCTTGCGTATACCCAAGTCACATACATTGGTTCGTCATGTGTGTTTATACTCACCTCGTAGTCTATACAGTTTAGGTTGACATACCTGATTTGAACCCTAGTTTCGGTCGACCACCAGAGTACTATCTCGCCGGATACTCCACTCGGGCTAACATAACATTTGTTATCCATCCTCATTTGTTCTCTTATTCTCTCGCAGTAGGTATCACCATTCTTTATTTCCATTAAGAATATGATGTTCGGTCGATACCTTTTGTTGAGGTCTTGGAGTTGTTGAATTGTCAAGGCAGACCCCAAACCCTGGAAATTCCAGGATATGACACTCATTAAGCACGTGTGGCTGTTTCGGGACAGCCACCAGAACCCTTCTCCTGCTTATGTGATTCCACCTCTGTTCTTATTTTCTCTTTTTTCTCTCGATTTTGTTCTTTCTAATGGGGTTTTTCCTGCTTCCTCTTCTCATCGGGCTAGTTCTAGTCCTCGGAGCCTTTTCCCGTCCTCCCCCGTTGTTTTCTCCTCCTGTTTTTTCATTCTCTTTGTCATTGGTTGCTCCTGCATCTCCTCCCCGGTTCGCTTTAGGGTAATCCTGTCAAGGTATGGACTTAGTCCGGATGTAGGGTTTTGGCGTGAGGATGTAGGTGAAGTGGGTGGGGTATTCGGCGTGTTATCTACTATGTAGGTTTGGATGGGTGTGGTGTTGTCACTCGTATGTAGTTGGGTGGTGTGGTCAGGTAGGTATGTGATCATGGGTAGGTTGGTGTTTGTGGGATACTAGGTTTTAGGTGGTTGGATCTTGGCTCGGTTCGGTGTCCTCCTTAGCCACCCGAGTATGGTTGCTTTTTGTGGCTTGGTTAGCATGGTTTGATCGGTTCGGTGATTGGTTTTGTGGAGGGTTAGTGCATTTTCATTAGATGGTTCGTCGGGCACTATGTCGAATGTCTGGTCCCCCAGTTTTGAGGGTTCCCCTTGGTTTGTGGTGGCGTCGTTTTCTTTTGGTTCGACTTCCATCGGTTCACTCATGCGTCTCGTGGTCGTTTCCCCCTCATCCTCACCGCTATTTTTTGTTTCCTCCGTTGGTTTGTGCATTGGTACCTCTTCCGTGGGCACCTGTCTTGGCTCGGCCATGATATCGAACCACGATCTCCTTGATCCCAGTTTTGTTTCTGATCCCTGTCCTCCCTCCCTCCCACATGTTATCGAACTGTGACCTATCTTGGTCGCACACCCACTAGCCATGGTCCGTATGTTGGTATCTTTGGGTCATATTCTGCCATTTGTACTTCCTTTTTACACGCTTGGGTCGTGTGACCCAACATACCACATCCATAGCAATAATTAGATAACCTCTCGTACTTTACTGATGCTCATCTATCTACCCCTTGAGAGTTCGTCCACCAGAACCCCGCCATCAATGGTTTATCCTCATCAACCTCCACTCGTATTCTCATATAGCTCCTACTTATCTTCCCCACATGTTCTATTTCCAAGCATTTTCCTACCATGTTCCCAATTTTCCAGGCATTTTCATCGCTAAACTTCTCAAGACCTACGTCATGTATTTGGGTCCATAAGTTTACCTTGTTGAATTCACCCTTCTTTTACTCTCATGCTCGGTTCCCATCGTTTGATGTTCAGTATGTGCCCGTTTATTGCCCATGGTGACAAGTCGAGGATTTGGTCGGCATCCTCCTTCCGTTCGAAGTCAAGCAGTACAATTCCCGCCTCTGCCTTCGATATGGCTACCTTGACGTATCTTGCCCACGTCGTGGATTGTGCTCATCTAGACTGATTTCTGCGTGATTAGCTTTCCCACATACCATGAGCCGTTCTGTAGTTGTTGGTTGGAGTCCAGGTCCAGCACGGGTTGCCGGGGTCTATTCTTCTCGCTGGAACTGGTGTTGCGATCCATCGCAGCGTCGTGGACTCATCGTCTTCACCGCAGCTTCCTGCAAGAACAAAGAAATGGAAAACAAAGAAATGGAAAACAGAGGAAGAATCGGCGAGGAAATCAGTTAAATGTCGAAGAAAGCCGAAAGAGCTTTGGCAAGTTTTGGACGTGAGCTTCCTTCGTTCATTTGCATGATTATGTCGCTATCACACAGTTCCCTTTCCTCTTTCCTTGCTTCCTGACTGGTTGATTACAAACAGGCAATAAATGCGAGGGAGAAGAAGCCAATTTGCACGGCTTAATCACTTCTCCCACAGTAATCCTAGGTTTTGGGGGGTTTTCTTCCGGATAGAGAATAAAATCTAACTTGAAATCCAATTCTTCTTTTTTTTTTTAAAATAATTCTTCTTACTTTAAATTAATACAACTTTTTAATAAACAAATCATCTGGCTGGATTCTCAATACATGTAGATCCTTCTTTTCCTATGTAATCTTCATCAATACTATTAAATATAACGTATATATATATATTCAACGTTGCATGCCTCCAAAAGTAATTAATGCTTTTTACTATATTTGACCGGACCGTTTCTCTTTGGATGGTTATAGAAGTAGGATGTTGAGGACGAGCCATTCATTGTATACATCGCCAAAACATCTAAAGCCTCTCCCTCCTGTCTGTCTGTCCTTTTCGTTATATCCTTTGATTTTGAAGAAGAAGATGTATCAGGGAAGAGACAGTGCAACCTCAGCCATGGTGTTCCCGATCCTTTGCCTCCTCCTGGCGGCCGCCCATCTCGCCACAGCAGCTGAGTACACTGTGGGTGACTCTTCCGGCTGGAGTTTCAACGTGGTAAACTGGCCAAACGGCAAGAGTTTCAAGGCTGGAGATGTGATCGGTGAGTTTCTCTGACGAGTCTAACATGATTTGTGGCAGCAGATTTCTTAATGTTCGTTCGTTCATGTTGTTTCAGTGTTCAATTACAACCCACAATTCCACAATGTGGTTCTTCTAAGTGATGAGAGCGCCTACACAGGTTGCCAGACCCCACCGGGTTCCAAGGTGCTACAGACAGGAAGCGACAAGGTTCAGCTCGTCAAGGGGAAGAATTACTTCATCTGCAACTTTCCCGGACACTGCGAGTCTGACATGAAGATTGCTGTCGATGCCGAATAGAACAAATGCTTTGTAGCAATGGTTGCTATTGTAATGGTTGATTCGATGAGAATTAATAAATAATAGAATAAATAGTTTCACTGCATCCAAATCTTTTCCAAGTTAGGGTTAAATGCACTAAAATATTTAAAAGGTTTTATCACACACTTAAGTTATAAAAAGATATTACATGCACCAATGGTTTACGTCAAAATAACGATTATGTTCTTTTCTCCATCTTGAATCCAAAAATGTAGATTTAAATTCAAATTTAACTTGAAAATAATAAGAGCATATTTGAGTTAAATTCACTCGAAATCTTCATTTTTGGGTTGAATTAAAAAACACTTTTGGATTGAATTCGTACTACAAAATATAGATTTGAGTTGAATTCAAATTCAAAAATGAATATTTAAGTTCAATTCAACCCAATTTTATTTTTGTTTTATTGAATTCAAAAGAAATGTAAACTTGAGATGAATTTGAACCAGAGTTTGATTTAGGGCTGAAAATGAACATGGGAGTAATATTCTTATTTTGACTATTTAACGGGAAAAAATGGATGAAATAGTAAGACGGTGCAAATAACATATTCAAACAACTGAATGCAAATAACTACCTGACTAATGTAAATAATAACATGTACAAATATATGACTGCATTAAAGTTATTACTCTAAATTATATTAGTCTTTGATTCTTAATTGCGATGGTACTCTCTTAAGTTATTCCCCTCATATTTCATAACAAAGTGATATTACCTTTCCTTTTTTAAAAAAATATTGACAACTATTTTTAAATTAATTATAAACTTACACCCATATTTTTAAAAATATAAAAGTAATACTGATTACAAAACTTCGTTTGCTTGTTGACCTTTTTTTTTTATAAGCATGTTAACGAAATTTGTGGGTAGGCCAAGCAGTCGATACCCGTAAACAAGGTTTGAGGTAGGGTTGAGTAAAAACGACTAGTTGGATTGAATTCTAAACAAAACTGGTCTGAGACCGACCCGACTAGGACCGAGACCGAGCGAGTGTTTTTTCCCCAAAAAATCGGGCTCTATCTCGGGATTTTTTTCAAAATCCCGACTAGGACCGACCCGACCCGACTATTCTATTAATGGGCTAAAGAAAAACAAATATAGTCCATCCCACGAGCCTCAAGTGGTGCACTATCGAAGAAAAGCCCACCAGCCCAAACTTTTCTCTTTTGAATTTCTTATGCTCAATCATTTACACGAGAAGAGAATTGATGAACAAACATTTTGAAACCCTAATCACCTCATCACGACGTACCCATTTTACCAAACCGCCCAACCCTGCGGAAGAGAAATTTCCTCTCGAAACCCTAATCACATTCACCTCTCCAATCTATTGAACCTCTCCCCACCTAGCCCCACCAACCTCCTACATCTATCCAAGTCACTGAACGAGGGTGATTAAGCAGAAGAAGGGAGTCCAGGTACACTTCTCTCTCTCTTTAACCCCCCCCCCCCCCAAAAAAAAAATTGGGCTCGGGACCGAGACCGGCCAAAGTCAAGCAAGACCGACTCGGATGAGGTTTTTCCCCTGAAATTGGTCTCGGACTCGGTCCTCCAAAAGTGAGAACCGAAATTTCAGGTTCGGTCTTGCCAAAAAGATTGGACCGTCCCGCCCGAGCTCACCCTTAGTTTGAGGGTACATAATTACTCATAAGCAACTTTTTATTTGACACTTTTGAAAATTGTGTCCTCCACAGTATCTATCTATCTAACTATATATATATATATATTAATTTGGTTAGAACATCTATAATCAAGACACATAAAATTTTGAATTGCTTAGTTGTCAAAAAGAAATAATTCTATTGGTTGTTTAATTTATTTTGTAACTCTCGATGATATGGATTTGTGAGTTGTCACGCGTACCTCCATAACCTCTACAATTTCTCTGAAAGGTCTCATCAATTTTCACAATACGTTACACATTTTATTTCATCTTCTCATTTATTTATATTATTTTAATTAAATTATTAATATAATACTATTTATTGTCATAAGAAAACTTATAAGTATTATAATATTTATACTTTTAAAAAATATCATTATAATTACCTAATTTTTTTAATTATAGTTATATATTTATTTATATAAATAATAATTATTTATTTGTAACAACTCATAATAGTTTATTATAAACAAATTATGTTTTATAATAGTAACTTTTGTTCTTTTTGTAATATATATTCATTCAACAAATAATTTAATAAATTTTACACCATTTACTATTAAAATTTAAACATAAAAATAATTATTTATAAATTAAGTTTATTTCTTACCGCGTAAAGTGCGGGACGGATTTCTAATACCTGATATCGCCTATATTGAAATTTGAAACATTGAAAGCTTACTCGTTGATGACACTTTTTTTATGTCAGAAAAGAAAGAGATGGAAGATTTGGTTATTGGAATATCCAGCATGAAAGCCAATGAACGAGCTTTGTTATGCATGGACCGGGAGTTAGGCTATGGAAAAGAGGACAACTTTTCTTTTCCAAATGTTCCTCCCATATGGTGAATATCCTCTATGAAGTTGAGCTTATTGGCTTTGATGAGACCAAAGAAAAGCTTTTTGTTAGGATCGATTCTCTACAAACACTCAATCAGATGAAGAAATTGCTTAGGATTGAGAAGGAAAACTCAGTTTTTCTAAAGAGGAAAGGGAGAGATCAAAACTTAGATTTTCGTGGTTACACCCAATTAGGGTAACCTTCACGCGGTTTGGCTTTTGTATTAATGATGGTTACTGTTACAAAATACGTATACATGGAGAAATACAATACAGTCTAGGTTGAACCGCGAGATGCGTACATTAATACTAATCAGACTCCAATACCTAACAAATCTCCCACTTGGAGACTGATTTAGTCACCAACACATAGTATTCACTCAGCATCATCATTAATATATACACCACACCATCTATAGTAACACAACTACAGAAGATCAACCGAGGTTTTGCACAACCCCAGTTTCCCAACATCGACACATTTTGTCAGCATGTCTGCTGGATTCTTCGCACCATCTATCTTCTTTAAGCACAAGTCGCCTTCTTCCACTGCCCTGCGAGTGAAATGATACTGTATTCTGATGTGCTTAGTCTTCAAATGATACACTGAATTATTCACCAACTGTATGGCACTCTGTCTATCTGAATACATAATCTTCTCACTCTGCTTCTTGCCCAACTCTTCCAGATAATCTGCCAATCATATCATCTCCTTCCCAGCTTCAGCAATTGCCACATACTCAGCCTCAGTAGATGAAAGAGCAACACGTTTCTGAAGCCTGGACATCCAACTCACTATTGTACCACCTATTGTGTAGATGTATCCGGATGTGCTCTTGCTAGAGTCTACATCTCCACCAAGATCAGCATCCACAAAACCCTGCAGAATCACTTTGTCTTTTCCAAAACAAAGTGAAGTACTGGATGTACCTTTCATATATCTTAGAAGTCACTTTACAGCTTCCCAATGCTCTTTACTCGGATTTTCCATGTATCTGCTAACCACACCAACTGCATGTGCTATGTCAGGTCTTGTACAGACCATAGCATACATTAGACTCCCAACTGCTATGTCACCTGATCACATTCTTCAACTGTCTTGGGTGACTACCCCTTTCACAATTTTATGTGATTTTCCAAAGGAGAAGTCCTGGGTTTAGCATCAGTCATCCTGAATCGGGTCACGACCTTCTCAATGTACTGCTCCTGGGATAGGCTTAAGGTGTCAGCAGATCTATCCCGAGATATTCTCATCCAAAGAATCTGATTCGCTGCACCCAAGTCTTTCATCTCAAACACTGAAGACAGACTTGCATTCACATTGTTTATCTCTCTCATACTGGATCCTGCAATCAACATATCATCCACATACAAGAGTAGAAATACATAAGAATCAGTGTATTTCTTGAAATAACAGCACTGATCATTTTCACTCCTACAAAAGCCAATCTTGGTCATGAAGGAGTCGAACTTCTTGTACCATTGCCTCGGTGCTTACTTCAACTCATACAAACTCATGTTGAGCTTGCACACAATGTGTTCCTTGCCCGGAACAACAAATCTTTCTGGTTGCTTCATATAGATCTCCTTATCCAGATCTCCATGTAAAAATGCTGTTTTTACATCCATTTGCTCAATATGTAAATTTTCCGAAGCAACAATACTCAATAGAATTCTGATAGTAGTTAATTTCACAACAGGAGAAAATATTTCAGCCTAATCAATACCTTTCCTTTGTGAATAGCCTTTAACTACTAACCGAGCCTTGAACCGTATTTTGCCATCTGGTTCAGTCTTGATCCTGAACACCCACCTATTCAACAAGACTCTCTTCCCTACAGGCAATTCAGTCAACAACCACGTGTCATTCTTCTCAAGTGAGCTCATCTCATCATCCATGGCTTGCTCCCACTTGATTGAATCCTCTACATGTAGGGCCTCATCAAAAGACTCTGGTTCCCTTTCATCAGTCAGCAACAGATAAAGTCAGCAACAGATAATGTAATGAAGGTGAATACCTATCTGGTGCTCTGATGGTTCTGGATGATCTCCTTAACACCTACTCAGGTGTCATTTTCTCTACTACGGGTTCTTCAGCAACAGTCTCTGGAGCTGTTTGAGTATCTTCCATGGGTGTAGTCTTCTGCAACTCAAACTCAACTCCCACTTGCTTCGAAGTCTCTGGAACCTTCTGCTCTCTGTCCTTGTATAGGACAGATTCATCAAACGTCACATCACAGTGTCTTAGGATCTTTCTGTTCTTCTCATCCCAAAACCTGTAACCAAATAAGTCAGAACCATAGCCTATGAAATAACACTTCACAACCTTAGCATCAAGCTCATCTCTCTTCTCTGGATCAACGTGAACATAAGCTGTGCAACCAAAAGTTCTCAAGTGTGAGTACTTGATATCCTTTCATGTCCACACCTCCTCTAGAATCTTGAACCCCAAGGGAGTTGATGGTCCCCTGTTGATTAAGTATGCAGCTGCGCTTACCGCATCTGCCCAGAACATCTTGGGCAGTCCACAATGCAGCCTCATGCTCCTTGCACGATCATTCAATGTTCTGTTCATCCTTTCAGCAACTCCATTCTGCCTAGCCTTACCGAGAACTGTTCTCATCAATCTGATTCTCTCATCAGCACAGAACGCTCTCATCAGCACAGAACGCTTTGAATTCTGACTTGTCATAATCTCCTCCATTGTCAGACGTCATACATTTGATCTTCAATCCAGTCTGATTCTCAATTTCATCTTTCCACCTCTTGAATGTTGCAAACACATCTGACTTATGCTTCAAGAAGCAAACGCATACCTTCCTGCTAAAATCATCAATAAAGATGACATAGAACCTGGATCCTCCAAGTGATGAAACTGGAGATGGTCCCCAGACATCTGTATGGACTATTTCCAACTGCACTTTCTTCGACTCTCTCGGAATATTTGTGAAGCTGACTCGTTTCTGTTTGCCCATAACACAGCTCTCACAAAGACCCATATCAACAGACTTCAAACTCTCTAAAGCTCCTTTTGCAACCAACATCTTCATTCCCTTAACACTCATGTGTCCAAGTCTGTTATGCCACAGACATGAACCATAAACACCCTCAGCTACAGCAGACATGTTTATAGACCCTGCAGTGGTGTATAAGGTTCCATATTTGGTGCCACGAGCTACAATCATAACACCCTTTACAATCTTCCACGAACATTTACCAAACACTGTTGCGTAACCTGTGCTATCCAACTGACCAACAGAGACCGGATTCTTCTTGAGTCTAGGAATATATCTGACATCCTCAAATGTCCACTGGTTTCCCGAATGGGTCTTTATGCAGACATCCCCATTTCCTTCAATCTCCAATGCTTTGTTGTCAGCAAGATATACATTTCCAAAATTTCCAGACTTAAAATTTTGAAACAATTCCTTGCTTGGAGACGAATGAAAAGATGCACCAGAATCCAAAATCCAGGATTCAACAGGGTTGTCCACACTAAGGATTAGAGCATCCCCAATGTCTTCTGCTGAATTTACAAAATCTGTATCATCCCCTGATTTCTAATTCTGCTTCTTCTTGGGATTCTTACAGGTTGTTCGATAGTAGTCTTTCTATCCACAATTCCAACAAATCACGTTGGCTTTGTTCAGAGATTTTCCTCGATTCTTTGATTTTGATCGACCATGTTGATTTTGACCCTTCGAAATGCTTCTCCCCCTTCTGTCCACACTAAGAGCATTGCCCGATGAATCTCTCACTTCTCGTTTGCGAATACTTTCACTGAGAACAACATCTCGAATTTCATCGAATTTCAGTTTCTCAGAACCACGGGAACTACTAATTGCAGCAACAACAGTATCTCAAGACTCAGGCAGAGATGACATCAAAATCAAGGCTTTAATTTCATCTTCGAAGTTAGTCTCCACATAACTCAAATGACTTACAATCATATTAAACTTGTTGATATGATCAGCAACAGATCCACTTTCAGACATCTGTAAATTGAACAATCTACACATAAAATATACTTTGTTCATAGCCAATGGATTTTCGTACATATTTGATAACGCCTTCAACAGAACGGCCGTACTCTTCTCCTTGACGATGTTGAACGTCACGTTCCTCGACAAGGTCAATCAGATCATCCCTAGGGCCTGGCGATCTTTCAGCTTCCACTGCTCCTCTGTCAAGGAATCTGGTTTCACGCCGATCAAGGGTTTGTGAAGATCTTTCTGGTACAGATAATCTTCGATCTTCATCTTCCAGAAACCGAAATCGGATCCATCAAACTTCTCGATTCCAAACTTCGAACTCTCCATCTTCAGTGATCGTGTTGAATCTCCTTAGCTCTGATACCAGTTGTTGGGATCGATTCTCTACAAACACTCAATCGGATGAAGAAATTGCTTAGGATTGAGAAGGAAAACTCAGTTTTTCTAAAGAGGAAAGGGAGAGATCAAAACTTAGATTTTCGTGGTAACACCCAATTAGGGTAACCTCCACGCGATTTGACTTTTGTATTAATGATTGTTACTGTTACAAAATATGTATACATGAAGAAATACAATACAATACAGTCTACGGATGGGGGCTCCCGCCCCCAAACCCCGCCTTCGAGTGGGGGGCTCCCGCCCCCCACACACCCGGCAACCTCACCGCGGAGGTTGAACCGCGAGACGCGTACATTAATACTAATCAGACTCCAATACCTAACACTTTTGATGCATGATGATTCCAGTAATATGTCTCAAATCCCTCAATCATAAAATAATGCAAAATCAAATTTATTTTTTCATGGGAAAACTCGTGGTGATATGACTGTAGAGGAAATGATTGGAGCTGCTGATCGAAGAAAGATGGATGGAAATGTGATTGTTCAAGGAGGAGAAATTAGAGGACGCTATGCAACAGTATGAAATGGTTGGTTGTTCAAATCCCCCCCCCCCCCTTTCCATAGACTATTGAAAAACATAAATTAAAGCACAAGATGCTCAATTTTCTTACAGTCAATCTAAAATGAAACTTTTGTTCATAAATATTGATTATCATTGATATAGTGGACAAATTTGTAATCTTTGAGACTCTCCTTTCATGGGTCACTTTCAAGCTGAGTAAGGGATCTGAAGAAAACTTATGGATCAAAGAATAAAAAGATGAGTGGAATTCCTAAACTGGAGGATAGCAAGGATGCTGGAGGAAGGAACTCAAACAAATGTACCCTGATTTTGACTGAAGGGAGATTAAGCTAAGGTCGTTGGCAATTGCCATGAGTTTCGATGTTTCATCATGGGGACACATTCTTGAATACTAAAAAAGGGAACAAGAAGCCAACCATGTCTCTCATACAGATGGACGGATTATCTGATGTTGTCTGAGAAGTAAGCTGCTTAATGTAAGGGAAGCCAGTCACAGTCAAATCACGGATAACAAAAAAAATCAACATATCAAACAGATTCTGGGACTTGAGTAAAACAAAGCTTAGTCTTTGAGATACGGTCACTTAATTCATCTTTTATGCAATTTGTAGTGGGCAAAGTATGAAAAACGATCCGGATGTTTGCTTGTTTTAGCAAATGCACCCGAATGTTTTTTACCGCAAATAAGTACACTCATATGTTTCATTTTGTTGGTAACAACACCTTCCGTTAAATTGACCCGTTGATTAGCATGTACATAAGAGAGAATCTCATGTTGTTCTTCACACAAACCACCTTAAACTCAAACCTCCTAATCTTTATGGAAACTTAGTCGCAAATACAGCAGCTTGTATTACTGGAGGCACTGGTGTCATGCCAGGAGGTATTGTTTGCAGTTAACCTGTCGATTTCCTATTATTTATCTGCAAACCCAGTGGCACTGCTTCTCTCATCTGCAATGATGCTTCGACACTTGGAGTGAAGCGTGCTATTGTTGATGGCGAAGTCAGAACAAAGGATCTCGATGGATTCAGCACAATCTAGGAGGTGGTTGATGTTGTCACTTTGCTGATGAAATGTGAAATGTGATCTAATTGCTTAATCATATTTGTATTTCATGTATGTATGCCTGAGCTATAAATTTGGTCTTTTCATTTAAGTAATTTCAACTTTTCTACTATGGAATGCACATTGTGAATCAGCTACTTTGCCCCTATGACACTAATGTACCCCCGTGACACTAACGTAAATGCATTGACAAGAGATCACAAGACAGCAAGTGTCGAAGCATCATTGCAGAGGGACTTCCCTTCCCTGGTAGGCATAACAGATGGGTTGTTCTTGTCACTGTCATTGGTGCAATTACAATGGCAGGAATTCTTAGCACAATGACATAATGATGTGAAACTTGTTTTTTTGTTTACTGTGCTTAAGTTGAGAATAATTTTCTTACCCCTTTAAGTTACCATGGGGAGGTCAAAGCATACAGAGATTGCATCCACAATATATGCAATTATTGAATCCTCTGACTATAGACATTGTATATTATTTAATCAATTACAAAGAATATAATATTCTAGTCTTAAGATGTACAATTGTTCATGGTTGTTAACACTCCTACAGAAATTACATTTTCTTTTTCATACACAAATATATATACACCTAAAATTATACAACCACGTCACACAAAACATGTTTGTAATCTCAGAAGCAGTTGAATCTTCTCATTCTTTCTGGTGCATTCTATACATAATCAGAAGACTTCTTTTTTGAGATCGTCATACTCCCACTCGCCAATTTCCTTTGCCGATAACTCGCTATCAGTATCTCTGAGTCACTCCCTAACCGAGGTGATTTTCCTTTGGACCCAATCGACGACACTTCTGTTGATTTTGCTCTTTGTTTATAAACCGACCCATATTCCTCCGTGAAGATCGAAAATGGCTTCGGATGACAGAAACTCTGAGGATGACAGCTAGAGCCACGCCTGTAAACATGTCAATCTGGCTAAAACAAACTTTCTCAGTGTTGGATTTCTTGCCACAATTACTTGGAATATCAACCACACTAACACACACACAATTGCAATTGAAAAACTTGAAGACACAACAAATGAACAACTTTTTTTGTGATGCCTCAACTTCTTGCATCATTTTCTGATTTTTTTTCATTATATTACTAAACCAAAACCATAACTTACATAACTATTTGTCTTACAATTTTGTAACTCTACTATTTGTCATAATTGTAACTCTACTTTCTTAACTATTTGTAACTCTACTTTCTTAACTATTTGTCATAAGTTTTGTAACTCTACTTTCTTAACTATTTGTCTAAAATAATGACAAAGCAAAACAACTAAAAACTAGCCTAACATTACAACAATCTCCTCCTTAAGCTTGTTGTCTTACACGATCCGTGCAACAGCTTTCTTTCGTATCTCCAAGAATGTTAATCTAGCTAGTGACTTCGTCAATATATTGACATGTTGTTCTTCCGTACAAACGTGTTGAACTTCAATCATTCCCGACTCTACACAATCTCTAATGTAATGAAACTGGGTGTCAATATGCTTAATCCTATCATGATAAACCGAATTCTTACTCAACGCAATTGTCGATTGATTATCGGTCTTTAGGAGCGCTTTCTTCATTTCAGACCGCATCATATCCGCTAGAAGTCGAGCTAACCAAACTCCTTGCTTAATATCAATCTTGCCTACTAGCTCACCCATCTCCACATCACTGCGGACCTAATCTATATCCTCATACATGATCTCTGTAGTAGCTCCTCTGAGTTTCTGCTGTTCGAAGGCTAAGCAAAGCCTCTTCACCTCATCCTCGTCTTCGCTACCATCCCCGCCAGGAGAATCTTCCGCAACATCCTTTGAATCCTCAATGGCTAGATCCATCTCTTTCCACATATCACCCAGACTGTCATCTTCTTCCCCTGATTCATTTTCTTCATCCTTACTTCTTGTTAGAAGACATTCAGGTAAAGTTTGTGCTATGTTAAACACATATAACCGATTTCCTGACCTACCCACTTTCATTAGTATTCGTTTCGATCGATCCACAATAGACATAACTCCACCTTCAATCTCGACCTTGCACCCGTTCTTGTCCAACTGACCAAGGCTAATGATATTGCTCTTCAAACTCGGTATATAGTACACATTAGTGAGCACACGATGCTCAACCGTGAGGTACTCAAGTAGAATCGAACCTTTCCCTTGAATATCCACAGCTGATCCATCCCCAAACTTGACGGATCCTTTAACGGTTGTATCAATTTCAACAAAATGATCGATGCAGCCAGTCATGTGGTTACTCGCGTCGGTATCCAAATACCAAGCCGCCCTCTCCAGAGTGTTGTCAACCTTCGGCACTACCTTATCTTCGTGGAGTAACACCTTGTCTTCATTCGTGTGATTGAGGACACACACTTCAGCCATCAACAGTGTCGGTTCATCATCAACTTCCACTTCAACCAGGTTTGCCCTTTCTCTTCGGTCTGGCTTAGGGCATTCCTTGGCAAAATGACCATACTCATTACAGTTTTAACACTTAACCTTGGACTTGTCGAAGTTACGTGGCTTTCGGTTACCATTTCCTCAACCTCCGCCATTTCCACGATCACGTCCTTTCCCGTGAAATCCTCCTCTTTCGTTACTACTCGAACCTTCATGTGACTTGTTCTTCGCACACCTTGTCTCCCATTCGGCTTGGGTAAGGAGAAACTGATCTCCACTATCCTTTGAATGCATTCGGCCTTTGAGTCCTTCCTCAAAAGTTCGAAGACGGTCGATCGCCTCCGAAATCGACATGTTCTCAATATCCCCAAACTTTTCAATCGTTCCGATAATGTGGAGAAATCTGTCTGGGACTGCACTAAACAACTTCTCAACAACCTCACTGTCGTCAAGCTTCGTGCCTAGAGAACGAATTTCGCCCACCAACGTAGTGAGCTTCATGGAAAACTCATTGATCGTCTCTGAATCCTCCATTCGTACACTTGTTCAATTGTCGTTTCAATACTTGTACACGATCCTCGCCAACCTGCATCTCCCTTAATGTGTCCCAAGCTTCCTTGGCCGTCTCCTTCTCCGCGATCGCCATCATCACGTCGTCCGGCACGGCTTGGGAAATGGCTACCATGGCGCCTTGATCCTTGTCTTCGCTCGTGTCTCCACCTCGATCGCTGACCATACCCCTAATGAACGCAAGATTATCTTCATCTTGACAGCCCATATGCCGTAATTTGTTTCACTTAACATGGGATATTGGACCGGGATGGAAGCTCTCGTCGTCAGTTTCATGGTTGCGTTTCTTCCTTCGTGATCGACCATCTTCTTCCAACCTTGCTCTGATACCAATTAATGGATTTCTTGTCACAATTACTTGGAATATCAACCACACTAACTCACACACAATTGCAATTGAAAAACTTGAAGACACAACAAATGAACAACTTTTTTTGTGATGCCTCAACTTCTTGCATCATTTTCTGATTTTTTTTCATTATATTACTAAACCAAAATCATAACTTACATAACTATTTGTCTTACAATTTTGTAATTCTACTATCTGTCATAATTGTAACTCTACTTTCTTAACTATTTGTAACTCTACTTTCTTAACTATTTGTCATAAGTTTTGTAACTACTTTCTTAACTATTTGTCTAAAATAATGACAAAGCAAAACAACTAAAAACAATCCATAGTGACACCTTGATATTCGAATATTTGAAATGTGTAATACACTAAGATGAAATTCAATCGTCATGATATTTCATTTATGCATAAGTTTGTTGTGTTGTTTGATTGTGATCTTATGTTCAGTTAATCAAGGATTACACTAAAATGGGGGAGGATTGTTATATATTTTAGTGTAATTGGATTGACTGGTTGACCAATGGGATCATAGTATCTCATTAAACAAGTTAGGAGGGTGCGGAGTGCACGCTTGTTTAAGTATATTATGATTCATTATATCGTAGATTCATCGGTTGATTAGAGATGAGCCAATGGGGGTCAAAGGGGGCAACGCCCCCTTTGTCGGGGTCCAAGGGCAGCGCCCCTGGCTGGGGTCGAGCTGCCAAGTATTAGATCAAACCATTGTTAGGGGCCGAACCATTGCTAGGGGTCGAACCATTGCTTGTGTCTTCCTAAGGTATCCCTTTGATTTTGGAGCCAAAATTTGAATCAAATGGGTATGTTATGGCAGAAATGTTACATACATTGGCCAAGGGATGTTGTGTCTCTTCCAAGGGGCAAAGTGTCTCCTCCAAAGGGTGTGGCAAACACTATAAATTGGTCATAGGTGAGGTCCAAAAATTCATCTCAAACATTCACCATCCTTCTCAAGTTCTAGTTCAGTATTCTGATTTTATCCGATTGAAAGTTTGGGTGCCTCCAAATAGTTTCAATCTGAAAGTGTCGTCACGACTTCATAATAATCCAAGCATACAATTCGAAAGTTCAACCACCATCTATTCAACCAACACGAAGAAGGCTCCTGTTGCAAAGGTCTCACTTATTCAAACTATTTCCTGTATAATTCAGAAAAAGAGTTTGAATATTCTAGCAGGGACTTCAGCCAAAAGAAAGTGCAAATTTAGACACTTATTAATGTTTTACAGACTCAGAAAAAACTTGTGGTTGCGGATGAAAATGATTCGGATGGTGAGATTATGGAGGTAAGGACCGACTTGCTGCCTACAACTTCGATGTTACACCAGAAACTTCTGCTGGTAAATGTTATCAACTTTTGTTTCAAGAAATAACAGGAATTGGTTGATCACAACGATTGATTAATTTCTTTTCCACCAAAAAAGGATTGTTTATGGTTTATATAACAAGAATTGATTGATTTTTTGTCACCTTGATTGTTGAAAACACCTTTGTTCACCAGCTATGGAATCCCAAGTACCACCAAAGACCAAGAGAGATGCAGCTACCAAGAAGAAGGCCGTGGTTGAATCCGAGGATGAGACTGAAGGTGGCATAGCCTCCTGCTGGAAAGAAAGGAGCGAGGGAACCAGCAGCAGTCTCCAAGGCAGCAATACCACCACCTGCGGGAGCTACAAAGAAGAGGGGACCAACCATTAAGGTGGTAGCTAGTTTTAGGCAGAAGCTGTTGACAGATATGCTAAAGCCTGCAACTGAGAAGAAAGTGAGAAGGTTGCATGCTTCCCCATTCAACAAGAAAGAGCAATTTGGTGTTTGATAAGTTAGTGGTGATGGTTCAGTTGACAGTGGTGCAGAAGAGGAGGTTGCTGAGAAAGTATGCTCTAAGAAAAAGGAGGTTACATTTTGAAGAAACACTACTTTGTAAAGAGCAAAGCAGTCTATACAAACTCCTGATCCCATGGAGTATCTGAACTTTAATACAAGGAACATGTTTTATATCATGATAGACTATTGCATCCATTGTACAACATAATCTTCTTGTTAGCTTTGGAAAATAAATTACAATAAAAAAAAACTAGCTGAAGAAGCTACTAAATAAGAAAAATATGCTATATAGCTAATAATGTAAAACAACAACATAAAAGGAACAGCACGAACACTAGAACTACAACACAACATTTGCATCAAACCAGAGAAGAAACGGAAGCGTCCCGGAATCTCCAATCCAAACAAGACCGATTCAAATCACAAGGTTCCGTTTGGTGGATTCCATTTTGAGCAAAAGATCCTTTATATCCGACTCCATTCTGATCTTCATGTTGAAGTACTCGCGGTGCGCACGTTCCAGACCCTGAAGCTCTTCAAACTTCTGCTTCCGCATCTCTTCTGCCTCTGCCAAACGGAGCTTAGCAACCCGCGCAGAGTACTCCTCATCAATCTTTTCATTCTTTGCAACAGCAATTCGTTTGAGGCCCTCGGCTTCTCTCCTTGCATCGTCTGCACGAGACTGGAACATAGAGGCCTCTGCTTGTTTGATTCTGATAATACTGTCTAGTTCGTCAAAAAGAGGTTTTTGACGAGTGCTCCTCTCCAAGTCTGTGGCTGTAATGACGGCTTTGTGGTTAGTTTCCATACTGGAGCTCGGGATTATAGTGCTTGGGCGATCCAAGTGCAAAGGGTTTTTCTCCAAGTAGACAGATTTCATCCATTGCATGTCCTGCTGCTTTGGACCAACAAGTGCAGTAGCAGTGACTTTGGGTTGATCCAAGCTACCAGATGGAAGGTGAGTGCTGCTGAATTTGGCGGGATTGCTTTCTGCAATCAGAAACAGAGCTTTAGTTGAAGAAATCAATAGAAAGTTGAAAAAATCTTTAAGTCATCATCATGTATTGACAGCCTCAGCAGCCCAACCAGATCTCATCGAGGGTGGAACCAACATAAAATCTATTTTTTGTCAAATAAAAATATTGTATAAGAAGTTATGAATCAGTTAATGCAGTGATTTCATCCAATAATCATGCATACTCGTGCCAATAGAAAATCCAAAATACACATACATAAGTTCAAACATGAAATGGGTAGAACTAAGAGTAAAAGGTGTTTTGACATCTGTTTGTGCTAATGTAAGGATTGCCACAATTTTCATCTTTTTTCTTCTGAAAACTAATATAAAAGTTTCTGCAACTTTCAACGCTAGACCCTAGCCCCTTTGTTATTTTTTGTACCAAATTCCTGTAAAATATGTTTCAAAAATAACTCAATAGTCCTAAAAAATTCATTTATTTAAAATTGAACTGAAAAAAAAAAATTAAACCCACCATCTGTTAGATTAAGATAGAAAAAGAAATGGTTTTTAGAATTATTGTGCTGCTATTGAAACAGTCGTATGAAACATGTCAGAGGGGTCTAACAACTTATACCGGGTGTTTATATCCAAAAAATAATAATAATAAACGGGCAATCCCATTCCACACAGTAGCACAAACATATGGGGGCAAAACACCATTTTTCCCTAAAAATAATGCAAAGAAATGAAAACAGAGCATATTTATTGCAGTCGAGTGGTCAGGAACTAAGGATGAGAACGTCATCTCCAGAATTAAATAGGAGTATTTGATAATATGAACCTTACCATTGAAGAAATCCATGATAAGGCTTCGTGCATCGGCAAAATTATTCTTGTTCCCTAATCTCACCAGCAACTGATCAGCAAGTTCAAACAGTCGCCGCCCTCTCATATCCTTGCTATCACAAAACACCCTCTTCACATATTCGAGTTCTCTTGAGAGATTCTCAGCAGACCATTCCCTTATAAAGTTGGAGAATACTTCCTTCACAAAACCAAACATCTCTGAGGGATGGTCACAGGCAATACAATGGAACTGCATCTCGGTTTGTCCACTGGTTGCACTCTGTCCGTTCCTAATGAGGGATTCCCGCAAAGCACAGTCCACGTGGCACCAGTGGAGACAAATATCACAACCCACCCATTTACATGTGTTTGATGCCATGTCAAATCTGGAGCACACAAGGCACATACAGTCGCTGCAAAATCCATTCTTGGTCACACAAACCTTGCAATCACAATCATTCACGGGGAGAGCATATCGACAGTTGAGGTTTCTACACCGTTGATTTAGGAAGATCTCAGCTAGATCGGAAGGTGAAGTGCTGCTCTGTGCCTGAAGATAATCTACCAAACCAGTTTTCAAAGCAACCAAGATTTCGAGCTGAGCTCTATGCGCATTCAGCAACACTTCTATTGTTATGTCCGATCTATTATGAAGTGATCTTTGAAAATCCAAAAGCTGTCCGTGCTTATCAGGGTTTAACATAATCTCACGAACACCCTCCTTCAGTTTTGCTACCAAATCTCCTCTCATTTCATGGAATTTCCGAGTCATATCAAAAACTGGCTCAATCACTATCTTCTCAACAATAGCCTCGACAAAGTCTGCCCCACCGAACCAAATTTGTTCTTCCTTCTGGCTAGGACTCCTGTATAAGCTGCTGCCACCATGCTTCTCCCTTGCCATTGACCTTTTTCTTTCAAAAGTGTAGCTTGGACCGATTTCATGAGACCCGACACTTTGTGCAGGAGATTTTACATCTTCATGAACTTTCGATTGTCCCCCTGGAATCTGCTTGTTAAAAATCAGTTGTCTTTCCAGTAATTTGGGCATTTTGGAAGTTCCTTCAGCTGCCCTGAGACCATGAAGTATATGCTCATTAGAATTACTTGCTTCTCCTACAGATGGTTGGTGAGGTCCACTACCATTAGCCATGATTCTCTGGTACAAAGGAAGTTCCTTTGGCTTCACATCGTTCTGAGCTAGGGCCTCCCAGTCGACTCCTTGGAATAATGGGCGGCTTCCAACGGATTTTCCAACAGAATGCTCGTAGTCCATTGAATTCTGAGTCAGAGAACAACTAGGGTTATGAAAATATGACTGAGACCCAGAAAAGGACATCGACATAGAGAAACCCTCTGAGTTGGACTGGAAAGTCGACCAAGACTGCACGCTCCTTGCTTGACTGGGTGAGCCAGGAGCCGCAGATGTGTCCTGAGCACCAATTGGTAATAGAACATTTGGTAAGCTAAGGGACAGATCAAGTGCCTCAAGAGCTTGCTTTTCTTCCTTCTTCGGACCCAACTGGTCAGACTTCTCGGGCTTTCTTACAGAAGAGCTAGAAAACAATTCAAACCCTCTTGAGCTTGGCCCTTCCATGTAAATCTCCTTGCTAGAAATTACACCTCTTGTTTTTTCTTTAATCGATGAACCTACTTCTGCCGATTCTAGAATATCCATTGGTTCAGCAACACTCTTCTCCTTGTCCATAAAATTAAGGGTTGAGCCTTCCCTTAAGAGTACATTTGTGTCCACTAATGGAACTTCGGGAACCCTCATCTTTTCTGGAAGTACAGGTACAGTCGTGTCCCGCACTGCTTTAACTTCAAAACATATACCCTTGTCTTCCTTCAGTTCATGTTGGGTCTGAACCTGTTCTTGTTCGATTGGTGCTTCAGTAACCACTGTCTCTGCAATTCCTTTCATAGTCTCTTCCTCCTTACTTTCCTCAGCATCTGCTGCAGATTCAGTGTCACAACTGTTGCTGCTACTTCTGCTCCCACTTCTACCGTTCAGTTGATCTTCTCTAGCTTCCTGCTCATCTTTGACTGCACTATTACCCTCCACATCTACGTTTGGCTTATAAATATCCTCGACATCAGCAGTTTTCACAACGTCAAAACGATCCCCATTTTTAGAATCCCCATCAGCACCCTCAGCAACAACGTTCTCTCCTGTGCCATTTCCAGGATCAGGATCAGACACATCTTTGGCTTCGGGTTCAAGCTCTCCTTCCTCCATTTCACTACTGTGGCCACCACCTTCAAGAGGAGCATCCTCGACCTTCTTCGCTTCAATACTCCTGGACTGTTCACTTGAGCAACTCGGCGATCTCTCCTCCTTAACTTTTTGATCTGTCAATCTGTTTGAGGGAGATCTTGATTTTGACAGATATTCATTACCTGAATCACCTCTGGACATACTAGGCGACTTATCCTTCTCCACATCTCTTGCCCTACTCTCCCTGAAACCCTTCTTCGATTGCTCGCTTCCAGACAAGGAAGGAGATCTAATATCTCTCAACCCCTTTCTCTCTCTTTCCTCCATAAACCCACCTCTGGTTCCTCTACTTTCATCAAAATCTCTCCCCATGCTTCCAATTCTCTGCCATGAAGATGATGATACACTCCCTTCATGCCGTGATCGATCCCGCTGAGATCTATACCGCTTTGGAAACTCCCTCTTTGAGCTCGAAAAGCTCTCTGTTCGGTGAATCAGTCCTCGATATCCATTGTATCCATCTCTATCAGGCAAATCACCCCCATACCCTTTCCTTTCAGCATATCTATCAAACACTGCATTTTTCCTCCGGTCAATTCCGTCTAAATCATGGTCAAGGCGCTTCCTCACTATCCTCGAGTTCTCCCTGCTGTCATCATCTACAGGTCGATCTCGATCGTACCGCGAAGAGGAAGATGGCAACCCTTTATGTGGAACTTCGTTGGATTTGCTGTAGTAAAAGCTCCTGTGCGAGGACGAGCGCTTCAAGCTTTTCTCTCCGTAAGAATCGAGATCATCGCTTGATCTCAATCTCTTCATACTTCGAAGACACTGAACCCACAAATCGAAAACAAACAAAAGATATCAACAAAACGGTTAATTTAGCTTAAACCCCTACTCTCTGCCACAGTTTCGTGATTTGTCGCATAATAAGCATAAAAAACAATATTTATCCTTCTTCGGGAGAAGAAAACACAGATATAGTAATGATTAAGTAGCACTTGCTCGGTTCTGCATCTGACTTGCTCTGATCATTCTTGTCCATGTTTATAGTGAGATCTAAATTTGGAACTAATACTATATGATTAGAATTTTCATTGAATCACTATAAAAGGTATTTCTTTTAAATCTTATTATTATCTTTAATAAAATAACATGTTATGAATAAAGGTGAGACTCATTCAATGAGACTAGCGTCTTTTGTGCACACCTCAATTTTGAGGGGATAACTTTTGCACATCAGTGCGCTTAACGTTTTTGGCTCTAATAAATTATTGAAACTCTATGCAGTACTAGAGAAAACAATTCCAATATTATCCATATTTTGACATTAGTATTCAGAATGCACAAGTCAATAGATACAGATAACAAACAAGAGCAGCACAAAACTCAATGATAAAACATGTAAGATGAAGAACCAACACTTTTACCTTAAGAATAAGCTCCTCAAAGCATTGCTCAACTTTAACTCGGGTTTTTGCACTGCACTCAATGAAGAGGCATCCATATTGTCTAGCAAAGTCAATTCCTTCTTTCTTTGAGACAGCCCTAGCACTTTCCTGACATATACATTTAAGGAACGTGTTATGAAAGATTGGAGAGAAAAAAATGACTTCCACGCCCGTCCAGTCTTGATAGCATACCTTATCAACTTTGTTTCCAACAAGCATCTTAATGCAATCCTGGTTAGTTGAGTAGAGATCAATCTCTCGTGCCCATATCTCGGACAGGTTTGTGAATGTTTCTCTTCGTGTTACATCGTACACTGTCACCAATATATATTTAACAAAATTATGAGATCAACAAGCTTAAAAGCAAGAAGAAGAAAACTGAAAATGTAGGGGGGGGGGGGGGGGGGGGGGCATTGTCAGCAGCTACAGACAGTCAAATATCTTAGTTGAATAACACAAAATATACATAAGTACCACCATGTTAAGAACAGTACTCTCAGCCGGAGAAATGTGAGATGTAACATTATCAGCAATATACATCTGAACTTATTATAGTATGATTAAGAAAAGAAGAATCTCATCTTATTGATGTCATTAATTCTCCTTTAAACTCTCCACTGTCACTGTCAATCTTTTTTAAACTTCAGCTTTATAATCGAATAATTCTATAGAAAAAATCTACCATGCCCTATTTTACAAATTTAACAAGAATCAACCAGAGCAATGCTATGCAAACCAGGTAGTTCACATCAATTTCATTTTAATCTGTAGGAAGCATAATTCATCAACGAAAGAGGCACAGTATACTGAAAAATCACCACAAAAAAACAACAACAAAGAGACCCATATATAAAGAACAAAATGGAACTAAGCTACTAACTAACCCATTACGATCCCCTGAGCTCCTCTGTAGTCTGAACTCGGTAATGATTTAAACCTTTCCTGCCCCGCTGCACGGTGAGAAACAATTCTATCATCAGCAATTAAGTATAGAACACCTACCGTATTAAACATTTTGATTAACGGATACAACAACTAAGGCTTTTAAGAGCAGAACCTGTGTCCCAGATTGCAAGTTTCAATTTTTTTCCACCCATAGTGACATGCTTTATCTTAAAATCCACACCTGTAAAAATAAAAAAATATGAATGAAATTTTAAACGAAGAAAAAAAAAACAATCAATCTTTTGTTATTGTATACGCAGCCAAAGACACAGATCGACAATATATTCAAGAAAAGAGAAAGAATCGATCCATTACGGCGCACCAGTTGTCGGAGAGAGATCCTCGAATGTACTGGAAGTGAAACTCAAGAGAAGAGTGCTCTTTCCGACGCCAGAATCCCCAATCAACAGCAGCTTCAACAAGTAATCGAATTCCTGACTCGGAGAAGCTTCCATCCTGAACGAAGAGTCGCCAAGAAATGCAAGATACGAGTTTTGAACCTAAATTGATAAATTCGAAAGGAAAAACAACAGCAATTGGAGCAAGGAATACCTGCAAGATCACAACTACGATTTCAAGTAGGAGATAACAACCAATACGATCTCTGGTTTACTGATAAGCAGCCCAACAATTTCACCGCGGACTCCCGCTTGGGTGGGGGAAGAGGAATGTGGAAAGGAAAGGCGGACTCCCGGCTGGATCCAATATTACGAAACAAAAATGCGATTTGTTGATCTATATTTAATTTTATATCATATAATTATTTATTTATTATTATTATGCAGACCCACAAGTTTATGAAAAATAAAGTTAAATTACTTAATTAGTTACTTATATTTGACTTGTGTGATTAAAATATTACTCTTTTTTGTTGTGTGACTGAACTGTTACTTAAGTTTGAACATGTGACTGAACGGTTGTTCCGTTAAGTTTCCGTCACGTATTTCCGTCTGACTGTCACGTGACCTAATTTAAAGACGATTCTACCCCTTGTTATGTTTATGGATTATGATTTAGTAACGGTTATGTAACAAAATGCTGAAACTAAAGTAACCGTTTAATAACATTTAAGAGAAAATAAAACACAATTCAACAATAGTTTTCTCTCATGTGCTCGTGGCTCAAAAATGATTTTGCAATTAAATAAATATTGAACACAATAACTACTACAGCAAAATTCACACTACCTAAATTAAGTCCACCATCGACCATTTTTTTTTTAATAAACCATGGGCATAACAAGGATAATAGAAACAGGCTGAGTCCATGAGTAACTATTATTTCAAATTTAGACAGCATCAAACATTATGAATTAAATCTCTCATAGGCATTTTGTCGAACATAAGGCGTGCAGTCTCAACTTCCCCACATTTTGACAATAAATTCTGTAAATTTAAGCATTTTAAGAACTTAAGCAGTAGTAATGGTTGGAAACTGACCTTGGAGGATGTCAAAGGTACGAGTTGGCGAAAACCTGGTCGGGTCGTGTCATTTCCAGATCGAAGAAAGCTGAAATGAACGAGCAATCGGAGAAGCGAGCAAGAAATGAAGGAAATGAGGAAATTGAAAGTGTACCTCTACGAATTGGAGGTGTCATCGAAGATGAACCTGATCCTGGACGAATTGAATCGGAACGAAGGGGGAGTACCGGAGAAGGAGAATGGTAGATTAGAAAGTTTAATTTTGAAGAAGGTCACGTGCATATTACATGCGCAAGTTTAACGGAGATAATTAACGGATGTAACTGTTCAGTCACATCTGTCAACATAAGTAATGGTTGAGCTCAAGTTTGAACCGTTCAGTCACATGTGCAAACATAAGTAACAGTTGAGGTAATTAACCCAAAAATAAATAAAAGGTGTATGTTTTAGTAATTTTTTTAAAAAAAAAAGTATGACTTTGCCCCTAATCTTTGTGCAACTCAAGTTTTTCTTTTCAAATTTACTTTCGAAAATTATGTTTTTCATGTTTTGTTATGAGTCAATTTTGCCCCTTTCGCCAGATTTTTCATCTCATCTTAACAAAATATATTTTAAAATTTGCAAAAATAACAAATACTTATAAGAATGTCATAGTTTACCCTTCCAAACTTTTCTATATGTTCCAATTAAGTCTCAATTCGATCGAGAATCGATTGAGACTCAATCTAAGATTGAGTGGGTTGGGTTGGGTCAAGACCATTCAATTATTTTGTAATTTTCAAAACATATAGGATTTGTCATAGTGTAACAAGTTTTGAATGGTTAAATTGTGATATTACACATATTCTATTATTTTGTAATTTTCAAAACATATAGAATTATGTTTGGATGAAAAATCTGACGAAAAATATAAACTCGATTGATGACCAAACATTAAGGAATAAAAATTTCGAAAACAAACTTTAAGGGGGAAACTCAATTTTAGCTCAAACATTAGGGGACAAAGTCGTAGTTTACCCTTTCAAAAAAGAAATACTCATCCTTGAAATGGAAAAAATGATCAAGACTCATCCTTGAAAATATGAAATACTAGTTTTGGTAATTAGTTTTCAATTAGGGATCAAATTTGAAAAGAACTTGAGGGAGTTCCCTTTGGTAGGGTGCCTTGTAAAAAATATTGCTTGCATTCTCTATTTCCTAAAAATAAAAAGTCTCTTTGTTTAATGCTTTACTCTGACTTTTCAGCTCAGTCTCAATTGCCCTATTGGCCGGGGGGAAGGGAAAACAACAATTCCATTGCCTTCATAATGCCTAGATAGCTCATCCCAGGTCTTGTCACTAGTTGCCTTTCTACTTTTCTGTGCTCAATAGTCGGCTACATAGCATCAATGACATCGAGAGAGAAGTGAACGCGAGTCAAACTCTTGAATACCAAAAACAATTGTAGCTTGGTTGTGTTTGATTATTTTGGCCTTGCTAACTAAAGATATGTATGTTAATGAATGCATCGTTAGGTTGTGCCCAAGTCAAATTTGCTCCGTTTGTTTTTCATTGCACTACACTTCGTCTCACCATCCACCCGATTGATGAAGACTTGAACCGAACTCACCCAACCTAAAAGCATAGTAGTACGGTTGGGAAAAGGCATTAGAGGGTGACGACATCACTCTTTTATTCATTAGAAAACTAACTTGATCGGGTTTTCCCTCGACTCATATGGTTGTCTTTCAAATTGACTCGTATGAAAAGCTAACTAAAAAAAGTTGTCCCATTTGTAGCTGTAGAGGGGTGGTCGATGACCACTAACGGTCATTCCTGGCTCGGCTCCAATAATGCAATTCCGGGAGGAGTCGGTAGTTGAGCACTGGATCCCTTGGGACCTGGAGAGGGTGTGACGTTGGGTTGAGGTTGGATGAACCATGGAACAATTCTTGTCCTAGATTGAGGGACTTATTGTCCTTTTGTCTTTCCATTCCTTTTGACATGTCTGTCTGCCTTCGTTAATTGAGGAATGTGTTGGTGGGGTGAGGAAGGGGGAGTAGTTCAACCTGTGTTGAAGGATGAAGAGTTATGAATCATCTAATCGCAGGTTGTTCTCTGCTGTGAGACATTTTGAAACACAGTTTAATGAGACTCGCCTATAAGGACATTTGTAATAGGCACAGAAATTTGTTTATTTATTAATGGCTCCAGACACATCCCAGTAGTTGTACGTGGGTTGGAAGCATATCGAAGTCATCTTCTTATCTTATGGAATGTGCTCCAACCAAGACCCTTATCCGACACATGGCGCGAGTGTTGCTATCTGAGCATTCACTTTTCCGATCAAGATAGATGGGAATGATCAATCTATATATATATATTAATTTGGCTAACTTATATAAAATGTTGATAAATAAGTTTTTTATTGTGTTTTCTCACTCCTAATGTTCAATTAAGCTATTTTAATTGATCCATGTCAATCATAAATTTCTCATTCCAAGGTGGCATGTCATGTAAAACACTTTAAAATAAGTCTCTCATTCATTCTCAAAATAAGTTACAAAACTCGTATTAATTCTATTTATTTCACATTATAATTATGATTTTTGCTTAAATATACTTTATAAAGTGAAATTTATATAATAATAAAATACAAACTATTATATTTTACGAATATCAAGTATGCACATATTAAAATTTCTCTTACAAATTAAAATACTGATTAATTAAAAGTACATTTCATATATTACCTAATACTCTTATTAAAATAAGAACATCACCTACTTTATTACAATAATATAAAAATAAATTTTAGCAACGTCAAGATATTAAATAATATGTATTTATAAATATAATATAATATGTATATTAAAACATGATAATATTGTTACTATTGTTAGAAAAAATACTAATATTTTTATATGAACATAAAAGTTAAGAGTATTATATAAATATTATCATTGTTTTGGAGTTTTATGAGAAATAGTTATATATATATATATATATTTATAGCTCAACATAATTTTGAATCATTAAAATCCTATTTATATAGTAAAAATATAATATATTATTACTTTTACTAAAATAAATAAATACAAATAGTAATGAGTTTAATAGTCTTTTGTAAATATATGCACTAGTCTATATATATATATATTAATTTGGTTAACTCATATAAAATGTTGACAAATAAATTTTTTGTTCTATTTTCTCACTCCTAATGTTCAATTAACCTATTTTAATTGATCAATGTCAATCATAAATTTCTCATTCCTAGGTGACATGTCATGTAAATCACTTTAAAATTATTCAAAGTCTCTTATTCATTTTCAAGATAAGTTACAAAACTCATATTAATTCTATTTATTTCACATTATAAATTTATAATTATGATTTTTTCTTAAATATACTTTATAAAGTGAAATTTATATACTAATAAAATACAAAATATTCTATTTTATGAATATCAAGTATACACATATTAAAATTTCTCTTACAAATTAAAATATTGATTAATTAAGAGTACATTTCATATATTACCTAATACTCTTATTAAAATAAGAACATCACCTACTTTATTTAAATATTATAAAAATAAAATTTAACCATGTCATGAATTTAAATAATATGTATTTATAGATAAAATATAATATGTATATTAAAACATTATAATATTGTTTCCATTGTTAGAAAAATACTAATATTTTTATATGAACATAAAAGTTAAGAGTATTATATAAATATTATCATTTGTTTTAGAGTTTTATGAGAAATAGATTTTTATATATATTTATAGCTCAACATAATTTTGAATCATTAAAATCCTATTTATATAATAAAAATATAATATATTATTACTTTCACTAAAATAAATAAATAAAAATCGTAATGATTTTAATAGTCTTTTGTAAATATATGCACTAATCTATCTATATATATAGTAATTTGGCTAACTCATATAAAATGTTGACAAATAAGTTTTTTGTTGTATTTCTCACTCCTAATGTTCAATTAACCTATTTTAATTGGTCCATGTCAATCATAAATTTCTCATTCCTAGGTGACATGTCATGTAAATCACTTTAAAATCATTCAAAGTCTCTCATTCATTCTCAAGATAAGTTACAAAACTCATATTAATTCTATTTATTTCACATTATAATAATGATTTTTGCTTAAATATACTTTATAAAGTGAAATTTATATAATAATAAAATACATAATATTATAATTTATGATTATCAAGTATGCACATATTAAAATCGCTCTTACAAATTAAAATATTGATTAATTAAGAGTACATTTCATATATTACCTAATTCGCTTATTAAAATAATAACATCACCTACTTTATTAAAATAATATAAAAATAAATTTTAACAATGTCAAGAATTTAAATAATATGTATTTATAAATAAAATAGATAAAATATAATATGTATATTAAAACATTATAATATTGTTACTATTGTTAGAAAAATACTAATATTTTTATATGAACATAAAAGTTAAGAGTATTATATAAATATTATCATTGTTTTAGAGTTTTATGAGAAATAGTTTTTTATATATATTTATAGCTCAACATAATTTTGAATTATTAAAATCCTATTTATATAGTAAAAATATAATATATTTATACTTTCACTAAAATAAATAAATAAAAATCGTAATGATTTTAATAGTCTTTTGTAAATATATGCACTAATCTATCTCTATATATAGTAATTTGGCTAACTCATATAAAATGTTGACAAATAAATTTGTTGTTGTATTTCTCACTCCTAATGGTCAATTAACCTATTTTAATTGGTCCATGTCAATCATAAATTTCACATTCCTAGGTGACATGTCATGTAAATCACTTTAAAATCATTCAAAGTCTCTCATTCATTCTCAAGATAAATTACAAAACTCATATTAATTCTATTTATTTCACATTATAATAATGATTTTTCCTTAAATATACTTTATAAAGTGAAATTTATATAATAATAAAATACAAAATATTACATTTTATGAATATCAAGTACCTTGGTTAGTAGTAGGGGATTTTAATGATGTTACTAATAGTGCTGAAAAAATGGGGGGGGGGGGGGAATAGAGTTTGCATGAATAGGGTGTCTCTCTTTAATGATATGATTAGTGCTTGTAGTTTGATCGACTTAGGCTTTAGGGGCCCAAAATTTACTTGGGTCAATATGTGGAGCTCTGATAGATTAATCCAGCAGAGATTAGATAGGATGTTGGCTAATATGGATTGGAAGTTCTGCTTTCCTAATGCTTTTGTTACCCATCTTTTGAGAACCCACTCTGACCATTGTCCGCTGCTTATAAATTCTGGTGGGGATGGTGGCATCAGGGTAATTAGACCTTTTAGGATGGAACCTATGTGGCTGGACCATCCAAGCTTTGAACTTCTGGTGAAGAGTAACTGGAATGATTTTAGCAATAGGATCACGCCGGCCATTAATCATTTCCCTGACAAAGCTAGAGCTTGGAATAAAGAAATTTTTGGAAATGTTTTTCAGAGGAAAGGAAAAATTCTTCGGAGGATCGCAGGTGCACAAAAGTGTATTGCAAATTCCCCAAATGACTTCATTGTCACTCTGGAAAAGAACCTCCAGTTGGAGCTGTCTGAGATTCTGGACCAAGAAGAAAAGCTTTGGGCTGCAAAGTCGCGCACTAAGTGGATCAGAGACGGGGATAGAAACACCAAATTCTATCACATTTCTACTTTTGTTAAAAGAAGAAGGAATAAGATCTTGGCAATTAAAGACCTTATGGGAAATTGGATTTTTGATGAGGGTCTCATTCAGGTGGAATTTCAAAATTTCTTTTCTAATCTCTTCACAACTTCAAAGGGTTCCTCACCTTTGGTGGTTGATCAGCCCGATTCTTGGAGATCTACCTTATCTGAAAATCATATCCGCCGCCTAAATAATTTCATCACCTTGGAAGAAATTAGGAAAGCCACTTGGGATCTTAAACCGTTTAAAGCTCCTGGGCCGGATGGCCTCCATCCGGCCTTCTTCCAAAAGTTGTGGAACTGTACGGGTAGCTCTCTGACTGACGCGATCTGTGAGGTGTTTAATAGGGGATCTGTCCCTGCAAGTTGGAATGAGACGTTTATATGTTTAATTCCTAAATGTAGCCAGCCTAATTCGGTCTCCCAATTTAGACCTATCAGTCTTTGCAACTCTATCTACAAGGTCGTATCCAAAATTCTGGTGAATAGAATCAGGCCAGCTCTGAACAATATCATCTCTCCGTTTCAAACGAGTTTTGTCCCTGGTAGAAGGGGGTCAGACAATGTCATTCTGCTGAGAGAAGTGTTGCACTTTTCAAAGCACAAACAGGGAAAATCAAGGTGCATGATCATTAAAATAGACCTGGAAAAAGCTTATGATAGAATTGAGTGGGACTTCATCAGAAGAACGCTCATTTTCTTTAAATTCCCTGATAAAGTAATTAAGTTGATTATGAGTTGTATCTCCACGTCTTCAATTGAAATCTTGTTTAATGTGGGGAAACTTGAAAAATTCTACCCCTCCAGAGGCATTAGACAAGGAGATTCTCTTTCTCCGTACATCTTTATTTTATGCATGGAATATCTGGCTTTCCTCATTGATGAAAAAGTGATGCAAGGTCAATGGAAAGGAATTAAAGTGGGAAGAGGTAGTTTGACTTTATCCCATCTTTTTTTCGCTGACGACCTCATTCTAATGGGTGAGGCGACCTCTGAAAATTGTAACTGCATCAACTCGGTCTTAGAAGAGTTTTGTGCCATCTCGGGCCAAAAGGTAAATCAGGGGAAGTCGATCATGGTTTTCTCAACAAATGTTCCATCTTCCAAAAGAACGCAGATCTCAGCGAGGTTACAGTTTAGAGCTGTGGATAACTTTGGATCTTACCTTGGCTTTCCGTTGGAATTGTCAAATTCGAAAGTTAGCTCTTTTAACTTTGTTCTGGATAAAGTTAGAAATAAACTTTCGGGGTGGAGGGCAAAGCTGTTATTTATGGCAGGTAGAGTCACGTTGGTCAAATCGGTTTTGTCCACAATCCCCTCCTACTACATGCAATGTACTATGTTTCCTAATTCAGTGTGTAAAGAACTGGATAGGATTAATAGAAACTTTGTTTGGGGATCTACGGACCAGAAAAGGAAAATCCACTTGATTAATTGGGAGGAAATAACAAAGCCGAAAAAACTTGGGGGTCTTGGTCTACAGTCGGCGTTGTACCGTAACAAAGCTCTTCTGGGAAGTTTGGCATGGAGATTGAAGAAGGAATCAGCACCTTGGGCTGTGGTAGTTAGAAACAGGACGTTTAAGCAGGATGGTGATTCACTCACCACTTCGAATAAAACGCCCTGTAATTGGAAAGCAATTAACGAAGGTATGAACACCCTTAAGTTAGGATCAGGGTGGGTGGTGGCCAATGGTAGGGACATTAAATTCTGGCATGATAATTGGGTGGGTAATCAACCGCTAAGAGCTGCAATTCATGGTCCACTGAACTTTGAAGAAGACAGATTGATGGTAGGAGATGTCTTCCAGAATGAAGTGTGGAATCTAGGTAGTATCTCCTTTGAGTTCCCCAATAATCTTTTGGACATGTTTCGTGGTATTCCAGGGGACAAGACCAATGCCTCCTCAGACAATCAAATTTGGAATGTCACTCACTTGGGAAACTACACTACAGCATCGGCATACTCTCTTCTTGCAGGTCATGACACAAACAGTGAGATAAGTAATCAATGGGATTGGGTGTGGAAGATTCAGACTATCCCAAAAATTCAGTACTTTACCTGGTTGTGCGTTAAAGATAGACTTGCCACCTGCAAACTTTTGAACCATAGGGGTTGTAATTTGAGTCCTCTGTGCCAAATTTGTTACCCTGGGGTGGAGGACATTGATCACACATTGCGTGGGTGTGAGCATGCAAAAGAGATGTGGAACTCAGTTACTGTGGCGCCAAATCTGGGAAATTCTTCCAACTACCCTTTGAATGAGTGGATCAAGAAGGGCTGTCAGGAATCGGGGGCTAATATTCAGGGAGTAGAGTGGAAGTTCTTTTTTCCTTATGCTCTATGGAACATTTGGAAAAATAGGAATTCTCTTATTTTTAATGATAAGCCTGCTTTTTCTTCTATTGTTTCTTTATCTTTATCTCAAGCTAAATTTCACAAAAATGTTTATCTTGAGACTGACAGTGCTAATGAGTTCATTTCCATTGATATTAGTTGGGTTCCTCCAAAAAAGGATTGGTTTAAAATTAACACAGATGGCGCTGCTAAGGGAAATCAAGGAGCTGCAGGAGCCGGTGGGGTCATCCGAGACTACAGGGGCCAATGGGTTGCAGGTTTCTCAAGGAATTTGGGCTGCTCAAATAGTCTCACTGCGGAGTGTTGGGCCATCCGAGATGGACTGCTTTTGGCAAAATCACTCGATTTAAAATCTATTCACCTTGAGACAGACGCTCTCTCAGCCATAAGGTAATCTCTGATGAACGTATGCAAAACCAAAAACTAATGCCGATCATTGCGGATTGCAGGAACCTATTGATGCAGTTCGAGAGAATGAAGTTCAGACATATCTTTCGAGAAGGGAATGCGGTAGCGGATATCATGGCGGGTATGACGCTAAACCAGCGCCAAGTGTTGAAAATCCACAGTTCACCTCCGAAGGAAACTATCAATGCTCTCCGAAAAGACGTTGTTGGCTCTTTTGTTTCGCGAATTGTTAAAGTTAGCTAGTTTGGTTGTGTAATTGAACTTGGGTGATTAGTTGTCACCTTTAGAGGTTTTTAATCCATAATTATAAAAAAAAAAAAAAAAGTATGCACATATTAAAATTTCTCTTACAAATTAAAATATTGATTAATTAAGAGTACATTTCATATATTACCTAATTCGCTTATTAAAATAATAACATCACCTACTTTATTAAAATAATATAAAAATAAATTTTAACAATGTCAAGAATTTAAATAATATGTATTTATAAATAAAATAGATAAAATATAATATGTATATTAAAACATTATAATATTGTTTCCATTGTTAGAAAAATACTAATATTTTTATATGAACATAAAAGTTAAGAGTATTATATAAATATTATCATTTGTTTTAGAGTTTTATGAGAAATAGATTTTTATATATATTTAGCTCAACATAATTTTAAATCATTAAAATCCTATTTATATAATAAAAATATAATATATTATTGCTTTCACTAAAATAAATAAATAAAAATCTTAATGATTTTAATAGTCTTTTGTAAATATATGCAATAATCTATCTATATATATAGTAATTTGTTTAACTCATATAAAATGTTGACAAATAAGTTTTTTGTTGTATTTCTCACTCCTAATGTTCAATTAACCTATTTTAATTGGTACATGTCAATCATAAATTTCTCATTCCTAGGTGGCATGCCATGTAAATCACTTTAAAATCATTCAAAGTCTCTCATTCATTCTCAAGATAAGTTACAAAACTCATATTAATTCTATTTATTTCACATTATAATAATTATTTTTGCTTAAATATACTTTATAAAGTGAAATTTATATAATAATAAAATACAAAATATTATAATTTATGAATATCAAGTACGCACATATTAAAATCTCTCTTACAAATTAAAATATTGATTAATTAAGAGTACATTTCATATATTACCTAATTCGCTTATTAAAATAATAACATCACCTACTTTATTAAAATAATATAAAAATAAATTTTAACAATGTCAAGAATTTAAATAATATGTATTTATAAATAAAATAGATAAAATATAATATGTATATTAAAACATTATAATATTGTTACTATTGTTAGAAAAATACTAATATTTTTATAAGAACATAAAAGTTAAGAGTATTATATAAATATTATCATTGTTTTAGAGTTTTATGAGAAATAGTTTTTTATATATATTTATAGCTCAACATAATTTTGAATTATTAAAATCCTATTTATATAGTAAAAATATAATATATTTATACTTTCACTAAAATAAATAAATAAAAATCGTAATGATTTTAATAGTCTTTTGTAAATATATGCACTAATCTATCTCTATATATAGTAATTTGGCTAACTCATATAAAATGTTGACAAATATATTTTTTGTTGTATTTCTCACTTCTAATGGTCAATTAACCTATTTTAATTGGTCCATGTCAATCATAAATTTCACATTCCTAGGTGACATGTCATGTAAATCACTTTAAAATCATTCAAAGTCTCTCATTCATTCTCAAGATAAGTTACAAAACTCATATTAATTCTATTTATTTCACATTATAATAATGATTTTTGCTTAAATATACTTTATAAAGTGAAATTTATATAATAATAAAATACAAAATATTATATTTTATGAATATCAAGTATGCACATATTAAAATCTCTCTTACAAATTAAAATATTGATTAATTAAGAGTACATTTCATATATTACCTAATTCTCTTATTAAAATAATAACATCACCTACTTTATTAAAATAATATAAAAATAAATTTTAACAATGTCAAGAATTTAAATAATATGTATTTATAAATAACATAGATAAAATATAATATGTATATTAAAACATTATAATATTGTTACTATTGTTAGAAAAATACTAATATTTTTATATGAACATAAAAGTTAAGAGTATTATATAAATATTATCATTGTTTTAGAGTTTTATGAGAAATAGTTTTTTATATATATTTATAGCTCAACATAATTTTGAATTATTAAAATCCTATTTATATAGTAAAAATATAATATATTTATACTTTCACTAAAATAAATAAATAAAAATCGTAATGATTTTAATAGTCTTTTGTAAATATATGCACTAATCTATCTATATATATAGTAATTTGGCTAACTCATATAAAATGTTGACAAATAATTTTTTTGTTGTATTTCTCACTCCTAATGGTCAATTAACCTATTTTAATTGGTCCATGTCAATCATAAATTTCTCATTCCTAGGTGACATGTCAGGTAAATCACTTTAAAATCATTCAAAGTCTCTAATTTATTCTCAAGATAAGTTACAAAACTCATATTAATTCTATTTATTTCACATTATAATTATGATTTTTGCTTAAATATACTTTATAAAGTGAAATTTATATAATAATAAAATACAAAATATTATATTTTATGAATATCAAGTATGCACATATTAAAATCTCTCTTACAAATTAAAATACTGATTAATTAAGAGTACATTTCATATATTACCTAATACTAGGGCTGGGCATAAAAAACTGGTTCGGCTGAACCGTACATGAACCATACAGAACCGTACCAGTTTTGAACCGGTTCGGCCGAACCGGTTGGCAAACCAAACGTTTTTTTGTAAAAATATGGAGCGGTTCAATAGAGGTACAAAAAACCGGTTCGAAAACGGTAAACCACACAACTTTTTGTACCGGTTTTAATATACTCCTAAACTAGTAAACCAAACCATATTTACCAGACCGGACGGTTTGAACATTAATTTAGTATGAACCAGAACCCTAAACCGAAGCCTTCACTTCAGAGTCTTCACTAAACCTAGCCTTCACTAACAAACCTAATTCAGTCTTCATTCTTCAATCACTCAGAGTTGGAGGCGCAGCAGGTAGATCGGAGGCGCAGTGGACCAGAAGTGGAGGCGCAACAGTGGAGGCTCCCATTCATGCTCGTCGTTCCATCTTGCTCGTCGTCGTCTCCATCTTGCTCGTCGCTGTCTCTATATTGCTCGTCGCCGTCTCCATTCATGCTCGCCGTCTCCATTCATCCTCATCTCCCATTAGCAGTAAGATTCTCTTCTCGAGCTCTACATAGTAGCTGTCGCTGTAGAAACCGAACCAGAAATGATAGCAAGGTACGATCATCAATAACCCACATACACTCATCCTCAATGTCCTCAAGACATCATAACAATCGGATGATGGCTTGGTGATTGTCTACAGCATCACAATAAGGAAATCAGTAGTGGATATTGGATGGAATGATTCAGAGGAAAAAAAAAAACAAGAGAAAGAGAACCATACAAATCTATATGGGTTGGAGAGAAATGAGATTCATTTTGCTTTCAAAACTGTTACTTCATCCATACAAATGAAAGGATGAGAAATTATCAGTTGAAAATGGTAAAACTGCAATTGATAAATTTCCCAGTTTTCAAATGCCACCTACCTGAGAAGAGAAATCAACAGCTGAGAAAATAAGGCAGGTAGTCACACTCTTTGTAACAATAAGGAGAGGTAGTTAGTGGTTTGATGTGCTTGATTCAAATGTGTTGAAGTTGGATTGATTTGTTGATTGCCTATTACTATTGATTGAACTTCATTGTTGGATGGATGGATTGCTTGATCTGTACTCTGTCTGTAGCTATGTTCACTCGAATGTTCAGGTCTTGATTTTTTTTTTTAATAAATAAAGTGGTTCGGCCGAATCGGTTCTGAACTGGTTCATATAAGGTTCGGTAAATCGTTCAAAATCTGGAGCGGTCAACAACTGGAGTGGTAAACCGTACCTGTTTTAAAAAGTGGTAAAGGTTCGGTTCTGAACCGGTTCGACCCCGAACCGGTTCATGCCCAGCCCTACCTAATACTCTTATTAAAATAAGAACATCACCTACTTTATTACAATAATATAAAAATAAATTTTAACAATGTCAAGAAATTAAATAATATGTATTTATAAATATAATATAATATGTATATTAAAACATTATAATATTGTTACTATTGTTAGAAAAATACTAATATTTTTATATGAACATAAAAGTTAAGAGTATTCTATAATTATATCATTTGTTTTAGAGTTTTATGAGAAATAGTTTTTTTATATATATATTTATAGCTCAACATAATTTTGAATTATTAAAATCCTATTTATATAGGAAAAATATAATATATTATTACTTTTACTAAAATAAATAAATAAAAATCGTAATGATAGTCTATATATGCACTAATCTATATATCTATATATTAATTTGGCTAACTCGTATAAAATGTTGACAAATAAGTTTTTTGTTGTATTTTCTCACTCCTAATGTTCTATTAACATATTTTAATTGGTCCATGTCAATCATAAATTTCTCATTCCTAGGTGTTATGCCATTTAAATCACTTTAAAATCATTCAAAGTCTCTTATTTATTTTTTTGGCCATCTTCAAAATCTCTCATTCATTCTCAATATAAGTTACAAAACTCATATTAATTCTATTTATTTCTCATTATAATTATTAAAATCCTATAAATATTTATAGCTCAACATAATTTTGAATTATTAAAATCCTATTTATATAGTAAAAATATAATATATTGTTACTTTTACTAGAATAAATAAATAAAAATAGTAATGATTTGAATAGTCGCACTAATATACATAATACAAGTACACAACTATATAAAAAAATTTAACTTAAAAGTATTACTTATTATTTTATTATTTACTGGTAATATTAACTTCTATTATTGACTCATGTATTTTTATATAATTTATTGAACAAATACACTTAATATTTTATAATAACTTAATGTTTTCATAATATATTTTATAATAACTTATTCATATACTTAATTATTTCATGCATTTTTAAATTTTTATACTTTTTATTGTAAACAATTAAACTTATAAGAATGAACTTTTGAAAAATTACTATAGTTTTTATTCACATAAAAAATACTTTTATAATAGTAGACTTATTGTATTTTTTTAAAACAAATTATTATAGTCTATATTCACTTAAAAATAATATAAATAAGTATTATTCTATACACTATATAAAATAAAATAAATTATATATAAAATATAAGTATATTAAAAAATAAAATTACTATTTACTGCGCTTCTACACAAATCAGATATCTAGTATATATATATATATATAAGCAACTTGATTAATGGGAATGAAGACACTTTATTAGCTTAGCAAGCGTTGAGAGAGAATTTAGTCATTTAGTTAGTGTATAACAATATTTGTAAAGCAAGGTTGTCATGTGTCATGACCACCTCAGGTTCATGTAGTCGTCAGTCTTTCCCGTTCGCGTTAAAATTTAGATATGAAAGTTTGGCTAAAGTTGAATAATTTTGATTGTGACATTTTAATGTAATTCAATTATATATCTAATCTAATATTTTTAAACAACTAGATAATTGAATTTTAACCTTTTTTTCATTTATTTGAATTTTTTATACTAATCAAATTTAAGGTATAATGAGATTACGACCGCAATTTAATTATTTAATTACTAAAAAAATAGAAAAGATAAATAGTCAACTTATAACACAAACATTGAAAATGATGTATTTTCGAAATATTTATACGCTCTCATCAAAGTTGGAAATCCAAAAATTTTCCCTAAAATTGATCAATTTTTATTGGAGAAATTAAAACTAATGTCGTTTGTAATGTTAAGGTAGTAATTCAATTACTTACCTCATTGACGTTTTGAGATTTTTAGTAGGTAGAAAATAATATATTCATTTTTGAGATCTCATTGATGTTAATGTATATATTTATTCATTATCTAATAAAACAATTGAATCTCAACTGATATTAGAATTGTAATTCAATTATCTTCCTATTAGAAAAGTAGAATATGTAAGTAATATAATTATGATCTAAATATCATTGAGTTTTGACTTTCGGACTATCAATACACACTCATCAAAGTTGAGATTTGAAATTTTGGCCTAAAATTAACCAACTTTCACCGAAACCTAGAAACTCAATGTCATTTGTGATGTTAAAGGGGTAATTCAATTAAATATCTACTCCATTTTTTAGTAACTTAGTAATTCAGTTATGACTCTAACGTCGTTTAATTTGTATATTTTTTTATCTACAAAATAAATTTAAGGGAAAATGATGTTAGAATAGTAATTCAATTATATATCTACTAAAAGAATCAATCAAGTTAGAGCGGGTTGATGATTGTATTACGACTTTAACGTTGTAAACAGTGTTGCGTAAAAGTTAATATACAAAAACTTAACCTATTTTAATTGGATTATCAAAATTAAATATCGTTTTTGGCGTTAAGCTTAAACAAATTTAAGGGAAAATGACGTGAGGAACATAGTTCATTTATTTATTTATTAAAAAAATAGAGTAGTTAATTAATAAATTTATGACTCAAACGTCGCAGTATACGTTGAGTTTGAACACTCTGCTCAAAGCTAATCATTTGTACTCAAATTTTCAAATCTCAACTTTGATTGAAGTGTGATAATTTCAGAAGCCGAAACTCAACATTATTTGTGACATTAGAGTTGTAATTTGACTATCTACCTACTTTAAAAAACAAAACAAGTGGAATGTGTTACGCGTGTGCACGTCGTCGTTGGTCACGCGTGAGGTGTAACGACAACATAATTATTATGACTCCTAGGATAATACAAGAATAATACAAAAATTTAACATTTAATTAAAATATTATTAATATAAAATTAAACTTAATTTGCATAAGCTGATGAAATAAAATTTAAAAATTCTAAATATTTTTAAGAAAATGCTCGAGCGACTGGAAGCAAGAAACACTATTATTCTTGTGTTATCTTAGGAGTCATAACAATTATGTCTTCGTTACACCTCACGCGCGACCAACGATGATGACATGCATGTGCGTAACGCATGTCATAGTCTAATATAATCATTAGGGAAATACACTTTAGTGGATTAAAAAAAACTTTCAGTTAAAATATTTTTCAAATTTATATGTATAAGACATAAATCTACATGTTATGAAGGTACAACCCTTTATTTACTATTGCAAATGACATATATATGTGTTGATTCAAGTTTTTCGATAACTATTCATTGAGTGTAAGTAGTCTCTTAAAGTATACCTGTAATTCCTTCGAAATCTCATTTCTTAACCAAAATTTTTGTTGTTAAATGTGTGGTGTCATGTGATAAAATCATATATACCTAACTGATTGTGAGGAAAAAATAGTCAGGAAAATATATGTTTACGTTTGACAAAATTTGAGTTTGCGTTTTGTTTATAGTTATCACAATACTAAGCCATAGTGAACATTTTTGTGAATTTTTTGATATACTTGAAGTAAATGTTTTAGTTCATTTAAATAGTCCACCCAAGAACTTCTGCATAAAATCGATTACGCATAAAATCCAAACATACCCGTCAAAATATGAGACTTAAGACGTACACCTTAACCAACTATCTCAAAAGTCCGAACATGTGAGTGAAGGTATTCAGTATACTCTTAAGCCTGACCTTAAACTGATGTTTATGAACATCGATTTACCTATGGGCTTAGTGCTCGACCTCAACCTTTAATGGGAGTATCACTATTTTTGGCGATTGTCCGACCCGACCTCAATCTTGTCGCACCTTAGCCAACTACTTTTTCCCAATGTACCCAAGAATTTAACCTGCACACGAACCTGAGTCCTTTGATACCGACCTCAGTCTTGCTCGCCTTACCCAAATTTCTCCAACATGATTAGAACTTGGGCACTATGATACTGACCTTTTTTCGAATTGGTTATTCGACTTGGTCTGAACATGTGCACTCTGATACCGACCTTTTCTGACTTGGACCTTTTCAGCTTTAGCGAACTATTTTTTTCTGATGTCCCCATGATTTGAACCAACACCCTTGAACATGTGTAGTGTGATACCTACCATTTCTGATTTGGATATTTTCAGCCGTAGTCAACTAATGTTTTTTCCGATGTCCCCAAGATTTTAACCAACGCACTATGATACCGACCTTTTCCGACTTAGGTCTTTTCAGTCTTTGGCGATCGCCTTAGCTAACTATTTTTTTTCGAAGCCGAGAAGTTTTGAACCCGTGCACTCTGCTATCATATAAGATTTCAAACGTAAATGATAAAAAAAAAAGATTTCAAACGTACACCTTAACCAATTATAACATAAATCCGAACTTGTGAAGGAATGAATTCAGTATTCACCTAATATATCTTAACACGCTCACTACCATGTCTATATAACAACTATTAGAAATCTACTGTGACAATATCAGAAAATTTTAGTGATATTTTTTTATAAAAAAAATGAAATTAGATATTTGATTAACTTATTCCTCATTTTTTTACTTTGATATTTTCAAAGTTACGATGGGTTAAGTATTATTTAGATTTTAATTTCATATATATTTGAAAAAAAAAATATATATCCATTAACAATCAAGTATATTACATAAATTAACATAACAACTGAAAATAAAATTTACTTAATTAAGACAATTCCATAAAATAAATAGTAGATCAAATTTCTTTTTCTACTGCAATTTTGAATTTACAAATTTTATTATTTTATATGTATTAATTATTTATCGTTTCAGACAATATATTATGTATATTCAACATATAAATGTATATCAATTTTGATCGATGTTAATTCAGTTTAAATTCTCTAAATTTATTGATAAAATGAGTTTGCTAGAATGACGACAATTTAAGTTTTAACCATTCACGGGTTTATCAGTTTTCTTTGGGAAGGGGCATAAATGAGAAAAAATGTTGTAGATGAGTAAAGAAGTAAGTAGGAGCAACATGAAATGATTAAAAAAATGAATGATTAGGAAGAAAGGAGAAGATTTTGAAAGAAAAATCTTTTATATATAATTGTAGATATCATAATAGTAACTTTAAATTTTGATTGGGACAAAATTTTACAAAAAAAAAAAAATTCACTTCTGTAGTTAGAACATTAACTATACCTTAAATGTATCAAAAATATTTGAATACTATTGATCTAGTGGAAGAATGTGTTATTGTAATGTGAATGTTCTTTTGAAACTTCACTGGTAAATAACCAAAATAGTCATGATAAATTTAAACTAATTAGATTATTAAAGAGTATTTGTGTTATTTTGCAGACGGTGGTTACAAAAACCACTTCTACCTTAACAATATAGATATTTTTGTATGAATGCTTAATCATATATAAAAACTATAAAGATACATTTTAGAACTACAAATGCCTAAGACATGCCGAGTAACAAAAATAAAATATGGAAAAAATACTGAGAGAATGGGATCAATGACTTAATAATTGGAGAACTTAGATTATACATGAGAGAAATATGGAAAAAAAATATAATATTTTTGACCAATATTATAAGATTATGGACCTTGTTTGTTTCAAATTTAATAGTATTGCTGTTGATTTTAGTAGATGAAGTATGTTGAATTTATCATCCAAAACGAATGTTAAGTGGTCACTAGACTATTAAGAAAAAAAAATGAAGATGAAATACCTATATTATGCCGAGTAATGTTTGAACATCTGACACCTTCTTCTTTGCAACAACTTCTTCTTCCTATTCTCCCTTTCTCTTGAAACATCCTTCAAAGGCGTCTTTCTACAACCGTCACGTTGCTTGTTGTGATTTCTTAGGGTTTCGATGTTCCGAAAACCAATCTGACTTCATGTCAGTCGCCACTTTCTCGATGATAGAAATCTTTAAAAGAAACACGGTGTTCTCCTATTTCAGATCCATATATTCCCTCGAAACCACCTAGAGTGAAGCTTCGACTTTCTGATAAAAATAGAACAAAAAGCTTACCGAACTCAGGATACAACCGGCAGGAGGATGGGCGAGGGTATAGACCTCAAGCTTTTCATCTAAGACAAAGGTTGTCTAGAGAAATTGATAGTCTTCATCATCGGTTAACCCCTCTTTGATATAGTGGACGCCTGACTTGGGGATTAAGCATGCCGTACGCAATTCTAGGGCACCAACCTGCAGGAAGAAGACAATGGACCATCTTCAGAAGACTCTGGAAGAAACTGATGCATATACCTGCAGATTGGTCTCAGATAGGATGCTGGGTTCTTTTGGTCCGACCTTGGGCTGTTGGGCTTGTAGGCCCAGTTTGCTACTTAACACTCCCCCGCAAACTATGGAATACAAGTTTTTTAATCCAAACTTGCTAATCAAGTAATGATGTTGCTGTTTACTCAATCCTTTTGTAAGGAGGTCTGCTTGCTGTTCCTTGGTAGTGATGTATCTTGTTTCAACAATTCATTCTTGTATTTTTTTTATTTGATGAAGTGACAGTCCATGTCGATGTGCTTGGTTATCTCGTGAAAAACCAGATGCGATGCAATCTGTATGGCTGATTTGCTATCACTGTAAATTAACACTGGTTTAGTATGTTGGATATTGAACTCTTCTAACAGTCTCTTTACCCAAATTATCTCTGCAACAACTGCAGTCATGCTCCTATATTCAGCTTCTGCCGATGATCTAGACACAGTGCTTTGTTTTTTTAACTTTACATGACACCAAACATTCCCCAATTTTCACACAGTACCCACTAACTGATCTTCTACTATTAATACATGAAGCCCATTCAGCATCACAGAACGCTGTCATGTTGGTACTACTCGAGCTAGGTAAGAAAATCCCAAGACCAGGTTCATTTTTCACATACCTGATTATCTTCATGGCGACCTCAAAGTGTGAGTGTTTGGGATTTTGCATAAATTGACTGAGTGTTTGAATAGCAAAAGCAATATCCGGTCTTGTATTGGTCAAATACAAGAGTTTTCCTATCACTCGTTTGTAAAGAGTGACATTCTTGAGCAACTTATCTTATTTTTTTCCTGGAAAAGACTGATCAAATTCATATGAAGTAAATTTCTCATTTTGTTCAAGAGGCGTAGTGATAGGTCTGGATCCTCCCAATCCCATTTCAGATATGATCTCAAGGGCATATTTTCTTTGGTTCACAACAATCCCATTGGTGGATCTAAGGATCTCAAATCCAAGAAAATATTTTAAATCGCTTAGGTCCTTGATCCTAAAATTGACTTGCAACTCCCTTTTTAACTTATCTATCATCTGCTTATCATTGCCAGTGATAACTATATCATCAACATACACCAAAATCAAAACAATTTTCCCGTTTTCATTCTTACTGTACAGAGATTAGTCGAGTTTGCTTTGGGTGTAACCAAATTGAACAAGGGAATTTTTCATTTTAAGGTTCCATTGACGAGAAGATTATTTGAGGCCATACAAGGATTTATTAAGTTTACAAACTCTATTCTCCCCCATTCCACCTAACCCATTCCTCATCTAAATCCCCTTGTAAAAAGGCGTTATATACATCCATGTGATATAAAGTCCAAGCTTGAATTGAAGCAACAGCTAAAACAGTGCGAACAGTAGTCATGCGAACAACAGGGGAAAAAGTTTCATTATAGTCTAACCCTTCAAGCTGATTATACCCTTTAGCAACCAAACAGGATTTAAATCGTTCTATAGAACCATCAGCTTTATATTTGATTTTAAACACCCACCTACATCCGATAGAATGTTTACCTCTGGGGAGAGAAGTGAGATCCCATGTGTTGTTTTGCTCTAAGGCTTCAATCTCAGACTTCATTGCTGCCAGCCACCGTGGGTCCTTAAATGCCTCAACATATGATGTGGGTTCAATGTTTCTAGAAATATTCCCAACAAAAGATTGGTAATTAGACGATAAATGAGAGTAATCAACATAATCACAGATAGGAAACTTAGCATTCCTCTGGCAGTTCGTGATATAGTTCGTATGCCACAGGGGTGGTTTATTTGGTCGACTGGATCTTCTAGGGGCATCTTCAGAGTCAGCTGTCACAGTTCGGTCATCCACTATTCCTGTTTCGTTCTGCAATTCATCAAAAGAAGTACCTTGTATTTTTGCGCCTGTTTCAGGGGATGTTTGGTGTTCACTATCCTGAGGTAATTCAGCAACTGGTGAGGATTCCTCAACCAGATTAGGGATTTCTTCATCGTCAATTAGTCTTAGGGGAGAAGCTTCTATCACAGGTATACTCTCACTCTTTTTGAATGGGAATGTGTCCTCCTTGAAAGAGACATCTCTACTGGTATAAAAGACCTGATCCTGCAAACTCATAAGCTTATAACCTTTCTTATCAGAGGAATATCCCAAAAAAATAGACAGAATTCTGCGCGGTCCAAACTTGCCATGATTGTTCATTTTAGGGGATCTACTGATGGTGTTTTCTTATACAAAACTTCCAAAGGGGATTTCCAACTCAAAATCTCGGTCGGCATGAGGTTTATTAAGTAACAAGCAGTGAGAATGCATTCCCCCCAAAACTAAGATGGCAATCCATACTGAAATTTTAACGACCTAGCTACCTCAAGAAAATGCCTATGTTTTCTTTCCACAGTCCCGTTTTGTTGTGGCGTATATACATAACCTTTTTGATGAACTATCCCATTCGTTCCAAAAATTTCAGCACACATGTTATTCACAAACTCAGAACCATTATCAGTTCGCACTCTCTTTATGGTAATATCAAACTGATTTCGAATAAGAGCAATAAAATTCTTGATGTGTATAAAGGTTTCATCTTTGTTTCGAATAAGATAAATCCAAGTGCATCTTGAGTAACCATCCATAATAGTAAAAAAAATACTTGAAATTATCGTGAGTGCAATGCTTATAAGGACCCCACAAATCCATATGGACAAGATCAAATAACCCATTGGTTTTAGATTGACTAGATTGAAACGAAAATCTGGTTTGTTTAGACATAGGACACACAGTGCAATGACTCAAACAACCAACATATCATCATTATTTATACTAATTGTCTTAAACTTTCTCAATCTCTGAACATACACATGTCCTAGTCTTCTATGCCATTTCATAGCAGAAATACTTCCAGTAACACTATGCAAAGATTTATTTGAAACTTCCGACTTCATGTAATATAAACCACATTGTTCTCTACCAGTCCCCATAAGCCTCCCACTGTAAATGTCCTGTAATATCATGAAATCCGGGAAAAAAAACAGCAGCACAACACAGATCCTTAATCAATCTAGAAACTGACAACAAATCAAAATTCAGCTCAGGAACATACAAGACATTATGCAAACTGGTTTTCTCATTTATTTTGTGTGTTCCAAAATGTGTTGTCGCACATCCTTCACCATTAGGCAACTTAATATATGAAGATTTAGGACTAGTTTGCATGCTTTCTAACCAATCAATGTGATGCGTCAAATGATCAGTAACACCGGTGTCAACAATCCATGTTTTATCCAAATCTGTTATTTGAGATAGAGCAGTAACTGAACCTGACATGACCGAATTAGCAGCTTCTTCTCCAGTCCTCTTTGATCCCGCAGCACCCGAACTATGTCCACCCCTTCCTTCATGTTCCTTCTTCAGAGACTGTAAAATATCATGCAACTGTTCTTTAGTGAAAACAAAATTATCACCTTGGGTAGACACGGTATGGCTATGCGACATTTCAGCAGCTGCTCCATGCGCTTGACCCTCATACTTCTGTCTATTTTTCAACTTGAAGCACTTTGCCTTCACGTGCCCTTTCTTCTTGCAATAGTTGCAGATGATGTCCGGGTTTGTCAGGTTCCTTCTCCATCCTTCGGACTTACTCGTGAGGAGAGCCGTAGGTTCCATACTGCTCTCAGAACTGACCAGACTGATGAGGTCTCTGTGACTCTCTTCTTGTTGAGCCAACGCATAGGCTTCATCCACGCTAGGCAGAGGTGACCGCAGCAAAATCTGAGTTCTGACACTCGAGTAACTGTCGTTTAGACCCATCAAAAACTGAAAGAGCTTTTGTATCTCCTGCATCTCAATATACCTTTTAGATTTTTCACACTCACACTGAGGCAGTTCAACAATCGAGTTATACTCATCCCACATCATTTTCAGTTTGGTAAAATAAACTGACACCAAAGCATTTCCCTGCCTCAAGTTACAGATTTCTCTGTGTAAGTGAAAAATCCTAGTTCCATTAATCTTATCAAAACGATGCTTTAAATCTTCCCAAACCAACCGAACACTGCTAGAGTAAACAACTCCACTCATTAAATCCTTAGACACATTATTCATAATCCAAGACGTGACCATATCATTACACCTATCCCAAACATGCAGAAATTCAGGTTCAACAACATCCTTAGGGTAACTACCATCAATAAAGCCGAGCTTGTTTTTCACTAACAGAGACATAAGAACATATTTTCTCCAGAGGGTGTAATTATCGGACCCATTGAGAGGGAAGGAAACCAGACTCAAACCTGGTAAGTCACTGGCGTGCAAATATAATGGGTGATACTGGTCTATCATTGAGGAGAGTCGAACCACAAATCCTTCTCCACCCATCAGACCACTTCGGTCATCCGAGCCTGCTTCCACTCCTTCGATTTCTGCAGGATTCATCTGTGCAAGGGTCGAAACCAAAACAAGTCAAACACCAGCAACGAACAAGATACCACCAACAAACGAATCGGAAAACCAGATACGAGCAACAAACCAGATACCAACAACAAACGAATCAGAAAACCGACGAACTTTATATGCCCAACTCTGATACCATGATAAAAATTATTCAGAAAACTTACCGAACCTAGGATACAACTAACGGGAGGATGAACGAGGGTATAAACCTCAAGTTTTTCATCTAACACAAAGGTTGTCTAGAGAAATCGATAGCCTTCATCATCGGTTAACCCTTTTTGATATAGTGGCTGCCTGACTTGGGGATCAAGCATGCCATACGTGATTCTAAGGCACCAACCTGCAGGAAGAAGACAACGGACCATAAGCAGAAGACTCTAGAAGAAACTGATGCCTATACCTGCAGATTAATCTTAGAAAGGATGTTGGGTTCTTTTGGTCCGACCTTGGGCTGTTGGGCTTGTAGGCCCAGTTTGCTACTCAACACTTTCTCCTTTTCGAATTTGAACTTCTCCATCTTCTGCAGATGAATCTTCATGCTAATTGCTTGTTCTTCAAATTGGGAGCATAAGTTGGGATCTGAAGTAGAGGAGTAAATTAGGTGTTCGTATATCTTTGCTCGTTGAACTTGATAAATTTGTTTCCCTATTGCGGTGCATAAGTAAAACAAAGTGCCACCACACCAATCAATTCTCCAATACAATTACAAATTAGTCGGGACAGCTCTGCAAGTTCCGTCACCGACGGAGTGTTATGTTATCGTCTACGTTGGAGAATCTTTCAGAATATTGTGTGTTTATGATGAGTTAAAGCTTAATACAATGAGGGAGAGATACTGGCAGAGCTCGAACAAACCTGAATTGAAGTCAGGTAAGTGATACTTTGTTTCACTCCTTACTCTATAATCTTTAGTTTGGTATTCAATCTAGCGTAATTAAGCTCTTGAATTTGACAATTGAGCAGTTGGTTTATCAAGTCTTGAAATTGAGCAGGTGTTAGAATTATAGTCGAACATGATCCATTTGGGTTTTGCAGATTTCTTCCTACTCCGAGTTTATATTAACCGTGCAGATTTTAGCAGTTGCTGTAAAGAAAATTCATTATGTTCTTTAGCAAATTTGACAAAGTTCTCCTTTTTCTCTTTTAATAGGATGTGATTTAGTGTGTTGCTTTACTTTAAAATGCAAAAAAAATAATTAAAAATATATATTTGTAGAATGTAGAATATTGTAGAAGAAGGTGTTAGTTAGTTTGTTAATGTGTTATAGTTAGTTATTAACTAACTACTATAATGTATAAATACCTTACTTGTATACTGCAATCTATAATTGATGGATAACATATTAATTTTTAATATGTTTTTTACATTTCAATATGGTATTAGAGCAATCTACTGTTATGCTGTGATTTCCGCACAGTTTTCCTTCCGATTACTTTCTTTCTCCTTCATTCTTTCACAACTGGTTTCAAAAGTGGCTGAGAAAATTTACAATTATCACTATAGTACCTCCTTTTGCGATCATTGTGATTTATGGTGATTGCACACTGCATTCACTTTCTTTCTTGATTTCAATTTCGATCGACGATTTCTTTTACAATGCAGAAGTGGAAGCACAATATTATCTGCATCCTTTTGATAGAACTGGAGCTTCGTTGATTTCGGCTTAGCTTATTGGTATAGAGAACTATCTGATTTGGAGGAGAGCTATCATGGAAGGTAGGCTTGTTCATTTAAACAAGTTCGAATGAACTTGTCTAGTTCTAGTCTGGTTTCAACCGGTTCGACCGAACTAGTTTCAAAACCAGACAAGTTTTTAAGGCTTCAAGTAAACCAATTCAAAATAGTAGTTTCAATTTAGTTTGAATCGGTTCGAATCGACTCGTTTTATGATACTGGTTTATACTTGAATTTAAATCAAACCACTTTAAACCTATATAATTTTAGAACCAAAATAAACCAAATCGATTTGAAATTAAACCAAACTTATAGATATTTTCAATAAACCAAACTTAGAGATGTATTAGACCTCGTATGTTGATGTTGGATAGGATTTTAGTTGGTTGTGGATCAGATTTAAAGTCGGTTCATTGTGTTTTTTAGTTGGTTCAGTGTGTTTTTTAGTCGGTTCAGTGTGTTTTTTAGTTGATTCAGTGTGTTTTCAATCGGTTTAGTGTGTTTTTCAGTTGGTTCAATGTGTTGGACAGAATTTTCAGTCGGTTCAGTTTCGGTTTGAACCATATTATTTCCTAACCAAAATTGTTATTAAAAAAAAACAGACCAAACCAGTTTGAACCAGTTCGAACCAGACCAATATTTTTTACCTGAACCAGACCAGTTTTTTAAATACATAAAAAAGTACTATTGTTTTTACAAATCAGACCAGTTCAGGTCTGAACCAGTTCAGAGTCAAACCAGTTCAGGTCTGAACCAGTTCAGTTCTGAATCGGTTTGGGGTCGAACCAGTTCATGAACAAGCCCAATGGAAGGCTTGTTAGTGAAAAACAAAGTCTGCTTTATTGATTACACTTGTCAGCGTGATACGATTTCGATTGAGCGTTGATCTACCTGTGATCGATGTAATGTGATTGTAAATGCATGATTGAGGAATGTTGTAACCAAGGAACTGTCAAGTGGATTGATCTATAATCCAACTGCTCAGTCAATCTGGGAAGATCTTTGCTAAATGTTCAACAAGGTTGATGGTACTCAAATATTTTAATTACTCTGTGATATTTACCATGTCACGTAAGGTACACTTTCAATTACAACTTATTTTGGTAAACTTAAAATGTTGTGGGATGAATTAGCGACCATTGATGATCTCGTGCTTACTTGTGCTGCTGATGCTGCTATTTTTTCTGCTCATAAAGAAAAACAGAAAATGGTTCAATTTGTCATTGGTTTGCATGTCAGATATGATGTTGTTCGAACAAATCTTTTAATGAGACAACCATTGCCTACATTGACAACTACTTATTATGTATTATTTTAGGAAGAGAATCAATGAATGATTGCAGGTTCAATTAATGTTGGAATTCTTGAGTCTCTGACAACGTTATTTTATGGAGATAATATAGGATATCAATCTATTAACAGGCCGATAAGGCAAGAATTGATCAATCAGGTTGGGTCTGTTCTTTCTGTGGAAAAACTGGACATACGGTTGATACATGCTGGAGGAAGCAAAGAGTATCCGAGAATATGAAGAAACAATGGGTTGGAAATGCTGTTTTTGAGTCTGACATTACTTATTCTGCATCTGATACTTTGGAATCATCTGGTTTACTTGTACTTCAGTCAGGAGGAGATGTTAAGGTAGGTGGACAGTTCACACCTGAACAAGTTGATCAGATTTTGCAATTCCTTCAGATTAATACTTCTGCCTCAAGTACATCGGTGGATGTTCACGCAAATATGGCAAGTATATTGTCTACAGTTGTTACTTCACATAGTTAAGATGATTGTATCATTGATACTCGAGCCACCGATCATATGAATTTTTCACAAGGATTGGTTGTTTGACAATCATGATAATCTTGAGAAGTTGAAGTCTGTGTTTCTTCCAAATGGTCATAGCTCTCTTGTGACTCATATTAGTTCTTGTGTTGTGGATTCTCACATACGTTTGCGTAATATACTTTTTGAACCGATTTTTTACTACAACCTCATCTCAGTATCCAAATTGATTCATGATTTGAAGTGCTCTGTGATGTTTCTGCATGGAATCGTGGGTTTTCAGGCCCTCTCCGGTGGGAAGATTATTGGGATTGGTCGTGAAGAAAGAGGATTATTTGTGTTTAAAGGGAATAGCAAGGCGACTTGTTCTGCAGATGTCGTAGCTGCTGTGATTTCTTCTTCGGTTGAATCTTTTCTTCTTTGGCATCGTCGTCTTGGACATGCTTCTTTCGTAAAGATGTCTTGTATACCTTTGTTCCAAACACATTTGCCTAACAAATTTGAAAATGAGATTTGTATCAAGAATTGTTGTATTTGTCCTCTTCAAAGCAAACATGAACTCCTTTTGATTTGAGTGTTTCTCATGCATTGAAGCTTTTTGATTTGGTCATATGGATTTATGGGGACCATATCGAATACCTACTACTAAAGGATGTCGATTTTTCCTAACAATTGTGGATGCTTGCTCACGAACAACTTGGTTGTATTTGATGTGATGCAAAAGAAAGACAATTATGTATATCAAAGAATTTTTTATGTTGATTAAGACACAATTTCAAGCTATAGTGAAGGTATTTCGTAGTAACAATGGTGGAGAATTTATGATTTCTATCTCGACTTCTTTGTTTAAACAGCTTGACATTGTTCATCAAACGAGTTGTGCATATTCACCTCAGCATAACAGACGAGTTGAACGAAAACATCGCAGTTTGTTGGACATGGCCCAACCATTAAGATTCCAAGTTGTGGTACTTGTTCGATATTGGGGTTACTTTGTTCTCACAACATGTTATCTTCACAATTTGTTACCCTCTTCTACACTGAAAGGTAAGTCGCCTTTTGAAGTCTTAGATGGGAAGGCACCTAGTTTACAACATTTGAGGGTATTTGGATGTCTTTACTTTGTCAAAGACTTTCAATGTCATGATAAATTTGCTCCTCGTTCTAATCCTGCAGTGTTTATGGGGTATTCTGTTGCAAAAAAGGTTATGTAACTCTTGATATTCAAACAATGGTGATTCACGTTAGTACGTATGTTCTATTTCGTGAAGATTGTTTTCCTTTCAACATGTCAAGATCGGATATATTTGCCAAGTTCCCTTCCTTGACTAATAATAATTTCCCAAGTGCTTCATGTGTTATTCGCATCAACCATAATCCTAAGATTGTTTTTTTATGAAGCTAATGATCATGTTAGGGTCACAACAGAGAACATTTAGCTTCTCACTGTAGAAAACACTGCTTCTTTATTTAGTCCTGGTGTTGTAGAAACTGAAGTTTTGCCCAAACGTTCTACCGGACCTTCCAAACCTCCTATCTGGGCATCTGATTATGTTACTCTCACCATGAGGTCCAATTTGACATTTCTGATTAACAAATACATTGGTTATGCTAACTTATTTGACTCCTTCAGATGTTACTTAAGCAACGCATAAATTTATGCTAAACCACCCATTTTTTCTGAAGCTGTGAAGGATCATCACTAGGTCAAGGGTATGCAGGAGGAAATCAACGCGCTTTAGGAAAATAAAACATGGGTTCTTGTTGATCTTCCTTCAGGGAAAACAAAAATTGGCAGCAAATGTATATACAAAGTCAGGTTTCATTCGTATGGCTCATTGGAATGATACAAGCTCAGGTTGGTTGCTAAGGGATATAATCAACACGGAGGTACTGATTTCAATGAGACATTTTCTCCTGTTGCAAAAATGACTACAATTAGATTATTATTGACATTAACACCAACTCATTCATGGATTATTTCTCAAATGGATGTTAATAATGCATTTTTTACAGGGGGTCTTTTCGAGGAGATTTACATGAATATACCCTTGGATTTGGTGATCATACTACTTCGAACAAGGTATGCAAATTGGTGAAGTCCTTATAAAAACTCAAACAAGCTTCGCGGTAATGGAACTTCAAACTCACTACGGTTTTGAAACAGAACGGATACGTCCAAGCTCAACCCGAACTCTAGTACTCGGAGTAAACGAGACACAACAAACCCACATCGTGTACCCATAACGGGAAACAACCTAACACCGTCAAATGGAAACGGACCTTGATACCATGTTAAATTGTTAATATCGAGGTCGAGCCACACCAAAATAGCAACCACATTATACAACTTGGGGTCTATCCTAAAACCAATTGGTGATAGGAGGAGGTAGCCTTGTTGTATATATGGTGCAAAATTCTTTGGAAATAATAGTCATTTAAGTACCTCACAAGTCAGGTTTTTACAAATAGATACCTTAGAAAAAATTTGTTACTTTTGGGTACCTCAGAAATTATAAATGTATCTTCTTTAATATTTCGGTCATGTGTCCGTCATGTGTGTAGTATTATATTCCATTAAGGTAACTCTACTTTATTTTACTGTTGTTTTCAGGTATCTCTAAGTTGTATTATTGTTGCAATTATATATATTTACTTTGTCTTTATTAAATTCATATTTGTTTTTATCGATGATTTTAGGCACCCCAATTAAAGTAGATACATTTGCGACTTCTGAGGTACCAGTCCGTAACAAATTTTTTCGGAGGTACCTATTTATAAAAACATGACTTCTGAAATACATAAACGACTTTTACCCCTATACATGAAGAAGAAGAATTTGGAGAAAGAAGAAAGGTTGAGGAACAGAAGAAGTACATAGAGAAGGAAGAAAAATCGAGGACCATCAGTCTATACTTACAAGTTGATGGCCTTCCTCTTGATTATAGATGCGATAGATGACACACAAATATAGGGGTGAACGAAAAAACCTGAGTGGTCCGAAAATTAAATGAAAACTGTACAAAAAAAAATATTAAAAAATATACGGTTTGGTTTACGGTCGTTTTTTTGTTTAATTTGGACTTTTGTACCGTTCGATTTACAAGTTTAAAAGACTGTGGAATTTGATCCGACCGCTAATACATATGTAATTTTATATATTATATTAATTAGTATTAATTAATATAATTAATTAATGAATATAAACTATTATTAATTTAGTTATTCAATAGTTATTTTAGTTACTTAATCGATTTAGTAAAAAATTGTTAAATCGAGATATTTTGTTGTTTAATTTAATTTTGAATACTTATTTTAGTTTTGAATATATATATTTTTTGAATTTTCTATTTAAACCGAAAAAACGGTTCAAAAATTAATAATAAGAATGGATAACTTATTTTTTCCTATACATTTTTTTTGTCATTTATTTTTTTTATGAAGTAAATCCGGGAAAAAATATAAATATCCGATCAAAATATTAAAAACAAATGTTCCGGTTTGGCGGTTTCACCCAAAGATAGACGCATGGTCCAACCCTAATAAGTCCAAAATTCCCCTCCTTCCATGAAATGGAGCTCGAAGAAGTCGAATCTGTGCTGGAGAAGATCTGGGACTTGCACGATTAGCTCAGCGACGCCATCCACTCGACTTCTTCCTCGACACCGTTAAAATCCTAAAGCGATCCGACGGCGATAAGAAGCTGAGCAACGACAACGGAGAAGAGAACTGGACGTCGGGTTAAGTGAAGGATTTCGGTCTAAGATCGTTTTGAATTCATTAAATTTGAGTGGGTCAAACTTCTACTTCAACATTCTTCTTTATCCAGAATCTTCTTCGATCTTTACAAATTGTATTTTTTAAACAAGTGAGTAGTTTTTAATGTGCTGTAAATAGATTAACACGCAGGTAAGCTAGAAATTGCAGAAATTCGTTAATGTTTATTGGTTCAGTTTACCAGAGAAAAAAAAGTGCTTTTCAATTGATTTCTTCGTGGATATGCATTTATTCGATGAACTGTCGATCGCGTGACTTGGTTTGTTCATTGCCTGAGGACTTATTATATGTGCATTCTTGCAGAAAATACTGACCTCTTCGTTGGTGGAAGTGAGATGGAGGAGCCAATTCAAGATCAGGCCCAGCCAAGTGGTATAGTCTTCACTGTTATCTCACTGCACAATGGTGTAATAGTCGGGTTTGGACTAATTTATGTGAACTTTTTCCGTTCTTGAAAATTGACCAATCTTGTTGTTTATAGTATGATATCAGCTGATTGCCATTAAGATGTCTGTCATTTTTTTTAGGTTTATACCTGCTATTCGTTAATTGCCTTTGAGCATTACTATGCAGAGCTATATCTAAGTTCAGTGAAATTTGCCACTTGATTTTTCTTGGACTAGTGACCAAGTGAATACATGATCCTTTCCTTATGTAGGTAAAGCAAATATTCTAAACTCTCCTTAATATAGAGATGCTCAGACTCTGTAAAGCTCGATTTTAACCAATTGCTCTGGCTATGAAATATTAATCAATTTTTATGAACGTTGAATGGAAGTTGCATTTCAGGTGAACTCTAAGAAACTTAAACATTTTGTGCCTCAATCAGTTTAGTAGGGGTAAAAGGCTACTTAAATGATGGAGTAATTGTACTATTTAAGGTAGGATTTGTATAAATCGGTAAGCTGTTGTTTGAGCATTTGCCACTAGTAATAAGTTGGCTCATTGATGGATGTGTGTGTATAATAATATGACCTGAATAGGGAATCATCTGGGTTGCAATAAACTATAAAGGACCATTTTACATTTTTTTTTTCTTTCTGAGATGCAGGCGAAGATGAGGATAATGAAATAGTTACTGAAGGTGCTACATTTGTGCATGGAGAGCCTCTTCAAGAAGGTCATGATAGTCCTCCAAAAGCTGACTCCGACGTGGAAATCCTACACGCGAAAGTGACCAAGCAAATTATTAAGGAAGGTCATGGCCAGAAACCATCTAAGTACGCGACTTGCTTTGGTAAGTTATGAACACTACTTGTTAATGCTTTTGAATTCTGTAATTGAATAATTGATTTGTTTAGAAAGAAAATTGTCTCTTAACTCGTGAATGAAGCCTAACACAATTTTAAGTAGTTTAGTGGAGTGTATGTCAAAACCCTAGCATAAACTTCAGGGACGCTGTCTAATTCTGCGCTGTAAATCAGTATGGATAATAAATTTCAGTTATCTAAAGTTGAGTTTGTTTGATTGCTATAATTTTGGTTCAAACACAGTGCAGTGCCTGTAGTTTTCATCTTATCAAAGCTCTATTAACAAAAGGAATCATCACTCTGCTTCATTCGACCCTGTATTTCTCTGAGGGATCACTTCTCTTTCTAGATGACTTCCTTTTAGTTCATTTGCAAGAATCAATTAATTTATCTTATTCATCAGGTGCTTGTTATTTTTGTTCTTTATTAATGGTTGTGTACATACAATATAGCTTTCAAAGTTGTTCAAATGATACCGAGGCTTCATATGATATCTCCTTTGCAGTTTGAGAGTTATTTAATAGATGGTGACTGCATATGATAACTTTGACTGTGCCCTGGATGGTGTATTATCTGAATCATTTCTTTCCATATAATAGTTCATTACAAGGCATGGACAAAAAGCACCATGCACAAATTTGAAGATACATGGCATGAACAGCAGCCTTTGGAACTTGTTCTTGGGAAAGGTGATCTTTTTATTTTTAGTTTGATGATATATAAGTGGTTCGATAGGAAATATCATATATTGAAACAATAGAAAGCTTACTCGTTAATGACACTTGTATATGACAGAAAAGAAAGAGATGGAAGGTTTGGCTATTGGAATATCCAGCATGAAAGCCAATGAACGAGCTTTGCTATGCGTGGGCTGGGAGTTAGGCTATGGAAAAGAGGGCAACTTTTCTTTTCCAAATGTTCCTCCCATGGCTGATATCCTCTATGAAGTTGAGCTTATTGGCTTTGATGAGACCAAGGAAGTAAGCTTTTCATGCGTGATGATTGCAGTAATATGTCTCAAAACCCTCGATCATAAAATAATGCAAAATCAAAATTATTTTTCAGGGGAAAACTCGTGGTGATATGACTGTAGAGGAAAGGATTGGAGCTGCTGATCGAAGAAAGATGGATGGAAATGCTTTGTTCAAGGAGGAGAAATTAGAGGAAGCTATGCAGCAGTATGAAATGGTTGGTTGTTGTTGTTCAAATCCCCCTTTCCATAGACTATTGAATTTTTTGATTTCTTTTCTTTGTTCAATTGAAAGCTAAATCATAAGAGAACACTCTAATACATGTCTAATGTTGCCTTAATTACAAGCTTTGAAGAAGATGTTGACACCCTCTTACATCAAAGTTTATGATTAAGACACGGACCTATTTTTGCCAACCAATTATGAAATTTAAGACAGTCTGAAGTCATGATATGAGTAATCTTTCAATTATTATTTGATATTTTTCTCTTTACGTTCAGGCTATAGCGTACATGGGAGATGATTTCATGTTTCAGTTGTTTGGGAAGTACCGAGACATGGCTCTGGCTGTTAAGAATCCATGCCACCTGAACATTGCAGCATGCCTGATAAAGCTTAAGCGCTACAATGAAGCTATTGGGCATTGTGGCATAGTAAGTAGACAACCTCTTGTTATTAAATTCTAAATTTCTTGAATTAACATATTTATTTCTTCTAATGATCGTTAATCTTTGGTGAATTATGTTTTAACTGTGTTGTGCAGGTTTTGGCAGAGGATGAAAGCAACGTTAAAGCCATGTTCAGAAGAGGAAAAGCTCGTGCGGAACTAGGGCAAACCGATGCTGCTCGAGAAGATTTCTTGAAGGCCAAGAAATTTGCTCCCCATGACAAGGCAATTGCAAGGGAGCTTAGGTTGCTTGCGGACCATGACAAGGCTGTGTACCAGAAGCAAAAGGAGATCTATAAGGGACTGTTTGGCCCACGACCTGAGCCCAAACCTCAGAGAATGGCTCACTGGTTAATCATTGCATGGCATTGGATTGTATCACTGTTCTACCGTCTACTCAAGCGCGAAAGACAGAAAGATGCGTAATTTGAGGTTCACATCTGTTTTCGTTTACACCCAAAAAAACAATTTATGGTTTTGCAAATGAGTGGTTTGGTTGCGTCTGGACTAGTGTTCTAGTCATGTACACATTAGTATGGGATTTGTGTCATTTAGCTGATATAAAGCTCACCTAGTTTACGCAAACTCAATGTGCTTGTGTGGTCTAATTTCAATTGGAAACTCACTTTCTGAAGAAAGAAGTATTACTACCTCAGGATTTGGATCATAGTATAAATTTGTTGTAAGAGTTACGTTCATTAGTTTGGATTCCGAGATAATGTAGGATCAGATTCCGAGATAATTTTCAAAATTATAATTTTGGATTATAGTTATTATAGAAGTAATAACTTCAAAAGTTGTAATTGATAGAATCTAGGTAAAAATCTGAAAATGGACATGTTTGAACAAAATAGTTTTTCCTTTAACATATTTTTTTGTGATGACTAATAGTTCAATATGTTTAAAAATGATGGTAATTGGAACATTCGTTACTTTTCTGTTGAAATTTTTTTATATTTACAAAATCAATCAAATATTTTTCTAAAGATTACAATTAAACCTTACAAACTTACACTAATGTTACAAACCAAGGGGTCCCCTAACCAGGGTCCGAACCCAAGCCAGGTCACCCAACCCTGGGGACCTGGTCTGGTTTCGGACCCTGGCTAGGGGACCCTTAGTGTGGCTTGAATCGAGTTGAGACTTGTTTGTAACATTAGTGTAAGTATGTAGGGTTTAGTTATAACATTTAGAAAAATATTTCGTTAATTTTGCAAATCTGAAAAATATTTAACGATTTTTTTAACAGAAAAATAACGGAGGTACTAATTACCATAATTTTCAAACATGTTTGACAAAAAATAATCGTTTGAGTTAGGAAAACCATTTTCGTCAAACAATATCATTTTCTATCTATATTCTATACTGAATTTCTTTTAATAGAACGCGTGTCATTCTACTAAGTCAAGGGTGACATTCTGATTAAGTTTAACATAAAAAGAACATTGTTTTTTTTTTCTTATGATTATGGAACAAATCATGACACTATGCTTACTGTAAAGTACTCAATTTTGGTTTAGACATGATGAGTTCGAGATCATTATACGGCATGTTAGGATGCGAACTTTTAAATATGTCGGGTTACGGAATATAAAAAAATAAAATCGTGTATATATAATAAATACAATATATCGTTAAATATTTGTACAAATTTTATAGCATATTTAATATTGTATAAATATATTATATATTTCCAATTTATATATTAAAAAAAGCTACGAAACTTTTAGTAATGTTTAAATAAGAGTTACGTTTAAATAGAAGTTGTCCAAACATTCGAAGTTTTTTAAAAGGGAAAAGTCAGTAAATACACCCGGATGTTTGTTTGTTTTTGTAACTGGACCCTTATGTTTTTTGTCGTATGTTATGACACCCGTATGTTTCAATTTGTTGGTAATTGGACCAATCGTTAATTCTACCCGTTAACTCTCACGTGATTAGCATGTGCAACGTTTATTTTGAAAAAAATAAATGTAAAAAGACTACTTTGCCCCTCACTCATTCATCACCCTCGACCGATCCTTCTTCTTCTTCTTTCATACGGTTTATTTTCATCTCCCTCCAAAACCTAAAAACCACTCACTCCTTGCCCTGCGACCGAGCTAGCGACCGCGACGACCTCTCCAAAACCTCACCTGCGACCGAGCTAGCGACCCCTTCTCGTCTCCCCTGCGACCGATACTGACCTGTCGCTGTCTTCTCCCCTTCGACCAGTTCGACCAGCATTGTGTCGGCCTCTCGTTTCTCCGACCAAATTCGAAGGTGGGTTGTGCTGTTGGTTCTGTTAGTATTGTGGGTTGTGTTGTTGGTTTTGTATAGTTGGTTAGGAGAGTTGATTTGCCATTGCTTAGGATAACCGATTGTGTGTTTTGTATAGTATTATAGGTTGTGCTGTTGGTTTTGTCTAACAGATAGGTGTTGCTTAGGATAACCGATAGGTGTTGCTTAGGATAGGTGTTGTTTAGGATAACAGATAGGTGTTGCTTAGGATAGTTGATTTGCCCCGAACATATAGGTGCTGTTTGTTTTGTCTAAGCTTAGTAGAGTTGCCCCGAACATATAGGTGATTTGCCCCGATTTGCCTAAGCTTAGGAGAGTTGATTTTCCAGGATTTGTGTATATTGATTTGTATTGTTTTGAATTTGTTAGGTAAATTATGGACAAGGATGGCCAAAACCGAAATTACAATTTGAGCATTAACCACAACGGACAGTTTATTGATGGAAATTGGGTTGGACAAACCGAAGTGGCTGATTTAGGAAGGGACATACTCAGTTATGAGACCTTGAAGGTGTTTATGGAGTATTACGGTTTAGTAGCGGGTGGGTGTATTTGCTATCTCCCTCCTAGAGGTGATTTGAAGACAGATTTAGAGGTTTTGAAAAGTGATGATGATGTTTCTGAAATGGTGGAGAGGCAGGCTGGAAGTTTGGATTTGGAATTGTATGTGTTAGCACCCTTCGATCATGATGTATGTGCGAAGGATCCCTTTACGGAAGCCATTCGACTGAAAGCAATGCAACAGATAGAAATGGCATTGGAGAGTCAACTTAGGCATGATAAAGGCAAACAAAACATGGGTTAAAACAGTTTTGCTCAGTCTGCAAAGAAACAGGACACAACAAGAGAGGATGTCCTACGTCAAACATGGGTGGATCAACAAGTGAAGCGACCGACGCATTTGCAACAAAACAGTCTCAGTCTACGACATCGACATCGACAAGAAAGGTACATGTTCGTTTCTATTCTAAACATGGTTTTCAAATCGTACATATTCTAAACATGTTTCTCTTTTCCGAAGAAACGAAGAGGACCTGTTCGTTGGAAGTTGAACACCGACAATGTGACACGGATGGACCCACCAGAACAACGGATGGCCGAGCCACAGATGGACCCACCACCAGAACCACGGATGGCCGAGCCACAAATGGACCCACCACCAGAACATCCAATGGCCGAGGCAGAAAACATCCCAGCAGAACCCCATGTGGAGCCTCAAAAGAGAACAAGAAGGGTCAAGTTGTCCGTGAGACGAAGCAAACCCAAGGTATGTAAATTGCGTATTCCCGATATATTGAGTTATGTACAGCATTTTCAACATGTCTAGTTCTGTAGGTTGCCCGACCGTCTTCATCGAAGTCGGCACCAAAGCCAGCACCAAAGCCAGCACCAATCAACATAGAATCAGACGATGATTTTCAGCCGGTGCGATCAAGTGCCCCAGAGTTGTCTAGTTGCCGTGCATTAGTGTTATCTCCTCAACCACTTAAAAGTGGGAAAACCAAAAAGAAGACGACGGTACGTGCTTCCCGCAGCTCACCCCGTTTTGTGCGAAGATCAACTCAGTGAAAGCGAAGTCAGCACCATTAGTGAAAGACATGGATGTTTGTTTGTTAAACCGTTTGTTTGTTAGGTTGGGTATTAGGTTGGTTGAACATTTGTGTTGGATACTATCTTGTCTGGAATGTATTGTGTGGAACCTTCGTTTGTGTTACAACAGGTTTGTCTGTGTTCTGTTAGTGGGTGTATTGTGTTGGAATGTATTGTGTGGAACCTGCGGTTGGTTTGTGTGTTGTTGGATACTATGTTAAAACAGGTTGGTTTTTGTTCTTTTGGTTTGTCTGTTCTGTTGGTTTGTCTGTTCTGTTGGTTTGTCTGTTCTGTTGGATAACAGGTTGGTTCGTGTGCTGTATGTCAATACATATGGGTGCGTTTACCAATTTTTTGCCAAACATAAGGGTGGAAAACCCAACACTACAATAAACATAAGGTACAACTGAATAACGACGTACACAACTTGTGGGTCCAGAATGTCTTCATTAAACACACATAAAGTACAACTGAATGACAACGTACATAACGTACACACTATACAACAAAAGTTTTAAACACAGTTACATCTTCAACATAAGTCCAGCAACAATGCAAACTAAGAACACTAAAACACACAACTGTTGCTGATTTCTGCTACGCATAACAGCAATTTGATTGTTGAGTTCGGATTCCCTTGACACAAATTTGGCCATGGATCTCCTTCCATACACACACATCGGTGGGTCTTTCCAAGCAAAGAAATCACAACCCCTTTTCAATGGCTGGATAGTGGTAAACCGAAATTAGGGTTTCCAAAAAATCAAATTCGTTCAAAAGACAGTAATCGACTATATCTTCGAAATTAACTCAACGAATTGACAGCATTACCTGGTATCTCGGACATGAAAAGAACAGCCGACCGAAATTTTTCGTGGTCCAAGCTGTTCTTGCACGGGTTTGGAGACCGCAATAGCACAGTGGTTCGTCGTTGTCCATATGAGATGCGCAATGGGAAGAAGAAATGGAAGAAAAGTCACAGTACTTACCTTGGCCCATCTTCATTGGAGAAACGCAGCAAGAACACTATCCTTCAGACGCAAAGAAGACGCCCAGAACACTCTCTAATTTCGGTCAAGAATATGAATAAACAGTCCAGCAACAAGACTTATTCAACAGATAGCTAAGGGTAGTTTAGGGTTAAACAGAAATAGCAAGGCACATGACAAGCACGTGACCAACATTTTAACATAAAACGTTAAGACTAGACGGAAAGGCTCAATGACAAACAAACGTAAACATAAGGGTGTAATAACAAACAATATGGGTGCAATTACAAACGGCTGCAAACATCCGGGTGTATTTACTTACTTTTCCCTTTTTAAAAAGTAACATTGTCAGAAAAAATATTTTAAAAAGTATATATATAAAAAAAATATTTAGCAAAATGTGCATTTGCGCAGGTAGGTCAGTAGCGTTTTTGGTTTTTTTTTTTGAAAAAAAATAAAAAAAAATCTTAATTTTTTTTTAAAAAATTACAGTAAGTAGATATTTGAATTTCGATTCAAATGATGCAAAAAATATTAAATTTGGACTTACGGATTAACTGTAGGCTCTGCCGTAAGTTGAGATATGAAAATTTGACTTAAAAAAATATAACTCATACCCTGTAAGTCCAAACTGACCACGGTGATCGTCATTTATGTCGTAATTCAATTATCTACCTAGAGTAATTTTTTTGATTAGAAATACAATAATTTTGTAACCTAACATCGCTTGTCTTAAAATTTGACCGAAATAATCAAATGCATTAGGTGAGAAATTTAATTATGTACTTACTCAAAAAAAATCAAAAACATTACTCTAGGTAGATAATTGAATTACGACATAAATGACGTTCACCGTGGCCAGTTTGGACTTACAGGGTATGATTTATATTTTTTTAAGTCAAATTTTCATATCTCAACTTACGGCAGAGCCTACAGTCAATCCGTAAGTCCAAATTTAATATTTTTTTGCATCATTTGAATCGAAATTCAAATATCTACTTACTGTAATTTTTTAAAAAATTTTTATGATTTTTTTTCAAAAAACCAAAAACGTAAAAAAAAAAAAATCCAAAAACGCTACTGGTACCTGCGTTTTTCAGAAAAACGTTACTACCACCTGCGCAAATACACATTTTGCTAAATATGTTTTTTACATATATACTTTTTCAAATTTGTTTTTCTGGCATACATACTTTTAAAAAAATTTCCAAACATTCTAAAACACAGGAGTAAAAATGAAAGAGTTCTCTAGCATTCAATAAGTTGTGGTGTCGTTATTCACATTTGCTCATATACATCCAGATTCTCTCTATATATTTATTTTATATCCCATTCATTAAATATTGTACAAATATGTTTAGAGTTATATTTTTTTTTGGTAAAATACGAGTTTAAGTTTAAGCCAAATTTAAGATTCTCACTTAATGTTTGAAATTTAAAATTTTAGTCATACTTTTTGGACACGATTAAAATTTTCCCATTGTTGTCCAAAAACCATTAATTTCGAATGGAAGCTTAGTCACGTGTTAAACACGTGTGTTTTATACATTTTGAATGGACAAAATTGTCCTTCATCCTCTCCAGCATCCTCACCGTCCAAAAAAAAATTCCCACCATCAAAATTGTTCGTCCAAGAAGAAATCCTCATCAGCATTCATGGTGTCCTCACCGTCGAGCTCCAAGACCATAGCCTCCATGGCTTCTCACCGCGAAACACGGAGATCGTCTCTCCGAGCATCCTCAACTTCCCAGTTGGCGACGACGATGCACCCTTCTCCATCGACGACGATGCGTGGTGGCGATCCGCAGCTGCTACCTCTATTTCTGGTGACATCACATACAGCGACGCGTGAGGCCATAGACGGTGCTTGGTGAGGCCACAAACGAGTTTCTTCAGTTTCTTCAATGCTCTTCCTCGACTTTTCTCTCCGGTGGTGGCCTCCTCTATCTTCTTCAATCCTTCACCGACTTCCTCCAAAATTAGGGTCTCTTATACCTTGTTGTTGATGTTGTCTCCTCCCATGTTGTTGACCATGATTCAAAGAACTGTCGCCAAAGCCAATCTCATTTGAGTGCGTCTTCATCTTCATTTGAGTGCGTCTTCATCCTCCCGCTTTCTACAGAGATTGAGATTAGGGATCCACAGAACACCAGGTTCTTCATCTTCATCCTCCCGTTGTTCAACCCCTCAAGCTCCAATTTAAAGCCTATGCCAAGTTCGACATATCTACACTCCTCAGTGGAAGAGGAGTCTGCAATGAAGAGAGAGGCGTCGAGTAGGAGATGATGACTCACCGGAGGGTTTCCAGGCGGAGAAAAAGGTCTGAGGCTGTTCATCGAGAAGAATCCACCACCGCCACCATCATCGAAGTTGTTCCAGACGTTTTGAGGAAGAAGATTACACTGAGAAGAAGAATGACCATTTTGTCCATTCAAAATGAAGAAAACTCACGTGGCAAGCACGTGACGAAAATGTCGTCCGTAATAAACAAATAGTTGACGGCAAGGGAGAAATTTTAATCCTGTCCAAATATTATGACTAAAATTTCAAATTTCAAACATTAATGGAGAATTTTAAATTTGACTCAAACTTTAGAGGGGAAACTCGTAGTTTACCATTTTGTTTTACTAACGTTTCAATTTCTTGGTATTTACACATTTCGTTCAATAAACGTTAATTTTAGTTGTTAACTAGTGTCACAGACCAACAAAACGGATGATTGAGATCGACACATGACGATGAATAATGACACTTGGTGAATCCAACATATAGGGAGATTTATGAGGATTCGTGCAAATATGACAATAAAGGGAAGAAATATTCATATAGTCCATATTCAATGTATCAATCTAGATTCATTGTATTAAAGAATATATTGTTTGTCATATTTAATTATTTAGTTCTTCATTAATTGTATTAATTTCCTTTTAAAACTCCTAACTTGTATATAAGGAGTCTCCCCTTCATTTGTAATCACATGAGAAAACAAGAGAGTAATTAGGGGTGGCAATTTCTGACACGACACGATTAAACGATCTGCAATTTACACGTTTAGACACGACACGATTACTAAGCGTGTCTAAACAACTCTTATACGTTTAGACACGATTAATAATCGTGTCTAAACACATCTAACCTGCTAAAACACGACAAACACACGTTTAAACACGATTAATTAATCGTGTCTAAACGTGTCTAATCGTGTCGTGTCTAACCGTGTCTAATCGTGTCGTGTCTAACCGTGTCTAATCGTGTATAATTTTCACTAACCCACACCCACATTAATGTGTTGATTTTAACGTGTCTTATCGTGTCTTATCGTGTCGTGTTTTAGCGTATATATCGTGTCTATCGTGTCGTGTTGTGTCTATCGTGTCGTGTTATCGTGTCATGCCGTGTCTAATCGTGTCGTGTCTTATCGTGTTGTAAACGTGTCGTGTCGTGTCGTGTCTTAATCGTGTCGTGTTGCCGTGTCGTGTGTCGTGTGACACGTTTATTAAACGTGTCGTGTACGTGTCTGACATTTACAGACACGTTTAAAACTTATCCGTTTAGACACGACACATTTAATGACACGACACGATTAATGACACAACACGATTAGACACGACACGACACGATTGCCACCCCTAAGAGTAATACAAGTAAAACTATTCATCTCATATTCAAGTGTTCTTCATGAGATTGTGAAAAATATTGCTTAGGAATCCATTCTAAGGCCACACGAGTTAGGTAAGAGTGAAAGACTTTCTTCATGCTCACGACAATGGGTATCAGAGCAAACTTTAATCCAATCAATGACTTCCAACAACTAAGTTGAGGTGATGAATGCTGAAGGGTAAACAAAGTCAAAGAAAACCTGTAAGAGTTCAAGAGATCAGTTGAGGGCGTTAGATCACCACATGGAGAAACTGCAGAACATGATGACGAATGTTTAACGGAAGGCCGAGAACACATCCAATTGTGTGAATGAGTTGTGTTAAAAAATTGAGGAGCTTCGTGAGGGAACACAAGCGCTTTGAACATGGTCATTGTAGTCATGAGAGGGGAGATGATGGAGTTTGCAGGGATGCATATGAAAATTGATGAGCTTGCGATGCTACGAACAAATATGGAGGGTCTCATGAGAAACTGCAGATTGGTGGACCAATAAAATGAAAAATCGTCCCGAGACCGTTTCGAATAGTCCGTCTCGAATTTAAAACTGAGTCAAAGCATTTTTTTTGTTGGAATATTAGGCTATCTTAAGGAGCCTTTTAGCAATTTGGACAAGTTTTGGGTCTTGGGCTCAAATATAGCAAAATCAATGTGGAATGGAAGATAATTGTATTTCTCTTGTAAAATTAAGTACCACACCGACCAAAATTATGCTTGGAGAAGCATATATATGTTTATTCACTTCTCAAATGTGTAAGTAAGCAAGTCAAGAGACTCTCTCTTGCACGCATGGGGTGCAAATCACGGATTCAATTAGTACTTCAGACCATTTGACTTGTATGCGTGCCCGCGACATGCGTACACGATTGTCGGACCGAAAAGCGCGCTTGCCTAGCGCGAGCCGATTTTTACTACACCAGATTATTATTTTTATCCAAATTTAATGAACTTATGATCAATCTTAAATAATTTTGGTCCAAATTCATTGAACCGAGTTACACAAATTCGTAATTAATTTGATTAATTACTGTTTTCCATAATTAATTATCGTAATTAATCTGTAAAATTAATTACGTTCGAATTAATTAATGAAGTCTCCTAAGTAGTCTATATAAACAATCTTCTCTTTAGTCATTCGACACCTCTCAACACTCTCTCAACATTTTCCTCATCCTTATTTGATCTTAGTGTTGACGATATGCAAAGTTCTCTCAGGTAGTCGTGCTCGACCTTTCTTGCTATTTTTTTTAGTTTCCGGCCGTTGTGTTCGACCTTGAAAGTCGTCGTGTTCGACGGATCTCCAAAGGAAAACAAACTTGGTTAAGTTTGGCCGGTCACTACTACGTGCTTAGTAAAAACCGGTGTCGTCGTTGAATCCTGGGAGGTAATCGACCTCATACATTCCCTTGCACAAATCTTTCGCGGTGGGGGAGAACGAAATTACCTTAAGGAAACCGTGCTTATCACGGGCCTTGATTTTTTATCGTCAAGTTTGCATGGTTATAAATTAATTTCTCAAATTACAATTTCGTCCTTCAACTTTCAATTAAGACAGATTGACCCTTCATATTTGTAACATTTTTTAATCTCAAACTCAGTCTCAATTTTAATTTTACCCCATAATACAGAATAAACTAGTCTGATCTGAAGTATATGTTGAAGTCAACCTTTATTGTGTATTTATAATTAGTTTATTATGTGTTTAGAATTGTGTTTAAAATTTAAACTTTTTTATATTAAATATTTAGTATGATTTGCACTGTGTTTTATATTTAAAAAGTTTGGATAAAGCTTTGTTATTGTTTTTTTAGAGAAAAAATTAATTCAAGACCAAAACCGTCCCGAAACAAATAAGACTGACACAAACGGTTTTATTTGGAATGAATTCGGGCTCAATCTCGGACTAAATCCTTCAAACATGAATTCTAAAATTTTAAACTCAATATTGTTTTTAAAAATAGAAAAATATTGTCTAAACGAAATAGGCAAGAAGGCATCTTGGAGCGTCAACCAACCCCTGCAAGTAAGAAAACGATGACGGTTCCCTACGACTGGCGGTAGGTCTGGATATCATTTTTTGTGTATCAAATTGTGCACAACCACATTTGGTTGGTAAATGTTCAATTCCAGAAGAAAGTCAAACTTCAAGTGTTTGAAAATAGTTTGTACTAAATTGAAAAATATTCTCTGCAAGACTTGTAACATAATTGTATCTTATAATTTCATAAATAGCATCGTTTGTTTTTGATTATTTTAGTAGGAAAACAATTGAAATACAACCATAATATCGTTTGTTATTCAAGTTTTCCTTACACAATGAAAAATATATGCAAATTAAAGGGCAAATGACTTAGGCTTTAATTTTATTATATACTTAAAAAAATGTATATAAATAATAAGTTATGATCTTAACATTGAAAACGACATTGAATTTAATTGCTCCAACAAAACATTAGTCAATTTTAGGGGTAAACCTTAATATTTCAATTTTGTTCGGAGCGTATAGTCATTTTAGAAATCGAAACTCAATGTTGTTTTCGATATTTCCGTCGTAATTCAGTTATTTATCCTTTTTCTATTTTTCCTTTTAATTTGTTTCGATGTTGAATAACTTCATTTTCCCTTTAGTTTGTTTCGTAAATAAAAACAAAATATACAAATTGAAGGGAAAAACATATCATATTTATTTTAAGTAGATAGATAGTTGAATATTTAAACGTCACAAAGTTGATAAATTCTTGTTAAACTTTTGGATTTGATGACAACCTATAATTAGTCTGAAAGTCAAAATTTAATATTGCTCGTCATTAAGAACGTAGTTCCATTATTTACTTTACTTTTTTATTAGGTAAATCATCGATCTAAAATTGTAATGTCGCAAACATAGATGAATTTCTCCTAATTTATATTAAAGTTAATATGATTCCAATCATGTTATCAGTTAGTACCCCTATATTGTAGTTACTGTCCCTATATCTTATTTCAGAGGGTTGTTCTTTAATCTAAATTATTAGTGACAGACAAATTTGACCAATGGAATAGTGATTAGCGCTGACGTGACAAATGGAAAATAAAAATAAATAGAAAAAATAGAAAAACTTTGTACAATTTTAAAAAGAAAATTAAATTCAAAAAATTAAAATATAAATCCTAAAAATAGCTTATAATTTATAAATTTATTTTGAAGGAAAAAATAAAAAATAAATTAGTGAAGGACATCTTGGGTCCAATTGACCCAGCCATAGTCAACTAGACCCAAACCAGGGTTCGACCCTGGTTGAGTCAATTGCACCTAAGAAGTCTTTGCTTAGTTTGTTTTTCCAATTTCTAAAACAATTTTTATATTTTAAATTTCTATTTTTTAATAAAAATGTTTTTTTATTTACATTTTTTCCTTCTTATATTTTAATTCACTTTATTATTATTATTTTTAATTTATATTTTTTAAATTTTAGGTTTTTTTAATGAAAATTAAATATTATATTATATATATGTATATGACAATGACAAGGAGCTTATGAGAGGTTGATTTGACACATTAAGTTACATGATTATTTAACAGAAAAATGAAATGAAATGAAATTTTTAAATAAATTTTTTTTTTAAAGTATCATAAACACATGGATTAAAGTACTATTAAATTATTAACATTTTATAATTATTTTATTTTAAAATATGTTTGAATTTTGTTTTTATATTATATGATTCTAACTTTTATTTACAATTGAGAATCCAAGTTAATTCAATAAGTTACTGTGATATAACTGCGCGCGTGTCCTGACGCGCTCCTCTCTTTGGGAAGGTATGCGATTGTCGCGGAGTCCTTGTCGGAGCTCCTGCTAGCCTTGGCGACCGTTTCTTCGAGGTCTTATTACCGTTACCTCGCCCCCAGCTCACTCCCTTCATCACTCCTTCAAGCTTAGGGATCTGCCCAGAGTTCAATTGAGTCAATCGTCCACTCCATTCCTGGATCGGCGTCAGCTCATTCTTGGCGGAAACCTAGCTCCGACATTCTAATTGCCCACCATTTCTCCAGCGATTCTCTTCCGTTCTTGGTGGGGAGCCACTGCACACTGCCATCAATCGACCTAATCGTCATCAGTCGGGTTAGCAACTTCAAATTATATATGTCTCTTCTTTGCCAGCCTTTCTCTGTGTGTGTAGGTAGGTCTGCGATCGGGGTGAACTCCTCTGGACTGGAACATCTCTAATGGCGTCCCGAGCTAGCTCCGATGAAGAGAACATACCTGAGATACCGCTGCTGAACTTGGTTCCTTCGACTCCTCCCGTTCAGTCTCAAGGCTCGACTGACAGGGTATTAGGGATGCTAATCGCGGACAAACCGATCAAGAACAATGTCATCAAAAACGTGCTCAAAGAAGCTTGGTCTTGGTTTGGTAAATTTCGGATGGCTGAGGTAAACCAATCCACACTTGTCTTTGAATTTGAGAGCTCACAAGATAGAGAACGGATTCTGGAATTATCCCCTTGGCCTGTGCATGGATTCTGCTTGAATTTGAGGAATTGTCCAGCTAAGATGTCGATCAATGAGGTCGATTTCTTTAGGGTGCAAGTGTGGGCTCAGATTCATGGTTTAAGCATGGAAATGTTGAATAAGCAAAATGCCGAATGCATAGCTGCTAGGATAGGTAGGTGTATCCGCACTGAGGAGCTGTCCACAATTCAGATGAGAACGTACCTTAGGGTGCAAGTTGATGTGGATATGTCGGAACCCCTACTGCCAGGATTCAAATGGGTTAACTCGGAAGGCATTCAGAAATGGGCTAGTGTTCGATATGAGCGTCTGTCCGATATATGCTACACTTGTGGGAGGATCGGCCACAACTCCAAGTCTTGCACGGAACCAGAAAGACTGAATGATGCCCAGGAGCCCCTTTATGGTCCATGGTCCACAGCTACTCGTCCAAGATCTGTGAACCAATGGGTCAATGTGGGGGGTGGTGCACAGCCGGGCACCTCCAGGGACCCGGGGAACAGGTCTTGGCGAGACATCATGGAGGACAGGAGGATCTATAGGCAGCAGAGCCACCAAACGACCTGTGCCGATGATGGAACCAGCAACACCCAAGCTAGGAGCAACAACTCGACATCCAGAACCCAAACCAGCCCCGTGCTAGCTGCTGGCTCACCCTCAGCAGCTAGCAACTTCCCAACCCCTCCACCTACACCACCCTTTGATGGGAACACCCAGAGCCACCCCTGCCACCAAGCCTTCTCAGCCAATTCGGGTCTGCCGGATCCACCAATCTGTCGGACCAATGCTGTCCCTGAACTTGCAGTGAAGACTTCATCCGTTGCCTCGCCCACCACTATACTGTTCGATCTGAATTTCTCTCCTACTGAGGCGGCGGAGGAAGGGGAGATCCAGGACACGGACTGTGACTTATCGCTGTTCCTTGCACCCCAAGCTACCGTGGAACCCTTGCCTGACCCTCTAGTTGCAGCCTCTGGGGTCCAGAATCTCACCCCACAGCCTGCATCATCTCACCCATCCCTCGTGCCCATCTCATCTCTGACTGCCAGGGACCCTTGACCCATTCCCAAGCCCAGAACACTACCTGCTTCCCAAGAAGCATTGACCCATACCCAAACCTCTCGAACCATGGGCAAAACAGCTGGGGGCAGACCTTCAAAACGTCCCTCTGAGGCTCCTAACCCTCCAGTCCGGACGCCTGATCAGCCAAGCCTCAGGGGAACCAGGACTCAGTCAGGACCGCAGCTGGAAAGGGCCTCCAAGAAACGCAAACTTGCTGGGGGGCTGCCTCCTTCCTCGGCGACTGGAAGGGATCTGTCTAGGAGCTCCATGACAGCTAGAGGGGCAGAATTTGTGAGTCGCAATCAAGGGAATGCTGTGAGGTCAGGAACGAATTCAAAGGGTTCCGGTGGTTGTTCCAAAACAACCACCGGGTCTCAATGATTTTCGTCAGTTGGAACTGTCAGGGGTTAGGGTCTCCCCTGACAGTTCGTCATCTAAAGGACCTGGTGAAAGGCTCTCACCCTTCTATAGTTTTCTTAATGGAAACTAAGAAGTCCGAGGCCTACTGTGAAAAAGTTCGTAAGGAGATAGGAATGGATTTTGCTTTTTATGTCCCACCTTTGGGGGCGAGCGGGGGGCTCGCACTTTGGTGGACTAGTTTGGTTACAATCAACATTTTCCACCACGACAAGAACTTCATTGATTCATCAATAACTTCAATAGCGTCAATGGGGGCATGCAGAGTCACATGGGTGTACGAGGATTCTAATTATGCTAGACGTACCCAGAATTGGGCAACGCTCAGACAGATGGGCCGACATCGAGGAGATCCGTGGGCTTGCCTTGGTGACTTCAATGATATCTCACACCACATGGAGAAGGTGGGAGGGGGACATAAGGAACAGTTTAAGATCGATGGTTTTATAAGCCTTCAAGATGACCTCCTCCTTGAGGACATGGACTTTACGGGCCACCCGTTCACATGGACAAACAACCGTAGGGGAGCTGACCGGATCATGGAAAGATTAGACCGGGTCCTTGCAAATCAGGCGTCATACAACAGATTCCCTTCAACAAAGTGCATGCATGAGCTTATGATCAGTTCAGATCATGCACCTATTATACTACACCTCCAGCATGTCGAGAGAAGAGGGATACGTCAATTCCGGTTTGAAAACATGCGACTCGAGAAGGAGGAATGCCTTGATATTATCTCATATAACTGGAGCCGAGGAGGTTCGGTCATAGCCTTGGAGGATCTCAAACCGAAACTCGACAGGTGCAGGGATTCGCTTACCCAATGGAGCAAATGGGAATTTCGAAACAATTTGGTGGAGATCAGTAAAGTCAAGCACTAACTACACAGATTGAGACCTACGGTGCATAACGATGTGAGACTTGGCGTGGAGAGGGCTCTCAAGTCAAGGTTACACGCCCTATGGAAACGAGAGGAGATATTTTGGAAACAACGGTCCAGAATCCGTTGGCTTGCACACGGGGATAGGAACACCAAATTCTTTCACCAAACTACCCTATCAAGACGGAGAAGAAACAAAATTGTCCGTTTACGGGGATCAGATGGGTCGTGGGTGGAAGGGGACCGCAACATCAAAGCCGAGCTGCACGACTTCTACTCGGGCCTCTTTACTTCAGATAGACTGGGCAGTGCTACACAACCAAACTTTGATCAGTGTTTGAGTAATGTTCCAGAGCAAGTCACTCCTACCATGAATGACAATCTCACTAGACCGGCTACTATGGAGGAGGTCAGGAAAGCTTGTTTCCAAATGGGAGGGTCGAGGGCTCCAGGTCCGGACGGTTTCTCAGGTATGTTCTATCAGAAGAGCTGGAACTCGACCGGTCCAGACTTGGTCACCTCAGTCAACGCCTTCCTCACCTCAGGTATCATGCTCTATTTCATAAACCAAACAGATATAACTTTGATTCCTAAGGTTGCTAACCCCTTAACTGCCTCTGAGTTCCGCCCTATCAGTTTATGCAACTTCGGTTATAAAATCATCTCCAAGGTTCTGGCAAATAGGTTGAAAACCTTTTTGCCGGAACTGATAATCCCTTTTCAGAGTGCATTCATATTAGGAAGACGGATTCAGGACAGTATCATCATCGCACATGAACTCTTCCACTTCTTGAAGACAAGGGGTAGACCTTCAGGAGCCACAGGTCGATCCGAGTGTGCGCTCAAGATTGACATGCAGAAGGCTTACGACAGGATTGAATGGGATTTCCTCATCGCGGTCATGAGGAAACGAGGTTTCAACGACAAATGGACTCAATGGATTCACGCATGCATATATACGGTCTCATATAGAGTTATGGTTAACGGGGAACACTCCGAGGTCATTACCCCGACAAGGGGCCTTCGTCAGGGTGATCCTTTGTCTCCATATCTATTTATTCTGGTTGCTGACATCTTATCTAGAATGCTTGAGGATCAGGTCAACAAAGGGCTCATATCCGGTATCCGTCCTAGAAGAGGTTACCCAGAAATCCAACTCTTCTTCGCGGATGACTCAATCTTCTTCCTCAAGGGACCCATCCAGAAAGCAACGAACCTCAAGCACACATTGGCTCTCTATTGCACTTCATCGGGCCAAAAGGTTAACTTCACCAAATCATGTCTCTATTTCAACTCAGGCGCAAAGGATGATTACAAAAGGGATATTGCGGCATTATTTGGGGTCCAGCATACAATTGACCCGGGGTTCTACTTGGGCCTTCCCACTGTCTGGGGGAGGTCCAAACGGGAGGCTCTGAACTATTTCAAGGAATGGGTCAGAGACAAAATTCAGAATTGGAGAAGCAAGCTTCTCAATCATGCGGGCAAGGAGGTAATGATCAAGGCCGTGCTCAATGCCATTCCCACATACATCATGCACATATTCAGACTCCCTACAACCTGGTGCAACGAGGTAAATGCACTCATAGCTCGGTTTTGGTGGGGATCGAGAGAGGATTCTAGGAAAATCCATTGGAAGAGATGGGGGCACCATGACAACTTCTAAAGCGACGGGAGGCTACGGATTCCGGGACATGCAAGATTTCAACCGGGCAATTCTTGCTAACATGGCCTCGCGGATCCTTGAAGAGCCGAATGCTTTATGGGTAAATGTCCTCAAGGGACTTTATTTTCCGAATTGCTCGTTCTTGCAGGCACACTCAGGTAGTAGGGCCTCATGGGCTTGGTCTAGCTTGCTCGAGGGACGATCAGTTCTTCTACGGGATGGAATGTGGAACCTAGGGGACAGGCTTACTATTAGGCCTTTCGATGACCATTGGGTTCCCCTCCTTATCCCGTCACGGGTCCGACCGATGGACCCCCAGGCAGCCTCAGACAGCTTACGGGTCTCACAGTGGGTCCACCAGGATTCGAGGACTTGGGACCAAACAGCAGTTCGGCAGGCAGTACACTCCGAGGATGTTGAGTCCGTCCTCAATGTCCCCATTCCCCTTGACCGCCGCCCAGACCGACTTCGATGGCCACATACATCGACCGGTGCAATCTCAGTCCGCTCGGCCTACCACCGCCTCCATGCTCCGTCCCAACCACAGGTTAATCTTAATCGTCACCCATCATTGGATCTTCCTCAGGTTTGGAACGCTATCTGGAAAGTGGACGCTTGGCCCAAGATTAAAGCTTTCATGTGGAAACTGGCAAACAATGTCCTTCCTATTCGAGGTTCTTTGGCTCGGCGTGGGGTACCTCTTGATGCTTGCTGTCCTACTTGTAATTTGGAGGAGTCTAGAGAACATCTCCTCTTCGTGTGCCCTTGGACTAAACAGGTATGGTCCCGTTTCATTACTCTGGAGTCAATTGACAGAGGACTCGCCTCGGTGGAAGGGTGGCTGACCGAAGCCACCCACAGAGCTACAGGGCCGCGTCGAGGGCGACCATCTTCCGATCGGTGGAGAACTCACATGGTCGTATGCTGGGTTATATGGAAGGCTAGGTGTCGACTCGCCTTCGACAACATCACACCAAATGTTGACAGCTTGATTAGTGAGATTCATTCGACAACCTCCGAGATGATCAAGCCTGCACCACGGGGACGACATGTTCCCACCATCACGGCTTGGAGCCGACCTCCACCATCTACTATCAAAATTAACTGCGACGCGGCCTGGGATCGCAACTCGTCGATCGGTGGATTGGGGGTCATAGCGAGGGACCACCTCGGAACGGTTCGTGCTGGCTACTCTTCGGTTACGAGGTCGGGATCGGTGGAGGAGTGCGAAGCCGAGGCGGTACTATCGACGGTCCACTTGGCTTTGGCCAACGGGTGGACGAATGTTATCATTGAATCTGACTCCTCCATTGTTGTCGACCACATTCACCATAAGGATTTCGCGTGGCGGGTGGATACCATTTTGTCTAATGCGGTTTCACTATCTTCATCGATTAGTGACATTGCATGGGTATTTACTTCCCGATCCGCTAACTCATGTGCGGATTGGGTAGCGAAACAGGCTTTACTAGGGTTGTGTCCTCCGGATTGGATGTCTTCACCACCAACCCCCCTTCTTAGATGTATCTTTGCGGATAATATTTTGTACTCAAACTCGGATATTTCCGTTGCAATGAATTAGTATGTTTACCTTGGCCAAAAAAAAAAGAATCGACTGTTCCACGTGAAGGCAGCCGCTTTGCCCCCCTACGCCAACGTCGCCAAGGCTGAGTCTTCGTCATTTTTCTGTTTCTTTTTAAATTTAGTATATCAGTATTTTAAAAAAGAAAAGTACTCAAGAAAAATCTTTTATTTATTTTGTCATAAACTTTTCGATCTGCAGAATAATAATAAATAAATACATCAATTAAATCTAGATGAACAAAACTCATTTATGTTTTCGCGATCTTGGATCCACAGATATCCTTCTCCTTTCCATATTCCTCTTTCCCCCCACCCAATCAGGAGCCCGTTGTGAAATTGTTCTGTTGCCTTTCAGAAAACCATAGATCGTTTTGTTTTTTATCTCCCAATTCCAAGTCGTGGTTGCGATCTTGCAGGTGAATCCTTTCTCCAATCGCTTTTGCTTTTGCTTTCAAATAGATCAATTTAGGTTCAAACTCGCGTCTTGCACTTCTTGGTGACTCTTCGTTCAGGATGGAAGCTTCGCCGAGTCAGGAATTCGATTACTTGTTGAAGCTGCTGTTGATTGGGGATTCTGGCGTCGGAAAGAGCACTCTTCTTTTGAGTTTCACTTCCAGTACATTCGAGGATCTCTCTCCTACAATTGGTGCGTCGTAATAGATTGATTCTTTATCTTTTCTTGAATACGCTCGATCCCTGTCTTTGACTGAGTGTAATTTTAAAAGATTTATTTATTTATGTTTCTTTCTTTCTTTCTTTAGCTTGTAAAATTTTATTCATTTTTTTTTTAAATTTGTGTAATTTTGCAGGCGTGGATTTTAAGATAAAGCATGTTACAGTTGGTGGGAAAAAATTGAAACTTGCAATCTGGGACACAGGTTCTGCTCTTAGTCTTAGTCGTCGTATCCGTCAGTCAAATTGTTAAATACGGTACGTGTTCTATATTCAAATGCTGATGATAGAGTTGTGTCTCACCGTGCAGCCGGACAGGAAAGGTTTAGAACATTGACTAGTTCATACTACAGAGGAGCTCAGGGGATCGTTATGGGTTAGTTAGTAGCTTAGTTCCATTTTATTCTTTATATATGGGAGTGACTTAGTTTTTTGTGGTAATTTTTCAATATAATTATACTGCCTCTTTCGTTGATGAATTGTGCTTTCTTTATAAATTCAAATGAAAGCATTATACCTGGTTTGCGTAGCATTGCTCTGGTTGATTCTTGTTGAATTTATAATATAGTATTGTACGAAAAATTATGACTGTTCGATTATAAAGTTGAAGTTTAGAATAGATTGGCACTTACAGTGGAGAGTTTATAATGAGAATTAACTACATCAATAAGCCGATCCTTCTTTTCTTAATCAGACTATAATAAGTTGAGATGTTTTATGGGGTTATTGTTACATGTCACATTTCTTGTGTGAGAGTACTGATCTTAGCATGAAGTTACTTGTGTGTATTTTATCTGAGATACTTGACTGTCTGTAACCACATACATGTGCCCTCCCTCCCTCCCTCCCTCCCTCCCTCCCTCCCTCCCTCCCTCCCTCCCTCCCTCCCATACATGCAATGTTTTCTCTGAAATACATGTGACTTGACAGTGTACGATGTAACACGAAGAGAAACCTTCACAAACCTGTCCGAGATATGGGCACGAGAGATTGATCTCTACTCAACAAACCAGGATTGCATTAAGATGCTTGTTGGAAACAAAGTTGATAAGGTATGCTTCCAAGACCTGATGGGCATTTTTTCTTTCGGATGTTTCAGAACTTTTCATAGTGTCTTGTGAAATTTTCAACATGTTTCTTCAATATATTTGTCAGGAAAGTGCTCGTGCTGTCTCCAAGAAAGAAGGAATTGACTTTGCTCGACAATATGGGTGCCTCTTCATTGAGTGCAGTGCGAAAACCCGAGTTAATGTTGAGCAATGCTTTGAGGAGCTTATTCTTAAGGTAAAAGTGTTGGTTCTTCATCTTGCATATATTATCATTGACATGTGCATTCAGAATAACTGGTGTCAAAATATGGACAATATTGGTTTTTTTCTTCTTTCTCTAGTCCATCTATATATTTGTGTTACCACAAACCTTTTTTGAATTGGATTTGTTTAAAAGATATGATTTTTATTTCAGATATTGGAAACGCCCAGTCTATTGGCGGAGGCATCGTCTGTTGTGAAAAAGAACATCTTCAACCAAAGACCACAAGAATCTGAAGCCACTAGCAGTTGCTGTTAACTTGGAAATCTCGTACTGTTTCGTGTCTCTCACGATTGATGGATATTCGTTAATTATTCTCATATTTGATTCTTTCTTGTTTTTATTGTATGGATTGATGGTAATATCATATTAAGTTAGTTTATGGATAGAATCTGCCCCCAGTGAATGAATCGTATCTATCATTCATGTAAGGAAAAACTAGTCAAACACCTCTCTCTCTCTCTTACCTAAAATCTGACCTTATGATGATATTTTGAACAAAAACATTTATAAGTCGCTATTAATTAATTTATGTTAACTAGAATATGCATTGTAACCAAACTGATTAAGTTTTCACGTGGCGCGTAAGCTCAAGCTCGTCTCTGTCCAAGAAGCAAGCCTCGGTTTTCCTCCGTGACAGTCGCTGCTCCAATCGACGAATTTGGATTCATCCTTGCATTTATTGCAAGAGCCACGCGAAAGAGCCCAAGCAGCAAGAAGCGGACAAGCAACCAATTGCTGCTGCACAAGTGGAAGGTCAATGAAAGCAACCAACCAATCACGAAGAGGGAGAGAAACCGCACGCCACTGTGCTGAGATGAAGACGTCTCCATGCAACGGAGCGACGTAACCAACTCCTTCTCCTACACGAGCAAACCCTAATTCCTCTGCAACTTAGCCCTAGGTTTGCAATTGAACTCGATTGAGCTAGCCATAACCCTATTTTCTCTTTTTTTTTTGTCCTATTTAATCTGTAGGAGCTGTCAGCTGCAAATGACGAGTCGGCTCCCACGATCATGTCTAGTTCCGGCGAACCAAACGACTCCAGTCGGACGCCGATCGCTCTCGGGTCCAACCACCAGCTCCAGCAGGGCAACTGGTATCTGGGCAAGATGATTGCCCAGAAAGCAATCAAGTTATCTGTGGTCCAAACAATACTAAGGGCAGCGTGGGCTTGGTTCGGTGCAGTCAAGATCACCGAGGCCGAACCGGGTATTCTCCTATTTGACTTCGGTCGTGAGGAAGACGCAAAACAGATACTCGATATGTCGCCATGGGCGATCAATGGGCACATAATGAACATCAAGCGATGGGAACCGAGCATGAGTGCTAACGATGTTGATTTCACGAAGGTACCCATTTGGACTCAAATTCATGATCTCGGACTTGATAAGTTTAGCAATGACAATGCTTGGAGAATTGGGAACATGATAGGGAAATGCCTTGGGATAGAACAAATAGCGGGAAGGGTGACTAGGAGTTACATGAGAGTAAGGGTAGAAATCAATGGGGATGAACCGCTAATTGCGGGATTTTGGTGGACGAGTTCTCAAGGGGGTGAACGATGGGCGACAATAAAGTATGAGAGATTGTCGGATTATTGTTATGGGTGTGGCTTGTTAGGTCACACAAGCCAATCATGCAAAGGGGAGGTCCGAATGATGGATAACGATCAAACCCAACCCGCATACGGCCCGTGGTTGGTGGGGGTGAGACCAAAACCAACCACGGTCTGTCAACATGGAACCAAGGAAAGTGGAGAAAAACCAAGCTCCAAACCGGACGTGAGGAAGACATGGTTTGATGTCATGGCCGAGGTTAGAAAAGCGAACAAAGAAAAAGGCACAAAGCAATCAAATCCAAAGGGTCAAGAAGGAGGATGGAGGACAAATGGGGACCCAAAAGGGAAGGGGAAAGCAGATACAATGGGCACGGATGAGGACCACGGGAAAGGGGAGGAAGAGCCCTACAAGGGGGCAGACCAAGACAAGGAAATGGACAATGCCATGGACCTTACCATACATACTAACTCGACCGAACCACAAACCTATATCCATATCTGAACCTTAATCCCACCACCGTACCAAAACATACCACCCAAAATGGACAAGACCCAACCATCCACCCGATGAGACAAGCCTAGCCAGCCCATGCCGAACCAACCCACAGGACCAGCCGAACCCACAGAACCAACCGAACCCACAGAGAACCATCGTGACAAAGAACCAGAAGCCGCACCCACCACTGGCCAATCCAACTGAAACTCAACACCAAACTGAGCCACAACCTATGCCAACACAACCCACAATCACATACCTACCCGACCACCAAAACACAACCGAAGACACCAATACCATCCATAACTACATAGTCTAAAATCCACAGGATACACCACCTACATCGCCAAAGCCACAAAACCATAACCAACCAACCGACCTTAGCTCGTACCCGAACAAGATGACACTAAAAATGAAGGTGGAGGACATAGAGGACCAACCGGGACCAAAGCGAATGAAAAACATGGAGGAAATAAAGGTTGAGGGGGCCGAAAGAAGGGCACCAAAGAGGAGAACCAGTCCCAAGAAAAGAACCAGTCACACACATCTAAGCGGGAGGAAGAAAGCCGACACGAGCCGGGTGGGGGTAGAGTGACAAGGAGGAAACACAAGTGATGACAACGGGTTATGGTGGTTGTCCCGGAACAGCCACACGGGACCAATGAGCACAATGTCATAGAATTGTCAAGGTTTGGGGTCTGCCCTGACAATTCAACACCTCCAAAACCTCAACAAAAGGTATTGCCCGAGCATAATATTTCTAATGGAGACGAAGAACGGGGATACCTATTGCGAGAAGATACAAGCTAAGATGATAAAGGAAGGAAGCTATTATGTTAGCCCGAACGGAATGTCAGGAGGGCAGCACTATGGTGGACGGGGGAAACAAAGGTAAAAATTATGTATGCGGACTAGAATTGCATTGATGGCGAGGTCAGTTTCACCGAACATGGGGATGCTATGCGTATAACGTGGATATATGCGAGCACGGACGCACACGAACGGTCCCAAAACTGGGATTGTTTGAGGATATTGGGAGGGGGCCGAACGGGTACATGGATGGTGATGGTCGATTTTAATATGATATGCCACCACCACGAGAAGGAGGGGGGGTCAAATAAAGTCATCAATACATATGGAGGAGTTCAAGAAACTAATCGATGACTTGAACTTGGAGGACCTAGGCGCTAATGGAAACCCTTTCACGTGGTGCAACAATCGGAGTGGGAAGCATAGAATAAGTGAACGGCTAGACCGAGTGCTCATCAACGCAGAGTGGGCTGCGAAGCACCAACAAGGTAGATGCATAAACGAACTAGCAATCAGATCGAACCACACCCCACTAGTGGTCCAAACCGTTCAGCCGAATAGGAGGAAACCACGCTGGTTCAAATTTGAAGCTATGTGACTCGAAAACCTGAAATGCAAGGAGGTGATTCAAGAGGCATGGGAGTCCCCAACAACACAACGAGAGCTGCATAGAGTCCAAACCAAGCTGCAAACATGTCGAAGGAAATTAATGAGGTGGAGCCGAACCGAGTTCGAAAATAACATACGGGAGATAGCGAATACAAAGGAGGAATTAAGAAGGCATATGCAGAGCCCAATGGACCAAGAGGCAGTAGAAAAGGAGATATGTCTAAAAAGGAGGATAAACTGGTTGTGGGCGAGGGAGGAGACGTATTGGAGGCAAAGGTCACGAGTGAAATGGCTAAGGGAAGGGGACCGTAAAACTACGTTTTTCCACCAAACGACCATAGCGAGAAGGAGGAGGAACCAAATATGCCGCCTAAGAGGGATGAATGGGGAGTGGATTACACAAAAGGGGCGGATAGCGAACAAGCTAAGAGGCTACTTTAAGGACATGTTCACATCTTAGGAAACTGAGTCGGGGGAGGAGTTACTAAACGGGATACTACACCAGATTACACCCGAGATGAACCATAGCCTAACATAGGAGGTGACAGATATAGAGATACGAACAACCACATACCAGTTGGGAGGAGCAAAAGCACCTGGACCGGACGGTTTCCCGAGGTTGTTTTATCAAAGGAACTGGACTTTCATGGGAGCGGTCATCATCACTGCGGTCAAGGCTTTCTTCAGAACAGGTAACCTCCTAAACACCCTTAACAATACTGATATTGTGTTGATACCCAAAGTGCCGAACCTTATGCAACCCATGGATTTTAGACCCATAAGTTGTTGTAATTTCCTGTACAAAATCATATCCAAGGTATTGGTAAACCGTTTGAAACCATACCTAGCAGATCTTATCACTCCTTTCTAGAGTGTCTTTGTTTTAGGAAGACACATACAAGATAACATCATGGTGGCGCATGAAGTTTTCCAACACCTCTACATGAGCAACAACGGAAACAGGGAGGAATGTGCACTAAAAATCGATATGCAAAAGGCCTATGACAGGGTCGAGTGGGAATTCCTCTTGGAAACACTGAGGAGGATAGGATTTGATGACCAATGGATCGTGTGGATAAGAGAATGCATCACAACAACCACATACCAGGTTGTGATGAATGGGGATAGGACCACAACAATAAAACCCACCCGAGGGATAAGAAAAGGAGACCCACTATCACCTTACCTCTTTATCCTACTGGCAGATGTACTCTCAAGGTGACTTGAGGGGGCGGCAAGTGGGGGGACAATACAAGGCATCAGGATGAGGAAACATTGCCCAGTATTGCACCACTTGTTTTTTGCAGACGACTCTTTGTTTTCTATACAGGCCACGACAACGAATGCATTGGGACTAAAGAGCATCTTAGAGTCATACTGCCGTGCATCGGGACAGAGGATCAATGTAAACAAGTCGAACCTCTATTTCAATAAGGTGGCGAACCGAGATGCTAGACAGGATGTAGAGACAGTGCTAAACATCCAAAGCACAAACGATCCGGGCAAGTACCTAGGGCTACCTTCGATATGGGGACGATAAAAAAAGGAGGCTTTGGGCTCACTGAAAACAAAGATAAATGACAAACTAGCAGGGTGGTGATCAAAGACTTTGAATCAAGCAGGAAAAGAGGTACTCATAAAGACAATCATCACGGCGATCCCCACATATGTCATGAGTGTCTTCCGCCTACCAAAAACATGGTGCGCGGAGATTGATGCTCTAATAGCAGATTTCTAGTGGGGACAAACTACGGAGGGCAAGCAGACACATTGGAGGAGATGGGAAGTGCTCACAAAGTCTAAGGAGGCGGGGGGTTTGGGGTTCCGCGAGATCCAAAGCTTCAACACGGCTCTTCTCACGAAGATGGCATCGAGAGTCATAGCGGAGCCCAACACCTTATGCACTAGAGTTCTAAAAGGTATGTACTTTCCACGAGCTAGTTTCATTGAGGCGAAACGAGGAGGCCGAGCATCGTGGGGATGGAGTATTATACTTAATGGACGAGACATCGTGAAACAAGAGGGAGTATGGCTACTAGGCTCAGGAGATGAGATACGCGTCTTCGACGACCCATGGATATACACAAAGGAGACAGAGCGGGTGAGTACCGAGACAACCGTGGAGCATGGGGGAGAGCTAAGGGTGAGCCATTTGATCACACATGACCTACAATGGGATGAAGCCATGGTTCTAGGCATACTCGACCGAGAGGATGCCGAGCATGTATTGAGGATGCCGATTGCAAGGGAGGGAGGACCAGACCGATACATATGGCCGCACACGAAAGATGGATCAACTCAAGTCCGATCGGTCTACCATAAGCTACGAGAGGACAATGTGGGGCAACGGGGACCGAACACCCAAGAGAGCCTATGGAAGGAAATATGGAAAACCAAGGTAATTCCCAAGGTCAAGAATTTTATTTGGAGACTTGCAACCAATGCAATAGCAGTAAAGGCAAACATGGCGAGAAGGGGAATGAATGTACAACCGACTTGCCCGATATGCAGGGATGTGGAAACACGTGAGCACATGTTCCTCGAATGCAGATGAACCGAACCGGTCTGGTTTGGCATTTTGGGGTTGTAGATAGACTAAAATGCACACATTGATACGGTCAAGTGGCTTGAACAGAGGCGAGCCGAACCGGGGGACACGCGAGCGACAATGTGGACCTTAACACTTCTAACTTGTTGTCATATATGGAAAACGCGATGTAAGGAAGCCTTCGAAGCACATAAACTGAATCCAAGAGTGGTGGTATCATAAATACGACAATCCCTAGACGAGCACAAGGAGTATGAGCACCAAATTGGACTGGACCAACCGTGCCGACCAAGGGAGAAATGACAACCTCCAACCGGGACCATCATCAAGATAAATTGTGACGCATCGTGGTGCAAACAAACACGAGGAGCGGGAATTGGAGTGATATCACAAGATAGTGAAGGCAAGATGATATGTGGCATGAACCGACGGGATTGGAGTGATAGCACAAGATAGTGAAGGCAAGATGATATGTGGCATGAACCGACGGGATTGGAGTGAAGACGTTGACACCATAGAGGCAAGATCTATCCAAGAAGGAATCCGGTTAGCGATCGAGCGTGGGTGGCAACACATCATCATAGAAACTGATTCACAAACGGATTATCGACAAATAGGGGGTGAGCCAATACATTAGAGATTGTCAACAAATATACAAAACATGATAGTACTAGCTACACAAATCGAGCAAGTACAGTGGCGAGCTATATCAAGGAACGCAAACGAGTGCGCAAATTGGATAGCCAAGCAAGCGAGAATGGGAGTGAATCTTAGTGATTGGGTCGAAAGACCACCACTACCATTGTTATTCTTACTAGTTAATGATTGTAATTCCGAACACATGTGATCTAGTATCACGACGTTTTATTTCATCAAGTAAAGCGGTATTTTCTACCCAAAAAAATAAATTAGAATATGCTACTTTGAAATCTTATTTACTTAGGAAATGAATTATACTTAGATTTTCTAATTGATCTACATTCATAAATTAAAATTTTGGAATTTTACTACAAAAAATGATGTTTATATGTCATTTATGTCTTATTTTAATAAGAGTATTATGTGATATATGGAATAATCCTTAATTAATATATATTTTAATTTATAAAAGTATATTTTAATATGTGCATATTTAATATTCATAAAATATAATATTATGTGTTTTATTATTATATAAATTTCACTTCATAAAATATATTTAAGGAAAAATTATAATTACTAATGTGAAATAAAGATAAATAATATGAGTTTTGTAACTTATCTTGAAAATGAATGAGAGACTTTGAAGAATTTTAAAGTGATTTACATAACATGTCACCTAGTAATGAGAAATTTATGATTGATATAATTAATTAAAAGATGTTAATTTAACATTAGGAGTGAGAAAATACAATAATAAACCTTTTTGTATATGATTTAACCAAATTAATATAAAGATTTCCACGCGCGTGTAGTCACGCGCGTCTCCAACCTCTCTTCAGGAACCCCTGTGAGAGATTCCCGCCGGTCAGTGTGCCCTAATTCCCTGTTACTGTCTTCAGCCCTAACATAGAGGCGGAATCAGCCAATTGCAAGTACCTAAGTGAGAATGTCTGAATCCATTGGGCAATGAGTAATCAATGCTGAAGTCTGATTGGGTGTCAATGTCCCCAGCTACAGAATATTCCTAAACCTAGCTTTTATTGTTTGTCCTTTACAGTTTCAGCTTTCTACTTCCTGTTATACAAATCCCGTTCCATTTCACCTTTTCTTGCTATGTTTTCTGATTCCTTAGGTTGGCGGAGACTTTCGTAAACGTGCCTGGGATGACGCCAATCAATGGCGCAACTTTCTGGTTCGATGGAAAGAGGTTTCCCGCGGAAACCCAGTCTGAAACTAACGTCGAGACCCCATCACACTGGCGACTACAGCGTATTTGGCCGGATGATTTCACAAAAAACAATCAAGAATGCAGTAGTCAGAAACATTCTGAAGGGGGCCTGGGAGAGATTTGGTTCGGTTTCTATGATAGAAGTTGATGACAGAACCGTTGTTTGATTTTGCAAATGTTAGGGACAGAGACCAGATTCTGGACTCATCACCTTGGTCAGTCCAGGGACACAGCCTCAACCTCCGGAGGTGTGAACCCAAACTCAGCCCCGATGATCTGAAGTTTAACTTGCTGGAGATTTGGGTCCAAATCAATGGCCTCAGGTTAATACTGACAATGCTACGAGCATAGGCAACAACATTGGAAGGTGTTTGCAGGTGGAAACAGAGAACACAATGACTCAACGGAGTTACCTCAGAATGAAGATTGAGATAGACGCCGACCTACTCCTCATGGACGGTTTCTGGTGGACCAATCCGGAAGGGCAAGGTAGATGGGCAACGATCAAATATGAGCGACTGTCCGATGTGTGTTATGGCTGCGGAAGAATGGGGCATACGTCTCAACATTGTGTGGCGGACATAGCTATGTCAGATATTCGACCTGGGTTTCCACGATATGGGCCATGGATTGTAGGAACCAGACTGAGATCAGTGACCAAACGATTCCAACTGTGAGGAGGAAGTAACCAAACAACGACATGGCGAGACCCGAACAAGAAATCGTGGAGGGATGTAATGAATGAAACGAAATTGCTAGGAGAAAGGGGAGCACCTAGGGGAGAGAGTGCAGGAAGTTCAAATGTAATGGAATCCTGGATGAGACAGAGGAGTGGCAACAATCTGAGTACCCAGAGAATGGAAGGTGGTAATTTTGAAAGGGATGGGAAGGATGAACGCTGCCTGCCGAACGATGATCCGCATACTGTAGGCCAACCAGAGGAGGAACAATCACAAACCTCATTGCTGATGAAGGAAATGACAGAACTTCAGCTTTCACAAGCTGGGGGAAATACCAGGCCCAAGTTGTTCGACCTAAATGATCTACTGGAAGAGGAGGACGAGTTGATGAATGAAGGATTGGATATAACCCTCGATCTAACATTGACACCTATCCAAGATATGGCAACAACATCAAATTCAGCCACCATAAATGTTGTTCCTGAAGCAGTGAGACATGTACGAAGGCCCGACTACAACGTTTCAAACATCATCAATCACCAACCCCGTGCTGAGGGGGGAGGAGATCTTCTCCTTAACATGCCTGGGGACAGGGCATCCACCGAACAAGTGATCTCTAGGCATGAGACAGAGTGGATCCAGGCAGGGCACAAAGAGACAAAGCAAAATAACATAGGCTCGGATGAGACACCACTTACCACGGGAGGAACACAAGACCGAAATGATTCTCGTATAATGGTGAAGGTATCTCACATAAGGAGAGGGGCCATCGAGGCTAGGGGTAGCAGCAAAGGAGCGGGTCTCCGTAAACACAAACAAAGACAAACGATCTGAATTGTCACACCAACAGGGAAACAGTACCATGCAAAGTGGCATACAGAGTGAGGGTGGCAGAGGAACAGTGCCATGCAAGGATAGGAAGAGACCAAGAGAATTGGAGACAACAAAAGGGAGAAGATCAAATAACTCAAAGGGTTTTGGTGGCTTTCCCCGAACAGCCACACAAACTCAATGAGCCTACTCTGTTGGAATTGTTAGGGGCTGGGGTCTCCCCTGACAATTCGCCACCTAAAAGACCTCATCCGGAGGTATCGACCTATTTTGATTTTCCTTATGGAGACAAAACAGGCGGATAAGGAGAGAGCAAAATAACATAGGCTCGGATGAGACACCATTTACCACGGGAGGAACACAAGACCGAAATGATTCTCGTAGAATGGTGAAGGTATCTCACATAAGGAGAGGGACCATCGAGGCTAGGGCAGCAGCAAAGGAGTGGGTCTCCGTAAACACAAACAAAGACAAAGGATACAAATTGTCACACCAACAGGGAAACAGTACCATGCAAAGTGGCATACAGAGTGAGGGTGGCAGAGGAACAGTGCCATGCAAGGATAGGAAGAGACCAAGAGAAGTGGAGACAACAAAAGGGAGAAGATCAAATAACTCAAAGGGTTTTGGTGTCTATCCCCCGAACAGCCACACGGACTCAATGAGCCTACTCTGTTGGAATTGTTAGGGGCTGGGGTCTCCCCTGACAATTCGCCACCTAAAAGACCTCATCTGAAGGTATCGACCTATTTTGATTTTCCTTATGGAGACAAAACAGGCGGATACCTACTGCGAGAAAGTAAGACGGGAGATGGGTATGGAGTATGGGGAGTATGTGACCCCTACAGGGTTGAGTGGAGGACTTGCCTTATGGTGGGGAAGGGAGGTAAAGGTAGATATTCTGAGGAAGGATAAGAACATGATAGATTGTAGAGTGAAGACTGATTTGTGCCGTGCTGAAATTTACATTACTTGGGTATATGGAGATCCTGAATTATCTAGACGAACAAACAACTGGAACACTCTTCGGGGGATTGGGCAAAACCGATCGGATGCTTGGATGTGTGTGGGTTATTTTAATGACATAACCCACCATGATGAAAAACTTGGGGGAAGAAGGAAGGACCAGCACAAGATTGATGGGTTGAACAACCTTATAGTCGATCTTCAGATGGAGGACTTGGGATTCAAGGGGCAAATATTCACATGGTCGAACAATCGTATCGGTACAGATAGAGTCATGGAGAGGTTGGATAGGGGCATAACAAACAACAACTGGGTCACTTTGCTTCCTAGGTCTCAATGCATTAACGAGCTGGCTATAGGATCAGATCACTCTCCGATCTTGATCCTACTAAACCAGGCCGAGGGTAGGGGAGAAGAAGGTTTCGTTTCGAGGCGTGGGGCGAGGGTGGTCCAGCTAGGCGAAGGGGGGGGGGGGGGATCTGAAACTGAAGTTGGATAGGTGTAAAAGATCACTCTTACAATGGAGCAACAAGGAATTCAAAAACAATGTCATTCTCATAAACTCAATCAAAGATCAGCTTGGCTACATGGCCAACCAATTTCTAAGTATCGAAGAATAGGGTGAACAAAGAGCTTTAAATCAAGGTTACATGCGCTAAGGAAGAGGGAAGAGATATACTGGAAGCATTGGTCTCGAGTGAAGTGGCTCGCCCACGGAGACAAGAACTCAAAGTTCTTCCATCAAACGATTCTAGCTAGGAGAAGGCGAAACAAAATTATGGTTCTCCAAGGATGTAGGGCGAATGGTTGGAGGAAGAGGGTTAGATCATGGAAGAAATCTATGGGTTCTACTCGAACTTGTTCACATCCGAACCACTACAGAGTGTCAACCCTATAGAGGAGGTGTTGAGTTGCTTACCAAGGGATGTTACCTTACATATGAACCAGATTTTGACGCGAGGTACGACAATGGAGGAGGTCAGGCAAGCAGTTTTTCAGATGGGGGGTCTCGTGCGCCGGGGCCAGATGGATTCTCAGGAACCTTCTACCAGAAGAACTGGAGGGTGGTCGGTCCAGACATGTTCACCTTGGTTAATGTCTTCCTATCGTCAGAGTGCATTCGTGACAGGGAGAAGAATACAGGATAGTATCGTTATTGCACATGAGATGTTCCATTATTTAAAGACACGACGAAGAGGTACAGGTGGAGCGGGGAAGACGGACTACACGCTTAAAATTGATATGCAGAAGGCCTATGACATGGTAGAGTGGGACTTCCTCCTCCAGACCATGAGGAACCGCGGCTTTAGTGAGCAATGGATCGGATGGATAAATGCATGTATAACCACAGTTACATATCATGTCAATGACAAGAGGACAAGGACCATTAGACCATCACGGGGATTGCAACAGGGAGACCCGTTGTCTCCATACCTTTTCATTTTGGTTGCAGATGTTCTCTCTCGATCGCTGGAACAACAGATAGAGTCGGGAGGGATACGTGGAATTCAACCGAACCGTAGGTGCACGGAGATACACCATCTCTTATTTGACGACGACTCCATATGCTTTATGAGGGGCACACTTGAGCACGCTAGAATCCTCCGTTACACCATAGAGAGATATAGATAGGTATCGGGACAACGATTCAATTTACATAAATCAAGTTTGTTCTTCAATGCAGCCGCGGATGATGATTTTAAACGAGAGGTGACAAACATACTTTCGGTCCAACAAGTAGAGAACACGGGAAATTACCTAGGACTACCTACCATATGGGGACGATCGAGAAAGGGAGCCCTAGACTATCTAAAGGAGAGGATCCGAGACAAGCTTCAGGGATGGAGGAACCGATTTCTTAACAATACAGGTAAAGATGTGTTGATTAAGTCAATCATAACGGCGATTCCAACATATGCGATGACAATTTTCAAGCTTCCGAGTACATGGTGTTCCGACATTAACTCCATGGTGGCGAGGTTTTGGTGGGGAGCAAGTAGTGGTGCTCAGAAAATTCATTGGAAGAGTTGGGACACGATGACTCGATCGAAGAGGGTAGGAGGGTTTGGGTTTCGGGACCTAATAGATTTCAACGTCGCTCTACTTGCCAACACAGCGACATGGGTCCAAGCTGAGCCCCAAACCCTATGGGTCAAGGTTCTTAGAGGTTTGTATTTCCATGATTCAGATTTTTTGCATGCAGCGAAGGGGAGTAAGGCTTCTTGGAGCTGGGCTAGTATCCTGGAAGGGAGAGCAGTCCTGCTTCGGGAGGGCATATGGTCACTAGGGGACGACAAAACTATTCGAGCCTTCGCAGATAGGTGGGTTCCAACGGTGCGAGGGAACAAGCTAACCCCTTCGAGGGGTGCAGGGAGTAGTGTAGAGGTCAAGGTATCGAAATGGATTGATGCAGGCAGCTGCACTTGGAGGGCTGATGCTGTCACGACAGCTCTCTAACGGAGGGAAGCTGTGGAAGTTCTGAACATCACGGTGTTGTTGGAGCCAAGGAACGATTGCCTCCGATGGCCTCATACCAGGGACGGGAAGATAACAGTTGGGTCGGCTTACCACTCGATCAGTGATCATCGAGTGAACCCACTTCCAGGTACCCAACCTCAGGCTGATCCTATCTCACCTATTTGGCAAGCGGTGTGGGGTGCAAGGGTATGGCCGAAGGTGAAGACCTTTACATGGAAGCTCATAACCAACTCCATTGGTGTCCGAAGAAATCTGCAGCGACGAGGTATCCAGGTGTCGGCGAGATGTCCTGCTTGTGAAGCAGACGAAACGGCTGAGCATATGCTCTTTGGTTGCTTATGGACTTGGCCAATTTGGCAAGCAGTTCTGGGATTGTCGGTCGTGGGCAGGGAAACTGAATCCATGACAATGTGGTTGGGTGCTCTACTGCTCGCCAGAAAAGGGGATAGACAACGGGACAAGGACATGGCGGCACTGGGCATGCTCGTTGGTTGGTGCGTTTGGAAAGACAGGTGTAAACTGACCTTCAAGGATAGGGTCCCGAACACGGGGGGGGGGGGGGGGGGGGGGGGGGGGGGATCATCAATGAAGTCCTTCGATCGTTTGGGGAGACACAGGTGCAAACGAGCCCGAGCTCACCGAGGGAGCACAGGGCGGAATGCAGAACGTGGACAACACTGGGAGAAAGTTTCATCAAAGTAAATTGTGATGCGTCGTGGGAGAATTCCTTAGGTTGGGGGGGGGGACTAGGCGTTATAGCTTGAGATCACGAGGGGCACGTTTGTGGTGGATCGATGGCAGCGATTCGAGGGCAATCGATCGAGAAATTAGAGGCCCGGGTGATACTTGAAGGAGTGAAGTTAGCATCCTTTAGAGGATGGAAGAGAGTGACCATAGAGTCAGATTCAGAGTCGGTGATCAAACACCTTAGAGGATCGCTTTTTCTTTGGAAAATTAACTTAACCCAATTTTGTCCAATGCTTTGGTTTTGGCTAGATTGTTTGATGAACTAGCCTGAGTCTTTATTCCGAGATCCTCTAATGGATGTGCAGATTGGTTAGTCAATAGAGTTATGCAGGGGTTGTGTCCGCCGAATTGGGTCGAAAGACTCCCAACCCCCCCTTTGTCGAGATTGTTATTAGTTGATTTGAGATGTAACGGATTATTATCGTCGGTTTTCAAATGAAGTATTTTTCAGTGGAAAAAAAAAAACTTAATATATATATATAGTAGTACACCATTTGCATGGAAACGCCAAGGTTAATCTCGAGAAGGAAACGACATATACAAACCAAGTTGTCGGCTTTCTACAAAAAAAAAACAAGTTGTCGGCTTTCTACCAAAAACAAAACAAGTTGTCGGCAACTTTTTCTGCACGAATGCACCGCAACTCTACTCCTTACCAAGTTTTGAGTCTGGGGGACAAACCCGCCGTCCACTCCTTCCAATTTACAACTATGCATGTCTACAAAATCTAGAAAGGAAGCATTTCACGCAAAGTCATTCCTATCCTACTCACCGGGTATTATTAATCTGAAAAACGTTACAAAAAAAATAAAAATTTAACTAAGCGTAGTAAACTTAATTAATTGTTAAAAAAACGAAACAAGGTATGGTCTTGAAATTCTAGAATCTGTAGACGGTCCATGCAATTTTTATTATTTAACCAGTTTTGATTGTTGTCTTTACTTCTCAGTTCTCTCTCCCATGACTTATGAAAGGAATTAAGAACTTGGGGTTGTCGTTGAAATAGGAAGCAAAACGTGATTAAGATGCATGCTTTAGGGCTTAGTTTGAATATGTTGCTTCATCTAACAACACACCATCATAAAATAAGAAAAGGGAACACTTATCCCCTCATGTTATCATGATTGAGTGTTTTTTTTTTTTGATAGTTACGAATGAGTTACTATCATTATTATAAAGAATAAATTAGAAACTTTTTTTTTTGGATAATTATGGATTAAAAATTAATATAGGTGACAAACTTTTTCGCCCAATTTCAAAACCTTGATTCCCCTTAGCAGCTCCATCTGTATGATTTTAAACCAATTGTTTTTTGGAGGGACACAACTAATATCACTGGAAATAAACTCATTAGTAGTCTCAGTCTCAAGATAAACATTTTGGTAAAACTTTGCGAGAGATAAAGATAGATTATAAACATAAAAAGAATCAGGTTTATCATTAAAAATAAACGAGTTACTATTTTTCCAAATGTTCCATAGTATATAAGGAAAAAATAAGTTTTACTCAACTCCTTGAATAGTGACTCCTTATGGCTGACTTCCATACTTGATCCACTCATTTAAAGGATAGTGGAACGATTGCTTCAGATTGGGCGGCCAAGTGACTGAATTCCACATCTTTTCTAAGAATTCTGGTTATGTTGTTTGTGTTTGTGATGTTAAGTTGTTGTTTCTGCTGTGTTGGATTATGTTGTGTTTATGATGTTCCGATTTAATCTTCGTCAAAAAACGAATCATGGGAAGCTTCAAAATTGGACCTCTTCTTCATTAAGGCGAGGTTGATTCGTTTCATTTGATTGATATTTTTTGCAGATGTACTGTTGATGATGATCAATGGCTATCTGTTGGTGGATTTCTTCAATGATGAAGAATGACTATCTTGTTAAAACTATGGCCCACTTGCTACATTCAACCTGCATTCTTCTCGATATGGGCTTCTAGCCCACCCACACACATGAACCATCATTCTAGAGACTTCCGGCGGTTCGTCTTCTGGTTTGATCGATTCATCTTCTGGTCTGGTGGTTTAACTATTGCAACGGTTCAATTGTCATTATGGTTTCTAGACTCTTCGTTTCCTTCGTTCATTCATTCAATTCTTCAGACGATTAGTTTTCCTTTCTTCAGATGTATTGGATATTTTAGTATATTAGGGTTTTAAGGTGAAGGGATTCCAGATGAAGGAATAATCCCTAATGATCCTTACGTCGTTTTGTCAGTTCATTGTGTAGCCTTCTGGGATTCTCCATAGTTTCCTTCCTCAAATCTCATCTGATTCTCCACAAAATAACATGGTATCAGAGCGTTGAAGCAAAATCTTGCTTCTGATTTTCATCGATCCTGTGTTCTTTCTCTTGTTGGTAGTCTTGGTGTGTGACTTTTCCTGTAAGGAAAAATCATTCCTAGACACGGATCTCTTCACCTCTCTTGTTCAGTCCCGCAGCGGTTATAGGTTGCGATTTTCATCGCAACCGTCGGTATCCTCTATCTTGTCTCTTGAGTTTTGCGCCTAGCCTATTATTGTTGCTGTGATCTGGATCTTGCTGAACTCTGTTGGTATTGTCTGGTTATTCGCTGGATCTTGTTAATAGTTGTTGGTATTTCTTGGCTCATTGTTGTTGTGAAGTCACTGTTGATTGTTTTTTGTTGGTCTCGTTGTTATGGCTGAGGAAAAGATTCATCAGGAGGCAAAACTTGCCACCGATGATACTAATCCAAATACTATGGCATCTGTTGATTCCCATCATCCCTTGTATTTGCATGCTAGTGTTAATCCTGGAACTTGTATTGTTGCTGATAAACTGACTGGTCCCGAGAATTATGTTATGTGGAGTAGGGCCATTCGGTTTACTTTGCTAGGAAGAAACAAACTAGGATTTATTACTGGCACTTGTGTTCGTGAAAATTATGATCCTGTTTTTCACCATTTATGGGATAGATGCAATGCTGTTGTTCTAGATGCAAACTGAGAGTTCTTTGAGCTGAATATGATACTGCATCTGCTCTTCCTCATATCGATCATGAAGATTTTAAAAAGCATGTTGAGCATAAAGATAATCAGAGGCTGTTTCAATTTTTGATGGGTTTGAATGATAATTATTCGAATGTGAGAAGTCATCTATTACTTTGGACTCCTTTGCCTACTGTTAATCAGGCTTATAATCTTTTGATGCAAGAGGAAAGCCAAAGAAATGTTTCTACTACTATGAATTCTGTGATGATGACTAAGTCTGCTAATGTGTCTCTAAGTTCAGATAAACCGAAAGGAAATCAAAACTTAGAGTGCTCATATTGTCATAAACGTGGGCACACTGCTGACCGATGCTATGCAAAGGGGTGTGACTTCTGTAAAAAGAAGGGTCACTCCAGAGACAATTGTTTTAAACTCAAAGAGTTGAAGGCGAAGGGTAACAATCCTAAGGGCAGCAGTAACTCCACCAAAATTGGTGACACTGATCCTATTTTTTTAAATAACTCCACTAATAATGATGTCTCTTTGAATTGTGGAGTACAAGGTGGAATTACTTTCTCACGTGAACAATTTGAGAAATTTTTGCAGACAGTGAGTGGAGCTGGAGGCACTGCTTCTGGGGCAGGAGCTGGAGGCACTGCTGCTGGTGTAGGTGCAGCCCTCTCTCACGACTCACATTCGAACACAGCTGGTATATCTTTAAACTCTGTATACAATTGTGATAGAGATATATGGATTCTGGATACAGGGGCAACCAACCACATGACCAACAGAAATGATTGGTTATGTGGTATTAAGGTAGCCCCTGGAACCAAAGTCCATCTACCTAATGGTGAATACTCTGAAGTGCATAGTGTTGGAAATGTGATGCTTGATTCTGGAAAAGAGTTGCGAAATGTGTTGTATCTGCCCAATTTTAAATACAATCTCCTTTCTGTTTCAAAAATTACAAATGACTTGAACTGTTCTGCATTGTTTTACCCTAAGCTTGCTATCCTGCAGGACCTCTCAAATGGGAAGGTCTTGGGGACTGGTGAGGAGAAATCTGGGTTGTATTTCATGAAAATTCCTTGCAGATCAGTCAGTCAGTTTGTAATTAGTCCCGCTGTGAATAATATCATGTTGTGGCATAAACGTTTTGGACATGCTTCTTTTAAGGCTCTTGAGCATGTAGATTCTGTTGACATTGTTGGAAATAAGAAATTAAGCATGAGTGATTGTTCTATCTGTCCTAGAGCCAAAATTGCCAGAAATCGTTTTCCCATTTCTGCTTCTAGAACAGATACTATCTTTGATATGGTGCATGCGGATGTCTGGGGGCCTTATCATTGCCCCACTTATGATGAAAAAAAATATTTCTTGACTCTAGTTGATGATCATTCAAGGGTGTCTTGGGTTTTCCTTATTTAGTTCAAATCGGATGTGTTTTTGGTCCTGAGAAACTATATTGCCATGATAGAAAATCAGTTTCAAAGAAGGATAAAATGCTTAAGAACTGATAATGGAAAAGAATTTTTTAATGATCATATGGAAAAATTGTTGAGTGATAAGGGTATCATTCATCAAAGTAGTTGCCCCTATACCCCTCAACAGAATGGTAGGGTAGAAAGAAAGCATAGGCACTTGCTAGAAGTAGCAAGGGCCTTAAAGTTGCAAGGATCAATTCCAAATATTTTTTGGGGGGATTGCATTCTTACAGCTTGCTACCTTATCAACTTGATGCCTACCAAACTGTTGAAGGGTAAGTCCCCCATTGAGGTTTTAAGTGGTAAGAAACCTGTGATACATCATTTGAGAGTGTTTGGTTGTCTTGCATATGCTAAGAACATGGTCGTGAATGATAAGCTGGCTTCCAGAGCTATCCCTTCAGTAATGATGGGATACTCTGTGACCCAGAAGGGATACAGACTCTATGATTTAACAGATACATTTTTTTTTCGTTAGTAGAGATGTCATATTTAATGAGAGCATCTTTCCCTTTGGGAGTAGTAAGCTTGATCAATTACCCGTGTTCTTTGAGCAGCATATAGATTCCGATGATGTTAGCAACCTTGAGAATGTTGAAACTGAGGATATCATAAGAACTACCGAGAGAAACACATCGGATGAGATTCATGAGATCTCAACCGAAACTCTCTCTCAGGTGATGAGTCTTCTAATGACCCTGATGAGAGAGGTGGTTCTCAGGTAGATGGAGATTCTGGACCTGTTAGGAGTAGAACAGGTAGAATCATTAGGCCTCCTATATGGATGAAAGATTATGAGGCTTCTAATGTTCATTGCCCATATTCTATTGATAAATACATTTCGTATGATGGATTGTCCCATGATTATCAGTGTTTTACTTCTTCGATATCTAAACTGGTTGAGCCAGAAAGTTTCCTTGAGGCTGTGAAAGACAGGTTATGGGTTAATGCAATGAGAGAAGAAATAAAGGCGCTTGAGGAGAACCACACCTGGGACTTAGTCCCAGCCCCTACAGGTAAATCTATAATTGGTTCTAAATGGGTATACAAATTAAAATATAATTCTGATGGCAGCCTTAGTAGATATAAAGCTAGACTAGTTGCAAAAGGGTACAATCAAAAGCACGGTATAGATTATTTTGAGACCTTCTCACCCGTTGTTAAGATGAATACAATGCGTACCATTTTGGCTCTAGCTGCTATCTATAAGTGGCCGCTCTATCAGATGGATGTGCACAATGCCTTTCTACAAGGTAATTTAGATGAGGATGTTTACATGCGTATTCCTGAGGGGTTCAGTGATGGTAAGACTGATTTGGTTTGCAAATTGAGAAAATCCCTTTACGGTCTTAAACAGGCTGGTAGACAATGGAATATGAGGTTATGTGATGTTCTGGTTAAAGCTGGATATAGTCAGTCTAAGAATGATTATTCCCTGTTCACCAAGCATGATAAAGATCAAATGGTTGTTTTGCTGATATATGTTGATGATTTACTCATTTCTGGTAATAGTGAGAATCTGATAAATGAACTGAAAACAGTCTTACAATCCAGCTTCAGGATGAAAGATTTGGGCGAGTTACGGTATTTTTTAGGAATTGAAATCGCTCGGTCTGAAAAGGGTATTTTTTTAACTCAAAGAAAATATGCCTTAGAACTTATTTCTGAAGTTGGATTGTCTGCTGGAAAGGTTAGCAAAACACCAATGGAGATGAACTTGAAATTGACCAGTCGGGATTATGATAAACATCTGAATATGAATGAGGATGATAAACCCCTAGATGATGTTAGTCTTTATAGACGGCTGATAGGGAAGCTGCTGTACTTGACTATTACTAGACCTGATATATCATTTGCAGTGCAAAACTTGAGTCAGTATATGCAGGATCCAAAACACTCCCATCTTGATGCAGCCCTAAGGGTAATCAGGTATGTCAAATTTGAACCAGGTAAAGGTATTTTATTATCTAGTGACTCTGACCCGAGCCTAGTTGGTTTTTGTGATTCTGATTGGGCTGGGTGCATAGAAACTAGAAAATCTGTCACTGGTTATTGCATCATGTTGGGAAAATCTGCTGTTTTTTGGAAAGTTAAGAAACAAAATACTGTCTCTAGATCTTCTGCAGAATCTGAATATAGGAGTATGGGTTCAGCTTTATCTGAAATAATATGGCTTAGAAATTTGTTAAATGAGTTGGGTATGAAACAAACTGAACCTGTTACCCTATATTGTGATAACAAAGCTGCTATTCAAATTGCTAGTAACCCTGTCTTTCATGAGAGAACCAAGCATATTGAGATAGATTGTCATTACATTAGAGAGAAGTTGCTTGATCATGTTATTAAACTTGAGCATATTAGTTCTGTAAATCAGTTGGCTGACCTGTTTACTAAGGCATTAGGGGGACAACAGCATCATACGTTATGTGGAAAGTTGGGAATGAGAAACCTGTTTGCAAGACAGGGGGAGCAGCAAACAAGTATGGAAATTATGAAAGGAATGCAGTCTGAGGGGGAGTGTTAAAACTATGGCCCACTTGCTACATTCAGCCTGCATTCTTCTCGATATGGGCTTCTAGCCCACCCACACACATGAACCATCATTCTAGAGACTTCCGGCGGTTCGTCTTCTGGTTTGATCGGTTCATCTTCTGGTCTGGTGGTTTAACTATTGCAACAGTTCAATTGTCATTTATGGTTTCTAGACTCTTCGTTTCCTTCGTTCATTCATTCAATTCTTCAGACGATTAGTTTTCCTTTCTTCAGATGTATTGGATATTTTAGTATATTAGGGTTTTAAGGTGAAGGGATTCCAGATGAAGGAATAATCCCTAATGATCCTTACGTCGTTTTGTCAGTTCATTGTGCAGCCTTCTGGGATTCTCCATAGTTTCCTTCCTCAAATCTCATCTGATTCTCCACAAAATAACATATCTGTTGCTGCTTTCAGTAGATTTTTTCAATGAAATGTCAATGGAGAATAATGGCTATATCCTAATACTTATGATATGGGTTTGAGTATAGAAATGTAACATAGTATGGTGGAGGACCGTCATTGGTTCTGTTTAAGGTTAGATAAGCATATTGTAGTTTTCATAATTTCTTTTTACAAATAGTGTAATTAATGATGTTACGGTTTAAATAAATACAAACTCAAGGGATCGTCTCCCAAGATACAATTTAGATTATAATTTACATTAATTATAATATTTACTAAAAAAAGTCATGGAATTGTCCTTTAAATTAATTAATTAAATAATTTATTTATTTATATTAATTTGTTTATTATTCTTAAATTTTCAAAATAATTAATACACATTAATTGTTTTATATATTATACATATATAAAAAGGGACAAATATGTCATTTTACCGCATTTCATATTCTTATCTTCTATTTCTTATTCCCTATTGTAGTTGACAAAAAAATTTCTTATTTCTTGTTTCATATTTCGTATTTCTTATTTGGCGAAAGAAACACACCGATAATGTTTTCCCTATGGTTTAGGGTTGGTCTTTCATCCTTGCTTAAGACAATTTTAATTATTAAAATGTATTTCATCATTAAATAGTTGAAAGGATCATCAAATACCACGATTTCTAAACCTACTAAAAGGATGTGACGTACTGAACTATTAAGTCTCCTTGCTGGCAATTATATATATATATATATATATATAATAATTATACATATATTCTCTTATAAAGAGCCTATTTATGTTACATATATTAAAATGTATGTAAAAATAAGTTAAGGATAAGATCAATATGATACAACTAATCACATATTGTCCAACATCTATTAAGCAGATCTATCACAATAGCAGGAAGCTCAATACATTTTCTATTTCATCCAAACCAACGATTAATGAGTGGTCCACATATTTTAAATAATTAATATTTAATCCCTGAAATATTCTCATCTAACCACTTAAACTAAGATTCTACCTCTATAGAACATGGAAGAGTTCAATTATTCCATTGTCTGCCAATAAGCTACCTTTCCTCAAACAAAAACCCTGTTGGCAGTTGGCAACCTCCACATTATTCTCAAACATGTCTTCTCCCATGTTCTTATATCTCACTCTCTCTCTTTAAATCTCTCCATTTCCACCTCCAAGTGATGATTATTTACTACGTTTCTGTAAATGAAACAAGATCTTGAATGATAGAGGAGTAGAGTTGCATTGACATCATCCTCCATCCGACAGGAACATGTTTGTTTCATGGAAGCATAAGTGTCTGGTGTTTGCTATTCTCATGGGTTTCATGGTTATGTCTGAATTCAAAGTGGAAGCGTCAAGGTTGCCCAAGGATTTTTGGGCACCCATGTTGCCTAAGAAGCTTCCATCACCTTCATCGTCTCCTTCTAGAGGAACCAACTCCGTTTCGTCATTGGCTTCAGCATCTGCGGAGGAGGTTGATAAAAACTTAGCTTCATCAGATGGGAAAAATTGGTGAAGCTTGAAGATCTGGGTATTCATGAGCTACGATCGATTGATGTACAAAATCAAAGACTTTTAGCGACGGAAAACACGTTGTATATATATAGGATCCATTTGCTGCTAACCCGTAAGAGCTCATGCACTATGTATAGCTTACTTGGTGCGGTTTGGTTGCATATATATAAATACATTCTGTGCTGAAATCAGACACTGTTTTGCATACAATAATACATTTAGCTTCTGAAATTATTCTTTCACCTTGTATTTACATAAGTAAAATATTTTCGTGGTTTATAGATGTTATTGAATTATAATTAGTATATGGTTATAAACTCGAGCTATATGTGGACTATTTTTATTATTATTTAAGTCTCTCTCTCTCTATTTGTATTCTTGAAAATTATAGTAACCAATCTCAAGTTTGTCAATTTTTTTAAAAAACTAAGCATTTTAGTTTTGTTTTTTTTTTACAGAAAAGTAAGTATAGAAAAAAAATATTTCAAAAAATAGGTATACGCTCACCTCTCTCTCTATATATATATTTGTATTCTTGAAAATTATAGTAACCAATCTCAAGTTTGTTCCTAGTTTAGGTTAGGACATAGACTCAAGATCTCCTTAGCTGTCATCTAACGTATTGGTGTAACAAATTATATAATGTGTTATTCGCTACTCATAAACTAAAAATGTGCGACATAACCAAATATTTTATATGTATTAATTTGTGAGTGAAGATACATCTTAATACGATCAAACATACATGTTTATTATTATGCTAATTTTCTCTAGATCATACTTAGGGCAATGTGATGAAATTTCTATGCCATCAAAGGGGTCTTGTTTTGTTGATGCAAGTCAACATTGATATCTTAGTCAAAAAGAAATAAAGAAGAACAAAACTGGATAATTTTCATTATTAAATAAATACTATTCAAGTACTTCAATACTTTTATTCATACAACTTCTTAAATGGTAACTAGGTTAGCAACTCCAATGCAATTGATATTTCTTCACCAAATACATAGACTGAAATAATTATGATACAAATTGAAATAATCATATTTTATCATACTAAAATTGTTTCAAACTAACATATCTACTTTATGGGTATGTAATAATTTTGTTTGACTTTGTTTATTAAAAAACTCTTTGTTCATATATGGTGTTTTCCACGACTTTATTATCACTTTAACTCATTAAATATGCAAGATTCTCAAAGAATTTGGGTTGTTCAAACAGCCTCACTGCGGAATGTTGGGCCATCCGAGACGGACGGCTGTTGGCAAAGGCACTCAGATTGAAATTTATCCATCTTTAAATGGACGTCCTCTCAGCCCATAAGGTAATCTCTGATGAAAATATGTCAAATAAAAAACTAATGCCGATAATTGCGAATTGCAGGAAGCTATTAATGCAGTTCGAAAGAATGAAGTTCATACATATTTTTCGAGAAGCAAATGCGGTAGCGGATATTATGGCGGGTATGGCGCTCAAACAACGGCATGTGTTTGAAATTCATAGCTCACCTCTGAAGGAAACTATTAACGCGCTCCGAAAAGACGTTGTTGGCTTTTCTATTTCGCGAATTGTTAAAGTTAGCTAGTTTTGGTTGTGTAATTTGAACTTGGGTGATTAGTTGTCACATATAGCGGTTATTTTAATCCATAATTATAAAAAAAAACTCATTAAATATTCATGCTTCAACAATGTTAAAACCCAATGTTGTTGATGATACAAATAAACTTAATGTACGTACATCATGCATGCCCTGAAACTATATCAAGTATCTTCTTTCCTCCCAACTTGAGGATCAAGAATGTCAAAGAAGTGATTCTCCTCCATGGAAATGATGAAGTGCATGGCTAAGCTTCTCCCCTCTTCTGCCCTTAGTAAAGAGAAGAGACGGACATTTTGGAATGGGTCCTCTCTGAACCCAGAGAATGAACGGACGGCCGGCCATGCATGTGATATACCGGCTGGCCATATCACTTAGATGTCGAGATGGAAAAGTTGAAGTTATCTTTCTCATTTACGAAAGCATAGCTGCTGATAGAAATTACCAAAGGAGATATTGTAGAGCCCCCCTTATGTTTCGTGGGAGAGGTGTCGCAGGTAAAGTTGTTCGGTACTCGATATCCGGAACAACGCATCAGACATAAAAACTGACGTAACTCTGATTTCCTGTTTATTGAATATCATCGTAACCCTAGATTGATTATTTTAGTTCGTAAGTGCTTATCTTCTTACTTATTTAGTTCATAAGAGACTGCACATGATGCTCAATCGTTGTCACAGTACATAGATAATGAACTCAATGTGTTCTTGTTTGTCAAAAACAGCACCTGTAAATGACCGGTTACCTTTGATATACCGAACAATTTGTAGAGCTGCATCTATGTGCAACTTGTTTGGTTTATGAACGTATTGGCTTAGAGTTTGCACTAAATAGGCAATATTTGGCCTCATAATGGTAAGGTATAGAAGTCTTCTCACAATCCGTCAATACATATTAGCTAGTAGTGAGCTTGAGATTTTGCATCATTGGAGTTGGAACATAAGTTGCACCTGCTAAATCAGATTCAGATATCAATTCAAGTGTGTACTTGGGATGATTTAATACAGTGCCTTCAATCAATCTAGTTATCTCTAACTCGAGGAAGTAACTAAAACTCCCAAAGTCTTTCAGTTGAAAATGCGATTGTAAAACATTTTTTACATCAGCAATCAGTTTCATATCTAACCCACTGATTAAAAGATCATCAACATAGATCGACCAATAGGTGTACTTGTTGACTACCTTCGATCTTACAAAGCAAGGAGTAATCAAACCTGCTTTGAGTGTAACCAACCATGATCAAACATAGTTTGTATGAGTTTTAAGTTCCATTGTCACAAGGCTTGTTTTTGACAAATTTAATTGTTTATGACCATTTAATGACTTCAATAATTTGCACACCAAACATGCTTTGTAATGCTCCCAGGCTCTATATGCATTATACTTTACCGGATAAATCGATTTACAACCTATGGTTTGCTTGGATTCGGGTAGAACAACAATGATCCAAATATGTTGTAAAGCAGAAACTTCAATGTGCATTGCTTCCATCTATTTTGGTGAATTGTTAGCTTCTTCATTAAACGTTAGTGGTTTGTGGATCCGATAAATATCATTCAAATAACATTGACAATGAGATAAACCAGCATAATGACAGTTCAAGGCATAATCAACAGTTCAACTATATGGTTTTCGAGCGTGATTGAACTGCCTTAGAGGAAGCATCTTAAGAGGTTAAGATTGCACCTGTGATAATGATGTTGGTTGTTGTTGTTGCCCTACTATCATTTTTGTCTCAATGATGGAGTGACCTTGGTATGATTGTTCAACAAACCATCATCATCCCAAACAACATATGTATTTAAGCTTGAGCTTTTCTCACATAACTCTTTGAACTCTTTACCATATATCTGTTATAAAGGGAACTATGTGCTCTTTGAAAAGAACACCACGACTCTAAAAACAATTGTCAATATTAAGCAACAAATACCCATTTTGAGAGGGAAAATACCCGAGCATAGCATAAGGAATGGATCGTGAACTGAATTTATCAGCTTTTGTAATGAGATTAGTGAATGTGGCAACAAGCAAAGGGATCCAAAAAAGCATAAATGTTGCAGATCAAACCTTTTCTTATATAAGGTTTCAAAAGGAGAGCTTAAAGGCTCTAACAACCTCCAGCAAATGGTGGTGTTTACGCTACTTCATTTTTTTGTTGTGTATGGATGCAACTTGTATGATGTAATACTCCAAGACAACCCCCCAAAAAATCTAATTGCAATATTTAAGAACTCAAGTCAGGTCGATAAACCTTAACTAGTAGACTGAATTGGAATTGATCATGCACACAAACCTTTTAATGTGCAAAATAGTATAAGTTTTTGATCGCATAAAAAAATCTAAGTTGTACAAGTACTTCAACAATGGTCAGGAAGTAACGGAAACCATTAATAGTAGTAAGGGGTCTATACCGACAAAATTCTCCTTTTTACCGATGAAATTTCATCGTCGACAAAAGTCAACATTTTGTTGGCAAAAATCAATTCCGGTAAAACTTTCGTCAGTGAATGCCCCATCGGCAAAAAATTTACCGGCAAAATAAGTCACAAATATATTGTCGCTAAAAATAATTTATTTGTTGACGGAATTGTTGTCGGTAACAATATGTTTTTCATCAACAAATTATATTTTTGCCGACAAAATCGATTTCGTCGGCAAAGTAAAAATCGTAACTTTTACTGACGAGATCGTCGGCAAAGACATTTTCACTGGAGAAAGGTGAAATTGTCGGCAAATACTTTTTTACCGACGAAAAACGTTTTGTCGGTATATACTTTTTACCGACATAAAATATCGTTAGTAAAAAACTTCATTTAAAGAAAAACAAATAAATTTACAAACAGAAAAACAATGCAAGCTCAAACAGAATGCAATAAAAGGAATAATGACACAACATAAGACATATCACTCAAACTGCAGTGCACTAAACTAAATATATTGAAGAGAAACATACCATTTTTACTCTCCAAATATATACACAGAAGCAATTCAAATGCAACCAACAACGGTATTGCCACAATCGCATGACAAGGGGCCCACTGTCGAAAGAAATACACAATAGCAGAGTGTACAAAGTTAATTTTCCAAAGAGGTATTAGAGACCACAAACTTGAATTATTGAGAGCTACGAAAACCTACATTTCGGTTATGAGGAACATATAGAGCGGGCAATGAAAATTTGCCACGTGCTATAACTGAATGAAACAACAAAAGTGGGAAAAATACTAACCTGCACATATATCCTTGTTTATGTTCCGAAAAGATACAAAACCTACAAAAGAAATGGTGGATTAGCCCAAGCACTTGCATCCACTTTTTCTCTTGAAGACAATTCTAATATATATGGAAGAGAATATGGAAACTTGACGCCTAAAAGAAATTCTTCAATCAATCTGTTAGCACAATTTGTTCAGAGTGTATAGAAAACAGCAAAAGCAGCATATAGCAATACCACTAACTTTAATTTGAATGAGGCATTGTACTGGAATCCCTCAGATTGAATAAGTGAAACTTCAAATATGAATCCCCTATTATTCACCATAAAACATTACAATACCAGTAAATCTATGAGGAATGGGAACGGTAGCACCCTGCAACTTCCTTCCCCTAAAATAGGCTTCCCGAACTGTTAACTCATCCATCTCCGTTCCTACAACCACCAAAACAAAAATCTGAATCGCATTTCTAGAGACAAACATGACCTGTTCCAGTAAAATGTCTTAGCACGATGGTATTACCGGTGGATTTGGGCTTGAAATAGTCAGAGACGGTGCAGGGTCCGTCGTAATTGATGTTGCAAGGAAGCATGTGAACACCCCTGTCAATATCAACCAATTCCGACGAGTCCACCAAATGAATGGAATTAGGTGCCGCCGGAGAACCGTCCATGAGATCTTGCTGATCCTACCTACGCGTCTCTCACGTACTTGCTTGCATCTGTCGTCCGGGAAAACCTCTCCGATTCTTTGCATCTGAAAAAGGAACAAACAACGAAAAAAAGTGAGGAGACAAAGAGCGTCTGTTGTGCTTATGGTTTTTAACAATTCAAACATTATTATTGCCGACGAAAATTACATATAGTCGGTAAAGATATATTTTTGGAGAGGAATATTAAGTTTCGTTGGTAAAATTTAGAGTTGATGTATTTATTTGCCGATGATATGTTAATATGGTCGGTAAACACCTAATTACCAACGATAATTGCATGTAGTCGACAAAGATATGAAATTTTACCGACGACATTACTGAATTTTGTTGGGTAAAATATATTTTATCGACGAAATTTGATATTATCGGTATAATAATTTTTTCCCGACGAAAATTAAATTTCGTCGGTAAGTTAAGATTTACCGATGATTTTTTTCCCGTCGGTAAAGAGTGGAATTTCAGTACTGCATACCATGTAGCTAGCTAGATGGTATCCAAATATCCATGTGCCCTAAATCAAAAGAAAATCGAGTACGAGAAATACTGGTAGGAAAGGTTAATCTTATTTGTCGGACAATTGAACATATCATATACGGTGTGTTTCTTGCATGAAATTCGGAATAAGGAATACAAAATAAGAAATAGGAATAGTGAATAAGATATAAAAATATGAAGTTGGTTTTTTGGTGGAATGGAATGGAATAAAGAAATTTGTTCTTTATTTGGTGGAATTATATATGGAAGTGGAATGGAATGTGGCAAAATGACATATTTTCCTCTCCTTGTATATGTATAGTATATACTACAATTAATTTGTATTAATTAATAATAAAAACTCTTAAATATAATTACTAATAATTAAAAAATAATTTATTTAATCATTTAATTAAGGGTTAATTACTTAAATGGTTACGCATGTTTGACCATTGTGCAGAATGGTTACACATGTTTCAAAATGTGATTAATTGATTTTGCTATGTGACTAAATGGTTACACATATATTTTTTCCAGTGTGATTAATTTGTTACTCCGTCAATCGCCGTTTAACTTTTCCGTTAATTAATTTTTTAAACATATTTATTTATTTATCAAATAACTATTATGCCCTTCTATTTTTTAATGTTCATCTTCAGCAATCACTCTAACCCAGCGATTGACGGGATCAACATCAGGATCTTGGTGAACAATCTGGGTTTCTTCAATCTGGGTTTCTTCATCGTCCTCTTCCTGCTGCGAGACGATTGGCGGGAACAGCTGGCGGATAGCTGAGGAGGTAACACAGGGAATTATTTATAAGATTCAGCCTAATTCGGTGTCCGAGGAGAGGAGGCGAGCTGTGATTGATTACGTTCAGAGACTCCTCAGATGATGTCTTCGTTGCGAGGTGGATATGCATGAATTTTAGTTTGTTGGAAATAACTCATCTGCTTTATTCTTTATGATTCTACTCATGTGCAAGAAACGAAGGAGGATGAATCAGGTTCTTCAGCACCTCCTCGTCTTCTGCAGTGAAGAATCTGGTTTGGGGGATTTGGAGACTCAGGTTTGGGAGATCTTCTGCAGAGGATGAATCATGTTGAACAATAGGTAGGCCGTACAGGTTTGGGGGATTTGGAGAAGCTCTGTTTGGGGAATTTGGAGAAGCTCTGTTTGGGGAATTTGGAGAAGCTAGTACAGGTTCAATTGGGGATAGAATTTTCTCAAGCTCATATGATACATGTTCTTCAATTTGAGCTGATAGAATCTTCTCCAGCTCAGACGATACATGTTCTTCAATTGGAGCTGTGGAAGAACAGCTCGGTTTCTCCAAGCTGTGGAACAATAGGCTCAGGTTACCAATGGAAGAACTGGGTGGAGTGAATAACATTTTTTTCAATTGAATGTAAGGGTAATTGAGTCATTTTATGTATCTAAATAGTGACTTAATGAGAAAAATTGATGATGAACAGTAGAAAAACCAATTAGTCACATAGCAAAACCAATAAATCACATTTTGAAACATGTGTAACCATTCTGAACAATGGTCAAACATGTGTAACAAATTAAGTAATTAACCCTTTAATTAATCTTAAAGGACAATCTCTTGTATCTCCATATATTATAATAATCCACAATATAATCAACAAAAGAACATGACAAATATTTCTTCATATCCCTTATAAACGAGAATTGGACGGAAAGGGTGATTTTTCACCGAGTCCGAACATTAGGACTAAAATTTTAAATTTTAAACATTAAGGGGAAATTTTAAATCCGTGTCAAATTTTAGAGGACCAACTCATATTTTATCCTTAAAATAATATTCGCTTACACCGTGGGGTTAGAGCATAAGGGGTAAAATGCTAACCATGGATATTTTTATATTTTCAGCTCTCGAACTCGATATAAATTATATTACGATGGTTAAGAAATTTATGAGGATAAATAACACTCTTAATGTCTCATCTATTTATATATATATATACTCTTAATAAGTAACAATCAAAGTAATTTGGTGTAACAATTAGTATAATAGAAACAAAAATATAGTATAACAATTATAAGGTTATTAAAAATTTATGAAATCAACTTAAGATGATGTAGCACTATGTTAATTCAATGTCTCATATTTGAGTTCTAGAAATGGTAAATCTTTCTAACTCCTTTATTCCTTACGACAAATGAATATAATAATAATAATGATTAATTGACTAATTGATTACTTATATTTATTTCATGTTTCTTTTTAGTTATTTTTCCATTATTAAATATATTTTTAGAATGTAACAAATTAGTCACTTCTTAAATTGGTCGTCCATTTTTTCTAGTTAATTATTGTCCCATAAAAAACACATGTTTTATTTTTCATTTTAACATTAAATTAAAGAATGACCATTTTATCCTCATCCCTTAATCTCTTTCGCAGTATCTCTTCAGCAACATCTCTTCACCCTCTCTTCCAGCCGAGCAGACAGACATGTCCTTTCCTTCCTTATTGCTGAAAATCTCATCGGTGAAAGGGAGGAACCTTGCCAGCAGCTCTGCTAATGGCGTTAGTCAAGAATCTTTTTGAATCTCTCTCCTCGCTTACATTTCCCAACATAGTTATCAGAACCGGACCGCACCGACGGCCCGACTAGGAACCAGCCCCTTATCCGATTTGATTCAGATAAAAGACCGTTTTGCAAATGAACAGTATTTGAACTGGATTGAACCAGACGGTTTTTGAAAAATCGGACGGTTTCCGGTTCACTCTTTTAGGGGGAGTTTTTTGTTTTTAACAAAAAAACGATCGGTTTAGAAGAGTTGAGAAGAGAAAAGAAGAAGAAAGAAGAGAAGAAGAAGTAATAAGAGAAGAGAAGAAGAGGAAGTAAGAATAGAAGAGTAGAAGGTGGAAGGAGAAAGGGAAAGGGGGGAGGTGCGGGAGCTCAGCCGGTACCATAGAGCCGTAGTTTGTGGAGAGGGGCGGGAGGTAGGGTGAAGGGCGGGGTGGGGGTGAGTGGGTGGGCAGGTGCTGGGGTGGAGGGCTAGGGTGCGGACAACGGTGGGGTGGCTAGGTGGAGGGGGCAGGGAGAGGGGGAGAGGGGGAGAGGAAGGGTGAGGGGCGGGAGGTGGTTGTGGAGGGGCGGGTGGGTGGAAATTATAATATAATATAAACAGGAAGTTATAAACTGGATTGAACCGGGCGAATCAGGAACCGCCCCCCTTGCCGGTACGATGGTCAGTCCAGTTTTGATAACTATTCTCAGACTCAGCAAGTATGACCTAGTCCGGTAGCGGCAGAAGAAGTTAAAAAAAGAATGGAGCATAGTTTGTATTTTATTTAATAAAATAGGTACGTACAAGCCACATGCTTTATTAATAGAACAAAATTAATAACATTAATGATTTGAATTAAAAAAATAATATATATATATATTATTAATTACCAGAAGTTTAGATTAAAAAGTAAAATATTAACTGACTACATATATAATTTAGTAAAGTTTTTGAATAAATTGTTGTCTTTCATTTCCATTAGATCCTGAATATTTTCATAAAGTGACTATGTCAGCAATAAATTTATGAAAAGTAAGTACCGACAGAAATGTTTTGGAAAATTGTTAATAGGCGTGTTCTATACTTGCACCAAACTATTACGTGCTACCATTTGTAGCGAAATTAGTCCATACACTATCATCGGTAGCGAAAAATAAAAACGCTACTGAGCCAATTATTTGCGGTTGACACCAATTATTTGTTGTTTTTGTGCACAAATTTCACTTATTTAGGTAACTTGAGTGCTGAGAGTTCAACACGCCTTCCTTTCTTAGCAGCTTCTTCAGTCCTTCTTACTCTTCTCCACAAATTTTCTTGGAGCATATTCTAAGGTATGTTACAATCTCATTATGTATTCTTTAATGATAATGTTTTTAAATTTGTTAGCAGTTATATTTACATAAATATTAGGTTAATTAAAAGACGAGCACAACTGATACAAACTTTGATAATAGTAATTATTTAGGATCAAACATGACAAAGATTGGTATCATTTGCTTGTACGATGACAAAATATTATCTTAGAATGGTGGTGAAGTCTATGTGGGTTGTACTTCTAGTATTACTATAACCACCTTGGATATATCTCTTTCTAGACTCAAGGAAATTATATGTATGAAGTGCGTTTTGCATGATGTTGAAGCTAGGTCTATTAGCATTTCATATAAATTTACAGATACTAATGGACTTTGCAAGTTTGTACAGATTCGATCACAAAGTGCATTGTCTTTCACTCTATAGTTAAGCGGTGCTAATCGATTTACTGTTTTTAGCGTGTCTGGAGGAATTAACTTGAGGCCAAACATTACTCATAGTCATGAGACAGTGAATGTATTGCATGGTCACACCAATGATCTCTCTGATGATGAGGTCAACGCTGATGCACTCTCAGATGCTTGGATAAATGAAGAAGATCCATATATTGAGCATTTTATGGTCACATTGATGAAGACATCAAAGAGGTGTTTGACTTTGGCGAGATCTAGTAGAATGTTGCTCTATACCATCGGCATTAAATAGCTGCTAAAGGAGTATTTGCCGTCACTAACCTTTAGCAGCGGGCTAAGTCTCGTCAGGATAGGTCCCGTGGCTAAAGGTCACTCCGACGGTAAAACGCCGTCACTAAAAGGTCTGCCGCCACTAAAATCTTGCCGCCACTATAGGTCGACCACATTCAGTGACAATGATTGTTGTCACTATATACACTTCATTAACAACGGTAAAATTTGCTACTATATAGTTCTATTAACATCATAATATGTTGTTACTAAATATGTGTATTTAGTGACTACAGATCCACCATTAAAAGTAGTTTACACTGTCATGTAATGTTGTTGCTAAACACATGTCTTTAGTGATAACAAGTCCACACTTGAACATATCAGTTTATGTCACTGCTTAACACAGACTTTTTGCGTCCACAACAATTAATCATTGTTAAAAACAAACTTTTGTGGTGTGTTTTTATTAATTATCTAGTTATTGTTATATGATATGAACTACACAATATATTTTTTAAAACATAATATATTATTTATCAAAGTATATATATACATCTTAATAAACATCCAAACTACAAACTTACAATAAATTTGAATGTAAATACATAATTTTCTAAATTGGATGAAGACCTAAAACTAATATGCTTTTATACTTGAGATGGTTGTGAATCCGGAATGTCGGAACTACGAACTTCATCTTCGTCTCTAGTTCACGATCCCCTACATATAGAAAGGAAACACAATAAATACAATAACAAAATCATGAAACACAATAATCTCAAACACACTAGTGTGTGAAACAAAGAGTTATCATCTTTTTGCACCGATGATCATGGAATTGCATCATCAGTTATAAGATGATGCTTTCCCACATACAAAGAAAACATAAACTACTTAAGCATATAGGTTAGTCAGTTCATGCATTTCCGAAATTAAAACCAAACTTGTAGCAAACCGATGTGCTTGATTTTTACAAACTTGATATTCACATGTTCAACTATGTATTTGCAGAAAAGCGATGTGCTTCCCCTAATTTTTGAAGTTCCATAAAATGCAAAATCTTACATTTGCATCAGCTATTGTGTCAAATCTCGGATAGTTGATCCATTCATTGTTCTCTCCATACCCTAAAAATTAACCCATCAGACAGTAGATTAGACAAACACAAATGACCAAAGAACAAGTAAATCTTCATCAATATGTTCATACCAAATTAAAAGCTTACCTCCATAAGAGTATGGAGTAGATGGATAACCATTTGAAAAATAACCCACATTCGGGTCAATCTACAATGAGGCACCACTGCTACATAAGAATTGAAAGGAGGGGACATGGATTGATGAGTTAATGTCATATTAGAAGGAATAAGTCATGTTACATTATTGAAATATAAGAGTGGGTTGGGCCATAAATCCTCCTTAATTATCTATGCAATCTGCAAGAAAATGTTCATGCAAGTTACATGGTAAATTATAAATTGCATGGTTGAAAGTATGAAGCTTTTGGGCCAATGGGCTAAAATCTACCTCATCATTAAGTGCGTCAATAGACTTCTGTTCATCATCCTTGAACCACAAAAAGAAGCTGCAGAACAGATTATTATTCACTTGATTTTCAGTTTCAAAATCAACAAACTCACTACTAGTTTGCATTACTATGATCTTAATTCACGTACAAAAGCATATAAAAACTAGTAAAGGACTCTTTAGCCAAAGGTGGTATTGAAAAAGACAGCAAATATTTGTAAACAAAAGGACAAGGAAGAATGATTCCAACATCAAGTTGAAAAATGAAATACATAGGACCTTCTGCAGAGAATGTTGTTCTGAAAACGATCAATTGATGAAATTCTAAATCATCATAATTCTAATTGGATCCTATTTGTGACTTAATGCTTGAATGATGTGGCAGAATGAAAACCGTAACTTTGAAATGAACTTATTACTTTGTGCCCCCCTCTAAACGAAAGGTTAAATACCTTTTCATATCATCAACAAGAAGCGAGCAGTTTATAACTGTGACTTTTAAATAAACAATTAAAAAAATCCTTTTTAAAAACTATTTCTTTATTTTTTGGGGGTGAAAGTTTTTTTATACTCGACAACTCTCCAACAAAAAATAATTTTCTATAACAGATGCCTCTCATTGTAGAAGACGTAGGAAATTTAAAAAGAAGCTGCAAAACAGATTATTATTCACTTGATTTTCAGTTTCAAAATCAACAAATTCACTACTAGTTTGCATTACTATGATCTTAATTCACGTACAAAAGCATATAAAAACTAGTAAAGGACTCTTTAGCCAAAGGTGGTATTGAAAAAGACAGCAAATATTTGTAAACAAAAGGACAAGGAAGAATGATTCCAACATCAAGTTGAAAAATGAAATACATAGGACCTTCTGCAGAGCATGTTGTTCTGATAAACGATCAATTGATGAGACCAACACAGCAAGACTTGGAAAGATCAGCAATCCACCAAGACATAAATGAAAGCTTCATTCACCAAGAGACTCCATAAAATTGAACAAATTTTAAAATGTCTCAAGTAGAATGTAATGACTTACAAAGGTTACAGAGTAACCCGATTTCACGTATTTTGAATCTTCCACATCAAGGGAATCTAGGTACTTAAATATCTAGGAAGAAGAACATGATCGCAAAAACCATTAGCAAGGAGAAAATAAAATGTAGCCAACAAAAATAGTCCCCCAAAATATCGTCACACAATCAATAAGAGAGCCAACATATCTACTGAGAAACAGTTCCATCAGTATGAAATTCAGAACAAAGAATCAGCAGGAAATGTGAAATTCGCTAAATTCATCATGCTATAAACCCAAAATTGGAATGCCACATTCAGGAATTTACAATCGAGAGATAAAGAGTACCTGCCAGCTGAGAGTGACGGAGTACTCAAGCTTCTGGAAAACGTAGCTGAACCAAGGTGGGAGGGAAACCATTGGGGGGAAGCTGAACTGGAGCTCGATTTAATTCATCCTTAGCTTATCGAGGTGAGGGACGAGGCGGCTAGCTGACGCGAGGGACAACATGACTACGACTACCACGACGAGGACGAGGCGGAGAGATGGCACAAGGGAAGACGCGGCGACGAGGACCACGGCGAGGACGAGGCGGAGAGCTGACCTAAAAGTAGAAGAGAGAATGAGGAAGAGGTGAGGAACAAATAGCTGAAATTGTTTATACATAACTTTCAAATTTACTGACAAATTTGAATTATTTCAAATTTAAATCAGTGACGACAAATTCATAACAGTGTCGGGTAGAAACCGAAGTTGTTTATACATAATTTATAACAACTACATTAGACACTAAATAGACGTTTTTATAATAAATTTTCCGTCTGTTACTGATTGTCTGTATTAATGTCGATGTTGTCTTGACACAGATTTATTTTCAAGTTAAACTATTCTACAATGGAAAAAGTCCACACAAAACATGAGTTTTAGTTGCGACAAATTATTTGACACTAAATCAGTTGTATAACTACGATACTAAATGTCGACACAAAATACTTTATCTAACGATAGCATTTAGTGACAAGAAATTTAGTCTGCAGTTGTAGACCAACATTCTTGTAGTGAGAATTCATACAATGTACATGGAGGTGACGATGGTAGAAGTAGCTCCTGCAACTTGTAAATGATGCAACCCACTGCTGAAAATTGGATTGATAGTAACTGGATTGACAACTTTCAATCAACAAATGAGTGGGGTATGGATGTTGATGAACCGTCGATTGAAGGTTTGGTAGTAAGGACGAGTTATCTGTCGCTATGAGAAGATGACACATAGTTAATTCTAAGTTTTGGATTGTTGAGTCCTCCAATCCAAAATTAATTGTCTTCAAGTGTAAATTTGATCCCACAAATTGTCACGGGTCATTGAGAGGAAGTCTTTTTAAGCATACTGGATTATGGAGAATATCAAAATTGCATTCTCCACATACATGTGCAAATGAAGTCCTCACTGAACAACACCAAAACATCGATTGCAAGTTGATAGCGTCTTTGATCAGCCAACACAGCTGAAAGGAAGTCTTTTTAAGCATACTGGATTATGGAGAATATCAAAATTGCATTCTCCACATACATGTGCAAATGAAGTCCTCATTGAACAACACCAAAACATCGATTGCAAGTTGATAGCGTCTTTGATCAGCCAACACAGCTGAAAGGTATGTTGCAACCAACACAGCTGAACCCCAACTGAACTGTGTTAGTTTTTCTAAATCTCATAGTAGGGGCAAGTAGATCAACAACACTTTGTTGTAAAGTAGTCATCTTCACAAAATCTTTACGGCATTGTAGATTCAGGCCTAGCAATTCAAGACACACAACAACCATGTCTTTCTAAGGTGCGTAGTCATCAGTTACGACATTTCTGTGTATTCGTAGTTCTAGTAACACGACTACATCCTCAAGTGTGATCGTCATCTCCCCTTGTCTTAGATGGAAAGTGTGTGTCTCGGGCCTCCAGCGCTCGCACAATGCCGTCAACAATTTAGGATCAAACTTGGGATGTGACATAATTACTGCGTCCCATAAGTCAATAGTTTGCACAACTGCTTTAAGCTATTCTGATATTACATTTTCCTCTAAGTTTAAACATCTAAATGTAATTTGTTGATGGTCACTCAGATCTGAGGAACGATGTTGATGTTGTCCTCAAAGTATTGATTGGTCCAACGTTTAAGACATTTTGGCCAAACGACTAACTTGACATCGTTACCTGTAGTGACATGACAGCTCTACAATTAAAGAGTACCAATTTTAAATTTCTAAAAATTTATATTTTCTCCACAATATTTTTTAATAATCAGTATCTAATAATTCAAAAAATAATAATAATACATCTAATTAGCACAATAATTAATAATAATATAACTAATTATCACAATAGTTATTAATAATATTCTTAATTAGCACACTAATTTTTTATAATATGTTTAACTGACACAAATATAATGCGTCATATATTAAAATAAAAAATTGGGAAAAAATAAAAAATTAAAGAAGGTATCGGACCTTGGCGAGGGGTCTTGAAAGGCAGGGCGGAGTCACTGCCAAGGAAATCTACGACGAGGGGCGATACAGACAAGCTTCGTCTGGTCAAGTGTTTCGTCGGGGAGGGAGATTCACAGCGGGGGTGGGGGGTGGGTGGGGTGGGGTGGGGGGTGGGTGAGGGGAACGAAGGTTGTGTTCCGACTAAGAATGAGCTTACGACGAGGATAAATCTCCAGCAATGATGACGACTACCAGTGGGTGCAGTCAGGTAACAGGGATGGGGCATGACCAGTTGGTGCAACACTTCACGACGAGGGCAAATGAGTTTTCGGAAGAAGAGATGAGAAGGGAGGGGGGCTGCGACACAAGGAATTTCCATAGGAAGAGAAGAAGGGGGTTGCGGCTGGATGTGAGGGAGAATGAAGGGGGTGACTTAAATGGGGCTGGGTTAGGATTAGTGAACGAAACGAAATGGTTGCGGCGAAATGGCTAACGGTGCTGAAGAAATATAAAACTTTGTCGTTGAGTGCTACCTGTGGTAACGTTTTAGTACCAGACGCTACCACATGTTGCGTTTTCAAAAAACGCAACCACCAAGGCGCATTTTCAAAAAAAACTACATGTGGTAGCATTTTATTCTAGACGCTACCACATGGAGCGTTTTTTGAAAAGACGCTATGTGAACAGCTACGCGTATACACATTTGAGAAAGTTTAATGTATTATTAACGCTACGTTAACAGCTATACATGTTACTCTTCAAGTGAGAAAGTTTAATGTATTATTTCATCTGTTACTCTTTCTTAATATGGGGTATCAAGATTAGTTACGAAACTCATTTGGAATTGTTCCTGGTTGATGGGAATCAATCTTAGTTGTCGTAGATTGATTCACGCATCTATAAAACGGGATGGGTGAATGTATTCACCAGAATTCTTCTCTGACGCTTAAATAAGTATTATATATATTTTGAGATAATACTAAATTTAAAGGACACTACACGAGAATAGTGAGATAACGACTCAAATACTATTGAGTTGTGAATAATTTATTTATCTGATTATTCACGACTCGATCATGGATTAGCCGCCATTTTATTTTTTAAAAAATAATTTATCTTTCGTGGCTCAAATTTCAGAGCCGCAAAATAAAAGAAAATTAATTTATTTTTGTCGACTTCTTTTTTGAGTCGTACTATTTTTAGAATTATTATTATTTTTTCTTTCACTATTTTTTACGGGTTAATCACTATTCAGCCGTAAAAAAATATTGCGTCTCAAATGTCAAATCCACGAAATAAAAGAAAATTAAATCCTTTATCACGTCTCATTTTGTTTCAGCCGTGGAAAAAAAATATATTTTCACAGCTCAAAATCCTCACCTTCGCGCTCAAAACCCTCACTGTTCAAAATTTTCACAGCTTCTTTGCCTCACAAACGTCACCTCCTTTCACATCTCATTTCCCTCACGGTTCAAAATTTTCAAAATCCTCACCTTCTTTCCATCATAACCTACAACCTTTCCCTCTCCTTTGCAGTCTTTTAACCTTTACCTTCCTCCTTTACTCGTCACCGGAAAGTAAACGAGGAGGAGGCTCGGTGGGATCCGACCATGGAGAAAAACTCCTCACGTCTATGGAGAAAATAATTCTCACGTCTTGCTTTTTCATCTTCAAGTCTCCCTCTTCCTTCGCTCTCTGTCCGGAGCTGGAAGTACCGTAACCTCAAGACAGAGAGGGGATATACTTCACCGGATTCTTGACCTCCTCCGCCATGGTTGATACCGCATTGTTCCCGATGTAGCCCAGGAACACAATAGAGGCTCCATTGAACACACCCGTTGCGCCGTGAGGGAAGAACCCTTACAGGTGGTGGTTCGGGTCACCTGGTACTGTCATGTTCTTCTACTCACCTTTGATGAACCCATGAGGATGATGAACACGATGAAGAGAATGTGGATCGCCGTCATGGCCAGGTTTATCGTTGAGTTCTCTTTCGTGCTTAAGACGAAACGAAAACAGAGACGATTGATAAATAAATATTCATGAAATGGAGACAAAGGAGGTCGGAGGTGGAGCCTAATGAGGTCGGAAGTGGAGCAGAAGAGGTCGGAGGTGGAGCAGAAGGAGGTTGGAGGTGGAGTACCGGCGACCGGTCGGAGGTGGAGCACTGAAGAAGGAGGCGGTTCAAATATAATTTTTTAATATATATATTTTTGACGCTAAAATAAATGAGCCGTAAAAAATAAAGAATAATTTTTTTTTCTATATATTTCATCTTGTGTTCAAGTATTAGGCGGGAGTTTATTCCTTAATATTTTATGAATCATGATTTCACATTTAAGCGAATTATGTAGTGGGTCATACTCTGAAAATGAGATTTGTGCATCGTATTGGAGGAAAGGGCGCGAATACTTTTAGTGTTAAGATTTTTAGTTAGGCGAGGGGTTGAAAGTTGTTCTCTTACGTGTTTGCTTTCTAGCTGAGTGTGTTTGTCAATGTTCATCGGAATGAGTGTTGAAGTATTCAGGGGTAGAGCTGTCAAAATATGACCCGACCCGAAAATGACCCGGAATCGACCCGGGCTCGGGTCATAAAAAAGGTGTGGCGGGTCATTTTCGGGTTGACCCGTCTGACCCGCCACAAGAGACGGGTCAGGTTCGGGTTGACTCGTCTGACCCGGACCCGACCCGCACAGTGATGCAAACAATTAAAAAAAAAAAACTAAACCTAAACTGATAGAGTGAGTTCTTCTCATTCATTTCTCTCGACAGGCCAAGCAGTAGCAGCTCAACTCTCCTCACTTCTCAGCTTCTCCTTCTCTGTTCGCCTAATCGGTGATCCTGCTCGCCTGCTCCTGCTCGCAGCTCGCCCACGGCCCGCCGTCGCATGCGCCCTGCTCAGCGCAGTGCTCGCCCACCTGCCTCGCCCTCGTCTGCGACCTCCCCTCGCCTGGTCGGTGCTCGCCCAGTGCTGCTTGTGCTTGCCTCGCCTCGTCAGAACTCATTTGCTTGTGCTGAAGGAAATCCCAAGGTTTGGAAGGCAAAAAATTATTAATACGCTGAGGTGGGTTCTTTTTTCCAGAAATGTAACTGAGATTTTATTTCTAATTTGTTTTGAATAAATGGTCGTCTCTTCATTCCAGAGAAGAACAAAAACAATCTTTTAGAATTTGTTCAGTGATTAGTAGAATGAGGAGCATTACTTTGACTGTAAACGTAATTGCGTACACTAGTGTGTTTTTTATTTTGGCCGAAGCGACACTAGTGTTCACTCTGCAATTATACAAATTAAATAAGGTGGGAAAATATCACTTTAAATACAATTTGCCGTGAATCAGTTATGTTTTTATAGGTATTTGGAACAGACAATAAGTAACAGGTTTTGGATTGAGTTTGTAACAGGTTTGGTGTTTGGGAAATTGAGGTGAGGTTGTGGGTTTAGTATTATAGGATGAAGATAGTGCAGTTCCAGTATGTTTCTTGGTCTGCAATGTTGAGAAGATGGTTGTCTATTATTTTTTTTGATGATTCGTTGGAGTCAAGCTCAGTCTGTTTTCTGCAATTGAGAAGATGGTTCCAGTATGTTTCTTGTGTTGCACTGACTGGATGGAGATAGAACTCCAGTCTGGACTTTGGAGGCACTACCGAAGGCGGGTCAGGCGGGTCGACCCGCCAACCCGTCAGGTCGGGTTCGGGTTGGAAAACCTGACCCGTACAGAACTGCGGTTCGGGTTGACCCGCACAGTGCAGCGGGTCAGACGGGTCGTGTCGGGTTGGGTCGGGTTGACCCGAATTGACAGGTCTATTCAGGGGTCGCCTAGTATCCAACACTTTTTCAAATTTGACATAAATACAAAATGAAAGAATCAGCCTTTACTAGTGGGCTGATTTTTATGAATACCTTCATTACTAATTTATGTCCAAGTTTATTTTAAAAGCTTTTTAATATCCACAAGAGTCATCCAAGGGTCAACAATCTAGTATGATTTAGGAAGTTGTCATCCATGTGGAATTCAATTCCGCATGGATGACAACTTCCTAGAATGATCAAATATAATATATATATTTTTTAATATTATTATTATTTGGAGCCTACCATACATGTAGCAATCTCTGTCTAATCCAATTAAAAAGTAAACCAGAAGGCAATGGATCTTTGGCATTGATGACCATGCCTTCCGACTGCTTACGAAATTTGTTTTGTAGATAGATTATCCAATTATTTTCTTTTTATAGTGCAATTGTCACGTCTTCCAATCGACAATGAACTCTTGCAAAACAGTAGGTAGTCTCGATTGTTGAATCTGGATGACTCGGGTTGTTAGATTCTGTTATTGTTTCGAACCTGTAAGGAAGAAAGTCTGGATTTTGAATGACAAAATCAGTGGGAGGTTATTGCATAACAAATATGTGAATTGAACCGTATTGATTATTTTTGAATGTTGGTAAGTTGAGTGTATTTATAGCAAGTGATTACTTTGTATCATGGTTGATATTACCTTCTCTTTGAACGATGAAACATGATTACTTTTTATCCAGACACGTGGTTGTATCGTATCGATAGTAGAAGTACTCATTTCGTACATTTAATATACCATGTACTTTTTATCCTCCCATCAGAGGAATGTACATAGATATCACCTATGTTGCTCAGGTTAATGCCCCCATTGTCTTCACAGCAACTCCTGTGTAAATAGACATGTACCTGGAACTTTGATCGGGTCACAATACAGGTAATCAAGTCTATGTCGATGCCACCGATTATATAATACAACACAAAATGCATAATGAATAGATACTAATTTATTGGGGGTTGTGGAGTGAGGGAGAGATACATACACAGAAAGATGAACAACAATTACGTAGGAAAATAACAAAGCCACTCAGTATCCCCTTTTTGAAACCGAGAAACCAACAACCATGCATGCATGTCAGATGTCTCCAATCACCCGACCCGACTAATGAGTTGGATTCTCTTCTAACACCACCCCTCTTGCGGCTTCTGCTTTGTTGGAGTTGTTATCAACAGTGTCCTGATTACAGCATCCTCTTCCGAAAAACGAAGCAAGTGAAGTAACGATAGACTTCCACACCATTGTCTTCACTAGTTTCCTCTTGGCTGGAATCACTCCTCTTCCTCTTCTGCGGCAAAATTCAGATCCAAAATCATCCTTCATCATCAGCTCAAAATTCTTAGTCTTATCCGCCATGGTTACTTCTTCAAACAGAAATATATAAAGGCAAGAAACAAAGAACTTCTGCGTCTGTAATGGTTCAGTCTTGCCGACCGATCTACTTTCCATATAAGAATTATGAGGTCATTATTTAAATTTTGAAACATTAAGAAAAGACATATGTCTAGTAGGTGGGCAATTTATGGCACGACACGATCTGCTTTAAAGCGTATATGGGTTTGACCTTAATGGATCCCGTGTCTAAACAACTCTTATACGTTTAGACAGGATTAATAATCGTGTCTAAACAACTCAGATATGTGGATATCTGTATAAACACGATAAAACACGATTAACTAATCGTGTCGTGTATACCTGTGACACGAATAAAGACACGGTTAACTAATCGTGTCTAATCGTGACACGTTAAGAAAAAAAATATAAAATTAATGTTTTTCGTGTTAATCGTGTCGTGTAACGTGTCGTTTCGTGTTTAATCGTGTAAATTCGTATCAATCAGGTCGTTCTTAATCGTGTTGTGTCGTATCGTGTCGTGTTAATCGTATCATATCGTGTCGTGTCTATCCATTATGTTTTTTGATTTTTAATTTCCAAGAAAGTTAAACGTGTACCGTGTCGTGTCACGTGTGATCTGCTACTTAATCGTGTCGTGTTTGATGTTTTGAGACACGTTTAGAAATTATCGGTTTAGACACGAAACCTGTTAAGACACGACACAATTAATAACACGATACGATTAGACACAACATGACACGATTGCCACTCCTAATGACTAGGGTTGATAACGGTGCGCTAAAATCCTGGAAACCAGGGTTATAACCGACGTTTATTTATATGCTTAACCGTAACATTATGGTGTAGTGCGGTTATGGTAATAAATTTTTTACCTGTAATGGTTATGGTTATGATATTTTAGTTATGCCATGTTTATTATATAATAGAAGGAGAATTTGGAGAATTTTTACTTTTCAAATTTCACGAATTAAGAATTCTAATACGAATATCTAATTGAATGGTGTTAGTGTTGAATATTTTTATTTGTCACATATATTTATGTATTTATTAAGATAATATTTATAGTTTTACTTTCACATGTGGTGAGTATGGATATACGGGTAAAACCGTGATTAATAAGTACGGTTATGAATATGATTACGGTATTGAAAAATGTATCCATAATGGTTATGGTTTAGGGTATGTAGTTTAAAAATATGGCATGTTTATAATATTTATCATAAGTGTACTATACCATAACCATTGTTGGTGCATTGTTGTTCATTTGACAAATCAAAATCTATGATGATGGTTCACACTTGAAGACACAACATTGGGGTTGGATATTCTTCCACTTTTGTCATCTTTATATGTATTAATTTGGCTAAATCACATAAAATGTTGACAAATAATTTTTTTATTGTATTCTCTCTCTCCTCATGTTAAATTAACCTCTTCTAATTGATACATGTCAACCTTAAATTTCTCATTACTAGGTGTTATGCCATGTAAATCACTTTAAAATCCTTCAAAGTCTTTCATTCATTCTCAAGATAAGTTTAAAAAACTCATATATTTTCTTTTTATTTCACATTATAATTATGATTTTTTCTTCAATGTATTTTATGAGGCGAAATTTGTATAATAATAAAATACATAATATTATATTTTATGAATATTAAGTATGCATATATTATAATTTACTTTTACAAATTAAAATTTAAATACATTTCATCTATCACATAATACTCTTCTTAAAATAAGACATAGGTCAGATATGAATATCACCTAGCTACTTTATTACAATAATATCAAAATAAATTTTAACAATATCACGAATCTAAATGTTATATATTTATAAACTCAATATAATTTACAATTAACAAAATAGATCAAATATAATATGTATACTAAAATATTAGATTGCTACTATTGTTAGAAAACTACTATTGTTTTTTTATATGTCCATTGATAGAAGTAATAAACCATAAAAGTTAAGTTAAGAGTAATATATGGACATTAAAATATTTGTTTTTACAATTTTATGATTTTTTTTATATATTTATAACTCAACATATATGTCAATTATTAAAATAGTATTTATATAATAAAAAGATGATATAATATTATTTTTACTAAAATAATTAAAAACATTAGTAATAATTTTAACAGTCTTTTGTAAACATAAGCACTAATATAAGTCTTCAAACTATAAAACAATTAATTTAAAATTATTAATAATTATTTTATTATTAATTGTTAATATTAGTTTTTATTATTGAGTCATGTATTTTAACTAATTTTATGAACAAATACACCTAATATATTTTATAATTCTTGTTTTTCATAATATAATTTATAATAACTTATCTATGTAATTAAATATATCATGTATTTTTTAATTTAATATTTTTATCTTAAACAATTAAAATTTATAATAATGAACTTTAAAAAATAATTATTATTGTCTATATTCACATCCAAAAATATATTTTTTTAAACGGTTAAATTCTAAGGAGCTACCTGGACTTTGGACGTTTTGCAATGGGCTAACCGAATTTTAAAAATTCAAAATTGGCTTTCTAAACTTTGGACAGTGGTCTAACGAGCTACCTCCGTCCAAATTACCGCCAATTCCTCACGAAAATGCACATTTGTCGCCCACGTGTACTTCTCTTCGCGGTAAAATGAGTCGTTTTATATAAAAAAAATCTCAAAATACCCTTTTCTCATATTCTTGGAAATGAAGACATTTTGCAGCCTTGGTCTTCTGTTAGTGTTTTTTTTGGTCAATTATGTTAGCTAATTAGTGTTGTTATATTTGATAATTTGCAGCATTTTTGGTTAAATTCAGCACTTTTGGTATTTTTGCAGCACTAGCGGTCAAATTTGTAGTGCTTTTCGATATATACTGTCAAATTTGCACCACTTTGCACCATAGTTATCACAACCGGACTGAGTCGAACATCTCTAGGGCGATTCAAAAGGTAAGATGAAATGTCATTTTAATATCATTCTAGCACATTTGCGAAGCTATATGCAAGTTAGCTTTCAAGGATAAACTACTGAACCCCGTGGAAGTCACCCAGAGCATTCTGCGAGATGCAAATGAATAATGGGAAGAACCCCCGCGAATCATCGAGCCACACCCGAGACCCGAATCCCGCATTTGGACACCGCCGGTTGTCGGGACTATCAAGTTAAACTGCAATGTCTCTTGGTGCTCACAATAAAAAATAGGGGATGTTGAGTAATTGCACGACGACATGAGAGTAGATGTGTGAGAGGGGAAGATGCGAAGTGCATGGAGGTAATGACCATTTTAGAAGTACTGCACTTGACAATTGACAGAGGATCGTATAGTATGGAAGTCGAGACCGATGTGAATAATGTTATCAATCAAATCCTTGGAAAGGAGATCTACTGGCGAACCAATTCAACCGTGAGACACATATTTTACGTCGCGAACACCACAATGAGTATCATTTGGAGGACGCTATTGAATAATGCAAATGAATGTGCTTATTCAATAGTCAAAATAACAAGAATGTATTTGCGTCTAAACAATTAAGTTTCACACCGTCCAACCTCTCTTTTAGTTTTTATTAATGGAGGATTTCTATAGTGATAAATAGTGAGTCAAATATTTCTTTAAAAAAAATATATTTTATAATGGTCTGCGAATGTACACCGAAAATATATGATGAAGGAAGATTCCATGTTCTGCAGATCCATTGCAAGATCTTCTTGACAACAAATTAAGATCTGTTGACCCCTCCTATTCGTTTTTTCAGATTCGTTGGACCATGTGGAAGATTTGAACATGAAGTTGAGTAGTTATTTAATTGATCAATTTAGATATTGCTCCAGAATATTCTTACCCAATCGGTTTAAGTTCTTCAATACTAGGTTGAGTTTTTACCACGGCTAACTGCATAGAATTCTGCATGTCATGCTACACACACAAGAGGAAACTAGGGAAAGGGTAGGGGTAGTAATTACCCTTTCTGTAAATCCCTCTACATGATTGAGGTAAATCTCGATGTAAATAATGACTCACTGCTCATAACAAACATTATTCTCATCTTCTACTTTATCCGTGTGTACACAAAATAATTAGAGGATGACTGTTGATTGGCATGCGGATATTTGATCCAATGGATAATTAATGACTTTTAGACAACAAAATCCGACCAGAGATTCATTCGACTCTCAAGTCTCAACACAACCGAAAGTAGTTGTAGGACCCATTCAAGATACCTCCTCGTTCGGGCAAATTAGGTTTGTATATGTTGAGGGAGTTGATATGAAGTTTACGAGTCAAAAATTTATTTCATTGTTAAAATAAGAGTAAATAATTAAACGAAACAAAAATTAAACCAAAGAATATAAATCTTTAAAAGACGAAATTATATATAATTTCCTTTTTTTTTATAATTTAAATTCACACTATACAAAAAATTGACCGAAATAATTGTTTTTCCAACTCCTACAACATGTTTTCGCGGAATAAGAATGGAATATGTGATACGGATTTCGTATGAAGTGTCTTAGAGATTTTAGGCAAAAAACTCGGATTTCCTAAGCCGGACGGGGTGGAAATACGAATAGGGAGCACAATGACTAAAATGCCCTAATTTATTTTATTTATTTCCAGAAGTGCCCTCCTTCAAAGCTTCGTGACTGCTTTAGTTCATCCTCACGAAGCTCGCACTGCAGCTACTTGAACTCACGAAGCTCCCACATCAGGTATGCTCCCACATCACGAAGCTCCCACATTGGTTACGAACCCAAAATGACCGATGTTGTTTTCACGGAATAAGAATGGAATATGTGATACGGATTTCGTATGAAGTTGTTTTTTTCGATGAATTAGACAAATTTGGCATACGAAATCCTAGAGGGGTAGTCTTAGAGATTTCAGGCAAAAAACTCGGATTTCCTAAGCCGGTCGGGGTGGAAATACGAATAGGGAGCACAATGACCAAAATGCCCTCATTTATTTTATTTATTTCCAAAAGTGCCCTCCTCCTCCAAAGCATCGCGACTGCTTTAGTTCATTCTCACGAAGCTCCCACTGCAGCTACTTGAACTCACGAAGCTCCCACATCAGGTATGCTCCCACATCACGAAGCTCCCACATTGGTTCCGAACCCAAAATGGCCAATGTTGGGTTCTAGCCGAACCAGAATCAGATTCCAAGCTCAAGGTGCACATGTCTATCTGCTTTTTAGCTTCTGGTACTTGATTGTTGTTGCATTAGAATGCTAAGTAGGAATTAGAAAAGTAGAAAGTGAACTATTGATTGTATGTCCAATGTAGTTAGAAGAGAAGAACTCAAACCATTAGATTGTTTGATTGGTCCGATAAATCTAAGCCCAACTTGGAATCACCAATTCAATGGGAATGGAAGACAACAGAATAACCACTTCAGTTCCATTATGGTCAATGTCCATTCTTGTGTGAAGACTTCCTTTTTGTACCTTCCTTCTCTGTATGAACCTGTCCATGTCCAATTAGACGACAACATTCTGTGTTTTCTAGTTTTTTCAAGGATATTGCTATAGTTCTGGTGGCCAGTGAACATTTGAACTCAACATATGCAAGAAAGATTGAATATTACATATACTAGTTCATACTAATTCATATCATTTTACGATTTATTTACCTGGGTTTTACTTGTTGTTGTCATCTGCAGTGGTGTAACATGTTTTTTGCTTTGCTATTTTCCTTGGTGATTAGAATTTTGATTAGCTCTCATTCCAAAAAATTATCTTGATCTATAATTCTTGTCTATTTGTATATACATGTCATGCTTTTGCTTTCAATTTGTAGGGATGGTAGAAATTGCAATTCTTCATGCTCTTGCAGTTGGTTCATAATTGTCCCTAATATTGCAGCTCGTCCCTTGAAAAAAAATCACTTTTGATCAGTTGAAGTTGTTTAGTGGAGCTGTTTAGATGATGATCCCAATTCAATTTGGTCGATTGAAGCTGTTTAGATGATGATGATCAACGGAAGCTGTTTAGTGGATCAGTATTACGAATTTGTATAATTTTGGTTTAGGACGCTAATTTGTTTTGTATTATGTAAGTCTGGTCATTAATAATATTATAGTTTGGGTAAATATATTGTCGATGAGTATTAGTAAGAAGAATGAACTTATATTAAAATTTACATTAACTCAACTATTTTATCTTAATTAAATAACAGATTTTTTCTTTAATATTAATAAATTAATTAAATTAATTATTTTAAAAGTTTTTTCCAACTATCATTTAAATTTATTAATTTTTAAATTAATTAATACTAATTAATTGTATTATATATTATACACATAAAATGAGGGGAATCACTTTTGATCAGTTGAAGTTGTTTAGTGGAGCTGTTTAGATGATGATCCCAGTTCAATTTGGTCGATTGAAGCTGTTTAGATGATGATGATCAGCGGAAGCTGTTTAGTGGATCAGTATTATGAATTTGTATAATTTTGGTTTAGGACGCTAATTTGTTTTGTATTATGTAAGTCTGGTCATTAATAATATTATAGTTTGGATAAATATATTGTTGATGAGTATTAGTAAGAAGAATGAATTTATATTAAAATTTACATTAACTGAACTATTTTATCTTAATTAAATAACGGATTTTTTCTTTAATATTAATTAATAAATTAAATTAATTATTTTAAAAGTTTTTTCCAGCTATCATTTAAATTTATTAATTTTTAAATTAATTAATACTAATTAATTGTATTATATACTATACATATAAAATGAGGGGCAAATATGTCATCTTAACACATTCCATTTCCATATACCATTCCACCAAATAAACAATGGAATTCCTTATTTTATTCCACCAAAGAAACAATTTCATATTATTATCTCATATTCATTATTCTCTATTCCTATTCCCTGTTTTGTATTGCTTATTCTGAATTCCGTGAAAAAAACCGCACCGCTAGATCCTGAATACGATTATTCCAAAAAATAAGGGAAATATTAAACTTTGAATGGTTACACGGAAATTTAATACAAAGTTTTCGTGGTAATTTGGAACTTTGAGAGGTTAGTACGCAGGCTATTAAAATACCATGTCTCCAAAGATTGATTTAAAGAGGATAAACACAATAATGTCAAGTTGGCTTATTCAATAGTTTTCAAATTTACTATAACATTGTCATTATCTTTTAGGATATATATTTATTTCTTTGTAAATTATATGTAGAGAAGTATGGTTTTGCATTTTACAAGTTGAAGTCGACTCAATAATAATACTCTCTCTTTATATTTTACGCTTCTAAAACTAGAGCTAGCAATACTGGTTGACCCATCGAGTTCGGGTCAACCCGACCCAACCCACCGCTCCCAAGGGTCAACCTGGACCCGACCCGCCAAGTCGCATGGGTCAGATTTTTGAATCTGGACCCGACCTGGTGGGTCGGCAGGTTGACCTGCTTGACCTGCATATGATCAATGCATTCCTCATGTGGTTTAGTTGGTTCCTCTTCACAGTTTTCTTGTCTTTTTTTGTATTCTCAATTAAAAGCCAAATATTTTCTTAATTTGTCTGTCTTTAGTTTGGTGTTTGCGTAGGTCGTAGGGTTATCAAGTTATATTGTGGTGCAAATTAAAAACGCAGGAGACTTTTCCTTAAACTGCTCGGGCTCGGATGCTGCAACCTTCAATGTCGTGTGATGACCTGGAGGCCGGAGGCAGAGGGACGCAGGATGCAAGACGTGGACGACTGAAGTGTAGTTGGACTTAGATTGCGTGCTGGAGCTGGAGTTGCAATTGCCGGACGCAGACGGGAGTCACGGTAGTACGGGACGCTAGAGGCTGGAGTTGTACGCAGGACGCTGGACGAGCAGTGGAGACAGACTGGAATGTTTATGCTCTACTGGACGGCCAGACGGCGAGAGCCGAGACGCATAGGAGTGGTGGGTGGAGCGCTTGAGGCTGGAGCTGGGATGAACTCTTCAATCTACGTTTCTTTATCTTCAGCTGGGAGCACTGCTAGTCCGCTGCACTAGAAGACTCTTTTGTTCGGCTCTAAGTAATTAGTTTTTTTGTTCTTTTTTGCTCCCACGGGTCAATGGGTCAGGTTCGGGTTAGATGACCCAACCCGAGCCCGGCCTGTGTTTTGCGGTTAGTGAGACGGGTTAACCCAAAAATGACTCGCCACTTTATTTTTATGACCGGAACCCGAAAATTGACACCTCCATCTAAAACAACTTTATAGAATTGACAGTGATATCAAAATTTCTATATCAAAGTTTATCACTACTATCAATTAGTATCAGATTCAAAGGGTGGTCATTTTGATAATTGAAGTATGATCATGGAGAATTTTCTGCAGGCAAATGAATTTTGGTTCGTCGTTGACTTAGGCATTCAACAGACACCTAAAGGTTTGACATTAACAGAAAGCTAGGGAACGAAATTGGTAGAGAGAAAGTTGAACGACTTGAAGGCGAAACAATATCTCTTTCAGATAATTGATCAAACAATTCTTTGCAAAGATACTTTTAATGTATATGGGACTCCATGAAGAATGTAAAGAATCGACTAGAGTGTGCAGAATTTCAGTATTTGAGAAGAGATTTTGAGACCCTAAATATAAAAGAAAGTGAATGTGTCTCCATGTATTTTTTTCAGAACAATGGAGGGCATCAACAAAATGTGTTTCCACGAATCCAAGATGTTACTATTGTGGAGAAAATATTATGTTCCTTGCCCCAAATTCAATTATGTTATCTGATCAATAGAAGAATAAAAAAATATCGATACGCTCATCCTTAATGAACTGTAGAGTTCTTTGTCAGACATGAACGGAAGATGAATCGAAGTTCAACTAGTGAGGAGCAAGCTTTGAATGCTTCTACTAATACTTTCCCATGAGGTACATATAGAAGAAGAGACTCAGGAGGTTTCGGAAAGAAAGTTGGCAGTAGAAATACAGATGATCAAGGCAGTAACAAAGGATGAGATTACGAAAAATCTCAATTACAATCTTTTAGATGTCATATATTTGGTCATTATGCATCTAATTTTTATGCCAAGTTGTCCAAAGAAGAAAATACAACAAATTTTGCGGAAAAGAATGGGGAAAACATCCCGATGCAAGTATTTGGTATGTCGAAACCGGTTACAATAGTCATCTCCAATTAGAATGAAGATTTTTGGTCCAGTGAACGATTTGTTGATGACTCTAGTGTTAATGTGATGGGATAATGTGATATTAAAACCCGAAAAATGAAATAATTTATGGAAACAACTTATGATGTTTTATATGTCCATTGTTTGAAGAGTAACTTGTTAGGTGTTGGACAATTACAAGATAAGGTATATATGATCACAATTTAAAATGGAAATGTGAAATATATGATCACGTTCGTGGCTCAACTGCTTTAATGCAGATGAATTCGAACAAGTTGTTTCCATTAAACATTGAAACCATTCAATCTAGCTTCCTGGCAAAAGTGAAAGATCTCTCCTTGCTATGGCATGTGCGATATGGACATTTAAATTTTGGAGGTTTGAAGATACTCAAACAGAAGAAAATTGTAATTGGTCTCTGAAATTTTTTTGTTCTCTCTAAAGTATGTGAAGAATGTGTTGTTAGCAATCTGACACGTTTTCAATTTTCTAAAGAAAATCGGAGAGCAAAACAAGTTATGGAACGGGTGCATTTCAGACATTTGCGGTCCTCTAGCCCATTTTTGAATGAAGGTAAAAATATATTTTGTTATCTTCATTGATGATTTTTCGAAGAGGAATTGACTTTACTTTCTACAGAAAAAGCTTGAGGCTTTTAATGCATTCAAAAGCTTTACGATCTTATGGAGAATTAAAAAGAAAAAAGAATTAAATAGGCATAGAGTGTAAAAAAATACATTGGGGATTATTTCATAAAGAGTAAAATATCACATTGCCTCCTAATGTCTAGACAGATTTTCAGTTTCCCTCCTAATGTTTAAATCGTAAAATTTATTTCCCTCATGCTTAGTCAAAGTGCAAGTTTGCCTCCTCCGTCAACTTTTTCATCCAAATTTGTTGGATATCGAGATACATGCACGAGAAATAACACGTTAGAACGACAAACAACATTATACGAAATTATAATTACATCGTTCGACATATGATAGCGGAAGCGTGCGAGATCGACGACGGTTCGGAGTCACGGCGGGGGCGTGCCGGTCGGAAGGATACGTCACGTAATCGGAGCGCACCTTAGGTTTCCACGGAGGATTACCCAAAGATCGGACTAGAGCAACTTCGTAGGGTTTTCGGGAGTGTAACAATCTTTATTGTATATGTAGTGATGTATATTAATATGTGCAGCCATAGGGGTCCTTTTATAGGCACCCGGAGAAGTTACAATGTTTGTAACTTTACACTTTAGTCCCTGATCTTTTTACGGCTTGCACTTAACACCCCATATGAGTGCCAATTTCCTACATCTCCCACTCACACATAATGTGGGTGCTCATGTGTGCAAAAATACATACTCCATACACATCGTTCGTTTTTCATACAGGGTCTCCTCTGTGCGACCGGCATACTTCGTGAGAGCTATTTGTTGTATATCTGTTAGGAGTATACAACCTCTCATTGGGATCAACCTGCAATAATAAAGTATGCTTGTACCCTAGATAGTCAAACCTCATTTAGGTATCTTTAAAGATCTCATTAGTCATACCTTGTATTCACAATCATAATGCTAAATCATGATTGGTTAACCGGTGAACACAATTCTTAAAAGAGATTCCGTTGACAATCTTCCTCTTTCACGATCCTTCAAACACTAACTCGACTCGCTTTTCTAGACATGTTCCTCCTGGCCGAATCTGTGAACATGACCATCAGGCAACATACTAAGCTAGCGAACATCGTGTCAGGTCTCAAGTCTCTGATTGGAGTCATGAGGACACATAATTTGGAACCTTTCAAGGATCCTTGGGTCTCACACTACAACAAGCTGAGATCGTGTTTGTGCAAACCCGTGGTCGTTTAATAGCACACGTAGTATGAAATGCGTGTCACAACACCCTTCTCCTTTTCCCATGGAGTGTATGTCATTTGTCATAAAGACGGTGTTGTGCAGATGTTTGTCTAAATACCGTATGCATCTAAACCAGAGTTCATCAACTCCCATCCTGCTCATAAGTAAACTACTTGGAAATAATATTCCATTAAAATTATCAATGACCTCATGTCAATGACCATAAATTTTATCGATGATCTCATTTCAACGGCCGACTTATGAATTCAAGTAGTTAGATCTAAAACCATCCATTTGACGATTTTCAACTCGAAATCCTGTCTCATCTCCATTTGTCACATAGACGCGGCATTACTAAACACGGAGGCGGTTACTCGTGTGAGTGAGTCAACCTAAAGTTTACTAGACATACATTTCTAATACAAATCATGAATGCACTAAGCAATTATTATAAACATGTGTGTATTCAAATCAAACTTATGATAAAAAAAATGAACAATGTGATGTGATTAATCTCATTGGTATATGCAATGGTCGTCACCATTTGCTTTATTAATAAAAAAATATTGGATGAATGCATCCCTACATAAGGGTTTTCACGGACTTATCCGTTTTATACATCTTTTGTCGATTACCAATTCACATCCTTTTTCTTGCATGTCACCATGCTTTATGCATATTAATATTAGTCTTTTGAATGTTCTATCATCAATAGGATCCTTTTCGAAATATATGAAAACACGATTATCGGTAGACAAACACTGGATAATTAATGTGCATCATCTACAATACTTGTAGGAACCCATTGGACCAAACTAAATCCAGTTGTTGGTGCGAGAGCCACTCATTTAGCTTCAATCGCCTGTAGTGAAGTTCTTACTCATTATCACTTATCGAATTAGATGGCCATCTCTAGTACGAAACCTTATCCCGAAAGGTTTTAACTCCCACTAGAAAAAATAACTTAACAACATTCTATCACACACATATACATAATGCTTCAACAAAGATTAATTATGTGATCCTTGACCATCAAATCAAGTCGAGTCATATACCTGATTTGGTAGTTGGTCTAGTACATGTCACAACATGCATACAACTGCTAACTTAGCTCATCTTTAAGACACTTGGTGCATTACGTCATGAATTTTAGATACAAGAGTTTTAAACGAGTAATAATTCAATTGATCACTTAGGGACTCAATTTTCCAAGATACCTCTCTCGGAATTTTAATTCCAAGAATATATTACTGTTTACTCTTTAATCATCAATTAAGTCTTATCCTTCATTGATCAACTCAGTAATTTCCCAGCATATACTATGTGTCATGACACTTGTACATTGCAAGATCTTGTGGATATTTCACTAACGAACTTATTCCATAGTGTCTATTCCATTCCATATGAACTAATCACGTTTGACATGTATAATATTGCCTCAAGAGAAAACATAGAGTTCTAAGGATCACTAAAGTCCTAAAGTTGCATTCTCATACTCAATATAGAGAAGCACTTCACTTTATACTCCTAATATTTCTTTGGCAACATTTATATCCAAGATCTACATCTGGGTGTATACAAAACTGATATTCGTAATCAATCGAGACACAATTCTCAGGATGAGTCATGACATCTAGGATTCATTTGATCCATTTATGCTTGACATTTTTTTTTTATTATCCTCCATTTTGTTTTAATAAGGTGAAGTATAAGAACCCACAAAGGCTCCCACTGAGATCAAGAACATTGTACACGCTCCCACTGGAACGATATCTTTTGATTACTAACTTAGAGTAACATCATCTTGCTCCCACTTGAACTAAGGTGGTATACCAAGATCATTTGTATTTGCACTTGATGATGAAGACGGGAAGCTGTGATGAGAAACTAATTAAACATCTGCATAAATCTCCTCCCACTCGAATCAAGTTATCTTGGTGTATCTAGACGAGAAACTAATTCATCATCTGGTAAATCCTCCCACTCGAATCAAGTTATCTTGGTGAACCTTAGCGCAAGAACTCGAAAATGGGCGTAATCCACTTTTTACCCTTATAAACATATATTTCACTTTGACACATTTCATTTGACTAAAATTCGTAAACCCCCATTCAGACTTTTCAGTTCATAACTTATATGAAGGGGTATGTGATGATATTTTAGGCACTCGATTAAGTTGATAAACATGAGTCCCGAACATAGTGGGTGCTGTTAATAGAGAGACCCTTGCATTACCGTGGGCAATGTACAATTGGACAATGTTATCACTTAACTATCTGTAGAAGTTTTGCTCACAACTTCTAACAACAACACTTAGTTGTATGGTGCAAAAATATAGTCAATGAATGAGTTATCCTCTTTATCTCGTATCTTATTAAGTCGAGTCGATGATCTTAATCAATGTCTCAATGTATCTATGAACTGTAGGTGAATTATTTATTGAATTTATCCACAAGACTCGCATAGCCATTGTAGAAAAATAGAATAAATATAACTGATACGAAATATAAATATACTTTTCCATAATAAAGATGGAGTAGTACATGTCTAAGTGAATTATTTATGGTTGCCTATGTGAAGGCTTCCGGTTAAATGCACAAAATAGCGTAAATGAAATATACAAATATATTGATATCATAGCAAGAACAAAACATGTAATGTTGATATTCAATAAATTCACTGGAACTGACCATATATGACAAACTCAATAACATGAATACAATAAATGAAAAACTTAGGTTTAATAGAAACAATATAAAATTGAAAAACAGCTCATGAATTAATTAATAAAGCATTGATGACTCATTTATCACATAGACATAGAATTTTCAAAATTTCACTATGTTCCCAATCATCGTCCAAGGTATATGCTTAACAAAAATTAATTTTGCTAACAATTAAGTTAAGTACTCCATTTAGATCAATCAAAACAGCATACAATCATGATTTAATGTACACATGAATGCATAACAAAACATGTATCATACTTGATTTACATAAATATTAAAAGAAGTAAATTGTACATAGATGACGTATCATCAGGCTTGCTTTATTTATCATACGTCCCTATACATGGATACGAGATACTAAATCAAATCAACATGTATAACGTGTAATAAAAAAATTGTACATAGATGACGTATCATCAAGCTTGCTTAATTTATCATACGTAGGGGTGAGCAAAAACCGGTCTGGTTCGGTCTTGGGACCGAGATCGAAATTTTCGGTCCATTGATTTTGGTCTTGAGACCGAAACCGAGACCGTTTGGACCGTTTATATGGTCTTGGTTTTTTCGGTTTTGGTTTGGTCTAGACCATTTGGACCGTTTGGACCATTAGACATAATTTTTATATACTTTTATATTTTACCAAAAATATTAATCAAATAAAACAAAATTAAATTAATCAACAAAATATATGTAACAAAAATGATATTTATCTTATACTTCATCAAAATATCATCTCATTTTGAATTTTAACAAAATATCATCTCACCAATATTCCAACATTTTAACAAAATATTCATGCTCCAATATTCCAACATTTTAACAAAATGCTACTACATTTCAACAAACACAATACTACTCTAATATTCTAATAAAATAATCGAGACTCTCAATTTGATGAAAAATCTCTTGCAGGTCTTGACGAACTACCAGAGCCATTTTGCTTTCCTTGGTATTTCAGAATGGGCTTGTCTGAACAACCAGCACATAGTTGATCTAGACAAAATGTTTCCTCGTATTCACTGTCCTCTAAACATATACCACACCTAGAGCACCGCATTATGCATAAAATTTATAGGATTAAGTGTCAAGGAGGAGATTACCATGGCGAGGAGACACAGATTGGAAGTGAAACCAATGACACCCTTTGATCGACTGGGCGTGTGAAGAATGTTGTCTGTGAAGAATGGCGAGGAGACACAGATCTTCTTCTCTGCCCTGTCTGTGACCGTGTGTGAAGAATGCTGGACAGAGCGGGCGTGAAGAAGAAGATGAAGATTTCTCCCTTTGATCGGCTGAGCGTGAGTGAGCTGAGCGTGAAGAAGAAGAAGATGAACTGCAGAACTACAGAATGAACTGAGCTTCTGTTCTGTGAAGCGTGAGTAATTATTCATTAACATGTTTTTTTAAAAACAAACCGGCCTGGTTCGGTCTAAATGGTGTCCAATGGTTTAAGACCGAAATTTAGACCAGAAACAATAAAACCATTTAAGTGAAAGCGTTGGTTTCGGTCCACAAATGGTTTGGTTTTTTTGGTCTTGTCTTGGTCCAAATGGTTTAATTGCTCACCCCTAATCATACGTCCCTATACATGGATAGGAGATACTAAATCAAATCAACATGTATAACGTGTAATAAAAAATTGAGCAAGCTCACATGATGTTTCTATACATGAAAATAACATAAATTAAATGTATCATGCTTAATAAATAACAAAACATCATGTAACATAATATGTACTTAACAAACATCAAAGGCCCTTTTCGAATTTGACAAGACTAACTTGTACAAAATTCTACTTTCGAAGACTATAGGGACCAAAATATAATAATCTCTAAAGTTACGTTTAGATGAAAAATTCTCAGGTGGACCGAAGGGTTTGCTTGACGGGCCCAAATCCTCCCCTTTCTTAGATAGAACCTGTAGGTTCCCAGGCCAGGGAGGAAGGGGCACGGTGTCAAGTTTCCACTTCTAGCTCGGTCTTTCTAGACAAAATTGTTACTCAATTTAAACTCAAGAATATCACAATTGAATCCCTTAAGACTTTAGCAAAACAAATTCGCGTATAGTTCAAACAAATTAAACTATAAGGGTCATCATGCAATTTATCAAAAATAAATTATTATAGATTATAGTTTCTTAAGCATGATACTAATAAATATAAATGACAACTCATTGCATTTAAAATGATTAGGGATCATTTTGAAATAAAATAAAATTATTTTATCCTTAAATAAAGTTTCAGGACCTAATTGAACATTTTCAAAAATTATGGGTCCAATTTTTTTTTTTCACGGACCGGGTCACAACCCAATACTGGACCGCAGCCCAGAGGATGGCTGGGACAGCCCAGCTGCATATTGGGTTGAGGCCCAGATGCAGCTGGGCTGAATCCCAGCTGTTGACTAGGTCAGGGCCCAGCCGATGGGCCTCTGCCCAGTCCATCTGGGTCTCTGCCCAGTTGATCTGGGCCAGTGCCCAGACTGGTTTTTAAGGGGGGAAAATACGTTTTTTTTTTAAATAATCCAAAAAAAATATATTTTCTCTCTCCAATCCCATTTCATCTTCAACCTCTCTTCGTGTAACCCACGACAGTTTTTCTCTTCTACCATGCACGATATTTCCTCTCTTCAACCTCCATCACCACTCTTCCTAATATACCGGTAACCGTCTTCAAACTTCCCGAGTAACCGTCGGAGACCTATCACCGACGACTTAGACGGAAACCGGTAACTTCAACAGAACTTTATTTCCAAGAAAAACATCACATTTCTTTCTCTCGCTCTCAACTACCACCGGTACCACCTTCCCGGTTAACCGTCGCCGAGTAACTACAGTAACCGTTACAGACTCCTGTGGCGAGGAGCATGAAGGCCACGACATGAATACTTTGGCTGAAAAAAAGAACTTCATGCATGGAGTAATGGCGGAGCATTGGTCGGTCCATGCATGGAGGCGACGATGGAGGACGACGACCGACATAAATGAAGCACATTCATGGCCACGACATTCAATTTCATGCAAGAAACGCACACCGACGAAGGACAACATTCTCGTTCGGTTTCATGGTCACAGTGAGACATGCGGTTCACCACCACCAATGCCCCTCATCTACAAGGACATCCTACGGTTCAACGAAGAGTACAGCCCCGCGAACCAGATGAGATAAAAACGAACAGAACACTTTCAGTTCGTGTGATTTTCGTAGACGAACGTTCATCGGGCGATGAAACGTTCATCGGTGGGGATAACAAGCGTCCCGAAAATAATGTCGGAGACCGAACCTACGGCTCTGATACCAATGTTGGATATCGAGATACATGCACGAGAAATAACACGTTAGAACGACAAACAACGTTATACGAAATTATACTTACATCGTTCGACATTTGATAGCGGAAGCGTGCAAGATCGACGGCGGTTCGGAGTCACGGCGGGGGCGTGCCGGTCGAAAGGATACGTCATGTAATCGGAGCGCACCTTATGTTTCCACGGAGGATTACCCAAAGATCGGACTAGAGCAACTTCGTAGGGTTTTCGGGAGTGTAACAATCTCTATTGTATATGTAGTGATGTATATTAATATGTTCAGCCATAGGGGTCCTTTTATAGGCACCCGGGGAAGTTACAATGTTTGTAACTTTACACTTTAGTCCCCGATCTTTTTACGGCTTGCACTTAACACCCCATATGGGTGCCAATTTCGTACAAAATTTAACAGAAATAGTTTCAAAAATTGCAAAAAAAACAACAGAAAACGTAAAAAAAAATGTCACAATTTAACTATTTTAACTATTTTCAAATGCTACAATTAAGTTCTGATTCAATTGGGGCTCCATTGAGACCCAATCGAGTGAGCTCAGGTCTAGATCTTGATCCATTCTGACTCTCATGGGCTAGGACCAGACTTGGATTTGGGTATTGACCCAGACATGGTTACCCACCCATAAGTGGTCGGTCTTGGTCAAGACCTAGACCCGAGCCCTTCGATTGGGGCTCAATCGAGTCCTGATCGAATCGGGACTCAATTGTAACATTTGGATAAGTTTGAGATGGTTAGATTGTGACATTTTTGAAAGTTTTATGGTATTTTTACAATTTTCAAAACTTGATCTTTTAAATTCGGATGAAAAAGTTGACGGAAGGAGCAAACTTGCACTTTGGTCAATCATGAGATAAGAAAATTCTTGGTTAAAAAAAAAAGAGAAGAAAATTTTACTATTTAAACTTTAGGGGGGAAATTGAAAATCTGACCAAATATTAAGGGCAGTGTCGTATTTTACCCTTTCAGAAATTTAGGGTCTATTAATTATGCTCATATTCAATATGTGAAAATGAATAAGTTTGATGACAAAGTTAGGAAATGCATCTTTCTTTGTGTGAATGATCAATCCAAATCCTATAAATTATCTAATCCATTTATAGAGAAGATTGTGGTCACCAAGGATGTCACTTTTGATGAGGAAAACACTTGAGATTGGAATGTGTCGCAAGCTACCCAAGATGTTCTTATAGATGATGCAGAAACAAAACAAATTTCCTCACCTGTAGATGGTGTAATTTCTCCTTTATTTAAAAGTGAAAATAAAAATCGAACACTGAAATTTCACCAACAATTGTAGTTAGAGAAGAATTGGTTCAACGAGCTAGAAATAAGCATGAATGCATGATATACTATGAGGTACTTTGAAATTGCATTATTTGAAGATTGTGATCCTACATATTTTTAAAGTGTTATCAAAAAAGAAAAGTGGAAGAACGCAATGGGTACCAGAATTAAATCTATTAAGAGGAATGATACTTGGGAGATGATAGAGCTCCCACAAGGACACAACATCTAGTGGGTATGTAAAACAAAGTTGAAGGATGAAATTGATATATACAAGAGTATAAAAATCTTTTAGGTACTTGAGAATTCATGTTTTTACAAATATATACCTCTTTTTTTAAGAAGAAAAACTGTTAGGTACCTGAGATTCTAAAAGTGTTGCTTTGTCAATTCTCCAGATAGTTTTCGAGAGATTTTGAACATGTGTGTGGCACATGAATACAGTTCATTGTAATTAATATAAAAAAAGGATTGTCTGGATCGATAAAGCCCACATTGATGATGAAAAGGTGATTTCTTATATAGGTCTCGATTGAAATTACTTATAAGTAAAAACACGTTTGTCTTATCTTCACATGCAATTGACTAAATTACTCAAAGAAAACCGAGAGCGTTATTTGATTGATTTGAGTTTCATGGGAAACAACTGCACCAAATGGACTACAGAGTTAACCACCATTCTCCAGGAGGATGCCCCTAGGGAATGAATGATTCATGGTCTTGATACTTACCACTTAAATATGTCAAGAAACTTCTTCATCACAAAAAACACCATGGAAGAAGACGTCTCCACTGCAAGCAATTTTGGTTAATTTTGTTGAAGGGCAAGCTGAACCTGATTAGTTTAAGGGTTTATTTGTTGTTTTTATTTCCTTGAAGTGTTTTTATATGTTTGTGCCTTTGTGGCTTAGTTGTTTCGTTTGTATTCTTTCCGGGTAATTTTTGGTAGGGTTAGTTCTTTAGGGACTAGCGTTGTAAATACTGTTTCCTCAATTTGCTATTTAAGCACGGTGTAAACAGCTTAAGGCATACGTTGAATGATCCATAAAATTACTCTCTTGGTTGCTAGGGTTTTCCTTCATTTTTTCTTATACTCTTAAGCTTCGCCCTCTCCTTTACATCCTTTCTTGATCCTTTTGCACCTCCGCTCCACATACGGCTACAGTCTGATATCTCCTTTTCCTCTTTCTGATAATAAACTTTTAATTGGAAAACTGAATAGTTTTCCTGTTCATATATTTTGTTGATGTTTTTTTTTAATGATTCTTCATATTCTTTCGTTCATTAGATTTGTTGATGATTTTCTTGTTTTATGTCATTCTCCAATTTTTTCTTTAGTCGTTTTTTGTTTACATTGCGCAAATCTGTATCTGACTTTGCATGACTCAATCTATACCTTTACTATTTTTATTTTTTTGTAAAACACGTATTCCTCGTTTGTTTTTGCACAAATCTCTATATGACATCACTACTACAAGAATGTAACTCAACAACCATGAGTATAATGAGTTGTCACTAAATTTTTTTCGGCATGGCACAAATGTCTTCTCTGTTAATGGTATCGTTAACACATCAGCCACATTCTCATTTGCTGGAACAAAGTTGACAATGAGTTCCCCAGATTGAACTTTTTATCGGATGAAGAACAGATCAATCTCCACATGTTTCATCTTTGAATGATGAACCAGATTTTCTGACAATGCTACAACACTGGTATTATCACTCTATATCACAGGAGGAGATGGCAGAGTCAGATCTATTTCCAGAAGAAGAGACTTCACCCACGGGATTTCACACATAGAAATAGCAAGGGCACGAAATTCGACTTCAGCACTGGACCTAGAAACCACTGACTGCTTCTTGGAACTCCAGATGATTGGGTTGCCATTGAGAAAAAGATAATGGTCAGAGATAGACTTCCTATCAAGAACATCACCTCCCCAATCAGCATATGCATAAGAAATCAATGACACATTAGTAGAAGAACAAGGAGCTGAGCGAAACAATAGACCATGATTCAGTGTGCCTTTCAAAATAGTTAATGACATGAAGAACATCAGACCAGTGACTAGAACACGGTGCCTGCATATATTGACTTAACTTGTTGACAACAAAGTTAATATCAGGTCTGGTGATACATATATGCTGCAATGCACCTATGGTGCTTTTATAGAGAGATTCATAATGAAACAATTCAGTACATTGATCCATACCTGAGCGAGTAATACACGTACCTTTCATAAGAGTAGGAAAACATTTTCATTAGACAAACCAACCTTAGATTTCAACTCCTGGATATACTTCTTTTGATTAAGAAGCAAATAGTCATCTCCAGTGGAAACTTCCATTCCTAAAACATAATTGAGATTCCCCAGATCTTTTAGCTTGAAATGATCATTAATAGAACATATAACTTGTTCAACCCTTGAAGAGGATGAACTAGTGATGACAATATCATCTACATAAACAAGTAACAAAACAAAACCATGATCAGATTTCTTAATACACAAACAACTATCAGCAGTAGAAACATGAAAGGAAAGAGAATGAAGAAGATAAGATTTCAATTTTTCAAACCAGGCACGTAGAGCCTGCTTCAAACCATATAGGGCTTTTTCTAACTTGCAGACCAAAAGGGTTGAACCAGATGAAGAAGTATGCTCAAAACCAGGTGGTTGAACCATGTAAACCTCCTCGATTAGATCTCCATGAAGAAACACATTATTAATGGTCACATGCCGTAAGCACAACTTATGAGTTATCGCACGAGACAATACAATTCGAACAGGTGCAACCTTCACAAATGGACTCAAAGTCTCCTGAAAATCAAATTCAGTTTTCTGTGAAAAACCTTTAGCAACTAGCTGAGCCTTGTACCTAGCTATGCTTCCATCTGCATGTCTTTTAATTTTAAACAGTCACTCGCACCCAATGGGAATCCTTCCAGTAGGCAGAGAAACCACAAACCATGTTTTATTGTCTAGCAAATCACTCATCTCATCATGAATAGCACTGACCCACTGTGGAGAAAGCAAGGCTTCATGAATGGACAGAGGTTCTATGGAAGATAAATCCTCAGTAGAAACACAAGAAGACGTAAGAGCTTGTAAAGATCCCTTGGATCGTGTCATCATGTACTCGGACCATAAGAAGATACTTGAACCCTTGAGTCAGTCATAGTAGAAGAAGGAAGAGTAGACTGAGATGACTTAGACTGAGTGAACATTGGATGAGAGATTGATACAGGAGCATATGATTGAACCTTTAACAAAGAACCGGATGCAAGAGGATTTGGCATTGAATAAGGTAATGATTCTGACTGAGATATAGGGACTAAGAAGTCATGATGAGGAACATATCGCACAGAAATAGGTTCTAGAGAGATAGAATCAGCATGAGCATATGATAAAGTAGGAGAAACTAAAGGCAATGAAATATGAGAAAGACTGGATAACTGACCAGAGGAAGGAGTGTCCACACAATGAGGCTGAAGTGGAGACCAAGCAGATGAATAGGGGATACCACCGATCGAAAAGAAGCAGAGTCGTGGGATGTTGGAATCTCAGGAGAAACTGCAGAAGACCCAGCAGACTGAAATATAGAATCAATGGGAATTAAAAAAGGTTTTGAAGCCGGAACATATTTAGGAGAAAGAGAACCAAAGAACTCACCATGAGGATCAGCAAAAGGAAATGTTATCTCCTGAAAAACAGCATTTCTAGAGACATGGATCCTACCAAACGATGTGAGGCATTTATACCCATGATGCTTAGAGCAATATCCCAGAAAAACACACGACTCAAATCGAATAGCAAATTTGTGATTCTTAAACAGTCTGAGATGAGGAAAACATAAGCAACCAAAGACACGAAGAAAAGAGTAATCGAGCTTAGTTTTAAACAAAACCTCATGAGGAGAAAGATTACCAATGGAAGATGAAGGTAGGCGATTAATCAGGAAGACATACGTGAAGAAATCATATGTCCAGTAATAAAGGGGAACAGACGACTGAGCAAGAAGAGTCAAGCCAAGCTCCACAATATGACGATGCTTGCGTTCCACCATACCATTCTGTTGACTGGTATAGGGATATGTGACACAATGAATAATTCCATGTTGAGCGAGATAAGAGGACAAGAACTGAAACCCTCCCCACCATCAGACTGAACAGCTTTCAGAGAACAACCAAGCTGTTTCTCAGCCAGTACATGAAACTTTTGAAACGCCTGAGCAACATCACTCTTGTTGGCCAAAACATAAATCCATGTATACCTACTGTAAGCATCAACCACACTAAGGCAATAGTTAGAATTGCTGGATCTATAGGGAGAGGGTCCCCATACATCAATCTGAACCAGCTCAAGAGGAGCATTATATTGAATTTCAGACGACAAATGAGGTTGATGTTTACTTTTCGCAATAGCGCAAGCCAAACATTCAGAGAAAACATGTTTAACAGGAAAGATCATGAAGACGTAGAAATTTTGTCAAAATGGAATTCGAAGGATGTCCAATTCTCATGTTCCACAACTGAGATGAATCTTTGGACTTAAAGATATGACAAAACATTTAAAAGAAGAAGAGAGATCATCATTCATCATATCACTATCAACATTCAAACAATCAGAATCAACTGTAGGCTCAGCACGTAAAGAATCATTATCAAACACAATATTTTTATTAACTTCCGTTCGTGAGGATGTAACCTCACTTGGAACAACATCTAGAGTAGAATTCAAATGAGCATACACTGCAACATCATTATCAATAGAAGGACTACTAAATTGAACAGAATTGACAGATCTAAATGTTGGAAGATCAAGTATATACAAGCCATCACACTCAAACCGTCGAAGAAGCACTCTGTGCGAAATGGAATATCTAACCACACATGAAACTCAAAGTGCACTTGATTTTCCTTGGCAAACTGAGAAACAGAGAGGAGATTCTTAGTAACCCTGGAGTATATAACATATTATTTAACATAAGATGCTTAGACTGAGTAGGAATCATGGAAGAACCAATTGCAAAAATATGTAAAGATGAACCATTCCCTACCAACACCTTACCTGGACCTGTGTATGGAGATGTCACCTTAGGAACATGATGAGTATTGGTGAGATAGTTTGTCGCTCCAGAGTCAGGATACCAGTTCGCATCAGTATGAACTACAGGAAGAACACATGCAAGATTCGCTTGCGGTGAGGGCGAGATATTGGGTTGACCACTTGATGAGTTGGTTGAGACCATATGAGAAAATGCATAAGGACATAATGACAGGTAATGACCATAGACAGATGGTGTAGGCGTATGGTAAGGAGGATGATAAACCACAGGAGGTGCAACCGTAAGCATGTATGGATGTATAGCAGGAGCATGATGTGAAACACCAGAAGAAAGAGCTAGAGATCCAGTAGACGGTGGAACTAATTGATGCGGATATGCAGAGTCTAGAGACTGTTGATATGCAGGAACAGGACTTTGATATGGAGATGCATCATCCATTGAATCGTCCCATTGAGTAGATGACAGATTTGCAGAAAGTGTGGAAGAGGATGAATGAGCAGGATCGGTGACCCCAGTAAAGTGCACATTGAATCAATGATAACATCTATGCACTAAATGTCCAAATTTCCCACACAATTGACACTTGTATTCTATTTCCTCCATATCCCCTGCCACGGTCACGTCCTCTGCCAGAATTAACTTGCTGATAAGCTCCTGAAGTAAGTTGTTGATAGGCTCCTGAACTAGAGTCTTGCTGTCCTTGAGGTTGCGATCGTACCTGATGCGAAATATTTCCCTCACCAGTAGCAGAAGAACCATTAACAGATTGCACATAATCAGAAGATTTTGGAATAGTAGTGTGATTTAACGCAACATTCGTCGTAACAACCGAATCAAAAAGCATATCAGACTGCCTAGCTTCAACATCTAATAGAACTGAGCTCACATATGCTATGTCATAAGGATTTATACTTGCATGTATAACATAAATCACATTATCAAACTAACCTTTCACACCATTAAGAATGATCAGAATCTGCTGCATCTCCTCAATTGGATGTCCAAAGCTGGCGAGACTATCACAAGTCTGAATGTCGGTTAGGTAATCACGCATGGACTGATGAAGCAGCTTCCGAGCTTTCATACGATCATATAAATGCATAATCCGAGAAGTTGATGAAGATGAAAAATCCCTGTGCAGTTTCTGCCAAATAGATGATACATTCATGCAACCAATCAGGCCTCGACTAACCTGAAGAGACATAGACGCCAGCAGCCAAGACGCTACCGAACTGTCCAACTGCACCGATTTTGCATACATCGTATTAAATTGCTCAAGTCCATTGTTGTTGCGAAAAAATTGAGGAACAACCTCAGTTTCAAGCAGATACGCTTCAAGATTGTATCCCCGCACCGAGAGCAAAACCTGTTGCTTCCAGGACTGGAAATTTTCTTCTCTAATCAATTGCACAACCTTCTTGTTTGCAAACGGAGGAGTAGCGTCTTCCATGGATGATCCGCGAGGAAGACGACGCAGCGAAGGGAAGAACGCACAGAATCAGCTGTGCTCTGATACCATGTCAAGATCTGCAGATCAAAGATATGGATTTAGAGAAAATCAGATAAAACTGAAAGAGATAGATTTCTTGTTCACCAAATCTGTTACACCGAATGCCTATCTATAATAAAACTAGTCGTAGGCAACTTCCTCTAATTACAACTTAATCCTTAAACTTTGACACTTATTCTAATGACGTAATGATCGTTAACCTATGACATAACTACACTTATATCCTAACACGGAGGTGGCAGGCTACAAGTGAACGAATGGAGGTGGGGCGGGAAGCGGCGAGTTAGAGGCGGCGGACGGAGGCATTGAACTTGACAAGTTGAAGTTTCGCAGAGGAAATGAAGGAAGGAAAAATGGAAGCTTCATGAAGACCAGTCTAGAAAACCGAGAGAGCATCAAAGAAGGCATTTGATATGATCATTTATGATATTCAATTAATGGGTATCAGATCACCTGTCAACCCTATGCTAAGGCAATAAATAGTCCGAGTTCACACAAACCGAAGAAAATGTCCTACAATAACAAAAGACACCCTAAACAAACAACATAAAAACATACCACAAGTATGATAATGGTGAAGTTTGGCCCTGCTGAGGACCTGGAAATAGTAGATTGTTTATTTACCTTCCAAGAAATCAATGAATGACCTAGGTTAGTTAATGTTGTAACCAGTCACTGATTTCCTGCTCTCTATGCATCTTGCTCAATCCGAATCACAGTAAGCGCACATATCTAATCCACTAGTAGAGTAAAGAAATATTCCCAAACCTGGTTCGCTTTTTATATATTTGACTACCCGAATTGCAGCATCCATGTGAGATTTCTTGGGATCCTGCATATACTAACTCACGTGTTGGACTGTAAAGGAAATGTCAGTACGTGTGATAGTAAGATAAAGCAATTTTCCTACCAACTGCCTATATGCATTCGGGTTCTGAAGCAGCAAGTCATGTTGATTAATCCCTAAGTGCTAATCATAAACTCTACTAGTAAGCTTTTGATTTAACTCCATAGGAGTCTTGATGGCTTTACAACCAGAAAGTCCTAAATTAGAATGATACTTTCTATGAGATAACACAAGCCCCTTTGCCGATCTAGCAATTTCAATGCCCAAGAAAATTTTAAGTTCCCATAAGTCGTTCATCCTAAAATTACTGGACAAAGAATGCTTATGCTCATCAATCAAATGTTGACAATTTCCTGAAATTACAAGGTCATCAACGTAAACGAGTAAAACAACAATCCTGTCATTTTCTTTCTTTGTAAGCAAAGAGTAATCCAATTTCGATTGTTGATATCTATTTTCAATCAAACAATGAGTTAGTTTAAGCTTCCATGGCCTAGAAGCCTGTTTTAATCCATAAAGGGATTTTTGTAACCTGCAAACAAGGTTTCTATTACTCTCCTCTGATTACAAAAACCAGGAGGGACATGCATATATATTTCTTCGTCCAAATCTCCTTGTAAAAAGGCATTATGAACATCCATCTGAAATAAAGCCCAACGCTTAACATATGCACATGCCAAAACAATCCTCACTGTGTTCATTTTTGCGACTAGGGGAGAAAGTTTCAAAAAAATCTACCCCATAAGTTTGAGTGAATCCCTTACCAACCAATCTAGCTTTATACCTTTCTATACTACCATCAAAATTTAGTTTTACCTTGTAAACCCATCAACATCCAATGGGTATTTTACCTACAGGGAGCTGGCCCAGAGCCAAGGTGTTGTTATGTTCAAGGGCAGTAATCTCATCATGCATAGCTTGGGCTCAATTGCTACCTTTATGGGCTTCAACAAATGATAAAGGCTCTGTAATCTTGAAAACTGAGGTTAAAAAACACTGAAATGGGACACATAATTTACGGTAATCAACACAATTCATTATAGAATGCACCGAATTGGAACGATCAACCTCATAATCTTTATGCCATACAGGAGAACGAGTTTCCCTTCCTAATCGTCAAGAGGCATATGTAGTGTCTTGAATAGAATACATTTCTTCCTCATTAAGAGGATGATAAGACTCAAATCCCAGATCATCATTGTCTTGTAACCGAGGGACAGAGACAACATTATCTAACTCAGATACAACATCGTCATTGTTAATAACAGGAGGCAACTCACATGTATGCAGAGGGGTATAAAGTTTATGAGACACATCATCAACATGCAAGTATTCATTAAAGAATGGCAAAAGATCGACCTTTTATTTAGAGAATGGGAAGATATGCTCATAGAACCTAACATCTCTACTTACAAATACATGTTTATTCTGCAAATCATACAACTTATAACCTTTTTGCTTATCAGAATACCCAATACAAATTGAGGCAATGCCCTTAGGGGCTAGTTTATCAGTCACGGTAAGATCCTTAACAAAACATAAGCATCCAAGCACACTCAAATGGTTAGTTTGGGAAATCTTTCTAGTCATGATTTCTAACGCGGACTTTCCATTAAGAACAGACGAATGGGTTTGATTTATCAAATAGCAAGCAGCAAGAATACAGTCACCCCAAAAAATATCAGGAATAAACCCTTGTAATTTTAAAGACCAACTGACTTCCAAAAGATGTCTTTGTTTTCTTTCAACTCTGTTGTTTTCCTAGGGGGGGGGGGGTATAGGGATTGATACTCTGATGGATAACCTTTTTTCATTAAAAAAATTCATTCAAATTATTGCTACAAACTCACCACCATTGTCTGACCTAAGCCTTTTTTATAGAAGTTTTAAATTGATTACTGATTAAGGCAAAAAACTGTTTCAGTGCAACCAAAACATCAGCTTTATTAACAATTAAGTAAATCCAAGTCACCTTAGAGAAATCAACTAGAAGAATTTAAAAAATATATATATATATCTCCTACCATCATAAGTAGGTTTTCGGTATGGTCCCTAAACATCTACATGGACTAATTCAAACAGTTCCTTTGCTTTAGAATCGGACATAGGAAATGGCAATCGAGTAATCTTAGGCAAAAGCACAAATCACACATTCATTTGCAACAGAATGCTTATTCTTAACAAATTCCAATCCATTCACATGTTGTAAAGATTTAAAAGGGGCATCTCCAAATCTGTTATTCCACAACAATGGTAAGTCGTTAGAATAAGTAAGAACAACAAATCTAAATGAACTAGGCAATGAGACATGAGGTGTAGTCCTAAGCACAAACATTCCATAATCCTCCCTACTAGTCCACAAGACCCTCCCATTCGACAGGTCCTGCAGGATAACATTTTTGGCAAAAAAAAGGTTATATATCAACCTAATTCATATGTAAGCTTGGACGCAGAGATTAGATTATATCTAAAATTGGGAAGATAATGAACATTTCTAAAAAGAAAAAAATCATAAGTAAGCCTGTAATCACCTACATGCAATCCATTTGGCAATTGAACCCTAGATCTAACCAATCTTTTATTCTCAAGCCAATCAAATCTATTAGATATATGATTTGTAGCACCTGTATCTAGAATCCAATAATCATCATGTTGGTTTTGATGATTAAAGTTGGTCAAACCTGCCATATTAACCTGGCACCTGAGGCGGCACTAGTCTGCACTGATGAGGCGCCATCGCAATTGATAGTCTGCTGGAACTGCCCAAACTACTTAGATGTGAAGCTTACTCCTCCTTGAATGTTTGAGTGGTTAGTAGACAAAGGAGCAGAAAGAGAATCGACTGACCTAACACTAGTAGAAGAAATAATATTAACATGTGGGTTCAGTCATTTCCCTTTTTTAAGATCTCTAAGTTTGAAACAGTTTTCTTTAACATGACCTTTTTTCTGACAGAACTCACAACCTTTAGTATGTCATTCGTCCTTAGTATGTCCTCTATTGTGACAGAAGTCACATATCAAATTCATATTGGTCTTACCCTTGCTATCAGTAGAAGAGACGACACTGACTGACATCACACCAGTAACTCCTCTTTGACTTTCCTCCTGAATAACCATATTATAGGCCTGGTTTAAGGTGGGCAAGGTGTTCCAAAGCAAAAGATTACTTCTCACAGTCGAATAGGTCTCATTTAAGCCCATTAGAAATTGACAAAGATTCTGATTATCATAATGATCAATATGTTGTTGAATTTTTCACAGCCACAAGAATCAAGATTAGCAGCAGCAGCATATTCAGCCCTAAGAAACTTAAGCTTGGTAAAAAAAGGTCGAAACAGAATCCAAACCATGCTGAGCAAGAACAATCTCCCTATGCAACTGGTAAATCGTAGGGCCATTTACCTTATCATATCTTTACTTAAGGTCCTTCCAGACTAGGTAAGAGTCATCAGGGTACATGATGCTATTAGACAGATCCCCAGAAAGCGAATTCATAATCCAACCAAACACAGCAACATTACACCTATCCCACAATGCATGCAAATTGTTTTCAAACAAATCTTTGCTATAGGTCCCATCAACAAATCAAAGTTTATTTTTTCCTCGAAGAGTCACCAACATAGATCTACTCAACATGGCATAGTTTTCAGGACCAGTAAGCTTGATGGATATAGGACTCATATCTGGATTATCGGACGAATGGAGATACAAGGGACGGTTAGAATGGACATGATCGGCGAAATTTGGCCATGCATAGATCACCTTCGCATCTGCGATTTCTTGAACCGCCCCCGCGTTTGCAATCACATCGGCGATGAAGATATCACCAAAAGGATCCTCTAAAAGACGATTGTGACAACAAAAAACATAACAAGAAGGTTTACAGAGACGGATCGAAAAAAATCTTCACAATCCAAAAACAATAATGAAAGGTAGGAGAAGATGAACCGCCAGAGTGCCAGAACACTCGATCGTGACCAAGTGCTCAAGAAGATTAACCGACAGACCCAGATCTAGAATCGACATACCCCAAAAAAGAAGAGACTTGAGAAGAAACTGTCTGGTCTACAAAAAGATGAGAAGCTCAAAGAAAATGTTGAGGAAACACCGATCTAGAACCAAGATCCAGAACGGCCAAGGAGGAACGGTTGAGGAAACACCAATCTAGAACCAATATCCGGAACAGCCAAGGAACCGTCTCACAAAGAAAGGCTCAAGAACAACGACAACCCAAAGAATCCTTTAGTAAAATAGAAAGACCACCTCACGATGAAGAACTCAGAAGAAGCAGAGGATTTGATATGGCTATGATACCATGTCAACTTGAAGCGTCGTAGAGGAGATGAAGGAAGGAAGCTTCATGAAGACCAATCTAGAAAACTGAGAGAGCATCGAAGAAAGCATTTGAAAGGATCATTTCTGATATTCAATTAATGGGTATTAGATCACCATTCAACCCTAGGCTAAGGCAATAAATAGCATGAGTTCACACAAACCGAAGAAAAGGTCTGAAAAGAAGAACAACAAAATAACAAAAGACACCCTAAACAAACAACATAAGAACAGACCACATGTATGATAATGGTGACGTTTTACCCTGATAAAAGAATTTAAAGGGGGAGGTTACAAGGTGGGAGGCTAAAAGGAGAGGGTAGGTGAAAGATTTTTTTTTTGCCGGAGAGCACAGACTTGCAAGTGAAGAGTAGGTGAAGGCAAGGATTTTGCTTTTATGGCACTGCTACAAATAAGAAGTGCAGTTGGAAAAGAAGCATGCGGAAATGGAAATTGGAGAAGAAGGGAAGAGTGAATCGGCAGTCGACTGTGTAAATCGATAACCAGGACTTTTACCGGTTCGATGATCAGCCCGATTCTGATAACTATGGGTTGCACTTAAAATTCATCATTTAATTAGTAATTTTTATCAATAAAAAACAACTATTTTTTAATAAATAGTTAAATTTGAAATTGTTTTTTATTAACTTTATCAAACATATAGTATTTGTAAAGTTAAATCGGATTCGACTGTAAGAACCATTTACGTATTTCGTGTAAAACTTCGATTATTTTAGTCAAATCTTGTGAAACAATCTGATTTTCGACCTTTTCCATTGCGTTACCATAATGAATTTACCTTTTTACGAAGTTACCTTAAATATGTTGCATGCTAGAGTGGAAGTGGAATACACTACACTGGATGCAAAAGACCGGGAACGACCCCGGTCGCCGGTCACTGGGTGGGTGCGCTTCTTCATTCATCTATTTAGACCCAATCGACTAAGAATACGTGGGATCCAGGGAACCTGTCTCGGGAACGAGATGCTCAAAATTTATTGGACAGAAATATAAATAGTACAAAATCCGACACTACAGATGACGCGCTGGGTAAGGAACCACTTGATTCTTCTCTTTCCTGTTCCGTAACGCCGAGTCTTGATTCGGTGGTAAAGCTACCGGCGATTTCTCCTTGCAACAGCGGCGGTGCTCAGCGGCGTAGACCAGCGAGGAGAGGCAAACGACTAAGTAATTGAGCATCATGCGTTTCACCAATCTCCTTTTTGCTGGGATCACACTTCCTTTCTTGGGCTTAAACCACGCCGCTGCATCTTTTCCACTGCCGTGTGCTTCTTCCATTGCTTTCCTCTGCAACTTTTCAGCTTCTCGCACTAGCTAGAATTGGAAAGACGACCCCTTGCAGATGCAAGCCACAATGATGCAGGGATTATAAAGGACGTGGAAACTTTGAAGAAGGAACGGCATTCAGATGGATGATGTTGAAATGTTGATAGGGGTCAAAAAGCAAGACAATGACAGATGATCAATTCTCATAAATTAAAGTTTATATGTTTCATTCTATATATTCAAGAACAAATTCTAAAATTGTTTTTTTTTTAATTAATTAAATAATTTCTAGATTATTTTTCCAATTGTTTAAAGCGTTAAATACCATATTGATAGTTAAACTTTATACGAGTGTGAAATTTTCTAGTTGAATTTTTCTTTGGACAATCGTTAATAAAAGTTTTAGTACTTTACAAAGAGCTTGCTCCGTCACTTTTTTAATTAAACTTGATAAGAAAAAACTTTCAAAAACTCTAAAATTCCTTAAAATTTAATATAACAAAAAATATCTAAAATTTAAAATAATAATTTTTATTATTTTCTGTTGAAATTTATAAAATAATGGGTTAAATACCAACGAGTTATCTGAACTTTGGACGTTTTGCAACGAGCTACCCGAACTTAAAAAATTCAAAACGGACTACCTCAACTTGGATGAATGTGTAAATAGTTGACTCCGTCCAATTTACCGTCAACTGTTGACAGAATTTCACCAGAAATTCGTCAGAAATAGGACGGAGGTAGCTATTTGGACTTTCGTCCTACTTGAGGTAGACCGTTTTGAATTTTTAAAGTTCGGGTAGCTCGTTGCAAAACGTCCAAAGTTCATGTAGTTTTTTTTGTATTTAACCCTAAAATAATAAATGTTATAAAATATAACTCAAAACTATTAAAAGTTCAATTGAGAAATATTTTAAAAAAGTAAATCATAAAACATAAATTTAGACTAAGTGTTCTAAATTTTTTGTTTAGAGAGTTGAAAATAAAACTAAAATTTAACGATATTTTTTATATAAAAAATTAATGTTATTTTTGAATCATACTAAAATATTTGGGTGCTTTTTAGTAGTTTTTTCTTACAATATATAAGTTCAGCATGGAATTTATTCGAACAAAAAAAACAGTTAGCAAATGTACACTCGTATAAAGTTTATGTGAATATTATGTGAGCTTTTTATATATTAATGATAAAAGTATATCTTTATCAGTTGTATTTAAGTAAGCGAGTGGGGAGCCATCAAATATCTAACAAATACCATTTGTGAGAATAGATTACAATTTTAATTATGTACTTATTAAAAAAGTTACTATATAATTGAATTAGCACTTTAACGTCTCGAGCAATGTTGAGTTTGAATTTCCGAATAAGGTTGAGATTCAAATGTTTCACTTCAAACCTTAAAAAAAAAGCAACTTTTTATTGTTGTGCGAGAATATTCGAAAGTTTAAACTCAACATCATATGCATTAGATTCATACTAATAATAAAAAAAATCTATAAAATACAAAAAAATATAGTAGGGATAATGAGGTCCCCATATAAACGTAGGCTAATTGAGCTTGTTTATATAGCTCTCTAGGGAATACGTATACTTAAATACCTAACAAGAAATTATAATTAATTTTCAAATATACTTTTAAAAGAAATGTCAAACTCATTGAAATATGATTTGTGATAAATAAAATAAGAATAAACTAGAATCTCTTTTGTGATCAAGTTACTTGACAATAACCCCTTCGAGGAAGCTTCCAGATAGAAATGATGATAATGTTAACGAATCTGACAGAATTCTTTCGAAATTCCATATACTTTCCTGAATGGGAAAGACCAATGATGATGTTGTCGTCCACATAATCAGTTTCACCTTTTCGAAATCATTTTTTTCCCTTCAAAATAGCTTTAGAAAATCAAACACGAAACTAACACGTTATTTTTGGTTGACTAAAACAAGCAACTTTGCAAATGACATTCGTAAAAGTTTGTTGAACCATTTTTTTAACAATAGTTGAAACGTGTTTCTCCAAGATATTATATTCTTTCGATCTAAATTTTTTATATTATTATGAGATAAAAATTGACATTTTAAAATTAGAGAATTTAAGATAAAAGTGTTATTAGGTTATCTTGCGCCGTAAACTCATAGTGCATTGTCAAAATTGACATGCAGTATTATGATTTCCAAGTTATGGAGATGATTTGGTATATGATTACACCCGCGGTGCAGACCGAGTCATGATATGTAAGGTCAATCCGTCATTAAGATATACATAATTTTATAAAAATGTAGAACTTATTTTGCCTTAATTAAAATATTATGGGTTAATAGGTACGTACATAATTAATTTTACACATATTGGATATTAATCTCTATTTTTTTATTAAGAAGACTCCAATTCGGGCTTCAATTGAGCCCCAGTCGGGGGGCACTTGTCAAATTTGAACAATTTGCAAAATGTTGTGGTTGTCCAATTTTTTTTTTTTTTTTGGCCCAAATGGTTGTCCAAACTCAACATGGTTGTTTTGGTTACTTATAATTTGATTATATTTTTTTTTTACCATGGTCCCAAAAATGATATATATATTTTTATTAGAGGGTTTTAAAGAAACCTCAAAAACTATTTTTAAAAATAAACAGTTTTGGACTATCTCAATACACTTAAGTTCGGTAACTAATCAAATTAAAAATTTAACCAAAAAACAACATTGAGTTTCGATTTCAACAATCTAAAAATCTAGTTAAAGAGTGCATAATTTGTTTTTAACATTAAACTATCATCTTTGACATATCGTGATAGTCAAAACTCAACATTGTTTATTTGATACCCGACCCGTTTTGAAAGATATTTTTAATTTTAGTTTCGCTCGAAAATGCCAGGACTTGGCGGGCGACGGATCCGATCAAGCGGGGTCATCAACTGGACCGATAAATGTGAAAGAGTCGTCACCGATTAATTAAAGGCTAATCGGAATCCTAAAATTGCCTAGGGTACATGGAGTTAACATCCTAGGGCTTAGAAAGGTCTACGTCCAGATAATCGAGTTCGGGGGTTTGATTACGTCTTAAAAGCTCGCGAGCTCATAATTCGCCCTTTCGGTACTATAGTTTGCTTTTGAATTCTTTTCAATTTACACGAATTGTCCGTTTTGATCATGCTTGGCCTAAAAAGATTACATGAATTTTTTTAAAATTAAACAAACCATGTACAAACAATTTTTTTTTGAGTTAATTTCAAATAAACAAGAGAGAACTAAATTTAATCGTGCTCGAAAAAAAATTATTTAACTGTTGAGCCATTTAAAACGTGTCAAAACATGCACGAATGATTTTTGAATATATTAAGCTCGTTGGACTAATTTGTCCCATTTTGAGAAGTTATAGGATGTCCAAAAAACAATATAGGGACCAAAATGCAATTTATTAAAATTTGAGCTAAATTGGAAAAATATTTCGAAAATTACAGAAATGACCCTAAACTATTATGGATTTATTTGTAATACTTGGTAAAGTTCTAAAATAACCCGAAAATTATTCTAGACTTATTTGTAACATTTTGAAAAGTCATGGAATGTCCAGAAAAATTTAGGAATCAAAAATGTAATTTTCGAAAAAATTATAACTGAACTGAAAATATTTTTTTAAAATTACAGAATTGACCCTAAACTATTCGAGATTTATTTGTAATACTTGGTAAAATTCCAAAAAAAAACGAAAATTAATCTAAACTTATTTGTAACATTTGAGAAATCATGGAGTGTCTAGAAAAGTTTAGAAATCAAAATATAATTTTTTTTAAAAACGAGCTGAATTAAGAAAAAAAATTCAAAAATTGCACAAATGACCCAAAACGTTTCCGGTTTGGTTTATAACACTCGATAACGTCCTAGAAATGACACGAGAGTCCAAGGACCGTGTTGTAACCTTCATCAAAGTTTCGGAATGACTTAAGTCAATTTTGAAATTTTTTGTTTTTACATATACATATACATAATATATATATATATATATATTATACATAGATAGATAACATATACATAATATATATATATTATACATATACATATATAGTATTACATATACATATTATAAATATATGTTATACATATAGATATATATAGTATTACATAAACATAATATAAATATGTATTATACATATAGATATATTTAGTAATACATAAACATAATATAAATATATATTATACATATAGATATAATAGTATTACATAAATATAATATAAATATATTATACATATAGATATATATTATACATAAATATATAATACACGTATATAAACTCTCAATTTTACTTCACATTTATAAAATACAAATATGATATTGAATATGAGAGAAATATACCTAACTCATTGGAGGTTAAAATACCATACGAGGAACCGATTCCGATAATTATCGGTATTTTTTTCACTCATTTTTTTTTCATTTTTTTTCACTCACCCTCCTCATTCTGTCATGAAGATCACCGTAGCTTACGGTATTCAAGCTCTCTCCCTTTCTTATGTTGAAGTCCTCCTTTTATAGGAACATTTTTATTGTTTTATATAAATAAACAATATTCAAGTTGATCAAGTTGATGAAGAATAATACAATGTGATGAGTGAGCATGCGTGATGAACATTACCATGTGGAGAAAGCTTCATTTTCTTTTTAATATATATATATATATATATATTTTATATAATGACCGATATATATATATATATATAAATTTCGGTCATAATATTATAAATATATATATATATATATAATTGTTTTTGTTCTTCTGTCTCGATTTTTCTCGGTTCGGTTCCTCGTGTACGATATTTTAACCCCGAGCCAAAATCAGGTTTTTACTGTTGCCCCTCTTTGGACACGCGTTCATGGATGTGATATCATGAGTGTGTGTTCAAATACAAACAATTGATTTTGGCTCCTTTTTATTCATTATTTACATAGTAGACAAACATCATCACGCAACTTTTGAAAGCTAGACACCTATAGGTCCCGATCGTTGACGATGATTTGTTGAAAATGAACGTCTAAACGCTCATCAGCTTGTGATTCCCAGAAGTTGGACACCTACAGGTCCTGGTCGTCGAGTATGACTTGCGGAAGCTGAACACCTAAAGACTCTGCTCGTCGGCTTGTGACATGTTGGGGATGACTTGCGGAGCCTGAACACCTAAAGGCTCTGCTTGTCGACTTGTGACTAACAGAAGCTGGATAACTACAGATTTTGGTCATCGAGGATGACTTGCGGAGGCTGAACACCTAAAGGCTCCGCTCATCGTTTTTTGTTTCAGAAGCTAGATAACTACAGGTTCTGGTCGTCGAGAATAACTTGCGGATACTAAACACCTAAAGGCTCCGCTAGTCGACTTGTGACTCGTTGGGGATGACTTGCGGAGGCTGAACACCTACAGGCTCCACTCAGTTTTTTTTTTGCCATCAACGAGTTGGAGGTTGATGATTTTTTGGCCAGAAGCATTGTTGAGGGTGACTTACGGGGGTTGAGCACCTCAAGGCCCCGTTCGTCGGCTTGTAACTTTCAGAAGATGGACATCTACAGGTTCTGATCGTTGGGGATGACTTGCGGAGGTTGAGCACCTAAAGACTCCGCTTGTCGGCTTGTAACTCTCGGAATTTGGATATCTACAAGTCCCGATTTTTTATGATGACTCGCGGAGGTTGAGCACCTAAAGACCCCGCTCATTATCTTGTAATAACTCACTTTGGAGGTAAAAAACCTTCTCGAGATGTCTGACTCCTTGTGCGGACTTCTCAGTCTGTTTTCTCATTAATCGACTTTGGAGTCCTTGATGGAGTTCCCTAAAGCCATTCATGCTATGTTCACAATGTGTATCCATGCAAGGTATCCATTCATTAATGTTGATCACAATGTGTATCCATGCAAGTCCTTGCTACTGTGGGAAACAATGCCGTCCACTTTTCAACATTTTTTTATTTTTTATATCTCTTGATTTTCTTTCCTTTTGCTACGGTATTTTTTTTACCGCACCTCTCGATTCCCTTAATTTTTTTCCTAGGTCGCCCTTTTGGATTTTCAACCTAGCAGGGATTTGATTCCTTTCCTTTTGCCATCATCGCCCTTTTTAGGGATTTTTAATCATGCCCCTCTTCCCTAAATTTTGCTTAAACCTCCCTTTTGGGTTTTCGATTTAGCGGAAATTTCTCTCATTTGTGGAGGCTCGCTTTCTAATTACGAGTTTTTTTTTGCATCCACATTGATTGGATTGGGGAGTTCTCTGTTGTCCATGTCAGTGATGATCATGGCTCCCCCGCTGAAAATTTCTTTGATGACATAAATCCCTTCATATTTAGGTACAAACTTGCCCCGAGAGTCTGGATTGACTTGAAGTTTTTTTTTTTAAATCTCTCGCTTTTCTATCTTTTTGCTACAGTACTTTTTTTACCGCACCTCTCGGTTCCTTTAATTTTTGCATAGGTTTCCCTTTCGGGTTTTCAACCTAGCAGGGATTTGATTCCTCTCCCTTAATTGACAACACGACTTCGATCCCGTAAATAGGGGAGAATGGGGTTGACCCTGTTGACATCCGTATTCAGGCTCTATATGTCATGAGTGCCTAAGGCAACTTGTCGTGTCAGTGCTTTATTTGCTGCTTTCTATGCGCCATTCATTTATGGGTGATATGGAGATGAATTTTTATACTTGATCACAACTCATCGACCAATTTAGATTTCTGGCATTGCCGGTGATGATTGACTTCGACATCCCATGACACACGATGATGTCCTTGCTGATGAAAAATTCAATGGCCTTTGCCATTATTGACGCCGGGGTAGTAACCTCTACTCCTGGTGAAGTAATCGATTGTAATCATTATGAGTCGATGACCATTGGACGCCTTTGGGAAAATCATGTTGATTACATCGATGCCCCACATTGAGAAAACCCGTGGGGAAGTCCTGTAATAGAGCTCGTGCAGTGACGTGTGGATTTGGTCCGCGTACACTTGACAGATGTGATATTGTTGGGCATGTTTTATACAGTCAGACGTCATGGTGAACCAAAAGTACCCAAGTCTTGTACGTTCATGTGTGGGCCGCAACAACCTTCATGAATTTCTTCCATTAGATGTTCAACTTCTCTAGCATTCACGTATCTCAAATGGGTATAATCGGGTCACTGGAAAATTAATTGCAAGTCATTCCTCACATGACCATTAAAACATTTTATTATTTTGGTGTTCTCTGGGAACTCCGTACGCAAAGTATCTTTTTATATCAATGAGTCATGGTTGACCATCAGATTCTTCGATTGTACAACAATAGGTTGAAACCTCTTTGATTTTGATATCTATTGGCAGTTTTTGGTTTCCCGGAGAAATTTTACTCATGGTTACGAGCATTGTCAATTTATTTTGTACGCAAGGACGCAAATAAGAACACAAGGTGATCGTTGACCTACTTCTCTTTTTTGCAGCTTTCATCCCAGTGGTGACGACGGTGCTGGCGTCGATGTTGTTGTCCCTCCATGGGTTTTTCCACCCTTCGAGGAATCCGATCAGTTGGAAGTACTTCGCCTTGCTGTGATGAAACTTTCCGTAGTTGCTACATTTCATGCCTTTCCGATCGACACCGCTAACAATGGCGTCTCCTCTGCAGGAGTCAACAACTGGGTCTGTCCTGTGTCAACAATGGTGCCTCCTCTGCAGGATTCAATAATGACGCGTGTCCCGTATCAACAATGATGACTCTTATGCAGGAGTCAACAACGGCGTCTTCCCCGTGTCAACAATGACACCTTGATGGCGTATCCCCTGTGTTAACAACGACGTCTGCTCAGCTCTATTTAACTCGCCTCTGCTTTAGCTCAATCAAACGACAGGGACTTGTTTTTCTGATCTCCTTTACTTTGTAAAACAACCTTCCCTTTTCCGGTGATCGAATGTGGTCTGGTGGCGTGGGTCGGTTTGACTGTGATTGCCACTTTCTCTAAGCGAGGTGTAACATAGAAGACAGACTTAATTCTGACGATGAACCTCGGTGTCCCTTCTTGCTGCGGTACCCATTACTTATCTTTGGTCCCTTCCTTGATCGAATAGTTTCATAAGTCGATTCTTCCTCAGGTAACGGGTTTTCCTCAAAGTAGATCTCATTTTTCCTTATCATACTCCCCACTCACTGCATTCAGAAATTGATACAATTTGGTATCTGCTTGATTTTTATTCCAAATTGCAATGTCGTGTGAGTCAACGGATCCTTCGCCGTAATGTATAGAGTTAGATTCGGCAAAGGTGCTCCCATTAGCGAGTGGACAGACGAAAATGCATGAGGGGGCTTCTTCGAGCAGAGCTCTAATGGTGATACCGGTTGAAATTAAACCCGATAAACCCTTGTGAGTATCAACGTCATCGGGTTGGATCACTTGTGGTGGGCCTGGGATGAAACAGCGAGGGGAGGAAACAGCAATGTCCCTGAACTTTCGGCTAAATGTTTTCTCCGGGCAACTTCGTATTATTTGAAATTAGGATGGAAATCCAGTACCAAAAGTGCCTTTGTTCTTTCTCGGAGCTCCCGGGTGTGTAATGGTCATATATGGTAGGTGGAGTTTGGTCAGGATGGCAAAAGTACCCGACATGAATTGATGAGGTGCCATAACAGTAGTGTTGCTCGGGAAGACGATGTCGGGGATACTGTGGTAGTCACGCCTGTCTGGAGCTCAGAAGAGCCAAAATTCGTTCGACCTAGGAGGTCATGCCAACGATTGATTGCACTGTGCAGGAACTCATGGTGTGCATGGTTTGCTCTAGCTTGATGAATTTCTCTTCGTGTTTTTGAGGTGCCGGAGTCATTGAATGTCGCATGGGTTCCCGGAAACCTAAATCCAAAATATTGTAGTAAGAAGGATGAATACACAATTGATCATGTATGATTGATTTCAAAAATTCTGCATGTTCCGTTCATTCCATTCGTAGAATTTGATTGCCTATATGGCAAAAGTTTTTTTCAAAAATACTTTATAAGGATTTGGCCAATCGATGTCTAGTTCTTAAGACGTTTCACACAACGACGTAGCTCATTGAGTGTATTTGTTGCTTGTTCCTTGACTAGAACGAAGGTCGGGGACATGTATTTTGAAAATCTTTTTATTTGCCTCGTTCTTCGTATGAACTATTCAAGGGTGTCATTCAACTTAGCTACGTTGCCCCCACATTTTTCCAATGTGCTCCCACATTGCTAGAATGACGGTGGTTGTTCGGATCTATCCCTGATTATCTCATTCGGGTTGAAAGACGGACTTGCTGGTGTCGAATGGAACTTGTGAACATATTCTGTTGTTGTTAATCACGCAGACGCGTTTTCCATATTCCATAATTCAGACAAGGCGTTAAGGAGAAACCAATTGACTTTGTAGGTTACGAGCTCGTGAACCTCGTCAATCTTCTTGTTCACGTATTTCTGATTCCCTTTTGTCATGACTTTCGATATTCGGGCAATTTCGACCGTAGGGGGTTGTATGGCCTTAATGTGAGGGCAATGATTTTTTTTCATCCTTACCAAAGATGGTGCGTGAAACGTCTTAAGGATACAAGATTGAATGAACGAAACTTACATTTTTTTTTGAAAAATGCAATGCAAGTGCGAGAATTTAACTTCATTAGTAAGACTCGTATTACATTTACAACAGTCTGAAATATATAATACAAAATCCCAATCCTATACATGTCATGATCTAGGGACAAAACAAAACACATTTACATCAATGGGTCAAACTTCTTCAAGGGCCAAATTTCTTCATGGGTTGTGGGCCAATCTCATATCCAAATACTTTGGTCGAATTCTCATTTACATTAGTTGGGCCCAAAAATAGAAATACACACAAAATTGGTAAAGGTTAAACACGGTGTGGAGCTTTTGTTATAAATGGATGGAATTTCTAGGTCCTCTGAACCAGCGGAACCTCACCCCCTAAAGAGGATCACAGACCCATTCCCCGATCATCGAGTTCAGTCTTTTGGGTGCGTGTCGGCGGTCCAAACCGCTCCGGGCGCATTCCCCTACTAAACTCACTAAGATCTTAATGTGCTCCAGGTCCGAGCGGGTAATGGTAACCAGCGTGGTGTGTGCAAAACAAGAATTCATTTTTTTTTTACTTATTACAATTACATCGTCTTTTGGACAAAATTTGAAACTGCAAGCATGAGCAAACGATCAAAACGGATATGGCAAAATATAAGATGGCAAATTAAACATGACAAAGCCAAAACCCTCTAAAAGACATCCCCAGCATAGTCACCAAATTGCCGGACGTCAAATCCGACTTACCCGACCCGTTTTGAAAAATATTTTTAATTTTCGTTTCGCTCGAAAATGTCGAGACTTGGCGAGCGACGAGTCCGATTGAGCAGGGTCATCAACCAGACCAAAAAAAAGGGGGAAGAGGCTCCACAGATTAATTAAAGGCTAATCGGAATCCTAAAATTTCCTAGGGTACATGGAGTTAACATCCTAGGGCTTAGAAAGGTCTACGTCCAGATAATCGAGTTTGGGGGTTTCATTACGTCTTAAAAGCTCGCGAACTCACAATCGGCTCTTTCGGTACTTTAGTTTGCTTTTGAATTTTTTTCAATTTGCCTGAATTGCCCGTTTTGATCATGCTTGGCCTAAAAAGACTACATGCATTTTCTTTAAATTAAACAAACCATGTACAAACAAATTTTTTTTTGAGTTAATTTCAAATAAACAAGAGATAACTAAAGTTAGTCGTGCTCTAAAAAATGGTTTAACTCTTGAGCCATTTTAAACGTGTCAAAACATGCACGGATGATTTTTGAAGATATTAAGCTCGTTGGACTAATTTGTCCCATTTTGAGAAGTTATAGGATGTCCAAAAAAGAATATAGGGACCAACATGCAATTTATTAAAATTTGAGCTGAATTGGACAAATATTTCGAAAATTACAGAAATGTCCCTAAACTATTCTGGACTTATTTGTAATACTTGGTAAAGTTCTAAAATAACCCGAAAATTATTCTAGACTTATTTGTAACATTTTGAAAAGTCATGGAATGTCCAGAAAAATTTAGGAATCAAAAATGTAATTTTCGAAAAAATTATATCTGAACTGAAAATATTTTTTTAAAATTACAAAATTGACCCTAAACTATTCTAGATTTATTTGTAACACTTGGTAAAATTCCAAAAAAACCCGAAAATTAATCTAGACTTATTTGTAACATTTTGAGAAATCATGGATTGTCTAGAAAAGTTTAGAAATCAAAATATAATTTTTTTAGAACACGAGCTGAATTAAGAAAAAAAATTCAAAAATTGCACAAATGACCCAAAACGTTTACGGTTTGGTTTATAACACTCGATAACGTCCCAGAAATGACCCGAGAGTCCAAGGACCGTGTTGTAACCTTCATCAAAGTTTCGGAATGACTTAAGTCAATTTTGAAATTGTTTGTTTTTACATATACATAATATATATATATATATATATATATATATTATACATATAGATAGATAGATAACATATATATAATATATATATATTATACATATACATATATAGTATTACATAGACATATTATAAATATATGTTATACATAGTATTACATAAACATAATATAAATATGTATTATACATATAGATATATTTAGCAATACATAAACATAATATAAATATATATTATACATATAGATATAATAGTATTACATAAATATAATATAATCATGGAATGTCTAGAAAACTTTAGAAATCAAAATGTATATTTTTTTCAAAACAAGTTGAATTAACAAAAAAAATCAAAAATTGCACGAATGATCCAAAACCTTTCCGGTTTGGTTTATAACACTCGATAACGTCCCAGAAATGACCCAAGAGTCCAAGGACCGAGTAGTAACCTTCATCAAAGTTTGGGAATGACCTAAGTCAATTTTGAATTATTTGTTTTTACATATATTATACATATACATAATATATATATATATATATATATTATATTATAGATATATATTAACAAGTATATTATACATAAATATATAATATATGTATATAAACTCTCAATTTTATTTCACATTTATAAAATACAAATATGATATTGAATATGCGAGAAATATATCTAACTCATTAGATGTTAAAATACCATACGAGGAACAAGTGCGATAATTATCGGTATTTTTTTCCACTCATTTCTTTTTCATTTTTTTTCACTCACCCTCTTCATTCTCTCATGAAGATCACTCTAGCTTACGGTCTTCAAGCTCTCTCCCTTTCTTATGTTGAAGTCCTCCTTTTATAGGAACATTTTTATTATTTTTTATAAAGAAACAATGTTCAAGTTGATGAAGAATAATACAATGTGATGAGTGAGCATGCGTGAGGAACATTACCATGTGGAGAAAGCTTCATGTTTTTTTTATTAATATATATATATATATATATATATATATAAATTTCGGTCATAATATTATAAATATATATATATATATATATATATATATATATATATAATTGTTTTTGTTCTTCTGTCTCGATTTTTCTCGGTTCGGTTCCTCGTGTACGGTATTTTGACCCCGAGCCAAAATCAGGTGTTTACAGATACCATGTTAGAATTCATGTGTGTGCTAAATTGAGATGATACAGATTCGATAAGGGAGAACATTGTATTTGTTTGATTGGAAAGTTGTGTTGTATCTCTTAATACACACTCTTATTTATACTAATACTTGACCTTATTTGTCAAATTTAAATCCTATCTAATTGATTACAAATCCTACCTAATTGTTGACACTTACAATGTAAGGAGAGTCCTGTTTGCTGCTCCTTTCCTATACTCCCCCTCAAGCTGAATTTTGCGATCACTCACATTTAGCTTAGAATAATCTTCCATTAACCGTGGTTGCACCATACTTGAACAGCTAGCTCAACTTCCTGGCCAACATAAAGAGGTTCGTAACAACGCACCCCCCTCAAACATGGTAGCGTCTCCGTTTCCTCTACGAACCATTTTCCGACCTATGATAGCTTGAGGTGTGCAACTGCCTCGATTAGTCCCAGTTGGCAATGGTATAACTTGGCTTACTTCTCATCTAGCCAGTTTGAGCTGTGATACATGTATGGTTGGATGAATTAATGCCGAGCTCGGAAGATCCAACTTCTAAGCAACCTTGCCTATATGATCAAGCACCTTGAAAGGCCCATAATACCGCGGCTGCAACTTCTGATTCCTTCCTTTCCTCATTGAGTGCTGACTATAAGGATGTAACTTTAAAAACACCCGATCCCCAATCTCAAATTCTCGTTCCGATCTCTTCTGATTCGCCACTTGACTCATCCGATTCCTTGCCCTTTCCAAATGGAATTTGAGTAACTTAATACTTTCCTCCCTTTCCCTTAGGACGAGGTCCACTGATTCAATGCTCGAGTCCTTCGGAAAATATGGTATGTGTAATGGTGGTTGATACCCATACAACGCCCCAAAGGGTGTCGTTTTAATGGTTGAATGATAGGTGGTGTTGTACCACCACTCCGCCAATGGTAACCACTGCGCCCAAGTTCCTTGTTTCTCTCCCACCATGCATCGTAAATAAGTCTCAAGACACCGATTAACTACCTCTGTTTAACCATCCATCTAGGGGTGGTAAGAAGACGACATGTACAATGACACACCCAATTTGCCGAACAACTCTTTCCAGAATGTGCTTAGGAAAATAGGATCTCGGTCACTAACAATGTTAACTGGCAGCCCATGGAGCCTGTAAACCTCATCTATGAATACTTGTGCTACCATTTGAGCTGTGTAAGGATGAGCCAGAGCTACAAAGTGGCCATATTTGGATAATCGATCTATCACGACCAATATTACTTCCTTACCCTTAGACTTCGGTAATCCGGTGATTAAATCCATGGAAATGTACGTAAAGAAGGCTTGAGGCACCGGTAATGGCTGGAGGAGTCCTGGTAATGGCGATCGGTCATACTTGTATCTTTGACCTGTCTCACAGTTTCGAACAAACTCACGTACATAGCGTTTGATCCCTTTCCAATATAACAGAGTCGTGATCCTTTGTAATGTCGCTGTTACCCCCGAATGACCCCCCCATTGGAGATTCATGGAATAGATAAACAATTGACTATCTAACGTGTTCATCCTTACCCACTACCAATCAGCCCTTCCTCCTCAGCAAATTCCCATCCCTACTGAATTTAGTGGATAGTCGACCTTGCTTCAATGTTTCGATCAGTTCAGAACACTCTTGATCCTGTGTCCAATTGTCAGTAATGAGCTGTAATAACCCTGATGATACTGAGGATAGGGTCATAGCCAACAATTCCGGACCTTGTACCCTGGATAAGGCATCGACAACTTTGTTCTCCACACCCTTCTTATAAGCAATCTCGTAATCATACCCGAGAAGCTTTGCCAACCACGTATGCTGTAGCGGGGTCAAGAGGCGCTGCTCCAATAGGAACTTTAAGCTCCTATGATCCGTCTTAATAACTTTAAGCATGGCAGAGAGCAGGTTCGGGCAGCTCAGTTGGGGACCTGGAACCAAAGTTCGATGACTATAAGAGATCATTAATACACTGGATCCGACACACTTTCAAGCAAAATGTCAAAGAAATCAACAAGGTGAGGGAGACGCTAAAAACGCTAAGTAGAAGGACTTTGAAAGAGGAAGAGCAGGGGGAAGAGAGAGCTCTAAAATCTAGGATTGATGCTTTGTGGAAACAAGAGGAGATATATTGAAGGCAACGATTAAGAGTTAAATGGTTGAAGGAGGGAGATAGAAACACTCGATTTTTCCATCTATCGACTATAGCTCGAAGGAGGGGAAACAAGATCCTGCGACTGATAGGTGAGGATGGGGTATGGATAGAAGGAGAACGGAACATTATTGGGTTGGTGCACAGTTTTTATAAGAAGTTATTCACATCGGAAAGGGGGATAAACACAGTGGAGTCTGTTGGTGGGGAGGCATTGAGGTGTATACCAATCCATATAACGTCATAGATAAACACCACACTCAGCGGTGTGGCGTTTGAAGATGAGGTGAAGGTGGCAGCTTTCCAAATGGGGGGGGGGTCTCGTGCTCCGGGGCCGGATGGTTTCTCGGTGTCCTTCTTTCAAAGGAACTAGAGGGTCATCGATCCAGATATCGTCACTTCTGTCAATGCCTTCCGAACATCAGGTATCATTCCATCTTTCCTTAACCAAACTGATATTACTCTTATTCCCAAAAGTAAAAACCCATCTTCGGCTTCGGATTTTAGACTGATAAGCCTTTGCAACTTCGGTTATAAAATTATATCCAAGGTACTGGCAAATAGATTGAAACCCTATTTCCCATAACTGATATCACCAAACCAGAGTGCATTTGTGGCAGGTAGAAGAATTCAGGAGAGTATCGTGATTGCACACGAGATGTTCCACTTCCTCAAGACTAGGGCAAGAGGATCGGGGAGGTCGGAATGTGCGCTCAAGATCGACATGAAGAAAGATTATGATAGGGTGGAATGGGACTTTTTCCTGGAAATTCTAAGGAGGAGAGGTTTCTCGGAGAAGTGGACTCTTTGGATCAAAGCTTGCATCTCTACGGTTACATATAGAGTCAACGTCAACGGGAAGGGGACAAGGATAATCAGACTGAGAGAGGGTGATCCCTTATCTCCCTACCTTTCCATACTTATGGCTGATGTGCTTTCTAGGATGTTCCATTCGTGAGCTTGCTGGGATACTTGGGGTTGGAAGGGTGTCAAACCCGGGCCAATCCCTAGGTTTGCCGACTGTTTGAGGGCGATCAAAGAAAGATGCGATGAATTTCATTAAGGAACGGATCCGGGATAGGGTAGATGGATGGAGGAATGAGCTTCTTAACAACGCTGGGAAGGAGGTTTTGATCAAAGCAGTGCTTACGTCAATCCCTACCTATGCCATGAGTATTTTCCAACTTCCAAAGACGTGGTGTGCCGAGATCACCGCCATGATTGCAAAATTCTGGTGGGGATAAAAAGAAGGGGAGAGGAAAATCCACTTGAAGAGATGGGAAGTTATGACAATTTCAAAGAGAGATGGGGGGTTTGGATTCAAAGAGCTTCAAACTTTTAATTCAGCCTTATTGACAAACATGGCGGCAAAGTTGATCAATGAACCGAATGCTCTATGGGTTCAAGTCCTTAAAGGTATATACTTTCCTCACTCGGACTTCATGCAGGCTACGAAGGGGAGTAGAGCGTCATGGGGATGGTCGAGTCTAATCGCGGGCCAGGATGTGATCAAGGAGGATGCGGTCTGGAGCATAGGGGATGGTAGGTCGGTTCGCACCTACATGGACAGATGGGTTATGCCAGCTCCGGACTTCCGCCTTCCTTGACCGAACCAGGTGGAGATTGTCCAAGGCAGCCTACCTCTAGACCAAGACAGAGGCAGGCATAGGGTGGCAGATTGGCTATCCTCGGATGGTCACGACTGGGAAGAGGGAGCTGCCCGTGGGCAGCTAGGGAGCGACATAGCGCAGTACGTGCTCAATGTACCCATGCATGCTGCTCGAGGGACATATGCCATTTTGTGGACATTTACGAGAGATGGATGAGTCTCGGTTAAATCGGCCTACAATCGGCTCCGGGAACGGGACTCGTTCGGACATGGGGGGCCTACGACACCCGGTCCTTGGCAGCACATCTGGAAGGCGAAGGTCACACCTAAGGTAAACGTTTTTATGTGGAAACTTATCTCTAACGCTTTGCTGGTTCGTGAAAGCTTGGTTAGGCGAGGGGTACCAATCTCGCCTAGGTGCCCAGCATGAGATGAAGGGGAATTATAGGTCCATATGGCTCTGGGGTGCGGGTGGACACATCAAGTTTGGACGGAGTTCATGGGCTGGAGGAATCTCGATCAGAGGTTGCAGATGTGGGATCAGTTTTTGCAGCTCCAAGGGTCTAGAGGTCAGCCGATGCAGGGGCAGCAGCTTGGTGCACACCAAGCGGAACCAGACAGCTCCAGGGGGAGGGAAGTCACCTGGCGCAAGGCCATCAGCTCGGTGATCTAGTTGGCAGCAGGACAACCGGACAGGCCTCACAGGACGACACATGCGATAAGTTCATGATTACGTGTTGGGCTATTTAGAAGGCTCGAAGTAATTTGTTATTCGAGAACAATTGGTCGAATGCAGGAGCGGTTATCTTCGAGATCAACATATCAATGGAGGAGCTGCGTACGATCCGACGAGACGAACAACGTGTTAGGGAGGTCACCCAAATCTCTACATCGGCCCGGAATAGGTGGACGAAGTCGTTGCATGGAACCATAAAAATTAACTGTGATGCGGCTTGGTGCTCAAACTCTAGGTGCGGGGGTTTGGGGGTGATTGCTCGGGACCACTTGGGAGGCATAGTTGGGGGTCGTCATGGTCTCATGCGGTGCGGCTCGGTAGAGGAAGCAGAGGCAGCGGCGATCTTGGAGGCGATTAAACTTGCTATAGAGATGGGGTGGCAAAACATTGTGGTCAAGTCGGATGCTTCGGTCGTCATTAACCACATCAAAGGAACCAATTCCTTATGGCGTTTGCATGCTTTGTATTCTAATATCATGTTGCTTGCGTCTTCTATTTCTATCGTAAGTTGGATGGTCATTCCTAAAATAGAAAACCAATGTGTGGATTGGGTCGTTAGACCCCTACCCGATCTATGTCGTTTTATTCATTTCGACATTTTTATGTAACGGGTTGATTTCATTTATGGAAGTTGAATCTTGTTGTTGGCCAAAAAAAAAAAGATCACTTAGAGATTTTTAATTGCTTATATTAGAAGTTTTTCAAAAAGTGATCATGTTAATTATTTTTTTTTTAAAAGAATAGTAAGTATATAAAAAAAATATTTCGATATTTGTGTACACGCGCACCCTAGGGTAGCGCGCACCCTAGGGTAGCGCGCACCCTAGGGTAGCGCGCACCCTAGGGTAGCGCGCACTCCAGGGTAGTGTGTATTGCCAAATTGGCAACACACTCCCAAAGTGGGTTGAGCTTTGTTTTTTTTCTTCGGCGACGACTCGATGTTTAATTAAAAAATAAATAATGTATCTATTAAAATAATTACAGTAAGTAGAGATTTCAATTGCGATTCAAATGATGCAAAACAAATATTTAATTTGGACTTACAGATTGACTGTACAAATATTTGATATTTTTTGAGTAAGAATGTAATTAAATTTTTCACCTAATGCATTTAATAATTCCAATAAATATTTGTTTTGCATCATTTGAATCGCAATTGAAATATCTATTTACTATAATTTTTTTAATAGATACATAATTTATATTTTAATTAAACTTCGAGTCATCGTCAAAGAGAAAAAAAACAAAACTTTGGGCGTGTATTGCCAAAATGCAATACACGATACATTGAGGTGTGTGTATTTCCAATACGCACTACCCTGGGGTGTGCGTATACACAAATTTTGAAATATTTTTTTTATATAATTACTTTTTTAAAAAAAAATTAACATGTTCACTTTTTGAAAAAATTCCTTATATTATGCTAAGGATCGTATCCCTAATGATAAACTTCGCAATACCTCGTGTTTTCATGGAATATTCTAAAATATAAAAGGAATATAATTGTAGAATAAGAATTTGTTTGAAAATTTTCCCTTTTATTATTTTGGGGTTCCATTTCCAAGATTGAAGAACCTTCAAACTTCATTGAAGCCGAGAAAGATCCTATGTGGGCACATGCGATGCGATGAATGATGAAATAATAAAACCTGGGAGATAATTCAGTTTCCTCAAAATAAGGTCTCAACAAGTTGTCGATGGATATACAAGGTAAATTTCAAAGTAATATATTTCACGAGAGGGGGGATTTACATGAAGAAATATAGATGAAAATTTCACGAGAACTTGTTAATAAGGGGGGAAGTGTGTGTTTGTAGATTATGTAAATCCCTTGTATGGTTTAAACAATAGTATGTTAAACAAACTAATGCCCCCATTACTTAGAGTAAGTTAGACTACTCCTTGTTTATTAAAAAAGAAGTGAAGATATTATTATTTTTTTAACGTATGTTGATGCTTTGTTAATTTTAGAAATTAATAGTAAACTGATTTAAGAACTGAAGTTAGTTTTACAAAATAGTTTTAAAATTAAGGATATAGGGAATTAAAGTATTTTTCAGATATTGAAATAGATAGGTCTGACAAAGAATTATGGGTTAATAACTAAGCAGTTACATGAACTTTGGAAGATACAACGAGCTATCTCCGTCCAAATTTCTGTCAATTCATCACGGAATTGAACATGTGTCGTTCACGTGTTCTGAATTTGGCAGTAAATTTAGCAATTTTATCAAACATTTCATTAATACCCTTTCATCTCATTCTTGCGTGTCAAAGTGACTAAGATGCTGAAAGAAACCGAACAGACTTTGGCCAAAATCTTATGTCGAAGAGAGAGACTTCATCCGTGCATTTGTAAGAACCCGACCTTTTTACTCAGCAAAATCGTCTGTGTTTTTGAAGAAACTCACTAATCTCAAGTTGATTCCTTCCTCGGTGCATGCATGTTTCGGGTTTCTCCATCACAACTGATCTCAACTTGATTCCTTCCTCTGTTATTCCGTTCGCCGTTCGAAATTTTTAGGGTTTAGTCCTACTTTGACAGATGTTAGGGAAGATGGACAAAGAAGGGTACGTATATGGTTTCGTTAGTCGTCCCTTATCGTAAATTAGGGTTTTCCTCTTGTAATGCATGAATGCTTGTACATGTTCTTCATTCTAGAAGGATTAGATGATGATTTGTTGTTCGAGATTCACTTTCATGGATTACTCATTGAACTAGAAAGTAAGGTTGACTATGTAGGGTTGATTGATTATGAGGAATTCTCTAGGTCTATAAGCCTCAAGGATTAACAGTATGTTTTGGTACAAAAGTATTATCATGAAGTTGGGGATGTGATACATTGTATGCATCTGAAGGATGAACTTCCGACTGTATTACATATGGTGTCCTCATAAGATGATTAAAACGTAACGGTGGATAATTTAGATGGTGAGAAGAATTGTGTCATGCTGTTCTTCTTGGTAAAAAATGAAGATGTTGTCCACGGTCCTAGTCGGTTAGATAGGAGTGAACAAGTTGATGAAGGCATTTCTTTGACCATGCATTTTGGTGATGAAAGCATTTCTTATGGGCCAACTTTGGATGGATTAGTGATAGAAATGATTGGGCCAAAGGTAGGTGTTAGTGTACCTGATTTAGGTGGGCCAGTCATTGACGGGCCTTGTGAGTATGAATTGGAAGATGTAAGTGATGAAGATTACCTGGAAGAGTTAGAAGAAGGGAATGACAGTGATACTAACTTCTGGGAACAAGCTAGCTTAGTTTCTGATAGATTAGAAACTCCCTCTACCGATCATGTGGAGGTGGATTTTGAACTGTACGATTTGGAAGTCGATGAACTCATTGGTTAAGAAGACGTTATCATTACATCGCCACGTCTGATGATGAAGCTGATTTATCTAGACAGTTCCCAGAGTATAACAGTAACGCCTATGTTATCCCTGAATTCTAACTTGGAATGAAGTTTGCTAACGCAAAGTCATTGAGAGAAGCCTTGGTCGAGCATAGTATCAATAAGAACTTTGCTTTAAAGTACAAGGTCAACCAATCTAAGAAGATTTCAACTCATTGTAGTTCTGAAAATTGTGGATGCAGGTTATACGCATCAACCATGAAGGATGAAGACACAATGCAGGTGAAGACTTACTACTCAGAGCATAACTGTGCGAGAGCCCACAAGTCAAAATGGGTGAATCCACAGTGGATTTCTAAGAAGTTCATTCAGAGGTACAGAGATCAACTGTTAACGGTGAGTTTTTTTCAAGGGGAGATTTGTACGAAGTATGGGTTTGAGGTAAACCAATATGCCATCAAGAGAGGTATATGTAAGATTAAAGAGATCATCACTGGAGATAATGCCTCACAATTTGAGTTGTTGAGATCTTATTGCATGATTGTGGTTAAACAGAATCCAGGCAGTAAGACGAAGATTCAAGTTGACGGAACTTGTTTGAGTCCGGAGTTTGAAAGACTTTACACTTGTTTTAAAGCATGTAGGGATGGATTTCTAAACGGTTACAGACTATTCTTTGAACTGGATGGTTGTCGTCTAAAATGAGCTGATGGGGGGCAGTTTCGCACTAATGTTGGCAGAGCTGCTAACAATGGTATGTTTCCCGTTGCAATAGCTTGGGTGGAGTCAGAGTCCAAGAGCTTCTGTAAATGGTTCTTATAATTACTTATGGTGGATATTGGTACGGGATGTGGAGAAAAGGGTTGGGTTGTTATGTCAGATAGGCAGAAGGTATTTCCTTTCTAATTTACTGTCTCTTTAATGGATACTTTATCGTTTGATTTGTTGATCTCATTTTCATTCGTAGGGTTTGATTGCTGCTGTTGAAGAAATGTTGCCTTGGGGCTGAACACAAATATTGGGTTCGACATATCCACGCTAACAAGATGACCATGGGTTGGAATGGGTAGGTGGTGAAGGACATGCTTTGGGTTGCTGCTTCATCGTATACCATTAATGGACACAACCAAGCCATGTTGGAGTTGAGTCAAAAGAAAGTATAAGATCATGCATATATGAATCAAATTGATTGATCTACTTGGACAAGAAGTAACTTCTCAACTTGGTCAAAGGTCGATGTGGTCGTTAACAACCTAAATGAGTCGTTTAATGCACGAATTTTGGATGCTCGTGATAAGACAACAATAAGCACATTTGAAGTACTTTAGAGAAAGTTTGTGTGGGAATTTTGGTTGAAGAGGGTAGCTATGTCAAGGTATGTCTATGACATATGCCCTAGGATTAAAAGAAAGATTGAGCATTTAAAGATGATAGCGAGAAGCTGTAATGTGATCTTGGCTGGTCAAGATCAATTTGAAATTGATATGAATGGAAGAGTTTATATATTGGATTTGGGTACAAGATTCTGAAGCTGTGAGGAGTATCAAATGACAAGTACGGTTCTTTTGGTATAAGATTCTGCAACTGTTATAATGTACTGTCTATTCTATTCGGATAGGGATTCTGAATGCTGGAGTTTACATTTTCCGTGTTTGGATAGGGATTCCTTGTGGTCATGCAATAAATGTTATCCTTAAGTAAAACTTACAACTTGAGAGTTATGTCCATGAATGCTACAAGAGGGAAGCATATATGAGGGTTTATGATGGAGTAATATACCCATTTCCAAGTGAAGAAGATTGAGAACATGACTCATCGTTGCCAATTGACCCTCCCAACCGGAGGCGTCAATCTAGAAGGCGAAAGGTAAAGAGAACGAGCTCTGAGCATGAATCTAACCCTAACAAACTCTGAAGATAAGTTAACATGACATGTACCCTCTACAAAGGCAAAGATCATAATAAGAGAGGTTGTCCTCAGCAGTGAGCCAACCAGCAGTGAGCCAACAACGTCGATCTCCGAAATTCACAAGACCCTCATCTAGTCAATCGTCATGTAGTATGAGGTCAAAGGCAGTACGATAGCTCCATTGAGGAGATCAATAAGGAATTGATGTTTCAAAGGCAGACTGGAAAAGACCATGGCGACCATGATGTTTCATTTAGTTGGAATGCCAAGGCTTATGTTATTTTGTGATCCAAATTTTGTATAGTGCGGTTTATGACTCGCCACATAGCAATTATGCAACACATTATGTATAGTGCGGTATGTGATAAACATTCGGTCACTTAAGGTTAGGTTGTATTCTGTAGCTTTTGGTCAGTTGTTTTGGTCACTCTGCATCTCTATTGATGTTAAATTGTGTAATGGAACAACGTTTGGTCAGTTCTGATGTTTCAGTCCTTCGATAATGGAAATGAAGCCATTTTGATAAGGATTGGTCTATTTGGAATATCTATTGTGTTGTTTCGGTCATTTCTTATTTAGAATATCTATTGTGTTGTTTCAGTTGTGCTGTTATATCTGGTCAATTCTGTTTTGGAATATCCATTTTGACAAGACTTTGTGCTATTGCTGTTTTGGTCCTTGTACAACAGTTTGCAACACATTTTGCAGCACATAGGTCTACTTAATTTTGCAGCACGCTGGTCTACAACAATTCTGCAGATTGTATTTTTTCATTAAAATTCAGCAAAGACAAAACAGTACATCAAAACAACAACCTTAACAACAACAATACAATCAAATTTAAAATCACAACTTGATACACTCGAATCTTGTGCTCATATTTCTTGATGCAGTCTGCTTCTTCCTCCGACACCAACCTCCTTATTTTGCTTGAAACCCTCTTTGAATGACTACAAACATTCAGGTCATACCAAAGGAAGAAGCCACAACTGGATCCCTTCAATTTACTCTGCACTGCAACAATCCAAAAGATTAATCAACCGAACAAAAGTTTAATTAAACGAAGGACCCTACTTACATTATAATTATGGCATCCATAAAACCGTCGACCGAAATTATCCCATGTCCAAGACGTCTTGATTGTCGCAGACATACCACATTTGCACACTTTGAGTGCGGGTATTGAGGAAATAGCCGATGAACTCGAGGACATGGGTAAGACAGGACAAGGGATAACGTCTTTAGCAAACCTGGTTTCAAAGGATGAAGAAACAGAGTACGAACCTAGTTTCCAGCACGACGCAACTGGAAATGGCGTCTAATTGAAAACCCTAATTTCTTACTAAGGAATGAAGAACACAAAATTATCGATATTTGAACACAAGAGATGTATTAGGAATAGTATTGTAGGGCAAAATGGACATTTCAAACGAAAAGTTGACCACGTGAACGACACATGTTCAATTATGTGATGAATTGACATAAATTTGGACGGAGGTAGCTCGTTGCACCTCCGTCCAAAGTTTAGGAATCCACTTTAAACTTTTTAAAGTTCGGGTAGTTCGTTGCAAAACATCCAAAGTTCATGTAGCTGCTTGGTATTAACTCAAGAATTATTGTTCTATCAAAGAAAGTATACTTTAGAAATGATATCAGAACAAGGGTTTGCACATTGTGTGAAAACTCCAATGGATCAAATATGAAAGGGTTAATTAATTAAAACGTTACACATGTTTGACCAATGTGATTAATTGGTTATACATGTTTTTTCGCGTGACTGAAACGTTACACATGTTCCAGCATGTGACTGATTGGTTACTCCGTCACTCAACCGTTAAAATTTTCTGTCTAATGCTCATGTGTAGGTCACGTGACCCTTCTGAAATGACATCAACTTTTTTCTCTTCTAATTGCTTTTCCCAAGTTCGGTTTCCTACTCAGTATAGTTCCACCAGTTCTCTGCTCAAATTTGATTTTGATTGGGTGGCGGTGTCTGGCCGTGAACATAGCTTGTCCGTGAGGATTGGGAAGCCTGCTCTATTTACACGAAGAAGTTCCTGAAATGATTATTCAAAGAGACATCAGAGCAAGCAACATACTGCTTGATGAACATTTAAATGCAAAAAAACATACTGAGTGTGTAGACGATTTTTTTAACAAAATCAGCCCATAATTTAATTATGCAATTTGGTAGCCATTCCCTCTTCAGATTTTCCATATTTTCACACAAATACCACCTAATTTATCCATTAATTTTGTTCTTCTCATACATGGAAGCTTTATCAAGATGGCAATGCATTAGAAATAGTAGATCCTTTGCATTCAACTAGGACTCCTCTGCTGCAAGAAGAGAAAGAAGAAACCCAGACCAGATTCTGGCGGTGTTTTAGTTTTTTAGGGATCAACACTACTCTTTTTTAACCTCAGTCATAATGTTCAATTTTAACGTATTAATCACATTTTAAGAAAACATACTTAATCATTTAATCACATTACAAGGAACATACGTAACCATTTAATCACATTACAAGGAACATACGTAACCATTTAATCACATTCTAGGATAACATATGTAACCATTTTATCAAATTTCACGTTAGAATGAATTCTTTAATTTAGATACTATGTAATGAAACCAAGGATCTGCAGAACTAAAATCCAGAATCTGAAGAACTTAAACTAATTTCAACAAAATATTCAACAACAAATCCAAATTCAAGAATAAATACATCAAAACATCTTCTTCTCATTGAAATCCCCGATTCGGTGCATATCTTCCACTCCCACCTCGGTCTGTTTTCCAATTTTGAGATCTCCCTTATTAGGGTTCTTACTAAAATTAGAGTTTTTCACAATCGAATGAAAAAATTGGGACAAAATACTACAAATGCTTGTAATTATTCAAAATTGAAGCAACCATGGAATCATGGAACCTCCAGACTCACGACCCAATGTCTCCGAATGACCAAATTAAAGCCATGGGGCCGATCGGTTCATGAAGGAAGCAGCTAAGGAACTTTGTTCATCTAGAGGATGAAGAAGGGTCTTCATCGTCTTCTTCCTTTTGTCTGTACTTAATTAATGAAGGTAAGGGTAATTTGGTCATTTTATGTATCCAAATAATGATTTAACGGTGATTTTTAACGATGAACAGTAAAAATGACCAATTAATCACATGATGAAACATGTGTAACCTTCCTGCACAAGTTATAACCTATTAGTCACTTGCGCAAACATGTGCAACGTTTCAGTTAATTAACCCAATATGAAATTAAGTAGTAGAGAGTATAATAACCATTTAGGAACAAATCAAGATGATCACCTCACGGAATACAACAGTGTCGCCAGAAAGAAACTAACGTGGAGTTTCTCCTCATCGAACGGAACAACGCCTAAACTCAAATAGACTGACTGACCAAACACAACAGTCAATGTGAAAGAAAGGTCAAACACGACAACTGAAAAGAGTAGTAGAGAGTATGATAACCGTTTAGAAACAAATCATGATGATCACCTCCCAGAATACAACAGTGTCGTCACACAGAAATTAACACATAGTTTCTCCTGATCGAACTGAACAACACCTGAACTCAAACATATCGACTGACCAAACACAACAGTCAATGCAAAAGAAAGGTCGAACACGAAAACTATAAAGAGCCCAACGAATTTTACACTTCCGCCCTACTAATTATTATTATTTTCAGCGAAATGATCTTAGCTTATAAATTAAATTATATATCTTTTGGAAAAAAATAGAACGAGCAAATATTTGAAATACAATCCAAACACTGGTATTGAATTTTGATTTACAGATTGAGCATAATCTTCGGCCTAAATTGAGACATGAAAATGTAATTTGAAATACCTTACTCAAGTCCTTAAGTCGAAACTCAACACTGTTAGCGTCATTTATGGTGAAATTCAATTATCTATCTACTCTAATTTTTGTGGATTTTTTAAGTAGGTATATAAACTAATTTTTAACCTAACATCAATTTGTTCTATAATTTGACCAAAAAGAAAAAATGGTTTAGACGAGATATTTAATTGAATACTTACTCAAAAACAATATACACTAAGTAGATAATTGAATTACGACATAAATGGCGCCAACCTAATTGAATTTCGACTTACAGACTGACTGTACGATATATTTGATCAACCCTTATACACGTATATATTTATATATATATTGTATGTTTATAATTTGTATATACACAAAACATTAGGTGGCATGTTGAGAAATTTTCTCAACACAATGCCTAGTGGTAGTGAGATGAGCAATTATTTGCTCAACTTGCTACTTTGGGGTGTGGATTGAGTAAATAATTGCTAAACCCGCTACCTTGTTGGCGTGCCTATACCCAGATTTATAAATATTTTTTTTGTTTATACTTACTTTTTAAAAGAAAAATATCCGCTAATTGTTAGAGGATTTAAGAGTTAAGCAATTTGATTCATTTATGTTTGTTCGATAATAAGCTTGATATAAAGATTGTTGCTAATCATATTTCTCATGAAAATAGAAAGCACATAGAGATAAGTGCAATTTTATCAAAAAGGAAGTTTAAGAAAGTGTGGTGGAAATTAAATGTTTAAAGACCTTAGATGAGGTTGTTTGAGGTTCAGAGAACCCAAGGAAGGAAATGAAAAGACGAAAGGGAACCAAACAGACAAACATATTTGATGGGTTTCACTTGGGGGATTCAATTCATCAGTCCCCCATCCCCCATCAACCCTAATATACTAAAATGTTGTTACAAAAAACAAAACAAACCCAAAAATTAATCTAAGGAATAAATTGGTCATTGTCTAATTACAAACCAAAGTAGTACCGAAAACTAACTCAAATGATCAGATTGACCAACATTAACAATCATAAAACTCCCCTTCAATCTGAACATTTGAATTACTAAAAAATGTTCTTCACTCTGAGTAAGTCCTTGAGAAAATTATGTTGACGGCTTGAGAGTGATTTAGTGAAAAGGTCCGCCAACTGATCTGAAGTCATCACATGACAAGTCTTCACAACTCCCTCTTGAATCTTCTCACGAATACAGTGACACTCAATCTCTATATGCTTTGTTCGTTCATGAAATACTGGATTTGATGCAATCCGTAATGCACCTGACTATCACAAAACATTCTTACCGTCTGTGTTTGAGGAGCTCCCAGTTCTGCCTTGCATATATTGACTCAAACATTGGATCGAAAAAGCAATATCAGGTCTGGTAATAGTCAAATATAATAGCTTACCGATCAATTGTTTGTAAACATCCGGTTTTTCTAACAGCAAATTATCAAAATTTGTTCCAACATGCTTATCATATGATTTGCTAGTAAACTTAACATTCAACTCCATAGGAGTTTTCACAACTTTACAACCGGAAAGACCACACTCATAAATCATCTCAACTGCATATTTTCTTTGGCTAAGAACCAGTCCCTGCTTGGATCTAGCAATCTCAATACCCAAAAAGTACTTGAGATCGCCTAGATTCTTCATTTTGATCGTGTTCATGAGCATACTTTTCAGATGACCAACCAACTCACTACTATTTCCAGATATAACTAAGTCATCAACATATACCAACAAGACAATAATATGATCACCAGAAGGTTTCGTAAACATGGAGTAATAAAGCCTCGACTGAGAATACCCAATCTTAATGAGTGCCTCAAACAGTTTGATATTTCACTGCCTAGAGGCTAGTATTTATCCCATAAAATGATTTTCGTAATCTACAAATCAAGTTATTCTCCCCTGATTACGAAAACCAGGTGGGACATGCATATACACTTCCTCATTTAAATCACCTTGAAGAAATGCATTATGAACATCAAATTGATATAATGGACATTGATTATTAGAATCTAAGGCAAGCACAGTCCTAACAGTATTCATCATCGCAACAGGAGAAAATGTTTTAAAATAATCAATTCCATGAGTTTGTGTAAAACTTTTAGCAACTAATCTAGCTTTATACCTTTCAATGGAGCCAACAATATTCATTTTAATTTTATATACCCATTTGAATCTTACGTCTCTCTTACCTGAGCGTACCAGGATTGTGTCCAATGTATGATTCTCCTCAAGGGAAGCTATTTCATTTTTCATGGCTTGAACCCATTCTGCATGCTTTCCAGCCACAGCGAAAGATTCTGGCTTTGTTATCATGGACAAACATGAAACAAAAATCTGAAGCGGAAGAGATAAATATTCATAAGCAACACATTTAGTAATAGAATGTTCTGAATTGGAACTTTCAACCTGATAATCTTTGTGTCAAATAGGTGGTCTAGTTGCTCTTGCAGAACGTCGTAAAATATGGACAGGTTCCTGTGGTGCATCACTTGACTCAGACAATTCGTCATCATCTTCATGTTATGTTTCAGGTTCAACCAAGGAACCGTCAACTAAATTCGGCGGTCCATGTTCAGGTGTAGGCCGAACATCACACGGAACAATTGAGCGACTATGTTTATCGTTTCTTGCAAATCGATGACAAATGAAGATGTCTGAGTGTGCGACTGCAATCTTCCGGTGGAATTGAAGACTTCTTGGACCTTCAAGAATTATGGCCGAAGATTCTATGGATGGCCCCGCTATAACATAAGTGTTGAAACAATTAATGAATACATAGTTGTTCGTTCCTTGTAAAATCATATTCTTTCTTGACAGAACGAACTAAAAATCAAAGGTTGTGGCTACTTCTCTTGGTATGATGTCGTAATGTGTATCCATTCCTGGAGAGTTGACCAAAAAATTTAGAAAACTACGAAAGAGTTCGAATTGAAGATTAAAAAATGGGAGCAAAGGGAAAAGATTCTAGTTGTTTGCCTTAGTTTGTTAGTTGTGGTTGTTCTTATTGGTGATAAAAAGTGAGTGGTAGCAGTATTAAGCAAAATTAATGTTAATGCTACCATAGTTGTTTTCGGTGTAGTCTGAGTTTTGGTGTAGAATGCTATCAAGTTAATGTTACTGTTATTGTTCCAATTAGACTGCTCTAATTCTGTGCATATATATTGGACTGCTAATGTTACTGACTTTTGGTGTATATATTGGACTGCTCCAATTCTGTGCAAAAATCAGCAAAACATGCTCAAACATGATGCTAATCAGTATAACATGCTGAAAAATTCATTGGAAATGCACAACATACATGCTACCAAAAAACGAGTGCTAGTGAACAACATACATGCTGCAAAACAATATAACAACATTCTGGCAAATAGCTTAACAACATACAAATAACAGCATGAAACAGATCATTCACCATTCTTCAAATAACAACAAATAACAGTAGATAACGGTAGATAACGGTAGATAACGGTAGATATATACAACAACATAGGAATGCAAAATCATAACATTGATAACTTTAGTCATATTAACAACATAATAGCATAACTGCATCACCATCCATTACAAAAGTGGTGTTCCAAAATGTGACTACCCAAAATGTACCCTGTTGGGTATTGATAGTGACAACTCAATAAGGAAAAGACCTCGAAGGCCCAATAACCATGGAGGTGGTAAACCCAAGTTATTTGAACTGGACCGGCCTATATCAAAGTCAATCTGGCCAGATCGAGCCCAGGTTGATACGGACGCCAAAGGCTCCACGGCTGGTCGTCATTCTTCATAAAGCCGCGACCTCCTACTGCTCACCATGGGAGTGCTCGCCCCGAAGAGAGCCTTGCCTCTCTCCTCTGGTCCCACCAGCCATTAATAAGGAAGTGGCCATGATATCCCGCATATCTCGGGCACATATTCACTAAGGATTAGATATGGTAACTACAATATCTTGCCGTAATTGCAATATCTACTATCCAAATCTTCAACAGCACAATATTCACAAAGATATACGGTTACCTTATACGGTTTGGTCTCTCCTACTCTTTAAATACCTTTGCTTTACATACATTCATTACATTTTGAGCTATACACACACATATAGTCATTTAAACATCGAAGAGGGACCCAGAGACACCCCTTCTGTTGCGATCCCTTACCTGCTGGTTTACCGGAGCTAAGGCGAGAGCATTATTCAACCGTCGCCTGGCATTCAATTCACTGCCAGATCCGCAATCAGAAGTTTATGATCCAACATTTGGCGCCGTCTATGGGAATCGAGTAATACATCTATGAGAACACGATCGCAAAACAATCGCCGGAACTAGACTCACGAGCAACCCTCGGACATCTATGATTCCGCCGCCGCTTCGCCGCTCCATCAAGAACCTGCCAGCCAGGCAGCACCCGATGTCGTCCCCTTGAGGACGACCCGAGAACATGTCGGTAATTCCAGACCGACTCCTGCTCCCAACCATACCGAGACTCCAGCACCACAAACCGTCCACAACATCGGGTAAAACATCCAGTTAACCCCGAAGATGATATCAATGCTGGAGGCCATCCTAGGACAGGCTCGCCGACAAGACCCTGCTCCCCAAGGAAACACTCCCCATGAGGATCAGGAGATGACATCGGGACACCAGTCCCTACCCCCGGCATCCACCGAACCGTCGGCGGCCACTTATTCCACCAATCCATCTGGTCCCATGCCGAATGGGACTTCGCCAAAGAATTGCACCCTGGACAAGGTGGACGACCTCATCAACAGGAGGCTCCAGGAAAGGCGACTGACAGTCGCAGGTCCTTTCAAGGAGCGATTTGCTCATCCCTTCTCCAACGATCTCGTCGCCATCAAAATCCCGAAAGACGTAGTATCCCGGGCTATACCTGAATACAGTGGTGGATAAGACCCCACCATACATGTCAACAAGCACGAGGCCTCTCTTCTAGGTAAGTCAAATGATACCAATCACTTGGCTTTATTATTTCCATCAACTCTTTCGGGTTCGGCTTCCTCTTGGTTCTTCGGCCTCCCTACAGGATTTATAGGGACTTGGACAGAGTTAAGAAGAAAGTTCATGGAGATTTATATGCGTGAGCGTCAACTGATAAAAAGCGTGGTCGCTCTGGACGCGGTCAAGGAGCAGCCTAGAGAGTCGCTGGCTGATTTTTATGGACGTTTCCATCAAAACGTCACGAAGATAGACCGTCGAGTCTTACATGGGGAGATCATCTGAGCCTTCTATCAAGGGTTGGACGTGGCCAACAAGGCCTCGAGAAAGCTGCGCAACAGTTATCATGTGCAGGAAATTGAGACATTGGAGGAACTGGCGGCTAGGGCGAAAGGTTTCATAGACCTTGAAAGGGCGAACGCCGAGGCTAACTTCCTGACGACCTCGCTAAGGGTGGTTCCCGAGCCCCGACGCGATGGTAAGAAGGAGGTTAAGAAGGAGATTCAGGGATGAGACAGCAGGCCCCGGGAAGAGCCAAACCCAGGGCCCAGAAATCCAGAGGTTCCTGATTATTTTACGCCTCTAAACAGGTAGATCTCGGCGGTACTAGTCGAGATGGAAAGAGGACCTCTGGCGAGGTCACCGATGCCTCGAAGGGGTGGTCAGCCCATGGGGAAGGATATAGAGAGCTATTGCAGATACCACAAGTGCAAGGGCCACAAGACTGATGATTGCCGCATTTTGAAGCGGGATATCAAGAAGCTGATTCGGGGGGAATGCTGAAGAAATTTGTGGCAGGGCGTGATAGGAGTCGAACGCCAGCGAGGAGAAATCGTTCGCCAGCTCCTGCTGAACAAACTGATCCATCTCAGAGCAAGAGAAAGGTAAATCTGACTGCGGGCGGATTCGGCGCAAGAGGCGAAGGGTCACATGCAAGGGAAGTCTATGTGACTCAGATTTCTACAGCGGTCCAGCTAGGAAAGCGACCCCGACCTGATCAAGAGCACATTGTCATCTCATTCTCCGAAGATAATTTGGCACATGTCGACCCCCCCCCCCCACACACACACAATGACACTCTGGTTATCACGGCTGATATCGACGGCTGTGACGTGATGAGGATTCTGTTCGACGGAGGGAGCTCGACAGATATTTTGTTTTTGGACGCCTTTGAGAAGATGGGAAAATCCAAACGCGACCTAAAGAGGGTCGATTTTCCATTAATCGGGTTTGCTGGGAGAACGACTTATTCACTGGGGGCAATAACCATGCCGGTGATTTTGGGCGAGGGATGGAAGAGCATCAAGGTACCGGTCACCTTCCTGGTGGTCGACTCACCTACGTCTTACAACGACATCTTGTGGAGGACCACAATCAACCCCAACAAGATTGTGGCCTCCACAGTCCATCAGAAGATGAAGTTCCCCATACCCATTGGGATTGGAGAAGTACTTGGCGACCAGCCTTCCTCGCGACAATGCTATGTGAACTGCCTGCGCAGGAAGAACCAAAGGGAAGCCCTCGCCATCGAGACAGAGGCTGACCCTCGCGAGGATTTGGCTCGACCGGCGCCTATGGAAGAGTTGGAAGAAGTCGAGGTCGATGGCCTAGATAAGAAGGTGCGCATTGGGACCACCTTGAAGGAGGATCAGAAGCATGCCATGACTGCCCTCCTCAGGGAATTCAAGGAGATCTTTGCCTGGCAGCCGAGCGACATGCCAGGTATCAGTACAGACATCATCTCTCATGAGCTCAGGATAGACCCTTTTATCAAGCCGATCACTTAGAAAAGAAGATCGTTCGGGACAGACAAGCATCTGGCGATCAGACAGGAAGTTGGCAGGCTGATTGAAGCTGACTTTGTCAGAGAGGTGAGATTCCAGAGCTGGGTCGCCAACCCAGTTTTGGTCAAGAAATCAAACGGCAAGTGGAGGATGTGCGTCGACTTCCGTGACCTGAACAGAGCTTGCCCTAAGGATTCCTATCCTTTTCCCAGGATTGATCAGTTGGTCGATGCAACCTCTGGTCACGAGATGCTGAGCTTCATGGATGCCTATTCAAGCTACAGCCAGATCCGGATGCACCCAGATGATGAGGCCCATACCGCTTTTTATGCAGACGGGGACATTATTTGTTATAAAGTGATGCCCTTCGGTCTAATCAATGCAGGGGCGACTTATCAGCGGATGGTGAACCGCCTGTTCCAAGACATGCTGGGAAGAAACATGGAGGCTTATGTGCACAACATGCTCGTCAAAACCATCAAGGGCAATCCTCACACAACAGACCTTCGTGAAGCTTTCGAGTGCATGAGGAGGCACAACGTTCGCCTGAACCCTGCAAAGTGCGCCTTTGGGGTCAAATCTGGGAAATTCTTGGGATTCATGGTCAGCGAACGAGGTATCGAGGCGAACCCGGAAAAGCTCAAGGCCATAGAAGAGATGAAGTCGCCAACATGCCATAAGGAAGTCCAATGCCTGAATGGTCGCCTAGCTGCTCTCAATCTCTTTCTCTCCAGGGCGAGTGACAGGTCCCTCCCGTTCTTCAAAACTCTAAGGGCCAACCGCAAGTTCGAGTGGACGCTAGACTGCAAGGAGGCGTTCCAATCCTTGAAAAAGCACATCCAAACACTCCCAGCTCTGGCAAAGCCCATTCCAGGCGAGCATCTTTTCCTTTAATTGAGCATCAGTGACGTTGCAGCCAGTGCCGTTTTAATAAGGGAAGAAAATAATGTCCTGAGTCCAGTGTATTTTATTAGCAAAATGTTTAATTCAGCAGAAATAAAATATGTCCAGATTGAGAAGTATCTCTATGCCTTAGTTATTGCTTCTCGAAAGCTGAGACCTTATTTTCACGCGCACGACATCACGGTCCTCACCAATCAACCTCTCAAAAACTTCTTGATGAAACCAGATTCTTCACGAAGAATGGTCAAGTGGGTGATCGAGCTCAGCGAGTTCAAGATCAAATTTGCGACAAAAACGGCCATCACAGGTCAAGTAGTAACTGATTTTATTGTAGAAAGCATAAGTAATGGTCAAACAGAAGCAGATAACAGGCCAAATCCGTCAGCAGACAACAATCAGATCTAGGAGCTTTATACAGATGGATCTTCATCAAGAGAAGGCTCGGGGCAGGTTTAATTCTCATTCCTCATGAGGGCGTGCCTTTGAAGTATGCGATCACCCTAACGTTTCAGGTGACCAATAACGAAGCAGAATACGAGGCTCTTATTACTGGACTCAGACTGGCAAAAAGAATGGGCATATCTGCGCTTAGGGTAAAAAGCGACTCAGAACCTTTTGTCAATCAGGTCAATGGCACTTACGAGGCAAGGGTAAAAGATGAAGAAGTACGTCAGCATCGCCAAGAAACTCGTCGCAGAAATTCCAAATTTTGCGATTGAGTCTATTCCTCGCCAAGAGAACCAGATAGTAGACTCTTTAAGTAAGCTGGCATTCGGAGGAACCACAATTCAAGACATGCAATTCCTGGAAAAAGCCTTATGCTCAGTTCTTGATAACAGAGCAGAAGTTTTCAACATTAAAGGACAGGTCACATGGATGACTCCATTCCAGAATTTCTTAAAAGATGGGATTCTCCCAGAAGACGAAGGCGAATCTACGAGGATAACACGACTTTCAGCCAGTTACATGATTATAGATGGAGAACTCTACAGGCGAGGTTACTCGACTCCTTACCTAAGGTGCGTTGCTTATCCAGAAACAGAAAGAGTTCTTCGAGAAGCTCATGAAGGGGTGGCAGAATGCCACGAAGGTGCACGATCATTGACAAGAAAGATCTTCAGGCTGGGATACTACTGGCCAACTTTGGGAAAAGATGCGGCTGAATTAAGGCAGAGGTGCGAGACTTGCCAGCAATTTGCACCGCGATCAGGTCGACAGCCAACACTGTTGTCCCCAATGGCAGGTGCCTGGCCTTTTTCTCAATGGGGGATGGATATATTGGTTCCTTTTCCTATTAGTACCGGTCAGCGCACTCACATCATAGTGGCGATCGACTACTTCATAAAGTGGATAGAGGCGAAAGCCTTGGCTTCTACAACGGAATTCCAAGTCATCAAGTTCCTGAAGATCAACATATTTTCAAGGTTTGACATTCCTAAAATACTTATCAGTGATAATGGTCCGCAATTCATAGGAAAAGAGCTCAAATGGCTCTGTGAATAATACCATGTCGACCATCGTTTTAGCTCGGTGCATCATCCTTAAACGAATGGGCAAGCTGAAGCAGCCAACAAGGTTGTTTTAGCAGGACTCAAGAAAAGGGTTCGAGCAATCAAACGAAATTGGGCAGAAGAGCTGGAAAACGTATTATGGGCTATCCGAACAACGCCTAAGACAACCACTGGAGAAACACCCTTCAGTTTAGTGTACGGATCAGAAGCAGTGGCACCCGCCGAAATAGCAGTGCCTACCCACAGAATCCTACATTTTAACACTGAGGCAAACGAAGTCGAGCGCAGAACAGACCTTGACCTGGCAGAGGAAAAGAGGTGGCAATCAGAAAAAACACAAGCCAAGATACGCCTGGCAACCGCTCGATACTTCAACAGAAAAGTCAGCGCTCGCCAATTTTTCGTGGGGGAGATGGTTATTAGAAGGAACGAATTTACAAGACTGGACAGTCAGAATAAGCTTTCAGCTAAGTGGGAAGGACCATACAAGGTAGTAGATATCGCCGCCCCAGGATCTTACTATTTGGAAACCACTGAAGGAGAAAGGTTACCCCGTCCATTCAATTCTGAACATTTAAGGAGATTTCATACATAGCTTGAAATCAAAATGTTATGTCAATAAAAGCAAGTCATTCCTTCATAAATCATGACCACTAGAATCAAATCGAAGAAAAAGACCTGACGCCAAGAGTCAGGCGAAGACCTGATGATCGAATCAGGCATTGAATATAAAAGACCCGATATCAAAATTGGGCGAAAGCCCTGACGCCAAAGTCAGGCCAAAAGCCCTAACGCCAAAGTCAGGCCAAAAGGCCCCGACGCCAAAGTCAGACCAAAAGACCTAGCAACAAAGTTAGGCAAAACAAAAGCCCTGACGCCAAAGTCAGGCCAAAAGCCCTGACACCAAAGTCAGGCCAAAATACCTAGCAATAGAGTTAGGCAAAACAAAAGCCCTGATGCCAAAGTCAGGCCAAAAGACCTAGCAACGGAGTTTGGCAAAACAAAAGCTCTAACGCCAAAGTCAGGCCAAAAGACCTAGCAACAGAGTTAGGCAAAACAAAAGCCCTGACGCCAAAGTCAGGCCAAAAGACCTAGCAACAGAGTTAGGCAAATCAAAAGACCTGACGTCAAAGTCAGGCAAAAGACCTAGCAATAAGGTTAGGCAAAACAAAAGACCTGACGCCAAAGTCAGGCAAAAAGACCTGATACCAAAATCAGGCAGGAACCCTGATGACAAAGATAATCAATCCATCAAGGAAACTATCTTCTTATAAGTTGGACAAATTTTAGAGAAGTTATCTACTAAGGGTGACAATTCCTTCATGAAGCGAATTATGGAAGATGGACAAGGAGTCTTAAGCGATCACTATGGAAAGTGAAGCTTCAAGTAACAAGTTCCTTTCGTAGAGGCGAACACTCCAAAAGTTTAAACTTCAATAAGGTTATACATCTTCAAGCCTAGAAGTCTATACTTTTAAGTCTTAAGATATTTTCCTTAAGGAGTTTATACTTGGCGAGATAAATGAATAATTCTATGAAGTCTTATCATTTTGAGCCTAAAGAAAAGTCCAAAAACCCTAAGGGTCGAGACACTCATAAAGTGAAGAAAAGGTCGAAGGTCATTATGACTAAGACCTCGGAAGAATCGCCAACGCATTCAAAGTCAAATAAACATAAAGGCTTGCGAATATAGAAGGCATTCAATACTATAAAGAAAAATAATAACCGAGTCTGAATTCGAAAAATAATTACAAGGAAGGATAAAAACTATTATCTAAAACAATTATCTAGAAACATATGATCGCTGGAGAGGTGGAGGCTTCAGGCCTTGGAGTCTTCAGGAACAGGGATACTCGGCTCGCCTTCGGGGGCAACCTCCTCGACAGCAGCAGCTGGGTCAACCTCTTCAGCAACAGCAGTAGGGGTTCCTGAGGAAAGGAACTCCGGAGGAAGGGCTTAAGGAACTCAACTTCCCGAACAGGGAAGTTGGGGTCAATCGCCTGGATATCCTCGACCAGGACTTGGAGAAAGTCAGCAATCTCTGACTTCATCACCTCCAAAGCACAGTCAACGAACTCTTCAGAGGCCTTGAAGTCGTTGACCACACTTTGGGGGGGAGGAATAGACTTCAGTTGTGCAACCAGTTGTTCCTTCTCCTCCTCCAGGGTGATTCCCCTGGCTTCACCAGCAACCCTCTGAGACACAGCGGCGACCCGTTGAGCTTCTACCTCTGCCCTTTGGGTTCAGGCCTCCTTGAGATTAGCCTCCAGGCGAGCTCTAACAGTCTCACCTTCATCTAAGCATCGATGAAGGGCTTCAGACTCTTAAAGGGCGACCGCTGCATAAGCCTCCCTCTTCTTCACATCAGCAAGGAGTCTTTCCTCCTTCCTGAAGTACTCCTCGTGAGCACCTTCCACTAGAAGAACCGTCGAGTCGGCAGTTGACTTCATAGCCTCCAGCTGCCCCGGGGAGAACCCCAGGCTCCGATATTGCTCCAGCTCGACAAGCAGGTCAGTCTGCTTGTCGGCGAGCTCCCCGACGACTCGACCTATCACCACCTCTTCTCGAACGAGCTGGCAACAAAGGGAACAAAGGGTGAAAAGGCTGTCAGTCTATGAAAAAGTACAAGTAATACGAAAGCATAGCTAAGATTTGAAGTCTTACCAGGGCGACTCATTCGAAATGTGTCCTCATCATCCTCTCGATGAGGTGCAGCTCCGAGGGAACCGCGGAACGATCCTTGGGAGCGATTATCCCCTCCAGGAGTCGCATGCATTGATCCGGGTTGCCCCGGAGAATCTTCTTGTCAGAGACCACCGGCTTCGAGAAATCTCCATTGGGGAACCAAACGCCCCGGGAATTGGCAGCCTTGGGCGGCTGGAACATGCTCGCCAAGGAACAGTACTCCTCAGGAGGAGTCTTCGAGGTACCGGGGGCATCGGGCCCCTTCTTCTGAGCCCTAGATTCCTTGGGAGGAATGGAGGCTGAGGGCTCAAGAGGAGCAAGGGCCTCCAAGGCCAGAGCCTTCTCCTTGGGGGCAATGGAGCCCTTAGGAGGAGGAGGACTCTTGGGAAGAGCCGGGCGATCCTCGCCTAAACCCCTGACCCTCTTGGCAGGGGGAGGAGGAGGATCTCGGGCCGCGTCAGCGGTGGGCTTCTCTGCAAAAAATAAACAGATACGTCAAAACCCAGAAACCTAAGGCGTGGAAACAAAGAAGGGGTGAGTAGGAAGGCAATGTACCTGGTTAACGAGGGCCAACGGTGGCAAGGGGAAGTTCCTCCTCGGGATTCCTCTTAGAGGAACGTCTAGAAGGAGGAGGAGGAGGATTCAGCGACGCCTGGTCCGTGGACAGCCCTGCCTTTCCCTGGTAATCAAAGAGACCTATGAGTTTTCGGCCCCGGTTGCCTACAACCAATAAACATAAAAAAAGATTAGAAGAATTACCCAATCATCAAAAAGTGGCGTGGCCTGATGAATGCCCACCATCTCGAGCATATTCTCAGTGGTCTCCGCCACTGAGTGAATGGGGTGAAAACTGGATGATCTGTGCAACCGGAACAGATAATCGATGGCATTCCGGTCGCTCCCGGACAGCTCGCCAAAAACAGGGGGAATATCCTTATCCAGCGTAGACAACTCCCAAGACACGCCCCCTTATAGAAGAAGTAGAACTTCTTGTAGTTGGAGTTGGTGGCACGGAAATCATCGACCAACCGGACATGGACATTCCAACTCCACGACTGGCATCTCCATTATGCGAACTTCGGCCAACGAGACTGAAATGGTGGAGGTGATTCGTTCCAACTGTCAATCGGAAGAAGCACCGGAACAAGGCCAGTGAATACGTCCATTCTTGACATATGCACAGGAACTTGAATCCCACCCAAATCCTAATGGCGTTGGGTACGAGCTGAGTGGGATGTATCCCGTAATACCGGCACAGCTCTGGCAAATCCCCGCATAGAGGAAAACACAACCCAGCATCGATCTGGGTCGCATAGATGTAAACCTCTCCGTCGCGAGGATAATGCAGTCCCAGGCCTGGGTACCTGGGGGCATCCACTTTACCAAAACCACCAAAGGAGACCACCGTCTTAAAATAAGTCGGCTTCAGTTCGTTGGGCTTGGGGCATCTACTTGAGCAGTTCAGATATGGCAAGAATAAATATGAAAACAAAAAACAACAGGGGATATTCTCAGAACAGAAACAAAACAGAGTATTTACCTTTTGGAGAAAAGATTGGCGTGTGAATTTCCGGCCCATCCACCACTACAGGCATGGCCGCGGACCTTCCAAGGTCAGTTTGCCTCTCAGTCGAGGCTGGTGTAGAACCGTCCCTGATTGATAGGGGGCATTAGCATTCTTTGGAACCTTAGGGGCCGAAGAAGAAGGCTTGTTGGCCGTCATTTTGGTCTTGTCGGTCGATTGACTGCGGGTGGCCATGGATTTTACTAAGGTGGAGGGTTGGAAGATTGACAAGAATAAAGGAGAAGGTTGCAGAAAATGATATCGGAAAACAGAGAATGCTCTAGAATCTGAAGGAATGAAAACGTAAAAAACAAAATAAGGGAACTGATGTCCCTTATATAGACAAAAAAGGAGTAACCGCCACAGACAGAATCGAAACGACGCAGAGAATAATTGCACCCTTTTGGAAAAAAATAGAAGCAATGTCAGAATTCTAAGAGACACCTCAGGGAGACAAACGGTCGGCCAGTGCAGAAAGCTGTCAGACTACCCTTGGGTTACATAATATTAAATGGCAGGCGTGCTTCAAATGACCGTTCGACTTCTGGATGACAGTGCAGTTATTAAATGCTAAAGTCCATCAAACAGACAAAGTGATCGCCAACGCACTAAATAGGCCCTTTTGGGAAAATCCTTTTCAAAGGTAATGGTCGCCTAATAGCAAAAGGTAAACCCTCAGGAATCTAGACTGGCTGGAGTGATCGCCAAGAAGGAATAAAATGTTGAATATTCCTTCAGCCCGAACAATGGAACGACTGATCGCCAAACAAGCATGAAGTGTCCATAAAGTCATGAACCACAGAAAGAGACAAGGAACACCAAATCTAAAGTGTCACTATCTCAACCCCTACCAAGGAATCAAGCTCGACTGAAGAAACTTCAATCAAGCTTCGGGGGCAAATGTTGGGTATTGATAGTGACAACCCAATAAGGAAAAGGCATCGAAGGCCCAATAACCATGGAGGGGGTAAACCCAAGTTATATGAACTGGACCGGCCTATATCAAAGTCAATCTGGCCCAGATCGAGCCCAGGTTGATACGGACGCTAAAGGCTCCACAGCTGGTCGCTATTCTTCATAAAGTCGCGACCTCCTACTGCTCGCCATGGGAGTGCTCGCCCCGAAGAGAGCTTTGCATCTCTCCTCTGATCCCACCAGCCGTTAATAAGGAAGTGGCCACGATATCTCGCATATATCAGGCACATATTCACTAAGGATTAGATATGGTATAACTGCAATATCTTGCCGTAACTGCAATATCTACTATCCAAATCTTCAACAGCACAATATTCACAAAGATATACGGTTACCTTATACGGTTTGGTCTCTCCTACTCTATAAATACCTTTGCTTTACATACATTCATTACGTTTTGAGCTATACACACACATATACTCATTTAAGCATCGGAGAGGGACCCAAAGACACCCCCTATGTTACGATCCCCTACCTGCAGGTTTACCGGAGCTAAGGCGAGAGCATTATTCAACCGTCACCTGGCATTCAATTCACTACCAGATCAGCAATCAGAAGTTTACGATCCAACATACCCCTAAATATATCCAAAATGTACTCAAAATGCGACTTCACCATTTTGCAAACCGCACCCACACATATATCCAAAATGTGACTACCCAAAACTATCACAAAAACTATCCACAATGTGACTACCCAAAAGTATCACTTTTTTAACTTCGATCTTGTTTCCATTTCTGAAGTTAAGGCAAAACCTTTACCTCCCCTTGTAATCATCTTCTTTCTTGAAATTGTTGGAACGACCACCTCCTGACGTGATGCCTGCAGAATATCATTTTATATAGATAAGAAAAATATCATTTTATTCAAACATAATACAACAACATAACATTATACATGTCTTGTATTAACAGTTTGCTTTGTTGGACATCTTCTCTTATTATGACCTTTTCCATTACAAATGGAGCATGTCATAGTTGGTTGTCTTATGAGTTTGGTTTGTTGAGGCTCATGGGCAGCTCTCCTTCTTTTCTTGGTTGGCCTACCTGATTGCCTTCTATACACTGGCGGGTCAATACGTAGTGCATTACTCTGTACCCATTCATCTTCACTTAGAACTGGATGTATGAGTCCCGCATAAATCCTCATATTTGCAGCTTTGGTGTATGTTTCATGCACATACTTCTCAACTGGTTCATTCTCATAAGATATTGTTGTAATAGCATGTCCACACGGCACACCGCTGAGTTGAAACTCCCCACCACTGCACTCTTGTTTGGCAAGATCCATGATGAAGACTCTTCCCATACATTCACATTTGTATAAATGTTATCCAACACAAATAATATCGTAGTACCTAGCAAACAGAGTGGTATTGAATTCAATTTTCTTATTTATCTTTGTACACACATCATCAAACCATTTGACCATCTCTTCTTTCTTTTCCTGAAACCCGTCCATGAACATTCTCCTTAAACTTTCAAAACTCGTAATAATTGGCTTATCCCTAAACTGTAGTATCTTAGCATTGAAACTCTCACACATATTTTTATTGTGAGATCAACCTTCGACCACGTTGGGAAAAAACTTCTGACCCATGTTTCCTTCTCAATGGAATTAAGATACTCATATGCATCCAAATTTATATTCTTCAACCTCTCCATGTGATAGCTGTGATCATATTGATTGTACACACAAGATGCACCCCAAAGACAATCCCTTATATCATTCCCTTTCGATTGTTTTTCCTTCATATTGGCATGGATATGCCATACGCACGAACGATGCTCAGCCCCAGGACATGTATCCTGAATAGATTTCAGTAGTACCTACCAAGATCATCCATTGCAACATTATAATATATCAAGTCTCCATCTTGATACTCGAACTAAGTTTTCAATAATGCAATCAACTCCTTGTAAGTAAAATCGGTTTGTACTTCAAAGTAATCAAGTAACCCAACATACTCTTTGGTGTAATCATTCTGCTTGATGAACCTTCCATAGTAATTTACCTCGATAAGGTAAGAATGACTGTCGTCATCTGCCATATAAACATGTGTGTTTGCATTCAGTAAAGTTGGACGTCAAGTCAGTCGAAACGAATGCAAGACAAGCGATCATGCTAATAAAAGCATAAACAAACGAATGTGAATGCAATGAACAGAGCTTTCAAGTAATCGTGCCACATAAATATAACAAACACACCAGTGACACTAACGAAGAGACCAGTGGACCGAATTCGAGTAATTGTGAATGCTTACCTCAAGAATGAACCAAAGCAACAATCACCACAATCGCAGACCTTCGATGGAGTCAGAATCGGTTCGTACGCAACCTTCAATAAACACCAGAAACAAGATGCTGAGGAATTCTTCCAACCCTAACTTTCATCAATACGCCCACTCTTCAAAATTCCGTCCATAATTAATGGTGAATTGAGATGGGTATCTTGATTCCTCATTTACTCAACTTCAGTTTGTCTTTTGTAAAAAAAAAAAAGTTTAGTTTGTTATTTGGTGTTCGGCCAAAGTTAGGTTTGTTTGTTGTTAATTAATCTATATTTTTATTTATGGTAAAATTGAATCCAATTACATGTTGTAAAGAAAGTGGGGAAGCATGACCAAACCGCATATGCCACAACATCAATTGATCAATTGTTTTAAACAAAGATAAAACAACATTTACAGGAACAAAATTAAACTACGAATCATACAATGGTCTAAAAACAAATAGTATTGACTCCTCTCTACCGATTCTCATGACTTTCCCACTCGAAAGGTCTTGTAGAACAACAGTTTTAGGGTAAATGTGATAGATACTGAAATGAGATTATACTTGAAGTGGGGCAAATATAACACATTTGTTAATATCTTATTCGAAATGAGTTTATAGTCACCTATACTTTCTACATAAACATGAACATCATTAGGTAATTGCACTTTTGGCTTGTTTACTATCCTACAATTCTCAAGCCAATCAAACCTTTTGGTCATATGATTAGTAGCACCTGTATCTAAAATTCAAGTGTCTTTATCTTGGTAATGAGAATTAAGGATAGTTATAACTGCCATATTAGCGTGGGCACCTGTGTCAGGAGAAGCCTGCACGGAAGAGGCACCAACACGATTGATGGACTGGAGAAACTGTCCAAACTGCTCAGATGTGAGACTCACTCCACCCTGCAGCTTTAGATTTGTGGTGGAGCCAACTGGAACTGAATCAGAGGGACAAATACTAACAACATAAGCATTGTTAGCTTGGAAATTAAGCCCCTCTGCTTTCTTGACATTTCTAATTTTGAAACAGTTGTCTATCACATGACCTTTCTTATGACAAAAATCACAACCTTTAACATAGCACCTGTCCTTTGTATGGCCCTTTTTATGACAGAAGTCATACTCGACATTGGGATTGTTCTTGACTCTATTGTCAGCAGAGGAGAAGACATTAGCAGATGCCACAACAATCACACCTCTTTGATTCTCCTCTTGAATTACCATACTATATGCGTGATTCAACCTAGGTAACGGGACCCAGAGCAAAAGATTACTTTTGACATTTGAAAAGGTGTCATTCATACCCATTAAATATTGACAGTCTTTGATTATCATACTGGACAACTCGCTTATTAAATTTCTCGCAGTCACAAGGATCAAGGGCAGTAGCAGCATCATATTCAGACTAGAGTAGCTTTAATTCTCTAAAGAAGGTTGACACAGAGTCTAATCCTTGCTGAGATGTACAAATTTCCCTATGTAACTGGTAAACACGGGGACCATTGACCTTATCATACCTCTCCCTAAGATCTTTCTAAACCAGATACAAAGAAGTAGAATACATGATGCTGCTTGACAGATCTCCAGAAAGAGAGTTTAAAATCCATTCGAAAACAACAGCATTACACCTTTCCCATAATGCATGCAGAGAGGTATCAAATAGGTTTTTGTCAAAAGAACCATCCACGAATCATAGTTCGTTGTTTCCTCGCGGAGTGACTATCATAAAATGACTCCACATAGGGTAGTTTTCAAGACCCTTGAGTTTTATATAGATGGGACTCATACCTGGGTTGTTTGAGGGATGAAGATAAAGAGGGTGATTAGGGTGCACCTCGAACTCAAACTTGGCCCATTGATTGACCACACTCGTGGTCAATCTCGACACCTGCTACAACACTCGTGGCTTTGATGTCCCCAATGGTGTCTCCAACCTCCACGTTGGCAGTCTCTCCTTCCATTGAAAATCGTATCGGAACACGCACTCCACGAATCACAGACATGTAGTGTTCGAAAGAAAATGGTGTTGGACAACCCTTGATCTGGTGAAAAGGTACACAAGGAAAGAATCTGTGAGAGATCAACACTGTTTCCTTTCCAACAGTCGCAGGTAAGATGAAAGGTCATCGGAAAAGAAATCGGTAAAAGGTTTTCCAAGCCGTAGGTAGAACAAGGGGTCAACGGGGATAGAAACCGGTGAAAAACAAGTCGTGGGTAAGACAATAAGTCACCGCAAAATCAAATTGGTGAAAAAAATCCAGAAGTCGTGGGTAGATAGAGATTCACCATAAAAGCACCAGTGACGAACTGCTTGGCGAAGTTGTGGGTAATCAAAGATCAGGCCTCAGAAATGATAAGAATCACTGTATCTTTCACAATATGAAGGATCAAAAAGGTGCATCGGTAAAGATTGACCGATTTGCAAGCCAAGGATAATATCATAGAGGAGATAACAAAGGGTCAGAAGAAACCCTTGGAAAGAGAAGTAATAACTGTTGGGTATCGATAGTGACAGCCCAGTAAGGAAAAGGCCTCGAAAGCCCAATAACTATATAGGGGGTAAACCCATGACATTTGAACCGGACCGGCCTCCAGAGAATGACCCAGAACCGAGCCCAAGGACTCTGAGAGCGCCCTGAGTGCTCGCCACTCTTCACTAAGGTCGCGACATCTCACTGCTCGCCATGAGAGTGCTCACCCCGAAGAGATCTCCTCTGGTCCCACAAAACCGTTAATAAGGAGGTGGCCATGATATCCCGCATATCTCGGTCACATATTCACTAAAGATTAGATTTGGTAACTGCAATACCTCGCAGTAACTGCCATACCCCACGATCTGAATCTTCAGCAACACAATATACACTAAGATATTCAGCTGCCTTATACGGTTCTATCTCTCTTACCCTATAAATACCCTTGCTTTACATACGTTCTTTACGTTTTGAGTTTTATACACACATATACTCATTTAAGCATCGGAGAGGGACCCAGAGACACCCCCTCTGTTGCGCTCCCCTACCTGCAGGTTCACCGGAGTTGGAGCAGAAGCGTCTTCCCAACCTTGTCTGGCATTCAATTCACTGCCAGATCAGCATCCAGGATTTCACGATCCAACATTTGGCGCCGTCTGTGGGAAGCGAGCAATTCAGCCACGAAAACTCGATCCCAAAGCAACCGTCGGAACCAGACCAGGGAGCGATCCTCAGATAGCTCTGATTCCGCCGCCGCTTCACCGCTTCAACAGGAACCTGCCAGCCGAGCAGGAGTTAATGCTGTTCCTCTGCGGACAGCTCGAGAACATGTCGGTGATTCAAGACCGACCCCCGCTGCTGATCAAAACGGAGCCCCGACACCGCAGACAGTCCACATTGCGGGGCAGGACATTAATTTAACCCCCGAGATGGTCTCCCTGCTGGAAGCCATCCTAGGACAGGCACGCCGCCAAGCCCCTGCTCCTCAAGAAAACAATTTATCTGCTCCTAAGGAAAACCACTGCCCTGCTGCCACAGGGCCCTCACCTTCGGAAGCGGCAAATACTGGTCTCACTACGCCTCAGGAGGATCAGGAGATGACTTCAGGTCAGCAGTCCCTACCTCCGGCACACACCAAGGAGCCAGCAGCCGCATATACTGCCAATCCTTCCTGTCCTCCTCCACCTGGAACCTCTCCTATGTACTGCACTGTGGATCAGATGGATGACCTCCTCAAAAAAAGGCTCCAGGAAAGACAGTTGACAGTCGTGGCTCCCTTCAAGGAGCAGTCCTCTCATCCTTTTACCGACGGGCTCGTCGCTATCAAAATCCTGAAGGATGTGGTTGCTCGGGCCATACCTGAGTACAGCGGTGGAGGAGATCCCACCGTACATGTCAACAAACATGAGGCCTCCCTTCTGGGTAAGTCAAACGATCCCAATCACTTGGCTTTGCTATTTCCATCTACTCTTTCGAGTTCGGCTTCGTCCTGGTTCTTCGGCCTCCCTGCAGGATCAATCGGAACTTGGGCAGAGTTAAGAAGCAAGTTCCTGGAGAGATATATGGGCGAGCGCCAGTTGCTGAAGAGCGTGGTCGCCCTGGACTCAGTCAAACAGCAGCCGGGAGAGTCGCTGTCCAATTTCTACGGGCGTTTTCATCAGAACGTCACAGAATTAGATCGCCGAATCTCGGATGGGGAGATCATTCGAGCCTTCTACAGAGGTCTGGATGTGGCCAACAAGGCCTCGAGAAAGCTGCGAAACAGCTATCACGTGAAGGAGATTGAGACGTTGGAGGAGCTGGCATCCAAAGCAAAAGGTTTCATAGACCTTGAGCGCTCAAACATCGAGGCTAACCTCCTGACGACCTCGCTAAGGGTAACCCATGAACCCCGACGCGGTGGTAAGAAGGAGGTAAAGAAAGAGAAGAAGGGAAAGGAAAGCAAGCCCCGAGTCGAGTCTATTCCAGCGCCTCGCCATCCAGAGGTCCCTGAGTACTGCACGCCTTTAAATAGGCAGATCTCAGCGGTACTAGTCGAGATGTAGAGGAGATCCTTGGCGAGGCCACCGATGCCTCGTCGAGGTGGGCTGCCCATGGGCAAGGATGTCGAGAGCTACTGCAGATACCACAAGTGCAAGGGCCACAAGACAGATGACTGCAAAATTTTGAAGCGGGACATATAGAGGCTGATTCAGGGGAGAATGTTTAAAGAATTTGTGGCAGGGCAAGACCGAAGTCGAACGCCCCCCAGGAGGCATCGTTCGCCAGCCCCTATAGAGCAAACTGAGCCTTCTGGAAGCAAGAGGAGAGTGAATCTAATTGCAGGAGGATTCGGTGCAGGCGGCGAGAGGTCAAGCGCCAGAGAGGTCTACGCCACTCAGATCTCTACAGCAGTTCAGTTAGGGAAGCGGCCCCGACCTGAAGAGAACATTGTCATCTCATTCTCTGAAGATGATTTGGCACATGTCACCACGCCCCACAACGATGCTCTGGTCATTACGGCAGATATTGACGGCTGTGATGTTGCAAGGATTCTGGTCGACGAAGGCAGCTCGACAGACATCCTATTTCTGGACGCCTTTGAGAAGATGGGCAAGTCCAAACGTGACCTGAAGAGGGTCGACTTTCCGCTGATCGGGTTTGCGGGAAGAACAACTTATCCACTGGGGGCTATAACCATGCCAGTGATTTTTGGCGAGGGGTGGAAAAGCATCAAGGTGTCGATCACTTTCCTGGTGGTCGATTCACCTACATCCTACAACGCCATCATAGGGAGGACCACGATCAACCCGAATAAGATTGTGGCCTCCACTGTCCACCAGAAGATGAAGTTCCCTACTCCGAACGGGATTGGAGAAGTGCTAGGAGATCAGCCTTCCTCGCGGCAATGCTATGTGAATTGTTTACGCAGGAAGAACCAAAGGGAGGCGCTCGCCATCGAAACAGAGGTCGACCCCCGCGAGGACTTGGCTCGACCAGCACCCATGGAGGAATTGGAGGAGGTCGAGATCGATGTTCCAGACAAAAAAGTGTGCATTGGGACCACCTTGAAAGAAGATCAGAAGGAGGCCATGACTGCCCTCCTCAAGGAATTTAAAGTGCTCTTCGCCTGGCAGCCGAGCGACATGCCAGGAATTAGCACAGATATCATCTCCCATGAGCTCAGGATAGACCCCTCCATCAAGCCGATCGCCCAAAAGAGAAAATCATTCGGGACGGATAAGCGTTTGGCGATCAGGCAGGAAGTCAGTAGCTTGATTGAAGCTGACTTCGTCAGAGAGGTAAGATTCCAGAGCTGGGTCGCCAACCCAGTTTTGGTCAAGAAATCAAACGGCAAGTGGAGGATGTGCGTCGACTTCCGCGACTTGAACAAGGCTTGCCCCAAGGATTCATATCCCCTTCCGAGGATTAATCAGCTGGTCGACGCTACCTCGGGTCATGAGATGCTGAGCTTCATGGACGCCTACTAAGGCTACAACCAGATCAGAATGCATCCCGACGATGAGGCTCACACCGCTTTTTATGCTGATGGGGACATTCTGTGCTACAAGGTGATGCCCTTTGGCCTTATCAATGCTGGGGCAACTTATCAACGGATGGTGAACCGACTGTTCCAGGACATGCTGGGAAGGAACATGGAGGCCTACGTGGATGATATGCTCGTCAAAACCATCAAGGGCAATCCTCACACGGCGGACCTCCGCGAAGCTTTCGAATGCATGAGAAGATACAGTGTTCGCCTGAATCCTTCCAAATGCGCCTTCGGGGTCAAGTCCGGTAAATTTCTGGGTTTTATGGTCAGTGAAAGAGGAAATGAAGTCGCCAACCTGCCACAAGGAAGTCCAGTGCCTGAATGAACGCCTAGCTGCTCTCAACCGCTTCCTCTCCAAAGCAAGCGACAGGTCCCTCCCATTCTTCAAAACCTTGAGGGCCAACCGCAAGTTCGAGTGGAAGCCAGACTGCGAGGAAGCGTTCCAGTCCTTGAGGAGGCATATCCAAACACTCCCAGCTCTGGCAAAGCCCGTTCCAGGCGAGCAGCTTTTCCTTTATCTAGGCATTAGTGATGTGGCAGCCAGTGCTGTCTTAATAAGGGAGGAAAATAACGTTCAAAGTCCAGTGTATTTCATTAGCAAAATGTTCAACTCAGCAGAAATAAAATATGTCCAGATTGAGAAGTATCTCTATGCCTTAGTTATTGCTGCTCGGAAGCTGAGACCTTACTTTCATGCGCACGACATCACCGTCCTCACCAATCAACCTCTCAAAAACTTCCTGATGAAGCCAGATTCTTCAGGAAGAATGGTCAAGTGGGCGATCGAGCTCAGCGAGTTCAAGATCAAATTTGCGCCAAAAACGGCCATCAAAGGTCAAGCACTAGCTGATTTTATAGTGAAAAGCACGAGTAACGGTCAAACAGAAGCAGAAAACAGGCCAAGTCAGTCAGCAGACGACAATCAAATCTGGGAACTCTATACGGATGGGTCTTCATCAAAGGAAGGCTCGGGGGAAGGTTTAATTCTTATTCCTCCTGAGGGCGAGCCTCTGAAGTACGCGATCGCCTTGACATTTCCAGCGACCAATAATGAAGCAGAATATGAGGCTCTTATCACTGGACTCAGACTAACAAAAGGAATTGGTATAACTGCGCTTAAGGTAAAAAGTGACTCAGAGCTTATTGTCAATCAGGTTAATGGCGCCTACGAGGCAAAGGGAGAAAATATGAAAAAATATCTCGGCATTGCCAAAAAGCTGGTCGCGGAAATCCCAAATTTCGCGATTGAGTTTATTCCTCGCCAAGAAAACCAGATGGCAGATTCTTTGAGTAAACTAGCCTTCGGAGGGGCGACAGTCCAGGATGTACAATTTCTGGAGAAAGCTCTATGTTCAGTCCTGGAAAGCAGAGCAGAAGTCTTCAACATCCAAGGACAAGTCACATGGATGACCCCGTTCCAGAGTTATTTAAAAGAAGGAATCCTCCCGGAGGACGAAGGAGAATCCACGAGGATTAGAAGACTCGCAGCCAGTTATCTAATTATCGATGGAGAACTCTACAGAAGAGGTTATTCGACGCCTTACTTGAGGTGTGTTGCTCATCCTGAAACGGAAAAGGTTCTTCGAGAAGCTCACGAAGGGGCAGCAGCATGTCATGAAGGTGCTCGATCACTAAGCAGGAAAATATTCAGATTGGGATATTACTGGCCGACCTTGGGAAAAGATGCAGCCGAGTTAACACAGAAGTGTAAGATTTGCCAGCAGTTTGCACCACGATCGGATCGACCATCGACATTATTATCCCCAATGGCAGGTGCATGGCCTTTCGCTCAATGGGGAATTGATATATTGGGTCCTTTTCCCATTAGCACTGGTCAGCGTACTCACATTATAGTGGCAATCGACTACTTCACTAAGTGGGTAGAGGCGAAAGCTCTAGCTTCGACAACAGAATTTCAGGTCATCAAGTTCCTGCAGGTCAACATATTCTCCAGGTTTGGCATTCCTAAGGTACTCATCAGTGATAATGGTCCGCAATTTGTTGGAAAGGAGCTGAACTGGCTCTGTGAAAAATATCATGTGGACCATCGTTTCAGCTCAGTACATCATCCTCAAACGAATGGGCAAGCTGAAGCAGCCAATAAGGTTGTCTTAGCAGGACTCAAGAAAAGGGTTCGAGCATTCAAAGGGAACTGGGCAGATGAACTGGAAAACGTATTATGGGCAATCAGAACAACGCCTAAGGCGGCCACAGGAGAAACGCCTTTCAGTTTAGTGTACGGATCAGAAGTAGTAGCACCAGCCGAATTAGCAGTGCCTACCCACAGAGTCTTGCACTTTAACGCAGAGGCAAATGAGATCGAGCGCAGAACTGACCTCGACTTAGCAGAGGAAAAGAGATGGCTCTCAGAAAAGACACAGGCAAATATGCGCTTGGCGACCGCTCGGTATTTCAACAGAAAAGCCCTAACAACAAAGCTAGGCCAAAAAGCCCTAACAACAAAGTTAGGCCAAAATCCCTAGCAACAAAGCTAGGCCAAAAAGCCCTAACAACAAAGTTAGGCCAAAAGCCCTAGCAACAAAGCTAGGCCAAAAGCCCTGACGCCAAAGTCAGGCCAAAAAGCCCTAGCAATAAAGCTAGGCCAAAAAGCCCTAACAACAAAGCTAGGCCAAAAGCCCTGACGCCAAAGTCATGCCAAAAAGCCCTAACAACAAAGTTAGGCCAAAATCCCTAGCAACAAAGCTAGGCCAAAAGCCCTGACGCCAAAGTCAGGCCAAAAGCCCTAGCAACAAAGCTAGGCCAAAAAGCCCTAACAACAAATTAGGCCAAAAGACCTAGCAATAAAGTTAGGCAAAACAAAAAAGCCCTAGTGACAAGGCTAGGCCAAAAGCCCTGACGCCAAAGTCAGGCCAAAAGACCTAGCAAAACGTTAGGCAAAATAAAAGCCCTGACGCCAAAGTCAGGCCAAAGAAATTTTAGGCGATCACTATCGATGATAAGGCCTGAAAAATTACAAATCCCCTGGTATTATGCCAACACCTCAAAGGTTTAAACTTCAAAGAAGGTAATATCTCTTTGAACTTAGAAGTTTATGCTTTTAAGTGTCAGAAGTATTATCCTTAGAAAGTTCGACTTATCATTGGTCTAAGGCTTTAAGGGTCGACGACATTACAAAGCAATAAAAAGTGGAGAGTAATTATGACATTGGATGAATAGCCAAACATGTTCAAAAAGGCATTCAATAGAAAAACCCAAGTCTTAAATAAATAATTACAAACCAAAAACAGAAATTACAAAAATAGTTATCTAAAAAGGATAAAAAAATACGGTCGCCAAGGAGTTGGGGGCTTCAAGCTTTGGGATCCTCGGGGACAGGGGTGCTCTGCTCGCCTTCGGGGGCAGAAGTACCGGGTTCGCCTTCAGGAGCAGCCTCTTCAGCAACAGAGGGCCGCGAAGGGCGACTCCGCAAGAAGCTCTTCAAGGATGCCACTTCCCCAATGGAAAAGTTGGGGTCGACCGCCTGGACCTCCTCCACCAGGTCTTGAAGAAATTCGGCAATGGTCGACTTCATCACCTTCAGAGCGCAATCTTCAAAATCCTCGGAGGCCTTGAATGCCTCGACTACGCTCTGGGGCGAAGGGACGGCTTTCAAATGTGCAGTTAGCCGATCCCTCTCCTCCTCCAGGGCGATCCCCCTGGCTTCGGCAGCAGCCCTTTGGGCCTCTGCAGCTTCCCTTTGTGCCTCGGCAGCGACCCTGCGAGCTTCCGATTCTGCCCCTTGCGCTTGAGCTTCCTTTAGCTCAGCCTCTAGGCGAACTCGGACGATCTCCCTCTGATCTAAACACAGGTGAAGGGCGTCAAAGTCCTGAAGAGCAGCAGCGACGTCAGCCTCCCTCTTCTTGGCGTCAGCAAGGAGGCGCTGCTCCTTCCTGAAGTACTCTTCCCGCGTATCGTCCGACAAGGCGATTGCTGCATCCGCAGTCGTCTTGATGGTACCCAATTGCACAGGAGTGACCCCCGTACTTCGGTACTGCTCCAGCTCGACAAGCATGTTGGAATGCTTGTCGGCGAGCTCCCCGAAGACGCGGCCAAGAATCACTTCTTCCCGAACGAACTGGCAACAAAGAGAGAATGAAAGTTGTCAGGACAATAAACAAAAAGGGAACTACAAAGAAAAGACTCTACGAAATAAGAAACGAGATCCTACCAGAGCTACTCGTTCAAAGTGGGACCGAAGGAACCCCTCGATCTGATGAAGCTCCGTGGGAACAATCGAGCGGTCTGTAGGGGGGATTATCCCGTCCAGAAGCAGCATACACATATCCGGGCTACCCCGGAGGCTCTTCTGGGGAGCATACCCCTTCTTCGTAAGGTCCCCGCAAGGGACCCAAGGTTCCCGAGAATCCGCTGCTTTAAGTGGCTGGAACAGGCTTGTCAGGGAGCAATACTCCTCCGCAGGAGCCCTTGAAGAGCTGGAAGCGTCGGTCCCCTTCTTTTGGGTCCCAGACTCCTTAAGGGGAGCCGTGGGCACAGTAGGAGCGGGAGGCGCTAAGGCCAAAACCTTCTCCTTGGTGGCAGAAGGGCCCTGGGGAGAAGGAGCAGGAGGCACCACATCCAGACCATTCCCCTTACTGGCAGAAGGGACCTTAGGATGAGGAGGAGGAGGATGGTCGACCTCAGGGTGCTCCTCACTCCTGACCTTCTTAGGAGGAGGAGGGCCCTGGGCCACGTCAGCCGAAGACTCCTCTGCAAAATAGCAAGACAATAAGTCAGAAATCAAAAAACCGCAGAATGTGAAAACATTAAATCCACAAAAGGCGAGGCAATATACCTGGTTGGCGAGGGCCAGTAGTGGCCGAAGGAAGCACCTCATCGGACTTCCTCTTGGATGAACGCCTAGAGGGAGGAGGAGGAGAGTTCAGCAGCGCTTGGTCGGAAGACAATCCCGCCGAGCCCTGATCGTCAAAGAGACCTATCAGTTTTTGGCTCTTGCTCACGACCTTGCCTACAAGCGACATAACAAAAAAAAAGGGTTAGAAAGTTACCCAATCATCAAAGATTGGCGTGGCCTGATGAATGCCTGCCATCTCGAGCATGTTCTCAGTGGTTTCCGCCACCGAGCGAATGGACTTGAATTGGGACGATCGATGCAACCGATAGAGGTCGGTGATAGCGTTCCGATCACTTCCTGACAGCTCTTCGAAAGAAGGAGAAAAATCCTTGTCCGGGGTAAACAATTTCCAGGGCACCCCCCCCCCCCCCCCTTGTAAAAGAAGTAAAACTTCTTATAGTTGGAGTTGGTGGCCCGGAAATCATCAACCAGACGAACATGAGCATTCCAACTCCATGCTTGAGGGCCTTCCCACTCTGCAAACTTCGGCCAACGTGATTGAAAGTGATGGAGATGGTTCGCCCCAACTGCCAATCGGAAAAAACAACGGAACAAAACCAGTGAATACGCCCATTCCTGGCGTATGCATAGAAATTTGAAACCGACCCACATCCTGAGGGCGTTAGGAACAAGCTGCGTGGGATGAATCCCGTAAAACTGGCACAATGTCTGCAAATCCTCACAGAGAGGAAAACGCAACCCAGCATCGATCTGGGCCGCATAAATGTAAACCTCTCCGCCGTGAGGGAAGTATAGACCTAAACCAGGATACCTAGGAGCATCCTCCACACTGAAGCCGCCAAGCGCCACCATGGTCTTAAAGTAAGCCGACTTCAATTCATTAGGCTTGACATCTACTCAGAACGGTTCAAGTATAGCACAGCAAGTATAAAAAACAAAAGAAAACAGATGATATTGCTAAAACAGAGCAGTAAAAGGGCGAAAGTTTACCTTTTGGGGAAAAAACAAGTATGTCTAGCTCAGGCCCGTCCACCACTACAGGAGTGGTTGCAGACCTTCCCAGATCAGCCTGTTCCCCCACTGAGGGGGGGCACGGCGTCATCCCTGATGGTCAAGAGGGCATTGGTGTTCCTAGGAGCGTTGGCTTTGTTAGCACCCTTGGGGGCCATATACTTGACTCTCTGACTTCGGGGAGCCATGGAAATGAATAAAGAAGGCTGAAGAAAGTTGAAAAAGAAAAAAGAAATTAAGGTTCGCAACGAAGCTCTGGAAATCTGAGGGAGTGGATAAACGTAAAAAATAAAATATAGAAACTGACGTTTCTTATATAGACCAAGAAGGGAGTAACCGACACGAGCAAATCGAAGCGACACAGAGAAATAATTGCACCTTTTTGGAAAAAGCCAAAGCAATGTCAGAATTCCAAGTGACACCTTGGGGAGACAGACGGTTGGCTGGTACAGACAGCTGCAAGATTACCCTAGGTTTACGGAAAAGTAAATGTCAGGCGTGCCTTAGGTGACCGTTCGATTTCTGGACAACTGTGCAGTTATTAAAAGTTAAAAGTCCACTAAGGAGACAAGGTGGTCGCCAGCGCACTAAGAGACTTTACCAGAAATACCTCAGGCGAGTAGTGATCGCCCAAACCAAGAAAAATAGACTTTCATGAACCTAGATTACCTCGAGTGATCGCCAAAGCGGAATAAAAGGAATGATATTTTTTCAGCTTTGAACGAAGAAAAAACTGATCGCCAAACGAGCTCAAAATGCCTCAAGGGTCATGAACCAGTACAAGAAACGAAGAAAACCGAATCTGAGACGTCACTATCTAAAACCCTACCAGGAAATAAAGCTCGACTGAAGAAACTTCAATCAAGCTTCGGGGGCAAATGTTGGGTATCGATAGTGACAGCCCAGTAAGGAAAAGGTCTCGAAAGCCCAATAACTATAGAGGGGGGTAAACCCATGACATTTGAACCGGACCGGCCTCTAGAGAATGGCCCAGAACCGAGCCCAAGGACTCTGAGAGCGCCCTGAGTGCTCGCCACTCTTCACTAAGGCCGCGACTTCTCACTGCTCGCCATGAGAGTGCTCGCCCCGAAGAGATCTCCTCTGGTCCCACAAAACCGTTAATAAGGAGGTGACCATGATATCCCGCATATCTCGGTCACATATTCACTAAAGATTAGATTTGGTAACTGCAATATCTCGCAGTAACTGTCATACCCCACGATCCGAATCTTCAGCAACACAATATACACTAAGATATTCAGCTGCCTTATACGGTTCTATCTCTCTTACCCTATAAATACCCTTGCTTTACATACGTTCTTTACGTTTTGAGTTTTATACACACATATACTCATTTAAGCATCGGAGAGGGACCCAGAGACACCCCTTCTGTTGCGCTCCCCTACCTGCAGGTTCACCGGAGTTGGAGCAGAAGCGTCTTCCCAACCTTGTCTGGCATTCAATTCACTGCCAGATCAGCATCCAGGATTTCACGATCCAACAATAACTTCTTTTGAAACGGTTGCTTGAAGAAACTGAAGAGTGTATCATGTAATAATGACGCAGTAGAGTGGTACACTGATCAAGAAGACTCTGATACCATTTCAGGTTCACATAATCAAAGGAAGGAAAGGAAAAGATGAAAGGAAAATACCCATCAACCCTAATATACTAAAATGTTGTTACAAAATACCAAAAAATAACCTAAGGAATAAATTGGTCTTTATCTAATTACAAACCAAAATAATACTCAAAACTAACTCAAATGATGAGATTGACCAAAATTAACAATCATAAAAGGTTGCGGACATATTTATGATTTATGAATGTTGTGGGTAGTTAGCAACATTGAATTCTTTTGGAAGTACTCGAAATGAAGGATATTTTTTGAATGTATCAAATTTGAGGGGGATTTAGGATAATAATCTGACACATAATATAATTTTGGGTTTCTGCGATTATTTATTGTTCTTTTTTTTAGTTAATTTGGTAAGATTTTGTTTAACATGAACCACCAATGGCAAACATTCTCCCTTTATTCCTTTAACTTGGTACACGTTAATAATGCAGCAAAATTTGTTTCGCTTTTCACTTTGTCGTGCTATATTGGGAAGTTTTGGCGGGAAGCTGTGTCGGTTCTTGGCCCGGCGTCCAAGATTCGAACCCAACACTGACCGAAGGCACCGTTAAGAGTCTGTCCAGCGTACGAAGGGGTAATAGAAATGGAAATCCTTTAACTGAAATCGATGTTTTTAACTGTCAACAAATTTCTTTATAATAAGATTTTGTATGCTGACACACGGAGCATGTATTAACGATATTAACTGTAAAACCCTAATTAAAACCCAAATTTCGCAACATAGCGGTTGAACATTAGCTGCACAGAAATTAGAGAAACATATCATATCGAATCCCACCAAATATCGATGAAACGAAAACACGTATTTTCATATAAATATAGAAGGAGATTCTTCTTATTCTTCACGTTGAACTTGTTTTGTCATTCTGGATCTGCTGCCACTACTGCTGTCTTCTTCTTCTTCTTCTTCTTCTTCTTCTGTGTTGGTGGCGGGGCAGTGTTGAGAATGGAAGAAACAGAGGATACGAAGTAATCGAACATCATCTTTTGCACAAGCCGTTTCTCTGCAGGAATCACCGTCGCGTGATTCATCTTTAACTTCAACTGCGGCGGCGCTGTTCCACCATGGCCTGAATCCCCCATTGCTCTGTTCTGCTTCTTCTTCTCTAGCTCTCTTCTGCAGTCCTGCACGGTTTAAGTTCTAAGTTCTTATCTGGAGCTATCGACTTCCCAAGCTTATTTATAGATGAATCTCTCCCTCTCTCTAAATAAATAAATAAATAAATGGACAGGTGGCAGCTTGTTGATGAAGGGTTGCCTTATTGCCGAAGCCCCGATCACCGATCATGTTAGGATAAAAAAATTAAATGTATGTTTAATAAAAAAAAATCCAAAATAAATAGATAGATACTTAAATTACGACGTAAATGTCCTTAATCATGGTGAATTTGAATTTATATGATCTGAGTTATATGTTTTTTAGTCAAATTTTCATATATTATTTTACGGTATAGCGTACAATCAATCGTACGTGCAAATTTAATATTTTTTTGCATCATTTGAATCGCAATTAAAATATTTACGTATTATAATTTTTTGAATGTTTTTCAATAGATACATAATTTTATTTTTAATTAAATATCGAGTCGTAAAAAATGGAATAATAATAAATAAAAAAAATTAACGCCACTAAGGGGTATCGTTTTTTGTATAAAAAAAAATTAAACGTTATTTGTTGTAAATACTGACGCCTCATTGATCTTTAACTTTAACTGCGGCAACGCTGTTCCACCATGACCTGGTTCCTCCATTGCTCTGTTCTTTTTCTCTAGTTCTTGCTCTCTTTGATGAGCTGGAAGCCTGGAAGTGGCAAGCCAATGAGAAGGGAAGCTTATTCGAGAAGTGTTTTGGATGAGTTTCTGAGATTCAGACCAGACATCAAACTTTTTGTTCTTTTAGTGGAAAAACAAAAGAATTTCAAAGGCAGATCCAGTGGGCCCCATCAATTGGATTGGAGTCATTGGTAGAAGTAGAATAAAAAACAATGGAAGAAAATCGGTCTCTCCGACCAGCTAAGATATGAATGAATTGAAAAATGAAATAGATAATGATTCTTTAAGAGGATTTATATATATATTTCGAATTTGAATAATATAACAGATTAATTAAAAAATAAAAATTATGATGTTGTAAAATAATATACATGTAATGAATCTCTCAAAAATAAATAAAAAGATAATATACTATTATTGAAAATGCATCCTTAGGAGTAAAAACAATTCGCAATTGCATAGTTAATGGTTAAGTGAGAAAATTGAGTGGAAAATTAAATTATATGACAATTTTTTTTTTTAAATAACTCTAGTAAGTGATAAGTTTTCGCCTTATGCTTGGGTTTGATTTATTGGGATTTTAATTTCAAAAATTTTATACTTGGATATATAAATGAGGGTAGAATTCTCTAGGGATCCAACTCCCAAAACTGATTCAACTTAGGAGGGTCTAAAATGATATATTTCATTTACTTTGGGGTTGATATAGTCACTATACAAAATTTTAAGCAATGAAAACTGAATGCCCTACCAACAAGTTAGGTACAGAAATCAGCGTAATAAGTCTTAGCAGTTTAATGATAATTTGTCTCTTAATCAGAGATTTTAATTCGAACTCTAAAAAAAAAAAATGTATAACGAGTATTTTACTCCTTATGTACTTAGAATTATTCTAAATGTAGAATAAACATGTAAATGGTGCTGCACTCCTGGTAGGGGCCAGAAAAATACCCCAAATATAAGAAAAAAGTAGGAAGAGAAAAAATCGAAATCGGAAGGAAGTGTTAGGACAATTTAAATTAGATGGAGAGATTTATATATTAGTTTAGAAAATAGTATTTTATTATATTATTCCAAATGTATATAACAATACAATTGGACGGGGCACTCAATCGCTAACAGAGAAGCTCATTTTTCGCGTTGGATGGAGTGGGGAAGCTTCCTCCACAAACACTAACTATAAAGGAGAAAGGACGACGCATTTCGGAATCGAAATATATTTATACCAATAAATTCGCATTAAAATAAATTATAGAAATTTTATAAAATATTAAAGTCAAATTTATATGTACAAATATAAATTATAAAGATGTAAAGCTATCAATGGAGAAGTTTTTATATAAGAGGTTATGTTTTACGATAAATGTTTTAACATGTATGATGTTTATATTACCGGTTATATATACATATTTTTCTTTAAATTTAAATAGGTAATGAAAAAAATGAGAAAATGTATTAAAAATTATATATGTTAAGTTATATATAATTATTTGTGCATATAAAATATAATATTTGTCAATTAGATTTATAACTATTCCTATAACGTTTTATATATAGATATATTTTTTAGCCCATAATGTTCAAAGAAATAATAAAATGATGGAAATATGTAATTAGTAATTAGGTTTTAGAGAAGATACACATATTATATAATCAATTAGAATTATAGTTATTCTTTAACGTCTATTGAAAATAAATGAAAAGTTGAAAATGAATTTTAGAGTATTTAAAACAAAATGAAACTAAAGTTGTTAAAATAAAATGAAACTAAAGATAACATAGATCGATAATAATAAATTATTTTGATATTAGAATAAAAATAAAATTTATGTGTTAGTATTTTAAAAGTTTCAATCAAATTAATAGATAAATAATATATAACTTAAAAAAAGAAAAATATAATATTTGTAATTACTCTAATCTCACTTCAGTACTGAGTCTACAAGTACAGACCTTTGACTTGAGGGGCCCCACGGAATAACTTGTGATAATCATTCGCCGACAATTGTGAATGCACTGAATGCCATGCTGGCCCGCAAAAATAACGTTAATTACTTTTCTAATAAAACATATTTTAAAAAATTATTGAATCCTTTTACAAATATCCTTACTAAAATCTAATGTAATAAATTTAATTTATAAATTATTATTTGTAATTTACTTTTTTAATTTCAGAGTTTGATAATATATATATAACCACTGGGGGCTATAACCATGCCAGTGATTTTTGGCGAGGGGTGGAAAAGCATCAAGGTGTCGATCACTTTCCTGGTGGTCGATTCACCTACATCCTACAACGCCATCATAGGGAGGACCACGATCAACCCGAATAAGATTGTGGCCTCAACTGTCCACCAGAAGATGAAGTTCCCTACTCCGAACGGGATTGGAGAAGTGCTAGGAGATCAGCCTTCCTCGCGGCAATGCTATGTGAATTGTTTACGCAGGAAGAACCAAAGGGAGGCGCTCGCCATCGAAACAGAGGTCGACCCCCGCGAGGACTTGGCTCGACCAGCACCCATGGAGGAATTGGAGGAGGTCGAGATCGATGTTCCAGACAAAAAAGTGTGCATTGGGACCACCTTGAAAGAAGATCAGAAGGAGGCCATGACTGCCCTCCTCAAGGAATTTAAAGTGCTCTTCGCCTGGCAGCCGAGCGACATGCCAGGAATTAGCACAGATATCATCTCCCATGAGCTCAGGATAGACCCCTCCATCAAGCCGATCGCCCAAAAGAGAAAATCATTCGGGACGGATAAGCGTTTGGCGATCAGGCAGGAAGTCAGTAGCTTGATTGAAGCTGACTTCGTCAGAGAGGTAAGATTCCAGAGCTGGGTCGCCAACCCAGTTTTGGTCAAGAAATCAAACGGCAAGTGGAGGATGTGCGTCGACTTCCGCGACTTGAACAAGGCTTGCCCCAAGGATTCATATCCCCTTCCGAGGATTAATCAGCTGGTCGACGCTACCTCGGGTCATGAGATGCTGAGCTTCATGGACGCCTACTAAGGCTACAACCAGATCAGAATGCATCCCGACGATGAGGCTCACACCGCTTTTTATGCTGATGGGGACATTCTGTGCTACAAGGTGATGCCCTTTGGCCTTATCAATGCTGGGGCAACTTATCAACGGATGGTGAACCGACTGTTCCAGGACATGCTGGGAAGGAACATGGAGGCCTACGTGGATGATATGCTCGTCAAAACCATCAAGGGCAATCCTCACACGGCGGACCTCCGCGAAGCTTTCGAATGCATGAGAAGATACAGTGTTCGCCTGAATCCTTCCAAATGCGCCTTCGGGGTCAAGTCCGGTAAATTTCTGGGTTTTATGGTCAGTGAAAGAGGAAATGAAGTCGCCAACCTGCCACAAGGAAGTCCAGTGCCTGAATGAACGCCTAGCTGCTCTCAACCGCTTCCTCTCCAAAGCAAGCGACAGGTCCCTCCCATTCTTCAAAACCTTGAGGGCCAACCGCAAGTTCGAGTGGAAGCCAGACTGCGAGGAAGCGTTCCAGTCCTTGAGGAGGCATATCCAAACACTCCCAGCTCTGGCAAAGCCCGTTCCAGGCGAGCAGCTTTTCCTTTATCTAGGCATTAGTGATGTGGCAGCCAGTGCTGTCTTAATAAGGGAGGAAAATAACGTTCAAAGTCCAGTGTATTTCATTAGCAAAATGTTCAACTCAGCAGAAATAAAATATGTCCAGATTGAGAAGTATCTCTATGCCTTAGTTATTGCTGCTCGGAAGCTGAGACCTTACTTTCATGCGCACGACATCACCGTCCTCACCAATCAACCTCTCAAAAACTTCCTGATGAAGCCAGATTCTTCAGGAAGAATGGTCAAGTGGGCGATCGAGCTCAGCGAGTTCAAGATCAAATTTGCGCCAAAAACGGCCATCAAAGGTCAAGCACTAGCTGATTTTATAGTGAAAAGCACGAGTAACGGTCAAACAGAAGCAGAAAACAGGCCAAGTCAGTCAGCAGACGACAATCAAATCTGGGAACTCTATACGGATGGGTCTTCATCAAAGGAAGGCTCGGGGGAAGGTTTAATTCTTATTCCTCCTGAGGGCGAGCCTCTGAAGTACGCGATCGCCTTGACATTTCCAGCGACCAATAATGAAGCAGAATATGAGGCTCTTATCACTGGACTCAGACTAACAAAAGGAATTGGTATAACTGCGCTTAAGGTAAAAAGTGACTCAGAGCTTATTGTCAATCAGGTTAATGGCGCCTACGAGGCAAAGGGAGAAAATATGAAAAAATATCTCGGCATTGCCAAAAAGCTGGTCGCGGAAATCCCAAATTTCGCGATTGAGTTTATTCCTCGCCAAGAAAACCAGATGGCAGATTCTTTGAGTAAACTAGCCTTCGGAGGGGCGACAGTCCAGGATGTACAATTTCTGGAGAAAGCTCTATGTTCAGTCCTGGAAAGCAGAGCAGAAGTCTTCAACATCCAAGGACAAGTCACATGGATGACCCCGTTCCAGAGTTATTTAAAAGAAGGAATCCTCCCGGAGGACGAAGGAGAATCCACGAGGATTAGAAGACTCGCAGCCAGTTATCTAATTATCGATGGAGAACTCTACAGAAGAGGTTATTCGACGCCTTACTTGAGGTGTGTTGCTCATCCTGAAACGGAAAAGGTTCTTCGAGAAGCTCACGAAGGGGCAGCAGCATGTCATGAAGGTGCTCGATCACTAAGCAGGAAAATATTCAGATTGGGATATTACTGGCCGACCTTGGGAAAAGATGCAGCCGAGTTAACACAGAAGTGTAAGATTTGCCAGCAGTTTGCACCACGATCGGATCGACCATCGACATTATTATCCCCAATGGCAGGTGCATGGCCTTTCGCTCAATGGGGAATTGATATATTGGGTCCTTTTCCCATTAGCACTGGTCAGCGTACTCACATTATAGTGGCAATCGACTACTTCACTAAGTGGGTAGAGGCGAAAGCTCTAGCTTCGACAACAGAATTTCAGGTCATCAAGTTCCTGCAGGTCAACATATTCTCCAGGTTTGGCATTCCTAAGGTACTCATCAGTGATAATGGTCCGCAATTTGTTGGAAAGGAGCTGAACTGGCTCTGTGAAAAATATCATGTGGACCATCGTTTCAGCTCAGTACATCATCCTCAAACGAATGGGCAAGCTGAAGCAGCCAATAAGGTTGTCTTAGCAGGACTCAAGAAAAGGGTTCGAGCATTCAAAGGGAACTGGGCAGATGAACTGGAAAACGTATTATGGGCAATCAGAACAACGCCTAAGGCGGCCACAGGAGAAACGCCTTTCAGTTTAGTGTACGGATCAGAAGTAGTAGCACCAGCCGAATTAGCAGTGCCTACCCACAGAGTCTTGCACTTTAACGCAGAGGCAAATGAGATCGAGCGCAGAACTGACCTCGACTTAGCAGAGGAAAAGAGATGGCTCTCAGAAAAGACACAGGCAAATATGCGCTTGGCGACCGCTCGGTATTTCAACAGAAAAGCCCTAACAACAAAGCTAGGCCAAAAAGCCCTAACAACAAAGTTAGGCCAAAATCCCTAGCAACAAAGCTAGGCCAAAAAGCCCTAACAACAAAGTTAGGCCAAAAGCCCTAGCAACAAAGCTAGGCCAAAAGCCCTGACGCCAAAGTCAGGCCAAAAAGCCCTAGCAATAAAGCTAGGCCAAAAAGCCCTAACAACAAAGCTAGGCCAAAAGCCCTGACGCCAAAGTCATGCCAAAAAGCCCTAACAACAAAGTTAGGCCAAAATCCCTAGCAACAAAGCTAGGCCAAAAGCCCTGACGCCAAAGTCAGGCCAAAAGCCCTAGCAACAAAGCTAGGCCAAAAAGCCCTAACAACAAATTAGGCCAAAAGACCTAGCAATAAAGTTAGGCAAAACAAAAAAGCCCTAGTGACAAGGCTAGGCCAAAAGCCCTGACGCCAAAGTCAGGCCAAAAGACCTAGCAAAACGTTAGGCAAAATAAAAGCCCTGACGCCAAAGTCAGGCCAAAGAAATTTTAGGCGATCACTATCGATGATAAGGCCTGAAAAATTACAAATCCCCTGGTATTATGCCAACACCTCAAAGGTTTAAACTTCAAAGAAGGTAATATCTCTTTGAACTTAGAAGTTTATGCTTTTAAGTGTCAGAAGTATTATCCTTAGAAAGTTCGACTTATCATTGGTCTAAGGCTTTAAGGGTCGACGACATTACAAAGCAATAAAAAGTGGAGAGTAATTATGACATTGGATGAATAGCCAAACATGTTCAAAAAGGCATTCAATAGAAAAACCCAAGTCTTAAATAAATAATTACAAACCAAAAACAGAAATTACAAAAATAGTTATCTAAAAAGGATAAAAAAAATACGGTCGCCAAGGAGTTGGGGGCTTCAAGCTTTGGGATCCTCGGGGACAGGGGTGCTCTGCTCGCCTTCGGGGGCAGAAGTACCGGGTTCGCCTTCAGGAGCAGCCTCTTCAGCAACAGAGGGCCGCGAAGGGCGACTCCGCAAGAAGCTCTTCAAGGATGCCACTTCCCCAATGGAAAAGTTGGGGTCGACCGCCTGGACCTCCTCCACCAGGTCTTGAAGAAATTCGGCAATGGTCGACTTCATCACCTTCAGAGCGCAATCTTCAAAATCCTCGGAGGCCTTGAATGCCTCGACTACGCTCTGGGGCGAAGGGACGGCTTTCAAATGTGCAGTTAGCCGATCCCTCTCCTCCTCCAGGGCGATCCCCCTGGCTTCGGCAGCAGCCCTTTGGGCCTCTGCAGCTTCCCTTTGTGCCTCGGCAGCGACCCTGCGAGCTTCCGATTCTGCCCCTTGCGCTTGAGCTTCCTTTAGCTCAGCCTCTAGGCGAACTCGGACGATCTCCCTCTGATCTAAACACAGGTGAAGGGCGTCAAAGTCCTGAAGAGCAGCAGCGACGTCAGCCTCCCTCTTCTTGGCGTCAGCAAGGAGGCGCTGCTCCTTCCTGAAGTACTCTTCCCGCGTATCGTCCGACAAGGCGATTGCTGCATCCGCAGTCGTCTTGATGGTACCCAATTGCACAGGAGTGACCCCCGTACTTCGGTACTGCTCCAGCTCGACAAGCATGTTGGAATGCTTGTCGGCGAGCTCCCCGAAGACGCGGCCAAGAATCACTTCTTCCCGAACGAACTGGCAACAAAGAGAGAATGAAAGTTGTCAGGACAATAAACAAAAAGGGAACTACAAAGAAAAGACTCTACGAAATAAGAAACGAGATCCTACCAGAGCTACTCGTTCAAAGTGGGACCGAAGGAACCCCTCGATCTGATGAAGCTCCGTGGGAACAATCGAGCGGTCTGTAGGGGGGATTATCCCGTCCAGAAGCAGCATACACATATCCGGGCTACCCCGGAGGCTCTTCTGGGGAGCATACCCCTTCTTCGTAAGGTCCCCGCAAGGGACCCAAGGTTCCCGAGAATCCGCTGCTTTAAGTGGCTGGAACAGGCTTGTCAGGGAGCAATACTCCTCCGCAGGAGCCCTTGAAGAGCTGGAAGCGTCGGTCCCCTTCTTTTGGGTCCCAGACTCCTTAAGGGGAGCCGTGGGCACAGTAGGAGCGGGAGGCGCTAAGGCCAAAACCTTCTCCTTGGTGGCAGAAGGGCCCTGGGGAGAAGGAGCAGGAGGCACCACATCCAGACCATTCCCCTTACTGGCAGAAGGGACCTTAGGATGAGGAGGAGGAGGATGGTCGACCTCAGGGTGCTCCTCACTCCTGACCTTCTTAGGAGGAGGAGGAGGAGGGCCCTGGGCCACGTCAGCCGAAGACTCCTCTGCAAAATAGCAAGACAATAAGTCAGAAATCAAAAAACCGCAGAATGTGAAAACATTAAATCCACAAAAGGCGAGGCAATATACCTGGTTGGCGAGGGCCAGTAGTGGCCGAAGGAAGCACCTCATCGGACTTCCTCTTGGATGAACGCCTAGAGGGAGGAGGAGGAGAGTTCAGCAGCGCTTGGTCGGAAGACAATCCCGCCGAGCCCTGATCGTCAAAGAGACCTATCAGTTTTTGGCTCTTGCTCACGACCTTGCCTACAAGCGACATAACAAAAAAAAAGGGTTAGAAAGTTACCCAATCATCAAAGATTGGCGTGGCCTGATGAATGCCTGCCATCTCGAGCATGTTCTCAGTGGTTTCCGCCACCGAGCGAATGGACTTGAATTGGGACGATCGATGCAACCGATAGAGGTCGGTGATAGCGTTCCGATCACTTCCTGACAGCTCTTCGAAAGAAGGAGAAAAATCCTTGTCCGGGGTAAACAATTTCCAGGGCACCCCCCCCCCCCCCTTGTAAAAGAAGTAAAACTTCTTATAGTTGGAGTTGGTGGCCCGGAAATCATCAACCAGACGAACATGAGCATTCCAACTCCATGCTTGAGGGCCTTCCCACTCTGCAAACTTCGGCCAACGTGATTGAAAGTGATGGAGATGGTTCGCCCCAACTGCCAATCGGAAAAAACAACGGAACAAAACCAGTGAATACGCCCATTCCTGGCGTATGCATAGAAATTTGAAACCGACCCACATCCTGAGCGCGTTAGGAACAAGCTGCGTGGGATGAATCCCGTAAAACTGGCACAATGTCTGCAAATCCTCACAGAGAGGAAAACGCAACCCAGCATCGATCTGGGCCGCATAAATGTAAACCTCTCCGCCGTGAGGGAAGTATAGACCTAAACCAGGATACCTAGGAGCATCCTCCACACTGAAGCCGCCAAGCGCCACCATGGTCTTAAAGTAAGCCGACTTCAATTCATTAGGCTTGACATCTACTCAGAACGGTTCAAGTATAGCACAGCAAGTATAAAAAACAAAAGAAAACAGATGATATTGCTAAAACAGAGCAGTAAAAGGGCGAAAGTTTACCTTTTGGGGAAAAAACAAGTATGTCTAGCTCAGGCCCGTCCACCACTACAGGAGTGGTTGCAGACCTTCCCAGATCAGCCTGTTCCCCCACTGAGGGGGGGCACGGCGTCATCCCTGATGGTCAAGAGGGCATTGGTGTTCCTAGGAGCGTTGGCTTTGTTAGCACCCTTGGGGGCCATATACTTGACTCTCTGACTTCGGGGAGCCATGGAAATGAATAAAGAAGGCTGAAGAAAGTTGAAAAAGAAAAAAGAAATTAAGGTTCGCAACGAAGCTCTGGAAATCTGAGGGAGTGGATAAACGTAAAAAATAAAATATAGAAACTGACGTTTCTTATATAGACCAAGAAGGGAGTAACCGACACGAGCAAATCGAAGCGACACAGAGAAATAATTGCACCTTTTTGGAAAAAGCCAAAGCAATGTCAGAATTCCAAGTGACACCTTGGGGAGACAGACGGTTGGCTGGTACAGACAGCTGCAAGATTACCCTAGGTTTACGGAAAAGTAAATGTCAGGCGTGCCTTAGGTGACCGTTCGATTTCTGGACAACTGTGCAGTTATTAAAAGTTAAAAGTCCACTAAGGAGACAAGGTGGTCGCCAGCGCACTAAGAGACTTTACCAGAAATACCTCAGGCGAGTAGTGATCGCCCAAACCAAGAAAAATAGACTTTCATGAACCTAGATTACCTCGAGTGATCGCCAAAGCGGAATAAAAGGAATGATATTTTTTCAGCTTTGAACGAAGAAAAAACTGATCGCCAAACGAGCTCAAAATGCCTCAAGGGTCATGAACCAGTACAAGAAACGAAGAAAACCGAATCTGAGACGTCACTATCTAAAACCCTACCAGGAAATAAAGCTCGACTGAAGAAACTTCAATCAAGCTTCGGGGGCAAATGTTGGGTATCGATAGTGACAGCCCAGTAAGGAAAAGGTCTCGAAAGCCCAATAACTATAGAGGGGGGTAAACCCATGACATTTGAACCGGACCGGCCTCTAGAGAATGGCCCAGAACCGAGCCCAAGGACTCTGAGAGCGCCCTGAGTGCTCGCCACTCTTCACTAAGGCCGCGACTTCTCACTGCTCGCCATGAGAGTGCTCGCCCCGAAGAGATCTCCTCTGGTCCCACAAAACCGTTAATAAGGAGGTGACCATGATATCCCGCATATCTCGGTCACATATTCACTAAAGATTAGATTTGGTAACTGCAATATCTCGCAGTAACTGTCATACCCCACGATCCGAATCTTCAGCAACACAATATACACTAAGATATTCAGCTGCCTTATACGGTTCTATCTCTCTTACCCTATAAATACCCTTGCTTTACATACGTTCTTTACGTTTTGAGTTTTATACACACATATACTCATTTAAGCATCGGAGAGGGACCCAGAGACACCCCTTCTGTTGCGCTCCCCTACCTGCAGGTTCACCGGAGTTGGAGCAGAAGCGTCTTCCCAACCTTGTCTGGCATTCAATTCACTGCCAGATCAGCATCCAGGATTTCACGATCCAACAATAACTTCTTTTGAAACGGTTGCTTGAAGAAACTGAAGAGTGTATCATGTAATAATGACGCAGTAGAGTGGTACACTGATCAAGAAGACTCTGATACCATTTCAGGTTCACATAATCAAAGGAAGGAAAGGAAAAGATGAAAGGAAAATACCCATCAACCCTAATATACTAAAATGTTGTTACAAAATACCAAAAAATAACCTAAGGAATAAATTGGTCTTTATCTAATTACAAACCAAAATAATACTCAAAACTAACTCAAATGATGAGATTGACCAAAATTAACAATCATAAAAGGTTGCGGACATATTTATGATTTATGAATGTTGTGGGTAGTTAGCAACATTGAATTCTTTTGGAAGTACTCGAAATGAAGGATATTTTTTGAATGTATCAAATTTGAGGGGGATTTAGGATAATAATCTGACACATAATATAATTTTGGGTTTCTGCGATTATTTATTGTTCTTTTTTTTAGTTAATTTGGTAAGATTTTGTTTAACATGAACCACCAATGGCAAACATTCTCCCTTTATTCCTTTAACTTGGTACACGTTAATAATGCAGCAAAATTTGTTTCGCTTTTCACTTTGTCGTGCTATATTGGGAAGTTTTGGCGGGAAGCTGTGTCGGTTCTTGGCCCGGCGTCCAAGATTCGAACCCAACACTGACCGAAGGCACCGTTAAGAGTCTGTCCAGCGTACGAAGGGGTAATAGAAATGGAAATCCTTTAACTGAAATCGATGTTTTTAACTGTCAACAAATTTCTTTATAATAAGATTTTGTATGCTGACACACGGAGCATGTATTAACGATATTAACTGTAAAACCCTAATTAAAACCCAAATTTCGCAACATAGCGGTTGAACATTAGCTGCACAGAAATTAGAGAAACATATCATATCGAATCCCACCAAATATCGATGAAACGAAAACACGTATTTTCATATAAATATAGAAGGAGATTCTTCTTATTCTTCACGTTGAACTTGTTTTGTCATTCTGGATCTGCTGCCACTACTGCTGTCTTCTTCTTCTTCTTCTTCTTCTTCTTCTGTGTTGGTGGCGGGGCAGTGTTGAGAATGGAAGAAACAGAGGATACGAAGTAATCGAACATCATCTTTTGCACAAGCCGTTTCTCTGCAGGAATCACCGTCGCGTGATTCATCTTTAACTTCAACTGCGGCGGCGCTGTTCCACCATGGCCTGAATCCCCCATTGCTCTGTTCTGCTTCTTCTTCTCTAGCTCTCTTCTGCAGTCCTGCACGGTTTAAGTTCTAAGTTCTTATCTGGAGCTATCGACTTCCCAAGCTTATTTATAGATGAATCTCTCCCTCTCTCTAAATAAATAAATAAATAAATGGACAGGTGGCAGCTTGTTGATGAAGGGTTGCCTTATTGCCGAAGCCCCGATCACCGATCATGTTAGGATAAAAAAATTAAATGTATGTTTAATAAAAAAAAATCCAAAATAAATAGATAGATACTTAAATTACGACGTAAATGTCCTTAATCATGGTGAATTTGAATTTATATGATCTGAGTTATATGTTTTTTAGTCAAATTTTCATATATTATTTTACGGTATAGCGTACAATCAATCGTACGTGCAAATTTAATATTTTTTTGCATCATTTGAATCGCAATTAAAATATTTACGTATTATAATTTTTTGAATGTTTTTCAATAGATACATAATTTTATTTTTAATTAAATATCGAGTCGTAAAAAATGGAATAATAATAAATAAAAAAAATTAACGCCACTAAGGGGTATCGTTTTTTGTATAAAAAAAAATTAAACGTTATTTGTTGTAAATACTGACGCCTCATTGATCTTTAACTTTAACTGCGGCAACGCTGTTCCACCATGACCTGGTTCCTCCATTGCTCTGTTCTTTTTCTCTAGTTCTTGCTCTCTTTGATGAGCTGGAAGCCTGGAAGTGGCAAGCCAATGAGAAGGGAAGCTTATTCGAGAAGTGTTTTGGATGAGTTTCTGAGATTCAGACCAGACATCAAACTTTTTGTTCTTTTAGTGGAAAAACAAAAGAATTTCAAAGGCAGATCCAGTGGGCCCCATCAATTGGATTGGAGTCATTGGTAGAAGTAGAATAAAAAACAATGGAAGAAAATCGGTCTCTCCGACCAGCTAAGATATGAATGAATTGAAAAATGAAATAGATAATGATTCTTTAAGAGGATTTATATATATATTTCGAATTTGAATAATATAACAGATTAATTAAAAAATAAAAATTATGATGTTGTAAAATAATATACATGTAATGAATCTCTCAAAAATAAATAAAAAGATAATATACTATTATTGAAAATGCATCCTTAGGAGTAAAAACAATTCGCAATTGCATAGTTAATGGTTAAGTGAGAAAATTGAGTGGAAAATTAAATTATATGACAATTTTTTTTTTTAAATAACTCTAGTAAGTGATAAGTTTTCGCCTTATGCTTGGGTTTGATTTATTGGGATTTTAATTTCAAAAATTTTATACTTGGATATATAAATGAGGGTAGAATTCTCTAGGGATCCAACTCCCAAAACTGATTCAACTTAGGAGGGTCTAAAATGATATATTTCATTTACTTTGGGGTTGATATAGTCACTATACAAAATTTTAAGCAATGAAAACTGAATGCCCTACCAACAAGTTAGGTACAGAAATCAGCGTAATAAGTCTTAGCAGTTTAATGATAATTTGTCTCTTAATCAGAGATTTTAATTCGAACTCTAAAAAAAAAAAATGTATAACGAGTATTTTACTCCTTATGTACTTAGAATTATTCTAAATGTAGAATAAACATGTAAATGGTGCTGCACTCCTGGTAGGGGCCAGAAAAATACCCCAAATATAAGAAAAAAGTAGGAAGAGAAAAAATCGAAATCGGAAGGAAGTGTTAGGACAATTTAAATTAGATGGAGAGATTTATATATTAGTTTAGAAAATAGTATTTTATTATATTATTCCAAATGTATATAACAATACAATTGGACGGGGCACTCAATCGCTAACAGAGAAGCTCATTTTTCGCGTTGGATGGAGTGGGGAAGCTTCCTCCACAAACACTAACTATAAAGGAGAAAGGACGACGCATTTCGGAATCGAAATATATTTATACCAATAAATTCGCATTAAAATAAATTATAGAAATTTTATAAAATATTAAAGTCAAATTTATATGTACAAATATAAATTATAAAGATGTAAAGCTATCAATGGAGAAGTTTTTATATAAGAGGTTATGTTTTACGATAAATGTTTTAACATGTATGATGTTTATATTACCGGTTATATATACATATTTTTCTTTAAATTTAAATAGGTAATGAAAAAAATGAGAAAATGTATTAAAAATTATATATGTTAAGTTATATATAATTATTTGTGCATATAAAATATAATATTTGTCAATTAGATTTATAACTATTCCTATAACGTTTTATATATAGATATATTTTTTAGCCCATAATGTTCAAAGAAATAATAAAATGATGGAAATATGTAATTAGTAATTAGGTTTTAGAGAAGATACACATATTATATAATCAATTAGAATTATAGTTATTCTTTAACGTCTATTGAAAATAAATGAAAAGTTGAAAATGAATTTTAGAGTATTTAAAACAAAATGAAACTAAAGTTGTTAAAATAAAATGAAACTAAAGATAACATAGATCGATAATAATAAATTATTTTGATATTAGAATAAAAATAAAATTTATGTGTTAGTATTTTAAAAGTTTCAATCAAATTAATAGATAAATAATATATAACTTAAAAAAAGAAAAATATAATATTTGTAATTACTCTAATCTCACTTCAGTACTGAGTCTACAAGTACAGACCTTTGACTTGAGGGGCCCCACGGAATAACTTGTGATAATCATTCGCCGACAATTGTGAATGCACTGAATGCCATGCTGGCCCGCAAAAATAACGTTAATTACTTTTCTAATAAAACATATTTTAAAAAATTATTGAATCCTTTTACAAATATCCTTACTAAAATCTAATGTAATAAATTTAATTTATAAATTATTATTTGTAATTTACTTTTTTAATTTCAGAGTTTGATAATATATATATATATATATATTAATAATATAATGAATAATAACATAGGTAATAAAAAAATTTGTTAATATAATGTTAATGCATATTTTTTAACTTATTGTTTTATCATATATTTATTATGAAGTTGTAGTCAAATAGATAGATAAATAGATAGATATAGATACTTAATTGGGATTTAAAGAGGGTTTCACATCCCAACCATCTCGTCCAATGATATTGGTTAAAAATGAATAATTCACCTAAATATACCCTAATTAAAAATAAAATACCAAAATGTTCCCAAAGTATATCTATCCGCGACTCGGAGTCGCAGGTATAAAAATCAACCGCTAGTGGGAGTCGCGGGTGGATATTTTAACTGTGCCGTCAGTTACACCCACGACTCACACTCGCCGGTGGTTGAGTAATAAATTCCACTCGCGACTACCAGTCGCAGGTGGAGTAGCTTAAAAACACAGTAGACCCCCCGTGCCTACTGTGTTTTTGTTTGGTCCCCCTTCCCTCGCGCAGAGCCCCACCGTCAGCCTTCCGCTGGAGCTCTCCCGCCTCATCGCCACCCAGTCGTGTCGCCTCTAAATCGAGAGAGAGATGGAGAACACAAGATGACGACAATGGGGGTTTTAGACGGGATTCTCTCAATTGAGAGAGAGATGAAGAAGCGAATACGACGAATATCGATGAATGGGTTTGAAAGTTTGAACCGAAAAACGATGGAATCTAATAACTCCTCCTCACTTCTCTTTCTCTCTATATAAAAATATTATTATGAATAATTCATTAATTAAAAATTGTTGATGTCTCTTTTTGTATTTTAAGTCAATAGTGTCATGCAGTTCGATAAAAGAAAAATTAAGAAAATATAATATATTATAAAATAAAAAAAATAAGACTAGTAAAAAAAGTATAATTTTTTTTAAACTTATGAACAGTGAATCGCACATTGAACCGAATCTGATAGGGTCCGACCGACCGAGTCGAGAACTGGCCCCTCGCCGGTTCGAGGGCTGGTACGGTTCTGATAACACTTACTTATATATATTATAAATTAGTACTACTTATTATATTTACTAAATTAATATTAATGTAATTGTTTAATTAGTCTATTAGTTAATCAATTGGTTTTAGTAGAAAATGTAAACTTTATTAGTTTAATATGATTTTGAATACTTATTTTTGTTTTGAATGTGTATTTTTTTGATTTAAATTGAAAATTTGTAATATGAACATACGTTTTTTTTTTGTTTTTTTTCTGGTTTTGGTTGGGTATTTTTGTGAGAAAATATGGACCAGAAATATAAATATTTGACTGAAATAGAAAAAAAGGGTTTGGCCAGACCGGTTTCACCAATATCCAAGGGTAGCGAGATAGTCTAGTAAACCCTATACTAATGAATTTTCAATTGATGATCAAATTGAGTCTCAATTGATTGAGTCTAAACTTAGTGTCATTGAGTCATAATAGAGTGTCTTTAATTTCAATTTTCACTATCTTGTGTTATTACAAAAATTTAAATTGAATGTAACTTGCGACACTAAACCTTTTTTTTTGTCATCCAAAAATTAATTTTTGGACATGCCGAAAAAACGATCTCAGTACCTCTTGCATCCAAAAAATGGCAATACCGTTGGACCAAGTGTCCGTTGGTTGTGACACTAAACTCATAATTGAATTTTTATCTACTACAATTTTTTTTATTTTTTTATTTTACAAAAAGTAAATCATTAGGTTACATATAAAGCAATCTAAGACATAAATAGTCAATTTACATAAACAATTACTATGCAAAAAGACGTCATTCTGTAAAAGTATCCAGATTTTGTTTTGGTGCATTCATTTATAGTAAGAATTCTATGATTACACTATTATCAACTACTGGTCTACGTTGGAGAAAGAATGGGACCCCCTCACCCTCCCTCCAATGTTCTAAGACCAGAAAGAAGCAGGGGACAACCTGAGACGACGTACGACATTATTTGTTGAGCTTGTTTTGATATTCTATCTTCTTCTTCTTCTGCTGCTGCTGTACTGTTGGCGACGAGGAAGGGTTGGCCGGCGTCCAAGATTCGAACCCAACACTTACCGAAGGCACCGTTAAGATTCTGTCCAGCGTACGAAGGGGTAATAGAAATGGAAATCCTTTAACTGAAATCGATGTTTTTAACTGTCAACAAATTTCTTTATAATAAGATTTTGTATGCTGACACACGGAGCATGTATTAACGATATTAACTGTAAAACCCTAATTAAAACCCAAATTTCGCAACATAGCGGTTGAACATTAGCTACACAGAAACTAGAGAAACATATCATATCGAATCTCACCAAATATCGATGAACAGAAAACACGTATTTTCATATAAATATAGAAGAAGATTCTTCTTATTCTTCACGTTGAACTTGTTTTGTCATTCTGGATCTGCTGCCACTACTGCTGTCTTCTTCGTCTGCTTCTTCTACTTCTTCTGTGTTGGTGGCGGGGCAGTGTTGAGAATGGAAGAAACAGAGGATATGATGTAATCGAACATCATCTTTTTCACAAGCCGTTTCTCTGCAGGAATCACCGTCGCCTCATTCATCTTTAACTTCAACTGCGGCGGCGCTGTTCCACCATGGCCTGATTCCCCCATTGCTCTGTTCTGCTTCTTCTTCTCTAGCTCTGCTTCTGCAGTCCTGCACGGTTTAAGTTCTAAGTTCTTATCTGAAGCTATCGACTTCCCCCCTTCCCAAGCTTATTTATAGATGAATCTCTCTCTCTCTCTCTAAATAAATAAACAAATGGACAGGTGGCAGCTTGTTGATGAAGGGTTGCCTTATTGCCGAAGCCCTGATCACCGAAGATTTTTAGGTTAAAAAAATTAAATGTATTTCTAATAAAAAAAATCCAAAATAAATACACTAGGTAGATACTTGAATTGCGACATAAATGTCGTTAATTGTGGTGAATTTGGACTTACAGTCTGAGTTATATGTTTTTTAGTCAAATTTTCATATCTCATTTTACTGCAGAGCGTACAGTCAATCTGTAAGTCCAAAATTAATATTTTTTGCATAATTTTAATCGCAATAAAAATATCTACGTACTATAATGTTTTGATTTTTTTTCAATAGATACATAATTTTATTTTTAATTAAATTTCGAGTCGTCAAAAAAGAAAAAAAAAAACATTAACGCCTGTAAGGGGTAGCACTTTTCTGAGATTGGGTAGCGTTTTTAATTAAAAACGCTATCCGAGTAGCATTTTTTGTAAAAAAACAATTAAACGCTACTTGTAGTAGCGCTTATGCATAGTTTGCTAAATATTTTTTTTTCGAATATATACTTTTTTAACATGTTTACTTTTTCAAAAATTCCAGATAATTAAGTGAGTTGAGGGATTTTTAAAAAAGGATCTCATAATAGACATTTTTTACAGTCAAGGGTCGGTGAGTAATTAAACTTGACAGTGGTGTATCAATAAAATAAAGATTGGAGGGACCAAAATGATGTATTTTTCGGTTGTATTTGAAATTCGTTGTTGCTCCAAACTTACAAGAAATAAAATTTAGGAGCGGGAGATTGCTGGAAAGCAAATATATGTATTGAAAAGTATTAATTATTTCTATTATAGTTGTCGATAACTAACAAAAGAAGTTTTGTGAAAAAAAAAATATTGTGTTTCAAAGTCTTTTATAGCCAATGAAAAATTACAATGTAACTTTCTACTAAAAGATAATCTATCTATACTAATTGGGTATTGATAATGACATTCCAATATGGGTAAGACATCAATGACCCAATAACTTTGGAGGGGTAAAACTCACATCATTTAAAACTGGGCCGACCCACAGTAATGGTAAGCTGACACCCATAAAGCGGTTCAGCACCAAACCCAAAACTAAAGTGGATGCCAAAATCCTATTTCAGGTCGCCATCAACCAATGCCAAAGATTCCTACTGCTCGCTAGGGGAGCGCTCGCCAAAAGAGTTAAACCTCTCAACTCTGGTTCCACAACCGACATCGAATATATAACCACGATATCTCGCGTATATCTGACACATATTCTATAAAGATTACATAAGACAACTGCAATATTACGTAATAACCGTAATATTTGTTATCCTTATCTTTAACGACACAATATTCACAAATATATTCATCTGCGTAAAACGGTTTGGTTTTCCATCCCTATAAATACTCTTGCTTTACATACATTCATTACGTTTTGAGTTCAAACACACAGTATACTCATTTAAGCATCAGATTGGGACCAAGAGTCACCCCCTCTATTGCTCTCCCCTTATTGGAGGTTCATCGGAGCTCCGCGCGATGGCTTGCGGTCATCAACCAATTGACCTCCAGATCACTGCCAAATTAGCATTCGGGAAATTCAGACCCAACATTTGGCATCGTCTCTAGAAATCACGAGCAAACAGTCATGCAGAATCGCTCTAATCGCAATCGTCGGAAACATGCTAACGAGCAATCCTCATATAGCTCGGAGTCCACCGTCGCTTCGCCTCTCCATCAAGAACACGCTAGGCAAGCAATCTTTGACGCCGCCCCCAAAAAACGACGCAGGAGTACGTTGACAATTCAAGACTGGCCTCTGTTCCGCCTACCACCGAGATTCCAGTTCGCTCAACTGTTCAAGTGGCTGGGGAAACCATCCAGGTAACCGCGGAGATGCTCTCCCTCTTGGAAACTATCATAGGACAGACCCGCAGACAAGCCTCTGCTCCTCATGAAGATCCTCGTCCCGCGGGGCCACGGGAAGAAGAAACTAGAAATCCGCGTACCGTTGCTCCTCAAGAAGACCAAGAGATGACCTCCGAACATCTCCAGCCTCCACTGGAGCGCCGACAGTCACTCACTTTGTCAATCCGTCAAGTACCTCACCGATCAAGAGAACAGCAACTCCAATTCACTCTTGGTCAAGCTAAGGAGCTTATTAATAAAAGGATCAAGGAACAACGCAGAACCGTTATGACTCCCTTCCAAGAGCGATCATCTCATCCATTTACCGCCGACCTTATAGCGGTTAGAATACCAAAGGATTTGGTGGCGATCCCTGAATATAGTGGTGGAGGAGATCATGTGATCCACGTCAACAAGCACGAAGCTTCTTTGTTGGGTAAGTTGAACGATGATCTCTCTATTATTTTCGTCAACCCTCTTGGGTTCGGCGCCGTCTTGGTTCTTCGGCCTCCCTGCAGAATCGATAGAGACATTGCTAAAAAGCGTGGTCGCCTTGAACGCCGTCAAACAACATCTAGGAGAAAACCTTGGCCGACTTCTATGAGCGTTTTCACAAAAACGTTACAGAAATTTATCGCCGAATCACACACGGAGAGATCATCCAAGCTTTTTACAGAGGGCTCGATGTGGATAATAAAGCCTCGCGAAAACTGCGCAACAACTATCATGTTCAAGAAATAGAGACATTGAAGGAGCTGGAAATGTTTCATAGACCTGGAAAGGACAAATTCTAAAGCTAATTTCCTGTCAACCTCGTCAAGGGCTATCACAGAGCCCCGACGTGATGGTAGAAAGGAGAAGAAGGATAATCGAGGTCGCAAAAAGCATAGATCCGAAACCCCCGGACCAAGCCATCGAGAGGTTCCCGTGTATTTCACGCCTTTTAACAGGCAAATCTCGATGATACTAGTAGAGATGGAAAGAAGGTCCTTAGCAAGGCCACCGATGCCCCCGAATAAATGCTCAGCCTATGGGTAAAGAAACAGAGAGCTATGTCTGCTATCACAAAGCGAAAGACCACAAAACCGATGATTGCCGTATTCTTAAACGCGACATCGATAAACTGATCCAAAGAGGCATGCTAAAGGAGTTTGTGGCGGGAAGAGAGCGAAGTTGAACTCCTCCACGTAGAGCCCACTCGGTAGTTCCGCAAGAACAATCTGGCCCATCCCAGGGTAGGCGGGTAATAAACCTAATTGCTGGAGGATTTGGTGCCGGAGGTGAGGGGTCCAATGCGAGGGAAAAATATGCCACCCAAATCCCCACAGCTGTACAACTGGACAAAATACCTCGACCTGAAGAAGATTGCATTATCTCATTCTCTGAGGAAGACCTAGCACATCTCACAACTCCGCACAATGATGCCTTAGTCATCACGACAGGAGTAGAGGGGTGCGATATCAAAAAGATTCTGATTGATGGAAGGAGTTCGACATGCATCCTATTCGTGGACGCCTTAAAAAAATGGGAAAATCCCAAAAAGATCTTAAGCGAGTCGAATTTACACTCATCGGTTTCGCTGGGAGAACAACATATCCGCTGGGAGCTATTGTTGGGTATTGATAGTGACAGCCCAATAAGGAAAATGCCTCGGAGGCCCAATAACCATGGAGGGGGTAAACCCAGGTTATTCGAACCAGACCGGCCTATTCTAAGGCCAATCTGGCCAGCAATAGAGTGGCCCAAGATTGAGCCCAAGTTGATATGGACGCCAAAGTCTCCATAGCTGGTCGCCATTCATCACCAAGTCGTGAACTCCTACTGCTCGCCATAGGAGTGCTCGCCCTGAAGAGAGCCTTGCCTCTATCCTCTGGTCCCACCAATCGTTAATAAAGATATGGCTACGATATCCCGCATATCTCGGACACATATTCACTAAGGATTAGATACGGTAACCGCAATATCTAGCCGTAACCGCAATATCTATTATCCAAATCTTCAACAACACAATATTCACGAAGATATACAGTTACCTTCTACGGTTTGGTCTCTCCTACTCTATAAATACCTTTGCTTTACATACATTCATTACGTTTTGAGCTATACACACACATATAATCATTTAAGCATCGTAGAGGGACCTAGAGACACCCCCTCTGTTGCGATCCCCTACCTGCAGGTTTACCGGAGCTAAGGCGAGAGCATCATTCAACCGTCATCTTGCATTCAATTCATTGCCAGATCAACAATCAGGAGTTTACAATCCAACATTTGGTGCCGTCTGTGGGAACGAGTGATACAACCATGCAAACTCGATCCAAAAGCAATCGCCGGAACCAGGCTAACGAGCAATCCGCTAACAGCTCTGATTCCGCCGCCGCCTCGCCGCTCCACCAAGAACCTGCCAGCCAGGCAGCACCCAATGTCGTCCCCCTAAGGACGGCTCGAGAAAATGTCGGTAATTCCAGACCGACTCCTGCTCCCAACCATAACGAGACTCCAGCACCACAAACCGTCCACATCGTCGGGGAAAACTTCCAGTTAACTCCAAAGATGATATCATTACCGGAGGCCATCCTAGGACAGGCTCGGCGACAAGCCCCTGCTCCGCAAGAAAACACTCGCCCTGCTGTCCGGGGCCTTTACCGACTGAAACTGTGAATCCTGGCGCCACAGCTCCCCAGGAGGATCAGGAGATGACATCGGGAAACCAGTCCCTACCCCCGACATCCACCTAACCGCCGACGACTACTTATTCCACCAATCCATCTAGTCCCATGCCGAATGAGACTTCTCCAAAACAATGCACCTTGGACCAGGTGGACGACCTCATCAACAGGAGGCTCCAGGAAAGGCGACTGACAGTCGCAGCTCCCTTCAAGGAGCGATCTGCTCATCCCTTCTCCTACGATCTCGTCGTCATCAAAATCCCGAAAGACGTCGTCGCCCGGGCTATACCTGAATACAGTGGTGGAGGAGACCCCACTATACATGTCAACAAGCATGAGGCCTCTCTTTTGGGTAAGTCAAATGATCCAAATCACTTGGCTTTATTGTTTCCATCGACCCTATCGGGTTCGGCGTCGTCCTGGTTCTTCGGCCTCCCTGCAGGATCTATAGAGACTTGGGCAGAGTTGAAAGCAAGTTCCTGGAGAGGTATATGGGCGAGCGCCAACTGATGAAAAGCGTGGTCGCCCTAGATGCGGTCAAGCAGCAGCCTGGAGAGTCACTGGCTGATTTCTATGGACGTTTCCATCAAAACGTCACGGAGATAGACCTTTGAGTCTCAGATGGGGAGATCATCCGAGCCTTCTATCGAGGGTTGGACGTGGCCAACAAGGCCTCGAGAAAGCTGCACAACAGTTATCATGTGCTGGAAATTGAGACGTTGGAGGAACTGGCGGCCAGGGCGAAAGGTTTCATAGACCTTGAGAGGGCGAATGCTGAGGCTAACTTCCTGGCGACCTCGCTAAGGGTGGTTCCTGAGCCTCGACGCGATGGTAAGAAGAAGGATAAGAAGGAGAAGAAGGGACGAGACAACAAGCCCCGAACAGAACCGAACCCAGGGCCCAGAAATCCAGAGGTCCCTGAGTATTTTACGCCTCTAAACAGGCAGATCTCAGCGGTACTAGTCGAGATGGAGAGAAGATCTCTGGCGAGGCCACCGATGCCTCGAAGGGGTGGTCAGCCCATGGGGAAGGATACAGAGAGCTATTGCAGATACCACAAGTGCAAGGGCCACAAGACTGATGATTACCGTATTTTGAAGCGGGATATCGAGAAGCTGATTCATGGGGAATGCTGAAGGAATTTGTGGCGGGGCGTGATAGGAGTCGAACGCCACCGAGGAGAAATCGTTCGCCAACTCCCACTGAGCAAACTGGTCCATCCCAGAGCAAGAGGAGGGTAAATCTGATTGCTGGAGGATTCGGCGCAGGAGGTGAGGGATCACATGCAAGGGAGGTCTATGCGACTCAGATTTCTACAGCGGTCCAGCTGGGAAAGCGACCTCGACCTGAAGAGGACATTGTCATCTCGTTCTCCGAAGATGATTTGGCACATGTCACCACTCCCCACAATGATGCTCTGGTTATCACGGCTGATCTCGACGGTTGTGACGTGATGAGGATTCTGATCGACGGAGGGAGCTCGACAGATATTTTGTTTCTGGACGCCTTTGAGAAGATGGGCAAATCCAAGTGCGACCTGAAGAGAGTCGATTTTCCATTGATCGGGTTTGCTGGGAGAACGACTTATCCACTGGGGGCACTAACCATGCCAGTGAGTTTGGGCGAAGGATGGAAGAGCATCAAGATATCGGTCACCTTCCTGGTGGTCGACTCACCTACATATTACAACGCCATCCTGAGGAGGACCACAATCAACCCCAACAAGACTGTGACCTTCACAGTCCATCAGAAGATGAAGTTCCCCACACCCAACGGGATTGGAGAAGTACTTGGCGACCAGCCTTCCTCGCGGCAATGTTATGTGAACTGCCTGCGCAGAAAGAACCAGAGGGAATCCCTCGCCATCGAAACAGAAGCTGACCCTCGTGAGGATTTGGCTCGACCAACGCCTATGGAAGAGTTGGAAGAAGTCTAGGTTGATGGCCCGGATAAGAAGGTGCGTATTGGGACCACCTTGAACGATGATCAGAAGCAGGCCATGACTGCCCTCCTCAGGGAATTCAAGGAGCTATTTGCCTGGAAGCCGAGCGACATGCCAGGTATCAGTACAGACATCATCTCTCAAGAGCTCAGGATAGACCCTTCTATCAAGCCGATCACTCAGAAAAGAAGATCGTTCGGGACAGACAAGCGCCTGGCGATCAGACAGGAAGTTGGCAGGTTGATCGAAGCCGACTTTGTCAGAGAAGTGAGATTCCAGAGCTGGGTCGCCAACCCAGTTTTGGTCAAGAAATCAAACGGCAAGTGGAGGATGTGTGTCGACTTCCGCGACCTGAACAGAGCTTGCCCCAAGGATTCCTATCCTCTTCCTAGGATTGATCAGTTAGTTGATGCAACCTCTGGTCATGAAATGTTGAGCTTTATGGACGCATATTCAGGCTACAACCAAATCCGGATGCATCCAGATGACAAGGCCCATACCTCTTTCTATGCAGACGGGGACATTCTTTGTTACAAAGTGATGCCCTTCGGTCTAATCAATGCCGAGGCGACTTATCAGCGGATGGTGAACTGCCTGTTCCAAGACATGTTGGGGAGAAACATGGAGGCTTATGTGGACGACATGCTCGTCAAAACTATCAAGGGCAGTCCTCACACAACAGACCTTCGCGAAGCTTTCGAGTGCATGAGGAGGCACAGCGTTCGCCTGAACCCTGCAAATGCGCCTTTGGGGTCAAATCTGGTAAATTCCTGAGATTCATGGTCAGCGAACGGGGTATTGAGGTGAACCCGGAAAAGCTCAAGGCTATAGAGGAGATGAATTCACCGACATGCCACAAGGAGGTCCAATGCCTGAATGGTCGCCTAGCCGCTCTCAATCACTCCCTCTCCAGGGCGAGCGACAGGTCCCTCCCGTTCTTCAAACTCTGAGGGTCAACCGCAAGTTCGAGTGGACGCCAGACTGCGAGAAGGCGTTCCAATCCTTGAAGCAGCACATCCAAACACTCCCAGCTCTGGCAAAACCCATTCCAAGCGAGGCTACTCGACTCCTTACCTTAGGTGTGTTGCTCATCCAGAAACAGAAAGAGTTCTTCGAGAAGCTCATGAAGGGGTGGCAACATGCCACGAAGGTGCGCGATCATTGACAAGAAAGATCTTCAGGCTGGGATACTACTCGCCAACCTTGGGAAAATATGCGATTGAATTAATGCAGAGGTGCGAGACTTGCTAGCAATTTGCACCACGATCAGGTCGACCACCAACACTGTTGTCCCCAATGGCAGCTGCCTGACCTTTTTCTCAATGCGGGATGGATATATTGCGTCCTTTTCCTATTAGTACTGGTCAGCAAACTCACATCATAGCGGCGATCGACTACTTCACCAAGTGGATAAAGGCAAAAGCTTTGGCTTCTACAACGGAATTTCAAGTCATTAAGTTCCTTAAGATCAACATATTTTCCAGGTTTGGCATTCCTAAAATACTTATCAGTGATAATGGTCCACAATTCGTAGGAAAAGAACTCAAATGGCTCTGCGAAGAATACCATGTCGACCAACGTTTCAGTTCAGTGCATCATCCTCAAACGAATGGGCAAGCTGAAGCAGCCAACAAAGTTGTTTTAGCAGGAATTAAGAAAAGGGTTCGAGCATTCAAAGGAAATTGGGCAGAGGAGCTGGAAAACGTATTATGGTCTATCCGAACAACGCCTAAGACAACCACTGGAAAAACACCCTTCAGTTTAGTGTACGGATCAAAAGCAGTGACACCGACCGAAATAGCGGTGCCTACCCACGAAATCCTACATTTTAACACTGAGGCAAACGAAGTTGAGCGCAGGACTGACCTCGACTTGGCAGAAGAAAAGAGGTGGCAATAAGAAAGAACACAAGCCAAGATGCGACTGGCGACCGCTCGATATTTCAACAGAAAAGTCAACGCTCGCCAATTTTTCGTGGGGGAGATGGTTATGAGAATGAATGAATTTACAAGACTGGACAACCAAAATAAACTTTCAGCTAAGTGGGAAGGACCATACAAGGTAGTAGAGATCGCCGCCCCAGGATCTTACTATTTGGAAACCACCGAAGGCGAAAGGTTACCCCGTCCATTTAATTCTGAACATTTAAGGAGATTTTATACATAGCTTGTAATAAAAGTTTTATGTCAATAAAAACAAGTCATTCCTTTATAAAGCATGACTACCCGAAGAAAAAAGACCTAACACCAAAAGTCAGGCGAAAGACATGATGACTGAATCAGGCATTGAAGAAAAAGACCTGACGCCAAAAGTCAGGCGAAAGACTTGGTGACCGAATCAGGCACTGAAGAAAAAAGACCTGATATCAAAATTGGGCGAAAGCCTTGACGCCAAAGTCAGGCCAAAGACCTAATGCCAAAGTTAGGTAACAAAAAAGACCCGATATCAAAATTGGGCGAAAGCCCTGACGCCAAAGTCAGGCCAAAGACCTAGCAACAAGGTTAGGCAAAACAAAAGCCCTGACGCCAAAGTCAGGCCAAAGACCTAGCAACAAGGTTAGGACAAACAAAAGACCTGACGCCAAAGTCAGGCCAAAGACCTAGCAACAAGGTTAGACAAAACAAAAGCCCTGACGCCAAAGTCAAGCCAAAGACCTAGCAACAAGGTTAGGCAAAACAAAAGCCCTGACGCCAAAGTCAGGCTAAAGACCTAGCAACAAGGTTAGGCAAAACAAAAGCCCTGACACCAAAGTCAGGCCAAATACCTAGAAACAAGGTTAGGCATAACAAAAGCCCTAACGCCTAAGTCAGACCAAAAACCTAGCAACAAGGTTAGGCAAATCAAAAGACCTGTTACCAAAATCAGGCAGGAGTCCTAATGACGAAGATAATCAATCCATCAAGGAAGCTATCCTCTTATAAGTTGGAAAGGTTTTGGAGAAGTTATCCACTAAGGATAACAATTCCTTTATAAAGTGAGTTATAGAAGATGGGTAAGGAATCTTAGGCAATCACTATGGATGATGGAGCCTTAATTAACAAGTTCCTTGCTATTAGGCGAACATCCCAAGGGTTTAAACTTCAAAAAGGTAATATATCTTTGAGCTTAGAAGTCTATACTTTTAAGTCTTAAGGTGTTGTCCTTAGGAAATTTATTCTTAACAAGGGGAATAGATAAGTCTATAGAGACTTATCCTTTCAAGCCTAAGAGAAGGGTCCAAGGCTTTAAGAGTCAAGACCATTGTAAAGCGAAGAAAATTCGAGGGTAATTATGATTAAGATATCGGAGGAATCGCCAACACATTCAGAGTCAAGTAAATATAAAGGCTTATGAATATAAAGACATTCAACAACAAAAAAAAAATAACCGAGTCTTCAATCAAAAAATAATTACAAACCAAACCAAAATGCAAAGGAAGATATGAAAATCTAAAATCTAGAAGAGGATCGCCAGAGTAGGGGAAGCTTCAGGCCTTCGTGTCTTCAGAAGCAGGAACACTCTGCTCGCCTTCGGGGGAAACCTCCTCAACAGGAGCAGCAGGGTCGACTTCCTCAGCGGCAGCCTAGTCGACCTCTTCAGCAGTAGTGGGGTCTCCTGAGGAAGGGAACTCCGGAGGAAAGGTTTAAGGGCCTCAACTTCCCGAAGAGGTAAATTGGGGTCAATAGCTTGGATATCCTCAACCAGGACTTCGAGATAGTCAACAATTTCTAACTTCATCACCTCCAAAGAACAATCGACGAACTCCTCAGTTTTCTTGAAGTCGTCGACCACGCTTTGGGGGGATGGAACAGACTTTAGCTGTACAGCCAGCTGTTCCTTCTCCTACTCCAGGGCGTTCCCCTGGCTTCAGCAGCAACTCTCCGGGACTCAGCCGCAACCCGTTAAGCTTCGACATCCGCCTTTTGAGCCTCTGCCTTCTGGGTATGGGCCTCCTTAAGCTCAGCCTCCAGGCGAGCCCTAACAACCTCCACCTCGGCTAAGTGCCGGTGAAGAGCCTCAGACTCCTGAAGGGCGACCGCTGCATCAGCCTCCCTCTTCTTGACGTCGGCAAGGAGCCTCTCCTCCTTCCTGAAGTACTCTTCTCGAGCACTTTCCACTAAGTAAATTGCCGAGTCGGCAGTCAAATTCATGGCTTCCATCTACCCAGAAGAGAACCCCAGGCTCCGATATTGCTCCAGCTCAATAAGCAGGCCAATCTGCTTATTGGCGAGCTCTCCGACGACCCGACCGATCTCCACCTCTTCTCGAACAAGCTGGCAACAAAAGGAACAAGGGGCGATGATATAGTTAGTCTATGAAAAATACAAGTTATACAAAGCCACAACAAAGGTTTAAAGTCTTACCAGGGCGACTCGTTCGAAATGCGTCCTCATCATCCTCTCGACGACGGGCAGCTCCGAGGGAACCTCAGAGCGATCCCTGGGAGGAATTATTCTCTCCAGGAGTCGCATGCATAAATCCGAGTTCCCCCGGAGGGACTTCTTATCGGAGACCCCCGTCTTCGAGAAGTCTCCGTTGATGATCCAGACGCCCCATGAATTGGCGGCCTTGGGCGCCTGGAACAAGCCCACCCAGGGGCAGTAGACCCGGGGGCATCGGGCCCCTTCTTCTGGGCCTCGGATTCCTTTGGAGGAATGGAGGCTGAAGGCTCAGGAGGAGTAGGGGTCGCCGGGATCACGGCCAGAGCCTTCTCCTTAGGGGGAGCAGGACCCTTAGGAGCCAAAGGACTCCGGGGAAGAGTAGGGCGCTCCTCGCCTGAACCCCTGACCTTCTTGGCAGAGGGAGGAGGGGGGTCCCAAGCCACGTCAGCAGCAGGCTTCTCTTCAAACAGTAGGCGAATACATCAAAATCCAAAAACATTTGGCGTGGAAATAAAGAAGATACGAGTAAAAAAGCAATGTACCTGGTTGGCGAGGGCCAACGGTGGCCGAGGGATGTTCCTCCTCAGGCTTCCTCTTGGAGGAACGCCTAGAAGGAGTAGGAGGAGGAGGGTTTAGCGACGTCTGGTCCGAGGACAGCCCCGCCTTACCCTGGTCATCAAAGAGACCCATGAGTTTTCGGCCCCGGTTGCCTACAACCAATAAAAAGAAAATAGGTTAGAAGAATTACCCAATCAACAAGAAGTGGCGTGGCCTGATGAATGCCCGCCATCTCGAGCATGTTCTCAGTAGTCTCCTTTACTGAGTGGATGGGGTGAAAACTGGAGGACCTATGCAACCGGAACAGGTCGTTGATGGTGTTCCGGTCACTCCCCGACAGCTTGCCAAAGGCAGGGGAATATCCCTATCTGGATGAGACAACTCCTAGGACACGCCCCCCCTTGTAGAAGAAGTAGAACTTCTTGTAGTTGGAGTTGGTGGCACAGAAGTCGTCGACCAACAGGATATGGACGTTCCAGCTCCACGTCTGGCCTCTCCATTCTTCAAACTTTGGCCAACGGGGCTGTAAGTGGTGGAGATTATTCGCTCCGACGGCCAATAGGAAGAAGCATCAGAACAATGCCAGTGAATACGTCCATTCTTGACGTATACATAGGAACTTGAATCCGACCCACATCCTGATGGCGTTGGGTACGAGTTGGGTAGGATGTATCCCATAATACCGACACAGCTCCTGCAAACCTCGTAGAGAGGAAAATGCAACCCAGCATCGACCTGGGCCGCATAAAGGTAAACCTCTCCGCCGCGAGGGTAATGCAGTCCTAGGCCCGGGTACCTGGGGGCATCCACTTCACTAAGACCACCGATGGAGACTACCGTCTTAAAATAAGCCGGCTTCAGTTCGTTGGGCTTGACATCTACTTACAAATTCAGATATGGCAAGAACAATATGAAAACAAGAAAAACAGGGGATACTCTCTAAATAGAACGACCAAACAAAGTATTTACCTTTTGGGGGAAAAGATGGGCATGTGGGTTTCCGGCCCATCCACCACCACCGACGTGGCTGCGGACCTTCCAATATCAGGCTGCCTCTCAGCCGAGGCTGGTGTAGAGCCGTCCCTGATTAACAGGGGGCATTAGCATTTTTCGGCACCTTAGGGGCTGAAGAAGAAGGCATGTTGGCCGTCATCTTTGTCTTACCGGTTGATTGGTTACAGGTGGCCATGGATTTTGCTAAGTTGGAAGGTTAGGAGATTGACAAAAGGAAGGAGAAGGTTGCAGAAATTGAAATCGAAAAACAGAGAGAATGCTCTAGAATCTGAAGGAATGGAAGCGTAAAAAACAAAATAATGGAACTGCTGTCCCTTATATAGACAAAAAAGGAATAACCGCCACAGACAGAATCGAAACGATGCAGAGAATGATTGCACCTTTTTGGAAAAAGTCGAAGCAATGTCAGAATTCTAAGAGACACCTCGGGGAGACAAACGGTCGGCCAATGCAGAAAGCTGTCAGACTACCCTTGGGTTACGGAATATTAAATGACAGGCGTGCTTCAAACGACCGTTCAACTTCTGGATGACTGTGCAGTTATTAAATGCTAAAGTCTATTCAGCAGCCAAAGTGATCGCCAACGCACTAAATAAGCCTTTTGGGAAATCATTTTCAAAGGCAATGATCGCCTACTAGCAATGGGTAAACCCTCATAAACCTAGACTGCCTAGAGTGATCGCCAAGAAGAAATAAAATATGGAATATTCCTTCAGCCCTAAACAATGGAACGACTGATCGCCAAACAAGCATGAAGTGTCCGTAAAGGTATGAACCACAGAAAAAGCCAAGGAAAACCAAATCTAAGTGTCACTATGTCAAACCCTACCAAGGAATCAAGCTCGACTGAATAAACTTCACCCAAGCTTCGGGGGAAAATGTTAGGTATTGATAGTGACAACCCAATAAGGAAAAGGCCTCGGAGGCCTAATAACCATGGAGGGGGTAAACCCAGGTTATTCGAACCAGACCGGCCTATGCTAAGGCCAATCTGGCCCGCAATAGAGTGACCCAATATTGAGCCCAAGTTGATATGGACGCCAAAGTCTCCATAGCTGGTCGCCATTTATCACCAAGTCGCGAACTCCTACTGCTCGCCATAGGAGTGCTCGCCCTGAAGAGAGCCTTGCCTCTCTCCTCTGGTCCCACCAACCGTTAATAAAGATATGGCCACGATATCCCCCATATCTCGGGCACATATTCACTAAGGATTAGATACGGTAACCACAATATCTCGCCGTAACCACAATATCTACTATCCAAATCTTCAACAACACAATATTCACGAAGATATACAGTTACCTTCTACGGTTTGGTCTCTTCTACTCTATAAATACCTTTGCTTTACATACATTCATTATGTTTTGAGATATACACACACATATACTCATTTAAGCATTGGAGAGGGACCCAGAGACACCCCCTCTGTTGCGATCCCCTACCTGCAGGTTTACCGGAGCTAAGGCGAGAGCATCATTCAACCGTCATCTGACATTCAGTTCATTGCCAGATCAACAATCAGGATTTTACGATCCAACAGCTATAACCCTACCGGTAACCTTGGGCGAAGGATGGAAGAGCATAAAGGTGTCAGTCGCTTTCCTACTGGTCGATGCACCCACCTCGTACAATGTCATATTGTGGAGGACCACTATCAATCCACATAAGATCGTGACCTCCACAGTCCACCAAAAAATGAAGCTCCCCACACCGAATAGGATTGGAGAAGTTCTAGGCGACCAATCGTCCTCACGACAATGCTACGTGAACTGCCTTCGCATGAAGAACCAAAGGGAAACTCTGGCCATCGAGGCAGAGGTTGACCCGCGTGAGAACAAAGCTCAACAAGCCCCAATGGAAGAACTGACAGAATTCGAGATAGACGATCCAGAAAAGAAGGTGCGCATCATAACCACCTTAAACGACAACCAAAGGGACGCTTTGACCTCCCTATTAAAAGAATACAAGGAATATTTCGCTTGAAAGCCCAGTGACATGCCAGGCATCGACACTAACATAATCTACGAAGAGCTAAGGATAGATCCTTCGATCAAGCTTATTGCTCAAAAGAGAAGGTCATACAGATCAGAGAAACGGTTGACGACAGGCAAGAAGTAGGTAAACTACTTGAAGCCAAATTTGTCAGGGAGGTACGTTTCCAAAGCGGGGTCGCCAATCCAGTGCTTGTGAATAAATCAAATGGAAAGTGGAGAATATGTGTTGAATTCTTCGACTTGAACATAGTATGCCCCAAAGATTCGTACTCCCTTCCGCGAATTGATCAGCTGGTGGATGCAACCTCTGGTCACGAAATGCTAATTTTCATGGATGCCTATTCATGCTATAACCAGATCCGAATGCACTCGGACGATGAAGCTCACACAACATTTTACACCGATGAAGATATACTGTGCTATAAGGTGATGCCCTTCGACTTGATACACGCGGGGAAAACCTATCAGCGAATGGTAAATCGTCTGTTCCAAGAAATGTTGGGGCGAAACATGGAGGCCTATGTGGACGACATGCTCGTCAAGTCAATCAAGAGGAGCCCTCATATAGAATACCTTTGAGAAGCATTCAAATGCATGAGGAGGCGCAACGTTCGCCTAAATCCAGGAAAATGCGCATTTGGGGTAAAATCAGGCAAATTCTTGGGCTTCATTGTCAGCGAACGAGGTATAGAGGCAAATTTCGAAAATCTAAAAGCTTTATAAGAGATGAAGTCCCCGACTTGCTACTAGGAAGTCCAGAGTCTGAAGGGTCACTTGGCCGCACTCAATCGTTTCCTCTCAAGGACGAGCGACAGGTCCTCCCGTTCTTCAAAACTCTCAGGGCAAACCGCAAGTTCAAGTGGACGCGGGAGTGCGAGGCTGCCTTTCAATCACTTAAGAAACACCTGCAAACACTCCCGACATTGGCGAAACCCATCCCCAATGAACCACTATTTCTTTATATAAGTATTAGTGAGGTCGTAGCCAATGCATTTTAATCAAAGCAAATAAGCAGAGTCCAGTCTACTTTGTAAGCAAATTATTTAATTCGGCTGAAATAAAATATATCGAGATTGAAAAGTATCTCTATACTTTAGTTATTACTGCTCAAAAGTTGAGACCATACTTCCACGCCCACGCCATAACAGTCCTCACCAACAAGCCCCTCAAACACTTCCTGCTGAAGCCAAACTCTTCAAGAATGATGGTCAAATGGGTGATTGAGCTGAGCGAATTCAACATCAAACTTGCGCCGAAAACGTCCATCAAAGGTCAAGCATTGGCAGACTTTATAGTGGAAAGTACTAGCAGTGGTCTCACAAAAGCACAAAAATGGCAAGAACAGCCAGAACACAAGGGCAAAAGCTGGGAACTCTATACAGACGGATCCTCTTTAAAAGAAGGCTCAGGGGCAGGATTAATTCTCATCATCACATTCAAGGCGACCAATAATGAGGCAAAATATGAAGCACTTATCACTGGACTCCGACTCACTAATGGAATGAGCATAATGTCACTAAAGGCAAAAAGCGATTTAGAGCTAATTGTCGACCAAATCAATGACACATATGAAGCAAATGGGAAAAAAAATGAAAAAGTACCTCGACATTGCCAAAAAAACTCATTGTCGAAATTCTGACTTTCGCGATTGAGTCCATTCATCGCCAAGACAACTAGCTAGCGGACTGCCTAAGCAAGCCGTCGTTCGGAGGAACATGAATACAAGATGTACAATCTCTAGAACAAGCATTATACTTGGTCCTTGAAAATCGACCAAAAGTCTTCAATGTTCAAGAGGAGGATAGTCGGATGACCCCATTTCACAACTTTCTAAAAGAAGGAACCCTGCCAGAAGACGAAGGTGAGACCACGAAAATAAGTTGCCTAGCCTCACACTATCTTCTCATAGATGGAGAGCTCTATATGCGAGGATACTCAATTCCCTATCTGAAATGCATCTCCCATCCTGAGACTGAAAGAGTTCTGCGCGAAGCTCACTAATGAGTTGTCGCATGCCATGAAGGTGCACGCTCACTGACGTGCAAAATCTTCAGACTAGGCTATTACTAGCAAACCTTGAGCAAAAACGTGACAAAATTAACAAAGAAGTACGTGACTTGTCAACAGTTCGCACCAAGATCCGGTTGACCACAGACATTGCTATCCCAAATGGTAGGTGCCTGGTCTTTTGCCCAATGAGGAATAGACATTTTGGGGCACTTTCCCATAAGCACTGGGCAAAGAACCCACATTATCGTGGCGATCAACTATTTTTTAAGTGAATAGAGGCGAAAGCATTGACCTTCACAACTGAATTTCAAGTGATCAAATTCTTAAATATCAACATATTTTCGCTATTTAGCATCCCCCAAATACTCATAAGCGATAATGGTCCGCAATTTTATAGAAAAGAGCTCAAATGAGTACCATATCGATCACATATTCAGCTCGGTACGCCATCCTTAAACCAATGGACAGGCCGAAGCAGCCAACAAAGTTGTCCTGGTAGGACTCAAAAAGTGAGTTCAAGCATTCAAAGGAAACTGGGTAGATGAGCTGGATAATGCAATGTGGGATGTCAGAACGACACCCAAAACAGCAACATGGTAAACATCATCCAGTCTGGTGTACAGATCCGAAGCAGTAGCATCCGCCAAAATAGTGGTGCCTACCCATAGGATCCTACACATTAATGCCAAAGCTAATGAAATTGAGAAACATAGATACCTCACTCTAGACGAAGAAAAGCGGTGGCAATCAAACAATGCACAAGCTAAAATGTGACTGGCGACCGCTCGATACTTCAACAGAAAAGTCAGCGCTCGCAAATTTTTCGTGGGGGAGATGGTTATGCGAAGGAATGAGTTCACAAAACCGCAGAGCCAAAAAATCTCTCAGCTAAGTGGGAAGGTCCATACAAAGTAGTTGAGATCGCCGCACCAGGGTCTTACTACTTGGAAAGCAAAGAGGGTATAAGGCTACCTCGTCTATTCAACTCTGAACAGTTACGAAGGTTTTATGCATAGCTTGTAATCAAAATGTTATGTCGATAAAACAAACCATTCCTTCATATAAAGCATAGCCACTCGAACCAAAACGAAAAGTCCCAAAGAAGGGACAAATCATTGAAAGATAAGATCTAACGCAAACAGGCAGACAAACCAACAAAGGTGACAATCTCCTCAGTCAGGCGAAAAGATGATTGCGAATAAACCTTATTAAGGTAACAATTCGTCTTCCACGAAAACCTAGAACGAGAGGCGAACAAACCATCAAGGTAACAGTTTCCCCAAAACTAGGCAAAAATAAAGACCTCATATAAAATGCGAATGAACCGTTAAGGTAACAGTTCCCTTACAAGTTGGGCAAAAGAAAGACCTGACATAAAAGGCGAACGATCCGTTAAGGTAACAGTTCCCTTACAAGTTGGGCAAAACAAAGACCTGACATAAAAGGCGAATGAACCCACATCAAGGGTAATAGTTCCCTTATAAGTTGGGCAAACAAAGACCTCATTTAAAATGAAAACGAACCCACATCAAGGGTAACAGTTCCCTTACAAGTTGGGCAAACAAAGACCTTATATAAAAGGCGAATGAACCATCAAGGTAACAATTCTCTTAAAAGTTGGACAAACAAAGACCTGATATAAAATGACACCAAACCATCAAGGTAACAGTTCCCTTACAAGTTGGGCAAACAAAGACCTGATAAAAGGCGAACGAACCATCAAGGTAATAGTTCCCTTACAAGATGAGCAAAGAAAGACCTGATTTAAAAGGTCAACGAACCCACATCAAGGGTAACAGTTCCCTTACAAGTTTGGCACAACGAAACAGACGAACTAATAAGGTAACAGTCTCTCCAAAGAAAAGCTTAAGAGGGCGAATGAATCTTAGGTAACAGCTACCTAAAAGGCGAGCGAACCTAATGTAAAAGTTCCTCTGAAACGCGAAATGGGCGAACGAATCTAAGGTAACGACTTCTTAAAAAGGCGAGCGAATCTTGGGTAACAGTTCCCCAGAAAGGGCGAACGAATCCGAGATAAGAGCTCCCTAAAAGGCGAGCGAATCTTAGATAACAGTTTTCCACAATTAGGCGAACGAATCCAAGGATCAAATTCGTAAAAGGCAAACAAATCTATAAAGAATGACAGTTTCGTTAAAGGCATAATCCTTGGGTGATAGTTCCCTTAATAAACCTGGCAAAAGGAACAAATGAGCAGATAAAGGGCCAAGATCCTTCCTTCGAAGCGTAAAGGAGTGAAAAGAACCTTTAAAGGGTAACGTTTCCTCCAAAGAAAGGTCCAAGACCCTTTAAGGCGAGACTATCCTACACAAGCTAAAACGAAGTTGAAAACAAATGTGGTAAAACTTCCTAAAGCTTTCAAACAAGATAGACATTGGAAGAACAACCAAATATATTCGAAGTCAAACTAAAATCAAGGCTTACGAAACAAAAGGAGTTCATTATAATTAAAGAAATATCTGAGTCAACAATCAAAAAATAATTACAAGACTCCTGAAACAAAAGGAAGTCGAACAAATTATCACCAACATATGAGAAGATGAGGATGAGCAAAAGCATAAGGAGACCAGGTGACTTTGCAAGGTTTTAATCCTTCTTAGCACGAACAAGCTCCTTCCACTTGAATATTTGCATCAACTTGGTCACCTGGGGGCTTGGAACATCAAGGTCTGGGTTCACTGGGGTTGTAGTCTCCTTCTCGGCCCCGGGGGGTAGCCTCCTCGCCAACAACGGCAGAAGGATCTCCCTTGGTGTATCCACTCTCAATGAAGTCCTGAAGAAAATTCACCTCCCGGAGAGGAAACTTCTGGTATATCCCCACGATTTTGTTGACCAAGACCTGGAGATAGGTAGCTACTTCTGCCTTCATAACCTCCAAGGCGCAATTGGAGAACTCCGCGGACTTCTTAAAGTCCTCGATCACGCTCTTTAGGGATGCGACATCCTTCAGCTTCAATTGCTCCTTCTCAGCCATATAGGAATCCCTATGAGCCCAGGCCTCCTTCAGCTCGCCCTGAAGGCGAGCACTCGCCGTGAAGGCGAGCACTCGCCGTTTCCAACTGAGCGGAGTACTTGTCAACCTCATTGGTCTGCAGCTCAGCTCGGAGCCTTCTGTCATCGATGAGGGACACTTGATTCTCCCTCACCTTAATGGTGGAGAGAAACCCCTTCTCCCTCCCCACAAACACCTGCGAGACCTCCACTCATTCTTGAAGAGGAAGAATCCCATCCAGCAGATGCATGTAAAGGACTGGGTTACCCTGCAACAATGTCTTATAGGAAATCTCCACCTTCCGAAGACTGTGGCAAGAGGATTAGAGACCCCTCGGATCTGCCATCTTTGGTGGATGAAAAAGGCCCACCAAATAACAGTACTCCCGAGCAAAATGAGTCTTCAAAGTGCACGTTGCGGCACCCCAAGTCTGAACTCTCTTCCGAGCCCCAGCTCCCCTGAAGGAGTTGGGAGCAGCATGATCAAGAGCAGGGGACTTGATCTGCCCGAGGGTAGGAGTCTCACTCCGGGGAGTAGAATTTCCCCCGGCAGCAGTAGGACGCTCCTCGCCAGAGCTCATCGCCCTCTTGGCTGGAGCAAAAGTCGCCTCGGTTGCGACATTCTTTGAAAATAAGCAAAAAAGGTATTAAACCTAAGGCTGAATCAGAAAAAGAAAAAATAGAGGAGATATTTTGAATAATACCTCTTGGGCGATCGCCAGAGGCGGCCTCAGAATGTTCCTCCTCAGGCCTACGCTTGGTCGCTCACTTGGAAGGAGGAGGAGGTGCACTCAAAGATGCTTGGGCAGCAGAGAACCTTGTCTTAGCCTACTTTGAAAAGAGATTGAGAAATAGACCTCCGAGTGTCTACAACACAAAGCCAGAAATGACAAAAGGGTCAGAAAATTACCCAATCAATAGAGTATGGCGCAGACTAATGAATGCCTGCTAGCCTAAGCATGGACTCTGAAGTCTTCGCCACCGACTGGACTAAACAGAAGTTTGGTTGCCTATGACATCGTAAAAAGTCAATAATGGCATTCCGATAACTCATCAACATATCGCCAAAGCTCGGAGGAATATCCCGCTCTGGCTGAAAAAGCTCCCAAGGCACACTACCCTTACAGAAGAAATAATACTTCTTGTAGTTGGAGTTCGTAGCCTGAAAATCATCCATCCGCCGAAAATGGACATTCCAGTTCCAGGCATGGCCCCTCCATTCCTCAAAGTTTGGCCATCGAGTTTGGAAATGATGAAGGTTGTTAGCTCCGGCGGCCAACCGATAGAAACATCAGAACAGGGAAAGTGAATACGTCTATCATTGATGTACACACATAAATTTAAACCCAACCCACATCCGAATGGCGTTGGGAACCAGTTGTGTGGGACCTATCCCGTAATAGCAACAAAGATCTTTCAAGTCATTGCAAAGAGGAAAACGCAACCCAACATCAATCTGGGCCTCATAAACGGAAACCTCTCCTTCGCGGGGATAATGCAACCCTAGGCCCGAAAACCTAGGTGCATTTGCTTCTCCTAAACCAGTTAGGGCGACGGCGACCTTAAATTGAGTTGGACTCAATTCATTAGGCTTGATATCTAAACAAAACATCATGGCATGACAAGAACAATACTAAAAAACCAAAAAAGGAGGAAGTTTTAGCGCCTAAAAAGAAGCAGAAAGAACAGAAAAAGACTACATGTCGGAGAAAAAGATGGGACATTGGTCTCAGGCATGCCCACCACAATCGGTGCGACGACCTGACTTCCTTAAGCCGAGTTTGACACAGTAGCTCTTTAGTCTTGCGATGGGGTAGAAGCATCCCTGATGATAAGAGGGGCTTTAGAAACTCTAGTCGCTATTTTCTGCCCGGAAGAAGACTGTGCAGGAGAAGGTTGAAGATGATCCCTTGCCAGAAGATTGATTCTTGTTGCCAGCCATGGTAATAGAAAGAAGATTTTTTACTGTGAGTAAAAGGTGGGAAAGAAAAATCTCAAACAGCGAATTGAGGCGCAGAAAGGAACACTTGAACTGTGGAATGAAAATGTTTGAGAGCGTAAAGGGCTAAATGCCAAAGTTTTACTTTTTATAGCCAAAATTGGAGAAACTGAACGGGTACGTCCAGAAAGGTTTAAACAATAATTGCGCCCCATTTGGGGTAAAATCGAAGCAATGTCAGAATTCAAAGGGTCATAGTGAGGAGACAAATGGTCGGAACGGTAAGAAAACTGTCAGCCTACCCCTATTTACGGAAGTCAAAGAGACAGGAATGCGTCAAGTGTCCCCTCGAATTCTCACCAAACAGTAAAACCATTAAATGCTTAAAACCTTACAAATAAAGGTGATCGCCAAAAGCTACAACAAGCCTCTCCTAAGACCCTAGAAATTGTAGCGTTCACCCAATGAGTAACGAATGAGCATCCATAAACCCTGGGAAGCCCAAACCGTTCGCCTAATAGGGTAAGAGATCAACATTCCAAAAACTCTAAGCAACCAAAAACCGTTCGCTAAAGGATACAGAGCATTGAAAGACACAAATAGCAGTCAAGGACATCAAAGGTCCAACCAAAAAGTCACTATCCCAAACCTTATATCACAAGATCAAGCTCGACCGAAGAAAATTCACTCCAGCTTCAGGGGAATATGTTGGGTATCGATAGTGATAACCAATACAGGTAAGGCCTCAAAGGCCCAAATAACTTTGCAGGGGGTAAAACTCACATCATTCAAAACTGGGTCGGCCCACGGTAAGAGTAAGCTGGCACCCATAAAGCGGTCTAGATCCTAACCCAAAACTAAAGTGGACGTCAAAGTCCTATTTTAGGTCGCCATCGACCAAGGCCAAAACCTCCTACTGCTCGGTAGGGGAGCGCTCGCCAAGAGAGTCAAACCTCTCAACTTTGGTCCCACAACTGACACCAAATATATAGCAACGATATCCCGCGTATATCTGACACATATTCTATAAAGATTACATAAGGCAACATCAATATTACGTAATAACAGTAATATCTGCTATTCCTATATTTAACGGCACAATATTCACAAAGATATTCAGTTGCCTAAAATGGTTTGGTCTTCCATCCCTATAAATACTCTTGCTTTACATACGTTCATTACGTTTTGAGTTCATACACACAGTATACTTATTTAAGCATTGTAGTGGGATCCAGAGGCACCCCTTCTGTTGCGCTCCCCTTCTTGCAAATTCATCGAAGCTCCGACGAAGGCTTGCGGTCATCAACGAATTAGCATCCAGATCACTGCCAAGTCAGGATTCGGGAAATTCAGACCCAACAACATATATATATGTACTTATATCTCTAAGTTACTTAATATAATTAATCTTATATTTAAGTTACCTATACTCCTAATTAATAAAGATAAACAAACTATAGATAGCGAGATTACATCCATGGACTCGAGCTTCTAACACATTTCGATGAACTTGTTTCGAGTTAATGCCTTGACCAGGTTGTCCGTTGGCTGATCGTTTGTTTAAACATGACCAATGTCCATTTTGTTGGTCTAGATGCATTCCCGGATGAAATGGATTTTGGTGTCGATGTGCTTACTTCTGTCATGGTGAACCGCATTTTTATTGAGATCAATCGTTGATTTGTGAGGCTGACACATTGAACGACAATAATTTCTTATCGGATTTGGATAGCTTCTTATGAATTTAAGGTCACTTCCTTCCTGATTTTTTGGCGTATGATGTGATCCGTGACTGGGAAGAAAGTTGGAAAGCATTGAGGGATGACGCTACCTTATGATCTCATATGTCAGTGTTAAGGAGGCGTTGCCATCTCTTCTGTAAAATACACATGTGGCGTATAGTTTTGGATGTTTGTGGGCACCACCTTACTAAGCCCTCTCCCATATGGTCATCGCTCTTTTCGATTAGTGCCCCGTGTACCGAATGAGTCATCAATCCAAAAAGATCAACATGCGGTTTAGTATCTGATATTCATCATCTACCCTCAAGTCTAATAGGAGTGTTAGCATTTTAGGTTTATAAATGTGTGTTCCTAATAAAGGCATTACTTTCGTTTGACATGTTGAGTCTGTACTTTAAGACTTACTTTTAAATAGCATCAACTTCTAATATCTACCATGAAATTCAAATTTGAATTTTGGAGGGGTTAATTTTCTGACAGATTTACCAATGTGATTCAATGAAAAAATTGAGTAACTCTTCATTGCACGGTCGAGATCTTGAGACCTTTTTTTTAATACCCTATATAAACCCTTGTCCCTCATTCTTCTTCATTTGTTTAAGAGCTTCCTCTTTCTAACATCTTTATATTATTTTCTCTCATAATTTGCCTTATTCTTCAAAGACTGCACGTTGCTTCAATTTCGAAGACATATTAAAAACATATATGGAGCAGAAAATGAGTTCCTATAAAGGCAACTCCGACACTTTAGGTGATGAGAACATTTTCTTCCTTTCCTCCCTGAGATCCTAATCCCAACAGCTTGACCCCACAAATTTTATTAAAGGGGTGGATATTTCGGAAATGAGAAACACTCATTACGAAAGGTAACTTATTTTCCTAAATTTGGAGTGTCATGCATCATTTTCATGTATTCCATCTTCTTGATAAGGATGAGGTGATATTTTGTTTTTATGTAGATTAATATGGGATTACGTTTTCCATACTGCCGCAATTTAATTGAGTTGTATTAGTACTACAGAGTGGCGTTCACAAAATTTACCCCCAATGTCTTGCGTATGTGGATAAGTTTTAAGGTGCAGTACTACGTCTATGACTGATGTTACTCCCTTATTCTTTTTCACTGTTTTTACAACCTTCAAAATAAGTTCTTCATAATTTTCTCTTTTAAACTCGAATCTCCATTTTTAGTAGTTGGGAGGTGACACGCCTGAGATGGAACAAGTAGTCTTATGATTCTCGACACACCCCAATTAGTGGATTTAAGTTAACTAATTCCAATTAGAAGATGCAATATCGTTTCTTAGGGATATGTTGGTTGGGGTCTAGGGACACCAAAAATGGTTCATGTTGGGTATCGATAGTAACAGCCCAATAAGGAAAATGCCTCGAATGCCCAATAACCCTAGAGGGGGTAAACCCAAGATATTCAAACTGGATCGGCTTAAGTACAAGTCAACTTGGCCCACCATCGAGTGACCCAGAATCAAGCCCAAAGTTTCTAGGGACGCCAAAGGCTCCCAGACTGCTCGCCATTCTTCACCAGGTCGGGACCTCTCACTGCTCGCCATGGGAGTGCTCGCCCCGAAGAGAGTCTTGCCTCTCTCCTCTGGTCCCACTAAACCGTTAATAAGGAAGTGACCACGATATCCGGCGTATCTCGGTCACATATTCACTAAAGATTAGATATGGTAACTGAATTATCTCGCAGTAACTGCCATATCTTATGATCCGAATCTTCAGCAACACAATATACACTAAGATATTCAGCTGCCTTATACAGTTTGATCTCTCCTACCCTATAAATACCTTTGCTTTACATACGTTCCTTACGTTTTGAGATACACACACATATACTCATTTAAGCATCAGAGAGGGACCCAGAGACACCCCCTCTGTTGCGCTCCCCTACTCGCAGGTTCACCAGAGTTGAAGCAGAAGCATCTTTCTACCCTCATCTGGCATTCAATTCACTGCCAGGTCAGCATCCCGGATTTCACGATCCAACATTTGGCGCCGTCTGTGGGAACCGAGCGATTAAGCCATGGGAACTCGATCCCAAAACAACCGTCAGAACCAGACTCACGAGCGATCCTTAGATAGCTCTGATTCCGCTACCGCTTCACCACTTCAAAAAGAGCCTGCCAGCCAGGCGGCTCCCAATGCCATTCTTCCGAGGACGGTCCGAGAGCACGTCGGGAATTCCAGACCGCCCCCAGCGGCCAACCACAACGGAGCTCCAGCACCACAGTTCGTCCACATCGCTGGGGAAGACATCCAATTAACCCCAGAGATGATTTCACTGCTGGAGGCCATCCTAGGACAGGCTCGTCGTCAAGCCCCTGCTCCTCAAGGAAACAATCACCCTGCGCCCCAGGGAAACGATCGCCCCACTGCCACAGGGCCCTTACCGTCTGAAGCAGCAAATCCTGGCACAACCGCGCCTCCGGAGGATCAGGAGATGACATCAGGACAACAGTCCATACCTCCGGCATACACCAAGGAGCCGGCGGCTACGTACACTGCCAACCCTTCCGGTCCTCCTCCATCAGGGACCTCGCCTAGGTACTGCACTGTGGACCAGATGGACGATCTCCTCAACAAAAGGCTCCAAGAAAGACGACTAACAGTCGTAGCTCCCTTCAAGGAGCAATCTGCTCATCCCTTTTCCGACGAGCTTGTCGCCATCAAGATCCCTAAAGACGTAGTTGCTCGGGCCATACCTGAGTACAGTGGCGGAGGAGATCCCACCATACACGTCAACTAGCACGAGGCTTCTCTCATGGGTAAGTCAAATGATCCCAATCACTTGGCTTTACTATTTCCATCCACTCTTTCAGGTTCGGCTTCGTCCTGGTTCTTCGGTCTCCCTGCAGGGTCTATAGGAACTTGGGCAGAATTAAGGAGCAAGTTCCTGGAGAGATACATGGGCGAGCGCCAGCTGATGAAGAGCGTGGTCGCCCTGGATGCGATCAAGCAACAGCCTGGAGAGTCGCTGGCCAATTTTTACGGGCGTTTCCATCAGAATGTCACGGAGATAGATCGCCGAATATCAGATGGGGAAATCATTCGAGCATTTTACAGAGGCTTGGATGTGGCCAACAAGGCCTCGAGGAAGCTGCAAAACAGCTACCACGTGAAGGAGATCGAAACATTGGAAGAGTTGGCGTTTAGAGCAAAAGGTTTCATAGACCTTGAAAGGGCGAATACAGAGGCTAACTTCCTGACGACCTCGCTAAGGGTAGTCCCTGAGCCCCGACGCGATGGTAAGAAGGAGGTAAAGAAGGAGAAGAAAGGGAGAGACGGTGTTGGATCGTGAAATCCTGGATGCTGATCTGGCAGTGAATTAAATGCTAGACAAGGTTGGGAAGACGCTTCTGCTCCAACTCCGGTGAACCTGCAGGTAGGGGAGCGCAACATAGGGGGTGTCTTTGGGTCCCTCTCCGATGCTTAAATGAGTATATGTGTATATAAAACTCAAAACGTAAAGAACGTATGTAAAGCAAGGGTATTTATAGGGTAAGAGAGATAGAACCGTATAAGGCAACTGAATATCTTAGTGTATATTGTGTTGCTGAAGATTCGGATCGTGGGATATGGCAGTTACTGCGAGATATTGCAGTTACCATATCTAATCTTTAGTGAATATGTGACCGAGATACGCGGGATATCATGGCCACTTCCTTATTAACGGTTTTGTGGGACCAGAGGAGAGAGGCAAGGCTCTCTTCGGGGCGAGCACTTTCATGGCGAGCAGTGAGATGTCGCGGTCTTAGTGAAGAATGGCGAGCACTCAAGGCGTTCTCAGAGTCCTTGGGCTCGGTTCTGGGTCATTCTATGGAGGGCCGAGTTTAACTTGTATTTGGGCAGATCCGGTTCAAATATCATGGGTTTACCCCCTCTATAGTTATTTGGCCTTCGAGGCCTTTTCCTTACTGGGCTGTCACTATCGATACCCAACATTTGCCCCCGAAGCTTGATTGAAGTTTCTTCAGTCGAGCTTGATTTCCTGGTAGGGTTTTAGATAGTGACGTCTCTCGTAATGGCTCGTGACCTTTGAGACATTTCGAGCTCGTTTGGCGAGCAGTTTTTTCTTCATTCAAAGCTGAAAAGATGTCCTTCCTTTTATTCCCCTTTGGCGATCACTCGAGGTAATCTAGGTTTATGAAAGTCTATCTTTCTTAGTTAGGCAATCACTACCTGCCCGAGGTATTTCTGATAACGCCTATTAGTGCGCTGGCGACCACCTTGTCTCCTTAGTGGACTTTTAGCATTTAATAACTGCACAGTTGTCCAGAAATCGAACGGTCACTTGAGGCACGCCTGACATTTACTTTTCCGTAAACCCAGTGTAGTCTGACAGCTGTCTGTACCAGCCAACCGTTTGTCTCTCCAAGGTGTCTCTTGGAATTCTGACATTGCTTCGGTGTTTTCCAAAAAGGTGCAATTATTCCTCTGTGTCGCTTCGATTCACCCGTGGTGGTTACTCCTTTTTGAGCCTATATAAGAGACATCAGTTTCTATATTTTGTTTTTTACGCTTATCCACTCTCTCAGATTTCCAGAGCTTCATTGCGAACCTTTCTTCTTTCTTTTTCAACCTTCTTCAGCCTTCTTCATCCATTTCCATGGCCCCCCGAAGTCAGAGAGTCAAGCATATGGCCCCCAAGGGTGCTAACAAAGCCAACGCTCCTAGGAACGCCAATGCCCCCTTGACCATCAGGGATGACGCCGTGCCCCCCTCAGTGGGGGAACAGACTGATCTGGGAAGGTCTGCAACCACTCCTGTAGTGGTGGACGGGCCTGAGCTGCACACGCCTGTTTTTTCCCCAAAAGGTAAACTTTCGCCCTTTTACTGCTCTGTTTTGGCAATATCCTCTGTTTTCCTTTATTTTTTATACTTTCTGTGCTATACTTGAACCGTTCTGAGTAGATGTCAAGCCTAACCAATTGAAGCCGGCTTAGTTTAAGACCATGGTGGCGCTTGGCGTCCTCAGTGTGGAGGATGCTCCTAGGTATCCTGGCTTAGGTCTGGACTTTCCTCACGACAGAGAGGTTTACATTTATGCGGCCCAGATCGATGTTGGGTTGCGTTTTCCTCTCTGTGAGGATTTACAGACCTTGTGCCAGTTTTACGGGATTCACCCCACGCAGCTCGTTCCTAATGCCCTCAGGATGTGGATCGGTTTCAAATTTCTGTGCATACGCCAGGAATTGGCGTATTCACTGGTTTTGTTCCGTTGGTTTATTCGACTGGCAGCAGGGGCGAACCACCTCAATCACTTCCAACCACGTTGACCGAAGTTTGCAGAGTGGGGAGGCCCTCAAGCATGGAGTTGGAATGCTTATGTCCGTCTGGTTGATGATTTCCGGGCCACCAACTCCAACTATAAGAAGTTTTACTTCTTTTACAAGGGGGGGGGGGGTGCCCTGGAAATTGTTTACCCCGGACAAGGATTTTCCTCCTTCCTTCGAAGAGCTGTCAGGGAGTGATCAGAACGCCATCGACGACCTCTATCAGTTGCATCGATCGTCCCAATTAAAGTCCATTCGCTCGGTGGCAGAAACTACTGAGAACATGCTCGAGATGGCAGGCATTCATCAAGCCACGCCAATCTTTGATGATTGGGTAACTTTCTAACCTTTTTCTTGTTTTATCGCTTGTAGGCAAGGTCGTAAGCAAGTGCCAAAAACTGATAGGTCTCTTTGATGACCAGGGATCGGCGGGGTTGTCCTCCGACCAGGCATTGTTGAACTCTCCTCCTCCCCCCTCTAGGCGTTCGTCCAAGAGGAAGTCTGAGGAGGTGCTTCCCTCAGCCACTGCTGGCCCTCTCCAACCAGGTATGTTGCCATGCCATTTTTAGATTTAACGTTTTCATACTTTGCAGTTTTTTGGTTTTTGACATTTCGTCTTGTTGTTTTGCAGAGGAGTCCTCGGCTGAGGTGGCCCGGGATCCTCCTTCTCCTCCCTCCAAGAAGGTCAGGAGTGAGGAATGCCCAGAAGTCTACCAGCATCCTCCTCCTCCCCTTCCTAAGGGCCCTTCTGCCAATAAGGGAAAGGGTCTGGACGTGGTGCCTCCTGCTCCTTCTCCCCAGGGCCCTTCTGCCACTAAGGAGAAGGTTTTGGCCTTAGCACCTCCCGCTCCTACTGTGCCCACGGTTCCCCTTAAGGAGTCTGGGACCCAAAATAAAGGGCCCGACGCTTCCAGCTCTTCAAGGGCTCCTGCGGAGGAGTATTGCTCCCTGGCGAGCTTGTTCCAGCCACTTAAGGCTGCGAACTCTTGGGAACCTTGGGTCCCTTGCGGGGACCTTACGAAGAAGGGGTTCCCTCTCCAGAAGAGCCTCCGGGGTAGCCCGGATATGTGTGTGCGGCTTCTGGACGGGATAATTCCCCCTACGGACCGCTCGATTGTTCCCACGGAGCTTCATCAGATCGAGGGGTTCCTTCGGTCCCACTTTGAACGAGTAGCTCTGGTAGGATCTCGTTTCTTATTTCGTTTTGTTTTTTTCTTTGTCGTTCCCTTTTCATTTGTTGTCCTGACAACTTTCATTCTATCTTTGTTGCATGTTCGTTCGGGAAGAAGTAATTCTTGGTCGTGTCTTCGGGGAGCTTGCCGACAAGCATTCCAACATGCTTGTCGAGCTGGAGCAGTACCGAAGTACGGGGGTCACTCCTGGGCAATTGGGGACCATCAAGACGACTGCTGACGCGGCGATCGCCTTGGTGGACGACGCGCGGGAGGAGTACTTCAAGAAGGAGCAACGCCTCCTTGCTGATGTCAAGAAGAGGGAGACTGCCGCTGCCGCTGCTCTTCAGGACTTTGACGCCCTTCACCTGTGTCCGAGTTCGCCTAGAGGCTGAGCTAAAGGAAGCTCAAGCGCAAGGGGAAGAATCGGAAGCTCGCAGGGTCGCTGCCGAGGCGCAAAGGGCCGCTGCTGACGCCCAGAGGGAAGCTGCGGAGGCCCAGAGGGCTGCTGCCGAAGCCAGGGGGATCGCCCTGGAGTAGGAGAGGGATCAGCTAGCTGCACAGTTGAAAGCTGTCCCTTCGCCCCAGAGCGTAGTCGAGGCATTCAAGGCCTCCGAGGATTTTGAAGACTGCGCTCTGAAGGTGATGAAGTCGGTGATTGCCGATTTCCTCCAAGTCCTGGTGGATGATGTCTAGGCGGTCGATGCCAACTTTCCCATTGGGGAAGTTGAGTCTTTGAAGGTCTTCCTCCGAAGTCGCACCCTTCAGCCTACCACTGTTGCTGAAGGGGTTGTTCCAGCTGCGGCTGAAGAGGTTGCCCCCGAAGGCGAGCCAAGCCTTCCTGCCCCCGAAGGCGAGCAAAGCGTCCCTGCCCCTGAAGGCGAGCAAAGCGCCTCTGCCCCCGAGGATCCCAAAGCCTGAAGTCTCCATCTCCTTTATCGACAATATTTGCCCTTTAGATAGCTGCTTTTCTTTGTAATTTTTGTTTTCTTTGTAATTATTTGTTTGATTTAAGACTTGGGTTTTCCTGTATGTCTTTATATTCTTGAGCCTTTAATCGACTTCGAACATATTTGGCTATCCAATATCTTAATCATAATTACTCTTGACTTTTTTTTTTGCTGTAATGTCCTCGACTATTAAAGCCTTAGATTAAGCATAAGTCTGTACGGACTTTCTAAGGATAATACTTCTGACACTTAAAAGCATAAAAGCGATATTACCTTCTTTGAAGTTTAAACCTTTGAGGTGTTGGCCTAATAACAAGGAATTTGTTGATTTCGGGCTTTATCATCCATAGTGATCGCTTAAAATTTCTTTGGCCTGACTTTGGCGTCAGGGCATTTATTTTGCCTAACCTTTTTGCTAGGTCTTTTGGCCTGACTTTGGCGTCATGGCTTTTGTTTTGCCTAACTTTTTGCTAGGTCTTTTGGCCTGACTTTGGCGTCAGGGCTTTTGGCCTAGTCTTGTTACTAGGGCTTTTGGCCTGACTTTGGCGTTAGGGCTTTTGGCCTAGCCTTGTTACTAGGGCTTTTGGCCTAACTTTGTTGTTAGGGATTTTGGCCTAGCCTTGTTACTAGGGCTTTTGACCTAACTTTGTTGTTAGGGCTTTTGGCCTAACTTTGTTGTTAGGGCTTTTGGCCTATCTTTGGCGATAGGGCTTTTGGCCTAACTTTGTCGTTAGGGCTTTTGGCCTATCTTTGGCGATAGGGCTTTTGCCTTTGACTTGCTTCGTGTGGACATGCTTTATGAAGGAATGGATTTCTTTTATTGGCATAATAGTTTTGATTACAAGCTATGCATAAAATCTTCTTAAATGCTCAGAATTAAATGGACGGGGTAACCTCTCGCCTTCGGTGGTTTCCAAATAGTAGGATCCTGGTGCGGCGATCTCTATTACTTTGTACGGCCCTTCCCATTTGGCTGAGAGTTTGTTTTTACTGTCCAGCCTTGTGAATTCATTCCTTCTCATAACCATCTCCCCCACAAAAAATTGGCGAGCGCTGAATTTTCTGTTGAAATATCGAGCGGTCGCCAAACGCATCTTTGCTTGTGTCTTTTCCGAGAGTCATCTCTTTTCCTCTGCTAAGTCGAGGTCAGTTCTGCGCTCGATCTCATTTGCCTCCGCGTTAAAGTGTAAGACTCTGTGGGTAGGCACTACCAGTTCGGCTGGTGCTACTGCTTCTGATCCGTACACTAAACTGAAAGGCGTTTCTCCTGTGGCCGCCTTAGGCGTTGTTCTGATTGCCCATACTACGTTTACCAGTTCATCTGCCCAGTTCCCTTTGAATGCTCGAACCCTTTCCTTGAGTCCTGCTAAGACAACTTTGTTGGCTGCTTCAGCTTGCCCATTCGTTTGAGGATGATGTACTGAGCTGAAACGATGATCCACATGATATTCTTCACAGAGCCATTTCAGCTCCTATCCAATAAATTGTGGACCATTATCACTGATGAGTATCTTAGGAATGCTAAACCTGGAGAATATGTTGACCTGTAGGAACTTGATGACCTGGAATTCTGTTGTCGAAGCTAGAGCTTTCGCCTCTACCCACTTAGTGAAGTAGTCGATTGCCACTATAATGTGAGTACGCTGACCAGTGCTAATGGGAAAAGGACCCAATATATCGATTCCCCATTGAGCGAAAGGCGAGGCACCCGCCATTGGGGATAATAGTGTCGATGGTCGACCCGATCGTGGTGCAAACTGCTGGCAAATCTCACACTTCTGTGTTAACTCGACTGCGCCTTTTCCTAAGGTCGGCCAGTAATATCCCAATCTGAATATTTTCCTGTTTAGTGATCGAGCACCTTCATGACATGCTGCTGCCTCTTCGTGAGCTTCTCGAAGAACCTTTTCTGTTTCAGGATGAGCAACACACCTCAAGTAAGGTGTCGAGTAGCCTCTTCTGTAGAGTTCCCCATCGATGATTAGATAACTGGCTGCGAGTCTTCTAATCCTCGTGGATTCGCCTTCGTCCTCTGGGAGGATTCCTTCTTTTAAATTATTCTGGAACGGGGTCATCCATGTGACCTGTCCTTGGATGTTGAAGACCTCTGCTCTGCTTTCCAGGACTGAACGTAGAGCTTTCTCCAGAAATTGTACATCCTGGACTGTCGCCCCTCCGAAGGCCAGTTTACTCAAAGAATCTGCCATCTGGTTTTCTTGGCGAGGAATAGACTCAATCGCGAAATTTGGGATTTCCGCGACCAGCTTTTTGGCAATGCTGAGATATTTCTTCATCTTTTCTCCCCTTGCCTCATAGGCGCTATTAACCTGATTGACAATAAGCTCTGAGTCACTTTTTACCTTAAGCGCAGTTATACCCATTCCTTTTGCTAGTCTGAGTCCAGTGATAAGAGCCTCATATTCTGCTTCATTATTGGTCGCCGGAAATGTCAAGGCGATCGCGTACTTCAGAGGCTCGCCCTCAGGAGGAATAAGAATTAAACCTGCCCCGAGCCTTCTTTTGATGAAGACCCATCCGTATAGAGTTCCCAGATTTGATTGTCGTCTGCTGACTGACTTGGCCTGCTCTCTGCTTCTGTTTGACCGTTACTCGTGCTTTCCACTATAAAATCATCTAATGCTTGACCTTTGATGGCCGTTTTTTGCGCAAATTTGATCTTGAACTCGCTGAGCTCGATCGCCCACTTGACCATTCTTCCTGAAGAATCTGGCTTCATCAAGAAGTTTTTGAGAGGTTGATTGGTGAGGACCGTGATGTCGTGCGCATGAAAGTAAGGTCTCAGCTTCCGAGCAGCAATAACTAAGGCATAGAGATACTTCTCAATCTGGACATATTTTATTTCTGCTGAGGTGAACATTTTGCTAATGAAATACACTGGACTCTGAACATTATTTTCCTCCCTTATTAAGACAGCACTGGCTGCCACATCGCTAATGCCTAGATAAAGGAAAAGCTGCTCGCTTGGAACGGGCTTTGCCAGAGCTGGGAGTGTTTCGATATGTCTCTTCAAGGACTGGAACGCTTCCTCGCAATCTGGCGTCCACTCGAACTTGCGGTTGGCCCTCAGAGTTTTAAAGAATGGGAGGGACCTGCCGCTCGCTTTGGAGAGGAAGCGGTTGAGAGCAGCTAGGCGTCCATTCAGGCACTGGATTTCCTTGTGGCAGGTTGGCGACTTCATTTCCTCTATGGCCTTTAGCTTTTCTGGGTTTGCTTCGATTCCTCTTTCACTGACCATAAAACCCAGAAATTTACCGGACTTGACCCCAAAGGCGCACTTGGCAGGATTTAGGCGAACACTTTGTCTTCTCATGCATTCAAAAGCTTCGCGGAGGTCCGCCGTGTGAGGATTGCCCTTGATGGTTTTGAAGAGCATATCATCCACGTAGGCCTCCATGTTCCTTCCCAGCATGTCCTGGAACAGTCGGTTCACCATCCGTTGATAAGTTGCCCCGGCATTGATAAGGCCAAAGGGCACTTTTAGCACAGAATGTCCCCATCAACATAAAAAGCGGTGTGAGCCTCATCGTCTGGATGCATTCTGATCTGATTGTAGCCTGAGTAGGCGTCCATGAAGCTCAGCATCTCATGACCCGAGGTAGCGTCGACCAGCTGATCAATCCTCGGAAGGGATATGAATCCTTGGGGCAAGCCTTGTTCAAGTCGTGGAAGTCGACGCACATCCTCCACTTGCCGTTTGATTTCCTAACCAAAACTGGGTTGGCAACCCAGCTCTGGAATCTCACCTCTCTGACGAAGTCAGCTTCAATCAACCTGCCGACTTCCTGCCTGATCGCCAAACGCTTATCCGTCCCGAATGATCTTCTCTTTTGGGCGATCGGCTTGATGGAGGGGTCTATCCTGAGCTCATGGGAGATGATATCTGTGCTGATTCCTGGCATGTCGCTCGGCTGCCAGGCGAAGAGCTCTTTAAATTCCTTGAGGAGGGCGGTCATGGCCTCCTTCTGATCCTCTTTCAAGGTGGTCCCAATGCGCACCTTTTTGTCTGGACCATCGATCTCGACCTATTCCAATTCCTCCATGGGTGCTGGCCGAGCCAAGTCCTCACGGGGGTCGCCCTCTGTTTCGATGGCGAGCGCCTCCCTTTGGTTCTTCCTGCGTAAACAGTTCACATAGCATTGTCGCGAGGAAGGCTGATCTCCGAGCACTTCTCCAATCCCGTTAGGAGTAGGGAACTTCATCTTCTGGTGGACAGTGGAGGCCACAATCTTGTTTGGGTTGATCGTGGTACTCCCTATGATGGCGTTGTAGGATGTAGGTGAATCGACCACCAGGAAAGTGACCGACACCTTGATGCTCTTCCATCCCTCGCCAAAAATCACTGGCATGGTTATAGCCCCCAGTGGATAAGTTGTTCTTCCCGCAAACCCGATCAGCGAAAAGTCGACCCTCTTCAGGTTGCGTTTGGACTTGCCCATCTTCTCAAAAGCGTCCAGAAACAGGATGTCTGTCGAGCTGCCTCCGTCGACCAGAATCCTTGCAACATCACAGCCGTCAATATCTGCCGTGATGACCAGAGCATCGTTGTGGGGGTGGTGACATGTGCCAAATCATCTTCAGAGAATGAGATGACAATGTTCTCTTCAGGTCGGGGCCGCTTCCCCAACTGAACTGCTGTAAAGATCTGAGTGGCGTAGACCTCCCTGGCGCTTGACCTCTCGCCGCCTGCACCGAATCCTCCTGCAATCAGATTCACTCTCCTCTTGCTTCCAGATGGCTCAGCTTGCTCTGCAGGGGCTGACGAACGATGACTCCTGGGGGGCGTTCGACTTCGGTCTCGCCCTGCCAAAAATTCTTTCAACATTCCCCCCTGAATCAGCCTCTCTATGTCCCGCTTCAAAATGCGGCAGTCATCTGTCTTGTGGCCCTTGCACTTGTGGTATCTGTAGTATCTCTCGACATCCTTTCCCATGGGCAGAACACCTCGACGAGGCATCGGTGGCCTCGCCAAGGATCTCCTCTCCATCTCGACTAGTACCGCTGAGATCTGCCTATTTAAAGGCGTGAAGTACTCAGGGACCTCTGGATGGCGAGGCGCTGGAAGGGACTCGACCCGGGACTTGCTTTCCGTTCCCTTCTTCTCCTTTTTTACCTTCTTCTTACCATTGCGTCGGGGTTCATGGACCACCCTTAGCGAGGTCGTCACGAGGTTTGCCTCTGTATTCGCCCTTTCAAGGTCTATGAAACCTTTTGCTCTGGACGCCAATTCCTCCAACGTCTCAATCTCCTTCACGTGATAGCTGTTTCACAGCTTTCTCGAGGCCTTGTTGGCCATATCCAGACCTCTGTAGAAGGCTTGAATGATCTCTCCATCCGAGATTCGACGATCTATTTCCGTGACGTTCTGATAAAAACGTCCGTAGAAGTTGGACAGCGACTCTCCAGGTTGCTTCTTAACTCTGCCCAAGTTACGATTGATCCTGCAGGTAGGCCGAAGAACCAGGACGAAGCCGAACCCGAAAGAGTAGATGGAAATAACAAAGCCAAGTGATTGGTATCATTTGACTTACCCAGAAGGGAGGCCTCATGTTTGTTGACATGTACGGTGGGATCTCCTCCACCGCTATACTCAGGTATGGCCCGAGCAACCACATCCTTCGGGATTTTGATGGCGACGAGCCCGTCGGTAAAAGGATGAGCAGATTGTTCTTTGAAGGGAGCCACGACTGTCAGCTGTCTTTCCTGGAGCCTTTTGTTGAGGAGGTCATCCATTTGATCCACAGTGCAGTACATAGGCGAGGTTCCGGGTGGAGGAGGACCGGAAGGATTGGCAGTATACGCGTCTGCTGGATCCTTGGTGTATGCCAGAGGTAGGGACTGCTGACCTGATGTCATCTCATGATCCTCCTGAGGCGCAGCGGGACCAGGATTTGCCGCTTCCGAAGGTGAGGGCCCTGTGGCAGCAGGGCGGTGGTTTTCCTTAGGAGCAGAGGGATTGTTTTCTTGAGGAGCAGGGGCTTGGCGGCGCGCCAGTCCTAGGATGGCTTCCAGCAGGGAGACTATCTCTGGGGTTAAATTAATATCTTGCCCAGCAATGTGGACTGTTTGCAGTGCCGGGTCTCCGTTTTGATCAGCAGCGGGGGTCGGTCTTGAATCACCGACATGCTCTCGAGCTGTTCGCAGAGGAACGACATTAACTCCTGCTCGGCTGGCAGGTTCCTGTTGAAGCGGTGAAGCGGCGGCGGAATCAGAGCTATCTGAGGATCGCTCCCTAGTCTGGTTCCGACGGTTGCTTTGGGATCGAGTTCTCATGGCTGAATAGCTCGATCCCACAGACGACGCCAAATGTTGGATCGTGAAATCCTGGATGCTGATCTGGCAGTGAATTAAATGCCAGACAAGGTTGGGAAGACGCTTCTGCTCCAACTCTGGTGAACCTGTAGGTAGGGGAGCGCAACAGAGGGGGTGTCTCTGGGTCCCTCTCCGATGCTTAAATGAGTATATGTGTATATAAAACTCAAAACGTAAAGAACGTATGTAAAGCAAGGGTATTTATAGGGTAAGAGAGATAGAACCGTATAAGGCAGCTGAATATCTTAGTGTATATTGTGTTGCTGAAGATTCGGATCGTGGGATATGGCAGTTACTGCGAGATATTGCAGTTACCAAATCTAATCTTTAGTGAATATGTGACCGAGATACGCGGGATATCATGGTCACTTCCTTATTAACGGTTTTGTGGGACCAGAGGAGAGAGGCAAAGCTCTCTTCGGGGCGAGCACTCTCATGGCGAGCAGTGAGATGTCGCGGCCTTAGTGAAGAATGGCGAGTACTCAAGGCGTTCTCAGAGTCCTTGGGCTCGGTTCTGGGTCATTCTATGGAGGGCCGAGTTTAACTTGTATTTGGGCCGATCCGGTTCAAATGTCATGGGTTTACCCCCTCTATAATTATTGGGCCTTCGAGGCATTTTCCTTACTGGGCTGTCACTATCGATACCCAACAGACGGCAGGCCCCGACTTGAGCCTAATCCAGCGCCTCGCCATCCAGAGGTCCCTGAGTATTTTACGCCTTTAAATAGGCAGATCTCAGCGGTACTAGTCGAGATGGAGAGGAGATCCTTGGCGAGGCCACCGATGCCTCGTCGGGGTGGTCAGCCCATGGGAATGGACTTCGAGAGCTATTGCAGATACCACAAGTGCAAGGGCCACAAGACGGACGACTGTCGCATTCTGAAGCGGGACATAGAAAAGCTGATTCAGGGGGGAATGCTGAAGGAATTTGTGGCAGGGCGAGACAGGAGTCGAACGCCCCCTAGGAGACATCGTTCGCCAGCCCCTGCTGAACAAACTGATCCGTCTACCAGCAATAGGAGAGTAAATTTGATTGCAGGAGGATTCAGTGCAAGTGGCGAGGGGTCGCACGCCAGGGAGGTCTACGCCACTCAGATCTCCATAGCAGTTCAGTTGGGAAAGCGACCCCGACCTGAGGAGAACATTGTCATCTCATTCTCTGAAGATGATTTGACACATGTCACAACCCCCCACAACGATGCTTTGGTTATCACAGCAGATATTGACGGCTGTGACGCTGCAAGGATTCTGGTCGACGGAGGTAGCTCGACAGACATCCTATTTCTGGACGCTTTTGAGAAGATGGGCAAGTCCAAGCGTGACCTGAAGAGGGTCGACTTTCCGCTGATTGGGTTTGTGGGAAGGACAACTTACCCACTGGGGGCCATAACCATGCCAGTGATTTTTGGCGAGGGATGGAAGAGCATCAAGGTATCGGTCACTTTCCTGGTGGTCGATTCACCTACATCCTACAACGCCATCCTAGGGAGGACCACGATCAATCCGAACAAGATTGTGGCCTCCACTGTCCATCAGAAGATGAAGTTCCCCACTCCCAACGGGATCGGAGAAGTGCTCGGCGACCAGCCTTCCTCGCGGCAATGCTATGTGAACTGTCTGTGCAGGAAGAACCAAAGGGAGGCCCTCGCCATTGAAACAGAAGCCCACCCTCGCGAGGATATGGCTCGACCAGCACCCATGGAGGAATTAGAAGAGGTCGAGGTCGATGGTCCAGACAAGAAGGTGCGCATTGGGACCACCTTAAAAGAAGATCAGAAGGAGGCCATGACCGCCCTCCTCAAGGAATTTAAGGAGCTCTTCGCCTGGAAGTCGAGCGACATGTCGGGAATGAGCACAGATATCATCTCCCACGAGCTCAGGATAGACCCTTCCATCAAGCCGATCGCCCAAAAAAGAAGATCGTTCGGGACGGACAAGCGTTTGGCGATCAGGTAGGAGGTCGGCAAACTGATTGAGGCTGACTTCGTCAGAGAGGTGAGATTCCAGAGCTGGGTCGCCAACCCAGTTTTGGTCAAGAAATCAAACGGCAAGTGGAGGATGTGCGTCGACTTCCGCGATTTGAACAAGGCTTGCCCTAAGGACTCATATCCCCTGCCCAGGATTGATCAACTGGTCGATGCTACCTCTGGTTACGAGATGCTGAGCTTCATGGACGCCTACTCAGGCTACAATCAGATCAGAATGCATCCAGACGATGAGGCCCACACCGCTTTTTATGCTGAAGGGGACATTCTGTGCTAAAAGGTGATGCCCTTTGGCCTTATCAATGTCGGGGCAACTTATCAACGGATGGTGAACCGACTGTTCCAGGACATGCTGGGAAGGAACATGGAGGCCTACGTGGATGATATGCTTGTCAAAACCATCAAGGGCAATCCGCACACAACAGACCTCCGCGAAGCTTTCGAATGCATGAGAAGACACAACGTTCGCCTGAACCCTGCAAAGTGCGCCTTTGGAGTCAAGTCTGGCAAATTTCTGGGTTTCATGGTCAGCGAAAGGGGCATCTAAGCAAACCCAGAAAAGTTGAAGGCCATAGAAGAGATGAAGTCGCCAACCTGCCACAAGGAAGTCCAATGCCTGAATGGATGCCTAGCTGCTCTCAACCGCTTCCTCTCCAAAGCGAGCGACAGGTCCCTCCCATTTTTCAAAACTCTGAGAGGCAACCGCAAATTCGAGTGGACGCCAAACTGCGAGGAAGCGTTCCAATCCTTGAAGAGGCATATCCAAACACTCCCAGCTCTGGCAAAGCCGGTTCCAGGCGACCATCTCTTCCTTTATTTAGGCATTAGCGAGGTGGCAGCCAGTGCTGTTTTAATAAGGGAGGAAAATAATATTCAGAGTCCAGTGTATTTCATTAGCAAAATGTTCAACTCAGCTGAAATAAAATATGTCCAGATTGAGAAGTATCTCTATGCCTTAGTTATTGCTGCTCGGAAGCTGAGACCTTACTTTCATGCGCACGACAACACGGTCCTCACCAATCAACCACTCAAAAACTTCCTGATCAAGCCAGACTCTTCAGGAAGAATGGTCAAGTGGGTGATCGAGCTCAGCGAATTCAAGATCAAATTTGCGCCAAAAACGGCCATCAAAGGTCAAGCACTAGCTGATTTCATTGTGGAAAGCACGAGTAACGGTCAAACGGAAGCAGAAAACAGGCCAAGTCAGGCAACAGACAACAATCAAATCTGGGAGCTCTATATGGACGGGTCTTCGTCGCGAGAAGGCTCGGGGGCAGGTTTAATTCTTATCCCTCCTGAAGGCGAGCCTTTGAAGTACGCGATCGCCCTAACATTCCCGGCGACCAATAATGAAGCAGAGTATGAGGCTCTTATCACTGGACACAGACTAGCAAAAGGAATGGGTATAGCTGCGCTTAAGGTAAAGAGTGACTCGGAGCTTATTGTCAATCAGGTTAATGGAACCTACGAAGCAAGAGGGGAAAAGATGAAAAAATACCTCAGCATTGCCAAGAAGCTCGTCGCGGAAATCCAAAATTTCGCGATTGAGTCTATTCCTCGCCAGGAAAACCAGATGGAAGACTCCTTGAGTAAATTGGCATTTGGAGGGACAACATTCCAGGATGTGCAATTTCTGGAAAAGGCCCTATGTTCAGTCCTTGAAAGCAGAGCAGAAGTCTTCAACATTCAAGGACAGGTCACATGGATGACTCCGTTTCAGAGTTATTTGAAAAAGGGGATCCTTCCGGATGATGAAGGCGAATCCACAAGGATAAGACGACTCGCGGCCAGTTATCTAATTATAGATAGAGAACTCTAGAGAAGAGGTTACTCGACTCCTTACTTAAGGTGTGTTGCTCATCCAGAAACAGAAAGGGTTCTTCGAGAAGCTCACGAAGGGGTGGCAGCATGTCATGAAGGTGCTCGATCGCTGACCAGGAAAATCTTCAGATTAGGATACTACTGGCCAACCTTGGGAAAAGATGCAGTTGAATTAACGCAGAAGTGTGAGACTTGCCAGCAGTTTGCACCACGATCAGGTCGATCATCAACACTATTATCCCCAATGACGGGTGTCTGGCCTTTCGCTCAATGGGGGATCGATATATTAGGTCCTTTCCCTATTAGCACTGGTCAACGCACCCACATTATAGTGTCGATCGACTACTTCATTAAGTGGATAGAGGCGAAAGCTCTAGCTTCTACAACGGAATTTCAGGTCATCAAATTCCTAAAGATCAACATATTCTCCAGGTTTGGCATTCCCAAAATACTCATCAGTGATAATGGTCTGCAATTCATTGGAAAGGAGCTCAAATGGCTCTGTGAAGAATATCATGTCGACCATCGTTTCAGCTCGGTGCATCATCCTCAAACGAATGGGCAAGCTGAAGCAGCCAACAAGGTTGTTTTAGTAGGACTCAAGAAAAGGGTTCGAGCATTTAAAAGGAATTGGGCAGAAGAGCTGGAAAACAAATTATGGGCCATCAGAACAATGCCTAAGGCGGCCACAGGAGAAACACCTTTCAGTTTAGTGTATGGATCGAAAGCAGTGGCACCCGCCGAAATAGCAGTGCCTACCCACAGAATCCTACACTTTAACGCGGAAGCAAACGAAGTCGAGCGCAGAACTGACCTTGACTTGGAAGAAGAAAAGAGATGGTTATCACAAAAGACACAAGCAAAGATGCGCCTGGCGACCGCTCGATATTTCAACAGAAAAGTCAGCGCTCGCCAATTTTTCGTGGGGGAGATGGTTATGAGAAGGAATGAATTCACAAGGCTGGACAGTCAGAATAAACTTTCAGCCAAATGGGAAGGACCGTACAAGGTAATAGAGATCGTCGCGCCAGGATCCTACTATTTGGAAACCACCGAAGGCGAAAGGTTACCCCGTCCATTCAATTCCGAGCATCTAAGGAGATTTCATACATAGCTTGTAATCAAACTGTTATGTTAATAAAAGAAAGCCATTCCTTCATAAAGCATGTCCACTCGAAGCAAATCGAAGAAAAAAGACCTGACGCCAAGAGTCAAGCAAAGGCCTGATAACCGAATCAGGCACAAAAAGCCCTATCGCCAAAGATAGGCCAAAAAGCCCTATCGCCAAAGATAGGCCAAAAAGCCCTGACGCCAAAGTCAGGCCAAAAGCCCTACCAACAAAGTTAGGTCAAAAGCCCTAGCAACAAAGTTAGGCCAAAAGCTCTGACGCCAAAGTTAGGCCAAAAGCCCTGACGCCAAAGTCAGGCCAAAAGCCCTAGCAACAAAGTTAGGCCAAAAGCCCTAGCAACAAAGTTAGGCCAAAAACCCTGACGCCAAAGTCAGGCCAAAAAGCCCTATCGCCAAAGATAGGCCAAAAAGACCTGACGCCAAAGTCAGGCCAAAAGACCTAGCAATAGAGTTAGGCAAAATAAAAGACCTGACGCCAAAGTCAGGCAGCAGACCTGTTATCAAAATCAGGTCGGAGTCCTAACGACAAGGATAAAACCCATCAAAGGAGTTATCCTCTTATACGATGGACAGATTTCAGAAGAATTATCGGCTAAGGATGACAACTCCTTTACGAAACAAGTCATCAAGAACGGATAAGGAATTTTAGGCGATCACTATGGATGATGAAGCCTTAAGATAACAAATTCCTGGTTATTAGATGAAACATCTCAAAGGTTTAAACTTCAAAAAGGTAATATCTCTTTGAACTTAGAGTCTATACTTTTAAGTAATTAGAGTATTGTCCTTAGAAAGTTCATATTGACTTATGCTTGGTCCAAGGCTTTAAGAGTCGAGGCCATTACAAAGCAAGGAAAAGTCAAGAGTAATTATGATTAAGATATCGGATGAATAGCCAACACATTCAAAGTCGAGTAAAGGCTCATGAATATACAGACATTCAATATAAAAGGGAACGAAAAATTACAAAGAAAAAACAACTATCTAAAAAGCAAAGGAAATATGGTCGACAGAGAGGTGGAGACTTCAAGCTTTCGGGTCCTTGGGGGCAGGAAGGCTCGGCTCGCCTTCGGGGGCAACCTCTTCAGCCGCAGCTGGGTCAACCTCTTCAGCAGCAGTAATAGGCTGCTGAAGGGTTCGACTTCAGAGGAAACCCTTCAAGGACTCAACTTCCCCAATGGGAAAGTTGGGATCGACCGCCTGGACATCATCAACCAGGACTTGGAGAAAATCGACAATCGCCGACTTCATCACCTTCAAAGCGTAGTCCTCGAAATCCTCAGAGGCCTTGAATGCCTCGACCACGCTTTGGGGCGAAGGGACAACCTTTAGCTGTTCAGCTAGCTGTTCCATTTTCTCCTCCAGGGCGATCCCCCTGGCTTCGGCAGCAGCCCTTTGGGCCTCCGCAGCTTCCTTATGGGCGTCAGCAGCAGCCCTTTGCGCCTCGGCGGCGACCCGTTGAGCTTCTGACTCTGCCCCTTGGGCTCGAGCCTCTAGGCGAGCTCTGACAACCTCCCCTTCATCTAAGCACAGATGAAGGGCTTCAGAATCCTGAAGGGCGGCCGCAGCATCGGCCTCCCTCTGCTTGATATCAGCAAGGAGACGTTGCTCCTTCCTGAAGTACTCCTCCCGGGCGCAATCCGCCAAGGCGATCGCCGGGTCAGCGGTCGACTTGATGGCCTCCATCTGCCCGGGGGTGATCCCCGTGCTTCGATACTGCTTCAGCTCGACGAGCAGGTCTGAATGCTTGTCGGCGAGCTCTCCGAAGACGCGGCCAATCACCACCTCTTCCCGAACGAGCTGACAACAAAGGAAGAATGAAAATTGTCAGGATACGAACAAAAAAGGAACGATAAAAAATGATGAAGAAGGAAAAATGAGACGAGGTCTTACCAGAGCAACTCGTTCGTAGTGGGACCACAGGAACCCCTCGATCTGAGGTAGCTCCGTGGGAATGGGCGAGCGGTCCTTGGGGGAATTATCCCGTCAAGGAGCCGCATGCACAAATCCGGGATACCCCAGAGGCTCTTCTGGGCAGAGACCCCCTTCTTCGAAAGGTCTCCACAAGGGAACCAGGCCCCCCGATAGGGCTGGCAATCGTGTCGTGTCGTGTCATAATCGTGTCGTGTCATAATCGCGTCGTGTCTAAACATGTCTCGTGTCTAAACGGATAAATTTTAAACGTGTCTAAACATGTCTCGTGTCTAAACGTATAAGCCGTTTAATCGTGTCTAAATGTATAGAGTTGTTTAGACACGGGATCCGTTAATATCAAACTCATATACGCTTTAAAGCAGATATATACACAAATACATATATACACAAATTCAAATATACAAAGTAAGGTCTTCATAGTTCAATATTAAAAAGTAAGTGAGTATTTTAATATTTTATTATTATTATTATACTTAAATGTGTCTAAACGTGTTACATGTATACACAACACGATTAGACACGAATAGTTAATCGTGTTTATACAGATATCCGCAGATCTGAGTTGTTTAGACACGATTAATAATCGTGTCTAAACGTATAAGAGTTGTTTAGACACGGGATCCATTAAGGTCAAACCCATATACGCTATAAAGCAGATCGTGTCGTGTCGTTTAATCGTGTCGTGTCAGAAATTGCCAGCCCTACCCCCCGAGGGTTCGCAGCCTTGAGTGGCTGGAACAGGCTCGCCATGGAGCAATACTCCTCTGCAGGAACCTTCGAGGCGCTGGGGGCGTCAGGCCCCTTCTTCGGAGTCTCAGACTCCTTAGGAGGAGGAGGAGGGGGCGTCAAAGTCAAAACCTTCCCCTTGCTGGTGGAAGGGCCAAAACTAGAGCCTTCCCCTTGCCGGTGGAAGGGCCAAAACTAGAGCCTTCCCCTTGCCGGTGGAAGGGCCAAAACTAGAGTCTTCCCCTTGCCGGCAGAAGGACCCTTGGGAGGAAGAGGAGGAGGCGGCTGGTCGACAACCGGGTGCTCCTCACTCCGGACCTTCTTGGCTGGAGGAGGATGGGGTCCCGGGCCACGTCAGCCGTGGAGTTTTCTGCAAAATATCAAGGAAATATGTCAGAAAAGTTCAGAAAGCATAAAAATAAGGCAGAGTATGAAAACAATATAAGGCGAGATAACATACCTTGTTGGCGAGGGCCGACGATGGCCAAAGGGAGGGCCTCTTCAGGTTTCCTCTTGGCCGAACGCCTAGAGGGAGGAGGAGGAGAATTCAGCATAGCCTGGTCGGCGGACAGCCCCGCCGTTCCTTGGTCATCAAAGAGACCTATCATTTTTCGACTTTTGCCTACGGCCTTGCCTACAAACGATAAAACAAGAAAGGGTTACCCAATCATCAAAGATTGGCGTGGCCTGATGAATGCCCGCCATCTCAAGCATGTTCTCTGTGGTCTCTGCCACAGAGTGGATGGAGTGGAATAAAGATGATCGATGTATCCGGAATAGGTCATCGATAGCGTTCCGGTCGCTCCCGGATAGCTCATCAAACTCAGGAGGGAAGTCCCTATCTGGGGTGGACAACTTCCAAGGCACCCCACCCCCCTTGTAAAAGAAGTAGAACTTCTTATAGTTGGATTTGGTGGCTCGGAAGTCATCGACCAACCGGACGTGGACATTCCAATTCCACGATTGAAGGCCTCTCCACTCAGCAAACTTAGGCCATCGGGACTGGAAATGGTGGAGATGGTTCGTCCCAGCCGCCAATCGGAAAAGGCACCGGAACAAGGCCAATGAATACGTCCATTCTTGACGTATGCATAGGAGCTTGAATCCAGCCCAGATCCTAATGGTGTTGGGAACGAGCTGCGTGGGATGTATCATGTAGAACCGGCACAGTGCCTGCAAATCCTCGCAAAGAGGAAAACGCAACCCAGCATCGATCTGGGCCGCATATAAGTAAACTCTCCGCTGCAAGGATAATGCAGACATGTGCCCGGGTATCTAGGGACATCCCCCGCACCAAGACCACCAAGACCACCAAGCACCACCATCGTCTTGAAATACGCTGGCTTCAACTCGCTGGGCTTAACATCTACTCAAAACGGTTCAAATATAGCACAACAAGCATAAAAACAAGGAAAAACAGGAGATATTCCTAAAACAGAGCAATGAAGTAACAAAGGTTTACCTTTCGGAGAGAAGATAGGCGTCTGAAGCTCAGGCCTATCTACCACCACAGGAGTGGCTGCGGACCTCCCCAGGTCAGTCTGTCCCCCCGTGGAGGAGGGCACGACACTATCCCTAATGGTTAAGGGGGCATTGGTGTTCTTGGGCACCTTAGAGGAGGAAGAAGGAGCCTTAGTGGCTGTATGCTTGATCTTCTAACTGCGGGTAGCCATGGGAACAGTTGGAAGAAAAGTTGAAGAAGATTGAAAGAGAGGAAGGGTTCGCAAAGGAAGCTCTGAAAGTCTGAAGGAGTGAATATGCGTAAAAAACAAAACAAAGAAACTGATGTCTCTTACATAGGCCAAAAAGGAGTAACCGCCACGGACGAATCGAAACGACGCACGAGAATAATTGCACCTTTTTGGAAAAAACCGAAGCAATGTCAGAATTCCAAGAGACACCTCGGGGAGACAAACGGTCGGCCAGTACAGACAGCTGTCAGACTGCCCTTGGTTTACAGAATGATAAATGACAGGCGTGCCCCAAGCGACCGTTCGATTTCCTGATGACTATGCAGTCATTAAATGCTAAAGTCCACTAAGCAGACAAAGTGATCGCCAGCGCACTGATAGGCTTTATCAGAAATACCTTTGGTAGGTAATGACCGCCTAGCAAAGAAAGATAAACTTTCTCAGGCCTAGGTTACCTCGAGTGATCGCCAAGAGGGAATAAAAGGAAGAATATTCCTTCAACTTTGAACAATGGGGTGACTGCTCGCCAAACGAACCTGAAGTGCCCCAAAGGTCATGAACCATTACAAGAGACGAAGAAAACCGAATTTAAGGCGTCACTATCTAAAACCCTACCAAGAAATCAAGCTCGACTGAAGAAACTTCAATCAAGCTTCGGGGGCAAATGTTGGGTATCGATAGTGACAACCCAATAAGGAAAAGGCCTCGAAGGCCCAATAACCCTAGAGGGGGTAAACCCAAGATATTCAAACTGGATCGACTTAAGTACAAGTCAACTTGGCCCACCATCGAGTGGCCCAGAATCGATACCAAAGTCTCTAGGGACACCAAAGGCTCCCAGACTGCTCGCCATTCTTCACCAGGCCGCGACCTCTCACTGCTCGCCATGGGAGTGCTCGCCCCGAAGAGATCCTTGCCTCTCTCCTCTGGTCCCACTAAACCGTTAATAAGGAAGTGGCCATGATATCCCGCGTATCTCAGTTAAATATTCACTAAAGATTAGATATGGTAACTACAATATCTCGCAGTAACTGCCATATCTTATGATCCGAATCTTCAGCAACACAATATACACTAAGATATTCAGCTGCCTTATACGGTTTGATCACTGCTACCCTATAAATACCTTTTCTTTACATACGTTCCTTACGTTTTGAGATACACACACATATACACATTTAAGCATCGGAGAGGGACTCAGAGACACCCCCTCTGTTGCGCTCCCCTACTCGCAGGTTCACCGGAGTTGAAGCAGAAGCATCTTTCAACCCTCATCTGGCATTCAATTCACTGCCAGGTCAGCATCTCGGATTTCACGATCAAACAGTTCCTATCCCTGCCTTTGAGGAGTTGTTCGATGATGATAGAAAGGGGTTGGACCTTATCTATCTAGAAAGATCCCCAAAACTTCCTCTTTATTCTTCCAAGTCTGCGATAGATGTGTTACTGACTACTGCCGGGATGAAAGTGTTAATGTCGTTTTCTCCAACTAGGTAAATTCGAATTTCGTTAGCTTCTTCATTTTCTGTAGGTGGTTTCGACTTCTTATGCATTCTATCCTCTCAAGAAAGAGCAGGCATCGTCAAAGAAGGTGTAACCCTTCTAAGAAAGAAGGAAGAGTACCATGACCAACGAGGCGATTGACATCTATAAGGGTGTGTTAGCTCATAAATATCTTGTCCATTAGGATCTTATACATTAAATTAACAAAGAGTTATGGTCCTTCCTCCGGTGGACCACCTAGCATATTGTGGGTGCATACTATATATTTTAGGCCTCCAGTCGCAAACAACATGACACCTCTGCGGTAGTCATCCTGTCTGAGCACATTCCCAAAGATTATGAAGAAGAGTCTCCTACTCCCTCACCACCAAGTGCATTGCCCCCATTTCAACCTTCGCAAATGATAAGAAAACGAAGGAACGGAGAAACCCTAACAGAGCACTTAGCAGATCATTTGAGAGAATTGTTTCATTTGCTCTCTCATCACTGCCAATTTATAGGAAACCCTAAGTGGCGAAAATACAATCAGACTTCAAACTACAATAAATATCCAAAGCAATCCTAAACCGAATAAAAAAATACCAGACTCTCTATTATACAGAAAGTACAAGTACGTCCCTAAACAATATATACATAACACATCAGCTTGCTATTTTAACACTCCCCCTCAAGCTGGTATCTTCAAATACATTCCTGAGTCCAAGCTTATCCAGAAGAAAGTAATGTTGTTGTCTTCCAATGTTTTCGTGAATAAGTCAGCTATCCGCTCCACCGACTTAACAAACTTAGTTTGAATCACTCCTGCACTGATTTTCTCCTTGACAAAGTGACAGTCTATTTCTATGTGCTTTATGTACGTTCATGAAATATTGGGTTAACAACAATTTGAAGAGGAGCTTTATTATCGCAATATAACAGTACAACATCACCATGAGAAATATTAAACTTAAATAATAAACCCTTTAACTAAACTATTTCAAAAACAGCAACAACAATACTTATACACTCGGCTTCTACAGAAGACTTGGACACAGTATTCTGTTTCTTTACTTTCGAGGAAATAAGAGAATTTCCTAACTTAACACAAAACCAAAAAACATATCTCCTAGTTTCAAGACAACTGACCCAATCTGAATCATAATAGAGACTAACCTTAAGAGAATTATAAGCAAGAAGAAACACACCAGACCAGGTTGAAACCTAACGTACTTAATAACCCTAAAGGCAGCACCCAAATTAGACTTCTTGGAATATTGCATAAACTGACTCAATTGATGAACCGAAAAAGCTATATCCGACCTAGTTAGAGTAATATACAAAAGTTTGCCTATAATCCTCCTATACACAATTGCATCAGATAGTACGACATCATCCTTTATCGATTTTAAAGATTCATCATATGCAACTGAAGTTAAGGAGATATTAACCTCCATAGGTGTTTTACTAGGTTTAGCTCCTAATAAACCAACCTTGAATATTAACTCAATAGCATACTTTCTCTGTGTCAAAACAATACCTTCTAAATTCCACAAGATTTCTAAACCAAGAAAGTACCTTAACTCACCAAGATCCTTCATCTTGAATTTGTATTCCAGAACTGACTTCAGTTCGACAACTAATTTCTTACTTGTTGGATCGTAAAACCCTAGATGCTGATCTGGCAGTGAAGTAAATGCCAGACAAGGATGGAAAGACGCTTCTGCTCCAACTCCGGTGAACCTGCAGGTAGGGGAGCGCAACAGAGGGGGTGTCTCTGGGTCCCTCTCCGATGCTTAAATGAGTATATGTGTGTGTAAAACTCAAAACGTAAGGAACGTATGTAAAGCAAGGGTATTTATAGGGTAGGAGATCAAACCGTATAAAGGCAACTGAATATCTTAGTGTATATTGAGTTGCTGAAGATTCGGATCGTGGGATATGGCAGTTACTGCGAGATATTGCAGTTACCAAATCTAATCTTTAGTGAATATGTGACCGAGATACGCGGGATATAATGGCCACTTGGTTATTAACGGTTTAGTGGGACCAGAGGAGAGAGGCAGGGCTCTCTTCGGGGCGAGCACTCTCATGGCGAGCAGTGAGAGGTCACGACCTGGTGAAGAATGGCGAGCACTCAGGGTGTCCTCAGAGACTTTGGGCTCGGTTCTGGGCCATTCTATGGAGGCCGGTCCGGTTCGAATGTCATGGGTTTACCCCCTCTATAGTTATTGGGCCTTCGAGGCCTTTTCCTTACTGGGCTGTCACTATCGATGCCCAACATTACTGTTACCAGTAATCAGAAGATCATCCACATATACTAGAAGAATCACAATGTTAGTTCCTTGTTTCTTCGAAAACATAGAGTAATCAAACTTACTCTGATTATATCCACTCTAACTATACCCATTTGTTTTTCAAGGGCTTCACACAACTTTATATTCCACTGCTTAGGTGATTGCTTTAGGTTGTAAAGAGATTTAAGTAACCCGCAAGCCTTATTAGACTTCCCCTGAGTATTAAAGCTAGGAGGCACTTCCATATATATTTCTTCATTTAAATTACCTTGAATATAGGCATTATAAACACCCATTTAAAACAAAAGCCAATTTTGAGCATCTGCAACTGCTAAAATAGATTTGTCTGACCATTTTTGCTATAAGTGCAAGAGTTTCACTAAAATCAATTTTTTCTTGTTGACTATAACCCTTAACTACTAATCTAGCTTTGTATCTTTCAATAGACCCATTAGATTTGTAGTTAACCTTATACACCCACTTACAACTAATTATATTTTTATTCTTTGGTAAAGGAACTAGCAACCAGGTGTTATTGTTCTCAAGAAGAGAAATATTTTTTTTAATGGCTTTTACCCAATTTTTATCCTTAACATCCTCATAATAAGAAACAGGTTCAACAACCTGTGAACTTGTTGCTACAAACCCCTCATACTCTTTTGAGAAATGTAAATAAGAAAGAACATTTGATATAGGATGTGCAGTAGAACAGACCATTGCAGTATTGATAGAAATTTCATAGTCTTGATGCCAAGAGGGAGCTCGTTTACCTCTAGACGACCTCCTATATTCAGTAACAATATCTACATCATTACCCAAAGTGTCATGCATTGGCAAAACTTCAACCTCTGCAACATCATCGTCATTAGTATCGTTTGATTAAGGAGTGCTCACAAGGCATCAATATTTCTAGCATCAGATACTGTCAGTAAAGACTCTAGATATGTCATCACTTATTGATTCAAAAGGAAATATATCCTTTCTAAACAGAACATCTCGACTTACAAGCAATCTTTTAGTTTCAAATCCAGTAGTTTGTAACCTTTCTGAGTCAAGCAATAACCCATAAACACGACATGTATAGACCTAGAACTGAATTTATTAAAGTTGTTCAATACTTTAGCAAAACAAGCATCCAAAAACTTTCAAATGTTTAACATCATGACTTTTTCCAGTTAATTTGTCATACGGAAACATTCCATTCAACACAGTAGTTGGAATTTGTAATATACATTCACCCCAATAACGAACATGCATATTACTTTGAAACCTCAAATCCCTAGCAACTTCTAAAAGGTGTATATGTTTTCTTTCAACCAAACAGTTTTGTTGAGGACTAGGAGTATAGGGGCAACGACTACTTTCATGGATAATTCACTTTTCTTTAAATAGAACATTTAAATTGATTTTCTACTAGGACTAAGAAATGACGAATTACATGAATGGCATCAGATTCATCCCAAGCAAATAAATCCAAGTATTTCTAGAACAGTCATCGACTGTAAAGAGGTATAACCCAACAACTTCTTTACCAATCCCCAACACCGCTCCACTGTAAAGGGCCTCTATAAATACATAGTTTGGATTAAAATAACACATAATAGAACAGGACAACTCCTTGGTAAGTTTTGCCACAGAAATAAGATTATATTTAAAATCAGGAAGATACAGTACATCAGAAAAGGTTTTATCATCACACACAAGATAATCACCCACAACTTTCACAATAGAACAATAACCATTCGACAAATGAACCTTAGAGGATCTAAGTGTCAAATCAGATAACCAATCAATTTTAGAGCTCATATGATTCGTGGCCCCAGTATTTGGAATCCAAAAATCATTTGAAATGCTAGTGGATGGAAAACAAGAATTCCCTGCAGCATTAACCTTTGCCTCAGATTGAGAATCCTTTTGGAGCATATGTACAATCTGCTAAAGGTTCTCTTTGAAGCAGGGGCGGAAACTCCAGAAGGGACCTAAGTAGGTGTGGAAACTCTTGAAGAATTTGGAGCCTTAACAACACTATAAGATTTAGATATAAATTTCCAGCCCAGAGGATAACCCTTCCTTTTGCTACAATGGTCGTAATCATGACCCTTAGCTTTGCAGTATTCATAGGTAAGGTTCCAATTTCTCTTATTTGGTGGTCTTCTCTGGTTGTACTATACTTAGAGAAAGAGGTTAAGCCATCAACTAAGGTTACAGAAAGACCACTTCAAATGCTTCTTTGATTTTCTTATTGAATCAAGACTCCATAAGTTTGATTCACAGAGGACAAGGGTTCTCTCATGACCAAATTGGACCGAACATAAGAGTAAGACTCATTTAGGCCATTGAGAAATTGAAACAGTTTCAAGAAAATGAATTGGTCAAGTAGAATTGGTGAATTAGAGCGACGATTAATTTGATACCATGATAAGAAAATGAAGGAACGGAGAAACCCTAACAGAACACTTAACAGATTATTTGAGAAATTGTTTCATCTGCTCTCTCATCACTGCCAATTTATAGGAAACCCTAACTGGCGAAAATACAATCAAACCATAGACAACAACAAACATCCAAAACAGACCTAACCCGAACAAAATAATAGCAAACTCTTAATTATCCTGAAAGTACAAGTAAGTCCCTAAACAATATACAAATAACACATCAACTTGCTATTTTAACACTCCTCCTCAAGATGATATCTTCAAATACTATTATTGGTGAATTAGAGCGACGATTAATTTGATACCATGATAAGAAAATGAAGGAACGGAGAAACCCTAACAGAACACTTAACAGATTATTTGAGAAATTGTTTCATCTGCTCTCTCATCACTGCCAATTTATAGGAAACCCTAACTGGCGAAAATACAATCAAACCATAGACAACAACAAACATCCAAAATAGACCTAACCCGAACAAAATAATAACAAACTCTTAATTATCCTGAAAGTACAAGTAAGTCCCTAAACAATATACAAATAACACATCAACTTGCTATTTTAACACTCCTCCTCAAGATGATATCTTCAAATACTATTATTGTGTGAATTAGAGTGACGATTAATTTGATACCATGATAAGAAAATGAAGGAACGGAGAAACCCTAACAGAACACTTAACAAATTATTTGAGAAATTGTTTCATCTGCTCTCTCATCACTGCCAATTTATAGGAAACCCTAACTGGCGAAAATACAATCAAACCATAGACAACAACAAACATCCAAAACAGACCTAACCCGAACAAAATAATAACAAACTCTTAATTATCCTGAAAGTACAAGTAAGTCCCTAAACAATATACAAATAACACATCAACTTGCTATTTTAACACTCCTCCTCAAGATGATATCTTCAAATACTATTATTGTCGTTTTAGAATAATATCTAACTCTTTTTCATTTGGTTGAAGACCATATCTCTTCTCAAATGAAGGTTGGAGTGATGGTGAACTCGTCGCGTTGGAAGCTCATGCTCTTAGAATTTCAGAAAACAACTGATGTATGTTGTATTTTTTGTATTATGTTTCTTGTATGTATTACAATGGTGACATGCTATAGATATAACCCTATTACATGGCTATCTAAGCTAAGTGTTACTATCATGTATGTAATATCCTAATACATTTCAATCTAATATTATGTCTTCCTTATTTGATGTTTTCCTAATCTTTCATATTTCCTTATTCTGACATTCCCCATCAAGTTGTGTAGTTGGGTCTCTGATTCTTAACTTGCTCAGCACTTCATTGAAAATCCTTGAGTTTACTCCTTGGTGAGTATATCTGCCAACTGATCCTTGGAGCGAACGAACGACAGTTTGATGATCCTGGCCTCGAGGTTTTCTTTTATGAAATGTTTGTCCACTTCAATATGTTTGGTCTGATCGTGTTGAACTGGATTCTCTGAAATACTTATCGGTGCTTTATTGTCACAGGACATCTCACATGATCCAATCGGGGGGAAAGCCAATTTATGCCATTAGTTTTCTCAGCCATAGCTTTTCTGATAGTAGTCTTATTATCCCACAGAACTCTGCCTCTGCATTTGATAGGGCCACCACCTTTTGCCTTTTACTTTTCCAGGTTACCAGATTATCACCAATAAAGGTGAAATACATGAATGTGGATTGGTGTTTTGAGTTTTAGGATTTTTGAAGGGAAGCGATTTAGAAGATATGTAGTTGTGGCAACAACTTCAGGCCAAAAAAACATGGGTACTTTGGACTCAGTAAGGAGGGATCTTATTATTTCGAGAAGTATGCGATTTTTCTTTCTCCCACACCATTTTGTTCTGGAGTATGTGGATAGGAAGTCTAGTGAATAATTCCTTTTTCTGAATTTTTTTTTCATATGTTGATTGACGAATTCCCCCCCATCATCCGACCATAGGACTTGAATATTTTTTTGAAATTGATTTTGGATCATCTAGAAGAAGTGAGTGAATTTGTCAAACACTTCAGAATTTTGTTTAAAAAATACACCCATGTGTTGTAAGTGAAATCATCAATTAACAACACGAAATATCAGAATGTACTAAGAAAAAAATAAAATCCATACGAGTATTATTTGGCCTAAATGTTTATCTATGACTTTTTGCAAGAATACAAGTCTCACAAAAATGATTATTATTTTTACTCAAAAACAACTTAGGAAATATGAGTTTTAGATAACTCGGGGATGGACCCATGAACAAGCAACACTGAACCTTGTAGAGCCACTTTATCCACGTAGTCTAGACCAGCGCCCTCAGTGCCACGTCCAATAATCAGCCCCGTGTGGATATCCTGTAACATGCAAAAACTGGGATTTATCAACATTTTACAATTCAACTCTTTGGTAGCATGAGAGACGGACAACAATTTATTCAATAATGACGGAACTAGAAGGCAATTTGAAATTTTCAGAGTTGGTGAAATTTATACTGTTCACATCCCAGTCACTAGAGTTTTTCCTCCATCTGCAGTGTTTATAAACTTAATCTATCAGTGCACAATATCCACGAGGTCACAAATATGAAAGGTCATCGTGTCGATTGCTCCGTAGTAAAATATCCATTGACTATTTTTATATTTACACATTTTTAGGGTTGAATTAGCAACTAACAGATAATTCGGGGAGCAATTCACAAAATGCACATTATTAGGACCAAAGAAGCTAGGGTTTAAAGAACAAGGGCTTGGGTGCAATTTCCCAAATAATCTACCTTCACTCCCATTAGTTTCAGTTGCAGCCACTCCTGTGGTTTCCATTATTTGTCTGGTTGCTCTTATCGTCTCAGTTTCCCTTCTCAGCTACGCCGAGAGGCCAAAAGGCTGCTCATCCCTCCTTTCTCTGTGGTTGCTTCCACCTATGGTGCCTCTTCTCTTCTTTGCCAAGAGGCCGAAGGGATTCTACTTCCTCTGTGGATGTTTTCACATATGGTGTCGGTGGCTTCTAGGTTGCTCACCACGGCGACGACGCTACTACGGACTCCTCGATTCTCCTTATGGTTGTCTTCCCACCACTCCGGTACCCAACCAGCTGGATGTACGTCTCCTTTGTGTTCCAAGCCATTCCATAATGAGTATACTTTAGCTTGTTTTTTTATCTGTTTGGGATGACAATCCGCCGATCCTCCCGGTTGTTTTCAACCGGAACTGTGTTGTTCAACCTACGTTTGTTGCGTCTGTCGTGACCTCTGTTTGGGTCTAAAGGACAATTTCTAGTAGGTCTTTGGATTGTTTCTAGTTGAGGTCATTCCTTAGAAGATTGGCTATTGGGAAGGTTAGGTTGTCTTGGTTGAGACCTTAACCTGTTCGGGTTTGGAAAGTGTTGCTCTTGCTATCAGACATGTTGGTCAGTTTGGGGTTGTTCCGGTAGATCATGAGCAAACAAAACACAGTTCACTGTGGCTTGTAAACCTGATATGATACCGTCATAAAATTGCAGAAAACAATTGTTGTATGCTTTATTTTTTGTATTATTTTTCTTTACAATGGTGATACCCTATATATATAACTGTATTACATAGCTATCTAAGGTAAGTGCTACAAAAGTATGTAATATCCTAATACATTTCAATCTAATATTATGTCTTATTTGTTCTTTTCCTAATCTGACATATTTTTCTTATTCTGACACACGTGTGCCAAGGTTGAAAAGGTGATGGACGCGCCACCTCCTCAAACGCTCGCTTTCAGCGAAAGCTGGAGGACGAGCGACGCATGAAAGTTAGCATGGTGTAGGATAGGGGAACTTCCCAAAGTGAATAAAGTCTCAACTCAGTTATCTGAAATGGAGCACAAATTGAAGGTTGACGAGGAGAAGGTGACACTCCTAAATGAGCAACTCCCCAAAAGGCTTGATGAAGTGATGAAGGGGTTTCATTCGGATCTGAGTTTAATGTCACTGTCAAGGTATATTGCAAGAACAAGATTCTTAAACATTTTGGCAATTAATGGGGGTGCAAGCTTTACATGTGGAATATGGCATCGAGGAAGCAATTAATCTTATAGTAGAGGATAAAAAGTTTGATAGACCACTTATGACCCTAATTCTTGATTGCAGGAAATTAATTTTGGAAGCAAATGGAGTAGCGGACGCTATGTCTAAGGAAGCAGTCATCTTGGAAAAATCATTACAAGTTCTTTTGAATCCCTCGCAGGTGTGTTGAAATTTCTTGTATTTGATGGAGTTGCACGCACAACTAATAGAGTTGTCCATAATTAATCCTTTGCAAGCTCCACGGGTTGCACGGGTTAGAAGATCGTGTCAAGTACGGGTTGTATCAAAATATGCTCAACCCAAACACGACCGGTGATTCATGATGGGTCAATTTTCAAGATTCAAACATGACTTGTGGGTCCACGAGTCAATCTGTATGACCCGTGGACTCGTGTCAACTCGTGTAAATTAATCCTTTGTAGTTGTTATTTTTTATTTACTTAACATTTTTTTTTGGCAATCTCCATACTTTCCGATTGGTCGGGTTAAGTCTTTGCAAGCTTATTTGGCCCAATAAATGGAGGAGGAGGTGGCCGCCCAACAAGCGAGACATGCGGAGATTCAAAGTGAACTGAGTTTTCCACTCTTAGCTTAACTGTATATTAGAAGCTCCTTTACTTTGTACTTTGTATATTTTTGAATTTTGTCATTCCTCCTTTATTTTGTACTTTGTATATTTAAAAAATTAGTAGTGTTGGATTATGTTTTGTTTAGCATGTATTATTTTGAAATATTTATTATTTAAAATTTAGGTGATGTTATTATTATATTAAATTTTAAGCTGATTTGACAATTTTTATAAGATTTTTTTATCAAGTTTAATAGAAATATTAATGTTACCTGTACAACATAAAAGTTTTAGTTTAAAAAAGAACTAGTAAATTTACCTACTTCCGCTAGGAGTGGCAATTCGTTTCGACGGGTAACTCGTAGATCGTGTCAAGTATGGGTTGTATCAAAATATGCTCAACCCAAACATGACCGGTGATTCATGATGGGTCAATTTTCAAGATTCAAACATGACTTGTGGGTCCACGAGTCAATCTGTATGACCCGTGGACTCGTGTCATTTTAATTTGTACAGTATGGAATTTGCAGGTCGACCCACGTGACTCGTCGACCCATATGCCTCAATGATTCATGCAACTCACGTGACCAATGCAATCCACGTGACCCATATGACCCACACGACCCATGCGACCCATAAACGTTTATACAATTTATTATAATATATATATTTAGTTATACATATCCACAGGTTGACCCACGGGTCGATAGGTACGACCCAAACTCAACTCCATTATTTTAACAACTTAGATGTATCGTGTCAAAATGACATGTGAGTCCAAAATTTTCGACCAAACATGGCCTATATGCGAGTAGAGGTGTCAATTCGGGTCAACCCGTCGGGTTCGACCCGACCCGACGCACTGTGCGGGTCAACCCGACCCATCGTACTGTGCAGGCCAGGGTTTGCGACCCGAACCCGACCTGGCGGGTCAACCCGTGTGACCCGCCAATAACACATCCAAATATGCAATTGCCAAATATCTCTGAAAATGATGACTCGGCAAGTGCATCCTCCATATTTTTTGTTTTGGAAGGCAAACTAGTTGGAGTTTGTGAACAAGTTACTGCTCCATCCAATCCAATAGGTGGCAAAAAAGAATGCAATTAATGTCAGATGACAGAAAAGAGAAGGAAGGGAGTGAAATGTTATGGGTTAGTTACCAAATTGCATAGCAAACTGTGGAAAAATTAAAGAAGAAGAAAACATATTGAACTACAGCGAGTTATCCTTGTATGAATTGAAAAGGGGAGGTCGACAATCAGTGGTTCGGAATGTTAGGACATATGTATACTTACATATGTTTCAAGGATCAATTTGTAATTTGTGAGAGGGACGAGGTTGCAATTATAGAATAGCGTGGCTTATAAATAGGATGAGTTGTAATAGGATTAACCAATTTTTGAATTGAAGAACAAATTGATTTCTTCTCTACCAAGTAAGCTTTCTTTCTTTCATTTCTGTTTTAATCTGAGGGTTCTAACATGGTATCAGAGCCGCTTCAATTATGCGACTCTGTTAGTCATTGACTCGTCTGCTGCAACTCTAGTTTGTGCGCGTGTTTGCTGTGATTTGGCATATCAGTGTTTGGATCTGTTGATTTTTCAGTTTGTTGAAGTAATGGAAGAGATTATTTCATCATTCGTCAATAAGAAGGTTTCACGGCTCGAAGGAGAAGAGAACTTTCAATCATGGCAGCAATAGGTGTTGTTAGCTATTCACAATCATAATCTTGAAGCTCATCTATATGGAAATGTCACAATTCCAGTTTCAATACATGGACCTAATGGATGCTTCACTTGCTTCATGGATGCTTGCATCTGTTTCCTCTCAAGTCAGACGTGGATTAATTGGATGCATGACAGCGACATCCATTTGGCAAAAGCTGCATAGAGATTTTTCTTCATCATCGACTACTCAGATCATGCATCTGTATGATCGTCTCAAGGTTAGAAAACTTCTGCATCAATCTATGCGAGATTATTTGCTGATTGTGCAATCTGCTTGTGACAGTTTAGCAAGTTGTGGTCACCCGATCGAAGAAATGCAACAGATATCCATTGTTTCTAATGGTGTTAAAGGAAAGTTTGACAATGTCATCTCAGTAATTCATGCCAGCAAGAATCCATATGATATGGTATCAGTTAGCTCTGTCCTTTTAGATGCAGAAACAAGACAGTTTGATCTCCTGTTCGATAGTAATGTATCTGCTAATGTTGTTGTCAATCAATCGTCTTCCCTGAAGAATGAAGCGCCTGGTTACAGTACCAATTATGTATCATCTCTTGCAAACTCAATTACTCAGTCATCTTCTGATAGTCAATTTCAAATAACTAACAATGCTGCATCAAATCAGAATCAGAATTTCAACTCACCTCAGTAGTATAACTCAGGAAGAGGCAGAGGTCGAGGTAGAGGATATGCCTCAAATCGACCTCAATGTCAGCTTTGCGGAAAGTTTGGTCATCTGGTTCACCGTTGCTATCACATGTTTAATGTGAATTTTACTGGTGTTATAGATCCAGGGGCATCATCATCTCCAACTGTGAATCTGTGCTCTTCTCAGTGGGAGGATGCTGGTGAAATATCTTCTCCTATGATGTACTCTTCTTTTACTCAGCCTTCTCATAATCCTTCCTCTAATACATCATCTGTTCAGATTCTTTCATATCTTCCTTCTTACCCGAATGTTTATGCTAATCCTCCTTCTTTTAACTCACATGTTCTCTATCCTCCTCATGTGTACCAATCTGTCAATACTCCTCTTGTGTATCAGTCTCTTATCCTTTTCATCCATCTATGCCTCCATCTATGCCTGGTACTCTTAGTGCTCCTTCTGTAGCTGGCTCTATCTCTGGTGTCACAGGTTTCAACATGGACACTCAATCCTTGGTCAGTCATCCGCAAGCTCATATTGCCTTTATTGCTCCGGTTGTTCAGCATGATGCAAGTTGGTTCCCTGATTCTGGAGCTAGCAATCATCTCACTAAAGCATCTCCAAATCCGCATGCAACATGTCTTCCTTACTCTGGTCAAGGTAAAGTAGTTGTTGGTAATGACCCCTCTCTTAATATCTCTGCCATAGGATTTGCGGTTATTCCTTCTCGTTCTCGCTCTTTTCATCCTCATAATATGCTTTACACTCCTTGTGTGACTAAGAATCTACTTCCTGTGCCACAGTTCGCAAAGGATAACTGAGTTTATTTCGAATTTCATCTGACACACTGTCTGATCAAAGATTCTCAAACTCATCAAGTGCTGCTTCATGGTTATGAGAATGTTGGATTGTATAAACTTGATTTGTCGAAATTCTGACAGTTTTCTTCTGTTAATCAGTGTCGGTTTCTTAAGCCTGGAAGTATGAATAAGGACGTTACTTCAAACTCTGCTGAAATGGAGTGTTTTAATAATCATAAGTGTTGTTCTAGTTTTTCAGATGCAACTGATATGTCTATGAATAAGAACAATGATGTTTTTGTTTCTGATTCATCGATGACTACTTATTCTTCTGTCAATACGTTTTCTATTCATATAGATTCAAATAAGTCTTCTTGGTCGTTTATAACTCCTGAAGTACTTGAGAATAATGAATTCGAATGTTTTGTTTCTTCCTTAAGTGCTCATGATTCATCTTCTCTGTGGCATATGTGTTTGGGACATCCTTCAAATAAGATTCTTGTTAACTTCTTATGATTGCATAATCATCCAGTTTCTCACTCATCCTCGTAATGCACTGCTTGTGTTGTTGGTAAAAGCAAGAAGCAACCATATCATTCTTCTCTATCTGTCGATAAGCCTCCTTTAGAACTTGTGCAAGTTGATCTGTGGGGACCTGCGTCTTGTGCTTCCAATGGTCATCATTATTATCTTAGCATTATAGATGCATACAGTAGATATACATGGATTTATTTCCTTAAAAAGAAAAATGATGTTGCTCAATGATTTATTGAATTTCATAGGCTTGCAGAGAAACAGCTAGGTTATTCGGTCAAAGCAGTTCAGTTAGATGGTGGGGGTGAATTTCAGTTTTTATCTTCATACCTTCCTCAGTTGCATAGCTCATCGCATTACTAGTGCATATTCATCGAAGCAAAATGGAATTGTGGAGCGTAAGCACATGCACATTGTGGAATTGGGTTTAACTCTGCTAGCTCAAGCTTCAGTTCCACTTCATTACTGGTCTGATGCGTTTTTACGGATACTTTTCTTATTAATAGGTTACCTTACTCAAGTTTGCAGAAAATGTCTCCTCATGAAAAACTTTTTACCTCTGCTCCTGGTTACTCTTTCTTGCGTGTGTTTAGTTGCTTATGCTTTCCTCATTTACGTCCATTTCACAAAACCAAACTTGCTCCTCGTTCTGAACCATGTGTGTTCTTGGGTTATTGTGCAAAGTATCATGGTCGTGTTTATACTTCAAGGAATGTTGTGTTTCATGAATCGTTTTTTTCCATTTGCTGATGCTAAAAGTAATTTCTTCACATCTACTGCTCCCACTCAGAATTACACATCTCCTCATTTCTTTATTCCTTGTGATAATCAGTTTAATTTGTCTGTTTCACCTGATTTTGTTCTTCCTCACGATTCTGTTTCTTTTCCTGTTATAACTCCACCATCTTTAGGTTGTCAGTCTTCTCCATCTCCTGATTCTGTTCCACCTAATGTTACAAATTCTTGTGCTCCTTGTTCTGATAATGTTGGTTATTCTGTATTAAATTATGTGTTGCATCCCGTATCTCATTCTTCTTTGCCTTCTGTCTCATATAGACTTTGTGGTTCTCAACTAATTCTGAGTTCTTCATCTCTCCCTTCATCTGATGCTCTTCATGTTTCTTCTAATATTTCATCTCCTTCTAATATTACATATTTTCATCCTTCTAATGTACATCTGATGCTTACTAGATCCAAATCTCATGCTCAACAACATTCTTCTCTTCAGACTTTGCTTACGAATGTTGAGTCTTCTGATGCTTTGATTACCACAGAACCTAAGTCTATTCATCAAGCCCTTCACAGTCCTCACTGGAAAGCAGCTGTTGAAGAAGAATTTTCAGCTCTTCAAGCAAATAACACTTGGTCTATTGTTCAGCTGTCATCCGGTAGGATTCCCATTGGGTGCAAATGGCTTTTCAAGATCAAGAAAAATTCAGATGGATCAATTGCTCGTTATAAGGCTAGATTAGTTGCCAAGGGGTTCTCTTAAAAGCCTAGATTTTATTTTCAGGATACATTTAGTCCTGTTGTCAAATCTGCTACTGTAAGAATTGTTCTATCTCTAGCATTGCCTCACAAGTGGACGTTGAGACAAATAGATATAAACAATGCTTTTCTTCATGGCGATTTATCTGAGGAAGTCTTCATGGTTCAACCTCCTGGTTTTGAACAGAAATCAATTACTGATGTTCCTCTTGTTTGTAAGCTACAAAAACCTCTCTATGGTCTTAAACAAGCGCCATGGGCATGGTTTGAGAAGCTCAAGTCTTTTCTGCTTAATCAGTTGTAGTTCAAGGCATCAGTTGCTGACAGTTGCTTGTTCATCAAACATTGTGAGGTTGGTTCTGTTTTTTTGTTAGTTTATGTTGATGATATTGTTGTTACTGGACCTTCTGCTTTTACTATTTCTGAAGTCATTCATGTTATTAATAAGTAATTTCCTCTTAAGGATTTGGGAAATCTGAGTTATTTTTTGGGCATGGAGGTTTTAGCTACTGATGATTACCTGCTATTGAATCAAAGGAATTATGTGCAAGATCTAGTCTTGAAACTTGGTCTTACTGTTGTTTCTAATTGTCCAACACTGATGACTGGAACATGTCTATCTAAAATCTGTATGGTTACTTGCTCATAAAACTTTGATGATGTTACTCTATATCGCACCACTATTGGAGCTCTTCAACACATATGTGTTACTCGTCATGATATTAATTTCTTGGTAAAAAAATTAAGTCAGTTCATGAAAACTCCTAGTGTAAGTCATTGGAAGGTTGTTTTGCATGTTGTTAGATACTTGAAAGGTACAATTGATCATGGTCTTATAATTCGAACTAATTTGTTTCCTGTAAAAGAGATTTCCTTAACTTCTTACTGTGATGCAGATTGGGGTGGTGATATTTCATATCGTAAGTCCATTTCAGGTCACTATCTGCTATTGAATGGAAATCTTGCTCGATCTAGTGCTGAGACAGAGTTTCGTGTTGTTGCCAATGTAGTGTGTGAGATTATATGGGTTAAATCTTTGCTTACTGAGATGGGTCTTCAGTTATCTTCAGTTTAAGTGGTTTGGACTGATAGTACTAGTGTTGTAGCTTTGTCCGAAAATCCGATTCAACATTCAAAAATGAAACATGTTGAAATAGATCTGTTTTTTGTTAGAGAGAAAGTTAACTCATGCTATGTTATTGTTAATTTTGTTCCATCCATTGAACATGTAGCTGATATTCTCACTAAACCTTTGACTGAAAAAATGTTTGTGCCTTGCAGGAAGAAGCTGGGGATCTTTTCTGTGGAAGAGTTGATGGATCATCATCTACATGAAGGTGTTATTCCAATGTATGAGTCTAATCCAGATGCTACATATGAGTAACTTCTGAACTTCTGTACTTTGTTTGTACTTATGTACTTTGTTGGTACTTCTATCTATGTTGCTTTAGTATTCTAGTGGTTGTTTGTATTGATCATTTTCAAGATAGTTTATTTTGGTTATCTGTCCTGTCAATGTTTTGTTGTTTTTTCTTTCTTTTGACTCAGTGTATTGATTGAAGTACTGTCTTTTTCATGTTGTTTAAATCATTTTCTAGCACTTATAGATTCATTGGTTGTTTTTTGTTTTACTACTATGGTTTACTATATGATAGGTTCATGCCTTGTTTTCACTTATATTCCACATGTGTGGTGCAATGGTTAGTGTTTGTAGTCCAAAAATGTTTTGTTGTCTGTTCTATTCCATTAATGAGAGTTGTTATTTCAGTTGTGGTTTAGAAAAAAAATCAAATTAAGTTAGTGAGCATATTGAGATATATCTCCTTGGCATAAAACATGGGTTGATTCCAAAAATAGAATACAATCTCAAGAAAAGGTTAAGATACTTCAGATTGTTTCTTGAGGGAGAAAAGAAAAGGGCTCAAACCCATCAACCATTGTTGATAAGATAAGGGCTCAAACCCTATTGTCAAGGAGTGTTTCAGATCAGATGAAATCAGTCTGAAAAAAGAAAGAAAGAAAAGAATGAATAAAAAGAAAAACAATCAAGCAAAATCAAGTTTGAACTACACTATCAGAGCATATTCTGTTTCGAATGGAATAATATCAATCATTGATCTTTTCTGGTTCAAACTCTAGTTGTCATGTCCATTTGTTAGAATGTAAGTGTGCAGGTGTGTGTATCTTGAATATGGTTTCCATGTGGTATAATAAAGATCAGATCTTTGAAGTATATGTGTTGTGGATGATTTAAATACATATGAATAATATTGTGCTATGATGACATACTGAGTCATGTATGATCAGTAAGAATGAGAAATTATTCAAGATTGTTGTACAGTTTTGATAAACCAGATGATGGTTGTTTTGTTTATGAAAAATACTCCATCATTTAGTTATATTTAGCAGAAGAAGATGGATGCTCTTAGAACAGAAGTCAGATTTCATTTTAGTTCATAGCAGCAGAAGATGGATGCTCTCAATCATTTTGTTCAGATTTCATATTTAGTGTAATCAGCACTGTAGCATCTTATCAGAAAGTCAAATTCAACATATGGTGTATCATCAGCATATGGCATATCACTTTGATTTGAAAAAAGAAGAAAAGAAGTTAAGAGTTCAATCAAAATCAAAAATTAGATCTTGAATAGGGAATGTTAGGACATATGTATAATTACATATGTTTCAAGGATCAGTTTGTAATTACTGAGAGGGACTAGGTTGCAATTATAGAATAGTTGTCGGTTATAAATAGGATTAGTTGTAACAGGATTAACCAATTTTTGAATTGAAGAACAAATTGATTTCTTATCTACCAAGTAAGCTTTCTTTCTTTCATTTTTGTTTTAATCTGAGGGTTCTAACACAGAAACTCAGCTCCCCTGATCATCACCAAATCGTAGGGATGATATAACAACTTCTGCAGATTCATCATCAAAGTACACATCCTGCAATATTAATGTTTGGTGTGGAGATTTGATTTTTGGTTTTCTCCATCAAAGTTGTATAGGTCCACCCCCTAGCCCCCCCCCCCCCCCCCCCCCCCCCCCCCAATTACAGATTTATGAGCGAGGATAGGCAAGGCAAGATATTCAAACGGTTTACCTCATTTGTCAAGATGCCCGACAACACGAGCAGCAAGCGAAGCGAGCACAGCCATGAGCAAGCGAGACAAACACCAAGTAGGCGGCAAGTAAGACGAGCTACACAAGTACTAAGCTGAGCAAGCAGGTCGTAGGTGAGGCGAGGGCTACAACGAGCTGGGCAGGCGAACCATAAAGAGAAATCGAGACTCAAGAAATGCGAGAAGTGAGAAACTCTCTAATCTGTGACTGTATTTAGAATTGGTTTAGTTTTTTACAATGGGTCGTGTTCGGGTCATGCGGGTCAACCTGGACCCCGACCCACCATTTGTGACGAGTCAACCCGAAAATGACCCGCCACACATATTTTGTGACCCGAACCCGGGTCATTTTTGGGTCGGGTCATATTTTGACAGTTCTATGTACGAGTCACTCATAGGTCATGTACAAAATTAATAGCTCTAAGTGCAGCTAGTAATGTGGCCTATTATGTGAAGTATAAAATTTTAACCTGAAATGTAATTTTTCAAGACAGGCGGTGACTGAAATTCTGTAGTGGCGTTGGCATCCAGTGTTATCAGATCGGACCAGACAAGCAGTTCGACCGGGAACCGAACCCCGGTTTAGTTTGGTTCGTCTAAAAGACCGAAATGCATATGAACAATGTTTGAACTGGGTTGGACCGACCGTTTTTTCAAAAACGAATCGATTTTGTTTTCGGTTCTAGTTTTTTGGGGGTTAAATTTTTTGGGTGGTTCTCTTCGTTTCAACCGAGCAACTTCAACCGGTCGGTCTTCAAGTGTAGGTTTTATTTCCAATTCCAATTCATTTCGTCGACTTCACTTCCCGCTGAATCCATCCATCGTAGCCTACAGATCTCCCACTGTCAATTCCCTCGTCTCTTCTCCAGATTCAACCAATAGGACTGCGACCATTGAGAGAAACCTAACCTACAACCACCACAGTTCCGTCTTTATCGTCGTCCCTGTCGCAAATAATTGTTTCGATTTAATCGACAATCTCTGTCGACGGTTAGCTCTTGCACCTAAGGGAAATATTCTGAAAGTCGAGATGGATTCTGACCCGCTACTCACTTCGTTTATCGTCTCCGGCCCGCTTCCACAGTGGAAGAGCCCGTCGTCGCTTGAACCGCTCAAGATCCCTCTTTTCCCCCATCAATATGTCACAACCGAGCCCCAAAGTGTGTTCTACGGCGTTGATGATGAGTTTCGGAGCCGTGTCAAGTGGGGGTATCAAAACGATGATCGGATACTGATTTCTGCGGTGGTCACTGGTTTGAGCGGCTATGCTCCGGTAGCGAAGAGGCAGAGGTTCGAATGAGACAAGATGGATATAATATTTTTAATTACAATATTTTTTAATATAGATTATTATAATAATATAGAACAAATCATAACGTTAGGTTTAGTATTGTGAATCCACAATACTAAACCTAACGTTATGATTTGTAGGTCGTCATCTGCACTTCCTCGAGCATGATGTGTTGGTCGTCATCTGTGGAGAGGGAAATCAGGGAGTCGAGTTTACGGCCTAGGATATGGTACTTTACGTTGAAGGTAGCGAGAATCGATAGGAAGGGGGAGAGGTGAGCGATAAAGGAGGAGAGTGAAGCGGCGGCAAAGATGGAGACTATGCGAGTCTCGCCACCTGAGTAGAAAAGAGCTTTCCGGTTGGGGTGAGGGATTATGTGTTCACCGTAGATACACATCAGTCGTCTACCTCTACTACTTTGTGCCTTCTATGTTATTTTCATTTTTTTTCTTAAGAATAATTAACCACATATTGAATCGGGTTCGACCGGGAATGACTGGCCGAACCGAGAACCGGCCCCTCGCCGGTAGAAGGCCGGTCCGGTTCTGTAACAGTGTTGGCATCTTTCCTCTATCACTTTCCGACGTTTCCGTTGGGAAGCATCTCCCCCTGGTTTCCTTTTTCCTCATAATATTCACCTTTCCAGATTCATCATCATATTCGCTAGCTTTCCGCACCTTTCTATACTAGAACGTTCTCCATCGATCTTCTACTCTCCCATGTCGCTCCCACTCTGCCAGACCTCTAATTTTGTTTGCTCACTCTAGTTATATACACATCTTCCTTTCTGGGTAAGTCTCTTGTTTGAATAATTACTTAATTCGTTTCCGTCACCACTGATTCTAGTGCGAATGCTTCGATTTATGCGGTTGTTATCAATGTACCACCTTGTATTTCAATTTTGGCAGACTTTTTGTGTCGGATTTGACGTCTGGATGGATACTCTTAGTTTGATTACCTTGTTTACTGAGGATACACTGCTGCAGAGCTTGTATTTCGGTTGCAATACTGTTCTTTGGGTTTCTCTTGTGCATTCGATTTGCACCGTTGAAGCTAGGCGTGTCAAAATTTTACACCGTCGGTTGATTCTTAAGGATGAGTTATTGCTTTGCTAGTGTTGAGCAATCAAATCAGTTGCCTGTTCTGAACAACCACACACTGTTTTTCTTTTCTTTTGAATAAGCAAGTTTCTGCTGATTCATTAGAGAATGTGTGTGATTGGCTGGACATCGTTTGGTGAGGGCATTGTGTCTCGAAGTTAGGTGCATTATTCATTTTAAAAATGTATGAAATTGAGTTAGGCTAGCAAGAATGATGATGATGATTTTTAAAAGGGAAAAGTATGAAAAACCACCCGGATATTTGGTTTTTTTAGCAACTGGACCCGGATGTTTTTTGTCGCAATTAATAAGTGTCGTATGTTTCATTTTGTTTGTAATACCACCTTCCGTCAATTTGACCAGTTAAATGTCATGTGCCTTACACGTGACACCGTTAAATTTGAACTGAGTCGTGTAAAATGACAAGTATACCCCTGGCATCCCATCACCTTCTTCCTTCGGTTATATGTTTGTATTCCCTCCTCATTGCTGCAGTTCAATGTTACTGAATCAGACAGCTATTCCCTCGTGACCTTTCTTCAATTCTGAGTGTCGATACAATGATTTCCCCTACTCTCTGATTCTGCTTCACTTTTGCTCAGGATGTTCAAGGTTCAAGTACCAAGGGAAATTGTGGAACTCATGGCAAAGATTCAGCATGTCCGTTTATATGATGCTGCCAAAAGCAAGAAGAAGCTGAATTCTTCATTGCACAAGCCAAGCACAGTGAAAGAGCAACTTCACTCAAAAATTACAAAACTGAGCAAGCACAAGATGGTTAGTTTCTCCTCACAAGTGACAACCAATCAAATGAGCACAAACCCATCAGCAGAGAAAGCTCATAATCCAAAGAGCTGTAGTGCTTTTACGCTATATCAGAAAGGTTGTGACAGTGTTCCTGTGAGACACAGATCCTTTGGAGCTATTGACAACATAAAAGAAGCAGTTGGTGCCTGGTCCTCTGTAATGCTTATGAACAGTCCCCCTCAAGAACGCGTGAAGTTCCTGGATTTTAAGAATGCCAAGCCTGAAAAGTAGAATCACAAAAAGGACTTGCATTTGGAACCACCACCTTGTTATCCTCCAAGGAAAAACGGGTTGAATCTTCAAAATCAGTTTGGACTGCCAGAGGATTTCTACTCCAATGAAAATATACCAGCAATGCATTTGCTTAGCCTCATGGATGCAGGGCGTAAATCGGGTCAAAACTCTGGTTTGAATGGAGCACCTTCTAGGTTTGAGAAGCAGCAGCATTCTCCTCTTCTTCACGAGCATCATTATAAAAAGTCGGGGCGCTATCCATCGTCGGCTTTTGCTGGGATGAATTTTTCAGTGTATGATAAGGTAGATGACAGGTCGAATCATACATTGCTGGATTATCGCTCACATACAGCAACTTGTGATGAGAACACTTGTGATGAGAACACTTCTTCTTGGTTGCTTCAAATATACATGCTAGGGGTATTTTAGGTATATAGCATTGTAATTACATCACGTGCAAAACATGTGACTTCAAATTAACGGAATATGAAACGAAGTGACGGAAAGGCTTACTTACCAACAATTGCAAACATATGGGTCTAAAGACAAACTATATGGGTGCAATTACCAATCTGGCGAAACATCCGGGTGGTTTTTCATACTTTTCCCTTTTTAAAATGAATATTCTGAAGAATGAATCAGGTAAAAACATAATCAAACAGCACAACTACGTATTGTTAATTAGAGAAACTGCTACTGGACATACCTGTTATCCGGTGTCTTGGTATTGAAAAGTATTCAGTGTTTTCCGTTTACCATATCGATTCTTGGTTCTTAAGATATTTGTTAACCACTACATGAATGATATATGCTTTCTGATGGTTTGTTTTCTCTCTTTTTTTCCAGATTTTCTTATTGGCTGAATCAGCAAATTCTTTAAAGAGACTCTCCAATTGGTTTGGTGCTTGAGGAGCTATGCAGCTATATCATCACCCATATTCCTTAGATAGCCAAAAAGTGAGGTTGGCATTGGAAGAGAAAGGAGTCGACTACACTTCATACCATGTGAATCCGATCACGGGAAAAAACTTAAGCCCCACCTTCTTCCGAATGAACCCGACTGCAAAACTCCCTGTACGGTTCTCACATCATCTTTGACACCATTCAGTATGTCCTTCACCTTAAACCCTAAACCTTACATACATATATCATTCGTCAATTGATCTATTACTTTTCCCTAAAGTATCTGTACGCTTGGAAAATTTTAATCGTTTGGTCAAGTGCTAGAACTAGAAGGAGGATTTGGGTCCTCCAGTATAATGGATTTGGGAGTTTGTTGGTCTGAAGATTGAAGGCGATTCCGATGGCTCTTTGCCACCACTGAGAAATACACTCATCCATTAACGAAGGTATTGAGGACTGAGAAGCTATGGAGGAAAGAAAGGTATGCGTCTAGAAACTGAATTCGAGCAGAATCTTCTCAAAGATTCGATGTCTAGCATCCTGGAAGATCTTCAAAGGAATCACTCTATATAGAGACAAGATCCTCCCCCTATATATTTCTTTACCAGGAACACTTAACTCAGACCTCGGGAAGCTGCTCCGCGACCAATACGTGAAGACACAGTACAAGGTTGTCTCTGCGGAATCTGCTTACATGTACCCAAAAATTAGAGATGAACTTCACGAAGAAGAAGAGAGGAAAATGGGTATTTCATTTAATTAAATAGTCACTAACTAGGAAAAGTAACGGTACATATTTTAACCAAAAATAATGTATAACATATTCAAATGTAAAAATAATAGTGACTAAATAAGTTTGAACTAAAAGTAATATGTACAAACATAGGTCACCAAATAAATAAAGCTTAATAGTTTTAATGGTATTTTATGTTTGATCTATGTTATTGAATAGTATCTTAATATTTTTTTTGTTAACGGAACAATCTTATGTTTGAAAATGTTGTCATTTATTCTCTCTGTTAGTCTTAGTTACAATTTTTTGTTAAATGTTCCCGTCACTTGCATATGTTGTGTCAAATTACCACCATGTCAGCTTCATGTCATTTCTACGCAAATATATAATATAATATTTAATTTAAATATAATTTATACAATAAAAAATATATAATTTTCAATTAAAAGTTCTAATAAATTATAAAAATTAAAAATTAGGAACAAATGAAAATAGAAAACATAATATTTTTTATTTAAAATTAGAAAATTAAATAATAAATCTTAAAATATAAAATTAATTTAAAAAATAGAAGAAGAAAAAAAGAGTAGGCTAGGACCCTTGATCCAATTGACCAAGTCAGGGTAGAACCCATTTTTTAGTGGAAAAAAAAGCTTAGTGAACTTTTAACCATTTGATATAGGGCAAAGTCGGTTGATTTCTCTCTTAAAATGTTACAAAAATTGCACAAATAACATTTATATTATGCATTTTATACATTAACGAATCCTCCCTTAGATATTATGATGTTTTTGATGTTTGATAGTTAATGGAAATTCACTACTACAATAGTTAAAGATAATTAGTTATTTGCTTTTGTTTTGTGGTTGTTTCTGATTTACGGGGAAAAAAAACTAACAGTAGGAGTGACAAAACCAACAAAGCTTTTGATAAATTACGTGGATGTTATTGTGTAACTTTTTTTTTTTTACGTTTTAACATAAAATTCAACGTAGTTTTCACTTTGCTAAGTGATTGTAATTTCAATTTACTTTTGGTCGAGAGTTTGATTTTTTTTTTTTAGTAATTACCCCTCCTAAAACTATATTCTTTCAGATACATAGAAATAATTTCAAAGATCTCTTCATTCATGTGGTGCCACCACCAACATCTCCACCACTAGCGAAGAAATCATACTCTGGATGAAAAAGATTCAAGGGTGGGCGTGGGATCCGAAATTCTTCACTCTCTCCCATATTCCCTCAAAGTACCCCCTTCTTGTCTCCAAGTTCATAAGACAGGTCCTGATTTCTCGAATGGCAGACTCTCCCGACCTCGCAAGCTCCTACCACACAAAACTCAAAGAAGCTTACGAACCCAGAAGTTACTAACCAGAGCAGAGAGCAACTTTTAAGAATTCTTGATGATGCAGAGGAGAGGCTTAGCAGAACACCCTTTTTGGTCGGGAAAGAGTTCAGTATGGCTGATGTTGTGTTTATTCCTGTACTGTCTTGAATATCACTGTTGGATTAGGAAGATAGTTTATAAATGGTAGGAGACCAAATGTGGCCAAGTATTGGGCGATGGTAAGGAAGAGACCGAGCTATAAGAAGGTTATTGGTGGGTATTTTGGTGGGTGGAGGAAGTACAGTACGTTGATTAAGACGTGGTGTTTTGTTCGTATCAGGACACTACTCAACAAGTATTGATCTCCATTATATTCCACCTTGCATTGCAAGTTTTAGTTGCTTCGATATTTTCTTTTTGTATTGCTTTGGTGTTTAGCAGATGGTGTTTTGTTGAAAGTTTAACGCTTTGGAACTGTAGAGTTATGGAGGTTAGGTATTGGAGTCTGAATAATATGTAATGTTAGATTATGTATTAATGTACGCGTCTCGCGGTTCAACCAGTAGACTTTATTGTACTGTGTTTCTCCATGTATACGTATTTTGTAACAGTAACCATCATTAATACAAATGACCCAAACCGCGTGGAGGTTACCTAATTGGGTGTTACCACGAAAATTTGAGTTTCATCTCTCCATTTCCTCTGTAGAAAAACTGAGTATTCCTTCTCAATCCTAAGTAATTTCTTCATCCGATTGAGTGTTTGTAGAGAATCAATCCTAACAACTGGTATCAGAGATAAGGAGACTCAATGCGATCATTGAAGATGGAGAGTTCGAAGTTTGGAATCGAGAAGTTAGATGGATCCGATTTCGGTTTCTGGAAGATACAGATCGAAGATTATCTGTACCAGAAAGATCTTCACGAACCCTTGATCGGGGTGAAGCCTGATTCCATGACAGAGGAGCAGTGGAAGCTGAAAGATCGCCAGGCCCTAGGGATGATCCGGTTGACCTTGTCGAAGAACGTGGCGTTCAACATCGTCAAGGAGAAGACTACGGCCGATCTGTTGAAGGCGCTATCAAATATGTACGGAAAGTCATCGGCGATGAACAAGGTACATTTGATGCGTAGATTGTTCAATTTACAGATGTCTGAAAGTGGATTTGTTGCTGATCATATCAACGAGTTTAAATGATTGTGAGTCAATTGAGTTTTGTGGAGATTAACTTCGAATATGAAATTAAAGTCTTGATTTTGATGTCATCTCTGCGTGAGTCGTGGGATATTGTTGTTGTTGCAATTCCCGTGGTTCTGAGAAACTGAAATTCGATAAAATCCGAGATGTTGTTCTCAGTGAAAGTATTCGCAAACGCGAAGTGGGAGATTCTTCGGGTAGTGCTCTCAGTGTGGACAGAAGGGGGAGAAGCAATTCGAAGGGCCAAAATCAACATGGTCGATCAAAATCAAAGAATCGAGGAAAATCTCTGAACAAAGCCAACATGATTTGTTGGAATTGTGGAGAGAAAGGCCACTATCGGACAACCTGTAAGAAACCCAAGAAGAAGCAGAATAAGAAATCAGGGGATGATACAGATTCTATAAATTCAACAGAAGATATTGGGGATGCTCTAATCCGTAGTGTGGACAACCCGGTTGAATCCTGGATTTTGGATTCTGGTGCATCCTTTCATTCGTCTCCAAGAAAGGAATTGTTTCAAAATTTCAAGGCTGACAACAAAGCATTGGAGATTGAAGAAAAAGGGGATGTCTGCATAAAGACTCCATCGGGAAACCAGTGGACATTGGAGGATGTCAGATATATTCCTGGACTCAAGAAGAATCTGATCTTTGTTGGTCAGTTGGATAGCACAGGCTACGCAACAAAGTTTGGTAAAGGTTCGTGGAAGATTGTAAAGGGTGCTATGATTGTAGCTCGTGGCACGAAATCTGGAACCTTATACACCCCTGTAGGGTGTATAAATATAACTAATGTTGCTGATAGTGTTTCTGGTTCATGTTTGTGGCACAACAGACTTAGACACATGAGTGCTAAGGGAATGAAGATGCTGGTTGCAAAATAAGATTTAGAAGGTCTGAAGTCTGTTGATATAGGTCTTTGTGAGAGTTGTGTTATAGGAAAACAGAAACGAGTCAGCTTCATAAATACTCCTAGAGAATCGAAGAAAGTGCAGTTGGAAATGGTCCATACAGATTGTAAACACCTGATTTTGGCTCATGGTCAAATAACGTACGCAAGCAATCGAGCCAAGAGGAATCGACATTTTAAAAAAAGAATTAAATTAATTTTTTTTTTTTTAAAAACAACAAATATTAAATTAATAAAAAAAAATCTGAACGTGGAACATGGCCACATGGCCATGTTCCTATTTTTGTACAACTTGGTCTTTTTTATTATTTAAAAAAAAAATAAAATAAAATAAGATGCAAATTGTGTATAAATAGAGGAGAAGTGTCGTAGGATGAAGGGGAGTTAGTGAAGGAATTGAAGAGAAATAGGGAAGAGAGGAGTGATTAGAGAGAGTAAAAAAAAAAGTGAAAAAAATATATCGGTAATTATCGATCTCGGTTTCTCTTACGGTGTTTAAGTTCCGAACAATTTAGGTATATTTTTCTTTCATTTAATATTGTATTTGTATTTTCTAATGTTATTATTTATGTTATAAAAAACAAAAAAGAAGAAGAGTTTATATACATATATTATATATTTATGTATAATATATATTTATATTATGTTTATGTATTACTATATATATATCTATATGTATAATATATATTTATATTATGTTTATGTAATACTATATATATCTATATGTATAATATATATTTATATTATGTTTATGTAATACTATTATATCTATATGTATAATATATGTTTATATTATGTTTATGTATTACTATATATATTTATATTATGTTTATACTATTATATCTATATGTATAATATATATTTATATTATGTTTATGTTATCTATTTATCTATATGTATAATATCTATTTATATTATGTCTATGTAATACTATATATATATATTATGTATTATGTATAATATATGCATATTATGTATATGTGAAAAAAATTTCAAAATTGACTTAGGTCATTCCCAAACTTTGATGAAGGTTACAACTCGGTCCTTGGACTCTCGGGTCATTTCTTGGACGTTATCGATTGTTATAAACCAAACCGGAAAAGTTTTGGGCCATTTGTGCAAATTGTTTTTCTTAATTCAGCTCTAACAAAAAAATACAATTGGATTTCTAAACTTTTCTAGACATTCCATGATTTCTAAAAATGTTACAAATAAGTCTAGAATAATTTTCGGGTTATTTTTAGAATTTTACCAAGTATTACAAATAAATCTAGAATAGTTTAGGGTCAATTCTGTAATTAAAAAAATATATTTTCAGTTAAGTTATATTTTTTTTCGAAAATTACAATTTTTATTCCTAAATTTTTCTGGACATTCCATGACTTTTCAAAATGTTACAAATAAGTCTAGAATAATTTTCGGGTTATTTTAGAACTTTACCAAGTGTTACAAATAAGTCCAGAATAGTTTAGGGTCATTTCTGCAATTTTCGAAAATATTTGTCCAATTCAACTCAAATTTTTATAAATTGCATTTTGGTCCCTATATTTTTTTGGACATCCTATAACTTCTTAAAATGGGACAAATTAGTCCAACGAGCTTAATATTTTCAAAAATTATTCGTGCATGTTTTGACACGTTTAAAATGGCTCGAGAGTTAAACCATTTTCTTTCGAGCACGATTAACTTTAGTTCTCTCTTGATTATTTGAAATAAAAAAAAATTGTACATGGTTTGTTTAATTTAAAGAAAATGCATGGAGTTTTTTTTTGGGCCAAGCATGATTAAAACGGGCAATTCGGGCAAAATTGAAAAACATTTCAAAAGCAAATTAAAGTACCGAAAAGGGCGGATTATAAGCTCACGAGTTTTTAAGACGTAATTGTAAACACCTGATTTTGGCTCGGGATCATAATACCGTATGAGAGGAATCGAGATTTGAAAAATATTTTAAAAAAATAATAAAAAATTCCAACGGTGGAAAATTGTCTCTTTTCCACCGATTTTATTTTTTTATTATTAAAAAAAAAAGTTTTTTTTATATTATTAAAAAAAAAAAATTATTAATTAATTAAATATGTGTACATTTTCTCTATAAAATGAGGGTAGCTTCAATGAATGAAGGGGGGCTTCAAGGAAGAAATGCTACGGTGAGGAGCTTCAATTAGGAGAGAATGAGAGAAAAAAAAATAAAAACAAAGTGAAAAAAAGAGAGTGAAAAATACCTATAATTATCGGACTCGGTTCCTCGTACGGTATTTTAGCCTCCCATGAGTTAGGTATATTTCTCTCATCTTCAATATCATATTTTGTATTTTCTAAATGTGAAATAAAATTGAGAGTTTATATACATATATTATCTATTTATGTATAATATACTTGTTAATATATATATATATGTGTATATTATATATTTATATTATGTTTATGTATAATATATATTTATATTATGTTTATACTATATATATCTATATATATCTATATGTATAATATATATTTATATTATGTTTATGTATTATTATTATATCTATATGTATAATATATATTTATATTATGTTTATGTATTACTATATATATTTATATTATGTTTATACTATTATATCTATATGTATAATATATATTTATATTATGTTTATGTATTACTATATATATTGATATTATGTTTTTACTATATATATCTATATGTATAATATATATTTATATTATGTTTATGTATTACTATATATATCTATATGTATAATATATATTTATATTATGTTTATGTAATACTATATATATCTATATGTATAATATATATTTATATTATGTCTATGTTATCTATCTATCTATATGTTTAATATATATTTATATTATGTTATCTATCTATCTATATGTTTAATATATATATATATATATATATTATGTATATGTGGAAAAAAACAAATTTCAAAATTGACTTAGGTCATTCCCAAACTTTGATGAAGGTTACAACTCGGTCCTTGGACTCTCGGGTCATTTCTGGGACGTTATCGAGTGTTATAAACCAAACCGGAAAAGTTTTGGGCCATTTGTGCAAATTGTTTTTCTTAATTCAGCTCTTTAAAAAAAATATACAATTGGATTTCTAAACTTTTCTAGACATTCCATGATTTCTAAAAATGTTACAAATAAGTCTAGAATAATTTTCGGGTTATTTTTAGAATTTTACCAAGTATTACAAATAAATCTAGAATAGTTTAGGGTCAATTCTGTAATTTTAAAAAAATATTTTCAGTTAAGTTATATTTTTTTCGAAAATTACAATTTTTATTCCTAAATTTTTCTGGACATTCCATGACTTTTCAAAATGTTACAAATAAGAATAGAATAATTTTCGGGTTATTTTAGAACTTTACCAAGTGTTACAAATAAGTCCAGAATAGTTTAGGGTCATTTCTGCAATTTTCGAAAATATTTGTCCAATTCAGCTCAAATTTTTATAAATTGCATTTTGGTCCCTATATTTTTTGGACATCCTATAACTTCTTAAAATGGGACAAATTAGTCCAACGAGCTTAATATTTTCAAAAATTATTCGTGCATGTTTTGACACGTTTAAAATGGCTCGAGAGTTAAACCATTTTTTTTCGAGCACGATTAACTTTAGTTCTCTCTTGTTTATTTGAAAATTAAAAAAAAATGTTTGTACATGGTTTGTTTAATTTAAAGAAAATGCATTTTTTTGGGCCAAGCATGATTAAAACGGGCAATTCGGGTAAAATTGAAAAAAGTTTCATAAGCAAATTAAAGTACCGAAAGGGCGGATTATAAGCTCGCGAGCTTTTAAGACGTAATCAAACCCCCGAACTCGATTCTCTGGACGTAGACCTTTCTAAGCCCTAGGATGTTAATTTCATGTACCCTAGGCAATTTTAGGATTCCGATTAGCCTTCAATTAATCGGTGGCGACTCTTTCAAATTTTTTCGGTCCGGTTGATGACCCCGCTCGACCGGACCCTTCGCTCGCCAAGACCCGGCATTTTCAAAAACGAAAATAAAAAAATATTTTTCCAAAACGGGTCGGGAAAGTCGGATCCGACGTCCGACAATTTGGCGACTCTGCTGGGGACCTCTTTTAGAGGGTTTAAGCTTTGTCATGTTTGCTTTGCCATATTATATTTTGCCATATCCGTTTTGACCGTTTGCTCATGCTTGCAGTTTCAAATTTTGTCCCAAAGGCGATGTAATTGTAATAAGTAAAAAAAAAAAAATTCTTGTTTTGCACACACCACGTTGGTTACCATTACCCGCTCGGACCTAGAGCACATTAAGAGCTTAGGGAGTTTAGTAGGGGAATGCGCCCGGAGCGGTTTGGACCGCCGGCACGCACCCAAACAACTCAACTCGATGATCGGAATGGGCCCGTGATCCTCTTTAGGGGGTGAGGTTCCGCTGGTTCAGAGGACCTAGAAATCTCATCCATTTAGAACAAAAGCTCCACACCGTGTTTAGTCTTTACCCGTTTTGTGTGTATTTCCATATTTTGGGCTCGACTAATGTAAATGAGAATTCGGCCCAAGTATTTGGATATGAGATTGGCCCACGACCCATGAAGAAATTTGGCCCATGAACAAGTTTGGCCCATTGATGTAAATGTGTTTTGCTTTGGCCTTAGATCATGACATGTATAGGATTGGGCCTTTTGTATTATATATTCCAGACTGTTGTAAATGTAATACGAGTCTTACTAATGAAGTTAAATTCTCGCACTTGCATTGCATTTTTCAAAAAAAAAAAAAATATGTAAGCTCCGTTCATTCAATCTTGTATCCTTAAGACGTTTCATGCACCATCTTTGGTAAGGATGAAAAAAAAATCATTGCCCTCACATTAAGGTCATACAACCCCCTACGGTCGAAATTGTCTGAATATGGTAAGTCATGACAAAAGAGAATCAGAAATACGTGAACAAGAAGATTGACGAGGTTCACGAGCTCGTAAACTACAAAGTCAATCGGATTCTACTTAATGCCTTGTCTGAATTCTGGAATATGGAAAACGCGTCCGCGTGATTAACAACAACGGAATACGTTCACAAGTTCCATTCGACATCAGCAAGTCCGTCTTTCAACCCAGATTAGATAATCAGGGATAGACTCCAACAACCACCGTCATTCTGGCAATGTTGGAGCAATTTGGGAAAATGTGGGGGCAACGTTGCTAAGTCGAATGACACCCTTGAACAATTCATACAAAGAACGAGGCAAATAAAAATATTTTCAAAATACATGTCCTCGACCTTCGTTCGAACCAAGGAACAAGCAACAAATGCACTCAATGAGCTACGTCGTTGTGTGAAACGTCTTAAGAACTAGACATTGATTGGCCAAATCATTATAAAGTATTTTTGAAAAAAACTTTTGCCATACATGCAATCAAAGTCTACGAATGGAATGAACGGAACATGCAGAATTTTTGATTGATTGTGTATTCATCCTTCTTACTACGGTATTTTGGATTTAGGTTTCCGGAAATCCATGCGACATTCGATGACTCCAGCACCTCAAAAACACGAGGAGAAATTCATCAAGCTAAAGCAAACCATGCACACCATGAGTTCCCGCACAGTGCAGTCAATCGTTGGCATGACCTCCTAGGTCGAGCGGATTTTTGCTTTTCTAAGCTCCAGGCAGCCGTGACTACCACAGTATCCCTGATCTCATTTTCCCGAGGAACACTGCTGTTATGGTACCTCATCAATCCATGTCATGCAGTTTTGCCATCCTGACGAAGCTCCACCTCCCACATATGTCCATCCTGACCAAGGTCCACCTCCCACATATGACAATCACACACCCGGAAGGAAAAAGACACTTTTAGGACTCGGTTTTCGTCCTAATTTCAAAGATTATGAAGTCGTCTGGAGGAAATGTTTAGACGAAAATTCAAGGACATTGTTGTTTCCTCCCCTCGCGGTTTCATTCCCAGGTCCGCCACAAGTGATCTAACCCGATGACGTTGATACTCACGGGGGCTTATCATGCTTATTTTCAACTGGTATCACCATTGGAGCTCTGATTGATGAAGCTCTCTCATGCCTTTTGATCATCCACTCGTTAGTGGGGCACCTTTGTAGAATCTGACTCTATTCATTACGAAGAAGGATCTGTTGGCTCACACGACATTGCAATTTGGAATACAAAATCAAGCAGATACCAAATTGTATCAATTCCTGAATGCAGTGAGTGGGGAGTATGATCAGGAAAAACGAGATCTACTCCGAGAAAAAACCCGTTACTTGAGAAGAATCGACTTATGCAACTTTCTGATCAAGGAAGGGACCATAGATACGTAATGGGTACCGTAGAAAGGAGGAACATTGAGGTTCTCATCGTCAGAATTGAGTTTGTCTTCTATGTTACACCTCACTCAGAGGAAGTGGCAATCAGAGTCAAACCGACCCATGCCACCAGACCACATTCGACCACCGAGAAAGGGACGGTTGTTTTACAAAGTAAAGGAGATGAGAAAAACAACTCTCTATCGTTTGATCGAGCTAAAGCATAGGCGACTTAAATAGAGATGAAGAGACGTCATTGTTGACACGGGGAAGACGCCATCAAGATGTCATTGTTGACACGGGACAAACGTTGTTGTTGACTCCTGCATAAGAGTCACCATTGTTGACACGGGACAGACACCGTTTGTTGACTCCTGCATAGGAGATGCCATTGTTGACGCTCGTCGTTGTTCACAACAGGGGAGACGTCGTTGTCTATGCAGAGAGATGCCATTGTTGGCAGCGTCGATCGGAAAGGCTTAAAATGTAGCCACTACGGAAAGTTCGTCACAGCAAGGCGAAGTACTTCCAACTGATCGGATTCCCTGAAGGGTGGAGAAACCCATGGAGGGACAACAACAATGAGGCCAGCAACGTCATCACCACGGGGATGAAAGCTGCGAAGAAGAGAAGCAGACCAACAATCACCTTGTGTTCTTATTTGCGTCTTTGCGTTCAAAAAAATTGGCAACGCTCGCACCCATGAGTAAAATTTCTCCGGAAAACAAAAAACTGCCAATGGAGATCAAAATCAAAGAAGTTCCAGCCTATTGTTGTACAATCGAAGAATCATACAGTCAACCATGACTCACTGATATAAAAAAAAAAAAAAAAATTTGGCGTACGGAGTTCCCAGAGAACGCCACAAGAAAATGTCTGAATGGTCATGCGAGGAATGACTTGCAATTAATTTCCCAGTGGCCCGACTATACCCATTTGAGATGCGTGAATGCTAAAGAAGCTGAACATCTAATGGAAGAAATTCATGAAGGTTGTTGCGGCCCACACATGAATGTGCAAGACTTTGGTACTTTGGGTTCACCATGACGGCTGACTGTATAAAACATGCCCAACAATATCACATCTGTCAAGTGTACGCAGACCAAATCCACGCGTCACTGCACGAGCTCTATTCCAGAAATTCCCCACGGGCTTTCAAAATGTGGGGCATCGATGTAATCAACATGATTTTCCCAAAGGCATCCAACGGATATTGATTACAATCGATTACTTCACCAGGAGTAGAGGTTATTACCCTGGCGTCAATAACGACAAATACCATTGACTTTTTCATCAGCAAGGACATCATCGTGTGTCATGGGATGCCGAAGTCAATCATCACCGGCAATGCCAGAAATCTAAATTGGTCGATGAGTTGTGGTGAAGTATAAAAATGCATCTCCATATCATCCACAAATGAATGACGCGATGAAAGCAGCAATTAAAGGACTGACATGATAAGATGTCATGGGAACTCAAGGCATGCATGAAATCAATACAGATACCGACAGGGGCAACCTCATTCTCCCTTGTTTACGGGATCGAAGCCGTGTTACCAATTGAAGTAGAATTCTCGTCAGCTAGGATCCTCGCCAAGGAAGAGAAGGACGAGTCAGAGTAGGCGAAATGCAGATACGTGCAATTGAACCTCATGACAAAAGGCGGCTCATCGCGCAGTGCCACATGCAATTATACCAGCAACGCATGACTCGTGCATTTAATAGGAAAGTCAGTCCAAGAGAATTACAAGCAGACAATCTAATTCTCAGAAAACAAATTCTTCGAGTCAATCCAGACTCTTGGGGCAACTTTGTGCCTAAATATGAAGGATATTATGACGCCAAAGAGACTTTCAGCAGAGGAGCCATGATCGTCACCGACATGGACAACCAAGAACTCCCCAGTCCAATCAATATGGACCCAGTCAGAAAATACTATCCTTAAAGAGTTCGTAACCATAAAGAGAACCTCCAAAAGTGAGAGAAAATTCCCGCTAAATCGAAAACCCGAAAGGGCAGTTTAGGCAAAATTTAGGGAAGAGGGGCATGATTGAAAATCCCCAAAAGGACAATCATGACAAAAGGAGAGGAATCAAATCTCTGCTAGGTGGAAAACCCAAAAGGGCGACCCTAGGCAAAAAATTAAGGGAACCGAGAGGTGCGGTAAAAAAAAAATAAAATACCGCAGCAAAATGATAGAAAAGCGAGAGATAAAAAAAAAATCATTCAAGTCAATCAAGATTCTCAGGGCAAGTTTACGCCAAAATATGAAGGGGATTATATCGTCAAAAAGATTTTCAGCGGAAGAGCCATGATTATCACTGACAAGGACGAGCAAGAACTCCACAATCCAATTAATGTGGATGAAAAAAAAACTCGTAACCAGAAAGCGAGCCTTCAAAAGTGAGAAAATTCCCGCTAAATCAAAAACTCAAAAGGGCGGTTTAGGCAAAATTTAGGGAAGAGGAGCATGATTGAAAATCCTCAAAAGGACAATCATGGCAAAATGAGAGGATTCAAATCCCTGCTAGGTTGAAAACCAGAAAGGCCCACCTAGGCAAAAATGAAGGGAACCCAGAGGTGCGGTAAAAAAAAAATACCGTAGCAAAATGATTGAAAAACGAGAGATAAAAAAAATATCCTTCAAGTCAATCAAGACTCTCGGGGTAAGTTTGTACCTAAATTTGAAGGGATTTATGTCATTAAGAGATTTTCAGTGGGGGAGCCATGATCATCACTGACATGGACAACAGAGATCTCCCCAATCCAATCAATGTGGATGCAGGGAAAAAAAACTCGTAATCAGAAAGTGAGCCTCCAAAAAATGAGAGAAATTCCCGCTAAATCGAAAACCTGAAAGGGCGGTTTAGGCAAAATTTAGGGAAGAGGGGCATTATTAAAAATCCCTAAAAAGGGCGATCATGGCAAAAGGAAATGAACCAAATCCCGGCTAGGTTGAAAACCCAAAAGGGCGACCTAGGCAAAAATTAAGGGAATCGAGAGGTGCGGTAAAAAAAAACCCGTAGCAAAAGGAAAGAAAATCAAGAGATTAAAAAAAAAAAAAAAAAAAAAAAACAAAAGTGGACGACAATGTTTCCCACAGTAGCAATAAAAAAAATTGTGATCTGCATTAATTTGAGCTGCCTCGACAACTTGCATGGATACACCTTGTGAACATGGCATGAATAGCTTTAGGGAACTCCATCAAATAGGAATCCAAAGTCGATTAATGAGAAAACAGTCTGAGAAGTCCGCACAAGCAGTCAGACATCTCGAGAAGGGTTTTTACCTCCAAAATGAATTACAAGCGGAGTCTTTAGGTGCTCAACCTCCGCAAGTCATCCCCAACGATCAAAACCTGTAGATGTCCAGCTTCTGAAAGTTACAAGCCGACGAACGGGGCTTTGAGATGCTCAACCTCCGTGAGTCATCATCAACGACCAGGACCTGTAGTTATCCAGCTTCTGGGAGAAAAAAAAACGATGAGCGGAGCCTTTAGGTGCTCAACCTCCGCAAGTCATCCCCAACGATCAGAACATGTAGATGTTCAGCTTATGAAAGTTACAAGCCGACGAACGGGGCTTTGAGATGCTCAACCTCCGTGAGTCATCATCGACGACCAGGACCTGTAGTTATCCAGCTTCTGGGAGAAAAAAAAACGATGAGCGGAGCCTTTAGGTGCTCAACCTCCGCATGTCATCCCCAACGATCAGAACATGTAGATGTCCAGCTTCTGAAAGTTACAAGCCGACGAATGGGGCCTTGAGGTGCTCTACCCCCGTAAGTCACCCACAACAAAGCTTCTGGAAAAAAAAATGGCGAACAGAGCTTTTAGGTTTCAGCCTTCGCAAGTCATCATCAACGACCAGAACCTGTAGTTATCCAGCTTCTTGGAGTCACAAAACAAAAAAACAAAAAAAAAAACGAGCGGGCCCTTTAGGTGTTCAGCCTTCGCAAAATCATCCTCGACGACCAGGACCTGTAGTTATCCAGCTTCTGGGAATCACAAAGCCGACGAGTGGAGCCTTTAGTTTCAGCCTCCGCAAGTCATCCTCGATGACCAGAACCTGTAGTTATCCAGCTTATGGGAGTCACAAGCTGACAAGCGGAGCCTTTAGGTGTTCAGCCTCCGCAAGTCATCCCCAACGAGTCACAAGCCGACCGACGAGCGGAGTCTTTAGGTGTTCAACATTCGCAAGTCATCATCGACGACCAAGACCTGTATGTGTCCAACGTCTGGGAATCACAAGTTGATGAGCGTTTAGACGTTCAATCTCCACAAATCATCGTCAACAATCGGGACCAATAGGTGTCTAGCTTCCGAAAGTTGCATAATAATGTTTGTCTACTATGTAAATAATGAATAAAGAGAAGCCAAAATCAGTTGTTTGTCTTTGAACACACACTCATGAGATCACTTCCATGAGCGCGTGCTCAAAGAGGGGCAACTGTAAACACCTGATTTTGGCTCGGGATCATAATAACGTATGAGAGGAATCGAGATTTGAAAAATATAAAAAAAAAAAAAAATTAAATAAAAAAAAAATTTAAAAAATAATAAAAAATTCCAACGGTGGAAAATTGCCTCTTTTCCACCGATTTTATTTTTTTATTATTAAAAAAAAACGTTTTTTTGTATTATTAAAAAAAAAAGTTTTTATTAATTAATTAAATATGTGTACATTTTCTCTATAAAATGAGGGTAGCTTCATTGAATGAAGGGGGGCTTCAAGGAATAAATATATATATATATATATGTATAATATATATTTATATTATGTTTATGTAATACTATATATATCTATATGTATAATATATATTTATATTATGTCTATGTTATCTATCTATCTATACGTTTAATATATATTTATATTATGTCTATGTTATCTATCTATCTATATGTTTAATATATATATATATATATATATTATGTATATGTGGAAAAAAACAAATTTCAAAATTGACTTAGGTCATTCCCAAACTTTGATGAAGGTTACAACTCGGTCCTTGGACCCTCGGGTCATTTCTGGGACGTTATCGAGTGTTATAAACCAAACCGGAAAAGTTTTGGGCCATTTGTGCAAATTGTTTTTCTTAATTCAGCTCTTTAAAAAAAATATATACAATTGGATTTCTAAACTTTTCTAGACATTCCATGATTTCTAAAAATGTTACAAATAAGTCTAGAATAATTTTCGGGTTATTTTTAGAATTTTATCAAGTATTACAAATAAATCTAGAATAGTTTAGGTTCAATTCTGTAATTTTAAAAAAAATATTTTCAGTTAAGTTATATTTCTTTCAAAAATTACAATTTTTATTCCTAAATTTTTCTGGACATTCCATGACTTTTCAAAATGTTACAAATAAGTATATAATAATTTTCGGGTTATTTTAGAACTTTACCAAGTGTTACAAATAAGTCCAGAATAGTTTAGGGTCATTTCTGCAATTTTCGAAAATATTTGTCCAATTCAGCTCAAATTTTTATAAATTGCATTTTGTTCCCTATATTTTTTGGACATCATATAACTTCTTAAAATGGGACAAATTAGTCCAAAGAGCTTAATATTTTCAAAAATTATTCGTGCATGTTTTGACACGTTTAAAATGGCTCGAGAGTTAAACCATTTTTTTTCGAGCACGATTAACTTTAGTTCTCCCTTGTTTATTTGAAAATTAAAAAAAAATGTTTGTACATGGTTTGTTTAATTTAAAGAAAATGCATTTGTTTAGGGCCAAGCATGACTAAAACGGGCAATTCGGGCAAAATTGAAAAAAGTTTCATAAGCAAATTAAAGTACCGAAAGGGCGGATTATAAGTTCGCGAGCTTTTAAGACGTAATCAAACCCCCGAACTCGATTCTCTGGACGTAGACCTTTCTAAGCCCTAGGATGTTAATTTCATGTACCCTAGGCAATTTTAGGATTCCGATTAGCCTTCAATTAATCGGTGGCGACTCTTTCAAATTTTTTCGGTCTGGTTGATGACCCCGCTCGACCGGACCCTTCGCTCGCCAAGACCCGGCATTTTCAAAAACGAAAATAAAAAAATATTTTTCCAAAATGTCTGAATGGTCATGCGAGGAATGACTTGCAATTAATTTCCCAGTGGCCCGACTATACCCATTTGAGATGCGTGAATGCTAAAGAAGCTGAACATCTAATGGAAGAAATTCATGAAGGTTGTTGCGGCCCACACATGAATGTGCAAGACTTTGGTACTTTGGGTTCACCATGACGGCTGACTGTATAAAACATGCCCAACAATATCACATCTGTCAAGTGTACGCAGACCAAATCCACGCGTCACTGCACGAGCTCTATTCCAGAAATTCCCCACGGGCTTTCAAAATGTGGGGCATCGATGTAATCAACATGATTTTCCCAAAGGCATCCAACGGTCATCGATTCATATTGATTACAATCGATTACTTCACCAGGAGCAGAGGTTATTACCCTGGCGTCAATAACGACAAATACCATTGACTTTTTCATCAGCAAGGACATCATCGTGTGTCATGGGATGCCGAAGTCAATCATCACCGGCAATGCCAGAAATCTAAATTGGTCGATGAGTTGTGGTGAAGTATAAAAATGCATCTCCATATCATCCACAAATGAATGACGCGATGAAAGCAGCAATTAAAGGACTGACATGATAAGATGTCATGGGAACTCAAGGCATGCATGAAATCAATACAGATACCGACAGGGGCAACCTCATTCTCCCTTGTTTACGGGATCGAAGCCGTGTTACCAATTGAAGTAGAATTCTCGTCAGCTAGGATCCTCGCCAAGGAAGAGAAGGACGAGTCAGAGTAGGCGAAATGCAGATACGTGCAATTGAACCTCACGACAAAAGGCGGCTCATCGCGCAGTGCCACATGCAATTATACCAGCAACGCATGACTCGTGCATTTAATAGGAAAGTCAGTCCAAGAGAATTACAAGCAGACAATCTAATTCTCAGAAAACAAATTCTTCGAGTCAATCCAGACTCTTGGGGCAACTTTGTGCCTAAATATGAAGGATATTATGACGCCAAAGAGACTTTCAGCAGAGGAGCCATGATCGTCACCGACATGGACAACCAAGAACTCCCCAGTCCAATCAATATGGACCCAGTCAGAAAATACTATCCTTAAAGAGTTCGTAACCATAAAGAGAACCTCCAAAAGTGAGAGAAAATTCCCGCTAAATCGAAAACCCGAAAGGGCAGTTTAGGCAAAATTTAGGGAAGAGGGGCATGATTGAAAATCCCCAAAAGGACAATCATGACAAAAGGAGAGGAATCAAATCTCTGCTAGGTGGAAAACCCAAAAGGGCGACCCTAGGCAAAAAATTAAGGGAACCGAGAGGTGCGGTAAAAAAAAAATAAAATACCGCAGCAAAATGATAGAAAAGCGAGAGATAAAAAAAAAATCATTCAAGTCAATCAAGATTCTCAGGGCAAGTTTACGCCAAAATATGAAGGGGATTATATCGTCAAAAAGATTTTCAGCGGAAGAGCCATGATTATCACTGACAAGGACGAGCAAGAACTCCACAATCCAATTAATGTGGATGAAAAAAAAACTCGTAACCAGAAAGCGAGCCTTCAAAAGTGAGAAAATTCCCGCTAAATCAAAAACTCAAAAGGGCGGTTTAGGCAAAATTTAGGGAAGAGGAGCATGATTGAAAATCCTCAAAAGGACAATCATGGCAAAATGAGAGGATTCAAATCCCTGCTAGGTTGAAAACCAGAAAGGCCCACCTAGGCAAAAATGAAGGGAACCCAGAGGTGCGGTAAAAAAAAAATACCGTAGCAAAATGATTGAAAAACGAGAGATAAAAAAAATATCCTTCAAGTCAATCAAGACTCTCGGGGTAAGTTTGTACCTAAATTTGAAGGGATTTATGTCATTAAGAGATTTTCAGTGGGGGAGCCATGATCATCACTGACATGGACAACAGAGATCTCCCCAATCCAATCAATGTGGATGCAGGGAAAAAAAACTCGTAATCAGAAAGTGAGCCTCCAAAAAATGAGAGAAATTCCCGCTAAATCGAAAACCTGAAAGGGCGGTTTAGGCAAAATTTAGGGAAGAGGGGCATTATTAAAAATCCCTAAAAAGGGCGATCATGGCAAAAGGAAATGAACCAAATCCCGGCTAGGTTGAAAACCCAAAAGGGCGACCTAGGCAAAAATTAAGGGAATCGAGAGGTGCGGTAAAAAAAAACCCGTAGCAAAAGGAAAGAAAATCAAGAGATTAAAAAAAAAAAAAAAAAAAAAAGCTCAAAAGTGGACGACAATGTTTCCCACAGTAGCAATAAAAAAAATTGTGATCTGCATTAATTTGAGCTGCCTCGACAACTTGCATGGATACACCTTGTGAACATGGCATGAATAGCTTTAGGGAACTCCATCAAATAGGAATCCAAAGTCGATTAATGAGAAAACAGTCTGAGAAGTCCGCACAAGCAGTCAGACATCTCGAGAAGGGTTTTTACCTCCAAAATGAATTACAAGCGGAGTCTTTAGGTGCTCAACCTCCGCAAGTCATCCCCAACGATCAAAACCTGTAGATGTCCAGCTTCTGAAAGTTACAAGCCGACGAACGGGGCTTTGAGATGCTCAACCTCCGTGAGTCATCATCAACGACCAGGACCTGTAGTTATCCAGCTTCTGGGAGAAAAAAACCCGATGAGCGGAGCCTTTAGGTGCTCAACCTCCGCAAGTCATCCCCAACGATCAGAACATGTAGATGTTCAGCTTATGAAAGTTACAAGCCGACGAACGGGGCTTTGAGATGCTCAACCTCCGTGAGTCATCATCGACGACCAGGACCTGTAGTTATCCAGCTTCTGGGAGAAAAAAAAACGATGAGCGGAGCCTTTAGGTGCTCAACCTCCGCATGTCATCCCCAACGATCAGAACATGTAGATGTCCAGCTTCTGAAAGTTACAAGCCGACGAATGGGGCCTTGAGGTGCTCTACCCCCGTAAGTCACCCACAACAAAGCTTCTGGGAAAAAAAATGGCGAACAGAGCTTTTAGGTTTCAGCCTTCGCAAGTCATCATCAACGACCAGAACCTGTAGTTATCCAGCTTCTTGGAGTCACAAAAAAAAAACAAAAAAAAAAACGAGCGGGGCCTTTAGGTGTTCAGCCTTCGCAAAATCATCCTCGACGACCAGGACCTGTAGTTATCCAGCTTCTGGGAATCACAAAGCCGACGAGTGGAGCCTTTAGTTTCAGCCTCCGCAAGTCATCCTCGATGACCAGAACCTGTAGTTATCCAGCTTATGGGAGTCACAAGCTGACAAGCGGAGCCTTTAGGTGTTCAGCCTCCGCAAGTCATCCCCAACGAGTCACAAGCCGACCGACGAGCGGAGTCTTTAGGTGTTCAACATTCGCAAGTCATCATCGACGACCAAGACCTGTATGTGTCCAACGTCTGGGAATCACAAGTTGATGAGCGTTTAGACGTTCAATCTCCACAAATCATCGTCAACAATCGGGACCAATAGGTGTCTAGCTTCCGAAAGTTGCATAATAATGTTTGTCTACTATGTAAATAATGAATAAAGAGAAGCCAAAATCAGTTGTTTGTCTTTGAACACACACTCATGAGATCACTTCCATGAGCGCGTGCTCAAAAGGGGCAACTGTAAACACCTGATTTTGGCTCGGGATCATAATAACGTATGAGAGGAATCGAGATTTGAAAAATATAAAAAAAAAAAAAAATAATTTAAATAATAAAAAAATTTTAAAAAATAATAAAAAATTCCAACGGTGGAAAATTGCCTCTTTTCCACCGATTTTATATTTTTATTATTAAAAAAAAACGTTTTTTTGTATTATTAAAAAAAAAAGTTTTTTTGTATTATTAAAAAAAAAAGTTTTTATTAATTAATTAAATATGTGTACATTTTCTCTATAAAATGAGGGTAGCTTCATTGAATGAAGGGGGGCTTCAAGGAATAAATATATATATATATATATGTATAATATATAATTATATTATGTTTATGTAATACTATATATATCTATATGTATAATATATATTTATATTATGTCTATGTTATCTATCTATCTATACGTTTAATATATATTTATATTATGTCTATGTTATCTATCTATCTATATGTTTAATATATATATATATATATATATATTATGTATATGTGGAAAAAAACAAATTTCAAAATTGACTTAGGTCATTCCCAAACTTTGATGAAGGTTACAACTCGGTCCTTGGACTCTCGGGTCATTTCTGGGACGTTATCGAGTGTTATAAACCAAACCGGAAAAGTTTTGGGCCATTTGTGCAAATTGTTTTTCTTAATTCAGCTCTTTAAAAAAAAATATATACAATTGGATTTCTAAACTTTTCTAGACATTCCATGATTTCTAAAAATGTTACAAATAAGTCTAGAATAATTTTCGGGTTATTTTTAGAATTTTATCAAGTATTACAAATAAATCTAGAATAGTTTAGGTTCAATTCTGTAATTTTAAAAAAATATTTTCAGTTAAGTTATATTTCTTTCAAAAATTACAATTTTTATTCCTAAATTTTTCTGGACATTCCATGACTTTTCAAAATGTTACAAATAAGTATATAATAATTTTCGGGTTATTTTAGAACTTTACCAAGTGTTACAAATAAGTCCAGAATAGTTTAGGGTCATTTCTGCAATTTTCGAAAATATTTGTCCAATTCAGCTCAAATTTTTATAAATTGCATTTTGTTCCCTATATTTTTTGGACATCCTATAACTTCTTAAAATGGGACAAATTAGTCCAAAGAGCTTAATATTTTCAAAAATTATTCGTGCATGTTTTGACACGTTTAAAATGGCTCGAGAGTTAAACCATTTTTTTTCGAGCACGATTAACTTTAGTTCTCCCTTGTTTATTTGAAAATTAAAAAAAAATGTTTGTACATGGTTTGTTTAATTTAAAGAAAATGCATTTGTTTAGGGCCAAGCATGACTAAAACGGGCAATTCGGGCAAAATTGAAAAAAGTTTCATAAGCAAATTAAAGTACCGAAAGGGCGGATTATAAGTTCGCGAGCTTTTAAGACGTAATCAAACCCCCGAACTCGATTCTCTGGACGTAGACCTTTCTAAGCCCTAGGATGTTAATTTCATGTACCCTAGGCAATTTTAGGATTCCGATTAGCCTTCAATTAATCGGTGGCGACTCTTTCAAATTTTTTCGGTCTGGTTGATGACCCCGCTCGACCGGACCCTTCGCTCGCCAAGACCCGGCATTTTCAAAAACGAAAATAAAAAAATATTTTTCCAAAATGTCTGAATGGTCATGCGAGGAATGACTTGCAATTAATTTCCCAGTGGCCCGACTATACCCATTTGAGATGCGTGAATGCTAAAGAAGCTGAACATCTAATGGAAGAAATTCATGAAGGTTGTTGCGGCCCACACATGAATGTGCAAGACTTTGGTACTTTGGGTTCACCATGACGGCTGACTGTATAAAACATGCCCAACAATATCACATCTGTCAAGTGTACGCAGACCAAATCCACGCGTCACTGCACGAGCTCTATTCCAGAAATTCCCCACGGGCTTTCAAAATGTGGGGCATCGATGTAATCAACATGATTTTCCCAAAGGCATCCAACGGTCATCGATTCATATTGATTACAATCGATTACTTCACCAGGAGCAGAGGTTATTACCCTGGCGTCAATAACGACAAATACCATTGACTTTTTCATCAGCAAGGACATCATCGTGTGTCATGGGATGCCGAAGTCAATCATCACCGGCAATGCCAGAAATCTAAATTGGTCGATGAGTTGTGGTGAAGTATAAAAATGCATCTCCATATCATCCACAAATGAATGACGCGATGAAAGCAGCAATTAAAGGACTGACATGATAAGATGTCATGGGAACTCAAGGCATGCATGAAATCAATACAGATACCGACAGGGGCAACCTCATTCTCCCTTGTTTACGGGATCGAAGCCGTGTTACCAATTGAAGTAGAATTCTCGTCAGCTAGGATCCTCGCCAAGGAAGAGAAGGACGAGTCAGAGTAGGCGAAATGCAGATACGTGCAATTGAACCTCACGACAAAAGGCGGCTCATCGCGCAGTGCCACATGCAATTATACCAGCAACGCATGACTCGTGCATTTAATAGGAAAGTCAGTCCAAGAGAATTACAAGCAGACAATCTAATTCTCAGAAAACAAATTCTTCGAGTCAATCCAGACTCTTGGGGCAACTTTGTGCCTAAATATGAAGGATATTATGACGCCAAAGAGACTTTCAGCAGAGGAGCCATGATCGTCACCGACATGGACAACCAAGAACTCCCCAGTCCAATCAATATGGACCCAGTCAGAAAATACTATCCTTAAAGAGTTCGTAACCATAAAGAGAACCTCCAAAAGTGAGAGAAAATTCCCGCTAAATCGAAAACCCGAAAGGGCGGTTTAGGCAAAATTTAGGGAAGAGGGGCATGATTGAAAATCCCCAAAAGGACAATCATGACAAAAGGAGAGGAATCAAATCTCTGCTAGGTGGAAAACCCAAAAGGGCGACCCTAGGCAAAAAATTAAGGGAACCGAGAGGTGCGGTAAAAAAAAAATAAAATACCGCAGCAAAATGATAGAAAAGCGAGAGATAAAAAAAAAATCATTCAAGTCAATCAAGATTCTCAGGGCAAGTTTACGCCTAAATATGAAGGGGATTATATCGTCAAAAAGATTTTCAGCGGAAGAGCCATGATTATCACTGACAAGGACGAGCAAGAACTCCACAATCCAATTAATGTGGATGAAAAAAAACTCGTAACCAGAAAGCGAGCCTTCAAAAGTGAGAAAATTCCCGCTAAATCAAAAACTCAAAAGGGCGGTTTAGGCAAAATTTAGGGAAGAGGAGCATGATTGAAAATCCTCAAAAGGACAATCATGGCAAAATGAGAGGATTCAAATCCCTGCTAGGTTGAAAACCCGAAAGGCCCACCTAGGCAAAAATGAAGGGAACCCAGAGGTGCGGTAAAAAAAAAATACCGTAGCAAAATGATTGAAAAACGAGAGATAAAAAAAATATCCTTCAAGTCAATCAAGACTCTCGGGGTAAGTTTGTACCTAAATTTGAAGGGATTTATGTCATTAAGAGATTTTCAGTGGGGGAGCCATGATCATCACTGACATGGACAACAGAGATCTCCCCAATCCAATCAATGTGGATGCAGGGAAAAAAAACTCGTAATCAGAAAGTGAGCCTCCAAAAAATGAGAGAAATTCCCGCTAAATCGAAAACCTGAAAGGGCGGTTTAGGCAAAATTTAGGGAAGAGGGGCATTATTAAAAATCCCTAAAAAGGGCGATCATGGCAAAAGGAAATGAACCAAATCCCGGCTAGGTTGAAAACCCAAAAGGGCGACCTAGGCAAAAATTAAGGGAATCGAGAGGTGCGGTAAAAAAAAATCCGTAGCAAAAGGAAAGAAAATCAAGAGATTAAAAAAAAAAAAAAAAAAAAAGCTCAAAAGTGGACGACAATGTTTCCCACAGTAGCAATAAAAAAAATTGTGATCTGCATTAATTTGAGCTGCCTCGACAACTTGCATGGATACACCTTGTGAACATGGCATGAATAGCTTTAGGGAACTCCATCAAATAGGAATCCAAAGTCGATTAATGAGAAAACAGTCTGAGAAGTCCGCACAAGCAGTCAGACATCTCGAGAAGGGTTTTTACCTCCAAAATGAATTACAAGCGGAGTCTTTAGGTGCTCAACCTCCGCAAGTCATCCCCAACGATCAAAACCTGTAGATGTCCAGCTTCTGAAAGTTACAAGCCGACGAACGGGGCTTTGAGATGCTCAACCTCCGTGAGTCATCATCAACGACCAGGACCTGTAGTTATCCAGCTTCTGGGAGAAAAAAAAACGATGAGCGGAGCCTTTAGGTGCTCAACCTCCGCAAGTCATCCCCAACGATCAGAACATGTAGATGTTCAGCTTATGAAAGTTACAAGCCGACGAACGGGGCTTTGAGATGCTCAACCTCCGTGAGTCATCATCGACGACCAGGACCTGTAGTTATCCAGCTTCTGGGAGAAAAAAAAACGATGAGCGGAGCCTTTAGGTGCTCAACCTCCGCATGTCATCCCCAACGATCAGAACATGTAGATGTCCAGCTTCTGAAAGTTACAAGCCGACGAATGGGGCCTTGAGGTGCTCTACCCCCGTAAGTCACCCACAACAAAGCTTCTGGAAAAAAAAATGGCGAACAGAGCTTTTAGGTTTCAGCCTTCGCAAGTCATCATCAACGACCAGAACCTGTAGTTATCCAGCTTCTTGGAGTCACAAAACAAAAAAACAAAAAAAAAAACGAGCGGGCCCTTTAGGTGTTCAGCCTTCGCAAAATCATCCTCGACGACCAGGACCTGTAGTTATCCAGCTTCTGGGAATCACAAAGCCGACGAGTGGAGCCTTTAGTTTCAGCCTCCGCAAGTCATCCTCGATGACCAGAACCTGTAGTTATCCAGCTTATGGGAGTCACAAGCTGACAAGCGGAGCCTTTAGGTGTTCAGCCTCCGCAAGTCATCCCCAACGAGTCACAAGCCGACCGACGAGCGGAGTCTTTAGGTGTTCAACATTCGCAAGTCATCATCGACGACCAAGACCTGTATGTGTCCAACGTCTGGGAATCACAAGTTGATGAGCGTTTAGACGTTCAATCTCCACAAATCATCGTCAACAATCGGGACCAATAGGTGTCTAGCTTCCGAAAGTTGCATAATAATGTTTGTCTACTATGTAAATAATGAATAAAGAGAAGCCAAAATCAGTTGTTTGTCTTTGAACACACACTCATGAGATCACTTCCATGAGCGCGTGCTCAAAGAGGGGCAACTGTAAACACCTGATTTTGGCTCGGGATCATAATAACGTATGAGAGGAATCGAGATTTGAAAAATATAAAAAAAAAAAAAAATTAAATAAAAAAAAAATTTAAAAAATAATAAAAAATTCCAACGGTGGAAAATTGCCTCTTTTCCACCGATTTTATTTTTTTATTATTAAAAAAAAACGTTTTTTTGTATTATTAAAAAAAAAAGTTTTTATTAATTAATTAAATATGTGTACATTTTCTCTATAAAATGAGGGTAGCTTCATTGAATGAAGGGGGGCTTCAAGGAATAAATATATATATATATATATGTATAATATATATTTATATTATGTTTATGTAATACTATATATATCTATATGTATAATATATATTTATATTATGTCTATGTTATCTATCTATCTATACGTTTAATATATATTTATATTATGTCTATGTTATCTATCTATCTATATGTTTAATATATATATATATATATATATTATGTATATGTGGAAAAAAACAAATTTCAAAATTGACTTAGGTCATTCCCAAACTTTGATGAAGGTTACAACTCGGTCCTTGGACCCTCGGGTCATTTCTGGGACGTTATCGAGTGTTATAAACCAAACCGGAAAAGTTTTGGGCCATTTGTGCAAATTGTTTTTCTTAATTCAGCTCTTTAAAAAAAATATATACAATTGGATTTCTAAACTTTTCTAGACATTCCATGATTTCTAAAAATGTTACAAATAAGTCTAGAATAATTTTCGGGTTATTTTTAGAATTTTATCAAGTATTACAAATAAATCTAGAATAGTTTAGGTTCAATTCTGTAATTTTAAAAAAAATATTTTCAGTTAAGTTATATTTCTTTCAAAAATTACAATTTTTATTCCTAAATTTTTCTGGACATTCCATGACTTTTCAAAATGTTACAAATAAGTATAGAATAATTTTCGGGTTATTTTAGAACTTTACCAAGTGTTACAAATAAGTCCAGAATAGTTTAGGGTCATTTCTGCAATTTTCGAAAATATTTGTCCAATTCAGCTCAAATTTTTATAAATTGCATTTTGTTCCCTATATTTTTTGGACATCATATAACTTCTTAAAATGGGACAAATTAGTCCAAAGAGCTTAATATTTTCAAAAATTATTCGTGCATGTTTTGACACGTTTAAAATGGCTCGAGAGTTAAACCATTTTTTTTCGAGCACGATTAACTTTAGTTCTCCCTTGTTTATTTGAAAATTAAAAAAAAATGTTTGTACATGGTTTGTTTAATTTAAAGAAAATGCATTTGTTTAGGGCCAAGCATGACTAAAACGGGCAATTCGGGCAAAATTGAAAAAAGTTTCATAAGCAAATTAAAGTACCGAAAGGGCGGATTATAAGTTCGCGAGCTTTTAAGACGTAATCAAACCCCCGAACTCGATTCTCTGGACGTAGACCTTTCTAAGCCCTAGGATGTTAATTTCATGTACCCTAGGCAATTTTAGGATTCCGATTAGCCTTCAATTAATCGGTGGCGACTCTTTCAAATTTTTTCGGTCTGGTTGATGACCCCGCTCGACCGGACCCTTCGCTCGCCAAGATCCGGCATTTTCAAAAACGAAAATAAAAAAATATTTTTCCAAAATGTCTGAATGGTCATGCGAGGAATGACTTGCAATTAATTTCCCAGTGGCCTGACTATACCCATTTGAGATGCGTGAATGCTAAAGAAGCTGAACATCTAATGGAAGAAATTCATGAAGGTTGTTGCGGCCCACACATGAATGTGCAAGACTTTGGTACTTTGGGTTCACCATGACGGCTGACTGTATAAAACATGCCCAACAATATCACATCTGTCAAGTGTACGCAGACCAAATCCACGCGTCACTGCACGAGCTCTATTCCAGAAATTCCCCACGGGCTTTCAAAATGTGGGGCATCGATGTAATCAACATGATTTTCCCAAAGGCATCCAACGGTCATCGATTCATATTGATTACAATCGATTACTTCACCAGGAGCAGAGGTTATTACCCTGGCGTCAATAACGACAAATACCATTGACTTTTTCATCAGCAAGGACATCATCGTGTGTCATGGGATGCCGAAGTCAATCATCACCGGCAATGCCAGAAATCTAAATTGGTCGATGAGTTGTGGTGAAGTATAAAAATGCATCTCCATATCATCCACAAATGAATGACGCGATGAAAGCAGCAATTAAAGGACTGACATGATAAGATGTCATGGGAACTCAAGGCATGCATGAAATCAATACAGATACCGACAGGGGCAACCTCATTCTCCCTTGTTTACGGGATCGAAGCCGTGTTACCAATTGAAGTAGAATTCTCGTCAGCTAGGATCCTCGCCAAGGAAGAGAAGGACGAGTCAGAGTAGGCGAAATGCAGATACGTGCAATTGAACCTCATGACAAAAGGCGGCTCATCGCGCAGTGCCACATGCAATTATACCAGCAACGCATGACTCGTGCATTTAATAGGAAAGTCAGTCCAAGAGAATTACAAGCAGACAATCTAATTCTCAGAAAACAAATTCTTCGAGTCAATCCAGACTCTTGGGGCAACTTTGTGCCTAAATATGAAGGATATTATGACGCCAAAGAGACTTTCAGCAGAGGAGCCATGATCGTCACCGACATGGACAACCAAGAACTCCCCAGTCCAATCAATATGGACCCAGTCAGAAAATACTATCCTTAAAGAGTTCGTAACCATAAAGAGAACCTCCAAAAGTGAGAGAAAATTCCCGCTAAATCGAAAACCTGAAAGGGCGGTTTAGGCAAAATTTAGGGAAGAGGGGCATGATTGAAAATCCCCAAAAGGACAATCATGACAAAAGGAGAGGAATCAAATCTCTGCTAGGTGGAAAACCCAAAAGGGCGACCCTAGGCAAACAATTAAGGGAACCGAGAGGTGCGGTAAAAAAAAAATAAAATACCGCAGCAAAATGATAGAAAAGCGAGAGATAAAAAAAAAATCATTCAAGTCAATCAAGATTCTCAGGGCAAGTTTACGCCTAAATATGAAGGGGATTATATCGTCAAAAAGATTTTCAGCGGAAGAGCCATGATTATCACTGACAAGGACGAGCAAGAACTCCACAATCCAATTAATGTGGATGAAAAAAAACTCGTAACCAGAAAGCGAGCCTTCAAAAGTGAGAAAATTCCCGCTAAATCAAAAACTCAAAAGGGCGGTTTAGGCAAAATTTAGGGAAGAGGAGCATGATTGAAAATCCTCAAAAGGACAATCATGGCAAAATGAGAGGATTCAAATCCCTGCTAGGTTGAAAACCCGAAAGGCCCACCTAGGCAAAAATGAAGGGAACCCAGAGGTGCGGTAAAAAAAAAATACCGTAGCAAAATGATTGAAAAACGAGAGATAAAAAAAATATCCTTCAAGTCAATCAAGACTCTCGGGGTAAGTTTGTACCTAAATTTGAAGGGATTTATGTCATTAAGAGATTTTCAGTGGGGGAGCCATGATCATCACTGACATGGACAACAGAGATCTCCCCAATCCAATCAATGTGGATGCAGGGAAAAAAAACTCGTAATCAGAAAGTGAGCCTCCAAAAAATGAGAGAAATTCCCGCTAAATCGAAAACCTGAAAGGGCGGTTTAGGCAAAATTTAGGGAAGAGGGGCATTATTAAAAATCCCTAAAAAGGGCGATCATGGCAAAAGGAAATGAACCAAATCCCGGCTAGGTTGAAAACCCAAAAGGGCGACCTAGGCAAAAATTAAGGGAATCGAGAGGTGCGGTAAAAAAAAATCCGTAGCAAAAGGAAAGAAAATCAAGAGATTAAAAAAAAAAAAAAAAAAAAGCTCAAAAGTGGACGACAATGTTTCCCACAGTAGCAATAAAAAAAATTGTGATCTGCATTAATTTGAGCTGCCTCGACAACTTGCATGGATACACCTTGTGAACATGGCATGAATAGCTTTAGGGAACTCCATCAAATAGGAATCCAAAGTCGATTAATGAGAAAACAGTCTGAGAAGTCCGCACAAGCAGTCAGACATCTCGAGAAGGGTTTTTACCTCCAAAATGAATTACAAGCGGAGTCTTTAGGTGCTCAACCTCCGCAAGTCATCCCCAACGATCAAAACCTGTAGATGTCCAGCTTCTGAAAGTTACAAGCCGACGAACGGGGCTTTGAGATGCTCAACCTCCGTGAGTCATCATCAACGACCAGGACCTGTAGTTATCCAGCTTCTGGGAGAAAAAAAAACGATGAGCGGAGCCTTTAGGTGCTCAACCTCCGCAAGTCATCCCCAACGATCAGAACATGTAGATGTTCAGCTTATGAAAGTTACAAGCCGACGAACGGGGCTTTGAGATGCTCAACCTCCGTGAGTCATCATCGACGACCAGGACCTGTAGTTATCCAGCTTCTGGGAGAAAAAAAAACGATGAGCGGAGCCTTTAGGTGCTCAACCTCCGCATGTCATCCCCAACGATCAGAACATGTAGATGTCCAGCTTCTGAAAGTTACAAGCCGACGAATGGGGCCTTGAGGTGCTCTACCCCCGTAAGTCACCCACAACAAAGCTTCTGGAAAAAAAAATGGCGAACAGAGCTTTTAGGTTTCAGCCTTCGCAAGTCATCATCAACGACCAGAACCTGTAGTTATCCAGCTTCTTGGAGTCACAAAAAAAAAAAAAAAAAAAAAAAAACGAGCGGGGCCTTTAGGTGTTCAGCCTTCGCAAAATCATCCTCGACGACCAGGACCTGTAGTTATCCAGCTTCTGGGAATCACAAAGCCGACGAGTGGAGCCTTTAGTTTCAGCCTCCGCAAGTCATCCTCGATGACCAGAACCTGTAGTTATCCAGCTTATGGGAGTCACAAGCTGACAAGCGGAGCCTTTAGGTGTTCAGCCTCCGCAAGTCATCCCCAACGAGTCACAAGCCGACCGACGAGCGGAGTCTTTAGGTGTTCAACCTTCGCAAGTCATCATCGACGACCAAGACCTGTATGTGTCCAACGTCTGGGAATCACAAGTTGATGAGCGTTTAGATGTTCAGTCTCCACAAATCATCGTCAACAATCGGGACCAATAGGTGTCTAGCTTCCGAAAGTTGCATAATAATGTTTGTCTACTATGTAAATAATGAATAAAGAGAAGCCAAAATCAGTTGTTTGTCTTTGAACACACACTCATGAGATCACTTCCATGAGCGCGTGCTCAAAGAGGGGCAACTGTAAACACCTGATTTTGGCTCGGGATCATAATAACGTATGAGAGGAATCGAGATTTGAAAAATATAAAAAAAAAAAAAAATTTAAATAATAAAAAATTTTAAAAAAATAATAAAAAATTCCAACGGTGGAAAATTGCCTCTTTTCCACCGATTTTATTTTTTTATTATTAAAAAAAAACGTTTTTTTGTATTATTAAAAAAAAAAATTTTATTAATTAATTAAATATGTGTACATTTTCTCTATAAAATGAGGGTAGCTTCATTGAATGAAGGGGGGCTTCAAGGAATAAATATATATATATATGTATAATATATATTTATATTATGTTTATGTAATACTATATATATCTATATGTATAATATATATTTATATTATGTTTATGTAATACTATATATATCTATATGTATAATATATATTTATATTATGTCTATGTTATCTATCTATCTATACGTTTAATATATATTTATATTATGTCTATGTTATCTATCTATCTATATGTTTAATATATATATATATATATATATTATGTATATGTGGAAAAAAACAAATTTCAAAATTGACTTAGGTCATTCCCAAACTTTGATGAAGGTTACAACTCGGTCCTTGGACTCTCGGGTCATTTCTGGGACGTTATCGAGTGTTATAAACCAAACCGGAAAAGTTTTGGGCCATTTGTGCAAATTGTTTTTCTTAATTCAGCTCTTTAAAAAAAAATATATACAATTGGATTTCTAAACTTTTCTAGACATTCCATGATTTCTAAAAATGTTACAAATAAGTCTAGAATAATTTTCGGGTTATTTTTAGAATTTTATCAAGTATTACAAATAAATCTAGAATAGTTTAGGTTCAATTCTGTAATTTTAAAAAAATATTTTCAGTTAAGTTATATTTCTTTCAAAAATTACAATTTTTATTCCTAAATTTTTCTGGACATTCCATGACTTTTCAAAATGTTACAAATAAGTATAGAATAATTTTCGGGTTATTTTAGAACTTTACCAAGTGTTACAAATAAGTCCAGAATAGTTTAGGGTCATTTCTGCAATTTTCGAAAATATTTGTCCAATTCAGCTCAAATTTTTATAAATTGCATTTTGGTCCCTATATTTTTTGGACATCCTATAACTTCTTAAAATGGGACAAATTAGTCCAAAGAGCTTAATATTTTCAAAAATCATTCGTGCATGTTTTGACACGTTTAAAATGGCTCGAGAGTTAAACCATTTTTTTTCGAGCACGATTAACTTTAGTTCTCCCTTGTTTATTTGAAAATTAAAAAAAAATGTTTGTACATGGTTTGTTTAATTTAAAGAAAATGCATTTGTTTAGGGCCAAGCATGACTAAAACGGGCAATTCGGGCAAAATTGAAAAAAGTTTCATAAGCAAATTAAAGTACCGAAAGGGCGGATTATAAGTTCGCGAGCTTTTAAGACGTAATCAAACCCCCGAACTCGATTCTCTGGACGTAGACCTTTCTAAGCCCTAGGATGTTAATTTCATGTACCCTAGGCAATTTTAGGATTCCGATTAGCCTTCAATTAATCGGTGGCGACTCTTTCAAATTTTTTCGGTCTGGTTGATGACCCCGCTTGACCGGACCCTTCGCTCGCCAAGACCCGGCATTTTCAAAAACGAAAATAAAAAAATATTTTTCCAAAATGTCTGAATGGTCATGCGAGGAATGACTTGCAATTAATTTCCCAGTGGCCCGACTATACCCATTTGAGATGCGTGAATGCTAAAGAAGCTGAACATCTAATGGAAGAAATTCATGAAGGTTGTTGCGGCCCACACATGAATGTGCAAGACTTTGGTACTTTGGGTTCACCATGACGGCTGACTGTATAAAACATGCCCAACAATATCACATCTGTCAAGTGTACGCAGACCAAATCCACGCGTCACTGCACGAGCTCTATTCCAGAAATTCCCCACGGGCTTTCAAAATGTGGGGCATCGATGTAATCAACATGATTTTCCCAAAGGCATCCAACGGTCATCGATTCATATTGATTACAATCGATTACTTCACCAGGAGCAGAGGTTATTACCCTGGCGTCAATAACGACAAATACCATTGACTTTTTCATCAGCAAGGACATCATCGTGTGTCATGGGATGCCGAAGTCAATCATCACCGGCAATGCCAGAAATCTAAATTGGTCGATGAGTTGTGGTGAAGTATAAAAATGCATCTCCATATCATCCACAAATGAATGACGCGATGAAAGCAGCAATTAAAGGACTGACATGATAAGATGTCATGGGAACTCAAGGCATGCATGAAATCAATACAGATACCGACAGGGGCAACCTCATTCTCCCTTGTTTACGGGATCGAAGCCGTGTTACCAATTGAAGTAGAATTCTCGTCAGCTAGGATCCTCGCCAAGGAAGAGAAGGACGAGTCAGAGTAGGCGAAATGCAGATACGTGCAATTGAACCTCATGACAAAAGGCGGCTCATCGCGCAGTGCCACATGCAATTATACCAGCAACGCATGACTCGTGCATTTAATAGGAAAGTCAGTCCAAGAGAATTACAAGCAGACAATCTAATTCTCAGAAAACAAATTCTTCGAGTCAATCCAGACTCTTGGGGCAACTTTGTGCCTAAATATGAAGGATATTATGACGCCAAAGAGACTTTCAGCAGAGGAGCCATGATCGTCACCGACATGGACAACCAAGAACTCCCCAGTCCAATCAATATGGACCCAGTCAGAAAATACTATCCTTAAAGAGTTCGTAACCATAAAGAGAACCTCCAAAAGTGAGAGAAAATTCCCGCTAAATCGAAAACCCGAAAGGGCGGTTTAGGCAAAATTTAGGGAAGAGGGGCATGATTGAAAATCCCCAAAAGGACAATCATGACAAAAGGAGAGGAATCAAATCTCTGCTAGGTGGAAAACCCAAAAGGGCGACCCTAGGCAAAAAATTAAGGGAACCGAGAGGTGCGGTAAAAAAAAAATAAAATACCGCAGCAAAATGATAGAAAAGCGAGAGATAAAAAAAAACATTCAAGTCAATCAAGATTCTCAGGGCAAGTTTACGCCTAAATATGAAGGGGATTATATCGTCAAAAAGATTTTCAGCGGAAGAGCCATGATTATCACTGACAAGGACGAGCAAGAACTCCACAATCCAATTAATGTGGATGAAAAAAAACTCGTAACCAGAAAGCGAGCCTTCAAAAGTGAGAAAATTCCCGCTAAATCAAAAACTCAAAAGGGCGGTTTAGGCAAAATTTAGGGAAGAGGAGCATGATTGAAAATCCTCAAAAGGACAATCATGGAAAAATGAGAGGATTCAAATCCCTGCTAGGTTGAAAACCCGAAAGGCCCACCTAGGCAAAAATGAAGGGAACCCAGAGGTGCGGTAAAAAAAAAATACCGTAGCAAAATGATTGAAAAACGAGAGATAAAAAAAATATCCTTCAAGTCAATCAAGACTCTCGGGGTAAGTTTGTACCTAAATTTGAAGGGATTTATGTCATTAAGAGATTTTCAGTGGGGGAGCCATGATCATCACTGACATGGACAACAGAGATCTCCCCAATCCAATCAATGTGGATGCAGGGAAAAAAAACTCGTAATCAGAAAGTGAGCCTCCAAAAAATGAGAGAAATTCCCGCTAAATCGAAAACCTGAAAGGGCGGTTTAGGCAAAATTTAGGGAAGAGGGGCATTATTAAAAATCCCTAAAAAGGGCGATCATGGCAAAAGGAAATGAACCAAATCCCGGCTAGGTTGAAAACCCAAAAGGGCGACCTAGGCAAAAATTAAGGGAATCGAGAGGTGCGGTAAAAAAAAAACCGTAGCAAAAGGAAAGAAAATCAAGAGATTAAAAAAAAAAAAAAAAAAAAAAGCTCAAAAGTGGACGACAATGTTTCCCACAGTAGCAATAAAAAAAATTGTGATCTGCATTAATTTGAGCTGCCTCGACAACTTGCATGGATACACCTTGTGAACATGGCATGAATAGCTTTAGGGAACTCCATCAAATAGGAATCCAAAGTCGATTAATGAGAAAACAGTCTGAGAAGTCCGCACAAGCAGTCAGACATCTCGAGAAGGGTTTTTACCTCCAAAATGAATTACAAGCGGAGTCTTTAGGTGCTCAACCTCCGCAAGTCATCCCCAACGATCAAAACCTGTAGATGTCCAGCTTCTGAAAGTTACAAGCCGACGAACGGGGCTTTGAGATGCTCAACCTCCGTGAGTCATCATCAACGACCAGGACCTGTAGTTATCCAGCTTCTGGGAGAAAAAAAAACGATGAGCGGAGCCTTTAGGTGCTCAACCTCCGCAAGTCATCCCCAACGATCAGAACATGTAGATGTTCAGCTTATGAAAGTTACAAGCCGACGAACGGGGCTTTGAGATGCTCAACCTCCGTGAGTCATCATCGACGACCAGGACCTGTAGTTATCCAGCTTCTGGGAGAAAAAAAAACGATGAGCGGAGCCTTTAGGTGCTCAACCTCCGCATGTCATCCCCAACGATCAGAACATGTAGATGTCCAGCTTCTGAAAGTTACAAGCCGACGAATGGGGCCTTGAGGTGCTCTACCCCCGTAAGTCACCCACAACAAAGCTTCTGGAAAAAAAAATGGCGAACAGAGCTTTTAGGTTTCAGCCTTCGCAAGTCATCATCAACGACCAGAACCTGTAGTTATCCAGCTTCTTGGAGTCACAAAAAAAAAAACAAAAAAAAAAAACGAGCGGGGCCTTTAGGTGTTCAGCCTTCGCAAAATCATCCTCGACGACCAGGACCTGTAGTTATCCAGCTTCTGGGAATCACAAAGCCGACGAGTGGAGCCTTTAGTTTCAGCCTCCGCAAGTCATCCTCGATGACCAGAACCTGTAGTTATCCAGCTTATGGGAGTCACAAGCTGACAAGCGGAGCCTTTAGGTGTTCAGCCTCCGCAAGTCATCCCCAACGAGTCACAAGCCGACCGACGAGCGGAGTCTTTAGGTGTTCAACCTTCGCAAGTCATCATCGACGACCAAGACCTGTATGTGTCCAACGTCTGGGAATCACAAGTTGATGAGCGTTTAGACGTTCAGTCTCCACAAATCATCGTCAACAATCGGGACCAATAGGTGTCTAGCTTCCGAAAGTTGCATAATAATGTTTGTCTACTATGTAAATAATGAATAAAGAGAAGCCAAAATCAGTTGTTTGTCTTTGAACACACACTCATGAGATCACTTCCATGAGCGCGTGCTCAAAGAGGGGCAACTGTAAACACCTGATTTTGGCTCGGGATCATAATAACGTATGAGAGGAATCGAGATTTGAAAAATATAAAAAAAAAAAAAAAAATTTAAATAATAAAAAATAATAAAAAAATAATAAAAAATTCCAACGGTGGAAAATTGCCTCTTTTCCACCGATTTTATTTTTTTATTATTAAAAAAAAACGTTTTTTTGTATTATTAAAAAAAAAAGTTTTTATTAATTAATTAAATATGTGTACATTTTCTCTATAAAATGAGGGTAGCTTCATTGAATGAAGGGGGGCTTCAAGGAATAAATATATATATACCTATATGTATAATATATATTTATATTATGTTTATGTAATACTATATATATCTATATGTATAATATATATTTATATTATGTCTATGTTATCTATCTATCTATACGTTTAATATATATTTATATTATGTCTATGTTATCTATCTATCTATATGTTTAATATATATATATATATATATATATATTATGTATATGTGGAAAAAAACAAATTTCAAAATTGACTTAGGTCATTCCCAAACTTTGATGAAGGTTACAACTCGGTCCTTGGACTCTCGGGTCATTTCTGGGACGTTATCGAGTGTTATAAACCAAACCGGAAAAGTTTTGGGCCATTTGTGCAAATTGTTTTTCTTAATTCAGCTCTTTAAAAAAAAATATATACAATTGGATTTCTAAACTTTTCTAGACATTCCATGATTTCTAAAAATGTTACAAATAAGTCTAGAATAATTTTCGGGTTATTTTTAGAATTTTATCAAGTATTACAAATAAATCTAGAATAGTTTAGGTTCAATTCTGTAATTTTAAAAAAATATTTTCAGTTAAGTTATATTTCTTTCAAAAATTACAATTTTTATTCCTAAATTTTTCTGGACATTCCATGACTTTTCAAAATGTTACAAATAAGTATAGAATAATTTTCGGGTTATTTTAGAACTTTACCAAGTGTTACAAATAAGTCCAGAATAGTTTAGGGTCATTTCTGCAATTTTCGAAAATATTTGTCCAATTCAGCTCAAATTTTTATAAATTGCATTTTGGTCCCTATATTTTTTGGACATCCTATAACTTCTTAAAATGGGACAAATTAGTCCAAAGAGCTTAATATTTTCAAAAATTATTCGTGCATGTTTTGACACGTTTAAAATGGCTCGAGAGTTAAACCATTTTTTTTCGAGCACGATTAACTTTAGTTCTCCCTTGTTTATTTGAAAATTAAAAAAAAATGTTTGTACATGGTTTGTTTAATTTAAAGAAAATGCATTTGTTGATGACCCCGCTCGACCGGACCCTTCGCTCGCCAAGACCCGGCATTTTCAAAAACGAAAATAAAAAAATATTTTTCCAAAATGTCTGAATGGTCATGCGAGGAATGACTTGCAATTAATTTCCCAGTGGCCCGACTATACCCATTTGAGATGCGTGAATGCTAAAGAAGCTGAACATCTAATGGAAGAAATTCATGAAGGTTGTTGCGGCCCACACATGAATGTGCAAGACTTTGGTACTTTGGGTTCACCATGACGGCTGACTGTATAAAACATGCCCAACAATATCACATCTGTCAAGTGTACGCAGACCAAATCCACGCGTCACTGCACGAGCTCTATTCCAGAAATTCCCCACGGGCTTTCAAAATGTGGGGCATCGATGTAATCAACATGATTTTCCCAAAGGCATCCAACGGTCATCGATTCATATTGATTACAATCGATTACTTCACCAGGAGTAGAGGTTATTACCCTGGCGTCAATAACGAAAAATACCATTGACTTTTTCATCAGCAAGGACATCATCGTGTGTCATGGGATGCCGAAGTCAATCATCACCGGCAATGCCAGAAATCTAAATTGGTCGATGAGTTGTGGTGAAGTATAAAAATGCATCTCCATATCATCCACAAATGAATGACGCGATGAAAGCAGCAATTAAAGGACTGACATGATAAGATGTCATGGGAACTCAAGGCATGCATGAAATCAATATAGATACCGACAGGGGCAACCTCATTCTCCCTTGTTTACGGGATCGAAGCCGTGTTACCAATTGAAGTAGAATTCTCGTCAGCTAGGATCCTCGCCAAGGAAGAGAAGGACGAGTCAGAGTAGGCGAAATGCAGATACGTGCAATTGAACCTCATGACAAAAGGCGGCTCATCGCGCAGTGCCACATGCAATTATACCAGCAACGCATGACTCGTGCATTTAATAGGAAAGTCAGTCCAAGAGAATTACAAGCAGACAATCTAATTCTCAGAAAACAAATTCTTCGAGTCAATCCAGACTCTTGGGGCAACTTTGTGCCTAAATATGAAGGATATTATGACGCCAAAGAGACTTTCAGCAGAGGAGCCATGATCGTCACCGACATGGACAACCAAGACCCGGCATTTTCAAAAACGAAAATAAAAAAAAAAAATCCAAAACGGGTCGGGAAAGTCGGATCCGACGTCCGACAGTAATCAAACCCCCAAACTCGATTCTCTGGACGTAGACCTTTTTAAGCCCTAGGATGTAAACTCCATGTACCCTAGGCAATTTTAGGATTCCGATTAGCCTTCAATTAATCGGTGGCGACTCTTTCAAATTTTTTCGGTCCGGTGGATGACCCCGCTCGACAAGACACGACATTTCAAAAACGAAATTTATAAATATTTTTTCAAACGGGTCGGGAAAGTCGGATCCGACGTCCGACAATTTGGCGACTCTGCTGGGGACTTTTTTTTTAGAGGGTTTAGGCTTTGTCATGTTTGCTTTGCCATGTTATATTTTTACCTATCTGTTTTGACCGTTTCCTCATGCTTGCAGTTTTAAATTTTTGTCTGAAATGCAATGTAAATGTCATAATTCAAAACGATGTAAATCCTCGTTCTGCACACACCACGCTGGTTACCATTACCCGCTCGTACCTGGAGCACATTAAAGAGCTTAGGGAGTTTAGTAGGGGAATGCGCCCGGAGCGGTTTGGACCGCCGGCACGCACCTAAAAAACTCAACTCGATGATCGGAATGGGCATATGATCCTCTACAGGGGGTGAGGTTCCACCGGTTCAGAGGACTTAGAAATTCCATCCCGTTAGAACAAAAGCTCCACACCACGCTTAACCTTCTAACAGTTTTGTGTTTGTTCCTTTTCTCGTGTTTTGTTTTGGCCATAGATTATGACATGTATAGGATTGGGCCTTTTGTATTCCATAAACCTCTGTAAATGTAATAACTTAGTAGTGACATTTACTTTCTCGCACTTGCATTGCATTTTTCTAAAAAAAAAAATGTAAGTTCCGTTCATTTTGTCTTGTATCCTTAGGACGTTTCACATATCATCTTTGGTAAGGATGAAGCAGACAAACCACTGTCCTCGCACCAAGGCCATTCAGCCCCACACGGTCGAAATTGCCCGAATATGGAAAGCCATGACAAAAGAGGATCAGAAGTACGTGAATGAGAACATTGGCGAGGTTCATGAACTCGCAAACTACAAAGTCAATTGGGCTCTCCTCGATGCTTTGTCTGATTTTTGGGATGTAAAAATCGTCGTCTTCGTGATAAACAACAATGAACTCACACCTACGCTTGAAGAATACCGTCAACTCGTTCAAGGGGTAGATTGGGATCGTGGAATTATTCAACCCGACCTCCAACAAAGAGGCGAAGATAGTACCTTGGCCAAACTGCTCAAAGTCACAACAAACAAAATGTCCACCGAGCTCAGGTTGAATGGGGGTCATGGCTGAGAAATGTTAGGTCGATCATTGTTCGAAGCTGAGAAATGGAAAGCCCTCGATTGGAAAATCTATATTTCAAAATTAACGCATAAGGACATTTTATGGACGGCTAGATGGTTACCCATCCACCGTTCTACGATCCTTAGATGCAAAACTTTCGAGGGAGTTTCGCTTCTCAGCCATCGAAGATCCATGACTACCTACCCTTCCCGAGTTATTCGACAATTCGGTGGTTTCCAAGATATTCCAGTGCACATTCATGGACCCCCAAGATCATACAAGTGGCACAGCCGAGCAGACATTGCAAACTCACTACGAGACTCAGTTCGACAAGTGAATGATGATTGGGGAAACCGAGTCCCACTATTCATAAATCTGATGGAAGGCTCCACGACAAAGGAAAACGAATACCATGCGACAACAGAGTACATTCATAAGTTCTGCTCGGCACCCGCAAGTCCGCCTTTTGACCCGAAGTAGATAATCGGGGATAGACCCAAGCAATCACCGTCATCTCACGAGGACATCTACGCGATCATGAAATCTAGGGTGGAAATTCAAAGTATTGCTTGGGCTGATGAACACTCTAGATCCAAGAAAGAAATCCAACGCCTCCGCAATGAGGTACGGTGTGTGCGAAATGAAGTGAGAAGTCGGGATCACACCTTGGAGAAATGTGAGGGCAAAATAGCTGAGTTGAATGGCACCCGTGAACAGTCCATACGAAGGGCGAGGCAATTAAAAAGATTTTCGAAATGCATGTCCCCGACCTTCCTTCGAACCAAGGAGCAAGCGACAAATGCACTCAACGAGTTGCGTCGTCGTGTGAAACGTCTTAAGAATTAGAATTTGATTGACCAACTCCTTTTAGAGTATTGTGTGAAAAAACGTTTGTCGTATATGTCATCAAAGTCTACGAATGGAATGAACGGAACATGCATATTAAAACAAAAACATGCATGATCAATTGTGTATTTACCATTCTTACTATGATATTTGAATGATTTAGGCACATCTGGCAAGAACAAGCCCGATACGCACTCGCGGTTTCGTTCAACGGGAACAAATTGAGCAACCAAATCAAAGCCCTCCACCAGGTTTTCCGGAACCCATGCGACAGTTGACAAATCTGGCACCTCAAGAATATGAAGAGAGGATCATCCAACTCGAACAGACTATACACAGCATGAATGCTGGCATGGCTGGTATGACATCCCGGTTCGAGCAAATGTTGGTTTTTCTAAACGCCCAGGCAGCCACCTCGTCTTCTCAAGCAACACCTCCGCCCGTAGTACCTCATCAATCCATGCCAAGTACTTTGGTATTACCCGACCAAGCTCCACCTACCACATATGGTCACCCCGAGCAAGCTCCACCTCCCACATATGGTCATCCCGACCAAGCTCCACCTACCACATATGGTCACCCCGAGCAAGCTCCACCTCCCACATATGGTCATCGTGACCAAGCTGCACCTACCACATATGGTCATCCTGTCCAAGCTCCACCTCCCACATATGGCCATCCCAACCAAGCTCCAACTCCTACATACGACTGTCCTAATCAAGTTCCACTACCCGTACATGGCCCTCAAGAGCAAGCTTTTCCTCTTCAGCATGATCGGGTTGCACCTCCGGTACCTGTTTACCCCAACCAGGTCGCACGACTCGCGTTTGGTCTCCCCAATTACTCGGTCACATTCGTCCCGATCGAGACTGAACAAGACAAGCGGTTGAAGCAGATTGAAGAAAAAATGAGGTCTATTCAAGGAGTAGATCGATTGGGAGACCTGAACTTCTCTGATCTGGCTCTATTTCAGGAAATCCCGATGCCTGGTAAATTCAACGTGCCAGACTTTGAAAGGTTCGATGGAACAGGACATCCGATTGTTCACCTTAAGATCTATATGGCGAAAATGACTCCATATCAACAGTATACCAAGTTGATGGTCCATACTTTCCAGGAAAGTTTGAAAGGGGAGGCGCTGGTCTGGTTCGCAGGATTAAGAACAGAGCAAGTGTCAAATATGGAGGAGCTGGCCAAGCTTTTACTCGCCTTGCTCTTCAGGCTATGGAGATGAAAGAGGGACAATCTTTCAAAGATTATGTGTCTGAGTGGAAGGGAAAGGCCAACTGCATGAACCCGCCTCTCGGGCAGAACGAGGCAGTCCCGATTTTTATCAGCACTCTTAAGGGTATATATTATACCCAAATGATGAGTCAATCCACAGCGGAATTTTCAAATCTCACCATGACCCATACAAAGGTGAAGCGGATCCTAAGAAAACTTGAACAAAGAAGCCTACCCCGACCATAGGCGCGGGTCTATCCAAACCCTTACCAGGCTCCTTACTCGGCTCCGTATCAACAATCCAACCATCACCGGTGGTCCCGATGCCTCAGGCTCCTCGAGCCCCACAAGGATCAACCTCTCTACCTAACCCACAAAATTCTGTCAACCGAGGTGGGAACCAAAGGAGGTTTCGAGAGCCCCGAAAATTTACCCCTCTTCCAATATCATTGGTTGAATTGTAAAAGAAGGCTTTGGCTCAATGGCTCATAGGTCCTGAGGTTCTGCTACCCAACCACGCTTCAGGCTCAGTCAACATGATCTTCTTAGAAGAAGGACCAACCCCTTTGATCAGCCCCATGGATCAGGAGATGCTAAAAAATTATGTTTCGATGATTACCCCACTAATCATTGACTACGTACCGCAACGACCAGCACCATTCAAGTACGAGAGCAACAAAAGGGTACCTTGGAACTATGGGGGGTACGCGGAAGGATCTGCGAAAAATGAAGACATTTTCAGTATGACTCGATCTGTACATTGCTATATCCAGCCAGAAAACCCTCCCAAAGAGAAGTAGGTGGAGGGAGCCCAAAAGAAGAAGGTAACTGGAAAAGAAGCGAGCAATTTCGTGAAGATTGTAAAGGATGCTGAATACAAGGTCGTGGACCAGTTGCGCAGAACCTCAACGCAAATATCTTTGTTGGCTCTGTTGTTGAATTCTGAACCACACCGAGAGGCATTAATGAATGTCTTGAAGGAAGCCCTGGTACCAAAGGAAATTTCAACCCGTCAAGTAGAGAATCTCATCGGTTCGGTTTTTGCTAGCCAAATCGCCTTCGGGGATGAAGAGTTGGGTTCTGAGGGACAACAACATGTCAAGGCCCTCCACATCGTGTGCAAAAGCAAGGGATACGTGCTCTCAAGAGTAATGATTGACAACGGCTCAGCTTTAAATGTATGCCCGATGTCCACCCCTCCAACGTATGAATATAGATCCGTCACTCATACGTTCAACCAAAAGTGTTGTTCGAGCTTTTGATAGCAATATAAGGGAGGTAGAAGGACAAATTGAATTTACATTGGAGATTGGTCCATGCGTGTTCAGCGTAGCTTTCAAAGTCTTGGACATTCCAGGGGCCTACTGTCTACTTTTGGGAAGAACTTGGATACACGTTGCTGGTGCAGTGCCTTCTACCCTACATCAGAAAGTAAAATTTATATCTGAGGATCGCCTGATTGTGATCGATGGGGAGGAAGATTACAACATCTATAAGGAGACTTCCGTACCTTTCATCGGAATCGAGACCGAAGATGCATTGTCTTTCCATGCCTTCGATCTCATTTCTGTGATTAGGGATTGGGGAGAGCCAGCACCAGACAGAGCCGAGCTCATGGTGGGGAAGATCATGTTAGGCAACAACTTCATCTTAGGACGCGGACTGGGAATCCATGGTCAGGGCATCATACACCCAATAGCTCCAAGGAAGAACAAAGGCACTTTTGGACTAGGTTTCTATCATAATTTCAAAGATTACGAAGTCGCCCGAAGGAAACGTTTAACTAGAAATTCACGGGCAATGCTATTTCCTCCCCTCGCTGCTTCATTTCCTGGCCCACCACAAATGATTCAACCCGACGACGTTGCTTCTCACGAAGGATTATCAGGCTTGTTTTCGACCGGTGTCACCATTGGAGCCCTGCTTGATGAAGCTCCCTCAGGCCTTTTCGTATGTCCACTTGCTAGTGGGGAGAATATCACAAACTGGATGACATTACCTACTTATGCGTTTTATCTTAGTAATAATGAGTAAGACCTTTTGAAAAGGGATGTATTCCGCATAGGACATATGTATGAGCCTCACGTTTTGGAATAGGAGAAATTTGTCATGACCACATCAAATGAATCCCTTCTTTTGTTAATTCATCAATATTATATCTCTTTCTACCTACTTCTGACATTAATATCCCTTCTCTTCTACTTCCTTCTTTAGGAACAATACCTCTTAAGACCACAAGGGGAACCATGATTCAATCTCGTACAAGGACACCCTCGCTGAATCTGACTCTGTACATTACGGAAAAGGATCCAATGAGGAGGATGTCACGAAAGAAATTGAAGAAAGTTGGGACAGGTATGAGAGAGACAAACTCTTAACAACAGAAGTCACTGAGGTCATAAACATCGGCACTCCTGAGGAACCACGCGAATTGAAGATTAGGACAAGTCTGAGTCCTAACCAAAGAACTCAGATGATAGATTTGCTAAAAGAGTATCAGGAGATTTTTGCCTGGTCATATGCTGCCATGTCAGGCCTTGATTCGTCAATCGTGGAGCACGTTCTGCCAATAGACACTGAGAACTTTCGACCCAAGAGACAACACCTGAAGAGACAAAGTCCCGACCTAATCCTTAAAATTAAGGAAGAGATCATCAAGCAAATCGACGCTGGATTTTTAGAAGTTTGCAACTATTCTGAATGGGTAGCAAATATTGTTCCAGTACCCAAGAAGGACGGTCGCGTCCGCGTCTGTGTCGACTATCGAGATCTTAACAAAGCCAGGCCGAAGGATAATTTCCCTCTGACTCATATCGATATGTTGGTCGACAACACGGCACGTCATACGATGTTCTCGTTCATGGACGGGTTCTCAGGATACAACCAGATCAAGATGTCTGAGGCAGATAAGTCAAAAACCGCATTTGTCACAATGTGGGGCACATTTTGTTACAAAGTTATGCCTTTCGGTTTAAAAAATGCAGGGGCAACCTACCAAAGGGCCATGGTGACACTGTTCCACGACATGATGCAAAAACAGGTCGAGGTGTACGTAGATGATATGATTGCAAAGTCTCAAGAAGGTGAAGATCACTTGATCAATTTACGCATGCTATTTGAAAGGCTCAAGAAGTACAAGTTGCATTTAAACCCGACTAAATGCACTTTTGGAGCCACATCAGGCAAGTTATTGGGCTTCATAGTCAGTGAGAATGGAATTGAGGTAGACCCTGACAAAGTCAAGGCGATACAAGAGTTACCCCCACCATCGACCGTCAAGCAGATCTGAAGCCTTTTAGGACGTTTGAATTACATTGCGTGTTTCATCGCAAATATGACAACCAAGTGTCAACCTTTATTTCGTCTTTTACGTAAGAACGCTCGGATAATTTGGGATGAAGAATGCCAGAACGCCTTAGAGTCCATAAGAAAATACCTGATGAGCCCACTAGTCCTGGTGCCGCCAACTCCAGGACGACTACTCATTATGTATTTAACAGTGCGCCAAGACTCGTTGGGGTGCATGTTGGGACAACTCGATGTGACTGGAAAGAATGAACATGCCATATACTACGTGAGTAAGAAGTTCACGGAGGGTGAAACAAAGTATCAAGAGGTGGAAAGGATATGTTGCGCACTCGTGTGGGTAATGCAGCGACTTCGCCAGTATACGTTGTACTACACCATACGTCTGTATTCGAAGATGGATCCCGTGAGATACCTCTTAGATAAACCAGCATGGACAAAAAATATCGCCAAATGACAAGTTCAATTATCTGAGTATGACATAGAATTCGTGCCTCGAATTTCGGTGAAGGGACAAGCAATCACCGATCATTTAGCGGAGTTTCCCATAGACGACGATCACTTGATCAACTCCGAATTCCCAGATGGTGAGATCATGCAAGTAGAAGAAGAAGGGATGCCGAAGGCAAATTGGAGGATGTACTTCGACGGTGCTGTGAGTTCAGTCGGAGGGGGTATCAGGGCAGTGCTCATCTCACCAAAGGGGAAACACTTCCTAGTGGCAGCCAAGGTCACCTTTCACTGCACCAACAACATCGCAGAATACGAGGCATGTGTTCTCAGCATGCAAGCTGCACTAGACCTCGAAGTGAAGAAACTAGAAGTATTCGGAGATTCAGTGTTAATCATCCTCCAAACGACAGGGGAATGGAAGACGAGGGATGCCAAGGTCCAGCCATACCACGAGCACCTTGAGGATTTAGCTTCAGAATTTGAAGACATCACTTTCACTCATATGCCGAGAAATAAGAACCAATTTGCAGACGCATTGGCAACGCTCGCATCAATGAGTAAAATTTCACCGGGAAATCAGGTACTACCAGTAGAGATCAAGATCAAGGAGGTTCCAGCCTATTGTTATGCAGTTGAAGAGTCAGACGGTCAGCCGTGGTTCACTGACATAAAAAAATACCTGGAGTCCGGAGAGTTCCCAGAAGGTGCCACAAGAAATGACCGGAAGGTCGTACGAAGGATGACTTGCAATTATTTTCTCAGTTGCCCGACCTTATACAAAAGATCATTTGATGATACCCTTTTGAGATGCGTGAATGCCAAAGAAGCTGAGCGCTTAATGGAAGAAATTCACGAAGGTTGTTGTGGCCCACACATGGGCGGGCGAATGCTATCAAAAAAGATAATGAGACTTGGATATTTTTGGTCCACCATGACGTCTGATTGTATGAGACATGTCCAACATTGTCACCTCTGTCAAGTGTACGCAGACCAAATTCACGCGCCACCACACGAGCTATATCCCATGACTTCCCCATGGCCTTTCTCAATGTGGGGTATCGATGTAATCGGTATGATCTCTCCAAAGGCGTCCAATGGTCATCAATTCATATTGGTGGCGATCGATTATTTCACCAAGTGGATAGAGGCTATCATCCTAGCGTCAGTAACGGCAAAAGCGGTCAAGCGTTTCATTAGGCATGATATCATCGCGCGTTATGGGGTGCTGGAGTCAATCATCACAGATAATGCCAAAAATTTGAATAATAAATTGGTTGATGGGTTGTGTGACCAATTTAAGATCAAGCATAGAAATTCGTCTCCATATCGCCCACAAATGAATGGCGCAGTGGAAGCAGCAAATAAGAAGATCATAGAGAAAATGACTGTCAATTATAAGGACTGGCACAACAAGCTGCCTTGGGCACTCATGGCATATAGGACCTCAATACGAACATCAATAGGAGCAACCCCATTTTCCCTTGTTTACGGGACTGAAGTTGTGCTGTCAATTGAAGTAGAAATCCCATCAGCAAGGATCCTCGCTGAAGCAGAGATGGACGAATCAGAATGGGCGAGATGCAGATACGAGCAATTAAATCTCATAGATGAAAGGCGGCTCATCGCGCTGTGTCATGGGCATTGTACCAGCAACGCATGGCTCATGCATTTAACAGGAATGTACGTCCAAGAGAATTACAAGAAGGCGATCTAGTTCTTAGAAAAATCCTGCGAGTCAATCCACACTCTAGGGGCAAGTTCGTGTCTAAATATGAAGGGCCTTATGTCGTCAAAGAGGTTTTCAGTGGAGGAGCCATGATCATCACCGATATGGACGGCCAAGAACTCCCCAGTCCAATCAATATGGACGCGGTCAGAAAATACTATCCTTAAGGACTTCGTAATCAGAATATGAACCTTCAAAAGTGAGAAAATTCCCGCTAAATCGAAAACCTGAAAGGGCGGTTTAGGCAAAAGGTAGCGAAGAGGGGCATGATTGAAAATCCCCAAAAGGACAATCATGGCAAAAGGAGAGGAATCAAATCCCTGCTAGGTTGAAAACTCGAAAGGGCGACCTAGACACAAATTAAGGGAATCGAGAGGTGCGGTAAAAAACAATCGTAGCAAAAGGAAAGAAAATCGAGAGAAAAAAAAAATCATCGACGACTAAAACCTGTAGTTATCCAGCTTCTTGGAGTCACACACACAAAAAAAAAAACGAACGAGCGGAGCCTTTAGGTGTTCAGCCTCCGAAAGTCATTCTCGATGATCATAACCTGTAGTTATCCAGCTTTAGGGAGTCACAAGTCGACAAGCGGAGCCTTTAGGTGCTCAGCCTCCGCAAGTCATCCTCAATGACTTGAACCTGTAGTTATCCAGCTTCTGGGAGTCACAAGCCGACAAACGGAGCCTTTAGGTGTTCAGCTTCGCAAGTCATCTTGACAACCAGGACCTGTAGTTATCCAGCTTCTGGGAGTCACAAAACCGACAAGCAGAGCCTTTAGGTGTTCAGCCTCCGAAAGTCATCCTCGATGACCAGAACCTGTAGTTATCCAGCTTCTGGGAGTCACAAGTCGACCAACGGAGCCTTTAGGTGTTCAGTCTCCGCAAGTCATCCCCAACAAGTCACAAGCCGACGAGCGGAGCCTTTAGGCGTTCAGCCTCCGCAAGTCATCCTCGACAACCAGGACCTGTAGGTGTCCAACGTCTGGGAATCACAAGTTGATGAGCGTTTAGACACCCAGTCTCCACAAATCATCGTCAACGATCGGGACCTATAGATGTCTAGCTTCCGGAAGTTACGTAAAGATGTTTGCCTACTATGTAAATAATGGATAAAGAGGAGCCAAAATCAGTTGTTTGTCTTTGAACACACACTCATGAGATCAATTCCATGAGTGCGTGTTCAAAGAGGGGCAACTGTAAACACCTGATTTTGGCTCATGGTCAAATAACGTACGCAAGCAATCGAGCCAAGAGGAATCGATATTTAAAAAAAAATTAAAATTAAAAAACAAAAAATATTAAATTAATAAAAAAAAATATATGAACGTGGAACATGGCCACATGGCCATGTTCCTCTTTTTGTACAACTTGGTCTTTTTTATTATTTTTTTTAAAAAAAATAAAAAAATAAGATGCAAATTGTGTATAAATAGAGGAGAAGTGTCGTAGGATGAAGGGGAGTTAGTGAAGGAATTGAAGAGAAATAGGGAAGAGAAGAGTGATTAGAGAGAGTAAAAAAAAAGAGTGAAAAAAATATATCGGTAATTATCGATCTCGGTTTCTCGTACAGTGTCTAAGTTCCGAACAATTTAGGTATATTTTTCTTTCATTTAATATTGTATTTGTATTTTCTAATGTTATTATTTATGTTATAAAAAACAAAAAAGAAGAAGAGTTTATATACATATATTATATATTTATGTATAATATATATTTATATTATGTTTATGTATTACTATATATATATATATATGTATAATATATATTTATATTGTGTTTATGTAATACTATATATATCTATATGTATAATATATATTTATATTATGTTTATGTAATATTATTATATCTGTATAATATATATTTATATTATGTTTATGTAATACTATTATATCTATATGTATAATATATGTTTATATTATGTTTATGTATTACTATATATATTTATATTATGTTTATACTATTATATCTATATGTATAATATATATTTATATTATGTTTATGTATTACTATATATATCTATACGTATAATATATATTTATATTATGTTTATGTATTACTATATATATCTATATGTATAATATATATTTATATTATGTTTATGTAATACTATATATATCTATATTTATATTATCTATTTATCTATATGTATAATATCTATTTATATTATGTCTATGTAATACTATATATATATATATTATGTATTATGTATAATATATGTATATTATGTATATGTGAAAAAAATTTCAAAATTGACTTAGGTCATTCCCAAACTTTGATGAAGGTTACAACTCGGTCCTTGGACTCTCGGGTCATTTCTGGGACGTTATCGAGTGTTATAAACCAAACCGGAAAAGTTTTGGGCCATTTGTGCAAATTGTTTTTCTTAATTCAGCTCTAAAAAAAATACAATTTGATTTCTAAACTTTTCTAGACATTCCATGATATCTAAAAATGTTACAAATAAGTCTAGAATAATTTTCGGGTTATTTTTAGAATTTTACCAAGTATTACAAATAAATCTAGAATAGTTTAGGGTCAATTCTGTAATTAAAAAAATATATTTTCAGTTAAGTTATATTTTTTTTCGAAAATTACAATTTTTATTCCTAAATTTTTCTGGACATTCCATGACTTTTCAAAATGTTACAAATAAGTCTAGAATAATTTTCGGGTTATTTTAGAACTTTACCAAGTGTTACAAATAAGTCCAGAATAGTTTAGGGTCATTTCTCCAATTTTCAAAAATATTTGTCCAATTCAGCTCAAATTTTTATAAATTGCATTTTGGTCCCTATATTTGTTTGGACATCCTATAACTTCTTAAAATGGGACAAATTAGTCCAACGAGCTTAATATTTTCAAAAATTATTCGTGCATGTTTTGACACGTTTAAAATGGCTCGAGAGTTAAACCATTTTCTTTCGAGCATGATTAACTTTAGTTCTCTCTTGATTATTTGAAATAAATAAAAAATAAAAAAAATTGTACATGGTTTGTTTAATTTAAAGAAAATGCATGTAGTTTTTTTTGGGCCAAGCATGATTAAAACGGGCAATTCAGGCAAAATTGAAAAACACTTCAAAAGCAAATTAAAGTACCGAAAAGGGCGGATTATAAGCTCGCGAGCTTTTAAGACGTAATCAAACCCCCGAACTCGATTCTCTGGACGTAGACCTTTTTAAGCCCTATGATGTAAACTCCATGTACCCTAAGCAATTTTAGGATTCCGATTAGCCTTCAATTAATCGGTGGCGACTCTTTCAAATTTTTTCGGTCCGGTGGATGACCCCGCTCGACCGGACCCTTCGCTCGCCAAGACCCGACATTTCAAAAACGAAATTTATAAATATTTTTTCAAACAGGTCGGGAAAGTCGGATCCGACGTCCGACACAGATGTATGTGGACCATCTCTAGTTTCATTACTTAGAGGATCCAAGTTCTATGTCACCTTCATTGATGATTTCAGCAGGAAGGTACGAGTTTACTTCTTGAAGCACAAGTCAGAAGTGTTTACAACATTCAAGAGGTGGAAAGCTGAAGCTGAGAATCAGACTGGATTAAAGATCAAATGTCTGAGGTCTGACAATGGAGGAGAGTATGACAAGTCAGAATTCAAAGCGTTCTGTGCTGATGAGGAAATCAGATTGATGAGAACAGTTCCCGGTAAGGCTAGGCAGAATGGAGTTGCTGAAAGGATGAACATAACATTGAATGAGCGTGCGAGGAGCATGAGGCTGCATTGTGGACTGCTCAAGATGTTCTGGGCAGATGCGGTAAGTATAGCTGCATACTTGATCAACAGGGGACCATCAACTCCTTTGGGGTTCAAGATTCTAGAGGAAGTGTGGACAGGAAAGGATCTCAAGTACTTACACTTGAGAACCTTCGGTTGCACGGCTTATGTTCATGTTGATCCAGAAAAGAGAGATAAGCTTGATGCTAAGGCTGTGAAATGTTACTTCATAGGTTATGGTTCTGACTTGTTTGGTTACAGGTTTTGGGATGACAAGAACAGAAAGATCCTGAGACACTGTGATGTGACGTTTGATGAATCTGTCTTATACAAGGACAAAGAGCATAATGTTCCATTGACTACGAAGCAAGTGGGGATTGAGTTTGAGTTGCAGAAGACTACACCCATAGAAGATACTCAAACAACTCCAGCGATTGTTGATGAAGAACCCGTAGTTGAGCAAATGACACCTGAACAGGTGTTGATGAGATCATCCAGAACCATCAGAGCACCAGATAGGTATTCATCTTCATTACATTATCTGTTGTTGACTGATGAAGGGGAACCAGAGTCTTTTGATGAGGCCCTACAGGTGAAGGATTCAATCAAGTGGGAGCAAGCCATGGATGATGAGATGAGCTCACTTGAGAAGAATGACACGTGGTTGTTGACTGAATTGCCTGTAGGGAAGAGAGCCTTGTTGAATAGGTGGGTGTTCAGGATCAAGGCTGAACCAAATGGCAAAAGACGGTTCAAGGCTCAGTTAGTAGGTAAAGGGTATTCACAAAGGAAATGTATTGATTATGCTGAAATATTTTCTCTTGTTGAGAAATTAACTACTGTCAGGATTCTATTGAGTATTGTTGCTTCAAAAAATTTGCATATTGAGTAAATAGATGTAAAAACGGCATTTTTACATGGAGATCTGGATAAGGAGATCTATATGCAACAACCAGAAGGATTTGTTGTTCCGGGCAAGGAACACATGGTGTGTAAGCTCAACAGGAGCTTGTATGGGTTGAAGCAAGCACCAAGGCAATGGTACAAGAAGTTCGACTCCTTCATGATCAAGAGTGGTTTTTGCAGGAGTGAAAAGGATCAGTGCTATTATTTCAAGAAATACACTAATTCTTATGTATTTCTACTCTTGTATGTGGATGATATGTTGATTGCAGGATCCAGTATGAGAGAGATAAACAATGTGAAGGCAAGTCTGTCTTCAGTGTTTGAGATGAAAGACTTGGGTGCAGCAAAGCAGATTCTTGGGATGAGAATATCTCGGGATAGATCAGCTGGCACTTTAAGTCTATCCTAGGAGCAGTACATTGAGAAGGTTGTAGCCAGATTCCGGATGACTGATACTAAACCCACAACTACTCCTTTGGCAAATCACACAAAATTGTCAAAGGGGCAGTCACCCAAGATAGTTGAAGAACGTGATCAGATGGCACCGGTTCTATATGCTTCAGCAGTTGGGAGTCTGATGTATGCTATGGTCTGTACAAGACCTGACATAACACATGCAATAGGTGTGGTTAGCAGGTACATGTCAAATCCGGGTAAAGAGCATTGGGAAGCTGTGAAGTGGCTTCTAAGATATCTGAAAGGTACATCCAGTACTTTACTTTGTTTTAGCAAAGACAAAGTGATTCTGCAGAGTTTTGTGGATGCTGATCTTGGTGGAGATGTAGACTCTATCAAGAGCACATCCGGATACATCTACACTATAGGTAGTACAGCAGTGAGTTGGATGTCCAGGCTTCATAAATGTGTTGCTCTTTCATCGACTGAGGCTGAGTATGTGGTAATAGCTGAAGCTGGGAAGGAGATGATATGGCTGGCAGATTATCTGGAAGAGTTGGGCAAGAAGCAGAGTGAGAAGATTCTATATTCAGATAGCCAGAGTGGCATACAGTTGGTTAAGAATCCAGTCTATCATTCGAAGACTAAGCATATCAGAAGGCGGTATCATTTCACTCGCAGGGCAGTGGAAGAATGCGACTTGTGCTTAGAGAAGATAGAGGGTGCAAAGAATCCATCAGACATGTTGACAAAATGTGTTGATGTTGGGAAACTGGATTGTGCAAAACCTCGGTTGGTCTTCTGTAGTTGTGTTACTACAGATGGTGCGGTGAATATATTGATGATGGTGCTGAGAGAATACTGTGTTTGGTAACTGAATCAGTCTCCAAGTGGAAGATTTGTTAGGTATTGGAGTCTGATTAATATGTAATCTTAGATTATGTATTAATGTACGCGTCTCGCGGTTCAACCAATTGGGTGTTACCATGAAAATCTGAGTTTCATCTCTCCCTTTCCTCTCTAGAAAAACTGAGTGTTCCTTCTCAATCCTAAGTAATTTCTTCATCCGATTGAGTGTTTGTAGAGAATCGTTCCTAACAATGGATGGATGTCTTTGTCGGATACATAGATGGTATGGTTTAGGTTTAGAATTCGTGAGGGCGTTTTTGTTTATTTCTTTTCATAAATGGCAGCAAGAGATTCTGTGTTTGAAAACTTTGGTTGTAAATAATTAGATTAAATTTGATAGCTTACTAATTGTTTGTTAGCAAAAACAAAAATTCTATTCGCACCTCTTTTGTTAAAATACTAAAATATTCTAATAGTTTTTTTTATCCTAACCAATATCCGAATTTCAGTTATCACAAACTAGCTCATGACATAGAAACATATGTTTTCTTCCATTATCTTCGCTTTTAAGCAACAATCGTTTTCTTTAATCCTCCTATTGAAGACTAATGTGATATAGTGTTTGAAACTACTTAATTATGTAGTGTTTGACAGTGTTAGGTAAAAGTGACTTTGTTATTACATTGAATCTAAGTAGCAAGTATTTTTACTGATTTTTTACTTAGTACTTCAAGTGAATCGTTTTGTCTCATTATCGTAAAAGGTTTGTGTTATAGAAAAAATGAGACGATTACCTCCTATATACAACAGTGTTGTCAAAGTGAAACAAACAAAAAAATCTCTTGATCGAATTGAATAATATTTGAACTCTTAGTGGCTGATCAAAAATGAAGATTCAAATTCAAACATAATTTCAAAAACTAAAAATGAAGCTTAGAGCAACTAAGAAATTATCGATTATGTTTGTGTGGTGAAATGAAGAAACAAAGACACTCTATTTATAGGATTTAATGATATCAAAACAATAAAAGGTCTCTATAAATTAGGTTTAACCTCCAATAATTACACAAAATTGGAATACTGCCACAGAAGAATTTCAAATAGTCACAAAGAATTCCTTCAATACATGAATGTAAAATAATCTCGTCTTTGTAAATTTTCACACTATTATAAAATGTTCACTTAGTTATATATTAGCCGAATAATGCAAATTCACATTGTCTCCACCTTTATCATCTTTCTCAATAACTTCATTTGGACTTGGTGTAACATTATTTATTTTTGTCTTTTTATAATTTTAGCCCCAAAATGCATTAAAATGTTCTACGTACTAGCCCAAATTTCCAGCACATGATATCAATGTGCCACTGGGAGATGCGCAACAAAATATAACGTGCATACCCAACGGTTTACCTAATTCATGTAACAAGAGTCCTTCTTTTGCCTTTCTGTATTTATTTTATCCTGGATTAATTAATTACTTTCCATTTCCCTTTTATATTAAAATTAACATAAACTAGATAGTATATGTATGATCCGCACTTTGTGTAGTAATTGTTAATTTTTTTTAATTTGAATTTATTATTCATATTGTGAGGTTATTATGTAAAATTTCTTCAAATTATTTTTAAAGTCAAAATACAAATGGTTTTTTAAAAAAAGTTTACTCTAATTTTATAGTTAAGTTAATAATTTATCAGCTAGTTATATAGATGGATATTTATATGTATTATCTATAAATTATTTGTCAATTATTTTTATTATAATAATACATACTTTTAAATTTTTATACTACATATTAATAAGAATGAAATATTTATTTAATATATACTATTGTTTTCTAATTAATAAAAATTTATTTAGCTAAAGGTTGATTCAGTTATAAAATTATACAATATTGAAAAAATAATCTACAACAATAAAATAATTTTGTATGACAATAAATAGTAACATTTTGATACAAAATGAATATAATAAATATGAAAGTTGAAAAAAAATTGAAACATACCGTGAGAATGAATTAGAAGTTTTGGAAGAATTAATATATATACTGATTTATTCATGGTTAAAATAAATTGAAGAAGTAATTGAATTAAGTCGTTGACCAACCTCATTAATGACATTAGTATGGAAGACCTAGGATCAAAAGGCCAAAGATTCATGTGGTGTAATAACCGCAAGGGGATGGATGGAGTATATGAAAGACTCGACAGGGTTTTGGCCAATGTTTGTTGGGCGACTCAATATCCTAATGCTCAATGTATAAACGAAGTTGCAGTGGGATCAGATCATTCCCCGATTATCTTAACCACAGATCAGGTCATGCAAAGGAAGAAGTGAGGGTTCCGGTTCGAAGAGATGTGACTCGAAATCCCGAAGTGTAATGAGGTTATTCGGTAGTCTTGGTCCGAAGGAAATAACTAGGAACCAAGCCGCTGGATGTGGCCGAAACTAGGGGTTGTCGAAGAGAACTCATCAAGTGGAGTAGGGATCGTTTCGATAACAATGTGACCGAGATGAGGAAGGCCAAATACAGATTGAGGGAGATCGGGCAATACCAGTCGAACCAAGCTATCCAAGATGAGGAAATTAAACTAAGAAGTTGAATCAAAGATCTATGGAAAATGGAAGATCTATATTGGAAACAGAGGGCAAGAGTCAAATGACTCACAAAAGGAGATCGAAGCACAACCTTCTTGCATCTAACAACAACGACCCTAAGACAACGAAACCAAATCACCGGACTAAAAGACTCACGAGGGGCGTGGGTTACGAATGAACAGGATATCAACCGGAAGATCTGGGCTCACTTCAAGAAAGTGTTTGAATATGAAAACCACGAGATTGACGATCGGGTACTAGAGTGTATGCTGAGACACATTAGAGAGTAGATGAATGAAAACTTGGTTAGGGTTGTCACGTTGGATGAGGTGAAAGCAGTTGTTTACCAGTTGAGTGTTTCTGGGGCACTAGGGCCAGACGAATATCTGGGGTTATTCTATCAAAGGAATTGGAACGTTGTGGGGCCAGACGTTTTCACTACGGTCAAAGCCTTCCTCGAAACATGTGCTTTTCCTTCATCCCTAAACCAAACAGACATAACCCCCACCCCTAAGATACCTAACCCGAACCAAGCATCTGATTTCAGACCTATCAGTTTATGTAATTTTATTTAGGGTAATATACGAGTTTGTCGCCTAAATTTTGAGCCGGATTTAAGATTCTTCCTTAATATTTAAAATTTTAAATTTTAGTCCTAATGTTTGGACATGATTAAAAATTCCCCCTTACTGTCAATTATCCATTATTTTCAGACGAATTCGTTGACATATGCGACTCACATGGCGTATTAACATTCTGAGTTGATGAATTTGCCCTCTATGGCTTCCATTCTTCCCTCATGATCAATTTCCCTCCTTAGAAACCCTACCCACGAAAAGAAAACATGAAAACCTTTAATCTTCTTCTTGCTTCGCCTTCCAGCCGCGACGTGTGAACGAATGTTAATAAGTCATGGTAACAACAACGGGGAAGAGTTCCATTCTGCGACTATTAATGGTAATGCTAGCTTTGCTCTATCACTATTCTTGTTGTGAGATCATTTTCAAAGAGTGATTTGAAGGTATTTTTCTCTCTGTCTCTGCTTCCATCTCCTTTCTGTGCCCCACTCTGGTTTAGTTGGAATTGCAGCTAGAAGCTACTACTTAGAAGGTAGTTTTAGTACCTGAAATGTAACTTTCTTTCTATATGTAATGGAATCCCTCCCTCCGTGTATTCAATTGATTGTTATTTTGGCTAATAAATTCGTTGGTAGGATGTAATCTCACTTCACATGAACATCAATTAAGAATCAATTTCTCTAGCTTGCTCTTGATTTCAAATGAGTTGTATAAATTGTCGGTTAATCTTACGATAGAGTTAATCATTCACTGTCTAAATCAAAGTCCACTTCTCCTGTAGCAGATACTAAATAATAGAGGGCTTCGCTTTCCAGGAATGGAAGCTGATGGCAAATTCGTCAACTCAAAATGTTAATACGGCATGTGAGTCGCACATGTCAACGAATCCGGGAATTTTTACGGTTAATTGACGGTAATGGGAAATTTTTAATTGTGTCCAAACATTAGGACTAAAATTTTAAACTTTAAGGAGGAATCTTAAATTCGACTCAAACTTTAGGGGGCAAACTCGTATTTTACCCTTTTATTTATAAACTTATATAACAGGTGTTGGTTAATTAACAGACTAAAGGTCTACCTCACAGACCTTATCACCTTTCTAGAGCGCTTTTGTGGCCAAGTGGATATCATGGATGAGAGCATGCATTACAACGCCTACCTACCGAGTTTTGGTCAACAAAAGTAGGACATCCTCAATTCAACCGACTAGGGGACTAAGGCAAGGCGACCCGCTTTCGCCATATCTCTTTATTCTGGCAGCAGATGTTTTATTCATACATGTTGAAAGTGAAGTCACGAAAAAGAGATTACAAGGGATCTCATTGATGATGGGTTGTCCAGAATTGCATCACATATATTTTGCGGACAACTCGCTCTTCTTCATTCAGGGATCTGTGGATAATCATTGCCACCTAAAAGACCTGATAACAAAGTATTGTAGAAGTTTCTGGCAGAGAATAAATGAAGAAAAATCTAGCCTAATCTTTAACTATGGGGTCGATGGAGACATATGTAGGGCTATAGAAGTGACACTTCAAATATCGACTACAAGTGAACCGGGAAAGTATTTGGGACTTCTGACAGTTTGGGGACACTCAAAAAGAGAGGCTTTGGGGTACCTAAAGAATAGAATCTGGGACAAGCTCAGTGGATGGAGAACAAAGACACTCAACCAAGCGGAAAAGGAAGTGCTCGGTAATAACCGCAATACCCACTTATGTGATGAGCATTTTCAAGTTCCCAAAAACCCGATGCTCGGAGATTAATGCATTGATCACATACTTTTAGTGGGGGCAAACGAGTGAGGGAAGAAAACTCCATTGGAGGATATGAGAGTCATTAGCAAAAACGAAATAGGTGAAGGGTTTGGGTTTTCGAGAACTTGATACGTTTAATGTGGCTCTACTCACAAAGATGGTCGATAGGGTGAACAATGAACCAAGTTCACTTTGGGTGAGAGTCTTAAAAGGTCTATATTATCCAAGGGGAGACTTTCTTTCGCCCAGGAGAGGTGGAAGAGCATCGTGTGGATGGTCGAGCATTTTAAGGGGACGGGATGCATTAGTGCAAGAAGGATTGTGGGAAATCGGATCCCATGGATCTGTACGAAAGTTGGTTTTAAGATGGATCTGACACCAATCTCGGGAGCGAATCCGAATTTGAAGGTGTGAACATTCATTGATACAAACTGAATTGTGTGGAATGAGGGGCTGTTACGGGAGCTAGCTACATTGTCTGATGTCGATCACATTCTGACGATCCCGATCCCCACAAATGTCAGGCCCGACCGATTGATATGGCCCTAACGATTGATATGACCGATTGATATGCGCAATCCTCCTTGGTGTTAATCTTTCTATTGAAAAAGGGTGGGACAGAGTAGTGATCGAATCAGACTATGAAGTTGTGATGAACCAATTGAGAGGAAGTACCTACCACTAGCGGAGTGAAACCATATGCACAAACATCACTACATTGGCAGACACTATTGAATCAATAGAATGGACGACCTTTAGGCGCACATCAAATGAAGGCGCTAACTGGATTGCCTAAGAAATCAAGGTTGGTAGTGTGTCTAAACGATTGAGTTTCTCAACCCCCACTCCCTCTTAGATCTATTTTAATCATTGATTGTAATAATGAGTATGGAAACGTTATTGCAGATTGAATTAAATCATTCTCTTTGACCAAAAAAAGAAGTCATTGTCCATGATCTCAACTTGTCATTCAGTGTATGTCGCTTATTATAGTATTTTATCAAGAGTAAAATATGAGTTTCCCCCTAACATTTTAGCCGAATTTAAGATTCCCCCTTAATGTTTGAAATTTTAAATTCTAGTCCTAATATTTGGCTCATATGAAAAATCTCTCCTTGTCGCCACTTAACCATTTGTCCTTGATGGAAACCTACTCATGTGTGTGGTACGTGCTATTTTAGTGACCAAATTTCCCTTCTTCATCGAATTTTCTTCATCCTCTCCATTCTTGACCGAGGTGGAACTTATTGTACGACATATCGAGGGATTTGATCCCATTGACCTTCAATACCGTGAATGGGTCGACAAGGCAGTTGTGCGACAAGTCCAAGTTGAAGATCTTGGTGAGGTTGGCGAAGGTTTTGGGCACTGCACCAGATAATTTATTCCGGGAAAGGTACAAGGTGTTGGTGGTCGTGAATTGTACGAAGAAGTCAAGGATGGGTCCAGTAAGAGCATTGCGGCCTACTTCAAGGTTACCGGTGAAGTTGTTGCTGGATAGTTCGAGGATTCTGAGATTCGACAGGGATCCGAAGATGTGCGGTATGGGCCCGGATAGGTAGTTCTGCTGGAAACTTAGGTAGGTTAAATTTTTTAGATTTCGGATCCCATCGGGGATGCTGCCGCTAAAGAAGTTGTTACCAAGCTTGAGCTACCTCAGCTCTGTCAGCCCCGACAAGGAGCTCGGGATCGACCCTGAGGTAGCTGGAGTATTTTTCGTCGATCCCGACGAGGAATACGTTGGTTACACGGTTGTTTGAACAAGTTATGATGTTCCAGGTGCAACAGTCGGTGCCAGACTTTTAGGACGCTAGGATTCCAGTGGGGTTTGTGGTGATGCCCTTACTGAATGCGAGGATGCCTGATTCGTCGTCTGGTTGCAGGCGGTACTATGGACGAGTTGTTGGGGTTGAAAGAGTTAGAAGACGAAGAGGATGCCACATAGGGCAATTTCGTCAATTCCCACCTTGAAAATACCATGTGACCCGCATATGTCAACGAATCCATCTGAAATTAACGGAGAAATGACGGTAAGGGAGAAATTTTAATCTTGTCCAAACATTAGGACTAAAATTTCAAATTTTAAAATTAAGGAGAATCTTAAATTCGGCTCAAACTTAGGGAGAAACTCATATTTTACCATTTTATCAAAAACAAGAAAGAGGAGGAAGAATAAAAGGAGGATCATAAATGTAGAAGATATACATTTATTATTATTATTATTATTATATACAACTTAGCTTTCTGATAGGTAGGGCAACCAAGTCGGTGTGGCCTCAGTTTGGTTGGGTTGATCTTTACTGACCCCTCGGTCGGCCTATGGCCTATAAGGGGGGGATCTTTGGGGCCAGGGTTCATGGTCTACCCAGTCACGAGTCCACGACACTAACCAGATGGAAGTAACCCTTACACCCCATGCATTTTATACTAATCACATCGATCTTATTTGCTAATGATACTCAAAAAACTCAACATTCAATCATTATTATTATGTCATAATAGAATAATACTTGAGATTTTATAATGACTCTTTTATAGTTGAAATATCACAATAATAAAGACGTCGAATGTGTTAAATGAATTAATAATTTTGCAATCTAATTAAACTCTAATAGAGAAATGTATAGAATGTAATCGAGTATAAAGTATGTATATAAGCCATTTTAATTAGGATTAATATATTCAATGGTTACACATCTTTGACCAGTGTAACTAATTGATCAATCATGGTTTTTTGCGTGACTAAATGGTCACGTATCTTTCAGCATGTGACTGATTGGTTACTTCGTTAGTGAACTGTTAATTTTTTCCGTCAGATAATATTTTTAACATATTTTTTAATTATTAAATGACTATTATGTTCTTCTCCTTCTTCAACTATTCATCTTCTTGAAACATCAACACGAACTGGAGCTTGAAACATTCCCCAAGCAGGAGAAGGAACTGGAAGAAGAACTCCAAGTTAAAACAACTTAATCGAAAGGAATGGAGAAAGAAATGGAAAGATTAGTAGCACAAATTTCTAAATTTGAACAGGTGACGAAAGAGTTCGAATTGAAGGATAGTTTAGCAGTTCAATTGAAGGAAATGGAAACAGAGTTCGAATCCGTGCAAGGCAAGAAAATTGAATTAGAAGAGCATGTCTTGACTTTGAATTCAATCGACCCATAAAATGAATTCAATCGACCCAGAAAATGAATTCATCAAGCACCAGATCTGCTATCAACCAGTTCAGAAAATGAAGGAGGACCTAGACGAGATTTTAAACCGGATATGAGGATTTATCTCCATTGTTGGGTATGTGGAGTTGTCTCCATTGTTGGGTTAAGGACTTTGCTGGATGGAGATGGTCTTCAATTGTTGGGTTCGTGGATTTTTTGAAGCGTCAAATCCTACTCGGAGCGCCCAGATGAGGCCGATTATCTCCAAAAATTATTGTATATGAGTTGTAATTATTGAAATTTGAGCCAATCTGTAACTGTTTTTTCCGTTTTAGCCATTATCTGCGGATTGGTTTCTCCGTTGATCACTTGTTTAGGGTTTAGGGTCTTCTAATTGGTTTTTCGTGGTGTTGCTCAGCCAATTTGTCGGGTATTTGAACGTCTGGTCGATGGGTGCGTTGAGAAGGACAGGGTAAGAAGAATGATGGAGCTGATGAAGAAGAGTGATGGAGCTGCTGGATGAAGAAGAATGATGGAGTTGGCTGACCAAGATCTTCCATCTTCCATGTTTGTTGTTGTTAATAAGTTAATTAAAAAGGGGTAATATTGTCATTTTATATGTTAGAATAGTCCCTTAATGTAGAAATATAACGATGAACAATCAAAATGATCAAATAACCACATGCTCAAACTTATGTAACCATTCCGCACAAATTATAACTAATTAGTCAGATGAGCCTACTACGTAAACATTGAGTATATTTTCCCTTTTAATTATGAATAACTATCATGACACACAACCCATCTATGTTATAAGCCACTGTTATACGTAGCACAATATATAGATAAGAGTAAGTACACATTCATACCACATCACAAGCTCCTTCCTCAATAGAGAGGTTGCATAGTCTGCATTTCCACGTGTCCACCCATATAACGCTATCATTTTGCTCACATGAAAATTATTATCATAAAGTTAAATCTACTAATTAATATGCGCATACGTCGGAGATGCTCTCCAAGAACGACAAAGTTGTCGTTCTACATTCGATCCTGTAAGTTTGGATGAAAAGGTTGAACCCGATACCCAAATGAAGCCTGAGAGTTGAAGTTTAACTCCCTCAGCCTCTGCTGCAGATATGCATTCTCCACTTCCTTCACAGTCTGAGCAGCCATGGCCATGTCTCTTTGCTGTGGGTGCATGGAACAGACGAACAATTACCATATATTCAACAAAATATATATGTTTTCTTAATTATAAACAATACTGTTACCTGATTGTATGTATTCAGCTCCTTATTCTCTTCTTCAAGCATCTTTACCTGAAGTTAGTAAGGGAAAATCAAAATAATAACCTCCCAAAAAGCAAAGCAATCGTAGTAAAATGTTTGCTCTTATAATATATATATACATATACTTACATTCCTTCTATAAGTCCTAACGATCTCAGCCTGTAAACAACAAACAGTTATCATCACCATATACAAATAAAGGTAATTAGTTGGTTTGAAGAATTGATTTCACGGTAAGAACATGATATGTTCTGGTGGATCGAAATTTTTCAGCTCACTTGCCTGCTGTTTTCGGATACAATCAAGGCCGTTCTGCAGTGCATCTTCCATGTTTTGAAGCTCTAGGTGGGTTAGGGATGTGATGTCGACTCCTTTCAGGTGCCTGGAAGCAAGACTCATACCTCTTAGACTCTCAATGTATTATAAAAAAATAACGTGAAAAAGAAACTAGTAATAGTTTCCTGGTTCTTAATCTCATAAGAAGCAACAATGGTTTCTAATCAACTAACTCACCTATAGAAGTACAATATACATACTGATTCTTAGAACGATAAAGTAAGAAATTCGTATCCCACATCATTTTTTCTTTGCTTAAAATCATGTGTAAGAATCTCTCACCTGAGCTTGATCTGCAGATTGTCATTCTCCTTTTTCATTCTCTCCACTTCGTTACTGAGATTCTGATAAAAACATTCACAATTTTTTTCAAAACCCTAGAAATTATCATATATATATATATGTCTCATATAACCTTAACCAAGAAACATCAGATCTGTACTCTTTTGGCTCTTGTCTATGCTGTCAAGTTAGGTCAAGCCAAGCACTAAAGTGGAAGGAGGAAAGGGTATATACATGTAATAAAAAAAGAAAAGAATGAATATCAGTTCGATCAACGGAATGCAACATTTTCACAATGTTTAGATGACAGATCCGTTGATGGATGGAACGTTACATACTATCTTTAGCATGTTTTTCAACAATATAAAATAAAAATAAGAAATTTGTACCGTTTAAAGACGAGAGAAGTAAAAGAGGTAGAGAGAGAAAGAACACAACAATCTTTGTAATTCCAGATCTGCTCTTGAAATTCATGATCTGTGCTTCCAAACATGTCTTTTATCAAGACATACATAGTTATATATACACACGCATATAGATAGATAGATGGAAACAGCTTCAAGACATGGCTAGGGTTTGCAATATAGAACGAATGAAGAGCATACCCACCTCATGCTTAGCATCCCACAGCTTCTTCCCAGAATGCTTCTGGTATAGCTCCAGTATATCAACCAAACTTCCATTAAAAAAGACAAGCTTTTGTTACTTTGATTTGTGTCAAAGACAAGACGATTTATGCGCATATAAATATATGATTACTTACGTGGATTGGGGACTGCAGAACTCATGCATCTTTCCTAAGCTAGTGAAGATGATCAAGGAGACCTTGGCATCGCATAGAACACTGATCTCCTTGGCCTTCTTGAGGATTCCGTTCCTTCTCTTGGAGTAGGTGACCTGTCTATTACTTGAGTTCTCGATCCTCTTGATCTCGATCTTGCCTCTTCCCATCTTCAGTTTCTTCTCTCGATTGCAGCTTCTCTCTCTAAGTTTTAGTAGTTCTAGTTTCCTTGTTCTTGCTTGGAAATAAAGAAGAGAGAGGAAGAGTAAAGGAAGAAGAAGAGTTGAAGGGAAGAGACAGTGGGGAGATAGAGATGACAAATAAGGAAAGTGAAGAAAAAAAGTGAAAAATCTGCACTGGTTAATTTATCTGAAAATGTGTTAATTATTTTGGATATGTATCGTGGTTTTAAAATTTAAGTTTCATTTTATAGGCATTATATCATAATAGTATGTACCTGTGTGGTATTGTACATATTAATAAACTTATTGAGTTAAATTTATTAAACATATATACTTTTAATAATTTTATTGTGTCGTGCGCACAAGCAATGATACATAATTTTGTATGTGTTAACATGTGGTAAGTTAATCGTCCACATAAGAAATTTATAAAAAATATTCAAATAATGAATTTGGTCATGGTAAAAAAATAAATTAGATATTAGATTTCACGAGTTTTTTATATAAAATTGATAAACTCTAAAAATAAATAATTAGTTGTAGTTTTAAAAGTTATTAAACTAAAAACATCAAACAAAACTTTATCGTGTTATATATTGTATATGTTGTGTTGTGATTCTTAATCACAAAAACGATACAAAAGTTATCTTAGCTATTATCTACAAATTATTGTGATATAATTATATAATATATATGTGTGACATACTAACAATTAATTTGTAGAGGGAAATGATTTTTTGTTATCAAAAAAGGGTAACTAAAGAACATTCCAAAATGGGTTATAAGACTGGAGACTTTCGGAGTGACAGCGAAAGAAAGAAGAAATTACTGTTCATCATTCAATATATGTAGTTGAACAAGGCAACCCAATTGCTAGCCAGAGATAACATCATTTAAACGCAAAAAATTGGGAACTGACACGCAGACAAATTGTCTACATTACAGAATATGGACCGATGGTTCGATTCATGAATAAAAAAGATTTTCTCTGAAAAAAATAATCATACTTCAAAACAAATATAATCATGGGTTGCGCCATTTGCAAAGGGTGCCTTTTGAGGACACATCCATAAGTATATTTTAAGAAAAATGAAAGAAATTTAGAAAAATAAGTATATAAAAAAATATTTAGCAATCTAGGCATAAGCGCTACAGTGAGTAGTGCGTTATATTGTTTTTTACAAAATTCACTATCCCGGGTAACGTTTATTTGCACCATTGTTTTTTTTCTTCATTTTTCGATGACTCGATGTTTAATTAAAACTTAAATTATGTATCTATTAAAAAAAATATTTAAAAAAATTATAGTAAGTATATATTTTAATTGAAATTCAAATTATGCAAAAAGTACAAAATTTGAACTTATGGATTAAGTGTACGCTCTACCGTAAGTTGAGATATGAAAATTTAACTTCAAAAAATATAACTTAGATCATGTAAGTCTGAAATTCAATTATCTACCTAGGATAATTGTTTTGGATTTTTTTATTAGATATATATTTAATTTTTTAACCTAACAATGTTTGTCTTGTAATTTGACCGAAATGATTAAATAGGTGAGAAATTTAATTATATACTTACTAAAAAATATAAAAAACATTGCAGTGCGTAGATAACTTAATTACGACATAAATTACGCTAACTAGACGTTGATTTTTTAACTTTTGAACTGGCAGTATAATAGGATATATATAAAACTATATATACACAATGATTTTAATGTGGGAACAGTAATTTTTTCGAAAAAAAAAATATCAAACAAATATATAAAGGGTAGAGTTTTGTAAAACAAATATAACGTGCTACCCAATTTTTTAAAAAATTGTTACAAAGTCTACTTTTTGAAAAGTTCTCGTTTCATCCATCAATCTGGAAGATATATATATTTTTTCACTATTGTGTTGACGTAAAATTCATTCCCTACTAAAGGAAACACACAGTCCCACATAGAGATGTCTCGAGTGTAATTTAGGGTTTGTGCCCTACATGTGAACACGTGTCTAATTTCCAGTGCTTGAAGATCGTACGGGGTCTATTCGGCTAGGGTTTAAGTGATGGACCGAAGACACAAAGCCATTTCATTCGATCTTAACGGTCAAATCAAACTCAAATTGACAAAATTGTGAAAAGAAAGCAACCCAACTACACTGAATTCTTCATGTACGGATTAATATTTTCATTGGTAGTTTATAGATTATTTGGATGATAAAATAATTATACTTTTGCTATTAGTTTGATGATCGACGTTAAGACTAACAATGATGCGGTGAAAAACTCATAACCATGATTATAACCGTTATTTTTTATATTGTTAATCGTACCATTAATATGTGATACGGTTATGGTGATGATTTTTTGTCTGTTATGGTTATGGTATTTTAGTCATACATATGATTATAACCATGGTTAATATATAAATATAATAAAAATATAATATTAATATATTAATAAATACTAATGACAGAAGTATGATTTTCACTTTTACATTTCACGAATCTATAATTTCTTGGTGAACTGTAATTGAATGATGTAAATGTTAAATGATATTAGTGTTAATTTTGAATAATGCTAATGTTGAATATTTTTGTTATTTGTGACATAAATTTATGTATTTATTAAGATACCATGTATACACTACGGGAGAAGGGTCATTTACCGGATGAAAAATAATTTTTTAACAGCTGAAAAATTCAGTCGTTAAATTAGCGTCAGGGCAATTATCACGGCTCAATATATAACGAGCTGTGATAATTCCCGGTCCAAATCAAAATTGCCGCCAAAATAATTATGGCGGCACTTTTTGTTGAGCAGAGAAAATTATTATTATTTTTTATTTTTGGCGGCTCATATAAAACGAGTCACAGAAAATATATATATTAAAAAAATATATAAATCTTAGGCAAATGCACCGTCCAACTTCTTCATCTTCGTCTGCCGGAGGTCTGTCCCGCTGTGGAGAGGGACAACGAATAGAACACAAAGCCCCGCTGTGGAGCCTCCCCGCCGTCTAACTCCTGCAGCTCCGGTTCCTTGTGACTGCTCCTGCGGCGATTTCTTCCACGGTTCCTCGTGATTGCTCCACCTCCAGCTCTGAGGAGGGAAGTCACGGTACGAAGAGGCTCCAGCTCGTGAGGAGTTCTTCTGGCAGTCTTCGTCGGACGTTGAGGGCTCCAACTTCGAAGCTCCACCGTCCACTTGAGGTCGGTGGTCGGAGGGCACGGTACTTCCAGCTCCGGACCTGAAGAGGTTCTTCGTCGTCGAGGTTCTCCACCTCCGACACACCTGGAAGTTGAGGTTCTCCACCGCCGAGGTTCTCAGTCGAGGTGGTCGACTCGAGGTCCCAGTCGAAGAGGAGCACAAACTGGAAGAGCACAAATGAAGTTGAGATCCCCGACTAGAAGACAGATGAAGGAAGACTTGGGCACATGAAGAAGACTTAAGTGAAAGTTTTTGAATTGTTTTTGTCACGGCTCAATTACTATTGAGTCATGAAAAATAGCGAAAAAATTATTAATTTCTAAAAATAAACGGCACAAAAAAACAGAGACATAAAAAATATTTAAATTTTTGTTATGGCTCAATAGTGATTGAGCCGTGAAAAATAATGAAAAGAAAATATTAATTCATTTAATAAAAGGACAGCTCAAAAGAAAGGAGCCGTAAAAAATAATTTATTTTTTATTTTAAATGTTTTTTTACGGCTCAATAATGATTGAGACGTGAAAAATAGCGAAAAGGAAAATTTAATTCATTTAAAAAAAGGAATGCTTAAAAAAATAACTGTACAAAAATTTAGTTTTGTGTTTTTAATAAAATGACGGCTCAATAGTATTTGAGCCGTGAATAATCAGATAAATAAATTATTCACGACTCAATAGTATTTGAGCCGTCCCATTGAGCCGTTATCTCACCATTTTCCCGTAGTGATAATATTCCATTTCATTTCACATAGTGGTAATAAGTATATGCATACTGTTAAAACCGTGGTTAATAACCATGATTATGATTTTGAAAATTGTACTCATAATTGTTATGGTTATGGTATGCAATTTAAAAATATAGTATGATTATAGTAATTCACATACCCGTACCATACCCTAACTATGGATCTGTCGAAAGATTTGCGTTGTCAACCACAAAATCGTAACGTTACAGTACATGGGGACAAAAGAAAACATACGAAACATTAATCTCGAATTGTTTGATGAGAAAACAGTTCAGTAATCTATAATAGATATAGTTTTTAAACAAAAAAAAAATTAACTGCTCTTTATTTGAAGAGCTAAATTTCTTCTCTTTTTTTTTAAAGTATTAAATATTTGTTAACTATGCTTTTTTGGTAGTGACGTTTCTTATGAAGATAATTGTAAACTAAGAATGTGTATCATCACTAATAAATAATACTTGGGGGTAAAAGACTCTAATTTAATTACAGATGTAATATATTTTTTTATTTTTAAAAAAGAAATATTCTCAAAATTAGTAGGTCACCTATAAGCACTAAATTAGAAAATTACTCATTTAAAAAAAATTATAGTAGATAAATAACTAAATTAGAACTCTAGAGAAACAAATGACGATGATGAGTTTTGAATTTCCCTTGGACTATAAAGTTTGATAAAAAAAAAATAGTGTAACATTATGGTTAGTCATAAAGTCGAAACTCAATACTGTATGTTGTAATTTTTATAGGGTTAGTACCAAAATTACTATATTGCAACAATACATAAAAATGAGGTTCAATATACAATCACTTGATAGCTTGTGCAGTAAGTGCATACTAAGTATCTTAAAAAATAATATCCCATACTGTAGTGGTAGAACAATATTTGTGACACAATGACGTAATTGGTTAGATGCAAACTGAATCTCTTCAGGATCTCATTATATTTTGCTCTTCATTGATGAATTTTCGTGATTCAAGGCGACTGAGGTATGAACTTGGTATGACTATTAGAATTATGGGAATGGAGAATGGGGACGAATTCACATCGAACGAATTTTTCCGTTTATGCCGACAATATGCCATTTAGAGAGAATTATTGTGTCTGGAAACGCCTCAGCAAAATGTCATAGCATAACAGAAGATTTAACATGTGTCAGAGATATGTATGAGTTGGATGCATGATATAATTTTACATAATACGCATTATGGGCACAAGGTATTAAGTGTGCAACTTATGTGTTAAATCAGAGGTCGCTTAGCCTAAATAATATGAAATATCCTTACGAGTTGCTACATGGAGAAGAACCTATCGTCAAACACCTCATATTTTGTGTGTCGATATGTTACGTTCATGTACCAAGATTCTCCAAGGAGTATGTAGGTTATGAAGAGTAAAATAGGGGATGGAGTTGCATGGACCATCTGATGCACAAGTTTATCGTGGTCGGATATGTCCTATTTAACAAAGTATCATCATACTACACTAGGGAAAGGTAGATAAAATGAGCATGGAAATGTTTATTATTTTCACAAAGAGTCTACATATCTTCCACTCCACTGTCATCAAGGGTGGAACTCCCTTAAGAGAGATTCAGTTCTCTCAAATCATGCATAGATCCACATTTATTTCTTCTTATCATTTCTCTTTTTTATTTATTTAAGTAAACATGTCTCTTTATTATATCTCTATTTTTCTATCAAATCTTATCATCTTTACATTCCATAAAGGGAAAAGTATGAAATGTTTGCAACAATTGGTAACTGCACCCATGATGTTTGTTCTTACACCCGTATGTTTACGCTTGTTTGTAATTGAGCTTTTCCATCCAATTCAGACAGTAACCGTTAAATAAATGGCATGTGTTGTCCATGTGCCATAGATATGACTTGATATACCGAAAATACCCCAGACTTTTTAATTAATTGTCAAAGCCAATTGGTTCTCAGGGAAAAGGGAAAACAAAGCCAGCTGAGGTACCTGTGGTCACTGCAGCAGCAGCAGGTATTTGTTATATTACTGTATAGTATAATACATGCTAGAAGCTATTCCATTTTGGAGTTTGTCTCCTTCCATTTTAAACTTTGCTCATACAATATTCTCTCTATAAAAAATTCACCCAAAAATGACTGGTGTTTGTGGTTGCAGTGACCCATTTACCTAATAAAACTTATAAGCGTAAGCATTTTGGTGAGCTACTGACTGAAAACACGGTTGCTTCATCTGCAGGTAAGTGAAACCAATAAAGCTAGAAATATACCAGTAGATAAATTTCCGATCAGATGCAAGTCTACATGAAGAGAATCAGAAATATAGATACATACAAGTAGAAGAATTATGCAATTATATATGTGAGCTATTACTGGGTGATGTAGCCGTAGATAGGATATGATAGCCTGCTGAATGGTAAGGTAGATGTTTTAGGTACAAGTGTCGTCAGGTTGCTTGTCTGATATACAAAAGTGCAAATAACTAGGATAAAAATGCGATTGTTGGAGTTGTTGCTGTAGATCCATTTATTGGTATATCATATGTTTACTAGATACACGAACCAAGGGCAACACCATGGCATTTTGTAGGTGAGAAGAAGCTTGAAGAAGAGGGTGAGGAAGGTGGCAGTGTGGCCTTTGCTTCAGTTAACTGCAGATGCATTATTGCCTGATGGTGGTATCAGGTCGATAACCACTGAAATTAAAAAAAGAGGAAAGACGATGAGATTAAGCACTACTGATTCATTGGGATGACAAACTGGTACGTGTTTGAAATTAAACTGGACAAACTGGGACGATGAAATTAAGCACTACTGAAATTGAAATGCTTGAGGCAGAAAGAGAATCTTGTGTAGTGAATCCTGTAATCTGCGGTAATGAATCTGTAGTTTGTGGTAATGAATCTGAACAGATAGTGGAGAAACGTTATCCAGATGCTGTGAGGGGTAAATTGGTCATTTAACATGACATCGGTTCAAAATTAACGACGACACGTGCCCTTCACGTGACATTTAACGGGATTTTTTAACGTTGGGTGCAATTACCAACAAAACGTAACATACGGGTGTAAATAATTGCGGCAAAAAACATATAGGTCCAATAACAAAAAATTACAAATATCCGGGTGCAATTTCATACTTTTCCCTACCATAAACATCCTTACATATTATAGGTTCTAAATATATATTAAATTATATATATATAATCTTTCATATTTTTGGAGATAAATCAAACTTCAACTTTAATATATGTAATTAAATATTTATTGTAGTCGACAATGTTGAAATTGCTAATTTTTTTAATCAAAACTTATTTATTTCATGAATTTATTTTATAGGGTAAGGAGATAGTCTAAATTTACCTTCGGAACCTTAAATATGATTTCTTATATTCAGATGGAATTAATGAGAGAATTAATTAGGATAAATCTGAACCATAAAAAATAGTTATATTAATAGACGTTAAGACTTATATATTACATTATATTCTATTACTTTATTTATATATGTAACGACGCAACAAATCGTGTCTTGGCTTCATATCGTTAGTAATGGCCTTGTTCATAAGAATATCAACCCAAACACAATTGAATATTGTGAATTCGCTCCATCCAATACTCTTGTGATCCGTAAGGTTCAACAAATTCTGTTCCTGACTAATTACATCTTTGGATTGAGATCGAAATTTCAGTTTTTTCATTTTGATTTTGAGATTAAAACTAAAACTGTTAATATAATTTGATATGTTTTAAATCTTTTCGGTTCAGTTTTGGTCTAGACTAAAATGGGCCATTTGGATTTTTAAAATATTTTTAATGTATATTCTTTTTTCCTAAAGTGTTTTTCTTTCTCTACTATTAGTGAATTTTTTCATTTATAAGATATGTAATACATCAAATAAATTTTGTCCAATTGGTCTAGATTGATGGCCAAAAAATAATAATTGGTGTAGATTGAAATGGATGGATTGAACTATCTTTCTTAAATAAAAAATTATACTAACTAATGTAATTTACAGTCATAATTAGATAAATTGATATAATTGTATTCTATCCAATATAATTTAATAATAATATAATAATTTATTGTAAGAAAAAAATTCGTTTAATTTATTGTTCACAAAAATTACAAGTCGGGTTTAATTGGATCCCCCGTTTTACAAGCTCAGCCTTCACAGGTAAGGCATTATGCATAGCACGCCATAGGAACTGTTTTACCATTGGTATAGACTCGCTCCTCCAAAGGTCGCTCCAACGCGTCTCGATTTGTCTCAGTTGCACTCCTCCATCATTCGTTGCCACGAGTTGGTGCATCTCCCGCAAACGCCGATACACGAGCTTTGGCCGAGCTACCCCATCGTTTGCGGTTGGCCAGATCAGCTGATCTTCGTGGTTGGTGCGACTGATATGGATCGCAGTTATCGCTTGTGCTTCCGGTTCGGTAATGTGGTGCCGGATTGCTGTCAGATCCCATGTCCCACGGTTCCGATCTATTAGTTGGTTTACCTGGATATTCGCTACCTCCTCTAGCCCCGTGCTTTGTCCAATCCGACCCCGAGGCCTCCCCGGAACCCACGCAACATGTAGTGCCCTAATCCGCTCCCCCGTCCCCACTTGCCACACCCCTTCCTGTTTCAGTATATCTCGACCCGCTAATATGCTCGACCACGCCCATGATGGTCGAGCTCCACTCGTTGCCTCCATTAAGTCACCTCTCGGATAGTAAAGCCCCTTTAGCACTCGCGCCCACATTGACTCTCCATCACTATTTAGACGTCATGCCGTCTTAGTCAACATTGCCCTGTTAAAGTGAGTCATGTCCCTAAATCCTATGCCTCCCATGTCTTTTAGACTAGATTTGATTGATGTGATTTCTTTACTTCAAACTTCCAATACTCCACCATATTATAATACAAGCAAAAGCATTATGATGAGAAACAAACCATTTAAAACTCACATAATCACGTTTCCACATACCGGGAGAACATAGAGCGGGAGAACATACCTGATTTGATGTGTATCCATTAGACTTGAATGGAGTGTTAGATCCTTCTTTGATGATAAAAGATTTCATCTTTATTCACATCACATAGATACCCTTATAAATATAATTGCATTCATCTAGGTTAAGACTAACGTGCTCAATAAGAATGAGTAGAATATAATTGGACCAACATATATCTAGTTTAATAACTCAAGTTCATATATCCAATAGACAAGTAGAAATCAAAACTTCGTATATTATGCAATCCGTACACATAAATAAATAATTAACAAGGCAAATCAATTGCATTAAAAAAAATCCATAACTGTATATTCTCATTTTACAATTGGTATTTAGAACATGTTATAAAATTATGATACCCTTATAAATAAGATTGCTTTTATTTAGATTAAGTCTAATGGGCTCATTAAGAATTAATTATGTGGATTACCTAATATATTAGATTTTGATTTATTCTTCTCCAATAGTCCAATAAATCAACCCCATATCTTTAATGGACAAATTGGAGAAGAATAAATCAAAATCTAATATATTAGGCAATCCACGTAATTAATTCTTAATGAGCCCATTAGACTCAATCTAAATAAAAGCAATCTTATTTATAAGGGTATCATAGTTTTATAACATGTTCTAAATATCAATTGTGAATTGAGAATATTTATGGTTTTTTTAATGCAATTGATTCGCCTTGTTAATTATTTGTTTATGTGTACGGATTGCATAATATACGAAGTTTTGATTTCTACTTGTCTATTGGATATATGAACTTGAGTTATTAAACTAGAAATATGTTGGTCCAATTATATTCTACTCATTCTTATTGAGCACGTTAGTCTTAACCTAGATGAATGCAATTATATTTATAAGGGTATCTATGTGATGCGAATAAAGATGAAATCGTTTATCATCAAAGAAGGATCTAATACTCCATTCAAGTCTAATGGATACACACATCAAATCAGGTATGTTCTCCCGGTATGTGGAAACGTGATTATGTGAGTTTTAAATGGTTTGTTTCTCATCATAATGCTTTTGCTTGTATTATAATATGGTAGAGTATTGGAAGTATGAAGTAAAGAAATCACATCAATCAAATCTAGTCTAAAAATGATAAATCAACAAAATAAAAAGTAAGTAGACCTAACCGATAGAATTATGACTATATCCACTATTATGATGTTCAAATTCGATGGAGATGAAATTGGAACAGTGGATATCCACTATTTCGATTCAATTTTCTTATTACTAGGTTATTTAAGAAGAGTAAATTGATAGACATTTCCTTCTTTACATAAATGGATTTAGTTAAACTTTCAAGTCTTTTTGTTTTATATCATTTTTTGATTCCAGAACAGAAGATCAATATAGATAATATATATATCTATAAGATTATGACTTGATGTACCAATATATACCTCTTGTACATGATTTTTGAATAAAGGAGCTATATTTATACATGGAGAACGAGCTAGAATGAGATATAACTAATCAACTAAGAACTAACTAATTCTATCTCTAACTAATAGATAGTGGTATATCTGTTATAATTCCCCAAAACTGGAAACGAGTCATTATGAACATTGAGAAGATCAAGTTAGAAAACTAAATTCTATAATTGAGGGTGATGGAGAGAATTCGTAAAGATATCAGCAAATTGGTAGCGAAATGAAAACTTTGCATAAGGGAGAAGGACATTACTACGGGAGGTAGAGTTTTGAAAACTTTGCATATGTGAAGTGTCGTCATATATATGAAAGCTCGAATTTAAAGAGTCTTGAAAAGAACGACTCAATCTGAAGTGCTGCCAAATATGACGACTCAAAAAAGAAAGTGTCGACAATAATGACGTCTCGAAAGAAAACGTGTCGCGAAAATAATAATTGCGGTACTTATATTTGAGCCGCGAGAAAACCTATTTTTTCATTATTTTTCACAACTCTTAATTTGAGGTCGTGAAAAATTAACTTCTTTATTTTTAAGGATAATTATCTGAGCTACGAAAATTCAATTCAATTATATCTTTTATATTTCGTGGCACTTTGTTTTCATCCGTGAAAATTATTCGAGTTTTTGAATTAAAATTAATTTACACGAGAATTATAATTTCACAACCTAAATTATTTTACATACCCGAATCTGTAAATTTGCATAAAACAAATCATGTATTCATAAGTTTGCATCATTAATATAATATAATTTGCGAAAACAAATCTGTAAGTTTGCAAAAAACTAATATCTGGAGCAACAAAACTTTGTATATAATATAATTGTTCATTCTCAAAACAAGGAAGAAACAATCTCTAACTTCATTTGAAATACAAAAAGATCACTACCAACATTACCTCATATATTCTATACATTATCAAAAGTTCAAAACCACCACCTCAAATAATTGAATTTTCAATCATTTTCATGCGAAAAGGAATTGAATGGAGATTTATCTTCCCATCGACCATTTGGTTCCTTTGGAAGAACAAAAATTCTTATGTTTTCAATAACTCTCCTATTTCAGTTGATGTCCCTACTTTAAGTTTGATTCAGGCTAAGAGCATCTCAGACAACTTCAAGAGGGAAAAGATTCATAAGAGAATAAAGACCATCCGAGTGAGTTGAACGCCTCCAAAACATGGATGGTTTAAACTTAACACGGATGGCTCAACAATGGGGAACCCAGGCCCGGCAGGAGGAACGGGGTAATGCGAAATGAATGAGGAGGTTGGATAAAAGGTTCCAAAGACGTATTGGAATCACCAATAGTCTCGTGGCGGAACTGTGGGCTATAAGAGACGGTTTAACCATGACAACGAATTTGGGAGTGCAGAATCTTCACGTCGAAGCAGACGCAGAGGAAGTAATTAACTTGATAATTGAGGATCCATATGCAAATAGACCATTAATGCCTCTCATATTGGATTGCAGGAAACTTATTTTGGATTTTCACAAATTCAAAATCCGGAACGTGTTCCGGGAAGAAAATGGGGTGGCGGATGCTTTGGTTAAGGAAGATGTTAATCTGGATGATCCCATTCACACTCTAACGAATCCTCCCTCAGACATTTTGAAGCTCCTAATGTTTGATAGAGAATGAAAATTCACTACTAGAATAGTTAAAAACAATTAGTATTTAGTTTTGTTTTGTTGTAGTTTCTGTTCTACCAAAAAAACAAATTAATGACAGTAAAATTTTCTAGCGTGTTTTTAAGTGCAATATGTATATATGACAGTCAAGGCAACGTGAGAAAAGAAAAATAGCAATATTAGGGTAACATCAAGCTTTCAACCGACATGTTCCTAACCAACAAAATCAGCAATATTGAACAACAACATAGTTTAGTTTAGTATGACAAAATCAAATTTGTTATCAAACTGAATCAACCAAGCATTAATCAAGCACAAGCTTCAGAAGAATTTCGACCCCTAAACCGCGACATGAGCTCAACCGATATGAATTAAGTTTACATATGAAATTAGCACTCATAAATGAGGATTGGATGGAGGATATGAAGAATCTAACCTGGTTCGACACTTAGTCTTTTGACTTTTCAAATAAGACGTTCGTAATCAAGCCCTAAAAGTCACAATTAGGGTTTCTCCTCAGTACCACGGTTTGGGGGATTGTAACGAAGATAACTCAAACAGGTGAGATTCGTCGTTGGATTTTTGATTAATTGAAGAAATTTGATTAAAAAAAATCAAGAACAGAAGCTTACTAAAGGAGAATTCGCTGCAGGATGATGAAGAACGAAATAGATAGTAAACGAAGACAGAAAATCAATCAACGATAATAAAAGAAGCAACTTTTTTTTTATTAAATTCACGACTCAATTAATGAGCCGTGAAAAATATATATTCACGGTTGGAAAATTGAGCCGCCAAAAATTAATATTTATTCTTCATAATGACAGTTACAGATATGAGCCGCGGAAAATAGCAATTATTTAATTTTATAAAAACACTTATAATATAATAATATTATACTTTATAAAATTAGGTATATAAATACACATGTTAGATATTTAGTTATGTATTTATAATTATAAATTTAAATTAAATGGATACTTTTCATAGAATTTTGAATAAATAATTATTTAATATTGTTATTTATCAATTATTATTATATTTGAAGTACATTTATATATATATAATTGTATTCTAAATAGTGTATATATACATGTATAAGGGTTAAATATCAAAGAGCTACATGAACTTTGAACGTTTTGCAACGAGCTACCCGAACTTTAAAAAATCAAAACGGGATAGCTCAACTTTTGCAAAGGTGCAACGAGCTACCTCCGTCCAAATTACCGTCAACTGTTGACAGAAATTCGTCAGAAATTCATCGGAAGTCCGTCGGAAGTTCGTTAGAAATTGGATGGAGGTAGCTCGTTGCACCTTCACCAAAGTTGAGGTAGCCCGTTTTGATTTTCTAAAGTTCGGGTAGCTCGTTGAAAAACGTCCAAAGTTCAGGTAGCTCCTTGGTATTTAACCCTATAATTTATTAAGTTATGTTTGTGTATATAGTTTTCGTATATTTTTAACTAAGACAACAAATAATTAACTATTACTAAATAAAATGTTTATAAATGATTTTATTGATTGTTCTATTACTAAATGAATTTAACATATATGTAATGAATATAATATAAATAATAACATTACAAAAATTAAAAAGTTGAATAATATTATACCAATAACAAAAATAAAAATAAAAATATTTTCATTTTGTAAGTTGAGTTAATCATATTAATATAATAATATGATTAAAAAGTATTTTGATTTGATTTATTTTTGCTAATTAATATAATAATTTAAACTTTATACGAGATTAAATTTATATAACGATAACTCAAATGTGCTCAAAGTATGGATTAGTTCTCTAGTGAGTATTAATATCAACTAATTGGAGTCTATGCGTAAATGGTTGAATAGGTTAATATGAATTTTATGAGTATGAAATCTTAATGTTTCTAAGTTATTAAAAAATGAAAAATCCTATAGGTTGTTTGTTTGCAAGAATTCTTAGCAAATAAGTATAGATTATGTTCCCATGTTTGTTTTGTGAAATTAGAATTCCATGGAATTCAGAATTCCCAAAGAGCTAGGACTAAACATTCTTGTCAAATGGTTCGGAATTGCTATTCTTGTCAAATAGTCAAAATAAATAATAATGATTGAAATGACCGAAATACCCTCAATTGTTCACTTATAATGACAAAACATGGTTTACTAAAACAATTAATAAAATAAATTTTAAATAAAATGCATAATTAAAGTTTTTATAATTACTTACATTTTAATTAATTATTTATAGTTTAATTTAATTAATTTAATTTTAAATTTATTTATTTATTTTAAGAAAAAATAAAACAAATATTTTATTTTAATTAATCTTAATTTAAAACTTCCAAATTAATTAATATAATTTAAATCTTCCATGATTTAATCTCATAAGTGTAAGATTAATAAATCTGTATAATACACATGCACATCAATACGTAAACAAATAATAAATTGTATTTTTTTTTTCAAATATTCACATGCACATCAATATACATGCATTCTCTCACAAGTTCGGATTCATGAGACATTTGATTAATGCGTTTGAAATCTCATATGGTATGAAAGTGCCCAGGTTCAAATCCTGGAGACGTTGGAAAAAGGTTGTCGGGAAATGTTGGTAGCAGTGTGTGCCATGTTTCAAGTCGAAAAATGTGGGTATCAACGCGAGTAGATTATGGTCGGTATTGGCTAAGGCAACGGTCAAAGATTGAGGTCGGTGTTCATCGAAAAGGATTGGTATCACAGTGCGCATATTCAAATCCCGAGGACGTTGGAAAAACGTTAGTTGGTCAGTATTGACTAAGGTGGTGTTCAAATCCTGGTGACAGCGGGAAAAAAATGAGTTGGTTAAGCCTAATGTACTTTGTCATGGCACAAGACTGATATATTTGAATTTTATGTGTAATCGCTTTTATGCAGAAGTCTTGGTAGACTATTTAAATGAATCAAAACATTTATTTCAAGATATCAAATAAATCACAAAAATGTTCACTTACATTTTCAAATGTCCTGTAAACTGTTTTTAGTACGACTTATATTATGATGACTATAAACAAAGCACAAAGTCAAATTTTGTCAAACGTCGACATATATTTTTTTAACCATGTTTTTAGTCACGATCAATTACATATTGTTTGATCACCTGACACCACAGAGTCAATAACAAAAACTTTAGTTAAGAAATGCGATTTCAAAGGAATTACAGGTATAAATACTCGAAATTTAGTCTACACAAATGTTTTGTTACCTAAATCAATGAACTCTTAAATTACTAAGGATGTAGTTATATATCTTAATTTTCTCCAAGTGTTTCTTAATTTAAATTGTTTTTTTCCTGTTGATTATTAATGTTTTTTCGTATCACTATATGTAATTATATTGTCGTTTAAGAGGCTATTTACATTCATTGAATAGTTCTACAAAATTTTGAATCAACATCTATGTATATGTCATTTACAATAGTAAATAAAGAGTTGTACCTTCATAACATGTAGATATATGTCTTATACATATACAATTGGAAAAATATTTTAAGTGAAAGTTTTTTAATCCACTAAAGTGTATTTTCCTAATAATTATATTAGACTACGATACGCGCACGTCGTCGTCGTTGGTCGGGTGTGAGGTGTTAAGAAGATGAGATTAGATCGTTATGACTTCTAGGATAATAGTACGAGAATTAAACATTTAATTAAAATATTATTGATGTAAAACTAAACATAATTTGCATGAAATGATGAAATAAAATTTAAAAACTATAATTATTTTAAGAAATTACTCGAGCAACCGGAAGCAAAAAACACCCCGATCGAGTAACGTGTATCGTAGTCTAGTATATTATAAATGTTGAAACTAAGAATATATATATATATATATATATTCTTTCACCTTATTTAATTCCATTTTCATATATCATTCTACCGATCAAAATATTAAAAATTTATATTTCAATTAATAAATCAAATAATTGATATATATTTTAGTGTAATTGGATTGACTAGTTGACCAATGTGATCATAGTATCTCATTAAACAAGTTAGGAGGGTGCGGAGTGCACGCTTGTTTAAGTATGTTATGATTCATTGTATTGGAGATTCATCGGTTGATTAGAGATGAGGCAATGGGGGTCAAAGGGGGCACGCCCCCTTTGCCGGGTCCAGGGGCAGCGCCCCTGGCTGGGGTCGAGCTATTCTAAAATTCGTTGAAAATTTGAATTTTGGAACTAATGATTTAACTTTTTAAACCTCAAAATTCCCGGTTTTTGGACACTTGCTTTAGAACCAAGTATTGGACCGAACCATGGCTAAGGGCCAAACCATGGCTAGGGCCGAACCATTTCTAGAATCTTCCTAAGGCGTCTTTTTGATTTTGGAGCCAAAATTTGAATCAAAGGGGTATTATGGCCGAAATGACACATACTATGCCCAAAGGGTAATGTGTCTCTTCCAAAGGATATGGTGTCTTCTCTTAAAGGTGTGACTAACACTATAAATTGGTCATAGGGGGGGTCCTAAATCTTCATCCAAAACATTCACAATCCTTTTCAAGTTCTAGTTCAGTATTCTGATTTTATCTGATTGAAAGTTTGGGTGCCTCCAAATAGTTTCAATCTGAAAGTGTCGTCACGACTTCAGAATAATCCAAGCATACAACCACCACCATCCATTCGAAATTTCCAACAAAGATTGAAACTATTTCTCTGAAGATGACGAACGGAGAATCTGCTAGAGACATGACTAGCAAATTTGCTAAATTAGACAAGGCAGTGACTTTCGAAGATGGCAAAAGAAGATGCACTTCCTTTTGACGACCCTAAAGGTGGTGTATGTGCTAAGTACTCCCATGCCAGAACTACTCGACAATGAAACAGTGGAACAAACCAGACGCCGCTGCAAATGGGAGAATGATGACTACATTTGTCGTGGTCACATCCTCAATGGTATGTCTGATTCCCTATTTGATATATATCAGAATGTCGAGTCTGCAAAAGAAATGTGGGACTCCCTTGAATCCAAGTACATGGCCGAAGATGCTTCAAGTAAGAAGTTTCTTGTGAGTAATTTCAATAATTACAAGATGGTTGATACTAGACCGGTCATGGAACAATATAACGAACTGTTAAGGATTCTGGGATAGTTTGCTCAACATAACATGAAGATGGATGAATCCATCTCGGTTTCTAGTGTTATTGACAAACTGCCACCATCATGGAAAGATTTCAAACATACCCTGAAACACAATAAGGAAGAGATGTCTCTTGTTCAACTTGGAAGTCACTTCAGGATTGAAGAGTCTTTAAGGGCTCAAGAAGTGGACAATAACCCTAAGGGTAAGAACCAAGTTGGTCACTCTTCTGTAAACATGGTTGAAGAGGGTCGATTTTCAAACTCGAACAAGGGGAACAAACGCAAGTTTAAAGGAGATGACAACAAGTCTTTCAACAAAAATCCTAAGGTGGCATGTTGGAAGCGTGGCAAACCCGGTCATTTCAAGAAGGATTGTCGGGTTGGAAAAGGCAAGCATAATGCTGGTCCAAGAGGATCTAAGGATCCTAAAAAGCAACAAGGTCATATTTTAATACAAAATAATAATTCGGGTCAGAATTATGTATCAGTAATATCTGAGGCATTTTATGTGCAGGATGATCATGTTGCATGGTGGATTGATTCAGGAGCAACAACTCATGTGTGCAAAGATCTTCGTTGGTTCAAAAACTTTCAACCAATTGAAGATGGATCTGTCTTAAAGATGGGAAATGTTGCAACTGAACCAATCAAGGGACTAGGAAATGTCAAGCTTGTCTTTACTTCAGGAAAATGTTTATCTTTAAACAATGTATTGTATGTTCCAGGGATTCGAAAGAATCTCTTATCGGGTGTTGTTTTGAACAATTGTGGTTATAAACAAGTGTATGAAAGTGACAAATATATTTTGTCAAAACATGGTTCTTTTGTAGGATTTGGTTATTTAAGTAATGGTATGTTTATGTTAAATGTTAAGGTTTCATTTGATAATGAATCTGCTTGCGTGACTTCTATTAGTACTAGTAATAATGTGAATAAATCAGATTTATGGCATGCTAGACTAGGACATGTTCATTATAAAAGAATGAAAGATATGTCTAAAATGAGTCTTATACCTGCCATTGATAGAAACAATGAGAAATGTAAAACTTGCATGTTAACTAAGATAACTAGAAAGCCTTTCAAGGATATAAATAGAGTTTCCAATGTATTGGAACTAATACATAGCGATTTATGTGATTTTCATGCTACTCCTTCATTAGGAAATAAAAAGTATGTTATTACTTTTATTGATGATGCTTCTAGATATTGTTATGTTTATTTGTTGCATGCTAAGGATGAAGCTCTTGATAAATTAAAAATTTATAAAAAGGAAGTTGAGCTACATCAAAGTAAATTGATTAAAAATTTACGTACTGATAGAGGAGGTGAGTATTATGATCCAGTATATTTTCAATCTACTGGTATAATACATCAAACTACAACTCCTTATACACCACAACAAAATGGTGTGTCTGAAAGGAAGAATAGGACTTTGAAAGAGATGGTTAATTCCATGTTATCCTATTCAGGTTTAAGTGAAGGTTTTTGGGGTGAGGCTATGTTAACAGCCTGTTATTTATTGAATAGAATTCCTAATAAAAGGAATAAGATTACCCCATATGAATTGTGGTATAAAAATCCACCAAAATTAAGTTTTCTGAGAGTTTGGGGATGTAGAGCAGTTGTAAGGCTCACTGAACCCAAAAGAAGAAACTTGGGAGAAAGAGGTATAGATTGTATCTTCATTGGGTATGCTGAGCATTCATATGCATATAGGTTCTATGTATTAGAATCTAATGACTATGTGTCTGTTAACACAGGCATAGAATCAAGAGATGCTACCTTTGATGAAGATAGATTTACATCTATACCTAGACCAAAAGATATGATTCGGAATTCTTTAAGTTCAGATACTTCTGGTGGTACTGTTTCTGTACCTGGACCGACTGAACCAAGGAGAAGTACTAGAACTAGAAAATCCAAATCTTTTGGATCTGGTTTTCAACTTTATTTGGTTGAAGGGTCAAGAGATGATGTTGAATATCAGTATCAATACTGTTTTATGATTGAAGAAGATCCAAGAACATTTAGTGAAACTATGACTTCAAGAGATGTTGCATTCTAGAAAGAAGCTATCCAGGATGAAATGGATTCAATCATGAATAATAATACATGGGAATTGACTGATCTACCTCCTGGCTGTAAAGCTTTGGGAAACAGATGGATTTTCAAAAGGAAAATCAAAGTGGATGGTAGCATAGATAAGTATAAAGCAAGATTGGTTATCCAAGGCTTCAGACAGAAGGAAGGGATTGATTACTTTAATACTTATGCTCCTGTTGCTAGGACCTCCACTATTAGGTTATTAATAGCACTTGCAGCTATTCATAATCTTGTAATTCATCAAATGGATGTGAAAACTGCATTCTTGAATGGTGATTTGGATGAGGAGATATATATGAAACAACCGGAAGGGTTTGTTATGCCTGGAAATGAAAATAAGGTGTGCAAGTTGAAGAAATCATTGTATGGTCTTAAACAAGCACCAAAACAATGGCATCAAAAATTTGATGATGTGGTATTGTCTAATGGTTTTCTTCTTAACCAAGCAGACAAGTGTGTATATAGCAAATTTGATACTTCTGGTAAAGGAGTTATCATTTGTCTATATGTAGATGACATGTTGATTTTTGGTACTGACCAAAATCAAGTTGATAAAACCAAGAAATTTCTGTCATCTAATTTTGACATGAAGGATTTGGGGGAGGCTGAGGTGATTCTTGGTATAAAGATCATGCGAAAGAACAATGGTATTTCAATCTCTCAATCCCATTATATTGAGAAGATTCTGAATAAATTTAATTTTAAAGATTGTTCTCCAGTTAGAACTCCCATAGATCCTTGTCTTAAGCTTCTACCTAATAAAGGTGTGGCGGTATCTCAACTTGAATACTCAAGGGCTATTGGTTGTCTTATGTATGCCATGATTAGCACTAGGCCAGATATTGCTTATGCTGTTGGAAAGCTTAGTAGATATACTAGCAATCCAAGTTCACATCATTGGCAAGCATTAAATCGAGTATTCAAGTACTTGAAAGGAACCATTGATTATGGTTTGACTTATACTGGATTTCCTTATGTTCTTGAAGGATATTCAGATGCAAGTTGAATTTCCAATGTGGAAGATTATTCTTCTACAAGTGGATGGGTACTTGGGGGAGGTGCCATCTCTTGGGCCTCTAAGAAACAAAGTTGCATTACTCACTCAACAATGGAGTCTGAGTTTGTTGCATTAGCATCGGCTGGTAAAGAAGCTGAGTGGCTAAGAAATCTGATTTATGAAATTCCATTGTGACCTAAACCGATATCTTCTATATCTATCAGATGTGATAGTGAATCTGCCTTGGCTAATGCATATAGGCAAGTATACAAATGCAAGTCTAGACACTTAGGTGTTAGACACAGCATGATTCGTGAACTCATCATGCATGGTGTTATATCAGTGGAGTTTATAAAAACTCAACATAATTTAGCCGATCATTTAACCAAAGGGTTAAGAAGGGATCTTGTGCACAAATCGGTTGTGGGGATAGGATTAAAGTCCATTTGAAATCTCTCATGTTGAGATACCCAATTCCCACCTAATATGACATTAGGTGTTGAATTCAATGTGGAAAGCTTGACATCTGGAGATTGGAACACATTGGTTATATTATCCCAAGGTATGTGTTCAGACCTGTAAGTAAAGGAGGTTGAAGTTTAACTTCTTAATAGTTCTTTTGAAAAATTGCATATGCAGGTGCAAGAGTAAAAGAGCTACCTATGTAAACATGAAGTTTAGCTGCTTCAAGAAGCTAGGACTTGGCTTTGATATGTTTATGAAGGATTAGGACACAAGGCTAGTAAAAGATAGTGTCAAGAAAGGACATTTGAGAATGTTAACTTATGTGTATGTTATCTTCATGTATTCACAATGAATAGCAAAGGTTCAATCCATAGTGACACCTTGATATTCAAATATTTGAAATGTGTAATATACTAAGATGAAATTCAATCGTCATGATATTTCATTTATGCATAAGTTTGTTGTGTTGTTTGATTGTGATCTTATGTTTAGTTAATCAAGAATTACACTAAAATGGGGGAGGATTGTTATATATTTTAGTGTAATTGGATTGACTAGTTGACCAATGTGATCATAGTATCTCATTAAACAAGTTAGAAGGGTGCGGAGTGCACGCTTGTTTAAGTATGTTATGATTCATTGTATTGGATATTCATCGGTTGATTAGAGATGAGGCAATGGGGGTCAAAGGGAGCAACGCCCCCTTTGCCGGGTCCAGGGGCAGCGCCCCTGGCTAGGGTCGAGCTATTCTAAAATTCATTGAAAATTTGAATTTTGGAACTAATGACTTAACTTTTTAAACCTCAAAATTCCTGGTTTTTGGACACTTGCTTTAGAACCAAATATTGGACCGAACCATGGCTAATGGCCAAACCATGGCTAGGGCCGAACCATTTCTAGAATCTTCCTAAGGCGTCACTTTGAATTTGGAGCCAAAATTTGAATCAAAGGGGTATTATGGCCGAAATGACACATACTATGCCCAAAGGGTAATGTGTCTCTTCCAAAGGATATGGTGTTTTCTCCTAAGGGTGTGACTAACACTAAAAATTGGTCATAGGGGGGGTCCTAAATCTTCATCCAAAACATTCACAATCCATCTCAAGTTCTAGTTCAGTATTCTGATTTTATCCGATTGAAAGTTTGGGTGCCTCCAAATAGTTTCAATCTGAAAGTGTCGTCACGACTTTAGAATAATTCAAGCATACAACAACCACCATCCATTCGAAATTTCCAACAATAATTTCATAATATTGTTTTTTATTTATTTTTATTCCGTATTCATTCGATAAAATACGCTGCTACTTTGAGATTCTATTTAGCCTCATTTAAGGAAGACATCGTTAACTTTGTCAGCTTTCTTTTGCTTACGGAGAAGGGTTGTTGGGCCGTGAAAATCACGGTAGTTGAGCTTTTTAGGCCCGCTTTTCTAAACTGATGAAACGAAGTCGTTGGCGATTGTCTCTCACTCTGGAATCTGGATCTTCTTCCTCCTCCGTCTGGGGATCGATCTACTCCTAAGCTTGACAGAACCGAGGAGACGGAGCTGTGTGAGCTCGAAAGGAATTATTTGTGGTGAGGAGCTCGTCGATCTTCTATTCAAGTGATTGAAGCTTAAATTAACGGTAATCTCTCTCTCCGTCTTTGTATTTGACTGCGTTACTTTTCAACTCCAGATCCGATCCCTAATGTGGCGTTATGGATTACTCTTAAAATCTCCGTGATCATCGCTCCGGCGGTTGGTCTGATGAGGCGTTGCATTGATCTTCTCTTCTTGACTGGTTCTGTTTTATGATGTCATCGTGAATTAGGAAATCAGACGTGTTAATATGATCACGTTCGTCTCTCAATTGGGGATGATTGTTCAGCATGTGCTAGATGAATGCTGACTTTATTTATTACAGTAATCAATGGCTGGAACAGGGAGCTCGATGCTCTACTCCTTCCTGCTGTTCATTGTCATCCTTTCACTTCAAGAGGTGTACCGAGGGAAGTTAGCGTCATCAGAGTGGTTCACAATACTCGGAGGTTTCACAAGTTCTCTCCTTTTCCTCGTCTCCCTGACCGTGAGTTCTTTAACTATGACTCATTGAAGATGCATTACTGATTTGCCATGATGTGCTAGTCTGTCATTGATCTTCTAGCTAGGATCACCTTTCCATAGGCTGAAAGGTAGTGGCAATGGAATGGTTATCTTCGCACGAAATTTGTCTGTTACGTTTCAACTATTGAGCAGTAGAATTAGTGGCTTTTGCAGTAGCAAGAATACTGTTCTTGGTGAAATGAAACTCTTAGACTCAACTTTATGAGTGTAATAAATTAAAAATTCCCTTTGTGGCGAGTGATTTGGGTCTGCGTTTGCGGATGTAAGTTCCCTATGCTTCAAGTTGGACAAGATTTAAATATTTAACCCGAAAACTTAATTGAGCATTAAACTTGGAAATTAACCGACTTTTTTATGGAACTGGTGTACGCCTCAGCTAAACTCTTCTCTAGTTCTTATTTTGTGTCCAGAGAGAAACATATTGATTTATTCACTCGTTCTTCAAGCTTGACTGTTTTTCTTGTGTAATAAGAACTTATGTGCAACATTTCTTTTAGGAGTTCTTTTGAATTTGATGAAACTCATTAATGACGTTGGTCTTCTCTTTTGCAGTTCATCGGTAATTTCCAGGAAGCAAGTGGCATGAAGACTGGTTGGGGTGCAGGTGAGTAAAAGTTTATCAATGCCTCAGGATTTTAATTTAGTTGTTCTTGAACATTATTGCATTATATTTTGGAAATTTAAGATTTTTACTTCTGTTCTTCCATGCACATTCTTATTGCACTTTCCTGAATACAATAATTTTTAAAATATAAATAATAATTTGAAAAAGGAGTAAATCAGGAGTCATTTTGCACATTTTATTATCTAGGGCATGTTACATATTCAATCACACTAGTAATGCTGACGTGATTTTAATTTTAGCATCTTGATGCATGCCATGCAACCAGGTAGGTAGTGGTGTTTAATTGGAAGTACGCAACCTTCACCACCATCATCCTTCGATTTTGCATGCATCGTTTTTCGTAACTATATTTGCACTGACGTTGCTGGACTATCTTCAGTTCAACGCTTTCGAAGTTTATATAGAGTCATGCATATCTGTTGAATATGGATGATTTTTTTTATTAGATCAGTTTCTCCTGCTGCACTGCACCTTTTGAGAATTAAAGATTTCTCATGACGTATACATGCTGTGAAAATGAAGTAATGTGCTCTAATATCTCACTAGGAATCTCTCATGTGCAGTTATAATTGCTGAAGCTATAGCGCTCATTGCTGCTAGCACGGTTCATCGAGTATGCATCACTACATGGTAAGGGATACTCTCTATTTGATTGTATCAACTTATAAATTATGCTCTTCGGATGAAACTTGTTAGTTTTTACTTCCAAGAAAACTGAAATATGAAAATTAACTGCATTTGTGATTGCAGCTTCCTGTTCTCCGCTGGTGTACTGTACGAGCTCAACAAGATATCTGGCGTGACACCTTTAAAAACCGAATCAAAATCTAAAAGGCACTGAGTATGTTCTCATATTTGTTAGTCGATTCACCTCACCTACATTATTAGTTGATGATATGACCTACATTGTCATTCAGCCTCTTCGGAAGACCTTTAAGTATCATATAGAGAGAGGAACTATACCTTAGTCGAGCACTTTGCTCTTTCCGGAATTCTGAATTCTAATGTTTTTTTTATTGAAACTTTAGATTTATTGCATTCCACTTGCTTTTATTTAGCATCAACAGCAAATTCAAGACCCAATTCTAAATCTTTGGCTTTGAATCTCATAATGTATGAAGAAAATGGTATGTATACACTCAGTCAATCACTATTCCAGATGGAGAGGGCCTTGTACTTATTTAAGTCATGCATGACTCCAGGCTCCAGCAATTGAGCCAGCTACGGGAACAATGGTAACAATCAGGCAAACAGTGCTCAAAATCGTCAGTCTGAGTCACTTGGTGCTACGCTTTTGGGATTTTCTTCTGAGCAATGTACATTTCTATGAGGAAGTACATAGTCAGGGGCCAAAACCCTAAGGCTAGGGGCTGCCGTTGAAGAAAGGCATGAGTATTGAAATCACTGCCGTGACCACCACAAAGATATTCATTTTGTAAGATTGAGATCCTAGGAGAGGGACACGAATCTCCCTGGTGATGAAGTTACTCTATTGGAAACAGGGATAAGGTGGATGACTCTCGTGGCAATTGCTATGTCATAACCCAGAAAGGGTTGTAGAATCCCAAACCCATTTATTAGGTTCTTTGAGCATCGACAGAGCAAGTAGAAGAGAGGGTAGTTGTTGCAACGCTTACCAAAAGTGGCCTTCTTCATCGTCGTGGGAGGAGATTTAACTGTATTTTGTACCGTAATTGGAGAAGTTTTGGGTGCATCAAGCTTAAACTGTAAAAACAAAGTAAACCCAACGGTAACTAAAATGCTACCATGAGGATCATGGAGTAAGAATAGGCAAAAGCAATGTCACCAAGATCTTCTGGGTCCGGGCGTAACAAGACCCAATTTGGACACTGGTTACGCTTCCTCCGACCTTCCCTCCCACGTGAAGGACATGACAGCATCTACAATGGACAACCACCCTACTTGGTAGGGATGAAGACACGATTTGCAATGAGTGAGGCAAGTATGAAAAAAAATGAGGATAAAAGTCATTTAGGTACCTTACAAATCACGTTTTTATAAATAAATATCTTAGAAAAAATGTGCTACTTTCGAGTACCTCAAAAATTACAAATGTATCTACTTTAATGGGGTACCTGAAAGTAACAAAATAAATAAATAAACAATTCAATAATGTCAAAGTAAATATATTTGATTGCTATAATAAAACAAACTAAATATACCTGAAAAACAACAGTAAAATAAAGTAAAGTAATTTTAATGGAACAAAACACTACATACATGACAGACACGTGACCAAAATATTAAAGTAAATACATTTATGATTTCTGAGGTACCCGAAAGTAATAATTTTTTTTAAGATACCTTTTTGTAAAAACGTCATTTCTGATATACTTAAATGAGAAATATAAAAACAAGTAATGTATATCATTGAATTATAGATAAATATTTTCAATATATTAATTTATCAGGAGATTTTATTTAGTATAAATAAGTTTTGCAAATGTTCTTGACGAATTTTCATATCCTGTAAGCATAATAAATTCTATCATTATTAATACTATAAAATATATAATTTCCAATGAGTATAACTAAACAGTTGTTCATCCAAGAGATACCCATCTTGTTTCACAATCTTCATTGTCGAGAAAACTCTTTCAGCAGAAGCATTGCTATCTGACAAGATCAATGCCAACTTCACGAGAGTATTATATACAACACTTTTAATATCCTCATTATGATTGCCATGAAAACCCAATAGCTCGTGAAAGTTTCCTTTATTAAGATATTTTTCATCATTGTCACTAAATGTCAATCCTTGACCCAAAAGAAACCAGACAGAGTCAAGCGAGACAGTTAAGCGTGTTCGGTACTCTTTACGTAATTTATCATGTTGCTTAAATAAAACTCTTGAAATGTGTTGTTCTTGATTCAATAAATCTTAATTCTGTATGTTACAATTAGTCTTGATTCGATCGTGACTCGATTGAAACTTAATCGAGCATCAGTTGAGGTGGCTAAAGTTTGACCTTAACGTTTGACCATGTTTCAAGTTTCACCATTCCGCCAAATTTTCATCCAAATAGAATATATTTTAAATATTATCAAAATAACAAAGTATTTGTAAGAAGTTTACAAAATAAATCCTTCAAAAAAATTCTTTATATTACAATTGCGTCTTAATAAATTTTTAGGAAAGTTTTTTTTTGGCCAATGTACGAAAGTTGAAATCTGGGAAAAAAAGATTGAGAGGATTGTCTACTTACTCTAAATGCGTTCAGACATTAAAGTCATATTTTACTCTCACCTAAGAAGACCATGATTAAAAATATTCACGCCCAGTGGGACTCGAACCCACAATCGCTTGATTAGAAGTCAAGCGCCTTATCCATTAGGCCATGGGCGCTTCGTCACAGCGAAGGGTTTCATGTTCCGGATTAATTCGTAAGTCACTGCAAGAGAAACACCAGCACTATCACTGACTTTCATGTTTCCCCCCCAGTTAATCCGATCGCTCCATTAACCTTAACCCATTCCTTTTTTCTTTCAAAAATATCCGATCGCTCCATCAAGCGGAGCTCTGATTCTGCTCTGTCGGTAGGTTTCTGTAATGAATCCTGTATGTTTTCAGATGTCGAGTACAATGGAAGTGCTCTGATCGCCATGGTTGGCAAGAACTGCTTCGCCATTGGGAGCGATCGCCGCCACAGTGTTCAGCTCCAGACCATTGCCACTGACTTCCAGAGGATCCACAAAAATTCCGAAAAGCTCTTCTTTGGGGGATATCTGGCCTTGCAACTGATGCTCAGACTCTTTACCATTTCTCTTTCTAATTTTTTAGATTAAAAATCCTCCTTTTTCATGTGTCTGATTTCTGTAGCGTGATTTCTGAAGGTACCAGCGGCTTGTGTTTAGACCCAACAGCTTGAAGAAGAGAGAGACATGAAGCCTGAGACATTTACTAGTGTTGTCTCAACAGCTATTCTTTACGATATCGTCAAGTGTGTTTTAGCATATTTCATAATGCACTTTGTCAGTTCGATCTGGAAGGAGGCTTGATTACAAATGCTAACGATCAATCGATACGGGTGAGTCTTTGATTTCACAATTCTTTTTAAAGGTTAAAAACTTGTGTTTACAATTAATATGTTCAACCCAGAGAACCCAATTTTGGATGCGCATATAAAGTGATGCATTATTTGAGAATTACATCGTGAGTATATACAGTTTATTATGTCAATTCAAGTTTGGGTTCAACAACCTTCCTTGGAGGAAATCGAGAATATTTTAGTTTCACATGAGTCGTTGGCTAAGCAAATGATCGAAATCAAGCTAGAGAAAGATCAGTGCATACTTGTGGCTCAAGTGAAAGAGAATGACGCAAGGGATAAATTTGGTGGATATGTAGAGTCATCTACCAAATGAAGTTTCAAGAGTTATTGATGTGATAAACCTGTATGAAAAGAAATTATCAAACCAATTTAAGAAAAGTAACATGGTGGAGTATAAGACCTCAACTGAAGATGAAGAATGGGTTAATTGCTTTTTAGCCAAGACCACTCCTACTCTTAGGGTTAGAAACTCTAGAAATGAGTGGACCTTAGATTTAGGTTGTGGTCACCGTCTTACAGAAGATGAAAAATAATTATCCTCTCTTTGACGTCATCGAGGATAAAAAGATATAGTTACAACGAACGATAATATTCACTATGTTGAGAAGGAAGAAAATTTGATAGTGACCATGTTCCATGTGTGAAGAAAATTCTCTATCAGTGGTGAATACAGTTGATTCGAGTATGTACGTTCTGTGTGGTCCAAGTGATGTTAAATTTCTTCGAAATGTTGAGATGATCAAGACATATGTTGTTCACTTCGGTGCGCGGGTAAATGACATGTGTGTTATATAAGCTTCAAGTACGAAAACCTCTTTAAAGGAGGTTCATAGAGAAAGGAAGAGTTTGAATCCTCGTGGGGATGTCCACGAAGGAAACGATGAAAAATAAGTGGTGAATCTAGAATCAGAAAAAATCAGCATTAAGCTATCTCACTATTAAGATAATAATCTTGTTATCACTTATTCTTGTGACATTGCAAGTTCGGTAGTGGAGGAAGAATCTTCGTCTTGTAATAAGGACGAGAAAGAGATGGATTTTGGGATATTTGATCGAATCAAACAAGTGATTCTAATACTAGAAAAAGGAGCAAGGAGACACTCCATCGCTTGTTAGTAGTCTTCACTTCGATCAAGGAGCAAAGATAAATTCTCAAGGAAAAAAAAAAATTCAAAGTCAGAAAAAGGCTAATGGAAGAAAATCATATTGACTTGATAAATGTGGAGACCACAACGTTATAAGAACGAAGACTTCGAGGAAAATATATAAAAGCCCAAAGATCTACCGAGACAGGCAATTTGAGTTGATGATAGAAGTTCCACTCGAATCTATGGTGATAAAAGATGTTATCAAAGTGGAAAAATAAAAATGAAGAATCTAGAACAGTAAGGATCGTGCGGCAACATTGAAAAGAATAAACATGCAGTAAATTTAATGTTGAGAGGGAACATTGAAATGAAATATTGATTGTATGGGTCAGACTAGAAGTATTTAATCATGAGTAGATTTGATATCATGGGCTAAGTAGGTTGGTTAAGTTAAAGAATGATGTAGAGAATAATAGAATACAATATGTATAGAAAATTCTAGGGATTATATTTTGAGAACATTCTAGAGTTTTAGAATTTGGTTTTGTTAGAAGTATTTTAGGGACACTATAAATAGGTGTGACCATTTACTATATAATCAACTACCACAATAAATATCACAAACCAAACAAATTGTACCATATAGTTTCTAAAATATCATATTTAAAGTGATAGAGTATTATATAAATACGAGTTCTTTTAAAAGTAAAGTACAATCTTAAACAAGTCTAAGGTACTTTCGTTATATTATAGGAATGACTTCAACTAAAATATTAGGGAAATCAAAACAATAAGCCAGTGGTGTTTGTATTGTATCACTACAAGAATGTACTACTATAACAATGGAGCAAATTCGTTGCTAGGTGGTCTTTTGTCGCTGCTAAGCCCACGTGCCGCTGCTAATTCTTGTGGTAGGCCCCAATGCTAAAGGAATACGCATGTACATTATGCCGTGACTAAATGTATGCCACGACTGGATTTCTGTTGTTAAAAGTGTTCATCTCCATGCGAATACTTGTGGGTGGATGTTGAATCTATTGGCCGCATGTATTGTCATTCAATTGTTCGATGGTAATACCTCTGTTCTACGTTCATACAGATTTTTGGATACTCAACAGCTACACATTTTATAATGCATACCACCTACTACCAACCCTTCATATATTTAACATAGCACCATACAAAGTGTCCTTAACAAACATATTAATGTTTGCCCATGCAATAAACACAACATTTCAGCACATCCATACATGGGGTCTGTTGGGTATCGATAGTGACGGCCCAGTAAGAAAAGGCCTCGAAGGCCCAATAACTATAGAGGGGGTAAACCCATGACATCCGAACCGGATCGGCCCAAGTACAAGCCAAACTTGGCCCACCATCGAGTAATCCAGAATCGAGCCCAAAGTCTATAGAGACGCCAAAGGCTCTCAGACTGCTCGCCATTCTCTACCAAGTCGCGACCTTCCACTGCTCGACATGGGAGTGCTCGCCCCGAAGAGAGCCTTGCCTCTCTCCTCTGGTCCCACTAAACCGTTAATAACAGAGTGGCCAAGATATCCCGCATATCTCGGTCACATATTCACTAAAGATTAGATTTGGTAACTGCAATATCTCGCAGTAACTGCCATATCCCACGATCCGAATCTTCAGCAACTCAATATACATTAAGATATTCAGTTGCCTTTATACGGTTCTATCTCTCTTACCCTATAAATACCCTTGCTTTACATACGTTCTTTACGTTTGGAGTTTTATACACACACATACTCATTTAAGCATCGGAGAGGGACCCAGAGGCACCCCCTCTGTTGCGCTCCCCTACTTGCAGGTTCACAGGAGTTGAAGCTGAAGCGTCATCCCAACCTTGTCTGGCATTCAATTCACTGTCAGATCAGCATTCAGGATTTCACGATCCAACATTTGGCGCCGTCTGTGGGAACGATCAATTTAGCCATGAGAACTCGATCCCAAAGCAACCGTCGGAATCAGACTAGGGAGCGATCCTCAGATAGCTCTGATTCCGCCGCCGCTTCACCGCTTCAACAAGAACCTGCCAGCCGAGCAGGAGTTAATGCTGTTCCTCTGCGGACAGCTCGAGAACATGTCGGTGATTCAAGACCGACCCCAGCTGCTGATCAAAACGGAGCCCCTGCACCGCAGACAGTCCACATTGCGGGGCAGGATATTAATTTAACCCCCGAGATGGTCTCCCTGCTGGAAGCCATCCTAGGACAGGCGCGCCGCCAAGCCCCTGCTCCTCAGGAAAACAATCCCTCTGCTCCTAAAGAAAACCACCGCCCTGCTGCCACAGGGCCTTCACCTTCAGAAGCGGCCAATCCTGGTCCTGTTGCGCCTCAGGAGGATCAGGAGATGACGTCAGGTCAGCAGTCCCTACCTCCAGCACACACCAAGGAGCCAGCAGCCGCATATACTGCCAATCCTTCCGGTCCGCCTCCACCCGGAGCCTCTCCCATGTACTGCACTGTGGATCAGATGGATGACCTCCTCAACAAAAGGCTCCAGGAAAGACAGTTGACAGTCATAGCTCCCTTCAAGGAGCAGTCCTCTCATCCATTCACCGACGCGCTCGTCGCTATCAAAATCCCGAAGGATGTGGTTGCTCGGGCCATACCTGAGTATAGCGGTGGAGGAGATCCCACCGTACATGTCAACAAGCATGAGGCCTCCCTTCTGGGTAAGTCAAACGATCCCAATCATTTGGCTTTGCTATTTCCATCTACTCTTTCGGGTTCGGCTTCGTCCTGGTTCTTCGGCCTCCCTGCAGGATCAATCGGAACTTGGGCAGAGTTGAGAAGCAAGTTCCTGGAGAGATATATGGGCGAGCGCCAGTTGCTGAAGAGTGTGGTCGCCCTTGACTCGGTCAAACAGCAGCCTGGAGAGTCGCTGTCCAACTTCTACGGGCGTTTTCATCAAAACGTCACAGAATTAGATCGCCGAATCTCGGATGGGGAGATCATTTGAGCATTCTACAGAGGTCTGGATGTGGCCAACAAGGCCTCGAGAAAGCTGCGAAATAGCTATCACGTGAAGGAGATAGAGACATTGGAGGAGTTGGCGTCCAGAGCAAAAGGTTTCATAGACCTTGAACGCGCAAACATCGAGGCTAATCTCCTGACGGCCTCGCTAAGGGTAACCCATGAACCCCGACGCGATGGTAAGAAGGAGATAAAGAAGGAGAAGAAGGGAAAAGAAAGTAAGCCACGAGTCGAGTCTCTTCCAGCACCTCGCCATCCAGAGGTCCCTGAGTACTTCACGCCTTTAAATAGGCAGATCTCAGCGGTACTAGTCGAGATGGAGAGGAGATCCTTGGCGAGGCCACCGATGCCTCGCCGAGGTGGGTTACCCATGGGCAAGGATGTCGAGAGCTATTGCAGATACCATAAGTGCAAGGGCCATAAGACAGACGATTGCAAGATTCTGAAGCGAGATATAGAGAGGCTGATTCAGGGGGGAATGTTGAAGGAATTTGTGGCAGGGCGAGACCGAAGTCGAACGCCCCCCAGGAGACATCGTTCACCAGCCCCTGCAGATCAAGCTGAGCCTTCTGGAAGCAAGAGGAGAGTGAATCTGATTGCGGGAGGATTCGGTGCAGGCGGCGAGAGGTCAAGCGCCAGAGAGGTCTACGCCACTCAGATCTCTACGGCAGTTCAGTTGGGGAAGCGGCCAAGACCTGAAGAAGACATTGTCATCTCATTCTCTGAAGATGATTTGGCACATGTCACCACGCCCCACAACGATGCTCTGGTAATTACGGCATATATTGACGGCTGTGATGTTGCAAGGATTCTGGTCGACGGAGGCAGCTCGACAGACATCCTGTTTCTGGACGCCTTCGAAAAGATGGGCAAATCAAAACGTGACCTGAAGAGGGTCGACTTTCCGCTGATCGGATTTGCGGGAAGGACAACTTATCCACTGGGGGCTATAACCATGCCAGTGATTTTTGGCGAGGGGTGGAAAAGCATCAAGGTGTCGGTCACTTTCCTGGTGGTCGATGCACCTACATCCTACAACGCCATCATAGGGAGGACCACGATCAACCCAAATAAGATTGTAGCCTCCACTGTCCACCAGAAGATGAAGTTCCCCACTCCGAACGGGATTGGAGAAGTGCTAGGAGATCAGCCTTCCTCGCGGCAATGCTATGTGAACTGTTTACGCAGGAAGAACCAAAGGGAGGCACTCGCCATCGAGACAGAGGCCGATCCCCGCGAGGACTTGGCTCGACCAGCACCCATGGAGGAATTGGAGGAGGTCGAGATCGATGGTCCGGACAAAAAGGTGCGCATTGGGACCACCTTGAAAGAGGATCAGAAGGAGGCCATGACCGCCCTCCTCAAGGAATTCAAAGAGCTCTTTGCCTGGCAGCCGAGCGACATGCCAGGAATCAGCACAGATATTATCTCTCATGAGCTCAGGATAGACCCCTCCATCAAGCCGATCGCCCAAAAGAGAAGATCGTTCGGGACTGATAAACGTTTGGCGATCAGGCAGGAAGTCGGCAGGTTGATTGAAGCTGACTTCGTCAGAGAGGTAAGATTCCAGAGCTGGGTCGCCAACCCAGTTTTGGTCAAGAAATCTAACGGCAAGTGGAGGATGTGCGTCGACTTCCGCGACTTAAACAAGGCTTGCCCCAAAGATTCATATCCCCTTCCAAGAATTGATCAGCTAGTCGATGCTACCTCGGGTCATGAGATGCTGAGCTTCATGGACGCCTATTCAGGCTACAACCAGATCAGAATGCATCCAGACGACGAGGCCCACACTGCTTTCTATGCTAACGGCGACATTCTATGCTACAAGGTGATGCCCTTTGGTCTCATCAAGGCCGGGGCAACTTATCAGCGGATGGTGAACCGACTGTTCCAGGACATGCTGGGAAGGAACATGGAGGCCTACGTGGATGATATGCTCGTTAAATCCATCAAAGGCAATCCTCATACCACCGACCTCCGTGAAGCTTTTGAATGCATGAGGAGACACAGCGTTCGCCTGAACCCAGCAAAGTGCGCCTTTGGAGTCAAGTCCGGGAAGTTCCTGGGTTTTATGGTCAGCGAAAGGGGCATTGAAGCAAACCCGGAAAAGCTAAAGGCCATAGAAGAAATGAAGACGCCAACCTGCCATAAGGAAGTCCAATGCCTGAACGGTCGACTAGCTGCTCTTAACCGCTTTCTCTCCAAAGCAAGCGACAAGTCCCTCCCGTTCTTCAAAACCTTGAGGGCCAACCGTAAGTTCGAGTGGACGCCAGACTGCGAGGAAGCATTCCAGTCCTTGAAAAGGCATATTCAAACACTCCCAGCTCTGGCAAAACCCGTTCCAGGCGAGCAGCTTTTCCTCTATTTAGGCATTAGCGATGTGGCAGCCAGTGCTGTTTTAATAAGGGAGGAGAATAATGTTCAGAGTCCAGTGTATTTTATTAGCAAAATGTTCAACTCAGCAGAAATAAGATATGTCCAGATTGAGAAGTATCTCTATGCCTTAGTTATTGCTGCTCGGAAGCTGAGACCTTACTTTCATGCGCACGACATCACGGTCCTCACCAATCAACCTCTCAAAAACTTCCTGATGAAGCCAGATTCTTCAGGAAGAATGGTCAAGTGGGCGATCGAGCTCAGCGAGTTCAGGATCAAATTTGCGCCAAAAACGGCCATCAAAGGTCAAGCACTAGCTGATTTCATAGTGGAAAGCACGAGTAACGGTCAAGCGATGGCAGAAAACAGGCCAAGTCAGTCAGCAAACGACGATCAAATCTGGGAACTCTATACGGATGGGTCTTCATCAAAAGAAGGCTCGGGGGCAGGTTTAATTCTTATTCCTCCTGAGGGCGAGCCTCTGAAATACGCGATCGCCTTGACATTCCCGGCGACCAATAACGAAGCAGAATATGAGGCTCTTATCACTGGACTCAGACTGGCAAAAGGAATGGGTATAACAGCGCTTAAGGTAAAAAGTGATTCAGAGCTTATTGTCAATCAGGTTAATGGCGCCTACGAGGCAAAGGGAGAAAAGATGAAGAAATATCTCGGCATCGCCAAAAAACTAGTCGTGGAAATCCCAAATTTCGCGATTGAGTTTATTCCTCGCCAAGAAAACCAGATGGCAGATTCTTTGAGTAAGCTAGCCTTCGGAGGGGCGACAATCCAGGATGTGCAATTTCTGGAAAAGGCCCTATGTTCAGTCCTTGAAAACAGAGCGGAGGTCTTCAACATTCAAGAACAGGTCACCTGGATGACCCCATTCCAGAATTATTTGAAAGAAGGCATCCTCCCAGAGGACGAAGGCGAATCCACTAGGATTAGAAGACTCGCAGCCAGTTATCTAATCATCGATGGAGAACTCTATAGAAGAGGTTATTCGACGCCTTACTTGAGATGTGTTGCTCTACCCGAAGCAGAAAAAGTTCTTCGAGAAGCTCATGAAGGGGCAGCATGTCATGAAGGTGCTCGTTCACTAAGCAGGAAAATATTCAGACTGGGATATTACTGGCCGACCTTGGGAAAATACGCAGCCGAATTAACACAGAAGTGTGAAATTTGCCAGCAGTTTGCACCACGATCGGGTCGACCATCGACATTATTATCCCCAATGGCGGGTGCCTGGCCCTTCGCTCAATGGGGAATCGATATATTGGGTCCTTTTCCCATTAGCACTGGTCAGCGTACTCACATTATAGTGGCGATCGACTACTTCACTAAGTGGGTAGAGGCAAAAGCTCTAGCTTCGACAACGGAATTCCAAGTTATCAAGTTCATGCAGGTCAACGTATTCTCCAGGTTTGGTATTCCCAAAATACTCATCAGCGATAATGGTCCGCAATTCGTTGGAAAGGAGTTGAAATGGCTCTGTGAAGAGTATCATATTGACCATCGCTTCAGTTCAGTACATCACCCTCAAACGAATGGGCAAGCTGAAGCAGCCAACAAGATTGTCTTAGCCGGACTTAAGAAAAGGGTTCGAGCATTCAAAGGGAATTGGGCAGAAGAGCTGGAAAACGTATTATGGGCCATCAGAACAACGCCTAAGGCGGCCACAGGAGAAACGCCTTTCAGTTTAGTGTACGGATCAGAAGCAGTAGCACCAGCTGAATTAGCAGTGCCTACCCACAGAGTCCTACACTTTAACGCGGAGGCAAATGAGATCGAGCGCAGAACTGACCTCGACTTGGCAGAGGAAAAGAGATGGCTCTCGGAAAAAACACAGGCAAAAATGCGCTTGGCGACCGCTCGGTATTTCAACAGAAAGGTTAGCGCTCGCCAATTTTTCGTGGGGGAGATGGTTATGAGAAGGAATGAATTTACAAGGCTGGACAGTAAAAACAAACTTTCAGCCAAATGGGAAGGACCATACAAAGTAGTAGAGATCGCCGCACCAGGATCCTACTATTTGGAAACCACCGAAGGCGAGAGGTTACACCGTCCATTTAATTCAGAGCATTTAAGAAGATTTTATGCATAGCTTGTAATCAAACTGATTATGTCAATAAAAGAAAGCCATTCCTTCACAAAGCGTGCCCACTCGAAGCAAGCTGAGGCCAAAAAGCCCTAGCAACAAAGCTAGGCCAAAAGCCCTGACGCCAAAGTCAGGCCTCAAAAGCCCTAGCAACAAAGCTAGGCCAAAAAGCCCTAGCAACAAAGCTAGGCCAAAAGCCCTGACACCAAAGTCAGGCCAAAAAAGCCCTAGTAACAAAACTAGGCCACAAAAAGCCCTAGCAACAAAGCTAGGCCAAAAGCCCTGACGCCAAAGTCAGGCCAAAAAGCCCTAACAACAAAGTTAGGCCAAAAAAGCCCTAGTAACAAAACTAGGCCACAAAAGCCCTAACAACAAAGTTAGGCCTCAAAAAACCTGACGCCAAGAGTCAGGTAAAGCCCTAACAACGAAGTTAGGCCAAAAAGCCCTAGTAACAAAACTAGGCCACAAAAGCCCTAGCAACAAAGCTAGGCCAAAAGCCCTAGCAACAAAGCTAGGCCAAAAGCCCTGACGCCAAAGTCAGGCCAAAAAAGCCCTAGTAACAAAACTAGGCCACAAAAGCCCTAACAACAAAGTTAGGCCTCAAAAAACCGGACGCCAAGAGTCAGGTAAAGCCCTGACGCCAAAGTCAGGCCAAAAGCCCTGGCGACAAAGCCAGGCCAAAAGACCTAGCAAAATGTTTGGCAAAATAGAAGCCCTGACGCCACAGTCAGGCCAAAGAAAGTTTTGGCGATCACCATCGATGATAAAGCCTGAACAAATTACAAATCCCCTTATGCCAACACCTCAAAGGTTTAAACTTCAAAGAATATAACATCTCTTTGAGCTTAGAAGTTTACACTTTTAAGTGTCAAAAGTGTTATCCTTGGAAAGTTTAACTTATTATTGGTCTAAGGCTTTAAGGGTCAACGACATTACCAAGCAAGGAAAAAGTGGAAAGTAATTATGAGTAAGATATTGGATAGCTAAATATGTTCGAAGTCGATTAAAGGCTCAAGAATGTAAAGGCATTCAATAGAAAAACCCAAGTCTTCGATAAATAATTACAAACCAAAAACGGAGAATACAAAAATAGCTATCTAAAAAATAAAAATACGGTCGCCAAGGAGTAGGGGACTTCAAGCTTTGGGGTTCTCGGGGGCAAAGACGCTCTGCTCGCCTTCGGGGGCAGAAGTACCGGGCTCGCCTTTAGGAGCAGCCTCCCCAGCAACAGAGGGCTGCGAAGGCTGACTCCGCAGGAAGGTCTTCAAGGAGGCAACTTCCCCAAGAGGAAAGTGGGGATCGACCGCCTGGACCTCCTCCACCAGGCCTTGAAGAAATTCGGCAATCGCCGACTTCATCACCTTCAAGGCCTGGTCCTCAAAGTCTTCGGAGGCCTTGAACTCCTCAATCACGGCATGGGGTGAAGGAACCGCCTTCAGCTGATCAGCCAGTCGGTTCTTTTCCTCCTCTAGGGCGACCCCCTAGCTTCGGCAGCATCCCTCTGGGCCTCCGCGGCGACCCTAAGAGCGTCTGACTCGACCAACTGGGCACGAGCTTCCTTCAACTCGGCCTCCAGGCGAGCACGGACCGCCTCCCCTTCATCAAGGCACTGATGAAGGGCCTCAGCTTCATGAAGGAAGGCTGCAGCATCAGCCTCCCTCTTCTTGACATCAGCAAGGAGGCGCTGCTCCTTCCTGAAATACTCCTCCCGGGCGCCGTCCACCAAGGTGATTGCCATGTCAGCGGTCTTCTTTATGGCCTCCAACTGCCCGGGGGTGACCCCTGTGCTTCGGTATTGCTCCAGCTCGACAAGCAGATCAGAGTGCTTGTCGGCGAGCTCGCCGAAAACGCGGCCGAGGATCACCTCTTCCCGAACGAGCTGACAACAAAAGCACAAGGAAAATGTCAAGTCATCAAAATAAAAAGGAATGACAAGGAATAAATAATGGAAAGAAGGCGAGATCATACCAGGGCAACTCGTTCGAAGTGGGTCCGTAAGAACCCCTCGATCTGAGGAAGCTCCGTAGGGACAATCGAACGGTCCTTGGGAGGAATTATCCCATCAAGGAGCCGCATGCACATATCCGGGCTACCCCGTAGGCTCTTCTGGGCGGGGTACCCCTTCTTGGCAAGGTCCCCACAAGGGACCCAAGGCCTCCGAGAGTCCCCAACCTTAAAAGGCTGGAACAAGCTCGCCATGGAGCAGTACTCCTCGGCGGGAGCCCTCGAGGAGCTAGAAGCAGCAGGCCCCTTCTTTTGGGCCCCAGACTCCTTAGTAGGAGCCGTGGGCACTGAAGAGGCGGGAGGCGCCAAAGACAAGGCCTTCTCCTTAGCGGCGGAAGGGCCCTGAAGAGAGGGAGAAGGAGACGCCGTGTCCAAACCCTTCCCTTTGCTGGCAGAAAGGCCCTTAGGAGGGGAAGGAGAAGGATGTTGGTCGACATCAGGGTGCTCTTCACTCCTGACCTTCTTAGAAGGAGGAGGAGGAGGGTCCCGGGCCACGTCCGCCAAGGACTCCACTGCAAAGCAACAAGACAATAAGTCAGGAGTCAGAGAACCGCAGAATGTAAAAACATTAAATCAACAAAAGGCGAGGTAGTACCTGGTTGACGAGGGCCAGTAGTGGCCGAATGAAGCGTCTCCTCGGGCTTCCTCTTGGTCGAACGCCTAGAAGGAGGAGGGGGAGAGCTTAGCAGCACTTGGTCGGAGGACAATCCCGCCAATCCCTGGTCATCAAAGAGACCTATCAGTTTTTTGCTCTTGCTTACAACCTTCCCTACAAGTAATAAAACAAGGGAAGAGTTAGAAAATTACCCAATCATCAAAGATTGGCGTAGCTTGATGAATGCCCGCCATCTCAAGGGCATTCTCGGTAGTCTCCGCCACTGAGCGGATGGACTTGAACTGAGATGACCGATGCAGCCGATATAAATCGTCGATGGCATTCCGATCACTCCCGGACAATTCTTCGAAGGAGGGAGGAAAATCCTTGTCCGGAGCAAACAATTTCCAAGGTACGCCCCCCTTATACAAGAAGTAAAACTTCTTGTAATTGGAGTTAGTGGCCCGGAAATCATCGATCAGGCGGACATGGACGTTCCAAGCCCATCCTTGAGGGCCTCCCCACTCCGAAAACTTCGGCCAGCGGGATTGGAAGTGGTGGAGGTGGTTAGCCCCTGCTGCCAGTCGGAAGAAGCACCGGAACAGGGCCAGTGAATATACCCATTCCTGGCGTAAGCATAGGAACTTGAAGCCGACCCACATTCTGAGGGCATTCGGGACAAGCTGTGTGGGGTGAATCCCGTAAAACTGACACAAGGTCTGTAAATCCTCACAGAGAGGAAAACGCAACCCAGCATCGATCTGGGCCGCATAAATGTAAACCTCTCCATCGTGAGGAAAATGCAGACCTAGGCCAGGATACCTAGGAGCATCCTCCGCACTGAAGCCACCAAGCGCCACCATGGTCTTAAAGTAAGCCGGCTTCAGTTCGTTAGGCTTGATATCTACTCAGAATGATTCAAGTATGGCACAGCAAGTATAAAAACAAAGGAAAACAGAGGATATTGCCAAAATAGAGCAATAAAATGGCGAAAGTTTACCTTTTGGGGAAAAAATAGGCGTGTTCAGCTCAGGGCCATCTACCACCACTAGGGTGGCCGCAGACCTTCCCACGTCAGGCTGTTTCCCCGCTGAGGAGGGCACAACTTCATCCCTAATGGTCAAGGGAACACCGACATTCTGAGGGGCGCTGGCTTTGTTAGCACCCTTGATGGCCATGTGTTTTATTCGCTGACTTCTGGGGGCCATGGAAATGGTCGAAATGAGAACTGAAAAGGATTGAAAGAGAAAGGAAAGGTTTGCAGCGAAGTTCTGAAAATCTGAAGGAGTGGATAAGCGTAAAAAACAAAATGCAGAAACTGACGTTTCTTATATAAGCCCAAAAAGGAGTAACCGCCACGGACGAATCGAAGCGACACGGAGAATAATTGCGCCTTTTTGGAAAAAAAAAAACCAAAGCAATGTCAGAATTCCAAGAGACACCTCGGGGAGACAAACGGTTGGTTGGTGCAGACAGCTGTCAGACTACCCTAGGTTCACGGAAAAGTAAATGTCAGGCGTGCCTCAAGTGACCGTTCGATTTCTGGACAACTGCGCAGTTATTAAATGCTAACAAGTCCACTAAGGAGACAAGAGGGTCGCCAGCGCACTAATAAGCGCTATTAGAAGTACCTCGGGCAGGTAGTGATCGCCTAGCCAAGAAAGATAGACTTTCATAAACCTAGATTACCTCGAGTGATCGCCAAAGGGGAATAAAAGAAAGGATATTTTTTCAACTTTGAACGAAGAAAAAACTGCTCGCCAAGCAGGCTCAAAATGCCTCAAAGGCGCTGAACCATTACCAAAGACGTCACTATCTAAAACCCTACCAGGAAATCAAGCTCGACTGAAGGAACTTCAATCAAGCTTCGGGGGCAAATGTTGGGTATCGATAGTGACGGCCCAGTAAGAAAAGGCCTCGAAGGCCCAATAACTATAGAGGGGGTAAACCCATGACATCCGAACCGGATCGGCCCAAGTACAAGCCAAACTTGGCCCACCATCGAGTAATCCAGAATCGAGCCCAAAGTCTATAGAGACGCCAAAGGCTCTCAGACTGCTCGCCATTCTCTACCAAGTCGCGACCTTCCACTGCTCGACATGGGAGTGCTCGCCCCGAAGAGAGCCTTGCCTCTCTCCTCTGGTCCCACTAAACCGTTAATAACAGAGTGGCCAAGATATCCCGCATATCTCGGTCACATATTCACTAAAGATTAGATTTGGTAACTGCAATATCTCGCAGTAACTGCCATATCCCACGATCCGAATCTTCAGCAACTCAATATACATTAAGATATTCAGTTGCCTTTATACGGTTCTATCTCTCTTACCCTATAAATACCCTTGCTTTACATACGTTCTTTACGTTTGGAGTTTTATACACACACATACTCATTTAAGCATCGGAGAGGGACCCAGAGGCACCCTCTCTGTTGCGCTCCCCTACTTGCAGGTTCATAGGAGTTGAAGCTGAAGCGTCATCCCAACCTGGTCTGGCATTCAATTCACTGTCAGATCAGCATTCAGGATTTCACGATCCAACAGGGTCCAAAACACACCACAAACACATAGACAAAACACAACTTAGATGTTCCCGAATTACAAAATGACTATGTATACAGTCCAAGACAGAAACTATAGTAGGCCCTAAATTCACCGGACATCAAGCAAGTGTCGAAGATTACGTAAAACCGATCTCCAGTTATCATGCATTTGGATCTGAGAACACCAAAATATAATAACTTAAAACAATCTCACATTAAGATACTTCCATTAAAAAGTACCATCACTCAAAGAAAGACATGTTTAGCGTGACATGCGTTTCTGAATCATCGAGCAATGTACCACTGACTTGCATGACCCTTCTCATGAAAGCCATATCTCTTTGGAATGCCATCATGTTCTCCTGGAACTGCACTAGAATTGTTGTCGCTTACTCCGCTTTCTTTGTACTCTCCTCCACTTTCTTTGAACTCTCCTTCACTTTATCTGAACTCTCATCCACTAATTTCCTAAGTTCTGCAGTTTCAGCTCTAGCCATTAAGACTTATTCTCTCACTTTCTTTAACTGCTCGCTCTCTATCATCCGTGCAAATTTGGATACATGAGATCGACGACATTCAACCTCACACACTGCATCTTTGTCGACGGGCCCATCCTCCTCCTCTTGCAGTTCGACAACCCTTTTCTCAACTGCTTCCTATATTTAGTACAGTCTCACGTCATGGGTTAGTTCTAACCCTTCTAAAAATAAGAAGGAAAAGGACGTCTAATCGTTTACCATGATTGATTGACTTTTCTGATCCAGAGGAACCCTCTTCTTGTTCACATGGGTCTTTAGAAACATGTGATATTCACCCGGATGCACCTCATTATTCTTCAAAATCCGCATTTAAATAAAAAAGCATGGCAACTGAGTGGTTAGTTGGTTATGAAGAGTGTGTGTGTGTGGGTTCATTACCTTTTCCTGTTCCCTTTTGGAAAAGTTGCATGTCCCCGCAGTGTGCCTGATAACTTGGTGAGCTTTATTTGCTTTATTACGCTCGCTATTCACCTTCAAACATGATGACACAACCATTCGAAGGGTTAATAAGATTTAAAAAATTATGTCCACGCATTAAAGCATAAAAGAACAAGTTATGGTGAGTCGACCCACCTTAAACTCATCTGAGCTGAACCAATTGACTAGCCACACCCAATCTTTTTTCATCACATCCGTCGAGATGTTTTGTGTAATTTCTTCATTGGGAAGGTACTTATCATAATACCTTCTCTTCAGTTTCACTCGGTAATTCATGCACTTCTCTCTAAGTGTACATATGATTAGTTGCTACAAGTTATCATCGTCAGGGACCACAAACTTTTCATGCGAAACAAAAAAAATGTTGATTAACGTTTTTCAGCATAGTAAGGGTGGCAAAGATACACATTATGAATTTTTGAACAACTAAATACACATGTAAAACCCTAGGTACGACAATTATGAAAGAGCATGTACAAGATAACTTACTCCAACTAGCATTAGCATTTTCGCCTCGTAATCAATGGGATACTTTGGGATCTCTTTCAAGTCTTTCACTATCAATGGTGCATTTATTCGTTTCCGAACGATGCAACCACACCATGAGGAAAAAACAGATGCATTCTTTGAGCAGACCTTACCCTGAGCATTAAACAGTAACAGTTCTTTTTCATTGACTCAATTTCTTCACAGCTTAACACACCTAGTCCGACCTCTCCGTAGCTTGTCAGGTGCATGCCTTAATCCTTCATCTGTGGTTAATCTCCAACCCACGAACATGCATAATGATTCAATAACTTGCAATAGTTGTTGAATGGTTTGGTTTACACATAAACTTACCCTGTTCGATCGCATGCTCTTCCACCAATGGATCTTCATGCTGAGTTTCCTCTGCTTGAATTTCTTCAACTGCATGTCCAATGTGTTCGGTGCTGGAGTGTTCTCCACCAAAGTGTCACCATCTGATGAACCTGAAAGTATAAAGTTAAACAAAGACGATTAACAGCATGAATAAAGTTCGACCTAAAAATTATAAAAATATCCACTTATACTAACTACGACAAATATGGGTGATCTGTTACAACTCTCCCATACCCTGTAAGCCAAAAGGGTGAGGGGGCGTAAACCTACTTGTTGCTGTGTGGGATAGTTTTCGGGGTGACCTCTGAGTTAGGATCTACCCACCATCGTCAAGGTTGTCTTCAACACTACTACGGACGACCAAAAAAACAGTGAGTATGTTAAAGAACATAGATGAATTGGTAAGGAGCATAAAGTTGCTTTTTTTGCGAGAGAAACCTCACAGTGGATGCACATCTTGTTCTGAAAATTACGAAAGGAAATCATGTGGTGACAACCTCGAAGAAACCCTAACAAGACATGCATCTTCAAAACCGTGTCTGATCATGATTTTCAAATGTTTGACATACGCGTGCAGGAGATGTCCTAAGATATTAAAGTTTCAATTTTTATTTCACTTTCGTGAAGTAAAATGTAACAACACCACATCATACTCAAATCTAACCTAAGTCAGACCACACCTCTGTGGTGAAGCAGAAATCAACAAGAAAAGGACGATTCATGAATGTCCCGTTCCTTACATGTCTGTTTAAGTTTCTTCAAAGACAAGTACACAGAGGCAAGCAAGAAGATGAACCGTACCTTTGAATTGTCGGAGGAGAGGAAGAGAGTAACTTACAGTGAGAGATGGAGAGTCCAAACCAAAATGAAGAGAATGTAATGAGTGATTGCACGGGAATTCGGAATGGAATAGCAAAAGATGCAACAATGGTGGGGTCGTGTTGTCAAATTATCTTAATTTCAAATGACATATGCTTTAGAAGGTGAGTAGGGGTAATGTAATGCTGCAGAAGGTGTTAAGTGTAAGGAACCGATCAACATAGATATTTCACAAATGTGGCCTTTGGTGAATAAAATTGGCTTCAGTCCGATAATGTATCGATATCTTATGGTCCACCATAGCATTAAGCTCACAACTTCGGTCTTGCAACACTATTTTATAAGCCGACCCTCGTTTTCAAGCATATGGTATATCAAGCAAAAGCTAAAGGAGGAGACGAGATTGGGGGATAAAGCCATACATAATCTTAAATTCCTAGAGAGAAAGATGAAATCGATCAAAAGTCAGTGAACCAAAGACAAGTTATGATATTTTTTGCAGCTCCGGTGAGAAATGTAGTTTAGACCTTGATGGGTGCAACTATACTGAACAACAACATAGGTAACCAAGCTTGTTTTTCTAAATACATTGGTTTTCAACTGTACACTAATTTGGCAACTTTTTTGTTGTTTTCAGTGCAACGATTTCTGTGTTGGAGAACGAAGAAGAAGATGAAGGTTATGCAGATAACACGTTGGCATTAGTTCCAATAACCGTGCTTGAACAATCTGAATCTCAGACCAAAGAGCTTAAGATAATTAGAAGTATTCATGAAGTTCTTGAGAGTTTGAGTCGTGCTAGAGAAGGAATCCAAAGAAATATGAGGCAGAATGCAGCAAACACAAGGTTTGCCACTGCAAGAATGCAATAGAAATATGAGTCGTGCAATTCGTTCTTCATTTCTTCACAGACACAAGGTTTTCCACTGTAAGAATGCATCAAAAAGACTCGACCATGCAACAACAGAATGCAGCAGAAATGCTTATCATTTTTACAATTGTGGTTCTTATTTATTCATTGGTCAATTGGACATCTGATGCTTTTTATATATTGTCTTTGCTGCTACAACCATTTTGAATAAATGAGGGAAGTTCTATTAATAACTTTGTCATCTATTAGGTAAATCTTGGAACAATTCACCAAGCAACAATTTCAGGCACCTTCATTTTTTCTTTTCCTCGTATATAATGTTGTTCAAGTATTCCATATGAATGGTAATTGTGTGTCCTACTTCCCTTCAGCTTCCAGGGCCTTTCATGTAAACCCTGTCAGTTTTACCAGGAAGCTGACCAAGAGATAGAAAGCTCCCAAATTGAGTTTTTTCAATTGCAAGAAGAAGAATGATTAGTGAGATTGATAATGTAAACAACAAACTCCAACATGTTATCAAGTTAAGCAAGAGTACAGGAACGGGGCAATTTTTTTTTTAAACACAAATAAAAGAAAAATTCCACTTTGAACTATCAAGTATTAAAGGGAAAAAGAAGTAGAGCAGAAAGTTGCAAATTTACCAAACCTGGATTTTGACATATATTCCATAATACATCAAATACAATTGTGGTGAGTGAAAAGAATAATGAAATAGCATTTTATAAGCATATATAGAGCGTTGTTTGGGTCAAAAGCAATTTAACACAACAAGAAGATTATACAAAAAAGCAAAATAAAAGACTAGGCGCTATAAGCATCTATATGATGTATATACCACTGTACCACTGAGTTTGTATCATCTTTAGGAGGTGATTTATTAGAACAAGTTTCTTCTGTAGGTGGAAGTGCTGCTCCATCATGTGCATTGAGTAACATACAATTATCTCATCTTCCTACATAGTCACATTGTCTCATCAAACACTGAAGCTAAACAACAAGGGTCTGCACAAACAGATTTACCTTCCTTGACTCCAAATGAAAATTAATGTGGCTTGGTGAGGCATATATAGTCTTTACAACCTGCAGAGAAAACCCAATCCTTTAGGTTTGGCATCACAACTCTTCTACTGCTCAGTAAAAAATTCAGCTTGTTATATTTGTTCATGAAAAATATTCAGATTACTAATAAACCAATGTAGTTATTCAACATTATCCTGTTTCTTGGTCAACCCTCTAGTCAAACCTGTTTGTTCCGGTTTATCCCACACGCGGCAACTGCTGAATGAAGGACGCCAATTTAGCACACAGAACTTCGACTACATAATGTAACCCGTCACTCCAAACATTTATGGATACACATGCATCCTCAAACCAGCTGGTTAACCGGTTAGCCCAAGAAAAATATTCCCACGACCATTCTAAAAGTAATCTAAGCCAAGCACTTCTCTCTAACAACAACATGTATTAAAACAAAACACACAATCACAATTGGTACACTCTTTAAAACATCACACAAGTCAGAAGATCGACATAATGCATCAAGAAATGAAACAGTCTACAGTACAAATAGAACATACAACAGTTTTCGCCAAATTGCAACAATAGTTGGTGCATAATCCAAAATCTTTATCAGTCATCTTCCGGGTCATCATTGCATGAAAACCCATAATCTTGCTCAGAGTCATACAAGTCTTCCTCTAATTCTAAGTGGGTCCCATCAACTAAATAATAATAGCTATCATCCACGACCACATTTGCTTCCGCCTCATCTTCAAGAATGTCTGCTCCTTCTTGAATTTTGTTGTTTCGCATGACATCACTAACGAGATTGACTTGTACCTCTATTGCATCAATGTTTTTCCTACACCAATCGAGCTCCTCATCGAACTGAGCGACATCAGGAACATTAATAACCACTACAGCAGAGGTTTCCTGGTAGGACTCCACAGATTCTCTAGACATTTGTCCGCCAATGATGAACATCCTTTTGGCCTCTACAGTCAACACTGTGCTCCAATCTTTATTAGTATTGTCAGTCAAGTAGAAAACCTGTGTTGCTTGGGATGCTAGTACAAATGGTGCATCCGTGGATAAATAGTTTGTTGTATTAACACAAACAAAACCATAGTCATCCACCTTCACATTTGATAGTACGTTCTACCAGTCACATTTGAACATAACAATGTTGAGATCTCCAAGATATTGGAGATTTACTACTTCCCTTAACACTCCGTAATAATCAATAGCCCCTTCTATGGCGTTGTTGTCGGAGGAGCTAGCATAACACGTTGTATCTGTTTTTCATAACATATCACTATTCTCAAAGTTCCGCATCTTTGACCGCTCCTTCGTGTGGAAAATGAACTCATTAGATCTATATCCAGTACATGTTTTTACACCATATAATGGACCCCGGTACAGTGCTTTAAGTTGATGGATTTTTCATCCTTATGCGGTAATTGACTTACTCTAGTTCGTTCTTAAAGAAAGAATACATTGAAACACTTACTCAATGAAGGGCTTGACCTCTTCACATTGATTGAGAAAGTAGGATTGACACTGTCCCAATTCATCGCTGGTGAGTTCACGAAGGTTTGCAGGACCTATGGGTGCTCCAGGCACACGAAAGTTGCTTAACCCACTTGTCGTCAACCTAACAACCTCTTGAGGAAAATCGGGCAATTGTCATGTAAATTTAGTCTCAATGTCATGTAAATATCTGGAACAGAATGTCAGACACGGTAGCGTAATATAACCCTCAGCTATTGACCCCTCCGGTCGACTTTTGTTGCGAACGAATGACTTCATTATCCCCATTATCCTATTACGGTAGCATGTCCTAAGATTATAAATCCATATTAAAACTCATCAAACTTGGTAGAGTAGTACTGGCCTTTCAATTGAATACATCCATCGATACTGAACTGGCCATGCTACTCTTGCCTCCTCTGCTAAGTGAGTTATCAAATGCATGGTGATGTTGAAGAATGATGGTTGAAAGATAATCTCTATGTTGCAAATTGTGGTTGGTAACTGCGTCTCCATTTTTATTAGATCCGCCATGTGCAACTCCTTGAAGGATAGCACTCTGAAGGTATTGTTCATGTCTGTTAGTGCCTTGCATACATTTTTGGGTAGTAATTCCTTAATTGCAACAAACACTATGCGTTGCATTAGAACATGGCAGTCATGGCATTTCAGATTGTTCAATTTCCTATTTTTCAACTTCACACAGTGAGATATGTTTGACAAATAACCACTAGGCAATCACAAGTTTTTAGGAACTCACATAGCTTCATCTTTTGCTGTTTCGATAGGGAGTAGCAGGCTGACAGTAACACCAACTTCGATCCCCTACGGACAGGATGCAATGATGTTCTTATGCCTAACACCTACAAGTCCAGTATGACATTGAGATTGTCATTTGTTTTTTTAGAAACACTTAGTAACATCCCAATGAATTTATCACACACGTTTTTCTCAATGTGCATAACATCCAAGTTATGAGGAACTAAAAGTTGTGCCCAATAGGGTAAGTTGAAGAATATGCTCTTCTTTTTCTAATTTCCAGTGACCGAGTCTACTCCAACCTTGGTGGAGGGCTGCGTTTTACCAAAGGTCACTGGCTGAAGGCACTCTAACTGTCGGACGTCAAATCCGACTTTCCCCACCCGTTTTGAAAAATTATTTTATATTTTTTTTCCACTCGAAAATGTCGGGTCTTGGCGAGCGACGAGTCCGATCGAGAGGGGTCATCAACCGGACCGAAAAATGAAAGAGTCGCCATCGATTAATTAAAGGCTAATCGAAATCCTAAAATTTTACATAGGGTACATGGAGTTCACATCCTAGAGCTTAGAAAGGTCTACGTCCAGAGAATTAAGTTCGGGGGCTTGATTACGTCTTAAAAGCTCGCAAGCTCATAATCCGCCATTTCGGTACTTTAGTTTGCTTTTGAATTTTTTTCTTCAATTTACCTGAATTGCCCGTTTTGATCATGCTTGACCCAAAAAGACTATATGCATTTTCTTTAAATTAAACAAACCATGTACAAACATTTTTTTTTGATGAGTTAATTTCAAATAAACAAGAGAGAACTAAAGTTAATCGTGCTCGAAAATAATGGTTTAACTCTTGAGTCATTCTAAACGTGTCAAAACATGCACGAATGATTTTTGAAGATATTAAGCTCGTTGGACTAATTTGTCACATTCTGAGAAGTTATAGGATGTCAAAACAAATCTAGGGACCAAAATACAATTTATTAAAATTAGAGTTGAATTTGAAAAATATTTCCAAAATTGCAGAAATGACCCTAAACTATTCTGGATTTATTCGTAACACTTGGTAAAACTCCAAAATAAACCGAAAATTATTCTGGACTTATTTGTAATACTTTGAGAAGTTATGGAATGTCCATAAAAATTTAGGAATCAAAATGTAATTTTCGAAAAAATTATAACTGAACTGAATTTGTTTTTAATTACAGAATTGACCCTAAACTATTCTAGATTTATTTGCAACACTTGGTAAAAGTCCAAAATATAACCCGAAAATTATTCTAGACTTATTTGTAACATTTTGAGAAATCGTGAAATGTCTAGAAAAGTTTAGAAATCAAAATGTAATTTTTTTTAAAAACAAGTTGAATTAAGAAAAAAACCAAAAATTGCACAAATGACCCAAAATATTTTCGGTTTGTTTTATAACACTCGATAAAGTCCCAGAATGACCCGAGAGTCCAAGGACAGAGTTGTAACCTTCATCAAAGTTTGGGAATGGCCTAAGTCATTTTTTAAAATATTTCTTTCACATTTACATTATATATATATATATATATATTATACATATACATATAGATAGATAGATAATATATACACATATAGATAGATAGATAACATATACATAATATATATATATATATATATATATATATTATACATATACATATAGATAGATAGATAATATATACACATATAGATAGATAGATAACATATACATAATATATATATATATATATATATATATATTATACATATATATAGTATTACATAGACATAATATATATTATACATATATATAGTATTACATAGACATAATATATATATATATATATATATATTGTACATATACATATAGATAGATAGATAACATAATATATAGATATAGATATAATATCACCTATATATTATACATATATATATGAACAAGTATATTATACATAAATATATAATATATGTATATAAACTGTTTTTTTTATAACATAAATAATAATATTAGGAAATACAAATACAATATTAAATGCGAGAGAAATATACCTAAATTGTTCGGAACTTAAACACCGTATGAGAAACCGAGACCGATAATTACCGATATTTTTTTTTCACTCTCTCCAATCATTCTTCTCTTATTCAATTCTTTCACTCTTCCTTCATTCCTCTTCAATCATCATAGCCTTCACCTTGTATTTATAGAATAAATCGACTACTTATTTAATTAATTATTTGTTTTTAATAAAAAAAAAGGGTTAATTGTCACTTTGCCCCCTAATGTTTGGACTGAATTTAAGAATCCCCCTTAAAGTTTAAAATTTTAAATTTTAGTCCTAATGTTTGGACGAAATCAAAAATCACCCCATTCCGTCTTAAGGCCGTCTAATTGAAACGGAAAACCCTGCACATGCATTTTCTTAAGAAAAAAAGAAAAAAATGTCATTATTTCAGTTTTTCAGTGCAAGGAACTAGCACCAGCACAGCTTCACCATTGTCGCGCACAGCTTCACCTAGACCTGTCAAAATATGACCCGACCCGAAAATGACCCGGAATCGACCCGGGATCGGATCGGGTTCGGGTCACAAAATAAGCGTGACGGGTCATTTTCGGGTTGACCCATCTGACCCGCCACAAGAGGCGGGTCGGGTCCGGGTTGACCCGTATGACCCGAACCCGACCCGAAAAAACTAAACCTAAACACATTACACACATCTTTAGATCCATTCATTCATCAAATGTCTAAGGACCTTTTATATATTGATAATTACACACTATTATATCCTATGCACGTTATCCCAATAAAAAATAATATATATTTTTTTGGCTTAAATAAAAAATAATATATAAACAACAAAGCATGTTAAATTATGTCAGTCATGTCACGAAAGCTTGCAAAGTATATTAATATTTTTTTTTGACCAAATATTAATATTTAATAGCAAACAGCATTTGTCACACACTCCTTTTAATACCATGTCTTGATGATGATGACAAACCCTAAACAAAACCCACTAGTTGGTATGCTGCTGATCGAGGTAGCAATGTTGTTTCTCCACGGAGGGTCAGGTGGGTCGACCCGCCAACCCGCCAGGTCGGGTTCGGGTCGTAAAACATGACCCGTACAGTACCGCGGGTCGGGTTCGGGTTGACCCGCACAGTGCGGCGGGTCGGGTCGGGTCGAACCCGCCGGGTTGACCCGAATTGACACCTCTAGCTTCACCATCCTCCAAACTCAAACCATGGACTGCCACCTGTCTGATAACTCCAACTTCAAGTTCCCTCCAGCCTCACTCTCCATTTTCACCTGCCTCCAGAGGATGGGTATCGGCTTCGCTGTTAATATTCTTGCCACCATAAAAGTTCGCGGCCTCCTCTGCAGTTTTGAAAGTTCCGAGCCAGAGACGCGCACCCTGTCAGTTGGAGTTACGAATCTCTGCCGCGAACTTCCCCAATGGACGCCGCCTTACTCCGCGGTAGTTGACACTCTTGTCTTCTTCATCTTCCTTGGCGTTGGACTGGCCTCCTTCCAAGAAAGTGAGAGAAATCACCATCCTTTGCGGTGTTCGAGTTTGTGTTGTTATTTACATTCCAAACGAACCCGAACCCGTGTTCTGGCCATCTAGGGCTGAGGTGGTTCGTATCATGCAACACTTTATTCGAGTGCCTGAAATGGAAAAAAGTCGAAAGAAAATGAACCAAGAGAGTTACTTAAAGGATAAGATTAAGAAGCTTGAGGAGCAAGTGAAGCAACTTTGGGAGCGAAATTGTGAGATGGAAGCGCAACACTTCATGCGCCAAATGCGTATGGGGGGTAAGACTTTGAACGAGTTCTCCTTAATCGAACTCAGGAAATTGAAGGACTTTGCATATGAGAAATTGACAATGATCCAAAAGAGGAGGAACAGGAGGTGGTTGCTTCCACTGCTCCGACGACGACACCATCGTCGAGACAAGTGGTAGAGATTCGTAATTCAGATCCACGGTCTATCGTCAAACCACGTAAAGGATAAGGTTTGCGATGGAATCCTCAAGTCAACATGGACTTTGGGACTTGTTTTTGCGATGGTGGAAGTAGCAGTTGCGGAGATGGCGTAGGGCATGCCACCATGCAACGTCAAACAGAAGTTGAAGGGAGTAGTGATATGTCGGCTACACAACTCACTCTTGCTCCAGATGGCGTAGGATCTTGACGCACCATATACTATAAACGTTAATGAAACTGGGTTTATGTTGTTATTACTTTTTAAGTCGGGTCAGTTACTATGTATTGTTTCGTGTCGTGTAATCGTTTGAGTATTAGATTATGTTGTGTTAGTTCGTCTTGGTCATTATTTTCCTCATGTTTTCATATGTGTCGTCGGAGACTCGAAACTAGCACCAGCACCACTTCACCATTGTCGCACCAGCACAGCTTCACCATCCTCCAAGCTCAAACCATGGACTGCCACCTGTCTGATAACTCCAACTTCAAGTTGAATACATCCGCATTTACAGCTGCTCTATCATCTGATCCAGAAATATGGAAGGAGGCCAGTCCAACGCCAAGGAAGATGAAGAAGACAGGAGTGTCAAGTGCCGCGAAATAAGGCGGTGTCCATGGGGGAAGTTCGCGGCAGAGATTCGTAACTCCAACCGACAGGGTGCGCATATCTGGCTCGGGACTTTCAACACTGCAGAGGAGGCCGCGAACTTTTATGGTGGCAAGAATATTAACAGTGAAGCCGATACCCATCCTCTGGAGGCAGGTGAAAATGGAGAGTGAGGCTGGAGGGAACTTGAAGTTGGAGTTATCAGACAGGTGGCAGTCCATGGTTTGAGCTTGGAGGATGGTGAAGCTGTGCTGGTGCGACAATGGTGAAGCTGTGCTGGTGCTAGTTCCTTGCACTGATAAACTGAAATAAGGGCCTTTTTGTCTTTTTTTTCTTAAGAAAATGCATGTGCAAGGCACGTGTCGGGTTTTCCGTTTCAATTAGACGGCCTTAAGACGGAATGGGGTGATTTTTGATTTCGTCCAAACATTAGGACTAAAATTTAAAATTTTAAACTTTAAGGGGGATTCTTAAATTCGGTCCAAACATTAGGGGGCAAATTGACAATTAACCCTAAAAAAAATAAACAACGGTGGAAAAGAGGAAACATGGCCATGTGTGGCCATTTTCCACGTTGGAATATATATATATTTTTATTTTTTTTAAAGTTTTCAAATATATATATATATATATATATGGGTTAATAGGTCCAATGGTACCATAGGTTTGGGTCATGTGATCGGATGGTACCCCTATGTTGTTTTATGATACCATATGTTTCGCAATGTTGTTATTTGGTCTAAATAACTGTTGCCGTCAATGTTAACTAATGGAATGCTGACGTGGCACTAATGCGGCGGATGGAAAATAAAAATAAATTGAAAAATTAATAAAAATAGGAAAAAAATCGGAAACAAATAAAAAAAATATTTAAAATTTATATATTAATAATTTTTTTTAAAAACAAAATCTAAAATTGAAAAAAAAAAGCTAGGGTTGGAACTTTGGGGTCCAATTGACCCAGCTAGGGTCGAACCTAGGGTTGAGTTCGACCCAGACCTGGTTGCCCAGGTCAGCCGACCTGGTGGGGGTCCAACCCAGCCCAGGGTTCGACCCTTGGCTGGGTCAATTGGACCCCAAGGGTCCAACCCTATTTCTTTTTTCAATTTTCATTTTTTTTAAAAAAATAATTTTATAAAAAATAATTTTTATTAATATATAAAGTTTAAAATATGTTTATATTTTTTTACAATTTTTTCCCTATTGTTTTTAATTTTCCTATTTATTTTTATTTTTTAAATTAAATATTATATTATATATCTACATGGCGCCGACGTGGTGCTGACATAGAACATTTAACAGAAAAATCTAACGGTTGACTAACAGAGTACCATAGGACAACATGCTCCAAACATAACGGACCATTTGACCACATCAAAAAATATACGGTACCATCCGATCACATGACCCAAAGATAAGGTACCATTGGAGCTATTACCCCTATATATATTTTTTAAATCTCGATTTCTCTCGGATCGATTACTCGCATACGGTATTTTGATCCCGAGTCAAATCAGGTGTTTACAGTTGCCCCTATTTGAGCACGCGCTCATGGAAGTGATCTCATGAGTATGTGTTCAAAGACATACAACTGATTTTGGGTTCTCTCGCTTCATTATTTACATAGTAGACAAACATTATCGCGCAACTTTCGGAAGTTGGATATCTATAAGTCCCGATTGTTGACAATGATTTGTGGAGTCTGAGCGCCTAAACATTCATCGACTTATGAATCCCAGAAGCTGGACACTTACAGATCCTGGCTGAACACCTAAAGGCTCCACTCGTCGGCTTGTGACTTGTTGGGGATGACTTGCGGAGGCTGAACAACTAAAGGCTCCGTTTGTCGGCTTGTGACTCACAGAAGCTAGATAACTACAGGTCCTAGTCGTCGAGGATGACTTGCGGAGGCTGAACACCTAAAGGCTCCGCTCGTCGGCTTGTGACTCATTGGGGATGACTTGCGGAGCCTGAACACCTAAAGGCTCCGTTTGTCGGCTTGTGACTCCTAGAAGCTGGATAACTACATGTCCTGGTCGTCGAGGATGACTTGCGGAGGCTTAACACCTAAATGCTCCATTCGTCGACTTGTGACTCCCAGAAGCTGGATAACTACAGGTCTTGGTCGCCGATGTTTTTTCTCTCTTGATTTTGTTTCCTTTTGTTACGATTTTTTTTTTACCGCACCTCTCGATTCCCTTAATTTTGCCTAGGCCGTCCTTTCAGGTTTTCAACCTAGCAGAGATTTGATTCCTCTCCTTTTGCCATGATTGTCCTTTTGAGAATTTTCAATCATGCCCCTCTTCCTTAAATTTTGCCTAAACCGCCCTTTCGGGTTTTCGATTTAGCGGGAATTTTCTCTCACTTTTGGAGATTCGCTTTCTGGTTACGAACACCTTAAGGATAGTATTTTCTGACTGCGTCCATATTGATTGGACTGAAGAGTTCTTGGCCGTCCATATCGGTGATGATCATGTCCCCTCCAGTGAAAACCTTTTTATCGACATAAGACCCTTCATATTTAGGCACTAACTTACCTCGGGAGTCTGGATTGACTCGAAGGATCTTTCTGATAACTAGATCGCATGCTTGTAATTCTCTTGGACTGACCTTCCTGTTAAATGCACGAGTCATGAGTTGCTGGTACAATTGCCCGCGGCACAGCGCGATGAGTCACCTTCCATCTATGAGGTTTAATTACTCGTATCTGCATCTCGCCCATTTTGACTCGTCCATCTCTGCCTCAGCGATGATCCTAGCTGACGGGATTTCTACTTCAATTGGCAGTACGACTTATGTCCTGTAAACAAGGGAAAAGGGGGTTGCCCCTGTTGATGTCCGTATTGAGGTCATGTATGCCATGAGTTCCCAAGGCAGCTTGTCGTGTCAGTCCTTATAATTGACAGACATTTTATCTATGATCTTTTTGATATTCTTATTTGCTGCTTCCACTGCGCCATTCATTTGTGGGCGATATGGATACGAATTTCTATGTTTGATCTTAAATTGATCACACGACCCACCCACCAATTTATTATTCATATTTTTGGCATTATCTGTGATGATTGACTCTGGCACCCCATAACGCACGATGATATTCTGCCTAATGAAATGCTTGACCGCTTTTGCTGTTACTGATGCTAGGGTGATAACTTCTACTCACTTGGTGAAATAATCGATCACCACCAATATGAATTGATGACCATTGGACGCCTTTGGAGAGATCATACCGATTACATTGATGCCCCACATTGAAAAAGGCCATGGTGAAGTCATGGGATAGAACTCGTGTGATGATGCGTGGATTTGTTCTGCGTACACTTGACAGAGGTGACAATGTTAGACGTGTCTCGCACAATCAGACGTCATGGTGGACCAAAAGTATCCAAGTCTCATTATATTTTTTGATAGCATTCGCCCACCCATGTGTGGGGCACAACAACCTTCGTGAATTTCTTCCATTGGGCGCTCAGCTTCTTTGGCATTCACGCATCTCAAGAGAGTATCATCAAATGATCTTTTGTATAAGGTCGGTCCCTTGAGAAAATAATTGCAAGCCATCCTTCGTACGACCTTCCGGTCATTTCTTGTGGTACCTTCTGGGAACTCTCCAGACTCCAGGTATATTTTATGTCAGTAAACCACGGCTGACCGTCTGACTCTTCGACTGCACAACAATAGTCTGGAACATATTTGATATTGATCTTCACTGGTAGTACCCGATTTACCGACGAAATGTTACTCATTGATGTGAGCGTTGCTAATGCGTCTGCAAATTGGTTCTTATTTATAGGCATATGACTGAAAGTGATGTCTTCAAATTCTGTAGATAAATCCTCAAGGTGCTCGTGGTATGGTTGGAGTTTGGCATCCCTCGTTTTCCATTCCCCCGTCGTTTGGAGGATGATTAACATGGAATCTCCGAACACTTCTAGTTTCTTCACTTCGAGGTCTAGTGCGACACGCATGCCGAGAACACATGCCTCATATTCTGCGATGTCATTGGTGCAGTGGAAGATGAGCTTGGCCGCCACTGGAAAGTGTTGACCCTTTGGTGAGATGAGCACTGCCCCAATACCCCGTCCGAATTCACAGCACCGTCGAAGTACATCCTCCAATTTGGCTTCGACATCCCTTCTTCTTCTACTTTCATAATCTCCCAATCTGGGAATTCATAGTTGATCAAGTGATCGTCATCTATGGGAAACTCCGCTAAATGATTGACGATTTCTTGCCCCTTCACCGAAATTCGAGGCACGAATTCTATGTCATACTCAGATAGTTGAACTTGCCACTTGGCAATATTTTTGTCCATGCTGGTTTATCTAAAAGGTATCTCACGTGATCCATCTTCGAATACAGACGTATGGTGTAGTACAACGTATACTGGCGAAGTCGCTGCATTACCCACACGAGTGCACAACATATCCTCTCCACCTCCTGATGCTTTGTTTCACCTTCCGTTAACTTCTTACTCACGTAGTATATGACATGTTCATTCTTTCCAGTCACATCGAGTTGTCCCAACAAGAACTCCAACGAGTCTTGGCGCACTGTTAAATACATAATGAGCGGTCGCCCTGGAGTTGGCGGCACCAGGACTAGTGGTCTCATCAGGTAATTTTTTATGGACTCTAAGGCGTTCTAGCATTCTTCATCCCAGATTATTCGAACGTTCTTATGTAAAAGACGAAATAAAGGTTGACACTTGGTTGTCATATTTGCGATGAAACGCGCAATGTAATTCAAACAGCCTAATAGGCTTCGGACCTCCTTGACGGTCGATGGTGGGGGTAATTCTTGTATCGCCTTGAGTTTGTCAGGGTCTACCTCAACTCCATTCTCATTGACTATAAATCCCAATAACTTGCATGATGTGGCTCCAAAAGTGCATTTAGTCGGTTTTAAACGCAACTTGTACTTCTTGAGCCTTTGAAATAGCATGCGTAAATTGATCAAGTGATCTTCACCTTCTTGAGGCTTTGCAATCATATCATCTACGTATACCTCAATTTGTTTGTGCATTATGTCGTGGAACAGTGTCACCATTTCCCTTTGGTAGGTTTCCCCTGCGTTTTTAAACTGAAAGGCATAACTATATAACAAAATGTGCCCCACATCGTGGCAAATGCGGTTTTTGACTTATCTGCCTGAGACATCTTGATCTGGTTGTATCCTGACAACCCGTTCATGAACGAAAACATTGTATGATGTGCCGTGTTGTCGAACAACATATCGATATGAGGTAGAGGGAAATTATCCTTCAGATTGGCTTTGTTAAGAGCTCGATAGTCAACACAGACGCGGACGCGACCGTACTTCTTGGGTACTGGAACAGTATTTGCTACCCATTCAGAATAATTGCAAACTTCTAGGAGGGCACACCCTCCTACTGCTCGCCATAGGAGTGCTCGCCAAGAGAGTCTAACCTCTCAACTCTTGTCCCACCAACCATCACTAAAGATATGGTCAGGATATCCCGCGTATGTCGGGCGCATATTCTCTAAAGATTAGATCCGGTAACTGCAATATTACGCCATAACCGTAATATATGATATCCTAATCTTTACCGGCACAATATTCACCAAGATATTCTGTTACCTAAAACGGTTTGATCTCTTCACTCTATAAAGACCCTTGCTTTTCAATACGTTCATTACGCTTTGAGTTCATACACACAGTATACTCATTTACGCATCGGAGAGGGACCCAGAGACACCGTCTTTGTTGCGATCCCCTTCTTGCAGGTTATTCGGAGCTAAGGCGAGAGAATTGATCATTCATCCTTTGACATTCAATCCACTGCCAAGTCAGCACCAAAGAGTTTCAGACCCAACATTTGGCGCCGTCTGTGGGAAACGAGTAAAACAGTCATGCAAACTCGTTCCAAAAGAAATCGTCGGAACCAGACGAATGAGCAATCCTCAAACAACTCTGATTTCGGCGTCGTTTCGTGTTAATGAATTACATTTCAATAGTTTAGTAGATGATGTACTTAGTTTCAATTACATGTTAGTCCCTATGTTTAGGTATTTTGCTTAATAGTACCTAGTACTTCCTACATAAGGAGTACTATCTCTTTGTATTTGATTAACAAATCATCCCACAATGTTTTCAATATACAAAGCTCTCATTTCTACTTTCTCTCCTCATCAAATTGTTTAAATCCTTACATGGCGTCGCTTCGTTGCTCCCCCAAGAACCTGATAGCCAAGAGTCCCTAATGCCGTCCCTCTGAGGCCGACACGAGACATGTTGGCAATTCGAGACCGACCCCTGTTCCAAATGCCGCAGAGATTCCATCTCAACCGACCGTCCAAGTGGCTGGGGAAAACATTCAGTTAACCCCGGAGATGATATCCCTCTTGGAGACTATCTTAGGACAGACTCGCACACAAGCCCTGCTCCTTAGGAAAATTCTCGCCCCGCAAGGCCAAGACAAGCATAAACTGGAAATCCTGGCACCACGGCCCCTCAAGAAGATCAAGAGATGACTTCTGGACCTCAGTCCTTACCTCCGGCTTCCACTGAGGCGGCGGCAGCTACCTACTCTGTCAATCCATCGAGTTATGTACCTAGTGGATGACAACATAATCAGTGCACTCTTGACCAAATTGAGGAACTTATCAGGAAAAGGCTCAAGGAATTACATGGGACCCTCATCCCTCCCTTTCGGGAGTGGCCAGCTGATCTATTCACTACTGATCTGGTCTTGATCAACATTCCAAAGGATGTCGTCGCTAGGGCCATCCCCGAATACAGTGGTGGAGACGATCCTATCATACATTTCAACAAGCATGAGGCCTCTCTGTTGGGTAAGTCGAATGATCTGAATCACTTAATCCTGTTATTTCCGTTGACCCTTTCGGGTTCGACGTCGTCCTGGTTCTTCGGCCTCCCTGCAGGATAGATAGGGACCTGGTCCGAGCTTAAGAGCAAATTCCTGGAGTGATATATGGGTGAGCGCTAGCTTCTGTAAAGTGTGGCCGCGTTGGACGCAGTCAAACAACAACTAGGAGAATCATTGGTCGACTTCTACGGGCGTTTTCATAAGAACTTCACTGAAATAGATCGTTGAGTCATAGACGGGGAGATAATTCAAGCCTTTTACAGAGGACTCGATGTGTCCAACAAATCCTCAAGGAAACTGCGCAACAGCTCCCACGTGCAGGAGATAGAGACGATGGAGGAGCTGGCAGTGAGGGCAAAAGATTTTATAGACCTCGAAAGGGCGAACTCGGAAGCTAATTTCCTGACAACCTCGCTAAGGGTGGTTTCTGAGCCCCGACGCGATGGTAAAAAGGAAAATAAGGATAAGAAGGGTCTAGACAAGCCCAGAACAGAAACCCTAGGACCTAGGCATCCAGAGGTCCCCGAGTATTTCACGCCTTTGAACAGGCAAATCTCGGCGGTACTAGTCGAGATGGAAATAAGGTCTCTGGCAAGGCCAACAATGCCCCGCAAGAGTGCTCAGCCTATGGGGAAGGACACTGAAAGCTACTGCATATATCACAAGGCCAAGGGCCACAAAACCGATGATTGCCGCATCCTCAAGCACGACATCGAGAAGCTGATACAGAGAAGCATTTTGAAGGAATTTGTGGTCGGGCGAGACAGAAGTCGAACACCACCACGTAGAAACCAATCGCCAGCTCCGCCCGAGCAATCTGGCCCATCCCAGAGCAGGAGGGTGATAAACCTGATTGCTGGAGGGTTTGGTGCCAGAGGCGAGGGGTCGAATGCAAGGGAGGTCTATGCTACTCAAATTTCTACAACTGGGAAAGCGACCTCGACCTGAAGAAGATATTATCATATCATTCTCCGAGGATGACCTGGCACATGTCACCACCCCACATAATGATGCGCTGGTCATCACAGCCGAAGTTGATGGTTGCGACATGAAGAGGATTCTGATCGATGGAGGTAGCTCGACACACATTCTATTTTTGGACGCCTTTTGAGAAGATGGGCAAATCCAAGCGTGACCCCAAGCGAGTCGAATTTCCCCTCATCGGTTTTGCTGGGAAAACAACTTATCCGTTGGGAGCCATAACCCTGCTGGTAATTCTGGGCGAAGGATGGAAGAGCATAAAGGTGTCGGTCACTTTCTTAGTGGTCGACTCGCCTACATCATATAACGCCATCCTGGGGAGGACTACAATCAATCCTCATAAGATTGTGGCTTCCACAGTCCACCAAAAGATGGAGTTCCCCACATCAAATGGGATCGGAGAAGTTTTAAGTGACCATCCCTCCTCACGGCAATGCTTTGTGAACTGCCTTCGTAGGAAGACCCAAATGAAAACCCTCACCATCGAGACAGAGGCTGACCCGCGTGAGGACCAGGCCCTACCAGCGCCAACGGAGGAGTTAGCAGAGGTAGAAATCGATGGTCCAGAAAAGAAGGTGTGCATTGGGACCACCTTGAACGACGATCAGAGAAACGCCCTGAATGCCCTCTTGAAAGAATTCAAGGAACTTTTCGCATGGAAGCCCAGTGACATGCCAGACATCAACACCGACATAATTTCTCATGAGGTAAGGATAGATCCCTCGATAAATCCGATTGCTCAGAAAAGAAGGTCATTTGGATCCGATAAGCATTTGGCGATCACGCAGGAAGTAGGCAGGCTTATCAAAGCCGACATTGTAAGGGAGGTGTGATTTTAGAGTTGGGTCGCCAACCCAGTTCTCGTGGAGAAATCAAATGGCAAGTGGAGAACGTGCGTCGACTTTCGCGACTTGAAAGAGGTTGCCCGAAAGATTCATATCCCCTTACTCGAATTTATCAGCTGGTCGACACAACCTCTGGTCATGAAATGTTGAGCTTCATGGATGCTTATTTAGCAAAGTGTGCTGGTCGAGTGCATGAGGAGGCACAATGTTCGCCTAAACCCAGCAAAGTGTGCATTCGGAGTCAAGTCAGGCAAATTCTTGGGATTTATGGTAAGCGAGGGCAGAATTGAGGCAAACCCATAGAAACTCAAAGCCATTGAGGAGATGAAGTCACCAACTTGCCACAAGGAGGTCCAATGTATGAATGGCTGCCTGGCCGCACTGAATCGCTTTCTTACCATAGCGAGCGACAAGTCACTTCCGTTCTTCAAGACTCTAAGAGCCAACCGCAAGAAGTGGACGACAGAATGCGAGGCTGCCTTCCAATCCTTAAAGCAGCACCCTCAAACACTCCCAGCTCTGGCGAAGCCCATTCATGGCGAACAACTCTTTTTTTATCTGAGTATTAGCGAAGTTGCAGCCAGTGCCGTATTAATAAGAGAAGATGAAAATAGGCAGAGTCCAATGTATTTTGTTAGCAAGATGTTTAATTCAGCTGAAATAAAATATGTCGAGATTGAGAAGTATCTCTATGACTTAGTTATTGCTGCTCGAAAGTTAAGACCATACTTCCACGCGCACACCATTACAATCCTCACCAACTAGCCTCTCAAACACTTCCTGCTGAAGCCAGACTCTTCAGAAAGAATGGTTAAATCGGCGATCGAGTTGAGCGAATTCAAGATCAAATTTGCGCTGAAACGGCCATCAAAGGTCAAGCATTGACAGATTTTATAGTGGAAAGTACATGCAATGGTCTAACAGAAGCAGAAAACCGGCCAAGTCAGTCAGTAGATACAAGCAAAGGCTGGGAACTCTATACTGATGGATCCTCTTCAAGAGAAGGCTAGGGGAAGGATTAATTCTCATCCCCCTGAGGGCGAGTCTTTAAAGTACGCGATCACCCTTACTTTTAAGGCGACCAACAATGAGGCTGAATATGAAGTTCTTATCACTGGACTGCGACTCGCTAAAGGAATGGGCATAACGTCACTCAGGGCAAAAAGTTCCTCAGAGCTAATTGTCAATCAAGTCAATGGTACTTACGAAGCCAAGGGGGAAGAGATGAAGAAGTACCTAGAGATAGCTAAAAAAATCATCGCCGAAATCCCAACTTTCGCAATTGAGTCTATTTCTCGCCACGACAACCAACTGGCAGACTCCCTGAGTAAGCTGGCGTTCGGAGGGATCAGAATTCAGGATGTGCAATTTATGGAACAAGCTCTATATTCGGTTCTCGACAACCAAGCAGAAGTCTTTAACATTCAAGGGCAGGTAACCTGGATGACTCCGTTCCAGAACTTCTTGAAAGAAAGAATACTACCAGAAGACGAAGGCGAGTCCACGAAAATAAGTCGTCTCTCCGCACGTTATCTTCTCATAGATGGAGATCTCTATAGGCAAGGCTATTCAACTCCCTATCTAAGGTGCATCTCTCATCCTGAGACAGAAAGAGTTCTACGAGAAGCTCACGAAGGAGTTGACGCATGCTATGAAGGTGCACGCTCATTGACTCGCAAAATCTTCAGATTAGGCTACTATTGGCCAACCTTGAGCAAAGATGCGATAGAATTGACAAAGAAGTGCGTGACTTGTCAACAGTTCGCACCACGATCCGAACGACCACCAACACTGCTATCCCCAATGGCGGGCGCCTAGCCTTTTTCCCAATGTGGAATAGACATCTTGGGCCCCTTTCCCATCAACACTGGGCAAAGAACCCACATCATAGTAGCGATCGACTACTTCGCCAAGTGGATTGAGGCGAAAGCTTTGGCCTCTACGACTGAATTCCAAGTGCTCAAGTTCCTGAAAATCAACATATTTTCGTGGTTCGACGTCCCCAAGATACTCATAAGCGATAATGGTCCCAAGATACTCATAATGACCGCCCGATACTTCAACAGAAAAGTTAGTGCTCACCAATTTTTCGTGGGGAAAATGGTTATGCGAAAGAATGAATTCACAAGACTAGACAGTCAAAACAAGCTTTCAGTTAAGTGGGAAGGTCCATACAAAGTAGTAGAGATCGTCGCCCCAGGAACTTACTACTTGGAAACCACAAAAGGTGTAAGACTACCTCGTCCATTTAACTCTGAACATTTAAGTAGGTTTTATGCATAGCTTGTAATCAAAATGATTATGTCAATAAAACAAGTCATTCTTTCATAAAGCATGAGTTAGGTTGTATGAAATATAGTTGTAGTCGGTAGATTGTAGTACAAGTTAGTAGTTGGAAATGTTTCGTAGGCTTTTAGTGTTCTTGAGAATGTTGTAGAAGATTGTAGATGTGTTAGTTAGTTGAGTCAGTTTGTTTAGTATAAATAGATGTCATGATCATTGAGAAACTTAACTTGAATGTGAAGATTAATCTGAGAGTTTGTTATTTCAGTTGTTTTTCATTTCTTCCTTTCTGTTCTTCATTACTTCTTCTCCAAGTAATCTCGTTAGTCCTCAAAACACTGAAATGGTATCAAAGTTGTGCTGATCTTCGACAATTTGCTGCTTCTCTACTGCTGCGTATCTTCGTGCTGCGTATCTTCGTGTTGATTCTCTTCCGCTGCTCTGCATTCTCTGTTTGTCGCAAGCTGTGCTGATCCTCGGTGATTTGCTGCGCCTCTGTTGCTGCAGATCAGTGTGCTGTTCCTTGTGCTTCTGATCTTCGAGCTGTTTCCTTGTTGCAGATAAGAGCTGCTTCTTTGCTGCAGCTCTGCAAGTCTCCATTAGTTGTGGTAATTCTATCTTGATTAATCTTTCGATTAATCTCTGTTTCATTTTCTCGACTATAATATAGGATCTAGTTCCAGCTTTCTTCAACAAAAGAGTTTGTCAATTAACCGGTGAAGATAACTTCCAATCATGGAAGCAGCAAGTGCTTCTTGCTGTGAGATGTCTGAATTTAGAAGGATACTTGTTCTGTACAATGGAGGTGCCAAGACACATTGAAGATGCTGGTGGAAACATAGTGCAGAATCCTGAATATTTGAAGTTTTCACAAAAAGACTCTTCACTTGCATCATGGGTATTGGCCTCCATTTCGTCTCCGATAAACAAAGGTTTCGTAGGCTGCATGTCGTCAGCTGCAATCTGGAATAAACTGCACCAAAACTTATCCTCTTCATCCACGACACGCATCATGAGCCTCTTTGACAGGTTGAAGGTTTGAAAACTCCCTACTCAAGCTATGCGTGACTACTTAACAGATATTCAGTTAACATGTGATAACTTAGCAAGCTTTGGCCATACTATAGAGGAAATGCAGCAAATATCAATCATATTGAATGGAGTGAAATGTCAATATGATAGTGTAGTTGTTGTGATCCATGCTAGTTGAAATCCATATGATTTAGCATCCATATCATTTGTGTTGCTTGATGCTGAAGCAAGACAAAGAGATATTCTGTTTGATATTCCTATGACTATGGCAAATGTGGTTGTGAAGAGTGCTGAACAAAGTGGAAAGCCTATTGTCGACTCTGGTAAGATGAATGGATCTGAATCTAGTCAAGTGAATCAACATCGATCTGATAATTCTCCTCCAGAATATCAGTCGAATCAACCTGCATATGGAAGAGGACGAGGCAGGGGCCGAGGTTTTGGCAACAAACCACAATGTCAACTCTGTGATAAGTTCGGCCATTTAGTTCATCGATGTTATCAGCGTTTCAACATTCACTATCAAGGTGTTACGGCTCAGGCGAATGAAAATATGACTGCCAACCTTGCCTCGCTCCATTGGAATGATGATGATGTTGTTTCATACTCCAGTTCAGTTTCTTCAAAAGGACAAAATCAGAATGCTGCTTCTTCAAGTTATGTAGCTGCTCCTGTTAACAATGTTGCTCTTGTCAATTCAAGTTCTCTGCCCGTGTTCATGACTGGTTACAATACACCTGCACCTGCTTACAATCCATGTGTTCCATTGATGCTTCCATATCAATCTTATCCTGTCATGCCTCATATGTTTACCTTGCCTTCTCCCCTAGCTAATCAACCTCCTACAATGCATCAGTTCCATCCTTCGGCTGCAATAAATCAGTATCAATCTGTGATACCTTCAACTCCATTAAGTTCAGCTGCAACTTCTACTCTGCAAGACAATTCTGCTCAAGCTCATTTAGCTACATCTTTATCAGTATCTGGATCCAACATTCATGACAAAGCTTGGTATCCAGATTCGGGAGCTACAAATCATTTCTCTCAAGGCAATATGGTTGGAGCTCAGTCGTACTCAGGATCAGGTAAGGTTCAAGTCGCGAATGGTAATGTTCTTGACATTAGTAGCATTGGTACTTCTGTGATTAACACTGCTGCTAAACCTCTCGTACTGCACAATACGTTATGTGTTCATTCTATTAGTAAAAACTTGGTTTCTGTATCGCAGTTTACCAGGGATAATCAAGTTTATTTTGAGTTTCATCCCTCCCATTGCCTGGTGAAAGACTCTAGTACACATCAAGTTCTTTTGCGTGGATCCGAGAGTGGTGGTCTATATAGACTTGATTTTAGTTTGTTCGGGAATAATAGTAATGTGTTTTCTAGATGCTACTAGGATGAATAAAACTATGGATTCTGGTGTTTGTAATATTTTGAATGCGAACTGTCATATGACAACAATAAAAGTGTCTCCTATTACTTTTCATCAACGTCTTGGTCATCCATCTAATCACTTTGTCTATTGTCATAAAGCAAAACAACTTAAAGCTGAATTCTAATATTTCAGACTGCATTGCTTGTGCTGTAGGGAAGAGCTGTAAACTCCTGTTTTCAACATCGTCTACTGAAAATCATTCACCTTTGGAAATGGATTTGTGGGGACCTGCTCCTATTCAATCTAATGGTAACCTATATTACCTTAGTATTATTGATGTGTTCACCAGGTATACATGGATCTACTTTTTGAAGAAGAAAAGTGATGTAGCAACTGTATTTCCTCAATTTCACAAAGCTGTAGAAAATCAGTTGGGATTTCATATTAAATCTGTTCAAACTGATGGGGGAGGGGAGTTTAAAGCGTTAACATCTTATTTGTTGCAATATGGCATTCATCATAGACTCACATGTCCATATACATCTGAGCATAATGGCATTGTTGAAGGCAAACATCGCCATATTGTTGAAATGGGTTTGACATTGATGAAACAAGCCTCATTGCCCTTGCAGTATTGGAGTGATTCGTTCTTTACTGCAGTTTTCTTAATCAATAGGCTTCCTTCTAAAGTGTTGCATGATGTGTCTCCGCATGAAAAGCTGTTTGACAAACCTCCTGATTATCAGTTTTTGCGTGTGTTTGGTTGTCTTTGTTTTCCTTTAGTTCGTCCGTTTAATAGACACAAACTGGAGTTCAGATCTTCTCCTTGTGTGTTTATTGGTTATTGTGCTAATCATCATGGATATAAATGTTTGGATGATTCGGGTAGGGTCTATGTATCCAGGCATGTTCGGTTTAATGAATCTGTGTTTCCATTTGCAGAAAAGTCAGGGGCATTTATGCAGTCTGATGTTGTGAAAAATACCTCTACCTCTTTGCCTTTCTTTCTACCTTTTAATTCTTCTCTCTACAACCCGGTTGATGTTTCAGATCATATTAATGGTGTTCATAATGCATCGAATGTATCTCATCATTCTGTTGATATTCATGGTCCTGATATCATCTCAACTGCTGACTCGTTACCTATGAATGCAGAGTCTTCACGTGAAGAAGTTGCACCACAACTGAATGTCCCAGTGCATACTGAGGTTGAGGTATCATCTCCTTGTATAAATTCTGTTCAACCTGTGATACAGTATGTTGTTCAAGACTCTGTCATGGTGCCTGCTAGTCAGTTTCAGTCTAGTGCTGACTTAGATCAGGTACCTCTATCTAGTTCTGTGAAGCCTGTTATGCCTGAATATTCAAGTAAAAATCAGCATGCTATGCAAACTAGATCCAAATCTAGAACTCTTGCTGCATTAACTACTTCAGTTGTTCTTCAGGATGATTTGGATAAGAATGAACCTGTTGATATTCATGTGGCAATGACCTGTCCTGTTTGGGCTTCGGCTGTGCATGATGAACTTCAAGTGTTAGTGAAAAATAACACTTGGTCCTTATTACCTCTACCAGGAGGAAGAATACCTATAGGGTGCAAATGGTTGTTTAAAATCAAGAAGAATTCCAATGGAACGGTTTCTAGATATAAAGCTCGTTTGGTAGCAAAAGGTTTCTCACAAAAACCTGGGTTTGATTTTCAGGATACATTCAGTCCTGTGGTCAAAGCACCCACAGTGAGGATCATACTTACCTTGGCCTTAACACACAAATGGAAGCTCAGACAGGTTGATGTAAACAATGCTTTTTTGCACGGTGAGCTTGCTGAGGACATGTATATGATTCAGCCATCGGGTTTTGAAAAATCTGATGAACATGGTAATGTGCTTGTATGTAAGTTGAACAAGGCATTATACAGTCTTAAACAAGCACTGATGGCTTGGTTTGAAAGACTAAAATGTTTTCTTCTTACTAATCTGAATTTTTCAGTTTCTTTATCAGATAGTTGCCTGTTTGTTAAGAAAACTGAGTTTGGTTATGTATTTATTTTAGTCTATGTGGATGATATAGTGATAACAGGTAATGATGATGATGTTATTGCATCAGTAGTATCAGACATTAATTGGGAATTTAAGCTGAAAGATCTCGGTTCGCTTAAATATTTTTGGGCATGGATGTACACGTTATGGAGGATTGTTTGATTCTTGGGCAAAGGAAGTACATTACAGAATTGATTACTAAGACTGGACTGACAAATGCAGCTCCTTTACCCACACCTATGTCAGGTAATTTTCTTTCTAAAGTTTCTGAATTGAATGAACATTCTCCTACCGCAGATGAACATTTGTACAGAAGTGTTGTGGGTGCCCTTCAGCATGTATGTATGACTCGACCAGATATTTACTTTGCTGTGAATAAGTTGAGTCAATACATGCAACATCCGTTACTTTGTCATTGGAAGGCAGTTTTGAGGGTGTTACACTATCTTAAGGGTACTATAGAGCATGGTCTTTTATGTCGTGCAAATTTTGTATCCTCTTCTGATGTTACATTAGTATCTTATGTTGATGCCGATTGGGGAAGTGATTTGGTTGGTAGGAAATCTGTGTCTGGACATTATCTCTTGCTTAATGGCAATCCAATTGTTTGGAGTTCCAAGAAGCAACCGATTATATCTAGGTCCTCAGCAGAAGCTGAATATCATGCAATAGCAAATGCTGTGTGTGAGATTATTTGGGTAACTTCATTGCTTTCTGAGCTTGATATAAAATTAACTCATGTTCCTATTGTGTGCAGTGATAATACAGGTGTTGTGGCAGTGACTGAAAATCCTATCCATCACTCGAAGATGAAACATGTTGAGATAGATTTATGTTTTGTTCGTGAAAAAGTTCAAAATGGGCAGGTTCTGGTAAATTTTGTGCCTGCTTCAGATCAGTTAGCAGACATCTTAACAAAACCAATCACTGAGAAACAGTTTGTTATGTTCATAAGAAAGCTAGGAGTTATGGCTTGTAATGAGTTAAATGCTTCCTTTTCTACAGATCTGATTGAAGATGCTCAAGGATCTGACTCTGTGTTTGATGATGAATAGGTATTCAGATAGTTTGGTGTGATGTCTGTCTGTCTATATGTCTATCTGTTTTTTTTTTCTGCTTGGTTTATTCTGTTAAGAGGTTTGATTGATTCTCTCTGTTTGATTGGGTATTCTTCATATGGTTCTATCTGATTCTTGTTCATTAGATTCTGCTTTGCCTAATTTTGATCTTGATATTTTCCTGTTTTCTCTGTATATCTTAGTTTAGCTACATTTGTTATATTTGATGGTATTTTCTTCATAAGGTATCATCAGTTGATTGATTTTGGTTGTGAGTATGTTGCTTTATTAGAACTGAGTCTTATCACTCATCCTATTCAATCTTGTTAAGTATCATGATCAGTGGATTATATTCATAGAAATCAGTTCAGTTGCTGATCAGCATTCATCATGAGAAGGCTTCTATTGATTTGATAAGTCTTATACTGGCATAAGGTGAAGTTTGAATCCAAAAATACAACGTTAAAGATACTTTGAGATGATGTTTGAGGATGAAAAGATGGAGGAAAATGGAAACCTCCCAACTTCATTGGTAAGATAGAGGAAAATGGAAACCTCACTGTCAGTAAAAAAAAAAAAAAAAAAGATGAATGTCAAGAATCAGATGGAGATGAACACAAATTGTTCAAGAAGGAAAAAAATTCAAAGTTGAATGTTCCTCTCTGGTGTGTGGTGCATTGGCATCAGAAATGATGAATTTTATATAATGATGCTGAGATTGATAATTGCATGATTGTCGTGATGATCTGTTTAAGATTTGTTCTAGTAAATGGTATGTTCTCATGATTTAAAATCGCTTGATTGGGAATACTGATGTGATGAATTTAGTTATGCAAGTTTTCAAATGTTTACATGACTGATGTGTATAGATGAAGATGTGAAAGTATTTTTTGATCGGTGATGGTTCAAGTGCAGAATCAGTTGATGAAGAATTAGATTTCGAACAAAATTCAGGAAGTTGAAAATCAAACTTCTTAATGGAATGTTACGTTGTATGAAATATAGTTGTAGTCGGTAGCTTGTAGTACAAGTTACTAGTTGGAAATGTTCCGTAGGCTTCTAGTGTTCTTGAGAAGATTGTAAATGTGTTAGTTAGCTGAGTCAGTTTCTTTAGTATAAATAGATGTCATGATCATTGAGAAACTTAACTTAATATGAAGATTAATATGAGAGTTTGTTATTTCAGTTGTTTTTCATTTCTTCCTTTCTGTTCTTCATTACTTCTTCTCCAAGTAATCTCGTTAGTCCTCAAAACACTGAAAGCATGGCCACTCGAACCAAAACGAACTGAAAAAAAGACCTAAAGTCAAACTTAGGGGAAAGACCTAACGCCAAGGTTAGACAAAATACCCGATATCAAAATTGGGCGAAAGACCTAAAGTCAAATTTAGGCAAAAGACCTAACGCCAAAGTTAGGCAAAAGACCCGATATCAAAATTGGGCGAAAGACTTGACACCAAGGTTAGACAAAAGACCCGATATCAAAATTGGGCGAAAGACCTAAAGTCAAATTTAGGTGAAAGAGCTAATGCCAAGGTTAGGCAAAAGACCCGATATCAAAATTGGGTAAAAGACCTAAAGTCAAATTTAGGCGAAAGACCTAACGCCAAGGTTAGGCAAAAGACCCGATATCAAAATTGTGCGAAAGACCTAAAGTCAAATTTAGGCAAAAGACCTGATATAAAAATTGGGCGTAAGATCTAAAGTCAAATTTAGGCATAAGACCTGACGCCAAAGTTAGGCAAAAGATCCGATATCAAAATTGTGCAAAAGACTTGATAACAAAATCAGGCAAAAAGACCTAAGTTAAAAGTTAGGCAAAAATACCTGATATTAAAATGATGCAGAAGGCGAGCGATCCGTTAAGAAAGTCGTTCCCTTATAAGTTGGACAAAATTTAAGATTGGACATCCAAAGCGAACGAATCCATATCAAGGGTAACAGTTCCTTTGCGAAACAAACACAAATATGTGAGCGAATGAACCTAGGGCTATCACTTACTAAAATATGAATGAGCCTCGAGTAACAGTTCCCCATGATTAGGCGAACACTCCAAAGGGCTAAAACCTTAACAAGGCGAACACTTCTACAAAAGATGGTAGTTTCCTTAAAGGCATAATCCTCGAGTAACAGTTCCCTTAAAGATAACTTGGCGAGGGGAGTAGATGAATCTATAAAGACTTATCATTCTTCCTTTTAAAGCCTAAGGAAAGGTCCAAGACCCTGTATGGCGAGATCATCACAAAGCAAAGAGAAGTTGAAAATAAGTATGATAAAGACATCGGAAGAATAGCCAAACATATTCAGAGTTAAACATATGTAAAGGCTTATGGATATAAAGGCATTCTATATTATTAAAATAATAATAATAACCGAGTCTAATATCAAAAAGTAATTACAAACTTTCCCAAAAAACACGGGAAAACAAAAGTGATTATCATTAAAAAGAAGAAATAAAGATATGGTCGCCAGGAGAGGTCGGGACATCAGGGTTTGGGCTCTTCAGGAGCAGCAGATTCCTTCTCGACTTCGGGGGAAAAACCCTCGCCAACAGCAGCAGGAGCCTCCTTGGAGTAGCCACTCTCGATGAAATCCTGAAGAGACTTCACCTCCCGGAGAGGAAGATCCTGAAGAGACTTCAGCCTCCTTAGGGTCGATCCCCTGAATTTCGTTGACCAGGACCTGGAGGTAGGCAGCCACCTCGCCCTTTATCACCTCCAAGGCGCAGTTGGAAAACTCTTCGGACCTTTTAAATTCCTCGACCACACTCTGTGGGGATGGGACAGACTTCAGCTGTAAAGCGAGATGCTCCTTCTTCGCAGGAAGCTGCTCCTTCTCTGTGATTAGCTGACGTCTCTCTGCCTCCAAGCTGTCCCTATGGGCCTCAAAATTATTCAACTGAGCATTCAGGTCAGCATTCGTTGCCTTCACCTCATTAGAGTATTTGTCGTCCGCCTTGAGCTGGAGCTCAGTTCTCGTCCGCCTGTCATTGGCGAGAACCACCTCATCCTCCTTCTCCTTAATGGAGACGAGAAGTCTCTGCTCCTTCTCAAACTACTCGGAGTGAGCATGCTCCACCAGCCGAGTAGACGCCTCAGTCGTCTCCTTCAACCCCTCCATCTGATCAGGAGTGAACCCCAGTCTCGGGTACTGCTCCAGCTCGATAAGCAGGTCAGTCTGCTTATCGGCGAGCTCCCCTATAATCCAATTGATCGCCAACTACTCTCGGACGAGATGACAACAGGAAAAAGGGGGTAAAGTACAATCAGATCAAGGAGAGGTCAAAAATTGACTCAAGGATGAATAAGTGAAGAAGAACTTACCAGGGCGATCCACTTGAAATGCGTCCTCACGAACCCCTTAATGCTGGTCAGCTCAGAGGGGATCATTGCCCTATCCCGATGAGGACCAATCCCCTCAAGAAGATGCATGCAGAGATCCGAGTTACCTCGGAGAGTCAGCTGGTTGGAAATCTCCACCTTCTGGAGATTTACCCAAAGGTCCCAGACGCCCTTGGGGTTCGCCGCCTTGGGTGATTGGAATAAACCCACCAAGGTCTAATACTCCCCGAAAGGAGCCTTGGAGGTCCCGTGGCGGTACCGATGGTCTGAACCCTCTTCCGATCCCCGGTCCCCTTGGAGGGATCGGGAATAGACTTGTCAGAGGCAGGCGTGGCGACCTCTGCGACCATGATAGCCTTTCCCCGGGGAGCAGCAGCACCCCCGGAGGGAGCAGGGTGTTCCTCACCCGAGCTCCTGGCCTTCTTGGCGGGAGCCAGACTCAGAGCCTCCTCAGTAGTAGTCTTCCCATAAAAAGGTCAACAAGGATATTAAAAACCAAAGACAAAAATAGAGGGAGGAAAAGTTAAAAGACAGTTGCATACCTTTCTGGCGATCGCCAGAAGCGACCGTAGGTGGTTCATCTTCAGGTTGCGCTTGGACGATCGCCTAGACGGAGGAGGTGGAAGACTCAGCGACGCTTGATCAGCGGACAACCCCGCTTTAGCCTTCTTGGAAAACAGACTGATGAGTTTTGATCCCCGAGTACCTACAACCAATAGAGGAAACGAGTCAGAAATTTAACCCATCAATAGAAACTGGTGAGGACTGATGAATGTCCGTCAGCTCGAGCATCGACTCTAAAGTTTCCGCCACCGAGCGGATCGAACAGAAGTTCGATTGCCGATGTAGTCGAAATAAGTCATCAATGGCGTTCTTATCGCTCCCTGTCAGCTCTCCAAAGCTAGGAAGAGTATCCCTTTCCGTTTGAAACAACTCCCAAGACATACTACCCTTGTAAAAGAAATAAAACTTCTTGTAGTTGGAGTTGGTAGCACGGAAGTCGTCCACTAGACGGAAGTGAACATTCCACTTCCAAGCATGGCCCCTCCATTCCTCAAACTTGGGCCACCGAGTCTGGAAGTGGTGAAGATGGTTCGCCCCGGTGGCCAATCGGTGAATACGTCCATTCTTGACGTAAACACATGAACTTGAACCCAACCCACATCCTGATGGCATTGGGTACTAGCTGCGTAGGGTCTATCCCATAGTAGCAGCAAAGCTCCTGCAAATCGTCGCAGAGAGGAAAACTCAACTCAGCATTGATCTGGGCCGCATAAACGTAAACCTCTCCATCGCGAGGATAATGCAATCCTAAGCCTGGATATCTGGGGGCATCTGCTTCTCCCAAGCCGGTCAAGGCTACCACTGCCTTGAACTGAGATGGCTTCAGTTCATTGGGCTAGATATCTACTTAGAACACTATGGTATGACAATAACAATACAAAAAAATAAAAAGCAGGAAGCTTTACCGCCTAAAAAGACGCAGAAGGAAGACATCGAAATTTACCTGTCGGGGAGAAGACGGGGAAATTTGTGTCAGGCACGTCCACCACCACCGGCGTGGCGACCAATTGCCCATAAATCGGCTTGGGGCGGAGTTCCTCTGGCCCTGCGCCGGCGAGGAACCATCCCTGATGGTCATAAGGGCATTGTTAGCCCTGGTTAAAACCTTTTGCCCAGAAGAAGATTGGTTGGAAGAAGACTTGTGGGCTGACCCCTTTCCGGAAGATTGGTTCTTGGAAGCCATGGAAATAGTATGAAGCTTTTCGAAATCGAACAAGGAGAAAGGGAAAGTTGGAAACAGAGCACTGAGAAGCAATGAAATCTCTGGAATGCAAATGACTGGAACGCGTAAAGGAAAAAAATGTCAAGGTTCGGTTTCTTATATAGCCAAAATGGAGGGAACCGAACAGACACGATCGAAACGGTTCAGAGAATGATTACACCATTTTAGGTAAAAATAGAAGCAATGTTGTAAATTCCAAGAGACACCTCGGGGAGACAAACGGTTGGATCGGTACGAAACCTGTCAGCCTACCCTTGGGTTACAGAAGAATAAAAGACATACATACCTCAATTGTCTGTTCAACTTCTGGGTAATAGTGTTGTCATTAAATGCTCAAGACCTTATAAAGAAAAGGTGATCGTCAAAATCCATTCTAAGCCTTTCTGAAAACCCTTTTGACGGTAGCGTTCGCCAAAGAGTAGTGAATAAGCATTCATAAACCCTAGCAACCCCAAACGTTCCATAAAAAGGATAGAATATTCCATAAACTCTAGGCAAGCAAACAACCGCTCGCCAAAGGATACGGAGTTTTTAAAAAGGCACAAATAGCAGATAAGGACAGAAAAGATCCAATCCAAGTGTCACTATCTCAAACCCTATCACAGGATCAAGCTTGACCGAAGAACTTTCACTCAAGCTTCGGGGGCAAATGTTGGGTATTGATAGTGACGGCCCAATAAGGGAAAAGTCTCAGAGGCCCAATAACTTTGCAGGGGGTAAAACCCATATCATTCAGACTGGGGCGATCCACATTAAGGTTAATCGGGCCCTCATAAAGTGGTCCAGTGTCGAACCCAAACCAAAGTGGACGCCAAAGCTCCATCACATGTCGCCATTAACCAAGGTCACAGCCTCCTACTGCTCGCCATAGGAGTGCTCGCCAAAAGAGTCTAACCTATCAACTCTGGTCCCACCAACTGTCACTAAAGATATGGCCACGATATCCCGCGTATATCGGGCACATATTCTCTAAAGATTACATCCGGTTACTGCAATATTACGTCATAACCGTAATATCTGATATCCTAATCTTTACCAGCACAATATTCACCAAGATATTATGTTTCCTATAACGATTTGATCTCTTCACTCTATAAAAACCCTTGCTTTTCAATACGTTCATTACGTTTTGAGTTCATACACACAGTATAATCATTTAAGCATCGGAGAGGGGCCCAGAGACACCCCATCTGTTGTGATTCCCTTCTTGCAGGTTCATCAAGGTTAAGGCGAGAGCATTGATCATTCATCCTTTGACATTCAATCCACTGCCAAGTCAGCACCTGGGAGATTCAGACCCAACAACAATAATACATAATTGATCCATATTTTACAAAACTATATTTTTTTAAAGAATGTAACAATGTTTAGGAAAGTAAGAAATTAATAATTAAAAGTGCTCTCTATTTATTTTATATTTTGAATAAAAATATTATATTAAAAACTTATGTTTTTTCTCACTTTTTTTTTTGTTAATATTTACAAATAGTATAGCTTTTTACAAAATAATCAATCACATACAGTCATGTTAGTTATTCGATTTCTTTTTCCTTAATCAATAAAAATTCTTGAATTATATTAATCTCTAAAAAACGTTCTTTGATTTTTCCATTTTGATGGAATCTGAATAGCCCCCTTCATTCTTATACTACTAAAATTATATGAAATTGAATTAGATTCAAATATTTCTTATTATTTATGCTTGTAAAAAAAGCATATTTTTGAGTAAACCATCTTTTTTAAAAGTGAGTTTTTCTCTATGTTATTTCGTACTGTGCAATTTCTTTTAAAAAAAAATGCAACTAGCATTTCGCTACAAATCTGAAATTATATGTAATAACAAAATTAAAAAATAAGCCATCTGGTTCACCGGTACTACCAAAAAGTCTCATGCTTACGTTACTGCTACTGATGGTTTAAATTCAGCCGAAGTTTTTATATTCGGATAAGGTTTGGTTATTAACTATATGTTCTTTCTTTCTACTATACGGTCCAATTATTTTTATGCAACGCAAAACTACAAACATGAAACGTTCAATACGCTGCAGATACAAACCTATCTCAATCAAGCCATTTCATAAGGGTTTTTTCCGAACAGAAACTCTCCTGTGCTAACTAGGTGCTGAGTTGGCGCTAACTAGGTGCTAAGTTGACGTTGATCTGGGTGCCATCTGTACGGTGATTACGGACTTTTGCCGGAACTCCGATGAACTTGCAAGAAGGGGAGCGAAACAAATGGGGTTCCTCTGGGTCTCACTCTGATATTTAAATGAGTACACTTGTATATATGAACTCAGAATATGTATAATGTATGTAAAACATTAGTATTTATAGGGATGAAATACCAAACCGTTTTTGGTAATAGCATATATTACAGTTATCACATAATATTGCAGTTGCCTTATAGAATCTTTATAGAATATGTGCCCGAGATATGCAGGATAATATTGTTGTATATTCGGAGTCGGTTATAGGACCGGAGATGAGAGGTTACACTCTCTTAGCGAGTACTCCCATGCTGAGCACAGTAGGAGTCTTTGACTAAGGTCTTGGTGACCATTAGGGGCTTTGGTAATCACACTAGTTCTAGGTTTGATATTGGACCTTTCTATGGACTCCAGCTTACCTTAAGTATGGTCCGACCCAGCCTTGAATTGCTTGGGTTTATCCCCTCTATAATGATATTGGACCGAGAAAGCCTTGTGGGTCTTATGTCATATTGGGTCGTCACTATCCATACTCAACATTTGCCCCCGAAACTTGAGTGAAGAGGCTTCAGTCGAACTTGACTTGCTCATGAATGTTAAAGACTTCTTATTTTCAAGTACTGAGCATACTGTTTGTCCCAGGAAGTGTACTTCCTGCATTCTTGTTCCTCCAAACACTAGTTTACTTAGAGAGTCTGCAAACTGGTTGTCTTGGCGATGGATTAACTCGATCGCGAAGGTTGGTATTTCAGCTATAAGTCATTTTGCAATATGGATGTACTTCTTCACTTTTTCCCCCTTTGCTTCATAGTTGTCATTAATCTAGTTGACGATTAGTTCTGAGTCACTCTTCACCCTCAGGGAGGTTATATACTTTCCCTTGGTGAGTCGCAGCCAAGTTATGAGTTCTTCATTGTTAGTCGCCCTGAATGTAAGGGCGGTCGCATATTTGAGGCTCACCCTGAGGAGGGATGAGGACTAATCCTGCCCCGAGACTTCTTTCAATGAAGATCCATCAGTATAGAGTTCTCAACTTTTCTCTTCTACCTTTGGCTGCTCTTGCCCTATTTCGATGTGTCCGTTCCCGGTACTTTCCACTATTCGAAGTCTGCCAGAGTCTGACCTTTAATAGTCATTTTCGGGGCAAACTTAATTCCGAATTTGCTCGACTCAATCGCCCATTTGACCATTATGCTTGAAGATTCTCACTTCATGAGGAAGTACTTGAGGGGCTTGTTGGTGAGGATTTTAATTGAATGGGCGTGGAAGTACAATCTCAACTTATGAGTAACAATAACCAAGGCTTAAATATATTTTTCAATCTCGATATATTTTGTTTCAGTTGCGTTGAAAAGTTTTCTTACAAAATAGAATGGACTCTATTTACCCTCCTCTTCTCCGACTGATCGTGCACTGGTTGCGACTTCACTAACACTTATTTAAAAAAAAAGTGGTTCATCGGGATTGGGTTTGACCAAAGTCGGGAGTGTCTGCAGGTGCTGCTTGAATGACTGGAAAGCAGCTTCACACTCCGGCGTCCACTTGAACTTGTGGATGACCCTAACAGTTTGGAAAAACGAGAGTGACATGTCGCTCGCCTTGGAGAGGAAGTGATTTAGCGCTGCCAGACGACCATTCAGACTCTGGACTTCCATGTGGCAAGTTGGGGACTTCATTTATTTAATAACCTTGACATTTTTGGGGTTTACCTCAATTCCTTTTTCGCTAACCACAAAACCCAAGAATTTGACTAACTTCACTCCAAAGGCACATTTTGTTAGGTTTAGGCGAACAATGTGCCTTCACATGCATTCGAAGGCTTCTTGAAGTTTTTTTTTATATAAGGTCTCCCCTTGATGGAATTTACGAGCATATCATCCACATAGACTTCCATGTTTCGCCCTAGTATCTCTTTGAACAGGCGGTTCACTATGCATTGATAAATTGTCCTTGCGTTGATTAATCCAAAAGGCATTACCTTATAACAAAGGATATCACTGTCTACATAGAATGCTTTCTGGGCTTTATCCTCGGGGTGAATTCATATCTGATTGTAGTCGGAATATGCGTCCATAGAGCTTAGCATTTTATGACTAGAGGTTGCATCCACCGGCTGATCAATTTGTGGCAGAGGGTAGAATTCTTTAGGGCACGCCTTATTCAAGTCTCGTAAATCCACACACATATGCCATTTTGCGTTCGATTTCTTCACCAATACCGGATTGGCAACCCAACTCTGAAAGCGTACCTCCCTTACAAACTTGGCTCTGAGCAGTCTTCCCACTTCCAGTCTGATCGCCAAACGGTTGTCTGATCTAAATAAACTTCTCTTCTGACGGATGGGTCTATCCACAACTCAGGAGATATTATGTCTATGTTGATGCCTGACATGCTACTATGCTTCCAAGTGAATAATTATTTGTACTCCTTCAAGAGGGATGTCAATGCATCCCTTTATTCTTCATTCAAGGTGGCTCTGATGCACACCTTCTTGTCTGGACCATCGATTTCAACTTCAGTCAGCTCTTCCATTGATGTAGGTCGAGCTTTGTCCTCACGGGGGTCAACCTCTGTCTCAATGGCGAGACACTCCCTCTGGTTCTTCCTGCGAAGACAGTTCACATAGCATTGGCGTGAGTATGGCTGATGACCTAAAACTTCTCCAATCCCATTCAGCGTGGGGAACTTCATCTTTTGGTGGTCTGTGGAGGTCACGATCTTGTTAGGATTGATGGTGGTACTCCCCAAGATGGCGACCATTATGAAGGCGACCAACACATCTATGCTCTTCCATCCTTCGCCCAAGATCACTGGTAGGGTAACGGCTCCTAGCGGATATGTTATTCATCCAGCAAAATCGATGAGGGGAAAGTCGAGTCGTTTGAGATCTCTTTTAGACTTGCCCATCTTTACAAAGGTGTCTAGGAACAGAATGTCTGTCGGGCTTCCTCCATCGATCATAATCCTCTTCATATCACATTCGTCGACGTCAACCGTGATGATTAAATTGTTGTTATGTGGAGTCGTGATGTGTTCTAGATCATCTTCAGTAAAATAGATAATAATGTCCTCTTCGGAACAGGGCTTTTTCCCAGTTGCGCAACTGTGGAGATTTGCATGGCATATACATCCTTTGCATGGCTCCCCTCACCTCCGACTCTGAATCCTCCATCAATCAGGTTGATGGCTATTTTTCCTTGTGAAGGACAGGATTGTTCTTGAGGAACGGGCGAGCGAGCTCTTCGTAGGGACGTTCGACTTCGCTCTCTCCCCACTACGAATATCTTCAACATGCCTCTCTGGATTATGTTAGAGCAATAAATCAAGAAAAGCAATTAACATAGATGAATGTTAGAGTATTGTGTAATCTAGTCTAGATTATCTCTTCTTAGTCTTACTTTTCCTATATAAGGATTAGTAGACGTTGTATTCATTTTATCTTAATGCAATACAATGTTCTCATTAGTAAAGGCTTTGAGTTCTAAATTCTCTCCTCACATTCAAGAATCCTAACATGGTATCAGAGCTTAATCTTTCCTAGGGCAGAATCTGTTCATTCGGTTCATCCTGCTGCTGTTTACTGGTGATCATCTTCAAGTATTCCTGCTGCCGTTTACAGTTTGCTGGTCATCTTCTTTGCTCTATTATTCATCTTGGTTTTAGCGTCTTCAACATCAGCATCACTTCGTAAGACTGAGTGTTCAGTTCCAGCTGTCTTGCTTTGGTGCCACCTTATGCATCTAGAATGAGCATCATTGCCACCTCCTGCATCATCTTTGGTGCGATTCATTGCCACCTCCTGCAACCAGCGCATTCAACAGCTCAGATCGTCATCATCTTCATCACGTCAGTCCAGATCCTGCTCACTTCACTCGGTGATCTGATTACTCCATATTTATTCGCAGCTCCATCTAGCAGCTCCACTAAAATCACTGATTCAGCAGCTCCATTGAAATTACTGATTCAGTTGCATTCATTTCTACCTCATGCATCCAGCGCAACTCCACAGAATCCAGCAGCTCTACATAATCTGATTACACTAATTCATCATCGCTTGATCCGATCAATTGCTGATCATCACAGATTTGCTGCGATCTTCAGATTTCCTACACAACTGGTGGTTTTGAAGGTGGTTTCTCAAAGGATAGACAGTGTTGCTATTATGTTGCTCTGTGATGCTAATTCTGCAATTTTATGATGGTTCATTGTTGTAAATCATTGCTGGATTTGATCACTGCTCTGATGCGTATCTTTGCTCGATTGATTGCTAATTCTATGCTTAATTATTTGTTGATTCAATGCCTCCTCAAACAATGTTGAATTACTTGTGATGAATTGTCGGTTTGGTCGCGTGAAGATGTGTGATCACATTGAGTTTTCACAACCAAGTTTTTGATGATTTACATTGGATTCGATACAAGATTGGAATGTTTAAATTCAGATTTTATATTAGTTTTAGCCGCGATGGCATGACCACGACGAGATGACCGAGATGGCACCGCGATGGCATGACCGAGTCTTCTTCCTTCTCGTCTGTATTTCAGCTTGAAAAACTTGTGTTCGAATGAGGAGTATATCACCAATGATGAAGGTGTGCAAGCTCAATTTGATTGGAGATTTGATTGAGATTGGACTTGGGATCTGGCACAAGCAAAGAAGCATTGGAAATTTGGGGGTTAGTTCAGAAAATTTCAAAAGTTTGAGGACCAAAATCAAGAAAAGCAAAAATCTTGGGTGAATGTTAGAGCAATAAATCAAGAAAAGCAATGAACATAGATGAATGTTAGAGTATTGTGTAATTTAGTCTAGATTAGTCTAGATTATCTCTTCTTAGTCTTACATTTCCTATATAAGGATTAGTAGAGGTTGTATTCATTTTATCTTAAAGCAATACAATGTTCTCATTAGTAAAGGCTTTAAGTTCTAAATTCTCTCCTCACATTCAAGAATCCTAACAGATTAATTTCTCGATGTCGTGCTTGAGTATCCGTCAATCATCGGTCTTGTGGCCCTTCGCTTTGTGGTAGCTGTTGGATCATAAAATCCTGGATGTTGATCTGGCAGTGAATTAAATGCCAGACAAGGTTGGGAAGACGCTTCTGCTCCAACTCCGGTGAACCTGCAGGTAGGGGAGCGCAACAGAGGGGGTGTCTCTGGGTCCCTCTCCGATGCTTAAATGAGTATATGTGTGTATGAAACTCAAAACGTAAAGAACGTATGTAAAGCAAGTGTATTTATAGGGTAAGAGAGATAGAACCGTATAAGGCAGATGAATATCTTAGTGTATATTGTGTTGCTGAAGATTCGGATCGTGGGATATGGCAGTTACTGCGAGATATTGCAGTTACCAAATCTAATCCTTAGTGAATATGTGACCGAGATACGCGGGATATCATGGCCACTTCCTTATTAACGGTTTTGTGGGACCAGAGGAGAGAGGCAAGGCTCTCTTCGGGGCGAGCACTCTCATGGCGAGCAGTGAGATGTCGTGGCCTTAGTGAAGAATGGCGAGCACTCAGGGCGTTCTCAGAGTCCTTGGGCTTGGTTCTGGGTCATTCTATGGAGGGTCGAGTTCAACTTGTACTTGGGTCGATCCGGTTCAAATGTCATGGGTGTACCCCCCCTATAGTTATTGGGCCTTCGAGGCCTTTTCCTTACTGGGCTGTCACTATCGATACCCAACATTTGCCCCCGAAGCTTGATTGAAGTTTCTTCAGTCGAGCTTGATTTCCTATTAGGGTTTTAGATAGTGACGTCTCTTGCAACGGTTCATGACCTTTGAGACATTTCGAGCTCGTTTGGCGAGCAGTTTTTTCTTCATTCAAAGCTGAAAAGATGTCCTTCCTTTTATTCCCCTTTGGCGATCACTCGAGGTAATCTAGGTTTATGAAAGTCTATCTTTCTTAGTTAGGCGATCACTACTTGCCCGAGGTATTTCTGGTAAAGCCTATTAGTGCGTTGGCGACCCCCTCGCCCTCTTAGTGGACTTTCAGCATTTAATAACTGCACAGTTGTCCAGAAATCGAACGGTCACTTGAGGCACGCCTGACATTTACTTTTCCGTAAACCTAGGGTAGTCTAACAGCTGTCTATATCAGCCAACCGTTTGTCTCCCCGAGGTGTCTCTTGGAATTCTGACATTGCTTCGGTTTCTTCCAAAAAGGTGCAATTATTCCTCTGTGTCGCTTCGATTCGCCCGTGGCGGTTACTCCCTTTTGAGCCTATATAAGAGACATCATTTTCTCTGTTTTGTTTTTTACGTTTGTTCACTCTTTCAAATTTCCAGAGCTCCTTTGCGAACCTTCTCTTTTCCTTCTCAATCTTCTTCGATCTTCTTCAACCTTTTCTCCACTGCTTCCATGGCTACCCGCAGTCAAAGAGTTAAGCACACAGCTACAAAGCGGTCCAAAAATGCAAATGCCCCCAAGGGTACCAATGCCCCCTTGACCATTAGGGATGGTGCCATGCCCCCCTCAGCGGGGGAACAGCCTGACGTGGGTAGATCGGCGTCCACCCCAGTGGTGGTGGATGGGCCTGAGCTTCAGACGCCCATCTTTTCTCCAAAAGGTAAACCTCTGTCCTTTCGGTATTCTATTTTGGTAATATCCCTTGCTGTTCCTTGTTTTTTATGTTTATCATTGCTATATCTGAATTTATTTGGGTAGACGTCAAGCCTAATGAATTGAAGCCGGCTTACTTTAAGACCATGGTGGCGCTTGGTGGCTTCAGCGTAGAGGATGCTCCTAGGTATCCTGGCTTAGGTCTGCATTTTCCTCACGACGGAGAGGTTTACATTTATGCGGCCCAGATCGATGCTGGGTTGCGTTTTCCTCTCTGTGAGGACTTACAGACCTTGTGCCAGTTTTACGGGATTCACCCCACGCAGCTCGTTCCTAATACCCTCAGGATGTGGGTCAGTTTCAAGTTCCTGTGCATACGCCAGGAATGGGCGTATTCACTGGCCTTGTTCCGGTGTTTCTTCCGGTTGGCAGCAGGGGTGAACCACCTCCACCACTTCCAACCACGCTGGCCGAAGTTTTCAGAGTGGGGAGGCCCTCAAGGATGGACTTGGAACGTCCATGCTCGTCTGGTCGATGATTTCTGGACCACTAACTCCAACTACAAGAAGTTTTACTTCTTGTACAAAGGGGGTGTACCCTGGAAATTGTTTACCCCGGACAAGGATTTTCCTCCTTCCTTCGAAGAGTTGTCAGGGGGTGACCGGAACGCCATCGATGACCTGTATCGGCTGCATCGGTCGTCCCAGTTCAAGTCTATTCGCTCAGTGGCGGAGACTACTGAGAATGCGCTTGAGATGGCGGGCATTCATCAAGCCACGCCAATCTTTGATGATTGGGTAATTCTCTAACCCTTATCTTATTTTATCACTTGTAGGCAAGGTTGTAAGCAAGAGCCGAAAACTGATAGGTCTCTTTGATGACTAGGGTTCGGCGGGATTGTCCTCCGACCAGGCGCTGCTGAGCTCTCCCCCTCCTCCCTCTAGGCGTTCGTCCAAGAGGAAGTTCGAGGAGGTGCTTCCTTTGGCCACTACTGGCCCTCGCCAACCAGGTATATCACCTCGCCTTTTGTGGATTTAATGTTTTCACACTCTGCGGTTTTTTGGTTTCTGACTTCTTGTCTTGCTATTTTGCAGAGAAGTCCTCGGCTGACGCGGCCCGGGACCCTCTTCCTCCTCCTTCTAAGAAGGTCAGGAGTAAGGAGCACCCTGAGGTCGACCAGCATCCTCCTCCTCCCCCTCCTAAGGGTCCTTCTGCCAGCAAGGGGAAGGGTCTGGACACGGTGCCCCCTTCCCCCTCTCCTCAGGGCCCTTCCGCCACTAAGGAGAATGCCTTGTCTTTGGCGCCTCCCGCTCCTTCGATGCCCACGGTTCCTCCTAAGGAGTCTGGGGCCCAGAAGAAGGGGCCTGCTGCTTCCAGCTCTTCGAGGGCTCCCACCGAGGAGTACTGCTCCATGGCGAGCTTATTCTAGCCTTTTAAGGCTGTGGACTCTCGGGGGACTTGGGTCCCTTGCAGGGACCTTGCCAAGAAGGCGTACCCTGCCCAGAAGAGCCTCCGGGGTAGCCCAGATATGTGCATGCGGCTCCTTGATGGGATAATCCCCCCCAAGGACCGTTCAATTGTCCCCACAGAGTTTCCTCAGATCGAGGGGTTCTTGCGGACCCACTTCGAACGATTTGCCCTGGTATGATCTCGCCTTCTTTCCATTATTTCTTCCTTGTCATTCCTTTTTATTTTGATGACTTCACATTTTTCCTTGTATTTTTGTTGTCAGCTCGTTCGGGAAGAGGTGATCCTTGGCCGCGTCTTCGGCGAGCTCGTCGACAAGCACTCTGATCTGCTTGTCGAGCTGGAGCAATACCGAAGCACGGGGGTCACCCCCGGGCAGTTGGAGGCCATCAAGAAGACCGCTGACGTGGCGATCACCTTGGTGGACGGCGCCCGGGAGGAGTACTTCAGGAAGGAGCAGCGCCTCCTTGCTGATGTCAAGAAGAGGGAGGTTAATGCTGCAGCCTTCCTTCAAGAAGCTGAGACCCTTCATCGGTGCCTTGATGAAGGGGAAGCTCGTGCCCAGGTGGTCGAGTCGGACGCTCTTAGGGTCGCCGCGGAGGCCCAGAGGGATGCTGCTGAAGCTAGGGGGTCTCCCTGGAGGAGGAGGAGAACCGGTTGGCTGATCAGCTGAAGGCGGTTCCTTCACCCCAAGCCGTGGTCGAGGAGTTCAAGGCCTCCGAGGACTTTGAAGACCAGGCCTTGAAGGTGATGAAGTCGGCGATTGCCGATTTTCTCCAAGACCTGGTGGAGGAGGTCCAGGCGGTCGACCCCAACTTTCCCCTTGGGGAAGTTGCATCCTTGAAGAGCTTCTTGCAAAGTCGCCCTTCGCAGCCCTCTGTTGTTGAAGAGGTTGCTCCTGAAGGCGAGCCCAGTACTCCTGCCCCCGAAGGCGAGCAGAGCACCCTTGCCCCTGAGGATCCTAAAGCTTGAAGCCTCCAACTCCTTGGCGACCGTATTTTTTATCTTTTTTAGATAACTATTTTTGTAATTTTTTGTTTTTGGTTTGTAATTATTTATTGGGTTAATTACTTAATTGGTTACACATGTTTCTCAATTGCGCAGAATGGTTACACATGTTTCAAAATGTGATTAATTGGTTTTGATATGTGACTAATTTGTTTTTTTACTGTTCACCGTTAGAAATCACAGTTAAGTCACTATTTAGATACGTAAAATGACGTAATTGCCTTTTTCATCAATCAAGTTGTGTTCTTCATCAACCAAGTTGTTCTTCATCAACGAATTGAATTGAAGAACCTAGAATTGCGATTCTGGGTTCTTCAAGAACATCGAATCGAATTTGATTCGATTCTGGTTCTTCAAAACGATTATGTGTTCTTCAATACAACTAAGGGCATAATAGTCATTTAACAATTCAATAATATGTTAAAAAAATAATTAACGTTAAAATTAACGGTTTACTAACGGAATAACCAATTAATCACATTGGGAAAAACATGTGTAACCAATTAGTCACATAGCAAAACCAATTAATCACATTTTGAAACATGTGTAACCATTCTGCACAATGGTGAAACATGTGTAACCAATTAAGTAATTAACCCATATTTATTTAAGACTTGGGTTTTTCTATATGCCTTTATATTCTTGAGCCTTTAATCGACTTCGAACATATTTGGCTATCCAATATCTTAATCATAATTACTCTTGACTTTTCTTGTTGTAATGTCCTCGACTCTTAAGGCCTTAGACTAAGCATAAGTCTATACGAACTTTCTAAGGATAATACTTCTGACACTTAAAAGAATAAACTTCTAAGTTCAAAGAGATATTACCTTCTTTGAAGTTTAAACCTTTGAGGTGTTGGCCTAATAACAGGGAATTTGTTGATTTCAGGCTTTATCATCCATAGTGATCGCCTAAACTTTCTTTGGCCTGACTTTGGCGTCAGGGCTTTTATTTTGCCTAACCTTTTTGCTAGGTCTTTTGGCCTGGCTTTGGCGTCAGGGCTTTTGTTTTGCCTAACTTTTTGCTAGGTCTTTTGGCCTGACTTTGGCGTCAGGGCTTTTGGTCTAGTCTTGTTACTAGGGCTTTTGGCCTAACTTTGTTGTTAGGGTTTTTGGCCTGACTTTGGCGTCAGGGCTTTTGGCCTAGCCTTGTTACTAGGGCTTTTGGCCTAACTTTGCTGTTAGGGCTTTGGGCCTGACTTTGGCGTCAGGGCTTTTGGCCTGACTTTGGCGTCAGGGCTTTTGGCCTAGCCTTGTTACTAGGGATTTTGGCCTAACTTTGTTGTTAGGGCTTTGGGCCTGACTTTGGCGTCAGGAATTTTGGCCTGACTTTAGCGTCAGGGCTATTGGCTTCGGCTTGCTTCGAGTGGACACGCTTTATGAAGGAATGGCTTTCTTTTATTGACATAACAGTTTGATTACAAGCTATGTATAAAATCTTCTTAAATGCTCAGAATTAAATGGACGGGGTAACCTCTCGCCTTTAGTGGTTTCCAAATAGTAGGATCCTGGTGCGGCGATCTCTACTACTTTGTACGGTCCTTCCCATTTGGCTGAAAGTTTATTTTTACTGTCCAGCCTTGTGAATTCATTCCTTCTCATAACCATCTCCCCCACGAAAAATTGGCGAGCGCTGACTTTTCTGTTGAAATACCGAGCGGACGCTAAGCGCAGCTTTGCTTGTGTCTTTTCCGAGAGCCATCTCTTTTCCTCTGCTAAGTCGAGGTCAGTTCTGCGCTCGATCTCACTTGCCTCCGCGTTAAAGTGTAAAACTCTGTGGGTAGGCACAGCTAATTCGGCTGGTGCTACTGCTTCTGATCCGTACACTAAACTGAAAGTCGTTTCTCCTGTGGCCGCCTTAGGCGTTGTTCTGATTGCCCATAATACGTTTTCCAATTCATCAGCCCAGTTTCCTTTGAATGCTCGAACCCTTTTCTTGAGTCCTGCTAACACAACCTTGTTGGCTTCTTCAGCTTGCCCATTCGTTTGAGGATGATGTACTGAGCTGAAACGATGGTCCACATGATATTCTTCACAGATCCATTTCAGCTCCTTTCCAACAAATTGCAGATCATTATCACTGATGAGTATCTTAGGAATGCCAAACCTGGAGAATATGTTGACCTGCAGGAACTTGATGACCTGGAATTCTGTTGTCGAAGCTAGAGGTTTCGCCTCTACCCACTTAGTGAAGCAGTCGATTGCCACTATAATGTGAGTACGTTGACCAGTGCTAATGGGAAAAGGAGCCAATATATCGATTCCCCATTGAGCGAAAGGCCAGGCACCCGCCATTGGGGATAATAGTGTCGATGGTCGACCCGATCGTGGTGCAAACTGCTGGCAAATCTCACACTTCTGTGTTAACTCAGCTGCATCTTTTCCTAAGGTCGGCCAGTAGTATCCCAATCTGAATATTTTCCTGGTTAGTGATCGAGCACCTTCATGACATGCTGTTGCCCCTTCGTGAGCTTCTCGAAGAACCTTTTCTGTTTCAGGATTAGCAACACACCTCAAGTAAGGTGTCGAGTAGCCTCTTCTGTAGAGTTCCCCATCGATGATTAGATAACTGGCTGCGAGTCTTCTAATCCTCGTGGATTCGCCTTCGTCCTCTGGGAGGATTCCTTCTTTTAAATAATTCTGGAACGGGGTCATCCATGTGACCTGTCCTTGGATGGTGAAGACCTCTGCTCTGCTTTCCAGGACTGAACATAGAGCTTTCTCCAAAAATTGCACATCCTGGACTGTCGCCCCTCCGAAGGCCAGTTTACTCAAAGAATCTGCCATCTGGTTTTCCTGGCGAGGAATAGACTCAATCGCAAAATTTGGGATTTCCGCAACCAGCTTTTTGGCAATGCTGAGATATTTCTTCATTTTTTTCTCCCCTTGCCTCGTAGGCGCCATTAACCTGATTAAGAATAAGCTATGAGTCACTTTTTACCTTAAGTGCAGTTATACCCATTCCTTTTGCTAGTCTGAGTCCAGTGATAAGAGACTCAAATTTTGCTTCATTATTGGTCGCCGGAAATGTCAAGGTGATCGCGTACTTCAGAGGCTCGCCCTCAGGAGGAATAAGAATTAAACCTGCCCCCGAGCCTTCTTTTGATGAAGACCCATCCGTATAGAGTTCCCAGATTTGATTGTCGTCTGCTGACTGACTTGGCCTGTTTTCTGCTTCTGTTTGATCGTTACTCGTGCTTTCCACTATAAAATCAGCTAGTGCTTGACCTTTGATGGTCGTTTTTGGCGAAAATTTGATCTTGAACTCGCTGAGCTCGATCGCCCACTTGACCATTCTTCCTGAAGAATCTGGCTTCATCAGGAAATTTTTGAGAGGTTGATTGGTGAGGACCGTGCGCATGAAAGTAAGGTCTCAGCTTCCGAGCAGCAATAACTAAGGCATAGAGATACTTCTCAATATGGACATATTTTATTTCTGCTGAGTTGAACATTTTGCTAGTGAAATACACTGGACTCTAAACATTATTTTCCTCCCTTATTAAGACAGCACTGGCTGCCACATCGCTAATGCCTAGATAAAGGAAAAGCTGCTCGCCTGGAACGGGCTTTGCCAGAGCTGGGAGAGTTTGGATATGCCTCTTCAAGGACTGGAACGCTTCCTCGCAGTCTGGCGTCCACTCGAACTTGCGGTTGGCCCTCAGAGTTTTGAAGAATGGGAGGGACCTATCGCTCGCTTTGGAGAGGAAGCGGTTGAGAGCAGCTAGGCGTCCATTCAGGCACTGGACTTCCTTGTGGCAGGTTGGCGACTTCATTTCCTCTATGGCCTTTAGCTTTTCTGGGCTTGCTTCGATTCCTCTTTCACTGACCATAAAACCCAGAAATTTACCGGACTTGACCCCAAAGGCGCACTTGGCAGGATTTAGGCGAACACTGTGTCTTCTCATGCATTCAAAAGCTTCGCGGAGGTCCGCCGTGTGAGGATTGCCCTTGATGGTTTTGACGAGCATATCATCCACGTAGGCCTCCATATTCCTTCACAGCATGTCCTGGAACAGTCGGTTCACCATCCGTTGATAAGTTGCCCCGGCATTGATAAGGCCAAAGGGCATCACCTTGTAGCACAGAATGTCCCCATCAGCGTAAAAAGAGGTGTGAGCCTCATCGTCTGGATGCATTCTGATCTGATTGTAGCCTGAGTAGGCGTCCATGAAGCTCAGCATCTCATGACCCGAGGTAGCATCGACCAGCTGATCAATCCTCGGAAGGGGATACGAATCCTTGGGGCAAGCCTTGTTCAAGTCGCGGAAGTCGACGCACATCCTCCACTTGCCGTTTGATTTCCTAACCAAAACTGGGTTGGTGACCCAGCTCTGGAATCTCACCTCTCTGATGAAGTCAGCTTCAATCAACCTGCCGACTTCCTGCCTAATCGCCAAACGCTTATCCGTCCCGAATGATCTTCTCTTTTGGGCGATCGGCTTGATGGAAGGGTCTATCCTGAGCTCGTGGGAGATGATATATGTGCTGATTCCTGGCATGTCGCTCGGCTGCCAAGCGAAGAGCTCTTTAAATTCCTTGAGGAGGGCGGTCATGGCCTCCTTCTGATCTTCTTTCAAGGTGGTCCCAATGCGCACCTTTTTGTCTGGACCATCGATCTCGACCTCTTCCAATTCCTCCATGGGTGCTGGTCGAGCAAAATCTTCGCGGGGGTTGGCCTCTGTTTCGATGGCGAGCGCCTCCCTTTGGTTCTTCCTGCGTAAACAGTCCACATAGCATTGTCGCGAGGAAGGCTGATCTCCGAGCACTTCTCCAATCCCGTTAGGAGTAGGGAACTTCATCTTCTGGTGGACATTGGAGGCCACAATCTTGTTTGGGTTGATCGTGGTCCTCCCTATGATGGCATTGTAGGATGTAGGTGAATCGACCACCAGGAAAGTGACCGACACCTTGATGCTCTTCCATCCCTCGCCAAAAATTACTGGCATGGTTATAGCCCCCAGTGGATAAGTTGTTCTTCCCGCAAACCCGATCAGCGGAAAGTCGACCCTCTTCAGGTCGCGTTTGGACTTGCCCATCTTCTCAAAAGCGTCCAGAAATAGGATGTATGTCGAGCTGCCTCCGTCGACCAGAATCCTTGCAACGTCACAGCCGTCAATATCTGCCGTGATGACCAGAGCATCGTTGTGGGGGGTGGTGACATGTGCCATATCATCTTCAGAGAATGAGATGACAATGTTCTCTTCAGGTCGGGGCCGCTTCCCCAACTGAACTGCTGTAGAGATCTGAGTGGCGTAGACCTCCCTGGCGCTTGACCTCTTGCCGCCTGCGCCGAATCCTCCTGCAATCAGATTCACTCTCCTCTTGCTTCCAGATGGCTCAGCTTGTTCTGCAGGGGCTGGCGAACGATGCCTCCTGGGGGGCGTTCGACTTCGGTCTCGCCCTGCCACAAATTCTTTTAACATTCCCCCTAAATCAGCCTCTCTATGTCCCGCTTCAAAATTTTGCAGTCATCTGTCTTGTGGCCCTTGCACTTGTGGTATCTGCAGTAGCTCTCGACATCCTTTCCCATGGGCAGCCCGCCTCGACGAGGCATCGGTGGCCTCGCCAAGGATCTCCCTAGTACCGTTGAGATCTGCCTATTTAAAGACGTGAAGTACTCAGGGACCTCTGGATGGCGAGGCACTGGAAGAGCATTGACTCGGGGCTTGCTTTCCTTTCCCTTCTTCTCCTTCTTTACCTCCTTCTTACCATCGCGTCGGGGTTCATGGACCACCCTTAGCGAGGTCGTCAGGAGGTTAGCCTCGGTGTTCGCCCGTTCAAGGTCTATGAAACCTTTTGCTCTGGATGCCAGCTCCTCCAACGTCTCATTCTCCTTCACGTGATAGCTGTTTCGCAGCTTTCTCGAGGCCTTGTTGGCCACATCCAGACCTCTGTAAAAATCTCGAATGATCTCCCCATCCGAGATTCGGCGATCTAATTCTGTGACGTTTTGATGAAAACGCCCGTAGAAGTTGGACAGCGACTCTCCAGGCTGCTGTTTGACCGAGTCAAGGGCGACCACGCTCTTCAGCAACTGGCGCTCGCCCATATATCTCTCCAGGAACTTGCTTCTTAACTCTGCCCAAGTTCCGATTGATCCTGCATGGAGGCCGAAGAACCAGGACGAAGCCGAACCCGAAAGAGTAGATGGAAATAACAAAGCCAAGTGATTGGGATCATTTGACTTACCCATAAGGGAGCCTCATGTTTGTTGACATGTACGGTGGGATCTCCTCCACCGCTATACTCGGGTATGGCCCGAGCAACCACATCCTTCAGGATATTGATGGCGACGAGCCCGTCGATAAAAGGATGAGCAGATTGTTCTTTGAAGGGAGCCACGACTGTCAGCTGTCTTTCCTGGAGCCTTTTGTTAGGGAGGTCATCCATCTGATCCACAGTGCAGTACATAGGCGAGGTTCCGGGTGGAGGAGGACCGGAAGGATAGGCAGTATACGCGGCTGCTGGCTCCTTGGTGTGTGCCGGAGGTAGGGACTGCTGACCTGACGTCATCTCCTGATCCTCCTGAGGCGCAGTGGGACCAGGATTTGCCGCTTCCGAAGGTGAGGGCCCTGTGGCAGCAGGGCTGTGGTTTTCCTTAGGAGCAGAGGGATTGACTTGGGTTTTTCTATTGAATGCCTTTTATATTCATGAGCCTTTTTGAACATGTTTGGCTATTTTTCCAATGTCTTAATCATAATTACTCTCCGCTTTTTCTTACTTTGTAATGTCATCGACCCTTAAAGCCTTAGACCAATCATAAGTCGAACTTTCTAAGGATAATACTTTTGACACTTAAAAGCATAAACTTCTAAGTTCAAAGAGATATTACCTTCTTTGAAGTTTAAACCTTCGAGGTGTTGGCATAATAACAAGGGATTTGTAATTTTTCAGGCTTTATCATCGATAGTGATCGCCTAAACTTTCTTTGGCCTGACTTTGGCGTCAGGGCTTTTGGCCTAGCCTTGTCACTAGGGCTTTTTTGTTTTGCCTAACTTTATTGTTAGGTCTTTTGGCCTAGCTTTGTTGCTAGGGCTTTTGGCATGACTTTGGCATCAGGGCTTTTGGCCTAGCTTTGTTGCTAGGGCTTTTGGCCTAACTTTGTTGTTAGGGCTTTTTGGCCTGACTTTGGCGTCAGGGCTTTTGGCCTAGCTTTGTTGCTAGGGCTTTTGGCCTAACTTTGTTGTTAGGGATTTTGGGCCTGACTTTGGCGTCAGGGCTTTTGGCCTAGTTTTGTTGCTAGGGCTTTTGGCCTAACCTTGTTGTTAGGGTTTTTTGGCCTGACTTTGGCGTCAGGGCTTTTTGGCCTGACATTGGCGTCAGGGCTTTTGGCCTAGCTTTGTTGCTAGGGCTTTTGGCCTATCTTTGGCGATAGGGCTTTTGGCTTCGGCTTGCTTCGAGTGGACACGCTTTATGAAGGAATGGCTTTCTTTTATTGACATAACAGTTTGATTACAAGCTATGCATAAAATCTTCTTAAATGCTCAGAATTAAATGGACGGGGTAACCTCTCGCCTTCGTTGGTTTCCAAATAGTAGGATCCTGGTGCGCCGATCTCTACTACTTTGTACGGTCCTTCCCATTTGACTGAAAGTTTGTTTTTACTGTCCAGCCTTGTGAATTCATTTCTTCTCATAACCATCTCCCCCACGAAAAATTGGCGAGCGCTGACTTTTCTATTGAAATACCGAGCGGTCGTCAAGCGCATCTTTGCCTGTGTCTTTTTCGAGAGCCATCTCTTTTCCTCTGCTAAGTCGAGGTCAGTTCTGCGCTCGATCTCATTTGCCTCTGCGTTGAAGTGTAAGACTCTGTGGGTAGGCACAGCTAATTCGGCTGGTGCTACTGCTTCTGATCCGTACACTAAACTGAAAGGCGTTTCTTCTGTGGCCGCCTTAGGCGTTGTTCTGATTGCCCATAATACGTTTTCCAGTTCATCTGCCCAGTTCCCTTTGAATGCTCGAACCCTTTTCTTGAGTCATGCTAAGACAACCTTGTTGGCTGCTTCAGCTTGCCCATTCGTTTGAGGATGATGTACTGAGCTGAAACGATGGTCAACATGATATTCTTCACATAGCCATTTCAGCTCCTTTCCAAAAAATTGCGGACCATTATCACTGATGAGTACCATAGGAATGCCAAACCTGGAGTATATGTTGACCTGCAGGAACTTGATGACCTGGAATTCTGTTGTTGAAGCTAGAGGTTTCGCCTCTACCCACTTAGTGAAGTAGTCGATTGCCACTATAATGTGAGTACGCTGACCAGTGCTAATGGGAAAAGGACCCAATATATCGATTCCCCATTGAGCGAAAGGCCAGGCACCCGCCATTGGGGATAATAATGTCGATGGTCGACCCGATCGTGGTGCAAACTGCTGGCAAATCTCACACTTCTGTGTTAACTCGGCTGCATCTTTTCCCAAGGTCGGCCAGTAATATCCCAATCTGAATATTTTTCTGGTTAGTGATCGAGCACCTTCATGACATGCTGCTGCCCCTTCGTGAGCTTCTCGAAGAACCTTTTCTGTTTCAGGGTGAGCAACACACCTCAAGTAAGGTGTCGAATAGCCTCTTCTGTAAAGTTCTCCATCAATGATTAGATAACTGGCTGCGAGTCTTCTAATCCTCGTGGATTGGCTTCGTCCTCTGGGAGGATTCCTTCTTTCAAATAATTCTGGAATGGGGTCATCCATGTGACCTGTCCTTGGATGTTGAAGACCTCCGCTCTGCTTTCCAAGACTGAACATAAAGCTTTCTCCAGAAATTGTACATCCTGGACTGTCGCTCCTCCGAAGGCTAGTTTACTCAAAGAATCTGCCATCTGGTTTTTTTGGCGAGGAATAAACTCAATTGCGAAATTTGGGATTTCCGCGACTAGCTTTTTGGCAATGCCGAGATATTTTTTCATCTTTTCTCCCTTTGCCTCGTAGGTGCCATTAACCTGATTGACAATAAGCTCTCAGTCACTTTTCACCTTAAGCGCAGTTATACCCATTCCTTTTGCTAGTCTGAGTCCATTGATAAGAGCCTCATATTCTGCTTCATTATTGGTCGCCGGAAATGTCAAGGCGATCGCGTACTTCAGAGGCTCGCCCTCAGGAGGAATAAGAATTAAACCTGCCCCCGAGCCTTCTTTTGATGAAGACCCATCCGTATAGAGTTCCCAGATTTGATTGTCGTCTGCTGACTGACTTGACCTGTTTTCTGCTTCTGTTTGACCGTTATTCATGCTTTCCACTATAAAATCGGCTAGTGCTTGACCTTTGATGGCCGTTTTTGGCGCAAATTTGATCTTGAACTCGCTGAGCTCGATCGCCCACTTGACCATTCTTCCTAAAGAATCTGGCTTCATCAGGAAGTTTTTGAGAGGTTGATTGGTGAGGACCGTGATGTCGTGCGCATGAAAGTAAGGTCTCAGCTTCCGAGCAGCAATAACTAAGGCATAGAGATACTTCTCAATCTGGACATATTTTATTTCTGTTGAGTTGAACATTTTGCTAATGAAATACACTGGACTCTGAACATTATTTTCCTCCCTTATTAAGACAGCACTGGCTGCCACATCGCTAATGCCTAGATAAAGGAAAAGCTGCTCGCCCGGAACGGGCTTTGCTAGAGCTGGGAGTGTTTGGATATGCCTCTTCAAGGATTGGAATGCTTCCTCGCAGTCTGGCGTCCAATCGAACTTGCGGTTGGCCCTCAGGGTTTTGAAGAATGGGAGGGACCTGTCGCTCGCTTTGGAGAGGAAGCGGTTGAGAGCAGCTAGGCGTCCATTCAGGCACTGGACTTCCTTGTGGCAGGTTGGCGACTTCATTTCCTCTATGGCCTTTAGCTTTTCTGGGTTTGCTTCGATTCCTCTTTCACTGACCATAAAACCCAGAAATTTACCGGACCTGACCCCGAAGGCGAATTTGCAGGATTCAGGCGAACACTGTGTCTTCTCATGCATTCGAAAGCTTCGCGGAGGTCTGCCGTGTGAGGATTGCCCTTAATGGTTTTGACGAGCATATCATCCACGTAGGCCTCCATGTTCCTTCCCAGCATGTCCTGAAATAGCCGGTTCACCATCTGTTGATACGTTGCCCCGGCATTGATGAGGCCAAAGGGCATCACCTTGTAGCACAGAATGTCCCCATCAGCATAGAAAGCGGTGTGAGCCTCATCATCGGGATGCATTCTAATCTGGTTGTAGCCTGAGTAGGCGTCCATGAAGCTCAGCATCTCATGACCCGAGGTAGCATCGATCAGCTGATCAATCCTCGGAAGGGGATATGAATCTTTGGGGCAAGCCTTGTTCAAGTCGCGGAAGTCGACGCACATCCTCCACTTGCCGTTTGATTTCCTGACCAAAACTGGTTTGGCGACCCAGCTCTGGAATCTTACTTCTCTAACGAAGTCAACTTCAATCAACCTGACGACTTCCTGCCTGATCGCCAAACGCTTATCGGTCCCGAATGATCTTCTCTTTTGGGCGATCGGCTTGATGGAGGGGTCTATCCTGAGCTCATGGGAGATGATATCTGTGCTGATTCCTGGCATGTCGCTCGGCTGCCAGGCGAAGAGCTCTTTAAATTCCTTGAGGAGGGCGGTCATGGCCTCCTTCTGATCCTCATTCAAGGTGGTCCCAATGCGCACCTTTTTGTCTGGACCATCGATCTCGACCTCCTCCAATTCCTCCATGGGTGCTGGCCGAGCCAATTCCTCGCGGGGGTCGAACGCTGTTTCGATGGCGAGCGCCTCCCTTTGGTTCTTCCTGCGTAAACAGTTCACGTAGCATTTCCACGAGGAAGGCTGATCTCCTAGCACTTCTCCAATCCCGTTCGGAGTAGGGAACTTCATCTTTTGGTGGACAGTGGAGGCCACAATCTTATTTGGGTTGATCGTGGTCCTCCCTATGATGGCGTTGTAGGATGTAGGTGAATCGACCACCAGGAAAGTGACCGACACCTTGATGCTTTTCCACCCCTCGCCAAAAATCACTGGCATGGTTATAGCCCCCAGTGGATAAGTTTTTCTTCCCGCAAACCCGTTCAGCGGAAAGTCGACCCTCTTCAGGTCGCGCTTGGACTTGCCCATCTTCTCAAAGGCGTCCAGAAATAGGATGTCAGTCGAGCTGCCTCCGTCGACCAGAATTCTTGCAACATCACAGCCGTCAATATCTGCCGTAATGACCAGAGCATCGTTGTGGGGCGTGGTGACATGTGCCAAATCATCTTCAGAGAATGAGATGACAATGTTCTCTTCAGGTCGGGGCCGCTTCCCCAACTGAACTGCTGTAGAGATCTGAGTGGCATAGACCTCTCTGGCGCTCGACCTCTCGCCGCCTGCACCGAATCCTCCTGCAATCAAATTCACTCTCCTCTTGCTTCCAGAAGGCTCAGCTTGATCCGCAGGGGCTGGCGAACGATGCCTCCTGGGGGCCGTTCGACTTCGGTCTCGCCCTGCTACAGATTCTTTCAACATTCCCCCCTGAATCAGCCTCTCTATGTCCCGCTTCAAAATCTTGCAGTCATCTGTCTTATGGCCCTTGCACTTATGGTATCTGCAGTAGCTCTCGACATCCTTTCCCATGGGCAGCCCACCTCGACGAGGCATCGGTGGCTCGCCAAGGATCTCCTCTCCATCTCGACTAGTACCGCTAAGATCTGCCTATTTAAAGGCGTGAAGTACCCAGGGACCTCTGGATGGCGAGGCGCTGGAAGAGACTCGACCCGGGACTTTCTTTCCTTTCCCTTCTTCTCCTTCTTTACCTCCTTCTTACCATCACGTTGGGGTTCATGGGTCACCCTTAGCGAGGTCGTCAGGAGGTTAGCCTCGATGTTTGCGCGTTCAAGGTCTATGAAACCTTTTGCTCTAGATGCCAACTCCTCCAACGTCTCAATCTCCTTCACGTGATAGCTGTTTCGCAGCTTTCTCGAGGCCTTGTTGGCCACATCCAGACCTCTGTAGAAGGCTCGGATGATCTCCCCATCCGAGATTCGGCGATCTAATTCTGTGACGTTTTGATGAAAACGCCCGTAGAAATTGGACAGCGACTCTCCCGGCTGCTGTTTGACTGAGTCAAGGGTGACCACGCTCTTCAGCAACTGGCGCTCGCCCATATACCTCTCCAGGAGCTTGCTTCTTAACTCTGCCCAAGTTCCGATTGATCCTGCAGGGAGGCCGAAGAACCAGGACGAAGCCGAACCCGAAAGAGTAGATGGAAATAGCAAAGCCAAAGGATTGGGATCGTTTGACTTACCCAGAAGGGAGGCCTCGTGCTTGTTGACATGCACGGTGGGATCTCCTCCACCGCTATACTCAGGTATGGCCCGAGCAACCACATCCTTCGGGATTTTGATAGCGACGAGCCCGTCGGTAAAAGGATGAGAAGACTGCTCCTTAAAGGGAGTTACGACTGTCAAGTGTCTTTCCTGGAGCCTTTTGTTGAGGAGGTCATCCATCTGATCCACAGTGCAGTATATGGGAGAGGTTCCGGGTGGAGGAGGACCGGAAGGATTGGCCGTACAAGCGGCTGTTGGTTCCTTGGTGTGTGACGGAGGTAAGGACTGCTGTCCTGACGTCATCTCCTGATCCTCCTGAGGCGCAGTGGGACCAGGATTTGCCGCTTCCGAAGGTGAGGGCCCTGTGGCAGCAGGGCGGTGGTTTTCCTTAGGAGCAGAGGGATTGTTTTCTTGAGGAGCATGGGCTTGGCGGCGCGCCTGCCCTAGGATGGCTTCCAGCAGGGAGACCATCTCAGGGGTTAAATTAATATCCTGCCCCGCAATGTGGACTGTCTGCGGTGTCGGGGCTCCGTTTTGATCAGCAGCGGGGGTCGGTCTGGAATCACCGACATGTTCTCGAGCTGTCCGCAGGGGAACAGCATTAACTCCTGCTCGGCTGGAAGGTTCCTGTTGAAGCGGTGAAGCTGCGGCGGAATCAGAGTTGCTTTGGGATTGAGTTGCTTTCGCTCCCTAGTCTGATTCCGACGGTTGCTTTGGGATCGAGTTCTCATGGATGAATTGCTCGTTTCCCACACACGGCGCCAAATGTTGGATCGTGAAATCCTGGATGCTGATCTGGCAGTGAATTGAATGCCAGACAAGGTTATGAAGACGCTTCTGCTCCAACTCTGGTGAACCTGCAGGTAGGGGAGCGCAACATAGGGGGTATCTCTGGGTCCCTCTCCGATGCTTAAATGAGTATCTGTGTGTATAAAATTCAAAAACGTAAAGAATGTATGTAAAGCAAGGGTATTTATAGGGTAAGAGAGATAGAACCGTATAAGGCAGCTGGATATCTTAGTGTATGTTGTGTTACCGAAGATTCGGATCGTGGGATATGGCAGTTACTGCTAGATATTGCAGTTACCAAATCTAATCTTTAGTGAATATGCGACCGAGATACGCGGGATATCATGGCCACCTCCTTATTAACGGTTTTGTGGGACCAGAGGAGAGAGGCAAGACTCTCTTCGGGGCGAGCACTCTCATGGCGAGCAGTGAGATGTCGCGGCCCTAGTGAAAAATGGCGAGCACTCAGGGCGTTCTCAGAGTCCTTGGGCTCGGTTATGGGCCATTCTATGGAGGCCGGTCCGATTCGAATGTTATGGGTTTACCCCCTCTATAGTTATTGGGCCTTCGAGACCTTTTTCATTACTGGGCTGTCACTATCGATATCCAACAGGTTGTTCTATGGGCTCCAGTTTACCCTAAGTATCGGTCAACCCAGTTTTGAATTGTTTGAGTTTATCCCCTCTGAAATAATATTTGGCTGAGAAGGTCTTGTAAGTGTTATGCCATATTGATTCGTTACTATCTATATCCAACCATATCCAATGTATTTCTTAGCATTTTTAAAGTACAAATTATCTTATGCTACAATTATACTTGGTCGTATTTTATAAAAGTAACATTCACCTACATTTTGAAGCGATAATAATTTAAATAAAATTAATAAAGATAACATCTTTTTTGTACTTTAAATATAACTTTCAATTTACATCTATACTTATGGGAAGAGGTGACAAATTGTGTGTACGTGTGTGTTATCGTGCGTACGTGCGTGTTATCGTGTGTATCAATTAGTTTATCGTATGTCATTTATCAAACACGAACAAGCACGATAAACATATCGTGTCATGTTTCTAACCACAAACACGACACACAATTTGTGTGTTCATGTTGTATTATCGTGTTGTCTTAAGTTAGTCAATTATATCTTCACATGCGATGATTTATAAGAAAATATCAAAATAATGAATTGTTCATAGTAAAAATTATCAATTCAAACATCAAGTTGCACGAGTCTTTAATGTATAATTGACAAATTTTAGAAATTAAATATATAAATAGACTTCTAAAAGTTACTAAACGAGACTTGTTTAATTAGAAAAGTATTAAAAAATATATTTTTAAGTCTAAAAATATTTTCGTGTTATCGTGTTCATATTATCATGTTATTGTTCTTTCATATGTTTTCACGAACACGATTTTTTTTTCGTGCATATCTGTGTCGTGTTTCGTAAAAAACTGACATGGGTCCTTACAAATTTAAGAATCTATTGAATGGAAAGTAATCATTTTAGTTTACAACTAATATAGTATAACACAATATATTATAACAAACCTGAAAAAAATATATTATATTTAAAAATATTTAATTTTACAACATATTAATTCTTGGAATTTTTTCAAAAAGTAACTGTTTTGAAAAATATATTCAAAAAATTAAATATTCAAAAAAAATATTTAACAAAATGTGCATCTGCGCAGGTATGGATATAGCGATTTTCTGAAAAACGCTACTGTCAGTAGCGATTTTCTGAAAAACGCTACTGTCAGTAGCGATTTTTACTGATAGTAGCGTTTTTCAGAATATCGCTACTGGTAGTAGCGATTAAAAAAACGCTACTACGAGTGGCGTTTTTTGAAAAACACTATTACGAGTGGTGTTTTTGGAAAACCGCTCCTACCAACAGCGATTTTTGCCAAAAACCTACCCCTTCCCCCCCCCCCCCCGACCACCCCACCCAAGCCCCGACCAGCCTCCCCTCGCCAGATCCGTGAGTCGCCGTTGTCGTCAACTTGCAGGTACACATATTTTTATATATTATACATTTGTATGCTTAATTATTTTGTTAATTAAAGTATTATCAATAAGTATTGTGTTGATTAAAGCTTGCATAGTTAGTTATGAAAGTTAAAATTTAGAATTTGTATTTTTAAATCGTAGAATTCAAATACCGCAGCGCGTAATTATGTCAAGTGGTGAAAATGTTGTTAACGTTGGTCCGTTGGATCAATCAGTACTCCATATGGAATATGAGTCGATTCGTGAGTATTTAGGGTTAAGAGTCTTCACTATTCTTTACTAACCCCTGTGTTGTCTGCCGTGTCGTCCGCCGTTCATTAACCATCCATGTCGTTCCTTGATTCATAGCCTAGAATTGTCGAGGTATTCTCTACCGTTCGCCTTTTGATTAAGGAGGTTATTGTAGTGTTCTGCCATGAAAGCAGGAAGGAAGAATCTGAAGAGGGTTGCGAGGGAGCAAGATGTAACTCTTCAAGATGGTGAAAGCATTGTCCAGATCGTCTCTCTCAGAGGTTTCTAATCTCATTGAAGTACGATATCGCTTCTAACCCTCAATTTCTCTCATCTGAGACGGTGGTGGTTTCCATGTATGTTCAATTGATTTTGCCTAAATATGTATAATTTGTAAGATTCAGGTTCCATTGATTTTGATACCCTAAAGCTTCGTTTATCAAACCATGTCTGATGAGACTGACTATCTTTAAAATAATCTTTGTTATATACTGAGTAGGTGAGGGATTCACAGGGGCAGGAACTTCTGGCCATGTTCCCTGCCCAAAGCTTATGTGGATCAAAAAAATCTGTATTTGATGTTTAGGATTGGAACTAATTGCTTTTCATGATGATGATGATGGTATAGGAAACTTTGTTGTGGTTGATGATAGTGGAAAAGAAAAGGCACTAGGTTCTGCTAAGAAGGTAGCATGCATTGTTTCCAGGGTTCTCTCTTATGAACAAGTTCGTCTTCTTCAAAGATCCCCAGATTGGTATGTACTTCAGTCACATACCTGTTAATTCTGTATTGTATTTTGGATAAAATGTTTGTTGATTTGGTAATTGTGATGCAGGCCTGAAGCTTTTACAACCCCAGAAGTTATAAATGTTTCTTCTGATAAGAAACCACAGCAAGAACAAATCAACCAGAAAGAGGAGTCGAGTGAAGATGATGATGATGATGATGATGATGGGCTTCCTCCTCTTGAAACAAACACTAATAGGATTGGATCGATGGAATTCTACACTGATACAAAATCGGATTTCGAATCAGATATAGATTCTTGAATGTTATTTTCAAATCAAGAACCTGGTAAATGAACAAGATTGAGAATCTGGTTAACGTATTCTCATTCAGTGAGATTAGGGATTATGAAGATAGTGAATGAAACTTGGTGTAACATTTGAAGGTTGTGTACATCTGCTTTGATTGAGTTGCATCTTTCAAATTCAAAACCAACAATTTGTTTTGTGTTTAAAGTTTGTAATATGCGATGACTCTCCCCGTTCGTATAGCTTAATTTAAGAAATTTATCAAATGTGCATTAATTTTAGTAGTTTGTAAGATTAAAATTTACAAATTTAAATCACTATTATCTCATACATTTGATAAATTTTGATACAATATTGTAGGGGTGATAAAAAAAATGTTGGTTGAACCGAATTTCCGACAAGACCGATCAGACTAGGACCGAGACCGAACAGATTTTATTCTTCAAGGTCGGTCTCGGTCTCTATGTTTTTTCATCCATGCATAATGGAAAATTAAATGAGAATATTATTACAAGAAGATGCAAAAATAATAGAATTTTTTTAAAAAGTAACTGTTTTGAAAAAATATTTAAAAAATTATATATTTAACAAAATGTGCATCTGCGCAGGTATGGATATAGCGATTTTCTGAAAAACGCTACTATCAGTAGCGATTTTAAAAAATTGCTACTACTAATATTTATAAAAATTTAACTGCAAACTATTTAAACAATATTGTAATTAAAAAATAAATACAGATTACATACCTTAGGAGATTAGGAAGAGGAGAATGCAGAAGAATGAGGAAGAAATGATGCGCAGTAGGAAGAATGAAAAAGCTGAAGACGCGTTAAATAGAAGTATATGGTAATAATTTCAAACATTGCACTGAAAACGCAAATAATTGGGGGCTGACACAAATAATTGTTCAAAATCGCTACTGGAGGTAGCGAAAAATGTGTTTTCACTACTTGTAGTCGCGATTTTTATATTTTCGCTACTGTATGTACCGATTTTTGTTTTTCGCAACCTACAGTAGCAAAAATCTAAAAATCGCTATTACCAGTAGCGAAAATCCAAAAATCGCTACTACTAGTAGCAAAAATATTGTTTCGCTACCTCCAATAGCGAAGATAGACACTTTTTTAAATATATTTTTAGACGGTATTTACTTTTTTAAATTTATTATTTGACAGAGTTACTTTTTAAAAAAAAATCTAATTCTTGATGATATTAAACCCACTTAATTATGCTCACGATATTCTGTTGTATGTTGTGACAGATTATCTTCTTATCCAAACGCATATTAATAATAAGTTAATCCCACATGTTTGGCGTGCAAACGCACATTTTCCGAACCTATAAAAAGTAAGTCTCCTAATCATTTTGTTTGAGAAATACACCACTAATGGATGTTATTAATGGATGTTATTGTACAGAGACCGACATGCGACGTCTTGTGTACTCCGTCTGACACGTTACCCAGCAAAAGATAATGCACTGTAACCCTACCTCATTGTTTTCCAACACGTGTTATTTTTTTGTTCGTTGACTGAAGGATATGTCTTTTGACCAGGATAGTAAGTAGGTTATTATGTATTTCAGAATTTTTTTAAAAACTAAGCATTTTAGTTTGTTTTTAAAAAAAAAGTAAGTATAGAAAAAAAGTATTTCGAAAAATATTAAACTAAAAAAAAAAATCTATACAGACCGACATGCATGAATCATGATGATTCCTTAGAAGAAAGACCTTGTCTCAGACTCAGTCCCTCTTTCTTTCTTTTATGCTGCTGTGTAAGGTCAGGACACGTCATTCATTTCTTTTTTAAAGTCCAAACAACTCCTGCCGACCCGCTCTTCCACGTAGCCCATATCATTGGGAAAAAATATATATGCAAAAGTTGAGTATAAATATCAGAAAAAAAAATCACTGCAATAGCCAGACAATGATCTTTGTGGTTCTAACAAAAATAAAAATAAATAGTTTTTCATTATAAACTATTTTGGTAAGTTTTATTGTTTTGGAGACTATGTTTATGTATCTTCTTTACCCTAAAATGTCTGTATGGATGTTAGTAGTGTAGTTGATCTCACGTGTGTGATTTATGGGGTGTTTAGTTTGTGCAATAGAGTTGAAATAAGGAATACAGATTTCATATGAATTTGTTTGTTTCGCGGAATTAAAAATTCATGGCATACGAATTCCGTGAGAAGTGGGAATATGGTTTCTATCCGAAAAGCTCGGATTGTGTATTCTCAGCTCTCCTAAAATACTGAATATGACGTAAAAAGACCAAAATACCCTCCAATGTTAATTATTTATTTATATTTTAATTGAATTAATTATTATAATTTTTAATTAAATCATTTATTTTTATTTTTATTAACTTTATTTCATTTATTTATATTTTAACTAACTTTATTTTAATTAATTATAGTCTAAATACAATTATTTATTTATTATACTTTAATTAAATGAAATTATTTATATTTTACTTTAATTAATTTGTTACAATTTAGTTTAATTAGTTTTAAAATTTAATTAATTAATATAATTTTTAATTAATTAAATTTTTTGATAAAATAATATTTATTAATTTAAAAGTATTTTATAATTATTAATTAAATATATTATAAGTTTTATTACTCTTAATTTTTGAAATTAATTAATACAATTTAATTGTATCATATATTATACATATTAAAGTAATGATATATATGTCATTTTACCATATTCCATTCCATTTTCATATATCATTTCACCAAACAAACATTGAAATTTATTATTTCATTCCATTTTATTCGACTAACAAAACAACATCATATTATTATCTCATATTCCACATTATTATTCACTATTTTGTATTTCACCAATCAAACACACCGTTAGTAATTACACAATAAAGTCGTAAGTTTGAGTTTTGATGAACAATTTGGGTTTCTTTAAAAATTCAAAATTACGATAAAGGTTATATAAAATCAGTTGAATTCAAATTAATTAATTTAATTAATTTCAACTAAAATAGTTGATATTAAGAGTCTGCTAGCCAAGCAGTCCCTGATGTCGTCCCTTTGAGGCCGACACGCGAGCATGTAGGTAGGCAATTCCAGACCGGCCCCTGTTTCAAGCGCCGCAGAGATTTCAGCTCGACCAACCGTTCAAGTGGTTGGGGAAACCATTCAGGTAACCGCGGGGATGATATACCTCTTGGAAACCATCGTAGGACAGACACGCAGACAAGCCCCTGCTCCTCATGAAGATCCTCATCCTGCGGGGCCACGGGAAGCAGAAGCTGGAAATCCAGGCATCACTGCCCCTCAAGAAGATCAAAAGATGACTTTTGGACATCAGTTCTTACCTCCAGCTTCCACTGAGGCGCCGACGGTCACTCACTTTGTCAATCCATCGACTTCTGCACCGACTGGACGATAGCAGCACCAATTCACTCTTGACCAAGTTGAGGAACTTATCAGTAAGAGACTCAAGGAACAGCGTGAAACTGCCATGCCTACCCTCCGGGAGTGATCAACTCCTTCACCACTAACCTTGTAACGGTAAAAATTCCAAAGGATGTAGTCACCAAGGCTATTCCTGAATACAGTGGCGGAGGAGATCCCATAATCCATGTCAACAAGCATGAAGCTTCTCTATTGGGTAAGTCGAATGATGAGAATCACTTAGCCCTGTTATTTTCGTCGACCCTTTCGGGTTCGGCGTCGTCCTGGTTCTTCGACCTCGCTACAGGATCAATAGGGACCTGATCTGAGCTAAAGAGCAAATTCCTATAGAGAGATATGGGTGAGCGCTAATTGCTGAAAAGCGTGGTCGCCTTGGACGTCGTAAAACAGCATCCAGGAGAAACATTGGTCGACTTCTACGGGCGTTTTCACAAAAACTTTACAAAAATAGATCGTCGAGTCACAGATGGGGAGATTATTTGAGCCTTTTTAAAGGACTTGATGTGGCCAACAAAGCCTTAAGAAAACTGCGCAATAGGTACCACGTTCAAGAGATAGAAACGTTGGAGGAGCTAGCAGTGAGGGCGAAAGATTTCATAGACCTGGAAGGCCGAACTCTGAAGCCAATTTCCTCACAACCTCGTCAAGGGTGGTTCCAGAACCCCGACGTGATGGTAGGAAGGAGAAAAATGATAAGAAGGGTCGAGAAAATCCCAGATCAGAAACCCCAGGACCAAGGCATCCAGAGGTCCCCGAGTATTTCACGCCTTTAAACAGGCAGATCTCGGCGGTACTAGCTGAGATGGAAAGAAGGTCTCTGGCAAGGCCACCAATACCCCAGAAAAGTGCTTAGCCAATGGGAAAGGACACAGAAAGCTATTACCGATATCACAAGACCAAGGGCCACAAAACCGATGATTGTCGTGTTCTCAAGCGCGACATCGAGGAGTTGATCCAAAGAGGCATGCTAAAAGAATTTGTGGCCGGACGATATAGAAGTCAAACACCCCCTCGTAGAGCCCATTCGCCAGCTCTACCAGAGCAATCTGGCCCATCCTAGAGCAGATGAGTGATAAACCTAATTGCTGGAGAGTTTGGTGCCGAAGGCAAGGGGTCCAATGCGAGAGAAGTTTATGCTACCCAAATCTCTACAACTGTCCAACTGGGCAAGAGACCTCGACCAGAAAAATATTGCATTATCTCATTTTCCGAGGAAGACCTGACATATGTCACCACTCTGCATAATGATGCTTTAGTCATCACGGTTGAAATAGATGACTGCGATATGAAAAGTATTATAATAGACGGAGGAAGCTCGACAGACATTCTGTTCCTGGACACCTTCGAAAAAATGAGCAAATCCAAGCAAGACCTCAAGCGAGACTACTTTCCCCTCATCGGTTTCGCTGGGAGAACAACTTATCCGCTGGGCGCCATAACCCTGCCGGTAATTTTGTGCCAAGGATGGAAAAGCATAAAGGTATCGGACACCTTCGTAGTGGTCGACGCTTCTACCTCGTACAATGTCATCCTAGGGAGGACCACCATCAATCCTCATAATATCGTGGCCTCCACAGTCCACCAGAAGATGAAGTTCCACACACTGAATGGGATCGGAGAAGTTCTAGGCGACCAGACGTCCTCACAGCAATGCTATGTGAACTACCTTCGCAGGAAGAACCAAAGGGAAACCCTCGCCATCGAGACAGAGGTTGACCCACGTGAGGACCAAGCACGGCCAGCCCTAATGGAGGAGTTCGTAGAGGTTGAAATTGATGGTCCAGAAAAGAAGGTGTGCATTGGGACCGCCTTGAACGACGACCAGCGAAACGCCCTGACTTCCCTCTTAAAAGAATACAAGGAACTCTTTTCATGGAAGCTCAGTGACATGCCAGGCATCAGTACCGATATAATCTCCCACGAGCTAAGGATAGATCCTTCGATCAAGCCGATTGCTCAGAAGAGAAAATCATTCGGATCTGACAAGCGCTTGGCGATCAGGCAAGAAGTAGGCATACTGCTTGAAGTCAATTTTGTAAGGGAGGTGTGATTTCAAAGATGGGTCGCCAACGTAGTGCTCGTGAAGAAATCAAAAGGCAAGTGGAGAATGTGCGTCGACTTCCGCGACCTGAACAAAGCTTGCCTGAAAGATTCATACCCCCTTCCTCGAATCGATCAACTAGTAGATGCAACCTCTGGTCATGAAATGCTGAGCTTTATGGACGTCTATTCAGGCTACAATCAGATCTGATTGCATTTGGCCGATGAAGCCCACACAACCTTCTATGCAGACGGAGATATACTTTGCTACAATGTGATGCTCTTCGGTTTAATAAATGCGGGGGCAACCTACCAGCAAATGGTAAACCCACTGTTCCAAGAAATGCTGGGGTGTAATATGGAGGCATACGTGGACGACATGCTCGTCAAGACAGTAAAGGGAATCCCTCATATAGAATACCTTCGGGAAGCATTTGAATGCATGAGTAGGCACATCGTTTGCTTAAACCCAGCAAAATGTGCCTTTGGAGTTAGATCAGGCAAATTCCTGGGATTCATGGTAAGGGAGCGCGAAATAGAGGCGAACCCTGAAAAACTCAAAGCCATTGAAGAAATGAAGTCCCCAACTTGCCACAAGGAAGTCCAATGTTTGAACGGTCGCCTGGCCGCACTCAATCACTTTCTCTCAATGGCGAGCGACAGGTCTCTCCCGTTCTTCAAGACTCTCAAGGAAAACCGCAAGTTCGAGTGGACACTGGAGTGCGAGGCTGCCTTTCAATCATTAAAGTAGCACCTGTAGACACTCCCAGCTTTGGCGAAGTCCATTCCCGGCGAACAACTCTTTCTTTATATAAGTATTAGCGAGGTCGCAGCCAGTGTCGTATTAATAAGTGAAGAGGAAAATAAGCAGAGTCCGATGTATTTTGTAAGCAAGTTGTTTAATTTGGATGAAATAAAATATATCGAGATTGAGAAGTATCTCTGTGCCTTAGTTATTGATGCTCGAAAGTTAAGACCGTACTTCCACGCTCACGTTATTACAGTCCTCACCAACCGTACTACCCACAGGATCCTACACTTTAATACCTAAGCGAATGAAATCGAGCGCAGAACAGGCCTCGATCTTACATAAGAAAAAGCGATGGCGATCAGACAATGCCCAAGCTAAAATGCGACTCGCGGCCGCTCGATACTTCAACAGAAAAGTCAGTGTTCGCCAATTTTTCGTTGGGGAGATAGTTATGTGAATGAATGAATTCACAAGACTGGACATCCAACATAAACTCTCAGATAAGTGGGAAGGTCCATACAAAGTACTAGAGATTGCCTCCCCAGGGTCCTACTACTTGGAAACCACTGAAGGTGTAAGGCTACCTTTTCCATTTAACTCTGAACATTTACGAAGATTTATTCAAAACTTGTAATCAAAATGTTATGTCAATAAAACAAATCATTCCTTCATACAAAGCATAGCCACTCGAACCTAAAAGAAATTTCCCAAAGACGGGGAAAAGAGGATTGCGAACGAACCATCAAGGTAACAAGTTCCTTTCCCAAAAAGACCTGATAAAAAAATTAGGCGAAAGACCTAATGTTAAATTTAGGCGAAAGACCTAACGCGAAAGTTAAGCAAAAAGACATGATAACAAAATCAGGCAAAAGACCTAATGTCACAATTAGGCGAAAGACCTAACGCGAAAGTTAGGCAAAAAGACCTGAAATCAAAATCAGGCGAAAGACCTAATGTCAAAATTAGGTGAAATACCTAACGCGAAAGTTAGGCAAAATACCTGATATTAAAATCAGGCAGAAAACCTGATAACAAAATCAGGCGAAATACCTAATGTCAAAATTAGGCGAAGACCTAACGCGATAGTTAGGCAAAAAGATCTGATAACAAAATCAGGCGAAAGACCTAATGTCAAAATTAGGCGAAAGACCTAACGCGAAAGTTAGGCAAAAATACCTGAAATCAAAATCAGGCGAAAGACCTAATTTCAAAATTAGGCGAAAGACCTAACGCGAAAGTTAGGCAAAACACCTGATATAAAAATCAGGCAAAAGACCTGATATCAAAATTGGGCAGAAGACCTGAGATCAAAATTAGGCAAAAATCCTAATATCAAAATTGGGCAAAAGACCTGAGATCAAAATCAGGTAGAAGACCTGAGATCAAAATCAGGCAAAAGACCTGATATCAAAATTGGCCAGAAGACGTGAGATCAAAATCAGACAAAAGACCTAATGCCAAAATTAGGCAAAAGACCTAAGATGAAAGTTAGGCAAAAGACCTGAGATCAAAATCAGGCAGAAGACCTGATATAAAAGGCGAACAATTCGTTAAGGTAACTGTTTCCTTATGAGTTGGGCAAAAACTAAGGCTTGATATACAAAGCAAACGAACCCATATTAAGGGTAACAGTTCCTTTGCAAGTCAAGCACAAGAAGGTGGGCGAACGAATCTAAGGCGATCACTTACTAAAATGCGAGTGAGCCTCGAGTAACAGTTCCCCACGATTAGGCGAACACTCCATAGGACTAAAACCTTAAAAAGGCGAACAAATCTATAAAGGGTGATAGTTTCCTTAAAGGTATAATCCTTGAGTAACAGTTTCCTTAAGAGAATTAGGCGAAGGGAATATATGGATCTATAAAGAATTACCATTCTTGCATCTAAGCCTAAGGAAAGGTCCAAGACCCTATATGGAGAGACTATCATACATAAGTTAAAGAGAAGTTGAAAACAAGTATCGTAAAACTACCTAAAGCATTCAAACGAAAAAGACATCGGAAGAACAACCAAACACATTTAAAGTCAAACAAGGGCAAAGGCTTATGAATATAAAGGCGTTCAATATTATTAAAATAATAATAATCGAGTATGATATAAAAAACGGTAATTACAAACTTTCCCTGCAAACAAAGGGAAGTAAAAGTGATTATCAAAAAGAAGGAATGACAACTCGATCGCCTAGGGAGCTCGGGACCTCAAGGTCTAGGTTCGTCGGGGGCAGCAACTTCCTTCTCGGCCGCGGGGGCAGCCTCTTCGCCAACAGCAGCAGAAGCATACTTGGTGTAGCCACTCTCAATGAAATCCTGGAGAGACTTCACCTCCCGGAGAGGAAACTTGGGATCGATTCCCTGAATCTCATCGACCAGGACCTGGAGGTAGGCAGTCACCTCAGCCTTCATCACCTCCAAGGCGCAGTCAGAGAACTCTTCGGACTTCTTAAAGGACCTCCAAGGGACAACCTTCAGCTTTGAGGCGAGTTGCTCCTTCTCTGCCTCTGAGGCATCCCTCAATGCCCAGGACTTATTCAGCTGAGCTCTGAGGTCAGCATTCTCTGCCTCTAGAGTACTGATTAGCTGCCTTAACCTGGAGCTCACCCATCACCCGCTTGTCCTCGGTGAGAGCTATCTAATCCTCCCTATCCTTGAGGGTGTCGAGCATCCTCTTCTCCTTCTCAAAGTATTCCCGGCGAGCATGATCCACCAAATCGGTGGTCGCCTTGACCCTCTTCTTCAGCCCTCCATCTGATCAAGGGTGAACCCCAAGCTCCAAAACTGCTCCGGCTCGATAAGCAAATCAACTTGCTTATCGGCGAGCTCCCTCACGATTCGACCGATCGCCAACTTCTCGCGGACGAGCTGACAATAGGAAATAAGGGGGACAAAGTTCAATCAGATCAAGGAGCGGTAAAAGAATGACCCAATGGTAAATATAAAGAAGGAATAAAAGAGGAAGGACTTACCAAGGCAATCCGTTCAAAATGCGACCTCATGACACCCTCGATGTCATTCAGGTCGTAAGGGACCGTCACCCGTTCCCAAGGGGGAAGGATCCCATCAAGTAAATGCATGTAAAGGTATGGGTTAACCCGCAACATCAACTTGTCCGAAATCTCCACCTTCTGGAGATTGTTCCAAGGGGCCCAGAGACCGTTTGGGTCCGCCGCCTTCGATGATTGAAATAAGCGCACCAGGGGGCAGTAATCCTCGGCGAAGGGAGTTTTGGAGGTGCCCGTGGCGGCACCAAGGGCCTGAACCCTGTTCCAAGCCCCAGCCCCCAGCCCCCTTTGAGGGGTTGGGAGCAGCAGCATCGGAGGCAGACGCGTCGACCTCTCTGGTGGCAGGAGCTTTTCCCGGGGAAGCAACACATCTCCTGGAGGAAGCTGGGTGCTCCTCGCCAGAATCCTGGCCCTCTTAGCGGGAGCAGGACTTGGAGCCGCCTAAGCCGCAGCTTTCCCTAAAAAACAGTCAGCAAAGGTATTAATCTAAGACTTAAGAAGATAAAGGAGAGTCAAAAGATAGTCGTATGTATACTTCTTTGGCGATCGCCAGAGGCGACCACAGGTTGTTCCTCTTCAGGCTTGCGCTTGGACGCTCGCCTAGAAGGAGGATGAGGAGAACTCAACGACGCCTGAGCAGCAGACAATTCCGCCTTAGCCTGCTTGGAAAAAATACTGATGAGTTTAGGTTCCCGAGTGCCTACAACCAACAAAGAAAAAGGGTCAGAAATTTACCCAATCAATAGAGACTGGTGCGGACTGATGAACGCCCGCCAGTCTAAGCCTCTACTCTGAAGTTTCCGCCACTAAGTGGATCGAACATAAGTATGGCTGTATATGAAGTCAGAAGAAGTCATCGATGGCGTTCCGATCACTCCCCGATAACTCTCCAAAGCTCGGAGGAGTATCCCTTTCCGACTGAAAAAACTTCCATGAAACACTACCCTTGTAAAAGAAGTAAAACTTCTTATAGTTGGAGTTGGTAGCACGGAAGTTATCCACCAGGCGAAAAGGGACGTTCCAGTTCCAAGCATGGCCCCTCCATTCCTCGAACTTTGGCCAGCAGGTCTGGAAATGATGAAGATTGTTCGCCCCGTCAGCCACTCGGTAAAAACACTGAAATAAGGTCAGTGAATACATACATCCTTGACATAAATACATAAACTTGAACGCAACTCACGTCCTAATGGCGTTGGGCACTAGTTGCGTAGGACCTACCCCATAGTAGCAACATAAGTCCTTTAGATCGTCGCAGAGAGAAAAACGCAACCCAACATCGACTTGGGTCGCACAAATGTAAACATCTTCTTCGCAAGGATAAGGCAGAATTAAACACGGGTACCTAGGAGCATCTACTTCTCCCAAGCCAGTCAAGCGACCACTGCCTTGAACTGAGCTGATTTCATCTCATTGGGCTTGATATATACTCAAAACACCATGGTATGGCAAGAACAATACAAAAATAATAAAAAATGAGGAAATTTTACCGCCTATAAAGAAGCAAAAGGAAGACATTGAAAATGACATGTCAGGGAAAAGACGGGGACATTCGTGTCAGGCACGTCCACCACCACCGGCGTGGCGGACAATTGCCCATAAATTGGCTTGGGTGCAGGATTCCTTTGGCCTTACGCCGGGGAGGAGGCATCCCTAATGGACAAAGGGGTGTTTGCAGCCCTGGCCGAAACCTTCTGTCCAGAAGAAGATTGGGTGAAAGGGGTGTTTGCAGCCCTGGCCGAAACCTTCTGTCCAGAAGAAGATTGGGTGAAAGGGGACTTGTTGGATGATCCTTTTCCAGACGATTGATTCTTGGATGCCATGGTAGAAGAAGAAGTTTTTTTGAGTTCGAAAAGAGAGAAAGGGAAATTTGAAACAGGGGACTGAAGAGGATATGAACTCTGGAATGAAAATGGCTTGAGTATATAAAGGACTAAATGCCAAAGTTGTTGGATCGTGATTTCCTGAGTGCTGATCTGGCAATGAATTGAATGCCAAGGAGATGGTGATCGCGCGCTTTCGCCTGAGCTCCGATGAACCTGCAAGAAAGGGGATCGCAACAGAGGGGGTGCCTCTGGGTACCTCTCCGATGCTTAAATGAGTATATGTGTGTATATAGCTCAAAACGTAAAGAACGTATGTAAAGCAAGGGTATTTATAGGGTAAGAGAGATAGAACCGTATATGGCAGCTGAATATCTTAGTGTATATTGTATTGCCGAAGATTCGGATCGTCAGTTACTGCGAGATATTGCAGTTACCAAATCTAATCCTTAGTGAATATGTGACCGAGATATGCGGGATATCGTGGCCACTTCCTTATTAACGGTTTGGTAGGACCAGAGGAGAGAGGCAAGGCTCTCTTCGGGGCGAGCACTCCCATGTCGAGCAGTGGAAGGTCGCGACCTGGTAGAGAATGGCGAGCAGTCCGAGAGCCTTTGGCGTCCCTATAGACTTTGGGCTCGATTCTAGATTACTCGATGGTGGGCCAAGTTTGGCTTGTACTTGGGCCGATCCGGTTCGGATGTCATGGGTTTACCCCCTCTATAGTTATTGGGCCTTCGAGGCCTTTTCTTACTGGGCTGTCACTATCGATACCCAACATTTGCCCCCGAAGCTTGATTGAAGTTCCTTCAGTCGAGCTTGATTTCCTGGTAGGGTTTTAGATAGTGACGTCTCTGGTAATGGTTTAGTACCTTTGAGACACTTCGAGCTCATTTGGCGAGCAGTTTCTTCTCTGTTCAAAGCTGAAAGAATATCCTTCCTTTTATTCCCTTTTGGCGATCACTCGAGGTGACCTAGGCTTATGGAAGTCTATCTTCCTTAGTTAGGCGATCATTACCTACCCGAGGTATTTCTGCTAAAGCCTTATTAGTGCGTTGGCGACCACCTTGTCTCCTTAGTGGACTTTTAGCATTTAATAACTGCACAGTTGTCCAGAAATCGAACGGTCACTTGAGGCACGCCTGACATTTACTTTTCCGTAAACCTAGGGTAGTCTAACAGCTGTCCATGTCAGCCAACCGTCTGTCTCCCCAAGGTGTGTCTTGGAATTCTGACATTGCCTCGGTTTTTTCCAAAAAGGTGCCATCATCCATCTGTGTCGCTTCGATTTGCTTGTGGCGGTTACTCCCTTCTTGGTCTATATAAGAAACGTCAGTTTCTACATTTTGTTTTTTACGCTTATCCACTCCCTCCGATTTCCAGAACTTCGCTGCGAACCTTTCTTCTTTCTTTTCCAACCTTCTTCAGCCTTCTTCATCCATTTCCATGGCTCCCCGAAGTCAGAGAGTCAAGCATATGGCCTCTAAGGGCACTAGCAAAGCCAACGCTCCTAGGAATGCCAATGCTCCCTTGACCATCCGGGTTGCCGCCATGCCCTCCTCAGTGGGGGGAGCCGACTGATCTGGGAAGGTCCGCAACCGCTCCCGTAGTGGTGGACGGGCCTGAGCTGAACACGCCTATTTTTTCCCCAAAAGGTAAACTTTCGCCCTTTTATTGCTATGTTTTGGCAATATCCTCTGTTTTCCTTTGTTTTTTATACTTGTTGTGCCATACTTGAACCATTCTGAGTAGATGTCAAGCCTAACGAACTGAAGCCGGCTTACTTTAAGACCATGGTGGTGCTAGGTGGCTTCAGTGCGGAGGATGCTCCTAGGTATCCTGGCCTAGGTCTGCATTTTCCTCACGGGGGGTGTACCCTGGAAATTCTTTGCTCCGGACCAGGATTTTCCTCCCTCCTTTGAAGAATTGTCCGGGAGTGATCGGAATGCCATCGACGATTTGTACCGGCTGCATCGGTCATCTCAGTTCAAGTCCATCCGCTCAGTGGCGGAGACTACCGAGAATTCCCTTGAGATGGCGGGCATTCATCAAGCCACGCCAATCTTTGATGATTGGGTAATTTTCTAACTCTTATCTTGTTTTATTACTTGTAGGCAAGGTCGTAAGCAAGAGCCAAAAACTGATAGGTCTCTTTGATGACCAGGAATCGGCGGGATTGTCCTCCGACCAGGCGCTGCTAAGCTCTCCCCCTCCTCCCTCTAGGCGTTCGTCCAAGAGGAAGCCCGAGGAGATGCTTCCTTCGGCCACTACTGGCCCTCGCCAACCAGGTATATTACCTCGCCTTTTGTGGATTTAATGTTTTTACATTCTGCGGTTCTTTGACTTCTGACTTATTGTCTTGTCGTTTTGCAGAGGAGTCTTTGGCGGACGTGGTCCGGGACCCTCCTCCTCCTCCTTCTAAGAAGGTCAGGGGTGAGGAGCACCCTGAGATCGACCAACATCCTCCTCATCCCCCTCCTAAGGGCCCTTCTGCCAGCAAAGGGAATGGTTTGGACATGGCGCCTCCTTCTCCCTCTCTTCAAGGCCCTTCCGCCACAAAGGAGAAGGCCTTGTCTTTGGCGCCTCCCGCCCCTTCAGTGCCCACGGCTCCTCCTAAGGAGTCTGGGGCCCAGAAGAAGGGGCCTACTGCTTCCAGCTCCTCGAGGGCTCCCGCTGAGGAGTACTGCTCCATGGCGAGCTTGTTCCAGCCTTTTAAGGCTGGGGACTCTCGGAGGCCTTGGGTCCCTTGTGGGGACCTTGCCAAGAAGGGGTACCCCACCCAGAAGAGCCTACGGGGTAGCCCGGATATGTGCATGCGGCTTCTTGATGGGATAATTCCCTCTAGGGACCGTTCAATTGTCCCTACGGAGCTTCCTCAGATCGAAGGGTTCTTACGGACCCACTTTGAACGAGTTGCTCTGGTATGATCTCGCCTTCTTTCCATTATTTCTTCCTTGTCATTTCTTTTTATTTTGATGACTTGACCTTTTTATTTGTGCTTTTGTTGTCAGCTCGTTCGGGAATAGGTGATCCTCGGCCGCGTTTTCGGCAAGCTTGCCAACAAGCACTCTGATCTGCTTGTCGAGCTGGAGCAATACCGAAGCACGGGGGTCACCCCCGGGAAGTTGGGGGCCATCAAGAAGACTGCTGACATGGCGATCACCCTGGTGGACGGCGCCCAGGAGGAGTACTTCAGGAAGGAGCAGCGCCTCCTTGCTGATGTCAAGAAGAGGGAGGCTGATGCTGCAGCCTTCCTTCATGAAGCTGAGGCCCTTCATCAGTGCCTTGACGAAGGGGAGGCGGTCCGTACTCGCTTGGAGGCCGAGTTGAAGGAAGCTCGTGCCCAGGTGGTCGAGTCGGACGCTCTTAGGGTCGCCGCGGAGGCCCAGAGGGATGCTGCCGAAGCTAGGGGTCACCCTAGAGGAGGAGAAGAACCGGCTGGCTGATCAGCTGAAGGCGGTTCCTTCACCCCAAGCCATAGTTGAGGAGTTCAAGGCCTCCGAGAACTTTGAAGACCAGGCCTTGAAGGTGATGAAGTCGACCATCGCCGAGTTTCTCCAAGAGCTGGTGGAGGAGGTCCAGGCGGTCGATCCCAACTTTCCTCTTGGGGAAGTTGCCTCTTTGAAGACCTTCCTGCGGAGTCGTCCTTCGCAGCCCTCTGTTGCTGGAGAGGCTGCTCCTGAAGGCGAGCCCAGTACTTCTGCCCCCGAAGGCGAGCAGAGCACCCTTGCCCCCGAGAACCCCAAAGCTTGAAGTCCCCAACTCCTTGGCGGCCGTATTTATCTTTTTTAGATAGCTATTTTTTGTATTTTCTGTTTTTGGTTTGTAATTATTTATCGAAGACTTGGGTTTTTCATTGAATGCCTTTATATTCTTGAGCCTTTAATCGACTTCGAACACATTTAGCTATCCAATATCTTCATCATAATTACTTTCCGCTTTTTCTTGCTTTGTAATGTCGTCGACCCTTAAAGTCTTAGACCAATCATAAGTTAAACTTTCTAAGGATAATACTTTTGACACTTAAAAGCGTAAACTTCTAAGTTCAAAGATATATTACCTTCTTTGAAGTTTAAACCTTTGAGGTGTTGGCATAATAACAGGGGACTTGTAATTTGTCAGGCTTTATCATCGATAGTGATCGCCTAAACTTTCTTTGGCCTGACTTTGGCGTCAGGGCTTTTATTTTGCCTAACATTTTGCTAGGTCTTTTGGCCTGACTTTGTCGTCGGGGCTTTGCCTGACTCTTGGCGTCAGGTCTTTTGAGGCCTAACTTTGTTGTTAGGGCTTTTTTGGCCTAACTTTGTTGTTAGGGCTTTTGGCCTGTCTTTGGCGACAGGGCTTTTTGGCCTAGCTTTGTTGCTAGGGCTTTTTGGCTTGTCTTTGGCGACAGGGCTTTTTGGCCTAGCTTTGTTGCTAGGGATTTTTGGCCTGTCTTTGGCGACAGGGCTTTTTGGCCTAGCTTTGTTGCTAGGGCTTTTTGGCCTAGCTTTGTTGCTAGGGCTTTTTGGCCTGTCTTTGGCGACAGGGCTTTTGTGGCCTAGTTTTGTTACTAGGGCTTTTTTGGCCTAACTTTGTTGTCAGGGCTTTTGGCCTGTCTTTGGCGACAGGGCGTTTTGGCTTCAGCTTGCTTCGAGTGGACACGCTTTGTGAAGGAATGACTTTCTTTTATTGACATAATCAGTTTGATTACAAGCTATGCATAAAATCTTCTTAAATGCTCAGAATTAAATGGACGGGGTAACCTCTCGACTTCGATGGTTTCCAAATAGTAGGATCCTGGTGCGGCGATCTCTACTACTTTGTATGGTCCTTCCCATTTGGCTGAAAGTTTGTTTTTACTGTCCAGCCTTGTGAATTCATTCCTTCTCATAACCATCTCCCCCACGAAAAATTGGCGAGTGCTAACTTTTCTGTTGAAATACCGAGCGGTCGCCAAGCGCATCTTTGCCTGTGTTTTTTCCGATAGCCATCTCTTTTCCTCTGCTAAGTCGAGGTCAGTTCTGCGCTCAATCTCATTTGCCTCCGCGTTAAAGTGTAGGACTCTGTGGGTAGGCACTGCTAATTCAGCTGGTGCTACTGCTTCTGATCCGTACACTAAACTGAAAGGCGTTTCTCCTGTGGCCGCCTTAGGCGTTGTTCTGATTGCCCATAATACGTTTTCCAGTTCGTCTGCCCAATTCCCCTTGAATGCTCGAACCCTTTTCTTGAGTCCTGCTAAGACAACCTTTTTGGCTGCTTCAGCTTGCCCATTCGTTTGAGGGTGATGTACTGAACTGAAACGATGATCGATATGATACTCTTCACAGAGCCATTTCAACTCCTTTCCAACGAATTGCGGACTGTTATCGCTGATGAGTATTTTGGGAATACCAAACCTGGAGAATATGTTGACCTGCAGGAACTTGATAACTTGGAATTCCGTTGTTGAAGCTAGAGCTTTCGCCTCTACCCACTTAGTGAAATAGTCGATTGCCACTATAATGTGAGTACGCTGACCAGTACTAATGGGAAAAGGACCCAATATATCGATTCCCCATTGAGCGAAGGGCCAGGCACCCGCCATTGGGGATAATAATGTCGATGGTCGACCCGATCGTGGTGCAAACTGCTGGCAAATTTCACACTTCTGTGTTAATTCGACTGCGTCTTTTCCCAAGGTCGGACAGTAATATCCCAATCTGAATATTTTCCTGCTTAGCGATCGAGCGCCTTCATGACATGCTGCTGCCCCTTCATGAGCTTCTCGAAGAACTTTTTCTGTTTCGGGCAGAGCAACACATCTCAAGTAAGGCGTCGAATAACCTCTTCTGTAGAGTTCTCCATCGATGATTAGATAACTGGCTGCGAGTCTTCTAATCCTAGTGGATTCACCTTCGTCCTCTGGGAGGATGCCTTCTTTCAAATAATTCTGGAACGGGGTCATCCAGGTGACCTGTTCTTGAATGTTGAAGACCTCCGCTCTGTTTTCAAGGACTGAACATAGGGCTTTCTCCAGAAATTGTACATCCTGGACTGTCGCCCCTCCGAAGACTAGTTTACTCAAAGAGTCTGCCATCTGGTTTTCTTGGCGAGGAATAAACTCAATCGCGAAATTTGGGATTTCCGCGACCAGCTTTTTGGCAATGCCGAGATATTTCTTCATCTTTTCTCCCTTTGCCTCGTATGCGCCATTAACCTGATTGACAATAAGCTCTGAGTCACTTTTTACCTTAAGCGCGGTTATACCCATTCCTTTTGCTAGTCTGAGTCCAGTGATAAGAGCCTCGTATTCTGCTTCGTTATTGGTCGCCGGGAATGTCAAGGCGATCGCGTATTTCAGAGGCTCGCCCTCAGGAGGAATAAGAATTAAACCTGTCCCGAGCCTTCTTTTGATGAAGACCCATCCGTATAGAGTTCCCATATTTGATTGTCGTCTGCTGACTAACTTGGCCTGTTCTCTGCTTCTGTTTGACCGTTACTCGTGCTTTCCACTATGAAATCAGCTAGTGCTTGACATTTGATGGCCGTTTTTGGCGCAAATTTGATCCTGAACTCGCTGAGCTCGATCGCCCACTTGACCATTCTTCCTGAAGAATCTGGCTTCATCAGGAAGTTTTTGAGAGGTTGATTGGTGAGGACCGTGATGTCGTGCGCATGAAAGTAAGGTCTCAGCTTCCGAGCAGCAATAACTAAGGCATAGAGATACTTCTCAATCTGGACATATTTTATTTCTGCTGAGTTGAACATTTTGCTAATAAAATACACTAGACTCTGAACATTATTCTCCTCCCTTATTAAGACAGCACTGGCTGCCATATCGCTAATGCCTAAATAGAGGAAAAGCTGCTCGCCTGGAACGGGTTTTGGCAGAGCTGGGAGCGTTTGAATATGCCTTTTCAAGGACTGGAATGCTTCCTCGCAGTCTGGCGTCCACTCGAACTTGCGGTTGGCCCTCAAGGTTTTGAAGAACGGGAGGGACCTGTCGCTTGCTTTGGAAAGGAAGCGGTTAAGTGCAGCTAGTCGGCCGTTCAGGCACTGGACTTCCTTATGGCAGGTTGGCGACTTCATTTATTCTATGTCCTTTAGCTTTTCCGGGTTTGCTTCGATGCCCCTTTCGCTGACCATAAAACCAAGGAACTTCCCGGACTTGACTCCAAAGGCGCACTTTGCTGGGTTCAGGCGAACGTTGTGTCTCCGCATGCATTCAAAAGCTTCACGGAGGTCGGTGGTATGAGGATTGCCTTTGATGGATTTGACGAGCATATCATCTACGTAGGCCTCCATGTTTCTTCCCAGCATGTCCTGGAACAGTCGGTTCACCATCCGCTGATAAGTTGCCCTGACATTGATGAGACCGAAGGGCATCACCTTGTAGCATAGAATGTCCCCGTCAGCATAGAAAGCAGTGTGGGCCTCGTCTTCTGGATGCATTCTGATCTGGTTGTAGCCTGAATAGGCGTCCATGAAGCTCAGCATCTCATGACCCGAGGTAGCATCGACCAGCTGATCAATTCTTGGAAGGGGATATGAATCTTTGGGGCAAGCCTTGTTTAGGTCGCGGAAGTCGACGCACATCCTCCACTTGCCGTTAGATTTCTTGACCAAAACTGGGTTGGCGACCCAGCTCTGGAATCTTACTTCTCTGACGAAGTCAGCTTCAATCAACCTGCCGACTTCCTGCCTGATCGCCAAACGCTTATCAGTCCCGAATGATCTTCTCTTTTGGGCGATCGGCTTGATGGAGGGGTCTATCCTGAGCTCATGAGAGATAATATCTGTGCTGATTCCTGGCATGTCGCTCGGCTGCCAGGCGAAGAGCTCTTTGAATTCCTTGAGGAGGGCGGTCATGGCCTCCTTCTGATCCTCTTTCAAGGTGGTCCCAATGCGCACCTTTTTGTCTGGACCATTGATCTCGACCTCCTCCAATTCCTCCATGGGTGCTGGCCGAGCCAAGTCCTCGCGGGGATCGGCCTCTGTCTCGATGGCGAGCGTCTCCCTTTGGTTCTTCCTGCGTAAACAGTTCACATAACATTGCCGTGAGGAAGGTTGATCTCCTAGCACTTCTCCAATCCCGTTCGGAGTGGGGAACTTCATCTTCTAGTGGACAGTGGAGGCCACAATCTTATTTGGGTTGATCGTGGTCCTTCCTATGATGGCGTTGTAGGATGTAGGTGAATCGACCACCAGGAAAGTGATCGACACCTTGATGCTTTTCCACTCCTCGCCAAAAATAACTGGCATGGTTATAGCCCCCAGTGGATAAGTTGTTCTTCCCGCAAATCCGATCAGCGGAAAGTCGACCCTCTTCAGGTCGCGTTTGGATTTGCCCATCTTTTCAAAGGCGTCCAGAAACAAGATGTCTGTCGAGCTGCCTCCGTCGACCAGAATCCTTGCAACATCACAGCCGTCAATATCTGCCGTAATGACCAGAGCATCGTTGTGGGGCGTGGTGACATGTGCCAAATCATCTTCAGAGAATGAGATGACAATGTTTTCTTCAGGTCGGGGCCGCTTCCCTAACTTAACTGCCGTAGAGATCTGAGTGGCGTAGACCTCTCTGGCGTTTGACCTCTCGCCGCCTGCGCCGAATCCTCCCGCAATCAGATTCACTCTCCTCTTGCTTCCAGAAGGCTCAGCTTGATCTGCAGGGGCTGGTGAACGATGTCTCCTGGGGGGCGTTCGGCTTCGGTCTCGCCCTGCCACAAATTCCTTCAACATTCCCCCCTGAATCAGCTTCTCTATATCTCGCTTCAGAATCTTGCAATCGTCTGTCTTATGGCCCTTGCACTTATGGTATCTGCAATAGCTTTCGACATCATTGCCCATGGGTAGCCCACCTCGACGAGGCATCGGTGGCCTCGCCAAGGATCTCCTCTCCATCTCGACTAGTACCGCTGAGATCTGCCTATTTAAAGGCGTGAAGTACTCAGGGACCTCTGGATGGCGAGGCGCTGGAAGAGACTTGACTCGGGGCTTACTTTCTTTTCCCTTCTTCTCCTTCTTTACCTCCTTCTTACCATCGCGTCGGGGTTCATGGGTTATCCTTAGCGAGGTCGTTAGGAGGTTAGCCTCGATGTTTGCGTGTTCAAGGTCTATGAAACCTTTTGCCCTGGACGCCAACTCCTCCAATGTCTCTATCTCCTTCACATGGTAGCTGTTTCGCAGCTTTCGCGAGGCCTTGTTGGCCACATCCATACCTCTGTAGAATGCTCGAATGATCTCCCCATCCGAGATTCGGCGATCTAATTCTGTGACGTTTTGATGAAAACGCCCGTAGAAGTTGGACATCGACTCTCCAGGCTGTTGTTTGACCGAGTCAAGGGCGACCACGCTCTTCAGCAACTGGCGCTCGCCCATATATCTCTCCAGGAACTTGCTTCTCAACTCTGCCCAAGTTCCGATTGATCCTGCAGGGAGGCCAAAGAACCAGGACGAAGCCGAACACGAAAGAGTAGATGGAAATAGCAAAGCCAAATGATTGGGATCGTTTGACTTACCCAGAAGGGAGGCCTCATGTTTGTTGACATGTACGGTGGGATCTCCTCCACCGCTATACTCAAGTATGGGCCGAGCAACCACATCCTTTGGGATTTTGATAGCGACGAGCGCGTCGGTGAAAGGATGAGAGGACTGCTCCTTGAAGGGAGCTATGACTGTCAACTGTCTTTCCTGGAGCCTTTTGTTGAGGAGGTCATCCATCTGATCCACAGTGCAGTACATGGGAGAGGCTCCGGGTGGAGGTGGACCGGAAGGATTTGCAGTGTATGCGGCTGCTGGCTCCTTGGTGTGTGCTGGAGGTAGGGACTGCTGACCTGACGTCATCTCCTGATCCTCCTGAGGCGCAGCAGGACCAGGATTGGCCGTTTCTGAAGGTGAAGGCCCTGTGGCAGCAGGGCGGTGGTTTTCCTTAGGAGCAGAGGGATTGTTTTCCTGAGGAGCAGGGGCTTGGCGGCACGCCTGTCCTAGGATGGCTTCCAGCAAGGAGACCATCTCGGGGGTTAAATTAATATCCTACCCCGCAATGTGGACTGTCTGCGGTGCAGGAGCTCCATTTTGATCAGCAGCTGGGGTCGGTCTTGAATCACCGACATGTTCTCGAGCTGTCCGCAGAGGAACAGCGTTAACTCCTGCTCGGCTGGCAGGTTCCTGTTGAAGCGGTGAAGCGGCGGCGGAATCATAGCTATCTGAGGATCGCTCCCTGGTCTGGTTCCGACGGTTGCTTTGGGATCGAGTTCTCATGGCTGAATTGCTCGTTTCCCACAGACGGCGCCAAATGTTGGATCGTGATTTTCTGAGTGCTGATCTGGCAATGAATTGAATGTCAAGGAGATGGTGATCGCGCGCTTTCGCCTGAGCTCCGATGAACCTGCAATAAAGGGGATCGCAACAGAGGGGGTGCCTCTGGGTCCCTCTCCGATGCTTAAATGAGTATATGTGTGTATATAGCTCAAAACGTAAAGAACGTATGTAAAGCAAGGGTATTTATAGGGTAAGAGAGATAGAACCGTATATGGCAGCTGAATATCTTAGTGTATATTGTATTGCCGAAGATTCGGATCGTCAGTTACTGCGAGATATTGCAGTTATCAAATCTAATCCTTAGTGAATATGTGACCGAGATATGCGGGATATCGTGGCCACTTCCTTATTAACGGTTTGGTAGGACCAGAGGAGAGAGGCAAGGCTCTCTTCGGGGCGAGCACTCCCATGTCGAGCAGTGGAAGGTCGCGACCTGGTAGAGAATGGCGAGCAGTCCGAGAGCCTTTGGCGTCCCTATAGACTTTGGGCTCGATTCTGGATTACTCGATGGTGGGCCAAGTTTGGCTTGTACTTGGGCCGATCCGGTTCGGATGTCATGGGTTTACCCCCTCTATAGTTATTGGACCTTCGAGGCCTTTTCTTACTGGGCTGTCACTATCGATACCCAACAAAAGTTAGGCTTTTTTTAGCCAAAATGGAGGAAATCGAACATGCATGTTTGAAACGGCTCAGATATTGATTATACCATTTTGAGTAAAATTGAAGCAACGTCAGAATTCCAAGAGACGCCTCGGGAGACAAACGGTTGAAATAGTACGAAAAACTGTCAGCCTACCCTCTGGTTACGGAAGACTAAGAGACAGACATGCCTCAAATGTCCGTTCAACTTATTGATAACAGTGCATTCATTAAATGCTCGAGACCTTACACATAAAAGGTGATCGCCAAAAACTACACCAAGCCTCTTCTAAAACCCTCTTAACAGTAGTGCTCGTCTAAAGAGTAATGAATGAGCATCCATAAACCTCGGCAACCCAGAGCGTTCGCCTAAGAGGGTAAGAGGGTAAGAGATCAAACATTCCATAAACTCTAAGCGACCAAAAAACCGCTCGCCAAAGGATACGGAGCATCAAAAGGCACTAGTAGCAGATAAGGACAACAAAAGATCCCGTCCAATAGTCACTATCTCAAACCCTATCACAGAATCAAGCTTGACCGAAGAAACTTCACTCAAGTTTCGGGGGCAAATGTTGGGTATTGATAATGACGACCCAATACGGAAAAGGCGTCGAAGGACCAATAACTTTGAAGGGGTAAAACTCATATCATTCAGAACCGGGCCGACCCACAATAAGGGTAATCTAGCACTCACAAAGCGGTTCAGTACCAAACCCAAACTAAAGTGGACGTCAAAGCTCTATCTTAGGTCACCATCGGCCAAGACTAAAGTCTCCTACTGCTCGCCATGGAAGCGCTCGCCAAGAGAGTCAAACCTCTCAACTCTGGTCCCACAAACTGACATCAAGTATATGGCCACGACATCCCGCGTATATCAGGCACATATTCTATAAAGATTACATAAGGTAACTGCAATATTACGTCATAACCGTAATATCTGCTATCCTAATCTTTACCGGCACAATATTCACAAAGATATTCAGCTGTCTATAACGATTTGATCTCCTAACTCTATAAATACTCTTGTTTTACAATACGTTCATTACGTTTTGAGTTCATACACACAGTATACTCATTTAAGCATCGGTGTAAGATCCAGAGTCACCCCTATGTTGTGATCCCCTTCTTGCAGGTTCAGGCAAAAGCGCGTGATCATCACCTCTTTAGCATTCAATTCACTGCCAAGTCAGGACCTGAAAATTTCATACCCAACAATACCCTTCTCATTTATAATGCACCTCTGATACACCTCCGACCAACCTCCACAGATGGAGATGCAGACTCCACGAGGAAACCCTAAACCCTTCTTTTCCTCCACCTCCGATGCAGACAACCTCCCGCACACCTTCGAGGAAAACCTTATTTTCCTCCACATATGGAGATCCAGTTGTGCCTGGCCACCCCCGTCAAACCTTCTTCTCGTCCACTTTCGTTGGACCACCACTGTCGAGTCTTCTTCATCCCACCAACACTTTCTTTGCTCCGTAGAGTTTTCTTCAGCCCCAACTGCTCCATTCACCGTTCATTTGAACTCCTAGCCGGAAGTTTGTCCCATGCTTGCAGCTCCTCTCTGAGCGTCAACTTCCTGGTTTGATCAATGTTGGCCACTGCAGACGAGTCGAGGAGAGGAAGAGGACGACATCTCGTGGAGAAGAAGGAGGAGAAGGAGGACGAGAAGAAGTGAGTTGTGTGTAACGTGAACGTGAAAAAGAAGTGAGCTCGTGAAGAAGAAGAAAAGTGAGTTGTGTAAAAGTGAAACTTGAAATATATCTTTTGTAAAAGTGAATAATGAAGAAGAGCTTGTGCGGAGAAAATAATTTTAAAAGGACAGCTAAAAAAAAGAGTCGTGGAAAATAATTTTGATTTAAAAATTAATCATGTCCACGAGTGAAAGCAGAATAAGCTATCAAAAATATTTAAAGGAAAAAAATTAATTACTGTAAAAAGCACAGCTCAAAAAAGGAGCAATAGAAAATATTTTTGATTTAATAATCAACAATTTTCACGGCTGAAAGTAAATTGAGCCGTAAAAAGTATTTAAAAGAAAAAAATTAATAATTTTAAAAAAAAAGGACGCAAAAATTATTTTTAAATTAAAAAAGTAACAATTTTCACGGCTGAAAGCATATTGAGTCGTCAAAAGTATTTAATGAAGCCTTTATTCTCCAAATAGATTAATGAAGTTCAATAAATTTTTTCTTTATTTAATATGTATATTTATGATTTTTTATTTAATCTCCTTTAGTCAAATAACAAAAATGGTCATATTATTGTAATGAAAATCAAACATGTGCACATATAAAAAAAAAAAAATGAACTGAGTGTAATTTCATATACATGTTCACATGTCGAACAATATATAGCTAATTAAAGTTATTATGCATTATAAATTGTAACACGGGTACAAAAAATTAGTAATATTATTTATATAGGTTCTTATACTTTTTTAGAATATATATATATAAACTTGACTTATTTTACGAATTAAAAAATGATTAATGACAATTAGTGCTAATAAGAAAAATGTAAACTCAACTTAATTTATAAATTACATTTTTTTGTATAATTGAAATAGATAACAAGTACTATTAAAAGATAAATAAAAAATTACTAATACTTTCAACACTTCTCTTATAATTATATGACAATAACACATTTTATAATAAGATTAAACTTACGTTAAAAAATATTAATTAACAATACTTATTAATATCAGTTTTATTATGTCTAGGTACTAAAAAATAAACTTAATATATATATTGTAAATTTACTTCTATATTGAAAGAAAAGCGTAGTTACTATTAAAAATAGGAATATTTTTAGTATTATTGAAATATAATTTATTATTTTAATAAATTTAACATAATAAATACGTAATTCAATAATAAAAAGATATTTTTATTTAAAATATAAAGTAAAACTACAAGTTGACACAAAGCGCGAACAGATTTATTAGTATAATATTACATAGGTGGCGATTGCAACAGGTGCTCCCCTACTCACGCATGAAGTTCTATTTTCGTGCTAAATACTACTCTTGATTATAGGCGGGTTGGTCCGGTTTTGAAGGCAAGACCGAGATAAAAAAATTCGGTCGTAACATTTGGAGGACTGAGATCGACTTCGGCCAAAAAAGTCCGCCTGAGTCGGTCTTCCTTGACTCGGAACGGTCTCGATCTTGAACCGAATTTTTTGGTAAAAAAAAAAAATTAATTAAATTTGCCAAAAAAATCACTAAAGTTTGGGTCTTAAACCCGCTCGATTTTCGTCTTTCATCGCACTTCTCTTATGAAATTGATTAAAGGGTTGTTAAATGATTCAAAGTCATCAATTATTAGTGTTTTAAGAGTTACACCATAATTTTTTAAGAATTTTTTCAAAGTGTGGTCGAGTCTGTCCTAGTCGAAATTTTAGGAAAAAAGCCGGAGTCGGACCTCGAAGAAATGTATTACTATGTAGGGTTTAACATGCGTTTCTATATTAATGTGACACAGGTGAGAGACAGTAAGGTCAAAAGAGATGCCGTAAGCAATGACCGAATTCGATCGGACAGGCGACACGCACACCCTCACTTCCTTAGACACCACGTGTCCGCTGCAGTCAGTTTCAAGACCGACGCCCACGTGTAAATCTAGAACCTACCATCTTTTACGGCCACGTGTGCCCTTTCCTTTCCTATATATACCTCCACCTCCCTTGTGTTGTAAGTTTCAAAAACGCCCTTTCCGTCAAAGAGAAGAAGAAAGGAAACCGAGAATTAGTTCAATGGCGACGGCAAATTTGCAGTTACCTCCCGGATTCCGATTCCATCCTACCGATGAAGAGCTCGTGATGCATTACCTGGTTCGGAGGTGCACATCGCAGTCAATTGCGGTCCCCATCGTTGCCGAAATTGACCTATATAAATACAATCCATGGGAATTACCAGGTAAAATTGAAATATTTTCAACTTTGTAAAATTGACTTACCTGGTGGCCCCTTCACGTTTTGATATGGTTGGTGTTGAATGTGCAGGAAAAGCTCTGTATGGAGAGAAGGAGTGGTACTTTTTCACTCCAAGAGACCGGAAGTACCCTAACGGTTCGAGACCGAACCGTGCGGCTGGATCTGGTTATTGGAAGGCAACCGGAGCGGATAAACGGATAGGACACCCCAGACCGGTTGGAATTAAGAAGGCTCTGGTGTTCTACTCGGGAAAGGCACCCAAAGGCGATAAGACAAACTGGATCATGCATGAGTATCGGCTTGCTGACGTGGACCGCTCGGCTCGGAAGAAGAACAGCTTAAGGGTAGGTGCGCGGTGGACTCATCGGTCGCCAAATTGATAAACGAATAATTATTATAGCAAAGAATATAATTGATTATTTAATTAATGATAAATCATGGGGACCAATATATATAGTGTAAATGTTATTTTATGGTATTATTTAAATGAAAAAAATTACAAACCAATCATCATTGGGGGGTCTTTGATATAAATCTAAAATACATACTTTTTGAATATTTTTACATTCTATCTTCCAACTTTATGTCATTTATTCTTATATTTTCTAAAAATATTTATAAATATAAATAGGATGATTTAATTTTGGTGCAAAGTCTCCTACTTTTTAGGGTAAACAAACGTTATTCATACTTCATGGAGTGCGGTGTATGCACGTGGGTGCTAGTCCACACGACGTGTCCCATGCGGAAATATTACCACCTCATAGCACCATCTAAATGAATCCAAACCGTCCAATCTTTTCTGGCCATCAGATCATATTATCATCCATTAACGGACTCGATTTCGTTTGGCAGCTTGACGATTGGGTGCTTTGTCGAATATACAACAAGAAGGGCACAATCGAGAAGTACAGACCGCCGCCGGCCTCGGCGGTGGAAGCAGACGAGTACGATGAGTACGAAGATACGAAGCCGGAGAACCTACGAGGTTTCACCACCGCGTCGCTTCTTGCTCGTACAACGGCTCCAGCGGTAGGTGCCGCAGCCGGAACGAGCGACGTCATGCACTTCAGCCCCGCAGACTCGATGCCGAGGCTTCAAACAGACTCCAGCTGCTCGGAGCAAGTGGTGTCGGCGGAGGTCACGGCGGAGGTCCAGAGTGAACCTAAATGGAAGTGTGAGTGGGACAGCATCTTTGATTTCGGCAGCGGTGGCGGCAGCTACCTTGATGCCATGGACTTCAGGAGTTCTCCGGTGTCTGGGTGCGTGAATCATATGTCTCCGTTGCAGGAAATGTTCCTGCACCTGCAGAAGCCATTCTAATTGTTGCGAAGAAGATGGAAAACTCACCCTCATCCCCTACTCATCAGGCGACTGAAGGTCCATCCATGATTGAGGTGTGGACGCCCTCATGTGAGATCGAAGAAGATGGTATCCCTTGAAACTGATCGACATTGGATGTTGAGCTTGGAACCAATCAACCCACCATATGTGAAGACCGACAGTCCGTACATCGTGTACTCTATAGTGTGTGTTAAGTACAGAAGCTCCGTTGACATCCCCAAGGCACAATTTTTTACCTTGTTGAATTCATATAGATCGATCTAGTAGACGACATGATAGCGAATTTGTGCATTTGATTGATCGTATGAACGTGTAAACAGGGTTAAGTTGTGCCGTCAAAGTAGTTTACGGACAGTCAAGGTAGTATGATATGAATAAATACATCAACGTATCCATAATAATAATATTATTATACATGAGTTGCTGTCCGCCTTATCAACTGAAGACGACGAAGAGCACGAGACACGTCAGACTCCCGACCTCAAATTTTGCAGAAATCGCTAAGAAATGAGTTATGTTGGAATGTGCTGCATTCTATTAATGTACAACATAACACATATTTAAGTTAACTAACGACTGACTTAGCGGAAGTGGATCTGCCGGACGGGAGGACACCGCACGGGTTGACGGACAATGACCTATAATACCACAGTTACTAGTCTCTGTCTAAACTGTAGGGTAGAGCTTATGTGAATGTCATTATCCTAAAATCAACATCTCTCACTCACACAAAGTGTGGGGCGCTCATTCATCATGTCAGCACCAAGAGAACAAATCTCATTATACACTAAAGTCACATACGAGGAGGCAGTGGTGCGGCCGACAGACACAACGAGCAAAGGGCTACACACCGGTTAAGAATACCTAGTGACCCGCGGATCCTACACTAGCAGTGGAAATGTATCATGCACCCTTGGTCATGTAATCTTTCTCTAGATCTAGCCACACAATGATATTTCATGCCTATATATGTATTGCGCTCACAACCGCAATCGACACCGCGGTTGGTGGCCACCTAGTGGACACAATATCAAGAAGATCTCATATGACCATCGTCTTCCCACAAAACCATCAACACAATTCAACTCGCTTTTCTAGAATCGGGACCCGGGCGGATACGTCAAAGGTCCATCGAGCACGGACTAAGATAGAAATCATTGAACGGAACTTCAAGTCTCTATTTAGAGTAATGAGGGTACGTACGCGGCTCTTACGCAAAGAGCTCTGGGTCTCACACGACTCCGAATAAAGATCACATCTCAGGTCATACCCATGATCGTTTTGGGTGAGCTGCAGTAGAGAACGCGTGCTACAACATATCTCCTCTCCCATGGTGCATATGTCCAAATGATGTACAAATGTCCATCAGGCACACAAAGTACCTGAACCAAAAGTCACAAAGACTCTCATCCGACCCCTGAGTGGATTGACAGACCAAAATTCGTCATAGTGCGAAATGAGATTGTTCCGGACACAAAGCTCTTTCTGGTTATCCCAACAGACTTCCAGAACTAGAAACCATCAACAACCTCACCTAGCCACAAAGGCATAGAAGCTATCACCCGTGTGAGAGGGTGATCTAATTCACATTGGCATGTTTCAATAGTCAATCACATTAAGAACACACAAAACACTCAAAGTGTGAAAACATGCATACTCAAATATGATTCAAGTTAAAGAACATTGTATGGGAAATAAAATCAATGAAGTACATCAACTAAGTCTACTTAGTCCTAGAGACTACACATGCCTCACTAAAGACTCCATCTTCAAGGTTGGAGAGATGGTCCACAATCATCTCATCCGTAGACAAGTACTTCAAACTCATCACATTGTGTCTAACCACGTCTCTAGCATAGTTTTGCTTTATATCTACTTGTTATGATACTTGGGTTTCTTTATCATGGAGATTGCTACTCCAATGACTCAACAATCAATCTGGAAGTCTCTTCAGCCATACAACCTACTGAATGGTCCACATAAGACTCACAAATTTGGTATCAATGGCGATTAACACAATGCACGATTTCTTCTTGCTCATTCACGATATGACACCATCGGAGAGCAGAGCATAAAGTATGAGGTGCGTTTTCTCTCATCAAAGTCACCACTATAGTCCGCATCGTTATACCCAGTCATGCAGAGATTCTTGGATCTCTAGCAAGTTTTTAGCGGAGAGCATGACAATGTCCTTAAGATATCACATGATCCTATTTACTGTCCGCCACTTCTTCAATCCGTGTTCAGCTTGGTACCGACATACCATGCTGATTGCGTAATAAATATCTGGTCGAGTACACACTATTGCGTACATCAGGCTTCCGACTGCACTTAACTACATATTTTATTTATCTGGTCCATTTCTTTTGTAGTCTTCGAACATATATCCATATTGAGAGGTTGACCAACGTAAGCTGGAGTTTTAATTGATTTGCAGCTACTCATGTTGAACATTTCCAATACTTTGTTTATGTACCTCTCCTTTGAAAGTCATAGTTGTCTCCTACGGCGATCTCTCGAGATCTAAATCCCAAGGATGTGCGTCGTCTCACCCATGTTCTTCATCCCAAATAGAGAAGACAATCAGGTATTTACTTGTGTGAGGAACTCCAAGATATTTACAACTATGAGTATGTCATCTACATATAGAGTCATAAACACAAAGTTCAGTCTATACCAGTTTGTTGTACACGCAACGATTCTCATCCATCAGGAGAAATCTATTTTCCACGATCAAATCATGAACTCTACGGTACCATTGCCTAGAGAACTGTTTCAGACCATAGATCAATTTGTGAAGTTTGCACAAGTGCTCATGGTCTTTATGCACAAAGCATTCACACCGCTCCATATAGATCTCTTCTTCTAACTCACCATTGAGGAAGAATGGTTTTAACGTCTATCTAGAGCAGTTACAAGTCTAGACTCACTTCAATAGCCAGAATCAATCGAGTTGTGATGCTTAACTTTTCATCATCCTTGAGCTTCATCTTCAGAACCTATTTAGCTCTATTGCTCTGTGTCCTCTCGAAGGTCGACCCGTGTTCAAACACCGTTCTTCCTTATAGATTCCATCTCGTCCAAAATGTTCATCTCATCCTCTAGTAATTTCATCCATTCTTCTTAGAAGGGTCCAATGAGAGATTCTCTAGCATTTTGAGGCACAATAACCATATTGTTAGATATTAGGGTATTTAGTTCTCCATCAACTTGGAATGCATATAGTCGGGAGGAAGACTTATGTTCTAGCCCAGGACCTAACAACTCACTACTACAAGGGTATGACCATGATCACTCACATTGAGAATGAGATCCCTAATGCTCTCACTATTAACAAGATCATTATGAGTGGAATCTGTTCCATTCGCTCCAGCACGCGGTGAGTTCGTCGGACGACGAATTGATTCATCATATGCGGCTTTAATCCTCCCACTCGAATTAACATGTGTCTGCTCAACTTGATCTTGAATCTCTTATAGAGATCGATCCAAATCAATTTCCCCCTTCTTAGGAAATTCGTTCTCTAAAAACGTTACATCTCGTGATTCAATCTCAGTAACACTCCCACTATTCTGCTCGGTTATAAACACATACCCCTTGGAGGTATCAGAGTAACCAAAAATTCTATTCTTTCCTCTAAGTCCAATCTTTCCCAAACTTATTTGAGAAATCATGGGTGTAAGCAGCATACCCCTGTGATCGCATACGATTAAGGTCTAGAACTTATTACAGTCCAAAACTCATATGGAGTGGAGTTAACCGTCTTCGTCGGCATACGATTCAGAATGTGGGCAGCAGTCTTCAAAGCGTTTCCCCATAAGGAAATCAGCAGTTGAGTCTGCGCCATATCGACCGAACCATTTCAATGAGCATTTTAGTGCACATATCTACAACACTATTTTGCTGAGAGGTGTAAGGGATCATCAACTGATGAATGATTTCATTTTCATTACATAAACCGTTAAATTTCGTTGAAAGGTACTCTTCTTCCACGATCAGTGTGAAGGGCATTTACCATCATCTCTAACGGGTGTAATCATCTATAAATGTAATGAAATTTCGCGCACCATGCCGAACCCTAGCACTAAGAGAGTCACAGACGTCGGATGGATTAATTACAAAGGAAATTTAGCTCTAGGTTTCTAACCAAAAAGGCATTTCATTGGAATTTTCTACTAGACAACTTACACAAGTAAACGACTCCACTTGTGAAATGTTGAGCAGCAAAACCCATTGAGCTAGCCCCTACATTCTATGTTGACCTTTATAGCCAAATCTAGGTTGTCTTTCACTCACATCGCAAACATATTCACGAGTAGAAGAAAACATGAAATTGTAATTGTTGCATGAATCTAAATCCGAAATAATAAATTCACCAAAAATAATACTAAAGACAGACAAGGTTGATTCTAAAGATAATTGGACAGAAGATTCATGAAAAGATAATCTAAATCAGAGTTTCATTAATCCTAAGACTGAAATAACATATCGGCGAATCTGCGGAGCATAGAGGATATGACATCAGACTAAGACTCGACCACCGCGCAAGCGCATCTCACAAGTTCTAATCTCTTCGACTTCAACATGAAAGTTGTCGTCAATGTACATCCACCTAATTTCGCGCGGGACTCTATGACAAAGGACACGATCCATGACTATGTGATTTGTCGATCCTGAATCCAAAATCCACAAAGGACATGACTCAGTCAACATATATGTACTAGAAACACAAATCTCACTAAGTAGCCAACAAGACATTTAGGTCGGATCGATTCAGGACATGCCTTCACAAAGTGTACCCACTGGCCACAGTTGGAGCATTTCCTGTACTTAGGCTTCTCGGCCTTACGTGCACATTTTTGCGGTGTTGTTTTCGGAGGAGTCCTTGGTTTCACCTTAGTCTTTGTCAATTTTGTCTTCAATGCATTTGCGTCATCCCGATGTGCATTACTCATTTGCCTTTAGCGACTCTTCTTAGGTCCAGAGGATGACGCCACACGCACCTCAGCCTTAGGCCCAGCGACCTTAGGTATGTCCTCTTCAGCTCAATGTGCCTTCGAACGTGTTCAAAGTTATTGAGACCCTTAGAATGAGTTGTGATTTGTCTATAACGATATCATATCTTTCCTAACCCTAAGCGCCCCTATATATACTGATATGTATAGGGATAGGTGAACGGGCTTATGTGAATGGGCTCTCACTTATGGGCGACCCATTATCCTAAACCATCGATTTCATATATGGAACAAAGTGGATGTCACTTATATTTGCATAGCCTTCTTTAAAATTATGGAATACATGACGTATTATATTAGTGTATATATTTTTGTCTTCTCTCCTTTTTTTACATTATGCAAGGGATAGTGTTTTTTGTTATTTGAAATGAGTATCTATCTATATATATATATATATTAATTTGGCTAAATCACATACAATGTTGACAAATAAGTTTTTGTTGTATTTTCTCACTCCTAATGTTAAATTAACCTCTTCTAATTGGTTCATGTCAATTTTCTCATTCTTAGGTGGCATGTCATGTAAATCACTTTAAAATCCTTCAAAATCTCTCATTCATTCTCAAGAAAGTTACAAAACTCATATAATTTCTCATTCATTCATAAATTATGTTTTTTCACTAAATATATTTTTATGAAGTGAAATCTATATAATAATAAATACATAATATTATTTATGAATATCAAGTGTGATCATATTAAAATTTACTTTTACAAATTAAAATATAGATTAATTAAAGATCATTTCATATATCACATAATACTCGTATTAAAATAAGACATAAATCACATATAAACATTACCTACTTCATTACAATAATATCACAACAAATTTTAACAATGTAAAAAAATTAAGTATTATATATTTATAAAATAAATATAATTTACAGTTAACAAATACATAAAATATAATATGTATACTAAAACATTAGATATTGTTTGTATTGCTAGAAAAATACTAATATTTTTATAAGTACATTGATAGAAGTAATAAACCATAGAAAAATACTAATATTGTTTGTATATGAACATTAACATATTTTTTACAGTTTTGTGATAAATATGTTTTATATATTTATAAGTTATAACCCGAATTATTTTTGAATTATAAAATACTATTTATATAATAAAAATATAATATATTATTATTACTAAAATAAATAAAAATTTACTAATGACTTTAATAGTCTTTTGTAAACGTGTGCATTTTTTAATATTAATTTTTATTATTGACTGAGCATGCACTTTTAACTAATTTTATGAACAAATGCACTTAATATAATATATACGTTTTGTATTTCATAATAAAAATTTTAATAACTTATCTCTATAATTAATTATTTCATGCATTTTTAAGTTTTAATATTTTTATTGTAAACAATTCAAACTTACAACAATGAACTTTTTGAAAAATTATTATATTGTATATTTCCGGAAAAAAAACTTTTTAAACTTTATAATAGTAAACTTATTATTTTATTTTTTAAAATTATTTTACACTATATTCAGTTAAAGATAATTTAAATATGTTAGACTATGTAGTATGAACCATAAAAAAACTTATAAATATTAAAAAATAAAACATACTCCTAATTGTGCAAAACGCATATCAAATATATAGTATATTAATTAATTAATTAGATATCACAGTTGAACGTTGTCCTAAATTGTAAGGAGTAGTATTGTTAGTAACTGAAAATGAGTTTACATTAATTAATTAAATATCAATTTTTAAGGCAACTTAAATAAGACCAGAATTCAACGCAATAGTTTTTAGTCAGGATTGGAGATAAGCCTTACTAAATACAGTAGTAGGTCTTTCTCGAACCTCCCAACGACAGTCGAGACGAATCAATTGAAATGTTTTGACAATGACAACAGACAATGGATGCATCGGATGAAGATGGTAGAAGCAGGGTGTTTCTGTCAACAAAGACTCGATATATATTCTACAGACATCCACTAGCCAATGCATCACATGATAAATACATTCACAAGCACACTGGCCACTGGGTAGGAGAAAGTCAATAAATAAATAATACAGTATCTACTTTGCAGAATCTAACTTTAGCATTCCAAGCATCGGTGAAAGTGGAAATAAGCGACCCAAGTTGCAGCAGCTTAGCATTAGCATTGCATCCTAATCACAGCTTAGGATATGTCATGACAATAAGTTCGTAACCAAAACAAGCAGTCTTTTACAACATGTTTATTTCCTGATATTCCTAAGAGATAGAAAATTCGTATTTTCATATTTGTTTTTCGGAATTGAAAGGTTACGGAATCAGAATTCCAAGAGAAGTAAGAATAAAGATTCTTGGGTAAACACTCAGATTTGCTATTCCTATCACTACTGGGGAAATGTGAGATAACGGCTCAACGGGACGACTCAAATACTATTGAGCCGTGAATAATTTATTTATTTGATTATTGACAGCTCAATTTTGACTGAACCACCATTTTATTAAAAAAAAACAAGACATTATTTTTCATGGCTCAAATGAGCGGAAAAAAAAATACGGTAACTTTTTTGAACCGTCCTTTTTTAAAAGGATTTATTTCCACGGCTCAATAACTATTCAACCGTAAAAACAAATTGCGACTCAAATGTCACAGTCACAAAATAAAAGCAAATTAAATTAGTTTTTACGGCTCTTTTGTTTTATCTGTTCTTTTTTTAAAATAAATATTTTTTTATTTTGCTATTTTTCACACCTCAATCACTATTGAGCCGTAAAAAAAATCAAAATCAAAAAATTTCATTTCCCGCTTCGTCCTTTTCTTCCCACTCTTCTACGACTCTACGAACACTTTTCTTCTTCTCCTCAAAACTTTTATACCCTTTTCATTTCCCATTCCATCGTTTCAAATCTTAACCCCTACGATAATTCCCTACGAGAAGGAGAGTTTGAGGCCGAGAATGAGAGCTGGAGATCTGGGCGTCCATGGATAAAGCCTGCACCAGGATGGGAACTGTTGGGTACCGATAGTGACGGCCCAGTAAGAAAAGGCCTCGAAGGCCCAATAACTATAGAGGGGGTAAACCCATGACATCCGAACCGGATCGGCCCAAGTACAAGCCAAACTTGGCCCACCATCGAGTAATCCAGAATCGAGCCCAAAGTCTATAGAGACGCCAAAGGCTCTCAGACTGCTCGCCATTCTCTACCAAGTCGCGACCTTCCACTGCTCGACATGGGAGTGCTCGCCCCGAAGAGAGCCTTGCCTCTCTCCTCTGGTCCCACTAAACCGTTAATAACAGAGTGGCCAAGATATCCCGCATATCTCGGTCACATATTCGCTAAAGATTAGATTTGGTAACTGCAATATCTCGCAGTAACTGCCATATCCCACGATCCGAATCTTCAGCAACTCAATATACATTAAGATATTCAGTTGCCTTTATACGGTTCTATCTCTCTTACCCTATAAATACCCTTGCTTTACATACGTTCTTTACGTTTTGAGTTTTATACACACATATACTCATTTAAGCATCGGAGAGGGACCCAGAGGCACCCCCTCTGTTGCGCTCCCCTACTTGCAGGTTCACCGGAGTTGGAGCTGAAGCGTCATCCCAACCTTGTCTGGCATTCAATTCACTGCCAGATCAGCATTCAGGATTTCACGATCCAACATTTGGCGCCGTCTGTGGGAACGATCAATTTAGCCATGAGAACTCGATCCCAAAGCAACCGTCGGAATCAGACTAGGGAGCGATCCTCAGATAGCTCTGATTCCGCCGCCGCTTCACCGCTTCAACAAGAACCTGCCAGCCGAGCAGGAGTTAATGCTGTTCCTCTGCGGACAGCTCGAGAACATGTCGGTGATTCAAGACCGACCCCAGCTGCTGATCAAAACGGAGCCCCTGCACCGCAGACAGTCCACATTGCGGGGCAGGATATTAATTTAACCCCCGAGATGGTCTCCTTGCTGGAAGCCATCCTAGGACAGGCGCGCCGCCAAGCCCCTGCTCCTCAGGAAAACAATCCCTCTGCTCCTAAAGAAAACCACCGCCCTGCTGCCACAGGGCCTTCACCTTCAGAAGCGGCCAATCCTGGTCCTGTTGCGCCTCAGGAGGATCAGGAGATGACGTCAGGTCAGCAGTCCCTACCTCCAGCACACACCAAGGAGCCAGCAGCCGCATATACTGCCAATCCTTCCGGTCCGCCTCCACCCGGAGCCTCTCCCATGTACTGCACTGTGGATCAGATGGATGACCTCCTCAACAAAAGGCTCCAGGAAAGACAGTTGACAGTCATAGCTCCCTTCAAGGAGCAGTCCTCTCATCCATTCACCGACGCGCTCGTCGCTATCAAAATCCCGAAGGATGTGGTCGCTCGGGCCATACCTGAGTATAGCGGTGGAGGAGATCCCACCGTACATGTCAACAAGCATGAGGCCTCCCTTCTGGGTAAGTCAAACGATCCCAATCATTTGGCTTTGCTATTTCCATCTACTCTTTCGGGCTCGGCTTCGTCCTGGTTCTTCGGCCTCCCTGCAGGATCAATCGGAACTTGGGCAGAGTTAAGAAGCAAGTTCCTGGAGAGATATATGGGCGAGCGCCAATTGCTGAAGAGCGTGGTCGCCCTTGACTCGGTCAAACAGCAGCCTGGAGAGTCGCTGTCCAACTTCTACGGGCGTTTTCATCAAAACGTCACAGAATTAGATCGTCGAATCTCGGATGGGGAAATCATTCGAGCATTCTACAGAGGTCTGGATGTGGCCAACAAGGCCTCGAGAAAGCTGCGAAACAGCTATCACGTGAAGGAGATAGAGACATTGGAGGAGTTGGCGTCCAGAGCAAAAGGTTTCATAGACCTTGAACGCGCAAACATCGAGGCTAATCTCCTGACGACCTCGCTAAGGGTAACCCATGAACCCCGACGCGATGGTAAGAAGGAGATAAAGAAGGAGAAGAAGGGAAAAGAAAGTAAGCCCCGAGTCGAGTCTCTTCCAGCACCTCGCCATCCAGAGGTCCCTGAGTACTTCACGCCTTTAAATAGGCAGATCTCAGCGGTACTAGTCGAGATGGAGAGGAGATCCTTGGCGAGGCCACCGATGCCTCGCCGAGGTGGGTTACCCATGGGCAAGGATGTCGAGAGCTATTGCAGATACCATAAGTGCAAGGGCCATAAGACAGACGATTGCAAGATTCTGAAGCGAGATATAGAGAGGCTGATTCAGGGGGGAATGTTGAAGGAATTTGTGGCAGGGCGAGACCGAAGTCGAACGCCCCCCAGGAGACATCATTCACCAGCCCCTGCAGATCAAGCTGAGCCTTCTGGAAGCAAGAGGAGAGTGAATCTGATTGCGGGAGGATTCGGCGCAGGCGGCGAGAGGTCAAGCGCCAGAGAGGTCTACGCCACTCAGATCTCTACGGCAGTTCAGTTGGGGAAGCGGCCAAGACCTGAAGAAAACATTGTCATCTCATTCTCTGAAGATGATTTGGCACATGTCACCATGCCCCACAACGATGCTCTGGTCATTACGGCAGATATTGACGGCTGTGATGTTGCAAGGATTCTGGTCGACGGAGGCAGCTCGACAGACATCCTGTTTCTGGACGCCTTCGAAAAGATGGGCAAATCAAAACGCGACCTGAAGAGGGTCGACTTTCCGCTGATCGGATTTGCGGGAAGGACAACTTATCCACTGGGAGCTATAACCATGCCAGTGATTTTTGGCGAGGGGTGGAAAAGCATCAAGGTGTCGGTCACTTTCCTGGTGGTCGATTCACCTACATCCTACAACGCCATCATAGGGAGGACCACGATCAACCCAAATAAGATTGTGGCCTCCACTGTCCACCAGAAGATGAAGTTCCCTACTCCGAACGGGATTGGAGAAGTGCTCGGAGATCAGCCTTCCTCGCGGCAATGTTATGTGAACTGTTTACGCAGGAAGAACCAAAGGGAGGCGCTCGCCATCGAGACAGAGGCCGATCCCCGCGAGGACCTGGCTCGACCAGCACCCATGGAGGAATTGGAGGAGGTCGAGATCGATGGTCCAGACAAAAAGGTGCGCATTGGGACCACCTTGAAAGAGGATCAGAAGGAGGCCATGACCGCCCTCCTCAAGGAATTCAAAGAGCTCTTCGCCTGGCAGCCGAGCGACATGCCAGGAATCAGCACAGATATTATCTCTCATGAGCTCAGGATAGACCCCTCCATCAAGCCGATCGCCCAAAAAAGAAGATCATTCGGGACTGATAAGCGTTTGGCGATCAGGCAGGAAGTCGGCAGGCTGACTGAAGCTGACTTCGTTAGAGAAGTAAGATTCCAGAGTTGGGTCGCCAACCCGGTTTTGGTCAAGAAATCAAACGGCAAGTGGAGGATGTGCGTCGACTTCCGCGATTTAAACAAGGCTTGCCCTAAAGATTCATATCCCCTTTCGAGAATTGATCAGCTGGTCGACGCTACCTCGGGTCATGAGATGCTGAGCTTCATGGACGCCTATTCAGGCTACAACCAGATCAGAATGCATCCAGATGACGAGGCGCACACTGCTTTCTATGCTGACGGGGACATTCTATGCTACAAGGTGATGCCCTTTGGTCTCATCAATGCCGGGGCAACTTATCAGCGGATGGTGAACCGACTGTTCCAGGACATGCTGGGAAGGAACATGGAGGCCTACGTGGATGATATGCTCGTTAAATCCATCAAAGGCAATCCTCATACCACCGACCTCCGTGAAGCTTTTGAATGCATGAGGAGACACAGCGTTCGCCTGAACCCAGCAAAGTGCGCCTTTGGAGTCAAGTCCGGGAAGTTCCTGGGTTTTATGGTCAGCGAAAGGGGCATTGAAGCAAACCCGGAAAAGCTAAAGGCCATAGAAGAAATGAAGACGCCAACCTGCCATAAGGAAGTCCAATGCCTGAACGGCCGACTAGCTGCTCTTAACCGCTTCCTCTCCAAAGCAAGCGACAAGTCCCTCCCGTTCTTCAAAACCTTGAGGGCCAACCGTAAGTTCGAGTGGACGCCAGACTGCGAGGAAGCATTCCAGTCCTTGAAAAGGCATATTCAAACACTCCCAGCTCTGGCAAAACCCGTTCCAGGCGAGCAGCTTTTCCTCTATTTAGGCATTAGCGATGTGGCAGCCAGTGCTGTTTTAATAAGGGAGGAGAATAATGTTCAGAGTCCAGTGTATTTTATTAGCAAAATGTTCAACTCAGCAGAAATAAGATATGTCCAGATTGAGAAGTATCTCTATGCCTTAGTTATTGCTGCTCGGAAGCTGAGACCTTACTTTCATGTGCACGACATCACGGTCCTCACCAATCAACCTCTCAAAAACTTCCTGATGAAGCCAGATTCTTCAGGAAGAATGGTCAAGTGGGCGATCGAGCTCAGCGAGTTCAGGATCAAATTTGCGCCAAAAACGGCCATCAAAGGTCAAGCACTAGCTGATTTCATAGTGGAAAGCACGAGTAACGGTCAAGCGATGGCAGAAAACAGGCCAAGTCAGTCAGCAAACGACGATCAAATCTGGGAACTCTATACGGATGGGTCTTCATCAAAAGAAGGCTCGGGGGCAGGTTTAATTCTTATTCCTCCTGAGGGCGAGCCTCTGAAATACGCGATCGCCTTGACATTCCCGGCGACCAATAACGAAGCAGAATATGAGGCTCTTATCACTGGACTCACACTGGCAAAAGGAATGGGTATAACAGCGCTTAAGGTAAAAAGTGATTCAGAGCTTATTGTCAATCAGGTTAATGGCGCCTACGAGGCAAAGAGAGAAAAGATGAAGAAATATCTCGGCATTGCCAAAAAGCTGGTCGCAGAAATCCCAAATTTCGCGATTGAATTCATTCCTCGCCAAGAAAACCAGATGGCAGATTCTTTGAGTAAGCTAGCCTTCGGAGGGGCGACAATCCAGGATGTGCAATTTCTGGAAAGGGCCCTATATTCAGTCCTTGAAAACAGAGCGGAGATCTTCAACATTCAAGAACAGGTCACCTGGATGACCCCGTTCCAGAATTATTTGAAAGAAGGCATCCTCCCAGAGGACGAAGGCGAATCCACTAGGATTAGAAGACTCGCAGCCAGTTATCTAATCATCGATGGAGAACTCTACAGAAGAGGTTATTCGACGCCATACTTGAGATGTGTTGCTCTGCCCGAAACAGAAAAAGTTCTTCGAGAAGCTCATGAAGGGGCAGCAGCATGTCATGAAGGCGCTCGATCGCTAAGCAGAAAAATATTCAGATTGGGATATTACTGGCCGACCTTGGGAAAAGACGCGGCCGAATTAACACAGAAGTGTGAAATTTGCCAGCAGTTTGCACCACGATCGGGTCGACCATCGACATTATTATCCCCAATGGCGGGTGCCTGGCCCTTCGCTCAATGGGGAATCGATATATTGGGTCCTTTTCCCATTAGCACTGGTCAGCGTACTCACATTATAGTGGCAATCGACTACTTCACTAAGTGGGTAGAGGCGAAAGCTCTAGCTTCGACAACGGAATTCCAAGTTATCAAGTTCCTGCAAGTCAACATATTCTCCAGGTTTGGTATTCCCAAAATACTCATCAGCGATAATGGTCCACAATTCGTTGGAAAGGAGTTAAAATGGCTCTGTGAAGAGTATCATATCGACCATCGTTTCAGTTCAGTACATCACCCTCAAACGAATGGGCAAGCTGAAGCAGCCAACAAGGTTGTCTTAGCAGGACTCAAGAAAAGGGTTCGAGCATTCAAGGGGAATTGGGCAGACGAACTGGAAAACGTATTATGGGCAATCAGAACAACGCCTAAGGCGGCCACAGGAGAAACGCCTTTCAGTTTAGTGTACGGATCAGAAGCAGTAGCACCAGCTGAATTAGCAGTGCCTACCCACAGAGTCCTACACTTTAACACGGAGGCAAATGAGATCGAGCGCAGAACTGACCTCGACTTAGCAGAGGAAAAGAGATGGCTCTCGGAAAAAACACAGGCAAAGATGCGCTTGGCGACCGCTCGGTATTTCAACAGAAAAGTTAGCGCTCGCCAATTTTTCGTGGGGGAGATGGTTATGAGAAGGAATGAATTCACAAGGCTGGACAGTAAAAACAAACTTTCAGCCAAATGGGAAGGACCATACAAAGTAGTAGAGATCGCCGCACCAGGATCCTACTATTTGGAAACCATCGAAGGCGAGAGGTTACCCCGTCCATTTAATTCTGAGCATTTAAGAAGATTTTATGCATAGTTTGTAATCAAACTGATTATGTCAATAAAAGAAAGCCATTCCTTCATAAAGCGCGTCCACTCGAAGCAAGCTGAAGCCAAAAAGCCCTGACGCCAAAGTCAGGCCTCAAAAGCCCTAGCAACAAAGCTAGGCCAAAAGCCCTAGCAACAAAGCTAGGCCAAAAGCCCTAGCAACAAAGTTAGGCCAAAAAGCCCTAGCAACAAAGTTAGGCCAAAAAGCCCTAGCAACAAAGCTAGGCCAAAAGCCCTAGCAACAAAGCTAGGCCAAAAAGCCCTGTCGCCAAAGACAGGCCAAAAGCCCTAGCAACAAAGTTAGGCCAAAAAGCCCTAGCAACAAAGCTAGGCCAAAAGCCCTAGCAACAAAGCTAGGCCAAAAGCCCTGTCGCCAAAGACAGGCCAAAAGCCCTAACAACAAAGTTAGGCCAAAAAAGCCTTAGTAACAAAACTAGGCCACAAAAGCCCTAACAACAAAGTTAGGCCTCAAAAAACCTGACGCCAAGAGTCAGGCAAAGCCCTGACGCCAAAGTCAGGCCAAAAGACCTAGCAAAATGTTAGGCAAAATGAAAGCCCTGACGCCAAAGTCAGGCCAAAGAAAGTTTAGGCGATCACTATCGATGATAAAGCCTGACAAATTACAAATCCCCTGTTATTAGGCCAACACCTCAAAGGTTTAAACTTCAAAGAAGGTAATATCTCTTTGAACTTAGAAGTTTACGCTTTTAAGTGTTAAAAGTATTATCCTTAGAAAGTTTAACTTATGATTGGTCTACGGCTTTAAGGGCGACGACATTACAAAGCAAGAAAAAAGTGGAAAGTAATTATGAGTAAGATATTGGATAGCTAAATATGTTCGAAGTCGATTAAAGGCTCAAGAATATAAAAGCATTCAATAGAAAAATCCAAGTCTTCGACAAATAATTACAAACCAAAAACAGAAAATACAAAAATGGCTATCTAAAAAAGATAAATACGGTCGCCAAGGAGTTGGGGACTTCAAGCGTCGGGGTTCTCGGGGGCAAGGGTGCTCTGCTCGCCTTCGGGGGCAGAAGTACTGGGCTCGCCTTCAGGAGCAGCCTCTCCAACAATAGAGGGCTGCGAAGGACGACTTCGCAGGAAGGTCTTCAAGGAGGCAACTTCCCCAAGAGGAAAGTTGGGGTCGACCGCCTGGACCTCCTCCACCAGGTCTTGAAGAAATTCGGCAATCGCCGACTTCATCACCTTCAAGGCCTGGTCCTCAAAGTCTTCGGAGGCCTTGAACTCCTCAATCACGGCTTGGGGTGAAGGAACCGCCTTCAGCTGATCAGCCAGCCGGTTCTTTTCCTCCTCCAGGACGATCCCCCTGGCTTCAGCAGCATCCCTCTGGGCGTCAGCAGCGGCCCTTTGCGCCTCAGCGGCGACCCGAAGAGCGTCCGACTCGGCCAGCTGAGCGCGAACCTCCTTTAACTCAGCCTCTAGGCGAGCCCGGACCGCTTCTCCTTCATCAAGGCACCGATGAAGGGCTTCAAAATCCTGAAGGGCAGCCGCCACATCGGCCTCCCTCCGCTTGATATCAGCAAGGAGGCGCTGCTTCTTGCTGAAATACTCTGACCGGGCATTGTCTACCAAGGCGATCGCCGCGTCAGCAGTCGTCTTGATAGCCTCCAGCTGCCCAGGGGAGATCCCCGTGCTCCGGTATTGCTCCAGCTCGACAAGCAGGTCTGAATGCTTGCCGGCGAGCTCGCCGAAGACACGGCCGATCATCACCTCTTCCCGAATGAGCTGACAAGAAAAGAAAAATGAGAATTGTCAGGACACGAACAAAAGGGAACGACTATGGAAAGAGGAAAAAGAAACGAGGCCTTACCAGAGCGACTCGTTCGTAGTGAGACCGAAAGAACCCCTCGATCTGAGGAAGCTCCGTAGGGACAATCGAACGGTCCTTGGGAGGAATTATCCCATCAAGGAGCCGCATGCACATATCCGGGCTACCCCGTAGGCTCTTCTGGGCGGGGTACCCCTTCTTGGCAAGGTCCTCACAAGGGACCCAAGGCCTCCGAGAGTCCCCAGCCTTAAAAGGCTGGAACAAGCTCGCCATGGAGCAGTACTCCTCGGCGGGAGCCCTCGAGGAGCTGGAAGCAGCAGGCCCCTTCTTTTGGGCCCCAGACTCCATAGTAGGAGCCGTGGGCACTGAAGAGGCGGGAGGCGCCAAAGACAAGGCCTTCTCCTTAGCGGCGGAAGGGCCCTGAAGAGAGGGAGAAGGAGACGCCGTGTCCAAACCCTTCCCTTTGCTGGCAGAAAGGCCCTTAGGAGGGGAAGGAGAAGGATGTTGGTCGACATCAGGGTGCTCTTCACTCCTGACCTTCTTAGAAGGAGGAGGAGGAGGGTCCCGGGCCACGTCCGCCAAGGACTCCACTGCAAAGCAACAAGACAATAAGTCAGGAGTCAGAGAACCGCAGAATGTAAAAACATTAAATCAACAAAAGGCGAGGTAGTACTTGGTTGACGAGGGCCAGTAGTGGCCGAAGGAAGCGTCTCCTCGGGCTTCCTCTTGGTCGAACGCCTAGAAGGAGGAGGGGGAGAGCTTAGCAGCACTTGGTCGGAGGACAATCCCGCCGATCCCTGGTCATCAAAGAGACCTATCAGTTTTTTGCTCTTGCTTACAACCTTCCCTACAAGTAATAAAACAAGGGAAGAGTTAGAAAATTACCCAATCATCAAAGATTGGTGTAGCTTGATGAATGCCCGCCATCTCAAGGGCATTCTCGGTAGTCTCCGCCACTGAGCGGATGAACTTGAACTGAGATGACCGATGCAGCCGATATAAATCGTCGATGGCATTCCGATCACTCCCGGACAATTCTTCGAAGGAGGGAGGAAAATCCTTGTCCGGAGCAAACAATTTCCAAGGTACGCCCCCCTTATACAAGAAGTAAAACTTCTTGTAATTGGAGTTAGTGGCCCGGAAATCATCGATCAGGCGGACATGGACGTTCCAAGCCCATCCTTGAGGGCCTCCCCACTCCGAAATCTTCGGCCAGCGGGATTGGAAGTGGTGAAAGTGGTTAGCCCCTGCTGCCAGCCGGAAGAAGCACCGGAACAGGGCCAGTGAATATACCCATTCCTGGCGTAAGCATAGGAACTTGAAGCCGACCCACATCCTGAGCGCATTCGGGACAAGCTGTGTGGGGTGAATCCCGTAAAACTGACACAAGGTCTGTAAATCCTCACAGAGAGGAAAACGCAACCCAGCATCGATCTGGGCCGCATAAATGTAAACCTCTCCATCGTGAGGAAAATGCAGACCTAGGCCAGGATACCTAGGAGCATCCTCCGCACTGAAGCCACCAAGCGCCACCATGGTCTTAAAGTAAGCCGGCTTCAGTTCGTTAGGCTTAATATCTACTCAGAATGATTCAAGTATGGCACAGCAAGTATAAAAACAAAGGAAAACAAAGGATATTGCCAAAATAGAGCAATAAAAGGGCGAAAGTTTACCTTTTGGGGAAAAAATAGGCGTGTTCAGCTCAGGACCATCTACCACCACTGGGGTGGCCGCAGACCTTCCCACGTCAGGCTGTTTCCCCGCCGAGGAGGGCACAACTTCATCCCTAATGGTCAAGGGAACACCGACATTCTGAGGGGCGCTGGCTTTGTTAGCACCCTTGATGGCCATGTGTTTGACTCTCTGAGTTCTGGGGGCCATGGAAATGGTCTAAAGGAGAACTGAAGAGGATTGAAAGAGAAAGGAGAGGGATTCGCAAAGAGGCTCTGGAAATTTGGAAGAGTGAATAAGCGTAAAGAACAAAACAGAGAAATTGACGTTTCTTATATAAGACCAAAAAGGAGTAACCGCCACGGATGAATCGAAGCGACACAGAGAATAATTGCGCCTTTTTGGAAAAAACCAAAGCAATGTCAGAATTCCAAGAGACACCTCGGGGAGACAAACGGTTGGTTGGTGCAGACAGCTGTCAGACTACCCTAGGTTTACGGAAAAGTAAATGTCAGGCGTGCCTCAAGTGACCGTTCGATTTCTGGACAACTGTGCAGTTATTAAATGCTAAAATTCCACTAGGGAGACAAGGTGGTCGCCAACGCACTAATAAAGCTTTAGCAGAAATACCTCGGGTAGGTAATGATCGCCTAACTAAGAAAGATAGACTTCCATAAGCCTGGGTCACCTCGAGTGATCGCCAAAAGGGAATAAAAGGAAGGATATTCTTTCGGCTTTGAACAGATAAGGAATTGCTCGCCAAATGAGCTAGAGGTGTCTCAAAGGCACTGAACCATTACCAAAGACGTCACTATCTAAAACCCTACCAGGAAATCAAGCTCGACTGAAGGAACTTCAATCAAGCTTCGGGGGCAAATGTTGGGTACCGATAGTGACGGCCCAGTAAGAAAAGGCCTCGAAGGCCCAATAACTATAGAGGGGGTAAACCCATGACATCCGAACCGGATCGGCCCAAGTACAAGCCAAACTTGGCCCACCATCGAGTAATCCAGAATCGAGCCCAAAGTCTATAGAGACGCCAAAGGCTCTCAGACTGCTCGCCATTCTCTACCAAGTCGCGACCTTCCACTGCTCGACATGGGAGTGCTCGCCCCGAAGAGAGCCTTGCCTCTCTCCTCTGGTCCCACTAAACCGTTAATAACAGAGTGGCCAAAATATCCCGCATATCTCGGTCACATATTCGCTAAAGATTAGATTTGGTAACTGCAATATCTCGCAGTAACTGCCATATCCCACGATCCGAATCTTCAGCAACTCAATATACATTAAGATATTCAGTTGCCTTTATACGGTTCTATCTCTCTTACCCTATAAATACCCTTGCTTTACATTCGTTCTTTACGTTTTGAGTTTTATACACACATATACTCATTTAAGCATCGGAGAGGGACCCAGAGGCACCCCCTCTGTTGCGCTCCCCTACTTGCAGGTTCACCGGAGTTGGAGCTGAAGCGTCATCCCAACCTTGTCTGGCATTCAATTCACTGCCAGATCAGCATTCAGGATTTCACGATCCAACAGGAACCTCTACTGGGATTGAAGAACTGAAAGAGCAACCTGGTGGTCGTGATAGATACGAGGAAGTTGGACTAGTTGGATCTCCAATCGCTACTGTCGCTGGCTCGTCTGAGCAACAACCACAATCACGAGTCTTCGTCGTATGCCATCGAGGATACAGAGGGGGAGTCTTACTCTCCGAGGGATGAGTCCGGTTCCAGGCGAGCGTTCGTGTGCTTTGGCTCAAATCTGAAAGGTTCCGGTCCAATGAGAAGCCATTCGAGTTCGACGGGTTCATCTTCTTGCTCGTCGGACTCCCAGACATGGAGAGCTTTGGAGAGCTTTCATGGAGAGGAACTCAGACGAGGAGAGCTCAAATCTGGAACTTTTTCATGGTCGTCGGGGAGAGCTTTGGAGAAGAACCTAGATGTGGGCATATTATTTTTTAATGTATATATTTTTCACGGCTCAATATAATGAGCTGTGAAAAATAAGGATTTAAAAAAATACTTTTCGCGGCTCAACAAAAAGTGTCACTATAATTATTTTGGCGACACTTTCCATTTGAGTCGGGAATTATCACGACTCGTCATATATTGAGATGTGATAATTCTTCCGGCACATTATATAACAACTCAACTTCGATTGAGCCCTGATAATTTAACGGCTCAATTAATGAGCCGTTAAAAATACATTTTTTAGTTGTTATTTGCAATCTCTTTTGTAGTGTAGAGAGCTAGGAATAAGAAATAGATGTCAATTATGTTTTTAAAATTAAATTTAGTCAATTACTTATTTATATTTTTAATTTAATTAACATAATTTTAAAGTCTTTAATAAAATATTTTTTAATTTAATCAATCTTAATTTAAGTTTTCCAAATGAATTAATATAATTTTTTATAAGATAATTATATTATATATTATACATATTGAAGCGAAAAACATATATATATATATATATATCATTTCACCTTATTCATTCCATTTTCATATACAATTTCACCCATCAAATATTTGAATTTTGTATTTCATTTCATTTCAATAAAATAAAATAATATGATATTATAACCTTCTATTCTTTATTTCCGTATTCATATTCTCTTTTATTTATTGCGTATTCTATCAATTAAAGTTAGACTCGGTCAGTTATTGACTAGAAAGAACCAGATTGTAGACGTCAAAATGTTGATGAAGAGAAAGCAGTTTTCTTGATGGTAACTGAAAGCAAAGACGCACAATTAACAGCATAACATGATAGTGGCTAGGATGAGGAGGACCACTTAATGCAGGCAAGGACGGAAGACAAAGGAAGCAACTTAGTACAGTCATCAACGATTAACAGTTCAACAGATATTTCAATGCAATAGTGCACAACTCTAGGTGTAAATCTTGGATCTGATGCCGGACAACTTCAATTCATCTATCATCATATGCATTCAACTCCAAAATCACGTTATCTTCATAAAGCTTACTCATAACGATTAGAATCTTACTGTTGTAGTTTTGTATATATTCATTGCTTTCCATTTTAGGTGGTCTCCATTTTAGGCTTATACCTTTTAGGCTTTAATCTCAAACTATAAATTGAGATGTATTTGTGTACAGAAACATATATAATACATACAAATCATATTACACTTAACTTGGTATCGGAGCCAATTGAGACTAGCTCCGGCCAATCAAGAGATCTTTGTTCTCCGACGATAAATTCAGTTAAAAACAATTGTCGTCAACATGAGTGTTACATATCACGCAATTTTGTCCTCGATTGGTCCTGCTCGTATGAGGTCCTAGTTCTCCGGTGATATTTCAACGATTTGACACTAAGGTAGATCTACTTACAAAATCTCACTGTCAATGACAGCCGAACAGCTTTCCCGGACCTCCGTAGTCCCCATCGTTGTCGCGTTGCCACGCCGTCTCCTCGTTGTCGCGTCGTCTTCTCATTGGCACGCCGTCTCACAGAAGTGCCAAACAATTTGAAGAAGACAAATTGGAGAAGAATTGTTTGGTGCTTGCAGAAGAGACCATTTGAAGAGATACCCACGTGACTACCTTGAAGAGCACAATTCTGAAAATGACAGCACAAGTTGTATCTTTTTCAAAAAGTATGTATGTCATAATTTTGTTTTGGAAAAAAGTAGGTACGAAGGAAAGTTTTTTAGAAAAATGTTAATAGTCGCTATCTGGGGTAGCGCCTATTTCGTTTTCGCTACCCCAGGTAGCGAAAACGTTACTCGCTCAATTGACATGGATGAGGCTTTCTGCAGAATGGATGGGGCTTTCTGCAGGGTAGTTGTACACTTTCCAATGGAGTCGTAGTACACTTTCCAGTGGAGTCGTAGTACACTTTCCAGTGGAGTCGTAGTACACTTTCCAGTGGAGTAGTCGTACACTTTCTGCAGGATGGTTGTACACTTTTCAATGGAGTGGTTGTACACTTTCTGCGGTTGTACACTTTCAAGAATAGCTTCCTCCAAAATGGATTGAGAGAATGACAATTGAGCTATTAACGTTTTCGCTACCTGGGGTAGTGAAATGAACAATTTCGCTATCCACCACTTAGGTGTATACCTAGATTTCTAAATAAAAAATGTACATTTTTATTTTTTATTCTTTTCTGACATAGTTACTTTTTGAAACAAAATCCATAAGTTGGAGGAAAGCCTCTTTACTTGAAGTAACATCTATTGGACTGGAAAAACCTTATTGAACCGGGTAGCTCTATTGAACTAGTCACCTTTATACGTGGGTTGCTTTGCTTGCCCTCAACTTTTTTTATTTTATTTTATTCAAGGATTCCTTCAAGATTTTCATGGCCAACTAACCAGTTAATGATGTTTCACAACCAATTTAAATCATCCTAAGCGGTTCAACAAATTATAACCACCACTACAAGAATGTTCATCAACACCAACAAAAATAAGATCTTGTCGCTAAGATTTTGACAGTAAAAAGGTTATTTAGTTGTGGCATTATATTTTGTAACAACATACTGTATTTAGTTACAAAAAATTTACCAACGCTAAATCAAGTGTTTAACGTGTACTTTTGCCGAAACAATCTTGCAAACTTGAAGAAATTGCAGTGTCAAACACATTTCCGATAGTAATAAATACAACCATTTATAAAAGACGACGTTATTGTTGTTAGAATTATAAGTATGGGCTAAATTGAGATGATATGGATTTGATAAGGGAGAACAGTATTGATTTGAATGGAAAGTTGTGGCATATATTTGTATATCTTAATACACTTATTTATACTCCTACCATTTACTTAATTTCTACCTAATCTTTGACATTTAATGTAAACTGTTGAAATATGATGTGTAGATTGTTGACAACAATTTGTCAACAATCATGTTCATCTTTTGACATTCTATCAATTGCAAAAAAACATTGTTTAGTGTCTCAATATATTGATGCAATATTATAATTAACAGTTTCAACGTAATTATGATATTGCAATATGTCTCAATATGTTTGGGAGAACATGGTATGGTTGATGGCAATGATACAAATCAAATGGAGTTTTTTGCCTCAATTTTTCCTGGTTTTCCTAGTGTTGAAATTTGATGTGTAGATTGTTGACAACAATTTGTCAACAATTCTGTTCATCTTTTGACATTCTCACACTCCCCCTCAAGTGCAGTGGGATCTTCAATCTCAACTTGCACAGTACTGCGTCAAATATCTTCCTTATGTTGTTATCCGGAGTCATTCTTCTGAATAGTGTTGGTCTTTGTACCCTATCAGAGTCAGGGCTCTACTTTGTTGTGGTACCCTATCAGAGTCAGGGGTGCACTGAATTTGTTGTTGGACCTTATCGGAGCTAGGGCTGCTTTGTTTTGTTGTTAGACCATATCAGAGCTAGGGCTGCTCTGAATTTGTTTGACCCTATCGGAGCTAGGTCTGCTCTTTTGTGGTGCAACACATGGACTTGTCTCATCATGAGTCCTATGTGGACGTGCTGCATCCCTTCTTATCTGAGCCTTTGGAAGGACTCAGGTTTAACAAAGGACAACTTGGCTTGCTCTCCCTTTGTTGTACACCATGTGCCTTGACTCAACCCAGTTTGTGGTATATAGATGTTTTATAGGCATGATGCATGTTTTATAGGCCATATACATGTCACGGATGACGTTTGTCTGAATTGGTATCTGTCCGAATTAGTACCACCCTATCGAAGCTAGGGCTGCTCTGTTTTGTTGTTAAACCCTATCAGAGCTTGGGCTGCTCTGCTTGGACCCTATTGGAGTTAGGGCTACTATCTTTTTGCTGTGGAGGTGACAAAGACATTTTTTTGGTTCCTCTTCGGACAAGTTCTTCTCCGCTCTTCCACACTCCCCCTCAAGTTGAACAGTGGGATCTTCAATCTCAACTTGCACATTACTGCGTCAAATATCTTCCTTATGTTGTTATCCAGAGTCTTTCTTCTGAATAGTGTTGGTCTTTGTACCTTATCGGAGTCAGGTCTCCTATGAATTTGTTGTTGGACCTTATCGGAGCTAGGGCTGCTCTGTTTTTTTTGTTAGACCCTATCAGAGCTAGGGCTGCTCTGAATTTGTTTGACCCTATCGGAGCTAAGTCTTCTATTTTGTGGTGCAACGCATCAACTTGTCTCATCATGAGTCCTATGTGGACGTGTTGCATCCCTTCATATATGAGCCTTTGGAAGGACTCAGGTATGACAAAGGACAACTTGTCTTGTTCTCCCTTTGTTGTACACCATGTGCCTTGACTCGACCCAGTTTGTAGTGTATAGATATTTTATAGGCATGATGTCTGCTCTTCTTCTTGACTCGCCATATACATATTGCGGATGACGTTTGTCTGAATTGGTACCTGTCCGAATTAGTACCACCATATCGTAGCTAGGGCTGTCCTGTTTTGTTGTTGAACCCTATCGGAGCTCGGGCTGCTCTGTTTGGACTCTATTTGAGCTAGGGCTGCTCTCTTTTTGCTGTGGAGGTGAGGAAGGCATTTTTGTGGTTCCTCTCCAGCCAAGTTCTCCTCCGCTCTTCCACACTCCCCCTCAAGTTGAGCGGTGGGGTCTTCAATGCTCAACTTGCATAATCTTCATTGCTCAAGGAGTGCCATTTTTTTCGTTATGAGGGATCAAGACCTGTGTCATAAGGGCAATATATATATATTTGTTAGAACGGATCCAAGCTCGATTCTAAGCATTTTTTTTATTGATGTGTTGTGGTGGTTCAGGCTTGGTATACTTTGGGTTGGACATCATCACCATAGAGCCCAACCACAAGCATCTACAACCCAACCCACTTCTCTTTCGGTCCACTTCTGTTCAACCCATCCCCTTCCTTTAGTTTTAGCTGACAATTTCCAGCTTGTCATTTTATCTTCTTCTGTCAACTTCCAACATGTTGCTTTGTTTTAGTCAAATTGTCTTCCATTGGTAGCTTGTCCTTTTGTTTTTTTTTTCTTTCTCTTTTCTTTTTTGAAAAAAAAATCGAAATGAAGAAGCAAATAAACTAACACCACATACATATAATCATATTTACCGAAAAAAACATACATACAATCATTATTATTCTCCTTAGCTAGCTCCATCTTCGTATGCTCCATCGTCACAGACCCATCTCCAAGCAGCTTTATGAATTGCACCACCTCTTCCAATGGATTGACGCGCTTATCCTCATTTCCTATTTCTCTTCGATCCATTCTCATATAGCAACAATCGTTGCTGCTGACATCAATGCTTGCAGCAGCTTTAAAACCAGGATTTGAGCCCAAATTAAGGTTTGACGGGCCCCGTGCGGCGATGGGCTTTTCATGCATCCGCGACAGCGTAGATATCAGCGGAGTGTGGGTCGCACTCTCCAGAAGAAAAGTTGTAGTGGACGAGACCAGCCTGACTGGCACACTCGAAATATTGAGTAATAACGAGTTCGTTTTTGAAATCCCAGTTTCCGAACACCGAAATCTGGTCGCTTTTCTTGACGTTGATTCTGCTGTGATAGTAGTAGTCACCTTGATCCATGGCAACAAACAAGAGTGTCTATTGGGTTTTGGTTGGTTGACCGAGTTGTCTTTATCCGACATGGCAGCTCGTTCTCTTTGGGTTTTGATAGGTAAGTTGAAGGTAAGTAATGGGCTACGACAGATTTGGTACTAGAACCATTGAACATGCACTTATACCATGTTAGAATTCTAAATACAAGCTAAATTGAGATGGTATGGATTTGATAAGGGAGAACATTGTATTGATTTGAATGGAAAGTTGTGTTATACATTCGTATCTCTTAATACACTTATTTATACTCCTACCATTTACCTCATTTTTACCTAATCTTCGACATTTAATGTAAATTGTTGAAATCTAATATGTAGATTGTTGACAACAATTTGTCGACAATCCTATTCATCTTTTGACATTATGACAATTGCAAAAACCAATGTTTAGTGTCTCAATATATTGATGCAATAACATAATTAACAGTTTCAACGTAATTATGATATTGCAATATGTCTCAATATGTTTGGGAGAATATCAGAATATGCTGTGGTTGATGGCAATGATACAAATCAAATGGAGTTTTTTGCCTCAACTTTTCCTGGTTTTGCTACTGATAGTCTCGATGAAGTTTACTATGCCAACAGATGTAACATGAACATGACAATTAAGCGATTAACATTTTCGTTACGTGGGGTAGTGAAATGAACAATTTCGCTACCCATCATTAGCGTGTATACTTAGATTTCTAAATAAAAAAATGTACACTTTTTATCTAACATAGTTACATTTTGAAAACTTTCCACAAGTTGGAGGAAAGTCTTTGTACTTGAAGTAACATCTATTGGACCAGATAACCTTATTGAATCGGGCAGCTCTATTGAACTGGTCACCTTTATACGTTGTTTGACTTGCTTGCCATAAACTTTTTTTTATTTTATTCAAGGAGTCCTTCAAGCGTTTCATGGCCACCCAACCACTTAATGATGTTTCAAAACCAATTCAAATCATCCTAAGCGGTTCAACAAATTATAACCATTGGGCACAAGCTATGCGTAATTTTCTTAAAGGTTGAATGATTTGGAGATATACTACAGGTAAAGAAACTCGTTAAAGATGATAAAGAAAAGTATGAAACATAAATTGAACGTCTTGAGAATTGGGATGATGCAAATCATCGAATCATCACCTGGTTCACTAATACATCAATTCCATCAATTAGTATGTTGCATGACCCATTTGAATTAGCAAAAGATGCATGAGATTTCTTACAGAAAAGATTTTCAGTTGGGGATTTTGCGCAAATGTATCAATTAACTAAAGAAGTTTTTTCTTAAGCTTGTCCAAAATAACAAGTTCGACCTAACTAAACTGATTCTGGTCTGGTTTGAACCAGTTCAGACGAACTAATTTCAAAACCATACCAGTTTTTTAGGGTACAAGTAAGCCCGTTTAAAACAGTAGTTTCAATTCAATTCGAATCGGTTCAGTTCGAATCAATTTGTTTTTTTTAATACTGGTTTATACTTAAATTCAAATCAAACTAGCTTAAACCTATATAATTTTAGAACTGGTCCAAAAAAAAATAAACCAAACTGGTTCTCAAAATAAATAAACCACTAAACCACCCTAGAGATGCATATGTGTCTGTCGCAGCCTATTCACTTTAGTCCTCAATTTATTTTTTCAGTTCTCACTTCCATTTAGATAGAGATTTCGCAATTAAGGGATATTTCTTCTCAAAGGAGATGGGTGGAGCCCATGGAGGTAGAAGGTGAAGGGGATGATGTTTCCAAGATTGATTCAAACCCATGAGGGGATTATATTGCAACATCAAGATTGGCTTCCCAATCCATGAGGGGAGTATTATATTTACTCCTATGTTTTATCTTCTCCACTTTGTTTATGCTTTTTTTCTCGCTTTGCATGACATCAAAATTCATCTTTTTCACATTGAATACATACGGGTATTCATTATAATCAGGCAAAAAACAAAAATTAGGCATTTCTTCATTATTAGTTTGACTAATGATTTTGAGCTCAACATATTCTGATTTCCTAGGGTTTGATTGGGTGTACATCCTTTTAGCTTAGTTTCTTGATGAGTTAATGCATTATCTCTGTGGTGGTTGAATCTGTTGACTTTGAGCTGCTAAAAAACTTATCAGTTATTTACTGTCTGCTATGTGTCTCTTTTGATAAAGTTGATGCATTGTTCTGCAATTGACTCCATGTTCTTGCTTACCAATTCTTGAAGATTTGAATTTGCTTAGCTTCTAGAGAAAATAATGGCAAATGGTTCCTTTGTTTACCTTTAAAGGTCATAAATTACCATTACTAACAATGTTGAATCATGTGTCAGTTAGGAGTCCTCAGTCTGTTTTTCATGTTTCAGACAATTTTTCATGTTGGATCATAGGATCGGATCAGAGTCGGTTTTAAGTGGATCGGTTTTAGTTTGAATCAAACTGGAAGAATACCAAAATTGTTTAAAAAACAATAAAAATAGACAAGAGCATTTCGAATTGGTTCTGAATCGGTTCGAACCAGACCAACTTTTTCCGGTGAAACAAACCAGTTCTTTTAGTGAGAAAAAAATAATGGTTTTATTAAAACTAGACCAGTTCATGAACAATGCTATTTTTTCTTCATTAGGAGCATGGTCAATCAGTTAGTGATTTTTATTCGAAATTGAGTTACTTATGGGATCAATTGGTTGTCTGAGAACCAAAATTTCAATATGACAGCGATGCTCAGTTATTTCTCGATTATCATGATAGTTTATGATTGACTTAATTTTTTATGGCTTTACGTGATGAGTTTAAGTCTACTTGAGCGTCATTACTTCATATGTCACCATTACCATCCTTAGATAATGCTGTCTCTGAGCTTATTTCAGAAGAAACAAGACTATAAAATCTTATATCACCCATAAATAGCAACAATGAGCTCGTCTTGGCCACCCCATCACAAAAGCATATACCGGGAAATAAAAAGTACATTCACTCAAGTCTTAGTAATTTCAGACGTCGCTCCTCAATTTTCTCAAGAAGCTGTAATTTTTGTCTTGCTAAAGGACTTAAAATTTCAGATTGCCGAGCTCTTGCAAGAATTTGTGCTTCAAAAAGTAACATGCCCTCCAAAATGGTTGCGGTAGCTGAACTTGAAGTAAATGAACTAACACCCAATTCAACTCCAACAGAAGAACTTGAGGCTCTCGTCAACGAGTTGCTCGCAAAAAATGGATCTAGCATTCCTGCAATGTCAACATATATAAGGTAACAATTCTTGGTATATTGATTCTTGATGTGGTAATCATATGACTTATGATTCATCTTTATTTGCAAGCACAAATAAGGTCTCATCAACACCTGACATTCGCAATGCAAATGGTTCTTATATGCAAGCTTCTCATATAGGAAATATTTCGACATCATCTATACATATTCCATATACTTATTTAGTTCCATCATTATCGTTGAATTTATTATTTGTTGGTCAACTTTGTGATTTGGGATTTGAATTACACTTTTCTAATCATGGTTGTGACATTCAGGATCCTCGAACGAGACAATTGATTGTGATCGGGCGTAAGATAGGACGTTTATTTCAGTTAAATTCTTTACATGTTCACACATCAGAAATTGTTTCTGCATCTTCAATTTCCTTAGGCTTATGACACACTCGATTATGTCATATTTCATCTTCCAAACTCGACTACCTTGTTACCAATGATTCTCTAGGATCTCTTAAACATAATAAACTTGATTGTGTGTCATGTCAATTAGGAAAATAAAAAGTTTTACCTTTTAATAATAGTAATTCAATTGTGTTAGCATCTTTTGATTTAATATATATGGGGACCGGCGCCGCACTCAACAAAATGTGGTAGTTGATATTTTATGGTGTTTATTGATGATTATTCTCGCTTTACTTGGGTATATATCTTAAAACAATTGGTCTAAATTGCCTCAATTGTATGTTGATTTTTCTAACATGATTTACACTCAATTTTCCAAACGTATTAAAATGTTTCGATATAATATTGCAGTTGAGTATAATGACTCATCATTTTTAAGAACATTACGTTTCCATGGAACTATTATACATAGATCTTGTCCATGTACATCAAACAAAATGGTCGAGCCCAACGTAAACTTGGTCACATTCTAAACACAATACGTGAATTACTCTTTGGTGCATCTCTGTCGGAATCCTTTTCAGGTGAACTGCTCTCACTGTAGCATACACAATAAATCGCGTACCATCAGAGGTATTAGAAAAATTTTCAGCATATGAACGATTATATGGAAAACCTCCTAAATATGAAATGTTTCGCACGTTTGGTTGTGTTTGTTTTGTTCTTCTTCAAACACATAAACGTAACAAGCTACAACCGAGATCTTGTTTGTGTTGTTTCCTTGGTTATGGCATTGGACAAAAAGGTGATAGGTGTTATGACCATGTTTCTCAACGAATTCGAGTCTCTCGTCATGTCAGTTTTTGGGAACATCGAATGTTCTCCAGTTTGGCTAACAACAATATCCAACATACACCTATTTCTAATGATTTATTTGTAGATATTTTCCCTCCGTCCTTAATTGACACAGAACACTCAAATGAGGATCATAATCATTCTCATGAGGATAGCTCTGTCACAACTCCATCTGAGCCTCATCGATCAACCCATGTAAGAGAACCTCCTAAACATTTGCAAGAATTTTGTTGGTATCATGCTCTTGACACATTATATGAACCTGTTTCTTTTCAATAAGCCTCATATAACCCTAAGTGGAAACAAGCGATGAATGATGAGTTGCAGGCTCTAGAAAAGAATCAAACTTGGGAGATTGTTGACTTTTCCCACATAAATCAATAGTCGGAAGCAAATGTATCTATAAGATAAAAACTCGATCAGATAGTTCTATAGAAAGATACAAAGCACGACTAGTGGCGAGAGGTATTACTCAAGAATATGACGTTGACTATGAGGAGGCCTTTGCACCAGTTGCTCAAATCACTTCAGTTCGTACCTTGTTAGTTGTTGCTGCGGATAGACACTGGAGACTATTCCAGATAGATGTAAAAAATGCATTCTTGAATGGGGATATAATAGAAGAAATATATATGAGTCCTCCTCCGGGATATTTCACTCCAAAATGAAAATTTTGTCGATTGAAACGTGCCTTATACATACTGAAGCAAGCACCATGAGCCTGGTTCGCAAAGTTTAGCTCAACTATTATAAAGTTTGCTTTCATTCCATGTTCCCATGACTCTGCACTATTTGTTCGTAAATCTAATCGTGGGATCATTATTCTCTTACTATATGTTGATGACATGATAATATCTGGTAATGATGATGCAGGAATTTCATATTTAAAATTATATTTGCATGACCAATTTGAAATGAAAGACTTGGGTAATTTCAATTATTTTCTCGAACTTGAGGTAACTTCCTTGGAAGATGGGCACTACCTTTCTCAAGCTAAATACACCTCTGATTTTCTTTCTCATGCATGTCTTACTGACAGTAAAATTGTTTCTACTCCTTTACCATATCATGAAAGGTTTACTCTAGAAGAAGGAAAAATGTTAGATAATCCCACTCTTTATCGTAGTTTGGTAGGCGAATTAGTTTATCTCACTGTTACTCGTCCTGACATTACTTATGTTGTTCATGTAGTAAGTCAATATATGTCTGCTTCATGATCCACACATTTTGCAGCAGTTTTACACATATTAAGATATATAAAAGGAACAATATTTAACGGTTTACATTTTTCAGCTACATCAAATCTTCAATTGTATGTGTTTTGTGATGTTGACTCGGCAGGTGATCCAATAGATAGACGTTCAATTATAGTAAATATATTGTTTCTTTCTCGGAGATTTTCTTCTATCATGGTAAAGTAAGAAGCAAGCAGTTGTTTCACGATCCAGTACACAGGCTGAGTATCGAGTCTTGGTTGATACAGTAGCAGAACTCTTATGGCTTCGGTGGTTATTAGCTGACATGGGTATCCAATTATCTGAGTCTTCTACCATTAGGTACAAAGTGCCATTCAAATTGCACACAATGACGTCGTTCATGAACGTACTAAGTATGTTGAAGGAGATTGTCACTTTATTCGTCAACATATTCTTAACAAAGTTGTCCAAATCTTCTTTGTCACTACCCAGGAGCAAACAACAGATATATTTACAAAAGCTCAACTTTCAGGATGACTCTCTCACTTAGTCCACAAACTCAAGATGATATCAATTAATTCCACTTGAGTTTGAAGGGAGATGTTAACGTTAGAATCTTACCTTTGTAGTTTTGTATATATTCATTGCTCTCCTTTTAGGAGCTCTCCATTTTAGGCTTCTTCCTTTTAGGCTTTAATCTCAATTTATAAATTGAGACGTATTTGTGTACGGAAACATATACAATACATACAAATTATATTAAACTTAACACTTACGAGACACCACAAGTATGGTTACTATGGTTGATGTTTTACCCGTCCCATGAGGACCATAAAAGACAGACATTCATCCCAATTATTGCATCCCATAATGGGAGATACGACTCAACTTTGTTTGATTATCAGTACCATCAATTTTACATATCTAAAATTTGTATTTTGCCCTACTGAAGAATACAATTTTCTGTCAACTAAGAAATTATTGTTAGGTATGGTGGCAGTGGAGATTCAGGGAATAATCAGTTCGCTCGAGTCTTATCACGAATACAATTTCCTTATATTGATATTTTTTCACTCAGTTGAAAGTTTGCGAACGGGTTTATATGACATGTAACTCCTAGATACAATGACTGCTTGAAGATTTTAAATATCAATTTCAAAATCTCCTTCTCGAAAAAAAAAAACTCTTAAGATATAATGTATACTAATAAGGATAAAACTTTCTTATAGTCTTAAGGAAAGAGAATGATTGATAATTTTTTGAATGATTTGATTGTCTTATATGCAATCCTATTTATAGGCAATATGACACCCTTTGAATTTATTCTAATGGTCACAACTCAAAATGAAACAATGCATTCCTAAGTGAAGCAATGCATCTAGATAATTCTCCTCATATTGATATTCATCATATATATATATATATATATATATATATATATATTATATATATTATATATATTATAATTTATTCAACAATCCTCACTTAGATTGTAATGTACATATCCATTAATCTGATAGTTCATACATGCATGAAGGTATCTTTCGATTTAAACCTTTAATTAGTGTAAACATTTCAAAGTTTCAAAGAAGTCAGTGGTGGCCTAGGCTTAAAACAAGACTTCTTATGTCAGAACCAAAAATATCACACATATAAACTATTCAGTTTTAGTGAGAAGTTTATATTACAATTATCACTTTTACGATCATGTGCTCGATCCTGATTTTCTTGAACCATTTACAACAAATATCCTCAATTCGTTGCTAGAAGCAGCACCACTTCTATTGTTCATATAGTGAAGTTCCTTGTGTCTTTGTTATTTAGACACTTCATATAATTAATGTTTGAACTTCATTAATAGTAATTAACTCAACCTCTCTACATAACAGATAATACTATATTAATTTAGTATTAAATTCAGTCATACAATAACTTGTTGTTACCCATTAAAATTTAAGTTTAGTATTAACTAACTTAAATATCAGAGAGCTCTTCTTATAATTTCAAACTCTTACCCATCGTTTTGGATTGTAGAAACTTTTTACTAAGTTTCAGGAGATTCAAATTACAACACATACACGAAGCAAACTAAGTTGTTGTTTCGATGGCAACGTTTGTCATGATACAACGAGTCAATTTTACGATCCATTATTTACGCTGAGAGACAGGATAACTTGAATATTCTCAAAGGCGTTAGGTGTGTCAGTAAACCTCATCAGATTAGAATTACTGTTTAGTTGTAAAAAATATAATTATACCAATTTTGATATCATCGGTGCTATCTCTTTTTATTGTTTTAAGGGTTAATTACCTGAACAGTTACTTATGTTGGCAAATGTGACTGAACAATTGAAACTTGAGCCCAACTGTTACTCATGTTTTAAAATGTGACCGAATGGTTCAGGTTAGTAACTTCCGTTAATTATCCTCGTTAAACTTGCGCATGTGTTGTTCACGTGACTTTCTACAAACCTGAAGTTCCCAAACTACCCATCTCCTTTTCTATTTACATTCAGCTTCAACCTTAGTAGAACTTGGAGATCTGAAGGCGTGAAAGATGAGGTTGGAACAAGAATGAAGAACCAACGCCGCTACAGAAGAAAGAACAACTTGGAGCATGAAGAATGAGGATGAATTTGCTCATATGGTGGTTGACAACCGACGAAAGGTTCGTTCTCGGTTAAGCTCTTCCCCTAACCCCTGCCATAGAGTTTCACCTATGAGAATGTGTTACTGCAGTCTTGTCTGCTCCGTAAAATCAGTTGGTACATGGAAGAATTTTTCTCGTCGTTTCCACGATTACCCCAATTTTGAGGTAATTTCATAGTAGATAACCCTAATTGGTAACCCTAATTCGTTTTGCTTCACTTATTTCTCCTTTTCAAACACTAATTTGTCATACATTCTACCTGTTTGTTGTTGTTTATGTGATAACCCCTTTTGCTAGTGTTTTCACACGCTTCTTCGGTGTTACAATCACTTCCGGTCACTTCGGTTAAGGAGTAATATTTTCTTGACTTTGATGGTCTCCCTCACCACGATCAGAACAAAACAGACCTTGACCATTTCAAGATGTAAATCAGCCATTAATCAGAGGTAAATCAACCATAAATCAACCATTTAAAAATCGTAACAAATGGATGTAAATCAGTCATTAATAGGATGTAAATCAGTCATTTATACAATCGGATGTAAATCAACCATTTATAAGCCAGCACACTCTATTGTTACATTAAGATGTAAATCCTAACAAATGGAATCAATTGATGTAAATCATACCAAATGGAAGAGTAATTACTTGTCTGAGACAGACGGAATCGTTCGTCGTGGAGGAGTGTTGGAGTCGTTTGTTCGTGCCGGGTGGAATCGTTCGTTCGTGGAGAAGTGTTGAAGTCGTCCTGGAGTCCTGGAGGAGACGAGGGGAGTGATGGTGCTAAAGTCGTGGAGACTGTAAGAGAGACGAGAAGAAGAGCCAAGGAGTCGTGCTGGAGACAGGAAGGAGACAAGAGCTTCAGTTCTGTTCTCTTTTCTGGAGTGTCAATGAGATTGTAACAGAGACGAGACTCAAGAGTGCTGGTCTGCTGGAGTATATTTAGGTTTGATAAAATTCGGTATGGGCCGGTCCTAATCGGGCTTTCGGGAAAAAAGCCAGAGCTCGAGACTGAAACCGACCTTGAAGTAAAATAAAATGCACGCTCAGTCTTAGTCCTTTTCGGGCAGGTCTTGTCGGGAATTCAGTCCAGACAGGTCTAGTCATTGAACGTCTGTTTTGCCAACAATGTCCAATGTGTCGCTCCTACAATCGCTTAACTCTTCTCCAAAACCAGGAACTTCTCACAGCTATTCTTTTTCTAACGGTGGCTTTTTTTTACCTTTGCCTTGTTTCTTCATTTGTTCTTCGACATTTGCACTAGCCTCTTCTGCAGCTGGTACAAAGGTTGGACCTTCTATTTTTGTATTCTCAATCGTTTCACCGCCGAATTGGAAATGCTTTAAATCATTCAGAAGAATGGCTAACGTAACGTCATTCGAGTCATCACTCACATCTTCCTCAACAACTGGTTTTTTCCCCTTGTCAACAACTGGTGGATCTTAGGTCGTATTCTATTCATTCAGAACTTGCTTCTTACCAATGACTAGATTGGATTCCTTACGCCTGCCTGCTTTCGCTTTCTGGATAACTTTGTTGTGCACCATCATAAAAAAAATGGATCCTTAACACACTTCTCTTGACTCAATGAAGACATACCAAACACTTCGATCTTTTGAGAATTACCGTGGGACTCCAAAAGTTTAGGAAGATCTTTTTCGTGACTGATTACCATTAAATCTGTGTTGGCATTTCCGTTCGGTGGGAGGTATAGAAATGCACCATTCTCTACTAGATTGCATTATATTGTCGTTAATCCGGACAAAAACTCGTAATTCATATTCTCCCATAGTATGACAAATGGTTTCTTCTCACCTTCTTATGCATGAGTCCCACAGTGTCAAACCACTTGCCCCCGTGCCTAATGTATAGATTATAAAAGTGCTCTTTGTTTGTCATTCCTGAGGATAAGGAACAACACACTCGTAATGCCTAAACCTATATAACGAATTGATAACAAAATGTGAAACAAACGTTACTCACTATGCAGAAAAAGAAACAAAATGAACCCCATTAACAGCAATGACGAACAGAGCCTCACACTAGGGGTTAATTTTTCGCAAAAACAACAAACTTTTACAGTAAAAATCCAAACTTTGTTACTAAATCGACACTCTCCAACATACAACAGTTCATAATTCGCAAAAAAACACGTAACAAGCAATTGAAAAAAAAACTAACTAACCCAGATGCAAAGCAGAACCACCAACACTCAAAATCGAACAAGCGCACACAAATTGGAACTGATGTTGGGAAAACAAACTACCTTTTGTACCTGTAGAATTGTCACGTACGGAGGAAAGAAGTAATATTCAAAGGAATTGATCATTACCAGAGCGAAAAGCTTGCGAAACATTAAAAAAAAGGTTAGAATGGAGAAGAATGACACTAAACCAGGAATCCAAGCGAATCGGAAAATGGAAACTTACATGGAGAAGACGATTCTGAACCGCAATGTTGGTAAGATGGAGGTCTGTGCTTGCAGAGGAGGGGTCTGTTGCGAAACGGAAGATGAAAGGGTGAGTTAGAGGGAAATGAGAGTTAATGGGAAGTTAGGGTATGTGATTAGATGAAAAGGGGAAATGGCACAAAGGTGACAGGAGAATATAATTGTCCTTCCATTTAAGTTTAATTTGTTCAAATTAATTCACGTGATTTCCTCGCGACAGTTAGACGACAATATTTCATGGAAACTTCACGAAATAATCTTTCGCCCACATCCTAAAACTTAAGCAATTGTCGAGTTAGACAAAAAAAAAGAGTAACCGTTTAATCACATAGGACAAACATAAGTAATTGTTGAGGTGGTTTACCCTTGTTTTAATATAATCCTTTCCTACACAAAAAAATCAAAACACTAAAACTAATGATAAATAATATATATATATATATATTAAATTGATTAGAATGTATGCAATTATGATAAATAAGTTTTTGATGCATTTTCTCACTTCTAATGTCAAAACAATCAATTTTAATTAATTCATGTCAAACATACAATTCCCACTTCTAAGTGGTATGTCATGTAAATCACTTTAAAATTCTCCAAACCTTCTTATTCATTTTCGAGATAAGTTACAAAATCTTAATATTTTTTATTTATTTTACATGTATATTTATGATTTTATCTTAAATATATTGTATATAGTGAATTTTATAAAATACTTAATACATAATATTATATTTGATTGATAACAAGTATGAACATATAACAATTAAAGAGACTAATTAAGTATAAAATTATATTATTAAATAATAGTTTTATCAAATTATATATCAATACTGTTTACCTTATTATAAATAAAATTTTAATATAAATTTAACATATGAATAATAATAATAATATAAAGATAATTGTTTTGACATTTTTATATAATTATATAAAACTAATAGAAGTCATAAAACCAAGTTAAAAGTATTATATGAACATTAATATATTAAACAATTATGATTTTTTTTTACATATATTGACTCAATATATTTTATAAATAGAAAATAAATAAAATTTTGTTTGTAAATATTTGTACTATTATTACAATTAGTAAAAATACTAATTATTTTAACATTTTCATTAACATATTATATTACCCACATAGAAGTGAGAAAACCTCAAAAAATAACTTAAAATTATTAATTAATATTGTATTAATAATTGTTACTATTGCTTTCTAATAATCATTCATGTATTTGTTTTATTCATGTATTTTTTTTAATTAGTTTTATGAATAAATAGAAGGGTTAAATACCAAGTAGCTACCTGAACTTTGGACGTTTTGCAACGAGCTACCCGAACTTTAAAAATTCTAAACGGGCTACCTCAACTTTGAAGAATGTGCAAATAGCTACCTCCGTCCAATTTTCCGTCGGAAATTCGTCGGAAAATCGTTGGAAAGTCGTTGGAAAGTCGTTGGAAAGTCGTCGGAAAGTTGTTGGAAAGTTGTCGGAAATTCGTCACAAATTGGACGGAGGTAGCTATTTGCAGCTTTTTCAAAGTTGAGGTAGCTCGTTTTGAATTTTTAAAGTTCGGGTAGCTCATTGCAAAACGTCTAAAGTTCAGGTAGCTACTTGCTATTTAATCTTGGTTTTCTTTAACACAATTATAATATTGGAATAAATAGAATAACTTATATTATACACAAATATTAATAAGGTTAATATTATTTATAAATATACCTGAATTTTTATTGTATAATATTAAATTAAATTTATTCTTAATTAAAAATACTTTTATAAAATAAAAATCCAATAAATAATAAGTAAACTATACATATATTTTCACTTACTATTTAATATAAAAAAAATGCTTTCTAGAATGTATTAAAAATATTATTTCCGATCTTTGTCCGCGGACGTGCCTCTTCGAGATAGGATAAAGACACAAATTAATATATTCGGTAGTAAAATTGAGTGGGTTACGTCACGAGAGGAAGCCATTGTGAAACCTCCACTAGGCTCAGCTCAGATCTTTAGCAAATCCAAAACAAGAGGAAGAGGCATTCTACGAGTGGATCTGCTTCATATTGAATGGAACGAACTTTCAAAGCTCCGTCTACCTCTGCTATGGCTTCCTTGAGCGGCGGCGCGCCCTCTCGCCTCTTATCCTCCGCTTCTAAAGTCCGCGTTGCTCTCTCTTCCTCCTCTCCAGCTCTCTCTTCTTTCAAATGCCTCCGATCATCTCCTCTCGTCTCGCACCTCTTCTTCATTCAGGTTTGAAATGGATAATTCTCACTGCTTCTACTGTTACTGATGTTTGAGATCATTGTTTGCATATGTCACCATGGAGTTATTGCTTCGTGGCTTCATCACTTCTGGTTCTGATTTTCTCATGACCGCGTCACCTATTCGGCATTTCGATGAATGCTTTCAACACGATAATCACTTTGTCTCTTCAATATGTCTGAGTATTATTAGCTTGCCATTAATGTTAAGCACTTTGCTCTTGCATTTGGCGAGGTAAGCAATCAGTTGAATGCGCGCTGGAGTCATGGTCCTACTTGTTTTTGTAATCTTTGAATAGAATTGATGTAGTAGATCATCATTTTATCTTTATCTGGTATTCTTATGATGATTGCTTCGGTTTTGCAGAAAAGACCGTTCGCTCATGTATCCAGTGCATCCTACAGTGCGGTTGTATCTCCTCAGTGTGCTGCGTCAGATCCTGCGCAGCTGAAGAGCGCGAAGGAAGATATTAAGCAACTTCTCAACACTACTTTCTGCCATCCTATTCTGGTAATATTTCCTTTACTTTGTTTGGTTGAAGCTTTGGTAGAGTTCGGCTTTATGTATGCCATATGGTGTGCTCTGCAAAGTGACTAGATTTGCTGTTTTGAAAATTTTAGTTTCCTTTCCTAATTATTATCATTTTACTTGGAGTATGAAATAATGTTGCAACCATCAATGTAAGATAGTTTGTTAACAATATCTTCAAACTGTAGTAAAAAATTGCAAGCATGCATCATATATCTCATTCTAGGCCTTAAATTCCCTCATGATTTGTGTACTATATGTTCTTAACTGGATACAACCTTAAGATTAGTAAGGACATTAGATTGCATATCGTGCTCTCATGCTAGGTATTGCATGTGGCCTCCAGCTAAAGCACACTTAGAATGTGCCTTCTGCTACTTCTCAATAGTAAGTATGTACAAAATTTAAAATAAAAAAAGGTAGTTGGATAATCAGTTGGGGCATGGCTACATCATTGTCTCATACTGTCATTCCACTTTTAGGGCATCTTTTCATGAAATTCAGGCTTTGCTTTGGACTGTTTCCTGGTACAAGTAATAGAACCATTTTTTTATTTATTTATACTTTTTCTATTACAGGTTCGATTGGGATGGCATGATGCCGGTACTTACAACAAGAACATTGAGGATTGGCCTCAAAGAGGTGGAGCTAATGGAAGTCTTCGGTTTGAAATTGAGCTAAAACATGCAGCCAATGCAGGTTCATTCTCAACTACCTGTCACATAGCATTGTTTCCAAAACTTGTATTTATGTCTTGCTTAAAATTTTGTCCTTCAGGTCTTGTTAACGCTCTCAAACTCCTTCAGCCTATCAAGGAAAAGTACTCTGGTTTGACATATGCAGACTTATTCCAGCTTGCTAGTGCTACTGCTATTGAGGTCATCTTCTGTAATAACGATTCTCGGCAATGTAACTTAAACATATCTAACATAATTTGGCTATCATATATTTGTTTCAGGAAGCTGGTGGCCCCAAGATACCTATGAAGTATGGAAGAGTGGATGTTTCACGACCTGAAGAGTGTCCTGAAGAAGGGAGGCTTCCAGGTACGTAGTACTTATCTGTTTGCTACTCTGCTTGTTCCTATTTCTGTAGGAATAATCTAGGTATGCAACAATCGTGGTGATATACAACTTAGAATTGTCAGCAGTCCAAATTATTTCTTGCTGCATTGTGGGTCTGCTTAGGAAATGCTAGACAGTATTCTTCTGTCACAGTAGCTTGCTTTCATTTTGTTCTGTAGGTATATGTAAAGAAGTTGACCGATTGATATATTTAGAAATTAATCACGCAATCCGTCCAGTATAAACCTTGCTAAGGCCACGCTGGAGTTGACAAACAAAATTATGCCTTCCTACCTCATGCATCAAATAATGCCATCCCCTGTTCATAGAGCTAGTTGTACACTAAACTACATATTCTTTCTAGAATTCTTTTCTTTCACTTGAAGTTGTTCCATGGAGATTCACTCGGATAGTCATTAGATACTTAGGACACTCTATTCGTTGGTGCGGCAAAAGCTTTAGAGTGAGGATGGGTTCGCACTGCTGACCAGTGCAACTTTATGGGGCCAAGGTCATAGGACCACACTTAGGGGGAAGCACCATATTCAGCTCTTCGTTTCTTCTGCTTGTGAAGCAAGTTAGATTATCAGCAACTATCTTCACTGTTCAGCGTATCAATATATGCACTGATACTCATTTTCATTTCCTTTTTTTATATAAAATTGATTTTCCTGGTAAACTCAGATGCTGGTCCTTCTTCTCCCGCTGAACATCTGAAAGAAGTTTTTTACAGAATGGGACTAAATGACAAGGTAACATGAGGTTATGTACTTCTTTTATGCTATCTCAATAAACGTGATACCTATACATTTAGGTTCTTTCATGTTTCAGGAAATCGTTGCTTTATCTGGTGCTCATACTCTAGGACGATCAAGACCCGAGCGCAGTGGTTGGGGCAAGCCAGAAACAAAGTACACGGTATAGATAGTACATTTCCACACTCCATAAGCTGTAGAACCTTTGTTATTAGGAAAATCTGTAGATTTACGTTGAAATGCTTTCCCTATGATTTTCTGTTTGATTAGCTCTGGTGAGATGGCTTCGAGAAATTAACTTCTATCTGAGATTCAGGAAAAGGAAGAAACTCATAAAAGAATTAAGGATATCAAAGCAAATTTTTCAGAAATTCAAGAATGTAGACTTAGAGAGGAAAACAAGGATGAGTTATCTTTTTGTGGGGCCCCTCTGCAGGTTGTGGGGCCAAGGAAGCCCTAGGTAGAACCTTATTGTGCACATGCAGCAATGAGCAAACTAATGGTTAATTATCACGATGCTCCAATATGCATCTGTAACTACTCGTCGAATGACACAAGTAACTGGAGGGCATTGGTATCGACAAAAGATCTTACATTGATTCCATTCTATTGCAGAAAGATGGACCAGGAGCACCAGGCGGACAATCATGGACTGCGCAGTGGTTGAAATTTGATAATTCCTACTTCAAGGTTTGCAACTTAGAATGATCTTATATGAACGATTTATCTGTTCACATTCACAGTATTACTTACTGTAAAATTGTTATGTAGGATATCAAAGCAAGAAGGGATGAAGACCTACTTGTTTTGCCAACTGATGCAGCTCTTTTCGAAGACCCTTCTTTTAAGGTGAACACTTACACTTCAGTAAGATCTGCATCGGGAAGAATCATCCCCTGATTATAATTCCAAGAGTCCCTCTTATTTCTAATAGATGGTACTTAATTACTACCTAATACAGGTGTACGCTGAGAAGTATGCTGAAGATCAGGAAGCCTTCTTCAATGATTATGCCGAAGCTCACGCTAAGCTCAGCAACCTTGGAGCTAAATTTGACCCACCAGAGGTGAGATAATTTTAACAGGCTTGCGCATGGCACTAAGTGTTATATATATATATATATATATTATCTTTAGCTAGATGACAGTATCTTCAGTTAATTGCTGGATTAAAATGTAGAATAAAAGTATAGTTAGCAGCTCTGAACTATTTTTCTGTTGTCTGCTACTGCTAAATCTAACAACATAGGATCGTCTCCAACTCCATCTAATCTGACAGAGTGAGGATTTTGTTACGGATATGCTAAGTGGATGAGATTCTGCCACATAATCATCCTTTTCTTTTTATGGAGGTTATATTAAGCTATTTTTCAATGTTCTGAGTGAGATTACGGAATCTCAACCATTAATCAAGCAGAACTAAATCCTGATAGTGAAATCAACAGTTCTTTCTCTTGATTGGCAGATTTCAATCTCGTTTATAGTTCACTATTATTTTATGAATATTACACAAACTCAATAATCTGGAATTAGCAAGTAATTTTTTTGCTGTTTTTATAAAAAAAAAATCAACAGGGCATAGTCATAGAAGATGGCGCTCCACAAGCAGCACCAGAGAAATTTGTGGCAGCCAAGTACTCATCTGGAAAGGTAGTACCCTCCAAATAACTAGATACAGGTCTTTGAATGCCTGTTGCCTTTCAACAGCAAATTTACGTATCATTCATCTCATTTGCTGCAGGATTAGAAAACTGTTGTGTTTTCGTGTTCGACTGTGCGTGTCGTGTGCTGTGTGTTAAATAAATAGAAGATGAAGCTATTTTCTTGCCCTAGCCTAATCCTACTAGTCTAAAAAAGGATTAGGTAAGTCTAAAAATGGAGAGGAAAAGGAAATAAGTAGAGCATTTCATTACAAATGGATGTTGTTGCATTATTTGAATTGCAGAGAGAGCTGTCGGACTCCATGAAGCAGAAGATTCGAGCCGAATACGAAGGGTTTGGTGGAAGCCCGAACAAGCCTCTCCAGACCAACTATTTTCTTAACATCATCATTGTGATTGGTGTCTTAGCTATCTTGACATCTTTGCTTGGCAATTAACTTGGCATCTGCTAGATTTACAACTTCTCGCCTGTTAATGATTGAAATTAATGAGCTGCGAATCCCAAGTCACTGCTGACTGCTGGGTATATGATAAGTTTTGCTACCTGCCTATAAAGATGAGGAAAAAAATCACAAATGTATGATACAGCTTTAATTTCTATACAGTTACTCAAAAAATATGAACATAATCTACATTTTTTTTAGGGTTAATTACTTAATTGGTTACACATGTTTGACTAATGTTCAAAATGGTTACACATGTTTCAAAATGTGATTAATTGGTTTTGAAATGTGACTATTTGGTTTTTCATCTGTTCACCGTTAGAAATCACAGTTAAGTCACTATTTAGATACGTGAAATGATGAAATTACCCCTAGAATCATCTTTAAGAACACATCATCATCTTCAAGAACAAGAATCGAAGAACCCAGAAATCTGATTTCTGAGTTCTTGAAGAACCCAGAATCGCGTTTCTGGGTTCTTGAAGTTCTGTATTGCAGAATATGTTATCACCAAATGTGATTAAATGGTCATACATGTTTCTCTATAATGTGATTAAAATGTCATACATGTTTCTGTATAATGTGATTAAATGGATACTGTTATTTGAAATGATGTGATTAAAAGGTTCGACATGTTACCCACAATGTGAAGAATCCAGAAACAGCATTTCTGGGTTCTTCAAGAACCCAAAAATAGCATTTCTGGGTTCTAAACAGCATTTTTGGGTTCTTCAAGAACCCAGAATTGCGATTCTGGGTTCGCAAGAACATCAAATCGAATTTGATTCGATTCTGGTTCTTCAATCCTTCCAAGTGTTCTTCAATACAACTAAGGGCATAATAGTCATTTGACAATTCAACAATATGTTAAAAAAATTAATTAACGGTTTACTAACGGAATAACCAATTAATCACATTGGGAAAAACATGTGTAACCAATTAGTCACATAGCAAAATCAATTAATCACATTTTAAAACATGTGTAACAATTCTGAACATTGGTCAAACATGTGTAATCAATTAAGTAATTAACCCTTTTTTTTATTACGAACATGGCTATAGTTGGTCTTCATGCATGGATGTGGTCTTAGTCGGTAACACGGATCTCCCCTCCTACGTATATATATCTGCTAACATATGGTATGGCTTGAAGGCGTCTTTGAGTTCGGATCAGGTTACAGATGATGTGATCTGGTTCTCTGCGCTAGAGGACTCCCTTCTCCCACGAGGCACGAGCTCATATCCTTATACTGCGTTCCCTCTTAATACTTTTCTAACTTAGCTAAACCCTATCCAAACAAAAGAGTTCGATACGATAGTCGGACAGGATTTTGACCTACCAAAGCTTACATATTACACTTTGTATAAAAATTGGTTACGCTCTCTTATTATTAATTGTGTTTATAGTAAAACTCAAGTTGTATAAGTGGTTTCTTTTTATTTGTTCATTGGATTTGGCTCGGCCTAATGTAAAATTTATTATGGTATCATAGTTCGGACGGTGTTAGGTGTTAGTGTTATTTTTCGTTGTGGGTTCCCATTGTGTGCTTTGTTTTCCGTTTACTCTACGTACCAAAGTATGAATCGGGCATAAGTGTAAGATGAAGTTTGTTAAAATTAAGTCTCAAATTGTTTGAATTAAAAGTATCGGTATCGTGCTTTAATTAAAGACTCTCCTAGTGCGAGTGGTTATTGAAGCACTCCACTGTTACTAAATAGTTTTAGGATGGAACCAATATCATTTAACAAAAGCTACCTTGAGACAAGAGAAGCAATACCAATAAATACAATAGTGAACTATGTGAGCATCTTTGGGCCAAAAAAAAACACTGTGAGCATCTTATAATTGCCTTACAATCTATCCGGTTAGGCTATATTTCTTAATCTCATATCGCTATTAATTACCTTGAAACTGACAATTCAGACTGTTAGTTTGTTTCTTCTAGACTGTAAGCTAATTTATGAAAAATGGTAATATAGTTATTTTATTACTATAAGTACGCATTTTGCACGATACATATTTTTTTATGTTAAATATTAAGTGAATGAAACTATATAATATACATAAATTAGTTATTATATATTAGCTTTTTAATTAGGGATAAATTTAACCTAATACTATCAATGAAAAACCTAAGAATATTTATTAAAAATAATTAAGACTATTAGTATTTTTTTATAATATTCATTATTTCATGTCAAAATTACGAAGTATATTATACATAAAGTTTAAGTGATTTATATGTAAATTTAACTCAAAATATATTAATACTTAATAAAAATTAATAGAAAAATGTATTAATACACTGTTAATTAACATGTTTCTTTTAAGAGAAAGGTCTAAAAATGGTCCATCATGTTTGCACAAAATGATTTTCGGTGCAACTTGTTTTTTAGTGATGGTTAATGGTTCAATACGTTTGAAAATGATGGTAATTGGTACCTCCGTTAATTGTTTTCTAGTTTTGCAATTATGAAAAATATTTAATGGGAGTTTTGAACAGTCTAGTAATGGAGGTACCAATTACCATCATTTTCAAACATGTTGGACCAAAAACAATCGTTTGAGTTGAAAAACCATTTTCGTCAAACATGTTATACCATTTTCAGAGTTTTCCCTTCTTTTAATGATTTTGTGACTTTTATATATGTCATATGATAATCATTAGTATTTATTTTATTAATAGAAATAATATATTATATTTCAATTATATAGACAATATTTTATTTGTTTATTTAATTCAGGATATATGATGAACAAATATTTTCATCATATTTATTAAAATATATTAATTTTAATATAATATTGTTAACTTAATATTTATGGGGTGTTTAGTTTGTGGAATAGAGTTGGAATGTGGAATACGGATTCCGTATGAAGTTGCTTGTTTCGTGGAATTGAAAATTCATTGAATACAAATTCGGTGAGAAGTAAAAGCTCGAAATTGGTATTACTAGCTCTCCCGGAATACAGAATAGGACGTCAAATGACCAAAATACTCTCATGTTTCTGCTATTTTCAAAACGGTCATTCTTAATTAGCTTGCCAGTTCCCTAATACAGTTGAGCCACATTCAATATTCCTCAGTTGTTTGAAGTTCTTTCCATTATTGGCTAAATCAATAAGTTAACCTCTCACTGATCTGATACTTGAAAAACTACCTCTTATTGATGTTGTTATGCGTAGTCATGAGGGAATTACAGTAGAGGAGATATGGAAGGCCCACATTTTGTTTTCTATCAAACAACACTTGGTTCTTGTTTTTTTGGTATGGACCCCAAATTCTGTCTTGAATGGCTTCGGGTAATGTTGAGATCTATGACGTGATATTATGCAGTAAATGTCAGCTAATTTTATAATTTGGTTTAGGACGCTAATTTGACTTGCATGATGTAAATGTGGTCATTTATGTTAATGTTAAAGCAAATGACATTCCATGTTTTGTTGACATACGAATATTGTTATTTGTAATGGAATATGATATTTTGGGTATTGTAATTTATGTTATTAGTAATTATATTAAAGTTCAAGTAAATATAGAGTTGATGGTTATTGGTAAATATAACAGGTTGATATTTTAATTTACATTAATTCAGCTATTTACTGTTAATTAATTAATGATATTTTCTGTTATTATTAATTAATTAATTAATTTATTGATTTAAAATTATTTTACAATTATTAATTAAATATATTATAAGTTTTATTATTCTTAATTTTCGAAATTAATTAATACAAGTTAATTGTATTATATATTATACATATTAAAGTAAATGATATATATGTTATTTTAACATATTTCTTTCTGTTTCCATATATCATTCCACCAAACAAACATTGAAAATTCGTATTCCATTCCATTCCATTTCAACTCATCAACCAAACAACATCATATTATTATCTCATATTCTCTATTATTTATTCATATTCCATATTCCGTATTCCACAAACTAAACATTAGGGTTTTATGATTTTTATTAACATTATATAAAAATGTTGAGAGGGTTGTATTTTTATAATAGTAAACAATATGTTATGTTTTAATTATACATACAATAGTTAACTTATTTTGTTAATTGATACAATATGTCAGATTCTATAAATATATAACATATATATTCTAAAATTATTAAATTTTACCTTCGTAGTATTATTATTCTTTCACGTGTTAAATTTTATATTAAAAAAATGTAATTATAATAAAGTAGGTGACGTTGATGTGCAACTATTATTTTTATTAAATTGTTATGTAAATATGTAATAGACGAAATATATGCTTAATCACTCTATTTAACTTCTAATAGCAAATTTAATATGTGCAACGTTTATATTCATAAAATATGATATTATATATTTTATATTGTATAAATTTTACTATATAAAATATATTTAAGACAAAATCATAATATACAGGTGATATAAATAGAAATGATGAAGATTTTTGCAACTTATCTGCAAAATGAATGAGAATGTTTGAAGAATTTAAAAATGAATTGCATGACATGCCACATAGGAATGAAAATTATATTATTGACACATACCAATTAAAATACACTAATTTGACATTATGAGTGAAAAAATGCAACAAAAACTTATTTATCACAATTTCAGACATTCTAATCAAATTAATATACAAATAGATAGATAGATAGATAGATAGATAGGAACACTAAGCGTGATATGTAATTTATATAATACGTTAGTTAATAAGTAAGAAATATATATATATAAATTAAACAAATATATATATATTATATTTATTAAATGTTTATTATTAAATATATAAATACCTTTGTTGTGCATCTGATTTTAGCTCAATCAACCTTTGTAACTTTGGGTACAAAATTATCTCCAAGGTATGGGCAAATAGACTTAAAACCTATTTGTCAGATCTTATATTACCGAACCAGAGTGCTTTGTGGCAGGTAGGAGAATTCAGGATAACATATTGATAGCACATGAGATGTTCCACTTCCTGAAAATGAGAGGACAAACTAGAGGGGGGAGAGGAAGACCGGAATGTGTACTGAAGATAGATATGCAAAAGGCGTATGATCGAATGGAGTGGGACTTTCTCATGGAATGTTTGAAGAGAAAAGGGTTCTTGGACATATGGCCAACATGGATCAAAACGTGTATATCATTGGTATCCTATAGGTTAACGTAAACGGGAAGAGAACAAGGGTGATCAGGCCGGACAGAGGATTGAGACACGGTGATACCCTATCCCCTACCTCTTCATTATCATGGTTGATGTTTTATCTAAAATGATGGACTCACATGTGGATAGGGGGCTCATTCAAGGGGTTCGACCGAAACAGGGGTGTCCAACAATTCATCACTTATTTTTTTGCTAATGACTCCTTGTTTTTCTTCAAAGGTATGACAACCAATGTGACAAACCTCAAAAGGGTGTTGGATGTATACTGCAACGCGTCAGGACAGGCAATCAACCTTAGCAAATCCAGCATGTTCTTCAACGAAGGGGCCGACGAGGAACACAAGAGGGAGGTGGCCGCTATGTTGGGAGTGAGGACGGTGACCGACCCGGGCCTCTACCTCGGCTTGCCAACTATATGGGGGAGGTCCAAACGGGATGCGATGAACTTCATTAAAGAAAGGATCTAGGACAAGATCAAATGATGGAGGAATAAGCTTCTAAATAACGCGGGAAATGAAGTATTGATCAAAGCGGTGGTTACATCTATTCCGACATACGCAATGAGTATCCTCCAAGTACCAAAGACTTGGTGTGCTGAAATAAATGCGATGATAGCAAGATTTTGATGGGTCTCAAAGAATGGTGAAAGGAAGATACATTGGAAGAAATGGGAGGTGATGACAGTCTCAAAGAAGGAGGGGGTTTCAGGTTCAAGGAGCTCCAAACTTTCAATGCGGCTTTGTTGGCTTACATGGCGGCTAGGGTGCTCAAGGAGCCGGATGCTCTGTGGGTCCGAGTGCTAAAAGGTATCTATTTCCCAAACTCGGGTTTCATGCAGGCAAAGAAAGGAAGTTGAGCATCATGGGGATGGTCGAGCCTCCTTACCAGTCAGGATGTTATTAGAGAGGACGCGGTGTGGAGTATAGGGGATGAAAGAGCAGTTCGAGCTTTCAACGATAGATGGATCACTACATTGCCGGACTTACAACTTCCACATTGCCAGCATGTGGAGGTCAGTCGGGCCAACCAAATGGTGGCTACGTGGATAAGGCACGACCGGCAGGGATGGAACGAAGATGAGGTGATTCGCGAAGTGGGATCTAAGGTTGCTCAACATGTTCTTAACGTTCAGATTCATGCACATCGACAGGAGGACTCAATCATGTGTCCGTTTTTTAGGGATGGGAGGGTCTCGGTCAAGTCCGCCTATAACCATCTTCGGGAGAGGGCAACGAGGGGGAAGGGCCAACAACTGTGACTGAATCATGGCAGCATATATGGCGAGCGAATGTGAGTCAAAAGGTTAAGGTGTTTATGTGGAAGTTGATCGTAAAAGCCTTGTCTGTTTGAGCCAGTTTGGTAAGGAGAGGGGTACCGATTTCACCCCTGTGTCCGGGATGTGAGGAGGTCGAGTCAGACGAGCATATGATCTCGGGGTGCGGCTGGTGACGATGGGTGCGCAAGGAAGGGCCAACAACTGCGACCGAATCATGGCAACATATATGGCGAGCGAAGGTGAGTCAAAAGGTTAAGGTGTTTATGTGGAAGTTGATCGCAAATGCCTTGTCTGTTCGAGCTAGTTTGGTAAGGAGAGGGGTACCGATTTCACCCCTGTGTCCGGGATGTGAGGAGGTCGATTCAGACGAGCATATGATCTCGGGGTGCGGTTGGACGCACCAGGTCTAGCTGGAGACGATGGGTGCGCAAACAGCAGTCGAACGACAGCAGCTCACGACATGGATTCTCGGTGGAGGGGTGGCCACTCCTGCTGGACCGATCAGAGCCAACAACAGGGAGAATAGGTGGGAAACATGCATGGTCACCTGTTGGGCAATATGGAAGGCCAGAAGCAAGCTGGTCTTCGAGAACAAACAATTGAGGGATGAAGCGGTGGTGAGAGAGGTCAGGGACACAATGCAGGAGCTGTCTATGGTCACAACAAGAGTTCAAGGCTGGAACCAGTCGAGCATCATGGGTCCGAACCAAACCAGCATCCACGACCGGACAAGGTGGAGGAAACCAACTCTAGGAACCATCAAATTAAATTGTGATGCGACTTTGTTCTCCTCAACTAGGCTCGGGGGTATAGGTGTCATCACGAGAGACCACCGGGGGATCATATGCGGGGGCACGCATGAAGTAGTAATGGGAGGATCAGTGGATGAGATGGAGGCAAAGGTCATATTAGAATGGATAAAACTGGTGTTTGCGATGGGATGGAAAAACGTGGCGGTAGAATCAGATGCGGAGGTTGTCATCAACCACTTCAAAGGATCCGACTCCATTTGGAGAATTGATGTGATAGTTTCACACGTCTGAGCCTTGGCAAGGAATATTGGGATTGTATCTTGGGAGGCTATCCCGAGATTGGCTAACCAATGTGCGGATTATATTGCTAATCTCGTCAAACAAAGGGTGTGTCCTTTGAATTGGGTCGCTAGACCCCCACCCGGCCTTTGTAGTTTCTTGTTGTTAGAAGCTTCTAAGTAACATGTTGGTTTCACTAGTTGAAATAAATCTTGTTGTTGGTAAAAAAAACAACTATGCGAATAATAATATAAAATATAAAGATTAAGTATATTTTATTTTATAACAAATAATTGAAAGTACATAAGTTGGTAAGAAATATAAAAATAAATAATTATTTATATGATATTGATTAATATTTTAACTAGAGTTTAATGTCTTTATAAAATAATTATTGTCATATAGTTATACGAAAATGTTAATAATATTAGTAAAAATATATTTATTTTAATAATAACTGTCACTTATGTTCAATTATAGAAGTTTTTTAAAAAGTAGGTACTGTGCCAAAAGAATTTGAAAAAGTAACTATACTAAAAAAATATTTAGCAAAATGTATATAAGCGCTACTAGGGGTAGCATTTTTTACAACGTGCGCTACTTTGAGTAGCGTTTTTCAAAAAATGCTACTTTGAGTAGCGTTTTTCAAAAAATGCTACTAGGGTAGCATTTTTCATAAAACGCTGCTTGGGGCAGCGTTTTTATGAATTTCGCTACCCCTAGTGGCGAAATTCTTTTTTTTTTTTTTTTACATTTTTGACTTTTTATGACGATTTGATGTTTAATTAAAAATAAAAATAAAAAATTATTAAAATTTTTAAAAAAAATTACACTAAGTAGATATTTTAATTTCGATTCAAATGATGCAAAAAAAAAATTAAATTTGGACTTACGGATTGACTGTAGGCTCTGCCGTAAGTTGAGATATGAAAATTTGACTTAAACAAATATAACTCATACCCTGTAAGTCTAAACTGACCACGGTGAACGTCATTTATGTCGTAATTCAATTATCTACCTAGGGTAATTTTTTGATTAGAAATACAGTGATTTTGTAACCTAACATCGCTTGTCTTAAAATTTGACCAAAATAATCAAATGCATTAGGTGAGAAATTTAATTATGTAGTTACTCAAAATAAAATCAAAAACATTAAAGTGAGTATATAATTTAATTACACATTAAATGACGCTAACTAGACGTTAATGTTTTGCTTTTAGACTGGCCGTATAATACGATATAATACGAAGTAAACTAATTTAATTATGTATCTACTTGTTTTTCAACTATTTCAAAAAATTAATACAGTAGATACATAATTAAATTAAAACTATAATTACACAAATGACGTTGAACATATGTTAATTACTAAAGAGTATCAACAAATAAACATGAGATATTTAATACAATAATATGAGAGTTGCTTCAATAATTATATTTGAAGCATATAAAAATAACAATTGGAATTAGTTATATAGTGATAAAACTTTTAGCTAGTATATAAGAGGTTTAGAGCTCAAAACTTGCTAGAAGCATAAAATTTTCACAATTTTGGACTGTAGTTTGTTAACTACGAAAATATGAGATCGATTTGATAATTAGTTTCCTTAAAATTAGTAAGGGCAAATATGTAAAAAGCTATTGGGGCATTATAGTTTTTTTTTAAACAAAAGTGGTCAAATAGAATTTACCCCTTATAAATGGTATGAAATAGTTGTATATAAGATGATGAAAAAAAAGCTTGAATAAAAAGTATGAATAAGGAAAATATTATGTAAAACAATTTGTTAATAGATAATTACATAAGAAGTATACATTCAATCCATAGTCTATGTATAATATATATATATATATATATATATATATTAACAATATGACAATTTATTAATTTACATATGTGAGTAACCAATTCTTTTGAATAAAACCTATTAAAAATTGAGTATTAATTGAAAATTTTTAATAAAAAAAATTAAGTTTGTAGAAGAATTACAAACACATAGATAAAATGATTTATAAGAAAATAGAGAATAATCAGCCCAAAAAAAATTGAAACTTTTTTCAAGATTGAATAAGATGTTTTGAAATATTTATATATTGATATTATATAAGAAATCATAACGTACAATCTATTGACCAAAAAAGATTAGGTAAAAAACTCACTTTCTTATTTAATAGCATTCTATATATTCTAACCAAATTAATATATAAATTATCTTGTATTATAAATAATTAAATTGATGAGATTGCAATCCTATTGATACCATCTTCATTGTTGTACCACAATTACTTTCCAAAAACATTTTTCTGGCTTAATACAAGATTTCTTTTTACCAATAGGCGCACTAAGTTTCTTTTATGGTTACAAAATCAGTATAATAAATCATAATTAATTTTACATATTTGTAACCATTTATTTATTATTATAATACGTTGGGCTACTAAAAAGCAGCGGTTCTACAAAATTTCATGGATATTAATAGGGAAAAGTATGAAAAAAATGTAACATGTTTGCCAGAAATTGTCAAAGCGACACAGTTGTATTATTTGATGTAACATGTTTGATGTTGTAGGTATTTGATGCAGTCGTTAAGTTTCCGTTCAAAATGTCTGTTAAGTGTGCACATGCCATGCACGTGACGTATTTGAAACGTGAAAGTCCTTAAATGCCCATGTCTTCTTCATAAGACAGTTATAACACACCGAATAAGTAAGACTGTGTTCTCCATTCTCCTTGACGCCTCCAATCTTCGGCAGTGAGCTCCAATCTTCTCCAAAGATGTCACCGCACAAGTCCAGCAGCTCTTCTCGAAGCTTGAAGGCGCATGAAGAGTACCAAACACTTCATTGCTATTGTGGGTTCACTAGTCATGTCAAACCAGCTTCCACATGGAAGAATTTCGGTCGGTTTTTCTATGGGTGTCCCAATTATAAGGTATGTTTGTCGATTTCATTGGGTTTTTAACCTAATTGTAGAATGAATTTGAAAATGGTTGCCCAACCACAGTTGTAAAGTTCCATTCGAAACCCTAATTCCCAAATTTGATTGCAGAACCACGGTTGTAGCTATTTCGAGTGGAGTGACCCCCCAATGTGCATATACGGAAGGAGGGCCGTAAGAAAATTTTGAGATATGCATGGGAAGATCGAAGACGAAGTTGTTCTTGTACGTAGGAGGGAGAAGATGTTAATTATTGCTGTTGGAGTGCTTGTGGTCCTGCTTGTTTCTGTAATGTTAAAAGTTGTTGTCAGTTGAGCTGATTTTGTGTTTTAAGTTTGCGGGTCGGTTGTATGTTATTTATGTTTGTTAGTGTGTTGGTGTCAGAAAACATATGTTTTGTAATTGTTGTTTTTTGATGCAATATGTTTCTGAACTAGTATAACAGAGATGTAACATGTTTGGCAAATTGGTGCAAAATATTACCAACAGAACCGAATAGAATGCCACCTGAAAATCAAAACCTGTAACCCAAACCATACAGAACCCATACAAAACCTTTCAAAGTACCTTCATACAATACCTATTCCACCAAAACACATACTAGTTCATCAAAATCCACCAAAATCCGCAAAACACATTATAGTTCATCAAAATTACAGCATGCATGCACCAAAGCACATCAAAATACCTAGTATATCATAATATCTAATCCGCAATGGCATAATATATTCACTGAGTCGGGAATTTAGTGAACTTGTTTGACTTGAAACGGGGGGAACTCCTTGACGGTCCCGCCCTCTTCAAAATGATTTTTTTCCTTGTGGTTATTGTTTTCAAAAGCATATTCCCTCCACGGAATGGTCTAATTCCTGTTCAAGTTCTGCTGCCAATTCCATTGCCTCAATGGCTCGATTGTCAATGACGGCTGTCATTCTGCTTATTCATTTAGCAATTCCCTTTTCAGAGAGAATTACAAATGCCTTTGCCTCTTTTGTGTTTGATATATGTGTACCTAGTTATTGGAATGCAACAAAAATAAAATTAGCGTCACTATGGTAGTGCAACACGAGAGTTCCATACCTTCCTTTGACAGTCAAAAGCCAATTCATATACATAGGACAAAAAAAAACATCTAATTGCAAAAAAATAATAAATTAAAAAAGATTGAATCTATATAATATGCTTCTGTCAAAACAATGCAAATCATCACTTCCGCATAGCTCTGCTGAATATTTTGACCAGGCCTCACTATTAGGATCAGCAAGCATGTCTTCTACCTTTCGTCCGACGGCAACTACTCTGACAGGGTCAGGATAGATCTGCATCAAAACGAGAAATTCATTACATTCTGAAAAAAGGAAAACTGATATGACTACTAACTTCTTTTTTTTGGCCACATATGACTACAAACTTGAGAAGATAAAGAAAAATTATGCAGCTAACCTCTCCAAAAATAGCACGTAGACCTTTTATCCTTTTGGCTTCAGAAAGTGACACCTCTTTTGAAAATACTTCTAACTCATTCTTTATTTGCTCTTTGACTATCAACTCTACTTTTCTCACAAGTTCCGTATCAACTTGCTTACCTAATCAAACATACAATCGGTTAACTCATTCGTTTCACCCAGCAAACATCTGCAATCGGTTACCCACTAATCATACAAGCTGCAGAAGAGTTCGGTAAACAACGATTACACTACAAATCCGCCACCGTTGGAAAATTGGAAATATACAACTCTAAATCAGACCAAATCTTGAATTTATACAGCATGTAGGGGCTAAGGAAGTTACCTGGATGAGATAATTAACGGGTAAGGCGACGGATGACACAGAGGAGTCGATTGGCGATTCGCACGAGGAGATGAGTCGTTTGCTGCAATCGGTTCCGTGCGAGGAGACGAGACGACACTTCGGTTGTCTGAGGGGTGGCTTCAACTTTCTCTTCGCAAACAGCTTCTCATCGCAGCAGATGGAAGGAACGAGGACTTCGGTATGGGTGTATGAACAAAGAAGGCTTATGGAGGGAAATAGGTGTAGGGGTATCTTGGTCATTTACGAAAATATTTCATTAAAATCTGAAAAATAATGTCACGTGTCTGGCACATGCTGGTTTTTAACGGGCAAACAAACGGAAGAACAAACGTTTTCATCTAAAACCTACAACATGAAACGTGTTACATCAATGACCTACACTCTAAAACTAGTTCCATCAACCACCATTTTTTGCAAACATATTACATTTTTTTCATACTTTTCCCATATTAATAATAATGGTTAATAACCAAAAAACAAACCGAACTTTGATGAAAAATCAAACAACAAACCAAACTTTTGGAATTGAACAATCAACAAACCTACCTCAAATTTTCATTATGTTTGAATGAATTTTTCAATGTTTGAGGGAGTTATTAAGTCAACATTAGTTGAAATATTTTAAGGAAAGATTATTACGACTTAATAACTCTCTCAAACATTGAAAAATTCATTCAAACATAATGAAAATTTGAGGAAGGTTTGTTGATTGCTCAATTCCAAAAGTTTGGTTTGTTGTTTGTCAACAAAAAAAGTTCAATTTGCTGTTTGGTTTTTTCTCAAAGTTCGGTTTGTTATTTGGTTATTAACACTAATAATAATAATAATAAAAATCAATCGAGTTGAAAATAATCAGAAAAATTTCTGTTTTTGTTTTTTTACAGGAAAGAGGTAACCCTAACCCCTCTTTTTTCCTTGCCACTCTGGACCAAACGAAGACACGAAACAGCATAAAACGATGACGCGTCTACTCCCCATTGGTTGCCTTGACGTACTTGCCTAAAATTCTTTTCTCCCAACAAAAATACCGTATTTTAGGGTTTCCGCTACGAGATTATGATTCATCGCCCTCTAAAACAGTCTACCCTCTCTAGTCTGTCGTCGTGACGAAATCTAGCCAATGGCGTAGTACCACGTGGAAATTAACACCAATCCAGTGGCGCGTATCAACTGATTCTCTACTCGCAGCCTAGTCACGTGTAAGTGTGAACACCATGTCCTTTTAAAACCCCGATAGCAAACCCTCTTCCTGTCGGACACAAATCCTCCGCATCCACTTCCAGATCTCAATCTCATCTGCTCTGCTCTAATGGCGTTTCGGCATTTCCTCCTCGCCCTCTTTGTACTTTCTCTGTCGGCGGTTTCCTTTGCCGATGAGGCCGAGAAGGAGTTCGTCCTCACCTTGGATCACTCCAACTTCTCTGAGATTATCAGCAAGCATGATTTCGTCGTCGTCGAATTCTACGCCCCCTGGTAACTTAAACTTTCAGTTTGCTCTGTCGTTTGATACGGCCGCGTTGACTAGTGATCGTGCATCATCGTATTGGATGGTGCATTGAGAAATGCTGAATGATTCTGGAATTGAGCTTCGTTATTTGATCCAGTAATAGTTTGTGGATTTGAAGCGTTCAGATGCGCATGCATTGAAGAATTTCCTTTAGCTAACACGAGTGTTGACCTCAGTTGTCTAATTGAATCGTATATTTCACTATTATGTGATCTGTTTTGATGGATAATTCAGTGAGTACTAATGATGTATTAAACTTTAGCTTCGTCATTTGATCCAGTGTTATGTTGCGGATTTGAAGCTCAGAGATGTTGCATCCGTTGTCGAATTTCGTTTAGCTAACAAGTGCTGGCCTCAAGGATCTAATTGTATCATATGGTTCACTGCATTAATCTGATTTTTCATTATAGGGCTATTATATTCTTTCTAACAAGTGTTATCGAATTTCGTTTAGCTAACAAGTGTTGGCCTCAAGGATCTAATTGCATCATATGGTTCACTGCATTAATCTGATTTTTCATTATAGGGCTATTATATTCTTTCTAAATCGAAAGAAAAGAATGATGATGAATCCATTGATCGAAATGATAATGCTTGATGCCGTGTTACCTTTGATGAAATCTTTATTTGGGTGGTGAAACGACGATAGTATGTTTTATTTTGCTGTTTTTATGTGTTGGTTAAGTACAATCTGTTAAGACTTTGTTAGTCACTCGATTTCATAATTCAAATTTCAAAACATTTTCTGAGAAGTCACATTTAAATGTTCTGGAGCATTGGCAAAAATTGAGTTATCTTTAGTCCTGAATTCTGATTGCATTTGTACTTGATTTACAGGTGCGGGCACTGTAAGAAGCTTGCTCCAGAGGTAAGACGATTTGCATGCATTTGAGAATTTCAATCAGTCCATCTGTTAATAAACTTGTTGTTAGTTTATGCTTAAATCCTAAGGTTTCTACCTTTTCTTCTGCTTGTAGTTTGAGAAAGCTGCGTCGATACTAAGTAGCAATGATCCTCCGGTTATTCTTGCGAAAGTTGATGCCAATGAGGAAGTGAACAAAGAGCTTGCTAGTGAGCATGATATCAAGGGATTCCCTACTCTTAAAATCTTTAGGAATGGAGGGAAAGCTGCTCAGGAATACAAGGGACCACGTGAGGCTGAGGGCATCGTTGAATATTTGAAAAAGCAAAGTGGTCCTTCTTCTGCTGAAATTAAATCTGCAGAGGATGCTAGTGGTCTCATTGGGGACAATTCACTAGTCATTGTGAGTACTTGATAAAATTATGGTTTTCGATTTAATGTCCTTTTGCTGCATCAATCACTAATAAAATTATGGTTTTCGATTTAATGTCCGTTTGCTGCATCAATCACTAATGACCATGGATGCATTGATATAGGTTGGAGTATTCCCAAAGTTCTCAGGTGAAGAATACGACAACTTCATAGCTTTGGCTGATAAGCTGAGATCAGACTACGAGTTTGCCCATACTCTGGACGCCAAGCTTCTTCCCCGTGGAGATTCATCAGTGTCAGGACCAGTTGTCAGGCTCTTCAAACCATTTGACGAACTCTTTGTTGACTCTAAGGTATTTTCAGCACTCTAATTATGGCTCCTATGTTTTCAACCGTATGGTTCCCATTTTATATTGTTGCTGTGTCGTCATTTCATGTCTTTTTATCTGGTAGGATTTCAATATTGAAGCTTTGGAGAAGTTTGTTGAGGAATCTAGCGTGCCCGTACTGACACTCTTCAATAACGATCCAAGCCTTCACCCTTATGTGATCAAGTTCTTCAACAGTCAAAATGCTAAGGTTTAAATGAATGTTTATATTTGTATAGCTTTTTGTATTTTATTACTAGTAAAACCGTTGCTAACTAATTACTTGTGCAAATTTTAGGCTATGCTGTTTATGAACTTCACCAATGAGGTAGCTGAATCTATTAAGGCAAAGTACCGTGAGGTTGCGGAGCAATTTAAAGGACAGGGCATTAGCTTTCTGTTGGGAGATCTTGAAGCCAGTCAGGGGGCTTTTCAGGTTTGATTATAAATTTCTCATGACTTGTATATATGGGAGATATTCGTTTCGCTAACTGACTGTTTCACTAATTTCTGGTTTGGATAAATAGTATTTTGGACTTAGGGACGATCAAGTTCCTCTCATTGTCGTACAGACTAATGATGGACAAAAGTACTTGAAAACAAATCTTGAGGTTGATGACATTGCACCTTGGGTCAAAGATTACAAGGTGAAACTTTTATCCTTTCTTATGCTAATTTCGTAGGAAGGAAACATTTATCTTAAATTTGCTAACATGTATTGTCAACTTCGAAACACTACTATTTTGTTTTAACAAATTCAAAATGCAGGATGGTAAGGTAGCACCGTTTAAGAAATCTGAACCTATCCCTCAGGACAACAGTGAGCCTGTGAAAGTAGTTGTTGCTGATAGCATTGACGATGTTGTGTTCAAGTCTGCAAAGAATGGTATGTATGTAATTTCCTCAGCTTCCTTTATCTGGTTGATGTATTTTGCCTGTGGTTGGGAGCATCCTACTTTGATCTTATTATTACTTTGCTTAGCAGTTTATGAACTTAATTCTAATAAATGTGGGTCATTGACTTTGAGGGTGCTATTCGATAATTTCTCTCTAACAGATCCCCTGCTAATTCGAAGTTTACCATGATTTAGCCTTACCAGCCACCTGCTAAATTATATAAAACAACAGGTTTAAATTAATGAATGAATAGTTTGGTTTTTAAATGTAGTTAAAAGATGCTGCACTTAACATGAATCCTCTATTTTCTGGCTATGCACCCAATAGAATGCGTAATCCAGCTTCGGGGCCTTGGAATTAACTCTAATATTTGTTTTACTTAACAATTTGCAGTTCTCATTGAGTTTTATGCTCCTTGGTGTGGACACTGCAAAAAGCTGGCCCCAATCTTGGACGAAGTTGCTCACTCCTTTGAAAGCGATCCCAGCATTGTTATTGCGAAGTTTGTGAGTATATTACTTACTACCTTCTCTCAGCTAAGACACATTTCATCATTTTCGGAAGATTATTATTAAAAAAGATCACAAATACACACAAGAGTGCCAGTTGATGAACGATAAGAGTCTATACACTGTGGAGTTGGACTGTTCAAGAATTTTGAAATCTCTGAATTCTCCTAAACACATCATGATTCATAATTTGTGTTTGTGGTATTTATATCTCTTGCTATTTTTTTGGTTAACAGGATGCAACTGCCAATGACCTCACAAGTGATGCCTTTGACGTGAAGGGCTACCCAACACTTTACTTTAGGTCGTCTACTGGTAACATTTTGCCGTATGAAGGAGATAGAACAAAGGAGGACATCATCGATTTCATTCGGAAGAACCGTGACAAAGCTGCATCAACCAGCGATTCAACTCCTGCTGAAGAAGAAGAGGAGGCAAAGAAGGATGAGCTTTAAGAAAAAGGTACAAGGGGAAGTGAATCATCCTCTCTGCTTTTCTAATATTCTCCTACGAGGAATCAGTAATGAGATGGGGCAATGAAAAAGATCATTGCAGCGTATGCAATCCTTGTTGATGTACGTTTTTGAGTAGGCGATCTGAGTATAACTCATAATGTTGAATTTCCATGTTATGCAGGCAATGTTTGCTTATCGTGACTTGAGGGGTGGTATAGATTAAGCGAGGTGTACTGGAGGTGGGAGCTAAATCGGAAAAGTTAATCAGCGTCGGCTTCCTTTAACTGCTCTCGTACATTTACTTGTATTTTTAATTATTTAGTGTACTGGTAATAAAATAATGTGATGGAGTTTTGTTAAAACAAAAAAAATATTGTAGTAGTAATGGACACAAGTCATATTCGTGTGTTCTTGATATGTCGATGAGGATATTATGAGGTGAGGGTTCTTCATTGTCCAAACTTTTCTGATCGTTACATACTATGAGCTAATACTTGGGTAAGAAGCTCGCGTCAGTGTCATCCATCCTGGTCTTGATTGAGCCATGCCAGCCATACATAAATGAAGTTCTCGAATCTCGTTGGATTCGTGTTTTGATATCTTGGTAAGAACTTAATGTGGTTTAACATTGTAAGAGCAACCATAGTAAACAGAATAACAAGTAAATAATACTTTTGTGATTTGTCAATTGGCAAATGAACCATAATTACTCGATGCGATAAACCGGTTGTTTATTGACACTTCGATTAGACAACTTGTTATAACTTAGGGTTAATTATCAATTTGCCCTCTAATGTTTGGACCGAATTTAATAATCCCCCTTAATGTTTAAAATTTTATATTTTAGTCTTAATGTTTGGACGAAATTAAAAATCTCCTCTTTCCGTCACTTAGCCGTTTATTTCAGACGGTTTATGAAACATGTGCGGGTCACGTGCCGTTTCTAATTTGAAAATGACCAAATTGTCATAATTTCAATTAACTATTCATTAAAATCAAAATTTCATCCGAGATGAAGGCGAGGATGCTTACCCCGGTCGGACTTGATGAACTTGAGATTAATCGAATAAGTGGAGGGAGTATCTTCCTAATTCCATGAATCAGAATCCATATATTTGTGCTAAATTTTGCTCCGCCAGGATGACAATACAGATTCAATAACAGTTTCGACACCGATTTTGTTCAATTCAACCGCAACCGGGGTAGAGAAATTAAATTTCGACGAAGGATGAAGCGTATACCAGGAAATTGGTATTGTGCGATTTCTTTCGTAGCAAAATTCTCTCCTTCAGGGTATACGAAAGTCCAATCGACCAATCAAGAGATGGAGCCTCAGTTCAGAATCTGAAGTCAATTCCACCATCGCCCAGTTGGAGTCGGAAGTCCAATCGACCAATCAAGAGATGGAGCTCCGACCGTCGCTCAGTTAGGGCTGATTGACAACTACCGTCGACTCTGAGGACGGCTCCCCGGAGAACGGAGCCCCCAATCCGTTACCGCCGGCTCCGCCTTTCGAGGCCCTCGAGCTCCCACTCCGACTGCCATCGAGGGCGCGTACCCTATGTGGATACTCCCTCCGGAGCCGCAGATGAATATGTCACCCTTCTCCGATATACCTCAGGTGACGATACAACTGCAACGAGTCATATCGTCGTCATATTATTACTTCGTGCTTTTTCATATTGTCGTCATATCGTTCATAGCTTGTTTTCTGCAGTTGGTACTGGAAATGATCCATGATGCAATAGTGTAAGGAACATCTATCTCTGCTGATTGGGATGTGGATCTTGTGTAAAAGATCAGTTTAAGTTCTCCATCCAATGACTTTCACTTCTGTAATCTAAGCACAGAGCTTCAGACCTCTCCAATGGCGTTTGGACAGCTGATTTCTTCTCCTCCATCCTCCTTCTCCCATGAGGGCAGTTGTGTCCTTTTTAACTTAAGTAAAGGCACGTGCAGGGCACATGTTCGGTTTACCGTCCGAAATAAACGGCATTATGACGGAAAGGGGGGATTTTAAACATTAAGGTAAATTCTTAAATTCGGTCCAAACATTAGGGGGCAAATTGACAATTAACCCTTATAACTTATAACCATTTTGCATATTAAAGTTACAAATTAGGACTAATAATACAAAAGTTACCAAAACTTTGTTGTTTTATAATGATTTACTCAAAACTTTTTTATTTTTATTTATTTATTTTGCTACATGTACTTAATAGTTGGAGTAAAAAGTTACCTTTTAAAAAACACTAGACAGTAAATAACGTGAAAAAACTATATTATCTTTACAAAATAAAAATACATACATATGAGGATATTTTTTAAAATTTGAGAGGTTAACTTCAATTTTAAAATTTGAGAGGTTAAATTTGAATTTTAACTTTTTTATTAAATGAAATAAATAAAAATAATAATTAAATTTTATGTATATTATATAAAAATGTTTTATTAAAAACTCATACTTAACCTCCCTATTTTCAAAAGTTTCTACATTTTTATAAATAATAGTTTTTTTACAGTTTTGATTAGTCACGTGTTGTCACATCATTTACCGTCTAGATTTAACATAAAAATAAATTAAGGTATCTTTTAGTCCCAACTTTCAAAGTACAGGTACTAAAATTTGAAAAATCAAAGTCCAAGTAACTTTTATAAAGTGAGCGAAGTTTGGGTAATGGTGAGCAAAGAGAACACGAAGAGCATGACTGGACCATAACCGACCGTGACACGACTGAAACGATTGTACCATTTTCTAAACCGAAATCAATTGTATTGACTTATTGATCTTGGTCTTAATTTTGGCCATATACGTTTAAGACCACTAAAACTGCACCAGACCATTTAAACAAATAATTTAGTAAATAATTATATATATATATTTACAAAATTTGTGGTTTATATTCCTAGTTAAATTGTTATACTAAGAATATAATTTAACAAATAAACACCATCGACTTAAAACGAACACCTCCAAAATGTTATATTTTTATAATCTTGTTTGTTTGGAGTCCAAACACAATCGGTTGGAATGGCACACATGGAGCTCCACCTTGAGAAAGATGTTCCACCTACACATGCTTAACACTTCATTAGATAAGTTAAGATGACAATAGCTTTATGTATAATATGTTTACCTTTCCTTGATTCCTTATGTCTTTGTCTAGTAAGTGATAGGTAGAGCTGTATTTTTGGACTAGTTATGTATCATACTAGTAGTAGTACAAATATATGTAATAGTCATGTAAGAATGGTTAAGTTGAATGCATATCAAAAGCTTCAATACTCTATATTTCCGCTATAATAGTTAACATGGTATCAGAGCCGGACTGTTCGATCAGATTGATCGATTGAACCTTTCTCGGCATCATCATCTACCGTAGCCTACCGACATACCTTAGCCATGGCAGATTCCGAAGAGGACAGCACTCACACCACCGAGACTACCCCAACGGGTGGTGATCCGTTTGCAGCTCAGCGGGTGACGATGTTCTCGAACCTGCAACAATCCAACATCGTTCACAAAACCATCAGTTTAAGCGTCAAGCTAAACGAAGGAAATTACTCCCTGTGGGCACGACTAATCCGAATGAAGATTGGTGGCCAAGGGAAGCTCCACCATCTTATGGGTGTTCCGGCACCACCCAAAGTCAATGACCCGACATAGTTACAGTGGGAACAGGATGATCTCGTAGTATGCTTGTGGATGCTCGACAACATGTAATCGGTATTGGTTAACCAATATGCCGAATTCCCCACGGCAAAGGATCTCTGGAATGGACTATCTGCAACATATAGCAAAGCCAAAGACGGAGTCCAATTGTTCGACCTCATATGTCGAACCAACAATACCAAGCGAGGCCAAGATTCCTTAGAATCCTTATACAACAAATTACAAGGATTATGGAGGGAAATTGAGCAACGTCATCCAAATCCAATGGAATACCCGAAGGACATACAAATATGGAACACAAAGCGGGTCGAATCAAAGCTTTATCAATTTCTAAACGCAGTAAGTAACGATTTTGATAATGAAAAACGTGATTTGCTCAGGATTGAACCATTACCGGGAGTCGAAAAAGCGTATTCCACAATCCGATCAGAAAGGGATAGACAAACTGTCATGGGGGCTGTCACCACAACCGAACCGGAAGGAACGGGCGTTGGAGCTGGGCTGGTGGCTCGGTATTTTCCAGAAGCTAACATAGGAGGAGGTGGTCCGGGTCACGCCGCCAGACCACAGCAGCTCGCCGGCAAAGGAAAACCAGGCTGGGTCGGAGGCATTGACCGGAAAAACCTCTGATGTACTCATTGTGGAAAGCAAAGACATGACAAATCTGAATGTTACCTCTTAGTAGGGTTTCCCGAAGGATGGAGAAGCCAACGGAGAGACGGAACCGGCGCCGGAGGTCCAATCGCCACGGTGGCGAATGGTCGCGACGATTGGGGGCGGAGCACTTAGAGTCACGGCCACCAGCATCCTCCTCACAACCACCAACCACCGTTTCACGGCCAACCGAGCCAAGGAGGGATGGTCGCCGTGGCTAGGGTTCCGGTGGAACCTTACGGATGGACCGGATTCGAGAGGCCCGGCGGTCCTCATGCACCGTGGAACCAACAAGAGGAGGCTAGGCGTCAATTTGTGGCCGGAAACCATGGCCACGGCGGAGAAGGAGGCGACGACACAAATGGGCAAGAAACCCTAGCAGAGCTCCAATCTCAGAGCCAAGGTACAGGTTTATGGGGGGTAAACCGAATATTACCCCCTCTCACTTAAGTAAAATGGCTAATAGCAGCTGGGCCGGGTCAGGTGGGTCAGTTCATCACGGGTCGAATCCAGGAGAAGGAGCTAGGCTGGAGAGGCTGAATGGCCGAGCTGGGCTGGCAAAGCCAACAGCTGGGCCGAGCACAAGAGTTGGGCTGGAGAGGCAAGCTGGTTCGAATTTGGGTCAGCTCTTGGGTCCAGATTCGGGCCAAACTCGGTTTATTGGGCTAAATAAACTTGAAAATGCTAACAATATTGCTTGTACATTTTTTGCTCAAAAGAATGTATCAGGAAAATGTGGAAAGTGGCTACTTGATTGTGGAGCCACGGATAGTATGAGTTACGATAAGGATGATTTTATAAGTCATTCAATTCCACGCCGGGAAATGATATAGACAGCCAATGGAGAGTTGGTACCAGTTCAAGGAGCAGGAACCGTTAATGTTTCTTCAAATATTAAACTTGAAAATTGTCTATATGTGCCTAGCTTAGCATGCAAGTTACTCTCTATTAGCCATGTCACGAGAGAGCTGAACTGTATGGTGCTGATATATCCCAATTTATGTTTACTACAAGATATTCAGTCGGGGGAAATTATCGGACGTGGAGTTGAACATCAATGCCTGTACTATGAGGATGAAGTGACTCAACACGGAACTGAAATGCTTGCTCACGGAACAGTCACGAGGCAACAATAGTTGTGGCACCGAAGGTTGGGTCATCCGTCTGGGGGGGTACCTTCATAGATTATTTCCTAGTTTATTTCCGTCAAGTTAAGAAATCGTGTGTGAAACTTGTATTCGTGCTAAAAGCCATAAAAACTCGTATCATACATCTGAATCTAGAGCCAAGTCAGTTTTTTCTCTTATACATTCTGATGTTTGGGGGCCAGCTCCAAATAGTAGCACATGTATGTCAAGTAATGGCTTTAGATATTTTGTGCTTTTTATCGATGATTATTCACGTATGACCTGGGTATATTTTCTTAAAAACAAATCTGAAGTTATCACTAAGTTTGTAGAATTTCACAACTTAGTAAAAACTCAGTATAACACCAATATCCAAGTTCTTCGATCAGATAATGGTGGAGAGTTCGTTAATTCTGCTCTCCAACAGTTTCTTAAGGATAAAGACATTATTCATCAAAAATCTTGTCCGCGTACACCTCAACAAAATGGAGTTGCAGAACGAAAAAATAGACATATTTTAGAAATGACTAGAGCATTAATGCTCGAATCATCTGTTCCAACTTCATTTTGGCCTGAGGCTGTTGCTACGTCTGTTTATCTTATGAATCATCTTCCTACGACTGTGATTCAATTTCAAACACCTCTTCAAGTTTTATCAAGTCATATGAGTGTCTCCACATCCTTGACAACAATATGTCTTTGGATGTTTTGTTTTTGTTCATATTCCTAAAACAAATCATTCTAAATTCGATCCATGTTCTGTCAAATGTATCTTTGTGGGATATGGGGTCCATCAAAAAGGCTACCGGTGTTTTAATCCAAAAAATAATCGTATGTACACCACTAAACCGTACCTCTTTTGAACCGGTTTTAATGAACCCGTTCGAAAGTGGTATGGTCTTTTGGAAGAAATATAGAGTGGTTTGGTCGAACCATAAACAGTTCATAAGTGATAAATTGTATCATTTTATGAACCACTTTATATATATATATATTATTTGTATTAATGTTTTTGTCATTTTAAGTAAACCATTTTATTCATATGTATTTTTCATATTTTAATTTTCAATCTTTCTATTGATCTTTTTATGTACTATCAAATTATGTGTTAAAATTATCAATGTTTTATATTATTTGTTTATTAAAAGAAAAGGTACGGTCGAATGGGTTCGGAAGTGGTATGGTATATCACAAAGAAAGTGAAACGGTTCAGACGAATGGGTTGAACCGTACATTACTACATTTTAGGTAAGGAATGGTTCTTGAGGGACGTCCGCTGAACCACCCCTAATTACCGTACCTGTTCTGAACCGAATCAAAAACTGATTCAGAACCGGTTCGACTGAACCACTTTATATATATTAAAAAAATAATGAACAATGAGGAATTAATCAATGAACAATCAGGAACAAACTCAAAAAATCACCAGTCCATCAAAATCAGTTACTTACAAAGCACAAACTCAAAACTTTCAGATAAAAGTAATTACAACATACCGAAATACTCAAGTGATATTTGAGTACAAATTACCAAAATAATCAAAACCAATACTCAAAATACATATCTCATGGCAAGAAAAATACAATTTTGGGTAAAAGTAATTACAACTTACCAAGTGATATTTGATGACATTGTTCGGATATTTGATGAAGGAGACGGTGGAAGGATGGAGACGGCGAGCATGAACTGGCGCCTCCACTGGTGGTTGCTGCTGCTGGTCCACTGTTGTGGGACGAGCTACTGCGCCAAGAGCTGGACCTAACGCGATGAAGAACTAGCTTAGCTAGAGGAAGAGATGAACCAGCTAATGTTGAGGTCACTAGGTCAGAATCAGATTGAAGAGTGAAGCTGAAGAATTGAAGATTGATTTGTATTTCGCTTCGGTTATTAGAGGTTACTAAGCCCCATGCATTCCCTTCATCCGTATGTATTTTGATCATTCTCGAAACACCAACACTTTGCTAAGACCATTTTGTTTTGCTGCCCATTCGCATATTGAGCGTTGGTTGGTGTGACTATCATAACAAATCCACGCCACCAATCATAGCCGATTTGTAGGGTGCGGCAGTAACCCCAAGGCAACAGACACCTCAGTCTCCTACAATTTTCATATAAATGCAACAGACACCTCAATTAGTTTTAGTCTTTTGTAACTGATCTTACAGTTATGTTAAATTTATCTGTCGTCGCGATTTATAATCTCATTTGCGTGTGTAATAAAGATATACCATAGGCATATTTAGTATAAAATGTTGTATGAAATATTGCCTCACATGCTTTCACATTTGTTTTAGAAATTCAAAACAAAGATTGATTCTATAAAACTATATCTTTCAAATATGACGCTACGGTAATATCCATAAGAGAGAATATTATCTTTTTTTTTTTTTACGAAATAGGTTTTATAACATTCTAATACGTCACCTGATTACTTTCGCATATTTCGAGCTTGAGCTTAATTCTATAAATTTTACTTATTCTAAATATATATGTTATTACCATGGTGTACCATCATCACTCAGAAGTGCAAACGGTATTTCTTTAAGTGGATATTATGATAGTAAATAAATGTCAAACTTATATAAATTTATCAAATGATTATTATTATTTAATTATAAAGAATACAAGATGGTCGAAACATTAATCTCCATACCTTCAATACTGATTACTACATTACTAAGAAAAAACTGAATCGCGCGCAATATAAAGATTATTTTAGTTTATCAATTAATATTATTTTTAAATATATATTTATAACATTGTAATTTATAGTTTATTTAATTAATATTAATTCAATTACACAACATAAAACTTAATTATATATATGGATAAACATTAAACTTATTTTTAATTTTTTTAATAATATTATACAATATAACGATTAATTTATATTTTATAAAACAATTTAAAAATAAATAATTAGAGAATAAAAACAACTGTCAACAATAAATTATTATGAGTATGATGTTAATAACTAATGATTTTAAAAATCATTTATGACATCTATTATTTTCATATATTTTTAAATAAATACAAACTATTATATATATATATATATATATATTAGTTATAGTAATTATAACTTATATATTGTTTTTAAATAAATTTGTAATATATGTTGAGTCTAATATAATATAACAATGATATTTTATAAAATAAATAGGTCTACAAAAATTATAAAGAAATATTATTATAATTTTTTCATACCCTAAATTTTATGTTGCATATGTGATGATAAATATCTATATAAAATTAACATGTGATTATTATTTTCATAAAATAGATATAATATACATAATTATCATTAATGTTATCTTACATTATCTTGTAATAAAAAGATTTAATATATGCATATATTTGCTTTTCATAAAATATAAAATTTAGTAAATAAAATAAACTTATGAAAAATAATAAATGCACATGGAAATAGGAAGTGATTAATGAAATTTTGTAAGTTATTGAGAGAATAAATGAGAGACTTTGGAAAATTTTAAACTAAGTTACATGGCATGCCACATATGAGTAAAAATTATATGTTTGACATGAATCAATTAGAAGTTAAGAAATTGACATTAGGAATAAGAAAATATATTAAAAAACGTGTCACAATTTTACATAATCTAGTCAAATTAATATGTACAGAGAGAGATGGTCTAAAGTGTTGAATTGTTAAGTGAATGCATATAATTTTGTTTGTCATTTTCAATTGTGATGCACATATTTCCTTGATCTTACCAATATGAACAAACTATTACATGCGTCCCTTACATTGCACGCACAATGATCCTTGTATATTTATTAGCAAAACTAACAATTGTGAAATCTCATTCCGTAAAATTGAATCTAATTTAACCGTTGGTTATTATTCTAACTCATCATGATAAATTATTTAATAAGAAAAGTACCGTATCGTCTAAGAGACATAATAAAACAATCATTCTTTAATTATTATGATAAAGTTTCATTTCAATTATTTTAGCTCTAAAGTAAGTTTCTACTTTGCTAACGTGGCTATAAATATACTTTTAATATGAAGATGCCAACCATTCCAAAAGAAATTGATTTTCCCATTCCTGTCGATCAATTGAGAATGGCCCTTCAAACGAAACATGTTTATTTTGTTGCGGTGGTATTTACGATGACTTATTTGATTCCACACACATCATCATTCGAAGTAGCAGGAAGTCCAGGGAGTTGGGTTAGCTGTGAAAAGATTGTGAGTAATGAATGCGCGCGGCAGGTGCATTCTTATGCCTTTGATGGCAGGGAACGTGTCGTTTCTCTCCAATGTTGTGTTGAACTGGTAGAGATGGGCAAAGAATGCCACGATGCTTTATTGGAGGCTAACCTCAAAGATCCCATATATAAATACAACTCAACTGAGATAATAAAACGGAGCTCGAATATCTGGAATCGATGCTTCTCTGTTGTTAAAGGTAGAACACCACCAGAAAGATGTGAACGAATGCCTGATCCAGGATGCGAAAACCAAATTGTAGGAAAAATCTTCCACAATGTTGGTGAAATCAATGATACATGTTGTGGATATCTCATTCATAGAGAAAAGGAGTGCCACGACTCGTTAGATCGGGCTCGTATAGCGCGTGGTGGATATGAGAGTAACAAAACACAAGTTCTTGAAGGGAGTCTGAAAGCTTGGAACAAGTGTGCTTATATTGCGCAGAACATGCCGAATGTGAAAAGTTGCCGAAGTAAATTTACCGATACTTGTGGAATCCAGGTAGGTCAAAAGGTTTTGCTTAATAAGGGAAAAATTACGAAGGAGTGTTGCATTCAAGTTCTAAAAAATGGTAGAGATTGTCATGATCTATTAGCTCTTACCGACGTAGCTTTACCTCAATTTCAAGCTTATTCTTTAGATATTCTAGATAGATCTGCTGTAGCTTGGAACAAGTGTTTTGAACAAGTTAAATAAGTCTTAGTGGTATATGTATGTTCTATTAAATTTGAATAAGCAGTTAATAATAAAATATAATATTGGTATAATTTTTCTGTCTCATTATAATAGTTGTATGGATCTTCAAAACACTGTCATATTACACTACAAGAAAGTAGGACTATAGTCGCGGCGTAAAATCGTTGCTAAGTTGGGGTTTGGCACTTCTAAGATGACATGCCGCTACTAAGTGTCGTGCCTGAAAGCCCCGATGCTAAAGGTATTTGCACGGACAAAATGTCGCGACTAAAGGTCTACCGCTGCTAGAATGAACAGTTGTCTATACCTTTACCATCAAGTTATTGGCAATGGTGTTCATGTGTAATTATCGTAAGGACTAAGTGGATGCTATATAGTTTGTTCAGATATAAGGTGAATTCATGGTAAAATGAATCTATCAGTTACAACATATGCGTGTTGCTGTTTCATGTGTTTTGTGTCTAACATATGTGGATACAGTAAGGTTGTATTAACGTCAACAAGTATTTAGAAAATAATTATACATAAATAGCGTCACGTAACGTATAATGCAAGAAGATGTTAATACCGTCTAAGTTTGTGGTCGATGCAAGTCACGCGTGCGACCTAAATTGTACTGTTTGCTTGGTGTTGAGGTTATTGTCTACGTTTAGCCACAATAATTGTCGTTGTCTATTGTACGAAGTTTGTTGCAGTTAAAGAGTAACTGCGTCAGTTTTTTTATGAATGTATTTGCCATATGTATTGGTAATTAATTTTTTGATGCTAATACAGTTGTACCAGTTTCATAATAAATTTTTCGGATTTTCACCAGCTAAAAATTACATAATGCATACCACCTACAACCAACCATTCATACATTTCCCTACAAAGTGTCATGAACAAACATGTCAATGTTTGTCCTTACCAGAAAGACCAAAACTCAGCATAAACACACCACAAACACAGCACATTACCAGAAACACACAAAATTCAGTATATACATGTGGCCCAAAAGGACCAAAACACACAACAAACACAGACACAATACTGTTTAGATGTTCCAGCATTACAAAATGGCTCAGTCGTTGTTTCAAGAAAGATACTATACTAGGCCTAACCCAACTGGACATCAAGCAAGTGCAGAAGATTACCTAAAAACAACCTGCGCCATATGTCATTCATTTTAATCTACAAACACACCAATATAATAACTTAGAACAACCTCACATTAACATGCCTCAACAACAAAGTACCATCACTCAAACAAATACATGTTTACTGTACCTTATGGATCTGAATCATCGAGCATTAAACTGTAACTCTTCTTTTTCATTGATTCTATTTTTTGACAGCTTAATACACCTAGTCCGACCTCTCCGTAGCTTCTCAACTGCTGGCCTTAACCCTTCACCTTTCACCATTAAACCTTCGTTTGTACTTAATATCAAACCCACGACCATAGGCATAAGGATTCAATAACTTCCCATAGTTGTTGGCTGGTTTGGTTTTCACATAAACTTACCCTGTTCGGTCGCATGCTCTTCCACCAATGGATCTTCATGCTGTGTTTCTTGTGCTGGAATTTCTTCAACCGGCGTGTCGAATGTGTTCGGTGTCGTAGTGTTCTCCACCAAAGTGTCACCAACTGATGAACCTGAAAGTATAAAGTTAAACAAGGAAGTAAACCTATATGGGTACAGGATACAACTCTCTCATGTCTTGTAAGCCACAAAGGTTTGGAGGAAGTAAACCTACTTGGTGCTGCGCGGGAGAGTTTCTGGGGTAACTTCCGAGTTAGGATTGACTTAACGTTGGTACTATTGTTCTTCATTCTTCTAGTTCCCACCATTGTCACGACTATGTTAAACACTTCTATGGAAGTCCTTCCAAACGGTGAGTATGTGGAGGAACATAGATGAATAGGTAAGGACCATAAAGTTGCTGACATATTATGGTGACAACCGATCGAAGAAACCCTAACAAGGCATGCATCTTCCAAACTGTGGCTAATCTTGATTTCCAAAGGTTTGGCATATTAAAGTTTCAATTTTTAACGGACTGTCATGGAGTAAAAGGTAACAACAACACATCATTTGCAAAACTAACCTAAGTCTGACCTTAGTTGTTGTAGTTAGAAAAGGACGATTCATGAATGTCCGACTCCTGACACTGTTGTTCAAGTTTCTTCAAAGTAGGCAGATGGAATAGCAAGAAGATGAATTGTACCTTTGGTAATAGAGTTGCAGGACTTCTTGAAGATTAACCCTACCTTTAAATCGTCGGAGGAGAGGAAGAGAGGAACTTTCGGTGAAAAATGGAGAGTCCAAACCCAAGGACGTGGGTATAAGGAGTTTGATTCTTCCAAGCCATTATTTGGAGATATAATAGAACCAGGAGTAACCCAATTAGTATTACTAACCTCCGGAATATTCGTCGGGGTTGACGGGGTTGAAGCATCGGAGACCTGTAAGATGGGAGATAATGTCTCGGTGGTTCCACCAACTTTCCCTGTTGGAACTATCTGAGGAAACACCGGAGTAGTCACAGTAGTATGGATCAGCCAATCTAATGGAGTACGATAAAAAATCGTACCAAACATGTTGAGATTGATCGATATTTTATAAAGGAGAACTTAGTGAATGGAACTATTGTGATTCCATTTGTTCGTTCTGAAGATCAACTTGTAGATATACTCACCAAAGTTGTCAACGGAACAAATTTCAGAAACGTGTTGTGCAAGTTAAATATTGGAGATCCTACTATTTAACTTGAGGGGGAGTGTTGGAATGGAACACATGGAGCTCCACCTTGAGAAAGATGCTCCACCTACATATGCTTAACACTTCATTAGATAAGTTAAGATGACAATAGCTTTATGTATAATATGTTTACCTTTCCTTGATTCCTTATGTCTTTGTCTAGTAAGTCATAGGTAGAGCTGTATTTTTGGACTAGTTATGTATCATACTAGTAGTACAAATAGATGTAATAGTTATGTAAGAATGTTAAGTTGAATGCATATCAAAAGCTTCAATACTCTATATTTCCGCTATAATAGTTAACACAATCATCTCCAATGACCGAGACCCCAAACACAATTCTTATATTCAAAATTGGAAACACGACACCTACCGCAATGACTGAGACTTGTTGTCCTTATGAGAAAAATTGATAAAAGTTAGTCCCCACTCTAACTTTATCTTCTTAATGTGTAATCCCAAGTACCCATAGTAATACGACACATTTGAGTCTGTTTAGACCAAACTTATATGATATCTTGTTGCATATTTGTGTGTTAGGAATTTGAATATGTTGGTATTAAATACTTATATAATACTGGTATTGTATTTTGAATTGAAAAAATTTAGTTAGAAACTTTGTTATGTTGGTTTTGTTGAATATTTAGGATTTTGGAAAAGAAAGTCTGTCTAGGGTCGGTAACGTTCCGAGTGAAACAAGTTCGACTCCGACGAGTTTTTTGTAATGCTCTATTTTCTATTTTGGTACTAAAGTGAAGCGTTCTCAAATTTTAGGTTCATACTTTTTTTCTCAAAGAAAAATATACTTAGACCAGCCCAAAGGCCAAAATCACCCTTTGTCTCGTACTACTGACTATTGAGTTAGTCGTTGAAGGTCGTGTTTTTTTTGGGAAAAAACAAATCACCTAAATATACAATTTAATTTAAGCTAGTGTCTGATTATGAGTTTTTTCAAAAAGTAATCAGTGTACAAAAATAAATTTAAAAAAGTAAATATACTGAAAAAAAATTTAGTAAAATGTATATAAGCGCTACTTTGTGTAGCGTTTGTTGAAAAACGCTACTAGAGGTAGCGTTTTTCATGAAACGCTACCTCTAGATTGTGTCCATTGCTGTAAATGTAAATTGTTGTAAATTGTCGTTTGAATGTATATACAATAAAATTTCTACAGATGTGATATAAGTTGACCAATGTATACGTATTAATAAGGTAGTAAAACTGATAATGATTTCGGCTGCATTCTTCTGTTTTCTGGTCGGGTATGTCCCAGCAAGCCTCTATTTTGCTGCTCATCCCTGCTACATCCTGTTGTTGCATTTTGCCCAGCAATCACTGTTGTATACTGAACCAGGTTCATTAGTTGGTCCATTAAGCTCTCTGATTCTTCTTTTAATTGTTTCTGTAGTATAAATTCATAGCCCAACTTACGACCCAAATGACCCAAGTATCACCGGTCATCTACGGGTTGAGTCAAAATGACCCATGGGTCAAAAACCTTAACCCAAATACTACCCGTGGGTGGGTCACCCACGACTTGGGTCAGGTTTTGCCACCCTTACTTGATTCGTAAATAATTCGATAAAATAAATTATTGACAAACCATAAAAATAAGGTCCTACTTAAAATTTTGTTGCAGGGCGAACATGACAACTTAATGTTGTGGTGGAGATGAACATGTCCTCTACATTATCAGACCGAAGCCCTATTCTATTCGGACGAAGCCCACTCGTGCTGCAAATATCTATGTTTGACCCGGTGTCCAAGCATTCAACACCTTCAGCATCGGCACATTACCCCTCTTTGAAGCAAATGTCATTCGAAATTATGATGATATGACAACACGATCCCACCATTTCTGCAGCTCCCTGTAATTTACCGTGCAATCACTCCTTATACCCACGTCCTTGGGTTTGGACTCTCCATTTTTCACCGAAAGTTCCTCTCTTCCTCTCCTCCGACGATTTAAAGGTAGGGTTAATCTTCAAGAAGTCCTGCAACTCTATTACCAAAGGTACAATTCATCTTCTTGCTATTCCATCTGCCTACTTTGAAGAAACTTGAACAACAGTGTCAGGAGTCGGACATTCATGAATCGTCCTTTTCTAACTACAACAACTAAGGTCAGACTTAGGTTAGTTTTGCAAATGATGTGTTGTTGTTACCTTTTACTCCATGACAGTCCGTTAAAAATTGAAACTTTAATATGCCAAACCTTTGGAAATCAAGATTAGCCACAGTTTGGAAGATGCATGCCTTGTTAGGGTTTCTTCGATCGGTTGTCACCATAATATGTCAGCAACTTTATGGTCCTTACCTATTCATCTATGTTCCTCCACATACTCACCGTTTGGAAGGACTTCCATAGAAGTGTTTAACATAGTCGTGACAATGGTGGGAACTAGAAGAATGAAGAACAATAGTACCAACGTTAAGTCAATCCTAACTCGGAAGTTACCCCAGAAACTCTCCCGCGCAGCACCAAGTAGGTTTACTTCCTCCAAACCTTTGTGGCTTACAAGACATGAGAGAGTTGTATCCTGTACCCATATAGGTTTACTTCCTTGTTTAACTTTATACTTTCAGGTTCATCAGTTGGTGACACTTTGGTGGAGAACACTACGACACCGAACACATTCGACACGCCGGTTGAAGAAATTCCAGCACAAGAAACACAGCATGAAGATCCATTGGTGGAAGAGCATGCGACCGAACAGGGTAAGTTTATGTGAAAACCAAACCAGCCAACAACTATGGGAAGTTATTGAATCCTTATGCCTATGGTCGCGGGTTTGATATTAAGTACAAACGAAGGTTTAATGGTGAAAGGTGAAGGGTTAAGGCCAGCAGTTGAGAAGCTACGGAGAGGTCGGACTAGGTGTATTAAGCTGTCAAAAAATAGAATCAATGAAAAAGAAGAGTTACAGTTTAATGCTCGATGATTCAGATCCATAAGGTACAGTAAACATGTATTTGTTTGAGTGATGGTACTTTGTTGTTGAGGCATGTTAATGTGAGGTTGTTCTAAGTTATTATATTGGTGTGTTTGTAGATTAAAATGAATGACATATGGCGCAGGTTGTTTTTAGGTAATCTTCTGCACTTGCTTGATGTCCAGTTGGGTTAGGCCTAGTATAGTATCTTTCTTGAAACAACGACTGTGCCATTTTGTAATGCTGGAACATCTAAACAGTATTGTGTCTGTGTTTGTTGTGTGTTTTGGTCCTTTTGGGCCACATGTATATACTGAATTTTGTGTGTTTCTGGTAATGTGCTGTGTTTGTGGTGTGTTTATGCTGAGTTTTGGTCTTTCTGGTAAGGACAAACATTGACATGTTTGTTCATGACACTTTGTAGGGAAATGTATGAATGGTTGGTTGTAGGTGGTATGCATTATGTAATTTTTAGCTGGTGAAAATCCGAAAAATTTATTATGAAACTGGTACAACTGTATTAGCATCAAAAAATTAATTACCAATACATATGGCAAATACATTCATAAAAAAACTGACGCAGTTACTCTTTAACTGCAACAAACTTCGTACAATAGACAACGACAATTATTGTGGCTAAACGTAGACAATAACCTCAACACCAAGCAAACAGTACAATTTAGGTCGCACGCGTGACTTGCATCGACCACAAACTTAGACGGTATTAACATCTTCTTGCATTATACGTTACGTGACGCTATTTATGTATAATTATTTTCTAAATACTTGTTGACGTTAATACAACCTTACTGTATCCACATATGTTAGACACAAAACACATGAAACAGCAACACGCATATGTTGTAACTGATAGATTCATTTTACCATGAATTCACCTTATATCTGAACAAACTATATAGCATCCACTTAGTCCTTACGATAATTACACATGAACACCATTGCCAATAACTTGATGGTAAAGGTATAGACAACTGTTCATTCTAGCAGCGGTAGACCTTTAGTCGCGACATTTTGTCCGTGCAAATACCTTTAGCATCGGGGCTTTCAGGCACGACACTTAGTAGCGGCATGTCATCTTAGAAGTGCCAAACCCCAACTTAGCAACGATTTTACGCCGCGACTATAGTCCTACTTTCTTGTAGTGTAATATGACAGTGTTTTGAAGATCCATACAACTATTATAATGAGACAGAAAAATTATACCAATATTATATTTTATTATTAACTGCTTATTCAAATTTAATAGAACATACATATACCACTAAGACTTATTTAACTTGTTCAAAACACTTGTTCCAAGCTACAGCAGATCTATCTAGAATATCTAAAGAATAAGCTTGAAATTGAGGTAAAGCTACGTCGGTAAGAGCTAATAGATCATGACAATCTCTACCATTTTTTAGAACTTGAATGCAACACTCCTTCGTAATTTTTCCCTTATTAAGCAAAACCTTTTGACCTACCTGGATTCCACAAGTATCGGTAAATTTACTTCGGCAACTTTTCACATTCGGCATGTTCTGCGCAATATAAGCACACTTGTTCCAAGCTTTCAGACTCCCTTCAAGAACTTGTGTTTTGTTACTCTCATATCCACCACGCGCTATACGAGCCCGATCTAACGAGTCGTGGCACTCCTTTTCTCTATGAATGAGATATCCACAACATGTATCATTGATTTCACCAACATTGTGGAAGATTTTTCCTACAATTTGGTTTTCGCATCCTGGATCAGGCATTCGTTCACATCTTTCTGGTGGTGTTCTACCTTTAACAACAGAGAAGCATCGATTCCAGATATTCGAGCTCCGTTTTATTATCTCAGTTGAGTTGTATTTATATATGGTATCTTTGAGGTTAGCCTCCAATAAAGCATCGTGGCATTCTTTGCCCATCTCTACCAGTTCAACACAACATTGGAGAGAAACGACACGTTCCTTGCCATCAAAGGCATAAGAATGCACCTGCCGCGCGCATTCATTACTCACAATCTTTTCACAGCTAACCCAACTCCCTGGACTTCCTGCTACTTCGAATGATGATGTGTGTGGAATCAAATAAGTCATCGTAAATACCACCGCAACAAAATAAACATGTTTCGTTTGAAGGGCCATTCTCAATTGATCGACAGGAATGGGAAAATCAATTTCTTTTGGAATGGTTGGCATCTTCATATTAAAAGTATATTTATAGCCACGTTAGCAAAGTAGAAACTTACTTTAGAGCTAAAATAATTGAAATGAAACTTTATCATAATAATTAAAGAATGATTGTTTTATTATGTCTCTTAGACGATACGGTACTTTTCTTATTAAATTATTTATCATGATGAGTTAGAATAATAACCAACGGTTAAATTAGATTCAATTTTACGGAATGAGATTTCACAATTGTTAGTTTTGCTAATAAATATACTAGGATCATTGTGCGTGCAATGTAAGGGATGCATGTAATAGTTTGTTCATATTGGTAAGATCAAGGAAATATGTGCATCACAATTGAAAATGACAAACAAAATTATATGCATTCACTTAACAATTCAACACTTTAGACCATCTCTCTCTGTACATATTAATTTGACTAGATTATGTAAAATTGTGACACGTTTTTTAATATATTTTCTTATTCCTAATGTCAATTTCTTAACTTCTAATTGATTCATGTCAAACATATAATTTTTACTCATATGTGGCATGCCATGTAACTTAGTTTAAAATTTTCCAAAGTCTCTCATTTATTCTCTCAATAACTTACAAAATTTCATTAATCACTTCCTATTTCCATGTGCATTTATTATTTTTCATAAGTTTATTTTATTTACTAAATTTTATATTTTATGAAAAGCAAATATATGCATATATTAAATCTTTTTATTACAAGATAATGTAAGATAACATTAATGATAATTATGTATATTATATCTATTTTATGAAAATAATAATCACATGTTAATTTTATATAGATATTTATCATCACATATGCAACATAAAATTTAGGGTATGAAAAAATTATAATAATATTTCTTTATAATTTTTGTAGACCTATTTATTTTATAAAATATCATTGTTATATTATATTAGACTCAACATATATTACAAATTTATTTAAAAACAATATATAAGTTATAATTACTATAACTAATATATATATATATATATAATAGTTTGTATTTATTTAAAAATATATGAAAATAATAGATGTCATAAATGATTTTTAAAATCATTAGTTATTAACATCATACTCATAATAATTTATTGTTGACAGTTGTTTTTATTCTCTAATTATTTATTTTTAAATTGTTTTATAAAATATAAATTAATCGTTATATTGTATAATATTATTAAAAAAATTAAAAATAAGTTTAATGTTTATCCATATATATAATTAAGTTTTATGTTGTGTAATTGAATTAATATTAATTAAATAAACTATAAATTACAATGTTATAAATATATATTTAAAAATAATATTAATTGATAAACTAAAATAATCTTTATATTGCGCGCGATTCAGTTTTTTCTTAGTAATGTAGTAATCAGTATTGAAGGTATGGAGATTAATGTTTCGACCATCTTGTATTCTTTATAATTAAATAATAATAATCATTTGATAAATTTATATAAGTTTGACATTTATTTACTATCATAATATCCACTTAAAGAAATACCGTTTGCACTTCTGAGTGATGATGGTACACCATGGTAATAACATATATATTTAGAATAAGTAAAATTTATAGAATTAAGCTCAAGCTCGAAATATGCGAAAGTAATCAGGTGACGTATTAGAATGTTATAAAACCTATTTCGTAAAAAAAAAAAAAAGATAATATTCTCTCTTATGGATATTACCGTAGCGTCATATTTGAAAGATATAGTTTTATAGAATCAATCTTTGTTTTGAATTTCTAAAACAAATGTGAAAGCATGTGAGGCAATATTTCATACAACATTTTATACTAAATATGCCTATGGTATATCTTTATTACACACGCAAATGAGATTATAAATCGCGACGACAGATAAATTTAACATAACTGTAAGATAAGTTACAAAAGACTAAAACTAATTGAGGTGTCTGTTGCATTTATATGAAAATTGTAGGAGACTGAGGTGTCTGTTGCCTTGGGGTTACTGCCGCACCCTACAAATCGGCTATGATTGGTGGCGTGGATTTGTTATGATAGTCACACCAACCAACGCTCAATATGCGAATGGGCAGCAAAACAAAATGGTCTTAGCAAAGTGTTGGTGTTTCGAGAATGATCAAAATACATACGGATGAAGGGAATGCATGGGGCTTAGTAACCTCTAATAACCGAAGCGAAATACAAATCAATCTTCAATTCTTCAGCTTCACTCTTCAATCTGATTCTGACCTAGTGACCTCAACATTAGCTGGTTCATCTCTTCCTCTAGCTAAGCTAGTTCTTCATCGCGTTAGGTCCAGCTCTTGGCGCAGTAGCTCGTCCCACAACAGTGGACCAGCAGCAGCAGCCACCAGTGGAGGCGCCAGTTCATGCTCGCCGTCTCCATCCTTCCACCGTCTCCTTCATCAAATATCCGAACAATGTCATCAAATATCACTTGGTAAGTTGTAATTACTTTTACCCAAAATTGTATTTTTCTTGCCATGAGATATGTATTTTGAGTATTGGTTTTGATTATTTTGGTAATTTGTACTCAAATATCACTTGGGTATTTCGGTATGTTGTAATTACTTTTATCTGAAAGTTTTGAGTTTGTGCTTTGTAAGTAACTGATTTTGATGGACTGGTGATTTTTTGAGTTTGTTCCTGATTGTTCATTGATTAATTCCTCATTGTTCATTATTTTTTTAATATATATAAAGTGGTTCAGTCGAACCGGTTCTGAATCAGTTTTTGATTCGGTTCAGAACAGGTACGGTAATTAGGGGTGGTTCAGCGGACGTCCCTCAAGAACCATTCCTTACCTAAAATGTAGTAATGTACGGTTCAACCCATTCGTCTGAACCGTTTCACTTTCTTTGTGATATACCATACCACTTCTGAACCCATTCGACCGTACCTTTTCTTTTAATAAACAAATAATTTAAAACATTGATAATTTTAACACATAATTTGATAGTACATAAAAAGATCAATAGAAAGATTGAAAATTAAAATATGAAAAATACATATGAATAAAATGGTTTACTTAAAATGACAAAAACATTAATACAAATAATATATATATATATAAAGTGGTTCATAAAATGATACAATTTATCACTTATGAACTGTTTATGGTTCGACCAAACCACTCTATATTTCTTCCAAAAGACCATACCACTTTCGAACGGGTTCATTAAAACCGGTTCAAAAGAGGTACGGTTCAGAAGTGGTATGGCTCGGTTCGATCGAACCAGTTATTTTTGCCCAACCCTAATGTGCGTCCCTTGAAAAGAAAGGCAGACAATCAAAAGTGAAACATGGAGCAAAGCGTGCAAAAGACGCAGAGCGAAGCGTGAAGAATGTGTACCTTAGCAAAAGGTCAGGCATCCGAAGCGAGCATGCGGAACACGAGCGTTCGTGTAGAGGTCAAGCGTTCAAGACGACGTGCGAGTAAAACTCGTGTGCGCGACGTCCCTTGGACGCAATGAACCATCCCTTTAGAACAAAAGCTTCACACCAAGTTTAACCTCTACCAGGTATGTGTTTGTTCCATTTCTGTGCCCAACTGATGTAAATGGGAGTTTGACCTAACTTTTTGGATGCGAGATTGACCCACAAATCATGTAGAAGATTTGGCCCAACTATTATGGATTAGATGTTAGCCCAACAACTATAGATGGGAGTTCGACACATTATGTAAATGTGTTTTGTTTTGGCCCTAGATCAAAACACTAATTTATAATTTATGGCTCTAATACCATGAAAGCATTAAATAAAACATGAAAGTGTAAATGAGGTGAATAAGAAAAACATCTGACTCCATTATTATGAATTTGTTTTTTGTACATAGAGAACTACATATATATAGTATAGAGATAACTATCAATATATATTGATTCTATCTATAAAGATACTCATACTATCTATATAATAAATTACATATAAAGGGATAAATTAATTAATATAGATAAACTAACGATAAAAACTAATCTTGATTAATCTAGACTAGACTACATAATTTTCTAACAATCAAGTTTATATCATCTCAATTTAGCCTTCACTTAGAATTACAACACTTAGTCTGTTCAACATACTATGAGAGACATAATTCTCGATCAAGTAACAGATCGATCGGATCTTCCTTATCATCATCTACCAGTTGGACCAGACGACATTACAATTTGGAACACAAAACGAGCAGATACCAAATTGTATCAATTCCTGAATGCAGTTAGTGACAAATATGATCAGTAAAAAAAGATTTACTCTGAAAAACCAGTTAGTTGAGGTGGAATCAACTTATGTGGCTATATGATCAGAAAGAGATCGTAGATAAGTAATGGATACCACATCAAGGAGGGAAGTCGAGGTTCTAGAACCGGAATCGAGTCTGGCTTCTATGTTACACCTTGCTCAGACGAAGTGGCAATTAGAGTCAAACCGACCCACACCACCACGCCACAATCAACCACTGAAATAGGAAAAGTTGTTTTACAGAGTAAAGGAGATGAGAAAAACAACTGTCAGTCGTTCAATCGAGTTGAACCATAGACGACTTAAATATAGCTAAAGAGACGACATTATTGACGCAGGGGAGACGTCATCGTTAACGCAGGGAAGACACCATTGTTGACGCAGGGGAGATGCAATTGTTGACGCACGAGAGACTCCATTGTTCATGCACGGGAGATGTCATCGTTGACGCAGGAGAGATGCCATTGTTGACATAGATAGCAGGAGAGACACATTTGTTGACGTCTATGTTAACAAAGGCGTCTCGCGGCGACATTGTGTATTGGAAGAGCATGAGATGTATCCGCTATAGGAACTTTAGTCAAAGTAAGGTGGAGTGCTTCCAACTGATCGACTTCCCCGAAGGGTAGAGAAGCCCATGTAGGTACAACAACATCGACGCCAGGAACATCATCGCCACGGGGCGAAAGCTGCGAAAAAAAGAAGGAGGTCAACGATCACCTTGTGTTCTTATTTGCTTCCTTGCACACAAAACAAATTGGCAACACTCGCACCCATGAGAAACATTTCTCCGGGAAACCAAAAATTTCCAGTGGATATCAAAATCAAAGAGGTTTCAGCCTATTGTTGTACAATCGAAGAATCATACGGTCAACTGTGGTTCACTACTATAAAACATTACATGGGGTCTGAAAAGTACCCAGAGAACACCACAAGAAAATGGCCAAAAGGTCGTGCGATGAATTACTTATAGTTATTTTCTGACTGGCCCGACTTTATACAAATGATCATTCGATGATACCCATTTGAGATGCGTGAATGTTGAAGAAGTTGAGCCTCTAATGGAAGAAATTCATGAAGGTTGTCGCCACCCACACATGAACGTCTGAGACTTGGATACTTTTGGTCCACCGTGACGGTTGACTGTGTGAGACACGTCAAACAGTGTCACATCTGTCAAGTGTACGCTGACCAAATCCATGCGCCACCGCACGAGCTCTATCCCATGACTTCCCACATGGTATTTCTAAATGTGAGGCATTGATTTAATCAACATGATCTCTCCAAAGGTGTACAATGGTCATCAATTCGACATTGGTGGCAATCAATTACTTCACCAAGTGGGTAAATGCTATAAACCTGGTGTCAATAGCGGAAAATGCCATCGAACGTTTCATTAGGTAGGGCATCATCCTGTGTCATGGGGTGCCAAAGTCAATCATCACTGGCAATGACAGAAATCTGAATAACAAGTTGGTTAATGGGTTATGTGACCAATTTAAGATCAAGCATAACAACTCATAATCATATCGCCCACAAATGAATGGTGTAGTGGAAGCAATAAATAAATGATTGACATGACAAGCTGCCTTGGGAACTTACGACATACAGTATCACAATACGGACATCAACAGGGGCAAACCCATTCTCCCTTATTTACGGGACCAAAGTCGTGTTGCTAATTGAAGTAGAAATCCTGTCAGCTAGGATCCTCGCTGAAGCGGAGATGGATGAGTTAGAGTGAGCGAAATAGTGAGACAAGCAATTGAACCTCATAGACAAAAGGCAGCTCATTGCGCTGTGCCACAGATATTTGTACCAGCAATGCATTGCTCCTGCATTTAACAGGAAGATACGCCCGAGAGAATTACAAGTGGACGATCTAGTTATAAAAAAAACATCATTCGAGTCAATCGAGAATCTCAGGGGAAGTTTGTGCCTAAATATGAAGGGCCTTATGTCGCTAAAGAGTTTTTTAGCGGAGGAGACATGATCATCACCGGCCTAGACAACCAAGAATTTTCTAAAAGGATCAATATGGACGCAGTAAAAAAAATCCTTAAAGAGCTCGTAACTAGAAAGCGAGCCTCCAAAACTGAGAAAATTTCCGCTAAATCAAAAACCTGAAAGGGCAGTTTACACAATATTTAGGGAAGATGCGCATGATTAAAAATCCCTAAAAATGGTGATCATGACAAAAGGAAAGGAATCAAATCCCTGCTAGATTGAAAACCTGAAAGGGCGAATTAGGCAAGAATTAAGGGAACCGATAGGTGCGGTAAATATATACCGTAGCAAAATGAAAAAATATCGAGAGATTAAAAAGGACGACATTGTTTCTCTCAAGGTAACAATAAAGAGAAGTTGTGATCAACATTAGTCTGAGATGCATCGACCAACTCGAATGGATACTCCTTGTGTACGTAGCATGAATGGGTTTAGGGAACTCCATCAAGAAGGACTATGAGGTCGATTAATGAGAAAACAGGTCGAGAAGTTCACGCAAGTAGTCGGATGTCTCGATAGGGATTTTAAGCTCTAAAGTAAGTTACAAGCCGATGAGCGAAGTCTTTAAGTGCTCAACCTTCACAAGTCATCCTCAACAACTAGGTGTCCAACTTCTGGAAGTTACAAATTGACGAACAAAGTGGTTAGGTGTGCAACCTCTCCAAGTCATCCTCAACGACCAGGACGTGTAGGTGTCCAGTTTCTGGAAGTTACAAGCTGACGAGTGGAGTCTGTAGATACTCAACCTCTGGAATCCAACCTCTATGATGCTTCTTGCCAAAAACATCCTCAACCTCCAGCTCGTTGATGGCAAAAAAAAAATCGTCGGCGATCAGAACGTGTAGGTTTTCAACTTCTGGGAGTCATAAGTTGATGAGTGTTTAGGCGTTCAGCTTCTGTAAATCATCGTCAATAATCGGGACTTGTAGATTTCCAACTTCCGAGAGTTACAAACCAATGAACAGAGTCTTTAGGTGCTTAACCTCCACAAGTCATCCTCAACGACAAGGACCTATATGTGTTCAGTTTCAGGAAGTTAGAAGCCGACGAGCGGAGTCTTTAGGTGCTCAACCTCTGCAGGTCATCCTCGACGACCAGGACTTGTAGTGTTCAACCTCTGCAAGCCGTTCTCCGCAAATCAACCTCAATAACCAGGACTTGAAGGTGCCCTGCTTCTGGGAGTCACAAGTTGATGAATGGAGCATTTTGTTGCTCACCCTCCGTAAACCATCATGAATGATCACTACCTATAGATGTCTAGCTTCCGAAAGTTGCGTGATAAGTTCTGTCTACTATGTAAATAATGAATCAAGAGGAGCCAAAATCAGTTGTTTGTCTTTGAACATGACACTCATGAGATCACTTCCATGAGTGTGTGATCAAAGAGGGGCAACTGTAAATGCCTGATTTTGGACAGGGGTCAAAATACTGTAAGCGAGGATCCAATCCGAGAAAAATTGAGACAAAAATAAATAAATAAAATAACCCTAAACCTTAAACCTAACCCCAAACCCTAAACCCTAAACCTTAAACCCTAAATATTAAACCCTAAACCCTTAAACCCCTTAAGTTTCAGCCCAACCCCCACCAAACCTAATCACTCCCAATTATCCCCGAAAGTTCTCCCAATTGAAACCATTCACCAAAGTATGTCTCCCACCACCCACCCACCCACCCCAAAAAAAAAAGACAAAGGAAAAAGGATCTATAAACAATAGCCATGGCAACAACAAGAAAAAGGAAGGTTTCAGGTAGATAAGAGTCGTTGGTTACGGCAACAAGAGAAAAATAGAGAAGAGAAAAAACACAAAGGAAAAACACAAGGGAGAAGAATAGGCCACGAATTTAGCAAAGAAGGAAGGTGAAGGCTACGAAAACATCAGAAAACATACGAGAGAAGGTTACGGCAAAGTGAGGATTTGAGGGAGTGAGTAAAAAAATAGAGATTGTGTTGAAAATATATCAGCGATTATCGGTCTCAGTTTCTACTACGGTATCTAAACTCCGAACGGCTTAGGTATCTCTCTCTCGTATTCAATATTGTATTTGTATTTTCTAATGTGAATAAAATTTGTTTTATATATATTATGTGATAATAGTTATATTTCGTATAAGAATCGTACTCGGTTTTAAGTTTGGCATAATTTTGGGATCATTTTATGCATTTGTGAAAGTATTGGGGTTTATTTCAGTGAAAAAATAATATTTTCAAAAATGACTTAGGTCATTCCTAAATTTTGACTAATATTACAACTCGGTTCTTGGACTCTCGGGTCATTCTGGGACTTTACCGAATTTTCCAAATATTGTTCCAAGTCAACTCGAATTTTAAAAATTGCATTTTGGTCCATAAACCTTTCTGGAAATCACATAATTTCTCAAAGTGTTACAAATTAGTCAAATGTGCTTCGTATCTTCAAAATCATTCGTGTACATTTGACACATTTAAAATGACCCCAAAGTTAAACACCCATTTTTTCGAGCACGGCTAACTTTGATCTCTCTTGTTAAATAAGCTCGTAAAGATAAAAATAATGTTTGTACATGGTTTATTTAATTCAAAGAAAAATGCATGTAATCTCTTTGGTCAAGTATGATCAAAACGACCAATTCGGGTAAAACGGTAAAAAAATAAAGATACAAACTAAAGTGTACCGAAAATGCGGATTATGAGCTCCGATCTCTTAAGACGTAATCCAACCCCCGAACTTGATTCTCCGGACGTAGACCTTTCCAAACCCTAGTATGTAAACACCATGTTCCCTTGGCATATTTTAGGATTTCGATTAGCCTCTAATTAATCGATGGCGACTCTTTCATTTTTTTTGGTATGGTTAATGACCCCGCTCGACCGGACCTGTCGCTTGCCAAGACCCTAACTGTTTTGAGCGAAACAATTAAAAAAAAATCAAAATGGTGGAGAAAGTCGGATCCGACGTTCGACAAAACAATATAATATATACATTAATTTGCTATCATAATATCCATCCAAATAAAGACTGTGTGCACTGTCAGTTATAGTACGACATGCTAATAACATATTTAAAATAACTAAATCCTTTGGAGCGCGAAATATGCAATAGCTAATCAGATGACGTAATTGAATCTCATGTAATCTAGTTAATAAAAAAAAAGAAAGTTAACGATCTCCCTTATGGATGACACCTTGTCATAATACCATATTTAAAAGAAATAATTTTACTGAATCAATCTTTATTTTTGAATATCTACAAAATGGATCGTGAAAATTAATTCAACACATATAATGAATGAATGAATATAATATTATAAAGTATATATAAAATACGTTCGTCGTGTTAAGGTCGATATCGATGGTATATTGTTACACAAAAACGGGATTATAAATTTAGACGACAAATTAATTTAACGAAACTTTAAAAGCAATTACAAAAGACTAGGTTTATATGAGGTGTGTGTCGCTTTTGAGTTAGTATTGTTGGTATTAAGGACATACGCATTTATTCACGGTTTGCATGAGAAGAAATCAGTTAGATTGAGAGTAAAATATGTAGTTAGGGTTTCATAAGAAAGATGACAGTTTGGAAATAAAAAGGTGAATGGGGAGGTAAATTGAAGAAGTTCTTGGGCATTATGCTATCATTGAAGACAAAAGTAAAAGTGGTAATTGTCATTTTTTTCCTAACTGTCTTAACAACAGTTTTGGCGGAAAATCAAATAAAAGAGCCTAAACCAAGATATACAAACGTAATGTATCAATACGAACGAAAACAAAAAATAAATACTATATAATGGTGGTTTTCGAAGAACGTATTAGTTTATGTTGCATACTTTGTATTTACGTGTATTGATTATATTATTATATGTTCTAACAGGTTTCTCGTCCATATTTACGATTAATTGCATTAATACTGTGCATATCTAGTTACAACTGTTTAAAGTTGAAACAAGTATTGAGATTATGTTTTACTCTCTTGTAACCACATGGCATTAGTTGACAAAAAAAACACTTGGCATTGAAATTATGATAAAATATCACTTTGCCCCCTTATGTTTGGGTCAAAATCTTGTTCCCACAAGTATTTAAAGATGAAAGACTCGGCTTCATGTTTGGCCAGAGGATCAGTTTCCCCCTTTCGCTAAATTTTCCATCGAAACTTGATGGAATATACTTTGAAATTATAAATATAACACAAAAGCTTTAAAAAAGTCACAAAAAATCATTTGAAACTTTTCTACATGTTACCATAGAAACGTTTCAATTTTCAAAACCCATTTTGTTATGTTTGGATGGAAAATTTAACGGAATGGGAAATCTCAAAAACATTGAGGAAATTAAGGACTAAACCTGTCATTTTTAAACATTAGGAGGGAAACTCAATTTTGACCTAAATATTAGGGGGCAAATCGATATTTAATCCTTGAAAGTAAGTTTTATAAAAAAAAAATTCTTCAGATTCCTTTGTCTCATTTAATATGTCATCGTATTTTCTAGCAAAAAGAAACAGCTCTTAATTAAAAGAAAATAACAAATTTATTTCTAACTAGAGCCATCGGATACATGAATTTGAACCATATATGTCATTCAAGTTTGACAGTTTTTCCACATAATATGACAGAACTTCTAAAATCCACGAAAGGATTATAATATGTGAGTGAAATTATAGCTTTATTATAAACTAGATATTCAAATATAATAGAAAGTATATATATCGCTCAGGCTTATCTAACTTGTGCAACACACTTGTTCCAAGCTATAGCAGATCTATCTAGAATATCCAAAGAATAAGCTTGAAACTGAGGCAACGCTACGTCGGTCAGAGCCAATAGATCATGACAATCTCTACCATTTTTTAGAACTTGAATGCAGCACTCCTTTGTGATTTTCCCCTTATTAAGCAAAACCTTTTGACCGACCTGGATTCCACAAGTATCGGTAAAATTACTTTTGCAACTTTTCACATTCGGCAGGTTCTGTGCAATATAAGCACACTTGTTCCAAACTTTAAGACTTCCTTCAAGAACTTATGTTTTGTTACTCTCATATCCACCACGCGCTATACGATCTCGATCTAACGAGTCGTGACACTCCTTTTCTCTGTGAATGTGATATCCACAACATGTATCGTTGATTGCACCGACATTGTGGAAGATTTTTCCTACAATTTGATTTTCGCATCCTGGATCAGGCATTCGTTCACACCTTTCCGGTGCTGTTTTACCTTAAACAACTGAGAAGCATCGGTTCCAGATATTCGAGCTTCGTTTTCTTATCTCAATTGAGTTGCATTGATAAATTGGATCTTTGAGGTTAGCCTCCAAGAAAGCATCGTGGCATTTTTTGCCCATCTCTACGAGTTCAACGCAACACTGGAGAGAAACGACACGTTCCTTGCTGTCAAACACATAAGAATGCACTTGTCGCACGCATTCGCCACTCACAATCTTTACACAACTAGCCCAACTCACTCGATTTCCTGCTACCTCAAATGATGATGTATGCGGAATCAGATAAATCATCGTAAATAGAACCACAAGAAAATAAAGAATTTTCATTTTAAGGGTTCTTCTGAAACGACCGAAAGAAAGTGGAAAAATGAATGAGAAAACCAATTTCGTTTGAAATGATTGACACCTTCATCTCACAAGTGTATTTATAGCCAAGTAAAGCATAGTATAAACATACGTTTGAGGTAAAATAATTGAAATGAAACATTATAATAATAATTGCATAATGATTGTTTTGTTATTCTCTTATAAAGTACGTTACACTTCTAATTACTAACACATACACAATGATGAGTTAGAATAACAATTGAAACTTACATTAGATTCGGTTATGCATTGAAATTTCACGAATGCTTGTTTTGCTAATAAATATACTAGGATCATTGTGTCTGAGTGTAACATTGTTTGCGTTTTAGACGATGTACATATTGACATAATGAATGAAATATTTATGCCACAATTAAAGATGACAAACTATAATATATGTTCCAATAGCTAATCAGATGACGTAATAGAATATGTTCCAATCTAGTTAATAAAAAAAAGTCAATGTTCTCCCTTATGGATGACACCTTGTCATACCACCATATTTAAAAGAAATAATTTTACTGAATCAATCTTTATTTTTGAATATCTACAAAATGGATCGTGAAAATTAATTCAACACATATAATGAATGAATTAATATAATATTATAAAGTATATATAAAATACGTTCGTCGTGTTAAGGTCGATATCGATGGTATATTGTTACACAAAAACGGGATTATAAATTTAGACGACAAATTAATTTAACGAAACTTTAAAAGCAATTACAAAAGACTAGGTTTATATGAGGTGTGTGTCGCTTTTGAGTTAGTATTGTTGGTATTAAGGACATACGCATTTATTCACGGTTTGCATGAGAAGAAATCAGTTAGATTGAGAGTAAAATATGTAGTTAGGGTTTCATAAGAAAGATGACAGTTTGGAAATAAAAAGGTGAATGGGGAGGTAAATTGAAGAAGTTCTTGGGCATTATGCTATCATTGAAGACAAAAGTAAAAGTGGTAATTGTCATTTTTTTCCTAACTGTCTTAACAACAGTTTTGGCGGAAAATCAAATAAAAGAGCCTAAACCAAGATATACAAACGTAATGTATCAATACGAACGAAAACAAAAAATAAATACTATATAATGGTGGTTTTCGAAGAACGTATTAGTTTATGTTGCATACTTTGTATTTACGTGTATTGATAATATTATTATATGTTCTAACAGGTTTCTCGTCCATATTTACGATTAATTGCATTAATACTGTGCATATCTAGTTACAACTGTTTAAAGTTGAAACTAGTATTGAGATTATTTTTTACCCTCTTGTAACTACTTGACATTAGTTGACAAAAAAAACAGTTGGCATTAAAATTATGATAAAATATCACTTTACCCTCTTATGTTTGGGTCAAAATCTGGTCCCCCCAAGTATTTAAAGATGAAAGACTCGGCTTCATGTTTGGCCAGAGGATCAGTTTCCCCCTTTCGTTAAATTTTCAATCGAAACTTCATGGAATATACTTTGAAAATTATAAATATAACACAAAAGCTTTAAAAAGGTCACACAAAATCATTTGAAACTTTTCTACATGTTACCATAGAAACGTTTCAATTTTGAAAACCCATTTTGTTTGGATTATTTTATTTTATTTTCGTATTATTTTTTTGTTGTATTAAATTTAGGAATAATAACCAAATGATAAGACAAGCGATGTTAGGTTACAAAATCATTGTATTTCTAATCAAAAATTACTCTAGTTAGATAATTGAATTACGACATAAATGACGTTCACCGTGGTCACTGGTCAGTTTGGACTTACACGGTATGAGTTATATTTTTTTAATTCAAATTTTTATATCTCAACTTACAGAAGAGCCTACAGTCAATCTCTAAGTCCAAATTTAATATTGTTTTGCATCATTTGAATCGCAATTAAAATATCTACGTACTATAATTTTTTTTAATAAATACATGATTTTATTTTTAATTAAACATCGAGTCGTCAAAAAAACGTAAAAAAGCAAAAAAAAAAAAAGCTACTCAAATTAACGCACGTTGTAAAAAACGCTACCCCAGTAGCGCTTATATACATTTTGCTAAATATTTTTTCAATATACTTACTTTTTAAATTTTGTTTTGCATAGTGGTTACTTTTTGAAAAAATTATCTGATTAGGGACCTTAACTTGGAGGTTAGAAACTTAGAATTATGGCAAAGAATTCGGTCTCCATCCCAAATTTAATCATATATATATACTCAAATATACTATATCATATTTTTATTACTATTTCTCAATATTTATGTATTTTTTATAATTATGTATTGAACTTTTTCACATTTGTTTTCTACATTTTTATATTATTATGTATATGATATTTTAAGAACTTATATTATGCTATAATTTACATATATTTTTATCACTTTTAAATCCATATATTTAACTTAGTTCTATACTACACTTTTAATATACATTAGAACTTATATTATTTTTCAAGCTTTTGTATTTATTTTAAATAACAATTTTAATACTAATACTCAAGCATGGGGTGAGGTCCTTAAACTTTTGTGAAATGTAAATTTAGATATTAAAAAATACAATTATTTTCGTATCTATTTAAATTATTATATTTGCACCCTTTAAATTTTTGGGTTAATTACCTGAACAGTTACTTATGTTGACAAATGTGATTGAACAGTTGAAACTTGAGTTCAGTCGTTACTCATGTTTCAAAATGTGGTTGAATGGTTCAGATTAGTAACTGCTGTTAATTATCCCCGTTAAACGTGTGCATGTGTTGTGCACGTGACCTTCTTCAAACATGAAGTTCTCAAACTGCCCCTCTCCATCTCTATTTACATCCAGCTTCAACCTTCGTAGCAGTTGGAAATTTGAAGGTGCAAAGAAGAGATTGAACCAAGAAAGAAGAACCCACGCAACTACAGAAGAAAGAACAGCTTGGAGCAACCCCACGCATCTTGGAGCATGAAGACTGATGATGAATCTAGTCATATGGTGGTTGACAACCGACGAAAGGTTCGTTCTCGGTCAAGCTCTTCCCCTAAACTCTGCCATGGAGTTTCACATATGAGAATGTGTTAGTGCGGTTTTGTCTGGTATGTGGAAAAAATATCTCGTCATTTCTACGGTTGCCCCAATTTTGAGGTAATTTCATAGTGGGTAACCCTAATTCGTTTTGCTTCACTTATTTTTCCTTTTCGAACCCTAATTTGTCATACATTCTACCTGTTTGTTGTTGTTTATGTGGTAGTCGGTACATAATCCAGGATGTGTTTTTTTTATTGGGAAAATCCATCTATGTGTCTGTATGACAGAATTGTAGTGATGCAATTTCAACAAAGAGCGAGACATTTGAAAGAACAATTGGATATTGTGAAAGCCCGAGCTCTTGAAAGTCGACCCAATCGGAAGTTAGTTGTAGCGTTGACATTTGCTATTGTTGTTTTTGTTCTAAGTTCAATTTCGAAGAATTAGGTCGAGTATGTAGCTACGTAGTATGTCATTTGTCTATAACTGAAGTATGAAGAACATTCTGTCGTTTGTGTATGTGGTGACCTATGTTTGTGGAGAAGTTGTTAAATGAAGTTGTATGCCAACTTAAATGTTCTTAAAATATTACTTTAGTTTAGATATTTTGTTACCTAACTGTTACTTATGTATTAGAAAACATACATCATAATCCATAAACATACATCCGAAAACATAATCCAGCATACATCCGAAAACATAATCCAGCATACATCCCAAGAAAGGTTCCATTAAAATAGACCTTCCTAACATACACTATAATCTAACATGAACCACAAAAGAGTGTCATATACGAAATATGTCCAAAAAACTAAACTCGAATCTACTGTGTAGACCTCCAGTATTGCCTCGTTCTCTTTGGAGGGACAATCTTGAATGGCTAATCCAGTATAACCAAAGCTCTTGAATATTAAAAGACTGGTTCCGATGTTACGCTATCGTCAATTTCAATAACTGTTGGTTTATATCTTATTTTCTTGAGTTTTGTCAGACTACTTGAGTGTGCCTAAATATCATACCAATGACATATGTTGTTAGTTCTTACACCCCACAATATGACAACAACATATGAAAGACAGATGACTAACCCTTTTTGCTAGTGTTTTCACACGCTTCTTATGTTCAGCAATCACTTGCGGCCCCTTATGTTCAACAACAATATTTTCTTGACTTTGATGGTGTCCCTCACCATGTTCCGTCTGCTGTGTTGGTGGCACCTTTGACTCACGTTTTATGGTTGGTAGTCTTCAGAATGTTAGACTCTGATGTACTTGCACCTTGACACTACGGTTGAGTGGCTATTTCAGTAGCTTTGCACTTTAAACGAGTCTCGGTTGTTTGACTTGACTGAGTTGGAATGACATCTTCCTCCAATCTTCAACGCACTATTCTCGGCTTCTTTGTTGGTGGTTGCTTTTTACGAACATGATGTTGTTGTTCACTTTATTGTTCATTCCCCTGAGCAAATGTATAAATACAAGAAGCTCATAATCAACGTGGTTGCAGTATATTACGAAGATAATGTCTAATAAAAGCATAAATTATATCTCTACATTTATCTAACTAGGTCTTTGGTCGTATCGTATCCTCTCTTGTTATGGCATGTCTCTCCACACGTTGAGCAATACTGCCTTAAACCACCCCTATTCAATTTAGTGGCACCTGATTGAGTATTCTCAAATGATGACCCCATTAACAACAATGTACAACAGAAAATGAAACAAGGGGTCAAATTTTCGCAAAAAGAAACATAACTTTTACAGTAAAAATCGAAACTTTACAACTAAATCGATACTCTCCAACACAACACACAATAATGCTTAATTCACAAAAGAAACATGTAACAAGCAACATACAAAGAAATCCCTAACCTAGACGTAAGAAACTTAACCAACAACAGTCAAAATCGAACAAGCACACACAAATTGGAACTGATTCTGCGATTGTTTTTTGGTACGTGCAGACTGGTTACATATGGAGGAACGAACTAATCTTCAAAGGAATCGATCCTTACTGGAGCGAAAATCTTGCGAAACAACAAAACAATGGTAAGAATGGAGAAGAATGTGAAATGACACTAACCTAGGAGTCCAAATGAATCGCAAAATGGAAACTTATATGGAGAAGACGATTTCGCACCGTATTGTTGCTAAAGGGTAGGTCTATGCTTGAGGAGGAGGGGTTTGTGCAAAGACGGAAGATGAAAGGGTGGGAAGGAGGGAATGCTATGATATGATATGTTAGGGTGGGTGATATGATATGAAAAGTGGGGAAACAACACAAATGTGAGAGAATGGTATAATTGTCCTTCCATTTAAGTTTAATTCGTTCAAATTAATTCATGTGATTTTTTCGTGACAGTCAGGCGACAATATTTGACAGAAACGTCATAGAATAACCTTTCAGTCACATCCTAAAAAGTGACTGTTGAGTTACACAAAAAAAGGTGAGTAACTATTTAATCACATAGAGTAAACATAAGTAACTGTTGAGGTGGTTTACCCTAAATATTTTGAGCTTAAACATTTGTCCATAATCTAATTTTTACCGTCATTAAACTGAATTCTTAACTTTTTACTGCTAATTCTTACAATGAACATACAATATTCTCAGAATTTTAGATAGTCGAGTGTCAATAATAATAATAGTAACTAAAGAAATAAGAGATGATAAAATTTACAAACATTTGATATACTATATAAATTATATGTCTTCAATTCCCCAAGACCACATAATTATTAAATTGACTCCCCTTACAATTGACTCCCCTTTTTTTTGTAGGATGCAATATATATAATTCTCCAAAATATACATCATTTAAAAATTAAATATCACTTTTTGTTGTAGGATGCAATATATATAATTCTCCAAAATATACATCATTTAAAAATTAAATATCACTTTTTGAAAATCAATTAACAAACTATACATACATGTGAATGTCATTCGTTAATGGAATTTAAATTAAATCATACTTATAAATAGCATTAGCAGGTAAGACGTGTGTTAAATTTTAAAATCTTACCCATGAACATCATTCGCGAGTATGATTTAATGTACATCAAATTACTTTTGGTCTAGTGAAAGTTGGACTAATCTAATACCTCGAGGTTTTGGGTTTGCAACTTGTTGAAACTTTTTCTTATAAGAGGTTTTTAGAATCGTACATCCTTCCAATAAACCAATGGTAGTCAAAATTATTTTATGTACTTAAATTATATTTATTACACTAACTCCTCAAGTAAATGTTTTTTTTTGTAAACTTTTATTCCAACCAAAATTTAAATTTGTGGCCATACTATAACAATATAATTGTTTTTTTTATCACTATACTATTAATACAATATATTTTTTATGTACCTAAATTATACTTCAAAAATGTTATTCGGGTACCTTGAACTCTCTAATTTAGAAATAACATTTTTTTAGTCGTTTATACTTATGATATAATTTTGTTTATGTATAACTTATATTGCCAATCGTTGTGCAAGTCCTTGGGTTCGTTCTTGTTGTTGTACTCATAACAATGTTGTAGGTGTGAATAAGCCTATGATGTTAACCAAGGGGAATCTTGAACAAATTGTTCAAATGTTGAATAAGGATTGAATTGCACACACTAGAATAAATATAAAAGATAAGTTTCTTGATAACAATTAATGCTCTAAATAACAATTAATGTTTGAATTCTTGATACTGTGGCTACTAATCATATGACTGCTAAGTCAGATTGGTTAGAAAATTTGAGATGTAATTTTAGGGTGCAATTGTCTATTGGTGTGCATTCTGTTGTTCAAAATATTGATGACTTTTCTATGGATTGTGATAAGAAATTGCTTGATTTTAAGCAAAATTTTCTATTGATTTCCTACAAAGAAAAAGTGTTCTAACTTTTTATCCGAAATTTGTTGTGATGCAGGACCTTTGTAGTGGCAAGGTGACTAAGGTTAGTAGAGAGAGACTTCACAGTTATACTTCTTTAGGTCACCTTTAAAGTCAAGTTTGACCCTCCAAATCTCTACAATTCCTACTCATCCGACTCTGATTTGGCATAGACGTTTAGGTTACGTGTCATTATAAATTTTGAATATTTTTTTTGTGTGTGTTAAAGCTTTCTGGTTTTGTTGATAAGGAGGTTTCAAATTGTTCTATTTATGTTATAGCTAAACAACATAGGTTGCCATTTCCATTGAGTAATAGTTATACTACTTGTTTTGATAGGTTGCATTTGGATGTGTGGGGTCCCTATAATGTAAGCACTCACTAATTTTTTTATTTTTTTTTACAATTGTGAATAATTTTTCAAGAACTATGTGGGTTTATCCGCTTTCTCTGAAATCTGATGTTGTATACATTCTTCAACATGTTGTTGCTTTGATTAAGAATAAGCTTGGTAGTTCAGTTAAGAAATTTAGATCAGACAATGCTGGTGAATTTTCCAAAGAAAATTCTTCAAATTTGTTCATGAGTAATGAGATTTTACATGAGAGTTTTTATCTCTATACACCTAAGCAAAATGAGAAGGTTGAAAGGAAATATAGAAATTTATTAAAAGTCGTTAGAGCTTTGCTTTTTGAAAATGGTGTTTGTCGGACGTCAGATCCGACTTTCCCCGACACTTTTTGAAAAACAAATTGGTTTTGTTTCGCTCGAAAAATGTCGGATCTTGGCGAGAGCGACAGGTCCGGTCGAGCGGGGTCATCAACCAGACCAAAAAAATGAAAGAATCGTCACCGATTAATTAAACGCCAATCGGAATCCTAAAATTTGTCTAGGGTACATAGTGTTAACATCCTATGTTTTGGAAAGATCTACGTCTAGATAATCGAGTTCGAGGATTTGATTACGTCTTAAAGCTCGCGAGCTCATAATCTGCCCTTTTGGTACTCTAATTTGCCTTTTAATTTTTATTTTTCCAAAATGAATCGAGTTTGCTTGTTTTGATCATGCTTAGTCAGAAAGATTACATGCATTTTTTTAAAATTAAATAAACCATGTGCATACATTTTTTTTGAGTTAATTTCTAATAAATAAAGAAGAGAGAATAAAGTTAATCGTGCTTGAAAAAAAGGTGGTTTAATTTTGGGTCATTTTAAAAGAGTCAAACATACACGAATGATTTTAAAGATATTAAGCACGTTGGACCAATTTGTAACACTTTGAGAAGTTATGGTATGTCCGGAAATATTTAGGAACCAAAATGCAATTATTTAAAAAATCGAGTTGTATTGAAAAGATGTTTTACAAAAATGCATAAATAACCCAAAACGTTTCTCATTTGGTTTATAACAGTTGATAAAGTCCCAAAATGACCAGTGAGTCCAAGGATCGAGTTGTAACCGTCATCAAAGTTTAGGATTGACCTAAGTTAGTTTTGAAAATATTTTTTATTTCATATATAATCTATATGTATTATACATATACATATAGTATCACATTAACATAATATATATATATATATACATATATAGTATCACGTATATTATACATAGATATATAATATATGTATATAAAACCCTTTTTTTGATAAGATAAATTTCATTCAAATTAGGAAATACAAATACAATATTGAATATGAGGCAGATATACCTAAATCATTCAGAGTTTAAATACCGCACGAGAAATCGAGACTGATAATTACTGATAATTACCGATAGCTTTTACTCACTCTCACTCTTTTTTTCCACTCGTACTCTATATTTTTTCTTGTTCTCTTTCTCAAACTGAAGCTCTCGGCTTGCTTACCTCTCCTCCCGAAGCCTTCGACCATCCCCCTCTTCGGTCTCCCCCTCATTTGTGTTGTAGCTTATCTTCATTTATAGGGGATATATTCTTATTATATAAGATAAGAATATATACAAGTGGCAGAATGGATGGTAGACATGACCATGAAAGTGGATTGATTATTTCTTCAATTTGTCCAAAGCCAAATGATTGATATTTTCTTCAATTTCGCCAAAAGAAAATATGTCTTCTTGTGATTATTTGTTTTTGGGTTTAGGGTTAGGGTTTGGGGTTTATGGTTTAGGTATTAGGGTTTAGGGTTTAAGGCTTAGGGTTTAGAGTGTGGGGTTTAGGGTTTACCGTTTAGGGTTTAGGGTTTAGGGTTTGGGGTTTGGGGTTTATTTTGTTTTTTTGTTTTTTCTTTGTCTCGATTTTTCTCGTCTCGGATCCCCGCGTACAGTATTTTGACCCCGAGCCAAAATCAGGTGTTTACAGTTGTCTCTCTTTGAACACGCACTCATGGAAGTGCTATCATGAGTGAGTATTTTAAAGATAAACAACTAGTTTTGGCTCATCTTTATTTTCATAGTAGACAAACATCATCGTGCAACTTTCGGAAGTTGGACATCAACAAGTCCCGATTGTTGACAATGATTTGCGGAGGTTGAGCGCCTAAACGCTGATCAGCTTGTGACTCCCAAAATCTGGACACCTATAAGTCCTGGTCGTCGAGTTTTTTTTTGGCCATCAACGAGGTGGAGGTGGATGTTTTTTGTTGGCCAAAAGCATCGTTGAGGATGACTTGCGGGGGTTGACCACCTTAAGGTCCCATTCGTCGGCTTGTGACTCCCAGAAGATGGATAACTACAAGTCATGGTCGTCGAGAATGACTTGCGGGGGTTGAGCACCTCAAATCCCTGTTCTTCGGCTTTTGACTTGTTGGGGATGACTTGCGGATGTTGAACACCTAAAGGCTCCGCTCGTCGGCTTGTGACTCCCAAAAGATGGATAACTATAGGTCTTGGTCGTCGAGAATGACTTGCGGGGGTTGAGCACCTCAGGGCCCCGTTCGTCGACTTGTGACTTGTTGGGGATGACTTGCGGAGGCTGAACACCTAAAGGCTCCCCTCGTCGGCTTGTGACTCGCAGAAGCTGGATAACTACAGGTCCTGATCATCGAGAATGAATTGCGGAGTCTGAACACCTAAAGGCTTCACTTGTCGGCTTATGACTCCCAGAAGTTGGATAACTACAGGTCCTGGTCGTTGAGGATGACTTGCGGAGGTTGAGCACCTAAAGACTCCGCTTGTCGGCTTGTGACTCCCATAAGATGGATAACTACATGTCCTGGTAGTCAAGGATGATTTGCGGAGGCTAAACACCTAAATGTTCCGCTGGTCATCGAGAATAACTTGCGGAGTCTGAACATCTAAAGGCTCAACTTGTCGGTTTGTGACTCCCAGAAGTTGGATAACTAGAGGTCCTGGTCGTCGAAAATGACTTGCAGAGGCTGAACACCGAAAGATTTCGCTCGTCGTCTCGTGACACTCTTTAGAGCTTAAAAGCCTGTCGAGATGTCTGACTGTTTGTGTGAACTTCTCGGCCTATTTTCTCATTAATTGACTTTGGAGTCCTTCTTAATGGAGTTCCATAAAACCATTCATGGTACATCCTCCAGGTGTATCCATGTGAGTTGTTGAGGCAACTTGAACTGACGTGGATCACAGTTTCTCTTCAGTGTTATTGTGGGAGAAACACTGTCGTCCACTTTTGAGCATTTTTTTTATTTTTTTTATCTCACGGTTGTCTTTCCTTTTGCTACGGTATTGTTTTTACCGTACCTCTTGGTTCCTTTATTTTTTTTTCCTAGATCGCCATTTTGGGTTTTCAACCTAGCAGGAATTTGATTCCTTTCCTTTTGACATGATCACCATTTTTAGAGATTTTTAATCATGTCATTCTTTCCTAAATTTTGCTTAAACCGTCCTTTCGGGTTTTCTGATTTAGCGGGATTTGTTTCTCAATTTTGGAGACTCAATTTCTGGTTACGAGGTCTTTAATTTTTTTTTACCACGTTTATATTGATTGGACGGGGAAGTTGTTTGTTGTCCATGTCAGTGATGATCATGGCTCCTCCGCTGAAAATCTCTTTGACGACATAATTCCCTTCATATTTAGGCACAAACTTATCCTGAGAGTTTAGACTGACTCGTAGGATTGTTTTTCCTGAGAATTAGATTGCATGCTTGCAATTCTCTCAGGCACATCTTCCTGTTAAATGCACGAGTCATGCGTTGCTGGTATAATTGTCTGTGGAACAACGCGATGAGTTGCCTTTCATCATGAGGTTCAATTGCTTGTATCTGTATCTCGCCCACTCTGACTCGTCCATCTATGCCTCATCGAGGATCCTAGTTGACGAGAATTCTACTTCAATTGGCAACATGACTTCGGTCCCGTAAACAAAGGAGAATGAGGTTGCCCCTGTTGATGGCAGTATTGAGGTCTTGTATGCCATGAGTGCCCAAGGCATTTTATCGTGTCAGTCCTTTAATTGTTGCTTCCATTGCCCCATTCATTTGTGGGCGATATGGAGATGGGTTATTATGCTTGATCTTAAATTTATCACACAACCCATCAATCAACTTATTATTCCGATTTATGGCATTGCCAATGATCATTGACTTAGGCACCCCATAATGCGTGATGATGTCCTGTCTAAGGAAACATTTAGTGGCCTTTGTCGTTGCTGACACCAGGGTGATAACCTCTACCCACTTGGTGAATTAATCGATTGACACCATTGGGCGTCTTTGGGGAGATCATGTTGATTACATTGATGTCCCACATATAGAAAGACCATGGGGAAGTCATGGGATAGAACTCGTGTGGTAGTGTGTGGATTTGATCAGCGTATACCTGACAGATGTGACACTGTTAGACGTGTCTCACATAGTCAAACGTCATGGTGGACCAAAAGTATCCAAGTATTGCACGCTAATGAGTGGGAGGTGGAGCTTGGTCAAGATGACAAAAGTACCCAACATGGATTGATGGGGTGCTTACGGGCAGGAGTGTTGTTCAGGAAGACGAGGTAAGGGATACTATGGTAGTCATGGTTGCCTAGCGCTCAGAAGAATAAAATCTGCTCGACCTGGGGGTAGGGGTGGGCATGAACCGGTTCGGGGACGAACCGTTTCATGAACCGTACCTTTACCACAATTTAAAGAGGTACGGTTTATCGCCCCAGTTTTTGGCCGCTCCAGATTTTGACAAAATTACTGTGCCTCTTCTGAACCGGTTCAGAATCGGTTTGGCTAAACCACTTAATATATTTTTAAAAACAAACTATAATAATCCATAAACCATAATACATAAACCATAATCCTAATCCATAAACCATAATTAATAATCCATAAACCATAATTCATAAACCACAATCCATAATCTATAAACCATAATCCATAAACCATAAACCATAATATATAATTCATTATACTAATGTAGATTGTAAATCATCACCGAACTAACTTTGGTCTAATGGTTTAGAGTATATATTTTAAAAATTAAATATAATATTGTATTAAAACTGATACAAGAAATGGTACGGTTTACCATTTGCGAACCAGTTTTTTGTACCTCTTCTGAACCACTCCATTTTTTTGCAATAAAAACTTTTGGTTTGTGAACCGGTTCGGCCGAACCGGTATGGTTCAAGTATGGTTCGACCGAACCGATTTATTATGCCCAGCCCTACTCAGGGGTCATGCCGACGATTAACTGAACTGTGCGGGAACTCATGGTGTGCATGGTTTTCTCTAGCTGGATGATTCTCTCCTCGTGTTCTTGAGGTTCTGGAGTCTTCGAATGTCGCATGGGTTCCCGAAAACCTAAGTTTAAAATACCATAGTAAGAAGGCTCAATACACAATTGATCATGCATGATTAGTTTTGAGACTTCTGCATGGTCCGTTCATTCCAGACTTTGATTACATATATGACAAAAAAAATTGTTCAAAAATACTTTAAAAGGATTTGGTCAATCGAAGTCCAGTTCTTAAGACGTTTCACATGACGACGCAGCTCGTTTAGTGCATTTGTTGCTTGTTTCTTGTTTCGAAGGAAGGTCGAGGACGTGCATTTTGAAAATCTTTTTATTCGCCTAGTCTTTGGTCCGAACTATTCAAGGGTGTCATTCAACTCAGTTACGTTGCCCCCCATATTTCTCCAAGGTGTGATCCCGGCCCATCATTTCATTTCGCATACACTGTAACTTGTTGCGGAGGCGCTGGATCAACCCAAGAAATACTTTGAATTTTCACATTAGCTTTCATGATTGCAAAGATGTCATCGAGATATGACGGTGGTTGCTCGGGCTTATCCCCGATTATCTCCTCTAGGTCCAAAGACGGACGTATTCCATTGCATACGAAGTTTTCCACATTCCATAAGTCAGACAAGGCATCAAGGAGAGCTCAGTTGACTTTGTTGTTTCGAGGTTGTGAACCTCGTCAACCTTCATGTTCACCTATTTGTATCCCTTTTGTCATGACTTTTCATATTTTGGCAATTTCGACCGTAGGGGGCTGTATGACTTTAATGTAAGGGGAAATGATTTGTTTGCTTCATCCTTACCAAAGATGGTGCGTGAAACGTTCTAAAGATACCAGACAAAATGAATGGAAATTACATTTTTTTTAAGAAAAAATGCAATGCAAGTGCGAGAATGTAAATTTCATTAGTAAGACTCGTATTACATTTACAACAGTCTAAAATATATAATACAAAAGGCTCAATCTTATACATGTCGTGATCTAGGGACAAAACAAAACACATTTACATAATGGGTCAAACTCACATCTACAGTTGTTGGGATGACTTCTAATTCACAACTGTTGGGTTGAATCTTCTACATGAATTGTGGGTCAATCTTGCATCCAAATACTTGGGTCAAATTTCCATTTACATTAGGTGGGCCCAAAAATGAAACACACACAAAACTGGTAAATGTTAAACACGGTGTAGAGCTTTTGTTCTAAATGGATGGAATTTCTAAGTCCTCTGAACCAGCAGAACCTCACCTCCTATAGAAGATTACAGGCCCGTTCTGATCATCGAGTTGAATTTTTTGGGAGTGTGTCGGTGGTCCAAACCGTTCTGGGCGCATTCCTTTACTAAACTCCATAAGATCTTAATGTGCTCCAGGTCCGAGCGAGTAATGGTAACCATCGTGGTGTGTGCAAAACGGGAATTTAAATCATTTTTGAATTATTACATTTACATCGCTTTTATACCATAACTTAAAACTGCAAGCATGAGCAAACAGTCAAAACAGATAGGGCAAAATATAATATGACAAAGCAAACATGACAAAGCATAACCCTCTAAACAGATCATCCCCATCAGAGTCGTCAAATTGCCGGACGTCAGATCCGATTTTCCCCGACCCTTTCTGGAAAAAAAATTGCTTTTTGTTTCGCTCGAAAAATGTCGGGTCTTGGCGAGCTGGGTCATCAACCGGATCGAAAAAATGATAGAGCCGACACTGATTAATAAAGGCTAATCGGAATCCTAAAATTTACGTAGGGTACATAGTCTTAATATCCTAGGGTTTGGAAATACCTACATCCAAATAATCGAGTTTGGGGGTTTGATTACGTCTTAAGAGCTCGCGAGCTCATAATCCGCCCTTTCAGTACTTTAGTTTTCTTTTGAATTTTTATTTTTCCAATTTACCTGAATTGCCCATTTTGATCATGCTTGGTCAAAAAGATTACATGCATTTTTTTTAAAAAATTAAATAAACCATGTACAAGCATTTTTTTTTAATGAGTTAATTTGAAATAAATAAACAAAAGAGAATAAAGTTAATCGTGCTTGAAAAAAAAAGTGGTTTAATTTCGGGTCATTTTAAAAGTGCCAAACATACACGAATGATTTTAAATATATTAAGCACGTTGGACCAATTTGTAACACTTTAAGAAGTTATGGTATGTCCAGAAAAATTTAGGAACCAAAATGCAATTATTTAAAAATTCGAGTTGTATTGAAAAGATGTTTCAAAAATTGCAGAAATAACTCATACCTTTTCTGGTTTCGTTTATAACACTATAAAGTCCAAGAATGACCCGAGAGTCCAAGGACCGAGTTGTAACCTTCATCAAAATTTAGGATTGACCAAAGTTAGTTTTGAAAATAATTTTTATTTCATATATATATTATACAAATAGTATCACATATATATATATATATATTATATATATATAATAGTATCACGTATATTATACATAGATATATAATATATGTATATAAAACATTTTTTCTGATAAGATAAATTTCATTCAAATTAGGAAATACAAATACAATATTGAATACGATGGAGATATACCTAAATCATTCGGAGTTTAAATACCGCACGAGAAACTGAGACCGATAATTACCGTATTTTTTACTCACTCTCTATTTTTTTTTCACTTTCACTCTCTATTTTTTATTGTTCTCTTCCTCAAACTGAAGCTCTCGGCTTGCTTACCTCTCCTCCTGGAGCCTTCGGCAATCCCCCTCTTCGATTTCCCCCTCATTTGTGTCGTAGCTTATCTTCATTTATAGGGGATATATTCTTATTTTAATAGTATAAGATAAGAATGTATGCAAGTGGAAGAATGTAAGGTAGATATGATAATGAAAGTTGATTTCAATTTTTCCAAAGTAAATTGATTTATATTTTCTTCAACTTGGCCGGAAAAAAAATATGTCTTCTTGTGATTGTTTTTTGTTGCGGTTTAGGGTTTAGAGTTTGAGCTTTAGGGTTTAAGGCTTAGGGTTTGGGATTTAAGGTTTGGGGTTTAGGGTTTATTTTTTTATTTTATTTTTCTTTGTCTCGATTTTTCTCGGCTCGGATTCTCTCGTACGGTATTTTGACCCCTAGCAATGTTCCAATTCAGTTATGGGGAGAATGTGTTTTGACCATGTGTTATTTGATAAATTTGATGCCTACACATTTCTTACAAGGAAAAACTCATTTATGAAATATTATTTGGTAAAGCTTCTTATGTGAATCATTTGAGAGTTTTGGTTGTATATACTATGCAAAGGTGTTAATTCTTCTAGTAAGTTTATATCTAGATCTATACCCTCTATTTTATGGGTTATAGTTCCATTGAAAAGGGTTATAAATTGCTAAATTTGGAGACTAAAATCTTTTTTGTGAGTCGTGATGTTCGTTGTAGGGAGGGTATATTTCCTTTTAAAGTGGTTAGTAGAACTGATTCGCCTTTATTCAGTGATGGTCTAGTGGCAGTTTCAGTTGGTAACTCTTTGCAGGGTGCCTGAAATGAGAATAGAGATGAAATTGAGGTTGTACACCTACCAAATGTTGATGTACCAGGTAATGATGTGAATAAAGTTATTGAACCTAGGAGATCATGTTAAGCAGGGCTCCCTTGTGGTAGAAAGACTACTTTGTCTCAATTAATTCTAGTAAAAAATGCTCTATTGCTCGTCCTATTGAGAATTGTGTGTCTTATGAGCATATTTATGTTCCTTATCGTTGTTTTGTTAGTTCAATCTCCAAGATTGTTGAGCCTAAATCCTATTCGCAGATCGTTAAAGATGTGAATTGGATTAAGGCAATGAAAGAGGAAATTAGTGCATTAGAGAATAATGGAACTTGGTTTTTAGTTCCTCTGCCTCCTTGTAAGAATGATGCTGGTTGTAAATGAGTGTTTCATGTTAAATATAAGTCTTGATGATTTTGTAGAGACATACAATGTTAGGCTAGTAGCAAAGTACTATAGTCAGCAAGAAGGACTTGATTATTTTGATACATTTTCCATTGTTGTTAAAATGGTCACTGCTTGCTTTGTTGTGGCTATTGCTTATATTAAGAATTTGTATTTATGTCAAATGGATGTTTACAACACTTTTCTTCAAGGTGATTTAAATGAAGAAGTTTGTATGTAAATACCAGTAATAAGGGAAAGTAAGTTGGTTGTCGATTGTTGAAATCTGTGTATGGTCTTAAGCAAGCTTTTAGGCAATGCAATGTTAAGTTGTTTAATGCTCTTGTTACGAATGGATATTTTCAGAGTAAGCATGATTATTCCATGGTTACAAAAATATGTGGCGATGATATAAATTGTGATGCTTGTTTATGTTGATGACTGGAAACAGTAAAGTGTTGATTGTTAAATTGAAATTTGTTCTCGAAAACATTTTTAAAAATGATATACTTGGGTGAGTTGTGTTTTTTTCTTGGTATTGAAATTGCTAGGTCGAAAGAATGGATAATCATGAATCAACGAAAGTATGCTTCAAAATTGTTGGCATGATGGGTGTAAAACCTAGTAAGACTCATATGGAAGTTATCCAGAACCTAAGCAGTGTGGCATATGATACATGTTTCGATTTGAGTAAAACATATGCTCTTGCTAATGCCACTATGTATTGAAAATTGGTTGGCAAACAATTACTAGACATGAAATTGTGTACGTTGTTCAAAGGTTAAATCAGTTTGTGATGACGCCTAAACAGTTGCACTTAGTTTTTTCCAAGATCATTAAGCATATTAAAAATCAACTTGGTTTAGGTAAAAAAATGTCTTAAAAAAGCAGTACTGCTATGAAAGCTTTTTGTGATTTTGATTGACCTGCTTGTGTAGAAACCAGAAAGTATGTTTCATAATTATGCATTAAGATTGGTGATTCCCTTGTTTCTTGGAAAATTAAGAAGCGGGACAATATATCTAAATCTTCTGCTGAAGCAGAATATAGATGTATGAATGTAACTATTTCTGAAATAGTTTGATTATCTAGTATTTTGAATGAACTTGGTATTGTTCAATCAAATCATGTGTTGCTTGCTTGTGCGGTCGCAATGCAAATTTTTGTCAATCCTATATTTCATGAACGCACAAAACATATTGAGATTGACTGTCATTTTATCAAAGATAAGATTTTTGCAAGTTTGATAAAAACTCAATTTGTTCGGTTATCAAAACAAAATGCAGATTTGTTCACTAAAACTCTATGGGGTTAATAATATTATTATCTCGTTGGAAATTTGAGAATGAAGGATATGTATGAAAGCATCCGTTTGAGGAGTAGTGTTGAGAACCAATTTGAGGAGTAGTGTTGAGAACCAATAATTAAAGAAACTTTTTTAACTTATCTTTAAGTTGTTGACTAATTTGCTATTTCCTTTCCTAAGATTTAGTATATTAAGTAATTTGTTGCTTGGACATTTGGTCCAACGGTATTGCCTTTGCTTGGATGCAAGAGGTTCCAAGATTGATTCTCGGCATGTCCCAACATTATTACTTGAATGGCCAAAAAAAAGTAAGTTGTTGCTCGTTGTAGTCACTAACGGGGCGAATTATTTTCTTTTCTCTGCAAGGTTTTCAAGGCTCTACTAAGGTTTCACCTTCCTCTTTTAGATTTAACAACAATATCTTTCTCATGAATCCCTTCAACATGTCAATTAAGCTTGTCCTCAGCACAATATTACTGTCGACAAAACCGTTCTTTTTAATCATAATGGCATGTCTTTAAGCCTTGTTGGAGAGACGACGATGCACCAGCAAAGCTCTTTATCATGCAAGAGAATGTACATTCATTGCATTCAATCCCGGAAAGTAGAGATTGCATCAAGATAAAGCTACCCTCCAGAAATCACAGTGGCATTCATTATATGGATATACAGACTTGATAGGACATGAACTGAACCATCCTTATCAGCTAGCTTCAATGGCTCCACAAGCCATGTAACATGTTCACCACCTTTTTGTTCACAAATTCATTGTTTTCAAACCCTTTTGTTATGGGGTGTGTGAATCATCTTTCCTTCTGGTAAGGACTTGGTTCGAACACATGCATGCAGCAGCAACAAAAAGTGGTAATGTTGATAGGTATCCCTTTTGGCTCATGTAGTCCAAAATGGTGAGGTAGATAAATATCATGATTTTATGGTAAGAGAAGCTAGTTGAAACTGACATTCTGAATATGCAAAAGCTTCATACATTGGGATGAGAGTAAAGTTGCAACATTAACGGGGCGTTTCTTTTACGGAATTCGGAATAAGGAATACGGAATAGGGAATAGGAATTGGGAATAAGGAATAGGAGTTAAGAATATGAAGTTGTTTCTTTGGTGGAATGGAATAGAATTGAATAAGGAAATCTGCTGTTTTTTTGGTGAAATTGTATACGGAAAAGGAATGGAATATGGTAAAATGACATATTTGCCCCTCTTTGTATATGTATAGTATATAATAAAAATAATTTGTATTAATTAATTATAAAACTTAAAAATATTAAAAACATTTATTTAAATTTTAAAAAAAAATAAAAAACGAAAATTTTAATTATTTAATTTTTTTAAAAAGACCAATTTATTAATTTTATTTTTAAAAAAAATAAAGAATGTAAAATTTCTTAAACAATCAATTGATTACATAACATTAACATGATTAAAAATATCGATAAATACAATATTCGCAATATAACATTTCATGAAAAATGTTGTTAGTAACCACATACATTATACAAAACGTGAATTTGTCCTTAATCAAAATTATACATATATGCCGATCTGATACAACTATCATACATCTATGGGAACATTGCACGCAGCCTGACGTGGATGTAATGATAAGTTAGTTACCTGCAGGGCAACAGACGATGTAATAAACCCAAATGCATATTCACCCTGACGTGGATGCTGAATAATTGCAACCTCCTTAAATGCAGTGGTATTTTGATCTGTCAAAAAGTTTAATAGAGTTAGATCGTCCAGTTAAGAGATTGCTTTCCGACATCATCGAAGCATCAATCATCACTATTCAGTATATTCTGTGATTTGTATCCCAGTAATAGATAGTGAAACCAAATAACTCATATTATGAAGCACAAAATACAATTAAAGTAAAAGAACCAAACTGTTGGAACAAAATATGAGAAGATTCTGGAAATTGGATGAAAAAATTGAGGAAGAGGAATATATATATATATATATATATATGACAAGGTACATAGGAAAGCAATTTTCAGTAATCTGTTATTTCTGGAGCACATCATAGAGACAGGTGATACAAGATTATATGATACAAATTTAGTATGTCTAGAATCTAGATAGATGGCTTTACCTGGAGATATTGCTGCACTAATTTGTTTGGAAGCTGAATATATGTGCCTCATAAAAGGCAATCTGTTAATGAACCATTCTCCGACCCAGAAAACAGTGGCACCCATCCAATGTCCAGCTCTTGGAAACCCAACTCTGCAAGACAGCATAGCAGGCCTGTCCAATGTCCACAAGCAAAAACGTAAGTTGAGCTCTCCAGTTGTAAGAAACTAAGATAACACAGTATATGGAATGAAAAATTTTAGTTTGTATAATGATAATCTACTGAGTTGTCTCTTGCCATGTCGGCTATATCAGAGTGGAAAAAGATTAGTCATAAAGGTCGGTCAACAAATAGAGTACAAGTAAATGAATTTAGAAGAAATATGACCAAATCCTAATCTAATCTCTAAAAACAATTTCATTTCTAGAATTTTCTTAAGATTCTATCGCTAACAACCACATCACCTATCTCAACTCTCAAAGCACAAATCTAGGAACATGTCAACACCTCAGTTATAAATTCGGCCTCATAACTCCGAAGAAATTCAATCAATGGATAACCACCAGAACTTCATTTCCAGTAATCTAGTTTATTCTGTCAAGGAATAACAACTTGGAGAAAATAATTAACTTCATACGAATATAGACCACTACAGGATGCATAAAATGCTCCATTTTATACGACCTATATTATTGGAGCAAATGAACTTATTGTACTGATCGACCAGCATATTAGAGCGAAACTCCAGCTGAACAACGAGCTTGCATCTAACAACCAATTGGAGATCGCACAGTTCAATGTATGGATCAACATGAGTGACAATACTGTGGAGAGGAAGTACCTTGCGTGTAGAGGAGTTAGGAGAACTTGGAGGAGACTTCTCAACGTCCTCAGGGTCATGGAGAGATGAACTGCTACCACTGTTGCCGCTCTTAGAGAGGACAAAATGCTCCGTCAACGGAATCGATGTTGATTGCTTATCGTCCGCCATGCCTGAGGAAGGAGAGATCTGATCCAACGGAGAGTCGCGTTCAATCCCAGTCGATTCAATTGAAGACAATCGCAGAATCAGCTAATTCAAGCGGTCATTCTGTCAACAAGCGCAGAAGAATGGCAGTGGGGCACGCTCGGAATTTCGCCAAACAGTCGAGGGCAGAATGGTCATTCGGTGCTGAAATCCGGATTCCAAGCCTTCTGGGCTTAGGAATTCCGAGGTTTTGACCCAGAATACCTAAGCCCACACCGCATGGAATACATATGCATGAAATTGGCCATTCCATGAGAAGAACATAGGCTTACGGAATCCGTAAGCCCAATTCTTTGGCCAATACATGAGAAGAACAGGCCATAAGAGTGTTATAATTGAACTTTAACAGTGTAAAAATAAATCTCTCTCAATCAGCAAAGCGAAAAGCAAAATAAAGAAGCCAGTGATTAACCACTGTCCATAATTTATCTGACATAAAAAACGGTGACAATATAAAACTGTATTCATTGTCGTTGACGAAACTTATACTCAAAATACATGCGCTTACCATCCAAAAACAAAGTGCAAAAGATCCCAAAAGACAACAATGTCGACTGATAGATAGAATATCGAAAAGACAAGAGTTGTAATCCTTCAAGCCTTGTCTGCCTTAGAAGCACTAGCAGCAGCTTGTCCCCTGAGACGACCGGTTCTGCGAGCAGCAATGAGACCAACCTTCTGCCCAGGAGGAGCATCACGTCTGACAGTGCTAGCATGACCAATATGTTGGTGGTTACCTCCTCCGTGGGGATGCTCAACTGGGTTCATAGCCACACCACGAACCTTGGGCCAGCAGTTCCTCTTCACTCTGAATTTGTGATATGCATTCCCTGCCTTGAGCATAGGCTTCTCTGTCCTTCCTCCTCCTGCAACCTGACCAATCATGGCTCTGCAGCCACTTGGGATAATCTTCTTTGAACCAGAAGGTAGCTTCACTCTGACACGCCAAAAAACAATAGATGTATGATCATGATGCATCATAAATATGTCTGTCCAAAACATTCATTTCGATCAATGTAAGATCCTTGATATTTGATCAAGACATTCATTTCAATCAGTGACTACGCTTCAATTTCTCTTGCCCGGCATCAGCTATTTTCTTATATTCTCAACTACCACGTTGAAGAAAGACCAGTGTAATGCCATATCAAATATTATCACTATATGTTGGTCCATTGTAATGCCACTTCTTTAAGCATTTAGAGATGATACTGTTTAGTATGACAGGAATCAAAAAGCTTAATCAATATAAAGAATTATCCTAACATAATTGCATATTAATACACAAACAGATGCCTAGTATATGGACTCGTATGAATACTCTAGTATGAACAACAAGAACACCAGCATATGAATACATTTGGATATGCACAATTTCACGTTCAAGTCATTGACAAACTTGGCCAAAAAGTCATTGCCAGAAATCCTTATAAATATCAACATCAGTACTTGATAGAACACTCTCACGAGCTCAAGATTGCTTTTTAGCCGATAAGCAGATACACAAAAGCAAGCGATACAAGATTGGCAATATGATCAATTTCGACAGCAGCAAAACAAAGATTAACTAATTCCAGCAACGATGAGCGAGTAAATCAATGAAACAATTAATAGTTACCTAGTGGTATCGTTATCAGGATTGTGACTGATGACAATCGCATAATCACCGGAAGCTCTAGCAAAGACACCGCGGTCACCGACATGGTGCTCAACATTGCAGACAACGCCTCCTTCAGGGATAGATCTGACGGGCAACACGTTACCGACCATGAGGTTGGCTTTCTTGCCGCAGTACACGAACTGGCCAGTGTACATCCCCTCAGCGGCGACGAACAGCTCCTTCTGCTTCTTGTATCGGAAAGGATGTCGGAAAGCTACCCTGGCGAGCGGGGCACCACGGCCGGGGTCGTGGATAATCTCGGTCACAACACCCTTAAGGTAGCCGTTTCGTTCGCCAAAATCGAGACTGCGGAATCTGGCGGGACCCTTGCGGTGGTGGGTGTGGGACTTGAAGACGGATCCAGCTCCCTTACGCTGAGCCCTAATAACACGACCCATAGTCTCTCTCTTGCGGTGGTGGAGTGGAGATGAGGGAGGCACAACAATGTAGGGTTAGGGTTTGTGCAGGTTTATATAGGAGTTTCCGTTCTTTACTGTTCAGTAAAGTGCTGGCAAACCATTGTTATTGGAATCAAACCGGGTAGAATCGGGGTTCAGCCAGGGTGAAATAAAAAATCGAGTGATCCGAAAATTCGTTGAAATCCGAACCGGTCCGAAAATGTATGGTTCGGTTTAAGTCATATTTTTTTGGGTTAATTGTCAATTTCCCCCCTAAAGTTTGGACCAAATTTAAGATTACTCCTTAATGTTTAAAATTTTAAATTTTAATCCTAATGTTTGGCTCGGATGAAAAATCCCCCCATTCCGTCACTTAACCGTTTATTTTTAACTGAACCTGATCATGTGCGTGACACATACTCTTTTAGTGACTAAATTGTCCTGCTGCATAACCGGTTTCTTCTGTATTCTGTAGAATATGGTTTTGTAGAGCTGGTCTTTGGGACTCAATTGACTTTATTAAGAAAGAAAATGATAAATATAATCGGATGGAAACAATTACATGAAATTGAAAATAACAATAAGGTATATGCAGGAACATTTCTTTGAAATCTTTGGAAATAAAAACATAACCAAACAGCTTACAAAAGGCATGAGGAATACGTACGTGTATTTTCTACAACCTTTGTAAAACTTTAAACTCTTCTCCTTCACCAACTCAGCACCTTCTTCCGCACACTGTATCTGTTTCACAAAATTAACAATCAGGAAAATGCAGAGCAGTGGCCAAATAAAAAATGCAGAGCTTACTGGTTGGTTACGTATAATCAAGTTTTGTGATTGAATATTTTTTTTTACCTAATTCAGTTTTGCTAAACCCTTTGGGTCGTCCGCTTTGGGAAGAAACTCACTCATCTTATCTATCATACTCACCCGAATCTTGAAGAAATTCACTCTTCGCGTCGGGACCTGAACAGGCACAGCCGCCGGCGACAGATCTGGAGAATTGACCGATATTGGATGACGATGTGGTTGTGGCATATACCATTGTGAAACAGAATTGGAGGGTTGGGAGAATTCTGAGAGAGGAGTAGAGTGTCTGAGATTGCTGATTGAGAATCTTTTTTGCGGTGGCGGCGGTGCGGGACAGTGATGGGCGGCAAACTGTTTCCTTGACAAACCTGCAAAACGTAAATTTCCAGCAATCTCTATGTTTCATATATTTATTTGAGAAAATGTCACTATGTTTCAGATATTTATTCAAAGGGTCTCCATGTTTTCAAGAATGTCACAAGTTTATCAGATGATTCAGACAAGAATGTCAAATAAGAGTTGGGCGAAGAACAGAACAAATTCTACATAATAAAGAAGACCAACTCATCGAAGACCAGTTCTACAGAATCATATTCTACAGAATACAGAATAAACCGGTTCTACAAGAAGAAGAAACTGGTTCCGCAGAAGGACAATTTGGTCACTAAAAGAGCATGTGCCACGCACATGACCAGGTTCCGTTAAAAAGAAACGGTTAAGTGACGGAATGGGGGAATTTTTCATTCGAGCCAAACATTAGGACTAAAATTTAAAATTTTAAACATTAAGGGGGATTCTTAAATTCGGTCCAAACTTTAGGGGGGAAATTGACAATTAACCCTATTTTTTTAAAAAGAGTTTTTGAGACCGTTCGGTCTACAAATATAAAACACTGCGGAATCTGGTCCGATCGTTTATGCGTATATAATTTTATAAATTATATTAATTAATATAATTAATCAATGAATACAAACAAATAATAATTTTGTTATTTAATAGTTATTTTAGTTGTTTAATCGATTTCATAGAAAGTTATGTAAACATTGTTAAATTGAGTTATTTTGTTGTTTAATTTGATTTTAAATTCTTATTTTGGTTTTGAATGTGTCTTTTTTTGTTTTTTCGGCTTAAACAGAAAATTCGATCCGAAAATCTGAAATCCGAATGGACTATTTATTTTTTCGTAAACGGTCTTTTGGTCGGACTTTTTTTTAAGAAAATCCTGTCTGAAAATATAGGTACCCGACCGAGTAAAAAAGTCAGTATGATCGGTCCGGTTTCACCCCTAGGTTCAGGTGCTCGTCACGGTTCATCCGGTATGATAACGGTTTTGACTTTTGAGGCTATGCGTATAAAAAAACATTTTTAGGTGAAAATAGATTAAAGGGTAAAATACAATATTACCCACTAAAGTTAGGGCTGACAATTTCTGACACGACACGATTAAACGACACGACACTATCTCCTTTAAATCGTATATGAGTTTGACTTTAACGGATCTCGTGTCTAAACAACTCTTATACGTTTAAACATGATTAATAATCATATCTAAACACCTCAGATATGTAGATATCTGTATAAATACGATTAACTAATCGTGTCTAATCGTGTCGTGTATACATGTGACATGTTTAGACACATTTAAGTATAATAATAATAATAAAATATTGAAATATTCACTTACTTTTTAATATTGAACTTTGAATATCTTATTTTGTATATATGGATTTGTGTATATATCTGCTTTAAAGTGTATATGGGTTTGATCTTAACGAGTTTCGTGTCTAAACAACTCTTATACGATTAGACACGATTAATAATCGTGTCGTGTTTGTGTTTGAAGTTTTGAGACACGTTTAAGACTTATCCGTGTAGATACGAGACAAGTTTAGACACGACACGATTAAATACGACACGACATGATTGTCACCCTACCTAAAGTTTATGTCGATTGTAAGTTTTCCTAAAGTTTAAAATTTTAAATTTTAGTTCTAATGTTTGGACTGAATGAAAAATACTCCATTTTCGTTAAAAAAAAAACATTTATTTATAACGTAAGCTTGATCATGTGTTTAACATGTGAGCTTTCTACATTTTAAATAGACAAAATTGTCATTCTATCTTCTATGTTCAATTCATCTTCTCTGATCAAGCACTCCCTCTTCCTCCACTGGTAATCTTCTTCCTCATAACGGAACCAGCTAGTGGACTTGGGGAATCAGTGGGAATCAAAAGAGAAGCAAGGCGAGCTACGACTCGAGTGAATGGAATCGGTCGATATGCTCCATTGAAGAAACCGTAGCCCTCTCCCTCCTTATATATAATGCTATGTTCTGATTCCACATCCATCTGAACTGATAAACTTAGTTGATTCTCTGTATTGTTCTTCTTCTTCCAATCTTCTTGCATGCTGTGTTTTATAATTATCGTCGCAACTCCAGTTCAAATCTCAATCCTCGACCAGGTAAGGAAGATGAGTGACTACGGGCATGGTGAGACCGAGGAGAATTTCCAGGACGGCATCCACGTGCTGATAGATAGCCACTTCGCTCCTCCTCTGCCACCACCTCCGCCTATGGAATCACTTCCACCCCCCGCCACCACCGCTCCGAACTTCTCCCCTAGCCCGCTTAAGAGGGCTACAAGCATGCCTGAGTTCGCCGACCAAGGGAGTCTCGGGAAGGACCTGAGTTCGGATGCCATAGTTGAGGAGGGGGAAGAGGAGTGTTGTTTATCAAGAAAAATAATTTGAAGAACAACAGAAAACAGATGCAAAATATGCAGAACTTGGATTGATTTTATTTTATCTGCAATTGGGAATTTATACAAGAGATACTACCTAGTTTTAGCTAATTAATCCACTACTTCAACTACTTCCACTACTTCACTATTTTTAGCTAATTATTCCACTACTTCACTATTGTTAGCTAATTATTCCACTACTTCCACTATTTCAACTATTTTTAGCTAATTAATCTATACTTTCACTATTATGAAAACCTGATTTTTAACTAACACTCCTCCTAAATCAGGTTGCTGCAAACTCCCAATCTTTCCTTAATAAGTAATACTTGACCTTGAAGTGTTTTTTTTCTTCCATTCATAGCTCACGTTTTATCCTGAAGAACATTCTTAATTGCATTGTCTTTCCTTTTTCATTCTTCTCAATCATGGCAAGCTCATCCTTCATTGAAACTAGCCATTTCTTGTCAATCTTTGCTTCCTCATGTACTCCAGGTTCAAGAACTGCAAGATTGCATCTTTGATCAATCTCAACAAGAGATTTTATCCCCCTAACAGATTGATCATCTGTCAGTTCATCATCATCAAGGCAGACGCTTTCACCTTCAACTGTAGGATAAACAAAAGAACAAGACTGGAAGAGTTTGTCCTTGATCTGATCCCTCGACCTCTCCAACTCCGAGCGAAGCGTATCCACGGTTACATTTGCGATCTCAAGTTGCCATCTGGTGTTCCTTATGACTTCCTTTGCCCGAGCTTCAGATTCTCTACAGTCAGCAAGTTCATTCCTTAGGGTTTCCACCAGGTTTAGGGTTTCAGAGAGCTCCATACGGAGTGTATGGACATCGTGATGTGCAGACTCTGTGATGCCTTTTTTGATTGTGAAAGCAGATTGCTCCTCCAATGGATTGAGTGCATGACTCTTTCCCTTCATTTTGATCCTAAAGAGCTCCTTACCACTAGAATCAACAATAATGCACTTTTTATCTTCAAACAACAGCTTGAAATTCTTTTCTAGCAATTGACCAACACTAAGCAAGTTTTGATCAATTTCAGGCACATATAGCACTTCATCAATCAAATTCGTACCTGAATTGCTATTTATAGCTATTGTCTCTTTTCCTTTAACAGATATGAACTCTCCATTTTCAATTTTCACTTTGGAAAGAACTGACATGTCAAGTTGTTTGAAGAGTCTCATATCACCAGTCATGTGATTAGTGCAGTCACTGTTGACTATCCATCCATCACTCGATGCTCCTGTTGTGAAGTAAGAAGTCACAAACAGATGCTCCTCCTCTTCTTCATGGACAACAACTTTAGTTTCTCTATTCGGCTGATTGTATTTTTCAAGGCAAATCTTTCGACATGCCCCATCTTCTGACACCTCCTGCATTTTATGTCTGGTCTCGTCCAACATTTGTAGTAAGGATGGTTCTCCTTACCACAATGCTTACAAGGAGGAAGACTTCCTCCTTTTTGGCCCATTACTGCCGCATTTGACTCACCATCACTAGAAATAGGCTTGCCTTTCCACTTCTTCTTCTTACTCCTCTTCTTTAAGTACAGCTTGGCCTTCAAAGCACCTTCAATTGCCCCTTCTTCACGCATCAATCGTCTTTGCTCTTGAGCTTGAAGAGAGCTAAGGAGCTCTGCCAATTTGAGAGTTGACAGGTCATTGGTGTTCTCCAATGAGGCAATGGTTGCTTCAAATCTCTCAGGAAGAGAGACTAATATCTTCTCCACAATTCTGTTTTCCTTCATTTCCTTACCAAGTATTCTAACCTGGTTTGCAAGTCCCACCAATCGATCTGAGTATTGTTGGATGGTCTTAGATTCCTTCATTTGCTCCTTCTCAAATTCCCTTATCAAGTTCAGAGAATTCATGCCCCTTATCCTCTCATCTCCTTTGTATTCTTCTTCGAGGAAGTCCCAAATTTCATTGGCTGACTTTATGGACATGATTCGACTGAAAATTGCAGGTGAGACAGACGAATAAAGGCATGACTTGACTCGTGCCTTTCTCATTTTCTTCTCCCTTTGAACCTTGATTTGAGCAAGTGTGGGGTTGGGTGGAAGAGCTGAAATTTCATAATCTTATTCAACATCCTCCCACAGATCAGTGCCCTCCATGTAAGCTTCCATTTTGACTGCCCAAGCTTGGTAGTTTGAGCCATTGAATTTTGGTGGAGCAACACTTGAGAAGGATTCTTCCATTTGATGAGAGCTTAGAGTGTTTATGGGTGGATGATCTCAAGAAATCGACAATCACACAACCTCACAAATCTCTCAAGAAGTTAAGCTATGGGTGAATGATCTCAAGAAATTGACAATCACTCAACCTCACAGATCCCTCAAGAAGTTAAGCTCTGATACCACTGTTGTTTATCAAGCAAAATAATTTGAAAAACATCAGAAAACAGATGCAAAATATGCAGAACTTGAATTGATTTTATTTGATCTGCAATTGGGAATTTATACAAGAGATACTACCTATGTTTAGCTAATTAATCCACTACCTCCACTACTTCAACTACTTCACTATTTTTAGCTAATTATTCCACTACTTCCACTATTTCAACTATGAGGAAGAGGAAGATGGAAGAAAACGGTGATGAAGACAAAGATGGAGAAGAGATGCATCATATGCCAAGTAATGCGACTAACAATGTTGGTCTTGCAGACATGGGTAAAGAAAATGGTAGCAAGGACGCCGGAGAAAGCGGTGGAGGACTAGGTGGAGATGGTTCATATCGAGCATTCAAATACAGCTCCTGCAGCTCTCACCGTGCAGATCTCACCGAAGGTAGGTAGTTTTTTCCGTTTAGAATATTAAAAAGTTATGTGTCACGTGAGGAGTATTCTGTCACGAATAAACAGTCATATGTGGTATTTTTCATTTGGTCCAAATATTATAACTAAAATTTAAAATTTAAAAATTTAAGAGAGAAACTTAAAATCGGTGTAAACTTTAGGGGCAATGTCGTATTTTACCCTAGATTAAAGTAAATTTTCAAATAATGAGTTTACTTTTAAAAGAATCATTTTAATTTTTTTTAATGAATACATATTATAATAATATTTCAAAAAATAATTTCACTATTATAAATTTATTTATTTTTATAATAAAAAATGTTAGATTTGAAAAACACGTAAAATAATTAATTATATATATTAGTTATTAAATTGAAGTAGAGATTTTTATGTATAATGTTTTTCCATTAATAATAAGAGATAATGTTTTTTGTGATTGTCATGATAGATGGTTGAGCTAAGCCTCTAACCTAACAAAATAATATATTAATAGGGAAAAATCTTGATAAATGTTTTTTAAAAAATCTATGAAATAAATATTTTTTACGTTAAACGTAGTTATAGTTATATAAAATTAAAAATTCACATATTTTTATAGGTGGGATAATAAATATTGAATATTAGATATCACATTATATTAATAAACCAAAAGATTATAAATTAAATAATATTTCCGTGTTATGGATATTTGTACTTTATTAAGTTGTGATATTATGTGTTAATTTAAAATTATTTTCGGCATAATGATAGTAATAACTTCTTATTTTTACATGTTACTTTTCTTTTTTGAAGTTTTAAATGTTATTTAGCTATTCTCTAAAAATTAATTAGTTTTTTTTTTTTAATTTTTGTATATTTAAATTAGGGATAATTTATGATCTATTTAAAAATTCAGATGCATTTATCTCTCAATTATTTAAATTTAAAGATTTTTTTTATAAATTACTATTATAAATATTAGTTAAAATGTTATATATCTATAGGAATCCACATGCATTTTATATATGGAATGTTCCTAATTATTTAAATTTAAAGTAATTTTTTTATAAAAACATGGTTTGAGTTGTCCTTGATTCTACTTATGTAGAGTTTCAGGATTTTACACTTTTGCTTAAGAAATTAGAGGGTTGTTTGGCTTGACAATATTAGATAACAATAATATGTTGTTGAAATATGTTCATTATACGTATATTAGTAACTATTAATATAAAAGTAAACGTGATAGAGTCAAATAAAAAAAATGCAGTATTAGTCATTACACACTATACAGTAAAATAGTAAATCCTTCTCCCATCAAGACCGCCCATATTTTCCTTAATAAAATATTTGTTGATTTAAAATGGTTAAATACCACATAGCTACTCGAACTTTAGACGTTTTACAAATAACTACCCGAACTTTCAATTTTCAATAACGACTACCTAAACTTTGGGCGAATGTGCAAATAGCTACCTCAACTTTGACACATGGACAAATCGCTACCTCCGTTAAATATTGACGGAAAATGACGTGACAACATATGATTGGTCCATAATTTTAAAAACTATATTATTTTTTTTAAAATAAGAAAAACAAATAAGAAAAATTCTTTAAAAAACTGAAAAATTAATAGGAAAAATAAGAGTGTGTAATATAATTTTTATATTGAAAAATATTTTTTTAAAAAAACTAATCATTTATTTTTATTTTATAATTTTAATAAAAAAATTATATTTAAAACTCTTATTTTTTTCTATTAATTTTCCATTTTTTAAATATTTTTTCTGATTTTTTTAGTATTTTAAAAAAAATAATATATTTTTTAAAATTATGGATCAATCATGTGTTGCCACGTCATTTTCCGTCCATATTTAACGGAAAATTTAACGGAGGTAGCTATTTGCCCCATATGTCAAAGTTTAGGTAGCCATTTTTAAAAATTCAAAGTTCGGGTAGCTATTTGTAAAACGTCCAAAGTTCAGATAGTTATTTGGTATTTAACCCTTTTTAAATTTAGTTGTCGAAACTTGATATCTTTCGTTCACAGGTAGATCAAAATATCCCTTGTGAACCTCGTTACCAGTACACAGAACATTTTCTTGATAATCATATTTGTGCTTATAATCCCTGAAGTACTCATTCTAATATATTTATTTTCAACACTCTTTAAAAAATTATATATATAATACATAAATAGTTAAATTACAAATCTAATAAAATAAACGACTTTTAAGTTTTAAGTATCATTTTTTCCAATTAAAGTTAATAAGAAATGGTCAAACATCATAATATTTTATTGTTTGAAACTCAATATGGTACGAGTTTCCCACCTAAAGTTTAAGCCGAATTTAAGATTCTCCCTTAATGTTTGAAATTTTAGTCCTAATGTTTAAACCGAATGAAAAATACCCCAATTCTGTGTACCCGTTTATTTCGGATGGAACATTTGTTCTTTGTTCGAAATGGACAAAACTGTCCTCCTACATGTTCTTTGTTCTTTCAATAATACATTCCCTGCTTCCGGAGAATCCCGATCCAGATTTCAGAAAATTTGATTCAGAAAAATTCTTCTATATTTCCTTTAAAATTCAGAAAATTTGATTCTGCAATTTGATTCTAAATCGAACAAACCAGCCTAAACTCACTAACCAGCTCTGTCCCACGCTTCGAAGTCCGACGCTTTAAACAGACCTACGTCGATGGTGGGTTATATCTTCGACAAGAATTGGGACTCGTCAACGTCTTCTGGAACAAGTTCTGAAATTAGAATCGGTGTCGGCGTCTTCTAGACCAGAAGAAGCTGGTCGTCGGAGATTCGATCGTCTTCCTCATAACCTAGAAAGGAGAGCTCTGTGTGGGTATCCGGAGGGCCAAATGAGGATTTTGCCTGGAGCCTCTGCCGTTGCTGTGGAGCTCCGGCAGCCCCTACGGTGGAAAGTTATTCATACTACTGAAGGAAGAAGAAGATAAGTTGAGTCGTAACGGCTTCTGCCGAAACTCGAGGCCTTCACTGATAAGGGAAATGTGTCTCCAGGAACTGTGTTGGAGGCGGCGATTAGAGCAGCCAAAGGCCAGGCATTTGAGTTTGTTTTCTACCCACTAAGCAACACCCATGAGTTGTATTCGTGAGGGTTGGTTAAGGCCGTGATGAGGACTCATTGGTGCCTAAGAATGAGGTTCAAGATGGCCTTCGAAACCAAAGACTCCTCACGAATTAGTTGGTTCATGGGAACAATTTCCTTTCTTCAATTCATTTTTCTAATCCAATGCGCTGACCAAATTCGCCATGGTGTATTCTTCAGGTATACATCGGCGTCTTCAGGGACAAGTTCTGGAATTGGAGGGCAGGAGAAGAGAAATTCGTCGGTGCAAGAAGGGCACTTTGGTCATTCAAAATATTAAAAAGTCACGTGTTTAGCACGTGATCACATTTCCGTCTGGAATAAACGGTTTTTAGACGGAATAAATATATTTTTCATTCGGTCCAAACATTATAACTAAAATTTAAAATTTTAAGTGAAAAACTCAAAATCGGCTCAAACTTTTGGCGGACTTGTAATTTACCCTAAAAAATAGGGTTAAATTTGACCGTACAAGTCGCCCCCTAATTACAGAATGGTGAGGAATTGCAATTTGCACAAGTCACCCCATAATGATTGTCAAAGACAAGAAACACGCCATCTCTCTTTCTATCTACAGAATATAAATCAATCCGACTTTAATCCTGGACTGGATCCATACGATCTCTGCAACCAAAGGTCGACTACACCCACCTGTCGTGAAATTGTGACTGAACCGCAATCTCCTCCACAACGTACACAAACCAATCCAACTAAACAAGGAACAAAGAACGTGGGCATCATTCATCAAGTAGAATATAAGTTGGAAAGATCTTCAGTGAAAGCTTTCCTGATAATATCTCTTTTGAGTTTGAGAGCAGCCGTTACAAGGCCCGACTCAGGGGTCCATGCATTGGGTAGCAACTTCACCTTCGTGGGGGTTTCAAACCTCTCTAGCCGACCCGACTTTGCTGCCTGGGAATTGTAAAAAAAAAGGCAGACACAAATGCAATCAGAAGAGAATATTGAACAAAGGTAAGTAGGGTAGGTATTCATAATAGACAGACTGGAATCTCCATCCATTTTGCTTCAAACGCTTTTTTTGTTCACTTCATTTCATAGTCATCGACAGATGAGAATCCACTAACTCGTTTAGAACGAAAGACTAAAAAGGCAAAAAAAGATCATGTACATAATGAAATCCTAACTGTGAAATAGACTTAAGTCAATTCCAGATCAAATGGAAATGATCAAAATCATCTAGTAAATATCTTTGGAAGCCTTACACTGAACTACTTCACAATATTTCTATAAGAAGGGAGTTGGGACGAACCTTGGTGAGAGAAGAGAGGACTTCTTTCAAAGCCTCGGGTTTCTCGCACAACTCAGCAAAATCATCAAAAGAAATTCCATTCTTCGAAGCCCATTCTTCGAGGGCAGGGTGTGCAGCAACCACAAGGGCAACACAGTAGCTATGGAAAGGATCCGCATGGACCATGATGTTGTCCATATAAGGGCTCACCGAAAGGGCAGCTTCGACCTGTATGAGAACAGAGATAGATAGTTAAAATAATAATAATTCACCTGCAAAAAGCATTGTACAAACCTTCCCTAAGGACACATATTCTCCATGCTGAAGTTTGACTATGTCCTTTTTGCGGTCAATAATCTCAAGGCAGCCGTCAACATGGAACTGTCCAATGTCCCCTGTGTAGAACCACCTCATGCCACTTTCGTCAACCTTTTAGAAGCACAGTTCATTCATTTGTAAGTTTTAGTAAGAGATTCTTTGGAAGATAATTTTAATTTTTTTTTTTTTGTAAAGCTGCTCTAGAAAATTTACATATGCGAAAAAGATACCTTGTAGACTTCTTGCGTTTTCCCTTCATTCTTAAAATATCCGAGTGTAACATTTGGGCCACCGATTACAATTTCTCCACGAGGCATGGGTGAATCACTTGTTAAATATCCACCTTCAGGCCAATCTATCAACTGACATATGAAGGATGCATTGTCACAATCATAACTTCGATTATTGATGTTAGGGGGCGAGGGGGAAGCACCAAAATATTCAAAGTAAATCCTTCATTTTAAGTATAACAATTCTATGAAGTTTCCAAGAAGCAACAGCAAATTTTCAGGTTCTACTTCCACAAAAGAGGTTGTTAAAAAGATACAATTTCTATTTAGTAGAGAAGATTTTATAAAACGGCATATATGTAAAAGAGGTAAATTTTAATAAATTCGCCTAATTCAAAATTCTCAGAAGATTAAGATTTGCTTTACCTTGACAAATGAGCAAGGGAGTGGAGCACCCACACGACCAACTGATGAATCATCAAATTCGGAAAATGTCCCACCCGCACAAGTCTCAGTGAGGCCATACCCTTGACCGATTGGAGCACTGCGAATCATCATGACATTAAAAGTTCAATGATAGGGAGGAATCTTTTAAGGCTTTGAGCTGTGATCTCATGGAATGTCAAACTGGCTTATCATGTGCAGTTTACTGTTATAAGAAGTATCTGATTGTTATTACAGACTGCAAAATATCAAACAAAGCTACTTAGATTATTATTTTTGGAAAAACTAAATTTCACAAGTAGAAGGCTTTCAAGACTATAAACTGTAATCCCAAGGCTAAGAATAGAGACTTCAGATTACTTAAATTTGATCAAACCTAAAGGAAGATAGATGATGATCTGCTAGAGAAACATTATATATATAAACTAAATAAATAAATGTGTGATACAGATAGATTAAACCAACATTTTTTATTGGATAATTCGTGTGTAGTGATCAAACCTAAGAAAAATTATGAAAGTTCATACAGACTAGTGGAGATGATATAATCTGATACTCTTTCCCATGTTAATCACAAAAAAAAGGTCAACTTCTCACTAGAACAAAATAAAGGTGCCTTGGCTAAATTAGCAACTACACCTACTAGATATTAAATAAAGAAAAATAATATATAGTTGCACCTCTTATAGCTTTGAGAACCAAAATATGAAGTTGTTGAAAGACTTTTATCTTGTTAAACAAATTATCTATCTATTGTTGCATCTTGTTCTTAAGAGACAATGGAGGATAACAATGAATGTAACCAAACGGAAGCAATCAAAGGCATCACCCCAACCCCAGGTCAAGTAGCAGATTTGACCATGTACTAATTTTGGAAGAATTCAGAGGGAAAAGATGACTCTAGATTCACCACAAACAACCACGTATTTCCTTCCCCAAAATAAACATTCAAATTAAAAATTACTTTCATAGTTATAACTTGTAAGTGTGTAGGCAGAATATATGTTTCAATCAAAATTTCAAAATATAAGGGCACCCTACAAAAAGTGAATTAAGAGGTCCGCTCATGAAGGATAGACAAGATACTAACCCAAGACAGATGTTGATAAATCTTTGGGTATCTGCAGAAAGAGGAGCACCACCAGATAGAATAAATCGTATATGGCCTCCCAGTATAGCCTGGATCTTCTTAAACACGAGAATGTTCCAGAAGAGCTTCTCAAGTCCCCATGCTCCAAGCCAACTTCCATTTATTGCTGACAAGCGGCGAGCATATGCTAAATCAAACAATTGTTTCGACAGTCCACCTTTGGCATCCACCTGGATGAAAAAATCAAACACAGAATTTAAGGAACAAGTTCAACCACAACAATAACTTAATTGCATAAAGATGTCCGAAAGATGTGGCCAGAGCAGTCCAACCTTTTTCCGTACACCATCTCTAACACGATCAAGAATTGCTGGGACAGCTGTCATGACAGTTGGAGACAATGCTGAAGCATCACCCTTAGTTCCCTTCTTTATTTTGTTTGATGTGTCAGTGAGAGTCAATGGGGTCCCATACCCTATAGCACTCCCTACAGCAGCTATAACATTCTGCGGCATTAATTTTACAAATCAAATTTCTATAGACCAGATATGGCATAACCTATTTGCTTAGATGAAAGTATGCTAATAAAAGAGATATACTCATGAAATTTTAACAATTCAATAGATGTCATACCTCAGCAGCCAATTCCAAGATGTGAGCCAGGGGTAGGTAAGCAAGATATACATCTTTGTCTGCTAGTCCAGGAACAATCGTCATCACAGCGGAAACAGTGGATAAGACATTAGCATGTGTCATCATAACACCCTACAATCATTTAAACAAAGACACAAAAATCAGACTAGCCAATTTACAACCGTAGAACTTGAGCATGCAACAACATGTTGAATCACCTTAGGCAAACCAGTACTCCCACTTGTGTACATTATGACTGCAACATCTGAAGAAACTGGTAAATCGGCTTCAACAGAGTTTTCTCGACCAAGCTTCTCCACGTCAGACATAGTGATCATAGTCCAAACGGTGCTTCTCTCCCCCAACGACAGATTGGACGGTATCTCATCATCCATGCATATGATTCGCTCCACTGATTCAAGCTGTCCACTTATATCTACAAGTTTCTTCAATTCTTTGGACCCGCAAATAACAGTTGTTACCTCTGTCTACATGACAACCAAAATATAATAAGAGAAGTAATACTACTTATGGATGAGAGAGTTTGCTTGAGCAAGTAGGAAATCTTCTAGACAGGCAGGAAGAGAGAATACCTCATTTAAGGAGTGAAGCAAGGCTTCCTCGCCTAGAGATGCATATATGGTTACAACAGTAGCATTCCTTCTAAAGCAACCCTAGCAAGATGATCAATAAATTAATTTACATTAAAACCACTTACAAAGATTTCACCAATCCTATTGCAGTTTGGCAGAAACTAATCCAAACACTATCAATAATGAGCTTGTCAACATCATGATAGTGATTAAGGCTACCAAAAAGTATCATTCAAAGAAAAGTTTTTCAAAATAAGCAGAATACACGGACAATTAAAGTAGCATTATGAAAGTAAACCCCCTTATTATACTAATTTCAACATAATAACTCAAACTATAATCTGGATATTATATCTATAGTGAATTTTAAGAGGAAATATGATAAGCACCTGCAATGCTATAAACCATTCTTCTCTTGTATCAGCAAAGATAGCAACGCGTTCTCCCCTTCTGTGCCCCAGGTGTACCAACCCAGAGGCAAAATTACACACTGCTTCAAAGGTTTTCCTGTAGGTCATCCACTCATAATCTCCTAAATGGAGCTTCTCAAATGACCTCCCATCTGTAGTTGTCTCAGTCTCTTTGGAAATCAATTTCCGAGTACCAAGCAGAGGCCTGTTAGGATGCAGCTTGCATGCCTGCTCGAAGAGTTCTGCAAGTGTTGAGATTCCTTCCCAGGCTGTCGTCACCGGTTCTGTGAACCTACGATTTCTAATTGCATGTCCAGGTTCACCACCAACATCGACAGGTAATCCCCTTTTCTTTTCCTTCTTGGAATTCCGGAAGATGAGAGTAAATACAATTGGGACAAGGGCACCAATAACATATGCACTCATGTTTAGATGGATTTGCAGCTCTGCAATTCAAACCCAGAAACAAGGAAAACATCAAAGGTCAGCAGGCTCCTATTCAGACTCAAGAGCAAGACTATAAGGAAGTCATAGACCATACCATCAATATATAATATATATATATATATGTTTCAATAAGAAGAAGGAACAAATCAAACTTTCGAATCACGAAACGTAAAATAAATTTAAACGTAAAGAAAGAGATCGTCATGCTAAATTTAATGCTGCTTGGGAGACTGTAATTGGATACATGATTGAAAACTCTTCTAGGGATATTAGAAGCAAAAACAAGGATATCCATTGCCAGAGCCGCATGGGGCTTTAGAAGCTAAGAATAATCAGAGACTCAGTGAGCAGCTCGTCACTTGATTACAGTTTCACCCTTTTATATCCCAACAAGAGAAATATATTGACAGAAAATTGCTGGCACAATCCACCATCTTGTTTATCAATAGCTACGTACTTCAAAGTTCAAAGCATAAGAACAGTACACTATGTTAAAGCCAATCACCGCTTTTGTTTCTAGGTCTGAAGGCAACTTACTTTTGGCCCTGGATGACACACCAAGCGCTTGATTTTGGCTTAATAATAGAAAACATAGGTTGATAAAGCTTATATATATATCAACAAAACTTAAATGTTATACTAAAGAATGTTCACTCACCTACTATAAAGTATACAGTAGATAAGCAACAAACGGTTTTAGCATAGTTATTAATTTGTTTGACCCTCTCCATTTAATTGTAAGAGTGATATATATACGTCCACAACTTCTTGTTCATTTATTATGTGTTGAACCACTTCGTAGAAATTGCTTTTTCAATCATTAATGCTAGGTTTATTAATTAGCGAGAAAACGAAAAGGATATCGTATTATCGTGTGATCCCAAATCCCAATTATGGTCTACTATGTCAAAGTCATTAACCTCTTCTGTCATATGCTCGAAATGACAGATCAATTTTATTTTTTCACGGATCATTATTGTATCCAAAATTAAAAGAAAATGTTTCCATATTTAGCAACGATTAGATATTCAAGTGTTTAGGTTCGCATGACTGGGAACTAACAATTGCATACAAAATAATCGACCATCAATTCAACACCCTACTTGCGTTGGACATTAGACACCAAACGAAATGTTCGTGAATCATGCTTAATGGACGTGATAAATTATCCATTGACCTGATTTTTATCTTTGCCATATGGTAACAACGATCTCAAACACACAATCAAAGTGCAATGCAACCGCTTCAGAAATATGTCAGCTGAGATTAAAAAAAAAAGTCACCGCCCAGAGTTCACGGAGATTAACGAGGAAGTAGTACCTGAAGTCGCGAAAAAACAACCCTGAAATCCCTGAAGCGACCAATTCAGTTCATCAGCATCGTTACAGAATTAACTGCACTCATGAGCGACTTTGAATCGGCGCGATCACCGAGACAGCGGAAGAGACAGCTGCAATATCGAGTCGAGGGTCGCTTAAGTAGTAGAGGAGAAATGACGGAGAGATCGAGAGTTCAGCAATTGGAGCTTCGAAAGAGTTTTGAATGAAAAGAGGTTTCCGTTACTGTTTTGTGATCTTTTTCTTTCGAGAATATGGCTTTCGTTTTATGTTCCCTTTCGCTTTTTCTAATTTGTTTATATTTAGCAAATATTACCATTTCTCCCCTTTTGTTTGGGTCATTTGAGTATTCTCCAGACAGTTCATATCATTGACTTTTGTAATCTTAATTTCGATTAAGATTAAGTGTCATAATCAGTAATCTAATATGAATTAAAATCCTTAATTAAATTCGACTTGAGTATCATACAGGATTGGGTTAGCATAAAAGTTCACATATTTTAAATTTTGATCACTAAACTAAGAGTATAAATTGAGATGACTTAATTTAAAATTATCCTCAACTTAATTGTTATATATTTAAAAAAGATTGTACAAATTGAGACAAAACTTGTTAACTCTAAGATTATTCTGCAAATAAATATACCTATGAAATGGTTGCTACGGATTTTATCGTTTATATATCCTTCTCCACTCAAATTTTATATATTGAGATTTGAGAATAAGATCGATAATAATTCGGTAAAAAATTAAAATTTGTGATTTTTACACTATTTTTTTAATATAGGTAATTGCACTATTATAATGTAGTTATGGTATATATAGCATGCGTCAACGCCTTAGAAGGCGCGAGGCGCCCTAAGAGAACGAGTGACGCCCAAACGTCATTAAGACGGCTCGCCAATAGTTAGTGCGTCATGGGATGATTCGTCTGGGTCGGAGTGTCATGGGATGACTCGCCAATAGTCGGCACGTCATAGGATGACTCGCCAATAGTTGGCACGTCATAGGATGACTCGCCTTGTGACCGACTGGATGGAGCAAGTAGTGTCGCATGGAGTCAACGACACGGGCGCGCCATATAGTGCCACACTAAGCCAACTTTGCGCGCCACTTCGAGCTCCCATAGCGCCACACCTTCCAACTCCCATAGTGCCGCACCTGGCGCGCCACCTTCCAGCTCCCATATCGCCGCACTAAGCCCACTTGGTGCGCCACCTTGCAGCTCTACCTGGCGCACCACTTCAAGGCTCGACACCTTCAAGGTTCAACCAGGCGTGTCACCTTCAATGGTCGACCAGGCGAGCCACCTCCACGAGAGCAAGTCAACCTCGCGCGCCCCCTTCAAAGGTCGACCAGACACGCCAACTCGGGACGACCTTCATATAACTAGACTAGGGACAACCAGGCGTGCCAACTCGGGACGACCTTCATATCACTAGACCCGGGACAACCAGGCGCGCCAACTCCACGTGGCGAGGCCACCAGGCGCGCGAACTCCATCTTGATGAGGTCACCAAGCGCGCCACCTTCATTGCTCCACCAAGCGCGCCAAACTCTCTTATTTGTCGATATATGGTGCGCCAATCCTAGACCATAAGGAGGTCACCCAGTTTCTCTTAGAGTACTACGTTGTCATCACTCGGGCATCAGTCGTAAGGAACACGCCTCCAAGTGGAACACTAAGTCGCACATGACTCAATGCATCACAAGGCCCGATTCAGCACAAGACTCGATTCAGCAGAAGGCTCGATGCAGCAGAAGGCTCGATGCAGCAGAAGGCTCGATGCAGCAGAAGGCTCAATGCAGCACAATGCTCGATGCAGCACAAGGCCCAATGCACAAATTCTAACTATGGTCACTTAACCAGATGACACATGGGATGACCATGGTCGGGATTGACTTAACCCAGGTTAGAGGTCAGGGTTATAAATAGTCTCACCCATCTCTATTCTAAATCTAATGATATATTGAAGGTTCTTACCTTCCATACTCTCTGCATTATGCTCTCCAAAAAAGGAATCTATAACTGACTTGATCGTTAGAAGGGAAACCATAGGCAAAACTCAGGGTTTCCTTCTTGCAGGTCATCGAAGCAGCACTGGGAGCTGAGGTCTGGAAAATCGTAATCCAACATTTGGAATCGTTTGTGGGAACGTGACAACAAGTCATGCTACCACCTAATACTCGACTCGCTCGGCTCGCCCTCGTTGGTTTCACTCTCACTCGACTCGCTCTCGACCGACGCAGGCAACGCTTCACCCTCGCTGGATTCGCTCTCACTCGACTCGCTCGACACCGGTGCAAGCAACGCCTCGCCCGACTCGCCCTCGTTGGATTCACTCTCATTTGACTCGCTCTCGACTGGAGCAGACAACGCCTCGCATGACTCGCTCTCGACCGACGCAGGCAACGCCTCGCTCGACCCATGACACGCTCTCGCCTGACTCATGCCTCGCTCTCGCCTGACTCAGGATTCACTCTTATCAACACTTCAAAGGGCCTTCACGCCTAAAAGGTCGACACTTAAAATACCCTCGCGCCTAAAAAGGCCGAAAAGGCCCTCACGCCTAAAAGGTCATCGCCTCTAAAAGTCGATGCCTAAAAGACCCTCACGCTTAAAAGGCCCTCGTTCCTAAAATGTCAACACCTAAAAGACCCTCTAAAATGTCATCGTCCCCTAAAAGGCCCTCGCGCCTAAAATCTTGACGCTTAAGAGGCACTCACGCCTAAAAGGTCAACACCTAAAAGGCCCTCGCGCCTAAAAGATCAACAATATCAAAAAAGCCCTCGCGCCTAAACGGTCAAAAGGCCATCGCGCCTAAAAGTTCATCAACCCATAAAAAAACCTCGTGCCTAAAAGGTCAACTCCTAAAATACCCTCGCGCCTAAGAGTCTCGGTCGCCTAAAAGGCTTCTGACACCTTCAGAGCCTCTAAAAGGCGCCTCATAAACAAATTGACATCATGAAAGCAAAAGATGACGCCTTTATCCGAGAAATGCATGAATGAACCTAACAGGAGTAACACTCCTATTAAGCTCGAGGGGCTGATGTTGGATATCAGACGTCAACGCCCAAGAAGACGCGAGGCGCCCTAAGAGGACGAGTGGCGCCCAAACGCCCTTAGACGGCTCGCCAATAGTCAGTGCGCCATGGGATGACTCGCCTGGGGTCGGATCGCCAAGGGATGACTCGCCAATAGTCGGCACACCATAGAATAACTCGCCTTGTGACCGACTAGATGGAGTAATATAGCGCTGCACTAAGCCAACTTGGCGCGCCACTTCGAGCTCCCATAGCGCTGCACCTTCCAACTCCCATAGCGCCGCACCTGGCGCGCCACCTTCCATCTCCCATAGCGTCGCACTAAGCCCACTTGGTGTGCCACCTTGCAACTCCACATGGCGCACCACTTCGAGTCTCGACACCTTCAAGGTTCAACCAGGCGCGCCACCTTCAAGGGGCGACTAGGCGAGCCACCTCCACGGGAGCAAGTCAACCTGGCGCGCCCCCTTGAAGCCCACCTGGTGCGTCCCCTTCAAGGGTCGACCAGGCGCGCCAAATCCACGCGGGACGACCATACGCACCAACTCGGGATTACCTTCACGCCATTAGACTCGGGACGACTAGGCCCACCTACTCCACGCGGAGAGGCCACCAGGCGCACCAACTCCACCTTGACGATGTCACCAGGCGTGTCGCCTTCATTGGTCCACCGGGCGCGTCAAACTCTTCTATTTGCCCATATATGGTGCGCCTGGTTGACCCTTCAAGGGTCGACCAGGCGCGCCACCTTCAAGGGGCGACTAGGCGAGCCACCTCCACGGGAGCAAGTCAACCTGGTGCGCCCCCTCGAAGCCCACCTGGTGACTGGTGTGCCCCCTCCAAGGGTCGACCAGGCGCGCCAACTCCACGCGGGATGACCATACACACCAACTCGGGATTACCTTCACGTCATTATACTCGGGACGACTAGGCACACCTACTCCACGCGGAGAGGCCACCAGGCGCCCCAACTCCACCTTGACGAGGTCACCAGACGCGTCGCCTTCATTGGTCCACCGGCGCGCGTCAAACTCTCCTATTTGCCCATATATGGTGCGTCAATCCTAGACCATAAGGAGGTCTACGTTGTGATCACTCAGGCATCAGCCAATAGGAGCACGCCTCCAAGTGGAACACTAAGTCGCACATGAATCGATGCAACACAAGGCTCGAGGCAACACAAGATTCAAGGCATCACAATGCTCAAGAAAGCACAAGGCTCGATGGAGCACAAGACTCAATGCACAAATTCTAACCATGATCACTTAACCAGACGACACATGAGATGACCATGGTCGGGACTGACTTAACCCAGGTTAGAGGTGAGGGTTATGAATACCCTCACCATCTCTATTATGAATCTAACGACACATTGAAGGTCCTTACCTTCCATACTCTCTGCATTATGCTCTAAAAAAAACGAATCTCCGACTGACTTGATCGTCGGAGGGGAAAGCACAGGCAAAACCCGGGGGTTCATTCTTGTAGGTCGTTGGAGCATTACCGGAAGCCGAGACGCGGAAAATTGTGATCCAACAGTTATGCTATTAAAATTTGTATCGTTATAATTATATTTATGATATATAGTTTTTTTTTGGCCAAATTATGATATATAGTTAAAAAAATTTATATAATCCTATTATATTATTTATTATACCTGCATCATTATCATCTTTTAGTTGGGATATCGATAATCCTTTTTTGTTTGTTTGGGGTCTAAATAGTTCATAAACATAAATCAGGGCGCGATGTGTCGTTTCTTTTCTTTTCCTTCTTGGAATTCTGCTACACGTGAAATTAATAAACACTTGGCCAAAAAATAATAATAATAATAATAATAAACGAGAGAGCGACACATATCAAGATAGGTGGCTCTCGTGAGACCACATGAGCGGAGATTTAAGTTATGTGGTTGGGCGAAATATGAGAATTGAGATTGCCTACTCGATGAGATTATTCAAAATCTTGTCACTTCATAAATATAATATAATATGAGATGAGATGAGATGGTAACATTTGACTGTAGTAATATGTGCTTTAATGTTAAATTATAAAAGCCAAAAAAGTTGTTAAATTATAAGGTTTCGTAAGTGTAATATTATAGAACACGCAAGTTAACTTTTTAATAAACAAGGATTAAGTATTAATTTATTAACTTAGAGTTTAAATAATTCGCTAATTTAATTTCTCTTAATAAATTATTATTTTAATTTTGTTAACTCCATCTAATTTATTATTAAAACGAAATTTTGTGGTTTATTCATTATCATACTTTTTTTTACAAGTTATTAACTAAAATGTTTAAGTTACTAGTTGATTTTTTTTTACGATATGCACATATATCTATAACCATTTAATAATAAATTAAGTAAATTATAACTTTTTTGTAAAACTTATTAATTTTTTTTTTTTTTAAAGTTTAAGTAGCAAAATTACAATCCTTCAAAGTTAATTTAGTAAATAAGTAATTAATCTAATAAATAATAATATCATATATTTGAGGATGTATTATATTTTAATAAAACAACTGTATACCAGAATTTATCATTTAGAAAACTTTCTCCACAAAAATTTGGTGATCTCGTCGACTCACTGGAGTTCATCTCGGGTTTCTTGGTCAGCTCTGATTTAACAAATGTCACCACCAGTGGCGACGATACTTGCATGTACGTCACTCGGTACTTCTCCACAGCTTTCAGCATCTCGACAAAGTCAAACCTCTCTGTTAGGACAAGTGTCTTCCCGAATGCAAAAGCTTTGATCAGCATGAAGAACCCAAACACGTGAAACAAAGGCAGGGTGAAGAAAGACACTGTCTGGATCTCAGGCCCGTTCGGGTCGGGGAGTTCACGATTGTGGTAAATCCGATGAATCTTCTTCAAGGGTTACGATTTCCCGGCAGCAGACGGCGGAGACTGGCGGTTCTGCTTTCAAGGTTTACTGTCCTGCGCCACTACAACATCAGCCGCCTCTTCCGCAGAAGGTGGAGAAGAAGGAGCCGGTCTCGACAACGATCCATTTCCCAGTGTCATCGCCGAGGCAGGTCTTGTCGGCGGCGACGTCGTTCCTGTCCTTGTTGACAACAAGGGAGAACAACAGCGTGCACATAACATTGTCTTCCGAGTTTCAGATCTCGTGCAAGCCTCAGACACTGTCTTCCTCATCGTACTCGCTGAAGAGGAAGTGCAACTCCATGAACGAAGGAGACCTCTAGTGCACGTCATCGTTTGGCAGATGCCACTGCTCCAAGAAAAGGTAAATTAAACGTCTCCAGACTTGTGTACGTAGCTAATTAAGACTGCTAGTTGTTAGAGATTTACTGGATATGCTAATTGCAGAAAATCAAGGATGAAGAGAGTGGTTAGGGTTCCGACAATCATCTCCAAGATGGCTGATATCCCTCTAGACGATTATTCATGGCGGAAGTATGGCCAGAAATCCATCAAAGACTCTCCTCATCCAAGGTCTGTTTATTAATTATATTACTAGAAAACGCGAATGTAGATCATATGTTTGGAGAATTCATGTGTGCCTGAAATGATTTTTATTTCAGAAGCTACTATAAATGCAGCAGCGTCAGAGGCTGTTCGGCAAGAAAGCATGTGGAGAGGGCGGTGGACAAGCCGAATATGCTAATCCTTACCTATAAGGGCAGTTGTGTCTTTTCAACTTAAGTAAAGTCATGTGCAGGGCACATGTTCGGTTTACCGTCTCAAATAAACGGTCTTATAACGAAAATGAGGGATTTTTGATTTCGTCCAAATATTAGGACTAAAATTTAAAATTTTAAAGATTCTTAAATTCGATCCAAACATTAGGGGGCAAATTGACAATTAACCATATATATATATATGTATGTATTTATTGGAATACTAAAAATAAAGGGTTACAAGGCTACAACTAGAAGTTTTTCCAAAACTAGGTAATTTGAAAAAGTAAATATACTGAAAAAATAATTAGCAAAATATATATAAGTGCTACTGAGGTAGCGTTTTTTACAACGTGCGCTATTTTGAATAGCGTTTTTATGAAAAATGTCACCTAACGCTTATATATATTTTGTTAAATATTTTTTCAAATATTTTTGGGACAGTGTGTACATTTTTAAAAAACTCCTACAGGTCCACAAGTTGTAGACTACAACTATCTAATGTTTTTTTTGGGTCAGAGCTGTCAGTTGTCGTAGACTGGTCCTTTTTGATTGGGCCGTCGAGTTCGAAAAAGTTGTTGTTTCCGCTCTTCCTCCGAATTACAAATTTACCCATCCGATCATTTCTCCCTACATTGCAAATTTGCTACGTATAATATCTCTAGGATTTTTTTTTTCTTATTCTTTTAAATGAATATATACGTATATATTCGCGATTCCGCACCCGTAGATTAGCCTTAGAAATCAAATTCGTATTACATGCGTTGTATCTCTTCGCATAAAAGAATAATAATATCATTACTTAATAAAATTCTAAAGTAACAAAAATATATGGTAAGTCTAAATCCAATATTTATCTACAAACTGAAATCATCCCATAAGATATAGTCTGTTCTTCCCCTCCACCCGTAGCATATATATACAAGCGTGATTAGTAACAAGGAAACATCGTATCATCAATTAACCAAGGAGAAAGAAAGCACAATGTCAATCATCTCAAAATCACTCATTTCTGTTGCTCTCTTTCTTTTCCTCTCCTTGCATGGCGCATGCCCATCCATAGAAAAGAAGGTTCATTTCTCCCTTTTTCTAGATATATAATAAAGTGACACATTTATTTTTATATATATTTTGGTGCAATCGTCTATAATGACTTTCTGTTGTAATGATTGGTCCATGAAGTCGTATATTGTGTATCTGGGATCCCATTCCCATGGTCGAGATGCTGCACCGGAGGTGCATGCTGCAGTTGAGAACTCGCATAATGAATTTCTCAGGAAATATCTTGGCAGGTAATATGATACCAAAGTCATACAACAATATATCTATAGTTTTGGTTAGAGTAGTCAAGATATTTATCCATATATATATACATATGCTGTACAAATGTTCTGACTCCGTACATGTTAACTGATGCAGTCATGAGAAGGCCAAAGATGCCATATTTTACTCATACCAGAAGCATATAAACGGCTTTGCCGCAATTCTTAGTGACGATGAAGCAGCCGAAATTAGAAGTATAACTCTACACTGAAACTAACAATTGTCGTTATATATATTTATATATACATTAGATTGTATTTGTGTATATTTAGTATACATATTTCATATCTGTGATATATTTTCTCCTGGTTTCATGCAGAGCATCCCGATGTTATTTCAGTCTTCTTAAACAAGATGAATAAAATCCAAACAACAAACTCATGGAATTTCATGGGGTTGGAACATAAAAGTGGTGCACTTCCACACAATTCTTTATGGAGGAAGGCTAAGTTGGGGGAAGATGTGATTATTGCACACCTCGATTCGGGTTGGTACTGACTAGTGAAATAAATTCAAACGAAACATATTTAAATAATTAATTACTAAAATAAACATACAAAAATTGAAATTTTACAAATAAATTCTCATATACGAATCGCAGGTTTGACGAACATTCGTTAATAACTACCCGAAACTTATAACATTCATCTTTTTATTCATAAATAACGTTTCTCAATACAAATTATAGGTGTTTGGCCGGAATCAAAATCCTTTCGTGATGAAGGATATGGACCGGTTCCGTCCCGTTGGAGAGGGATTTGCCAGAATAATACTGCTTCTAGGGTTTCATGTAACAGGTTACTACTCTACTTCTAAGTTACGTTCTAACCAGCTGTGTGAGATGGTGCAATTTTTCCTTTTTTAGGGTTTAGGACACTTTTATATTTAAAAATATTAAAACATTTATAGTCACTCTCAACTTTTTAAGTATTTGCTCCTTTATAGATATTATTACTGTTGATCGATGAATGCAACTTTGACTAATTATTACTATCGTTGTCTGTATGATCATTTTGTAGAAAGCTCATAGGAGCAAGCTACTTCAGTAAAGGCTACTTGCATCAGCCGAACACGACCATCGATCCATCCATGATGTCCCCACGTGACTTCGAAGGCCACGGGACCCACACCTTATCAACATCCGGCGGCAACTTTGTCTCCGGTGTCGATTTCTTCGGTCTTGGCCGTGGCACAGCCAAGGGTGGTGCCCCTCGAGCACGGCTCGCTGCATACAAGGTCTGCTGGTCTCATGGTTGTTCCGATGCCGATATCCTGGCCGCATTCGATGCCGCAATTAACGATGGCGTGGATGTGATTTCCATTTCGATTTCCCACGCCTTCTTTCTATTTGTTTTTCCTTACTTTTATGACAGCATCGCAATCGGTTCCTTTCATGCTGTAAAGCACGGTATTCCGGTGGTAGGATCGGCCGGGAACTCAGGCCCGTCATCGGAGACGATTCAGAACATGGCTCCGTGGTTGCTTACTGTAGCTGCGAGCACACAGGATCGCAATATCCTTAATTATCTGAAGGTGAAGACCAAGGAAGGTGAGTCCAAGTGGTTCAAGGGGGAGAGCTATTCGGAGCCTTTCCCTGACAATGGAACGTTATATCCGATGATCACGGGCGACCATGCAGCAATACGAACCAACCAAAACGCGTAAGTGGAATTTTATGAATTTGTATTAGTGTAGTTCGCTATTAATGCTTACGTGCATGCGCAGGTCGATGTGCAAAGCAGGGACATTGCATCCCGAGATGGTAAAAGGCAAAATTTTGGTTTGTCTTATGGGCGTTGGTGATGATGCTGGTCGATATGCTGCCGAGATAGGCGCCGCCGGTCTTGTTTACTACAATCGAGAAATCTCCGCCGATAAGCTTTATCCGGAAGCTTATCTCCTACCCGCGATCACGATCAATTACGACGATGGTGTCCAACTCCTCGCTCTTATAAACAGCACCCATGAAACCCTTGGGTCAATCACGGCCCCGACTGCAAAGTATAAGGTGAAACCGGCACCATTTGTGTCGGCCTTCTCCTCGCGCGGACCGAGCATACTTAGTCCCACCGTTCTGAAGCCTGATATTACTGCACCCGGCGTTGATATTTTAGCTGCCTACTCCGAGGGAGCTTCTGCAAGTCACAGCCCATTAGATCAACGAAGAGTTCCCTACATTTTGATGTCGGGCACGTCGATGTCGACTCCTCATGTTGCAGGAGTTGTAGCCCTGCTGAAGTCAATCCACCCGGACTGGAGTCCGGCCGCTATCAAGTCGGCTATTATGACTACAGGTTTAATTTAGGATCAAAATTTGAATCCTAGCCCTTTCACTAATATATATCTCCGTACGTATCCCGTGTGCTAAATAATGATCCATTTTATTTTGTTTCCAAGCTACCACAATCGACAACCGCCACAAGCCAATGCTCGATCACAATAGTGAAGAAGCAACCCCGTTCGATTACGGGTGTGGTCACGTCAGCCCAAACCAGGCGGATGACCCTGGTCTAGTGTACGACCTGTCCACAAAGGATTACCTAAACTTACTGTGTGCCGATGGCTATACTACTCAACAGTTGAAGACTTACTTCTTAGAAGGTGAGGAGGACTACAAGTGCCCCAACTCGACCGGGCTAGTGGACCTCAACTATCCCGCTATTATCGTTCCGTATCTCAACAAGACCGTCACCGTGTCCCGTAGGGTGAAGAATGTAGGGTTGCCCGGCACTTATTGGGCACTCGTAAGGGCACCCAAGGGTGTCAGTGTGACCGTGAAGCCGAGCCTCCTATCTTTTGAGGGACTTGGAGAAGAGAAGGAATACACGGTGACTATTGATGAAGTTGGGAAAGACCAGAAGTCAACCGTTGACTATTATTTTGGAGAAATGGCATGGGTGGATGGGAAGCATTTGGTGAAGAGTCCAATTGGAGTTGGGTTTAGCTGATGAGACCAGGAGGTTATTATTTAGACAGGAACTGTCAATGCAAGCTTTTAGGGTTTAGTTTGTGATTAGACTTTAATCAATTCAAAAATAAGTTAAGGATTAGATTGTTAGGTATAATTATCTGTTGCATATAATATTTAATTTAAAAATTAGATTAGATTGCATATTTTCTTAAATTTTAATTTTATTTAGCCAACTTGATAGTTGAACTATTCTCACACATCATCTTTGTGGCTCGTGTTTGTTTGAATTGCATAAAATTTAATAAACTCCTAATCCACAAGACATGTTTACCACATTCAGTGGCTGCTACAAACTCTGCCTATGTGCTAGATAAGGTTACAATAGGGTGCTTCTTTGAAAGCCAAGAGACTGCAACTCCGGCTAGCAAGAAGACATATCCACTAGTACTCTTTTAATCATCATGACAACTAACAAAATCACTGTATGTGTAAGCCATAAGTTCATTTACCTGATCCTTTTTAAACCCTAAACCATAGTCCTTGGTTCCTTGCAAGTACCTTAGGACTCGTTGACATCAAACAAGTGAGTTGCAGTAGAATTTTCCATAAATCTAAAGCATAAGTGACTGCAAATTGGATATATGGCCTAGAAGTTGTTAGATACATAAGACTACCAATAAGCTGTTTATATAGGGCCCTATCAACTAAACCACCATCCTCATTTTTAGACAGATTACATTTGGTTCAATGGAAGTCCTAACAGCATTAAAACTCACCACATCAAATCTGTGTAAAACATCTCACATACTTCCTTTGACAAAGGGTTATATGATGAGGTGTTTGATTAATTTCTAATCCCAAGTAATAGTGAAGTAACCCCATATCTGCCATTTCGAATTCTTTCATCATCAAATGTTGATATTCTTGAAAGAGGAAACTGCAGTTTCCAGTATAAACTAGATCATCCACATACACACAGATAATCAAGATCTTACCATTTCTATTTGTTTTCATAAAAAGTGTGTGTTCATAAGGAGACTTGATGAATCTTTTCTACAGAACGTGACTCTCAAGTCGACTATACCAAACTCGTGGTGCTTGTTTTAAGCCATAAAGTGATTTCCTCAATCTATAGACTTTCTTTTCTTGTCACTTGACTACAAATCCTAGAGGTTGATCTACATAGACTTCCTCATCTGGTTTACCATACAGAAAACAAACTTAACATCTAATTGATATAAATACCAATTATTCTGAGCAACTAAAGCAATGACCAATTTGATTATGTCTAACCTGGCCACATGAGCAAAGACTCCTGTGTAATGAACATCATACTCTTGTTTATATCCTTTGACCACTGCTTTATACTTGTCAATTTCTCCATTTTCTTTTAGTTTGGTCTTGTATACCCATTTAACACCTATGGTCTTATGTCCTTTAGGCAAATCTACAAGTTCCCATGTCTTATTTTTCTCAATTGAATCTATCTCAACCTACATAGCTTTCACCCATTTGGTATCTCTACTAGCATATGCATAATTTACCGGGTCACAATCATCAAATAAACAAAAATGAGCATAAAATGCAGAATCTATGTGATGGGTAAAATGCTTTTAACCTCGAAATCATCCAGGCATCTTGGTCTCTTCACAACCCTTCTACTCCTTCCTTGCATAGTTGAACTTTCAGGTTCATCTTCTCCATGAGTCTCATACCTTACTGTAGTAGGCGAGGCCTCATAATCGACCAACTCTTCCTCAACTGTTTCTGCCTTATTTGGTTCGTCCAGACCTTCGACATTGCCTCCTTGTACTTCAACATCTGCAATATGCTCTCCTCGTTGGTCATTGTATCCTTCAATATCTTCATCTTCAAGAATCCCCTGTTTCTGCTTCTCCTTTTGTATGTTCCAATCCCATGATTTGGACTCATCAAACTTCACATCTCAGCTGATTATTATCTTCTTGGTGACAGGGTTGTACAACTTGTATGTTTTGCATCAGCACTCAAGCCCATAAAAATGCACTTTTCAGAGTTAGGATCCAATTTCCTTCGATTGATATCCTGCACTTTGGCATAAGCTATACACCCAAATACCTTAAGCTTCAAAATATTTCGAACAACAAATGTGGGGCATCTATTCAAAATATGAAAGCTCCAAATGACTGCTTATGGCCAAAATCTCTTTGGCATACTCCTAACACTCATCATGATTTGAATCATGTTATCCACTGTTTTGTTTTTCCTCTTTGCCACACCATTTTGTTGGGCAGTAAATGGTGTTGTCTTCTCCCTTGCAGTAGTTCCCAAACTCTCTCGAACAATACTCCCCACCGTTATCAGTTCTCAGCACCTTGATCTTCTTTCCAGTTTCAGTTTCAACTGAGGCTTTGAGCAATTTAAATTTCTTAAAGTCCTTTGACTTTTCACTGATCACAGTCACCCATGCCTTCCTTGTAAAGTCATCGATGAAAGAGATGAAATATCTCTTCCCACCATTTGAAATTGGATTAATAAGACCACATATATCAGAATGAATCAACTGCAGCTGATCATTTGCTCTCCATGCTTTTCCTTTTGGGAAAGGGCTTCTTTCATGATTGCCAATAACACAGTCTTCACATAACTCACGCTTCACATTAATAGGTGGCAAACCCTCCACCATTTGCAGTCTACTTAATGTGTTTAAGCCTCTAAAATTCAAGTGCCCAAATCGATAATGCCATAACCATGATTCCTCTTCTTTCTTCTCAGTAGTAGCCAAACTCATCTACAACTGTTCAATTTCAAGTGGAAACAATCTGTTTGAACTCATAGGAATTACCATTATTGATCACGTCTTCTCCCCTATTATTTCACACTCCTCATTGTCAAAACAAACTGAGAACTTTTTCTGTAACAAGTGCCCTACACTAAGCGGGTTGGTTTTCATATATTGGACATATAACACATCATATATGATGTCATATAAACCATTCAGAGACTTTAACTTAATGCCTCATTTTCCTTTTACTTGAATAGATGAGTTATCTCCAAAGGCCACTCAAGACCTATAACTCTCATATAACTTGGCAAAAACTTCCTTGCATCCACTCGAGTGGTTGCTACACCCAGTATCAATGAACCAAACATCTGCAGATGTAGTTCATGCTTGTTCTCAGTGGTCATGAGAAGTTTGTTTGCAAAGTTTGAGTCGATATCATCTATCTCTGCAAAGTTTGTTTGTTCTTCCTTCTCATTTGAAATCCTTGCATATCACTCAACATAATAATGGACGAATCTGTGACACCTATGGCACTGCACATTTGCTTTGCCATTGTAACGTCTTGCACCTCTTCCACGATATCCATCACCATTTCCTCTTGCCGAATAACTACTTCCACCTTGATCATTTCAGTCATTTATATGACCATAATCTCCTATTCCTTGACTTCTCTATTGATCACCTTTTCCATTATTGCTTCTTCCTTGTCCATTCCTTCCATAAGAGCCTCTTCTCCGACCTCTGTAGGTTCCTATACCTCTATTATTCGAATAGAAACTTGATTGGATGGAATTGCCACTCTCAGCCACAACCTTCAATGCGTGATCCTTACTAGTTGAATTTTGATTCAACTTATGTTCATGAACAACCAAAGAGCTCTACAACTCATCTAAGGTTAATGAATCTATGTCTTTTGATTCCTCAATAGGACACACAACATAATCATACTTTGAACTCAAAGTTCTTTGTATCTTCTCCACAACCGCAGTTTCTGACATGTTTTCTCCAAAAAGTTTCATCTTGTTACTGATCTCTAATGCTCGAGAACATTATGCCATCACTCTTTCTCCTTCTTTCATTTGAAGAAGTTCAAATTCTCTCCTCAAGGCTTGGCGTTGTGCTCTCTTGATCCTTTTAGAACCAATGTCTTTTGCTTTCATAGAATCTCAAATGTCCTTGGTAGTATCCTTGCAGGTGATACTCTCAAGAACTGTCCAATCTAATGACTGAAACAAAAATGTTTTGGCTTTCATGTCAATTAGCTCCCTTGCTTTCAATTGTTCTTGTGTGATGTTGTTAACTTCAACTCCTTCTTCAACAACTTCCCAATACTGCTTGGCTCTCAACAAATTCTTCATAACGAGAATCCAATAGTCATAATTTTCAGTGAATCTGGGTATTGCCAACCCAACAAACACATCATTATTTGCCATGCTTTGAAAGTGGTTGATTGTAGAACAACCAACAACACAGAAAATTGGAACTAAGCCATGATCAAGGAACTGATCTTCGAAATTATCTGCACCATGTTTTTTTTTTGTTTTTTTTTTATGGCCAAAAAAATAAAAATCTTCATTCACACAAAAGCATAAAACGTAACTTACGGAGAAAACCATAGTTTTTTTTTTTTGTTTAAAAACAGAAATCGTAAAACATAACCGACTGAAACATAACCGACTAAAAGACAATTTAGATACAAGGAACAAACTTAGCTAAACTTGATAAAACTCCAACTCTGCTGCTGCTGCAACATATTCGGCTCTGCAAAATATTCGACTTCATGCTATCAACCTCTTGCCTCAACTCTGCTTCATGTTGCACTGTCATCTTCATGGAAGATTTCTCCTTATATCTAGTTTATCCGTTCGCGCTCTTTTCTTCTCCTATGTTATTTTTAATATAAATTTTATTTATAATAAGAGTAATACAATTCTTTTGGAGTCTTTATAAAGTTTTTCTCAGTTCAATTTATTTGATTCAGATAAAACTTTTATCTAAAATAGTCACACACGATCCTTTCACGAGAAGGAATTGAGTTTAGTCTCTTTTCTACGTGTTAAGTTTAAAAATAAATAAATGGATAAAATGTAATTGACACTATCAAAAGAGATATAATGTACTAACAATAAGTGAACTTTATGCACTAATTTTCAGTACACACAAAAGTTAACTACTAGCAGCGTTGAGTTTGCGCATAGGTTTATCCTGAGTGAAACAATGTTGAGTGGGCAGAATCTCAAGTCTCAAGCAAAAAAACTAAAGCTCGATAACTTCAAGAGTGTTGATGCAAGGGGTCTTAGTGGTGGGATCCTCATCCTATGGAACTCGAGCTCCTTAAGCCTCCAAATCCTTTGTACCACAGAACAAAAAAAAATCCATGCTATTATCAAGGTACCCCGTTCAAATTTCTCATGGGTTCTTTCAGCCATTTCTGCTAGTTTTGACATGGATGAAAAAATGATTCTTTGGCAAAATCTTAAAATTGTTGATGACGATTTAAAAATGCCTTAGGTTGTTATGGGGGATTTTAATGACGTCACTTGTAAAAAAAAAAGTAGTAGGAAAATTGATCAAAACCGTGCAATTTTTTTTAAAAATATGTTGGATTACTGTTCTTTGGATGATCTCGGCTTTACATGATCAAATTTCACGTGGGACAAGATGTATAGAAATGGTCACTTTGTTCAACAAAGATTGAATAGGATAGTTGTTAACCCCGATTGACTAATCAATTTTCCTGAAGCAAAAGTTCTCCATCTCCCTAGAACTAAGTCAGACCATTATCCCCCGTTGCTTTCCCTTAGAGATTCTATCGTCCAGTCGCCTGATAGACCTTTTAGATTGGAACCTATGTGGCTAGATCACTATGATTTTAAAAATTTTGTGCCTCGTACGTGGTCCACTGCAATGAGCAATCATCAACTGGTCACCATTATCTTCCCTAACAAGGCGAGAAATTGGAATAAAAAAACTTTTGGTAATATTTTCTAAAGAAAAAAAAAAGATCCTTGCTCTTTTAGATGATATCCAAAAAAAACTTAAGCATTAGCCCTAATACTAGACTTCTCGATCAAGAAGCTTTCCTCAAAAGAGAATTCTATGACATTCTCGAAGAAGAAGAAAAGTTATGGGCTACGAAATCTAGAACCAAGTGGATATCAGATGATGATAGGAATACAAAATATTATCATGTCACCACTCTCATTAGAATAAACGGGGCAAAAATCTGGATGATTAAAGATTCTTGAGGATAATGGATTTCAGTCCTTATCCTGTTAAAAAAATAGTTCCAAGACTTTTTTGTTCATATATTTTCATCTGCAAAATTTCAATCAATCTCAAATATGATCTCAATTTTAATCTGGTTTCGATTTTGACCGATCAAATGATTAGATCTCTTGGTTACCGGGTTTCCGCAGAAGAAATCAAGACGACCATTTTCTATTTGAGTCCCCTAAAATCTCTGGGCCTGGATGGTCATCAATAAAGTCTTCTTGGGGAATCCCATCCCCAAGAAACTTAATCATACTTTCATATGCTTGATTCCTAAGGCAGACAATTCGGAGTTTGTTAACCAGTTCCGTTTGATTAGCCGTTGCAACACAGTCTACAAAACAATCTCTAAATATATTATTAATAGGATGAGACCAATCATGGAACACCTTATTTCTCCTTTTCAAGGTAGCTTTATTCTGGATCATAGATCCGTGAATAATTCGATAATCCTTGGAGAAGCGCTTGACTCCCTGAAAAGGAAAAAAAGGTAATTCAGGGTACATGATCTTAAAACTGGACTTGGAAAATTCTTATGATAGGTTGGAATGAGACTTCATCTATAAAGCTCTTTGGCACTTCAAATTCCCCCGTCTTTAATAAAAGTCATCATTGAATGTGTCACCTCCACATCTGTCACCATTCTTCTGAATGGTGGCAAATTGGACCTTCACGTGGTATTCGCCAAGGTGACCCTCTCTCTCCCTATTTTTTTTCATTCTTTGCATTGACTATCTTAGCTTTCTCATTGAGAAAGAAGTTGATCAGGGAGGCGGGTTCCACTTCAGCTAGGGAGAGGTTCCATTATTCTCTTTCACCTGTTATTTGTTAATGATCTTATTCTCATGGGGTCTTCTTCAGAAAAAAAAATGTGATGTCATGAACAATACTTTGAAAACCTTCTGCTCTATTTCAGGTCAAAAAGATAATTGGGGGAAATCTCAAATCCTTTTCTAAAAAAAGGAAATCTTCCCGATTCTTGCTCGAATAAGCTGACTTCTATCCTTGGATTACAAAAAGTGGACACTCTTTCAAATTATTGGGATTTCCCTTGAACCTTTCTAATAAATATTGTCGATCCTTTAAATTTGTTTTGGATAAAGTGAGAGGCAAACTTGCAGTGTGGAAGACGAACTTTCTCTCCATGGCGGGTAGAACTGTTCTCATTAACTATGTCATGTCCTCTATCCCTGCTTACATCATGCAGTGTACTTACCTCCCCTATGTTATTTGCAAGAATTTGGATAAACTAAACAGAGACTTTCTCTAGGGTTCGACATATGAAAAGAAAAAATTCACGCAGTGAATTGGAATACAATTACCCTTTAAAAATAGCAGGGGGGTTGAACATCTCTATCTCGAGAGAAAGAAATCTTGCAATGCTTGCATATTTTGCTTGGAGAAGTAAAAAATCGACAGACCCTTGAGTGGATATCTTGCGTTACAGATACTCCAGTACAAATGGAAGAGCTCTTGTAATGGGTTCTATCATGGGGAAAGCTCATAAAATTGGAACGACCACTTTGGAAAAAGGCATGGGGGGGGGGGGGAGGGGGGGGCTATTGGGAAGGGAACTAATATAAATTTATGGCGTGACAATTGGCTGAACTTTTCCTCCTTTAGATCCTTAATCATCGACCCGATTACTCTTGAAGAGGATAACATGCTCATCAAATACCTAATGCTTGATAATGGTGATTGAGACTTTTCTAGGGTATCCTTCCAAATACCTGAGTTCATTAAAGAAAAAATCTTAGCCTTGCCAAGAAGTAAGTTTGTGGATATGCAAGACAGGGAAATTTGGATGGGATCTCCGACAGGAATCCCTTCTGTGGCATCAATTCACCATTTTTTAAAGCAAATGAGAATTCAACACCATGTTCTCCCTTCTAAGAACTGGGACTGAGTGTGAAAGTGTGTTACGATCCCCAGAATCAAATTCTTTCTATGGTTATGCAATCATGATTGTATATCCTTTGCTAGCATGCTTCATAAGAGGGGATTGAATATAAATCTCGGTTGTCAACTTTGTGGCAATGCTAACTTTGTGGCAATGTTGAAGAAAACACCATCCACATCATTCAAGACTGTGCGGTTGCGAAACAAATTTGCACAGATATAGGATTTCCTCAAAATATGTACTCTTTCTTTTCTATGAATATTTTCTCTTGGTTGTATTCAAATTGCAGGAATGAGGAGTCACATGCAAGTGGGACTGAATGGAGATTTGTTTTTACCTCAACCATATGGTTCATTTGGAAAAATGGAAACTCTTTTATCTTTAATGTTCCCCCTATTAACATTGATGTTGTTACTCTTACTCTAAACCAGGCAAATAGATTTCAAATACTTTCTCGAAAGTAATAAAATCTCAGGAAAGGAGTACCATCCAAGTGGGATGGAAACCACCTGAACATGGTTGAGTCAAGATAAACACAAATGGATCGACGCTTGGAAACCCGGGACATGCATGATGCGCAGGGGTCCTTAGGAACGAATGGATCAAGAGATTTCAAAGACGAATTGACAACACAAATAACCTAGTAGCAAAATTTGGGGGGAATCACGGATGGCTGAATGCTGGCAAAAAATTATGGAATTCAAGCAGTCCACATGGAATCATATGCACAAGAAGCAATCAATATGATCATAGATGATAATATCAATGAAAAATCCTTTATACATTTAATTATTGATTGCAGGAAATTGATATTGGAATTGAAGAGATTCAAAATTCGGCACGTGTTTTGTGAAGTAAATGGAGTAGCAGACGCTTTCACTAAGGAAACTGTTAAAATAAACGGTCATTTTATCACCACGATTAAACCGTGTTCGGTGGTGCTTCATCTTCAATTATTTGATGGACTTGGAAAAACTCAATCTAGAGTTGTTCTCAATATTACTATTTAGTTTTTTAATATGTTTAGCATAATTTTCTATATTAAAAAAAAAAGCAGCGCAATTAACAAGAATTACTTGTCTACCACTCGTGGAGTATCAACTTTTGCAGTGATGGGCAGCTCCAGTTTCTTTGCTCCAGTTTCTTTGACACCATTTGGTGCTTCTGTTGTGGTGGAATTTTTTCAAAAAGTAGATATATTAGGAAAAGTATTTCAAAAAGTATACCTCGAAAAAATAATTTAGCAAACTATGTATACGCGCATCCCGGGGTCGCGCCTATTGGACATAGGCGCACCCCAGGGGTGCGCCTATACCAAATAGTTTTTTTTTTTTTCAAATTTTTCAATAATGACGACTCGATGTTTAATTAAATATAAAATTATATATCTATTCAAAAAAATTTTAAAAATTTATAGTAAGTAGATATTTTAATTACGATTCAAATGATGCAAAAAATATTAAATTTGGATTTACGGATTGCCTGTACAGCATGCCGTAAGTTGAGGTATGAAAATTGTACTTAAAAAATTATAACTCGGACCATGTAACTCCAAACTCAACACGGTTGACGCCATTTAGGTCGTAAATCAATTATCTACGTAGGATAATTTTTTGGATTAAAAATACAGTGATTTTGTAACCCCCCATCGTTTACACCCAAATTTGACCGAAATAAGTAAATGCATTAGGTGAGAAATTTAATTATATACTTACTCAAAAAAAATCAAAAAATTTATCCTACGTAGATAATTGATTTACGACCTAAATGACGTTAACCGTGTTGAGTTTGGAGTTACATGGTCCGAGTTATAATTTTTTAAGTACAATTTTCATAACTCAACTTACGGCATGCCGTACAGGCAATCCATAAATCCAAATTTAATATTTTTTGCATCATTTGAATCGCAATTAAAATATCTACTTACTATAATTTTTTTAAATTTTTTTAAATTTTTTTGAATAGATATATAATTTTATATTTAATTAAACATCGAGTCGTCATTATTGAAAAATTTGAAAAAAAAAAACTATTTGGTATAGGCGCACCCCTGGGGTGCGCCTATGTCCAATAGGCGCGACCCCGGGGTGCGCGTATACATAGTTTGCTAAAAAAAAAATTTCGAGGTATACTTTTTCAAATACTTTTCCTAATATATCTACTTTTTGAAAAAGATGGTTGTGGTGTTGTTGCTACAGTCTTTTCCTTTGTCTCACAAAACTGAGTATGACCTGACAGGGATGACAACGCCGCCGATAATACTGACCAAAGTGGATTAAAAAGGAACATAGAGTTATATTCTCATTATGTAATTAATGGTTAGTTATATTTTGTACTTGGTTAAACAATTATGTATGTTTAAAAAAATATGACTTTTTGATTAAACGTGTTATATTCGGTCACATATGTTTGACAAATATGATTAAATAATCACAAAAATGATGATTTTACCATTCTCCTTGTTGTTTATGGTTATTCATGTTCGAAATCTGATTTCAAATACAGATTTGCACAAATATGGGTTCAAATCAAACCCAACATAGATCTAGGTTCAAATCGAACCAATAAATACGGATCTGGGGTTCAGTTTGAACCCAAAAATGCAACCCAAAAATAAATTAACCCAACATGAAAAAAGAAAGATCGCAGCAAATTGAGTTGCATGATGAAAAATTAACCCAACTCTCAAATCGCGACTATAGCTCCAGGCTCGTTCGCCATGCCGATAGTAAACACCAAATCTATTTAGGATCCTTTATTTGTTACACTTGCATAACTTTGCCTTGAGCAGTCAATCCTCAATCTCAAGTGTTATCACAATTCTTTAGAGTAAATATATATATATATATATATATATATATATATATCATTTCCTATATAAATAAAATGAAAAGAGAAAATTAATAATTTCCCGCTAGGTTGTAAACCAATGAAGGCGATTTAGGTAAAAAATAGGGAATGAGGGGCATGATAGAAAACGAGTAAGGGCGGTCATGACAACATGTGAGTAAAACATTTCCCGTAGGATTGAAAACCTACATAGGTAATCCAAGCAATATTTAGGAGGAGAAACAAAATTCAAAGTCTAACTCAACGTCTATATCAACGATAACACTGATGATGAGTTTTTAAAATGATCTGAAATAGTAAAAATATTCCAGTTGAATGATTCATTTTATGTACTTCATTTATTTGTAAAAATAAATAATAATATGGGTCATAACCACTCTTTAACTGAGTAAATGTAAATATGATATTTCCACGAAATATAATTTTTGTATAGGTTAGAGTTACCCTTTAATTGACTACACATAAAGATTTTTTTTTTTAAATTCAAAAGGGTCACCGTCACCCTTCAACTAACTACAAGTAAATAGTTTTTTCATGAGATGAAAGATTTGTAAGAGTCACAATCACCTTTCAATTTACTATAAATAAAGAGTGATCATGTGAGATAGAAAATTTGTAAGGGTGTTTCTGTGAGGTAGAAAGAGTCGTAGTCAACTTACGATTGACTATATATAAAAAAACATTGAGAGATAACATATTTGTATGGGCCAGTCAGTCCTCAATTGACTACATGTAAATAGTGTTTTACAAAACCGAAAATTTGTATGGGTTACAACCACCTCTCAATTGGCTATAGATATAGATTGTTCACATGAGTCATAACCACCCTTTAATTGACAAGCTATGATAGAGTGTTTTCACAAGATGGAAAACTTGTAAGAGCCACAACCACCCTTCAATTGACTATAAATAGAGTGTTTATGAACGTCGATTTACCCATGAGTTTAGTGCCCGACCTCAACCTTTAATGGGAGTAACATTACTTTTTTGGCGTTTCTAGGATTTTAACATGCGTGCTCTGATACCATGTGAAACTTAAGACATACGCCTTAACCAACTATCCAAACTTGTGAGTGAAAACATTCAGTATACTCTTAAGTTGTCTTACCATCCTCCCTTAAACTAATGTTTATGAACATCAGTTTGCCCATAGGCTTAGTGCCCGACCTCGATCTTTAATGGGAGTGTATCAATATTTTCGGCATCGTCAGGATTTGAACTCGCGCGCTCTAATACCATGTGAATGCATTTAGTATACTCTTAAATGATCTTAACAGTCCCCACGAGGTGAAAGATTTGTAAGGGCAACAATCACTCATCAAACTGACTAGAGAGAGAGCATTCTTGAAAATTGATATTTCATAAGGGTAATAACCAATCACAATTAGATACAAAATAAAGAGAGTATTTTTGTCGGGTTGAAACCCCCTGTAACGTTGGCCTATGCAAATTTTGGAGAGACATGATTGTAAATTTCATAACTATAATTATGGCAAAAGGAGAGGAAATAAAATTCCTTAAATCGAGGGACATAGTTAGAAAAATCTCGCAAAGATGACCATGGAAAAAGAGGATAATAAGAGAGAAATATGTTAAACAAATCCCGCTAGGTTGTCGCACAAGGCGTATTCTAGGCAAAAGTTAATAAAGAAATTTAGATCAACATCCAAGTGTTAGCTTTGCTTCCAAAGTCGCACTATCTCATATATGCTATACTTTGGTTGCTTCTGGCTTCCAGTAGCTCAGCCCTGTCCTAATAGCTTATTACTGGATATCCTCATATTCACTGATACAACGTTATCTCATATATGTTAATTGACATGCCATCACATGTGTAACCTTTACTTCCAAAGTCGCGCTACCCCAGTTGTTCTCTAGTAGATCTGCACCGTCTCATATATGCAGATATGCTAACCTTTGGTTTGCTCTAAATTAGTTCTCCGTAGCTCTGCGTTGTCCTAGATATGCTAGCTACCGGTTATCACTGTTTCTCTTCAGATGATGCAACATTGTCCTAGATATGCTTGTCTTCGACCATCTTCATCGGCCTAACACTGTCCCAGATATACTAGTCATCACATCATAAGCACGTCAACCGACTTCGAAACTTCCTAGCTAGCCAAAATTAGTGATTCGTTATCTTTGGACAACCCTCCTCGAACATGTTTTGTGTGTGCATATCTAAAGAGGGACAAATTGTAGATACTCGATTTTAGCATAGGTGCAACGTGTTTGAGATCGCGACATGTGGAACACCATTATGAAAATTCAAGATATATTAAGTTGCGGAGTTTTCAAAAAATCTTGGTAAGAATATAGTAAATATACAAGTAGAGTATATTGTCAAATATTTCATAAATATATTATATTATAATAATATATTCTTTTTATATATGCTTCCTAATTTAGAAAACTCTAGAGGACTTGTATAAATAAAGGTTATACATTAGGGTTTAAAAAGTAAAAAAAAAGGAACATATTGGGCAAGTAAAAAAACATATATATATGTAAAAGAGGGGGGGGGGGGGTTAAAAGTAAAAAAAAAAACATATTGGGCAAATGCTTTGCTGTACCATGCATTATTTAAGGAATTGCCCTCCACATCTATGGCTGGAGTTTTTTCAAAAAGTATATACTTTAATTTTTTTATTTAGAAAAGTATGTATAGAAAAAAAATATTTGAAAAAATACATATACGCGCACCCCCAGAACGCGCCTTTTGACAATACGCGCACCCCCAGGACGCGCCAATGCATAGGCGCATGTTGGGGGTGCGCCTATTCAATAGGCGCACCCCCAACATGCGCCTATGCAATTGGCAGCGTTGGGGGTGTCTTTTTTTTTTTTTTTAAATTGTTCTATAATGACGACTCGATGTTTAATTAAAAATAAAATTATGTATCTATTAAACAAATTTAAAAAAATTATAGTAAGTAGATATTTTAATTGCGATTCAAATGATGGAAAAAATATTAAATTTGGATTTACGGATTGCCTGTACGGCATGCCGTAAGTTGAGATATGAAAATTTGACTTAAAAAATTATAACTTGGACTATGTAAGTCCAAACTCAACACGGTTAACGTCATTTAGGTCGTAAATCAATTATCTACGTAGGATAATTTTTTTGATTAAAAATACAGTGATTTTGTAACCCCACATCGTTTACACCCAAATTTGACCGAAATAAGTAAATGCATTAGGTGAGAAATTTAATTATATACTTACTCAAAAAAAATCAAAAAAATTACGGTGCGTAGATAATTTAATTACGAATTAAATGACGCTAACTATGTGTTAATTTTTGACTTTTAGACTGACTGTATAATACGGTACGTAAAAAACTCTACATACGATACAAAAACTTCCAAATAGTGTTTTGCACAGTAAATTTACTGTTTACACAGTGAAATTTACTATTTGAACAGTAATTTTACTGTGCAAAACACTATTTGGAAGTTTGTGTATCGTATGTAGAGTTTTTTACGTACCGTATTATACAGTCAGTCTAAAAGTCAAAAAGTAACACATAGTTAGCGTCATTTAATTCGTAATTAAATTATCTACGCACCGTAATTTTTTTGATTTTTTTTGAGTAAGTATATAATTAAATTTCTCACCTAATGCATTTACTTATTTCGGTCAAATTTGAGTGTAAACGATGTGGGGTTACAAAATCACTGTATTTTTAATCAAAAATATTATCCTACGTAGATAATTGATTTACGACCTAAATGACATTAACCGTGTTGAGTTTGGACTTACATGGTCCGAGTTATAATTTTTTAAGTCAAATTTTCATATCTCAGCTTACGGCATGCCGTACAGGCAATCCGTAAATCCAAATTTAATATTTTTTCCATCATTTGAATCGCAATTAAAATATCTACTTACTATAATTTTTTTAAATTTGTTTAATAGATACATAATTTTATTTTTAATTAAACATCGAGTCGTCATTATAGAATAATTTTTTTTTAAAAAAAAAAGACACCCCAACGCTGCCAATTGCATAGGCGCATGTTGGGGGTGCGCCTATTGCGCGTCCTGGGGGTGCGCGTATTGTCAAAAGGCGCGTTCTGGGAGTGCGCGTATATCTATTTTTTCAAATATTTTTTTTTCTATACATACTTTTCTAAATAAAAAAACTAAAGTATATACTTTTTGAAAAAACTCCATCTATTTTGTAATATATATATATATATATCATTGTTTGTCCCTCGTCAAAGAACAGGTATATAACCACTTACATTACGTATATATTCTGTCAAAGAACAGGTGCATATTCTGTTTTATTATTAGTTCAACAATGTTATTTGTATGTATGTATTACATTATATTAGTTATGTATTTTTAGATTGTACATCACCTAAAATTAAAAATATGGTAATGAACCGAATAGAGTACAAAAAGGGAAAAACTTAAAGTATACTTACATTTCGTAATAAAATTATGAGTATGAATTGTTAGTAGTATAAGATGATTAATCTGTAGTATAATTATATTTTAGGATCAAATTCTAAAATGATAAAAGTGTATAAACCCTATAATGATATGCAAGTTTAATAATATAGCAAAATTGACACGATAAAACGATTTTCGTCTTAAAACCAAGTCTTCTGAAATGCACGGTCTCCTTAATGCAATATCGTCCCCATCACTGTAACACCTTCGTGTCAGAGTAAAACTGGGATGATTACATTCCATGATAAAACAACGCCCTCAAGGCGAAAACAACACGATATTTTCATTGACCGAACTGAACAATACATGAACTAGAATGTAGACAAAAATTCATAATGATATCTAAAATAAACAAATCTAGATCAACTTCACCAATGTCATTTTCACATTTTTGTAAGTGTAGAAAATGTGAAGAATACACATTTATTTATAGGGTTCAAGGGTATCCATTGTCGAAAAGGATACCCTTAATTAATTTGTAACCCTAAAAATAAATTCATAAAACTGAAAAATAAATTCAATAAAACTGAAATAACCAAACACCATAATATAATGGGTTAATTACTTAATTGGTTACACATGTTTCACCATTGTGCAGAATGGTTACACATGTTTCAAAATGTGATTAATTGGTTTTGCTATGTGACTAATTGTTTTTTTACTGTTCATCCTCAAAAATCACTTTAAGTCACTATTTCGATACATAAAATGACTTAATTACCCTTTCATATTCTTCATTCTCCTCCTCTGATTCAGGTACGTCTTCATTCATTCTCCTCCTCTGTGCCTCCTCGTCTCTTCCAGGTACGAACCCAGAAATGCGATTCTGGGTTCGTGAAGCAGACCTACCGAGTGCCGAAGCAGACCTACCGTGTGACCAAATTTGGTTGAGTAATGTCGAAGCAGACCTACCGAGTGTGCTTCTGCTTTTGCTGGAAGTTTCGACTCACCGTGTCGGAGGCGCCGGAGGAGGTCAAGGCCCTCTTCCGTGATTACTCCGAGAATGGGATTATGACTGTTAATCAGTTCCGGCGGTTCTTGGTTGAGGTCCAGGGGAGGAGAATGCCACGTCGGAGGATGTCGAGGCCATCATCGACAAACTCCACGAGAAAGGACTCCTCAACATTTTCTAGAAGAAGGGCTTCACACTCGAAGCCTTCTTTAGGTACCTCTTTGGGGACATCAATTCTGTCGTATCGCCTAATCTTGCGGTAAGCAAGATAAGATACTTTCTTCTTTTGGTCTTTTTCATATAATTGAAGTTTGTTCCCATGGAACGAAAGTCCATGAGTGGAGATCCTAGTCAACTCATTTCCATATCAGTTTCTGTATTGCTTCCCTTACCCCAATCATATCGTACTACCCAATGCAACCATTTTAACTTCATGTACTTCATGAAGGATGATGTTCATGTACTTCATGGAGGGTATTGTTTAACTTTTCTGTTTGTTATTAGTTAAGGTTGGTATAGGCCAACTTTTATTTTGATGGTTCCATATATGAACTTACATGAATTGCCTGAATGGATATGGATTTAGAATATATTTACCAGCTTCTGTTCCTTAAGTGTGTAAATGTTTCATTGTAATAGGACATTGACTGCTCCGGTGACACTCATCAAATGTTTAAGATCAATCAAGGCACATGCATTTGCATTCGATGCATCTGATTATCCCGTTGTAATAACTTTGGAAGATCACTTAACTCCAGATCTTCAAGGCAAAGTGGCTCGTGTGAGTAATTCTCAATTTTTTGTGTTACTAATAATTAACATTACATTGCATGTTCTACTAATTTATGTAGTATGTGAATAACAATTTCTAAATAGTCCATGAAACATTCGGAGACATGCTGCTTACTCCTAGCTCAGACAGCTTAAAGGAATTCCTTTCCCCAGAAACACTAAAGAAACGAGTTATCATATCGACGAAACCACCAAAAGAGTACCTTGAGGCTAAAGAATCTGCAGTTACTACAACATAAGTTGATCCAAACATGGAGAAGCGTCCTTCAGATGAAGATGCTTGGGGCACAGAAGTATCAAATATGAAAGAGTACATCAAGACTGTTGAGAAGGTGAACATACTTTATTTTTGTGTGCATACACTTTATTTTCGTGAAGAACCCATAAACGCGATTCTCTGTTCTTCACGAAACGAGATTTTTGAGTTCTTCATTCTTGATAGGAATTTTCTCCCATTAGTAGATGAAGAACATGTTTGCGATTGATGGGTTCTTCATCCTGTTCTTCTCATTAATCTTTAGTATTATACCACTAAGGGCATAATAGTCATTTGACAATTCAAAATATGTTAAAAATATTAATCAACGGTAAAATTAACGGTTTACTAACGGAATAATCAATTAATCACATTGAGAAAAACATGTGTAACCAATTAATCACATAGCAAAACCAATTAATCACATTTTGAAACATGTGTAACCATTCTGCACAATGGTGAAACATGTGTAATGAATTAAGTAAATAACCCTAATATAATTAACTTACAATGGTCAAAAATTTCGGGTCGAAATCAGTCGTTTTTTTTTGTGGGTTTTAGCAAAACCCGACTCGTATAAGGCAAACTTTTCGGACTGACAATCGTATTCAAATGATGCGGGTGCACTCGTAAGCCGACCTCGACTGAAAAGTGTCAATCATGTTGATTTGCAACCCCCCCAAGGGCGCGCGCGTGAGAGCCTTTTATCTTAAAATCTGTTACACTTGTATAAAATGAAACATTTATATATTGACAAAAAATTCCAACTCCATGTTAGGTTGTGAAGCCTGATTAATATGTGAACGGTTCATCTGGACGGTGCCTAACAAGACAACGCATTGGACGGTGCACATGCGCGGCTGGACGGTGACACATGTTGCACATGGACGACTCGGTTGGACGGTGGTCAAACGACGACTTGGCTGGACGGTGGTCAAACACGTGCGACTTGGACGGTGCATGTTTTCCACATGGAAAACATGTTGACCTTGTAGTTTCACACAACCAACGTGTTCAAGTTGGAGTTTTGCACTTAGTCATAATTTTGTCTATATATACATCTTCGTCCATGTATTCTAGATAACAATTTGTAAGAGAGTTGAACAATCATCAATACATTGAAACTGCCGTGGAGGTTACCTCGAAGAAGTGTTACCACATAAAATCTCTCTCAATTCTCAGTCTTATTCATCAGTTTCTGTGTGTGTTACGAAATCGATCCTAACAACTGGTATCAGAGCTAAGGAGATTCAACACGACCACTGAAGATGAAGAGTTCGAAGCTTGGAATCAAGAAGTTCGATGGATTCGATTTCGGTTTCTGGAAGATGCAGATCGAAGACTATCTGTACTAGAAAGATCTTCACGTACCCTTGCTCGGGGTGAACCCGGAGGAGCAGTGGAAGCTAAAAGATTGACAGGCCCTAGGGTTGATCCGTTTGACTTTGTCGAAAAACGTGACGTTCAACATCGTCAAGGAGAAGACACCAATCGATCTGTTGAAGGCGTTATCATATATGTACGAAAATCCATCTGCGATGAACAATGTATATTTGATGCGTAGATTGTTCAATTTACAGATGTGTGAGAATGGATCTGTTACTGATCATATAAATGAGTTTAATATGATTGCGAGACAACTAATTTCTGTGGAGATTATCTTTGAAGATGAAATCAAAGTCTTGATTTTGATGTCATCTTTGCCTGAGTCATGGATACTGTCGTTGCTGCAATTACCAGTTCCCGTGGTTCTGAGAAACTGAAGTTCAATGAAATCCGAGATGTTGTTTTTGACGAAAGTATTCGAATGCGAGAAATGGGAGATTCATCGGGCAGTGCTTTCAGCGTTGACTGGAAGAGGAAAAGCAAGTCGAAAGGCCAAAATTCACATGGCCGATCAAAATCAAATAATCAAGGAAAATCTCCGAACAAAGTCAACGTGATTTGTTAGAATTGTGGAGATAAATGGCACTATTAGACAACCTGAAAGAAACCAAAGAAGGAGCAGAATCAGAAATCTGGAGATGATTCTGATTAGGGTTAATTACCTCAACAGTTACTTATGTTTGACCTGTGTGATTAAAAGGTTACTCATCTTTTTTTGCGTGACTGAACTATTACTTAAGTTTGAGGATGTGACTGAACGGTTATTCTGTTAAGTTTCCGTCACATATTTTCGTCTGACTGTCACGTGCAAGTCACGTGACCTAATTTAAAGACGATTCTACCCCCCCCCTTTTATGTTATGGATTATGATGTAGTAACTGTTAGGTAACATAATGTCCAAACTAAAGTAACCGTTTAATAACATTTAAGAGAAGATAAAACGTCATTTAACAACTTCTCCACAAACATAAGTCACCACCTTTGCAAACAACTTTTTAATAAATAAATAAATAATGGATTCTCTAAATTCGAGTTCAAAATTGCATGTTAAATGCAGCACAATACATTAACAATGTCATTAAAATTGGTAGAATTACATTGGTATTATCATCTCAGGCCATTACATTGCCATTATCATCAATTACCAACGCTACAACTAACTTCCGAGAAGCAACATATGATTTTCCAGAACTCAATACAACAGCCAACCCCAGAAAACTCGATGTATGAACATGGTCCCTGCAAGCAAGGAGTCCTGTTGAATAGGTCTTCAACATTTCTTGATCAGAAACCATTTCTCTTAGGTCAAGCTTTAAGTGTGAAGCTTCACAGAGAGACTTATTGGTATCATCTATCACCCACGCTTTTACGTTCTCCAAGACAACTTCTTCAAAAACATGGGGATACTGCAATTTTATCATTCAAGAAAACTAATTAAAAAAGTTGCATTTACTTGACCCCACCCCCACCACACCACACCACACACACACACATTTACTCCATTTTCTGGCATCTACTTACACCCTTCAATGATAAACAGAAGCATTAAGTGTATCATACCATCCACGTCGGAGAATAGCTCATTAGAAGCCTAGCAAATGCAGCCTGAACAGATGTTGAGAACCTAACTTCAGAGAGGTATCTTGAAGACACCAATTCAAAGAATTCATCATTGTCCTTAGCTCAAGTTTGAACCGTTCAGTCACATGTGCCAACATAAGTAACGGTTCAGATAATTAACCATTCTGATTATGTAAATTCAGCAGAATACATTAGGGATGCTCTAATACTTAGTGTGGACAACCCGATTGGATCCTGGATTGGATTCTGGTGCATCTTTTCATTCGTCTCCAAACAAGGAATTGTTTCAAAATTTCATATCTGGAAATTTTGGAAAGGTATACCTTACTGACAACACATCTTTGGAGATTGAAGGAAAGTCGGATGTCTGTATAAAGATCCCATCGAGAAACCAGTGGACATTGGAGGAGGTCAAATATATTCCTAGACTCACGAAGAATCTGATCTCTGTTGGTCAGTTGGAGAGCACAGGCTACGCAACAGAGTCTGGTAAAGGTATGTGGAAGATTGTAAAGGGTGCTATGGTTGTAGATCGTGGTACAAAATCTGGAACCTTATACACCACTGCAGGGTGTAAAAATGTGGCTGTTGTCGCCGAGAGTGCTTCCGGTTCATGTCTATGACATAACAGACTTGGACACATGAATGCTAAGGGAATGAAGATGCTGGTTGCAAAAGGAGCATTAGAGGGTCTAAAGTTTGTTGATGCGGCTCTTTGTGAGAACTGTGTTATGGGTAAACAGAAACATGTTAGCTTCACAAGGAATCCGAGAAGAAAGTGTAGTTGGAAATGATCCATACAGATGTTTGGGGACCATCTCCAGTTTCATCCCTTGTTCATGAGTAAGTCATGTACAAGGACAGAGAGCAGAATGTTTCAGAGACTACGAAGCAAGTGGGAGTTGAGTTGCAGAAGACTACATCCAGATAAGATACTCAAACAACTTCAGAGACTGTTGCTGAAGAGCCTTTGGTGGAGCAGTTGACATTAGACCATGTGGTGAAAAGATCATCCATAACGATTAGAGTATCAGATAGGTATTCACCTACATTACATTATTCGTTGTTGACTGATGAAGGGGAACCCGAGTCTTTTAATGAGGCCCTATAGGTGGAGGATTCAATCAAGTGGGAGCAAGTCATGGATGATGAGATGAGCTCACTTGAGAAGAATGACACGTGGGTGTTGAACGAGTTGCATGTAGGGAAAAGAGATTTGTTAAACAAGTGGGTGTTCAAGATCAAGGCTGAACCAGATGGCAAAAGACGGTTCAAGGCTCGGTTAGTAGTTAAAGGGTATTCACAAAGGAAAGGTATTGATTACGCTGAAATATTTTCTCCTATTGTGAAATTAACTACTATATGTATTCTATTGAGTATTGTTGCATCAGAGAATTTGCATCTTGAGCAAATGGATGTAAAAACAACATTCTTACATGGAGATCTGGACAAAGAGATCTATATGAATCAACCAGAAGGATTTGTTGTTCCGAGCAAGGAACACATGGTGTGCAAGCTCAACAGGAGTTTGTATGGGTTGAAGCAAGCAACGAGGCAATGGTACAAGAAGTTCAACTCCTTCATGAGCATGAGTGACTTTTGCAGGAGTGCAAATGACAGTGTTGTTACTTCAAGAAATACACTGATTCTTATGTATTTTTATTCTTGTATGTGGATGATATGTTGATTGCAGGATCTCGTATGAGAGAGATAAACAATCTGAAGGCAAACCTGTCTTCAGTGTTTGAGATGAAAGATTTTGGTGAACCGAAGCAGATTCTCGGGATGGGGATATCTTGGGATAGATCTGCTTGCACTTTAAGTGTATCCCAGGAGCAATACATTAAGAAGGTCTTGACCCGATTCAAAATGAGTGATGTTAAGCCCAGGACTACTTCTTTGGCAAATCACATAAAATTGTCAAAGGAGCAGTCACCCAAGACAGTTGAAGAACGTGAGCAAATGGCGTTGGTTCCATATGCTTTAGCAGTTGGGAGTTTGATGTATGTTATGGTCTGTACAAGACCTGACATATCACATGCAGTAGGAGTGGTTAGCAGGTACATGGAGAATCCGGGGAAAGGGAATTGGGAAGCTGTGAAGTGGCTTCTTAGATGTTTTAAAGGTACATCCAATACTTTACTTTGTTCTGGAAAAGACAAAGTGATTCTGCAGGGTTTTGTGGATGCTGATCTTGGTGGTGATGTGGACTCGAGCAAGAGCACATCCGGATACATTTACACCATAGGTGGTACAGTAGTAAGTTAGATGTCCAGGCTTCAAAAATGTATTGCTCTTTCATCAACTGAGGATGAGTACGTGGCAATAGCTGAAGCTGGGAATAAGATGATATGTCTGACAGATTATTTGGAAGGGTTGGGCAAGAAGCAGAGCCAAAAGATTCTGTATTCAGATAGCCAGAGTGCCATACAGTTAGTGAAGAATTCCGTCTATAATTTGAAGACTAAGAATATCAGAAGGCGGTATCATTTCACTCGCAGGGAAGTGGAAGAAGACGACTTGTGCTTAGAGAAGATAGAGGGTGCGAAAAAACTAGCAGACATGTTGACGAAATGTGTGATGTTGGGAAACTGAGGTTGTGCAAAACCTCGGTTGGTCTTCTATAGATGTATTCTACAGATGATGCGGTGAAGATATTGATGATGGTAAGACTTTGTTGAAGAATGTTGCTTTGGTGACTGAATCAGTCTCCAAGTGGGAGAATTGTTAGGTTGTGGAGCCTGATTAATATGTGAACGGTTCATGTGGACGGTGCCTAACAAGACAACGCATTGGACGGTCCACATTGGCGGATGGATGGTGTCACATGTTGCACATTGACGACTCGGTTGGACGGTGGTCAAACGACGACTTGGTTGGATGGTGGTCAAACACGGGCGACTTGGACGGTGCATGGTTTCCACATGGAAAATGTGTCGCTCTTGTAGTTTCACACAACTACCGTGTTTAAGTTGGAGTTTTGCACTTAGTCATAGTTTTGTTTATATATACTTCTCCATCCATGTATTCTAGACAACAATTTGTAAGAGAATTGAACAATCATCAATACATTGAAACCGTCGTGGAGGTTAACTCGAAGAGGTGTTACCACGCAAAATCTCTATCAATTCTCGTTCTTCTTCATTAGTTTTTGTGTGTTCCGAAATCGACCCTAACACTCCAAGCGGTGTGGAATTGCATTCAAGCAAGGAAATATGATTTCCCATTCAAACTATGAGCTTGGGCAAAAAAAATTGGGCTTGGCCAAATTTGGCCTAAAGCCCAACAATGCCCCACATGAATTGAGAAATGAGAGAGTTCTTCAACCCTCTAGACTTGGATTAAGAGTTCACCTGTTGACACCTGCATAGGATATGTAGGTGTTACCCTATGAACATTCCTTTCTAAAATTAAATTGACTTTACTGTCTAGTCAATAAACACAATGTCTTTGAACTATCTGTCATTGGTGTAAAAGATGACACAACCCACACAAGTATTTTCCCAGTATTGTTAGGTTCACGCATTCATGTACATTCTAGCCATGGTCATTGCCTGGTTATGAAGTATTTCTAAGAATTGTGCCCTCAACAATTCATTTCGAAGCAGACCATCTTCTCACTTGCATAGGTGATTCATTATCTCAAGTGTTACTCAAACACTCTATTGACATTTCTTAATATATGATTCATTAAAAGCATTTGCTTAACCTCATCCAATATCATCAATGTTTCTCATAATAGGAACGAACTCGAGAATTTTAAATTCCCCACAGTGATCTACACCACTCTTGTGATTCAGTAGTCCTTTTGAACCAAGATCTTGGAATCTCCCGTCAATTAGGTTGTTTTTCCTTCTCAAAAATGTTTACTGCACGGGCTTTAGCCCTATTCCTGTCTATGATTGACTCACTTGCCCTAACTTTTTTACTCTTTAGTTAACAGATCTGATAATTTCAATCGAGAGCAATTGTTTAATGGAATTATGTCTTCGATGAATATGTCTAGACTTAGCATTATACAAATGACTTTGTAACATGTCAATTGCAGATTGACTATCGCAATGTATGCAGACTACACGCACTAACTAGTCTTGGCCTCTTTGGAATATCCTTAAGAAAATGATGTAGTCATTCATCTTTTTCGGCACATTTATCTAGTGCTATACACCTAGATTCCATAGTGGATATGGTTATATTTTATTTGCTTTGACTATTTCGAGTCTCTTCATGCATATATCCAATTAGCATCATTATATCTTTCTATTACAGTTGGTGATCTTGTATAATGAATCCCATAACTACGAGTATATCACAAATAATTGAGTATTCTTGTGATTCGATATCAATGATTAGTACTTGGATTACTCGTATGTCAACTCAACTCACCAACAACATGTGCAATACCAGATCTGGTACATGTCATCAACTACATCACACTTCCAATGGCTCTAGCATATTCTACTTGAGAGATACTGTCACTAGTATTTTTTCAGAAATACTTGTTTAAATCTATTATGGTGAATACCTCCCTTTTATCCTCCTTGTTGAATTTCTATAGGGTAAATTATAACATTGCCGCCTAATGTTTTGTCATATTTTTAGTTTCTCCCATAAAGTTTAAATCATAAAATTTCATTTCCTCATGTTTGGCCAAAGTGCAAGTTTGCCCCTCCATTTAAGAAAGTTGTCTTTAGGGTTAATAGGTCCAACGGTACCATATGTTTGGGCCATGTGATCTGATGGTAGCCCTATGTTGTTTTATGGTACCATATGTTTCGCAATGTTGTTATTTGGTCCCTTCTACTAACTGTCGTTAGTTTTTGTCGTGAATTGTCCACGTGATGCTCACGTGTCGTAATATTTGAATTAAAATGTCTATTTTGCTCTAGGATGTTATTTTATAAAGCAGCTCCCCCATCATTCCATCGTCAATTCCTCCTGCCGGTTTGCTTCTTCAGCTTCTTACTGGTATGTCTTCTCATTCATCAGCCTCTTCCAAAGAAATTCCTGAGTTCAAGTCGCGACGATGCCACTGTGGTTTAGTCTACATTGTCAAACCAGCTCGAACCATTTGGTGGGAGATACCATATGGTCCCTTCATGAGTAAGTTCACAATAGCACATCATCAACGATTCCAAACAATCATAATCTAGACATACGCAGTCATCTCCATGTTTTCGACTTGTCCTTCAAACACTTTAACGTTATCACGTTCCACCCACTTACCCTTATAACATATTTGAAGGCTATAAACGATATCCACATCGACCACCATCCCTAGTTCAAAGAAACAACAACACAACATTACAAATGAAACAAGAATCAACAAGCAATTAAACAACAAATATTACGGCTTGATTGCAAAAATTACGACAAATGCATCAACCGCAACAGCAAACATTCCGACAGCACACCAGCAACAGCAAAACCTTCGACCGCAACACCAAACATTCTGACAGCACACCAACATCACTTACCCTAACTTATTTCCTCTAAATCACGATTTATGCATTACCAAAATTACTCATCTACAAGGATAAAAAAACGTACATTTTTTGAAGATAAAAACTTGCACCAAATGGGGGAGACGATACAGCTTGATTGCAGATATTGAAGGTGCCGACAACTGATTTTTGACGAAGGAACGATACACTCAAGACGATTTGGAGGAAAAGAAGACTCCAATCGGTGGTTAGGTACTGAAGTTTGAGGAAGAGTGTGGGAAGAACCTTGAGGAGGGAAGAATGTTCTTGAAGGAACGAAAGTTTGCAATTGTTGGTTTGGAACCGTCGGTTCATATGGAGGGAATGCATCAAAGGGTATTTTTGTCCACAATTGGGTCTTCATTCGGTTCAGACCACTCACGTGCTCATCACATGTCAATTTAACGATAAAAGTAAATGGCTGACTAACAGAATACTGTAGGACAACATCCTCTAAACATAGAGTACCATTAGATCACATCAAAAAATATATGGTACTATTCGATCACATGGCCCAAACTTATGGTACTATTGGACCTATTAACCCTTGTATTTATTTTCATATGATGTATTTCCAAATTTTGCAATGCCGCTATCGCAAGTATCATTCTTATGGAGGTTATTCTCGTGACCGAATAATAAGTGTCAAAGTAATAAAGGCCTCCTCTCTGCTTGGTAACCCTTAATTACAAGTCTAGCTTTACACTTATCCATTGATCCATCCGTTTTCAGTTTCCTTTTCAATATCCACTTGTAGCCTAGTGTCTTGGATCCAGTAGGAAGATTTACTAGCTCCCAAGTATGATTTTTTAGAATGGATTCAATTTCACTATTGATTGTCTCTTTCCATAGAGGTCCTTCAGAAGAATTTATGACTTCTTGAAATGTTCGAGGTTCAACTTCAAGCTTATAGGTAAAAATATCTAGACCAACAAATTTTTCTACCCTAACTCGTTTGCTTTTCTCAGGTTCTACCTCAACATTTTCTTCATTTTGTAGGTCTAGACCATTATCTTCAATAGTCTCATAAGTTAGCGTCGACGGACTTGCATTCCTCCTAAATTTAATCAAAAATACTTATTCAAAAAATTATACACTTATTTATTCCATTATCGTATCCTTGCATGTATTCGAAATCTTCGAATCATGCACACCGATACGCATTGTTGTTTTGAGCATATCCAATGAAGATGGGATCAACATTTTTTGGTCTAATCCTAACCTTTCTAGGACGATGCACCATTACTTTAGCAAGGCACCCCCACACTCAGAGGTATTTGAAAGAATTTTTTCTACATTTTCATAATTCAAAAGGTTTTTTCTCAAAATTTATACACTTCTTTATTCCATTATCGTATCCTTGCATGTATTCGAAATCTTCGAATCATGCACACCGATACGCATTGTTGTTTTGAGCATATCCAATGAAGATGGAATCAACATTTTTTGGTCTAATCCTAACCTTTCTAGGACGATGCACCATTACTTTAGCAAGGCACCCCCACACTCAGAGGTATTTGAAAGAATTTTTTCTACATTTTCATAATTCAAAAGGTTTTTTCTCTTCTTTCTTTTAGGGTACCTTATTTAAAAGGTAATTACTACTTCAAATATTCCCCCCGCATGTTCTGAGGTCACATCAACCTTATCAACATTGATTTCATAATCTTTTTCAATGTTCAAATTTTCCTTTCCGAAACTTCGTTTCATTGATACGAATAAGGTGCGGTGACCTCATGTATGATTCCGTATTGGGCACAAAATTCGCCAAAATGAGCATCATATTCGCCACCTCTATCACTACGTCACACCTTGATTTTCCTGTGAAGTTGATTCTCAACTTCTTATTTGTAACTAATGATCTTTTCAATAGTTTCAACTTAACTTTTCAGCAACTATACATAACAATATTTTGTACTATCATTCACAAATGTGATAACATACTTATTTTCGCCTTTCGTTTGAATAAAATTTAAGTCGCAAACGTTGTTATGTATTAAATCAAGAGGTTTTGTACTCCTCTCTACTTAATAAAAATATGATATAGTTAATTTAGACTCAACACATATTTTACACTTATGGTTGAGATCAATATGAAATGTAAGGATATGATTCATGTTAATTAACCTTTGCAGGGTATCATAATTAACATGTCATAATCTACTATGCCAAAGATTTAGACTTAATCAAGTAAGCAAAAGAAACATATTTATTTTTGTTCATCTTAGGTTTATCAACCATTACATTAAGTTTAAACATATTTTCATTCATCCCCTTCCCAACATATGGATAAACTTTATCTACTAATAATTTTCATTTTTTAGTTAAACATTACAAAAACTTCTATGTTAACTTTTTGGACCATCTAACTAAATTAATATAAACTAGGTAACTGACCTGCGCAGTAAAAGTAAATTTAATTTATTCTTTATAATATATATTATAAAATTTAGTTAATGTTTAAATAAATATAAATATAAATTATTAGTTTTTACTATTATAGAGTTTAAATTGTTTATAATAAGTTAAAATCATAAACATGCATGTGAAATAAATAAAAATGATTAAAATTTTGTAACTTATCTTTAAAATGAATGAGTATATTTAGAGATTTTTAAAGTGACTTATGTGACATGTCAATGAGAATTGTATACTTGACATTGATCTATTAAAATGGATTAATTTAACAGTAGAAGTGAGAAAATGCATCAAAAAACTTATTTGTCACAATTGTAAGTATAATCAAATTAATAGATATAAATTATAACTGAATTAGTTATAAAAAATAATATCAAACTGTTTTTAATCTAAAGTATTGTTATTACTATCATAATTATTATAATCTCAATTTAATATGTGTTAATATTATACCACTTTATTATTTGGTGTTTCACAAAACAATTATGACATGGAATATATTTAAGAGAAAAAATAATTAAAAATAGATAATGGATGTATGTAAAAAATAATAATTATAAACTGAATTGTTCAACATATATTAGGTATTTAGATAAAAAGAAATAATTATTGAATAATTGGTTGAAAATTAATTTAATAGCCAAATATCATAATAAAATTATATATATTGAAAGTATTTATACATTAATATTAGAATTAATTACACATGTATAGAAAAACAATAATAATACTATATATTAATTACTATTATTATTATATAGTGGTACCTTAATAATGTTGTGATTATATATATATATTTCAATTATTAGTATTTTGAATATATATTTTTGTGTTGTTAAAAGTAATTTTTTTTAGATTACTTAAAAAGTATACTATATTTTAATAATGGACAAAATGAAAAATATGAATAAATAATATATTTGAATTTTCATAATATTAATTTTAAAAATAATTTAAAGCTTTTTGTCAAACATATAACTATATTAAAAACACATTTAATTTATAATATTTTTATTTTATTTTTAATGATTATGAGATAATTTATAAAAAAATGTTTTATTTTTAAAAATAAAATTGGCTCAAAATATCAAACTTATTAATAAAGTTTTTTTTAACGAATATACAATTAAAAAAACATAGAGAACTAAGTTTGCGAAGAATAAAACATATTAACAATTATTTTTTTTAAGAGAAATAAGTTATAAATTAAGCTAAAGTAAAACGATTTTCAAGATTGAATAATGAGTTTTGGAATAATTTGAACATGTTCATCTAAGCAAAAATGCGATGTCACACATCTACACGTAACGTATAGTAGTGTTGGACCAATCAAATTAAATAAGAAATTTCAATTTGCTTACTTGTCATCATATTATGTCTTTTAGCCCAATTAATATATATATATATATAGAATATAGATTACTTAGGATTAGCTCGAAGATCGAGTTGTTGACTGAGTGCAACTTAATTTGTACTCCGTTTTTTTTATTTAAAAGTAAAAGAGTTGTTATACCTCATTTACTACAATATACGGAATTATGTATATACTTGCTAACTAATTTGAAGGTCTGGAAAATTTATGAGTTAAACATTTTTTGAAAAAATTGTAACAAATTTTAAAGTTGCAATTTGTTAATCTCGTATAATTTATTTAAATAGTGATATAAACTTACATTTTGTTTATTAAGTTATTTTTACTATTATGTCTTTTATTCAAAATACTGCTTGAACTTTCGAGAAATTTCCAATTTGATAGACTAATTTTGTAAAATGGATTTTATAGTTAATTTTTTAAAAAAATTTACAATTAGCTAATTTAATTTTGATGACATGTGATGAACACATGTATGTTTTCGCCGCCATTTAATAATAATTTGTACATAGTAAGCAAATTGTAACTTTACACAAGTTGAATTAACAATTTTTTTTCTTTTAAAAAACTAATTATTAAGTTATCTAAACCTTGGAAGATTAGTTAGCATATAGACAATCTCAAATCTCTCTTTATATATTAATTTGTCTAAATCATATATAATGTTGACAAATAAGTTTTTTGCTGTATTTTCTCACTCTTAATGTTAAATTAACATATTCTAATTGGTCAATGTCAATCATAAAATTCTCATTCCTGGATAGCATGCCATGTAAATCATTTGAAAATCTTTCAAAACCTCTCATTCATGTTCAAGATAGGTTACAAAATTCATATATTTTCTCTTATAATTATGTTTTTTCCTTAAATATATTTTATATAATGAAATTTATATAATAATAAAATACATAATATTTTATTTTATGAATATAAAGTATGCACACATATATTTACTTTGACAAATTAAAGTATATATTAATTAAAGATACATTTAATCTATCGCTTAATACTTTTATTAAAATAAGACATAATTCACATATAAACACAACACCTATTTTATTACGATAATATCAAAATAAATTTTAACAATGTCATGAAATTAAATCATATTTATAAACTCAATATAATTTACAATTAACAAAATAAAAATAATATAATATGTATACTAACACATTAGAAATTGTTAGAAAAATACTAATGCATTTATATGGACATTGATATGAAGTAATAAATCTTAAAAGTTAAGTTAAGAGTATTATATGGACATTAACATATATTTTTATAGTTGTATGAAAAAAAATTATATATATATATATATATATATATATTTACAACTCAACATATTTTTAATTATTAAAATACTATTTATATAATAAAAATATACTATTACTAAATAATTAAAAATTACTAATGATTTTAATAGTTCTTTTGTAAGCATATGCACTAATATAAGTAGGGCTGGGCATGAACCGATTCGGGGCCGAACCGGTTCAGAACCGAACCTTTACCACATTTTAAAACTGGTACGGTTTACCTCTCCAGTTTTTGACCGCTCCAGATTTGGGCCGATTTACCGTATCTGTTCTGAACTGGTTCAAAAACCGTTTCAGCCGAACCAGTTCATAAAAAAAATCCAACTGAGGTTCCAATTTAGCAAGCACATAGCAACATCCAACTGAGGTTCCAATACAAACATAAATCCAATTGAGGTTCCAATACAAACATAAATCCATGACAAACATAATACATCACTTAACACTAGTTAACACTTAACAATCTAACCATAAATCCATAATACAAATGACAAACATAATACATAACAACATCCAATTCCAAAGAAAAATCTGACTACACATGATAACTAGGGCTGATCATGGGCAGGGCGGGGCGGGCCGGTCCTGAAGGCAAGACCGAGACCGAAATTTCGGTCTTGCCTTCTGGAGGACAGAGACCGACCTCGGCCAAAAAAGCCCGCCCGAGTCGGTCTTTCTTGACTCGGGCAGGTCTCGGTCCTGGACCGAATCTACACCCAAAAAAAAACTTTGAGTTCACGGTATTCTTTAGTAAAAGGCGAAGGAATAGTTCACCTCTCGAAGACACACTATGAACTCTATATATTCTTTAGTAAATTTATCAAGATGCACCTTTTATAGAGATAGAAAACCTCCCCAATTCACATTTTGTTCGGTGTGGTATTATGAAAATCTCAAATACACATACATTCGGTCTGGTCCTAAACGGGCTTTCGGGAAAAAAGCCCAAGCCCGAGACCGACCTTGAAGAAAAAACCCCGTCCGTTTGGTCTCGGTCCTAGTCGGACCGGTCTCGGGCCGGTCTTGTCGGGAATTCGGTCCTACAGTCTTTTTTTATCACCCCTAATGATAACCAACAACCTTCTAATCAGCTTTAATCCTAGGTCTGGACCAAGTCTAATTAATAGAATAAAGATTTACCAGTCAGATTGTCTACAATTTATAGTTAACATGATAGAAAATAATAACTTGCTTTGCTAGAAGTATGCAACATCTCACTTACATCCAAAAAGCAAGCTTTCATCTGCTGCAAGCACGTCTCCAGAACATCAGCTTTGCTTTTAGAACCTTCACTAACTACTTTCATATCAAACTCCATCATTGATATGAGATTTGGTTTCAATACCTGATACCTGAGCAGAAACTACTGTCAATTTTGGCACAATCAATTAAGACTCCACAAACAACCACAGGAGCAGGCATGTTATGTGAACCAAACTAGATAAAATTGATCTCAATATATTTCCTGCCTACCTGTACACAAGGCCTTTACGCAAGATTCCACCCTTGATCTTGATATTGAATTCCAGGATTTCAGCTTAAATTCAAGCATAGAGGACAAAGATGAAGACTATGGAGTATGCTGAATTCAGGCGACAAGTAGATGAGTTGCTAAAGAATGGTTTCATAAAAATAAGTCTAAGTCCATGTGTTGTGCCAGCCTTGCCAACACAATCTCTTTTATGTAATACCGCCTTCTAGCCCTCGTGCTTTTTCTGAAAAAAAGGAAGTCCTAGATAAAGTGCATCCTTATCAATCATTTTCATGTTTAGCATTCCTTTTAGATGTCCTTTTTTCTTGCTGTGAAACTGGTTTGTTGAAGAAGAAAAAATTTAAGCAAGTAAGATGTTAAAGACACTTGCACCCTGCTACAAAAACCTGGTCTAGCAATCAGTCAGACGAAGAAGACGAACCTGGTCTAGTCAGACGAAGAAGACGAATGCGAACCGTCTGAAGACTAAGGCGGAGAGACTGGAGGCGCGAGGCGAGGCGGGAGCATGACTGCAGCAACGTGAGGACTGATGAAATTAGGTCTAAGACAAATGAACTGAACTGATGAAATTAGGTTTGCAGCAACGTGAAGACTGAACTAAAGGGAACCGTGAATTTAGTCTGGTCTGAAAGTGGTCTGGTCTAGTACTTTTTAAGGTTAAAACCGGTACAAAAAGTGGTCTGGTTAACCGGTTGTGAATCAGTTTTTTGTACCTCTTCTGAACCGTTCCATATTTTTTCAAAAAACCGTTTGTTTTGTGAACCGGTACGGTTCGGACGAACCGGTTATTTTTGCCCAACCCTAAATATAAGTCATAAAAATATCTAACTTAAAAGTATTAATTATCATTTTATTATTAATTGTTAATGTTAATTTTAATTGTTGAATCATGTATTTATAACTAGTTGTAAGAATAAATACACTTAATATAATTTATAATCTTTATATTTCATAGTACAAATTATAATAAATTATCATAAGCAATTCAAAATTATAACAATACAATTTTGAAAAATTATTATAGTGTATATTCATTTAAAATTTTATAACAGTAAACTTATTATTATTTGTTTTGAAAATTATTTTAGTCTATTCACTTAAAGATAATTTAAATAAGTGTTATACTATGTATTGTATAAAAAATAACTTATATTATATATAAAAAATAAAAATACTAAGAAATAAAACATAAGATTTTTTTTTGGTCTCAAACATAAGATTAACTGCGAAAAGTACAAACAAGATATCTAGCCGGGATAAAATTCTAGTATGGTCTCCCCAAGCAAGCAATGACCAGTTGATTTGTGTTTGGTCCAAATAAAAAGTGACCCAACCCATTTCTGTCTTAACTAACCCCTTCATACGACCCAATAAAAATATGGGAGGAGACATGAGTGGGACCCGATTTGTTTCGGAAGATAATTCAGCCGACCCTTAAACCCTAGACCCCTGCTAACTCTTTCATTCTTCAACCGCAGCTTCTTCTTCTTCTTCAGCCATTCTCCCTTCCCCCTTCTCTTATTCTCCTCCGTATTCTTTCCAAAATCCTAAAGCATTTTCCGCTGTCGGCACCTTAGCGTGAGTCCTTTTGCTGCTGCCTCCTTCCTTCCTTATCTGTAGCTGCTTGCTTGGTTTGCATGATCTTTCCTCTTGAGCTTCTTTCGCAGATATTACTAGCAGTTTTTCGTTGTTCATCATCATTACAGATTGCTATTACTAAGTAAAGATACACTATTAAGTTTGCGTATGTGTCGGTTCAGCGTTCAGCGGCTGTGTTTTTATTAGGTTTAGTGGTTTGTATAGTTTTGTAACCTTGTGCCTGCGGATGACTGGGTTCTTCAGCAACCTTTGTAGCTAGAGCATTTGATACGATATTGTTGCTGAATTAGCATTCTTTTACATCTTTCAGTTCAGGCGATTTTAAAGCTGAGGCGTAAGAATGCTCGTCTTATTCGAGACTCCGGCCGGGTTTGCCCTTTTTAAAGTTTTGGATGAGGGGAAGCTCTCCAAAGTTGAGGTGAGGAATCTGACTTTCTCTCAAGTTTATTCTTTGAATACATTGCTCTGGAATATGTGACAACTTTATCTGAATTCTGAAGTGTAACAAAACAATAACCGTCTTCAAGCTGTCGGTTTTGCTCATTCTTGTCCAATTTGGTCTTGACATCTTCTGCGTCTGAAAGGAGGGGTTCTTTTTGTGTCGCATTTGATGTCAATATCAGCTTCATCGGTTGAAAATTCTCCTTGCAGGACTTGTGGAAGGATTTCAACTCTGCCGACTCTGCTAGACAGGTCTCGTGCATTCTCTCACATGATTTTCTTCCTTCCTTCCTAATAAGTGCAAATCTCTACTATGTTGGTTCCCATGCTCTACCCGAGGAGATCAAATTTCCTCAGCTGATTTTCTTACTGTATGGCTTATGAATAGTACATTCATATTTGATCCGGTTAATTTATTCTTGAACCTTTCGTTTTTGTGCTTGTTATTAAACTATAGGTTGTTAAACTAAAAGCTTTCTCAAAGTTTGAGAACACAGCAGAAGCTCTATCTGCGGCAACTTGTTTGATTGAAAGTAAACCATACAAAGGCTTGCGCAAGTTCTTACGTGCCCATTGTGATGGCGAGACACTAGGTGTGGCTGATTCAAAACTAGGAAATGCAATCAAAGAGAAATTGGTATTACAGTCTATCTATCCGTTTTTAATTGGTGTTGATATGCCACCTTAGTTCACAAGCTTGAAGTTTTACTGATGTTTCTTTTTCTTGCAGCAAATTGATTGTGTACACAACAACACTGTTATGGAATTGATGCGTGGTGTTAGAAGTCAGCTTACAGACCTCATATCTGGTCTAGCTGTTCAGGATTTGGCTCCAATGAGCCTTGGTTTGTCTCATAGTTTGTCTAGATACAAGCTGAAGTTCAGCGCTGACAAGGTATTATCACCGATTCTTACTTGATGTATTTGGGCATTGGAGATGTTCCATCGCTCTTCGTGATTTCTGTTGTTGACTAGTGATGAAAAGATTGTTTGTTGGAAATGCTTATACAGTAAGAATATATGAACACAAATGTTGTTGATGATTCACTCATATAAGGTCATGTAATTGGTTTATCCATGCATAACCTTGTGAGTAGGGACGAAGCCAGGAAAATTATCCAGTGGGGACAAATATTAGATTAAGGATAAATAGTTGAACTAAAAATAATATTCAGTGGGGGCAAATGTATGATTTAAAAGAGCTAAATTGAAAATTATTAATTTTTTTAGGGTCAAATTTACACATAATTAAAAGTTGAGGTTGTCCCCCTAGACCTCACATGGCCCCGTGCCTGCTTGTCAGGCCAAAGAAACAAATTAAGATTAATATGAACTATCAAAGATGAATTGTTTTAAAGCATGTCAGTTTTATCGCTTTGTTAAATCAACCCTTGAGTTTAATGAAATTTCCTGCAAGTCTAGCTAGCCTAATTTATCTGTCAACCCTGTCCATTTTCGGATGAACTAATTCTTTGTGTGTTTGTCGGCCTTCTATAATTTCATCTCAAAGAATATAGACTGCTGCTATCGTGAAAGCAGCAGTAATTAGAGAAATTAAGACGCCTTCTGTAGTAATGGGTGACTAAATTTGTGCTTGTTCTTCTGTAGGTGGACACAATGATCATTCAAGCTATTGGTTTGCTTGATGATCTTGACAAAGAGGTCAACACCTATGCAATGAGGGCCCGTGAGTGGTATGGATGGCATTTTCCGGAACTTGCTAGGATCTTACAGGATAACATACTTTATGCCAAGTCTGTAAAGCTGATGGGGGATCGTGTTAATGCTGCAAAGATTGACTTTTCTGAAGTATGTTTGTATTAATCATAATACATTTATATCACTTAATTATATATTCTTCCATATGTGCTTGTGTCATCTTTATCCTTGGAGAATGTAGATTTCTATATAATTAACCTTTCCTCTAGACTATGCATGTTCATTGTATAATGTTCTGCTATATATAAATACTTGACAGATATTGTCAGACGAAGTGGAGGCAGAGTTGAAGGAGGCGGCAATGATCTCAATGGGAACTGAAGTGAGTGACCTTGACTTGATGAATATTATGGAGCTGTGTGACCAGGTGTTGTCTCTGTCGGAGTACAGAGCTCGACTCTATGATTACTTGAAGAGTAGGATGAACACAATTGCACCCAATTTGACAGCTATGGTCGGAGAGCTTGTTGGTGCTCGTCTAATTGCCCATGGAGGGAGCTTGGTTAATCTTGCCAAGCAGCCAGGGAGCACAATCCAGATCCTTGGTGCAGAAAAGGCCCTCTTCAGAGCATTAAAAACAAAGCACGCTACTCCTAAATACGGCCTCATTTACCACGCATCCTTGATTGGTCAGGCTGCCCCAAAGACCAAAGGAAAGATTTCACGATCTCTTGCTGCTAAAACTGCTCTGGCTATTCGGTATGATGCCCTTGGAGAAAACCCAGATAACACAATGGGTCTGGAGAATAGAGCCAAGGTTTGTAAATATTATATTTATTTCTGTCAATTCCCTTGATTGTTTGCTATGAATTTGTTACTGACCAATTATATCATTATACACCCAGCTTGAAGCAAGGTTGAGAAACCTGGAGGGCAGAGAGTTGAGCAAGTCTGCTGGATCTGCTAAGGGCAAACCTAGGATTGAAGTTTATGACAAGGACCGTAAGGGGTCTGCCGGGGCATTATTAACTCCAGCAAAGGTTTGTAGTATATATATGTAGATATTGTTTTGTACATTTTTTTGTCGTGGGTTTGTCTAATGAATGCAGTAGTGATGATGCCTTTCTCTTTTGTTCTGCTGTGTAGACTTATAATCCTGCAGCGGACTCCACTCTAGGGCAAGCAGTAGATGCTGCTGCTATTGGAAAAGAGGAGGAAACAGTGACTAAGAAGAAGAAGAAGAGCTCAGAATCTGAAGAGCAGACTCCTGCAGTGAAAGAGAAGAAGAAGAAATCTGATAAAGCAGCCAATGCGGTTGATGAAGACGAGACTCCAAAGAAGAAGAAAGATAAAGAAGAGAAGGTGGAGGATGGTGAGAAGAGCAAGAAGAAGAGAAAGCATGAAGATGGTGAAGAAGCTGAGCAAACCCTGAGCAAGAAGAAAGACAAGAAGAGAAAGAAGAAGAGTGAGGAATGAAGAATGATATTTGACTAACAGTTTTGGTGGCCTCAGTTGTAAAATCGATTGTCTCGTGGGAGAAACTGGACGTTTTAGTGATGATGTTGATGGTTTAGGCTTTTGTAATCGTTGAAGGAATGGATGCTTGCTTTATTTTTTTATCTATGGACATGGTGTTGCAGTTACTAAGTGGTTTTAATATCAGCAATGTTGATGATGCTCGCAGCGCAGCCAGCGCTATACGGATTGATCCGATCAAGACTGGACTGGAACATGTAGTTGACCGGTGGTCTATAAGTTTCAGTTTTGTTTGGTCTAGGTTAGGATTAATAATTTATTAGGCAACACAGTAACACAACAAGAATATGCAAAAAAGAAAAGTGTGGAAGTATATGAATAGTACAAATATGACAACACAAAGTACTTTTGTGTCGTGATGTGTAGGTGTCAGAACACCACATCAACGATAAAATTGTTTTTTTGTCAACTTTAAAGTTGGATTTGAAAAATTATTTTTTTAATATTTTTTTAAGCAAATCTCATTTAATAATTTTTAAAAGTTTATTTAAATATTTACTTTTTAGAGTATCAATTTTATATCATACTAATGAAATTTGATGTCTGAATTGTTGATTTTTACTTTGAATAATTTGTTATTTTGATATTTGTTTAGCATTCTCATATATGAAGATACAACACGACAACACGACATGAACATATACGAAAAATTGTGTCATGTTCGCGTTGAGGAACATGAAAGGGTCAGAAATTATACGACAATTTTTCGTCTAAGCATAAACAAGGTCAGAAAGGGTGCATGATCATAAAAATTGATCTTGAAAAGGCTTACGATAGAATGGAGTAGAACTTCATCAGAAGTACCCTTCAAATTTTTAAATTCCCTGATAATATCACGAGTTGTATTTCCACTTCATCGATTGAGATTCTTTCTAATGGGGGAAAACTTGAGACATTCTACCCTTCTAGGGGTATCAGACAGGGTGATCCTCTATCTCCTTACATTTTTATATTGCGTATGAAATATCTAACGTTTCTTATTGATGAGGAATTCATGCAGGGTGAGTGGAAATGTATTAAAGTTGGAAGGAGTAACATGAATCTTTTTCATTTTCTCTTTGCGGATGACCTCATTCTCATGGGGGAGGCGACCCTTTAAAATTGTAATTGCATCAACTCTGTTTTAGACAAATTTTGCAGTCTCTCAGACCAAAACGTTATTCTGACCAAGTCGTCCATATTTTTCTCAAAAAATGTTTCCGCTACAAAAAAGAATCGAATTTTCAAATTCATTAAACTTCAAAATGGTGGAAATTTTTTGGATTTATCTTGGTTTTCCTCTTTACTTGTCCAACTCAAAAGTTAGCTCATTCAACTTTATCTTGGATAAAGTTAGGAACAAACTGATGGGGTGGAGAGCAAACATTCTCTATGGCGGGTAGGGTTACTATGGTAAAGTCTGTTTTGTCTTTGATTCCTTCATATTATATGCAATGTACTATGTTTTCTATTGCGGTGTGCAAGGAAATTGACAGGATTAACAAAAACTTTGTTTGGGGCTATAAGAACCAGAAAAGAAAAATTCACCTCATTAGTTGGAACGAAATTACAAAGCCTAAAAAGCTTAGGGGCCTTGGAGTACAATCTGCGGTCATTCAAAATAAAGCCTTGTTGGGTAGCTTCGCTTGGAGACTAAAAAAGGATACGTACCCTGGGCTACTTTGCTCAGAAACAAATCACTGTGGCAGAATGAATCGTCTTTGACAACGTCAAACAAAACACCCTGCAATTGGAAAGCAATCCGTGAAGATATGCACACCTTTAATGTAGGAGTTGGGTGGGTAGTGGCTAATGACATTGATATAAATTTTTGGCACGATACTTGAGTGAGTGATCAATCATTACGATCCTCCATTTATGGACCTCTTATGTAATAGGAAGACACCCTTATGGTTGGGGACGTCTTCCGCAATACTGAGTGGAACCTAGATATAATTTCTTTTGATTTTCCTAAAAGTGTGTTGGATTTATTTTAGAGTATACCGGGTGACTGGACTAATGAGCCCGTGGATAGGAAAATTTGGAGATTCTTAAATACGAGCCATTTTTCAGCAGCCTCTGCATACTCTCTATTAGCGGGCCAAAATTCTAATAATCAGGGTCAGGATCAATGAAATTGGGTTTGGAGAATCTCAACAATTTCAAAAATTCAGTATTTCATTTAGTTGTGCTTCAAGAACAAACTTGCCACTTGCAAATTGTTGAATCATTGAGGATACAACTTGAGCCCTATCTGCAAGATTTGTCATACCAATGTGGAGGACATCAATCATATTCTGCATGAATGTGAGCATACCAAAAGGATGTGGAACTCATTCAGTTGGCCGACAAAAAATGGTCAATCATCCAATCTTCCATTAAATGAATGGATCAAGTTGGTCTGTCAGGTATCTGGGGGAATTGAATGGAGACTTTTCTTCCCTTATGCTCTATGGAATATTTGAAAAAACAGAAACTCGATCATTTTTAAAGATAAAACTTTGACTACTTCTGTGTTTGATTTATCTTTAGAGTTAATTACTTAATTGGTTACACATGTTTGACCAATGTTCAGAATGGTTACACATGTTTCAAAATGTGATTAATTGGTTTTGCTATGTGACTAATTGGTTACACATGTTTTTCCCAATGTGATTAATTGGTTATTCCGTTAGTAAACCGTTAATTTTAACGTTAATTCATTTTTTTAACATATTATTGAATTGTGAAATGACTATTATGCCCTTAGTTGTATTGAAGAACACATGGAAGGATTGAAGAACTAGAATCGAATCAAATTCGATTTAATGTTCTTGAGAACCCAGAATCGCAATTCTGGATTCTTGAAGAACCCATAAATGCTGTTTCTGGGTTCTTGAGAACCCAGAATTGCAATTTCTGGGTTCTTGAAGAACCCATAATTGCTGTTTCTGGGTTCTTGAAGAACCCATAATTGCTGTTTCTGGGTTCTTGAATAACCCAGAATCACAATTTTCTGGGTTCCTGAGAACCCAGAAACAGCATTTCTGGGTTCTTTACATTGTGGGTAACATGTCGAACCTTTTAATCACATCATTTCAAACAACAGTATCCATTTAATCACATTATAGAGAACCATGTATGACCTTTTAATCACATTATAGATAAACATGTATGACCATTTAATCACATTTGGTGATAACATATACTGCAATACAGAACTTCAAGAACCATGAATTGCGATTCTGGGTTCTTAAGAACCCAGAAATGCTGTTTCTGGGTTCTTGAGAACCCAGAAATTGCGATTCTGTGTTCTGGAGAACTCATAAACAGCATTTCTGGGTCCTTGAAGAACACAGAAACGCGATTTTGGGTTCTTCAAGAACCCAGAAATCAGATTTCTGGGTTCTTGGATTCTTGTTCTTGAAGATGATGATGTGTTCTTGAAGATGATTCTAGGGGTAATTACGTCATTTTACGTATCTAAATAGTGACTTAACTGTGATTTCTAACGGTGAACAGTAAAAAAACCAAATAGTCACATTTCAAAACTAATTAATCACATTTTGAAACATGTGTAACCATTCTGAACATTTGTCAAACATGTGCAACCAATTAAGTAATTAACCCTTATCTTTATCTCATGCAAACGTTTACCAAAATGCAGTTCTTTCGACTAAGGTCATGGTCCAAATTTCTCTATTGATGTTTGTTGGATTCCTCTTGATTGAGATTGGATTAAAATTAATACTGATGGAGCGGCTAAGGGAAACTCGAGACAATCAGGATCGGGTGGGGCGTTCAGAAATAATATGAGGCAATTGTTTGCTAGTTTCTTAAGGAAACTTGGTTATTCAAACAACCTCACTGCAGAATATTGGGTCATCCGAGATGGTCTTTCGTTGGCAAAACGTCTCGAATTATAGTCAATTTACTTGGAAACAGATGCCTTGTTGACCCATAAAATTTTCTCTGACACCAATACTTCAAATTTAAAATTAATGTCCATTATTGCGGATTGTAGGAAACTCATGTTGCAGTTCGAAAGGATAAAGTTCAAACATATCTTCCGTGAAGCGAATGCGGTCGCAGACATCGTGGAGGGAATGACGATTGACCAAAATCAAGTGTTCGTTGTTCATGAAACTTCTCCAAAAGAAATCAGTAATGCCTTCAAAAGGATGCTGTTGAGTTTACATATTCAAGGACACTAAAAGTTAATTTTATTTGTAATTTGAACTTTTTTTTTGCCAATAAAATCACTTGAAATTACGCATGCTCCGAGTTCGTTACATCAAATAAACATAAAGATGATAAAGTAGACGGATGTATTGTAGCCCAATTCGGTGGGCACATCCCCTGTTTTGACTTCCTAGCCACCCAATTCGCGCATTGATTCGCTTGTCATCGAATAAACCGCCATTGAATTGTTGGTATTCTCCTGGCCATCTCAACTATATCGGCCATCACATTCATCAGTTCCCAGTCCGCACTTGGTTCCTTCCTGTTCAGTATATTGATCACATATTGTGCATTAGACTCTATCGTTACCTCGGGCTATCCCTGTTGTGCTGCCATTTCTGTTGCCTGGAGGATAGCCTTCGCTTCAAGGCTCTAAATGCTCAATCCCCTGCTGGTCGAACTCTTTCCTGCGATGATTCTGCCAGACCAGTGCCGAGCTACCACGCCTATGCCTCCCTTGTTCGTGTGTGGATCCCATACTGCATCGCAGTTTAGTTTAACCACCCCGTGCTGTGGCTTCTTTCAGTGGTGGTCATTCGTTGTGCCTCGCCTGGTACTTGCGCATGTCTCAGCCTGTAATATGATCCTCCAGGTCTCGTCCTCCAATGACTTCGCCTTCCTTATTGCTATGTCCGACTTCGGGTTGTCTCATTGGTGTATTGCCCTGCAGCGTTCCTTCCACACTTCCCAATCCAGCGTTTCCCCAGTGAGTCATCTCCTTCGCCCAGTTTTCTCACATGTGCTGCTCAATCCCTACATTATAAGAAGCCATTGGTTCCATTGGGGCTCAGGTCCCGTGCTTATGCAAAGTCCCATACCCCCAAACGAGGCTCGTTTCGCCCAGTCACACTCCAAAATGGCGTGGCTAACCGTTTCTGTCACGGGACAGAACAAATATGTTTGTGTTGTATCAATCCCACGCCTAGCAGGTTCAGTTTTAATAGGCAGCGCCATTTGGGTTGCTCGCCACAATTTATTTTACCTTTGGGATTGCTTTGCTTTTCCATAACATCTTCCAGTTCTTCCCCGCGGGATTGCTTGCTTCTCCAGGTCCATGACCGCTGTCCACGTTTGCTGTTTCCCGGAGTCGTCTATAGACCCACTTCGGTCTGGCCACCCCATCGTTTGACGTGGCCAGATGAGCTTGTCCTCCCCTGGATTCTGATTGAGGTGTATTGTTTTGATCGCGTTCTTCTCTTCTTCCGTGAGGAGGTTGTGGACACTGTCTAGGTTCCATTTCTTTCCCACCGGATCTATCAATTGGCTTACCCTGATATGCTTTTCCTCGGGCTCTCTTCCTTCAGCTCGTAGTCTTCGGTTCTGTAGGCCTGTCACCCACGGTTCTTGGAATGCCCGTATCTTATATCCTTTGCCCACTACCCACATCCCTTCTTGCTTGCGAGTCTCGATTCCTGATAGTATACTGGTCTATGCCCACGATGGTCTTGCTCCCTTCTTTGCCTCCATTAACGACCCCTTCGGGAAATATATCCCTTTGAGAACTCTCGCCCATGTTTATCGTTCATCGTTGTGTAATCTCCATGCAGTTTTGGTAAGAATGACCTTGTTAAAGTCCAACATATCTTTGAACCCCATACCTCCCAAGTCTTTCGGTTGTGTTAACTGATCCCACCAGACCCAGTGTATCTTCCTCTTGTCGTCTCTTCCATTCCACCAAAACCGGGCAATCATTTTCGCACCACGTCTTTGGCAGTTTAAATAGCGCCATCACATGAGTCGGTATCGTAGTAATTACTCCTTTTATAAGAGTATCCTTACCGACATTGTTGAGAAACAATGTTTTCCACCCGTGTATCTTCTTCATGATCCTCTCCTTCAAGTATCTAATTGCTTCTCGTTTGAACCGTCCCCAATTTGTCGGAATTCCCAAGTATTTCCCTGCATCTATCACAACCTCCACACCCAGAATATCCGCAGTCACGTACCTGGTTCCAACTCGCGTTGTCTTCCCGAACTGGATGCAAGATTTGTCCAGATTAATCTTTTGTCCCGATGCTCTACTATACCTCTCGAGCGTTTGCTTAAGTGCCCTTGCATTACCCTCATTTTCCTTCATGAAGAAAATCGAGTCGTCCGCGAAGAGCAAATGGTGAATCTCCGGGCATGTTCGCTTCATCCGAATTCCTTCGAGCCTCTTCTCCTCCACATCCTTTATTATATGTCGTGACAACACATCTGCTACTAGTATAAATATATATGGGGATATTGGGTCACCTTGTCTTATCCCGCGTGTTGGCGTGAACTGTTTTGTTTTTTGCCCATTCACCACCACACTGTACTGTACCTTCGTAACACATTCCTGTATCCACACCAGGTGCCTGAGAACCCTAGTGCCTTCAGTGTTTTGAATAAGAGCTCCCATTCCATCCAGTCGTAGGCCTTGCTCATATCTAGCTTAACGGGACATTCCTCCCTTTCGCTCGTGTTGTTGGTCCTCAAGTGGTGGAATACCTCGTGTGCAATAAGGATGTTATCGTGTATGAACCTGCCTGAGACAAAAACACTTTGGAATGGTGTAATAAGGTTAGGCAATAACGATTTTAGTCGGTTGGCCAGAATTTTGGATATGATTTTGTAGTTGAAATTGCACAAGCTAGTAGGTCTAAATTGCGTTGTATTTACGGGGTTAGGTATCTTGGGAATTAATATTATATCAGTATAAGAATAACCTGGAGTTAGTATGCCTGATTCAAAGAAGCTTTTCACCGAGTGGAATACATTGTCCCCTAGGATATCCCAGTAGCGTTGATAGAACATGCGTGGAAAGCCTTCCGGGCCCGGAGCCTTGTTTCCTCCAAGTTGGAACACCGCTTGCTTCACCTCCTCCAACACTACCATCTTAGTTAGCCTTCTATTTTCCTCATCCCATACTAACTTCGGGACACATTCCCACTGATCATTTACCCCCTCGCACCCTTCTGTTTGGAACATGTTCCGAAAGTAGTCCTCACATTCACCTTCTATATCGGCTTCGTTCTATACCCATATCCCATCTCTTCTTTGCATACGGTGTATCGTGTTCTTCCTTTTTTTTTTTCCATCGTTGCTTGGTGAAAGTATGTAGTGTTCCTATCACCTGATTTCAACCATTGGATCCGTGAACGTTGCCGCCAATAATCTTCCTCTTTGGCCCATGTGTCTTCCAATTGCTTTTTGAGGTGCCTCTCTGTTGCCCTGTTATACTTGTCATTTGGTGTTTGTTGGATGGTTTTCAACTGATTTTGTATTATGTCAATCAACACTCTGTTGTTAACCGCATTGTCCTTACTCCACCTCTTGAGTCTATGTCTGCACATTCCTAATCCGTCATGTATCCCTGCTCGGTTCCTTATTCCGACCGCCTTCCCAAATCCTGTGTATTATCTCTTTGGATTCATGCTTCTAAGTCCAGGCTTTCTCAAACCGGAATGACCTCTTGGTCCGAATTCATTTTCTCTCCATTTGTACCAATAGGGGGTAGTGGTCCAAGTCTATATTCAGCTTGTGCGCGATTTCAGACTTTGCATATTCCCGTATCCATTATGAGTTAACTATGGACTTGGGTGCAGAGTTTTTTTCGTCAACCGTCTTTTATTAGTTCTGTTAAAATACATGGTGCATGCTTCATCATTATTGGGCTTGTGTTATTTTGATGTGGCCCAATTCTTTATCAATCTGGCCCAATCTTCCAGCCCAGTCCACATTCTGATCCACCAGCTCAGTCAACCCGCGTGACTGTTCAGTTCCTTTTATTGTTTTCTGTCTTCATTCAATTCATTACGGTTTGGTCTTATTGGTTTCCTGACTCCGTTCAGAACAGTTGTTCTCCCGTCGCGTCTTTCTGTTTCCTCTCTTCAATTCTTCGTTACTTATCTATTGAACATTTAGATCTTTAGATATTTAAGGGGGAGAGGTTGCCAGATGAAGGAACTAACCTCGACGATCCCCAAGTGCTGCTTTTGTGATTTTGTGGTTTCAGTTGTTTCAATCGGTTCATATTGATTCATCCGTTCAGATTTTATCATGGTATCAGAGACGAAAGGCTAAAAGAACGACCGATTTCTCCGATTCAGGTGTTTTTATCCAAGTTCTATTTGGATTTGCTGAGTTCTTATCTGTTCATGTTATGTTAGCTTGTTATTTTCTCAAACTAACCGTTCTTTGGCATTCCCTTCACCTGGAAACCTATATGCGTATTATTTTTGTTATCTGCAATATTCATCTCAGATATGTATATCAGTTTTATTTAATGATAGTTTTATTCAGATCTGTATATGTTTCGTTATTTTTTACCAGTATATTAGTTGGATCTAGATCTTTGATATTCTGCGATTATTTGTGCGGATATTCGCTGTTGATATTGTTCTTGTTCCTATTGATTAGATTCACGGTTCTTTCAAATGTGATATTTTGTTGCTGCGCATATTCGGTTTTCTGAGATTTTTACTACTGCACATATTCTGTTGTTCCGTATTTTTTTTACTGAGATCCTGTTAGATGTATTGCTCTGTTGTTATTTTTTTTACCATGGCTGAGGAAAAACCTGTTGAAGAAGCAAAAAAGGTTGTTGTTGATGATGATGAGCATGATATTTTAGCTTACGTTGATTTCCATCATTCTTTTTTTTGCATGCAAGTGATAATCCTGGTGTTAACATGATATCTGTTGTCCTATTTGGTCCTGAAAATCATGCTATGTGGAGTAGAGCCATTCAATTTATGCTGTTAGGAAGAAATAAGCTGGGATTTATCAATGGAACTTGTATGCATGATGATTATGACCATGTTGTGCACCATTTATGGGATAGATGTAATGCTGTAGTTATAGGATGACTTACAAACTCTATCTCTAAGGATCTTGCCAGCGGGATGATGTATACTGAAAATGCATTTATCGTCTAGAAAGAACTTAAAGAAAGATTTCACAAAGTAAGTGGTCCTAGAACATATCAGTTGCATTTAGAGATTATCATGTGTCGGCAAGGTTTGGATTCTATATCTACTTTCTTTTCTAAATTAAAAATTCTTTGGGATGAATATGATACTGCTTGTGCTCTTCCTTTTATAGAAGGTGATGATTTAAAAAAACATATTGAGCATAAGGAAAACCAAAGTCTCTTTCAATTTTTGACTGGTTTAAATGAAAATTATGCCAATGCTAGAAGTCATTTATTGCCTTGGACTCCTTAGCCTTCTGTGAATCAAGCATATAATCTGTTAGTGCAAGAGGAGACTCAAAGAGGTGTTTCTTGTACTATGAATGCATCTTATAACCATAATTCTGCAAATGTGTCTCTAAATCTAGATAAGCCGAAAGGAAATCCAAATTTAGAATGCACATTCTGCAAGAAACGGGGACATACTGTGGACAGATGTTTTTCAAAAGGGTGTAATTTTTGTAAGAAAAAAGTTTATGCCAAAGACAATTGCTTCAAGTACAAGGAACAACTGAAATAAAAAGGCTTAAATTCTAAAGCTAATGTTACCTCCGTTAGGAGTGGTGACATTGATTCTGTTATTTCTAACTCTACTAATGATGTTAATCTGAGTGGTGGAGTTCAGGGAGGGATAACTCTTACTCGTTATCAGTTTGAAAGATTTTTACAAACCTTTAAAGGTGGAGGAGGCATTGCAGTCGGAGCAAGTGCAGCCACACCTTTTGACCCGCATGAAAACACTGTTGGTATATCTCTCAATTCAATCTCCTTGTGTGAAAAAGATAACTAGATCCTAGATACAGGAGCAACCAATCACACGACCAACATAAATGATTAGTTATGTGAGATTAAGGATGCTCCTGATATCAAGGTTCAGTTACCTAATGGTGAATGTTCAAGGGTTAAACAAATTGGCAGTATTTTTATTGATTCAGAAAGAAAATTGCAGAATGTTTTATACATACCAGATTTCAGATATAATCTTCTTCCAGTCTCTAAACTTGCAAATGATTTAAACCGTTCTGCAATTTTCTATCCTGATCTTGCAATCCTGCAGGACCTCTCAAATGGGAAGGTCTTGGGGACTGGTGAGGAAATGTCTGGATTGTACTTCGTTCGATTGTCTGCGAGTTCTGTTGGATCTGTTATCAGTAGTTCTGTTGTAAATAATGCAATATTGTGGCATTTGCGATTTGGGCATGCCTCTTTGAAGGCTTTAGAACATGTTGATGGTTTGAATTTTGTAAACCATGATGAGTTGAATATACATGATTGTGCTATTTGTTCCAAGGTAAAGATTGTTAGATCTCCTTTTCCTGTTTCGAGTACCAAATCTGATGCTATATTTGATCTTGTGCATGCCGATGTTTGGGGTCCCTATCATAGTCCTACTCATGATAATACGCGTTTTTTCCTGATATTGGTGGATGATTTTTCTAGAGTGACTTGGATCCACTTAATGCAATTCAAATATGATGTATTTCTTGTGTTAAAGAGGATTTATTGCTATGATTGAGGCCCAATTCAAAATGAGAATCAAGTGTTTTAGGACTGATAATGGTAGGGAATTCTTTAATGAGCAATTAGACAACATGTTGCATGATAAGGGCATTATTCATCAAAGTAGCTTCCCTTATACTTCTCAGCAGAATGATAAGGCGGAAAGAAAGCATAGACACCTATTGGAGGTGGCTAGAGCTTTAAAACTGCAAGGATCGATCCCAAACATTTTTTTAGGGGATTGTGTCCTTACAGCATGTCATCTCATCAATCGTATGCCATCAAAGTTGTTGAAAGGGAAATCTCCCTTAGAGATATTGCATGGTAAGAAACCTGCATTCAGCCACCTTAGGGTTTTTGGTTGTTTGTGCTATGCCAAAAATATGTCGGTTACTGACAAGTTGGCTTCTAGAGCCATCCCTTCTGTTTTTATGGGATACTCTAAGACTCAAAAAGTATACAAACTCTATGATTTGATTGATAAAAGATTTTTCGTAAGTAGAGATGTTCGTTTCAATGAGAGTGTGTTTCCTTTTGAGAATGGTAAACTTGATCAGCATCCCATATTTTTTGAGCATTATGATGATAACTCCAATGATGGTAATCCCAGAATTAGGGATACTGAGGAGAATGTTGGAGATTCTGATGCAGTTAATCCAAATGACGAAGATCAGAGTGATCCTGATGGAACTGAACCACGTGATGGTTCAAATGCTGACTCGGATGGAATCGATCAAATCACTAAAGAATCTGCAAAGCCTTTGGGCAGCAAGTCCGGAAGGACCATCAGACCTCCTATTTGGATGAAGGACTATCAAGTGTTAAATGTTTCTTTTCCTCATTCAATTTAAAAATATATATCTTATGATGGGTTATCAAATGAATATCAATGCTATTTGACATCGATTTCTAAGATGGTTGAACCAGAAACTTTCAGTGAGGCGATAAAAAAGGGTTAATTACTTAATTGGTTACACATGTTTCACCATTGTGCAGAATAGTTACACATGTTTCAAAATGTGATTAATTGGTTTTGCTACGTGACTAATTGGTTACACGTGTTTTTCACAATGTGATTAATTGATTATTCCGTTAGTAAACCGTTAATTTTAGTGTTAATTAATATTTTTAACATATTTTTAAATTATTAAATGATTATTGATCAATATTTGAGAAACTATCAACTTTAAGAATCGAATGTTGATGATAATGGATGATATCCAGAATATGATGACTGGATGCTTTCTGAAGCACCGCATATCGCATAGAAGAAAACGAACCCGTTTTTCTCTGGTTCCTTCCCATTGTTATTAATGATCACACTTTCTTTAATTTCCACATCTCTTTCTGCTCCTCTTCGTCCTTCTTCAGCCTACCTTCCTCTTCACTTATCTATATACGAAACAAATCTCAAATTGAAATCAAAAGGTTGCAACTCTAGGGAGAATTCTGAGGACGTTACCCTTTTTGACATCTTCCTACGCCTCCATTCTTGATCCGTTAGAATCTCCCGCACCTTTAATATCAGTTCTCGCTGAAACTCCTATGACCTTCCATATTCTTGCTCATATTTCCCCTTTACATAAACAAATTCATTAGAATGAACAGAGTCAGAGGATTGAAGCAATCTAGACAATATAGAAAGAGGGTAATGCATTGCCCGAGATAAGAAACTGTGGTCATCATCAGGTTTCCGTTTCACAATCATCAACTGAACCCATTTGTTGAACTCGAACTCTTGAAGCAATGCCAAAACATGCTTTCAGTTCTTTACAAGCTCCCCTTATCTTCTGCATTAGCTTGATATTCCCACAACTCTTACAACTAAAGAGCTCAGGACGTGAAACCCAATTTGACAATATTTTTTCTTTGACAGAACAAAATCAATTTGATGCCAGAACAGACATCTCATTACATTAGAATCTTGTTTATTCAACAACAATATGCTTTTAATTTATTAATATAAAAAGTATTTGAATGTAGAGCCAAAGAAGAACAACAATACTTATCAGAGCCAATAGAGAAATAAGAAATATGAGTGGACATGCATAAATATGAATATTTATCAGAGCCAACAGGCCCTCATGGAACTTTTGTATGCAGTACGATTTAAAGAAGTCTACTTCCACATGGGAGGATTCTCATAAAGACAAAACTGAGACACATAACCTAGAAATGATATATATGTTCCTTAAAATAACAGGAAGGATAAAGAATTATACCTCCAAATGCATCCTTTGCTTTTGGATGTTTGCATTTATTAGGGTGAATCATCAAGGATATCTTGTAAAAAAATAATATTGTATCATCTAAAGGTGTCATCCTAATATGTAGCAAGAATAAAAAATTGTTGGAAATTTCGAATTATATGGTGGTTGAACTATCGAATTGTAGGCTTGGATTATTCTGAAGTCGTGACGACACTTTCAGATTGAAACTATTTGGAGGCACCCAAACTTTCAATCGGATAAAATCAGAATACTGAACTAGAACTTGAGAAGGATTGTGAATGTTTCGGATGAATTTTTGGACCTCACATATGACCAATTTATAGTGTTTGCCACACCCTTTGGAGGAGACACTTTGCCCCTTGGAAGAGACACAACATCCCTTGGCCAATGTATGCAACATTTCAGCCATGACATACCACTTTGATTCAAATTTTGGCTCCAAAATCAAAGGGACACCTTAGGATGACACTAGCAATGGTTCGGCCCCTAGCAATGGTTTGGTCTAATACTTGGTTCTAAAGCAAGTGTCCAAAGACCGGGAATTTTGAGGTTTAAAAAGTTAAGTAATTAGTTCAAAAATTCAAATTTAGAATGAATTTTTAGAATAGTGACTTCATGAATAATAAAAAATTTCAGCTCGACCCCAGCTAGGTGCGCTGCCCCTGGACCCAGCAAAGGGGGCGTTGTCCCCTTTGACCCCCATTGCCTAATCTCTAATCAACTGATGAATCTCCGATACAATGAATCATAATATACTTAAACAAGCGTGCATTCCGCACCCTCCTAACTTGTTTAATGAGATACTATGATCCCATTGGTCAACTAGTCAATCCAATTACACTAAAATATATAACAATCCTCCCCTATTTTAGTGTAATCCTTGATTAACTAAACATATGATCACAATCAAACAACACAACAAACTTATGCATAAATGAAATATCATGACGTTTGAATTTCATCTTAGTGTATTACCCATTTCCAATATTCGAATATCAAGGTGTCATTATGGATTGAACCTTTGCTATTCATTGTGAATACATGAAGATAATATACACATAAATTAACATTCTCAAATGTCCTTTCTTGACACTATCTTTTACTAGCCTTGTGTCCTAATCCTTCATAAACATATCAAAGCCAAGTCCTAGCTTCTTGAAGCGACTAAACTTCATGTTTACATAGGTAGCTCTTTTACTCTTGCACCTGCATATGCAATTTTTCAAAATAACTATTAAGAAGTTAAACTTCAACCTCCTTTACTTGCAGGTCTGAACACATACCTTGGGATAATATAACCAATGTGTTCCAATCTCTAGATGTCAAGCTTTCCACATTGAATTCAACACCTAATGTCATATTAGGTGAGAATTGGGTATCTCAACATGAGAGATTTCAAATGGACTTTAATCCTATCCCCACTGCCGATTTGTGCACAAGATCCCTTCTTAACCCTTTGGTTAAATGATCGGCTAAATTATGTTGAGTTTTTATAAACTCCACTGATATTACACCATGCATGATGAGTTCACGAATCATGCTGTGTCTAACACCTAAGTGTCTAGACATGCCTTTGTATACTTGCCTATATGCATTAGCCAAGACAGATTCACTATCACATCTGATAGATATAGAAGATATCGGTTTAGGCCATAATGGAATTCCGTAAATCAGATTTCTTAGCCATTCAGATTCTTTACCAGCCGATGCTAATGCAACAAACTCAGACTCCATTGTTGAGTGAGTAATGCAACTTTGTTTCTTATATGCCCAAGAGATGGCACCTCCCCCAAGAAGGAATACCCATCCACTTGTAGAAGAATGATCTTCCACATTGGAAATCCAACTTGCATCTGAATATCCTTCAAGAACAGAAGGAAATCCAGTATATGTCAAACCATAATCCATGGTTCCTTTCAAGTACTTGAATACTCGGTTTAATGCTTGCCAATGATGTGAACTTGGATTGCTAGTATATCTACTAAGCTTTCCAACAGCATAAGCAATATCTGGCCTAGTGCTAATCATGGCATACATAAGACAACCAATAGCCCTTGAGTATTCAAGTTGAGATACCGCCACACCCTTATTAGGTAGAAGCTTAAGACAAGGATCTATGGGAGTGCTAACTGGAGAACAGTCTTTAAAATTAAATTTATTCAGAATTTTCTCAATATAATGGGATTGAGAGATTGAAATACCATTGTTCTTTCGCATGATCTTTATACCAAGAATCACCTCAGCCTCCCCCAAATCCTTCATGTCAAAATTAGAGGACATAAATTTCTTGGTTTTATCAACTTGATTTTGGTCAGTACCAAAAATCAACATGTCATCTACATATAGACAAATAATAACTCCTTTACCAGAAGTATCAAATTTGCTATATACACACTTGTCTGCTTGGTTAAGAAGAAAACCATTAGACAATACCACATCATCAAATTATTGATGCCATTGTTTTGGTGCTTGTTTAAGACCATACAATGATTTCTTCAACTTGCACACCTTATTTTCATTTCCAGGCATAACAAACCCTTCCGGTTGTTTCATATATATCTCCTCATCCAAATCACCATTCAAGAATGCAGTTTTCACATCCATTTGATGAATTACAAGATTATGAATAGCTGCAAGTGCTATTAATAACCTAATAGTGGAGGTCCTAGCAACAGGAGCATAAGTATCAAAGTAATCAATCCCTTCCTTCTGTCTGAAGCCTTGGATAACCAATCTTGCTTTATACTTATCTATGCTACCATCCACTTTGATTTTCCTTTTGAAAATCCATCTGTTTCCCAAAGCTTTACAGCCATGAGGTAGATCAGTCAATTCCCATGTATTATTATTCATGATTGAATCCATTTCATCTTGGATAGCTTCTTTCCAGAATGCAACATCTCTTGAAGTCATAGCTTCACTAAATGTTATTGGATCTTCTTCAATCATAAAACAGTATTGATACTGATACTCAACATCATCTCTTGACCCTTCAACCAAATAAAGTTGAAAATCAGATCCAAAAGATTTGTTCTAGTACTTCTCCTTGGTTCAATCGGTCCAGGTACAGAAACAGTACCACCAGAAGTATTTGAACTTAAAGAATTCCGAATCATATCTTTTGGTCTAGGTATAGATGTAAATCTATCTTCATCAAAGGTAGCATCTCTTGATTCTATAACTGTGTTGACAGACACATAGTCATTAGATTCTAATACATAGAACCTATATGCATATGAATGTTCAACATACCCAATGAAGATACAATCTATACCTCTTTCACCCAAGTTTCTTCTTTTGGGTTCAGTGAGCCTTACAATTGCTCTACATCCCTAAACTCTCAGAAAACTTAATTTTGGTGGCTTTTTATACCACAATTCATATGGGGTAATCTTATTCCTTTTATTAGGAATTCTATTCAATAAATAACAGTCTGTTAACATAGCCTCGCCCCAAAAACCTTCACTTACACCTGAATAGGATAACATGGAATTAACCATCTCTTTCAAAGTCCTATTCTTCCTTTCAGACACACCATTTTGTTGTGGTGTATAAGGAGCTGTAGTTTGATGTATTATACCAGTAGATTGAAAATATACTGGATCATAATACTCACCTCCTCTATCAGTACGTAAATTTTTAATCAATTTACTTTGATGTAACTCAACTTCCTTTTTATAAATTTTAAATTTATCAAGAGCTTCATCCTTAGCATGCAACAAATAACCATAGCAATATCTAGAAGCATCATCAATAAAAGTAATAACATACTTTTTATTTCATAATGAAGGAGTAGCATGAAAGTCACATAAATCACTATGAATCAGTTCCAATATATTGGAAACTCTATTTATATCTTTGAAAGGTTTTCTAGTTATCTTAGTTAACATGCAAGTTTTACATTTCTCATTGTTTATATCAATAGCAGGTATAAGACTCATTTTAGACATATCTTTCATTCTTGTATAATGAACATGACCTAGTCTAGCATGCCATAAATCTGATTTATTTATATTATTGCTAGTACTAATAGAAGTCATGCAAGCAGATTAATTATCAAATGAAACCTTAACATTCAAAATAAACATACCATTACTTAAATAACCAAATCCTACAAAAGAACCATGTTTTGACAAAATATATTTGTCACTTTCATACACTTGTTTATAACCACAATTGTTTAAAACAACACCCGATAAGAGATTCTTTCGAATCCCTGGAACATACAATACATTGTTTAAAGATAGACATTTTCCTGAAGTAAAGACAAGCTTGACATTTCCTAGTCCCTTGATTGGTTCAGTTGCAAGATTTCCCATCTTTAAGACAGATCCATCTTCAATTGGTTGAAAATCCTTGAACCAACGAAGATCCTTACACACATGAGTTGTTGCTCCTGAATCAATTCACCATGCAACATGATCATCCTGCACATAAAATGCCTCAGATATTACAGATACATAATTCTGACCCGAATTATTATTTTGTATTAAAATCTGACCTTGTTGCTTTTCAGGATCCTTAGATCCTCCTGGACCAGCATTATGCTTGCCTTTTCCAACCCGACAATCCTTCTTGAAATGACCGAGTTTGCCACACTTCCAACATGCCACCTTAGGCTTTTTGTTGAAAGACTTGTTGTCATCTCCTTTAAACATGCGTTTGTTCCCCTTGTTCGAGTTTGAAAATCGACCCTCTTCAACCATGTTTACAGAAGAGTTACCAACTTGGTTTTTACCCTTAGGGTTATTGTTAACTTCTTGAGCCCTTAAAGACTCCTCAATCCTGAAGTGACTTCCAAGTTGAACAAGAGACATCTCTTCCTTATTGTGTTTCAGGGTATGTTTGAAATCTTTCCATGATGGTGGCAGTTTGTCAATAACACTAGAAACTGAGATGGATTCATCCATCTTCATGTTATGTTGAGCAAACTGTCCCAGAATCCTTAACAGTTCGTTATACTGTTCCATGACCGGTCTAGTATCAACCATCTTGTAATTATTAAAATTACTCACAAGAAACTTCTTGCTTGAAGCATCTTCGACCATGTACTTGGATTCAAGGGAATCCCACAATTCTTTTGCAGACTCGACATTTTGGTATATATCAAATAGGGAATTAGACATACCATTCAGGATGTGACCACGACAAATGTAGTCATCATTCTCCCATTTGCAGCGGCGTCTGGATTGTTCCACTGTTTCATTGTCGAGTAGTTCTGGCATGGGAGTACTTAGCACATACACCACCTTTAGGGTCGTCAAAAGGAAGTACATCTTCTTTTGCCATCTTCGAAAGTCACTGCCTTCGAACTTGTCTAACTTAGCAAATTTGCTAGTCATGTCTCTAGCAGATTCTCCGTTCGTCATCTTCAGAGAAATAGTTTCAATCTTTGTTGGAGAACTCTCGAATGGATGGTGGTTGAACTATAGAATTGTAGGCTTGTATTATTCTGAAGTCGTGACGACACTTTCAGATTGAAACTATTTGGAGGCACCCAAACTTTCAATCGGATAAAATTAGAATACTGAACTAGAACTTGAGAAGGATTGTGAATGTTTTGGTTGAATTTTTGGACCTCACATATGACCAATTTATAGTGTTTGCCACACCCTTTGGAGGAGACACTTTGCCCCTTGGAAGAGACACAACATCCATTGGCCAATGTATGCAACATTTCGGCCATGACATACCACTTTGATTCAAATTTTGGCTCCAAAATCAAAGGGACACCTTAGGATGACACTAGGAATGGTTCGACCACTAGCAATGGTTCGACCCCTAGCAATGGTTTGGTCTAATACTTGGTTCTAAAGCAAGTGTCCAAAGACCGGGAATTTTGAGGTTTAAAAAGCTAAGTCATTAGTTCAAAAATTCGAATTTAGAATGAATTTTTAGAATAGTGACTTTATGAATAATAAAACATTTCAGCTCGACCCCAGCCAGGGGCGCTGCCCCTGGACCCGGCAAAGGGGGCGTTGCCCCCTTTAACCCACATTGCCTAATCTCTAATCAACTGATGAATATCCGATACAATGAATCATAATATACTTTGCACTCCGCACCCTCCTAACTTGTTTAATGAGATACTATGATCCCATTGGTCAACTAGTCAATCCAATTATACTAAAATATATAACAAAAGTAATACTTGTTTTGAGCATTGACATCATTTGTTGTTCAACAAGAATTAAATAAGCAGTAATTTTGCAGCAAGACTTCAGGTCAGACTCCCTAATATGTAGGAAATGTTTTCAATTTAATATTTCAACCCCTAAAGTTAGATCCTCATATAAACAGATACACCAATCTAGAGAACAGTTCATCCAAATCTGGTATGACACTTTCGTTAAAGATTTAAAAATACTACTGCAAAAACACTGGCTAGGTGAATCATAGGTGGTCTTTTTCAATTGCTTATGGATCTTGAACACTTCCACAAGACCGAACAAATCCCATTTACCATGATGCTCTATCAACAACTGATGAAAACTGTCAGGAATACAAATTGCAAATTTGAGGGGCAAGAACAAGCACACAAATTGCAAATTTGAGGGGCAAGAAACCTGATCGACTTCGTCCCACCATCGAAACTCGGTCTGAATCTTGTTCCTGAACACATTGTACCAAAGGGTCGGGTAGAACAAAATTCTTGCGCCAGCCCCGACCAAGGTTCGCTTGGCTTCGACACTCAAATTCAACCTCCCCTCAAGAACACCCTCATCTTTCTCATCCTTAACATCATTCAACTCCAAGCTGTGCAGACACTTCCAAGCTCTGCAACGAAGAAGGTCACTTCCAAGCTCTGCAGACACACTTGTTGACGAAGAATAGGTCGGTGGATGAAAAGGGTAATTAAGTCATTTTATGTATCTAAATAGTAACTTAACGGTGATTTTTGACGATAAACAGTAGAAAAAACAATTAGTCACATAGCAAAACCAATTAATCACATTTTGAAACATGTGTAACCATTCTGATCAATGGTCAAACATGTGTAACCAATTAAGTAATTAACTCGATAAAAAATGAGCCCTGGATTGAAGCCATGCAAGATGAAATAAGGGCTCTTAAGGAGAATGGTACAAGGGATTTGGTTCCAATCCCAAAAGGTAAATCTATTATTGGTAGTAAATGGGTTTACAAGTTGAAGTATAAATCTTATGGTAGTTTGGCGAGGCATAAGGCTAGATTAGTGGCTAAAGGCTATAATAAGAAATTTGGGATCAATTATTTTGAGACTTTTTCCCGTGTGGTTATAATGAATACTGTGCGAACCATTCCGAGTTTAGCTGCTATTTGTGATTGGGCTCTCTACCAAATGGATGTGCATAATGCATTTCTGCAGGGTGATCTTGATGAAGAAGTTTATATGCATGTTCCTGATGGTTTCAATAGTGAAAAATCCGGTTTGGTTTGCAGACTAAAAAAATCGCTTTATGGTTTGAAACAAGCCAGTAGGCAATGAAATTTGAAATTATGTGAATCTCTTATTAATGCTGGATATGTTCAAACGAAACTTGACTATTCATTGTTTACTAAGCATGATGTTGCTGATCTTGTTGTGCTTATGATATATGTTGATGACTTGCTTATATCTGGAAATAGTTCCAGATTGGTTGATGATTTGAAGCATGTATTAGAATTGAATTTTAAGATGAAAGATCTAGGTGAGTTGAAATATTTTTTGGGTATTGAAATAGCTAGATCTGAAAAATGCTTGGTTTTGTCGCAAAGAAAATATGCTCTGGAATTAATTTTTGATGTTGGGCTATCAGGTGCCAAAATTGCTAGAACCCCTATGGAGCAGAATTTAAAATTGACTAGCAGAAATTATGATAATCATCTGGGTATTAATAAGGATGATAAGGGCCTAGATGATGTCAGCCTATATAGGAGACTGATAGGAAAATTATTGTATTTGAGTATTACCCGTGCAGACATAACATTTGCAGTGCATAATTTAAGTCAATGCATGCAGGACCCGAAGGAATCTCATCTGAATGCAGCCCTGTGAATAATAAGGTATGTAAAGCAGGAACCAGGTAAGGGAATTATTTTGTCTATTAGTTCTGAGCCCAACCTGATCGGATATTGTGATTCCGATTGGGCTGGATGTGTTGAGACAAGAAGATCTGTTACTGGTTTATGCATATTTCTCGGCAAATCTCTGATTTCTTGGAAAGTAAAAAAGCAGAACATTGTTTCTAGATCTTCGGTAGAATCAGAGTATAGAAGCATGAGTTCAACTTTATCTAAAAAAATTTGGCTTAGAAATTTATTGAATGAGTTGGGTTTTAAGCAAACAGAACCATGTATTTTGCACTGTGACAATAAGGCATCTATTCAAATAGCCAATAACCCTGTTTTCCATGAAAGAAAAAAACATATTGAGATTGATTGTCACTATATTAGAGAAAAACTGTTTGATATCATTGTGGAGTTGAGGCATATTAAGATAGGTAACCAGTTAGCCGATATTCTCACAAAAGCATTGGGCAATCAACAACACTATCATCTATGCGGCAAATTTGGTATGTGGAATCTTTTTGGGAGACAGTGGGAGTTAACTTGAAGATTTGGTCCATGGTGCTATCAGCCTGAGGGGGAGTGTTAAAATACATGGTGCAAATTTCATCATTATTGGGCTTGTGTTATTTTGATGTGGCCTAATTCTTTATCAATTTGGCCCAATCTTCCAGCCCAGTCTGCGTTTTGATCCACCAGCTCAGTCAGCCCGCGTGACTGTTCATTTCCTTTTATTGTTTTTTGTCTTCATTCAATTCATTAGGGTTAGGTCTTCTTGGTTTCTTGACTCTGTTCAGAACGATTATTCTTCTGTCGCGTCTTTCTGTTTCCTCTCTTCAGTTCTTCGTTATTTCTGTATTGAACATTTAGATCTTTAGGTATTTAAGGGGGAGAGGTTGCGAGATGAATGAACTAACCTCGATGATCTCCAAGTGCTACTCTTGTGTTTTTGTTGTTTCAGTTGTTTCAATCGGTTCGTATTAACTCATCCGTTCAGATTTTATCAAGTTCCTTAATTATATAAAAAAATACAAACTATTCTATTAAGTTGAGGAGACGAAGCTGCCTCCCTCCCTCCGCTCCCCAACCCACTGATTCCCTTTCTCTTTTTCTGCACCATTTCTCTTCTATTGATTTCCAACCTGGAATTGGCATTGGCCAAAAAAAAAACCTGGAATTGGCCAAAAAAAAAAATTTCCAACCTGGTTCGTGTCCCCAGTTCCGATAACACAAACCAAGACCCACACCCTCTATCTACATATCTTCATGTCTGTCATTATGGTATGTACGAAAACATGCAGATCTTCATTTATGTTAGTCAATTAATGTGACAGCTCAGGTTGTCCGTATTTCCATCCGTACCGGAAATTTGGATGGATGATATTTAATAGAGTTGAGAGACCATCTTGGGAAATTTGTTATAGTTTTATTTCATTGGTATTTTATACTTTAAAACTATACGTGATAACTATTTTTTATATTAAATAGTATGTAAAAATATATGAATAATTTACTTATTATTTAATTAAAACTAAATTTAACTTAATATTATACAATAAAAAAATAAGGTATATTTATAAATAATATTAACCCTATTAATATTTGTGTATAATATAAATTATTTTATTTATTTTAATATTATAATTTCGTTAAATAAAATCAAGATTAAGTCTATTTATTTATAAAACTAATAAAAACAATACATGAATGATTATTAAAAAGCAATAGTGACAATGTTAATTAATCATTTTAAGTTATTTTGGAGAAATTTTGAAAAGTATGTATGTCAGAATTGTTTTTTGAAAAAGTATATATATAAAATAAATATTTAGCAAAATGTGCATGTGCGCAGGTCTACCACCTGCGTTTTTCGGAAAAACGCAGCTACCACCTGCGTTTTTCAAATTTTTTTTTTTTACACTCATCAAAGTGTAAATGGCTTTGGAGAAGGTCTTTTTCAAAAAGTAACCGTATCAAACAAGGAAAATGAATTTTTTTAAATTTTGTTTCTAAAGAAATTGAAGTCTTTCATCACAAACTACTCTCTTCTTCGTAGGGTGATTCAGTTTGTTGTCATTGATATACCGCGCTATAATTGCTCCAACATCTTGCTGAGAGATCTAATCATGCGGCTCTACATCTCTACATCTTGCTGAGAGATATAATCATGCGTTGCTTCATCTCAGTATTCATAGGTTCAATGCTGCAACATAAATTATTAAAACCCTATGCGTTGCTTCATCTCAGTATGCAAGCTCCATCGTTGCTCTCTTCCAAGCAGTGAGTGGAAGTGACACTCGCTGAATCAACGGTCTATCAGAAACAAGGTCTTTCAAGCGAACTGATGCTTGTTCATTCTCTAGGCTAGTCTCACCAAATTCCTCAAGTAAACAAGAAAGGAAGTTATAAGAAGTTAAATACTTTTTTCCTAGGCAAATATTACCTGTCCTAAATTTTCCAACTTGTTCTGAACAACATCCGCGAGGTATAAAGACGCATGATTAGATCTCTCAGCAAGATGTTGGAGCAACTATAGCGCGGTATATCAATGACAACAAACTGAATCACCCTAAGAAGAAGAGTGTAGTTTGTGATGAAAGAATTCAACGAGTTGCTGTTAGTATACTATGCAGAAAATCAAGAGTCTCTTTTGCAGCAGTAATTCCTAAAAATGTCAAACTAGCTAGTGTATTTGAAGAAAAGTCTCATTCAGAAACTTGTGAATAAACAGTTTTGTTTCAATGTTTTCCCTCGCGGATATTGTTCAGAACAAGTTGGAAAATTTAGGACAGTTAATATTTGCCTAGGAAAAAAGTATTTAACTTCTTATAACTTCCTTTCTTGTTTACTTGAGGAATTTGGTGAGACTAGCCTAGAGAATGAACAAGCATCAATTCGCTTGAAAGACCTTGGTTGCTGTACCATGTTAGTATCTAAACTTCACATTTTTAGAGAACCAGTCGAGGAATTTGGTGAGACTAGCCTAGAGGAATTTGGACCTATGAATACTGAGATGAAGCAACGCTTGATTATATCTCTCAGCAAGATGTAGAGACGCATGATTAGATCTCTCATCAAGAGTCTTCAGATGCCGAAGAAAAAGGCAGTGGAAACCCCAAAGAGCTATTTCGCAGCAGTAATTCCTGAAAATGTCAAACTAGCTAGGGTATTTGAAGAAAAGTCTCATTCAGAAACTTGAAAGACCTTGGTTGCTGTACCATGTTAGTATCTAAACTTCACATTTTTAGAGAACCAGTCGATGAATTTAGTGAGACTAGCCTAGAGGAATTTGGACCTATGAATACTGAGATGAAGCAACGCATGATTATATCTCTCAGCAAGATGTAGAGACGCATGAACACTATGATGCTTTAAAAAAAAAACGTAAAAAAAAAAAAATGAAAAACTCAGGTGGTAGTAGCGTTTTTCAAAAACGCTACTACCACCTGTGCATATAAACATTTTCCTAAATATGTTTTCTACATACATACTTTTTCAATTTTTTTTTCTTATATCGTTACTTTTTGAAAAAAGTCGTTATTTTGTGGTTTTGTCACTTCTATTTGTTTAATGTGTGAATGGAAGGATAGTAAAAATATCTACAAATAAAATTTTGTTTATAAAATATCTTAAGTATATAACTATAAAAATATTTTTCATATTTGTTTAATATATTAATGTCGATACAATACTTTTAACTTATCTATTATGGTTTTATGACTTCTATTCGTTTTATTTACTTATTTAAAAATGTCAAAAATTTATCTTCATATTATTATTATTATTCATTCATTCATATGCTAAGTTTATATTACAATTTTAATTATAATAAGCTAAACAATGTTGATATGCAATTTGATAAAATAATTATTTAATAATTTAAATTTATAATTGATTAATCTATTTAATATTTAATTACAAATATTTATATGTTCATATTTGTTTTAATCCATCAAATATAATATTATGTATTTTAGTATTTTATAAAATTCACTATATACATAACATGCCACTTAGGAGTGAGATTTGTATGTTTGACATGGACTAATTAAAATTAATTATTATGACATTAGAAGTGAGAAAATGTATCAAAAAGCTTATTTGTCACAATTATATACATTCTAACCAAATTAATATATAGATATAGATATAGATATAGATTTTAGAAATCATATTTTAGTGGTTAGTAACTTAATATGCTAATGGGGTAATTAATTAATTAATGGGTATAGTTAAACAATTATTTTTTATGTTTGTTTTAACTTTTAATTTTCTCCTATTCTAAAACTCTGTAGATTTGTAATTGATACTAGATCTAAAGTTTAAAAATGTGAGAAAAAGGAGTGACTCATTGGTTTCGATTGAAGGTCCTTTGGTTGATCGTCCATGTGGTTTCGAAGTGTTCAGTTGCACTTCATCATCATCGGTGTCAGACTCCTCTTCACCCTTTTTTGCTTTCCAGTTTGGATCGGAAATACCCAAGGAGTCGGAAGATATCTCTACAGAACTTGAAGAATGTGATATCTCCTCCATGTGGGCTTTCCCTTTTGCTTTCTCAGTCAGTCGTTGTGATGAGAGCTCGACTATCCTTGAGGCAACATTCCTCCTTCTATTGACAATATTCTTCAACAATGTGTTGTTGAGAAGGTCTTACATCCATAGATCTTTAGCGCATTGTTCCTCTTCAAATGGTGGAAGAATGTACAAATTCACATCGTGAGCACCTTCCTATTTATCCCTAATCAACTCAACATCTTCGTCGGAACATATAACTTGTATGTCGGTTTTTGGATCGCCGTTTGGCGGAACATAGGTGATTGCCCCATTACTCTGTAGATCGTAATACTCAAGTAGGGCCTCAATATTGTAGAATGCGAACAATTCTTCGCTCAAGTCCATGGAATAGAGTTTGCCGTTGTAACCACCATCAGACCAATTTGCACCTTAGTGGATCTTCAAAACCCACGGGTCATCCACTGAACTTGACATTCTGCAAAAACGGGACTTCATCAATTACATGGACATACTACATGGAAATTCATTCAATTACACCATACGGTAAACATAATAACCTAGCAACAAACCTTTTTTCCCGTCAAGTTTCAAGAAATTGCAAACAACACACTTAAGATTTTCAGCCCAAAATTAAATTTATAGAACGACGCAACCCGATGCTGAGAAATTTGGGCTAGAGAAGTTACTTGATACTGAGAAATTGGGTCTAGGAAGAAGGACGCAACCTTTCGCGCAGGTACGACAACGACTTGAATGATGAACACCACAAACATATGTCATATCATTATAAACAGAGATAAATAATGGTGTTTCACCGTTAAAAATATACTTATTATCAACGAGTACATACACATTGAAAAGATGACATCCCGTGTGATACCAATGTGACCGAAATTATGGTAAGTGGAAAAGTACATAATATTTTGTTCAACAATAAGATGTTACATTATCGATGATCCGTAAATATTTCTTAGTTTATGTAGTTTGAAACTTGCATTGTAAAATATCGTTTACTTGGAAATGTGTAGAGATGCATGTGTATTTGATTGAAATTTGTTTATTAGAACAACCTTAACTATTGTATATGTATGCATTTAAAAAAAAGTGCACACAAGTGGATGAATGAATAACACAAGATGAATGTAACTCCTTATGTGAATGAGATATACATAAAAGTACAAGATTAATGGCAAGAGATGTCAAAGTATAAATGATGTTCGCATTGTAATAGGGATGCTTAGCTTACCGATGATGGTATATAAGAAAATAATTGAAGAGTTGTGCACAATTAATAATAAATACGTCTACAAGCATCATAATATAAGAGTTTGGATAAACAATAACTAAATTTTCAAGCACTTAGTCAAAAAGTTAACTTATTGGTAAATGTTAGACAACTTCATGTTACCGACACTGATTAGACTCAGTGTACTAAACAAAATTTGTTTTACATAGAAATTTTGTACTAAAGTTCCAATCTTCTCTTGGTTCATTTTTTGTCCAAGATTACCAAAACTAAAAATAATTGGGTGCATTGTGTGATCGTGATGCAGAACAAAAGTTTCTTGCCGAGGTTGCATAGTGTGAATGCATAACAAAAGTTTCTTGCTGAGGTTGCATAGTGTGATTCGTTTATGGGGGACAAGATTGTCTTTTACATTATTAGTACATTTGATATATTCTGCTATCAATGGCATCGGTATACCGCACAAAAATGGTAGTGGAAAAAACAAATGGTTTGATTTGGAGGTATGTCTATCTCACATTGGATTCTTAGGTCAAATTACTATCATACACTTGTTACTTACACTGATGGACACTTTTGGTTTAATTTAATGTTATATATAATAATGGTATTCTGATGTTAACTATAATTTAGTAACATTTGATCAAGATTCATACCCGAATCCCAATCGAATCAGGATTCAATTATAACATCTGATAAATTTTTTAAGTGAAAAACTCAAACTCTAGTCAAACACGAACACGACACGAAAATACTTTCGTGTTATCGTGTTCGTGCTATCGGGTTATCGTTATGTCATATGCTTCCACGAATACATTTTTTTCCGTGTGTGTCTGTGTCGTGTTTCGCAGAAAATTGTCAACACTAATTATATGTAGACTTTTGGTTATGTTTGTTGTAAACACCTGATTTTCACTTAGGGTCAAAATACCGTATGTGAGGAACCGAGCCGAGAAAAATCGATACGAAGAAAAAAATAAACCCTAAACCCAAAATCCCAAACCCTAAACCTTAAACCCCAAACCCCAAACACTAAACCTTAACCTTAAACGACAAACCCTAAACCCTATACCTTAACCTTAAACCCAAAACTCTAAACCCTACAAAAACTAAACCAAACCTTAAATCCCAAACCCTAAAGCTTAAACCCCTAAACCTAAACCCTAACCCCTAAATCCCTAAAGCACGACCAAGCCTCCCCAATCACACCCAAAGTCCTTAGTCCAACCAAATTGCCAATCACCTTTGCCCATTTGGTAACTTTGTTCACCCACCATCATCTTTTGACCAAATCCTCTCGAATCACACCAAAAGTCTTTCCAAATTGCCAATCACCTTTGCCTATTTGATGACTTTGCTCACCCACCATCATCTTTTGACCAAATCCTCCCCAATCACACTAGAAACCCTCCCAAATTGTCAATCACCTTTGCCCAATTGCTACCACCTTTGCCATCCACACTGGTTTGTCCATGCTTTATCATGTACTTGCACAAAAAAAAAACATTGAGAAAACCCTTATAAATGGGGAGAAGCTACGGTTGATGAAGGGGGAAGAAGATAGAAAAAAAAGTCTGAAAGAATTAAGGGAGATTGAGTGAAGTTTTTTTAGAGAAATTGAAAGAAGTATCAGTGATTATCGGTCTCGATTTCTCCTACGGTGTCTAAATTTCAAATAACTTAGGTATATCTCTTTCATAGTCAAGATTGTATTTGTATTTCCTATTGCGAATGAAGTTTGTTTTATCAATATTATGTGTTAATAGTTGTATTTCATATAAGACTCGTATTCGATTTTAAGTTCGGTATAACTTTGTGAAAGTTATGAGAGTTGTTTCAGTCAAAAAAATATAATAATTTCGAAATGAATTAGGTAATTCACAAACTTTGATGAAGGTTACGACTCGGTCCTTGGATTCTCAGGTCAATTTGGAACTTTACCGAATGTTATAAACCAAACCAAAAACATTTTCGGCCATTTTTGCCATTTTTAAAAGTTTTTCCAAAGCAGCTCAAATTTTTAAATAATTGCACTTTGGTACCTAAACTTTCTGGACATACCATTACTTCTCAAGGTGTCACAAATTAGTCCAATTTGCTTCGTATTTTCCAAATCATTCAGGTATGTTTAACACGTCTAAACTGACCCTAAAGTTAAACCACCCATTTTGAGCACCATTAACTCTATTCTCTTATGTTTATTTTTTTAAAATTAAAAAAAATTCTTGTATATTGTTAATTAAACAATGTGCATGTAATCCTTTTGGCAAAGCATGATCGAAACAGGTAATTCAGAGAAAATAAATTCAAAATCAAACTAAAGTACCGAAAATGTGGATTATGAGCTCGCGAGCTCATAAGACATAATCAAACCCCCTGAACTTGATTCTTTGGACGTAGACCTTCCTAAGTCCCAGGATGTTAACACCGTGTACCCTAGACAAATTTTAGGATTCTGATTAGTCTTTAATTAATCGGTGGCGACTCTTTCATTTTTCGGTCCGGTTGATGACCCCGCTCGACCTGGCCCGTTGCTCGCCAATACCCGACATTTTCGAGCCAACAAAAATAATAATATTTTTCAAAAGGGTCGAGGAAAGTCAGATTCGACGTTCGACAATTTGGCGACTCTGCTGGGGACTTCTCTATTTAGAGGGTTTAGGCTTTGTCATGTTTGCTTTGTCATATCATATTTTTTATATCCGTTTTGACCGTTTATTCATGCGTGCAGTTTTTAAATTTGTCTCAAAAACGATGTAACTGTAATTATTCAAGATAATTTAAATTCTTGTTTTACACACACCACACTGGTTATCATTACCCACTCAGACCTGGATCACATTAAGAGCTTAGGGAGTTTAGTAGGGGAATGCGCCCATAGCGGTTTGGACTGCCGACACGCACCCAAACAACTCAACTCGATGATTGAAATGAGTTTTTGATCCTCTTTAGGGGGTGAGGTTCCGCTGGTTCAGAGAACCTGGAAATTCCATCCATTTAGAATAAAAGCTCTACACCGTGTTTAACCTTTACCAGTTTTGTGTGTATTTCCATTTTTGGGTCCGACTAATGTAAATGGGAATTCAACCCAAGTATTTGGATGCGAGATTGATCCACAATTCTTGAAGAAGATCCAGGCCAACTGTGGTGAATTAGAAGTCAGCCCAACAACTGTATATGGAAGTTCGACCCATTATGTAAATTTGTTTTGTCCCTAGATCATGACATGTATATGATGTGGTCTTTTGTATTATATTCCAGACTGCTGTAAATGTAATACGAACCTTACTAATGAAATTTACATTCTCGGACTTGCATTGCATTTTTCTAAAACAAATGTAACTTCCGTTCATTCTGTCTTATATCCTTAGGACGTTTCGCACACCATAGTTGGTAAGGATGAAACAAACAAATCATTGATCTCACATTAAGGCCATACATGCCCCTACGGTCGAAAAAATGCCCGAATATGGAAAGCCATGACAAAAGGGAACCAGAAATACGTGAACAAGAAGATTGGCGAGGTTCACAAGCTTGCAAACTACAAAGTCAACCAGACTCTCCTTAGCGCCTTGTCTAACTTCTAGAATGTGGAAAGCGTCATCTTGGTGATTAACAACAACAGAATACGTTCACAAGTTCCATTTAGCACATGCAAGTCTATCTTTCAACCCAGAGGAGATAATCGGGGATAGACCCGAACAACCACCATCATTCTAGAAATGTAGGTGCACCTTGGAGAAATGTAGGAGCAACGTAGCCGAGTTGAATGACACCCTTGAATAATTCAGACAAAGGACGAGGTAAATAAAAAGATTTTCAAAATGCATGTCCTCGACCTTCCTTCAAACCAAGGAACAAGCAACAAATGAACTCAACGAGCTGTGCCGTCGTGTGAAACGTCTTAAGAACTACACTTCGATTGGGCAAATCCTTTTAAAGTACTTTTGAAAAATCTTCTGCCATATATGCAATCAAAGTCTATGAATGGAATGAACGGAACATACAAAAATTTGCAAAACCAATCATGCATTCATTCTTCTTACTATGGTATTTTGAATTTAGGACTCCGGGAACCCATGTACATTCGACAACTTTAGCACCTCAAGAACACAATGTGAACCATGATTCAGGTGAAGTTCGTTCCCTTGCGGAAACCCAAGAAGCATCCAATTGAGGTAATCTCATAACATTACGTGTTAGAGTACGGGACAGACTGTATAGAGATACATGTTGGTGTGGTTCAGCATGGTGAACAATCAATCGTTATCGATGTTTTGGTTGTTACTGGAGGAACTTTATCTACTACAATTTAACATTTTAGAATATTGCGATTCAGATGAATCAAGATAGGTGACTTGCTGCAACTGGTATTGTTTGAGAATCAAATTTCAATTTTTCTCGCTCCAGCTCGATCTCGAGCTTATTTAACTCGGTTCGCCCGGATCTCGGTGCGAGAATGCATACGACGTGCGTCGAGAAATTTATTACATAAATCGGAGGACCCTAGATTAACAGCAGATATTCCGATCAAGCTCCAGTCAAATAGGAGAGACAGTTGCAATTAAGTAGGTTCTTCAGGATAAAAGGTACTTGTGGAATAGATCCGTAAAAGTTACTGTCTTCTTCAATGGAGCCCTTCTGATATGTACCAGGTGTGAGGAAGCCAACGGGAAGCCACAACAGAACCGAATGGAGGAGCAGCTGCGACAAGGAGAAAAGAGAAGATTGAAATTTTTTCAATTACACTTAAAATTACAACGCCTAGTCTGTTCAACATGGTATCAGAGACATTAATTCTCGATCAACTCGTCCTTTTTGTCATCATCATCTACCAGCTGGCCAAGACGACATTGCAATTTGGAACACAAAATAAGCGAAAACCAAATATTATCAATTCCTGAATGCAGTGAGTGAGGAGTATGATTAGGAAAAAAAGATTTACACCGATAAAACCCGTTACGTGAGGTGGAATCGACTTATGCAAATATTCATTCAGAAAGGAACTAGACACAAGTAATCAGTACCGTAGCAAGGAGGGATGTCGAGGTTCCCAACACCAAAATCGGATTAGGCTTTATGTTACCTTTGCTCAGAGGAAGTAACAATCAGAGTCAAACCGACCCATGCCACCAGTCCACAATCGGTCACCGGAAGAGGTAATTTTTTTTTTTTGCAGACTAAAGGAGATGAGGTAAATACCTCTCTGTCGTTCGATCGAGTTGAAGCAGAGACGAATTAAATATAGTTGAAGAGAGGTCGTTATTAACACAGGGGAGACAGCATCGTCATTGTTGACACGACGCAGACGCCGTTGTTGACTCTTGTAGGGGAGCCGCATGTTGACGCAAGCAGGGGAGATGTCGTTGTCGACGCATGAAGCAAGGAAGCGCAATTGTTGATGCATGGGAAACACAATTGTTGACATGGGATATGTGACGTTGCTTACTCCTGCAGAAGAGTCGCCATTGCTGACGCGGGGAAGACATCGTTGTTGCCTCATGTAGTGGAGACGGCATTGTTGACCCATAAGAAGCACCGTTTTTGATGCACGCAGAAAGCAGGGGAGACGTCGTTGTCAATTCATGCAAACAACAAGGAGACGTCTGTAAACACCTGATTTTGGCCCGGGGTCAAACTACCGTACGCAAGAAACCGAGCCGGGAAAAATCGAGATAGAAATATATATATGAAAAAAAAACTATATTATCCATATATATATATATATATGTCAAGATTCTCGAAATCAAAGAGAGAAAAGGAAAGCTTACTTGATATTGAAGAAATCAAATATGAATTTGAAATAAGAAGTTGTTAAGTTTGTTACACCGGGTTCAATATATAGGACTCAAGAATAGTAAAATTGCAAACTAGTCCTTAGCTGAATTTATCCTTTTTACCCTAAACTTTTATGAAATCATTCATATATCCTAACATTCCCTATTGAAGATCTAATCTTTTCTTGTTTTGATCTTCAAAACCTCTTGATCTCAATCTTCAACCAAGCTCGTCCTCTTTAACTTGAACTGCAACGATAAATTTTACTCCACATACCGATAGATTAGACCAGACTCAACCATCTTAATACATTTCAAAACCTATTGATGATCAGTCAAACACTCCCTGTACATACCCATCATCTGTTTGATCACACTTTCCAATCTTATTCAACCAAACTTCAACTGCTTTACCGTATACTGCTCACATCTTCCAATTCATATCCACACAGATCACACTTCACATATATGCATAATGAGATCCATCATCATACCACACATATCATTAGAGCTGAATTCATTCTGACGAAGACTCATCTACCATCTATAGAAACTTATCACAGATTTATGCAGACACACAGACTTAATGCTGAGACTATCTCTGTTATCGATTTTATCCTCTCTTTGTTTCACGATCAATCAGTCTTTGACTGTTTTGATTGATTCAGAGATTTCCTATTGATTGACAGAAGGGTTTTTGCCCTTTTCTTACCAACATGACTGAAGGGTTTCCACCCTTATCTTTTCTTCCTCAAGAAACAAACCAAAGTATCTTAAACGTTTTCTTTGGAATGTCTCTGTTTTTGGAATCAAGCCATGCCCTATGCGAATAATCTCATTGAATTATTTTCTCTTTTTCTCATTTTGTTTCACTTACTCAGACAATAATACCAGCAACACTCTATGTGCAACATAAATCCAGACAAGAACTCATGTATATAGTACACGACTTCACAGAATGAAGACAGACTAACAACGTATGAATATGACAACAGATGCAATCATTCAACATATATGCATAATCTGATCTTAGGAATATGAGTCAGCCTATACAAGCTAATAGCAGTAAACAATATCCATCTAATTTGCAAAGATTGAAACTTCGTGACAAACAAACAATAGAGTATGCAGAGAAGTTAAACATAATCACCATAGCTGGAAACTACCAGACAGTTAATATTGATTAATCTAAACCAGCATGTGAAGAAAACGAAAACTCATCAGCAGACCATACACTTACTCAGGACCAGATGAGACATCCCTGGATGAATCAACTCTCGACTCATTCATCTCTTGAACAGAGCAAACGCCAATTTTTTTCCTGCATGGAATAAACGATTTCTCAGTTAATAGTTTACTGAGAATGTCAGCTAATTGCTCACTAGATGGAACAAAATTAACTAAGACTTGTCCAGACTTAACCTTTTCTCTAACAAAAAATAAATCAATTTCAACATGTTTCATTTTAGAATGCTGAATTGGATTTTCAGTAATGGCAGCTGCACTAGTGCTATCTGTTTAAACCGTGGGAATTGAAGACAGATGTAAGCCCATCTCTTTGACAAGAGACTGCACCCAGATGATCTCACACACGACATTAGCTATGGCACGAAATTCAGCCTCAGCACTTGACCTTGCAACCACAGATTGCTTCTTCGAGCTCCAGATGATCGGGTTTCCATTTAACAACAAATAATGTCCTGAAATCGACTTTCTATCAGCAATGTCACCTCCCCAATCTGCATCACAATAAGATGTTAAAGATATATCTTTGATTGGATAAGGAGCAGTTCGAAACATCAAGCCATGATCAATGGATCCTTTTAGATATCGCACAATACTAACAACAGCTTTCCAATGACTAACCGAAGGATTTTGCATATACTGTCTGAGTTTGTTTATCGAAAAATTGATATCTGGACGAGTGACACAAATGTGCTGTAAAACACCAATTGTACTCCTGAACAACGTAATATCATCAAACGGTTCATCACAAGTAATAATCCCAGTTTTAGACAAACAAGTTCCTGGCATAGGTGTAAGAAAACTAACAGCAGTATCAAGACCCAGCTTAAGGATCAGATCATGAATGTATTTTTTCTGATTTAGAAGTAAAAAATCACTTGAAGCCGTTACTTCCATCCCAAGAAAATGACTAAGACTACCTAAATATTTAAGCTTAAACTCTTGATTAATGGATGATATTACCTCAGAAATGGCAGATGACAAAGGACCTGTTACCACGATGTCATCCACATAAACGAGAAGAAATACTGAACCTTGCGGTGTGCTTTTGATGAACATGCAATTATCTGCTATAGAAGCAACAAACTGAAGATGATGAATTAAGAAAAACTTAAGTTTTTCAAACCAAGCACGAGGTGCTTGTCTTAACCCGTACAAAGCCTTTTTCAGCTTGCACACAATCTGTCTGTCAGCATCTGCACCTTGTTCGAAACCTGGAGGCTGTATCATATAGACTTCCTCTATTAAATCACCATGAAGGAACGCATTGTTTATATCAATTTGACGAAGTGACCACTTATGAGATAATGCCAACGACAGAACAATTCTAACAGTTACAGATTTTACAACAGGGCTAAATGTTTCTTGAAAATCAAAGCCTAGTTTTTTTAGAAAACCCTTTAGCAACTAACCTTGCTTTATATCTAGCAATTGTCCCATCTGCATTCCTTTTTTATTTTGAATATCCATTTGCACCCAATCAGAATTCTTCCTGTAGGTAGATTCATAAGAGACCAAGTGTTGTTGCTCTGTAATGCCGAAAACTCTTCATCAACAGCTGCTTTCCAGTGAGGGCTGTGGAGTGCCTGATGAATCGACTTTGGTTCTTCATGCAACAACACATCTGAGGATGCAGAAGACATTATAAGAGTTTGCTGAGAAGATGACTGTTGTCCAGACTGAGATTTTGATCTCGTCTGCATGGCATGAACATTTCTTGATCGATCATTCCTGCTAACATCATTTTGAGGAATCAACATATCAGAATCAGAATTAATAGAATTGACAGGAACAAGAACAGAATTTTGCAATCTGTAAGAAACAACAGGAGGACTAGTAGAAGATGGAGTAACATAAGGAATAGCCTGATCCATAGTCACTGGAGACACTGGAAGAGCTGCAGCTGGATCTGAAGCTTGATGAGTATTCTGAGGATAAGATGATGTTGGCAAAGGAAAAAACTGACCCTGTTGTAAATCAGAATTATCAGGAGACAGTGAAGATAAATTCCTAAGAACAGAAGGAGGAGTAATATCAGACATAGATGTAGGACTAGTTTCAGCTGGATGAACTGAGTCATCAGGAGACAAGAAGTGACTATAACAAGGTAAAAAAAACGGCTTAGCTGTATAATTCTGAGTCGGAGAAGATGATCTGAAAAAACAACCTTTAGAATCTGCAAAAGGAAAAGATTGTTCATGAAATACAACATTACGACTTGTATACACTCGTCCTGAAGCTGATAAACACTTATAGCCATGATATTTCGAGCAATGCCCAAGAAACACAAACGGTTCAGATCTTAGAGCTAGCTTTGTCTTATGATATGGTCTTAAATGGGGAAAACAAAGACACACAAAAACTTTAAGAAAGGAGTAATCAGGAGAAGAACCGAATAGTTTCTCATGAGGAGACATCATAGACAAGCTATACGAGGGCAATCTATTTATAAGAAAAACAGTTGTAAAAAACGCATCGGACCAATAATGCAATGGAGCAGATGCCTAAGCTAGCAATGTGAGTCCTAACTCCACTATATGACGATGCTTCCTTTCTACAATACCGTTTTGTTACGAGGAGTATGGACAAGTAACACGGTGAGTTACCCCAAACTGAGGAAGGTATTTAGAAAGGAATTGAAACTCTCCGCCTCCATCAGACTGTACTGATTTCAGTTTGTGACCAAGCTGCCTTTCTGCTAATCTGTGAAAATCAATGAAACATTGTGCAGCATCACTCTTCTTATGTAAAATATAAATCCAAGTAAATCTGCTAAAACTATCAACAATACTCAAGTAATAGAGATGCCCATTAGATGCACAAGCTGCATGCCCCCATAGATCAACCTGAACCAGCTCCAAAGGGTGTGTGTATACCGTATTGGAAGAGTGGTATGTTTGAGCTTTGTTTTTTCCTATAGCACAAGCTGCACACTGCGAAACCGAGTGACTAATAGGATGATTATGAATATGAAGAAAATTCAGTAAGAGTTTTTGAGATGGATGTCCTAGTCGCATATGCCACAGAGAAGCAGAGTCCTTTTTATCAAGAGATGAGATGAAACAACTAATATCCTTATCTGTGATAGAATCAACAGATATAACAGATGAATCATTGGCATTTGAAGAATCAATTCTAATAGAAATAGTATTTGACATTGAATCATCGTTATCATATGAGTTCAAACAAACAGAATCATTCATACAAGAAACATCAGACTTATTACACGAAACAAGTTCACAATTCTCTGACAGAAACCCTTTGCCATTTTTATTAAACTCATTACTACCAGACTCAACTAACCGACATTTACTCAGCTGAGACAAGTCCAATTTGTACAAACCAGAATATTCATGACCCTTCAGCGGAACTTGATGTGTTATACAATCTCTGATCAGACAATAGGAGGCATGAAACTAGAAATATACCCTGTTATCCCTGGCGAACTGAGACACATACAACAGGTTCTTAGTTACAGAACGAGTATATAACATATTATGCATAACAAGATGTCTAGAGGAATCAGTACCGAATTGAGGACTAGTAGGTATAACAGCAGAACCAATTGCAGAAATTCCAATAGAAGAACCATTACCAACCGTGACCTTACCTGGTCCATGATAAGGCACACAAGAATTGTATGTTGATGGAGGTGCATTAGTAAGATGATTCGTTGCTCCTGAGTCTGGGAACCAGTTCGAGTCATGCTGAACAACCGGAGCCAACGTAGCAGTGTGAGCTTGTGGAGTACCAATGACAAACTGACTGTCCATTGACTGAGCATATGATGATCCTAGAGAAGCCATGAATGACGAACCAGAGGAAAACATGTTTTGATTTGGAAAATCTTGAGGTGGATGAACAGACTGAGCTGTAACAACTGGAGGAAAGGAATAAGTCATAGCAGAAGGATGAAAGTTTTGTTGATAGGACAACGGTGCAGATGGCATAGCAATTGGTAAGTGTGTGTGAGGTAAAGAGTACATAGGTAAGGGAGGTAAAGGAGTTGCATATCCTTGAGGATTGTGGAAAGGATAACCATACTGAGACTGAGAACCATACTAAGGGAAAACACCAGATTGTGATTGATTACTTCCTGCAGAATGCAACTGATTTACAACTTCTGGTGCATCTTCCCATTGAGCTGCTGAGAAGTTTACATTTGGAGTTCCTCCTCCTCCAGGATCTGTTACTCCTGTAAAATTCACATTAAACCTATGGTAACACCTATGCACCAAATGACCAAATTTGCCGCATAGCTGGCATTGAGGACGATTTCCACCAGATCCTCTACCTCTTCCTGAATTAGCAGAGTTGTATCCTTGATTATATCCTTGATAACCTTGATTGTTACCTGAGTTGCGACCAAAACCTTCCTCAAGACCTTGCTGACTTGAAGAGGACGTATTGACTACTGTCGATGCACCTACAACACTGTTAAATGCAACATTCTTCTTGGCCATACTATGCACATCAGAACTACTTTGATTAACTGCAACATTTACAGTAACAGATGAATCAAAAATAAAATCTACCTGTCGAGCTTCAGCATCAAGTAAGACTGAACTGATTGATGCTAAATCATACGGATTCCTGCTCGCATGAATATAAGACACAACGCTATCAAATTGGCCTTTAACACCATTCAATATTATTGAAATATGTTGCATCTCTTCGATCAGATGACCACAACCAGCTAAACTATCACAAGCTGACTGGATTGCTGTCAAATAATCACGCACGTTTTGATGAGGAAGCTTTCTAACCTTTAACTTTTCATAGAGATGCATTATGCGAGTTGTGGAAGAGGAAGAGAAGTCTCTGTGTAACTTCTGCCAGATTGAAGCCACTGTCATACAGCCAGTCAATCCTCTGCTGACCTGTGACGAAACTGAAGCTAACATCCATGAGGCAAGCGAGCTATCTCTTTGCACAAATTTCAGATACGCTGGATTAGCTTCATCTCCATCTTCTGTCTGACTGCGAGGATGAACAGCGGTGTTTCATCATAAATGTCCTTCAAGATTATATCCTCTCACCGCCAGCAACACTTGTTGCCTCCACGACTGGAAATTCTCCTCGCCTTCCAGCTGACATACCTTTTTGTTGAAAAAAGAAGCAGAGATTTCTTCCATGGAAACCAGACGCACAGAACAGAGCACACAGAATATAACGAACAATCGCAGCAAAAGAAGATGACGAATCGCAGAAGCCGAATCAGATTACCAGAATCGACGCGTCTCTGATACCATGTCAGGATTCTCGACATCAAAGAGAGAAAAGGAAAGCTTACTTGATATTGAAGAAATCAAATATGAATTTGAAATAAGAAGTTGTTAAGTTCGTTACACCGGGTTCAATATATAGGACTCAAGAATAGTAAAATTGCAAACTAGTCCTTAGCTGAATTTATCCTTTTTACCCTAAACTTTTATGAAATCATTCATATATCCTAAAAATATATACTTTCAACCGAAAGATTGAAACATGGACACATGACCATGTTCCTCTTTTAAACAAGTTGATATTATTTAAATAATAAGAATAATAAAATAATGATGCAATTCTAGTATAAAATGATGACTTAGGTAGAAGAATGAAGGGGAAGTTGTCGTAATCTTCGGGGGAGGGAATTGAAGAAGAAAAAATGCATGGTAAGGAAGAGTGAAGAAAAAAATAGTGAAAACAATATCAATAATTATCGGTATCGGTTCCTCGTACGGTATTAAACTCCGAATGAATTATGTATATTTATCTCATATTCAATATCATATTTGTATTTTCTAAATGTGAAATGAAATTGAGGTTTTATATACATTGATGAAGGTTACAACTCGGTCCTTGGACTCTCGGGTCATTCTGGGACAAGCATGATCAAAGCGACAATTCAGGTAAATCGGTAAAACATAAATTTCAAAAGCGAACTAAAGTACAGAAAGGGGCGATTATGGACTTGCGAGCCCTTAAGACGTAATCAAAACCCCGAACTCAATTCTTTCAACGTAGACATTTCGAAGCCCTAGTGTTTGGATTTAGGGTTTAGAGAAGAACGAAGAAGAAAAACTCTGTAATTCAAAGATGATAACTTGATAATCTGAATGTTCAACAGTGACGAAGATAAAGATAAGTAGCTTAGAATCAGACAAAACAGTACTAATACGGAAATTGCAGCTAAGTCCCTAAAACTAAACTAATTGATGCTTGGACCGCAAGCAACAATATTTACATATTCAACCCTAAACATAAGTGTTAGACACACTTATATCCTAACATTCCCTATGCTTGATCTTGACTTTGAACTTGATCTTCCCTAAAATTTGACAGTCTGCAGTAAATCCATTCTCTGTAACAGAGTACTTGCCTGTTCCTTCTTAGCACATTTGAGCAGCATGTGTAGCTTGGCCAAGTTCTCCTAGCTGAGATGCACGACGCAATTTTGAGCATCTGTACTGACTTTAGCATGAGTGATCAAAACTCTGATCATAGGTCAATTATTGCCTATAATCAGAGATCATGCACATGTCTGAAAAACACAAATAGCAGTACCAAGTATTCACAAGTCATATGCATGATTCTCCCTATACCAGATCAGTGAACTTTTGCCAAAGTGCATCAGACAGACTCATATTCTCAGCTGAACTGCTGATTTTATACATTTATATAATATGACTTAAAATCTGAGAGTTTCAATACATGACAGAGGAGTTTGAGCTCCTATCTTACCAGTATGACTGCAAGGTTTGAGCCTTGATCTTTTCATCCTCAAGAGTGAAAACTAGTATGATTTTGACATTTTCTTATGGTTTTCACTTTGTTTTTGGACTCAAGCCATACCCTATGTCATGGTTAGCACAACATTATTCTGTTTGCTTCTTTTTTTTTTTTTTTTTGAGAAGATCAGTGATGCACAGAGGCAAAGTATACGATTTGAAATATGAAAAAAAAACAGATGACAAGAGATACTTAGGCAGATGCTAAACATGAAATCAAACATGAGCAGATCACGATTACCAGCACCAATAGACTAAGATAGAATTGATCAGACATGCATAAGAACAGACAGAAGCAAAATCACAGAGATGCAGTCAACAGGAAAACTCAGAAAACATACATATGGCTGTTCTGAAAATGCAGAGTTCAAGGCAAAATACTAAGTCAACAGAGAGTGAAATACTTACAGACTGGGTGGGAAGCTCAGTGGGCGATGGGTCCAGGCTGCAGGGCAGGGGAGACACCATGTTCCTCTAGTTCCTCCAGTGAGAAGACCCCAAGCTTCTTCCTGCATGGAATGAAAAATTTCTCAGTCAGTGGTTTAGTCAAAATGTCAGCAGTCTGTTCCGAAGCTGGAATGAAGTTAACCAAGACATCCCCATTGTGAACTTTCTCCCTGATGAAGAAGAGATCAATCTCAACATGTTTCATCTTGGAGTGATGAATGGGATTTTCAGACAAGGCAACATCACTTGTGTTATCTGTCCAGATGACAGGTGCAGTAGGAGTGTGAAGTCCAATTTCCTTGAGAAGGGATTGGACCCACATGATCTCACACATGGCATTGGCAATGGCCCTGAATTCGGCCTCTGCACTGGACCTAGATACTACTGTCTGCTTCTTAGAGCTCCATACAATGGGATTACCATTTAGGAGAAGGTAATGCCCTGAAATGGAGCGGCGATCAGTTTGATCACCACCCCAGTCAGCATCAGAGAAGGAGGTAAAAGTTATGTCTTTGACAGGTGAGGGTGTTGGTCTGAACAGCAGACCGTGATTGAGAGTACCTTTGAGGTATCTCAGGACGTGAATAACAGCCTTCCAGTTGCCGTTATTTGGTGCTTGCATAAACTGACTCAGTTTGTTTACTGCAAAGTGAATGTCTGGTCGAGTGACACAGACATGTTGCAGAGCACCTATTGTGCTCCTATATAGCGTTTCATCATGAAAGAGATCAGAACAGGAAGACATACCTGACCTTGACAGACACGTACCTGTCATTGGAGTGGGGAAATCAGATTCATCATTCAAGCCTACCTTATCCAGAAGTTCCTGAACGTACTTTTTCTGATTTAACAGAATAAAGTCATCACCTGAAACTACTTCCATGCCAAGGAAGTAGTTTAGGTTTCCTAGATCTTTCAGCTGAAATTGGGCATTTATAGAGTCAACAATGTTAGAGACAAGATTAACATAGGTACAAGTTATAACAATGTCATCCACATAGACAAGTAATAACACGAAGGAATCAGAAGTAGATTTGATAAATAGACAGCTATCAGAGGTTGAAACATGAAAACTAAGCGAGTTCAGAAGAAAAAACTTCAGTTTTTCAAACCAGGCTCTAGGAGCCTGCTTAAGACCATATAAAGCTTTTTGAAGTTTGCAAACTAGATTAGGAGTATTAGAGTGAACCTCAAAACCAGGAGGCTGTGTCATGTAGACCTCCTCTTGGAGGTCACCATGAAGGAAAGCATTATTAATGTCCACCTGTCTGATACACCATTTATGAGTGACAGCAAAGGAAAGAACAATACGGACAGTAGCAGACTTGATGACAGGACTGAAGGTTTCCTGAAAATCAAAACCTGGTTTTTGGGAAAAAAAACTTTGGCAACCAGGCGAGCCTTATATCTGACAACAGCCCCATCTGCATTTCTTTTGATTTTAAAAATCCATTTACAACCTATAGGGATTCGACCTGTAGGTAGGGGAACAAGGGTCCAGGTGCTGTTAGTAGAAAGAGTTGTGAGCTCTTCCTGCACAGCCTTAAGCCACTGAGGAGACTGAAGAGCCTCGTGAATGCTATGAGGCTCAGAGTTGGTTAGGTCTGTGGGCAGAGCTAGGGAAGTGGACAACCCTTGAAGAGAAGTTTTAGACCTGGTTTGCATAGGATGCACATTGGTGGAAGATTTGGGGCAAGAGGGTCGAGAGGATGCGGGTGGATAGGCTTGTGGGGAGGTGGGGAAGGACTGATCAGAGTGAGTTGGTAGTGGTGGTATAGAGGAAACAGGATCATAAATAGAAACAAGGGTAGAACCAGAAGGGACATATCTACAAACTTCAGTAGGTGAGCTAAGGTCAGGAGCAGGAACTAAGGGAGGCTGAGTTGAAGTGGTGTTTTGGGTGGGTGTGGTGAAGGGTAAGCTGGACTCACCCGAAGTGTGAGCGTGCACAGGGGGTCCTGATGAATGAGTGACAGTGGAGGGAACAGAGGTAGGTTGTTGGAAGAAAGGGTCATATGGTATGAAAAATGGTTTGGAGGGAGTGGCAACTTTTGTTGTGTTGGAGGCATAGAATGGCCCTGTGGTGTCACTGAAGGGAAATGTTGTCTCATGAAAGACAACATTGCATGACACATAAACTCTTCCAGACGAAGAGAGGCACTTGTAGCCATGGTGGTCAGAACAGAACCCAATGAAGACACAGGGTTCTGATCTGAAGGACAGCTTGTGAGACCTGTAAGGTCTCAGGTGTGGGAAGCATAAACAACCAAAGACTCTCAGAAAGGAGTAGTCAGGCTTGGTATTGAAGATGAGCTCATGAGGAGAACAGTTCTCCAGAGTATTGGAGGGCAAGCGATTAATTAAAAAAAACGCAGTGGAGAAGGCATCCGTCCAGTAGTGAAGAGGGACGGATGACTGTGCTAGAAGTGTAAGACCCAATTCAACAATATGGCGGTGCTTACGCTCCACCATGCCATTTTCTTGGCTTGAATATGGGCAGGTGATCCTATGGACTATACCATACTGATCTAAGTAAGCAGTAAGAAAGTGAAACTCACCTCCTCCATCAGATTGCACAGCTTTGAGCTTCGTGCAAAGTTGCTTTTCTGCCAACAAATGAAACTCACAAAGGATTTAGCAGCATCGGACTTTCGATTTAAAAAGTATATCCAAGTAAATCTAGAAAAGGCATCAACAATACTGAGGTAATAATTACTATTACTAGAGGAGAAGGGGGCAGGTCCCCAGAGATCTACCTGGACCATTTCGAGGGGATGAGAGTAGACAGTGTCTGAAGTATGGTAGGGAAGGGTTTTGCTTTTACCTACAGCACAGGCAGCACACTCAGAAGATATGTGTTTAGTGGGCAGATTTTGTAGTCTCAAGAAGTTAACAAGTATATTCTTAGAAGGGTGGCCTAACCTCATGTGCCAAAGGTGAGAAGAATCATTAGATTTCAGAGAACTAAGGAAGCAGCTAATCTCAAAATCAGGTAATGCATTAGAGGATGCATTATTAAAGCATGTAGAGGTAGAGCATTCATCAGAAACAACAGCAGTATCAACAGATGAAATATGATGCAAACCAGAGAAGTCATGATTAAGCATAAACATAGAATTATCATTGTCAATAACCGAAAGGGTTGAGTTTTGAGCAGACAACACTGCATTATTACAAGATGACTGAAATTCAGATGAAAGACTCAAACACTGATTTGGACTAACAGAAGCAGACTCAACTAAATTATTAGACCTAGTCTTAAAGCTAGAGAAATCAAGGCGGTAAAGACCCCCTGACTCATAACCCTTGAGCAACACCTTGTTGGAGAGTGAATCCTTGATCAGGCAATGCGATGGGTGAAATTCAAAATAAACCTGATTATCCTTTGAAAACTGAGATACAGAAAGTAGGTTTTTAGTGACAGCAGGAGTGTAAAGCAAGTTATTTAAAAGCAAGGGTTTTCCAGTGGAAGGTAAATGAGAAAAACCAATAGCAGAAATATCAAGTGAAGAACCATTTCCAACTAAGACCTTACCTGGACCAGAGTATGGAGAAGACATGTTCGGGAAAGGCTGAGCATTCGTCAGGTGGTTCGTGGCTCCTGAGTCTGGGAACCAGCTGCCATCAGAGGTGACTGGGTTGTGGCTGCTGGTTGACAGGTGATTAGCTTGAGTGGATTGAGGTGATGTAGGCTGAGCAAGGGTAGGGATTTGTTGAGGCTGAGGATTGGGGAATACTTGATATGGCTGATGTGGGTAACATGGGGGGGCCATCATGTAGGGGTAGATAGGGGGTATGGGTGAAGAAAAGGGTGAGTACTGCACAACAGAGTGTGTTTGGGGATTGGGAGGGTGGATGGTCGAGGTTTGAGGTGGTTGAGGTTGAGTCTGAGATTTATGCAGCTGAGGTGGTGGGTAGTGTTGGTTGTGTGGTTGTTGCTGGTAAGGGTCAAGCTCAGTGTCATAAGCAGCCAGGTTTGCTGAAGGTGCAGGTGAGTTGGACTGAGGATCAGTCACACCAGTGAAGTGCGCATTAAACCTGTGGAAACATCTGTGCACCAAGTGCCCAAATTTTCCACACAGCTGGCATTGGAGTCTGCTGTTACCAAAGCCCCTACCATGACCCCTACCCCTCCCAGATTGTTGATTACCAAATGGTGGGGGACCATAGGAAAATGGCTGAGCATTTTGATTTGTGGGTTGGGGTGTGGGCAGGAGACCAGACATGGGTGACTGGGTGGGATTTTCAGACATACTACCAGAGTTGTTTTCAGCATATGACACAAGAGGCTTACTGGGGTTGGGAACCTTAGTCGAGGCTATGTTGACACTAGCACTAGCATCAAATAAGATGTTAGACTGCCTAGACTCAACATCTAATAACACAGAACTCACAGAAGCTATAGTGTAAGGATTTTGGCTAGCATGTATGACAGCAATGACATTATCATATTGACCCTTTACCCCATTCAGAATAATCGAGATCTGTTGCATATCTTCTATAGGGTGACGACATCTAGCTAAACTATCACATGTGGTTTGTATTTCAGTGAGATAGTCTCTCATAGGCTGATGCACATGTTTCCTAACCTTAAGTCTATCATATAAGTGCATGATTCTAGTAGTGGAAGATGATGAGAAATCTTGATGAAGCTTTTGCCAAATGGCAGCAGCTGACATACACCCTATAAGACCCCTACTAACCAGAGAAGAGACAGAGGCAAGAAGCCATGATGCGAGAGAGCTGTCCTGCTGAAGGAACTTCGTGTATGCAGGATTTGGGACAGCATCCCCAGTTTCATCTTCCAGAAACTGAGGTACGTTAGCTCCATGAAGATGATTCTCCAGGTTATACCCTCTTACAGAGAGTAGAACCTGCTGTTTCCATTGCTGGAAATTCTCTTCGCCAAGTAGCTGAGCTACTTTCTTCTTGGCGAAGGCAGGACCAGATTCTTCCATGAATCAGAAAGGGAAGGTTGAAAAGAGAAGATTTCAGGCTCGATCGAGCTCTGATACCATGTTTGGATTTAGGGTTTAGAGAAGAACGAAGAAGAAGAACTCTGTAATTCAAAGATGATAACTTGATAATCTGAATGTTCAACAGTGACGAAGATAAAGATAAGTAGCCTAGAATCAGACAAAATAGTACTAATACGGAAATTGCAGCTAAGTCCTTGAAACTAAATTAATTGATGCTTGGACCGCAAGCAACAATATTTACATATTCAACCCTAAACATAAGTGTTAGACACACTTATATCCTAACACATAGGATGTTAGCTCCATGTACCCTAGGCAATTTTAGGATTCCAATTAGCCTTTAATTAATCGGTGGCGACTCTTTCATTTTTTCGGTCCAATTGATGACCCCATTCGACCGAACCCTTCGCTCGCCAAGATCCGATATTTTCAAGCGAAAATTAAAAATATTTTTCAAAACAGTGTCGGGGAAGCTCGGATCCGACGTCCGACAATTTGATGACTCTGCTGGGGATTCTCTTTTAGAGGGTTTAGGCTTTGTCATGTTTGCTTTGCCATATTATATTTTTCCCATATTCGTTTTGACTGTTTGCTCATGCTTGAAGTTTCAAATTTTGTCAAAAAGACAATGTAATTGTAATAAAAAAAAATTAAATTCTTGTTTTGCACACACTACGCTGATTACCATTACCCGCTCGGACCTGGAGCATATTAAGAGCTTAGGGAGTGTAGTAGGGGAATGCACCCGGAGCGGTTTGGACCGCCGACACCCCCCCAAACAACTCAACTCGATGATCGGAATGGGTCTGTGATCCTCTTTAGGGGGTGAAGTTCCGCTGGTTCAGAGGACCTAGAAATTCCATCCATTTAGAACAAAAGCTCTACACCGTGTTTTACCTTTACCAGTTTTGTGTGTATTTCCCTTTTTGGGCCCAACTGATGTAAATGGGAATTCGACCCAAGTATTTGGATACGAGATTGACCCACAATCCATGAAGAAGATTCGGCCCAACTGTTGTTAATTAGATGTCAGCCCAACAAATGTAGATGGAAGTTCAACCCATTATGTAAATGTGTTTTATTTTTGCCTTAGATCATGACATGTATAGGATTGGGCCTTTTGTATTACGAGTTTTACTAATGAAGTTTACATTCTCGCACTTGCATTGCATTTTATTTTTAAAAAATGTAAGTTCCATTCATTCTATCTTGTATCCGTAGGACGTTTCACGCACCGTCTTTGGTAAGGATGAAGCAAAAAATATCATTGCCCTCACTTAAGTCCATGCAACCCCCTACGGTCGAAAAATGCCCAAACATGGAAAGCCATGACAAAAGGGAATCAGAAATACGTGAACAAGAAGATTGATGAGATTAACAATAGAGTTCTCCTTGATTCCTTGTCTGACTTCTGGAATGTGGAAAACGTGTATGCGTGATTAACAACAACGGAATATATTCACAAGGTCCATTCGGCACAAGCAAGTCCGTCTTTCAACTCGGAGGAGATAATCGGGGATAGACCCGAACAAGCACCGTCATTCTAGCAACGTGGGGGCACCTCAGAGAAATGTGGGGGCAACGTAGCTGAGTTGAATGACACTCTTGAATAATTCAGACCTTCCTTCGAACCAAGGACGAGATGAATAAAAAAATAATTTCAAAATGCATGTTCTCGATCTTCGTTCGAACCAAGGAACAAGCAACAAATGCACTCAATGAGCTACATCGTCGTGTGAAACGTCTTAAGATCTAGACATCGATTGGCCAAATCCTTTTAAAGTATTTTTGAAAAAAACTTTCGTCATATTAGGATGGAATGAACGGAACATGCAGAATTTTCGAAACCAATCATGCATGATCAAATTGGTATTCATCCTTCTAACTATGGTATTTTGAATTAGGTTTCCGGGAACCCATGCGACATTCGACGACTCCATCACCTCAAGAACACGAGGAGAGAATCATCCAACTAGAACATGCACGCCATGAGTTACCGCATAGTGTAGTCAATCATTGGCATAACCTCCTAGTTTGAGCGGATTTTTGGATTTTCTAAGCTCCAGGCATCCGTGACTACCATAGTATCCTCGACCTCATCTTCCCGAGGAACACTACTGTCGTGGCACCTCATCAATTCATGTCAGGCATCTTTGCCATCCTGACCAAGCTCCACCTCCCACACATGGCCATCCTGACCAAGGTCCACCTCCCACATATGACTTTCCCACACCTGGAAGGACAAATGCACTTTTTGGACTGGGTTTTCGTCCTAATTTCAAAGATTATGAAGTCGCCCAGAGGAAACGTTTAGCCGAAAGTTTAAGGACATTGTTGTTTCCTCCCCTTGTCGTTTCATTTCCAGGCCTACCACAAGTGATCCAACTCGATGATACTGATGCTCACGAGGGTTTGTCAAGCTTATTTTCAACTGGTATCACCATTGGAGCTCTGCTTGATGAAGCTGCCTTAAATCGATTGACTCTTCCATTTGATCATCACCATCTACCAGTTGGCTTAGACGACATTGCAATTTGGAGCACAAAATGAAGTAGAGACCAAATTGTATCAATTTATGAATGTAATGAAAGATGAGTATAATCAAGAAAAAATGATTTACTATGAGAAAACCCGTTACCTGAGGTAGAATCGACTTATGCAACTATCCGATCAAGAAAGGGACTGGAGACAAGTAATGGGTACCGCAGCAAGAAGGGACGCTGATGTTCTCATCACCGAAATTGATTATGGCTTCTATGTTACACCTCGCTCAGAGGAAGTGGTAATCGGAGTCAAACTGACCCATGCCATCAGACCACATTCGACCACCGTTGTTAACTCCTGCAGATGAGACACCATTGTTGACACGGGAAGATGATGTTGTTGACAACAGGGGAGACATTGTTGTCAATGCAGAGAGACGTCATTGTTAGCGGCGTCGATCGGAAAGGCTTGAAATGTAGCCACTACGGAAAGTTTCTTTACAATAAGGCGAAGTACGTCCAACTGATCGGATTCCCCGAAGGGTGGAGAAACCCATGGAGGGACAAAAACAGCGATGCCAGCAACGTCGTCACCACGAGGATGAAAGCTGTGAAGAAGAGAAGCAGGCCAGCGATCACCTTGTGTTCATATTTGCGTCCTTGCATAAAAAACAAATTGGCAACGCTCGCACCCATGAGTAAAATTTCTCCGAGAAACCAAAAACTGCCAATGGAGACCAAAATTAAAGTAGTTTCAGCCAATTGTTGTACAATTGAAGAATCAGACGGTCAACCATGACTCACTGATATAAAAAAGATACATGGCGTACGGAATTCCCAGAGAACGCCACAAGAAAATTTCTGAATGGTCATGCGAGGAATGACTTGCAATTAATTTCCCAGTTACTCGATAATACCCATTTGAGATGCGTGAATGCTAGAGAAGCTGGGCATCTAATGGAAGAAATTCATGAAGGTTGTTGAGGCCCATACATGAACGTGCGAGAATTGGGTAATTTTGGTTCACCATGACGGTTGACTGTATAGAACATGTCCAAAAATATCACCTCTGTCAAGTGTACGCAGACCAAATCCATGCGCCACTGCACGAACTCTATCCCATGGAATCAACATGATTTTCCCAAAGGCGTCCAACGGTCATCGATTCATATTGATTGCAATCGATTACTTCACCAGGAGATAGAGGTTATTACCCTGACATCAATAACGACAATGACATTGAATTTTTCATCAGCAAGGACATCATTGTGTGTCATGGGATGCCAAAGTCAATCATCATCGGCAATGCCAGAAATCTAAATTGGTCCATAAGTTGTGATCAAGTATAAAAATTCATCTTCATATCGCCCACAAATTAATGGTGCAGTGGAAGCAGCAATTAAAGAACTGGCATGATAAGTTGCCTTGATCACTCATGGTATACATGACCTCAAAACAGACCTCAAGAGGGACAACCCCATTCTCCCTTGTTTACAGGACTGAAACTGTGTTACCAATGGAAGTAAAAATTCCGTCAGCTAGGATCCTCATTAAGGAAGAAATGGACGAGATAGAGTGCGCAAGATGCAAATACGAGAAATTGAACCTCATAGACGAAAAGCGACTCATCACTCTGCGCCACGGGCAATTGTACCATCAACGCATGCCTCAGACATTTAACAGGAAAATGCGCCCGAGAGAATTACAAGTGGACAATCTAATTCTCGAAAAAATCTTTCGAGTCAATCCAGACTATCGGGGCAACTTTGTGCCTAAATATAAAGAGTCTTTTGTCGTCAAATAAGTTTTCAGTGGAGGAACCATGATCATCATCGACATGGACGACCAAGAATTTCTCAGTCCGATCAATATGGAGGCAGTCAAAAAATCCTTAAAGAGCTCACAACCAGAAAGCGAGCCTCCAAAAGTGAGAGAAAATTCCAGCTAAATCGAAAACTCGAAAGGGCGGTTTAGGCAAAATTTAGGGAAGAGGGGTATGACTAAAAATCCCTAAAAAGGGTGATCATGGTAAAACAAGAGAAATCAAATCCTTGCTAGGTTGAACCGAGAGGTGCTGTAAAACAAAATACCGTAGCAAAAGAATAGAAAACTGAGAGAAAAAATCATTCAAGTCAATTAATACTTTCGGGGCAAGTTTGTACCTAAATACGTAGGGATTTATGTCATCAAAGTGATTTTCAGCGGGGGACCCATGATTAGGGCTGGCAGTGGTTAGGGTATGGTACGGGTATGACAAATACCATAACCAGACCATATTTTTAAACCACATACCATAACCATTACGGGTAGGGCTGGGCATAAAAAACCGGTTCAGCTGAACCGTACCTGAACCGTATCTGAACCGTACCGGTTTTGAACCGGTTCACAAACCAAACGGTTTTTTTACAAAAATGTGGAACGGTTCAGTAGAGGTACAAAAAACCGGTTTGCAAACGGTAAACCGTACCACTTTTTGTATCGGTTTTAATATATTTCTAAACTACAAAACCAGACCGGACGGTTTGAGCATTAATACATTCCATCTTCTTCAGTCGAACCAGTCTTCTACCAGACTTCACTAGTAGTGAAGTTGAACCAGTCTTCTACCAGTCTTCTTCAGCTGAATCACTACTTCTCTTCAATCTGACCTAGTGAGCAGCAACTTCACTTCATCGGCATCGTATTTGGCATTAGTTACTGGCATCGACATCGGCATGAGCTTCTGACATCTTCCGCGGTTCACTCTTCACTTCTTTCGGCGTTATGATCAAGTATGTACAATTATTCGACGTTATTTGGATGTTATTTTGATATTTTCGAATTTGCAAGTGAAAATCGATATCTGCCCATAAAAAGTAGTAATATGTAGGTCAGTTCTGTGGAAGGAGCTGCCATTTATAGGGAAGTTAGTGGAAATCAATATCCGCCCACTAAAATTAGTAATATGTTGGTCAGTTTTGTGGAAGTGATGGTAAAAAAAAAGTGTTGTGGAAGGAGATGCCATTTTTAGGGAAGTGAGTGAAAATCAGAAATCCAAATTAAGAACAAAATCTAAATAAGAGAGAAAGTAAAAGTGAAGAGGAAATGATAGCGTTTCGATTAATTTCAGGTGGTGGAAGTGGGCATGAACCTGCCCACGCTGGATTTGTTGGGGAAGGGATGCTTACAGCTGCAGTATGTGGAGATGTGTTTGCGCGACGAGCAGCAGTGGCGATCCAGGGCAGCAGTATGCAGCAACACTGAGCCAAGGGAACTGAGGCAGCAACAGGGCATCGACAATCGTATGTCAATTTGTTTTGTTTATGTCCAAATTTGTGTTGATTCGACCGAAATTGTGTTGAAATTGTGTTGTTTCTATCAATTTGCGTTGAATTCGTCTGGATGGAGAGTGCTGGAGTTACTGGGTATTGGGCAACTTGAAATTGTTCTGTCATATTTTTTTATTGTTAATAAAGTGGTTCAGCCGAACCGGTTCTGAACAGGTGCGGTAATTCAGCCAAAATCTGGAGGGGCCAAAAACTGGAGCGGTAAACCGTACCTCTTTAAAATGTGGTAAAGGTACGGTTCATGAACCGGTTCGGCCTCGAACCGGTTCATGCCCACCCTTAATTACGGGTACAATTTTCAATACCATAACCATTAAAATAACCGTGGTTATTAACCATGGTTTTACCTGTATACCCATAGTTATTCCACACATGTAATATAATAAAATATCGAAAATTTTATTTAAAAAAATACATAAATCTATATTGTTAACAATAAAAATATATAAAACTAACATCATAGTTATTTATTACATGTATGTACATTAACTTCCCTTATGTAGTATATATTAGTTCATTAATAATAATTAATTATTATATTTATATAATAACTATGGTTATAACCATGGGTATAGCTCAAATACCATAACCATAACCATTATGGGTAGAAAATTCATCACCATAACCGCACCACACCATAATGGTACAGTTAACCATTTTAAACAGTAACGGGTATAACCATGGTTATGGGTTTTTCACCGCACCATTGCCGACCCTACCCATGATCATCGCTGACATGGACAACAGAGAACTCCCCAATCGAATCAATGCGGATGCTGTAAAAAAAAGCTCGCAAGCCTTCAAAAATGAGAGAAATTCCTGCTAAATCGAAAACCCGAAAGGGCGGTTTAGGCAAAATTTATGGAAGAGAGGCATGATTAAAATTCCCTAAAAAGGGTGATCATGGCAAAAGGAAAGGAATCAAATCCTTGCTAGGTGGAAAACCCAAAAGGGCAACCTAGGCGAAACATAAGGGAACTGAGAGGTGCGGTAAAAATAAAAAGATTTACCGTAGCAAAAGGAAAGAAAATCAAGAGATAAAAAATTAAAACAATTCTCAAAAGTGGACGACAGTGTTTCCCACGGTAGCAATAAAAAGAAATTGTGATCGACATTAATTTGAGTTGCCTCGACAACTTGCATGGATACACCTTGTGAACAAAGCATGAATGGCTTTAGGAAACTCCATCAAGAAGAACTCCAAAGTCGATTAATGAGAAAACATTATGAGAAGTCCGCACAAGCAGTCGGACATCTCGAGAAGGGTTTTTACCTCCAAAGTGAATTACAAGCTGATAAGCGTAGTCTTTAGGTGTTCAACCTCCGCAAGTCATTCTCGACGACCAGGACCTGTAGTTATCCAGCTTCTAGGAGTCACAAGACGACAAGTGGAGTCTTTAGGTGCTCAGCTTCCGCAGGTCATCCATAACGATCAAAACATATAGATGTCCAGCTTCTGAAAGTTACAGGCCGACAAACGTGGCCTTTAGGTGCTCAGCCTCCGCAAGTCATCCCCAACAATCAGAACCTGTAGATGTCCAGCTTCTGAAAGTTACAAGCGGACGAACGGGTCCTTGAGGTACTCAACCACCACAAATCATCCTCAACGATGTTTCTGGCCAGAAAAATCCTCAACTTCTAGCTTGTTGATGGAAAAAAACAAATGACGAGCGGAGCCTTTAGATGTTCAGCCTTTGCAAGTCATCCTCAATAACCAGGACCTGTAGTTATCCAGTTTCTAGAAAAAAAATGACGAGCGGATCCTTTAGGTTTCAGCCTTCGCAAGTCATCCTTGACGACTAGAACCTGTAATTATCCGGCTACTCAGAAAAACAAAACAAAACAAAACAAAACCGACGAGTGGAGCTGTTAGGTGTTCAACTTTCGCAAGTCATCCTCGACGACCAGGACATGTAGTTATCCAACTTCTAGGGGAAACGACGAGCGAAGCGTTTAGGTGTTCAACTTCCGCAAGTCATCCCCAACGAGTCACAAGCCGACGAACGGAGCGTTTAGGTGTTCAGCCTCCGCAAGTCATCCTCGATGACCAGGACCTGTAGTTATCCAGCTTCTGGGAGTAACAAGCCGACAAGCGGAGCCTTTAGGTGTTTCAGCCTCCGCAAGTCCTCCCCAACGAGTCACAACCCGACGAGCGGAGCCTTTAGGTGTTCAACCTCCGCAAGTCATCCTCGACGACCAGGACCTGTAGGTGTCCAACTTCTGGGAATCACAAGTTGATGAGCGTTTAGACGCTCATTCTCCACAAATCATCGTCAACGATCGGGACCTATAGGTGTCTAGCTTACGAAAGTTGCGTGATGATGTTTGTCTACTATGTAAATAATGAATAAAGAGGAGCTAAAATCAGTTGTTTGTCTTTGAACACACACTCATTAGATCACTTCCATGAGCGTGTGTCCAAAGAGAGGCAACTGTAAACACCTAATTTTGGCCTGGGGTCAAACTATCGTACGCGAGAAATCGAGCCGAGAAAAATCGAGATAGAAATATATATATGAAAACAAAGAAAATATCCATATATATATATATATATATATATATATATATATATTCAACTGAAGATTGAAACATGACCACATGACCATGTTCCTCTTTTAAACAAGTTGATATGATCTAAAAACTAATAATAATAAAATAATGATGCAATTCTAGTATAAAAGGATGGCTTAGGTAGAAGAATGCAGGGGGAGTTGTCGTCGGCTTCGGAGGAGGGGAATTGAAGAAGAAGAAATGCATGGTAAGGAAGAGTGAAGAAAAAAATAGTGAAAAAAATATCAATAATTATCGGTATCGGTTCCTTGTACGGTATAAATTCCGAATGAGTTAGGTATATTACTCAGTACAAACAATATAGACGCATTCAAAAAAATCCTTAAAGTGCTCATAATCAGAAAGCAAGTCTCCAAAAGTGAGAAAATTCCCACTAAATCGCAAACCCGAAATAACGGTTTAGGCAAAATTTAGGAAAGATGGGCATGATTGAAAATCCCTAGAAAAGGCGATCATGGCAAAAGAATAAGAATCAAATTCTTGCTAAGTTGAAAACCCGAAAGGGCAACCTAGGCAAAAATTAAGGGAACTTAGGGGTGCGGTCAAAAACTTACCGTAGCAAAAGGTAAGGAAATCATATTTCACGAGAATTTAATGTATAATTGACAAATTCTATGAATTAAATATCTAATTAGACTTTTAAAAGCTACTAAATAAGTCTTGTTTAGAAAAGTATTTTAAAAAAAAAAACTAGATTTTCAAATCCAAATTTATAGTTGAAAAAACAAAGTCTAATTTAATCGTGTTAACATATGTTGTGTTCTGATATCTAAACATGAACACGACACGAAAATACTTTCGTGTTATCATGTTCGTGCTATCGGGTTATCGTTCTGTCATATGCTTCCACAAATACATTTTTTTGTGTATGTCTATGCCGTGTTATCGTGTTTCGTAGAAAATTGTCAACCCTAATTACATGTAGACTTTTGGGTATGTTTGTTCTAAACACCTGATTTTGGATCAGGGTCAAAATACCGTACGTGAGAAACCGAGCCGAGAAAAATTAAGACGAAGAAAAAAAACAAAAATAATAAAACCTAAACTCAAAACCCTAAATCTTAAACCCCAAACCCTAAACCTTAAACTCCAAACTCTAAACCCTAAACATTAACCTTAAACGGCAAACCATAAACCTTAAACCCCAAACCCCTAAATCAGGTACCTTAACCTTAAACCCAAAACCCTAAAAAAAACTAAACTCTAAACCAAACCTTAAACCACAAATCCTAAACCCTAAACCCCTAAACTGTAAACTCTTAAACCCTAAACCCCTAAACCACGACCAACCCCCACCAATTGCCCAAAAGTCTTCCCAATTTCCATCACTTTTGCCCATTTGATGACTTTGCTCACCCGACATTTTCGAGCGAACTAAAATAATAATACTTTTTAGAAGGGTCGGGAAAAATTGGATTTGAAGTACGACATTTGTTTTTTTATTTAACAAATTAAATTGAGGCAGAATAAAAATAAAAAATAAATAAAAATAGTATACACATTTAGCGTCGAGAGAAAGTATTCGGAAAAGATATATACATTTACCGATGAAATATCTCACCAATGTTAGGTGTAGTCGGCATTATGAATGACCTTTTTATCGGCGAGACATTTCGTTGATGAATGGTAAGTTTCGTACTAGCAATCGCTAATTCTTCGGTATTAATATTACCGTCCGCACAATACCAACTACTTTTATAGGTGAATAACATCTTTGATACGACTTTTACCCGTCACTAAACTTTGTCGATAAAAGTATTATTCCTAGTATTTGTGTCGTACGTAGCTAGAGCTGTCCCCTATCTCCGTTGACTGAGTCGTGTAGGACCATGAGCGCTTTAGGGTGATTGAATCAATGTAACGTATATGAGTAACAGTTGATATTTGAGGTAACATAATGTAATTTTTCAACATCATAATGTCCTTATTAATACATATATAGTCTCTAAAGTAATATGAAAAAGGTACTATTAGACTTTAAATCCCCTTTTTTGACGTAGTGTTGGATTACATGAATGACTTAATCTCTGTCCGAATTACATGACTAAATGGTATAATCTAATTTACAAATTCAACATTATATTTTTTGCGTTCTCTCATTCACCGTAACATATAGTATAATGTCATATTACATGCTACGGATATATACTACACTTGTACAAGTTTTATCATTTTTCCTTGCTTAATATTAAAATGTTATTGAAATTTGTTGGTGTAGAAGAGTATAAAAAAGTATCCATCGGTGGGAATGATTTTTATTTTCAATAGCCATAACAATTAGAAAGATTAAGGTGTCTTGCTCGTGCAAATAAAAAAAATATCTAATTATAGTATAAATTTTCAAAAGTAGAACAAAAACGCCTAGAAGTGTTCTTATAACAATAAATAATAATATATTCATAAAAAGAAGTAAACATATTAAGAGAAACAATAATAAAAACTTTACAAGAATTTTAGAGCCTCTTTGAGGTATACCTGACTGTTACAAAAAAAATACTAACTAATTATTTAAAATGTTTTTTTTACAACTAAGTAGCTCAAAAAATTATACATCATAATTATAGAAGGTCTATCCAAATTAATATATATAAAGATAATATTAAGGAAATGTTAATTCTATACAGCAGTATTCTCACGAGGCAGAAATTTATGAAGCGTCATGTGGAATTAGCCCGCGCACATCCTCCTCTTCGAGGTTGGATCAACCATCTCTATGCCCAAGTTCATTCCCAATAGCCTGCATTTGCACTGTGCATACGGACAACAGATGTTCCCTTACATCCGGAATGTATCATCGTTAAGGTGTCCAACTCAATATAGCACATCGAATGGTTTTCAGCTTGCATTGGTCATCATCAGGGAAACGACATCAATTCCCAAAGCAGCAAGGTCACGTAGTACGTGCCACGCCTTAATTGATGATGTCAAGACATGCTCGCTTACGTGCACAGAAAAACCAGTTGAATCTAATAGTCGACACACTCCAAGGATGGACGTCGCGTTCCGAGGGATGGAAATCCCCAGACCATGACTGTAAACACCTGATTTTGGCTCAGGGTCAAAATATTCTACGCGGGGATCCGAGCCGAGAAAAATCGAGATGAAGAAAGGAGCAATAAAATAAAATAAACCCCAAACCCTAAAACCCTAAACCCTAAATCTTAACCCCAAACCCTAAATCTCAAACCCTAAAATCCATAAACTTTAAATCCTATACCCTAAACCTTAAACCTTAAACTCCAAACCCCAAACCCTAAACCTTAACCTTAAACATCAAACCCTAAAACCCTAAATCTTAAACCCTAAACCCTAAACCTTAAATCCTAAACCCCAAACCTTAAACCCAAAACCTCAAACCCCAACCCTTAAACCCCAAACCCGAAACCCCAAACCCGAAACCCCTAAACACATGAGACTCATTTTTGGCCAAACATCCACCATGTCATCCATTTTCGTCCAAATTCCCACCATGACCCAAATCACTCCGAATTGGCACCAAAAATTTCCTAATTGCCATCACCATTTGACCACTTGATCACATTTGCTCATCCTTAGCCAAATTCTCTCCACTTATCATCAAAACTCCTCCTAATTGACAATCACCTCCCAATTGCCAATCACCTTTGCCCGATTGCTATCACATTTGCCATTCACCATGTATTGTCCATGTTTATCATCTATTTGGAGGAGCAAACTCTACAAAAGCAAAGGAGAGCTACGGTTAAAAAAAAAGGGAAGAAACGAAAGGAGTTTCTTGAAGGAGTTGTCGTAGCTTACGACATCAAGGAAAGAAAATAGTGAAAAAAGAAAATAAAATAAAAAAGAGAATAATAGAAAGGGAGAAGAGAGAAAAAAAACTCAAAGTGAGGATTTGAGTGATAGTGAGTGGGAAAAAAATAGATAGAAATTGAGTGAAGAAAAATCAACAATATCGGTTTCGGTTCCTCGTGAGGTATCTAAACTTCGAATAACTTAGGTATATCTCCTCTCGTGCTCGATATTTGTATTTATTAATGTGAATGAAGTTTGTTTCATCGATATTATGTGTTAATAGTTGTATATTGTATAAGTATCGTACTCGGTTTTAAGTTCGGTATAACTTTAGGGTCATTTTAGACATTTTTGAAAGTTATGGGGGTTGTTTAAGTCAAAAAAATAATATTTTCGAAAATGAATTAGGTCATTCCCAAACTTTGATGAAGGTTACAACTCGGTCCTTGGACTCTCGGGTCATTTTGGGACTTTACCGAGTGTTATAAACCAAACTAGAAAAGTTTTGGGTCATTTTTGCAATTTTTAAAAGATTTTTATAAATCAACTCGAAATTTTAAATAGTTGCATTTTGGTCCCTAAACTTTTCTGGACATCCCATTACTTGTCAAGGTGTCACAAATTAGTCCAATATGTTTCGTATTTTCAAAATCATTCATATACGTTTGACACGTCTTAAAATGACCCCAAAGTTAAATCACTCTTTTTTAACAGAATTAAGTTTATTCTCTCAAGTTGATTTATTTTAAATTAACTCAAAATTAAAAAGCAAATGCTTGTATATTGTTAACTAAAAAAACAAAATGCATGTCATCTCTTTAGCCAAGCATGATCAAATTGGACAATTCGGGTAAATCGGGCAAGTTGAAAAAAATATAAATTCAAAAGCAAACTAAAGTACCGAAAGGGCGGATTTTGAGATCGCGAGCTCATAAGACGTAATCAAACCCCCGAACTCGATTCTCTGGACGTAGACATTTCCAAGCCTTATGATGTTAATACCATGTACCCTAGGCAATTTTAGGATTCCGATTAGCCTTTAATTAATCGGTGGCGACTCTTTCAATCTTTTCGGTCTGGTTGAAGACCCCGCTCGACCGAATCAGTCACTCGCCAAGATCCGACATTTTCGAACGAAACAAAAATAAGAATATTTTCCAAAAAGGGTCAGGAGAAATCGGATCCGAAGTCCGACAATTTGGCGACTCTGCTGGGGGCCTCTTTTAGAGGGTTTAGGTTTTGTCATGTTTGCTTTGCCATATTATATTTTGCCTTATCCGTTTTGACTGATTGTTGATGCTTGCAGTATCAAATTTTGTCTAAAAAGCAATGTAATTGTAATAATTCAAAGAAAAAAATGTAAATTCTTGTTTTGCACACACCACGTTGGCTACCATTAACCGCTCGGACCTGGAGCACATTAATATCTTAGGGAGTTTAGTAGGGGAATGCACCCGGAGCGGTTTGGACCGCCGACACGCACCCAAACAACTCAACTCGATGATCAGAATGGGCTCGTGATCCTCTTTAGGGGGTGAGATTCCGCTGGTTCAGAGGACCTAGAAATTTCATCCATTTAGAACAAAAGTTCCACACTGTGTTTAACCTTTACCAGTTTTGTGTGTATATCCATTTCTGGGCCCAACTAATGTAAATGAGAATTCAGCCCAAGTATTTGGATACGAGATTGGCCCACAATTCATAAAGAAGATTCGACCCAACTGTTGTGAAGTATAAGTCAGCCCGACAAATGTAAATGGGAGTTCGGCCCATTATGTAAATGTGTTTTGGTTTGGCCCTAGATCGTGACATGTATAGGATTGAGCCTTTTGTATTATATATTTCAGAGTGTTGTAAATGTAATACGAAATTTACTAATGAAATTTACATTCTCGCACTTGTATTGCATTTTTCAAAAAAAAAAATGTAAGTGTTGTTCATTCTATCTCTTATACTTAGGACGTCTCACGCACCATCTTTGATAAGGATGAAGCAAAAAAAAAATTGCCCTGACATTAAGGTCATACAGTCCCCTACGGTCGAAATTGCTCGAATATGGAAAGTCATGACAAAAGGGAATCAAAAATACGTGAACAAGAAGATTGACGAGGTTCACGAACTCGTAAACTACAAAGTCAATTGGGTTCCCCTTGATGCCTTGTCTGAATTCTGGAATATGGAAAACGCATTTATGTGATTAACAAGAATAGAAGACGTTCCATTCAACACCTGCAAGTCTGTCTTTCGACCTAGAGGAAATCATCGGGGATAGACTCGAACAACCACCGTCATTCTAGCAATGTGGGGGCACCTTGGAAAAATGTGGGGGTAACGTAGCTAAGTTGAATGACACCGTTGAACAGTTCATACGAAGAACGATGTAAATAAAAAGATTTTCAAAATACATGTCCTCGACCTTCATTTGAACTAAGGAACAAGCAACAAATGCACTCAACGAACTGCGCCGTCGTGTGAAACGTCTTAAGGACTAGACTTTGATTAGTCAAAACCTTTAAAAGTATTTTTTTTTTTAAACTTTTGCCATACATGCAATCAAAGTCGATGAATGCAATGAATGGAACATAGAATTTTCAAAATCAATCATGCATGATCAATTGTGTATTCATCCTTCTTACTACGGTATTTTGGATTTAGGTTTTCGGGAATCCCTGCGACATTCGACGACTCCGGCACCTCAAGAACACGATGAGAGAATCATCCTACTAGAACAAAACATGCACGCCATGAGTTCCTACACAGTGCAGTCATTCGTTGGCATGACCTCCTAGGTCGAGCGAATTTTGTCTCTTCTGAGCTCCAGGCAGGCGTGACTACCACAGTATCCCATATCTCGTCTTCCCGAGCAACACTACTGTTGTGGAACCTCATCAATCCATGACAGGCACTTTTGGCATCCTGTCCAAGCTCCACCTCCCACATAGGGTCATCCTGACCAAGGCCCACCTCCCACATATGACCTTCCTACACCTGGAAGGACAAAAACACTTTTAGGACTGGGTTTTCATCCTAATTTCAAAGATTATGAAGTCGCCCAGAGGAAATATTTACCTGAAAGTTCAGGGACATTGTTGTTTCCTCTCCTCGCCGTTCCATTCTCAGGCCCACCACAAGTGATCTAACTCGATGACATTGATGCTCACGATGGCTTGTCAGACTTATTTTCAACCGATATCACCATTGGAGCTTTGCTCGATGAAGCCCCCTTAGGCCTTTTTATCTGTCCACTCACTAGTGAGAGACCCTTGCCAGATTCGACTCTATACAAATGATCATTCGATGATACGTGTTTGAGATGTGTGAATGTTGAAATAACTGAGCGTCTAATGGAAGAAATTCATGAAGGTTGTTGCGGATCACATATGAGCGTGCGAGACTTGGATACTTCTAGTTGACTGTGTTAGACACGTCCAACAGTGTCACCTCTATCAAGAGTACACAAACCAAATCCACGCGCCACTGCACGAGCTCTATCCCATGACTTTCTAAAAATGGGGCATCGATGTAGTCAACATGATTTCTCCTAATGGCGCCCAATGGTCATCAATTCATATTATCGGCGATCGATTACTTCACGAAGTGGGTAAAGGCTATCACCATGGTATCAATAACGGCAAATACCATTGAATTTTTCATCAGCCAGGACATCATCGTGCATCATGGGATAACAAGGTCAATCATCACCAGAAACGCAGCTCATCGCTCTGTGCCACGGGCAATTGTACCAGAAACGTATGGCTCATGCATTTAACAAAACGATGCACCAAAGAGAAATACAAGCGGGTGATCTAATTCTAAAAAATAAAATCCTTCGAGTCAATCCAGACTCTTGGGGAAAGGTTGTGCCTAAAATATGAAGGGTCTTATGTCGCCAAAGAGATTTTCAGCAGAGGAGTCATGATTGTTACTAGCATGGAAAACAAAGAACTCCCCAATCCAATCAACGTGGATGCAGTAAAAAAAATTAAAGAGATCGTAACCAGAAAGCGAGCCTCCAAAAATGAGAGAAATTCCCGCTAAATCGAAAACCCGAAAGGGCGGTTTAGGCAAAATTTAGGGAAGAGGGGCATGATTAAAAATTTCTAAAAGGGGAGATCATGGAAAAAGGAAATGAATCAAGTCCTTGCTAGGTTGAAAACCCAAAAAGGCGACCTAGCAAAAAAAAATAAGGGAACCGAGAGGTGCGGTAAAAATAAAAAATACCGTAGCAAACAGAAAGGAAATCAAGAGATGAAAAAATGGCTCAAAAGTGGACGACAGTGTTTCCCACAATAGCAATAAAGAGAAGGTGTGATCGACAGTAATTTGATGTTGCCTCGACAACTTGCATGGGTACATCTTGTGGACGTACCATGAATGACTTTAGGGAACTCCATTAAGAAGGACTCCAAAGTCGATTAATGAGAAAACATGTCGAGAAATCCGTGCAAGCAGTCAGACATCTCGAGAATGGTTTTTACCTCCAAAGTGAATTACAAGCTAATGAGCGAGGTCTTTAGGTGCTCAACCTCCACGAGTCATCATCAACAATCGGGACTTGTATATGTCCAACTTCCGAGAGTTAAAAAAACGACGAACGAAGCGTTTAGGTGCTCAACCTCCGCAAGTCATCAACAACGATTAGAACCTGTAGTTATCCAGCTTCTGGGAAAAAAATGACGAGCGGAGCCTTTAGGTGTTCAATCTTGTCAAGTCATCCTCGACGATCAGGACCTGTAGTTATCCAGCTTATGGGAATAAAAAAACGACGAGCGAAGCCTTTAGGTGTTCAGACTTCGCAAGTCATCCTCGACGACCAGGACATGTATCTATCCAACTTCTGGGAGAAAAAAAAATGAGCAGAGCCTTTAGGTGTTCAGACTCCGGAAGTCATCCTCAGCAAGTCACAAGCCGACGAGCAGAGCCTTTAGGTGTTCAGCTTCCGCAAGTCAACCTCGACGACTAGGACCTATAGTTATCCAGCTTCTAAGAGTTACAAGCCGACGAGCGGAGCCTTTAGGTGTTCAGCCTCCGCAAGTCATCCCCAACGAATCACAAACCGACAAACGGAGCCTTTGGTGTTCAGTCTCTGCAAGTCATCCTCGACGAGCACGACCTGTTAGCTTCTAGGAGTCACAATCTGATGAGCGTTTAGGCGCTCAACCTCCGTAAACTGTCATGAACGATCGGGACCTATAGGTGCCTAACTTCCAAAAGTTGCATGATGATCTTTGTCTACTATGTAAATAATGAATAAATAAGAGCCAAAATCAGTTATTTGTCTTTGAACACACACTCATGAGATTACTTCCATGAGTGTGTGTTCAAAGAGGGGCAACTGTAAACACCTAATTTTGGCTCAGGGTCAAAATACTGTACGCAAGGATCCGAGCCGAGAAACATCAAGATAAAGAAAGGAACAATAAAATAAAATAAACCCCAAACCCTAAAACCATAAATCCTAAATCTTAACCCCAAACCTCAAACCCTAAAATCTCTAAACCTTAAATCCTAAATCCCTAAACCTTAAATCGTAAACCCTAAACCTTAAACCCTAAACCTTAACCTTAAACCTCAAACCCTAAAATCCCAAACCCTAAACCTTAAATCATAAACCCTAAACCTTAAACCTTAAACCTCAAACCCCAAACCCCAAACCCTAAACCTTAACCTTAAACATCAAACCCTAAAATCCCAAACTCTAAAACCCTAAATCTTAAACCCTAAACCTTAAATCCTAAACCCTAAACCTTAAACCCCAAACCTCAAACCCCAAACCTTAAACCCTAAACCCATGGCACCCATTTTTGGCCAAACATCCACCATGGCATCCATTTTCGTCCAAATTCCCACCATGCCCCATTTTCTCCAAATTGGCACCAAAATTCTCTTAATTGCCATCACCATTTGACCACTTGATCACCTTTGGTCATCCTTAGCCAAATTCTCTCCAATTATCATCAAAACTCCTCCTAATTGCCAATCACCTCCCTATTGCCAATCACCTTTTCCCAATTGCTATCACCTTTGTCATCCACCATGTATTGTCCATGTTTATCATTTATTTGGAGGAGAAAACTCTACAAAATCAAGGGAGAGCTACGGTTGAAAAAAAAAAGGAAGAAAAAAAGGAGTTTCTTCAAGGAGTTGTCGTAGCTTACAACATCAAGGAAAGAAAAGAGTGAAAAAGAAAAGAATATAAAAAAGAGATGAAAAGAAAGGGAGAAGAGAGAAAAAAATTCAAAGTGGGGATTTGAGTGATAGTGAGTGAAAAAAAATAGATAGAAATTGAGTTAAGAAAAATCGGCGAATATCGGTCTCGGTTCCTCGTGAGGTATCTAAACTTCGAATAACTTAGGTATATCTCCTCTCGTGCTCGATATTTGTATTTCGTATTGTGAATGAAGTTTGTTTCATCGATATTATGTGTTAATAGTTGTATTTTGTATAAGAATCGTACTCGGTTTTAAGTTTGGTATAACTTTGAGGTCATTTTAGACATTTGTGAAAGTTATGGGGGTTGTTTCAGTCAAAAAAATAATATTTTCGAAAATGAGTTAGGTCATTCCCAAACTTTGATGAAGGTTACAACTCGGTCCTTGGACTCTCGGGTCATTTTGGGACTTTACCGAGTGTTATAAACCAAACTAGAAAAGTTTTGGGTCATTTTTGCAATTTTTAAAAGATTTTTCCAAATCAACTCGAAATTTTAAATAATTGCATCTTGATCCCTAAACTTTTTTGGACATTCTATTACTTCTCAAGTTGTTACAAATTAGTCCAATATGGTTCGTATTTTCAAAATCATGCGTATACGTTTGACACGTCTTAAAATGACCCCAAAGTTAAATCACTCTTTTTAGCACAATTAAGTTTATTCTCTATTTTTTATTTATTTTAAATTAACACAAAAATTAAAAAAAAAAATGCTTGTATATTGTTAATTAAAAAAAATGCATGTCATCTCTTTAGCCAAGCATGATCAAATTGGACAATTTGGGTAAATCGGGCAAGTTGAAAAAAATATAAATTCAAAAGTAAACTAAAGTACCGAAAAGACGGATTATGAGCTCGCGAGCTCATAAGACGTAATCAAACCCCCGAACTCGATTCTCTGGACGTAGACCTTTCCAAGCCCTAGGATGTTAATATCATGTACCCTAGGCAATTTTAGGATTCCGATTAGCCTTTAATTAATCGGTGGCGACTCTTTCAATCTTTCCGGGCCGGTTGATGACTCCGCTCGACCGGATCCGTCGTTCGCCATAACCCGACATTTTCGAACGAAACAAAAATAAGAATATTTTCCAAAAAGGGTCGGGAAAAGTCGGATCCGACGTCCGACAGTGACATTGTCCTCAACTCATTCAATGTGTCACCCTCTTCACATCACTTTTGTTGCTTCTCATGGAAATCTTCATTCCTTTTGGCAACAGAAAATTTTACCCTTCCATCAATCATTCTGCCTTTAAGTTCATCTTAGTTGCTTTTCACAATTTCGTATTGGCTTTATGTTTATGTCCTTTCATAGGGCACTCCTCCCTCGACCAAGGGAGACTACCACTACAAGAAAATCGAGCATGCACATCGGCAAAAATGTTTTGCTAACTGCATAAATACTGTTGTTAAGGCTTAACAGCGACAAAATCTTCGTCGCGGTAGCCCCCGTCGTTAATGGTCTATAGGTCGACAATTTGTCGTTGTAAAAGGCTTGCCGCTGTTAGCATGTGCCTCCCCACGTCAAATTTACAGCGGAAACAGGTTGTTGTTAAACACAGATGAACGGCGACAACAATTTACCGATGTTATAGATTACTCTTAGTGTTGACAACTGTTTGTCGATTTTTTGGTTGATTTTTTGGTTGATTTTTTGGTTGATTTTTTGGTTGATTCTTTTGGTTGATTTTAAGTTATTTGTGTTCATCAATGGTTTCTTCTCTACGTAGGTTCTTGCATGTTGTCTTCAACATCATTCACCAGTTTGAGGTTCATCCATGGCATCTTCGGTTCCAGCGAACGAGACGAGCTCCAGACGAGACCAGTCGAGCTTCGTCTTCATCCGTGGCTTCCTCGGTTCCAGCGAACGAGACGAGCTTCAGACGAGACCAGACGAGCTTCATCTTCATCCATGGCGTCTTCGGTTCCAGCGAACGAGACCAGTCGAGCTTCGTCTTCATCCAAGCTCCGACGATACGAGACCAGCTCGGTTCCAGACGAGACGAGACCAAGCGAGCTTCGGTTCCAGCTCCGATGAGAGTGAGATGCCGACGATAAGGAGATGAGAGGTAGAGGGATAGGGTGAGGGTGAGGGTGAAATGAAATGCAAATAAGGTGAAGTGAGGCTGTGAAGTAAATCAAAGTGACACTGTGAGGGCGAGGGAAGTTAAGAGCGGGAAACTTTTTGAAAGTTTTTAAAAACAAATTCACGGCAACAACAATAGTCGTCTATATAAACTATTTTACAGCAATAATTGAATTTGTTGTTGAATGACTATACTAATGTCGACAATATATTGACACGCAAACCTATTATATCATTTTCTCGGTACTTATGTTTTAACGACGACAATATTTATTAGTTACGACATACACCTGTTGATATTATAAATATATTTACGACAAAACTTTTCGTATTTAAATATGTACATTTACAACGGAAAAGTCATCTGCTACTAATGGAGTCATTTAACATCAAATGTTGGTCAACATTACACATTCATCAGTGTAAAAAATAAAGTGACGGCAAAATTTAATACTAAATGTATCTTATAACAATGGTAAACATATTGTGCCTAATAAGTAATAATAACGACAACAAAAACTGTCGACACAATATACATATATTTAACTACAACTGTTAGCGTCAACACGGAAGTTTCGTTGATGTTGCAACAGATTCTTGTAGTGTACCCTATCTCAAAAGTTACTTAGCAACTTTCTTTACTCCCTGCAGCTTTCTCAACAGCAGTGCAACCCCGTTATCCCCTTGAATACTTAGCATTCTTACCACATCAGCCAATATATACACCTGACTCCACTCTCTCTTTGGTGGAATCACTCCCATGCGGCAACATCACCATATATCCTTGAACTCTCACACTGAAAGGCTCATCGTGTTCATTAATGGACTTGGCCACACGACCCTATGAAAATCGTGGTAAATAGTTGAACCACGATGTTCAAATGTTCAGAGTCTGCAACATTATTTATCTTAGTACACTCGTGGGACGAGAACACCGCTCTGATACCACTTGTCACGAACTTGAAATTTACGAAGCATCCAACGGAATTGGCATGCGCGGTATCTACCTCTTCGAAGTTGGATCAACTGTCTCTATGTCAAGGTCGTTCTCAATAGCTCACAGTCGCGATGCGCATACAGACAACAAATGTTCCCCTTCATCCGGAATGTATCGTCGTTAGGGTGTCCAACTTAATATAGCACGTCAATTGGTTTTCGGCATGTATTGGCCCTCATCGGGAAATCGACATCAACTTTCAAAGCAGCAATGTCTTAATTGATGACACCATGACATGCTCGCTTACGCGCATAGAAAAATCAGTCGAATCTAATACTCGACAACTTTCAAGAATGCGTGTCATGTTTCGATGGATGGAAATCGTGGGACTGTGACAAAATTACAATAATTGTTCGGATTATGAACTTAATCTTAAAGATAATATATCAATCCATTAGCTAGTCTGAGTAACTTGATTCAATCTTCTACCGAATTTCTTCAAATTGAAATGGAAGGGAAGATTATTAATATGGTTGGATGGGATGCATACCATGTCATTAGGGGTTAAATTATTTTAGATCACTAATAAATTACAGTCTTACAAAGTAGTTATTTGAGCTTCTTTATTTTTCTCAAGTTTTAGATTTAAGATTCTCTAAGTATTACTTCGTCTTTTAACTAGTTAATTTTAAACAAAATGTAAAAAATTAAGATAAAATACATATATCACATTAAAACAAAGAACATCCTATATATATAAAAAATTTTAATAATAAATAAAATACATATATCAGTTTGTAACAATAAAATAAAATGCAAATACTTTAATGTCACGTACATTTTAAGGTTTCATTCAAAATTGACTAGATAAAAGTTGAGAAACACTTTTGAGAATTTGAGTCAATTTTTTTTCCCAGGTGACTTTAACACTGTGATTTTTAGGTTTTTTATTTTTTTGATAATTATGGATTAAAAAACCTCTAAAGGTGACAACTAATCACCCAAGTTCAATTACACAGCCAAATCTAGCTAACTTTAACAATTCGTGAAACAAAATAGCCAACAACGTCTTTTCAGAGAGCATTAATAGTTTCCTTCGGAGGTGAACTATGGATTTCCAACACTTGTCGCTGGTTGAGCGTCATACCCGCCATGATATCCGCTACCGCATTCCCTTCTCGGAAGATATGTCTGAACTTCATTCTCTCGAACTGCATCAACAAGTTCCTGCAATCCGCTATGATCGGCATTAGTTTTTGATTTTGCATATTTTCATCAAAGATTACCTTATGGGATGAGAGAGCGTCCGTCTCAAGGTGAATAGATTTTAGTCCGAGTGACTTTGCCAAAAGCAATCCCTCTCGGATGGCCCAACACTCTGCAGTGAGACTATTTGAGCAGCCCAAATTCCTTGAGAAACCTGCAACTCATTGGCCCCTGTAGTCTCGGATGACCCCACCGGCTCCTGCATCTCCTTGATTTCCCTTAGCAGCGCCATCTGTGTTAATTTTAAACCAATCCTTTTTTGGAGGAACCCAACTAATATCAATGGAAATGAACTCATTAGCACTGTCAGTCTCAAGATATACAATTTTGTGAAATTTAGCTTGAGATAAAGATAAAGAAACAACAGAAGAAAAAGCAGGCTTATCATTAAAAATAAGAGAATTCCTATTTTTCCAAATGTTCCATAGAGCATACGGAAAAAAGTATTTCCACTCTACTCCCTGAATATTAGCTCCCGATTCCTGACAACCCTTCTTGATCCAGTCATTCAAAGGGTAGTCGAGAGAATGCCCCAGATTTGGCGCCACAGTAACTGAGTTCCACATCTCTTTAGCATGCTCACACCCACGCAATGTGTGATCAATGTCCTCCACTCCAGATAAACAAATTTGGCACAGAGAGCTCAAATTACATCCCCTATGGTTCAGAAGTTTCCAGGTGGCAAGTCTATCTTTAAGGCACAACCAAATAAAGTACTGAATTTTTGGGATAGTCTGAATCTTCCAAACTCAATCCCATTGATTACTTACCTGACTGATTGTGTCATGACCTGCTAAAAGAGAGTATGCCGATGCTGTAGTGTAATTCCTTGAGTGAGTGACATTCCAAATTTGATTGTCCGAGGAGGCATTGGTCTTGTCCCCTGAAATACCTCGAAACATGTCCAAAAGTTTTTTGGAGAACTCAAAGGAGGTACTATCTAGATTTCACTCGTCATTCTGGAAGACATCTCCTACCATCAATCTGTCTTCTTCAAAGTTCAGTGGACCAAAAATTGCAGCTCTCAGAGGTTGATTACCCACCCAATTATCATGCCAGAATCTAATGTCCCTACCATTTGCCACCACCCACCATGATCCTAATTTAAGTGTGTTCATACCTTCGTTGATTGCTTTCCAATTACAAGACGTTTTATTCGAAGTAGTGAGGGAATTTTCATCCTGCTTAAACGTTCTGTTTCTAATTAGCACAGCCCAATGTGCCGTATCCTTCTTCAATCTCCATGCCAAACCACCCAGGAATGCTTTGTTACGATACAACGCCGACTGCAGACCAAGTCCCGCAAGATTTTTAGGGACTGCAGACCAAGTCCCCAAAAAATATATACGCCGACTTGATTTTTAGGGTTACTAAAACACTTTTATCCACATGCAACGAACATTAAATAAAAACGAACATCCAAGAGTTGTACTGTGAACTGTGAAGAGAAGTATTCTTTTCACACGCACGGAGAGTTGTACGGATTTACAACACTATTCCGTACTTTTATATATTTATTATATATATATATATTTATGGCAAGATGTACGGATTTCGGATTCCTTCTCCTCACACATGATATGGCACATGCAACAGTACTTATAAGCGTCCTTAAATAGGTACGAGGAGTAAAATTGGGGTGAGTTATTAAAATTGAAGTGGATAGACATGAAATCAGGAAATTTATCCGTTTGAACAAGTATTATACTAAAAATAAATAGTTAAATTAAAGAAAAAATCAGTTGGAACAAATGTATGATTTAAAAATATTAAATTGATTTTTTAATATATTTTTTAGTGTTAAATTTACATAAAATTAAAAGTCGATGAAAGACAATTAGTTAAACCTGTCAATAGTTAGGGTATGATACATGTATGTCAAATATCATAACCATACCACATATTTTTAAATTGCATACCATAACTAATACGGATACAATCACAGTTTTAACTGTATACTCATATTTATTACCATAATGTGAAATGTAATGGAACATTATAAATGTTATCTTAATAAATACATAAAGTTATGTCAAACAATTAAAACATTAAACATTAATATCATTCAACATTAGCATCATTCAAAATTAACACTAATATCATTTAACATTTACATCATTCAATTATAGTTCGCCTTTGAATTATAGATTCGTGAAATCTAAAAGTGAAAATTCTACTTCTGGTATTAGTATTTATTAATATATTAATATTAACTTATTGTTATATTTATATAATAATCATAGTTATAACTATGGGTATGACTAAAATACCATAACTATTACGGGTAGAAAATTCATCGCACCATAATGGTACGGTTAACCATATAAAATAATAACGGTTATAACCTTGGTTTTGAGTTTTTTACCGCACCATTGTCGGCCTTACAATTACCCCTCGTTTGTTAGTGCACCACGGGAGAAGGTTCATATAACGGCTCAAAGTACATTGAGCCATTAAAAATTAATTTAAATACAACATCACAACCCAATTACTATTGAGTCATTATTTTATTTTTTTTATGGCTCAAACAACTGAGTCGTAAAGTTTCTCTTACTTTTCACTACTCAATTTCAAGTGTCGTTAATATTTAATTAATTTTTCTATAATTTCTGCGGCCCATTTAATTTTGGGTCACAAGTTTTATTCAATTATTATTTTATTTTAACTAAAATTTCCATTTTTCGCGACTCAGTATTTTTTCTTGTCGTGATTATTATTTAATTTAAATATTTATAATGGCTCGATTTTTCTTTCAGTCATCGTTTGTTTATCTATAATTTAATTTAAATAAAAAATATATATTATTTGGAGCTCATTTCTTTCAGCCGTGAAAAATATTACTTTTCTAAAATGAAATTGTTTTTCACGACTCATTTTATTTTTTAGCAGCTAAAAGTCTATAATTTATATATAAAAAAATGTTTTTAACGACTCGTTTTCTTTTTGAGTCACTTTTATTTTTAACATTGATTTAATTTAAGTAAAAATAAAATATGTTTCGCGGCTCGTGTAACTTTCAGCCGTGAAATGACCAAAACATTTAAAAACAAAACATTTACGGATCATTGTGTTTTGAGTCGTGATAAATGTCCAATTTTTTTTTTAAATAGTAATTCACGTCTCATTGTGTTTTGAGTCGTGATACACTTTGTATATTTCCGACCTAAGTCTCATTCTCTGATTCTTCATAACGCTGTTCTTCTTCGTCGCGACCACCAGGTACGTTTCTTCTTCTTCTTTCTCTTCTTCTTTTTTCTTTCAATTTCTTCAATGAATTGATCTCCATAAGTCTTATTTGTGATACTCCTTGTTCGATTTGGCAGCATAATCAACTGAAGTCCTCCATCATCGTCACTCACCCACGACTCTCCGATTTCAGTAAGTTTTCTTCGTTTTTTGTTCAGTTTCTTCATTGAAGTCCTAATTTGTGCAACTGAAACCCTAATTTCTCCAATGAAGTCTGATATCAGGTTTAAATTTCAAATGAAAGCCCTAATTTGTGCAAGCCCTAATTTAGGTGTTTGAGTCTTTAATCTGCAGGTTGACATTATTAGCTATATTAAACTCAAATATGTTAGTTTTTTTCAATGTATATTAAACCAAAATGAAACATAGCCTGGACTCTCTAAATGTTTTATTTAACTTGAGAAAAAAAATAGAATTTATAGTGGATTGATGATGATGATGATGATGATGATGATGATGATGATGATGATGATGATGATGATGATGATGATGATGATGATGATGATGATGATGATGATGATGATGATGATGATGATGATGATGATAGAAAGTTGTGAGTTTAGTAGGAAATGATGAACACAATCTTCTTCTTTGATGAGAACAATCTTCTTATTTTTTCTTTCTAATGGACCGGAGACATTACCGTCCTAACTTTCATATTCACATTTTTTGTTAGGAACTTTAAAACTCGGTGTTTTGGATGTTTTAGTCTTGCCTGCGAATTGAGGTTTAATTTAATAGGTTAATTTACTTAATTGTTGTGCATATTATAATTTAAGTTAGTTTAATGTTTAAGTGTTGCATCTTATACTTTAATTTTTGGATGTTTTTACAGGATGGTCACATTCAACTTTCAGCAGCATCTAGTAGTGAACAATCTGCTGATGGAAGTCAAGATAACGATCAATCAAATGAATCGTCTTAGTCAAGACAATGTTAGGAATGAACAACTCACTACGGGAGAGATGGTCTTTACCGGCCGAAAATGCAATTCTTAACGGTTGGAATATCCAGGCGTAAAACTATTTTGAGCCGTAACATTAAGCGTCAGGAGAATTATCACGGCTCAATTTCATTTGAGCCGTGATAATTGCCGGCCCAAGCTAAAACCAGCCGCGGAAATAATTATCACAGCGCTTTTGAGTTGAGCCGCGATAATTATTTTCGTTATTTTTAAAGCCTTATTATTCACGGCTCATTTGCATTTGAGCCGTGAAAATATTTTCATTTTAAAAAAAATATGATTCGAGAGATCCCCATGAACATGTCCCAGCACCAACACAGTCGCATCCTTCCCTGAATCGCTCACACTCTTATATCTACCTCGAATCAGCGGCAGTTCCCTGGCGATGGAGTGCAAATGTGCACTGTAGACGTCTTCAATCTTCCGGTGCGATGCGGAGGCGGAGGTCTGCGTTTCATCAGAGGGGCAGGTGGCGATGGTGGAGACAGTGGGGATGATGGCTGCGAGGCGGAGGAGGAAGAGAGATTCGAGGTTCTGCTGCCTGGAGGAGATACCCGAGGTGGAAGGCGACACTGATATAGATTGGATGTCACTGTGCAGAGACCAATTCCATTGTTTGGACCTTGCCCACAACATGCTACCTTGGATGTTATAAAACCTGATATATAAACATTTAATGTTTGGTTGAACCTAAGTAATAACAAAATGTTTGACTGTCTGTAATGGGATGTGACATACCGAATGCTTGAGGATTCCTAATGAAGTCACCATGCATTTGTTGGGTGTTAGAGGCTATGAAGACGTCGGAACCGTACTTGGCGTTGAGCTGCTTCACCATGCGGAGGAGCTGAGGGTTGTAGAGAGCAGAGGCTCGTTGTAGTTCGAAGGAGCACTCTCCGTTCCGGCCACCTCTTTGGGCGAGCTCTGCCGGAACACAACCCATCGGGGCTGCTTTGGCGATGGTGCAACGACGATGAAGAGAGCAGTGCTGGCGAAACGGAGTGCAGCGACGGTTAGGGGGGCTGCTTTTGCGATGGTGCAGGTGGCGATGGTGCAGCGACGATGAAGAAAGTAGTGCAAATGTGCACTGTAGACGTCTTCATTCTTCCAGTGCGGTGCGGAGGCGGAGGTCTGCGTTTCATCGGAGGGGCAAGTGGCGATGGTAATGGTGGCTGCGACAGTGAGGGGGAGTTGACGAAGGAGATGAAAGCGAATACAGAGGAGATGAAAGCGAATACGGAGGGAATGGGGTGGGAGGCATCTCAAAAGGTTGGAGGCGGGAGGCATCTCAAAATATGTAGAAGGTAGTGGGAAATTGGGCAGTGGGAGGCAGCAGTGACATTGGGCAGTAAGCATGTCAAACGTGGGAGGCATTGGGCAGTGGGAAATTTAAGTATTATCACGGCTCAAGTTCAATTTGAGCCATGATAAATGGGCTGAATAAAAAAATAAATACGTATTATCACAGCTCAACTCCAATTTGAGCCGTGATAAAGGTAACGACAATACTATATTGAGCCGTTAAAATAACGTAATAATGACTCATTATCATTTGAGCCGTGATATTGAATTTAATTTCATTTATCACGGCTCAATACACATTGAGCCGTGATGTTAGCCGCTATTTTGCCCCTCTCCTGTAGTGACTATTATAACATATTATATTTTTGAATTAATGAAGCAAACTTACGGATATGAAATCTATTGTATGCAAAAATACAAATTTTGGTATGTAAACTTTTCACGTTGTATGATTATAATTATGGTATAAATTATTATTTAAAAAATAATAATTTTTGTGATTCTATAAAACGAGCCGCAAAAATTAAAATACATTTTATTTTTGGTGGCTCATATATATATATGAGGCGCCAAAAATATGGATTTAAAAAAAACGTGGCTAAACCAAAAGTGTCGTCATAATTATTTTGGCGGCACTTTTGATTTGGGTCGGGAATTATCACGGCTCATCATATATTAAGTCGTGATAATTCCCCTGAAATATCATATCACAACTCAACTTGTGTTGAGACGTGATAATTTAACGGTCTAATTATTCAGCCGTTAAAAATACACTTTCCAGTTGTAATTAGTTAGCTCTCACGTAGTTGTGGTTCTGTCCTTGAGTTGTGGTTCAGTAATTTTATAAATTTAAAAAGTATTTAATCAAATTTTTATTGAATAATTAATGAAACTGTCAATTATTATTGGATATTTTTTCAAATTTAATCCTAATTTAATATTTAATTATCAAAATAACTCTTCGATTTTCAAATTTCCTAAAATAACGCAAAACGCTAACCCCGTTCGCGTTTAGAAGTATATATACATACCCCAATTCCTTTCTCCAGCCAGCAGCCAAGGAGCATTCTCTCGCCGCCCTGACACCACACGTTGTCGGCGCCATCCCCAGCCTCCACCATCGTCGCCACCGCTAACAACTTCGTCACCATCACACCTGTCGTTGCCGCACACCCGCCAGTCTCGTGCAGTCCCACACCTAGGTGATCCAAAATCTTAATTTTTAAATTTGGGGTAAATTATTGAATTGGATAAAATTAAATATAGTTAGTGGTTAGAATGCATAATTAGTAGTTAAACCAGCCGCTACCTAGAAAACAAACTCAATAAGTTTTCATGGGTGTCCCTAATTTGAGGTTTGAGTTCTTAATCACGCTTTTTATGTTCATTTTTATAGCTTGCATTACTCAAAATAAGGTTAGTAACCCTAATTTATATTTAAGAAACTCTAATTAGGGAAACCCTAATTTGTGTGAAACTTAAACATCTCGTGAAACCCTAGTTTTATGTCCAATTAGGTTGTCCTTTATTTTTTTTTTCGAAAAACACATTTTATATTTGCATAGGTTTATGGAACTCATGGATATGGTTTCTTTTCCTGGGAAGATCCCTCCAATGTGCCATTATGGTAGAAGAGCAGTGCACAAATTTGAAGTAATGCACACTAAGTTGTGTGCTAAATTGGCCACTCAGACTAGGGCTGATAAAAAAAGAGCAGCTAGACCGAAATCCCGACAAGACCGTCCCGACTAGGACCGAGTCCAAGAGTGCGGGTTATTTTCTTCAAGGTCAGGCTCAGGCTCAATCTCGGGCTTTTTTCCCAAAAGACCAACTACGACACATCCGACCCGACTTTTATTAATACCCTTGCCCTAATGTGTCATCCTCCTGTCCAAGCAAATAAATCAAGCAGCTAGCTCCCCCGCCTCTTCTTCCTCCCAACCAGCTTCCCCAGTCCCCCATCCATATTCAAGTTACTGTGACCCAAAGTGAGCAACCATGCCCACGTCCTCTTCCTCCTCCCAACCAGTTTCCCCCGTTCATCTTCAAGTTTCCGTTCTTCTCCATCGAATTACAGTAAACCCTAACTTAGTCTCCTCCATCGAATTTCAATTCTTGTCAAATCCTCTACTATGGCATCGAAGCTTCTCGCCTCCGGCCTCAGTCGTACCGCTCACTGTCTCTCTCCACCGCGGCAGCCACCATACGAAAATTTCATCGCGGGAATATTCATGAAGGATGTTCGAATCTCAGGTCGCACACTGTCTCCTCCTTCTCTCACCCCACCCTTCTACCTCCAGCTCCCACCCACCTCCGACTTTTACCCTCCACCACGCCCCAGCCCTAGCTCAGCCGCCCACCTCCGGAAACATTCTCGAAGGTGAGCATGAAAATCGGTGATTGTTTTGTGTGTGTAGTAGATATCAGGGATTCCTGGCATGCTCTGTTATCAGGAATGTATTTGGGATTGTTGATTTTGCATCGTTTAGTTTTTGGACCGAACATTTTGGTCCACCACGCAGACCGGACAGAATCAAGTAAGCTTGACTCGAGCAGTTGTTTTTTTGCCAAAGTCGGTCTCGGTCCTTCAGAAGTCATGACCAAAATTTCGGTCTCAGTCTTGCCTACAAGACCGACCTCGCCCACCCATGATCACCTCTAACTGAGACTGCCGCGAAAAAGAATAGGGTTAATTACCTTAACTGTTACTTATGTTTGACCCATGTGATTAAAAGGTTACTCATCTTTTTTGGTGTAGCTGAAACGTTACTTAAGTTTGAAGATGTGACTGAATGGTTACTCCGTGAAGTTTCCGTCACATATTTCCGTTAAACTGTCACGTGACCTAGTTTAAAGACGATTCTACCCCCCCCCCCCCCCCCCCCCTTTTATGTTTATGGATTATGATGTAGTAACGGTTAGGTAACAAAATGTCCAAACTAAAGTAACCGTTTAATAACATTTAGAAAAATATAAAATGTCATTTAACAACTTCTCCACAAACATAAGTCACCACATTTGCAACCATTTCATTTTATTTTCTTCTTGAATATCTGATTATGTTTGATGAAAATCTAGCTAAATAAACATCAATTAGCATCAAACGAATTCATAATACATTCAGCAATTTTCTATTTTCTATATTTTCTCACTATCACTATTCCTATTTGTATCTGTCAAGGCAATATTTTCCTACTCGGTTGACACATCAACTTGATCATTCTTCTTTTCAGTTTCTGGGGAAGACTCATGTTTCTCTTCAGATGTCTGCACTTCAATATCACACCCAAACACCAATGTTGTCAGCCAGTTAATTGCAACATAAAACTTGTTCCTCCGGATTATCACACGCGTCAAATAGGCCGACCGCCAAATGAACCAGCTCACAAATCCTCCCATTGACACACCTTTCGTCTCCTGCATCCCAAAGTTGAGTTGTCAACCAACAAAACAAAACCTCCAATCACAAATAAAAAACAAACACTCACCTTGCTCTGTCTCAGATCCACAGAACTTTATACATTCCCACGGTTGTCATGCTTCCCTTATATCATGTTCACTGCAATTCAAAGAACAATGATCCAACAAAGAGTCTAGATTTGCCTAAATATATAATAAATAAATATCAGCGTTAAGAAGGACAATTCATTACTTGAGCCTAAATAAAAGAAAGAAAGAAGTCATTCATCAATACCAGCTGAAGTAAAGTTCTATGATATCTCCTGACATTAAAGTTTTCAACTTTACCAAGACCTAATTAAGAGATAGCAGCACAACATAAAATCCACCAATTCAGCAAAATATGAAAATCTATCCTTTTCGTTCAAAATTGCTTTGTATCTTCAGCTTATTCTCATAAAAGTTACTTTTTGTTCAAATCTTTTACTCATGTCTTGTTGTGAAGTTAGTAGTTAATACCATTACAACTGCAATAGAAAAGGGTAATTAGTATTTTCGACATTGAAAGATACTTTTTTTCAAAAATATTACTAATAATTCGTCTCCTCAGGCCCAAATAAGATAATGAGCATCTTAAAACAGTTTAAGAAGGGGCACAAGAGCAGTTGTACTGATTTCAGCAACTTTGAAATCTCCCTGCCAAGCCAACACAGAGGGTGAATCTGTGTTGCAGCAACATTGTTTCTGCTGCTGGTTGTCTACTATCTTTAGAACAACAACGTCAGAATTCAAGAATTCAAGGCACCCATCAAAAGCCCCAAAATCAACAAATCTGTATTAGGAGAAGAAGATAGAGGATGGAAGATCAAAAACCTTATGGACAGAGCGTCGAGCGCTTCTTTGGATCGTTGAGGATGGAAAGTCCGTGCTTGAGGACCTTGTCGAGCGGCGGACCTTGAGCTTACGGACCAGACAGAGGTACTCCTAAGCTCCGCCACCGCCATTATCGACCTCATCCGCCATTTCCTGTCCAGACCTACAAACGGAGTCAGACGATTGTCCAAAAATCAAACTCCAGACCTAAGAACCAGCTGCTCTTAAGTAGACAAGCTGTTTAGGGTAGTTTTAGAACTTCAAATTACAACTACATCACGTGACAAACACATGTAACTACATAACGGGAAGAAATAACGGCAGTTAGGTGATAGTAAAGGTTCAGTCACATGTGTCAACATAAGTAACGGTTGAGCTCAAGTTTGAACGATTCAGTCACATTGTCAAACATAAGTAACGGTTCAGATAATTAACCCAAAAGAATAATAAGAAGGTTGTTGTTGCACAACTCGTTTTTTGTGTAGTTATTTGTTTTAGATTGGTTGTTTAGAATGTGTCTTGTTTTGTATGTCATAACTTTGGTATGCTTGTTTAAATCAGATATATTATTTCAGAAGAACATGGGTAAATCTATTATCTAGAGAGCCAAATAATAAAATCCCATATTAAAAGAAATTAAATATAGAGTTAATTACCTCTATAATCATTTATATTTAATCAATATTAACTTTTGATTATTTATTTGTTTTTGTCTTTATTAAATAGTTATTTATATTTTAAAATGTAAGTACGTGGTAATTTCATTAATTAAATATTTATTTTTTTCATGATCAACACTTAACACACGTGATACTTTTTTGACTAATTTTAATGACGGTAAATTTGAGGAAATTGATTTTAATCAACACCACAAGAAGTCAAGAACCCATAAACTAGAAGAGGTAAAAATGAGATATTTTATTTAATAAAATATATGAACTCACTAATAGGAAGAAGTAATGATAATTAAAAAAATTGAACATAAAAGGAACAAATTTAAACATAATTTATTTAAATAGAGTATAATTTAAAATTTAAAATAATATATATAAATATAAGTGATTAAATAAAATAATTAATATTTAAATATAGTAATTAAGAATAGTAAACTACTGTCGCAGGAAAGGTGTCGCAGGAAAGCTTTCAGTAATAATTTATTGAGTGAGGGAACAGGGAAGAGTATTTTTTTTGTTCGAACAGTGAGGGGAGAGTTGATGCAGATTTCAGTAACGCGGTTCAGAGGTGCAAGACAGGTATGAATACGATGAGCATGCCTACTTTTTATGTGTGAAATAAATGTTAATAATAATAATAATAATAATAATAATAATAATAGGGTTTATATATAGTCCCCTGTCTCCATCAGTAGCGCGTTTCTTGATAATTTTGTGAAGAACAGCACACCAAGAGCTCTCATGCATAATGGTTGCAGAAATATCCTGGAAAATAGATGCGGCGATTTCACAATTTTATAAATAACAATTTATTATTAAAAAATTATAATTAAAATAAAATAATTATTAAATATAATTTTATAGAAAAAAATAGGAAATCACACCCTATATTTTATTTTTACCTCCTAATTTATATATAAAATTGATATAAATTATATCCATCAACAATCAAATCATTTTCTATTTCATGTTAGCATTACTTTCTACCATTTGTGTCCTGTCATATTTTCCATAATTAGTTTATTTAATTTTCTCTAGCTATATATATATAATTAGTCAAAATATTTAATAAGGGAATGGATGATATGTTTGATGAAGTCACGTATTTTGAGATTTGGCATCATCCTTGCAAGAACTTATAAGTTGGGTCGACAATAATTATATTTGGAATATGAGTTTTTATTTTGCGATCAGAAATAACCGATACACAACAAACATTATGTAGGATAGCTATTATATATCTATCATCATCCTTGAGTAATGAATCTATAGCTAAACATATACACAAGGGTTTATGTTATATATATATATATGTGTGTGTGTGTGGTTTATTGTATCATATACTCAATATTGTTAGTGTTATTTATATCGTAATTAAAATATGTATAGACTATTTATTTTAGTAAGTATATAATTAAAATTTTACCTAAATCATTTTATCATTTCAATCAAATTATAGGAAGTCAAGTTAAATTTAATTATATACCTAATTACAAATTCAAACAAAATAAAATATGTATATAATTGAATTTTGTCATAAATGATACTAATGGTGTTGAGTTTATACTTAGAGAATCCGAGTTGGATTTTTTAAATCAAATTTTCATACCTCAACCTAAGGCAAAACACATAGGTGAGTTGTTTGGATCACAATTCATATATTTGCTCACTCTAATCATTTATTTTTTTTACATAATTATATTTTAATTAAACCTTACGTCGTCGGAAAAAAAACTAATCTATCATAGGCTTGTTCATTTAAATTGGTTCGACTGAACTGGTCTAGTTCGAACCGGTTCAGCCGAACTAGTATCAAAACGAGACCATTGCTTTTAGGCTAAAGTAGACCAGTTCAAAATAGTATCAAAAATTCAGTTCGAATCGACTCGTTTTTTGATACTGGTTTATACTTAAATTTAAATCAAACCACTTTAAACCTATATAATTTAGAACCAGTTTGAAGCAAAATCAACTAAACCGGTCTGAAATTAAACCAAACCTAGAGATGTCTTCAATAAACCAAACCTAGAGATGTTTGGACTCTCGTATGTTGATGTTGGATAGGATTTCAGTTGGTTGTGGAACAGATTTTCAATCGGTTCAGTGTGTTTTTCAGTCGGTTCAGTGTGTTGGACATGATTTTTAGCCTGTTCAGTTTTAGTTTGAATCAGACTATTTCCTAACCAAAATTGTTATTAAAAAAACAAGACCAAACCAGTTCAGACTGGTTCTAAATCGATTCGAACCAGACCAGTTTTTTAACCTAAACCAAACTAGTTTTTTTAGAAACAAAAAAAATACTGTTTTTTTACAAACCAGACCAGTTCAATTGTGAACCGGTTTGGGGTCGAACCGATTCATGAACAAGCATAATCTATCAATACATTGCCTGAGATGCACGTATACCTATTTTTCTAATAAATAAATAAATTCTATACTTACTTTTCTAAATATTTTTTAATCTTAATTTTTAGATAAAATCTTATTATTCCCTTTTGTAGTAGAATAATGAGACTATCAGTAAGTATTTGGGAAAGCTTCGTAAGTATATATAAAGACACAATCTAATCATGATACAAAATAATTGTATATTATGCGTAGAAAGTTAATTTACGTACGTGATGCACAAATAGATAATAATATGTTTAGATATCTATTCTACCAAAAGAAACATTATTCGTCCATGTCCGGTAGACAGTAATTGGTCATGTTTATGCACAAACGGGATAAACTATACTAATGGATACAAATGTGTGAAGAGTTTGAATAATTTCAAAGGTATTAAATAAATAAATAAATTACCCCTAAGCTAATGATTTTTAAGAATAAATAACGACTACAATGTCCTTAGGAAATAACATGGATAAATAGTATAATATAATTTTAGTTTGTTATTGAGTATAAATAATTTCTATTACTAGACAAACTTTTCCCTTATTGTTCTTTTTTTTTGGTCAAATCCTTATTGTTCTTTTTTTAGACCCTTATTGTTCAATGTAGTGTTTTTTGCCACTATATGTAAATATTTGCAATAGAAGAGTGCCGAATTCAATATTCATTATCGATTAGGTTATTGTGTGAGTATATACATATTACATAGTATTACTCATCATATATATATAATCATTTTATTCAGCTATGGGAAGCTGCGTACTAACTTCATCAACCAACATCTATCTATCTATATATTGTCCTCCATTACTTCATTTCACTTCCAAACTCAACCAACTCAACGTAGAAGTAGCAGAAAAAGAAGAAGAAGAAGAAGACTGAACACTCCTTCATCAGCCAATGGTGAAAATAGTGAAATCTGAGCAGAAGACCCGCCGCCTTTCATCAACGGAATCTTCATCGGCGGCTAAGAACAGCAAGACGAAGCTGAAAGGCGTGAGGATGAGGAGCTGGGGATCATGGGTATCAGAGATCAGGGCGCCCAATCAGAAGGCGCGAATATGGCTCGGTTCATACTCGACTCCAGAAGCCGCGGCTCGAGCCTACGCCGCCGCCTTGCTTTGCATCAAGGGAACAGCGTCTGCCGCTTCAAGCCTTAACTTCCCTATGTCCTCCTCCCAGTACCACCACATTCACGACGACGGCAATCCCATGATGTCCCCGAAATCCATCCAGCGCATCGCCGCCGCCGCCGCCGCTGACATACCACCCCTGCCGCCGCTGGCCCCATTGCTTCCTTCTGCCACATCCTCGCCGTCATTGTCATTCTCCTCGTCGTCAGAGAATGATTTCTCCATTCCTTTCGTCGACTTCGTGAATGAACCGATTTCCGACATCGACTCGTGGTGCAACTTTGAATCGCCCAAGTTTATCGACCTAATGACGGTTAACGAGATGCAGTTTGACTTTGTTCCTTCCACTACAGTGGACGATTTCCTCTACGAGGAAGGCGATATTCAGCTGTGGGACTTTCGCTAATAATTTTATTTTTTTATATTATATATATAATTTTATTCATGGGTTATTTTTAATTTACTGACAAATAATGAAATATTTGTATGATACAGCTAGCGCATTCGATTGATTGTTTTAGGAGGAAAATCACATGGGGTTTGACATTTTCTGGACTCTATCATGTGAATCCTAGAAATACATGTACTTTCTTTCAATTATATATATATTATTTACTGCATACAAGAAAATATTAGTCTTTGGTTTACGCTGTTTTTGTAATGTCTTCCTTAAACAACTTCATAGCCATATGATTCTCAACATAAAGGGAATAAATATATATGAAAATACAGTGATCACAAGATTATTTAGCTACGAATATTGCATTAATTAACTAAATGTATGTAATAATTTTTCAACTCTATTGTGATTTAACATTAAGCTATACAAACAAACAAAAATTTTCCTTTCCCTTAATAATACTAAGATCACTCATTACTTAAAATCACAAATTGCAATATTGAAAACTTTACTCTTTAAATTATACTAGCTTTTATTCAAGAATAGATAATTTTTTTGGAAAAACAGAAAAAATCCAAAACATATTTTATACAAAAACTGTAATATATAATTGTTTTAAAAATGAGGAAAAATTCTTCAAACGAATCGGGAGCCAATTGTAAGATATGAAAAAAATTGAAGGGTTAAATTATAGTATTCTTAAAAATAATTTGTTATTTTTAAAATATATTATATTAATTTTGAATGTAAAATCTGACGAAATGGATAACTTGGAAGAAGTAAACTCGATTGATGATTAAGTATGAATAAATAATTTTTAAGAAAAAAGCAGCTTAAACATTCAGGGATAGAGTTGTAATTTTACATGATATAATAATAGATACATTATATATATATATATATATGGGATTATGGGAGTGTTGTCCCTTGAAGACTTTCTCCAAAGTAAGGTGGACCTACCTATGATTCACTATTCTTGTGCAAGCTTCGCGTCACAAACTCTGCTGTCGCATGATTTCTACTTAAAGTTTAGAGCAATTTGTAGAAAAGAATAGAGGAAGGTAGTAAATAATGTGCAAATTCACATTATATTTTATAAGCGTATTATAGTTTTGTATACTTTGTAAAAAAATAATAATATATATGGATAAATCTACTTGTACCGAAAGTTTTTTTTAAAAAAAAAAAAAAAAAAGAAGATAAAAGAATCTCCATTCCTTTTATGACGGGTTCTGTTTGTATTATGGGCTAAAATGTTTTGCTGATTCCGTTTCCTAATATTTTTGTCAGGCCCTTATTGGGCTCAAGTGACCCCTCCATGTAAGTTGGAGGACGGTTTGATTCCATCAAATAAGTAGAGGAAACTTTCGAGCACTAGTCCATATCTTTCTCATATGCTTTGTCCAGGAAATAGTATTTGTGCGGGTGATAAAAAAAATACTCTCGACCATACCGGCCCGACTAGAATCGAGACCGAGTTAACATTTTTTTTTCTTCAAGGTTGGACTCGGGTTTTCCTCCCAAAAGTCCGACTAGGACCGGACCGACCCAATTTCAATGAAAATAATCCTAGTTATTTTGCCGTGCCGTTCTTCTGTCCTCCAGCATCTCAATTCAGGCCAGAGACTTCTTTCTTCTATTCTCTCCTCTTTCTCACTACATATCTCTTTTAGTGCTCCCTGGTTCTACCGTGTCAACGGTCAAACCCTAACTCACTTTAAAGGCACAGACTCACTTGATGAAGTCTTTGACATTTTCTGTCGTGGGATCAACCTGTTTGGTCCTTTTTGGGACCATATTGTTGAGTACTGGAAGACAAGTGAAGAGACGCCTGATAAAGTTTTATTCCTCAAGTATGAGAAGATTATGTGACAACCGTGCGAATAACTCCGACGTATGGCTTGTTTCTTAGGGTTTCCTTTCTATCCAGATGAGGAGTCTGGTGGCCAGGTTAATGAAAACTTGAGGTTATGTAGCTTCGAAAATTTCAGCAAATTGGAGGTGAATGAGAGTAGGAGAACTTCATCTGGGTGAAGAAAGTCTCCTATGTACTTTAGGCGGGGAGAGGTGAGAGATTTAACCAATTGTCTCATTCCAGGAATGATACACCAGCTAGAGTCTAGCTCTGGTTATCTATTTCTTCATCTCTTCACAATTCATACTATGAGAGATGCAGTGAAGTCAGAAGAAGACGCAACTCTATTTTTTTCAAAAATTTTGGTCCAAGACCGAGACCGGCACGAGTCAAGCAAGACCAACTCATACGTTTTTTTTTACCGAAGTCGATCTCGGACCTTCAAAAGTCAAGATCGAAATTTTAGTCTCGGTCTTGCCCAAAAGACCGTCTATTTCCACCCATGCTCACCCCTAATTTCTTCTTCTTCTTCTTCTTCTTCTTCTTCTTCTTCTTCTTCTTCTTCTTCTTCTTCTTCTTCTTCTTCTTCTTCTTCTTCTTCTTCTTCTTCTTCTTCTTCTTCTTCTTCTTCTTCTTCTATAAGAAATATAGTTAAGGTTTTTCTACTTATGTAGATTAATATTATACTTAGGTTTTGAATTTGGGCCTTCATTCATCTATTTAAGACTTTTTTTTTAAAACAATTTTCGAGAATGGTATCCAAGTTGGGATTAAATCTGTGCAGGTTGAACCAATATTTTTTACTATTTAGGTTGGGTATTTAATTTTTTAGATTGTATTTTCTTCATAAAGATATCTGGAAAAAATACGAATAAGAAGAAATAATTATTGTTACGGATTTCCGGGTCGATTTGGATAGAAAATCTAAAAAATGCATACTGAAAATCAAATTAAATAAAAAATTATCTCGATTGAACAATGTTTATATAACTCTTTACGAAAATTAGTTGGACAACTAAATTAATATTTATTGGTATTAATTGATTAATTAATACAATATATAAATTTATATATGTATTAATGGTAAGACCGATCCTCGTGGTCTTTAAAATGTGTAGATCAAATCGGTTCAAAAATCCAAACCAAACAAGCAAAATCGGCCGTAAATAGAACTGTATACTTTCGCTTCGATTCGGTTTTCACCATATTTTTTGACCATACAGATTTTTCTTTCAACTCTACTCTCAACCCGATAAAACAAGCAAACCTATGCCTCCGGGGACACTAAGAAAATCACCAAACAAATCGAAGAAATGCACCACATGAGGCAAGTGACATACTGAGGACCCCACATGAACCACCTATGAAGGGAGCCATCAAGATCAATTGTGATGCCTCATGAGATGCTACAAACCAAAGTAGAGAATTGAGAATAACAATAAGGGACTAGACTAGTGTTGTTGTTGAGGGAATGAATCCCAATGTCACACACAGAAGGGTCGATGTTCATGAAACAATGGCAATCCACGAGGGTGTTAGACTCACGGTGGAAAAAGGTTGGCTAAAAGTGATTTACAAATCAGACTCGACAACGATCATCAACAATTAAACTAACTGGGGACTAGACAAAACTGGATAACATCAACCATAATATCCAACACACTTCTAGGGTTGCACCCCCATAGAACATTATTAATATACTCCTCAGCAGATAAACACGTTTTGTAGATAGGACTCAAAATGCAACCCAATGGTTTAGAAGTTTACAAGTGGTCAGTCTATTTTTTAGGCATAACCAAATGAAATATTGAATTTTCGAAACTGTAGGGATTTTCCAAACCCAATTCCAGATGATCTTATTTTGATTGTTCATCTGGTGACCAACTAACACTGAATAGGCGCTCACGTTAGTATATTGGCACGAGTTAGAGATAAATCAAATTTGTCTATTCTTGGACTCCATGGTAATGTCACCCGGGGTGCCAAAGATAAGATGAAAAGTTTCTTTTAGAAGAGTATAGAAAATTTCCTCCAAGTTCCATGTATATTTCACAAAAATGTCCCTAACCATCAATTTATCTTCCTCTTGTTTAAGAGGATCGAAAATGTAATATCAAAGGGTTTTATTTCCAACCCACATATCATGCCAAAATCTAATATCCGACAGCTAACCACTACCCAACCTGATCCCAAGTTAAGAGTATTCATACGTTATTGAATAACTCTCCTATTGCAAAGGGTCTTTCTTGATCGACGAATACATGGAGGGATCATTCTGTTTGCAATGATGACTTTTGTTAGCTTGGCCCAGGGATTGAATCATTTTTGAGTCTCCAAGCAATACTTCCTAGAAGAGCTTTGTTTCTCAGCTCAAACGTTTGAATGAAAAACCCTTCGGTCTTTTTTGGTTAAGTGATTTCCTCCTAACTAATGAGGTGAAACTACCTTTTCTGATCCGTGGAGCCCAAAACGAATTTTATGTTGATTCTATCTAGATTTCTGCAAACAAATTTTGAAAACATAGTGCATTGCATATAATAGAATGGGAATAAAGACATACCATACTTGCCCAAAGTAACTCTACCAGCCATGGTTAAGGGATTTAATCTCCAATCCAAGAGTTTATTGCGAACTTTAACAATGACAAAGTTAAAGGAACAAACCTTAGCGTTTGACAAGTCTAAAGAGAAGAGTATATTTTTTATTCCCACTCAAGTTCGTCATACGTCTTCTCAATGTCAGTTTTTAAAATTATGCGACCTTTTTGTCTTTATATTTTTAGAATAATGAAACACTTCTCTAAGCAAAACAACATTAACAGAGCCCCTTTAACTCGACATGAAACTAGACTGAAAGGGGAAGATAATATCTTATGAAAATGTCTTATTTATTGACTAAAATCTTGGAAATTACTTTGAAAATGGTATTACAAACACTACTGGAGAGTTATTAATTAACGACTCAAAAATCTAATTTTCACGGCTCATTAATTGAGCCGTTAAATTTTCACGGCTCAACAAAAGTTGAGTCGTAATATAAAGTGTCAGGATAAATATCACGACAAATTTGTCAGAGCCGTAAAAATTAACGGCTCAAATAAATGAGCCGTGAAAATTTTTTTTTTTGTTATTTTTAACGGCTCATTACGATTGAGCCGTCCAAAATATACATATTAAAAACAAATATGGTCTTCGTTTTTTTCTGGAGTCCACCTCCGACCGGTCGTCGTCGGTGCTCATCCTCCGACATCCTTCTGGTCAGTCGAACGGAGACGAAGGGAGGCCGTTCAGACTGTCATTGCTTCTCTGTTCGTTGCCCGTTCAGATTGTCGTTGCTCAGTCTGCTCGATCCAACAATTGGTACTCCTCCCAGTGGCGAACCCCACGTTGGGGAAGAAGACAACTTGTGAAAGCTCCAGTCGAGGCACAACTGTAGTGAAGGCTCCAGTCGAAGCATAATTGGTGAAGGCTCCAGTCGAGGGGAAGAAGACAAAGCGGGAAGGCTCCAGTCGACGGGAAGGCTCCATGGACGGTTTGCTCCACGCTGCTATTGTTTTAAGGAAAGTGAAAAGGCTCATTGCTTAATAAATAAAGTAAAGACTCATTTTAATAAATAAAGTAAACGCTTGAAAGCTCCAAATTGAGGCGGGAAATAATCTTTTGAAAATTTGAATTGCCACGACTCAAAGTAAAACGAGCCGTGAAAAATAATTATTTTCACGGCTCAAATTATAAAGAGCCGTTAAAATGTCATTTTGAAAATGAATTAATTAATTTAATAAGGGACGACTGAAAAAGTTGAGCCGTGAAAATTGATTTTGATTTAAAAAATAATCAATTTTCACGGCTCAAAGTGTAAAGAGCCGTTAAAATGTCTTCTGAAAAGGAATTAAATAATTTAATAAGGGACGGCTGAATAAGTTGAGCCGTGGAAATTAATTTTAATTTTAAAAATAAACAATTTCCACGGCTCAAAGTATATGAAGCCGCGAATATTTAGCTAAATTTTTTTTTCGCGGCTCAAACATTATTGAGCCGCGAGTTTGAGCCGTTAATTTACCCCTCTCCCGTAGTGAAAGGCTGATTAGTATGAACTAGGAGACTAACTCAAGTTTATTACACTTGGGGATAAGACAGAAAAGAGTTTCATTCTAACTTTCAAAAATGCTATCTTTATTGAAAGAGTCAGTGATAACATTAACTAATGAGCTACCGGTGTGACACCACATCTTCTGGAGAAGAAAAAAAACGGATAGAAATGATCGGAACCTGGAGTTCCGAAAGGTTTTAGGTCTCAAATCTCTCTCTTAATGTCATCCAACGATATACTTTTGTTTAAAGCAAGAAAATGAGAGTGATAAAGATTTTCTCTAATTGTCAAGATGGGAACAAGTTAATGGGATTTAACTTTAGAAGTGGTGAACAAGTCTGTAAAAATATATGTGAAAAGCAGATTGAATACTAACAGTATTAAAAATTCAGTTTTCAACATTGTCTTTAATAACGAGATCTCATTACCTCTTATCTTAAGCGGATATACAATTATATATGCATTCGTATAAAATTGAACTATTTTCATTCTATACTTACAAATATGCATGATGGATCTGTAGTGAATAGTAACATATATTAATTTTTGCAATAACTTTATATATATGTATTGCAATTTTCTGTGTTGATCAGAATATGATAAAGTCGTATTTACACCTGATCTAATAAAGTATTTGGTAAAACAGAGTAAAGATGCTTTCGCTATTTTTGTTCGAACGTGACTAAAAAAGTAAAAAGTGTCATTATGTATATTTAAGGAACAATCCATTATCCATACACACAACTCCTAAAGAGGGCAACTCGAGCACTGTGCTTTGGTTTAAGGGTGAGCATCAAAGACTGTTAAATTGAATTTATTAAAAAATTGGTCCGAGACCATACTGAATAGTCTAGTTCGAATTTAAGATCGAGTTAATACTGACGAGTTTTTTCCCTATAAATCAAGCTCAAGCTCAGTTCTTTTTCTTCCAAATTTCTGAATGGACAGGCCTGACCCGACTTTAGTTGTTAACATAGGAAAACCTAAATTACTAAACGCACTAACACAACACTTTAGTTCGAAAACTAGGCTTATCCTGATAGATTCAGATTCCATTTTTCGTTCTCCTTCCAAGTCCCCACGCCAATCTTTCGGCGCCACCGCCAAAATGGGAAGCTCTGGAGGATATCCAAGTGCAAGAGCACTATGGAATGCCCTGGAAGTGACCTACGGTGTAGGAGGGGATGACCTACATACGTACGATCTACACGTCAAAGCAAGCGAACTACAACAAGGAGAAATGCCTGTGGAACACTACTTCAACATACTGCAAGGGATTTGGTAAGCAAAAGATTGACAACACCCAAATCCAATGAATTATGAAGAGGATATCACAATATACAACATAGAACGTCAAGAAATATGTTTATTTCAATATTTGGCAGGACTCAATAGTATATATGAAACAATCAGATGAGAGATACTCAAAGAGGAGCCACTACCTTCAGTCGAACGGGCATATGCACAAGTCCTACGAGAGGCAGCCAGAACCGACATCCTCAACTAATCGACCATCAGAGAAACATCGATTGGAAGTGGTCTCACGGTCAGAGACATGATAACAATTAGAATTAGGGAAAGCACATGCAGTAAAAGGAGGAGGATGATACTGACTGGAAGACGACGGAAAATCCCCAACAACACCGTCCCGAGAAGATCGGGCAAAGCAATCAGAGGAGAGGAATAAACTTAGGTGCTCTTACTGTGGAATGAGTTGACAAACTAAAGACATGTGCTTCAAGCTCGTTGGGTATCCCGATTGGTTAGAAGACGAACACAAAAGGGTCGCCGGGAGAGGAAAATCAGCCACCGCTGCGACTAACCTAGTGACCACCATTGACGGCAGGTGCGATCCAGGAACCGAAGCATACATAGGAAAAGAAACCTCAGTTGCGACTCAAAGAGATGTAGGTGAGTCTCGGATCGCAAGAGGGAAAAACGTGGTTTCGGGATACCTGACTGCAAGGAGTAGAGAAATAAGTGACAACAAACCCTACAAAAATTGCAAAACTGAACTTATGGTTTGTGTTGTACAAGAACTTAACCCTAATAAATGTTCTGAGTGGATATTTGATTGCGGAGATACAAACACGATGACTCATGATGATCGAGATATAATCTCCTAGACCACTCCACACAAAGAAAAAATTCAAACAACAAATGGAAATATTACACCCGTATTGGGTGCTGACACTATAAAAGTTTCTCCAACTTTGAAAGTGTCTAATTATCTCTATATGTCGGCACTGTCGTGTAAATTATTATCTATTAGTCACGTTACTAGAGAATTGAAGAGTACAATGCTGATATGCCCAAATTGTTGTATTTTACAGGATATCCGGACGAAGGAGGTTATTGGGTGTGGAACTGAGCGAGATGGACTGCAATATATGGATGAGGTGACACAACAGGGGACTGCCTCACAGGATCGCGGGACAACTCAAAGATAGTTATGGTTATGGCATCGTCGGTTAGGACATCCATCCCTCAATTATCTTAGTATTTTATTTCCTAGTTTTAAGAATAAGAATTGTGATCCATGCGAAACATGCATTTATGCTAAAAGTCATAGTCCAACTTTTCCAATGAATAATACTCGTGTGAATTCAGTCCTTGAATTAGTTCACTCTGATGTCTAGGGCCCTACCTTGAATTCCATAAATAATCGTTTTGGGTATTTTTTGATGTTCATTGATGATTATTCTAGTATGACTTGGGTATATTTCTTGAAAAATAGGTCGGAAGTCCCAGATAAATATATATCCTTCTATATCATTGTTCATACCCAATATCAAAAACAAATTCGCATTTTTCGATCAGACAATGGGGGGAATATGTGATCAAACTCTCACCCAATTGTTTCACAAAAAAGGCCTTTTTCACCAAACTATATGTCCAAACTCCCCACAAAAAAAACGGAGTTGTTGAGCATAAAAATCGTACTATCTTAGAAATCACTCAAACCCTCAAGCTCGAATCTCATGTGCCTCAGTATTTTTTGGCCAGAAGCAGTAGCCACAACCACATATTTGATTAACCGACTACCTACTAAAATCCTTGATTTTCGAACTCCGTTCCACATATTATCTCAACAAACCAAAACGTCCCCATCCTCTAACCTCATACCGAGAGTTTTAGGGTGCTTTGTATTTGTTCATATCCCAAAATATGAAAGCACCAAATTCAACCCTTGCGCTATCAAATGTGTCTTTTTCGGGTACAGTCATCATCAAAAAGCGTATATGTGTTACAATCTAGTTACATGTTGTATCTATACTACACTGGATTACAACTTTATTTAAACTGAGTATTACTACACACTCCAACTTCACGGCGAGGGGGAGAACCACCATACTGGTGATTATGACCGTTTAAGTTTGGTTAATATGTCTGACCATCACCAGAATTTGTCCAATGCTGACCCAAAAGAACCAAATATTAGCTCTGATGATATAACCTCTAAAACATAAGGACGACCCATCAAAATTAGCAACACGTCCCAAAAACCTCTGACATCTGGAAATCTTGAGGTATGTACTTCTCCCAATGTAATAGATCATCAAGTTCCCATTTAAGAAGTTGATTTTTTAGATAGACTTGAAGAAGTAATAGAAGTACAAGAGGACTCTAGGAGATACAAACTACCTCCACGAACAACCAGGGGAGTACCTCCCAAGAGGTACTCACCAGATCACAAGTCGAGCAAACCACGATATCATGTGGAGCAGTGGAGTATTGAATGCCCAACTTGCATAGTATAACTTCAAATTTCTTCCTTGTAACAACCTTTGTGAGAATATTTGTCAGCTAGTCTTCTGATCTTACAAATTGCAGTTCAACAGTACCATCTTCGATCTTCTCCTTTATGAAATGTTGATCCACCTCCACGTGTTTTGTTATGTCATGTTGGACTTAATTTTCTAAAATTGCGATTGTCGCCTTATTGTCACCCATCAACCGTGTCGGGAGTCTTAAGCGAAAACCAATATCACCCATCAACTTCTTTAGACATAGGATTTCTGTGATTCTCTTTACAATTCCCCTGAACTCTGCTTCTGCACTGGACAATGCCACCACCTTCTGTTTTTTTACTGCTCCACGTGACCAAGTTTCCTCCTACTAGGGTAAGGTACTCTGCAGTGGATATTCTATCGTTTGGGTTACCAACCCAATCCACATCAGTAAAGGCCTCAACATCAAGATGCACATTTTTTCTGAATACAGTTCCATTTCCTGGTGTACCCTTGAGATATCACACTATCCTCATGGCCGCCTCCATGTGATCTTCCCGAGGTTGGTGCATAAATTGACTTACTACCCCAACTGGATAAGCAATGTCTGGTCTAATGTGAGCCAAGTAGATTAGTTTTCCAACTAACCTTTGGCACTTCTCTAGATTTGCTAATCTAGCTTCTCCAATCATCTTGAGTTTGTGGTTCACCATCATTGGGGTATCACTGAGTTTCCAATCTAACATACCAGTTTCCGCCACTAGGTCTAATATGTATTTTCGTTGAGAGATAAAAATTCCTTTTCTCGAACGGAGAACTTTGATTCTTAGGAAATATTGGAATCCACTAAGATCCTTCATCTCAAACTCTGCAAATAGATTTCTTCAAAGTTGTGCAATTTCCTTTTCATCACTTCCTGTTATGATCATGTCATCCACATATATTATTAGGCAAGTGACCAAATGTTTTCTTCTTTTGTAGAATAGGGTGTTATCCACATTGCTATGTTTGTACCCATATTAGTTCAATGCTATCGTAAACCTCCTGAACCATGCTCATGGAGATTGTTTGAGCCCCTATAAAGCCTTCTTGAGCTTACACACTTCATTTTCTATGAACCCATCCGAGAACCCGAGTGGTGTTTCCATATACACTTCTTATTTCAGGTCTCCATGCAGGAAAGTATTTTTAACGTTGAACTGAAGAAGTGGCCAATCTTTATTTCCAACCACTAATAATAACACACTGATAGTGTCAATCTTGGCAACTAGAGAGAAAGTTACTAAGTAGTCATTCCCATATGTTTGTGTGTATCCCTTTGCTACCAGCCTCGCTTTGTATCTTTCAATGACTCTATTTTATGGAAAAGACCCACCTGCAGCCCACTGGTCATTTTTCGGCCGACAATACACATTTCTCTTGTCGGTCGTCAGATCCGACTTTCCCTGACCCGTTTTGGAAAATATTTTTATTTTTGTTTCGCTCGAAAATGTCGGGTATTAGGAGGCGTTTTGATGATAATTGGAGAGAATTTGGCTAAGGATGAGCAAAGGTGATCAAGTGGTCAAATGGTGATGGCAATTAGGAGACTTTTGGTGGCAATTAGGAGACTTTTGGTGCCAATTGGGAAAAATTGGGAGTGATTTGTGCCATGGTGGAAATTTGGACGAAAATGGATGGCATGGTGGGTGTTGGCCAAAAATGGGTGCCATGGGTTTAGGGGTTTACGGTTTGGGGTTTAAGGTTTAGGGTTTAAGGTTTAATGTTTGAGATTTTAGGGTTTGGGGTTTAAGGTTTAGGGTTTAGAGTTTGAGATTTAAGGTTTAGGGTTTGGGATTTTAGGGCTTGGGGTTTTAGGGTTTGGGATTTAAGGTTTAGGGTTTGGGGTTTAAGGTTTAGGGTTTGGGATTTTATGGTTTGGAGTTTAAGGTTTAGGGTTTAGAGTTTGGGATTTATGGTTTAGGGTTTAGGGTTTGGGATTTTAGGGTTTGGGGTTTATGGTTTAGGATTTATTTTATTATTGATTTTTTCTTCGTTTTAATTTTTCTAGGCTCGGTTACTCGTGTACTGTATTTTGACCCCCAACCAAAATCAGGTGTTTTTTCAGAAGCTGGATAACTACAGGTCCTGGTAGTCGAGGATGACTTGAGAAGCTTGAACACTTAAAGGCTCCGCTCATCGTTTTTTTATTCCCAGAAGCTGGATAGCTACAGGTCCTGGTCGTCGAGGATGAGTTGCGAAGGTTGAACACCTAAAGGCTCCGCTCGTCGTTTTTTTTAATCCCCAAAAGCTGGATAACTACAGGTCCTAGTCGTCGAGGATGACTTGCGAAGGCTGAACACCTAAAGGCTCTACTTGTCGTTTTTATTTTGCCATCAATGAGATGGAAGTTGAGGATTTTTCTGTCCAAAAGCATCGTTGAGTATGACTTGCATATGCTGATCATCTAAAGGCCCCGTTTGTCGGCTTGTGACTCCTAGAAGCTGGATAACTACAGGTCATGGTTGTCGAGAATGACTTGCGGAGGTTGAACACCTAATGACTCCGCTCATCAGCTTGTAATTCACTTTGGAGGTAAAACCCCTACTCGAGATGTCTGACTGCTTGTGCGGACTTCTCAGATTGTTTTCTCATTAATTGACTTTGGAGTCCTTCTTGATGGAGTTCCCTAAAGCCATTCCTGCTATGTTCACAAGGTGTATCCATGCATGTTGTCGAGGCAACTCATATTAATGTCGATCACAACTTATTTTTATTGCTGCCGTGGGAAACAAAATCGTCCACTTTTGAGATTTTTTTTATTTTTTTTTATCTATTGATTTTCTTTCGTTTTGCTACGGTATTTTTTTCTTTTTACCGCACCTCTCAGTTCCCTTATTTTTTGCCTAGGTCACCCTTTTGGGTTTTCCACCTAGCAGGGATTTGATTCCTTTCCTTTTGCCATGATCACCCGTTTTAGGGATTTTTAATCATGTAGCCTTCCCTAAATTTTCCCTAAACTGCCCTTTCGGGTTTTCGATTTAGCGGAAATTTCTCTCATTTTTGGAGGCTCGCTTTCTGATTACGAGTATTTTTACTGCATCCACATTGATTAGATTATGGCGTTCACTGTTGTCCATGTTAGTGATGATCATGGCGCCCCCGCTGAAAATCTCATTGATGACATAAATCCTTTAATATTTAGGTACAAACTTGTGCCGAAAGTCTGAATTGATTTGAATAATTTTTTTCTTCTTTTTTTTGTTTCTCAATTTTCTATTCTTTTGATACAGTATTTTTTTTTACCGCACCTCTCGGTTCCCTTAATTTTTTCCTAGGTTCCACTTTCCGGTTTTCAACCTAGCAGAGATTTGATTTCTCTTATTTTGCCATGATCACCCTTTTTAGGGACTTTTAATCATGTCGCTCTTCACTAAATTTTGCCTAAACCGCCCTTTCAGGTTTTCGATTTACCAGGAATTTTCTCACATTTATAGACTCCTTTTCTAGTTACGAGTTTTTTTACTGCATCCATCTAATTGGACTGAGGAGTTCTTTGTTGTCTATGCCAGTAACGATCATGGCTGCTCTGTTGAAAGTCTCTTTGGCGACATAAGTCCCTTCATATTTTAGGAACAAACTTGCCCCGAGAGTCTGAATTGACTTGAAGGATTTTTTCCTTCTGCGAATTAGATTGTCTGCTTGCAATTCTCTCGGGCGCATCTTCCTGTTAAATGCACGAGCCATACGTTTCTGATATAATTGCATGTGGCACAGAGCGATGAACCGCTTTTCTTCTATGCGGTTCAATTACTCATATTTGTATCTCGCCCACTCTGGCTCGTCCATTTCTGCCTCAATGAGGATCCTAGCTGACAAGATTTTTACTTTAATTGGCAACACGATTTTGGTCCCGTAAATAAGGTTTACTTTAAACGCACGATGATGTCTTGTCTGATGAAAAGTTCAATGGTATTTGCCGTTATTGATGCCAGGGTGATAGCCTTTGCCCACTTGGTGAAATAATTGATCGCCGCTAATACGAATTGATGGCCATTGGGCACCTTTGGGAGAAATCATGTTGACTACATCGATGCCCCATTTTGAGAAAGGTCATGGGGAAGTCATGGGATAGAGCTCGTGCAGTGGCACGTGGATTTGGTCTGCGTACTCTTGATAGAGATGACACTGTTGGACGTATCTCACACATTTGACCAAAAGTATCCAAGTCTCGCACGCTCATGTGTGGTCCGCAACAAGCTTCATGAATTTCTTCCATTAGACGCTCAGCAATTTCAACATTCACGCATCTCAAACGGGTATCATCGAATGATCATTTGTATAGAGTCGAATCTAACAAGGGTCTCCCACTAGCGAGTGGACGGACAAAAGGCCTAAGGGGGCTTCATCGAGCAAAGCTCCAAATATGATATCGGTTGAAAATAAGCTTGACAAGCCCTCAGGAGCATCAATGTCATCGAGTTGGATCACTTGTGGTGGGCCTGGGAATGAAACGACGAGGAGAGAAAACAACAATGTCCCTGAACTTTCAGCTAAATATTTCTTCCAGACGACTTCATAATCTTTGAAATTAGGACGAAAACCCAATCCTAAAAGTGCATTTGTCTTTCCAGGTGTGGGAATGTCATATGTGGGAGGTGGGTCTTGGTCAGGATGGCCATATGCGGGAGGTGGAGCTTGGTCAGGATGGCAAAAGTACCTGATATGGATTGATGAAGTGCCACAACAGTAGTATTGCCCGGGAAGACGCGATCGGGGATACTATGGTAGTCACGCCTGCCTGGAACTCAAAAGAGCAAAATCTGCTCGGTTAGGGAGGTCATGTAAACGATTGACTGCACTGTGCGGGAACTCATGGCGTGCATGGTTTGCTCTAGTTGGATGATTTTCTCCTCGTGTTTTTGAGGTGCTGGAGTCATCGAATGTTGCATGGGTTCCCAGAAACCAAAATTCAAAATACCATAGTTAGAAGGATGATTACCAATTTGATCATATATGATTGATTTCGAAAATTCTGCATGTTTCGTTCATTCCATTCGTAGACTTTGATTGCATGTATGGCAAAAAAACATTTTCAAAAATACTTTAAAAGGATTTGGCCAATCGATGTCTACTTCTTAAGACGTTTCACACGACGACGTAGCTCATTGAGTACATTTGTTGCTTGTTCCTTGGTTCGAAAGAAGGTTGAGGACACGTATTTTGAAAATCTTTTTATTCGCCTCGTCCTTGGTTCGAAGGAAGGTCTGAATTATTCAAGGGTGTCATTCAACTCAGCTACATTGCCCCCACATTTTTCCAAGGTGCCTCCTACATTGCTAGAATGACGGTGGTTGTTCGGGTCTATCCCCGATTATCTCCTCCGGGTTAAAGACGGATTTGCAGGTACCAAATGGAACTTGTGAATGTATTTCGTTTTTGTTAATCATGAAGATGACACTTTCCACATTCTAGAAGTTAGAGAAGGCGTCAAGGAAAGCCCAATTGACTTTGTAGTTTACGAGCCCGTGAACCTCGTCAATCTTCTTGTTCACGTATTTCTGATTCCCTTTTGTCATGGCTTTCCATATTCAGGCAATTTCGACCGTAGGGGCTTGTATGACCTTAATGTGAGGGCAATGATTTTTTTTTTCATCGTCACCACAAATGGTGTGTGAAACGTCTTAAGGATACAAGATTGAATGAACGGAACTTACATTTTTGTTTTTGAAAAATGCAATGCAAGTGCGAGAATTTAACTTCATTAGTAAGACTCGTATTACATGTACAACAGTCTGGAATATATAATACAAAAGACCCAATCCTATACATGACATGATCTAGGGCCAAAACAAAACACATTTACATAATAGGATGAACTTCCATCTAGATTTATTGGGATGATTTCTAATTCCCAACAGTTGGGCCGAATCTTCTTCATGAATTGTGGGTCAATTTCGCATCCAAATACTTGGGCTTAATTCTCATTTACATCAGTTGGGCCCAAAAATGGAAATACACACAATACAGGTAGAGACTAAACACGATGTGGAGCTTTTGTTCTAAATGGATGGAATTTCTAGGTCCTCTGAACCAGGAGAACCTCACCCCCTAAAGAGGATCATAGACCCATACCGATCATCGAGTTGAGTTGTTTGGGTGCATGCCGGCAGTCCAAACCGCTTTGGGCGCAGTCCCCTACTAAACTCCCTAAGCTCTTAATGTGCTCCAGGTCCGAGCGGGTAATGGTAACCAGCGTGGTGTATGCAAAACAAGAATTAAATTTTTTGTTTTTGACTTATTATAATTACATCGCCTTTTGGACAAAATTTGAAACTGCTAGCATGAGCAATTGGTCAAAAAGGATATGGCAAAATATAATATGGCAAAGCAAACACGACAAAGCCTAAACCCTCTAAAAGAGGTCCCCAGCAGAGTCGCCAAATTGTTGGACGTCGGATCCGACTTTCCCGACCCGTTTTGGAAAATAGTTTTCTTTTTTAATGTCGAGTCTTGGCGAGCAACGGGTCCGGTCGAGCGGGGTCATCAACTGGACCGAAAAATGTGAAAATCTCCACCGATTAATTAAAGGCTAATCAGAATCCTAAAATTACATAGGGTACATGGTGTTAACATCCTAGGGCTTGGAAAGGTCTACTCTATAGAATCGAGTTCGAGGTTTTTATTACGTCTTAAGGGCTCGCGAGCCCATAATCTGCCCTTTCAGTACTTTAGTTTTCTTTTGAATTTATATTTTTTTTCAACTTCCCGATTTACCCAAATTGTCCAATTTGATCATGTTTGGCTAAAGAGATGACATGCATTTTTTTAATTAACAATATACAAGCATTTTTATTTGTATTTTAAAGTTAATTTAAAATAAATAAACAAGAGAGACTAAACTTAATTGTGCTATAAAAAGAGTGGTTTAACTTTGGGGTCATTTTAAGTCGTGTCAAACGTATACACATAATTTTGAAAATACGAAGCATATTTGACTAATTTGTTACACCTTGAGAAGTAATGGGATGTCCAGAAATGTTTAGGGACCAATATGCAATTATTTAAAATTTCGAGTTGATTTGGAAAAATCTTTTGAAAATTGCACAAATGACCCAAAACTTTTCTGGTTTGGTTTATAACACTCGGTAAAATCCCAAAATGACCCGAGAATCCAAGGACCGAGTTGTAACCTTCATCAAAGTTTGGGAATGACTTAATTCATTTTTGAAAATATTTGTTTTTACTGAAACAACCCCCATAACTTTCACAAATGTCTAAAATGACCCCAAAGTTATACCGAACTTAAAACCGAGTACGATTCTTATATGAAATACAACTATTAACACATAATATCGATGAAACAAACTTCATTCACATTAAGAAATACATATATCGAGCATGAGAAGAGATATACCTAAGTTATTCGAAGTTTAGATACCTCACGAGGAACCGAGACCGATATTCGCCGATTTTTCTTCAGTCAATTTCTATCTATTTTTTTCACTCACTATCACTCAAATCCTCACTTTGATTTTTTTTTTTCTTTTTTCTTCTCTTCTCTTTTCCTTTCTTTCCTTTGTTTTTCTTTCTATTTATTTGAACAATCTTACGACAAGCTTGTTCCAAACTATCCTTTGGTTTCTTCTTCTCCTTTCAACCGTATCTATCCCTTGCTTTTGTAGAGTTTTCTCCTCCAAATAGATGATAAACATGGACAATACATGGTGGATGACAAAGGTGATAGCAATTGGGCAAAGGTGATTGACAATTGGGAGGTGATTGGCAATTAGGAGGAGTTTTGATGATAATTGGAGAGAATTTGGCTAAGGATGAGCAAAGGTGATCAAGTGGTCAAATGGTGATGGCAATTAGGAGACTTCTGGTTCCAATTGAGAGTGATTTGTGCCATGGTGGAAATTTGGACGAAAATGGATGGCATGGTGGGTGTTTGGCCAAAAATGGGTGCCATGGGTATAGGGGTTTAGGGTTTGGGGTTTAAGGTTTGGGGTTTAGGGTTTGGGGTTTAGGGTTTGGGGTTTAAGGTTTAGGGTTTGCAATTTTAGGGTTTGGGGTTTAAGGTTTACGGTTTACAGTTTGGGATTTAAGGTTTATGGATTGGGATTTTAGGGTTTGGGGTTTTAGGGTTTAGGGTTTTAGGATTTGGGGTTTAAGGTTTAGGGTTTGGGGTTTGGGGTTTAAGGTGTAGAATTTTAGGGTTTGGAGTTTAAGGTTTAGGGTTTAGAGTTTGAGATTTAAGGTTTAGAATTTAGGGTTTGGGGTTTAGGGTTTTAGGGTTTTGGGTTTTGGGTTTATGATTTATTTTATTTTTGCTTTTTTCTTCGTCTCGATTTTTGAATCCGAGTCAAAATCAGGCGTTTACATCTCCCATGTTTCATTCTTCTTAAGGGCTTCCATTTCAACACTCATTGCTTCTCACCATTCTGTTTTCTTACTTGCATCCTGAGCTGTTTTGGGGATATCCTCATACAGGAGGGTGGCAGAGAATGCCTTCGTCACACCAACAATTCTCCCCATAACTACATTTATTGGGTATCTTGAAGCACATAGTACATGCTCTAGTGAGTATTTGTTAGGCAACACGCCTTTATTTCTCCGCGGAGGCAAAACATATGTCTGCGGTTATTCTAGTTTCGGAGCTAGGTTGTCATCATGGTTAGTTACACTATTTAAATCAGATTATGACAAATCGTAGTACGAGTTGTTTACCTATTGCCGGACATCGTCCGAAGTAGATTCATCATTCGTGTGTACTAGTTTGTCAGCCTCATCCATGTCGGGAGAAGCATACTCTGTGGCTGCATCTACTTGCTTTGTTGGAACTATCTTAGAACAACTTGGATTATTTAGCCAACTCAGTGTTTCACTGGTATTCTCCCCCTGATCACTAAGTTGGTGGCGGAAGAAGAAGTCAGACTCTAAGAATTCACAATTCATGGTAACATAGATGCAACCAGTGACTGGTTATAACAACTATATCCTTTATGGTGTATGTCATATCCCACAAAGACACATTTTTCTGCACAGGGATCGAGTTTGTTTCGATCATTGGATGGAATGTGTATGAATACTGAACAACCAAAGACTCGAGGTGGAAGGGTCAGGATGGAAGGAATTCTAGCTTGTGTAGTTAGTATTTGTAATGGAGTTTTGTGACTAAGATCTTTTGTGGGAAGGCGATTGATTAGATAGGAAGATGTATCTATAACTTCAAGCTAAAAAGACTTAGGAACTTGAGATTCAATCATCATTGCAGGTGTCATATCAAGTAGGATTCGATATTTTCGCTCGGCTACACCGTTTTTTGGAGGTGTATTGGGACAGGATGTTTGATGAACAATGCATTTTTCCTGGAAAAGGTTTTCATGGAATGATTTACATATTCTCCACCGTTGTCAGAGCGTAGAATCTGTATCCTTTTTTATTGAACTGAGTATAGATCATTTGGTGAAAGATGAAGAATTTTTCAGGCACTTCTGACTTATGTTTCATGAAATTTATCTAGGTTATATAGGAGAAATCACCCACAAATAATATAAAATATTGAAACTGGCTATTATTAGAATGGGGAGTTAGACCCCAAACATTAGAGTGAATTAACGATAAGGCAGAGTCAACCCTAGTATTATTATCAGTAAAGAGAACTCTATGACTTTTAGCACGAATGCAAGTTTCACATTCCATATGAACAAAATTATTTGTAGACAAACTTGGGAATAAAAATTTTAGATACCCAAGAGACGGATTACCAAGACGTCAATGCCATAGCCAAAGTTTTCTGTTTCGTGAGAAAGCATGGAATATCCCTGGCGAATCACTTCATCGGCATAGTAGAGACATCCTCGCTCAGTACCATGCCCAATGATCTCCTTCGTAAGAATGTTTTGCAAAAGGCAAAAACGCGGATATATCAATACTACACAATTCAATTCCCTGGTCACCTTACTAAGTGATAGCAATTTTGATGACAATGTCGGGACATATAAACAATTATTTAGTCTCATCCGTTCAGATAGTACAACAAAGCCCCCTCATTTTACTTCCACGAGTTCTCCATTAGCAGTTTCAATATGGGACTTTACGGGTGGTTATAATTTTAAATATCATTAGGGTCATACGACATAGTATTTGTAGCTCCGCAGTCTAAGATCCAATCAACTAATTTTTTACTATCAATGACAGATCGGGCTAGGTGTAATTTGGTCTGGACAAGTTTTTCACAAGCCCGACCCCAAGTTTCAGCCCTCATATTCTCGGCCCACTTGCAATTTTGGTCACAATTGCAATTTCCTTGTTCTCGGCTAATTACTTGAGAGAACTGACAATTTTCTTCTCCTCGACCCCACTTAGAATTACTTTCTTCTTGGTCCAACTGAAGTGCTTCAGTCCAACTCTCCCTAGCATTATTATCTTCAACAAAATAGGAAATAGTGGATTTAGGGTTACCAATGGAAGGATTTTTGCCCTTCCTTCCTACGATCGTGCCTCTGAATCCAACCGTACCACTTTGCTGCCCCAACACCACCGACTCGGTTTTGGTGTCAGGATTGCTTACGACCACCATCCCCTTGTCGATGCTCGAATGCTGTCTCGACTTCTCCTTGTGGTTGTCCTCCCACCACTCCGGGTAGCCCACAAGTCGGAAACAATTATCATTTGTATGCCTCTTCATCCCGCAATGGGTGAAGAAGAGCTTCAATTTGTTTTCCTTGTCCCAATTATGGTGCGATTATAATCAGGATTCGTTCCTCCCGACGATTGTCTCGACTTGCCCGAATCTCCATTGCTTCGGTCGGTTCTGGTGGGTTGTGGTCCAAGACTGTTTCGAAGCAGTTTCGTGATTTAGAGTATGAGTTCATCAAGAATGTCAATTGGGTTTCAATTGGTGTTGATATCAGAATTTTCAATGAACTCTGACATATTTTCTGGTTGTAGGTTCTGGGTTTTGGTTAATTTGCTCGAGAAAGGTATGGAACGATGTTCCAGAATCATAAGCTCTGCACTGATACCATGTCTGCTAAAGAAAAACTGAGAATGTTTGAAGCTGAAAACTTGTTATTTCTTTTAGTGCATACAGTAAATGTATTGTACATTGTAGCTAGACTAGGAAACTATGAAATTAGGAAGGTATATAATCCAAAAGATTACATTCCTAATTGTTTTATTTCCTATTCTAACAGAAGCCAAAGGGGAAAAACAGTGGAGTCAAGTGATGCAAGTTAAAATGGATGCACTCATGAAGAATTAAACGAGGGAAAAATGCAGACTTTCCGCAGGAAAAATGCAGACTTTCCGCAGGAAAAAAGTCGGTTAGATGTATATGAGTATTCACAATCAAACACAATGCATATGGAAAAGTAGAGAGATACAAAGCTCGGTTAGTGGCGAAAGGGTATACTCGTACATAATTGACTGCTCTGAGACGTTCTCACATGTGGCTAGGATTGATACAATCAGAGTTCTCTTCTCAATAGTGGCAAACCAGGATTGACCCCTTCACCAGTTCAACGTGAAGAATGTCTTCTTACATGGACACCTCAAGGAAGAAGTTTATATGATAGCACCGCTAGGTTTTGAGTTTGATTTTTAGCCAAATGAAGTTTGCAGGTTGAAGAAGGCACTATACAGTCTCAAGCAACCACCTAGAGCCTGGTTTGGGAGATTCTCCATTGCCATGAGAAGATACCAATTCAAACAGAGCAATGTCGATCATACGATATTCCTCAAGCGTAACGGTGAGTTGATTACTTGTCTGATTATTTACGTAGATGACATGATAATTACGGGAAGCAACAAAGAAGAAATTAGTCAACTCCGAAGAAATCTGTTTATAGAAAATGAGATGAAGGATCTGGGAAATCTCAAGTATTTCGTAGGAATCAATGTATTGAGGTTAATAAAAGGAATCTATATTTCTTAGAGGAAGAATATTCTTGATCTTCTAGCTGAGGTGGGACTTATAAACTACAAACCAGTTGAAACGACTATAGTCCCAAATCATGGATTGAAGATAATTGAAGGAGCTAGGCCGACGAATTGTAAAAGGTATCAACGACTTATTGGGAAGTTAATTCACTTGTCTTATACGAAAGGTGACATTGCATACTCAGTTGTAGTAATAAGTCAGCTCATGCATAATTCTCAGGACTCCTAAGTCATGAGGATCATACAGAAGGCGCATTACAGATCGTTAGATACCTTAAAGGTTCACTGAGTATAGGAATTTTATTCAAGAAGAATGGACATCTCACACTACAAGAAACTTGTGCAACAGCGACGGGAATTTCATGTTGACGCTAAGAATTGATGTTGAATGTGTGTATATTGTGTCAGAAGTTTTTATTGTCGTTATTATTACTTATTAGGCACAATATGTTTTTCATCGTTATAAGATACATTTAGTGTTAATTTTTGTCGTCACTTTAGTTTTTACATGGATGAATGTGTAATGTCGACCAACACTTGATGTTAAATGACTCCATTAGTAGCAGATGACATTTCCGTTGTAGATGTACATATTCAAATGCGAAATATTTTATCGTCAATATGGCAATAACAACAACAGTTGATTGCCGTAACAAATCAATTTTATCATCGTTAAAACATAAGTAGCAAAGAAAATGTAAGAAAAGGTTTGCGTGTCAATATATTGTCGACATTAGTATAGTTATTCAGTAACATATTCAATTATTTTGGTAAAATAATTTTTTTGGTGCCGACTATTGTTGATGTCAATAATGCACAAACAATTATGACATATTGTCGACTAACATTAGTAGTTGTCGTCACTAAATGTTAAGAACCCCCACTAAACCGATAAAACTGTCACTAAACTGAATTGAACCACCATTTAATTTAAAAAAATAAAAAAAATATTAACCTAACTCTCTATTATCACGGTATCACCCATTCATTCCACTCACGCCTCCACTCCACTTCTTTCTCTGTTCGATCCCTACGACTTCGATGACCTCCACTCCCTTATCTATTCGACCTCAACTCCATTCCTTCCGCCATCTCGATGACCTCGTGTTCGACCCCTACGACTTCGACCTCGCCTCCCTCGACATCCCCGCTACTCCCACCCCGCAGTCCGTCGCCCCGATGGCAGTCGATTCCGACGATTCGTCGTCGAACCCTAGACTGCCGCCCTCCCCACCCGTCACCAACCACTTCCGTAGCCTATCCGTTGACTCAGACTTCTTTGACGGGTTAGGCTTGAACTTGACTGGCAGAGATGAGAAATTCAGCGGGAGGCAGGTGGAGAAGAGGTCTTTTCACCAGCACAGCAACTCTATGGATGGTGCCACTTCCACAGAATCTTTTGAGGACGAATTCAATGGGATGAAGAAGGCGATGGGGGCTGAAAAATTAGCGGAGCTTTCTTTGCTCGATCCAAAAAGAGATAAAAGGTAGAATATGTACCTCGAATCTGTTCTTTTACTGATAATATGTAGTGGGTTTGATCAAATTGCTGAAATTTACAAGGTTTCAGTTCTTTGTTGCCCTTTTCTTATGATCAAAGATTCAAAATATATTTGATATTGGTATACACTCTGGATTTTTAACTATGGTTTGACTCTGTTATCGGCCTCATGGTAATTTTTTGCATCTGTACTTTGATGGTCTAAGTAAATAAAAATGAGAATGGTTCATGATGTAACATTGAGCTGTTCTAGATGCGTGGGTTATGCCGTTATGGTTATTTACACTGCAAACTTCAGTTTCAGTATTTCCAGGCACGGTGAAATTCAGTACTATAACCGTTTAAAGTGTTATTGAAGTCACACATAGTAATCTATTAGGGGTTGTTGGATTTGTTTTTGTTTGTTGCAGAATTCTTGCTAATAGACATCCAACAGCACGTTCAAAGGAAAGGAAATTACGATATACAAGTGAACTTGAAAGGAAGGTGCAGACACTTCAGACAGAAGCGACTACTCTCTCTGCTCAAGTGACGGTCTTACAGGTACTGAATTGATCCCAGGCATTTATCTGCATTTATCAGTGACCAAAAGCTTGTTCTGGGATATTGTTTCTGAAAAAAACCCTCAAATATCTTTTGATTTGGTGTTTGAGAAGGAGTTTGAGCTCTCCCACAATTAGACTGGTGCAGGCGTGTACTTCATGGGTTACAAATCTGTATTAGGAGATGAATATCCTTTTACGTATTTTATGCAATTATTTATATGCTGTGAAACATATTTCAACCTTTAGTCTACTCTTCACCATTAATCCTCCAACATGCATGTTTATTACCCTGTATCTGCTTTCCTCACTGTCTCCTTTGTTGTCTGCTGATGTGGCATGAATCAGTAGTATAACAGGGCATTCAGCCACTTCATACCGTCTCAATGGGTCTTGAGAGCTTCATCTGCCATGTCAGCTTGGATCTTGAGAGCTTCAACATCCATGGCTTCAATCTTCTGAATCGAGAATGCCAGAATGTCATCAACTGTAAGTGTCTTCTCACTCACATTATGAGAATCTCATCAACTGTACTCATGGCATCCATACTCTTTGGTGAAAGTATGTTACAGTAACATGTTCAATTTATGTAATCAGATTTCGACTCAGGTGAAGATGTCCCAATGCAAATTGAAGTGAATGGTAAAAATTTTGATTTGTCATATAAAGTGTTCATGCTTTCTTACTCCTTACCACATTGTGATGTACAATTGCAACAATTTTTCTAGGGAGTACAGATATGGCTCCAGTTCCAGCTGTAGAAATGAAGTCTAAAGACTAAAGCTGCCAAGAAAACTGAAGACAGTGAAGATGATGACACTGACTCAGAGGATGACTTTGATGGGTCTGATGATGATGATGAGGTATTGCTTCGATATCTATGTTCATTGTAGTTATGTATCAACTATAAATCTCTGAACAGTTGTCTCTTTAAAATGCTTATATTATTTGCACTTGGGAAATTCATGGTGCAATTCACATCCTTTATACATAATCACTATATGTAGTGTGTTTGTTATGTGTTTGAACTATTGTGTTGGAAGTGTCTTGTGTTGAACTATTGTGTTAAGGTGTTTATGTAGTAATCACTATATGTAGTGTGTGTTGAGATTATTGTGTTAAATAATTTTGTTATTGCATTTATCGTGTTTCCTTTCTGTATATATGATAACATGTATTATTGAATCTTGTAGGGGATCGTGAACTAGAGACGTTCATGAAGTTCGTACTTCCGGCATTCTGAATTCACACCCATCTCAAGTATAAAAACACATTAGTTTTAGGTCTTCATCTGATTTAGAAAACTATGTATTTACGTTCAAAATTATTCTAAGTTTGTAGTTTGGATGTTGATTAAGATGTATATGTATTGTTGGATAAATAATATATTATATTTTTTTAAAATGTATTGTGTAGTTCATATCATATAGCAATAACTAGATAATTAATAAAAACACATCACAAAAGTGAATATTTAACAATGATTAGTGGTTGTTGACACAAAAGGATTGTGATTAGCAACGACATAAACTGATATTAATGGTTGTCATCAATAAAAACATGTATTTAGCAACAACATTACCTGGCAGTATAAAGTGCTTTTAATGGCGGATTTGTAGTCACTAATTACTAAATACACGTATTAACAACAAGTTAATGGACGTTGTTTCGAATAAACAACAGCCCCTCAAAGTCACTGCTAAAAATGCAATTCAACGATGAAGTATTTTCATCAGTAAAGCTCATCTATAACATCACCAATATGTTGTCGTTTTTGAAGTGTGTTTAACAACAACGAATGCCGCTGTAAAAGATAAATGGGGAGTGTCATTCTAACAACGGCAAACCTTTTACAACGGCAAATTGCCGTAGGTATAACCTTTAACGACGGGGGCTACCGGCACGAAAATTTTGTTGACGCTAAAAGTTAACAACGGTATTTATGCCTTTAGCAATGATTTTTTACCGACGTTGATTCTATAGTTTCTTGTAGTGTCAATGTTCAAGGATATACAAACGCATATTGGGTTGGCAATCCAATAGACAGGAGATCCACCACTACTAGAATTTTCGCTTCTACCAACAAAAAGTTTCCACCGGTAAAAGATAAATTTTGGTCGACGAAAATCAATTCCGTCGGGAAATACCAAATTTTGTTGGTAAAACTTTTGTTGGTGAAAGCCCCGTCGACGATAGTTTACTGACAAAAGATGTCACAAATATATCATCGCTAAAAATAATATATTTACCAATGGAATTTTTGTTGGCAAAAATCTATTTTTTGTCAAGAACTTATATGTTTACTGACAAAATTGATTTAATTGGTAAAGTGAGATTTTTACCGACGAAATACGAATTCGTTGGCACAAACGTTTTCACTGACAAAAAATATTTCGTCATTTATACCTTTTTTGCCGACAGAAAATACCGTCGGTAAAAAAAATTCATTTTTCAAAAAACAAAATGTTAAATTTACAAAATAAAAAATATTGTATTTAAATTTACAAATAAAAGAACAATGATCTGCTGAATTTAGTTCTTGAGCATTGTAGTTTGGGTCGCAATTCTAAGTTTCACTTAATCCACATCAGATCGAATCCTTTGGAGACAGCTTTGCAGAATTTCTGCAGGGAAACTCACATTAACATCATTAGTATGTATCACCAAGAGTACAACTATCAAGGGCAGAGAGCAGATAACAGTACCTCCATGTATGAATCTATATTGTTCCATACCTTCAATGTATTTCATAAAGACAAATTTAGCATTCCAAAGTGCATGAAAATAATTCAAGAACATCAAGCAGCTAAATCGGAAATAAGTGCAATTTTACTCACCTTTGCACACTTTTCTTGCAAAATCCAACATCTCATCGATTGCAGCTCCAAAGGCAGGCAGGACAACAACATCACCTTTGTTGACCACATCAAATAGTTTCTCCTCTCCTTCAAGAGGAGTATTTTCTACCTCCATCTCCTCTAAAAGTTGTCATAGGAACACCTGTTTAGCTCAAATAAACATAAGTTTTATCTTTTTTGATAGATAGAACTGGGATTCCCTCAAACAACTATGTCGATCATACAGTAGAGTCTTTCTATTTTCCATGATATCTATAACAGAGAAAAACAAGGTTTAACCTTGTTAACAGAGAAAAACAAGGTTCTATGATATCTCAAGTTCAAAGTTTCAACCTTGTTAACGGTTGGGTTGTGGATAATACCATGAGTAATCCAAATCTCCCACGATTGGGGAATCAATCAAACTAAACTCAAGCTATCGAATTGATTCTCCAAAAATCTTAATTATGAATAAACTTGGAAAACACGAACGTTCATGAAATTAATATACGTTATCTATCTAGATATATATTAATTTGGTTAAATCTTCTAAAATTTTGACAAGTAATAAAATGGGTCGGTTATATGTTAAAATAAAATAATTATATTGGTTCACTTTAACTTACATCTTTTATTGATGACGTGACAATGCCATGTAGACAAAGTTATGCACTTAAAAATCCTCCAAACATCCTCTTTGAATTTCATAAACCATTACGTTTGTTTTTGTCCGTTTTTTATGCATAATAATAGTTTGATTAATAATAATTCACTACAAATACTAAAAACAATTAATTTTTTTTTTTTAATATTATTACATGTTAAAATATTAAAATTATTAGGTTTTATATTAACTTTGAGTTAGCTAAGGTTTAGTGTATGGAACTAATACAAGTAATTAAATCATAAAAGTTAAATTAAAAGTATTATATGAACATTAATTTATTTTTAAAAAAAAAGTATGAAAATATTTAAAAAAATCAACATATTTTATTAATTAAGAAACAAATAAAAAATTGTAGATAATTTTACTATTACTAGTATAAGGTAAAAACATTATTAATGATATTTATATAATTATAAACCTATTACAATATAGAAATATAAAAAAAATAACTGAAAATTATTAATTAATTTTATTAATAACGGTTGATATTAATTGTTTAATTTTTATTCATGTATTTCAGTTAGTTTATAAATAAATATAAATAATCTTAATATTTATAATATTGAAACAAATGAAATAATTTATACCGTACAAAAATACTAATTGAGTTAATGTTTTTGTTTATAAATATATTTATTTTTTATTGTATAATATTAAGCTAATTTTATTCTCAATTAAAAATACTTTATAAAATTAAAAATAAATAAGATATACATATATATTATATATTATTTCATTTAATATGTAATATAAAAAAACATTATAGCGCAAAGCGCGTGTCAACTCTTTGGTTGAACAATTAGGTAGCGTTTGATTGAATGTATTAGTTAATACACGTATTAGTTAATACTTGTATTAGTTAATACACGTATTAGTTAATACTTGTATTAGTTAATACACGTATTAGTTAATACTTGTATTAGTTAATACACGTATTAGTTAATACTTTGTTTGAATGGAACATGTATTAAGATATAATTATATGTGTATAACTTAATACAGTGTTTGATTCAATATAAAATTATTCGTAAAATGACAAAAATACATTAATACCCTTAAATTTATTTTTTTAATATAAAAATTGTGTACACATAAATTGATTTAATATGTGCAAATGAACACCAGAATCACTCAAGGCGAGTCATACAAGACTATGAAAGATTATAAGTGGCTTTCGATAAGATTCATATGACAGCAATAAACATGGGGATCATTGACCATAACAGGTCCCCTGGAAAGGGACGCCATAGAAGGTGAGAGCCCCGTCGTGTCCGGACCTTGTCGCACCACGAGGAGCTGTCGACGAGTCGTGTTGTTTGAGAATGCAGACCCAATCGGGCGGTAAATTCTGTCCAAGGCAAAATACGGGCGAGATACCGATAGCAAACAAGTACTGCGAGGGAAAGATGAAAATGACTTTGAAAAGAGAGTCAAAGAGTGCTTGAAATTGTCGTTAGGGAAGCGGATGGGGGTCTGCGATGCGCCCTGGTCAGATGTGGAATGGTGATGAGCCGGTCCACCGATCGATTCGGGGCGTGGACCGATGCGGATTGCGACGGCGGCCCAAGCCCGAGCCTTTGATATGCTCACGGAAACGTTGTCGTTGTGATCGTGGTAGGCAGCGCGCGCCGCTCGGCGTGCTTTGGCACCTGCGTGCTCCGGACATCGGCCTGTGGGCTCCCTATTCAACCCATCTTGAAACACGGACCAAGGAGTCTGACATGTGTGCGAGTCTTCTGATTGGTGGGATCCCCTGTGGGAGCACCGCCGACCGACCTTGATCTTTTGTGAAGGGTTCGAGTGTGAGCATGCCTGTCGAGACCCAAAAATGCAGTATGCGGTTACCAGTGGGATCCAGATCAAAATCGAGTATCTTAATGGCGTGTGAGGACCAAGAGTAACGGTGCCATGACATACATTGAGACAAATTGTTAAAAAAAAAGTAATGAACAAGGGTGAGAAATGTTTGAAGAGCTGGAGGTTGATAGACAAATCGGGGAATTAAGATGTAAAACGGTATTATTAGAAGAAATTAGCGGGGCAAATCGCCTTACGGCAATGGGTTGCATAGAATTCGAAAAGTTATGCGGTTTCAAAAAATAATCGTAAAAAACGATCAAGTAATTGAGTTATAGATAGGAATTGTGTGGGTTAATTGAGGGTAATTAGGTAATTTTTTATTATGTATTAAATAATACCATGGTTATAGAATGTATTAGTTAATACACAATTAACACTAAAAATGTGTATTAGCTAATACATAGGTATTAATTAGTACCACCTATTATTTATAATCAAACATTGTATTAGTTAATACATGTATTAACTAATACTAATACATAGTTAATACTTTAATCAAACACTACCTTAGTCACTTATTGTAAACCAACCAAAGATGAAACCTCGGCTTTATCTGCAGCTAACATCTTCCTTACCCATGTAAGAATCATCAACCAGAAAAAGAAGAAAACAAGACACAAACATAAGAGGTGAACTCATTGGAGTACTAATACTCTTGATTCAAGAGCTCAAGAATTTACTCCTTATGGCCAAACCCCTTGTGGTTGTAATTCAAGACCAAGAAGCAGACATCAACGCAATTAATAGACGATCAAGTACATCCAAAGGTGAGATTTCGAAGCTAAACGGCACATTTTGTTCAAATTGTGATTGCTTTTGGAAAGTTGAAACCAGTCAGTAAGGGATTCTGTCAAACACCTATAGATCGATAAAAGGCCATTCCTCTCTGTTGAAACCAGTCAGTAAGGTATTCCTCTCTACTGTGAGAGCAAGAGTCAAAGGCCATGGATGGTTAACACTAAGCTTGGGCATACATATAGCGCAAAACAAACAGCTAATTCACTATGTAGTTGAGTTAAAAGAAGCAGGTCTTCGAATAAGGAAAAGGGAGCATTAATCTGGCATTTTGAGATAGCAGAGTTAATTTGTTCCTGATCTAGGCAAAATACAACCTCATTTCTTGCAAGTGAGAGTAAGCTTCCTTCGATTGAGAGAGTTGAGAAGTGAAAACTTACCAACGTTCGATCGCCCTAAAGGGCAAACTATGGGAGCCCGTTGGTCGGGCAATCCTCTATGTCTTTTGATTTGAAACAGCTACTTACACCCTATAGGAATCCTACCAGCATGCAGAGAGACAACTGGCCAAGTTTTGTTGTCCACCAAAGCATTCATCATTAACTGCACTGGTCCACTCTGGAGAAAGCAAGGCTTCATGAATGGACAAAAGTTCTCTGTAAAGTAAGTCCTCAGCAGAGACACAAGCAGGCGTAAGGGCTTAAAGAGATGTCTTAGACCTCCTTGTCATCATAGGGTGAGTGCTAGGAACTGAAGCAGAAGGTTTAAACCTCAGTTTAGATATAGACGCAGACATGAACAAGAGAAGACCCTTGAGGAACATATCTACATGAAGAAATATCAGTTTGAATGATAGAAGTTGACAAAGAATAGAGAGACACATTAGGATGTAGACTGAGATACAGGAACTAACGAACTGTTATGAGGAACATAATGCACAGAACCAGGTTCTAGAGAAGTAGGATCAGGTGGAGCAGAAGAAGAAGTAGGAGATACTGAAGTAGATGAGAGAAAAGGAGAACTTGAGGACTGAACAGGGGAATGGTAGGCCTCAAGCACAGGCTGAACCGAAGAAGGAGACTATGAATTGGAGACCACATTATGAAAAGGAGCAGACTCATGTGAGGTAGGAATATCATAAGATTCCTCAGAAGACAAGAAAACTCGAAACATAGGATCAACAGGAATACAAAAACGTTTTGAAACTGGAACGGATTTTGGTGAAAGAGAACCAAAGAAATCACCGCGAGGATCAGCAAAAGGGAATGTATTTTCATGAAATACAACATTCGTTGAGACATATACACGACCAAACGAGGACAGACATTTATATATGTGATGCTTGGAGCAATACCTTAAGAATACACACGACTTAGATTGGAAAACAAATTGCGAGTCTTAAAAGGCATAAGATGAGGACAGCATAAGCAACCAAATACTCTAAGGAAACAGTAATCTAGTTTAGTCTTAAACAAAATCTCATGAGGAGAAAGATTACCAATGGAAGAGGAAGGTAAACGGTTAATCAGGAAGTCAAAAGTGAAGAAAGCATTTGTCCAGTAATGAAAAGGGAATGAGAACTGATCAAGGAGAGTCAACCCAAGCTCCACAATGTGGCAATGTTTATGTTCCACCATGCCATTATGTTGACTGGTGTCAGAGCAGGTGACACGATGAAGAATTCTATGTTGAGGAAGATATGTGGACAAGAATTTAAACTCCCCTATACCATCAGACTGAACTACTTTCAGGGAATGACCAAGCTGCTTTTCAGCAAGTAAGTGAAACTCATGAAAGGCCTGAGCTGCATCACTCTTCCTAGCCAAAAAATAAATCTACGTATACCAAGTGTAAACATCAACCACACTGAGGTAATAGTTTGAATTGCTTGATGTATAGGGGATGGGCCCTAAACATCCATCTGAATCAGATCAAGAGGAGCACTATATTGAGTTTCAGATGACTGAATGAGGTTGATGTTTACTTTTCCCAATGGCACAAGCCGAACGTTCAGACAAAACATGCTTAACAGGAAGATCACGAAGACGCATAAATTTTGTCAAAATTGAATTAGAGGGATGACCAAGTCTCATGTGCCACAACTGAGGTGAACTTTTGGAACTTAACGAAGCAATGAAACATTTAAAAGAATGAGAGATATCATCATACATCATATCACGATCAATACTCAAACAATCTGAATCAGCCTCAGGCTTAACACACAGACTATCATCAACAATAACATCATTCTTATTAACATTTGTAGTTGAAGATATAACAACATCAACAAACACATCATTCTTATTGACATATGTTTTTGAAGATATAACAACATTTGGAACAACATCTATGATACAATTCAAATGAGCCGACACTTCAACATTATTAGCAAATGAAGTACTATTTTGATGTACATAATTGAAAATCATAAATGCGGACATATCAAGTTTATATAATCCATTACACTCAAACCCTCAGAGAAGCACTCTATGCGAAATTGAGTCTTTAACCAGACAGTGTGACGCATAAAACTCAAAGTAGACTTGATTTTCCTTGGCAAACTGAGAGACAGTGAGTAAATTCTTTGTGACATTTGGAGTATATAACTTATTATTTAACATTAGTTACTTGGACTGAGTAGGAATCATTGATGAACCAATAGATGAAATATGTAAAGATGAACCATTCCCTACCAACACTTTACCTGGACCTGTGTAGGTGGTTGTCATATGAAGAACTGTAGGAGCATTGGTGAGATGGTTTGTTACGCCTGAGTCAGGGTACCAATTGGCATCACCATGAACCACTGAAGCAACACAAGCAATTTTCGCTTGAGGTGAATTGTTAGGCTGACCAGCAGAATTACCAGTTGACGAGGCAGCAACGTGAAACACAAGTGGAAACACATAGGATCCAGATGTATTAACATTGGCAGGAAAAGTAAGTATATATTGACCATACATGGATGTTGGTGTAGGTGCAGGATAAGAAGCATGATAAGGCATGGGAGTTGAAGAAGGAAACATGTATGAATGAACTGCAAGAACATGTTGTGGAACACCCGGTGGTGAAGCTGAGGGAGGAGCAGTATGAGCAAAATAAGCAGAAGATTGATATGCAAGGACAAGAGGTTGATATGCAGAGACATCATCAGATGAGTCATCCTATTGAGCAGAGGATAGGTTGACTGAAGGACAGGGTATATGTCTCCTGTGCAGTGGACATTAAATCGGTGGAAGCATCGATGAGTCAAATGCCCAAATTTTCCGCACAATTGAAATTGTATCTTATTATTCACATAACCCCTACCACGACCACGTCCTCTGCCAGGATTGGCCTTTTGATATTGTCCTTATTGGTACTGTCCTGAAGTGTTATGCTGCTGAGCCTGTGTATGAAAGGCTACTTGATTGTGAAGACTACCATCACCAGAAGCAGAAGAAACGGTAACCGATTTCACAGAATTAGAGTGAGGACTAGCACATTGATTTACCACAACATTAGCAGCAACAACAGAATCAATCAACATTTCTGATTGCCTAGCTTCAACATTCAACATAACCGAGCTCACAGTTGCTATGTCATATGGATTCTTACTTGCATGAATTAATGAAATTACATTATCGAACTAACCTTTCACGTCATTGAGAATGATCGAAATCTGCTGCATCTCCTCAATTGGATGTCCATAGTTGGCCCGACTATCACATGTTGTCTGAATATTAGTCAGGTAGTCACGCATTGACTAATGGAGCAACTACCTTGCTTTCAGGCGATCGTATAGAAGCATAATGCTCGTGGTTGAATATGACGAAAAATCCATGTACAACTTCTGCCAAATAGACGAAGCATTCATGCATCCGATCAAACCGCGACTAACATGAGGAGACACAGAAGCTAACAACCAAGAAGCTAGAGAGTTGTCTAGCGACATCGATTTCGCATATGCTGGATTGATTTGATCGATTCCATTGTCATCACGAATGAATTAAGGAACGACCTCAGTTTCGAGCAGATAGGCTTCGAGATTGTAGCCATGCACCGAGAGGAGAACCTATCGCTTCCAGGACTGAAAGTTCTCTTCTCCGATTAATTGCACGACCTTCTTGTTCGCAAACGATGGAGTAGTGTCTTCCATTGATGCAACTGAGAAGAAGAAGAAGCACAGAATCAACTAAGCTTTGATACCATGTCAAGATCTTCATATAAAAAGAAGAAAAATGAGAGAAAACATATGAATTTGAAAATAAGATAGATTTAATTAGTTAAATATGTTACAAGACATCTATTTATACTTAACTAGTCGTAGGTAACTTCTCTTAATTACACTTTGATCCTTCAACTTTGACATGATTGCACTTATAACCTAACAGGCAAAAGTGAGGAGACCAATATTGTCCCTAATTAGGTTTTTTAACAATTCAAATGTTATTATTGCCGATGAAAATTACATATCAACGGTAAAGATATATTTTGCCGAGGAAAATTAAGTTTTGTCGGTAAAATTTATAGTTGATGTACTTATTTGCCGACGATATATTAATGTGGTCGGTAAAGATCTAATTACTGACGATAATTGCAAGTCGTCAGCAAATACATGAGATTTTACCGACAAAATTTGATATTGTCAGTGAATGATTTTTTCCCGACGAAAATTAAATTTTGACCGATGAACTTTTATCGACAAGGAGAATTTCAGTAGTTAACCTCATAGTACTTTACTCTTGTTGGTGAGAATGTAGTAACCTGGAGAAATAAAAAGGAGAAAGTGGTAGCACTCTTTAGCGCAGAGGCCAGATTTAGAGGGATAGCAAAGGGGTTACCGAAATTATATAGCTAAGAAAACTCATGATAGAGTTGGGATTCTCAATTAAGCACCCGCGCAAATTGATGTGTGACAACAAGGCCTCGATCATTATATCTGAAAACCTTATGCAACATGATAGGGCAAAGCATGTTGAAGTAGACTGTCACTTCATTAAATAAAAATAAGTTGAAAGACTAGTCGAGTTCCCATATGACAAATCAAAGAACCAATTGGAATACAACTTGATTAAAGCAGTTACTGGAAAAGTGGTCCTCAACAAGTTGAGTATTGTGGACCTCAATTTGAGAATAATCAGGAAGCCAATAAAGGAAATAAATAAGATTAGGAAAATATTCATTGTATATTTACTTACCATGTCTAGAGATGTGTAGTCCTATAAAGTAGACAATATATAAAAGATAATGTTTACACATAAATAATCAAACAGAAAGCTTCTCTGTTGAGTTTTCTGAAAAAGTAGGTATTGTACAAATGTTTTTTAGAAAAGTAAGTATATAGAAAAAATATTTCAAAATTTGGGTATACACGCTAGAGCTGGGCATGAACCGGTTTGGCCCCGAACCGTTTCATAACCGAACTTTTATCACATTTTAAAACCGGTACGGTTTACCGCTCCAGTTTTTGGTCGCTCTAGATTTTGGCTGATTTACCATACCTGTTTCTGAACCGGTTCGGCCGAACCTGTTTATACCAAAAAAAAATATGAGGTTCCAATTTAGCAAGCATCCAACTGAGATTACAATACAAACATAAATCCAACTGAGGTTCCAATACAAAGATAAATCCATTACAAACAATCAAACATAATACTACAGTCATTCTGGTATCTTAAACCATGCCTAAAACAAAACAAAATGACCAAAGTTTTATAGAAACTACATGTTGGAGGAAGCACATTATCTATGAAAATGAAAATGTCTTTCTCTGCACTCAGTTTGATTCTTTTGCGGATCACATATACAAATTGTCTGACAGTTAGGTCAGCTGGGACAAGGTACCTGACATTATCATAGAAAGCGGAATTGAATATAATAAACGACTTAAGGAGAAATCTGAGCAAGCAATCCCTGCACAAAGATAAATCCATTACAAACAATCAAACATAATACTACATTCATTCTGGTATCTTAAACCATGCCTAAAACAAAACAAAATGACCAAAGTTTTATAGAAACTACCTGTTGGAGGAAGCACATTATCTATGAAAATGAAAATGTCTTTCTCTGCACTCAGTTTGATTCTTTTGCGAATCACATATACAAATTGTCTGACAGTTAGGTCAGTTGGGACAAGGTACCTGACATTATCATAGAAAGCGGAATTGAATATAATAAACGACTTAAGGAGAAATCTGAGCAATCAATCCCTTCTCAAATTCATTACAGAATAACACTGAAACTCCAAAGAAGTTCATGTAAATCGGAATCGTTGATGTAAAGGCGAGTAGGAGTGCCATTAGTAAAAAAGCATTTCGTACTTTTTCTTATCAATGTTTGGGATATCACTCCTTTCAGCTTTCTCCACGATGACCTTAACATAGCATAAGGACACGTCAGTTAACAGATGCAGTTATATGTGCATAGTTGTATAGCAGTTGTAAGAATGGATAGCTAGAAATTTGGTAGATCCAACTGAATAACAATTGAATGTCGAAGATGAGATGAGACTCAAAAGGAACCCTGTCGGGGTATTTCTCCCTGATCCTTGCAGCCTCTGCTCGCCTCTTCTCTGCTCATGAACATAAGATATAGATACTTTAGTCTAATATCCATTAGAAAAGCATAATTTCTATACTCAGTAGAAGTGCATACCGAGATCATGCTCTAGCTTGAAGCAGCTCTTTGCCATTTCACCTGACACTAATCAACAATAACAACAACTTAGAGCTATCCAGAAATAACAACATTATCGTAACAGATAGCAACATTATCGTAACAGATTATATTATAATTAGAAAGCTTTGGAATCTGGTACAAACGCAATACAACATCAACCACCTCCAAACATAGCACCAAGTATAATTAAAACACAAAATTACATGTTTGCATAGTAAGAGCAAAGTTTTATAAATTTGTTTGCATCTTGTGCGGATTCCAAACTTAACACATCATAAAAAAGCAAAGACATGTAAAATGTTTCCACCTTCCAATTAATTAGCAGGTAGGATTTTGAGACTCTACTGCAAGTCAAATGAGCCACATACACGATGTTCACCCCTCCCTAGCAACAAATTCGTTACAGATAGCATGCTAATCAACAACTAATCAGTAATCACTAATCACTAATCAACAACTAATCAAGGAAACACACAATCAGATAACAAACCGGCAAACTGAAGTCAAGGAAAATTCAGCACGAATCAATTTGCACAACTCCCATTCTGGACACGAATTCAACACGAATTCAACACGAATTCAGCACAACCTCCATTCTGTTTTAATCACAGCATATCACAGCACAACTCCCATTCTGTTTTAATCACAGCACGAATTCAGCACAACCCGAGAAAAAGAACAGAGAGGCAGGGAGGATGAGATTGAAGACGAACCTGGCGAAGACGAGAGGCGTGACGAGCGACGACCCTGGCGAAGACGAACCTGAGGTTGAAGTTTGAAGAGCGGCGTGGATTGTTGAGAAGTGAGAACTGCACCTGCGGTACTGAATCAGTGAATCAGATTGAGTGAAACACTGAAACAGAACGTAGGTCTGGTCATCTGAATCAGAAAAAACGATTTTGTCTGGTCTGAAGTAGTCTGGTCTGGTTTAGTATTTAATGGTATTTTAAGATGAAAACCGATACAAAAACAGATCCGGTTAACCGGTTTTGAATCGGTTTTCTGTACCTATTCTGAACCGCTCCATATTTTAAAAAAAAAACGTTTGTTTTGTGAACCGGTACGGTTCGACCGAACCGGTTATTTTTGCCCAGCCCTAATACGCGCTACCGTGGGTAGCACGTTCTTACAACCTATTCCAAAGACGCTACCCTAGGTAGCACCTATTCCAATTTTTTTAATTTTATTTTATTGAGTTAATTGTCAATTTGCCCCCTAATATTTGGACCGAATTTAGGAATCACCTTAATGTTTAAAATTTTAAATTTTAGTCTTAATGTTTGGACGAAATCAAAAATCCCCCATTTCCATCATAAGACCGTTTATTTGAGACGGTACACACAAAATGTGTCTTGCACGTACCTTTTATTAAGTTGAAAAGACACAACTGCCCAACATAATGGGTTTACCTTCATAGTGGTTGCAGGGTCTCTAGAAAACAGAGCTTTGATCTTCAAGAGGAACTCATTCAAGTAAGGGAGCACCAATCTTAGTAACCACATGGCGTCTTCCTCACTCAAGACATTGCCTTTGCATTCATTATCTACATAACCCGTGAAATTACGGCAATAGATGTCAAAAAATGAAAAAACACTTCTTTTTTTCGGGGTAAAATGAGAGATTTGTGGGTAATTCTGTGATAAACCTTACCTGCAAATGATAGATCTGTACGGAAAGATTGTTGCAAGATATACTAACCCCATATACGAAAATACAGAGACGAAGCTGTGGAGATGGAAATTACAGAAGACGAAGTATCAGAATTGCACAAAGAAGACATAAATCGGCAAAAAGCTGTCATAATTCATCAATTCTCGAAGATGAGCATTATCCAGATTCTGCAATTTGTTTTGGGTTTCTGGAAATCTCTCGTATGCATTTGAAATACAGAGAAATATTTCTGACAGAATGAAGCAATGCTTAAAGAACAGAGACGAAATACTTACACGAAACGCGCTTTGGAATTCTTTGATGAACAGTTGAGGATTGTTTGGCGATTGGAGGAAATGGTTTGTTAATAGGAGAAGAACTGGAAGTAGTCTTCTGAAAACTGCTGGTTTCTTCTTCGACAGATGATGCCCTCTCGTTGCCTCCATTATTGTCATTCTCTGCAACTACAGCACCAGAGCTGGAACCTTTAGCCTCCGATTTCTCCTTCCGGATCGAAACCGCATCAATGCCATTGCCGCCAGAATCTGACTTGACCTTCCTCAATTCCGGAAACTTACTACCAATACTGCTCTTCCTAGCCGCCTCAGATCTGAGCCTCCGAATCCCATGAACTGGTGGAGATTTGGGTTTCCCCTCAATCGCCTTCTTGACTTGAACATGACTCTTCACAGGCTTCGATTTCCACGTCTTCCTCACTGCGTTATTCCTCTTCACTCCATTCACCGTAACCGCCTCATCTTCGTCTGCTGCATTGAATACCTTGATGCCACCTTTGATACTGTCGCTCTTCATTTTGGATTCCCAGACAGAGGCTGCAGTGGCGGTGACGAGGGCATTTTAGTCCGTTACAAAAATTAAAATAACAGTGTCTCGCACATGATACCCATTCTTTTAGTAATAAATGGTCAGTTGACGGAATGAGAGAATTTTTTATCCGGTCCAAACATTAGGACTAAAATTTAAAATTTTAAACATTAAGGGGAATCTTAAATTTGGTCCAAACTTTAGGGGGGACATTGACAAAAAACAAACGATGTTAGGTTAAAAAACCACTGTATTTCTAATCAAAAAAACTATCATATGTAGATAATTAAATTACGACAAAAATGACGTTAACCGTGGTGAGTTTGGATTTACAGGGTATTAGTTATATTTTTTTAAGGGTTAATTACCAAGGAACTACCTGAACTTTGGACGTTTTGCAACGAGCTACCCGAACTATGAAAATTCAAAACGGACTACCTCAACTTTGAAGAAGGTGCAAATAGCTACCTTCGTCCAATTTTCCGTCAGCTGTTGACGACAATTCGTTGGAAAGTCGTCAAAAATTGGACGGAGGTAGCTATTTGCACCTTCTTCAAAGTTGAGGAAACTCATTTTGATTTTTCAAAGTTCGGGTAGCTCGTTGCAAAACGTCCAAAGTTCAGGTAGCTCATTGGTATTTAACTCTTTTTAAGTCAAATTTTCATATCTCAACTTACGACAGTGTACAATCAATCTGTAAATCCAAATTAAATAACAGGGCTAAGTGATTCGGATTGGTCGACTTACCCAAGAGAGAGACTTCATGTTTGCTGACATGTATGATAGGATCGCCTCCACCAATGTATTCGAGGATGGCCCTGGCGACGACATCCTTCGGGATCTTGATCGTGACCAGGTCAGTGATGAAGGGATTAGCTGATCGCTCCCGGAAGGGAGGCATGACGGTCCCACGTTGTTGAGCATTTTGCTAATAAGCTCCTCAACTTGGTCAAGAGTGCACTGGTTCTGCTGTCCTCCATTCAGTATGGAACTTGATGGATTGACAGAGTAGGTAGCTGTCGGCGCCTCAGTGGAAGCTGGAGGTAAGGACTAGTGTCCCGAAGTCATCTCTTGATCTTCTTGAGGGGCTATGCTGCTCGAATTTCTAGTTTCTGCTTGTCTTGGCCCTGCGGGGCGAGGATTTTCCTGAAGAGCAGGGGCTTGTCTGCGGGGCTGTCCTAAGATAGTCTCCAAGAGTGATATCATCTCTGGGGTTAACTGAATGTTTTCCCGAGCCACATGAACGGTTTGCGGTGCTGGAATCTCTGCGTCGTTAGGAACAAGGGCCGGTCTGGAATTACCAACATGTTCGCGTGCCGGCCTCGGAGGGATGGCATTAGGAACTGCTTGACTAGCAGGTTTTTTGGGGAGCGGTGAAGCTGCGGCGGAATCAGAGCTGTCTGAGGACTGCTCATTGGCCTGGTTCCGACGATTGCTTTTGGATCGAGTTTGCATGACTGTTTTACTCGTTTCCCACAGACGCCGCCAAATGTTAGGTCTGAATCTCCCAGGTGCTGACTTGGCAGTGGATTAAATGTCAAAGGATGAATGATTACTGCTATCGCCTTAGCTCTGATGAACCTGCAAGAAGGGGATCACAACAGAAGGGGTGTCTCTAGATCCCTCTCCGATGCTTAAATGAGTATACTATGTGTATGAACTCAAAATGTAATGAATGTATTGAAAAGCAAATGTATTTATAGAGTGAAGAGATCAAACCGTTATAGGCAACAGAATATCTTGGTAAATATTGTGTCAGTGAAGATTGGGATAGTAGATATTACGGTTATGGCGAAATATTGCAGTTGTCATATACACGGGATATCGTTGCCATATCTTTAGTGACGGTTGGTGGAACCAGAGTTGAGAGGTTAGACTCTCTTGGCGAGCACTCCTAGAGCGAGCATTAGGAGTCTGTGACCTTGGTTATTGGCGACCTGGGGTGGAGCTTTGGCGTCCACTTTGACTTGGGTTTGATACTGGACCACTTGATGAGGGTCAGATTAACCTTACTGTGGGTCAGCCCAGTCTGAATGATATGTGTTTTACCCTCTGCAAAGTGATTGGGCCTCTGAGGCCTTTCCCTTATTGGGCTGTCACTATTAATACCCAACACTACCCATAGTAGCGTGTATACCCAGATTTCGAAATATTTTTCCTTTATACTTACTTTTCAATATATTTTTTTTACAATACTACTTTTTCAAAAAAAATTCCTCTCTTTAGAAAACACCGTGTAATTGATTCCATAGGTTGCATTGGCTAGATTACTGAGATATGCACATTTTTTATTTCGTTTCATATGATTTATAGATACACCTGCAATATTCTAGTGGTACACCCTGATCAATATGATTTGCAGGTACACCCCCAAAAAACTATAAAGGTTATACTGAATGAATACTTTGGGCAAACTGATGGTTTGGAGTGGGGAGTTGATAACTTTGATATCAGAAGGCTAGATTGAAAATAAAACTACATATATAGTCTTTTGAAGGAGGAGGTTTTATGTTTTAAACTTGTTTGCGTTTACTAGGTTTCTGGCATTGCCTAACACATACTTGACATCGCTACGTATATATATATATAATGTGCAGGATAACGCTACATGTCGCTACATATTGACCTTTGTTCATATAATATGTACAGGATGTTAAACTGTCACAAAAAGGGAAAGCTTTTCAGACACTTATTTCGCTTGAATAAGTAAGACAACCACAAATTTTGTTTACTCAATTGTTTATGTAGATTGGAGCACGCTGAAGGCTGATTTATGCTTAGATGCTGAGTGAATACTTGAAGACGTTTTAAACTTAGACATTTAAGTTTTTTCTACTTAGATTTCATAAGATTTATGGTGAGAACTTGTTTAATTTTATCAATTTGGGTATGACAGGATATAGCCAAAGATGTAGAAATGGAAAAAAAAGTCAAGGCAAAAGATGCATAAATGAGAAAACTAAGACTAGTTTAGGTGTGTTTAAATTAAAATGTACATATATATATATATATATATATATATATTTGGCAATCATGTACAAAGACACTTTTAAAAATAATATATTATAATTTTTTAATTCTATTGACAAATTCACATCTAATGAGTAATAATATGATAAAAAATAAAATACACCACAAACGTTTTTAATTTTTTATTTACCTATGAATAGTATTTATTATCACACAAAACTTATATTTAACAGTGTGAGTAACCCACACTATCATGTATTTTTAACGACGAGTTGCAATACTTTCTGCCACTAAAATAATGTGTTTAGTAACAACATATTATATTGTTAATACAACTATACAATTATTGCTGAATATTATCAGGTTTTTAATAAGTATATTATCGTAAGGGAAAATTTCAGTCACAGATCTTATTAGAATAAAACGGATACTATAATTGAAATAAAACTTCGGTCGTCCCTACCTGCAAATGACCATTGTGAATTTTACAACTCATTGGAGCATCAAAGCTTTTACCGGAACTCAGTTGCGACCGTGGTTAACCAAAAGCACGCTTTGGTTTCTATTCATCATAGATATGTAAATTTTGAACATGACCCATGAGTGATTCGCTCATGGGACATGTTTGGATCGAACGTTTTGGACCCACGAGTTATTTCGACACGATCCGTCCAATCCGCATAAAAAATAGTGTTAGATTTGAGTCGTACTTATCAACCCGTAGGTCAACCCGTAGACCCATATAACTAAAGTATATATTATAATAAATTATATAAAAGTCCATGGATCACACAGTTTGTATCACGTGGATTTTATGAGTCACGTGGATTACATGAATCAGTGAGTCGTATGGGTCGACGGATTGACCCACAAAATTAATATTGTACAAATTAAAATGATACTGGTCCACATGTCATACGGGCTGACCCGTGAACCTGTGAGTCGTGTTTAAGTTTTGAAAATTGACCCATCATTAATTACATGTCATGTTTGGATTGAACATATTTTGACACAAACCTTACTTAACAGGATACATGGTTAACCCGTCAACACGAATTGACAAACGTAATCCATACAACAATACCAATATTACTCCGACCATGCCAGGACTCTAGCCTTTTCCATAGCGCAAGCTCATTCTATCATCTCTCTATCTGCGTGCTTGATTGCTCTCAATTCCAGGAAGAGTATTGATAGTACCAAGGATCCTTCCCAAAGAATTGAGTTGAAACCCAGAACATTAAAAAGGTCCCTGAAAATCATGAATGTTAATACCAAGTTGTAAACACCTGATTTTGGTTCAGGGTCAAAAGACCGTACGCGAGGAAAACGAGCCGTGAGAAATCGAGATTGAAATATATATATATATATATATATATATATATATGAAAACTAAAAAAAAAAAGTGGAGAACATGGACATGGTCATCCCTTGCACATAAAGTTTTTATTATTATTAAAATAATAATAATAATAATAAAATAAGAAGTAAAATTGTGTATAAATAGAAGGTGAATAAGATAAGCTACGGTGAATAAATTTGAAGAACAGATTGAAGGAGAGAAAGAGAGAAGAGAAGAGTGATGGGAGAGAGAGTACAAAAAAAAAATCGGTAATTATCGGTCTCGGTTTCTCGTATGGTATTTAAGTTCCGAACGATTTAGGTATATCTCTCTCACATTTAATATTGTATTTGTATTTCTTAATGTTATTGAAATTTATATATGTTATACAAAAAAGGTTTATATACATATATTATATATTTATGTATAATATACTTGTTAATATATATATATATATATATATATGTGATATTATATCTATATGTATAATATATATATATATTATGTATATGTATATATATATGTGTGATATTATGTCTATATGTATAATATATATATATATATTATGTATATGTGAAACAAATATTTTCAAAAATGACTTAAGTCATTCTCAAACTTTGATGAATGTTACAACTCGGTCCTTGGACTCTTAGGTCATTGTGGGACTTTATTGAGTGTTATAAATCAAACCGGAAATGTTTTGGGTCATTTATGCAAATTTTGATTTTTTTTTTAAATTTAGCTCGATTTTTTAAAAAAATTCATTTTTTACTTCTAAACTTTTCTAGACATTCCATGACTTCTCAAAATATTACAAATAAGTTTAGAATAATTATTGGGTTATTTTGGATCTTTACCAAGTGTTCAAAATAAATCCAGAATAGTTTAGGGTCAATTCTGTAATTTTTAAAAAAATAAGTTCAGTTCAGTTTGTTTGTTTTTAAATTACATTTTGAATCCTAAATTTTTCTGGACATTCCATGACTTCTCAAAGTGTTACAAATAAGTCCATAATAATTTTTGGGTTATTTTAGAATTTTACCAAGTGTTACGAATAAGTCCAGAATAGTTTTGGGTCATTTCTACAATTTTCGATTTTTTTTCCAATTAAGCTCAAATTTAAATAAAAATGCATTTTAGTCCCTAGATTTTTTTGACATTCTATGACTTGTCAAAGTGTTACAAATTGATCCAACGTACTCAATATTTTCAAATCATTCATGTATTTTTGACATGTTTCAAGTGACTCCAAAGTTAAACCACATTTTTTATCCCGAGCACGAATAATTTTTTCTATTGTTTATTTATTTGAAATTAATTCCTATAAAAATGTTTTTACATGGTTTGTTTAATTTAAAGAAAACACATGTAATTTTTTGGGTCAAGCATGATCAAAACGGACAATTCACGTAAATCGGTAAAAAAATAATTTTAAAAGCAAACTAAAGTACCGAAAGGGCGGATTATGGGTTCGCTAGCCCTTAAGACGTAATCAAATCCCGGAGCTCGATTCTCTGAACGTAGACCATTTCAAGCCCTAGAATGTTAACTCCATGTACCCTAGGCTAATTTTAGGATTCCGATTAGCCGTTAATTAATCGGTTGCGACTCTTTTATTTTTCGGTCCGATTGATGACCCCGCTCAACCGGACCCGTTACTCGCTAAGACCCGACATTTATTGAACAAATAAAAAAAACGGATCGGGGAAAGTCGAATCCGACGTCCGACATAGGGCTTTCTCATCCCCTTCCATGGATTCACCACTCAACAACTCCTCGATTAACAATTATAGAGTCATACCAAACCCCGGAGTCAACCAAGCAAGATAAAAACTGGACAATTCCTACCAATAAAGACAAGAACCCAAGTAAGCATACTTCAATGGCAGAACATTTGCTGAAACTAACTGCCTTACTTATTCGGTATGTAGTGAGAGCAGCATGGAGCAAAAATAGGGCACACTGGGTTAGTTTGTCCATGAAATTGAGGTTAACAGGTAAAGCAAATGATTCAGTGTGCACATGGCGGTTGAGCAGCTCTACACTAAAGCAACAATATCCAGCTTGGAGAACCAGAATAGGGGTTAACGAGTACGAGTCTCACGGGGCGTTTCTTTCATGGAATTCGGAATACGGAATAGGGAATAGGAATAGAGAATAAGGAATAGGAGATAAGAATATGAAGTTGTTTCTTTGGTGGAATGAAATGGAATGAAATAAAGAATTTTGTTGTTTCTTTGTGGAATTGTATATGGAAAGGGAATGGAATGTGGTAAAATGACATATTTGCCCCTCCTTGTATATGTATAGTATATAATTTGTATTAATTAATTTTAAAATTAAGAATAATAAAAATTTATAATATAATTAATTAATAATTAAAAAAATAAAATAACTTATTTAATTAATTATTAATTAAGATAAAATTGTTGAATTAATATAAATTTTAAAGTAAGGGCATTTCGGGCATTTCGCCTCCTATTCCTCATTCCTAGCGCGCCCGGCTTAGGAATTCCGAGTTTTTCACACGGAATGTCTAAGTCTACCCCGCCCGGAATCCGTAAGCCAAATTTTTACAATTCCGCGAAAAGAACTACTTCTTACGGAATCCGTAATCCGAATTCCTTTTCCATTCTGTAAAAAGAACATGCCATCAGTCTTCATACCGAACAATGCATGCTCGAACGCTATGCAACAGTAACTAGTAAGTGATTTCGGCGAGGATAATTAATCCAAAAATATTATAAGTAATATAAGTGACTACATTAGTAATTAATTCAAAAATATTTTACAAAATCTTTGATGAAATATTATCATAAGCATTAATTACATCATTTTCAAGCATCATTTTTTTCAAACCTAGTCGGCCATCTTCCGATATTCCTTTTAATTTTATTCATAGTGATATGATAGAGAAACTAAGGGCAAAGAAGTTCCTTCTTTCCACCTGCGTTATATGTACAAGTCTCCGTTTAGCTGGCTTGGCAAATAAGAGAGTCCCAACCTCTGATGAGCCACTTTCGGCTCATAGGGCGATAACGACAATACCATTACCACACCTAATTGCAGTCTATCGAACCAAACCCTTCATTAAACCTCTAAATCGCAAAACATCCCATCCATACGGTTCTGAACCGCCTTCACAGCAGCAACTCTAGCTGCAGTAGCCGCTCTATTTGCAGCTATAACCGCCTTATTTACCTCATCCACTTGCCGGATGTGGATTGCAGTCTCAGCTGCCTTTCTCGCCAACTACATTGTCAACAAAAGCACCTCAACACCCATAAAATTGATTGAGAAAGTAACATTTTTCATAAACTTCACCTGAACTGCCTTGAGAATGGAATGGGTGAGGAGCGGAATCGGGTTCTTCAGGGTTCCGGAATCCCATTCCCCACATCGCTTATCGCCGTGACGGAACATATACATTCCCATTCCTTGCTCGCGGCCCTCATGCCATGCACCCTCGTAGCAATGCCCATTCGCAAAATGGTATATTCCAAACCCGTGTATCTTGTCACCAAAGTACTCCCCTGCATATCGATCTCCATTCCTGGTTCAGCAACTTCATATCAGTCAGTATTCAACAACACCTACCATGGAATTTGTTTCAACAACTTCTATTCCAAATGCATTACCAGAATTTTTAACATAATTCAAACAATCCCATAGCAATCACCAAACAAGAGCAAAATGAACCATCATTCAATGAAACAGTGAATTGAGACCTGAAATGGTAGCAACCTAGACCATGTTTGACCCCACACTTGAATTCCCCAACATAGCAACTTCCATCCCCACAGTTCTGAACTCCAACTCCATGGCTCTGTCCATTCCACCACTCACCCGCGTAGGAGTCGCCTGTATAGAAACGATAAACTCCAAACCCGTTCCTCAGTCCGGCACGATACTGACCGCGGTACCTGCTGCCTCGGGCCCAGCTCTCCATCCCAAAGCCATCGTACTTACCGTCCACCCAATCCCCTTCGTATCTCCCTTTGACGAAGTAATTGTAGACTCCGCTTCCATTGCACTTCCCTCTGTGAAACTCACCTTCGTAAAAATCTCCATTGCTGTAGAACTCGACGCCTTCGCGGATTATATTAGTAGCTGCCGTGATGGTTTGGGGTATTAGTTTGGAGTCTTCGTTGGAATCGCCGATGAACCACTGGATTTTGGTGTCGCTATGCTTCGAAGATCCGAGACCGAACCTTTTCGCGTGGAATTCCAAGAATTGTTTTTTGACTATGAGGAAGTTGTGCTGGATCACGCGCTTGTTCCTCGATGTGAAGTAGAGCGTGCTCGCTACAAAGATTAGGACTAGCAGTAGGTTCTCCGAAGTTGCCGCGTTTTCTCTGCGGCAGTAGATGATGAACACGACGGTGGTAGTGGAGAGAGCCGCGGCCAGGATCGGACCCACCCGGTTCAACCCGGTACGGTAACCTACACATGGGTCTTTCCTCTTCTTGTCCTCCGACGCCTGGGCGACAAAGGAGAGGCTGTGGACGGACAAGGATCGGAAGTTCGGCGAGGATCGAAGAAGCGAGGATTGGGTCCTCATCAGCTGGCTCTTCTTGCTGCCGTCCATTCTCCGGTCGAGTGGGGCTAATGTTTGCTTTCACTCCGGCGGACGATGATTGGGAGCGGACTGGGTACCTTCGACGAAGGTGGTGACATGGTGCAACTCGAAGGCGAAGCGGCGGTTGGGGTGGCGGAGGTTAGCAGATAGCAGTAGCAAGGTTCAAACTGAAGCGTGAAGATAATTATCTCGAGGAGTACAGTTTAGTGTAGGTAGGTAGGGACAGAGGAGAGAGAGAAGCAAAGAACGGAGCATTTACTGCGGTACTTATTATGGCCAAGTAGCTAAGAACACATAATTTTTTTTAAAAAAAAGTAAGTATAATTAAAAATTATCTAGCAAAATGTATATAAACAATATTGGGGGTATCATTTTTTACAACGTGCGCTATTTTTAGTAACATTTTTCAAAAAACGTCACTAGGGGTAGCATTACCCCTTATGAATTTCGCTATGCCTAGTGACGTTTTTTTTTACATTTTTTTTACGATTTGATGTTTAATTAAAAATAAAATTATGTATTTATTAAAAAAAATTTAAAAATTATAGCAAGTAGATATTTTAATTGTGATTCTAATGATGCAAAAAAATATTAAATTTGGACTTACTGATTGACTGTAGGCTCTGCCGTCAGTTGAGATATGAAAATTTGGTGAAGACCTAAAGCCTAAAGGTAAGATCTATATCTTGTTTTTTCTCAGTTGGATATACATATCTTGGAGCATAGTTATCAGAACCGGATCGGATCCCTGTCCGGTTTGGTTCAGTTAAAAGACTGTTTTACAAATGAGCAGTGTTTGAACTAGACGGTTTTTAGAAAATTGGACGGTTTTCGGTTCACTTTTTAGCTATTTTTTTTACAGTCCAATCAGTTTTAGGTGATCAAAGAGAAGTTTAGAAGTTATGTTTAAACTTTAAAATTTAAACAAACCAATTTTCATTGTGTTTTATTTTGACATTATTGTGTATTGTGTTTGAGAATTGAGAGTAATGTGTTTGAAATTGAAACTATGTAGTTTGTGTGTGTGTGAGAGTTTGAGACTATGTAGTCTGAGGTAATTATGTTTGTGTTTGAGACTATGTATGTATTTTAAGTTTTAAGTTTTTTTTTCCCTTGTGAACAGTGAACCGCACATTCAACCGGGTTGGACCGGCCAAACCGTGAACCGACCCACTCGCTGGTTCGATGGTCGGTCCGGTTCTGATAACTATGTCTTTGAGAATTATATAATATTTATTCACATATACATATATATTCACCATATAGATTAGTTCTTCGGTTCAACCCTTGTTGAGGTCTTGGTCTTCACATAAACTTGGTCCCCCACTTATGGAGGGTCGGTCTTGGTCAAGATTCATACTCGAGTGAACCTCGATTAAGGCTCAATCGAACCCGACTCAATCGAATTAAGACTCAATTGTAGCATTTGAAAAAGTTAAATTGTGATATTTTTGAAATTTTTTGTTATAAGACTAAAATGTCATAATAGTTGTTTACACATTTTCTCTTAATTCATGCTTATAGCAAGTTTAAAACTATAGACATCTTACTTATTAGCTAAAAGTTTTATCATTACACTTCTACTTTCAATTGTTTTTTGTATACTTCAAATATAGTTATTTAAGCCACTCTCATATTATTATATTAAATATTTCATATTTATTTATTTAGTAATTAATATTTGTTCAACGTCATTTGTTCACTTATAGTTTTAATTTAATTATGTATCTACAGTATTAATTTTTTGAAATGATTAAAAAATAAATAATATTTTAAATTTAGTATTTATATGCTACCATAATACTCATATCGAAAATATTTTTTCGACCATCTCTAAAAAAATAAGAAAGACCATAGTAAGTATATAATTAAATTAGAACTTTAACGACTCGTTCATTCTCAAGATAAGCTGCAAAACCTTAATCATTTCTCTTGATTTCACGTATATATATATGATTTTGTCTTAGATATATTTTAAGAATTGAAATTTATACATTACTAAAATACATAATATTATATTTTATAAATATCAAATATGCACATATTAAAATTTATTCTTAAAAATTAAATTGAAGATTAATTAAGAATACATGTCATCTATAACAAAAACAAATATTCCTATAAACAAAACTACATATCAACAATCAACACCATCTACCTTATTATAATAATATCAATGTAAATTTTAACAAAAATAGATGTTATATATTTATAGATTCAATTATTAAAATAAATAAAATATTACATGTGTAATTAAAACGTAAGAGTTTGTTTCTGTTATTAAAATAAAATAAAAGAATACTAATATGTTTAACTTTTTTATATGACACTTAGGGCTGGGCATGAACCGATTCGACCCCGAATCGGTTCAGAACCGAACATTTTACCACATTTTTAAACCGGTACGGTTTACCGCTCCAGTTTTTTGCCGCTCCAAATTTTGGCTAATTTACCGTACCTGTTCTGAACCGGTTCAAAAACCGGTTCAGAACCGGTTCAGACGAACATGTTCATACAAAAAAAAACTGAAATTCCAATTCAGCCAGCAGTCCAACTAAGAGTACAATACAAACATAAATCCAACTGAGGTTCAATACAAACATAAATCCATGACAAACATAATACTTGAAGCTGCCAATTTGACCACCAAATCTAAACTTTGAAGCTGCCAATTTGACCACCAAATCTAGACAATTTGAACGAACCTCAGCAGCCTTGTCAATCAAAGCTTCCACCACTGTGCTGATAATTGGAGGAATTATCTCATTCAAGCTTCCATCCACTGTGATCTTCTGCACGGAGGATCAGTTTCCACCTAGGCGCTGTTTGCATTATTAAAGAAAAAGGCAAGAGAATGCACCTGCTGGTGGACATCTGTCATGGACAAGGTTGACTGCAGAAACACTTTGATAGTAGCTAAAACAACAACATCATTGGCATGTTGAAGTCTGTCCTCCAGGAGATTCATGATTGTCAAATATTTCATTACTGTCAGAAGGTACATACTTAGTAACCAATTCCAGGACAAGACATTGTGCCCACTCATTAAACTCCTTAATCCTGCATACCAAATGAAGAGCCCATTAGAACAACGAAAGCACCCATAACTTAATAGTCAAAGTCCTAGGACCAATAACTAAAGGAAACTACACCCAAAATATCATGTAACTAAAACTTAAAGCAAATGTCTGTAACAGAGTGAACATAGATCTTTTAGCACATATGTCGTCAGTGGTTTCCTCTAGGTGTTGTATCTTTTCACCCCAAAATCCTCATTTTTGCTAATTGGTATTCTGTAGGACCTGAGAAGATATCTGCGGTGAAGACCACTGAAGCAGTATTGCCTTTCATTCTCCAATCTTTAGCCACATGTTTTGTTTTGTTTTTTATAATTGTAATTGTACAATGAACTACCCTAAATTAAGAGACCATTGGATGAAATAATACCAAGAAGGCAAGAAAACTGTACCTATTTAAAAAGAAATATATCATTTGTTTGCTAACCAAAGCTTCTTGCTCCCTGGATGCTTCCTCAGAGTTCCCTGCTTCTAAGCTCCAGATCTCTTGTAAGGCAGATAAACAATTTGCCACAACCTAAGGCATAAGGGTCTTTAGATTAGAAGATAATAATATGCAAAGCAAAACAAGAAATCCCAATCAAGTTGGGGAACGAAGTAATGAAAAGGTTTGCCATGTGGGGGTGAAGGATAAAAATTACAGGTGATTTACCTGGCTATCTGGATCATGAAGCATCGAATGTTGCTCGCCCGTGCCGCGCCGCCTGCTGCTGCTCGCCCGTTGCTACTCGCCTCGCCCCGCCTGCTGGACGCCTGCCTGAAGTTTGAAAGTGAAGTCTGAAGAAGGAAATGAAGACCAACGCGATTAGGTTAAGACTTAAGAGAGTCTTTCGGTCTGCCGGTCTGGTCTGTCACTCTGTGGTCTGGTCTGTTAAATATGGTCTAGTCTGATTTAGTAGTATATTTAAGGTTAAAACCGGTACAAAAAGAGGTTCGGTTAACCGGTTTTGAATCGTTTTTTTATACCTCTTCTGAACCGATCCATATTTTTTTCAAAAAAAACGTTTGTTTCGAGAACCGATTCGAAACCGGTACGGTTCAGGTGCGGTTCGGTACGGTTCGACCGAACCGGTTTATTTTGCCCAGCCCTAATGACACTTATATAGGTTATAAACTATAAAAGTAAAAACTATTAGGTGAAAATTACAATATTTTTGTTATAATTTAATGAAAAATATTAGTTATATATTTATAGAATTAACATATTTTTTAACTTAATAAAATATTATTTATTTAATTAAAAATTAAACTATAATTACTATTGCAATCAATAAAAAATAGTAATGATTTTAATATTATTTAAAACATATATACACTAATATAAGTCATAAAAAAATATAAAAAAATATTTCTAAATATTGTATTAATAATTTATAATATTAATATTTATTATTTACTCATGCATTTTTATTTAATTTTATGAAGGGTAAAATACGATATTGCCCCCTAAAGTTTGGTCCGTTTTTAAGTTCCCTATTAATATTTAATTTTAAATTTATAGTCCTCATGTTTGGACAGAATAAAAATTTCCCCCATTTCGTCCAAAAACCGTTTATTTCTGACGGAAACGTAGCCATTGTTGGGTATTGATAGTGACAAACTAATAAGAGAAATGTCTCAGATGCCCAATAACTTTGCAGGTGTAAAACTCATATCATTGAAACTGGGCTGACCCACATTAAGGTTAATCTGGCCCTCATAAAACGGTCAAGTATCGAACCCAAACCAAAGTGAACGCCAAAGCTCCATCACAGGTCGCCATTGACCAAGGTCACAGCCTCCTACTGCTCGCCATAGGAGTGCTCGCCAAGAGAGTCTAACCTCTCAAATCTTGTCCCACCAACCGACACTAAAGATATGACCACGATATCCCGCGTATATCAGGCACATATTCTATAAATATTACATTTGGTAACTGCAATATTACGCCATAACCGTAATATCTACTATCCTAATCTTTACCGGCACAATATTCACCAAGATATTATGTTGCCTATAACGGTTTGGTCTCTTCACTTTATAAATACCCTTGCTGTTCGATACATTCATTACGTTTTGAATTCATACACACAGTATACTCATTTAAGCATCGGAGAGGGACCCAGAGACACCCCCTCTGTTGCGATCCCTTTCTTGCAGGTTTACCGGAGCTCAGGCAAAAGCGCGTGATCATCAATCCTTTGACATTCAATTCACTACCAAGTCAGCACTTGGGAGTTATAGACCCAACATTTGGCGCCGTTTGTGGGAACGGGCAATACAGTCATGTAGACTCATTCTAACCGCAATCGTCGGAACCAGGCCAATGAGCAACCCCCAGACAGCTCTGATTCCGTCGCCGCTTCGCCGCTCCCTCAAGAACCTGCTAGCCAAGCAGTCCCTAATGCCGCCTCTCCGAGGCCGTTACGAGAACATGTTGGCAATTCCAGACCGACCCCCATTCCAAGCGCCGCAGAGATTCCAGCTCGACCAACCATTCAAGTGGCTAAGGAAACCATTTAGTTAACCGTGAAGATGATATCCCTCTTGGAGACCATCATAGAACAGGCTCGCAGACAAGCCTCTGCTCCTCAGGAAGATCCTCGCCCCGCGGGGCCACGACAAGCAGAAACTGGAAATCCTGCCACTACTGCCCCTCAAGAAGATCAAGAGATGACTTATGGACACAAGTCCTTACCTCCGACTTCCACTAAGGCGCCGACAGTTACCCACTCGGTCAATCCATCGAGTTCCGCACATACTGGAGGACAACATAATCAGTGAACTCTTGACCAAGTTGAGGAGCTTATCAGCTAAATGCTCAAGGAAAGACGTGGGATTGTCATGCCTCCCTCTTGGGAGCGATCAACTCATCCTTTCACCACTGACCTTGTAATGATCAAAATTCCAAAGGATGTAGTCACCAGGGCCATCCCTGAATATAGTGGTGGAGGAGATCCTATCATCCATGTTAACAAGCCTGAAACCTCTCTTTTGGGTAAGTCGAATGATCCGAATCACTTACCCCTATTATTTCCGTCGACCCTTTCGGGTTCGGTGTCGTCCTGGTTCTTTGGCCTCCCAACAGGATCAATAGGGTCCTGGTCCGAACTCAAGAGCAAATTCCTGGAACGATACATGGGCGAACGCCAACTGCTGAAAAGTGTGGTCGCCTTAGACGAAGTCAAACAACAACCAGGAGAGTCATTGGCCGATTTCTACGGGCATTTTCATAAGAATGTCACAGAAATAGATCGTCGAGTGGCAGATGGGGAGTAATTCGAGCCTTTTACAGATGATTTGATGTGGTCAACAAAGCCTTGAGGAAACTGCGAACAGCTACCACGTTTAGGAGATAGAGGCGATGGAGAAGCTAGCAGTGAGGGCGAAAGGTTTTATATACCTGGAAACGGCGAACTCTGAAGCCAATTTTCTGACAACCTCGCTAAGGGTGGTTCCAGAGCCCCGACGCGATGGTAGGAAGGAAAAGAAGGATAAGAAGGGTCGAGACAAGCCCATATCAGAAACACCAAGGCCTAGACATCCAGAGGTCCCCGAGTATTTCACGCCTTTAAATAGGCAGATCTCGGCGGTACTAGTCGAGATAAAAGAAGGTCTCTGGCAAGGCCGCCAATACCCCACAAGAGTTCTCATCCAATGGGGAAGTACACAAAAAGCTATTACCGATATCACAAGGCCAAGGGCCACAAAAATGATGATTGCTGCATCCTCAAGCGCGATATCGAGAACATGATATAGAGAGGCATGTTGAAAGAATTTGTGTCCGTATAAGACAGAAGTCGAACGCCCCTACGTAGAAACTACTCGCCAGCTCCGCCCGAGCAATCTGACCCATCCAAGAGCAGGAGGGTGATAAACCTGATTGTTGGAGGGTTTGGTGCCAGAGGCGAGGGGTCCAATGCAAGAGAAGTCTATGCTGCTCAGATTTCTACAGCTGTTCAGCTGGGAAAGAGACCTCGTCCTGAAGAGGATTGTGTCATCTCCTTCTCTGAGGACGACCTGGCACACGTCACCACTCCACACAATGATGCGCTGGTCATCACAGCTGAAGTCGACGACTGCGACATGAAGATGATTCTGATCGATGGAGGAAGCTCGACATACATTATGTTTCTAGACACCTTCGAGAAGATGGGAAAATCCAAGCACAACATCAAGCGAGTCGACTTTCCCCTCATCGGTTTCGCTGGGAGAACAACTTATCCGCTGGGAGCCATAACCCTGCCGGTAATTCTGGGCATAGGATGGTAGAGCATAAAGGTGTCGGTGACCTTCTTAGTGGTTGACTCGCCTACATCATACAATGCCATCCTGGGGAGGACCACCATCAATCCTCATAAGATTGTGGCCTCCACAGTCCACCAAAATAAGAAGTTCCCCACACCGAATGGGATCGAAGAAGTTCTAGGCGACCAACCCTCCTCACGTCAACGCTATGTGAACTGCCTCCACAGGAAGAAACAAAGGGAAACCCTCACCATCGAGACAGAGGTTGACCCGCGTGAGGACCATGCCCGACCAGCGCCAATGGAGGAGTTAGCACAAGTTGAGATCGATGGTCCAGAAAAGAAGGTGCGCATTGGGACCACCTTGAACGACGACCAGAGAAACGCCCTGACTTCCCTCTTGAAAGAATTCAAGAAACTCTTCGCATGGAAGCCCAGTGACATGCCAGGCATCAACACCGACATAATTTCTCATGAGCTAAGGATAGATCCATCGGTAAAGACGATTGCTTAGAAGAGAAGGTCATTTGGATCTGACAAGCGTTTGGCGATCAGGCAAGAAGTAGGCAGGCTTATTGAAGACGACTTTCTAAGGGATGTGCGATTTCAAAGCTGGGTCGCCAATCCAGTTCTCGTGAAGAAATCAAACGGCAAGTGGAGAATGTGCGTCGACTTCTGCGACCTGAAGAGAGCTTGCCCGAAAGATTCCTATCCCCTTCCTCGAATTGATCGGCTGGTCGACGCAACCTCCAGCCATAAAATGTTGAGCTTCATGGACACATATTCATGCTACAATCATATTTGAATGCACCCGGCCGATGAAGCCCACACAACCTTCTATATATACGGAGAAATACTTTGCTACAAAGTGATGCCCTTCGTTCTAATCAATGCGGGGGAAACGTATTAGCGAATGGTAAACCGACTGTTTCAGGACATGATGGGGCGCAACATGGAGGCCTATGTGGACGACATGCTCGTCAAGACAATAAAAGAAGCCCTCATACAGAAGACTTTCGAGAAGCATTCGAGTGCATGAATAGGCACAACGTTCGCCTAAACCCAGCTAACTGTGCCTTCAGAGTCAAGTCAGGAAAATTTATGGGATTGATGGTAAGCGAGCGCGGAATAAAGGCGAACCCGGAGAAACTCAAATCCATCGAAGAGATGAAGTCACCAACTTGCCACGAGGAAGTCCAATGTCTGAATGGCCGCCTGGCCGCACTTTATCGCTTTCTTTCAAGGGCGAGCGACAGGTCACTCCCGTTCTTCAAGACTCTCATGGCCAACCGCAAGTTCTAGTGGACACCGGAGAACGAGGCTGCCTTCCAATCCTTAAAGCAGCACCTTCAAACATTCCCAGCTTTGGCGAAGCCCATTGCCGACGAATAGTTCTTTCTTTATCTGAGTATTAGGGAGGTTGCAGCCAGTGCGGTATTAATAAGAGAAGAGGAAAATAAGCAAAGTCCAGTGTATTTTGTAAGCAAGATGTTTAATTCAGCTAAAATAAAATATGTCCAGATTGAGAAGTATCTTTATGCCTTAGTTATTGCTCCTCGAAAGTTAAGACCATATTTCCATGTGCACGCCATTACAATCCTCACCGACCAACCTCTCAAACACTTCCTGCTGAAGCCAGACTATTCAGGAAGAATGGTTAAATGGGCGATCGAGTTGAGAGAATTCAAGATCAATTTTGCCCCGAAAACGACCATCAAAGGTCAAGCATTGACAGATTTCATAGTGGAAAGTACAGGAAATGATCTAGCAGAAGCAGAAAACCGGCAAAGTCAGTTAGAAGATACAAGCCAAGCCTCGGAACTCTATACTGAGAAGGCTCAGGGGCAAGATTAATTCTCATCCCTCCTGAGGGCGATCCTTTAAAGTATGCGATCGCCCTTACTTTTAAGGCGGCCAACAATGAGGCCGTATATGAACCTCTTATCACTGGACTGCGACTCGCTAAAGGAATGGTCATAACATCACTTTGGGCAAAAAGCGACTCAGAGCTAATTGTCAATCAAATGAATGACACTTATGAAGCAAATGGGGAAAAGATGAAAAAACACCTCGAGATTGCTAAAAAACTCATCGCCGAAATCCAAACTTTCGCGATTGAGTCTATTCCTCACTAAGACAACTAGCTAGCAGACTCTCTAAGCAAGCTGGCGTTCGGAGGAACAAGAATTCAGGATGTGCAATTTCTGGAACAAGCTCTATATTCAGTTCTCGACAACCGAGCATAAGTCTTCAACATTCAAGGGTAGGTAACCTGGATGACTCCATTCCAGAACTTCTTGAAAGAAGGAATACTGCCAGAAGACGAAGGCGAGTCCACAAAAATAAGTCGTCTGTCTGCAAGCTATCTTCTCAAAGATGGAGACCTCTATAGGCGTGGATATTCAACTCCCTATCTAAGGTGCATATCTCATTCTGAGACAAAAAGAGTTCTCCGTGAAACTCACGAAGGAGTCGCTGCATGCCATGAAGGTGCACGCTCATTGACGCGCAAAATCTTCAGACTATGCTACTATTGTCCAACCTTGAGCAAATATGCGGCAGAATTGACAAAGAATTGCGTGACTTGTCAACAGTTCGTACCACGATCTGGTCGACCACCAACACTGCTATCCCCAATGGAGGTCGACTGACCTTTTTCCCAATGGGGATTAGACATCTTGGGCCCCTTTCCCATCAACACTGGGCAAAGAACCCACATTATAGTGGCGATCGACTACTTCACCAATTGTATAGAGGCGAAAGCTTTGGCATCCACGACTGAATTTCAAGTGACCAAGTTCCTGATAATCAACATATTATCGCGGTTTGGCATCCCCAAAATACTGATAAGCGATAATTGTCCACAATTCGTAGGAAAATAACTCAAGTGGCTTTGCGAAGAATACCATATCGATCACAGATTCAGCTCTGTACACCATCCTCAAACGAATGGGCAAGCCGAAGCAGCCAACAAAGTTATCCTGGCAGGACTCAAAAAGCGAGTTCAAGCCTTAAAAGAAAACTGGGCAGAAGAGCTGGATAATGTACTGTGGGCTATTCGAACAACACCCAAAACAGCAACGGGGGAAACACCATTCAGTTTAGTGTGCGGATCAGAAGCAGTAGCACCCGCCGAAATAGCGGTGCCTACCCACATAATCCTACACTTTAATACTGAAGCGAACGAAATCGAGCGCAGAACATACCTCGATCTTGCAGAAGAAAAGAAATGGCAATCAGACAAGGCCCAAACTAAAATGCGACTGGCGATCGGCCGATACTTCAACAGAAAAGTCAGCGCTCGCCAATTTTTCGTGGGGGAGATGGTTATGTGAAGGAATGAATTTACAAGAATGGATAGTCAAAACAAGCTTTCAGCTAAGTGGAAAGGTCCATACAAAGTAGTAGAGATTGTCGCCCCATGGTCTTACTACTTGGAAACCATAAAAGATGTAAGGCTACCTCGCCCATTTAACTCCGAACATTTAAAGAGGTTTTATGCATAGCTTGTAATAAAAATGTTATATCAATAAAACAAAACATTCCTTCATACAAAGCATAACCCCTCGAACCAAAACGATAGGTCCCAAAGATGGAAGAAAGAGGATTGCAAACGAACCATCAAGGTAACAGTTCCTTTCCCAAAAAGACCCGATATCAAAATTGAATGAAAGACCTAAAGACAAATTTAGGCGAAAGACCTGACACCAAGGTTAGGCAAAAAGACCCGATATCAAAATTGGGTGAAATACCTAAAATCAAATTTAGGCGAAAGACCTGACACCAAGGTTAGGAAAAAACACGATATCAAAATTGGGCGAAAGACATAAAATCAAATTTAGGCGAAAGACCTAGCACCAAGGTTAGGCAAAAAGACCCGATATCAAAATTGGGCGAAAGACCTAAAGTCAAATTTAGGCGAAAGACCTAACGCCAAAGTTATGCAAAAGACCTGATAACAAAATCAGGCGAAAGACCTAGAGTCAAATTTAGGCGAAAGACCTAACGTCAAAGTTAGGCAAAAGACCTGATAACAAAATCAGGCGAAAAACCTAAAGTCAAATTTAGGCGAAAGACCTAACGCCAAAGTTAGGCAAAAGACCTGATAACAAAATCAGGCGAAAGACCAAAAGTCAAATTTAGGCGAAAGACCTAACGTAAAAGTTAGGCAAAAGACCTGATAACAAAATCAGGCGAAAAGACCTAAGGTAAAGGTTACGCAAAAGACCTAATATTAAAATCAGACAGAAGTCCTGATATAAAAGGCGAGCGACCCATTAAGGAAGTCGTTCCCTTATAAGTTGGGCAAACATTAAGGCTGGATATCCAAAGCGAACGAATCCAGATCAAGGATAACAGTTCCTTTGCGAAACAAATACAATAAAGTGGGCGAACTAACCTAAGGCGATCATTTACTAAAAGATGAATGAACCCCGAGTAACAGTTCCTCACGATTAGGCGAACACTACAAAGGGCTAAAACCTTAAAAATGCTACGTCCTTTACTAAACTATCATCCTTTCGAGTCTCAGCCCCTTGGTGGGGTTGGGAGCAGTAGAATCGGTGGCAGGTAGGGCTACGTCTCCGGTAGCACGATCCGTTCCCCGGGGAGCAGCAGAACCCCCAGAGGAAGCAGGGCATTCCTCACCCGAACTCCTGGGCTTCTTGGCGGGAGTCGGACTCGGAGCCACCTCAGCAGCAGTCTTACCTGAATAAGGTCAACAAGGATATTAAAACCTAAGACTAAAACAGAGGAAGGAAAGTAAAAAGACAGTCGTATACCTTTTTGGCGATCGCAAGGAGCGACCCCAGGTTGTTCATCCTCTGGCTTGCGCTTGGACGCTCGTCTAGAAGGGGGAGGGGGAGAACTCAAGGACGCCTGAGTCGCAGACAATCTAGTTTTAGCCTGCTTGGAAAACATACCAATGAGTTTAGGTCCCTGAGTGCCTACAACCAACAAAGAAAAAAAGTTAGAAATTTACCCAATCTATATAAACTGGCGCGGACTGATGAATGCCCGTCACCCTAAGCCTTGACTCTGAAGTTTCCGCAACTGAGCAGATCGAACAGAAGTCCGTCTGCCTATGAATTCTGAAGAAATTGTCGATGGCGTTCCGATCGCTCCCCGACAGCTCTCCGAAGCTTAGAGGAGTATCCCTTTCCGGCTGAAAGAGCTCCCATGATACACTACCCTTGTAAAAGAAGTAAAACTTCTTGTAGTTGGAGTTGGTAGCATGGAAGTCGTCCACCAGACGGAAATGAACATTCTAGTTCCAGGCCTGGCCCCTCCATTCCTCGAACATGGGCCACCGAGTCTGGAAGTGATGAAGATAGTTTGCCCCGGGGGCCAATCGATAAAAACACCGGAACAAGGCCAGTGAATACATCCATCCTTGACGTAAACACATGAACTTGAACCCAACCCACATCCTGATGGCGTTGGGCACCAGTTGCGTAGAGCATATCCCATAGTAGTAGCAGAGCTCCTGCAAATCGTCGCAAAGAGGAAAACGCAACCCAGCATCGATATGGGCCGCATAAATATAAACCTCTTCATCGTGAGGATAATGCAAACCTAAACCCGGGTATCTGGGCGAATCTGTTTCTCCCAAGCAAGTCAAACCGACCACTACCTTGAACTGAGCCGACTTCATCTCATTGGGCTTGATATCTACTCATAACACCATGGTATGACAAGAACAATACAAAAATAATAAAAAGGAGGAAGATTTACTTCCTAAAAAGAAGCGAAAGGAAGACATCGAAATTTACCTATCGGGGAGGAGGCATGGACATTGTTGTTGGGCACGTCCACCACCACCAGCGTGGTGTCCGATTGCCCAGAAATTGACTTGGGGACAGGATTTCACTGGCCCTGCGCCGGGGAAGAACCGTCTCTAATGGTCAATGGGGCATTAGTATCCCTGGTTGAAACCTTCTGACCGGAAGAAGGTTGATTAGAGGAAGGCTTGTGGGATGACCCCTTTCCGGAGGATTGATTCTTGGAAGCCATGGAAGTAGTAGAAGCTTTTCGAAATCGAAGAGGTGATAAAGGGAAAGTTGAAAGCAAAGCACTGATGAACAATGAACTCTCTGGAAGGAAAATGGCCCGAGTGTGTAAAGGACTAAATGCCAAAATTCGGCTTTTTATAACCAAAATGGAGGTAATTGAACAGGCATGTCTGAAACGGCTCAGAGAATGATTACATCCTTTTGGGTAAAATCGAAGCAATGTCAGAATTCCAAGAGACGCCTTGGGGAGACAAACGGTTGGAACGGTACGAAAATTGTCAGCCTACCCTCTGGTTACGAAAGACCAAAAGACAGACATGCCTCAATTGTCCGTTCAACTTCTAGGTAACAGTGCAGTCATTAAATGCTCAAGACCTTACACAAAAAAGATGATCGCCAAAAACTACAATAAGCCTCTCCTGAAATCCTATTGACGGTAGTGCTCGCGAAAGAGTAATGAATGAGCATTCATAAACTCTAGCAACCCAAAGCATTCTCCAAAAAGGCTAAATGATCGAACATTCCATAAACTCTAGGCGACCAAACAACCGCTCGCCAAAGGATATCGAGTATCAAAAAGGCACAAATGACAGATAAGGACAGAAAAAATTCAGTCCAAGTGTCACTATCTCAAACCCTATCACAGAATGAAGCTTGCCTGAAGAAACTTCACCCAAGCTTCGGGGGCAAAAATTAGGTATTGATAGTGACGACCCAATAAGGGAAATGCCTCAGAGGCCCAATAACTTTGCAGGGGTAAAACTCATATAATTCAAACTGGGTCGGCCCAGATTAAGGTTAATCTGACCCTCATAAAGCGGTCCAGTATCGAACCCAAACCAAAGTTACCAACCGACACTAAAGATATGGCCACGATATCCCGCGTATATCGGGCACATATTCTAGAAAGATTACATCTGGTAACTGCAATATTACGCCATAACCGTAATATCTGCTATCCTAATCTTTACCGTCACAATATTCACCAAGAAATTATGTTGCCTATAACGGTTTGGTCTTACAGGCCTTAGGCATAAGAACGAGCTTGCATCCAGTCCGTAGAGGAACAAAATTGGTCTTACCACAAGCTTGCTTTTCCCTATCAAAGGAACAGAAGATTAAACTGTGTGAGTTTCTTAAGAACTTGTGACTTCCTAGCGGTTATTCATCAAACATTTCACGTTGCGTTAAGGTGAAAGACAGAAAATTGATTGGGTTGAAAATTCATGACTACCATGTTCTCATGCAACGTATCCTATCTGTGGCTATTAAAGGATTACTCCCCAAACATGTATGCAAAGCTGTGATAGACATGACATTCTATGCTCTAAGGAGTTGCACATGTCGGATCTGTTGAAGGTGGAGTCGCAATTACCCATGACAATGTGCAATCTAGAGACAATTTTCCCACCAAGTTTCTTCAATATTACAGTCCATCTTATCACCCATCTAGCAGAGGAAGCAAAAATAGCTGGGTCAGTGCAATGTCGTTGGATGTATTCAATCGAAAGGTAAGTTTTGTCACTCATTTATGAAGTATTCCTTTGACAGAAGAGGTGTCTCACTAATAACATGTTCTTATTGTAGGATAATGAGGATAATGAAGTCGTTTGTGCGTAATCGTAGTCGTCCGGAAGGGTCAATAGCGGATGGTTATATTGCTCTGGAGTGTTTGACATTTTGTTCTAGATATCTCCATGACATTGAGACCAAATTTACAAGGCATAAGTCAGTTAACTGAGGTAACTCCAAGGGTGGCAGATGGGTTATCGATCTTCCAGCCGGTAGGAGCTCCAATAGGTCGTGCAATAGTCCGTGAACTGTCAAACACGGAGTGGGAGCAGTGCCACTTGTACGTCCTTAATCAGTCTGAAGAAGTGAAGCCATTCATCGAGTATTGCATTCACCTTTACTGTTATGTTTATTCTCCCACTTTTAACTGCATTACATCTAACAATCGGATTGGTTGTCTTGTCCATGTACGTAGTGAACACAAGAGGCAACTACTAGGCGCACGGGTGAGTAGGCGGAACATCGATGTCATGCACAATAGAACATTCATACCATGGTTGGAGGGCAGGGTATGACACTATGACACAGATAGGAATGGGTATTCCATTTAATGTTAACGTTAATGACAGTGGGAGTATTTGCATTCTCAGGTTGGTCGAATAGTTGGATCGGCTGAGGATGACAGAGGTCGCCAACTAAAGGCTTTGGCACGAGGACCGTTATATGGAGCTAAGATATATAATGGAAATAAAGCAAATGGGTTCATCATCCACACCAAAGAGCGGTCTCTAATGAGGAGTTTTGACAACAGCGGTGTGTTGTGCAAAGCTGACACAACGTGCTATGCGAGTACATCCGATAACAACCCCATTGAAGGTGCAATTGATTATGACAGAGTGTTGAGGGAGGTGGTTGAGATGTAGTACCTTGGTCACCTATCGGTTGTGTTGTTCAAATGTGATTGGTACAACGTACTTTCATCCTTCAATGGGATGAAAATTAATGAGTATGGATTTGTGTGTGTCAATACCAAAAACAATTTATCGACAGATGAGCCATTCGTACTTGCAGCTCAGGCATCACAATTTTTCTACTTACCTAAGAACATTAACCCTGATTGGAGCACTGCGTTGAGGGCAGAGTCCAAAAAACGATTTGTGATTGGGGGTCAAATGAGTGGGGAGTCAGTGGAGCCGTATCAGGAAACATCAGCACTGGTTGTTGATGTACCGAATGTAGTTCCTGTCGATGATGTGGTTGATTGGTGTAGAAATGACATTGAGGCTCTCGAAATATCTGTTGAGGATGCCACCCCGGAGATGACCACAGAAGCCTTCACAGAAGCAACTGAAGTCCTTGACGACATAGAAATTCTTGAGCCAGATGAGGAGGATATTACTGATGATGGAACAGACAGTGACATAGATACAGAATTTGAGGACGATTTATTCGATGACGAGGACGGCTTGAGGGAAAAATGGATGAGGATGACGAAAATGATGATGATGCATCGTAAGTTCGTGTGCAATAGAAGAGTGTTTGTATGTTTCTTAAGGTAATTGTTCAATAGTTAGGAATTTAATTCTGTCATTGTTCAATAGTGAGGATTTCCATTCTGTCAATGTGAGAATTGTTTACTTTGTTCAATATTGAGCTGTTATTCTGTCCAGATTTGTATGTTCTGTCCGAATTGAGATGGTTTTATTGAGATTGTTTGGTTCACGAGCTGTTGTGTTGAAATATCTGATGGTTCACCTTACACTTTGATATCAGTACTTCCTAGCTGATGTGTTGTACGTGTGTGTTTATCTGTAAGTTGAATGTTGTTGTTGTGTAGCTGGTTGTGGAGTGCTGTGTAGCTGGTTGTGGTTGTGCTGTATGTGTGTGCTGTAAGTGTTGGTCATGTTGTTGTTGTAAGTCGAAACTGCATTTGGAAGCTGGAATCTGTACTTAGAAGCTGGCAAAATGGTAGTCGAAAATGCAGTCAATTGCAGCTCATCACTTGTGGCATGTTAACTGGTTCTCCTTCTACAGATCAAATGCAGTCAAATGCAGCTCATCAGATACAGAATTTGTAGGTGGAGTGCTGTCAACTGGTTCTCCTGCTGCAGCTCGAAATTGCAGACTCCTGTGGAGTGTTGGCGTGCTGGCAGAATCTGCACTTGGAAGCTACTTATCTGTGGATGCTGTCATTAAGGTGTTTTTCACACAAAGACATTAAGCTGGAATCTGTGGATGAAAATAACTGTCATTAGGGTGTTTTTCAAAAAACATACATTAAGGTGTTTTTCACACAGATATATATTAATACTTTTAAAATACTGTCATACATTTTGTTTTGGACCAATACTGTCATACATTGTATGTGGTGTGGAACTCTGAAAAAGCCGTAAATTCATGCTGTCAGCAAATGGAACATCAACTCGGCTCGACTACAATTCATCCTCATCTATGTCATTCTAATCCAATCCAATCCATGTGCTGTCAAAATAGATACCAATTCAATTCATGTGCTGTCAAAATGTAATCCAATTCACACTCAGCAAATAGATACCACGTGCTGTCAAAATGTTCATAATCCAATCCAAACTTCAGAATCCAAAGTTCAGAATCCAAAATTTTCAGAATACACTGAAGACAGTGAAGGGATGCAATCCAAAGTTCACGATCTGCACATTCTTGCCATGAAATTGTGTTGCATCTGAACAAGAACAAACACTCCTTTGCAAAACTGGTTCACGATCACTTCTGCAGGCCATTGATAGAACTCTACCGCATGCTATCTCTGTTGAAGCTGAATTGCTGTCGTTTTGAAGGAGAGATGTTGTGTACTGAATGCCGTGATCACACAAGAAACAGAGAAGTTGTATTTGAAACAAAGTTGTCATCCTGGATTTGAAACATCTGACCGAACAATATGGACAAAAAAGGGTCATCCTGGATTCGGGTACTAACCTCATTCATCCTGCAGAAGTTGGAACTCCTGCTGGAAATGGAAGCTGCACTACTTGGGGTAGTTGGAACTCCTGCTGGAAATGGAAGCTGCACTACTTGGGGTCTCCTTGAAGCTCCACTCGGCCTGCTTAAGAACTGCAGTAGACAGAGGTGGATTTGTATGTAGAGGTCGGGTTGGAAAATGATAGGGAGCAATGTGTCGATTCTACTATGGACCGAATTGTGTGACACATTGTTTATGTGTCATAAACATGAGATGTAACATTTAGACACATGTTAACACTTTGACACATAGTGGTAACACCTTGACACATAGTTATAATACCATGACACATGGTAGAAATTTATTACATCAATGAATAACACCATACACTTTGAAAGTTATATTTTTCAACAATGTAAGTAAAATTTGTATAAGTTGATATTAAATTTGTAGCCACTTGTATATATTTATATACATTTCTATACAATTCTATACATTTGTATAAAGTAAAACAATAGGACACTTTGACCCATCAACTAATATAACACATAACAAAGTTGTATTTGAAACATAAACTGAATAAGGATACATCAACTAATACATAAGGATACATATGTCTTGATTTTAAACATGATATTGAAACAAATTATGTTAGAATTATACATAAGATGAACTCATTGGAACGGACCTTGCATACACGGGCCACTGTCCATCAAATTTTCGACCGGGCCAATCCATGTTAACGACCCAATTGCTGTGAGTCTAGCCTCACATGAACAGCTGCTACGGATGAAGCTGAAGGGTCTCCTCGGTTCAAACAACTACGACGCCTCGGTTCCTACACGACGCAGTAGGCTTCATCATCACATACAGGGCGATTTGATGGATCAATCCTTTCATCCTTCAGTGGTCTTCTCTTCTTCTTCCCGCACCTAATTTTCACTGCATTTGGGTCTTCTTTTCACTCTCTGCGAGTTCACTGCTCCAGGACGATGTTCCAGTGCTCTAGGACGATCTTCAAACTTTCCCTCAGCAAGGTATGGTTCTAACTTCCTGTTGGATGATTTTGTTCTAGGAGGCGCAAGGTATGGTTGAGCAAGGTATGGTTCAGCAAACCCTTTGTTCATCTATGGTGCTCACACGTACATGTTTACTCTCCTTTCAACCTGGATCTCGTCTATTTGCTGTTGGGTATTAATAGTGACGGCCCAATAAGGAAGAGGCCTCGAAATCCCAATAACCCTGGAGGGGGTAAACCCAAGATATTCGAACTGGATCAGCCTAAGTCAAAGTCAACCTGGCCCACCATAGAGTGGCCCAGGATCGAGCTCAAGACGATATGGACGCCAAAGGCTCCCCAGCTGGTCGCCATCCTTCATCCAGTCGCGATCTTCTACTGCTCTCCATGGGAGTGCTCGCCCCGAAGAGAGCCTTACCTCTCTCCTCTGGTCCCACCAACCGTTAATAAGGAAGTGGCCACGATATCCCGCGTATCTCGGTCACATATTCACTAAAGATTAGATATGGTAACTACAATATCTCGCCGTAACTGCCATATCTATTATCCAAATCTTCAACAACACAATATTCACTAAGATATACGGTTACCTTATACGGTTTGATCTCTCCTACCCTATAAATACCTTTGCTTTACAAACGTTCATTACGTTTTGAGATATACACACACATATACTCATTTAAGCATCGGAGAGGGACCCAAAGACACCCCCTCTGTTGCGCTCCCCTATTTGCAGGTTCACCGGAGCTGAAGCAGAAGCACTATTCAAGCATTGTCTGGTATTCAATTCACTGCCAGATCAGCAACCAGGATTTCACGATCCAACATTTGGCGCCGTCTGTGGGAATCGAGTGATATAGCCATGAGAACTCGATCACAAAACAACCGCTGGAACCAGACTCGCGAGCAATCATCAGATAGCTCTGATTCCGCCGCCGCTTTGCCGCTTCAGCAAGAACCTGCCAGCCAGGCAGCCCCCAATGTCGTTCCTCTGAGGACGGCCCGAGAGCATGTCGGTAATTCCAGACTGACCCCAGCTACCAACCATATTGAGACTCCAGCACCGCAGACCGTGCACATCGCCGGGGAAAATATCCAGTTAACCTCAGAGATGATATCACTGTTGGAGGCCATCCTAGGACAGGCTCGCCGTCAGGCCCCTGATCCACAAGGAAACACTCGCCCTGCTATCACAGGGCCCTTGCCGACCGAAACAGCGAATCCTGGCACCACAGCGCCTCAGGAGGATCAGGAGATGACATCAGGACACCAGTCTCTACCCCCGGCATACACCGAGCAGCCAGCGGCTACCTACGCCGCCAATCCTTCCGGTCCCTCTCCAAACGGGACTTCACCAAAAAATTGAACCCTGGACCAGGTGGATGGCCTTATCAACAGAAGGCTCCAAGAAAGACGACTAACAGTCGTACCTCCCTTCAAGGAGCGATTTGCTCATCCCTTCTCCGACGACCTCGTCGCCATCAAGATCCCCAAAGACGTAGTCGCTCGGGCCATACCTGAGTACAGTGGTGGAGGAGATCCCACCATACACGTCAACAAACACGAGGCTTCTCTTCTGGGTAAGTCAAATGATCCCAATCACTTGGCTTTGTTATTTCCATCCATTCTTTCGGGTTCGGCTTCGTCCTGGTTCTTCGGCCTCCCTGTAGGATCTATATTTGAACTTGGGCAGAGTTAAGGATCAAATTCCTGGAGAGGTACATGGGCGAGCGCCAGCTAATGAAAAGCATGGTCGCCCTGGATGCGGTCAAGCAACAGCCTGGAGAGTCGCTGGCCAATTTTTACGGACGTTTTCATCAGAACGTCATGGAAATAGATCGTCGAATATCGGATGGGGAGATCATTCGATCCTTCTATCGAGGTCTGGATGTGGCCAACAAGTCCTCGAGAAAGCTGCGCAACAGCTATCACGTGAAGGAGATTGAGACGTTGGAGGAGCTGACGTCCAGGGCAAAAGGTTTCATAGACCTTGAGAGGGCGAACACTGAGGCTAACTTCCTGACGACCTCGCTAAGGGTGGTTCCCGAGCCCCGACGCGATGGTAAGAAGGAGGTGAAGAAGGGAAGAGACAGTAGGCCCCGGGTCGAACCTAACTCGGCGCCCAGAAATCCAGAGGTCCCTGAGTACTTTACGCCTATAAATAGGTAGATCTCAGCGGTACTAGTCGAGATGGAGAGGATATCTTTGGCGAGGCCACCGATGCCTCGTCGGGGTGGTCAGCCCATGGGGAAGGACGTCGAGAGCTATTGCAGATACCACAAGTGCAAAGGCCACAAGACTGATGACTGCCGCATTTTGAAGCGGGACATTGAGAAGCTGATTCAGGGAGGAATGCTGAAGGAGTTTGTGACAGGGCGAGACAGGAGTCGAACGCCACCTAAGAGACATCGTTCGCCAGTTCCTGCTGAGCAAACTGATCCATCTACCAACAAGAGAAGGGTAAATTTGATTGCTGGAGGATTCGGTGCAGGAGGCGAGGGGTCGCACGCCAGGGAGGTCTATGCGACTCAGATATCTACAGCAGTTCAGTTGGGAAAGTGACCCCGACCTGAGGAGGACATAGTTATCTCATTCTCCGAAGATGATTTGGCACATGTCACAACCCCTTACAATGATGCTCTGGTTATCACGGCTGATATCGATGGCTATGACGTCGCAAGGATTCTGATCGACGAAGGGAGCTCGACAGATATCCTATTCCTGGACGCCTTCGTGAAGATGGGCAAATCCAAGTGTGACCTGAAGAGGGTCGACTTTCCACTGATTGGGTTTGCCGGGAGAACAACTTATCCACTGGGGGCGATAACCATGCCAGTGATTCTGGGCGAGGGATGGAAGAGCATCAAGGTACCGGTCACTTTCCTGGTGGTCGACTCACTTACATCCTACAACGCCATCCTAGGGAGGACCACAATCAACCCCAACAAGATTGTGGCCTCCACAGTTCATCAGAACATGAAGTTCCCCACACCCAACGGGATTGGAGAAGTGCTCGGCGACCAGCCTTCCTCGCGGCAATGCTATGTGAACTGCCTGCGCAGGAAGAACCAAAGGGAGACCCTCGCCATCGAGACAGAGGCCGACCCTCACGAGGATTTGGCTCGGCTAGCGCCCATGGAGGAATTGGAAGAGGTCGAGGTTGATGGACTTGATAAGAAGGTGCGCATTGGGACCACCTTGAACGAAGACCAGAAGCAGGCCATGACCACCCTCCTCAGGGAATTCAAGGAGCTCTTCACCTGGAAGCCGAGTGACATGCCAGGTATCAGTACAGATATCATCTCTCACGAGCTCAGGATAGACCCTTCTATCAAGCCGATCGCTCAGAAAAGGAGATCGTTCGGGACGGACAAGCGCTTGGCGATCAGACAGGAGGTTGGCAGGCTGATTGAGGCTGACTTCGTCAGAAAGGTGAGATTCCAGAGTTGGGTTGCCAAACCAGTTTTGGTCAAAAAATCAAACGGCAAGTGGAGGATGTGCGTCGACTTTCGCGACCTGAACAGAGCTTGCCCCAAGGATTCGTATCCCCTTCTCAGGATTGATCAGCTGGTCGATGCTACCTCTGGTCACGAGAAGGTGAGCTTCATGGATGCCTATTCAGGCTACAACCAGATCTGCATGCACCCAGATGATGAGGCTCACACCGCTTTCTATGCAGACGGGGACATTTTTTGTTACAAGGTGATGCCCTTTGGTCTAATCAATGTCGGGGCGACTTATCAGCGGATGGTGAACCGCCTGTTCCAGGACATGCTGGGAAGAAACATGGAGGCTTATGTGGATGATATGTTCGTCAAAACCATCAAGGGCAATCCGCTCACGACAGACCTCCGTGAAGCTTTCGAGTGCATGAGGAAACACAGCGTTCGCCTGAACCCTGCAAAGTGCGACTTTGGAGTTAAGTCTGGCAAATTCCTGGGATTCATGGTTAGCAAGCAAGGCATCGAGGCGAACCCGGAAAAGCTAAAGGCCATAGAAGAGATGAAGTCGCCAACCTGCCATAAGGAGGTTCAGTGCCTAAATGGTCGCCTAGCTGCTCTCAACCGCTTCCTCTCTAAGGCGAGCGACAGGTCCCTCCTATTCTTCAAAACTCTGAGGCTCAACCGCAAGTTTGAGTGGATGCCAGATTGCGAGGAGGCGTTCCAGTCCTTGAAGCATCATATCCAAACACTCCCAGCTCTGGCAAAGCCCATTCCAGGCGAGCAGCTCTTCCTTTATCTAGGCATCAGCGACGTGGCAGCCAGTGCTGTTTTGATAAGGAAGGAAAATAATATTCAGAGTCCAGTGTACTTTATTAGCAAAATGTTTAACTCAGCAGAAATAAAATATGTCCAGATTGAGAAGTATGTCTATGCCTTAGTTATTGCTGCTCAAAATCTGAGACCTTATTTTCATGCAGACGACATCACGGTCCTCACCAATCAACCTCTCAAAAACTTCCTGATGAAACCAGATTCTTCAGGAAGAATGGTCAAGTGGGCGATCGAGCTCAGCGAGTTCAAGATCAAATTTGCACCGAAAACGGCCATCAAAGGTCAAGCACTAGCTGATTTCATTGTGGAAAGCACATGTAACAGTCAAACAGAAGCAAAAAACAGGCCAAGTCAGTCGACAGACAACAATCAAGTTTGGGAGCTTTATACAGATGGGTCTTCATCAAGAGAAGGCTCGGGGGCAGGTTTAATTCTCATTCCTCCTGAAGGCGAGCCTTTGAAGTATGCGATCGCCCTAACATTCCAGGCGACCAATAATGAGGCAAAGTACGAGGCTCTTATTACTGGACTCGAACTCGCAAAAGGAATGGGCATATCTGCACTTAAGGTAAAAAGCGACTCGGAACTTATTATCAATCAGGTCAATGGCAGGGGGTAAACCCATAACATTCGAACCAGACCGGCCTCCATAGAATGGCCCAGAACCGAGCCCAAACTCTCTGAGGACACCATGAGTGCTCGCCATTCTTTACTAGGCCGTGACCTCTCACTGCTCGCCATGAGAGTGCTCGCCCCGAAGAGAGCCCTGCCTCTCTCCTCTGGTCCCACTAAACCATTAATAACAGAGTGGCCATGATATCCCGCGTATCTCGGTCACATATTCACAAAAGATTAGATTTGGTAACTGCAATATCTCGCAGTAACTGCCATATCCCACGATCCGAATCTTCAGCAACTCAATAGACACTAAGATATTCAGTTGCCTTTATACGGTTCTATCTCTCTTACCCTATAAATACCCTTGCTTTACATACGTTCTTTACGTTTTTGAGTTTTATACACACATATACTCATTTAAGTATCGGAGAGGGACCCAGAGACACCCCCTTTGTTGCGCTACCCTACCTGCAGGTTCACCGGAGTTGGAGCAGAAGCGTCTTCCCAACCTTGTCTGGCATTCAATTCACTGCCAGATCAGCATCCAGAATTTCACGATCCAACATTTGGCGCCGTCTGTGGGAAACGAGCAATTCAGCCATGAGAACTCGATCCCAAAGCAACCGTCGGAACCAGACCAGGGAGCGATCCTCAGATAGCTTTGATTCCGCCGCCGCTTCACCGCTTCAACAGGAACTTGCCAGCCGAGCAGGAGTTAATGCTGTTCCTCTGCGGACAGCTCGAGAACATGTCGGTGATTCAAGACCGACCCCCGCTGCTGATCAAAACGGAGCCCCGGCACCGCAGACAGTCCACATTGCGGGGCAGGATATTAATTTAACCCCCGAGATGGTCTCCCTGCTGGAAGCCATCCTAGGACAGGCGCGCCGCCAAGCCCCTGCTCCTTAAGGAAACAATCCCTCTGCTCCTAAGGAAAACCACCGCCCTGCTGCCACAGGGTCCTCACCTTCGGAAGCGGCAAATCCTGGTCCCACTGCGCCTCAGGAGGATCAGGAGATGACGTCAGGTCAGCAGTCCCTACCTCCGGCACACACCAAGGAGCCAGCAGCCGCATATACTGCCAATCCTTCCGGTCCTCCTCCACCCGGAGCCTCTCCCATGTACTGCACCGTGGATCAGATGGATGACCTCCTCAACAAAAGGCTCCAGGAAAGACAGCTGACAGTCGTAGCTCCTTTCAAGGAGCAGTCCTCTCATCCTTTTACCGACGGGCTCGTCGCTATCAAAATCCCGAAGGATGTGGTTGCTCGGGCCATACCTGAGTATAGCGGTGGAGGAGATCCCACCGTACATGTCAACAAACATAAGGTCTCCCTTCTGGGTAAGTCAAACGATCCCAATCACTTGGCTTTGCTATTTCCATCTACTCTTTTGGGTTCGGCTTCGTCCTGGTTCTTCGTCCTCCCTGCAGGATCAATCGGAACTTGGGCAGAGTTAAGAAGCAAGTTCCTGGAGAGATATATGGGCGAGCGCCAGTTGCTGAAGAGCGTGGTCTCCCTTGACTCAGTCAAACAGCAGCCGGGAGAGTCGCTGTCCAATTTCTACGGGCGTTTTCATCAGAACGTCACAGAATTTAATCGCTGAATCTCGGATGGGGAGATCATTCGAGCCTTCTACAGAGGTCTGGATGTGGCTAACAAGGCCTCGAGAAAGCTGCGAAACAGCTATCACATGAAGGAGATTGAAACGTTGGAGGAGCTGGCATCCATAGCAAAAGGTTTCATAGACCTTGAACGCGCAAACATCGAGGCTAACCTCCTGACGACCTCGCTAAGGGTAACCCATGAACCCCGACGCGATGGTAAGAAGGAGTTAAAGAAGGAGAAGAAGGGAAAGCAAAGCAAGCCCCGAGTCGAGTCTCTTCCAGCGCCTCGCCATCCAGAGGTCCCTGAGTACTTCACGCCTTTAAATAGGCAGATCTCAGCGGTACTAGTCGAGATGGAGAGGATATCCTTGGTGAGGCCACCGATGCCTCGTCGAGGTGGGCTGCCCATGGGCAAGGATGTCGAGAGCTACTGCAGATACCACAAGTGCAAGGGCCACAAGACAGATGACTGCAAAATTTTGAAGCGGGACATAGAGAGGCTGATTCAGGGGGGAATGTTGAAAGAATTTGTGGCAGGGCGAGACCGAAGTCGAACGCCCCCCAGGAGGCATCGTTCGCCAACCCCTGCAGAGCAAGCTGAGCCTTCTGGAATCAAGAGGAGAGTGAATCTGATTGCAGGAGGATTCGGTGCAGGCGGCGAGAGGTCAAGCGCCAGAAAGGTCTACGCCACTCAGATCTCTACAGCATTTCAGTTGGGGAAGCGGCCCCGACCTGAAGAGAACATTGTCATCTCATTCTCTGAAGATGATTTGGCACATGTCACCACGCCCTACAACGATGCTCTGGTCATTACGACAGATATTGACGGCTGTGATGTTGCAAGGATTCTGGTCGACGGAGGCAGCTCGACAGACATCCTATTTCTGGACGCCTTTGAGAAGATGAGCAAGTCCAAACGCGACCTGAAGAGGGTCGACTTTCCGCTGATCGGGTTTGCGGGAAGAACAACTTATCCACTGGGGGCTATAACCGCGGATCGATGGTCCAGACAAAAAAGTGCGCATTGGGACCACCTTGAAAGAAGATCAGAAGGAGGCCATGACCGCCCTCCTCAAGGAATTTAAAGAGCTCTTCGCCTGGCAGCCGAGCGACATGCCAGGAATCAGCACAGATATCATCTCCCATGAGCTCAGGATAGATCCCTCCATCAAGCCGATCGCCCAAAAGAGAAGATCATTCGTGACGGATAAGCGTTTGGCGATCAGGCAGGAAGTCGGCAGGTTGATTGAAGCTGACTTCGTCAGAGAGGTAAGATTCCAAAGCTGGGTCGCCAACCCAGTTTTGGTCAAGATATAAAACGGCAAGTGGAGGATGTGCGTCGACTTCCGCGACTTGAACAAGGCTTGCCCCAAGGATTCATATCCCCTTCCGAGGATTGGTCAGCTGGTCGACGCTACCTCGGGTCATAAGATGTTGAGCTTCATGGACGCCTACTCAGGCTACAACCAGATCAGGATGCATCCCGACGATGAGGCTCACACCGCTTTTTATGTTGATGGGGACATTCTGTGCTACAAGGTGATGCCCTTTGGCCTTATCAATGCTGGGGCAACTTATCAACGGATGGTGAACCGACTGTTCCAGGACATGCTGGGAAGGAACATGGAGGCCTACGTGGATGATATGCTCGTCAAAACCATCAAGGGCAATCCTCACACGGCGGACCTCTGCGAAGCTTTCGAATGCATGAGAAGACACAGTGTTCGCCTGAATCCTGCCAAATGCGCCTTCGGGGTCAAGTCCGGTAAATTTCTGGGTTTTATGGTCAGTGAAAGAGGAATCGAAGCAAATCAATAAAAGCTAAAGGCCATAGAGGAAATGAAGTCGCCAACCTGCCACAAGGAAGTCCAGTGCATGAATGGACGCCTAGCTGCTCTCAACCGCTTCCTCTCCAAAGCGAGCGACAGGTCCCTTCCATTCTTCAAAACCTTGAGGGCCAACCGCAAGTTCGAGTGGACGTCAGACTGCGAGGAAGCGTTCCAGTCCTTGAAGAGGCATATCCAAACACTCCCAGCTCTGGCAAAGCCCGTTCCAGGCGAGCAGCTTTTCCTTTATCTAGGCATTAGCGATGTGGCAGCCAGTGCTGTCTTAATAAGGGAGGAAAATAATGTTCAGTGTCCAGTGTATTTCATTAGCAAAATGTTCAACTCAGCAGAAATAAAATATGTCCAGATTGAGAAGTATCTCTATGCCTTAGTTATTGCTGCTCGGAAGCTGAGACCTTACTTTCATGCGCACGACATCACCGTTCTCACCAATCAACCTCTCAAAAACTTCCTGATGAAGCCAGATTGTTCAGGAAGAATGGTCAAGTGGGCGATCGAGCTCAGCGAGTTCAAGATCAAATTTGCGCCAAAAACGGCCATCAAAGGTCAAGCACTAGCTGATTTTATAGTGGAAAGCACGAGTAACGGTCAAACAGAAGCAGAAAACAGGCCAAGTCAGTCAGCAGACGACAATCAAATCTGGGAACTCTTTACGGATGGGTCTTCATCAAAGGAAGGCTCGGGGGCAGGCTTAATTCTTATTCCTATTGAGGGTGAGCCTCTGAAGTACGCGATCGCCTTGACATTTCCAGCGGCCAATAATGAAGCAGAATATGAGGCTCTTATCACTGGACTCAGACTAGCAAAATGAATGGGTATAACTGCGCTTAAGGTAAAAAGTGACTCAGAGCTTATTGTCAATCAGGTTAATGGCGCCTACGAGGCAAAGGGAGAAAAGATGAAGAAATATCTCGACATTGCCAAAAAGCTGATCGCGGAAATCCCAAATTTCACGATTGAGTTTATTCCTCGCCAAGAAAACCAGATGGCAGATTCTTTGAGTAAACTAGCCTTCGGAGGGGCGACAGTCCAGGATGTACAATTTCTGGAGAAAGCTCTATGTTCAGCCCTGGAAAGTAGAGCAGAGGTCTTCAACATCCAAGGACAAGTCACATGGATGACCCCGTTCCAGAGTTATTTAAAAGAAGGAATCCTCCCGGAGGACGAAGGAGAATCCACGAGGATTAGAAGACTCGCATCCAGTTATCTAATTATCTATGGAGAACTCTACAGAAGAGGTTATTCGACGCCTTACTTGAAGTGTGTTGCTCATCCTGAAACGGAAAAGGTTCTTCGAGAAGCTCACGAAGGGGCAGCAGCATGTCATGAAGGTGCTCGATCACTAAGCAGGAAAATATTCAGATTGGGATATTACTGGCCGACCTTGGGAAAAGATGCAGCCGAGTTAACACAGAAGTGTGAGATTTGCCAGCAGTTTGCACCACGATCGGGTCGACCATCGACATTATTATCCCCAATGGCAGGTGCCTGACCTTTCGCTCAATGGGGAATCGATATATTGGGTCCTTTTCCCATTAGCACTGGTCAGCGTACTCACATTATAGTGGCAATCGACTACTTCACTAAGTGGGTAGATGCGAAAGCTCTAGCTTCGACAACAGAATTTCAGGTCATCAAGTTCCTGTAGGTCAACATATTCTCTAGGTTTGGCATTCATAAGGTACTCATCAGTGATAATGGTCCGCAATTTGTTGGAAAGGAGCTGAAATGGCTCTGTGAAGAATATCATGTGGACCATCGTTTTAGCTCAGTACATCATCCTCAAACGAATGGGCAAGCTGAAGCAGCCAATAAGGTTGTCTTAGCAGGACTCAAGAAAAGGGTTCGAGCATTCAAAGGGAACTGGGCAGATGAACTGGAAAACGTATTATGGGCAATCAGAACAATGCCTAAGGCGGCCACAGGAGAAACGCCTTTCAGTTTAGTGTACGGATCAGAAGCAGTAGCAGCAGCCGAATTAGCAGTGCCTACCCACAGAGTCTTACACTTTAACACAGAGGCAAATGAGATCGAGCGCAGAACTGACCTCGACTTAGCAGAGGAAAAGAGATGGCTCTCGGAAAAGACACAGGCAAAGATGCGCTTGGCGACCGCTCAGTATTTCAACAGAAAAGTCAGCGCTCGCCAATTTTTCGTGGGGGAGATGATTATGAGAAGGAATGAATTCACAAGGCTGGACAGTAAAAACAAACTTTCAGCCAAATGGGAAGGACCGTACAAAGTAGTAGAGATCGCCGCACCAGGATCCTACTATTTGGAAACCACCGAAGGCGAGAGGTTACCCCGTCCATTTAATTCTGAGCATTTAAGAAGATTTTATGCATAGTTTGTAATCAAACTGTTATGTCAATAAAAGAAAGTCATTCCTTCATAAAGTGTGTCCACTCGAAGCAAGCCGAAGCCAAAAGCCCTGACACCAAAGTCAGGCCAAAAGCCGTAGCAACAAAGCTAGGCCAAAAAGCCCTAACAACAAAGTTAGGCCAAAAGCCTTAGCAACAAAGCTAGGCCAAAAGCCCTGACGCCAAAGTCAGGCCAAAAAGCCCTAACAACAAAGTTAGGCCAAAAGCCCTAGCAACAAAGCTAGGCCAAAAGCCCTTACGCCAAAGTCAGGCCAAAAGCCCTAGCAACAAAGCTAGGCCAAAAGCCCTGACGCCAAAGTCAGGCCAAAAAGCCCTAGCAACAAAGCTAGGCCAAAAGCCCTAGCAACAGAGCTAGGCCAAAAGCCCTAGCAACAAAACTAGGCCAAAACGCCCTAACAACAAAGTTAGGCCAAAAGATCTAGCAATAAAGTTAGGCAAAACAAAAAAGCCCTAGTGACAAGGCTAGGCCAAAAGCCCTGATGCCAAAGTCAGGCCAAAAGACCTAGCAATAAAGTTAGGCAAAAAAAAAAAAAATGACACCAAAGTCAGTCCAAAAGACCTAGCAAAACGTTAGGCAAAATAAAAGTCCTGACGCCAAAGTCAGGCCAAAGAAATTTTAGGCGATCACTATGGATGATAAAGCTTGAAAAATTACAAATTCCCTGTTATTATGCCAACACCTCAAAGGTTTAAACTTCAAAGAAGGTAATATCTCTTTGAACTTAGAAGTTTATGCTTTTAAGTGTCAAAAGTATTATCCTTGGAAAGTTCGACTTATGCTTGGTTTAAGGCCTTAAGGGTCAAAGACATTACAAAGCAAGAAAAAGTGGAGAGTAATTATGATTAAGACATTGGATGAATAGCCAAACATGTTCAAAGTCGAATAAAGGCTCATGAATATAAAAGGCATTCAATATAAAAAAAAACAAGTCTTAAATAAGTAATTATAAACCAAAACAAAAATTACAAAGACAGCTATTTAAAAAAGATAAAAATAAATACGGTCGCCAAAGAGTTGGAGGCTTCAAACTTTGGGATCCTCGGGGGCAAGGGCGCTCTACTCGCTTTCGGGGGCAGGAGTACTGGGCTCGCCTTCAGGAGCAGCCTCTTCAGCAACAGCGGGCCGAGAAGGGCGACTCCGCAAGAAGCTCCTCAAGGATGCAACTTCCCAAAGGGGAAAGTTGGGGTCGACCGCCTGGACCTCCTCCACCAGGTCTTGAAGAAAATCGGCAATCGCCGACTTCATCACCTTCAAGGCCTGGTCCTCGAAGTCTTCGGAGGCCTTGAACTCCTCAACCACGGCTTGGGGTGAAGGAACCGCCTTCAGCTGATCAGCCAGTCGGTTCTTCTCCTCCTCCAGGGCAATCCCCCTAGCTTCAGCAGCATCCCTCTGGGCGTCAGCAGCGGCCCTTTGTGCCTCAGCGGCGACCCGAAGAGCGTCCGACTCGACCAGCTGAGCACGAACCTCCTTCAACTCAGCCTCTAGGCGGGCCCTGACCGCTTCTCCTTCATCAAGGCACCGATGAAGGGCTTCAAAATCTTGAAGGGAAGCCGCCACATCGGCCTCCCTCCGCTTGATATCAGCAAGGAGGCGCTGCTCCTTGCTGAAATACTCTGACCGGGCATTGTCTACCAAGGCGATCGCCGCATCAGCAGTCGTCTTGATAGCCTCCAGCTGCCCAGGGGTGATCCCCGTGCTCCGGTATTGCTCCAGCTCGACAAGCAGGTCTGAATGGTTGCCGGCGAGCTCGCCGAAGACACGGCCGATCATCACCTCTTCCCGAACGAGCTGACAACAAAAGAAAAATGAGAATTGTCAGGACACGAATAAAAGGGAACGATTATGGAAAAAGGAAAAGAAACGAGGCCTTACCAGAGTGACTCGTTCGTAGTGAGACCGAAGGAACCCCTCGATCTGAGGAAGCTCCGTGGGGATGGACGAACGGTCCTTGGGGGGAATTATCCCATCAAGGAGCCGCATGCACAAGTCCGGGCTACCCCGGAGGCTCTTCTGGGCAGGGTACCCCTTATTCGAAAGGTCCCCACAAGGGAACCAAGCACCCCGAGAGTTCACAGCCTTGAGCGGCTGGAACAAGCTCGCCATGGAGCAATACTCCTCCCCAGGAACCCTTGAGGAGCTGGGGGCATCGGGCCCCTTCTTTTGGGTCCCAGAATCCTTCGGGGGGACCGTGGACGCCGTAGGAGGTGGGGGCGCCAAAGATAAGACCTTCCCCTGGCCAGCCGTAGGACCCTGAGGGGAAGGAGGGATGATCGTCGAAGCAGGAGCCTACCCTTTGCCAGTGGAAGGACCCTCAGGAGGAGGAGGATGCTGTTCAACAGCCGGCTGCTCCTCACTCCTGACCTTCTTGGCAGGTGGAGGAGAAGGGTCTCGGACCACGTCAACCGTGGACTCTTCTGCAAAACAAAAAGAAGAAAATCGCGTCAAACAAATGCAGGAAATTTAGAAACAAGGCGGAATATGGAAATAATACAGTGTGAAACAACATACCTCGCTGGCAAGGGCCAGCAGGGGCCGAAGGAAGGGCCTCCTCTGGTTTCCTCTTGGACGATCGCCTAGAGGGGGGAGGAGGAGAGCTCAGCAGCGCCTGGTCGGGGGACAACCCCGCCGATTCCTGGTCATCAAAGAGACCTATCAGTTTTCGGCTCTTGCTTACGACCTTGCCTACAAGTGATAAAACAAGATAAGAGTTAGAGAATTACCCAATCATCAAAGATATGCGTGGCTTGATGAATGCCCGCCATCTCAAGGGCATTCTCAGTAGTCCCCGCCACTGAGTGGATGGACTTGAACTGGGACGACCGATGCAGCCGGTCGTCGATGGCATTCCGGTCGCTCCCTGACAATTCTTCGAAGGAATGAGGAAAATCCTTGTCCGGAGTAAACAATTTCCAGGGTACACCCCCCTTGTACAAGAAGTAAAACTTCTTGTAGTTGGAGTTAGTGGCCCGGAAATCATCGACCAGGCGAACATGGACGTTCCAAATCCATCCTTGAGGGCCTCCCCACTCTGAAAACTTCGGCCATCGGGGTTGGAAGTGGTGGAGGTGGTTTGCCCCTGCTGCCAATCGGAAGAAACACCGGAACAAGGCCAGTGAATACACCCATTCCTGGTGTATGCACAGGAACTTGAAACCGACCCACATCTTGAGGGCATTCGGAACGAGCTGCGTGGGGTGAATCCCGTAAAACTGACACAAGGTCTGTAAATCCTCACAGAGAGGAAAACGCAACCCAGCATCGATTTGGGCCGCATAAATGTAAACCTCTCCGTCGTGAGGAAAATGCAGACCTAAGCCAGGATACCTAGGAGCATCCTCCACGCTGAAGCCACCGAGCGCCACCACGGTCTTAAAGTAAGCCGGCTTTAATTCATTAGGCTTGACGTCTACTCGAATAAATTCAGATATAGCAATGATAAACATAAAGAACAAGGAACAGCAGGGGATATCACCAAAACAGAGCATTGAAAGAACAGAGATTTACCTTTCGGAGAAAAGATGGGCGTTTGATGCACAGACCCATCTACCACCACGGGGGTGGCTGCAGACCTCCCCGCGTCGGGCTGTTTCCCCGCTGAGGAGGGCACAACTTCATCCCTAATGGTCAAGGGAACACTGGCATTCTGAGGAGCGTTGGCTTTGTTAGCACCCTTGATGGCCATATGCTTGACTCTCTGACTTCTGGGGGCCATGGAAATGGTCGAAAGGAGAACTGAAGAGGATTGAAAGAGAAAGGAGAAGGATTCACAAAGAGGCTCTGGAAATCTGAAGGACTGAATAAGCGTAAAGAACAAAACAGAGAAACTGATGTTTCTTATATAGGCCCAAAAAGGAGTAACCGCCACGGGCGAATCGAAGCGACACAGAGAATAATTGCACCTTTTTGGAAAAAACCGAAGCAATGTCAGAATTCCAAGAGACACCTCGGGGAGACAAACGGTTGGCTGGTGCATACAGCTGTCAAACTACCCTAGGTTTACGGAAAAGTAAATGTCAGGCGTGCCTCAAGTGACCGTTCGATTTCTGGACAACTGTGCAGTTATTAAATGCTAACAAGTCCACTAAGGAGACAAGAGGGTCGCCAGCGCACTAATAAGCGCTATCAGAAGTACCTCGGGCAGGTAGTGATCGCCTAAGCAAGAAAGATAGACTTTCATAAACCTAGATTACCTCGAGTGATCGCCAAAGGGGAATAAAAGGAAGGATATCTTTTCAGCTTTGAACGAAGAAAAAACTGCTCGCCAAACGAGCTCAAAATGCCTCAAAGGTCATGAACCAGTACAAGAAACGAAGAAAACCGAATCTGAGACGTCACTATCTAAAACCCTACCAGGAAATAAAGCTCGACTGAAGAAACTTCAATCAAGCATCGGGGGCAAATGTTGGGTATCGATAGTGACATCCCAGTAAGGAAAAGGCCTCAAAGGCCCAATAACTATAGAGGGGGTAAACCCATAACATTCAAACCGGACCGGCCTCCATAGAATGGCCCAGAACCGAGCCCAAAGTCTCTGAGGACACCATGAGTGCTCGCCATTCTTTACCAGGCTGTGACCTCTCACTGCTCGCCATGAGAGTGCTCGCCCCGAAGAGAGCCCTGCCCCTCTACTTTGGTCTCACTAAACCGTTAATAACAGAGTGACCATGATATCCCGCGTATCTCAGTCACATATTCACTAAAGATTAGATTTGGTAACTGCAATATCTCGCAGTAACTGCCATATCCCACGATCCGAATCTTCAGCAACTCAATATACACTAAGATATTCAGTTACCTTTATACGGTTCTATCTCTCTTACCCTATAAATACCCTTGCTTTACAAACGTTCTTTACGTTTTTGAGTTTTATACACACATATACTCATTTAAGCATCGGAGAGGGACCCAGAGACACCCCCTCTGTTGCACTCCCCTACCTGCAGGTTCACCGGAGTTGGAGCAGAAGCGTCTTCCCAACCTTGTCTGGCATTCAATTCACTGCCAGATCAGCATCCAGGATTTCACGATCCAACATTGCTCATCCAGAAACAGAAAGGGTTCTTCGAGAAGCTCATGAAGGGGTGGCAGCATGTCATGAAGGTGCTCGATCATTAACAAGAAAGATCTTTAGGCTAGGATACTATTGGCCAACCTTGGAAAAAGATGCGGCTGAGTTAACGAAGAAGTGTGAGACTTGCCAGTAATTTGCACCACGATCAGGTCGACTGCCAACACTATTATCCCCAATGGCGGGTGCTTGGCCTTTTGCTCAATGGGGGATTGATATATTAGGTCCTTTTCCTATTAGCACTGGTCAACGCACTCACATTATAGTGGCTATCGACTACTTTACAAAGTGGATAGAGGCGAAAGCTCTGGCTTCTACAACGGAATTTCAAGTCATCAAGTTCCTGAAGATCAACATATTTTTCAGGTTGGGTATTCCTAAAATACTCATTAGTGATAATGGTCTGCAATTCATAGGAAAGGAGCTCAAATGTCTCTGTGAAGAATACCATGTCGACCATCATTTCAGTTCAGTGCATCATCCTCAAACGAATGCGCAAGCTGAAGCAACCAAAAAGGTTGTTTTAGTTGGACTCAAGAAAAGGGTTCGAGCATTCAAAGGAAATTGGGCAGAAGAGCTGGAAAACGTATTATGGGCCATCAGAACAACGCCTAAGGCAGCCACTGGAGAGACACCCTTCAGTTTAGTGTATGGATCAGAAGCAGTGGCGCCTGCCGAAATAGCAGTGCCTACCCATAGAATCCTACACTTCAACACTGAGGCAAACGAAGTCGAACGCAGGACTGACCTCGACCTGGCAGAGGAAAAGAGGTGGCAATCAGAAAAGACACAGACAAAGATGTGTTTGGCGACCGCTCGATACTTCAACAGAAAAGTCAGCGCTCGCCAATTTTTCGTGGGGGAGATGGTTATGAGAAGGAACGAATTTACAAGGCTGGATAGTCAGAATAAGCTTTCAGCTAAGTGGGAAGGACCATAAAAGGTAGTAGAGATCGCTGCCCCAGGATCCTACTATTTGGAAACCACTGAATGAGAAAGGTTACCTCGTCCATTCAATTCTAAACATTTAAGGAGATTGCATACATAGCTTGTAAATCAAAACGTTATGTCAACAAAAGCACGTCGTTCCTTCATAAAGCGTGACCACTCGAATCAAATCGAAGACAAAAACCCTAACAACAAAGTTAGGCCAAAAAGCCCTAACAACAAAGTTAGGCCAAAAGCCCTGACGCCAAAGTCAGGCCAAAAGATCTGTCGCCAAAGTCAGGCCAAAAGCCCTAACGCCAAAGTCAGGTCAAAAGCCATGTCGCCAAAGTCAGGCCAAAAGCCCTGTCGCCAAAGTCAGGCCAAAAAGACCTAAACAAAAAGAGTTAGGCAAAACAAAAGCCCTGTCACCAAAGTCAGGCCAAAAGCCCTGTCGCCAAAGTCAGGCCAAAAAGACCTAAACAAAAAGAGTTAGGCAAAACAAAAGCCCTGACGCCAAAGTCAGGCCAAAAGACCTGACGCCAAAGTCAGGCAGAAAGACCTGATACCAAAATCAGGCAGGAATCTTGACGACAAAGATAAGCAATCCATCAAGGAAACTATCTTCTTATAAGTCGGACAAATTTTAGAGAAGTTATCTGCCAAAGGTAACGACTTCTTTATGAAGTAGATTATCGAAGATGAACAAGGAGTCTTAAGCGATCACTATGGAAAGTGAAGCTGCAAGTAACAAGTTCCTTTTGGAGAGGCGAACACTCCAAAAAGTTTAAACTTTATTAAGGTTATTTATCTTCAAGCCTAGAAGTCTATACTTTTAAGTCTTAAGATATTTTCCTTAAGGGGTTTATACTTGCCAAGATAAATGAGTGATTCTATGAAGTCTTATCATCGTTCACCTAAAGAAAGGTCCAAAGACCCTAAGGGTCGAGACAATCTTGAAGCGAAGAAAAAGTCGAAAATCGCTATGACAAAGACCTCGGAGGAATTGCCAAGCATATTCAAAGTAAAATAAAAATAAGGGCTAGCGAATATAGAAGGCATTCAATATTATAAATAACTGAGTCTGAATTCAAAAAATAATTACAAGGAAAGAAGTATATGATCGCCGGAGAGGTGGAGACTTCAGGCTTTGGGGTCTTTAGGAGCAGGAGTGCTCGGCTCGCCTTCGGGGGCAACCTCTTTAACAGCCGCAGCTGGGTCGACCTCTTCAGCAGCAACAGTAGGGGTTGGCTGAGGAAGGGAACTCCGGAGAAAAACCTTAAGGGACTCAACTTCCCGAACAGGGAAGTTGGGATCGACCGCCTGGACATCCTCGGCCAGGACTTGGAGGAAGTCGGCAATCTCCGACTTCATTACCTCCAAAGCACAGTCAACGAACTCCTCAGAGACCTTGAAGTTGTTGACCACACTTTGGGGTGAAGGAACAGACTTCAGCTGTGCAGCCAGCTGTTCCTCCTCCTCCTCCAGGGCGATCACCCTGACTTCAGCAGCAGCCCTCTGAGCCTCAGTAGATTCCCTCTGAGCCTAAGCGGCGACCCGTTGAGCTTCCGGCTCCGCCCTTTGGGCTCGGGCCTCCTTCAGCTCAGCCTCTAGGCGATCCCTAACAACCTCCCCTTCATCTAAGCACCGATGAAGGGCTTCAGATTCTTGAAGGGCGATCGCAGCATCGGCCTCCCTCTTCTTCACATCAGCAAGGAGTCGTTCCTCCTTCCTGAAGTACTCCTCCCAGGAATTTTCCACCAAGGAAACCGCCGCGTCAGCGGTCGACTTGATGGCCTCCATCTGCCCTGGGGAGATCCCCGTGCTCCGGTATTGCTCCAACTCAACAAGCAAATCAGAATGCTTGTTGGCCAGCTCTCCGACGATGCGACCCATTGCCACCTCTTCTCGAACGAGCTGGCAATGAAGAATAAAAAGGTTGTTAGGCTATGGAAAAGAGTGAGCAATGTGAAAACATAAAGAAGAATTGAAGCCTTACCAGAGCAACTCGTTCAAAATGGGACCTCATAAATCCTTCGACTTGGTGCAGCTCCGAGGGAACCGCGGAGCGATCCCTGGGAGGAATTATCCCCTCAAGGAGTTGCATACATAAATTCGGGCTGCCCCGGAGACTCTTCTTGCCAGAGAACCCCTTCTTCAAGAAGTCTCCACAGGGGAACCAAACGCCCCGAGAGTTCGCAGCCTTGAGCGTCTGGAACATGCTCGCCAAGGAGCAGTACTCCTCAGGAGGAGTCTTCGAGGCTCTGGGGGCATCAGACCCCTTCTTCTGAGTCCCAGATCCCCCTGGAGGAATAGGTACTGAAAACTCGGAAGGAAAATGGGCCGCCAAAATCAGAGCCTTCTCCCCGGGGGCAACGGATCCCTTAGGAGGAGGAGGAGGACTCTGAGGGAGAACCGGGCGATGCTCACTCCTGACCTTCTTTGAATGAGGAGGAGGAGGAGGGTCCCGGGCCACATCAACAGTGGGCTTCTCTACAAAATAAGAAGAAGATATGTCAAAACCCAAAAGCTGCAAAGTGTGAAAATAGAAATCAGCATATAGCGAGACAACATACCTGGTTGGCGAGGTCCAACAGTGGCCAAGGGAAGTTCCTCTTCGGGCTTCCTCTTAGAGGAACGCCTAGAGGGAGGAGGAGGAGGATTCAGCGACGCCTGATCCGCGGACATCCCCGCCTTTCCCTGGTCATCAAAGAGACCTATGAGTTTTCGGCTCCGGTTGCCTACAACCAATAAAACAGAAAAAGGTTAGAAGAATTACCCAATCATCAAAAATTGGCGTGGCCTGATGAATGCCCGTCATCTCGAGCATATTCTCGGTGGTCTCCGCCACTGAATGGATGGGATGAAAACTGGACGACCGATGCAAGCGAAACAGGTCGTCGATGGCGTTCTGATTGCTCCCGGATAACTCATCAAACTCAAGAGGGAAATTCCTATCTGGAGTAGACAACTTCCAAGACACGCCCCCCTTGTAGAAGAAGCAAAACTTCTTATAGTTGGAGTTAGTGGCACGGAAGTCGTCCACCAACCGGACGTGAACGTTCCAGCTCCATGATTGGCCTCTCCACTCCGCAAACTTCGGCCACCGGGACTGGAAATGGTGGAGATGGTTCGTCCCAGCAGCCAATCGGAAAAAGCACTGGAACAAGGCCAGTGAATACGTCCATTCTTGACGTATACACAGGAACTTAAATCCAGCCCATATCCTGATGGCGTTGGGTACGAGCTGCGTGGGATGTATCATATAGAACCGGCACAACGCCTGCAAATCCTCACAGAGAGAAAAACGCAACCCAGCATCGATCTGGGCCGCATAGATGTAAACCTCTCCAATGCGAGGATAATGCAGACCTAGGCCTGGGTATCTAGGTGCATCCACCACACCAAAACCACCAAGCGCCACCACCGTCTTAAAATAAGCCGGCTTCAGCTCGTTGGGCTTGACATCTACTCGAACAGTTCAAATATGGAAACAACGAGTATAAAAAACAAGGGAAAACAGGGGATACTCTCAAAACAGAGCAAAAAAATAGAGTATTTACCATTTGGAGAAAAGATGGGCGTCTGGAGTTCAGACTCATCCACCACCACAGGCGTGGCTGAGGTCCTCCCAAGGTCAGCCTGCCTCTTAGTCGAGGCTGGCAGGGAGCCGTCCCTAATGGTCAGGGGGGCATTGGTGTTCTTCGGCACTTTAGGGGCCGAAGAAGAAGCCTTGTTGGCTGTTTGCTTGATCTTCCCGGACTGACTGCGAGTGGCCATGGAGTCTGTTAGGATGAGGTTTGGGAAGATTAACAAGGAGAAAGGAGGAGTTTGCAGAGAAGGATCTCAGGAAACGAAGAAGGCTCTAGAGTATGAAGAAATGGAAACGTAAAGGACAAAATAAGGGAACTGTTGTCCCTTATATAGACAAAATAAGAAGTAACCGTCACAGGCCGAATCGAAACGGCACAGAGGAATAATTGCACATTTTTGGAAAATATTGAAACAATGTCAGAATTCTAAGAGACAACTTGGGGAGACAAACGGTCGGCCAGCGCAGAAAGCTGTCAGACTACCCTTGGGTAACGGAATATTAAATGACAGGCGTGCTTCAAATGACTGTTCGACTTCTGAATGACTGTGCAGTTACTAAATGCTAAAGTCCATCAAATAGACAAAGTGATCGCTAGCGCACTGATAGGCTTTATTAAGAATACCTTTTATAGGTAATGATGGCCTAGCAAAGAAAGGTAGACCTTCACAAGCCTAGTCTGCCTCGAGTGATCGCCAAGAAGGAATAAAAAGAAGAATATTCCTTCAGCCTTGGACAATTGGATGACTGATCGCCAAACAAGCATGAAGTGTCCCTAAGGTCATGAATCAGAAAAAGAGACAAGGAAAACCAAATTTAAAGCATCACTATCTCAAACACTACCAAGAAATCAAACTCGACTGAAGGAACTTCAATCAAGCTTCGGGGGCAAATGTTGGGTATTGATAGTGACGGCTCAAGAAAGAAGAGGCCTCGAAGGTCCAATAACCCTGGAGGGGGTAAACCCAAGATATTCGAACTGGATCAGCCTAAGTCAAAGTCAACCTGGCCCACCATAGAGTGGCCTAAGATCGAGCCCAAGACGATATGGACGCCAACGGCTCCCCAGCTGGTCGTCATCCTTCATCCAGTCGCGACCTTCTACTGCTCGCCATGGGAGTGCTCACCCCGAAGAGAGCCTTGCCTCTCTCCTCTGGTCCCACCAACCGTTAATAAGGAAGTGGCCACGATATCCCGCGTATCTTGGTCACATATTCACTAAAGATTAGATATGGTAACTGCAATATCTCGCCGTAACTGCCATATCTATTATCCAAATCTTCAACAGCACAATATTCACTAAGATATACGGTTACCTTATACGGTTTGATCTCTCCTACCCTATAAATACCTTTGCTTTACATACGTTCATTACGTTTTGAGATATACACACACATATACTCATTTAAGCATCGGAGAGGGACCTAGATACACCCCCTCTGTTGCGCTCCCCTACTTGCAGGTTCACCGGAGCCGAAGCAGAAGCACTATTCAACCGTCGTCTGACATTCAATTCACTGCCAGATCAGCAACCAAGATTTCACGATCCAACATTTGCGACTATTTTATACACGTTTTTTCGTTTTAAAAAACATTACTTGGAAACGAATATTCACCTCTGTCGATGATCCATGGACGATTAACAACTCCCTAAGCAGTCGTAGTTTCATGCATGTCGTTGTTATTCGTTTATGCGAACCATGTCACGGAATGTTCAATAAGGGTGGTTATGCTGAGAATAAAACTTGTGCTGTTAAAGATGGAAACTTTACACCAAAAACTTGAGAAAATTTCACGTTATGCTACTGTGTTTAACAATATCTTCTCAGTATGGTGGGTACTCGGAGAATGGTCGCCGGAAAAACCTTAGCTTCAAAACTACCGATCCGTAGATCCCCAAGGAAGATAAACAGGGCCGCCACAAGTAAGTTGTTTTTTTCACTACTATGTCTTGTACTTAGGTATTTGCTTTGTTTTAGGTGCTCGGTAACTAACACACTAGACATTGCTAATGGGTTACGCCTGTGGAGAACATCCCTGCAGTCCCTCCGCCTGTGGAGAACATCCCTGCAGTCCCTCGGCCTGTGGAGAACATCCCTACAGTCCCTCAGCCTGTGGAGAACATCCCTGCAGTCCCTCCGCTTGTCGAACCTCCTTTGGAGGTGTCTACTGAAGAGGAAATCCAGCCGGAGGACCCTATGTAGAGGAACCACCAGGTATACAAATAGGTAACTTCTAATTTTTCCCATACTATTAAGCATGCATTTATACAACTTGGTTATATAATCGATACCTGAGTTACGTGTCAGCTGCGGAAGAGGAAGAGGTAAGGCCACCATAGGACAAACTACGTATAGGGCAAACTCGTTGCATAAGGTTGTCTCGAAATGGCGTCAACGAAAAAGAGGTTCTGAAGTTTAACTCTCGAGGTAAAGTCTGCAGTAACAATGCTTCGATGTTTGCAAGTTGGTGTGGTTGCATTGTTAGGAAACGAACGAATGCACCTTTAATGGTTAAAGACTGGAAGGAGATTCCAAAGTATCCCATAGACTACGAGGCGAAGATGCTCATCCTGGTTGCGGTAAGTCTCAGTTGTTGACAATCCCTACACGGTATCGTTCAAATGGAACTAGGACTTACATATTGCACTTGTCTATTTGTAAATGTTGTAAGAACTGGTTCTAACATTTCCATATTGTTTAAACTCGCAGGAGAAGTTTGTGATACCGGATGATGAAAACCTGAAGCAGTTGATCATCTGTACGCTTAAAGAGAAGTACAGAAATTACAGGGCGAATCTAAAGAGAAGGTACTTTGACAAGTACCTTGCGAATGAAGAAAGGTTACAAAACATTCCTCCTGACGTGGTGAAAGAGGATTAGGTGTGGCTTGTTATCTGGTTCAGCTCTGACGAGTTCAAGGTTTGTTCCTTACTCCCTATTGCAACTGTATTTTTTGGTACAGTTAATGAGTGTTGCACTTTTTAAACGTAAACTGGTTGTAAATTCAAATTGTTTGAAATTAAAGAGCGATCGTAACAAAGCCAACAAACCTCACCAAGTCATGAGGCACACCGCTGGCACTTCGTCCTTTGCGAGGAGAGAACAGAAACAGGTAATCCTAACATTGAATTGTTATGTTTAATAAATAGTTGGCTACCCTTGAACAAGTATATGGTACTCTTGCAGACTGAGAAGAACAACGGGAAACATCCGGGGGAGTATAATGTGTTCAAGAAGAACCATGTGGACAAGAAAGGACAGCCGCTGGATGATAAAACCAGATCAATACTGGTAAGTAGTACTACCGACCCATATAGTCACTTGTGCTATACATTTGTATCTGATTGCTCGCTTATGTTCTTGTCACACCGTTTCCAAAATAGGGCCAAGTGGAGGAAAGGGTTGCCTAGTTGGCAACTGGGGAGGAGGAGTCTGCTGTTGACAAGGATGTCTTGTATCAAAGGCATCGAAGTCGCCAACCTGAGCGTCGTCGACGTCGTGTATCAAAGGCAGCACGGATGATGGAAAGTGAGCAGTTAAAGCAGGCAAGGGAGGAGGTAGCTAGAAACGCAGACGAATGTGAGCAACTCCGTGACCAACTCAAGGAGTTCCAGGCCAACATTGAACAATTTCAACGTGATATTGCTGTCATGAAAAGTACAATGTTTGGCAACGGTGCGTATAGTAATGATTTAATTGCATTATGTACACTCATTTAGTCATTGTAGGGTATATTCTATAGTATGATGCTACCATGATTGCTGTTATTTCTATGTTTGCAGATCCAAATGCATGAACCGTGGAAACGTGCTGTAAGTAATCCTGCTTAGTAGTTATGTTGACTGGTGGTACACTAGGTGTTGACTGATTGTAAATGGATATTTTGGACATGATGTAAATGTGAACTTGTCATCTCTGTTTGTGTTTTGGTCGCCATACATTTGTTTGAAATGCTTGGCTATATATAAATTCGGATGTGTTGGAAATGGTTCTACATAAGTAGTTGGTTGTGTATTACCTGTTTGTGTATTATCTGTTTATGTATTCTGTTTGGGTATGCTTGGCTACGAGAATTAGCATGGCCAACAATTACAAAAGAGAAACATTAGCATTTGCATCAAAACAAACCATTGCCGACGGACGGTAATTGTATCCGTAATTGATGCTTCATATAACATTTAACCATGACAACACGCAGACACAAAACATTGCCTATAGCAACAACTTTCACAGTAGTCGAAACTCGATTTTAGCATCAACTATTATGAATAGGGTAATATTTAATACTGTTGGACGAGCATCGACAGGTTACTTATGACGTGGTCTAATTTGTTTTCCATCAAAATGCATCCGTCGCTAAGTATGTGTAATTACTTTCAACGAAATGTTGTGGTTGAATAACCTATATTGCCTCACATAAATTGGATGCAATATCAATCAAATAGGGACAAAAATACGCGGATACTAATGCCTTCAATCTACATCTCACATATGTAGACACTCTAAATCAGTATTCCCTCAAATACCTGTCGACGGTAATTACGCGTAAACAGAGTCGGCATATTTGCGATGCTAATTATCAAACAGACTATTCATTCCAGCAACGACAAACCTTAGTGTCGGCATATTGTCGTCGTCGATACCTTTAGCCTCGGCATGACTCTTAGCATCGGCAAGGGGTTTTAGCAGCGCCAACAGTGCTTCCGACAACGATAATTTACCATTGTCTTAGAGCAAATTTCTTGTAGTGTTAATAGTGAACTCAACTTTAACAAAGAATTTGATGCAGACAAAAGAACACCAAGAAACACTAAACCAATACTAAATCGTTACTAAACCAACATTAAATCCAATTGTTACTCCCAGCAACCGCACAAAATTTCAGGCAAGTAAACAATAGTACATTAACCACATGTCCACCAACAACGGGAAAAAAGACAACAGTAAGATTAGCAACTCGACAAGAAAGAACAACCAATTGTGTGGAGCCACAAGATAGTCGAGCTCTAGGAAAGGAATCAACAGACACATATGGGTCGCTGGACCGCCAAAGCACCACCACAGACGGTCGCATAGGACTTGGAGACACCAAAAATTGAACGCCACCTAGAACGGATCAGGGAGCGCCTAAACGTGTCGGCGCGTGACAAAGAACACGAAGGAGGATGACGAAACGTGTGCAACTTGCACTTCTTGATTGGACACCAGAGAGCAATCTTCGACCGGAAATTCCAAACCGCCCATGTTTTAAGTAATGGTGAGCAACTTATTCACTCTAATAGTGACCTAGGAACCTTTCCTCTCTTTCCTATACCCTAAAATATCACGTTGCCCCCTAATGCTTGGCCAAATTTCGAGTCTATATCTTAAAATTCTATTCCCTCGTGTTTGGTCAAAATGCAAGTTTGCCCCTCTCCATCAACTATTACATCTAAATTTGACATTATTAATTTTAAAAATTGCAAAAATAATAATAAACTTTCAAAAATGTCATAATTTAACTCTTTCAAATACGATTGAGCTCCTACCAAGGGGGCTCATGTCTGGGTCTTGACTAAGACTGACCCCCCAAGGGTAGGGGACCGGGTCTGGGTCTTGACCCAGACTTGGTCGCCCACCCATACGGGGTTGGTATAAGTTAAAACCCAGATCCGAACTCCCCCGATTGGGGCTCAGGTCTCGAAACCCAGCTTCGAACCCCTCCCTTTCTATTGGGGTTGGTTCGATCACAATTCGATTGCAGCTTGGGTCTAGATCTTAACCCAAACCTAGTCCCACACCCATGGGGGGTCAAGACCCTGGCCCAACCCCCACGATTTGGGTTCAATTGAGTCCTGATTCGACCGGTACTCAATTGTAACATTTGAAAAAATTTGAGATGGTTAAATTATGACATTTTTGAAAGTTCACTGTTATTTTTGCAATTTTTAAAACTTATTCCGTTAAATTTGGATGGATAAGTTGACGGATGGGGCAAACTTGCATTTTGGCCAAACATGAGGAATGAAATTTTACGATTTAAACTTTAGGGGGGAAACTGAAAATCTACTCAAACATTATGGGGCAATCTCGTATTTTACCCACCATGTAGAGTTTTATACTATAATTTTTTATTAAGAGAATTGTACATATATACCTAGAGTCGAATATGAAGCGGTGAAAAACTCATAACCATGGTTATATTCGTTACTGTTTAATATGGTTAACTGTATCATTATGGGGCAGTGCGGTTATGGTGATGAATTTTGTACCCATAATAGTTATTATTATGATATTTGAGTTATACACATGGTTATAATCATGGTTATTATAATAATATAATAATTATTTATTATTAATAAACTAATATATACTAAATATAATTGAAGTTGTTGTTATTATTAATGTACTAACGGTGTTGATGTTGAATTTTAATGTTAAGTGGTGTGAATATTAATGTTGAATGATGTTAGTGTTATATATTTTTATTGTTGGTAATATAGATTTATGTATTTTTTTAAATAAGATTTTCGGTATTTTATTATGTTACATGTGTGGAATGGATATGAGTATACGGATAAAACTGTTGTTAATAATTGTTGGATCGTGAAATCCTGGATGCTGATCTGGCAGTGAATTAAATGCCAGACAAGGACGGAAAGACGCTTCGGCTCCAACTCCGGTGAACCTGCAGGTAGGGGAGCGCAACAGAGGGGGTGTCTCTGGGTCCCTCTCCGATGCTTAAATGAGTATATGTGTGTATATAACTCAAAACCTCCGGAACGTATGTAAAGCAAGGGTATTTATAGGGTAGGAGAGATCAAACTGTATAAGGCAACTGAATATCTTAGTGTGTATTGTATTGCTGAAGATTCGGATCGTGGGATATGGCAGTTACTGCGAGATATTGCAGTTACCAAATCTAATCTTTAGTGAATATGTGACCGAGATACGCGGGATATCGTGGCCACTTCCTTATTGACAGTTTAGTGGGACCAGAGGAGAGAGGCAAGGCTCTCTTCGGGGCGAGCACTCTCATGGCGAGCAGTGAGAGGTCGCGGCCTAGCGAAGAATGGCGAGCACTCAGGGAGCCTTTGGCGTCCTCAGAGACTCTGGGCTCGGTTCTGGGCCATTCTATGGAGGGCCAAGTTTATCTTGTACTCGGGCCGATCTGGTTCGAATATCATGGGTTTACCTCCTCTATGGTTATTGGGCCTTCGATGCCTTTTCCTTATTGGGTTGTCACTATCGATACCCAACATTTGCCCCCGAAGCTTGATTGAAGTTTCTTCAGTCGAGCTTGATTTCTTAGTAGGGTTTTAGATAGTGACGTCTTAGATTTGGTTTTCTTCGTCTCTTGTAATGGTTCATGACCTTTGAGGCATTTCGAGCTCGTTTGGCGAGCAGTTTCTTCCCTGTTCAAAGCTGAAAGAATATCATTCCTTTTATTCCCCTTTGGTGATCACTCGAGGTAACCTAGGATTATGAAAGTCTATCTTTCTTGGTTAGGCGATCACTACCTACAAAAGGTATTTCTGATAAAGTTTATCAGTGCGCTGGCGACCACTTTGTCTACTTAGTGGACTTTTAGAATTTAATAACTGCACAGTTGTCCAGAGATCGAACGGTCGCTTGAGGCACGCCTGTCATTTACTTTTCCGTAAACCAAGGGTAGTCTGACAGCTGCCTGTACCAGCCAACCGTTTGTCTCCCCGAGGTGTCTCTTGGAATTCTGACATTGCTTCGGTTTTTTCCAAAAAGGTGCAATTATTCTCCTGTGTCGCTTCGATTCGCTCGTGGCGGTTACTTCTTTTTGGGCCTATATAAGAGACATCAGTTTCTCTGTTTTGTTTTTTACGCTCCTTTACTCCTTCAGATTTCCAGAGCTTTTTGTGTGAATCCTTCTTCTTTCTTCTTCAATCTTCTTCAAACCTTTTTCCCACTGTTTCCATGGCTACCCGAGGTCAAAGAGTTAAACACACAGCCACCAAGGGGCCTAAGAATGCCAATGCCCCCAAGAATACCAATGCCCCCTGACCATTAGGGATGGTGCTGTGCCCCCCTCAGCGGGGGAACAACCTGACGTAGGGAGATCCGCAGCCACCCCAGTGGTGGTGGATGGGCCTGAGCTTCAAACGCCCATCTTTTCTCTGAAAGGTAAACTTTCGTTCTTCCAGTGCTCTGTTTTGGTAATATTCCCTGCTGTTCCTTGTTTTTTATGTTTGCCATTTCCATATTTGAACTTATTTGAGTAGATGTCAAGCCTAATGAGTTGAAGCCGGCTTACTTTAAGACAATGGTGGCGCTTGGTGGCCTCAGTGTGGAGGATGCTCCTAGGTATCCTGGCTTAGGTCTGCACTATCCTCACGACAGAGAGGTTTACATCTATGCGGCCCAGATTGATGTTGGGTTGCGTTTTCCTCTTTGTGAGGATTTGCAGACATTGTGCCAGTTCTATGGGATCCACCCCACGCAACTCGTTCCTAATGCCCTTAGGATGTGGGTCGGTTTCAAGTTCCTGTGCATACGCCAGGAATGGGCGTATTCACTGCCTTGTTCCAGTGTTTTTTCCGACTGGCAGCTGGGGCGAACCACCTCCATCACTTCCAACCACGCTGGCCGAAGTTTGCAGAGTGGGGAGGCCCTCAAGCATGGATTTGGAATGTTCATGTCAATCTGGTCGATGATTTCCGGGCCACCAACTCCAACTATAAGAAGTTTTACTTCTTTTACAAGGGGGGTGTACCCTGGAAATTGTTTACCCCGGAAAAAGATTTCCCTCCTTCCTTCGAAGAGTTGTCAGGGAGTGATCGGAACGCCATCGACGACCTATACCGGTTGCATCGGTCGTCCCAATTCAAGTCCATTCGCTCAGTGGCGGAGACTACTGAGAATATGCTTGAGATGGCGGGTATTCATCAAGCCTCGCCAATCTTTGATGATTAGGTAATTTTCTAACTATTTTCTTGTTTTATCGTTTGTAGGCAAGAGCCAAAAACTGATAGGTCTCTTTGATGACCAGGGATCGGCGGGGTTGTCCTCCGACCAGGCATTGTTGAACTCTCCTCCTCCCCCTCTAGACGTTCGTCCAAGAGGAAGTCTGAGGAGGTGCTTCCCTCGACCACTGCTGGCCCTCGCCAACCAGGTATGTTGCCTTGCCATTTGTAGATTTAACGTTTTCGTACTTTGCAGTTTTTTGGTTTTTGATATCTTGTCTTGTTGTTTTGCAGAGAAGTCCTCGGCTGACGTGGCCCGGGACCCTCCTCCCTCCAAGAAGGTCAGGAGTGAGGAGCACCCAGAAGTTGACCAGCATCCTCTTCCTCCCCCTCCTAAGGGCCCTTCTGCCAGCAAGGGGAAGGGTCTGGACGTGGCGCCTCCTTCTCCATCTCCCCAGGGCCCTTCTGCCACCAAGGAGAAGGCTTTGGCCTTGGCGCCTCCTGCTCCTACTGTGCTCACGGTTCCTCCTAAGGAGTCTGGGACCCAGAAGAAGGGGTCTGATGCTTCCAGCTCTTCAAGGGCTCCTGTGGAGGAGTACTGCTCCATGGCGAGCTTGATCCAGCCACTTAAGGCTGCGAACTCTCGGGGGCCTTGGGTCCCTTGCGGGGACCTTGCGAAGAAGGGGTACCCTGCCCAAAAGAGCCTCCGGGGTAGCCCAGACATGTGCATGCGGCTTCTTGATGGGATAATTCCCCCCAAGGACCGCTCGATTGTTCCCACGGAGCTACCTCAGATCGAGGTGTTCCTGCGGACCCACTTCGAACAAGTCGCCCTGGTATGATCTCGCCTCCTTTCCGTTCTTTTTTCCTTATCGTTCCCTTTTTGTGTTGATGTCCTGACAATTTTCCTTATGTTTTTGTTGTCAGCTCGTTCGGGAAGAGGTGATTCTTGGCCGCGTCTTCGGCGAGCTCGCCGACAAGCATTCTGACCTGCTTGTCGAGCTGGAGCAGTACCGAAGTACGGGGGTCACCCCCGGGAAATTGGAGGCCATCAAGAAGATCGATGATGTGGCGATCGCCTTGGTGGACGGTGCCCGGGAGGAGTACTTCAGGAAGGAGCAGCGTCTCCTAGCGGATGTCAAGAAGAGGGAGGCTGACGTTGCGGCCGCCCTTCAGGATTCTGAGGCCCTTCATCGGTGTTTAGATGAAGGGGAGGCTGTCAGGGCTCACCTGGAGGCGAAGCTGAAGGAGGCCCGAGCTCAAGGGGCGGAGTCAGAAGCTCGACGGGTCGCCGCTGAGGCGCAACGGGATGCTGCTGAAGCCAGGGGGTCGCCCTGGAGAAGGAGAAAGAACAGCTGGCTGAACAGCTGAAGTCTGTTCCTTCACCCCAGAGTGTTGTTGACGAATTCAAAAAGTCTGATGACTTCGTTGACTACGCTTTGGCGGTGATGAAGTCAGAGATTGCTGACTTCCTCCACATCCTGGTTGAGAACGTCCAGGTGGTTGATCCCAACTTCCCTGTTGGTGAAGTCGAGTCCCTGAAGAGCTTCCTCCGAAGTCAAACCCTTCCGCAGCCTACTACTACTGCTGAAGAGGTTGACCTAGCTGCGGCTGAAGAGGTTTCCCCCGAAGGCGAGCAAAACGCTTCTGCCCCCCAGGACCCAAAAGCTTGAAGTCTCCACCTCTCCGGCGATCATCTGCTGTTTTTGTGTTTCTAGATATCTATTTTAGATAATAGTTTTTATCATTCCTTGTAATTATTTTTTGAATTCAGACTCGGTTATTATTTTTCCTTATAATATTGGATGCCTTCCATATTCCCAAGCCTTTATGTTTATTTGACTTTGAATGTGTTGGCTATCCTTTTCGATATCTTGATCGCGTAATCGTAATTACTCCAGACTTTTTCTTGCTTTGTAATGACCTCGACTTTTAAAGCCTTGGACCCAGCATAAGTCTTTGTGAACTTTCTAAGGACAATACTCTAACACTTAAAAGTATAGACTTCTAAGTTTCAAGAGATATTACCTTTTCGAAGTTTAAACCTTTGACTTGTTCTCATAGTGACGATAGCTTAAGGCTTCATCACCCGTAGTGATCGCCTAAAATACCTTTATCCATTGTTTGGTGGGTTGATAGCAGATCTCTTTGTCTAGCTTTGGCGTCTGCTCTCTCGTTTTTGCCTAATTCTATTGTTAGGACTTTTTGGCCTGACTTTGGCGTCAGGGCTTTCATTTTGCCCAACTTTTTTGCTAGGTCTTTTAGCCTGACTTTGGCATCAGAGCTTTTTGGCCTATCGTTGGCGATAGGGCTTTTGGCCTAACTTTGTTGTTAGGGCTTTTGGCCTAGCCTTGTTGCTAGGGCTTTTTGGCCTATCATTGGCGATAGGGCTTTTTGGCCTAACTTTGTTGTTAGGGCTTTTAGCCTAACTTTGTTGTTAGGGCTTTTGGCCTAGCCTTGTTGCTAGGGTTTTTTGGCCTATCATTGGCGATAGGGCTTTTGGCCTAACTTTGTTGTTAGGGCTTTTGGCCTAGCCTTGTTGCTAGGGCTTTTTGGCCTATCATTGGCGATAGGGCTTTTTGGCCTAACTTTGTTGTTAGGGCTTTTGGCCTAGCCTTGTTCCTAGGGCTTTTGGCCTATCTTTGGCGATAGGGATTTTGGCCTGACTTTGTTGTTAGGGCTTTTGGCCTAACTTTGTTGTTAGGGCTTTTGGCCTAGCCTTGTTGCTAGGGCTTTTTGGCCTATCATTGGCGATAGGCCTTTTTGGCCTAACTTTGTTGTTAGGGATTTTGGCCTAGCCTTGTTGCTAGGGCTTTTGGCCTATCTTTGGCGATAGGGCTTTTGGACTGACTTTGTTGTTAGGGATTTTGGCCTAGCCTTGTTGCTAGGGCTTTTGGCCTATCTTTGGCGACAGGGCTTTTGGCCTGACTTTGGTGTTAGGGCTTTTGGCCTAGCCTTATTGCTAGGGCTTTTGGCCTATCTTTGGCGATAGGGCTTTTGGCCTGACTTTGGTGTCAGGGCTTTTTGTGCCCGATTTGGTTATCAGGTCTTTGCCTGACTTTTGGCGTCCGGTCTTTTTTCTTCGACTTGCTTCGAGTGGACACGCTTTAGGAAGGAATGGCTTTCTTTTATTAACATAACAGTTTGATTACAAGCTATGTATGAAATCTACTTAGATGCTCAGAATTAAATGGACGGGGTAACCTTTCGCCTTCGGTGGTTTCCAAATAGTAGGATCCTGGTGCGGCGATTTCTACTACCTTGTACGGTCCTTCCCATTTGGCTGAAAGTTTATTTTTACTGTCCAGCCTTGTGAATTCATTCCTTCTCATAACCATATCCCCCACGAAAAATTGGCGAGAGCTGACTTTTCTGTTGAAATATCGAGCGGTCGCCAAGCGCATCTTTGCTTGTGTTTTTTCCGAAAGCCATCTCTTTTCCTCTGCTAAGTCGAGGTCAGTTCTGCGCTCGATCTCGTTTGCCTCCGCATTAAAGTGTAGGATTCTGTGGGTAGGCACTGCTATTTCGGTGGGTGCTACTTCTTCTGATCCGTACACTAAACTGAAAGGTGTTTCTCCTGTGGCCGCCTTAGGCGTCGTTCTGATGGCCCATAATACGTTTTCCAGTTCTTCTTCCCAATTCCCTTTGAATGCTCGAACCCTTTTCTTTAGTCCTGCTAAGACAACCTTGTTGGCTGTTTCAGCTTGCCCATTCGTTTGAGGATGATGCACTGAACTGAAACGATGGTCGACATGATATTCTTCACAGAGTCATTTGAGCTCCTTTCCAATAAATTGCGGACCATTGTCACTGATGAGTATTTTGGGAATGCCAAACCTGGAGAATATGTTGATCTTTAGGAACTTGATGACCTAGAATTTCGTTGTCGAAGCTAGAGCTTTCGCCTTTATCCACTTAGTGAAGTAGTCGATCGCCACTATAATGTGAGTACGTTGACCAGTGCTAATAGGGAAAGGGCCAAATATATCGATTCCCCATTGAGCGAAAGGCCAGGCACCCGCCATTGGGGATAATAGTGTCGATGGTCGACCCGATCGTGGTGCAAATTGCTGGCAAGTCTCACACTTCTGCGTTAATTCGGCTGCATCTTTTCCCAAGGTCGGCCAGTAATATCCTAATCTGAAGATTTTCCTGGTCAGCGATCGAGCACCTTCATGACATGCTGCCACCCCTTCGTGAGCTTCTCGAAGAACCTTTTCTGTTTCAGGATGAGCAACACACCTCAAGTAAGGAGTCGAGTAGCCTCTTCTGTAGAGTTCCCCATCGATAATTAGATAACTAGTTGTGACTCTTCTAATCCTCGTGGATTCGCCTTTGTCATCTGGGAGGATCCCTTCTTTTAAATAATTCTGGAACGGAGTCATCCATGTGACCTGTCCTTGAATGTTGAAGACCTCTGCTCTGCTTTCAAGGACTGAACATAGGGCCTTTTCCATAAATTGCACATCCTGGATTGTTGTTCCTCCGAATGCCAGTTTACTCAAGGAGTCTGCCATCTGGTTTTCTTGGCGACGAATAGACTCAATCGCGAAATTTGGGATTTCCGCAACCAACTTCCTAGCGATGCTGAGATATTTCTTCATCTTTTCTCCTCTTGCCTCGTAGGTGCCATTAACCTGATTGACAATAAGCTCTGAGTCACTCTTTACCTTAAGCGCAGTTATACCCATTCCTTTTGCCAATCTGAGTCCAGTGATAAGAGCCTCATATTCTGCTTCATTATTGGTCGCCGGGAATGTCAAACCGATCGCGTACTTCAAAGGCTCGCCCTCAAGAGGAATAAGAATTAAACCTGCCCCCGAGCCTTCTTTTGATGAAGACCCGTCCGTATAGAGCTCCCAGATTTGATTGTCGTCTGCTGACTGACTTGGCCTGTTTTCTGCTTCCGTTTGACCGTTACTCGTGCTTTCCACTATGAAATCAGCTAGTGCTTGACCTTTGATGGCCGTTTTTGGCGCAAATTTGATCTTTAACTCGTTGAGCTCGATCGCCCACTTGACAATTCTTCCTGAAGAATCTGGTTTTATCAGGAAGTTTTTGAGAGGTTGATTGGTGAGGACCGTGATGTCGTGCGCATGAAAGTGAGGTCTCAGCTTCCGAGCGGCAATAACTAAGGCATAGAGATACTTCTCAATCTGAACATATTTTATTTCAGCTGAGTTGAACATTTTGCTAATGAAATACACTGGACTCTGAACATTATTTTCCTCCCTTATTAAGACAGCACTGGCTGCCACTTCGCTAATGCCTAGATAAAGGAAGAGCTGCTCGCCTGGAACGGGATTTGCCAGAGCTGGGAGCGTTTGGATATGCCTTTTCAAGGATTGGAATGCTTCCTCACAGTCTGGCATCCACTCGAACTTGCGGTTGGCCCTTAGAGTTTTGAAAAATGGGAGGGACATGTCACTCGCTTTGGAGAGGAAGCGGTTGAGAGCAGCCAGGCGTCCATTCATGCATTGGACTTCCTTGTGGCAGGTTGGCGACTTCATTTCTTCTATGGCCTTTAGATTTTCTGGGTTTGCTTCGATTCCCCTTTCGCTGACCATGAAACCCAGAAATTTGCCGGACTTGACTCCAAAGGCGCACTTGGCAGGGTTCAGGCGAACACTATGTATCCTCATGCATTCAAAAGCTCCGCGGAGGTCCGCTGTGTGCGGATTGCCCTTGATGGTTTTGACGAGAATATCATCCACATAAGCCTCCATATTTCTCCCCAGCATGTCTTGGAACAGGCGGTTCACCATCCGCTGATAAGTTGCCCCGGCATTGATGAGGCCAAAGGGCATCGTCTGGATGCATTCTGATCTGCTTGTAGCCTGAGTAGGTGCCCATGAAGCTCAGCATCTCGTGACCAGAGGTAGCATCGACCAGCTGATCAATCCTGGGTAGGGGATACGAGTCCCTAGGGCAAGCCCTGTTCAAGTCGCGGAAGTCGACGCACATCCTCCACTTGCCGTTCGATTTCTTAACCAAAACTGGGTTGGCGACCCAGATCTGGAATCTCACCTCTCTGACGAAGTCAGACTCAATCAACCTGTCGACCTCCTGCCGACCTCCTGCCTGATCGCCAAACGCTTGTCCGTCCCGAATGACCTTCTTTTTTGGGCGATCGGCTTGATGGAAGGGTCTATTATGAGCTCGTGGGAGATGATATCTGTGCTGATTCCTGGCATGTCGCTCGGCTGCCAGGCGAAGAGTTCTTTAAATTCTTTGAGGAGGGCGGTCATGGCCTCCTTTTGATCCTCCTTCAAGGTGGTTCCAATGCGCACCTTCTTGTCCGGACCATCGATTTCGACCTCTTCCAATTCCTCCATAGGTGCTGGCCGAGCCAAATCCTCGCGGGGGTCAGACTCTGTTTCAATGGCGAGCGCCTCTCTTTGGTTCTTCCTGCGCAAACAGTTCACATAACATTGCCGCGAGGAAGGCTGGTCACCGAGCACTTCTCCAATCCCGTTGGGAGTGGGGAACTTCATCTTCTGGTGGACTGTAGAGGCCACAATCTTGTTCGGATTGATCGTGGTCCTCCCTATGATGGCGTTGTAGGATGTAGGTGAATCGACCACCAAGAAAGTGACTGATACCTTGATGCTCTTCCATTCCTCACCAAAAATCACTGGCATGGTTATAGCCCCCAGCGGATAAGTTGTCCTTCCCGCAAACCCAATCAGCGGAAAGTCGACCCTCTTCAGGTCACGCTTGGACTTGCCCATCTTCCCGAAAGCGTCCAGAAATAGGATGTCTGTCGAGCTGCCTCCGTCGACCAGAATCCTTGCAACGTCACAGCCGTCAATATCTGCTGTGATAACCAAAGCATCGTTGTGGGGGGGGGGGGGGGGGTAACATGTGCCAAATCATCTTCGAAGAATGAGATGACAATGTTCTCTTCAGGTCGGGGCCGCTTTCCCAACTGAACTGCTGTGGAGATCTGAGTGGCATAGACCTCCCTTGCGCTCGACCTCTCGTCGCCTACACTGAATCCTCCTGCAATCAAATTTACCCTCCTCTTGCTTCCAGACGGCTCAGTTTGTTCAACAGGGGCTGGCGAACGATGTCTCTTAGGGGGCGTTCAACTTCGGTCTCGCCCTGCCACAAACTCTTTCAACATTCCCCCTTGAATCATCTTTTCTATGTCCCGCTTCAGAATGCGGCAGTCATCTGTCTTGTGGCCCTTGCACTTGTGGTATCTGCAATAGCTCTCGACATCTTTCCCCATGGGCTGACCACCTCGACGAGGCATCGGTGGCCTCGCCAAAGACCTCCTCTCCATCTCGACTAGTACCGCTGAGATCTGCATATTTAAAGGCGTAAAGTACTCAGGGGCCTCTGGATGGCGAGGCGCTGGATTAGGCTCGACTCGGGGCCTGCTGTCCCTTCCCTTATTCTCCTTCTTCACCTCCTTCTTACCATCGCGTCGGGGTTCAGGAATCACCCTTAGCGAGGTCGTCAGAAAGTCAGCCTCTGTGTTCGCCCTTTCAAGGTCTATGAAACCTTTTGCTCTGGACGCCAACTCCTCCAGCGTTTTGATCTCCTTCACATGGTAGCTGTTTCGCAGCTTCCTCGAGGCCTTGTTGGCCACATCCAGACCCCTGTAAAATGCTCGAATGATCTCCCCATCCGAGATTCGGCGATCTATCTCCTGATCCTCCTGAGGCGCGGTGGGGCCAGGATTCGCCGCTTCAGAAGATAAGGGCCCTGTGGCAGCAGGGCGGTTGTTTTATTTAGGAGCAGATGGATTGTCTTCTTGAGGAGCAGGGGCTTGATGGCGAGCCTGCCCTAAGATGGCCTCCAGCAGGAAGATCATCTCCGGGGTTAAATTGATGTCTTCCCCGGCGATGTGGACTGTCTGCGGTGTCGGGGCTCCGTTTTGATTAGCAGCGGGAGTCGGTCTAGAATTACCGACATGCTCTTGAGTTGTACGCGGAGGAACGGCATTGGCTCCTGCTCGGCTGGCAGGTTCTTGTTGAAGCGGTGAAGCGGCGGCGGAATCAGAGCTATCTGAGGATCGCTTCCTGGTCTGCTTTAGACGGTTGCTTTGGGATCGAGTTCTCATGGCTGAATTGCTCGGTTCCCACAGACGGCGCCATTTGTTGGATCGTGAAATCCTGGATGCTGATCTGACAGTGAATTAAATGCCAGACAAAGACGGAAAAACGCTTCGGCTCCAACTCCGGTGAACCTGCAGGTAAGGGGAGCGCAACAGAGGGGGTGTCTCTGGGTCCCTCTCCGATGCTTAAATGAGTATATGTGTGTATATATCTCAAAACCTCCGGAACGTATGTAAAGCAAGGGTATTTATAGGGTAGGAGAGATCAAACCGTATAAGGCAGATGAATATCTTAGTGTATATTGTGTTGCTAAAGATTCGAATCGTGGGATATGGTAGTTACTGCGAGATATTGCAGTTACCAAATCTAATCTTTAGTGAATATGTGACTGATATACGCGGGATATCGTGGCCACTTCCTTATTGACGGTTTAGTGGGACCAGAGGAGAGAGGCAAGGCTCTCTTCGGGGCGAGCACTCTCATGGCGAGCAGTGAGAGGTCGCGGCCTAGCGAAGAATGGCGAGCACTCAGGGAACCTTTGGCGTCCTCAGAGACTTTGGGCTCGGTTCTGGGTCATTCTATGGAGGGCCAAGTTTATCTTGTACTCAGTTCGAATATCATGGGTTTACCCCCTCTATGGTTATTGGGCCTTCGAGGCATTTTCCTTATTGGTCTGTCACTATCGATACCCAACAATAATCACAGTTATTTTAATGGTTATGCTATTGAAAATTGTCTCCATAATAGTTATGGTTACTGTATATGTTTTAAAAATATAGTATAATTATTATATTTGTCATATCTGTACCATACTCTAACCATCAACAACCCTATATATACCTCTATTACTAGATATTAAGGAACGTAATTATCTAATGAAACTAACTATTAAGAAATAACATATAAGAAACATTTTTTATTTTTTGGTAGAGAAATAAGAAACATATATTTCTTAATGAGAAAAGGTGCAAATTAAATTGAGAAGACTGTGAGAGAACTCACGTTTAACTGTTTGTTGTGATTATATATGGTAAGAGATTACAAACAGTAGCAGATCCTGTGTATTATATATTTTAGTACACAGTGTATTGAACTAACAATGCCAGCAAATTCCACTTCACAACTTTGAGTCATGAGAAGAACAAGTCCAAATCGAAGCGGAGAGCAACTGCCTTGATTTCCAGCTCAAGACCAGTCGATGATTCAACAACTCCTCCACCCTATAACCATCATTGAACAACACCAACAACAGCTTCGCTTGACAATGATTAGAGAAACTGATTTTAACTGGTTCATAACAAAAGCACGAACTTAATCGACCCGCCCACGTCGATCCAGCATCATCATCTTCACCGGTTCGATGGTAAAGCCGATCCAATGTCCCTGCTATCTTGGGACCCAAGAATACCCTTTCAACTAAAGCACGTGTTTGCTCTTGGATAGGGAACCCAACCTCTAACGAGTCGTACATGGATGAGTAGTAGTGTAACGAGTCCATGAACCCTCCTACAAAGGAACCATCCTTAGGGTTACACCCTACTTCCTCTTCAACTAGCGTTAACAATTGAGGGTGGAGAGTCTTGGCAACAGATAAAACAGAGGATATGGAGGTGGAAGATGTATAAGGAGACAAGTGAAGCATAAAGTTGAATACTAAAGCCTCACCATGGACAAGTTTAAGACTAGTTGGACGAAAGGTTTCATCACAATCCAGCTTGCACTGGTGAAACGAAAAGGGAATGCCAATGGATTCAGCAAAAGATGTAAGGCGACGACCAGTCTCTTGTACTGTGCTACCAGTGGAACGAAATCGGGGGCCAACTCTAGACAGGGCGGTGATTCGAAGGTATGGGGGCGATGAGATGTCCTTGCTGGACACTAGGGCTTGCATCAAGGACGACCATTGGATACCCTCCATGATGTCATAGTCCACAATGTGGATCCGCTTGTAGCCTATCACAGATTCAAGAATAGCTTGATTGGCAGTGAAGTAGCCAAAGTTGACGTACGGGGACATGTCCTGCGTCAGCTGTAAAGCAGAAACAAAGTCCATGGGATGGGGGTGTCGCGAGGAAGACGGCGTGTTACGGCAGCCATTTAGAAGGCCTTGCAAGGCCTCCGTGAAATGCGCCGCCAATCGCTCCATGTTGGTCACCTGGGTTATAGAATCCGATGAAACAATCTCCTGGAGACGAGTCAATATCACGCGAGCTAGCCTGTGGCTTTGGGTATCGCCTGAGAGTGCCTCGGCCGCGGCTGTCAGAAGATGGACCAGTCTCAGACCCTTGAAATCATCGCAGTGGAAGTCAGACTCAGTAACCTCCTCGTGGGGGGTCATCACCACCAAGTCTCTCTCCTGATCCATCTCCGTGTTGTCGGCCGCCATCAGCATCTCAATCACCTGCTGAAAGTCATCGTGGCCGCCGGAAATCCCCTCCAACTCCACCACCGGCGACCAGTCGTTCCAACTAATGCCGCACGTGGTGGTGGTAGTGCTGTTGTACTCGGAAAAGTTGAAATCAAAGGTGTCATCAGTGGCCATTGCCAAATCCATAGCCATTGGTGAATTGTGTAATTGATATGTAGAGGAAAGAGATGAATGCATATATTACAGAAAAATGTTGCGACGATGAACCCCGAGTTATGCTTCATATTTATACATATACATAATGATATAATCACTATAGATGATGTGTGTGTCAGTCATCGAGAAAATAAAGCTCAATATTTAATTTTTAGTATAAACAAACAAATTGGACATGTTTTATGTGTGAAAATAATAACAAATAATTTAATTTTATAAATTTTGATTTATCACATTCATATAGAAATGGATATATAGCTTGATAAATATATATAATTTAGGTCTTTACATTCTGTACAACATGTTATATGATCTTTGTTTTCTTAGTTACGCTACATGTACTTTCCTTTTGGTTTTGGCCAAATTCAGATTTTTTTCAGAAGTATACACTTTCGAAAAAAAAAATTGAAAAAGTGTATATATAAAAAAAATATTTAGAAAAGTATGTATACGCGCGTCGCGCCTATTCAATAGGTGCATCCTAGGGATGCGCCTATTGCAATAGGCGCGACCCTGGGGTGCACTTATTCCACATATTTTTTTTTCCGCAGTGGAAACAACGGTCTATCAGAAACCACGTTGATTTTAAGTCTGCTTATGGTTTTCCTCCTAAATAGAAATTGAGAGATAGTCTCACGCGTTGCTTTATCTCAGTATTCATAGGTCCAAATTCCTCTACGCTAGTCTCACCAAATTCCTCCAGTAAACAAGAAAGGAAGTTATAAGAAGTTAAATACTTTTTTCCTGTCCTAAATTTTCCAACTTGTTCTAAACAACATCCGCGAGGTAAAACATTGAAACAAAGTTGTTTATTCACAAGTTTCTGAATGAGACTTTTCTTCAAATACACTAGCTAGTTTGACATTTTCAGGAATTACTGCTGCAAAAGAGCTCTTTGGGGTTTTTAGGTGCAAGAGCTAAATTTTCCAACTTGTTCTGAACAACATCCGCGAGGTAAAACACTAAAACAAAGTTATTTATTCACAAGTTTCTGAATGAGACTTTTCTTCAAATACACTAGCTAGTTTGACATTTTCAGGAATTACTGCTGCAAAAGAGCTCTTTGGGGTTTTTATGTGCAAGAGCTAAATTTTCCAACTTGTTCTGAACAACATCCGCGAGGTAAAACACTGAAACAAAGTTGTTTATTCACAAGTTTCTGAATGAGACTTTTCTTCAAATACACTAGCTAGTTTGACATTTTCAGGAATTGCTGCCAAAAAATAGTTCTTTGGGGTTTCCACTCTTGCGTCTCGGCTGGTTGTCTAAAAATGTGAAGTTTAGATACTAACATTGTACGGTAACCAAGGTCTTTCAAGCGACATGATGCTTGTTCATTCTCTAGGCTAGTCTCACCAGGCTACAATTGCTAAAGCATAAGCATAACACATTAACACTAACCAGGCTAGAGAGACGTACATCTCTGACTCAACTTTGAATATCTTGTAAAGCTTCTCCAATGACTAAAGCTTTTTAATTGAATTTTTTTAAAAAGTAACCATGTCAATGTTGGATTTTAAATAATAATAATTGCTTCAACTCTTTTAACCATGTCAACTAGTGTATTTGAAGAAAAGTCTCATTCAGAAACTTGTGAATAAACAACTTTGTTTCAATGTTTTACCTCGCGGAATTTGGTGAGACTAGCGTAGAGGAATTTGGACCTATGAATACTGAGATGAAGCAACGCGTGAAACTATCTCTCAATTTCTATTTAGGAGGAAAACCATAAGCAGACTTAAAATCAACGTGGTTTCTGATAGACCGTTGTTTCCACTTACATATCCAACAACACCAGCCAGGAGGTTTAGATTTCTCTTGATAGAGAAGCAGTCCATTTAAAAAGTAACCATTATGCAGAAAATCAAGAGTCTTCAAATGAGGAGTTTTGGAGTTCGGGTGAGGATAAACAAGCTAGTGTCAAACTAGCTAGTGCATTTGAAGAAAAGTCTCATTCAGAAACTTGTGAATAAACAACTTTGTTTCAATGTTTTACCTCGCGGAATTTGGTGAGACTAGCGTAGAGGAATTTGGACCTATGAATACTGAGATAAAGCAACGCGTGAGACTATCTCTCAATTTCTATTTAGGAGGAAAACCATAAGCAGACTTAAAATCAACGTGGTTTCTGATAGACCGTTGTTTCCACTTGCATATCCAACAACACCAGCCAGGGGGTTTAGATTTCTCTTCATAGAGAACCAGGCGAGGAATTTGGTGAGACTAGCATAGAGGAATTTGGACCTATGAATACTGAGATAAAGCAACGCGTGAGACTATCTCTCAATTTCTATTTAGGAGGAAAACCATAAGCAGACTTAAAATCAACGTGATTTCTGATAGACCGTTGTTTCCACCGCGTAAAAAGAAATCTGTGGAATAAGCGCACCTCAGGGTCGCGCCTATTCAATAAGCGCACCCCAGGGTCGCGCCTATTGCAATAGGCACACCCCAGGGTCGCGCCTATTGCAATAGTGTATACATACTTTTCTAAATATTTTTTTTATATATACACTTTTTCAAAAAAAAATTCAAAAGTGTATACTTTCTGAAAAAAATCTCAAATTCATGTACTTTCCTTAAAGCAGTAAACGACATCAGTCAAATTTTTAATTCAATTTTAAAGAACCAAAATTTATTTTATGTTCTATTTTTAGTTATGATTGGCAAAAAAAAATCTATTTTTAGTTTTGCTGGATTTTCGTTGCTTGTGATCCAAAACCTTTTAAATTACAGATAAACTTTTTCAGATTTAAAATATTCAATAGTTTCAAATGTTTATTTTTTCTATTTTTGAATTAAAAAATATTTGAAAATGAAGAAAACAATATTGTAATCTTGCAACAAATAAATAGGAACCAGTATTGGTAGAAATTTAATTATAACATTTTTAAAAAAAATATTAAATTGTTGAAGGTTATTCAAGTAGAATGCATACAAGGAACCCACTTTTCTTCCATCACAATCCTTCCATATGTTGACACGTTCGTTCCATGTGTTGGAGCATGCAAGGATGAGCAGTCCACACTCCTACCATACAGCTGAAGAGAACTCCTCTTATAAATTGGAAAGTATATGCAAGAGAGACAAGAGTGAGAGTGGGAGAAGGGATAAGAAACGTGAGAGAGTGAGAGAAGGGATAAGAAACGTGAGACTCTAGTGGACGTAGGCAATTTGTCAAAGCACTTTTAAATCGGTTGTGTGATTTCCGAAGAGGTGAGTGAAGCACAACAAGTGGTATCAGAGCTTCGGTTCGAAGTTGCCTGAAAATTCAAGTTGCTCAAAATCACTTTTCGACAATTCCAAGGTGTTACTCTTGTCGAGACGCATCCGTTGCCGCAAACGGAATAAAAAACGGAGGTCGAAGTAGCACACACTCGCCCCTGAAAGAATATGTTGTCATTCACGTGCTCCACGTGCACCGAATGTTTAAGACGACTCATCCAGACGCGCCCACACACACCGCGACTGTTCAGAAAGTGAATCCACGTTCCCGCACGCGCCTTCACGCGCCAGAAGGAACTGAACCGTCCGTTTTCAATTTTCATTTTGGTCTTGTTCGAATAGTGCTTTCCAACCTTGTGCCGGGAAACCCAACTTACTTGAATAGTGTTTCCTTGCATAGTTTCATTACGCTTTAAATTTTGACAAAGAAGTTTATCTTTGTTCTTCCAAAGAAGTGAATAGCAGAGATATAGATAAATCTCCCCCACCCCCCACCCCACCCCCCACCCCAACCCCCCAATACTATTTGAATGGTTTAAGGTGCTTTTGCAGGTTAACTTAAGCTAACAAGGAAGACTAATCAAATACAAATTGTTTTTACCAAGGGAATAATATAACTACTGCATAGTTCCAAAGAACATGTAAAGTATTTTTATCTACAAGGCCACAAAGATAGCAAATAAGACTAATGTTTTATTTTTTGGTAGAAAAATAAGACTAATGTTAATACCCACTTTGTGAAGCTAAGTTAGCAGATGGAATACAATGAATATATATATATCGATATTAAGGGAGAACATCCTTTTATAACCACTATTTTTTAATAGTATTTTGTATTAAGAAAACAAAATTAAAATGACAAATAGTTTCGTTCGTGGATACAACAGACCAATTTCTTGCACGCTATTTTACAACGCTAGTTATATATGTTATTTTACGTTAATCAACTTTTGTTACTAATGGTAAAAAAATCAACATGCGGTGTAGAGTTTTTAGAGTGTGATCGACCATAAAATTTGGTCAAACTTGTGTTCTTAATGTTTGACCATTTTATGGTTAATAGAAAAATCAAAACTCAACGTTTTTCATTTCGTTAAATTTTTAATCTTATTATCTACCTACGTTCAATTTCATTTAAGAGAGATTGAAAGAAAACAAATATATTCTCAAAAATAGTATTTTCTTAGTGACATATAAACAGTAAATTTAGAAAATTATTTATTCTCCGGCCATTTTTAAGAAAATGTAAAACTTATATTAGATAGCTAAGTAAATTGAAGCTTTAATAATATAAATTAACGACATTAAGTTTTGATTTTTCAATCCACCATAAATTTTTGTCAAAGTTAGTAAAAAATGGTTAAACATGTGTATCATATTTTATATTGGAAGAGAAAATTGAAGCTCAAATTCTTTTATTTTTCTGAATTTAATTATCTACATATTATATTTTTGTGATTTGTTGTTTATAGAAACGATCGAAAATAAGTAATTTTATAAGTTTAGGGTTTATAAACCACTGAAAATAATCATTTTTTCAACCATCTCTTTACAAAGACGAGAAAATTATAATAGTCAGATAATTAAATTAGAAATTTAATAAACCAAATAACATTGAGTTTCGATTTTCCCATAACCATAAAATCCAATAACAATTAGTAAAAAAATACTCCTGCGAAAGTTAAAAATCGACGTCGTTTGTTTTTTATGAGATGGTATGAAAAACAAGTAATTCTCTAAATTTAGTGTTTATAAGATAATGAAATACTTATTTTGAAAATATATTTTTTTCCCGACCATCTCTAACAATAATTAGAAATAATATAGTTGATAGGTAATGAAATTAGAACTTTAATAGAATAAACTACGTTTACTTTCAGCTTTTTAGTATAAAATTCGGTCAAAGTTAGTAAAAAATGTTCAATCATTAGAAACACAATTTACACCAATTTTTATGGTTGATGCCTGATGGGAAAGTTGAAACTTAACACCGTATGATTTGTTAAATTTCTAATATAATATGTACTACTTACTATAATATTTTGAATTTCTTAGAGATGGTTAGGTTAATGTTTACCTAAGAGTCTATTCCCACATAGTGAATAATGATAGAAAAAAAATTGAATATATATTTGATATACAACTGTAAATAAACGGATCTACCATCGAAACACATATTTATCATATCCAATTCAAAACAAAATTAAAGTAGAATATTTTTGAAGTCACTTAAATATATATTTTTTATTACTTATAGTAGACTGGACTGGACTGTGACATGTATGTCACGCTTGATATTAGGATCGACAATGGTGCGGTGAAAAACTCATAACCATGGTTATAATTGTTACTGTTTAATATGGTTAACCGTACCATTATGGTACGGTACGGTTATGGTGATGAATTTTCTATCTATAATGGTTATGGTATTTGAGTCATACCCATGGTTATAACCATGGTTATTATATAAATATAATAATTATTTATTATTAATAAATTAATATATACTAAATAATGGAAGTTACTGAACATACATGTAATAAATAACGATGAAATTAGTTTTATATATTTTTATTGTTGGCAATATAGATTTATGTATTTTTTAAAATAAAATTTTCGGTCTTTTATTATATTACATGTGTGGAATAGATATGGGTATACGGGTAAAACCATGATTAATAACCACGGTTATTTTAAAGGTTATGGTATTGAAAATTGTACCCGTTATGGTTATGGTTATGGTATGTGGTTTAAAAATATGGTATGGTTATGGTATTTATCATACCCGTACCATACCCTAACCATCGTGAGCCCTACTTGATATGTTACGAATGCAGAATCGAACTTATTCTTAGGATAATATAGAAATAGTAAAAGAACTAAAATCTTAATTAAAAATATTATTTTAGAGGTAAAACTAAAATTGGATCCAAACATTTTAATAGGTGTGTTGTATTTAATTATATTTAAAAAAAAATAAGCATTGAACACTATAACTCAAAATACGAAAGTGTATATAAAATACGAAAGTGTATATAAAATACGAAAGTATATATAATAATTATATAAAATTTTAATGCTCTACGCGAAAGTGTTATAGATATTGAAAAATCTAGAGCAGGTGACTGCCATCCGTATGAGCACACTGCTTTTATCGGCTAGAGCTGTCCAAATTTGACTATACTTAATTAGAAGGAGACATAATTCCCCATTAAATTTATAATTAATACATTTTTCCGTGTGCAATATATAACGAGACTCCTCTCCGCTGTTGAGATACACACGCGGATCTCAATCTTTGGCCATTCAACCCCTGCCTTCTTAGGGTTTCGAACGTGTCAGATCCCCTGCAGATTCCAATTGGAACTTTCTCTTGGCATTTATTGCCAATTCATTTTGTCGCCAATCACTGAATGCCAAGGAAGGAGTGCTATTGTACCTGATTCGACAAATCCATGCAGATTCAGCTCCGAACGTAGCCAACCAAAGAGAAGAACAGCGACTCAAAAAAAAATTACGAGGTCACCACCTTGAGTCGGCACCAGAGACAGACCAAGTGTGCCTCCACCACCACCAAGGCAGCTGGCCCAGGCAGCACCCACCAAGGAGGCACCGGAACCCACGACCACGACGTTGCAGTCTGACTGTGTTTTCTGCAACCGACCGAACTGTGGCCACAGAGCTGCTGCATTTAGCGAACCACGGGGACCAAGAAACAAAGGCAACAGCAGAGGAAAGCGATACCAAAATCGACAGTAGAGGGTTAACAACATAACCTTCCTCGGGGGGGGGGGGGGGGGGGGGGGGTCGAGCCACTAGAACCGGAGACTCGATCTACAAGCACATACCAAGCTTACCTGTCTAGACCGAACATCATCAGGGGGAGCCACACGCCCAACAACCAGCGTCCCCTGCGGCAGCACAATCGAAATTAGGCAAATTGCACATATCCGTGTTCTCCAAACCACCGAGCCATAGAAACAACAAATTCAAATACTAACCCTATTTATTTTCGTGTTCTTGTAGGGAGCTGCCACCCGAGGTGAATGCATTACACCCACGACGACAATGGCAAATCAAGCCGGTTCCAGGTCTAGTTCCGGCGGGACAAACAGACTCGGAGAACACGTGGTTGACCTAGACTCAAATCAGCAAGTCAAGAATGAGGTTTGGTACATTGGCAAAGTGCTATCCCAAAGGCCAATGAAACAGGGCACGATAAATGGGGTACTATAATCAGTCTGGGCTCGATATGGGAAGGTTTCGATATCAGAGGTAGAGGCGGGGATATTGTTGTTCGAATTCGAACGACATGAAGATGTAGAACAGATCCTGGACCGATCCTTGTGGGCAGTAAATGGTCACATCTTGAACATTAAAAGATGGGACCCGATTGTAGGCGTGAATGAGGTCAATTTCCAAAAGGTACATTTCTGGACCCAAGTGCATGACTTAGGGCTGGAGAAGTTTAGTGATACAAATGCCTGAAAAATAGGAAATATGATAGGGAGATGCATAGAGATAGAAAAGCATGTTGGGAGGATAAGTAGAATCTATATGAGGATTCAGGTTGAAGTAGATGGGGATGGGGATAAACCCCTAATGGCGGGGTTCTGGTGGAAGAATTCACAAGGTGGTGAAAGATGGGCATCAGTTAAATATGAGCGTTTATCTGATTACTGCTATGGGTGTGGCATGTTGGGTCACACGACCCAAGCATGCAAAACTTATGTGAAATTTGCAGAGCATCCCAATGTATGGCCCGTGGCTTGTTGGGGTTAGACCAAAGCAAGTCCCGACAAGACAAACAGAGGGAAGGGAGGATGGCAAGGGATCGCAACACCAACAGGGTAGTAGAAGGTCATGGTTTAACATCATGGCCGAGGTGCGGGGAAGGGGCTGCGAGGGTACAAGGAATCATGGTCACCACGAGAAGCTACAAGGGAATCATGCGGATGGTGATGAGCCCCATATGAGCCGACCACATGAGGAAACGTATGCAGACCCTATGGACACAGACCGAGCCCCGGTCCCGAGCCACGAGCAGGACGAGCCCCACTGCGAGTCATACCCTGACACGGGAGCCCTAACCATTTTCATACCCCATAGCCGAGCCACCAAACAACCCCACACTGAACCACCACTCAAACCAAAGCACAAAGGGATCAGACCATCCAAACCACCACTCAAACCAACCCAAACGGAAGTACCCTTAAACCCAACCGAGACCACCACCATCACCACACACATCAACCTACAACCTATGCTGACCGATACCACCCACACACCCCATACATACATATTGCCGAACTCGAGACCCACACCTACCGAACACATACACCCTCCAATCCAACCATTGATCACATACCTACCCGACAACCCAACCCAACCATACATGATCGACACCCAAACACCAACCCAAACTTACATTGTAGAAGACCCACACGATACCTCACCCACATCACCACACTCTACAATACCAAACCCCACATCCAGCCTAAGCCCATATATGGACAAAATGACGCTCATAGAGGACCGGGGAAGACATGAAGGGCCAACCGGGAACAAAGAGGATGAGGAAAACAGAGGGGGGATTGATAACATGGAGGTGACGATTCGGTCAAGCCCGAGAAGGAAAGCAAGCATGTCCTGTTAGGTAACTCAGATAAAACCAGAAAAGAGAAATCAAAGCTTACTTGAGAGTGAAGAAATCAGATTGTTCTTCAATTCGAAAGTTAGCTTAATCTGTTACAACTCCTTCTATTTATATCCTACAACTATCCTATAATTGCAACCAGATCCTTCTTGTTTATTTACAAACAGATCCTTGAACATATGTAATTATACATATGTCCTAACATTCCCTATTGAAGACCTGATTTTGAATCTGATTAACACCTTCGTCTTTCTTCCTTTCCACTCTTGACATCAATGTGAACAAAAAATGATTCTGAATGTTTCTGAACAGAAATCATCCCTTCTATTGTCTTCATGAACTGTTGTCTTCATGAACTGAAACTGCTGATTACACCTGTTACATGTTAGCCTTATCTGAATATCCTTGAATTCTGACTTCTCCTATGAAATCACTCATAACATACTATCAACATATCCAAGTGAATACGATTGATCAATCTCAAATATTCATCAACTGATTTATCAAGTGCACAATGAACTTTGAACAATGCCACATTCTTAATGATTATGCTCGACTCAGTGCACCACTATAGTACACTCTAATTCATATATGCAGAAATCAACTACAGCATATATACTTCACCGTTCTGTTTTTATAATTTCTCATGGAAAACCACACACAAGATACAAACCAGCACACTTATATTCAATACATGGACATGAAAGCTAGAGTTTGAACCAAAAATCTCAATAACATATCTTATTCCATTCACGACAACTGCATTGACATCATAGTTCAGACTATTGTATTCATTCTTTTTCTCTCTCTCTTTCTTTTTTTTTTTCTCTTTTCAGACTTATCATTTCTGATTTGAATGGCTCCTTGACAGAAGGGTTTGAACCCTTATCTTATCAACATTGGTTGAAGGGTTTGAGCCCTTATCTTTACTTCCTCAAGAACCAATCTGAAGTATCTTATCGTTGTCTTGAGATTGAGTTCTACTTTTGGAATTGTCTAAACATCAAACTCTAGCCATTGCACCACACACACAGAATATAAGCGAAAACAGGTAATGTAATTATCATATAGTAAACTAGAGAATCATCAAAACACCCAATGAACTATAAATGCCAGAACTGATTTAACCAACATGAAGGAGAATGTACTACAGCAGCACACATAGACAAACATGAACCAACAGAATGAAGAACAGACAAAGCATTGACAGACAATATAATCAGGATAACAACTTGAAACTGAACAACACAACAATCACTAGAATATTTCAACAGCATGGATATAAGCACTAACACACAAGAAAATCAGAGTTTCAAAGATTACGCAGAATCAGCATCTTTACCAGACAGATGCCTATCAATCCCATTATAATCCAGCAATTCTTCCACAGAAAATATCCCAAGCTTTTTCCTGCAAGGCACAAACATCTTTTCAGTCAATGGTTTAGTGAGAATATCTGCCACTTGTTCATTTGATGGAACAAAATTAACAATGACATGACCAGAATTAACTTTCTCTCGAACAAAAAACAAATCAATTTCAACATGTTTCATCTTTGAATGTTGAATCGGATTCTCAGACAATGCTGCAGCACTAGTACTGTCTGTCCACACCACGGGTACTGAAGATAACATCAAACCCATCTCAGTAAGCAAAGATTTAACCCAGATAATCTCACACACAGCATTAGCTACTGCACAAAACTCAGCCTCAACACTCGACCTAGCAACCACTGACTGCTTCTTTGAACTCCAAATTATCGGATTACCATTCAACAGAAGATAGTGGCCTGAAATGGACTTTCGATCTGAAATATCACCACCCCAATCTGCATCAGAGTAGGAAGTTAAAGAAATTTCTTTTACAGGAAACAGATTAGTGTGAAACATGAGTCCATGATCAATCATACCTTTCAAGTACCGAACAATGTGTAAAACAGCTGTCTAGTGACTAACACTAGGAGTTTGCATGAATTGACTAAGTTTATTGACTGAGAAATTAATATCAGGACGAGTAACACATATGTGTTGAAGAGCACCAATAGTACTACGATATAAGGTAACATCATCAAAACTTTCGGATCAAGCAATCATACCTGTTCTAGATAAGCATGTACCAATCATTGGAGTTGGACAAGCAGACACCGAAGTGAGACCAAGTTTGTCAACCAGATCTTGCACATACTTCTTTTGATTCAGCAACAAAAAGTCATCAGTAGCTAAAACCTCCATGCCCAAAAAATAACTGAGATTTCCCAAATCTTTAAGCTGAAATTCCTTATGGATAGCCTTAATGACATCAGAAATCATGACAGCTGAAGGACTTGTAACAACAATATCATCTACATAAACTAAAAGAAAAACAGAACCAACCTCACTGTGTTTGATGAACAATCAACTGTCCGCAACAGAAGCCTTGAACTGCAGCTGATGTAGAAGAAAGCACTTGAGCTTCTCGAACCACGCCCTTGACGCCTATCTTAAACCATATAGAGCCTTGTGAAGATTGCAAACTAACGGAGCATTAGTGTTGGATGTATGTTCAAAACCAGGTGGTTGAACCATGAATACCTCCTCAGATAACTCCCCATGAAGAAACGCATTATTGATATCAATTTGTCTCAATGTCCACTTGTGAGATAGAGCTAAAGATAAAACAATTCTTACCGTAGCTGATTTGACCACAGGACTAAACGTTTCCTGAAAATTAAATCCAGGCTTTTGAGAGAACCCCTTAGCCACCAGTCGAGCTTTATACCGAGCAATGGATCCATCAAAACTATTCTTTATCTTAAAGATCCATTTGCAACCAATTGGAATCCTTCCTGATGGAAGCTGGACAATCGACCATGTTTTATTTGTTTGAAGAACTGAAAATTCTTCTTCAACAGCTACTCGCCAATGAGGACTATGTAAAGCTTGGTGAATGAACTTAGGCTCTGTTGTAAGTAAAACATCAGAAGACTCAACATTTGTTAGTAAAGCCTGAAGAGAAGATTGATGCTGAGAATGAGCTTTGGATCTAGTAACCATTGGATGAACACTAGAAGGATTAATAGATGTATTAGTAGCAACAACAGGAGTAACAACAGGTAAAGGAGAAGATGTAGAACTAGGAACTAATTTAGAACCACAAAGCCTATATGAAACAACAGGTAAAGAAACATTAGACACAAGATGCACCACAGGAGGAATCACAGCAGTCTCAGAAATAACAGCATTATCAGTAGGCATCACAGGAGAAACTGCAGCATTATCAGAAACATCAGCATTATCAGAATATTAAAACACGGAAAGCATGAACTTGTAGCATTGTGAGGAGCAGAATCAGGAGATGGAGATGGTGGTGATTGAACTGGTAAAGTAACAGAATCGGCAGGAAGAACAAATCCATTTGATGCAACTGAGGTAAACTGAGCATCACACGGAATAAAGAAAGGAGGAGATGTGTAATTCTGAATTGGAGCACTAGATGTAAAAAAAATACTCTTAGCATCAGCAAATGAAAAGACAGACTCATGAAACTCTTAACATTCCGTGTGAAACACACGTCCAGACGAAGATAAGCATTTATAACCATGATACTTTGCACAATAACCCAAGAATACACATGGTTCAGAACGAGGAGCAAGTTTTGTTTTATGAAATGGTCGTAGGTGAGGAAAACACAAGCAACCAAACACACGCAAGAAGGAATCAGGAGCATATGAAAAGAGTTTTTCAAGTGGAGACAAATTTTGCAAACTTACTGAAGGTAACCTGTTAATGAGAAATGTAGCTGTGAAAAACGCATCAGACCAGTAATGGAGTGAAACCGAAGCTTGAGCTAACAGAGTTAAACCTAACTCAACAATGTGTCTGTGCTTGCGTTCCACAATCCCATTCTGCTCCGAAGAATATGGACACGTGATGCAATGAGCTATTCCGAATTGGGGAAGATATGATGATAGAAACTGGAACTCTCCTCCACCATCCGATTGGACTGCTTTGACAGAAAACCTGAGCTGCTTCTCTGCAAGTTTGTGAAATTCAACAAAACATTGAGCAACATCATTCTTCTTTTTGAGAAAATAAATCCATGTATATATGCTATATGCATCTACGATACTAAGGTAATAGTGATGACCATTCGAAGCACAGGATGCAGGCCCCCGTAGATCAACTTGAACAAGTTCTAAGGGTGATGTATAAACAGACATAGAAGAATGATATGGTTGTTTCTTGCTTTTACTAATAGCACACGCAGAACATTGTGAGGAAGAATGAGCAATTGGATGATTATGTAATCTCAGAAAATTAAGAAGGATCTTGTTGGACGGATGTCCCAGCCGCATATACCATAAAGATGATGAATCGTGTTTATTTAAAGTCGACACAAAGCATTCAAAATCAGAATTCTCAAGAACATCAGGAGTGATAAACGAGGATAAGCAGGACTTAGATGAATCTATACGAATAGACACAGTATTGAAAGCAGAATCAACATTTTTCACTGAATCATATGGCAAATCATCAATCGAAACTTCATTATTCTTATTTATAGAAGTACTAATGTCAGAAAACAACTGAGAACAACCATTATCCATTGCAGCTGAATTCACATTCACAACCTTATTCATTCTAGCATGATTACTAAACAGACACTTATTATTAGAAGAAAAGAAGAACTTGGACAGATCAAGCTTATATAATCCAGGATTCTCATGTCCATGAAGCAACACTTGATTTGTTTGCGAATCTTTGATCAAACAGTGAGTAGGATGAAATTCGAAATATACTTGATTATCCTTTGCGAACTGTGACACAGAAAGTAAATTCTTAGTCACACAAGGAGTATAAAGCATATTATGAAGATGCAGAGACCGAGTGTTAGACATAATTACTGCAGAACCTATTGCAGAAATATTAAGAGAAGATTCGTTACCAACAACTACTTTACCTTGACCTGAGTAAGGCACACATGTTGCACTCGGATGAGGCGAGGCATTGGTAAGATGATTAGTCGCGCCAGAATCTGGAAACAAGCTGAGGTCATGTTGATCAACTGGAGCAATGGACGCCATGTGAGCTTGCAGATTACTTATCATCGACTGAGTATCCATGTTGAAGACTGAAGCTCCCGAAACTGATCCAGCTACAGAGGGAGCAGTGAGTGTATCAGGCATAGATGGATGTACAGCTTGTGGATACTCACTGCTTGTGGATACTCACTGCTTGTGGATTGTAAGAAGGTTGAGCAAATGAAAAGTTTGATACAATCCACAAGATGGAGTGTTGAACTGTAACGGATAAGAAACCGCAGGAGACTAATAAACAGATGGAGTGTTGACAGCTTGATAGACAGGAGGAGGATAGAGAACCGATGGATTAAAAGAGGTAGGACCAGCATATACATTCGGATAAGTAGGAAGGTATGAAGGAAGTTGCACTGATGGAGAACTAGCTTGTGGATTGTAAGAAGGTTGAGCAAATGAAAAGTACACATGAGGAGAGGAATTAACATATTGATGTGGAACAGAGGAAGACATATCACCAGCATCCTCCCATTGAGACGAACACAAGTTCACATTTGGTGTCGATGATGCTCCTGGATCTGTAACACCAGTAAAATTCACATTAAATCTGTGATATCACCTGTGAACTAGGTGACCAAATGTTCCGCAAAGCTGACACTGAGGTCGATTAGATCCATATCCTCGACCTCTGCCTCTGCCTGAGTTAAACTGCTGAGATGAATTGAAATTTTGATTCTTATTCTGATTTGCAGCAACATTTGGAGGAGATTGAAACTGATTATCAGGAGATGGCTGAGTAACAGAATTTGTATTGGTGGAAACAGAATTCGCACTTGAACCTGACACTTCATTCTTCATGGATGATGACTGATTTACCACAACATTTGCAGATATGCTACCATCAAATAGAAGACCAGTCTGTCTTGTTTCTACATCTAGCAATACAGAACTAACCGATGCCATATCGTATGGATTCCTGCTAGCATGTATTACTGAGACGACATTATCGAATTGTCCCTTAACACCGTTAAGGACAATTGATATCTGATGCATCTCTTCGATCGGATGACCACAACTTGCTAAGCTGTCACAAGCAGGATGAACAACCATCAAATAATCGCGCATTGATTGATGTGGTAGTTTTCTTACCTTGAGCCGATCATACAGATGCATGATCCTGGTCGTCAAAGATGAAGAGAAGTCTCTGTGAAACTTTTGCCAGATCGAAGATGTTGTCATACATCCAATTAAGCCACGACTGACTTGCGACGAAACAGACGCTAGCATCCACGAAGCCAGAGAGTTGTCTTTCTGTACATATTTCGCATATACAGGATTCGACTCTTCTGCTTCATCAGGTCCAGGTACTGACATCGGAATCGTGCCATTTCCATATAGGTGAGCTTCAAGATTGTGGCCACGAACAGCTAATAGGACATGTTGTCTCCATGATTGAAAGTTCTCTTCTCCTTCGAGCTGAGAAACTTTCTTATTGACAAAAGATGCAGTGATTTCTTCCATTTCTATCAGCACACAGAGAAACAGTCGCACAACAACACAGATATACCAAATCACCGTAACAACCACACAAACCAGATATTCAGCGGATGAAATAGCGATTAATCGAGTCGCAGGATTGAAAGTGGCTCTGATACCATGTTAGGTAACTCAGATAAAATCAGAAAAGAGAAATCAAAGCTTACTTGAGAGTGAAGAAATCAGATTGCTCTTCAATTCGAAAGTTAGTTTAATCTGTTACAACTCCTTCTATTTATATCCTACAACTCTCCTATAATTGCAACCATATCCTTCTTGTTTATTTACAAACAGATCCTTGAACATATGTAATTATACATATGTCCTAACATGTCCAACCCAAACCGCAAGAAAAGGGTCATGAAAAAAACAAAGGCAACAAGAAAGACGGAGGAGACTAAGGAGAACACAATGGGTTCCGGTGGCTGTCACGAAACAGCCACGGGTGCCCAATGAGTGCAATCTCATGGAATTGTCAGGGTTTGGGGTCGGCCTTGACAATTCAACACCTACACGACCCCAGCAAAAGGTATCGGTCAAGCGTTATATTTTTAATGGAAACAAATAATGGGGATACCTACTGCGAGAAGATACGAACACGAATGGGGATGGATATCATGTACTATGTGAGGCCTAATGGTACATCTAGGAGGCTAGCTTTGTGGTGGAAGGCGGACACTAGATTATCGGTCTTATATGCAGACCAGAACTGCATGGATTGCGAGGTCTATATGGATAACCATGTCGAGCCTATGTTCATTACATGGGTTCATGCGAGTACGGAAGTGAGAGAACGGACACACCTTTGGAACCTCCTAAGGGTGATAGGTGGGCCGAAAGGGAGGGTGGACAATTCTTGGGGATTTCGACACTATATGCCACCCACATGAAAAACAAGGAGGAAGGAGGAAATCGCAAAGGCAAATGGATGAGTTCAAGCAAATGATTGAAGACCTAGAAATGGAGGACTTTGGAGCAAATGGTAACGCCTTCACATGGTGTAATAACCGAAGTGGAGCAGATAGGATAAGTGAACGCCATGATCGGGTTTTGATTAACACAGGATGGGCAACACGATATCAAAAGGCGAGATGCATCAACGAACTAGCCATTGGGTCGGACCATACACCTATGGTGGTCCAACTCAAACAACCAAGGAAGCAAGGAAGCAAACGGTTTAAATTTGAAGCAATGTGGCTTGAGAACCCGGAATGCAATGAGGTAATCAAACAAGCTTGGGAAGGACCAACAAATGGGAGAGAAATGCAACGGGTCTATAAGAAACTTAAAAAATGCTGAATGAAACTTAGAGTTTGGAGCAAGGCCAAGATCGGTCACAATATGCATGAGATCACTAAATCGAAGGAGGCACTAAGGAGAAACATGCATGGGGGGATGAATGAGGATGAGATACAAGAAGAAAAAAGGCTAAAAGGCAAACTACACAGACTTTGGACAAGGGAGGAGAAATATTGGCAACAACGGTCGAGGGTCAAGTGACTCCAAGAGGGGGACCAAAACACTACCTTCTTCCACCATACCACCATATCAAGGAGGAGACGGAACCAGATATGCAGATTAAGGGGAGAAAACGATGAGTGGATTGATGAGGAAGGGAGGATAGCCGACGCACTACATCAATATTTTGTAGGCATGTTCACCTCAGAGCAAACCGATCAGGGGGGATGAGTTCCTAAGATATGTACCAAACCAGATATTGCCCGAGATGAATACAGAATTGACAAAGGAGGTGACAAGTACCGAAATAAGGACAGCAACATTCCAGATGGGCGGGTCACGCGCACCAGGTCCAGACGGGTTCCCGGGTCTGTTTTACCAAAGGAACTGGAACATTGTGGGGGCATACGTCATCACCTCGGTTAAGGCTTTCTTCAGGACAGGTACACTTCTCAACCCCCTAAATAACATGGATATTGTGCTAATCCCAAATATACCGAACCCGATGAAACCTGCTGATTTTAGGCATGTAGGTTGTTGTAACTTCCTATATAAAATCATATCAAAAGTGTTGGTGAATTGTTTGAAATGTTATCTATCAGACCTTATCACCCCCTTCCAGAGTGCTTTTGTATCAGGTCGACATATACAGGATAACATAATGGTAGCACATGAGGTGTTCCATCATCTGAACATGAGCTAAAGGGGGGATAAGGTGGAATGTGCACTAAAAATTGACATGTGAAAAGCTTACTATCGGGTGGAGTGGGACTTTCTCATTAGCACACTAAGGAAGCGGGGCTTTGCGGAGCAATGATTGGGATGGATAAGAGAATGCATATCATCGACCACATATCAGGTGGTGGTTAATGGGGTAAGAACGGGACCCATACACCCAACCCGGGGAATACGACAAGGTGACCCTCTATCCCCATACCTATTCATACTACTAGCGGATGTGCTATCACGAAGAATGGAAGGAGCCGCTAGGGAAGGATTCATACAGGGGATCACTCTAAGGAGAACGTGCCCGGAACAGCATCATCTGTTTTTTGCAGATGCCTCATTGTTCTTTATCAGGGGATCGCAAGACAATGCTAAAGGACTCTGGAACATCCTAGAATCTTACTGTCGTGTATCGGGCCAACGGATAAACAGAGATAAATCGACCTTATTCTTTAACAAAGGGGCTGGTCCGAATGAGAAAAAAGGGGTGGAGGACGCGCTACATATCAAGAGCATAGGTGACCCGGGAAAATACTTAGGATTGCCATCGGTTTGGGGTCGCTCGAAGAAGGAGGCCTTGGGATCTTTGAAAACAAAAATCAGGGACAAACTAGGAGGGTGGAGGCCGAAAACTTTGAACCAAGCGGCAAAGAAAATGCTCATAAAGGTGACATCACGGCGATCCCCACGTACGTAATGAGTGTATTCCGCCTACCAAAAACATGGTGTGCGGAGATAAATGCTCTCATTGCGGACTTTTGGTGGGGGCAAACATCGGACGGGAAAAGAACACATTGGAAAAGGTGGTATGTCTTAACAAAGGCAAAGGAGATTGGGGGACTAGGCTTCCGGGAACTCCAAAGTTTCAACACGTGCTATTAACAAAAATGGCCAGCCGAATCATGACCGAACCCGACACCGTATGCGCGCAAGTTCTCAAAGGACTTTACTTCCCACAGTGTACGTTACTAGATGCAAAAAAGAGGAGCCGAGCATCATGGGGATGGAGTAGTATCCTATATGGCTGAGATGTAATCAAAGAAGATGGGATGTGGTTAATTGGCTCGGGAGAGAACATTCGAGTTTTTGAGGACCCATGGATCTATACAAAGGAGAGTAAAGGGTGAATGTTGATGGCACGGTGGAGCACGAAGGTAACTTAATAGTTAGCGACCTCATTAACTCGAATGGCACATGGAATGCGCACCTAGTAAGGAGCATTTTCGATCAAGAAGATGCAACCCACATCCTCAATCTACCCCTACCACAAGACGAGGGAAGCGACCGATACATTTGGCCACACACAAAGATGGACAACCCCAAGTCTGATCGGTCTACCACAAGATCCGCGAATGGGCCGAGACAAGGCCAATACCGAACCCTAACTACTGAGGTACGTTTTGGAAAGAGTTGTGGAAAGCAAAGGTAATACCAAAGGTAAAGAACTTCATATGGCGGCTTGCAACAAACTCTATAGCCGTTAAAGAGAATATGGTTCGAAGGGGATGAATGTATCTCCGAGTTGCCCGATTTGTGGTGAAGCAGAGACACGGGGGCACATGATATTGGAATGTGGGTGGACAAAGCAGATTTAGAGCGGGACATTTGGACCTCGAGTGGATCGGCCAAACCGACTAGATGTGGTGGAATGGCTAAAGATGAAGAAGGAGGAGCTGGATGGTGCAAGCACAACGGCCGACAAAAAGTGGGCCCACATCCTAATAACATGTTGTCACATATGGAAGGCGAGATGCGCGACGACTTTTGAAGCTAAACAACCAAACCCGAGGGTCGTCACAATGGAGATCAAGCAAACCTATGAGGAGCAATCAGGAGCCGTTCAAACCCAACCTATGCACACACATGAGGAGAGGTCGAACCAACAATGGCAACCCCCGACGGGTGACACGATCAAGATAAACTGTGACACATCGTGGTGTAAGGAAACGCAAAGAGCGGGCATATGAGTGATAGCACGAGACAAAACCGGCAAGCTAATGGGTGGGATGAACCGGAGGCAAAGGAGCGATAACATAGACACGATGGAGGCATTAGCGATACAAGAAGGAGTACGTTTAACAATTGAAGCGGGTGATAAAGCATTATTATAGAAACAGACTCACAAGTGGTTCACCAAAAACTAATGGAGGGGCCGAAACATTGGAGACTATCAACAATAATACCGAACATCCGAGCACTCGCAAACAAGTCGAGCAAGTGCAATGGCGAGCTATTCCAAAGACGAGCAACGAATGTGCAAATTGGATAGCAAAACAAGCGAGAATGGGAGTGCATCTAAACGATTGGGTCGAAAGACCACCACTACCATTTGTCAGAGTTAGTAAAAAATGGTTAAACATTTGTATCATATTTTATGTTGGAATAGAAAATTGAAACTCAAATTCATTTATTTTTCTGAATTTAATTATCTACATACTATATTTTTGTGATTTGTTGTTTATAGAAACGCTCGAAAATAAGTAATTTTATAAGTTTAGGATTTATAAACCACTGAAAATAATCATTTTTTCAACCATCTCTTTACAGAGACGAGAAAATTATAATAGTCAGATAATTAAATTAGAAATTTAATAAATCAAATAACATTGAGTTTCGATTTTCCTATAACCATAAAATTCAATAACAATTAGTAAAAAAATGCTTATGCGAAAGTTAAAATTCAACGTCGGTTGTTTTTTATGAGATGGTACGAAAAACAAGTAATTCTCTAAATTTAGTATTTATAAGATAATGAAATAGTTAGTTTGAAAATATATTTTTTTCCCGACCATCTCTAAAAAAAATCAGAAATAATATAGTTGGTAGGTAATGAAATTAGAACTTTAATAAAACAAACGACGTTTACTTTCAACTTTTTAGTATAAAATTCGGTCAAAGTTAGTAAAAAATGTTCAATCATTAGAAACACAATTTACACCAATTTTTATGGTTGATACATGATGGGAAAGTTGAAGCTTAACACCGTATGATTTGTTAAATTTCTAATATAATATGTACTACTTACTATAATATTGTGAATTTTTAGAGATGGTTAATGTTTACCTAAGAGTCTATTCCCACCTAGTGAATAATGATAGAAAAAAAAATTGAATGTATATTTTATATACAACTGTAAATAAACGGATCTACCATCGAAACACATTTATCATATCCAATTCAAAACAAAATTAAAGTAGAATTTTTTTGAAGTCACTTAAATATATTTTTCTAATACTTATAGTAGTGTGTTACATGTATCACGCTTGATATGTTACGAATGCAGAATCGAACTTATTCCTAGGATAATATAGAAATAGTAAAAGAACTAACATCTTAATTAAAAATATTATTTTAGATGTAAAACTAAAATTGGACCCAAACATTTTAATAGGTGTGTTGTATTTAATTATATTAAACAAAAAAAAAAAAGCATTGAACACTATAACTCAAAATACGAAAGTGTATATAAAATACGAAAGTATATATAATAATTATATAAAATTTTAATGCTCTACGCGAAAGTGTTATAGATATTGAAAAATCTAGAGGAGGTGACTGCCATCCGTATGAGCACACTGCTTTTATTGGCTAGAGCTGTCCAAATTTGACTATACTTTTTTGATAATTGGAGGAACTTTTTCAAAAACTATTCACTTTTCAAAAAATATTTGAAAAAGTGTATATCGAAATTTTTTTTTTAGAAAAGTATGCATACGCGCGACGCGCCTATTGAGTAGGCGCATCCCTAGGACGCGCCTATTCAGTAGGCGCGTCCTAGGGATGCGCCTATTCAGTAGGCGCATCCCAGGGGTGCGCCTACTGCAATAGGCGCACGCCAGGGGTGCGCCTACTGCAATAGGCGCACGCCAGGGGTGCGCCTACTGCGTAAATTTTTTTTTTTTCGCAAAAACACCGGTCTATCAGAAACCACGTTGATTTTAAGTCTGCTTATGGTTTTCCTCCTAAATAGAAATTGAGAGATAGTCTCACGCGTATTCATAGGTCCAAACTACAAATTTTCCAACTTGTTCTGAACAACAATGAAACAAAGTTGTTTATTCACAAGTTTCTGAATGAGACTTTTCTTCAGATGCTCACGCGTTGCTTTATCTCAGTATTCACAGGGTTTCCTCCAAATTTTCCAACTTGTTCTGAACAACAATGAAACAAAGTTGTTTATTCACAAGTTTCTGAATTAGACTTTTCTTCAGATGCTCACGCGTTGCTTTATCTCAGTATTCACAGGGTTTCCTCCAAATTTTCCAACTTGTTCTGAACAACAATGAAACAAAGTTGTTTATTCACAAGTTTCTGAATTAGACTTTTCTTCAGATACACTAGCTAGTTTGACATTTTCAGGAATTACTCCTGCAAAAGAGCTCTTTGGGGTTTCCACTGCCTTTTTCTTCGGCATCTGAAGTCTCTTGATTTTCTGCATAGTGTACTCGTTGATTTTAAGTCTGCTTATGGTTTTCCTCATAAATAGAAATTGAAGTCTTTCATCACAAACTACTCTCTTCTTTGTAGGGTGATTCAGTTTGTTGTCATTGATATACCGCGCTATAATTGCTCCAACATCTTGCTGAGAGATCTAATCATGCGTCTCTACACCAACCGATTTGAGAAACTCGGTGAGATTACTCGATCCCCATCTAACAAATTCCATTTTTCTTGATTGGTACTTCCTTTTTGGTTGTGAATGAGGTTAAATTCCGTCACATTGAACTGTCACGAAGATAATTGCAAAAGAGCTCTTTGGGGTTACTTTAGGTTCCTGTCCTGAATTTTCCAACTTGTTCTGAACAACAATGAAACAAAGTTGTTTATTCACAAGATTCTGAATCTTCCGAATATCTTGTAAAGCTTCTCCAATGACTATAGCTTTTTATCTGAGTTCAAGTCTGCTTATGGTTTTCATCCTAAATAGAAATTGAGAGATACTCTCTCCAGTAAAGAAGAAAGGAAGTTCTAAGAAGAAATGGTTTTCCTCCTGAAAATGTCAAACTGGCTAGTGTATTTGAAGAAAAGTCTCATTCAGAAACTTGTGAATGAACAACTTTGTTTCAATGTTTGACCTCGCGGATGTTGTTCAGAACAAGTTGGAAAATCTAGGGCAGGAACCTAAAGTATTTAACTTCTGAGAACTTCCTTTCTTCTTTATTGGAGAGACTATCTCTCAATTTCTATGTAGGGGGAAAACCGTATAAACAGGCTCAAAATCAGATGTTTTTCAAAAAGTAAGCATATAGTAGGAAAAAAAGCATACATGGAGGAATTTGGTGCGCGTAGAGGAATTTGGACTTGTGAATACTGGGATAAAGCAACGCGTGAGACAATCATCTCGGTGGTTTGTTAACAAATTGATTTTCTGTCCTCTTGATCCAAGACCCTTTTGTTAACAAATTGATCTTCTGTCCTCTTGATCCAAGACCCTTCCTAACAAGTTGTTCAGAACAAGTTGGAAAATTTAGGACAGGAACCTAAAGTAACCCCAAATAGCTCTTTTGTAGGAGTAATTCCTGAAAATGTCAAACTACCTAGTGTATCTGAAGAAAAGTCTCATTCAGAAACTTGTGAATAAACAACTTTGTTTCATTGTTGTTCAGAACAAGTTGGAAAATTTGTAGTTTGGACCTATGAATACGCGTGAGACTATCTCTCAATTTCTATTTAGGAGGAAAACCATAAGCAGACTTAAAATCAACGTGGTTTCTGATAGACCGGTGTTTTTGCGAAAAAAAAAAAAAATTTACGCAGTAGGCGCACCCCTGGGATGCGCCTATTGCAATAGGCGCGTCGCGCGTATGCATACTTTTCTAAAAAAAAAATTTCGACATACACTTTTTCAAATATTTTTTTTAAACTAAACATTTTTTGAAAAAGTTCTAATTGGAGACATAACTCCCCATTTAATTTATAATTATTATATTTTTCCGTGTACATAAGATACTCCTTGAACCCATTAAACAACTGTCAACAGCATAACCGCGTGTGTTTTTTGAAGGGATATCCATATAATATATATTTTGTTTAATGGTACTAAAACTATATAATGACACGTTTTTCATCTATAACTTTAGAATTTTTTCAAAAAGTAACTGTTTTGAAATAAATATTTAAAAAATTATATATTCAAAAAAAATATTTAACAAAATGTGCATCTGCGCAAGTAAGGATATAGCGATTTAAAAAACGTTATTACGAGTGGCGTTTTTGGAAAAACGCCACTCCCAGTAGCGTTTTTCGGAAAAACACCACTCCCAGTAGCGTTTTTCGGAAAAACACCACTCCCAGTAGCGATTTTCGTAAACACTACCGTGTAGTAGCGGTTTTCGTCCGCTACTGGTAAAAACCCTACCCCGCCTCTGCAACTCCTCGATAACCTCCAGCTCCCCCGCCCCTCTGTAGCCTCCCCGCCCCTCCAGCTCCCCACTTAGACGCCGCCACCACCCCACCCCGACCACCCCACCCAAGCCCCGACCACCCCACCCAAACCCCGACCAACCTCTCCTCTACGTACCTCACCCAAGGCCGTCCCTCCCCTCGCCATCCTCTGCGTCACCGACCCAAGCCTTCCCTCGCTGGATCCGTGAGTCGCCGTGGTCGTGAACAGGTACACATATTTTTATATAATATACATTTTTATGCTTAATTATTTTGTTAATTAAAGTATTATCAATAATTATTGTGTTGATTAAAGCTTCCATAGTTAGTTATGAAAGTTAAAATTTAGAATTTGTATTTTTAAATTGTAGAATTCAAATACCGCAGCACGTAATTATGTCAAGTGGTGAAAATGTTGTTAACGTTGGTCCGTTGGATCGATCAGTACTCTGGGGACAAGATCAACATCGTTCATCTGACCTGAGTGAGAACCAACAAATAACATTTAGGTGTTTAAAATTAGAGGATAATCTAATATCAGAAGAGGCTAAAGCTATTGTCCAAGCGGTCGGATTATGGGATGTAGTTATTATGTCACATCCCAAGCGGGATCATAAATTGTTGACCGCATTGTGCGAGCGTTGGCGACCCGAGACACATACGTTCCATCTTAGACATGGGGAGATGGCGATCACACTTCAGGATGTTTCCGTGCTACTGGGACTACGAGTACACGGAGATGCAGTAACTGATGACCATGTATCTGATGAAGACATGGTCGGTGCGTGTCTGGAGTTGTTGGGACTGAATGTACAAGGTCGTAAAAAATTTCTGAAAATTACTACTTTACGACAACATTTAGTTCAACCTAATCTCATCGCCGAACAACAAGCGAGAACATTTATGTTAATTATAATAGGAAGTGTTCTGTTTACAACGACAAAGAAAGATAATGTGTCGTTGATATACTTACCCCTACTTCGAGATTTAGAAAGAGCAGCACAGTACAGTTGGGGGTCAGCTGTGTTGGCTGCAATGTACCGTGGACTGTGTGAGGCATCTGAGCTAAACTGTGCAACATTCCATGGTTGTGCCATCCTTGTGCAGGTAAACTATATGAAAGTCTTGTCATATCATTAATATTGGTTATTAAGAATTTCATAATGAGGTTTTCTACTACAGTTATGGTCGTGGGAGCACCTCCATATTGGTCGCCCTGTGATTCAAGGTGAAGTGCCGGCTGGAGAGATACATCCATTAGGATACAAGTGATTTTTGTAGATTTATTGGTTTGTTGGACTATGTAAAAATTTCGTAATGTAAATTTATTGATTTTTTGTGATTTTTCCTATTTTGCTTAATAGGTGGGCATTCCTAAAGAGGTCGTTCAGTCACCAAGTTAGAACTGCAAATTTGGTGTACTCTAGGTAAGACCTGGAGTCTCAATCCCATGACCAGGTTTGTGTACTTTTATTTGGCACATATTGGTTAATTTTCATCATTTTATAACCTTACTTAATATGATGACAAAATCTTAAATATTAGGTGACGTGGATGCCATATCACGCCTTTAGGGTAGCTAGTGCACCACCTGTATGTCGTGAGCACGCCGAGCTATTCCGAGCGAGGGTTCCACTAATCTATTTTAATGTGGTCGAGTGGCATCGTCCAGATAGAGTCATGCGGCAATTTGGTATGCACCAACACATCCCGTAGATGGCCCACAATGAGATACAAGAGCACATGAGACTGCATAAGTTGGTCCGTAAAGGGACGCCGGGACAACATCGTTGGTCAATAACACACCAAGATTTGATTGATATGTGGATCAACCGGTCTGATTATGTTATACATGAACGTCGACCTTTCATAGATGGGGCGCAGTATATGAGGTGGTATCGTACAATAACGCGACGTTTCATTACGGGTCCAACAACAGAGACAGGTAGTTCTTCACGAGGTCACCCATCGGCCCCATATATTCCGCACGGGGGCCAAGTAGAGACAGTGGTAAGGGTATATATGGTGATTGATATTTAACTTTAATTCATTAGATACTAATATTAGACAAAATTTTTCTCTAAACCTGACGTGCAGATGGGTATTATGGCTAGAGGAATTCTAATGGCACGTAAAGCTGTTAAAGGTACACTAAAGTTCACAAAGAAAAATTTCAAACTGCTTGGAGAGACTTATCTCGAGACATGTCGTTCGTCTTATGATGTTGCCGGTCAACTACCCATGTACGAAGAACATGTTCGACAATCGGATGAAATAATTGCACGTGAGGAACGCGGTATACATACTTAGTGGGGTTATGATCCAGTCCGAGGAAGAGGACGTGGTCCAATAGCTCCAGGGCGTGGACGGGGTGTTCAATCACGTGGTCGCGAGGAGAAAGTTCAAGTCGAAGGTCATCTGGACCGTCACATAAATTTAGAGTTGTTGAACCTCGTCGTGGACAATGCACTTTGCTATCGAATACGTACAAACTTGCAAAGTCCATCAGTATCTGCAAATTTATAGGATATGCTTATGGACCTAGCGTCAACGTCATGTCAACCGCACTCGATACATATAATTTCATTTAGTCTATAAAGAGAAATATTCAAGGTAGCTGTAGTAATACTGGAAGTACCACCCACATAGACCTCATTACCATTCTAAGACAATATTTCACTGTCATACAAGTAAATGATACTGATCTTTGTCATGTTTGATCCTAAATAATTAATATTGTAACATTTCATTTCAGATATGCTTATATTTTAGATAATCTAATATTTATAAAAATTTAACTGCAAACAATTTAAACAATATTGTAATTAAAAAATAAATACAGATTACATACCTTAGGAGATTAGGAAGAGGAGATGCAGAAGAATGAGGAAGAAATGTTGCGCAGTAGGAAGGATGAAGAAGCTGAAGATAAATAGAAGTATACGGTAATAATTTCAAATATTGCACAGAAAACGCAAATAATTGGGGGTTGACACAAATAATTGTCCAAAATCGCTACTGGTAGTCGCGATTTTTAGATTTTCGCTACTGTAGGTAGCGATTTTTGTTTTTTGCAACCTACAGTAGCGAAAATCCAAAAATCGCTACTACCAGTAACGAAAATATTTTTTCGCTACCTCTAGTAGTGTAGATACACACTTTTTCAAATATTTTCAGACGGTATTTACTTTTTCAAATTTTTTTCTGACAGAGTTACTTTTTGAAAAAAATTCATAACTTTAGAAAAGAGAATAAAATAATTTGTATAATTACTAAGTTCGAATCTCTATCACGTAATATAACCAATAGTTTGTGAATTTTAAAATATTAACACACACATATATATATAATTTATTATAATAACTTATATTTCAATATTATAATTAAATATTAATAATGTTCTTACGACACACTAATTACAAATTATTTTTACATAAAAATGATAAATTTTAAAAAGTGGCTATGTCAGAAAAAAAATTTGAAAAAGTATGTATGCAAAAAAAAAATTTAGCAAACTATGTATACGCGCACCCCGGGGTCGCGCCTACCGGACATAGGCGCATCCCAGGGGTGCGCATATTGCATAGGCGCACCCTAGGGATGCGCCTATGCAATAGGCGCACCCCAGGGGTGCGCCATTACCACGAATTTTTTTTTTTTTTTTTTTTTTTAAAAACCAATTTTTCAATAATGACGACTCGATGTTTAATTAAATATAAAATTATATATCTATTAAAAAAAATTTAAAAAATTTATAGTAAGTAGATATTTTAATTGCGATTCAAATGATGCAAAAATAAATAAATTTGGATTTACGGATTGACTGTACGGCATGCCGTAAGTTGAGATATGAAAATTGTACTTAAAAAATTATAACTCAGACCATGTAATTCCAAACTCAACACGGTTAACGTCATTTAGGTCGTAAATCAATTATCTACGTAGGATAATTTTTTGGATTAAAAATAAAGTGATTTTGTAACCCCCCATCGTTTACACCCAAATTTGACCGAAATAAGTAAATGCATTAGGTGAGAAATTTAATTATATACTTACTCAAAAAAAATCAAAAAAATTACAGTGCGTAGATAATTTAATTACGAATTAAATGACGCTAACTATGCGTTAATTTTTGACTTTTAGACTGACTGTATAATACGGTACGTAAAAAACTCTACATACGATACAAAAACTTCCAAATAGTGTTTTGTACAGTATTATCACTGTTTTAATACTGTACAAAACACTATTTGGAAGTTTTTGTATCGTATGTAGAGTTTTTTACGTACCGTATTATACAGTCAGTCTAAAAGTCAAAAATTAACGCATAGTTAGCGTCATTTAATTCGTAATTAAATTATCTACGCACTGTAATTTTTTTGATTTTTTTTGAGTAAGTATATAATTAAATTTCTCACCTAATGCATTTACTTATTTCGGTCAAATTTGGGTGTAAACGATGGGGGGTTACAAAATCACTTTATTTTTAATCCAAAAAATTATCCTACGTAGATAATTGATTTACGACCTAAATGACGTTAACCGTGTTGAGTTTGGACTTACATGGTCTGAGTTATAATTTTTTAAGTACAATTTTCATATCTCAACTTACGGCATGCCGTACAGTCAATCCGTAAATCCAAATTTATTTATTTTTGCATCATTTGAATCGCAATTAAAATATCTACTTACTATAAAATTTTTAAATTTTTTTTAATAGATATATAATTTTATATTTAATTAAACATCGAGTCGTCATTATTGAAAAATTGGTTTTTTTTAAAAAAAAAAAAAAAAATAATTCGTGGTAATGGCGCACCCCTGGGGTGCGCCTATTGCATAGGCGCATCCCTAGGGTGCGCCTATGCAATATGCGCACCCCTGGGATGCCCCTATGTCCGGTATGCGCGACCCCGGGGTGCGCGTATACATAGTTTGCTAAATTTTTTTTTTGCATACATACTTTTTCAAATTTTTTTTCTGACATAGACACTTTTTAAAATTTATCCATAAAAATATATATATAAAGAGTTTTCTAATATGATGATATGATGATAAAATGATTACAAATTTTATTAAAATAAAATATTTTAGTTCGCAAATTGGACTATTTGTTAGAAAAAGTTATGGGTTTCGACAAAAACGGACTCACGCAAGGTAAACTATTTAAACAGATAATTATGTACACGTGTTATTGGCGTACACGTGGGTTTAAAGCACTGGAGTGTGTTAATTGATATGTGATTTGCACCTCATGAGCGCGCAAGAGTGACTCTTATCTTGTAAGTTCTTACATTCATATGAAGTGTTTTTACTTATATGTTCTCCAATTTCTCTAGAAAATTTCTACGGGGACTAAGAAACCATGTTTGGTTTCTCAATTGCCAATTCTTCAATTCACTACTGTCAGACATCGGATCCGACTTTCCCAACCCGTTTTGGAAAATATTTTTAAATTTTGTTTTTGAAAATGTCGGGTCTTGGCGATCGAAGGGTCCGGTCGAGCGGAGTTATCAACCTGACCGAAAAAATTGAAAGAGTCGTCACCGATTAATTAAAGGCTAATCGGAATCCTAAAATTGCCTAGGGTACATGGAATTAACATCTTAGGGCTTAGAAATGTCTACATTCAGATAATTGAGTTTGGGTTTTTTATTACGTCTTAAAAGCTCGCAAGCTAATGATCCGCCATTTCGGTACTATAGTTTGCTTTTGAAAAAAATTTCAATTTCAATTTGCCTGAATTGCTTATTTTGATCATGCTTGGCCCAAAAAGACTATATGCATTTTCTTTAAATTAAATAAACAATTTATTTTTAAAAAAATTCAAATAAACAAAAGAGAACTAAAGTTAATCGTGCTTGAAAAAAAATGGTTTAACTTTTGAGTCATTTTAAACGTGTCAAAACATGCACGAATGATTTTTGAAGGTATTAAGCTCTTTAGACTAATTTGTCCCATTTTGAGAAGTTATAGGATGTCAAAAAAAATTTAGGGACCAAAATGCAATTTATTAAAATCTGAGCTGAATTGAACAAATATTTTCGAAAATTGCAGAAATGACCCTAAACTATTCTGGACTTATTTGTAATACTTGGTAAAGTTCTAAAATAACCCGAAAATTATTCTAGACTTATTTGTAACATTTTGAAAAGTCATGGAATGTCCAGAAAATTTTAGGAATCAAAATTGTAATTTTCGAAAAAAAACATAACTGAACTGAAAATAGTTTTTAAAATTACAGAATTGACCCTAAACTATTCTAGATTTATTTGTAACACTTGGTAAAGTTTCAAAAATAACCCGAAAATTATTCTAGACTTATTTGTAACATTTTTAGAAATCATGGAATGTCTAGAAAAGTTTAGAAATCAAAATGTATTTTTTTTTTAAAAGAGCTGAATTAAGAAAAACAATTTGCACAAATGGCCCAAAACTTTTCCGGTTTGGTTTATAACACTCGATAACGTCCCAGAAATTACCCGAGAGTCCAAGGGCCGAGTTGTAACCTTCATAAAAATTTGGGAATGGCCTAAGTCAATTTTGAAATTTATTTTTTTTCACATATACATAATATACATATATTATACATAATATATATATATATATATATTATACATATAGATAAATAGATAACATAGACATCATAAATATATATTTTATACATATAGATATATAGTTTTACATAAACATAATATAAATATATATTATACATATAGATATATATATTATACATATAGATATATATAGTAATACATAAACATAATATACATATATATATAATAGTATTACATAAACATAATATAAATATATATTATACATATAGATATATATAGTATAAACATAATCATAATATAAATATATATTATACATATATATATATATAGTATTACATAAACATAATATAAATATATATTATACATACATATATATATATATATATATATATATATATATATTAACAAGTATATTATACATAAATAGATAATATATGTATATAAACTCTCAATTTTATTTCACATTTAGAAAATAAAAAATATGATATTGAAGATGAGAGAAATATACCTAACTCATGGGAGGCTAAAATACCGTACGAGAAACCGAGACCGATAATCACCGATATTTTTCACTCAATCTCACTTTTTTTTTTTTAATATCTCATTTTGAATTTTTTTTTTTTTTTACTCACCCTCCCAAACACTCACCTTAGCTTACGGCCTTCAAGCTCCCCAAATTCATTCTCATCCTCATCCTTTTATAGAATAATTGAATACTTATTGCGGAGGCTGAACTCTTAAAGGCTCCGCTCGTTTTTTTTTGTCATCAACGATATGGAGGTTGATGATGATTTTTTTTCTTGCCAGAAGCATTGTTGAGGGTGACTTACGGGGTTTGAGCACCTCAAGGCCCCGTTCGTCGGCTTGTAACTTTCAGAAACTGGACATCAACAAGTTATGATCGTTGGGGATGAGTTGCGGAGGTTGAGCACCTAAACGCTCCGTTCGTCGGTTTGTAACTCTCGGAAGTTGGATAACTACAAGTCCCGATTGTTGATGATGACTTGCGGAGGCTGAGCACCTAAAGACTCCGCTTGTCGGCTTGTGTCTCCCAGAAGCTGGATAACTACAGGTCCTGGTCGTCGAGAATGACTTGCGGAGGTTGAACACCTAAAGACTCCGCTTATCAACTTGTAATTCACTTTGGAGGTAAAAACCTTTCTCGAGATGCCTGAGTGCTTATGCGGACTTCTAGGACTGTTTTCTTATTAATCGACTTTGGAGTTCTTCTTGATGGAGTTCCTAAAAGTCATTCATGCTATGTTCGCAAGGTGTATCCATGCAAGTTGTCAAGGCAGCTCAAATTAATACCGATAAGAACTTATTTTTATTGCTACTGTGGGAAACACTTTCGTCCACTTTTGAGCATTTTTTTTATCTCTTGATTTTCTTTCCTTTTGCTACAGTATTTTTATTTATTTTTACCGCACCTCTCGATTCCCTTAATTTTTGCTTGGTCGCCCTTTTGGGTTTTCAACCTAGCAAGGATTTGATTCCTTTCCTTTTGCTATGATCGCCCTTTTGAGAATTTTCAATCATGCCCATCTTCCCTAAATTTTGCCTAAACCGCCCTTTCAGGTTTTCGATTTAGCGGGAATTTCTCTCATTTTTGGAGGCTCGCTTTCTGATTACGAGTTTTTTTTCCATCCACATTGATTGGATTGGGGAGTTCTCTGTTGTCCATGTCAGTGATGATCATGGATCCCCGCTGAAAATCTCTTTGATGACATAAATCCCTTCATATTTAGGTACAAACTTGCCCCGAGAGTCTGGGTTGACTTGAATATTTTTTTTAAATCTCTCGCTTTTCTATCATTTTGCTATAGTATTTTTTTCTACCGCACCTCTCGGTTCCCTTAATTTTTGCCTAGGTTGGCCTTTCGGGTTTTCAACCTAGCAGGGATTTGATTACTCTCCTTTTGCCATGATTGTCCTTTTGAGGATTTTCAATCATGCCCCTCTTCCCTAAATTTTGCCTAAACCGCCCTTTTGGGTTTTTGATTTGGCGGGAATTTTCTCTCACTTTTGGAGGTTCGCTTTATGGTTACGAACTCCTTAAGGATAGTATTTTCTGACTGCGTCCATATTGATTGGACTGGAGAGTTATTGGTTGTCCATGTCAGTGACGATCATGGCTCCTCTGCTGAAAATCTCTTTGGCGTCATAAGACCCTTCATATTTAGGCACAAAGTTGCCCCAAGAGTCTGGATTGACTCGAATAATTTTTTTTTCTGAGAATTAGATTGCCTGCTTGTAATTCTCTTGGACAGACTTTCCTGTTAAATGCACGAGTCATGCGTAGCTAGTACAAATGCATGTGGCAATGTGCGATGAGACGCCTTTTGTCATGAGGTTCAATTGCACGTATCTGCATTTCGCCTACTCTGACTCGTCCTTCTTTGCCTCGGCGAGGATCCTAGCTGACGGGAATTCTACTTCAATTGACAACACGACTTCGATTCCGTAAACAAGGAAGAATGGGGTTGCCCTTGTTGGTGCCTGTATTGAGGTCATGTATGCCATAAGTGCCCAAAGCAATTTATCATGCCAGTCCTTTAATTGTTGCTTCCACTGCATCATTCATTTGTGGACGATATGGAGATAAATTTTTATGCTTGATCACAACCCATCGACCAATTTAGATTTTTGGCATTGCCGGTGATGATTGACTTAGGCATCCTATGATGCACGATGATGTCATGGCTGATGAAAAATTCAATGGCCTTTGTCGTTATTGATGCCAGGGTAATAATCTCTCCTCCTGGTGAAGTAATCGATTGTAATCAATATGAATCGATAACCATTGGACGCCTTTGGGAAAAATCATGTTGATTACATCGATGCCCAACATTGAGAAAGCCTGTGGGGAATTCCTGGAATAGAGATCGTGCAGTGATGCGTGGATTTGGTCCGCGTACACTTGACAGATGTGATATTGTTGGGCATGTTTTATACAGTCCGTCGTCATGGTGAACCAAAAGTACCTAAGTCTTGCACGTTCACGTGTGGGCTGCAACAACCTTCATGAATTTCTTCCATTAGATGTTTAGCTTCATTAACATTCACGCATCTCAAATGGGTATAATCGGGCCACTGGGAAATTAATTGCAAGTCATTCCTCGCATGACCATTCAGTCATTTTCTTGTGGCGCTCTATGGGAATTCCGTACGCCATGTATCTTTTTATCTCAGTGAGTCATGGTTGACCGTTTGATTCTTCGATTGTACAACAATAGGCCAAAACCTTTTTGATTTTTGATCTCCATTCGCAGTTTTTTGTTTCCTGGAGAAATTTTACTCATGGGTGCGAGTGTTGCCAAATGTTTTTTAATGCAAGGACGCAAATAAGAACACAAGGTGATTGTTGGTCTGCTTCTCTTCTTCGCATCTTTCATCCCCGTGGTGACGACGTTGCTGGTGTCGATATTGTTGTCCCTCCATGAGTTTCTCCACCCTTCAGGGAATCCGATAAGTTGGAAGTACTCCGCTTTGTTGTGGCGAAACTTTCCGTAGTGACTACATTTCAAGCCTTTCCGATCGACGCCGCCAACAATGGCGTCTCTCTGCATCGACAACGATATCTCCCCTATTGTCAACAATGGCAAGCGTCAACAATGGCATCTCCTCTAATTTAGTCAACAACGGCGTCTGTCCCGTGTCAACAATGGTGACTCTTATGCAGGAGTCAACAACGGTGTCTTCCCCGTGTCAACAATGACATCTTGATGGCGTCTCCCCAGTGTCAGCAACAGCGTCTCTTCAGCTCTATTTAAGTCGCCTCTGCTTCAGCTCGAAAAAACGATAGAGTGTTGTTTTTATCGTCTCCTTTACTTTGTAAAACAACATTCCTTCCTCTGGTGGTCGAAGGTGGTCTGGTGGCGTGGGTCAGTTTGACTCTGATTGCCACTTCCTCTGAGCGAGATGTAACATAGAAGACAGACTAAATACTGACGATGAGAACCTCAGTGTCCCTCCTTGCTGCGGTATCCATTACTTGTCTCCGGTCCTTTTCTTGATCAGATAGTTGCATAAGCCGATTTTACCTCAAGTAATGGGATTTCTCGTAGTAAATCATATTTTTCTTGATTATACTCATCACTCACTGCATTCAGGAATTGATACAATTTGGTATTTGCTTGATTTTATGTTCCAAATTGCAATGTCTTCCGGGTCAACGGATCCTTCTCCGTAATGTATAGAGTTAGATTCGACAAGGGTGCCCCACTAACGAGTGGACGATCAAAAAGGCAAGAGGGAGCTTCATCAATCAGAGTTCCAATGGTGATACCAGTTGAAAATAAGCATGACAAGCCCTCGTGAGTATCAACGTCATCGAGTTGGATCACTTGTGATGGGCCTGTGAATGAAACGGCGAGGAGAGGAAACAACAATGTCCCTGAACTTTCGGCTAAATGTTTCCTCCAGGCGATTTCATAATCTTTGAAATTAGGGCGAAAATCCAATCATAAAAGTGTATTTGTCCTTTCGGGTGTGGGAAGGTCATATGTAGGAGGTAGAGCTTGGTCAGGATGGCAAAAGTGTCTGACATGGATTAATGAGGTGCCACAACAGTAGTGTTGCTCCATAAGACGAGTCGGGGATACTGTGGTAGTCATGCATGTATGGAGCTCAGAAGAGCCAAAATTCGTTCGACCTAGGAGGTCATGCCAACGATTGACTGCACTGTGCAGGAATTCATGACGTGCATTGTCTGTTCTAGTTGGATGATTCTCTCCTCATGTTCTTGAGGTGCTGGAATCTTCGAATGTCGCATGGATTCCTGAAAACCTAAATCCAAAATACTGTAGTAAGAAGGATGAATACACAATTGATCATGCATGATTGATTTAAAAAATTCTGCATGTTCCGTTCATTCCATTCATAGACTTTGATTGCATGTGTGACAAAAGGATTTTTCAAAAATACTTTATAAGGATTTGGCCAATCGATGTCTAGTTCTTAAATGTTTCACACGACGACGTAGCTCATTGAGTGCATTTGTTGCTCGTTCCTTGGTTCGAACGAAGGTCGAGGACATGTATTTTGAAAATATTTGTATTTGCCTCATTCTTCGTATGAACTGTTTAGCTACGTTGCCCCCACATTTTTCCAAGGTGCTCCCACATTGCTAGAATGACGGTGGTTGTTCGGATCTATCCCTGATTATCTCATCCAGGTTGAAAGACGGACTTGCTGGTGTCGAATGGAACTTGTGAACGTATTCCGTTGTTGTTAATCACGCAGACGCGTTTTCCATATTCCATAATTCAGACAAGGCGTTAAGGAGAATCCAATTGACTTTGTAGTTTACGAGCTCGTGAACCTCGTCAATAATCTTGTTCACGTATTTCTGATTCCCTTTTGTCATGGCTTTCCATATTTGGCCAATTTCGACCGTAGGGGGTTGTATGACCTTAATGTGAGGGCAATGATTTTTTTTTATCCTTACCAAAGATGGTGCATGAAACGTCTTAAGGATACAAAATTGAATGAACGGAACTTACATTTTTTTTTGAAAAATGCAATGCAAGTGCGAGAATTTAACTTCATTAGTAAGACTCGTATTACATTTACAACAGTCTGGAATATATAATACAAAAGGTCAAATCCTATACATGTCATGATCTAAGGCCAAAACAAAACACATTTACATCAATGGGCCAAACTTCTTCATGGGCCAAATTTCTTCATGGGTTGTTGGTCAATCTCGTATCTAAATACTTGGGCTGAATTCTCATTTACATTAGTTGAGCTCAAAAATGTAAATACACACAAAACTGGTAAAGACTAAACATGGTGTAGAGTTTTTGTTCTAAATGGATGGAATTTCTAGGTCCTCTGAACCAGCGGAACATCACCCCTAAAGAGGATCACACGCTCATTCTAATCATCGAGTTGAGTTGTTTGGGTGCGTGTCGGCGGTCCAAACCGCATTGCCCTACTAAACTCCCTAACCTCTTAATGTGCTCCAGGTCCGAGCGGGTAATGGTAACCAGCGTGGTGTGTGCAAAACAAGAATTTACATCTTTTTTTTTTTACTTATTACAATTACATCGCCTTTTCGACAAAATTTGTAACTACAATCATGAGCAAACAGTCAAAACGGATATGGAAAAATATAATATGGCAAAGCAAACATGACAAAGCCTAAACCCTCTAAAAGACATCCCCAGCAGAGTCGCCAAATTGTCGGACGTCGGATCCGACTTTCCCTACTCGTTTTGGAAAATATTTTTAAATTTTGTTTTTGAAAATGTCGGGTCTTGCCGAGTGAAGGGTCCGTTCGAGCGGGGGTATCAACCAGACCGAAAAAATTGAAAGAGTCGCCACCGATTAATTGAAGGCTAATCGGAATCCTAAAATTGCCTAGGGTACATGGAATTAACATCCTAGGGCTTAGAAAGGTCTACGTCCAGAGAATCGAGTTCGGGGTTTTTATTTCGTCTTAAAAGCTCGCAAGCTAATAATCTGCCCTTTCGGTACTTTAGTTTGCTTTTGAAATTTTTTTCAATTTTAATTTACTCGAATTGCCCGTTTTGATCATGCTTGGCCCAAAAAGACTATATGCATTTTCTTTAATTAAACAAACAATTTACAAACAATTTTTTATTTTAAAATTTCAAATAAACTAAAGAGAACTAAAATTAATCGTGCTCGAAAAAAATGGTTTAACTCTTGAGTCATTTTAAACGTGTCAAAACATGCACGAATGATTTTTGAAGGTATTAAGCTCTTTAGACTAATTTGTCCCATTTTGAGAAGTTATAGGATGTCAAAAAAAATCTAGGGACCAAAATGCTATTTATTAAAATTTGAGCTGAATTGAACAAATATTTTCGAAAAATGCAGAAATGACCCTAAACTATTCTGGACTTATTTGTAATACTTGGTAAAGTTCTAAAATAACCCGAAAATTATTATAGACTTATTTGTAACATTTTGAAAAGTCCTGGAATGTCCAGAAAAATTTAGGAATCAAAATTGTAATTTTCGAAAATAATATAACTGAACTGAAAATATTTTTTAAAATTACAGAATTGACCCTAAACTATTCTAGATTTATTTGTAACACTTGGTAAAATTTCAAAAATAACCCGAAAATTATTCTAGACTTATTTGTAACATTTTTAGAAATCATGGAATGTCTAGAAAAGTTTAGAAATCAAAATGTATTTTTTTTAAAAAAAGAGCTGAATTAAGAAAAACAATTTGCACAAATGGCCCAAAACTTTTCCGGTTTGGTTTATAACACTCGATAACGTCCCAGAAATTACCCGAGAGTCCAAGGACCGAGTTGTAACCTTCATCAAAATTTGGGAATGACCTAAGTCAATTTTTAAATTATTTGTTTTCACATATACATAATATACATATATTATACATAATATATATATATATATTATACATATAGATAAATAGATAACATAGACATAATATAAATATATTTTATACATATAGATATATATAGTATTACATAAACATAATATAAATATATATTATACATATAGATATATATATTGGAATACATAAACATAATATAAATATATATTATACATATAGATATATATATAGTAATACATAAACATAATATAAATATATATTATACATATAGATATATATATAGTAATACATAAACATAATATAAATATATATTATACATATAGATATATATAGTATAAACATAATCATAATATAAATATATATTATACATATAGATATATATAGTATTACATAAACATAATATAAATATATATTATACATACATATATATATATATATATTAAGAAGTATATTATACACAAATATATAATATATGTATATAAACTCTCAATTTTATTTCACATTTAGAAAATACAAAATATGATATTGAAGATGAGAGAAATATACATAACTCATGGGAGGCTAAAATACCATACGAGAAACCGAGACCGATAATCACTAATATTTTTCACTCAATCTCACTTTTATATTTTAATATCTCATTTTGAATTTATTTTTTTTACTCACCCTCCTAAACACTCACCGTAGCTTACGACCTTCAAGCTCCCCCAATTCATTCTCATCCTCATCCTTTTATAGAATAATTGAATACTTATTTTGATATATATATATATATATATATATATATAACACTTCAACTTGGGCAAAAGAAGAACATGAACACATGGCCATGTTCATTCTTTCGGCCTAATTGTCTATCTATCTATCTATCTATCTATATAATATATAGAGAGAGAGAGATAAATTTTTTTTTTAATATATATATATATATTTTTATCTCGATTTTTTCGGTTCGGTTCCTCGCGTACGTTTTTTTTTTACCCCGAGCCAAAATCAGGTGTTTACAACTACCATGATCTTTTACCGAAACTTTGAGATAATTTTTTTTCAAATACCCACAAGCCAATTTTTTCAACAATCTCCCACATAAATGGAGAAATGATCGTATTCCTAGTAGCTCTAGACTCACAATAAGAGTTCAGTAGTTCATAACTACAAATGATAAGTAGGTGTTACCCTTTGAACATTTCCTTGTAAAGTTACATTGACTTTACTGGTCAGTAGACACGATGTCCTTGAACTGGTTGTCGTTGGTATAAAAGATGGCATAACTCACACAATGATCTTCCTAGTATTGCTCAGTTCACGCGTTCCTTTTCATTTTGACCATTGATATTGTATGATTCTTCAAACGTTTCTAAAAATTGCGTCATCAACAATTTCGTTCGAAGCGAACCCTATTTTCAATTGCATAAGTGATTCATTATCTCATGTGATACTCTAACATTTCACTAAGATCTCTTAATTTCTGAATAATTAAAGTTTAACATCGTCCACTATCATCGCTGTTTCTCATCAAAGGAATAGACTCAGAGTTTAAAATCTTCCACAATGATCTACCTAACTACCTAACTCTTGTGATTAAATTGTCTCGTGCATGGGTCAAACGAATCAACACAAAGTTGACTCGCGGCGTTTATTTTCATGACCCGACTCGGACCCGGTCGGATCTGGATCATTTTCTTGTCAGGACAAAAATTGACACCTCAACCTGGTTTGGGTTTGTACCAAGGTCAAATAATTTTTTATTGGGACTCAATTGGAGATTCAATTGTTTGGACTATGTTCGGTCTCAATCAATTGAGAGTTCTTTGGTATGGGTTCGGACCCAAGACAGGGAATCCTCGGTGTGGCTCGAACCGAGTCAGGAATTGTTAGTAACATTAATGTAAGTTTTAAGGTTTAGTTGTAACATTTGGAAAATATTCGTTTAATTATTTATTCCTTAAAAATATTTAACATAAATTTTGAATAGAGGATTCAATTAGAAGTGTCAATTACCATTGTCTTCAAGCATGTTGTTTAATGCAACCTTATATTTCAGAATGTGGTTAATTGGTTCAAATTACTTTTTAATGATAAGTTTGGTTAACAGAACAGTAATGTGACATTGGCGTTACATAAGAAAAGTAAAAATAAATTAATATTAATAGAAGAATACATAAGAAAGTTTAGAAAAATAATTTTAAATTAATATATATTTATATAAAAAAATAAAAACAAATATTGACTAAATTATATAGACTAAAAAAATGAAAAACAGAAGAAAACAATGAGCCAATTATCCGACCTATCTTGGGTCCATTTTTTTAAATATAAAAATAATAAATTGATTTTCTGATTTTTCAATGATAATTTCATGTTATATATATAGAGAGATTTTATTCTTAATTTATAAGTAAATATTAATTACTTAATTTTTATTTTATTTTTTAAATATTATTTACTAATTTTTAAAAATATTTATATATTTTAGCAAAGGTATATATATTTATGAAAGGTATATATTATTTTATTATAAATTATATTTAAATATTTAATATTATATTATACATCTACGTGACGTTGACGTGACAATGAAATAAAGTTGATATGCCAATGATTTGGTATGTATAAGTCATGTGACTATTAGAAACAAATAACGGAAAACTAATAGAGATACCGAAAGACAACTTATAAGGGTGCATCCCATAATAAAAAAAAAATGAAAAATACTATTTAATCACATTAGTCAAATTTATGATTGCATTGAACTTATTAACCATACAAATAATAAACCGAAGTGCATTTTGAATTACTAGGAACTTAAAGAATTTTCTATAAACGTTCTCTCTATAATTTGTGACACTAAACTCGTAATTAATTTTTTTTCTAGTATAATTTTTTGAAAAATCAAATATATATATATATATATATATATATACTAAAAAAATAATATATGAACTTTTTTAAAAGAAATTATAACACTTTCTTAAAGATAAAAACAATTAAGTAAACTTAATTTCCGTATTATATTTGATCTAATTACTGAGGACTTCCAACAATAGTAGACAAAGAGTTGACCATGGCATGGTGATGGACCGATGGTGTTTTATTCTGTTATTTTGCCAGATGGAGTTGCAGTTAAGAGACTCCTGTCCTGCATCTTTCTGTTTATGTCTACTATTCATCTTTTGCCTCTTTGTTAAATATTTCCATTGTGTAGATCTGTCTAACTAGAGAAATAGATTGAACTATTACTTTCTTTATTTAACAAGAAGATTAAGCATGCGATTGGTCCACGAAGAGGCATCGAGAACTTTTCCACACATGTAGGTCACGGCTTGACAGCACCGAGAGCTTTTCCCTACTGCTACCAAGACAACACGAATGCAATGAAGGCCACGGCTTGAGAGCACCTCACGGCCGAGGAGAAATTCCGTGGGTTCAAATGTCGGGACTCGGGAGTATAAACAAGCCACTAACGCTCATCAATACGGGAAAAGCAACCATTACAAAGATGATCCTGGAGCCCAAAACTAAACTTATAATTCTGATATCAATGTTGGATATTAATATACATGCACGAAAATAAGGTTAACTCCTCCTATCACCAATTCGTTTTAGGATGACAACTCAAGTTGTATAATGTGATTGCTATTTGGTTGTGGTTTGACTTCAATAGTAAAATTTAACATGGTATCATATTCCAGTTCCGTTTGAGGGTGTTGGGTTGTTTCCCGTTATGGGTACCCGATGTGAGTTTGTTGTGTCCCGTTTATTCTGCGTACCAAAGTATGAATTGGACTTGGACGTGAAATCCCAACACGTCTGGATTCAAAAGTGACGGTGTCGTGCCTTTAATAAAAATACGAGTATTCACAGTGCTGGAGAGTCTTGAAGTCAACTGTGACATCCTCCCATACCAGCGGGTTTCTAAAAGATTAGACACCATATATACAACAAGACTAACTCCTCATATCACAAATTGATTTTACGATGAAACTCAAGTTATATAATTTAATTGCTATTTTGGTGTGATTCAGATCAGATATTAAAATTTAACATATATAACATGTTAGTACGGCAAATAACATAATACAGAATTATACTTACATCATTCGTATGTAGTGGCGTGTGGTGGGAGAAAGCGTATGAGATCATCCGGTCATTCGGAGTCACAACGATGATGTCAGTCGGATAGATATACCATGCAATCGAATTGCACCTAGGTTTCTACAGTGGAACTTTAAGCCAACTAGATAACTGTTGGCCTTTGGACCAAATTTGGTCAAACCCAAACAATTTGGCCCAAGCCCACAATTTGAGTGGGATATTAAATTTCCTCGCTTATTTGGAGTCTCACACAGGCTAAAGTCTTTTACTCGCTTAAATTTCCTCACTTATACAACGAACCGGTTCAATTCCATTTAATATATCTAATCTGTGATAATTATTTTCGATATAAATAATTCAACATTTTCTGTTTTAAAAAAATGGCTGCAAAGTAGGGGTTAGCAACTATTTAGACCACGACTGGACCATAATTAGGGGTGTCAAAAATTGACCCAACCCGTGGATGACCCGTGGGTGACCCACCCACGGGTTGAGTTTGGGTCAAGATTTTGGACCCATGGGTCAATTTGACCCAACCCGTAGCTGACCCGTGAAAACACAGGTCAGGTTTGGGTCGAAAGGTGTGACCCACAGGTCAACCCGTGACCGACATTAAAAAAATAAATAACTCCTAACCTTACATGTGTCGAACATCCTGTGGTTGTCTCTTAACCTAGTATTGTCCCAGCAGCAATTCAGAAGACATAGGCTTCATTTCCATTCTTCTCCCAGCACAGTCAGCATTCTTCTCCCAACGCAGTCAGCTTTGTATTCCAGCACTTCGTCTTCCAGCACTTCGGCTTCGTCTTCCAGCGCAGCTTCGTTCGGTCTTTAAGCACTTTAGCATGAATGATAAGGTTCAGTCTTTGCTGTGCTAGGTTCGATCTGATGTCCTATGCTAGGCTCGGTCTTTGATGTGCTAGCTAGGTTCGATTTGATGTGCTTTGCTGTGTTTATGATGATGTTTGGTCTGCTGAATGATGTTCGGTCTTTGGTTCTGTTTGTCAAGCTGAATGATGTTCGGTCTGTATGATCCAATTTGTCAAGCTGAATTATGTGTTGGTTCTGTTTGTCAAATAATAGCAGCTATTTTCATCCATTGTTATAATGAAAGTGCAGATCACTTTATCACTGTATCACTTTATTCTTGCTTACTTTCATCCATTGGTAGTGATATATGGTGATCATATTTGATATTTATATATAGATATATGGTGTTTCTATGAAAGAAATTTCAATAAATATTTGTTGGAGTTTGTGGCGAGTATAATGCAGTAACTGTTTCTATATTATATGTTTAATTAATAAATAGATGTATGATGTATAGATTCTGTTTGTCAAGCTGAGTTTGGTTCTGTTTAATTAGTAAATATTTGTTGGAGTTTGTTGGAATATTACTTAATACATGTATGATGTATAGGTTCTGTTTGTCAAGCTGAGTTTGGTTCTGTTTAATTAGTAAAAAACCCTGGTTTTCTGTTCCTTTGTTTGTACAGATTGATGATCAACTATCGAGAAATGGTTTTGATGATGAGAGGTTCCATGATATAGATGTTGATATTGATGAACTTGAAAGAGTTATGCCTAATACTGAGCTTGAAGTAACATCAGCTACTTCTGGTAAAGGTAAAGAAGTTATGGTTGATAGTGTAGTCAAGCCTAGTGGAGAAAAACCAGTAATCTTGAAATCACAAATTTGGCAATACTTTGACATTATCCCATTATCTCAAACTGGTGGAGTACGTAAGTCGCTGTGTAAGAAATGCAAGGTGGAATACCTTTGTTCAAGTAAGTATGGAACCAGTAATATGAAGCGACATAGAGAAAAGTATGCTAGGAGATATATGAAAGATGTTGGTCAAATGCTCATAGCAAGTACAGACGGTTCAATGTCTTTGCAGTCTAATCAACTTGATCCGATGAAATTTAGAGAGTTGATCACATATGGGATAGTTATGCATAACTTGCCTTTTATGTTTGTTGAATATCCTGGGATAAAGGCTATTTTCCAATATTTGCGACCTGACATACAAATGATCACTAGAAATACTGCTAAAGCTGATGTCATGAAGATGCATGCTTCTTTGAAAGGGACAATGAAACTTATGTTAGCATCATGTCGAAGTAGAATCTGTCTGACTTCTGATTTGTGGACTTCTGTTACTACTGATGGGTATATTTCTTTGACTGGACATTTTATTGATAGTGAATGGGTGTTGCGTAAGATGTTGTTGGGTTTTCGTTTTATGGCCCCTCCTCATACTGGTAAAGCTTTAGCTGAAGAGATTTATGATATTTTGAGTGATTGGGGCATTCTTGATAAATTATTTTCTTTAACTTTGGATAACGCTTCTTCAAATGATGTTTGTGTGGAGAGGCTGAAAGATAAGTTGTTGCAAAATAACCCACTTATCTTAGATGGGGAATTTTTTCACGTGCGTTGTTGTAAGGAGCAAGGAGCAAGTGCAACAAAACTAAATTTGGAAATATTCTGGTTTGTCCATTGATGATATATGTTGGTTGCCTTTTTGTTATTCTAGTTTGAATTTGGTAGTTAACTAGTTATGTTGTGATTCTGGCAAGAATGTTGTATCAATTTTTGATGCATTATGGTTTGTAATCTTGTATGCATTTGACAGAATTGGTGGTAATATGATTCAGTTCATTGTGGTTTTTTGTGTGTGCGCGGGTCAAACGGGTCAGACTGACCCACGGGTCATAGGGGTCAAACGGGTCAGTCTGACCCAACCCTTTCATTCATCACGGGTCATTTTGACCCGCGGGTTGACCCACCAACCCGCGGGTCAGGTTTGGGTTTGCAAACCTGACCCATACTATTCCACGGGTCGTGTTTGGGTCAGGGGATCCCTGACACGACCTAATGCTGACACGACCCATGGGTCGACCCATGACCCGTTTTGACACCCCTAACCATAATCGACCGAAACTGAACCAAAAAGACTGGACCGTTTGTGGATTGAAATCGATGGCCTTGCCTTAAATGTCTTATCAGTCCCGCTCTCAATTTCGATCTTAGACCATTAAGATTTAAGACTGAGTCGGACCATTAACACAGTTTTGTTATTTTTATTTTATTGATTAATTATTTAATTTCAGTTTTATTGATTACTATTTTGTTAAAATATAAATATATATGTCTAAACGGTCCAAACGGTCTAAGATCGAAAAGATCAAGATGGTATCAAACGGTCCCGGTCTTAAGACCAAAAATAAAGGATAAAAATTTTTGGTCCCGGTCTTAAGACCGAAAATAAAGGATCGAAAATTTTGGTCCCGCTTTTAAGACCAAAATAGATCAGACCGATTCGAATTTAGCTCACCCCTACTGCAAACAATGTTTTTCAACAAATCAGTTTTGCATCGTTGACTCAAACTGATGTACCTGTTGTGTCGTTGAACACACTCGTCGTGGCGTCGACTGGGGGGATAACCATGACTTGCCCAACTAAACTTGTGCCTGCAGAGAACCCGAGAATTTTGACGAATCCAACTTCAAGAAGTGGCAGAAGAATATGAAATTATATCTAACCACTTTGAACTTGGGCAAGATTCTTGACCGAAGAACAAGCGACTCAAGGAGAAGATGATGATTATGGATTTTTTTTAGTTTTAGAATCTTGGAATCATTATGATCATGGATTCTTAATGTTTAACCTAAGGTAATTGGAGCATCCTTAGTATAATTGATATATGTAGTACCCTAATAAATAATAACATAGCAAAAAAATATTTTTGACGGGTTAGATCCAAATCCATGATCCAAATATGTCCGCCTTTTTCACGAGTTGGACATGTCAACTTGAATTTGACCTGTGACTCGTATATTCATGATATCGATACGACTTGAACCTGACCTGGGTTTGGATCATTTTCGGGACAAGAATTGATAGTTTTATTCAAAACACGTACTTGTTCCTGAACACCCAAATTGTTGGTCCAATACATACCGTTATTTTTTTTTCCAGAGTATCCTCGAGGGGCCCCATCAGGAGAACAACATCATTGAAGGGTCAACCCGAAATGACCCGTTGTGCTTATTTTGTAACCCCGAACCCGATCCGACCCCGGGTCGATTTCGGGTCATTTTCGGGGCGGTCATATTTTGACAGGTCTATGTTGTTAGGTATGATAGTCTTGCCATTGTTTGGTCCTTTTTCTTCTTCCAACAACATAACCATGTGTAGAAATAGGGTTTACAATGTGTAGGTATGTGACATATCTTGTAAGTATACTATATTTTTTAATTCTTATGTGTATAATTTTTAATAATATAACCATAATTATTAATTACTCGTATACTTATAATGAAATTCTATATATCTATATTATTAAGGCAGAAGTGGTTTTTGTAACCGCCGCATGCAAATTGACACAAATACCTTTTAATAATCTAATTAGTTTATATTTATCATGACTATTTTGGTCATTTAAATGTCTTCTTAAAAATATTATAAAAAAGTATTTTCATGGACACTCGAACTTATGACCTTATAAATTGAAGACAAACGTATTAACCAGTTATACACTTATGCAACATTACAAATTAAATAAGATGATAATTATATTTTCTTTATCACTATCTCTTTCTTTTTTCTCATGCACCATTTTTTTTATATCTCTCTAACAAATGAAATTATATTTTCACTTTATTGGACATTAAAATAACAGTGAATCTAAAGACATGGATTATTTATAAAAGTTATAATATCATCTACAACTAAGAAAATTTAGATTGAACTAATATTTCAAATATGAATTATCTATTATTTGAAGCAATAAAAAATTAATATGTACAATATCATCAAGTTTGAAATTTAAATTAGAGTGGAAGAAGAAATTTCATTTATTATTTATCCAATTTTGTAAAATAAATTTAATTTAATTATTATATCTATTATTTTATAATGATAATTGTATATTATGTTCTCAAGTCGTCATATTTGTTTTTGGTAATTGTGACATTTTTAATGTTTCTACAAATAATTATATAGATTTTTTTCCTTCAAAATATTCTCTCTTCTTTCCAATAAGTTAAAGATTTTTTGAATTGTGTGCACTGTCGTTATAAAAATACACTTCATCTATAAATTTAAATAATTAAAATTCATCAAAATTGACTATATTTATATGTTGAATATACATAATCTATCGCGTGAAGCAATAAATACAAAACAATTAATCAAATTTTAAAGAAGATATTTGATTAATGTATATATTTTTTATAATGATAATTATGTATTATAAAGTATTTTCAAATAATGATATTATTAAAATGTTAAAAAAAATTGTAAATTTTTTAGTATTATTAATATTAATGCATAGATGATTCCGACTATCTAAAGTTGTTAATATATTATTACTCCAAACCAATATCATCCAAAATTTAGGTATTACATGTCGAGAAAAAAGTAACAAAAATATTTTACTACAAAATTAAAATAACTCTCGTGATGTGCTGAAATAATATTTTACGAATTACTGAAATTAAAAAATCAATATTAATTTTCAGTGTTTATTATTTATTATCTTTACAAAATATTTTTAGGATTGGTCAAATTTAGATTCTATGAGTATTTCTTTACTTAACTCTACATTATCTAAAATTAAAATATGAATTTACTTAACTCTCAACCCTACTTTATGAACTCTGAAAATATTAAAGTAAAATAACTCTGAAAATAAAAACAAATTAAGGAAAAAGTTAATCAAATATCTAATTTTATTTTTTGGGGTAAATCTTTATGGTAGTTTTTTTATGTTGTCACAATAGATTTTTTATAATCATCGTTTCATAGATATGGCAGTGAGATTGTTAAGAGATCTTAAGAGTATATTAAATGTCTTCACTGGCATGTTCGGACTTATGAGACAGATGGTTAAGGCGTGCGTCTTAAATTATAGATAGTAACAGCGCCCAGGTTCAAATCCAGGCGATGTCGGCAGTATAATAATCAAAGAAATGTTGGATGTCGGGAGTATAATACTCAAAGAAAGGTCGGATGTCGAAAAAAGATCGGATGTCGGGAGTATAAAACTCAAAGAAAGGTTGGATGTCGGGACTGTAATACCCAAACAAAGGCCGGTCGGATGTCGGGAGTAAAATACTCAAAGAAATGTCAGATGTCAGGAGCAAAATACTCAAACAAAGGTCGATCGGATGTCAGGAGTAAAATACTTAAAGAAATGTCGGTTGGATGTCGGAAATACAATACTTAATTTGTCCAAATATCGACATATATATTTTTTGATCATATTCTTATAAACAAATATGATAAATATTTATGGTGCTTGACATGTTGATATGAGAATTAAACATTTGATGAATATATATGAAATTAAAATATAATTAAACTTAACTTACCCATATTTTATAAACTCTAAAAATATCAAAGTAAAAAAACAAGAAAGAAATTGATCAAATATATAATTTTATTTTTTTGTGCAAATTAGTGAGAATTTCTTAATGTTGTCATGGTAGATTTGTAGTAGTCGTTATTTTATAGACATGGTAGTGAACGTGTTAAGATACCTTAAGAGTATATTGAATAGTATGACATGGTATATGAGTGAAAATTACTCATAGAAAGTTCGAGATCGAGCATTAAACGATAGTTGATGTTATCATGATAGATTTGTAATAGTCGGTATGAATACTCATAGAAATTAGTTCGAGGTCGGGCATTAAGCGTTTTTTATATGAGATGAGATATTATGACATGGCATGTGAGTGAAAATACTCATAGCATGACTATTAGTAACTATAAACAATGTGCAATGTCAACTTTATCAAATATCGACATATATTTGTTTGATCATATTCTTAGTAAAAAATAATTTTTAAAAATTACTCGAGCAACCGGGAGCAATAACCACTACTAAAGAGTCTGCCGGTTGCTCGAGTAATTTTTTAAACATATTTAAAACAAAATTAATTTAATTTAATTATATTAAGTAATTTAAGTTTAGTTGTACAATTCAAATCATATTTTTAATCAAATGTTTAGAGTAAAATTGGAATAAACTCAACGATGTACATTCATAATATGTATATATGTGTTGCATATATATATAGATATATCTAATTAACTACTAAACTATATTGAAATTTTTGTAATACACTTAAGTGTATTTCTCTGATGGCTATACTAGACTCTGGCATGCGCTACGCGCATGCACGTTGTCGTCGTTGGTCGTGCGTGAGGTTTTACGAGAACATGATCAACCCGAATCGTAGGATAATACAAGAATAATACAAGCATTGATCACTTCATAAAAATATTATTAATGTAAAACTAAAATTAATTTGCATAAGATAATGAAATAATAAAATTTAAAAACTCTTACATATTTTTAAAAAATTGCTCAAGTGACCGGGAGCATATAACACTTTCAAAAGGAATCCCGGTCGCTCGAGCAATTTTTTAAAAATATTTAAGAGTTTTTAAATTTTATTATTTCATTATCTTATGCAAATTAATTTTAGTTTTAATTAATAGGGTAAAATACGAGTTTCCCCTAAAGGTTAAGTCGATTTTAAGTTTCCCCCTTAAAGTTTAAAATTTTAAATTTTAGTCCTAATGTTTGGACACGATTAAAATTTCCCCCTTTCCATCAGCTGACCGTTTATATATAACGGAATGCTCCTCATGTACGAGGCACATGGTTTTTTAATAAATATAAATGACAAAATTGCCCCTCTTCGTCTTCATTTTCATCTTCTATGTAGAAAAGGTGAGAAATCTGGAAATGGTGCATAGCCACCAAACCAGAACATGAGCTGTGCTTTTTAGAAATGTACAACTATTTCAGTGGGTTTGGTGAATTCAAGAGCTTCAAGGCCCAAAGGTGTGCTTTTTTCAAATCTAGAGTGGGTGTTGTCTTCAGCGACATGACATTGCCTAGGACATGTTTTGCTCAAGAACAGGGAGGTTATGTGTTATTGTTGCACAGACGAAAGAAGAGTGACAAGTGAATTATGGGTAATTGGAGTCAGTACTCTGTTTTTTAGGGTTTATGATTCTGAGTTGTTGTCTGTCGTATGCGCCCCGAACTAATCCTCTCATACGTATGTGCCCCAAACAAATCCCTCTCATACTCGAGTTCATGCTCTCCCACCTTCCTCTCGTCGATTTCGTCCCCGCTCCAACTCGAGTTCATGGGAAAGTGTTCATTCTCCAACCATACGAAAAGATGTCGCCTTCCCACCCATTACTGCCACCAAGGAACGCCCTCTACGCGCTGGATAAGAACCGGTGTGAATACTCCATGGCTGGAGAAGAAGACAGGGATGAAGGTAGGAATGTTGGGTTGGAGGACAATTTTGTCAATTCAGTCCTTAAAAAAATGCACGTGAATTGCACATGACATCAATTCCGTCTAAAATAAACGAGCATTTAACAGTAAGGGGGAATTTTTTATCGGGTCCAAACATTAGGACTAAAATTTAAAATTTTAAACTCCAAGGGGGGAACTTAAAATCGGTCTAAACTTTAGGGGGGAGACTCGTATTTTACCCTAATTAATAATTTTTTTATGAAGTGTTCAATGCTTGTATTATCCTAGGATTCAGGTTGATTATGTTCTCGTAAGACCTTACGCACGACCAACGATGACAATGTGCATGCGCGTAGCGCGTGCCTGAGTCTAGTATATTTATATATATATATATACAGTTATAGTTATAAAATAATTATGAATTAAATATTAATCATAACAATAAGATAAAAAACTATTATTATAATTGCACGTACTACAGTTAATTAAAAAGTATAGTATAAAAAATTACGTTTTTCGAATTTTGATCACTATTATGAATACTAAAAGTCTGTTTCTCATCAAATATTTCACATCCAATTTTAGCTTTACATTTTACTATATATAGATTTAATTACCAAAAAACAAACCCAACTTTGACCGAAAATTAAAAAATAAATTAAAATTTTTTTTTGGAGCAAAAAACAAACTGAAGTTCAAAATTACGTCCATAATTAACAAATATTTGAACTGAATTTCCTAATTATTCAATTACTGAATTTCAGTTTGTCTTTTTCTAAATAAAAATAAAAAATGTTTTTTGATTTTCGGTCAAAGTTTTTTGTTTTTTTAATTAACCCTCTATATATAGGGTCACTCGTCATATGAATAAGGAGTGAGGGCGTGGAGCCCATGATGAACGGAATAACAGAAATCAAGTACAGGAGGAGGATTTTATCTGATGAATGCCGTCCACTGTCCAGTCCTCTATTCTATCGCTGTCGGTCTTCCGACCAGACCCCTGTAATTTGGCTGTCCATATCTTTGTCGTCACTTCTTAATCCTCCTCTTTTGTCCACGCCAGGCCCCCTACAAAACACATCGATTAATTAATTAATACGAAAGTATAATACATTACAGACAGACTTCATGCGTTGTGCTGTTGCACTAGGAATGCATCCGACTACTAAACCCTGCCAACTCATCGAATTTGCATAGTCTAGCATTAAAGCCTGTCAATTATGGCCAATATCCAATTCTTCTGAATCAACATAACAAACAATAACAATAGTCTGGCTGTCGCACCAAACAAAAATGGCAGCTTCTACATTCACCTTATTTATAAACAAATCATAATCTTACACAATTTTAGTTTGGAGAAAAAATTAGGTCGGATTCAATCCGTGGTCAAAGCTACCAAATTCCAATTTATAGATACATGATTAACTGTTGGAGACGAATAAACACATAGTTCAAAGGTACCCAATTCCAATTTATAGATATTAAACTGTATTGAATTAAATAACACAGAAATGTCATCTAGATACATTAACATAATAATAATGGGTTCAAAATGAGGTTGATCGTCCAGAAATTAAAATCAACCGATGACTTCACTAGCTAGTCTGTCTGTCTAATACATAAACTGCTTAAATTACAATAGAGATTGGAATCAGAGTGGCGCCACCGTACCGCCGCCACACTGCCGACGGAATATGCCTTCTCCTCCATCGGAATCAACAGTTTCCGTGTTTGTAGCAGCGACTTCTCCTCGGATCAAAGTAAACTAACCGATCATCGCCACGCATTTTTCTTTCCATACATACTACAATTCCTCTTTACGTACATAAATTCTGCCATCGGCGCAAATCTCGCTCAACGAACGTTTCAGTGTCGATTTCGGTATGCCGACGTGATCTTGGCTCCCAATTTCTCCATGCATCCATTCTGCTGCATCTCTACGGTGTACGAGCAAACGACAACCCCCCCTCGCTTCACCATGTCTATTGCCACGCCGGCAACCACCAAATCCGATCCGGTGGCCCGCCTCTCCAATTGTTTCAGTCACAGCGATCCTCACCACCTGAGCCAGCGGTCAACTGCATCGTCAGGGTCGATTACTGCGCGGCAGTCGGTGGTGCGGGAGCAGCAGGTGGTGGAAGTGAAATTGAACGACATTGTGTTGAATGGGATATCGGGTATACTGTACAAGTGGGTGAATTATGGTAGAGGATGGAAGGCGAGGTGGTTTGTCCTTCAGGACGGCGTCTTGTCGTATTATAAGTTACACGGACCTGACAAGATCGTCCTTAATCAAGAAACGATGAAAGGATCCAAGGTGATTGGGGAAGAATCCTTGAGGAGGATCTCCAGGGCCTCCAATGGCCGTCCCTTATCGCGGCAAAATCCTGTTGGTGAAATCCATCTCAAGGTATTGACGAGATTCATCTTCTGGGGATGCAGTTATGAATATGCTACCATTTCTTTCCCTGTGCAGATAAATGTACTATCATTTGATGTTCAGATGTTCGATTAAATTGAAACATACCTTGGATAATCTTATGCATCCCTCAAAATAAAAGAATCATATACCTTTATTTAGCTAGTAGATGCATATATGAAAATGCAAGGGCTCGAGAATCACCTACCGCAAATTCCAGGCTGAAGAGGAAATTTGTATTGATGTGATATAGTTCCATATAAGCATCCATTCTCTTGATTTCATGTCCGATTTTGATTACACGTGGTCTTCTCCTATCTGCATATTGTGTTGTATGTATATTCCAGTTTCGTCCAAATTTTAGTTTCTGCGTACTGATGCAGGTATCATCAATCCGCGAAAACAAGTCAGATGATAAGAGATTTTCAATATATACTGGTATGAAGAGACTGCATTTAAGAGCAGAGACTCGGGATGATCGGATGACATGGATGGAAGCCTTAAAGGCTATCAAGGACATATTTCCTAGAATATCTAACAGTGAGCTTATCACTCCAATTGACAACATAGCTGCCTCTGCTGAAAAGTTGCGTCACCGGCTTGAACAAGAGGGATTGCGACAAGAAGCCATCAACGACTGTGAACAGATAATGAGGACCGAGTTTGCAGCCCTGCAGCAGCAGCTGTTTCATCATAAGGAGAAGCAAATGGTACTTATCGACACACTGCGGCAGTTAGAGGTACATATGATCAAAATTAGAAAACAGAAAGGCCTTCGGAATTCTTCGGTCTGCAATTTCTCTGAAGGATTCTTCCATTACAATGGTCTTTAATCATACCATGTGAAATGTGGAATTTATTGCTTTGTTTTTCTTTGCACCACTGCTGTATTTGTAATGGTATTGTTTTTGTATAGGACATGATCACCCCCCCACCCCCCACCCCCACCCCCACCCAACTTATTCAAGTGTTTTAGAGGTAGGACTGAGTTAGGTTATGGCTCGCATCATCTTCACAATCTAACTTGCTCCTCTACACTCTCACCTATCAGAGTACGTTATTGATACGTTACGAACTTTAGGTAACTTTTGAAAGGGATGCATCCTATCTTGTCGAGACTCTTCAGTCTTAACTCTGTTGTCTTTTGACATACATAGCTTACTGGTGATCTTTAATGAGCTGTCACCCTTTTGGGGTTGATGGAAAAGGATGGTGCTGGTAAGATGAAGAGGACTTCGTAGACCTTCTATCTTTGATAGATTTGTAGCCTTTGATTCTTTTTCATCTAAGTTGATAGATGCTCGTCTATAAACCTAACTACAGGTGTAAAAGACCTCCGGCATGTGCTGTATTCTCTGCTAGCTGTTTATAGCTTTTAAGCTTCTCCATTAATTAGTCATTTCTGAGGAGAGAGGTTGTGCTTGGGTTTGGGCAAGTTTGGTGCTGCAACTTGATAGGACTTGTGCTGATGCAGTTTAAAGAATATGGACTGTATTTGTTGGAAATAGTTTCCTCTAATTAGCTGCTGAACCTTCCATTATCGAATTTATACCGGTGAATCATTCATTACCTATTGTTTTCTTTAACTAGGGTTGTAGTTTTACCTACAAACTACAATTTTTAGTATAGTGTCATTTTTCAGTATAGTTCCTTATTCTTGACTTCTGAATAAGTTGGAACATTTGGCTTTTGTTGAAGGTTGAGTTCCTTACCTTCATGATCAAGCTAAGAATGCAGCATTTTGTATCTGTAGGCAGAAAAGGTGGATTTGGAGAACACGGTTGTTGACGAGAGCCAGAGACAGCAGAATGACCAAGGGAATACTGCAATGAGGCATGACAAGTATAGTGGTATGATGCCAGTCTGTACTATATTAGAAATTTTGAAAATGCAGCTTATGTTGCAATGATTCTCAAATTGCTTAAATAATCATTTTATTTTGTCCTATTAAATTTGTTGAAATTCTCTATTTGTCCGTCTTCTTTCATGCTTCATTTAAGTGAGACTAAAATCTTCTATTACTCTTACTGAAATGTAGATGCAAGTGCAAGCGGGTCCGATGATGAAAATGGAAGAGTAGATGTGGTTGAAGGAGAATCAGATGATGAAGACAATGCCTTTTTTGACACTCATGACATTTTATCTTCGGGTTCTTTCAAAAGCATCGGGTCCGATTACAGGATATCCTTTTCAACTGACGACGACTTCAGTGGTGCTGAATCTGATGAGGATATTGATCCGTCGATCAGATCTGTGGGAATGGATTTTCCACATGTGAAGAGGCGCAAGAAATTGCCCGACCCTATCGAAAAAGAAAAGAGTGTTAGTTTATGGTCGATGATCAAGGATAACATTGGGAAGGACCTCTCTAAAGTCTGTCTCCCGGTTTACTTCAACGAGCCTCTTTCCTCTTTACAGAAATGCTTTGAGGATTTGGAATACTCGTATCTCCTTGATCGGGCAAATGAATGGGGGAAGAAGGTATGTCTTGCATTCTTCTGTTTGAAAGAAAGTAAATCCAAGTACCTATTCTTAGATTATTTTCATGAAAATCACCCGATCAAATTATCATATCTAAAAGTAAATAAGATCTCTAAACTATTTTCAGGGTAATGGGCTGATGAGGATTCTTAATGTGGCTGCTTTTGCTGTATCTGGATATTCTTCCACTGAGGGAAGAAGTTGCAAGCCATTCAATCCGCTCTTAGGGGAGACATATGAAGCTGACTTTCCAGATAAAGGTCTACGGTTCTTCTCCGAGAAGGTAGTATTTCTTATCAATATATCAAGAATTAGTCTTCAGGATTATTATTACAGGGAAAAGGATTCTTGGCTTTCTCCCAGTATAGATGTCAAAGACAATTCAATTTCCGATTCTTCACGTTCTTGCTTTAAGCTGTGCATGTTCTTAAAAAAAAAAAAGATTTAATTTCCTGACATCTGGTAAAGATCCAAAGACCAAACACCCTCTTTATTATTATTGTTTTTCTTAATTTATAGGTCAGTCATCATCCTATGGTTGTTGCATGTCATTGTGACGGTAGAGGATGGAAGTTCTGGGGTGATAGCAATTTAAAGAGCAAATTCTGGGGCCGTTCTATCCAAATTGATCCAGTTGGAACTTTGAGTATTGAATTTGACGATGGAGAACTTTTCCAATGGAATAAGGTATATTGTTTTTCTTCTGTTTGTGGTTGCCACTTACCCTACTTTTTGTGTTTGTGACAAGATCTATATTTTTTGCATTAGGTTACAACATCTATATACAACCTTATATTGGGAAAACTCTACTGTGATCATTACGGAACAATGCGTATACAAGGAAGCTGTGATTACTCCTGTAAACTGAAATTCAAAGAACAGTCAATTATAGACCGAAATCCGCATCAGGTACTCTCTCTCTCTCTCTATTGAGAATATGATTGTTATGGAAGTCACAATTAAGATGTTCTTTTGTTTTGTTTTTAATAACAACTATAGGTACAAGGTATAGTTCAAGATAAGAATGGGAAAACAGTAGCGACTGTATTTGGAAAATGGGACGAAAGCATGTACTATGTTATAGGAGATTCTTCTTCAGGGAGAGGGAAGGAAGCTGACAATCCGCATCTTCTGTGGAAGAAGAGCAAGCCCCCTAAATATCCTACAAGATACAACCTTACCCGCTTTGCCATTACTCTTAATGAGCTCACTTCAGACCTCAAGGTGATTAATTGAACGTCAACTCTTTTCGGACTATTCTACGTTCATTTAGAAATAATCTATCAAAGGCATTGTCATTTAAAAAATAAGTATATTGTAATTTCAATATGAAAACAGGAAAAATTGCCGCCAACAGATTCGAGACTTAGACCCGATCAAAGGTACTTGGAGATTGGGGAATACGATATGGCAAATTCTGAGAAATTGAGGATCGAGCAGCGGCAGAGACAGGTAAAATTATTACACATCCTTATCTGTTGTATAAAGTTAAGCCTAAACCCTGATTTAGGATATAGGGCATGCTTGGAGTGAAGCAGCTTTCCTCATTTAGTTCCTTCATGTCACTCACTCATATCCTTTTAGGGGAACTTTTGGCTTGGTTGGGTGTATGTTTCAACGAAAGAATCTAATGACACCATGCGACTCGTTAATCCATAAGGTTCATCCATTTTCTCAGGGGTTTTAGAATAAAAATACAAAATGTATGAGACATGGTACTGCTCCTACGTACATGTGGACCAAACATCCTACTCTACCATACCCTTCATTTTGTAGGGACCCCATACAAAAGAGTGAAAAATCTTCACATTTTGCTTGTCACACAAGAATCAACAAATTACCCCTATTGGGTTTGCTCGGTTTCACTGTACCTAAATTCTGCAGCAGGGATGAACAAGTCTTTATTGTTCTTGTCAGGCACGAAAGATGCAAGAGAGTGGTTGGAAGCCAATGTGGTTTTCAAAGGAGAAAGGAAGCGATACATTCCGTTACATTGGTGGATACTGGGAAACTCGAGACAAAGGCAAATGGGAATCATGCCCTGATATCTTTGGTCAATTCTCTTCCGAATAAGCTGCTGCTCGACTCATTAACAGTATCAACCGATCGATGGTTTTTTAGTTGAGGTACAAAAGATATGATGAGAAGAACCGAAACCATTATACAGTTTTTTATGTCTTATTTTTGATCTCTCAAGCTGCCATTGGTTCTTGGGGTCCTTGCTATTGTCTTCCTTTTGTATAGACACATTTTATAGATGAATTGCAAGCTAACAAGAAATTCAAGTTTCTCTGTATTTATGTGTCCTGCAAATTCAAGGTTGATGTTGTCAATGAATATTAATTCCGTGGCCAAGTTTTCAATTTTATCCTATAAATTTCATTTATTTTGTGTGAATCGTCACATCTCCTTCATTTTCATTATTGTACGTATGGAAACCTAATAATTTCTTTATTAAAATATTAGCATCCCTAGAAAGTTGACATGCGCTTGCGCGATAACTATTTTTTATATTAAATGATATGTGAAAATATATGTATAATTTACTTATTATTTATTAGATTTTTATTTTTTTTAACTATTTTTAATTAATAATAAATTTAACTTAATATTATACAATAGGAAAATAAGGTATATTTATAAATAATATTAACCCTATTAATATTTGTGTATAATATAAATTATTTTATTTATTTTAATATTATAATTTTATTAAATAAAATCAAGATTAAGTCTATTTATTTATAAAACTAATTTAAAAAATACATGAATGATTATTGAAAAGCAATAGTGACATATTAGTTAATAATTTTATGTTATTTTGTGGCTTTGTCACTTTTATTTGTTTAATATGTGAATGAAAAGGATAGTAAAAGTATCAACAAATAAAATTTTATTTATTTTCTATTTATAAAATATATTAACTATAAAAATATTTATCATATGTTTTTAATATATTAATGCCGATACAATACTTTTAACTTACCTATTATGGTTTTATAACTTCTATTAGATTTATATACTTATATAAAAATGTCAAAACATTATTCTCATATTATTATTATTCATTCATTCATATGCTAAATTTATATTATAATTTTAATTATAATAAGCTAAACAATGTTGATATGCAATTTGATAAAATTATTGTTTAATAATCTAAATGTATACTTAATAAATCTATTTAATTTTTAACTGCAAATATTTATATGTTCATACCTGTTGTTATCCATCAAATATAATATTATGTATTTTAGTATTTTATAAAATCCACAAAATACAATATATTTAAGATAAAATCATAAATATGCATGTAAAAGTAAATAAAAAATGTTAAAATTTTATAACTTATCTTGAGAGTAAATAAGAAGGTTTGAAAGATTTTAAAGTGATTTACTTATCGAGCCACTTAGAAGTGACATTTGTATTTTTGACATGGACTAATTAAAATTAATTATTATAACATTAGAGTGAGAAATTGTACCAAAAAGTTTATTTATCAAAATTATAGACATTCTAACCAAATTAATAAATACTAGATATCTGATCCGCGCTTTGCGCAGTAAATTACATATATTATATTTTATTTAGTTTAAATTATATTTTATAATAAGGGGAATATTAAATTTATAAAACAATTATATATATTTGTTATGAAATATCAAATATAGATTTTTTACGTATGATTTTTCTTAATAATAATAATATAACTTTATATTCATTATGATTAATATGTTGAGTTTGAAAGTTTTAGCACTAACAGAATAATTTATTAATAAAGAGAAATTATTTGAAAAATATTTAAAAATATCTATTAAATAAATATATTTTTATGTTAAAGGTAATTGAAGTTATTTGAAATTAAAATTTAAGAGACACACACATAATAAATATTTGAGCATTGAATATCATAATATATTAACAAATAAATTATTATTTTTTTTCGAATATTTGTATTTATTAATTATGATATTATGTGTTAATTTAAAAATAAATTTTGGCCTAGTATTAATAAATTTGTATTTTTACATGTTACTTTTATGTTTGAAGTTATAGATGTTATTTAGTGTTTTTTTCTAAAATAAACTAATTAATGTTTTATTATGTTTTTATAGTTAAGTTCAACATACTTTGTGATCTAGTTAAATTTTTGTATAAATAAATTGGTATTTTTTCTGGCTAATATATATATAGGTATTCATTATGCATTTATCTATGAAATGTTCTCTAATTATTTTAATTTAAAATATTTATATCATAAATATTTACTAATATGTTGTTAAGGCATTCTTTTCAACTTAATTCTTATGTTCTTTATTATTATCGTGTATTTTTAACGAATATTAAATTAATATATGTATTTTAATAATTCTAACTACTCTACTTTGATAGTAATTATTACCTATGTTGTTTACTAATTATGAACATATAAAAAAGATATATCTTTTAAAAATCAGTAATGATAATTATAATTTTGGTTCGTATGATAAATTTTATATTTTAGACATACTCATAAATAAATTTGTGTAATTTATTAGTTTTAATTAAAAAAATTAATATATTCAAATTAATAAAACCCTAATGAATTAATTTTGAATTACAACCCTAAAACCTACAAATATATATTTGTGAATAGAAAATATTAAAATTCATAATTATTAATATATATTTTAATTATATATATAAAAAACTAAGCCTTGATTTTTTTAAAAAAAATATTGACTAATTAGTTTATAATAAATGTTATACAATGAAACGGTTTTCAAGGTTCAATGTGGTGCTTTGGAGCAATTTTAAATTATCCACATGTACAAAAATATGATGTCACATAGACAATTGTAACATACAATTTAGGTGGACCAATATAATCGATTAGAACATTTCATTTTGCTTACTTGTCAACTTTATATACATCTTAGCCAAATTAATATATAGGTAGATAGAGATATATAGATAGATATAGATCATGATTTTGATCTTTGCTTTTATCCTAGACTAGTCTGAACATGGAAATCATTCTCCTTTTTCCATGATTTCTCAAAATTAAGCATTTTTATGTGTTTGCAATGATTTAAAATCGCTTTCGAAATCGCCAACGATGTTGTATTGTCGTCCAAGGTACTCATTAACATCCTTTTGTACCTTGTACCTTTTGTCCCCTCATCAGGTATATGGCATATGGCGTCGTCTTTGTGTAGTACCTGTGTCGCTATGTATCGTCCTTAGGAAGAGGTGTTTTTCTAGGGAACTATAATTAGGTGGGCCCTCTTGTACCCAGAAGCACCGCCTTTGGGCCTTATAGCTTGAAGCATCGCCCAAAGCCTCATCGAGTTACCCCCGAGTGGGTGTGAATAGTATGAGGTTGTGGGTATCATGACTCGGTATCCATCATCTGTCCCTGAAACCTAAATGGAGTGTCGCTCACTTTAGGTTTGTATTGCCTTCCAAGGGTGTCATATGTCCTACTAGAGTGTTGGGAAAAAAAATCGAAGGTCACGTTTATTTAAGAGTTGTCCAGTTGTCATTCTGTAATTGGATTGGGTCTGACATCCAATGATGGGCACACCTTTTCAAATTCAGATTTTCAATTTCGATTAGTGGGAGTGATTTTCTAGAATTTTAAATTTCGAAAAATTGGCGGGCTCTCCAAGACTCTTTTAAGGGCATTTTACTAATCTCATTCGTGGATTTTGATCCAACGGCTAAGGAGCAACCATGTGCCTCCCTTAGGAGACTCTTCAAGTCCTCCATAAAAATCGATTTTCCTTTCACTTATGCTCTCTCTCTCCAGGAATTGCTCATTCTCTTTAAAAATTTTGACATTCCTTCTCCGACCTCTTTTAGTTTTTTTCGATCACATTTTTCTTTTCGACATCATAGCTCAGTGTTTTCCTCCCCCTTCGATCATCGTCCTCAATGCCTCCTAGTTCGCTTAAACCAGATGGTTGGCGACGATTCTGAAATAGGTGAAGGGAACATCGTTTTTCCTCCTGATTTCACATATCCCAAACTCAACCTTTTGTCTCGCCACAATTTTCAGAAGGTTGTGACGGAGTCGGGTATGAGCGATGCTCATTGCCTTCGGTATCCCATCTCGTGCTTTGCGAATTTGAATAATCCTCATCCAACTCGTTTTTTGCGAATCTTATCCATTTCGAGCACTCCCCAGGCGGCGTGTCTTACATATCTCAAAATACTACTGAGTCGTTTTTCTGAACCAATCCAAAAATATATTTTAAATAATTATATTTTCAATTTTTACTGCACAATTATCGACCTACATATAATAATAAATAATTAGTTTTGTTATTTTGTTTATATTTTCAATAAAAATATTACATTAAAAACTTATTTTTTCAATTTTTTAGTTTTTTAAATCAGGAACCAATCATATACTGCCACATCATTTTCCGTTCAAATTTAACGGAAAAATTAACTAAGGTAACAATTTCCCCTAACTCCCCAACTCCGAAAGTATAGGTAGCACAATTTGAAGAAACGAAGTTCAAGTAGCAATTTGTAAAATGTTCAAAGTTGGGGTAGTGATTTGGTTATTAACCCAAATATTTAATAATATATTTTAAAAAATCTAATAATTTAAAAGTGTGGTAATCAATCTCATACTTAGCTTTTTTTTATTATCAAATTAGGCGTTTTACTTCGTGACTTGTGGTCACGTATGTTCGTACATCAAATCATTTGCTACTAAACATACAAAGGGTAGTGGTAGTCTTGCGACCCAATCAGTTAGACTCACTCCTAATCTCGCTTGCTTTGCTATCCAATTCGCACATTCATCGCTCGTTCTTGGAATAGGTCGCCATTGCACTCGCTCGACTTGTGTTGCTAGTGCTCGTATATTCAGTATTATCGTTGCCAATCTCCAATGCTTTGGGCCCTCCATAATTTGTTGGTGAACCGTTTGTGAGTCCGTCTCGATGATGATGCTTTGCCATCCCGCTTTGCTAGACGAACTCCTTCGTGTATCGCCATGGCTTCCATTGTTTCAATGTCGTCGCTTCTTTGCCTCCGGTTCAATCCGCCCACGACTCTCCCATTCTTGTCTCGTGCTACCACCCCTATACCGGCCCTTTGAGTTTCCTTGCACCATGAGGCATCACAATTTATCTTGATCGTGTCACCCGTCGGGGGTTGCCATTCTCGGTTCGGTTCTTCCTCATGTGGTGTTGTTGCTTGAGCCGATCGGTTTATACCTTTTTGCTCCTCGTATGCTTGCTTGGTTTCTATTATCACGCTCCTTGGGTTTGGTTGTTTCGCTTCAAACGCCGCCTTGCATCTTGCTTTCCAAATATGCCAACACGTGAGAAGTGTTCGGGCCCACCTTTTGTCGCTCGCTATGCTCCCCCTGCTTGTTTCCGCTCGTCGCCTTGTAAGCCATTCCACAATTCCAACCTCATTCGGTCGATGAACTCGCAACCCGCATATTTCGGCCCACACCTGCTCCACCCATCCACATTCTAAGATCATATGTTCCCGTGTTTTGACTTCTCCGCACATTGGACAACTTGGCGACACATTCATCCATCTACATGTCATGTTTGCTTTAACGGCTGTTGCATTCGTTACTAGCCTCCATATGAAATGTTTTACCTTAGGGATTACCTTTGCTTGCCAAATGGTCTTCCATATAGTGTCATTTTGGTTCGGTCTAGGTTGTGGTTCGGTTGTCTCCCTTATCTTGTGGTAGACCGATCGGACTTGGGGGCTTCCATCCTTTGTGTGCGGCCATATGTATCGGTCTCTTCCCTCATCCCGTGGCGAAGGCATCTTCTTGGTCTACAATGCTCCTTACTAGGGTCTCATTCCATGTGTCATTTGGTAGGATAAGTGCGCTTACCCTTAGGTCCCCCCGTGCTCTACTATGACATCCCCGTTCACTCTTTTGCTCTCCTTTGTATGTATCCATGGGTCCGTGAACACTCGTATGTCCTCTCCTGTGCCAATCAACCACATCCCTTCTCGCTTTATGACATCTCAGACATGTAGTACACTATTTCACCCCCATGAGGCTCGACCTCCCTTTTTTGCCTCTAGTAATGAACATCGTGGGAAGTATAGTCATTTTAGTACTTGCGCGCATAGAGTGTCGGATTCAATTATAATCCGGCTTGCCATCTTCGTTAGGAGGGCCGAGTTGAAACCTTGGAGTTCCCTAAAGCCAAGTCCCCCGTCTGTTTCGCTTTCGTTAGGACCTCTCATCTTCTCCAATGCATTCGCTTGCCTTCCGGTGTTTGCCCCGACCAAAAGTCCGCAATGAGAGCATCAATCTCATACTTAGCTTGCGGTTCCATACTCGTCATTAACATATAGAGGATCTAATTTTTGAAAAACAACCATGCAAATATTTCAGCACCCATAATTTATACAATATTTATTTACAAGGACCTCGGAAGTCTTATCCAATTCAAGCATTCTTTTCTTCTCTAATCATCAAACTACCTTCGACAATTGAATCGAAGAAGTTACCCAAGTATTTCAAACAACTAAGGAGATTAATTCTAGATCCAATCTCACCAAGCTTCAAAAACAATAGACAACAGATTTGTGATGCCCACCCAAACAATCTTGAAAAGCAATAGAGACGCCTTCATCATCATAGAGGTCTTCTGCTGATATAATGAGGTGATGGTGAAGCAGAAGGCGTTGTCAATGGCCTCTTCACAAATGGATGGTGTAGAAGCTGAGCTGCGGAAGGACGATCATTAGGGTTAACCTGAAGGCACTTCTTGATGAAATATTGTGCCTCTGTGGGAAGAGTATTGGGAATCGTCGGTAGCTCCCCTCTTCCGATACGGAACATTGCTTGCATCTATCATTGAATTCACAGTGCAATACAAACGTACATTATCACATGTTGATGACACAAATAGATAAATATATATATATCAAGAAAATGAGACAAGCTACGTACGGGCTCCAATTCACTGTATGGAATTTTCTGGGTTAACATCTCCAGAACGGTGCAACCTAGACTCCAGATATCCGCTGGTAGCCCGTAACCTGTGTCCTTGGAGTTTTTAATAACCTGCATTAGTGCAGTACAGAGAGAGAGATCTAAGTAATAGGACCCAAAACACTAAAACACCAGACTTTAGCATGCCACATTGATTCCTTCTTTTGTATTATTTGCTGCTTACCATATATTTTTTGTATTCTATTGCAAGCAATTTGTAGTGCAAAAAATAATTTGAATAGGAAATTTACAGAACCTGAACCATGATTCGATACTTTAATTGACGCTGAAAGCTAGCCAACTAAAATCATGTTGAATTTTCCTATAGTTGAACGATAGGAAGATTAAGGAGTGAAGGACAAACCTCAGGAGCCATCCAGCACGCAGTTCCCTTACAAGACTTGATGTCATTTAGTTTAGTCGCCTGGAGAAATACAGAAAACAATGGCATGCGGGGATAAGGAATGTGATGTGCAAAAAAAAAATACACAGAAAAGGTGAGGGGCGAGGAGGAACCTTTGCAAGACCAAAGTCTGCGAGTTTCACGGATCCATTAGCGTCCACTAATATATTTGCACATTTAATGTCCCTTGAATATCAAAAGATTAGAGTTAGCAAGTCCCAGTAAATCAATGAAGCAGCGAAGCAATGGGCAGAGGAAGCCCTTTAAATGAATAGCCAATATATCCTACCTGTGGACGACATCACGTTCATGAAGATATTTCAGACCATGCAATATCTGTCTAGTGTATGCAGCAATTGTTGAGTCCCGAAGATGATATTGGTGATAGAGGCTTTGGAGAGAACCTTTAGTGACCAGCTCTAGAAAGATGTAAAGATTTGATTCGTCCTGTCAAACCACATACAAAATCAATTTCGGTAAGGAAAAAGTTGATGCAGTGACAAAGGATCAGTCTCAATATAATATCTCATGTGAAATTAAAATGTAAAAGACAAGGATATTGTGTGTCTCACAATACCAGACAATGATTCTTGAACTTTGTCCTACATGGATTTGGCATCTTGTAATCACAGGTTAGTCAATTTGCTACCAAGGTCACACTATGTTTTTACCGATCTAAGGTTAAGAAACATGAAGATATGATAACTGCAGAAAGAATAAAATAAAATGTTCCTATTAGTACCTTCATATTTACTAATGTGAAATTATTGAAGAAGATGCATTCCCTGACCACTAGAGGTCTTAAATTTAAATAAAAAGAGATGATTACTACTCAGATAAGATCAATGACTTTCAGAGGACCTTAAACATCTTCTACATTGAGCTAATAAATGAATCAGAAACAGTACCTTATCCGTTCCATAGTATTGAACTATGTTCTCATGTCCAAATTGACTCAACAAAGCAATCTCCTGTGAAAAGAAAGAAATAACGAAAAAAGACGAGCAGAAAATAAGATGATTGGAGGAAAAAATCGAGGTTTTAAATTTAACTAGCTGGGAGAGCATATTATTTAAGTACATTAGAAAAAATCCGTACCTGCTCAAGCTGCATGATACTTTGTCTACCCTGGGACCCTTGATCAAGGAGCGAAACCTCTTTAATAGCAAAGAAGAATCCACCCCTGTATGATACAATAGAAGTAAGGATCATAGAACCAGTTAGTAATTTATAGGTGGACTATATAACAATCAACTCCAGTAAATGGCAAACAGTATCATTGTAAGCCATGAGCAGCGGTAGAGAACTTAAGAACATAATTCATAAGTGACAACTGAAAAGGAACATATTTAAAAGGTGCATAAAAGAAAGAAGCTTATCTATATGGAAAACTCTACCAGAGCGAAACTTAGTGAGAAAACGAATTACACTTTGAGGTTAAAGTGGTTAAATAAGATAATCAACAATTTTCTGAAATGAATAAGAGACGATTTTCACATTTAATTTCACTTTGATTCCCCCCAAGGCTGAGCCTTGTGCCAAAAGCAAAACCAGACCTTTTCCTACACTAATATGTTTAGGCCATTGGACATTATCTCGTCTTCTGTGCAATGTAATGCAACCCAAATTTCGAAATCTATGTTTCATAATACTTACTACCTAACAAAGGTACATCCACTGGAAACAGCAGTAGAAGTTCAAGAAAGCACATTATCAACACTTACTCAGCAATTCCTTCATAAACAGACCCAAATGATCCACGACCTAGAAGCTTCCCTTTTTCCCAATCCGTGATAACCCTTATGCATCTCAAATTAGGGGAAATGCTAGTCCTCTCTGTTGTAGAGCTTGAAGCATCGTCATTTGAAGTCGTGAATAAGCTTGATTCCTCCTCCACTTCTGTAAGTTTTTGGTCAAAGGCATCCCTTTCCTCTTCTTCATCGTCAGAAGAGGAGACGAAGACTTCCCCGTCCCTTTCACCATCAGGCGCAAGAGTTCTTAGTAAATCCCAAGTTGAACATGTATTATTAATCAACGGAAGTCTCATTGATGGTGGCGGTTTAAGTGTTGGAGGCCGTGTCCCGTTAATTCCACCAAGTTCTCTCGCAGTTGACTCGATCATCATGGCTGGAGCAGGACTTGGTCGAGCTAACTCAGCCACCTCCCTGGCTACACGGTTGTCTCTGTCCCTATATCTACCCCTAACCCTAGCTTGCGCAGGTTCCATGGCGTCGTTATTCTCAGCGTGTCCAACTTGTTTCAGCTCAGCTGGAGCACTTCCAGTGTCCTCCTCCCTCGGAGAATCAAACGGGTTCAATCTGGACATAGGCGTGAGATCCGAAGAAGAACGCATCTTCCTTGCCTCCCAAGCAGCTGCTGGGATATCAAAATCCTCGATTCCCTTTAACCCTAAGCTACGAAAAACTTCTTCGATCTCCCCTTCATCACCTTGGATTCGGAAGCTTGTGCGATCCCAAATTTCCAGTGATCGTGTGCGTTGGGATGAAGAAGGGGACGAGGAATCATCCGCGTATGAAGAAACGGAGGCGTCGTAGTCAAAGTTTTTGGCCGCATTTCGCCGCTCAAGCTGCGGTTTCCTTCGGCCGGTGCTGGGATCCATCCGCTTGTCCCTAAGAAAGTAGAATCGAGGCATCCAGAGCAGAGAGAGCTCGACCCATGAGAGAAAAATCAGCAGCGGTGGCGGCTAATCAACAGAACAATGAATATTGCCGTCTCTAGCTACAAGCGACAGAAGAATCGGAGAGTAGTCTTGTACTGGGGCTTACGGATGGGGTAGGGCTTCGCTGGCAAATGGCGGGCGGCAGAAGAGGATTGGTGATGTGGTGGGGCGGCGGTAGAGGAGGAGCAAAGTTAAATTTTGACTAGAAAAAGAGAACAAGGAGAGGAGACTGACTGACTGACATAGACCCGTAAAAGTGTGGAGGAGGAGAAGAGAGAGTGGGTATGAACGCGGTGCCACGTGGAGTGACGGTAGAGATGAGATGCAAATTAGTACGTAATTAAATTGTTTATTTGTTTGGTCAAAAAAAAATTGTTTATTTCTTTTTACCAAATAACTCAAATTCTTAATAATAAAATCATAAAATGACTTTTCAAATCCTTGTAAACCAAGTGAAGTTCTCTGGCCTAAGCAAAGCGCCATCCTACGTTACATTATCTACTATTGCTCACAATTTACTACGTAATATGATTGAACAAAACACAATAATAACAAATATTTTTTTTATCGTATTTTAATATTACAATACGGTACATATAATAAAATTGGACTAATAAATTTAATTTTTAAATAGATATCGTATAATAACTTTTAAAATTACATTTAGTTATTTAACTTTTAAAATTTATCAATTCTTCACTAATAAATTCTAAAACTTAATGTTTGAATTTATAATTTTAATATTATTTTATAAATTTTACATGTATATGTATTTATGTACAATTTTGCATGTACCGAAACCATAGTTATCAGAACCGGACCGACGGTCCGACTGGGTCTGATCGGGAACCGGACCCCTGTCCGATTTTGTTCAGTTAAAAAATCGTTTTACAAATGAACAGTGTTTGAACTGGGTTAAACCGGGCGGTTTTGGGAAAACTGGACGGTTTCCGGTTCACTTTTAGTTGATTTTTTTTTGTTTTTGGTTTTTTTCAATCGTTTTTTTTTTGTTCCGGTTTTGGTTTCTGCACAAACCAATTGGCTTAACTCAATTGGTTAAACCGGTTCACTACTATTGTGTATTGTGTTTGAGAATTGAGAGTAATGTGCGTTTGATATTGAAATTATGTAGTTTGTGTGTGTGAGAGACTATGTAGTTTGAGGTAATTATGTTTGTGTTTGAGACTATCTATGTATTTTAAGTTTTCAATTTTTTCTCCATTGTGAATAGTGAACCGCACACTGAACCGGGTTGGACCGTCCGAACCGTGAACCGCCCCCTCGCCGGTTCGATGGCCGGTCCGGATCTGATAACTATGACCAAAACAATTATTTTATTTTGGAATATCTTGTTTGACTTTTAGCATTCAATGATGATGCAAGTGATGTTTTTTAAGAAAAATGTAAAGTTTTTTTTTTGGTCTCTAATAGATAATACTTTTGATTCATCCATCATCAAAGTTTCATCATCCAAATTACAGTTATTATGAAGAAAATTTCTAAGTAAGAGTGGGGGTTGTTGAACCCAGTCACTTGGACACACTCCTAATCTAGTATGAATTGCTACCCAATTTGCACATTCGTTTGATGTGCGATTGCTTTCCACCTCACCATTTCGATGTCCTTCGCCTCGCATTTGATGTTGTCGCATATTTGGTTCAATCGCCAATGGTTGATTCTTCCCGTGAGTTGTTGAATTACCACCTCCGAGTCCGATTGAATCGTTATCTTTTGCTAGCCTCGGTCCTTTGCCAATGTGATTCCCAGGTGTATTGCCTGCGCCTCCAGGTTGTCGACGTTGTCACCTGTGGTGGTTACAGTTTGTTCCTCCAACAAGTATGCCATTCGAGTTCCTTGCCACGACACTGATTCCTCCAGCCCTCGTCCTCTGACACCATGCTACGTCTACATTGATGGCAATCTCATCTCGCTCTGGTTTCTCCCATCTCCTTTGCACTTGTCTCTGTTCTGGCCTACTGTTCTTCTTCTTTGGTAGCTGGTTGTGTTCTTCCTGCAGTTTTCTTCCTTCATCGGTCACTGCCTTGGGATTCGGTGTGGTTTGTTCGAAGGCAGTCTTGCATCTGCTTCTCCATATCAGCCAGCATATCCACATACAGAGCTCCTACCTTTCTTCCTTCCTCTCCTTGTTTGGCATTTGTTCGGCCCCCCTGTCGTGGATCCACTCTTGTGTCTCTATTTTGATGCCCATTTTTGTTAATCCGAGGGAATCTAGCCACACCGCATTTGTCCACCTGCATTTGAATATTACATGTTCTATATCTTCCTCCATACCACACATTGGACATCCTAGAGGGACATTCATATTCCTCCTATGCAAGTTCTTCCGGACAGCGAGAGAATTCGTCAGCATGCACCACATAAATCCTTTAACCTTGGGTGTCATATCTGCTCTTCATATTGCTCACCACATTGCTGTTGTTTGGTCTGCTCGTCCCCCAGTTTGTGCTGGTTCGCCGTCTTGCCTATCGCGTATCCTGTGGTAAGCCGATCGTGCTGAAGCTCTGCCATCTGCAGTATATGGCCAGATGAGTCTGTCGGGCCTCGGTTCCTTGGGGATCAGGATTTGCAGAATGCATGCTGCATCATTGTCGCCAGCCACTTCTTGCACTCTAGTTTCATCCCATTTTCTGTCATCCCTTATCATTTCAGCCACTCTAATTCCGAGGCCGGGTTTGTCTGGTTCTAGCTTTGCCATTGTCATGCTCGGTTTGGCTGGGATCAACTGGTCCACATGAGCCCTGATCTGCTTGTCATCTCCAACTAACCACAATCCTTCCTTTACCAATATGTCTCGCCCGAGTAGTATACTCGACCATCCCCAAGACGCTCGGGGTCCTTTGCTCGCCATAAGGAAATCGCCCCTTGAGAAGTATAGACCTTTCAACGCTCTCACCTATAGGGCATTCGGCTCGTTGTTTAGTCGTTCGGCCATCTTCGTTAAAAGAGCTTTGTTGAAGACCTCAAGTTCCCTAAAACCCAAAACACCCTTATCTTTAGTTTGTGCAAGGATGTCCCATCTCCTCCAATGTATCTTCTTTCCTTTGGGTGTTTGTCCCCACCAAAAGTTTGCAATCATCGAGTTAATTTCTGAACACCATGTCTTGGGTATTTTGAAAATGCTCATTACATAGGATGGAATCACCGTTATCACCGCTTTTATGAGTACTTCCTTTCCCGCTTGATTTAGTGTCTTGACTCTCCATCCGTTGATTTTTTTCTCTAATCATTTCATTTAAATACCCTAGTGCTTCACATTTGGATCAGCCCCATATTGTCGGCATTCCCAAGTATTTCCCTGGAGTGTTCTCTCTCGTTATTTGGAGTTCCTCCTCGATTGCCTTACATCTTTGCTCTTCTGTATCCTTATTAAAGAATATACTTGATTTCGCCTCATTTACTCTTTGACCTGAACTCAAACAGTATCTTGTTATTATTCCTTTAAGGCTTCGAGCATTCTCCACTGTCCCTTGTATGAAGAAGAGAGAATCATCAGCAAAGAAGAGGTGGTGGAGTTCTGGGCAGTTCGTTTTCCTCTTTAGACCTTGCATCCGTCCCTCCCTTACCTCCCTTTCCATTTGCCTTGATAAAACATCTGTCATCAAGATAAATAAATATGGTGATAAGGGGTCCCCCTGTCTGATTCCCCTAGATGGATGTATGTTTGGTGTTCGCCCTCCATTTACCATTACCCGATATGTTGGTGTCGTGATACATGCCCTCATCCATGATATCCATTTAGTCCTGAATCCTCTCTTTTCCAAACTCATCAGTAGGAAATTCCTCTCCACCCTATCATACGCCTTTTGCATATCCATTTTAAGTGCACATTCTACTTTCGTAGATCCCCTCCTAGTATTCAAATGGTGGAAGACCTCATGAGCCACCATGATATTATCTTGAATGAGTCTACCTGCCACAAACGCACTTTGATAGGGGGTGATAAGATCTGACAAATATATCTTCAATCTGTTGACCAATTCTATTGTAATGACTTTGTAAATGAAGTTACACAGACTTATTGGTCTAAAATCAGAAGCATGGTTCGGGTTCTGTTTTTTGGGTATAAGTGTGATATCAGTTTGGGTCAAGGAGAGAGGAAAGGTACTTGTTTCGAGGAAGACTTTGACAACCGTGAGAACATCCGGGCCCACAGTCTTCCAGCACCTTTGATAGAATAATCCTGAAAACCCGTCTGGACCTGGAGCTCTTGATCCTTCCACTTGGTGCACCGCTATTCACACTTCCTCCATTGTAACCCCTCTTTCTAGGCGCCTATTCATTGGTTCGGTTATTTGTCTCGGTAAACAATCCAAGATCCCTTCGTCGATCTAGGGTGTTTCGGATTTGAAAGCCATACTTAAATGGCTATGTATCTCTTGATTAATCCCATCATCCGTTGTAAGCCACAAACCGGTGTTGTCCATTAGCCTCCCTATATGGTTCCTTCTTCTCCTCGTTTGTGTTGTTAGGTGAAAGAAATTTGTGTTTCTATCATTTTCTGTGAGCCATTTCACTCTAGCCCGTTGTTTTCGGTAAAACTTTTCCCTTCTCCATAAGGTTCAGATGTGGTTCCTCAAGAGGACCTCCTTCTCCTTGGTATCTCGGTTCAGTTGTCCTTCCCCAATTCTCCTAAGCCGGTTTTGGGCCTTTCTCAATTCGGTTTGGTTATTCCCGAAATTTTCCTTACTCCACTTCATTAGCTTTCTTCGGCAATTGCCCAGTTTTGGCCAAAGTTGGCTCACATGGTTTGATCTCCTCCATTCGGTCCAAGATTGCCGAACCACATCATTACATTCTGTGTGTTCAAATCACATTTCCTCGAATCGAAATCCCCTCTTCGTTCTTGGTTTCATTCGGTCAAACATCATTATAATTGGTGAGTGATCTGATCCTATAGCCACCTCATTAATACACATTGCATTCGGGAACCGCATGGACCACTCTCGGTTGGTGCAAATCCGGTCGAGTCGTTCATATACTCGGCCGTGTCCTCTTCTATTGTTGCACCAAGTAAATCGTTGACCCTTTGAGCCAAATCTTCCATCTCGATATCCTCGATGAGTACATTAAACTCATCTATGTGTTTTTGATTCTTTTGTGGCCCCCCTCTTTCTCTTGGTGGTCGGTAATTGCATTAAAGTCCCCTTTGACAACCCATGGGTCGATCCTTCCATGCCCTATTCTTCGCAGTTCATCCCAATTTCGCCTTCTTAAGTTTCCATCTGTATCCGCATGTATCCATATTATGAAGATCGGTGTATCAATGTTCTTTAACCAAAGTCTAGTATCGATGATGTTTTGGTCCGCATGTAGAGTATGGATTTGGGTTTCCTCCTTCCACCAAAGTGCTAATCCTCCTGATGTGCCCCGTGGCTCAACATAATAAGCCTTATCTATTTCAATTTGATTTCTTATCCGCTCACAATAGGTATTACCGTTCTTTATTTCCATCAAGAATATGATCTCCGGTTGATACCTATCCTTGAGGTCTTTTAGATGTCGAACTGTCAAAGAAGACCCCAGACCCTGACAGTTCCAACTAGTTGTGTTCATTGGCCTCGTGTGGTTGTTTCGGGACAGCCACCAGAGCCCTGGTTTTCAGAATCTTGCTTCATCGTCATTTCCTTCATCATTTCGGCCCCCATGAGCCTTCTTCTTCTCTCTATCTTCTTGGTTAGTTCTTTCGTTATTTTTATTTTCCTATTCTTTTTATCCCTTCCTGTCTGCACACCTTCCCCATGTGTACGATGCCTCATCTCCGGTTCTGTCCCTTTTGTTCTCTTTCGGCCCATCTCCTCTACTTCCTCATCATCTCCTCGGCCTCTTTTCAAGGTCATTTTGCTCATCCACAGACTCAAACCAGAAGTATGTTCCATCACGACCTCCATGTTGATTGGTTGGGGTGATTCAGGGGGTGTTTCCACCAGGTAGTTTGTATTCATTGTTGGTCCGATTTCTTCCTCCTCTTGTTCTAGGGATTGTGGTAGATAGGTAATGCATGGGTAGGTGGTTTCGTGTTGTTGTGTGGGGTTCGGGGCATCCTCAAGTGTTAGCACCATTTTCACGTTCGGTTTCTAGAAAAAACAATTTGGTTCTCCATGTTTCAGGTTCTTGTAGATAGGGGTTATGGGGTTGGGGGATGGTTGGTTGGTGATTGTCGTCGTATGGTAGTCGGGGTGGGGTATGATTGCAGTTTCATGTGGTGGTTTATTCCGGTCTAGGTTCTGTGCCTTCTGGTTTTTGTTTACTAGTGGTTCAGACCAGTGTGTTTCGTTTTCATGTTCACCTTCAGCTCCCCTAGTGTCCCATGTCTCCTCTGTTTGATGACCTGCGAACACGTTGCTTCCCTACCCTCCCTCATCTTTCATCGGATCATCACTCACTTTAGGTTCGGTTTGTTCTTCTCTTTTTTCGCCATCTCTCTCTTCATTCATGATGTCGAACCAAGATTTCCACGGGTGTGATCTGTCTTTCCTGTCACTTACCCCACTTTCTCCCCCGGTCACACTTGCCCGATATGGTTTTGGGCGTGCAACCGTTATCCAGGGTCCGTACATGGTCGAACTCGGTTTCTCCTCCAACCGAACCACATCCTCACGGCAAACCTCGGTAGTGTGCCCAAGTTTCCTACATCCATAGCAATAGTCTGATAGGCGTTCATATTTGATGTTTGCCCATTGTTCGCTCCTTTTCGAGTTCGTCCACCAAAAATCGGGCATCGGTGGATTCTCTACATTGACTTTTACCTTCATACGTATGTAAGGTTTATGCCCATTTTCAACCTCATCCTCCGCTTCTACGAAGGTCCCAATTCTATTCTCGATTATTCGTGCACTTTCACTACTAAATTTCTCTAGCCCAAGCTCATGGACTTGGACCCAAAATTGCACTATCTTAAAGTCAATTCTCGCTATCCCTATGCTCAGTTCCCATTTCTGTATACTTAGGCAATGTCCTTGCACGGACCATGGTGATAAATCAAGAGTTTTCTTTCTATCCTCACTATTGGCAAACTCAATCTTGACAACCTTATCTGATAAGTCCGATATTGTGACTGACACATACCTTGCCCAGGCCAATTTCAACACATTGTGTATTGCTGATGCTTTGATTGATTTTTGCGCTACAATCGTTCCGACATATCGCCCGTTTCCCGCTAGTTGTGGGTTGAAAGGTAGCTCGATGGCGCGATTCTGGGGATTATTCATATCTCTGGTGGTTGACTGTGTTCCCCGAGCTATCACGGTCGTCGCACCTGTTCCTGCATAAACAGAAGGAGATCATCTGAAATTAGGGCTCGGTGAGCTATTTTGAATTGAATTTTGTTCGGATGGTTTGTGGATTATTTTTTCTGCATGGGGTGCCTCTCCTTGCATGCTTTCACTCAATGAACAGGTCTTGATTTGTTGATTTGACAGAAATAATTGATTTCCAATTATTCCTCCGATTCCACTGGGGAAATCGTTGTCGACATCCGAGGTTGGGACTGTGAAGTGACAGTTACTTTGCTGTTCTCAGGGACAAATTACACCTGCTCCTCCTTCTGATTGATCTGTGGGAGGAGTATTGATTGCTTGATTCCTTGTCTCTTGGCATAAATTGCAGCTCGATTTGGACTTGATCAGTTCCGACAAATTGTCGGAAGGAAAATCGCTCACTGAGGGTTAACCTAGGAGAGAGGCGCGCGTGAAGACAATTGCTCACGTGAAGTTGAAACTAAGGAAAAGGTAAAGTACTAGGACAAAAGATAAGATGACAATTGGACTGATAAATATATATATTATTTTGGTAAATTGACCGAGAAAAAATTAAATGTGAATAGCTCGCTCTATTTTGCTCAGTTATCTGTACTGTATCTATCTATCTACCTACCTATATCTATAGAGAGTATAAATACTCATATTAATGATAAATAAACTTAACGCGAATGATTAACCATATTATTAAATACACCCAAAGTAAATGATATTTGGTAAGTAGCCAGGAGGTAAACGGGTTCACCCGTCAACCTATCAGATTGGGTTCCAATCACTATATTGACTTGTGAAAATATGTGGGTTGGGTTGGGTTGGGTTGACTTTTGTGAATCCACGGGTCCGATCAACACAAATTGACACATCTTGTTGCATTGTTACTTCTATCTATTAAGTTATCACATGTCATCATGTGCTTATAAGATCATCCAATGCAATGAATGGTCTACAACCATTATTTAGCTTACTCACGCATGCATGCATACACAAATACATCCTCTTTAACCTTGGGTGAAGAGGGTTTGGAATTGGATCAACATATATGATAGGGTCGACAATGGTATAGTGAAAATCATGATTATCACCGTCATTTGTTTTATGATTAACCATATCATTATAGTGTGGTGTGGTTATGGTGATGAAATTTATATCCGTAATAATTATGGTTATGGTTATGGTTATAACATTTTAGTCATATTCATGGTTATTATATAAATATAATAATTATTTAATGTCAATATATACTAATAATAGAAGTAGAATTTCCACTTTTCAAATTTCACGACTAACTTCAATTAAATGATATTGATGTTGAATAGTGTTAATGTTAATTATGAATGGAAAAGTATGAAAAAGATATAATATATTTGTCAAAATTGGTAACTAATCCAACTTGTTTTGGACCGCTAGTTTATGATGTATTATGTTTTATTTTGTTTTTTTTATGAAACGTTATTTTTCTATTTAAATTGTCCGTGTGCATCTCAGGTGACCTGTGATTTGAACGTTAAAAAAAAATTCAAAATCCTGAAACTACCCTCCTCATCTTTTCTCTCCAGTTACCAAAGACCTTTTATCTCCCCACTTCAGCCCTTCTATCTCCACTCTTCTAACGAACGACCATGCCTTCCATAACGACCATTTTCAAGCGAAAGCGCCAGTACTGCTTTCCTCTCTTCTTCCAAGTACGATTCATCTCTCAACCGCCGACCGAGACGTTACCGAGGTCACCAGTTCCCCGCCAATCGATATTTTTTTATAGCTAACATGGGTGAAATCACTTGTCGCGTAATGAGGACTGCTAAGCACTTAGGAATTCGAACAGTTGCCGTTAATTTTTCTGCTTGATTTTTTTCTTGCTGAATTCGGATTGCTTCACGCTATTGATTCATGAAATTTCATCTTGTTGTCAGACGAGGTTCAATTCGTGTTTAATGTTGATTACATGACAACATTATTATCTAGGGCATATGGTATTGTTTGTGTTAGTTGTTTTTTTGGTCGATTCGATGCATGTAAATTTATTTAGTGTTGGTTTTTCTTTGTATTCAGGTATCACACACAATATATCTCATGAAATTACTCTTTAAGAGTTGTGTATGCCTCTCAAGGGCATGTGTTCTCGACCAAGCTAATTGTGGTCCTATTCAACCCGGGCTACCTTGTTACAATCCCAACACTCTACAAAATCATGCTTCATATGTTTATAATGATTATTACCAAAGGATGCATAGTATATATGAAACTTACGATTTTCAGGGAACTGCTCAGCTTACTACTTTTGATCCAAGTAAGATACTTTACTCTTGTTTCTTGTCTCTTCAATTTTCACTAATTTCTTTATTCATGTTGTTGTCCCTCGACTTGCAGGCACTGAAACATGCAAATTTGGTGGAAGGTGAGAGTGCTTGTAATCTCCATTCATATAAATCCTCGACATCATCGCTGGGACCCGCAAGTGCTCAGGTAAGATTTTCTCTGCCATCAGTTTCAAGACTTCAAATTCTTATGTCTGCAATATGTGTTATTGCTTCATGGATGTTGCTTTGAATGGTGTTCTTCTATCTAACCATAGAAAACTCATTTAATCCATCTTTTGTTCTAATTTTGCTCATTCTTGTAGCTTTGTTGCGTTGATTTAGCTCTCCCATTGGTTATCGATGTATGGGAATGGTTTTTGGAAGTTGTATATTGACTTTTGAGAGTTTGTGAACATAAGACTAAATTCTGAGAATATATTTTCAAATGTTGGATGATATCGCTTATACTATCATTTTGAGGTGTTATGTTCTGTTTTGTGGTTTTTGTGAACTTGGTATTGTAAGTTGGTATTTTGTAAACGTCAATGACAGTTAACTTGACAAATAGGTGATTATGTTGAAATCACATTGGTTCTGTGTGTATTTTGGAATAGGTTTTAATGTGCACGTGGAATTCAGTTAGGCTCTATTGGAAGACTTTTTGTCCACTTAATCAAAACATAGTACATCTACTTTCAATTTGTTAACAAAGGGTTTTCATCAAAAACAACAATTACAAAACGTATGTTATCACATACCAACAAATACATAAACATCATTAACATACTGTCGCTCTAGTACGCAAACATACCTAATTCAAATACACATCCTAAGATACTTCAACTAATAACCAATTTTAATATTACAGCAAACAGCAATACCACAAACATTCCAACATCAGTGATCAACATCATTTCCTTCCTACGAACAAGAACAACTTCGACTTCGATCTTGGCATGCATTCCTTGGAATTTAGTTATGGCACTCCTTCCGTAAATGCACATTGGGGGTCACACTACTTAAAATAAACACAACTGTGGTTCTGTAATTAAATTTCTTCACTGTAAAATTAGAGTTTTGAAGAGAGATTTGGGAAGAATTTTCAAATTGATACTACAATTAGGGTTAAAAACAAAAACAAATCGGCAAATATACATTATAATTGGGACACCCATTGTTGTTGGGAGAGTCAGAGATCCGAGAAGGAGAGGACAAACACTTCAAAAATTCGGGAGGCGGCGAATAATTCGCAAAGGTCACGAGGGAAGAACAAGTAGGAAAGAATGACTCCATATAACAACACTGAAGAAGACAGGGCATTTGAAGCATTCACACTAAACGAAGGTCATGTGCAATACATGTGCGTAGTTAACAAAAAAATTTAACTGACACAAACAGACTTCATCATAAACCAACAACACCAAACATGTTGCATCAAAAACAAACATTGTGTCACTTTTACCACTTTGGGCAAACATATTACATATTTTTCATACTTTTCCTAATTTTTAATGATGATAGAGTTAATATTGAATAGTATTAGTGTTGAATATTTTTTTTTGTGTGTGTGACATAAATTTTTGCATTTATTAAGATAACATGTACGATGATATATTGCTTTTACATCTGATAATGAGTATGAGTATCCGGATAAAAGCATGATTAATAGCCACAATTATTGTATTAAAAATTGTAATTGTAATGGTTATGATTATGCTTATGGTATGTAGTTTAAAATATGGTATGGTTATGCTATGTATCATACTCATACCATACCATGACATAACCATTGTTAGACCTAATATACGATGACGATATTACCTGCATTATGTAGCAAAACTATTTCTGCATAGTCTCTCACAAGGGCATATTCAACTTCCATATCTCATGTCACATGCACTTTGTCAACTTCAATCCATTTCTATACAATCCATCTTTGAACATTTCATTCTCATTTTTTCTGTATCTCGTTTTGAAAAAAAAATTGTGATATTAGTTTGGTCTCTTGCCAAATCTATGAACGTTTTGCATATTCACGTTGTGGTTGTAATAAACCCTCGCACATCGATGTTCCTTGATTATACTTTGGATTTGGAATGTGTTTTTCTTGCTTAGCTTTACAACAGCTACCCTAAATCCACATTGTTGTTTGCACATTCCATGAATCCAGTCAGAATAATTCTTCGGTATAATGACCTCGTAGCCATTTTCAATGCTATGTTTTTTTAATGCATCCCGAAAAACCTCACCACTACTGAACTGTGAGACTAAAGACGTACGCCTTAACCAACTGTCTCAAAGTCTGAACTTGTGATTGAAGGTATTCGGCATACTCTTAAGTCATCTTAACATGAACAATATACCCAATTCGAAATCAATGTTATGGTGAACAGTGTTTCGATATAGTTCTTGAGCCATTGTCCATTCGTCGTAAGAGTGTGGTTTGTGTTGTAATTAGGGATTGTTCGAGACAAGCTACCATACTAAGGAGTTGCATTGAACCATATACCTACTACAGGCCAAGCAACATTTGAGGTGGTATAATCTTCAATGTCTTGCATTTGTGACGTGGTCATAGTATCACTTGCAAGTCATCATTGTCCTCTTTAGCAAAACCATGATCGATACTGAACCAACCATCAATAATGTTGGGCTCTATCGTCTTTTTGTTTTTCGTTCCTTCTGAAATTATCAACATTATTGTTCATGTCTTAATCCACAGAACTGCGTGGTTTATTTTCAACTTTCACTCTTAGCTTTTTTCATTACGATTGTGGACTTCTTGTTTGTATCACCAAATCTTCTTTCATACTATCATACACGTCTTTATGCGTGGGCATCCATTCTTTTTCTGAACCTGAACCTTCCAAGTCATAGGCTTGTTCATTTAAATCGGTTCGACTAAGCTGGTCTAGTCCTGGTCTGATTCAAACCGGTTTGGCCGAACTAGTATCAAAACCAAACCAGTGTTTTTTGGCTTCAAGTTGACCAATTCAAATAGTACCAAAAATTCAGTTCAAATCGGTTTGAATCGATTCATTTTTTATACTGGTTTATACTTAAATTTAAATCAAACCACTTTAAACCTATATAGTTTTAAAACCGGTTTGAAACAAAATCAACTAAACCGGTCTGAAATTAAACCAAACCTAGAGATGTCTTCAATAAACTAAACCTAGAGATATATTGGACTCTCGTATGTTGATGTTGGACAGGATTTTAGTTGGTTGGGGAACAGATTTTCAATCAGCTTAGTATATTTTTTAGTCAGTTCAATGTGTTTTTCAGTTGGTTCAGTATTTTTTTGAGTCGGTTCAATGTGTTGGACACGATTTTCAGTCGGTTCAGTTTCAGTTTGAATTGGATTATTTCCTAACCAAAATTATTATTAAAAAAACATACCAGACCAGTTCAAACCAGTTCTGAATCGGTTTGAACCATACCATTTTTTTAACCTAAACCATACCAGTTTTTTTAGAAACAGAAAAAAGTAATGTTTTTTACAAACCATACCAATTCAGTTCAGAACTGATTCAAGGTTGAACCAGTTCATGAACAAGCCTACCAAGTCATAGTCTCTTAAATGGTTTATATCCAACTCATCCTAAAATGAACAAAGTGTAGATTTATCAACTTTACCTTTACTCTAGTCTTTTACTGGATTTTTTTTCACCTTATGTTTTTCTTTAATTGTGTCTTCCATTTTTTGGAAGAAGATGAACTAATTGGTAAAGAAGACTTTATTATTATACCGCCACCGTCTGATGATGAATATGAGTTTTGTATAAGGTACCCAAAGTATAATGTTAAAGCATACATTGTCCTAGAATTTACAATTGGTTTGAAATTTTATAATGCAAAGTCCTTGAGAGAAGCACTTCAAGAGCATAGTATTAGTAAGAACTTTGCATTAAAATATTAGGTCAATCAAGCTATGAAGATTTCAGCTCATTGTGCAGTTGAAAACTGTGGATGGAAATAGTACGCTTCAACCATGAAGGATGAAAACATAATGCATGTGAAGACTTACTACTCATACCATAATTGTGCGAGATCTCACAAGCCAAAACATGTGAATCTATATTTGATTTGAGAGAAGTTCAACCAAAGGTACAAAGATCAACCCTTAAATATGAGTTTCATTTAAGGTGATATCATAAGGAATATGGGTTTGATGTAAATTACTATTCAATTAAGAGATATATGTAATATGAATGAAATCATCTATGGAGATAATGCGAGGCATTTCGAGCTATTGCAATCTTACTACATGATAGTGGTTAGATGCAATCCTGGTAGCAAGATAAAGATTCAAGTTGACTCAACTTGTTTGAGGCCTAAATTTGAAAGGTTATATATATGTTTTAAAGCATGTACGTATGGATTTGTAAACGGATGCATACCATTCTTCAGGTTGGATGGTTCTCATATTTTGGGTTGAGTCAGAGTCAAAGAGGTCATGGAAATGGTTCTTGGAATTGATGATGGCAGATATTGGCACAGGAAGTGGGAAAAAGGATGGGTTGTAATGTTAATAGGCAGAAGGTAACTTATTTATATTTCAGTTTTTTATTGTATATGGATTGTCATATGGCTTGTTGATCGGTAACTTTCTTTGCAGGGTTTGATTGCAGTTATTCAAGAGTGTGTCCCGGGTGCTGAACACAGGTCATGTGTTCGACATATACATGCTAACAAGATGGATATGGGCTGGAAAGGGAAGGAGGTGAAGGATCTGCTACGACATGTTGTTTCCTCGCACACTGTCCATGGACACAATCAAGCTATGATGGAGTTGAGTCAGAAGAAAGCAGAAGCTCATGCTTATCTAAATCAAATAGATTTGACTACTTGGATAAGTCTCTACAAGTTCTCTTTGGAATGTCCATGTGAGCCAATAAACAATTGAGGTGAGCCAACCAGCAGTACCCTTGAGCCAACCCCCAGTAGAAGTTACATCTCCATGTAGATCTCCAAGATTTAAAAGACCCACATCTAATCAGCCATCCTCGCGTAGGAGAACACATGTAAATAATTCTTCCTTATATGGTATCTATTTTTATAGCTATTTGAAATTTACTTTTGTGTCTGCCTTGTAGAATGTAAGATTTGGAGGTCATTCAATAAGGCAGTTACGTTTAGGAGTTAGTTCCCGAGCTGAAGGTAGAGATGTGAGAAATACAGCCGGAAAGAGACCATGGAGACCATGATGCAACAAGTGTTATACGGATGCACAGTTAGATATGTTTTTCCTATTTTGTGTTAGGTTGAATGGAGTTGTTGTGTAATGGATTGCTCATTTTTTGTAAGTGAATTAGAATGACTCATAGAATACAAGTGAATTAAACAGACTCATTTTGTGTAAGGGTTATGTTATCTATAATGAAATCGTTCGTTATATATGTTTACAATAGCTGCAGATATATGCTTGATTATATATGAATTGAATCGTTGTTGGTTAAATGTTGAAACTGATGCTCATAAACTTCATCAATGATTCATTACACAAAATACAAACCAAACACCATTACAAAAGGAAATAGAGCACTGAATTACTGAACCCAATCCAACTTAATCTTTTTGGACTACTAGACATAACACTAAAATAGTTCACCGATTCAGAATCAACAAAACACTGAACTAAAAGAAAATAACAGTAGCGGTAGTAGAATTGCAATAACAAGTTGATACACTCTAATATTCTGCTCATATTTCTTGATACAGTTTGCTTCAAGATCTCACACCAACCTCCTAACTTTTCTTGAAACCCTCTTTGAATGGCTACACACATTCCAGTCATACCAAATGAAGAACCCAGAGCCAGATCCCTTCATATTAATATGCATAAACAATTTGAATATTAATCAAATATAAAAGAATGAAATTAAAGGAATGAGTTGACTTACATCATAGTTAAGACATCCATAGAACCGACGTCCAAAATTATCCCATGTCCAATACGTTTGACTACATCAGAAGAAAAAAAACATTTGCATAGTTTCAATGGCTGATTAAAAGATGTAGATGACGAACTTGAAGACATTGTGGAAAAGGACGTCTTCAGTTGGAATGACGAACAAATTTCAAAGGCGCTTAGCTAAGAGGGTTTTGGGAATGGGGAGAATGACTTCCAATTTAAAACCCTAATTTTTAGAAAGGGAGAGAATAACAAATGTAGCTTAGCTGAAGAGGGATGAAACATAAGTAATTGAGTTTAGGGACAATTTCGACACTTGACACCAAAAAATCAACACGTGAGTTACACCGACACATAGGTGTTTTCGTCCATATTTTACGGTAAATTGGAAGAAAGTAATGATTTGCCCTTTAAACAAAGGTAGTGGTTTTTGAAAAAAAAAATTAGGTAATGATTTGTAAAGTGGTTAAAGTTCGAGTAGCAAATTGGTTATTAACCATTAATCTTATCAATATAATAATATATTTAAAATTTGATTTGACTTGATTTATTTTTTCTTATTTTTACACTTTATATTAGACTAAATTTATATAAATAAGGGTTAATTACCTCAACTGTTACTTATGTTTGCACATGTGACTGAACCATTCAAACTTGAGCTCAACCGTTACTTATGTTAACAGATGTGACTGAACCGTTACTGCCACCTAACTGTTAAGTAGTCTAATGTGCTTGTCACGTGAGGTGGTTCTATTATGAAGTTCTGAAACTACCGTAAACACCTTGTCTACTTATAATCAGCTTGTTTTTAGGTGTTGGAGAAGTTTGAGCGCGAAAATTCTGGAGAACAAGGAAGAACTGAAGAACCTACGCTGCGAAGACAGAAGCCATGAAGTCTGAGGATGAATGTTGTCCTATGATTTCTGACAACTGTATAAAGGTTCGATCTCAGTCAATTTTGAGGTAATTTGACAGTGGGTAACCCTAATTCGTTTTTTTTGCAGTAATTTGAACTGTAATGCCTTATTTTCGAACCTTAAATCGTCAAATCTGAGGTAACTATTTGTTGTTTCTTCTGTTGTAGTCTGTACAAAACCCCGGATGTGGATTTTTTGACTGGGAAGATCCAGTTATGTGCCCTTACGGTCGGATTGCAGTGATGCAATTTCAACAAAGAGAGAAACATTTGAAAGAACAATTGGATGTTGCGAAAACCCGAGCTCTTGAAAGTCGACCCAATCTGAAGTTAGTTGCAGTGTTGGTAATTGTTGTTGTTGTTTTTGTTCTAAGTTCAATTGCGAAGAATTAGTAGAAGTTGGTTGTACATTTGTCTATAACTGAAGGATGAAGAACAATGTGTATTTTGCGAAGGTGGTGACTTATGTTTGTGGACATGTTGTTAAATGAAGTGTTATCTTTTCTGAATTGTTATTAAAAGGTGACTTAAGTTTCTGAACTGTTATTAAAAGGTGACTTACGTTTGGACATTTTGTTACCTAACTGTTACTAAAATCCAGAATACATCCGAAAACACAGAATCCATAATAATCCATAAAAATCCAGAATACAGAATACATCCGAAAACATAATCCATCATATAATCCCAAAACAGGTTCCGTTAAAACAGACATTCATAACTAACAAAATATGGAAGTACAAAATGAACCTGACTCTACTGTGTACAAAATTAACAACATGAGACACATGTGGTATGTCGAGGCCTCTTGAAGCGACATCTGTTGCTACCATGATTGGTGTGACTCCAGTCTTGAATGGTTTCAGAGCTCTCTCCCTCTCCTTCAAGAAACTGTGGTACTTACAAATTGAAGTTTATCACCATGTATAGTTATAGCTGGAAAACCATTATCAGACAACCAACTTTCTAAGATGTCTGCTCCCCGTTTTGTCTCCACAAATATCAAAGTCAGATCCCTCTGCCATAGGACCCGTTTTCATGTAGGTTACATAGAAGATCCATCCAATATCCCTTTTTGTCCATATCCTCAACAAACTCAACCTTTTGCTTGATCAAATCTGTGCTTGAACCAATTCTTCCAACAGACAGAAAATATAGTTGCACTCGTTTCTCTATATTTCATAAAGAAACAAAATACATGACTTGAATGTCACCTGGATCTGAATGCAAAGAAAGTGAATGAAAATCACTCTTACAAAGACCGATACTCTAATTTATTGGATCATCAAAATGCAAAAGATCAAAGATTAGTTAGCTATAACCAGTAAAAGAACCCATCTAACCTATTCAATAATAATAAAACATAAGCATTTAAACTGCAAACTAAACCGAACAACAATCCTCAAAAGTGAAGCTAGAATGTTCCACTTCATGTTCTCAAAAACAATTATAAGGCTTTCTTTTGATTGGTAATCATAGTGGAAGAAAATGCACAAACGAAGCATATCAACAGAAAACTCTAACCTACAAGCCGAACTTCAACATCAATCTCCAGCAAATCGCACAATCACACAGATATAGGAACATATTATGCAGTAATTTCAGTGTTTCGTACCGCACAGCAACATCAAAGTTCTAATCTTCAAGCGAATCGAACATTAACGCAGATAATAGGGTAGATGAACACAAACCGAAGTCGTAGCACACAGCAGAATGCGAAAAGCCAAAGAAGTTGCAGTTCAATCGAAGCGAAAATAGAAACTTACTTCCAGATGTGGTTTTGAAACGCAACGTCGCTGAGGAGGGGGAGTTCCGTGCTGAAAATCGACAAACTCTGGGCGGAATGAGGGTATAATCGTACTTTCAATTGCCTTCAAATCGTTTAAATTGGGTCATGTGCTTTGCACGTGACATTTAGACGGTAAGAATTGACGTAAACTTCACGGAGTAACCTTTCAGTCACATGTTCAAACTTAAGTAATTTCAGCGACACCAAAAAAGATGAGTAACATTTTAATCACATGAGTCAAACATAAGTAACGGTTGAGGTAATTAATCCTATAAATAACTCAACATTTTTTTATGCTCGTTCTCTAGTGTATTAATATTTTACTTTTTTATATAACGACTCGGTCAGTCGGTCTAAAGCGCCTTGAGCGATAGCCGACCCGATAAACCCAATGCTGCAATTTTCCGATTTTCTTCTCAAAGTCGCTTCGGTATTTTCGTAACCTTCCAAAAATATCGTTGCCTTCACCACATCCGGAAAACGATGGGTTCGATCGATCCACCGAAGAGCGAACAGAACGGGACGGCAAAAATCTCCGGCGATGGCGTCCAGGTATCATTCTCTTCCGACGCTATACTTCCTCCTTCGGCGGAGCAGTCCAACGGAACCCTACCGGACTATGATTCGTTGAAGAAGAGGAGGTCGAACGTGCTCCCACTTGAGGTCGGCACACGCGTGTTGTGCCGATGGAGGGACTCAAAATATCATCCTGTAAAGGTGATTGAACGACGCAAGCTGAGCCCCAGTAACGATTACGAATATTATGTGCACTACACTGAATGTAAGAATCCCTAATTGTCTCTTTCTTTCTTAATTTCAATTGATCTGGAAGTTTAGTTGGGGGACTCCTTTTTGGAGATGCATGGCGGGACCTTTTTGTAGGAAGAGGCAGATCTAGGGTTTAATTGGTATTCCTGATGGATTATGCTCTTTAGGGTTGACGGAATCTATAGGCTATAGCAGGCACTGATGTGTAGAATATTGAAATTGGTCAATGATAGCTAATTATATTTAGCTGAAATGAAGTTCTGCAAATGGATTCACTCTTTAATGGTTTAGCTTTACATTTTAGACGCATGTTGATTCTTATTATCGTAATTTTGGCAGTCAATAGGAGGCTTGATGAATGGGTGAAGCTTGATCAGCTTGATCTTGAGTCTGTGGAGACTGTTGTTGATGAGAAAGTGGAAGATAAGGTATCTCCTGTTATCCTTATGGAAAGCTTTCTCTAACAATTTTACCGGTTAATATAATATATTTTTTTGCCTTTTTGATTATGCCTGATTTGTAGGTCACTGGACTGAAGATGACACGTCATCAGAAGCGGAAGATTGATGAGACCCATGTTGAGGGCCATGAGGAGCTTGATGCTGCTAGTTTGCGCGAACATGAAGAATTCACCAAGGTGAAAAATATCGCTACTATAGAGCTTGGAAGATATGAAATTGAGACATGGTACTTCTCTCCCTTCCCGCCTGAGTACAATGACTGCTCCAAGCTGTTCTTTTGTGAGTTTTGTCTCAATTTCATGAAGCGCAAGGAACAACTGCAAAGGCATATGAAGAAGTGTGATCTGAAACATCCTCCCGGTGATGAGATCTACCGATGTGGTACATTATCGATGTTTGAGGTGAGCAATAATTTAGTGATTCCTATCTTTATTTCCTGAGATGCTCCTTTTACTTTTCCTGTTGAATGATGTGCTATCTTTGACTGCTTACTTTCAGGTTGATGGTAAGAAGAACAAGGTTTATGGACAGAATCTTTGCTATTTGGCGAAGCTATTTCTTGATCACAAGACTCTTTACTACGATGTTGATCTTTTCCTCTTCTACATCTTGTGCGAGTGTGATGATCGTGGGTGTCACATGGTTGGATATTTTTCGAAGGTAAGAATCACTCCGGTTAGCATGATTGTCAAACTTCAGAACTGTTAATGTAGTTGTTTCGTTTCTTCCTAGACCAGTTAGAGTTAGTTGAGTGGCTATAGAGAGTAGGCTATGTAGACTACTAAATACATCTTCTTGCATGTCATATTCGTCTGTTTTTTTTCTTCTTCAGGTTGTTTTTTGTGGGATCTTTAATCATTAAAATTTAGAAGGCAACTACTGTTTGGTTTCCAGTTTTAGTTCTTTATGATCTTGAATTCTGGACCTTGCATATCCCCAATTTCTGCAAGCCATGTAAAAATTTCTTGCAGTAACATTAACATATGTCAGCTAAGATGATTTCTCCCATGCAGGAAAAACATTCTGAGGAATCCTTCAATCTTGCCTGTATCCTGACACTTCCACCTTATCAAAGGAAAGGCTACGGGAAATTCTTAATAGCCTTCTGTGAGCTCTCTGGACTTCCATTTATTTCTCTTTCTTATCGATGCTTGTATCTCTTATTGATTTATCTTCACCGAGTGTCTTTATTGAACTACCTAACCAAGAACTTACCAATTTCCGAAGAATATTACTTATTGATCACTCTTTTCGAGTGTGGATGATGTTTTCATTTGGAAATTTCATTAAATCCCCTAGGTAACGACATCAAGAAGCACTGCTCTATATTTGTTCTTGTTTGATTTTTTGTGATGTAATTACTGATTTGTAATGAACAGCATATGAACTTTCCAAAAAAGAATGCAAGGTCGGGACACCAGAAAGGCCCCTTTCTGACCTTGGGCTGCTGAGCTACAAAGGTTATTGGACTCGAGTTCTTCTGGACATCTTGAAAAAGCACAAGGGCAATATATCCATCAAGGTATTTCACTTTCACCTCAATGAAGTTCAGAATGCTACGATTTTGAAGACTGGAGTTGAATTTTTTAAACAGCTTGACGTGATAAATTGGTACCTGTTTATACTTGCAGGAACTAAGCGACATGACCGCTATAAAAGCGGATGATATACTGAATACCCTTCAGAGTCTGGAGCTGATTCAGTACAGAAAAGGGCAGCACGTGATCTGTGCTGATCCAAAGGTGTTGGACCGACATTTGAAGGCTGCAGGTCGTGGGGGTCTCGAGGTTGATGTGAGCAAATTGATTTGGACTCCATACAGGGATCAAGGTTGAGATAACACTCTGTCGATCAAGCCCTTTCAATATTCTTCACGTGCATTCCGTTTGTAACAAAACTTACTAAGTAGGAAAAGCAGAGATCGTTGGTAGATGAAGAGAGTGGAGCACCAATGTAGCAGATGTGTTTTGCTTGGATCACTCTTCTTTTTTGGTGTACATAAAATATAACAAGTCAAGTGTGCTTAGTTCCTGTCTTTGATTGAGTAGGGCGGTTGGTATTTAGGGTGCCGGTTACATGGTCCGTCTGAGGAACACCATTTGAAGGCATAATTCAAGTTGTTAGAGCTTGGGAGAGAGAGGACAAACAAATTTGGATGGATCTCCCCCAATTTTAAATATATCTTTATACTACTAGTCTTTCGTAACCATATCAAAAAACACATCTAGCGAGTTCCAACCATTGAAGTGTTTTTGGTTATGAAATTACAGAAAGAAAAACAGTATCTGAGCCGAAAGTGATTATATATGAAGCATATATACAATATGTCTCTGTGTTTAGTTTGATGACAATGTGTTACACTTACATGTTCTTTGTGTAACTGTTTGTCTATCGGCAGCATTATTAAAAATGGGTAAGATGAGATCCTTAAACTAAATATAGCTTTATTATCTGTTGAATTGAAGTGGATCTTCTCGACTCTACGTATTCAAATCGATCCTTTCACTTTTTACTATTAAAATAAATTTTTAATTACTGACCAATGAGGGCAATGAGCATGAGCTCCTTCGTTTGAGCTGCCACGGTCAAATCCTAACCGTTCCCAAGTTTCAAAATGTCCCAACTTCCGCCGCCAGTCGCCACGCCCCCCTCTCTGTCCTCTCCAGCGTCTCTTCAGTTATTAATTAATGGGTCGTGTATTGGATGGAGAAAGGAAGCAGACAGCGACAGCTAGGGGGAGGGTAGTTTCGTAATCTTAAGATGGACAGACAACAGAACCTGTTTCTAATACGGTGTTAGTCTAGTGGTTAGGTACTATTATAGTATTATGTATTAATACTCTATCTGGTCCAAAATCATAATTATAAGTTCTATTAATTACAATAGTAATTTAAAAAATATCATTATGATGATAAAATTGTAGATTTGTACATTTAGATAAAATTCACAGTTATTGAACTCAAATTTTTATATTGGTTATGTAAGATAACGAATAATTCACTATAAAGATTCACTTTATTATATTATTCTAATATATATATATATATTAAATTTGACGTATTACAATAAATAATTATTATTTTGTACGGTTTCACAATTCAAAAAGGATTTCTATTATACACTTTAATTTATGTATATTAGTATTTGAAATAAAATATATATGCAATTGAAAGTAATTTTTTTTGCATAAAGTAATATAATTTTTTATTCAAATAAAATTTGCATTAAGTGTGAATAAATAATTAATAATATGCATGACTAAGTAATAGGGTGAGCTCTAGCGGGACGGGACAAACTTTTTTAGAGAAAATAATATGAGCTCAAAATTTCGGGTCTTATTACTGGAGGATCGAGACCGATTTCTTCCAAAAAAAACGCATGAGTCGATCTTACTTGACTCAGGTCGATCTCGGTCTTGTGTCGACATTTTGGGGTCAAAAATGGAATCGACAAAAACTAAGTAAATGGAATCGGCAAATGGAATCAAATTAAGTACAGATCAAGCCTCAACCCAAACAAAGTACTCAATCATATTCATTCTTCAAATTAATAGTAAATGGAATCGAGAAAAACTAAGTCGAGACTAAGAGACATCTATCAACCTCCACTCAGAGTAAATGATCATTGTTCAAATTAATAGCAAATGAAATCGACAAAAAGCCCAAAACTAAGAGGCATCTTGATCTAGCGAAACAGAATGGAAGAGCCGTTACCTAATCCAACGTGACATAATCCAGCGAGGTGTAAACGGAATGGAAGAGTTGTTAATGAAACCCTAGAGAAAGCGTGACCTAATCCAGCCGCCAGCGAGTTGCGACGCTGAGAGCCTGAGACGCAGACAGAACTGAGACGCTAAGAGCTTGAGACAGAATGGAAGAGTGTGGCCTAATTCTGTCATTCATTGAATTTAGGGGTTCATATGCATAATGAAGTCGGGCCAGACCGGTCCTTTCGAATTTCCCCCCGTCAATTCCTTTGAGTTTCATTCTTGCGAACGTACTCCCTAGGTGGGATACTTAACGCGTTAAGTACAACATTGCACGAGTCGATACACACATCGGCTAGTATCCATCGTTTACGGCTAGGACTACTGGGGTATCTAATCTCATTCGCTCCCCTAGCTTTCGTCTCTCAATGTCAGTGTCAGTGTCGGCCCAGCATAGTGCTTTCGTCGTGGCTCCGATCTTGAAAACCGACATAGTTCGTAACAAAGAACTATTGAGGGTTCAAATCCTCTCTCTCTCATTTTCTTCGGTGAATATATTGTTTTATGGGGTTTGCCTGACTTTTTAGTATCATAAAATGAAGAAAACAAAAAGTTTATGAGCTTGGCTTGCTGGGAAAAAAATCGCATGTACGGTCTCAGTCTTAAGCTCGGGATAGACTATTCGAGACAGTCTCAGACCGTTTTTTTTTCTCGAAAATTCGGTAAATATATATATATATTATGGATTGAAACATATCTTATCACTTCTCTTCTTTTTTATAGTTTATTTTTTTTATTATAACTTATTAAAACCATATATTATTAACTATTAAAGAACACATCTAAATTTTGACAATAAGTTATTGCAAAAAATTCATAACACGAGTGGAGTGAATGTTATGTTTCGTTTTTTCAATGTTTTGTTTGATTTTGGCCAAAAAAAAAATTGTTTTGTTTGATTAATTAATTATAACACTATAAAGATTCACTATTAAATTTGACGTATTAAAATAAATATTTTCTTTACGGTGTATAAAAAAAATTATATTATACACTTTAATTTATGTATATTAATATTTAAAATATATATATAACGTAGTTGAAAGTATTTTTTTTGTGTGTGCATAAAATGAGAGTTATAAATTATATGGTTTTTTATTTAAATATAACCTGTTCTGCTTTTTTTTTTTTATAGTTTAATTAATTTATTATTACTTATAAAAATCACACAGATTATTAACTATTAAACAACACATCTAAATTGGCCAAAACAAAAAAACATCTAAATTATGACAATAAGTTATTGCAAAAAGTTTATGATACCAGTGAATATTATATTTATTTTTTCAATCAATTGTTTAGATTAATTAATTGTAACACCAATGTTGAATGTTGATCCATATCCGCTCTATGTTCCTTTCCACAAGAGTTAACAAAAACAGGTCTTGGTCGGTCTGGTTCGTTATTGAGACTAGGGTCGTATTTTTCGGTCCTCTAGTTTCGGTCTTGAGACCGAGACCGGGACCGTTATGGCCTTTTCAATGGTCTTGGTATTTTCGGAGAAAAATTGGTCTAGATTGTTTGGACTATTTGAACCGTTTAAATAAATAATATATACATTTATGTAATTTATATTATTTTTTATTTTATAAGTGTTATTTTCTAAAAGAAATAACAGTAAATTTAAATAAAATACAAAAAATAAATATTAATTTAATTAATATATAAAACAAAAAATAATTTAACAAAAATAATCAGTCAAACATAATTTAATTAATAAAAAATAGTTTAACATAAATTATATTTTAAATATAACATTGAAAGACATACATATAATTATAAATATTTTTTTAATCTAATCAATAAATGGACCGTTAAAATTTTATATAAAAATATGTTTTTATTTTTTCTATTATCAATTTGAATTTTGTTACTTCTTTATAAAAATATGTAATAGATTAAAGTAATATTTTGTTCAATTGACATGAGTTCGTTCTAAATCGAAATCAAACAATTAAACCGATTTTTTAAAAATCATTTCGAAATCAAAATAATTATACTATACTCTCCAATATAATCTAATATCATAATATACAATTATATAAATTACTCTAATAGGATAGTATATAATATTAATAATTTATTATTCATTGAAATAATTTTCGTTCAAATTATATTATAATTTTTACTTGAGCGTTCTTTTATAATTAATTCAATTGAAATAAGTTAAATATGTCGCTCAAAGGTGTCACATATATAATAATTCACTAGAAAATAGTTAACGGTCTCCAATGGTCCCCATGGTCTTAACGGTCTAGTACTAAAATAAGATCAAGACCGAAAAAGATCAATAAGTCAAGACCATTGGTTTCGGTCCACAAATGGTCTAATCGTTTTGGTCTGGTTGCGATCTTTATGGTCTACTCGTTCACCCCTACCTTTCTACTTGGCCAATAAGGACTCCACTCCGCCTTAATATAATCTCTTAACCAACCCCTATTAATCATTCTTCACAATAATTTCTATGAATTGGAAATCACATCTAACTACATCCCCAAACCATCTCATCCACCACTACTCAACCCAACTCTCACAATCTTGAGCCACCTATCCCAAGAGCCACCACAACATACCAATAAACGAAATCTGCAACCCGTCCATCATCATTTTTCTCTATTACAGGTCAACTAGGCAAGACCCTTACACCCATCAACGAACATTACTACCTTGAGTTCCCTTCATTGGTGATGTCTCCCTTCATCAACCTGGTTAACCTAATCCCACCCAAACCGGCCTAATGCTAATCTCATGCCTCAAGAAAATGTTTTTAAAGCGAAATAATATATATGAAGATGCTTTATGGTCTACTCGTTCACCCTACCTGTCCACTTGGTCAATAAGAACTCTACTTCTCCTTAATATGATCTCTTAACCAACCCCTATTAATCATTCTTCACAATAATTTCTATGAATTGGAAGTCACATCTAACTACATCCCCAAACCATCTCATCCACCGCTACTCAACCCAATTCCCACAATCTCGAGCCTCAACTATCCCAAGAGCCACCACACCACAACATACCAATAAACGAAATTTGTAACTCACCCATCATCACTTTTCACCCTGACGGGTCAACCATGCAAGACCCGTACACCTATCAACGAACATTACTACCTTGAGTTCCTTTCACTGGTGATGTTCCCCCTCATCAACCTGATTAAGCTAATCCCACCCAAACTGACCTAATCTCAAACTTCAAGAAAATGTTTTAAAGCGAAATAATATACATGAAGATGACCCGTCTGAGAAGGCCAAAAGAACGTACTAATCCCCTCCCGGTAACTCCTCATGACTGTATAGTTAATGACAAAACAAAGAGGGATGATACCAAATATTCAGGGTAAACACCTAGAAAATCTTTTAATTGTTTCACAAAGGACAAAAAAATTGACCAAGTAAAAATATGAGAAAAAACAAGTCTGAAGAAAAAAACTAATAAGGATTCTGGTGGTTGTATTTCAACGGTCGGTCGCGTACACCAAAATGAGTGTCACCTAGAGAGTACGATATCAAGGAAAACAAAGAATAAGGTTGGGTAACTGGGTTTCACGTCCTTCAACCTCTATTTTAGTTCTTATTAATGTAGATTGATAATAAAGTTTTCTCTTGCCAATAAAAAAACACAATATTTAGAAGAAAGAAAGATCAATTATTCATTTAGAATTTTTCAATATAGTTTTTTTTAAGTAAGTATAATTAAAAATTTTTTTCGAAAAGCTAGTATAAAAAAATTAGAAAAATATACCTACGCGCACTTTGAGAATACACATAGATGCACACCACACCACTCATGGCACTATGTTAGGATGTGTATTTGTTTTTGCATATCGTAGTTGACTTAACTCAATCGTCTCCTTCGGGACACTCTGAAAGAGACCTTTGCTGAAACTCTACCCTAACTTGATATATGAAAATTTGACTTCAATTTTTTAATGAGTCGAAACTGAATATCGTTAATGACGAAATTCAATTATCTACCTACTCTATTTAATTAAAATTTTAACCTAACACAGTTTGTACCATAATTTATCTGGAATGATAAAATAAATTAGGTGAAAAAAATTATACTTACTAAAAATAAAAATAAAATATAGTATGTAGATAATTTAATTATTACATAAATAATGCTAACTAGACGTTGAATTTCGAATTTCAGACTGACCATATAATATGTATAGTTAGCGTCTTTTATATTGTAGAATATTTTTGATTTTTTTTGAGTAAATATACAATTAAATTTTTTGTCCTAATTCATTTGATCATTCTTGTTAAATTATGAGACAAACGACGATGTTAAGTTAAAAATCTAACTATATATCTAATAAAAAAAATAGAGTACATATATAATTGAATTTCGCAGTTTCGACTTAGATTATCTAAATTAGATTTTTTAAGTCAAATTTTCATATATCAATTTATGAATGACATAACGTACGGTCAATCCGTAAGTTCAAATTTAATAGTTTTTTTTGCATAATTTGAATCACAATTAAAATATCTATCCACTCTAATTTTTTATAATGTTTTTAATACATAATTTAATTTCTAATTAAATATCGTATCATAAAAAAAAATAGCGTCCTAACACGCCACCCCGTAATGCGTGTATATATATATTTTTAAAATTTATTTTTTATACTTACTTCTCTCAATATATTTTAATTTTATAAATACTTTTAAAAACAAATTTCAACATATCTTCAACCGTTAAATCTTTACGAATTATAAACAACACGATTATATACGGTGAATAAAATATAGATTTAACAAACCACTGTAGACAATAATAAAATTTCATAATCTTATAAAAAAAATAAAGTACATATATAATTGAATTTCGCAGTTTCGACTTAGATTGTCTAAATTAGATTTTTTAAGTCAAATTCTCATGTTTCAATTTATGACAGAATGTATGGTCAATCCGTAAGTTCAAATTTAATATTTTTTTGCATAATTTATATCACAATTAAAATATTTATACACTAAGTTTTTTTTTAATGTTTTTAATACATATATAATTTAATTTTTAATTAAATATCATATCATAAAAAAAACATTAGTTTTAACACGCCACCCAGAATGCGCGTATATATATATTTTTAATTTGTTTTTTTTTTATACTTATTTCTCTCAATATGTTTTAATTTTATTAATACTTTTTAAAAAAAATCTTCAACATATCTTCAACCGCTAAATCTTTACGAAATATAAACACGATTATATAGGGTGAATAAGAGATACATTTAACAAACCACTGTAGACAATAATAAAATTTCATTATCATACTGGAAGAGATTGGAAATCACGCACTTCATCGGAACCAATAATCACCAAACGAAGGACGTCGGATGGGCGAGTGACCGAAACGCGCTATAGAGGTCAGTGGTGAGGCGTCTTGAATTCCTTTACGCAGTGTCAAAATCAGTAAATTAGATATCCAAATCTCTACTATTTCGCCACTTCCTCCTTCGATCCCGAGACGTCTGTTTCTCTTTTTTAAACACAGAGAGCTCGATCAGACATTCGATTTCAGAGTGCAACGGAAGTTGGACGGACAACCACTTCTCGAACATTCCCTGCCAATGTCAATGACGAAACAGACACCAGCAATGCCGTCCTCATCCTCTGCTGCGCCGACGGACCTCCGCCTTGTCGACCCCCGGATTTGGCAGGCTTGCGCCAGTTCTACCTTTCGGATCCCAACCGTCAACTCCAGAGTCTATTACTTCCCTCAGGGGCACTTGGAGCAGTCCGCCTCTGCCTCCGCTCCTATCCTATCTACGTTGGTACTCAGTAAGCCTTGCATCGGCTGCGTGATTACCGCCGTCAGCTTCCACGCCGATGTAGCAACCGATGAAGTCTTCGCAAGAATCATGCTCCATCCTGTCGAAGCCGTGGAGAGCTTCTCCATGGCGGACAGCCGATTTGACGGAGGCGTTTTAGAGGAGGAAAAGATAACGTCGTACGCTAAGATTCTTACTGCTTCAGATGCTAACAACGGAGGCGGTTTCTCAGTTCCTAGGTCCTGTGCCGAGTTGATTTTCCCGCCGCTGGATTTCCAAGCCGATCCGCCCGTGCAGACGCTTGTGGTGAGTGACCTCCACGGCGTGTCGTGGAGTTTCAGGCATATCTTCCGAGGCACGCCGCGGCGGCATTTGCTGACAACTGGGTGGAGCAAGTTCGTCAACAATAAGAAACTCGTTGCCGGAGATTCCGTATTGTTCATGAAGAACTCGTATGGAAACATTTTTGTAGGACTTCGCAGGGTGTCAAGGACATTTGGTGGTGGAGATCCCAGTAATTGGGGGATTCAGATTGATGCGGCCAATGTGAAAGTAGATGAAGACATTACCGGGAAAGATGGATTCTCCAGGAACGGAAGAGGTAGAGTTCCTCTAGAATCAATCGTCAATTCTATGGAGATGGCTGCTCGAGGTCTCCCATTCGAGGTGATTTATTACCCGAGAGTTGGTTGGTCGGACTTTGTGGTTAAGTCCGATCTCGTCGAAGCTGCAATGAGGATATACTGGACTCCTGGGCTTCGTGTCAAGATGGCCGTGGAGACGGACGATTCGTCAAGGATTACTTGGTTTCAGGGAACGGTCTCTTCCGCCTCCATTCCAGAGAACGGGCCATGGCAGGGATCTCCATGGCGCACGATTCAGGTATCAAAATCACTGTTCCTAGAATGAATTTTGTCGAGATCAATACTGTGGTTGGCGCCAATTTTCAAAGTGGATTTAGCAATCAATCTTGATACTAGAGAACTGAAACATATTTACAGTAATTAGACCGATCCAATTCAAAGTAGAAACTATATTGCTGGAGTAGCTCTGTATTATATTAACCTATCAAATATTGTTTTGCTGTTCAATATTATATGCTCTGCATAATCTTCTGGTCCCTGCATGTATTAGTGCTCTTGTCAGTATGCATTTTCTAGTTTCTCAGAACAAACAAAATAATACTCATATGCTTTACTTGACCAGTTTGTTATAGGAGCAAATACTTCCAATTTGGTCAGTTTACTTCTCTATTGCTGTGATGTTGCAACACTTCATATTTCCTTTCAAGTCACATAGTAGATTTTTGGTAAATTATACCATTAGCTGTGACTATCACCTTGCATGAAAAACTTTTTGCAATTTAGGAAAGATAAAAGTCTCGTTGTTAAAACTTAATCTATTAGGAATGACATCTCAGTTTGCAGGCTGGAGTATGTTAGATTCCAAGTCTCAATTCATTGTTCATTAGTATTGATTGGGATTGAGATATGCGTTTCTTTGACATTCTTAAATAATATATTGGCATGTTAGATTCTGAATTAGTGATATTGATTGGGGCTAAGATATCAGTTCCTTGGACATTCTTATTTCCATATTCAACTGGGGAAAGTTTGATATCCACTCTCCATCAGTTCTTTTTGAGTATACTTGATGTGATCATTGTTTTCACTAGTCTGATGTAACTAGACATGCATTCCCTGTCCCCTGCCCAATGCAACAATTTGTATTATGCTTTCTGCAATATTTACATCTCATGGATACAACTGATTAATTTAATTACTGATTCATTTGCTACAGATCACATGGGATGATCCGGAAGTTATGTGGAATGCGAGATTTGTGAACCCTTGGCAAGTTGAACTTGCAATGACAAATTCTCCACCTTCCCACTTCATGTTTCTTCCCACAAGGAGACCAAGATCAGCTTCTGCCCGTACAGAAACTCCTCGATTCATTAGTGATGGTGAACCACTCATACCCCACTTTTCAATTTCAGGATACAACACCACTTCTGCTAGCATGCAGGGAGCCAGGCAAGATGCTTATATGGCATCTAACTTCTCACGTTACTTTGACATATATACCCCTCCTACTATATTGAAAACTCAGTCCACTGGATTCAACAATGGAAGCGGGCTTTCCTCTGAGAACTTACTCTCACCCGATAGCATGAGCAGCGGGCTTTCCTCTGCTATGGAAATTGTTCCAAACCAGGAACCTGATATGCCCAAAGTTTCTCGTAAATCAATTAAGTTGTTTGGTCAGACCATTTATTTGGATAACCCAATTGATAGTGCTTCAGATGAGACCTACCTTGCAGAGGATGATGATGGCAGTAAAGAGATGGATGTTACGTTATCCGAGTCTTGTGGAAAGCCGCATGAGGAAGCATAGACTTGCAGACTCTGTACAATTGCCTGCAGATAAAAAGCATTGTACAGGTATTATTTTCGATATCTCCTACTTGTTTGTTGATTTGATATGGTACCTACTTGTTATGTCTGTTAGTTTTGCTGTGCTGCTTATAGTTACTAGGACGTTGTAACAAGTGCAATATTCGATTAGGTACGACTTTATTTATCATCACATTTCGGTAGTTGATTGATCCATCCGTGTGACCGATTTTTACTGCTATCAGCTGTGTTTTAACATGGTAATAATCCGTTTGTGCAGGTGAAAATTTGCATTAATCTCACCACCTCTTAGGACTTTATGTACTTCTCCAGGCTTTTTGAGGGTCACCGCTGCAGTCTTTATTAACTGAAGAGAACTGTTTAGACAATTACTAGTTTGTGTTCTACCTCATTTGTTTTTGGGTGTGTTGCACTATGCAGATTTTGGAACGGTGGGAACCGAATTGTGGTGTTTCTTTGTTTGAATATTTTTGACAAAAGAAGACGAAGAAGATTCATTAGGTTAAGACTCGGTAGAAGAGCCCCATCGCGAGTGAACATGTATGAATCTGTGTTCCGACCGTTTAGATATATATTATATTAATTATTATAATTAATATAAAAGAATATTAATTTAATTGTTTTATTTTTGGCCAAAAATTAATTTAATTGTTAAGTTGGGATTCTAGTTGTTCAATTTGTTTGAGTATAAGTTTATATAATCATGGCTCAATCTAATTTTTTTTTTGTTTAATGTGATTTTGAATGCTCAATTTTTTAGAATGTATTTTTTTTTGCCTAAATCGTAATATGAACGAACGATTTTTTAATACGGTCTTGTAAACCTGACCGAAAAAATTTAATATTAGATTGAAATAGTAAAAAAGAACGGTTGAATCTTGGTTGACTTTCATCGGACGTTGAAGGACTCGTCACTCTCTTGCTCCCTCGATACCTGCAGAAAGGGAATCTCGAGTTTTTTCCCGTTCAATAATTAAGTTAGTAGAAGATTGTTTGAGAGTAAATGTGAATATTAGAGCATTAATTACCTAGTGAAGTCAAGTGGTTAGGTGAACAATATTTATAAGCAAAATTATCGTACTATATATCTGGTTAAGACTACATTGGTTGACCTTATTTGTTGACTAAAAACCTGACTAGCGTTATTGTTTTTATTAGAGGGTCTTTAATGACGATTGTGAGTTGTTTCTAGTCCTAACGAGAATTAGGTGTACTCATTATTTTGTATTAAATATCTTTTATCCTTGTAGTCAGTCTGTTGATGATACGAAATAGGAGGCGTTAGCCACGTTTCCATCAATACCAAATGTCTAATTGGTTCTATTTCACTCCTAAATTGTTGGACAACCAAAAAATAGAAAACCAACCAACACACGACCTCATCATCATTCCTAGAGAACGACACAACATATAGGAAACCTAAGTAACGTACACCAGAGAGCGGACAGTGGACACAGAAGGAGAATAATTTTAAGAGTTAATTAGCTCAACAGTTACTTATCTTTGACATGTGTAATAAAAAAGTTATTCATATTTTTTTGCGTGACTTAACCATTACTTAAGTTTGAGGATGTGACTGAACGGTTATTCCGTTAAGTTTTCGTAACATATTTCCGTCTGACTGTCACGTACAAGTCACGTGACCTAATTTAAAGATGATTTTATCCCCCTTTTATGTTTATGGATTATGATGTAGTAACGGTTAAGTAACAAAATGTTCAAACTAAAGTAACCGTTTAATAACATTTAAGAGAATATAAAACGTCATTTAACAACTTCTCCACAAACATAAGTCACCACATTTGCAACCATTTCATTTTCTTCTTGAATATCTGATTCTGTTTGATGAAAATCCAGCTAAACAAACATCAAGTAGCATCAAACGAATTCATAATACATACAACAATTTTCTATTTTCTATATGAATATCTGATCAAGTTTTATCAGAACTTATCTACAAAAATCAAGCAGCATCAACTGACTAGTAAATACCATCAAACCATCTTTTCAGAAAGCTATGAACTTCATTCAATAACTTGAACTCAATAATCCGCTCCAAAATCTTTATACCTTCAACAATATTTTACAGATACTACCAGTTGACCAAGAGAACCCCATCGTTTTGATACAATCTGCACAATTAATGAAGACAGCAAAACAACATTTCCTCTGTTGAGACAACAAAATGGTAGCAAGATAAAGACTTGATCCTGAGCTTTACTGCACGAATCATAGTCACCAACATAAGAAAAAATGATTTTTGAAGAAGAAAAAAAAAGTAAATTAAACATATAAAAAGGACATACCTCCATTGACATTATTGATCTTCTTGTCATACTTTGAGACACTGTTCATACAAGTTTTCGTCATCATCCTGTCTACTAACTACCTTTGCAGTGCTCAGAACACTACACTCAGACCTAATGGATTTTTCACTACAAACTACAATATCTTCTACACTAAGCGGTACAGAAACAAGCATTTGCTCTTTATTCTCTGCCTTCACTTCATCATCGTCTAATTTACAGCTCAATAGTTTCATTCCTGATCATTCCCAACTATTAGTCGTCTTCTGAGCTGTGATGACAGAGTCGTCGACTTCCTGATCATTCCCAACTATTATACCTTTTCTCCTATTGTAACATTTATTTTGCACATATATATGAGGAACGGAAATGAAACAGTAGGAAAAAAAGGTAAAAGAAAAGGGATTATCAAAGCACGAACTTGTTGGTATCACCAGCAACGGTTCTTGAAATTCTGTGGGCACCTTCAACTCCACCAACATTACAGGTTTTGCATTCGTATAACACTGTCCATTCAACCACACATCCATCAAATCAAAAGTATTATTGGATATAAAACCAAAGGGAAGGCAAGTAGTGCTCAAAATGAAAAAGATATGCCAAATGGATGAAGAAGCCTAAATTTGTCTAAAAGCATAAATTGCAGTTAGTTTAAATGCTAATTCACTGGAATCCACCGTATGCGAGGCACCATCTGTCAGAACGATCCGAATATTCTCCACTGGATGACCAATCAAAGAGCCCCTACATCATTGAAAACAAATAAGGTGTGAGTTTCTCCTTGACTATATAGTGTTCTGGGAGCTGCGGCTTGATTCACCGTCGTCTTTTAGCAGCGACAGAGCTGATAGCTGCTTGCCACTGTTCGTCTCCATCTTATTCACCGCTGCTGCTACCGTGATGCTTGCCACGAATTGAATCGGAACCCGAATCGTACCGGAGAAGGAGAATGGTAGATTATGAAGTTTATTTTTGAAGAAGGTCACCTGCACAGTACGTGCGCAAATCTAACAGAGATAATTAACGGATGTAACCGTTCAGTCACATCTGCCAACATAAGTAACGGTTGAGCTCAATTTTGAACCGTTCAGTCACATGTGCCAACATAAGTAACAGTTGAGATAATTAACCCTAATTTTAATTTCCGAACCAAATTGGGCTGAAAATATATGATTTTGTTTTCGGTCATTTCTATATTGGTTTTGATTTTCGGTGCGGTTCGATCTAGGAGTCTTAAAAGTCGCGAAGATGAGTCCGACTGTTAATATTATATCTTTATATATCTTATATTAATTATTATAAAATAATATTACTTTAGTTGTTCAATTAAATTTTTAATTACTCATTCGATTTGAGTAGAAGATTATATAATCTTTGTTCAATCAGTTAGTTTTTATTTAATTTGTTTTTGAATATTTTTTCACTTTTTTGTCTAACCTACGGTATATCTTTTCTTATAAGATTTTATCATCAGATATTTTTGTGGAGAAAACCTAACCGAAAAATTTGTTATCTAATTGATAACTGTAAAATATATAAAAAGCAGCATAAACAGTTTGACAAACTAGAGAATTGAAACACGCCCAGTGGGACTCGAACCCACAATCGCTTGATTAGAAGTCAAGCGCCTTATCCATTAGGCCATGGGCGCTCCTTAGGTAACATATTTATATAGAAGACTTTAGAACGTTTTAAAATATGAAATTGTTTTAGTTTAATAGAGTTTAAATATGAAAATAATTTAATATATTTATCAAAAATGTTTTTAAATGTAATATATTTTTTAATGTTTATTTTGAATAACTAAATTTTATTAGATTGATTTTAGATAAAAATGTTATATTTTTATCGAACAAATCCGAAAATTCAATTTATTAATACATATATGTGGAACTAGAAACCAATTATTAAGGGGCAGACTTAATTTAAATAAATATAATTAAAATTATTGATTAAGTTAAATAGTAAATCACAACAAAATCAACCATTTTAATATTTAAAATCAATTATAGAATAGTTTTACTTTAACTCCAAATGAATATTATGAAACCAATTATTTTGAGATTTAACGTTAATTCTAAACTTGTAGACTCAAATTCCTAATAATTTTCCAAATTTGTAAAAGCACCAGGAAATTTCACATATTAACAATATTTTATGATTTTTGTGTTTATAGATATATTTATTTATTATAAAGTTGTCTATTTTGAATATCGTAATTAAATAATAACCTTTATTACACTAATTTGATTTAGTGTAAATAAATGAGAAAAGTTTTTTAATAGTATATAATATTTTATATTTATTATTTACGTCCATCACCATAAAAAAAGGAAGATCAAATATTTTTTAGAATTTTAATTTGTATAAACTTTACCTATGAACATAGTATACCATAAGTAATTTTATTTAAATAAAATCTTGCACAATGTGTGAAAGTTGCTGATCTATCAAGAACAATGGAGACACAATGTTTTCTGTTTTTTTTTTCTTTAATAACTTAAATGTATTTTATTTCTATATATTATGATATACGGTGTTTACTCTTTTTATTTATTATTATTGTATATATAACGTTTTTTAATGATGAATTTCAGTTAAAATACTTTTATTATTTGGTCAACGTAAATCCGTATATTAAGAAGAAAATGGGGGTTGTTGATAACCCCGATACATATCATAGTCTATCCGCAAAAATTCCGATAGCGGGGTGGTGGTTGGTTGGTTAACCCAATCACTATGACCCATCCCCGCAATAGCTTGTTTTGCTATCAAATCCGCACTTTGGTTCGCGGTTCTTGGTATTCTATTCCATGTCAGGTTACTGATGGAACCTTCCAGGTGAATACTATTTTGAATAATAGTCTCCATTTGCCAAAACTGTGCTATCCTTTTGACGTGGTTTATTACTACCTCCACATCCGACTCTATCTCCACCGACTCCCATATGTTAACTAAAGCGAGTTTGACGCCTTCGTATACGGCCCGGGCCTCGAGACGGGCGATTGAGTCAAACATCTATGTTCCTTGGTATCCTACTACAACCTCTCCATCGTGGTTCCGTGCATTGACTCCCACGCCTCCTCTTCCAGTTGAACTACTCCATGCCGCGTCACAATTTACCTTTATGGTGCCTATTGTCGGTCTTGTCCACGTCTGACATCTCTCGGTTCCTGACGCATTGGTGTTCAACATTTGTTGAGCACTCCTTTGCTGCTGCCATCGCTTGGTCTGCACTGTGGTGATCCCATGCACTGTCTTCCTCACTGTGGCAATCACTTCTGCTGGGTCCGGAAGCTGCCCTTGGAACACTGAACTGCATCTTGATTTCCAAATCGTTCAACACACGATAAGGGTGATATTCCATCTTGTTTTCGATGATGATCGGATCCCATCTTGTTTTGCACTTCTCTTCATCATCCAGTCCTTGACATGTTGGCATCCATTACTCGCATCATAGAGCCCCAACAATTCTTCCCAAGCATATTTCACCCATTGGCACCCCCATATTAAATGTTATGTGGTCTCATATTGATCACACATTGGACATGTTGATGGAACCTGCACGCCTCTTCTTGCCAAACCCTCCCATACTGCAATTGCATTTGAAGCTAGCTTCCATGCGAACACTTTCATTTTCGGCAGTGTTTTCGCCTTCCAAATTGCGTCCCACATGTTCGGTCGTAATGTTTGTCCAACCCCCATGCTGTTGTGTATGGTCTCCTCGCCCTGTTGCTGTAAGCGTTTATGGTGGTATGCTGATCTGACCGTGACCCTTCCCTGGAGTTTATATGGACAACGCAATTCGTCCGGTCTCGGTAGCAGAGGGATGGGATTCGTGAGTATAAGATGAGCGTCTTCAGTTGACACGTCTGCTTTTACTTTGTCCTCCATCCATATTCTTGCTGTCGGATCGATCCACTCCTCCAGTGTTGTTCTTGCTTGTGACTCCATTACCGGATGTGTTCATAGTCTTGTTTCATATTGCCCTGGAATCCATGCAACCGTGAATGGCCTGATTGATCTCCCATCCCCGATCACCCAAACAACTCCATTTTTTACAGCATTTCGCCCTGACAGCATGCTTGTCCATGCCCACGACGACCTATTCCCTTTAACAGCTTGGAGAAAATCCGATGTTGGGAAGTAAAGGCCTTTGAGTGTTAGAACCTTCACATATGATATTATCATACACACACAACATGAATCATTCACTCAATGTTTTCACTATAAAGACTACTGCAGATGTATCATAGATTATACATCAAATATATCTCACACATGTACTTAACATAACTGAACAATTTCTTTGATATTAATCACATCATCATACTAACCTAACACCAGTCTTCCTTTCTCTGTTTTATCTATCATTTTTCGAATTATTTGATTGAGAGTTTGATTTCTTCTTTCTCTCTTTTTATATATATATATTTTTTTCTTTCACTGCAATTATTTACCTTGATAGAAGAATTTTAGCTCTTATCTTACCAATACAGTTGGATGGTTTCAACCATTATCTTTTCTCCCTCAAGAGTATGAACACAAGTATCTTGTCGTTCTGTTGTGCACATAAATATATTTTTGGAATCAAACTGTACCCTATGTCAAGTCAGTGATCTTGATATTTCTTGAGGTGCAGAGAAGAGGACAAACATGTATAAATGATGATAAAACTCAAAGAAAGCAGTTACATACACTTACAGGATAAAGAAAATTCAATGGAACTCACCGATGCATAAGGAGGATTTATGGAAAACAGAGTAATGACAACAAATGTAATGCTCATCTAGATAACATCAATGATTATGAACTATTAACTGCATAATGAAATAATCACGATGCCTTAAATCTGATTGAATAATATCATTCAATGGAATAGAACAAGGCGCTTTTAAGACTATAAACGATACCAGCTGCTAAGAGGACAAATCAAGTCATAGAGATATACAAGAATTACCTGAACCTATTCATGTGCTTAATGCAGAGGTGAAGACAACTCTTGAAGTTCTTGAACCGAAAACATACCAAGCTTCTTTCTCCATGTCACAAATGTCTTTTCTGTTAATGGTTTCGTTAACACATCAACCACATTCTCATTTGCTGGAACAAAGTTGACGATGAGTTCCCCAGATTGAACTTTTTCTCGGATGAAGAGCAAATCAATCTCCACATGCTTAATCTTTGAATGATGAGCCATATTTTCTGACAATGCTACAACACTGGTATTATCACTCCATATCACCGGAGTAGATGGAAGAGTCAAACCTATTTCCATAAGAAGAGACTTCGCCCACAGGATTTCACACACAGAATTAGCAATGACACGGAATTCGGCTTCAGCACTGGACCTAGAAACCACTGACTGGAGCTCTAGATGATGGGGTTGCCATTGAGAAGAAGATAGTGGCCAGAGATGGACTTCCTATCAAGAACATCACCTCCCCAATCAGCATCTACAAAAGAAACTAGTGACACATCAGTAGAGAAACAAAGAGCTGAGCGAAACAATAAACCATGATCTAGTGTGCCTTTCAAATATCAGATGACATAATAAGAGAAAACCAGTGACTAGAACATGGTGCCTGCATATACTGACTTAACTTGTTGACAGCAAAGTTAATGTCAGGCCTGGTGATACATATATGCTGCAATGCACCTATAGTACTTCTATAGAGAGACTCATCATGAAACAATTCAGTACACTGATCCATACCTGAGCGAGTGATGCACGTACCTGTCATAGGAGTAGGAAAAACATTTGCATTAGACAAACTAACCTTAGATATCATCTCCTGAATATACTTCTTTTGATTAAGAAGCAAATAGTATTCTCCAGTGATAACTTGTTCAACCATTGAAGAGGATAAACCTGTGATGACAATATCATCTACATAAACAAGTAGCAAAACAAAACCATGATCAAATTTCTTAATGAACAAACAATTATCAGCAGTAGAAACATGAAAGCAAAGAGACTGAAGAAGATATGATTTCAATTTTTCAAACCAGGCATGCGAAGCCTGCTTCAAACCATACATGGCTTTCTGTAACTTGCATACCAAAAAAGCTGAACTAGATGACGAAGGCTGCTCAAAACCAGACGGTTGCACCATGTAAACCTCCTCGGTCAGATCTCCATGAAAAAATGCATTATTGATGTCCACTTGCCCTAAGCACCACTTATGAGTTAGCGCAAGAGACAATACAATCTGAACAGTTGCAGCCTTCACAACATGACTGAAAGTATTCTGAAAATCAAATCCAGCCTTCTGGGAAAAAACTTTAGCAACTAGCCGAGTCTTGTGCCTAACTATGCTTCCATCCACATGTCTTTTAATTTTGAACAACCACTTACACTCAATGGGAATCCTTCCAGCAGGCAGATAAACCACATACCATGTTTTATTATCTAGCAAGGCACTCATCTCATCATGAACAACATTGGCCCACTATGGAGAAAGCAAGGCTTCATGAATGGACAGAGGTTCTCTGGAAGATAAATCCTCAGTAGAAACACAAGTAGACGTAAGAGATTGTAAAGATGCCTTGGATTGTGTCATCATTGGATGAGTGCTCAATACATAAGAAGATGATTGAGCCTTTAACAAAGAACCAGATGCAGGTGGATTTGGCATCGAAGAGGGTAATGATTCTAACTAAGATACAAGGACTAAGGATTCATGATGAGGCACATACCACACAGAAGCAGGTGTAGAGGAAGAATTGTCCATACAATGAGGTTGATGTGGAGAACAAGCAGATGAAGAGGGGGATACCACCGATCGAAAAGGAGCAGAGTCATGGGATGCTGGAATATCAGGAGAAACTGCAGAAGACCCGTCAGACTGAAATATAGAATCAATAGGAATTAAAAAAGGTTTTGAACCTGGAACAGATTTAGGAGAAAGAGAACCAAAGAACTCACCATGAGGATCAGCAACAGGAAATGTCATTTCATGAAAAATAACATTTCTAGAGACATAGATCCTACCATACGATGTGAGACATTTATACCCATGATGCTTATCCCAGGAAAACACAAGCCTCAGAATGAAAAGATATTTTGTGATTCTTAAACGGTATGTGATGAGGAAAACATAATGAACCAAAGACACGAAGAAAGATTACTCTATGAAGATTACCAATGGAAGATGAAGGTAGACGATTAATCAGAAAGACATCCATGAAGAAAGCATCTGTCCAGTAATGAAGGGGAACATACGACTGAGCAAGAAGAGTCGGGCCAAGCTCCACAATATGACGATGCTTGCGTTCCACCATACCATTCTGTTGACTGGTGTAGGGACAGGTGACACGATGCATAATTCCATGTTGAGCAAGATAAGGGGACAAGACCTGAAACTCCCCCCCACCATCAGACTGAACAGCTTTCAGAGAACAACCTAGCTGCTTCTCGGCCAGTACATGAAATTCTCGAAACGCCTGAGCAACATCACTCTTCTTGGCCACAAATAAATCCACGTATACCTACTGTAATCATCAACCACACTAAGATAATAGTTAGAATTGCTGAATGTGTAGGGAGATGGTCCCCAAACATTATCTGAACCAGTTCAAGAGGAGCATTATATTGAGTTTCAGACGACAAATGAGATTGATGTTTAATTTTACCTATAGCACAAGCCGAACATTCAGAGAGAATATGTTTAAGATGAAGATCATGAAGACGCAGAAATTTTGTCAAAATGAAATTCGAAGGATGTCCAAGTCTCATGTGCCACAACTGAGATGAACCTTTGGGACTTAAGGATGCAACAAAACAAGAAGAAAGATCATCATTCATCAGATCACTATCAACATTCACACAGTCAGAATTAGCTGTAGGTTCAACATATAAAGAATCATTATCAAACAAAATATTTTTATTGGTTTCAGTTTGTGAGGATGTAACCCCATTTGGAACAACATTTAGAGTAAAATTCAATTGACCAGACACTGCAACATTATTATTAATAGAAGGACTACTAAACTGAACCGAATTGACAGATCTAAAAGTTGACAAATCAAGTTGATATAAGCCATCACACTCAAATCCGCGAAGAAGCACTCTGCGCGGCATGGAATCTCTAACCAAATAATGCGACACATGAAACTCAGGTAGACTTGATTGTCCTTGACAAACTGAGAAACATAGAGGATATTCTTAGTAACACTGGGAGTATATAACATATTATTTAACATAAGATGCTTAGACTGAGTAGGAATCATGGAAGAACCAATCACAGAAATACGTAAAGATGAACCATTCCCTACCAGCACCTTACCCAGACCTGTGTACGGAGATGTCATCTTTGGAACAGGATGATCATTGGTGAGATGGTTTGTCGCTCCAGAGTTAGGATACCAGTTTGCATCAGTATGAACTACAGGAGCAACACATGCAAGATTTGCTTGCGGCGAGGGCAATATGTTGGGCTGACCACTTGATGAGTTGGTTAAGACCATAGGAGAAAAGACATACGAACCTGATGGCAGGTAATGACCATAGACAGTTGGTGTAGACGTATGATAAGGAGGATGATAAACCATAGGAGGTGCAACCAAATGCATGTATGGATGAATAGTCGGAGCATGATGTGCAACACCAGGAGATGGGGCGATCGATGGAACTAATTGGTGCGGATATGCAGAGGCTGGAGACGGTTGATATGCATGAACATGACTTTGATATGTAGATGCATCATCCACTGAATCATCCCATTGAGCAGATGACAGATTTGCAGAAGGTGTGGAAGAAGATGAATGAGCACGATCGGTGACTCCAGTAAAGTGCACGTTGAATCGTTGATAACATCTATGCACTAGATGTCCAAATTTCTCACACAATTGACATTGTGTTATGTTTCCTCCATATCCCCTGCCATGGCCACGTCCTCTGCCAGAATTACCTTGCTGATAGGCTCCTGAACTAGAGTGCTGCTGTCCTTGATGCTACGATCGTACCTTATGCGAAGTATTTCCCTCACCAGTGACAGAAGAAGCATTAACAAAGTGCATAGAATCATAAGTTTTTCGACTAGTAGTGTGATTTACCGCAACATTCGCCGTAACAACCGAATCAATGATCATATCAAACTGCCTAGATTCAACATCTGATAGAATCGAGCTCACAGATGCTATATCATAAGGATTTTTACTTGCATGTATTACAGAAATCACATTATCGAGTTAACCTTTCACACCATTAAGAATGATCGAAATCTGCTGCATCTCCTCAATTGGATGTTCACAGCTGGCGAGACTATCACAAGTAGTCTGAATGTAGGTTAGGTAATCACGCATGGACTAATGAAGTAGATTTCGGGCTTTCAGACGATCATATAAATGCATAATCCGAGTGGTTGATGAAGACGAAAAATCTCTGTGCAGTTTTTACCAAATAGATGATGCATTCATGCAACCAATCAAACCTCGACTAACCTGAGGAGATACAAACGCCAACAACCAAGACGCTAACGAATTGTCAAGATGCATCGATTTTCCATACGCTGGATTGGCTTGATCACGACCATTGTTGTCACGAATAAATTGTGGAACATCCACGGTTCGATGCAGATATGCTTCATGATTGTATCCACGCACCGAGAGCAGAACATGTTGCTTCCAGAACTGAAAGTTTTCTTCTCCAAGCAATTGCACAACCTTCTTGTTTTCAAACGATGGAGTAACATCTTCCATGGATGATCGCAAGGTAGACAGCACGACGTAGGGTTGCGGCGACACAGAATCAACCTTACTCTGATATCATGTCAAGATATTTAGATCAAAGATTTAGAGAAAAATAGATAAAAATGAAATAGATATATTTTCTACTTAACCTATTGTTACACTGAATGCATATATATATATATATCTCCTAAAACTAGTTGTTGGTAACTTCCTATATATATATATATATATATATATATATATATATATCCTTAAACTTTGAATATATATATATATATATATCTTTAACATTCAGCATACTTATACTTATATCCTAACATTGAGCACCTTCAACTATAATGAGCTCGGTTCCGACGTTATTCGTGAGGCCAACTTTCCCAAAAGTGCTATGTTAAAAGTTTCTAGTTCCTTCAACCCAAACCCTCCGTCAGAGTTTGATCTCGTCATCGAATCCCATCGTTTCCAATGAATTTTCTGATCCCCATTGGGTGCCCCCACCAAAACTGCTCTATCAAACCGTTAACTCTATTGCACCAAGTCTTCGGAAATTGAAAGACACTCATAGCAAAAGTTGGGATGGTCGAGATCACCGCTTTTATCAAAATTTCTTTTCCAGCGTTGTTAAGAAGTTTTGATCTCCATCCTTGCATTTTGTTTGATATCTTCGAACTCAAGAAACCTAGGGCTTCGCATTTTGACCTTCCCCACAGTGAGGGAAGGCCCAAGTACTTCCTTGGATCTCTCACTAGGTTAATTCCGAACACTCCTGCCACCTCTCTTGTGAAAGGTTTTTCCGATTCCCCCCACATAATATAGATGATTTTGAAAAATTTACCCTTTGTCCCAACGCCTTACAATACTCATCAAGTATCACTTTAAGTGCTTGTGTATTCTCCAATGACCCATTGAGGAAGAAAAGTAAATCATCTGCAAAAAGGAGGTGATGAATTTTCGGGCATGTCCTTCTAGGTTTGATACATGCTATCTCTTTGTCTCTTACTTTCTGCTCCATTCTCCTAGATAAGACATCTGTCACCATGATAAAAAGGTATGGATAAAGCCGGTCTCCCTGTCTGATCCCTCTTGATGGCTTTATCGTATTTGTTCTTTTCCCGTTTACTAGAACCTCGTAGGATACCGTAGTGATGTACGCCTTGATCATTTGTTCCCATTTATGGTGAAATCCTCTTTTAGTCAGTACTTGTAGGAGGAAATCCCACTCGACCCTGTCATAAGCCTTTTGCATGTCGATTTTCAGTGCATAATCCAAGTTCCTTCTGTTATCCCTATTGTCTTGTTGAGCTTCAGGTAGTGGAACATCTCGTGCGCTATTAGTATGTTATCTTGTATCTGTCTACATGCCACAAAAGCACTTTGATAGGGGGTGATCAGTTCTGGTAAATAAGTTTTCAACCTATTTGCCAGAACCTTTGACACTACCTTGTATCCGAAATTACATACACTAATAAGGCGGTAATTTGATGCACTCATGGGATGCAGTATTTATGGTATGAGGGTGACATCTGTATGATTAAGAGAAGTATGGAAGATACCTGTTGAAAGGAAGACTTTGACCATGGTGACGATGTCTGGTCCTACAACACTCCAAGACCGTTGAAAGAAAGATCCTGAGAAGCCGTCCGGTCCTAGTGCCCTTGACCCCCCAAATTGATGTACTGCTATCCGAACCTCATTCTCAGTTACCTCCTTTGTTAGGCTCTCGTTCATACTGTCCGTGATATCACCACGTTCGAGATTTGCATTGGATGCATGGTAGTTGAGGTATTCCTTAAGGTGAGTAGTGCAAAGGATATCTCTTTGGACAGATCACCCATGAACATAGGTGTCATTGTATGTTTTTGGTGCACGGGCAGGGGAAGCAAACTGTTTGGTACCAGGTGCTGGTTTGTGTATGGGATGCTAACAATATGGTTGGTGTCTTCTGGTTGATGGGGGATTGCCTACTGGTTATGGTATTCGTCAGGAGACTCAATGTTTAAGCCGAGGCCACTGTTTGATTGTTGAGGAGTGGTGAGGGATAAATTGAGGTTTAAGAACTGGATTGAGGGTGTATCCTGATCCTTCTCTTCATCCCCCCTGCTTAGTACACTCCTGAGCAAGTTTACTCCCCGATCGTGTCTTTGGTGGACACCCTCTTCCCTTGCCAATTCTTCATTTTCTGTCTTTGGGCATTTGTTCGTCCCTTTTTGATCTGTCGATGTTGCACATCCTTCCCTCATCAGATCTCTCCATGTGTTTCCTACTAGGGTCCCTCACATGATTCTGGTTTTTGTTCCCACTCCTATTTGATGCCAACCACTTTGCATCCTCTGTCTTGCACATGTCAACCACGACCCGTACATAGGTAAACTGTCGTTCACTTCAAAGAGAACAATATCCAAGTTACAAGCTTGTGAGGTATGTCCCAAGCTCCCGCACCCGTAACAAAGTCCGAGAGCCTTTCGTAGTTGATTGTAGCCCACCTCTCGTTACCCTTTGCATTCGTCCACAAAAATCCTACAATTAATGGTTCTTGAACTCGCACTGCACTCTTCTGCATTTTTGTTTCGTTTTCCAGTTCTAAACATTTGCTTATACTGCTTGCTACTCGGTTTCCATTACTAGGCTAATGCTGTGAATTTGGACCCAAATTTGCAACACACCGAAATCCACCTCATAATTCATTGGTTCGGCTGACATACCTGTAGATTTAAGCAGTACTCGTGTATTACCCATGGGGACATATCCAAGACTCTGTCTCTGTCTGTTTTGTTTTCGAAATCAAATGCCATTATCCCTTCTTCTAAATCTGTCATCTTAACTGCTTCATAGCTTGCCCACACAACTTTTAAAACGTTGTACACTGCATTATTCTTGACAGTTTTTTTGGGAAATCATTTTCCCCACCACCTGACCACCTTGATGTGTGTGTGTGTGTGGGGGGGGGGGGGGGTCTCGAGACAAGGGACAGTAAAGTTCGTCGTGGGATCTCTCTTTCCCCGGTTTCTGGATTGCAATTCATGCTGGTAGTAGTCCAGGCCACCTTCACCACAGTCTTGCCAATCTGCAAAAAAGAGGACAAACACAACAAAGAAAGGCAAATGCTCGTGAAATAAAGAGAATAGGTGTGGATTGGGATACTCTTTTCCACCCTTCTGCAGTAGAGAGTTGTTTAACTGCTGTTTGGATTTGGATTGTACTCTAACTCCCTCAATAGCACAGTTTAGCAATCAGTTCCTTTCGAAAAAGTCACACTCCGATTAGTGTATTCATGTGGCGGCTCCAGACTGACGGAGCAAGGACATCTCACACAGGGCCTAACCCTGGAGAGAGAAGGGAGGCGCGCGTGATGTATACGCGCGTTAAATGAGTAAATTATCTTAGCTCTTTCCTTTCTAAACGGGTCACTAAATTTCGGATGAATACGTAGTAAATAAAAAACATGTTGATAGGGGTGAAAGGAAAAACCGTTTGGTCCGAAAATTTGGTGAAAACCGAACCGGTCCGAACCGAAAAAACCGGTCCGAAAATGTACGGTTCGGTTGTGATCGGACTTTTTTGTTTGAAACGGTTTTTTTAGACCGTTCGGTCTACAACTCTAAAAGACCGTAGAGTCTAGTCCGACCATTTATATGTATATTATTTTATATATTGTATTAGTTAGTATTAATTAATATAATTAATTAACGAATACAAACAAATAAATTTTTATTATTTTAGTTGTTTAATCAGTTTAGTAGAAACCTATGTAAACATTATTAAATCAAATTATTTTGTTGTTTAATTTGATTTTGAATACTTATTTTGGTTTTGAATGTGTATTTTTTTGCTTTTTCGGTTTAAACCAAAAATCCGGAATCCGAATGGACGGTTTATTTTTCCTTATACGGTCTTTTGGTCAGACTTTTTTTTGAAGAAAAACCGGTCCGAAAATATAGGTCCCCGACCGAAATAGTAAAAAACCCGGTCCGACCGGTCCGGTTTCACCCCTACATGTTGATGTCTTGTGTCTGAGTATTTTAATTGAATTTCAGCCACGGACTTCGCGCCTCTCCCACCCTACCCTTATTGTATTGTGTCATTCGTCTCTCCACATTTTCCATCTCCATGGTTTCTGACTTCGACCTTCAACCTTCAACCCTCTTCTTCTCCTGTATCCCTCCTTAGCATTCATTGCTGATTCACTCAATTAACCTGACAAAGAACGCACAGATTCCACACAATCAAAAAGATTCTTCTAACACGGTAACTGCCCAGTAATTGCAATGCCCTCCTTGGTTATGATTCGATCTTCCTCCTCTCTTACGATACAATGCACAACGATCTCTGTGATTTGTAATGATTGATGCAAGCTTTGGCGTTGATTGTTGCTGGAAAGTTCGTTTCTTGATGCTTTGTAAACACGTTCATTGGATTTTGATCATGCACCAACTTTTCAATAAATTGTAATTTGACAAGATTTTAGCATATGAGGATGTAGGGTTTGAACGTCAATTTCATCCTGAATCTCCTTGAATTACCATTTATTAATTTCCTTTCGCGAGGAATGATGCTACGATGGTCTACTGTTGTCGCATATTCATCTACTTTCTTTTGTTAATGTTCATGTTCATGGTCTACTTCCTTTCGCTGGTATTTTCCAGTTCCGGTAGGAATCTTCTATTCTATGAAATTTTATAGTGAATCTGCAGAACTTGCAACATTCACTTAGTTGAGTATCTAATAATTAACAAAAACACTTTGAAGCTGTTGCAGTTTTGATTAACTAACCATGGCTGATGACTTTGTAGGAATCCAGGCTTTGGAGTTAATTTGAAAAATATACCAAGCAAGATACAACTTCTGGAAATGCAGAGAAGTTAACAGAGAAAGATGACTCTTCTAAGGACGATTATTGTTATACCAAGATAGATGCAAATTCTCTGAATATTGATAACGGTCAAGGCTATTCCTGAAGAAACCGATGATGAAGAAGCTCACTTGTGAGTTAAGATGAATGAGCAAATGGAGATGGAGGGAACATTTAAAGATGACGCATGTGATAAGGCAGTTATTGATGATAATAGGGAATTTGATGAAGGAAACGAACATCCAAGTGAGGAAACCGAACTTGAGCCTGTTTTTGATGGAACCGAAATCCTGGGCATGGAAGCTTGGAGGAGCATGTCATCTCGATCAATGTATCTTGATTCAGCTCGACGGATCAATGTGTGGCCCAGTAAGTCTGTTGTTCTTAAGAATTTTGTGCGGACTAAGAGCATGGGTGCTGTTTCCACCTTGATGCGCCACCTTTCTAGAAAAGGGTTCGAAATCGAGGAAAAATTGCTCGATAGCGAAAACAAGGATAGTGCTGCAGTTGGAAAAGAAGAAGAAACTTCTTCAGATAAATCCGGTTGGAACCCTCTTGGATATTTTGGATTTTTTGACAATAATAAAGTTGAGCAGCAAGAAACTGTAAATGAATTAGCACAACCCATGGTCACAAAAGGGAGAGTTATTCTTTATACATCATTAGGTTGCCAGTCTTGTAAGGAGGCTAGGAAGTTCTTATATATGAAAAGGCTCCGGTATGTGGAGATTAACATCGATGTTTACCCGGGCAGAAAAAAGGAGCTAGAGAGATTTAGTGGATCTTGTAATGTTCCTAAGATCTTCTTTAATGAAGTTCTTATTGGAGGGTTGGATGAAATAAAGAGATTGGAAGCGAATGGAAAGCTGAAAGACAAGTTAGATTATGTTATCACTGAGAAGCCTTCGCTCGAGGCTCCATTGCCACCTCTCTCTGGAGAAGACGATGTTTCATGCAGTGGACAAGTTGATGAATTGGCTGTTATTGTTAAGAAAATGATGCAGGCCATTGTTGTTAAGGACCGATTTTACAAAATGCGGTGGTTTGTCAACTGTTTTGTCGGCTCTGAAGCTGTAGACTTTTTATCACAGAATCAATATCTGGAGAGGGAAGAGGTCCGTTTCTTTATAATAAGCAAGCTGAAATTAATATGTTCTTTCTGTTTAAATTCTTATCTGATTAAGCTGTTCATTGTGATCATCAAGATAATGCCACATTAAACTGCTAAATTATGTATCAAAATTTTATTTCTTACATCACTTAATCATATCATACTGTTTAGTTTAAGGCTCTTCATCTCTTACTACGTGGCAGGCTGTTGAATTTGGGCGAAAACTTGTTAAGGAACAGTTTTTTCAGCATATTCTTGAGTAAGTTTCCTTTTTTTGTCTATTTAACTAGTCCATTTATGCTGTAGTTGTTGTTTTTGTATTGTTCTTGACCCAAATTATCAACGATATAGGGAGAATGTATTTGAGGACGGAAATCATTTCTATCGTTTTCTGGAACACCACCCTGCTGTGGCTACCCAATGCTACAACATTCCAAGAGGTATCCTAGAGGTGAAGACGAAGCCCATAAGGGAAATAGCATCAAGATTGAGATTTATATCAAATGCAATCTTTGAAGCTTACACATCAGAAGACCGGAGGCATGTCGATTACAGAAGCATTCATGGCAGTGAGGAGTTTGCAAGGTCTGCTTTTTAAAATTTGAATTTCATGGTTTTTTTAAAAAAACTGAGTAAGTATTTTTTTAGGTACTTGAGAACCATTGAGGAGCTGCAGAGAGTTGAAGTGATGAAAGTATCGAGGGAGGAGAAGCTAGCATTCTTCATTAACCTGCACAACATGATGGCCATTCACGCGATACTCTCGTTGGGATATCCTTCTGGAGCACTGGAGAGAAGGAAGATGTTTGGAGATTTCAAGTACGTTATTGGTGGCTGTACTTACTCCCTTTCTGCGATTCAGAATGGCATTTTGCGGTGTAACCAGAGGCCACCTTATGCATTGATGAAACCCTTTGGTGCCAAAGACAAAAGGTCCAAGGTAAGTAGTAATAACTCCAAATGTATCTGTTAACTACAAACGATGAAAAGACGAGTAAGATAGTCTCTTCTCCTGAAATGAATGGAGATTCTCAAAACAAAAACTTATTTTCTTCTTCTTTTTGTGTTGCTTTTAATTAATATCAAAATATCATTTTTTGTTTTTGTTCTTGGTAATGATGTTCAGGTTTGTCTTCCATATCCTGAGCCGTTGATACACTTTGCCCTTGTCTGTGGAAGTCGTTCAGGGCCCACTCTGAGAAGCTATTCTCGAGGGAATGTTGATAAAGAGTTGGTGGAGTCCGCTCATGATTTCCTAAGTAGTGGTGGTCTTTACTTCGATGTCCAAAATGGTGTCATCTACGCCAGTAAGATCCTCCGATGGTAAATCCTACTGAAAACCCACCCACCCATCTATCGATCAGAATCTTCCTTTTCCTCCTCCTGTCTACTTCCTTGCGTAAATGATTGAAATCTTCCATCTGTTTTGTTTTTGTTTGTCAGGTATAGTGTAGATTTTGGTAGGAGCGAGGTGGAGGTGTTGAAACACGCAAGCAACTACTTGGACAAGGCCGATGCAGAAGTGCTGTTAGAGTTGCTGTCAAGTACTCAGGTGAAGGTGGTGTATCAGACGTATGACTGGGGATTGAATTGCTAGCCTCACTGGAAAACGATCATCATAAAGTGATGAATGAGGATGGGTTCAATGACTCAATTGATGTACAAACTTAAAAATTCCACAAATATAAATTAGGATCATAATTATTGATTAATACTGTATTTATTATACGCATCATCCAAAATTATTCTGTATTTGTTACTGTGTATTAGTTAAAACGTTTCAATACAGCTTTGAGGTGGGAGGTAGGATGTGTTGTATCACTTAATTTAATGTGCCTAATAAACGGACCAATCTAACTATTTCCCAAAACTTCTTAGAAACAATAAGTGAAGCAAATAAATTTGATATCTTAGTGAACTTGAAGCAATATTGTAACATAACTGATGAAGAACTTCGGCTGTATTATCATTATAATTGGTGGATTTATAAGTAAATATTTTTTTTTTTTGGGCAACTAATGAAATGTTTTTATAAAACTGCAAAATGTCTGGAATACAACTCGTAATCCTGTAACAAAAGATGAAAAAGTGAGGATGGTGGTTGAGAAACCCAGTTGGTATGACTCATCCCTACAAGTGCCTGCTTCGCAATCCAGTCCGCACACTGGTTTGCTCTCCTCGAAATCTGTCTCCATGTAACCGTACTAATAGATCCCGCTAAAAGAAGACAGTTTTGTAAAATTGTCTCCAGTCTCCAAAAATTGTCGGTTCCTCTAATGTGGTTGATTACCACGGCTGCGTCTGTCTCGAACTCCACGTCGGCCCACAACCAATTTAACCCCCTCAAGGAGCGCCATGGCTTCGAGGTAGGGAACACAATCCGATCCTTGCGACTTCATCACCCCTCCCACTATCTCCCCGACGTTATTTCTTGCGATAACACCGATACCTCCCTTACATGTATCGCTCGACCACGCCGCGTCACAGTTTATTTTGATCGTCGATTGGTTCAGTTTCACCCAGCCCAGCATTAACTCGGTTTGGACTCCGGTCTGAGTGAGCTGCTGCTGTTGGTTCTGTACTGAGGTTCTATACTGCGTAGAGGGAGTGGTGTTTCCTGCACTGGTAGCCGCATGGAAGTGACTGGCAAGCATCTTTAGCACGTTGTCAGCAACCACCCTCCCATCTGGCGTCGTTCCCCGATACAACATCCCACACCTGGCCTTCCATATCATCTAGCACGCAGTAAGAGTGGTGTCCCACGGATGGGCGGCCTGAAGCGCTGGCCTCTGTTGCTGTTTTGTTCTCTTGATCAGCCATTCCACCACCGAGCTGCATCCATCCTTCGCATCATGCAGCCCGAGCAGCGACCTCCAGACCTGCTGCACCCAGCCACACTCCCAGATAAGGTGCTCCAACGTCTCGATGCTGTCACACATTGGGCAGACCTGCAAAACCGGAATACCGCACCTAACGAGACTGTCCCTTACAGGCACTGCCTTCCCCGCCACTTTCCATGCAAACATCTTGATCTTCGGGTGCACCTTGACCCTCCAGATTGCTGTCCACAGGTTACCAGCTCCGGTGTGCTCGCTTTGAGAGTCGTTCGGCTGTCGCCCGCTGTCAGCCTCCCGAATGAAACGGTATGCTGATCTCGCAGTAAGGTGTCCCCCCTTCTCGAATGGCCACCTTATCTCGTCCCTCCTTCGGTGCAATGGGATCGGAACCCTGAGGACAGCATCAGCTTGGACGTCTGGTAGGGCAGCCCTCACAGCCCCTTCGTCCCATTCTGAGCCAACTATCCACTCTGCCACGGTTGTGGCTGCTTGATGTTTGGTCACTGGGTGCACACCCAGCCTCGAGTCGTATTGTCCTGGAACCCATGGATCCAAGAAGGCCCGTATCGTCATGTCGTCGCCCAGTGACCACACCCCTGCCTGGCGCAGCACCTCCCTTCCCACAAGTAAGCTAGACCACGCCCAGGAGGCCCTGCACCCTTTTGTCGCCTGAAAGAAGTGTCCAGCTGGGAAATATATCCCTTTAATGACCCTAGCCCACAATGCAGTTGGTTCTTGTAGTAACCGTGACACCATCTTGCCCAACAATGCCTTGTTGAAAGTCTCCAACTCCCGGAAGCCGAGGCCGCCATCCTGTTTTGCCCGAGTCATCGTGTCCCACTTTTTCCAATGAACACCTCTATCACCATTTGCGTGCCCCCACCAAAACCGAGCTATTAACGCATTTATCTTGTTGCACCACGTCTTTGGGAGTAGAAAGACACTCATAGCATAAGTTGGTATAGCCGTGATTACCGCTTTGATAAGCACTTCCTTCCCGGCGTTGTTGAGGAGTTTGGAGCTCCAACCCCTAATTTTATTTGATATCCTCGTTTGCAAGAAGTTAAGCGCTTCCACTTTGGATCTACCCCACACCGAAGGAAGGCCAAGGAGGTTTCCCAAATCCGGGGACAAAGTCATCCCAAAGATTTGGGCCACTCCCTCAACCATCCCGTCCCGCGCACCATGTCCTCCGAAAACCATGGACTTACCAAAGTTAACCTTTTGCCCGGAAGCGTCGCAGTACTCGTCTAGCGTGTCCTTGAGGGCTTAGGCGTTTGCTGTGGTCCCCCTTAGGAAGAAGAGGGCATCGTCCGCGAACAAAAGGTGATGGATCTCTGGGCAAGTCCTCCTTGGCGTTATCCCTATAATGATGTTATCTCTGACTTTCTGGTCCACTCTCCTGGAAAGAACATCAGACACCAATATAAACAAGTACGGTGAAAGAGGGTCCCCCTGTCGCAAACCTCTAGTTGGAATGATCGTGTCCGTACGCTTCCCATTGACCACCACTCGATACGAGACTGACGTGATGCATTCCCGAATCCAACTGATCCATTTGTGATCGAATCCTCGTCTTTCCATCGTGGCTAGGAGGAAGTCCCATTCTATCCTGTCGTACGCCTTTTGCATGTCAAGTTTGATAGCGCACTCTGAGCTCACCCGACCATTCCCAACCGCCCTCTTGACTTTCATATGGTGGATCATCTCATGCGCTATAAGAATGTAGTCCTGGATCTGTCTACCTGCTACAAACGCACTCTGATATGGGGTGATAATGTCCGGCAAACAGGTTTTCAGTCTATTTGCCAGGACCTTAGAGATAATCTTAAGTCGAGTCAATTAGAGACTAATTAAGTCAATTCGAGTCTGCTCCTAAGTCCTAATAATAGTCTTTTGCAAAGGAAATTCCACCTTTATTCAACGACTTCTGTTCCCTCTTTTCCATTTCTTTATTTTCTTCGTTCTTTCTCCCACAAACTTCTCTCTCTGTCTAACCTTCCCATGCATGCAGGGGTCTCAATACATTCTCCGGTAACTCTAAACCACCTATCAAAACCTGCCCTCTTCGCCGCTCCTCTCATATCGCCATTGCATGGAGGAGACGGCCCATCGCTCTAACGTTCAGAGTTCTTCCCATCACTTCCACAACCACCAGGATAAGACCAACAACCACCGCGACCAAGACACCGATCCAGGCCCTTGGCCTCCGACCATAACTAATCATGTACAACATCACGTTCTTGTCGTCCAAATTCCAAAGGACCAAATCTACCGTATTCCTCCTCCGGAAAACGCATTGATCGTCGAACGCCACCAGAACCCCGAAAAGAAACGTCGGAACCCACCGTGCTGCTGCTGCTTCAAATCCGCTGTCGGTATCTTCATTTTCGTATCAGTCATCCTCCTCTTCATCATCATCCTTGTACTGGGTCTTGTCCCTTACATTCCGTCTCTCCTTTTGATGCCAAACGACCCCGTATTCAGCGTCGACCAATTCTCGGTCAACAACTCGAAAACCCACTTCCAGTTTGACGCCAAACTAAAAGTCGAAAACAAGAACCCCGCGGCTGGGATATTGTACGAGGATGATGGTGATGTGTCTCTCTCTTCCAATCAGAAGAATCTTGCGGCCATGAAATTTCCGGGTTTGGCCCTCAGGCGAGGAGATGATAAGGGAAGTGTTACGTTGGTGTTCAAGGGGTTGATCGGTAATTTACCAAAGGACATACACAAGAGCATGCAAAGCAGGAAACCGAAGGTAGCGGTGACGTTTACGATTGATATGGACGTAAATACGAGGATGAAAATCGGGATAAGTAGTAGTCGGATCATCCAATTTACGGTGTCGTGTAGCTTCAAGGTGGACTCATTGGTGCCACCCAAAGGAAAGGCTCGAGTAGTTTCTCAGCAATGCGATTCCAACAGGAAAATCTCGTGATGGTTATGCATGGTAATATATAAGTTGGGATGTTATTTAATCACGTGGATTTATATATGCATGCTGAATGTCAGTAAGGAATGAACGTGGTAAAGGAGAAATGGTGGTTTCAATGTTTTCCCTTGTTCTTTTCCCAATTTGGAGATTCGTCGTCCCAAGTTGCTTTTTTAATTTATTGTTCTTGTCGCATCTTCTGATGTATTCTAGTAATTCCTCACTTAATTCTAAATTTTAGGCAAAACCATAATAATATATAGATATATATGGAATAGGATATGACCATAGATCCCTAAAAGATTAACTCCCTAAAAATTTAAAAGATTCATTATCTCTCTCTCAATCTCCATTTTTACTCTGAACTGAACTATAAACCATTGAGTTTATATATTTATAACTCATCAAATCAGAACCTTTACAGCCTCAAACACTATAGTTTAAAATCTAAAAAGTGATTTTTTTTTTCAAAAAGTATATATGTCATAAACAAATTTGAAAAATTAAATATCGTTAAAAAATAAAGACCGAGGTAGCGTGTTTAAAACACGCTACCACACGAAGTGTGGTTTGTTCACCCCATTGCCAAACCCTAATTCCTCCACACCCACACGCAATCGTTTCTCTCCATCTCCCCCGCAACCGTTTCTCTCAATCTCCACCCTCGTTTTTCAGCTCCCTCCACACACCCACGCGTCTTCCCTCACTACGGGAGGAATGACAAATACCGGCTAAACTTCACCCTCTCTCCATCTTCACATCTCCATTTCAAAACCTCTCTCCTCATTACGTTCTCCTCTTTGCACCCTCTTCCCCTCCACCTCCTTCTCTCCGCCGCCGTGCTCATCCAACGAGCCACCTCTCGACGCAACCGTGATGGAGCCAGTGCTTGCAAGGCATCTCGCTCACCTCCGACCTCTGCAAGGCATCTCGCTCACCTCTGACATCCGACCTCAGTCCTCTGTAGACGCCTCTCTTCTGGGGAGGCCGGTGATCGAGTCCTTCGTTGCTGGCAACGACCCTGGCTTGGCCGGGAACAGCGCATCGATGGTCGGAATGCCGTGAAGTATGGTGCGGTGGTGCGACAAAGATGAACGCAGAAGGTCGATGAAGTTAGTGCGGTTCCGGTGAATTATGGTTCTGATGACATCTTGTGCGAAGATGAACACAGAAGGCCGATGAAGTATGGTTCCGACGACATCTTGTGAGAGAAATTAGGCCGATGAAGTTGGTGCGGTAGACGACAAAGATGAACGCAGAAGGAAAGGGTTACAACGAGTGAAGAAGAGTTATGGCGAGTGAATAAGGGTTACGAATTAATATTAGATTTGGAAGAAAAATGAAAATGTTGAGTGCCTCCATAAGTGCCACCATAATTATTTTGGCAGCACTTTTGATTTTGAGCTGTGAATTATCACGGCTCATTTTATATTGAGCCGTGATAATTGCCCCGACACTTTGTATCACGACTCAACTTTAACGGCTGAATATTTCAGCCGTTAAAAATACATTTTTAGCTGGTATTTGCCATTTCTCCCGTAGTGCCCGTCTGTTGTTGTCTCCCTCCGTCCTTGGATGTCCATCCCCCCGTCTCCCTTTACAACCACTGATATGTCCTCTCCCCATATCTCAGTCTACGGCCTCCCCCTCTCCCCCGAAGCAGTTGTCCCCCCCCCCCCCCCGGAACTGTCGTGCCCCAGCCTCCACGCTGTTAAAGTATTGCCCCCACCACTCCGAGCCTCCGAAGAAGTCCCTCTTACTGCCTCCCTCACCTCCCAAAGACCACCAAACAAGGCATGTGCATTCATTTTTTCTTTTTCTAATAAATTTTTCAATTTTAATATTAGATGCATTATATTTGTGCTAATTAATTATATTGTTAATGATTATTGTGCTAATTAAATATATTAGTAATATTTAATTATATATATTTGAGTTATTAGATAATGATTATTAAAAAATATTATGCAGAAAATATAAATTGTGTGAAATTAAAACTTTATACTTTTTAATTATAGAGCTATCATGTCGCCTCACGTAATTATGCCAAATCAGTTTTTTTGTCAAAATGTGTAAAACGTTGGTCCGTTGGAAGAGATCAACATGTGTTAAATGTTGGTCATTTGGGGACAAGATCAACATCGCTCCTCAGATCTAAGTGGTAACCAACATATTATATTTCAATGTTTAAAAAATGAATATAATATTAGAAGAGGCTAAAACGATGTGCAAGCTGTTGGTTTATGGGATGTGGTTATTATGTCACACCCCAAACTAGATCCTATATTACTAACGTCATTGTCCGAGCGTTGGCGGTCAAAGACACACATCTTTCATCTCAGACATGGGGAGATGACAATCACTTTAGAGGATGTATCTGTGATCCTTCGATTTCGTATAAACGGAGATGCAGTGACAGATGAATATACATCAGAGGAACACATGAATGATGCGGGTCTGGAATTGTTTGGTCTGAGATTACAAGGTCATAAAGATTTTGTTAAGTTGACTACGTTACGACAACATCTAAAGCTTACCGCCGAACAACATGCGAGAACTTTTATCCTCATTATACGCGGTGGTGTGCTGTTTATAATTACAAATAAAGATACCGTGGCGTTGATCTACTTACCACTGTTGAGAGATTTACAAAGAGCAAATCATTATAGTTGGGGTTCAACGGTGTTGGCTGCTACGTATCGGGGATTGTGTGAGGCATCTGAGCTTAACGCTGCAACATTCTCCGACTGTGGCATCCTAGTAAATGTATTCCATATGTTAGTCTTGTTAAAATATTTATATTTTTTATTACAAATTTTATTAATTTCTGGTACACTACAAGTATTCCATATATTTGTTATTACAAATATAAGTGTTACCAATTTTCAAAAAATTAATATTATACAATATACAAAAATATATAACATACCTTAAAATAGACTTACTTAAGATTTGGATGAAGAACAAACATTTGCTAAGTAACGAAGCACAACGAGGGGATGAGTTGATACCAAATGGGAGATAGAAACTCAACGACTTGTGTACACTTTTAAAGAGAAGAGAAACACAATAATTGGAGAAACCTGTACATATGTCCCAAATAATTGAATGCACGCACAAATAATTGCATGCAGATTATCTAACCACGCATGTTCAGATCATATATTGATTAATATGAGCTTTCTGATGTAGCGTGTATTCATTTAGCGATATGAGGGGTAGCGCCTATTAACATTTTCATAAACTGTTTCTGTTTTCGTTGTACGTACTTCTCTCAATTTTTTTCATGACACTTTTTAAAAAATGTCTAAAAAGTGACTTCCTCGGTTTGGTACTTTTGATTGGGTTATTTAGGAGAAGTTTTTTAAAAAGTAACCACTATGCAAAAAATATTTAAAAAAGTAAGTATACTGAAAAAATATTTAGCAAAATGTATATAAGCGCTACTAGGGGTAGCGTATTTCACAAAACTCCACTAGGGGTAGCGTTTTTATGAATTTCGCTACCCCTAGTGCCTTTTTTTTTTACGTTTTTAGATTCGATGTTTAATTAAAAATAAAATTATGTATTTATTAAAAATAATTTAAAAAATTATAGTAAGTAGATATTTTAATTGCAATGCTAATGATGCAAACACTATTAAATTTGGACTTACGGATTGACTATAGGCTCTACCGTAAGTTAAGATATGAAAATTTGACTTAAAAAAATATAACTCATACCCTGTAAGTCCAAACTGACCACGGTGAACGTCATTTATGTCGTAATTCAATTATCTACCTAGGGTAATTTGTTTGATTAGAAATACAGTGATTTTGTAACCTAACACCACTTTTCTTAAAATTTGACCGTAATAATTAAATGCATTAGGTAAGAAATTTAATTATGTACCTACTCAAAAAAATAAAATAAAGTGCGTAGACAATTTAATTACGAATTAAATGAAGCTAACTAGACGTTAATTGTTTACTTTTAGACTGACCGTATAATACGAAGTAAATTACATATCGTATTATACAGTGAGTCTAAAAGTAAAATATTAACGTCTAGTTAGCATAATTTAATTCGTAATTAAAATATCTACTCACTTTAATGTTTTTGATTTTTTTTTGAGTAAGTACATAATTAAATTGCTCACCTAATGCATTTAATTATTTCAGTCAAATTTTAAGACAAGCAGTGTTAGGTTACAAAATAACTATATTTCTAATCAAAAAAATTACCCTAGGTAGATAATTGAATTACGACATAAATGACGTTCACCGTGGTCAGTTTAGACTTACAGGGTATGAGTTATATTGTTTTAAGTCAAATATTCATATCTCAACTTACGGCAGAGCCTACATTCAATCCGTAAGTCCAAATTTAATATTTTTTTGCGTCATTGGAATCGCAATTAAAATATCTACTTACTATAATTTTTAAAATTCTTTTTAATAAATAAATAATTTTATTTTTGATTAAACATCAAATCGTCAAAAAAACGTAAAAACAAAACGCCACTAGGGGTAGCGAAATTCATAAAAACACTACCCCAAGTAGCGTTTTATGAAAAACGCTACCCCTAATGGCGTTTGTGAAAAATGCTACTCAAAGTAGCGTACGTTGTAAAAAACACTACCTCTAGTAGCGCATATATACATTTTGCTAAATATATTTTCCGTATACTTACTTTTTCAAAAATATTTGGCACAGTGCCTACTTTAAAAAAAAAATCTATTTAGGATAGTAGACCAAAATATATATGTCACAAACATTAACATGGTCAGATGCAGTCAATGTTAGGATATAAGTATGTCTAACACTTATGTTTAGGATCAATATGTAAATATTGTTGCTTGAGGCCCAAGCATCAATTAGTTTAGTATTAGGGACTTAGTTGCAATTCTCGGATCAGTACTGTTTTGTCTGATTCTCGCCTACTTTGCTTTATATCTGTTGCACTGTTGAACAATTCTCAGTCAAGTAATCATATTTGTTTCAGAGCATTCTTCTTCGTTTTTCATTTCTCCTTCTCAAACCCTAAATCCAAACATGGTATCAGAGCTTGTCGATTAGGGCTTCTATTTGGTTTCTCCGCTGCAAATCTTGTTGTCACTGGGGTTTCTCTGTGAGCTCTCCATTTTTCTCGACCGCGACGAGAGAGAACCCGAAATCGTCATACGCCTCTCCTTCTTCTTTACCGAGTCTCAGAGAAGCCATTTCACTGCTGATCCGTGAATCTTCTTCTTCGTAATCGACGATCAAGCAACCGCCTAACTCGAGGCTCGCACCATGGATTCGGCGAAGGTGCAACAGTTGAAGCAGTTCGTGGACATGTGCAAATCCAATCCTTCATTGGTTGAGGACCCCTCACTCTCCTTCTTCCGCGAGTATATTGAAAGTCTCGGAGATAAACTCCCTGCCTCTGCTTCCAACGATGGTGGCTTCAAATCGAGGAGCTATGTTGTCAAAGAGAGTGATGAAGACGTGGAAGATATGACTAATAAAGTAGAAGAGGAAGAGGAGGATGAAATAGTGGAATCAGATGTTGAACTTGAAGGAGACACCGTTGAACCTGACAATGACCCTCCCCAGAAGATGGGAGATCCCTCTATAGAGGTTACTGAGGAGAATCGTGATGCCGCTCAAGCAGCAAAGGCACAAGCAGTTGAAGCACTTTCGGAAGGTAACTTGGATGAAGCAGTTGAGCAGCTTACGCAAGCAATTATCTTAAACCCAACCTCTGCAATAATCTATGCAAACAGAGCCAATGTCTATGTTAAGATGAAGAAGCCAAATGCAGCTATTCGGGATGCAAATCCTGCTCTGGAGATAAATCCAGCAGATTCTGCAAAGGGCTACAAGTCTCGAGGAATGGCTAGAGCACTGCTTGGACTGTGGAATGAGGCTGCTGATATGTTGGCTGAGATTGAGGTGGCTGATAAATTTGAGGCTGCTGTCCATACATATTTCCAGGTGGTCGAGAAACTTGCCCAAGATTACTGTAGGCGCCCAAGTTTTGCCCACCATATGATCCATTCAGTTATGGAACTGCATTTGAATAGTGTGGAGCTGCATGCTGTTGGTATTGCTATTACAATAAGTTGTTGATGCTGCTGCATGCTATTGTTTTGACTGTGGTTGCTGATGCTGAAAATTGAAACTGAATAATGATGAAGCTAGCTGCTGCTGCCTTGATTTGCTATTGTTCTGCCTTAACTGTGGTTGCTGATTGTTGATATGCTATTCGCTGAGCTGAAATATGCTGAAATGCTGAAATTCACCCTAGACATGCTGATATGCTGAGTTGTGTACTGAAGTTTATCTCGGTTTCATGCTGAAATTTGTGGATTAAAACCCCTACAACCAATGCTGAATTACTTGTTCTCGAATTGCTGGATTAGTAACGTGAATTTGTGTAATCCCGTTGAGTTTGGACAACCAAGTTTTGATGACTACAATAGATTTGATACAAGTTTGAAGTGTTGAAGTCAGATTTTAGTAGTAGTTTCTTCTTTAAACGGCATGACCACGACGAGATGACCAAGATGGCACCGCGATGGCATGACCGATTCCTCCCTCTTCTCGTCTAGATATCAACTTGAAGATCTTGTGTTTGAATGTGGAGTATCTCATTGAAGATGAAGGTGTACAAGCTCAATTAGGTTAAAGGTTTGATCGGGATTAAACTTGGGATTCGTCACGAGCAAAGAGCATTGGAAGTTTGGGGTCAAAATTGAGCAACTCAAGAAAAACAAAGACCGTGGATGAATGTCAGAGCATACAACATGAAGAAAACGAAGAACTAGGGTGTATGTGAGAACACCACATAGATTAGCTTAATGTTTTCTAGTTTAATCTTTATTAGTCTAAGTAGTCTCTTGTCTAGGGTTTTATTTCTAGTTGCTCTATATAAAGAGCCTTGCCTTGTAATGAACAGCAACTCGAAATTAGAAATGTTCTCCTTAATCAAAGCTGTCTGTTCATCGTTTTCACCTCATCTTGATCCAAGCTTCACCGTGAGTTCGATTGAGCCTGAAATCTTCTTCTTCCAACCTCCCTTCTTGATTCACGGAAGAATCTAGCCCTGCCTTCGCCAACAAGAAAGTAGCTCAGCTACTTGGTGAGGAGAATTTCCAGCAATGGAAGCAGCAGGTTCTACTCTTTGTAAGAGGGTATAACCTGGAAAGCCATCTCCATGGAGCTAACGTACCTCAGTTTCTGGAAGATGAAACTGGGTCTGCTGTTCCAAATCCTGCCTACACGAAGTTCCTCCAGCAGGACAGCTCCCTCGCGTCTTGGCTTCTTGCCTCTGTCTCCTCTCAGGTCAGTAGGGGTCTTATAAGGTGTATGTCAGCTGCTCAGTCATTTTCCTATGGTCCCCCACCATTTGGTAATCAACAATCTGGGAGGGGTAGGGGGCGTGGTATGGGCTTTGGTAATAGAAGACTCCAATGCCAGCTGTGTGGAAAATTTGGGCACTTGGTGCACAGATGTTTCCACAGGTTTAATGTGCAATTTACTGGTGTGACTGATCCTCAGTCCAATTCTCCTGCACCTTCAGCAAACCTGTCTGCTTATGACACTGAGCCTGACCCTTACCAACAACAACAATTGAACCAACCCTACCCACCACCTCAGCTGCACAAAGTTCAGAATCAACCTCAACCACCTCAGACCACAACCATCCATCCTCCTAACACCCAAACACACTCTGTTATGCAGTACTAACCCTATCCGTCACCCTTACCACCTATCTACCCCTACATGATGGCCCCCCCATGTTACCCACCTCAGCCATATCAAGTATTTCCAAATCCTCAGCCTCAACTGAACCCTATCCCTGCTCAATCAGCTTCACCTCAACCCACTCAAGCCAATCATCTGTTAACCAGTAGCCATAACTCAGCCACCTCTGATGGCAGCTGGTTCCCAGATTCAGGAGCCACAAACCACCTGACGAATGCTCAGCCTTTCCAGAACATGACTTCTCCTTATTCTGGCCCAGGCAAGGTCTTAGTTGGAAATGGCTCTACTCTTGATATTTCTGCTATTGGCTCTACTACTTTACCTTCCACTGGAAAACCATTGCTTTTAAATAACTTACTTTACACTCCTGTTGTCACTAAAAACCTGCTTTCTGTATCTCAGTTTTCAAAGGATAATCAGGTTTATTTTGAATTTCACCCATCGCATTGCCTGATCAAGGATTCACTCTCCAACAAAGTGCTGCTCAAGGGTTATGAGTCTGGGGGTCTTTATCGTCTAGACTTCTCTAGTTTTAGGTCTAAGTCTAATAATTTAGTTGAGTCTGCTACTGTTAGTCCAGATCAGTGTTTGAATCTCTCTACTGAATTTCAGTCCTTTTGTAATAATGCAGTTTTATCTGCACAAAACTCTGCCTTTCCGGTTATTAGTAATGACAATTCTGCTGCATTTGATGTTTATCATGGTACCTCTGTTTCTCTTCCTGCTTATAATGCTGATGTTTCTGATGATTCTTCTGCTGTCACTTGTTTTAATAATGCATCCTCTAATGCATTTCCTGATTTTGAAATAAGCTGCTTTCTCAGCTCTTTGAAAACAACTGATCCTTCTCACCTATGGCACATGAGGTTAGGCCACCCATCTAGGAATATTCTTGTTAACTTCTTGAGATTACAAAATTTGCCCACTAAACACATATCCTCTGAGTGTGCTGCCTGTGCAGTGGGAAAGAGTAAGACTCTCCCTTATCAACCTTCAGAAACTGTCTACTCTCATCCACTCGAAATGGTTCAGGTAGATCTCTGGGGTCCTGCCCCCTTCTCCTCTAGTAATAGCAATTACTATCTTAGTATTGTTGATGCCTTTTCTAGATTTACTTGGATTTACTTTCTGAACCGTAAGTCTGATGCTACTAAAGCCTTCTATGAGTTTCATCTCTTAGTAGAAAAGCAGTTTGGCACGAAGCTCAAGGCTGTGCAATCTGATGGAGGAGGTGAGTTCCACTTTCTTACTGCATACTTAGCTCAGTATGGCATAGTTCATAGGATCACCTGCCCATATTCAAGCCAACAAAATGGCATGGTGGAGCGTAAGCACCGCCATATTGTTGAATTGGGTCTTACACTGCTTGCACAGTCATCCGTCCCTCTTCACTACTGGACGGATGCCTTCTCCACTCCAGTTTTCTTAATTAATCGCTTGCCTTCCAAGACTCTGGAGAACTGTTCTCCTCATGAGCTTATTTTCAATACCAAGCCTGACTACTCCTTTCTGAGAGTCTTTGGCTGTTTATGCTTTGCCCACCTGAGACCTTATAGGTCTCACAAGCTGTCCTTCAGATCAGAACCTTGTGTATTCATTGGGTTATGTTCTGACCACCATGGCTATAAGTGTCTCTCCTCATCAGGAAGAGTTTATGTGTCACGAAATGTTGTCTTTCATGAGACAACATTTCCTTTCAGTGACACCACAGGACCTTTCTATGCTTCAAACACACCAAAAGCCTCCACTCCTTCCAAACCATTTTTCATACCCTGTGACCCATTCTTCCAACAACCCACCTCTGTTCCCTCTACTGTCACTCATTCTTCAGGACCTCCTGTGCATGCCCACACGTCGGGGGAGTCCAGCTTACCCTCCAACACACCCTCCCAAAACACCATTTCTACTCAGCCTCCCTCTGTACCTGTTCCTGCTCCTGACCTTAGCTCCCCTACTGAGGTCTGTAGATATGTTCCTTCTGGTTCTACCCTTGTTCCCATTTCTGACTCGGTTTCCTCTGCACCACCACCACCATCTCACTATGACCAGTCCTTCCCCACCTCCCCACAAGCCCATCCACCCTCATCCTCTCGACCCTCTCGCCCCAAATCTTCCACCAATGTGCATCCTATGCAAACCAGGTCTAAAACTTCCCTTCATGAGATGTCCACTTCCCTTGCCCTGTCCACAGACCTGACTAACTCTGAGCCTCGTAGCATTCACGAGGCTTTTCAGTCACCTCATTGGTTTAAGGCTGTGCAGGAAGAGCTTACAGCTCTTACTGCCAACAACACCTGGACTCTTGTTTCCCTACCTACAGGTCGTATACCTATAGGTTGTAAATGGATCTTTAAAATCAAAAGAAATGCAGATGGGGCTGTTGTTAGATACAAGGCCCGTCTTGTTGCCAAAGGTTTTCCCCAAAAACCAGGCTTTGATTTTCAGGAAACCTTCAGTCCTGTCATTAAATCTGCCACTGTTCGTATTGTTCTCTCCTTAGCTCTCACTCATAAATGGTGTATCAGACAGGTGGATATTAACAATGCTTTTCTTCATGGTGACCTCCAAGAGGAGGTCTACATGACACAGCCGCCTGGTTTTGAGGTTCACTCTAATACTCCTAACCTGGTTTGCAAACTTCAAAAAGCTTTATATGGTCTTAAGCAGGCTCCCAGAGTCTGGTTTGAAAAATTGAAGTTTTTTCTCCTGAACTCTCTTGGTTTTCATGTTTCAACCTTAGATAGTTGCTTGTTTATCAAATCTGCCTCTGATTCTTTCGTATTACTACTTGTCTATGTGGATGACATTGTTATAACTGACACTTCTGTTAATTTTGTTTCTAATATTGTTGACTCTATCAATGCTCAGTTTCAGCTGAAAGATCTGGGAAACCTGAACTACTTCCTTGGCATGGAAGTAGTTTCAGGTGATGACTTTATTCTGTTAAATCAGAAAAAGTACATTCAGGAACTTCTGGATAAGGTAGGTCTGAAAGATGAATCTGAATTTCCCACTCCAATGACAGGTACTTGTTTGTCAAAGTCAGGTATGTCTTCCTGTTCTGATCTCTTTCATGATGAAACACTATATAGGAGCACAATAGGTGCTCTGCAACATGTCTGTGTCACTCGACCAGACATTCACTTTTCAGTGAACAAACTGAGTCAGTTTATGCAGGCACCAAATAACAGCAACTGGAAGGATGTTATTCACGTTCTGAGATACCTCAAAGGCACTCTCAATCATGGTCTGTTGTTCAGACCAACACCCTCACCTGTCACAGACATCACTCTTATCTCCTTCTCTGATGCTGACTAGGGTGGTGATCAAACTGATCGTCGCTCCATCTCAGGGCATTACCTTCTCCTGAATGGTAATCCCATAGTATGGAGCTCTAAAAAGCAGACAGTAGTGTCTAGGTCGAGTGCAGAGGCTGAATTTAGGGTCATTGCCAATGCAATGTGTGAGATCATGTGGGTCCAATCCCTTCTCAAGGAAATTGGACTTCACACACCCACTGCACCTGTCATCTGGACAGACAACACAAGTGCTGTAGCTCTGTCTGAGAACCCCATCCATCATTCCAAGATGAAACATGTAGAGATTGATCTCTTCTTCATCAGAGAGAAAGTTCAAAATGGGGATGTCTTAGTCAACTTTATTCCAGCTTCAGAACAGACAGCTGATATTTTGACCAAGCCTCTGACAGAAATTTTTTTCATTCCTTGCAGAAAAAAACTTGGAGTCTTCTCACTGGAGGATCGTGGCGTCTCCCCTTTCCTTCAGCTTGGTTCCACTGCTCAATGAACTTCCCACACAATCTGTACATTTATTCTTTCTCTGTTTACTTAGTAAATTGCCTTGTCCTATGCGTTTCAGGACAGTCATATGTTTGTTATCTGAGTTTTCCTGTTGACTGCACCTCTGTAATTTTTGAACCTCTGTCTGTCCTTATGCATGACTGATCAACTCTATCTTGTTCAATTAGTGCTTGTAATCATGGTATGTTCTCGTTTGATTTCCATGTCTAGCATATGCCTGAGTATAGCCTGTCATGTGTGCATTTCTCTCTTCTCCAATCATAAGCCTTGCCTTTGTGCATCCCTGAATATATCTCTGAAAAAAAAGAAACAAAACCGCTGCATTAACCATGGCATAGGGTATGGCTTGAGTCCAAAAACAGAGTGAAAACCAAAATAAAATGACAAATTCATACTGAGATTTTCACTCTTGAGGATGAAAAGATCAAGGCTCAAACCTTGCAGTCATACTGGTAAGATAGGAGCTCAAACTCCTCTGTCATGTTCTGAATCTCTCAATTTTTCAAGACATTCCAAATGAATGAATAAAGCAGCAGTTAAAATGATTATATTAGTCTGTCTGATGCACTTTGGCAACAGTTTACTGATCTGGAATAGAGAGAATCATGCATATGATTGTGAATACTTGGTACTGCTTTTCGTGTTTTTTCAGACTTGTTCATGATCTTAGATTACAGGCATTAATCGACCTATGATCAGAATTATGATTACCCATACTAAAGACAGTACAGATGCTCAAAAATTGCAAAGTGCATCTCAGCTAGGAGAACTCAGCCATACTACGTATTCTGCTCAGATGTGTCAATTAGGAACAGGTAAGTACTTCGTTCCAGAGAATGAATTTCACTACAGATTGTCAGATTTCAAGGAAGATCAAGTGCCAAGGTCAAGATCAAGCATAGGGAATGTTAGGATATAAGTGTGTCTAACACTTATGTTTAGGATCAATATGTAAATATTGTTGCTTGAGGCCCAAGCATCAATTAGTTTAGTATTAGGGACTTAGTTGCAATTCTCGGATCAGTACTGTTTTGTCTGATTCTCGCCTACTTTGCTTTATATCTGTTGCACTGTTGAACAATTCTCAATCAAGTAATCATATTTGTTTCAGAGCATTCTTCTTCGTTTTTCATTTCTCCTTCTCAAACCCTAAATCCAAACAGTCAAAAGGGTCATGCTAGACAAGACAGCCTTAATTAGACTTTGCATTGAAATTTTGACCTTTTTTTTTCTTTCTAAATTCACACTAGGTAGGATCATAGTTATCACAACCGGACCGGCCATCAAACCGGCGAGGGGGTCGGTTCACGGTTCGAGCGGTCCAACCCGATTCACTGTGCGGTTCACTGTTCACAAAGGAAAAAAAAACTGAAAAATTAAAATACATACATAGTCTCAAACACGAGTCCCGTGACCAAGGACGAACGACGAGAGAAACAGTTTTGCGACCAAGAATGGATTACCTGATGTGGAAGCTACTACCACTACTGATACTGGTGACATCTTCCATGCTCATTTTCTTCTTACAGAGCTCCAAGGTTCGTTTCCCTTCCTTATTTGCCGATATCGCTTTACCCGTCGTGAATGGATTTTGTTGATTTACCTCTTCAACTTGATTGTAGTATCGAACTTTCAGTATAGTACACGATTGAACGGATTCATCATTGACGATCAAATAGATATAACTGAATTATTAGTCAATCTTTGATGTTAGAAAGTGACTTTTCAGATTGATTATGGCTGCTTTTGGACAAACTTTTATGCTAATAATGGATTCTAATGCAGACACCTTACAAAGAATGCAGCCTTCTTCCGTACAGTCATTACTGGATTAAGAGCAGGCGCATTGTGACGCCGCAAGGAATCATCTCTGGTGCAGGTCTGCTCCAAGCTTGATTTTATTTGGTGTGTATGTAGAATTCTGATTTCTGAAAACTAAACTAAGTTTGATCTAACCTAGCTAGCAGTGAACCGAATCGGTTGGTTTGTAAAAAGCCAGAAACATACCAATCGGTTTAAACTGAAGACCGATTGGTTTGTAAAAAAACAAAAACAAAAAAGTGAACCGGAAACCGACCGGTTTTCCAAAACCGTCCGGTTCAACCCGGTTCAAACACTGTTCATTTGCAAAATAGTCTTTTAACTGAACCAAACCGGACATGGTTCTGGTTCCCGGTCAGGCCCGGTCGGATCGCCGGTCCGGTTCTGATAACTATGGGTAGAATTTCAATATGATAACGCTGTAGATGAAATGTGGTTTTGAATTTAGAATGGAGCACACGTGTCGTTTAAAGTTGGTCATGTGTGGTTAATTATGGTGTTCTTAAAAGTTTGAGGCACATAAAATGCCCTTATCTCATCGAATGAGGTGCACAAAATGTCATCGTCTTATCGATTGAGCGCATACAACGAACTCACCTCGTCAAATGAGGCGTATCGAGATGTAAAAATCCAATATCACATCAATTTTAAGACACAAAAATCGTTTGATTGAATGAGGCGCATCTATTGGCCAAACAAAAAAAATGAGGCGCATCTGATGTAAAGTACATTGGTATGTCATCACAAAGATTGAATCCTTTGAAGAATTGGTTGTACTTTTTTTAGGATTTTTGCGGGGTGTCGTAGGGGCTAGTGACCCTATCATCAGCATAACAGTTTTATCTTATTTGTTTTACATTTATAATAATTTTCATTTTCACTACATCAACCAATAAAGGGTAAAGTGTTGACCATGAAGATTTTTCCATTCGCGCCGCTCGAACTTTAGATTGCTCTAACATTTATATTATACATTTGTACTTATATGCCTTCGTTAATGGTTAGTGTCTCACTCTAAAAGTTGTTTCATTATTAAGTCATACCATCCTTAAAATGTTAACATCTCTACAAGAAATTTGGTCTACAGTTGCCAACTTTTTTTGTTGTTATTAACCTTGTCACAAAATATTTGTTTTTGCAACAATAAATATGATTGTTAGGATTGGGCAAAATAATCGGTTCGGCCAAACCAAACCATACCACATGTGAACTGCGACTCTTTTGAACCGGTTCAGCCAAATTGATTCAGAAGTAGTAAGATATTTTGGATGAAATATGAAACGATTTGATTGAACCATAAAAAAACGATTTATTAGTGGTAAACCATAACTCTTTATGAATTACTTATATATATATATATAATTAATTTTTTGTATTATTATATTTTTTGTCATTTTAAGCTAACCATTTTGTTCATAAGCGTTTTCCTTATTTTAAGACATTTTAGTTTCAATCTTTATGTAGATCTTTTATGTATTATCAAATTATGTGTTAAAATTTATAAATTTGGAATATTTATATTTTCTATTTAAAGTAAAGGTACAACCGAACTGGTTCACATGTGATATGGTAAATTGTTAAAAAAGTGGAGTGGTTTGGACGAATGAGTCAAAGTGTACATTACCATATTTTTATCAGGTACTGTTCATGTCCACCGTTAATGATTGTCAGTATTATAGATGTATATTCTAAGTTTTGTTTTAGGAAGGATCCAATGAAATCTTAGTTTGATACGTACACGATGATGGATTCAAGTCCAAACTGAAGTAAGACACTATGCTTCGACTTTAAAACGTATATCTTCCTAAGAGAGAATTTGTCTACTTTTCGGGATGAATCTCAAAGCGAAAGCGCTTGACGGCATGAGAGGGCCAAACAACTATATGCATTTGAGTACGTATTGGAAAGTGGAAAAACTGATGCAATAAATATACCTTTATTAAATAATAACTTTAGTAAAGGTTGTATTTATTTTAAAAAATGTAATTTAGAAATAATGATATGTTATCTGCCAAAAGACGACAGGATTAGTTATATATACAAGAAGAAGAATATGTAAAAAATGAAATTCGTAGAGATGGAGAATGGATGAAACACTAATAAATATTATGTGTGGCAATTTCTTATGCAACACGATAACACAATACGAACCCACACAAAATAATTGTGTTTGTAAAAGCATATATATGACAGAATGATAACAAGATAACACAAAATTATTTTTGTGATATCTTCTTGTTTAGTTGTCAGAGCACGACACACACGATAAGTTAGGCTTGAAATTTTTTGAATATTTTTCTAAACAAGCCCCTTTCAATAATTTTAAAAGTCTGTAAATATTTAATTTGTAAAGTTTGTCAATTATATATTAAAAACTCATAAAATCTGATATTTGAATTATTAGTTCTTAATATGAACAATTCGTTATTTTGATATTTTCTTATAACTTTCGCATGTGAAGATATATCTGACTAACTTAAGAAAACACGATATCACGACATGAACACACAAAAAAATTGTGTGTCGTGTTCGTGTTGAGGAACATGACACGATAAATTTATCGTGCGTATTCTTGTTTGGTAAGTGTCATAAAATAAATGTATTGATACGTACGATAACACACACATACGCATGATTTGCCACCCCTAGTAAATATACGAGAGATCATGCAAAAATATATACGCTTATTCACTTGGGTTTTGTTTGTTATTGACTATGGTAGATGAGTACATTTTCTAACATAATGCTTTAGCTAGGGCTTATGGGTAGGACTATCAATTGTTAGGGTATGGTACGAGTATGCCAAATACAATAATCATACAGGTTTTTTAAACTACATACTATAACCATAACCATTACAGATACAATTTGCAATAACATAACCGTAATTATTAATCAAGGTTTGACTCGTATATCCATACTCATTATCACATGTGAAAATATGCAACATTATGAATGTTATCTTAATAAATACATAAATTTATGTTACAAAAAACAAAAATATTCAACATTACCACTATTCAACATTAACACCATTCAATTAGAGTTCGTTCTAAAATTCTGAATTCGTGAAATTTGATAAATGAAAATTTTACTTCTATTATTAGTACACACTAATATATTAATATTAAATAAATATTATATTTATATAATAACCATGGGTATGACTAAAATACCATAACCAGTATGGGTAGGAAATCCATCACCATAATCACACCACACCATAATTGTACAGTTAACCATATTAAAAAATGATGGTTATAACCGTGGTTTTCGGGGTTTTGCCGTAATACTGTCGTTCCTACTTATGGGAAAGCTAAAACTAATTAATTAAAGTGGTGTTTTCATACAAGGTATTGGATAAAATACGACATTGTCTTAAATGTTTGATTAAATATTGAATTTCTTCTTTAAATTTTAAATTGTATATTTTCTTTCCTTCATGGTTGGTTAAAGTTTGAGTTTACCTACTCTATGAGTTTATCCATCCAAATTTAACAGAATACGTTTTGAAAATTGCACAAATAATAGAAAAATGTCAAAAGCATCACATTTTAACCCTTCCAAACTTTTACAAATGTTACAATTGAGTCCTAATTCTATATGAACTTGATTGAACCACCCTACAGTTTAGAGAGAGGTCAGTAGTTGTGGTATTATAGGTCATTGCTCGTCAAACCATGACGTGTCCTCCCGTCTGGCATACCGTGATCCTAACCTCAGGCAGATCCGCTTCTACTTCCACTAAGGCAATCATACAAGAAGATAACATAAATATGTGTTATGTTGTGCCCTAATCGATTGCATGTTTCGTACATTCCAACATTGGTATCAGATCCATAGTAGGTTGGTTTCCGAATTGACGAATTTTCAAAACGTTTTCTCTCTCAAGCGCGGTTAATCGTGGTCGTCGATAGTCTGCTAGCCACGACCAATCGTGGTTGCCAACGCCCACTCGCCGCTCGTCGTCGTCCCTAGCCAGAGGCAACCACTTTGTCTGCATCGGCCCTAGCCAAACACAACCATTGTGGCTGCGTTTGGCCCTTGCCAGACGCAACCATTGTGGCTGCGTCGACGAGACCAAACTGCCTTGCGTGGTGGCTGGTGTCGGGGACCAGGCGAGAGGGGTCCACCATCGTGGCCAACCGTAGGCGAGAGAGGGCCAGCAACCGTGGTTGACCCTGTCGGTGTCTGGCAGCCTTTGGGGTTGGCCAACCACAAGGGGCGGCGACTAGGGTTTCAAAAACCCTAGTTGCCTCTTCCGCGAAGAAGAAGACCTCAGGACCGGTCTGAGTGAACCGGTCCAAACCGGTTTGATCCGATGAGTTGGACCATACCAGTTTAATAAGGTATGATTCGCTTGTCGACCGGACCGGTTCATACCAGTTTAAGTTAATTCGGAGGCCTTGGGCCGCCTGGATTGACTCGAAACGAATTTGGTGCAGATCCTGGATTCTTTGTGGGTCATAGCGGTTTATAAGTGTAGGTAATTATGGGCTAATTGTGGACCTTTTCATAAATAATTTGTGGGCTAATTTAATTAATTGTTAGATCCCTGGATTACTTTGTGTAGGTAGGGTTGTCCCCTGGGTTTAAGTATGTTCTCAAGTCTGTTCTTTCGATTTGAGACTTGTCTTTTACATGCAATAGAACATTGTTCCTTTTGTTTCCATGATCCTATTAGAATTTCCTTTAGTTAGAGAAATTAGGCCGCCATGAAGAACATCATTGCTTAATTGGACAAAGGTCTTAGACTTAACTGTGAGAACTATAAATATGGAGAAAGCGTATAAAGATGGTCCTAATTGAGAAGAAGTCCATTAACCACAACAAGAAAATTATGAAAATACTCGACTCTGGAATAACGAATCAGCAGAAGGTTTTCCATTCAAGTGGAAGGTTAATGATGTTGAGACGTGCGCCATGATGCTGAGTACGGTGGATGACGGCATCATTTATGGGTTTGAGCTTAACACACAACTAAAGGGTTGTGGTATGCTTTGCAGGCTATAATTGGTTATATACGACTACTCATCCGTGCTCACTCGACATCAAGTTCGATTCATTGAGATGAATCCTCAGCACTTCACGAGATAGTATCTGAGTCATGCGACCAATATGATCATAAAACTAAAGAAGAACGGTTAGTCAGTGATCGATGAGCATTAAATCTAGATCGTAATCCGTTTTTTTTGCCTAACTCCTGAAACATATGAAAATCTAAATAACTCATTTTGAGGGCCTAAATACCTTTAAACACGTTCGAAAGCACATTTAGCTAAAGATGACAGACCCAAGGTCGTTGACCCAAAGGTTAAGGTGCGTGTGGTGCCATCCTCTGGACCTAAGAAGAGACGCTGAAGGCGAAGGAGTCATGCACAGTGTGATGACGCAAATGCATTGAAGGAAAAGTAGACAAAGACTGAGGTGAAACCAATGACTCCTCTTAAAACGACACTGCGGAAATGTTCGCGTAAGGCCAAGAAGCCTAAATATAGGAAATGCTTCAACTGTGGCCAATGGGTACACTTTGTGAACGCATGCCCTGAATCGATCTGACATGAATGTCTTAATGGCTAATCTAGTGAATTTTGTATTCCTAGTACAGATACGTTGACCGAGTCATGTCCTTTGTGGATTTTGGATTCAGGATCGACAAATCACGTAGGCAAGGATCGTGACGTTTTAGTAGAGTGTCATAGAGTTCCGCGCGAAATTAGGTGAATGTACATTGACGACAAGTTTCGTGTTGAAATCTAAGGGATTAGAACTTGTGAGTTGCGCTTGCGCAATGGTCGAGTCTTAATCTGATGCCATATCCTCTATGCTCTGCAGGTTCGCCGATATGTTATTTCAGTCTTAGGATTAATGAAGCTTGGTTTTAGATTATCATTTCATGAATCTTCTGTCTGATTGTCTTTAGATTCAACTTTGTTTGACTTTAGTATTATTTTCGGTGGATTTATTGTTTCAGATATAGATTCATGCAACAATAACAATTTCATGTTTTTTTTTACTTGCGGATATGTTTGCGATGTGAATGAAAGACAAGCTAGACTTGACTATAAAGGTCAACATAGAATGTAGCGGCTAGCCCAACGGGGCTTGCTGCCCAACATTCCATAGGTGGAGTCGTTTAATTGTGTAAGTTGTCTAGTAGAAAATTCCACTGAAATGCTGTTTTGGTTAGACACCTAGAGCTGAATTTCCCTTGCAATTAATCATTTTCGACGTCTCTGACCCTCTTAGTGCTAGGTTTCAGCACAGAGCGCAAAATTTCATTACATTTATAAATGATTACACCCGTTAAATAGGAGGGTAGATGCTCTCCACCCTAATCGTGGAAGAAGAGTACCTTTCAGTGGAATTTAACGATTTATGTAATGAAAAAGGAATCATTCATCAGTTGACGATCATGTTCACCCCTCAACAAAATGGTTTTGTAGAGAGGTGCAATAGAACACTCCTTAAAATGGTTTGGTCAATATGGCGCAGACTCAATTGCTGATTTACTTGTGGGGGAGACACTTTGAAGACTGCTTCGGACATTCTGAACCATGTGTCGACGAATACGATAACCTCCAATCCATATGAGTTTTCGACTGAAATAAGTTATGAACATTAATCATATGCTCCCATTGAGGTACGCCGCTTACACCCATGAATTCTCAAATAAGTTTGGGAAAGATTGGATCTAGAGGAAAGAAGAGTAGTTTTGGTTACTCTGATACCTCTAAGGGGTATGTGTTTATAGCCGAGCATGACAGTGAGAGTCTTACCGAGATCGAATCATGAGTGTAAACACCTGATTTTGGACAGAGGTCAAAATACCGTACGCGAGAATCCGAGCCGAGAAAATCGAAATAGAAAAACCCAAAAAATAAAATATTATTAATAGGAAAATAAAGGCCTTCCAGGAAAGTTTGAAACGAGAGGCACTGGTCTGGTTCGCAGGGTTAAGGATGGAGCAAGTGCCAAATATGGAGGAGTTGACTAAGCTTTTCCACCGCCAATATAAGCACAATATGGATAACGCTCCTACTCGCCTTGATCTTCAGGCTATGAAGATGAAAGAGGGACTATCTTTCAAGGACTACGTGACTCAGTGGAGGGGAAATGCCAACCGCATGAATCCGCCTCTTAGGTAGAATGAGGCGGTCCCACTTTTCATTAGTACTCTCCAGGGTATATATTATACTCAAATGATGAGTCAAGTCAATCTACTACCGAATTTTCAAATCTCATCATGACAGGCGAATTGATCGAGTGCACGCTTCGGTCCAGAAAAGATTGAAGACCCGTACAAAAGTGTAGCGAAACTTAAGAAAACTGGTGCAAATAAGTATACCCCAACCATAGGCGCAGTCTATCTGAACCCTTACCAAGCTCCTTACCCGGCTCCGCATCAACAATACCAACCATTACCAGTAGTCCCGACACTTTTGGCTCCTCGAGCCACACAAGGAACAACCTCCCTGCCTAACCCACAAGATTCTGTCAACCGAGGCGGGAATCAAAGGAGATTTCGAGAGCACCGATAATTTACCCCGCTTCCAATACCGTTGGTCTAATTGTACAAGAAGTCTTTGGCACAAGGGCTTATAGGTCCTGAGGTTCTGAGTTCCGAAACGAGAATTTTGGCTAATGAACCAAATTCAAAATGTGAGCTCCACATGGGAGCACCTGGGCACACCACTAACAATTGCCCTGACCTGAAGCACCGAATCCAAGACCTTATTGATCATATATACTTGGTCATAAATCCCATTTCGCTACCGAATGTTAATACCAATCCGCTACCCAACCAGACTTCAGGCTCAGTCAACATGATCTTCTTAGAAGAAAGACCACCTCCTTTGGTCGGCCCCATGGGTCGGGAGATTCTAAAAAATTATGTTTCGATGATCACCCCACTAATCCCTGACTACGTACCTCAAGGACCAACACCATGCAAGTATGAGAGCAACAAAACGGTACTTTGGAGGTATGGGGGTCACGCGGAAGGATCTGCGAAAAATGAAAACATTTTTAGTATGACTGGATCCAGATGTTGCTATATCCATCCAGATAACCCGCCCAAGGAGAAAAAGGTGGAGGGCACACAAAAGAAGAAGGTAACTGAAGAAGAAGCGAGCAATTTCATGAAGATTGTAAAGGATGTTGAGTACAAGGTCATGGACCAGCTGTACAGAACCCCAACGCATATATTTTTGATGGCTTTGTTGTTGAGTTCTGAAACACACCGAGAGGAAATTTCAACCCGTCAAATGGAGAATCTCATCAGTTCAATTTTTGCTAGCCAAAACGCATTTGGGGATGAAGAGTTGGGTTCTCGGGGACAACAACATGTTAAGGCCCTCCGCATCGTGTGCAAGAGCAAGAGATACATGCTCTCAAGAGTAATGATTGACAACGGCTCAGCTTTAAGTGTATGCCCGATGTCCACCCTCCAACATATGAAGATAGATTCGTCACTCATCCGTCCAACCAAGAGTGTTGTTCGTGCTTTTGATGGCAATATAAGGGAAGTTGAAGGAGAAATTGAATTACCATTGGAGATGGGTCCATGCGTGTTTTTCAAAGTTTTGGACATTCCAGGGGTACAGTCTACTTTTGGGAAGACCTTGGATTCACGCCGCTGGGACAATGCTTTCTACCCTGCATCAAAAGGTGAAATTCATCTATGAGGATCACCTAGTTCTGATTGATGGGGAGGAAGACTACAACATTTATACGGAGAGAGAGAGAGAGCACTAGACAGATCGAAATCAAGATCGAAGATGCATTGTATTTCCATGCCTTTGATCTAATTTCTGTGATTAGGGATTGGAGAGAGCCAGCACCAGACAAAGCTGAGCTAGTGGTAGGGAAGGTCATGTTGGGTAACAACTTCATCTTAGGACAAGGTTTGGGAATCCACGGTAGGGCATCATACACCCAATACCTCTGAGGAAGAACAAAGGCACTTTCAGATTGGGTTTCCATCCTAATTTCAAAGACTACGAAGTCGCCCGAAGGAAACGTTTAACCGGAAATTCAGGGGCATTGTTGTTATCTCCCCTCGCTATTTCATTTCCTAGCCCACCACAAATTATCCAACCCAACGACGTTGCTGCTCAAGAAGGCTTATCGTGCTTATTTTCGATCGGTGTCACCATTGGAGCCCTGCTTGATGAAGCTTCCTTATGCCTTTTCGTCTGTCCACTTGCTAGTGGGGAGAATATCAAAAATTGGATGACATTACTGTTAACAATCTTAACCTAAGATAGGAGAGATATTGATATCAAAGACATGATGGAGAAGAGTCGAAATACTTAAATTCATTTTATCCAACGATCAAATCTGCTTACATCTATAGTAGAGACACACAGTATTAATAGAAACATAAAACCTCATAATTACATAGAGACCCCATAATAATAATAACATAGAAGTCCCTTGACAAGTCTAATAATGAAGACAAATCCTCATTCTTCTACTTGAGCATATATGCTAATATTCCCCCATGAGGATCGGTTTGCAGAAGCAGAGTCCTCTGCATGAGCGAACCATTCAATAGAGGATTGCCAAAGCCAGCAAGAGAACATGCCAAGTAACTGAGCATGATCAAATACAGGAATATCAAGCAGCAGCATGTGCAATATTCTGCCAAGAAACCAGGAAAAAAAGGATCAACAAATGACCAGGCTGCTAAAAAAAACAAGACAATGATGATCATACAATGATAAAGCTGACAGAAAGGTTTGAGCCTCTATCTTACCAGAGTGATTGGAAGGTTTTTCCCTTCATCTTGACGTCCTCAAGAGTGTGATCATGAAGTTATTGATTTTATTTTCTCGGAACTTCTTTAAGGATCAACCACTCTGTTTTTGGACTGAAACCACTCCCTATGCCAACTGATGTGGTTGGAAGGGTTGAGCCTTCATATTGAAGGCCTCAAGAGCATGACCAAGCAAAGCTCTTCTTTTGACCATAAGCCATAGATTCAATTTAAATTAAGAAGAACATGGCCAAAAAAATGATCACTGAAATAAACTGGTGGGAATGAAGAAAATACATGTTACACCCTAGAGTTGAAACTGGTTTGATCAGCACAGATTCGCAGGGCCACAATAGGTAACTGAGACTAAGAGGACACTCATATTGAATGGAAGCACCTCATGAGGGACTGAGCTTTTACCTAGAAAACAAATATAGATAACAAAAAAGATGAGGAATTACAGAGCAGAACTCAAGGAAGAATATGTATCTGCTGTAGTGCCTGAGTCCAAGATTGTGTAACTATCCAGCGCCTGATGATTAAGGTAGTCATCCACTTGAGCAAGTTCTCTAAGGCACGTGACCCCAAGCTTTTTGCGGAATGGAACAAAGAGTTTTTCTTAAAGTGGTTTAGAGAGGATGTCGGCAAGCTGCTCAGTGGCTGGCACAAAATTGATTACAATATGTCCAGCAACCACCTTCTCATGCATGCATGAAACATAGATCGATTTCCACATGTTTCATTTTTGCATGCTGCATCGAATTTTTTGATATAGCTACTGCACTGTTGTTATCAGTCCCGATGTTTGGAGTACTGGATAGGTGAATATTCAGCTCAGCAAGCAGGGAGGTGACCTAGAGGACTTCGCAGGTGGCGTTGGCCTGGGCACGAAATTCTGCCTCTGCGGATGACCTGACAACAACCAACTATTTCTTGGAACTCAGACAACAGGGTTGCCATTAAGCAGTAAGTAGAGACCATAGATTGATCTGCGGTCAGTGGCATCAACACCCCAATCTGCATCAGAATAAGAGACTAAAGTAGCATTGTTAGACACCGAAGAAAGAGTTAACTGAAACATCATACCATGATCTAAGGTTCCTTTGAGATATCTAAGAATATGATTCACTGCTTTTCAGTGGGATAAATTAGGAGCTTGCATAAATTGACAAAGTCTATTTATCGTAAAGTGTATGTCAGGGCGCGTGGTACAGATATGTTGTAGAGCCCCAATGCTACTTCTATAGATAAGACCATCGGGAAAGGGCTCCAATGAGGAAGGCAAACCAGACTTAGAAAGAAACTTACCTGTCATAGGCGTGGGTAGGGGTTCAGCATTAGACATACCAGTTTTGACAAGAAGGTCTCTGATATAATTCTTATGTCCAAGGAGAAGATAGTTGTCACTTCGGTCCACTTCCATACCCAAAAATGATTGAGGACACCAAGGTCTTTGAGTTGAAACTCCATATTGATCTGTTTGATGACATCATCTATGATGGAATGGGAGCTACCTGTGATAACAATTTCATCAACATATACAAATAGAAACACATAACCAACATTAGTAAACTTAATAAACAGACAATTATCAGACATAGAAACACTAAAAGATAAAGTGTTAAGTAGAAAAAACTTCAATCGCTCAAACCAGGCCCGGGGTGCTTGTTTTAATCCATAGATAGCCTTGTGCAACCGACACACAATGGCATCTCTATTATTATCACGTTCCTGGAAGCCTGGAGGTTGAGTCATGTAAACCTCTTCAAGAAGATCACCATGAAGAAAGGTGTTGTTGTCATCAATCTGTCGAAGGATCCAATGATGGGTCAAGGCAATAGTCAGTATCATTCTTATGGTTTGAGGCTTCCCAACCGGGCTGAAAGTGTCTTGGAAGCCAAAACCAGGTTTTTGAGAGAAGCCCCAGGCAACAAGACGTGCCTTACAACGATCAACTGAGCCATCAGGTTTCTTCTTAATCTTAAACAACCATTTGCAGCTAATTGGATGCCTGCCACGAGGGAGAGGGACCAAGGACCAGGTTTTATTGTTTAGTAAAGCATCTAACTTTGCCCGTACCGTCGTGGCCCAGCAAGCCTGTTCCATGGCTTCATGAATATTGGATAGTTCAACAAGCGATGACTGGGAATTTTCAGAGATATAGGAGAGAAGGGCTTGTTACGACTTGGTCTTGGAACGAGTTTGCATAGGGTGTGAGGGAGGACGAGAGCTGGAGGTACTTTGAAAGGGAACCAGGGTTGAAGCATAAGAACTCTCAGGAACATATCAAATGGAAGAGGTGGGGAAAGTGGAGTCAGTTGAAGGAGGGATGTTGTAGGAAGGATGAGGAGCAGTGACTTCCTGAGGAACAGACGAAGTATCCAAAACACAGGTATTATCAGAAGCAACTGAGCTAGACGAAACATACCTAATTGAGGTGTCTGCTGGAGAAGGAACTTGAAGACCAGATTGAGGTGACCGATTGGATGAATCCTGAATAACAGTCAGATCCTTAGAAGGAGATAAGACAAGAGGACCAGCCATCAAAGCTGAAGTTGGAGGGGAGGACTGCTGAACATGGCCACGCTGTTGTTATGACATGGAGGAAGGATTAGGTACAGAGCCAGACAGCTGCTGCGTGTTTGGATGGTGCTGATCAGCAGAACATGCATTGACTAGTAACGAAGCATCAAATGGCATAAAACACGGAAGACGTGGTAGTATTATTGACTGCTGCATATTTAATGAAATGACCAACTGTATCTGCAAATGGAAATACATATTCATGAAAGCAGACATGCCTAGATATATAGATTCGACCCGATGCATCTAAACACCTATAACCATGGTGAGTAGAACAGTAACCAAGAAACACACATGCAGTGGAACGAAAATCCAATTTGTGGGAGTTATAGGTAGGGGTAATCAAAAAAGACTGTAGGACCGAATTCCCGACAAGACCTGCCCGAGACTGGCCCGACTAGGACCGAGACCGAACGAGCGTTTTTTTTTCTTCAAGGTCGGTCTCGATCTCGGTCTCGGGCTTTTTTCCCGAAAGCCCGTTTAGGACCGGCCTGGACCGAATGTATGTGTATTTGAGATTTTCATAATACCACACCGAAAATAATGTAGATTTTGGAAGTTTTTTACTAAAGAATATGTGCATATTGATAAATTTACTAAAGAATATAGAGAGTTTATAGTGTTTCTTTGAGAGGTGAACTATTCCTTCGCCTTTTACTAAAGAATACCGTGAACTCATAGTTTTTTTTTTTGTGTAGATTCGGTCTAGGACCGAGACCGGCCCGAGTCAAGAAAGACCGACTCGGGCAAGCTTTTTTGGCCGAGGTCGGTCTCGGTCCTCCAGAAGGCAAGACCGAAATTTCGGTCTCGGTCTCGGTCTTGCCTTCAGGACCGGACCGGACCGCCCATGATCAGCCCTAGTTATAGGGACGAATATGCGAAAAACAAAGACAGACGAATACCCGAAGAAACAAGCAGTCAGGTAGTCTTTTAAACAGCATTTCATGTGGCGAAATATTATGCAGAGCAGTCGAAGGAAGCCTATTGACAAGAAAGACTGCTGTAAAAAAAGCATCACTCCAACAGTGAAACGGCATTGAGGCTTGAGCCATGAGTGTAAGCCCTAGTTCAACAATATGACGGTGTTTTTGTTCCACAATACCGTTTTGCTCTGACGTGTGCGGACAAGTAACTCGGTGACTAATCCCAATCTGTTTCAAATAGAGGGAAAGGGGTTTGAATTCACCACCTCCATATGTTTAAACAGCTTTAAGGATGAATCCGAGTTGCTTTTCTGTAGCACGATGAAAGTCAATAAAATGCATGGTTGCCTCACTTTTGTTTTTCAGAAAATAAATCCAAGTGTATCTGCTATATACATCCACAATACTCATGTAATAGATATTACCATTGGAAAGATACGGTGCAAGTCCCCAAAGCTTCAACAAGTTCAAGAGGGCAATCATATAGGAAAATGATTGTTTCTTACTCTTCCCTATAGCACAAGCAACACAAGTATCATTTAACTTCAAAACAGAAATTTTATTAATATTAAGGATTCGGGACAATAACTGAGAGGAGGGATGACCAAGCCTCATATGCCAAACATTAGAAGATAACATACTACTAGCATCTAGACAAACCGCATCAGACACAAGCACATAATTATTATGTTGACTCAATCTAGAACTAAAACTAGGACCAAACTAGAAGACAGACTAGTGTCAAGTTTGGAGAGATCAAGGAAATACAATCCAACACTTTCAACTCCATGCAGCAGGACATGATGTGACAGAGAGTCACGAACCACACAATATGTCGGATGAAATTCGAAGTAAACATGATTATCCTTGGAGAACTGAGAAACAGAAACAAAGATTTTTTGTCACATGAGGAGTATGAAGCAAGTTGTTCAGCATAAGTGATCTAGATGAAGTAGGTATAACAGAATTACTGATGTTAGAAAAACGAAGAGATGGTATATTAGCCACAAGTATTTTACCTGGCCCAGAATACAGAATGGAATCAGCCGGAAGAGCAGAGTTTGTGAGGTAATTGGTGGCCCTAGAGTCAGGGTACCAGGCCGCCGATGACATAGTACGTTGAGCCAGGTGAGCTACATGAGCTTGCGGATTCCCAAAGGCTGTAGCTGGTGGTGGTGAAGCAGAAGGACTGGTAGAAGCAATACCGGAGTTGCTGGACTGGTGAACTACATAAGAAGGTATGTTGGGAACCGAGAGAATAGGGTGACTTGGAGCAAGGGTATAGGTGAGGTAATGCGGAGGTAGGCATTTGGGGAATGTACTAAAGAGGTGCCTAAGGAGGAGTCGGGATCGAATACCCAGAAGCAGCATATGTGTTTTTTTTTGTTAATGACGACATGTGAGGTATGTGTGATGGGGTTGCAAGGTAGGGGGAACAGGTGTAGTGATCGGCATGGGGGGATTATGGAAAGGTGAAGGAGCATCATCACCTAAATCAGACCAGCTGGAAACATTGACACTCATATTCCCCAAAGTGGGAATACCAGAAGGAGCAGTGACACCCGTAAAGTTGATGTTGAACCGATGATAACAACGGCGGACCAGGTGGCCTACCTTGTCACACAGCTGACATTGTGGCTTGTTGGCAGCATTTCTTCTGGCCCTATCACACCCATGACCATTGTACTGAGGCGGTGAAGATTGAATCGGTGTCTATATGAGAGATGTCTGACCTTGCCGAGGACCCTCTGACCCCCAGAATGAGGTAACACAACATAGTGTTAAGGAGCCTGGCTAAGCTTATCAACATTAGCATATAAATCATTATACATAATAGCTTGATTAGTAACAACATTTTCCGAAGGAGGAATATCAAAAAGCAGGTCCCTTTGGTGGGTTTCATCAAAAAGCAATACAAAACAGACAAAAGCAATATAATAAGGATTGCGACTAGCATGAATAACAGTTGCAACATGATCATATTGGCCTTTAACCCCATTCAGGATCATGGAAATCTGTTGAATCTCCTCAATGGGGTGACCACAACTTGCTAGACTATCACATGTGGATTGAATTTCAGTAAGATACTCACACATAGGTTGATGAAGGAGTTTACGAACTTTAAGACGATCATAAAGACTCATAATCCTAGTAGTGGAAGACGAAGAAAAAACTTGATGCATCTTTTGTCAAATGGAACAAGCTGTCATGCAGCCTAAGAGACACATATTCACGGACGGATATATAGAAGCAAGGATCCACGAGGCAAGATAACTGTCACGCTGTATGAACTTGTTGTACTCAGGATTGGGAGTATTGTTACCTGCAGCATCAACAAGAAACTGAGCAACATCAAGAGTACCGAAGAGATGCGGTTCAAGATTGAATCCCCTCACTGTAAGTAAGACCTGTTGTTTCTAGGATTGAAAATTCTCATCTCCAGTAAGGAGTGAGATTTTCTTACTTGCAAAGACAGAAGAGGAGTCATCCATGATAAACCGAAAAAAAAACAGCAGGAAAAAAAATAAGACCAAAGGAACAAAGAGCTTCAGGAGGAATGAACCAATGAGAGCATATCAAGAAACAGAACTAAGCAGCCAACATGAGCAGTCAGATAGAGAAGGCAAAAATGATAATGATATTCCAGCACACATGTGTAGTATACCACCAAACAAACCCAATCGGTCAACGCTGAGGACAGAAACACATTAGAATTCTGCCTCAGCAAGATGCAGAAGAGCTAATAGCACATATTCAACTGGTAAACAACACAATATAGTGAAGACGAGAGTAAAGGAGGTAAAGGAACACATCACAAAGCCGATTAAGAGCATAAATTGAAACAAATGAAGCAGAGTGAAACACATGACTGAAGCAGCTGCCAATTAAGCGAGAAGAAAAACACATGAACAATCAGGGGAAACGAAAAACATACCAGAATCGAAACGAGCATATAATACCATGGTAACAATCTTAACCTAAGCTAGGAGAGATATTGAAATCAAAGACAAAATGGAGAAGAGTTGAAATACTGAAATTCAATATATCCAATGATCAAATCTGCTTACATCTACAGTAGAGACACACGACGTTAATAGAAACATAAAACCTCCTAATTACATAACAACCCCATAATAATAATAACATAGAAGTCTCTTGACAATGCTAATAATAAAGACAGATCCTCATTCTTCTACTTGAGCATATATGCTAATAATTACCTGCTTATGTGCTTTCTCTTAGTAATAATGAATAAGACCGTTTGAAAAGGGATGTATTCCGCGTAGGGCATATGTCATGAGCCCTGCATTTTTGGAATAAGGGAAATTTGTTATGATCACATCAAATGAGTCACTTCTTTTGTTAATTCATCATGTTCTCAATATTATATCTCATTCTACCTACTTCTGACATTAATCTCCCTTATCTTATGTTTCCTTGTCTAGGAATAATACCTCTAGAGAACATAAAGGGAACCATGATTCAATCTCTTACAGGGACACCCTTGCCGAATTCAACTCTATACATTACGGAGAAGGATTCAGTGAGAAGGATGTCACGAAAGAAATTGAAGAAACGTGGGACAGGTACGAGAGAGACAAACTCCTAACAATAGAAGTCACTTTGGTCATAAACATTGGTACTCCTGAGAAACAACGCGAATTAAAGATAGGGACAAGTATGAGTCATGACCAAAGAACTCAGATGATGGATTTGCTAAAAGAGTACCAGGAGATTTTCGCCCGGTCGTATTCTGACATGCTAGGCCTTAATTCGTCAATCGTGGAACACGTTCTGCCACTAGACACTGAGAGCTTCCGACCCAAGAGAAAACACCTAAGGATACAAAGTCCTGACCTAATCTTTAAGATTAAGTAAGAGATCATCAAGCAAATCGACGCTGGATTCTTAGAAGTTTGCAACTATTATGAATGGGTAGCAAATATTGTTCCAGTGCCCAAGAAGGACGGTCGCGTCCGCGTCTGTGTGGACTATCGAGATCTTAACAAAGCCACCCCAAAGTATAATTTTCCTCTTACTCATATCGATATGTTGGTCGACAACACGACACATCATACAATGTTCTCGTTCATGGATGTGTTCTCAGGATACAACCAGATCAAGATGCCTGAGGTAGATAAGTCAAAAACTGTATTTGTCACTATGTGGGACACATTTTGTTACAGAGTTATGTCTTTCAGTTTAAAAAACGCAGGGGCAACATACCAAAGGGTGATGGTGATACTGTTCCACGACATGATATGCAAACGGATCGAGGTGTACGTAGATGATATGATCGCAAAATCTCAAGAAGGTAAAGATTACTTGATCAGTTTATGCATGCTATTTGAAAGGCTCAAGAGTACGAGTTGCGTTTAAATCGGACAAAATGCACTTTTGGAGCCACATGATTAGGCAAGTGATTGGGCTTCATAGTCAGTGAGAATGGAAGAATGGAATTGAGGTAGACCCTCACAAAGTCAAATCGATACAAGAGCTACCCCTACCATCACCCGTTATGGAGGTCCTAAGCCTATTAGGTCGTTTGAATTATATTGCGTGTTTCATCGCAAATATGAAAACCAAGTGTCAACCTTTATTTCATCTTTTACATAAGAACGCTCAGATAATCTGGGATGAAGAATGCGAGAATGACTTAGAGTCCATAAAAATTTACCTGATGAGCCCACTAGTCCTGGTGCTGCCAACTCCAGGATGACCGCTCATTATGTATTTAACAGTGCGCCAAGACTCGTTTGGGTGCATGTTGGGATAACTCGATGTGACTGTAAAGAATGAACATATCATATTCTACTTAAGCAAGAAATTTACGGAGCGTGAAACAAAGTATCAGGAGGTGGAGAGGATATGTTGCTCACTCGTGTGGGTAATGCAGCGACTTCGCCAGTACACGTTCTACTACACCATATGTCTGTATTCGAAGATGGATCCCATGAGATACCTCTTAGAGAAGCCATCATGGACAAAAAATAACGCCAAGTGGCAAGTTCAACTATTTGAGGATGACATGGAATTCATGCCTAGACGGTGCCGTGAATTCAGCAGGAGGGGGTATCGAGGCAGAGCTCCTCTAAGCAAAGGGGCAACACTTTCGAGTGGCGGCCAAGTTCACCTTCCACTGAATCAACAACATCGCAGAATACGAGGCATGTGTTTTCGGCATGCGCGCCGCACTAGACCGCGAAGTGAAGAAACTAGAAGTGTTCGGAGATTCCATGTTAATCATCCTCCAAACGACAGTGGAATGGGAAACGGGGGATGCCAAACTCCAGCCATACCATGAGTACCTTGAGGATTTAGTTTCAGAATTTGAATACATCACTTTCACTCATATGCCAAGAAATAAGAACCAATTGCAGACGCATTGGTAACACTTGCATCAATGAGTAAAATTCCTTGGGAAACCAGGTACTACCAGCCTATTGTTGTATAGTCGAAGAGTTAGATGTCAGATGTGGTTCATTGACATAAAAATATACCTGGAGTCCGTAGAGTTCCCATAAGGTGCCACAAGAAACGACCGGAATGTCATACGAATGATGGCTTGCAATTATTTTCTCAGTGGCCCTTTATACAAAAGATCATTTGATGATACCCTTTTGAGATGTGTGAATGTCAAAGAAGTTGAGCGCCTAATGGAAGAAATCTCGTCAGCAAGGATCCTCGTTGAGGCAGAGATGGATGAGTCAGAATGGGCGAGATGCAGATACGAGCAATTAAACCTCATAGATGAAAGGCGACTCATCGGGCTATGCCACATGCAATTGTTCCAGCAATGCATGGCTCATGCAATTGTACGTCCAAGAGAATTACAAGCAGGCGATCTAGTTCTCAGAAAAATCCTTCGAGTCAATCCAGACTCTCGTGGTAAGTCTGTGCCTAAATATGAAGGGTCTTATGTCGTCAAATAGGTTTTTAGTGGATGAGCCATGATCATCGCCGATATGGACGACCAAGAAGTCTCCAGTCCAATCAATATGGACGCAGTCATAAAATACTATCCTTAAGGAGTTCGTAACCAGAAAGCGAATCTCAAAAAGTAAGAGCAAATTCCCGCTAAATCAAAAACCTGAAAGGGCGGTTTAGGCAAAATTTAGGGAATATGAGCATGATTGAAAATCTCCAAAAGGGCAATCATGGAAAAAGGAGAGGAATCATATCCCTGCTAGGTTGAAAACCCGGAAGAGTGACCTAGGCAAACAAATAAGGGAACCGAGAGGTACAGAAAAAAAACGTAGCAAAAGGAAAGGAAATGTAGAGATAAAAAAAACTACTTAAAAGTAGACGACATTGTTTCCCCCACGGTAGGAATGAAGAGACGTGGTGATTGGCATTATTTTGAGTTGTCTCGACTAACTCGGATGGATACACCTTGTACAAGATTGAATCATGTGTATCCTTTATGGTCTCAAAGGCTTATTTCAACGAGAATTTCCATGTCAAAAATATAATCTAAAGGGGTCACATACACCCATAACCTAAAGGGGCCACCCCACAAGAAAGCTTTTCAGATTGCTTTTTCAAAATGTATATATGACAAAGAGAAAATTGCATAAACATGTATTGTTTCACGTTTGAGAATGTCCCCATGACAGGTGAACGTGGCATGAATGGCTTTAGGCAACTCCATTAAGAAGGATTCCAAGGTCGACTAGTGAGAAAACAATCTGAGAATTCCGCGGAAACAGTTAGACGTCTCAACAAGAGTTTTGAGTTCTAAAGTAAGTCACAAGCCGAGGAGCGGAGGCTTCAGGTGTTCAGCCTCCGCAAGTCATCCTCGACAACCAGGACCTCTAGTTATCCAGTTTATGGGTGTCACAAGTCGACGAGCGGAGCCTTTAGGTGTTCAACCTCCGCAAGTCATCTCTAATGAGTCACAAGCCGACGAGCGGAGCCTTTAGGTGTTCAGCCTCCGCAAGTCATCTCCAACGAGTCACAAGCGATGAACGGAGCCTTTAGGTGTTCAGCCTCCGCAAGTCATCCTCGACGACCAGGACCTGTAAATATCCAGTTTATGGGAGTCACAAGTTGATCAACGTTTAGGCGCTCAGTGTCCTCAACGCATTGTCAACAACCGGGACTTGTAAATGTCCAGCTTCTGAAAGTTGCACGATAATGTTTCTCTACTATGTAAATAATGAATAGAGAGGAGCAAAGATCAGTTGTTTGTCTTTAAACACACACTCTTGAGATCAATTCCATGAGTGTGTGTTCAAATAGGGGCAACTGTAAACACCTGATTTTGGACAGAGGTCAAAATACCGTACGCGAGAATCCGAGCCAAGAAAATCGAGATAGAAAAACCCCAAAAATTAAAATATTGTTAATAGGATAATAAAAAAAAATATTTTTCTTATGTTTACTAAAAAAAAAGGGAAAATTTTGTTTTATTATAAAAAATAAATTCAACATTACTAAGTTATATATATATATATAAACAAAAAAAACTATACTGGTGTTTTATTTTAAAACAATTATAGTGGAGTTTTATAATGGATTTTTAATATAATATAATTATAGTGGTGTTTATTGTTAGGACATATGTATGATTACATATGATCTGAGGACTTGTTAGCAATTTCTGTCAAGGACTGATTTGTAAATATAGCAAAGTAGTGATCTATAAATACACGATACCTGTAACTGATTTAGCTAACTAGAAATGATATATTAGTTCGATTGCTTCATTTTCAAGTAAGTCTTCATTCCTTTCGTTTCTCTCTTCTTCATTGTTTCTAAGACATTAACATGGTATCAAAGCATGTTCCTTCCTCTGATTCTGTTCGTTGCGAATCTGTTATCTGCAAGTTTGGCTTTTGTGTGTAATTCAGTTGTAAGTCTTTGATTCGACTGTTGCGATTCATCATTTCTTTGGATTTATGGAAGAAATTACTTCGTCCTTTTTCAATAAGAAGGTTTCGCAACTTGAAGGTGAGGATAATTTCTAGTCATGGCGCCAGCAGGTTCTTCTGTCTGTGCGAGGACACAATCTTGAATCACATCTCTATGGCAATGTTACGATTCCTCATACGCTTCTTGGAACTGATGGAACATAGAATCCAAATCCAGACTATCTAAAATTTCTGCAGAAAGACAGTTCCCTGGCTTCCTGGATGCTAGCCTCTGTGTTATCTCAAGTAAGTCGTTGTCCCATCGGCTATATGATAGTAGCATCAATTTGGAAAAAGCTTCACAAAGACTTCTTGTCATCTTCAACTACTAGGATAATGCACCTGTATGATCGTCTTAAAGTCAGGAAGCTTTCACACCAGTCTATGAGAGACTATCTGACGTTGATTCAGTTTGCCTATGACAGCTTGGCTAACTATGGTCATCCGATCGAAGAGATGGAACAGATCTCTATAGTGCTTAATGGAGTCAAAGGACAATTTGAAAATGTCATATCTATGATTCATGCCAGCAGGAATCCCTATGATATGACATCTGTTAGTTATGTTCTTCTAGATGCTGAAGCCAGACAGACTTATCTTCTCTTTGATGTAAATCTGACAGACAATGTTGCAATCAATCAAAAGTCGGTGATGAAGAACAATGATTCTGCCTCTAGTGATCCATCATCCTCTTCTCTACATGTTTCGACTAACCACGCCAATGTTGATGGACTGTTGCCGATTCCTACCAATCTGGTATCTCAGGCTCAGAACAACTACAATTCAGGAAGAGGTAGAGGTCGTGGCAGCGGATATAGATCCAATAGACCTCAATTCCAGTTTTGTGGCAAGATTAGACATTTGGTCCATAGATGCTATCACCGGTTCAATGTATATTTTACTGAAGTAACAAATCTTGTTGCTTCATCCTCTCTAAATATGAACTTGTGTTCTACTTAGTGGGAGGATCCTGTTGAGTCTTCATCCTCTACTCAGATAACCTCTTCAACTCCTGCCTCTATGATATACTCTCCTTATATACCTTCACCTAGTTCATATGTTTCCCAGCATGGTTCTCAATCTGTTTCCTTGCAATCATACCAACAGAATTTTCCTCCAATGTATTCAGCTACTCTAGTACCTCACCACTATACATCTCCTGTCATATATCCTCCTGTGGGCCATCCTCATGCTATGTCATATCTTTACCTTCACTCTATACCTGCTATACCAGGAACTCCGACTGCTCCTTCTATTTTTGGTTCTCATATTGTTGCATCAGGTCACAATATGGACACTCAGCCACTTCTTAGCAATCCTCAAGCCCATATTGCTCCTGTTGTGCAACATGACTCGAGCGGGTTCCCTGACTCAGGACCCACGAATCATCTCACAAATGCTTCTCTGTCTCAGTATCATGCATGTGTTCCATATTCAGGTCAAGGTAAGGTCGTTGTGGGTAATGGATCATCTCTTAATATTTATGCCATTGGTTTTGCTTCTATTCCTACTCAATCTCGTCAAATACATCTTCATAACATGCTTTATACTCCTTGTGTATCCAAGAATATTCTTTCTGTATCTCGGTTCGCCAAGGATAACAGGGTGTATTTCGAATTTCATGCCACCTACTGAGTGATAAAGGATTCTCAAACTCACAAAGTGCTGCTATTTGGTTATGAGAGTTCTGGATTGTATAAACTCTATCTTTCTAAGTTTAGTCAGTATCGTTATGTTGATTTGAGTCTTTGTTTTAGTCATGATGTTAGCAATAATGGGGTTGATTTAAACTCTACTGTTTCAGATTGTTTTCGTAGTTCTTCTTGTAATGATTCTACTTCTTCTGCAAATGTTTTGTTTGTTGATAATAATAATACTGTTGATAATTCAGGTTCTTCTTCTTCATGTAATACTCTTTCTATTTAAATTGATTCTTGTACTTCTCCTAACATTATATCTCCTGACACTCTTGATCAATCTGAGTTTAAATGTTCTGTCTCTTTTTTAAAGTCAAATGATTCATCTCATCTATGGCATTTGCGAGTAGGACACCCCTCTACAAAACTTCTTGTTAATTTCTTAAGGTTGCATAAGTATCCTATTTCTCACTCACCTATGCAGTGCACCGCTTGTGCTTTTGGAAAGAATAAGAAGCATTCTTATCACTGACCATCTACTGTCTACAATAGTCCTGTAGAACTTGTACAGATTGATCTCTGGGAACCTAATGGTCGTAGATACTATATCAGTATTGTCTATACATTCAGTAGATATACGTGGATATATTTCTTACATAAGAAGAGTGATGTTGCTCAATGTTTTGTTATATTTCACAGGTTGGCTGAAAAATAACTTGGTTACTCCTTACAAGCATTACAATCCGATGGTGGAGGAGAATTCCACTTTTTGTCAACCTATGTTCCTCAGTTTGGGATAGCTCACCGCATTACATGCCCATATTTCTCTTAACATAATGGCATTGTTGAGCGTAAGCACCGACACATAGTAGAATTGGGATTGACACTTTTGGCTCAAGCTTCGGTTCCTCTCCACTAGTGGTATGATGCATTCTTCATTGCCACCTTTCTTATTAACAGGTTACTTTCATCTAGTCTATCTAAACTTTCACCTCATGAGAACCTGTTAAAATCTTCTCCTAAATACTCGTTCCTGCATGTTTTTGGATGCATGTGCTTCCCTCATCTGAGACCTTTTCAAAAAAACAAGCTTGCTCCTCGATCTGAACCGTGTGTCTTATTAGACTATTGTGCTAAGTATCAAGGGTATAAGTGTTTATCAGCTTATGGTCGTGTCTACACCTCTAGAAATGTCATCTTTCATGAAAATTCATTTCTTTTTGCCGACACTAAAGGCACTTTTTTCACTTCCACTGCCCCCACTAAGAACTATACTTCATCCCCTTCTTCCTTCCATGTGATAACCACTTTCTTCAATCCTCCTCTCCTGAGTGTGGTGTTCTTTCTGATACAAACTCCTTTCCTATAATGACTACTCCTTCCTTAGTTAGAGATGCGTCCTTTCCCTCTCAAGCTTCAGTATGTTCAGTTGTTCCTTCCCCAGTCAATCATCCTATTATTTCTGGTCAGACTTCTAATATAGATCATATGTCTCATCCTCATGTTACTCATTCCTCGCCTCAATTTATTCCTACAGTCTCTTATCGATTACAGGATTCTTGAATGGTTCCAAAATCTTCTAATCTTTCCAATCTGGCTTCTACTCCTATATTGTCTACTACTACCTCCTTCCCTCCCAGTAATGTTCATCAAATGCAAACAAGGTCGAAAACTCGTGTCTTGTCGTAGTCATCTCTTCAGGCTCTTCTTACATCTGTTAAATCTACTGATGCTCTGCTTACATCTGAACCCAAGTCCATACAATAGGCTCTTCATAGTTCACACTGGAGAGCTACTGTCGAAGAAGAATACTCTACTCTCCAATCCAACAAAACATGGTCTATTATTGAACTTCCATCTAGCAGGATTTCTATTCGCTTTTCAAGATTAAGATAAACAATGATGGATCTATTGCTCGTTACAATACCAGGTTAGTTGCCAAGGGGTTTTCTAAAAAAACTGGGTTTGATTTCCAGGACACATTTAGCCCGGTTGTTAAACCAGCCATAGTGAGGATTGTGTTGTCTCTTGCCTTGTCTCACAAGTGGAATTTGAGGCAAATTGATATTAACAATGCTTTTCTCCATGGTGATATATCCGAAGAAGTCTACATGGTTCAACCTCCTGGTTTTGAACAGGTGTCTACCACAGATGTTCCTCTTGTATGTAAGTTACATAAGGCTTTATATGGTCTCAAACAGGCACCTCGTGCCTGGTTTGAGAAGCTCAAACATTTCATGTTATCACATCTTCTATTTCAGGCTTCGATGGCTGACACTTGCATGTTTATTAAGCATTTTGATTCAGGCTCTGTGTTTCTCTTAGTCTATGTAGACTATATTGCTATCACTGGCTCATCCACCTCACCTATCTCTGAAGTGATTCGGCCTATTATTCAGGAACTTCAACTCAAAGACTTGGGAAATCTGAGCTACTTTCTCGGTATGGAGGTATTGGCAAATGACAACTATCTTCCGTTGACTCAAAGGAAATACATTAAAGATATGATTGATAAACTTGGCCTTACTGACACTACAGCTTTCCTACACCTATGGCACATACGTATCTATCTAAAACATGTATGATTACGTGTGCTGAATCTTTTGATGATGTTACACTCTATCGTAGTACTATCGGGGCTTTCCAGCATATCTGTGTTACCATGCCTGACATTAATTTTTCAGTGAACAAATTAAGTCAATATATGCAAACTCCTATTGTAAGTCATTGGAAGGCTGTATTACATATTGTTCGTTACTTGAAGAGTACTATAGATCATGGTTTCATGTTTCACACAAATTTGTTTCTAGTGAAGGAGATTTCTTTGACTTCACACTCTTATGCAGATTGGGGTGGAGACATCTCTGATTGAAGGTCTATATCAGGCCATTATTTGTTGCTTAATGGAAATCCTCTTATTTGGAGTTCGAAGAAGCAAACTGTAGTAGCTCGGTCTAGGGATGAGGCTGATTTCGTGCAGTTGGAAATGTTGTATGTGAAATCATCTGGGTCAAATCATTTCTCACAAATATGGGTCTTCACTTAGCTTCGGTACCAGTTATTTGGACGGACATCACTAGTGCAGCAGCTTTGTCTGAGAATCCTATTCAACATTCAAAAATGAAACATGTTGAAATAGATTTGTTTTTTGTTCGAGAATAAGTAAATTATGGGCATGTCATTGTAAACTTTGTCCCATCAGGTGAGCAGTTAGCTGACATTCTTACTAAATCTTTAACTGCAAAAGTTTTTTGTGCCATGCAAAAACAAACAGGGGATCTTCTATGTGGATGAACTAAATGAAGATATCTTAAATGATTATGGTTATCTGGTGTCTTCACAAGATGTTGTTTCTACTGATGAGTAATATCTAACTCTATTTTCATTTTGTGTTTGTGTGTTTCTACTGCTAAGAGTTCTTCTTCTGCTTTCAGTACCTGAGTGTTCAATTTGTGTGTTAATACTCAAGTTAGATCAATCTGATTCATATATGTATGCCTATGTTGTCCTGTTTTTTTCCCAATTTTCTGAGCTATAAATGTTTATATCTATTGTATGTTCACTATCTGTTTCATGTTGGGTAAAATAGCTTCTGGCATTTAGAGTCATAAGCATATATTTTTTGTAAACGTGGATACTTCTCTAAAAGGTGTGTGAAGTGTTCTTTGCACTTTATATCTGTGGTGCAGTGGTTAGCGTTGATGCTGTAAATGTGTAGTGTGTCCGGTAATATCTCTGTCTTGATTCTTTCTGTCAACTGCATAAGTAAAAGAAAAAACAGAGAACAAGTTTCATCAGATGATCAAGTCTGGTCTTATTTCCTTTTCATAAAACATGGCTTGATTCCAAAAGTAGAATTCAATCTAAAGAAAACGTCAAGATACTTTAGATTGTTTCTTGAGGAAGAAAAGCAAAGGGAACAAAAACCCTTCAGTCATTGTTGATAAGAAAAGGGATCAATCCCTTTTGTCAAGTGAAAAAAAAATCAAAAACAGGAAAGGAAATGAAATGAAATGAAAAAAAATTGTTTCAGTTCACAGGGTACATTTGTGGTTGCCTACTCTAGTTGTGATGTCCATCGTATGGAGTGTGAATGTTGCATTTGTGTGTATTTTTTAGGTGAGGTATCTGTGTATTACAAAAGGGATTTCAGGTGTTATAGTCTATATGATGTGGCTGATTTACATGAATATGACGGAGATAGTGTTAAGATGGTACATTGTACATTGTATGATCAAGGAGAGTGTGAATAGGAGTTGTGATACACATGCATATTATGTGTGATCAGATTGTTTCATAAATTTGGGTATGGTTGACGATTGATCTCTTTTGATACTCGTTAGCAGCAGATTATAAGATCTTCTCAGCTGTATGCACCTTAGAATTCATGAAATCGAAATCAGAGTACCTCTATCAAGTGCAGAAGTTGTGCAGAAATAAGAAGAAATGAAGAAATTGGATCTTGAATAAGGAATGTTAGGATATATGTATGATTATATATGATTTGAGGACTTGTTAGCAATTTCTGTCAAAGACTGATATGTAAATATAGCAAAGTAGTGATCTATAAATACATGATACCTGTAACTGATTTAACTAACTAGAAATGAAAGATTAGTTCGATTGCTTCATTTGCAAATAAGTCTTCATTCCTTTCTTTTCTCCCTTCTTTATTGTTTCGAAGGCATTAACATTTATATATTATTTATTTATAATAAAAAAATAGAAAACAATTACTATAAATAGGAGGAAGCCACAGCAAGATGAAGAGAATTAGATGAAAAAATGAAAGGAGAAGAGATTGGAGAGAATATAAGAGAAAGAGCGAAAAACAATATATAGAAAAAAGAGTGAAAAAAATATCGGTCTTAGTTTTTTGTACGGTATTTAAGCTCCGAACGATTTAGGTATCTCTCTCTCGTATTTAATATTGTATTTGTATTTCCTAATGTTATTGAAATTTATGTTATAAAAAAAGAGTTTATATACATATATTATATATTTATGTATAATATACTTGTTAATATATATATATATATATATATGTCATACTATATATAGACGTATAATATATATATATTATGTATATGAGGTACTATATGTATATTATCTATATGTGGAAAAAAAAACTATTTTCAAAAAAAATGACTTAGGTCATTCCCAAATTATGATGAAGGCTACAACTCGGTCCTTGGACTCTCGAGTCATTTTGGGACTTTGCCGAGTGTTATAAACCAAACTAGAAAATTTTTGGGTCATTTGTGCAATTTTGAAATATTTTGAAAATCAGCTCGAATTCTTTTTTTAAAATTTACATTTTGTTCCCTAAACCTTTCTGGACATTTCACCACTTTTCAAAATGTTACAAATAAGACTATAATAATTTTCGGGTTATTTTTGGAACTTTACCAAGTATTACAAATAAAGTCAGAATAGTTTAGGGTCAATTCTGTAATTTTTTGTTAAAAATATTTTCAGTTCAGTTATAATTTTTTTTAAATTACATTTTTGATTCCTAAATTTTTCTGAACATTCCATGACTTCTCAAAGCGTTACAAATAAGTCCAAAATAATTTTCTGGTTATTTTAGAACTTTACCAAGTGTTACAAATAAGTCGAGAATAGTTTAGGATCATTTCTGGAATTTTTGAAATATCTTTCAAATTCAGCTCGAATTTTAATAAATTGCATTTTGGTCCCAAATTGTTTATTGGACATCTAATAACTTCTCAAAGTGTTAAAAATTGGTTGAACGTGCTTAATATCTTCAAAATCATTCATGTATGTTTTGACACGTTTAGAATGGTTCCAAAGTCAAACCATTTTTTTTCTTTTTGAGCACGATTAACTATTTTCTCTCTTGTTTATTTATTTGAAATTAATTCCTAAAAAAAATGTTTGTACATGGTTTGTTTGATTTAAAGAAAACACATGTAATCTTTTAGGCAAAGCATAATCAAAACGGGCAATTTGGGTAAATCGGCAAAAAAATAATTTCAAAAGCACACTAAAGTACCGAAAGAGCGAATTATGGGCTTGCGAACCCTTAATAAGTAATCAAACTCCCCGAACTCTATTCTCTGGACGTATACCATTTCAAGCCCTAGGATGTTAACTCCATGTACCCTAGACAAATTTTAGGATTCTTATTAGCCTTTAATTAATTGGTGGCGACTCTTTCATTTTTTGGTCTGGTTGATAACCCCGCTCGACCGGACCCGTCGCTCGCCAATACCCGACATTTTCAAGCGAAACAAATAAATACTTTTCAAAAAGGGTCAGAAAAAGTCGGATCCGACGTCCGACAACGAGTTGTAAAGTTTTTAGAGAACGAGTTTCCTACGAATGGAAAGACAGATTCAGATCGATCTCTATATGAGATTCAAGATCAAGTTGAGTTGACGCGTGTTAATTCGAGTGGGAGAGTTGAAACCGCAGATGATGGATCAGTTTGTCGTCCGCCAGATTCACCACTTGCTGGAGCGAATGGAACATATTCTGCTTTTAATGATCTTGTTGACAGTGGGAGCATGAAGGATCTCATTCTCAGTGGGAGTGATCATGGTCACACCCTAGTAGTAATGAGTTGTTAGGTCGTGGGCTAGAACATAAGTTTTCCTCCCAACGATATGCATTTGATCGTGATAGAGAACTAAACAACCAAATATCTGAAAAATATGGTTATTGTGTCATAAAACGTTAGGCAAGATTTCAATGGACCCTTCTATGAAGAAAGGATGAAAGTAATGGAAGATGAGATGGACACTTTGGACGAGATGAAATGTATAAGCAAGAATAGTGTTTGGACAGTGGTCGACCTTCGAGAGGACACAGAGCAATATAGCTAAAAGAGTTCTTAAGATGAAGCTCAAAGCTGATGAAAAGTTGAGTACCACAACTCGTTTGATTCTGGCTATTGGAGTGAGTCTAGACTTGGAACTGCACTAGATAGACGTTAAGACTGTCTTCCTCAATGGTGAGTTAGAAGAAGATATCTATATGGAGCGGTCTGAATGCTTTATGCAGAAAAACCATGAGAACTTAGTGTGCAAACTTCACAATTTGATATATGGTCTTAAACAGTTCTCTAGGTAGTGGTATCGCAGAGTTTGTGATTTGGTCGTGAAAAATAGATTTCTCTTGATGGATGAGAATCATTGTGTGTACACCAAAAGGGTCTGGACCGAAGTTTGTGTTTATGATTCTATATGTTGATGACATACTCATAGCCGTAAATAGCTTGGAGTTCCTCACACAGATAAAGGCCTGATTGCCTTCTCTGTTTGGGATGAAGGACATAGGTGAGGCGGTGCACATGCTTGGGATTCAGATCTCGAGAGATCAGTAGGTTGTATGGCTGAAGAGACTTCTGGATTGATTGTCGAGTCATTGGAGTCATAATCTCCGTGATAAAGAAACCCAATTATCATACCAAGTCATAGCAAGTAGATATCAAGCAAACTATGTTAGAGACGTGGTTAGACACATAGTGATGAGTTTGAAGTACTTGTCTACGGATGAGATGGTTGTGGACTATCTCTCCAATCTTGAAGATGCAGACTTTAGTGAGGCATGTGTAGTCTCTAGGACTAAGTAGACTTATTTGAGGTACTTCATGGATTTTATTTCCCATACAATGTTCTTTAACTTGAATTATATTTTAGTATGCATGTTTGCACAGTTTGAGTGTTTTATGTGTTCTTAGTGTGATTGTTTATTGAAATATGTCAAAGTGGATTAGATCATGCTCTCACATGGGTGATCACTTCTATGCCTTTGTGGCTAGGTGATGCTGGTGATGGATTCTAGTTCTCGAAGTCTGTTTGGATGACCGAAAAGGCCTTTGTGTCGGGATTTATCTGATTTCACACTACAATGGATTCTGGTCTGTCAATCCACTAAGGGGTCGGATGGGAGTCTTTGTGATTTTTGGTTCGGGTACTTTGTGTGCATGATGGACATATGTACATCATTTGGACATATACTCATGGGAGAGGAGATATGTTGTAGTGCGCATTCCATACTGCGACGCACCCAAAACGACCATGGGTGTGACCTGAGATGTGATATTAACTCGGAGTTGTGTGAGAGCCAGAGTTCATTGCGTAAGAGACGCGTACGTACCCTCATTACTCGGAGTTGGGTGTGAGGTCCAATTCAATGTTTTCTATCTTAGTCTGTGCTCGATGGGCCTTCGACGTATTCCGCTCGGGTCCCGGTTCTAGAAAAACGAGTTGAATTATGCTGATGGTTTTGTGGGAAGAGGATGGTCATTATGGGATCTTCTCGATATTGTGTCCACTAAGTGGCCACCAACCGCGGTGTCGGTTGCGGTCGTTGGCGCAATACATATATAGGTCTGAAAGATCATTATGTGGTCAGACCTGGGGAAATATTACATGACCAAGGGTTCAGGGAACATTTCTACTGCTGGTGTGGGATCCGTGGGTCGCTACGTATTCTTAATCGTTGGGTATCACTTTGCTTGTTGTGTTCGTTGGTCGCACAACTGCCTCCTAGTATGTGACTTTACTGTGTATTGAGATTCGTTCTCTTGGTGATGGCATGATGAATGATCGCCCCCCCCCCCCCCACTTTGTGCTAGTGAGAGATGTTGGTTTTAGGACAATGGGTCGCCCATAAGTGGGAGCCCATTCACATAAGCTCAATTGTGTGTCTTACCTTAAAACTTATCATTCTATATCAGTATATATTGGGGTGCTCAGGGTTAGAATAAACATGATGTCGTTGTAGACAAAACACAGTCACCCTACAGTTTAGACAGTAGTTGTGGTATTATAGGTCATTGTCCGTCAATGTGTGGCATGTCTGCCCGTTAATGTGTGGCAATTGGCATGTCCGCCCGTCCAATAGATCGTTATCCCAACCTCCAGCAGATCCGCTTCCGCTTCCGCTAAGGAATCATTCAAGGAGGTAACTTAAATATGTGTTATGTTGTGCCCTAATTGATTGCATGTTTCGTACATTCCAACACGTATCAAGACCCATCTAACTCTGGATTCACCTACAGCAGCCAAACACTAGACTTTATAGTTATGGTAAATGGATGTCTGTCTATTCATGGTAGTCGGGTCCCTCATAGGATATCCGATTGTTTCAGCTTCTGGTAAAGTTCTTGATTGAGCCCTCTTATATTTCTTACCTTTGCATAGAGAAACTTAACATAGGCTATATGTTTTCATAGTTAAAGTACTAAAAGGATTGTGGAGGAATGACCTTGTAGCACTGAAGGGGTCTTGTCATGTCTGTGAGTCTGCCTTGGAGTTTCGTACAAAACACAGGTAAATAACTTACCTTTTCTTCCCAAGTATGAACTGAATGGTTTGTTTGGATAGAGAATCGTGCATCTTAATCTACATATGAATTATGTACTTCAGTGGCGATAAGATGCATTGAAAAGCCACATATTTGGATAAGTTAGATAAAGAGTTTGATACTTATGGAATTATATTATTTGGAGGGTATTGAATATTCAACTGATTGTTATCTGTTACGTGCAGCAATCGAGATAATCAATACTTGGCAGACGATTTGCAAAAAAAATACTTGGAGACGATGGGTTGTTGGACGGGTATACCTTATTTCAAGAAGGGGTGACAATTTTTTGATCTCTAACAGGGGTGAGGAATATACCTAATTAAGCTATCCCAATGGCTCAGACATCGTGGATGTTGCTATCCAGATTGGTTCTCAAGTGAGGAGTTTTTTTTCTTCTTCAAAACTTGGATCAGTTACACTTTCTGTGCATTTCCTAATTTTACAGTCGAAGTATGATCTTCCATTATTTTGGGACAAATGAACTTAAATGATAATAAGAGTTAAGAGTTTGTTAAAATCCGGCCCAGTGGATATCCAACATATTGGTGCAGCCTGCAATATGTGATTATTGGGCTTATAACCCATTTATTTCATTTGGTCCAGTTCTGTTCTTTTTACGTTGGTTCGATTGTTTCTGGTCCGACTCTTCATTTTCTTTCCGGTTTTGTGCAGTTATTGTTGAGACTCTTCATTTCTTCGGTTTTGTTATGAGACATTTAGTATATTAGGGTTTTTAAGGTGAAGGGGTTCCAGATGAAGAAATAATCCCTAATGATCCTTAAGTCTGTTGTTACTCTGTTCATTTCGTCGTTTTAGGGTTTCGTTTCTTCTTCTTCACTCAAAAAACAGATTTCTTCTTCTATTCACCACAAAATCAATAGAGTTAAGTATGAACAAACTTATAATTGCGAGTATCAATTAAGAAACTGTTCTAACGGAAAATAGCAGTAGACTGTCAGTTTCCATTTTGGATGTACTTGTGGCTCTGCTATAGAATGTTAACCCTTGCTTGTACTTTTTGCAGACCATCGATTATCTACTACAAAGAGTGATGCCGAAAAGATACAATTGATCACATGTCTTATAGTGATCTATGATTGAGTAAAATTCCAAATTGCAAAAGGTGTTACATAGTATGCATTTGCAAACAATCACACCCAATAAAAAGACTATTTTAAAGAAGTCGGCAATGTTAAGGAGTTCCACTCATTTCAAGTCAAACAAATAAACTAAATATCCGATTCAATGAAGATATTATGTCTGCTGGAGCTAAATGGAAAACTAGTTGGTATCATTTTGGATGTCCATTTGAAATGTTAGATGCTATCGCTTATGCTGTCATTTTGAGGCGTTAGGTTCTGTTGTGTGGTTTCTGTGAACTTGGTTTTGTCATTTGGTATTTTGTAAATGTGAATGATTGTTAACTTTGGAAATAGGTGGTTCTGTTGAAATGACATTGGTTATGTGTGTATTCTGGGATAGGTTTTAAAGTGCAGGTGGAATTCCATCGGGTTATATTCGAAGATTTTTGTCCACTCAATCAAAACATAGTACATCTACTTTCAATTTGTCCACAAACGGTTTTCATCAAAAACCAACACTTACAAAACGTATGCTATTAGGAACTAACAAATACATAAACATTAGTAACCAATAGTCGTTCCGCTATGCAAACATAATTACTACAAATACACATACTAAGACACTTCAACGAGTAACCAATTTTAATATTACAACAAACAATAGTACCACAAACACTCCAACGGCAGTAATCAACATCCTTTCCCTTCTACGAACAAGAAAAACTTTGGCTTCGATCTTAGCACGGATTTCTCAGAATTTTGTTACGACCCTCCATCTGTAAATGCACATTGGGGATCCCACCACTCAAAATAGTCACAACTGTGGTTCTGCAATTAAGTTTCTTCACGGTAAAATTAGGATTTTGATGACGAACACTTCGCATGAATGAAGAACAAGCAGGGAGGGAACGACTACATATAATAGCATTGAAGAAGACAGGGGCATTTGAGGAGTTTCACACTAAACGGAGGTCACGTGCAATGCATATGAGGACTTAACGACCATTTTTTACTGAAGCAAGCAGACTTCATAAAATACCAATAACACCAAACATGTTTCATTAAAAACAAACAATGTGTCGCTTTTACCACTTTGGGAAAACATATTACATCTTTTTCATACATTTCCCAAATTTTTAATAAGGTTAAATACCATTGCACTCCCTAATATTTGGGTTAAAATCGAGTTTTTCTGTAATGTTTAAAAACAAAAATTTTGTTCCTTCATGTTTAGTCATTTATCGAGTTTACCACTTCTGTCATATTTTTCATCCAAACTTAAAAAAATATGGTTTGAAAATTGGAAAAATAATATTTTTTTAAAATGTCACAACAAAATTCTTTGAAACATTTTATATCAATCAAAAGGATTAAGGCCTTGACCTAGACCAAATCCCACTCATGAGAGAGTTGGTCTAGGTTAAGACCGAGACCCTAACTTCTTTGGTTAAGGCACATTCAACGGCGGATTCAAGGTGATGGGAGTGGGGTCCCAGGACCCCACTTGATTTTTTTTAAGTATAAGTATATATTAATAAATATTTATTAGGACCTATTGGGTCTGGAATTCCCTGATGCTGACTTGATTGATTCAGCAGGGATTTAGAAGGGGATTGGTTGATGACCGAAAGTCTTCGTCGGTGCTCCGATGAACCTGCAAGAGGGGGAGCACAACAGAGGTGGTTCCTCTGGGTCTCACTCCAATGCTTAAATGAGTATAATGTTTTGTATGAACTCGATGTAATGTAACATATGTAAAGCAGGAGTATTTATAGGGATGGAAGACCAAACTGTTCCTGGTAACCGAATACATCTATAAATATTGTGTCGTTGCAGATAAGGATAACAAATATTACAGTTATCACGTAATAATGCAGTTGCCTTGTGTGATCTTTGTAGAATATGTGTCCGAGATATGCGGGACATCGTGACTGTATATTTGGCGTCGGTTGTGGGATAATAGCTGAGAGGTTTGACTATTTTGGCGAGTGCTTCCATGGCGAGCAGTGGGAGGCTTTGACCTTGATCTTTGGCGACCAGTAGATACTTTTGGCGACCACCTGGATTCTGAATTAGACACTGAACCGCTTTATGGGTTCTAGCTTACCCTTAGTGTGGGTTGACCAAGTCTTGAATGGTTTGGGTTTTACCCCTCTGAAATGCTATTGGCCTCAGAATCCTAATGGGCTTTGTTCCGCATTGGGCCGTTATTACCGACACCCAACAACACCCCAGTTAAATTTTGGTACGGGCCCCAGTTACTAGTCTAAGCTCAGCTCGTTATGCATTCACTTTTTAGGTGTGATCTAAGATTCAATTTCTAGTGAAATTAAAGCGAAGTATTATTTTTCTTTCTTCTATTTGTCTGATCTCAACTTGAAAAATGTTTTGATTTGATTCTTTGTATATAATTATGGTGTGTTTGGTTAGTGGAATAACGAATAAGGAATACGTAATATGGAATATCATCATAGAATAAGGAATAAGAGGTTATAAATGTTGTTTGATTGGTTAATTAAAATGGAAAATGAAATTCCAATGTTTGATTCAAGGAAAGATATATGAAAATGGAATAGAATAAGATATATGCCTTTTGCTTTAATGTGTATAATATATAATAAAATTATTTTGTAAAAAATTATATTAAATAATTTGGAAATATTAAGTTAAGATTAATCAAACTTAAACTATATTTTATTACAAACTTTAAATAATTTAAAAATGAAAATAATTAATTCAATGAAAATATAAATAAATAATTTAATTAATTAATTAAAAAGTATATTTGAATAAAAACTTTGTAATAATTTAATGGGTTAATTTGTTAATTGGTTACACATGTTTGACCATTGTGAAGAATGGTTACACATGTTTCAAAATGTGATTAATTGGTTTGCTCAGTGACTTAATGGTTACACATGTTTTTTACAATGTGACTGATTGGTTAATCCGTTATTGAACCGACAATGTTTCCGTCAATTTCTCATGTGCGTAACACGTGGCCCCTGTTTAACTAAATTATGACAATTGAAAAGGCCTTTCTGCCCTTCTGTAAGAGCAGCTCCACATGCAGTCCCCTTCCCCAATCATTTTTTAGGTCTCCCTTTCTTAGACCAAACAACTCAGAATAAGCAGATCTAACCAAAAAAAGAGTCAGGAATCCAACCGCAATTGTTAACAGATGACCTCCTGCAGCCATAAACAAGATAAACAATTTCCATCACCCATCAGATGAAAAAATGAAACAAAATCATTACTTTAATGGAGGCAGCAACGCCAATGGAGGGGAGGGAAAAGAACAATTGAATGGAATCCTCTTGATCACTGTTTCGTTCTTCCTTCTTCTCTTAGAGACCAATGGAATTTGTAGAATAGTGATTGAGAGATGCTTAAGTTATGAAGTTCTGAGTTAATGATCGGAATTTAAAAAAAATGTGTTTGGATGAATATTTAGATAGTGCTCTCAAATCTCAATCAATTGTGTGGTGATGACCTTTTCTAATTTGTCTGTTTGAAATTATTTGACAAATTCAATTGTTCTTCACCAGCTCGTTCAATTCCTTGAAACAGTTTCTCTTCACCATGTTGTTCTCAATTAATTGCTTTACCAAATTGAAATTCTTGAACTTCATTGTTTGATCTATGGAAAGAGGGAGGTTTTGTTCGTTCAGATTATGATCCATCACAGTTTGTAATTCAGATAAAATATATTCTAGTGATTTTGATGCATGCTTTTGGCTGCATTTTTTTTGAATTTCTGCAAAAATATGATAGCAAAACTACAATTAACAAAAACATGATCGGTCGGTTTCTGTTTCCCTAAACAATGACTAACGCGAAAGGGATATAAGTCTAACCTGAGAAACAATGCTCAATTTCAACATATTAATCACATTTTAAGAAAATAAATGTAACCATTTAATCACATTACAAGGAAACATATGTAACCATTTAATCAAATTTCAAGTTAGATTGAACTCTTTAATTTAGAAACTATTCAATGAAACCCAGGATTTGAAAAACTAAAACCCAAGTTCTTAAGAACATCAGTACATAACTAAAACTCATGTCAACAAAATATTCAACAACAAATTCAAATACAACTACAACTACTTATTTAGTACATTGATAAAAAAATATGGGAGCACCCATGAAACTCAGGTTCTAAAGAACATCAGTACAGACTACATCTTCTTGTTTCCATTTCAACAAAAGATGCATCAACAAATTCAAAAAACTACTTGTTTAGTATAGAATACATCTTATTGTCATCGAAATCCTCGATTCAATGCCTCTCTTCCACTCCCACCTCAATCTGCTTTTCAATTTTGAGATCTCTCTTATTCTTGCTTCTACTTCAAGTAGAGTTCTTACCAAAATTAGGGTTTTTTCACAATCGAAAGAAAAATTGGGACGAAATACTCAAAATGCTTGCAATTACCTCAAAATCTGAGCAACCATGGAACCTCCAGACTGGTCTAGGCGATTGGGGGATGAACTCACTGGTTTCCTTCTTCATCTTCAACCATGGAACCTCGTTTGATGTTTAATTAAAAAATTATATTATTTCACTTCTTAGAACAATAACACTAATTTTTAGTTTTAATTTAATGTAGGGTTAATTACTTAATTGGTTACACATGTTTCACCATTGTGCAGAATGGTTACACATGTTTCAAAATGTGATTAATTGGTTATTCCGTTAGTAAACCGTTAACTTTAACGTTAATTCATTTTTTAACATATTATTGAATTGTGAAATGACTATTATGCCCTTAGTTGTATTGAAAAACATATGGAAGGATTGAAGAACCAAAAATCGAATCAAATTCGATTTGATGTTCTTGAGAATCCAGAATTGCAGTTTCTGGGTTCTAAACCCAGAAATGTTGTTTCTGGGTTCTTGCATTTCTGCGTTCTTCACATTGTGGGTAACATGTCGAACTTTTTAATCACATCATTTCAAATAACAGTATCCATTTAATCATATTATAGAGAAACATGTATGGCATTTTAATCACATTATAGAGAAACATGTATGACCTTTTAATCACATTATAGAGAAACATGTATGACCATTTAATCACATTTGGTGATAACATATACTGCAATACAGAACTTCAAGAATTCTGCAATTCTGGGTTCTTGAAGAACCCAGAAACAGCATTTCTGGGTTCTTGAAGAACCAGAAATCAGATTTCTGGGTTCTTCGATTCTTGTTCTTGAAGATGATGATGTGTTCTTGAAGATGATTCTAGGGGTAATTACGTCATTTTACGTATCTAAATAGTGACTTAACTGTGATTTCTAACGGTGAATAGTAAAAAAACCAAATAGTCACATTTCAAAACCAATTAATCACATTTTGAAACATGTGTAACCATTCTGAACATTGGTCAAACATGTGTAACCAATTAAGTAATTAACCCTTTAATGTATGCGCAAATCAGAAAGTCAAATAGCAATTTCATTGTTTAGAATTTAAGTTATATACCAAATAACATATTTAACTAATTAGTATGTTATTTGGTATATAACTTAAATTCTAACCTATAAGTAAGTGATTGCTTTTAGGGTTGCAAATCAGACTCTTTATAACACGGTAGATAAAATCATGAAAATAATAATGTGTTTATTTCACTTATAAAAAAAATATTGTATGTAGTTTAGTTTTTATAAAGTGTAAAATACGAAATTGCCCTTAAAATTTACGTCGATTTTATGTTTCTCCGTTAAAGTTTAAAATTTTAAATTTTAGTCATAATGTTTGAACCAGATGATAAAAAAACTTTTCGTGACTTGGTTGTTTATTCCTGGCGGAATCTTGGTCATGTGCGACTCACACGCTATTTTGAAGGACGAAATTGCCCTCCGTTCCCTCTGTACATCCCCATACGTGCCTGACTCCTTAGCTTTTCCATCTCCATGACGTCGGAGTTGACCAGACGTTCATTGACCCTTTCGTCCACTACAAGTTCATTATCGGTTTCAAGAACCCTTTCGACTCGTCTGCCTCTGCGAGTTCGACGGCGACGGCAAGCTCCGACTGCTACCCAAGTGTAGTCCCCAATTTCATATGGAGTGCATCGACACGTGGCTGCTGTCCCACTCTACGTGTCCACTCTGTAGGGCCAACCTTCTCCTTGATTTCCACAGAGCTTTGATCTCTGTTCTCAGTCCTGCGTAGCTCAAGCTACAAAAATGGTAGTTGTTGGTGGGTTCGTGGAGGCGGATAATGCTGAGGCAATAATACTCTGAATCGAGCACAAATCAAGCAAGATTGAGAGCTTGCTCAAACAGTAATCTCTATTACCTCTCTCTGTTGCATATGGAAGTGATTTTGGTGATTGTAGTAACTGTTTCATCGGTGGTGAGTTCAAGGGGAAACCAATCGAGACTCTGAAGAATGCACTGGAGGGATCGCCTCCCAATACTAGAGATGAACGATGCAAGGTATTATTTGTATTTTTGGCCGAAAATTGAGGAAAAGAGCCATGGACATTAGCTTGTTCTGAATTGTTGAACAATAAGTATATATATATATATATATTGTTTTCCAGGTTAAATGAAAGTGAATAGGTTTCTCAGAGAAAGAATTGGAAGTTGAGAGCTTCTGGTTATGGATTTGGAGACCAAACAAATAAATTCCCCAATAATATATTTTGTTGTGTTCATTGGTTATGCAGTTTGCAAGCTGGAAATTCCAGCTTCGAATATCAAGGAGGGCTTTGCTATGGATTCTCAGACGAGTAATATGAGGGCTCCATCTTTTACAATGAGAACTCTTCTATGGCTCATGGGAAGACAAAACATCAACCACAACAAGGTTGGGCATTCGTCTTCCTCGTCGAAGGCAGAAACCCTAAGGAGACATGCACGTAGGGGATGTACATAGGGAAGGGAGAACAATTTCGTCAATTTCGTCCTTTAAAATAGCACGTGACACGCACATGACCAAGATTCCGTCAGGAATAAACAATCAAGTCACAGATAGGGGAGATTTTTCATCTGGTCGAAACATTAGGACTAAAATTTTAAACTTTGGGGTAACTTAAAACCAGTGTAAATTTTAGGAGACAATGTCGTATTTTACCATTTTATAAATTTCTAATACTTATACAAAAAGAATTGAATTATTATTTTATTTTAAACTATTGTATATATATATAGTTACCTTTTTTATTTTGATCTGAGTGGATACCAATTTATTTTTTAATGACTCCGTATAAAATTTGTAATAGGAATCGACTATATTGGCTCCTAGATTCGTCGTTGGGCACAATCGAGTCTTAATCGAATTAGAAATCAATTGAAACATGTAGAAAACCTTTTGAAAGGTTTTGTTGTATATTGTTTTTAATACTTTTATATTAGTTTGCATTTAAAAAATTATATTAGGTTAAGTTTAGATGAAAAATCTTATGGAAGAAGTAAACTTGATTGATAACGAAACATGAAAGAATAAATTTTTAAAAATAATCTTTACGACAGAAACTCGATTTAGAGCTTTTCATTAGAGGAAAATATAGCATATTAGAAATCATGGTCGTATTTTGTCTGTTTTTTTAATACAATGACAATCCAAAAGTACGTAGTTTGTTTTATTTTAGAGAAACTGTTAGATTTTTTTGGGCCAACTGTTAGTTATTGAGATGGGATGGTACTTGTTGTAGATTAATGAATTTGTCCGAAAATAACTGAAAAGAGAGAATAAAAAATAAAAACAACATATTGGTCTCTGAATTATCTAACTAACCAATAACTACCCTGATAATATGAAAGTGTTTAGATTGACACTTCAACTAATGATAAAATTACCCCTCAATATGATCATGCAGAGGCTTCAAAAACATTCTTTCCTCCAAGCTTTCTCTTTAGAGTTTAATGTTGGCGACTCGCCAAAGCCTTGGTGAACAAGTCAGCCAGTTCTTCTAAGGTACTCACGTGTTCAGTCTTGACGACTCCATCTTGTATCGTTTCTCGAATATAGTGGCAATCAATCTCTATGTGTTTGGTTCTCTCGTAAAGACCGGATTAGATGCAATCTGCATGGCAACTTGGTTATCACATAATAATAAAACAAGTCGAATTTGACTTACCCCAAGTTCAATCAATAAATTGTGAAGCCAAACCATCTCCAAAAAGATGATTCCCATGCTCATGTATTCGACCTCAACTAAAGATCTAGAAACAGAACTTTGTTTCTTGACCTTCCAAGATACTAAAGAATTACCAAGTTTAATGCAATATCCTGTCACTGAATTTCTACTTTCAACACAACCGGCCCAGCCGGATTCACGGAAAGCAGTTAAAACATGCAAACTTTGAGAATCAAGAAAAATACCCAGACTTGGATCATTTTTAACATATCTGACTATTCTAAGTGCAACATGTAAATGAAAATGTTTTGGTTCTTGCATATATTGGCTTAGACACTACACCGAGAAAGCTATGTCAGGTCGAGTTATGGTCAAGTAAAGCAGTTTACCGATCAGCTGTCTATAAACATTTCGATTCTTAAGTCGCAAGTCATAGGAATTAACCCCAAGATGTTCATCATATGACTTACTTGTCCGTTTTACATTTAATTCCATCAGTGTCTTCATAGTTCTACATGCACAAAGACCCAAATCAGATATCATTTCCAAGGCTTATTTCCTTTGACACGGAATCAAGCCTTTCTCAGATCGGGCAATTTCAATATCAAGGAAATATCTAAGTTCAACCAGATCTTTCATCTTAAATGTATCCATAGGCATAGATTTCAGGTGAGCAATCATCACACAACTATTTCCATAAATTACTAAATCATCCACACACACAAGCACAATATTTATATCATCACCAGATCGCTTGGTAAATAAAGAATAATCCAACTTGGATTGAGTATAATCATACGAAATATGAGCACTAGACAATTTCAAATTCCACTGTCTAGATGCATGTTTAAGGTCATAAATAGATTTTTGTAATCTGCATACTAAACCATTCTCCCCTAATTACGAAAACCAGGAGGGACATGCATATATACTTCCTCATTTATGTCTTCTTGAAGAAACGCATTATGAGTATCCATTTGGTAAAAGGGTCACTTATTAATTGAAGCCAAAACAATAACTGTCCTAATCGCATTCATTTTAGCAACAGGCGAGAATGTTTCAAAATAATCAATGTCATGGGTTTGAGTAAAATCTTTTGCAACCAATCTGGATTTATGCCTTCATTATAGCCATCAACATTTAATTTTACTTAAATACCCATATGCATCTTATGGCTCTTTTACCTGAAGGTAGAGGAACTAAGTCCTCGGTGTGATTTTCCTCCTGTGCGGTTATTTCATTCTTCATAGCTTGAACCCACTCGGGGTGTTTCTCGGCTTCAATAAATGAGGTAGGTTATGTGACTTTGGACATACAAGCAAGGAACGACTGAAATGAAAGAGATAAATGTTCATAAGAGACATAGTTTGTAATCGAATGAGCAACATGGGAAGGATCAACATGGTAATCCTTATGCCATATGGGTGGCCTGATGGTCCTTCCAGACCTCCTTGGCATATGTACGTTTTCTGTAGGAATTGTATGAGACTCAGACAAGGTGTCATCATTATCTTGATTTGAATTAGAATTATCCGAATCATTCTCCATTTGTATATGTTTGGGACCAACATTGGGATGTGGAGTTTTATAAAGAGCATCATTATGACAAAATTTATCATTCAACATATCATGAGTCATATCATCATTATGCTTAGAAAAAGGAAACGCGGGTTCATGGAATTTTACATCCCTACTAATAAAGAAACTCCTTGTATCCATATTATACAACTGATAACTCGTATGAGTTTCAGAATATCCCATCATAACAACACAGATAACACGAGAATAAAAAATTTCATGTGACACAAGATTCTTAGCAAAGCCCAAACACCCAAAAGTTCTCAAATGATCAACACGGGGATTCTTTTTAGTCATGATTTCAAGAGGTGTTTTCCATTACAGACGGAGGACGGGGTCCTATTTATAAGATAACATGCAACAAGTACGCATTCTCCCCAAAAGATATTAGGAAGAAATACTTGAAATTTTAAAGATATGGCCACCTCTAAAAGGTGACTATGCGTTCGCTTTGCTCTACTGTTCTGCTATGGAGTATACGAATAAGTGCTTTGATGTATGATTCCTTTTTCTTTAAACATACATTTAGATATTCACTAAAAAATTCACCACCATTATCTGATATAACTGTCTTAATTTTCATATTAAACTGGTTCTAAATGAGAGCAAAAAAGTCTTTAACAGCAACAACAACATCAGACTTGTTAACCAACAAATATATCCAAGTTACTCTAGAATAGTCATCAACTAGAGTCATAAAATATTTATTTCCATCATGTTTTGTTTTTTATATGGTCCCCACACATCAGCATGCACAACTTCAAACAAGGAAGCAACTCTAGATCGAAATTCAGTAAAGGCAATTGAATAATCTTAGCAAGGGGAAAATCGTGAAATTCTGAACATTATTATTCTTATTCTTGAAATAATCTAATTCAGTTACATGTCTTAACGATTGTAAAGAAGCATTACCAAACCTCCTACGCCACAACATTGGCTGACTAACATGACCAAATGAAGACAAAGCAACATTCACAGGAAAATATGTCAAACAACAACAGTACAAAGGTTTAAACACGAAAAGACCAAATTCTTCTTTACAAATCTAAAATGTGATAAAGCAGTTCGGTTCTGAAGCCAACTTAGAAACAAATATGAGATTAAGCACATTTCTCAAGATCTTATTTGAACTAAGCTTATATTCACCTATGGGTTAAATACGGCATTGCCCCCTAAAGTTTAAGCTGGTTTTAAAATTCCCCCTTAAAGTTTAAAGTCCCCCATAATGTTTAGAAATGATAAAAAAATCCCCCCTAAAAGAGCATCTGACAAGGGGGGATTTTTCATGATTTCCAAACATTAGGGGGGACTTTAAACTTTAAGGGGGAATTTTAAAATCGACGTAAACTTTAGGGGTAATTTCATATTTTACCCTATTCACCTATACTATCAACATAAACATATACTCCATTTGACAATTGTACCCTAGATTTAGCAATTGTCCTAGTATTCTCAAGTCAATCAGATCTCTTAGTCATATGATTAGTAGCACTGGTATCTAAGATTTAGATATTATCCTTTTGGTAATGAGAATTTAGGCTAGTTATAGCTGCCATGTTCACGTCGGCACCTGCAATAGGGGATGCCTGCACATAATAAATACTTCCAGGATTGATGGTTTGGGTTGTAGAGCTAACAGGGACAGAATCAACAACATTATCACCAATAGAATCAACAGCATTAGCATGGGGGTTATTCATTTTTCCTTTCTTAAAATCTCTAAACTTGAAACAATTATCCTTGACATGCCCTTTTTTCTGACAAAACCCACACCCCTTAGCATAACATATGTCCTTAGTGTGTCCTTTTTTATGGCAAAATCATATTCAATAATGGCATTCATCCTAACAGGATCGTCAGAGGAGGAAACGACGTAAGCAGAATCCACACCTGTAACCCCTCTATGACTTTCTTCCTGAATGACCATATTGTAAACTTGGTTCAAACTAGGAAGAGGAAACCACAACAAAAGATTACTTCTGAGACTCGAAAAAGTATCGTTTAATCCCATAAAAAATTGGCACAGACACTGGTTATCATAATGAACTATGTGTTTTTTAAACATCTCACAATCACAAGGTTCTAGGGCACTAAAAGCATCATACTCATACCATAAAAGCTTCAGTTTCGTAAAAAAAAGGTTGAGAGTGAATCAAACCTTTGTTGAGCCATACAAATCTCTCTATGTAACTGATAAAGACTCGGTCCATTTACTTTATCATATCTTTATCTAAGATCTTTCCAGACAAGGTATGAAGATGTACAGTACATAATACTGCTGGAAAGCTCACCGGAAAGAGAATTAATAATCCAGTAAAAAACCACAGTGTTGCACATTTCCCATAACTCATGCAAGGAAGAATCAAACCGTTCTTAACTAAAATATCCATCGGCAAAAACCACCTTATTCTTTCCTCGCAAGGTTATGAGCATAGCACGACTCCACATCAGATAATAATCAGGTCCGGTGAGTTTCAAAAAAATAGGGCTCATACCTGAGTTGTCAGAAGGGTAAAGGTAAAGAGGATGGCTTTCATGCACTTCAACCTCAAAGTCGGCCAGAGATTTACCGCCTCCGCAACTCCTACTTCTCCTGCGGCGTTCAGGGTCGCATCAGTGTTCTGAACTTCCATGTTGGCAATCTCTAAAGCCATCAGGACGATTGAAGTGACCAGAAAGCCAACCACCAAGAACTGAATCGACACAGGTCGAAACCCATAGATCCATTACAAGAACTCACGAATATGAAAGAATAAGTCGAGGGTAGAAGAAACGCTAGCACAGATAAGTGAAAAAAGGTCACTAATCTGAGGCCAAAAGGGAGGGACATGGACGAATCGATGAACGACGAACAAGAAGCCGGGGGTAAACAAGAAGTCGGGGTAGTGAACCGTCACAAGGAAGAACCCTCAATCTTGATAGTCTTGAGAATGGAACAAGGTCTCGAGACTTGAAGACAAGAAATCATGTGTTTACAAATAGGTACCTCAGAAAAAAAATTATTTCCAGATATCTCAAAAGTCATAAATGTATGTACTTTACTTGGGTACCTGAAAGTAACAAAAAAAAATAACAATTCAATAATGAAAAAGTAAATACATTCAATTGCTACGACCAAACAACTTAGAGATACCTGAAAGCAACAATAAAATAAAGTACAGTTACCTAATGAAACAAAATACTACATACGTGATGGGCACATGATCAAAATATTAAAGTAGATATATTTATGATTTCTGAGGTACCCGAAAGTAATATTTTTTTTTCTAATATACCTCTTTGTAAAAACGTAACCTCTGAGGTACCTAAATGACTTTTATCCCTATTACTAACAAATTATATATTTGATGATGGAATATGGTGAATAGTTCAAGTTTGCCTCACATAGTTTGAATTACTTGGTCCATAACATGGTCGTAAGGCGTGGGTCTCTGTCGTTCATGATTACATGTGGAACTCCTCGATACTTCACCACGTTCCTCATGAGCAACTAAGAGGTGACTTTCTTAGTTGGGCAATCCTTCGTTGTTGGAATGAAGGTTGCGATTTGAAAACATGTAGTACCACAATTGTTTGGATTTCTTTTGGACTTTGGCAAGTTGACGATAAAGTACATGAAAATACTTTCACACGGATGCTCTTGAATATGCAACAACTCCAAAAGTGTTATTGTTCACCTCTGCTCGTCGAACAATGTAGCCAATAAATTAAACTTCTACTAAAGAAAATGAGTACTTATCCTTTTTCACATAGAGTTTGTTCTCCAAAACAACTCTGAATACCTACCTTAAGTGACCCAAGTGTTTAAAAATATAGTTAACTATATATAACTTTATCATTAAGGTATACAACCATAAATTGATTGAGGAATGAATGCAATATCTTGTTCAACAACATACAAAATGTAGTTGATGCATTAGTCAACCCAAACAGCATCCCTAAGAACTCATAACTTTCGCAGGGTAGTACACATGTTATCTTTGGGACATCCTCCTCGATGACTCGAACTTAGTAATAACTCAAACGAAAATCCAACTTCGTGAACCACCGTGTCTCATCTAGTTAATGGAACAAACTTTCAACAAGTAGGATATGATATTTGTTTTACATAGTCAAAATATTTAGAGGTGATAATTGATGCACATGCAGAGAAAACCATTGTGTTTCTTCTGGAACAGTACTAGGGCGCCACATAGGAAATTGGATTGTTAATATGTCCTGACTCAAGCAGATTCTTCAATTGATTCCTCAATTCCTCCAACTCCTGAGGTACCATGTTGTATGAAGTTATCGTTGTAAGGCAATCATCTAGCACTAACTTATGGGGTAATCAATTAGGAATCATATTGGCAAATGACTTAAGGACCTCCATCACTTCTTTCAAAACATTTTCTTCTCCACTCACTTCCTTCTTTTTCAAAGAGGTAAGGTTTCTAGACTCCTCGATTGAGATGCATGACTGAAAGCATCGTCAACCTTGACCTCACATGTATTTCACTGGCACCGCCAATATTTAGATGACATAAGCGAAAGAAACCAACGTTGCAATAGTATGATTAAGGAATTCCAACCTAAGAACAAATTCATAGTCATCAAGCATAATTACCTCAATGTACACTTTATTAGACGATGGTCCCAATTGCATCTCCATACGTTTTTCCACAACGTCAACCGAAACTTGTTTGAAGTTGACTGTATTCAACCTAGACATCCTCTTCTCCACTTTCAACTTCACATTCTTTGTGGCTTCCTTGGAGATGAAGAGATTTGTTATACATGTATCAACAAGTGTGCTCATTGGTGTGACTATGACTTTCACATCCATATCCAACATCCACATATTATCAGATTATTTGATGGAGTCCAACACCTTGATTGCTCAAGTATCGTATCTTTTGTTTTTGCCTCTTCTTCTTTTGGGGTCATGGTAGAGAGTTTCTACTTCATGGACAATCATTGTTTGTGTGATTCCAAACGCATAGAAACTTCAAGGGTCCAGGATGATGCTTTCCCTTTTGCCAGGTTTGCCAATCCAGTTGTTATGTTCTCTTAGGCTTGTCTCTTGTCTCCCCAACAATTGCTTGTCTCTGACCCTTGGAGTCGGTGTTTGTATTTTGCTTGCAACACATCAATGACTCGCATACTTGTAATTCCACCTTCAAGTCTCATTTATCCCAACTAATCAACTGTAATCGAATTCATATGTTGAGCCCATTCACAAAATGACAAATTCTTTCTTTCATATCCAATTTGAGGATAAAGAGTTGAATTGGTTGAAAATCACACATAGTCCCACTAATCACCCTTTTGCACGATATGTCACATCTTACTCCAAGTTTCCTCAACTACATACTTAGGGTAGAGTTATGTAGGTTCATCACCCTCATCATATGATTTATTTATCTACCACATGAACGCTTCCTCAACAATATAAGACACAACAATACTCTTTTATGGTTTCACACTTGATCTGCATATTCATATGTCTTGTGTGTTGCATGTTGAGGATACATATTGTCGTTGTTTCTATGCAATTTATAAACTCTTGATGCATCACAACAACCTTTTTCTATGACTCATCGATCTGACTTCATAATAAGTCATTACAAGCATCCACCACGAATAACTCAAACATTGTCGTTGATAGGACTCGATCAACCTTTCATATTGGTCACACGAGTCGCGTGCTCTTCCAAGATATCAAGATCCGTGATGATGACATCATCCACTCTCCTCACCTACCCTCCAATCTGACGACTCTTAAGAAGTTTTTCCCTATTCTTATTTAGCGCTCTCCTCATTAACACTGTTTGTGTTCTCGTCACGTTAAATCGTGATCTTACTTTGTTACACAAGAAGCTGAGTTTGATATCATTTCTCACGAGTTTAAAAATAGATTCTCTTTCACCTAATGTGCAAGGTCTTAGGTCATTCCTAATTTGACTTCACTAAAACTTACGCAAAACTTTGGAATCTATGATTGGAACAATTTATTTTCTATTACTCTCTTAATTTTGTGATGAATGTAAATAAGATGAAAGACCAATTTAAATACAAGTGAAATGAACTCTCTAAAAATTGTACAATTAATGAAGAAGATAAATAAGACAAATAATATATTATTCAATTCGATAACTTTAGATTTGTACGTACCAATCGGACCACTTTCATTTGTTGTCATATCTGCACTAAACATTTCAGAACTTCTGATGCCAAGGATTATCGTGTGTAGGTAAATGGACGATTAATGTGGCACTAGTCTATTTCTTTAATTATGTAATTCATTTTTTCTTTCTTTTAATCTACATTATATATATAGAAGTTTAAAAATTTATAACTCATTAAGTTAGATTTTGGGGTTGGAATACAAATTCAGGCTCGTCCGATTCCTGTTACAGAATATATAATACTAGTTTGTGTTCGTTCCACATTAATTCTAGGGAAAAGTCTGAAATAGAGTCATGATGTTTCAATAAAATGGTTTTCGGTGCCACGTGTTTTTTTGTGATTGTTAATGGTACATGATGTTGCCAAACGATGGTAACCGAACCTTCCGTCGACCCGTCGTTACCTTTTATCGTTAACTTGTCACGTGTCTGTCACGTGAGGGCCCATTTTATTTTCGGTTTGTTGAAAAGACTAAATTACCCTCTTCACACCATGTGGCCCCTTTTGAACTCCCAGAATCAGTTTCCCTTTCACTTTGCCTTCTCCAAATCAGACTGAAGTCCCTTCCCTTTGCCTTCCATTCGACTTCTGGCGAGCAACTACTTCGACTTCTGGTCTTCGGCGACTTCGGCGAGTAGAGGAGCGTAAGTTCCAGCAGCGTGGGTTCAAGCGTGACTTCCAACCGCGTCGCTTCTTTGGCTCAACGACTTTCAACCGCGTCGTTTCCTTGCCTTAGAGCAACTGTCGAAACCAAGGTGAGCATTCTCTTTGTCTTATAGCCCCAAAGTTTGGTTATTTAAGTTTATCCGGTTTGTTGATTTGCTGAATATGTGTTCTTGTTGATTTGTTGAATATGTGCTGCGTTTTGATCCAGAAAGGCAGGACCCGTCAAGAGGAAACCGAAGGCAGGAACCTCCAGTCAGGGCACACCAAGGGATGCACCTCCAGTGATGTCACCTCCAAGGAAGGTACCTCCGGTCACGGCACCTGAAATGGAGGTACCTCCAGTCACGGCACCTCAATCTATCAACATTGACAGTGATGATGATTTCCAGTGTGCTTCAAGTGCCCCTCCCGTGTTGTCCGACTGCAGAGACATAGTACTTCTACCCCAACCATTGAAGACTAAGAAAACAAAAGGATTTCGGGAAGGATTTCGGAAATCACCAAGGAAAATAAAACGTCTGAGGACTTCCAAAGCTAGATCTACTCAATGATTTAGTTTAGTGTTCAAGACTGTTAGAATATTTTGGGTATGTTTCGGTTCTACCATTTTGTGACATTTGTTTAGTGTTCGGTTCGAACATTTGTTGTGTTCGGTATGACGGTTGTTAACATTTTGGGTCATAACATTTTGTGTGTTTGGTATGACAGTTGTTAACAGTTTGGGTGTTTGGTATGACAATGTTGTCACTGGACATGAACTTGATTGTTTTGTGTTGTAATGGTTTGACGTTTATGTCAATGTTCTACACTTCCTTTGAATGGCAAACTTGGTGGTTTTTGGTACACAATATTGCCTTTAACTCATACTTACGGTACAACATGTTTGTTGTACCTGTCATTAATGGTACACCATGTTACAGAATGGTGTGAAAACAGGTGAAACATGTCAGCAAATTTGGTATTACAAACAACATGTCAGCAAATTGGAACACGTGCCATCGCACGTGATGACATCACGTCTAATTCAAACGGAAGTGACACGGAATGACCAAAAACAATCTTTTCGAAACATGTTGTACCATTTACCATGACAAGGGCTGAAAAACCATTTTGGTCAAACATCATGACCCTTTTTCAGACTTTTCCCTTAATTCTATTCGAAAAGTTAGTATATATATAAGTACAAAAGAGTTACATTCCATTAACTTAAATTTGTTCAGTAATATACTTAGATTAGAAATATATAATATAATATTGTGCATGCAAAGTTTTTCACATATAAATTAAAATACCGTATTTTAAGATAACAAAAATTAAAAAACAATATATTAGATTAATATATATATAATTATTTAAGAAAATAGTATAGTAAAAGAAAAGGAAATAAATATATGTAAATAATATAATTTAAATATATGATTTTTTTTCCTTGTGATTTATCAATTATGTCGAGCACCAAATGGTAGGCTTGTCCAAATGAACCGGTTCGGACAAACTGGTTTGGTCTGGAACTGATTTGGTTCGAACCGATTCGGCCGAACTAGTTCCAAAACCAGACCAGTATTTTTAGTCTTCAAACAGAACAGTTCAAAATAGTACCAAAAATCCCGTTCGAATCGGTTCGACTCGACTCGTTTTTTGGTACTGGTTTATACTTAAATTTAAATCAAACCACTTTAAACCTATATAATTTTAGAATCGGTTTGAAGCTAAATTAACTAAACCGGTCTGAAATTAAACCAAACCTAGAGATGTTTTCAATAAACCAAACCTAGAGATATATTGGACTCTCGTATGTTGATGTTGGATAGAATTTTAGTCGGTTGTGGAACAAATTTTCAATCGGTTCAGTGTGATTTTCAGTCGGTTCAGTGTATTTTTCAGTCGGTTCAGTGTTTTTTCAACCGATTCAGTGTTTTTCAGTTGGTTCAGTATTTTTTCAGACGGTTCAATATGTTGGACAGGATTTTCAGCCGGTTTAGGTTCAGCTTGAACCAGATTATTTACAAACCAAAATTGTTATTTAAAAAACCAGACCAGAACAGTTCGAACCGGTTCTAAACCAGACCAGATTTTTTAGAAACAGAAAAATGTACTGGATTTTTTCAAACCAGACCAATCCAGTTCAGAACCGGTTTGACCCCGAACCGGTTCATGAACAAGCCTACCAAATTGCCATGAGTTTGGTAGTTGTCTAATAAACAAAAAAAAAAAGTAAATTCAGAATTTTTAACCAATACATACCTTAAATTTAAAATAAATACGAAAAATAGCCTCAAAATTTTTTTTTTTAATGAATTTATATCTACTTGCAAATGAAGAATCACCCACGTACACCATTCGCGTGTGGCCATAGAAACTGTATGGTTAGTTCCACCCGCGAATGTCATTCGCGGGTGCGTTAAATACACCCCCACCCGCGAATATTATTATCTCCCTCACCCACATGAGTTCCTTTTTCACATCACCACCTTTTTCATCGTCCCGTCACATCACCACCTTTTTCACAACCTAATATTGTCTACTAACAAACATTCATGTTCGTGAACAGCTATCACCTACCCGCGAATGGCATTCGCAGGTGGAAAGGTAGTTCTTAACGACCATTCCTGCAAATGGCATTCGCAGGTAAGTATAGATTTGTGTTTTTTTTAACAAAGTTATTTTCGTATTTTTTTTTTATTTAAGGTAGGTATGTATGGGTAAAACATTCGTAAACTCAATCAAATTGAATGAAACATTCTAGCTTCTTTTTATTTGTATAAACTGAAACATTCTAGGTATTGATTGATGCCTCATCTTCTATTATATTCTACTTGTTGTATATGTATTATCTACATAACACTAATCGTCTTCACTCCCCCTCTTTCTTCTCCCGCCACCCAAAGTTGCAACAACAAACTAATTACCTTTCGATTTCTCCTTGGTTTGTGGTCATCATGGATCGAATAAGCTGGCAATCACAAGTCTGGATCCAACTTGGGAGACAGAGCATTTGATCCTGACTGAATGGAATGAATTGATTCAGATGTTGAGGATAAGAAAATCAGACATAAGAAGAAACAGAAGATGAGATAAATCACAAACCAATGGAATGGCCCTAGTGCAACTCATCCAATCGCACCGCAGAAAGTAGACAACATCCACAACCTCTCAATTCATCAGTTGAACTGGGATGGGGAACACAAAACAAGGGCAAGCTCTCAATGTTTCCACTTGTCAGTTGTCCATTGGTTGGGAACAGCACGCACAGATAATTCAATCTTTTCAAGCAAGATTTTTGACACCCGAGTGCCAAGGGTGTATGCGCAGTTTTGATAAACAAAGGAGGAGGAGGAGGAGCCTTCTTCCTTATCTTCTTCTCAAGAGCAGAAGAGATAGCTTTGCACAGATAGAAATTCAGTAATCTCTTTTCCCTGAAGATTTCTTGATGACACCATGCTGTTGCCAACCATCTCTGGATCTACCAGCAGACATTATCGGATGATTCACTTCATCCAAGGAACTCTCCTCCATAGGCTGATGATGCTTCAAAGGAGGAGGACGGTAATGTCCATTTCTTTGACTAACAGGTGTGGAAAACTTGTCATCACCTTCCACCAACCTAGAAGACCTCAGCAGACCTCTTCCCCCCCCATGGAAAGAAGAAGGCTTACCAGGCAAGGGAGTATATGATGGTCCTTTCGATGCAAAAAAGTCCTTTGGTACCGAATCCATATCCATGTAACAGTTTCTGGATTTTGCATCAGATATTAATGCAGCCCAGTCCTCAGATTGAATCAAAGCATTAGCATTTCCCATCACCTATCCGAATCAACATATCCAATGTCAACACACACCTGTAGAATATAAAAGAAAACGACTGGATAAAATAAAATCTTACCCAAAGAGCTCTCTTTGCACGTGTCAGAGCAACATTCATGCGTCGAATATCAGCAACAAAACCAACCCCATGACCCGATGCACGAACACAAGACATTATGATGATATCCCGCTCTTGACCTTGGAATGCATCAACTGTATTAATATAGATGTCCTTCCCTTCTTCTGAATTCAACACCTCTTCAAACTCCCGCTGAAGACATTTCAACTGCAACTTGTACGGTGTGATGATCCCCACAGTAACCTTTCCAACACCCATTGATTTCACAATCTTTTGCAGATGCTCATACAATCTAAGACAGAAATGTGCTTCGTGAATATTTTGGAAGGACACCGACCCACTCCTATGAGACTCACGCCCGTGTGTGACATCATAGAAGACGTAAGGTCTTAGAAGGGGGTCCTTGTAATACACCTCATCAGCCAAATTGGCAACACTTTCGCTGTCCATAAGGCGTCCCTGGTAAAAGTACCTCGAAGGGAAATCTCGGATTTGGGGGTGCATTCTGTACTGCACGGATAAAAGCATGGTAGGGCAACCAGCTTGCTGAAACCTCTCAAAAAGACTTCTACTGTACAAGAGGGTACCTGCTGCTTTGCTGATTACAGTGGCAGGAAGCTGTTGTGGGTCCCCAACAAGGACACACCGTGCAGCACCAAGAGAAAGCGGAGGAAGAACCCCCACTTCACTGGCTTGGGCAGCCTCATCAATCACTACCATGTCAAAGCCATGAGTCAAACGAGAGAACAATTTCCTACCACTGCTTGACACGGTTGTAAAGACAATTTCAGCTTCATTTGCATAACTTGCCTCCAGACAAGCACGAGCTTCCTCCAAATTAAAATTACTAACAGCCCGGAACCTTGCTTCCACAATCGCTATACGGGACATCTCAACTAACACCTTATCCCTGTTCTCGACCACCTGAGCAAGCTGCTTAAGAAGTGCATCTCGGTTCTGGTCACGTGCCATGAGATCATCAGGGTCCACACCAACCGAACCTTGTGACCGAATGGCAGCAGCCACACTATTGAGTTTATTTTGGACATCAGACATCTCCTGAGAGAACTGAGCTTCATTGCTTCTTAACCTAAGCAACCAAGCATATACCTCCTCCTTGCCCATAGCTAAGAGTTGTTCAGTTCTTCTTTCAACGGAGACAGCTTGTGCAGCACGTGTTTGAGAATCAACCCCAACCCGAGCAACATCAGGCCTGTAGATTCTCATCTCACCATCAATAAATCCCCGATCAAGAACACGTGTAAGGAGTTCGTCAGTTGCCGCATTTGAGGGAGCACATACTAGCATTCGTGGCTTTGGGCAAAGTTTTGGAAGTGTGCGAAAAAGACTCTGGTCCATGCTCTGAAGAACTTCATCAATCGAACCCGTTCCACCATTATCAGAATTAACCTCGTTACCTTGTTTGTAGCTTTCAGGTGCAAGACTCTTTAGCAAAGAGTTATAGTAGTGCTGGTACTGGACAAGGTGAATGACATTTAGCATGCCCCACACAGTATGCGTCTTGCCAGTACCTGGAGGTCCTTGAACAAGGGTAAAAGGCCATGGATCTTGCTTCTTTGTTGCCCCACTGTTTGTACCAGCAGCTGTATGTGTTGCAGCCCATTGAATCGCTCCGAGCTGAGGACTGTTGAAGCTTCTATTCAAATGTTCAACGAATTTCGGTGTGAAGCAATCAGGCATGGCAGGGGTCTGCTGTTCATAGTTTGGAAACTGTTCAGGACTAGGTTGAAGGATGGCAGATTGCATCTGAAGGAAGAGGAAAAAGCCAGTAAGCAGTTGACAGATTTTGAAAGAAAAATCAAACTATCAATGGCCATAAAAATGAGCTTCACCTGTGCATTGAGACGACGAAATGCATGCAGTGCAATATACTCCCGTTGAGTGGTTGCAAGAGAACCAAGAGCAGTCAAGTACCAGTTGCCTTTCTGCTGTAGCTTCCCCAAAATGTGATCGTCATTGCCCTCACTAGATGATACAGGAGAAAATAATAAGCATTTGTTCTAATAATGAGTGGCAATCTATGACTTTAGATAATGAAGAAAAAGAATGAAGTCCAATCATCAAAAAGCACTAAGCAGAAAAAAAAAAAAATCAAACGCATTCTTACCTGCTAGAATCATACGAGTCTCCTACATAAAAGTGAAGAATTGCCCCAGGAGGATCACGAGTGTCCAGAGGTATGAATCGCCTAACTGTGCCAGCCACACGTCCACTCATCTCAGGCTCATCTTCCTCTTCAACAGAAGGGTTATTTCTCCTGGATTTAAACGATCCAGGCCTGGAAGTTGAAAGAACTGCGACATCACCTTCCTTGAAAGACCATCTGCATTCATTGATTGGAAGAACTACCACATCGTACCAACCTAAGTAAAAAGAGATTTGCTTAGCCAGTAGTTTACATGCGATATCGAAAGATATTACAATGTCAACGCTACTCAAGTAAATTAAATCATGCAAATCCAGATACTAAAACTATTAAAGCCTAAAAGTAATTTCGCTTCACATTTTTTCCTCTTCCAAATAGTGCTTGATCCCACTGGACGTCCAATAATAAATCAGCTGTATTTTGTTCTTAGAAAATAATGGTTGAAATCATTCCTACCTCTTTCACGTCTCTCACAATTACGTATTCTGACTAGTACATGTGAATCTCTTGAAAATGTTTCAGTTAACTCTTCCCATGTACTGTATAGTTGTGCACGACATTCCTCAAAAAGTAAAGGCTCAAGAACTCGAGCATACTCTTCCACACAGTCAAAACGACCAGGAACGCATTGTAGCTCAGCCTCCCCTGAAGCAAAATAATAAATCAAACCGAAACAATTAATATTACCACAAAACAGTGATAACATTAGCATATGCTGGGTAATCACTTCAGTGTTATCTACTAAACAATCTACTTGAACAGATTGGTAAGCTGATAAAATCTTCTTCTAAATTCCACACGAAAGAAGGTTATAAGTTTCAGTTTCCATGATAGCATTCGCATAACAAAGTCAGAACTCTACACCGCCTATGCTATGTAAACACTAAGTCGAAAGCCTTTTCCAGTTTCTAGTAAATTCAGATACGAAGTACTGTTTCAGACACAATACACACAAATAGTTTAAGAAATCAATAAAATCATACGTCTAACATGTTTTCCATCCACCCTCGTGTCGGTTTAATATAAATCATACATTTAACAGTTTAAGTATTATCTACTCCATGTTTACAGATTTCTTCCTGATAAATAAACCAAATCAACAAAATTTCTCATACAATGTCAGGTTGCAAATGAAACGGTAAGCATGATGCTAAAAAGGTATGCAAGATCAGTAAAACTTGTAAGCTACACTAAACTGATATTTGCAGTTGAAATAGCATTTAGAGAAGAGTGTTATCTCAATCTAAGGGCACGATTTCATGCTATTATTTTCATTCCTTTTTCCATCTTCTGCTTTTCCCATATGTAAATTTATTTCAAATAATAAAAAAAAAAAAATTTATTATAATAACTGGGAAAGCCTACCTGGATGGCACCAGAATTTCTCACTAGTCACCTCTCTTATAAGGCGCTCAACTGATGTATCCTGGTAGGAGCTAGTAGTGGAAGTCTGCTTCTTGGAAGAAGCGTACTTCTTGTTTCCTGCTTTTGCATCCACTGAAGTTTGACTGCTCAATCCTGTCCTCTTATTTGATACTTGAGAATTTTTTGGCAATCTCAAATCCATGGAATGCTTCCAGGAACTCTGCCTTGGAATGGGTGCTAGAGATGCTCCTGGAGGAATATCGATATCACTGATTTGCCACCTAGGCTTTCCCAAAATACTTGCATCAGTATCACCATTATGGTCACACTTAATATCATTTTGTTCTAAAGACGAACCTCCATTTGTTAATAGGTCTGCTCGTTTCTGATTTTGCTTTTCAGATAGACTTTCAGCAGATGGGGGAGCAGCACGAACTTCTCTAACCGAACGAGCAGCGGCAGATGATGATGCAAAGCTGTGTCTTCTTGGAGTGGAGGACTTTATAGGGATTGCTTGCTTCACATCTTCCAACTTAAGGAACATGGTTTGGCGGTTGCGTTTCTTTCCTAACATTGCTTCCTTATGCTCATCAATTTTCCTTTTCCCAGGGTTGTTTGACAATCTCAATGCATAACTTGCTTCGATACCTTTAACTTCCTTTTGCTTTAGAACAGATTCGGGTTCCTCATGGGAACCGGAAGTAACAACCCCGCTTGAACCACCCTCAAGAATCTGGCTAGTGTTGCTTTCTGAATCGTTGGGTCTCAAATCTGGTGCTACAGCTACATTATTAGTACTGTCAGTACCAGCATTCCAGGACATTTTACCATTAGGAGAATTCTCCGTAGCTATTGATGATATACAAGCATCTATCTGGCAAGGTATTTTGCATCCTTCCAAAGCTTTGTCATCTTCATACAAACAACTAGGTCCACGCACATTAGCAGAGCCTTCACCATCTGACCATTCACCTTCTTCCCTCTCAACACCACCAGCCATAGAAGCAACTGATGTGTCAGTCGGTTTCACAATATCCTCATTAATTGACTGAGACAAGGAATCGAATTTAACATTCCGTTCCCCAAATCTGTTCCCCTCAACCTCACTTGATTCAGGGCCTTGGCCAGCTTTTGCTCGACTAAAGGGCTGAAAAGCAGATTCCAAAGACGCGCATAAGAAAGCATTACTATTGACTAAACCCTGTGGAATTAATGATGCTGTAACAGTGTTGGAACCATCATGATTTATAGATGGGAGAGTTTTCTGTGGGAGTGAGATAAAACCGTCAGACTCTTCATCTTCTCTAGTTGGGGGTTCATTAAGATCAAACAATGGCCTCCCTTGACTAGACATTTCTGAGAAATATGCATGCACACTGAAGAAAGCTCCAGAATGATTTTAAATAGCTTCCGTGTTGTCTTTTCAACATATAAATTATCTGATCCACCAAAATAGTACCTCAGGAAGGAGAATACCTGTATGAAGCAACAGGCAATGATTAATAGCACGGACCGGAAGGAACAAGACATGTTATAAGGAAGATTCAGGAAACGGTACTAGTACTATAAGTTATATTAGCATCAAAAGGATAACAAGAAGAATCAAACAAGGCATAATCATTCCAATCAGAAAGCAAATAATCAAAAATTAAAAAAAAAATTATGATGCAAGCAAATACTGCGAGCTACTCAGAAATCAAGACATGCATACTGCAGCCCGTGCACTAATACTCCCAAGAGGAGCACTGGAGAATTTATGCGCATCCAGCTAGCACAGAGAAAACCCTAACTCGAATTATCATTTCCAATCTTGGCATTGCTAGCAATTTAATGAGAATCGCGAAACGCCTAAAGAGAAGTAAACTTTACCGAACGACAAATTCAATCAAACTGGTCATCACTAACTCGAGGTTAAGCAATCGAGACAACCAACCAAAACGAAAGGACCTAGGCCAACGATTACTATCTCAAACTTACACATCCAGAACTAGCGGTTGCACTAGTCTTGGGCTCGGAATCCATCCCCCTGGCAATTCGTATCAATTACATCAACTGCCTCCTCAGAAAATCTTATAAAAATAATTCATCAAAGAACCAACCCTAATTCGGGAGCAAATGCATTCGATTATCCATTAACCGACAAATCTGATCTGTTCAAATTACTGTGCTGAACTCCAATTCCAGATACCTCAGAGAACACTATCAATTAGAGGACAACTTAAATCAATGTTCAGTCGGGATTGAGTTTTTACCTCTCAAACAGAGCAACCTGAATCTAGCAGTTGCAGCTACAGAAACGTTTATCAATATCAATGCGTAGAGATAGTAGATAGCAGGGACTTCTCCTTTGTATCAGAGATATTTGAGCCAGAGAAGAGAAATATGTATGAATGGAATGCAAACTCTGAGATATAAAGAGGGGCTTTATATAGCTAAAGCTCGAGGCCCCCGCCGAACGATAATTTTCCCGGTCACCGTTAATATCCCGTCGGCGGGTCGGGTTCCTAATCAAATTTCCTGGACATGGACTACCACAATTACCCTTCTTTTTTTCGTTTATTGACATCTTTCAGCTATAGGGCAAATAGACCAAACTACCCAGCAACCAGAACAGTAATAAGTAGTTTTTTCTTAGATAAGGAAAAAATAAAACATGTTGGGTGACGAGAAACTCGCACTCTATTCCTTACTAGGATATACTAATTAGCTAAACTTTATTGGACTCGAGTAGACAAATCTCACGACGTCCTTTTAGATTGCGTTTGTTATTTCCGTCGATGGAATTTCATGACTAGCGTAGATATGACTTTGGTTAATCGTCGTACCCGCCATGGTGTTGACAACTGTATTTGTTTTCGAAAAATATGTCGAAACTTCATTCTGTCAAACTACAGCATCAGCTTCCTACAATCCATAATGATGGGGAACAGTAACAAGTATTACTTAAATAAGATCCTCTTAAAAAAATTCTCTCCTCTCATGAGAAATTCCCCTCCCTCATAATTCTAGGGTTTTGGCGACAATTTCCCTGCTATGTCTGCAGTGCACGGAATTCTCTATTGATTTTCCTCCACTGAATTACAGATAATGTAGTTTTGTCGCCTATGTTGGTTAGTCGATCATAGAAAAAAATTGTCCACGAACATCACTAATTTTGTTTCGAATTCTTTCTGGTCATCATCAACTATGTTTGTCCAATTTCCATACGGCCACAAACAAAGTTGATATCCCTGAGTATTGCTCCACCCATTTTTTTTCTTTAAACATGTTATCTCTTGTTTGATTGTTCTATTTGTGTGTAGATGTCATTACCTAAGTGAGGGTGCGTGATCCGAGCGACTCAATGAGTTCACGTCTCGACCTCCCTTAACAGAACATACGGGGAAACGTTCGATTGAGCATGTCAACAACCCCCGGGTGCAGGAGTGATGTTGTTCTATGGGAAGGGTTTTAACTGATAAACCAATAAGACCGGCGACATGATAAACGTTTTGAAATTTGCATGGGCAAAGTTAGACCGAGTAAAAATCTATGAACTATCTGACAGTATACTATTGTTTGAGTTCGATAAAGCAGATGGTCGGGAGGCTATAATGAGGTTAATACCAGGACAATGTCTAAGTCTTAAGCCATGGGATTGTTTCATCGCTCTGGATGATGTTGATTTCGATATGCTTGATATGTGGATACAGATTCACGAACTTGAATTTGGAAAGCTTAGTGAGGATAATGCTAAAATTATTGTTTAATTTGTGGGTAAGGTGATAGAAGTGGAGCAACTCGAAGAGGATGCGGGAATTATGAGAGGATACCTACGAATTAGAGTTGTGGTGGCACAAGAAATAAATTGGTGTGACTTTCTGGTAGACAAATGAACAAGGGCAGGATAGGTGCGTAAATATCAAATATGAAAGGTTATCTGATTTCTGTTTATGGATGTGGAAAAATGGGTCACACCATGAACCAGTGCGAAGGGGAGCTAACTTTGTTGGAAGTCAAGAAGAATCATCCCATGTATGGCCCCTGACTAGTTGGAATTCGACCGATAATCTCAAATGCAAGAAGCACAATGGTTGGGAAAGAGGGTGGATCCTCTAATAATCGGGATAGTCAAAAGTGGAAGGAACTCATGATGAAGAAGATAGAAGAAAATAAAATGAACTTAAAACAAACCTCACCACATCACAACCACTTTTTCGCGGAGGGAGGAATATCACCACTTCCACCAAACAATAGAACAACGCCCAACAATCCACAAACCCAAGCAAACAGATGGAATACACGGTAGGACTGCCTCCGGAAGAAATGTCTCCTATAAGGGAGGGGTTACAACCGGACCCAAATTCAGGACTTAGGTCGTACATAAGTAGAATGAAACTGAAACAAACTGCAAAAATGGACGACACCAATGAACCTCACAAAAAGGCATGCACGAATGAAACCTAAAAGGAAGCGTAACATCTTCCTAAATACTGAGTAGCGAAGGGAAACGTGGCAACAAGGGGAAGAGGTGGGGGAATGAAATCAAAGGTTATGATACGAGAAAGGGAAGAAAGACTAGGAAATCCCGAATCGGAACTACAGGAGGTAGTCATTATGGGTTTTGGTGGTTATCCCGATAAAATCACAAGGTATCAATGAGTATCATAAGATGGAACTGTCAGGGACTTGGATCTGGCCTGAATGTTCCTTATCTGAATGATCTGGTGAGGAAACACCATCCCACGGTGGTTTTCCATATGGAGACAAAAAATAAGACGGGGTGGTGTGAAAGAAAAAGGAAAACGAAAGGTTTTGAAAACAACTTCTATGTAGTCACAGGGGAGATCGAGAGGGCTAGCAATTTGGTGGACTAGGGAGGCAGATGTAATGGTAATCCACATTGAGATGAACATCATTGATACATAAGTCAAATGGATGGTGTTGGGTACTACGGCTGCCATGACTTGGTTTTATGGTAATCCGGAGTTTGAAAATGGGGACAAACAAAATAAAGTAACACTACCACATAAATTGAGGAAGTGTTAATGGAAGTCATTAAATGGAGTGTAACACATTTCAGCAGCAAAAGGAGAAAAATTCAAGAAGTTAAACGCTAATTACAAACACCTCAAGGACATAGGAATGGGTCAGAGGTGGTCGCGCTTGAAGAAGAACTCAAAAAATCAGTTGAAAAATCTTTGGAAGAGAGAGAGGATGTATTGGCATCAAAGAGCACGTATTAAATGGATGAAACACGGAGATAGAAACATGAAATTCTTTCATCTCACTACCATAGAAAGAAGAAGGTAAAATAAAATAGTTCAGATCACCAATGAGGCGGGGGAGTGGATCACGGATGAGAAGGACATACTCAATGAATGTCAGCATTTTCTGATAAAGGTCCTCGAATCGGACAAGGAGGCAAATTGGGAAGGAGTGATTGATTATGTGCAGAATCTGATATCGGCTGAGGTAAATGCCGACATGATTCACGATATTAGTGTTGAGGAGGTCAAATAGGTCGTTTTCCAACTCGGGGGGGTGCCAAAGCACTTGGTCCAGATAGCTTCCCCGATATGTTCTATCAGAGATATTGGGACGTCGTCGGTCCAACCGTCATCACTATGGTAAAGACGTTTTTGCGCACAAGTATTCTTCCACCTTCCCTAAGCCAAAACTAATATTACTTTGATCCCTAAAGCAGCCCACCCAACATCTCCCAGGAACTTTCATTAGCCTTTGCAATTTCTCATATAAAATCATATCCAATGTTTTGACGAATAGTTTAAAAATTATTTGTCAGATATAATTACTCCTTTTCAGAGCGCTTTTCAAGCAGGAAGATAAATTCATAATAATATAATTATTTCCCATGAAGCGGTCCATTATCTTCGACTAAAGAAAAACACTCACAAGGAGGATTGTGCCATTAAATTTGGCATGCAAAAAGCATACGATAAGGTGGAATGGGGCTTTCTGCCAGCAGTATTATTGAAACAGAGATTCCATGAGACGTGGATAAAGTGGATAGTGACATGTGTGTCTATGGTAGAATACAGAAGGGTCGTAAATGGGAAAAAAGCAGAGCAGTTTGGGCCAACAAGAGGGCTCTGACAAGGTAATCTGTTATCACCTTATTTACTTATCTTGGTATTGGATGTTCTTTCGTGTATGGTCTCGCGGGTAGTGTCCACAAAATCGCTAGAAGGTATCAAAATAAAGAGTGTGTGCCCTACCCTACACCACCTCCTATTTGCAGATGACTCCATCTTCTTTTAAGGGCAACGGTAAGGAATGTGGGGGTGCTAAAGGATATTCTTGATAGTTATTGTAAAGCATCAGGCCAATGAATCAATGAGACAAAGTCGAGCATATTTTTTAGTTCAAATACGACGAAACCAACGAAAGAAACATTGAGAATCTATTTTTGTTTAAGATTGCAAGTAAACCGAGTAAATACTTGGGTTTGCCAACAATTTGGGGTCAGTCAAAGAAAGAAGCGCTGAATTTCTTAAGGGAACAAGTCCGCCAAAAGCTTCAAGGATGGAAGCAACTGTATCTAAACAACGCGGGTAAGGAAGTATAAATAAAGGTTGTAATAACAGCAATCCTGATGTTCACAGTGAACGTTTTCCTAATGTCGAAGACGTGGTGCAATGAAATTAGTATGTTAACGATTAATTTTTGGTGGGGACAAAAGGATGGAGACTAAAAGATACATTGGAGAAACTGAAAATCTATAACGTTATCGAAGGATGGGGGAGGGCTCGGCTTCAAGGAACTTGAGATTCAAAATATTGCTATCTTGACTAAGATGGCATAGAAGTTAAAGAACAACACCAATGCATTCTGGGCAAAAATGCTTAAAGGAATTTACTTTCCAAACCACGACTTCCTCAATGCAACAAAGGTAGCTCGGGCTTCATGGGCATGGACCAGTTTATTAGAGGGCATAAAAGTGTTGAAACAACATGGAATGTGGAAAATTGGAGATGGTGGAGGAGGCGTGAGATTTTCGGGGACCATGGATACTGAAGATACCAAATGGGCGAATTGAAGGAAGACCACCATACCAAGTAGATATAAGGGTGAAAAATATTATAAATGAGGTCGGCACTAGGTGGAACCTCAACTCCATTCGAGGGCATATAACATGGTCAGAGGAGGAAGGGATCCTAAGGATTCCTGTAAGCATCACAAGGAGGAAATACGAATTCTTATGGCCTCACACCCCATTGGACGAAGTAACAGTTAAGTCGGCCTATCGCCAAATAAGAAAGTCACACACTAATGGAAGGAAACTCATACCGAGCTTGATCTCAACAGAAATGTGGAAGTGAATATGGGCGATGGAAGGGCCACCAAAAGTTAAGATGTTCGTATGGAGGATGGCGTCGAATAGCTTAGCTGTGCGCTTGAATCTACACTCGAGAAGTATGATGATTGACACCTTATACCCTTTCTACGATGGACAGGAATCAGTCAAGCACATGGTGTTCCTATGCCCATGTACGAGACCAGTCTAGTTGGTGACTTGATGTCTACCCTACATAATTGGTGAGTAACTGGTTGGAGTATCTTTAGTCTATGAAGCCAGAGGCTAAACTCGAAAAACAACAATGGTGGACAAAGTGTGGCACACTATGGTGGGTATTATGTGTTTGTTTGAAGCTCTCAAAACTTGTATTTTCTTTCATTACATACAGTAAATATAGAGTAAATTATTGCTAAACTAGGAAAGTAAATAATATAAAGGGTTAATTACTTAATTGGTTACACATGTTTCACCATTGTGCAGAATGGTTACACATGTTTCACCAATTAATTACATTTTGAAACATGTGTAACCATTCTGCACAATGGTGAAACATGTGTAACCATTCTACACAATGGTGAAACATGTGTATCCAATTAAATAATTAACCCTAATATAAAAGATTACATTCTTAATTGTTTCCTTTCCTATTAATAGCAAGAATATTCATCAACAACAACGGAAATAAGTTGTTGTCACTAAGATTTTAACACTAAAAAGGTTATTTAGTTGTGGCATACTATTTTGTAACTATATATTGTATTTAGTTACGACAAATTTACCAACGCTAAACCAAGTATTTAACGTGTACTTTTGCCGCATCAATCTTGTAAACTTGAAGAAATACCTGTGTCAAATACATTTTTGATAGTAATATATACAATCAATTATAGAAGACGTTATTGCAAAAATCATTGTTTAGTGTCTCAATAGGTTGATGCAATATCATGATTAACAGTTTCAACGTAATAACGTAGTTGTTACTATATTTGTCGTCATTGTTCAACATTACTGTTCTGTTATCAAAGTCAGAATGGTAAAACTACTGTTCAGTGTCTTAATAAGTTGATGCAATAACATGATTAACAGTGTCGAAGTTATGTCATAGCTGTTACGTTATTTGTCGTCAGTGTTCAATTTTACTGTATCGTTATGAAAGTTTGAATAGTAAATACTTGTTTAAAATGGAAACACATGTTACTCTTAACCATAGTTATCAGAACTGAACCGGACTAGCGGTCCGATCGGAAACCGGACCCCTGTCCGGTTTGTTTCAGTTAAAAGACAGTTTTACAAATGAATAGTGTTTGAACCAGGTGGTTTTTAGAAAACCGATCGGTTTTAAAAAAGCCGTCCGGTTCCGGTTCACTTTTTAGCTGAATTTTTTTTGGGTTTTCGGTTTTTTTCGGCCGTTTTTTTTTGGGTTTCCGATTTTTGGTTATGCACAAACCAATCGGCTTAACCCAATTGGTTAAACTGTTTCACTACTATTGTGTATTGTGTTTGAGAATTGAGAGTAATGTGTGTTTGATATTGAAACTATGTAGTTTGTGTGTGTGAGACTATGTAATTTGAGGTAATTACGTTTGTGTTAGAGACTATGTATGTATTTTAAGTTTTCAATTTTTTTTCCATTGTGAACAGTGAACCGTACACTGAACCGGGTTGGACCGGCTGAACAGTGAACCGACCCCCTTGTCGGTTCGATGACCGGTCCGATTCTGATAACTATGCTCTTAACACTGAATCACATGTTAGTTTTTTTATTTTATAATTATATTATAATTAACTATTGTTATAATACACAAAAGACAAAACAACAATATCAAAGACAATCATCTTCTAGTTCAATGCACCATATGCGACAATATCCGAGACAAGACGAAAGAATTTCAATGCGTCGAATGGAAAGCAATACCGCGCACGGCGAACGAATGCGCAAATTGAGTTGCGAGTGAAACTAGAAAGGGAGTTTGTCTTTACGATTGGGTGAACCTACCCCACTTCCCCTTAGACAACTTATGTATGTTGATTGTAATCCGAACCCGGAGGACCAACCGTCCTCTTTCTAAGTAAAATCTTAATTTTCCGACCAAAAAAAAAAATCTTCTAGTTCCCTCCATCAGTAATCTTCTACTAACCAACCTAAAATGAAATAGCTGCCACCACCACCAAATCGAATTCGAAACTTCCAACCATTTTCATAGCTTTCTTCTCCGTAGATCTCCCATATCTTCTTTGGGTCGTAAGCCCTTACCCATTTCTGGCGCTCTTTTCCTGATCTTCTCGACCTCCTCAAATGCCAGCAATTCAAGAACCCTAATCTCTGTCTCCGACTACTTGATCCATCAATACAATTTCTCCCTTGAGGCAGCCCTCGAGGTCTCATCGCACAAGAAACGTCCAGAGAACGTATACACTCATATAACTCTGCTCAAAGACAGTGGTTCTCCAAATCTCAGCGCGAGAAAGCAATTTGCAGAGGTTCCTTCTTACTCCTCAATCTCGAAGTCGATACCATTCAACGCAAACTCATTTTCCAATATTTTTGCTGAACAAGCCAGAGAAGATTCAGAAATTTGTAGAAGTCGTTGATCGAATCGGAGTGCGACGACAGTCCGAGCGGTATCTGTTGGCAGTCAAGACTGTGAGTTCAATGTCATCTGAGAATTGGGGGCTCAAATGGGATCTTTTCAGGAGTTTAGGGTTTTCAGAAGATGAAATCTTTTGTGTATTCTGAAGAGCTCCCCAGTCGACTCGCGTCGCCTCGACTCCATGAAGATCTCATCCAACTCAAATAAGAGATACAATATCGGGTATGTTCTCCATTTAGGCACAAATACACAGTTCAATTTCACGACTGCGCATTTGTCTTATGATTGAAGCCTGAGGAATTAGATTATGCCTTCTCATTCACCGTTTTAGGATAAATTGTTGGATGAGGTGACAGTAAGTTATCTACTAATGCTTTGCAAGATCTAGCTAACAACTGTATGCTACTAACATGGAAAGTTCCCAAATGATTGGGTAATTTGATGATGTCTTTTGCACAGGTCGCTGCTGCTAACAACAAGGGAATGGATCCACAAATTCTTAATTACCCAAGTTTATCTCCACAACTCATCTGCCAACTTCATAATATCACTATGCATGTACGAATCTGGTTCATTTCATGTTCATAGACATGTTTTGTTCTTCCTTAAAACATAATTTCTTGTCATGTCTTACCTCATAGATGTTGAGACAGATGAAGTGTATTCTCATATGACACTGAAACCACTTAGTCCGGTACTTACTCTGACCTAGACACAGCAATTGCTATAATTTCGTGTAAATGTGCAATCTTAATTACTAATATTAAAAAAAAAATCAAAAATCATGCAAGAACAAAAGGATTCTCTATATATACTATCACAAGAGTTGGGCACTGCTAGTAAACAACCGACTAACTAGTTCTATACATAAAGTGGTTTGTCTATGTTTGTGGATGTCATTAAAGTGGTTTGGTTCCTTACTAGTTCAATGAAGAAGTAAATTGCCTTACCAAGTTGTTTGTCTATGTTTGGTTATTTTCGAACTACTAATAATTAGCAGTATAAAGCTATTTCACTGAAGCCCCTTTGTGTTTCCGTATGCATTCTTCAGTTAGTGACTAGATTCAAAGTAGATGCATCTCTTTTTGCTATTAGATAATGCATATGTAGACATTGTTTTAATGACTTAAGAGTTGGATGTGTCATATTGTGATGCTCTTCTATTTACTTATCTTTTGGTGTTCGCATATCCAAATGCATGAGAATTGCTGCTCGGTGGTATGTATTTTTCAAATATATTGATGTCCAATGGTAGGAAGGTGGTAGATAAACAAGTTGTGTCGGAACAAGGGTACATCCATTTTGTGGAACATATAAAACATGTTTTGTCAATGTCTCTGTGTTGTGTTTTGGACCTCCTGTTTGATTGCCTGATATGTGGTCTTAGATGTATGAGGGTATATTTTGTTGTTTGGATATGAGACTTTGTAAGAACTGGTGTTATATATATCAATGTTTGAGCATGTGCTATATATACCAATTTTGACAACGACATTTGTTGTGCCTAAAGAAACACAATAACATCTATGACGAACAAACAATGCATTTTTGGTCGCACGTGTGCCATGCATCGACCATTACCTTTGGCTCGTAATACAGTTTTCTAGCATTAAAAGAGGCTGTGGTAATTAAGCATGAACACCATTTGTGGTAATTAAGCATGAACACCATTGGTAATATGGTGATGCTAAATGTAAAGACAACTGTTCATTCGAGCAACAACAGACCTTTAGTCGCGACATATTGTCTGTGCGGATACCTTTAGCATTGGGGCCTACGGGCACGATTATTCGCAATGACTTGTGGCATTAGCAGCGACAAAAGTCCACATAGCAACGATTTTACTCTATTGATATAGTACTACTTTCTTGTAGTGATGGTTTTATGTCATATTCTATTACGGTCAAATATTCTAACATTCCCCTTCAAATTGAGTGGTGGAGTCTTCAATTCTCAACTTGCACAGTACTGTGTCAAATATCTTCCATGTAACTGCTTTTGTGAGAATATTTGCCAACTGGTCTTCTGATCTTACAAATGGCGGTTCAAAAGTACAATCTTCGATCTTCTCCTTTATGAAATGTCGATCCACCTCCACGTGTTTTGTTTAATCATGTTGGACAAGTTTTTTTTTGAGATGTTGATCATCGCCTTATTGTCACACATCAATAACGTCGGGAGACTTAAGGGAAAACCAATCTCACCCATTAACTTCTTTAGCCATAGGATTTATGTGATTCCCTTTACAATTTCCCTGAACTCTGCTTTTGCACTAGACAAGGCCACTATCATCTATTTTTTACTTCTCCACGTGACCAAGTTTTCTCCGACTAGGGTGAGATACCATGCAGTGGATCTTCTATCGTTTGGGTTACCAACCCAATCCGCATCAGTGTAGGCCTCAACATCAAGATGCCAATTTTTTCTGAATACAATTCTCATTCCTGGTGTACCCTTGAGATATCACATTCTCCTCATGTCTGCCTCCATGTGATCTTTTTGAGTCTGATGCATAAATTGACTTACTACCCCAACTGCGTAAGCAATGTCTGGTCTAGTGTGAGCCAAGTAGATTAGCTTTCCCACTAACCTCTGATACTTCTCTCGATCTGCTAGTCTAGCTTCTCCAGTGATCTTGAGCTTGTGGTTCACCATCATTGGGGCATCACTGGGTTTGCAATCTAGCATACTAATTTCCGTCAATAGGTCTAATATGTATTTTAGTTGAGAGATAAATATACATTCTCTCAACCGGAGAACTTCGATTCCTAGTAAAGAAATTTCTTTGAAGTTGTGCAATTTTCTCTTCATCACTTCTTGCTATGATCATGTCATCGACATATTTTATTAGGCAAGTGACCAAACCTTTTATCCTCTTGTACAATATCGTGTGATCCACACTGCTCTGTCTATACCTGTATTGCTTATTGCCATTGTAAACCTCCCAAACCATGCTTGTGGAGACTGTTTGAGTTCGTAGAAAGCTTTATCGAGTCTGCACACTTCATTTTTCGGAATCCATATGAGAATATGGGTGGTACTTTCATATACACTTCTTCTTCTAGATCTCCACGCATAAACACATTCTTCACATCAAACTGATTTGCAACTACTGATAACATCACTTTGATAATATCAATCTTGGCGACCGAGGAGAAGGTTTTCGAGTAATTGATTTCATATGTCTGTGTATACCCATTGGCTACCAACCTTGTTTTGTATCGTTCAATGGTTCCATCTACCTTATATTTAACGGAAAAGACCCACCTACAAGCCACTGGTCATTTTCCTGTTGGTAACACATATTTCTCCCATGTTTTTTTTCAAGTGCCTCCATTTCAGCATTCATTGCATCTCGCCATTCACTCATCTTACTTGCATCTTGAGGATCTCTGGGAATATTTTTTGATAACAGAGTGACCAAGAAAGCCTTTGCAGCACCGCAAAATTTTCCCTCTGGCTATGTTCACTAGATATCTGGAGGCACGGGGCACATGCTCCGGTGAATACCGATTTGGTGATATACCTCTATTTCTTCTTAGAGGTAAGGCATATGTCTCCGGTTCTTCTACTTCCGGAGTTGAGTTGTCATCATGATTAGTGGTGCTATTAAAAGTAGGTGACATATCAAAGTATAATTTATTTACCTCACATCGCCCGAAGTAGATTAATTATTCGTGTGTACCTTTCACCAGCCTTATCTACGTTGGGAGAGGTAGACTATGTGGCTCCATCTACTAGCTATGTTGGACCAGTCTCATCAGGACAACTTGGACTAAGCAACCAACTTAGTGGTTCACTTGTATTCTCCCCCTAATTACTATGTTGGTGGCGGAAATAGAAATCGAATTCTAAGATATTACAATCCAAAGTAACATGGATACGATGAGTAACTGGATTGTAGCAATGATATCCTTTTTTATGAACCCCATACCCCACAAAGACACATTTTTCCGCACAAGGTTCAAGTTTGTTTTTGTTGGTTTGTGGGATATGCATGAATACTGAGCAGTCAAAGACTCGAGGTGGTAGAGTGAGAATATACAGTATTCTAGTTCAAATAACTAGAATTTGTAAAGGAGTTTTGTGATTAAAGATTTTGGTTGGAAGACGATTGATTATATATGCAGACGTAACTAGAGCTTCAGGCTAGAAATTTTTCGGAACTTAAGACTCAATCATCATAGCTCGAGTCATCTCAAGTAGGATTCAATTTTTTTTCGCTCTGATGCCTCATTTTGTTGGGGTGTATTTGGACAAGAAGTTTGATGAACCAACCCATTTAAAAAAAAAAGATTGCATGGTCTGATTCACGAATTCTCCTTCGTTATCGGAGCGAAGGATTTGTATTTTCCTATTGAACTGGGTATTTTCCTATCGGAGTGAAAAATTTCTAAGATACTTCTACCTTATGTTTTAAAAAATATATCCAGGTCATGCGAGAGAAATCATCCACAAATAATACGAAATATCGAAAAGACCCATTCGCTCAGTAAAAACCCCTTCGCTCAGTACCACGCCCAATGATCTCCTTCGTAAGAATGTCTTGCAAGAGACAAAATCGAGGATATATTAGTACCGCACAGTTAAGCTCCCGAGTCACTTGACTCAACGATAATAATTTTAAGGCAATGTTGGAACATATAAACAATTGTTTATTTTTATCTGGTCTGACAATACAATAGAGCCCCAACCCCTCTTTTTACTTCCACAAGTTCTCCACTTGCGGTTTCAATATGGGACTTTGATGGCGATGCTAGGTCTGAAAAATCATTTGGGTCATAAAACATAATATATGTGGCCCCACAATAAAAAAACCAATCGACTCATTTTCGGTTTTGATCACTGCTAGCGGACTAGACTTGATTATAAGAACCGGTCCAAGAACTAATCATATTGTTGTCAAACTGGTTTTGAACACTAAAATCGGTCAAGGAGTTGGTTCCACCCTAGTTTAAACCGCAAGATATACTCCTCATGTTTCAAATTAAACCATGTGGTTGATTACAATCTTGAAATTGGAAAGAAATGCTAGGATTAACGATCATTTCTCCCACGGATGAGCTTCCCATGGTTGCACCCCCAAATGTTGCCTCGCCTCTTTGCTTCCCCGATGGCGTCGACTCTGTGCTGGTGTCTGGGTGGTTCACGACATCAACCTTCTTTCCGGTGGTCGTGGTCGATCTCTCTCCTGATTTGTAGTTGTCTTCCTACCACTCCGGGTAACCCACGATGCTAAAGCATGTCTCTTTTGTGTGTTTCTTCATGTCGCAATGAGTGCATACGAGCTTTGATTTATTTTCTTTGTCCATATTTTGATAAGAATCAGAACGAATCTTGTTCTTCATGGTCGATTGTCCTCGTTTGTTGTTCTGATCAGCACTGATCACCAGACCCGCCCCACCCCCGATGATGAGTCGTCTTTGAAGGTTTCCATCTGCAGAATGGTGAGCTTGGCGATCTCCCGTCGTACGATTGCACACGCGACTTCGATTGAAAGGAGTGGATCCCGTTTGAGGATGGCTCTTTTAATCGGTTCTAACCGATTGTCGATGGCTGTGAGTAGTTGGTAAAGTCTCTGTTCGTGAACCTTATTATTGTATATATGGATGTCTTCGGGGTCCTTCGTTGGATTTGGATCTCGACGATCGATTGTCATCCAAATGCTTTGTAATCGGTTCCAACATTCCTCTAAGGTACCCCCTCCTTGTCTCAGTGAATCAACCCTCTTGTGAAGATAAAATATTTGTAGCGAATTTGTTCCTGACCCGTATGTAATGGATAATCCATCCCAAAGCGCCTTTGCAGTGGGATTAGGGGTGTTAATTCGTGTCATTGGTCGACCCATGGATCGTGTCCGCCTTGGGTCGTGTTAGGAACCGTATGACCCAAACATGACTCGTGTACTTGTATGAGTCAATTTTTGAAACTCAAACCTAATCCGCAGGTTGGTGGATCAACCCGCGTGTCAGAATGACCCGTCAGGAGTAGTAAGGCATGAGTCAGACTGACCCGTTCGATCTCCTTGACCCGCGGGTCAAACTGACCCGTTCGACCCACAATTTCATAAAAAACCAGAAACCAGACTGGGGCAAACAAAGCCATTTTTGTTCTATACCAAACAAACAAACTATCATACTCACCAAACAAAGCGAAGCAAACTATCATACTCACCAAACAAAGCAACAAATCTAATTTCACTTCTTGATTAGTGCCAACATAACTACCAACATATATAAAATTCATATAAACCATCAATGCTACCATAGATATACACCATCAAGGCTACCAACACTAAACATCAAGGTTACTAACATATTCAATTACAAAAAAGCTACCAACATATATCATCAAGGGAAAAATCAAATAATTTCCAAAATAAATTTTCTTTGATTTCTCATCCACTTCTTGCCAAAATCTACAATTGAAGTATTTCTGCAAAATACATTTTCATAAAAGAGCAAGTAAAATATATTTTAAACATTGCCATGTAAAATAGAGGTTTGTGACTCTTCTACGACATAAGCATACTTAATGCTGCCCAATTACCAACTACTTACTTGGTTCACCCATCAAGTTCAATCTGTTAACTCTATAGTAAACAGATGTCCAGGTTCGATAACTACTACTATTCAGGGGGAAGTTTTAAATTTTGGAAAGATAATTAATTTGAAATTGCTCTACAATTACTAAAATGTAAAATTGCTCCATCCCCCATTTTAGCTCTAATCATGCAGCATGTACTTGTTGGGATATTAGTCGCTGCTAATTTCCACCTTGCAGGATCTTGGGGCTCGATGGATTAAGAGAAATGCAAAACGACACAAGAATTTACGCGGTTCACCAATTTGGCTACGTCCACGGCTCACACCCACACTTTCACTATAGATAAATAGTGTTACAAATTGTATCGCACTCTAAAATACTCACTCCGTATTTTGGCTCACAATACAACACTGTTTTCTCCCACACTCAAGACACTAACAATCGATTCTTACTCTCTCAATTCGTGGTTCAAGTCTGTAGTAATTTTCCTTCAGACATTGTTGGCTTCTTATAGACCACAGAAGTTGGCAATCTTCAGTGGCTTGGCTGACCACTTTGCTGAGTGCCTTCCCCACTCTACTTAGTGTCTTGCCCACTGATGATGAGTGTCTTGCCCACTGATGAGTGACTTCTCCACTCTGATGAGTGGCTTCTCCACTTGTTGGTGGATTGCCCACTCTGATGAGTGGTGATGGTGACCCGAAAAATCTTCATTCTCAACAATCTCCCACTTGAAGATTTTAAGTTCACCTGCATCTATGAGTGAACTGTGTGTGTGGCTTACTTGTCTTCTATTGTTGAAGACCCACTGAAGCTGAGCATAATTTCAGTTTTTCTGTGGTGACTCACTTGGTTAACATGTCAGTTGGGTTTTTGCTGCCTTGAATCTTCTGAAATGTTAACACTCCATCCTCTAGTAGAGACCTGACGAAGTGATAACGAAGTCCAATATGCTTGGTTCTTGAATGAAATGCAGAGTTCTTTGCCAAATGTATCGCATTCTGAGTGTCACTATGCAAAACATTCTTCACCTGTCTTAAACTCAATTCTACTAACAAACCTTGTAACCATATCATCTCCTTGCTTGCCTCAGTGACTGCTATGTATTCCGCCTCTGTGGTTGATAACGCTACTATCTTATGTATCTGCGAAATCCAACTGTAAGTTATTCCAACTTCTGGGAGTTAAAAGCCGACGAACGGGGCCTTGAGGTGCTCAACCCCCGTAAGTTATTCTCGACGCCCAGAGCCTGTAGTTATCCAACTTATTGGAGTCACAAGCCGACGAGATGAGCCTTTAGGTGTTCAACCTCCGTAAGTCATCCCCAACAAGTCACAAGCCGATGAGCGGAGCCTTTAGGTGTTCAGCCTCCCTCCGCAAGTCATCCCCACGACCATAACCTGTAGGTGTCCAGCATCTAGGAGTCACAAGCCGAGGAGCAGAGCCTTTAGGTGTTCAACCTCCGCAAGTCATCCCCGACGACCAGGACCTGTAGGTGTCCAGCTTCTAGGAGTCACAAGCCGACGAGCGGAGCCTTTAGGTGTTCAGCCTCCGCGAGTCATCCTCGACGACCAAGCCCTGTAGGTATCCATCTTTTGAGAGTCACAAGCCGACGAGCGGAGCCTTTAGGTATTCAGCCTCCGCAAGTCATCCCCAAGGAGTCACAAGTTGATGAGTGTTTAGGCGCTCATCCTCCGTAAACCATCATTAACGATTGAGACCTATATGTGTTTAGCTTCCGAAAGTTGTGTGATAATGTTTGTCTACTATGTAAATAATAAATAAAGAGGAGTCAAAATTACTTGTTTGTCTTTGAACAAAAACTCATGAGATCACTTCCATGAGCGCGTGTTCAAAGAGGGGCAATTGTAAACACCTGATTTTGGTTCAAGGTCAAAATAGTATACGCGAGGATCTGAGCCGAGAAAAATTGAGACGAAGAAAAAAACAATAAAAAACAGAAAACCTAAATCCTTAAACCCTAAACCCTATACATTAACCTTAAATCCAAAACCCTTAACCCTAAAAAAAAAATACTAAAACCTAAACTTAAACCTTAAAACCTAAACCCCAAACCCCTAAACCTTTAAACCCCTAAACCACAACCAAGCCCAACCAATTGACCCAAAAGTCATCCCAATTTCCACCACCTATGCCCATTTGATGACTTTGATTACCCACAATCACCTTTTGACCAAATCCTTCCTAATCACACCAAAAGTCCTCCAAAATTGTCAATCACCTTTGCCCATTTGATGACTTTGTTCACCCACCATCATCTTATGACCAAATCCTCTCCAATCACACCAAAAGCCCTCCCAAATTGCCAATCACCTTTGCCCAATTGCTATCACTTTTGTCATTTACTATGGTTTGTCCATGGTTTATCATCTACTTGCACAAAAAAATAACATTAAGAAAACCCCTATAAATGGAGAGAAACTACCGTTGATGAAAGGGGGAGGAAGATAGAGAGAAATGTCAAAAGAATTAAGGGAGATTGAGTGATTGAGTGGAGTTTTTTTTAGAGAAATTGAAAGAAGTATCAGTGATTATCGGTCTCGGTTTCTCGTACGGTGTCTAAACTCCAAATAACTTAGGTATATCTCTTTCATATTCAAGATTATATTTGTATTTCCTATTGTGAATGAAGTTTGTTTTATCAATATTATGTGTTAGTATTTGTGTTTCATATAAGAATCGTATTCGATTTTAAGTTCGGTATAACTTTGGGGTCATTTTAGACATTTGTGAAAATTATGGGCGTTGTTTCGGTAAAAAAAAAAAATACGATTTTGAAATGAATTAGGTAATTCCCAAACTTTGATGAAGGTTACGACTCGGTCCTTCGATTCTCAGGTCATTTTGGGACTTTACCAAGTGTTATAAACCAAATAAAAAAACGTTTTGGGCAATTTTTGCAATTGTTAAACGATTTTCCAAATCAGTTCGAATTTTTAAATAATTGCATTTTGGTCCCTAAACTTTTCTGAACATCCCATTAATTCTCAAGGTGTCACAAATTAGTCCAATTTGCCTCGTATTTTCAAAGTCATTCGTGTATGTTTGACACATTTAAAATGACCCCAAAATTTAAAACAACCTTTTTAAGAACGAATAACTCTATTCTCTTTTGTTTCTTTATTTTAAATAAACTCAAAAAAAATAAAATAAAAATTCTTGCATATGGTTAATTAAAAAAATGTGCATGTAATCTTTTTGGCGAAGCATGATTGAAACGAGTAATTCAGTGAAAGTAAATTCAAAAGCAAACTAAAGTACCGAAAGAGCGGATTATGAGCTCGGGAGCTCATAAGACGTAATCAAACCCCCGAACACGATTCTCTCGACGTAGACCTTTCCAAGCCCTAGGATGTTAGCACCATGTACCTTAGGAAAATTTTAGGATTCTGATTAGCCTTTAATTAATCGGTGATGATTCTTTCATTTTTTGGTCTGGTTTATGATCCCGCTCGACCGGACCTGTTGCTCGCCAATACCTGACATTTTCGAGAGAACAAAATAAAAATATTTTTCAAAAGGGTCAGGGAAAATCGGATCTTACGTCCAATAGGTGGGCTAAATAGACGAGTGAAACAACATGGCGCTGAAATTCTTGAAGCAATGACCATCCTTGAGGATGGAGGGAGGTCGTCATAGATTCAGACTCGGAGATTACAATTAAATAGGTTCAAACAATCGAGCCCAACAGAAGAAGATGGTGGACGAGACCGATCATCGAGAACTTTAAGTGTATTGATGGCGGATGAGACCAATCATCTCGTGGGTTCTTATAAAGCAAAACGCAATTAGATGCGCGGACTGTCTAGCTAAACAAGCTAGAAAAGGATGTGTCTCAATTTCAGTGTCTTGCAACCCCCTCCCGTTTGCTTTCGCTTTTAGCTCGTGGTATTGTCTTTGAGCCTCCATAATTTTGAATTGTAGCGAACCATTATGGTATTTGAATAAAAAGAATCACTTGGGTAAAAAAAACAGTAACAATAATAAGATATACTACTACGTGAATACCTATGTACACAAAATGAAGTTAATTAATATTTTTATATAAATATATTTGTTAACTAGTCCAGTCATACTTTTGTAAATTTTTTCATTAAAATTTAAAGATTTATAATGGTAAAATTGCAAATAAGGATAGAGTATCATAGTGGTGACTTTTACAAAAGTAGAGATCATCTCATGTTACCTTTTGATATTTTTTTTTATTGTTAAATGATTACTTACATTTTAGAATAGGGTATATTACATTAACAATTACGTATGTTGACACATGTAACTGAACATTTGAAAATTGTGTTGAACAGTTACTTATATTTTAAAATACGATTGAACGATTATAATAAAAAAAAATCATGCAAAAAAATGAGTAAAATACTCTTTCACTTATCTTGTTCATGTTCTTCCTCTTCAATTTCGTCTATTAGTTATTAGTTTTTCTTTTACTTGGTCACTTGAGCACATTTCTGTTTTGTTTCGTCAATTTCGAATTACTGAATCATCATTGTGCCATTTCATTAATATTCCTATTTTTCTTGTGGTTTTCCGTCTTCTCTCTAAATATCACATTCATCCGCCCTCCTTTACCATATATTCCCCTTTCAAGCGTTTTTGTTTGCACAAAATTTGTGTTGATAATCGTTTTAAGATAGTTAAGGATGAAGAAGTAAAACTGCATGATAAAATACCATAAGAAACAACTTAACTTCTACAGTATGAGATTTTTCGCGTTTTAAGTTTGATTGTTATACTTGATCAAATTGAATCATGCTTAAACTTTGATCTTTTGCCTCTATAATCTAACTAGAAAGATCCAATTTAGAAATCACGACTTTCTGGAGTTATTAGTATGCTAGATTCTAGTTATATGCCTTATAGGTGAAATTTGTTAAAATCAGAATGGATCTAACCAAATGAACAATAGAAACTGCAGAATCGTGGAATCAACACTTGAGGATCATTGAGGTTCATTCCTTCATTTGGGAACCTCTCCCCTTTAAATACCTAAATCTACGAGTTCAATACAGAATATGAAAAGGAATTGAAGAGAAGAGAAGAAGACGGAAAGACAACCACGAAACGGAGTCAAGAACAGAGAGTAAATGAAACTGCCTAACCCTGGACGAAATAAATGAATCAAAGCAAATGAACAGACTTCAGGAGAAGAAGAGACGTTGCGGAAGCTTCTGGAATGAAGTCTGAAGTCTGACTGAGCTGGACTGGAATGAAGACTGGTGGGCTGAACAGATGTCGCAATGGGCCGGACTGATGTTGCAATTGGGCCAAATGAAATAACATAACAACAAGCCCAATAAAGATGGAAGCCTGCATAGCATATGTAATTCTGTATTTCAACACTCCTCCTCAGGCTGACATCTCCCCCTGTCTTCCAAATATGTTCCACATACCAAGTTTGTCACATAGATGATTATGCTGTTGGCTCCCCAAAACTTTTGTGAGTATATCGGCCAACTGATTACCTGTCTTAATATGCCTCAACTCCAAAATGTTATCCAACAGTTTTTCTCTAATATAGTGACAGTCAATCTCAATATGTTTAGTCCTTTCATGAAAAACAGGGTTATTGGCAATTTGAATGGCAGCTTTGTTGTCACAGTGTAATATACATGGTTTTGTTTGTTTAAAACCCAAATCATTCAATAAATTCCTAAGCCAAACAATTTCAGACAAAGTTGAACCCATGCTTCTATACTCAGATTCAGCAGAAGATCTGGACACAGTGTTTTGCTTTTCAACTTTCCAAGAAATCAAAGATTGCCCAAGAAAAACACAGAAACCAGTGACAGATCTTCTAGTCTCAACACAACCAGCCCAATCAGAATCACAATATCCGACTTGGTTGGGTTCAGAATTACTAGATAGAAGAATTCTCTTACCTGGTTCCTACTTTACATACCTTACTATTCTCAAGGCTGCATTCAAATGGGATTCCTTCTGGTCCTGCATATATTGACTCAAGTTCTGCACAACAAAAGTTATATATGGACGGGTAATACTCAAATATAACAGTTTTCCTATCAGTCTCCTATATAGGCTGACATCATTTAGGCCTTTATCATCCTCATTAATACCCAGATGTTTATCATAACTTCTGCTAGTCAACTTTAAATTTTGCTCCATGGGGTTTTTAGCAATTTTGGCCCCTAATAGCCCAACATCAGAAATTAATTCCAAAGCATACTTTCTTTGTGACAAAACCAACCCTTTTTCAGATCTGTCAATTTCAATCCCCAAAAAATATTTCAACTCACCCAGATCTTTCATCTTAAAATTCAATTCCAACACATGTTTTAAAGCATCAACCAATCTAGCACAGTTTCCAGATATAAGCAGGTCATCAACATAAATCAGAAGCACAATAATATCAGTTCCATCATGCTTGGTAAACAGAGAATAGTCAAGTTTTGATTGCACATATCCAGCTTTGATAAGAGATTCACACAATTTCAAATTCCATTTCCTACTAGCTTGTTTTAACCATAAAGCGATTTTTTTAACTTGCGAACCAAGCCAGATTTTTCACTATTAAACCCATCAGGAACATGCATATAAACTTCTTCATCAAGGTCACCCTGCAAAAAGGCATTATGCACATCCATTTGGTAGAGAGGCCAATTATGAATAGCAGCTAAACTTAGAACATTCCGAACAATATTCATTTTAACCACAGGAGAAAAGGTCTCAAAATAATCAATCCCCAACTTTTGATTATAGCCTTTAGCAAAAAGGTCTCAAAATAATCAACCAAAAAATGTAACAATTCATCAATTTCAAACAATTAGGCATTCTAGATAGCAATTACACTGAATTTAACAGTTATCCCCAAATTTGCAAAATTAGAGTTTTACAATTATTCAAATAATGCATTATAATTCAACCAAAACACATAACAATTCATCAATTTTGAACAATTTGGCATTCTAGATAGCAATTACACATAATTACACTCAAGTCAACAACTTTCCAAAAAAAAATATGGCTTTGTACCTATCACAGAGTTTGAAACGGGGAGGCACGACGTGGTGAGCAGAGGAGGCACATTGGAAGGCACGACAGGTGGCTTGACAGAAGAACAAAACAGGGAGGAAAGTTATTCTGACTGGTTCTATGGTTGAGGGGATTCTGTTCGGTTTAATTTGCTCTCAGTCGTGAATGTCATTCACGAGTAAAGCTAAAACATCTACACTACGAATGTCGGTCACAACTTTTCTTTTTCAGAATCTAGAGGTCGAGAATATCACTTATGCGTATATATATTTGTATAATTACTTTTCATAAATTGATATTTTGGTATTTAGTTTTGAATTAGGCTATAGTTTAGAAAAATGACATACAATTTAAACTAATACAAAACTATTTCAAAATCAAATGAGTTATTTCATTGTGAATAAAGTAATGTTTTTAGCGAACTAAAAATTAAACTACTTAAGTATTAATGATGTAAATTAAATAAAAGTTAGTTAAACAACCAATTGATCTTTTTTAAAAAGTAACTGTTTTGGAAAAAATATTTAAAAAAGTATATATTCAAAAAAAATATTTATCAAAATGTGCATATGCGCAGGCAAGGTAGTAGCGTTAGCGTTTTTGGGAAAAACGCTACTGGTAGTAGCGTTTTTGGGGAAAAACCCTAAGTTTCCCTTTAAAACACCCCTACCTTCCTCTGGTTCATCCGCCTCTCCAACCTCGCTCGCCTCCAGCTGCTGCCCCGCTCGCCTCCAGCTCCCCAGCCAGCTGCTCCGGTCGCCTCCAGCTCCCCAGCACGCCTCCCAGCTGCCCCGCTCGGCCACGCCCGCGCCTCCTTCGTCCCAGCTGCCGCCCGAGCCGAAGTCGTCCCGGCTGCCGCCTGCGCCTCCCAGCTGCCCGCGTCTCCCAACCGCCGCCCAGCTACCCGCGCCTCCTTCGGCCCGACCCCGTCTCCTTCGTCTCGCCGGAGTCTCGCCCGTGGTTGTCGCCGGAGTCTCGCCGGAGTCTCACCGGAGCCGAACTCGTACGCAGGTATACTGTTTTTTTTAAATATAATTTTATGCTTAATGATTGTGTTAATTGTTAATTAAAAGTATTATGAACAATTATTGTGTTGATTAAAGCTTGCGTAGTTAGTTATGAGCGTTAAAATTTAGAATTTGTATTTTGAAATTGTAGAATCAAAATACCGCCGCGCGTAATTATGTCAAGTGGTGAAAATGTTGTTCCCCTTGGTCCGTTGGATCAATCAGTACTCTGGGGACAAGATCAACATCGTTCGTCAGACCTGAGTGAGAGCCAACAAATAACATTTAGATGTTTAAAATTAGAGGATAATTTATTATCAGAAGAGGCTAAAGCTATTGTCCAAGCGGTTGGATTATTGGATGTAGTTATTCTGTTACATCCAAAGCTGGATCATAAACTGTTGACCGCGTTGTGCGAGCGTTGGAGACCCGAGACACATACGTTCCATCTCAAACATGGGGAGATTACGATCACACTTCAGGATGTTTCCGTGCTATTGGGACTACGAGTACACGGAGATGCAGTAACTGATGATCATGTATGTACCTGAGGAAGACATGGTCGGTGCGTGTCTGGAGTTGTTGGGACTGAATGTACAAGGTCGTGGAGATGTTGTGAAAATGACTACTTTACGACAACATTTATTTCAACCTAATCTCACAGTCGAACAACAGGCGAGAACATTTATGTTGATTATCCTCGGTGGTGTTCTGTTTACAACGACAAAGAAAGATACTGTGTCGTTGTTGTACTTACCCCTACTTCGAGATTTGGAAAGAGCAGCACACTACAGTTGGGGGTCAGCTGTGTTAGTTGCAACGTACCGTGGAGTGTGTGATGCATCTGAGCTGAACTGTGCAACATTCCAGGGTTGTGGCATCCTTGTGCAGGTAAACTATATGAAAGTCATATCATATCATTAATATTGGTTAATAAAAATTGAATAATGAGGTTTTCTACTACAGTTATGGTCGTGGGAGCACCTACATATTGGTCGCCCTGTGCTTCAAGGTGAAGTGCCTGCTGGAGAGATACATCCATTAGGATACAGGTGATGCTTGTTAATTTATTGGTTTGTTGGACTACGTAAATTTATTGGTTTGTAATGTAAATTTATTGATTTTTTGTGATTTTGCTCAATAGGTGGGCATTCCTAAAGAGGTCGTTCAGTCACCAAGTGAGAACTGCAAATTTGGTGTACTATAGAGATGACCTGGAGTCTCAATCCCAGGACCAGGTTTGTGTACTTTTATTTGACACATATTGATTACTTTTCACCATTTTTTCACCGTTCTTAATATGATGAAAAAATCTTGACGTGGATGCCATATCCCGCCTTTAGGTTAGCTAGTGCACCACCTGTATGTCGTCAGCACGCCGACCTATTCCGAGCGAGGGTGCCACTAATCCATTTTAATGTGGTTGAGTGGCATCGTCCAGACAGAGTAATGCGACAATTTGGATTGCACCAACACATCCCGGAGATGAGCCCCAATGAGATAGAAGAGCACATGAGACTGCATAAGTTCTCCCGTAGAGTCATGCCGCCGGGACAACGTCGTTGGTCAGTGCTGCACCAAGAGTGGATTGCTCTGTGGAATAACCAGGATGATTCTGTTATACAGGAATGTCGACCTTACACACCTTGGGCGCAGTACATGAGGTGGTATCGTACAATAACGCGACGTTTCATTACGGGTCCAACAGTCGAGACAAGTAGTTCTTCACGGGGTCAGCAAGCGGTCCCATATATTCCGCACGGGGGCCAAGTAGAGACAGTGGTAAGGGTAATTATGGTGATTGATATGTAAGTTTAATTCATTTCATACTAATTATATACAATTGTTTTATCTGAACATGGAGTGCAGATGGGTATCATGGCTAGAGGAATTCTGATGGCACGCAAAGCTGCTAAAGGTACCCTGAAGTTCACAAAGAAAAACATGAGATTGCTTGGAGAGACTTATCTCGAGACATGTCGGTCCTCTTATGATGTCGTCGGTCTAGCACCCGTGTACGAAGAACATGTTCGACAAGCGGATGAATTAATTGCACGTGACCAACGCCACGTACGTACTGCGTGGGGATCTGAGCCAGTTCGAGGAAGAAGACGTGGTGTACCAGCTCTAGGGCGTGGACGGGGTGGAGAAAGTTCAAGTCGAGGGCCATCTGGACCGTCACGTAAATTTAGAGTTGTTGACCCTCGTCATGGACAACCCACCTCAACCGAGGAAGATGATGAGAATGATGATTCCGAGTAGTTTGGAGTTGTTAGTTTGTATTTTGCACAATGATTTGCTCGTTATCGAACGTTTTCGTTGGTCGCTAATTATCTATCGTATTTAGTTTATAATTAGTTTATATTGTTGTTAATTGCGTGAACTAGCTATTGCATTACCCTTTGTTGGTATTTATAAACTTGTCTTAATTTTTTGGATTTATTTTGAGAATGTTCAAAAAATGACATCTCTTAGAGAACACTCATTTACCCCTAAAAGGGGTCTCCCGGAAGGTGACTAATTTTTCAACTATTTTATTTTTTTCCCAAAATTTTAATGGACGTACATACGTATATAATAAGACGAATGACACAAGTTTCATTTCATTTTGACAGTCACATTTGTTATGCAAAATATTACAAAACCCAACAATCTATGTTCAAAAAAACACTTATTATGATTTATAATTAGTTTATATTGTTGTTAATTGCATGAACTAACTATTGCATTACCCTTTGTTGCTATGTAGAAACTTGTATTATTTTTTTGGATTTTTTTTGAGAATGTTCAAAAAATGACATCTCTTAGAGAACACTCATTTACCCCCCCCCCCCCTAAAAGGGGTCTCCCGGAAGGTGACTATTTTTTCAACTATTTTATTTTTTTCCCAAAATTTTAATGGACGTACATACGTATATAAGAAGACGAATGACACAAGTTTCATCTCATTTTGACAGTCATATTTGTTATGCAAAATATTACAAAACCCAAAAAAAACACTTATTATGCAACATATTATAATACAAAACAACAATTATTATACATTTTTACATGTCTTCCTATTATGACCACTTCCACCGCACTTACTGCAGTTGTTTCTCCTGAGCAGTCCTTCTCTCGCGTCCATTTCGTTATGAATACGACTGCTTTTTATTCTACCACACTTGGTCATCCACATATCTGGATCGTGAGTGTATTGTGGTAGATTAAACTGGGGCCAACAATATTCATCCGGGATGGGTTGAAAACATGGAGAGTATGCAGCCAGGCGTGCTTGATTCGAATATAGATGATCCACGAAAGGCGCCCATTGCATCCCCGCCTTGGTCAGTGCTGCCATTCCATGTGCACAAGGGTGATGATATATTTTCCATAGTCCACATTCACATTTGTTTTCAACTAGGTTGACTGTATAATTTCCTGGAGTAGTCCAACCGACACCTTGGACAAATCTACCAATATCACGCACTTGGAATACACCGTGTACTTGTGAAAATTGAGCCACTTGCATCCTCCTCAGTTGTTTTTCTGCCCTAGTAATTGTTTTTTGAACGATGTCAGACCATACCTGAGACTCCGCAATTGCCTCCATTGCTTGTTGGCGACGAGTGAAAAAGTATGTGTTCGACCTCCAGTAAGTGAGTTTCACTAATTCAGTCAACGGTAATGCCCTTGCCCCTTTCAGCACTCCGTTGAACACTTCGACCAAATTAGTAGTCATGTTTCCATACTGAGCGCCTCCATCGTACGCCAGGGCCCATCTCTCAAGGGGGATGTTCGAAATCCAATCACGGTACTTTCCATCTTGCAGAGTTAATAGATTAGAATACCACACATCAAACTTACGTTTATCAGGGGTACTTGCCATAATATACAACTGCTTTTTCAGAGTCACACTTTTGAATGTGTGATTGAAGTTACTCGCTAGATGACGCGCGCAAAACGATGTGTTCCACGACCATGTTGAGCGTATACATTCTCGACCGCGTTAATTATTGATCTGTGTCGATCAGACATTAGACAAACAACTCTCTCCTTCGTCACGTTATCCTGGAGATGCTGCAAAAACCAGTTCCAACTCTCATTTGTCTCTGCGTCTGCAATACCAAATGCCAAAGGATAGATGCCGTTGTTAGAATCATATGATACGACTACGAGAACTTTTCCATTATATTTTCCATACAAATGCGTCGCATCAATACTTATAAGTGGTCGGCAATGGACAAATCCTTCAATAGCTGGACTGAATGACCAAAACATCATACCAAATGTGGCTACTTGAGTTTGAACATTTACTCTTTTGGGCAGAAAATCATAGAATGTCCCAGGGATGTATACGGACATGGCTGCCAGTAGTCGCGGGAGGTTTACAAAGGCTTCTTAGTGTGTTCAGTATAAAGACTCCAACACTACTTGTTTGGAGTACCAAGCCTTCGAATATCCAATTTTCGAACCAAACTCATTCTCCACCATCGACTGGATTACTGGAATTTTCAATCCAGTGTCAGCTAGAACATAATTTCTTATTAACGACGCTATCATCTTGCAATCGATGTTCTGGTGTCGTTCAATGAGGACTTCATTCGTGCATGTATGTGGAGTTCACAATTTGGATATTCTCCACATTCCAGTATGCTGAAAAAGACTTCCTCTTAATGCCCATGAACAATTTATGGGATCAATTTTACACTTGAAGACAATTGATTTTGGGGTCGATGTCTCAATAGTGCAAATCTTCGAATGAGAAATATGCCATCTTCTCACAGCCGCATATAACTCGTCCTTACTGCTAAAAGTCATGTTTCTGTTTAGAATACCTTCAGTTGACGGTTCATCAACGTCCATATACAACTCATCTGTTGATTGAAAGTCATCAATCCAGTTACTATCAATCCAATTTCCAGCAGTGGGTTGCGTCATTTGAAGGGTGTGGGAGCTACCTCCACCATGGGGGCTACTTCCACCCTCGCCACCCTCGTCGAACACCTCTTCATTTTCTTCATTAATGTGACCCGTAAAATGCTCCATATACAGATCTTCTTCATTTAGTGAGGCATCCAAGAGTGCATCAACGTCGACCTCGTCATCGGAGAGATCATGGGTGTGACCATGCAAAACATTCTCTGTCTGACCACCATACGATGTGTTGGACATCAAGTTACCTTCTCTAGTTAAGCTAAACACAATAAATTGGCTAGACACGCTTAACTGTAAAGCAATAGACAATGCACTTTGCGATCGAATCCGTACAAACTTGCAAAGTCCATCAGTATCTGTAAATTTATAGGATATGCTTATGGACCTAGCGTCAACGTCATGCCAACCGCACTCGATACATATCCAAGGTAGCTGTAGTGATGCTGGAAGTACCACCCACATACACCTTATTACCATTCTGAGAATGTATTTCACCGTCATACAAGCAAATGATACCGCTCTCTGTCATGTTTGATCCTAAATAATTAATATTATAACATTCCATATCAGATATGCTTATTTTTCAGATAATCTAAAATTTATGTAAATATAACAACATACATTTTTTACATTTTTTTTAATTAACAAATACATACAAATATATTACGTACCTTAAGCCTTGCAGATGAAGAAGATTCAGATGCAGATGAAGAAGATACAGATGCAGATGAAGAAGATGCAGATGAAGAAGATGCAGACGACGAACACTCCGCGGATGAAGAGGTGACAGAGTTAAATAGCTGAATGTACGTAATAATTTAAAACATTGCACAGAAACGACAAATAATTGACGACTGAACAAATAATTGTCCAAATTCACTACTGGTAGTAGCGAATTTGGAAAACGCTACTGGTAGTAGCGCAAATGAACACTTTTTCAAAAAAAATTCGAACGTTATATACTTTTTCAAAAAACATTTATGACATATTCACTTTTTGAAAAAGTTCCAACCAATTTTCATTTGCTAAATATGGAAAACTGGTGACGTCTCCCATGTCCCACACATATGGCGAAGCCTTCACAAATAGTACAAAATTAGAACAGCGCGATATGTAACTTTTTTCATATATAATATTAACCAATAGATACAAATATATATATATATATATACAAATATATATATATATATGATAAGGAAAAAATCATAAATGTTTGATGCATAGTTATCTGAACCGGACCGACCATCGAACCGACGAGAGGGCCGGTTCACGGTTCGACCAGTCCAATCCGGTTCAGTGTGCGATTCACATGTTGACAAGGGGAAAAAACCCTGAATACTTACAATACATACATAGTCTTAAACACAAACAGAATTTTCTCAAACTACATAGTCTCACACACACACACACAAACTACATAGTTTCAATTTCAAACACAAATTACTCTCAATTCTCAAACACAATAGTAGTGAACCGGTTTAACCATTTGAGTTAAGACGATTGGTTTGTGCAGAACCAAACCAATCGGTTTAAATCGAAAAACTGATTGGTCTGTAAAAAAAATAAGCTAAAAAGTGAACTGGAAACCGACTGGTTTTTAAAAACCCGGTCGGTTTTCCAAAAACCGTCTGGTTCAACCTGGTTCAAACGCTGTTCATTTGTAAAATGGTCTTTTAACTGAACCAAACCGGACAGGTGTCCGGTTCCTGGTCGGACCGCCTGTCTGGTCCGGTTATGATAACTATGGTTTGATGTCTCTAATAAAATATTATTCTTTTAATAATAACTACAATTATATTTTTATTATACAAATAATATTATAAACTATTAAATATATTTTTCTTAAAAATAACTTAAATATCCATAAATTGATGATAAAAATGAATATCAATAATTTTTTAACTGATGGTAATATATCATTTAACTTAAGTTGAAGTTTTTTATAAAATATGTTATTATTATCTAATTATAAAAATATTGAAAGTATTAGTTAAAATATATTTCATTTACTAATAGTAACTTTCACTTATATTAAGTTATACAAATAATAAATTTTAATTTATAAGAAAACAATGAGCAAAAAATATGCAAATATGAGGTCCCACAAAACTATAAAAAAACATTATTAAGAAATTATTAATTATTACATTGTCCGGCATAATTTCGAGTTTTCCCCTTAAAGTTCAAATTATAAAAACAAATCCTCTCACGTTTAGCCAAAGTTCAAGTTTGTCTCTTCCGTCAACTTTTTCATCCAAATTTAACGTACTAAGTTTTCAAAATTGCAAATATAATAGAAACATTTCATAATTTAACCATTTCATACTTTTTTAAATGTTACAACTACGTCTTGATTCAATTGAAACTTGATTGAACCTTAATCATAGGGGCTCGAGTCTAGGCCTTGACTCAAATCAACCTCCCGTTCATGGGGAACCAGGTCAAGACCCAGACTTGATCCTCCCTCCTCCCCGATTGGAGCTCAATGAGCTCAGGTATGAGTCTTGACCTAGAGACTTAGTCGCCCACACATGGCGTGTCGATCAGGGTCAAGGCCTAGACCTGAGCCCCAATGGAACTAAAGTCAACAATTGTTAGAGTATGGTGTGAGTATGATAAATAACATAACCATACCATATTTTTAAGCTACATACCAGACCTATAAGGGATAAAAATCATTTAGATACCTCATAAGTCATGTTCTTACAAAGAGGTACCTCAGAAAACATTTGTTATTTTCGAGTACCTCATATGTTATAAATGTAGCTAATTTAATTGGGAGCCTAAAAACAACAATAAAGACAAAGTAACGATACAATAAAAATAATGTAAATATATTTGATTACAACAATAAAGCAACTTAGAGATGCTTGAAATCAATAGTCAACTACAACATTTGGAAAAGTTTGGAAGACTTATATTGTGACATTTTTTTTAAAGATTTATGTTATTTTTGCCATTTTCAAAACTTAATTTGCTTAATTTGGATGAAAAAGTTGACGGAGGGACCAAACTCAAACATTGGCCAAATATAAGGAGGGGGAAATACGATTTAAATTTAAAAAACAAAACTCAAAATTTGACCAAACATTAAGGAGACACTATACTATTTAACCCTATTAATAATTTTTTTAATGTGTTAATTTTTATAATGTTGTGTATAACTATAATTTCTTATATGATGTTAGACATGCAAATTTTTAGGAAAATGATGTATAATATATTAATTTTTCCTTAATTTAATCTGAAATTTAAATTATATTCAATTAACTTTGTGTTTTAATTATTCAAAATATTTTATTAAACATAAAAAGTAATTATAGTTTTCATAAAAGTAAGTGAAAAGTATATATCTATAAGTTAAATGAATATTAATAATCATTTACAAGATGTTGTTTCATGTTTTAAACTTAACTTTTTTATAAAGTGTATTATTTTTATATAGTTATTAGAAAAATTGAAGGTATTGGTAAAAGTATGTTTATTTTATTAGTAATAATTATACAAATACTATTTTTTCTTAATCCGTAAAATAAGTTTAGAGTCAAATATATATATATATTCCAAATGCATGTAACCATCACATTGCGTACTTAATTTAGGGTTAATAACTTAAATGGTTACACATGTTTGACCATTATGCAGAATGATTACACATGTTTCAAAATGTGGGTAATTGATTTTTGCTACTGTTCATCGTCAAAAATCACCGTTAGTGACTATTCTAACATATGGAATGGTAATATTACCCCTAAACCCTAATCTAATGAAGTCCTCCCAACTCCCCACCCAACATTCGCCTGTCAACCTCCCCGTCCCTCTCCAAGAAGAGTGTCTGAACTGAAATTCTTTGTGGCGATTCTCAATTCGACGAGAGTGAATATGCTTAAATTAGGGTGAGGTAAAATTCGTCCTTTTGGAAAAAAATCGTCATCGCTCAATGCAGAGAAGCGGTTGTTCTTTGACAAGTTGCTACCTCCTGAAGATGTAATGTTGCTAGTTGTCTGGGATATCCTATCGGAAATAAAAAACCAAATATATGTCAATTAAATTGACAAAATGAAACAACAACGATCTCGTTGCATTTTGAAGTATGAACTCATCAACGATCTAGTTGCATTTCGAATCGATACTCAGACTAAACAATCTCAGACTGTAAGGACAAGGAACAACAACATGAACATAACGAATCATCAAAAGTTCTCTTTTTAGGTCAGGAAAAACTAGCAAACATAACCTGACATTAACTATTTTACAGCAGAAAATAGTAAATACTACAAGAAAACTGCAATTTGGGTGGAAAGAATACAAGCTTGTATAAATTGAGAGTAAAATCAAGGATATCAATAAAGAAACATCTTGAGGCAAAAAAGAACAAACACAGATGGAAAAGAGAACGAAATCATAAATTAGATAGGGAATTGAGGAAGACCATTACTGATATGACTAGAAGTAAGAGGGGTTGGAGATTCTTCTAGAGAAGTCCAGCAACTACCCGTTTCTTGAATCCAACAATTTCTCCGGCACCAGCTGATTTAAACCCAAATTTCAACTTCAACTGCAATTGCAATAGACATATTTCAACACACAAAATCGATACATTTTTTTAAGTGCTCTCTCTGATCTCTACCCAGACCGCCTTTTAATTAAAGAGTTCTCCACCAACCACTTGTAGGCTCAGGTGGGGTTTTGGATCTTGTGCTGACAAGACGTTGAGTGGGGAGCTAGGAGAAAGGCACGATTTGCAAGAAATATTTTCAGACACAATTTGCAGCAAATTTTGCTGAGGAGATGGGTGTTGGGTATTGATAGTGACAACCCAATAAGGAAAAGGCCTCAGATGCCCAATAACTTCACAGGGGGTTAAAACCCATATCATTCAGACCTCGCCGGCCCACATTAAGGTTAATCTAACCCTCATTAGGCGGTCCAGTATCGAACCCAAGCCAAAGTGGATGCCAAAACGCCACCACATGTCGCTAATAACTAAAGGTGACAACCTCCTACTGCTCGCCAAGAGAGCCTAACCTCTCATCTCTGGTCCTACCAACCGTCACTAAAGAAATGACCACGATATCCCGCATATCCCGCAAACCGTCCATGTGGCTGGGGAAACATTTAGTTCACTCCGGAGATGATATCACTCCTGGAGACCATCTTAGGACAGGCTCGCAGATAAGCCCCTGCTTCTCAGGAAAATCCTCGCCCTGCGGGGACCAGACAAGCAGAAACTGGAAATTCGGGCACCACAGGCCCTCAAGAAGATCAAGAGATGACTTCGGGACACCAGTCCTTGCCTCCGACTTCCACTGAGGCGCCATCAGCTACCTACTCTGCCAATCCATCAAGTTCCATACCGAATGGAGGACAGTAGAACCAGTGCACTCTTGACCAAGTTGAGAAGCTTATCAGTAAAAGGCTCCAGGAACGGCGTGGGACCGTTATGCCTTCCTTTTGGGAACGATCAACTCATCCTTTCTCCACTGACCTGGTCACCATCGCCAGGGCCATTCCCGAGTACAGTGGTGGAGGCGATCCCATCATACATGTCAATAAGCATGAAGACTCTCTGTTGGGTAAGTCGACCTATCCGAATCACTTAGCCCTGTTATTTCCGTCGACCCTTTCGGGTTCGGCATCGTCTTGGTTCTTCGGCCTCCCCGCAGGATTGATAGGGACCTAGTATGAGCTTAAAAGCAAATTCCTGTAGCGATACATGGGTGAGTGCTAGCTTCTGAAAAGTGTGGTCGCCTTGGACACAGTCAAGCAACATCCAGGAGATTTATTGGCTGACTTCTACAGACGTTTTCATAAGAATGTCATAGAAATAGATCGTCGGGTCACAGATGGGGAGATAATTTGAGTTTTTTACCGAGGACTCGATGTAGCCAACAAAGCCTCGAGGAAACTCCGCAACAACTACCACGTGCAGGAGATAGAAGCGATGGAAGAGCTGGCAGTGAGGGCGAAAGGTTTTATAGACCTTAAGAGGGCGAATACCGAAGCCAATTTCCTGACAACCTCGCTAGGGTTGGTTCCTGAGCCCCGACGCGATGGTTGGAAGGACAAGAATGGTCGAGACATCAAGCCCAAAACAGAAAACCCAGGACCTAGACATCCAGAGGTCCCCGAGTATTTCACGCCTTTAAATAGTCAGATCTCGGCAGTACTAGTCGAGATGGAAAGAAGGTCTCTGGCAAGGCCACCAATGCCCCGCAAAAGTGCTCAGCCTATGGGGAAAGACACCGAGAGCTGTTACAGATATCATAAGTACAAGGGCCATAAGACCGATGATTGCCGCATCCTCAAACGCGACATTGAAAAGATGATACATAGAGGAATGTTGAAAGAGTTTGAGGCTGGACGAGACAAGAGTCGAACGCGACCACGTAGAAACCACTCGCCAGCTTCGCCCGAGAAATCTGGCTCATCCCAGAGAAGGAGGGCGATCAACCTAATTGTTGGAGGGTTTGGTGCCGGAGGCGATGGGTCACATGCAAGGGAGGTCTATGCAACTCAGATTTCTACAGATGTCCAGCTGGGAAAGCGACCTCGACCTGAAGAAGACATTGTCATTTCATTCTCCGAAGATGACTTGGCATATGTCACCCCCCCACCCCCCCACCCCCAAATGATACGCTGGTTATCACAGCTGAAGTCGACAGTTGCAATATGAAGAGAATTCTGATCGACGGAGGAAGTTTGACAGATATCCTATTTTTGGACGCCTTTGAAAAGATGGGAAAATCCAAGCGTGACCTTAAGCGAGTCGACTTTCCCCTAATCGGTGTTGCTGGGAGCCATAACCCTGCCGGTAATTGTGGGCGAAGGATGGAAGAGCATAAAGGAGTCGGCCACCTTCTTAGTGGTTGACTCGCCTACATTATACAACGCCATCCTGGGGAGGACCACAATCAATCCTCATAAGATTGTGGCCTCCACAGTCCACCAAAAGATGAAGTTCCTCACATCAAATGGGATCGGAGAAGTTCTTGGCGATCAGCCCTCCTCACGTCAATGCTATGTGAACTGTCTTCGCAGGAAGAACCAAAGGTAAACCCTCACCATTGAGACAGAGGCTGACCCGAATGAGGACCAGACTCGACCAGTGCCAATGGAGGAGTTAGCAGAGGTCGAAATTAATGGTTCAGAAAAGAAGATGCGCATTGGGACCACCTTGAACGACGACCAGAGAAACGCCACGACTTCCCTCCTGAAGGAACTCAAGGAACATTTCGCATGGAAACCAAGCGACATGCCTGGCATCAACACCGATATCATTTCTCATGAGCTAAGGATAGATCCCTCGATAAAGCCGATTGATCAGTAAAGAAGGTCATTCAGATCAGACAAGCGTTTGGCGATCAGGCACAAAGTAGGCAGGCTGATCGAAGCCGACTTCGTAAGGGAGGTGAGATTTCAGAGCTGGGTTGCCAACCCAGTTCTTGTCAAAAAATCAAACGGCAAGTGGAGAATATGCGTCAACATTTGAGACATGAACATAGCTTGACCGAAGGATTCCTATCCCCTTCCTCGAATTGATTAGTTGGTCAACGCAACCTCTGGTCATGAAATGCTGAGCTTCATGGATGCCTATTCAGGCTACAATCAGATTCAGATGCACCTAGACGATGAAGCCCACACAACCTTCTATGTAGACAGAGATATACTTTGCTACAAAGTGACGCCCTTCGGTCTAATCAATGCTGGGGCGACCTATCAACGAATGGTAAACCACCTGTTTCAAGACATGTTGGTGCGTAACATGGAGGCTTATGTGGATGACATGCTCGTCAAAATGATTAAGGGAAGTCCTCACACAGAAGACCTTCGAGAAGCATTCGAGTGCATATGGAGGCACAGTGCTCTCATGAACCCACAAAGTGTGCCTTCAGAGTCAAGTTTGGCAAATTTCTAGGATTTATGGTAAGCGAGCGCGGAATTGAGGCGAACTCGGATAAGCTCCAAGCCATCGAGGAGATGAAGTCACCAACTTGCCACAAGAAGGTCCAATGTCTAAATGGTCGCATGGCCGCACTCAATCGCTTCCTTTCCAGGACGAGCGACAAGTCACTTCAGTTCTTCAAGACTCTTAGGGCCAACCGCAAGTTTGAGTGAACGCCGGAGTGCGAGGCTGCCTTCCAATCATTAAAGCAACACCTTTAAACACTCCCGACTCTGGCGAAACCTATTCCTGGCGAGCAACTCTTCCTTTATTTAAGCATTAGCGAGGTTGCAGCCAGTTCCGTCTTAGTAAGAGAAGAAGAAAATGTGCAGAGTCCAGTGTATTTTGTTAGCAAGATGTTTAATTCAGCTTAAATATAATATGTCCAAATTGAGAAGTATCTCTATGCCTTAGTTATTGCTGCTTGAAAGTTAAGACCATACTTCCACACGCACACCATTACAGTCCTCACTAACCAGCCTCTCAAACACTTCCTGCTGAAGCCAGACTCTTCAGGAAGAATGGTTAAATGGGCGATCGAGCTCAGCGAGTTCAAGATCAAATTTGCGCCGAAAACGGCCATCAAAGGTCAAGCGTTGACAAATTTCATAGTGGAAAGCACAGGTAATGGTCTAACAGAAGCAGAAAACCGGCCAAGTTCATCAGCAGACACAAGCCAAGGCTGGGAACTCTATACAAATGGATCTTCTTCAAGAGAAGGCTCGGGGGCATGATTGATTCTCATCCCCCCTAAGGGCGACCCTTTAAAGTATGCGATCACCCTTACTTTGAAGGCGACTAACAATGAGGCCGAATATGAAGCTCTTATCACTGGACTCCGACTTGCTAAAGGAATGGACATAACATCACTCAGGGCAAAAAGCGACTCCGAGCTAATTTTCAATCAAGTTAATGGAACTTATGAAGCAAAGGGGGAAAATATGAATAAGTACCTTGAAATAACTAAGAAACGCATCGCCGAAATCCCAACTTTCGCGATTGAGTATATTCCTCGCCAAGAGAACCAGCTGGCAGACTCTCTAAGAAAGCTGGTGTTCGGAGGGACAAGAATTCATGACGTGCAATTTATGGAACAAACCTTATATTCGGTTCTCGACAACCGAGCAGAAGTGTTCAACATTCAAGGACAGGTAATCTGGATGACTCCATTCCAAAATTTCTTGAAAGATGGAATTCTCTAGAAGACGAAGGTGAATCCACAAGGATAAGACGTCTCTCAGCAAGCTATCTTCTCATAGATGCAGAGCTCTATAGGCGAGGATATTCAACTCCCTATCTAAGGTGCATCTCTCATCCCGAGACAGAAAGGTTCTCCGTGAAGCTCATGAAGGAGTTGCCGCATGCCATCAAGGTGCACGCTCATTGATGCGCAAAATCTTCAGATTAGGCTACTATTGGCCAACCTTTAGTAAAGATGCGACAAAATTAACACAGAAGTGCGCGACTTGCAATAGTTCGCGCCACGATCCGGTCGACCACCTACACTGCTATCCCCAATGGCGGGCGCCTGGCCTTTTGCCCAATGGGGAATAGACATATTGGGCCCCTTTCCCATCAGTACTGGGCAACGAACCCACATCATAGTGGCGATCGACTACTTCACCAAATGGATAGAAGCGAAAGCTTTGGCCTCTACAACTGAATTCCAAGTGATCAAGTTCCTGAAGATCAACATATTTTCACGATTTGGCGTTCCCAAGATAGTCATAAGCGATAATGGTTCACAATTCGTAGGAAAGAAACTTAAGTGTCTTTGCGAAGAATACCATATCAATCAAAGATTCAGCTCAGTACATCATCCTCAAACAAATGGGCAAGCTGAAGTAGCCAACAAAGTTATCCTGGAAGGGCTCAAAAAGCGAGTTTAAGACTTCAAAGGAAACTTAGCAGAAGAGTTGGAAAACGTATTATGGGCTATTCGAACAACACCCAAAACAGACACGGGGGAAACACTGTTCAGTTTGGTGTACGGATCAAAAGTAGTAGCACCCGCCGAAATAGCGGTGCCTACCCACAGAATCATACACTTTAACACTGAAGAGAATGAAATCGAGCGCAGAACGGACCTCGATCGTGCAGAAGAAAAGAAATGGAAATTAGAAAATTTTCAAGCTAAAATGCGACTGGCGACCGCCCGATGTTAGGAATTTAGAGAGTGTGGAGAGAAAGATGAGCTCAAAGCAATGTAGAAAGAAAACTTCATCTTAGATTGCTTTAAACTTGAAGATTACAAGAGGAGGATAAGACTATATATAGTGATATCTAGGAAACATTAGAACTACCTAGAATACACTAGATCATACATCCTAACATTCCCCTTACTAGTTAACTTTGTAAAGCTTTTAAAAAACAAAAACTTAAAAATTCTGCTGAATCTCCATGGTTGTACTGCTGGAGCACTGGTTGAGTACTACTGCTGCACTGATGAAACACTGATGCTGCACTACCTGGCTGAGGCACGACTGAAGCACGACTTAAGCACGACTGAAGCACGACTGAAGCATGACTGGTGCACTGGACGACTGAAGCATGACTGAGACACGACTGGTGCACTGGACGACTGAAGCACGACTGAGACACGACTGGTGCACTGGAGCTGCATTATGTTTGCACAAGAACAAGCACAGGTCTGCTTGGTTTGACATCTTAACTGAACGAACACAGGTCTGTTCAAGAATGATCTAGTTGCTGTGAAGTCGGTTTTGGATCTACGAACTTTGAGACTCCTCGATTGCTCGATTTTGCGAGATCTTGAGCCTCATGTCTCGCAGTCCTCACGTCCATGCATAGTGCAACTCAAATCACTAAACTGCTGCAGAATTATTCAAGTAACAACTCAAATCATGTCCATGTCTGCTCAGTTTGACATCGATTCTTCAATCCGAACACAAGCACGTAGGTTGCCGAGACAGACGAACAACAGAGGAAACAAAAGCAATGCCGCCATGGTCATGTCCGTGGTGCCTTCTTGGTCATCCATCGTGATCATACCATTTTAGGCTTAAAAAACCCAGAAGAAAACGTATGCTCGGAACTCAAACTTGCTTGCAAAGGTCGAAGTAATCTCATCAAAACCTTGAGGCATGAATCAACTCCTAAATCTCAAAACAACACGAAGCACAGGTCTAGAATCACAGCCATAACAATGTATCGGCTCAGTAACACCAGTATCATCGCATTTGATAAGAATCGCACAACTCTGTATCTCAGTAGAATCACACAGCTCTGTATCAACATTTGATAAGAATCGCACAACATCAACATTTGATAAGAATCGGCTCAGCTCTGTATCTCAGTAAAACAACATTATCTCACCAGAATGCATCTCATAGTAGAATGCATTATCTCAGTAGAATGCATTATCTTAGTAAAGCAGCAGCAGAGCATCTCACGCGTCTCACAGCAAAATTGATAAGAATCACACAGAATGCAGTAGCAGCAGAATTGCAGAGCATCTCAGGATCAGAATCAGCATTGCAGCATGAAATCAGCATCAGGACGAATATAATTGAGCGCATGAGAACAACGAAATGAACCGAAGTATTTCAGTAAAATCACAGCAGCATAATCACTAAGTGAATTGTAGTATCTCAGCAACAGAACATCATCATCGCAAGAAACAGAACAGCAACATTAGTCAAGCAATTGAAGAATAATACATCTCACCACATCTTCGATCGAATTATTGCTTGAGAACCGATCGAACAGAATCGGTTTCTTCTTGATGGAATTGAAGATTTATGGTGATGGAATTGAAGATTACTGCTATGGCTGATTGAATGCAACAAGACGATAAACAGCTGGACAGGTCGTTGAAGATTATCACACGGTTCTTCAGTAGAATTTCGGTCTGGATCTCTTGCGTATGATGAAATCGAATCTGATTCTTCGTGGAATCGATTGTTGATGCTAATCTGAATTTGTCGAGGATGAACTCTGCTTGATTCGTCCAACTCTGAAATGCAATTTGAAGAAAAGAAACATGCGCGCGGAAGCTGTAGACGCTGTAGACTTTCAGATTTTGGACTGCTTTGCAACAGATTTTTTTGCAACTGACTTTTGAAACCGAATCTTCATTTCTTCCCAAACCGAACCAGCTCTGATACCATGTTTTGAAACCATTGGTTGCTTTAAGCTCTTCATTTACACGTCATTCTCTCTAAATTCCTAAGATGGTATCAGAGCTAGAGATTAGGGACCGAATTTCGTTTTCGGTTGCAAAATTCAGTCACAGATATGGTTTTTCGTTTTCGTTTTCATGTTGAGCTGGAATTCCATTTGCTGCAGAAGTCATCATCATCATTTAATCGTGCCACCTCCAGCAGATCCAGTTGCATTCAGTGATCTCCAGTTGTTGTCAATTCATCATTCCATTCGTGATCTCCAGCTGCTGCCAAGTGAACATTCCATTCGTGATCTCCAGTTGCTGAAGTAATCCATCGATCATCATCAGCATTCGTTGCCATCAGATCCATCCAGCAGCATCGGATTCTCCAGCATATGATCTCCAGCACCTGCTTCATCAATTGGTGCCACTTCCTGCTGCTGCATTCAAGGAATCTATGCTGCGATTCATCAGCGTTCGAAGTAGATCGAAGCATGGATTCATCAGCATCTATGCGACTCTTCTCCTACATCAGAATCAGAATTCATGCGTATCTTCTCCAATCTGAATCAGAATCAGAATCCATGCGATTCTTCTCCAGCTCATAGTATGATCAGACCTGTGATCATACTATACAGTAAGTTCTTTCCTACTCTGTTCTTCATCAAGCTGGAATTCTGGTCTGTTGCTGAGCGTTTTGATGCTGATTCTCTGCGATTCAAGCACTGATTTTCTTCGATTACTTAGCTGATTGCACTGCGATTTGCTGCATATAATCATACCTGTGATTACCTGAGATAAGACCGGAATTAGACTCTGCTAAGACCTGTGATCAGATCTGAAAACCGACTCTGTTTTTACTGATAACTGACTCTGTTTTGCTGCGATTTCAACTGGTTTGCTGGCTGCGATTACCTGAGCTGATTGCTGCGATTAATACTGATTAATTTGGTATAATTACTGCTACATATGTTGCTGATTGTTGTTGCTGAGCTGCCCATTCAATTGCTGGACTGATTTCTCGCACATGGATGCTGATTAGAGGCTGGTTTTGAGCTGGTATACTGAACAAAATGAATTGTTTGATGTTGAGGCTGATCTGTTCATGCTATGGCCTATTCTATTTTCCTTTATTCTATATGGATATCCTAGTGTAAGCTGCAGCGCTGCACACTCCTTATTCGATGATAGCATCCTCGATGATTTCATGTTGAGCTACATGTGTTTACAAACACGTTTTCAGCTTTTTACTGTGTTTTGCTGCGTGCATTTCAAGCACGTTTACTGTATCACGAGTTTGTTTCATTCGATTCAGCTTTTTCTTTTGCATTTTTCATGCTTGGCCAAGCTGAAACAGATTAGTAACATCACTCAAGCAACCAGCAAATTCAGTACATCTGCAGTGCCTATAGAGTGTTTTCCTAGTGCTTCTGTAGTGCTCCTCTAGTGCAGCTCGGTTCTCAAGTAATGGAGCAGACATGTGCTCATTAAAATCAGTTGGATCAGCTCAGATCACTCATGAAAATGCAGCAAAAACAAGTTCACAAGTTGAGGATGGCAACAAGATCACAAGATAGTTGAAGATTGGTAGTTGAAGATGAATGTTTGGGGTTGAAGATTATAGATGAGATGTTGATGATCTTCATATTCTGTTTTTTTTTTGTTTAGAGTCTTGTTTTACATTAGGAAGTGGATCTTCAAAGGGGAATGTTAGGGATTATGGTTTAGATACGTGTTGATTTAGTCCAAATGTTTAGGACAATTGCAATCAAGTCCACATGTTTAGGACTTTTACAATCATATCCCTAGCTTCACCTATATATAGATGTCCACCCCTATTGTATTTCTCAAGTTTAAAGCAATACAAGATGATATTCTCTCTATTGGTTGCTTTAAGCTCTTCATTTACACCTCATTCTCTCTAAATTCCTAAGACCCGATACTTCAACAGAAAAGTCAGCGCTCGCCAATTTTTTGTGGGGGAGATGGTTATGCAAAAGAATGAATTTACAAGACTGGACAGTCAGAACAAGCGTTCAACTAAGTGGGAAGGTCCATACAAGGTAGTAGAGATTGCCGCCCCAGGATCTTACTATTTGGAAACCACAGAAGGGGAAAGGCTACCCCGTCCATTCAACTCTGAATATTTAAGGAAGTTTTATGCATATCTTGTAATCAAGTTGTTATGTCAATAAAGCAAATCATTCCTTCATAAAGCATGGTCACTCGAACCAAAACTAATGATAAAAGACCCGATAACAAAATTGGGTGAAACACCTGATGACCGAATCAGGAGAAAGACCTAACACCAAAGTTAGGCAAAACTAAAGACCCGATAACAAAATTGGGCGAAAGACCTGATGACCGGATCAAGCAAAAGACCTAACACCAAAGTATGGTAAAACAAAAGACCCAATAACAAAATTGGGTGAAAGACCTGATGACCGAATCAGGCGAAAGACCTGACACCAAAGTTAGGCAAAATACGTGATATCAAAACTGGGCAAAAGACCTAACGCGAAGGTTAGACAGAAGACCTGACAACAAAGTCAGGCACAAGATCTGATATTCAAATTGTGCGAAAGACCTAACGCCAAGGTTAGGCAGAAGACGTGACCCCAAAGTTAGGCAAAAGACCTGATATCAAAATTGGGCAAAAGACCTAATGTCAAGGTTAGGCAGAAGACCTCACACCAAAGTCAGGCACAAGACCTGATATTCAAATTGGGCGAAAGACCTAACGCCAAGGTTAGGCAGAATACCTGACGCCAAAGTCAGGGACAAGATCTGACATCAAAATCAGGTGGAAAGACCTAAGGTAAAAGTTAGGCAAATAAGACCTAATATTAAAATCAGGCAGAAGTCCTAATGCATAAGACAAGCGATCCGTCAAGGAAGCAATTCCCTTATAAGTTGTGTAAAATTTAAGAAGGAACATCCAAAGCGAACGAATCCATATTAAGGGTAACAGTTACTTTGCGAAACAAACACAAGAAGGTTGGGGAACGAACCTAAGGCGATCACTTAAGATGAAAAAGTCTTGAGTAACGAATTCTTCATGATTAGGCGAACACTCCAAATGGTTCAACCTTAACAAGGTAACACATCTTCAGAAGATGATAGTTTTCCTTAAAGGGTTTAAACTTGGCGAGGGGAGTAGATAAATCTATAAAGACTTATCATTCTTTCTTCTAAGCCTAAGGAAAGGTCCAAGACCCTATGTGGCGAGATAATCACAAAGTGAAGAGAAGTTGAAAGTAAATACGATAGAGACATCGGAAGAATAGTGAACACATTCAAAGTCAAATAAAAGTAAAGTCTTATGAATATAAAGGCATTCAATATTATAATAATAACCGAGTCTGAAATAAAAAAACAATTACAAACTTTCCCAAAAAATACGGGAAAACAAAAGTGATTATCATCAGAAATAAAGACATGGTCGCCGGGGGAGGTCATGACTTCAAGGTTTGGGCTCTCCAAGGATGACGACTTCCTACTCGATTTTGGGGGCAACCTCTTCGACAACGGCAGCATGAGCCTCCTTGGAGTATCTACTCTCTATGAAAGCCTAAAGAGACTTCACGTCTCGGAGAGGGAATTTAGGGTCAATCCCCTGAATCTTATCGACCAGGATCTGGAGGTATGTAGCCACCTCAGCCTTCATCACCTTCAAGGCACAGTCGGTAAACTCCTTGGACTTTTTAAAGTCATTGACCACACTCTGGGGGGATGGGACAGACTTTAGCCTAAGAGCAAGCTGCTCCTTCTTCTTCTTCTCCAAGGTGTTCCCCTGGCCTCAACCTCCTTCAACTGAGCCTTTAGTTGAGCATTCGCTGCCTCCACCTCAGCGGAGTACTGGTCGACCGTCTTAAGTTGGAGCTCGGTGCTCATTCGCTTTTCATTCGCGAGGGCCACCTCATCCTCCTTCTCCTTCATGATGGTGAGTAGTCTCTACTCCTTCTGAAAGTACTCCCCGCGAGCATGATCCACCAAGTAGGTGGCCTTCTCAACCGTCTCCTTCAGACCCTCCATCTGACCAGGAGTGAAGCCAAAGCTCCAGTACTGCTCCATCTCGATAAGCAAGTCATTCTACTTATCGGCGAGCGCCCCTACAATCCAACCGACCGCCAACTCCTCCCGGACGAGCTAACAACAGGAAAAAATGGGTAAAGTACAGGCGATCAAGGAAAGGCCAAAAGGTGATAAAATGATGAATAAATGAAAAAGAACTTACCAGGGCGATCCGCTCGAAGTGTGTCCTCATGAACCCTTCGATGCCGGTTAACTCGGAGGGGATGATTGCCTTGTCCCGAGGAGGAACAATCCCCTCGAGGAGATGCATATAAAGATCCGGGTTACCCCGGAGTGTCAGCTCGTCAGAAATCTACACCTTCTGAAGATTTCCCCAAGGGGCCCAAATGCCCTTGGGATTCGCCGTTTTGGGCGGTTTAAATAAGCCCATCAGGGGCAATTCTCCCCCAAAGCAGCCTTACCGGAGGCAGGTGTGGCAACCTCTGCGGTCACGACACCCTTTTCCTTGGGGGGAGCAGGGCGTTCCCCGCCCAAACTCCTGACCTTCTTGGGTAAAAATCGAAGCAATGTCAGAATTCTAAGAGATACCTTGGGGAGACAAACTGTTGGAACGATACAAAAACTGTCAGCCTACCTTGGGTTACAGAAGAATAAAAGACAGACATGCCTCAATTGTCTGTTCAACTTCTAGAAAATCCTGCAGTCATTAAATGCTCAACGCCCTATACAGAAAAGGTGATCACCAAAACCCTTCTAAGCCTTTCCGAAAACCCTTTTGAAGCTAGCGTTCACCCAAGAGTAGTGAATAAGCATTCATACACCCTGGCAACCCCAAGCGTTCGCCAAAAGGGATAAAGGATCGAATATTCCATAAACTCTATGCGACCAAACAACCGTTCGCCAAAGGATACAGATTATTTAAAAATGCACAAATAGCAGAAAACGACAGAAAAGATCCAGTCCAAGTGTCACTATCTCAAACCCTATCACAGAATCAAGCTTGACCGAAGAAACTTCACTCAAGCTTCGGGGGAAAATGTTGGGTATTGATAGTGAAAGCCCAATAAGGAAAACGCCTCAGAGGCCCAATAACTTCACAGGGGGGTAAAACCCATATCATTCAGACCTGGCCGACCCACATTAACGTTAATCTGACCCTAATAAGGCGGTCCAGTATCGACCCCAAGCCAAAGTGGACACCAAAACGCCACCACAGGTCGCCAATAACTACAGGTCACTGCCTCCTACTGCTCGCCAATAGAGCCTAACCTCTCATCTCTGGTCCCACCAACCGTCACTAAAGATATGATCACGATATTCCGCATATATCAGACACATATTCTCTAAAGATTACATACGGTAAATGCAATATTACGCCATAACTGTAATATCTGCTATCCTAATCTTCACCAACACAATATTCACCAAGATATTATGTTGCCTATTACGGTTTGGTCTCTTCACTCTATAAATACCTCCGCTTTTCAATACGTTCATTACGGTTTGAGTTCATACACACAGTATACTCATTTAAGCATCGGAGAGGGACCCAGAGACACCTCTTCTGTTGCGATCCCCTTCTTGCAGGTTCATCGGTGCTAAGGCGAGAGCAATATTCATTCATCCTTTGGAATTTAATCCACTGTCTAGTCAACACCTGAGAGATCCAGACCCAACAATGGGCACAACAGGATAGAAGAGAAGAGCACAATTTTGCTGAGGACGATCAATAGTAGAAGGAGAATGGCATAATACTCATTTGATAAATAAAAAAAATATGTTAAAAAAAATAAGTAACGGAAAAGAGTAACGACTATTGACGAAGTAACAAATTAATCACATTGGGAAAAAATGTGCAACCATCCAGTCACGCAGCAAAATCAGTTAGTCACATTTTGAAACAATCATAACCATTCTGCATAATGGGTAAACATGTGTAATCATTTAGGTAATTAACCCTTTAATTTAAAGATGTCGTGGCGTGTACCATGCATCTATTGAGATAGCTAGTAATGATATCCAACTCAGATGGAAACTTGATTTGGGGATATTTTTATAAAAATTCATGATTTTTTTTTCAACTGCAATTTTGGTCGGAATTATAATTTTTGAACCAAAAAACTACGTTTGAACTTACAAACAATTTGTTCCAAAAACAAACTTACAAAAAATTAATTAAAACATTAATTTTATTCTAACATATCAAAGCATACTCTCCGTTTAAATTTAAAACATTTTCGAATCCAACATACCCAATGAAAGTCCAAAGTTTTACTACATGTTAATTATTTCTTTCAAACGGGTCATTGAAATACAATACTGTCAATTGTATATATTATTTCATGAGGAACTGAAGAGATTACTCTCAAGGGTCGGCTAACGCCCTTCTCAGTATTACCCCCATAAATATGATCGCCCTCCACCAAAGAGATGCTAACCATCATGTTGAAGTATAAAAAGTACCAGTTCCTAAGTTAACTACATTAAAACTTGGGTTAATTACTTAATTGGTTACACATGTTTGACCATTGATCAGAATGGTTACACATGTTTCAAAATGTGATTAATTTGTTTTGATATGTGACTAATTGACTATTTTACTTCATTGTCAGAAATCACAGTTAAGTCACTATTTATATACACAAAATGACGTAATTACCCTTTTCATCCATCGAGCTGTGTTCTTCATCAACTAATCCAGAATCACAATTTTTAATCCACAGAGCTGTTCTTAATCGCGATTCTGGGTTCGTGATGAACCCATAATCGCGTTTCCGGGTCTTCACGAACCCAGAATCACGTTTCTGGGTTCTTCACGAACCTGGGTTCTTGATTCTGGGTTCGTGAAGAACCCAGAAACGTGATTTATGGGTTCTTCACATTTGAATGAACATCAACGAGGCATTCGACATCAGTGTAATCTGAAAAGATTGGAATCCGAAGGAACCTGCTTATTGTTGTCGATAATCTCTCCCATCAGTAGATGAAGAAGCAAGATCATCTTCTTCTTGGATGATCCTGTTTTCATTAAGGGTATTATACCACTAAGGGTATAATAGTCATTTGACAATTCAAAAATATGTTAAAAATATTAATTAACGGTAAAGTTAACGGTTTACTAGCGGAATAATTCATTAATCACATTGGGAAAAACATGTGTAACCAATTAGTCACATAGCAAAACCAATTAATCACATTATGAAACTTGTGGAACCATTCTGCACAATGGTGAAACATGTGTAACCAATTAAGTAATTAACCCTTAAAAATTTAGGGTATGTTTAGTGTTTTCAATCTCTTAGCTTCCTTTAACTTAGGTTTGCATTCTTTAAAATGCAAGGAGATATGCAGCCCGTAAGCTGAATTTTGCATAGGTTCATTCATCAATACTTGTTTATCTTCATGGTATCAGAGCAATAGGGAATTTGTTGCATCTTGCTTTTCCGCTGAGCACAGCTTCCTCTTCTACCACTTCTAGTCTAGGAAGGTTGACCTTCTTTGCTCGAAAAGAAGAAGAGAAGTTGTAGTATCCGCAATTAAATATTGCTTGGGTTCAACCTCTTTGGCACTAGGAGTCTATTCGGTGTGCCATTTGTGTGGAGTAATCCGATCTACATTTCCAATTGCTGCTAGCTTCGTTCTCACTAGCAATTGCCCACAAGGTGTTTGTAGTTTTGCCAAAACCAGGCGTGCTATTTTTATGGGTTTCTTATGATGGCAACAACATAATATTCGAATGATTCCACCATCAGATTTTGATCAAAGAAAGAGTTTTTGTGTCACTTTTGTGGGAAAGAATGACATGAAGAAGATCGTTGTTGGAAAAAAATACGGTATACCGAATCATGCTAAGAAAAAATGGTCTCTCAATTCTGATATTAAGGCGTCTTCGATTGGAAATTTGGGTGGTAGTAGCATGAATCCAGTTCAACCACGATTCACTTCTATTCCAATTGAAAAACTAATATCACTAGTGGGGCAAGTACGCCAAGCAACAACCGGTGGTCTTGCCGCAAGTATAACAAATATAATTGATAGTGGAGCTTCACACAATATGACTTGTCAAAGAGACTGACTCTTTGATATACGAGAGCATGACTCCTTGAATAAGGAGGTCCATTTTCCCAATGGTGCGACTTCCTCGATAACACATTGTAGCTCATGTCAGCTTGAAGTTGATTTACAACTCACCACAGTGTTATTTGCTCCTGATTTCCGTAATAATTTTCTTTCAATGTCCCAGTTGACGAAAGAGCTTGGGATCACCGTTGTGTTTCTTCCCAATATGACCATATTACAGGACCTCTCAAGTGGGAAAATCACAGGGATTGGGGCACACCATAATGGATTATACATTTTAAAGGTTGTTCGGGTTGATCGTTCTCGCATGGATAATGTACATAATTTGCATCCGGTGACCACTCCTACTTAGTTCGTCCCCCGTTCGTCTAGATTTACGGTTGCACCCACTGTTTCCTTCAATAATCGGTCTTGTGATGTTATTTCGGTTTCGAGTGATTTAGATTTGTGGCATCGTCGACTTGGTCATGCTTCAATACAAAAATTGAACCATTTGTTTGGATTTGAAACTCGTTGTGCCTCTACTATAAGGGATTGCTTGGTTTGTCCTTTATCTAAACAAACAAGGTTACCTTTTTCGTTGAGTAATAGTCGAACAAAGGCTATATTTGAACTCGTTCATTTGGATGTGTGGGGTCCACACCGAATTACTACGGTTCATGGATATCGATATTTCCTCACGATTGTTGATGATTATAGTCGTTCAACTTGTGTCTATATGCTCCAACGAAAAGACCAACTATTCTCACTCGTTCGTGATTTCATTACTCTTGTGCGGACTCAATTTGGTCTCCTCATCAAGTGCTTTCGAAGTGACAATGGGACCGAATTTTGCAACACTTCAATGCAGGAGTTACTTAATAGTCCGGGCATTCTTCATCAAACAAGTTGTGTTAGAACTCCACCACAAAATGGAGTGGTGGAAATGAAGCACTGTCATTTGTTGAAAATTGCGCGTGCCGTAAAATTCCAAGCCGCTATCCCAGATTGGTTTTGGAACTATTGTGTACTCACAACTTACTGCTTGATTAATTTGACGCCAACATCGGTTTTGAATGGAAATACTCCCTATGAGATCCTACACCAAAACCCGGTGGACTATTGACATTTACACACTTTTGGGTGCTTGTGCTTTGGAGTGGATATTAATATCTCAGACAAGTTTTGACCTCGATCTATTGAAGCTGTGTTCCTTGCATACGTCGTTGGACAAAAGGGTTATATCCTATTGAAGTTAGAAATGAGATCAATATTTGTTTCTCGTGATGTCACATTCAAAGAACATATCTTCCCATTCTAGAATCGTGAGCGTTTGACGGAGCTGCAGGGAGCTCAACCTCAGGTTTTCATTCCTACTCCTATTGGTGAAGACTTTGATCTACCACATAATGATACATATCTGGTTCACTCGCAGACACATGATGAAACAATAGGCCACGCCATGGATGAAGACCAGTCTTCGGGCAATGGAGCAACTGATGATGTTCCAATTCATGAGGCTGAAACAGAGCATGAGGAGGAGAATACGAATGCGGGTATTCGACGTTCGGCTCGTCGTGTAGGACCGCCCGTTTGGCATAAAGATTATGTTGTATCCTGTGACACGTTGAACTACGAGCAGTTTTCAAGAGAATATATGTGCTTTCTTAGCGATTCAGATATGGTAATAGAACCTCGTTCTTTTGATGAGGCCGTTAAAGATGGTAAATGGATCAAGGCAATGCAGTAAGAAATTACCGCTCTTCAAGAAAATGATACTTGGGAGTTGGTTAGTTTACCCCCGGATAAGAGACCCATTGGTTGCAAATGGGTATACAAGGTGAAATATCACTCGGATGGAACCATTAAGAGATACAAGGCTAGGCTCTTGGAAAAGGGATATACCCAAAAGGAAGGCGTCGACTTCACCGAAACATTCTCACCGGTGGTCAAGATGGTTACCGTTCGTACCATTCTATCAATCGTCGCGGACAAAGGTTGGTCCATCTCCCAAATGGACGTGAACAATGCTTTCTTGCAAGGGGATTTGTATGAGGATGTATACATGGAGATTCCTAAAGGATTCGGTGATGGGAGTATGCGAGGGGAGAAAATATGCAAACTTCGGAAATCTCTATATGGCCTAAAGCAAGCCTCCCGACAATGGAACATCAAGTTGACTGATTGTCTTTTGAGCAATGGATACACTCAAAGTCGATTCGATTATTCCTTGTTTAGAAAATTCTCGGGTCGAAATCAAGTTCACATATTGGTTTACGTTGATGGATTGATGATCACGGGGTCGGATATTGGGATGATAAATGAGTTGAAAGGAATTCTTAAGCGTCATTTCAAGCTTAAGGATTTGGGTGAATTGCGATACTTTCTTGGATTGGAAGTGGCACGATCAAAAGAAGGAATCGTACTTAGTCAACGAAAATACTCTCTCAAGCTAATTGCGGATGCAGGATTAAATAATGCAAAGTGCGTAACCACTCATCTAGCGCAAAACGTCAAGTTGACCTCTTACGAGCATGGCACCTCATTTAAGACAAAGGTCAAAGACCCGTTACTCGAGCATGGGGATCGCTATAGAAGGATTGTAGGACGTCTTCTTTACCTAACGATGACTAAACCGGACATTGCCTATCTGGTACATATCTTGAGTCAATTCATACACAATCCAAAGGTATCTGATATGAGTGCGGCGATGAAGATAATTCGATACATAAAAGGAAATCCGGGATTGGGATTGTTCTGTCCATGGTTGCTTATTGTGATATTGATTGGGATTCTTGTCCAATGACAAGAAAATCAGTAACTGGATATTGCATACGATTGGGAGGTGCTATGGTTTCTTGGAAGTCAAAGAAACAATCGACTATTTCTCGACAAGTGCGGAAGCCGAGTATAGAAGCATGGGAATGGCGGTCTACGAAATCGTTTGGTTGCGTGGATTATTGGATGAGCTTCATTTCGGTTTGAACACATCAACGGAGCTACATTGCGATAACATATCCACCATCTAAATTGCGGCAAATCCTACCTTTCATGAACTAACAAATTATATCGAGATCGATTCTCACATTGTTCGGGACAATGTCTTAGAAAGTGTTATTCACACGGAGTATGTGACTTCTCACGAGCAACTTGCGGACGTATTAACTAAGGCATTGGGAAAACCTGAAACAGAACGACTGCTTTAGGGGTTTGCAATAAAGAATTTACATAAAAGGGAGATAGAAGAACTGGAACAAAAGAGGAGAAGTGAAGATGAATGTTGAAGTATAAAAAGTATTAGGTCCTAATTTGACTACATTAAAACGTTAGGTATGTTTAGGGTTTTCAATCTCTTAGCTTCCTTTAACTTAGGTTTGCATTCTGTAAAATGCAAGGAGATAATGCAGCCCGTAAGCTGAATTTTGCAGAGCTTCATTCATCAATACTTGGTTTAATAGAATTGTAATACTTGGTTATTGTAATACAATACTATCAATTCTATATATTATTTCATGAGAAATTGAAGAGATTACTCTCAAGGGTCGGCAAACGCTCTTCTGAGTATTAACCCCCACAAATCTGATCGCTCTTCACCAAGGAGATGCTAACCATCATAATGTTAACCCTTCTGATGGCGGAAGCAGTCCCAACTGGTGTATTGAATTCGAGTCATGATGATAATAATAAAAATATTTCATGGTTAGAATTAGATCTGTCAATTATTGATCCGATTCGAAAATGATCTGAACTCGATTCAGATTCGGGTAACCATAATGTGAAGACGGGTCATTTTTGGGTTGACCCTTTTACCCACCCAAAAACCGGGTCAAAATCGGGTTAGGAAGTTGGATCCAAACCCGACCCGTCAGAAACGCCAGAAAAGTAATTCTAATCCCAGTGTGATCAACATCAAGAACACATAATCTGGAATTGGAAGCAGACAACGTTCATCATCTTATCAACTAAAAGTCTACAACAAATAATAAAAATCTGAAGTAATAGATGATGGAGATAATTGGTCTTGCAAATAGTGTAATTCAGGGACAGAGCTATCAAGGAACGAGGGAGGTAATGTGTCCTTCAAGTTTTGATTTTATGTAAATTTGACCTTAAAAATACAATAATTTTCTATTTAGCCCTTTTAAGTTATACATTTGTCCCATTGATGTTTTTTAGTTCAACTATTTGCACTTATCTTGTACTTACCCTATTGAAGAAATGTTTTGGCTTCGTGCTGGTGGCATTCATTTGAGTCTGGTTGTTTAGTCATGAGATATGTATTTGAGGATGATAGTGAACCTTGTTATCCTGGAAATAACAAAGCTCAACCAGAGGAATAGAGGATAATATCTCTAGCTACTATACAGACTCCCATCTTCATTTTTCTCCTGACATAGCACGTGGCATGTGCATTGCGGTATCATGACAACCGTTATCGAGCATCCTCATGTGGACAGCCTTGAACACGAACTTGTGCTTCTCACCATCAGCTTCGTTCTGCTCTCACTTCATGTTCTTTCCTTCATTGCCTTTGTTCTTCTGCATTGTCGGATTTGGAAACCCTACTTAGGTGCTACAAAATCATATAATCGAAGGTAATCTTGCAATAAACTTGGAAAAGATTAGGAACAGCTTAGCACACTTGTGAAAATTAACATGGTCACACATAATGGAAAAAAGGGGAAATATGCATGATTCTGCGTGCAAGTGATTTTATTGGAACTTTTACCTTTTCTTTTCTTTCTTTTTTTCTCAATGTTGGTTTTAGGATAATGGGTCGCCCATAAGTGGGAGCCCATTCACATAAGCCCAGTTGTATGCGTGGCGTTAAAACCTATTCCTTACATATCAGTATATATAGGAGTGCTCATGGTTAGGAAAACCCCGATGATGATAGATAGTCACCCTACAATTTAGGTAGAGGTCAGTAGATGTGGTATTATAGGTCATTGTCCGTCAAACTATGGTGTGTCCTCCCGTCCGACAGACCGTAATCTCAACCTCAGGCAGGTCTACTCTCGCTTCCGCCAAGGGAATCGTTCAAGGAGGCACGACCCAGCTGCCTTGCGTGGCAGCTAGTGTCGGGGAGAGGGATGGCGTCGCCCAAACGAGAGGGGATCGACCATCGTGGCCAACCCCATGAGAGATAGGGCCAACCACCGTGGCTGGCCAGCCACAAGAGACGGCGACTAGGGTTTCAGAAACCCTAGCTCCCCCCTCCAACGGGGCAGAAGACTTGTTATGGATCGGTCTGAGTGAACCGGTCCAGACCGGTCTGGTCTGAAAAGTTAGGGTTATGCATCATAACATTTAATTAGTAATATGTTAATCAAATATGTATAATATGTCAATAAAATTAGTATTTTATATTTCTACAGTTAAACATGAACACTAATAACAAATAAACGTTATAATTGGTGATTAATATTTAATGCGTATATTGTTGTACACCAACTCGTTTATTTTTTAAAAAGTATGTATGTCAGAAAAAAAATTAAAAAAGTATATATGTAAAAAAAATATTTAGCAAAATGTGTATTTCCGCAGGTGATAGTAGCCTTTTTCAGAAAAACGCAGGTACCAGTAGCGTTTTTTTTTACATTTTTTTTGAAAAAAAATAAATACAAATCTTAAAAAAAATTTAAAAAATTAAATTAAGTAGATATTTGAATTTCGATTCAAATGATGCAAAAAATATTAAATTTGGACTTACGGATTGACTGTAGGCTCTGCCGTAAGTTGAGATATGAAAATTTGACTTAAAAGAATATAACTCATACCTTGTAAGTCCAAACTGACCACGGTGAACGTCATTTATGTCGTAATTCAATTATCTACCTAGAGTAATGTTTTTGATTTTTTTTGAGTAAGTACATAATTAAATTTCTCACCTAATGCATTTGATTATTTCGGTCAAATTTTAAGACAAGCGATGTTAGGTTACAAAATCATTGTATTTCTAATCAAAAAAATTACTATAGGTAGATAATTGAATTACGGCATAAATGACGTTCACCGTGGTCAGTTTGGACTTACAGGGTATGAGTTATATTTGTTTAAGTCAAATTTTCATATCTCAACTTACGGCAGAGCCTACAGTCAATCCGTAAGTCCAAATTTAATATTTTTTTGCATCATTTGAATCGAAATTCAAATATCTACTTACTGTAATTTTTTTAAGATTTGTTTTTATTTGTTATTATTTTTTATAAAAAAAAAACGTAAAAAAAAACACCCAAAAACGCTACTAACCTACCTATGCAAATGCACATTTTGCTAAATATTTTTTATATATATATACTTTTTTAAATATTTTTTCTGACATACATACTTTTTAAAAAAGATCCGTTTATAGTCTTAAATATTATATTAAAAAATATTATTTAATCATACTATTCAATTTATTCCTATCAATTAAGTCAACTAAGTATTACGGTAAAAGTAATATAATTATATATATACATATATATATATATATATATATATGTGTAGAATTATGACAACTAAGTTTTTTAAGACAATTTCTCATTCCTAATGAGTAATGTCAATTTCATAACTTCCAATGGTCCATATCAAACATATAATTCTCACTCATACATGACATGTCATGTAACTTAGTTTAAAATCTTTCAAAACCTCTCATTCATTCTCCCAATAAGTTACAAAAAATCATTAATCTCTTCTTATTTTCCATGTGCATTTATGATTTTTCTTAACTTATTTTATTTAATGAATTTTATATTTTATTAAAAGCAAGTAGATGCATATATTAAATCTTTTTATTACAAGATAATTTAACATGAAATTAAGGATAATTATATATATTATATATCAAATTTATGAAACTAATAATCACATGTTAATTTTATGTAGATATTTATAATTATGTATGCAAGATAAAATTTAAGGTATGAATAAATTTTAATATAATTTATTCATGCTTTTGTATAACTATTTCTTTTATAAAATATCATTGATATAGTCTACTATAATCAACATATATTACAAATTTTAAAAACAAATATATAAGTTATAATTACTATAACTAATATATATATATATATATTTGTGTGTGTGTGTATGTATGCTAATAGTTTGTATTTATTTAAAAATATACGAAAATAATAGATGTCATAAAATGAATTTTAAAATCACTAGTTAACATCATATTCATAATTATTGACATTTGTTTTTATTATCTAATAATTTATTTTCAAATATGTTTATAAAATAAAAATAATAATTATATTGTATAATATTATAAAAATAAAAATAAATTGAACATTTTTTATTACAAAATGTTAATTAATTATTTATTTTCACATGTATATTTATAATTTTGTGCAAAATATATTTTATGTAGTGAAATTTATATAATACCAAAATACATAATATTATATTTTATGAATATAAATTATGCACTTAATATGTTTTTATATTACAAATTAAATAAATTAATTAAGAAACATCTCGTACCTTATTATAATTTCATTTTTATTATTAAATGAAAGTAAATTTTAAAAATGTTATAAAATATATGTTATATATTTATAGACTCAAATATATTTTTTCAACGAACAAAGCATTAAACTAAATATATAAATGCTATTCTTTTTATACATTTTTATATAAGTATCTAACTCTAATAGAAATCATAAAATTTAAGTTAAAACGTATTCTATGAACATTAAGATATTGTTTTGGAATTTTATGATAACTATCTCTTAATATATTTTGTGAGTTAAGAAAATACAATAGTATTTGTATGATTAAAATTACTAAAATGAGTAACTACTAATGATTCTATCATTTTTATCAGCATAAAACACTAATAAAAGTCACAAAAATATTTAAAAAAAAAAAGATAATTAGCATTGTATCAATATGTTTTTATTATTTTTTCATGTATTTTCAATTAAATTTAAATAATTATACTTCATATTTTTATTCTATTAGTTTTAACATTGTTTAGAAATATGCATAATTGTTTTATATAATATTAAATTAAATTTATCCTTAATTAATTTAAAACATGAAAATTTAATATATATTAAATAAGTTATATAAATTTGATTTAATATATATATATAAGGGAAAACTACCAAACTGGTACCAGAACTTGTGGATGATTAGCAAGTAGGTACCTAAACTTTGTTTTGTAGCAAATAGTCTGTTGAACTTTCTTAAATAAGGAAATAGGTACCTACCGTTAATTTCCGTTAAGAATAAACGGAAAATGTCGCGTGAGGAGCACGTGAGAAGCAAACATGTACCTAAAATTACACGAATGAGCAAGTAGGTACCTGAACCGGTTCAAAAACTAGTTCGGTCGAACCATTTTTTAAAAAAGTAGAGTTTATATACCAAACACATGCATGAGTCAACTCTAGACGTTCTCGGTGCATTAAGAAACACTCTGAGAACGTCTGGAGTTGAGTCATGCATGTGTTTAAATATAAACCCTACTTTAAAAAAGAAAGTGATTCGACCGAACTGGTTCAGGTACCTACTTGCTCATTCACGTAAGTTCAGGTACCTATTTGCTAATTTTCATAAGCTCGTCTACTTAGTTGCTACAAAAAGAAGTTTAGGTACCTACTTGCTAATCACCCACAAGTAAATGTACCAGTTAGGTACCAATTTTGTTTATTGACTAGTTAAATCATTTGACCCTAAACTGAATTTGAATATCTTATTGATTGTGATATTTTATTTGGCATGATAAATGGAGAAGGTAATGCAGTACATGATAAATCAATGCTAAATCATATTGCACTCATTGGGTAACAGTTCCCTTAATAAACTTGGCAAAAGGAACGGTCGAGCCGATAAAAGGCCACAATCCTTCCTCCGAAGCCTAAAGGAGCGAAGATGACCTCTAAAGGGTAAAGCTTAAAGGTCCAAGACCCTTTAAAAAATGGGGCAAGACTATTATACAAAAGCTAAAGCGAAGTTGAAAACAACTATGGTAAAACTTCCTAAAACTTTCGAGCAAGATAGACATCGGAAGAATAGACGAGTATATTCGTAGTCAAACAAAAATCAAGGCTTACGAAACAAAAGGCTTTCATTATATTCAAGGAAAATATCTGAGTCAACAATCAAAAAATAATTACAAGACTTCTTAAATGAAAGAAAAACAAACAAACTCTCATTCATAAATGGGGGATGACATCTCAGCATCCTAAGGGAGAGGAGCAAATCAAAAGAGGCAAGGTGACTTTGCGAGGTTGTAATCCTTCTTAGCACTGCAGGCTCCTTCGATTTGAAGCTCTACATCAACTCGTTCACTTGGGGGCCTGGAGCATCAAGGCCTAGGCTCATTAGGAGTTGTAGTCTCCTTCTTGGCCTCGGGAGCAGCCTTCTCCTCGCCAACAGCAGTAGGGGAGCTTCCTAGGTGTAGCCACTTTCAATGAAGTCTTGAAGATACTTTACCTCCCATAGAGGAAACTTGGGGTCTATCCCCTGAATCTCATTGACTAAGACCCGGAGATAGGTCACCACCTCAGCCTTCAGCACCTCCAAGGCGCAGTCAGAAAACTCCTCAGACTTCTTAAAGTCCTCGACCACGCTCTGGGGATGGGACAACCTTCAACTTTAACTCAAGTTGCTCCTTCTCAGCCCTAAGGGCATCCCTCTAAGCCCAAGCTTCCCTCAGCTCGCCCTGAAGTCGAGTGACCTCTGCCTCCAGCTGAGCGGAATACTTGTCAACTTCCTTGGTCCACAACTCAGCCTGGAGCCTGCAATCCTCGGCGAGCGCTACCTGATCCTTCCTAATCTTAATCCAGGCGAGCAACTCCTTCTCTGTCTCCGCAGACTACCGGCGAGCCTGCTTCGCCAGCTCAGGGGACGTCTCCACCCTCATCTTCAAGTCCTCCACCTCTTCCGGAGTATACCCCAAACTCTGAAACTGCTCTAGCTCGATAAGCAGATCAACCTGCTTATCGGCGAGCTCCCCTAGGATCCGCCCGATCTCCGTCTCCTCGCAGACAAGCTGACAACAAGAAAAAATGGATAAAGTTAAGAGAGATCAAGGAGTTTCAAAAGAGCGAGCAATGAAAGAAATAAAGGGAAGTCTATAAAGCAATAAAGAAGAAAAAGAAACTTACCAAAGAGAGGCACTCAAAATGATACCTCATCACGATCTCGATGTCGTTCAAATCTGAAGGGACCTCTACCCAATCCTGAGGAGGAAGGATTCCATTCAGCAGATGCATGCAAAGGTCTGGGTTACCCCGCAACATCGTTTTATCAGAAATCTCCACCTTCTAGAGACTGTGGCAAGGGGCCTAGAGACCCCTCGGATCTGCCACTTTTGGTGGCTGGAAAAGAGTCACAAAAGGAAAGTACTCCCCAGGAAAGGTAGTCTTCAAAGTGCCCGTTGCGGCACCCCGGGTCAGGACCCTCTTCCGAGCCCAAGCTCCCCTGGAGGAGTTGGGAGAAGCATGATCGGAAGCAGGAGCATCAACCTGCCCAGGGACAGGAACCTCGCTCGGAGGAGAAGAAGATCCCCCGACAGCATCAAGACGCTCCTCGCCAGACGTCCTTGCCCTCTTGGTTGGAGCAAAAACAAAATTCGCCTCATCTGTGACATTCTCTGAAAATAAGCAAAGAGGGTATTAAACCTAAAGGTAAATCAAAAGAAGAAAAAGCAAAAGTCATATCTTGAATAATACCTCTTGGGCGATCGCCAGAGGCAACCCATAATGTTCCTCCTCAGGCCGACGCTTGGCCGCGTGCCTACAAGGAGGAGGAGGTGGACTTAAAGTCACTTGGGCAGCAGACAATCCTGCCTTAGCCTTCTTGGAAAAGAGTCTGAGAAGTTTAGGTCCCCCAGTGTCAACAACACAAAAGCTAGAAAAGGAAAATGGTCAGAAAATTACCCAATTAATAGAGACTGACGCAGACTGATGAATGTTTGCCAACCTAAGTAGTGACTCTTAAGTCTCCGCCATCGAGCGGACCGAACAGAAGTTTGGTTGCTTATGAAGTCGGAAAACGTCATCCATGGAATTCCAGTCACTCCCCGACAGCTCGCCAAAGCTTGGAGGAATATCCCGCTCCGGCTGAGAAAGCTCTCAAGGCACACTACCCTTACAGAAGAAATAATACTTCTTGTAGTTGGAGTTGGTAGCCCAGAAGTCATCCACCAATTGAAAGTGAACATTCCAGTACATAATCCATTAAATTAGTGTAGATTGTAAATCATCACCGAACCAACTAATTTGGTGTAATGGTTTAGAGTAGATATTTTAATAATTAAATAGAATATTATATTAAAATTGGTGCAAGAAGTGGTACGGCCCCAAAGGTTTTTAATATAATATACAAGTACAACATATAATACAATAGGGGCGAAGAAACTTGTATATATTGTATATAACACAGTATACTATAATACAAACTTGTATATATTGTATACACAAACTTGTAATGTTGTATATACAAACTTGCATGTAAGTGTATATATTGTATATACAAACTTGTATATACAATCATATAATACAAACTTGTACATATAATACAGTATTATATATAGTAATGTTGGTTTTCTAATACAGTCATATTCCCCACTAAATTAACTTATTTACTAATAACGTTAAGTTACAACCCCTAACCGTCAGAACCACTTCTAAACCACTGGCCTACGCAAAAGCACAATAGCCATAAGTAGTATATTTTATTTTTTATATATATTCATTGTATTAAGTGTATAAAATGCATATAATTAGTTAAAATGAATGAGTCAATAATAAAAATTAATATTAACAATATAATTAATAATTTATTTAATATCCCTAACCCATAAACGTTCCTTCCTTCCTTCATTTGCAAAGGCTCTCCTCGTCATTTGGAATTTCCCGCGATATGGAAATGTCATCCCCTTCATTATTTAAAATTTCCATTTTCCCGCTTTGTGCATTTATCTTGTCTTCACTTCCGCGAGAGTTTGGGTCTGGGTTCATTGTACAGGAGGCCATAACGACACTGACCCAGGGTCTGGGTTCATTCAGCGGCCATAGCGACACTGAGCAAGGGCCTGGGTCTCAAGCAATCAATCACCCGTCGCCCTATCCCATCCGTATTGAAGAGTTGTTACGGCACTGCAGTTGTTAGTTGTTGTTTCACTGGTTGTGCTTATGTTTGTGCAGGATTTTAAAATACAAAACATAGTCGGCTCATGTGATGTTTAAAATAGTATTCCCTGTCCTGATTTATCGAATGAAAGGTAGAATTCTACACATTGGGTTTGCTTATTGTGTTATGTTATGATTAAAATCAACTGTTATGTTATGCATATGTCTTAAGTGCTCCATTCTTTCTTGAAAACGGGATTGGATACTCAAAGAAGAGAACAAGCATATGAAGGAGGTATGTCGGTTCCCATTATATATACTCTGTTGAATGAAATGAAACTGAAGATACTGGAAACTGTTTGTAATCCTGCCTGCCTTTCATGCTGAAGATACTTTGTTGTCTTTCATGCTGAAATGAAACTGAAGATACTCTGTTGCATCATGTTGTAGGTTACCATAAGTAACCCAACCAGACAAGTTTGCATAAGAAGGGAGATCATTTATTGTCCAAAGTACAACAACATGCATTTGGAAGTTCGCTTTATAGTGTGCATCATATGTTAATGCACCATTCAACCATAACTCGTTGAGATCATCTATCAATGGCTGCACATACACGTCAATATCATTTGTTGGGGCTTTTGGACCAGGAATCAACATTGACAATATGTAATTGGTATCTTGAAGGAAGGTCTCCGATGACACGTTGTAGGGAATCAACACAACCAACCACATGTTATATGGGCGACTCTTGTCACTGTAAGGATCGAACCCATCTGTAGCTAATCCAAGACGTACGTTGCGTGGCTCTGCCCCAAAGGCAGGATTCACGTTGTCAAATTTTCTCCATGCCTCTGTATCCGTAGGATATCATAGTACTCCATCTTTTATTCGGTCTGTAGAGTGCCAGGTCATAGATCCTGCTGTTTTAGGAGACATGAATAGTCTTTGCAGCCTAGAAGTTAGTGGAAAGTATTGGAGTACTTTAACGAGAAGTTTTCCACCCTTTTGCTTAGATTTCTCCGGACTATTCATTCCTCCTGCACTTTCATGACCTTGAAACCATCGTGAATCACCACATATTGGACACGCATTGAGATTGACGTATTCATTTCTAAATAGAATATAGTCATTTACACAAGCATGTATCTACTGATAGTCCAATCCTAATCCGGATATAAATTTCGCTGCCTCATAGTACGACTTAGGCACTGTATTCTCATGTGGCAGTACTTTACTCAGCATACGAAGTAACTTATCTGCGAACTTGTTAGAAACCTTGTACAGGGCCTTTAGATGCAGCAGTTCCACTAAGAAAGACATCTTGCTGTAGGATACACACCCTGGGTGGGTATAAGCCTTTCTCACAATCTTCTAAAAGCTTATAAAATGTCCTAGCCTCTTCATTGGGTTCCTCACCTTCATCACGACTCATACCACCCAATCCATCAGTTATCATATCTTCCATTTCTTCACGAGACGTGGCAGCCCTCCTGTTAGTAATGCTTTCTTTGAATTCTTCTCTATGGTCCACCCATGTAGTGTAACTTTGTAGTATTTCATATCTTTCCAGATGCAACTTCACCGTACTTCATCCCTAACAAAGACATACCAACACAATTATTGCATGGACAGTAGATTCTCCCATCCCATGACGCACACAAAAAGGTAAGGTCCAAGAAAGAGGTAACACCTGCCTTATATTCCTGACTTTGTCGATGTTTGGTCATCCAACTTTTATCCATCCTTAATGAGTCTCTGTTTAGAAATGAGAGAAGATTAAAACCAATATTACAACGTATCATGTAAGTAGACACTACAGTTTTCCACCCACCAAATGTTTTACATCTGCGTTGTCTAGAAAAGGGAATTAATAATTCTGTTACAAAACTGATATCCTATGCATAGTCTTTGTTTAAAAGCAGTTGTTAACTGTTGTATTATTATGTTGATAGAAGATTTACCCGAACCCATGATAATTAACCAACTTTCTTCAACATCAAATTCAGTAAATTCTGGTACTGTAACTGAGCAGCAATCGTACAGTGTGTATACACTTAATCAAACAATCAAATAGACAATTTGTTCAGAAACACAACAGAAATTGGGAGAAACTGACACATTTTGTTATGTCTACATTCGACAATCGCCTTCGTACGAATTGGTTGCTTGAGACACACACACACAGTCACTCAATTCGTTAACCGAAAAAATAAGTTGCTCCTTACTTGATGTACACATAATGAAAGACATTGACAACACAAGTGAATTTCACGGTCAGTAGCTCAAAAAATTAGAGGTCGATTCAAAATTTGACGAGGAAACCGTACCTTTTCGTAATGCTGCAGGAAAAAGGATAAAGATGCATGGAAGTTATGTGAAGGTTGTCTCAGGATGAAGGTTGTGAAGGTTGGATAGATCGGTTGTGAAGTGAAGTGAAGGCTGTCGTAAATAAGGTATGTGCAAAGCAGCTTCGATCAATTTGTCCTGGTGTAAATACAGTGAGATTGTTTATGGAATAAGTTCAAAGTGAAGGTGTCGGGGTGATTCAGAAGTCTCGGCTAGGAAACGGCTACGTAGGTCATCTGCTTCAGTTGTTGGTCAAATCCGGATAGTTCTGTTAATTTGACACGTTGGTAGCTAAATTAGTAACGGCTAACTAAGTTTTACATATGCACTTACTACGACGTTGTTAACAGTTATATTACATCAACAAATGTTGACAGTAAAACAATGAATCATAAATAACACTCATCAGTGATGTTGTTGATGTACATTACCCTCGTATACGTATTTGTCAAGTATTTTTTTGGGACTGACACAACTAGTTGCGGCAAAAGGACACACTAAAGAGGTTTTTCAGCTATGACAAAACTCCCGACTCAAAACCAACTCTATTACCTCGAACAATTGTGTTAAAACAGAAAATGCTTATTAACAACGACTACCTAGCAACAACACAATATTTTCGTGGTTGTTGAGGCAGATTCTTGTAGTGGCTCCCTCCCCCTCCCTTCCTCTCTGAAGCCCAACAACCCATTCTTCTCCCTTTTTGCCGCAGTCTCCCTCATCTAACCCTCCATTCCTTGCAGAGTAGTAGTCAACATCCTCGCAGTAGCCTTCTCTGTATTCGCCGCTTTTTCCTTGTCGTCCTTGTCGTAATGTCTGCTTCCTCACCGTCGGACTTTCCGTAGTGTCTCCTTACTTGTCGTTGTCGTTTTTTCCTCTTCGTGTCTGCTTCCGCCCCGTCGTGAAGAACCTTACCGCAGCCGCGACGAGGTATGAAACCACTGCTTATTTTTACTTGGTTTTGTATTTTAATATCGTGCCTAATATTTGTGCATATATATTTGAATTTATTAGAGAATGATTATTAAAAAATACTGCGTAGAAAATATTAATTGTTAAAAAATAAAAATTTATACTCTTTAATTGTAGTGTAATCATACCACGTCAGTCGTTTGGCTAAAATGTCCTCAACGTTGGTATGTTGGACCAATCGGTACTTTGGGGACAAGATCAACATCGTTCCTTAGCTCTGAGTGGGAGCGAACAAATCACATTTAGATGTTTAAATTTAGAGGAAAATATAATATCAGAAGAGGTTAAAGTCATTGTGCAAGTTGTTAGTTTATGGGATGTGGTTATTATGTCACATCCCAAGCTTGATTTAAGTTGCTGACGACATTGTGGAGCGTTGACAACCCGAGACACACACGTTTCATCTCAGACATGGGGAGATGACAATCACTATTGAGGATGTAGCTGTGTTACTAGGTCTACGAATACACGGAGGGGTCGTAAGTGATGACTATGCACCTGAGGAAGACATGGTTGTTGTGTGTCTGGAATTCTTGGGCCTGCATCTACAAGGTCATAAAGTAATTTTGTGAAGATGAATACTTTACGAAAAAATCGTCTTCAACCCAGTCTTACCACCGAACAACAAGTGAGAACATTCATGTTGATTATAGTCGTGGTGTTCTGTTTACAACGACAAAGAAAGATAATGTGTCGTTGATTTATTTGCCCCTAATGCGAGATTTAGAAAGAGCAACACAGTAGAGTTAGGGTTCAACTTTGTTGGCAGCTACATACCGTGGACTGTGTGAGGCATATAAGCTTAACGCGATGATATTCTTCGGTTGTTCATCCTAGCGACGCTTGAAAAAGTACGTGTCTGACCTCCAATAAGTTAGTTTGACTAATTCAGACAATGATAATGCCTCTGCGCCTTTCAAGACACCGTTAAACACTTCCACCAAATTCGTAGTCATGTTTCCATATCAAGCTCCTCCATCGTACGCAATGCTCATCTCTCAATAGGTATGTTGGATATACAATCACAGTACTTTCCATCATGGAGAGTTAATATATTAGCATACTAAACATCAAACTTACTTTTATCAGGGGTACTGACCATTATGTACAATTATTTTTCAGGATTACGCTTTTGAAGCTGTGGTTGATATTACTCGCTAGATGACGTGCACAAAAGTGATGTGTTCCAATACCATATTGAGCATATAGATTCTCGATCGCATTAATTATTGCTCTGTGACTATCAAACATTAGACAAACAAATTGATCGTTCATTACGTTATCACGTAGATGTTGCAAGAACCAGTTCCAATTCTCGTTTATCTTTGCGTCTGCAATACCAAATGTCAAATGATAGATATCGTTGTTAGATTCATGCGATATGACTACTAGCACTTTTCCATTATATTTCCCATACAAATGTGTTACATCTATACTTATAAGTGGTTAGCAATGGACAAATCCTTCAATGGTTGGACCAAATTACCAAAACATCATACCAAATGTAGCTACTTGAGTTTCTACATTTACTCTATTGGGCATAATATCATAAACTGTCCTACGGATATAGATGACAGTAGTCGCGGGAAGTTTACAAAGGCTTGTTCGTGTGTTACGTATAAAGACTACAACACTACTTGTTTGGCGTACCACGCCTTCAGATATGAAATTTTCGAACCAAACTCATCCTCCACCATCAACTGGATTACTGAAATTTTCAGCCCAGTGTCAACTAAAACTGAATTTCTGATCAAAGACGCTATGAACTTTCAATTGATGTTTGGGTGTCGTTCAATGAAGACTTAATTCACACATGTATGTGGAGAATGCAATTTTGATATTCTCCACAATCCAGTATGCTTAAAAAGACTTCCTCTCAATGACCAGTGACAGTTTATGGGATCAACTTTACACTTGAAGACAATTACTTTTGGATTGGATGACTCACCAATGCAAACCTTAGAATTAGCTATGTGCCATCTCCTCACAGCTGCAGATAACTCATCCTTATTACTAAACTTCATGTTTGTATGTAGGAAACCTTCAGTCGACAGTTCGTAAACATCCATACACCACTCATTTGTTGATTGAAAGTTGTCAATCTAATTTTCAGCAGTGAGTTGCATCATTTGCATGGAGTGGGAGCTACTTCCACCATCGACATCTCCATGTACATTGTTAGAATTCTCGCCAACCTCAAACACCTCTTGGTTGTCTTCATCAATGTGACCCGTAAAATGCTCAATATATGAATCTTCTTCATTTATCCAAGCATCTAAGAGTGCATCAACCTCGTCATCTAAGAGATCATACATGTGACCATGCAAAATATTCACTCTCTCATGACTATTAGTAATGTTTGGCATCAAGTTGACACCTCTAGTCACGCTGAATACAATAAAGTAAGTTGCACCGCTTAATTGTAGAGCGAAAGAAAATGCAATTTGTGATCGAATCTGTACAAACTTACAAAGTCCATAAGTATCTGTAAATTTATAGGAAATTTTAATGGGCCTAGCTTCAATATCATGTCAATCGTACTCCATATATATAATTTCCTTTAAGAGGAGGAAGTGTAGAAAACCTTAGGTACGTAATTAAGTTTGAATTTTGAAATACCTTTATCAAATTTCAAAGATTGTTGATGTTGTAGCTAGGTTATGTATGTATATGCTGCTAGATGATATTGTTAATTAATATTGTTGGATTGACAGGTCATGGTTCCCCTTAAGTTCATTGATGAACTAACCAACCTGGTAAAGAGCAATGTTATCCCCATGGATCGGATTGATGATGACGTGGAAAGAATTCTTTCAGTAAAGTTCATAATGGGCCTTTTTGAAAACCCTTTGGCTGACACCAACATCATTTAGGGCTGACAATTTCTGACACGACACGATCTGCTTTAAAGCGTATATGGGTTTGACCTTAATGGATCCCGTGTCTAAACAATTCTTATACGTTTAGACACGATTATTAATCGTGTCTAAACAACTCAGATCTGCGGATATCTGTATAAACACGATTAAACACGATTAACTATTCATGTCTAATCGTGTTGTGTATACATGTGACACGTTTAGACACATTTAAGTATAATAATAATAATAAAATACTCACTTACTTTTTAATATTGAACTATGAAGACCTTACTTTGTATATTTGAATTTGTGTATATATGTATTTGTGTATATATCTGCTTTAAATCGTATATGAGTTTGACATTAACGGATCCTGTGTCTAAACAACTCTATACGTTTAGACACGATTAAACGGCTTATACGTTTAGACACGAGACATGTTTAGACACGTTTAAAATTTACCCGTTTAGACACGAGACATGTTTAGACACGACACGATTATGACACAACACGATTATGACACAACACGATTATGACACGACACGACACGATTGCCAGCCTTAAACATCATCAATGAGCAAGGGAGCAAGGTGATCATTTACTTTTAGTAGAAGTAGAGAAGGGAAATAAATTGCACAATTTTATTTTTTAATTATAAACAGTGAACACACTGAACCGGGTCCGGCCGAGTTGGACCATCCGAACAGAAACCGGCCCTCGCAGGTTCGAGGACCGGTCCAGTTATGATAACAGTGGTTATATATATAAAAATATGTTAATATATATTTTTAATGTATATATATTATTATAATAAATAATAAGAAGTTTGTATTTTTTATATATTTATTTAAAATGTTTTATGTTACAAAGTACAAGTAATAACTAATAATTATAACAGCAGTGAAAGGAAAAGTTAAACTTGGATCATCTTCCTTACATATTACAGTGCAAACCTATAAATCACGTGTCACATCCATTGACCACCGAAACTGTCCGGCAAACTTACCATGGAACGATGAACGAAGATAGCTATCTAGGGTTAGAAGTATTATATATCGAAGGAGAAAACTATCGAGAGAGAAAGTGAAGATAGTAGAATAAGAAATAGAGTTAATTACCTCAACCGTTACTTATGTTTGGCCCATGTGATTAAAATTTTACTCATTTTTTTTGGTGTAGCTGAAACGTTACTTAAGTTTGAACATGTGACTGAAAGGTTACTCCGTGAAGTTTCCGTCAAATCTTACCGTCTAAATGTCACGTGCACAGCACATGACCCAATTAAAACGATTTGAAGTCAATTGAAAGGACAATTATGCCCTCCTGTCACTTTGCAACGTTTCCCCCTCGTTTGATAATCATCTACACACTCCAACTTCCTATCAACTCCCATTTCCCTCCAACCGAAACTTGCATACCTCCTTCCGCCCCGATAGTGTCGATTTTCAGCACGGAAGGAACCCTCCTCAGTGACATTGCATTTCGGAACTGCAACTGGAAGTAAGTTTGTGTTTTTGCTTCGATTGAACTTCGGTTTGTGTAGCTTTTCGCATTCTTTCTATTTTCGGACTTGGGTTTGTGTTCTTCTACCCTGTTTCACTTCGTTAATCTTCTATTCGATTGAACATTAGGGCTTTGATGGTTTGTGGTACGAAAAGATGAAATTGCTGCATAATATGTTCGTATTTGGGCGTGTATTCAATTTCGAGCTCTAAGATTTGGTTGTTTTCCGTGAAGATAGTGGGTGGTGGTGATGGTTCTGCTGTTAAATTGATGAAGTGTGCAGTAATCGATTGAACACACTTGATGAAGTGTGTTGTTAAATTGATGAAGTTAATTGATGAAGTGGGTGAGAGTGACGAGAATGAGATTGAACAAATTAGTTTTTTAAATGTTTAATTTTCTTTATGTTGGTGGATTAATTATAATAGTTGGTCTGCTGCATTGAAGCTTAGTGGTGAATTAGTTGTGAAATTAGGGTCCAATTGTTTAGGCATTTATCTCAGTATGAACATGGAGGTATTTTCTGGGATTAGTGGTATTTACCTCAAATAGCAATTAGTGTATGTGATGTGTATTTTCTGGGGAAGCCAGCAAAAATTAGCCTTATGCACATTATATAGAGGTGGAGGAAAATTGGAGAGCAATAGTTAGATGCTAAACTGATGCTGGTGACAAGAGGGTATTGTTTGTACTTAAAGAACTGCTACTTTTAGTCTTTTTGGCCTCTATTGTAATCTAGAAATTATAAGACCTATTATGTTCAAAATTTTAATTTTCGTGTGATTTTTTTATAGATGTATCGATCAACAGAATTTAAATGCCTCCTCAACAAAAGAATCTCACTTAACCTATCAGGAGCTCGGCAGTAGTCAGGAGATCGATCAAACATCAAGCTTGTTTATGTAAATCTATGCTCCCATATGGTATGGACTCGTCCTTTCATACTCAAGAGCGTTAATGGTTTTGGATTAGCCCCTCAAGACGGTCCTTCTAAAGAGAATCGAGTTCATTTTGTACTTCCATATTTTGTTAGTTATGAAGGTCTGTTTTAACGGAACCTATTTTAGGATTATAGGATGGATTATGTTTTGAGATGTATTTTGAATTCTGGATTTTGATGGATTATTATGGATTCTGTGTTTTCGGATGTATTCTGTATTTTAGTAACGGTTGGGTAACAAAATGTCCAAACTTAAGTTACCTTTTAATCACAGTTCACAAACGTAAGTCACATTTTAATCACAATTCACAAACTTAAGTCACCTTTTAATCACAGTTCAGAAAAGATAACACTTCATTTAACAACATGTCCACAAACATAAGTCACCACCTTCGCAAAATACACATTGTTCTTCATCCTTCAGTTACAAACAAAGGTACAACTAACTTCTACTAATTCTTCGCAATTGAACTTAGAACAAAAACAACAACAACAATAATTACCAAGACTGCAACTAACTTCCGATTGGGTTGACTTTCAAGAGCTCGAGTTTTCGCAACATCCAATTGTTCTTTCAAATGTTTCTCTATTTGTTGAAATTGCATCACTGCAATCCGACCGTAAGGGCACATAGATGGATCTTCCCAGTCAAAAAAACCACATACAGGGTTCTGTACAGACTACAAAAGAAGAAACAACAAACAATTACCTCAGATTTGACGATTTAAGGTTCGAAAATAAGGTTTACGGTTCAAATTACTGAAGCAAAACGAATTAGGGTTGCCAATTAGGGTTACCCACTGTCAAATTACCTCAAAATTGGGGCAACCATGGAATAGGCGTGATAAATTTTGCCACGTACCAGTAGTTCTTCTCAATTGGGTTCTTCGGTTCTTCCTTGTTCTAACATCTCTTCGCGCTCAAACTTCTCCATACCTAAGAATCAGTTGTTGTTAAGTAGACAAGCTGTTTAGGGTAGTTTGAGAACTTCAAATTACAACTACATCACGTGACAAACACATGTCACTACTTAACGGGAAGAAATAACGGCAGGTAGGTGATAGTAACGGTTCAGTCACATGTGTCAACTTAAGTAACGGTTGAGCTCAAGTTTGAACAGTTCAGTCACATTGTCAAACATAAGTAACGGTTCAGGTAATTAACCCTAAGAAATAACAAAATTCTGTTATGTATTTAGTAATCGTATAATGAGCAGTAAATCAACTATATATAGTAGTTTGTAACAGAATATCTAACTAACTATTGATGTTAGTAGCAATATATATTCTACATACTTCTACATTCTCCTTCAACTATAACTTCTTCTTTCTTTTGATTCTTTTCTTCCTTCCCCTGACTCTCGGAACACGTCCTTAATACCATATTGATGCATCAACGATTCATGCTACTGTCTGCTCAAAGTCTTTGTTAAAAGGTCAGCAATATGATCTTTGGTTGCAACATAAAACACACTGATTGTGTCATTCAACACCCGTTCTCGAATGAAATGACAATCAAGTTCAATATGCTTGGTACACTCATGATACATCAGGTTCTTGGAGAGCTGCCTTGTTGTCACAAAATAGTCGAACAGGAGCAGAGCAGTAGACTAATAACCCATATCATGAAGCAGTTTTTTCAACCAATCTGCTTCAGCTATTGCCATAGCCATGATTCGATACTCGGCTTCAGCACTCGAGCGAGAGGGATCTCCTTGAAAACTTCTTCAACTAAGTCCCCTTGCAAGAATGCACTGTTACCATCCATTTGACATATATTCCAAGAGTTGGCAGCAACTAAGGCAAAAAAGCAACCGAACCGTAGTCATTTTTGCAACCGGTGAAAAGGTTTCTTCAAAATTTGTCCCTTATTGTTGAGTGTAGCCTTTTGCGCCTAAACGAGCTTTGTACCGGTCTAGAGTTCCATCCGAATGAAACTTGAATTTGTTCACCCATTTGCAGCCCACAACTTGTTTATCGGGTGGTAAATCAACAATTACCCATGTATCATTCTCTTGCAAAGCTTCGATCTATATTTGAATAGCACAAACCCAATTATGATCTTTAACTGCTTCTCGAAATGTCATCGATTCAGTAAGTTTTTCAGACTTACTAAGATAGCTACGTAGAGTGGGAGACAAATGATCATATTTCACAAAGTTGCCAATAAAAAATGGAGATTTGGACCTGATTGTGGGAGTAACAAACTCTTGTGTCCATATGGTAGGTTTAGATGTTCTGGTCGAACGGCGTGTGTCTGCATTATGCCGCACCTCTTCACGTATCTCTTCAACACCATCAACATCTGCAGAATGCGAAACTCTATTTGCATTACCACAACATCTGCATCTCCATCGGTTGGTTCTGCAGAATGCAACTCTTCTGTAGTAGGAACTCCATTTTGAATGACCGGATCATCAACTGAATGATTCAGATATGATTGAAATTAATCCAGATTAGTAGATGATATTAACTCAGAGGGAAACATCCGAGAAATTTCAGCTTTAGGCACACTGAAATAAAAAATCTTCTCATTGAATATTATTTCACGACTAACATGAAACACAGAATCATGGAACTGCATAACAATGTATCCTTTTTGAGTTGATAAATAACATGCCCTCTGGGTCTGGGCCTCCTTAAGTTCAGCCTCCGGGCGAGCCCTAGCAGCCTCCACCTCGGCTAAGTGCAGATGAAGAGCCTCAAACTCCTGAAGGGCGACCGCTGCATCAACCTCCCTCTTCTTGACGTCAGCGAGGAGCCTCTCCCCCTTCTTGAAGTACTCATCTCGAGCACTTTCCACTAGGAAAACTGCTGAGTCGACAGTCGACTTCATGACCTCCATATGCCCAGGAGAGAACCCCAGGCTCTGATATTGCTCCAGCTCGATAAGCAGGTCAGTATGCTTATCGGCGAGCTCCCCGACGACCCGACCGATCACCACCTCTTCTCGAACGAGCTGGCAACAAAGGAAACAATAGACAATGATGTTAGTCTATGAAAAATGCAAGTAATACAAAACCACAACAAAGGTTTAAAGTCTTACCAGGGCGACTCGTTCGAAGTGCGTCCTCATCATCCTCTCGATGACGGGCAACTCCGAGGGAACCTCAGAACGATCCCTGGGAGGAATTATTCCCTCCAAGAGTCGCATGCATAAATCCGGGTTCCCCCGGAGAGACTTCTTGTTGGAGACCCCTGTCTTCGAGAAATCTCCGTTGGGGATCCAGACGCCCCGTGAATTGGCAGCTTTGGGCGCCTAGAACAAGCCCACCAAGGGGCAGTACTCCCCAGGGGGAGTCTTCGAAGAACCGGGGGCATCAGACCCCTTCTTCTGGGCCTCGGATTCCTTAGGAGGAATGGAGGCTGAGGGCTCAGGAGGAGTAGGGGTCGCCGGGATCACGACCAGAGCCTTCTCCTTGGGGGCAGCAGGACCCTTAGGAGACAAAGGACTCTTGGGAAGAGCAGGGCGCTCCTCGCCTGAACCCCTGACCTTCTTGGCAGGGGGAGGAGGGGAGTCCTGAGCCACGTCAGCAGCGGGCTTCTCTGCAAAAATTAAGTGAATACATCAAAATCCAAAAACTTAAGGCGTGGAAATAAAGAAGGTACAAGTAAAATAACAATATACCTAGTTGGCGGGGGCCAACGATGGCCGAGGGACGTTCCTTCTCAGGCTTCCTCTTGAAGGAACGCTTAGAAGGAGGAGGAGGAGGGTTCAGCGACGCCTGGTCCGAGGACAGCCCCGCCTTACCCTGGTCATCGAAGAGACCCATGAGTTTTCGGCCATGGTTGCCTATAACCAATAAAAAGAAAAGAGGTTAGAAGAATTACCCAATCAACAAGAAGTGGCGTGGCCTGATGAATGTCAGCCATCTCGAGCATATTCTCAGTAGTCTCTGTCACTGAGTGGATGGGGTGAAAACTGGAGGACCTATGCAACCGGAACAAGTCGTCGATGGCGTTCCGGTCGCTCCCCGACAGCTCGCCCAAGGAAGGGGGAATATCCCTATCCGGATGAGACAACTCCCAGGACACCCCCCCTTATAGAAGAAGTAGAACTTCTTGTAGTTGGAGTTGGTGGCACGGAAGTCGTCGACCAACCGGATATGGACGTTCCAGCTCCACGCATCGCCTCTCCATTCTTCAATCTTTGGCCAACGAGACTGGAAGTGGTGGAGATGATTCACTCTGACGGCCAATCGGAAGAAGCATCGGAACAAGGCCAGTGAATACGTCCATTCTTGACGTATACACAGGAACTTGAATCTGACCCACATCCTAATGGCGTTGGGTACGAGCTTAGTAGGATGTATCCCATAATACCGGTACAGCTCCTGCAAATCCTCGCAGAGAGGAAAACACAACCCGGCATCGACCTGGGCCGCATAAAGGCAAACCTCTCCGCCGCGAGGGTAATGCAGTCCCAGGCCCGGGTACCTGGGGGCATCCACTTCACTAAGACCACCGATGGAGACTAGTGTCTTAAAATAAGCCGGCTTCAGTTCGTTGGGCTTGACATCTACTTACAAATTCAGATATGGCAAGAACAATATGAAAACAAGAAAAACATGGGATACTCTAAGAACAGAACAACAAAACAAATTATTTACCTTTTGGAGAAAAGATGGGCGTGTGGGTTTCCGGGCCATCCACGACCACAGGCGTGGCTGCGGACCTTCCAATATCAGGTTGCCTCTCAGCCGAGGCTGGTGTAGAACCGTCCGTGATTAACCGGGGCCATTTGCATTTTTCGGCACCTTAGGGTTCGAAGAAGAAGGCATGTTGGCCGTCATCTTTGTCTTACCGGTCGATTGGTTACGGGTGGCCATGGATGTTTCTAAGTTGGCAGGTTGGAAGATTGACAAAAGGAAGAAGAAGGTTGCAGAAATTGAAATCGAAAAACAGAGAGAATGCTCTAAAATCTGAGGGAATGGAAGCGTAAAAGACAAAAGAATGGAACTGCTGTCCCTTATATAGACAAAAAAGGAGTAACCGCCACATACATAATCGAAATAACGCAGAGAATGATTACACCTTTTGGGTAAAAATCGAAGCAATGTCAGAATTTTAAGAGACACCTCGGGGAGACAAACGGTCGGCCAGTGCAGAAAACTGCCAGACTACCCTTGGGTTACAGAATATTAAATGACAGGCGTGCTTCAAGTGACCGTTCGACTTCTGAATGACTGTGCAATTATTAAATGCTAAAGTCCATTAGGCAGACAAAGTGATCGTCAACGCACTAAATAGGCCTTTTTGGGAAATCCTTTTCAAAGGCAATGATCGCCTAATAGCAAAGGGTAAACCCTCATAAACCTAGACTGCCTAGAGTGATCACCAAGAAGGAATAAAATATTGAATATTTCTTCAGCCCTGAACAATGGAACGACTGATCGCCAAACAAGCATGAAGTGTCCATAAAGGTATGAACCACAGAAAAAGACAAAGAAAACCAAATCTAAATGTCACTATCTCAAACCCTACCAATGAATCAAGCTCGACTGAAAAAACTTCACTCAAGCTTCAGGGGCAAATGTTGGGTATTGATAGTGACAACCCAATAAGGAAAATGCCTCGGAGGCCCAATAACCATGGAGGGGGTAAAACCAGGTTATTCGAACTGGACCGGTCTATGCTAAAGTCAATCTGGTCCGCAATAGAGTGACCCAAGATCGAGCCCAAGTTGATATGGACGCCAAAGTCTCCATAGCTGGTCGTCATTCGTCACCAAGTCGCGAACTCCTACTGCTCGCCCTGAAGAGAGCCTTACCTCTCTCCTATGGTCCCACCAACCGTTAATAAAGATATGGCCACGATATCCCGCATATCTCGGGCACATATTCACTAAATATTAGATACGGTAACTGCAATATCTCGTCGTAACCGCAATATCTACTATCCAAATCTTCAACAACACAATATTCACGAAGATACACAGTTACCTTCTACGGTTTGGTCTCTCCTACTCTATAAATACCTTTGCTTTACATACATTCATTACGTTTTGAGCTATACACACACATATACTCATTTAAGCAACGGAGAGGGACCCAGAGACACCCCCTCTGTTGCGATACCCTACCTGCAAGTTTACTGGAGCTAAGGCGAGAGCATCATTCATCCGTCATCTGGCATTTAATTCATTGTCAGATCAGCATTCAGGAGATTACGATCTAATAAGACTCTCACAAATGTCCTTGGTTTTACTGAATGTGCATAAACATAAAAAGTGTGTTAAAAGAAACACAAGTATTATCCAAATCCAAATAATTAGTAGAGTAATGAGAGGTGTTGCAGATAGAATATTGGGATAAGTATAGTTGGGTTATTTTTTACATGCATCGAGGTCAAGCATTTGCATGATCATGAAAGTAATGTTTACTCCAGCAACTGCAGCATTTAATTCATTGCTAGATCAACATTCAAGAGATTACGATCTAATACGACTCTCACAAATGTCCTTGGTTTTACTGCATGTGCATAAACATAAAAAGCGTGTTAAAAGCAGCACAAGTATTATCCAAATCCAAATAATTAGTAGAGTAATGAGAGGTGTTGCAGCTAGAATATTGGGATAAGTATAGTTGGGTTATTTTTTACATGCATCGAGGTCAAGCATATGCATGATCATGAAAGTAATGTTTACTCCAGCAACTGCAAATGGATACTCCCACGCTGCTCGCTTCCCTCCTTGCTTTTTCATTAGCCGCTGATAAGATATCTGAAAACATTTCACGAGTTGAATCATTCAAAAAACGTATTTATTTAGTAGTTGCAAAAAATGTTTTACGTAATTGGAACCTTACAAAAAATGTTTTTGCTAAAAATAACAGATTTTCAAGGGAAATGAATCTTGGTCCCTTGTTCATAAGATAAGAAGATTGCATCATCATTATGCAACTACCGAAACTGACTAGCAAACTGGATTATGAATATAACGAGAAATGGGATTCTTAGGGTCATAATGTAACCTAAAATCAGTTGATGGGTCTCTTCCCTGCTACTCCATATCTTTCCATTGATCGGATATTAGACCATGAAGTTGTTGATAATCTTGAAGGAAGCTTCGGAAGGTACAGTAGGTCTTCACATGACAAGGTAAGATCTCTAAGCAGAGGAGAAAGATGATGAATGCATGAGAAAGATGATGAATGCAAGGATTTGTGACAACTTTTTGATTGTCTAACTGAACCACCAGATTGTGGAGCTTTGGGTCAAGAGAAACTTGTGCTGCGATTGTGGAAATTTCATGTTCGGGGAGTCCATACAAATGGGGAAATAGGTGAGGCGTGGGGAAATAGGAGAGAGGCTCATGTTTAAGGGCATAATGGTCTTTTCAAATGTATAAATTAGTTAAACAGGGGTCACGTGTTACGCACATGCAAATTTGACGGAAAAATTGACGGTTCAATAACAGATTAACCATTTAATCACATTGTAAAAAACATGTGTAACCATTAAGTCACATAGCAAAACCAATTAATCACATTTTGAAACATGTGTAACCATTCTGCACAATGGTCAAACATGTGTAACCAATTAAGTAATTAACCCTAAAAAATATAACTCAGACCCTGTAAGTCCAAACTCACCACGGTTAACGTCATTTATGTCGTAATTCAATTATCTACCTAGAATAATGTTTTTGGATTTTTTTTTATTAGAAATACATTCAATTTTTTAACCTAACATCGTTTGTACCAAAATGATTAAATGCATTAGTTGAAATTTTTAATTATATACTTACTCGAAAAAATTTAAAAAAAAAATACTGTGTGTAGATAATTTAATTACGAATTAAAATACGCAAACTAGACGTTAATTGTTTTTACATTTAGACTGACTGTATAATACGATACGTAAAAAGCTCTACACGATACAAAAAATTGAAATTACATTTAATTTTTTAACCTAACATCGTTTGTACCAAAATGATTAAATGCATTAGTTGAAATATTTAATTATATACTTACTCAAAAAAAATAAAATAAAATTACAGTGTGTAGATAATTTAATTACGAATTAAATTACGCAAACTAGACGTTAATATTTTTTACTTTTAGACTGACTGTATAATACGATACGTAAAAAACTCTACACGATACAAAAAATCTAAATTACATTCAATTTTTTAACCTAACATCGTTTGTACCAAAATGATTAAATGCATTAGTTGAAATTTTTAATTATATACTTACTCAAAAAAATAAAAAAAAATTACAGTGTGTAGATAATTTAATTACGAATTAAATTACGCAAACTAGACGTTAATTTTTTTACTTTTAGACTGACTGTATAATACGATACGTAAAAAACTCTACACGATACAACAAAATCTAAATAGTGATTTAAATAAGAAATTTACTGTTTAAACAGTTAAATAACTATTTAGATTTTTTTTGTATTGTATGTAGAGCATTTTACGTATCGTATTATACGGTCAGTTTAAAAGTCAAAAATTAACTCCTCGTTTGTGTAATTAAATTATCTACTATAATATTTTTTTATTTTTTTTAGTAAGTATATAATTAAATTTCTCATTTAATGCATTTAATCATTTCAGTCAAATTATAAAAGAAACTATGTTAGGTTAAAAACCACTGTATTTCTAATTCAACAAATTACCCTAGGTAGATAATTGAATTACGACGTAAATGTCGTTTACCGTGGTGAGTTTGAACTTACAGGGTCTGATTTATATTTGTTTTTAGTCAAATTTTCATATCTCAACTTACGGCAGAGCGAACAGTCAATCCGTAAGTCCAAATTTAATATTGTTTGCATCATTTGAATCACAATTAAAATATCTACATACTACAATGTTTTTTTAATTGTTTTTCAATAAATACATAATTTTATTTTTAATTAAATATCGAGTCGTCAAAAAAATAAAAAAAATTAACGCCACTCAGGGGTTGCGTTTTTGGTATAACACTACCACGAGTAGTGTTTTTTTGTAAAAATACAAATAAACCCGACTTGTAGTAGAGTTTATGCATAGTTTGCTAAATATTTTTTTCGGATATATAATTTTCTAAATATATTTTTAAAAAATTTTACTTTTTGAAAAAATTCCAAACATTGCATTTTCATACTTTTTTCCTTATAATAATAAACAACCAATTGTGATAGTCCATGATTATGAACCCGACTGGTCGACGACAACTTAACGGAGACTAGTGAAAGAGTTTTTTAAAAAAGTAGGCACTGTGCCAAAAGTTTTTGAAAAAGTAAATATACTGAAAAAATATTTAGCAAAATGTATATAAGCGCTACTGGGGTTACCGTTTTTTACAACGTGCGCTACTTTGAATAGCGTTTTTTAAAAAACGCTACTTGGGGTAGCGTTTTTATGAATTTCGCTACCCTTAGTGTTTTTTTTTACTTTTTTTGACGATTTGATGTTTAATTTAAAAAAAATAAAAAAGTACTAACAAATTTTAAAAAATTAAAGTAAGTAGATGTTTTAATTATGATGCAAATGATGCAAAAAGTATTAAATTTGGATTTACGGATTGACTGTAGGCTCTGCCGTAAGTTGAGATATGAAAATTTGACTTAAAAATATATAACTCATACCCTCTAAGTCCAAACTGACCACGGTGAACGTCATTTATGTTGTAATTCAATTATCTACCTAGGGTAATATTTTTGAATAGAAATACAGTGATTTTGTAACCTAACATCGATTGTCTTAAAATTTGACCGAAATAATCAAATGCATTAGGTGAGAAATTTAATTATGTACTTACTCAAAAAAAATAAAAAAACTTAAAGTGAGTAGATAATTTAATTACAAATTAAATGACGCTAACTAGACGTTAATTATTTGCTTTTAGACTGACCGTATAATACAATACGCAATTTACTTCGTATTATACGGTCAATCTAAAAGCAAAAAATTAACGTATAGTTAGTGTCATTTAATTTGTAATTAAATTATCTACTCACTTTAATTTTTTTGATTTTTTTTAGTAAGTTTAAATTTCTCACCTAATGCATTTGATTATTTCGGTCAAATTTTAAGACAAGCGATGTTAGGTTACAAAATCACTGTATTTCTAATCAGAAATATTACCCTAGGTAGATAATTGAATTACGACATAAATGACGTTCACCGTGGTCAGTTTGGACTTAAAGGGTATGAGTTATATTTTTTTAAGTCAAATTTTTATATCTCAACTTACGACAGAGCCTACAGTCAATCCATAAGTCCAAATTTAATATTTTTTGCATCATAATTAAAATATCTACTTACTTTATTTTTTTAAAATTTTTTAGTATTTTTTTTATTTTTTTTAAATTAAACATCAAATCATCAAAAAAAGTAAAAAACATAATAAAAAAAACACCATTAGGGCGTAGCGAAATTCATAAAAACGCTACTCCAACACTACCCCTAGTAGCGTTGTTTGAAAAACGCTAAAAAACGCTACTCCCAATAGCTTTTATATACATTTTGCTAAATATTTATTTTTCAATATACTTACCTTTTTAAATATTTTTTTCAAAGTTACTTTTTAAAAAACTTCCCAAGTGAAGTCATCATTTAGCGAGGGCCTCGAGATTTTGGTTATATAAAGCCCCCTTTGTATCTCAGACTTTGCATTCCATTCCTACACCTATCTCTTCTGTTATTATTCTCAACTTTCTCTCAAATCAAGGATACATCTCTGCTCTCTACGCTACGCATTGATATTGATAGACTTCTCTGTAGCTGTAGTTCAGGTTGCTCTATTTGAGAGGTAAAAACTCAATCCCGACTGGACGATGATTTAACTTCTCCTCTTGTTGATAGTGTTCTCTGAGTTGTCGGTAATGGAGGATCAGTGCAGCAATTTGAACTGATCGAATTTGGTTGTTAAAAGATAATCGAATGCATTAGCTTTCGAATTAGGGTTGATTCTTTGATGGATTGGAATATTAGGATTTACTTGGGAGATATTTGACGTAGTTTATACGAATTGCCAGGGGGATGGATTCTGAACCCTAGCTTAGTTTGAGATAGCCATTTCAGGCTTAGGTCCTTTCATTTTGGTTGGTTCTCTCGATTGGTTAACCTCCACTTAGTGATGGCCAGTTTGATTGGATATGTCGGTTGGTGAAGTTTACTTCTCTCTATGCGTTTCCGGATTCTCATTAAATTGCTAGCAATGCCAAGATTTGGAAATAGATAGTTCAAGTTAGGATTTTCTTTGCTAGCTAGATGTGCATAAATTCACCGATTTTCTTTGTTATCTTTTTTATGCTAATATACGTTATAGTACTGGCACCGTTTTCTGAATCTTCTTTATAGCATTACCTGTTCCTTCCCGTCCGTGCTATTAATCATTGCCTGTTGCTTCATACATGTATTCTCTTTCCTGAGGGACTATTTTGGTGGATTTTCAGATAATTTATATGTTGAAAAGAAAACGTCGAAGCTATTTAAAACCGATCTGGAGCTTTCTTCAGTGTGCATGCATATTCCTCTGAAATGGCTAGTCGAGGGAGGCCATTGTTTGATCTTAATGAAACCCCAACTGGAGACGCTGAAGAGGCTGATGTTGTTATCTGCTCACTCCCGCAGAAAACTCTCCCATCTGTAAATCATCATAGTTCCAACTCTGTCACAGCATCATTAATTCCGCAGGGTATAATCAATTGTAGTGCTTTCTTATGTGCGTCATCGGCATCTGCTTTTCAGCCCTTTAGTCGAGCAAAACCTGGCCAAGGCCTTGAATCAAGTGAGGTTGAGAGAAACAGATTTGGGGAATGGAATGTTAAAATTGATTCCTTGTCTCAGTCAATTAATGAGATTGTGAAACAGACTGACACATCAGTTGTTTCTATGGGTGGTGGTGTTGAGAGGGAAGAAGGTGAATGGTCAGATGGTGAAGGCTCTGCGAATGTGCGTGGACCTAGTTGTTTGTCTGAAGATGATAAAGCCTTGCAAGGACGCAAAATTCGTTGCCAGGTGGATGACTGTGCTTTATCGGTAGCTACTGAGAACTCTCCTAATGGTAAAATGTCCTGCAGTGCTGGTACTCACAGTGCTAATAATGTAGCTGTATCACCAGATCTGAGACCCAATGATTCAGAAAGCAACACCAGCCAGATTCTTGAGGGGGGTGTAAAGGGGGTTGTACCTTCCAGTTCACAGGAGGAACCCGAATCTGTTCCAAAGCAAAAGGAAGTTAAAGGCATCGAAGCGAATTATGCATTGAAATTGGTAAACAATCCTGGGAAAAGGAAAATTGATGAGCATAAGGAAGCTATGTTAGGAAAGAAACGCAACCGCCAAACCATGTTCCTTAAGCTGGAAGATGTGAAGCATGCAAGCCCTATAAAGTCCGCCACTCCAAAAAGACAGATCTTTTCACCATCTGCCACTGAAGTAGCAAATCAGAGGACAGGATTGAGCAGTCAAGCTTCAGTGGATACAAAAGCAGGAAGCAAGAAGTACGTTTCTTCCAAAAAGCAGATTTCCACTAATTGCTCCTACCAGGATTCATCAGTTGAGCGCCTTATAAGAGAGGTGACAAGTGAGAAATTCTGGCGTCATCCAGGTATATGTTCCTAGTTATTTTTTTTAATCCTACTATTATAAATAAATGTACAAATGGGAAAGTAGATGGTAAAAATATCATGAAATCGTGCCTTGGTTCGAGTTAACAATCTTCTCTAAATGTTATTTCATTTGTAAATATCAGTCTACTGTGGTTCACTAGTTTACTGATCTTGCGTACTTTGTAGAACCATGCTTACCGTTTCATTTGCAACCTGACATTGTATGATTTTTTTGTTGATTTGGTGTATCAGGAGCAGATGTGTGTAAACATGGAGTAGAAAATAGCCTTAGACTATTGAATGTATGATTTAGACATGAGAGTGGATGAAAACATGTTACTCATGATTTTATTGATATCTTAAATTATGTGTATGTGTATATTCTCTTGAAACAGTACTTCGTATCTGAATTTACTAGAACTAGAAGAAGCTTTCTACTTACTGTTTACATAACATAGACATTGTAGAGTTCTGAAATGCATCTCTGTTATACTGATGCTTCCGCAGAAACTGAAACTTATAACCTTCATCCATGTGTAGAACGTTTAGTAGATTACACTGAAGTAATTATCCACCGTATGCTAATGTTTTCACTGTTTTGTGGTTATATTGATTGTACCGATTGACTCATTGCTCGTTACTTGGCTTCAGGGGAGGCTGAGCTACAATGTGTTCCTGGTCGTTTTGACTGCATGGAAGAGTATGTGAGAGTTTTTGAGCCTTTACTTTTTGAGGAATGTCGTGCACAATTATACAGTACATGGGAAGAGTTAACTGAAACATTTTCAAGAGATACACATGTACTAGTCAGAATACGTAATTGTGAGAGACGTGAAAGAGGTAGGAATGAGTTCCACCATTATTATTTAAGAACAAAATACAGCTGCTGATGTAATAATGGTTAATCCAGTGGGATCAACCACTATTTGGAAGAAGAAGAGAGGAAAAAGTGAGGAGAAATTACTTTAGGCTTCAACAGTTATAGTATCTGAAAAGTTGCACGATTTAATTAAATTGAATAGCTTTGCTATTTTCATCTCTTTCGATATCACAAATAAACTGGCTAAGCAAATCTATGTTTGCTCAGGTTGGTACGATGTGGTAGTTCTTCCAATCAAGGAATGCAGATGGTCTTTCAAGGAGGGTGATGTTGCAGTTCTCTCAACTCCCAGGCCTGGAACATTTAGAGCCAGGAGAAGTGTCTCTTCTGTTGACGAGGAAGATGAGCCTGAGATAAGTGGACGTGTTGCTGGCACAGTTAGGCGATACATACCACTGGATACTCGTGATCCTCCTGGGGCAATTCTTCACTTTTATGTAGGAGACTCGTTTGATTCTAGCAAGTAAGAACTTGTTTGACGTTTTTTTCTACGTAGTAATTTTTGATGATTTGATTTCATCATTCTTTTTCCTTTTCATCTAAAGTCATAGAGTACCACTCATTATTAGAACAAATGCTTTTTTTTTTTCCTGCATCATCTAGTGAGGGCAATGACGAACACATTTTGAGGAAGTTACAGCAGAAAGGCAACTGGTACTTGACTGCTCTTGGTTCCCTCGCTACCACTCAACGCGAGTATATTGCGCTGCATGCATTTCGTCGTCTCACTGCACAGGTGGAGCTCTGCTCTTATGGCTGTTAATAGTTTTGATTAATTTTTCCAAATTATGTCCACTGCTTACTGACTTTTTCCTCTTCCTTCAGATGCAATCTGCCATCCTTCAACCTAGTCCTGAACAGTTTCCAAACTATGAACAGCAGACCCCTGCCATGCCTGATTGCTTCACACCGAAATTCGTTGAACATTTGAATAGAAGCTTCAACAGTCCTCAGCTCGGAGCGATTCAATGGGCTGCAACACATACAGCTGCTGGTACAAACAGTGGGGCAACAAAGAAGCAAGATCCATGGCCTTTTACCCTTGTTCAAGGACCTCCAGGTACTGGCAAGACGCATACTGTGTGGGGCATGCTAAATGTCATTCACCTTGTCCAGTACCAGCACTACTATAACTCTTTGCTAAAGAGTCTTGCACCTGAAAGCTACAAACAAGGTAACGAGGTTAATTCTGATAATGGTGGAACGGGTTCGATTGATGAAGTTCTTCAGAGCATGGACCAGAGTCTTTTTCGCACACTTCCAAAACTTTGCCCAAAGCCACGAATGCTAGTATGTGCTCCCTCAAATGCGGCAACTGACGAACTCCTTACACGTGTTCTTGATCGGGGATTTATTGATGGTGAGATGAGAATCTACAGGCCTGATGTTGCTCGGGTTGGGGTTGATTCTCAAACACGTGCTGCACAAGCTGTCTCCGTTGAAAGAAGAACTGAACAACTCTTAGCTATGGGCAAGGAGGAGGTATATGCTTGGTTGCTTAGGTTAAGAAGCAATGAAGCTCAGTTCTCTCAGGAGATGTCTGATGTCCAAAATAAACTCAATAGTGTGGCTGCTGCCATTCGGTCACAAGGTTCGGTTGGTGTGGACCCTGATGATCTCATGGCACGTGACCAGAACCGAGATGCACTTCTTAAGCAGCTTGCTCAGGTGGTCGAGAACAGGGATAAGGTGTTAGTTGAGATGTCCCGTATAGCGATTGTGGAAGCAAGGTTCCGGGCTGTTAGTAATTTTAATTTGGAGGAAGCTCGTGCTTGTCTGGAGGCAAGTTATGCAAATGAAGCTGAAATTGTCTTTACAACCGTGTCAAGCAGTGGTAGGAAATTGTTCTCTCGTTTGACTCATGGCTTTGACATGGTAGTGATTGATGAGGCTGCCCAAGCCAGTGAAGTGGGGGTTCTTCCTCCGCTTTCTCTTGGTGCTGCACGGTGTGTCCTTGTTGGGGACCCACAACAGCTTCCTGCCACTGTAATCAGCAAAGCAGCAGGTACCCTCTTGTACAGTAGAAGTCTTTTTGAGAGGTTTCAGCAAGCTGGTTGCCCTACCATGCTTTTATCCGTGCAGTACAGAATGCACCCCCAAATCCGAGATTTCCCTTCGAGGTACTTTTACCAGGGACGCCTTATGGACAGCGAAAGTGTTGCCAATTTGGCTGATGAGGTGTATTACAAGGACCCCCTTCTAAGACCTTACGTCTTCTATGATGTCACACACGGGCGTGAGTCTCATAGGAGTGGGTCGGTGTCCTTCCAAAATATTCACGAAGCACATTTCTGTCTTAGATTGTATGAGCATCTGCAAAAGATTGTGAAATCAATGGGTGTTGGAAAGGTTACTGTGGGGATCATCACACCGTACAAGTTGCAGTTGAAATGTCTTCAGCGGGAGTTTGAAGAGGTGTTGAATTCAGAAGAAGGGAAGGACATCTATATTAATACAGTTGATGCATTCCAAGGTCAAGAGCGGGATATCATCATAATGTCTTGTGTTCGTGCATCGGGTCATGGGGTTGGTTTTGTTGCTGATATTCGACGCATGAATGTTGCTCTGACACGTGCAAAGAGAGCTCTTTGGGTAAGATTTTATTTTATCCAGTCGTTTTCTTTTATATTCTACAGGTGTGTGTTGACATTGGATATGTTGATTCGGATAGGTGATGGGAAATGCTAATGCTTTGATTCAATCTGAGGACTGGGCTGCATTAATATCTGATGCAAAATCCAGAAACTGTTACATGGATATGGATTCGGTACCAAAGGACTTTTTTGCATCGAAAGGACCATCATATACTCCCTTGCCTGGTAAGCCTTCTTCTTTCCATGGGGGGGGAAGAGGTCTGCTGAGGTCTTCTAGGTTGGTGGAAGGTGATGACAAGTTTTCCACACCTGTTAGTCAAAGAAATGGACATTACCGTCCTCCTCCTTTGAAGCATCATCAGCCTATGGAGGAGAGTTCCTTGGACGAAGTGAATCATCCGATAATGTCTGCTGGTAGATCCAGAGATGGTTGGCAACAGCATGGTGTCATCAAGAAATCTTCAGGGAAAAGAGATTACTGAATTTCTATCTGTGCAAAGCTATCTCTTCTGCTCTTGAGAAGAAGATAAGGAAGAAGGCTCCTCCTCCTCCTCCTTTGTTTATCAAAACTGCGCATACACCCTTGGCACTCGGGTGTCAAAAATCTTGCTTGAAAAGATTGAATTATCTGTGCTTGCTGATCCCAACCAATGGACAACTGACAAGTGGAAACATTGAGAGCTTGCCCTTGTTTGAAGTCAGTGGTGGTCTCCATCGCAGTTCGATTGATGAACGAACTGAGGCCTAGGATTTTGGAGCTTTGCCATAACCTGCACTGCGGGGCGGGTGGATGACGTGCTCCCCCTCCATTACTTGCGAGTCTTTTGGGAAAAAAAAAGGTATCTCATCTGCTTCTGAACTTGATATCATATCATATATATATTCGGTCTGGTCTTTTCTTATACTAAACATACGAATCCATCAATATATATTCATGACAGGAGCCAGATTTAGTGGTGCCTCCCAAGTTGGACCCAGATTTTTCATTGCCATGTCAGAATAATTGTGAAGTGTATCATTGGTGGAATTCTGGGAGGCAGTCCATGAAATGGAAGTGAATGAAGTGGAGAGAGGGTTATATTTATATCGATAGAAGTAGAATATATTAGAAGCTGACGCATTTTTGTTGTCTGATGATTTCGTTGTATTTAAATTTATCTCCAGAAGCGTGAAATATGAACCTTTATGGACAGAAAAAGAAGTCAGGGGAATAATACAAAATTTAAAATCTGATTCGCGACTGATATTTTTTATAAACATAATTATTAATATATATATATATATATATATATATATTAATAAAAAAAATAGATGATTATATATTAATTATTTAAAATATTATAATGTTTTATTATATTATAAAGAATAAAAATAAATTACATTTTAGAAATTGTTAAAAAAATAATAAAAGTATTTTAATAGTAATTACCTTTATATTTCTATTATATCATGAATAGTATAAGACACATATTAATTATATTTTTTCCTAAACATAATTTTATTTTTGCCCAATTCCTAAACATAATTAAAAAGTACATAAGTCGATAAAAATAAATATTAATAATCATTTAAGTAATGTTAATTACTATTTTAAATCTAACAATAATATTTGAATTATATTTAACAAAATGTTCAAATTATTAGTAAATATATTCTTCTTTTCACGTGTATTTTGACTATACGAATAATATTATCAAATATAAAAATTAAGTATAGTTTTTATTAAAATAGCTGAAATTTTAAAATTCAATAATAAAAATGAATATCATTAGTTAATGATGTGATACTAATTAATGATTTTAACTTTATTTTATTATTTTTATACAATCTATTATTGTCGTATAGATATAATTTTTTGAAAGTATTGCTTAAAATATATTTATTTTTACTAATGGTAACTTTTACTTTTGTTCAATTATATAAAAAATATTGTTTTAATCCATAAAATAAGTTAAATCTACTAATATTTAAATATAAAGTTCCATAAAATTATAAAAGAAAATGTATCAAGAAAATAAATTATTTTATTAATTAATGTGTTAAATTTTAGATTGCGTGCTTAATTATAAATAGGTACATAAACTATTATACAAATTATATTATTTAATATATAGAATAAGTATATTTTTCATAAAAGCAAATTAAATTTACATAAGTCGATAGTAAAAATAAACATTAATAATTATTGACATGTTGCTAATTAATACTTGTAAGTTGTAACTTTATTTGTTTTTTTCACATAGTTATAATGTTGAAAGTATTTATGTTTATTTTAGTAATAGTAGTTGTATTCACTATTTATCTAATTTGTAAAATAAATTGAGTCTAAAAATATATAAAAATGAAGCTCTACAAAATTATTAAAAAATATTAAGAAACTATAATGATAAAATATTAATATTTTTTCTTCATGTATTAAATTTTGTATTGCCTTGTGTGATTATAATAGAGTAAATAATATTAGACATAGAACTATTAATTTATAAAAACAAAAAAGAAGATAAATAACACAAAAAATTACTTAGAATTTAGTCTTAGAAATAAATTTTAATAACAAACTTTAATATGTGCACTTAATTTATTTTTATAAAGTATAATATTATGAATTTTAGGATTTCATTAAAAAAATTATAAAAAAATATAAATTCGCATGTGAATTGAGTAGAAATTATGTCTAAAAATGAAGCATTACATAACTATATAAAAAATATTAAGAAACTATACTAAAAATATTATGTGTGTGTTAAAAATTATATTGCATGCATAATTATAATTGGGTAAATAATGTTAGATATGAAACTATTATAGTTCGACTCAAAGTTTAGGGGGCAAACTCGTATTTTACCCTTTAAAAAAATATATGTAATACAAAAAATTAATTGTAATTTAGTATTAGAAATAAGACTTAATAACAAAATTTCATATGTGCACTTACTTGATTTTATAAAACATAATATTATGTAATTTAGTATTTGGATAAAATATTAATAAATGCACATGTGAAGGATGAAGAAATTATTGAATTTTTGTAACTTATGTGGAGAATGAATGAGAAAGTTTAAAAAATTTTAAAGTGAGTTACCTGACATGCCACATATGCATGAATATTATATGTTTGACATTGACCAATCAGAAGTTATAAATTTAACATTAGTAGTGAGAAAATGTAATAAAAATATTATTTCTCACAATTGTATATATTCTAGCCAAAATTTTATATATATATATAGATAGATAGATAGATATAGAGATAGAGATAGAGATAGAGATAGAGATATAAGTATATATATAGCTATAACTATATATCGTCTTTGATGTTTTTCCATTGGTTGAGAGAATTCCATATTCATCTTATTTCGTTTATTTATCTATCTCTTGACTCGAAATGCGAGCCGGTTTGAAAAGTGATCTTAGAGTATCTAGGGTTTTTTCCCTTCAAAATAAGCACTCATTTGAAAACTAAATACCAAAATAAGCCGTTTTCAATATTATTTACCAAACTATATTAACTTGTGGTTGTCCATCGCGACAAATATATATTTTTAATCTTGTCCATCGCGTGTGAAATGTCTGTTAAGTTTTACTCTCGATTGATAGTCATGGGTATGATTTTTAACCCTCTTCGTGACTATTCGTGACAGGTAGTTGAGGCCCGAGGGTGTGTATACATTTTTTTGTAATTTTTTTATATTTTAAATTGAACTTAAATTAAAATTTATTATAGTTATTGAATATTTGTGTTTCATATTTTTTGAGTTTGTACAAATAAATAAATTTCAAAAAGGTTATCCGGGATATCTAAAATACTCTTATTAGGATAAATATAATTTTTTTAGGACATCTAAAAAAATATAGGTTCAATAAATAAACAAATTAGAACTGTAATCAAACAAAAACATTACATTTCGAGTTACACAACGATACAAAATAATTATATTATGTCCATTTAACAGGTAGTTATTTTTTGGGATAATAAACGGTTCTTTTGGGTGGTATCTCCATATACTAGATTCCAAAATCCGTTGTGAGTGTCCCAGTTTACTTTATCACACTCCCAACAAGATCTATCACCAATCACACCAAGTTGATGAACTAACTATATGAATATACCATAATTATTGGGAGTTTCATATTACAATTGGGATACTATAACAATTATAGTATCTCCATATAAGCAAAGACTAACTTAGGGTGAATGGTGGTTACTCTTCTTAAGAGTGTAACAAAGTAAACTAGTATGCTCACGACACATTTCACAATCTACCACGTATATGGAGATACTATAATTATTGGGAGCATCTCACCTCACCTCATCACACCACCCAAAATAAAATCATGTTTATCATAAATGATAACTACACGCTAGATGAAGATACTATAATTATTTAGCATCGTTGTGTAACTCATAATGTAATGTTGTTTGTTTGGTTACAGTTGTAATTTATTTAGTTATTGAACCTAAGTATGTCATGGTCTGAGGATTTCCATCTCTCGAAGCGCGACGCCCATTTTTAGAGGGTGTCAGCTATTAAATTTGACTTATTTTCCTGTGCACGTAAGGGAGCAAAACATGGTGCCATCAGTTAAGACGTGACGCGTTCTTCATGACCTTGCTAGTTTGGGAGTTGATGTCGTTTCCTTGATGATGACCAAGGCAAACCGAAAACTAGTCGACGTGTTATACCAAGTTGGACACCCTAACGACGATACATTCCGAATGGAAGGAACATTCGTTGTTCGTATGCGTAGTGTGAGTGTGAACTATTGAGAACGACCTTGGGTATAAAGATGGTTGATCCAATCTCGAAGATGTCAATGTCGCATGAACCAATTTCGCTGGACATTTCATAAACTTTAAACCCATAACAAAATATATTTAGATATTTAGTCAACAAAATATTAAATTGGGTGATTCTCATTGGATTATATACTATCAATTTTAAATAAATATTTTTCATTGAATAAACCTATAATATGATTATTCGATCCCATGTAAACTGTACATAACAAACGAATCATGTTTAATTAAATAATTACATATATCATAAAAATAGTCTAAATCCTTTTTTATATAATTTATAAAATGTAGACGTTAATTTTTAAATTTTCAAAATAATTTAATTGAAATAATAATTTTAGAAAATGAAAACAAGTTTTTTTGGTAAATTTCTAAAAAAAACTATTTTTAAATAACTTGTATACAAAAGGAAATATTAAAATACGAAAATTCGTATATCCCTTTATTCCTCTCTTTTTTAAAAATAAAAATTTAATATAGAAATTACTAGTTTTTAATATAAAAGTACATTTCTTCTTACTTTTTACAATCTTACTATTGTAAATAAACTTTGCTAATATATTTTTCTATTTATTATAATATATTTCTATTTTCATCCGCTTTACTAACGTTATAATTACTATTGTGCTTATTAAAAGTAGTACAGTCGACACATTGCTAAATATACATCTTGTTGGGTATCGATAGTGACGACCCAATATGAATAAGTCCTAGAAGACTCAATTACATTACAAAGGATAGAACCCCACATCATTCGGAACTGAAACGACCCACAGTAAGGGTAAGCTGACACCCATAAAGCGGTCCACTACCAAACCCAACGCTAAAGTTGACGTCAAAGCCCTATTTTAGGCCGCCCTCGGCCAAGGCCAACTGCTCGTCATAGGAACGATCACCAAGAGAGTCCAATCTCTCAAACTCTGGTCCCACAAACCGACACTGAATATATAGCCACGATATCCCGCGTATATCGGACACATATTCTATAAAGATTACATAAGGTAACTGCAATATTACGCCATGACCGTAATATCTGCTATCATAATCTTCACCGGCACAATATTCACAAAGATATTCAGGTGTCTACAACGGTTTGATCTTCCAACTCTATAAATACTCATGTTTTACATACGTTCATTACGTTTTGAGATAATACACACAGTATACTCATTTAGGCATCAGAGTGGGACCCGGAGATACCCCCTTTGTTGCGATCCCCTTCTTGCAGGTTCACTGGAGCTCAGACAAAACTGTGCAATCACCAATTCTTTGACATTCAATTCACTGCCAAGTTAGCACTTGGATTTTCAGACCCAATATTTGGTGTCGTCTATGGGAACACGAGCAAACAGTCATGCAGACTCGCTCTAACCACAATCATCAGAAACACGCTAATGAGCAATCCTCAGATAGCTCGGAATCCGCCCTTCGTCGCTCCACCAAGAACCCGCTAGCCAAGCAATCCCTGATACCGTTCCTCCGAGGCCAGCAGACTAGCATGTTGGCAATTCTAGACCGACCCATGTTCCAAACACCGTCGAGATTCCAGTTAGACCGACCGTTCAAGTGGCTGGAGAAACCATTCAGGTAACCGCGGAGATGCTATCCCTATTGGAAACCATCATAGGACAGGTTCGCAGACAAGCCCTTGCTCCTCACGAAGATCCTCATCCCGCGGGGCCACGGGAAGTATAAACTGGAAATCCAGGCACCACTGCTCCTTAAGAAGATCAAGAGATAACTTCTGGACCTTAGTCCCTGGCTCCGGCTTCCACCGAAACGCCGACGGTCACTCACTCTGTCAACCCGTTGAGTACCTCACCGATTGGAGAACAGCAGCCCCAGTTCACTCTTGACCAAGTTGAAGAGTTTATCAATAAGAGAATCAAGGAACAACGAGGAACTGTCATGACTCCCTTCCGAGAGAGATCATCTCATCCATTCACTACCGACCTTATAATGGTTAGGATACCAAAAGATGTAGTCGCGAGGGTCATCCCTGAATACAGTGGCAGAGGAGATCCCGTGATCCACGTCAATAAGCATAAAACTTCTCTATTGGGTAAGTCGAATGATGAAAATCACTTAGCCCTATTATTTCCGTCAACCCTTTCGGGTTCGGCGTCGTCCATGTTCTTCAGCCTCCCTGTAGGATCAATAGGGACATGGTCCGAGTTAAAGAGAAAATTTCTGGAACGGTATATGGGCGAGCGCCAATTGTTAAAGAGTGTGGTCGCCTTCGGCGCCGTCAAACAACATCCAGGAGAGACATTGACCGACTTCTACGGGCGTCTTCACAAAAACATTACAAAAATAGATCGTCGAGTCACAGATGGGGAGATCATTCGAGCTTTTTATAGAGGGATTGATGTGACCAACAAAGCCTCAAGAAAACTGCGCAACAACTACCATGTTCAAGAGATAGAGACATTGGAGGAGCTGACACTAAGGGCGAAAGGTTTCATAGACCTGGAAAGGGCAAACTCCGAAGCCAATCTCCTGACAACTTCGCCAAGGGCTATCTTAGAGCCCCGACGCGATGGTATAAAGGAGAATAATGATAAGAAGGGTCGCGAAAAGCACATATCATAAACCCCTGGACCAAGTCATCGAGAGGTCTCTGAGTATTTCACGCCTTTAAACAGGCAGATCTCGGCAGTACTAGTCGAGGTAGAAAGAAGGTCCATGGCAATGCCACCTATACCCCGGAAGAATGCTCAGCCAATGGGATAAGACACAGAGATCTATTGTCGATATCATAAGGACAAGGGTCACAAGACCAAAGATTGTTGTATTCTTAAGCGCGACATCGAGAAATTGATCCAGGTAGAGCCCACTCGCCAGTTCCGCCAGAACAATCGGGCCCATCCCAAGGCATGCAGGTAATAAACCTAATTGTTGGAGGGTTTGGTGCTGGAGGGTTTGGTGCCAGACGCGAGGGGTCCAATGCGAGAGATGTTTATGCCGCCCAAATCTCTACAGCTGTCCAACTGGGCAAGAGACCTCAGTCTGAAGAAGATTGCATCATTTCTGAGGAAGACTTGACACATGTCACCACTCCGCACAATGATGCTTTAGTCATCACGATAGAAGTAGATGACTGCAATATGAAAAGGATTCTGATCGACGGTGGCAGCTCGACAGACATCCTATTCCTGGACGCGTTCAAAAAAATGGGCAAGTCTAAAAACAATCTCAAGCGAGTCGACTTTCCCCTCATCGGTTTTGCTGGGAGAACAACATATCCGCTGATACACACCGATACCAAAAAATAGAGATTGTAGAGGAGTTGTATTCAATCACAGCATGGAAAACCATCTGCTATACACATCCTACATATATAGAATCTTATTTAGGCAATCACTAGGCTCCTTAACCGAATAACCTTCTATGCCAGCAAGGCAAGGGTGACGCTGCACTTTGGAGAAGCTTCTTATTCAGTTGCTGCTGCTACGATGGTGGGCTGATCACGGTGGTGGGCTGTTGTCCCGGTGATGGGCTATGCACGGGCCATAACAATGCCTCCCCCATGAAGAACCTTGTCCCCAAAATCAAAGTCAGGAAAGCGTTGATGAAAATCATCTACATACTCCCAGGTGGCATCAGCTGGAGACGAGTTTTCCAGTGGATGAGAAGTTGTAGTGCAGCTCGGTTGCGTCGTTTGGTGGTGCGACTCTCCAGAATGGCTAGGGGTGTGGGAGTTGGTGAGTCTTCCGCTTCTGGTGGTAAGTCTACTATGGAGTGGTGGTCACCACAAAGCTTTCTTCAACAAGGAAACATGGAATACTGGATGAACCATAGCATGTAGTGGCAGGTCGAGCTGATAAGCGACCTCGCCTATACGCTTGGTAATGGCGAAAGGACCAAAATATTTGGGCTGGAGCTTTTGGGCTCCTGGTGACCTCATGGAAGCACGACGATACATATGAAGTTTGAGGTAGACGAAGTCTCCGACATTAAACTGGCGCTCTGTGCGGTGTTTATCGGTCTGCTGCTTCATTCGATTTTGTGCCCGTGTTATATGGAATTTGAGCAATTGTATCGAATCCTCACGGTTCCGCAGAAGAAGATCGGCAACCATGACAGAGTTATCCCTAGGTATGTAAGGGATGTGCAAAGGTGCTGGAAACCCATATAGAGCCTTAAAGGGAGTTGTCTGGATCACCGAATGTGGGGTCGTGTTGTACCACCATTCAGCTAGCGGCAGCCATTTGCACCAAGTAGTGGGACGTTCACCGGCCATACATCGTAGATACGTTTCGAGACATCTGTTCACTACCTCAGTTTGACCGTCGTTCTGTGGATGATAACCCGATGACAGGCGCAACTCAACCCCTTAGTAAGAAAAGAGTTGCTTCCAAAACGTGCTGATGAAGACGGGATCGCGGTCACTAACTATGGTTTGCGGTAGGCCATGAATACAATAAACATTGTCCAAAAAGAGCTGAGCGACTGTGGTGGCCGAATACGGGTGTGCGAGAGCCATGAAGTGAGCGTACTTCGTAAGGCGATCGACCACGGCAAAAATGACATTCTTCCCTTGAGATCGAGGTAATCCGGATATGAAATCCATGGATATATCAGTGAATATACCCGTTGGGAGAGGCAGTGGTTAGGAGAGGATAGTGCATACCTAAACCTGGGTACCTAGGTACATCTGCTTCTCCTAAACCGGTCAAGGCGACCACTGCCTTGAACTGAGCTGGCCCCAACTCATTGGGCTTGATATCTAAACAAAATACCATGGTATGGAAAGAACGATACTAATATAACAAAAATGAGGAAGTTTTACCGCCTAAAAAGAAGCATAAAAAATTACATGTCGGAGAAAAGACAGAGACATTTGTCTCGGGCATGTCCATCACTACCGGTGCGACCACCGGCTGCCCAGAAGTCGGTTTCGGCGCAGGAGCTTTCTGGCCCTGTGCCGGGGAAAAAGCATCCTTGATACCCAGAGGAGCATTTGTGGCCAACGCTAAAGTGGACGCCAAAGCCCTATTTCAGGTCGCTCTCGGCCAAGGCCAAAGCGGATCCTACTGCTCGCCAGCGGAGCGATCACCAAGAGGGTCCACTCTCTCAAACTATGGTTCCACAAACCGACACTGAATATATAGCCACGATATCTCGTGTATATCAGGCACATATTCTATAAAGATTACATAAGGTAACGACAATATTACGCCATAACTGTAATATCTGTTATCCTAATTTTCACCGACACAATATTCACAAAGATATTTAGCTTCCTACAACGGTTTGATCTTCCAACTCTATAAATACTCTTTCTTTACATACGTTCATTACGTTTTGAGATAATACACACAGTATACTCATTTAAGCATCAGAGTGAGACCCGAAGGTACCTCCTCTGTTGCGATCCCCTTCTTGCAGGTTCATCGGAGCTCAGGCGAAAGTGTGCGATCATCAATCCTTTGACATTCAATTCACTGCCAAGTCAGCACCTTGGAAATTCATACTCAATACATGCATGTAATGATGCATTTGATTCTATAGGATAGTTAGGCGCAAATATGTAATGAACTTATCCTTGAATTCTTAATTATAGTTATATTTATATTATTTTGGTTAGACCGTTTAAAATTATGACTAATAATAATATAAAATACCATCTCTCTTTGTACAATTGTCCCTTTTTTTCATATATGTAATAAGAACAACAAAATTGTTGTTAAATTGTATAGATATAAGGTTTGATCTATGTATAAATAAGAAAAATTAAATAAATTTAAAAAAAATAAAGAAAAGTTGTGTCGCCGTAAGTTTAACCGCCTTAACAACGAATTCGGCGGACTGGGTTGCTAAATTCTCATACCGGTCATTGCCTAAGGTTAACACAACTTTGTTTTTGGTCGAAAGGTTAACACAACTAACACTCTGATTACGTGCATTCACAAGAAAGAACTTGAAATTGCACTTTTGACGTACAAGGTTTGAGTAGTTTATGTTTATGAATGAGTTAGGATTTACCTATATTTATATGTTAGAAATCTTAATCTTAAACATTTAGAAAAAACAGGCTGAAAATATGAATGTAATGTAAAAGGAACAACAAGTTGGGTTGGGATCAGTCTGTCCTGACTCCTGACTTTTAGTAAATCATCATGACGAGGGGAAATGGACAATATTTTTTTCAAATCTTTACTAGAAAAATAATAAGATACGTGATGATATCAAGGCTCTTGTAATGTTTTTTTTTCATAAGAAACCATTTGGTAACGAGTGTTATCTTTTTTTTTGCTCATGAATTGGGTTGTGCGTTTTTGGTTTCCTCGTTTTAAATCTAATGGTTTCCTCTGGTCTAATTCTTAAACGATTAATTTGAAAATTATAAATATATGCTTGAACGTCGCGTGTGGTTGTTTAACTTAAATTTTGGTTAAATTCGTAAATCATATTCTTAAGTTTGGCTGAAATTTAGTTTACAACAAATTTATTACTTAATAGTTACTAAACAAAACCTTTATATTTGAAAAATAAATGCATTATACCTCTGCCATATAATATACAAAAAACAGTTTGTTTTATTGATCCAACTACTCTTATTTTGTTTCATATCGATAATTATAAGTTGAGAAATGGTTTTGATGATGAGATATTTCGTTATGTAGATGTGGATATTGATGAACTTGAAACACTTATGCACGATACTGAAATTGAAGTAATATATGGTATTTCAGGTATAGGTAAATAAGGTGTAATTAAGCCTACTGGAGAAAAAATTAATGTCATATGAATGGGGGAAAGTTGAATCCATTAAAAAAAATTAAGTTCTTCTTATGATATGACTTGCATTTTTTCGTGTACAAAGTATCAAACTGTTAATATATACCTCTAATTGGTGTTTGTGATTTGACATTGTCCAAGCTTTACATTGGTGAACGTTAATTCATGAAGAGTATAGTTGATAGAATGAAACTAAAATTTAACAAGTATTGATCCAATTTTAGTGTAATTTCCGCAATTAGTGTTGTATTGGATCCTCATTATAAATTTTAGTTCGTTGAATTTGCATTCAAGAAGGTACATGGTGAAGATAAAACTTTTCACCAAAGTATGTCCAATTTAATAAGCAAATACCAAAATGTCCTTATTTTGCCAACATATACGAATCTATACCAACCCGCGACTAGGAGTCGCAGGTGAAAACTCCACCCCCGAATGAGAATCGCGAGTGTATACTTTTAACTGAAGTCGCGGGTGATACTGTACTGTTATTTCCGCAACTCCCTGTCGCTGGGGTTTGGTAAAAAATATTAAGACTTACTGTAAGTGTTATCAGAATCGGACTAGACTGGCGGTCCAACCGGGAACCAGACCCCTATCCGGTTTGGTTCAGCTAAAAGACTGAAATGCATATGATCAGTGTTTGACTGGTCGGTTTTCCAAAAATTGGCCGGTTTCCAGTTCTAGTTTTTTTTGGGTGGTTTAAATTTTTTGTGGTGGTTATGTTCAGTTTAAACTGACTTTTTCGGTTCGACCGAGCAACTTCTTCGGTTTAGAAGTTATATTTAAAGTTTAGACCTATTGTGTTTGATTTTGAGACTATTGTATTATGTATGTTCAAGGTTTGAGGTAATTATGTTGTGTCATTGTGTTGGAGAGTAATGTGTATGTTTTATTTTTTTTGGCCAAAAAGTAATGTGTATGTTTTAGACTATGTAGTTTGTGTGTGTTTGAGGTAATTATGTGTGTATTTGAGACTATGTAGTTTATAATTGTATGTTCAATTTTTTTTTTTTGTGAACAGTGAACTGCACGTCGAACCGAGTACAACCGGGTTGGATCGACCAAATCGGGAACTGGCCCCCTTACTGGTTCAAGGATCGGTCCTGTTATGATAACAATGCTCCCTGTAGTTGAGTGTTTACGTCGAGACCATTATAATGAGTAGGGGTTGTCAATATAATGAGTAGTAGGCCAATATAATTGTTTGTTTTGTCAAATTAACGCTTTACTTGATGAAATAAAACGTCGTGATACTCGATCACGGTTGTTTGTACATACAATCATTTGCTACTAAACATACAAACGGAAGTGGTGGTCTTTCGACCCAATCATTAAGACTCACTCCCAATGTCGCTTGTTTGGCTATCCAATTCGCGCATTCATTCGCCGTCCTTGGAATCACTCGCCAATGCACTTGCTCGACTTGCCTTGCTAGTGCTCGGATGTTCGTTATGATGTTTGCCACCCTCCAATGTTTCGGGCCTTCCACGATCTGTTGGTGTACAACTTGCGAATCTGTCTCTATAATAACACTTGACCATCCCGATTCAATTGCAAGTCTTACCCCCTTTTGTATAGCTATGACCTCCATTGTTTCTATGTCATCATTCTGATATATATCTCCGGTTTAGGCCCCAATCACTTTGCCTTCCTTGTATCTTGCTACCACTCCTATTCCGGTTCGTCGCGATTGTTTACACCATGAAGCATCGCAATTTATCTTGATCATGGTTGCAGTCGGTGGTTGCCATTGTTGGTCCGGTCGGTCCTCATTTTGTGTTCGGTCCATTGGCCTAGCTATGGTGGTTCGGTGGCTCTCTTGATGTTCCATATATGCTAGCTTAATCTCCTCGATCACGGCGCGCGGTCTAGGTTGTTTTGCTTTGAAGGCCGCTTTGCATCTCGTCTTCCATATGTACCAACATGTTAGCAATGTGAGTATCCACCTCTTATCGTTGCACGCTCCTTGCCCCCTTGGTTCGGTTCGTCTCGCTTCTAACCATTGAGCCATGTCTAGGTTGCTAGGTTGGTCCATTCTTAGCCCTAAGACGCCGCTCCACACCCGTTCGGTCCATTCACACTCGAGAATCATGTGCATCCCAGACTTACATTCATGCCCCTTCTAGTCATATTTTCTTTGACGACTAAGGCATTGGTTGCAAGTCACCATACAAAGTTTTTCACCTTGGGTATTGTCTTTGTTGCACGAAGACCCTTCCAAAATGTACCTTGATTAGGAGGGTTCGACCTTATTTGTTGGTCGGCTCGTTCCCGTAACTTGTGGTAAACCGATCGAACCACTGGTGTTCCTTCTCTTGTGTGGGTCCATATGTATCGGTCCATGCCCCCCTCATGCGGTAGTGGGATGTTGAGAATGTGCTCGGCGTCGTCATGATTGACAATGTTTCTAACAAGCCCCTCGTCCCACGTCCCGTTCGGCTTGATGAGTTCTTGCACCCGAAGCTCGCCTCCATTCTCCACTCCATGTTCGACATTCACCCTTTTACTCTCCTTTGTGTATATGCATGTGTCCTCAAACATGCGAATATTTCCCCCCCGTGCCTATCATCCACCCTCCATCCCCACGACGCTCGTCCCCCTTTTTTGTCTCGAGGAAAGAGCATCTCGGGAAATATAACCCATTCAAGACCTGCGCACATAGGGTAGTTGGTTCGGTCACAATTCACCCCGCCATCTTCGTGAGTAGGGCCGTGTTGAAACTTTGTAATTCTCAGAAGCCTAGTCCTTAGCCTTGGTTAGAATCTCCAATCTCCGCTAATGTTTTTTTTTTCCCCTCGATTGTTTGTCCCCACCAAAAGTCCGCAATGAGAGCATCAATTTCCGAGCACCATATTTTTGGTAACCGAAACACGCTCATTACATATGTGGGTATCGCATTTATGATTGCCTTAATGAGTAGCTCCTTCCCGGCTTGGGTCAACGTTTTCGGTCTCCATCCTTAAACCTTATCTTTGACCTTGGTTTTGAGAAAACTGAATGGCTCCTTCTTTGAGCGTTAAAAAATATAATTAATCATTATAATTTTTTTTTGCCATATATAATCATTATAATGAGTAGAGGTTGTCAGAAGTGGCGTGCAGTGCCTATATATACAAAAAGAAAGAACTTTTTCAAAAAGTAGATAATTTAGAAAAAATATTTGAAAAAGTGTATATTGAAAAAAAATATTTAGGAAAGTATGTATACGCGCGTCGCGCCTATTGAATAGGCGCATCCCCAGGGTGCGCCTATACCACATATTTTTTTTTTTTTTGCGTCGGTCCAACTCTCCACTTCGTTCCATACTACTTGGCCCACCCACGTTTTTGCCTTGCCATCCCTACTTTGTGCAAGAAAGCTATATAAGTATATAGAATAGAGCATTGAGAAGACGTTGAAGAAATAATTAGATAATAATTTATGTAAGAATTAGTTATTATTAATTAATTAGTTATGGGATTATCATAAAGTTGCATGCTTTGGTCCTTTCAACCAAAGCAACAAACACAAGAACGTGTCTAGGATGGTGCAAATCCACCTTTGATTGGGAAAATAAAAAGAAGATAAAATATATGATTTAAATAAATGGAGAATAATTTGGAATATGTTGTAAATATTTTTTTAAATGATAAAATTAATAGAATATATTTTAAATTCTCATAATTAAGTCTCAATATTTTACTAATTAATATTACATAGATTAATATATATTCCAAATTATTCTCCATTTATTTAAATCATATAATTTATTTTCCCAATCAAAGTGGATCTGCACCATCCTAGACGTTCTTGTGTCTGTTGCTTTGGTTGAAAGGACCAAAGCATGCAACTTTATGATAATCCCATAACTAATTAATTAATAATAACTAATTCTTAGAGACATAAACATGGTGGAATTTGGTGGGCCAAGTAGTATGGAACGAAGTGAAGAGTTGGGGCGACGACAAAAAAAATTTATGTGGTATAGGCGCGACGCGCGTATACATACTTTCCTAAATATTTTTTTTCGATATACACTTTTTCAAATATTTTTTCTAAAGTATCTACTTTTTGAAAAAGTTCAAAAAGAAATAGAAGTTTTTTAAAAAGTAACTACTGTACAAAAAATATTAAAAAAGTAAGTATACTAAAAAAATATTTAGCAAAATGTATATAAAAGCTACTGGGGTTAGCGTTTTTCAAAACACGCTACTAGGGGTAGCGTTTTTCATAAAACGTTGTTTGGGGTAGCGTTTTTATGAATTTCCCTACCCCTAATGGCAAAAAAAAATTTTGTTTTTTTTACGTTTTTGACTTTTTTTACGATTTGATGTTTAATTTAAAAAAAATAAAACATTATTAAAAAAATTTAAAACATTATAGTAAGTACATATTTTAATTTCGATTCAAATGATGCAAAAAATGTTGAATTTGGACTTACGGATTGACTGTAGGCTCTGCCGTAAGTTGAGATATGAAATTTGACTTAAAAAAATATAACTCATACCCTTTAAGTCCAAACTGACCACAGTGAACGTCAATTATGTCGTAATTCAAGTATATACCTAGGATAATATTTTTTATTAGAAATACAATAATTTTGTAACCTAACATCGCTTGTCTTAAAATTTGACCGAAATAATCAAATGCATTAGGTGAGAAATTTAATTATATACTTACTCAAAAAAAATCAAAAAACTTAAAGTGAGTAGATAATTTAAGTACAAATTAAATGACGCTAACTAGACGTTAATTTTTGCTTTTAGACTGACCGTATAATACGATATAATACGAAGTAAATTACGTATTGTATTATACGGTTAGTCTAAAAGCAAAAAATTAACGTCTAGTTAGCTTCATTTAATTTATAATTAAATTATCTACTCACTTTAATTTTTTTTGAGTAAGTACATAATTAAATTTCTCACCTAATGCATTTGATTATTTCTGTCAAATTTTAAGACAAGCAATGTTAGGTTACAAAATCACTGTATTTCTAATAAAAAACATTTCCCTAGGTAGATAATTGAATTATGACATAAATGATGGTCACCGTGGTCAGTTTGGACTTACAGGGTATGAGTTATATTTTTTTAAGTCAAATTTTCATATCTCAACTTACGGCAGAGCCTACAGTCAATCCGTAATTCCAAATTTAATATTTTTTTGCATCATTTGAATCGAAATTAAAATATCTACTGACTGCAATTTTTTAAATTTGTTTTAATAATGTTTTATTTTTTTTTAATTAAACATCAAATCGTCAAAAACGTAAAAAAAAATTCGCCACTAGGGGTAGCGAAATTCATACAAACGCTACCCTAAGCAGCGTTTTATGAAAAACTCTACCCCTAATAGCGTTTTTTGAAAAACGTTATTCAAAGTAACGCACGTTGTAAAAAACGCTACCCCTATTAGCGATTATATACATTTTGCTAAATATTTTTCAGTATACTTACTTTTTCAAATTCTTTTTACACGGGGCATATTTTTAAAAAGAAATCAAAAAAATATAAGTTTTGTCGTGTAGTTGTTCATTACGTGTCCTTTCACTTTACATTACTGTATTAACCGATATATATATTTTATTTACCTCCGCAAGGAGCAAACTAAGCATTATTATTATTATTATTATTATTTTGATCGAATATTATTATTATTGGCCATTGAGTAAAAGTAAGGATGCACTCTTGAACGATTTTATTTTTTGTGCGAGCATATTATTACTAAAACAGAAACATAACAATCTCTAGATAACAATAGTAGAAGATGAGGGGGGGGGGGGGGGGGGGGGCGTGAGACTCGATCATTTAGACACACACCCAACCTAGCTTGTTTGGTCACCCAATTCACACATTCATTAGATTGACGGTCTATTAAACGACTGAGTAGTCATCAACCATCTCATAGCTACAACATACATTGACCTCGAGGTAAACGCTCACCGACAGGGAGTCTTAATATTTTTCACCAAACTCACCCGCGACTACCAGTCGCGGGTGGAAATAACGGTACAGTGCCACCTGCAAATGGGAATCGCGAGTGGAACTAACGACACAATTAAAAGTATACACCCGCTACTCCTAGTCGCGGGTTGATATAGATTCGTATATGCTAGCAAAACGAGGACATTTTGATATTTACTTATTAAATTGAGTATATTTTGGTGAAAAATTCGTGAAGGATATCAAGCATGTGAAAGCTTTTATGATCCCCTCTAAGTTGCATGAGGTATATGATGCTTACGTGGATAAATCATCTTTAATACCAACGATTTCTAAAGATTCATCCAAAAAGATTCGTGCTTCTTCTAGTTCTGAGGTAAGTAATACCAATGCTTATGTTGGGTTCTGAGGTAAGTAATACCACTGCTTATGTTGTGTTCTGAGGTAAATAATACTATTGCAATACCACTGCTTATGTTGCGTTCAATGTAAGTAATATTTTCTAACATATTTTTCTTTTATTTATAATCTCATTTGATAATATTAGACGTTATATGTTATTCGCGTCTTTCAAGAATTTGGTTATCTAAGATCGATCAATCAACAATGTCAAAAGTCTCAATTAGACCGTTATTTGGATGAGGAGCTATTGGATGGGCAATAACATTTAGGTATTTGAAGTTATTGGAGAAGTGAAAGCAATCGTTGCCCTATACTTTCTTCTATGGCATGTGACATTTTGAGTGTCTCATTACAACTGTTACTTCAGAAGGTATGTTTAGTATTGGAGATCGTGTCCTTAATGAATATCAAAACTCACTTAAGCCAAAAACTGTTGAGGCGGTCATGTCTTGTAGAAATTGGATTTATCATGGCAAAGGTGTGTTAACTTATTTAACATCTATTTTTCAAATTTAGTTTCATTTCATATTTCTATTCTAGTAAACTTATATATGAAGTGGTGAATGAAGAAACTATTGAGCAAATGAATGATGATTCGGTTGGAAAGTCCGATGCGGAGGTAAAAGAGTCACAATACTTCGTTTCATAAATTAAGTTGTTTTCTACAATTTATTTTAGTTTATATACATTGTGATTTGTGTTGTTTTATTCTTCTTCTTTTTTTTTTCTCTTGAAATGTAGTTTTTTTCATTGTATTGTGTAGTATTCTTGTTATTTAATGAAATTCAAAATTCAAATTGTTGTTTTATAATGTTATTTTACTATGAAATACAATTAGTTTGTTCATGTATATAATGCAAGATCTTAACAATTGAAAAGGAAGGAGGAGGAAGTGCAAGTGCGATGACTTGTGGTATGACATTGGTCAAATGTAGTCTAGGTTAGTACATTTTAAGTATATTTTCTTGTTAAGTGACATGTTTTACATCACAATGTTAAAAATATATTTGAGTTGGTCTCTTACGAAAATGTAAATATATTTTGCGGGAATACTTATAAGTTTCTTAAGTTTGTTTACACATCTCCAATTGTGGATTTTATCATGAAATGGACGACTTTTCTAGTATTTTGTGTAAATTTTGGATTGACATGATGTCAAGTTGAAAAAATTTGAGTTGAAATGATGAATATGTTGATGTCATGTTTTTTGAGATGGTGTAAATGAGATAATCTCAAGGTTTGTGAATCAGTAAACGTAATGACGATGATCTCAATTTTGTTGTGTGTGATGATGTAAAAGGATTTGGGGGACGTGTTGGTGGAATAGGTTGAGGGGGTCGAGAGTTTGACCCCGTGCATTTGTATGGTAATGTTTTTTGTGCGGTTCTGCTAGTTCACTCGCTGACACGCGGGTCATGTTTGAGTTATAAGAATTCACCTACATAATAAATGAGTTGTGTTTGGATTGCACAATTCCTCACACGGCTTGTAGGTGACCCACGATTGACCCATTGACACCCCTAATTAGGGGTAAGCAAAAGGTGGTCTGGTCTGGTCTTGAGATCGGGACCGAAGAATTCGGTCCATTAATTTCGCTATTTAGACCTAAATCGGAACCATTGGGACCGTTTATATGGTCTTGGTTTTTTCGATTTTGGTTCGATTTAGACCATTGGGACCGTTTAGACCGTTTGACATAATGTTTTATATATTTTCTATTATGTATGTATATCGCTCTACAAGAACACAATACAAGAACCTAATTTTATTACTTCTTTATAAAATATGTAATATATCAAAATAATATTTTATTCAATTGATATAATTTCGTTCTAAATTGAAATCAACCGATTATACAGACTTTTTAAAAATCATTTCGAAATCAAAATAACTATATTATCCAATATAATTTAATATCATAATATAGAATTATATAAAGTATTATAACATAATAATATCTAATATAATTTATTAATGTTATAATAATTTATTATTGATCAAACATTTTTCATTTAAATTATATTTTTTTCTCGAGCGTTCTTTTATAATTAATTCTATCGAAATAAGATATATATAATAAATTCACTAAAAATAGTTAATGATCTTCAATGGTCCACATGGTCTTAACAGTTTAGGACTGAAATAAGACCAAGACTGAAAAAGACCATAAGCAAAGACCATTGGTTTCAGTCACAAATGGTCCGATCTTTTAGTTTGGTCGCAGGTCGGTCTCGGTTAGGTTGCGGTCTTCTCGCTCACCCCTACCCCTAATCGTGACTGACAGTCATGGATATGACCAAACGTTTCTAACTACGACTAACATTCATGAGTATATTTTTGTAAATATTTTTGAAAATTGGTTATTCAATTTTGAATAGGATATATTTTAGATAGATAAAAAAAGCACTACTTTACCCTCCATTGAGCATTTTTAAGAAATTTATGTTTATATTTATTTCTTCAGATTTGATCTATTTTTGTTATCCTTGTTTTGCAAGCTGCCTTATCCCGTCCAATAATTATCTGAACTTATTTGTTGAGACTTAATTGTAGCGTAAAAACTATTACAGCCTCAATTCTAACCTAGAAAAAATATTAAAAAGAAATTAATTTTAAATGATATAAAAAAGAAAGTTACTATTTTAAGTATAACACTGAACCTCCAAAATCTTTTATGAGTGCCTCAAGGCCCTCAACTGATTTCTTACAAATTAGTTTGCTAGTTTGGACGAAAAATGTCAAATTGGATAACCTTACAAAATTACTGAACACGACAATTTTAAAAAATAAATATAAATGGGAACCCCTTTAAAGAAGAATTGTTTTGCCCAAATAAGAGAAGAAATAAAAAAATTCAGTACGGGAAATTCGATATAAAGTTAAATACCACCTCTTACTTTTTTTTTTAATTACAATTTAGAGTTATTCCCAATTTATCATTAAATCATATTATTTTGTTTTATTCGAAAGATATTTTTAAAATCACACTTTATTCAAAAATTATAAAAATAGATTTAAAATAAGTATCTAGAAAATTAAAAAATATATATTATTTTATATGGAAAAAACAAACCCTTTTCTATTTCTCCCTTTTAGAAAAAAAATATGTATTACATTTTCTGTATAAAATTTATTTCGAATTTTGTTTCCTATTTTTAAAATAAAATTTATCTATTTGTTATTTTTTAGAAAGGCATTCAAGAATCTAGGAGTCATCATCAAGTAAGGTTACCTAGATATTTATTCCATATTATGGAGTCATCTCCACATAATTCAAGAAAGGCATTCCTCATCAAGTATTCCATATTTAGAGAAGGCAATTTATTTGAATCTCTCATGGAGAAATCCATAATACTCTTCACCAAGATGCCTAAGGAACTCAAAAGGCAATGCTCATCACAATTAAACAAGGAGCGACAAAGACACAACATTATAGATATAATTATATTATTGAATCTAGGAATCGGGATGGAGGAGATAATTTCAAGCCTCAGTGTGGCCAATCAAAGCAAGAAGCATCTTCTCATAGTCCCCGGTGGTGTCCTTATCAATGGCCTTATCGAGAGGCACACTGGTCCTCCTCTGGTACTCCTCCTTGATGAACTTCAAGTCAACCTCAGCCCTGGTGGAGATGACTCTTGTAAGAGCTCCTTCATCAGTTCCGTGCCCTTCGATGGACAATCGAAGAACCTTGGCAAAGTATTTCTCGGGTCGAACCAAGCACTTGATAGTACCTCTCAGTAGCAAAAGGTACTCATCTTTCGGGTGCTCTTTCAAATCCTGACATGCAAAAATTCAAGATTTGATTAACATCCAATAATTATTCGTAAATTGATAACTTTTTTGTGTGATGATTATGGCTTAGTTGTTGGGTAATTGTTACCTTATTGATATCGTTCCCGAACTCATTTTTGTAGTGGTTGATGGTAGCGGCAATCTGGGCTCTGCTCCTGGTTGCCAAAATACGAATGAGATCATCGTCGGCATACGCCTTGGCGTGGATCTTCTCATGCAGTGTCTTGGCCTCGGTTTTGGCAAGGTGCATGTTCACGTCGTCTCCACCATAACGATAAACGCTCACAAGAGGCAGCAGCAGCTAAAGAATGCATCAAAACAGATATATGCTTAAAGCAAAGATTAACCAAACATTCTGTTAGTACTTCGAGGCGTGTTTACCTTACGGAAGTTCTCAGTTGTGTGCTGAGCAACATCCTCTTCGAGGGACTTCTTGTACTTAGCATGGTAGGCTTCCTTAACATAGAGCAATTGCTTAGGAGTCCTAGTGCAGGCAATTTCCAAGAGTACCTGGTGCCTAGAGGCTTTTTTAGTTGACTCATTAGCAAGCAGAGCATCACGCTCAGCTGGATCGAGGGTCCAAAGTAGAACAAGTCTCTACAATAGCAAATCAAACCCAATTCAAACTATTGATTTCGTTGTATTAGTTCGAAAAACTTATTTGAATTGTAATTTCATACCTCAAAATCACTGGTGAGTTCTTTTTCCAACGCCTTGAGGAGATCCTCACCATAAGCTTCCGAATAACATTTCCGGATTGCGTTTCGCTGTGGAGCATTCCTATGAGCCAATATGTCGATGATCAGGTCCTCATTCGTACCCCATCCTTCAATAACATTAACCAACCAATTTAGATCCAAGGGAAGAGCAGGCAAAGTAATGTCAGATCACAGAGCATTTGCATTTTCTTATGTGAGAGAGAACATAGTAGATCCTATAACTCCACGATCCATGATTCATGATCAACAACAGGAAGCAGTGTTCGTTGAATTCTTTTTATGAAAAATTACATGTGACGTGTCCATTTTCATTTGGATAAGATCATGTCAGATGATTTCGTCCAATGTACCATAAATACTCAAATAACAATCGAAACTGCTAAACCAATCGCAGATAGTAATCTTTCAACGAACAAATCAGTATCTGCAGCTGGACAAATCAAAATCCAGCAAACGTACCACTCTCGAGCCAGTTAGCACTGCCAATCTTACAGATCTAATCATCTATAACGGTGATACTAATGTAGAAAAAATAGCGACGGAGTGATAGATGAAATGAAATGTTTGATAGGACATAAGAACGGAGAGACCTTCGAAGGCTTTCCTGAGCTGCTCGCTGTCTTCGGAGACTGGGGGGGCCGATCCCGGGACTGTGAGGGTCGCCATTGTTTGGATAATATTATTGCGGAGAATCGAAAACGAAAGAAGAAGAAGAAGAAGAAGAAGAAGAAGATGGATACAACGGAAAGAAGCTCAGTGCCTTTATAATGGGTATAGACAATGTCGATGAACACATACATTTATTCCACCACGCGTTTAGCGACTTTTCGGGATCTACAAGATTATATAAAGCTGAACATGCACCTGGTGCATACTCCTCCGACATGAATGAATAGATTTTTTTTTTTGATCCAAAAATGAATAGATAGAATGGAAGAAAAATGATAAAGAACTAACAATGTGTTATATCCATAGTTATCAGACCGGACCGGCCATCAACCGGCGAGGGGATGGTTTACGGTTCGTCCGGCTCAACCGGTTCAGTGTGCGGTTCACTATTCACCTAGGGAAAAAAAAAATTGAAAACTTAAAATACATACATAGTCTCAAACACAAACATAGTCTCAAACACAAACATAATTACCTCAAACTACATAGTCTCACTCACACACAAACTACATAGTTTCAATATCAAACACACATTAGTTTCAATATCAAACACACATTACTCTCAATTCTCAAACAAATACACAATAGTAATTAACCAGTTTAACCAATTGGGTTAAGTCGATTGATTTGTGCATAATCAAAAACCGAACCCCCCCCCAAAAAAAATGACCGGTTAAAAAACCGAAACCCCCAAAAAAATTCAGCTAAAAAGTGAATCGGAAATCGGTCTTTTTTTAAAAACCGTCCAGTTCAACCCGGTTCAAACACTGTTCATTTATAAAACGGTCTTTTAACTTAACCAAACCGGACAGGGGTCCGGTTCCCGATCGAACAGGGGTCTGGTTCCCGGTCGGACCGTCAGTCCGTCAGTCCGATCTGGTTCTGATAACTATTAGTTATATCGAAAAAGAATTTAGAGAAGTAAGATTAAATGAAATTTTATTTATGTCACGATACATTTAAATAATTTACGTATGTGTACTTAATTTTAATATATTTTGTATATAAATAATTTTTATACGTTTAGACGATTAATATATGTAACACCCATAATAATTTTTCAGGACCAAACCCTCTAAGTTGAAAGTTTCAGGAACAAACACACTTAATGGTCAAGTTCAAGGACTAATAGTTTCTAGTGAAAATCATATTTTGCATGTTTTCAACAATCGAAAGTATTAAAGATCACAATTTTGAGGAGATATTATGTTTAGGTCTGCAACTTAGGATGGATGACATCGTATTTTCGGAACCCTAGCAAACTCTAGAGAGTTTAGGACAAACAAGAGAAGTCTAGAGAGAGAAATCGACGAAAATTCGACGTTTAATCGAACGATCATGGAAACAGGCGAAACTGAGCATCCACAAGCTACTAACAGATGCACTGGTCAAGAATAAGGTAAAATCTCATAGTTATGCTTAGTTTACTCCTCTATGAATGAATAATCTTAGAGAGAGAAAGCTTCAAATATTATTAATGGTAGATTTCAATATGATTGTTTTTATTCTTATTTCTGGTCATGGTCAGGTTCTAGGGGTTCTAATTAACCTAACTTAAGTGACGAAATCAAATTTGGTTGAGACGTTTATTAGATATCAAGCCTGGAAATTCAGAACATATTATAAACCGATATTTTGAGGCGCCAAAGGTTACGTTTCTATTCGGTATTTCACAACATGGAATCATCTATCTAGTAGTTCATTGTAAGATCTTTCCACAAACACCAAAAACACCAAAAACACCAAAAATGGAACTCGTACGAGAGAGAACGAAGCTCTCAAAGTCGGATTTGTAATGTGCAAAATTTGACCTTAGGTTGAAGATGAAGTTGACCATGCTCGACCAACATTGACTGACGCTTGTGGGTCACCTCAATGTCGAAACGCGCCCCCGTTTGAAGTGTTAGACTCGTAACTCAACCCTCTACCAACGGTAAGTTTTTAGATTTTTTATGAGATTGTCTAAAAAATAGTGAATAATGGAATATCAGGTGTTGTCTCGTTTTGCATGCCACAAACAAAATAGTAAATCTTGAACCTGATTTGAAAACTAAGGGGATGATGCTAGTATTGAGTTCATGACTGAGATATTGCTGGATATCATGGTTCAAATGGAAAACTTATTCTCTCGTTCGCGTTGATTTTAAGAAATTCAGATTGATAGAGTTGTTGCTATTAGAATCAGGGTTCAATTATGGTAAGTAGTTTCAACTTATTTCTACTTTTAATAAAGAAAATATTTTTCTGTATTGCATCAAATTTTAAAGATAAGTTAAGATTATTTAGATATGAGTTTCGTTTATAAAATTCAGATCAAGTGATTGAAGTTGTTTTATCAAGTGTGGTTTTGATATGTTATCCGACTTTGTCAGTATATTTTCGTGCGATAGTTTGGTATAATATTTTAGTGGAAAATAGTTTAGTGAAATACATTTTTGAAAGTTCGATCTCCATTTCTGATTTTGTGCTCGTAAATCTACTACGATCTGAAATCCTTACGAGGGTCAACTGGTGTATCGATACGAAAAGATCATGATCATTATGGATGCCTCAACGGATATATATGGGTTATGCATCCTTTCAATAGGGGTTAAACATTGAATTCTTCCTGCGACCTCTCTTTCTGTTCCGTTTTGAAGTTCGACAAGTTCGAACCTCCGCTCCGTTCAGTTCTGAATTATTTATAAGTTAGAAGCCTATATTTTGATTAGACTCTCACTCTGAATTATTTATTAATTTTAGTAAGTTTGCATCATGTCATTTTAACAAACTCTCTGTTTCGTAATATTTTTGAACTCTGCATTGTTTAAACGTTTATTGTAAGTCTTAGGTTTATATTGAATACAAAATATGTTTTCTAAGAGCTTGATCTGGTAAGGATAAGTCAAGACTACTTACTAATTTGCTCCTCAACGACTTACCTCATTCAACTCTGCAGTTTCAGGAGAAATTGATTTGTGTTAGATGTTTGATATGTGGGGATGTTGGATTTTAGAAGGTATCAGATTGCGCAACAGATGCATGGAACATGAAGCTATTCGATTATGTAAGTGACGTGATTATTTATGTGATAACACAGTTGGTATTATAGTTATATTTCAATAAAGGATTTTTGGATTACGTTATTTACCGGTTTATTACTAGTCAACAACAATCGCCACCTCTAACTTCCAAGGTGGATTTTGGGGTGTGACAATAAACGTGTCTAAAAACTATTGATATGCAAATATATGCATAAACATGGTTAAACTCAATTAAGTATATGCAAAAATTTGAATTTGTCCTTGTACTTATTTTTGAAACACGAATGAATTTAAAACTTGATTGTGAAACTAAATCATGGAAGTTGTGACCTTTGTATCATGTTGTTTCATGTCGTTTATTAAAGTTAATCATGTTTTCGTGCATATCACGTATGATATGTTTATTAATCGTGTCATATTTGTATTCAAAACCCTAGACCCTAAAAATACCCTAAACCAAACCTTAAACCCCAAACCCTAAACCCTAAACCAAACCTTAAACCCCAAATGCTAAACCCTAAATGCTAAACCCCAAAACCCTAAACCCTAAACCCCAAATCTCTCTTGTATTTAATGTTGTATTTATATTTCTTAATGTGAATGAAATTTGTGTTATCAATATTATGTGTTATTGGTTATATTTCGTATAAGAATTGTGCTCGGTTTTAAGTTCGGTATAACTTTGGGGTCATTTTAGGGGTTGTTTCGGTCAAACAAATAATATTTTCAAAAATGACTTTGGTCATTAACAAACTTTGATGAAGTTTATAACTCGGTCCTTGGACTCTCGAGTCATTTTGGGACTTTACCGAGTGTTTAAATACTGTAGCAAGAAAAAAAAAAGTTTATGCATAAATATGAAGGGTCTTATGTCGTCACAGAGATTTCAGCGGAGGAGTCATGATCATCACTGACATGGACAACAAAGAACTCCCCAGTCCAATCAATATGGACGCAATAAAAAAAGCAAGGAAGCCACGACAATTCAAGAAAATGAAAAACCGAAGGGAGTTTGGAGGAAAGCTTGTCATAAGCTTCAACCAAGAATGGAATATAAGGAATGAAAGGAAAAGAAAAAAGAGAAAAAAAAAAATCAAAGTGAGGATTTTAGTGATAGTGAGTGAAAAACAAAATAGAGAGAAATTGAGTGAACAAAATCAACGATTATCGGTTTCGATCCCTAGTACGGTATCTAAACTCCGGATGACTTAAGTATATCCCTCTCGTATTCAATGTTGTATCTATATTTCGTAATGTGAACAAAATTTGTGTTATCAAAATTATGTGTTATTAGTTATATTTCGTAGGGTTAATAGCTCTAATACTACCATAAGTTTGAGCCATGTGATCGGATGGTACCATATGTTTTTTGATGTGATTAAATGGTATGTTATGCTTGGAGCATGTTGTCCTGTGGTACTCTGTTAGTCAACTGTTAGATTTTTATGTTAAATGGTCAATGTCAGCGCCACGTCAGCGCCACATCAGCGCCACGTAGATATGTAATATATTATTTAATTTAAAAAATAAAAATAAATAGGAAACTTAAAAAAAATATGAAAACAAATCCGAAAAATTCTAAAAAAATATTTTTAAACTTTATATATTAATAAAATGTATTTTTTATAATTTTCTTTTTTTTTTAAAATAATCGAAAATTGAAAAAAAAAAAAAAAACTAGGTTGGACCCTTGGGGTCCAATTGACCCAGCCAAGGGTCGACCCCTGGGCTGGGTTGGACCCCTACTAGGTCGCCTGACCTGGGCGACCAGGTCTGGGTCTGACCCAGCCCTGGGTTCGACCCTGGCTGGGTCAATTGGACCCCAAGGGTCGAACTAACTTGGGGTCCAATTGACCCAGCCAGGGTCGAACCCAGGGCTGGGTCAGACCCAGACCTGGTCGCCCAGGTCAGGCGACCTAGTGGGGGGCTAACCCAGTCCAGGGTTCGACTCTTGGCTGGGTCAATTGGACCCCAAGGGTCCAACCTAGTTTTTTTTCTTTTCAATTTTCGATTTTTTTATAAAAAATACCTTCTATTAATATATAAAGTTTTAAAATATTTTTATAATTTTTTTCGATTTTTCTCTATTTTTATTATATTTCCTATTTATTTGTATTTTTCAATTGCCACATCAGTGTCAAGTCAGCGCCACGTCAGCATTCTGTTAGTTAACATTGACGGCAACAGTAATTTGGACCAAATAACAACATTGCGAAACTTATGGTACCATAAAACAACATAGGGGTACCATCCGATCACATGACCTAAACTTATGGTACAATTGGACATATTAACCCTATTTCGTATAAGAATCGTGCTCGTTTTAAGTTTTGTATAACTTTGAGTCCACTTTAGGCATTTGTGAAAGTTATGGGGGTTGTTTTGGTCAAACAAATAATATTTTTAAAAATGACTCTGGTCATTCCCAAACTTTTATGAAGTCTATAACTCGGTCATTGGACTCTCAGGTCATTTTGGGACTTTACCGAGTGTTATAAAGCAAACCAGAAAAGTTTTGAGCCATTTTTGCAACTTTTATTTTTTTTTTCCAAATCATCTCGAAATTTTAAATAATTGCATCTTGGTCCGTAAACTTTTCTGGACATCCCATTACTTCTCAAGATGTTACAAATTAGTCCAATATTATCATTCGTATACGTTTGACACGTCTTAAAATGACTCCAAAGTTAAACCACTCTTTTTTTAACACAATTAATTTTATTCTCTCTTGTTTATTTATTTAAAATTAACTCAAAAATAAAAAAATGATTGTATATTATTAATTAAAAAAAATGCATGTCATCGCTTTGGCCAAGCATGCTCAAAACGGGTGAATCAGACAATTCAGGTAAATCGGTAAAAAATGATTTCAAAAGATTACTAAAGTATCGAAAGGGCGGATTATGAGTTCGCGATCTCTTAAGACGTAATCAAACCCCCGAACTCAATCTCTGGACATAGACATTTCCCAGCCCTAGGATATAAACATCATGTACCATAGGCAAATTTTAAGATTCTGATTAGCCTTTAATTAATCGGTGGCGACTCTTTATTTTTTTCGGTCTTGTCGATGACACCGCTCAACCGGACCCGTCGCTTGCCAAGACCCGTCATTTTTTAGCGAATGAAAATAAAAATATTTTTAAAAAAAGGGTTGTGGAAAGTCGGATCCGACTTCCGACAATATCAACATGTGAAATCCTAGTTTTAAAATTTTGGGCTAATTGTGAAATTGAATGTAATTACCTATAATTAATATTTAGAATGTCTAAAGGTTGGAAATTGACCCATTTTATTATGTTTTGTTTGAATTAAAATGCATTATTTGATTATAGTGAAACCCTAATTTTCTGGATTTTGAGCTAATTATTTGGAATATTGTGTTTTCAGGCAAGTAAAGATGATATTGTAGTTTCAGACATTAATGTCTGAAAATACAATATCGACCCAATTGGGTCGATTTAACTGGGTTTGGATAAGTTTCAGATATATCCTGGTCATATACATTTTATATTTTTAGATGGATTGGAACCCCTACACCACCAATTACCATATCTAGAACCTCCAAACCATTTGTACGGAATGGGATTGAGTTTGTTTTCTCTAGTTACCACTCATCTACTTAACAAAATGTTGAGTGACGCATGACAGATTACGTGTATCTCCAATTTGAGTTCCAACAACCTATCCCACCATTAACTAAACACTGTCAAGAATGAGATAAGTTGCATAAATTTTGATGGGATAAGACGTCGTGTGGATTAATTTCAAACACTGTATCTTTTTGAGTACCCATCTCTTACTACATGACATGGTACCGTGGCATGACACTGACGATGATCCACGACCCCAGTCCTCCCCCGTGGTTAATTGAGGTGATCATACCCTAGGTGCTATTTGAACAACATGAAAACCAATCAAGGTTAATGGTGGGGTACACTTCTAATTGTTTAATTTGCATATTGATGTATCCTTACTTTTACAATTATTATATTTGTATTCTATAGGGTTGCATTATTCACCATATGACCAAACTAGCGAAAAGGTTGTTAAAGAGAATAACGGGTTGATAAAAAAAACATGTTGATGAGATAATCCAAACTTGTCGTACGACTAAGAACTCATTGGTAATCTTGATCAGTTTGATCAACTCATGACACAACCAGTGACGTCGAGTCTAAGGAAGATCAACACGACATTCAATTTGTCATACTCGGTCGTCAAGTACTAGTAGTAACTCAGCCTACTCAAGTAGAGGAGGAGATACCTGAAACACCGAGACCCAACAAGATAAGAAACGTTCGGGGGCGAGATAGGGAGAGGGATGGGAGTCGAGAAGATGGTGGCAGGGGTCAGAGGTATTAACTAGTTATGTATTCATGTAAACTTTGGATAATATTATTCGATTATGTATTTTATTTTTTTTAGTTTATAAGTTGAGTTAATTTTGGGGAAAATATCACTATTTGAAACTTAATTTAAATTAAAACTTAACGACATTGATTCATATAGACTTTTAATTTATTTATTCATTCTATTTTTTTTTTATTTTTTTGAAAATGATCCAAAAAACTTATATTTCTAAATTATAATGTTATAAGGTAACCAAAATTATAATGAGTTTTGAAAGTAATGATTTTTTTTTTCCGACCATCTTTAAAACAATTGAAAAAATAGGTTGAATAGATAAATAAAGTAAAAATATAAACAAACAAATATTGTTCAATAAAGCATTTGTATTTATTTATATAAAAAAGTATACTTGTGGTTACCAGTAGATGTGCTAGTTTTTGCAGACATGACAGGCCTATATGTAAATTTACGGGTTTGGATTGATCATTTTCATGCCGTATCGAAATTGTGTCAAGATTTTTCGTGTCATGTTCGTTTTTAAGCATGTTTGACACAATCCGGCACAGTGGTTATCTCTCTCTCTGGTAGAAATGAAATTTACTCATTATATTATATAAAATTATATTAAACAATTCATTTTTCTCGTTCCGATTAGGACTTTATAATGCATATTCATTATCTATAAAAAAAACTATTATACTAAATAGTTTATTATATAATGTGGTTGTTCTTTCCGTTTAGGATTTTTCGATTTGCACTTAAATGTTATAATGTGTGTTATTTGTTAGTGTTTGGATTGAATTATTTAAAATATTTTTTAAAATTTATTTTAAAAAAGGTTATATGTGATTTCGTGTCCAATTTATATCATATTGTTCATGTTGTGTCTGTGCTTCGTGTCGTTCAGTATTTTTCCGTGTCATGTTCATGCTAAATTAAACTAGCACACTTTCATATTTGGTTGTGATTGAGTTGACTCACTCAAACATGATACGAACCTATCATGCACAAACACATCATGACTCGCACGAATTGGCAGCCCTAAAGTCTAGCAGTCACGAATAAATTTCAGTTAGCTTAGGAAAACGACAGTTAATATTGTCGTTATAATTGTGACTAACAGTTGCGAGTAGGAGAAAAAGTTCCTACATGTGACAAAAAAACATGATTTGGTATAGTTTGATAAATAATTTTGAAAAATGATTATTTTGTTATTTAATTTTCAAATAGAGTATATTTTGGAAGGAAAAAAAATCCTTATTAAGCTGATTGAAGTAAAGTAAGTCAAGTCGGCTCGAGAAAAGTTTGAAAAAATAAATAAAAACTATTCAAAAAATAAAGAAAAAGTATGAAAAAAACGCTCGGATGTTTGCCAAGATTAGTAATTGCACACATAATGTTTGTCTTAACACCCATAAGTTTCCATTTGTTGGTAAGTGCACATTTCCGTCACTGGTCGTTGGTTTCCCGTCAAATAGCAATCACTTGTAATGCGTGTGATGTAATTATGAACTTATATACCCAAAGTACCCCTACCTGCTTGTGAATACTGATTCCAGCTGCTTGTGAACTTAATTGGCTAAAGGATAGGATTGTTAGAATTCTAAGTGTGAACTAAATTTAGATGAGATGGACTTGATTAGGGAGAACATTGTATATATTGAACTTATTTTGTTACAATAACAAACTATACTATTTATAGGAGAAACATTGAGATTGAGTGGATATTAAGTGGAGTAACTTGTGAACTAATTGGCGGAGTGATTGGTGTAGTGAGATTAGTGGTGGAGTGATTCGTGGAATAATTTGGGGAACTTGTTTACTCTTTCTAACACTCCCTTTCAAGCCAAACAGTGAGATTTCCAATGTTTAACTTGCCAATGATATTGCTGAAAAACCTTCCGTTGACTAACTTTGGTTTATCGGTCTGCCATTGGGATGCTATAATTTGTTGGTGTAGTCATGTTGTATCGAATGAACTCTTATGGTTCCTCTTCGATTGAGATCTCCTACAACTATGTCGAATGAACTCTTGTGGTTCCTCTTCGACCGAGCTCGTTCCTCTTCGACCGATCTCTCCTCCAGTTGTGTCGAATGAACTCTTGTGGTTTCTCTTCGACCGGGCTCTCCTCCATCTGTGTCGAATGAACTCTTTTGGTTCTTCTTCGACTGAGCTCTCCTCCAGCTGTGTCGAATGAACTCTTATGGTTTCTTTTCGACTGAGCTATTCTACAGCCGTGTTGGATGAACTCTTGTGGTTCCTCTTCGACCGAGCTCGTTCATCTTCAACCAAGCTCTCCTCCAGCTGTGTTGAATGAACTCTTGTGGTTTCTATTCGACCAAGCTCTTCTCTGGCTGTGTCAAATGAACTCTTGTGGTTCCTCTTCGACCGAGGTCTCCTCTGGCAGTGTCGAATGAACTCTTGTGGTTTCTCTTCGACCGAGCTCGTTCCTCTTCGACTGAGTTCTCCTCCGACTTCTCTATGGCACTCCTCCTCTTCGACTGAGGTCATAATACTATCACTCCCCCGAGCTCATCAGACTTGGTATACTTTTGGCTGGACAAGTTTTTCACAAGACCAACAACAAGCCATAACCCACTTCTATTCAGCGCATCTCTTTCCTTCTATTATATACCTCGTTTAAGGATTCCAACATATTAGTGCACACCTCCCTCATTTTTGTCTTCTATCTTCATTTTCTTCAGTCCAATTGTCAAGAACAAAGAAAACCCCATCTCTATTTCTTTTTGTCCTTTTCTCCAGCTCCTTTTACTTTTCTTTTCCATTTTTTTGCTTTATTTTTACTTTTGTCGCCTCCCTAAAAGATCCAACTTCTACAAAACTAAAGCAAACTTACTGCTGGAAGTCGACATGATCTCGGTTTTCTTCTACAATTTTCGCTTTGATCTTAGCTGCAACCCCTCCATTTGCTTCGTTTCGCCTGTCCCTTGCCACAGCAGCCCCTCCGTTCGGTTTTTCGTTCCCAATTCGGTCGTCTGCCCGCTCTCTCTGGTGAGGTTTCTCTTCACGCTCGGTTTCATTGACCTTCTCCTCCATGAAAGGTGTCGTCGTTGTGCTTCCTTCTTCATATGTATGCCTTTCGTTCTCTCCGGCGAGGTTTCTCTTCACGCTCGGTGATGGTGACCCTTTCCTCGAACTCCGACACGACCACTTCTTCCTGAGGCGGCGGTAACGGCTTCTTGTGCTCCTCTTCCTTCTTTCCTATGAAGTCGAATTGGACTCCACCGGAGCGGACTCCTTTTCTCTGATCACCGAGGTATCGGCCTTGTAGCTTTCATGGTGGTGGTGATGTTCCTCCATTAGGTTAGATTTCATGGTGGCCTTCATCATCAACATGATACTGAAAGTAGACTTGCGAACATCCGAGACAGAAAGTAGAACATCTTTCTTCTTCCTTCCCAGTTTACCCATGCTCCATTTCTCTCTTCCTTTGAGAAGGTAGGTTCGTAAGGATTAACCATTGGAGCAACAAGGACCATTCCTGCAACTCTGTCGGGAATGTACTTGAGAGCTGCCCAAGTGTGCATTGAAGCATAAAAAAATAAAAATAAACCGCTTCGAACCGGTTTGATAAAAACGAACCGGATTGAACCGGTTTGACTTTGACAATTACAAAATAGAACACTTCTCAATTAACCCTAGCCGCAGGGAAGCTGGTGTCTTCTGTGGAGAGGAGTGCTCGTCGCCAGAGGGGAGGAGCACGCGTCGTCGCTCGGTTCTCTGGTTCTCTCCGGTGGGCCTGGTTTCATCCAGCGTAGGTACCTTCTTCTCCTCTTTGACTGTCTTCGCTCTCTTTGTTTATCTCCGTCTGGGTCTCATAGCTGAGGCTGGGTCTTCACGACTGGGTCTATGCTTCGGCTCAACTGGTGCTCGGGTCGACAGTGGCTACGACGACTCGACGGTTGAGGTGGCTGAAGGTTGGTAACCCTAATATTTGATTTCTGATTTCTAGTTTCTAATTTCCTAGAATCAATAACACTGCTCTGATCAGTGTTATTAGAACTGGACTGACCCTCATACATGTGGTTCACTGTTCACAAGCAAAAACAAAACTGAAAATACATACATAAGTCTCAAAATGTTAAACACACACATAATTTTCTCAAACTAAATAGTCTCAAACACACACAAACTACATAGTCTCAAACATATACATTCCTCTCAAGCTCAATATAACACAAAATAATTACATCAAACTTTGAATATACATAAGACAATAATCTCAAAATCAAACACAATAGATTTAAACTTTAAACATAACTTCTAAAATTCTCTTTATCACGTCTACTCCAAATTGTTCTGCGCCAGTGCTAGAACACCAGCATGTATACACAACTCTTCTACAAAATTAAGGTCCCCCAAACAAACAAAAAAATGTAAATAAACTATATAAGCAAACATCAAGTATTTCAAGAATCAACCATAACTTTGATGTATTCACTATACCACCCTTCTTAAACTAACAATAAAAAGTATTTCAAACCTATCAGGATTTATGGCTCTAAAAACATCATAGAAAGGACCACCAACATTTACGATCATGGATCTCAACCATGTTCTAAACTTGTAGGCCATGTGAAACCCACAGATCATTAATGACTTGACTATTCTTATACGAGCTTATGAAATATCTTAACAGGCATAACAAGAGCATATTTCTTCTGTATAAGCCAAATGATAACATGAGACTAGTAAGAGATTACTCATTCTTCTCAAAATCTGGCCCTGGATCGCAACGATCTATAGCAGTAGGAGCAATGTCCAGCAACAATTTTCAGCAATTAACATCAATAATTTTCAGCAACAACAACGAACAAATTTCCAGCAATTAACCTAGGCAACCTAACCATAACTGAATTCAAGACAACAACAATGAATGAATTGAGGAACATAAAAGCGAAGGTTGCGGCTGGACAACTGAAGAACGAAGGTTGCGGCTCAATTCGTTCATTGCGGAACAAAGGAACGAAGACTGTAGTTGCTGCTGTTGCGGACCGAAGGCTGCGAACGGTGAAGAAGCTGGAACTTGGTGCAGTTGCAGACCGAAGAAGCTAGAAACTTGGAACGGTGAAGAAGAAGTGAAGAACTGAGCGGCTTTGGTGATGAAGTTCGACTGAAATGAAAGAGCAATAACTAAGAAGAATAAGAGGAACTTAATCTAGTGCTTCAAACCAATCAGTTTGTGCAGAATAAAACCAATCGGTTTAAATTGAAAGAACCGATTGGTCTGTAAAAAAACATCTTAAACTTTTAACCGGAAACCGGTTGTTTTTAAAAAATCGGCCAATTTTGAAAAAATCAGACGTTCCAACCCGGTTCAAACACTATTCATTTACAAAACGGTATTTTAACTGAACCAAACCGGACAGGGGTCCAATTCCCGATCGCACAGGAGTCTGATTCTCAATCGGACCACCGATTGGGTCCAATTCTGATAACACTGGCTTTGATACCATGTTAGAATTCTAAGTGTGGACTAAATTGAGATGATATGGGCTTGATTAGGGAGAACATTGTATATATTGAAATTATTTTGCTATAATAACAAAGTACACTATTTATAGAAGAAACATTGAGATTGAGTGGATATTGAGTGGAGTAACTTGTGGAGTAATTTGTGGATGGTTGGTGTAGTGATTTTAGTGGTAGAGTGATTGGTGGAGTAATTTGGGGAACTTGTTTACTCTTTCTAACACGGATTGTAGCTGTTGAGCCGTATATGAGTCTTTGTGGTCTAGATCATGAGAATGTTAGACAGATATTCATGATCAGTCATATGCTAAATCAACTAGCATTGCATTTTGTGATTCAATTCACCTGCAGTGGACTGGATGGCTAGAGCTGAGCAGCTAGTTTTGGGTATTGAGGAACCAATTTCATGGGGATTGTGACGGAGTCATGGACTAGCAAGTGCCACTCAGTTGTGGCAACATTTTGTCATTTATTGTGCTTTAGACAGTAGTTCATTGTTGTATTTTGAAAAAAAAAAATTGTAAAATTGCACAATGCTATGAAATGTGCCATGCCGACTGTTGAAGGTCCTCCATACTCTGAATGCAGGAAGGCACTCAATATCCGTTGAAATTCATTCATTCAATACAAGAGCAGCATCTAATAAGCCAAGGTACACAGAATACTAATCAGAATAATTAATAACTAACTTGCCACTAGGATGGAGAATAGATAGCTCACACCATAACTTATCACGCTTTAGTAAGACAGTCAGTTTGTTAATGCAAGTAATGGCGGGTAAACTTAAAGAAGAAGAAGAATATGCATAAGGAAGATAGGAGTCGCTTTCAACATACAAGAAGAGAACTATCTTGGCTGTAGCAAGCTATGAAAAGTGTCAAGTCCTTACGGTGAATTCACGTGCTAAGAGGAGTTTCTGTTATCAACAAGGAGCTTCTTAAAAAGGTGATAGGGATTTGAAGAAGGGTAGAAGCGGAAAAATGAAACATTAACGAGTAAAATTAACGGAATGTGCAATTACAAATAAAATGAAACATTTTGGTGAACTTATTAGCGACAAAAAACATCCGGATGCAGTTACAAAAAAAATAAACATTCGGGTGGTTTTTCAAACTTTTCCCCAAAAAATAATTTTATCACTTTGCAGTTTCTTTGTCTGAGTGATTTGTTTTCTTCAAATTATACCTTATTCCAAAACTAAATACCCAAATAGCACATTTTGAAAACTATGTGCTAAACTATCTACGACTGGTAGTCACATGTTAAGATTCATTTTTTTTTTGCTAATTATTAAATTTAGTGTCATTATGTATAACTTCTATTTAGAATGCTCAATGAAATTTAAGAATTATTATGTGTTTGGTTGAATTATAATCCATTATTTTGAAAAATGTAAAACCCTAATTTTGGAAATATGGGAAAGATAATTAAATTGAGTGTATTAGTTATAATAGATATTTAGAATGCCTAATTGTTTAAAATTGAGAAATTTTTATGTGTTTTTGTTTAATTATAATGCATTTTTTCATAATTTGATCATTCTTTGTTGTATGGTCAACCATAAAGATGATCCTGTTTGTATTCAGAATCGGTCTATTGGGTAGGGTTCGAGCAAGATGTTTGGAATTAGGGTAGGTCCCGAGAGAGAAATATAGGAACCAATTAGGTTCTCGGAATCCATAAATTTTCATGGTACCTGAATCACTCACCCATAGTAAACCACCTCACATATGTTACAACATGTCGCAAATGATACAATAATGCATAATTTATTTGGAATTAATTGTTATTGTTATATGGCTAACTATTTATAAATATTTAATTATAACTAAAATTATAGGAGGATACTTCTACCCATCATATTTAATTGATTCCTATAAAACTTTAATTTATTTATCTATTTAATTTAATTAAATATTTTTAAAGAGAGTTCAAAAATTGATATTTCTAAATCAGAGAGTTTTAAGGTAACCTGAATAATATTCTTGAAGTAAAGATTTTATTGTATTTTTAATTTTCGATAAAAATAAAATAAAAAATGACATGAATAAATACACAAATTAAAAATATTATATTTATTTAAAAAAATGTAAACTTCTACCTGTGTAATTACAGGTAGAGTTCCGTTTAGGGTCATGTTGCCCGTAACTAACAAACACGAATATGAATTATCTTAACTTCTACTCGTGACTGTTAGTGACGTGTAGGATTTAAGTCAATTTTTAACCATGACAATCAGTCGTGGGTTGGTATTGTGATATCTTATCCCACATCAGATATAAAGAAATGATTTGAAACTCATATAAGCAGATAATTACTACTTAAGCACAATAGGAATTCCTTTTTTTTTTTGCCCAACTGAGGAATGGACTCGGTCAGAATGGGTTGGGCTAGTGAGAACAGTTGCTCGAACTTGGAGCGTTACAAATGGTATCAGAGCCAACTCGGAACCGTGATCGGGCTTGCATGGTTGAAGCCTTGTGCCAACGGGAGAAAATAGTTGGTCAAGCTCTGGAGGGTATCTAAAAAGTATAGCACTTGCAAGTTCAATATTTACTAGGGACAAAGATGCTAGACTTGGTCGCAACAAGGACACCGCAGAATTTTAGAAAGGTAAATTGTGATACCTTATCCCACATCAGATAGAAAGAAGTGATTTAAAACTCATAGAAACAAAAATTTACTACCTAAGTACAACCAAAATTACTTCATGTATTGGCCCAAGTTAGGATAATAGACTCAATCAGGTAGAATTGGGTTTGGATTGGAATTTTCTTATTTATGAGTGAGTCACGACTCCACCCATTGGACCTGTTAAAAAGAGAACTCGTGTTATGGGAAGTGAGCATCCATTACAGACATAGTTATCAGAATCAGACCGACCATCGAACTGAATGAGAGGATGGTTTCCAGGTTGGTCGGTCCAATCATCGGTTCGTCCGGTCAATTCTTTATTATTTTCCTTTTATATCTATTCATCTCCCCTTCCCAATATATTCCTATTCTTTTCTCATTTCTCTATCATCTTCTCCTTCATTTATCCATCTTCTTCTTGTCTTCTCTTTCCTCTCTCCCTTCTCCCTTTTTCTTCTCTCCTACCTCCCTCCTCCACCTCCAAGTCGTCGTCACAGTCTCTAAGCTGCCCTTGTCACTGTTGCTTCCTTTTCCTTCAAGCCACCATCGTCGCCTCCTCCAAGTCGTCGTCGCTTTCTCCTCCTACAAGTCATCGTCGCTTTCTCCTCCTACAAGTCATCGTCGCCACCTCCTTTAAGTCTGTTGTCGTTGTTGCCTCCTCTTCCTTCTCTAAATTCACCACCGTTGTCGTCGCCTCCTCCTTCCCGTCACCAGATTCGGCAACGGCTGCTATGTAGTAGATGGGTTGGCATTAAGGTTTCTTTATTTATATATAATAAATCTAGTGAAACAAACAGTTTTTACTCTTTGAACCTACTTCAGCTTGCATTTCGGTCTTTTTAATGAACCAGACAACCTCTGTGATCGGTTCACTATTCGACCAGGTCTAACTGGCGATCTAGTCCGATTTTGATAACTATGATTATGGATACATAGGATACGTAGTAATTGCGTTTATTTACCATGCATTATTCATCATCAACAAACTACTTAAAGGCATGGAGAGGGAATCACATGAACTAAAGACATCACTTAATAATGGGTAAATTAGTCACAATGCACCTAAATATTTGGTCATGTTAAATATACAAGTTATGTTGAATTGTGCACACCCAATATTTTAGAGTGTTGTTTTGTACCATCATTACTACTCATGGCAATGTTTTCCTGTTCAATTAGTCAAAATGAGTATTCTCTTATTCATCTTCAAAACACCCGAAATGCATATTTAGTTTTGCCATCAACCTAATCTCAAACCTAGAAATGTTGTTCTAGGTTCGAAATTAACGGAGAACAACATTTCTGAGTTCGAAATTAATGTTGAAATGTTGTTCAGAGTTGTCATACTCAAATCTATTTTCTTGAATTTGATTCGTAATTTTGCGTTAAAGATGAACATGAGTGCAAAATTATCATTTTAATAAAAACAGTAATGCGTAACGGAAAAAATTGTTGAAAGAGGTGGTGCACATGATAATACTTTTAAACAAATTAATGCATCTAACAATAACTAGTATAAATCTTAATATCTTAATGCATTAATGTATTAAAATTATTTATTCCTTAATAATATGTACATTTATCGCTTAATAATATGTATTTTGAAAAGACAATTTACTGTAAAAGGTGGAAGAGTTAGTCTTCTGTGCTATTATGTTTGGTGAAGTCATTAGATGAAAACCCAATAATATCATATATATATATAAGTTTTCACATTTCTTTTTCTTTTTTGTACATGCTACTATTTTTGCATGACCAACTGAACATAAACCAATATGCATGGTTTTACGTTATTGTTTTGAACACTACTTCTAAAATTATATTTCTTCAAGACGATATATGGCGTTAATTTGATCTATTTTCTGATTCAATACGATCTTGATGTGGTTTATCTATCGATTATATAGAGATAAAAAAATATGTACACACAGTAACCTCAAGTCAAGATTGTAAATCCTGATACTAAATTTTACATTTATCGTCTTGAAATGAGTTTTTAAATACTCGTCACAGACTCACATCCATTTATTTATTTTTTGGAAAATTGTAACATTTGATATGAAATGTAAAATGACTGAGTTGCCCTCCAATATGGAGACATCATTATTCTAATGTCTGGAATTTTAATAAATAGTATGGAGATGGATAGAGTTAGTTGATACAGAATAGAAGTGAGTGAGTTGAGCTAACTAACTTGCACACGCAATATATTTAGTAACATTATACGAAACACTTCTGAATTGAATTTGAGAAATCGCGATTATAGAATTTTTAATATTATAGTATAAAAGTAATTGCTATAAAAATTGAATTATTGTTCTAATAACTCTTTATTTCTTTTATGCGATGGAACACCGTCGTATATGTTTTGTATGTTTAAAGATATATGAATAATTTAGAGTCCGACAACCCATAAAAAATGAAAATGTGATGATGCGCATACATTTGTGTCCATGGTACTACTTCTTTGAATCACGATATATACACTTGTAAACGCTATAGATTTTTTGTTTCTGAAAAACTTTGTTTGTGCGGATACTCGAACTCAAGACCTAACATTTGATAGTTGCAACCTTCTATCACTAGGTTAGAGATGCCAATTAATTTTTCATGCACTTAATTTATACTTATTGCAAAACAATTGTACAAATTGAGAAACAATGCTCTAATAATGCAAAACTCTAGCACTAATTCACTTTTATCAGTTATTTTATTATGCATTTAAATTAAACTTATTATAATAACTTTGAGATTATTTTATCAAATATCTCATATTTATTAGTGTTGTTGTTTAACAATTAACTTTAATTCACGTTTTTTTTGGTTAACTAGAGTTCTAATTTAATTATCTAAATATTATTTTTTATTTTTTAGAGATGGTTAAACAATAATTAATTTTTAAAATTTAGTGTTTATAGACTACCGAAATGTTCATTTTGAGAATATATTTTTTCAACTATTTCTATAAAAAATTAAATAATGTTACAGATAATTAAATTACAACTCTAACAAAATATACATTGTTGAGTTTCAACCATTAAATTTGGTCAAAGTCGAGTTCCTAATTTGAAAACCTAATCTTCTCTAAATAAATTTTGGTAGTCAATATACAAAAAATTTATAAAACTAATTAACACACAAAAATTAGTTTTAGATAACTAAATTAGAACACTAATTAAAAGAAAAGACGTGAATTAAACTTATTTACTAAACTGTAACATTATATAAACATGAGATATTTGATAAAAACAAATAAATTAAATTTGGTATAATAATTTTAATTTAAGTGCATAGTAAAATAAAATAAATTGAGTTTTGGTTTATTAGGTAATGATCTAAATGTTTGATTCTCAATTTATTTGATATTTGTTTTTGGCCAATAATTTATTTGATATTTCACTCTATAATATTTTTTTTTGGCCATATATTTCACTCTATAAATTATAGAGTGAAATATATGGCCAAAAAAATAAATATTAATTAGTGTAATAATTATAATTTAAGTGTATAAAAAATTAATAGTATTATTAGTCAAGTGGTAGAAGGATGCAATTTCCAACGAAGAGGTCCTGCGTTCTGAGTCACTCGTGTGTATATATATATATATATATTTGCTTCTTCAAGGGAGCAGTCACTGTCAGGAATTGAAAGAGAGATCAAGCAAAGAAAATAGTATAGCCATCTTCCTTCTCTTCAGCTAAACTATATAAAGTTATAAACCACATAACCCTGGATCCACCCAGAAAGAGAGAGAGAGAGAACGATAATAATAATAATGGGAAGGTCTCCTTGTTGTGATGAGAACGGCCTCAAGAAAGGTCCTTGGACTCCTGAAGAAGATGAGAAGCTCAGGAACTACATACAGAATCACGGACATGGAAGCTGGAGAGCTCTCCCTAAATATGCAGGTTCTCTCTCTCTCTCTCTCTCTCTCTTGTGTCTGACATGCATGCAGCAAATACATACGTACATGGAGTGTTCCTTTCCCTTCGTCATCAACTCTAGCTACCTCAAAGAAACTGAAAGCCAAATCATGGAATTTATTCTTGATGTAGGGCTTAATAGATGTGGGAAGAGCTGCAGATTGAGATGGACTAACTACTTGAGGCCTGACATCAAGAGAGGCAATTTTTCTGAGGAAGAGGAACGGACAATATTGCATTGGCACTCCATACTGGGAAACAAGTAATAACGAATCCATCAATATATACATATATATATACTTTAGATGAATCAACAACAATGGCGGATCTCATGGAACACTAAATATACACATTTTTAGGTGGTCTTCCATTGCATCACACCTGTCGGGTCGGACGGATAATGAGATTAAGAATTTTTGGAACACCCACTTGAAGAAGAAGCTAATCCAAATGGGTATTGACCCGATGACCCACAAACCAAGGACGACCGATATCTTCTCATCCCTTCCACAGCTCATAGCCCTAGCTAACCTCAGCAACCACCTTTTACTCGACGACCATGCAATTAGGTTACAAGCTGAGACCATGCAGCTCGCCAAGCATCATCAGTACTTGCATCATCAGTTCCTCCACTCCTTAACCACCGATGCTCCGGCAGCCTCCAGCGATCCCTCCGGCACAAGCTTTGACGCAGCTGTTGACGTGTTGTGTACGCCACTGCCTACTACCAAAGAGAACCTTGGACTAGGACTCATAAATTCTCAACCACTCCTTCAGGGGAAAACAAACGGAAGTCAATGGTTGTCTCAACTATCTGTAGGACCACATCCAGAACAAGAAGCTGTCTCTTTCAGCTCACTTCCAACTCCGCAGCTGAGCTGCGACCTGGCTCAGCTGTTCAACGACAATATCTCATTGTTGGAATCCGTAGAGGGATTCTTCACCCCGAACCCACCAGCAATGGCTACTGATACTACCGTTAGCAATCTTGGTAATGCTGAGGTCAGCAGCACCACCACGAGCTGTGGCGGAGGATCACCGTCCCCACCAGATTGGTTGGCTGACTATTATTTTTGAATAAATGAGAACGTTTTAGGGTTTTATTTTCATATATTTTAGTGGAGTTCTAGCTTAGATTGGTCGACTGCTTCAATTTTATTCATTAGTTGATAAGTTGTTTTTTTGGTAAATTTTTTAGTTGATATAATGTCACATTAGTGATGGTACAGTGAATTAATTATTGTAATTTTTATTTCCTTCACTCCATTAATTATGATTTTCTCTTTATGAAGAAACTTCAATATTTAGATTATCATCGCATTAGTCTCCATAAACTCAAAAACTATAGCATATAAAGAAATTCAATACCAAATAACCGTATAGTTTTGAATTTATTTTTATAAATATAAAATAAAGGTAAGAGTGAAAAGAGGAAATTAATGTGAGAAATGGAAATACAAGATATAGGAAGTTTTGTATTTAGGAAGTAAATCTCATACAATATTTCATATTGCCTATTGTAAACATTTCCTAATAGGTGTGAGCAAAAAATACTGGTTGGACCGAGACCGATCCGACTAAGACCGAGACCGACTAGGACCGAGACCGAGCGGGCGGGTTTTTTCCTCTAAAGTCGGGATTGGGCTCGGGTTCGGGATTTTTCCCGAAATTCCCGATTAGGACCGGACCGGCCCGAGTTGCGTAAAAACCTAATACATAATACTATATATACTATACAAGTATAGTAGTATACATCAACTCACCATGTGTGTTTGGATTGTATGTTCTATATTTATAATGTGTGTTTGAATTGTATGTTTGATACTTGATTTATTGTGTTTGTATGTTCTAAATTTGGTGAAAATTCGGACAATTATTATTATTATTATTTTTTTTTGGATTGAAAATTTCGGTAATGGACCGAGACCGGCCCGAGTCAAGCAAGACCGACTCGGACGGGCTTTTTATACCGAAGTCGGTCTCGGTCTCGGTTCTCCAAAGGTGAAAACCGAAATTTCGGGCTCGGGCTCGGTCTTGCCTTAAAAACCGGCCTGGCCCGGCCAAGCTCACCCCTATTTCCTAACACATAGATACCATATATAGATTATAAGTATAGGCTTGTGTAAGACAAAAATAATACAAAATTTTTACCCCAGAAATTCCCACTTCTCCTGCGTTCGATCTGCTCATCTCCGATCTATCCATCATGGTATGAGAGCCAGAATTCTTGATCAATTAGAAATCAACCTTTCTCAGCACTCATCATATGCAAGAATGTGTGTTTTTTCTCAGTCATGGCAGAATCCAAAGATGGTAGTGTCAATTCCGGTGAACCCGCTACAACGGAAACCATGTTGGTGGCTCAATTGGCAGCCCTACTCTCGAATTTGTCACAACCGAATAGCAACACACAGAAACATATTTCAGTCCCAACGATCAACTTGAGTGTGAAACTCAATGAAAATAACTACTCCTTGTGGTCACGGTTAATCCGTATGAAGATTGGTGGGCAAGGGAAACTCCATCATATCACAGGCGTTCCAAAGCCACCTGGGACAAAGGACCCAAGTTACCCACAGTGGGAACAAGACGATCAAATTGTCTATTCTTGGATGCTAAATAACATGGAGTCGGAGTTGGTGCACCAATACACAGAATTCCTGACTGCAAAGGACTTGTGGAAGGGACTATATGCGACCTACAACAAAGGAAAAAACGGAGTCCAAATGTTCGACCTGGTTGTCTGAGTGAACAAAACAGCAAACATGGAACTGTCTCCCTTGAATCCATGAACATCAAAATGCAAAAACTATGGAGAGGAATCGAATTACGGGATCCTAATCCCATGAACTGCCCCGGGGATATCATGATTTGGAACCAAAAGAGGTCAGAAACCAAATTGTATCAATTCCTAAATGTTGTCAATGATGAATTTGATCAGGAAAAAAGGATATGCTCCGTGAGAACCCGTTACGTGAAGTAGAATCAGTCTACGCTACCATTCGGTCTGAAAGAGACGGGAGATTGGTCATGAGCGCAACAAAGAGGGATGGAGAACTAGCAGAGGTCGGTGGAATCAGAAGAGGTCTTTCAACCCGAACAAAACTTTCGATCAAGAACGTACCTCGCTCGGATGAACCCGAGTTCTCCACTGGTAACACCACCCGGCCGCAATCGGTTGCCGGAAGAGGAAAAACATCATCTCGTGGCCACGACGTTGACCATAGAAACATTCGTTGCAGGCATTGCGGGAAGTTTCGTCATAGCAAGGCGGAATGCTTTCAGCTTAATGGATATGATATCCCGAAGGATGGAAGAACCAACAACGGGACATAATCGGTGCCACAATCAGTGTCGGGACTGGTGTCGTGAACATGACCACAACAACATTCGGTACCGGAAGTCTCGGAGCAATGAAAGAGACAACTTATACATTTAAACATAATTAATAAATATATTTAAACGCTTCTGATCTTCAAATATACATATAAACAGGATTAACTATATATTTATCTAATATTTGAATTTATTTTTGTACTTATTTCTTAATCACTTATGGTTCTTAAAACTAAATTGTGAAATTAAATTATGTAATTTATGAATTTCATATCAAGTTGTTTCATTTCGTGTTATTTCTTATTGTGTGATACGACTTGTATTATGTATAAATTATATTGTTTTGTTCAAAAAAATATTTGTGTTAAAGTGTGTGTCACGTGTAATTTTTTTAATTTTTAGAGACGTGTTTAAAACTTATTGTTTTTCACACAATACAATAAATGGTGATTATGGTAGGTGGTGGTGAAAACTGAAATGCGTGGGTGGGTGGCGGCATGGACGATAACTTGGAGTTTGCAAATATATTTATCTTAAATGAACTTTCTGTTCAAAACTACAAAAACATTAACTTGCACATCACTTAAATGACATATATGCCAATACATGTAGGTGAGGATGCTTTGAATGTTTTCAACGAACCGTTAAATACAAACAAAACAAAACAAAAAACATTAAACAGAAAATGGACTCTTTAGTAGACATGTATATACGAAGTATATGTTAATAACACACGTAAGGTAAGTTTAGGTGTATTTATGACTTTATTTCCTGGTAGTTAGTTCAACCTTTAGATTGCTTTCTTTCCTCACAAGTGATTGATTCTACCGTACTATTCCTTCTTAATTAACAATAAATAGTAGTACCTAAATCGCTACTATACTTTGGTGACTTTTAAATTGATATCCGAATTTTGTATTTTAAAATTTTGTTATTTGTACTTATTCGGAGTTGGGGCAAAATGTTACCTCTAAACCCAGACCAGGTAGCTCAACCATGTGAACCTGGTCTGGGTTCAGACCCAGACATAAGCCCCCTGATTGGGGCTCAATTGGAGCCCCAATTGGTTTGGACCGATCTTGGCTGAGTTCGGTTCAAACGATTGGTGCTCCAATTGAGTCTCAATCGATGATCCTATGGTCTGGGCTCGGACCCTGGCTAGGGAACCCCAGTGTGGCTCGAATCGAGTCAGGACTTGTTTGAAACATTAGTGTAAGATTGTAGAGTTTAATTGTAACATTTAGAAAAATATTTGGTTAATTTTGTAAATATAAAAAATATTTAATGAATTTTTTTAATAAAAAAGTAATGGAGGTACCAATTAGCATCATTTTCAAACGTATTGAACCATTAACCATCACCAAAAACAAGTTGCACTAAAAACCATTTTGTGCAAACATGTTGGATCATTTTCAGACTTTTCCCTTTCGTATATTTTTAATAATTAAATTTAAAATTCAGTTTTTTGTGTCAAATTTGTAGTTTGTTTTCTATTTGTCGGGTATTGTTTAGAAATAATATAGTTTGTTAAATCATTGATCAATTATGTGTTGTTACGCCATTTTGCGTGTACATTTAACAAAAAAAAATAAGCAAAACCAACATTTTAGGTCAACTCTTAAAGTATAAGTATCGAGATTTGAAAAAACAAAATTAATGTAGATTTTCGTAGAATAGTTAAAGTTTATGCAGATCAATTTATGTAGCGATTTGATTATTAATTTATATATATATATATATATATATATATTGTCCTTTACAAGTATTACGTATAACATATCAGCTTCTTCATTTTATCAATTACAGATGTTAAAACCCTAAGGGTAAACAATCCTATCCACATAAATTTAATTAACTGGTGGTTCATGATTGAAAAATATCATATAAAGCTAGTTACCCTTTGATTAATTTTGTAAGATTATTCCTTCCTATCAAAATATTCCTAACCTAACTAAACAAATATTTTACTTCTTATCTCAATTTTCAGTAGAATAAAATTAGATAAAGATGATATCTGTTGAGACCAGGATCAATATGCAATCTGGAGTTTTGTCTGAGGATCGTTTTATTAGTTTTTATCTGATTGAGACTTGTTTTGTTATTTAGGTTGTTATTGGACTATTTTGTTATTTCGTGAACATTTAGGGTGTACTGTTTAATTATTTTAGAATAGGGTTATTTAGGGTGAGAGAAGTCCGGATGAATGAACAGTTCTCAGTGATCCCAAAGTCTGCGTCTCTTCATTTCCCGTTTTGCTCTCTTCTCTTATTCGGTTCCTCTCTAGGTTTTCTGAGAAAACCCTAAATTTGTCATGGTATCAGAGCGATAAATGCGATTCTTGCCTTCTGTGATCTTCTTCTTCTTGCCGATTGGAACGATTGAGGTATTCTGTTGTTGGTTTCATCGGTTAATGTTGTACAGGAACAATGTGATAATCTCAATCGCGGCAAGATTTGGGATTTCTTCTGGTGTATATCTGTTATTGTGTGAATATTCTTGTTGTTCTGGTTTTCTATTCTTGGTTTCGTGGCGGTTCATCTGAATCTTGATGAAAGTGTTCCTTCTGTCAGTTCATCTGCCTCTTTATGTTCCTTTCCTGGAGCATTTTTGGTAATATCTACGTCTATCTTTGCTTTATCGTCCCTTGGTTATTTGATCTGAGATTTGTGACGGTTCGTCTGGTAGTTATTTTTCTGTATGTGGAAATATTTGATCTGTTTCTTGAGTTGTCAGTTGTTGGTTGATATCTCTTGATTCTGTGGTAATATTGATCATGGCTGAAGAGAAACCCATCATGGAGGCAATGAGACTTGCCACCGATGAGGCTAACCATTATGCCTTGGTTGTGGTAGATTTGCATCATCCTCTTTATTTACATGCAAGTGATAATCCTAGTATGAGTATGATTTCTGTCACTTTAACCGGTCCTAAGAATTATGCCATGTGGAATAGGGCTATCACATTTACTCTGTTAGGCAAAAAACAAATTAGGTTTTATCACTGGAACATGCATGAAAGAAAACTATGATGTTGCTTTTCACCATCTGTGGGATAGATGTAATGCGGTTGTTCTGGGATGGATCATAAATTCTGTTGCAAAAGATCTTGGAAATGGATACATGTATTGTGAGGATGCTTTTTTTGTCTGGAAAGATCTTAAGGAAAGGTTTGATAAGATCAGTAGACCTAGGACATACAAGATTGCTCTAGAAATAACTGACTCGTCAGGGTTTAGATTCTATTTCCACATTCTTTACTAAATTGAGATTGTTGTGGGCTGAATATGATGCTGCTGCTGCTTTGCCCCATATAGAAGGGGATGATTTTAAAAAGCATATTGAACATAAGGAAAACCAAAAGCTTTTTCAATTCTTGATGGGTTTGAATGAGAATTATTATGGGGTGAGAAGTCACCTATTGCTTTGGAATCCTTTACCATCTGTGAACCAGGCTTACAATTTATTGATACATGATGAAAGTCAGAGGGCAATCACATCAACAATGAATGCTTCTGCTGGTTCCTCTTCTGCAAATGTGTCCTTTAATATTGATAAATCAAAAGGAAATCAGAGTCTGGAGTGTTCCCATTGTCATAAGAAGGGGCATGCCATAGAAAGATGTTATGCCAGAGGTTGTGATTTTTGTAAGAAAAAAGGGCATGCAAAAGATAACTGTTTCAAGTATAGGGATTTTTTAAAAGCAAAAGGTTCAAATATAAAAACCAATGCAACTTCTGCTTACAATGAGAATTTCAGCTCTAATGGTCCTAAGCATTTTGCTAATGAATCTTCTGTGAGCACAAATATGACATGTTTAATCACTCTTACACAGAATCAATTTGACAAGTTATTACAGACCGTGGGACAGGCAGGCAGCACTGCTATCACAGCAGGTGCTACCGCTTCTATCGATAATCAAGTTAACTTTGCTGGTATATTCTCTAATTCTGACTTTTTTATGTAATCATGATAGGTGGATCTTAGATACAGGAGCAACAAACCACATGACCAACAAAAATGATTGGTTGGGGGGGGGGGGGGGGGGGGGAATTGCTACTGGAACTAAGGTTCAGCTACCCAATTGATAGACTAAAGTTGAAAGTGTTGGAAATCTGGATTTCTTATGTGATAGAAAATTGCATAACGTGTTGTATCTTCGTGATTTCAAACATAATTTGCTATCAATTTCAAATCTTACTAAGGAATTAAACTGTTCTGCAACATTTTTTCATAAGTATGCTATTCTGCAGGACCTCTCAAATGGGAAGGTCTTGAGGACTGGCAGTGAAGAGTCTGGGCTATACTTTTTTAAATCTGCCAAGATTCATTCTGGAACTACTGTGCTATCTTCTGTTGCTGAGAGTGTTATGTTATGGCATAGGAGATTTGGTCATGCTTCTTTGAAAGCTTTGCAACATGTATCTTCTTTAGATTTACCCAAGAATGAAATTTTGAATTTAGGTGATTGTCATGTTTGTCCTAAATCCAAAATAATAAGAAAAGTGTTTCTCATATTTGAATCAAGAATAGATACTTCTTTTGATCTTATTCATGCTGATGTTTGGGGACCATATCAGGATTATACTCATGATAGTAAACGATTTTTTCTAACTCTGGTTGATGATTTCTCTCGTGTGACATGGGTACATCTGATGCAATTTAAATCGGATGTTTTTATAGTCCTGAAAAACTTTATCAATATGATTGAGACTCAGTTTAAAAAAAAAAAAGATTAAGTGTTTCAGGACTAATAATGGAAAAAAGTTCTTTAATGAGAATGTGAACAACCTTTTTCAAGAAAAAAACATTGTTCACCAGAGCAGCTGTCCCTATACTCCCCAGCAAAATGGGAGAGCCGAAAGGAAACACATGCATTTGTTGGAAGTTGTCAGGCCATTGAAAATACAAGCTTCGGTACCTAATATTTTTTGGGGAGAATGTGTTTTAACAGTCCGTTATCTGATAAATTTGATGCCTTCTAAGATATTAGGAGGGAAGTCTCCTCTTGGAGTACTGAGTGGAAAAGAACCCAAGGTAAGTCATCTTCGTACTTTCGGTTGCTTATGTTATGCTAAGAATACGTTGGTAACAGACAAGCTAGCTTCCAGAGCAATCCCATCTATCATGATGGGGTACTCTGAGACTCAAAAGGGTTAGAGATTGTATGATTTAAATGAAAACAAAAATTCTTTGTTAATAGAGAGATGTTCAATTCAATGAAAATGTGTTCCCTTTTGAGAATGGTAAGCTTGATCAGTTTTCCGTATTTCTTCAGCCCTATGTTGATTCTGACTCTGGGGATGTATGTTGCCCTGAGTCAACTAAAACTGAGGAGAACATAATTGACAGAGACCTGAAAAACTTTATCAATATGATTGAGACTCAGTTTAAAAAAAAAGATTAAGTGTTTCAGGACTGATAATGGAAAAAAGTTCTTTAAAACTCCAAGTGATGAGTCTCAACAGAGACCTGATGGAGAAAATCCACATGATGAATCAGTAATTGATTCTGATGGAGATGATGATCCTGTCATTCATAGGTCCCCTGTTCCTACTACAAGTAGAACATGTCAGATTATTAAGCCTCTTATTTGGATGAAGGACTATCAGGTTTCAAATGTCTCTCATTGTCATTCAATTGACAAATGTATTTCATATGATTGATTATCTTATGAATATCAATGCTATTTGAGTTATGTTTCTCAACTGACTGAACCTGATAAGTTTTATGAGGATGTGAAAGAGTTGACCTGGGTTCAGGCGATGGAAGAGGAAATTCAAGCCCTTGAGGAAAATAAGACCTGGGATCCGGTACCGCTTTCAAAGGGTAAGTCTCTCAGTGGGTGTGAATGAGTATATAAGCTTAAATATAAATCTGAAGGGAGTCTAAGTAGATATAAGGCCAGATTACTTGCAAAATGGTATAATCAGAAATATGGGATAGATTATTTTGACACTTTCTATCCTGTTGCGAAAATGAACACAGTTCGAACTGTTTTAGCCCTAGCATCAATTTATAAATGGTCTCTCTATCAAATGGATGTTTATAATGTTTTTATGCAAGGGGACCTTGATGAGGAAGTTTATATGAAGTTGCTTGATGGTTTTGGTAAAAGTGAAAACAATCTGGTTTGCAAATTAAAAAAAATCTCTTTATGGATTGAAACAAGCTAGTAGGCAATGAAATGTTAAGTTGAGTAATTTTCTGTTGAATGATGGCTATGTTCAATCCAACCTTGATTATTCTCTGTTTACAAAGCATGATGGAAATCAGATTGTTGTGTTGCTTGTATATGTGGATGATTTACTGATATCTGGTAATAATGAGAAACTGATCGCTGAATTAAAGCATGTATTGGAATCAAGTTTCAAAATGAAAGATTTGGGTGAGCTGAGATATTTCTTAGGCATTGAGATTGCTAGATCTGAAAAGGTCTTGTTATGCTCTTGAATTATTATCTAGTGTTGGATTTCAGGTGGAAAAACATCTAAAACTCCTATGGAGGTGAATCTGAAACTTACTAGTAAGAAGTATGATGATCACCTTCATATGAACAAGGATGATACTCCCCTAGATGATGTATCCTTGTACAGGAGACTGATAGGGAAGTTATTATATTTGTACATCACTAGACCAGATATATCATATGTTGTGTGCAAACCTTGAGCCAATACATACAGGATCCTAAGGATTCTCATTTAGTCGTTGCAATAAGGGTGATCAGGTATGTGAAAAGAGAACCAGGTAAAGGTATTTTAATGTCATCTGATTCTGAAACAAATTTGATTGCATATCAAATCTGATTCTGTGATTTCTTGTAAAGTAAAAAAACAAAACACAGTTTCTAAATCTTCAGCTGAATTTGAATATCGTAGTATGGGATCATGTTTATATGAAATCATCTGGTAAAGAAGTCTGTTGACTGAATTGGGTTGTCCTCAGCATAGTCATGTTGCATTACATTGTGATAATAAGGTTGTCATTCAGATTGCTAACAATCCCGTGTTTCATGAGAGAACAAAGCACATTGAGATTGACTGTCATTATATCAGAGAAAAATTACTTGAGAAAATTGTGGGTCTTCGATATGTTAGTACAGGTGATCAGATTGCTGATATATTTACAAAAGCTCTTGAAATCAACAACACTTTCTGCTTTGTGGAAGACTTGGGATGAAGAACATATTTGCCAACCAAGAAGAAACAAGCAAGGAACTTCCAGATTGAGGGTGTGTGTTGAGACCATGATCAATATGCAATCTGGAGTTTTGTCTGAGGATCGTTTTATTAGTTCTTATCTGATTGAGACTTGTTTTGTTATTTCTGTTGTTATTGGACTATTTTGTTATTTCGTGAACATTTAGGGTGTATTGTTTAATTATTTTAAATTAGGGTTATTTAGGGTAAGAGAAGTCCAGATGAAGGAACACTTCTCACTAATTCCAAAGTCTGCGTCTCTTTATTTTCCGTTTTGCTCTATTCTCTTATTCGGTTCCTCTCTAGGTTTTATGAGAAAACTCTAATTTGTCAATATCGATACATTTATTTTGCCCGATACGGAATGACGACTTTCCTTATGTAAATGTAAATACTCATCAATACCTAATTATTATATATATATAGCCCTACCCGTATATATAAAGCGTGTAAAGTTTCTTAGGTCATCATATGTTGCATGCATATGCATGAATAAAATAAGCCACATAAAAAATGTTGTTTTTATATTAATTTTGCAAATTACGTGGACTAATAAAAATAAAGCTCGCAGAGTTGTTGGCAACGACATGGAAATAGTAGCAATTGAGTGGCCACGTAAAGAAAGAAACATCATGTTTTATATATGTGACTGCAACCCACAATCTACTATATATATATTATTTATAAAAATATAAAACGCCTATATGTTTTTTTTTTTCGTGAGATATGAGGTCTCCATTAAAAGGCAACACAATTGGTATAATTATTTTATATTTAGAATATTTCTTTACTCGTATCGTGGTCGGACCATAACGGCTATCATGATGATCATAAATATATATATATTTTTAATCTTTATGGTCGAACTCGAAATTTCTAATTAAGAAATAAAATGATAAATCATTATATCATCATATTAGGAAACTTTTATTTGGTGGTAATGGAAATGGGCTAATATTTTAGTGTTCTTTTGAAGTATGAAATATATTATTTCATCTTTTTAATTTGTAATTGTTTGCACGCGTACCCACTGTATTAATTTTAAGATATATAGATAATACTATTTGTAATTTATTAACATATGACGTGAAATAGTGATTAAGATTTCAGAAAAAGTATGCAGAGTTGTGTTGTGTCTGAATCTCTCAGGTGCGACAGTGGATTAAATGTCAAAGGATGAATGAATATTGTTCTCGCCTTAGCTCCGATGAACCTGCAAGAAGGGGATATCACAACAGAGGGGGTGTCTCTAAGTCCCTCTCCGATACTTAAGTGAGTATACTGTGTGTATGAACTCAAAACGTAATGAACGTATTAAAAATCAGAGGTATTTATAGAGTGAAGAGACCAAACCGTTATAGGCAACAGAATATCTTGGTGAATATTGTGTTGGTGAAGATTATGATAGCAGATATTACAGTTATGACGTAATATTGCAGTTACCGTATGTAATCTTTAGAGAATATGTGTCTGATATATGCGGGATATCGTGGCCATATCTTTAGTGACGGTTGGTGGGACCAGAGATGAGAGGTTAGGCTCTCTTGGCGAGCACTCCTATGGCGAGCAGTAGAAGGCTGTGACCTTTAGTTATTGGCGACCTGTGGTGGCGTTTTGGCGTCCACTTTGGCCTGGGTTCGATACTGGACCGCCTTATGAGGGTCCGATTAACCTTAATGTGGGCCGGCCATGTCTGAATTATATGGGTTTTACCCCCCCCCCCCCCCCCCCCCCCCCCCTTTGAAGTTATTGGGACTCTGAGGCATTTTCCGTATTGGGTTGTCATTATCAATACCCAACATTTGCCCCCTAAGCTTGAGTGAAGTTTTTTCGGTCAAGCTTGATTCTGTGATAGAGTTTGAGATAGTGACACTTGGACTTGATCTTTTCTGTCGTTTTCTGCTATTTGTGCCTTTTTTAAATATTCTGTATCCTTTGGCGAGCGGTTGTTTGATCGCCTAGAGTTTATGGAATATTCAATCCTTTATCCCTTTTGGCGAACACTTGGGGTTGCAAGGGTTTATGAATGCTTATTCACTACTCCTTGGCGAACGCTATCTTCAAAAGGGTTTTCGGAAAGGCTTAGAAGGGTTTTGGAGATCACCTTTTCTGTATAGGGTCTTGAGCATTTAATGATTGCACGGTTATCTAGAAGTTGAACAGACAATTGAGGCATGTCTGTCTTTTATTCTTCTGTAACCCAAGGGTAGGCTGACAGTTTTTGTACCGTTCCAACCTTTTGTCTCCCCGAGATGTCTCTTAGATTTCTGACATTGCTTCGATTTTTACCCAAAGGGGTGTAATCATTCTCTGAACCGTTTCGATCGTGTTTGTTCAGTTACTTCTATTTTGTCTATATAGGAAACTAAACCTCACCCCTTTTGTCTTTTACGTATTCAAGACATTTGCATTCCAGAGAATTCCTTGCTTCTCAGTGCTTCTGCTTCCAACTTCCCTTTTTTCCTTCTTCGATTTCGAAAAGCTTCTCATCATTTCCATGGCTTCCAAGAACCAATCTGCCGAAAAAGGAAAGATGGCAACCCACAAATCTTCCTCCAACCAACCTTCTTCTGGTCAGAAGGTTTTTACGAAGGTCACCAATGCTCCCCTAACTATCAGGAATGGTTCCTCGCCGGCGCCGAGCTAGAGGAACCCTGCCCCCAAGCCAATTTCTGGGCAATCGGCCGCCACACCGGTGGTGGTGGACGGGTCAGACACTAGTGTTCCCACCTTCTCCCCGACATGTAAATATTGATGTTTTACTTTTACTTCTTTTTAGATAATGCTTCATGCTTTTTATTTTTGCATTGTTCTTGGCATACCCTGGTGTTCCGAGTAGATATCAATCCCAATGAACTGAAGTCGGCTCAATTCAAGGCAGTGGTTGCCGTAATTGGCTTAAGAGAAGCGGATGCCCCCAGATATCCGGGCTTAGGGTTGCACTATCCTCGCGACGGAGAGGTTTACGTTTATGAGGCATCGATCAATGTTAGGTTGCGTTTTCCTCTTTGCGAGGATTTGCAGGAGCTTTGCTGCTATTACGGGATAAATCCTACGCAGCAAGTACCCAACGCCATTAGGATGTGGGTTGGGTTTAAGTTCATGTGTTTACGTCAAGAATGGACGTATTCACTAGCCTTCTTCCACTGATTCTACCGATTGGACGCTGGGGCGAACCATCTCCACTATCTCCAGACTCGGTGGCCCAAGTTCGAGCAATGGAGGGGTTAGGCTTGGAAGTGGAACGTTCATTTCCGTCTGGTGGACGACTTCCGTGCTACCAACTCCAACTACAAGAAGTTTTACTTTTTTTTGCAAGGGTAGCGTATCATGGGAGTTATTCCAACCGGAAAGGGATACTCCTCCTAGCTTTGGAGAGCTTACCGGGAGTGATCGGAACGCCATCAACGACTTCTTCCGATTACATAAGCAATCAAACTTCTGTTCGATCCACTCGGTGGCGGAAACTTCAGAGTCGATGCTCGAGATGGCGGGCATTCATCAGGCCTCGCCAATTTCTATTGATTGGGTAATTTTCTAATTTTTTCCTCTGCTAGTTGTAGGCATTTGGGGAACCAAACTCATCGGTCTGTTTTCCAACCAGGCTAAGGCAGGGCTGTCTCTAGACCAAGAGTATTGCCCCTGGTGGGCTTATTTGAACCGCCCAAAGCGGCGAACCCCAAGGGCATCTGGGCCCCTTGGGAAAACTTCAGAAGGTGGAGATTTCTGACCAGCTGACACTCCGGGGTAACCCGGATCTTTGTATGCATCTCCTCGAGGGGATTGTTCCTGCTCGGGACATGGCAATGATCCCCTCAGCTGACCGGCATCGAAGGGGTCATGAGGACACACTTCGAGCGGATTGCCCTGGTAAGTTCTTTTTCATTTATTCATCATTATATCACATTTTGGTCTTTCCTTGATCTGACTGTACTTTACCCTTTTTTTCCTGTTGTTAGCTCGTCCGGGAGGAGTTGGCGGTCGGTCGGATTGTAGGGGCGCTCGCCGATAAGTAGACTGACTTGCTTTATATTCATAAGCCTTTACTTTTATTTGACTTTGAATGTGTTGGCTATTCTTCCGATGTCTTTATTGTATTTACTTTCAACTTCTCTTCACTTTGTGATGATCTCGCCACATAGGGTCTTGGACCTTTCCTTAGGCTTAGAAGAAAGAATGATAAGTCTTTATAGATTTATCTACTCCCCTCGCCAAGTTAAACCCTTTAAGGAAAACTATCATCTTCTGAAGATGTGTTACCTTGTTAAGGTTTGAACCCTTTGAAGTGTTCGCCTAATCATGAGGAATTCGTTAGTCAAGGCTTCTTCATCTTAAGTGATCGCCTTAGGTAGGCTTGGCCAAATAAACCGGTTCAGGCGAACTGGTCTGGTCTGGAACTGGTTTGGTTCGAACCGGTTCGGCCGAACTAGTTCCAAAACCAGACCAGTGTTTTTTGCCTTCAAATAGAACAGTTCAAAATAGTACCAAAAATCCAGTTCGAATCGGTTCGACTCGACTCGTTTTTTGATACTGGTTTATACATAAATTTAAATCAAACCACTTTAAACCTATATAATTTTAGAACCGGTTTGAAGCAAAATCAACTAAACCTAGATATGTCTTCAATAAACCAAACCTAGAGATATATTGGACTCTCGTATGTTGATGTTGGACAGGAATTTAGTCGGTTGTGGAACATATTTTCAATCGGTTCAGTGTGTTTTTCAGTCGGTTCAGTGTATTTTTCAGTCGGTTCAGTGTTTTTTCAGTCGGTTCAGTATTTTTCAGTTGGTTCAGTATTTTTTCAGACGGTTCAGTGTGTTGAACAGGATTTTCAGCCGATTTAGGTTCGGTTTGAACCGGATTATTTCCGAACCAAAATTGTTATAAAAAAAAACAGACCAGAACAGTTCGAACCGGTTCTGAATCGGTTCGAACCAGACCAGTTCTTTTTTCCTTAAACCAGACCAGTTTTTTTAGAAACAGAAAAATGTACTGGTTTTTTTCAAACCAGACCAGTTCAGTTCAGAACCGGTTCGACCCCGAACCGGTTCATGAACAAGCCTAGCCTTAGGTTTGTTCCTCAACCTTCTTGTGTTTGTTTCACAAAGGAACTGTTACCCTTAATATGGATTCGTTCGCTTTGGATGTTCCTTCTTAAATTTTGCCCAACTTATAAGGGAACGACTTCCTTGACGGATCACTTGTCTTTTGCATTAGGACTTCTGCCTGATTTTAATATCAGGTCTTATTTGCCTAACTTTTACCTTAGGTCTTTCCACCTGATGTTGATGGCAGGTTTTGTCCTTACTTTGGCGTCAGGTCTTCAGCCTAACCTTGGCGTTAGGTCTTTCACCCAATTTGAATATCAGGTCTTGTGCCTGACTTTGGCATCAGGTCTTCTGCCTAACCTTGGCGTTATGTCTTTCGTCCAATTTCAGTATCAGGTCTTGTGCCTAACTTTGGGGTCAGGTCTTCTACCTAACCTTGGTGTTAGGTCTTTTGCCCAATTTTGATATCAGGTCTTTTGCCTAACTTTGGCGTTAGGTCTTTCGCCTAATTTAAATATCAGGTCTTGTGCCTGACTTTGGCGTCAGGTCTTATGCCTAACCTTGGAATTAAGTCTTTTGCCCAATTTTTGGATATCAGGTCTTTTGCCTAACTTTGGTGTCAGGTCTTTCGCCTGATTCGGTCATCAGTTTTTTCACCCAATTTTGTTATCGGGTCTTTTGTTTTGCCTAACTTTGGTGTTAGGTCTTTTGCTTGATTCGGTCATCAGGTCTTTCGCCCAATTTTGTTATCGAGTCTTTTGTTTTGCCTAACTTTGGTGTTAGGTCTTTCGCTTGATTCGATCATCAGGTCTTTCGCCCAATTTTGTTATCGTGTGTTTTCTCCTTCGTTTTGGTTTGAGTGGCCATGCTTTATGAAGGAATGATTTGATTTATTGACATAACATTTTGATTACAAGCCATGCATAAAACCTCCTTAAATGTTCGGAGTTGAATGGACGGGGTAGCCTTTCCCCTTATATGGTTTCCAAATAGTAAGATCCTGGGGCGGCAATCTCTACTATCTTGTATGAACCTTCCCACTTAGCTAAAAGCTTGTTCTGACTGTCCAGTCTTGTAAATTCATTCTTTCGCATACCATCTCCCCCACGCAAAATTGGGGAGCGCTGACTTTTCTGTTGAAGTATCGGGCGGTCACCAGTCGTCTATTAGCTTGAGCTTTTTCTGATTGCCATCGCTTTTCTTCTGCAAGATCGAGGTCTGTTTTGGACTCGATTTCATTCGCTTCAGTGTTAAAATGTAGGATTCTGTGGGTAGGCACCGTTATTTCGGCGGGTGCTACTGCTTCTGATCCGTACACTAAACTGAATGGCGTTTCTCCCGTGGTTGATTTGGGTATTGTTCAAATAGCCCATAATACGTTTTCTAGCTCTTCTGCCCAGTATCCTTTGAAGTCTTGAACTCGCTTTTTGAGCCCTGCCAGGACAACTTTGTTGGCTGCTCAGCTTGCCCATTTGTTTGAGGATGATGTACTGAGCTGAACCTGTGATCGATATGGTATTGTTCGCAGAGCCACTTAAGTTCATTTCCTACGAATTGTGGACCATTATCGCTTATGAGTATCCTGGGAACACCAAATCGTGAAAATATGTTGATCATCAGAAACTTAATCACTTGGAATTCAGTTGTAGAGGCCAAAGCTTTCGCCTCTATCCATTTGGTGAAGTAGTCGATCGCCACTATGATGTGGGTTCGTTGCCTAGTGCTGATGGGAAAGGGGCCCAATATGTCTATTCCCCATTGGGCAAAAGGCCAGGCGCCCGCCATTGGGGATAGCAGTGCTGGTGGTCAACCGGATTGTGGTGCGAACTGTTGACAAGTCGTGCACTTTTGTGTTAATTCTGCCGCATCTTTACTCAAGGTTGGCCAATAGTAGCCTAATCTGAATATTTTGCGCGTCATTGAGCGTGCACCTTCATGGCATGCGACAACTCCTTCATGAGCTTCACGGAGAACTCTTTTCTGTCTCGGGATGAGATATGCACCTTAGATACGGAGTTGAATATCCTCGCCTATAGATCTCTCCATCTATGAGAAGATAGCTTGCTGAGAGACGTCTTATCCTTGTGGATTCACCTTCGTCTTCTAGGAGAATTCCCTCTTTCAAGAAGTTCTGGAATGGAGTCATCCAGGTTACTTTCCCTTGAATGTTGAAGACTTCTGCTCGGTTGTCGAGAACCAAATGTAAGGCTTGTTCCAGAAATTGCACGTCCTGAATTCTTGTCCATCCGAACGCCAGCTTGCTTAGAGAGTCTGCCAGCTGGTTCTCTTGGCGAGAAATAGACTCAATCGCGAAAGTTGTGATTTCAGCGATGAGTTTCTTAGCTATTTCGAGGTACTTCTTCATCTTTTCCCCTTTTGCTTCATAAGTGTCATTAACCTGATTGACAATTAGCTCGGAGTCGCTTTTGCCCTGAGTGATGTTATGCCAATTTCTTTAGCAAGTCGAAGTCTAGTGATAAGAGCTTCATATTCAGCCTCGTTGTTGGTCGCCTTAAAAGTAAGGGTGATCGCATACTTTAAAGGCTCGCCCTCAGGGGGATGAGAATCAGTCCTGCCCCCGAGCCTTCTCTTGAAGAAGATCCGTATGTATAGAGTTCCCAGCCTTGGCTTGTGTCTGCTGATGAACTTGGCCGGTTTTCTGCTTCTGTAGATCATTACCTGTGCTTTCCACTATGAAATTTGTCAACGCTTGACCTTTGATGGCCGTTTTCGGCGCAAATTTGATTTTGAAGTCGTTGAGCTCGATCGCCCATTTAACCATTCTTCCTAAAGAGTCTGGCTTCAGCAGGAAGTATTTGAAAGACTGGTTGGTGAGGACTGTAATGGTGTGCGGATGGAAGTATGGTCTTAACTTTCGAGCAACAATAACTAAGGCATAGAGATACTTCTCAATCTGGACATATTTTATTTCAGCTGAATTAAACATCTTGCTAACAAAATACACTGGACTCTGCACATTTTCTTCTTCTCTTATTAAGACGGCACTGGCTGCAACCTCGCTAATGCTTAAATAAAGGAAGAGCTGCTCACCAGGAATAGGTTTCGCCAGAGCCGGGAGTGTTTGAAAGTGCTACTTTAATGATTGGAAGGTAGCCTCCCACTCCGGCGTCCACTCAAACTTGCGGTTGGCCCTAAGAGTCTTGAAGAAGGGAAGTGACCTGTCGCTCGCCCTGGAAAGGAAGCGATTGAGTGCGGCCACGCGGCCATTCAGACATTAGACCTCCTTGTGGCAATTTGGTGACTTAATATCCTCGATGGCTTTGAGCTTTTCCGGGTTCACCTCAATACTGCGCTCGCTTACCATAAATCCCAGAAATTTGCCAGACTTGACTCCGAAGGAACACTTTGCTGGGTTCAGACGAACATTGTGCCTCCTCATGCACTCAAATGCTTCTCGGAGGTCTTCTGTATGAGGACTTCCCTTAATCGTTTTGACGAGCATGTCGTCCACATAAGCCTTCATGTTACGCCCCAGCATGTATTGAAACTGATGGTTTACCATTCACTGATAGGTTGCCTCAGCATTGATTAGACCGAAGGGAATCACTTTGTAGCAAAGTATATCTCCGTCTGCATAGAAGGTTGTGTGGGCTTCATCTTCAGGGTGCATCCGAATCTGATTGTAGTCTGAGTAGGCATCTATGAAGCTTAGCATTTCATGACCAGAGGTTGTTTCGACCAACTGATGAATTTGAGGAAGGGGATAGCAATCCTTCGGGAAAGCTCTGTTCAGGTCGCGAAAGTCTACGCACATTCTCCACTTTCCGTTTGATTTTTTGACAAGAACTTGGTTGGCAACCCATCTCTGAAATCTCACCTCCCTTACGAAGTCGGCTTCGATCAGCCTGCCTACTTCCTGCCTGATCGCCAAATGCTTGTCTGATCCGAATGACCTTCTTTTCTGAGCAATAGGCTTTATCGAGGGATCTATCCTTAGCTCATGAGAAATGATATCGGTGCTGATGCCAGGCTTGTCGCTTGGTGTCCATGTGAAAAGTTCCTTGAATTCCTTCAGGAGGGAAGTCAGGGCGTTTCTCTTGTCATTGTTCAAGGTGGTCCCAATGCGCACCTTCTTTTCTGGACCATCGATTTCGACCTCTGCTAACTCCTCCATTGGCACTGGTCGAGCCTGGTCCTCACGCGGGTCAGCCTCTGTCTCGATGGCGAGAGTTTCCCTTTGAAGGTAGTTCACATAGCATTGCCGTGAGGAAGGTTGATCGCTAAGAACTTCTCCGATCCCATTTGGTGTGGGGAACTTCATATTTTGGTGGACTGTGGAGGCCACAATCTTATGAGAATTTATTGTGGTCCTCCCCAGGATGGCGTTGTATGATGTAGGCGAGTCGACCACTAAGAAGGTGACCGACACCTTTATGCTCTTCCATCCTTCGCCCAGAATTACCGGCAGGATTATGGCTCCCAGCGGATAAGTTCTTCTCCTAGCAAAGCCGATTAGGGGAAAGTCGACTCGCTTAAGGTCACGCTTGGATTTGCCCATTTTTTCAAAGGCGTCCAAAAATAGGATATTTGTCGAGCTGCCTCCGTCGATCAGAATTCTCTTCATATCGCAACCGTCAACTTCAGCTGTGATAACCAGCGCATGATTATGGGGGGTGAGGACATGTGCCAAGTCATCTTCGAAGAATGAAATGACAATGTCTTCTTCAGGTGGGGGTCACTTTCCCACCTGGACAGCTGTAGAAATATGAGTTGCATAGACCTCCCTTGCATGTGACCCCTCGCCTATGGCATCAAACCCTCGAGCAATTAGGTTGATCACCCTCTTGCTCTAGGATGGGCCATATTGCTCGGAAGGAGCTGGCGTGTGGTTTCTACGTGGTGGCGTTCGACTCCTGTCTCGTCCAACCACAAACTCTTTCAACATTCCTATAAGTATTAGCTTTTCGATGTCGCGTTTGAGGATGCGAAAATCATCGGTCTTATGACCCTTGCACTTATGATATCTGCAATATCTCTCGGTGTCTTTCCACATAGGCTGAGCACTTTTGTGGGGCATTGGTGGCCTTGCCAGAGACCTTCTTTCCATCTCGACTAGTACCGCCGAGATCTGCCTGTTTAAAGGCGTGAAATACTCGGGGACCTCTGGATGTCTAGGTCCTGGGTTTTCTATTCTGGGCTTGATGTCTCGACCCTTCTTGTCCTTCCTACCATCGCGTCGGGGCTCAGGAACCACCCTTAGCGAGATTGTCAAGAAATTGCATTTGGTATTCACCCTCTCAAGGTCTATAAAACCTTTCGCCCTCACTGCCAGCTCTTCCATCGTTTCTATCTTCTGCATGTGGTAGCTGTTGCGCAGTTTCCTTGAGGCTTTGTTGGCCACATTGAGTCCTCGGTAAAAAGCTCAAATTATCTCCCCATTTGTGACCCGACGATCTATTTCTGTGACGTTCTTATGAAAATGCCCGTAGAAGTCGGCTAATGATTCTCCTGGTTGTTGCTTGACTGCGTCCAAGGCGACCACACCTTTCAGAAGGTGGCGCTCGCCCATGTATCGCTCCAGGAATTTGCTTTTAAGCTCAGACCAGGCCCCAATCGATCCTGCAGGGAGGCCGAAGAACCAAGACGACGCCGAACCCGAAAGGGTCGACATAAATAACATGGCTAAGTAATTCGGATCGGTCGATTTACCCAACAGAGAGACTTCATGCTTATTGACATGTATGATGAGATGGCCTCCACCACTGTAGTCGGGGCTAGCCCTGGAGACGACATCTTTCAGGATCTTGATGGTGACCAGGTCAGTGGTGAAGGGATGAGATGACCAGGATCTTGATGATGACGGTCTCACGCTGTTCCTAGAGCCTTTTACTGATAATCTCCTCAACTTGGTCAAGAGTGCACTAGTTCTGCTGTCCTCCATTCGGTATGGAACTTGATGGATTGACAGAGTAGGTAGCTGCCGGCGCCTCAATGGAAGCCGGAGGCAAGGACTGGTGTCCCGAAGTCATCTCTTGATCTTCTTGAGGGGCTGTGGTGCCCGGATTTCCAGTTTTTGCGTGTCTGGTCCCCGCGGGGCGATGATTTTTCTGAGGAACAGGGGCTTGTCTGCGAGCATGTCCTAAGATGATCTCCAGGAGTGATATCATCTCTGGGGTCAACTGAATGTTTTCCTCAGCCACATGGACGGTTTGCGGTGCTAGAGTCTCCGCGACGTTTGGAACTAGGGCCGGTCTGGAATTGCTGACATGTTCGCGTGCCGGTCTCTGAGGGACGGCATTAGAGACTGCTTGGCTAGCAGGTTCTTGGGGGAGCGGCGAAGCGGCGGCGGAATAAGAGCTGTGTGAGGATTGGTCATTGGCCTGGTTCCGGCGATTGCTTTTGGATCGTGTTTGCATGACTGTTTACTCGTTTCCCACAGACGGCGCCAAATGTTGAATCTGAATCTCCGAGGTGCTGACTTGGCAGTGGATTAAATGCCAAAAGATGAATGAATATTGCTCTCGCCTTAGCTCCGATGAACCTGCAAGAAGGGGATCACAACAGATGAGGTGTCTCTAGGTCCCTTTCCGATGCTTAAGTAAGTATACTGTGTGTATGAACTCAAAACGTAATGAACGTATTGAAAAGCAGAGGTATTTATAGTGTGAAGAGACCAAACTATTATAGGCAACAAAATATCTTGGTGAATATTGTGTTGGTGAAGATTAGGATAGCAGATATTACAGTTATGGCGTAATATTGCAGTTACCGTATGTAATCTTTAGAGAATATGTGCCTGATTAAGTGAAATATCATGGTCATATCTTTAGTTACGGTTGGTGGCACAAGGGATGAGAGGTTAGTCTCTCTTGGCGAGCACTCCTATGGCGAGTAGTAGGAGGCTGTGACCTTTAGTTATTGGCGACCTGTGGTGGCGTTTAGTTATTGGCGTCCACTTTGGCTTGGGTTTGATACTGGACCGCCTTATGAGGGTCAGATTAACCTTAATGTGGGCCGGCCAGGTTTGAATGATATGAGTTTTACCCCCTATGAAGTTATTGGGTCTCTGAGTCATTTTCATTATTGGGTTGTCACTATCAATACCCAAACAAGTTGCACTTGAGAGAGTAAGAGTTGTGCCAAAAAACAAACATAATTCACACATTAGGATGACGTATTTAGGAATGAAACAAAAATTTGGTAACATCGAAAAACTGATAAGAATCGAAACTAAACTGAAAAATTGAACAATAAATCATACATTCTAACTTACGTACGGACATATTATTTATTTATTTATTTAGATTTTCAATTTAGTTTAGTTTCTAACTTTCTTCTTTTCCCTATTCCTGATTTTTTTTAAAAAAAGTAACCAATGGGCAAAATATTTTCAAAAAAGTAAGTATACTGACAAAATATTTAGCAAAATGTATATAAACGCTACTGGGGTAGCGTTTTTTACAACGTGCGCTAATTGAGTAGCGTTTTCAAAAAAAGTTACTAGGGGTAGCGTTTTTTTTACGACTCGATGTTTAATTAAAAATAAAATTATATATTTATTCCAAAAAAAAATTAAAAAAATTGTAATAAGTAGATAGTTACATAATCTTGATCTTGCTTCTAAAAAGTTGAACTCACCCATAAAAACTATAGTTATATTCATCCCATAAAACTATTTCATCTCATAAAAACTTTTTGCTTCTAAAAAGTTGAACGGACTCTCTTATTTATCCATTACATACATATTATAATATGAAATGTAGGTATATAACTAAAGGCAGACTTGAATCATAAATGTGCAGATTAGTTTTTGAAAAGAGTCCATCTAGCAAAGCAAATATGCATGAAAAAAACCCTATATTGAATGGATTAATGGGTAAATGAGTTGCAATTTTTAAAAATAAACAAAATTCGAATTTCACTAAATATGTAAGTAAAACTTTGACTTTTGTGTCCTAGTATGCAAAAAATACATAGAGTTATATAAAATATTCGACAGTAAATGTCTAAATGAGAAATAAATATAATAATTTTGAATCACTTGGAAAACAGTAAAGCGAGCAACACGGATCCATTTTTGCTAGGGGTGAGCAAAAAACACTGGTTGGACCGAGACCGTCCCGAGACCGGTCCGACTAAGACCGAGCCCGACTAGGACCGAGACCGAGCGGGCGGGTTTTTTCCTCTAAAGTCGGGCTCGGGTTTGGGATTTTTCCCGAAATTCCCGAATCGGACCGGACCGGCCCGAATTGCCTAAAACCCTAATGCTTAATACTATATATACTGTCAGTGTATAGACAGCAACTCACAAAGTCTCGCCCGCCTCTGGACTCCCCTCTACTTCTCGTCTGTCTCTCCCTCGCCAGTCGCCTCCGCAGCTCCGCATCTCCGCATGCTGTTTCTTTGTTGATATCAGAATTTAAGGTTCAGTTTCTTTGTCCATCATTTGAACTTTTGGACTTATTCCAATTGTAAATATATCTTTCTCTCAATAATTGATATGATATTAAAGCATTTCTTCTAAGCTAGCTGCATCTGTTTACACAGGATGAAGTCGAGGCAAAGATTGTTGTTGCTGGCTTGTCAACAACATGCAGTCAAAAAATTCACAATCAGTTGGTATGACACTGTGAACAATATCCTCTATTTTTTTCTATTTCGATGCAAGTAGCTAACTTATGAGAAAACTTATCAAGAGGGCAAACTTGGTTATGATATTGTAAGATCTAAATTTGAGTTATAATGGTTGCACTGCTATTTTTTCTTTCGTTGTGCTATTAGGAGCTTAAGAATGAGTCTCTGCCTTGAGAAAGAACCATATATAGATAAATGAAAAGTTTCTTGCAGTTACTTCTCCTTTGAATATCTCCTCAACCTGTGCCTCGTTCATTAAGCACTTAACCATTACTTTCTATTACACTAGTCCATTATTTTCATTTTCCTGCCGAACAATTATTTTCTATTACACTAGTCGATAGTTTTCATCTTCCTGTCGTTCCCTTTCGTAGATTGGAGTTGAGAACATGCACAAAGACACCAAATATGTCGTATTTTTGGATGATGATGTGCGGTTGCACCCTGGATCAGTTGGAGCTCTCACATCTGAGATGGAGAAAAATCCTGAGGTATAGCTTTATAATTTGTCCATCATTTCAACAGTAAAGAAAACTCTGTTTTTTTCTTTCTAATTCTTCAATGTGTTATATTCATGGTATGACACTCATTTTACTGATTCTTTTCTTCTTGGGTATTGGCAGATATTCATTCAGACAGGGTACCCTCTTGATTTGCCATCTGGAAGCCTTGGCAGTTACTGCATATATGAGTACCATATGGTATGGGATGATTATATTTATTTGGCTTATGGTTTCATCAGTTTTCTCATCATGAACTTCCTGACATCATAACTATCCATGAGATGAGGCCACGAAGATACCATAAATATAAAGTTGTATATGCAGAAGTCTTCCTGTTCAATCTCAAAATCTCTTCTATTTCCGTCAATATACTACTTATGCATTGATTTTGTATGCAGCCTTGTTCGATGGGCTTTGCTACTGGTGGAAAAACACTCTTCTTGTGGGGAGGATGTATGATGGCAAGTAGCTTTAACTTGATTACTATGTTATGTTTTTGCTTAAACAGATCCTTCTGATAGTCCCAAATGTCTTGTTTCCAGATGCATGCTGATGATTTTAGATTTGACCGCCATGGTGTAGTATCAGGACTCCGAGATGGTGGATACTCTGACGATATGACTCTTGCAGCTATCGCAGGTAAAACACATTGTGTAACCTCTCTCTGTTACCATATAACCTTTTGTGTTTGATGAGTTGATCAACCTTTTTAACAGTGTATATCAGTAGAGTATTATAGCCATACACTCCTACTCATTCAGTAGAGTATTATAGCTCTTGAGTGCTGCCATAAGGTGAGTATTATTCAGATTCCTATGTCAATGTTCTCTTTGCAGGTTCGGTCCACTGATAAATGAGAGTATTATTCAGATTCAAGAACGCATCGAGTAATGTTCTTCCTTGCTGAAAATGCAGCATTTGTGGGAATGTGTCATTCAGTTTGAATTTGGTACTTCGTAGTTTGTACTGATGGGTTTCAGTAATTTTACTTATGGGTACTAATGTACATGTATGAGGTGCATTCAGTTTGGATTTGTACTGATGGGTTTCAGAGATTTTGGATTTGTACTGATTCGGTAATTTTATTTTTTTTTACTGAAAATTTCGGTAATGGACCGAGACCGGCCCGAGTCAAGCAAGACCGACTCGGGCAGGCTTTTTAGACTGAAAACGGTCTCGGTCTCGGTCCTCCAAAGGTGAGGACCGAAATTTCGGGCTCGGGCTCGGTCTTGCCAAAAAGACCGGCCCGGTCCGCCCAAGCTCACCCCTAATTTTTGCGAACTAAATCATCTTATTTGTATTGCAAATTCCTTATAATCCCTTCCCCAATCAAACAATCTGCAAATTAAAGAGTTGTTCTAGCTACTATGCTTAACCATATTTAAATACTAAATAATGTTGCTCTCTAGGGTTTTCATGGTGTATTACTGTATTATAACAAAAGGAAAACATGAAACAAAGGGAGAATAACTTTAGGACAAACTACTTTCTCCCTAGGCTGGATCAAATAAACCGGTTCAGAAGAACTGATCTGGTCTGGTTTGGAACTGTTTTGGTTCGAACCGGTTCGGCTGAACTAGTTCCAAAACCAAATTAGTGTTTATAGTCTTCAAATAGACCAGTTTAAAATAGTACCAAAAATCCAATTCGAATCGGTTCGACTCGACTCGTTTTTTGATACGCGTTTATACTTAAATTTAAATCAAACCACTTTAAACCTATATAATTTTAGAACTGGTTCGAAGCAAAAGCAAATAAACCGGTCTGAAATTAACCCAAACCTAGATATATCTTCAATAAACCAAGCCTAGAGATATATTGGACTCTCGTATGTTGATGTTGGACAGGATTTTAGTCGGTTGTGGAATAGATTTTCAATCGATTCAGTGTGTTTTTCAATCGGTCAGTGTGTTTTTCAGTCGGTGCAGTGTTTTTTCAGCTGGTTCAGTATTTTCAGTTGGTTCAGTATTTTTTCAGCCGGTTTAGATTCAGTTTGAACCAAATTATTTCCGAACCAAAATTGTTATAAAAAAAACATACCAGAACAGTTCGAACCGGTTCTGAATCTGTTCAAACCAGACCAGTTCTTTTTCCTTAAAGCAGACCAGCTTTTTTAGAAACAGAAAAAAGTACTGATTTTTTTCAAACCAGACCAGTTCAGTTCAGAACCGGTTCGACCCCGAACCGATTCATGAACAAGCCTATTTCTCCCTTTCCAACCAATCTTGTCGAATAATATATATATATATATATATATATATATATATATATATATATCGATCTAGGGGCATGTGATAAGGATCTACAAGCATGGTGTATGTACCCTAATAAATTATAATACAAATAAGGGAAGTGTAGTCCATATCTATCAGAATCGGACCGGACCGGCGGTCCGATCAGGAACCGAACCCCTATCCGGTTTGGTTCAGTTAAAAGATCGTTTTACAAATAAACAGTGTTTGAACCGGGCGGTTTTTGGAAAACTGATCGGTTTCCGATACACTTTAGGGCCTAGACCGAGCTACTGAGAAGGTACCCCTACTTTCGTCATCTCTCCACCCTCTTCCATTTTCACTCACGCCATTGATGGATTGCGTCATCGTTTAGGTTCATCTCATTCTCTGTTATCCCTCAGATAAATTTTAAAAAGTAACCATGTCAGAAAAAAAAAATTGAAAAAGTATATATATAGAAAAAATATTTAGCAAAATGTTTATTTGCGCAGGTGGGAGTGACGTTTTTCATTTTATTTTTTTCGTTTTTTTTTTTAAATCAGAGTGTTCCTGAATGAGCCTTTTCTTCAAATACCCTAGCTAGTTTGACATTTTCAGGAATTACTGCTGCCAAATAGCTCTTTGGGGTTTCCACCCTTGACTCTCAGCTAGTTCTCTACAAAGGTGAAGTTTAGATACTAACATGGTACGACAACCAAGGTCTTTCAAGCGAACTGATGCTTGTTCATTCTCTAGGCTAGTCTCACCAGGCTACAATTGCTAAAGCATAAGCATAACACATTAACACTACCAGGCTAGAGAGACGTACATCACTGACTCAACATCTTCCGAATATCTTGTAAAACTTCTCCAATGAAACTTGTTCTGAACAGCATCCGCGAGGTAAAAGATTGAAACAAAGTTGTTTATTCACAAGTTTCAGTCTGTTGCAAAAGAGCTTATAACTATAGCTTTTTAATTGAGCTTTTTTAAAAAGTAACTATGTCAATTTGCAGCAAACTGAATCAGTTAAAGTCGGTCGCCGCCCTCTTGCTCCTACAAACCCCAAAGAGCTCTTTTGCAGCAGTAATTCATGAGAATGTCAAACTAGCTAGTGTATTTGAAGAAAAGTCTCATTCAGAAATTTGTGAATAAACAACTTTGTTTCAATGTTTTCTCTCGCGGATGTTGTTCAGAACAAGTTGGAAAATTTAGGACAGGAAAAAAGTATTTAACTTCTTATAACTTTCTTTCTTGTTTACTTGAGGAATTTTGTGAGACTAGCCTAGAGAATGAACAAGCATCAGTTCGCTTGAAAGACCTTGGTTGCTGTACCATGTTAGTATCTAAACTTCACATATTCAGAGAACCAGTCGAGGAATTTGGTGAGACTAGCCTAGAGGAATTTGGACCTATGAATACTGAGATGAAGCAACGCGTGATTATATCTCTCAATTTCTATTCAGGAAAACGCAGGTGGTAGACCTGCGCAGATGCTCATTTTGCTAAATATTTATTATATATATATATAAATAATTTTAAAAAAAAGTATGATTATCAGACTCCTGTCGGACAAGTAGGGCAACGTAGCAGAGTTTTCTCGGAAGGTGTGAAAAAGCATTGGAATCACTAGTCAAGATAAATTTTAAAAAGTAACCATGTCAGAATTTTTTTTTGAAAAAGTATATATGTAGAAAAAATATTTAGCAAAATGTTTATTTGCGCAGGAGGTAGTAGCGTTTTTCAAAAACGCTACTACCATCTGCGTTTTTGAGCTTCACATTTTCAGAGAACCAGTCGAGGAATTTGGTGAGACTAGTCTAGAGGAATTTGGACCTATGAATACTGAGATGAAGCAACGCGTGATTATATCTCTCAATTTCTATTTAGGAGGAAAACCATAATCAGACTTAAAATCAACGTTGTTTCTGATAGACAGACCTTGGTTGCTGTACCATGTTAGTATCTAAACTTCACATTTTTAGAGAACTAGTCGAGGAATTTGGTGAGACTAGCCTAGAGGAATTTGGAACTATGAATACTGAGATGAAGCAACGCGTGATTATATCTCTCAATTTCTATTTAGGAGGAAAACCATAAGCAGACTTAAAATCAACGTTGTTTCTGATAGACAGACCTTGATTGCTGTACCATGTTAGTATCTAAACTTCACATTTTTAGAGAACCAGTCGAGGAATTTGGTGAGACTAGCCTAGAGGAATTTGGACCTATGAATACTGAGATGAAGCAACGCGTGATTATATCTCTCAAATTCTATTTAGGAGGAAAACCATAAGCAGACTTAAAATCAACGTTGTTTCTGATAGACCGTTGTTTCCACTCACTGCTTGGAAGAGAGCAACGATGGAACTTGCATATCCAACAACACCAGCAAGGTTGTTTAGATTTCTCTTGATCAAACCTTCCATTTTCATTGAACTTTTCCAAAAAGTATTTTTTCAAAAATTCATTTTCTTTGTTTGATACTGTTATAAATGGTTGTGTGTTGTGTCTTCTCAAAATTCATGTACACATTGATGCGTTTTTAAAAAAATATTCTGAAAAACGCAGGTGGTACACTTGCGCAGATGCACATTTTGCTAAATATTTATTTTATATATATAATTTTAAAAAAAAAATTTCAAAAATAAATACTTTTAAAAAAAAGTCCATTCTTTTCTGTATTTTCAGTTGTGAAGCCCAAATCGGAAATTCTGCTTACCATCTGTTCTGCTCCATTCTAATACCTTAATCTGATCCATCCTCTGCGTAGAGCTTCATTCCGCCATTCCAATGGATCATGCTGAGTTAACCACTGAACATGTAATCTGTATTTTCACTTAATTAATTTTGACTTTCTATTCAACAGATTATCGAATCGCATCAGATTGAATTATCCTTGTTAGAGAAGTTTCTACGGATTCTGAATTATCTCTTGTTCTCTACTTATCTTGGATCTGTAACCCATCGATCGAATTGTTTGTTCGCATATGTTGTCAAAACGATGGACGAAACATAATTCTTACCGATCGAATGTCATAAGGACTTGGGAGTAAGTAAATACACCCAGATGTTTTTTTTTTTGTAACTGGACCCTTATGTTTTTTGTCGTATGTTATTACACCCGTATGTTTCAATTTGTTGGTAATTGGACCAATCGTCAATTCTACCCGTTAACTCTCACGTGATTAACATGTGCAACGTTTATTTTGAAAAAAATAAATGTAAAAAGACAACTTTGCCCCTCACACATTCATCACCCTCGGACCGATCCTTATTCTTCTTCCTACGGTTTCATTTCTCCCTCCAAAACCTAAAAACCTCTCCTGCGACCGTGACTGACCTGCGACCGCGACTAACCTCCCCTTCTCGTCTCCCCTGCGACTGCGACTAACCTCTCCTTCTCTTCTCCCCTGCGACCGATTGCTGCAACTCTGGTGCGACGGTTGCTTCGGTCCCTTTCACTCTGGTGCTGCAAGCTGTGCGGTTGCTTCGGTTCGACAAGCATTGCCTCGGTCCGACAGCGAAGTCTCGGTCCGACAAGGGTCTCGGTTTTACTCGGCCTCTCGGTTCTCCGACCAAAATCGAAGGTGGGTTGTGCTGTTGGTTTTGTATAGTATTGCTCAGAAAAATCACACAAAGGATAGTTGTGTATTCACGATAAATTGAGTTATGTACAACATTTTCAACATGTCTAGTTATGTAGGTTGATCGACCGTCTTCATCGAAGTCGGCACCAAAGCCAGCACCAATCAACATAGAATCGGACGATGATATTCAGCTGGTGCGATCAAGTGCCCCAGAGTTGTCCAGTTGCCGTGCATTAGTGTTATCTCCTCAACCACTTAAAAGTGGGAAAACCAAAAAGAAGACGACGGTACGTGCTTCCCGCAACTCACCCCGTTTTGTGCGAAGATCAACTCAGTGAAAGAGAAGTCAACACCATTAGTGAAAGACATGGATGTTTTGTTTGTAAAACCGTTGGTTTGTTAGGTTGGGTGACTTCATTTTGTTGGATTATATTAGGTTGGTTGAACATTTGTGTTGGATACTATCTTGTTGGATATTAGGTCTGTGGAACCTTCGTTTGTGTTAAAACAGGTTTGTCTGTGTTCTTTTCGTTTGTGTGTTCTGTTGGTTTGTGTTCTGTTGGATATTAGGTTAAAATAGGTTTGTTTGTATTCTGTTGGTTTGTATGTTCTGTTGGTTTGTGTTCTGTTGGATAACAGGTTGGTTTGTGTGCTGTAAGTCAATACATATGGGTGCGTTTACCAATTTTTTGCCAAACATAAGGGTGGAAAACCAAACACTACACAAAACATAAGGTACAACTGAATAACAACATACACAACTTATGGGTCCACAATGTCTTCATTAAACACATATCAAGTACAACTGAATGACAACGTACATAACGTACACACTATACAACAAAAGTTTTAAACACAGCTACATCTTCAACATAAGTCCAGCAACAATGCAAACTAAGAACACTATAACACACATCTGTTGTTGATTTCTGCTACGCAACACAGCAATTTGATTGTTGAGTTCAGATTCCTTTGACACAAATTTGGCCATGGCTCACCTTCCATACACACACATCGGTGGATCTTTCCAAGCAAAGAAATCACAACCCCTTTTCAATGGCTGCATAGTGGTAAACCGAAATTAGGGTTTCCAAAAAAGCAAATTGGTTCAAAAGACAGTAATCGACTATATCTTCGAAATTAACTCAACGAATTGACAGCATTACCTGGTATCTCGGACATGAAAAGAACAGCCGACCGAAATTTTTCGTGGTCCAAGTTGTTCTTGCACGGGTTTGGAGACCGCAATAGCACTGCAGTTCCTCGTTGTCCATATGAGATGCGAAATGGGAAGAAGAAATGGAAGAAGATTCACAGTACTTACCTTGGCCCATCTTCATTGGAGAAACGCAGCAAGAACACTTTCCTTCAGACGCAAAGAAGACGCGGGTGAAGACTTAATAAACAGACCAGCAACAAGACTTAATAAACAGACATAGCTAAGGGTAGTTTAGGTATAAACATAAACAGTAAGGCACATGACAAGCACGTGACCAACATTTTAACAGAAAACGTTCAGACTTGACAGAAAGGCTGAATGACCAACAAACGTAAACATAAGGGTGTAATAACAAACAATATGGGTGCAATTACAAACGGGTGCAAACATCCGGGGTGTATTTACTTACTTTTCCCTAAGGACTTGGATGCAAATTTTATTAGTGGTGAATGGATGAACAGTTCATCTGGAGTGGCTTTTGCACCACATGTGATCAAGGTTGGTTCTGGAGAGGTATGCTGCAATATTTCCCTTAATAAGAGAAGCAGAAGCTAAGGAAGTGAGGATTTATTATAGATTAAAAACAATTTTTTTTTTTAAATTGTTTTATTTGCTAATTGTGGATCATAGCATCTGCTTTGCAAGGAATTTAATCATAACAATGCAACAGATTTTTCTAATTACTAGAGCACATATTTAATCTACCTGGAATCTCACGTGATCTGCAATAATGCAGGACATTGCAATAAAAATGGCTGGTTTCTGGTTCACTTGACCGAGCTACTACGAAGGTACCCACTACTTTAGGGCCTAGACCGAGCAAATTTTATTAGCTCGGATGCAAATTTTCGTACTTGGAATGATTCTGCCTTCTGAATCTCTTTCATTATGGTCAGTCGAGTTGCTTAAGGATGGTCTCACAGTCATAATGAACCATTTATGTTGCAGTTGACGAAGCCCACGCACCCAAGTAGAGGCATTCCAACTGCTGTTTGGAAAAATCTCGACTTTAGGGTGAAACATTACATCCCTCTGGAACATACACCAATTTGTTAGTGTTACACCAAATCTATGCCTGATTGCAAAGATTTACCCTTTTGTTGTAGACACCAATCTCTACTGTGTATTGTGTTTGAGAATGGAGAGTAATGTGTGTTTGAAATTGAAACTATGTAGTTTTTGTGTGTGTGAGACTATGTAGTGTGAGGTAATTATGTTTGTGTTTGAGACTATGTATGTATTTTCAGTTTTCAGTTTTTTTTCCCTTGTGAACAGTGAACCGCACACTGAACGGGTTGGACCGGATGAAACGTGAACGGTTCGATGACCGGTCCAGTTCTGATAACTATGGTGTAGTATCATATTTACAAAGCACGGGAATATTGTTTTAAGGATCTACAAAGCACCGGGAATATTGTATTCTGCGCGTGAACTTTATCTGTGTCTCCCAAAAAAAAGTGGAGATAGCTTTCCGACATTTCATATTATAATATGTATGTAATGGATAAAAAAGAGAATGAGTTCAACTTTTTAGAAGCAAAGGGTATTTATGGGATGAAATAGTTTTTATGGGATGAATATAACTATAGTTTTTATGGGTGGGTTCAACTTTGTAGAAGCAAAAGCAAGATTATGTAACTATCTACTTATTACAAGTTTTAAATTTTTTTGAATAAATACATAATTTTATTTTTAATTAAACATTAAGTCGTCAAAAAAATGTTATAAAACAAAACGCCACTAGGGCTAGCGTTTTAATAAAAACACTACCTCAAGTAGCATTTTATGAAAAACGCTACCCCTAGTCGCGTTTGTTCAAAAACGCTACCCCTAGTCGCGTTTGTTGAAAAACACTACTCAGAGTAGTGCACGTTGTAAAATACGCTACCCCCAGTAGCGCTTATATACATTTTGCTAAATATTTTTTCAGTATACTTACTTTTTAAAATTTTCTTTGCACAGTGGTTACTTTTTTTAAAAAAAACTCCCTATTCCTCTATCATCTCTACTCCCAATGTTATTAATCAAGACTGTTCTTCTTTTCCTTAATCCCTATCACACTCTTCTTCTTCTACAGTACACTACGGGAGAAAGGTGATTTAACGACCCAAAGGGACGACTCAAACACTATTGAGTCGTGAATAATTTATTTATTTGATTATTCACGACTCAAATACTATTAAGCCGTCATTTTATTTAAAAAAAAATATTTGTCGCGACACAAATGTTAGAGCCGCGAAATAAAAAAATATATATTTTTACGGCTCTTTTTGTTGAGCCGTCATTTTTAAGGAATTAATATTTTTTGTTTCGTTATTTTTCACATCTCAATAATAATTGAGCTGTGACAAATACAATTTCACTTTCCCGCTTCCCGCCGCTCAAAGCAATTTTTAAGGAATTAATATTTTTTGTTTCGTTATTTTTCACAGCTCAATAATAATTGAGCTGTGACAAATACAATTTCACTTTCCCGTTTCCCGCCGCTCAAAGCAATTCAAACAATTACTATTGCTCTCCATGTCAGTTTGTCTTCTTATGTTTCCAAGTTCTGCTCTACTTCTTTTTCAAGTTGTGCTCCACGCCAGTTGTACTCAATGAAAGCTCAACTTCTCTTCATGCATCTTCGACTTCTGTACCATGCATCTTTGACTTCTCTTCATTCACGGAGCAACTTCTCTTCATTCACAGAGCAACGAGAAGAAGCTCAACCACCGAACAACTTCTCTTCATTCACGGAGCCCCTTCGAACATTGACGAAGCTGGAAGGCGAAGCTCCACGAGCCGAAGCTGGAGATGAAGCTAGAAGGACGACCAAGAACAAGGACGACGAAGAAGAATGAGTTGGAGCTGGATACGTCCGAAGCTTGCTCGGTCTGAAGCTGGAGTTTGCGCGTGACCTCCTCCCGACATGGTTGTCGATGAGCTGGAGCTGGATCTTCGATGTCGCTGGAGAAGAAGAACGGTGGACGCTGCACCTTCGAAGAAGAATAAGACGAGCTGGGGACGAAGAACATGTACGGGCAGCACCTTTGCAGGACGTACTTGGCAAGCGGAAGAAGAAGACAACACAAAAAATAATTAATTTTTTAAATATACCTATTTTTTCGCGGCTCAATTTATTGAGTTGCCACAAATAAAAAATAAAAATCTTTTTCGCGACTCAATTTTTGTTGGGCCGAGAATTATCACGACTCATTTTATATTGAGTCGTGCTAATTGTTCTGACGCTTCATATCACGACTCAATTTCATTTGAGCCGTTATAATTTATTGGCTGAATTTTTCAGCCGTTCAAAAACCTTACTTGAGCCAGTAAACGCTGCTTCTCCCGTGGTGGGAAATTACAACTTCAATCTTCAATTCTGATGCTCCACTTCAGTTCTCTACATGAGAGGGTTGTTTTTTAGGGCCCACGTGAGATGATTAATAACTTTATAATCTAGAGTATAAATCTGTTTTAGGATTGCGCGTGATAAGTGTTTTTTTAAAATGATGATTGTATATCAGTTATTTAATATATTATAGATTCTTATTAAATAAAATTTATTAATCCATAAATTGAGTTAAATTTACAACATTTAAATATAAAGTTCCATAAAACTTAAGTATTAAAAAAAATATTAGCATTTTTTTGTTAATGTGTTAAATTTTAGATTGCATACATAATTATAATTAGGTATTGATTTTAAACATGATTTTAGAAATATTGTGCTATAAGATATCACCCGTAATTAATCTAAAATTTAAATTGCAATAAGTGGACTTGTATTTCAATTAAACAAATTATGTTCTTATTAAATATAAAGAATAAATATATTTTTCATAAAAGTAAGTAAAATTTGTATAAGTCGATAATAAAGATAAATATTATAATTATTGACATGCTGCTAATTATAATGTTGAAAGTATTGGTGAAATATGTTTATTTTACTAATAGTAGTTGTCACTTGCGTTCATTATTTATCTATTTCATAAAATAAGTCGTGCTTATAAAAATAAAATGAAGCTCTACAAAACTAAAAAGAATATTAATATACTATAATGATAATATTAGTATTTGTTTGTTCATGTGTTAAATTTAATATTGTCTTGCATAATAAAGTACATAATATTAGATATTGAACTATTAATTTATAACAAATATATATATATATATATAATACAAAAAACATATTTATGAGATATATTTAGAAAATAATTTTAATAACAAATTTTAATGTGTACTTAATTTATTTTTACAAAGTATAATATTATAAAGTTTAGTATTTAATAAATAAATAATAAAATTACTTGTGAAGTAGGTGATATTATGTCTAAAAAAAGCTCTTCATGACTATATATTTATTTTAAGAAACTATACTTATTATATTAATATTTGTTTATATATGAGTTCAAATTTATAATGCATGCATAATTATAATTGGGTACAAAATATTAGAGATGCAACTATTAATTTTTAAAAACATATATGTAATACATAAAATTAATTATAATATAGTCTTAGAAATCAAACTTAAGAACAAAATTTAATATGTCAACTTACTTGATTTTTATAAAGTATAATATTATAAAATTTAAAAATATATATAATACAAAAACATATTTATGATTTATTTTTCGTAAATAAATTTTAATAAAAAATTTAGTATGTGCAATTAGTTTATTTTTACAAAGTATAATATTATAAAGTTTAGTATTTTAATAAAAAAAACAATAAATTCACATGTGAAGTAAGGTGATATTATGTCTAAAGAAAAGCTCTATATGATTATATATTTATTTTAATAACTATACTTATTATATTAATATTTTTTTATATATGTGTGAAAATTTATAATGCATGCATAATTATAATTGGGTACATAATATTAGACATGCAACTATTTATTTTTAAAAACATATATGTAATAAATAAAATAAATTATAATTTAGTCTTAGAAATAAAAATTTAAGAACAAAATTTAATATGTCAACTTACTTGATTTTTATAAAGTATAATATTATAAAACTTAAACTTACTGGATTTTTATAAAGTATAATATTATAAAATTTAGTAGTTGAATAAATTATTAATAAAAATAATAAATGAACATGTGAAATAGGGATATATTATTGAATTTTTGTAATTTATGTGGAGAATGAATGACAATGCTAGGAGGGTTTTAAAGTGAGTTACATGGCATGCCACATAGGAATTAGAATTGTATGAATGAGAATTGTATGTTTGACATGGACCAATAAGAATTGATTAATTTGAAATTAGGAGTAAGAAGATACATCAAAAAACTTAATTGTTTCAATTGCATACAATTTAGTCAAATTAATATATATATAGATACGTTATAATGTATAATATATATATATATATGGTGTATAATGTATAATAATTGGTTTATTGTACTGTGAGGTTAGAAGGAAAGTTGACACTCAACGTCGTTAATGTAATTTATATCGTAATTCAATTATCCACGTATTGTATTTTTTTTTAGTAAATATACAATTAAATTTTTCATCTAAATCATTTTGTCTTTCCGGTTAAATTGTGGAACAAACAATGTTCTGTTAAAACTTTAATTATATACCTAACTAAAAAAAAACTAAAGTAGGTAGATAACTAAATTATGTCATAAATATCGATAACGGTGTTAAATTTGGATTTAAAGAGCCTGAGCTAGATTTTTCAAGTCAAATTTTTAAATTTCAACCTAGGATAAAGTTTATGATCAATATCATTTGTTTCATTCAGATCGCAATTCAAATATCTACTCACTCGAAATTTTCTTTATTTTTTAATAAATATATAAAAAAAACAATTAACACGCCACCCTAGGTTGCGGGTTATGTATTCCTTTTAGTGAGAGTGCGTTTATACCTAATTTTCTAAATGTATTTTTTCATACTCACTTATCTTTAAAAAAAAATTATGCTTACTTTTTTTTTAAAAAACAAATCCATTACTATTTAACCGTATTTTGTGTCGGCCTACGCTACTAAATTCTGTCTACTATGTCAATAGTGTTTATAGGGGTAAAACTGATCTGGTCGAACCAGAGTTTTTACTATTTTAGTAGGATACCTATATATTCGGACGATCAACAGGCCTTATAGGAATCAGATAATCGGCCTCAGACAGACATTCTCTCTAGAATTTGAGAAATCCCCAAATTTCTAGGGTTTCCTGTTAGTAGGTCTTCATCAGCCAATCTTGGCTCTGTCTGGCATTAATTGCCAAAATCAACCAGCCAATCGCGAAAAAGAGAAGAATCCAAGCTCATCCAATCACCGAAGGGGGGAGAGGGCCAACACAGTAGGTTGATGGCGACATTTCCATGCATCAAAGGAACGTAGACAACGCTCCTTCTTCACGGCCTCAACACCGAAAGCTTCGGCTCCTCTGTAGACTCCCTACATAAAGCTTCAGAATTTTCAGTGAGCGTCCATTAAACCTTACCCTCGCCTTATTCCTGTGCTTGTGTATACCCTGTTTCTTGTAGGGGCTTCCAACTGCAGTGAGGAGTCGGCTCCCACACTCGCTCGATGATGTCCAGTTCTGGCGACAAGCACAGCTCCATGCGATCGGCAGTGAACCTTGGCTCCAATCTGCAGCTCCAATAGGGCAATTGGTATGTAAGGAAGCTGATTTCCCAAAAGTCACTGAAGCTAAGTGTAGTCCAAAGCATACTTCACACAGCTTGCGCTCGGTTAGGTTTGGTGACAATTACCGAGGCGGAACCAGGCATTTTGTTGTTTGATTTCGGCAATGAGGAGGATGCAAAATAGATACTTGATTTATCCCCGTGGGCAGTTAACGGACACATCCTAAACATCAAGCGATGGGAACCGAGTACAAGCGTACATGACACCGACTTCACGAAGGTAACCATGTAAATTCAAATAATATGATCTAGGGTTGGAGAAATTAGTGATGAAAATGCATGGAAGCTTCGAAATATGATAGGAGATTGCCTAGAGATAGAAAGCATAGCTGGGAGGGTTACAAGGAGCTATATGAGGTTAATAGTGGTGATTAACGGGGATGAACCGTTAATGGAGAGATTTTGGTGGACAAACTCCAAAGGGGTAGAAAAATGGGCAACAATCAAGTATGAGTGATTATCTGACTATTGCTATGGGTGTGGTTTGCACGGACACACAACTCAATCTTGCAAGGAGGAGGTCAAAAGAGCAGAACATGACCCAATGTAATCCGCGTATGGTCCATGGTTAGTGAGGGTGCGACCGAAACCGATCAAGACAAGCTGAAGGGGGGGTCCGAAGGGGAAGGATCACTACCCAAGCCAACAATAAGGAAATCATGGTTCGATATCATGGCCGAGGTGAGGGTTGCAAGCAAAGCTAGGGAGGAGAACAAGAAAGGGACGAAGGGGAAGGAGAGACAAGGGGAGAACGAAAAGGACATGAAGGGAAGGGAGGATGCGAAAATGATGGAAACAGATGGCTCCCAATCAAATAACAACAAAGGGTCGGGAAGTGATGAGACAAGGCAAGAGGAAGAACATGACATGGAGACCGACTACGATCGGGCTATCATTGTGCACTCCAGTCACCTACCTCCATCCCAATACACCATCAACCAACCCAAGCAACCGACCCATCACCCCCTAACAAAACCACAACCACCACCCTGGATAAGAAGACACCAATACCGTGTATCTAACCAACCGAACCCAAACATGCCCGAACCCCAATCAACCAACCCAAAACCAAGCCATGCCGACCCATACAAAGCCATGGGGAACCAAGGCCAATCCACACAACCCACAAAGGCGAACACTACCCAGACGAACCGCCCCTCCAAGCCACCATACAACGAGAATCATACAACACTTGGCCAACCCACCATCACATACCTACCCGACATCCCACCAAACCAACCCACCACCAAAACAAACACACCCATCCTCACATACATAGTTGAGAACCCACCAGACACCCCACCACACTCACCCACCCAATCAACCCAATCGACCGGTCTAAGCCCATACTTAAACAAGATGACTCTAAAGAGAAAAGTGGAGGACGAGGAGGACTGACAGGGGCCGAAGCGTATGAGACCAGCTGAGACAATGGTGATGGACGGGGACACGAAAACAGGTCCATGGACGAAGAGGAGCTCGAGAAAGAAACCAAATAGGCCAACCCAAGAAAGGAGGGGAAGGGCTGAAATGAAGCACGAGGGGGAGAGGGAGAAGGAGGAAACAAATGCATTGACAAAGCGTTGTGGTAGCTGTCCCGGAACAGCCACACGGGACCAATGAGCACGATGTCATAGAATTGTCAGGGTCTGGGGTCTGCCTTGACAATTCAACACATCCAAGACCTCAACAAAAGGTATCGCCCGAGCATCATTTTTCTTATGGAACACAAAGAATGGGGATACCTACTGCGAGAGAACTAGAAGGAGGATGAGAATGGATGGAAGCCATTATGTTAGCACGAACGGTACATCGGGATGGCTAGCACTATGGTGGACGGAAGAGACAAAGGTAAAAGTACTATATGAAGATCTGAATGTCATCGACTGTGAGGTGAAGCTCAAGGAACATGGCGATACACTGTACATATCGTGGGTACACGCAAGCACGGATGCAAACGAAATATCGCACAATTGGAACCTCTTGAGGACTATCGGCCGGGGCCGAAACAGACCATGGATGGTCGCGGGTGACTTTAACACGATATGTCACCAACATGAGAAACAAGGGGGAAGACGAAAATCCATGCAACAAATGGAGGAGTTCAAAAAACTAATCGAGGACCTCAATGTGGAGGACCTTGGGGCGAGCGGCAACCCATATACGTGGTGTAACAAACGGAGTGGGATGCAACGAATTAGTGAATGTCTGGACCGGGTGTTGATAAATGTGGAATGGGCAGCCAAATACCACCAAGGGGGAGTGCATAAACGAACTTGCGATTAGGTTAGACCACACTTCGCTAATGGTCCAACACGATCGGCCGAAGAGGAGACAACCACACCGGTTAAAGTTCGAGGCTATGTGGCTCGAAAATACGACATGTAAGGAGGTTATCCGACAAGCGTGGGCAGCACAAACATCACAGAAAGACATCCATGGGGTTCAAGCAAAACTGCGAATGTGTCGACGAAAGCTCGTAACTTGGAGCCGAACCGAATTTGGAAACAACATGAAGGAGATAGCGCTCGCCAAAACGGATCTCCGAAGAAACACACTAGGCCGAATGGACCAACATGCACTCGATGAGGAAAGGCGACTGAAAAGGAGAATCCATGATTTGTGGACGAGGGAGGAAACATATTGGAGGCAAAGGTCCAGTGTGAAATGGCTAAGGGAGGGGGACCGGAACACCACTTTCTTCCACCAAACTACTCTATCAAGGAGGATGAGGAATCAGATATGTCGCCTACAAGGGGCCAGTGGTGCATGGCTAACACATGAGGAAACAGGGTCAGGGGAGGACTTCTTTCGGTGGATACCCCACCATATTACGACCGAGATGAATAGTATCTTAACGAAGGAGGTGACGAAGACTGAAATTCGTACGACCACATACCAGTTAGGGGGATCACGTACACCCGGACCGGATGGTTTCCCGGGGCTGTTTTATCAAAGGAACTGGACAATCGTGGGAGCGGACGTCATCACTACGGTCAAGGCTTTCTTCAGAACAAGTTAACTCCTAAACACCCTAAACAACACAGATATTTTCCTCATACCTAAAGTGCCAAATCCTACATGCCCAACCGAGTTTAGACCAATAAGCTGCTGCAATTTTTTGTATAAGATCATATCCAAATTATTGGTCAAAACAATATTTAGCTACTCTTATCACCCCGTTCCAGAGTGCATTTGTTTCAGGGAGACACATACATGATAACATCATGGTGGCACATGAAGTTTTCCATCACCTCCACAGGAGCAATAAGGAGAGCAAACCTGTATGCACACTTAAGATCGACATGCAGAAAGCCTATGACAGGGTGGAGTGGGATTTCCTCCTAGACACCTTGAGGAAACGTGGATTTGCGGAACAATGGGTCGGGTGGATAAGAGAATGCTTGGTGACAACTACATATCAGGTAGTGGTAAATGGGGATAGGACTGAACCAATCAAACCAACAAGGGGAATACGACAAGGTGATTCACTATCACCCTACATGTTCATCCTACTAGCAGATGTGTTGTCAAGGCGTCTAGAAGGAGCGGCACGGGAAGGAACAGTACAAGGGATAAAAATGCGGGCACAGTGCCCGGAACTGCATCACCTGTTTTTCGCGCATGATTCCTTGTTCTTCATCCAAGGCACGGCTGCGAATGCGCACAACCTAAGGTGCATATTGGAGGCATACTGTCGAGCCTCTGGCCAACGGATCAATGCGAACAAGTCGACCCTTTATTTCAACAAAGGGGCGAACCATACGACCAGAGGGGAGGTAGAAGCAGCTCTGAGCATCAAGAGAACATGTGACCCGGGTAAGTACCTAGGCCTCCCATCGATATGGGGCAGGTTCAATAAGGAGGCATTGGGGTCTTTGAAAACAAAAATCAAGGACCGATTAGCAGGATGGCGACCAAAGACCGTGAACCTAACCGGAAAGAAAGTACTCATAAAAGCAATTATCACAGCAATCCCTACATATGTTATGAATGTATTCCTCCTACCAAAACCATGGTGTGCGTAGATTGATGCACTTATAGAGGACTTCTGGTGGGGACAAACGGTGGATGGTAAACAGATGCATTGGCGAAGATGGGAGGTACTCAAGAGGTCCAAAGAGACGAGTGGTTTGGGGTTCCGAGAACTTCAAAGTTTTAACTCGGCACTACTCACGAAGATGGCATCGAGGGTTATAGCCGAACCGGGTACACTATGTGCTCGAGTACTCAAGGGTTTGTACCACTCACGGACCGGTTTCTTGGAGGCAAAACGGGGAAGTCGAGCATCGTGGGGTTGGAACAGTATATTACATGGGCGGGACATAATAAAACAGGAGGGAATGTGGCTACTCGGATCGGGGGAGGACATTCGCGTTTTCGAGGACCCATGGATACATACAAAGGAGGGATGGATGGTAAACGTCGATATGGTCGTTGAGCACGGAAATGACTTGCGGGTGAGCCACTTGATCACACATGAGCAGCTATGGAACGAACAAATGATACGAGGTATGTTTAGCCACGACGATGCTGAACACATACTCAACATGCCCATACCAAACGGTGGAGGGAGGGACCGATATATATGGCCACACACAAAAGATGGCTCAACCCAAGTCTGAAATATTTATCACAAGCTACGCGAGGAGAGGGGTCACCTAAGACAACCGAACACTCCAGATAACCAAAGGTACTACCAAAGGTCCATAATTTTGAGTGGAGACTTGCTACTAATGCGATAGCGGTGATGGCAAACATGGTAAAAAGGGGAATACATGTCGATCCAAAATGCCCCATTTGTGGCGAGGTGGAGACACGGGAGAACATGATCTTAGAATGCCGATGGACAAAACCGGTTTGGTTCGGCATACTGGGGCTGCACACGAACCAAGCTCCACCCGTGGACATTGGCGTATGGTTAGACATATGACGAGCCGAACTGGGAATCACAAACGAGACGAGGTGGATCCTTACTCTTCTAACATGTTGGCACATTTGGAAGACACGTTGCAAGACAGCTTTTGAGGCAATCAAACCGAACTCGCTAGTCGTCATAACGGAGATCCAGAAAGCCCTAACTGAACACAAGGAACACGCGCGCAAGCCCGGGCCGAACCACCACAACAAACCGACAGAAAAATGTACTGCACCAACGGGATCCATCATCAACATAAACTGTGATGCGTCGTGGTATAGCCATACACGGAGAGCGTGCATTGGGGTGATAGCACGAGATAGAGACGGCAAAGTGGTTGGTGGCTTGAACCGACGAGATTGGTGCGGAGACAGTGACACCATGGAGGCGAGAGCCATACAAGACGGAGTCAAACTAGCGATCGAGCGCGGGTGGAAGCAAGTCATCATCGAGACGGACTCACAAACGGCCCATCGACAACTCGGGGGAGAGAATATGCTTTGGAGGCTGTCAACCATGATTCAAAACACGAAAGTACTAGCTACACAAATCGAGCAAGTACAATGGCAAGATATTTCAAGGAGTGCAAACGAGTGCACAAACTGGATAGCGAAGCAAGTGAGAATGGGAGTGAATCTTAGTGATTGGGTCGATAGACAACACTACCATTATTATCTTTAATAGTCAATGATTGTAATCCTGAACAACCGTGATCCCGTATCACGACGTTTTATTTCTTCAAGTAAAGCGGTAATTTCGACCAAAAAAACATACAGACCTTATAGGAAAAAAAATCAACCTTACATTCGTATTATGTATTTTCAGACTCGTTTTCCCCTTTAAATCGAAAATCCAAAAAATACACATTCAAAACCAAAATAAGTATTCAAAATCAAATTAAATAATAAAATAACTATTGAATAACTAAATTAACATTAGTTTGTATTCATTGATTAATTATATTAATTAATATATAAAATTATATATGATTAACGGTCGTACAAAACTCCACGGTATTTTAGACTTGTAGATTAAACGATCAAAAAATCCAAATCAAACTAAAAAAAAACAATCGTAAACCAAATTGTGTATTTTCGATTCGTTTTGGTCAGGTTTCACTTAATTTTCGGATCACTTAGATTATTTTTTTCAGCCCTAAGTGTTTGTTACCAAAACAAAGTATTTGTGATGAATATTTACCAATGCAATATCATATTTAGTATCAGCATTTATTGGTGCAAATAAAATTTATCATTGTCATCTATATTTGTTACCTGTAATATACAATTGCATCTCTGGTCTTCATTGCTCTCTATATGTGCTTTTATCAAATGAATCATCGTCACTGCAAATTGAATTAAATAAGCTTTTTCTGTTACAATGGTATGGCGGTGTTAGCTGCTGTAATTTGTAACAAAATTTTTGTTGCAATATATACTCTATTGTGACAGTGATTTTAGTTTTGTGGTGTAAATAACTTAGTATTACCACGGTTAACGTTGTCGACGTTAGTATATTTTTGTATCGACTGCATGTCGCTTTCAAAAAACTAGAAAGTACAACAACATAATACCACATAACTATAACATCCATCGCCACAAACAAAATCAATAAAATATTCTACCACGGGACTCTACGCAAAAGAGGCCATATAAAACCACAAACGATATAGGTCAAAGCATGTTCAACTATTACTTAGATTAACAAAATATGCATGCTAATTGATCACAAAATGTTCAAAATAATTGTCATTCATTGATGTTTTCTCCGCTGTACTACATACTGTTGATGATGGAGACTTTCGAGCCACCACTACTTGCTGAAGTGGACCACTCACTGAAGTGGAGCACTTGCTGAAGTGGAGCACTTGCTGAACTGGAGCACTTGCTTAAGGTAGACAGGCCACTCATGAAGGTGGACAAGCCAAATTCTGTGGTCTATAAGAACCAACAATGTTTGAAGGAAAATTACTTCAGATTTGAACCACGAAATTGAGAGAAGAGTTGGTTGTTGGTATCTTGAGTGTGGGAGAAAATAGTGTTGTTGTTAGCCAGAAATACGGAGTAAGTGTTTCAGAGTGCGATACAATTTGTAACACTATTTATCTATAGTGAAAGTGTGGGTGTGAGCCGTGGACGTAGCCAAATTAGTGAACCACGTAAATCCTTGTGTCGTTTTGCATTTCTCTTAATCCATCGAGCCCCAAGATCCTGCAAGGTGGAAATTAGTAGCAGCTAATATCCCAACAATTGGTATCAGAGCCTTCAGTTGGTGAATCAAAGGCAAGGAAGACGTTTACGGAAAATAATTTTTCGTATTCATCCTATCTGTTCGAGTGGGAGCAATGGCGCTAGAGAAGGAGTCCAAAATTTCTCATTCAGATGGCACAAATTTTGGATTCTGGAAGATGCAAATTGAAGACAGACTGTACCAGAAGGATCTTTATTTACCTTTGGGTAAGAAACCAGAGGAAATGAAAGATGCTGATCGTGTGGTACTGGATCGGAAAGCTCTCGGGCACATAAGGCTATCACTGTGAAAATCAGTGGCCTACAACATCAAGAATGAGAAGACGACCGCATCTCTCATGGCGGCCTTCTCCAGTATGTATGAACAACCTTCTGCAGCAAACAAGATTCATCTAATAAAGAAGTTGTTCAATATGACGATGTCAGAAGGAACACCATTCAGAGATCATCTCAGCAAGTTCAAAGAAGTGACAGAAGAGCTAGAAGCAGTGGGCATGGTGTTTAGTGAAGAGATACTGCATGTAAAAAGAAAACTCTGAAGTTTGATGATGTGATCAGCATCATTATGACCGAAGAAATTCGAAATCAGTCGAATGTCACTTCTAGCTCAGGGTCAGCTTTGAAGGAGAGAGCAAAGGTAGGGATTCAAAGCAGAATGGAGGGGACAAGTCCAAGTCCAAGAGTGGTAGGTCATAATCTCAGAATCCCAAAAATTCCAACAATCAGAACCAGAAGGTGATCGAGTGTAGATCCCCGAAGAAGGAGAAGGAAGCAAACATCGCTGCAGAAGAGGCAGGTGATGTTTTGGTATGCTCTTTGGAGAGCAAGTCTGAGTCATGGGTTCTTGACTCAGGAGCTTCCTTTCATGCGACCTCCAATAGAGATCTCTTAATGAGTTATTCACCAGGTAATCTTGGCAAAGTTTATCTTGGTGATGATCAACCTTGTGATGTGGTTGGCCGGGGTGATGTACAGATCAGGTTAAATGGATCTGTGTGGAAGTTAAGGGATGTGAGACACATTCCTGACTTAAGAAAGAATTTGATCTCGGTGGGGCAGCTCGCAGCAGAAGGTTGTGTCACAACCTTCAATGGCGATTCTTGGAAGGTTTCTAAAGGTGCAATGACAGTTGCTCGTGGCCAGAAGAGTGGTACGCTCTATACGACAACGAACACTGGTGGGTCAATTGCAGCTGCGGACAGCAAAGATGATCCAAATCTTTGGCACCAGAGACTTGGTCACATGATTGACAAGGGTATCAAGATACTGCATTCCAAGGGAAGAATACCAGACTTGAAGTCAGTTGACACTGACTTGTGTGAAAGTTGCATCTTTGGGAAGCAGGAGAGAGGGAGCTTCATGAAGAGTGGCAGAGCAGCAAAGCAGGAAAAGCTTGAGCTAGTTCACACGAATGTTTGGGGTCCAACCACTGTCTCATCCATTGGCGGAAAGTCATATTTTGTGACTTTCATTGACGGCCATTCCAGAAAGGTATGGGTTTATTTCTTGAGACATAAATCTGAGGTATTTGAAATGTTCAAGATATGGAAAGCCATGGTAGAAAATGAGACAGGCTTAAAGATCAAAACTTTGCGATCCGACAACGGTGGTGAGTATGATGACATGGAGTTCATGAAGTTCTGTTTTGAGAATGGAATCAGACTACTAAGGACTGTGCCAGGAACACCACAGTAGAATGGTGTAGCAGAACGAATGAACCATACATTGACTGAGAGAGCCAGAAGCATGCGAATACAGGCAGGACTACCCAAGCAGTTTTGGTCAGATGCAGTCAATACAGCAGCATACTTGATCAAGTGTGGACCATCGGTTCCGCTAGAGTTCGGAATACTAGAAGAGGTATGGAGCGGAAAAAGGTAAAACTTTCTCATTTGAAAGTTTTTGGTTGTGTATCATATGTGCATATTAGTGATCAGGCTAGGGGGAAGCTTGACTCCAAGTCACTAAAATGCACCTTCATCGGATATGGTGGAGATAAGCTTGGGTACAAGTTCTGGGATGACCATACAAAGAAGGTGATCAGAAGTCGACACGTGATATTCAATGAAAAGGTCATGTACAAGGACAGAAAAACACTACAGCCCAGTAGTGTAGCACATAGCGATCCTATGTACGTTGATCCAGATGATATCTCAGACAGAAGTATAGTGCAACAAGCAGTGGAAAGTCCTCAGCCAGAGGAATAGACACCGCAAAGCAGCACACAACAGACTGATCAACCACAGTCTCCATCTTCTTCATCTCCAGTATTGAGGAAATCTTCACGGCCTACTATACCAAATAGAAGGTACATGAATTATTTGTTGCTTACTGGTGCAGGAGAACCTGAATGCTATGATGAAGCATGTCAAGAAGAATTCTCTAGCAAGTGGGAGCATGCAATGAAAGTAGATATGGATTCCCTTATCTCTAACCATACATGGGAGCTAGCTGAGTTACCCATTGGAAAGAAGGCGTTACACAACAAATGGGTGTATCGAGTCAAGGAGGAACATGATGGTTCCAAAAGGTACAAGGCGAGACTTCCAAAAGGTTCAAGGCGAGACTTGTAGCCAAGGTCTTTCAGCAGAAAGAAGGTATCAATTACACCGACATTTTTCCCCGGTTGTAAAACTGACGACCATTCAGTCAGTTTTAAGTATTGTTGCAGCAGAAGATTTGCAACTTGAGCAGTTAGATGTCAAAACTTCTTTCCTCCATGGTGATCTCGAGGAAGAGATATACATGGAGAAATCAGAGAGTTTCTTAGAGAATGGCAAGGAGAAACTCGTTTGTAAACTGCAAAAGAGCTTATATGGGTTGAAACAACCTCTAAGGCAGTGGTACAAAAAGTTTGATTGTTTTATGCAAACAAATGGCTATTTTAGATGCAATGCTGACCATTGTTGCTACTTCAAAAGGTTTGAGTCCAGCTATATTATTTTGCTGCTTTATGTCGATGACATGTTAGTGGCAGGTTCAGATATAGGTGAAATCAAACGATTGAAGAAGAAATTGTCCAGTGAGTTTGAGATGAAGGACTTGGGTTCAGCAAAGCAGATTCTTGGGATGAGAATCAACAGAGACGAGCCAAATGGTACTTTGGAGTTATCTCAGGCGGAGTACATTGGGTGTATTCTCAAACGATTCAGCATGTGTTATGCTAAGGCGGTCAACACACCATTGGCTAGTCACTTTCGACTATCCAAGGAGAAGTCACCCAAGATGGAAGAAGAAAGGAACTTCATGGCTAAGGTTCCATATGCCTCAGCCATTGGAAGTCTCATGAATGCCATGGTTTGCACAAGACCGGATATTGCTCATGCAGTGGGAGTGGTGAGCAGGTTCATGACCAATCCTGGAAGACAACACTGGGAAGCGGTCAAGTGGATACTCAGGTATCTAAGAGGCACTGCTGATAGCTGCCTATGTTTCAGGAGAAACGAGTTGAGACTACAAGGCTTTGTAGACTCGGATTTTGCTGGTGAGGTAGACAACAAGAGGAGTACTACCGACTATGTATTCACAGTGGGGACTACTGCAGTCAGTTGGATATCGCAGATACAGAAGATAGTAGCGTTATCAACTACAGAGACGAAATACATAGCAGTCACTGAGGCAAGCAAAGACATGATCTGGTTACAAGGTTTGTTAGCAGAATTGGGTTTAAGACAAGTAAAGAATGTTTTGCAGAGTGACAGTCAAAGTGCGATACATTTGGCAAAGAACTCTGCATTTCATTCAAGAACCAAGCATATTGAACTTCGTTATCACTTTAGCAGGTCTCTACCAGATGATGGAGTTTTAACACTCGAGAAGATCCAATGCAGCAAAAACCCAGCTGACATGTTAACTAAGTCAGTCACCATAGAGAAACTGAAGCAGTGCTCAGCTTCAGTTGGTCTTCAACAATAGAAGACTAGTAAGCCTCACACCCAATTTCACTCATAGTTACAGGTGGATTTAGAGTCTCCAAGTAGGAGATTGTTGATGATGGAGACTTTCGGGCCACCACTGTTGATGATGGAGACTTTCGGGCCACCACCACTTGCTGAAGTGGACCACTCACTGAAGTGGAGCACTTGCTGAAGTGGAGCACTTGCTGAAGTGGAGCACTTGCTGGTGGAGCACTTGCTGAAGTGGAGCACTTCTGGTGGAGCACTTGCTGAAGGTGGACAAGCCACTCATGAAGGTGGACAAGCCAAATTCTGTGGTCTATAAGAACCAACAATGTTTGAAGGAAAATTACTTCAGATTTGAACCACGAAATTGAGAGAAGAGTTGGTTGTTGGTATCTTGAGTGTGGGAGAAAATAGTGTTGTTGTTAGCCAGAAATACGGAGTGAGTGTTTCAGAGTGCGATACAATTTGTAACATTATTTATCTATAGTGAAAGCGTGGGTGTGAGCCGTGGACGTAGCTAAATTGGTGAACCACGTAAATCCATGTGTCGTTTTGCATTTCTCTTAATCCATCGAGCCCCAAGATCCTGCAAGGTGGAAATTAGCAGCAACTAATATCCCAACACATACATTTGGATCTATAGTAATAGAAAAAATAAGAACCATTAACTATCACACGTTAGACAGTCAGATTCAAACTATTTTAAAAAACGTTTCCATTCAATTACCTTGGGTTCCAGAATTGTCATTCAAAATGACCATTTGCTTGCACGAATCTTCTCATGAGTGTCATATCCCTTTGAAATGGTAACATATTCTCTTGAAACTCTGCTTGTCGGAAGTAGGATCCGACTTTCCCCGACCCATTTGAAAAATATTTTTATTTTGTTGTGCTCGAAAATGTCGGGTCTTGGCGGGATCATCAAACGGGACGAAAAAATGAAAAAACCATCACCGATTAATTAAAGGCTAATCGGAATCCTAAAATTTGTCTAGGGTACATGGAATTAACATCTTAGGGCTTGGAAAGGTCTACGTCCAGAGAATCGAGATCGTGAGTTTGATTACGTCTTATGAGCTCGCGATCTCATAATCCACCCTTTCGGTACTTTAGTTTGCTTTTGAATTTTATTTTTACCGATTTACCCGAATTGCCCGTTTTGATCATGTTTGGCCAAAAAGATTACATGCATTTTTCCAAAAAAATTATATAAACCATATACAGACACTTTTTATGTACGAATTAGTTTAAAATAAATACACAAGAGGAGAATGAATTTAATCGAGCTCCAAAAAGGTGGTTTAACTTTGGGGTCATTTTAAAACGTCAAACGTATACGAATGATTTTAAAATATAAAGCATGTTGGACTTATTTATCACACTTTGAGAAATATGGTATGTCCGGAAACGTTTAGGGAACAAAATGCAATTATTTAAATATTATAACTGAACTGAAAATATATTTTTAAATAATTACAAAATTATCCCTAAACTGTTCTGGACTTATTTGTAACACTTGGTAAAGTTCCAAAATAACCCGAAAATTATTCTGTACTTATTTGTAACACTTTGAGAAGTGATGGGATGTCCAGAAAGATTTAGTGAACAAAATTTAAATATTTAAAAATTCGATCTGAATTGAAAGAATGTTTTAAAAATTGCAGAAATACCCCCCAAAGTTTCTGGTTTGGTTTATAACACTTGATAAAGTCCTAGAATGAACCGAGAGTCCAAGGATCGAGTTGTCATCTTCATCAAAGTCTAGGGATGACCTAAATCAGTTTTGAAAATATTTTTTATTTCATATATATATATATATATATGTATATATAATATAACATATACATATTATATATATATATATAGTATACATAATATATATAGTATCACGTATATTATACACATATATATATATATAATATATGTATATAAAACCTCCATTTCATTCACCCTAGGAAATACAAATACAATATTGATTATGAAGGAGATATACCTAAATCATTCGGAGTTTAAAATACCGTACGAGAAACCGAAATCGATAATCACCAATTTTTTCACTCATTTTCTCTCTATTTTTTCACTTCATACCTCACTTTGATTATTTTTCTTTTTTTGTTTTCTTCTTATTGCTTGTCGAATCTCTCAGACATTTCCTTCCTCACCGTGGCTCTCCCCCTTGTGTTGTCTTTATTACTATATTTATAGAGTTTGCATAATATTTCTTTATTGCAATTGAGAAATAAAATAAGAGGGATGGCATGGTGGGCAATGATCAAAGTTGACAAAGGGTGACATGGTGGCCAAGTGGATGGCATGGTGGGCAATGATCAATGGTGACAAAGGGTGGCATGATAGGTGGCCAAGTGAGTGGCATGGTGATGGATTTATGGCAGAGAGTTTTAGGCATTTAGGGGTTTAGGGTTTATGGTTTATGGTTAAAAGTTTAGGGTTTAGGGTTTAAGATTTGGGGTTTGGGGTTTAGGGTTTGGGGTTTAGGGTTTAGGGTTTGGAGTTTAGAGTTTAGAGTTGAGGATGTGTTTGGGATTAGGGGTTTAGGGTTTATTTTTTTTTTTTTTATTTTGTTTCTTCGTCTCGATGTTTCTCGTCTCGGATCCTCGCGTAGGATATTTTGGCCCCGAGCGAAAATCAGGTGTTTAGAGTTTCCCCTTTTTGAATACACACTCATAGAAGTGATATCATGATTATGTGTTCATATACAAACAACTAATTTTGGCTCCTCTTGATTCATTATTTACATAGTAGACATACATCATCACACAATTTTCGGAAGCTAGACACCTATAGGTCCCAATCATTCATGATGGTTTACAGTGGTTGAGCGCCTAAACGTTCATCAACTTGTGACTCCCATAAGCTGGACACCTACAAGTCATGGTCATCGAGAATAACTTACGGAGGCTAAACACCTAAAGGCCCCGCTAGTCGGCTTGTGACTCGTTCAGGATGATTTGTTGAGGCTGAACACCTAAAGGCTCCGCTCATCGGCTTGTGACTTGTTGGGGATGACTTGTGGAGGCTGAACACCTAAAGGCTTCACTCATCGGCTTGTGACTCTCAGAAGCTGGATACCTACAGGTCCTGATCGTCGGGGATGACTCGCGGAGGCTGAACACCTAAAGGATCCGCTCGTCGGCTTGTGACTCCTAGAAGTTGGACACCTACAGGTCATGTTCGGCGAGGATGACTAGCGGAGGCTGCACACCTAAAGGCTCCGCTCATCGGCTTGTGACTCCCAAAAGCTAGACACCTACAGGTCCTGGTTATCGAGGATGAATTGCAGAGTCTAAACACCTAAATGTTCCGTTCGTTTGCTTGAAATTACCAAATACTGAACATCTACAGGTCCTGGTTGTTGAGGATGACTTGCATAGGTTGAAGACCTAAAGACTCTGTCTGCTAGCTTGTGACTCCCAGAAGTTGGACACTTACAGATCCTAGTCGCGTTTGTTTACCATTAATGAGCTCGAGGTGGAGGGATTTTTTTGGCCAAAAGCATCGTTGAGGATGACTTTCAGGGTTGAGCACCTCAAGGCCCCGTTCGTCTGCTGGTAACTTCCAGAAACTGGACACCTACCGGTCCTGGTTGTTGAGGATGACTTGTGGAGGTTGAGCACCTAAAGACTCTGCATGTCAGCTTGCGACTCCCAGAAGTTGGACACGTACAGGTTTTGGTCGTCGAGGATGACTTGCGGAGGTTGAACACCTAAAGACTCCGCTCATCAGCTTGTAATTCACTTTGGAGATAAAATCCCTTCTCGAGATGTTCGACTGCTTGCGCGGACTTCTCAACCTGTTTTCTCATTAATCGACTTTGGAGTCCTTCTTGATGGAGTTCCCTAAAGTCATTCATGCTATGTTCACAAGGTGTATCCATGCAAGTTGTCGAGGGAGCTCAAATTAATGTTGCTCACATCTTCTTTTTATTGTTATCGTGAGAAACACTGTCATCCACTTTTGAGCACTTTTTTTTAATCTTTTTCTTTGCTTTTGCTACTGTAATAATATTTTTTTACAGCGCCTCTTGGTTCCTTAATTATTTTGCCTAGGTCGCCCTTTTGGGTTTTCAACCTAGCAGAGATTTGATTCATTTCCTTTTGCCATGATCGCCCTTTTTAGGGATTTTTAATCATGCCCATCTTCCCTAAATTTTGCCTAAACCTCCCTTTCGAGTTTTCGATTTAGCGAAAATTTTCTCTCATTTTTGGAGGCTCGCTTTCTCGTTACAATCTCTTTAAGTTTTTTTTACAGTGTCCATTTTGATTGGATTGAGGAGTTCTTTGTTCATGTCAGTGATGATCATGGCTCCTCCGCTAAAAATCTCTTTGACGACATAAGACCCTTCATATTTACCTGAAGGATTGTTTTTTTTATCTATCAATTTTCTATCATTTTGCTACGGTATTTTTCTTTTTACCGCACCTCTCGGTTCCCTTAATTTTTGTCTAGTTTGCCCTTTCGGGTTTTTAACCAAATGGAGATTTGATTCCTCTTCTTTTGCCATGATTTCCCTTTTATGGATTTTTAATCATGTCCCTCTTCCCTAAATTTTGTATAAACCGCCCTTTTGGATTTTCAATTTAGCGGGAATTTTCTCACTGTTCAAGGCTCACTTTCAGTTATGAGCTCTTTAAGGATTTTTTTTACTACGTCCATATTGATTGGACTGTGGAGTTCTTGGTCGTCCATGTCGGTGATGATCATGGCTCCTCTGCTCAAGGTCTATTTGATGACACAATACCCTTCATAATATTAAGCACAAATTTGCCCCGAGAGTCTGGTTTGACACGAAGGATTTTTTTCTGAGAAATAGATTGCCTGCTTGCAATTTCTCGGGCGCATCTTCTTGTTAAATGCACAAGTCATGCGTTGATGGTACAATTGTCTATGGCATAACGCGATAAGTTGCCTTTAAGTCTGAGGTTCAATTGCTCGTATTTGCATCTCACCCACTCTGACTCGTCCATCTCTACCTCGGTGAGGATCCTAGATGATGGGAATTCTACTTCAACTGGCAACACGCCTTCAGTCCCGTAAACAAAGAAGAATGGGGTTACCCCGATTGATGTCCATATTGTGGTTTTGTATTCTATGAGTGCCCAAGGCAGCTTAGAGTGTTAATCCTTTAATTGCTGCCTCCACCGCACCATTCATTTGTGGGCGATATGGAGATGACGTTTTATGATTGATCTTAAATTTGTCACACAACCCATCTATCAACTTATTATTCAGATTTCTGGCATTGCCGGTGATGATTGACTTCAGCTCCTCATGACGCAGGATGATGTCCTGTCTAATGAAATGTTTAATAGCCTTTTTCGTTGCTGACACCAGGGTGATAACCTCTAACCACTTGGTGAATTAATCGATCGCCACCATCATTGGGCACCTTTGGGGAGATCATGTTGATTGCATTGATGCCCCACATTGAGAAAGACCATGAGGAAGTCATGAGATAGAGATCGTGCATTGGCGCGTGGATTTGGTCCGCATACATTTGATAGAGGTGACAACGTTGAACGTGTTTTCCACAGTAAACCTTCATGGAGGACCAAAAGTATCCAAGTATTGCACACTCACGTGTGGACCACAACAATCTTCATGAATTTCTTCCATTAGCCGCTCAGCTTATTCATGCATCTTAAATGAGTATCATCGAATGATCATTTCTATAGAATCGAATTCGGCAAGATTCTTCCACTAGCGAGTGGGCAGACGAATAGGCTTGAGGGAGCTTCATCGAGCAGAGATCCAATGGTGATACCGGTTGAAAATAAGGCTGACAAGCCCTCGTGAGCATCAACGTCATCGGGTTGGATCACTTGTGGTGGGACTGAGAATGAAATGACGATGGAAGGAAACAACAATCTCCCTGAATTTTCAGCTAAACGTTTCATCCCGGCGACTTCATAATCTTTTAAATTAGGACGGAAACCCAGTCCCAAAAGCGCCCTTGTTCTTTCTCGGAGCTACCGGGTGTGTGATTGTCATATGTGGAAGGTGGAGCTTGATCATGATGGTAAAAGTACCTGACATGAATTGATAAGGTTCTATGACAGGAGTGTTGCTCGGGAAGGCAAGGTTAGGGACACTGTGGTACTCCTGTTTGCGTAGCGCTCAGAAGAGCAAAAAATATGTTCGACTTGGGAGGTTATAACAACGATTGACTGCACTGTGCGAGAACTCATGGCGTGCATGGCCTGTTCTAGCTGGATGACTCTCTCCCCTTGTTCTTGAGGTGTTAGAGTCGTTGAATGTCGCATGGTTTATCGGAAACCTAAATTCAAAATACCATAGTAAGAAGAATGAATACAAAATTGATCATGCATGATTGGTTTTGAAATTTTTGCATGTTCCGTTCATTCCATTCATAGACTTTGATTGCATGTATGGCAAAAGGTTTTTTCAAAAATACTTTAAAATGGTTTGACCAATCAAAGTCTACTTCTTAACACGTTTCACACGACGGCGCAGCTCGTTGAGTGCATTTGTTACCTGTTCCTTGGTTCAAAGGAAGGTCGAGGACATGCATTTTGAAACAAAAATTATTCGCCTCGTCATTCACCTGCATTATTCAAAGGTGTCATTCAACTCATCTACATTGCCCCTACATTTATCAAAGGTTCCCTCACATTGCTAAAATGACGGTGATTGTTCGGGTCTATCCCTTATTATCTCTTCTGGGTTGAAAGACGGACTTGCAGGTGCCGAATAGAACTTGTGAATGTATTTCGTTGTTGTTAATCAATGTTTTCCATATTATAGAAATCAGACAAGGCATCAATGAGAGCCCACTTGACTTTGTAGTTTGCGAGCTTGTGGACCTCGTCAATCTTCTTGTTCACGTATTTCTGATTCTCTTTTGTCATGGGTTTCCATATTCAGTCAATTTAGACCGTAGGGGGTATATGGCCTTAATGTGAGGGTAATGATTTGTTTGCTTCATCCTTACCAAATATGTTGCGTGAAACATCCATAGCATACAAGATAGAATTAACGAAACTTATATTATTTTTTTGAAAAATGGAAGTGCGAGAATGTAAATTTAATTAGTAAGGTTCGTATTGCATTTACAATAGTCTGGAATATTTAATACAAAAGGCTCAATCCTATACATGTCATGATCTAGGGCTAAAACAAAACACATTTACACAATGGGCCGAACTTCCATCTACAGTTGTTGGGTTGAATCTTCTACATGAATTGTGTGTCAATATAGCATCCAAATATTTGGGGTGAATTCTCATTTACATCAGTTGGGTCCAAAAATGAAACAAACCCAAAACTAGTAGAAGGTTAAATGCGGTCTTGAGCTTTTGATATAAAGGGATGGAATTTTTAGGTCCTCTGAACTGGCGAAACCTCACCCCCTATAGAGCATCACGGACCCATTTCGATCATTGAGTTGATTTCTTTGGGTGCGTACCGGCGTACCTGAAGCACAAACGGAAGGAGATGATCGTGGTCAAGTTGCTTGAAATGATCAATGTGCAAGATAAGTACGTGAATGTTGCACGAGGGATTCCAATCGGCCCCATGAACATGATGGCCTCCGCCAAGACGTTGACCACATCAACTTGTCGGCGGTGGTGTCTGAGGTGAGCATGACTGATTCCAACCCCCGGGAGTGGTGGGTTGACACAGGTGTCACCAAGCATGTCTGTTTGGATAAAGGAATATTCATCAATTTTTATGAAGTTGATTTTTGGGAGACCTTGTACATGGGCAATCCGCCTTATCCGAGGTGAATGGCAAAGGAAGAGTCATTTTGAAGATGACCTCCGGGAAAAAGTTGACATTGATGAATGTGTTGTATGTGCCAGACATTTGCAGGAAGCTTGTGTCAAGATCTCTCCTCAACAAGCATGGCTTCCGTCTTATATTTTAGTCAGATAAATTTGTACTCACAAAAAATAGGATGCATATGGGTAAGGGTTATGAATGTAGGGGGATGTTCAAACTCAATGTAATGGTTATTAAGCCTAAGATAAACAAGAATAAAATTGTTTCTTCTACTTACTTGATTGAGTCTCCTAATCTTTGGCATGGTAGATTAGGACATGTTAATTATGATACTTTGCGAAGTTTAATTAACATGAATCACGTCCCTACACTTCAAATTGATCTCAAACATAAGTGTGAAATATGTGTTTATGTTAAATTAACCAGGTCATCCTTTCATTCAGTTGAAAAGAATACAGAACCTCTTGATTTAATACATAGCGACGTTTGTGATTTAAAGTTAGTCCAAACGAGAGGCGGAAATAAGTACTTTATCACTTTTGTGGATGATAGTACAAAATTGTTATGTATACTTGTTGAAAAGTAAAGATGAAGCTATAGAAAAGTTAATGTTATACAAACAAGAAGTTGAAAATCAACTTAACAAGAAAATCAAGATGTTGCATAGTGATAGAGGCGGTGAGTATGATGCTCCATTTGATGAGTTTTGTGCTCAACACGGAATCATACATGAGGTGACCGCGCCCTATTCACCCCAATAAAGCATAGTTAAGTCAGATATGAGTTCATAGTTGTGTTCGAATTTCCGTCGAAGTCCGAGTTCAGATAGTGTTCAATTCGATTAAGGGAAACAGCGTGTTTGATTCACCTTGACGACACTGTTTTATCCTGGGAGATAATCGTTCCAATGTTTCTCTTACACGAACCATTTACGGTGAGGGATGCGAAATTGCCTTAAGGATACCGTTTTGATACGGGGCTCAGTATTTTTCAACAAAATCCATTTTCTAGGGGCAATTTCGTCAATTTGCATGTTATTCAACAATTTTATGTATTTGTAATCCGAAAATTATTACTATTATTAAATTACAAATTTAATTATCCTACATTACTAAAAGGAAGTACTCATTTTTGTTGTTGGTCTTGTGTAGTAGAAGGAGATGGAGATGGAGATGGAGATGAGAGAGAGTTGATATTTAAGTAAACTTTGAGAGAGTTTGAAGCAAGAGAGCATTTTCAGTACTTTAATCCATAAAATAATGGGTTAAATACCAAATAGCTACCCGAACTTTGGATGTTTTACAAATAGCTATCCGAACTTTGAATTTTCAATAACGACTACCTAAACTTTGGACGAATGTGCAAATAACTACCTCAACTTTGACACATGGGGCAAATCACTACCTCCGTTAAATATGGACAGAAAATGACGTGTCAGCACATGATTGGTCCATAATTTTAAAAACTATACTAATTTTTTAAAATACTAAAAAAATCATAAATATTATTAAAAAAAACTAGAAAAATAATAGGAAAAATAAGAGTTTGTAATATAATCTTTGTATTGAAAAATAAACAAAATTAAAAAAACTTAATCATTTATTTTTATTTTTATTTCATAATTTTAATAAAAATATTATATTTAAAACTCTTTTTTTTCTATTAATTTTTCAGTTTTTTAAAGAATTTTTTTTATTTTTAGTATTTTAAAAAAATAATATAGTTTTTAAAATTATGGGTCAATCATGTACTGCCACGTCATTTTCCGTCCATATTTAACGGCAAATTTAACGGATGTAGCTATTTGCCCCATATGTCAAAGTTTAGGTAGCCATTTTTTAAAATTCAAAGTTCGGGTAGCTATTTGGTATTTAACCCTAAAATAATTACATGGAAGGCACACACTAAATTGATAAAATAAAAATAATGGCATAGTACGATTTGAATCAAAAACTAACATTTTTAAACATATGTAAATTAAATTGGAAGAGTTTGGACCAAAAAAAATAATATTAAGGGTAAACTGCCTCAATAGTCACTTATGTTAGCACTATTTGACTAAATCGTTACTTATGTTTTGTTTTTGTAGCTAAACGATCATGTACGTTTAACAAATCTAATTTTTTTGGTTAAACGTATTCAGTCACATATGTTTGAAAAATGTGATTAAATGATCACAAAAATGATGATTTTACCCTTCCCTTTAAACCTGTGTTTTTCATGTCCGGAATCTGATTTCGAACTCAAGAACGCAAATCTGGGTTCAAATCAAAACTAAACACGCAGATCTGGGTTCAATTCGAACCTAGAAACGTAGATTTGGGTTCGATTCGGACTCATATTTGTGCAAATCTGAGTTCAAAATCAGATTTCGGGTTTGAATCGATGAAGAAGAGATTGTAGATGAAGAACACTATGATGAACATGAAGAACATAGAGATGAACATGAAGAAAGTGGAAGGGTATTTTAATCATTGTTTCGCATAAATGGTTTTTTAATCGTTCAGACACATTTTTAAACATAAGTAACTGTTCAGTCACATGTGTCAACATAAGTGATTGTTGAGTTAATTTACCATAATATTAATTACCATAAATTACCAAAATGGTAACTTACACTAAACTCTATTTAAGAAAATTAACCTATTTATGCAGTGTGGCAAGTCTATATATTCACTAAAGAGATTACCTATTTTGATAGTATAATCGCATAAATATTCTATATATTATAGTACTAATAATGAATTAATCAAATAATTATTTTCATTTTTTTTATTTTTATGTGACAATTAAACACTTTACAGTGAAATTTAACTAATAATCGAGATTTAACAAATTAATACGAAATGAATCTTTTTAAAGGCATACACTTTGTATGGTTTGAATTTAGATTAAATTCAATTGAATTTTGTATATATGAAGAAAGAAAAACACTTCCTGAAGCACATACCACTAGCAGATGAAGATCTCAAAGTATTCCTCGGTGACAAAACTAGGATTTCCTTAGCAAGAAATCAGAAAACCTAGAAATATGGAGAAGACGAAGAGAACGGTTTAAGAAATCAGGAGGCGCAGACTTGGGGATCACAGAGGTGCGTTCCTTCATCTGGACACCTCTCACCCTAAATAACCCTAAGACTAAAATAATCAACTAATACATCCTAAACAATACGGAAATATCAACATAGTCCAACAAATATAAGAACAATAGAATAGGTCCAAAATATACAAAACAGATGAAGAAAACCCCTGAAGAATATTCCAGATTACATACCAGTCCTGATCTTAACACACACACACCCTCAATCTGGAAGTTCCTGGCTTGTTTCTTCTTGATTGGCAAATATGTTTTTCAATCCAAGTCTTCCACAAAGTAGAAAGTGTTGTTGATTTCCAAGAGCTTTTGTGAATATATCAGCAATCTGATCATCTGTTCTAATATACCGAAGATCCACAATTTTCTCAAGCAATTTGTCTCTGATATAATGACATTCTATTTCAATATGCTTTGTTCTCTCATGAAACACGGGATTGTTGGCAATCTGAATAGCAGCTTTATTATCACAAAATAATGCAACAGGATTGTGCTGAGAACAACCCAACTCAGTCAACAATCTTCTCAACCAGATAATTTCAGACAGACATGATCCCATACTACGATATTCAGATTCTGCTGATGACTTAGAAACTGTGTTCTGTTTCTTTACTTTCCAAGAAATTACAGATTTACCCAACAAAACACAGAATCCAGTCACAAATTTTTGAGTTTCAATACAACTGGCCCAATCTGAATCGCAGTATGCAATCAAACTTGTTTCAGAATCAGATGACATTAAAATACTTTTACCTGGTTCTCTTTTTACATACCTGATCACCCTTATCGCAGCGGCTAAATGAGAATCCTTAGGATCCTGCATGTATTGGCTCAAGTTTTGCACAGCATATGATATATCTGGTCTAGTGATGGACAAGTACAATAATTTCCCTATCAGTCTCCTATATAAGGATACATCATCTAGGGGTTTATCATCCTCGTTCATATGGAGTTGATCATCATACTTCCTACTGGTAAGTTTCAGATTCACCTCCATAGGAGTTTTGGATGTTTTTCCACCCGAAAGTCCAACACTAGATATTAATTCAAGCGCATATTTTCTTTGACAGAGAACAAGACCTTTTTCAGATCTAGCAATCTCAATGCCTAAGAAATATCTTAGCTCACCCAAATCCTTCATCTTAAAACTTGATTCCAACAGATGCTTCAAATCAGTAATCAGTTTTTCACTATTTCCAGATATCAGCAAGTCATCCACATACACAAGCAATACAACAATCTGATTTCCATCATGCTTTGTAAACAAAGAATAGTCAAGCTTGGATTGACCATAGCCAGCATTCAGAAGAGCATTACTCAATTTAACATTCCACTGCCTACTAGCTTGTTTTAATCCATAAAGAGATTTTTTTAACTTGCAAACCAGATTGTTGTCATTTTTACTAAAACCATCGGGCAATTGCATATAAACTTCCTCATCAAGATCCCCTTGCAAGAAGGCATTATAAACATCCATTTGATAGAGAGGCCATTTATAAATCGAGGCAAGGGCTAAAACAGTTCGAACTGTGTTCATTTTCGCAACAGGAGATAAAGTTTCAAAATAGTCTATCCCATATTTCTGATTATACCATTTTGCGACTAATCTGGTCTTATATCTACTTAGACTCCCATCCGATTTATATTTCAATTTATACACCCATTTACAGCCAATGAGAGATTTACCCTTTGGAAGCGGTACCAGATCCCAGGTCTTATTTTCCTCGAGGGCTTGAATTTCCTCCTCCATCGCCTGAACCCAGGCCCTGTCTTTCACAGCCTCAAAAAACTTGTCAGTTCACTTAGTGAAGAAACAGAACTCAAATAGCATTGATACTCATCAGATAATCCATCATATTAAATATATTTATCAATTGAATGACAATGAGAGACATTAGAAACCTGATAGTCCTTCATCCAAATAGGAGGCTTAATAGTCCAACCTGTTCTACTTGTAGTAGGAATAGGGGACCTATGAATGACAGGATCATCATTTCCATCAGGTCTCTGTTGATACTCATCATTTGGAGTTTCAGCTATGTCGATTCTGTCTTCCTCAGTTTCAGTTGACTCAGGCCAACAACATACATCCCTGGAATCAGAATCGTCATAGAGCTGAAGAGACACTGGCAACGAGTCAAGCTTACCATCCTCAAATGGGAATACATTTTCATCAAATTGAACATCTCTATTAACAATGAAATTCTTTTCACTTATATCATATAACATGTACCCCTTTTGAGTCTCAGAGTATCCCATCATAATAGATGGGATTGCCCTGGAAGCCAGCTTGTCTGCTACCATCGTACTCTTAGCATAACATAAACAACCGAAAGTACGGAGATGACTTACCTTGGGTTATTTTCCACTTAGTATTCCAAGAGGAGATTTCCCTCCTAAAATCTTAGAAGGCATCAAGTTTATCAGATAACAGGTTGTTAAAACACATTCTCCCCAAAAAATATTCGGTACAGATGCCTGAATTTTCAACGCCCTGGCAACCTCTAACAGGTGCCTGTGTTTCCTCTCGGCTCTCCCATTTTGATGGGGGGTATAGGGACAGCTGCTCTGGTGAACAATACCCTTTTCTTGAAAAAGGTTGTTCACATTTTCATTAAAGAACTCTTTTCCATTATCAGTCCTGAAACACTTAATCCTTTTTTTAAGCTGAGTCTCAATCATATTGATAAAAGTTTTCAGGACTATAAAAACATCGGACTTGAATTGCATCAAATGAACCCATGTTACACGAGAGAAATCATCAATCAGAGTCAAAAAATATCGTTTACTATCATGAGTAAAATCTTGGTACGGTCCCCAAACATCAGCATGCATAAGATCAAATGAAGTATCAGCTCTTGATTCAGACATGGGAAACGATTTTCTTATTATTTTGGATTTAGGACAAACATGACAATCGCCTAAATTCAAAACATCATTCTTAGGTAAATCTAAGGAAGATACATGTTGCAAAGCTTTCAAGGAAGCATGTCCAAATCTCCTATGCCATAACATAACATTCTCAGCAACAGATGACAACACAGTAGGTCCAGACTGAATCTTGGCAGATTTAAAAAAATATAGTCCGGATTCTTCAGTGCCAGTCCCCAAGACCCTCCCATTTGAGAGGTCCTACGGGATAGCATACTTAGGAAAAAATGTTGCAGAACAATTTAATTCCTTAGTAAGCTTCGAAATCGACAACAAATTATGCTTAAAATCACGAAGATACAACACATTCTGCAACCTTTTATCATGCAAAAAATTCAGATTTTCAACACTTTCAACTTTAGTATACTCTTCATTGGATAGCTGGACCTTAGTTCCAGTAGCAACTTTTTCCCCACACAGCCAATCATTTATGTTGGTCATGTGGTTTGTTGCTCCTGTATCTAGAATCCAACTATCCTGATTATATAAAAAAACTGAATTAGAGAATATACCAGCAGAGTTGACTTGATTGTCCATGGAAGCGGTAGCACCTGCTGTAATCACAGTGCTGCCTGCCTGTCCCACGGTCTGCAGCAACTTGTCAAATTGTTCTCGAGTTAGAGTGACTGAACCTGTCACATTAGAACTCGCAGAAGATTCATTAGTAAATTGCTTGGGACCATTAGAGTTGAAGTTCCCATTGTCAGTAGAAATTGCATTTGCTTTTATATTTGAACCTTTTGTCTTTAGAAAATCTCTATATTTGAAACAGTTATCCTTTGCATGTCCTTTTTTCTTACAATAATCGCAACCTCTAGCATAGCATCTTTCTATAGTATGCCCTTTCTTATGACAATGGGAACATTCAAGACTCTGATTTCCTTTTGATTTTTCAATATTAAAGGAAACATTTGCAGAAGAGGAACCAGCAAAAGCATTCATTACTGATGTGATTCCTCTCTGACTTTCATCCTGAATCAACAAGTTATAAGTATGGTTCACAGATGGTAAAGGATTCCAAAGCAATAGGTGACTTCTCACCCCAGAATAATTCTCATTCAAACCCATCAAAAATTGAAACAGCTTTTGATTTTATTTATGCTCGATATGCTTTTTAAAATCATCCCCTTCTATATGGGGTAAAGCAGCAGCAACATCATACTCAGCCCACAACAATCTCAATTTGGTAAAGAATGTAGATATGGAATCTAAACCTTGACGAGTCATAGTAATTTCAAGAGCAATATGATATGTCCTAGGTCCACTGATCTTATCAAATCTTTCCTTAAGATCTTTCCATACAAAAAAAGCATCCTCACAATACATGTATCCATTTGCAAGATCTTTAGCAACAGAATTTATAATCCAACCTAGAACAACAGCATTACACCTATCCCACAGATGGTGAAAAGCAACATCATAATTCTCTTTCATGCATGTTCCAGTGATAAAACAAAGTTTGTTTTTGCCTAAGAGAGTAAATCTGATAGCCCTATTCCACATGGCATAGTTTTTAGGACCGGTTAAAGTGACAAAAATCATACTCACACTGGGATTATCACTAGCATGCAAATAAATAGGATGGTGCGAATCTGCAACAGCAAAGGCATCATGGTTAGCCTCATCGGTGGCAAGTTTCCTTGCCTTCGTGATGGGTTTCTCCTCAGCCATAATCAATACAATCACGAATGGAACAACCAACAACAGATAATCTCAAGAACAGATCAAAGAACTTCACATATATAGAAAAAACTGCCAGACGAACCGTCACAATCTTTCAGATCAGACAACCAAGGAGCAGCAAATCAAGATAGGCGTAGATATTACCAAGAATGTTCCAGGATAGGAACATAGAGGGGCAGATGAACCGTCAGAAGGAACACTTTCATCAAGATCCAGATGAATCGCCACGAACCAAGAAATAAGCCAGAACAACAAGGATACTCATACAAGAACAGATATAAACCAGAAAAAACCCAAATCTTACCGCGACTGAGATTATCGCACTGTTCCTGTTTTAGAAATATAGATGGAAAAACAACAACAGAGTCCCTCAACGTTCCGATTCGAAGAAGAAGAGGATAACAGAAGGCAAGAATCTCCTTTATCGCTCTGATACCATGACAAAACTAGGATTTCCTTAGCAAGAAATCAGAAAACCTAGAAATATGGAGAAGACGAAGAGAACGGTTTAAGAAATCAGGAGGCGCGGACTTGGGGATCACAGAGGTGTGTTCCTTCATTTGGACACCTCTCACCCTAAATAACCCTAAGACTAAAATAATCAAGTAATACATCCTAAACAATACGGAAATATCAACATACTCCAACAAATATGAGAACAACAGAATAGGTCCAAAATATACAAAACAGATAAAGAAAACCCCTGAAGAATATTCCAGATTGCATATCAGTCCTGATCTCAACAATCAGCATGAAACATATTTAGTTTGTTTATTTCGACAAATCACTGTGTTTTCAAAAGAATATATTCGACACTAGAAATAGTTTTTTTCATCAAAGTGCATGAAAATTGTAATGAAAAAGGGTATGGGATGGGAGTATGGGACAGTCCTCTATTACATCTATAGTTAGCGGTCCTCTTCAAGTCTTGATTAAAGATTTGACACTTGAGCTGGGAAGGTGGACGAAAGGAAAAAATTAGGAAACCTCCAGAAGCTCTTCAGTGTTCCTTCATGATAAGAAAATTTGGATGGGATACTCAAAAGATATCCCACGAGTGTCTTCGATTCATCACTTTTTTTTATAAACAAATTAGATATCAAAATCATGAACAATGAACGGTTAACTGGAACTGAATTTGGAAATGTGATACTCTCCTGCTGATTAAGTCATTCCTATGGCTATGCAACCATGACAATTTATCCTTGGGTTACATGATTAACAAAAGGGGTATCAACATCAACTATATTTGTCAAGCTTGTGACAACTAGGTTGAGAACGCCTTTTACATCCTTCGGAATTGCGTGGTTGCTAGGGATGTGTGGAATGCCATCGAAGTTCCTTAAACTCTTAATGATTTCTTTGTGACTAACTTGTCAAATTAGTTGGAATACAACTGTTGGAACAACTTCCTTTATACAAAAGGGAGTGAATAGAGGTTTATGTTCCATCCATTTCATGGTTTGTTTGGAAAAATTGAACACTCGTATTTTTTAAATTCTTCTTGTTTCTATTGATCTTCTTAATTTAACTTGGAGTCAGGCAAAAGAGATCTCACAAGTCTGCAGTAGGAACAAGGACAACCAAGAGAGTCACGCCATCTGTGTGGGTTGGAAGCCTCTGAACCACGATTGGGTCAAATCGAACATCGATGGTGTTAGACAATGGACACTTTCGGACCACCACCACCACTCAACTGAAGTTGGCAAAACACTCACAAAGTGGGCAAGTCACTCATCAAAGTGGGAAAGCCACTCGCCAAAGTGGCCAAGCCACTCAGCAAAGTGGAAAAACTACTGAAGATTGTCATCCTTTGGACATCTATAAGAAGCCAACAATGTCGAAGGAAAGAATAGAACAAGAAAGAGAAAAGAGTAAGAAACGATTGTTGGAGTGTTGAGTCTGTGAGAGAAAAATAGTGTTGTGTATGTGATCCAATACAGAGTGAGTATTTTAGAGTGTGAGTGATACAGAGTGTATGTTTGAGTCATACACTATTTCTCTATAGTGAAAATGGGTGTGAGTCGTGGACGTAGCCAAATTGGTGAACCACGTAAATCTTTGTCTCGTGTACATTTCTCTTGAGACACTTAATCTCAAGGTCATGTGAGACGGAAATTAGCAACATCTAATTTCCCAACAATTGGTATCAGAGTTTTTGGTTGGCGAATCGAAGGCACGACGGACGTTTACGAAAATTATTCTGCGAAATAATTTTTGTTTTCATCCTATTTGTTCGAGTAGGAGCAATGGCGTCAGAGAAAGAGTCCAAAATTTCTCATTTTGATGGCACAAATTTTGGATTATGGAAAATGCAAATAGAAGACAGTGTGTACCATAAGGATCTTTATTTACCTTTGGGTGACAAACTAGAGGAAATGAAAAATTCAGAGTGGAAGCTGCTGGACCGGAAAGCTATCGGAACCATAAGGCTATCACTGTCAAAATCAGTAGCCTACAACAACAAAAATGAAAAGACAACTGCGTTTCTCATGTCGGCCCTCTCCAGTTTGTACGAATAGCCTTCTGCAGCAAATAAAATTCATCTGATAAAGAAGTTGTTCACCATGACGATGCTAGAAGGAGCACAATTCAGAGAGCATCTCAGTGAGTTCAAAGAAGTGACGGACCAGCAAGAAGCTGTGGATATGTCTTTCACTGAAGAGATACGTGCATGTCTAATTCTTGGGCAGATGCCTAATAGTTGGAAAGGCACAGTCACTGCAATCACCGGATCTGCATGAAAGAGAAAACTAAAGTTTGATGATGTAGTCAGCACCACTATGAGTGAAGAAATTCAAAATCAGTCAAATGGTACTTCTAGCTCAGCGTCAACTTTGAATGTACAAAGCAGAGGCAGAGATTCAAACAGGAGTGGAGGGCGCAATAAGTCCAAATCCAAAAATGACAGGTCATAATCTCGAAATCCCAAAAATTCCAACAATCAAAATCAGAACGAGAAGGTGATCGAATGTTGGAACTGCGGCAAAATCGGGTACTACAAAATTCAGTGTAGATCCTCGAAGAAAGAAAAAGAAGGAAAGACATAAGCAAACATCACAGCAAAAGATGCATGCGATGTATTGATATGCTCTTTGGAGAGCAAGTCAAACTCATGGGTGCTAGACTCCAGAGCTTCCTTCCATGCAATCTCCAACAAAGAACTCTTAGATAGTTATTGATAAGGCGGCCTTCATAAGGTATATCTTGGTGATGATCAACCCTGCGACGTGGTTGGCAAGGGTGATGTATAGATCAAGTTGAATGGATTTGTGTGGAAAATAAGGGATGTGAGACACATTCCTGATTTGAGGAAGAATTTGATCTCGATGGGCCACCTAGCAACTGAAGGTTACGTCACAACTTTTAATGGCGATACTTGGAAGGTTCCAAAGGTGCAATGGCAGTCGCTCGTGGCAAAAAGAGTGGTACACTTTATATGACGACGAACACTTGTGGGTCAATTACAGTTGCAGACAACAAAGATGACACAAATCTATGGTACCAGAGTGGAAAATGAGACAGGTCTAAAGATCAAGAAATTGAGATCCGACAATGGTGGCGAGTATGATGACATGGAGAAAAGAAATTTTGTTATGAAAATGGCATCAAACTAGCAAGGATTGTGCTAGGGACACCACAACAGAATGTCGTAGCAGAACGGATGAACCGAAGATTGACTAAGAGAGCCAGAAGCATGCGTATACATGCACCTATGCCCAAGCAGGTCTGGGCAGAGGCAGTCAATACATCATCTTACTTGATCAACTGAGGACCATCAGTACCGCTAGAGTACGGAATACCAGAAGATGCATGAAGCAAAAAAGAGGTAAAACTTTCTCATTTTAAAATTTTTGGTTGTGTATGATATGTGCATATTAGTGATCAGCTAGGGGAAAGCTTGACCCCAAGTCACTAAAATGCACCTTCATCGGGTATGGTGGAGATGATCTTAGATACAAGTTTTGGGATAACCAGACCAAGAAGGTGATCAGAAGTCGAGATGTTATATTCAATGAAAATGTGATGTACAAGGACAGAAATACACTACAACCTAGTAGTGCAACACATGGTGAGACTACAAGGTTTTGTAGACTCATATTTTGCTGGTGAGGTAGACAACAGGAGGAGTACTACTATTTATGTATTCACAGTGGGGACAACTGCAGTCAGTTGAATTTCATAGATACAGAAGATAGTAGCGTTATGCATCACAGAGGCGGAATAAGTAGAAGTTACTGAGGCAAGCAAATAGATGATCTGGTTACAGGGATTGTTAGCAGAATTGGGTCTAAGGCAGATGAAGAATGTTTTGCATAATGACAGTCAGAGTGCTATACATCTAGCAAAGAATTCAGCATTTCATTCAAGGACCAAGCATATCGGACTTCGTTATCACTTCGTCAGATCTCTACTAGAGGATGGAGTATTAACACTTGAGATGATCCAGGACAGCAAGAACCCAACTAACATGTTAACCAAGACAGTCACTATAGAGAAACTGAAGTTGTGCTCAACTTCAGTGGGTCTTCAAGGATAGAAGACAGGAGAGCATCACACCCAGTTCACCCATAAATACATTGGTGGAGTTTTAAAGCCTCCTAGTGGGACATTGTTAGACAATGGAGACTCTCGGGTCACCACAACCACTCAACTGAAGTGGGCAAGCCACTCACGAAAGTAGGCACGCCACTCATCAAAGTGAGCAAGAAACTCAGCAAAGTGGTCAAATCAGTGAAGATTGTCATCATTTTGACATCTATAAGAAGCCAACAATGTCGAAGGAAAGAATAGAACACGAAAGAGAGAAGAGTAAGAAACGGTTGTTGGAGTGTTGAGTCAGTGGGAGAAAAATAGTGTTGTCTATGTGAGTCAAAAATATGGAGTGAGTATTTTAGAGTGCGAGCGATACATAGTGTATATTTTAGTGATACACTATTTGTCTATAGTGAAAATGGGTGTGAGCCGTGGACGTAGCCAAATTGATGAAACACGTAAATCCTTGTCTCGTGTGCATTTCTCTTGAGCCACTAAATCCCAAGGTCCTGCGATGCGGAAATTAGCAGCATCTAATTTCCCAACAAATGGATCAACTTTGGAAAATATGGGACCAGCAAGGGGACACAAGGATTCTGAGAAATGAATGAGGCGGTTATCTAAAGGGTCTCCAAAGACATTGGATTCACGAATAGCTTTGTGGTGGATCTCTGGGCCATCTGGAATGGGTTAACTATGACAGCAAGCATGAGGGGGAGGGGAGTAGAATCCGACGCATAAGAAGCAATCAACATAATTATCGACGATGCAAATGTAGATAGGCCTGTAATGCCAGAAATTAAATTATTGATTGCAGAAAACTTAATTATTAACTTCAAGAAATGAAAAATTCGAAACGTCTTTATGGAAGCCAATGGAGTGTCAGATGCTTTGGCGAAAGAAGGTGTTGGGTTGGATGACCATTTCCATGTTCTATGGAATCAATCTATGGGTGTTTTGAATATCTTATTATCGGACGGTTTGAAATAAAAAAATAAAAAAAAATTGAACCTTAGTAAAAAAAAATATTAGCTAATCGCCTGTATTTGTAAATTATTACCAAAACAAAGTTGAAAATTTCCCAAACTTTACTCTCTTTAGTAAAAGTTATCCGAATTTTGATTCTTTAAACTTTATTTCTTGTACTTTTAAAGTGGGGAAAAAAACTATCTCTTTTTGTTTTTCGTTAAATCTGAATGAAAAATAATGTGACAATACATGATTGAGCACACCAGTAAAACACTTTATCATTTTTAAAAATTACACAAATAATGGAAAGCTGGAAAATTGAAAGTACAAATCTGAGTTTCTAATATAATATTTTTCTAATATATAGATATATATAAAACTATTTTTAATTATGATTTTATTTACTTTATTAATAAAAATTATATTAAAAACTCACGTTTATCCTTTTAATTTTTCATATTCTCCCTAATTTTATGTATTTCTTATATATGTTTTTAAAATAATATAGTTATTTACTGTTTTGATCAATCTCTATCTCTGTTATCACGTCATTTTTCGTTTAGATTGAATGGAACAATAAACAAAGATAGTTTTTGGCCCAATATTGAAAGTACAAGTTGCAAAATTTGAAAAATAAAGTTTGAGTAAATTTTTGTAAAATAGTCAAAGTTCGAAGAGTTTTTTTTTATTATTATCTATAACCCAAATTTATTTTGCTTACAAATTGACTTTTATTGCAATTTTGTAACAACTAGTCGTGTATAAATAACAATGATAAAATACAATTTTACCCCCTAATATTTTGGTACACTTTGATAAATATTTTTATTCCATTTTGAAAATTAATTTCTTAATGTTTGGATAAATATTCATTTTTCCTATTCCATCAGATTTTCTATACAAAATTTAAAAATGATTGAATACATTTAAGAATATCACAATTAAAATCTCTATTTTTTTTTTATATATTACAATTAAGTTACGAATCAATTGTATAAAAATTAAATCTCAATAAATTTAAAACTTAATCAAGTTCCAATTGAATCGTAAAAGTATGGCAAACAATTACAATACAAAATCCAAAAAGGGCTTAGAATTAGGGGTGTCAAAAATTGGGTGACCCGCCCACGGATCGTGTTTGGGTCAGACCTTTTGACCTACGGGTCATTTTGACACGACCCATGGATGACCCGTGAAAATACGGGTCAGGTTTGGGTCAGTAGTATTGACCCACGGGTCAGTTTGTTTCTGAGTTTTTATGTATTGGTGGATCGAACGGGTCAGACTGACCTGCAGGTCATGGAGGTCGAACGGGTCAGTCTGATCCAAGCCTTACTATTCCTGCTGGATCTATCTGACCCGCGGGTTGACCCATCAACCCGCGAGGTTAGGTTTGAGTTTAAAAACCTGACTTATACTATTACACGGGTCAAGTTTGGGTTAGAGAGTCCATGACACGACTCAAGACCGACACGACTTATGGGTCGACCCATTACCCGTTTTGACACCCTTATTTATAATTAAAAAAAGCAATAGAAAAGATCGAGTTTTTTAAAAAGTATTTATTTTAGAAATTTTTTTTGAAAAAGTATATATGTAAGAAAAGTATTTAGCAAAATGTGCATTTGCGCAGGTGGGGGTAGCGTTTTTGGGAAAAACGCTACTCACAAACGCGTTTTTGGGGGTAGCGTTTTGACACCCATCAAACGCTACTGTGAGTGGCGTTTTTGTTTTTTTGAAAAAAAATTTTAAAAAATTTTAAAAAAATTTAAAAAAAATAAAAAAATTTACAGTAAGTAGATATTTGAATTTCGATTCAAATGATGCAAAAAATATTAAATTTGGACTTACGGATTGACTGTAGGCTCTGCCGTAAGTTGAGATATGAAAATTTGACTTAAAAAAATATAACTCATACCCTGTAAGTCCAAAGTGACCACGGTGAACGTCATTTATGTCGTAATTAAAATATCTACCTAGATTAAATTTTTTGATTTTTTTGAGTAAGTACATAATTAAATTTCTCACCTAATGCATTTGATTATTTCGGTCAAATTTTAAGACAAGCGATGTTAGGTTACAAAATCATTGTATTTCTAATCAAAAAAATTACTCTAGGTAGATAATTGAATTACGACATAAATGACATTCACCGTGGTCAGTTTGGACTTACAGGGTATGAGTTATATTTTTTTAAGTCAAATTTTTATATCTCAACTTACGGCAGAGCCTACAGTCAATCCGTAAGTCCAAATTTAATATTTTTTGCATCATTTGAATCGAAATTCAAATATCTACTTACTTTAAAAAAAAATTGATTTTTTTTCAAATAAAATTAAAGAAAAAAAAAACGCTACTGTGAGTGGCTTTTTGGCGAAAAACGCTACTGTGAGTAGCGTTTTTCGTAAAAACGCTACTACTTACCTGCGCAGATACACATTTTGCTAAATATTTTTTTTATATATATACTTTTTCAAATTTGTTTTCTTACATAGTTACTTTTTAAATTTTATCGGAAAAGATCACATAGAACTTTAATTAAGAAAAAATAAATGTTCATTCTTGTTCTTTGAAAAAAGTAGGTCAACGGCAACAGCAAGGAGGTAGCTTTTGCCCGAAGACTTGGAAAGATATTATATTATTGGCCAAGAAAGCATTATCAAATATCAAATCGTAACACAAAACTGAAATATTCGTAGCTCTCCTTGGGAAATTTTTTTCCTCAAATTAAATCTCATTTAAAAGTTAAATATCAAGATAATTAGTCTTTTAGAAATTTAATATCAAAATAATTATTTTTTAAAACTATGATAAAATACAATGTTATCCTCTAATATTTGGTCATATTTTGAATTTCTCTCTTAAAATTTAAATTATAAAATTATATTCCATCATGTTTGGCAAAATAGCAAGTTTACCCCAATCTTTAACTCCTTCATCCAATTTTAACATAATAAGTTTTGAAAATTATAAATATAATATAAACTTTAAAAATGTCATAATTTAATCATTTCAAATTTTTTTGAATATTACAATTGAGTCATGATTCAATTAAAGTTCGATTGAGCACTAATCGAGGGGGTTCGAGTCTGGATCTTGACCAAAATCAACCCCCCATGGGTGGGGGCCATGCCTGGGCAAGACCTGAGCCCCCTCCCCCCCCCCCCCCCCCCCCCGATTTAGACTCGGGTTTGGGTTTTGACCAAGACCTGGTCCTCCATAGGGAGTTGGTCTAAGTCAAGATCCAGACCCAAGTCTAATCCAATGAGGACTCAATTGTAACATTTGAAAAAGTTTGAAAAATGTTAAATTGTGATATTTTCTAAAATTCTATTATTTTTTCAATTTTCAAACCTTATTTTGCTAAATTTATATGAAAAGATTGACGGTTGAGGCAAACTTACACTTTGGTCAAACCATGATGAAAGAAAATGTTACAAATTGTATGAAAGAATTAACTATTGTTTAAAATCCAATCATGATTTTATTGTTTAAAATCCAGACATTTTCAAATTTTTTATCCAATTCTTTCATGCTATTGCAATATTTTTACTCTTTCGAAATTCAGTCAAACATTAAAATATTTATCAAACTATATTAACTCGTCACGAGTTGGTATATAATTTTGAAAAATAACTATTTTAATATTTAGTTTTCAGATGAGATATATGTGAATTTTTTTAAAAAGTAGGCAATGTGCAAAAAGAATTTGAAAAAAAAGTACACTGAAAAAATATTTAGCAAAATGTATATAATCACTACTATGGTAGCGTTTTTTACAACGTGCGCTACTTTGAGTAGTGTTTTTCAAAAAACGCTACTAGGGGTAGCGTTTTTCATAAAACGCTGCTTGGGGTAGCGTTTTTATGAATTTAGCTACCCCTAGTGGCGAAATTCGTTTTTGTTTTTTTTTACGTTTTCGATTTGTTTTGACGATTTGATGTTTAAATTAAAAAAAAATATTTTTTTTTTTAAATTACAGTAAGTAGATATTTTAATTTCAATTCAAATGATGCAAAAAATATTAATTTTGGACTTACGGATTGACTATCGGCTCTGCCGTGAGTTGATATATGAAAATTTGACTTACAAAAATATAACTCATACCCTGTAAGTCCAAACTGACCACAGTGATTCAGTGAACATCATTTATGTCGTAATTCAATTATCTACCTAGGGTAATATTTTTTATTAGAAATACAGTGATTTTGTAACCTAACATCGCTTGTCTTAAAAATTGACCGAAATAATCAAATGCATTAGGTGAGAAATTTAATTATGTCATTACTCAAAAGAAATCAAAAAAATTAAAGTGAGTAGATAATTTAATTACAAATTAAATGACGCTAACTAGACGTTAATGTTTTGCTTTTAGACTAACCGTATAATACAATACGTAATTTAATTCGTATTATATCGTATTATACGGTCAGTCTAAAAGCAAAAAATTAACGTTTAGTTAGCGTCATTTAATTTGTAATCAAATTATCTACTCACTTTATTTTTTTTGCGTAAGTACATAATTAAGTTTCTCACCTAATGCATTTGATTATTTCGATCAAATTTTAAGACAAGCGATGTTAGGTTACAAAATCATTGTATTTCTAATCAAAAAACTTACCCCAAGCATTTTTAAATATCTACTTACTGTAAGTTTTTAAATTAAACATCAAATCGTCAAATAAAGTCAAAAACGTTAAAAAAAAAAAAATCGCTACTAGGGGTAGCGAAATTCATAAAAACGCTACCCCAAGCAGCGTTTTATGAAAAACGCTACCCCTAGTAGCGTTTTTTGAAAAATGCTAAAAACCGCTACCCCCAGTAGCATTTATATACATTTTGTTAAATATTTTTTCAGTATACTTACTTTTTTAAATATTTTTTGCACAATAGTTACTTTTTAAAAAACTTCGATATATCTATAAAATAAAGTCTCCTTAAACTCATTGATTTGCTTCCTTCTACATACAAGAATGATTGAATATTTATTTTCTTTAGTTCACATTGGTGGGTAGTAACTTTTAGTGTTAAATACTTGATTGCCTGATTGGTAGTTAAATTTTATATGATTGTATAGTTTCTTAGGTGAAATATTTTAGAGAAAATTATAATTAAATAACTATATTTTTAATAAATTTGACAGAATTTTGTTTTAAAAAAAACAATTTAAAACACCATGAGATTTTACTATAATTCTAAATCTCAATTCTTATGTTAAAATAGATAAATTTCACCAATTGAAATTTAGTTTTATTTCTTAAAAAACTTTTAAAAATTAAATTTATGTTTCACTATTTTTTTAAAATATTTTATAATTTCCCTTTTAATAGTTTTGAGTTATGTTATTAAATAACATTTCACTATTAAAAATTTATTTTTTACATTTTATTATTTAAAAATTTAGATCGTTTTATAATTATACTAAATTTTAAAGTGTTTTTGTATTTTTTTTTCAAAGATATTTTACTTCAAATTTAATAAAATTAATTTTTTTGTACATACAAAAAATAAAATAAAGATTCGGATAAAGATTACTTAATATTTTAGTATTTAATTATGACCAAAAACAAAATAGTATTTAACCTTTATTTTTATTTCGTGGTCTTTGGAAAAAAAGTCTTAGCTTAGTTGTTCACTCCTCTCCACTTCTTGTTTCCTTTCCCTGTCTTTATCATCGCTTGTTCAAATTCAAGACAAGACTAAGAACAGAGACAGATACAATTATTAGCTTCTGATGTACGGTAAGAGACAATTCTACTGAATTCCTCTCGAAAAATCATTCCTTTTTATCGAATTCTTGGATGCACGGATGAGTTTTAGAGTTAGGGTTTGATTGATCATATATTCTGTACTGATTGATTGATCAGAGCTGCTTATTGATGACCGGTTGAATTCCACTATGCCGGTTTGATTAGGAATTTGAGATACCGTGGAATTGTTGACTCTGATGGACTTTTTGCTGGAGAATAAGCTGTGCTGTTTTCGTGCTTCTAGTAATCAGGTACATAGCTGCTCCTTCAAGTTGTTTTTCATGGTTAACGCTGTTAATATGATTTATTTATTTGATCATTTAAATATGTTCTTGTTTTGAAATTTTATGTATGGTGGTGGGAAAGGACTGGGTTTGCTAAAATTGAGCATCTGAGTTTTTCCTCTATTAAGTTTTTTGACTTAATGAAGAAACACAATATTTTGGATTTTGCCAAAGATACAGAACAAACTTTCCATGTCTATTAGGTTCATATAACTTTGACGATTGCATCTTCACTATTGTAATAACTTATTTACTGAGAATCTGTAGTAAAAAAACTACACTTTTTTTCTGGACATATTTGTAACTACTTAATGCTATATATTGCACATTGCTTCATTTTTTGAAGAAAAAAGATAGCTTACTATTTCATGATTCTTTCAAAATAGACGGTCAAAGGAAAATCTTCATCATTTGGCAAGGGAAAAAACGGTCAAGGCACTATCAAATATGGGTTCAGCCTCGTAAAAGGGAAAGCAAATCATCCTATGGAGGATTATCATGTTGCTAAATTTGTGCAAAAGCAAGGCCTTGAACTAGGGTTGTTTGCTATTTACGATGGTCATCTTGGAGCTAGTGTACCTTCCTACCTGCAGAAGCATTTGTTTTCCAATATCTTGAACGAGGTAAGTTGGAAAAGAAAAAAAATATATATTTTAGCAGTCTTTTGAGTTATGTAACTTATAATTTCTTTTTCCATAATGTAGGAAAACTTTTTGGTCAACCCTGTTGTTTCCATTTCTAAAACTTATGAGGAGATGGACCAAACAATTCTCTCTAGCTCTGTCTTAGGTCATGGAGGATCTACCGCTGTAACAGCAATTTTGATAAATGGTCGGAACTTGTGGATCGCTAATGTTGGTGATTCGCGTGCTGTACTTTCAAGAGATGGACATGCAATACAAATGAGCATAGACCATGAGCCTAGTGCCGAACGTGGCAGTATTGAAAGTAGAGGAGGCTTTGTATCGAACATGCCAGGTTCTTTCTAGAAATATTTGCTTTATATTGTTCCATCTTCTTATTATGCATATGAAATTGCAAACAAATTTTTGATCACTCATATAATCAACTGATAACTTTTTTTCTTTTTCTAGGTGACGTACCAAGAGTTAATGGGCAATTGGCTGTTTCTCGTGCTTTTGGAGATAAGGCACTCAAAACACATTTACGTTCTGATCCTGACATTCAATATGCTGATATAGAGGCCAATGTGGATATATTAATCCTTGCGAGTGATGGTCTCTGGAAGGTATATTTTGTGCACGTGGACAAAGAAATGTTTATACTTGTTTTGAAACAGTTCTATAAATAGTTACTTTTATATACATATATGCTATTTATGTTTTATCCTAGGTGATGGGTAACCAAGATGCAATTGACATAGCAAGAAGGATTAAGGACCCACAAATGGCTGCAAAGGAATTAACCGTTGAAGCTTTGAAGAGAGATAGCAAAGACGACATATCTTGCATTGTGGTTAGATTCCGAGTATGAATGCATTTCTGAGTAATTATTTAATATCCAATATATATATATCAGAATAAGGGTTGTGTTTCATGGGCACAATGGGTGGATAAAACTGTCTGCTGCAAGAAACAGAGCATGCTTAATCCAGTGACTCTGCAACGTGTTTGCTGAATGGATCAAAGGTTTCTTCACTGTAAATTTTTCTTCTTTTCTTTTCAGTTAAATAGTACAAAGTTGTTGGTTGAAGTTGTGAGTAATTGGATATAGTCTTGATTTGTATATGTTTGGATTTGCATTGGGCTGTTATTGGAGTCAATTACCCTATTTTGTGACACAAATTCTAGATTGTTTGTCAATATTCTACGGGGATGTCTCATTAATGAACCCCATTTGAATTTGTTAAATACATGTGGTCCAAATGTTATTTTTTACATATCATCTAATTCAAAACGAAAAGAAAGAAACAATATACAAATAATATGGTCAAATGGCGTCCATTGATCAGGTACAGAATTGAATCATGACAGTAAAGTGAAGTGAGTTCATTACGAACACAGCTAGTTTTTACAGAAATTCAAGTCAACTGCAGAAACGCAATGGAAGAAACTTCAACAGATGCATACCATACCAAATTCTAAAAACTTCCTATAATCTCGAGCTTGTTCATGGCCTTAATTAATAAATAACACGTGCATTTATGGTTCACATAACTGCAATCTTGTTGCAAGCCGTTACCTGATTCCCACACCAAACACACGGTGTAGTCGTTACCTGGTGCTGCTTGTTATTAGAACTACTAGTATTATCGCTACCCATCTCGAGCCAATTTGAGCTGTAACTTGTCTGCATTTGGTGATTCAATGGTGTGATTTTGGGGCCTCCTAAATGGATGGTAGATTGGGCAGGTAGAAAATTGTACTCCTCGTCACTCATCCGGATCCCTTCTATCGATGCTATCTATATTCCTGAGCTTCTGATTGGTTGGGTAGAAGTCATTCTGAACCTGCTCAGCAATAGCATGCAATATCAGATAAAATCTTCATACTGCAAATGCAAAGTTGCTAACCACATTGAACAGACCAGATAGGCAAAAAGTTGTCTTTTTTACAGAATATTTTATCTCCACACATAACCTACGTGGACTTCTCACACTAATAACCTACATGGTTACCATTTATAGTACGTGTACATATGCCAAGGACCCAAGTAGCGCCTATAGCAGATAGGCAAAAAGTTGTCTTTTTTTACAGAATATTTTATCTCCACACATAACCTACTAGGACTTCTAACACTAATAACCTACATGGTTACCATTTACAATATGTGTACATAGGGCTAACAATGGTGCGTTGAAAAACTCATAACCACGGTTATAACCATTACTGTTTAATATGGTTAACCGTACCATGATGGTGCGGTTATGGTGATGAATTCTCTACCCATAATGGTTATGCTTATGGTTATGCTATTTGAGTTATACCCATGGTTATAACCATGGTTATTTTATAAATATAATAATGATTTATTATTAATAAACTAATATATATATATATTATACTAAATATAAATTACAGCATAAAGAAGCTGTCGAAAACAAAAGAGATAAAACTATCAAAGAAAAAGATAAAGTTAGCTTTTATAAATATATTATTATACTAAATAATGAATTAAATATTGAATTGTTGAACACTGTACATAATGGCTTATATCAGACCGAACAAGACTTTACTGAGTTGCTTTAGTCTAGTTCATCACTTCATCTCTTTCTCAGTTCTCAGATACTACTACTCCCTCCACTCTCTTTTCTTTCTCTTGGTTTCGATTTGTATGGTTGTGTCAAGACACATAGCTCTGTGATTTAAACATTGTGTTTAACTACTCTCTACTGCAGTTTCAGACTGTGATTTAAACATTAGTTTTATTCCTTGTAATATATATGTTGAGTATGCAGATCTGGACGTTTTTTTTTTACTGATTTTGTACATCGTTGCATTCAGATTCATGGTTAAGCAGTTATGTTGGCTTCCCGAGTCTATGATTTCTCTGAAATAGCAGGCTTTCTTGCATTTCCGTTCATTTTTTCACTGGTAGATGTTTTCACTGTGAGATTTACTTCCTAGACCGTGACATCCTTGATAGATGTTTTAATTTTGACTGTAATGTAGATGCGTGGTTTCGTATCTATTAGTTTTGAAGATGTGGTTTGAAGTCTGTTTTAAGTTGAGATAGATATTATATTTGATATGTTTCATAAATATTCTAATGTTGCTCTATGCTTCTTAACATCGGTAGGTGGGTAAGTAAACATCGGAGCTCCTTAACTGCAAATACTGTGGAAGCACTAATGTGCACCCAGGATTGGATGTGGATGGACGCTCAAAAAGGTAGTAAAATGTTTATTTCTTGCTTAATTCACTTCATTACATAATTTGTACTAATACACTATTTTTCTTTGTTATAGTTGCATCTATGAAGATAAGAAAAGTGAAATCAATTGATGATATTGAGGAAGATGATGATTGATAGAAACAAATACGACAAGTGTGAAATGGTTAGGGGTGTTGAATCATTACTCGTTATGGGTGTTTGTTGAATTTTAATGTTAATTCAGTGGTGTGAATGTTAATGTTGAATCATATGAATGTTGAATGATGTTAGTGTTAATGTTGAAGGATGTTAGTGCTATATATTTTTATTGTTGGTAATATAGATAGATATATTTTTTAAAATTAAATTTTCGGGTTTTTATTATATTACATGTGGAATAAATATGGTTATACGGTTAAAACCATGGTTAATAACTACGGTTATTTTGATGGTTATGGTATTGAATATTGTACCCATAATGGTTATGGTATGTGGTTTAAAAATATGGTATGGTTATGGTATTTGGCATACCCTGACCATACCCTAACCATTGCTAGCCCTATGTGTACATATGTCAAGGACCCAAGTAGCGCTACCATTTACCGTATGAAAACACAATATGAAAAGTTCATGAGGGCAAAACAGTCATTTGACACCTATTCCGTATTCCAGACGCGCTAGGCTTAGGAAATCCGAGTTTATTGCTCAAAATGTCTAACACTAGCCCTCTAGGATTCCGTAAGCCAATTTTTCAATTCCGCGAAAATAACAAATTCATACGGAATCTGTATCACCTATTCTATTCATATTCCGCGAGAATAATATGCTGTAAATGTTTGGTCTTCGGCAAATCTTGGGTCTTTCGAATTTATTTGCTGTTGATTCTAAGCTGGCTCCAACGAGTTAACCCCTTTTCTTTTTTTACACTCTCTTGTGCTGTAATTTGCTGAGCTTATATTTCGTTAGTTGTGTTTTCATGAGTAACCTTCCTTTTTCTTTACAGTCCCGATGGACAACAGTTTGAATCCTGCCATGATGTGTCTAAACATCTTCTCTCGCCTGTTCAGAAAGATGCAAGCCATTCTGATCCGGCTGATGACAGTAATCAGCTTCTCAGCAAAATGAGTTTTGGAAATGTCAGTAACTGTTTAAAAAAAATTGATCAGCAAAAGAAACAAGTGACACTTTTATTTTAAGTCTTGGCTTGTTAAAAATGTATTACAAAGTTCTCTTTATAGTCTCCAGAGCATTCTCTTCCAGTGGACCATAGTCATCAAGAGATTGTACCTTCTTCAGCCATTCCAAGTTCCTCTGTTTCAGAAGATCATCAAATACCAGAGCCTTTATTAATAATTGGTAGTCCAGAGAACTGTCGGATGAAGCGGAGTTTCAACTGCCACAAATGCACTATGGTATTTGATGAGAAGGACAATTTATTGCTTCAACTGCTATCATCCCATAAGAAAATAAGAACTGCTGTTAGAAATAGCACACCCAACCCATAAACCGTGATTATGAAAGATGGGAAGTACGCGTGTCAATTGTGTCAGAGACTTTTTGAGGAGAAGAATCGTGTCAGTAGCCATTTTGGCAACCATATTAAAGACTATGTTAGAAAGGTTGAAGGTTCTGCAGAAACTACCCGTGGAAGAAAGAGCATACCAAAGTTGCAGGAACTAATTGCAAGTGACAGAGTTTCTTCTTCTGTACCATGCAATACTAAAATTGATAGTGGCTGTGATATTGGGTTTTCACATGCCACAATGAGATTGGATGCCTTGCCAAAACCCTTGTACATATCACATTTGTTTTATTCTCTCCAAATGTTGATTAGCAGACATTAAATTACAACATGGACATGTTTTACCCAGGAACCACGCAGAGTGTGTCGAGTGGGAAATGTGGGACCCCCACGGACTAATGAGTTACTGACTGGTTTCTTCAATCAACCCAAACCTCGTGACTTCAAAGGTTACCTCCCCTTGTTGGTTGCTCACCCCCGAGATTTGGAGAAAAACTTTATCTGAAAATCAAATCTGGCGCCTAAACAATTTTATCACCTTGGAAGAAATTAAAAAAGTCACGTGGGATTTTAAACCTTTTAAAGCGTCGGGGCCTGATGGTCTCCATCCGTTTTTCTTCCAAAAGTTGTGGAATTGTACGGGTAGTTCTCTGACTAATGCTATCAGTGAGGTATTTAAAAAGGGATATGTCCCTACAAGCTGGAACGAGACGTTGATCTGCTTGATTCCAAAATGTAGTAGTTAGCCAAAACGCCCTGTAATTGGAAACGCCCTGTAATTGGAAACGCCTTGTAATTGGAACAAAACACATTGTAATTGGAAAGCAATTAATGAAAGTATGAACACCCTTAAATTGGAATCGGGGTGGGTGGTGGCTAATGGTAGGGATATTAAATTCTGGCATGATAACTGGGTGGGTAATCAATCCATCCGGTCTTCTATATATGGTCCACTGAAATATGAGGAAGACAAATTGATGGTAGGAGATGTCTTCCTAAATGACGAGTGAAATCTAGATAGAACTTCCTTTGATTTCCCAAAAAACACTTTGGACATGTTTCGAAGTACTACAAGGTACAAGACAAATGTATCCTTGGACACTCAAATATGGAATGTCACAAATTCGGGGAATTACACTACTGCATCTGCATATTCTCTTTTAGCAGATCATGACATAAATAATCAGGTACCAGATCAATGAGATTGGGTTTAGAAAATTCAGATTATCCCAAAAATTCAGTATTTTATTTGGTTGTGCCTTAAAAATAGACTAGCCACTTGCAAACTATTGAACCATAGGGGATGTAATTTGAGCCCTCTCTGCCAAATTTGTCATTCGGGGGTGGAGGACATACATCACATATTGCGTGGATGTCAGCATGCAAAAAAAATGTGGAATTCAGTCACTTGGCCGCCCAATCTGGGGCAATCTTTCTACTATCCTTTGAATGAGTGGATCAAGTATGGATGGCAGGCATCAGGAGTCACTATTCAAGGAGTTGAGTGAATTTTTTTTTCCCTATGTACTATGGAGCATTTGGAAAAATAGGAACTCTCTTATTTTTAATGATAAACCTGCTTCTTCTTCTGTTTATAATCTATCTTTATCTCAGGTAAAGTTTCACCAAAATGCTTATCTTGAGATGGAGGCTACTAATGAGTTTATTTCCATTGATCTTAGTTGGGTCCCTCAAAAAATGAATTGTTTAAAATCAATACAGATGGAGCTGCTAAGGGGAACCAAGGTTTTGCAGGAGCAGGTGGGGTCATCCGAGTTTACAGAGGCCAATGGTTTGCAAGATTCTCAAGGAATTTGGGATGCTCAAACAGTCTCACTGCGGAATGTTGGGTCATCCGAGACGGGATACTGCTGGCAAATACACTCGGATTAGAATCTATTCACCTCGAAACGGACGCCCTCTCAACCCATAAGGTAATCTCTTATGAAAATATGTCAAATGTAAAACTAATGCCCATAATTGCGGATTGCAGGAAGCTCTTGATGCAGTTCGAAAGAATAAAGTTTAGACATATTTTCGAGAAGCAAATGCGGTAGCAGATATCATGGCGGGGATAGCGACCAACCAACGACATGTTTTTGAACTCCATACCTCACCCCGAAGGAAACTACTAACGCGCTCCGAAAAGACGTTGTTGGTTCTTCTGTCTCGAGAATTGTTAAAGTTAGCTAGTTTTTTGGCTATGTAGTTTTGAACTTTGGTGAAATGTTTGTCACCTGTAGCGGTTTTTAATCCATAATTATAAAAAAAAAAAAAGAAAAAAAAACGGCAAACCTCGTGAAGAAGTGACCCGGCAGTCAATGTGGTGGACTGGCAAAAACAGAGTTTTTTTTAAATGTAGGTACTGTACAATTGTTTTTAGAAAAGTAATTATATAGAAAAAATATTTCGAAATCTGGGTATACGCGCTACCGTGAACAACACGTTTTTACAATAGGCGCTACCCTTTGGAATAGGTGCTACATAAGGTAGCGCCTATTACAAATATACTTCTTTTTTATATTTTATTTTGATGTTTCGATATTTAATTAAACATAAAATTATGTATCTATTAAAAAAAGTTAAAAAGATTATAGTAAGTAGAAATTTTAATTGCGATTCAAATGATGCAAAAAATATTACATTTAAATTTACGGATTGACTGTACTCTTTGCCGTAAGTTGAGATATCAAAATTTGACTTAAAAAATTATAACTGACATCATGTATGTCCAACCTCACCACGGTTAACGTCATTTATGTCGTAATTCAATTATCTACCCATGGTAATGTTTTTGATTAGAAATACAATGATTTTTTAACCTAATATCGTTTGTTTTATAATTTGACCGAAATAATTAAATGTGTTAGGTGAGAAATTTAATTATGTACTTAATAAAAAAAATCAAAAAATTACAGTGCGTAGATAATTTAATTATGCATAAAATGACGCTAACTATGTGTTAATTTTTTACTTTTAGACTGACTGTATAATACGATACGTAAAAACCTCTACATACAATACAAAACAATCTAAATAGTGATTTCACACTATTTAGATTGTTTTGTATCGTATGTAGAGTTTTTATGTTTCATATTATACGGTAAGTCTAAAAGTAAAAAAAATAACGCATAGTTAGCGTCATTTAATTCAGAATTAAATTATCTACGTTTTGTTTTTGGCCAATTAAATTATGTACGCACTGTAATCTTTTTGATTTTGTTTGAGTAAGTACATAATTAAATTTCTCACCTAATGCATTTAATTATTTTGGTCAAATTATAAAACAAACGATGTTATGTTAAAAAATCATTGTATTTCTCATCAAAAAAATTACCATAGGTAGATAATTGGATTACGACATAAATGACGTTAACCGTGGTGAGTCTGGACTTACAGGGTATGAGTTATACCTTTTTAAGTCAAATTTTTATATCTCAACTTACGGCAAAGTGTAGAGTCAATCCGTAAATCAAATTTAATATTTTTTGCATCATTTGAATCACAATTAAAATATCTACTTACTATAATTTGTTAATTATTTTTAATAGACACATAATTTTATTTTTAATTAAACATCAAAATAAAATAAAAAATATTTGTAATAGGCGCTACCTTAAGTAGCGTTTATTGTAAAAACGCGCTACCGTGGGTAGCGCATATACCCAGATTTCAGAATATTTTTTTCTATATACTTACTTTTCTAAAAAATTGTACAGTAACTACTTTTTCAAAAAAAAACACTGAAACGTCCTACAGAATGGTTGCAGTGCCACAACAATCGAACTGCTTCCGGTCTTTCAATATGGTATTGAATAATAAGGTAATTATGTTTTTTTTTTCTCCCTCTCACTCTTTGTTTAGCATGTTGTTTCGTCTATTATGCACTTTCATATTTTTCAGAGCATTGTGTTTGTGTAATTACATTAATATCACGCAGTTGTGTTTGTATAGTGTTTAGGGTTTAGAATAGTTACCATTTTCATATTGTGTTCATACGGAATAGCATTGTGTTTTCTCCTTCTCCTTCTCGACCGAGCTACTCTCTTTCTTCATTCCAAGTTGTGAATGTCTTAGGTTTGTCCAAGCTTCAGGTACGACTTCTGCGTTCGATCTAACTGCTTATTCAATTCCTACTGCTTGTTCATCCTAGTGATTGTTCATCCTTGATCATACCTCACGATTTCGAACCCAGAATCGTGTTTAAGAATTAAAGTGTGTGTGGTTATGTTCGAAATGATGTTTAGAAATGCTGAACACGATTTAAGATTAAGGTGGGTGATGTTTAGAAATGCTTGGTTATGCGAAATGTGCAGTTCATGCAGTTCAATTATGTTGAAATGCTGGGTTTATCTGTAGTTCATGAATCTGCAGTTCAATTAGCTAACTAGTTTTATAAGTAGTTAATGTAGTTTTGTTCTTAACTCAGTTGTTGTTGTTGGGTCTAAATTTCCCAGGTGATGACATGGCATTGAATTGAATGCCAAAGGATTGATGATCGCACACTTTCGCCTGAGCACCGATGAACCTGCAAGAAGGCAATCGCAACAGAGGGGGTACCGGGTCCTACTCCGATGCTTAAATGAGTATAATGTATGTATGACCTCAAAACGTAATGAACGTATGTAAAGCAAGCGTATTTATAGAGTTGGAAGATAAAACCGTTCTAGGTAGCTGAATATCTTTGTGAATATTGTGCTGGTAAAGATTAGGATAGCAGATATTACAGTTATGCCGTAATATTGCAGTTACCTTATGTAATCTTTATAGAATATGCGCTTGATATACACAGGATATCGTTGCTGTATATTCAGTGTCAGTTTGTGGGACCAAAGTTTGAGAGATTTGACTTATGGCGAGCAGTAGGAGGCTTTTGCCTTGGCCGGGGGCGACCTGAAATAGGGCTTTGGTGTCCACTTTAGCTTTGGGTTGGGTACTGGACCGCTTTATGGGTGTCAGCTTACCCTTACTGTGGGCCAGCGCAGTTTCGAATGGTGTGGGTTCTATCCCTTGTAAGGTAATTGGGTCTTCTAGGCCTTATAAATATTGGGTCGTCACTATCGATACCCAACATTTGCCCCCGAAGCTTGAGTGAAGTTTCTTCGGTCGAGCTTGATCTTGTGAGAGGGTTCGAGATAGTGACTTCTGGATTGAACTTTTAGATGTCCTTGCATACTATTAGTGCCTTTGGAGGTTCTGTATCCTTTGACGAACGGTTTTTGGGTTGATTAGAGTTTGTGGAATGTTTGATCTCTTACCCTATTAGGCGAACGATTTGGGTTGTCACGATTTATGGATGCTCATTCATTACTCTTTGGGTGAACCCTACCGTTGCGGGGGTTTTAGTAGAGGCTTGGCATAGCTTCTGGTGATTACCTTTTTTGTGTAAGGTATTGAGCATTTAATGAATGCACTGTTATCAAGAAGTCGAGAGGACATTTGAGGTATGTCTGTCTCTTTGCCTTCCGTAACCAAAGGGTAGGCTGACAGTTTTTCGTATCGTTTCAACCTTTTTATATCCTCGATGTGACCTTTGGAATTCTGACAACGCTTCGATTTTACCCAAAGGGTTGTAATCACTGCCTGAGCCGTTTCGGATGTACCCGTTCGGTTTCCCCAATTTTGGCTATAAAAAGCCAAACTTTGGCATTTATCCCTTTATGCACTCATGCCATTTGCATTTCAGAGCTCAAGTTTTCTTTAACCCTCTGTTCAAACTTTCCCTTCCTCTTTTTTCAACTTCGGTAAAGTTCTCTTTTTTACCATGGCTAGCAAGAATCAATCATCTGGCAAGGGATCATCAAACAAACTTTCTCCTGCCCAGCCTTCCCCTGGGCAGAAAGTTGTGGCTAGGGTTGCAAACGCTCCTGCACCTAAACCAACTTCTGGGCAGCCGGTGGTCGCACCGGTAGTGGTGGACGTGCCCGAGACAAATGTACCAGTCTTTTCTCCGACAAGTAATTTTTTATGTTTTCTTTTGCTTATTTTTAGGCGGTAAAACTTCCTTCTTTTTGTTATTTTAGTATTTTTCTTGTCATGCCATGGTATTTTGTTTAGATATCAAGCCTAATGAGTTGGGGCTAGATCAGTTCAAGGCAGTGGTAGCCTTGACCGGGTTAGGAGAAGCAGATGCTCCTAGGTACCAAGGTTTAGGTATGCACTATCCTCGCGAAGGAGAGGTTTACATTTATGCGGCCCAGGTTGATGCTAGGTTCCGTTTTCCTCTCTGCGACAATTTGAAGGAGCTCTGTTGCTACTATGGGGTAGACCTTACGCAACTGGTGCCCAACGCCATTCAGATGTGGATTGAGTTCAAGTTCATGTGTGTACGCCAAGGATGGACGTATTCACTGGTCCTATTCCGGTCTTTTTACCGGTTGGCCGGGCTAACCACCTTCACCATTTCCAAACCCGTTGGCCGAAGTTCGAGGAGTAGAGGGGTCAGGTGTGGAACTGGAACATCCATTTTTTCCTGGTGGATGACTTCTGGGCTACCAACTCCAACTACAAGAAGTACTACTTCTTTTGCAAGGGTAGTGTGTCTTTGGAGCTTTTCCGGCCGGAACGGGATGTTCCCCTAAGATTTGGCGAGCTGTCGGGGAGTGATAGGAACACCATAGACGATTTTTTCTGACGCCATAGGCAACCAAGCTTCTGTTCAATCCGCTCAGTGGCGGAAACTTCAGAGTTGATGCTTAGGCTGACGAGCATTCATCAGTCCACGCCAGTCTATATTGATTGGGTAAATTTCTGACCATTTTTCTTTGCTGGTTTTGCATTGTAGGCACTCGGAGGCCTAAACTTCTCAGTCAGTTTTCCAAGAAGGCTAAGGCGGGGCTATTAGTTTCCCAAGAATCTTTGAGTCCACCTCCTCCTTTTCTAGGCACGCGACCAAGCGCAGACCTGAGGAGGAACAACCTGGGGTCGCTTCTGGCGATCGCCCAAGAGGTATGAATCAGACTATGCTATTTGGTTTTCTTTTTATGATCCAGCCTTAGGTTTTAATACTCTTGTTGATTGGTTTCAGAGAATGTCGCAGCTGAGACGACTCCTGCTCCTGCTTTTGCCAAGAGGGTGAGGAGTTCTCACGAGGAACGCCCAGCTTCCAACAGGGGATCTACTGCTTCTCGGGGCAATGTCCCTGCCACTGGGGAGGTCGTCGCCCCTGCCTATGATCTTGCTGCTCCCAACCCCTCCAGGGGAGCTAGGGCTCGGAAGAGGGTCCAGACCCAGAGTGTCGCGACATGCACTTTCAAGACTCCCTTCACCGAGGAGTACTGCTCTCTGGTGATCTTATTCCAGCCACCGCAGGTGGCGGACCCAAGGGGTCTCTGGGCCCCTTGGCACAATCTCCGACAAGTCCTTAGTGCGGGGTAACCCAGACTTTTGCATGCACTTGCTGGATGAGATCCTTCCACCTCACGAACGGGTGGAGGTCCCTTCAGACCTAAACGACATTGAGGTCGTACTTTGAGCGGGTTGCCTTGGTAAGTCATTCCTCTTTGATTCCTTCTTTAAATCTACCCCTGATTCTTTCATTATTCACTCTTTTGTCGATCCTTGCCCTATTTTAACTTTACTGCCCTTTTTCCTATTGTTAGATCATCTGCGAGGAGATGACGATTAGGAGGATCGTAGGGGAGCTCGTCGATAAGCAAGTTGATCTGCTTATCGAGCTGGAGAAGTTCCGGAGTTTAGGTTACACTCCTAAGGAGATGGAGGACTTGAAGAGGAGGGTGGAGGCGGCCACCGAGCTGGTTGAGCATTCCCGCCGGGAGTACGAGGAGAAGGAGAGGGGACTGCTCGCGACCATCAAGGTGAGGGAGGATCAGTTGGCGAGTAAGGACTGAGATTCGGACCAAGGAGGCTGACTAGTACTCCGCTCGGTTGGAGGCGTAGAATGTTGACCTAAAGGCTGCACTGAATGAGTCCTGGGCTCTGAGGGATGCCTTTGTGGCTGAGAAGGAGCAGCTCGCGTTGAAGCTGAAGGTTGTACCACCCCCCAAAAGCATGGTCGAGGACTTTAATAAGTCCGGGGAGTTTTCCGATTGCACCTTGGAGGTGATGAATGTTGAGGTGGCAGCCTATCTCCAGGTCTTAGTCGATGAGATTCAGGGGATTTATCCCAAGTTTCCTCTCCGGGAGGTGAAGTCTCTTCAGGACTTCATTGAGAGCGGTTACACTAAGGAAACTCCTCCTTCTGTTGTCGGCGAGGAGGCTGCCCCCGGTATCGAGAAGGAGACTGCAACCCCTGATGAACCCAGACCTTGAGGTCTTAGGACCCCAGGAGACCGAGTCGATGCAGAGCTTCAAGTCGAAGGAGCTTGTTCGACCTCCTCATGCTTTTTGCTCCTGCTTCTTTCTTATTTTTATTGATACTATTGATTTCCCTTTGTTTTGGGAACCTTGTAATTATTCTTTCGACTTCAGACTCAGATATTATTTTAATTATGGTGAACGCCTTTTATTTCGCAAGCATGTACTCTTGTTCAACTTCGAATGTGTTTGGTCGTTCTTAGGATGTCTTTTCGTTTGAATGCTTTAAGAAGTGTTACCATATTTGTTTTCAACTTAGTTTTAGCTTGCGTGGGATAGTCTCGCCATAGAGGGTCTTACACCTTATTTGGAGAAAACATTACCTTCTGACAGGTTCTGCTCGCTCCTTTAGGCTTCGAAGGGTGGATCGTGGCCCTTTATCAGCCCATCATTTCCTTTCGCCAAATTTCTTAAGGGAACTATTACCCAAGGATCATGCCTTTAAGGAAACTGTCATCCCTTATGGATCCGTTAGCCTTTTAGGTTTTGAGTCCTTCGGTTCGTTCGCCTATACGTGGGGAATTGTTACTTAAGATTTACTCACATTTGTTTAAGCTGCCACCTTAGGTTCATTCGCCCACTTTGTTGTGCCCGATTTGTAAAGGAACTGTTACCCTTGTCGTGTGTTCGTACGCCTTTTATATCAGGACTTAGTTTTTGCCAAACTTGTAAGGGAACTGTTACCTTTTCGGTTTGTTCGCCTTTTATATCAGGACTTAGTTTTTGCCCAACTTGTAAGGGAACTGTTACCTTTTCGGTTCGTCCGCCTTTTATATGATTATATCAGTACTTAGTATTTTGCTTAACTTGTAATGGAACTGTTACCTTTTCGGTTTGTTCGCCTTTTATATCAGGACTTAGTTTTTTTTCCCAACTTGTAAAGGAACTATTACCTTTTCTGTTCGTCCGCCTTTTATATCAGGACTTAGTTTTTTTCCCAACTTGTAAGGGAATTGTTACCTTTTCGGTTCGTTCACCTTTAATATCAGAACTTAGTTTTTTGCCCAACTTGAAAGGGAACTGTTACCTTTTCGGTTCGTCCACCTTTTATATCAGGACTTAGTTTTTTGCCCAACTTGTAAGGGAACAGTTACCGTTTCAGTTCGTTCGTCTTTTATATCAGGACTTAGTTTTTAGACTTAGTTTGAGGGAAATTGTTACCTTGATGGTTCGTTCGCCCCTCGTTCTAGGTCTTCATGGGAGAGGAACTGTTACCTTAACAAGGTCCATTCAGAATCCTCTTTTTCTTTCGATAGGTTGCCCATTCTTTAGGACTTTTCGTTTTGGTTTGAGTGACTATACTTTGTATGAAGGAATGATTTGTTTTATTCACATAACATTTTGATTACAAGATATGCATAAAACTTCTGTAAATGTTCAGAGTTGAATGGACGAGGTAGCCTTACACCTTCTATAGTTTCCAAGCAGTAGGACCCTGGTGCGGAGATCTCAACTACTTTGTATGGACCCTCCCATTTAGCTGAGAGTTTGTTTTAGCTGTCCAATTTTGTGAACTCATTCCTTCGCATAACCATCTCCCCCACGAAAAATTGGCGAGCGCTGACTTTTCTGTTGAAGTATCGAGCAGTCGCCAGTCGCATTTTAACTTGTGTATTGGCTGATTGACATAGCTTTTCTTCTGCAAGATCGAGGTATGTACGACACTCGATTTCATTCAATTCTGCATTCAAGTGTAGGATCCTGTGGGTAGGCACCACTGTTTTGGTGGGTGATACTGCCTCGGATCCGTACACCGGACTGAATGGCGTATCTCCCGTTGTTGTTTTGGGTGTCGTTCGGACAACCTATAGTACATTATCCATCTCTTCTGCCCAGTTTCCTTTAAAGGCTTGAACTCGCTTTTTGAGTCCTGCCAGGAAAACTTTGTTGGCTGCTTCGAATTGCCCATTCGTTTGAGGATGATGTACCGAGCTGAATCTGTGATCAATATGGTATTCTTCGCAGAGCCATTTGAGCTCTTTTCCCACGAAATGCGTACCATTGTCACTTATGAGTATTTTGAGGATGCCAAACCGTGGAAATATGTGGATTTTCAAGAACTTGATCACTTGAAATTCAGTCGTGGAGGCCAATGTTTTCGCCTCTATCCACTTGGAAAAGTAGTCGATCACCATGATAATGTGGGTTCTTTGCCAAGTGCTTATGGGAAAGGGCCCCAAAATGTCTATTCCCCATTTGGTGAAAAGTCAAGCGCCCGCCATTAGGGATAGCAATGTCGGTGGTCGACCGGATCGTGGTGCGAACTGTTGACAAGTCGTGCACCTTCATGTTAATTCTGTCGCATTCTTGCTCAAGGTTAGCTAGTAATTGCGTCGACAGATAAGGAGTTGAGTATCCTTGCCTATAGAGTTTTACATCTATGAGAAGATAATTTGCGGTTAGACAGCTTATTTTTGTGGCATCGCCTTCGTCTTCTGGCAGTATTTCTTCTTTTAGAAAGTCCTGGAATGGGTTCATACAGTTGTCCTGCTCTTGAATATTGAAGACTTATTCTCGGTTGTCGAAGACCGAGTATAAGGCTTGTTCCAGAAATCGCACATCATGTATCTTGGTTCCTCTGAACGCCAATTTGATTAGAGACTCGGCTAGCTGGTTGTCTTGGCGATGAATGAACTCAATCGCGAAAGTCGGGATTTCGGCGATGAGTTTTTTTTAGCAATGTCGAGGTACTTCTTCATCTTTTCCCCTTTCGCTTCATAAGTGTCATTGATTTTGTTAACGATTAGCTCTGAATCGCTTTTTGCTTTGAGTGACGTTATGCCCATTCCCTTAGCGAGTCGCAGTCCAGTGATAAGTGCTTCATATTCGGCCTCACTATTGGTCGCCTTAAAAGTAAGGGCTCGCCCTCAGGGGGGATGAGAATTAATCCTGTCCCTGAGCCTTCTTTTGAAGAGGATCCATCAATATAGAGTTCTCAGCCTTTGTCTGTGTCCTCTACCTGTCTTTGCCATTTTTGTGCTTTTGCTAGACCATTGTTGGTGCTTTCCACTATGAAATCTACCAATGCTTGACCTTTGATGGCCGTTTTCGGTGCAAATTTGATCTTGAATTCACTCAACTCAATTGCCCACTTAACCATCCTTCCTGAAGAGTCTGGCTTCAACAAGAGGTGTTTGAGAGGCTTGTTGGTGAGGATTGTAATGGCGTGAGTGTGGAAGTACGGTCTTAACTTTCGAGCAGCAATAACTAAGGCATAAAGATACTTTTCAATCTTGATATATTTTATTTCAGCCGAATTAAACAATTTGCTTACAAAGTATACTGGACTCTGCTTATTTTCCTCTTCTCTTATTAAAACGGCACTGGATGTAACCTCACTAATACTTATATAAAGAAAGAGATGCTCGCCGGGAATGGACTTCGCCAAAGCTGGGATTGTCTATAGGTGCTGCTTGAGTGATTGAAAGGCAGGCTCGCACTCTGGCGCCACTTGAACTTGTGGTTTGCCCTGAGAGTTTTGAAGAACGGGAGAGACCTATCGCTCACCCTTGAGAGAAAGCGATTGAGTGCGACCAGGCGACCATTCAGACTCTGGACTTCCTTGTGGCAAGTTGGGGACTTCATTTCTTCAATGGCTTTGAGCTTTTCAGGGTTCGCCTCTATTCCGCGCTCGCTGCCCATGAATCCCAGGAATTTGCCTGATTTTACCCTAAAGGCGCATTTCACTGGGTTTAGGCGAACGCTGTGACTTCTCATGCATTCAAATGCTTCTCGAAGGTATTCTGTATGAGGGTTTCCCTTTACTGTTTTGATGAGCATGTCGTCTACATAGGCCTCCATGTTACGCCCCAACATTTCTTGGAACAACTGATTTACCATTCGCTAATAAGTTGCCTCTGCATTGATCAAACCGAAGGGCATTACCTTATAGCAAAGTATATCTCCGTCTGCATAGAAGTTTGTATGGGCTTCATCGGTCGGGTGCATTTGGATATGGTTGTAGCCTGAATAAGCGTCCATGAAGCTCAGCATTTCGTGACTAGAGGTTACATCTACCAATTGATCAATTCGAGGAAGGGGGTACGAATCTTTTGGGCAAGCCTTGTTCAAGTCGTGGAAGTCGACGCACATTCTCCACTTGTTGTTTGATTTCTTTACGAGCACTGGATTGGTGACCCAGCTTTGAAAACGTACCTCCCTAACAAAGTTGGCTTCAATCAATCTGCCTACTTCTTACCTGATCGCCAAGCGCTTGTCGGATCCGAATGACCTTCTCTTTTGAGCGATAGGCTTGATCGAAGAATTTATCCTTAGCTCGTGGGAGATTATGTCGGTGCTGATGCCTGACATGTCACTGGGCTTCCAAGCGAATAATTCCATGTATTCTTTCAAGATGGAGGTCAAGGCGTCCCGCTGGTCGTCGTTCAAGGTGGTCCCGATGCGCACCTTCTTTTCTGGACCATGAATTTCGATCTCTGCTAGTTCATCCACTAGGGTTGGCCGAGCTTGGTCCTGACGCGGGTCAACCTCTGTCTCGATAGCTAGGGTTTCCTTTTGGTTCTTCATGCGAAGGCAGTTCACATAGCATTGTCGTGAGGACGGTTGGTCGCCTAAAACTTCTCCAATCCCATTCGGCGTGGGGAACTTCATTTTCTGGTGGCATGTATAGGCCACGATCTTATGAGGATTGATGGTGGTCCTCCCCAGGATGGCGTTGTACGAGGTGGGAGCTTCGACCACTAAGAAGGAGACCGATACATTTATGCTTTTCCATCCTTCGCCCAAAATTACCGGCAGGGTTATGGCTCCCAATGGATATATTGTTCTCCCAGCGAAATCGATGAGGGGAAAGTCGACTTGCTTGAGGGTTTTTTAAGACTTACACATTTTTTTCAAAGGCATCCAAGAATAGGATGTCTGTCGAGCTTCCTCCATCGATCAGAATCCTTTTCATATCGCAGCCATCTACTTCAGCCGTGATGACTAAAGCATCATTGTGCGGAGTGGTGACATGTGTCAGTTCTTCCTCGGAGAATGATATGATGCAATATTCTTCAGACCGAGGTCTCTTGCCTAGTTGAACAGCTGTAGAGATTTGGGCGGCATAAACTTCTCTCGCATTGGACCCCTCGCCTCTAGCACCAAACCCTCCGGCAGTTAGGTTTATTACCTGCATGCTCTGGGATGGGCCAGATTATTCTGGCAGAACTGGCGAGTGGGCTCTACGTGGGGGCGTTTGACTTCGATCTCGACCGACCACAAATTCTTTCAGCATGCCTCTCTGGATCAATTTTTCGATGTCACGCTTAAGAATACGACAATCATCGGTCTTGTGGCCCTTGACCTTATGATATCGGCAATAGCTCTCTGTGTCTTTTCCCATTGGCTGAGCATTCTTCTGGGGTATAGGTGGCCTTGCCAGGGACCTTCTTTCCATCTCGATCAGTACCATCGAGATCTGCCTGTTTAAAGGCCTGAAATACTCGGGGACCTCTCGGTGACTTGGTCTGGGGGTTTCTGATCTGTGTTTTTCGCGACCCTTCTTATCCTTCTTCTACTTTCTACCATCGCCTCGGGGATCTAAGATAACCCTTGGCGAGGTTTTCAGGAGATTGGCTTCAGAGTTCGCTCTTTCCAAGTCTATGAAACCTTTCGCCCTTGCCAGCTCCTCCAACGTCTCTATCTCTTGAACATGGTAGTTGTTGCGTAGTTTTATTGAGGATTTGTTGGTCACATCAAGACCTCTATAAAAAGCTCGAATAATCTCCCCATACGTGACTCAATGATCTATTTATGTAACATTTTTGTGAAAACGCCCGTAGAAGTCGACCAATGTCTCTCCTGGATGCTATTTGACGGCGTCCAAGGCGATCACACTTTTTAACAATTAGCGCTCGCCCATATATCATTCCAAAAATTTGCTATTTAACTCGGACCATGTCTCTATTGATCTGGCAGGGAGGCCGAAGAACCAGGACAACGTCGAACCCGAAAGGGTTGACGGAAATAATAGGGCTAAGTGATTTTCATCATTTGACTTACCTAACAGAGAAGCTTCATGCTTATTGACGTGGATCAGAGGATCTCATCCGCCACTGTATTCAGGAATGGGCATCGCGACTACATCTTTTGGTATCCTTACCGGCATAAGGTGGGTGGTGAATGAATGAGATGATCGCTCCCGGAAGGGAGTCATGACAGTTTCGCATTGTTCCTTGAGTCTCTTATTGATAAGCTCCTCCACTTGGTCAAGAGTGAATTGGGGCTATTTTCGGTGAGGTACTCAATGGGTTGACAGAGTGAGTGACCGTCGGCGCTTCTGTGGATGCTGGAGGCAAAGACTGATGTACGGAAGTCATCTGTTGATCTTCTTGAGGAGCAGTGGCGCCTAGATTTCCAGTTTCTGCTTCCCGTGGCCCCGCAGGACGAGAATCTTCATGAGGAGCAGGGGCTTGTCTGCGGGTCTGTCCTATGATGGTTTCCAAGATGGATATCATATTCGCGGTTACCTGAATGGTTTCCCTAACCACTTGAATGGTCGGTCAAACTGGAATCTTAGCGATGTTTGGAACATGGGTCGGTGTAGAATTGCCAACATGCTAGTGTGTCGGCCTCGGGGGGCGGCATCAGGGATTGCTTGGCTAGCGAGTTCTTGGTGGATCGGCGAAGCGGCGGCGGATTCCGAGCTATCTAAAGATTGCTAATTAGCTTGTTTCCGACAATTGCGGTTAGAGCGAGTTTGCATGACTGTTTGCTCGTAGTTCCCACAGACGGCGCCAAATGTTGGGTCTGAATTTTCCAGGTGCTGACTTGGCAGTGAATTGAATGCCAAAGGATTGATGATCGCACACTTTCGCATGAGCTCCGATGAACCTGCAAGAAGGGGATCATAATAGAGGGGGTACCTCCGGGTCCCACTCTGATACTTAAATGAGTATATTGTGTGTATGAACTCAAAACGTAATGAACGTATGTAAAACAATAATATTTATAGAGTTGGAAGACCAAACCGTTGTAGGTAGCTCAAATTGTTGCTGGAAGGCCTAAGGATGCACTTGATCAATTAGTGAATGCAATTGGAAAGAGACTTCAATTCAATCTTGTTCATTGATATTCTTTAGAAATATGATATTGGTTATCATTACGACTTGGATGCAAATCCTTAAATCATATCTTTTGCATTTGTATTTGATGAATATTATGGAATTGAATGTTTCGTAAGAAATTTGGATGGATAGCAATAGAGATATTTATTTGGAGTTGATATCACTGTTTCTATTTAACTGCATATTGAGATCAAGTAAAGGCTTTCTTTTTTCACTCTCTTACTTGATATATTTATGTTTTTTGCCAGGTCAATTAGTCTCTTCTGATTAAGTCAGGCCTATGTAATATTGTTTGTATAGTTTCCTCCACCTTCCGTCTTGTTGGTAAATCATTTGAAACTGCGTAGCTGGTGAAGATAAGCAAGGGGATAAGTTAGCAGCATCAACAACCATATTATTGCATTGCATGAGTACACGTTAGTGGAGGCTGCGAAATGAAGCTAAGAGTAGTATGCAGAAAATTTTATGACTATGTGCGGTATGATTTGAAGGGGATAGCATTTCCTTCATCTTTGCAAGATCCTCCTCACATTAAGAAACGTCGAAAAATTACCTGGCATAACAAATAAACTAAACTGTACTATGATTATGCATCCTACTTTTTGTGTACTACAAGACATCAGGACTGGGAAAATTATTGGACGTGGCACTGAGCATCATGGATTGCATTACGTGGATGAAGTGACTCAACAAGGTACTACAATACTAGCTCATGGGTATGCAAACCGGGAGGCATGGCTATGGCATCGAAGGTTGGGACATCCATCTGTTGGGTATCGATAGTGACGGCCCAGTAAGAAAAGGCCTCGAAGGCCCAATAACTATAGAGGGGGTAAACCCATGACATCCGAACCGGATCGGCCCAAGTACAAGCCAAACTTGGCCCACCATCGAGTAATCCAGAATCGAGCCCAAAGTCTATAGAGACGCCAAAGGCTCTCAGACTGCTCGCCATTCTCTACCAAGTCGCGACCTTCCACTGCTCGACATGGGAGTGCTCGCCCCGAAGAGAGCCTTGCCTCTCTCCTCTGGTCCCACTAAACCGTTAATAACAGAGTGGCCAAGATATCCCGCATATCCCGGTCACATATTCACTAAAGATTAGATTTGGTAACTGCAATATCTCGCAGTAACTGCCATATCCCACGATCCGAATCTTCAGCAACTCAATATACATTAAGATATTCAGTTGCCTTTATACGGTTCTATCTCTCTTACCCTATAAATATCCTTGCTTTACATACGTACTTTACGTTTTGAGTTTTATACACACATATACTCATTTAAGCATCGGAGAGGGACCCAGAGGCACCCCCTCTGTTGCGCTCCCCTACTTGCAGGTTCACCGGAGTTGGAGCTGAAGCGTCATCCCAACCTTGTCTGGTATTCAATTCACTGCCAGATCAGCATTCAGGATTTCACGATCCAACATTTGGCGCCGTCTGTGGGAAGCGAGCAATTCAGCCATGAGAACTCGATCCCAAAGCAACCGTCGGAATCAGACTAGGGAACGATCCTCAGATAGCTCTGATTCCGCCGCCGCTTCACCGCTTCAACAGGAACCTGCCAGCCGAGCAGGAGTTAACGCTGTTCCTCTGCGGACAGCCCGAGAACATGTCGGTGATTCAAGACCGACCCCAGCTGCTGATCAAAACGGAGCCCCTGCGCCGCAGACAGTCCACATTGCGGGGCAGAATATTAATTTAACCCCCGAGATGGTCTCCTTGCTGGAAGCCATCCTAGGACAGGCGCGCCGCCAGGCCCCTGCTCCTCAGGAAAACAATCCCTCTGCTCCTAAGGAAAATCACCGCCCTGCTGCCACAGGGCCTTCACCTTCAGAAGCGGCCAATCCTAGTCCTGCTGCGCATCAGGAGGATCAGGAGATGACGTCAGGTCAGCAGTCCCTACCTCCAGCGCACACCAAGGAGCCAGCAGCCGCATATACTGCCAATCCTTCCGGTCCGCCTCCACCCGGAGCCTCTCCCATGTACTGCACTGTGGAGCAGATGGATGACCTCCTCAGCAAAAGGCTCCAGGAAAGACAGTTGACAGTCATAGCTCCCTTCAAGGAGCAGTCCTCTCATCCATTCACCGACGCGCTCGTCGCTATCAAAATCCCGAAGGATGTGGTTGCTCGGGCCATACCTGAGTATAGCGGTGGAGGAGATCCCACCGTACATGTCAACAAGCATGAGGCCTCCCTTCTGGGTAAGTCAAACGATCCCAATCATTTGGCTTTGCTATTTCCATCTACTCTTTCGGGTTCGGCTTCGTCCTGGTTCTTCGGCCTCCCTGCAGGATCAATCGGAACTTGGGCAGAGTTAAGAAGCAAGTTCCTGGAGAGATACATGGGCGAGCGCCAGTTGCTGAAGAGCGTGGTCGCCCTTGACTCGGTCAAACAGCAGCCTGGAGAGTCGCTGTCCAACTTCTACGGGCGTTTTCATCAAAACGTCACAGAATTAGATCGCCGAATCTCGGATGGGGAGATCATTCGAGCATTCTACAGAGGTCTGGATGTGGCCAACAAGGCCTCGAGAAAGCTGCGAAACAGCTATCACGTAAAGGAGATAGAGACATTGGAGGAGTTGGCATCCAGAGCGAAAGGTTTCATAGACCTTGAGCGCGCAAACATCGAGGCTAACCTCCTGACGACCTCGCTAAGGGTAACCCCTGAACCCCGACGCGATGGTAAGAAGGAGGTCAAGAAGGAGAAAAAGGGAAAAGAAAGTAAGCCGCGAGTCGAGTCTCTTCCAGCGCCTCGCCATCCAGAGGTCCCTGAGTACTTCACGCCTTTAAATAGGCAGATCTCAGCGGTACTAGTCGAGATGGAGAGGAGATCCTTGGCGAGGCCACCGATGCCTCGCCGAGGTGGGTTACCCATGGGCAAGGATGTCGAGAGCTATTGCAGATACCACAAGTGCAAGGGCCATAAGACAGACGATTGCAAGATTCTGAAACGAGATATAGAGAGGCTGATTCAGGGGGGAATGTTGAAGGAATTTGTGGCAGGGCGAGACCGAAGTCGAACGCCCCCCAGGAGACATCGTTCACCAGCCCCTGCGGATCAAGCTGAGCCTTCTGGAAGCAAGAGGAGAGTGAATCTGATTGCGGGAGGATTCGGCGCAGGCGGCGAGAGGTCAAACTCCAGAGAGGTCTACGCCACTCAGATCTCTACGGCAGTTCAGTTGGGGAAGCGACCCCGACCTGAAGAAAACATTGTCATCTCATTCTCTGAAGATGATTTGGCACATGTCACTACGCCCCACAACGATGCTCTGGTCATTACGGCAGATATAGACGGCTGTGATGTTGCAAGGATTCTGGTTGACGGAGGCAGCTCGACAGACATCCTGTTTCTGGACGCCTTCGAAAAGATGGGCAAATCAAAACGCGACCTGAAGAGGGTCGACTTTCCGCTGATCGGATTTGCGGGAAGGACAACTTATCCACTGGGGGCTATAACCATGCCAGTGATTTTTGGCGAGGGGTGGAAAAGCATCAAGGTGTCGGTCACTTTCCTGGTGGTCGATTCACCTACATCCTACAACGCCATTATAGGGAGAACCACGATCAACCCAAATAAGATTGTGGCCTCCACTGTCCACCAGAAGATGAAGTTCCCTACTCCGAACGGGATCGGAGAAGTGCTCGGAGATCAGCCTTCCTCGCGGCAATGTTATGTGAACTGTTTACGCAGGAAGAACCAAAGGGAGGCGCTCGCCATCGAGACAGAGGCCGATCCCCGCGAGGACTTGGCTCGACCAGCACCCATGGAGGAATTGGAGGAGGTCGAGATCGATGGTCCGGACAAAAAGGTGCGCATTGGGACCACCTTGAAAGAGGATCAGAAGGAGACCATGACCGCTCTCCTCAAGGAATTCAAAGAGCTCTTTGCCTGGCAGCCGAGCGACATGCCAGGAATCAGCACAGATATTATCTCGCATGAGCTCAGGATAGACCCCTCCATCAAGCCGATCGCCCAAAAGAGAAGATCGTTCGGAACTGATAAACGTTTGGCGATCAGGCAGGAAGTCGGCAGGTTGATTGAAGCTGACTTCGTCAGAGAGGTAAGATTCCAGAGCTGGGTAGCCAACCCAGTTTTGGTCAGGAAATCTAATGGCAAGTGGAGGATGTGCGTCGACTTCCGCGACTTAAACAAGGCTTGCCCCAAAGATTCATATCCCCTTCCAAGAATTGATCAGCTAGTCGATGCTACCTCGGGTCATGAGATGCTGAGCTTCATGGACGCCTATTCAGGCTACAACCAGATCAGAATGCATCCAGACGACGAGGCCCACACTGCTTTCTATGCTGACGGGGACATTCTATGCTACAAGGTGATGCCCTTTGGTCTCATCAATGCCGGGGCAACTTATCAGCGGACGGTGAACCGACTGTTCCAGGACATGCTGGGAAGGAACATGGAGGCCTACGTGGATGATATGCTCGTTAAATCCATCAAAGGCAATCCTCATACCACCGACCTCCGTGAAGCTTTTGAATGCATGAGGAGACACAGCGTTCGCCTGAACCCAGCAAAGTGCGCCTTTGGAGTCAAGTCCGGGAAGTTCCTGGGTTTTATGGTCAGCGAAAGGGGCATTGAAGCAAACCCGGAAAAGCTAAAGGCCATAGAAGAAATGAAGTCACCAACCTGCCATAAGGAAGTCCAATGCCTGAACGGCCGACTAGCTGCTCTTAACCGCTTCCTCTCCAAAGCAAGCGACAAGTCCCTCCCGTTCTTCAAAACCTTGAGGGCCAACCGTAAGTTCGAATGGACGCCAGACTGCGAGGAAGCATTCCAGTCCTTGAAAAGGCATATTCAAACACTCCCAGCTCTGGCAAAACCCGTTCCAGGCGAGCAGCTTTTCCTCTATTTAGGCATTAGCGATGTGGCAGCCAGTGCTGTTTTAATAAGGGAGGAGAATAATGTTCAGAGTCCAGTGTATTTCATTAGCAAAATGTTCAACTCAGCAGAAATAAAATATGTCCAGATTGAGAAGTATCTCTATGCCTTAGTTATTGCTGCTCGGAAGCTGAGACCATACTTTCATGCGCACGACATCACGGTCCTCACCAATCAACCTCTCAAAAACTTCCTGATGAAGCCAGATTCTTCAGGAAGAATGGTCAAGTGGGCGATCGAGCTCAGCGAGTTCAGGATCAAATTTGCGCCAAAAACGGCCATCAAAGGTCAAGCACTAGCTGATTTCATAGTGGAAAGCACGAGTAACGGTCAAGCGGAGGCAGAAAACAGGCCAAGTCAGTCAGCAAACGACAATCAAATCTGGGAACTCTATACGGATGGGTCTTCATCAAAAGAAGGCTCGGGGGCAGGTTTAATTCTTATTCCTCCTGAGGGCGAGCCTCTGAAATACGCGATCGCCTTGACATTCCCGGCGACCAATAACGAAGCAGAATATGAGGCTCTTATCACTGGACTCAGACTGGCAAAAGGAATGGGTATAACAGCGCTTAAAGTAAAAAGTGATTCAGAACTTATTGTCAATCAGGTTAATGGCGCCTACGAGGCAAAGGGAGAAAAGATGAAGAAATATCTCGGCATCGCCAAAAAACTAGTTGTGGAAATCCCAAATTTCGCGATTGAGTTTATTCCTCGCCAAGAAAACCAGATGGCAGATTCTTTGAGTAAGCTAGCCTTCGGAGGGGCGACAATCCAGGATGTGCAATTTCTGGAAAAGGCCCTATGTTCAGTCCTTGAAAACAGAGCGGAGGTCTTCAACATTCAAGAACAGGTCACCTGGATGACCCCGTTCCAGAATTATTTGAAAGAAGGCATCCTCCCAGAGGACGAAGGCGAATCCACTAGGATTAGAAGACTCGCAGCCAGTTATCTAATCATCGATGGAGAACTCTATAGAAGAGGTTATTCGACGCCTTACTTGAGATGTGTTGCTCTACCCGAAACAGAAAAAGTTCTTCGAGAAGCTCATGAAGGGGCAGCGGCATGTCATGAAGGTGCTCGTTCACTAAGCAGGAAAATATTCAGACTGGGATATTACTGGCCGACCTTGGGAAAAGACGCAGCCGAATTAACACAGAAGTGTGAAATTTGCCAGCAGTTTGCACCACGATCGGGTCGACCATCGACATTATTATCCCTAATGGCGGGTGCCTGGCCCTTCGCTCAATGGGGAATCGATATATTGGGTCCTTTTCCCATTAGCACTGGTCAGCGTACTCACATTATAGTGGCGATCGACTACTTCACTAAGTGGGTAGAGGCGAAAGCTCTAGCTTCGACAACGGAATTCCAAGTTATCAAGTTCATGCAGGTCAACATATTCTCCAGGTTTGGTATTCCCAAAATACTCATCAGCGATAATGGTCCGCAATTCGTTGGAAAGGAATTGAAATGGCTCTGTGAAGAGTATCACATCGACCATCGCTTCAGTTCAGTACATCACCCTCAAACGAATGGGCAAGCTGAAGCAGCCAACAAGGTTGTCTTAGCAGGACTCAAGAAAAGGATTCGAGCATTCAAAGGGAACTGGGCAGACGAACTGGAAAACGTATTATGGGCCATCAGAACAACGCCTAAGGCGGCCACAGGAGAAACGCCTTTCAGTTTAGTGTACGGATCAGAAGCAGTAGCACCAACTGAATTAGCAGTGCCTACCCACAGAGTCCTACACTTTAACGCGGAGGCAAATGAGATCGAGCGCAGAACTGACCTCGACTTGGCAGAGGAAAAGAGATGGCTCTCGGAAAAAACACAGGCAAAAATGCGCTTGGCGACCGCTCGGTATTTCAATAGAAAAGTTAGCGCTCGCCAATTTTTCGTGGGGGAGATGGTTATGAGAAGGAATGAATTTACAAGGCTGGACAGTAAAAACAAACTTTCAGCCAAATGGGAAGGACCATACAAAGTAGTAGAGATCGCCGCACCAGGATCCTACTATTTGGAAACCACCGAAGGCGAGAGGTTACCTCGTCCATTTAATTCAGAGCATTTAAGAAGATTTTATGCATAGCTTGTAATCAAACGGATTATGCCAATAAAAGAAAGCCATTCCTTCACAAAGCGTGTCCACTCGAAGCAAGCTGAAGCCAAAAAGCCCTGACGCCAAAGTCAGGCCTCAAAAGCCCTAGCAACAAAGCTAGGCCAAAAGCCCTAGCAACCAAGCTAGGCCAAAAGCCCTGACGCCAAAGTCAGGCCTCAAAAGCCCTAGCAACAAAGCTAGGCCAAAAAGCCCTAACAACAAAGTTAGGCCAAAAGCCCTAGCAACCAAGCTAGGCCAAAAGCCCTGACGCCAAAGTCAGGCCTCAAAAGCCCTAGCAACAAAGCTAGGCCAAAAAGCCCTAACAACAAAGTTAGGCCAAAAGCCCTAACAACAAAGTTAGGCCAAAAGCCCTAGCAACAAAGCTAGGCCAAAAAGCCCTGTCGCCAAAGACAGGCCAAAAGCCCTAACAACAAAGTTAGGCCAAAAGCCCTAGCAACAAAGCTAGGCCAAAAAGCCCTGTCGCCAAAGACAGGCCAAAAGCCCTAACAACAAAGTTAGGCCAAAAAAGCCTTAGTAACAAAACTAGGCCACAAAAGCCCTAACAACAAAGTTAGGCCTCAAAAAACCTGACGCCAAGAGTCAGGCAAAGCCCTGACGCCAAAGTCAGGCCAAAAGACCTAGCAAAATGTTAGGCAAAATGAAAGCCCTGACGCCAAAGTCAGGCCAAAGAAAGTTTAGGCGATCACTATCGATGATAAAGCCTGACAAATTACAAATCCCTTGTTATTAGGCCAACACCTCAAAGGTTTAAACTTCAAAGAAGGTAATATCTCTTTGAACTTAGAAGTTTACGCTTTTAAGTGTCAAAAGTATTATCCTTAGAAAGTTTAGCTTATGATGGGTCTACGGCTTTAAGGGTCGACGACATTACAAAGCAAGAAAAAAGTGGAAAGTAATTATGAGTAAGATATTGGATAGCTAAATATGTTCGAAGTCGATTAAAGGCTCAAGAATATAAAAGCATTCAATAGAAAAATCCAAGTCTTCGACAGATAATTACAAACCAAAAACAGAAAATACAAAAATGGCTATCTAAAAAAGAAAAATACGGTCGCCAAGGAGTTAGGTACTTCAAGCTTTGGGGTTCTCGGGGGCAAAGACGCTCTGCTCGCCTTCGGGGGCAGAAGTATCGGGCTCGCCTTCAGGAGCAGCCTCCCCAGCAACAGAGGGCTGCGAAGGCTGACTCCGCAGAAAGGTCTTCAAGGAGGCAACTTCCCCAAGAGGAAAGTGGGGATCGACCGCCTGGACCTCCTCCACCAGGCCTTGAAGAAATTCGGCAATCGCCGACTTCATCACCTTCAAGGCCTGGTCCTCAAAGTCTTCGGAGGCCTTGAACTCCTCAATCACGGCATGGGGTGAAGGAACCGCTTTCAGCTGATCAGCCAGTCGGTTCTTTTCCTCCTCTAGGGCGACCCCCCTAGCTTCGGCAGCATTCCTCTGGGCCTCCGCGGCGACCCTAAGAGCGTCTGACTCAACCAACTGGGCACGAGCTTCCTTCAACTCGGCCTCCAGGCGAGCACGGACCGCCTCCCCTTCATCAAGGCACTGATGAAGGGCCTCAGCTTCATGAAGGAAGGCTGCAGCATCAGCCTCCCTCTTCTTGACATCAGCAAGGAGGCGCTGCTCCTTCCTGAAATACTCCTCCCGGGCGCCGTCCACCAAGGTGATTGCCATGTCAGCAGTCTTCTTGATGGCCTCCAACTGCCCGGGGGTGACCCCTGTGCTTCGGTATTGCTCCAGCTCGACAAGCAGTTCAGAGTGCTTGTCGGCGAGCTCGCCGAAAACGCGGCCGAGGATCACCTCTTCCCGAACGAGCTGACAACAAAAGCACAAGGAAAATGTCAAGTCATCAAAATGAAAAGGAATGACAAGGAATAAATAATGGAAAGAGGGCGAAATCATACCAGGGCAACTCGTTCGAAGTGGGTCCGTAAGAACCCCTCGATCTGAGGAAGCTCCGTAGGGACAATCGAACGGTCCTTGGGAGGAATTATCCCATCAAGGAGCCGCATGCACATATCCGGGCTACCCCGTAGGCTCTTCTGGGCGGGGTACCCCTTCTTGGCAAGGTCCCCACAAGGGACCCAAGGCCTCCGAGAGTCCCCAACCTTAAAAGGCTGGAACAAGCTCGCCATGGAGCAGTACTCCTCGGCGGGAGCCCTCGAGGAGCTGGAAGCAGCAGGCCCCTTCTTTTGGGCCCCAGACTCCTTAGTAGGAGCCGTGGGCACTGAAGAGGCGGGAGGCGCCAAAGACAAGGCCTTCTCCTTAGCGGCGGAAGGGCCCTGAAGAGAGGGAGAAGGAGACGCCGTGTCCAAACCCTTCCCTTTGCTGGCAGAAAGGTCCTTAGGAGGGGAAGGAGAAGGATGTTGGTCGACATCAGGGTGCTCTTCACTCCTGACCTTCTTAGAAGGAGGAGGAGGAGGGTCCCGGGCCACGTCCGCCAAGGACTCCACTGCAAAGCAACAAGACAATAAGTCAGGAGTCAGAGAACCGCAGAATGTAAAAACATTAAATCAACAAAAGGCGAGGTAGTACCTGGTTGGCGAGGGCCAGTAGTGGCCGAAGGAAGCGTCTCCTCGGGCTTCCTCTTGGTCGAACGCCTAGAAGGAGGAGGGGGAGAGCTTAGCAGCACCTGGTCGGAGGACAATCCCGCCGATCCCTGGTCATCAAAGAGACCTATCAGTTTTTTGCTCTTGCTTACAACCTTCCCTACAAGTAATAAAACAAGGGAAGGGTTAGAAAATTACCCAATCATCAAAGATTGGTGTAGCTTGATGAATGCCCGCCATCTCAAGGGCATTCTCGGTAGTCTCCGCCACTGAGCGGATGGACTTGAACTGAGATGACCGATGCAGCCGATATAAATCGTCGATGGCATTCCGATCACTTCCGGACAATTCTTCGAAGGAGGGAGGAAAATCCTTGTCCGGAGCAAACAATTTCCAAGGTACGCCCCCCTTATACAAGAAGTAAAACTTCTTGTAATTGGAGTTAGTGGACCGGAAATCATCGATCAGGCGGACATGGACGTTCCAAGCCCATCCTTGAGGGCCTCCCCACTCCGAAAACTTCGGCCAGCGGGATTGGAAGTGGTGAAAGTGGTTAGCCCCTGCTGCCAGCCGGAAGAAGCACCGGAACAGGGCCAGCGAATATACCCATTCCTGGCGTAAGCATAGGAACTTGAAGCCGACCCACATTCTGAGGGCATTCGGGACAAGCTGTGTGGGGTGAATCCCGTAAAACTGACACAAGGTCTGTAAATCCTCACAGAGAGGAAAACGCAACCCAGCATCGATCTGGGCCGCATAAATGTAAACCTCTCCATCGTGAGGAAAATGCAGACCTAGGCCAGGATACCTAGGAGCATCCTCCGCACTGAAGCCACCAAGCGCCACCATGGTCTTAAAGTAAGCCGGCTTCAGTTCGTTAGGCTTGATATCTACTCAGAATGATTCAAGTATGGCACAGCAAGTATAAAAACAAAGGAAAACAGAGGATATTGCCAAAATAGAGCAATAAAAGGGCGAAAGTTTACCTTTTGGGGAAAAAATAGGCGTGTTCAGCTCAGGGCCATCTACCACCACTGGGGTGGCCGCAGACCTTCCCACGTCAGGCTGTTTCCCCGCTGAGGAGGGCACAACTTCATCCCTAATGGTCAAGGGAACACCGACATTCTGAGGGGCGCTGGCTTTGTTAGCACCCTTGATGGCCATGTGTTTTATTCGCTGACTTCTGGGGGCCATGGAAATGGTCGAAATGAGAACTGAAGAGGATTGAAAGAGAAAGGGAAGGTTTGCAGCGAAGTTCTGAAAATCTGAAGGAGTGGATAAGCGTAAAAAAACAAAATGCAGAAACTGACGTTTCCTATATAGACCAAAAGGGGAGTAACCGCCACGAGCAAATCGAAGCGACGCAGAGGAATAATTGCACCCTTTTGGAAAAAACCGAAGCAATGTCAGAATTCCAAGAGACAACGGTTGGCTGGTACAGACAGCTGTCAAGCTACCCTGGGTTTACGGAAAAGTAAATGTCAGGCGTGCCTCAAGTGACCGTTCGATTTCTGGACAACCGTGCAGTTATTAAATGCTAAAATTCCACTAAGGAGACAAGGTGGTCGCCAACGCACTAATAAAGCTTTAGCAGAAATACCTCGGGTAGATAATGATCGCCTAACTAAGAAAGATAGACTTCCATAAGCCTGAGTCACCTCGAGTGGTCGCCAAAAGGGAATAAAAGGAAGGATATTCTTTCGGCTTTGAACAGAGAAGGAATCGCTCGCCAAATGAGCTCGAAGTGTCTCAAAGGCACTGAACCATTACCAAAGACGTCACTATCTAAAACCCTACCAGGAAATCAAGCTCGACTGAAGGAACTTCAATCAAGCTTCGGGGGCAAATGTTGGGTATCGATAGTGACGGCCCAGTAAGAAAAGGCCTCGAAGGCCCAATAACTATAGAGGGGGTAAACCCATGACATCCGAACCGGATCGGCCCAAGTACAAGCCAAACTTGGCCCACCATCGAGTAATCCAGAATCGAGCCCAAAGTCTATAGAGACGCCAAAGGCTCTCAGACTGCTCGCCATTCTCTACCAAGTCGCGACCTTCCACTGCTCGACATGGGAGTGCTCGCCCCGAAGAGAGCCTTGCCTCTCTCCTCTGGTCCCACTAAACCGTTAATAACAGAGTGGCCAAGATATCCCGCATATCCCGGTCACATATTCACTAAAGATTAGATTTGGTAACTGCAATATCTCGCAGTAACTGCCATATCCCACGATCCGAATCTTCAGCAACTCAATATACATTAAGATATTCAGTTGCCTTTATACGGTTCTATCTCTCTTACCCTATAAATATCCTTGCTTTACATACGTACTTTACGTTTTGAGTTTTATACACACATATACTCATTTAAGCATCGGAGAGGGACCCAGAGGCACCCCCTCTGTTGCGCTCCCCTACTTGCAGGTTCACCGGAGTTGGAGCTGAAGCGTCATCCCAACCTTGTCTGGTATTCAATTCACTGCCAGATCAGCATTCAGGATTTCACGATCCAACACCATCCACGGGGTATTTAAATATTTTATTTCCTAAGGTTAGCTTCGTCAAATAATTCAAACTGTGAAACCTGTGTGTTAGCTAAAAGTCTCAGACAAGCTTTCAAACCTAATAACACAAGAGTAGACTCACATTTTTCACTCATTCATTCAGATATTTGGGGTCCAGCTCTAGTTATAGGAGGACAAGGTAATCGATTTTTTCTTATATTTATAGATGACTGCAGTCGCATGACATGGATATACTTTCTAAAACAAAAATCTGAGGTCTTTGAAAAATTTACACATTTTTGTGTTATGATTCAAACCCAATTTCTAAAAAATATTCAAATTTTGTGCTCTGGCAATGGGGGAGAGTTCATTAATACAAACATGAAACAATTTTTTTCACACTAAAGGATTAGTTCATCAAACTACTTGCCCCCATACACCAGAACAAAATGGAGTAGCTGAACGGAAAAATTGAATCCTCCTTGAAATGACTCGTGCTTTTCTAATTGAATCTCGGGTCTCTAAATCTTTTTGGCCTGAGGCACTTGTCACAGTCACTTATCTCCTAAACCGTCTTCCCACAAAAATCCTCAACTTAAAGACACCTATTCAAGCCCTATCAGAATTTACTAAAATACCCCCTGCCCTTACTCTTCACCCAAGGATCTTTGGGTGCTCAGTCTTTGTTCATATTCCCAAAATTGACCGTAGTAAATTCGACCCTTGTGCTGAAAAATGTGTCTTTGTGGGTTATGGTGTTAACCAAAAGGGTCATCGTTGTTATAACCCAAAGAGTCATCACATGTTCACCACCATGAACTGTGATTTTCTTGAGACTGAACACTATTACCAAGCCCAACATAGTGGTCAGGAGGAGAAAGAATATATAGACACGCTAAGTTGGCTTCCATCCTCAGAAGAAAGTATCCCAAATAATCATAACCCTAAAAACCATCCTGAAGATGAGTCACTTCCTAAGACTTCCATACAATCCATGGCAAAACCAAGTGTCACTGAAAATATCATACACAACTTGGTGTTTGAGGTAAGTAGTGCTGAAAATTCTGAAAATCCATATGTTTCCTCTAACCATAGTGGCCATGAGATAATAGTAGAACAAGTTGAACCAATACATGAGGAAACAACGAGATATACAATACCACCAAGAAGTAATAGAGGAGTTCCACCCAAACGGCACTCCCCTGAAAAGGAAGCTCAAAGATATAAGTATCCAATAGGAAACATGGCCAGGGGGAGTATGTCCCAAGAAGCCAGGGCATTTTCTACAATGTTATACTTAAAAAAAATTCCCAACTCGATTCAACAAGCCTTGGAGTCAAAAAATTGGACAGAAGCAATGAAGATAGAAATGGAATAATTAAAGAAGAGTCACACATGGGAGAAATGTATCCTACCGACAGGAAAAAAAAACAGTTGGATGTCGATGGGTATTTACGATCAAATACAAACCAGACGGAACCATAGAAAGATACAAAGCTCGACAGGTAGCAAAGGGATATACTCAAACATATGGAATTGACTACTCCGAGACATTCTCTCTAGTAGCCAAAATTGACACAATTAGAGTTTTATTCTCAATAGCTGTGAATGAAGACTGGTCGCTTCACCAGTTTGATGTAAAGAATGCATTCCTACATGGAGAGTTAGAAGAAGAAGTATACATGGAAGCACCACCTGGATTCACAGATGGGTTTCAATCAAGAGAAGTGTGTCGATTGAAAAAGACGCTTTATGGGCTTAAACAATCACCTCGAGCATGGTTTGACAGGTATACCTTAGCAATGAAGCGATATGGATACAAACAGAGCAATTCAGACCACACTCTCTTCATCAAACAAAGATGTCATTTAATAACATGCTTAATTATATATGTTGATGATATGATCATTACAGGAAATGATAAATAAGATGTGTCAATAGTAAGGGAAAACCTATTCACTGAATTCGAGATGAAGGACTTGGGAATAGAAGTACTAAGATCTAAACAATGTATTTTTATATTTCAAAGAAAATATATTTTAGATCTATTAGCAGAAACAGGAATGATGGATTGCAAACCAGCGGATACACCAATGGTAACAACCCATGTGCTTCAGATAGTATAAGGAGCACAACTGGCAGAGAAAGAGAAATATCAACGAATGGTGGGAAAATTGATATATCTCTCACACACGCGTCCAGATATCGCATATGTTGTAGGAGTGGTAAGTCAGTTCATGCATCAACCTCAAAAAGAGCATATGGATGCGGTATGGAGAATTATAAAGTACTTAAAGGGGACATCAAGCTATGGGATACTCTTCGAGCCAAACGGACACTTGAAGATACAAGGATACACCGATGCGGATTGGGTAGGAAATCCAACGTACCGAAGATCGACATCAGGATATTTTACCTTTGCGGAGGAAACCTTGTTACATGGAAAATCAAAAAACAGAAAATTGTGGCACTATCAAGTGCAGAAGCAGAATTTCGAGGAGTAGCCCGAGGATTGACAGAAGTTCTATGGTTACAAAAATTGCTAACTGAGATTGGATTTCCTCCATCACAGTCTAGCAAAATTGTGTGCAATAATCAAGCCGCAATCAGCATTGCACACAACCTGGTACAACATGACTGCACCAAGCACGTAGAAGTCGACAGACATTTCATTAAAGAAAAACTAGAAGCAGGAATTATGGAACTACCATATGTACGATTTGAAGACCAGCTAGCAGATATATTAACTAAGGCAGTAAACAGAAGTATTTTCAACACTATACTCATCAAGTTAAACATCGGAGATCTCACTGCTTAACTTGAGGGGGAGTGTTAACAAATATAGTTGTTAGCAATAGTATTATAGTTGTTAGTAATAGTATTATAGATGTTAGTAGTAGTAAAATAGCTGTTAGATTTGAATGTATAAATAGAATACATGTAAATCAATCCAATTGCTTAAATACAATCCAATATTCAATTTACAACATGGTGGGGCACCGTGAGCAAAATTGTGTTCAGAAATCTCACCATGAAATTCAAAGAAAACAATCTTCTTCTACCCAACTAAATGAGGATAGAGGGATGATGGAAGTTTCTCAAGAGATCGATGTTAATTATTAAAACCTGGAACAAGTTCTCGTCGATATGGATTTGTTTTGTTCGAATTTTGTCGATGGAGTGGTGAAGAATGCTCGTTAGGGGTGGACATAAAAAACTGGTTCGGTCGAACCGAATCGTACCGGTTCGGCCGAATCGGTTCACAAACCAAATGTTTTTTTTGCAAAAAATGGAGTGGTTCATAAGAGGTACAAAAAACGGTTCGCAAACGGTAAACCATACCACTTCTTGTACCGATTTTAATATAATATTATATTTATTTTTTAAAATATCTACTCTAAACCATTGGACCAAAGTTGGATAGGTGATGATTTACAATCTACATTAGTATAATGAATTATGGTATATGGTTTATGGATTATGGTGTATAGATTATGGATTATCGTTTATGGATTATGGTTTATGGATTAGGATTATGGTTTATGGTTTATGGATTATTTATTATATATTATTATAGTTTTTTAAAATATATATAAAGTGGTTCGACTGAACCGGTTTTGAACCGATTTAGAATAGGTGCAGTAAATTAGTCAAAAACTGGAACGTTAAACCGTACCTCTTTAAAATGTGGTAAAGGTACGGTTCATGAACCGATTTGGCCCTAAACCAATTCATGCTCACCCCTAATGCTCGTGGCTATGGTCCTTGGATGGTGGTGAACCACCGGAAGAAAACTCCAGCGAAAAAGTCTGGTTCTCACCGAATCAGTCTGGCATGCCGATCTCTCACAACAAAAAGTACCCTGCTCTTCCCAACAGTTCCAACGGGATTGTTCAAACGACTACTAACAAGAAGGAGAAAAGAGTTCAACAGACCAAATGGCAAAGACACTCGGATTAAATTCAATTAACCTTGAAACAGACGCCCTATAAGCTCATAAGGTAATCTCTGGCGAAAATATGTCAAATTTAAAACTAATGCCCATCATTGCAGCTTGGAGGAAATTCTTGATGCAGTTCAAAAGAATGAACTTCAGACATATCTTTCGAGAATCAAATGTGGTCGTTGATATCATGACGATTAACCAGCGTCATGTTTTTGACCTCCATACGTCACCTCCGAAGGAAACTACTAACGTGCTCTGTAAGGAAATTAGAGATGAGGAGAGAAAGATGAGCTCAAAGCAATATAGAGAGAAAACTTCATCTTAGATTGCTTCAAACTTAAGGATTACAAGAGGAGTCTAAGGCTATATATAGTGATATCTAGGTAACATTAGAACTACCTAGAATACACTAGATCATACATCCTAACATTCCCCTTACTAGTTAACCTTGTAAAGCATTTAAAAACAAAACAACAACAAAAACTTAAAAATTCTGCTGAATCTTCATGGTTGTACTGCTGAAGCACAGGTTGACCACTACTGCTGCACTGACTGGCTGAGGCACGGATGAAGCACGACTGAAGCACGACTGAAGCACGACTGGTCCACTGGACGACTGAAGCACTACTGAGACACAACTGGTGCACTGGAGCTGCATTATGTTTGCACAAGAACAATCACAGGTCTGCTTGCTTTGACATCTTAAACGAACGAACACAGGTCTGTTTAAGAATGATCTAGTTGCTGTGAAGTCGGTTTTGGATCTACGAACTTTGAGACTCCTCGATTGCTCGATTTTGCGAGATCTTGAGCCTCATGTCTCGCAGTCCTCACGTCCATGCATAGTGCAACTCAAATCACTAAACTGCTGCAGAATTCTTCAAGTAACAACTCAAATCATGTCCATGTCTGCTCAGTTTGACATCGATTCTTCCATCCGAACACAAGCACGTAGGTTGCCGAGACAGACGAACAACAAAGGAAACAAAAACAATGCCGCCATGGTCATGTCCGTGGTGCCTTCTTGGTCATCCATCGTGATCATACCATTTTAGGCTTAAACAAAAAACAGAAGAAACCGTATGCTCGGAACTCAAACTTGCTTGCAAAGGTCGAAGTAATCTCATCAAACCCTTGAGACATGAATCAACTCCTAAATCTCAAAAACAACATGAAGCACAGGTCTAGAAACACAGCCATAACAACGTATCAGCTCAGTAACACCAGCATCATCACAGCAATTGATCGGCTCAGCAACACATCAACAGAATTATACTTCAGCTCTGTATCACCAGAATATGTTTCATTCTGTTTCATTCATATTATCTCAGTATCTCACAGTAAAACAACATTCTGTTTCACCAGAATTCTGTTTCACCAGAATTCTGTCTCACGATGTCCTTACAAAACAGCATTCTGTCTCACCAGAATATCTCAGTAAAACAGTAGAATATCTGTTTCACAGCAGCATCTCACAGAGCATCTTCAACCACAGTCACTGAAGATCACAGCCAGTGAAAATGGAGACACAAGATCGCAGCCATAGTACACCAGAATAGGTTCAGCAACTCACGACAGCAAAAATAATCAGCTAATCTCAGCAGCATATCAGGACAGAATCTCCAGATCGCATCTCAGCATCAAAACAGAATGCAGCAGTGGCATAATGACATGAACAGAGTGCAACAGAGCAACGCTTTAACAGACCAAATCAACAGAACGGCAGAATCGCAATCGCAATCGCAATCGACAATGAGATGAAACGAACAGCATCACAATGAGAATCATAAAGAATCATCTTATCTGAACCTAGGATCTTGCAACTGGAAGGATTCGCAGGAAGGAATCGATCGGTTCGCTGAACTGAAATGAAGAACTCATGCGTTGATGCGTTTTCAGAATTGACGGAAGAACTGCTTGTACCTGATCTCAATTGGCTTGGAATCAATCGATTCCTTCTCATCTGAATGTGTTGAAGGTGAAGGCTGCTTGATTCGACCAAGTATGCTGCTATAATTGGCTCGATTTTGAAGATGCTGGCCGCGCGGGAAGAAGCTGCAGAGCAAGGAAGATTTCCAACGGAATTTCCAACGGCAATTTGCAACGAAATCCAGATTCAGTCCCTGATCTTGTAGCTCTGATACCATGTAAGGAAATTAGAGATGAGGAGAGAAAGATGAGCTCAAAGCAATATAGAGAGAAAACTTCATCTTAGATTGCTTCAAACTTAAGGATTACAAGAGGAGTCTAAGGCTATATATAGTGATATCTAGGTAACATTAGAACTACCTAGAATACACTAGATCATACATCCTAACATGCTTTGTAAATACGTTGTTGGTTTTTCATTTCCGAGAATTGTTAAAGCTAGCTAGTTTTGTTTTTGTAGCGGTTTATTCCATAATTATCAAAAAAATGACAATTCTATTTTGGAGAATAGGGTTCATCAAAAAGGAAAAGACAATTTGTCAATTTTCGGTTCGGGATTTAGGAGTTTTTCGGGTTCTGAACATCAAGGAGCTTTAACTCAGTAACACTATAAATGAAGTTGCCCCATTTAGCTCTAATTCGTATGAAGCCCAAAAAGATATTATCTTTCCTAAATTGATATCTTTAGGTGACAAAAGGTTGAGAGGAGGCTAAGGTCATGTCCTCCCTCCATGTGGCAAATTGAAGGGCCATCTAGATGGTAAAGCTGTGGTGGTTTCTCACAATGGAGAAAAAGAGTTGACTAAGGAAAAAATTTCAATTTCTTTGTTGGAGGAGGTGACTCAAGGTACGGTGGAAGACATTTTCATCCAAGTCAGCGACAACATGAGATAGGGAAAGTCCAGAGAAAACGGAACCCAATGTCAGTCAAACCCTAGTCAAGAGTCGATGCAAAGGCTAAATATCCAAAGATCAAGAAGGATGGAGGTGGAAGTGAACGATGAGAATCGGGAAAGGCAAAGGAATCGTTCACCTTCACGAGTCTTTGCTTCGTCACACTTCCCAACCCAAGGAGGAGGGCAGTAATTCCTCCCCTCTTTGTTTTCCATGATTAGTACAACTAATATTGATTTAAGGGATGCTAGGAGTGTTCTCAATTTATCGTGTCCTGCGATAAATTTCAACTTGAGTATTTTGTTTTGGTATTGTAGGGGTCTAGGTAGCAGATTAACTATCCGTTCAATTTCTTACCTTTCTCGCATATATAATCCTAACATTGTTATTCTTACGGAATCTATGATTAGAGGGCACAAGTTGATAACCCAAGTCAAGAAACTCCCATTTGACAACTTTAAATCGTTTGATGCTTTAGTTTTGAGCGGGGGAATTCTCATCTTGTGGAACTCTAACTGCATGGATCTCCATCTTCTTGGTTCATCTGAGCACGAAATTCACGTGATTATAAAGGTGCCTCTGTTAAATTTCTCTTGGGTTATCTCGACTATCTATGCTAGTGTATATATTGTTGAAAGGCTCATTCTTTGGCAAAATTTTAAAAATATTGTTGATAACATGAATTTGCCATGGGTCATGTTGGGTGATTTCATTGACATTACTAGCCAACTAGACAAAAAGGGAAGGATTAAATTTAACATGAATCAATCAAATTATTTCATTGACATGCTTAATTATTGATCTAGGTTTACGTGGGCTAAAATGTGTAAAATGATCAATTAGTTCAACAAAGGTTGGATAGAATTGTTGTTAATCCGGACTGACTTATTAAATTTCCTGATGTTATAGTCTTGTACCTCTCTCGGATAAGTCTGATCAGTGTCTGATTCTTCTCTCCTTAAATGGTAACAACAATGAGTGTAATGTCAGACCTTTTAGATTAGAAACTATGTGGCTAGATCACCTTGATTTTAAAAACCTGGTGGTTAACACTTGGGCTTCTGCCAGGAATAATCAGCAGCAGACTACTACCATTTTCCCGAATAGGGCAAGGGAATGGAATAAGCATAATTTTGGTGATATCTTCATTAGAAAACAGAAAGTCCTTGATCAACTTGACGATGCTCAAAGAAATCTATCTTTTAATTTGGAGCCTTTTTGGCTTCCTCATGAAACTGTTTTAAAACATGAGTATCTTGAGATTTTAAACCAAGAAGAAAAATATTGGGCTATAAAATCTAGAACAAAATGGATTTCGAATGGGGATAGAAACACTAAATTCTACCATGTCACCACTTTCATGAGGAGAAACATAGCAAAAATCAAGATGATTAAAGGGAATAAAGGGATTTGGATATCTGACCCGATCCTTATAAAGCTTCAATTTCATGAATTTTTTGTGAAGTTGTTCTCGTCGAGTAAAGTGTATGTGCCCTTTGATTCTGATTTCTTTTTTAATTCGCTCAATGTGTTGTCTTCCCATATGAGCAGAAAACTTGCTTGCAAAGTCTCTGTTGATGAAATAAAAAAGGCTCTTGACTCTCTGAGCCCGACAAAATCCTCGAGTCCTAATGGTTTACATTTTATTTTTTATCAAAAAAACTGGGACATTCTTGGAGATTCTGTATGTTCTCTTATCAATAAAGTTTTTTTGGAAAATAAACTTCCAAAGAACCTTAATGATACTTTTATTTCTTTGATCCCAAAGACGAACAGCCCTAGCTTTGTTAATCAATTTCGCCTCATCAGTCTCTGCAACACGGTTTACAAATTGATCTCTAAAGTGATTGTCAATAGAATGAGACTGCTAATGGAGCACCTTATTTCCCCTTTTCAAGATAGTTTTATTTCTGGTCGGAGATCTGTTGATAATGTGGTTATTCTTTGTGAAATTATTTATTCCCTAAAAAAAAAGGAAGTCTGCTTTGATGGTTATTAAACTCGATATGGAAAAAGATTATGATAGACTTGAACATGGTTTTATCTTCAAAACTCTCCTTCATTTCAAATTTCCTATGGATCTTGCTAAAGTTATTTTGGAGTGTGTTTCATCTACCTCTGTTTCGGTCTTATTGAACGGGGGTAAATTAGACGCTTTCTCCCCTCTAGGGGTCTTCGTCAAGGAGACCCCCTCTCCCCTTACTTATTTATCTTGTACATGGATTATCTAAATTTTCTTATTAAGGAGGAAACAAAATCAGGTAACTGGATTCCGATAAAACTTGGTAGGGGCTCTGTGACTCTTTCTCATCTCCTGTTCGTCGATGACCTTATTCTGTTAAAAGTGGCAACATCAAACAATTGGCATACCATGAACAGAATTTTGGGTACCTTTTGCGACATCTCATGACAAAATGTCAACCTTGGTAAGTCTCAAGTGGTTTTCTCCAAGAAATTGCCTGACACCTCAGCCACCAGTTTGGCTAGTATTTTGGGTTTAAAGAAAGTTCAAAATCTGGAATCGTATGTAGGACTCTCGATGAACTTATCTAACACAGATAAACTTCTTTTAGATTTATTTTGGATAAAATCAGGAGGAAATTGTCAGGTTGGAGGTCAAAATTGTTGTTTATGGCAGGCAAGAATGTTCTTATCCACTATATGATGTCATCAGTTCCTTCCTATATCATGCAGTGTACTCTCCTTCTTTTTTCAACTTGCAAGGAATTGGATAGGATGAATAGAAACTTCTTGTTGGGTTCGTCTAATAAAAAATAAAGTTACATTCCTTGAATTGGAATTCAGTTACCCTTCCAAATCAGTATGGGGGATTGAATATTCCGTTTTCAAGAGAAAGAAATATGGCATTTCTTGCGAATTTTGCTTGGAGAAGCGAGACTTTTTCGGGTCCTTGGGCTAAGATTCTGAAATACAAATACTTGAATTCGAATAGGAAACACCCAAGAATGAGTTCTCCGAATTGGAAAGATCTAGTTCATGGTAGAAATTCTTTGGAGAAGGGAATGGGTTGGGTAATTGGGGACAGTTCCAATATTCGATTTTGGTTTAATAACTGATTGGGTCATTCAAATCGTAGATCCTTAATCAGTGGTCCTATACCCATTGTTGAGGATAATCTGAAAGTTAAAGACTTGATTCGACAATCGGGACAGTGGGACTTCTCACAAATTTCTTTTCATCTGCCTGATAATATTATAAAATAAAATGTCTAGGGCATCCCAGAAGTACTACCATGGCCATGCCGGATAGGAAAGTTGTGATGGGAGATCCTATCAGGATACCATCAGTTTTCGTTGTTCACCACTTCATAAAGAGGAATAAAGTTCAAAGTCATGATATTGCATCTAAAAATTGGGAATGGATTTGAAAATGCGACTCAATTCCTCTAATTAAATTCTTCATCCGACTCAGCAACCATGAAAAACTTTCCTCGGCTAGCATGCTGCATAGGAGGGGCAGTAACATCAGTCCTATGTGCAAAATTTGTGACATTCATGTGAAATATACAATGCACATCTTGCGTGATTGCTTCATTGCCAGAAAAGTGTGGTCAGAAATTGTAATCCCTAGGCATTTTACTGATTTCTTTGTGTATAACCTTTTAATTGGTTGGAAAAGAATTGCAGGAGTTATTACCCCATGTGAAAGGGATCGACTAGCGGTTTATCTTGTCATTAACAATTTGGTTCCTTTGGAAGAATAGGAATTCTTATATTTTTAATGATCCTCGTGTAACTATTGATGTTTCTAATTTATCATTCTCTCAAGCTAAGGAAATTTTGGAAGTCAGTAGAAACAAAAGTGTATTTCATAGAAGCGTGAATATTTGTGTGGGTTGGACTACTCCAACCCAAGGATGGATAAAACTAAACTCAGATGGATATGCTCTGGGTAACCCGGGTCCGACAGGGGGGACAAGTGTCTTAAGAAATGAATGGGGTGGTTGGATTAAAGGATATCAAAGGTGGATCGGAATCACAAACAGTCTTGTGGCGGAGCTTTGAGCGATCGAGGATGGTTTAACTATTGCAACTAATATGGGGGTGCAAGCTTTACATGTAGAATCTGACGAACAGGAAACAATTAATCTTATAGTAGAGGATAAAAATTTTGATAGACCTCGTATGCCTCTAATTCTTGATTGCAGGAAATTACTTTTGGATTTCAAGAAGTTCAAAATTCGACATGAGTTTCGAGAAGCAAATGGAGTAGCAGATGCTAAGGCAAAAGAAGCAGTCAGGGAGGCTGAAGCCATTAGCCCCTAGGCCTCCGCTTAACCCCCTGCTGCCTAATTATGATGAGAACAAATAATGCAAGTCTCACCAGATGAAGGGACATAACATTGACGGTTGCATCCGCCTTCACCATGACGTCCAGGATCTCATCGACAGATGATATATTCTTGACCATTCCAACTGTGCCGCCTAATGTTGACAAAAACCCTCTCCCTAATCATCCTACAAAACGGATATTCATGATCTCGGCTAAGCCGCCCCCGATTTGATGTCGAAAATGGAGCTTATTGAGAGGAGAACGTAATGGGAATGAGTTTTTGGAATCGGGTCGCTCAGGAAAGTTGCGACAGTGACACTGATGGTAGCAATGTTATAGTCTGGCATGTGAGTGACGGAAGGAGGAAGTTGGAGATGAACCGGGAAGATTTTTGGACTGAGGCTATGAACAAGTGTTCCTCCTCGTTAGAGGAAGTCGAGGGGTTGACGAGAAGTGGTAGAGTCTACAAGGGGCCTGAATTTCGTGAGGAGGTTGAGAAAGTCAACTTATGGGAAGATGGAAAAACTCTTCCAAGTTCTTTTGAACCCCTCCCCTCTCCCTTCAGATGTGTTTAATTTTCTCTTATTTGATGGAGCTGGACGCACAATTAATAGAGTTGTCCATTATTGTGTAAATTATACATTTGTAGTTGTTATTTCTTATTTACTTACCAAAAACAAATATTTTGGATAAAATTATATAAAAATTCTACTAAAACATACAATATTTTACAAATATGAAACTATCTCTAAACAAATATTTTTATTTCAAAACTGTGTCTCGTGACGTACACGGTCTTCTTAAGACAATTTCGTCTCTCTCACTGTAATAGGTTCGTGTAAGAGGATAATTGAGACGATTACCTCCCAGGATAACACAGTATCGGTAAGGTGAAACAAACACGGTGTTTTCCTTAAACGAATTGAATAATATATGAACTCTGACTTCGACGGAAATTCGTATGTAAACTTGAACACGCCAAACTTAGAGCAACTTCTCAAATGAAAATTTTGGATTTTTTTTTGTGTTAGAAATGAGAAGAAGCAACCCTATTTCTAGGGTTTAAGGGTCCTCAAAGTCATTAAGGCTATCCTTAATTACTTTGTAACCCTAAAATAAATTTACAAAACTTAAAAATAATTCACATAAAATCAAAAATTACGCAACATGAAAATTCCAATAATCACAAATAATTAATTTATTAGCTGTCAGGGAAAAAAATCGAGTCGAGTTAGGCCCTTGGGGGCGCGATAGAACTTTTCTTCTAGCAAGTTATTACACTGGAATAAAGCATAACACAATATACCAACCAAAAAACTAAGAAATGGTAGGTGTGAGATTGCATGATATATTTTTTCCTCTCAATTCGTCATTCAAACAAAATTGGGAAAATTAAATAAATTTGGATTTGGCGAAATTCTGGCCCAAAAGGCCAACAATCCCCCATAGGAATGGAGAAATGTGATTTCTTCTAGCAATTCGTTACACTTGAATAAATCATAACACATTATATATCAACCAATAAATTGTCAGTGTGGGATTGCATGATATACGTTTTTCTCTCAATTTGCCATTCAAGCAAAATTGGAGGAAAAAATATATTTGGGTCTCGACAAACTCTAGCCCAAAAGGCCAACAATCCTCCACATGAATTTAGAAGTGTGAGAGTTTCTAGACGCTCTATACTCGCGATAAGAGTTTAATGCTCGACACGTGCATAGGATAGGTAGGTGTTACCCTTTAAACTTTCCATTGTGAAGTTACATCTACTCTACTAGCTAGTCAGTAGACGTGATGTCCTTAAACTGTTTGTTGTTGGTGTAAATTATGACATACCCCACACAAGTATCTTCCTAGCATTGTTCAGTTTATGGTCGTTTTAACCATGGAATTGTCTGGTTCTGCAAGCATTTCTAAAAATTGTGCCCTCAGCAATTCCTTTCAAAGCGGTCCATCTTCTCACTTGCATATGTGATTCCTTATCTCAAGTGTTACTTCAACACTTTATTGAGATTTTTACATTTTTAAATCATTAAAAATATTTTCTTAATCACATTCACTATCATCAATGTTTGTCATCATAGGAATGGACACAAGATATAAATTCCCTACAATGTTCTAAAGAGTGATTAAGTTGTCCATTTGAACCTAGATGTTGGGATCTCCGATCAATTAGGTTGGGATTTCCTTCTCAAAAGTGTTTACTGCACGAGCTTTAGCCCCTTTCCTCTCGATGATTGCTCAACGTGCTCTTTATTTAACATTTTGGTTAACAGGTTCGCTATATTATCCTTCGATTTAAAATCGATCGTGATAATTCCAGTCGAGAGCAATTATCTAATGGAATTATGTTTTTAAATAATGGGTCTAAACTTACCATTACATATGACTTTGTCCCCTTCCAATTTTAGATTGACTATTGCAATGTATGTTCATTGTAGGTACTGGTCTTGGCCACCTAAGAATATCCTCAAGAAAACGGTGTATTCATTCAACATCTTCAAGGCATTTATCTAGTGTTATAAACTCATACTTCATGGTGGATTTGGCTATGATTGTTTGCTTTGACGATTTCCATGATACAACTGCACCCCCTAGGGGGTGAACACGAATCCACTTGTGGAGTTCGAGTCTCTTGATGCAAATATCCAATTAGCATCACTATATCATTTTATAGCAGTTGAATATCTCATATAATGCAAGCCATAACTACAAGTATATCTCAACTGCCTGAGTAATATCTTGGTTTCATCTCAATGATCAATAATTGGATTACTCGTATATTTACTCAACACACCAACAATGTGTATTGTATCATGTCTAGTACATGTCATCAAGTACATGACACTTCCTATGACCCTAGCGTACTCCAGTGGAGAAACACTTTCTCTTGTATTTTTTGAAGATAAAAAACTTATTTGAATATATTGGAGTACATACCTCTTTTTTGTCAACCTTGCTTATTTTTTCTAATATCTTATCGATATAATGAAATTAGCATAGAGCAATTTCTTGTGATGTCTGATTAATCTTAATTCCAAGACTTACATAAAAAAAAAACATATCTTTCATGTCAAAACTCAAATTCAGCATATCATTAGTAGATTTAATCATTTTATCGTTACTCCCAATTATAAACGTGTCATCAACGTAAAGACACAAAATGACATAACTTTCATCTGTATTTTTCATGTAGATGCATTTGTCACATTTATTTATTTTAAATCCATTTTCTAGGATAACAATGTTAAATTTCTGATGCCACTATTTCGATGTATATTTCAGGTCGTACATTGATTTCACTAGTTTACCGACATTCTTTTCTTACTCTAGCGCAATAAAGCCCTCATGTTATTCCACCGTTATTGCGAGTATCATCCTTTTGGATGTTTTTCTCGTGATCGAAGAATAAGTGTCAAAGTAATCAAGGACTTCTTTTTTATTGTAACCCTTAATTAAAAGTATAGTCTTATACTTGTCAAGAGAGTCTAGCCTCTCATTCCTGGTCCCACAACTGACTTTGAATATATAGAAATATTGCCCCGCATATCTCGAACACATATTCTACAAAGATTCTATAAGGCATCTACAATAATGCATCATAACCGTACTATATGTTATCCTTATATCCACAACGGTAAAATATTTACACATATTCATTTACCAAAAATGGTTTGGTCTTCCATCCCAATAAATACTCATGTTTTACATACATTATACACACTCTGAGTTCATATATACAAGTGTACACATTTAAGCATCAGAGTGGGACCTAGAGGAAACCCCTATGTTTCACTCCCCTTCTTGCAGGTTCATCAGAGCTCCGTCGAATGTCCATAATCATCGTCCAGCTGGCACCCAGATCAGCGTCAACTCAGCACCTGAGAATTCTTGTCCCAACAATATTGGATATTCGTTGTTATATTACTATAAAAATATCATATGAAACCACACAACACAATTTTTTCTATTATTATTTTATTTTAATACCTATAAATATATTTATTGAATATAATTTTTTATTTAGTATCATAATTTAAGAAAAATAACTTTTTATACAGTATTATAATTTAAAAATTATTTTTTTTGTTTCTACTAAAATATATAGGAATAACTTTCTAATAATACATGTATTTCTAATTACATCAATTATTGAAATAGGAAACTGATTTATGTTTTGCGTAGAATATACAAAATTTGTATGTATTATTGTTTGAATAAATTATAATGATTTATCAAGATATAATCCTAAAAATACCAATTGTTATTAATATGGTATTATAGTTTTCAACTCAATTTATAAGGTGTATAACATTTGTATTAATATTAATATTTATGTATTATATTTTTTTTCACTGCCAATATTTTGAATCTAACATATTATAATGATATTTTTTTTACACTTCTGGAAAGTTATATTAAGAAGTTATATATGTATTATCTATCTATTTATATATTGATTTGGCTTAATACCTTATAATCTGGATAAATAAGATTTTTGTAATATTTTCTACATATTATAATTAAAAATAAGTTTCTCTAATTTGTTGATGTCGAAACTCTAGTAGTCACTTCTAAGTGATTTTCCACATAACTTAATTTAAACTTCTACAAGTTATATGTTTGTTTTAAGTCTCATTTTTGATAAAATTAATTGTTTGTAACTTAATCACTCTAATTATTTTAGTGTCATATTACATATTATAATATTATTATTTTTATATACAAAGTTGTAGGGAAACAATTTATATAAATTTGTAATTTTAATATATATATATATATATTTTTTAGATAAATTTATTACTAAGGAAATAAATAAATATTATATATATGTATATTAAAGTCAATAATATTATATTTTATTAAAAGTTATTATGTGCATAATTTTTGTAATATTGTTAAAATTTACCTTGATATTATTATTAGTTCACGTGTTCAATTTTATATTAAAAATGAAATTATAATAAAGTCTGTGATGTTTGTTAGGCTTGTCCAAATGAACGGGTTCAGACGAACTGGTCTGGAACTGGTTTGGTTCGAACCGGTTCAGCCGAACTAGTTCGAAAACCAGACCAGTGTTTTAGCATTCAAATAGAACAGTTCAAAATAATACCAAAAATCCAGTTCGAATCGGTTCGACTCGACTCGTTTTTTGATATTGGTTTATACTTAAACTTAAATCAAGCCACTTTAAATTAAGCCGGTCTGATAAACCAAACCAGTCTAGTCTCCAGACCATTGGTCTGTCTCTCACGGGTCGTGAGTCACGGCTCACCTCAGTCTCAGACTCTCAAATGAGTCAAATGACAAATGAAAATGAAAATGAAATCTCTAGTCTTCAACGCAACCATAAATCCACACAACGACATCTCCCATTCATCGTCGAGGACGACGACGGACTCCAGGTAGGGGTGAAATTAAAATCTGGTTGGTCCGAAAAACCGATAATAATCGGTCCGAACCGGACCAAAAAAACGATCCGAAAATACATGGTTCGGTTTATGGACGGGTTTTTTCTTTGTTTCAGATTTTCGGTCCGGTTCAGTCTTTGGGTTTAAAAAACCATGGGGTCCGGTCCGACCGAATTGATTATATATAATATATTTATTATTAATTAATATGAAACATTGTGCACATATACCAACTTTTTCATTCATCCAATAGTCAAAACTTGTTTTTTTCAACTTTCAAGAGTGAACATGTTTTCAAAAGTCTCAACTTTTCATCTTTCCCATGCCACCCATCAATTTTTCTTTTCTTCTCCCTAAGCTAACCCTCCTTAGTATTTATGAAACACCTAGTATTTATTTTTTCGGTTTAAACCGAAAATCCGGTCCGAAAATCCGAAATCCGAATGGACGGTTTATTTTCCCTTATACGGTCTTTTGGTCGGATTTTTTTTTGAAGAAAATCCGGTCCGAAAATATAGGACCCCGACCGAAATCGTATAAAAACCAGTCTGACCGGTCCGGTTTCACCCCTAACGCCAGGTACCGCACAGACAGTTATTGTGCTTTCGGTGAAATTGATTTGCCTAGCTGATCTCCTGATTGGTTTCTAGGTTTTCACGGACAGAACCAACCAAATATTTGTTGGATTCGTGGTTGATTTAGCGAGTGTTGGAGGCGTAATCGGAAAGGTTCAACAGTTCCATCTGTCTCTTTTCATCTACAACCATTCAGGATTTCACCATTCCCTTACACAATATTCAACTATGCAATAGTAGTGACAACCCTTCGGTTCTGGCCATACTTTTGGGGATCTATTGCTGGAATGGTACCTGAAGCCTTCATATATATTTACAGGTACATTTTTCTCGAATCGTAACCCACTCTTTTCCTATTTTATCATATTTTAAATTCTAGTTCTGACATCATTCTTTTTTAGAGAATTATTTTATAAGCAATGCTACAAATTAAGAAACTTAGGGTGAAATTCAATGAGGAAGTTAATTTATTTTTACCATTTCAGGAAATTATCGAGTATCCGACTCAAACACTTATTCCTTTAAACGATTATCTTCACTTTCTCATTATTTCCACTCTTTAAGTTTAAATTGTTAGTAGATTTGAAGACATTGGTATGTTTGTATTGTATTGTATGTTTTAGTTTCAGTAGTTTCAGACAATGAACATGATGTTCAACAGTTTCAGTTTCAGACAATCAGACTTTGGTATTTGGTAAGTTTCAGTTTCAGCACTTTGACAATGAACAAGTCTTGAATTCTTGATGTATTGATGTATTTGTTGGATGTTGTATGTATTGATGTATTTTGTTGGAGTTGGAGTGGGATGTTGTTGGAGTTGGAGTGGGATGCTGTAAGTATATGTATTCAGTTTCAATTTCAGCAGTTTTTTGGCCGGTTCAGTTCCGGTTTGAACCGGACCGGCTCTTAACCAACATTATTATAAAAAAACATACCAAAATAGTTCGAACCAGTTCTGAATCGGTTCGAACCAGACCAGTTCTTTTTGCCATAAACCAAACCAGTTTTTTTAGAAACAGAATAAAGTACTGGTTTTTTGCAAACCAGACCAGTTCAGTTCTGAACCGGTTCGACCCCGAAGCGGTTCATGAACAAGCCTAATGTTTGTTAATTTTTCTATTTAATTTATAATAGAAACTTTTTATATGTACATACTTGACATTCGTAAAATATTTCATAAAAAAAATTATCATGTATTTTAGTATTACACAATTCTACTACATAAAAAATATAAATATACAGGTGAAATAAAAAGAATTAATTAAGATTGTGTAACTTCTCTTGAAAATGAATGGGGAATCTTAGAGGATTTTGAAGTGACTTACATGACAAGTAATAATTGTATATTTGTCATGTGTCAATTAAAATTGATTAATTTGACATTAGGAGTAAGAAAATACAATAAAAAACTTACTTGTCATAATTGCATACATTTTAGTCATTTTCTTTCAAATAAACATTAACCTAAATTAATTATTAAAATAAACAAACAAATTCAGAAAGTACAACTCTAATGAGAAGTGTATTTGTGAGATGAAAGTTTCGATCAAGCCCTCCCAATAATAAATGATAATATACTAGATATCTACTTTCACTTTGTGTAGTTAATAATATATTTTATTTCTTAAGATGTATTATTTTTATATATAATATAAGTTATTTTTTTAGTACATAGTATAACACTTATTTTAATTGAATATAGATTAAAATAATTTTTTAAAAATGTTTACTGTTATAAACTTTAAAAAGTTATTTTTAAGTGAATATACCTTATAATATTTTTTTTAATCTCATTATTAAATGTTTGAATTGTTCACGGTAAAAATATTAAAATTACAAAATGCATGAAAAAATTAATTATATAAATAATTAATATTAACAATATAATTTTAATATTAATAAAAATTTAATTAATACATGAGTCATTCGATGATCTTATACTTTTTTATTAGATCGGAGAACTTAGATGTTCTTTGAAAATTGTCTGATTCTCTAAAAAACGTCGATTTTGCTCTTCTTTTTTATATTGTTCTTCATTTTCTTTCTCGATTCAAACTTGAAATATGATTTCGGGTTTGAATCGAAAAAAGAAGATTAAGAAAATAAGTTAAAGGGTATTGTAGTCATTTTTATGCTTGATTTTGTAATTGTTCAGTCACATTTTGAAACATAAGTAACTGTTCAACACAAGTTTCAATAGTTCAATTACATGTGTCAAGTAAGTGATTGTTCAAGTAATTTACCTTGTATTTTTTACACTTTGCGTATAACTTTATAATGAGACAGACATTGTACTAAGATGTATTTAGTAGTATATTTTAATATATATATCATCCAAATATTGTATATATGTAAGTTTTTATTTATATATTTTAATACAATATTAATTAATAGGTATAGACAAATACTATATGAATTTCAAATTTCAACCATAGTTATCAAAATCAAACTAACCATCAAATTGAATAAGGGATCAGTTCACCCAGTTCAACATCGATTCAATGAGTCTGACCGCTAAGCATTCAGTGTCTTCTCCTTCATCCCTATTTTTCCTCTCCCTACTAACTTTATTCCTCTTCCCGGTCCCTTTTCCCCCTCTCCCTTCTCCATTCTTTCTCACTTCCTCCCCTTTCACCATTATTTACTAATCTTCTAGATTTTTCACCCCTCTTCCTTTTCCCCCTCCTCCTGCAAGACTGACGCTTCCAAATTTGTCTCTTCCCCTTTCTTTTACTATGGGGTCTCCTCCTCGTCCTCCTTGTCCCTCCTTTTTTTCTTATACTTTTTATTAGATCGGAGAACCGGGCAGTTCTTTGAAAATTGCCCGATTCTCTAAAAACCGGGTAGGATGTTTTTGTAGAATCTCTATATATATATTATTATATTAATTTGGCTAAGTCATGTATAATTGTGACAAGTAAGCTTTTTAATATATTTTCTTATTCCTAATGTCAATTTCATAAATTCTAATTGGTCCATGTCAAACATGTAATTCTCACTCATATGTGGCATGCCATGTAACTTAGTTTAAAATCTTCCAAATTCTCTCATTCATTCTCACAATAAGTTACAAAATTTCATTAATATCTTCTTATTTTCTATGTGCATTTATGTTTTTTCTTAAGTTTATTTTATTTACTAAATTTTATATTTTATGAAAAGCAACAAGATGTATAAATTAAATCTTGTTATTACAATATAATTTAAGATGAAATTAAGAATTATTATGTATATTATATATCAATTTTATGAAAATAATAATCACATGTTAATTTTATGTAGATATTTATAATTATGACATAAAATGTAAGGTATGAAAACATTATAATTAGGGCTGGGCATGAACCGGTTCGAGGCCGAACCGGTTCAGAACCGAACCTTTACCACATTTTAAAACTGGTACGGTTTACCGCTCCAGTTTTTGGCCGCTCCAGATTTTGATCGATTTACCGTACCTGTTATGAACCGGTTCAAAAACCGGTTCAGCCGAACCACTTCATAAAAAAAATAAAAATATTCTCAATGCAGAGAACCAAGTTGTCCATCACTATTGGGTATTGGCCACCATAGCAGAGAACTGCTTTCCGAATGCAGCTCCAGGAAGCACCATCACTTTGTCAGAATCATCAACACCCATTCCCATATCCTTCACCATATACTCTGCAAAGCCACCCGGTCTGAACTCTGAAGTCCTTCTCTATCATTCTCGACCATGCAGCCCCGGAATATACACAGAGTCAGTTGTTCGAATCCTGCAAGTAAGCTGTTCGATGAAATGCCTGATAGACACAGTCACATGGAATTCCATGATTGCTGCTTACATGAGAGAAAAAAAAAAAGCAAAGAAGCTATTCTTATTGTAAATAAGAATAGCTTCAACCACAAAAAAGCAAAATTTCATACTCTTTATGGATCCTTGGAGGATACCATATCGTTCGTCACCATCTATCTAGATGCTCCAATTTTCATGCTATAAGCAGATTTTGACAAAATATAGACCACATGGTGACTTTGTAGATAACTAATTGTCTTTATGGAGGAACAACAGTTACCTCTAGGTGATGGCGAAGGAAGAATTGGATCCTTTTCATTCTTCTCATTAGCAATGTTGCTTGGAATAACCTTCTATTCGACACCACGAAGCGACCATTTACGGGAAAGGCTTCTCTGCAACAGATGCGAGTCGAAATTGAAGAGAGATTCGGCGGCAGATCGCTGGTCTGGTCATTTGCGGATGACATGAGGTGAGAGATTAGGTTTTCGAAAGGCGCAAGGTCGGGGTCGAGTACCATGGCGAGCTGAGCCTGCTGGAGTTGATTGAGCTGGAACTTCAATGCCGACGTTTGAGTACCATGGCGAGACTGAAATCGTTTGAGTCTGAAAGTGGCTTAGTCTGGTCTTAGTGAAACTGTCTTCTGCGTTTTAGTGAATTCAGAATTAGGTCTGGTCTGTGACTCTGGTCTGGTCTGTTAAATATGGTTTGGTTTAGTAGTATATTTAAGGTTAAAACCGGTACAAAAAGTGGTTCGGTTAACCGGTTCTGAACCGGTTTTCTGTACTTCTTCTGAACCGCTCCATATTTTTTCAAAAAAAACGTTTGTTTTGTGAACCGATTCGGCCAAACCGGTTCGAAACCGGTACGGTTCAGGTACGGTTCGGTACGGTTCAGCCGAACCGGTTATTTTTGCCCAACCCTAATTATAATATTAATTTCTTCATACGTTTCTTAGAACTATTTTTATAAAATAATATTTGTATATTCTATTAGAATCAACATATATTACAACATTTAAAAATAATTTATATAATTTATAATTTACCATAACTAATAATAGATGCCATAAAATGAATTTAAAAATCATGAATTAGTATCATATTCATAATTGGTTAAATTTGTTTTTTTATCTACTCGTTTATATTCAAATATGTTTATAAAATATAAAATTGTTGTATTGTATAATATTATAAAAATATCTATCTATATCTATATCTATATCTATATCTATATATTAATTTGGCTAAGTTAAGTAAAATTGTGACAAGTAAGCTTTTTAAGACATTTTCTCATTCCTAATGTCAATTTCATAACTTTTAATTGGTCCATGTCAAACATGTAATTCTCACTCATATGTGGCATGCCATGTAACTTAGTTTAAAATCTTCCAAACTCTCTCATTCATGCTCACAATAAGTTACAAAATTTCATTAATATCTTCTTATTTTCTATGTGCATTTATGATTTTTCTTAAGTTTATTTTATTTACTAAATTTTATATTTTATGAAAAGCAACAAGATGTATAAATTAAATCTTTTTATTACAAGATAATTTAAGATGAAATTAAGGATTATTATGTATATTATATATCGATTTTATGAAAATAATAATCACATGTTAATTTCATGTAGATATTTATAATTATGCCATCAAATTTAAGGTATGAAAAAATTATAATATTAATTTCTTCATACTTTTCTTAGAACTATTTTTATAAAATATCATTGTTATATTCTATTAGAATCAACATATATTACAAATTTTAAAAATGATTTATTTAATTGATAATTTACCATAACTAATAATAGATGTCATAAAATGAATTTTAAAATCATTAATTAACATCATATTCATATTTGGTTAATTTTTTTTATTATCTATTCATTTATTTTCAATTATGTTTATAAAATATAAAAGTGATATATTGTATAATATTATAAAAATATATGTATCTCTCTCCCTCTCTCTATATATCTATATGTATCTATCTATATTATTTTGGTTAAATCACATACAATGTTGACAAATAAACTTTTTGTTGTATTTTCTCACTCCTAATGCTAAATTAACATCTTCTAATTGGTCCATGTAAAACATAAATTTCTCATTCCTAGGTGGTATACCACGTAAATCACTTTAAAATCCTTCAAAGTCTCTCATTCATTCTCAAGATAAGTTACAAAACTCATATAATTTATTTTTATGTTACATTAGTAATTATGATTTTTCATTAAATATATTTTATGAAGTGAAATTTATATAATAATAAATACATAATATTATATTTTATGAATATCAAGTATGCACATATTAAAATTTACTTTTACAAATTAAAATATCGATTAATTAAGGATCATTTCATATATCACATAATACTCTTATTAAACTTACAACAATGAACTTTTAAAAAAATTATTATAGTGTATATTTACTGAACATAATAACTTTTTAAACCTTATTACAGTAAACTAATTATTTTATTTTTTAAAATTATTTTACATATTCATTTAAAAATAATTTAAATATGTTATACTATGTAACATAAAAAAATAACTTATATTAAATATAAAAACAAACATACTACTAATTGCGGAAAGCGCCAGACAAATATATATAGTAGAAAATCTTTTATCTAGAATAAAAAAGTAGAAGCACAGTGCTTTAAAGCATCCTAGATACCCCTCACAAATTTTGATGAGGAAAATTGCAATTAATAGTGAACATAAACAAAATTAAACGGTTAGGTTCCGGTTCCAAATTTAAATACCCTGTTATATACTGGGTAAGTTCCGGGAACCCCTAAATTTACAGGGTACCCGAAACCGCTAACCCCTAACAAAGAGGGATTGATTTTCTATACAACGTAAAGTTTGAGGACAAACTTACCAAAGGGTCAAGTTCCATAAGGCCGTTAACATTTCCACAAACAGTTACAGCCCAATAGAGCACGGCCACGATTACATACCACGGTTACGTGTCCGCTTTAGATGTTTATCATGTTTACCGTCAACACCAGTTTTATCAGATCAAGACCCCGCATAGCAAAACCCTAGCAGAAGACGGCGTCATCACTTTTCCTTGCGTCTCTCGTCAGCTGCAGCCGTCTCTGCTTTCGCATCTTCTGGGAGCAAAAATGAAGGTTTGTTCTCTGTCAACTATCTCTACTCCAGTGAGAAGCCATAATGTAGCTCTTGATTTGGTTCTGACAGTCTTCAATTGGATCTTTTGCAGTTCAACATCGCAAATCCGACGACTGGGTGCCAGAAGAAGCTCGAAATTGACTAGATGACCTCAAGCTGTTAGTTTCTCTCCTTGTTTCTACTTCTCTCTCTCTATCCATCGTGATTGCAATTATCATAATTTCTTCTGATTTTATGTATTTAGAGCATTATCCACTAGAAACATACATTCCCTTAATATTTGCCTAATTCCATAAAAATTGTATTTGATGATATTCTTGTGTGGTATTCAAGATGTGATGATTTTTAAATCATGGCATGAACTAATATTTATAAGTTTGTCTCGTTGGATATACTCCTCTAGCAGAAACTTAGTCCGAGTGTACTCTATTTTAACATTCCTCCAGACTTGCCCGATCTCATGTTGTCGTCGACTTGGATGAAACAGTCTTCCACCGTACCTTGAGTCACTTCCTCCAACAAAGAAACCGAAACTTTTTCCTTAGTAAACTCTTCTTCACCATTGTTAGAAACCACCGCAGCTTTAACAGATCTAGATGGCCCTTCAATTTGCCACATGGAGGGACGACAGGACTTTAGCCTCCTCTCAACCTTTTGTCACCTAAAGATCAATTTAGGAAAGATAATATCTTTTTGGGCTTCATACGAATTAGAGCTAAATGGACCAACTTCATTTATAGTGTTATTGAGTTGAAGCTCCTTGATGTTCGGAACCCGAGAAGCTCCTAAATCCCGAATTGAAAATTGACAAATTGTCTTTTCCGTTTTGCTGAACCCTATTCTCCAAAATAGAATTGTCGGTCTGCTGAACTCTCTTATCCTTCTTGTCAGTAGCCGTTCGAACAATCCCGTTGGGAGGAGCAGGGTACTTTTTGTTGTCAGAGATCGGTGTGCCAAACTGATTCCGTGAGAACCAGTCTTTTTCGCCGGAGTATTCTTTCGATGGTTCACCGCCATCCAATCCATGAGCATTCTTCACCCCTCCATGGACAAAAGTCGAACCAAACAAATCCCTATCGCCGAGAACTTGTTTCAGGTTTGCACAATTAACACCGATCTCTTGAGAAATTTCCATCATCCCCCTATCCTGATTTCATAGTGAGATTTCTGAACACAATTTTGCCCATGGTGCCCCACCATCCCACATGCGAAACATATGGTATTAATACTTTCATAGACTAACAACATGTTCTTTTTGCGGAATAGGAATGGAATCGGTGATACAGATTTCGTATGAAATTGTTCTTTTCGCAGAATTAAAAAATCTTGGCTTACTGAATCCTAGAGGGCTAGTGTTAGACATTTTGGGCAAAAAACTCGGATTTCCTAAGCCTAGTGCGCTCGTAATCCGAAATAGGTGCCCAAATGACTGTTTTGCCCTCATTAACTTTTCATATTGACCGAACTACCCTCACTTTATTTCTCCTTCTCCTTCTTGACCGAGTTGCTCTCCTTCTTCAATCCACGTTGGGAATGCTCTGGGTTCATCCAAGCTTCAGGTACGACTTCTGGGTTCGATCGAACTGTTTATTAATTTCCTACTGCTTGTTCATCCTTGTTCATACCTCGCGATTTCGAACCCAGAAATTGCGATTCTGTGTTCGGACAGAACCCAAAATCGTGTTTAAGAATTAAGGTGTGTGTGGTTCTGTTCGAAATGCTGTTTAGAAATGCTGAACACGATTTAGGATTAAGGTGGGTGTTGTTTAGAGATGCTTGGTTATGCTGAATCTGCAGTTCAATTATGCTGAATTGCAGGGTATATCTGCAGTTCAATTAGATAGCTAGTTTTATAAGTAGTTAATGTAGTTTTGTTCTGAATTAAGTTGTTGCAATCTTGATTGGGTTGGATTGGATTGCAGTCTGTTTATGATAAGAACGTGTTCAGCTTAGACGACCCAATGGGGTAAGCTGAGTTTGAGATTGGATCGTTGTTGGAAGGCCTAAGGATGCACTTTATCAATTAGTGAATGCAATTAGCAAGAGACTTCAATTCAATCTTGTTCATTGATGCTCTTTAGAAATATGATATTGGTTATCATTACGACTTGGATGCAAATCCTTAAATCATATCTTTTGCATTTGTATTTGATGAGTATTATGAAGTTGAATGTCTCAGTAAGAAATTTAGATGGATAGCAATAGAGATATTTATTTGGAGTTGATATCACTGTTTCTCTTTAACTGCATATTGAGATCAAGTAAAGGTTTTTTTTTTCACTCTCTTGATATATTTTTGTTTTTTGTCAGGTCAATTAGTCTCTTCTGATTAATTCAGACCTATGTAATATTGTGTTTATAGTTTCCTCCACCTTCCGTCTTGTTGGTAAATCATTTGAAACTGCGTAGCTGGTGAAGATAAGCAAGGGGATAAGTTAGCAGCATCAACAACCATATTATTGCATTGCATGAGTACACGTTAGTGCCTTAGTGGGGGCTGCGAAATGAAGCTAAGAGTAGTATGCAGAAAATTTTATGACTATGTTCGGTATGATTTGAAGGAGATAGCATTTCCGTCATCTTTGCCAGATCCTCCTCACATTAAGAAACGTCGGAAAATTACCTGGCATGAACGGTATTTGGTAATTTTTCTCTTCATTCTGCTTGTATATTGTGAATTACATGTTTCACTAAATTTGTTGTAAAGATTAGGTTACATCAATCCATCAACACATAACAAGAACAAAGTTGCTCTTTTTGCAGCATTTTTAATTGTTGCAAAGGTTAATATGGCAGTGACTTGGTTCTTCCTTGTTTTTATGGTTTATTATTATTCTTGTGCAGTTTCCATTTGTATGCTCCATAGCTGTGGTCAACTGAGGATAAACTTTTGATGGTGATTTACTGAGCTATGTTTTCTTTGTTGGTTGTGATGTTATGTTATGTTTCAGATAGTGAAAGAAGCTTGTAGACTATATGGAGCTAGTTGGGTACGTGATATTGGTCCTGATCTCCGCCCAGGTGATTTTAAGAAAGCTGAGGATGCCGACAACAAATCCCATGGTACAACTAAAGAGAAAGAACCATCGACGATAGAGGATCTTGGTAAAAAGTTTCTTTTCAAGTAGTTATAGATATGATTGATTGTTATTTAAATAAATTTAATGGATGTATAAAGATATTAATTTTGTTTAAAAAATATTTAATGAAATATCATAAACCGTATTGATGAATTTATCTTTGTGATGATAATTAAAAGTTGTTGCTGCAAGAGGGGGAATGGAAACTTTAAGGCCTGCATTGCAGAGGGTTTACATGACTAGAGCTTCGGCTTACAGAGATGCGCTAAAAAGTTTTATTGAAGGATATCAAGAAGGCATCCAACAGGTTACAGAGAAGAAGAAGGAAGAAGAAGAAATAGAAGACACCAAATTTGAAGAGCAATCTGGTAATGCTTCTGCTGTACCTCGAAAGAAAGAAACTTGATCTCCTTCATTCATACTTCAGAGAGATAGAGAGGTCTGTCTTTTCCTGTGTTTAATACGTTTCTCAGAGATAGATGTCATTACTTCTACTTAACCTTCGACGTTTTGCATCATCTAATTAAGATCTCTCCGTTTGGTTGGAAACAGATAACATAGTATATTTCTTCTTTTTGAAAATGGGCATCTAGTCTATTGAAGATCGAGACATGAGTCAACGAGGACGATGATTGTAGGTGTATGGTCATTTGTAATGGAATATGATATTTTGGATATTTTAATTATAGTTATGATTGTAATTAACTATTTTATCTTAATTAGTTAACCACATTAATTAATTAAATAAATTATTTTAAAAGTTTTTTAAATTATTAGTTTTTTTTAAAAAAAAGTTTTCCGGGGTCATAATTGGAGGTATGAACAAGGATGAACAATAAGTAGGATGAACAAGCAATACGAAATAAATAAGCAGTAATAAATAAGCAGTTCGTTCGAACCCAGAAGTCGTACCTTAAGCATTGACAAACCTAGAGCATTCACATCTTGGAATGAAGGAGAGCAAGGTTGAGAAGGAGAAATAAAGTAAGGTTGAGAAGGAGAAATAAAGTGAGGGTAGTTTGGTTAATATGAAAAGTTAATGAGGGCAAGACAGTCATTTGAACACATTCCGGATTTCGGGTGTGCTAGGCTTAGGAATTCCGAGTTTTTTGCCCGGGATGTCTAACACTAACCCTTTAGTATTCCGTAAGCCAAGATTTTTCAATTCCGCGAAAAGAACAACTTCATACGAAATCTGTCTCACCTATTCGATTTTTATTCCGCCAAAAGAACATGTTAGTCTATAAAGGTATTAATACCTACTGTTTTGCATGTGGATGGTGGGGGCACCGTGGGCAAAATCTCACCATGAGATTCAAAGTAACCAATCTTCACCTACCCAACTAAATCACGATAGGGGGATAATGGAAGTTTCTCGAGAGATCGGTGTTAATTGTTCAAACCTGGAACAAGTTCCCGTCGATAAGGATTTGTTTGGTTCGACTTTAGTTGATGGAGGGGTGAAGAATGCTCGTGGCTATGGTCCTTGGATGGTGGTGAACCACCGGAAGAAAACTCTGGCGAAAAAGTCTAGTTCTCACCGAAAGAGTTGACTAAGGAAAAAGCTTCGGTTTCTTTGTTGGAGGAAGTGACTCAAGGTACGGTAGAAGACAGTTTAATCCAAGTTGGCAACAACATGAGATCGAACAAGTCTGGAGAAAGTGGAACCTAAGGTCATTCAAACCCTAGTCAAGGGTCGAGGCAAAGTCTGGGAGAGGAAATGTTAAATATCTAAAGACCAAGAAGGATTGAGGTGGAAGTGCACGAAGAGAATCAGAAAAGGCAAAGGAGTCGTTCGCCTTCACGTGTCTTTGCTTCGCCAGGCTTCCCAACTCAAGGAGGAGGGTATTAATTCCTCCACTCTTTGTTCATTTTCCCAGTTGTTTTTCATGATTAGTACAATTAATATTGATTTAAGGGATGTTAGGTGTGTTCTCAATTTATCGTGTCTGGCGATAAATTTCAACTTGAGTATTTTGTTTTGGAATTGTACGGGTCTGGGTAGCAGATTAGCTATTCGTTCGGTTTTTGACCTTTCTCGCATATATAATTCTGACATTGTTATTCTTACGAAAACTATGATAAGCGGGGGACAAGCTGATATCCCAAGCCAAGAAACTCCCATTTGACAACTTTAAATCGGTCGATGCTCGAGTTTTGAGCGGGGGAATTCTCATACTATGAAACTCTAACTGAATAGATCTCCATCTTCTTGGTTCCACCGAGCAGGAAATTCACGTGATTATAAAGGCGCCTCTGTTAAATTTCTCTTGGGTTATTTCAGCTATCTATGCTAGTGTAGATATTGTTGAAAGGCTCATTCTTTGGCAAATCCTTAAAAATATTGTTGATAACATGAATTTGCCATGGGTCATGTTGGGTGATTTCATTGACATTACTAGCCAACTAGATAAGAAGGGGTGGACTAAATTTAACATGAATCGAGCAAATTATTTCATTGACATGCTTAATTATTGTTCTTTAGTTGATTTAGGTTTCTCGAGGTCTAGGTTTACCTGGGCTAAAATGTGTAAAAATGATTAATTTGTTCAACAAATGTTGGATAGAATTGTTGTCAATCCGGATTGGCTTATTAAATTTCCTAATCTTATATAGTCTTGCACCTCTCTAGGATTAAGTCTGATCACTGTCCGCTTCTTCTCTCCTTAAATGGTAACAACAAGGAGTGTTATGTCAGACTTTTTAGATTAGAAACTATGTGGCTAGATCACCCTGATTTTAAAAATCTGGTGGTTAAAACTTGGGCTTCTACCAGGAATAATCATCAGCAGGCCACTACCATTTTCCCTAATAGGGCGAGGGAATGGAATAAGCATAGTTTTGGTGATATCTTCATTAGAAAAAAGAAAGCCCTTGATCAACTTGACGATGCTCAAAGAAATCTGTCTTTTAATTTGGAGCCTTTTTGGCTTCCTCATGAAACTATTTTAAAAAATGAGTATCTTGAGATTTTAAACCAAGAAGAAAAATATTGGGCTATGAAATCGAGAACAAAATGAATTTCAGATGGGGATAGAAACACTCAATTCTATCATGTCACCACTTTCATGAGGAGAAACATAGCAAAAATCAAGATGATTAAAGGGAATGAAGGGATTTGGATATCTGACCCGAACCTTATAAAGCTTCAATTTCAAGAATTTTTTGTGAAGTTGTTCTCGTTGACTAAAGTGTTTCTGCCCTTTCATTTTGATTTTGTTTTTAATTGTATCAATGTGTTGTCTTCCCATATGAGCATAAAACTTGATTGTAAAGTCTCTGTTGATGAAATAAAAAAGGCTTTTGACTCTCTGAGCCCGAGGAAATCCCCGGGTCCTGAGGGTTTACATCCTATTTTCTTTCAAAAATTTTGGGACATTGTTGGAGATTATGTATGTTCTCTTATCAATAAGGGGTTTTTGGAAAAGAAACTTCCAAAGAACATTAATGATATTTTTATTTGTCTGCTCCCAAAGAGGAACAACCCTAGCTTTTTTAATCAATTTCACCCATCAGTCTCTGCAACACGGTTTACAAATTGATCTCTAAAGTGATTGTCAATAGAATGAGACCGCTAATGGAGCACCTTATTTCTCCTTTTCAAGGTAGTTTTATTCCTGGTCGGAGATTTGTTGACAATGTGGTTATTCTTTATTTCCTAAAAAAATGGAAGTCTGCTTTGATGGTTATTAAACTCGATTTGGAAAAAGCTTATGATAGACTTAAACGAGATTTTATCTTCAAAACTCTTCTTCATTTCAAGTTTCCTATGGATCTTACTAAAGTTATTTTGGAGTGTGTTTCATCTACCTTTGTTTCGATCTTGTTGAATGAGGGTAAATTAGACGCTTTCTCCCCCTCTAGGGGTATTCGTCAATGAGATCCCCTCCCTCCTTACTTATTTATCTTGTGAATGGATTATCTGAGTTTTCTTATTGAGGAGTAAACATAACCGGGTAAATGGATTTTGATTCTGTCAGGAGAGGCAACGTTAAACAATTGTCATACCATGAACATAATTTTGGATACCTTTTGCGATATCTTGGGCCAAAAAGTCAACCTTGGTAAGTCTCAAGTGGGTTTCTCCAAGAATTTGCATGTCACCTCAGCCACGAGTTTGGCTAGTATTTTGGGTTTAAAGAAAGTCCAAAATCTAGAATCGTACATAGGACTCTCGATGAACTTATCTAACAGAGAGAAAACTTCTTTCAATTTTATTTTGGATAAAATCATGAGGAAACTGTCGGGTTGGATGTTAAAATTGTTGTATATGGCAGACATGAATGTTCTTATCCACTTTGTGATGTCATCAGTTCCTTCCTATATCATGCAGTGTACTCTCCTTCCTTTTTCAACTTGCAAGGAATTGGATAGGATGAATATAAACTTCTTGTGGGGTTCCTCTTATGAAAAAAGAAAGTCACATGCCTTGAATTGGAATTCAGTTTCCCTTCTTGTTGGGGATTGAATATTCCGCTTTCAAGAGAAAGAAATATGTTATTTCTTGCGAATTTTTCTTTGAGAAACGTGACTTGTTCAGGTCCTTGAGCTAAGATTCTAAAATACAAATACTTGAATCAGAATAGGAAACCCCTAAGAATGGGTTCTCTGAATTGGAAAGCTCTGGTTCATGGTAGAAAATCTTTGGAGAAGGGAATGAATTGGGTTATTAGGGACGATTCCAATATTCGATTTTGGTTTGATAACTGATTGGGCCAGTCAAAGTTTAGATCCTTCATCAGTGGTCCTCTACCCATTGGTGAGGATAATCCGAAAGTTAAAGACTTGATTCGACAATCGGGAGAGTAGGACTTCTCACAGATTTCTTTTCATCTGCCCGATAATATTATAAAAGAAAAAATTTGGGGCATCCCTAGAAGTACTACCATGGTCATGCCATATAGGAAAGTTTGGATGGGAGACCCTATTGGGATACCATTAGTTTCAGTTGTTAACCACTTCATAAAGAGGAATATAGTGCAAATTCATGATATTGCAACTGAAAACTGGGAATGGATTTGGAAATACAACTCAATTACTCGAATTAAATTCTTCATCTGGCTCAACAATCATGACAAAATTTCATCGGCTAGCATGATGCATAGGAGGGGCATTAACATCATTACTATGTGCAAAATTTGTGGCATTCATGTGAAAAATGCATTGCACATCTTGCGCAATTGCTTAATTGCCATAAAAGTGTGGTAAGAAATTGTATTCCCTAGGCATTTTACTGATTTCTTTTTGTCTAACGTTTAAAATTGATTGGAAAAGATTTGCAGGAGTTATTGCCCCTATGTGAAAGGGATCGACTGACAGTTTATCTTTTCATCAACAAATTGGTTCCTTTGGAAGAATAAGAATTCTTATATTTGTAATGATCCTCCTGTAACTATTGATGTTTCTAATTTAGACGATTATTGAGACGATTACCTCCCAGGATAACACGGTGTCGTTAAGATGAAACAAACACGTTGTTTCCCTTAATCGAAATGAATAATATATGAACTCTGACTTCGACGAAAATTCGGATGTAAACTTGAACACACCAAACTTAGAGCAACTTTTCAAAGAAAAATTTTGAATTTTTTTTAGTGTGTTAGAAATGAGAAGAAGCAACCCTATTTTTAGGGTTTAAGGGTGCTAAAAGTCATTAAGGCTACCCTTAATTACGTTGTAACCCTAAAATAAATTTACAAAACTGAAAAATAATTCACATAAAATCAAAAATTACCCAACATAAAAATCAATAATCACAAATAATTAATTTATTAGCGTTCACGAAAAACAAATCGAGTCAGGTCGGAATCAAGTTGAAAAAAATTGTGGGTTTAAGCAAAACTCGACTCGCACAAGGTAGACTTTTCAAAGCGACAATCGTGGTCACATGATGTGGGCGCTCTCGTGGAACGACCCAAACCAGTGAGTGCCAATCAGGTTGATCTGCACCCCTTGGGCACGAGAGAGAGCTTTTCTTCTAGCAAATTATTACACTTGAATAAAGCATAACACAATATATACTAACCAAAAAAACTAAGAAATGGTCGGTGTGAGATTACATGATATATTTTTTCCTCGTCATTCAAGCAAAATTGGGAAAAATCAATAAATTTGGGTTTGGCCAAATCCTGGCCCAAAAAACCAACAATCTCCCGCATGAATGGTGAAATGTGATTTCTTCTAGAAAGTTGTTACACTTGAAAAAATCATAACACAATATATATCAACCAAGAAATTGTCAGTGTGGGATTGCATGATATACATTTTCCTCTCAATTTGCCATTCCAGCAAAATTTGGAAAAAAAATATTTTTTGGGTCTGGCCATACTCTAGCCCAAAAGACCAACAATCCTCCTCATGAATTGAGAAATGTGAGAGTTTCTAGACGCTCTAAACTCGGGATAAGAATTTAATGTTCTACACATGCATAGGATAGGTAGATGTTACCCTATAAACTTTCCATTGTGAAGTTATATCGACTCTACTAGCTAGTCACTAGACGTGATGTCCTTAAACTGTTTGTTGTTGGTGCAAATGATGACTTACCCCATACAAGTATCTTCTTAACATTGTTCAGTTCATGCTCGTTCTGACCATGGAAATTGTTCGGTTTTGAAAGCATTTCTAAGAATTGTGCCATCAACAATTCCTTTCAAAGTGGTCCATCTTCTCAATTGCATAGGTGGTTCCTTATCTCAAGTGTTAATTCAACACTTTATTGAGATTTCTACATTTCTGAATCATTAAAAATATTTGCTTAATCGCATCCACTATCATCACTGTTTTTCATCATAGAAATGGACTCAAGATTTAAATTCCCTACAATGATCTAAAGAGTGATTAGGTTGTCCATTTGAACCTAGATGTTGGGATATCCAATCAATTAGGTTGAGATTTCCTTCTTAAAAGTGTTTAATGCACAGTCTCTAGCCCCATTTCTCTCGATGATTGCTCAACTTGCTCTTTATTTAACATTTTGGTTAATGAGTCCGCTATATTATCCTTCAATTTAAAATCGATCGTGATAATTCTAGTCGAGAGCAATTGTTTAATGGAATTATGTTTTCAAAGAATGTGTCTAAACTTACCATTACATATGACTTTGTCCCCTTCCAATTTTAGATTGACTATCGCAATGTATGTTCATTGTAGGTACTGGTATTGGCCACCTAGGAATATTCTCAAGAAAACTGTGTATTCATTCAACATCTTCAAGGCATTTATCTAGTGTTATAAACTCATACTTCATGGTGGATTTGGCTATGATTGTTTGCTTTGACGATTTCCATGACACAACTGCACCCCCTAAGGGGTGAACACGAATCCACTTGTGGAGTTCGAGTCTCTTGATGCAAATATCGAATTCGAATCACTATATCATTTTATAGCAGTTGAATATCTCATATAATGCAACCCATAACTACGAGTATATCTCAAGTGCCTGAGTAATATCTTGGTTCCATCTCAATGATCAATAATTGGACTACTCGTATATTTACTCAACACACCAACAATGTGTATTGTATCATGTCTAGTACATGTCATCAAGTACATGACACTTCCTATTACCCTAGCGTACTCCAGTAGAGAAACACTTTCTCTTATATTTTTTGAAAAAAAAAACTTATTTGAATATATTGGAGTACATACCTCCTTTTTGCCATCCTTGCTTATTTTTTCTAATATCTTATCAATATAATGAAATTAGTATAGAGCAATTCCTTGTGATATCTTATTAATCTTAATTCCAAGACTTACATCAACAAAACCCATATCTTTCATGTCAAAACTCAAATTCAGCATATCATTAGTAGATTTAATCATTTTATCGTTACTCCGAACGATAAACGTGTCATCAACGTAAAGACACAAAATGACATAACTTTCATCTGTATTTTTCATGTAGATGCATTTGTCGCATTTATTTATTTAAATCCATTTTCTAGGATAACAATGTTAAATTTCTGATGTCACTGTTTCAATGTCTGTTCCAGGTCGTACATTGATTTCACCAGTTTGCAGACATTCTTTTCTTACTATAGTGCAATAAAGCCTTCATGTTATTCCACCGTTATTGTGAGTATCATCCTTATGGTTGTTTTTCTCGTGATTGAATAATAAGTGTCAAAGTAATCAAGGACTTCTCTTTGATTGTAACCCTTAATTAAAAGTATAGTCTTATACTTGTCAATTGATCCATCCGTTTTCATTTCCTTTTGAAAATTCACCCTTAGCTTAGTGGTTTGGATCAAGGAGGAAGATCCACTAGCTCCCAAATATGATTTTTCAAAATGGATTAAAATTCACTATTGATTGCCTATTTCCATATAGGTCCTTCAAAAGAAGTTACGGCTTCCTGAAATGTTAGAGATTTAGCGTCAGACATATATGTTAGAAAATCCAGAACATAATATTTTTCTACCCAAGCTCGTTTACTTTTCTTGGGTTCTACCTCGGGTTGTATCTCAACATTTTCATCATTTTCTAGGTCTAGACCATCATCATCAATAGTCTCATAGTTCGTTTCGACGAACTTACATTCTCCCTAGAATTAGCCGAAAATATTTCTTCAAAGAAATATGCATTTTTTTTATTCTATTATCGTATCCTTGTGTATATATGAAATCTTTGAATCATGCAGAAAAAACTAATAAGCATTGTTATTCTGAGCATATCCAATAAAGATGCAATCAATAGTTTTTGGTACAATCTTAACCTTTTGATGAGGAGGCACCATCACTTTAGCAAGACACTCCCACACTCGGAGGTGAATGAAAGAAGGTTTTCTACCTTTCCATAATTTGAAAGGTGTTTATTTCTTTAAGGATATCTTATTTATAAGGTAATTGCTACTTAAAGTTATTTTTTTCCCACATGTTCTAAGATAACCCATAAATTATTAACATTGAACTCAACAGATCTTTCAACGTTCGATTTTTCCTTTCCATCATCCCGTTTGATTGGGGTGAATAAGGTGCGATGACCTCATGTATGGTTCCGTGTTGAGCACAAAATTCACCAAAAGAAGCATCATACTCGTCACCTTATCACTACGCAACATATTGATTAGCTTGTTAATTTGATTTTTAACTTCTTGTTAGGAAATAATGAACTTTTTTCAATAACTTCATCTTTACTTTTTAACAAGTATACATAACAATATTTTGTATTATCATCCACAAAAGTGATAAAGTAATTATTTTGCCTCTTATTTGGACAAAAGTCACAAATGTCATTATGTATCAAATCAATAGGTTTTGTTTTCATTTCAACTGAATGAAAGGAATATTTGGTTAATTTAGACGCATCACATATTTCACACTTATATTTGAGATCGATTTGAAATGTAGGGATGTGATTTATGTTATGATATATATTTTCCTCTCAATTTGTCATTCATGCAAAATTGGGCCAAAATATTAATTTGGGTTTAGCGTCATTCTAATCCAAAAGGCCTACATATAATACATATGCATCTTATAAAATCTAATTCATTCAAATAATATCGTTACAAATAAGTAATACCAATAATATACTATTTTAATTCTTATCATGAGATTGCCCAAAAACAAAATACTATCATAACAATATCATAGTAGATCTTCATATTTTCTCCCGCAGATCTAAATTTTTTCCTAATGGGGTTCATTACATATATAGATTTATGGGCAATAAGTTAAATTTTTAAGCTAAATGGAGTTCTTTTAAATTAAAAATAGAGTTTGAGGTATATTTTTCTTGAAAAATAAACCTAAAATACTATTACAAATATTATATAAAAAATAAGGGAACAAATATCTGCAATCTTCTATATAAATTTGTCATGTCTCCTATTCTCATTAAAAATAAGCAAATATCATGAATAACTCATCAAAGTAAAGGAAGTATATTGTTCACGTGGAGTATCCTTGTGATCCTACAAAACAAATATACACAAATAAAATGTTTGATAATGGAATAATTATTTATAAAAGATTAGCTATTATTATCTTCCTAGTAGCATCCCTTTAAAATCAAAAGATCCTTGCTCAATCCTCGAGTCTTTCTTCAAAATTTGTAGGCGTGACACAACGCTATGCGCAATGCACACATTTATTCTGATTCAAAAAATTAATATAGTAGATATATAATTAAATTAAAATTATAACTAAACAAATGACGTTGAATAAAGGTTATTACTAAAAAAATTATAAATAAATAAACATGATATGTTTAATACAATAATATGAGAATTGTTTCAATAAATATATTTGAAATATACATAAAAGCAATTGAAATTAGTAGTGCAGTAGTAAAAATATTAGTTTCTAAGCAAGAGATCTAGAATTAAAAACTATCTAGAAACAAGATTTTTTCATAATTTTATATTGTAGTTTAGTAACTATGAAAATCTGAAGCCGATTTAATAATTAGTTTTCTTAAATTTAGTAAGAGCAAATATGTAAAGTACTCAAAATTGGTCTGTATAAACTATAAAGTACTCAACGGTCTACAAATAGATTTTTTTTTTTTTAAAAACATCTAAAACAAAATTTTGGGCTTAATATGTCAGGGACCAAAATTGAGTTCATGATAAATAAAAAACCCTGCATGAGGCAGTCTTGTTTGATTCGAGACATACTCAATCTAGACCGATTTTTTTCTTCGTATTATTGGTTAACTAAACTAATGGACTATCATGTACAAGTCATACAATATGTCGTAATAATTTGAATATGTGCAATTAAAGATATTAATTAAATACAATACATATATATTATAACTAGAGTTAGTAAAATTGGGATGGACTTGATTCCGATTCACTCGTGGATTGAGTTGAAAAGTCTGAGACCAAAATTAACCTAACATAAATATCAAAGATCTCGGTTTAAGTTCAAACGCTACTTTCGAGATAGAGTATAGTTTTTTTATTCGTTTTACCAATCATTTTTTCTCCATCCTACTATAAACTTGGGATTTTTTCATTTTACTGGGTTATATATATTATTGCTTTATTCTACAAAGATAATAATAACATTAGAAAAATGAAGAAAAAGAAATGCATAATTAAAAAATAAGTATCAGAAAAGATTGAGAAATATGTCGAAGGTTAGATCTTAAAACATGTTAGGATCCAGAAACAATTTTGTAAAAATATGTTGAATCATTTTATTATTTTTTCACAAAAATATATTGTGATTATATCCATTTTCTAAAATGATTATTTTGATTTATTGAATCTAGTTGTTTTATACAATTCACAATGAAATAGATTTGTCAACCCTTTTAATTAACTCATTTTAATGTATACTTTTTTTTAAAATCATTTTCTGTCTACAATATTTTTATAGGTAAATGATGTTTGGCAACGGTTTTGCCGGCAAAAGTTTTTTGTTAATGAAACTTTCTGTTGGCAAATGAATAGGTGTGCGTTTGGGTCATTCTAGGTGAGGTGTAACCGCAAGTTTGAAAATTCAGACTATATAAAAACACTTGATGCGAATTTGTTTAACTCGGTCTAGACTCAGTCTCTACTCTTTTTCTTTTTTTAATGTTATTGGATCAATAACCCAAAATGTATACAAGCTTGAAGAAAACAAATCAAACTAAAACAAAGTACGCCAAAAAATAAATATAATCATGACAAAAAATAAATATAATTGAAATTACTGTATTACTATGTAGAAGTGTGATTCTATCATAGCAATTTGGATCTATGCAATCAAAAACATCAACTAAGTATAATACATATATTCTAACTACTTCTAAAATGGAGATGGACTTGGTCCAATTGATAATGAATATAAAAAGTTGGAGCGTGACTTGAATAAAAAGCATTTGATCTTAAACTTGGGGTGAGTTATTCAAGACGATCTAGCAACCATTTTCTTTCTCTACCTTCCAAATGAGCAAGATATTGGGGAAAAATATGAAAAATCACCTAGATGTTTCGCCAGATTGGTAATTGCACTCATATAGTTTGCCTTTACACCCATATGTTTGCAATTGTTGGTAAGTAAGCCTTTCCGTCACTTCGTTTCATATTCCGTTAATTTGAAGTCACATGGTTTGCACGTGATGTAATTACAATGTTATATACCTAAAATACCCCTAGCATGTATATTTCATCCTTTATCTGAGAAACGTTTGAACCTGTTGCAAACTCACTCATCCTTACGTCCCAACTCTTCCCACTTCTCCCTTGGCAAATTCCAGCTCGTCTTACGTTCGAACCAGGTAATGAAGTCAATTACTTGATTTAATTTCGAAGGTACGGTCGATTGTGTACCGTTTTTCAATTTTAGGGTTTTTTGAACAATTTATTGTTGATTCAACACTTTATATTTTGGTTTTTCAACTTCAGTTTGCAGCCAGTAAAGGATGCCAGGGAGAAGCAGATACAGCTATGGAAAGAGCTCATCCTTGACTACTTTAAAACAAACAAAATATTCGTTATTGGACTAGAAGAGGGATATGGTGTTCAACATAAAATTATTCGGATTTTGTTCAATACATATGCCACTCACTTGGTATTATCATTTTGAATGATCTTCTCCTTACAAGTTAGTGATGAATCATGGTTGTAAAATCTTATATACTTAGTTAGGGGGATAAATAAATCAAAATGGACTGCACTATGCTCCAGGAAGTCTGCAGTACTAAAGGACTGCACTTGAAAATGATGCTCCCTATTTTGCTAAAAGGACGTGTCGAATGACTGGATAAGGGGCATAGGAAGTGTCTCATACTCTGGCACCGTATCCCGGACTGGGCTGACATTATTGTGAACTTTGTGAGTTGGACTAATCAATCAATTTGCACCTTTAAGAACTCAGCAAACGATTACTTATTTAAACCTATCCATTTGTGGCACACCTAATTTTAATCAGGTGAAGGATAATGGATTGGAGGATAGTGTGATGACAATAGAGGAAATCAGGTCGGGGATTGAATCTCGTGGAACAGGTAATGTTTTTGTGCTTAGTCCAAATGAAGACACTTTCCATTTTTTTATGCATCTGAAGGCAATTACAAGAAAAGCTGCAGCAAATTAATATTCAACTATTAAGTTCGTTCGTTTATTTATTCATATGAGTTTAATGATCGGGTTTACGATCACAGAGCTTCATGGGGTGGATCACACTATTTTGATGCGAGCATTGAGGCTGCTTGAACACAAGGGGAAGCTTGCAATCTTCAAAGGGACTTCTACTGATGATGAAGGTGTCAAATTTTCAATTTAGGTCCTCGTGTAGTGGTTGAAGATTTTGTAATCCACAATCTTAAGTGTGGCTTAACGAGTGGTGGTTGTGGTATGGAAATCAACATTTCCAGATAGATTCTGTTATGTTAAATGCCAACTTTCTTTTTCACTCATTAAGTGTTAATTCCTCCACGCACGCAAAGTTATGTCTGATTCTTGGTTGAAAATTTACCTTGCAAGTCTGATTACAGTTTTTGAGGATTAAAGGTGATGGATTTTGGGAATTTGGCGAGGGAATATAAACATATAACCGAAGGAAGAATGTGATGGGATGCAAGGGGTATACTTGTCATTTTACACGACTCGGTTCAAATTTAACGGTGTCACGTGCAAGGCACATGACATTTAACCGGTCAAATTAACGGAAGGTGGCATTACAAACAAAATGAAATATACGGCACTTATTAATTGCGACAAAAAACATCCGGGTCCAGTTGCTAAAAAAATCAAACGGTGGTTTTTCATACTTTTCACATTATATTAACGAAAAATATGTTTTACGGATCAAAACTTCCGGTGACAAAAAGATTATATCTCTGAAATTGTTGGGACTTGCGCAATAGCCAATTGCACCATCTCCCATTTGAAGGTTTGACAATGGTGCAAGTATGACAAGTAATAAATATCTTTGCATGCAATAATATATTATAACAATAACTATTGTGTACATAATTTTTAATACCATGATCTTATTTATAATAAAAAATATTAATTAAAATTTTATCCGTATACTCATATTCAAAATATCCATATTTAATTTTAGTGGTTGCAAATCAAATTTTGATCTTTTTTGGTACTAAAAGATTAAATTATCTATTAAAAACACTAGTTTTAGTACAATCAAGTTAATTCAATTTCAATATACATATTAAAATCTATTTACATAATAAGTTGATATATATACAAGTGTACTGTGGTAACATGTATTCTAGTAACTGGAATCAATGTTAGATTTTTTACGTAATTAATAGTATTAACTTTTAGATGATTATATTAAATATTTATATTTTCTTTATTGCTAATTAACTTTTGCTGCTAACTCTAACAACTTAAATATTGAGTTTTGCCTTCCTTATTGATCATAAAATTTGGTTAAAATTACGTTCTTAATAATTTACAATATTCTTACTAATTTTGATATTATTTTATTATACATAAAAAAAAGTCAAAATTCAATGTTAGAGTTCAAATTTTATTATTTTTTTAAATGATTGCAAATAAGTTATTTTTTAATATATCTATATATCACTAAATTTTTTTATTTTTTTTTAATCATCTCACGATATTTAGAAGTTATGAGACGTAAACCCAACTGCACCACCACCACTAAATTGTCTAATATTTGTGTTCATCTTGATTCAGTGTATGATGAAATGGACAAAGGAAACAGATCTTACGTATCTTGCTGTAAGAACAACAACAAATTCCTACATGATATACTTTTTAATTATATGTATATATATCATATCATCTCTAATTAGTACAACTATTTGTATTATAAGGGAATAATATATATATATATACATTGGTAAATAGGGAATAATATATATATCATCGCGTCTTCTATGTCTCCTCTTAACATGTCCGCCACTCCGTCTCTCCCTCTCTCTGTAGACATATATACCTGACTTGCCCCGGCATCTTCTCCACCTCATCTCTTCAACTTTTTCTCCTATATTCCGACATCGTCCCTTCTCTCTCTCTCCTCCGATCATGGTTTCCTCTTCGCACCATGTTGTCGCTCTCATTTTCGTCCTCTCTGGTCTGTGTTGCGTGAACCTATCTTCGGCCACCGGAGCTGCACGAATGCTCTCTCTCGTCCCACAGGTGCCACTCATCCTCAACTACCACAACGGCGCTGTCCTCTCCGGCAACATCACCGTCAACATCCTCTGGTACGGAAACTTCTCCCCCAACCAGCGATCCATCATCATAACCTTCTTCTCCTCACTCAGCAAACCCACCGCGGCGCCGTCCGTCTCCTCGTGGTGGAGCACCACCGCCGCGTACAAGGGTGGCATCAAGAGGATCCTTCTCGGAGAGCAGATCTTCGACACAAAGTACTCTCTTGGGAAGTCCTTAAAGGACAAGGACCTCGAAACCCTAGCCGCCAAAGCTTGTACGAATAAGGTCAACGTGGTCAACTTTGTCCTCACTGCATCAGACGTGGCCGTCGAGGATTTCTGTATGAACAGGTGTGGGTCCCACGGAAAGATCACCAGCCGCAAGCCTGACACCGCGTATGCATGGGTTGGGAACTCCGTTAGGCAGTGCCTAGGGCAGTGCGCGTGGCCGTTCTACATACCCACCTTTGGTCCTCGGATGCCGCCGCTAGTAGCCCCTAACGGTGACGTCGGCGTCGACGGAATGGTCATCAGCATTGCAACGGTACTAGCCGGCGCAGTCACGAACCCGTTCGATGGAGGATACTATCAAGGCCCGTCCACTGCCCCTCTGGAGGCTGTCAGCGCGTGCACGGGGATGTTCGGGAAGGGCGCGTTCCCTGGTTACCCTGGAGTCGTCTTGGTGGATAAGAAGAGTGGCGCTAGTTACAACGCTAAGGGGCTCAACGGAAGGGCGTATATGTTGCCGGCGATGTGGGACCCCAAAACGAAGTCGTGCAAGACCCTCGTGTAAGACGGGCGGCGTTTACAATCATGCGGCGGCGGATACTTGAACGGTGAACGTGGGCTTCACACAATCATATATATATATATATATATATAATATATATATGTACTTGAAAGTTGCTATTGATAGATTTGGTTGGGTGGTATACTTGCCCCGAAATTTTAATGTTTTATTGATGTTACTATAATAATGAAAGTTATACATTCATTTTATTATTGCATATGGTTATGGCACATATGATTTGTTTGGTCGCATATATGTATTTCATATAATACATAATGTATTAGATATACTTATTTAATTGCTCACTTTATTTATTTTATTTTATCAACTCATATGATCTAGCCATTGAAAATGAATTTCGCATCACCACTTTGATCTTTCCTTTTTACAGGTTAGCAGAGAAACCCTCACGATTAACTTTTATCTACATATAATTTTGTAGTCAGTATGAAATTTAGAACCATAAATATTTTATAGTGATAGGTTATGCAATTGCTAACGAACTTTTTTTTTTGGCCACCAATTTGTATTTGATATTTTGCTAACGAACTCAATGTGCTAAAGATTGGCCGAAAAAAAAGAAAAGAAGCTCAATGTGCTAAAGTGCATACACAAGTTGGATTATAATATAATCAAGGTTTATAACAAATATATTTATTATTATCTAATAAAAATGAAAGTCCTTTACTAACCTAATTTTACCCTCACTTGCAAATATTTAATTTTCATTTTTGACAAAGAACTAAACATTTTAAGATGTTGTTTCTCCATTTTTTCTTAACTATTGATGAAAAATAATTTTACGGTTAAGCATTCCCTTTTCTATATCATTTCAAATGAGTTAATCAATTTTTTTTAAATGACAAATATATATTTGTCATCTAACTCAGTGTATTGGCCAAAAAAAAAATCTAACTCAGTGAGACATAAGGATTCAACTTTTATAGATTTTTTTATCAACATTTAATAGAAAAATAGCTAGTACATTTTGTAAAGGGAAGAGTCTGAAAATGGCCTGACTTGTTTGCAGAAAATGGTTTTCGGTGTAATTTTTTTTTTGTGTGATGGTTAATGGTTTAATACGTTTGAAAATGCTGGTAATTGGTACCTCCGTTACATTTCTGTTAAAAAAATTATGTTAAATATTTTTCATATTTGCAAAATTAACCAAATATTTTTCAAAATTTTACAATTTAACCCTACAAACTTACACTAATGTTTCAAACAAGTCTCGACTCGATTCGAGCCACACCGGGGGTCCTCCTAGCCAGGGTCCGAACCCAAACCAGTTCATCCAACCCTAGAGACCTGGTCTGGGTCCGAAGCCCGATCAAGTCCCCATTTTGTATAGATATACTTAAAAGTTGTGGTTTTTTTAACAATTAATGGAAGTCCATTTCTCAATTTCCAATCACATAACAATAACTTCGAAGCCCTTTATCTTAAGTAACTAAATAACAATGAAATTAAAATTAATTATAAATTTTTGGGTGTAAATTTATACTATTACACCACGTCACAGTCGCACAAATATTTACAATAGCCTTTAAAACACTACAACAAGTTCATATTTTTAAATCATATCATAGTTGTTGGGTATCGATAGTGCCAGACCAATATGACATAAAACCCACGAGGAAGTCTCGACTCAATATCATTTTAGAGGGGATAAACCCAAACAATTCAAGGTTGGGCCTACCCATAATTAGGATAAAAGCTAGAGCCAATAGAACGATCCAATATCAAACTCGGAACCAAAGTGATTGTCAAAGTCCCTAATGGTCGCCAAGACCCCGGTCAAAGCCTCCTACTGTGATCGCCATGCAAGCGCTCGCCACAAGAGTCTAACCTCTCATCCATGATCCCACAACCGACTCTGAATATACAACAATATTGCCATGCGTGCCTCATACACATATTTTACAAATATTCTATAAGACAACTGCAATATTACGTGATAACCATAAATATTGACCCACAACGGCAAAATATTTATAGATATCCGTTTACCAAAAATGGTTTGGTCTTCCATCCCTATAAATACTCCTGCTTTACATACATTATACACATTCAGAGTTCATATATACAAGTGTACTCATTTAAGTATCAGAGTGGGATCCAGAGGAACCCCCTCTGTTGCATTCCCCTTCTTGCAGGTTCATCGGAGCTTCAATGAAAGTCCGTAATCACCATCCAGTTGGCGCCCATATCAGTGCCAGCTCAGCACCTAGTCAGCCCCCGGGAGTTCCTATCCCAACATTTGGCGCCGATTGTGGGAACCAAGCAAACAAACATGCAAACTCGCTCTAACCGCAATCGTAACAAGCAAACGACGGACGAGTGGTCCCAGGACAGTTCCGAATCCGCTGTTTCGTCACTCCACTAGCAAGAAATTATCCGCGCAGCGGTTCCCAATGATGTCCTACCAAGACTGGCGTAGGAACACGTCGACACCTCAAGACTAGTTTTGGTCTCTCCTTCTATCAATATTCCAGTCTGGCTCGCCGTCCCTTCAGTTCAGATAGGAGGGGAAGCCATCCCGGTCACCGCGGAGATGTTGATACTCCTCGAGACTATCATAGGACAAGCATGTAGGCATACCTCTGTTCCTCATGAAGATACTCACCGTCTGGGACCATCGAAATCGACAATCCTCGCACCGTTAATCCTCAAGAAGACCAATAGATGAATTCGAGTAACCAAGACATACCTTCGACCTCTCCCGTAGCGCCGGCAGCAGCAACCATTCGTTCCGTCAACCCATCGAGTACCTCACTGACCGGGGAACAACAACCCTTATTCACTGGGGGCCAAGTTGAGGATATGATAAACAAGAAGTTGAAGGAATGACGCGGATCCTCCATAGCCCCCTTAAGAGAAAAGTCCTCTCATTCGTTCACATCCACCCTCATAGCTCTACAGATTCCAAAGGATGTTGTGGCTGGGCCACTCCCCGAATATAGGGGTGGAGGAGATCCCATTATCCACGTCAATAGGCACGAGTCCTCTCTCCTAGGTTAGTCAGATGATGATAATCACTTAGCCCTATTATTCTTGTCGGACGTGGTATTCGACTTTACCAGACTTTTTTTGTTTAAAATAATATTTTGTTCGCTCAAAAAATGTGAGGTAGTGATGAGCGGCGTGTCCGGTCGAGCAGGGTCATCAACCAGACCGAAAAATAAAAGAGTCGTCACCGATTAATTTAACGCTAATCGAAATCCTAAAATTTGTCTAGGGTACATGGTATTAACATCCTACGACCGAGTTGGAAAGGTCTACGTCTAGAGAATTGAGTTCGGAGGTTTGATTACGTTTTAAGAGCTCGCGAGTACATAATCCGCCCTTTCGGTACTTTAGTTTGTCTTCCGAATTTATTTTTACCAATTTACCCGAGTTGCCCGTTTTGATCATACTTGGTCAAAGAGATTACATGCATTTTATTTAAATTAAATAAACTATGTAAACACATTTTTTTAAATATTTTTTCGATAAAATAAAGTTTATTCGAAGTTTAGATACCGTACAGGAACCAAACCGATATTCGTCGATATTGTTTTCACTTTATCTGTCTGTTGGATCGTGAAATCCTGGTTGCTGATCTAGCAGTGAATTGAATGCCAGACAAAGGGTGAGAGATGCTTCTGCTTTAACTCCGGTGAACCTGCAAGTAGGGGAGTGCAACAGAGGGAGTGTCTCTGGGTCCCTCTCCGATGCTTAAATGAGTATATGTGTGTGTATATAGCTCAAAACGTAAGGAACGTATGTAAAGCAAAGGTATTTATAGGGTAGGAGAGATCAAACCGTATAAGGCAGCTGAATATCTTAGCGCATATTGTGTTGCTGAAGATTCGGATCATAAGATATGGCAGTTACTACGAGATATTGCAGTTACCATATCTAATCTTTAGTGAATATGTGACCGAGATACGCGGGATATCGTGGCCACTTCCTTATTAACGGTTAGTGGGACCAGAGGAGAGAGGCAAGGCTCTCTTCGGGGCGAGCGCTCCCATGGCGAGCAGTGAGAGGTCACGGCCAGGTGAAGGATGACGAGCAGTCTAAGGAGCCCTTGGTGTTCATATCGACTTTGGGATCGATCTTGGGCCACTCTATGGTGGGCCAAGTTGACTTGTACTTAAGCTGATCTAGTTCGAATATCTGGGGTTTACCCCCTCCAGGGTTATTGGGCCTTCGAGGCCTTTTCCTTATTGGGCTGTCAATATCGATACCCAACATTTGCCCCCGAAGCTTGATTGAAATTTCTTCAGTCTAGCTTGATTTCTTAGTAGGGTTTGAGATAGTGACGCCTTAAATTCGGTTTTCCTTGTCTCTTGTAGTGGTTCATGACCTTAGGGGAACTTCAGGTTTGTTTGGCGAGCAGTCATCCTATTGTCCAAGGATGAAGGATTATTCTTATTTTTATTCCCTTTTGGCGATCACTCGAGGTGCCCTAGGCCTGAGAAAGTCTATCTTTCTTTACTAGGCGATTATTACCTACGAAAGGTATTTCTGATGAAGCCTATCAGTGCGCTGGCGATCACTTTGTATGCTCAGTGGACTTTAGCATTTAATGACTGCACAGTCACCTAGAAGTCGAACGGTCGCTTGAGGCACGCTTGTCATTTAATATTCCGTAACCCAAGGGCAGTCTGACAGCTGTCTGTACTGGCCGACCGTTTGTCTCCCCTGCGTCGTTTTGATTCTGTTCGTGGCGGTTACTCCTTTTTGGACTATATAAGAGACATCAGTTTCTTTATTTTGTCTTTTACGCATTCATTCCTTCATTCCTTCAGACTTTCAGAACTTCGTTTGCAAACTCTTCCTCTCTTTCAATCTTCTTCAACCTTTCTTCCAACCGTTCCCATGGCTACCCGCAGTCAGACTGGAAAGATCAAGCATACACCCAACAAGGCTCCTTCCTCCTCCTCCAAGGTGCCTAAGAACACCAATGCCCCCTAACCATTAGGGATGGTGCCGTGCCCGCCTCAACGGAGGGACAAACTGACCTGGGGAGGTCCGCAGTTACTCCTGTGGTGGTAGATGGGCCTGAGTTTCAGACGCCTATTTTCTCTCCGAAAGGTAAACATTTGTTACTTCATTGCTCTGTTTTGGGAATATCCCCTGCTTTTCCTTGTTTTTTATGCTTGTTGTGCTGTATTTGAACTATTTTGAGTAGATGTCAGGCCCAACGAGTTGAAGCCAACATATTTTAAAACGATGGTGGTGCTTGGTGGTCTTGGTGCGGGGGATGTCAATAGATACCCGGGCACAGGTCTGCATTATCCTTGCAGCGGAGAGGTCTACCTTTATGCGGCCCAGATCGATGCTGGGTTGCGTTTTTCTCTCTGCGAGGATTTGCAGGCACTGTGCCGGTTCTACATGATACATCCTACGCAACTCGTTCCCAACGCCATTAGGATATGGGTTGGATTCAAGTTCCTATGCATACGTCAAGAATGGACGTATTCATTGGCCTTGTTCCGGTGCTTTTTCCGATTGGCGGCTGGGACGAACCATCTCCACCATTTTCAGTCCCGGTGGCCGAAGTTTGCTGAGTGGAGAGGCCTTCAATCGTGGAATTGGAATGTCCACGTCCGGTTGGTCGATGACTTCCGAGCCACCAACTCCAACTATAAGAAGTTCTACTTCTTTTACAAGGGGGGTGGGGGTGCCTTGGAAGTTGTCCACCCCAGATAGGGACTTCCCTCCCGAGTTTTTACGAGCTATCCGGGAGCGACCAGAACGCCATCGACGAGCTGTTCCAGATACATTGATCATCTTCATTCCACTCCATCCACTCCGTGGCAGAGACCACAGAGAATATGCTCGAGATGGCGGGCATTCATCAGGCCACGCCAATCTTTGATGATTGGGTAACTCTTTCTAACCCTTTCTTGTTTACTGTTTGTAGGCAAAGTTGTAGGCAATGACCGAAAAATTATAGGTCTCTTTGATGACCAGGGAACGGCGGGGCTGTCCGCTGACCAGGCTCTGCTGAATTCTCCTCCTCCCCCCTCTAGGCGTTCGTCCAAGAGGAAGCCTGAAGAGGCCCTCCCCTTGGCCACTGTTGGCCCTCGCCAACAAGGTATGTTGTTACGACTCATATTGATTCCATACTATGCCTTATTTCCAAGCTTCCTTAACTTGTCTAACATATTTCCTTGATGTTTTGCAGAAACGTCCACGGCTGACGTGGCCCGGGACCCTCCTCCTCCTCCTGCCAAGAAGGTCAGGAGTGAGGAGAACCCGATTATTGACTAGCATCCTTCTCCTCCTCCCCCTAAGGGCCCTTCCGCCGTCCAGGGGAAGGATTTAGCCTTGGCGCCCCCTCCTCCTTCTGTGCCCTCGGTCCCTCCCAAGGAGTCTGGGACCCAGAAGAAGGGGCCCGACGCCCCCAGTGCCTCGAAGGTTCCTGCAGAGGAATATTGCCCCATGGCGAGCATGTTCCAGCCACTCAAGGTTGCGAACCCTCGGGGGGCATGGTTTCCTTGTGGAGACCTTTCGAAGAAGGGGGTCTCTGCCCAGAAGAGTATCTGGGGTAGCCCAAACTTGTGCATGCGACTCCTTGACGGGATAATTCCACCCAAGGACCGCTCGCCCATTCCCACGGAGTTACCTCAGATCGAGGGGTTCCTGCGGTCCCACTACGAACGAGTCGCTCTGGTAAGACCTCGTCCCCTTTTTCTTTTTTCCGCATTGTTCCCTTTTTGTTTGTATCCTGACAATTTTCACTCTTCTTTTGTTGCCAGCTCGTTCGGGAAGAGGTGGTGATTGGCCGCGTCTTCGGAGAGCTCGCCGACAAGCATTCTGACCTACTTGTCGAGCTGGAGCAGTATCGAAGTACGAGGATCACCCCCGGGCAGATGGCGGCCATCAAGTCGACCGCTGACGCGGCGATCTCCTTGGTGGATGGCGCCCAGGAGGAGTACTTCAGGAAGGAGCAGCGTCTCCTTGCTGATGTCAAGCAGAGGGAGGCCGATGCTGCGGCCGCCCTTCAGGATTCTGAATCCCTTCATCGGTGCTTAGATGAAGAGGAGTCTGTCAGGGCTCGCCTGGAGGCTGAGCTGAAAGAGGCCCGAGACCAAGGGTCGGAGTCGGAAGATCGACGGGTCGCCATTGAGACGCAAATGGTTGCTGCTGAAGCCAGGGGGGTCGCCCTGGAGAAGGAGAAGGAACAACTGGCTGAAGAGCTGAAGTCTGTTCCTTCACCCCAGAGATTCGTCAACGAATTCAAGGAATCTGATGATTTCGTTGACTGCGCTTTGGCGGTGATGAAGTCTGAGATTGCTGACTTTCTCCACATCTTGGTCGAGGACATCCAGGCGGTCGATCCCAACTTTCCTGTTGGGGAAGTTGAGTCCCTGAAGGGTTTCCTCCGAAGTCGAACCCTTCCGCAGCCTACTACTGCTGCTGAAGAGGTTGACCCAGCTGCGGCTGAAGAGGTTGCCCCCGAAGGCAACCCGAGCCTTCCTGCCCCGAAGGCCAGCCAAGCGCTTCTGCCCCCAAGGACCCGAAAGCTTGAAGTCTCCACCTCTCTGTCGACCATATTTCTTTTGCTTTTTAGATAGTTGTTTTTCCTTTGTAATTTAAGTTTACTTTGTAATTATTTATTTGATTCAAGACTCGGTTATTTTATATTGAATGCCTTTATATTCGTGAGCCCCTACTCGACTTTGAATGTGTTGGCTATTTATCCGATATCTTACTCGTAATTACTCTCGACTTTTCTTTGCTTTATAATGGCCTCGACTCTTAAAGCCTTGGACCAAGCATAAGTCTATATGAACTTTCTAAGGACAATACTCTAATACTTAAAAATATAGACTTCAAAGTTCAAAGAGATATTACCTTTTTGAATTTTAAACCTTTGAGGTGTTCGCCTAATAACAAGGAATTTGTTAACTTAAGGCTTCATCATCCATAATGGCCGCCTAAAATTCCTTATCCGCTCTTGATTACTTGTTTCGCAAAGGAGTTGTCATCCTTAGCCGATAATTCTTCTGAAATCTGTCCATCGTATAAGAGGATAACTCCTTTGATGGGTTGATTTATCTTTGTCATTAGGACTCCTGCCTGATTTCGATAACAGGTCTTTTGGCCCGACTTTGGCGTCAGGGCTTTTTGGCATATCTTTGGCGATAGAGCTTTTTGGCCTGACTTTGGCGTCAGGGCTTTTTGGCCTAACTTTGTTGCTAGGGCTTTTGGCCTGACTTTGGTGTCAGGGCTTTTTGGCCTAACTTTGTTGCTAGGGCTTTTGGCCTGTCTCTGGCGACATGGCTTTTGGCCTGTTTCTGGCGACAGAGCTTTTTGGCCTAACTTTGTTGCTAGGGCTTTTGGCCTGTCTCTGGCGACAGGGCTTTTGGCCTGTTTCTGGCGACAGGGCTTTTGGCCTGACTTTGGCGTCAGGGCTTTTTGGCCTAACTTTGTTGCTAGGGCTTTTGGCCTATCTGTGGCGATAGGGCTTTTTGTACCTGATTCGGTCATCAGGTCTTCGCCTGACTCTTGGCGTCAGGTCTTTTTTCTTCGATTTGCTTTGAGTGGACATGCTTTATGAAGGAATGACTTTCTTTTATTAACATAACAGTTTGATTACAAGCTATGTATGAAATCTCCTTAAATGCTCAGAATTGAATGGACGGGGTAACCTTTCGCCTTCGGTGGTTTCCAAATAGTAGGATCCTGGCGCGACGATCTTTATTACCTTGTACGGTCCTTCCCACTTGGCTGAAAGTTTATTCTGACTGTCCAGCCTTGTGAATTCATTCCTTCTCATAACCCTCTCCCCCACGAAAAATTGGCGAGCGCTTACTTTTCTGTTGAAATATCGAGCGGTCGCCAAACGCATCTTTGCTTGTGTTTTTTCTGATAGCCATCTCATTTCTTCTGCCAAGTCGAGGTCAGTTCTGCGCTCGACCTCGTTTGCCTCAGCGTTAAAATGTAGGATTCTATGGGTAGGCACTGCTATTTCGGTGGGTGCTACTGCTTCTGATCCATACACTAAACTGAAAGGTGTTTCTCCTGTGGCCACCTTAGGCGTTGTTCTGATGGCCCATAATACGTTTTCCAGCTCTTCTGCCCAATTCCCTTTGAATGCTCGAACCCTTTTCTTGAGTCCTGCTAAAACAACCTTGTTGGCTGCTTCAGCTTGCCCATTCGTTTGAGGATGATGCACCGAACTGAAACGATGGTCGACATGATATTCTTCACAGAGCCATTTGAGCTCCTTTCCAATAAATTTCGGACCATTATCACTGATGAGTATTCTAGGAATGCCAAACCTGGAGAATATGTTGATCTTTAGGAACTTGATGACTTGAAATTCTGTCCTAGAAGCTAGAGCTTTCGCCTCTATCCACTTGGTGAAGTAGTCGATCGCCACTATAATGTGAGTGCGTTGACCAGTGCTAATAGGGAACATACCTAATATATCGATCCCCCATTGAGCAAAAGGCCAGGCACCCGCCATTGGGGATAATAGTGTGGGTGGTCGACCTGATCGTGGTGTAAATTGCTGGCAAGTCTCACACTTCTGCGTTAATTCAGCCGCATCTTTTCCCAAAGTTGGCCAATAGTATCCCAACTTGAAGATTTTCCTCGTTAACGATCAAGCACCTTCATGACATACTGCCACCCCTTCATGAGCTTCTCGAAGAACCCTTTCTGTTTTTGGATGAGCAACACACCTTAAGTAAGGAGTCGAGTAACCTCTTCTGTAGAGTTCTCCATCTATAATTAGATAACTGGCCGCTAGTCGTCTTATCCTCGTGGATTCGCCTTCGTCATCCGGGAGGATCCCTTCTTTCAAATAATTCTGAAACGGAGTCATCCATGTGACCTGTCCTTGAATGTTGAAGACCTCTGCTCTGCTTTCAAGGACTGAACATAGGCCCTTTTCCAGAAATTGCACATCGTGGATTGTTGTCCCTCCAAATGCCAGCTTACTTAAGGAGTCTGCCATCTGGTTTTCTTGGCGAGGAATAGACTCAATCGCAAAATTTGGGATTTCTGCGACGAGCTTCTTGGCGATGCTGAGGTACTTTTTCATATTTTCCCCTCTTGCCTCATAAGTGCCATTGACCTGATTGACAATAAGCTCCGAGTCACTTTTTACCTTAAGTGCGGATATACCCATTCATTTTGCTAGTCTGAGTCCAGTGATAAGAGTCTCGTATTCTGCTTCATTAATGGTCGTCTGAAATGTTAGGGCGATCGCATACTTCAAAGGCTCGCCTTCAGGAGGAATAAGAATTAAACCTGCCCCAAGCCTTCTCTTGACGAAGACCCGTCCGTATAGAGCTCCCAGATTTGATTGTTGTCTACTGACTGACTTGGCCTGTTTTCTGCTTCTGTTTGACCGTTACTCGTGCTTTCCACAATGAAATCAGCTAGTGCTTGACCGTTGATGGCCGTTTTTGGCGCAAATTTGATCTTGAATTCACTGAGCTCGATCGCCCACTTGACCATTCTTCCTGAAGAATCTGGTTTGATCAGGAAGTTTTTGAGCGGTTGATTGGTGAGGACCGTGATATCGTGCACATGAAAGTAAGGTCTCAGCTTCCGAGCAGCAATAACTAAGGCATAGAGATACTTCTCAATCTGGACATATTTTATTTCAGCTGAGTTGAACATTTTGCTAATGAAATACGCTGGACTCTGAATATTATTTTCTTCCCTTATTAAAACAGCACTGGCTGCCACATCGCTAATGCCTAAATAAATGAAGAGCTGCTCGCCTGGAACGGGCTTTGCCAGAGCTGAGAGTGTTTGGATATGCCTCTTTAAGGATTGGAACGCTTCCTCGCAGTCTGGCGTCCACTCGAATTTGCGGTTGACCCTCAGAGTTTTGAAAAATGGGAGGGACCTGTCGCTTGCCTTGGAGAGGAAGCGGTTGAGAGCAGCTAGGCGTCCATTCAGGCATTGGACTTCCTTGTGGCAGGTTGGCGACTTCATCTCTTCTATGGTCTTCAACTTTTCTGGGTTTGCTTCGATGCCCCTTTCGCTGACCATGAAACCCAGAAATTTGCCAGACTTGACTCCAAAGGCGCACTTTGCAGGGTTCAGGCGAACGCTGTGTCTCCTCATGCATTCGAAAGCTTCGCGGATGTCTGTTGTGTGTGGATTGCCCTTGATGATTTTGACGAGCATATCGTCCAGATAAGCCTCCATGTTTCTCCCCAGCATGTCCTGGAACAAGCGGTTCACCATCCGCTGATAAGTTGCCCCGACATTAATGAGACCAAAGAGCATCACCTTGTAGCACAGAATGTCCCCATCTGCATAGAAAGCGGTGTGAGCCTCATCGTCTGGATGCATTCTGATCTGGTTGTAGCCTGAATAGGCGTCCATGAAGCTCAGCATCTCATGTCCAAAGGTAGCATCGACCAGCTGATCAATCCTGGGAAGGCGATATGAATCCTTAGGGCAAGCCTTGTTTAAGTCGCGGAAGTCGACGCACATCCTCCACTTGCCGTTCGATTTCTTGACCAAAAATGGGTTGGCGACCCAGCTCTGGAATCTCACCTCTCTGACGAAGTCAGCCTCAATCAATATGCCAACCTCCTGTCTGATCGCCAAGCGCTTGTCCATCCCGAACGATCTTCTTTTTTGGGCGATCGGCTTGATGGAAGGGTCTATCCTGAGCTCGTGAGAGATGATATCTGTGCTAATTCCCGGCATGTCGCTCGGCTGCCAGGCGAAGAGCTCTTTAAATTCCTTGAGGAGGGCGGTCATGGCCTCCTTCTGATCTTCTTTTAAGGTGGTCCCAATGCGCACCTTCTTGTCTGGGCCATCGACCTCGACCTCTTCCAATTCCTCAATGGGTGCTGGCCGAGCCAAATCCTCGCGAGGGTCGGCCTCTGTCTCGATGGCGAGGGCCTCCCTTTGGTTCTTCCTGCGCAGACAATTCACATAGCATTGCCGCGAGGAAGGCTGGTCGCCGAGTATTTCTCCAATCCCGTTGGGAGTGGGGAACTTCATCTTCTGATGGACCGTGGAGGACACAATCTTGTTCGGATTGATCGTGGTCCTCCCTAGGATGGCATTGTAGGAGGTAGGTGAATCGACCACCAGGAAAGTGACCGCGACCTTGATGCTCTTCCATCCCTCGCCAAAAATCACTAGCATGGTTATGGCCTCCAGTGGATAAGTTGTCCTTCCCGCAAACCCAATCAGCGGAAAATCGACCCTCTTTTGGTCACGCTTGGACTTGCCCATCTTCTCGAAAGCCTCCATGAATAGGATGTCTGTCGAGCTGCCTCCGTCGACCAGAATCCTTGCAATGTCACAGCCGTCAATATCTGCGGTGATAACCAAAGCATCGTTGTGGGGGGTTGTGACATGTGCCAAATTATCTTCAGAGAATGAAATGACAATGTTCTCCTCAGGTCGGGGTCGTTTTCCCAACTGAACTGCTGTGGAGATCTGAGTGGCGTAGACCTCCCTGGCGTGCGACCCCTCGCCGCCTGCACCGAATCCTCCTGCAATCAAATTTACTCTCCCCTTGCTGGCAGGCGGATCAGTTTGTTCAGCAGGGTCTGACTAACGATGTTTCCTAAGGGGGCGTTCGACTTCTGTCTCGCCCTGCCACAAATTCCTTCAGCATCCACCCTTGAATCAACTTCTCTATGTCGCGCTTCAGAATGTGGCAGTCATCCGGTGGCATTTGCACTTGTGGTATCTGCAATAGCTCTCGACGTCCTTTCCCATGGGCTGACCACCTTGACGAGGCATCGGTGGCCTCGCCAAGGATCTCCTCTCCATCTCGACTAGTACCGCTGAGATCTGCTTATTTAAAGGCGTAAAGTACTCAAGGACCTCTGGATGGCGATGCGTTGGATTAGGGTCAACTCGGGGCCTGCCGTCTCTTCCTTTTTTCTCCTTCTTTACCTCCTTCTTACCATCGCGTCGCGGCTAAGGAACTACCCTTAACGAGGTTGTCAGGAAGTTAGCCTCTGTGTTCGCCCTTTCAAGGTGTATGAAACCTTTTGCTCTGGATGCCAACTCCTCCAACGTTTCGATCTCCTTCACGTGGTAGTTGTTTCGCAGCTTCCTCGAGGCCTTGTTGGCCACATCCAAACCTCTGTAAAATGCTCGAATGATTTCCCCATCTGAGATTCGGCGGTCTATCTCCGTGACGTTCTGATGGAAACGTCCGTAAAAATTGGCCAGCGACTCTTCAGGCTGTTGCTTGACCGCATCCAGGGCGACCATACTTTTCATCAGCTGGCGCTCGCCCATATATCTTTCCAGGAACTTGCTCCTTAACTCTGCCCAAGTTCCTATATATCCTGCAGGGAGGCCGAAGAACCAGGACGAAGCCGAACCCGAAAGAGTGGAGGAAAATAACAAAGCCAAGTGATTGAGATCATTTGACTTACCCAGGAGAGAAGCCTCGTGCTTGTTGACGTGTATGGTGGGATCTCCTCCACCGCTGTACTCAGGTATGGCCCGAGCAACTACGTCTTTAGGGATCTTGATGGCGACGAGCTCGTCGGCAAAGGGATGAGCAGACTGCTCCTTGAAGGGAGCTACGACTGTCAGTCGTCTTTCTTGGAGCCTTTTGTTGAGGAGGTCGTCCATCTGGTTCACAGTGCAGTACTTGGGCGAGATCCCGGATGGAGGAGGACCGGAAGGGTTGGCAGTGTACGCAGCCGCTGGCTCCTTGGTGTATGCCGGAGGTATGGACTGTTGTCCTGATGTCATCTCCTGATTCTCCTGAGGCGCGGTGGTGCCAAGATTTGCTGTTTCAGACGGCGGGGGCCCTGTGGCAGTAGGGCGATCGTTTCCCTGAGGAGCAGGGTGATTGTTTCCTTGAGTAGCAGGGGCTTGACGGCGAGCCTGTCGTAGGATTACCTCCAGCAGTGAAATCATCTCCGGGGTTAAATGAATGTCTTCCCCAGCGATGTGGACGGACTGCGGTGCTGGAGCTACATTGTGGTTGGCCGCTGGGGGCGTTCTGGAATTACCGACGTGCTCTCGGACCGTCCTCAGAGGAATGGCATTGGGGGCTGCCTGGCTGGCAGGCTCTTGTTGAAGCGGCAGCGGAATCAGAGCTATCTAAGGATCGCTCGCAGGTCTGGTTCCGACGGTTGTTTTCGGATCGAGTTCTCATGGCTGAATTGCTCGGTTCCCACAGACGACGCCAAATGTTGGATCGTGAAATCCTGGTTGCTGATCTGACAGTGAATTGAATGCCAGACAAAGGGTGAGAGATGCTTCTGCTTCAACTCCGGTGAACCTGCAAGTAGGGGAGCGCAACAGATGGGGTGTGAGAGATATGTGTTTAAATGAGTATAGTGTTTGTATATAGCTCAAAACGTAAGGAACGTATGTAAAGCAAAGGTATTTATAGGGTAGGAGAGATCAAACCGTATAAGGCAGCTGAATATCTTAGCGCATATTATGTTGCTGAAGATTCGGATCATAAGATATGGCGGTTACTGCGAGATATTGCAGTTACCATATCTAATCTTTAGTGAATATATGACCGAGATACGCGGGATATCGTGGCCACTTCCTTATTAACGGTTAGTGGGACCAGAGGAGAGAGGCAATGCTCTCTTCGGGGCGAGCACTCCCATGGCGAGCAGTGAGAGGTCGCGACCAGGTGAAGGATGGCGAGCAGTCTGAGGAGCCCTTGGCGTTCATATGGACTTTGGGCTCGATCTTGGGCCACTCTATGGTGGGCCAAGTTGACTTGTACTTAAGCTGATCTAGTTCGAATATCTGGGGTTTACCCCCTCCAGGGTTATTGGGCCTTCGAGGCCTTTTCCTTATTGGGCTGTCAATATCGATACCCAACACTCTCTTTGATTTTTTTTCACTAATACTTCACTTTTCCTTGATTTCCTATCTTGTTCCATTGTTATGTCGTGGCCGTTCCTATTGTGTTCTCTTTGTGTGTTGCCTTGGCTTCCTATTTATAAGGGGATTATTATTATTTTAATGGTTTAAGATAATTAAACATGGGCAAACAAGTAGATGAGCAGCCATCGGGGGATGGACAAAGATGGATGGTGGCGTGTTGAAGGGCGCTGGGCAGGGCAGTGGACAAAGGTGTAGCCGAAAGTCTCATGGGAAGGCCTTCTTTCATTTTTCATATATATATATATATATATATAACTTAGTTATTATTATTATTATTTAAAATCAAAATTTAGATTTTAGAAAACCTAAGAGATTTTTTTTATTTTCCTATTAATAATATTATATTTTTTTTGGCTTTTGTTGCTATCTCAATTTTTTTCGTTTCAGTTACTCCCGTAACTTGAAAGCAATTTTTGCCTGTTTGAACGCCTTTACAGAGACACCGCATCCACCCATGCGTGCATGCGCTTCTCTTCTAGGGCACCAATTGAAGTGAGAGTTCAGCAGCCTTCCAATTGGTGTTTTCCAGCATCGCGCAATCAATGCTGCGATTCTTCAGCAATCAAGGAGAAGACGACGAATACATCAGCATCCAACACAACAACAACATGACAGGACATCCCCATGCAAAGACCACGTAAACCAATCAATTAGTGGGTGAGAGCCACCATTTCCATTCCTTTCTGGTGCAGGTTTTCTTCTTTGTTCTTGTAGGTTTGCGGAGCTACGGTGAGGGCACCTGGACCAAGTGAACATGAATGCCAATTCCAATGCCGAAAATAGACCTCAGAAACGAACCGTGGACCTTAATTCGAACCCGCAACTGGTGCCTCGTTGTAGAACCGAATTTGGGAAGAGTTAATAGGAGTTATATGCGAATGCGAGTTGAAATATATGGGAATGCCCCTTTGATAGCAGGGTTTTGGTGGACAAACTCCCAAAGGAAGGAAAAATGGGCATCCGTTAAATATGAAAGCTTAACCAACTATTGTTATGGGTGCGGGATGTTGGGACACACGACCCAAACGTGTAAAGATGAGGTGTAAATGTCGGAACAGGATGAGAACAGTTCGGACTATGGGCCATGGCTGGTCGGGGTGAGGCCGAAACAAATGGTGTCGAAACAGGATGCAAGGAAGGAAGAAAAACCTAGTAGTATTAACAAACGGGGGGCCTGAAGAACGTGGTCGTACATAATGCGTGAAGTCAGAAGATCGGAAAAAGAGAAGACCAGAATTGCAAAAAACCAGTGAGCCCGAGCAGAAACCACTGAATGGCAGTGAAACCAGGCAGATAGAAGGGAATGGTGAAGGAATGGAAGTCGAGCTGTGGGTAGCAAAGATAGACCAACCGAGGGTAGGTCGAACTGACCCAACCAAAGAGGGCACAAAAATGGACCTGAATGAAACACCAGAGGAGCACTTATAGGAGGACCACTATGACCAGCTAACAAGACGAACAAGCACCAAAGAGAAGCACCCTGCTGGCCGAGACAAAACCAAAGGAAAAACGACCATGCACAACCGGTGGCCGAGACAAAACCAACACGAACTGTGCCTCCAAACAAATGAACTTCCCAGCCCGATGATCATCTACCTATCTGAGAGCCCTACCCAACACAACATGCTCACAACCGCACCCATCTTGACATATACAGTAGAAAATCCACCAGACTTGCCACCCACCACACCTAGCCAAGACAACCAAAACCCGACGTCGGGGCTCAATCTTTACCTAAACAAGATGACCCTAAAGAGAACGAGGGAAGAGATGGAGGACCAACTGACCACGAAGAAGCAGAGGCTCGGGGTGGAGTTGAGCGAGGGAGGACAGTGGAAGGAGGGATGAAGGAAAACAATACAAAGGAGTCGACAAGGCAGACAGAACACTAACAGGGGAGAAAGGGTGGGACAAGGAAATTGACACCGAATGCACAGGTGGACTCGAAGGAAACGGAAATGGGCTCTGGTGGCTGTCCCGAAACAGCCATAGGGGCTCAATGAGTGCCATCTCATGGAACTGTCAGGGTCTGGGGTCTATCCTAACAGTCAAAAACCTACAAGACCTCAATAAACGGTATCACACAGACATTAAAATTCTCATGGAGACAAAAAACGGAGATACCTACTATGAGAAAATAAGAAAACAAATGGGGATGGATGGAAGGATGCATATAAGCCCGATAGGGAGATCGGGGGGTTAGCATTGTGGTGGAAGGACGATACACGAATTCAAGTCCTATACCGCGATGCAAACTTCGTAGATTGTGGGGTGACGATCGACCAAGGAGGCGAACGGATGTACATCACGAACGGAGATACCTACTACGAGAAAATAAGAAAACAAATGGGGATGGATGGAAGGATGCATATAAGCCCGATAGGGAGATCGGGGGGTTAGCATTGTGGTGGAAGGACGATACACAAATTCAAGTCCTATACCGCGATGCAAACTTCGTAGATTGTGGGGTGACGATCGACCAAGGAGGCGAACGGATGTACATCACGTGGGTATATGCGGATACGGATGCCTAAACACAAGCTCAAAACTGGAATGTATTACACAACATAGGAAGGGGACAGTGGGAGAGATGGGTAGTCCTAGGAGATTTTACCACCATATGTTACCAACACGAGAAGGAGAGAGGATGAAGGAAATCGCAAATACGGATGGACGAATTTAAACAATTGATCAAGGATTTATATTTGGAGGATATAGGAGCAAAATGCCCAACTGACACATGGTGCAACAATAGGAGCGGGGATGAAAGAATAAGTGAACGACTTGATCGCGTGTTGGTTAATGCGGAGTGGGCCGCGATGTACCCAAATAGTCGGTGCATCAATGAAATAGTGATAGGTTCAGACCACTCACCTATGGTCCAACAACTAGAAAGACTGAGACGGAGGATAGTACGAAGATTCAAATTCAAGGCCATGTGGATGAAAACACCTTTGTGTAAGGAGGTAATCGAACAAGCGTGGGGATAGGTCAAACCGAATAAGTCCATGAACGGAGTATGCGCGAAATTGAAGAAGTGTTGAAGGAAACTCCCTACTTAGAGCAAAGCACACTTCAGTAATAACATGAAGGACATTGCTAATACAAGGGAGGATCTCCGAAACCATATAAAAGGGTGGATGGATCAGAATGCGGTTCAGGAAGAGAAGCGCCTAAAAGGGAAAATCCGCGACCTATAGACGGGGGAAGAGATCTATTGGAGACAAAGATCGCGGGTAAAGTGGTTAAAAGAAGGTGACCGGAACACGACCTTCTACCACCAAATAACGACATCTAGGAGAAGGAGAAATAGTACCTGTCGACTGAAAAGTCAAAATGGGGAATGGTTAACAAATGAGAAAGAGATAGCACAGGAACTCCGGGAATACTATGTGGAGATGTTCAGATCTGAGAACACAAACTCGGGGGATGAGATAATTTCAAGCCTGCCACATCACATAACACCTGACATGAATGCACAACTTACACGGGAAGTATCGGAACAAGAGATCTGGTCGGCTACATTCCAGTTAGGGGGGTCCCGAGGTCTAGGCCCCGATGGGTTTCCAGGTCTGTTTTATCAAAGGAATTGGCATACCGTGGGACCAGATGTCAGCACCGTAGCAAAAGATTTATTCAGAATAGGTAACCTCCCATATCATCTTAACCAAACTGATATTCTGTTGATCCATAAAGTACCAAACCCGACCCAGGCCACTGAGTTTAGACCAATAAGCTGCTGTAACTTCCTGTATAAAATAATCTCTAAGGTTTTGGTGAACAGATTAAAGGTTTATCTTCCAGATCTTATCACCCATTTCTAGAGTGCCTTTGTAGCATGACAGTCTATACAAGATAATATATTGGTGGCGCATGAAGCTTTCCACTACCTAAAGACCCGACGAAGGGGGAGCAAAACAAAATGCGCGCTGAAGATAGACATGCAAAAGGCGTATGATAGGATGGAGTGAGATTTCCTAATAAAGAGCCTAAAGGGAAGGGGCTTTGACGAGAAGTGGATAGGATGGGTTAGAGCTTGCATATCCACCACATCCTACAGTGTGGTGGTAAATGAAGAACGATCAACCATAATCAGTCCGACACGGGGCATACGCCAAGGAGATCCACTATCGTCATACCTCTTTATACTGCTTGCAAAGTACTGTCAAGAAATATCGAGAAGGATGTAAGAGAGAAAATACTCATAGGAATATAAATGAAGATGAACTGCCCCGAGATCCATCACTTGTTCTTTGAAGACGACTCGATCCTCTTCAATGATAGCGAACTTTTGGTGGGGAGTAACAACAGATGGTAAGAAGACACATTGAATGAGATGAGAGATTCTAACCAAGTCCAAACAATCGGGAGGACTAGGGTTTAGGGAACTCCAAAATTTCAACACAACTCTGCTCACTAAAATGGCGGGGAGGATCCTTAATGAACCAAACACACTTTGCGTGAGTACCACGAAGGGATTGTACTTCCCGCACGACAGTTTCCTTGAAGCGACAAAGGGAGGGAGGGCATCATGGGGATGGAGTAGTCTAATATACAGAAGGGATGTCCTAAAATGGGAAGGATTGTGGTCCCTAAGCACGGGCGAGACAATCAACGTTTTCAAGGACCCGTGGGTTCAAGGACCCGTGGGTGTACCCGAGGAACACAACCGACCGAACCACCATGGTGAGTGAACTAATAAACCCGAATAAAAGTTGGAATGAAGGTTTGGTGTGAACGAAGGTAACATCGGAGGATGCCGACCACATACTAAGCATGTCGATACCATGTGAAGGAGGGAGAGACCACTACATATGGCCACACTCGAAGGATGACTCACCACAAACTCGGTCCGTCTACCACGGACTCTGGGAGACAGAGGGTCAACCAACGACGACACAACTCAATATGGCAAGAAAGATGGGCGACCACTATGACACTACTAGTGTCAAACGCGATTGCGGTACAACAAAACCTAACTAGACAAGGAATGCATGTGCTACGTAGCTTCCCAGTATGTGGAGGAACGAAAACGTGAGAACACATTATGTTGGAATGTATCTGGACCGAACCAATCTAGCTCGAGGTCTTTGGCATTCGGGTGGACAGAGCAGATCAACCAAACGTGTCGTGTTAGGTGATCACTTGCTATGCAAGATCGTGTGCCGTGAGTCTTAAGTGTTGTCTAGAAGAGTTTAGAAGATTAGAGAAGGTTCGTAATTCTGTTATTTCTGTTGTCATGCTGTGGACATGCCATTGATGAAATGCAGCAAATTTCTATAATCTTGAATGGTGTGAAAGGGCAATATGACAGTATTGTGGCTGTGATTCACGCAAGTTGCAATCCATATGATCTTGCTTCTATTTCATCGAATCATCTTGATGCAGAGGCTCGGCAAAAGGACATGATGTTTGATACTTCGTTAAATCTAACTAATGTGGTTAAAAGTTCTGATGTAGCTATGAAACCAGTGGATTCTGGACAAGTTGCTCACATTGATTCAGGACAGAATCAAAGCCAGTCATCCTCTGTTGTTCATACACCAGATTACCAACCAAATCAACCTGCCTATGGTGGAGGAAGAGGCATGGAAGAGGATTTGGAAACAACAAACCAAAGTGTCAGCTCTGTGGAAAGTTCGGGCATCTCGTGCATCAGTGCTATCACCGATTCAATGTTCATTTTCAAGGTGTCACTGCACAACCGAATGAAGGTATGAATGCTAATCTTACCTCTGTGCAGTGGAATGATGAAGATACGATGTCTTTCTCGAGTGTTGGATCGACCAAGAGCCAGAATCAAAATGCAGTTGCGCAACAGTTTATGACAGGATCATCAAACTTTGGAAATCCTGTTCAATCTCAGAATATGCTGTCTTCTGGTTCTGGTTGCATGAATCCTTATTCATCGATGAACTATAATCAGTTTGTTCCTGTGTCTGCACCTCCTCTTGGTTTTCAATATCAGCCATATACTGTTATGCCTTCTGTGATGAATATGCAGCATACATTGCCTCTTGTTCAATCAGTTCCTCAGTTCCAATCAGTGCAACCTCAGTTCCAATCAGTTCAACCTTCATATCAATCGGCCATGCCATCATATCAAGTGGTTCAACCCTCAGCTCCTCCAAATTCATCGTTGCAGTCAACAATTATGGATGCACACCCACAAGCTCACCTGACTACTGCTATTTCAACCTCTGGCCAAAACATACCGGACAAAGCTTGGTATCCCGATTCTGGAGCCACGAATCATTTTTCTCAGATGAATCTTCCTGGTGCTCAATCATACTCAGGCTCAGGTAAGATACAAGTAGGTAATGGTAATCTCATTGATATTAACAACATAGGTACAACTGTTATCAATACTGCTTCTAAATCACTGGTGTTACATAATATGCTTTGTACTCCTCAAATCACTAAAAATTTGAGGGACAATAGAGTGTATTTTGAATTTCATTCCAATCATTGTTTGGTGCGAGATTCAAGTAGTCATCAAGTGTTACTTAGGGGATCTGAGAGCGGAGAATTGTACAAGCTTGATTTTAGTGGTTTTGTTAAAAACAATAATGCCTTTTCTGTGACTGGTTCTAAGGATACTACTAGTAGATCTATGGTTTGTAATCTGTCTACCTGTAGTTCTGATCAATAAAACTGTTGCAATTTGACTCAAATAAAGTTGAATTCTGATATTCTTCATCAAAGACTTGGTCATCCGTATAACATACATTGTCTATGGTTTTAAAACAATCAAATTTGAAAATCAGTTCTAACACATCTATGTGTACTGCTTGTGCTATAGGTAAGAGTTGTAAACTTCCTTTTGCAGAGTCCAACACTGATTATCATACACCGTTAGAGTTGCTTGAAATGGATCTATGGGGGCCTGCACCTATCTCATCAAATGGTAATCTCTATTACCTAAGTATTGTCGATGTGTTTACAAGGTACACTTGGATTTATTTTATGAAAAAGAAAAGTGATGTGTCATATATTTTTCCACAATTTCATAAAGCTGTGGAGAATCAGCTTGGTTTTTCGATTAAGGCTGTGCAAACGGATGGGGGTGGAGAATTTCGTGCTTTATCTTCATACTTAAGTCAATATGGAATACAACACAGATTTACATGTCCCTATACTTCTGAACAGAATGGGATTGTTGAGAGAAAACATCGTCATATTGTTGAAACAGGATTAACATTGATGAAACATGCATCTATGCCAATGCAGTATTGGACTGACTCGTTTTTTACTGCAGTATTCTTGATAAACAGGCTTCCGTCTAAGGTAATTGATAACTTGTCTCCACATGAAAAATTGTTTTCAAAAGTGCCTGATTATGGTTTTTTGAGAGTTTTTGGGTGCTTGTGCGTTCCTTATACTAGGCCGTTTAATAGACACAAGATGGATTTCAGGTCAACTCCATGTGTCTTCATTGGATACTGTGCAAATCAGCATGGTTATAGATGCCTTGATGATTCAGGTAGGGTATATGTGTCTAGACTTGTTCGGTTTAATGAAGGTGTGTTTCCCTTTGCAGATCGATCAGGGTCTTTTATGCAGCCTGGAGCTGTGAAGAACACTGCAACTACCTCACCATTCTTTTTGCCATTTAACTCTTCGTTATGCAGTCATGAAGATGTGCATCTTGCAAATATTCGTAGAGATGTTTTTGACAAATCCAATTCTACTCCCTTGGTGTTTGTTCCTTCACATTTGACAGGTACATATATGGTGTCTTCTGAGGATTCTTTGCCTGGAAATGTTGTTTCTTCTCATGAGGAACCTGGTGTACATCAACCAGTTCTAAGGTCATTCTCTCCTGAGGTAAGTCCTGCCACAGTCAGGTATGTCTTAAGGGACTTGGTTATGGTTCCTGTTTCATCTTATTCTGCTTTCACTAATCCATCTACTCTAGTATCATCTTCTCATATTGTGAATGATAATGGGAATAGTGGTGTTTCTCATAACAATAAACACTCAATGCAAACCAGATCGAAGACAAGGAATTTAGCTGCTTTGACTACTTCTATGATTGATTTGTCGAAGGCTACCTATCGGGTGTAAATGGCTCTTCAAGATAAAGAGAAATTCAGATGGTTCGAGTACAAGATATAAGGCCAGGTTAGTAGCTAAGGTTTTTTCTCAAAAACCTGGTTTCGATTTCCAAGATACGTTTAGTCCTGTGGTTAAAGCTCCAACAGTTAGGATTATTCTTACCTTAGCATTAACACACAAATGGAAATTGAGACAGGTTGATGTTAACAACGCATTTTTACATGGAGAATTAACTGAAGATGTTTATATGATACAACCTCCCGGGTTTGAAAAAACGGATGCTCAGGGTAATGCTTTGGTGTGCAAACTTAACAAGGCACTCTATGGTTTAAAACAAGCACCACGTGTTTGGTTTGAAAGACTTAAATGTTTTTTACTCTCTTCTCTTCAGTTTTCTATTTCTCTTGCATAACACTACTCTTCACGTGTTTGTTTGTGAAGAAAAGTGACTCAGGTACTGTGTCTCTTTTAGTATATGTAGATGATATTGTAATAACAGGTAGTGATATGGCTAGCATAGATTCTGTTGTGACTGATATCAACAAAGAGTTTAAATTGAAAGATCTAGGTACATTAAACTATTTTTTGGGTATGGATGTTCAGGTTACTGATGATTGCTTATTGTTGGGACAGAAGAAATACATTTTGGAGCTGATTAATAAGACAAGGCTAAAAGATGCAGATCCTTTTCCCACACCGATGTCAGGAAATATTTTAGCTAAGGTTGCAGAGATCACTGATGAAGCTTCATTTGTTGATGAGCATCTGTAAAGGAGCATTGTGGGTGCTTTGCAGCATGTCTGTGTTACCAGACGAGATATTCACTTTGCTGTGAATAAGCTAAGTCAGTATATGCAACAACCGGTTGTTTGTCATTGGAAAGCTGCTTTGCGTGTGCTCAGGTATCTCAGAGGTACTATAGATCATGGTCTTGTGTTTAGAGTTAGTTCTGTTGCTTCCTCTGATGTTACTCTAGTCTCATATGCTGATGATGACTGGGGGAGTGATTTAGTTGATTGTAAGTCTGTATCTGGGCATTACCTCTTGCTGAATGGGAATCCTATTGTATGGAGTTCCAAGAAACAACCAGTTATATCTCAATCGTCAGCTGAAGCAGAGTATAGAGCCATAGCCAATGCAGTGTGTGAAGTAATTTGGGTTACTTCTTTGTTATCCGAACTTAATATTAAACTTACATCTGTTCCTATAGTGTGGAGTGATAATACAGGGGAAGTTGCATTAACTGAAAATCTGATTCATTACTCAAAGATGAAGCATGTTGAGATTGATTTGTGTTTTGTGAGAGAAAAAGTGCAAAATGGTCAAGTTTTTGTAAATTTTGTTCCAGCTTCAGAACAATTGGCAGATATACTTACGAAACCCATTACTGAGAAGCAATTTGTTCCATTTAGAAGGAAACTTGGAGTTTTATCATTTCAAGAACTAACAGATTCTCTTAGTATTACAGATAAGCTGGATGAAGGTCATAATCAGGCTAACTAAGGATAGTATCTTTGGTATTCTTGTTATAGTTTAGTTGTTGTCTCATTCTGTTTAATTTGATTGTTTTTATGATCTCTCTCTTTGATGAATATGAATTATCAGGTGTTTCTTTTGTTATCTGTCAATCTGTCCGAGTATGTTCTGGTTGTTTCTATTTGCTCTTTGATCTGTCATACATAAGTCTACACTTAGATTCTCTGATGATTATTTTCCATTGCATGGTTTAGTTGATTTTGTTTCCTATCATGATGATAGTTTTCTTTTTCAGATTGAGTTGTTCACTCATCATATTCATATCCGATTGCTTATTGCTGTTTAACATCTATGATATTATGCTGTGCTGAGTTCTTCCATTTGTTGTGGGTTTTTTTTCCATCTCATCTTCCTTCTTTAATCATAAACTGACATAGGGTGAAGTTTGAATCCAAAAATAACACTTCTCAAAGAAAACATTCAAGCAACTTTAGAAGTTGTTTGAGGATGAAAATATGGAGGCAAATGAAAACCTCCCAACTTCATTGGTAAGAAAGAGGCAAATGAAAACCTCTCTGTCAGTAAAATTTTTTTGAAGTCAAGCAATGAATAAAATGATGAGAGTTGCAAATAAATGTCAGCATAAAAAAAAATCATAGTTATATGATCTATGGAAGATTGAGTTGATGAATTAACTCATCAAGTGGAAAGATCTTGTGTGAAGCTGTATTGTGGAGGTTGATATTGATATGCGTATGGATTATATATTGATCTGATTCACACTCATCTGATGAAAAAAATGTTTATCATGTGTGTGAATCAGTTTTGATTGAAACTGTGTAAGTGTGCTAATCATTGTTTTGAGAATTTGAGTGTATACAGGTGTATGATGATTAGAGATGAAGATGGCGAAATAATCGGAACATATGATTGCAGATTTCAGTACAGAAGTTTTCAGCTGATCAATTCAATGAAATCAAAATCGAGAAAGAAGAAAATCAATCTTCTTAAGGGAATGTTAGGATGTATGTGTTAGGTGATTACTTGCTATGCAAGATAGTGTGCCGTGAGTCTTAAGTGTTGCCTGGAAGAGTTTAGAAGATTAGAGAAGGTTCATAATTCTGTTATTTCTGTTGTTGATTACCGTGGTGATTAGCTGCTAGTTCTTGTATAAATAGAGGATGCGTGAGTCATTTGAAGTTAACTTGAATGAAAGCTTGAAAGCAAAGTTCTGTTATTTCGGTTATCCATTTCTTCCTAACCAAGGTATCTTCTTCTTCATTTCAATCTATCTTGTTCTAGTTCAATTCACTGATATGGCGAAGTGGTTGGATGCTAGGCGTGCGGAACCGAGTGTGCAAGGGCCAACAAGGGAAGCAAGGTGGATGAAGTGCCTACTCACATGTTAGCAAATATGGAAAACACGATGCATGGTAGCTTTCGAAAGCAAACCTCCGAATTCGTGGAGCATACGACGAACTCACAGCAAATGGACGAAAGGAAGAAGCAACGGGAATGGCACGATCGAATCAGAAATGGTAGAAGTCAAGTGGACACATCATCAAGATAAACTGTGACGCAGCGGTGTGCATGCGCACGACACAAGCGAGAGTCAGATTAGTGGCAAGGGATGTCGCAGGAAGACTCAATGGTGGATTGAATCGAAGAATACGAGACGACAATGGAAGCCACAACAATCTATGAAGGACTTCAGTTGGCAATACAAAAGGAATGGAAGGACATTGTAATCAAATCAGACTCACAAACTGTAATGCACCAAATACGGGAGGGTCCAACACAATGGAGAGTATAAACAATAATCCAAAACATCTGAGTAATAGTGAGGCAACAAGTGCAAGTGCAATGGCGAGCTATTCCAAGGACGACAAACGAGTCTGCGAAATGGATAACAAAGCAAACCCGAATGAGAGTGAGATTGAACGATTGGGTCGAAAGACCCCCACTCCCCTTTATATGTTTATTAGCTAAGGATTGTAATATTGAACAAACGTGAGAACATGTCACGACATCTTATTCCATCGAATAAAATGCGAATTTGGCCAACAAAAAATAATCCTCGTGTAACAGTATTTTAACCCCTAGCTAAAATCAGGTGTTTAAAGTTGCCTTTGTTTGAACATGCGCTCATCGAAGTGATCTCATGAGTATCGTGTTCAAAGACAAATAACTAATTTTTAATCCTCTCGATTCATTATTTACATAGTAGAATGACATTGTCGTACAACTTTCGGAAGCTAGACACCTATAGGTCCTGATCGTTCATGATTATTTACGGAGGCTGAACACTTAAAGACTCTGTTTATCAATTTGTGACTCTTAGAAGCTGGAGCCTACAGGTCCTGGTCGTCGAGGATGACTTGCGAAGGCTGAGCACCTAAAGACCCCGCTCGTCGGCTTGTAACTTCAAGAAGTCAGACACATACAAGGCCTGGTCGTTAGGGATTACTTGCGAAGGTTGAGCACCTGAAGACATCATTTTTCGGTTTGTGACTCCCAGAAGATGGACACCTACAAGTCCTGGTCGTTGGGGATGAATTGCGAAGGATGAGCACCAGAAGATCTCGTTTGTCAGTTTGTGACTCCCAAAAGTTGGACACCTACAAGTCCTGGTCGTCGAGGATGACTATCGGAGGTTGATCACCTAAAGAATCCGCTCGTCAGCTTGTGATTCCCAGAAGCTAGACACCGACATGTCCTATTTGTTGACGATGATTTATGGAGATTGACCACCTAAACGTTCATCAACTTGTGACTCCCAGAAGTTGGACACCTATAGGTCTTGGTCGTCAAGGATGACTTGCGTAGGTTGAGTACCTAAAGACCCCCCTCGTCGGCGTGTAACTTCCAGAAGCTGGACACCTACAGGTTCTGGTCGTTAGGGATGAGTTGCATAGGTTGAGCACCTAAATACCTCACTCATCGGCTTGTGACTCCCAGAAGCTGGACACCTACAGTTCCTGGTTGTCGAGAATGACTTGCGGAGGTTGAGAACCTAAAGACCCCTATCGTCGGCTTGTAATTCTCGAAAGTTGGACATCTAAAATTCTTGTTTGTTTACGATTATTTGCGGAGGCTGAGCACCTAAACATTCATCAACTTGTGACTCTGATAAGATGGACACCTACAGGTCCTGGTCGTCGAGGAAGACTTGCGGAGGTTGAGCACCTAAAGACCTCGCTCGTCGGCTTGTAACTTACATTAGAGTTTAAAACCCCTGTTGAGATGTCTAACTCCTTGCACTGACTTCTCGACAAGTTTTCTCACTAATCGACCTTGAAGTTCTTCTTGATGGAGTTCCCTAAAGTCATTCATGCTACGTCCACCTGTCATGGAGACATTCTCAAACGTGAGACAATACATGTTGATGTAACTTTCTATTTGTCATAAACAAACGCGTTTGAAAAGAGGATGTAAGGATTTAAAAAGCTCTCTTGTAGCCGATTATGGGTGGTTGTAATCCCTTGAGATTATGTTTTGAAATGGAAATTATCTTTGAAACAAACCTTTAAGACCATAAAGGATGCACATGATTCCATCTTGTACAAGGTGTATCCAGACGAGTTGGTTGAGGCACCTCCGACTAATGACGATCAAAACTTCTCTTCATTGCTATCGTAGGAGAAACAATATCGTCCACTTTTGAGTACCTTTTTTTATCTCTCAATTTCCTTTCCTTCTGCTATGGTAATATATTTTTTACCGCACCTCTCAGTTCCCTTAATTTTTGCCTAGGTCGCCCTTTCGGGTTTTCAACCTAGCCGAGATTTGATTTCTCTCCTTTTGGCATGATCATCCTTTTAGGGATTTTCAATCATGCCCCTCTTCCCTAAATTTTTCTTAAACCGCCCTTTCAAAGTTTCAATTAAGTAGGAATTTTCTGTCATTTTTGGAGTCTCGCTTTCTGGCTACAAGCTCTTTAAGGATATTATTTTATGTTCGCTTCCATATTTATCGGACTGAGGAGTTCTTGGTCGTCCATGTTGGTGATGATCATGTCTTCTCCACTGAAAACCTCTTTGACGACATAAGACCCTTCATATTTAGGCACAAACTTGCCCCGAGAGTCTGGATTGACTCAAAGGATTTTTCCGAGGACTAGATCACCCGCTTGTAATTCTCTCGGGTGCACCTTCTTGTTGAATGATTGAGTCATGCATTGTTGGTACAATTGTCTGTGGCACAACACGATGAGCTGCCTTTCGTCTATGAGGTTCAATTGTTCGTATTTGCATATCACCCACTCTAACTCGTGCTTATAATTGACAGACATTTTCTCTATGATCTTGTTGATGTTCTAATTTGCTGCTTCCACTGTACTATTCATTTGTGGACGATATGGAGATGTGTTTCAATGCTTGATCTTAAATTGGTCACATAACCCATCAACCAATTTATTATTCATATTTCTATCATTGTCGGTGATGATTGACTCTGGCACCCCCATAAAGCACGATGATGTTCTGCCTAATGAAACGTTCGGCAGTCTTTGCCATTAGTGACACCACGGTGATTGCCTCTACCCACTTGGTGAAGTAATTGGTCGCCACTAATATGAATCGATGACCATAGGACGCATTTGGAGAGATCATGTCAATTAAATCGATGCCCCATATTAGGAAAGGTCATGGGGAAGTCATGAGATAGAGCTCGTGCGGTGGCGGTGGCGGGAAGTCATGACAGAGGTGACAATGTTGGACGTGTGTCACACAGTCAGACGTCATGGTTGACCAAAAGTATCCAAGTCTCATTATTTTTTGGCAGCACTCGCCCGCTCATGTGTGGGTCGCAACAAGCTTCGTGAATTTCTTCCATCAAACACTAATCATATGACCTCAACATATTACCAAGTGAAAATCTCCTGGTACTCTTTTAGTAAATCGATCATTTGAGTTCTCTGATCAGGACTCAGACTTGTCCCGATCTTCAGTTCATGTGGTTCCTCGGGAGTGTCGATGTTTATGGCCTCAGTGACTTCCATTGTTAGGAGCTTGTATCTCTCTTACATGTCCCAAATTTCTTCAATTTCCTTCTCGGCACCCTCATCACCGGATCTTTCTCCAAAATGTATAGAGTCAGATTCGGAAAGGGTGTCCTTGTACAAGATTTAATCATGGTTCCCTTTGTGTTCTCTAGAGGAATTGTTCCTAGAGACAGAAGCAGAAGAGCATGGAGATTAATGTCAGAAGTATGTAGAAGGAGATATAATACTGAAAACACAAAGAAACAGCAAAAGAAGGGATTCATTTGATGTGGTCATGACAAATTTTCCCTATTCCAAAAATATGGGGCTCATGACATATGCCCTATGCGGAATACATCCTTTTTTGAAAAGTCTTACTCATTATTACTAAGAGAAAACGCATAAGAAAATAATGTCATCCAGTTTGTAATGTTCACACCAATAGCGAATGGACAGACGAAAAGGCCTGAGGGGGGCTTCATCGAGCAAAGCTCCAATGGTGACACTAATTGAAAACAAGACTGATAAGTCTTCGTGAGCATCAACGTCGTCGGGTGGGATCACTTGTGATGGGCCAGAGAATGAAACGGTAAGGGAAGGAAACAACAATGTCCCTGAATTTTCAGTTAAACGCTTCCTCCGGGCGACTTCGTAATCTTTGAAATTAAGACGGAAACCTAACCCAAAAGTGTTTGTTTTTCCTCAGAGCTACCAGGTGTGTGATGCCCTAACCGCGGATTCCCAGACCGTGTTCTTATACGGGTCTTCAATCTTCTCGGATTGAAGCCCTTGCTCGATCAATTTGCCTATCATGATGAAATTTGAAAATTGCATCGCGGATTAACTCATCATTTGCGTATAAATATACCCTTAAGAGTACTTATGAAAATTGGGACCGGCTCGTTCTGCCCGAGAGGTGAATTCATGCAGCTGGCCTTTGCCTTCGACTTAGTCACGTAATCCTTGAAAGATTGTCTCTCTTTAATCTCCATAGCCTGAAGCTCAATGCGAGTAGGAGCGTTATCTAGATTGTGTTTGCATTGGCAGTGGAAAAGCTTGTCCAGCTCCTCCAAATTTGGCACTCACTCCGTCTTTAACTCTGCAAACCAGACCATAATCTCCCTTTTCAATCTTTCCTGGAAGGTTTGGACCATCAACTTGACATACTACTGATATGGAGTCATCTTCGCCATATAAATCTTGAAGTGAACAACCGGGTGCCTTATTCCATCGAATTTCTCAAAGACTGGCATCTTGAATTTATTGGGCATCGGGATTTCCTGAAATAGAGCTAGATCAGAGAAGTGTAGGCCTCCTAGTCGATCTACTCCTTGAATAGACCTCATATTTTCTTCAATCTGCTTCAACTGTTTGTCTTGTTTGGTCTCAATCGGAACGACTGTAACAAAGTGACAAGGGGCGTGATTGGGGAGTCCAAACACGGGCAATGCAGCCTAGTTGGGGTAAATAAGTGTCGGAGGCAAAGCATGATCACGTTGAAGAGGGAAATCTTGCTCATTAGGATCATGTATGGGAAGTTGAACTTGATTAGGACAGTCGTATGTAGGAGGTGGAGCTTGGTCAAAATGACCGCTAGGGCTGGACATGAACTAATTCAGGGTCGAACATGGTCGCTACAGATTTTAAAATATGGTACGGTTTACCGCTCCAGTTTTTGGTCGCTACAGATTTTGGCTGAATTACCATACCTTTTCTGAACCACTTTATATATATTAAAAATATACTAATGTTTTGCCACTGTGCCGAATCCTAAAACTCTGAAGAAGAATAAGAAGATCGAAGAGCGTCGCGCAAGAGACGAAAATGAAGAGCGAAGACGAAGACGAAGATCGAAGACGAAGTGAAGAAAAGATGAAGAAGTGACAAAGTGGAGATGAAGAAGAAGGAAGAAGAAGGAAGAAGAAATGAAGAGTAGATGAAGAAGTTAAGAGAGAAGAACGAGTGACGAAGTGAAGAGAAGATGAAGAAGAAGTTGGTAGTCCAACCAGAGACGAAGACGAAGGAAGAAGAAGAGGAATTAGCTGGTCCAACCGTCCGGTCTGTTAAAGTAGATATTTTATTAAACTAAATATAATATTATATTAAAACTTGTACAAGAAGTTGTATAGTTTACCATTTGAGAACCAGTTTATTATAACTCTTCTAAGTCGCTACATATTGTTGCAAAAAAAATGTTTGGTTTTAGAACCAATACGGTTCATAAACGGTACGATTCGATTTGGCTGAACCTATTTTTTATGCTCATTCCTAATAAACGCATGTGGGAGGAGGGACTTGGTCGGGGAACACAAAAGTACTCGACATGGAATGATGAGGTGCCACGGGCGGAAGTGTTGCTTGGGAAGACGAGGTCGGGGATACTGTGGTACCATGGCTGTCTGGCGCTCGAAAAAGGAAAAATCGGCTCGACCTGAGAGGTCATGCCAGCGATTGACTACTCTGTGTGGGAACTCATGGAGTTCATGGTCTGTTCTAGTTGGATGATCCTTTCCTCGTGTTCTTGAGGTGTTGGCGTCGTCGAATGTCGCAGGGGTTCCGGGAATCCTGGTGAAGGACTCTGATTTTGTTGCTACATTCGCTCACTTTGAAAAAACCCGCGAGTGTGTATCGGGCTTGTTTGTGCCAAATGTACCTAAATTCAAATACGATAGTACGAAAGATGAATACACAATTGTTCATGCATGTTTGGTTTTGAAAATTCCACATGTTTCGTTCATTCCATTCGTAGACTTTGATTACATATACGACACCTTTTTTTTAATACTCTAAAACGATTTGGCTAATCAAACTCTAGTCCTTAAGACATTTCACACGACGACGTAGCTCGTTGAGAACATTTGTTACGTTGTTTGTTCCTTGGTTCGAAGGAAGGTCGAGAATATGCATTCTGAAAATCTTTTTAGTTGTCTCGTCATTCATCTGAACTGTTCAAGAGTGTCATTTAACTCAGCTACTTTGCCATCACATTTCTCTAAGGTGCGATCCCGACCCGTCACCTTCATTTCGCACACACCGCAACTCGTTGCGGAGACGTTGAATCTTTTTTTTTTTTACCTAGAGTTTTCATTAGCCCAAACAATATTTTAAATTTTCACCCTAGCTTTCATGATTGTGTAGATGTCTTTGTGAGATGACGGTGGTTGCTCGGGCCTATCCCCGATTATATCCTCCAGGTCAAAAGGCGGACTTGCAGGTGCCGAGTAGAACTTATGAACGTACTCCGCTATTATTAGTCACAAATACGACGTTTTCCAGATTCCAGCAGTCAGAAAAGGCCCAATTGACTTTGTAGTTCGCTATCTCGTGAACTGAAAACACGAGCAAACGCTTAAAACGGATAGGGTAAAATATTATATGACAAAGCCTAAACCCTCTAAACAAATAAGTCCCCACCAGAGTTGCCAATTTGTCGGACGACATATCCAACTTTTTGGGTTTTCTTTTTAGAAAAAAAATATTTTATTCGCTCAAAAAATGTCGGGTCTTGGCGAGCGGCGGGTCCGGTCGAACGGGGTCATCAACCAAACCGAAAAATGAAAGAGTCGCCACCAATTAATTAAAGGCTAATCGAAATCCTAAAATTTGCCTAGGTTACATGGTAAGAACATCCTAGGGCTTGGAAAGGTCTACATCCAGATAAATGAGTTTGGGGGTTTGATTAGGTCTTAAGAGCACACAAGCCCATAATCCGCATTTTCAGTACTTTAGCTTGCCTCTAAATTTATTTTTACTGATTTACCTAAATTGTCCGTTTTTATCATACTTTGTCAAAGATACTACATGCATTTTCTTTAAATTAAATAAACTATATATAAGCATTTTTTGAAAAGCTTTTTCGATCAGATAAACTTTAGTCACATTAGAAAACATAAATACAATATTGAATACGAGAGAGATATACCTAAGTTATTCGGAGTTTAGATACCGTACGAGAAACGGAGACGGATAATCGCTAATATTTTATTTCACTCAATTTCTCTTTGTTTTTTTATTACTAATACCTCACTTTTCTTTGCTTTCCTCCCGTGTTCCGTTGATGTGCCATGACCCTTCCTATTGTGTTCTCTATGTGTGTGTGTTTGTGTGTTGCCTTGGCGTCTTATTTATAGGGGGTTTATTATTATTTTAATAGTTTAAGCTAATGAAGCATGGGCAAACAAGTGGATGAGCACACAGTAGGGGATGGGCAAAGGTGGATGGTGGCGTGTGGAACGGCACTAGGCGGAAGGGCACTGGGCACGACAGTAGACAGAGGTGTGACTGAAAGTGTGATGAGAAGACTTTTTTTCATACATATATATAATACAATATATATATAACTTAGTTATTACTATTATTATTTTAAAAACAAAATTTGCCTTTTAGTAAACCTAAGAGAAAAAAAAATTATTTCCCATTAATACTAATTTAATTTTTTGGTTTTTTTTATCACGGTTTTTCTCGGCTCAGTTTCTCACGTAACAGTATTTTGACCCCTAGTTAAAATCAGGTGTTTAAAATTCCCGTCAACCCTTTCGGGTTTGGCCTATTCGTGGTTCTTTGACCTCCCTGCAGGATCAGTAGGGTCATGGTTAGAGTTAAAAAGAAAATTCCTTGAGCATTATATGGGCAAACGCCAATTGCTGAATAGAGGGGTCTCCTTAGACGGTGTCAAGCAAAAACCAGGAGAAACCCTAGCCGATTTCTATGGGCGTTTCCATAAAAATGTCACGGAGATTGATCGTCGGGTCACTGATGGAGAGATCATTCGATCTTTTTATAGAGGACTGGATTTGGCGAACAAAGACTCTCGAAAACTGCTATACAACTACCATGTGTAAGAAATAGAGACACGTGAAGAGCTGGCAGTTAGAGCCAAAGATTTCATAGACCTGGAAAGGGCAAATATTGAAGTCGAATTCCTTGCAACCTCGCCAAGGGTTAATCCAGAGCCCCGACATGATGGAAATATGAAAAGAAGGACAGACGGGAGCCTGAAAAGCCTCGATTTGAACCCCCAGACCAAGTAATAGGGAGGCCCCCGAGTATTTCACGCCACTCAACATATAGATCTCGGTGATATTAGTAGAGATGGAAAAAAGGCCACTGACCTGACCACCAATGCCTCAAAATAATGGTCAGACTATGGGGAAATATGTTGAAGCTACTGTCGCTACTACAAATCGAAGGGCCACAAGACCGGTGATTACCGGATCGCTGAAGGAATGCTGAAGGAATTTGTTACGGGGAGAGAGTGAAGTCGAACGCCCTCACAAAGAAGTTGTTGGGTATCGATAGTGACAGCCCAGTAAACAAAAGGCCTCGAAGGACCAATAACCATAGAGGGGGTAAACCCATGATATTCAAACCGGATCGGCCTAAGTACGAGTCAAACTTGGCCCATCTTCGAGTGGCCCAGAACCGAGCCCAAAGTCTCCAGGGACGCCAAAGGCTCCCAGGCTGCTCGCCATTCTTCACCAGGCCGCGACCTCTCACTGCTCGCCATGAGAGTGCTCGCCCCGAAGAGAGCATTGCCTCTCTCCTCTGGTCCCACTAGACCGTCAATAAGGAAGTGGCCACGATATCCCGCGTATCTCGGTCACATATTCACTAAAGATTAGATATGGTAACTGCAATATCTCGCAGTAACTGCCATATCCCATGATCCGAATCTTCAGCAACACAATATACACTAAGATATTCAGCTGCCTTATACGGTTTGATCTCTCCTACCCTATAAATACCCTTGCTTTACATACGTTCATTACGTTTTGAGTTTTATACACACATATACTCATTTAAGCATCGAAGAGGGACCCAGAGACACCCCATCTGTTGCGCTCCCCTACCTGCAGGTTCACCGGAGTTGGAGCATAAGCGTTTTTCCGTCCTTGTCTGGCATTTAATTCACTGCCAGATCAGCATCCGGGATTTCACGATCCAACATTTGGCGTCGTCTGTGGAAAATGAGCAATTCAGCCATGAGAACTCGATCCCAAAACAACCGTCGGAACCAGACTCGCGAGCGATCCTCAGACAGCTCTGATTCCGCCGCCGCTTTCCCGCTTCAACAAGAACCTTCCAGCCAGGCATGAGTCAATGCCGTCCCCCTGCGGACGGCCAGAGACCATGTCAGTAATTCCAGACCGACCCCAGCTACCAACCACGTCAAAACTCTAGCTCCGCAAACCGTCCACATCGTCGGGGAAAATATCCAGTTAACCCCGGAGATGATTTCACTGCTGGAGGCCATCCTAGGGCAGGCGCGCCGTAAAGCCCCTGCTCCTCAAGAAAACAACCGCTCTGCTGCCACAGGGCCCTTGCCTTCTGAAGCCGCAAATCCTGGCACCACCGCACCTCAGGAGGATCAGGAGATGACATCAGGACAACAGTCCATACCTCCGGCATACACCAAGGAGCCCACAGCTGCGTACACTGCCAACCCTTCCGGTCCTCCTCCATCAGGGACCTCACCCAGGTACTGCACCGTGGACCAGATGGACGATCTCCTCAATAAACGGCTCCAAGAAAGACGTAGCTCCCTTCAATAAACGGCTGACAGTCGTAGCTCCCTTCAAGGAGTAATCCACTCACCCCTTCTCCGACGAGCTCGTCTCCATCAAGATCCCCAAAGACGTGGTTGCTCGGGCCATACCTGAGTACAGTGGCGGAGGAGACCCCACCGTACACGTCAACAAGCATGAGGCTTCTCTCCTGGGTAAGTCGAATGATCCCAATCACTTGGCTTTGTTATTTCCATCCACTCTTTCGGGTTCGGCTTCGTCCTGGTTCTTCAGCCTCCCTGCAGGATCTATCGGAACTTGGGCAGAATTAAGGAGCAAGTTCCTGGAGAGGTATATGGGCGAGCGCCAATTGCTGAAGAGCGTGGTCGCCCTGGATGCGGTCAAACAGCAGCCTGGAGAGTCGCTGGCCAACTTTTATGGACGTTTCCATCAGAACGTCACGGAAATAGATCACTGAATCTCGGATGGGGAGATCATTCGAGCATTTTATAGGGGTCTGGATGTGGCCAACAAGACCTCGAGGAAGCTGTGAAACAGCTACCATGTGAAGGAGATCGAAACGCTGGAGGAGTTGGCGTCCATAGCAAATGGTTTCATAGACCTTGAAAGGGCGAACACAGAGGCTGACTTCCTGACGACCTCGCTAAGGGTGGTTCCTGAACCCCGACGCGATGGTAAGAAAGAGATGAAGAAGGAGAAGAAGGGAAAAGACAGTAGGCCCCGAGTCGAGTCTAATCCAGTGCCTCGCCATCTAGAGGTCCCTGAGTACTTCACGCCTTTAAATAGGCAGATCTTAGCGGTACTAGTCGAGATGGAGAGGAGATCCTTGGCGAGGCCACCGATGCCTCGTCGAGGTGGTCAGCCCATGGGAAAGGATGTTGAGAGCTATTGCAGATACCACAAGTGCAAGGGCCACAAGACTGATGACTGCCGCATTCTGAAGCGGGATATAGAGAAGTTGATTCAGGGGGAATGCTAAAGGAATTCGTGGCAGGGCGAGACAGAAGTCGAACGCCCCCTAGGAGACATCGTTCGCCAGCCCCTGCTGAGCAAACTGATCCGTCGGGAAGCAAGAGGAGAGTAAATCTGATTGCAGGAGGATTCGGTGCAGGCGGCGAGGGGTCGCACGCCAGAGAGGTCTACGCCACTCAGATCTCCAGAGCAGTTCAGTTGGGAAAGCGACCCCGACCTGAGGAGAACATTTTCATCTCATTCTCTGAAGATGATTTGGCACATGTCACCACCCCCCACAACGACGCTTTGGTTATCACGACAGATATTGATGGCTGTGACGTTGCTAGGATTCTGGTCGACGGAGGCAGCTCGACAGACATCCTATTTCTGGACGCTTTCGAGAAGATGGGCAAGTCCAAGCGTGACCTGAAGAGGGTCGACTTTCCGTTGATTGGGTTTGCGGGAAGGACAACTTATCCACTGGGGGCTATAACCATGCCAGTGATTTTTGGCGAGGGATGGAAGAGCATCAAGGTATCGGTCACTTTCCTGGTGGTCGATTCACCTACATCCTACAATGCCATCATAGGGAGGACCACGATCAATCCGAACAAGATTGTGGCCTCCACAGTCCACCAGAAGATGAAGTTCCCCACTCCCAATGGGATTGGAGAAGTGCTCGGCGACCAACCTTCCTCGCGGCAATGCTATGTGAACTGTCTGCGCAGGAAGAACCAAAGGGAGGCCCTCGCCATTGAAACAGAGGCCGACCCTCGCGAGGAATTGGCTCGGCCAGCACCCATGGAGGAATTGGAAGAGGTCGAGATCGATGGTCCAGACAAGAAGGTGCGCATTGGGACCACCTTAAAAGAGGATCATAAGGAGGCCATGACCGCCCTCCTCAAGGAGTTTAAGGAGCTCTTCGCCTGGCAGCCAAGCGATATGCCGGGGATCAGCACATACATCATCTCCCACGAGCTCAGGATAGACCCTTCCATCAAGCCGATCGCCCAAAAAAGAAGATCGTTTGGGATGGACAAGCGTTTGGCGATCAGGCAAGAAGTCGGCAGATTGATTGAGGCTGACTTCGTTAGAGAAGTGAGATTCCAGAGCTGGGTCGCCAACCCAGTTTTGGTCAAGAAATCAAACGGCAAGTGGAGGATGTGCGTCGATTTCCGCGACTTGAACAAGGCCTGCCCTAAAGACTCATATCCCCTGCCAAGGATTGATCAGCTGGTTGATGCCACCTCTGGTCACGAGATGCTGAGCTTCATGGACGCCTATTCAGGCTACAACCAGATCAGGATGCATCCACACGATGAGGCTCACACCGCTTTTTATGCAGACGGGGATATTCTGTGCTACAAGGTGATGCCTTTCGGTCTCATCAATGCTAGGGCAACTTATCAGCGAATGGTGAACCGCCTGTTCCAAGACATGCTGGGGAGAAACATGGAGGCTTATGTGGATGATATGCTCATCAACACCATCAAGGGAAATCCGCACACAACAGACCTCCACGAGGCTTTTGAATGCATGAAGAGACACAGCGTTCGCCTGTACCCTGCCAAGTGCGCCTTTGGAGTCAAGTCCGGGAAATTTCTGGGTTTCATGGTCAGCGAAAGGGGAATCGAAGCAAACCCAGAAAAGCTAAAGGCCATAGAAGAAATGAAGTCGCCAACCTGCCACAAGGAGGTCCAATGCCTGAATGGACGCCTAGCTGCTCTCAACCGCTTCCTCTCCAGAGCGAGCGACAGGTCCCTCCCATTTTTCAAAACGCTGAGGGCCAACCGCAAGTTCGAGTGGACGCCAGAATGTGAGGACGCGTTCCAATCCTTGAAGAGGCATATCCAAACACTCCCAGCTCTGGCAAACCAGATGGCAGATTCCTTGAGCAAACTAGCATTCGGAGGGACAACAATCCAGGATGTGCAATTTCTAGAAAAGGCCCTATGCTCAGTCCTTGAAAGCAGAGCCGAGGTCTTCAATATTCAAGGACAGGTCACATGGATGAGTCCGTTTCAGAATTACTTGAAAGAAGGCGAATCCACGAGGATAAGACGACTTGCGGCCAGTTATCTGATTATAGATGGAGAACTCTACAGAAAAGGTTACTCAACTCCTTACTTAAGATGTGTTGCTCATCCAGAAACAGAAAGGGTTCTTCGAGAAGCTCATGAAGGGGCGACAGCATGTCACGAAGGTGCTCGATCGTTGACAAGAAAAATTTTCAGGTTGGGATACTATTGGCCAACCTTAGAAAAAGATGCGGCTGAATTAACGCAGAAGTGTGAGACTTGCCAGCAGTTTGCACCACGATCGGGTCGACCATCAACACTATTATCCCCAATGGCGGGTGTTTGGCCTTTCGCTCAATTGGGGATTGATATATTAGGTCCTTTCCCTATTAACACTTGTCAACGCACCCACATTATAGTGGTGATCGACTACTTCACTAAGTGGATAAAGGCGAAAGCTCTAGCTTCTACAACGGAATTTCGGGTCATCAAATTCATAAAGATCAACATATTCTCCAGGTTTGGAATTCCCAAAATACTCATCAGTGATAATGGTCCGCAATTCATTGGAAAGGAGCTAAAATGGCTCTGTGAAGAATATCATGTCGACCATCGTTCCAGCTCGGTGCATCATCCTCAAACGAATGGGCAAGCTGAAGCAGCCAACAAAGTTGTTTTAGCAGGACTTAAGAAAAGGGTTCGAGCATTCAAAGGGAATTGGGCAGAAGAGATGGAAAACGTATTATGGGCCATCAGAACAACGCCTAAGTCAGCCACAGGAGAAACACCTTTCAACTTAGTGTATGGATCAGAAGCAGTAGCACCCACCGAAATAGCAGTGCCTACCCATAGAATCCTACATTTTAACGTTGAGGCAAACGAGGTCGAGCGCAAAACTGACCTCGACTTGGCAGAGGAAAAGAGATGGTTATCATAAAAAGCACAAGCAAAGATGCGCCTGGCGACCGCTCGATATTTCAACAGAAAAGTCAGCGCTAGCCAATTTTTCGTGGGGGAGATGGTTATGAGAAGGAATGAATTCCCAAGGTTGGACAGTAAAAATAAACTTTCAGCCAAATGGGAAGGACCGTACAAGGTAATAGAGATCGCCGCACCAGGATCCTACTATTTGGAAACCACCGAAGGCGAAAGGTTACCCCGTCCATTCAATTCTGAGCATCTAAGGAGATTTCATACATAGCTTGTAATCAAACTGTTATGTTAATAAAAGAAAGTCATCCCTTCATAAAGCGTGTCCACTCGAAGCAAGTCGAAGAAAAAAGACCTGACGCCAAAAGTCAGGCGAAGACCTGATAACCGAATCGGGCACAAAACGTCCTAACGCCAAAAGCCAGGCCAAAAAGCCCTAACAACAAAGTCAAGCCAAAAAGCCCTGACGCCAAAGTCAGGCCAAAAGCCCTGACGCCAAAGTCAGGCCAAAAGCCCTATCGCCAAAGATAGGTTAAAAGCTCTAGCAACAAAGCTAGGCCAAAAGCCCTAGCAACAAAGTTAGGCCAAAAAGCCCTAACAACAAAGTTAGGCCAAAAGGCCCTGACGCCAAAGTCAGGCCAAAAGCCCTATCGCCAAATATAGGCCAAAAGCCCTATCGCCAAAGCTAGGCCAAAAGCCCTAGCAACAAGGCTAGGCCAAAATCCCTAACAACAAGGCTAGGCCAAAAGCCCTAACAACAAAGTTAGGACAAAAGCCATATTGCCAACGATAGGCCAAAAAATCCTGACGCCAAAGTCAGGCCAAAAGACCTAGCAATAAAAAAGTTAGGCAAAATGAGAGCCCTGACGCCAAAGTTAGGCCAAAAAGTCCTAACAATAGAATTAGGCAAAAATGAGAGAGCAGACGCCAAAGCCAGACAAAGAGATCTGCTATCAACCCACTAAACAACGGATAAGGGATTTTAGGCGATCACTATGGGTGATGAAGCCTTAAGTTAAAAAATTCCTTGTTACTATGAGAACAAGTCAAAGGTTTAAACTTCGAAAAGGTAATATCTCTTGGAACTTAGAAGTCTATGCTTTTAAGTGTTAGAGTATTGTCCTTAGAAAGTTCATACAGACTTATGCTTGGTCCAAGGTTTTAAAAGTCGAGGCCATTACAAAGCAAGAAAAAGTCTGGAGTAATTACGATTACGCGATCAAGATATCGGAAAGGATAGCCAACACATTCAAAGTCAAATAAACATAAAGGCTTGTGAATATAGAAGGCATCCAATATTATAAAGAAAAATAATAACCGAGTCTGAATTCAAAAAATAATTATAAGGAATGATAAAAATTATTATCTAAAACAGATATCTAGAAACAAAAACAGCATGTGATCGCGGGAGAGGTGGAGACTTCAAGCTTTTGGGTCCTGGGGGGCAGAAGCGTTTGGCTCGCCTTTGGGGGCAACCTCTTCAGTCGCAGATGGGTCAACCTCTTCATCAGTAGTGGTAGGTTGCGGAAGGGTTCGACAGGGAAGTTGGGATCAACCGTCTGGACGTCCTCGACCAGGATGTGGAGGAAGTCAGCAATCTCTGACTTCATCACCGCCAAAGCGCAGTCAATGAAGTCATCAGACTCTTTGAATTCGTTGACAACACTCTGGGGTGAAGGAACAGACTTCAGCTGTTCAGCCATCTGTTCCTTCTCCTTCTCCAGGGAGACCCCCCCTGGCTTCAGCAGCATCCCGTTGCGCCTCAGCGGCGACCCGTCGAGCTTCTGACTCCGCCCCTTGGGCTCGGGCCTCCTTCAGCTCCGCCTCCAGGCGAGCCCTGACAGACTCCCTTTCATCTAAGCACCGATGAAGGGCTTCAGAATCCTGAAGGGCGGCCGCAGCGTCAGCCTCCCTCTACTTAACATCAGCAAGGAGACGCTGCTCCTTCCTGAAGTATTCTTCCCGGGCACCGTCCACCAAGGCGATCACCATGTCAGCGGTCTTCTTGATGGCCCCCAATTGCCCGGGGGTGACCCCCGTACTTCGGTACTGCTCCAGCTCGACAAGCAGGTCAGAATGCCTGTCGGCGAGCTCTCCGAAGACGCGGCCAAGAATCACCTCTTCCCGAACGAACTGGCAACAAAAACAGAAGGGAAATTGTCAGGACATCAAACAAAAAGGGAACGACAAGGAAAAAAGAAAAAAAACGGAAAGGAGGCGAGATCATACCAGAGCGACTCGTTCGAAGTGGGCCCGCAGGAACCCCTCGATCTGAGGTAGCTCTGTGGGAACAATCGAGTGGTCCTTGGGGGGAATTATCCCATCAAGAAGCCGCATGCACATGTCCGGGCTACCCCGGAGGCTCTTCTGGGCGGGGAACCCCTTCTTCGCAAGGTCTCCGCAAGGGACCCAAGGCCCCCGAGGGTTCGTAGCCTTAAGTGGCTAGAACAAGCTCGCCATGGAGCAGTACTCCTCCGCAGGAGCCCTTGAGGAGCTGGAAGCGTCGGGCCCCTTCTTCTGGGTCCCAGACTCCTTGGGAGAAAACCGTGGGCACAGTAGGAGGAGGGGGCGCCAAGGCCAAAACCTTCTCCTTGGTGGCAGAAGGACCCTTAGGAGATGGAGAAGAAGGCGCCACGTCCAGACCCTTCCCCTTGCTGGCAGAAGGGCCCTTAGGAGGGGGAGGATGAGGATGCTGGTCGACTTCTGGGTGCTCCTCACTCCTTAGCTTCTTGGAGGGAGGAGGAGGAGGGTCCCGGGCCACGTCATCCGAGGACTTCTCTTCAAAACAACAAGGCAAGATGTCAGAACCCAAAAACTGCAAATATAGCATGAAAACGTCAAATCTACAAATGGCGAGGCAGCATACCCGGTTGGCGAGGGCCAGCAGTGGCCGAGGGAAGCACCTCCTCAGACTTCCTCTTGGACGAACGCCTGGAGGGGGGAGGAGGAGAGTTCAGCAATGCCTGGTCGGAGGACAGCCCCGCCGATCCCTGGTCATCAAAGAGACCTACCAGTTTTCGGCTCTTGCCTACGGCCTTGCCGACAAACGATAAAACAAGAAAGAGTTAGAAGGGGTTACCCAATCATCAAAGATTGGCGTGGCCTGATGGATGCCCGCCATCTCGAGCATGTTCTCTGTGGTCTCTTCCACGGAGTGGATGGAGCGGAATGAATTTGATCGATGTATCCGGAACAGATCATCGATGGCGTTCTGGTCGCCTCCGGATAGCTCATCAAACTCAGGAGGAAGGTCCCTATCAGGGGTAGATAACTTCCAAGGCACCCCCACCCCCCCCTTGTAAAAGATGTAGAACTTCTTATAGTTGGAGTTGGTGGCCCGGAAGTCATCAACCAGACGGACATGGACATTCCAAACCCATGCTTGAAGGCCCCTCCATTCAGCAAACTTGGGCCATCGGGACTGGAAATGGTGGAGATGATTCGTCCCAGACGCCAACCGGAAAAAGCACCGGAACAAGGCCAATGAATACGTCCATTCTTGACGTATGCACAGGAACTTGAATCCAGCCCAGATCCTAATGGCGTTGGGAACGATCTGCGTGGGATGTATCATGTAGAACCGGCACAAGTCTTGCAAATCCTCGCAGAGAGGAAAACGCAACCCAGCATCAATCTGGGCCGCATATAAGTAAACCTCTCCTTGACAAGGGTAATGCAGACCCGTGCCCGGATATCTAGGGACATCCCCCGCACCAAGACCACCAAGTACCACCATCGTCTTGAAATACGCTGGCTTCAACTCGTTGGGCTTGACATCTACTCAGAACGGTTCAAATATAGCACAACAAGTATAAAAAACAAGGAAAAACAGAGGATATTCCCAAAACAGAGCAGTAAAAGGACGAAGGTTTACCTTTTGGAGAAAAAACAGGCGTATGAAGCTCAGGCCCATCCACCACCACCGGGGTGGCGGCGGACTTCCCCGCGTCAGTTTGTTCCCCCGCTGAAGGGGGCACTGCACCTTCCCTAATGGTTAAGGGGGCATTCACGTTCCTGGATGCATTGGCATTCTTCGGCCCCTTGGTGGCTGTGTGATTGACTCTCTGACTTCGGGTGGCCATGGAAATAGTTGAAAGGAAAGTTGAAGAAGATTGAAGAAGAAAGAAGAAGGATTCGCACAAGAAGCTCTGGAAATCTGAAGGAGTGTATGAGCGTAAAAAACAAAACAGAGAAACTGACGTCTCTTATATGGGCCCAAAAAGGAGTAACCCCCACGGACGAATCGAAGCGACGCAGGAGAATAATTGCACCTTTTTGGGAAAAAAAAACCCGAAGCAATGTTAGAATTCCAAGAGACACCTCGGGGAGACAAACGGTCGGCCAGTACAGACAGCTGTCAGACTGCCCTTGGTTTACGGAATAATAAATGACAGGCGTGCCCCAAGCGACAGTTCTATTTCCAGATAACTGTGTAGTCATTAAATGCTAAAGTCCACTGAACAGAAAAAGTGGTCGCCAACGCATTAATAGGCTCTATCAGAAACACTTTTGGGTAGGTAATGAACACCTAGCAAAGAAAGATAAAATTCCTCAGACCAAGGCTACCTCGAGTGATCGCCAAAAGGGAATAAAAGGAAGAATATTCCTTCAGCTTTGAACAGTGGAGGAACTGCTCGCCAAACGAGCCTGAAGTGCCTCAAAGGTCATGAACCATAATAGGGGACGAGGAAAACCGAATTTAAGACGTCACTATCCAAAACCCTACCAAGAAATCAAGCTCGACTGAAGAAAATTCAATCAAGTTTCGGGGGCAAATGTTGGGTATCGATAGTGACAGCCCAGTAAAGAAAAGGCCTCGAAGGCCCAATAACCATAGAGGGGTAAACCCATGATATTCAAACCGGATCGGCCTAAGTACGAGTCAAACTTGGCCCATCATCGAGTGGCCCAGAACCGAGCCCAAAGTCTCCAGGGACGCCAAAGGCTCCCAGACTGCTCGCCATTCTTCACCAGGCCGCGACCTCTCACTGCTCGCCATGAGAGTGCTCGCCCCGAAGAGAGCCTTGCCTCTCTCCTCTGGTCCCACTAAACCGTCAATAAGGAAGTGGCCACGATATCCCGCGTATCTCGGTCACATATTCACTAAAGATTAGATATGGTAACTACAATATCTCGCAGTAACTGCCATATCCCATGATCCGAATCTTCAGCAACACAATATACACTAAGATATTCAGCTGCCTTATACGGTTTGATCACTCCTACCCTATAAATACCCTTGCTTTACATACGTTCCTTACGTTTTGAGTTTTATACACTCATATACTCATTAAGCATCGGAGAGGGACCCAGAGACACCCCCTCTGTTGCGCTCCCCTACCTGCAGGTTCACCGGAGTTGGAGCAGAAGCGTTTTTCCGTCCTTGTCTGGCATTTAATTCACTGCCAGATCAGCATCCAGAATTTCACGATCCAACAGAAGTCACTCGCCCGTTCTTCAATAACAATCTGATCCATCACAAGGAAAGAGAGTCATCAACCTGATGGCTGGAGGATTCGAAGCTTAAGGCGAAGGAATGCATGCAAAATATGTATACGCCACGCAAATCTCCACAGTTGCGCAACTAGGAAAAAGGCCGCGTCAAGAAGAGGACATCATTATCTCTTTTACTAAAGAAGACGTGACACACGTCATGACTCCGCACAATGACGTGGTAGTCATCACGACTGACGTCGACGACTGCAATTTTCCCCTCAATCGAGTTGATTCATCGGTTTTGCTGGAAGAACAACATACCTGCTGGGAGTCATTACACTGCTGGTGATCTTGGGTGAAGGATGAAAGAGCATAGAGGTGTCAGTCACCTTCATAGTGGTCGACGCACCCGCCTCGTGCAACGCCATCCTGGAGAGGACCACCATCAATTCTAACAAGATTGTGGCCTCCACAGTCCACCAAAAGATGAAATTCTCCACGATGAATGGGATTGGAGAAGTCTTAGGCGATCAACCATCCTCACAGGAAGAACCAAAGGGAGACTCTCGCCATAGAAATAAAGGATGACCCCCCGTGAGGACAAAGCTTGACCTGCACCAATGGAAGAGCTGATTGAAGTTGAAATCAATGGTCCAAACAAGAAGGTTCACGTCGAAGCCACCTTGAATGAAGAACAAAGGGATTCCTTGACCTCCCTCTTGATGGAATACAAAGAATCATTTTCTTGGAAGCCCATTAACATGCCAGGCATCAACTCAGACATAATCTCTCATGAACTGCAGATACGCCCTTCCGTCATTTTCGAAAATGAAGGGGGCAAGACTAACTCGTCCTTTTAATTCCGAACATTTACGAAAGTTTTATGCATATCTTGTAATCAAAGTATGTCAATAAAACAAAATATTCAACTGTAAAAAACATAACCACTCGAACGACAATGAATAAAGCCTCAAGAGCGGACGAACCAACAAGGTAACTGTCTCCTCAATTAGGCAAAAAGAGGATTGAGAACGAACCTCCAAAGGTAACAGTTTCTCTCCCAAAAGGAGCTAAAAGGAGGGGCGAACGAACCAACACGGTGACAGTTTCCCCCAAACTGGCTGAAAGAGCAGACGAAATAGAAAAACTAACAGTCTCTTTAAGTAAAAAAGAGCTAAGAAAAAAGGCGAACGAACCCAGAGCAAGGGTAACAGTTATCTAAAGTTAGGAAAAATGGAGTGGATGAACTACCAAAGTAATAGTACCTCCAAGGAAAAGCTTAAGAGAGTGAACGAACCTTCTAAGGTAACAGTTTCTCTGAAAATCTAAGGGGCGAACGAATCTAAGGTAACAACTCCCTTAAAGGCAGGCGAATCTAAGGTAATAGTTCACTAAAGGAGAACGAAAGTATTAAGGATAATTGTTCCTATAAACGTAAAACTAAACCTTGGATAATAGTTCCCTCAAGAAATTGGTCAAAAGGAACGGACGAGCTAGAAAAGCAACAGTCCTTCCTTAAAATCCTTAAGCAGCAAAGCAACCTTTAAAGGTAACATTTCCTACTAAGTCTAAGACCCTTCAAAATAAGAAGCCAAAGACTACTCAGAGAGAAATCCCTTTTCACTTAAGATTAGAAGAAAGTTAAATTCAGATTGAAGCTGAAGCGAAGTTGAAAATAGGAATGGTTCAAAACTTCCTAAAGCTTCCAAACAATTTGACATTGGAAATAGCCAAATATATTCAAAGTCAAACTGTGCAAAGGCTTACAGAATAAAAAGGCAGCAATCATATTCAATTATCAAAGTCAAAAGTCGAAATGAAATACTTACAAGCTTCGGGAGAAAGGAAAAATAAAACAACTCTCATTCATAAATAGGGGATCAACACGAAAGATATGAAAAATGAGCAAAAGCATAAGAGTGGTCAGGTGACTTTGCGGGATTGTAATCCTTCTTGTCATAGCAGACTCCCGACTTAAAGTTCTACATCAACTCAGTGCCCTAAAGGCGTGGAGCATCAAGGCTTGGGCTCTTCAAGGGCTGCAGCCTCCTTCTCGGCTCTGGGGGCAGCCTTCTCCTCGCCAACAGCAGTAGCGGGAGGAGACTCCTTAACATAGCCACTCTCCATGAAGTCCTGGAACGACTTCACCTCCTAGGGAGGAAACTTGAGATTTATCTTCCGTATCTCATCGACCAAGACCTGGAGATAGGTAGCCACCTCAACCTTCATAACTTCCAAGGCGCAGTCGGTGAACTCATCGGACTTCTTAAATTTCTTGACCACGCTTTGGGGGGACGAGACAACATTGAGACTTACCTTGAAGGCGTCCCTTTGAGCCCGAGCCACCCTCAACTCGTCCTGATGGCACTGACTTCTGCCTCCAGCTGAGCAAAATACTGGTCTGACTCCTTGACTCGAGCCTCACCCTGGAGCATGCCATCCTCAGTAAGCTTGACATGATCCTCCCTCATCTTGATGGAGGCCAACAATTCCCTCTTCCTCCACCATCTCGGTCGAGGCTTCGACCCTCTGCCTTAGCTCCTCAACGTCTTCGGGGTCACACTACAAGCTCTGGAACTGCTCCAGCTCGATAAGCAAATCAACTTGCTTATCAGCGAGATCTCTTACGATCTGCCTGATCATTGTCTCTTTACGGGCGAGTTCACAAAAGGAAAAGGGGTAAAGCTAAAAGATTTAAGGAGTCAAGAGAGCAGCATAAAAAAGAAAGGAAAAAATTATAAAGGAGCAGGGATAAGACGTTATCAGGGATAGACGCTCGAAGTACGGACTCATCACGACCTTGACATTGTTCAATTCATATGAGACTTCCCTTCGATCCCGGGGGAATTATCTTGTTCAGAAGGTGCATGCAGAGTTTTGGGCTGCCCTTCAACAGCGTTTTATCTTAAATTTCCGTCTCGCGGAGATTAAGGTAGGGGGACCAGAGACCCCTTGGATCAGGGGTATAAACTCATTCAGGTACCTCATAAGTTGAGTTTTTACATTGAGGTACTTCAAAGATTTTTTTTTTACTTTTAGGTACCCCAGAAGTTTGAAATGGAACTACTTTATTTTGACATCCAAAATGAATGGAATCCGTCATCCGTGCGTGTCACGTGAATCCCTAGGCCAAAAATCGCACAAATCGAAGTGTGTGAAAACCAAAATACCCTTCATGAGTGAGTCTCCTTCAAAAAAATTGATACTTCACATAGTGTCTGAAGTGGGTCAATTATTTCCCACCCCAATTGGAGCAATTAGGGTTTCCAAATCTCTCCTCTTTCAGTGTTAATTTTGCCCCTTCTCCTCTCAGTCTCGTGTCGATGTCTTCATGCAGTAGCATTATGTCGGCCGCATTGAAAAGACAAAGCGACTACTGTGGAGAAATTGTCATGGTGAAGAGTTCAAACACTTGGGACAATTTCCAACAGAGGTTCTATAGTTGCCCCAACTGAAATGTATGTCCTTCTATCCTTTATTTAGTTTATGTTGAAGTTAATTTTGGGAAAATGGTTACCAAATGCTACATGATTAGGTTGTTACGAAGCGAGGAGGTTGCGGGTATTTCGATTGGTACGATATTAATATTTATCCTCATTCAAAGAGGTTTTCTGCAAATGTGACGAAGATGATGAATATTGCAGAAGAAAAGCTTGAGAAATATCGTAGGAGGGAACGAATGTACAAAATTGTGGTTGTCGTATTACTTGTTATGTTCTTGATTTCTGTCATTTGTTATTTTACCAATAAAATGTCAACCAACTGAATGTGGGAATGTTCTTTATGTTGGATGTTGAGTGTAGTTGGTATGGTTGTATGTGGGACCATTCTGTAAAATGTTGCTATTAGGTTCTTTTTGTTTATAAAATGTTGATTTAAGGTACCTCCTGAATGTAAAATGTTGTTCTTAGATGTATTATCCTTTTTAAATGTAACAATTTAGTATATCAAAACTACCAACATAATATAGTAAAAAACACCTTTTATACATCAGCATACCATGGTTGACAAAAGTGTGTTATCTCAGCACCGACCACTTGGGTTTATACTTTTCTCTTACATCCTACGTTAAACCTATCATTAAACACCAAACGCATACTAAGTTAAACCTATCATTAAAAAGTGTCATTTGCCCAAACAGTTTGACCAAAACGCAAAACACACTCCATCGCACAATTACTTTGCGGGGGACTTCTTTCCTGGTGACTTCCTAGCAAGCATCTTATACATGATCTTCTTAGGGGTGTTTGTCTCGGATGTTACTTGTGAATCATGAGTAGAAGATTGAAACATTACCAGCATTACTTGGGAAACTTGGTACTGTCTTGTCATTTGTCTTTCAACAATTGGTTCCTCTCTGTTGACAGCAGGTGTTGTTTCTATTATTGGTGTGCTAGTATTCAATTGTCTTCTAACTGGAATCTTCATCTTGATGCTCCCTCTGAGGCCGTAACGCTAGTAGAAACGTTTCCAACCCGCACACTTATCACATCATGACCAAATGAAATGACGTTACAATATAATACATCATTAACACTAAAGTACCTTCTTCGACGAAGTTGATGCTTTGTTACGTGGACAACTCAACCTATTATGGCCCATTTCATTACACAAAGATCACTTTGGTGCAGTTTGCTTCCTCAGTTTAGTTGGTCCATGTTCGTGTTCTGCTATGATCTTTTTCATATTATTTTACCTAGTTGGCCCCTCTGTAAAGGTGATGATAATGGGAGTGCATCGACTTGAAACCAATTCTCTTTGCTTGGTACTGGATAAATAACTCCACTGTACACTCTTCTATACGCGGATGTTGTGTAGCATTCATGTTCATATTTTTCCACATCATGTGTGTCTTTCCTTATAGCAACTTGAGCATGCACACACGGTAATCCCGATAACTGATACTGCCCACAGCTACATTCCATTATGTTCATGTTTACAATGAACACCTTTTCCAAGCATTCGATTTCAAATTGTCCCTCTCCAGCATAAATAGTTCGACAATATTGCATGTCTCTACAAATCTGGGCAACCTTCGTTTTTATGCGAGGGCATATAGAACCTTTGTTCCTCTCTATAGCCTCTCTCTTCCACTGCATATTACCCATCAATTTTATTCTAATTGTCTCGAATGTTGTGAATATTAGTTTTGAACGGGCTTCCAGGATCGACACACTGAACTTTTCACTAAGATTGTTGACAATCAAGTCTACCATTGAGTGGGTCTGAAAGTAACTTCTACACCATGCATGCTTGTTGATTTCATTCAGATAATTGAAAGCTTCTACTTTGATTTTCTTCAGTTCCTCCATGTGCTCTAGATGTTTGGACTTGGAATAACAAGCTACAGCTGCCCACATCCTGTCCCTAATTGCTTTGCTTCTCCAATGTTTGACCATCATGTTTGCATGGATATGTCTAACACATGCCCTATGTTCTTCCCCAGGACATGTCTCTACAACTGCAGCAATGAGTCCCTACAACACATAGTAAAGGCAACACTTAAAACCCATGATGCTTTTAAAAGTAACACCATCGGTATTTAGTACTTTTAAAAGAGTCACTCAAAACATCAAGGGTATTTAAAAGCAACACTCAAAACATATAGGACATTTAAAGGCAGTAATAAGCTAGAAGACATAACCTTATGTCGGTCACTCATGATTATCCATCCTCTATCATTAAACTCTAGTCCCGTACCAATGTCTCTTGTTAACAACTCCAGAAACCACTTCCATGAGTCCTTACTCTCAGCTTTCGAGCCATGCCATCGCTTGGGGGAACATTTCGTTGTATCTGTACTCTCTCCAACCCTTTCAAATGGCATCCATCTAGACCAAAGAAGGCTCTGCAACTAGCAAGAAAACCCTTATTTGATGCTTGAAAACAACAGTATAGTCTATCGAAACGAAGCCTAAGGGTGTTTATTGTCGAGTCAGCTTGAATCACCATGGTGGTACCTGGATTATACTTCATAACTGTGGCTACATAATTACGAAGTGTCTCATACTGCTCCCCATGATCACCCCAGATGATTTTTTTCATTTTTCCCCTCGCTCTAATGATAGTATGCCTACTTACCTCGAAATCAAACGTAATTTTTATCTCCATTTGTATGTAGTTCGTGTCCAATATTTGCTCCTTCATCTTTTCGTTGTAATGCTTGATCAACCACTTGGAGTTGATCCTTTTCATCTTGTGAGTAGTTGTACACTTGTCGATGCCTGGATAAGTCTTAGTATGAAGCATATTATCATGTGCCATTAAAGACACATACAACGTATACCCACACTTCTCTTTGCACTCCACGGATACCTTCTTCAGAGTATTTGTTATGTAGTTAATAGCATAATTTTTTGTGAACTCTATGCTCATTAATCGCATCTCTCAATTTTTTAGTAGTTATGAACTTCATGCCTAACTTTAACTCCGGTGCTTGGTTATGTGACCCCTCGTCAAATGTTGCGAATCTTCTTGATTCGGCTCCCTCTTCATCGGATTGTGGGGGTGTCACGAGGCTATCCGACTTGCATACCAATTCATCATTACTAAGGTTGAATGGATTACATGTCTCCTGATCAATCTGAACTCTTGTTGTAGGCTCGGATTGACATTCTTCTTGACTTCGACCAACTTGTTCATCCATCATATCCGTCGTATGGGTAGCTTATTCCCACCATGCATCTTAACCATCACTAATGTCTTAATCCTCACTTCCTTCATTCTCGGGTTCCCAATCTTCATATTGACTGCTCCTATCCGTATCAACTCCCACTTCTTCATTGAAACCTTGAATTGTGGCATCTATGTCTGAAGGGACTGTATCTTTTGTTAGGACGTATATGACCACCATTTCATTTCCTTGACACAACTTCAAGATACCTTGAAGATCATCATCACTTGCCATCTTCCTCAAGCCTGGTAATATCTGTTTGGTCGCTAACTTTCCATACAATACATCGCCTTCGCCATAATCAAACGACACAGCATATAACTTGAGGAATTCCTCCAAACTAACGGTGCGTTTGTTTGACGGAATTCGGAATACGGAATACGGAATAGCAATTGGGAATAAGGAATAGGAGTTAAGAATATGAAGTTGTTTTTTTGGTGGAATTGAATAGAACGGAATAAGGAATTTTGTTGTTTCTTTGGTGGAATTGTGTACGGAAAAGGAATGGAATGTGGTAAAATGACATATTTACCCCTCTTTGTATATGTATAGTATATAATAAAAATAATTTGTATTAATTAATTATAAAACTTAAAAATATTAAAAACGTTTATTTAAATAATAAAAAAAATTAAAAAACGAAATTTTTATTTTTTTTATTTTTTTAAAAAGACCAATTTTTTAAATTTATTTTAAAAAAATAAAGAATGTAAATTGTCATGCAAAATAAAATTTCTTAAACAATCAATTGATTACATAGCATTAACATGATTAGAAATATCGATAAATATAATATTCGCAATATAACGTTTCATGAACGTACGACAATAGTCGTTCTGAATAAGTGTTAAGTCATTTGCTTGAAACCTAGCCAAAATGACCACATACATAATACAAAATATTGTTAGTCACCACATACATTATACAAAACGTGGGTTTGTCCTTAATCAAAATTATACATACATGTCGATCCGATAAAACTATGATAAATCTACAGTTTAATTGCCCGCAGCCACTCGAGCCGGTTGGCAGGCGCCATCCCAAAAAATATCAGGACACTTTTCTCCTTAGTGAAGAACAGATTGTGAGCCTTCCACACATCCTCCATCGTGACACCGGGAATGATCGTCAAAGTACATCTCATAGTAACTATATCGACCTTTAAAATAACCAAAAACAACAGGAAGAATATAAAACCAGTCAATGAGGCATTTAAAAACGAAGGGAGAAAGGAAATTAGATAGAGAACACCTGTTTTTGGTGGCAAATTCTCGGTTTGTTATCTAAACATCTGTGCAAACCCATCTTTAAACAATTGGATATGCAAATACTGGAGGAAATAATTCCTGGCGTAATGGAAAGCAAATGTGAATCAAACAACTATAATACGTTTAACTTGCAAAAATGGTAACTGATAACAAGTACCTACCTGATGTATCTAGCACAGTTTTCCTGCCAAAAGACCCACAAGTGGAACTAGTGACATTCTCCTCACAAGTATCTACAATATCCATGTCACTCTTCTCATCTTTGAGCAGGTCCACAACTTCCATGATTTCATCATCTGTTGCAGGAACTAGTCTCCCATCACCTTCAACCTTCATATCATACAGCACACCAATAATAAATGACCATTTAATTTAGTATATATATATCATACAGCCAGTCACATTGAACAAAATCATAAGAACAAAGTATCAAAAAACATTAACAAGTCAGAGATAAGTTCAAAGAGAAACAAATTACCCGAACAAGCTTATAGACAACCGGATCTGCAATTTGCTCATGCAGAGACATAGAATAGGCAGAGTTCTCCAACTCGCTATCATCGTATCTCCTCCTATCATTCCCATCAATTACAACCACTGTTTCCATGGATTATCCACCGCATGCACCTCTTATATTCTAATATGAGTGTCTATTATATAAAAAATAAAAATTACAATGTCAACATACGTTCATAACCATCTCAATAGCTCATAGACAAGCATAAGCTGGTAATTGCACACATTGAGTTCACAATGTTCAGCATTTCCAGAGTCCTCACTATTCATTAGCAATGTATGCGATGATCAATCAGAAGCATTCAATCACTCATCCACCTATACACGCTGATCGTACAATTCCGATAAAGAAAACTATCAGCAATTCCAATTTGTGAGCAAAAAGCAGGCACTCTCCAAAAAATGAATTATCTAGAATCAAATACAGCAATTCCATGAAACTACTGATGAAGCTCAAAACAATAAATATCGTTAAGCTATTACGGAGCTAAACTTAACCAAATTTCAACCTACAACGCAGTGAACAACCCTAATCGCAGACGAACGCAGAATCGAATGCTGGCAAGAATCGATGTTTAAAGCCAAATCGAAATCCGACAAACCGTTCGGTGGAATTGAAGCTGAATCTGACAAACCGTTCGGTGAGATGTGATCCTTGGTAGGAATGAAGGCGATGGCAGCGCAGGTACACAGCTTCTCTTCTCAGAAGATTGGAGGCGTAATGAAGACGATGGCAGAGTTGTAAATACGTCAAAAGCACGAGGGCAATTCAGTCATTTGGGGTCGGAATCCGGATTCCGACCCGTGTGGGCTTAGGGAATCCGAGGTTTTTACCCGGATTCCCTAAGCCCGGACCGCCCTGATTCCCTAAGCCTCAGAATAGACAATTCTGTGAAACGAACAAGGTGATATGGATTCCGTAAGCCCAAATCCGGGCCTAATCCACCAAACGAACGGGCCATAAGACTCATGGGGAATTCTATGTAATCAATCATCCCAATGTAATCAACAATCTCCACATTTTGCTTGTAAAACCCACTGTCGTAGTGTATTTCGAACAGAGCATGGTCGCTTGAGGGATTTTCCATCTCCGAACTGAACACATATAATATGGGAAGAAAACCGAAGTGAAATCAACAAACCTCAAACGACAAGGTAAGTGAAGAAAACCAAAGTGAAATCAGGAAAACGTCATAAAACGAAGCAGTAAAATGCAGTCAAAGTGAATTGAAGAACAAAACGATTTTGGAATTACTAAATTGCGGGAGAAATGTCAAATTTTTCTTTACAATCTTCAAATGCGAGTTCGCCAAAGAAAACAAAAGGATCGTTGAGAAGACTAGTATGCGATGAGGGGTAAAGGTCTGATCTTCCGCTGGAAGATGTGCCACAATCAGAAATCATAATTTCACTCTCACACGAAGGAGGGAACATGAACAGACACAAAAATCAAACATAACTGACAATTTAAAGAGACAAGGTGACAGTAATAAGGAGACTCACTCATGAGGGGTATTATGGTCTTCACATACTTCAATTTGTGCGATTTTCGACCTAGGGAGTCACGTGACACACACGAATGACGGATTCCATCCATTTTGGATGTCAAAATAAAATAGCTCCACTTCAAACTTCTGGGGTACCTAAAAGTAACAAAATATCTTTGAGGTACCTCGATGTAAAAAAAAAAACTCTGAGGTACCTCAATGAATTTAAACCCCTTGATCAGCCGCCTTGGGCGGCTAGTGAAAGCCACCAGTGGGCAGTACTCCCCGGTTAAGGGAGACTTGGAGGTGGTGGCCAAGGCCGAGCTCCGGGTCGGGACCCTCTTCCAATCCCCAAACTCTCTTGAAGGGTTGGGGGCAGCACGGTCACCCACGAGGGCAGCAACCGACTCGGGGGCAGGAGCCTAACTCCGGGGAGCAGATGAGCCCCCGGCAGCAGAATCCCGGTCCTCGGTTGGACCCTTAACGTTGAAGCTCAATTGCTTGTGACGTTGAAATAAATCATTGATGGTGTTCCAATCATGCCCTGACAACTCACCAAAGCTCAGGGGAAGGTCTCACCCCGGCTGATAAAGATCCCAAGGTACACCACCCTTATAAAAGAAGTAGAACTTCTTATAATTTGAGTTGGTGGCCCAAAAGTCGTCCACTATTCGGAAATGGACGTTCCAATTCCATGCCCTGGCCCTCCACTCTTCGAACTTCGTCCACAGGGTTTGGAAATGGTGAAGATGGTTAGCCCCATCACCCAACCGGTAAAAACACCGGAACAGGCAGAGTGAATACGTCATTCCTTGACGCATGCACATAAATTTAATTATAACCCACATCCTAAGTGTGTTGGGTACCAGTTGCGTAAGGTCTATCCCATAGTAACAACAGAGCTCCTTCAAATCTTCGCTAATGGAAACCGCAACCCAACATCAATCTGGGATGCGTAAACATAGACCTCTCTTCCCTGGGATAATGCAGCCCTATGCCCGGATACCTAGGTGCATCAACTTCTCTCATGCCCGCTAGGGTGACTACGACATTGAACTGAGTCGGCCTTTCAGGGAGTTCGCCAAAAGGGTAAAGGATCAACATTCCAAAACTCTGGAAAGCAAAACTATTCGCCAAAGGATCGATACGGAGCATTACAGGGTACAAAGCTTAAACAAAGCTTCGAACACCCAATCAGAAGTCACTATCTCAACCCTTCCTCACAGGTCAAGCTCGACTTAAGACTCTTCACTCAAGCTTCGGGGGCAAATGTTACGTATCGATAGTGACGATCGACTAAGGCATAAAGTCCACAAGGCCTTCTCGGCCAAATATCATTTTAGAGGGGATAAACCCAAACAATTCAAGACTAGGTCGACTCATACTTAGGGTAAATCGGAGCCCATAGAATGGTCTAGTATCAAACCCTGAACCAAAGTGATTGCCAAAGTACCTAATGGTCGCTAAGACCCCGGTCAAAACCTCCTACTGTGCTCGTCATGGGAGTGTTCGCCAAGAGAGTATAACCTCTCATCCCTGGTCCCACAACCGACTCCGAATATATAGAAATATTACCCCACATATCTCAAATAAGGCAACTGTAATGTTACATCATAACTATAATATATGTTATCTTTATATCCACAACAACAAAATATTTACAGATATTCAGTTACCAAAAACAGTTTGGTATTCTATCCCTATAAATACTCTTGCTTTACATACATTATACACATTATGAGTTCATATATACAAGTGTACTCATTTAAGCGTCAGAATGAGATTTAGAAGAACCCCCTCTATTGTGTTCCCATTCTTGCAGGTCCATCGGAGCTCCGTCGAAAGTCTGTAATCACCGTCCAATTAGCACCCAGATCAACGCCAACTCAGCACTTAGTCAGCATCCGGGAATTCCTGTCCCAACAATATTATATAAGTCGTCGTTGTATTACTATAAAAATATCATATGCAACCACACAACACAAATTTTTCTATTATTATTTTATTTTAATACCTATAAATATATTATTTAATATAAATTTTGCTTTAGTATCATAATTTAAGAGAACTAACTTTTTATACAGTACTATAATTTTTAAATTATATTTTTTTTGTTTATACTAAAATATATAGGAATAACTTTCTAATAATACATGTATTTCTAACTACATCAATTACTGAAATAAATTAATTAAGCATATTCTATTTGAATATATTATCAGAAAAATATGAATTACAATGGTTATAATTTAACTTTATACTTAAGAAAATTTGACTAGTGTGAGTAATATGATAATATTTAAATTCATTTTTATTGTTATTGTAAAGAAAGAAGATGAAATCTAAACTTTTTCCTATTTAGAATTATATGTGTGATTCAGTACTTAGAATAAAATATTTTAAAAGATAATATCTATATATTATTTTGGTTAAATAATTTAAAAAATTAACAAGGTTTTTCATATTTAGTTGTAAAAATAATAATTAGTTGATGAATTTTATAGGTAATTGGCAATGATAAAGTGATTGTCATGTGTACTTTCAGAAACTCTAAAATTTCTCTAGAATTTTTCATCGAATCTCATGTTTCACTTCCTCTCTCACCTTTCCATTTATTGTTTAACATATCATTATTTACTGTCAAATGTTTTGTAGGTAATTTAATTCATTAGAGAAAACCTTAAATTTAGATATATATTTGTTCAATTACAACAAATTACAATAACAAAATGAAAGTTCTAAAACACCTCATGTGATAATGTAGGCTACTTCAACAATGAATGCTTCACATTGTGAAGGTCGGTTTGAAAGAGGCTCAGTACGGGGAGGTTGGACGTGGTTGAGGCTCATTAGGAAACTGATTTATGTTTTGCGTAGAATATACAAAATTTATATGTATTATTGTTTGAATAAATTATAATGATTTTAGCAAGATATAATCCTAAAAAAATACCAATTATTATTGATATGGTATTATATTTTTTAACTCGATTTATAAGCTGTATAACATTTATATTAATATTTATGTATTATATTTTTTTTCACTCCCGATTTTTTGAATCTAACATATTATAATGATATTTTTTACACTTCTGTAAAGTTATATTAAGAAGTTATATATGTATTTTCTATCTATTTATATATTGATTTGACTTAATACCTTATATTTTGGATAAATAATATTTTTGTAATATTTTCTCCATACTATTATTAAAAATAAGTTTCTCTAATTTGTTGATGTCGAAACTCTAGTAATCACTTCTAAGTAGCTTTCCACATAACTTCATTTGAATTACTTCAAGTTATATGTTTGTTTTAAGTCTCACTTTTTACAAAATTAATTGTTCTAATTATTTTAGTACCATATTATAATATTATTATTTTTATATACAAAGTTGTAGAGAAAATATTTATATAAATTTGTAATTTTAATGTATATACTTATTTTAGATAAAATTATTACTAAGGATATATAGGGTAAAATACGACATTACCCCCTAAAGTTTACGCAGATTTAAAAAATTTCCCTTAAATTTTAAAGTCCACCTTAATGTTTGAAAATGATGAAACATTCCCCATTACCGATGACTAACAGATGCTCTTTCACGGGGGATTTTTCATCATTTTCAAATATTAGGGAGGACTTAAACTTTAAGGAGAAATTTTAAAATCGGCATAAACTTTAGGGGGCAATGTCGTATTTAACCTTATTATATATATTTATATTAAAGTTAATAATATTATATTTTACTAAAAGTTATTATGTGCATAAGTTTTGTAAAATTGTGAAAATTTACCTTGATGTTATTATTACTTTATGTGTTCAATTTTATATTAAAAATGAAATTATAAGAAAGTATGTGATGTTTGTTAATTAGTCTATTTAATTTAAAAGTTTTTTAAAATTATTAGTTAATTATATTTAATAAATCCCCAAATATAATTTACTAATAAATTTAAAAACAGCTTTTAAAATAATTTATTTAATTAATTAAGACGATTAATTAATTAAAATAAAATAGTTAATTACAATCGTAACTGTAATTAAAATATCCAAAATATCATATTCCAATACAAATTGCTATACACGTACAATCAAATGACCATACACCTACAATCCTCGTCCTCATCGACTCATGTCCCGATCTCGACCTTCAATAAACTAGTTACCCATTTTCAAAAAGAAGAAGAACTATACTATGTCATCCATTTCCAACCAAATGGAGAGATCTTCGTTAGATGATGTAAAACGTCAAAGGTGAAGTAGAAGTAATGACATCTATATCTGAGAAACAAATTACACACAGAGGAAAAGACAAACCTCTGTCTCTGAAGTCTGAATGAAGGAGATCAAGTTTCTTTCTTTCAAGGTGCAGCAGAAGCACTACCAGTTTGCTCTTCAGATTTGATATCTTTTATTTCTTCTTCTTCCTTCTTCTTCTTCTCTGTACCTTCTACAATGCATGCCTTAAAGTTTCCATTTCCCCTCTTGCAGCAACAACTTTTAATTATCATCACAAAGATAAACTCATCAACAAAGATATTTCATTAAATATTTTTTTAAAAAAATTAACATCTTTATACATCCATTAAATTTATTTAAATAATAATCAATCATATCTATAACTACTTGAAAAGAAAATCTTTACCAAGATCATCTATCGTCGATAGTTCTTTCTCTTTAGTTGTTTCATGGAATTTGTTGTTGGTGTTGGGATATTAGTCGCTGCTAATTTCCACCTTGCAAGACCTTGGGACTCGATGGATTAAGAGATATACACACGACACAAGAATTTACGTGGTTCACCAATTTGGCTACGTCCACGGCTCACACCCACACTTTCACTATAGACAAATAGTGTTACAAATTGTGTATCACACAATATGTATCGTTCACACTCAAAAATACTCACTCCGTATTTTTGGCTCACAATACAACACTATTTTCTCCCACACACTCAAAACACCAACAACCAATTCTTACTCTTCTTAATTCGTCTCGTGTGGTTATCTTTCCTTCAGACATTGTTGGCTTCTTATAGTTGTCAAAAGGATGACAACATTGAGTGGCTTGGCTGACCACTTTGTTGAGTGTCTTCCCCATTCTGCTTAGTGCCTTGTCCACTATTATGAGTGGCTTATCCACTTGTTGAGTGGCTTGCCCACTTGTTGAGTGGTGGTAGTGGCCCGAAAGTCTTCATTCTCAACAATCTCCCACTTGAAGACTTTAACTCCACCTGTATCCATAAGTGAACTGGGTGTAAGGCTTACCTGTCTTCTATTGTTGAAGACCCACTGAAGCTGAGCACAACTTCAGTTTCTCTGTGGTGACTGACTTCGTTAACATGTCAGCTGGGTTATTGCTGCCTTGGATCTTCTCAAGTGTTACAACTTCATCCTCTAGTAAAGATCTGACGAAGTGATAACAAAGTCTAATATGCTTGGTCCTTGAATGAAATGCGGAATTCTTTGCCAGATGTATCGCACTCTGACTGTCACTATGCAAAACATTCTTCGTTTGTCTTAAACCCAATTCTGCTAACAAACCAAAGTTGGGTCGCCAACCCAGTACTCGTGAAGAAATCAAACAGCAAGTGGAGGATATGTGTCGACTTCCTCGACCTGAACAGAGCTTGCCCGAAAGATTCATATCCCCTTCCTCGAATTGATCAGCTGGTCGACGCAACCTCTAGTCATGGACTCCTATTCAGGCTACAATCAGGTCTGAATGCACCTGGCCGATGAAGCCCACACAACCTTCTATGCAGACGGAGATATACTTTGCTACAAAGTTATGCCCTTCAATTTAATCAATGGGAGGGAAACCTATCAGCAAATGGTAAACCAACTGTTTCAAGAAATGCTGGGACGCAATATTGAGGCCTATGTGGAAGACATGCTTGTCAAGACAGTAAAAGGAAGCCCTTATACAGAAGACATTCGAGAAGCATTTGAGTGCATAAGGAGGCACAATATTCGCCTAAACCCAGCAAAATGTGCCTTTGGAGTCAAGTCAGGCAAATTCCTGGGATTCATGGTAAGCGAGCGTGAAATAGAGGCGAACCCGGAAAAACGCAAAGTAGTTGAGGAAATGAGGTCCCCAACTTTCCACAAGGAAGTCCAATGTCTGAATGGTCGCCTGGCCGCACTCAATCGCTTTCTTTCAAGGGCGAGATCACTAAAAAACTCTTTATCGAAATCCCAACTTTCGCGATTGAGTATATTCCTCGCCAAAACAACCAGCTAGAAGACTCTCTAAGCAAACTGACGTTCGAAGGAACAAGAATTCAGGTCGTGCAATTTCTGGAACAAGCTCTATATTCAGTTCTCGACAACCGAGTAGAAGTCTTCAACATTCAAGGGCAGGTAACAAGGATGACTCTGTTCCAGAACTTCTTGAAAGAAAGAATACTTCCAGAAGACGAAGACGAGTCCACGAAAATAAGTCGTATGTCTGCAAGTTATCTTCTCATAGATGGACAGCTCTATAGGCGAGGATATTCAACTCCTTATCTAAGGTGCATCTCTCATTCTGAGACAGAAAGAGTTCTCCGCGAAGCTCACGAAGGAGTCGTCGCATGCCATGAAGGTGCACGCTCAAAATCTTCAGACTAGGCTACTATTGGTCAACCTTGAGCAAAGATGAGGTGGAATTAACAAAGAAGTGCGCGATTTGTCAACAGTGTGCACCCCAATCCGGTCGACCACCAACACTGTTATCCCCAATGACGGGCGCCTAAACTTTTGCCCAATGGGGAATATACATCTTGGTCCCCTTTCGCATCAGCACGGGGCAAAGAACCCACAATATAGTGGCGATCGACTACTTCACTAAATGGATAGAGGCGAAAACTTTGGCTTCCACGACTGAATTACAAGTGATCAAGTTCGTGAAAATCAACATATTTTCACGATTCGGCATCCCCAAAATACTCATAAGCGATAATGGTCCACAATTCGTAGGAAAAGAACTCAAATGGCTCTGCAAAGAATACCACATTGATCACAGATTCAGCTTGGTACACCATCCTCAACGAATGGGCAAGTCGAAGCAGCCAACAAAGTTGTTCTGACAGGACTCAAAAAGCAAGTTGGATAATGTACTGTGGGTTGTTCGGACATCAGCAACGGGGGAAACGCCATTCAGTTTAGTGTACGGATCAGAAGCAGTAGCACCCGCCAAAATAGTGGTGCCTACCCACAGAATCCTACACTTTAACACTGAAGCGAACGAAATCGAGCGCAGAACAGACCTCACCTTGCAGAACAAAAGCGATGGAAATCAGACAGTGCCCAAGCTAAAATACGACTGACGACCCCCGATACTTCAACAGAAAAGTCAGCGCTCGCCAATTTTTTGTGGGGGAGACGGTTATGCGAAAGAATGAATTCACAAGACTAAACAACCAAAACAAGCTTTCAGCTAAGTAGGAAGGTCCATACAAAGTAGTAGAGATTGTCTCCCCAGGGTCTTACTACTTAGAAACCACAGAAGGTGTAAGGCTACCTCGTCCATCATAGCTTGTAATCAAATGTTTTGTCAATAAAACAAATCATTCCTTCATACAATACATAGTCACTCGAACCAAAGCAAAAGGTCCCAAAGAAGGGAGAGAGAGGATTGTGAACGAACCATCAAGGTAACAGTTTCTTTCCCAAAACGACCTGATATAAAAGGTGAACGAACCATCAAGGTAACAGTTCCCTTACAAATGGGGCAAAAGACCTGAGAAAAAAGGCGAACAAACCGTAAAAGGTAACAGTTCCCTTACAAATTAGGGAAAAGCAAAAAGACCCGATATCAAAATTGGGCGAAAGACCTAAACCAAATTTAGGCGAAAGACCTGAGATCAAAATCAGGCAAAAGACCCGATATCAAAATTGGGCAAAAGATCCGAATAAAAATTGGGCGAAAGACCTAAAGACAAATTTAGGCAAAAGACCTAACGCTAAATTAGGCAAAAGGCCTGATAACAAAATCAGGCGAAAGACCTAACGCCAAAGTTAGGCAAAAGACTTGATAACAAAATCAGGCGAAAAGACTTAACGCCAAAGTTAGGCAAAATACTTAACGTCCAAGTTAGGCAAAAGACCTGATAACAAAATCAGGCGAAATACCTAACGTCAAAGTTAGGCAAAAGGCCTAACGCCAAAGTTCAGGCGAAAGACGTGATAACAAAATTAGGTGATAAGACCTAACGCCAAAGTTAGGCAAAAGGCCTAATGCCAAAGTTAGGCAAAAGACCTAATAACAAAATCAGACGATAAGACCTAACGCCAAAGTTAGGCAAAAGGCCTAATGCCAAAGTTAGGCAAAAGACCTGATAACAAAATCAGGCGAAAACACCTAAGGTAAAAGTTAGGCAAAAGACCTGATATTAAAATCAGGAAGAAGTCCTGATATAGAAGGCGAGTGATCCGTTAAGGAAGTCGTTCCCTTATAAGTTGGGCAAAAATTAAGGCTGGATATCCAAAGCAAACGAATGCATATCAAGGATAACAGCTTCTTTGCGAAATAAACACAAGAAAGTGGGAGAACGAACCTAAGGCGGTCACTTACTAAAAGATGAATGGGCCCCGAGTAACAGTTCCCACGATTAGGCGAACACTCTAAAGGGCAAAAACCTTAAAAAGGCGAACACATCCTTAAAGGATGATAGTTTCCTTAAAGGTATTATCCTCGAACAACAGTTCCGTTAAGATAACTTGGCGAAGGGAGTAGATGGATTTATAAAGAATCATCATTCTTCCTTCTAAAGCCTAAGGAAAAGTCCAAGACCATATATGGCTAGACTATCATAAAGTAAAGAGAAGTTGAAAACAAGTATGGTAAAACTTCAAAAAACATTCACACAAGAAAGACATCGGAAGAATAGCCAACACATTCAAAGGCAAATAAAGGCAAAGGATTATGAATATAAAGACATTCAATATTATTAAAATAATAATAACCGAGTCTGACATCAAAAAATTAATTACAAACTTCCCCAAGAAACAAAGGGAAACATAAGTGATTATCATAAAAAAGAAGGAATGAGAACATGATCGCCAGGGGAGCTCAGGACCTCAAGGTCTGGGTTCTTCGGGGGCAACAACTCCCTTCTCGGCCCCGGGAGCAACCTCCTCGCCAAGAGCAGCAGGAGCCTCCTTGGAGTAGCCACTCTCGATGAAGTCCTAGAGAGACTTCACCTCCCGGAGAGGAAACTTAGGGTCGATCCCCTAAATTTCGTCGACCAGGACCTGGAGGTAGGCAGCCACCTCGGCCTTCATCACCTCCAAGGCGCAGTCGAAGAAATCTTCGGAATTCTTAAAGTCCTTGAACACGCTCCAGGGGGGATGGGAGAGCCTTCAGCTTTGAGGCGAGCTGCTCCTTCTCTGCCTCTGAGGCATCCCTCCGAGTCTAGGACTCCTTCAGCTGGGCCTTAAGGTCAGCATTCTCTGCCTCGAGTATGGCAGAGTACTTATCAGCCTTCTTAATCTGGAGCTCAGCATTCACTCGCTTATCCTCGGCGAGGGCCACCCGATCCTCATTTACCTTGAGGGAGTCGAGAAGCCTCTTCTCCTTCTCAAAGTATTCATGGCGAGCATGCTCCACCAGGTGAGTGGCTGCCTCAGCCTTCTGCTTCAGGACCTCCATTTGGTCAGGAGTGAACCCCAGACTCCGGTACTTCTCCAACTCGATAAGCATGTCAGACTGCTTATTGGCGAGCTCCCCTACAATCCGATCGATCGCCAACTCCTCGCGGACGAACTGGCGACAGGAAAAAAGGGATAATAGTACAATTAGATCAAGGAGAGGTTAAAGAACGAATCAAGGGTAAATATAAGGAATTATCAAAAGAAGAAGGACTTACCAGGGTGATCCACTCAAAATGCGATCTCATGACACCTTCGATGCCAGTCAACTCGGAAGGGACAGTCGCACGGTCCCAAGGAGAAAAGATCCCTTCGAGGAGATGCATGCAGAGGTACGGGTTACCCTGCAGCGTCAACTGGTCAGAAATCTCCACCTTCTGGAGATTTCCCCAAGGGGCACAAACACCCTTGGGGTTTGCCGCCTTGGGCGATTGGAATAAGCCCATCAAGGGGCAGTACTCCCCGGCGAAGGGAGTCTTGGAGGTGCCCGTGGCGGCACCAAGGGTCTGAACCCTCTTCCAAACCTCAACCCTTTTGGTGGGGTTGGGAGCAGTAGAATCGGAGGTAGGCGGGCGATCTCTCTGGTGGCGGGAGCCTATCCCCGGGGGGCAGCATAACTCCTGGAGGAAGCAGGGCGTTCCTCACCCGAACTTCTAGCCTTCTTGGCGGGAGCCAGACTCGGAGCCACCTCAGCAGCAGTTTTCCCTGAAAATGGTCGACAAGGATATTAAAGCCTAAGACTAAAACAGAAGAAGGAAAGTCAAAAGACAGTCGTATACCTCTTTGGCGATCGCCAGGAGCGACCCCAGGTTGTTCATCCTCTGCTTGCGCTTGGACGCTCGCCTAGAAGGGGGAGGAAGAGGACTCAATGACGCCTGAGCAGCGGACAGTCCCGTCTTAGCCTACTTGGAAAACAGACTGGTGAGTTTTGGTCCCCGAGTGCCTACAACCAACAAAGAAAAAGGGTCAGAAATTTACCCAATCTATAGAAACTGGTGCGGACTGATGAATGTCCGCCAGCCTAAGCCTTAACTCTGAAGTTTTCGCCACTAAGCGAATCGAACAGAAGTCTGGCTGCCTATGAAGTAGGAAGAAGTCGTCGATGGCGTTCCGATCGCTCCCCGACAGCTCTCCGAAGCTTGGAGGAGTATCCTTTTCCTGATGAAAGAGCTCCCATGATACACTACCCTTGTTAAAGAAGTAAAACTTCTTGTAGTTGAAGTTGGTAGCACGAAATTCGTCCACCAGACGAAAATGAACATTCCAGTTCCAAGCATGGCCCTTTCATTCCTCACACTTGGGTCACCGAGTCTGGAAGTGATGAAGATGGTTCGCCCCGGCTAATCGGTAAAAACATTGGAACAGGGCTAGTGAATACGTCCATCCTTGACGTAAGCACAAGAACTTGAACTCAACCCACATCCTGATGGTGTTGGGTACCAGTTGCGTAAGGCCTATCCCATAATAGCAACAGAGCTCCTGCAAATCGTCACATAGAGGAAAACGCAACCCAGCATCGATATGGGCCGCATAAATGTAAACCTATCCATCGCGAGGATAATGCAAACCTAAGCCCGGATATCATGGGGCATCTGCTTCTCCCAAGCCATTCAAGGCGACCACTGCCTTGAACTGAGCTGGCTTTATCTCATTGGGCTTGATATATACTCAGAATACCATGGTATGGCAAGAACAATACAAAAATAATAAAAAGGAGGAAGCTTTACCGCCTAAAAAGAAGCAAAAGGAAGACATCGAAATTCACCTGTCAGGGAGAAGGCAGGGACATTGTTGTGGGCACGTCTACCACCACTGGCGTGGCGGCCAATTGCCCAGAAATCGGCTTGGGGGCAGGATTCCTCTGGCCCTGCGCCGGGGAAGAATCGTCTCTAATAATCAAAGGGACATAAGTAGCCCTGTTTGAAACATTTTGACCGAAAGAAGGTTGGTTGGAGGAAGGCTTGTGGGATGACCCCTTTCCAGAGGATTGATTCTTGGAAGCCATGGAAACAGTAGAAGCCTTTTGAAATAGAAGAAGTGAGAAAGGGAAAGTTGGAAGCAGAGCACTAAGGAACAATGAAGTCTATGGAAGGGAAATGGCATAAGTGTGTAAAGGACTAAATGCCAAAGTTCAGAGAATGATTACACCCTTTTGGGTAAAATCGAAGCAATGCCAGAATTCCAAGAGACACCTCGAGGAGACAAACGGTTGGAGCAGTACGAAAACTGTCAGTCTACCCTTTGGTTAAGGAAGACTAAAAGACAGACATGCCTCAATTGTCCGTTCAACTTCTGGATAACGGTGCAGTCATTAAATGCTCAAGACCTTACACAAAAAAAGGTGATCGCCAAAAGCTACACTAAGCCTCTCCTGAAACCTTCTTGACGGTAGTGCTCGCCAAAGAGTAATGAATGGGCATCCATAAACCCCGGCAACCCAAGGCGTTCGCCTAAAAGGGTAAAGGATCAAACATTCCATAAACTCTAAGCGACCAAAAAAACGCTTGCCAAAGGATATGGAACGTCAAAAAGGCACAAATAGCAGATAAGGACAGAAAAGATCCAGTACAAGTATCACTATCTCAAACCCTATCATAGAATCAAGCTTGACCGAAGAAACGTCACTCAAGCTTCGAGGGCAAATGTTGGGCATTGATAGTGACGGCCCAATAAGAGAAAGGCCTCAGAGACCAAATAACTTTGCAGGGGGTAAAACCCATATCATTCAAACCGGGTTGATCCACAGTAACGTTAATCTGGCCCTCATAAAGCAGTCCAGTATCGAACCCAAACCAAAGTGAATGCCAAAGCTCCATCACAGGTCATCATTGACCAAGGACAAAGCCTCCTACTGCTCGCCATACGAGCGCTCGCCAAGAGAGTCTAAACTCTGGTCCCACAAACCGACACTAAGGATATGGCCACGATATCCTGCGTATATCGGGCACATATTCTCTAAATATTACATACGGTAACTACAATGTTACGCCATAACCGTAATATCTGCTATCCTAATCTTTATCGGTACAATATCTGATATTTGTTTTTTGGCAAGATATTCAGTTGCCTATAGCGGTTAGATCTCCTCACTCTATAAATACTCTTGATTTTCAATACATTCATTACGTTTTGAGTTCATACACATAGTATACTCATTTAAGCATCGGAGAGGGACCTAGAGACACCCCCTCTGTTGCGATCCCCTTCTTGCAGGTTCACTGGAGCTCAGGCAAAAGCGTGTGATCATCAGTCCTTTGGCATTCAATTCACTGCCAAGTCAGCACTTGGGAGTTTCAGACCCAACAGACGTGTTCTCCTCCTCTAAAATTTGCATAAAGAAAAAACTCTTCCCTTACCTCCTGAGAGTTCAGATTTCTGACCACCTCATTATGTGAATGGACAATTTTCCACACAACGGTGCTCATTTTTCAATTTTTTTCTCATCAACCAACCTAGCAAACATTGGTCAGATTGAAAAAAATCACTTAATTTTTACCCTTTGAATCAGGTTTATTTTACATTTCTATTTGAGAAATATAACCGGTTCATGGTCTGATTCTAATAGCACTGAATAAATCGTGATTAATAACTGTGATTATAAATACAATTATAGTATTAAAAATTATAACTGCAATTATGATGTATAACTAAAAAAATATAATTGAGTTATAGAATTTATTAGAGAACTAACATGTACTTTGCGCAGAATATAAAACAATATTTGAGTTATCGGTATATAAATATAGTTTAATATAAAGTTGAAATTTTTATATTGATTAACCAAAACAAATAAAATAAAATTATCTTTTAATTATATTATTATATTAATATGATTAACTCAAATTACAAAATGAAAATATTTTTATTTTTGTTATTAATATAATATTATTCAATTTACTTTTTTATATAACGTTTATTATTTATAGTATATTCATTACATATATGTTAAATTAATTTAGTAATAGCAGTATAAAAAATGTTATTTATAAAAATTTTATTTTGTAGAGGTTAATTGTTTTTTAATATTTATTTATTTTATTTGTCAAAAATATGTGATAATTATATACACAAACATAACTTATATATGCATATAGACTATTTAGAATACTATTAGTTTTTTTTATATATAAACATTTACTTAAAATATAATAATAATTGCTAAATAGCAATATTAAATAAATATATTACAAAATTGTACTAAAAATATCATTTTAATTTAATTTTATAATTATAAATACATAAATAAAAATCTAACATGTGTATTTATATACATTATTTTAAAAAATTTAATATTATCGTAATAAAATTTTCTTTTCTATTTTGTTTCTCAACAAGCATGATTGTGTACACATTTAGAATTTTTGTTTAAAATTTGATCTCTTTTTACTTTTATTTAAAACAATTTAGAAACCAAATAAAAAGTTATATAATTTAATTATTGGCGAAAATATATATACATTTGCTATCTATTTAGTTCAATTTTTAATTAACTTAGTTAATATTTTTCATCATTTTTTCCATTCTAAATATTATATACTGTCAACACTTAATTAATTTTTTAAGTTAATTAAGCTAAATTATAATTATAAATTAATTATATTGGCTTAAATACATATTAAATACAATTTATATATAAAAAGTCTTGTTTATCATTTTTTATTTAAAATTATTTTGCAAATTAAAAAAAATTGTTTTCATTCTTATTTATTTATTTCACTTTTATTTTTTGTGTAATTTTCCAAAATAATTTATGAGGTGCAAAACTTGCAATTTACTATTGTTTGAAGGTAAAATTTAATTTGACATACTTATAAATGTAACATTTCTTTTTAAAATTGAATGTAGAACTTTTGATTAATTTTAGAGTGTTCATGTGGATGTGAGAGAATGATGACATAGATGTAACTTAATTTTTTTTATATGGACCAATCAAATTAAATTATTATGATAATATGATAAAGAAAATTGTGTTAAAAACTTACTTGTCAAAATTATAAAATACTTAGTCAAATTAATATATAGATATGGATACAGATGTAGATATAGATTATAGGGTTACACCATATGCATACCATTTAGGGTTGATCATGGGCGGGACGGGCCGGTCCTGAAGGCAAGACCGAGACCGAAATCGAAAATTCGGTCTTGCCTTCTGGAGGACCGAGACCGACCTCAGTCAATAAATTTCGACTGAGTCGGTCTTTCTTGACTCGGGCCGGTCTCGGTCCTGGACCGAATCTGCAAAAAAAACACGAATTAGAGTAGCAAATATTCTCAGATTAAGGTAATTACTATCAATTCCACAAGAGATCTTGAATCAAAGTTTCTGGTCACAGTGGCTTCAACTAATATTAACTAAATTACCTCTTTGACAACTTGTAAAGCGGTTTCAGGGAACCTTCCATCAAAGTACATGATACTTGCTCCATCCAACCCCGATGCTAAACTTGAACTGGAAAGGTCACTTGGCACCATTGGAGGGTCCCCAGGGGTATGAATGCAAGTTCAAGTTTTTCTGAAAAAGTTTGATTTATAAATTATGAGCATGTTATCCAAATCGAAGAAGCTGCAAATAGATTCGTACGTTTTGTTGTCCACAATAATGTAAGTGAATGTTGAATTGCCTTCCTTGGATACGTAGAAGAAGCCACCTTATTCTTCGAGAAATAAATAGGGGAAAAGGTAATAAGTAATATTTGTGATGATGAGTGACTATTGTGAAGTTTTACCACAATACAAGAAGTGTCTACACCATCATCATCTAGGTCTTGCAGTATACATTTGCCTTGGCCATCATCAGCAACCTATGGCTATGAAAAAATCAATCGTTAAAATACCAGTTTGTCTATATATGTACTGAAGGAACCAAAATTGGAGGTTATTTGATTCTTAACATTTGATATTAGCCTCGTCGTTAACCCTAATCGAGCCACACAAGTTAATGCATTTTCAGAATTTCCTCATCCTTGAACCTACCAATAAATGTTGATAAACCAAAAGCTAAATATTGGAGCAGCAGAAAGATAATGATGAGTGATGAATAAGTGGATGCAGCAAGACCTTCAAATTGGTGCTTCGAATTTTGCCATCGGGTTTCGGATAGGAAGCCACTGTGGCCCCCACCTACAGTAGCTCTACGCAGGAACTTTGCAGATGCAGTGTTAGGTATCTTAGATAAAACCAGAAAAGAGAGAAATCGAAGCTTACTTGAGAGTGAAGGTAAGAATTTGTTCTTCATTCAAAAGTTAGTTTAGTCTGTTACACCGATTACTATTTATAACCTACAACTATCCTATAATTGCAACCAGGTCCTTCTTGTTTATTTACAAACAGATCCTTGAACATATGTAATTATACATATGTCCTAACATTCCCTTTTGAAGATCTGATTTCAAATTTTGTTGACACCTTCGTTCTTTTCCTTTTCATTCTTGAAAACCAGAATTTGAAATTGATCCAATTCAGCTAGCTGAGCCAGCTTCTGATGAGCATGAACTGTTGACTTCCCAGGCGTTCGCTTCACAGGTAAGAACATTACGACTTCATCTGAAAAACTGATGAGCATGAACTGGCGTTCGCTTCACAGGTAAGGCGTTCGCTTCACAGGTAAGGCGTTCGCTTCACAGGTAAGAACATTATGACTTCATCTGAAAAACTGATGAGTATGAACTGGCGTTCATCTGAAAATCTTGAATTCTGTATTCTACTGTGAAAGCACTTCATACCATACTATCAATATACCCAAGTGAATACGATTGATCAATCTCAAGTATTCATCAACTGATTCCTCAACTGTTCAATGACATTGAACAATGCCTCATTCATAATGAACATGCTCGACTTAGTGCACCACTATAACACACTCTGATTCATATAGCAGAAATCAATTACAGCATATTTACTTCACCATTCTGTTTTGTTAAATTCTAAGAAGATCACACTCCTGATACAAAACCAGCACACATATATTCACCAGATGGACATGAAATTAGAGTTTGATCCAGCAATCTCACAACACATCTTATTTCATTCACGACAACTGCACTGACACTGTTTTTCTTCCTTTCCTCTGTGTTTTCTCTTCTTTTTTTTTAGTCTTTCCAATTTTGAATCTGAATTGCTCCTTGACAGAAGGGTTTGAGCCCTTATCTTATCAACATTGGTTGAAGGGTTTGAGCCCTTATCTTTACTTCCTCAAGAACCAATCTGAAGTATCTTATCGTTTTCTTGAGATTGAGTTCTATTTTTGGAATCAAGCCAATGTTTTATGCCAAGGAGATATGCTGCAATCTTTTCATTGTTCTCTTTTTTTTCTTTGGAACAACAGATGTCAATGCAGTCATCGATAACAAAACAGATCAGTCATGATATTAACTAAGAATCACACTCTAGCCATTGCACCACACAAACAGAATATAAGCAAGCTCAGGTAATTTACCTATCGTATGATAATCCAGAGAATCAACACAACAACCAATGAAATATAAATGCCAAAACTGATTTATCCAACATGAAAAAAAATGTAGCACCGGAGCACACATTGACAAACATGAAACACCAGAATGACAACAGTCAAGTCACGAACAGATAAAGAATCAGGACAAACTTGAAACTGAACCAAAACATAACTCACTAGAATATATCAACAGCACATATATAAGCACTAACACACAAGAAAACATAAATTCAAAGATTACTCAGAATCAGCATCTTTACCAGACAGATGTCTATCAATCCCATTATGATCCACCAACTCTTCCACAGAGAATATCCCCAGCTTCTTCCTGCAAGTACAAACATTTTTTCAGTCAATGGTTTAGTTAGAATGTCTGCCACTTGTTCATTAGATGGAACGAAATTAACAATAACATGACCAGAGTTAACTTTTTCTCTAACAAAAAACAAATTGATTTCAACGTGTTTCATCTTCGAATGTTGAATCGGATTTTCAGACAAGGCTGCAGCACTGGTACTGTCTGTCCATACCACAGGCACAGAAGATAACATCAGGCCCATCTCAGCAAGCAAGGATTTAACCCAGACAATCTCACACACAGCATTAGCTACTGCACGGAACTCAGCCTCAGCACTCGACCGAGCTACGACTGACTGCTTCTTTGAGCTCCAAATTATTAGATTACCATTCAATAGTTGATAGTGTCCTAAAATTGACTTCCTAATCTGCATCAGAGTAGGACGTTAAAGAAATATCTTTAATAGGAAACAAGTTAGTACGAAACATGAGACCATGATCAATCGTACCTTTCAAATATCGAACAATATGTAACACAACTTTCCAGTGACTAACACTAGGAGTTTGCATGAATTGACTAAGCTTATTGACTGAGAAATTGATATCAGGACGAGTAGCAAATATGTGTTGAAGAGCACCAATAGTGCTACGGTATAAGGTAACATCATCGAAGCTTTCTGAGCAAGTAATCATACCTGTTTTGGACAAGCAAGTACCAGTCATTGGAGTGGGACAGGCAGAAACTGAATTGAGACCAAGTTTGTCAACCAGATCTTGCACATACTTCTTTTGATTTAACAACAAAAATTCATCAGTAGCTAAAACCTCCATGCCCAGAAAATAGCTGATATTTCCCAAATCTTTAAGATGAAACTCCTCATTAATAGCCTTAATAACATCAGAAATCAATCTAGCCGAAGGCCCTGTAACAACAATATCATCAACATATACTAAAAGAAAAACAGAACCAACCTCACTGTGTTTGATGAACAAACAGCTGTCCGCAACAGAGGCTCTGAACTGCAATTGTTGTAGAAGAAAACACTTGAGCTTCTCGAACCACGCCCTTGGTGCCTGTCTTAAACCATATAGAGCCTTGTGCAGCTTACAAACTAACAGAGCATTGGTGTTGGATGTATGTTCAAAACCCGGTGGTTGAACCATAAACACCTCATCAGATAGCTCCCCATGAAGAAACGCATTATTGATATCAATCTGTCTCAATGACCACTTGTGAGAGAGAGCTAAAGAAAGGACAATTCTAACCGTAGCTGATTTTACCACTGGACTGAATGTTTCCTGGAAGTCGAATCCAGGCTTTTGAGAGAAGCCCTTTGCCACCAGTCGAGCTTTATACCGAGCAATGGATCCATCAGAGTTCTTCTTGATCTTAAAGATCCATTTACAACCAATGGGAATTCTTCCTGATGGCAGCTGAACAATCGACCATGTTTTGTTGTTTTGAAGAGCTGAGAATTCTTCTTCAACAGCCGCTCGCCAATGAGAACTGTTTAAGGCTTGATGAATGGACTTAGGCTCTGTTGTAAGTAAAGCATCAGAAGACTCAACATTTGTTAGTAATGCCTGAAGAGACGATTGATTATGAGAATGAGCTTTGGACCTAGTAACCATTAGATGAATACTCGAAGGATTACCAGATGTATTTGAACTAACAACAGAGGTAACAACAGGTATAGGAGAAGAAACAGAGCTAGGAACTAAATTGGAACCACAAAGCCTATATGAAACAACAGGTAAAGAAACAGAAGAATACACAGGATGCACCACAGGAGAAGGCACATCATTAGCAGTCGATATCATAGGAGAAACAACAGCATTATCAGAAACATCAGCATTATCAGGAGTATTAAAACAAGGAAAGCATGAACTTGTAGCATTGTGATGAGCAGAATCAGGAGATGGAGAGGGTGGTGATTGAGCTGGTAAAGTGACAGAGTCAGCAGGTAGAACAAAACCATTTGATCCAACAGAAGTAAATTGAGCATCACACGGAATAAAGAAATGAGGCAATGTGTAATTCTGAGTAGGAGCATTAGATGTAAAAAAAATTACTCTTAGCATCAGCAAATGGAAACACAGATTCATGAAACACAACATTCCGTGATGTATACACACGGCCAGACGAAGACAAACATTTATAACCATGATACTTTGCACAATAACCCAAGAAAACACATGGTTCAGAACGAGGAGCAAGCTTAGTTTTATGAAATGGCCTAAGATGAGGGAAACACAAGCAGACAAACACCCTCAAAAATGAATAGTCAGGAGCAGATGAAACATTTTTTCATGTGGAGACAAATTCTGCAAACTTACTGAAGGTAACCTGTTAATGAGGAATGTAGTTGTGAAAAACGCGTCTGACCAGTAATGGAGTGGAACCGAGGCTTGAGCTAACAGAGTTAGACCCAGCTCAACAATGTGCCTGTGTTTGCGTTCTACAATCCTGTTCTGCTCCGAGGAGTATGGACATGTGATTCGATGAGCTATTCCAAATTGAGGGAGATATGATGACAAGAACTGGAACTCTCCTCCACCATCCAACTGGACTGCTTTAACCGAAAACCCAAGCTGCTTCTCTGCAAGTTTATGAAACTCTACAAAACATTGAGCAACATCATTCTTCCTTTTGAGAAAATAAATCCAAGTGTATCGACTATAAGCATCCACTATACTGAGATAATAGTTATGACCATTTGAAGAAAACGATGCAGGACCCCAAAGATCAACTTGAACAAATTCTAAAGGAGATGTGTAAACAGACAAGGAAGAATGGTATGGTTGTTTCTTTCTTTTACCAATAGCACACGCATAACATTGTGAAGAAGAATGAACAATTGGATGATTATGCAATCTCAGAAAGTTAACAAGTTTCTTGTTGGACGGGTGTCCCGGCCTCATATGCCATAAAGACGATGAATCATTTTTATTTAAAGTAGACACAAAGCATTCAAACTCAGATTTCTCAAGAACACCAGAGGTGATAAATGACGATGAGCAAGGTTTAGATGAATCTATACGAATAGACAAAGTATCAGAACCAGAATCATAACTCTCGAATGAATCAGATGACAAAGCATTAATCGAAACATCATTATTCTTATTTATAGAAGAACCAAAATCAGAAAACAACTGAGTACCATCATCATCTATTGCAGCTGAATTCACATTCACGGTCTTATTCAATCTAGCATGATTACTAAACAGACCCCTATTATTAGAAGAACAAAAAAAACTTGGACATATCCAGCTTATATAATCCAGCATTCTCATGTCCATGAAGCAGCACTTGATTTGTTTTAGAATCTTTGATCAAACAGTGAGTAGGATGGAATTCGAAATAGACTTGATTATCCTTTGCGAACTGTGAAACAGAGAGTAAATTCTTAGTCACACAAGGAGTATAAAGCATATTGTGAAGATGTAAATTCCGAGTGTTAGAAGGAATAACTGCAGAACCTATAGTAGAAATATTAAGAGAAGATCCGTTACCAACAACAACTTTACCTTGACCGGAGTAAGGAACACATGAGGCACTCTGATGAGGCAAGGCATTGGTAAGATGATTAGTTGCGCCAGAGTCTGGAAAATGTTGGGTATCGATAGTGACAGCCCAGTAAGAAAAGGCCTCGAAGGCCCAATAACTATAGAGGGGGTAAACCCATGACATCCGAACCGAATCGGCCCAAGTACAAGCCAAACTTAGCCCACCATCGAGTAATCCAGAATCGAGCCCAAAGTCTATAGGGACGCCAAAGGCTCCCAGACTGCTCGCCATTCTCTACCAGGTCGCGACCTTCCACTGCTCGACATGGGAGTGCTCGCCCCGAAGAGAGCCTTGCCTCTCTCCTCTGGTCCCACAAAACCGTTAATAAGGAAGTGGCTACGATATCCCGCATATCTCGGTCACATATTCAATAAGGATTATATTTGGTAACTGCAATATCTCGCAGTAACTGACGATCCGAATCTTCGGCAATACAATATACACTAAGATATTCAGCTGCCATATACGGTTCTATCTCTCTTACCCTATAAATACCCTTGTTTTACATACGTTCTTTACGTTTTGAGTTTTATACACACACATACTCATTTAAGCATCGGAAAGGGACCCAGAGGCACCCCCTCTGTTGCGCTCCCCTACTTGCAGGTTCACCGGAGTTGGAGCTGAAACGTCATCCCAACCTTGTATGGCATTCAATTCACTGCCAGATCAGCATTCAGGATTTCACGATCCAACATTTGGCGCCGTCTGTGGGAAAGAGCAATTCAGCCATGAGAACTCGATCCGAAAGCAACCGTCGGAATCAGACTAGGGAGCGATCCTCAGATAGCTCTGATTCCGCCGCCGCTTCACCGCTTCAACAAGAACCTGCCAGCCGAGCAGGAGTTAATGCTGTTCCTCTGCGGACAGCTCGAGAACATGTCGGTGATTCAAGACCGACCCCAGCTGCTGATCAAAACGGAGCCCCTGCTCCTCAGGAAAACAATCCCTCTGCTCCTAAGGAAAACCACCGCCCTGCTACCACAGGGCTTTCACCTTCAGAAGCGGCAGATCCTGGTCCCACTATGCCTCAGGAGGATCAGGAGATGACGTCAGGTCAACAGTCCCTACCTCCAGCACACACCAAGGAGCCAGCAGCCGCATATACTGCCAATCCTTCCGGTCCTCCTCCACCCGGAGCCTCTCCCATGTACTGCACTGTGGATCAGATGGATGACCTCCTCAACAAAAGGCTCCAGGAAACACAGTTGACAGTCGTGGTTCCCTTCAAGGAGCAGTCCTCTCATCCTTTTACCGACGCGCTCGTCGCTATCAAAATCCCGAAGGATGTGGTTGCTCGGGCCATACCTGAGTATAGCAGTGGAGGAGATCCCACCGTACATGTCAACAAGCATGAGGCCTCCCTTCTGGGTAAGTCAAACGATCCCAATCATTTGACTTTGCTATTTCCATCTACTCTTTCGGGTTCGGCTTCGTCCTGGTTCTTCGGCCTCCCTGCAGGATCAATCGGAACTTGGGCAGAGTTGAGAAGCAAGTTCCTGGAGAGATATATGGGCGAGCGCCAGTTGCTGAAGAGCGTGGTCGCCCTTGACTCGGTCAAACAGCAGCCTGGAGAGTCGCTGTCCAACTTCTACGGGCGTTTTCATCAAAACGTCACAGAATTAGATTGCTGAATCTCGGATAGGGAGATCATTCGAGCATTCTACAGAGGTCTGGATGTGGCCAACAAGGCCTCGAGAAAGCTGCGAAACAGCTACCATGTGAAGGAGATAGAGACATTGGAGGAGTTGGCGTCCAGGGCAAAAGGTTTCATAGACCTTGAACGCGCAAACATCGAGGCTAACCTCCTGACGACCTCGCTAAGGGTAACCCATGAACCCCGACGCGATGGTAAGAAGGAGGTAAAGAAGGAGAAGAAGGGAAAAGCAAGTAAGCCCCGAGTCGAGTCTCTTCCAGCGCCTCGCCATCCAGAGGTCCCTGAGTACTTCACGCCTTTAAATAGGCAGATCTCAGCGGTACTAGTCGAGATGGAGAGGAGATCCTTGGCGAGGCCACCGATGCCTCGTCGAGGTGGGCTACCCATGGGCAAGGATGTCGAGAGCTATTGCAGATACCATAAGTGCAAGGGCCATAAGACAGACGATTGCAAGATTCTGAAGCGAGGCTGATTCAGGGGGGAATGTTGAAGGAATTTGTGGCAGGGCGAGACCGAAGTCGAACGCCCCCCAGGAGGCATCGTTCACCAGCCCCTGCAGATCAAGCTGAGCCTTCTGGAAGCAAGAGGAGAGTGAATCTGATTGCGGGAGGATTCGGCGCAGGCGGCGAGAGGTCAAGCGTCAGAGAGGTCTACGCCACTCAGATCTCTACGGCAGTTCAGTTGGGGAAGCGGCCCCGACCTGAAAAGAACATTGTCATCTCATTCTCTGAAGATGATTTGGCACACGTTACCACGCCCCACAACGATGCTCTGGTCATTACGGCAGATATTGACGGCTGTGATGTTGCAAGGATTCTGGTCGACGGAGGCAGCTCGACCGACATCCTGTTTCTGGACGCCTTTGAAAAGATGGGCAAATCCAAACGCGACCTGAAGAGGGTCGACTTTCCGCTAATCGGGTTTGCGGGAAGAACAACTTATCCACTGGGGGCTATAACCATGCCAGTAATATTTGGCGAGGGGTGGAAAAGCATTAAGGTGTCGGTCACTTTCCTGGTGGTCGATTCACCTACATCCTACAACGCCATCATAGGGAGGACCACGATCAACCGAAATAAGATTGTGGCCTCCACTATCCACCAGAAGATGAAGTTCCCCACTCCCAATGGGATTGGAGAAGTGCTCGGAGATCAGCCTTCCTCGCGACAATGTTATGTGAATTGTCTGCGCAGGAAGAACCAAAGGGAGGCTCTCGCCATCGAGACAGAGGCCGATCCCCGCGAGGACTTGGCTCGGCCAGCACCCATGGAGGAATTGGAGGAGGTCGAGATCAATGGTCCAGACAAAAAGGTGCGCATTGGGACCACCTTGAAAGAGGATCAGAAGGAGGCCATGACCGCCCTCCTCAAGGAATTCAAACAGCTCTTCGCCTGGCAGCCGAGCGACATGCCAGGAATCAGCACAGATATTATCTCTCATGAGCTCAGGATAGACCCCTCCATCAAGCCGATCGCCCAAAAGAGAAGATCATTAGGGACTGATAAGCGTTTGGCGATCAGGCAGGAAGTCGGCAGGTTGATTGAAGCTGACTTCGTCAGAGAAGTAAGATTCCAGAGCTGGGTCGCCAACCCAGTTTTGGTCAGGAAATCAAACGGCAAGTGGAGGATGTGCGTCGACTTCCGTGACTTAAACAAGGCTTGCCCCAAAGATTCATATCCCCTTCCGAGAATTGATCAGCTGGTCGATGCTACCTCGGGTCATGAGATGCTGAGCTTCATGGACGCCTATTCAGGCTACAACCAAATCAGAATGCATCCAGATGACGAGGCCCACACTGCTTTCTATGCTGACGGGGACATTCTATGCTACAAGGTGATGCCCTTTGGTCTCATCAATGCCGGGGCAACTTATCAGCGGATGGTGAACCGGCTGTTCCAGGACATGCTGGGAAGGAACATGGAGGCCTACGTAGATGATATGCTCGTCAAATCCATCAAAGGCAATCCTCATACCACCGACCTCCGTGAAGCTTTTGAATGCATGAGGAGACACAGCGTTCGCCTGAACCCAGCAAAGTGCGCCTTTGGAGTCAAGTCCGGGAAGTTCCTGGGTTTTATGGTCAGCGAAAGGGGCATTGAAGCAAACCCGGAAAAGCTAAAGGCCATAGAAGAAATGAAGTCGCCAACCTGCCATAAGGAAGTCCAGTGCCTGAACGGCCGACTAGCTGCTCTTAACCGCTTCCTCTCCAAAGCAAGCGACAGGTCCCTCCCGTTCTTCAAAACCTTGAGGGTCAACCGCAAGTTCGAGTGGACGCCAGACTGCGAGGAAGCATTCCAGTCCTTGAAAAGGCATATTCAAACACTCCCAGCCCTGGCAAAACCCGTTCCAGGCGAGCAGCTTTTCCTTTATTTAGGCATTAGCGATGTGGCAGCCAGTGCTGTCTTAATAAGGGAGGAGAATAATGTTCAGATTCCAGTGTATTTTATTAGCAAAATGTTCAACTCAGCAGAAATAAAATATGTCCAGATTGAGAAGTATCTCTATGCCTTAGTTATTGCTGCTCGGAAGCTGAGACCTTACTTTCATGCGCACGACATCACGGTCCTCACCAATCAACCTCTCAAAAACTTCCTGATGAAGCCAGATTCTTCAGGAAGAATGGTCAAGTGGGCGATCGAGCTCAGCGAGTTCAGGATCAAATTTGCGCCAAAAACGGCCATCAAAGGTCAAGCACTAGCTGATTTCATAGTGGAAAGCACGAGTAACGGTCAAGCGGAGGCAGAAAACAGGCCAAGTCAGTCAGCAAACGACAATCAAATCTGGGAACTCTATACGGATGGGTCTTCATCAAAAGAAGGCTCGGGGGCAGGTTTAATTCTTATTCCTTCTGAGGGCGAGCCTCTGAAATACGCGATCGCCTTGACATTCCCGGCGACCAATAATGAAGCAGAATATGAGGCTCTTATCACTGGACTCGGACTAGCAAAAGGAATGGGTATAGCTGCGCTTAAAGTAAAAAGCGACTCAGAGCTCATTGTCAATCAGGTTAATGGCGCATACGAGGCAAAGGGAGAAAAGATGAAGAAATATCTCGGCATTGCCAAAAAGCTGGTCGCAGAAATCCCAAATTTCGCGATTGAATTCATTCCTCGCCAAGAAAACCAGATGGCAGATTCTTTAAGTAAGCTAGCCTTCGGAGGGGCGACAATCCAGGATGTGCAATTTCTGGAAAAGGCCCTATGTTCAGTCCTTGAAAACAGAGCGGAGGTCTTCAACATTCAAGAACAGGTCACCTGGATGACCCTGTTCCAGAATTATTTGAAAGAAGGCATCCTCCCAGAGGACGAAGGCGAATCCACTAGGATTAGAAGACTCGCAGCCAGTTATCTAATCATCGATGGAGAACTCTACAGAAGAGGTTATTCGACGCCTTACTTGAGATGTGTTGCTCTGCCCGAAACAAAAAAGGTTCTTCGAGAAGCTCATGAAGGGGCAGCAGCATGTCATGAAGGAGCTCGATCGCTAAGCATGAAAATATTCAGATTGGGATATTACTGGCCGACCTTGGGAAAAGACGCAGCCGAATTAACACAGAAGTGTGAAATTTGCCAGCAGTTTGCACCACGATCGGGTCGACCATCGACATTATTATCCCCAATGGCGGGTGCCTGGCCCTTCGCTCAATGGGGAATCGATATATTGGGTCCTTTTCCCATTAGCACTGGTCAGCGTACTCACATTATAGTGGCAATCGACTACTTCACTAAGTGGGTAGAGGCGAAAGCTCTAGCTTCGACAACGGAATTCCAAGTTATCAAGTTCCTGCAGGTCAACATATTCTCCAGGTTTGGTATTCCCAAAATACTAATCAGCGATAATGGTCCGCAATTCGTTGGAAAGGAATTGAAATGGCTCTGTGAAGAGTATCATATCGACCATCGCTTCAATTCAGTACATCACCCCCAAACGAATGGGCAAGCTGAAGCAGCCAACAAGGTTGTCTTAGCAGGACTCAAGAAAAGGGTTCGAGCATTCAAGGGGAACTGGGCAGACGAACTGGAAAACGTATTATGGGCAATCAGAACAACGCCTAAGGCGGCCACAAGAGAAACGCCTTTCAGTTTAGTGTACGGATCAGAAGCAGTAGCACCAGCTGAATTAGCAGTGCCTACCCACAGAGTCCTACACTTTAACGCGGAGGCAAATGAGATCGAGCGCAGAACTGACCTCGACTTAGCAGAGGAAAAGAGATGGCTCTCGGAAAAGACACAGGCAAAGATGCGCTTGGCGACCGCTCGGTATTTCAACAGAAAAGTTAGCGCTCGCCAATTTTTCATGGGGGAGATGGTTATGAGAAGGAATGAATTCACAAGGCTGGACAGTAAAAACAAACTTTCAGCCAAATGGGAAGGACCATACAAAGTAGTAGAGATCGCCGCACCAGGATCCTACTATTTGGAAACCACCGAAGGCGAGAGGTTACCCCGTCCATTTAATTCTAAGCATTTAAGAAGATTTTATGCATAGCTTGTAATCAAACTGATTATGTCAATAAAAGAAAGTCATTCCTTCATAAAGCGTGTCCACTCGAAGCAAGCCGAGGCCAAAAAGCCCTGTCGCCAAAGACAGGCCAAAAGCCCTAGCAACAAAGCTAGGCCAAAAAGCCCTGTCGCCAAAGTCAGGCCAAAAAGCCCTAACAACAAAGTTAGGCCAAAAGCCCTAACAACAAAGTTAGGCCAAAAGCCCTAGCAACAAAGCTAGGCCAAAAGCCCTGTCGCCAAAGTCAGGCCAAAAGCCCTAACAACAAAGTTAGGCCAAAAGCCCTAGCAACAAAGCTAGGCCAAAAAGCCCTGTCGCCAAAGACAGGCCAAAAGCCCTAGCAACAAAGCTAGGCCAAAAAGCCCTGTCGCCAAAGACAGGCCAAAAGCCCTAGCAACAAAGCTAGGCCAAAAAGCTCTGTCGCCAAAGACAGGCCAAAATCCCTAGCAACAAAACTAGGCCACAAAAGCCCTAACAACAAAGTTAGGCCTCAAAAGACCTGACGCCAAGAGTCAGGCAAAAACCTGATAACCGAATCAGGCACAAAAAGCCCTAACGCCAAAAGTCAGGCCAAAAGACCTAGCAATAAAGCTAGGCAAAACAAAAAAGCCCTGACGCCAAAGTCAGGCCAAAAGACCTAGCAATAAAGTTAGGCAAGATGAGAAGCAGACGCCAAACCCAAACAAAGGGATCTGCTAACAAAGAATTTTAGGCGATCACTATGGATGACAAAGCCTTAGGATGACCTCGAAGGTCTAAACTTCAAAGAAGGTAATATCTCTTTGAACTTAGAAGTTTATGCTTTTAAGTATCAGAAGTATTATCCTTAGAAGGATCGACTTATGCTTGGTCTAAGACTTCAAGAGTCGAAGACATTACAAGTCAAAAGGAAGTCGAAGAGTAATTATGATTAAGACGTTGGATAAATAGCCAAGCATGTTCAAAGTCGAATAAAAGGCTTATGAATATAAAGGCATTCAATAAAAGAAGCCAAGTCTTAAATCAAATAAATAATTACAAGGAAAACAAAAAATTACAAAGAAAAACAGCTATCCAAAAGGCAAATATTGTCAATAAAAGAGATGGAGACTTCAGGCTTGGGGATCCTCGGGGGCAGAGGCACTTGGCTCGCCTTCAGGGGCAGGGCCGATTTGCTCGCCTTCGGGGGCAGGAAGGCTTGGTCCGCCTTCGGGAACAACCTCTTCAGCCATAGCTGGAACAACCCCTTCAGCAACAAGGGTAGACTGAGAGTTACGACTCCGGAGGAAGCTCCTCAAGGACCCAACTTCCTCAAGGGGAAAATTGGGATCGACCGCCCGGACATCATCCACCAGGACTTGGAGAAAATCGGCGATCGCCGACTTCATCACCTTCAGAGCGCAGTCTTCAAAATCCTCAAAGGCTTTGAATGCCTCGACTACGCTCTGGGGCGAAGGGACGGCTTTCAATTGTGCAGCTAGCCGATCCCTCTCCTCCTCCAGGGCAATCCCCCGGGCTTCCGCAGCTTCCCTCCGAGCCTCCGCAGCTTCCATCTGGGCCACCGCAGCTTCCCTCTGGGCATCAGCAACGACCCTTTGCGCCTCGGCAGCGACCCTGCGAGCCTCCGATTCTGCCCCTTGCGCTTGAGCTTCCTTAAGTGCAGCATCTAGGCGAACTCGGACGATCTCTCCCTGATCTAAACACAGGTGAAGAGCGTCAAAATCCTGAAGAACGACAGTGGCTTCAGACTCCCTCTTCTGGACATCAGCAAGGAGGCGTTGCTCCTTCCTGAGGTATTCCTCCCGCGTATCATTTGCCAAGGCGATCGCTGCATCCGCAGTCGTCTTGATAATCCCCAATTGCTCAGGAGTGACCCCCGTGCTTCGGTACTGCTCCAGCTCGACGAGCACACTGGAATACTTGTCGGCGAGCTCCCCGAAGACACGGCCAAGAATCACTTCTTCCCGAACGAACTGGCAACAAATATAGAATAAAAGCTGTCAGGACAACAAACAATAAGAGAACGACAAAGAAAGGACTCTACGAAATAAAAATATGAGATCTTACCAAAGCCACTCGTTCAAAGTGGGACCGAAGGAACCCCTCGATCTGATGAAGTTCCGTGGGAACAATCGAGCGGTCCGTAGGGGGAATTATCCCGTCCAGAAGCCGCATACACATATCCGGGCTACCCCGGAGGCTCTTCTGGGGAGGGTACCCCTTCTTTGTAAGGTCCCCACAAGGGACCCAAGTCTCCCGAGAATTCGCTGATTCAAGCGGTTGAAACAAGCTGGCCAAGGAGCAATGCTCCTCCACAGGAGCCCTCGATGAGCTGGAAGCAGCATGCCCCTTCTTCTTGGTCCCAGACTCCTTAGGAGGAACCGTGGGCACAGTAGGAACAGGAGGTGCTAAGGTCAAAACCTTCCCCTTGGTGGCAGAAGGGCCCTGGGGAGAGGGAGAAGGGGGCACCACGTCCAGACTCTTCCCTTTATTAGCGGAAGGGCCCCCAGGAGGGGGAGGAGGAGGATGCTGGTCGACTTCCGGGCATTCCTCACTCCTGACCTTCTTGGAGGGAGGAGGAGGAGGAGGATCCCGGGCCATGTCGGTCGAGGACTCCTCTGCAAAACAACAAGACAAAATGTCAAAAACAAAAAACCGCAAAGTATGAAGACGTTAAATCTACGAATAACAAAGCAACATACCTGATTGGCGAGAGTCAGCAGTGGCCGAGGGAAGCACCTCCTCGGACTTCCTCTTGGACGAACGCCTAGAGAGGGGAGGAGGAGAGTTCAGCAATGCCTAGTCGGAGGACAGTCCCGCCGATCCCTGGTCATCAAAGAGACCTATCAGTTTTTGGCTCTTGCCAACGACCTTGCCTACAAACGATAAAACAAGGAAAAAGGTTAGAAAGTTACCCAATCATCAAAGATTGGCGTGGCTCGATGAATGCCTGCCATCTCAAGCATGTTTTCAATAGTTTCAACCACTGAGCGAATGGACTTGAATTGGGACGACCGATGCGACCGGTATAGGTCATCGATGGCGTTCCGATCACTCTCTGATAGCTCCTCGAAGGAAGGAGGGAAATCCTTGTCCGGGATCAACAATTTCCAGGGCACCCCCCCTCCCTTATAAAAGAAGTAACACTTCTTATAATTGGAGTTGGTGGTCCAAAAATCGTCAACCAGACGGACATGAACATTCCAACTCCATGCTTGAGGGCCTCCCCATTCGGAAAACTTCGGCCAGCGTGGTTGGAAATGGTGGAGGTGGTTCGCCCCTGCTGCCAGTCGGAAGAAACATCCAAACAAGGCCAGTGAATACTCCCACTCTTGGCGTATGCACAGGAACTTGAAACCGACCCACATCCTGAGGGCATTCGGAACGAGCTGCGTGGGATGAATCCCGTGAAACTGGCACAATGTCTGCAAATCCTCACAGAGAGGAAAACGCAACCCAGCATCGACCTGGGCTGCATAAACGTAAACCTCTCCGTCGTGAGGAAAATGCAGACCTAAGCCAGGATACCTAGGAGCATCCTCTGCATTAAAGTCACCAAGCGCCACCATGGTCTTAAAATACGCTGGCTTCAATTCGTTAGGCTTGACATCTACTCAGAACAATTCAAGTATAGCACAGCAGGTATAAAAAACAAAGGAAACAGAGGATATTGCCAAAGCAGGGCAGTAAAAGGGCGAAGGTTTACCTTTCGGAAAGAAGATGGGCGTGTTCAGCTCAGGCCCGTCCACCACCACAGGAGTGGTTGCAGTCTTGCCCAAATCAGTCTGTTCCTCCACTGAGGGGGACACGACCTCATCCCTGATGGTCAAGGGGACATCAGCATTTCTGGGAGTGTTGGCTTTGTTGGCGCCCTTGGGAGCCATGTGCTTGACTCTCTGACTGCGGGGAGCCATGGAAATATTGGAAGAAGGCTGAAGAAGGTTGGGAAAGGAAATGGAAAGGTTCGCAATGAATCTCTGAAAATCTAAGAGAGTGGATAAGCGTAAAAGACAGAATACAGAAACTGACGTTTCTTATATAGACCAAAAGGGGAGTAACCACCACGAGCAAATCGAAGCGACGCAGAGGAATAATTGCACCCTTTTGGAGAAAACCGAAGCAATGTCAGAATTCCAAGAGACAAACGGTTGGCTGGTACAGACAGCTGTCAGACTACCCTAGGTTTACGGAAAAGTAAAGGACAGGCGTGCCTAAGGTGACCGTTCGATTTCTGGACAACTAAGCAGTTATTAAATGCTAAAAGTCCACTAAGGAGACAAGATGGTCGCCTACGCACTAATAAGGCTTTAGCAGAAATACCTCGGGTATGTAATGATCGCCTAACTAAGAAAGATAGACTTCCATAAGCCTAGGTCACCTCGAGTGATCGCCAAAAGGGAATAAAAGGAAGGATATTCTTTCAGCTTTGAACAGAGAAGAAACTGCTCGCCAAATGAGCTCGAAGTGTCTCAAAGGTCCTGAACCATTACCAGAGACGTCACTATCTAAAACCCTACCAGGAAATCAAGCTCGACTGAAGGAACTTCAATCAAGCTTCGGGGGAAAATGTTGGGTATCGATAGTGACAGCCCAGTAAGAAAAGGCCTCGAAGGCCCAATAACTATAGAGGGGGTAAACCCATGACATCCGAACCGGATCGGCCCAAGTACAAGCCAAACTTGGCCCACCATCGAGTAATCCAGAATCGAGCCCAAAGTCTATAGGGACGCCAAAGGCTCCCAGACTGCTCGCCATTCTCTACCAGGTCGCGACCTTCCACTGCTCGACATGGGAGTGCTCGCCCCGAAGAGAGTCTTGCCTCTCTCCTCTGGTCCCACAAAACCGTTAATAAGGAAGTGGCCACGATATCCCGCATATCTCGGTCACATATTCACTAAGGATTAGATTTGGTAACTGCAATATCTCGCAGTAACTGACGATCCGAATCTTCGGCAATACAATATACACTAAGATATTCAGCTGCCATATACGGTTCTATCTCTCTTACCCTATAAATACCCTTGCTTTACATACGTTCTTTACGTTTTGAGTTTTATACACACACATACTCATTTAAGCATCGGAGAGGGACCCAGAGGCACCCCCTCTGTTGCGCTCCCCTACTTGCAGGTTCACCGGAGTTGGAGCTGAAGCGTCATCCCAACCTTGTCTGGCATTCAATTCACTGCCAGATCAGCATTCAGGATTTCACGATCCAGCAGAAACCAGCTGAGATCATGCTATACAACCGGAGCAATGGACGCCATGTGAGCTTGCGGATTACTTATCATCGACTGAGCATCCAAGTTAAAGACTGAGGCTCCTGAAACTGATCCAGGTACAGATGGAGCAGTAGGTGTACCAGGCATAGATGGATGTACAAGATAAGAAGCCACAGGAGACTGATAAACAGGTTGAGGATTAACAGCTTGATAGACATGAGGATTGTAAAATGTCGATGGATTAAACGAGGTAGGAACTGAATAACTGTTCGAATAAGAAGGAAGATATGAAGGAGGTTGTAGGTAGGACTGATGTTGAATTGGTGGATAGATAGCTTGCGGATTGTAAGGAGGTTGAGGAACCGAGTACACATGAGGAGATGAATTGGCTGATTGAGTTGAAACAGGGGAAGACATATCAGCATCCTCCCATTGAGACGAACACAGGTTTACATTTGGTGTTGATGATGCTTCTGGATCTGTAACACCAGTGAAATTCACATTAAACCTATGATAGCACCTACGAACTAGGTGACCAAATTTTCTGCAAAGCTGACATTGAGGTCTATTGGATCCATATCCTCGACCTCTGCCTCTGCCTGAATTAACCTGCTGAGAAGAGCTGTAACTCTGATTCTGATTCTGATTTTCATTGGTAACTATAGGAGACTGAAACTGATTCTCAAGAGAAGACTGATTAACAGCATTCGAATTGGATGAAACTGAATTAACATTTGAACCTGACACTTCATTCTTTATGGACGAGGACTGATTTACCACAACATTTGCTGATATGTTTCCATCGAAAAGAAGATCAGCCTGTCTTGTCTCTGCATCTAGCAATACAGAACTAACCGATGCCATATCGTATGGATTCCTGCTAGCATGTATTACTGAAACGACATTATCGAATTGTCCCTTAACACCGTTAAGTACAATCGATATCTGCTGCATCTCCTCGATCGGGTGGCCACAGCTTGCTAAGCTGTCACAAGCAGACTGTACAACCATCAGGTAATCGCGCATGGATTGATGTGGCAATTTTCTAACCTTAAGGCGATCATACAGGTGCATGATTCTGGTTGTCGAAGCTGAAGAGAAGTCTCGGTGGAGCTTTTACCAAATTGCAGACGCTGTCATACATCCAATTAATCCACGGCTGACTTGCGATGAAACAGATGCTAACATCCACGAAGCTAGAGAACTGTCTATCTGCACATATTTTGTATATTCAGGATTCGGTTCTTCTCCTCCATCAGGTCCAGGTATTGACATCGGAACCGTGACATTTCCATATAGGTGAGCTTCAAGATTGTGTCCGCGAACTGCTAATAAAACTTGTTGTCTCCATGATTGAAAGTTCTCTTCGCCTTCAAGCTGAGATACTTTCTTATTGACAAACGATGCACTGATATCTTCCATTTCAATCAACAAACAGAAAACAATCGCACACAGCACAGAAAAGCAAAATCACCGTAATCGATCAGGTAACCAGGTAATCAGCGGAAGAGAAAGCGATTAATGGAGTCGCAGGATTGAAAGCGGCTCTGATACCATGTTAGGTATCTTAGATAAAACCAGAAAATAGAGAAATCGAAGCTTACTTGAGAGTAAAAGTAAGAATCTGTTCTTCATTCAAAAGTTAGTTTAGTCTGTTACACCGATTACTATTTATAACGTACAACTATCCTATAATTGCAACCAGGTCCTTCTTGTTTATTTACAAACAGATCCTTGAACATATGTAATTATACATATGTCCTAACATGCAGTAGCTCTACGTAGAAAGACAGGGGAGACGCAGCCGCACTGGTTCAAAGATTCGCAGACCCAAACAGAAATCCCTATCAGATTGAAGACGCAGGAGAGTCGCCCGAAAACAGAGGCAGGACGACCGCCGGGACGCAGTAATGGCCTCTTGAAGACGAGTCGCCTGAAGACAGGAAGGGGCTTGAACTTTGAAGATGAAGACGGAAGTCACGAATGGAAGTCTGCCTCTAAAGAATACTAAATTGATAAATTTAGGGTTAGACCGAACTCGGGCGGTCCGGTCCTAATCGGGCTTTCAGGAAAAAGGCCTGAGACCGAGATCGAGTTGGAAAAAAAATCGCTCACCCGAACTCGGTCTTAGTCGGGCTCAGTCCTAGTCGGACCGGTCTTGTCGGGAATTCGGTTCACCAATCTTTTTTTTATCACCCGTAATACCATTATCCAACGCCATATTTTCATATTTGTAGCTATGACGCCATTCATCAGATCGCTGCAAAGATCAACGGTTGAGAATCACAGTAACTAACTAAGAGCCGTTTAGGTATATTTCGATTAAAAAACAAATCGCCTTTACCCCCGGTACACTATTTGCATTCTTCAACCTTCCTCCCAGAGCCCATTCTCATTCCCTTAACTTCAGACAAAACCCATTCAGACAAAACCCAAAGCTTCCATTCATTCCTTCAATGGAGCCTCAGAACCTTCCCCAGTCTTCTGAATCGCCTCGCACTCCAACCTCCAATACAGACGCCTGCTCCGCAGCGGATCACAGTGCCACGTGTGCCAAATGCGGCGGACCCACATCCCTCCTCTGCCCACCACCGCCTTTCTCAAGCTCCTCCCCGCCGATTTACAGCCCCATCCGCCTATCTCCGGACTCCCTCCACTCCCATCAACAAGCCATCATGCTCGCCCTCGTCCCTCATGCCCAGAGCGTCCCGACAATTTCTCCTCCCTACAGTTTCCAAATCCCCACCAAAAGAATCCACTCACCTGAGGACATCAAACAGTTCCACGCGTCCGATTCCGCGAAGAACCTCCTCGGCTTCATCGTCGCACTCTCCGATTCAATACGCGGCCACAAGATCTCCGACGCTTGCCACCAGTCAACTGTAGTCATCTCGATCGTCTCCATCATCGGAGCCCTGACTCACTGGGTCGATCAGATCCCTCCTGCTCCACAGTCCGCTCGATACGGCAACTTGGCGTACCGGACCTGGCACGAAAGGTTGATCGAACAGAGTGAGTCCTTAATGCTAACATATCTGCCCGATGATCTCAAATCATCCACCATTGAAATCATTCCTTACTTTCTGGATAGTTTTGGAAACTCGAGCCGAATCGATTATGGTACTGGGCATGAGACCAATTTCGCTGCTTGGTTGTACTGCTTAGCTAGGATGGGGATCATCAAGGAAGAAGACTACCATGGTATAGTATCTAGGGTTTTCGTGAAGTACTTGGAACTTATGAGGAAATTGCAGTTAGTTTACAGCTTGGAGCCTGCAGGATCTCATGGAGTGTGGGGTCTTGATGATTACCATTTCTTGCCATTCATTTTCGGATCGTCACAGTTGGTCGACCACGAGTATATGAAGCCGAAGTCAATTCACAATGAGGATATACTGGAGAATTTTTCCAACGAATACATGTACTTCTCTTGCATTGCATTTGTGAAGAAGGTGAAGAAGGGGTTGTTTGCCGAGCACTCACCGCTGTTAGACGATATTAGTGGAGTCCCGAATTGGAAGAAGGTCAATAGTGGGTTGCTGAAGATGTATAGAGCTGAAGTGTTGGAGAAGGTTCCCATTATGCAACACTTTTTGTTTGGATGGCTCATTAAATGGTAACCTTCTGCACCTCATATGATTAGTAAAATTCTACATTTCGTTTGCAAGTTTTGATTTTTACATACTTGTGGGAAGATGATTTCCCAATTGTACTCCTTGTATAGTAGCTTAGTAATTGATAAAAAAATTTATCAACCTTTTAGTGTTCCTTAATCAGTAATGTAAGTTTTAGTTGATATTAATATCTGAAACATATGTTTTTGGGTAGTGGGTTTCGATAGACTATCATCACATTGCTGAATGAAGTAAGATGTGTCATTTTCTTCTTAAAAGGTGCAAGACTAATGCTAACTTCATTGTCTGCATTTGGTTTCATCTCAGGGAGTAGAAAGTTTCCCGCAATTTAGTCATTTCGCTTCCTCAAGCATTGCAAATGTATCAGTTTAGCTCCACACCCAACAATGATGTTGAAGGTGCAGCATCCATCCATATTCCATATTGAACTTTGTTTTTTTGAGATGAAATCGTTGGTACCTGTCTCATCCCTGCGTGATACTCGACATTTTGTTGGCAACCAAACATCTGATATCCCATGAAAATTCTAGTATATATATTAATTAAATGAGGATAAAAACAGCACTAACAACTGATTTTTTTGAAAAGTAAGTACCTATAAAATTTTATATAAAAAGTAAATATTTAAAAAATATATATGTTTTTTGAAATCTAGGTATACAAGTGGCGTTCGAGTTATTGGACAACTCGCTATCCCTGGCAGAACATGCCACCAAGTGAGTGGCGTGATAGTTTTTTTTTTTACAACAACACGACATTTAACTAAAACTTAAATTATATATTTATTTTAAAAAAAAACTAAAAATGATAAAGTAAATATTTGAATTGAAATTTTGCAACCAAAAAAAAAATTGAATTCTAATTTATAGATTGATCATACCATTTATGCTAAGTTAAGATATGAAACATTTATAACAAATTTAATTATCTATCTTTTTTTTATTATGTATATAATTATTTTTTTTATCTAACATTATCTACTCTATAATTTGTGGGAAGTACAAAATACAAAATGGTTTAGGGTAGATATTCAATATATATATATATATATATATATAATTTTTGTCTAGTTTGTTTGAAAGTCCAATAACTAACTTGCATCCTTGGAAAGCGAGTTGGCACCTAACATTCAACCGCGAGTCGACTCACTTATCTTCGAGGCACAATCGATTGCGGCGGATATGATCAAGCCGACATCCTCAAGGCGTCGCGCACCGACCATCACGGCCTGGTCTAGACCACCCCCTCATGTTATTAAGATCAATTGCGACGCGGCTTGGAACGGGTCCTTATCTACCGGTGGCCTTGGGGTTGTCGCGAGGAACCACCTTGGGGAGCTCGTGGGGGGGAAATCGGAGCTAATCATCTCGGGTTCTATCGAGGAATGCGAGGTGGAGGCTTGTCTCTTGGCGATCAAATTGGCTCGGGAGCATAGGTGGGCTCGCATCATCGTGGAAACCGATGCATCTATCATTGTTGATCATGTCCACCTTAGGAGCTTCGCATGGCGAGTCGACACCATTTTGTCTAATGCTATTTCTCTAACTTCTTCGTTTAGTGAAGTGGCGTGGGTGTGGGCTCCCCGATCCGCAAACTCTTGCGCGGATTGGGTTGCGAAGAATGTGTTATTTGGGTTGTGTCCTTCGGATTGTGTGTCTTCACCACCAACCCCGCTTCTTAGATGTATTTTTACGGATAACATTTTGTACTCAAACTCGGTTACTTCCATTGCAATGAATTAGCGTACGGTTTTCTTGGCAAAAAAAAAAAAAAACTTGCATCCTTGGAACGCTCGTACATCTTCTTCTTTTAAAACAAAAAATACTTACCATTCTAAATAAAAATTTATACGTACTTATTTTTTTTTTAATCTTAACAACTTCATGATTGGACTACGTTTAGAAGTTGTTGGAATCTCCCTTGGTTTCTTTCTTTTTGTGATCTTGTGGTTAATCACATCATTTATAATCCGGTTAGGATGATCATTTTTTAGTTATAATATTTTATCATATATATATATATATATTGTATGGGTAAATGGTCAAAGTGCCCCCTAAACTTTGGCCGAAATTTAAGAATCCCCCTTAAAATTTAAAATGCCTCTTAATGTTTGAAAATCATGAAAAATCCCCCCTTGTCAGATGCTCTTTTAGGATGAATTTTTCATCATTTTCTTAACATTAGGGGGGATTTTAAACTTTAAGGAGGATTCTTAAATTTCGATCAAACTTTAGGGGGCACTTTGACCATTAACCCATATTGTATTTATATATTAATAATAGGGTTAAGTGTCAAATTGATAGCTACCTTTGAGGAATTAGATAATTTGTTAGTTAAACTTTTTTGACAATTTTATATAAAGTTGAAATTTGTTAGGTCTATTTAATTTACTTTTTAATTCTAATATATACTTGCATTTTATTTATAATTTTTCTTTATTTTTGTGCAAATTCATAACTAAACTTTTGAAAAATTTGCAATTGGGTAACTGAAGTTTATGAAAATTTATACTATGCTAACTAGACTTTGAGAAAGTTGAAATTTGATACGTGATATGCACATGCATGTCTTTATCAACATTTAACAACAAATTAATCGGAATCAATAAATTACAACTTTTCGTAAAGTCAAATATATATATTTATTTTTAAAAAGTATAATTAATAATTAATTAATTAAATATATATATATATATATTAGTAGATGATATTATTGATTTATGATATTTACGTAGAAAACAGTATAACGTTATGATATTGTTATCACTACATTATACCGACATCACTCACTCTTGTAATTGGTCTTACAAATTTAATAACAAAGCAACCTAAGTGTGTACAGATATTTTATTTTAAAAATAATCAATAATTGCATAAGGTTGCAATTTTTTTAAGGGAAAAGTATGAAATTGCACCCGGATGTTTGCAACAATTGGTAATTGCACTCATGATGTTTGTTCTTACACCCGTATGTTTCTGTTTGTTTGTAATTGAGCTTTTCCATCCAATTCAAACAGTAACCGTTAAATAAATGTCATGTGCTGTCCATGTGCCGTAAACCTAACCTGATATACCTAAAATACCTCAGCCTTTTTAATTAAGTGTCCAAGCCTATCTTCTTATTTCATTGTTCGTCTTCCCATTTCCACACCCCCACCGAAGTCTTTGAAGCTCCCAGGTCGACAAAGCAGCACAGGTTTGTACAGCATGGGTGGTAAGTATGATGAATGCTCTTCTCGTTCTTCTTCCTCTTGGGCATCGAAGCCAAACATGACATCCATGGAACCCATGTGCTACTGCCAACTCCAATGCCGTGCGACAACAGCGTGGACGAAGAAAAATTTCGGTCGTGTGTTCTTTGCATGTCCAAGATACCAGGTAATGAAGCCAATTTCTTGTGTTAATTGCGGTTATATGACCGATAGGTATACGGTGAACCAATTTGAGATTTTCTGAAACCCTAATTTCTTGTTACTACTATGAAGCCAGGAGTTGCGATTTCTTTGCTTGGGCAGATCCACCTATGTGTGTGTATGGAAAGAGAGTCATGACCAAGTTTATGTCAAAAGAATCCGAACTCAACAATCAAATTTCTGTATTACGTAGCAGAAATCAGCAACATCTGTGTGTTATAGTGTTCTTACTTTTCGTTGTTGCTGGACTTATGTTGAAGATGTAGCTACGTTTAAAACGTTTGTTGTATAGTGTGTAAGTTATGTTCGTTGTCATTCAGTTGTACTTGATGTTTGTTTAATGAACACTTTGTGGACCCAGAAGTTATGAACGTCGTTATTCAGTTGTACTTGATGTTTCATGTGTAGTTGCTGTTTCCACCCTTATGTTTGCTAAAAATTGGTGAAAGCACCCATTCGTATGGGCATGAAATCTAACAGAACACCTGTTTTAGCAAACCTGTTTTAACACAACAGAAAGCTTACCCGACCAAATATCATTCAACAGAACACACATCATCCAACAGAACACCTGTGTTTAGCAAACCTGTTTTAACACAACACAAAGTTTTACCCGACCAAATATCATTCAACAGAACACACATAATCCAACAGAACACCTGTTTTAGCAAAGCTGTTTGAACACAACACAAAACTGTACCCGACCAAATACCATTCAAAACAAAGCTACCGACATCACCGCAACATCAGTGCACCTAACATACCACAAAACATCAGTGCACCTAACAAACATACTGTCACTGAGTAGATCTTCGCACAAACCGGGGTGAAGTGCGAGTACCGTGAACTGGTGTCTTCTTCCTTGTTTTACCCGTTTTAAGTGGCTGGGGAGATAAGACTAGTGCCCGACAATGTGATAACTGTGGGGCAGTTGATCCCACCCGCACAAAATCGTCGTCCGACTCTATGTTCACTGGGGCCGCCTTCTTCGAAGATGGGCGTGGAACCTACATAAAGAGAAATATATTTAGACGTTGTCCATATGTCCATTAATCGTAAATAGCCAAATTTCATACCGTCACAAAATCATCGTCCGAATCGATATTGACTGGGGTTGCCTTTGACGAAGATGGGCGCCCACTCCTTGGTTTGGTTCTTCTCATTGTCAACTTGGCCCTTCTTGTTCTCTTTGGAGGCTCCACATGCGGTTCTTCTGCTGCTTCCATATGTTCGTCTGCCATTGGTGGGCGACTTGGTCGAACACTTTCCTCCATTGGGGTCTGACTTGCTGCAAAGGTGTCATCCTGTGGAGGCTGAACTGTTTCTTCGGGGTTCAACTTTCGCCGAACAGGTCCCCTTCGCTTCTTTGAAACCTACAAATTAAATGTTTATTAATGTAGTTTAAATGCAGTAATTTCAATGCGATAAGCGATCGTACCTTTCTTTTCGACGCAGTAGCCTGAGACTATAAATGAGCAAATCAATCAGCAATAAATGAGTAACATAGATCCTATATTACTTTCATATTCTTTACATTATTAGATGCTCCTGTCTCTATTGTGTAAACGAATGCAAAATACATGTAGTGAATGCTCTGAATGCATTGTGAGAGCATTTCTTGTTTCAATTGCAAACCCTACTTTTCTGTCTATGTGCCTGATTCATCAGTTTTGATTGACTTTAGAGGATTATTAACTATGGGGATTAAAGGGCAACTAACTCCCCATATAGGGGCTTTAAATGAACTACGATCTTTGTAAGAATTACACTGAATCTCAAATTTGTATCAGCAACATCATCCTACTACCCAGGATGTCTCCCCAGTAACAAACTAACACTTTTTTCTGATAGGGATCTATCCTTCAACAAAGATCTTACGGGGCCAATCTCACCCAGATAGGCAATCTGGAAAAGCTGAACATACTGTAATGTTCTTTATTAACTACATCAGCAACAATAAACAGCAACAATCAGCAAGAAGGCAACAATTATTCTCAACCGAACTCACATTCTCAACAATCAGCAGCAAGGCAACCGAATCACTTGAACGAACAAGGCAACAAGGAAACAAGGAAGGAGAAGCAGCAAAGAACGAACAGAATCACTTGAACGAACAGAATCAGTTTAAATAACTTACCGAACGATGCGGGAGAGAAGAGCAGCAGTTCCCGGCCGGAGAGGAAGCCACGCGTGGGAGAGAAGACCGACCAGAACCAGTGTCTTGAGCACCGTATGCGGACGACGAACGGCGGGAGGGAGGGAGAGGGAGATTAGGTTTTACTTCGGGGTCTGTCGTGTCTTTTGAGAATGAAGAGAGTTCCAGTTTGCCTTAGGGAGAGTAGATTCCACTTTCACACGGCCAAAGGTGATGGTTCGCCTTAGGGGTAAATTGGTCATTTAACATGGCATCGGTTCAAATTTAACGACGACACGTGCCCTTCACATGACACTTAACAGAATTTTTTAACGTTGGGTGCAATGATCAACAAAATGTAACATACGGGTGTAAATAATTGCGGCAAAAAACATATAGGTCCAATGACAAAAAATTGCAAACATTCGGGTGCAATTTCATATTTTTCCATTTTTTTAAAGTAGAGCCGTATGGAAAATCAAATACTGAAGTAGTTTTTTTTTAGACCAATCCCATATCAAACCAACCCATAAGCAATTAGTGGGTAGGGCATATGTTAAGTCCTACATGTGAATGCTCAAGGACGACGGAGTGTGGTGTATAGGGGATGGCCTTTCGATCCATCCTTTCAGGGATAAATGGGTCACCTCGACATCGGACTTCTGCATACAAGACTCGGTGTCTCAACGAGACACTCTTGAAGAACCGAGGCTAGCAACCTGGATTCACCATGGTAGCAGGACCTGGACCGAATCAGTGGTTCGGTAGGAGGCTGGACAGGTGAGTGCAAACCAGGTGCTACAGGTGCCGATACATAGAACTCTGGAGAGGGACGCCCTTCGGTGGCCCTTCACGACGAACGTGAGACCAACGGTTAAGTCGGTCTACCATAGGCTGCGAGAGAGGGCATGGCCAGAGCTAGGACAACCACCCGATCACCATCGTTGGAGGAGAATCTGGAACTCTAAGGTATGACCAAAGGTTAAAATGTTTATGTGGAAGCTAGGTGCGAATGTCCTACCGGAAAGAGTCAACCTCGTGAGAAAGGGAGTGCCAATAGCCCCGGTTTGTCCGTGCTGTACTGAGATAGATACACAAGAGCATTTGATTGCAGGTTGTGGGTGGACACGTCAAGTGTGGGCGGGAACGTTGGGGAGGCCTATGACAATCGAAAGCTTGCAATCTCTCATGGAGTGGATCATCAATGGCACGCCTGCAGATCAAGGAAACAACAGTCGGGGCAACCAGGGTCAGACAATCATACACCAGAACCAGCACACTGATCGGCAGAAAGGTGACAAAGATTGGGAGATCGGGATGCTTACGTGTTGGATGATATGGAATACACGGTGCAAGATGGCGTTCGAGAATAGGCCACCGAATGCACAGGTCATGGTCGGAGAGGTTAGAAAAGCTCTGGCCGAGATGAGGGGGAAGGCTCCACATTCGACAACTCTTCATACCAGGTTGGATCAGCCAGACCTCAACTAACAAGATCGACCAAATGGGAAAACCGAGTCTCGGAGTAATCACGATTAATTGTGACGCGACATGGTCCTCCTCCACTCGCGTAGTTTAGCACGGGATCATTCAGGTCAACTTCGTGGTGGGTGTCATAACCAACTTATAGGAGGATCGGCGGACGAGTTGGAAGCAATGGCGATAGTCGGAGGGCTATCATTGGCGGTGGAGAAGGGGTGGCATGACATTCGAGTGGAGTCCGACTCCCAATCAGTCATAAACCACCTTACGGGCGAGACGTTCTCTTGGAGGATCAACGCTATTTTATCGCATGCACGTGCCTTGTGTTAGGATATATGATATGTGTTAGCATATCCCCTAGAAACTCTATAAATAGGGTTTCATTTCTCTTGTAAGAACTAAGTTTAGGCAATACAAAGATGAAGTTTTATTTAGTTATTGTCCTAAACTCACAATTCTCCCCAACCTTCCCTAAACACTAACATGGTATCAGAGCTACAAGATCAGGGACTGAATTTGGATTTAGTTGGAAAGTTCAGTTGGAAATTCGGTTGGAAAGCTTCTCTGTTCTTCAGCTCCTGTAGCAAGTTTAACTTCCCACGCGTGATTGTCTTCTCCGATTAGAATTACAGCGACTTATTCATGTAATCACAAGTAACCTAGTTCAGATTTTAGCTTAAATCGAGTTCAACTCAATCGATTTCTCCAAGAAATCTGCAGAAGTGAACGATTCCTGCTCCAATTTCTTCAAGCGATTAAGCGATTCAATTGTTGATTGATTCTGCTGCCATTTATTCAAGTGATCTTCAATTGGCAACTGATCAAAGCAGATAAGCTAATAATTGATGATTCTGCGTTTGTTTCAGTTCATTTATGTTGTGATTCTGCTTGCTCTGTTCGATCGGACTATGCTGTGCTGAAATACTTGTGATGCTGTTCGGTTTTTGATTTTGTGATTCTGCGGTGATTTTGCTGCAATGCTGTGATTCATTTCGTGTTGATCATGCTGAGGTTTGTTTTATTATGTTGTTCCTGCTACAGTGATTCATCCCGTTGAGACAAAGCTGCTGCGATATAGAGCTGAATCCTGTTGATTCATCCTGTTCTGCTGCAATACAGAGATGCAATTCAGTTCTGTTGCCTTGAGAGGAGAGGTGAATCTTCTGTAATCGAAAATAAGCAAGATGCTGATACGAATCAGTGCATTGATTACCAAATTCAGTTGAAGATTATGCTGAAATGAGAAGCATAGGTGCTGAAATGCTGAAATGTGAAGCACATATGCTGAAATAGACATGCTGAAATGAGAAGCTATCATACTAAAATGGTTACTGACCTGAGCACTAATCAAGGAGCTGCGGTAATGAGCTGATTCATGCCTTCCACGGATCAACATGCTAAAAGTTTCATGCTGGACTAAGATTCTTCGAACTGTGGCTACAAGTTCGAGTGTGTCGTTCGAATGATTTCGTCTTGTTTTTCATTTAGCCTAAAGTGGTATGATACGATGGATGACCAAGAAGGAACCACAGACATAACCATGGCAGGGTTGATTTTCATTTAGCCTAAAGTGGTATGATTATGATGGATGACCAAGAAGGCACCACGAACATAACCAAGGCGGCGTTGCTTTTGTTTTCTCTCTTACTTGTTCGTATCGGCTACCTTTGTGCTTGTGTTGGGTTCGAAGAATCGTCGTCAAAACCGAGTAGACCTGTACTCGTCTATTGAAGATGTCAAACCAAGCAGACATGTGCTTGTGCAGTCATAGTGCAGATCCAGTGCACTTGTAGTGCAGCAGCAGTGCCTCAGTCGTGCCAAATCAAGCAGACTTGTGCTTGTGCAGCCATAGTGCAGCTTCAGTGCACTTGTAGTGCAGCAGAAGTGCCTCAAACGTGCCAAACCAAGAAGACCTGTGCTTGTGCAGTCATAGTGCAGATACAGTGCACTTGTAGTACAGCAGTAGTGCCTCAGTCGTGCCAAATCAAGCAGACCTGTGCTTGTGCAGCCATAGTGCAGCTCCAGTGCACTTGTAGTTCAGCAGCAATGCCTCATCCATGCCTAGTGCCTCAGCAGTGCTTTAGCAGTGCACCTGTTGTGCATCATCCGTGCTCAAGCTGTGCAGCAGCAGTGCTTGGTCAGTGCCTCAGCAGATCAGCCATAGTGATGCAGCTTGCCTTAGTGTTTCTTCTTCATTAGCAAATTTAGAAGTTAATGTTTTGTTTTGTTTTTTTACAAGTTTTATAAAGTTCATCTAGAAAGGGGAATGTTAGGATATATGATATGTGTTAATATATCCCCCAGAAACTCTATAAATAGGGTTTCATTTTTCTTGTAAGAACTAAGTTTAGGCAATACAAAGATGAAGTTTTCTTTAGTTATTGCCTTAAACTCACAATTCTCCCCAACCTTCCCTAAACACTAACAATCTTAGGAATTTAGAGATCTATGTGGGGAGAATTGTGAGTTAAAGGCAATGATTAAGGAGAATATCATCTTATCATTGATTGAACTTAATTTTACAATGACAAACTTCTCTATTTATAGGAGTAAGTAAGGAATATGAACTAATCTTGAACAATCTAGAATAAACCTTGAACACTCTAGATCATACTCCTAACATTCACCTTACTAGATCATTTCCACAAGTATATAGTCCTAACATTCCCCTTGCTGGATCACCTCCTCAAGCTTGCTTGTTTTTGCTTTCAATCCTCAACTTTTTTCGGCAATGACAATTAAGTTCTCAAACTGTATCATACTCCAATGCTTGAACTGAATGACTGAACCAATGCCGATCAAATCCTCAATCAAGTGAACTCACACACTGTCGATCGTCGGTGAAGATACTCCAAACTCGATACAAGTTTCCAAGCCAAAATTCAGATGTAACAGAAAAAGTAAAAAAAAAAAAAAATGTCATCTTGGTCATGCCATCGTGGTGCCATCTCGGTCATGCCATCGTGGTCATGCCATTTGTGACTAAACAAAAAATGAATTAAAAGACTTAAATCCAATACTTCAACTTGTAGAGAATCCATTGCACAACATCAACAACTAGTTTGTGCAAGCTCAATGTAATCAAGAGTCATCACATCAATAAATCAACATTAAAGCATAGCAAATCAGCATTTCAGTATTTTCAGGCCTGAATCAGCATGTGTCACAGAGCACCAATCAGTCTAAGGACTTTCGAAATTCAGCAATCAAAGAGTGTTTTAGGGGCAAACCAGATCAGATTGAAGCAGTTTGTAGACTATTTCAACTCTCAGCAATTAAGCTCATCAATACATCGAACACCAGGATCAACATCACAGCATATCAGTAGCATGAAATCAGCTCAATTGATGCTTCACAGATCAACTCGGTAATAAAGGACATGATCAGAACACCAACATGCTTAGTAGTTGTAGTGCAGCAGCAAATGGAGGCACTCAGTAGCTCAAAATCAGCCTTAAACACAGGACAAATCATCCTCAAAACAGAGAGTGAATCAACCTCAAACAGAGCATTAATCAGCTCCATATGCACCAGTAACATGATAAGCGGCTCAGCAACAAATAATCAGCATTATACTTGAGAAATCAGTCTGAAATATACAGCATAAATCGCAGCAAGCAACTCAGCATCATGCAGTAAGCAACTCAGCATCATCACAGAACATAACCAGCAGAGTCGGAGTTCCAGAGACCTTACCACAGTATGATCACAGGTCTGATCATACCTATTGAAGCATGAATAAGACGAGATCCATCAGAAGAAGAGTCGAACAGAATCAGATGTGAGGAATCGCATGGACGCAGATGCGATCTGGAGATGCGTGTTGATGCTAAATCGAATCAATGCTTAGGACTCTATTTCGAAATGATATGCAGCAGATGATGACAAGTTGATCACCGAATTGACAGAAGGATTGATGTAGCAGGAGTGAAGTAATTCGATAGAACTCATCAAGGCTCGCCATCTTCAGGACTGGTGAATCAGCTGTCCGATCTAAAAGAATGAGCTGCGATTCCGCAGATGATGAATGTTTGTTGATGAAACGATGATGCTGGACGATCTGATGTAGATGAATATGATCTAATGATGATGACTTCTTGAGCGAAAAATAAACAAAATCAAACTGGAACTGAAGAAGCGCCGCTGGATTTGACGAAGCGCGGGAGAATGAAATTGCTACAGTAACTTATGAACATAGCAGATTTCCTACTGATTGTCCGTTGGAAATTTCCAACCGAATTGAAGATTTCGTCCCTGATCTTGTAGCTCTGATACCATCTTAGGAATTTAGAGATCTATGTGGGCAGAATTGTGAGTTCAAGGCAATGATTAAGGAGAATATCATCTTATCATTGATTGAACTTAATTTTACAATGACAAGCTTCTCTATTTATAGGAGTAAGTAAGGAATATGAACTAATCTTGAACAATCTAGAATAAACCTTGAACACTCTAGATCATACTCCTAACACCTTGGCGAATTTGGTATCTCAGGTGCAATGGGTATCAATTCCGAGAACCGCTAATTCGTGTGCGGATTGTGTGGCTAAGTTAGCCCAACGGAGGGTGTGTCCACTGGATTGGGTCGTTAGACCCCCACCCGATCTTTGTCGTTTACTTCATTTTGATTTGTAGTTGTGTAACGAGACTTCTTTCATGTTATAAAATATAAGCTTGTTGATGGCCAAAAAAAATGTAATTCATGAGTAGGACCCTTTATCCCTTCTTAAAAAAATGCTAGTTGAGATTCAAACCTATAACCGGAGTCTTCAAGACGTCCAAATGTTTTTTTACGTATTTAAATTATACTTATTGCGCTAACTTTCTAAGTGAAATATTTTTTTTGCAAAATTTGTTACAGACAAACTTTAAGGTCGTGATCATGTTATAACAACACAATGTTTTACTAATAAACTACTAAAACTAGATATATCTTGATGTACCTAAATTATACTTAAAAAAATATTTTGAAGGTATATTAAATTCTCAAATTTAGAAATATCCTCTTTTAAAACATCTCCAAATAAAATTAAAAAACTTATATTAAATAGGTAAACAAACTAAATTCTAACTAAACAAACGACGTTTAGTTTCAACTTACATAATGATTTGAAATGTCAGTCAATGTTCATCTAAAATCTTCTAGTATTAAACTGTCAAATTTAATAGGATGAGTTGAAGATAATTCAATTTTTGGTGAATTTTAATATAGTAGATCCGGTAGATTTAAAAATTTGACGTTCAATTGGTTATAATATCTCCATAAATATCCATTATAAAGACATTTTTTCATGATTTATTAACCCGACATAGATGACTGCATATTTAGTAACAAAGAGAGCAGTGTAAGACAAAACGCAACGTCGTTTATTTGATTAGTATTCTAAATTGTTTATCTATTGTATATACATTTAATTTATTTAGAGATGTTCAAAAAATGATATTTATAAATTAAAGGGATAGATGTACCCAAATAACATTTTTAAAGCATAAACCACTGTGTTGTTATAGCATGTCACAAATTTGAATCTTCGTAGAACAATTTTTGCAAAAATTATTTCACTTAAGGAGTTATTGCAATAAATATAAGGGTTAATATTTTAATAGTCTCATTTGTTTGACTATCGGTTTATACTGATATATTGTTTAATGGTCTATCACATTTCAAAATGTTGTTCTTTCATAAAAAATGTTATTGCCTAACAAAATTGTGACGTGACGTAACAGATGAAAGGTAAAAATAAAATTAAACGAAAACTTTATGTTCACAAGCTTTAATCCACTCTCACTCTTCTCTTTTGAACTTTACAATTTCATCCTTAAAATGTTTCTCCCTGCATAAAGTTTCAAAACATTTATGTTCTCAAGCAACTTTGTGTGGTTAATTTATGATTGAATAAGCAAAATAGAGCATTATTCTGGTTTTACAAACATGTGGAACAACATGATTTTACAAACAGATCTTGGAACTACGTGATTTTACAAACATATGTAAAATCACACTTACCTAAATCAACAACCACAAGAGGAAAGGGAAACCATATAACACATGTTAGGAAGTAAAATTTTAAATTGTTGAACTCAATATATCATGGTTAGACACTATCGTTTCTTCCTCTTTGAAGACACAAACATGTGATATATTTTCTGTCCTAATTGAGGAGATAATAGAGGAAGAAATAAGAGATTTTGAAAGAGAAAGAGAATAAAGTGTTCTTTGAATATCGATGGCTCAAATCAATCCACTAGTAGTGTGGTAAAAGTCAAATTTTTCCAATTTGTATTACATGTCACCCGCGATAGTCTTTTGCATAGCAAAATATAGAGGCAATCATTTAAATAACCACTTCTAAGTTTTTCTCTCATGACATATGCACATAAAGAGTTAGAAAAAAATTAGAACAAATGATATAAGTTTATTTGATATTATTTTTAAGGGTTAATAGTTCAATGATCTCATATGTTTGAGTTATGTGATCAGATGATACCCCTATGTTGTTTCCTGGTACTTCATGTTTTCAAAATGTTGTTCTTTAGTCTAAATTACGTTGTCGTCAAGTTTAACTAACGGAATGCTGACGTGGCGAGTGGAAAATAAATAGAAAAATTAAAATAAATAGAAACAATATGGAAAAATTAGAAAACAAATTAGGAAAAAGTTTTTAAAATATATTTTAAAACTAAATTTTAAAATAAAATCTAAATTTTAAAATCTAAAAACTTTTGCCAATGAATGTATTTTTAAATAAAAAAAAATTGAAAATAGATGGGAAAAAACCATACCCAAGGATCATTGCGTCCAATTGACCCAGCCTAGAGTCGAGCCCTGGGCTCGTTTGGACCCCGTCCAGGTCGCCTGACCTGTGTTGGGTATTGATAGTGACGACCCAATATGGGTAAGACCTCGAAGGCTCAATAACTTTGCAGGGGGTAAAACCCATATCATTCATAACCGGGTCGGCCCACGGTAAGGGTAAGCTCACACTCATAAAGCGGTCCAGTACCAAACCCAAAATTAAAGTAGACGCCAAAGCCCTATTTTAGGTCACCATCGGCCAAGCTAAAGTATCCTACTGCTCACCATGGGAGCGCTCGCCAAGAGATTCGAAACTCTCAACTATGGTCCCACAAACCGACACCGGATATATGGCCACGATATCCCGTGTATATCGAGCACATATTCTATAAAGATTACATAAGGTAACTGCAATATTACGCCATAACTGTAATATCTACTATCCTAATCTTCACCGGCATAATATTTACAAAGATATTCAGCTGCCTATAACGGTTTGATCTCCCAACTATATAAATACTCTTGATTTACATTTTTTGAGTTCATACACATAGTATACTCATTTAACCATCAGAGTTGGACCCAAAGGCACCCCCTATGTTGCGATCCCCTTCTTGCAGGTTTATCGGAGCTCAGGCGAAAGTGCGCGATCATCAATCCTTGGGCATTTAATTCACTGCCAAGTCAGCACCTGGAATTTCAGACCCAACATTTGGCGTCGTCTGTGGGAACACGAGCAAAACAGTCATGCAGACTCGCTCTAACCGCAATCGTCGGAAATAAGCTAATGAGCAATCCTCAGATAGCTCGGAATTCGTCGCCGCTTCGCCACTCCACCAAAAACCCGCTAGCCAAGCAATCCTCGATGTCGTCCCTCCGAGGCTGGCACGCGAGCATGTTGGCAATTCTAGACCGACCCCTGTTCCAAACACCGCCGAGATTTCAGTTCGACCGACCGTTCAAGTGGCTGGGGAAACCATTCAGGTAACCACGGAGATGATATCCCTCTTGGAAACCATCATAGGACAGGCCCACAGACAAGCCCTTGATCCTAATGAAGATCCTCATCCCGCGGGGCCACGGGAAGCAGAAACTGGAAATCCCGGCTCCATTGCTCCTCAAGAAGATCAAGAGATGACTTTCGGACCTCAGTCCCTACCTCCGGATTCCACCGAAACGTCAGCGGTCACTTACTCTTTCAACCCGTTGAGTACCTCACTGATTGGAGAACAGCAACCCCAATTCACTATTGAGCAAGTTGATGATCTTATCAATAAAAGACTCAAGGAACGATGCAAAACTGTCATGACTCCCTTCCGGGAGTGAGCATCTCATCCATTCACCACTGACCTTATGACAGTCAAAATATTAAAGGATGAAGTCGCGAGGGACATTCCTGAATACAGTGGCGGAGGAGATCTTATAATCCACGTCAATAACAGTGAAGCTTCTCCATTGGGTAAGTCGAATGATGAAAATCACTTAGCCCTATTATTTCCGTAGACCCTTTGGGGTTCGACGTCGTCCTGGTTCTTCGACTTCCCTGCGGGATCAATAGGGACATGATCCGAGTTAAAGAGAAAGTTTATGGAACGGTATATGGGCGAGCGCCAACTGCTAAAGAGCGTGGTCACCTTGGACGCCTTCAAATAACATCCAGGAGAGACATTGACCGATTTCTGCGGGTGTTTTCACAAAAACGTTACAAAAATAGATTGTCGAGTCACGGATGGGGAGATCATTTGAGTATTTTATAGAGGATTTGATGTGGCCAACAAAGCCTCAAAACAATTGTGCAACAGCTACCATGTTCAAGATATAGAGACGCTGGAGGAGCTGGCAATAAGGGCGAAAGGTTACATAGACCTGGAAAGGGCGAACTCTGAATCCAATCACCTGACAACCTCCCTGAGGATTATCTTAGACCCCCGACGCGATGGTAGAAAGTAGAATAAGGATAAGAAGGGTAGCGAAAAGAACAGATCAGAAACCCCCGGACCAAGTCATCGAGAGGTCCCCGAGTATTTCACGCCTTTAAATAGACAGATCTCGGCTGTACTAGTCGAGATGGAAAGAAGGTCCCTAGGAATGCCATCTATACCCTGGAAGAATGCTCAGCTATTGCCGATATCATAAGTCCAAGGGTGACAAGACCGATGATTTTCATATTCTTAAACGCGACATCGAGAAATTGATCCAGAGAGGCATGCTAAAAAAATTTGTGGCTGATCGAGATCGAAGTCAAACGCCCCCACGTAGAGCCCACTCGCCAGTTCCGCCAGAACAATCTGGCTCATCCCAGAGCAGGCAGGTGATAAACCTAATTGTTGGAGGGTTTGGTGCCAGAGGCGAGGGGTCCAATGCGAGAGAAGTTTATGCCTCCCAAATCTCTACAGCTGTCCAACTGGGCAAGAGACCTTAACCTGAAGAAGATTGCATCATCTCATTCTCCGAGGAAGACGACACAATGATGCTTTAGTCATCACGGCTGAAGTAGATGGTTGCGATATGAAAATGATTCTGATCAACGGAGGAAACTCGACAGACATCCTATTCCTGGACGCCTTCGAAAAAATGGGCAAGTCCAAAAAATACCTCAAGCGAGTCGACTTTCCCCTCATCGGTTTCGTTGGGAGAACAACATATCCGCTGGGAGCTATAACTCTGCCGTAATTTTGGGTGAAGGATGAAAAAGCATAAAGGTATCGGTTTCCTTCTTAGCGGTCGACGCCCCTACCTCGTAAGATCGTGGCCTCCACAGTCCACAAAAAATGAAGTTCCCCACGTCGAATGGGATCAGAGAAGTTCTAGGCAACCATCCGCCCTCACGAAAATGATATGTGAACTGCCTTCGCAGGAAGAACCAAAGGAAAACCCTGGCCATCGAGACAAAGGCTGACCTGCGTGAGGACCAAGCTCGGCGAACCGCAAGTTCGAATGGACGCCGGAGTGCAAGGCTGCAGATACTCCCAGCTTTGGCGAATCCCATTCTCGATAAACAACTATTTCTTTATATAAGTATTAACGAGGTTGCAAACAGTGCCGTTTTAATAAGAGAAAAGGAAAAATAGCAGAGTCCAGTATACTTTGTAAGCAAATTTTTTAATTCGTCTGAAATAAAATTTATCGAGATTGAAAAGTATCTTCATGCCTTAGTTATTGCTGCTCGAAAGTTAAGACCGTACCTCCATGCTCATGCCATTACAGTCCTCACTAACCTGTCTCTCAAACACTTCCTACTGAAGCCAGACTCTTTAGGAAGGATGGTTAAAGGGAAAAGTATGAAAAAGATGTAACATGTTTGCCTAAAGTGGTAAATGCGGCCCATTGTTTGTTTTTGATGTAGTATGTTTGGTGGTGTAGGTTTTTGATGAATTCCATTTGTGTCCGTTAAAAAAGTCCGTTAACAGCCTTCATGCCTTGCACGTGATTTTTGTGTGTGTGAAAAGACAAATATGCCCCTTAGTACTTCACCTATTATAACAGTCCTTCTCCCCCATTGAAGCAAATCGGTTTCTTCTCCAAGATCCAAGAGTCTTCTCCAAGTGTTCGTCCGTCGATTCCCGAAGACTTCGGCCTGTCATTGTCGGATCTCTTAATCGCTGACGAAGAATGTAATGCTTTATTTTCTCTTTCTGCTTCTTCAGCTTTGCGGATATGGTATATCAAGTTATCACCATGGGAAGTGTATTTAGAGTTCTGCACCTTGTCAGGCCTTTCCTTTCATTCTTGCCCGAGGTCCAGAATGCTGATAGGAAAATACCATTCCATGAGAAAGTCATATACACTGTGATATCTCTCTTCATATTCTTAGTCTGCAGTCAGCTCCCTTTGTATGGCATCCACTCTACGACTGGCGCGAATCCCTTCTACTGGATGCGTGTTATTCTTGCCTTTAACCGTGGAACTGTTATGGAGCTTGGTATCACTCCTATTGTAACATCTGGGCTAGTGATGCAACTCCTCGTTGGCTCCAAGATCATTGAAGTTGACAACAATGTCCGTGAGGATCGAGCCCTCCTGTAAGTTCTGTCTCAGGTTGCGATATCTGCTTTATATTCATAGATTCTTGCACTTTTGCTTTGCATTGTGAGAGAACCTGGATGCTTGAGCCTTCTTTTACTTAAGTATAATTTGCTCGTTCTTAATTTGAGTGATATTCTCCTTTGTCATTCAGTAATGGGGCACAGAAATTGCTTGGCATCCTGATAGCTATTGGTGAAGCAGTAGCATATGTTCTTTCAGGGATGTATGGAAGTGTTGAAGAGCTTGGGGTTGGGAATACCATTCTCATCATCATTCAACTCTTCTTTACTGGAATCATTGTTATATGTTTGGATGAACTTCTCCAAAAGGGATATGGACTCGGTTCTGGAATTTCCCTTTTCATAGCAACCAACATCTGGTGAATTTCTGCCTCCCCTTACCTTGAAGTTACTATATTTCATCAAAGTTGATTATGTCTGATGCATTTGTCAATTATTTTCATCACAGTGAGAACATTATCTGGAAAGCATTCAGCCCGACCACAATTAACAGTGGACGAGGAGCTGAATTCGAAGGTGCAGTTATTACACTCTTCCATCTCCTGATTACTCGTACAGACAAAGTTCGTGCTTTGAGGGAGGCATTTTACCGGCAGAACCTACCCAATGTGACAAATCTGCTTGCCACAGTCCTGATTTTCCTAATCGTCATATACTTCCAAGGATTCCGCGTTGTTTTGCCCTTGAGATCCAAGAATGCCAGAGGACAACAGGGTTCATATCCTATCAAACTGTTCTACACCTCCAACATGCCCATTATCCTGCAATCTGCTCTTGTCTCCAATGTTTACTTCATTTCTCAGGTATGTGCGCTCATCAACTGTTCTTGTTAAATAAATACTAATAACTTGTATTGGTTTACTGAGTTGATTTTATTCCCATGCAGCTTCTCTACAGAAAGTACGGTGGAAACTTCATTGTGAACCTGTTGGGTAAGTGGAAGGAATCTGAATACTCTGGCCAATCTGTTCCAGTCGGTGGTATCGCATACTATATAACTGCACCATCTAGGTAAATATTGTAAACTTTATGGTTCTTAATTTTACTGCTCAGCTTCACTTTAGCACTAATCCTCCCCATAAATGTAATGCTTTATTTTCTCTTTCTGCTTCTTCAGCTTTGCGGATATGGTAGCAAACCCATTCCACGCCCTGTTCTATCTGGTTTTCATGTTGTCTACATGTGCATTGTTCTCAAAGACATGGATTGAAGTTTCCATCTCTTCAGCTAGAGATGTCACCAAGCAGCTCAAGGTAGGGATTGAAACACCTGAATTGACATTGATTTGCAATCAATGTTTTCCTTTTCTAATCTTTTTTTGGTGTTTTCAGGAACAACAAATGGTGATGCCAGGTCACCGAGAGTCTAACTTGCAGAAAGAGCTGAACCGTTACATCCCTACAGCAGTAGCCTTTGGAGGAATGTGCATTGGGGGCATTGACAGTGCTTGCAGATTAAAAGGGAGGTGATGTGTTTTTTGGGAAGAGGGTCCGGTTCAGTTTTTGGGAAGGAGCCAGTTCGGTTGGCAAAGTATAAAGGAGGGAAATCATATAGAGGGTAGTTTTGGTATTTTCTTTTTTTGTTCTTTCAACGTTCAAATTATATATCACGTAAGCAGCACGGGTCAACTTTTAACGGATAAATTAACAGAAAAACTAACGTTTCTTCAAAAACCAACAGAATGAAACATCGTACATCAAATACCCGCGGCCCAAAACAAATTACATCGATTACCACTTTATGCAAATATCTTACATCTTTTTCATACTTTTCCCATGGTTAAATGGGCAGTTAAGTTGAGCGAGTTCAAGATAAAATTTGCGCAGAAAACGACCATCAAAGGTCAAGCATTGGCAAACTTCATAGTGGAAAGTACCGACAATGGTCTAACAGAAGCAGAAAACCGGCAAACACAGTCAGAAGATACAAACAAAGGCTGAGAACTCTATACTGATGGATCCTCTTCAAGAGAAGGCCCGGGGGCAGGATTTATTCTCATCCCCCCTGAGGGCGAGTCCATAAAATATGTGATCGCCCTTACTTTTAAGGCGACCAACAATGAGGCCGAATATGAAGCAACGTATCACTGGACTGTGACTCGCTAAAGGAATGGGTATAACGTCACTCAAAGCAAAAAGCGATTCAGAGCTAATCGTCAACCAAGTCAATGGCACTTCTGAAGCAACAGGGAAAAGATGAAGAAGTACCTTGATATTGCTAAACAACTCATCGCTGAAATTCCGACTTTCGCGACTGAGTCCGTTCCTCGCCAAGACAACCATCTAGCTGACTCTCTGAGCAAACTGGCGTTCGGAGGAACAAAAGTACAAGATGTGCAATTTCTGGAACAATCCCTATACTCGGTCCTCAATAACTGAGCAAAAGTCTTCAATATTTAAGGGCAGGACAACTGAATGACCCCATTCCAAAATTTCCTAAAAGAAGGAATACTGCCAGAAGACGAAGGCGAGGCCACGAAAAAAAGTCGTCTAGCCGCAAGTTATCTTCTCATAGATGGAGAGCTCTATAGGCAAGGATACTCAACTCCCTATCTGAGGTGCATCTCTCATCCCGAGACAGAAAAAGTTCTCCGCGAAGCTTACGAAGGAGTCGTCGCATGCCATGAAGGTGCACGCTCATTAACGCACAAAATCTTCAAACTAGACTATTACTGGCCAACCTTGAGCAAGGACACAGCAGAATTAACAAAAAGGTGTGCGACTTGTCAACAGTTCACACCACGATCCGGTCGACCACCGATGTTGCTATCCCCAATGGCAGGCGCTTCACCTTTTGCCCAATGGGGAATAGACATTTTGGGCCCCTTTCCCATCAGCACTGGCCAAAGAACCCATATTATCATGGCGATCGACTACTTTTCCAAGTGGATAGAGGCGAAAGCATTGGCCTCCACGACTGAATTTTAAGTGATCAAATTCTTGAAAATCCACATATTTTCACGATTCGGCATCCCCAAAATACTCATAAGCGATAATGGTCCACAATTCGTCAGAAAAGAGCTCAAATGGCTCTGCGAAGAATACCATATCGATCACAGATTCAGCTCGGTACACCATCCTCAAACGAATGGGCAAGTCGAAACAACCAACAAAGTTGTCTTGGCAGGACTCAAAAAGCGAGTTTAAGCCTTCAAAGGAAACTGGGCAGAAGAGCTGAATAATGTACTGTGGGTTGTTCGAACAACACCCAAAACAACAACGTGGGAAACACCATTCAGTTTAGTGTACTGATCAGAAACAGTAGCACCCGCTGAAATAGCGGTGCCTACCCACATAATCCTACACTTTAATGCTGAAGCAAACAAAATCAAGCGTCGTACAGACCTCGATCTTGCAGAAGAAAAGCGACGGCAATCAGATAATGCCCAAGCTAAAATGCGACCAGCGACCGCTCGATACTTCAACAGAAAAGTCAACGCTCACCAATTTTTCGTGGGGGAGATGGTTATGCGAAGGAATGAGTTCACAAAATTGGACAACCAAAACAAACTCTCAGCTAAATGGGAGGGTCCATATAAAGTAGTTGAGATCGCCGCCCCAGGGTCCTACTACTTGGAAACCACAGAAGGTGTAAGGCTACCTAATCCATTCAACTCTGAACATTTACGAAGGTTTTATGCATAGCTTGTAATCAAAATGTTATGCCAATAAAACAAATCATTCCTTCAAAAGGAAAACGAATCCATAAAGTATGACAGTTTCCTTAAAGGTACAATCCTCGAGTATCAATTCCCTTAAGAAACTTTGGCGAAGGGAATGGATGGATCTATAAAGAGCCACAATCCTTCCTTCAAAACTTAAGGGAAGGTCCAAGACTCTATATGGAGAGGCTATCATACATAAGCTAAAGAGAAGTTGAAAACAAATATGGTAAAACTTCCTAAAGTATTCAAACGAAAAGACATCAGAAGAACAACCAAACACATTCGAAGTCAAACAAGAGTAAAGTCTTATGAAATTAAAGGCGTTCATTATCATTAAAATAATATCCGAGTCTGAAATCAAAAGAATAATTACAACTATCCCCAAAAAAGGGAAATAAAAGTGATTATCGATAAAAAAAAAAAAAAAAGGAGGAGCAAAAAAACATGAGGAGGTCGAACAGGCTCCCTTGACTTGAAGCTTTGCATCAACTCAGTCGCCTAGGTCCCTGAGACCTCAAGGTCTAGTTTCATCAGTGGCTACGCTTTCCTTCTCGGCCCCGGGGGCAGCCTCCTCGCCAACAGCAGCGGAAGGAGCTTCCTTGGTGTAGCCGCTCTCAACGAAGTCCTGAAGAGACTTCATCGCCCGGAGAGGAAACTTGGGATCAATCCCCTGAATCTCGTCGACCAGGACCTGGTGGTAGGCAGCCACCTCGGCCTTCATCACCTCCAATGCGCAGCCAGAGAACTCCTCGAACTTCTTAAAGTCCTCGACCACACTAAGGGGGGATGGGACAACCTTCAACTTCAAGGCGAGTTGCTCCTTCTCAGCCACTGAGGCATCCCTCTACGCTCATGACTCCTTCAGTTGAGCCCTGAGGTCAGCATTCTCCACCTCTAGTCGAGCAGAGTACTGGTCGGAATCCTTGATCCGAAGCTCAGGCCATACCCGACTTTTAGAATTAAAAGAACATAAAGGCGTGAAGGAGATGAATAAGAAAAACACCTGACTCCATTATTGAGAAACTTGTTAATTTAGTACATAGAGAACTAGATATATATAGTATAGAGATAACTATCTATCTATATTTATTCTATTTATAAAGATACTCATATTATCTATCTAACTATATATATAATAAACTAAATCTAAAAGGATAAACTAACTAATATAGATAAACTAAAGATAAAGACTAATCTAGACTACATAATACTCTAACATTCACCCATGTTCTTTGTTTTTCTTGAAATTTGTTGAATTGGTCCCCAAATTTCCAATGCTTTTTCGCTTGTGTCGGATCCCAAATCCAAGCTCGATCAAATCCCCAATCGAATTGAGCTCTCACATCTGCATCATTGGTGAGATACTACACATTCGAATACAAGTTTTTCAAGCTAAAATCCAGATGAAAACGAAAAAAAAAACTCGTCATGCCATCGTGGTGTCATCTTGGTCATCTCGTCGTGGTCATGCCGTAGTAGCTAACAAACTAATCTAAAATCTGAATTCCAGCATTCCAATCTTCTATTGAATCCATTGTAAATCATCAAAAAGTTGGTTGTGCAAACTCAATTTGATCATACATCTTCACGATACCAAATCGGGATTTCAGCACAATTAATTCAGCTTTGTTGAAGAGGTATTGTATCAGCAAATCACAGATCAGCAGCAGGAATGGTTCAGTCCTTGGAAAGAGGGCTCTGATACCATGTTAGAATTAAAAGAACATGAAGACGTGAAAGAGATGAATAAGAAAAACATCTGACTCCATTATTAAGAAACTTGTTATTTAGTACATAGAGAACTAGATATATATATAGTATAGAGATAACTATCTATATATATTTATTCTATATATAAAGATACTCATACTATCTATCTAACTATATATATAATAAACTAAATCTAAAAGGATAAACTAACTAATATAGATAAACTAAAGATAAAGACTAATCTAGACTACATAATACTCTAACACCGACTGTCCTCGGCGAGAGCCATCTGATCCTCCCTTACCTTGAAGGTGTCAGGCAGTCTCCTCTCCTTCTAAAAATACTTCTGACGGGTATGCTCCACCAAATCGGTGGTCGCCTCAGCCCTCTTCTTCATGTCCTCCATCTGCTTAGGAGTATACTCTAAACTCCGGAACTGCTCAAGCTTGATAAGGAGATCAACTTGCTTATCGGTGAACTACCCTACGATCTACCCGATCGCCATCTCCACGCGGGAATTAGATGACAAAAGGAAAAAAGGGGAATAAAGTTCAATAAGGTCAAAGAGCGACAAAAGAACGAATCAAGGGTAGATTTAAATAAGGATTAAAAGAGGAAGGACTTACCAAGGTAACTCGCTCAAAATGCGACCTCATAACGACCTCGATGTCGTTCAGGTCTGAATGGACCTCCACCCGTTCCTGAGGAGGAAGGATCCCGTCCATCAAATGCATGCAGAGGTCTGGGTTACCCCGCATCATGGACTTGTCAGAAATCTCCACCTTCCGGAGATTGTGCCAAGGGGCCCAGAGACCCCTGGCGTCCACCACCTTCGGTGGATAGAATAAGCCCACCAAGGAGCAGTACTGCCCGGTGAAGGGAGTCTTGTAAGTGCCCGTCGCGGCACCCATGGTCTGGACCCTCTTCCAAGCCCCAGCTCTCTTGGAAGGGTTAGGAGCAACATGATCGGAGATAGGGGCGACGACCTCCCTAGTGGCAGGGACCTTGCCTCGAAAAGCAGCGGATCCACCAAAGGAAGTTGGGCACTTCTCGCCAGAACTCCTCGCCCTCTTGGCAGAAGCAGGAGTCGGAGTCACCCCAGCTGCGACATTCCCTGAAAACAGAAAAAGGAAATGTCAAAAGGCATAGTCTGATACATACATACCCCTTGGGTGATCGTCAGAAACGACCTCAAGTTGTTCCTCATCAGGCTTGCGCTTGGTCGCGCACCTAGAAGGGGGAGGAGGTGGACTCAGAGACGTCTGGGCAGCTGATAGCCCCGCCTTAGCCTATTTGGAAAACAGACTGAGAAGTTTAGGCCCCCGAGTGCCTACAACGCAAAACCAGCAAATAAAAAGGGTCAGAAATTTACCCAATCAATAGAGAATGGCGCAGACTGATGAATGCTCGCCAGCTTACGCATCAACTCTGAAGTTTACGCCATTGAGCAAATCGAACAAAAGTTCGGTTGCCTATGGCGTCAGAAAAAGTCATCAATGGCGTTCCGATCACTCTCTGACAGCTCTCCAAAGCTCGGAGGAGTATATCATTCTGGCTAAGAAAACTCCCAAGACACACTACCCTTGTAAAAGAAGTAGTACTTCTTATAGTTGGAGTTGGTAACCCATAAGTCATCCACCAGACGAAAATGGACGTTCCAGTTCTACGTCTGACCCTTTCACTCCTCGAACTTGGGGCAACGGGTGTAAAAAATGATGAAGGTGGTTAGCCCCAGCAACCAACCGGTAAAAACACCGGAACATGGCCAGTGAATACGTCCATCCTTGACGTAAACACATGAACTTGAACCCAATCCACATCTGAATGCCGTTGGGCACCAGTTGCGTAGGGCCTACCCCATAATAGCAACAAAGCTCCTTCAAATTTTCGCAATGAGGAAAATGCAACCCAGCATTGACCTGGGTCGCATAAATGTAAACCTCTCCTTCACGAGGATAGTGCAAACCTAAACTCGGGTACCTAGGGGTATCTGCTTCTCCTAAACCGATCAAGGCGGCCACTGCCTTGAACTGAGCTGTCTTCAACTCATTAGGCTTGATATCTACTCAAAATACCAAGGCATGGCAAGAACAATACTAAAATAACAAAAAGGAGGAAGTTTTATCGCCAAAAAATAAACAATATAAGACATAAAAAATTACTTGTCGGAGAAAAGACGGGGACATTTGTGTCGGGCACGTCCACCACTACCGATGCAACCGCTGACTGCCCAGAAATCGGTTTCGATACAGGAACTCTCTGGCCCTGCGTCAGGGAGGAAGCATCCTTAATGGTTAAAGGAGCATTTGCATCTCTAGCCGCAACTCTTTGCCCAGGAGAAGACTTGTTGGATGATCCCTTGTCGGATTATTGATTCTTGCTAGCCATGGTAAAACAGAGAATTTTATCGAGGATGAAAAAAGAGGAAGGGAAAGTTTGAGCAGAGGGTTGAAGAAGATTTGAGCTCTCAAATGCAAATGACTTGAGTGCGTAAATTACTAAATGCCAAAGTTCGGCTTTTTATAGCCAAAGTGGAGGAAACCGAACGAGCACGTCTGAAATGGCTCAGGTAATGATTACACCCTTTTGGGTAAAATCGAAGCGATGTCAGAATTCCAAGGGTCGCATCGGGGAGACAAAAGGTTGAAACGGTACAAAAATCTGTCAGCCTACCCTCTGGTTACGGAAGTCAATGAGACGGACATGCCTCAAATGTGCTCTCAACTTCTTGATAACGGGGCATTCATTAAATGCTCGAGAACTTACACACAAAAAAGGCGATCGCCAAAAGCTATGCGAAGCCTCTCCTAAAACCCTCTCAACGGTAGTGGTCTCCTAAAGAGTAATGAATGAGCACCCATAAACCCTGGCAACCCAAAGGGTTCGCCTAATAGGGTAAGATATCAAACGTCCACAAACTCTAAGCGGCCAAAAAACCCGTTCGCCAAAGGATACGGAGCATCAAAAGGCGCAAATAGCAGATAAGGACAGCAAAAGATCCAGTCCAAAAGTCACTATCTCAAACCCTATCACAGAATCAAGCTTGACCGAAGAAACTTCACTCAAGCTTCGGGGGAAAATGTTGGGTATTGATAGTGACGGCCCAATATGGGAAATGTCTCGAAGGCCCAATAACTTTGCAGGGGGTAAAACCCATATCATTCAGAACCGGGTCGACCCACAGTAAGGGTAAGTTGACACTCATAAAGCGGTCCAGTACCAAACCCAAAACTAAAGTGGACGCCAAAGCCTTATTTTAGGTCGCCATCGGCCAAGGCTAAAGCATCCTACTGCTCACCATGGGAGCGCTCGCCAAGAGAGTTGAAACACTCAACTCTAGTCCCACAAACCGACACTGAATATATGACCACGATATCCCGCGTATATCGGGCACATATTCTATAAAGATTACATAAGGTAACTGCAATATTACGCCATAATCGTAATATGTGCTATCCTAATCTTCACTGGCACGGTATTTGCAAAGATATTCAGCTGCCTATAACGGTTTAATCTCCCAACTTTATAAATACTCTTGCTTTACATACGTTCATTACATTTTTTGAGTTCATACACACAGTATACTCATTGAAGCATTAGAGTGGGACTCAAAGGCACCCCCTCTGTTGCGATCCCCTTCTTGCAGGTTCATCGGAGCTCATGCGAAAGTACGTGATCATCAATCCTTGGGCATTTAATTCATTGTCAAGTCAGCACCTGAGAATTTCATACCTAACAACCTGGGCGACTAGGGATGGGTTTGACCCAGACCTGGGCGCCCAGGTCAGGCGACTTGGTCGGGGTCCAACCCAGTCGAGGGTTCGACCCTAGGCTGGGTCAATTGGACCCAAATGTCCTTGGGTAGTTTTGTTTCTTTTGTTTTTTTATTATTTAAATTAAATATTATATTATATATCTACGTGGCACTTACGTGGTGCATACATGGTGATGACGTAGTATTGATGTGGACCATTTAACAGGAAAATGCGACGACAACCTAATAGATGGACCATATAACAACATCTTAAAACATAACAGATCATTAGACCACACGAAAAAAATTTATGGTACCATCCAATCACATGACCCAAACATATAGGACCACTGAAACTATTAACCTTATTTTTAACATATTAAATAAATAGGTATTAAAATGTTATTGAGTAAATTATTCATTAATATTATTTATTAAATATTGACTATATGTCATATATCATTATCTAAATGAACTCAGAAATTACTCCTGAATTCGACTGTAACTCAATAATAGTTGTTGTGTTTGACTTAGTGATTCACTTTTTGTAATATGAAAGAATTAATGATGAAAATGTATACATAGTATTACATTATTTTATTTTTCTTCTAATATATTACTTTTTTGTTAATTATTATTAGTTAATATGAGTAAACAATATTTATATTAAAATTCACAAAGTATGATTAAAACTTAAAACTAACATGATAAATTATTCTTACGTAAGGTTAATAGACTAAGAATAGTTATGTAATTTTTTTACTATGTATTAAATAATACAATGGTTAGAGGATGTATTAGTTAATACTCAATTACCACTATAATTGTGTATGAGCTAATACATATGTATTTGTTAATACAAACCATTATACTAATTAATGCATGTATTAATTAATACTAATACATGGTTGATAATCAAACACCCAATACAAGATTATTATGTTAAAATCATACTTGAGAGCATCTTGATATTTTACTCACCATCATTAAGTAGGTGTTTGGTTGGAACATGTATTATAATTAGTTAATACATGCATAAACTAATACAAATATTTGGCTTGAACAGTGAACCATATTAATTAAGACTAATACATATTAATTCAGAAATGTGATTTTTTTGGTTAAACTTGACGTATTTAGTCACATATATTTGACAAATATGATTAAATGATCACAAAAATGATATTTCTTTTTATATTGTTCTTCATTTCCTTCCTCAATTCAAACCTGAAATTTGATTTCGGGTTTGAATCGAAAAAAATGAAGAAAATAAGTTAAAGGGTATTTTAGTCATTTTATGTTTTTTTTTTGTAATTTTTCATTCACATTTTGAAACGTAAGTAACTGTTCAACACAAGTTTCAATAGCTTAGTTACATGTGTCAACTAAGTGATTGTTCAAGTAATTTACCTTGTATTTTTTACACTTTGTGTATAACTTTATAATGAGACAAACATTGTGCTAAGTTGTATTTAGTGGTATATTTTAATATATATATATATATATATATATTCATCCAAATATTGTATATATATAAGTAGGGGTGATAAAAAAAGGCTATAGGACCGAATTCCCGACAAGACCGACCCGACTAGGATCGAGACCGACTAGGACCGAGACCGAGCAGACAGTTTTTTTCCTTCAAGGTCGGTCTCGGGCTTTTTTACCGAAAGCCCGTTTAGGACCGGCCTAGACCGAATGAATGTGGATTTGGGATTTTCATAATACCACACTGAAAAGAATGTGGATTTTGAAGGTTTTCTATCTCTATAAAAGTTGCATCCTGATAAATTTACTAAAGAATATAGTAAGTTCATAGTGTTTTTTTGAGAGGTGAACTATGCTTTCACCTTTTACTAAAGAATACCGTGAACTCATATTTTTTTTTGGGGGGGGGGATGGGCAGATTTGGTCCAGGACCGAGATCGGCCTTGTATTTAGTGGTATATTTTAATATATATATATATATATATTCATCCAAATATTGTATATATATAAGTAGGGGTGATAAAAAAAGGCTATAGGACCGAATTCCCGACAAGACCGACCCGACTAGGATCGAGACCGACTAGGACCGAGACCGAGCAGACAGTTTTTTTTCTTCAAGGTCGGTCTCGGGCTTTTTTACCGAAAGCCCGTTTAGGACCGGCCTAGACCGAATGAATGTGGATTTGGGATTTTCATAATACCACACTGAAAAGAATGTGGATTTTGAAGGTTTTCTATCTCTATAAAAGTTGCATCCTGATAAATTTACTAAAGAATATAGTAAGTTCATAGTGTTTTTTTGAGAGGTGAACTATGCTTTCACCTTTTACTAAAGAATACCGTGAACTCATATTTTTTTTTGGGGGGGGGGGGGGGGGTTGGGCAGATTTGGTCCAGGACCGAGATCGGCCCGAGTCAAGAAAGACCGACTCATACGTGTTTTTTTTTGCTGAGGTCGGTCTTGGTCTCGGTCCTCCAGAAGGCAAGACCGAAATTTCGGTCTCGGTTTTGCCTTCAGGCCCGGCCCGGCCTGCCTATGATCAACCCTATATATAAGTATTTATTCATGTATTTTAATACAATATTAATTAATATGTATAGACAAATACTCTATGAATTTCAAATTTCAACCGTTATTAGAACCAAACTGGTCATCAAATCAGATAAGAGATCAGTTCCCCCAGTCCGACGTCGATTCAACCAGTCTGACCGCTAATCCTTCACCGTCTTCTCTTTCGTCCACATTTTTCCTCTCTCCCTACTAACTCTATTCCTCTTCCTCCTCCCTTTTCCTTCTTTATCAGTTCTCTCTCTCTTCTTATTTCCTCTCCTTTCACCATTATTTACTAACCTTCCAGATTTTCCACCTTCTTCCTTTTTCCCTCCTCCTCCAAGTGTGACGCCTCCAAATCTGTCTCCTCCCCTTCCTTCTACTCTGGGGTCTCCTCCTCCTCCCCCGATGTCTCCTCCTCCCCGTCAAACATCCTCCCTCTTTTTGTTTTCTTATACTTTTTTATTAGACCGGAGAACCAGACATTTCTTTGAAAACTGCACTATTCTCTAAAATCTCTTTGATTTTCACCTTTAAAACCATATTCGGTTTGTAATTATATTTTTTGAAAGATTCGGATCGTCACTATGATCAGTTCACGATACGAATGTCAGTTCTGATAACATTGATTTCTACTACTATAAGGCTTCCAAAACATGAGGTAGGATGTTTTTGTAGAATAGAAAATCTTTTATCTAGGAAAAAAAAGTAGAAGCACAGTGCTTTAAAATCCTAGAAACCCCTCACAAATTTTGATGAGGAAAATTGCAATTAATAGTAAACACAAACAAAGACGGATTGATTTTCTATACAACGTAAAGTTTGAGGACAAACTTGTTAAAGGGTCAAGTTCCATAAGGCCGTTAACATTTCCACAAACAGTTACAGCCCAATAGAGCACGGCCACGATTACAGATCATGGTTACGTGTCCGGTTTAGATGTTTGCCGTCAACACCCGTTTTATCAGATCAAGTTCAAGACCCCGCATAGCAAAACCCTAGCAAAAGACGGCCTCATCTCTTTTCCTTGCGTCTCTCGTCAGCTGCAGCCGTCTCTGCTCTCGCATTTTCTGGGAGCAAAAATGAAGGTTTGTTCTCTGTCAACTATCTCTACTCCAGTGAGAAGCCATAATGTAGGTCTTGATTTGGCTCTGATTGTCTTCAATTGGATCTTTTGCAGTTCAACATCGCAAATCCGACGACTGGGTGCCAGAAGAAGCTCGAAATTGACGATGACCTCAAGCTGTTAGTTTCTCTCCTTGTTTCTACTTCTCTCTCTATCCCTCGCGATTGCATTTATCATAATTTCTTCTGATTTTATGTATTTAGAGCATTATCCACTAGAAACATTCCCTTAATATTTGCCTAATTCAATAAAATTTGTATTTGATGATATTCTTATGTGGTATTCAAGATGTGATGATTTTTAAAACATGGCATGAACTAATATTTACAATAAGTTTGTCTCTCTAGCAGAAACTTAGTCTGAGTGTACTCTATTGTAACATTCCTCTGAAGGTTACTCTTTTGACCAGCTCTTTACGTTCATGTTGATCTGCGAGACTTTGTTTCGTGTTGTTTATCCTTATATGACAACATTGATTAATTTTTAGAGCGTTGCTCAAACCCACGTTTATAATGATGTAACATATCACTTAGCTCTTTTGTCCGGATTGTTATTCTAAAGAAAAAGTAATTTTTAATTGTCTACTTTTAAAAAATTTCAATTAAACAAGAGCTTACGCGAGGTGATATTATAATAGTGGAACTGTGGAAGTGTGTTATTATTTTTCTTTTCCCTTGAAGGCCTTTTCCTTTTCCAGAAATCCTCTACATTTCAATGTTTATTCTGTCGCTGATTATTTCTTGGGATTAAACTGATGTCATCTTGATTCAAGCTTCACAATTCCTAATCCTTTTACGGTTAATGTGCAGTCGTGCTTTTTATGACAAAAGGATCTCACAGGAAGTCAACGGAGATGCTCTTGGAGAGGTATTTTCGTTCCATTTGCTATTGCTTTACGTCATTGAAGAAGTAGTGCAATTCTCTGATTTGGTGTCTTGTTTTGTAGGAATTTAAAGGTTACGTTTTCAAGATAATGGGTGGCTGTGACAAGCAAGGATTCCCCATGAAGCAGGGAGTATTGACCCCTGGACGTGTCCGTCTATTGCTTCACAGAGGTTTGTCATATCTTCATTTGAATGTTCACAACGCATAAAGTCCTCCAGTATGTAGGATTCTAATACAAGGTGGGGTTTATATATTTTTCTTAACGAAAGGGAAAAAGAAAATGTTGTCAGCTGGTTGAGCTTACATATAATTGGCCTGTCTAGCTGTTTTAACAACTTATAGATCTGTGAATGGCAAAGATAAGCGCTTCCAGGTTATCTATATACACGCTCTAACAGCTATATTTCTAAGCTTAACCTTGGTTTTAGCAATTTCCTCCGAAGTATGCTCAGGAATTTCGATTGACCTCATATAATGTGGAATTCATAGTAGACTTCTCTACTTCGCAAGCTGCAAATGGTTGTTCTAATTTGACATATGCATGTAGTTTACTCATTTGCACTGATTTTTCAGTTTTTTTTTTACTTTTATTTTTTTAGGGACACCTTGCTTCCGTGGACATGGAAGGCGCAATGGTGAGAGAAGAAGAAAGTCGGTGCGTGGGTGCATCGTGAGCCCAGATCTTTCAGTTCTGAACTTGGTTATTGTGAAGAAAGGAGACAATGACCTTCCAGGGTTGACCGATACTGAGAAGCCAAGGATGCGTGGTCCCAAGAGAGCTTCCAAGATTCGCAAGCTCTTCAACCTCTCAAAGGATGATGATGTCCGCAAGTATGTTAACACATACAGGAGGACATTCACCACAAAAGCAGGTAGGTCTTTCTCTTGTTAAATCATGTCTGTTACTCTGTTCATGTTGACACCTTGTTTGCCAAGAAATGCCTTGATTGTAGTAGACCGTTCATGCCATTTATTTTTTGTTCCGCCTAATTTTTTCATTTATCATGCTTTGTGAATGGTATTTATATGGTGCTACCTTGTCCTGTCTGAAATTGCACACCCTTCATTTTCTGTACTCTGCGTTCATAAGTTGGGTACTACATTGTGATATACAGGAAAGAAGGTAAGCAAAGCTCCCAAAATTCAAAGGTTGGTGACTCCATTGACATTGCAGAGGAAGAGGGCAAGAATTGCTGACAAGAAGAAGAGAATCGTGAAGGCCAAGTCAGAGGCTGCTGAGTACCAGAAGCTTCTAGCCACCCGCCTGAAGGAGCAGAGGGAGCGTCGCAGTGAGAGCTTAGCCAAGAAAAGGTCCCGCCTTTCTGCTGCTTCCAAGCCTTCCATTGTGGCATAGGCTCGGTCAGTTATTTTCAGTTGAAAGTTAAATGGTTAAAGGCGCTTTGTTCCATGAGTATCGAGTTTTTGTGTCTGTTTTCCTTTTGAAATGCACTTTTGATGGTCCTGATACATTTCGTTTTTGCTGAGTTAAATCACTTGATGGTTATTTTTCTTGAATTTAAAGAATTTTTGGTGGTTTATTATGTGGCCGAGTTGTGTAGGAGCCAGTGCTGTATGCTATGCGCCGAGTTTAGGCAGTATTGTATAATTTTGTTCAGTTTAATATTACAAGGTTAAAGATGTAAAATTACTAAAATTAGGGGTTCCAATTCTGCTTTAAAGCGTATATGAGTTTGACCTTAACGGATTTCGTGTCTAAACAACTCTTATACGTTTAGACACGATTAATAATTGTGTTTAAACAATTCAGATCTGTGGAAATTTGTATAAACACAATAAAACACGATTTACTAATCGTGTCGTGTATACCTGTGACACGAATAAAGACACGGTTAACTAATAATCGTGACACGTTCAGAAAAATATATAAAATTAATGTTTTTCGTGTTAATCGTATCGTGTAACGTGTCGTTTCGTGTTTAATCGTGTAAATCTGTATCAATCAGGTTGTTCTTAATTGTTCCGTGTCGTATTAATCAGGTTGTTTACAGTACAATACGTTATATTTATTCATTAAATTTATTTAAAATCAATTAACCTAACTAATAAAATGAACTTTGAATTTACCGCAAATGCCTTTTCATAAATAGCGAGAAATTATAATTGTAAGTACTCATTTATATTTTCGGTTGAGAGTCAAAATTCATTAATATTTGGCCAATAAGCCCATTAAGATTTCAGAAAATTTACAATCGAGGCATGCCATTACCTAATGTTGGTAGATTCTTTATACTCCTGGCACACGGCAGCTCATCCTCATGATCAAGGTTCTTGAAAAATGGAAGTAACGACACTGGGTGAACAACGTGCCGTATATTTATTTAGCTCCATGCTATAAGCACGATCCAACGGCTGAAATTCCATTCTCCAAATCACACCACGCAGGCACGCACTTATCGCCCCCACTCTCTCTCCACTTGCATGCTCCATTTTTACCCCTCCTCGTCTTCATTACAAATCTCTCCCTTCTCTCTCAAATCGAAAACCTAATCCACCATCACCTGATGACAATGGCTGCTGCTCCGTCTCAGCGGGAGGAGTTCGTCTACATGGCCAAGCTTGCCGAGCAGGCCGAGCGCTACGAGGAGATGGTCGAGTTCATGGAGAAGGTCTCCGCCGCCGCTGACTCCGAGGAGCTCACCGTAGAAGAGCGTAACCTTCTTTCCGTTGCCTACAAGAACGTCATCGGCGCTCGCCGTGCATCCTGGAGGATCATTTCTTCCATCGAGCAGAAGGAGGAGAGCCGCGGCAACGAGGATCACGTCTCCTTGATCCGCGACTACCGCGCAAAGATCGAGTCTGAGCTTTCTAAAATCTGCGATGGAATCCTCATCCTCCTCGACTCTCGACTCATTCCCTCCGCTGCTGCTGGAGATTCCAAGGTCTTCTACCTCAAGATGAAGGGCGATTACCACAGGTACCTTGCTGAGTTTAAGACCGGAGCCGAGCGCAAGGAAGCTGCTGAAAGCACTCTCACTGCCTACAAAGCTGCTCAGGTTTGTTTCCCTTCCCAGACACTCTAACACCTTTCTTCATATAATGCTCACAGATCTGCTATTTCTGCTAGTACTTGGACAGATCTGAATCATCTCGTTTTGTATTTTGTTGCTATAGAATGCTTTATCGCAATTTCAACATGGTCGAATTATTCTATTTATCGTGTCATATTCTCAGATCTTGGCTTCGTCCATTCGTACTGGAAATTGTCACGTAAGTGGAAAATCAGTTCAATGTGTTGTCTTAATTGGTGTATACAGGACATAGCAAATGCTGAACTGGCCCCAACTCACCCAATTCGTCTTGGACTGGCCCTTAACTTCTCTGTTTTCTACTACGAGATCCTAAATTCACCAGATCGTGCTTGCAATCTCGCCAAACAGGTTAGTCATCATCTAATTAGCATTTTGATCAATCTCCTGAAAATCGAAGAAACTCTGATAGTTGATCAATCTCCTAATAAGTCTTTCGATTTTTCATCAAATAGGCTTTCGATGAAGCAATTGCTGAGTTGGACACTTTGGGCGAGGAGTCCTACAAAGATAGCACCTTGATCATGCAGCTTCTCAGGGACAACCTGACTCTCTGGACCTCCGACATGCAGGTAGTTATTTGATCTGATTACTTGAAAATAGTGTTATGCTTGATGTTGATAACATTCAATCTGATCAACGCATTCTTCATTTTTGTTTATCAGGATGATGGGGCCGACGAAATTAAGGAATCTTCCAAGCCCGAAGAATAGTAGTATGGTCCTTCCCCCTTCAGGTGCTGAGATCCATTCATGTTTAATCACCTTCTTCTTCTTCTTCTTTTTCGTCTTCTCCTCTACATGTTTTAACCTTAGAAAAGGGTGCATGCTATTGATTTCTCTGCTCCATTGATTTCTGGCCACTGTTATCCACTTTGTAATTTGAAGTCGGGTTGAGCTTGAACTTTCAATTGAAAGGTGTCTCTGTTCTTGAAATTGAATCCAACCGTGGGGTTATTGTGTTCACGTCAGATGCATCATATTCTCCCTCCCCCTCTTGTAGTAGAAGCTGTGCCTTTTCATTTGATAATGAAATGGAATCTCTTAAAACAATATTTTGGGAGTTGTGGAAATCGTCTAAAGTGGACAGCATTCGCTGTCGTCTCTTGCTGGAACCTTAAGCGCAGTTAATTAATTGTTGTTTGATGTAATAAATAAGCTTTATATTTGAATACGACCGACCTGATCCTGTGTCCTTTGTCCAATTGGTGAATTCAAGAAGCAATTCCTAGTGCTACCCACCGTCCTTTTTTTTTTGGCCATCTCCCACCGTCCTTGATTCACTGTTTTTCCTTATTGCTTCTGTTATTTTTCTTTTTAATTTTTTTTATAACAATAGCTGTCATTGTCTATTCTTAAATCTTATCTTAAATCTTATCAGTCAAATCTCCTCTAATAAAAATACACGTACGGCTGCCGCGTATTAGTTGTTGCTATTCAAAGATAAAGTCGGGAGTTCGATCTCTTTAATAATAATAATATAAGTACGCTTGTACTAGTACGGTGTGACATTAATCTTTTCGTGTTTAAATTAGTATATATTAAAAAAAATATTTCTAAATACAGTATAATTATACTATTCGTGTTGTGTAATATTTTGGACCAACTAGGCATTGTCTCTCTATTAACGCACTAGTCTGATTTTACGTAGCTCAGTGATGGTATAGGTCAGTGATGGTATAGGTCGCTGAGCGATAGTGTTTTTTTTAATTTATGGAATTCAGAATAAAGAATATAGAATAATAATAGAAAATAATGAATAAGGGATAAAAATATGAAGTTGTTTATTTGGTGGAATTAAATGAAATAAGGAATTATATTATTTTTTGTGAAATTGTATATGAAAATTGAATGGAATAGGGTAAAGTGACATATTTGTGCTTTATTGTATATGTATAATATATAATATATATAATTTGTATGATTTGTTTTACAAAATTAAGAATGATTAAAACTTAAATATAATTAACTAATAATTATTTGTTTTTTAAATTATTTATTTATTTATTTAATTTTAAAGAAAAAATCCTTTAATTAATTAAGATAAAATAGTTTGCTATAAACTTCTTTAATACGAGTTGGGTAAAATACGAGTTTCCCCCCTAAAGTTTGGGCTGAATTTAAGATTTCCCCTTAATATTTTAAATTTTAAATTTAATTCTTAATGTTTGGCTCGGATGAAAAATTCCCCTATTTCGTCACTTAACCGTTTATTTTTAACAGAACATGATCATGTGCATGACACATGCTCTTTTAGTGACCAAATTGCCCTTCTGCAGAACCAGTTTCTTCTTCTGTAGAATCGGTTTATTGTGTATTATATAGAATACAGTTTTGTAGAACTGGTCTTCTTTATTATGTAGAATTTGTTATGTTCTTCGACCAACTCTTGTTTGATCAATTCTCCAAACGTTGAGGGACCTGTCTGAAATCATATCCACCATGTTTATTTTCACTTTTTTTTTTCTATATAAATAAATAAATAATAATATTTGCTCTCTCCAAACGAAGTCTAATCTATATCGCACTGCCCTCCAAAGGAACCTTCAACACTACAGAAATGAGCACAACATCTTTTGCTTTGATTGAGATCCAAACGCCACCACCGATTCCTTCAGCTCTTCTGAGAGTTCATCTGCTACTTCTCTGGAGACCTCTGGAGTAGCTGGAGACATCCAGATGAGACTAGCTCTTCTGTATGTAATTGATGAAGTCCCAATTTTGCAGAATGTCAAGTTCAGTGGACGGTCCGTGGGTTTTGAAGATCTACTACGGTGCAAATTGACTTGATGGTGTTTACAACGACAAACTCTATTCCATGGACGTGAGCGAAGAATTGTTCACATTATGCAATGTTGAGGTCCTACTTGAGTATTACGGTCTACATAGGAATGGTGCTATCACGTATGTTCCGTCGAACGACGATCCCAAAACTGACATACAAGTTATATGTTCTGACAAAGATGTTAAGTTGATTAGGGATAAATAGGAAGGTGCTCGCGACGTGAATTTGTATGTTGTTCCACCTTTTGAAGATGAACAATGTGCTAAAGATCCGTGTATGGAATACCTTCGCAACAGGAAAAAGGAAGGCCCGTCCAGTTGACGAAAAAACAAGTCAAGTGGCTGAAGATTCAAATGCGTACGTTCCAGAGCCTGTTCCAGATTCTCAACCACATGTCGTCAAAACGTGTTTACTATACAATGTTTTTAATTGTACAATTATTAACTACTCTTTACATTGTTTACATGAACAAGTACCCCAAGAAGAACCCCCAAGAAATCCAAGAACAAGAAGGGCCACATTGAAGACAAAGGGGACAAACACGTTCTATAGTTTATGAGTTATCAAAATTTCAAAACTTTGCTTGAGCTGTGTGATAATTGTTATGTATTTTACACTTAGGTTGAGCGTTCGCCTGAGAGATTTGTTGATATTTAAAGTGATGTTGAAGGTGTTCGAGTGACCTCAAGTGCCTCACAACTGTCTGACTGCAGAGCTCTCGTGGAAATGGATATGCCTTTGCAAACAATCACATCTTTGCCTTAGAGGTGAGCAAATTACCCATTTAGACTCGGAACCTATCCAGAACCGACACTTCAGGTAGGATCCGGGTAGAAGTTTTAAAAATAGGGTAGGTTCCGGGAAAAAATATATTCAAGAACCTAGTTATTTGGTTTCGGTTCCAGTTCGCCTATTCGGGTACCATAAACTAACTAGAACCGGAACCATCTCTCTCTCTCTCTCTCTCTCCCTCTCTCTCTATATATTATTAATCAAACAAAAACACAAACCCTAAAGAAATAACTAAGAACGAGAGCACTCAGTCACAGCAGCCTTTTAGTCATCCTTCCATGTTTCTCCTTCTTATTCATTCGCTTCCCTTTATCTCACTTCAAGTGCTTCCCTAAGAACCCCCATCTACCGCGTATTAGCAGTTTCAATGAGCGACTCCAAAAAAGAGATCCTCGATCGCCAGGGGAGTAGGGTTCTTCAGTTTGTTAAGTACCATGGCCTCGACAACGACTCCATTATGGTATTGTTGGCCTTTGTTTAGATTGTTGTTACTTAATTCAATTGATTAGTTGATGATGAAAACTATAATTCAAGTGTACCAGAGGTGTAAATTCACATTTTCAACATGATTCAATGTTCTTGATGAATTTGATGCTCCAGTCATGTTCCATATGTTGTTATGCTTCATATGCTGATTTTGTCTTTCATTGCCCCTTTTAGATGTGTTGATGTTTGAAAAGTTAGATGGAAAACAACGGTACTGAATATATTTGCTTTATATCCTCAATTTAGGATAAACATGACCATATTTAGAAGAAAGCATATTCAGAGAGCAGAACCAGAACCAAATCAAAACCCGTTTAAAAAAAAAAACAAAAAAAAACAGGTTCCTAACAGGGTACTCAGAACCGTTTGTACAAATAGGTTCCGGGTAGGTTCCAATTCCAAAATTAAACGGGTAGGTTCCAATTCCAAATTTAAATACCCTGTTATATACTGGGTAGGTTCCGAGAACCTTTAAATTTACAGGGTACCCATAACCGCTCACCCTAACTTTGCCTTAAGAAGTCAGTAGGGTCATGCAAATCGCCTTGTTTCAAGTCAAGTAAGTACACTAAATTCCCGACTCAGTGAAGATTTAACGTCAGCTTTATTCTGTCATTAGGATGTGTTTTAGTATTTGATGGTCTCATTTTGAGAAAGTGTATTATATGCAGTTATTTTGAGGGTTTAGGGTTTACATCGTGGTTTTAGGTTGAACTTGGTATTGTACTTAACTATTTTGTGAATGTCAAAAACAGTTAATGTAACAAATGTGTTGGTCGTTTGAAGTTGCATGGGTTCTTTGTGTTTTGTGTTACAAGTTTTGAATGTAGCATGTTGGATTCCATTCAGTTATGTTGAAAGAGTTTTTCCCCGGTCAGTGCAAACATATTACATCTAAGTTCAAATTGCAACTAAACGTTTTTCATCAAAAAACTACAACTACAAAACATCATTCCTCTAATACAAACACATAAACAAACATCGTTAACCTACAACCGTTCCGCAAACCGAACTACACTTAATTCACAACCTAACATACTTCACCTAATGACAAGTTTTGTGACTACAACCAACAGCAGTACCGCAAGCACTCCAACATCAGTAATCCACATCATTTCCCTTCGTCGGACAACACCAACTTCGACTTCGATCTTGGCATGCATCTCTCAGAATTTTGTTACGACCCTTCTTCCGTAAATGCACATTGAGGGTTCACACCACTCAAAATAATCACAACTGTGGTTCTGAAATCAAATTTTTTTTATTGAAAATTAGGGTTTCCAAGAGAGATTGAGAGAGATTTTCAAATTGATAATACAATTAAGGTTAAAACCCAAAGAATTCGGTAAACATGCCTTATAATTGGGACAACCATAGAACATTCGATTGAAATTCTTCCATGTTATAGTTGTTTTAGCATGACTGGTGAACCCACAATAGCAAACCAGCGGTGAGTTCTCAAATTGGGGCTTGAAGCTTTGTGAATATCTGTTTAAGAAATTCCTTCTCATCGTGAATGGTAGAACAAACAAGGAGGAATGGAGACACAAGAAAGAAGAATGGAGACACAGGAAATAAGAACATAATAACTATTATATACATGAGTTGAGAGGACAATGACAGTTTAGGAATTTCAAAATCAACAAATTTGTTGTTAGCGACAGATTTGCAATTAACAGGTGATTTGGATGAAAAAAACATAATTTATGTAAAACTACAAAATATAAACATGTTTCATCATTACAAAACTTGTTACATCACTTACAAATTCGGGCAAACATGTTACATTTTTTTAATAATTTTCCCATTTAAAAATACTCTCATTGACACCAAAATTAATTTTGTAAAAAATATTAAGTTTAAAGTAATCTTTAACTAAAGTGGTGTTTCCAATAAGATTTAAACGCAACTTGCTCTCAAAATTTGAAATTCGTTTAATAAATTGGTTAAACTGATGTCTAATTCATTTTTAAGGCTAATAATCATGTTGCACTCATATACTTCTTTCATGTGGATATTCACATAATGTTTTTATTTTATTTTTTTATTGATCAATGCATCGACATATTATTTTTGCACCGTTCTTACGTCCGTATATTTGTGTTGTTACTTATCACTTGTACAAAGTTACAACACCTGTTTATATATATAATTTGAAAATTCTCTTCATCTTTAACTTTAACTTCTATTTAAAAAAATAAAAAAAATACTATTGAAAACCAAAAACTTAGTTTTGACTCTTTTGAGTCCAAATTCGAATTTTGAACTAATTTTTAGGTATATTCTTGTATTCTTGGTGTTCGTGGTGGAATTTATCACCTTTTTCTTCTTCATTTGTGTAGGGTATATATTGGATATTTCATGTCATCTTTGACGTCTGTGACCCGCAAGCGAGAATTTGCCGATCTATATTTATTTTGTATTAAATAAATACTAAAAGAACAGACATGTATGTAGATGAAATCGAAAAATTCAAGTCTGGTCTGATAAAACCGCACACACCCTGATCTTGATTTCTATACACAATGCAAATAGGTGGGAGTAAGAAGTTGTCACAAACTGGAAAGGAAAGAAATCAACATAATTGTCATCCAATTCAACAACACCCAACAAACACCATTCCAATCATTCGTTTCGTCGGCACTAATAATAATCAACACAAAATTCACCCTATATCTAATGTCTTTTCTATTGTAAAGTAGAGACAAAAAAGAAAATGTTTTTCCAACATAGTATCTTCTCTTCTGTTGAGCACTCATTTACAGACATCTCTAAACTAAACAAGGAACGAAGGAAGAAACAGTCGGTTAACAGAATCAGAGGATAGATGGAAGCTTTCCCTTTTAATATCGCCGACAAACAAACTGGACTGTACATACAAATTGTTATCTTTTTCACTCAACTTGATTGGACTCACCAGGGCAAGCGCGAATCTAGAGATTCTCATACTCCTCACATAGCTCCGCCCTTTGGGCTAGGGACGGGTAGCGTCGGTGAGAGCGGGAACCCTGACGTTGGGGAGAAGAGCAGTGGGTACGGAGACTTGGGAGAGTTCAGACGTCCGAAGGGAAGCGGCGACAACGGAAGCTGGAACTGAGGGGGAGACGGCGGAGGGAAGGAGACCAGGGGAGATAGTGGAGAGAATCCGGTAAACTGGTGAGGCTTTGATTCGATTACAGTGCTGTAGTTCTGGAGGTAGCGCATGTAAGCTGAAACTGGAGACTCCGCCGCCGCGTGAACAGACGGAAGCGGAGGGAGAGGAGAGAGCGGTGCGACATGGCGGAAGATCTGATTGACAGAGCTTCCATCGACGGGATTCGAATTCGAGGCGGCTGGTACGGGTGCGGGTATTTGAACTTGATTCGCCAGGCTAGGGTTTAGACCCTGAGGTCCGGTGGCGTTCAGCAGAGGTGGAGGCCGATTCGCGAGCTGCGACAGTGGCGGAGGACGTATCCGGTGGAGTCGGGAGCTCGGAGGCTTGGGCGGCTGGATCGGCGTGGGCGAAGCGAGCCGCTCGTGAGCCGGAGAGCCTGTGAGCTTCTGGACAACCTCCCGGAAATCGCTCTTGCTGATGTTATAGACCGGCGGCTGCTGAAGATGGTTCTGTTGATTGGAATCCAGTCCCGTCGCGTGAGATTCAACGGAAGGCCGAGCAGAGGCGGAGGATGGCTTGGATATCTTGTGTGAGAGCTTGTTGAGTTGCCGGAGGTATTGGTCTCTGTTTGTGGTGGCAGAATCAGCCGCTGAGTGGTAGCTTTTGTCCATTCTTTTTCTTCTTCTTGATCTCTCTGTTACTCTCGTTACATGGAAAATTGCAGCTTTTCAAATCTGTGGATGGCAGTCATTCCTCTTGGTTACAGAAGAGGAGAGGAAGGAAGAGGGTGGTCTGGTCTGGAGAGAAACGATAGCGGCGGCTTTGAAGATAATATATATGGCTGACGATAGCAGTATTTCTAGAGACAGGTAAAAGAAGATCTAATGGATTTTGGTGAGGGAGTAATGAGTTCTTTTGCTTCATATGGTTATGAAATTAGTACTAAATTTTCAATGGAATGATTGAAAGAAAATATATTTAATAAATATTATTATCATCTTAGCAAAGACATTTTCATTAAATGTGGTCCGTGTTAGATATATTTACATAAAAAGACAAAATATCTAATCAACAGGATTGGAAAACAAATAATAATATAAATTCACTTAATAAAAATCAAATAGGGTATAAAATTGTAATTATTATATATATAATAGAAGTGTGACCATTAAAAGATGGCAATTTGTTGTATTTTATAATATTGTTTCCTTGAATTATGAAAATATTTTATTCAACTTTTCTGAAACTGAATATGTACGAAGAAATGTAAGACGTAAGAATTTTAATTTTATTTTGCCTTGTATAGATTGTTTTTTAGTTTTTTTTTTGTTTCTTTTCATTATTCATTATTTACAAGCACTACGTTACCAATTAATATTGTTTTTATGAAGTTAATTACTTTACAATATTAATAAATAATATCTAAAGTATCAGGTTTATGTTTTGTTTTCAGTCCTGCTTTAATATTATCGCCCAAACATCATAGATTAGAGATTAGAGTTTAGACGACGGATTTACGTCAACTAAATTGTTTTGTTTTGCCAGCGTGTCAGTTGTGTCACGTGACGGTCTTTGTCTCCTTCTCGTTTAATTCAAATTGAATTGGCTGTTTGACCAGTCAAACTGGGCTATTCTTCTTCTTCGTAGTCGCTCCCCTACCTTTCAGCCGTGCACACCACTCTCCCTTTGCAGTTTGCACTTAATCACGGGCGAGTCCTCAAACTTGTATATGAGGACCATCTTATAATTCCCAACATTCGACAATTCTCTTATAGGGCGTTTCTTTCACGGAATTCGGAATAAGGAATACGGAATAGGGAATAAGAATTCAGAATAAGGAATAGGAGTTAAGAATATAAAGTTGTTTCTTTGGTTGAATAGAATGAAATGGAATAAAGAATTCTGTTTTTTTTAGTGGAATTGTATACGGAAAATGAATGAAATGTGGTAAAATGACATATTTGCCCCTCTTTGTATATGTATAGAATATAATAAAAATAATTTGTATTAATTAATTGTAAAACTTAAAAATATTAAAAACGTTTTTTTAAATAATAAAAAAATTAAAAATAACGAATTTTGTATTTATTTAATTTTTTTAAAAAGACCAATTTATTATTTTTTTAGAAAAAAATAAAAAATGTAAATTGTCATGCAAAATAATATTTCTTAAACAATCAATTGATTACATAACATTAACATGATTAGAAATATCGATAAATACAATATTCGCAATATAACATTTCATGAACCTACGACAATAGTCGTTCCGAATAAGTGTTAAGTCATTTGCTTGAAACCTAGCAAAAATGACCACATACATAATACAAAATGTTGTTAGTCACCACATACATTATACAAAATCTCCGTGCACTTTGGAGATTAGATCTAGTTGAATTGCTGCATCACTTGGAGCAAATCTGAATCTCTCTCCTCTGTTGGTCATCCATTCATAGACCTGCAGAAGATTATTGGATACACAGTTAACATCCCAGTCCATCAAAGTCATCGTTTTTTAATGATACTGCTAACAATCATAAAAGCCTATACTAATTCAAGAATATAAATGAGAACCAGGAACTTTAAATTGAAGAGGGTTCTACTGCTTTCTCCCACCCAAGGATCCATCTATTCCTTCGAATACAACATATGACAGAAAAAAGAAAAACATAAGACATTCAACAAGCAGAAGCATTCATTAGCTTTTCCTAGAAAAATAATCACCAGAGACATCATCTCTATTACTGTTAAAGTATATATACACATAAGAATGCCATAATCAGGAGTGAGACAAAATCATTGGTGTTAATCTTGATCCACCACCAAAACAATATCACAAACAAGGGCAAAATTTGTATCTGCAACAAGAAAAAAAATAGCCATACATAATCAACATGCTGTTATTTACTTCTCAATTTGAGAAGAACAAGAACAACATAATCAACAATTTCAGTACAATAACAACATTTGAGAACAACATAACAAGAACAAGAACAATTTGAGAACAACATAACAAGAAGAGACTATGTGCATTGAAACTGATTATGACATCTGTTAAAGAGAACACCTGCCTAATGCTTAGTTAGCCATAAGAAGAGACTTTGGACACATGATAGAGTTGCTCAACTTGCTCATTCAGTGTCTACTCTGCATTAATTCCCAATACACTATGTCCTCCTAACCCTATGGTTAGGTAATTTATGAGGAAGTTATGTCTTTTAGAATATGTTGAAGCTAGGGGACTGAGTTCAATTGGAAATCTACTAATCTTAGAGGTAAGTTCAAAAGATGTCATTGTGAACCCATGTCCATCTAAGTTGGAGAAAAGAATTGAAGTGACGCATTTAAACAAGCATGCAAACTCTCAGAACATTGTCCTGTTTCTAACTGTAATGCAGTTTGTGTCGTACTTGGTTGAGGATGGAGAAATAAAGCAACTTGCAGCAGCTGATGTTCAATAGCACGCAATAACAGAGTTATGTATACAAGTCTTACTTCACCCTGAACCTTGAATAACAAAATGATGCTTGAAATCCATAAGTGAAGTGAAAAAGCAACAACACTTGATCTAGGGAACATGGATGCCCTCCCTTGCACTACTACAATTGCAGGTGAGGTTCATAATATTAATCATATACATCGAGAGAAACCGATGCAATGAAACAATTCCTTTATTACAACAAATCTAGACCAATTACAGATTCATTTTATATACATTGATACAGCATGACGAGATTAAAACAAAAAACTTATAGGAGAGGAAAAACATCTTTGGGCTGGAGTCTTACTCAACCTCGTTAGGAAGATAATAAGATACAGTGATTGGTAACCATTACCTTGGATTTTAGCAGTTCATTTCAGAAACTAAAGCAACTCAAAGTACGATCCCTTTACCTTTCTGAATATTGTAAGCCGCAAGAGTTCTTCCATCTTCAAGCTGCTTTCCAGCAAATATCAAACGTTGCTGATCCGGAGGGATTCCTAAATTTCCATACAACATACTCAATTCTAATCATTCCTTAAAAAAAAAAATGAAGGAATCAAAGCTACAAGAAAATCAAACAACAGCTCGAAATTTTGGGTTCAGTTCAACATATATGAAGTTCCTATGCTGTTCAAAATCACATTGAACCACATATATGAAGAAATTATTTAATTACGAACCACATCCACATATATGAAGAAACACACTATCCAACTAAGAAAACAGCATAATCGCAGATCAAAGATCAAGAACATCACATTTCTACAGCATAATCAACATAATCGACCAAGAATAATAAGCATAACAAGAACAAGAACCCAGCAAATCAGCATTTCTACAGCATAATCGGTCGAACCCGAATTTTAAGATTTCTGGGTTTGGCGATTGAAATCCAAAACCGAGATTGTAGAAAACGTACATTGTGTTCTTCGCAGTGGGTTGGTGGCATCAAGAATCGGTCATAAAAATTCGAACCAGAGAAGAATACAAACCAGAGAAATCGATGGAAAAGTGGGAATCGATGGAGTTGCTGCTTTGAATTGAAGACGCACCAACCTCCGCTGAAGACGCAGACAGTTCTGGGCAGCTGCAGAGGAACCGCAGAGGAAAAGGCCAGGGGCACGCTCAAGATTTTCAAATAAAGTGGAGGGCATTTCGGTCAATTGGAAGGCAATTCCGAATTCCAAGCCTTCCTGGCTTAAGAATTCTGAGGTTTTGACCCGGAATGTTTAAGCCCAGACCGCCCGGAAAGCCTAACCAAGGAAGCCCCAATTCCATGAAAAGAACATGGGCTTACGGAATCCTTAAGCACAAATCCGTAGGAATTCCATGAGAAGAACGGGTCGTTACAGAGTTTTTGATATGGCCGAATATGAAACAGCATTTATCTATCAATATTAAAAAAATAAATATAATTTTGGAAAACTTATGAAAATCTTGCGAGATGTTTACCCCAAACTTTAGTTATACCAACATATTTTTTTTGTGATGGTTAATGGTCCAATAAGATTGAAAATGATGGTAATTTGTATTTCCGTTACTTTTATGTTAAAAAATTCCATTAAATATTTTTAATATTTGGAAAACTAAA